>BSBN01000256.1:0-10000000 GCA_027924645.1 Cunninghamia lanceolata
TGAACTTTTCTAAAAAATCTGATATAAACCTAGGAGTTGTGAGGAGTAAGATTGTAGAAAGTTTAGACAAAGATAGATTTACATTTCATAATGATTTATATGTATGAGTTTTATTGTTTACAATCAAAGATTTTATGATAGATATTGACTTATTTTAGAGTATATATAAATGATATTGATATCATTGAGAACACCTAAGTATAGTGATATAATATCACATATGCATTCTACAAAAATGGCAAGCATTATCATGATATTCATAGGATGTTAAACATGAGTTCATAACCTATCCTAGATATCAAAATTTAGTGAACTTAAAAAGACTAAGAAGTCCAAAAATATTATAATATCTTTTAAACTCAAACCTATTTAGGTGAAAGATTGAACATAGTCAAAAGATTAGTTATGATAATGATAGTATTCATTAAGATCTTATATGAATGAGGATATACCTCGTGTACTACGTTTATACATGTTGTGAGAAATTTGATATCCAAGTGGTCAAAAGAAGACTAGAGGTTATCATTTTCATGTTATATTATTATAAATTATTACCTTTGGAAAACAAGAGTATTTGGTATTTCAATGTGTTGGGATAGAGAAGTTAAATCCCTAGATTTGACCTAGAAGGGTTAAGAAAACTTGAACACTCTTAAATATGTTATAACATTGAATTAGTCTATTATTTTTTATGGTCGGCAGTGATTAGTCGAAGAAACCATAGATCAAGACAAGTATAATTTAGGAAGAGTCTATGACGCACTTACGATAAATAAATGATTTCATGATAGAGTCAGAAACTTGATATATTACACAAGAGTGTTCAATCTTTGGGTCATTGAGTAGAATGACAGGAAGTCATAGACCTAGTATTTGCAAGTATGCAAAAAGGGACTCTCTGAAAGGTTAAAGTCACCTAAACCCATATATTACATATATCCTAGATTAAGGATTAATTTCTAAGTTAGATTGACTAGAATTTTAATTTAGTCAAGATAATCTATGTCTAGAGATACTAGTCAAGCAAGTCAAACTGTAGGATGAGGTAGTTTCCAAGTTGAGTTAGAGGTGTGTGAACACATGACTACGTTCATTGCAAACATCTATTTATAGAGAAACTTTGGCCAAAGTGATGCATTTGTCTCTACATGCATTAGTCGGTTCACCGTGTCTAGATTGTGTAACCTGTCTGAATGATCATACTTAGCTAGAAGATTGTCTAGAGTTGTATGGTCGAATGAGTTATGTAGGACACAACACTAGGACTCAGATGGCAACCTATTAGTTCCTTATGTCTATACTCTTCGTGAAGGGTAGGGCCACTTCTAGATGGAAGATGAGTGGGGGATCGTCAGTCTGTGGTTAGAGGAAAAGCACTTGTATGATGCTCTCCCTCTGTAACAGAAGACTCACCGATACTTGTGAGATAGATACTAGAATACAGATGTAGTATACTTCATGATTGTCTTATGATCTTTAAACTTATGTAAAATTATTCATATTACCAAGTGCAGATTATTTGTAAATGTAAAGTGGCATGATTTCAATATAATTTTATCTTTGTATATAATGTAATTTCAAGGTTGAAAAACATTCAGAAAAGATATACATTTAATTCTATGTGATTATGCAAATGTTAAAAAAAATTTCACTCATGGTTAAACTTGTTCATTTACTTTCTTAGTAAATTTTGTGAGTAATTCCAAGTTGTGAGAGTTGGTATGTTACACTAAGGATTTGGGCGTCACTTTTGGATGTTTTTGGCTCATGGTTTTCTAATTACCTTTTGATGGTTTCATATATTGTATCTCCTATATGTTAGGTGTTTGAGATGGAGGTTGTGTGTGAGAATCTTATAGATGTTATTGAGTTCCCTCTAGATCTATAGTTGGTGATACTCCTGTGAAAGATTGCTCTATAAGTATATTGTAATCTTGTTAAGATTTCTGAATAATATATTGGGTTGCTTTTGGGGCATGGGGTTTTTCTTTTGATAGAGTTCTCCCCACATAAATCACTCTGTTGTGATATGATTGTTATTTATGTTTATTTCTATATAATTTTTGTAATTGTTGTAAAGATTTGAAAAGTTTTGCATAATCCTCCTCTCAAGATTAGTGTAAGAAGTTGTTCTACTACCTTAGCTTCCTTACAATCAAATCCATGGAAGGCATAGGGTAATTAAATTTGACCTAGGAGGGACTAGTACAACAATGAGCCCTTGTGCAAGGCAAAGGATCTTCAACTATCACCCTGCATTTACTCTATGAGGTTGATAGAGTTAGAATTTTTGTGGCCTTGTCATTTAAACTTCTCGATAGGATCTTAGTGGCATCTTCATGTAGTGGCCTTGGTTGAAGATGATTACACAATAGACCTAGAAGGAATATCAAAATTCCCATTGATGGGAATCAATTGAGGAAAAGAGGGTAAACTGACTACTCTAGTAGTAATTTGTTGAACATTTATTCCATCGTGAAGACTATGAGAGAGAGTGTAGACAATTTGTAAGGAAGAGAGCATCATTAGAAAGAAAGAGAGGGTCCTCAAGGGTATAAACAACCTAAAGATGTTCAATAAGCATCTACCTTCCAACTACAAAGAACCAACAACACGTCATAAATGAACAACCAAACCAAAATGGCATCATAACAACAATCAAGAAACAATGAAGCTATTCATAGGAAAAATACCAAAATACAAAGATAACAAAGATAAGGTGAAGGGTTTAACTTAAAAAGAGCAACTAAGATAGAAGGAAGACAAATCCCATGCAAGGGAAAAGACATGACTAACAACAAGAGCAAGTGCAAAGAGGGAAAAGAAAAAGAGGAAAGGGAATGAGGATAAAAAGATTAAGATCTAGTAATGCAAATCCAAATTAGAGGAAACAGAGAAGGCCAGTAAGAAAGGATGCCTAAAAGAAGTCATTAAACAATAAGGAAAAGCATACATCGAGGAAATCTAGGATAAAAATCCATGAGAATAAAGACAACAACGCAAGAAGTATGCCAATACAACCACAAATGAGGTGAAGGGAATGAAAATAAGATCAAAAGGTACCAAATTCAAATGCAAGGAGATAGATAAGGAAGAAAAGGATGTATAGACCTTCTTATGCCAAAGGATAGCAAGTTTATAAGAATAGAACATAAACAACAAGGAAAAGCAAAGGAAGAGGATAGCTGATCCTCAATCTACCTTTCCTAACACCTAAAGAGCATAATAGAATCATTCCTTGAGAAGAGAAGATTACAAAACAAACCAAATCCATCAATATCAAGCTTGGTGAGCAGATCCATATTAGTTGACAGTACTAGATTTTTTGTCCCCATTAATGATAATTTAAAAAAGGAAAAAAGTCATCTTCCAGAATAACATTGCCAACCTAAAAATAGTCTCAAAAGCATTATTGTATACTCAAATTGGCAAGCCAATTCACAACAGTGTTGCCTTATCACCTTATATGTTTTAATCAAACACCCTCAAATTGCCCAATTGATATTTTTACTTCCTTGATATAGAAGTGTATTTGTCAGTGATTGATATTCCCATTGTTTAGACCAATTATGATAAAATTAGAATTAGCTTCAATAATGAGATTTTGATCTTCTAATTGAATTCCCAAATTGAGACCCAAGATTAAACCTTTTGCTTCAACTATATTATTCAAATTGGTACTCGTAAATTGAGTACCCATAGCCATCACCATACCTTCATGATTTTTGATAAGAGCACCATCCCCATATAGTCCCAAGTTATTCTTTGATGCCCCATGAAAATTAACCACCAGGTATAGAAGGAGCAATCCATTGAACAATAACATTCCTTTTCCATACTTTCTTCTAAGAACTATCAAAAAGGTTTCTAATCTTGGACCAATTCCTCAAAATTGAAATCTTCAAGGGTTTAGCCTCTTTAGATTTAAAGATTTTAACTTAAGTGATGCTTCAAGAGCATGCTACCACTATCTACTCCCAAATTTTGTGTTGAGTCTCCTCCTTGGCATTGAAAATACTATTATTCCTTTCCAACCTCACTTTCCATAATATGAATTAAGAGCCATATCTAAAAAATTCTAAAGGAAATTAAGAGAGACTAGGGATCTCCAATCTTCCAATTTGTCCTTAAAGGAATTTTGGAACACCCATTTTAGGTTAAAACTATTCAAAAATCTATTCCAAATACCTCTCACAAAATCACATTTCATAATTAAGGTGGTGTCACTCCTCTCATGATTAAGGTATAGAGAACATCTATATGACCAAAAAAACCCTTCTTTAGAGGTGGTCCCAGGTGAGGACCCAATAATGGAAGGAAATCCAAAGAAAAAAACTTTAACTTTTAGCTAGGCTTTAGAATTCCAAATCTTATCCCAAACAAAAGAAGAAGAATTTCTAGGAGGAAGAAGCTTACAATAACCATCCTTGACATAGCACTAGTAGAAAAAACAGGAAAAAAATGACTAAAAAAACTACCAAAAATTGGTCATGTGATCAATAGTTTGGTCACGTGACCATTGGTAGTTTATTGCCGGTCATTTATCTCACGACCAAAAAAATTTTAGTCATTAATTTGGTAGTATATTTAGTCATAAATTTGGTAGTATATTTAGTCATTAATTTGGTGGTATATTTAGTTATAAATTTGGTAGTATATTTAGTCATCAATTTGGTAGTATATTTAGTCACGTGACCATTGGTAGTTTATTGCCAGTCATTTATCTCACAACCAAATTTATGACTAAACATATTTTAGTCATTAATTTGGTAGTATATTTAGTCAACAATTTGGTAGTATATTTGGTAATTTGGTAGTATATTTAGTCATCAATTTGGTAGTACATATATTTAGTCGTTTATTTAGTCATTGTAATCATTTAGTCATTGATTGTTGTTAATTGGTCATTTATTTAGTCATGGTAGTCATTTTTATTTACTGGTTTCCATTAATTGGTAGTAAATTTAGTCATGATATGAATAATTTATTAAATACCATAAATTTTATAATCCAGAAAAACATATTATTAAATTTGAATTTAAAATATTAAGGAAATAAATTTGGAAAACTATATATTTTATGATGCTGCTAAGTAAAGATTGATAAATTTGAGCCAACACTTTCTATTTGAGAATTGGCCAATAAGAAAATGAAACAAGACAAAGCAAAGTGGCAATAAATTTTTTTTTATTGGAACAATGCAGGAAAAGAATTACAAATAATAAAAAAGTAGCACAAAGCTGCCATAACTAGAAAAAACCAGTTCAGCTCTGTCATGTACAACAAACTACAAGAACTGGATGAAGAAAAAACTAGTTCAGTAGCCATTGTATATCGAAAAATTTGGATTTATAAATGGAAATGATCAAACAATTGAAATGCATAACCTAAACCCAAATAATTCAATACCTCGAAGATGCAAAATGAGCTTGATTGATTGATCGCTTTGTTGTGTTGATTGCTCGATTCCGCAGCATAACGTTGATAAGGAGATAGATGATGGATGCAAAGGCTCTAATGATATTTCAACAGCATGTGGATACTTGAGGATCAATGCCCTTTTAGAAAATTTGACAGAATAAGGGTGCTTAAGGCTCAATGCATGCTAATGGCTTATGAGGGGTTGATTTATAGGAAAGGCTTGGTTCCAATGGATGGCTAGGATCAATTAGGGCTTTAGGTGAAATGGATGGATAGGATTAAGTTAGGTTTCCTTGCACATCAAGAAATTGTAGTCATATGACATGTGGCAAAGGAGGATGAGGCTTAAGTGTGCTTGTGTAGATAAATACTAAAATTAGGTCCCATTAGTTGTGCATGTGAAAGATAAAAGTTGTAACACAACACATGATTGACTAGACAAGTGTTGGAATGTGATGAAAGATAAGTATTTAATTCAAATAAAATATTTGAATTAGTTGGGATATGAGTTGGAAATTAATTAAATAAATAAGATTTATTTAATTAATTGGATAAATGAATAGGATGGGATAAGATATGGAGGACTTAATTCAAATAAAATATTTGAATTAGTTGGGATAGGAGTTGAAAATTAATTAAATAAATAAGATTTATTTAATTAATTAGAAAGTGGGATTATGCATGTGAAATTAATTAAATAAATAAAATTTATTTAATTAATTGGCTAAGTAGGATAAAGATGGGGATTTTAATTAAATAAATAAAATTTATTTAATTAATTGGCTTAATGGATAAATGGGATTAAGAGTGGGATTTAGGACAAAAATGGCTTATGATGTTTAGGATAATGTTTTAACAAGGTGTTGCAAGACATACACAAAGTTGGGACAATTTTGGGTGTCTACATTTTGCCCCTCTTTGAGATGATGTTCGAGATGATGAGCTTTGTGTCGAGTAACATCATTTCAAAGAAGTTAAGGTATGGATAATTGATAGGGATGTTGACAACGACGACGACGATGATGATAGAAAGGATAGGTTGGTGATGCCCCCTTGAGAGGATAGGTGGGTTGGACAAACACGAGTATGCTCTCGAAAAGAAATGGCTTGGCTACAAAAGAAAGATAAGGGAATGGATAGAAGAAATGGATGATGCGTTATGCTGCAATAGAAAGTGAGCAACCAGGATGTTTGATATAGCACTAGACGTTATACACCAAGGTATAAGGACCAGGGTGATGATGTGTCTTGTGCCCTAGCGTAATACAACCTTGTCTGGATACAAGATATGAATATTAGTTGGATGATACTGAGATGATACAAATGCAAGATAAAATGATAACACATACAAGCAAACAAGCAAGCATGTGCAAATGATACAAAAATAAACAAGGTATTGCCCCTGTCAAGCTGTAAACCAAAGATTAATTGCTGATTGTTTTGTGATGATAGTTGAGAGTGTTGTCATTGCGGGGAAAGCTATATCCCTAGATCAACACAAGGTTGTTTGCTGAGTTGGTTGGCTAATTGGCTAATTGATTTGGCTTACAACAAGGCTAGGATCAAGACCATGGATTGCGATTGGATAATTTGGCTTGATTGATTAACTTGATTGGTATGGATTAAGGATGGGCTTGCATTTGGATCTTTGCTTGGAATGACTTGAAGATGATGAAATGATGGATGATTAGATTGATATGATTGATTTGATGAATGGATGATTAGATGATATGTGGGGGATTGAGCTACTTTTGATTTGTTGGAGTGGCTGGATTTGTTCCGATTGGAGTTGATGTGATTGAGTTGATTTGTTTTGGTGTTGATGTTGATGATTGATAGGATTTATTTTGATGGTTGGATTGATGTGCTTTGAGTTGATTTTCTTTGGTGTTAATGCTGATGATTGATAGGATTTGTTGTGATGGTTGGCTTGATGTGCTTTGGTTGTGATGGTTGCTATTGCTGGGTTGATTGTTTTGATGATTGGATTGTTTTGAATGATGATAGTGATGGTGGTGATGATTAGAGTGTCGATTCAATCTAAGCATAAGCAAGTGTTCTCAGTATGCTCAAAGGATGTAAAACAAATAAGGTTATTGCCCTTGTCAAGTCATAAACCAATATTTGATTGTTTGATTGATGATGATAGTGTTGTCATTGCGGGGAAAGCTATATCCCTAGATCAACACAAGGATGTGGGGAACACTATATCCCATTGATGATGATTGATGATGATTGATTGGGCTCATGACAAGATTAGGAGCAAAAACTTGTTGATTTGATTGGATAATGTTCCTTGATTGATTAGCTTGCTTCATATGGATTAATGTGACTTGGATTTAAGATCATTGCTTAGATTGATTTGATTGATATGATTGGAAATGGATTGATTGAAATGGATGAATGAATGTTATTGATAGGAAGAATTGATGATTGATGATTGAAGATGATGATGAATTGATTTTGATTGAATGTTGATGAAGTGGATTATTTTGGATGATGATTGAATTGATCTTATTGCTTGGATTTTTTGTTGGATATTTGATTTTTTTGAATTTTTTGACATATTTGATTTTTTTTTTGTAGTTTTTGAAATGTTTTGGGATGTCAATGGATTTACAATTTAGGTAGCTGTTGTGCTAGATACTAATGACAAGGGAAAACCAAGTCTAGGTGCAAAGATGGATGAATGGGATTGGATGGATAAAAGGATGGGCAATAAGGGATGGAAGGCTCATGATATATGGATGGATAAAAAGATAGGCCATAAAAGGGATGGATGCATGCTTCATGATGAACAAATAGGTAGGCTATAGTGGAAAGCTCATGATAAATGGATGGGGATAAGCTATAAGATGGAAAGCTTATGATAAGGATATGCCATAGTGGATGATCATAAGGGAGCTAGGGATGTGATCTTCAAAGGCTATGTTGCATAGGAAGAACTTGCCCCCATTCTAGGTGGTAATGCTTAGGATTTTTACATGACAAAGTTCATGACCATGGGATGACATGATAGGTTTTACATGACAAAGTGTATGATAGGTGGATAATGATAATATGGATTGATGAGGAAGGTATGAGGTATACCAAGAGATATCCAAAGCATGTTTCAAGATTTTTCCCCTATGTCTTCATCAAAATCAAAAGGCAGAAGGATGATGAATGGATAAGGATGGTAAGATGTAGCATGATAGGATGGAAAATGATATAATGGGATAGATAAGTGTGGAAATGGATAGGTTGGATGAGACAATGTGCCCCCAAGTGTAAGTGACATAGAAGATCAACCTACACATGATGCCTGTTTGCCAGGTTTTCATCATGGTACTTATCCAAGGCGCCTGTTTACCAAGTTTTCACCATTGGATGAAGGGATTTCTCTTTACTTTTCTTTTTCTTTTATTTTCTTTATTTTCCTTTTTTTTTTTTTTACTTTTAGATGCGTTGACAACTACACATGGCGCCTGTTTGCCAGGTTTTCACCATGGTAATGGATAGGAGGGACTCAAGTGGCTAGTTCGATGGATGTTGGTAGTCCCATTAGAGATGGATGTCACCACATGGACCATGTCATTATGCTCATTGATGTTGATAAGGGATTGCATGGATGGGAGATGGATTAGGTAGATAGTGGATGATGATGTGGAATTATGGTAGGGTAGGCTTATGCAAAAGCATGGACCATAGGGATAGCATGGCGGAGATATGCAAGATAATGGATGGAAGATGGGTAGATGTAGATATGTGAAGGTGCTGCAGAGTGGAAGGGAATCATAACCAACGGTTGCACACACCATGATAAACATTGAAGCTTTTGATGAGATGGTGGTGTAGGAAGCAATGGAGATGTTTGCTTAGGAGATGGTTGATGAAGTGATTTAGGAACCCACATAGATTTAGTATTTTTAGTGCTTTTGTTTTGCTTGTGGGATTTTTGAAGGGAATGGAAGTTTTGGATGGAAATAGGCTTTTGGATGGAGGTAGGTGATTGGGATTCTTGAGATGTGGAGGAGGATGCCTCATTTGACTTGCTAGTTTTTTGCTTAGGAACCCAAACCATTTTGCTTTTGGCTTTGCTTTTGGAGGTAAGGGTTTGGATGGTTGCTTAGATGTGGATGAGGATGCCTCATTCACTTTGCTAGCTGTTTGCTTAGGAACCCAAACCATTTTGCTTTTGGCTTTGCTTTTGGAGGTATGGGCTTGGATAGCTTTTTGGATTGCTTTGATTTGGTTCTTTGCATTGATTTTTCATGTTTGTGCCCTAAGGCATGATAGTTCTTTGGATTTTTGGTAGGACTTTTAGCTTTATAGGTAGAGGCATCAAAATTTTTGCTTTTGAATCCCATGGCATGGGTGGAGTGGATGAAATGATTGGAAGCTTTATGCTTAGGTGATGTGTGCTTTTGTTGGCCATGATTAGGGATGTAAGGATACTTATGAATGATATGTATGTTAGGTGTTGGAAGCAATGGTGGCAAGGTGGATGGAGGGATATTTGGAGTTGGTAAAAGTGGAGGCAAGGTGGATGGCAGAAGGTGTATGGTCACATGCTTTTGACATTTATAGGATGATGGAGATGGAATGGCTACATATGTTTTGGGTATATGATGGGGGGTGTGATGGAAAGTGGTAGGTTTAGGATGCATGAAAGGATTACCAACATCTTGGCCTTGTTTACCTTGGGGTGTGTATCCAAGGCCATATGAGCATGGAGGGATTTTGACATGGTTTGGCTCCAAAATACCTTATTCATAAAGGCCTAGACCTTTACCTTGGTAGTTCATGTTTTGGAGCATGCGATGGACAATGGGACTAGGTGTGCTGTGAACATTAGACTTGAGCTCATTATTGGATGAAGAAGGTGAAGTGGATAAAGGTCGTTGTTGTCCTAAGGAAGAACATTCATGGACAAAGGTGGTAAAACCAATAGGACATGATGGTGGACTTGAAGTGGAATCGATGGTCAATGTGAAAGGAGGATCATTAGGATCTTGCTTATGTTCATGTTGATCCAAGTTATTGGTATGATCTTTTATGCTTACTTGGGGGACAAGTGTCTCATCATGACAAGTTGATGTTTGCTCATTATGGATAGGGCTAGATGGTAGATGACTAGGAGCAATGTGGATATCTTGGTCATGGATAGATATAGGATTATGGATAGGATCAAGATGCTCATGGATAGCTTCTTCATAGGTATCATCTTGATCATAAAGAAGGTAAATGTTATGGATGGGTTGCATGGAAGTGTTTTGATCTTGAGTTGGACTAGGACTTAATGTTTCCACATGTTTAAGATTATGCTCTTGACATACCTCTTGACTTTGGATGGAAGTGGAAGGTTCTTGAGTGGACTTGATAGGCTCTTGATAGTTATCAACATGAAGGCATGATGGCTCTTGACTTAGGCTTGTGGTTGGAGACTCTTGAATAGACTTGTTGGCTTGTAGGTCACATGATGGGCTTAAAGGGCTAGGTATGTTAATGGAAGCCTCTTGAAGAGGCTCAAGGATATGTGAACCACATGATGAGATTATAGGATTGGACATGACCTTTGGAAGTTCATTGGTAGGCTCATGAATTAGTGTTTGACATGAAGGTAGTTTATTCCTAGCTAGTAGCCAATGGATCACATCCTTTGCAAGTGTATGGGTGGATGGAAAATATAATGGATGTATGATAATGGTAGTTGGTGTTGGATTAGGAGTAGGACAAGGATTAGGTGGAGAGCTAATTGGATTGGATGGATTAGGATTTGGACTAGATGGGGGTGACACATAGGATGGGGATGATGTGGCACGATTTCCCATTATAGGTGGGTACACCTTGTAAACAATTGAGACAAATATTGGGCATTGATTTGTATTATGGCCTTTGGTCCTATGGTATGCACAATAATCATGTTCATCATATGGACTTTCTTCACATGGTTTGACTTTAGGAAGTTCAATGAGTTTTGCTTCAAGCATCCTTTGTAAAACTCTCTCAGCCGCATCCTTTGGTGAACGATTAGAATGACATGGTGAGGAAGGTAATGAAGGGCTTGGTGGTTTGGAAGGTAAAGGGATCAATGGACTATGATTGGGATCACATGGGGGTGTTGGGATAGGACTTGTTGTTTCATGTGATGGCATGTGATTGGATGGTGGAGGCCACTCTAGATTGGTATCTCCCTTGTCAAAGGTTATTAGATCTTGCATAGGATAACTTGGTCTTGTTTGATTTATGTACAAGGGGCCATTGGGATTCAGATATGATTCTTGTTGGAAAGGTGGATTTAAATCTATCAATGGTGCTTGGTGGTCTTGTTGAAAAGGTGTATTTGGACTTACTTGATTTATGTACAAAGAGCCATTGGGACTTGGATGTTGTTCTTGTAATATCACTTGATGGCTTTGTGGATGGGCTTGGTAGTGCATTGGGATGGTGGTATGAGGGATTGGATAAGCTTGAGGTGGATGTTCATAGGTTGATGTGGTATTGACTTGGTGGATAGGTGGATTAAGTTGATATGCAATGGATGGATATGACATGTGGCTAGATGGATTAGGTTGGTATGGAGTGGCTAAGGATTGTTGTACTTGTCGAGCTTGACTAGTGGCTAAAAGGTGTTGGACTTGGGCTATGAAGTGTTGTAGTTGAGGTGATTGGCTTGTATGGGGTTGAGCTCTTTGGATGAAGAATTGTAATGTTTTAATGGCATCTTGGTTTAGGGGTTGTGATCCTTGATAAAGATTTTGGAGGAATCTTTGGAATTTGATTTCTAGGTCTTCTAGTGTAGACATGTTGTCACCACGTGTTTGTCTTAAGTCCTTTTAGCAAGTGCTTGCTTAGGGATTTGGATGATGATGTGGAATGTTTAGATGATGTGTTTAGATTGATTTGTTTATGTGTTTGGGTGTTTAGAGCTTGATATGGCAATATTCAAACAAATGATTATGCATATACACACATGAATCACTCACGCAAGACACATAAGCAAGTTGTTGACTTTGAAAATAAAATGTGATGATTATGTAAGCACACATGGAAGACACATCAACAAGCCTAATGTGTAGTCAAGTGGGTATAGCCAATTAGGTCTTAGGCTATCTATTGCACAAGGTTGACTATGGAATTGAAAGTGAAATCTTGCCACGCAGCCAGGAGAAAGGGGTAACCCACCCTTCACCTTCACTTCCCAAAGGTATAAAGTTCTTTGGGGCTTAGCCAAGAGTGACAAGATTTCAACTCCCAATGAGGGTGTCTTTCGATTCAGCCTCGATTGAGGTCGTCCCTTGGAGTGGTGTGTCTCCAAGCAGGCCTCCTAAGAAGGGTATGACAAAAGCAAACCAAGTGAGTTGTCACTTGATTCACACTCGCAGTTGTTAATTTCCCCTTAGAAACTTGAAATGTGTAACAAACAGTTCAAGCACTTGTTCTTTTTAGACCCAAATCTAAATGTGATGGAAGACAATGGTTTGTTTTAGCCCAATTTTTTTGATGTGAATTTGCAAACAATTATTTATTTTAAAACCCAAATCCAAGTGTGATGACAAACAAGTTGTTTGTTTTATGCCCAAAATCTAAATGTGTGATCAAATAATGATTAGAGATGAGAGATTAGAATGAGTGCACCTCATAAAAATTGCTTTCCAAGTTGCTATTATGATTGATCCAAATGTTGCTCCAGCTCCTTTGATTCACTTACAAGTCACTGCAAAAAATAAAATGTGATTTGGTTCGCTAGATTGGAAGATATAATATTTTTTTTCTAAAAGTCGCGCGTCAAAAATTTCTGAAAAATTAGAATCGCAAGGTCAACTTCAAATCGCCATAACTCTATGAATACTGAACCAAATCTTTAATGTAACCACTTTTCGGAAAGCTCTCAAAGTCCTCTTTCCAACGAATCTAAGATCTCCTTTTTACAGGACCTGTGTAAAATAAAAAACTCTCTGCAACAGATCTGGTCATAAATTAAAAAAATTAGCAAAAAGTTGTACGTCAAAAATTTCTGAAAAATTAGAATCGCAGGGTCAACTTCAAATCGTCATAACTCTTTGAATACTAAGCCAAATCTTTAATGTAACCACTTTTCGGAAAGCTCTCGAAGTCCTCTTTCCAACGAATCTAAGATCTCTTTTTTCTAGGACCTGTGCAAAACAAAAAACCCTCTGCAACAAATCTGGTCATAAATTAAAAAAATCAGCAAAAAGTCGCGCGTCAAAAATTTCTGAAAAATTAGAATCGTAGGGTCAACTTCAAATCGTCATAACTCTTTGAATACTGAGCCAAATCTTTAATGTAACCACTTTTCGGAAAGCTCTCGAAGTCCTCTTTCCAATGAATCTAAGATCTCCTTTTTACAGGACCTGTGTAAAACAAAAAACCTCTGCAACAGATCTGGTCATAAATTAAAAAAAATCAGCAATATAAAATATCTTCAACCTACAAATCAAAGTGCATAAACCTGCAAAAATGAATGATTGACGCTCCAAGAAATCTGATCTTCACAAAAACAACTCAAACAAGAGGGTTAATCAGGGATGTGAGTCCCACCGGGCGTGCCAAATGTATATCGAAAAATTTGGATTTATAAATGGAAATGATCAAACAATTGAAATGCATAACCTAAACCCAAATAATTCAATACCTCGAAGATGCAAAATGAGCTTGATTGATTGATCGCTTTGTTGTGTTGATTGCTCGATTCCGCAGCATAACGTTGATAAGGAGATAGATGATGGATGCAAAGGCTCTAATGATATTTCAACAGCATGTGGATACTTGAGGATCAATGCCCTTTTAGAAAATTTGACAGAATAAGGGTGCTTAAGGCTCAATGCATGCTAATGGCTTGTGAGGGGGTTGATTTATAGGAAAGGCTTGGTTCCAATGGATGGCTAGGATCAATTAGGGCTTTAGGTGAAATGGATGGATAGGATTAAGTTAGGTTTCCTTGCACATCAAGAAATTGTAGTCATATGACATGTGGCAAAGGAGGATGAGGCTTAGGTGTGCTTGTGTAGATAAATACTAAAATTAGGTCCCATTAGTTGTGCATGTGAAAGATAAAAGTTGTAACACAACACATGATTGACTAGACAAGTGTTGGAATGTGATGAAAGATAAGTATTTAATTCAAATAAAATATTTGAATTAGTTGAGATATAAGTTGGAAATTAATTAAATAAATAAGATTTATTTAATTAATTGGATAAATGAATAGGATGGGATAAGATATGGAGGACTTAATTCAAATAAAATATTTGAATTAGTTGGGATAGGAGTTGAAAATTAATTAAATAAATAAGATTTATTTAATTAATTGGAAAGTGGGATTATGCATGTGAAATTAATTAAATAAATAAAATTTATTTAATTAATTGGCTAAGTAGGATAAAGATGGGGATTTTAATTAAATAAATAAAATTTATTTAATTAATTGGCTTAATGGATAAATGGGATTAAGAGTGGGATTTAGGACAAAAATGGCTTATGATGTTTAGGATAATGTTTTAACAAGGTGTTGCAAGACATACACAAAGTTGGGACAATTTTGGGTGTCTACAGCCACATTAGATACAATAGAAAAATAATGGAAAGGTAGGTTGGACCAATGAAGCCCTTCACATCTTTTGACACTTAGAAAAGAGATGTTGCCACTGAGCATTCCATGAGACATCATTTCTTTTGGCATTCTGTTAACTAGTTCAAGTGCTTTGATTGCAGCCTTGGTGCATTCCATATTCTCCTTCACACAAGCCATTGAGTTGTTACCTGTGTATTCAAACAACCCTGAACCACTGTGAACAATATCTGAATAACAACCTGAGAATGCTACTTAGAGACCCCTGTAGTAGTGACCCTACAGCAACAAGAAAACACATCATTCCCTGTAACCTTCCATAACATGGTCCTAGACGGCTAAAGCAAAAGCAACACTTGAAACAGTGAAATCCAGCTAGTCAACAACATGCTGAAGATGACAACATGGAAATATTTTTGGTTTTGTACAATTGCAGTAAAATATGAATTTATTTAAAACAACGTTTTCATGATATTTTCTTCATTACCTCAAGAAATCATAAAACAGATCATTACACAAAATCTCTACTTTTGGAATCAATCTCTTCCCTTTCTCACATGGCAATACCGCACTTGCCTGTTCAGACTATTAAATTTTAGAAAATAAGCTAAACAACAGACATTCAAATGACCTCCTGCATAGATAGGATCTGAAGTTCACTATTGTCTTATTGTAGCCAGAGGTGCAACACGTACACCACATAGCAAAACATATAGAAGAAGCTTATGATGCAGAAGCTATTGTTCTGGTATCAACAAAGTTCACCATTTGTTATCCTGCTTGTGGTGTTTGTAATGTTGTAGGGTGCATTTTCCCATTTTCATCAAAAGGTTTTGCTCCAATCCAAAATTCCATTGCACAATGCATCATTAGTAGTAGCTCAAGGAATTTTTAACAACTTTTTCAATTTCACCACAAGTTTCCAATCATCATTGGACAAATCATCCTGTAAAAATAAGAAGAATATTCCATTTTAGACATGAAAAAGTTGTTTTATCAGCCAAAAATGAAAAGCACAAATGTTCAATTAGTATAAAATGCATAATAGTAAATACACTGTAAAATTACGTAATGTGGATATCAAATAGCCTTACCCTATAGTTTTCTTTCAATATATCTATGGATCTTCTGGTGAGATGACTCACAAATTCATCCTCCATTTCAAAATGCCTACCAAACATTTTCTGTGCTTCATCAGCATTGCTCCCAACAATCTGTAAAGTTCGTATGATAATTCATTAACAAAAACATTTCAAAAAAATAGCATCTAAAATCATATAAAACTATTAACAACAAAGACAGCTTCTCAAAATACCTTCATGGCCACTTTTTCACCCTTCTTAGCCATTTCAACAGATTTATGATTGATCTCAATTGAGGCTATTTTGCTAATATCTATGAAATCTTTTGTGGGAACACATAATGGTGTGCCAATCTGTGGATGCAATCGCCACATATGGCTTTATACAAACCAAAAATGATACAACAATCTTTTACATGCACAAGTCATAACACCGAAAAGACTAGGTTTAGATACTGACCCTTGCAATGCCTTTAAGAATATCAACACCAACAATTATAGGATCCTTCTTGTTAAAAATACAATTTGGCAAAATGCTCAGTACACAGTGGAAAATAGCATCTTCTGCAGCCTCCTTTTTCCTTTCTTCCTTAAGATTGTCCATATATGCTTTAAATTGGTCAAATAGATGATAAATAATGTCTGCTGTAAATATCTTGACACCAACTTCATCTGGAAGCTCCCGAGCTTAGGAGTAATTTTGACATCAAATGCCAAAATTGCAGCATACTCTTTCTTCTTTTTCTCAAGCATTACACTCGTACGCATGACATATTTTTTATGCATAGGCCCGATACTAATTGCACTAACTGGGATGCTTACAACTAGGGTCTTCAAGAACTCAAGTAAAGCCTCCAAAGATCCAAGATTTGAAGCTTGAACCTAAACTCCTTCCCCACTCTTGTCAATCCGAGACATTACATTATTGATAGCTTGCATTGCTTCTTCCTTTATATCCTCTAAATCATCATTAGGTCCAACAACATATAACTGAGTTCCTGCTATGGCATGCTCAAGACCCTAAAATCAAGAAATTGCAGCTAAATTTCATTATCCAAATATATTTGATAAATTTATGCTCATATACATAAAATTATTAGCCTGAAATTTGATACCTGAGTGGTTATCTTAATTCCTTGTGCAGCCTTCAACTCCTTATGATGTTGATAAGATCCCTGAAACCAAAACAACATCTTAAGCTATGGAATATATTATATTATTTTAAAATACAATCAATGTGACATGGTTTGAGTAATCTAAATTTGAGGTGTAGACTATTGTATTATAGCATAGTAGATCACAAATACCACCCATTCTCCTTTACTATAAAAGAGCATTTCAATTTTTTTAACGCCACGTATACTCCTGTTTAGGGTAAAATTGGGATTGTTTAATGTTTAGTGTCTTAGATGTTTGAATCTTCCTTTCACCCTATACATTCAAGGATTTAGGGTCGAGTGGCAATTCACTATCATACCCTAGATCGCTATGAGATATAGGGAAACTTGGATTAGGGAATTTAATTATCAATTTCTCTTCTCTTATGCTCAATTGACCATTAAAACCCTAATTATGTAAATACGACAATAAACTGATGAATAACAGAAAAAACTCTTGTAGAGGGAAGTAAAATGTCGAATCACAGAGTACCTGTTTTTGAGGTTCCGAGGTGGAAAAATCAAGGACACAGGAGTGGCTGCCCAAGTCCAAGGTACCAGTTTCTTTGTGGGATCCTGACCTCCTTCTGACACTGATCAACACTGTAACTCCTGTTTCCAGAAATTCAGTTGCGGAGGACACTAGAGAAAGCACCCAAGTCCTAGAAATACTCCGGTGTCCTGCTTCTCTTTAGATCCTGAATCCTTGATGTCTGCTAATCCTTCTTGCAACTTCACTTTTCCTAAATGTGACACCTGTAACCTACAATCACAAGACTTTGGGAGGGGGTTGTGGTGTTTAGAGGCTTGCCTCAGTCAAACCCGGGAGGACACTTAAGTCTCTGAACATCGTTGTCAAATAGAGAGTGTGTGCCCTTGTGAGGCAGAGGCAAAAACCAAAGGAAACAATGATAAAAACACAATATAATTTCACCTTGTAGTGAAACTCTCATGGGAGGAAGATGCTCTTCATTCCATGAGGAAATTGATGCTCAAATTTGCAAATACAAACACACAAACCACACAAGTCTGCTCTTGCAACACAATGAAAGCCTTGAATCACCTTGAGAACACAATAGTTTACTAGTAATCATCTAATTGAAATCTCTAGTTTACAAATGAATGCCTAAGTATGCTTTCATATGCAACTACAAACACTCCCTCCAAGATTTTCATAATTCAAACTTACCGTGTCGGCAAAGGACCCAAATAACGGTCATAAATCGACACCCAAAAATTGGGGCTGCCCCAAAATAGGGTAGGACTAGGGCACGGGCACCCAAGTCCTCCTCTATTTTGGGCAAGGTAAGGCTCAAGGGGTCCTCCTAGGTCCCATTTGTCATGTTACCTAGGGCTCATTCCATCGGGATGCCAAATTATGAAGTAAAATGTCCTAAATGCATGCAAAAGACTTGGGAGCTAAACCTTAAGAGGGAAAAGCCCCCAAGGGGACATTTTTCGACATTACAACTCCATTAAATAATATGGCACCATAAGGCTTCCAAGAATACATACCACTATGTAGGTTACCATAATGGACCACTCGTAAGGAACATTTTAAATCAGGATCAAAGTCACCTAGATCTTGAAACCAAAAGGCAATCCCTTGGCTTTTACACCATATATATCAATTTTATCCACCCTCTGTCCTGATGTTTCAAAAGGTAACTCCTGGTGCCTGTAATTTCTTATACTATCTGACCATTCAACATTTACAAACTATTTTCTATTTTGAACAATTTCCATATCCAAGGTTGACTTGATGACGCTATAGTATGGTAAGCTTTTACCAGAGTTCTAGCGCAAGTTTTGGGATATAACATTTATTATTTGTTAAGTTACCTAATTGACAGAAAAATAGGGCATTTCCAGGTACTATTCATCCCAGAATTAAATTTGGAATCGAATCACCTATGGAATTGGGCACGGCTGGGATTTTTTGGGCCTGAAACTGTGTGGAATCATTAAGGTACGAACCCCTGTGACTCCAGGATAGACGTGGCATTTTGTAGAAGTTTCTATGACAATTCTAGAGGCAGGGAATTTTTTAATGTACTTTTTTAAAAAATTACATTCATGAACAAGCTACAACATGCTAGAATTAAAAGATTGATTCAACATCATGATAAAGAAAGGTAATCTGTAATAAAAAAATATAATGCAAATATATATATATCAAGTTATAAGATATGAAAACTGTCTAAGAGTATATATATAAATATAATCAAAAATGTCATAGTTGTCTAAGAGTTTCCAACTCTTTCAAATACACCATGAAATATAAGATCCCTAAACAACACGTTCAAAATACTACATAAAGCAGTGGGCCAAGATGTCTAACAACAAGTACATGATAAACATCAACTATGCCATTTTTTGCAAATATTTTAGTGGCCACCATGTGAAGTTTCCTTCTTTCTCTTTCAGACAGACAACTCCATCTATTTTGTCTTCATAAGCAAGCTATATGTTACTTGTGACCTTTAAAATATTTACTTTTGCATCTCCTATTCCTTTCAAGTTGACTCCATGTACAATAGATAGTGAGTGAATCCGCCCAATGCCCACAGCAACACCATCACACGGATCCAACACCCTAATTTTATCCCCTTCTTGGAGTTTATCAATACATATCTGCAAAAACAAAAAAGAAAACACATTATATTGAAATACGTAATAATTATTATATAGGTAAGGATTACCCTTATTTACATAATAAAATAACCATTACTTATGTTGGAACAAAATTTTAAAACCCTAAAATTTTGTTAATTCCCACCATTATTCCAAATAAACTATTCTAATGTCTCACCTATTAGGACCTCTCAAAAATTTTGCACATTTCCATCCTACTTGATCTTTTCACTTGTATATGACCATTTCTTAATAGACATTCATGCCAAAATTTTATGCCATTTATTTCCTAGGGTCACATAACATGGTCATTTGGAGGAGTATGCAGTTATTCTTAATCATTTATGTGTTTTTGCAGTTTACCGCAATCTCGCAGGTCATCCTCATTGTCTTGGTTGTAGTGCGAGAACTAGGGCAACAAGAATCATGTATACCGCACTCCTGCTGGAAACATACAAGTTGTTCGTGGCATGGCGGTAGGAAGGGCTCGATCAACCATGTTATTGCAATCTCGCAGGTCATCCTCATTGTCTTGGCGGTAGTGCGGGAACTAGAGCAACAAGAATTGTGTATACCGCACTCTCGCTGGAAACATACAAGTTGTTCACGGCATGGCGGTAGGAAGGGCTCGGTCAACCATGTATACCGTGGTCCCTCAGAGGTCTCACCACTTGGTTGCAGCTTGGCGGTAGTAAGTGTCCAAGTTACTGGCTCTCGCAATGGCTTTCAAAGAATGTTTGCAGCAAGGCGGTAAGCAATAAAAGTTGGCAACATAATCTCACTGCGGTAATGAGAACAGACACTTGCGAGTTGACGGTAATGAAAGAAAATGGAATAAAGGGGGCTATAAGCCCCATGATCCCACTTTGTTTGAGCATAAGGGCTGAGGGTTGGCGGTAATCAAGAAAAGTGAACAAAAGGCATTGAAGCTTATCGCCATCTCGTGACCGGTTTAAACAAGCTTCGCAGTAGTGCGGTAATGATAATAAATGAAGGCATTGAAGCTTATCGCCATCCTGTGACCGGTTTAAACAAGCTCCGCAGTAGTGCGGTAATGATAATAAATGAAGGCATTGAAGCTTATCGCCATCTCGTGACTGGTTTAAACAAGCTCTGCGATAGTGCAGTAATGATAATAATGAAGACATTGAAGCTTATCGCCATACTGTGACCAATTTAAACAAGCTCCGCGGTAGTGTGATAATGATAATAAATGAGTAAACATACTCAGTGCGGCTATGCGATTACCAAGAAATTTGAAAGATCTTGTCATTTCATCTGATCATTGGATCAAATTTGATCAAGGGCTTATATTTGAAATGAATTGAATGCAGAGATTTTATAATTTTGTGGCACAAACCAAAAATAATGGTTGAATACTGAATATTGTGGCTCGATAAAATCTAGAAATCTCTCAGCATTTGCTTAGTTCAGAGATTGTAGATTGGCTCAAAGAAGGCACCCAGTTCGGTCTGTTCTTAGCAAGCTTTGAATTGTTCAAGTAAGTTCATCTCTACATTCTTTGCAAGAAAGTTTGAAGAATTTTTGCTCTATTTCAATTCTCCATGCATTTGCTTGAGTTGTGAAACCCTACTTTGTATAATGGCACCCAAGAAGTCTGAATCCACAAGTAAGACCAGTAACCCTAATCCTACCCCTAAGAAAAGATCACTGAAGCAACCTTTGCTAGATGTTTTACCCAATTCAATTGACAAAGGTCGAAAGAAAGTATTTATGGATGTTGCTAAGGGTTGTAGGTATGCCATAATTCCCATTTCTGGTTGGAAACTATTTTGGTTCTTCTGTCATAAGAAGGATGGTTAGGGACCGGTGGGCAATCCATGGAAGCTGGATTTGGCCAAGCTAATTGTTTCAAATGTATCTGTGGATGTGGAACTGATTCATACTCTGGCACTGCACTACCACCCGACTACTAAAATAGTAAGGTTGCCAAATGGATCTTCTCTGTTGAGAATTGACAGAAATGCTATAATTGAGTGTTTTATGTTGAACAAACAAGCTCTCACTGAAATTGAGCTACAAAAGATTGAACAAGAATACAAAAGTTTGAGAAGAACACTCAGAAGTGATGAACTGCCGATATTTATGAGAAGAGGTGCAAACAACAGGATGGTTGATATTCCTTCCAATGCAATTGAACCATTCCCTGTGGAAGATTTTGCAGTCTATTTCAAATGGACCTATTATGCATTATGCCAAGTACTGGGAATTGATGATGATCAGAGGATGCCAGTTAGTTTGATGATGATGGCTATGAAGATACAAAATTCAGAGGTGAACATTGAGTATGATTTTGCCTCATATCTTGAAAAGAAAATACATGACGGATTCATCAGTGTGAAGGAAGATAAGAAACCCATGAACTTCAAGTTTTATTCTTTGGTTTTCCATCTAATCCTATATCAAAATAGGAGTAAATGGTCAAGTAAAATTCACATCAGCATGATTGACAGGACAAGGCAAAGAATGCCTACTCAATGTTGGTATTACATGTGGGATTCTCATTTCTAGATTGGTAACTATAATGTATTTCATAATGATTTTTTTGTGAGAATAATGAATTCTTTTGGTATTGGGATCCCCAGATTGTCACCAGAAATGAGGGTAATTCTAAGACCTCTTGCACATAAACTAGCGCAAGGTCATACTTTCAATTATGTTGATTGGTTCTTCCTAGCAGAGCACACAATAATCAGGGTATATGATTGCCCCCAACCACCTCACAAATTGCCAAAGTATATTTCTGACAAAATTGCATTCTTGGAATTCATGTGGCAAATGATGTGGAGGGAAAAGGAAGTGATGAAAAGGTGAAGAAAGGCACCTTTTTGCCTGATATCACTGTCTTTGGAGATTGGTCAATGGGTTCAGACACTCTTGAGGAGTTGCAGGCCTATTTGAAGGCCAAGTACTCTTTGGAATCTGGTGTTGAAAGAGTTTGTGACCCTAAAGGTCATATGAACTTGGTGAGACAAGTGATCTTGACTAAGATGGGCATCTCCCATAAAAAAAATTTATGATGAGGATGTGATAAGGAACTTGGTTACTTTTAATGAAGTGTATGACAGGAAGAGGAAATGGGAGATCCTCAAGAAAATTGAAGATGACAAAAAGGAAAAGAATCCAATTTTTGAAAGATTTTTTGCTAAAGAGAAAGATCCTCTAAGGAGGCTTAATACAATGGTTGAAAATTTTGAAAGTATTTATGCTAAATCTAAAGTACAGCCTACCAAGGCTACCAAACTTCTAGTGAAGAGGACTGCAAGAATTAAGATTCATGAGCCTGCCCCTGATGTCATATCAGTTCAAGATCCATAGATCCCTGAATCACCACCACATAAAAGGCAGAGAATTGAAGGCATGTCTCCTCTAGTCCCATATGAGATGTCTGAGGGTGTGGGGGATACTGATGAAGTTGCCAATATTTTGACACATTTGCATGATGGAGAGGAAGTTGATCAACCATTGGTTGGTCAAGAAACTGATGCACACAAGCCTGAGGCTAGGATGGAAGAACAAGCCCAAATTGATCTAGAGCTACAAGAAGATGAAAGGGTGGTGGCATCATTGAGATTTATTCAAGATGATGATTTCATCAAGACTCCAGAGTTTCGAGATTTCTGGTTAAAAATGAAGATGAAGGAATTTGATGAAAAGGTGGAAATCAATAAGATGGGTGCTAATGAGTCTCAGTATGATCAAATAACCACCCGAACAATCCAAGAACTAAAAGTTGATGAAATCAATGTGACTCTTAAGGAAGCAAGACAAATGGTCTTGAAGAGTAACATGTTGATCATCCCAGGTCTTGAATTGAAAAAGTTATTCTTGCTTGACCAAGTTAGGAGTAAAGATGACCCTAATCTTGTGTCTAAATTTGATTATGAAGAGGGAATGAGTGGATGTGGTTTCAACCCAAAGACAGAGACTCTTGCCATATGGACAAAATAGAAGAACACTAGTAAACCAAGGTTGCTAGATGTTGTTCAGGAAATGAGGGGATCTGTTGTGGTGAAAACCTTATGAGATACTTCAGGAACTGAGGCCTCTGCTCTTACAGTCCATTCTGCCATGTTCACCCATGCAATTGTAAAAAAGTTGGAAAAAAATTTGCAGGATTATGAGAAAACACAACAAGACAAGAATGATGAAGTGAATAGGTTGTTCATTGAAAATAGGCAATTGAAAAAGCAACTGCAAGATGTGGGTTCTTCCCAGAGTTTGTCAATAGTTCCATATTAACCTTCTATGCCACCAACAACTGGTGATGTCACAGTGACAATGCAAGAGTTTAATGCTTTGAGAACAAAAATTGAAAAAGAAGTTAAGGACCTCAAGAAGCAAAATGAGGAAAGAAAAAATGAGACAAGGATCAAGGTCATTGAAGTCTTTGAGAAAATTCTGGAATACATTATAAAGCTGGTTGTGGATAAACTTAGGGATGTGCATGATTGGTACTCCATGTTATCTCATGCCATTAAACAATTGCAAGCAAATTTTTCTATTTTGGAGCCACTGTACAAGAAATGGCAGCCTTCCTTGCACAATTTAGGCCTGCTTTATAGGATACTTCAAATAAATCTTGATGCTCCTACTGAATTGAAGCCCACAGAGCAGACGGTGACTATGATCATTGAAAAGCATCAATATGCCAGTAGTGAAGACAAAAGAATGGAGGCCAAACTTGAATCTTTTTCTACTTTCAAGCATCAATTTATCCCTCCTCTTCTAACAGAGGAAAACAAACAAGTTAAAGGCCTTGATACTTGGAAGGCAAAATTCATAACAACAGTGTTTGTGGTTATGGAATTCTTGAAAAAGGAGCAGGATATAGATACTTTGAGCTTTAGCATGATTTTGGATAGGGTCATAGCCCTAGATGCAGGCTATGGAAAAATTGTAATTGATGTTAAGGCTATGTTGGATAAAAGATGGAAGGACCATCAGACCAATCTGCTCCGAATTTAGGAATTCAAATGGCCCAGTGACCTTACATTCGATACGTGGGAGCAGGCATACTTGAAAGGTTGATGTGTAGCTACAGGTTCAGGTGCAGAAGGAGCAACGAGCAGTTTTGTTGGTGTCAACATGGAGAGCAAGGACAACATTTTGACACTTTTTTGTGATAATAGACAGGGGCACAACACAGTTAACAGATACTGCAACATGGAGATGAGTACCTTGCCAGGCCTGAGGTCACAATTGCTCTATGATGATTAACAGATCCAGATCTTGGTTAACTTGCTTATGCCATTAATTTCTCTTTATTAAACATGTTTAGTTGCAAGAGGCTTGAAGCTTGTTACTTCCCATATTTATAAGGGAAACCAAGGCCTAGACAATCATCATCTTTATGCAAGACAATTTATATATTCCAATATTATCTATCCAATCATATTTCATATTCAAGGCATTACACTTCTATGATAATTTAATATTATAATGGGCAAGGATGGTTAACTTTGTGGATATGTATGGTGTTCTGATTTTCTGTTAATATTCAAGTTCATAAGTTGTTTGATTGTCTCCATATTGGCTATTTCCAGTTATTCAAATCAATAGATTTATCAAGGCACATTTGTTGTCATTGTGTGGATGCTTTTAATTGGTTTCTATTAGAAGTTGATGTAATTTCCTTTAAGTGACTTACATTTATTGGTCTCTCTCTAGAGTTAAATCCTTTAAAGTAAATCATACTGGTGGGTTTTCCTTCAAATAGAATTGAAACAACTTACTTGAATAGTACTTACTTGTGTGTGTGTGTTAAAACAACAATGACTACCATGAAAGACATAAAAACAATAAATAGCACTCACCTCAATTCTAGCACCACTACTACTACTCTGAATATCATGCAGATTCTCATCAAGATGTTCAACATAATCACTATCATCATTGTCCTCAAGTTGTGCAGCTTTGTAGAGAGCTCTATTGATAGGGCCTTTTTCTTTTCATTCTGCTCTCATATAATTTCTCTGCATGTGGTTTAGTCATCATGCAAAAATTAATATAAGTCAAGTAAAGAATGCAAAAATTATAATTTTTTGTTCAAAATAACATTTTTCTTCCACTCTTAAATGACTAAGTCAAGGTATGTTGTGAGATTCTTCCTTTATTGTAAGGAATAGATTCCAATTTATAGGAGGATTCTTATAGTCACGAGCATAAGATTTTCAACAAGAAGGCATAGTCCCAATCCTTCAAATGATAAGGAAGATAGTAAAAGTTGTAAGATGGCAGTCCATATCTTTGTCTTAGGACAGTCCATAGCATGGAAGGTATAGGAGAAGATAACGAGATGCAACAACTAGTAGGGTTTCACCAGACAAATAGAAGAGATAAAGGCATTGTCAAAACCATTAGATAGTGACCAAGAACCCTTGGAATGATAGCAACAAAGCAGGTATGACAGCCTTGACTTTAGGATCAGTGATTAAGAGCTTTACTAAGACATACTCAAAGTGACTGTCTAGAATGATAGAGTTAAATTTCATAATGCAACATAGGAGCATGTCATAAACATGACAAGGACAACAATAATGAAGTGAATACTCAAGAAAAATGGTTTGAAGTAGAACATGGTAAATAACAATATTGCATGTTTCTTTTGGTTATGTAAGTAGAACAGTGAGACAATTCGTGATAACGCATTTATGTAAAGCATCAATGCTAAGGTTATAATGGCTAGAATTGCAGTATTGCACATTGAGGGTAGGTTCATTCTTTGTTTACAATATCCAAGAGCTATGATAACTATTGAAGTATCCAAAAAATACAATCACAAGGAAGTATAACAAAAACATGGTACAAGTTTACCCAATAACAAGCACACAAAATGAAAGGATAGTGTAATAGAGCCTCTTACCTCATCTGCATCCATAATATTATGCTCATTCCATGCAGAAACTATAGGCTTAATGAAGGAAGCCAACATCGACAATTTCTTAGTGAGACTGTGTAAGCAACTCATTATATGTTGGTACCGTTCATTTGAGTTGACATGATCTGCATAGGCTCTTACTGGGCGTCTAACAAATGACTTTGAAATCTCTGTTGACGAACTAGATTTCCACTTCATACTACCATTAGATTTACTAGGATCTAGTGCTGCCATATAATCGAGCATATCTTCCACACCTGCTTCTCTATTACTATTTTCCACCTAAAATACAATGTCAATATAAACATATAGTTAGTTCAATAAAAAATTGAAATAAATAACCAATGTAAATTAAACCAAAAAGCCATACCCTTACTCCAAGTTTCTCCATTTTGGCTTGCAACCTGCCTCGGCCAAATGTATATCCAGTTGCCACATTATCTCTTGCCCTCTTTCCTTTATAACTCTTTGTCAAATATTCTTCAGAACACATATTTTCTTTCAATGCCTCCCACTGTTTGGGAAATAGAGGGGATTCTAACCTCTCTTTTCCCTCCAAGATTGTTTTTCTACAATTGTTCATCAAAAGTCCCATCTTTTGCTTGTAATATCTTCTAGAGATTTGTCCACCAGTAGTCTCAAAAGCATTTTCCATTTTTTGTATAACATTTTCCACACTTCGTGGATCTTTCTCTGCAAAATTTGATTTGCATATATCCAAATGGGCCCTACATCTCACAACCAGCTCAGAGGCCCACCTTGCAGCATTTTTCCCAATGGGCTCACCATCTCTCAATACCTCAACCAAGAATGGCTTCTTGCCTTCTAATCTTCTTTCTTTTGCATTCCTCTCTGTAGATCTGTATAAATCTTGACTCAATCTTTTTCTTTTGAAAAAAGTAGGCACATCTTCTGTTAAACCACTAGCAATATTTTTGGCTGATCCACTAGTTCCATCAAAAGTTGTAGCAGGCACATCAGATGTAAGTGATCTCTCTTTATGACTTTCATTAATTGGAACTTCATCATCCTTGGCCACATCAGGTGTGTCATGAGTAGGTAGATTAGTACCGGTCTCTGTAGATTTCACTTCAAACACATCCTTTAATCTTGAGTAAATCATCTGCAGCTCACTTACTATTCCTTTATTCTCATTATTTTCAATAATCTCTCTTAGAATCTGTGCTAAGAGATCATCACAACGTTGCACATCACCATGTGCTATATCAGGCTGCACATCACCATGTGCTATATCAAGTTGCACATCACTATGTGTTATATCGGGTTGCACATCATCACAACTATTCTTTTCACCAACTGCATTCGTACTTGAATCCCAAATGCATTCGCTTCTACGAGTTGGCAACACTGTATCTTTACTTTCCTTTTGTTTTCTCTCTACATTTTCTTTGCACTCTTTTTCTTTCCTATAAAACAAAAAAAATCATAGTATGTCTTATATACATAAACCTCTTGCCTATAAAATTTCATAAACACAATTAAACAAATAATATACTAAGTGGATTTACAACTTGCCTGTTTGTCAAACCAAGATGTGATAAATATTCACTATTCTTTGCCACACGTTCTTTATGAAAGCACTCATAATCTGTTAGTGGAACTTCAACAACATGATCACTATCATCTAAATTGTGCCTCAGAGTCTTTTTCCTCATTTCTTGAAGACCAAACAAACAATAATATATAAATCAACAACTTGAATCAGTAGAACAAGAGTGGAATATAAACAAAGCCATTATTTTCAGTCAACTAGAGCATATAAACAAATGCAGTCATAGTATATAAGGATTTCATTTCCATTTGAATGATACACTATATAAGGACAGTCCCCATATGAAATACATTCACAGAGCATATAAGATGCATTCTTAGAAATTAGAGGAGACAGTCTATGACAAGTGACATGACATAGGATGATAGCATATAAGATGCATTATATGGAGGAGCAAAAATTCAGTAAGTAAATGTGGCACACAAATTGAAACCCAAAGGAAACTCTATTTGTTTGTCCTTCTATTTGAGAAGAAACTAATTGCCTTTTTTATAGTGTGAATCATCATTATTTCTACTTATATAATCCTCATTATTTCTACTTATAAAATCCTCATTGTTTCTACTTATATAATTCTGTAGAAATTCTGAACACACAAATGTAAGTAAACAAAAACAGTCAATATGTGCTTTAAAAATGAGTAATTTTTTTTGGAACAAAGATAGCTAGTTATATGCATGACCTGTAACAAGACAAGAACTAGAAAAACAACAAAAAGTAAAGCTCAACAAATGAGATTACCCTAAAAAACCCAAAGTGGAAGAAATTCCTGTACACTAATGCCCTTTCTTATCTTGCTGCTTCTCTACTACATTTTACAAGCTCATTGTTTTCTTGATGCCTTCACTAATCATTTGCATTGCCAGCAAGATCAAAATCCTGATTGCTCATCTGCATCTACTTGATTTTCTTCCTCATCCTCATTTGTGTCATGCAATACATTCTCTCTCCCAATTTCTTCATTGGTAATCAAAATATCTTCTCCAAACACTCCATCATCATCTTCATCTACTACTTCGAATGTTTCTTGTAAATTAACATATTGCCCATCAGGCATTATATCAACAGCTTCCATGAATTTTCATTTCAAACGAGACTCTGTTTGAATGACATACGAACATCCTGGGCTTCTTACATCATCAATTAGAAATGATTGGTTAATTTGAAAAGGGAAAACATAGGGCTCATCCCTCTCTGATAAAAAATGTCCTGTATTTGCACTTACAAATCTATACTCATCAACATGTACTGCGGATGGTCAGATCCACTTACATTTTAATAATATAGGACTATTTTCACCAAAATCCACTTGAATAATTTCTTTGATGAATCCAGCATAGAATTTCTTCTCAGTTTCATGAAGAAATTCAGCACTTACAACACAATCACAATTTGTCTTTCTTTGTCTTTTTCCTCCACTCTTAAATGGCTACCATAGGCCCACATTCCACTAAAATGCATAGCCCATAAATGTGGAGGTTGTGAAAGCTCACTTTCCTCCGTTGTTATATCTTGACCTTCTTCTTTTGCATCACTAACTGCATTAGCAATCCATTCTTCAAATTTTGGAAAAGAATCACCTCCAACCAAATCATGATGTCTGCGTTTTTGAGGTCGATGTTGCATCCAACTTTGATTCTCTTCTTCATAGTTTCTACATAGAATATTAATGTGCAAATAGTAATATTAATAATATAAATGTGTAAATTTTTTTAACCTGTGCCACTTATCAAATGAAGATGTGTTTTGAAGAATACAGCCATGTATCACACTTCTTTCTTGATGTGATAGCTTTAAGCGACATCCATTGCCTTCTAATACTTCACTTGCAACTCTCTCATCTTCATCATCATCCCATACACATCGATTGACATTTTTAAAATCCTTCATATATTATGTACAAAATCCAATGGCCTCTTGCATTGAATATCCCTCAGACATGTTGCCTTCTGGTTTTGCCCTAGTACGAACAATTTTTTTCAAAACCTTCATATATCATTCTATAGGATACATCCATCTCATTCTTACTGGACCACAATGCTCTAGTTCATACTCTAGATGTATCAAAAGATGCATAGAAATGTTAAAGACTATTGCTAGAAATTCCCGTTCCAATAGACAAAGGACTTCAACAACCTCCTCCCTCAAACTATCAAAGTTTGAAGGGTCTAATACATGTGAACTCATTCTCTTTAATATTAGGCCCAACCTTATAATTGCCAATCTTGGCCCCTTTGCCAAACCCGATATATTTACCACAATAGGTAAAATATTTTCGATTATAACATGATAGTCATGGGTCTTTAGGCCTCTTAAGCTATTAATGTCAGTTTGGCTTTTGATAGTACTACTTACATATCCAGTGGGAAAGTGAGTCTGAGACATCAACTATAAGAATTGTGCACGTTATTCCTTTGTCCAAACATAAGGAGCACTGGGTTTTCTATATTTTGCATCATCATATTTTTCAACCCAAAGATTTCGACGAATCTTTAGTTCTCGAAAGTCTTCACATGATGAAATAGTATCAAAAACACCAAAAAGAGATTCTATAATAGCATAGGCTATATTTTTCTCAGTATGCATAAAGTCAGCAGTATGCCTAATGGCTATATCCTTAAAGTATGGCAACTTATAGAATATGCACAACTGTTTTACACCACTTTGATTACATGGATCATATCTACTACTAGCAATCCCACCATTTTCAATAAATGACATTCTTTTTTGTCCATTCTCAATAATGTAATCACCCGTTATTAGCAAAGGTGCTTCACAATTCTCTTCTTGACCATTGAAACGTGTTTTTTGTCGATGATATGGATGACCCACTTTAAGGTAAGCATGATGTCCACAATAAATACACATACACAAACTTCTTGAGTGCCTCGCAAAATCCTTAAAGTTGCAAGCAGGACAGCTATGGTATCCATGAACAGTGAGACCAGATAATGTACCATGTGCAGGAAGATCATGAATCATAACCAATAAGGAAGCTCTTAAAGTGAATTTGATTGAATTACCATCACTTAAAGATTGAATTGCTTCAATTCCTTTCCACAATTCCATTAGCTCATCATATAATGGATCTAGATAGGCATCTATTGTATCTGAAGTCATTCCTTTCTTTCCTGGTATAATCAATGATAGCATTAAGAAAAATGGTTTAATTACTAGCCATGGAGGCAAGTTATAATTTATTAAAAACACTAGCCAAGTTAACCATTTAGTACTTTGATCTGAGAATGGGTTCACCCCATCTAGAGCCAAACCCAACCTTATATTATGAGGATCTTGAGAAAAATCAGGCCATTTGTTATCAAATTCCATCCACATCTTAGAATCAGACACATGTGGTTGTTTTCCATCAATGCTCTTATTTTGGGCATGCCATTGCATAAGTTCAGCAATGTCTCTACACCTATACATTCAGAGTAATCGTGGGATTATCAGAAAGTGGTGAAGAACCTTTCTAGGAACCACAGCTGATTTCAACCCTTGTCTATACCTTGCTTCATGACATTTCAGACAGTCACTCTCACTTGCAAGATTTTTGTGAAATAATACACAACCATTAACACATGTGTGGATGTTTTCATACCCCAAGCCGAGCTTACTAATCTATTTTTTACATTGACTTCATTTTGTTGGCAATGTGGAGTCAGCTGGTAACAACGAACTTAATAATGCCAATAACTGATCTACACTCTCATTTGTCTAACCATGCACCACTTGCAAGTTAAGAATTTGAAGGATTATCGTCAAATGACTTAACTTGCAATTAGCATACACAGGCTTTAAAGCATCCTCCATTGACTTGGCCCAATCATCGTTTAGACACTCATTCAACATTCTTTCAACTTCAAACCCTTCGTCTAACATATATGCCTCTGCATCTATGTTCGGTGCCACTTCATCTATGTTTGTTGCCTCTTCATCTCTCACAGTCTGCAATTCTATCATATCTTCATAATAATTGTAAGCCCAAGGGCTTATACCACTATGCCCAAATCTTATCATATGTCGATAAATCACATTTCTTTTTCTCACCCTTCCACCAAGACAGTCATTACATGGACATGGATATTTTTCCATTTCCCTCTCCTTGGCTACTCTCTCATCATATGTATGATATTGATCTGTAGTCAACCTTTGACGCTGATCCATATGTAATATTGTGCATTCTAGTATTAATTTAGTATAATAAGCTATCCTACACCTAGAAGGCCTTTAAATATAAAATCTTAAAAGTTAACCTTCAATCACACATATGGTCAAGCTAGAATAACCTTTCCTTCAGTTTGCGCTAGTCATCATGCAGGGAGATCTTGCAAAGTAGAGGTGTGGTTTTATTTGAGCTCAAGGATCAGTTAAGGATCAACTTCAAAAATACTAAAGATAACATTTTCTTTTGAGTTTTCAAGCTTCAATCATGAAAATATCTCCTGGGGGGCGCCCACAAGTAGCTTCCCCAAATATCATGAAAATATCAGTTCACTTTTGGCAATGAGGGTTTTGAATTACCTTTGAATTTGCTGTAGAGTTCGTCCCCAAATTCGACTTTGCTATAGAGGGCCTTGCCGACTTCAAATTCATGACAGTAAACTTTGAATTCCTTGCCTACCTTTTCAAAAGTCTCCAAGTCCTCTCCAAACAAGCTTTATCACCCATGCAAGTAGCTGCTACACTTATATGCACCTAAAACATTTTTTCAGGTACATGCATCAAATAGAGTAAGTGCTTCAATACATGTCCATGAGAATAACAAACATCAACAACAATTCAATTTCATTCCCATACCGACAATTATACATTTTACAAGTTGTATGACTTAGAAATATAGACAAGCTATGTAAACCAATAGATAAATAGCATTTAGAAGAAATACTTAACAATTTATCAAGATTACACTTTAAAACCCCAATTAAATAACTATTGTGATGAAGTATTCATAGCAGCAAATCACTTGCCAAAATCATATGCAAAGTCACCAAATAAAGGACTCAAGATGTCAACCATTTCAAATGACAATCATGACAATAGGAAAAACAACATAGAGAATACAATCATGCCTTTAATTGCAAAGGAGGGGACAGCTATTACAGTCTATAGCAGCATTAAAAAGATGAAAATACAAAATCCATGAAGCCAAACACTTTTGTCAAAATACAAACCCTTACCTAATTAGTTAACTAATCCTTGAAGATTTTATCAGGCAAAGATAGTCATTATATAGATGCTAAAACAGTGACACAAGTGCCTTTGAAAGTGATGACAATCATGTCATCAAACTGATAGTGAAATCAGTCATCAAAAAGAGTAATGCACAACACCACAGAAGAAAAGAGGAGATCACTATCCATTCAAAGAGATGCCCTAATCACAATCACCAAAGTGGGCTACAATAGCAGAGAAAAGACAATGGAATATTGACAGTCTTTTTGCATCCAAATGTGAATTATGTGAAAACTATGTCATATATCAATAACAAAAGTAATAGAGAGGATTTTTTATAGTCTATGGATAGAATCTTCAATTTTATCAAAATCAAGCTAATAAGCTATATGATAGTCATAGCAGCAGATGGACAAAGGGAATGTGATTGTGATAGATTTTTGCATACAAAGGATAGTCATAATCAATAATATCTCTGTATTAAGGAATTTGTAGGCAAGTTCGTGATAGGAAAACAAAGATCAATTCATGTATGAAGCAATGAACAAGGTTTTCATGACAAAGGTTACTGTCAAGATAGCAGTAAGAGACAGTAAAAATAGTGAAGAGCAGATTTAAGGAATGAAACAAATCATGGAGTAGTCTTGCATTCTCAACGACAAGCTTTCATTCTCTGTTTTATGATAGTCATTTTGAAAATACAATCATCTTTCAAAGGTTGAATCACACACACAGGGTAGTGTCTAAGTCACAGGTTGAAGACCATCAAATTCCTTCATGCCAAGGTATTCTAAGTATAAATCATGAATGGAAAAAGTAGAACTTTATTAATAAAGAACCATGAGACCTCTTCATACAGTCATTGAAAGAGATAGAATAGTGACTAATGATAGAGCACCAAGCTTTCAAAGATACAAAACTTTAGAGGAGGCTAAGAGAAGAATAGAGGTACGTAGAAAACCCTACCTCTGCTTCATAAAACCATTTGTTATCTGTCATCTATCTGCTCCTTTGATATCAGCCATCTATAGCTGGAAATCCCAAAATTCCCTCCTTTCTTCATTCACACGATGATCTCAAAACTATTTCCAAACTCAAAGAATTGCGGCCATGAACAATCTTCTCCTGTTCGACTACTCATACCCTATTCTTGGTGGCCATGAACAATCTTCTCCTGTTCGACTACTCATACCCTATTCTTGGTGGCCATGAATAATCTTCTCCTGTTCGACTACTCTGCATACCCTATTCTTGGGGGCCATGAACAATCTTCTCATGCTAAACAGACAATCTTTGCTTCTTCACAGGTTTCACTTTTGTTCAAAATTCATAAACACAAAATCCCTCCATTAATTCCCTCCAAAACTAAAGTGAAAGAAAAAAGAATAGAGGAATTTATTTAGTACTTTATTTAGTCAATTTTATTTGTAGTTGTGTTTTTTTGCCCCATGACTAAATTATTCATTTATTTAGTCATTTATTTGGTCATTTCAACTGATGACCAAATTAGTCATTTATAACTGTGTTGCAAAAAGTTTTAGTCACGTGATTAAAAGTTTGGTCACGTGACTAAAAGTTTTAGTCACTTGGTCATTTATTTGCCATATTTCTACTAGTGTAGTAAATCCTAGTCCCTTCTTAATTCTAACTAAAAAATATCATTATCTCCACTCCCAAAAGACCTACAACTTTGAATCAAGGCTTCAAGGCATCTCTTATTAGCTTCATGAATATTAGGAAATGGTGGAGTAGATTTCCATTTCCTAGACAAACTAATAGCCTCCACATTCTCCTCCCAATAGTTATTAACCTTAGAACCCCAATAATTCACAAGGATACTCATCAGATGGTGTGAATCCTAGAGATCATTGAGGGGTTTATCAGAGATCCACCTATCAGCTCAAAAGGAAGTGCTTCTATCATTCTAAATAATTCCGAAGAGAAACTAACTAATCAAGTTGTCGATCTCCTTAATGCATTCCCAAATAACATATCCTTTAAGAAAGTATTTTATTGTGAAAGAAGCATAAGGGATTGTCATCTGACATATATTTGTCCCTAAGGATCTTAATCTAAGAAACTTCTTTTCTTGAGATGAATCTCCAAACTAAGTTAGCTAGGAGAGTTTGGTTGAAAAGTTTAGTATCTTTTAGGCCAAGACTACCTCTCTCCTTGCTTAACAAATGTCTCTTTGTGAAACTAGAGGGTATCCAAATTGAACACTTGTGCCCCTCTAAAGTAAATTCCATATGGACAAGGTAACCTTTGAGATGATGCTTCTGGGAGCCATCATGAGGTAGAATTTATGGATAGGATTAGCTTGGAAAACAACTTTTGAGAGAACAACCTTTCCAATCGAGGATAACCATTTCCATTTCCAACCATCCAAGTAGGAATCCAAAAGGCACCCTCTCTTGAAAGACAAGTGTCTACACAAAAAATATTGTTTCTAATTATTGATATTAAAGAAAAAAACCACAGATTTATCTCTATTAACATTTTCACTTGAAGCACTTTTATAATAGGAGGTCCCTAATCACCTTGAACTCTCTAAAAGAAGTAAAGAGCATAGTATCATCAACAAATTGTTGATGTGTAAATTCTTTACCTGTGGAGGAGGCTTAGAGACCTTGTAAAGAACCTCTAGCCTTGTGAGATCTAAAATCCCTGCCAAGAGATTTGGCCATAATAATAAAAATATAAGACGATAGTGGATCACCTTTCCTCAAAACCTAAGAAGTTGAGATGAAGCCATTTGACGAGCCATTAACCATAATTGAGAAACTAGACGTAGAGTAGTGGCTTTTAACCCAAGTTCTCCAATCAAAACTAAACCCAAACTTAGCCAACACATGGTCTAGAAAGATCTAGTCCACTCTAACATGCTTTAGAGATATACAATTTAATAAGAAGTCCTTTGAGCGAATCAACTCATGAACTGTAACAATATCAGTCATCATTTGTTTTCCTTGGATGAATCCCCCTTGTTCCTTTGAAATGATGGTAGGAGGAAGAATTTTTAGTCCATTGGCTATAACATTGGATATGATTTTGTAATTTGTGTTGCACAAAGTAATTAGTTTAAAATATTCAATCTTGATTGCATCCTTCTTCTTAGGAATATGAGCTAGGATAGTAGAATTCAGGGACTTCAACATACTTTTGGAGACTTGAGATTCTTGGACAATTTCCCACAACCCATCTCTCAAAAGATTCCAAAAGTTTTAGAAGAAAAGGGCTAGGAAGAAATTAGGTCTAGGATCCCTATCCTTAGTCATATCGAAGACAACAACTTGAACCTCCTCTTTAGATATAACTTGCACGAGTATCCAATTCTCTTTTTCATTAATCACAGAGGGGATTTGGTCAATAGAGGGATCCTTCAAGATCAACACTATTTTCAAGATTAACAAAGAGCATTTTCTCCACAAAAGAAACCAAGGAAGTTTTGAGAATCTAAGGATCCTTAGTAATACTTCTATCCTCTAACTAGATCTTGGATATGTGATTCCTTTATCTTTGTATATTACAACTAAGATGAAAGAATTTGGTGTTCTTGTCTCCCTCCTGAAGCCATCTAATTCGTGATTTTTGCTTCCAAAAGATCTCTTCTTATTTGTAGATATCATTAAGTTTGGAAAAGACTTCCTTTATTCCTCTATAATAGAATTCCAAATTGTTGTTATCTAAAAGGGAAGACTGGGTTTTAGTATTACATTTTCAAGCCTTTTCTTTGAAGACATTTTGAAGTCTCGGTGGTTCCATTCTTCGAGCCTAAGATTGAGAGTTGTTAGATTTTTGTTGAAAACATACATTCTCATCTTTAGAAATGATTTTGACTTTACCAAAAGGAGGAAACCACCTAGTCAAAATTACAATGAGTGAGCCATGCTTTCTCAAATATGAATGGAGAGCATTTGGAAAAGTTACTAGGGTCAATGTTCAAAGAAATTGGCCAATGATCAAAGCCTCCCTTTGCTAAAACCTCAGAGTTACAAATGAATTTATTGTCAAGCTAAGAAGTAGAAGTCAAGAAATAAACAATCTTGGCCATGATTAGATCACTTCCCTCTCTTCTATTAGTCCTTGAGTAAACCAACCTTTTTAAGGGTGAAGATCCCAAAGAGCAACATTTTTTAGGAGAGCAGGAAGCCCCTCACTGCCTAGATGGAAAAGAGATCCACCCTATTTTGTTGAAGAATCTAGTCTAGTATTGAAGTCTCTAGCAATACTCTATTTATCTTATTCATCCACACTCAACATATCTTTGATTTGATCCCAACAAAGAATCTTGTCTCAGTAGCTTGCGGGCCATATACATCAATGAGATGGAAATATAAATTAGAGGTTAGAATACACATCAATCCAACAAGTAACCATTCAATAGAGAGCACTTCCTGAATAGGAATTACTTACCTATTACAAATATGGCTATGCCACGTATTGGCCCCCTGACAATTTTGTTCAAGATACCCCATTTTCCTTGAAATGGGGACATGCTTTGAAGATCCATATAAGAGCTAATCTTGGTTTCCTAAAGCAATAGGATGTTTGAATTAAATTTATCCAAGAATCTTTGGAGAAGTCTCTTCTTATAGGAGATTTAAATCACCTGATATTCTAAGAGATCATCCTCATTGGATAACCTTTGGTCTCTTGGTGGTCCCCAAGTCAATATCTAGATGAGATTGATTCCCAACAACTACATCCACTAGAACTGTAGCTTGTAAAGTTATGTATTTACTAGGTCTTCCAACCTTGGGTTGACCAAAGTCTCCTTTTCTTTTCCTATCTTTCCCATGGGTAAAATACTTGCATGGACCCTCAAGTTCTAAAACAAAACTATCTTGAAGATCTATAGGTAAGTTGAGATAAGTTTGATCATTATCTTTGAAAGTATACTTGGGAGGGCTAAGCCTATTTTCCATGCTCTTAAGATCTAGAGGATCTTTGTCAGCTTCTTGTTCATCAACTAACTTTTTAAGATCTCCTTTGAATTTGTAGGCCTTAATTAGCTCCTCTTGGACTTTAAATCCACTTTCTAGATATTGTGTCTCCTTTACTATCTCTATTTCTTCTTGTGTAGACTTCTTTTGATTAATTTCCTTTTTGTTATAACTATCTAGATTCTTGTTCCTAATAGTATTCTTTTTTTAGGGTTTGGGAAACCCTTCTGGATCTTTCTCATATTCATCTTGAAACTTTTGTGCATGTGGTTTTCCTCGAAGTTTTGGACATTCTCTAATAAGGTGCCCATATCCATGACATCCACAACACCTGAATGACAAACTTTCATAATCCAAAGCTTGGTTCCATTCCACCTCACCAACCTTTAGAGTAATACTTTTTGGAAGAGGAACGATGAGATCTGATTCCATATAGATCCGAGCAAAAACTACGAGACCTTTACCATGGAAAGATCTAGAAATATCAATAGCTAACCCTAGATATTTGATAATTGTTTCAAAGACATATTGGGACCAAAACTCTTGAGGGAGAGCATACATGTGAATCCACACAGGTGCCATTGTTGGCATTTCCCCATAAGGTTTAAAACCCACATGCTAGTGTTTCATGAATATATCAACATTTCAAAAAAATAAGAACCTCCCCAAAGACTGAATCTTTGTCAGATTCATTAACAAATATGGCAATGAAATGCCCTCTGCTACACACATGCAACTCATAAATCCACTAGTTTTCTAGTTTGGATCTTCTAGAGATAACTACATACCGACGAATCTATAAATTAGACTTGTACCATGCAAGGTAGAAACATTCTTTCAAATTTCTTAGATATCTAAGTTAATGATTGGAGAATCCTCTAGTGTAGGCATGCATGAGTTTGGGGACCATTTTTGGGTTGATCCACTTTGAGCTGGCCACCGACCATCAACAACTCATCGATTTCCTTATCATGAATTGAAGATCTAGATCTTGTATGCACATTTTTGAAATAATGAGGTGGGATATATCCCCCTACCTAGGCCCATTGAGAGGGGGAAATATATTGTTGGCATTATTTCATGTCTATGGTTATTGTGGCCCAATGGACGCCCTACACCATCTTTTGATATTTGAAGCATGGTTACACTGATCCATCAAGGGATCTTATGATTCATCCCTTATTGATTATAGTGATCGACTTTAGGCCACATGTTCATGGCTTCATGTTACATGTTCATAGATTTATGTCATCTTAACTTCACTCTACATTTACTTTTTACACTTTGAGATTGTTGACATTGTTAAGCAATTATGTTAGTGGCTATATTTCAAATTCTATATAAATGCAACTCGTTGAATTTTCTTTGATCTTGTAGGTTTCAAGATCGAGCACTTATTGCAAGGAGAATGCACCAAAGATATAACCTTATCTATTTCCTTATATGAGTGTATGTGATATTTTACTTTAATGTTGACTAATTGTTTTACTTTAACATGCATCTTCATGGAAATCAGAACATTGGAAAAATATAACATGGTGAAAATTGCATATCCTGCTCTTTTCCTAGTAGTTTTGGACTCACTTTGACCGTGTTAGCTTTTATGCAATAACTAGCGTACAAGTGACATGTTTCTACATAAAAAAATGACATATTCTTTGAATCCAACTTGATTTTTCCTTCACACATCCCTAAGAATTGGTTTCGATCATTAATTCATCCATTTGTTTGCCTAGCTTGATTTTGTGGTACAAAATCAACTCATGCATTTTAAAAATTCAAAAATTCAAATTGGGCCCATGTCATCCCCCTCCAACTAGTCACCATATGTCAACTTGAAGTGTGAAACATTTCAAACTATATTACAGGGGGCTATATAAAAGGACAAACCCTAATTCCTTTTAACACATCATGTATATTAATTGAGCTCTACTACACATTTCATCTTTGTAAGAGCATAACATCAACATTACATTAGCATCTAAAGTAGTGATGGATATACATATTGCAAGTTTGTTTGCTATCTTCAATTTTCATTTAAAAGTCTTTAAATTGGTCTATCTAGGGGTTTGACTAAGGAAAGCATGACCCTCACTTAACAAGCCCCTCAAAGGTGTTTATCAACACTATCAATCTCTATTTTGTAGGTTTAGTGCAAGTACAAAAGTCTAGGAACTTTCCAAGTCCTTTTTAATTTTTTTTTTTACTTCAAATCAAAATTATAAAACAAAGGTGTGTTACGTGGCACAAAATAGACCCAACAAAATTATGAGAACGAGATCTCATCACCTCGCTTCCAACACATCCAAGAACATGATATTTTAAGATACAATTGAAAAGTTATGATCAAAACAATAGACAACAATCTATCAACTACTAAAATCAATGAAATAGTTTCATTTCTATTTACATAATTTATCACGACTCTAAATTAAATTAATTAAATTACCAAATTGTTTATACCAAGAAAAAATATTTTATTTCTTTAAATTAGATATTTTGTATTTCTTTCTATTGACTAGAAAGTAGATTCATTTCCGTGTGGAAAATGAAGAAAATCATCCTAAGCCATACATGTGGCAAGTAATTTGCAAGAGGGCAAGGCAAAGCCTTGATTCACACGACACACATCATTCTCAGTTGCGTTCAAAGGTTTGAAAAACGCAACAAAAACAAAATCCCTCCAACCAAGTCATTGACATATATTCACCCATATCAAAGACTTTGGATTCTTTCCGAATTCTCAATTATTATTAAAATAAAAATGCAATTTACTAAAATTATATTTGTTACCGTTCACATAATTTTTGACCTCACACTTTCGGCTTTGTTTTTCCACTCGTTTTCTGCCTTTTGTTTTTTCAAAGCTTACAGAAAACAAAACGATAAAAAAAAAGGCGGTTTGGGAAATTCTGCCGAGGGTTTTGATCGCAAAGGCACCGCGATCTGAAGCATGAAAACCTCGAACAATGCCCCGATCTGTCGGTAGTTCATCCGAATTGCCGATTTCTTCGGATTTGAGAAAAATGGCGTCGAATTTGACTAAGGCTTGAGGAAATACGGACAAATTTAGCCCAGCAGATTTTTTTGCTCCCACTCGGAAAAATTTGGTGCCATTTCAGGCGGCCGTTAAAATGATATTTATTGCGGATGTTCTGACTCCGGTTTCGGATCCGAGTGGATAAAATTTGTTCGGTGGAGTGAGATTCAGGGTGCAGGTTTTGCAATGGGCTGTTTCCCCTGCTTTGGATCGCGCAAAAAAGATGTTAATTCCACCGTGGGTAAGAATGAGGGCACCGGCAAGGAGGATCACTCTGCTTCGTCCACTACCTCGCATAATTCCAGGGTCTATTCAGGTATTTTGGTTTGTTTTATTTATTTTTAAAGTATCGCTCAGATATTTGCAGTTACATTCTAAGTTTTTTAAAAAATTGTATACAGATATTGAAGACAATAAAAAATGTTGATTCCAGATATAAATTTGGTTTAGAAGACATTAAAATTCATGTCTTCATCATCAATGCCAAAATGTTTCTGTGAGAGTCTACAAATTTTGATTACATAGATACTCACAGTCATAATGTAGTATAATGGAATCCTCATTTTATTTTAAAACTAGGCACAATTAAATAAACATTTACAGTCGCAGTGGACATTGAATTTGCCATCTTCATCATCAGTGTCAAAATGTCTAATTGTATACATCACAAAGCTCTGTTTAAATAGATATCAGTCATAGAGTTGTGCATAATTACATAGATGTTTTGCAGTCATAATGCAGTACGTAAAATCCTAATTTTATTTTATAAGTAGATGCAATTGAATAGATATTTGCAGTAACAATCTATGAAATCCCAGATAAATATTTGGTCTAAAAGATGTTAAAATTATTCTCTTCATCATCACATCTGTGTCCAGATGTTTATTTGTGAAAATCTCAAAGCTTTGATTACATAAATATTTGCAGTCATAGCCTACTAAGTATGATTCCTGAATTTGTTTTAGAATTGTGCATAATTACATAGATATTTGCAGTCATACTGGAGTACATGAAATCTTCATATTATTTTAAAACTGGGCACGACTAAATAAATATTTGAGCCACAATCAATGAAATCCTAAATTTGTTTAAAAGCTATGCATACTTTATAGAGATATTTGCAGCGAGCATAATACCTGAAATCTGGATTTTAAATTGTGCACAATTAAATGGATATTTACAGTCATAACCTAGTGCAAGAATTTCCGAATCTGTTTTAAGTTGTGCAAAATTACATAGATATTTATTATTTGCAGTCACAGAATCCTAAATATATTCAGGTATTTTGTTATAAATAAAATTTATTTTAGAGTTATGCACAATTTTATGGTTATTTGAAGTTTTGTTTTTAATTTATTTTAGAATTATGCATAATTATGTAGATTTCCAGTCATATTGAGGTATTTTGTTCTAAATTAATTAAAAAGCTATGGGCAATAGTCATAATCTAGTATCTGAATTTGATTCTAAAATTATATTTGGAGTCCCAACCAAGTTAATAAAACCTTGAATTTGTATTTAAATAATGGATGATTATCAGTGTTCCATGGGGATGCATTGCTTGGGTCCACGTGACTTCCCAAATGTCCCAGGTACATTATGTCCCCTGTTTTAACGACTGGACTGCCTGCACATTTAGTGCATAAAAATAATAAAACACATCTTTAAAAAAATTGCTCACAACCCCCCAAAACTAAAAGGGATATTTAAATAATGGATGATTATCAGTGTTCCATGGGGATGCATCGCTTGGGTCTGTGTGACTTCCCAAATGTCCCCTGTTTTTGGGACTCGCCTGCCTGCACATTTAGTGCATAAAAATAATAAAACACATCTTTTAAAAAAAATTGCTCAAAACCCCCAAAAAACTAAAAGGGATATTTTAATTATGCATGATTATCAGTGTTCCATGGGGATGCATCACTTGGGTCCATGTGACTTCCCAAATATCCCAGGTACAGGATGTCCCCTGTTTTTAGGACTGGACTGCCTGCACATTTAGTGCATAAAAATAATAAAACACATCTTTAAAAAATATTTTGCTCAAAACCCCAAAAAAACTAAAAGGGGGAGGATTGTCATTGCAAATCAGCACATTATATTTAATTTTTGAAATTTCAAATTCCTTTAATTTGTTGAAGTATTTCACTAGCTGTCCCATGCCATCTTCAAAATCCAGGAATTTTTTTGCCCTTCCGAAAACCTTGTTTCTGCATTTATCTGTCCCCAAAATTTGTAGAAACACTGATAAATATATAGAAATATGTAGCCATGGATATTTGCAGCCATGACCCAACATGTGAAATCCTGAATTTATTTTATATGTGTGTACAATTTACAGAAAAAATTGTAATCATAACCTAGTGCATGAAATCCTAAATTAATTTGAAGATTATGGATTATTACATAGATAAATGCAGCCATAACCAATAGGGTAAATCCTGAATTTAATTTTAAATAATGCTTAATTTCATGGATAGCTGCAGGTACAAATTGACAAGTGAAATCTTGAATCTCTTTGTACAATATGCATAAGTAAATAAATATTGGTCATCATAATCTGTACTTGAAATCCTGAATTTATTTTAGAACTTGGAACAATTTCATATATATTTTCTGTCATCACTTAGCAGGAAAAACCCTGATTTTATTTTAAAATTAAGCACAATTATATTGATTTTGCTGTCATAATCTATTAAATTCTAAATTTATTTCAAAATTATGCATAATTTATGGAGATATTAAAAGTTGTAACCTAATTTTGAAAAATATTTTGAAATTCTGCATAACTAGATAGATATTTGCAATCACAACCAAATATTCAAAATCGTGATTTTATTTTAAAATTATTCACAATCATGTTGACATTTGCAGGCATAACCTAGTAACTGAAATCCTTCATATGTTTTGAAGCTATGCGCAGTCACCTAGATAATTGCAATCATACCTAGTACATGGAATCTAAGATGGATTTTGTAGCTATGCACAATTACATAGACATTTGCAGTCCTAACCTAGTATGGGAAATCTTGTGATTATTTTATACACAAGTACATAGATATTTGCAATCATAACCTAGTGCTGGAATTCCTTAAATTGTTTCAGAATTATGCACAATCACATGGATATTTGTAATTGTTACCTAGTAACTGAAATTCTGTATTTGTTTAATCATTTAGTTGAGGGTTCTACAGGGGTCCACGCTCATGCATATTCCAGATTACATACAAAAACCATAAAACATCATCCTAGGGAATGTAACAAATTGGCCTTGTAGGAGACACAAGCCAACCTGATACATACAACATAACGAAAACAAAGAACTGAGACAACAATTTTCACCAATAAAATCCATCACTGGAAATAAAAAACATGAAACAGCCTAACCCCAAAAACCTAAAGCAGACCATGTGCAGCCCCTTCATCATCACCATGTCTATGCACCATACAAACCCACGGTTCAAGGAAATCAAGCTTAACAGCCTGAAACACACCTCTTTTGGAGAGAGATGGCATGGCAAAGAGACCCAACACCTGGAGATTGCCCTCCTGAGAGATAATCTTGAGATTGTCAACATATAGAGCTAGGTCTAGAACAAATAGGGTCAAATCATCTACGGTCTTACCAATTGGAGTTGGGGGGAAGCAAAGGGCAACCCAAGACTATCCAATCCTCTTGAACCAAACAAACCACGACCAAAGCTAAGATCTAGAGATCCTAATAAGAGCTATCACCAATACCAAGGTTATCAGATATGCCACCCTCTTCCCTTGGTGTGTATATTAGTGTACCTGACGCCGATAATATATAGTTTAAATTAAAGATTTAAAAGATCAACATAGGCTGACATCTTGTGTTTTTGCACCAAGATCAGATTTCAAGTTTAAAATAAATCTCTTAAGGAGAGCTCCATATAAGACAAGCTATATATAAGATAAAATTGTCTTATTCACAAAACAGATTAAAAGAAGTGGAGCAATCAAAAGAGGTATGAATATTAATTGAAGACGTATCATATGTTCTTGGATTATTAAGGAGGTATGATTAAAGTTCATAAAGGATGTGATCCACTAATGAGACAAAAGTCTTATTCATATAGGACAAAGTGATTAATATTGCTAAGAGGACCGATTAATATAAGATGTGGTGTGATTGATTTATGGAATAGTGCGGGTTAATACATGAAGTGGAGCAATTTGTAAAGCAGCAGCGATTTGTTATAAGAGGATGGTAATTATCATAAAGGCAACTATCAAGAAGAGGTGCGATTCTTGTAAGAGTTGTTTTATAAAGTGTTGCCTCATTTAGCAATAATTGTATCCATTCATTTGGATCATTGAAGATATAAAGGAGAGAGAAGAAGGGAGTTTAAAGTAAGAAGTAATGTAATGAATATCATTTGAATATAAGAGCAGATTGAGAGGAAGATAAAGAGCAGCAAAATGAAGAGTAACTCAGATTTATATTGAGGAGTATATGCAGCCCATGTATGAAGTATAAATGCAGAATTATATGAAGAACATGTGTGAGAATTAAAAGCAGAAACTTGAAGGAAGATATTGTTATACTCATGATCAGTTTTGTGTAAAGAAGCTGTGCATGATTTGGATCAGATTTGTGAGGAAAGAAAGTATATGTGTGTGAACCTAATTGAAAAAGGAAAGACTTACATCATACAGAATCAGAAGTAGTGATCAAATTGTGATTTAAGGAGAACGATATCATCCATTGAAGAATTCGTAGGTTGGTGCCTAGAGATTGGTGTCTCTTACTGAGTTGGTGCTCAGTTGTGAGGATTGGTGTCTTCAGTGGGTTGGTGTCTACAGATTCTACATGCGGGGATTGATGTCTCCATTGGGTTGGTGCTCACAAAAGAAGAATTGTAAGAGAAGTAGGTTGGTGCCTACAAAAGAAGTGTATATATATATATATATATATGTCTCCATTGGGTTGGTGCTCACAAAAGAAGAATTGTAAGAGAAGTAGGTTGGTGCCTACAAAAGAAGTGTATATATATATATATATATATGTCTCCATTGGGTTGGTGCTCACAAAAGAAGAATTGTAAGAGAAGTAGGTTGGTGCCTACAAAAGAAGATCAATATATATATATATATATATATATATCTCCCGCAAGGGTTTCCACATAAATCGTGTGTTCGTCCTGTGTTCATAATTGTTAGATCTTACATGTGTGACTTATAGTGATTGGTTAAAGTTTGAAAAGTGAAAGTTTTAATATATATTGATTCACCCCCCCTCTCAGTGATTCACCCCCCCTCTCAATATAACCGTGTGCTCACCAGCCTCATCCAATGGAACCCCGAACAATCCCCTCTCGTGTCTTCTCATCAATCTTTGTGGCATCTTTGGGATCAACATCCAACTATGTAGTTGGAGTTTGTTGATCTTGAAGTCGAAAGGCACTATGCACTCTTCACTTGTTGAGAGGTAAGCCTATTCCTCTTGATTGATTGTGAAGTTATGTGGACCAATTCCTCTATGTAGTAGAGGAACTAGCAACTTGTGAAAGGAGGTGAATGACAAAGATCCATAACTCTATTGCATCCTTGCCATGCCACATCCACCATCCAATAGGGATGGTTCGAGCTAATGTAATCGTATCTCTGCTTGCCTCTAGTTTGCTAAATGTTGGACCTCGAAGATTGACAAAGGCTCGCCATTCTATTTGAAGTAAAATTGCCTCCTCATTGCTATACATCTTTCAAAGGGCCTTCACGAGTCCTTCTTTAACCTCTTTATCATTAGAAGGAGGCACTCTCTTAGGCCTTAGTGCATACCATTCGGGACTTAGAGCATAGATTGCCATATGAAGTGGGGTGTTCATAGTGTTCCACCGCCGCATCACAATGTGCATGATATGCTTCTTATATAATCCCAAATTAGGATCCTTGCTATGAATTGCTTGCTTCATTTGTCCAAGCATCCCCTCAAATGTCTCGTAAATTTCTCCAAGACTAGGAGAGTTTGTATTAGCATATCTAATGACCTGCACGATAGGTGAGATGAAGGAGGAAATGTATCTGCAAACACAAATTTAAAAAAAAAGAATAAGACTCAAATGACAAATAGTGAATGCTATTACAAAAAATGAAAATAATTTACAAGTTACAAACATTAATAAGTTAATAATTTAATAATAGATTAAAAAATTTCTTACACGTTGATCATCAATCATCATCAAGAATCTTTTGGTTTACACTTTTTCCTTCAATTGTGTTTGCCTCTAGCCATCTACCCCACTTAGCATTAACCATCATTAATTGTAGAGGCTCTAAACCTCTAACACCTCAAGCATCTTCTCTAACAAAATAAAATAGTTGTCATATCTAGTTTACATGGGCTTGAGGAATTCTTTCCTTGAAAAAATCCTAAAGAGAGCAAGTGAGGTGTGTGTCATGTCCCGATGCAAATTCAAGTCTGAGAGCAGCAATCAGCACTCATTACAATGTATTAGTGAATGAAGACAAAATCCATAAAAGACAAAGAAGATAAGACAAAAATTAGCAAAAGACAAATATGTTTGTTTAGACAGCAATCAGCATTTCCTATAAGGTGATTAGTGGATAAGACAAACCCACTAGAAGACAAATTACAGAAAAAGACAAAAGCAGTGATTTGCTACAGGACAAATATTGTTAAGGCAGCGATTAGTTTCATGAAGGAGTATGATCTTTTGGAAGGGACGGCATCCTATGAAGAGTCACAATTATCCACCAAAGACACATCATTTGAGAAGGTATAAGAGGAGGTTTTTGAATCACTTGAAGATATCATCCATTCCTCAACAGCAGTAATACCAGTAAGGAGAAAAAGATACAAACTACAACAAACTCTGCAAAAACACCACCACTAGCAAAACAGTGGTATGTTCTTCATGTAATACTTATAATAAATTCTGTAGGATGAACAAGTTGCTTATTGTATGAACATCATAGTTGTAGAGAATTCAATGCTTGTTAGTCATGATAACAATTATAAATTCTTGCCAAATATGATACAAAATTTGTGTTACTGATTTATTAAATGGAAATAATAATATACTGTTAACTGATATTGATAAACCACCAAGATGAGGATATTGAGGGCCTGCAGAGAGGGGAAACGGCGTTGGGATCATCCTCTAAGTACGCCACCCCATGGTGGATGGTTGAGGCCTGCCACATGTGGTCCAAGGGGGCGAGAGAGGCTGCCCTTGGGCTTAGAAGGACTGATTTCCGGGACACCCTACTGTAGCTGCATTTCCAATCCTCCATCATGGGAATTCATTGAATCATAAGAGGAAATAGAATGGTTTTGGTAGGGGTACGGTGATAGGACGCCTCACTAGGCACGCCACCCCATATGGATGGCAAGAGGCCACATGGGGCCAAGAGGGGTGAAGCACTCGCTCTTGGGTCTAGGGTAGAGGGTTTCTTGGGCACCCTATCAAACCATTTTGCTTCGGGAAGAGATGAATTGAGAACCTAAAAGACTTCAATATATATTTGACATGATATGTGTTTCTTATTGTAAATGTTACTAATCTGATTGCAGGTCTTAACTAGGTAGCTGTATCACTCAACTTATTTGCCTTGTTCACTTTATTTATTTCAGCGAGAAGCATAATATAATACTATCTTGTAAATATCCTCTAACTGTGTCTTGCAGGTACTCAATCAAGTTATAAATCTTCCCAAACACAAGGTTGATTAATTGAAATTGATATATTAGGGCAGATTTGGGGCTTTTCAAATTTGGGGACATTACAGTGTGGTGGTTGCAAATGAACATTTGTATATTTGTTGCTTTTGCTACTAGTCTCTTCACCCAATTATTCTTCCATGTGCCTTTCAATGCATGAACACAACACGAGGTCCAAAAACTGTGCTTGTAAGCACCCTCCACCATCATGTCAACTAACTTATACACACATGCTGAATCAGTGACCACTTGTATAACATTTGATCCCCCAACCTCCTTTATGGCATCCTTCAAAATTTGAAATTGGAAGCGTGCATCCTTTTGCTTTTGGGAACAATTAGTAGCTCTAAGAAAATAAGAACCAATTGCACATGTGACAATGATATTGATGAGTGGCCAATGTCTAATATTTGTTCATCCATCCATGATAATTGAGCAGTACTAAAATATTAGTTGTAATATTAATGGTCATCTTATTAGATTATTTCTATTTTTGTTTTAGCTTAGATAGCTTAGAATGTTTCTATTTACATTGCTTTATTAGCTGTAATTCATTTATAGAAACATCTTGTAATCTCTTTAAATAGAGCTGTGCTCTATCATGTACAGATCTCATTCAGTAATATCATTGTGTAATATCATTCTGTTTTAATATTAACATGGTATCAGAGCTCTGGGTTCGAGCTCTTCCATACGTCGTATGGACGCCGTTTGTGGTTGCTGGTAACCACAGTTTGAAATCACGTTTATGAGGATCACGTTTTTTTTCTTTGCCTGGAGGTCGAGGTCGCGTGTCATTCCTATTTGGACATTGGCTTTTTGTTTCTAATCACGATTTTTGGTGAAGGGATGCATTTTGTAAAGCATTGATTTCATTCTTTTTCTATTCGTGGGTTGCGAGCTTCTGGGTCGTGCACTTTTTGATCACGTTTTTCTCCCATGGTCAAGAGTTTCAAATTCTGGTGGGTTTCCGTTTAGCATTTAGGGTTATGTTTTCATCGGCGGTTTTTGTTTTCCTACGACTGCGTTTTGCCTTCAAACGCCTGTGGTCGTGGTTTTTGAGCTCGCGTCTTCCTTTTTCAATTGTTTGGAGGTTGTGTGACACCTGTTGTCAGCTTCTGGTCGCGGATTCCTTTTGCCCATGTTATTTTCTTTTTGGCGCCCTTCCTTTCTCGCTGTCTGCAAGCGTTTTGTGGGCGCAACCCTCAAAACTTGGTAACGACGGGTTTGGAGTTCCCTGAAAGGTGCTGTCCACCAAGTCGTGAGCTCTGGGTCATGATTCTTTTTTCTGTTGCTGGCCGCGATTTCACTATTCCTGACACCTTCGGACGTGATTTGCATACCTCTGCTCTCAAGGTTGCGGATCTTGTGTTATGGGTCGCGATTTTTGTGTTTGCATCGATTTTTTTCTGGTGACTTCAGACTTTCATCGGAAATCTTAATCGATTGGTTGTTCGAAGTTTGCATTCGATGGTTTCTTTGTTTAAATGGCAGCATGAAGAGTTAATCTTTTTTTAGCCAGTTTTGACAGAAGTTTTCTAGGAACAATAAATTTTTTTTGCAAAGAATTTTTTCGAAATTTTTTTTCTAATAAAAAATTTCCTAAAAGAGTTTTTGAAATTTTTTTTTATAAAAATTTTACAAAAGTTTTTTGAGGATTTTTTTCTGAAAAAATCTTACTTTTTCAAAGTTTTCGAAGGGTTTTTTTCTGAAAAATCTTACAGTTTCTGAGCCTCTTTTTAGATGATTTTTGAAAAATCCTGGAGTTGTGCCAGCTGATTGTCCAGGGTTTGTGCCAACTGTTCATAGAGTTACCTCATTTTTTGTTCTTTGGAAAACGGGAGGGATGGCGTCTTTTTCCAATTTTTTGTTAGAAAGTACATAGAGGTTCAATGGAAAGAATTACAACACGTGGAAGCAGAGGATGCTTACCATCTTTGAGTACCGGTGTCTGAATAAGCTTGTTCTAGGTACAAACGTTTGTCCTGCTACTGTTGGGAAGGATCAGGACAAGTATGATGAAGGTAATAGGGAGGCAATTATGCTTCTAAAATTATCTGTCACCAATGAGATGTTACCAGAAATACCATTTGGTAAGTCTATTGCGGAGATCTGGAAGCATTTGAAAGGTCTTCATGAGACCTCAGACAAGGGAAGGGCTTTCTTCCTGAAGAATATGTTCTCTATTATGATGGATGACCAAGTGTCTTTGTAGGCGCACTTGACGAAAATCAAAGATATTCGCGACCAACTGGAGGCCATTGGTTGTAAGATGGATGAGGAGGATATGGTGGTGATCACTTTGAAGAGTTTGCCACGTTCCTACGAGCAGTTCATCCAAATGCTTAACATTACATCCACCAATGTTAAATTGAAGTTTGATGAGTTGTGCAACAAGCTTTTGTAGCAGGATAGGTGGAGGAAGTAGTTTGGGAGCAGCGGTGAGTCTCCTAGTGTTGAACAAGCATTTACAACCAAGGAAGTTGGCAAAGACAAGTCCACTCAACAGAAAGGACGAGGTGATTTGGAGGAGGGCTCCAAGAAGTCAATTACTTGCCATTACTGTGGGAAGATTGGTCATATCTAGAAGTTTTGTAGAAAGCGGTTGGCCGATGAGAAGTCCAACCAGGAAAAGTCTCAGCAAAGTGCTCAAGTGGCGGAGCATATTGAGAAGGAGTCTGCATTTTATGCATTTTGAGGACCAGCACACCATATGGTTATGGGTTGACTTAGTTTTTGTTTGTACGATGACCATTAAGGGAGGGTATTAAAATATTAGTTGTAATATTAATGGTCATCTTATTAGATTATTTCTATTTCTGTTTTAGCTTAGATAGCTTAGAATGTTTCTATTTACATTGCTTTATTAGTTGTAATTCATTTATAGAAACATCTTGTAATCTCTTTAAATAGAGCTGTGCTCTATCATGTATAGATCTCATTCAGTAATATCATTGTGTAATATCATCCTGTTTTAATATTAACAAACATCCCTTCCTCATCCAAGTTTGCCTCATGTCCTTTTTCACCAAACTTACCTTAGAATACTTTCTATCAAGGGGCTAGTGCATAGTTTATGCTCTCCAAGGGGGCATATGAGGGCCCAACAATAGTTGCATCTTTCAACATTTTTTTGAAGTAGGGAGAATGTGCCACATGAAATGGGATGGCATGGGCATAGACAGATTTGGCAATTGAAGAATCTGCCACTTCCCGTTATTGTATAATTAACATCCTTGCAACACTAGTAGCCCTTCTCTTTCCCTTGGTAGAACCCTTTCCCATTTGAGTCTCAACATCCACAGTTTGGGTAGGCATGAACATATTAGATATGTAGTCTCTATTGGCATTTCCTTATTTCTTGCCTCACCCTCCATGAACAACCTAGACACCTTGCCCCTAGATAGGGTTATTTTTTCACATCTTTCTACACATCCACTTATGCGCAAAAGATTATTGCAAACCTTTATGTAGCTGCCCCAATAATCCTTGTTGCACAAATGACATAACCAAATTCTACTCCCTCTGGAATTTTTTCTCTTGTTTTTGTCTATGGCTGTTGCAAATTGTAAAAGGGTTTTTTGAGTATTGAATGGGCCCTTTGCATAAGGTTTTAGGAGAGTGGAAGGGCATTCAAATGGGTTATTTGAACTTACAGCACTTGCAACACTTCCACACTTAGAAGAACTCTTAGTACCCCTATGGCCTCTTTGCTGAATTTGAACCTCTTCACCTTCACTACCCTCATTGTTTCCCTTTTTTTTTTTTGAAAACTCAAAACACAGTTGCAAGTGCAAACATAAAACAAAAGACCAGAAAAAAACTCCCTAAGTGTTTGAAACTTTGAAAGAAACAAAAAAATGCAAAAGAATTTTTGCAAATGAACAATGGATAGCAAACTTTCCTCAGATGATGTAGTTTTCATGCTCTCTTGTCTTCTTCTCACTGCTGTTCTCTTCTCTTCTCTTCTTATTGTTGTTCTCCAAAATGCAAAATGGCAATAAGAGGGAGTTTTTTGTTTTTAGGTGTTAGTGTCTTTTTCGTAGGTTGAGGGTTGTTGTAAAGGGATATGGGGGTCCTTGTGGGCCCCCAACCTTTTTTTTTTCCCTCATTTTTTTGTTTTCTTTTTAAATTTGCTTTTTTGAAAGTTTGGCCCATAGGGGATGGCTAGTTGTCCCTTGGCGTTTCTTGTCGTTTTTTGTAATGACCCTTTTCTGGCGCATAGATCTTTTGTGTGCATTTCGCTCGTTCCTAGTCATCAAGTGGCTATTAGCTTTGTTTGAGAGGACTCCAACGTTCATGGAATGGCCATGGCTCAATTTTACAGATCAGTTGATTATGGCATTAAGCTTAGTTGGTGTTCAGGATTATAGTGATTCTTTTTGAAGCATTTTCGGCTTTCCTGTTTGCTCTCCAAACTTTTTGGAGAAGCCGTCTATTTATAGTAAGTCACCCAGTTGGCATCATTCTTCATCCCAAACCTTCAAGATCACGTTGGTATGATTTATTTTGCAATTCGCTTCAATTGGGATTTTCCGTAAAATCGGGTGAACTGTTGAGCTATTTAATTATTAAATTCACTTAAGTTATCTAATGTCGTAAATTTTTTAAAAGATAACTTAAGTGTAATAGCTCTTCGGAAAGGTAATTTAGTGTTTTAAAAGATACACTTAAAAAGGGGACCTTGCACATGAAATATTAATATTATTTCAAGTAAAGATCTTTTGGAGAAGGAAAAGTGCTTTTTCAAAAAAAGCAATGAAAAAGCAAAAAACACTTTTTCAAAAAAGCAGCGAAAATGCAAAAAGTATTTCTGTTTTGGAAAAAACAGCGAAAATGCAAAAATGTTTTTTTCCTAAAATAGCTCCAAAATGTTATAAAAGGGAGTTGGAGCTCATTGTTGATTGCTATGCTATTGATTTGTTAATGTTATGCTGCCGGATTGAACCTGAGAGTTCTTCCATTCCTTTTTGAGGACGAAAACCCTCTTGGAGAAGATCAGTTTCAGTGGTGAAAGATCCACCCTAGCTGGTAATGGGGATTTCACACAGAGATCACATTTGGTGCTTTAATGGATTTTGATGTTTTCTGAGTTTTATTGATTGGAATGAGCATATTATATTTTGGAGTTTTTGTTCTTTGTGAAGCTTTGAAGTTTTCATATTGCCGGCTGTACATTTTCTGGATATTGGCATGAGAGTTTGGATGGAATAAAAGATATTTCATTCAACAAATCTTCCCAATGGTGACGTCAAAACCTGGCCGCTTCCTTGTTTTTTGTTGAAGATAAAACGCAGATTTATAGAACAATATGCAGGCCGTATGAAGAGGGCAGGCCGAACTCTTTTCTAGATGTTGCGTGAGATTTTGAGGCTGATTCGCCTCTCTTATTAGGGTCTTTTCTTCATGCATGCAGGCGCCTAAAATTGTAGAAGTGTTCATGGATGGTTAGAGTTGAGAAAAACAGTTTGGAAAAGTAAAAGGATAAGAGATTTTGCTTGATATGGCAATTGATGAAGCTTAGACTAAGCAAAAATGAAAAAGGATTCTGATTAAGTGGATAAGATTTGTAAAGCTCCGCTAGATATGGGAATGACTATGAGCCTGTCATTGCAAAACATAACCCATAAAAAGGAATGTTAGTGACATATATGTCCCCACTCCAATTGGTTGCAACCTTTGATGTAAGGAATTGTGGGGGAGGAGAAAAAGATATAAGCATGATAAGTAGCATTTGCTACACATTTAAAATAGGCACTAACTAAAACTTGATCAAAACTGAATTATCCACGAAAATAGTAAAAATATAAAGGAAAAGGATAAGAGATTTTGCTTGATATGGCAATTGATGCAGCTTAGACTAAGCAAAAATGAAAAATGATTCTGATTAAAGAATAGGCAAGATGCCCTCCGATGTTGCCCCAAATGAAGGCAAATGACAAAATAAGGATGGCCATAAATGCTAGATAATTATCATCTAAGCCCTAGTAAAATGTAAGAGATAAGGATGATAAGGATTATAAGCTTGTAATCATAGGATATAGGCATGATATTGATCCTAACATGTAAGGTATGATAGCATGGAAGTAACATAAATTGTAAACATGAAAACATATAGCATAATAATCATGGCATAGCACAGGAGGTAAACATCATAATCATAGAACATAAGGAATCATGGTAACATCAAGAGTCATGCAACATAGGAAGATAACTAGGAACATGTGAAACATAATATAATGACCCCTTATTATTTTTTTGTATTTTTCTGAACAAATAAATAGCTAAAAGCAACCAAATAAAATAGATGCCAGGGCTGGAAATTAATGACAAACAATACCAAACCCTTATATACTCATCATACGACCAAAATACACTTAGAACTGAAAATATAAATGGTATAACAGCCAATTGGAATCCTCACATAAATTTTGAAATTTTTACTTCAATTGTTGGAAATGTAGTACAATGATATAAATTAGTAAATGCACTCACAACCCTAGATTTGCAGCTGTATGGCCTATCAAAGGGCTGGAAATCAGCATAGAAGCCCTCCAATGAGAGTCGCCTTTACTCAAAAATTAATGGCAGCAATTAATAAAGGGGATGGCCACCCTAAATGGTTGAAATCTCCTCCAAAAACCCTCAGATCTGCATTTGTCCTGCTCACATAAATATTTCTGATTTTTGTAGATGATGTACGGCCCTAGAAACCTCCTCAATCAGCAACAAATTAATTATTTCTGAATTTCTTGAAACTCTAGATGGTACGACAGCTGGCTGAAGATGTACGATTGATTGGTGAAGTCTGATCTGCCCTTGAAACCCTTGCAAAATTGTCACAATATGCTGAAAAAATTAGATTTGTTTTGGAAACATTGGCAACATGTCAAAATATGATTTATTCTCCATTTTGCTGATGAATGATGACTGAAACGATGTGTGCAGCAGCTGGTGTGACTGGTAAAGTGCCCTAGATGACTGAATTTCACTTTCTCGATGTGGGGCACAGCTAGGGTAACACAGATCCAGCTCCTAGTGATGTGGAGATACATGCAAAATGCTCAAATCTGACTGATATATGCCTAGAAATGATGGTGCTTCACTCCAATAGGCTGATCGCTTATGTTGGATGACTGAAATGATGTGACCAGCAGTTGGGAACTCAAATCCAGCTCTTTAGGATGCCCAAAAATTTGCCAAAAATCTGAAACTCAATATATAAATCTTCTAATACGCTTCGGTGATGAAATAATGATATTTGATTGCCAAAAACACTGTAGCGGCACTGCAGTGACACTGTAGCAAAAATCAAATCCTCTACAAATCAGCACAATTGTGATTCCTAGATGGAATCACCCAAGATTGGAAGCAAGAGTTTTCGTCGTTGATTCCAAATGTGGCATTCAAGAGGGTTTTTGTCCTTTCAAACCCTGAACAAACCAAGGGGTTTTGTCCTGGATGCCCTGGATTGAGCAAACTGTTCAAATCTGAAAAGTGGATGCTAAAAAGATAACTTGAATGATTGATAAAATGAAGATGGGTGCCTCCTTGATATACCTTTTCTAATTGAGCCCTTGGGTCCTAAATTTCACTCCAAGTATTTAAAAATACTTTTTTAGTTTTTATTTTTAAGTATTAAAAAATACTTCTATTTTTGCACAAATCTTTAAAAACACCTTTTATTTTAATTATAATAATATTTTTAAGTGGCTCTTGAAATTAGAAATTATTAGGCCTAACTTAAAAAATATTATTAATTATTTTAATCCGAAAAAGGGGACATGACACATGAGGGGTAAACATGGAACATAAGGACATAGAGGAACCAAACAAGGCAGATAGGAAAGCGTGAAAGCTAGCAAATAAGCAAAGGAAAGCATAGGAGCTACACAAAGAAGATAGGAGAGCATAACATAATAACATGTAACATGGGTAATGTAGGAACTAAATGACATGAATATATAGCATCGGAGCTAAACGAAACATATAACACCATATGGAAGATGCCTCCAAATGTGGAAAGCTAAGCATAAAACATGATATAAAAGGTGAAATGAGATTGGAAGAAACACAATAAAAATGACATAAACAAAAAGGCCAAAGTGCAAACACACATAAGAAAAGACAAAGTAAATTCTAATATAAGTATATAAATAAATGAAACATAAGAATGCTAAAGGGTCTCAAACAACAACATTAGTGAGATCCTTAACCCAACAACTCTCCTCCTCAATTATATGTCTTTCTTCTTGATAAGAAATTTGACTCTTAGTAAAAACATTACCAATAGGTGGAACAGTGGAAACATCCTTCTATACCCATTTTTCTTGTTTCTTTTGGAGGTGGTTTGATAGATAGATTTTGCATTTGTTGAACCATATAAGATTTTTCTTTGGTACCCATAAAGAATTGGTGCCTTTGGCATAGGCTCATAGCATTTGTGTTTCTGAAATATAGTGCCCTTATTCTTCTCTTGCTTCCTTGTTATATTAAGGATTTGTTCTTTAGAATGATCATTGGAAGGAATATATATATGAAGACCTTTATGCTTAGATATCATAGGATATGCAACTTGAAGTTCTTTAAGTCTGTTATCTTCATAAGCTGTAGTATGAGAAGATGCATAAGTAGCTACTTGAGTCTTGCTCATATTTTCTTTTTGTTGTGCTTTTAAATGAAACTTGTATAGATCATGTATATTGTCTTTGTCCTCATATGGTAATTCCTTTGCTATCTTCCCCAAATATGTCCAATGTAAAATGACTTAGCTCTGATATTGGTTTATAATGAGCTCTATCAATTTTGATTACTTTGCCTTCATGTACAAATTTAGCACATTGATGCAAAACTGAAGGAACTATTTTACATTGCAATATCCATGGTCTACCAAGTAACACACCAAATCTATTCAAAGATGGAATCAAATTACATAACACCGGTAGCTCTTTAGGACCAACTCTCGAATGTAAAATGATGCCAACCCAAGGTTCCAATCAAATTCTATTAGTCGTCTTCAATGATACTCCAGAATGTTCATATTCTTGATGCTTACTTTGACTATTAGATAAAAGCTCTTCAATGGTTAAATTGATATGTAGGATCAATGAGAAACTGAGTAGGTGAAGTGTGTCTAAGACTACCAATGATATGTAACGAACCATTATAGTCATATTGTGGGATCTCCTCGTTAGAAAATGTAATTAGTGGAGTAACATGGGAAGATGTATCCCTAGAGTGTATTGTACCCAGAAAGCATCTGTATTTGATCGTGCATGAGAATCAATGTAACAATTATCCATGGAAAATCTGTCAACATATGTATGTGCCATAGTAAAAGGATCCTATTCGTGAAATGCATTGATGTTATTAACATGACTTGAAAATGGATTGGTGTAAATCTTCAAATTTTGATTAGGGGGAGCAATTGAATGAGTGCCTCTGTCATTGATATCCTCTAAATGAATCATATTATTATCAATTAAATATTGCACCTTATGTTTCATGGCCATGCAATGCAACCTTAAGTATGATATCCATCAACTCTATGAAAGTTATAAGTTGCATTCTCAATATATTTCATATGTAGCCCTCTAGTTGGATCGAATGGACATATAGGTGGAGGAGTAATCAAATCAGAGCTCAACAAACTTTGAAGCACAATGGCCAAGGGCTCTTGTAATTTAGTAAACTTTCTAAAAGTATGAGGCTTAAAAGATAGCACATTGGAAGTATTAGTTACATGATGTACATTGTCCTTTTTCTCTTTAGGATCATTAATCCAAGGTTCTTTATATGAGCACCCATTTCCATTAAAGAAGCAAAGCTATATAAGAACACACTATCAAAGATGAACCTACTAGATTTTTATAGAAGCTCTGATCACCTGAATCTCATGGACTATGGAAAATTAATGTTTATTAATAATAGATGTGTTTTTGTGATGCTCTCTACCTAATTTTTAAAACTAGAATGATGCTAGAAAGGAAAGAACAATGTACTGCACCAATATACTAACAAAGTAAATAACCTTGAAATTGTATTTTATTGATAAAATTAATGTTGGTATGCATCAATAGAGTAATAATAATATGGAACTAATAAGCACCTGGTGGATGATATTTCCCCAAATCAGAACTAATGCTGCTATATAATGCTGCTCCAGCCGCCCCACAAATTTGTCTACCAATAGAAAAGAGAGTGCTTTCAATTCAATGTAATCCTTGGATGAGATTGCCCACAAGAAACTAAAGGGTTCTGTCCTTTGATCTTTCGATCCAAGCATCCTTGAATCGGTATATGTGTGCCACCTGATGTAGTCACCCTCTCTAGGTCTGAAATAGGTGAAATAAGCATAGAATGGATCTCTCGAGTTTGGGCAGCTTCTATTTTTTCATTAACATGCTCCAAACCCTAGGTCCCTAGCACAAGTGTCAATAGGAATTAATAGATATATTTTTTTACTTGATATGACAGTAATATCACTTAGAACTTGTAAATTTTAATGTTAATAATCAAGTATCACATAACATGGCACTAGTGTAATAACATTAAATTGCCCAAGTAGCCAATAAACCCTGACCCCTCATTAGTAAATCAATCATAGCTTGATAACCATTCGCTAGAAAGACCTGAGATAAAGCATTATGAACAATTGAGTCACACTTGTATCCAACGACAGACTGCATGACACGGTCCTATCATTAGTAGCCCTCCAAAAGCCCCTAAGAAATAGGACCAAGTTTTCCTCTGGGCACTTATAATGAACATGTACAAAAGGGCATGAAGAATGTCGACAGTCAAAAGGTCCCCTTAGGGTAAATTCGCCATGAAGAGATTAATCATAAGGGTCTTGCCTCCAACCACCTCCTAAAATTTAGGAAATGCCCCCAAAATATAAGAAATGGTCCAAAGCTCAAAAAAAATTTGGGACAAATAAACGAAACGAATCCTCACCAATATATACTTCTTTAGCAATAACCCCTTGCTCACCAAGAAGTAAGGAAATGGGCTCATGGGTACCACATGTGTTGACTTAGTGAAAAGGGGTCATTACAAGTCCGCCCTTCTTGGAATTGCTTGCCTGGCTCCAACTCTATGATGCAGTGGAATCCCCTATCCAGGACAAACTTGCAGGCATGTCACTGTACACAACACTGTGCCTGTCCAAGATAGTATGAATGTCAACATGATAAGTGCTGTGCTCATTTGAATGTACAATAAGCATGCATTTTATCATAAAGTACGTGGCTGCCCATAAAGCTTCTTCCTTATGGAAAATCCTCTCCATCCTCTTGGCTGTAATTACTTGTGGGCCTGTGGCAAGTCTTGTATGCCCTTAAGTACCATGTCTCTCCCCCATGACTTGAACTTTAGCTCCATGGATTGATGTTTTTGGGAAAATTTTGCAAGGGAATACAACCACTATATACCTATAACAATGTGTGCTTCACCCAATTCAACAACATAGAAGTCATCACATATAGTATAATCACCCAGAGATAACTTGAGCTACCAAATTACCTTGATGCATGGGATAGTGAAACTGTTAGTGACAACCACATTGAACCTTGGTAAATCCTTTGCCTTCAATCTCCTCTTAGCCAAGGCTCTCATCAATAAAATTGTGGTTAGCCCCACTATCAATGAGTACAATAATCTGCTGTCCGGATAACCCTCCACTAACTTTGAATTGATGATATTGTGGTGCTCTTAAAAGAGCTGCAAACGTACATTTGCTAGTGCCAATATTATCCTTTGGACTGCTCAGGCTCATGCTTAGCAATCTGCTCTTTTGCTACTTGTTTCTATTTTGATTCATCAGTTTCATAACCGGCCTCCTCCTCATTAGATACCAACTCAATGTAAGTGACTTGGTTCCCAAAGCTCCTTGCACGTAAAGCATAACCTTTTTCTTCTAAGTTTATTTCTAGTTTGCTCATAAATCTTTTTAGCCGTAGTGGGTGCAGTGGGTTGAGGTTTAGCCCTTTGAGGATATGAATTAAACTTGCTGCCCTGCTGTCCTCCTTTCTGAATAGTCCCTCTCTGTTGCCTAGTAATAGTGCTCTAGGCTGAGATGAAAATCTGCTCTTAAGCATAGAAGGCTCAAGTATCAATGCCCTCTTAATAGCATCCTGTAGTGATGAGGGTGCAAAAGCCTTGGGGTTCAAATAAACCCTCAATAAAGAGAAAAGTGATTCTCCTTTCCGATACATTGGATACCATGACTGCAATTTGTTAACATTCAATAACATATGACTCCATTGAACTCTGTTGTCTAATTCTAACAAGCTCCTCGAAGTACTCATTCTTCAGGTCAAAGTGGTCCAATCTTTGATTGAAATCATCAAATGTTTGCACAAGGCTCTGCCTGAGTAGTCAAATTGTGGTATCACCTGTCATAGGCAACAACCTCCGAATGCAACGTAAATTGTTGGCCTCCTTGTCCAACATAGGGCTGAGTGTAAGGGCGGATATTTTGTTGCTGCCATCAAAAGTAGGAGCATTAAGTTTATTCACTTCATGTCGCAAATAGCTCCTATCATCATTTTGATTGCTGCCATGGACTCTACTACCTAGATACTTCCCAATTATCTCCATGAAATTGGCAAAAGTTACCGTAGCCCTGACGTCTTCTGATTTCCCTTGATACTCCATAAAGACTGTGTCTAATTCCTTTGACCTAACTGTCTCAGAATCTGATCTGCCATTCCTTTGTATAAACATCAGCCTAATGGGTTTTAGAATGGGACCCGTTTGACCAACCGCTGGTTGACTATTAATAGGAATAGGGTTTGGATTTTGCAAAGGAGTTGCGGTAGGCATGTTACTCTGAAGCTGTAACGTTTGTGTCATAACTCTGGTATTCTCTCTTGACCCCACTGAATCCCTATCAAGGTATTTCAAAACAGATCTGCCCTTTTCTCATCTGTCAAAGTTCTCTCATTTTTGTCCATGGTTCACAGGCTGGTAGGAAACTGGCTTTGATACCATTGTGATGCTCTCTATCTATTTTTTAAAACTAGAATAATGCTAGTTTGGACAGAACAATGTATCACACCTATAGACTAAACTGTCACAATAATCTTGGAACTGTATTTTATTGATAAATTCTGTAGGAATACATCAAAGTGATCAATAGAGTAATAATAATGTGGAACTAATTAGAAATTAAGCACTTGGTGGAAGATCTTTCCCCACATCAGAACCGATGCTTCTGTATAATGCTGTTCCAGCTGCCCCACAAATCAGTAAACCAATAGAAAAGAGAATGCTTTTAGTTCGATGCAATCTCTGGATGAGGTTGCCCACAAGAAACTAGAAGGGTTCCGTCCTCTGATCTTTGGATCCAAGGGTTTTCGTCCCTGAATTGGTAGATGAGTGCTGCCTGATGTAGACACTATCTAGGTCTAAAATAAGTGACATAAGCATAGGATGAATCTCTCAAGGTTGGGTGGCCTCAATTTATTCATTGACATGCATCAAACCCTAGGCACCTAGCCCAAGTGTCAATAGGAATTAATAGAGATTATTTATACTTGATATGAACTAATATCACTTAGAAAGTCAATTTTAATGTCAATAATCATGTATCGCATAACATGGCACTAGTGTAATAACATTAAATTGCCTAGGTAGCTAATAAACCCTAACCCCTCATCAGTAAATCAATCATAGAAAACCTGAGATTAAGCATTATGACCAGTTGACTCACACTTGAATCCAGTGACAGGTTGCATGACATGTTCCTCTCCCCAATAGCCCTCCGAAAGCCCCTAAGAAAGAGGAACAAGTTTTCCCCAAGGCACTTATAATGAACATGTACACTTAAAAATCTCCAAGGGCATGAACAATGTCAACAGTGAAAAGGTCCCTTAGGGTAAGTCCCCCACAAGGAGTCTAGTCACCGATCTCTAAAAATTTAGGAAATGCCCCCAAAATATAGGAAATGGTCCAAAACTCATAAAAATACCAGGGACAAATAAATGAAACCAATCCTCACTAGTATATACATCTGTAGCAATCACCCCTTTGCCCATTGAGAAGTATAGAAATAGGCTTTTGGGTCCCACACTTGTTGACTCAGTGAAAAGGAGTCATTACAATTTTTCCCCTATTTTAATAAATATTTCATTGCTTTTTAGTTGGTAATTTTTTCCCATTTTAAAACCAAGTAATTGAATTTCATTTACACTTTCAGTATGCCATGTCAATGCTGTATAAATGGAATGTTACCATGTTTCATACAACACCTTTCACTTTCTCCTTTGAGAACTCCTCCATTGTTAGCCAATTTTGGATATACCCTATTATGGTTAGGGTATTTGCCAATATCTCTTCTTGGGGTATTTGTTTCAATTTTGTCAGGACCAGCTCTCTCAGATTTCAAGGGCCTCTACTCTTGATCAGTTTAAGGCAGTCTGTGTTTTGGCAGATGATTATAAAATAGCCTTTTGGAAGGTGGTGGATTTAGCCAATTCGTTGTCCTTCCTCTTTTCTTTTGCCTAGTCTTCCAAAATTTCTGATGTCAGCCACAGTCCATCAAATCCCTTCTTGTTACATCTTCCACCTCCTTTACTATAATTTCATTTGGGGTTCCAACCTCTGGGTTCCATTCCACTTTTTCTAGGTTTTGTGTTCTTTTTTCTCCCTTTCTCTGGATGTTATTTCCAGGTAGTGCTTCCATCTCTTCCTTTATTTCTTACCCCCCGACCTCAATTCTGGATTTATCATCACTGCTTCTCTGGTATCATTTTTTTGGGCAAAGTACTTCAATATTGCTTGTATTGTCTGTCTCTATTTTAGTATTTTCTCTATTTGTAGCTCTGATTGTCTCTGCCATCATATTTGTTTTTCCTCACCTGATTGCTTACGGTCTCTATTGTTTTGATTTCCTTCTTTCCATGTCTTCATTGAGTCTTTTCCCTTCTTTGCTCTTTGTTGATGTCACATTGTCCTAGTTCGCTTCTTCCCCTCTTCTGTTCTTTGCATCTGTTTTTGCTAGCCAGTTTCACCTTTTGGTGTCACTTCAGATTCTGCTTCCTACATATTATTATTTTCTAATATATGTTTCCAGAAAGTAGGTACACAGAATTTGTTGCCTGATCTGATTTAAGGTATTCTTTGCTTTTATCAGTATTCTAAATCAAGCGGGATGCATATGGCTTTTATTGATGATGGATGGGATATGTGTTAGCTATTTCTTACAATTATTGCTTCTCTGACAAACTGCAGAAAAAAAGCCAAGGTCATCAGTTGATAATAAAAAGGAGGCACCTGTAGGTGCCAATTATGGACCTCCTGCTCATATTGCTGCCCAGACTTTTTCCTTTCGGGAGCTTGCAGCAGCCACCAAGAATTTTAGACCTGAATGCCTCCTTGGTGAAGGAGGATTTGGACGTGTTTACAAGGGCCGTTTGGAGAGTGGCCAGGCAAGTTATGGTAACTTAACTGCAGTACTGGTTTTTAAACCATTGCACATTGAGCAATGATCTACATCCACATTATGGGGACAATGCCAATGGCATTATCTCTGGGACTGAGGGAACATTCTGCATTTCATTCCTATTTTGCTAGTGACCTGTTCTTTTAATGTATACTGCCGGCATTGACTCATCATTGATTCTGAAATGACTCTGACAGGTTGTGGCTGTTAAACAACTCGACAGAAATGGACTTCAAGGAAACAGGGAATTTCTTGTGGAAGTTCTCATGCTTAGTCTTCTCCATCATCCTAACCTTGTCAACTTGATTGGCTACTGCGCTGATGGTGACCAGCGACTTCTAGTCTATGAGTACATGCCTTTGGGCTCTTTGGAGGATCATCTTCATGGTTAGCTTACCAAGCCTGTCAAGCTATTCGTCTGTAGGATGATTTTTTTTGGGGTAATATAGGAATTTTTTATTACTTATACATTCATTTAGAAGCTGAAATTTAGGATTTAAGCTTGTTTGGACAAGTAACATCGAAAAACATCCTTGGGCATTAGCTTGGTCACAAGTGTGTCATGGGATATTAAGGCTTAATCTGAGACCTAATTTAGTATGTATCTTTGTTATGACTGTTGTGAATTTGAGGTTTTGTGGGCAAGGCAAGGTCTGATTTTATCTTTGGTACACATGAATTCCCTCTCTGCTAATGATACGAAGTTTGAAATTATGTCACATTATCAAACACATAGCAAACTTATCTTTGTGCCTCAAATCATTCAGAGTTAACCAAATATTTTGCAAAGCTGTAAATGCTCAGCTGTTCAGAAGGAAATTTATTAACATTTTCCTTGGAAGTTGAAGTGAAAATTTGCATTTGAAAGTTGGGTCAAAATTTCCTCTAAGCTATTTTCTATAGTGAAATTTATTGCTGGTTAACTCCAAAACTATCAGATGTTCTGTTTCAAGCTGTGTAAAGGAAGACTTTAATGTCTAAGATTGTTACTTTTAACTTGTCCACTGTATGCAAGTATTGTGCATATTTTTTTGATATTAAGACAGGCCATCAATTAAGGGTTCCCATTTCTCCATACAGTTTTTGATATTACATTTTCAATCACCCTTTAAACCATTTAAGAGGGTATATTGCAGGTGATTCTGGTAGCATCAGATTAGCAGGGGTTCTATTTAACCAAGAATTACATGCATTGAAACATAGAAAGAATCTCAATCACTATAACAAGCAAATGATAACCATGTTTAATAAACATAGTGCTAGTGAAGCAAGCATTTTATGGACTTGTTGATTATCCCAAAAAAGCAGGGTCAATGGACGTTAGAGGGAATTGAATTAGCCTTCACATATTTAGTTTCCAAATCAAACAAGAGAGTTTGAAGGTGATATATAGTTTCATTGGCTCATGTTTTGGATAGTATATTTGTCGCAGTGCATTGGCTCATCTTTCTGATGAGATGCAAAAGAATGTAGAGGCCAAAACTAAACATGCAGTTTGTAGGATATAGTGAGGAGGTGAAGGTGCATTGAGTATATGAAGAATGAAACTTTGGAGCTGGCCACTCTTTCTCTAAGGAAGAATCTAATGTATTGTAAATGGGCCTAAAGGACAAAATTTAAATCCAGTGGGAAGATTGATAAGCACAAGGGCAAACTTGTTAAAGGTTTCTTTAGCAGGAAAATATTCATTACTGTGAAATCGTTGCTTCAATTGCTGTTTTAGATTGGAAGTAGATTAGATGGATGTTAAAGCGCATTTTTCCATGACAATTTAAATGAACAAATATACATGCAACAAACCCCTAGTTTTTTTAGCTTAGATAGGAGCACCTTGTATGCAGATTCAAGAAGCTATTGTTTTGTTTCAAAGATCCTAAAGTTTGCTATGGGAAAATTGGCCAGTTTTTATAGAAGCAAGGTGTTGTCTCATGTCTATAACAGTTTTGTTCTCAATCTTTATATTGAACATATTATTGATAACATTTGAGTTCGGTCTTTTATGTTGATGAATTAGTCATCATTGGCAGCCATTCTTGTCTTGTTTAGGTTGCCAAATCGAGTCTGAAGGGAAGTTTTAGCATGACAAACTTGGGCCTTTTGTATTAGTTTCATAGAATTCAAGTTTGACAATTGAAAGATAGAATTCATCTTTCTTAAATCTGTAAGCTCCAGACATATGAAAAGTTTCCCATATGAATGATTCTGAACCAACTTCAACTCCTTTTTAGACAGGAGTCAAGTTGACTGTCTCTGTTGGGGAGGAACATCATGTTGCTTCTCAGTAGTGATGGTTGGAAGTCTATTGATATTTACCCGATTCATACTTGCCTACTATTTCTTATGCTGTTAGTTTAGTCTCTAGATTCATGCAGGCACCTAAGAAGCTAATTGGATAACAAGCAATCCTAATCTGAGCTATGATAAAGTACCTATTCTTTTGCCATTGAATAGAGAGTAGAGAAAATTGGTATGCTTGGGTACACCAACTAAGATTGGGTGGGTGATATTGACTATAGAAAGTTTACTTCTGATTTCATCTATTATCTTGGTTTTGCAGTGGTTTCTTGGCATAGCAAAAGCACTTTGACTTTGACCTTTTTTAGTGCTGAGGCCACAAATAAAGGTGCTGGTAATGTTGCACAAGAAGTAGTTTGGGGTTGTTATAAGCTCAAAGAGTTGGGTTTGAGAAAACAACCATTATTCTTGCAGCAATAGGACCGCATCCAGTTGGCTAATAATTATATTTCTCATGCACGAACTAAGCATATTGAGGTTCATCATGATCTGATTCATCGTGGAATAATTCACCTTTGTTTTTGCAAGAGGGAGGACCAAGTTGTTGACATCTTTACAAAGGGCATGATGGAAGCCAAATTCATCAAGTTTTGACTCATGTGCTGGTTTGGAGCTGTCGTTAAGGGGGCGGTTGTGCAATGTCTCTTATTGTAATGACTCTTAGTCTTTGTTTTCCCTTTCTCCTAAGTAAACATTATGGGGAAATTAGGTATAATATTTACTGAAGTAGTGCATAATTAGGCAACAAAAGGCTTGCTATGTGTACCTTTTTTGTTGCAGAATTTTTTGGCCTTTTCATTATTTGTGGAATCTTACACTTGTGCTTGGAAAGCTTTGTGGAATACTCTACTTTTAACTTGAATGCTTCCACTCTTATTTTGGATGATCTTGGGAATTTTACACTTGTACTTGTATTCCCATTGAATTCTCTATTTCTACCTGTTATGTAGAAAAAGAGGGTTTGTTGATGAGATTGATAGTTTAATTAGATCCTCCTTTCACTACATACATTCAAGGACATTAAACTGAGCTGAATCACAACTTTTGCAAGAGGGCTCAACTATAGGTTTGGTGTCACTTGAAATGACAAGGAAATTTGGAATTTGTTGATTAATTTATTGAACCTTACACCAACTAAGATTGGGTTGGTGATAGAAAGTTCACTTCTGATTTCATCTATTATCTTGGTTTTGCAGTGGTTTCTTGGCATAGCAAAAGCACTTTGACTTAGACCTTTTTTAGTGTTGAGGCCACAAATAAAGGTGCTGGTAATGTTGCACAAGAAGTAGTTTGGGTTTGTTATAAGTTCAAAGAGTTGGGTTTGAGAAAACAACCATTATTCTTGCAGCAATAGGACTGCATCCAGTTGGCTAATAATTATATTTCTCATGCATGGACTAAGCATAGTGAGGTTCATCATGATTTGATTCATCGTGGAATAATTCACCTTTGTTGTTGCAAGAGGGAGGACCAAGTTGTTGACATCTTTACAAAGGGCATGATGGAAGCCAAATTCATCAAGTTTTGACTCATGCGCTGGTTTGGAGCTGTTGTTAAGGGGGCGGTTGTGCAATGTCTCTTATTGTAATGACTCTTAGTCTTTGTTTTCCCTTTCTCCTAAGTAAACATTATGGGGAAATTAGGTATAATATTTACTGAAGTAGTGCATAATTAGGCAACAAAAGGCTTGCTATGTGTACATTTTTTGTTGCAGAATTTTTTGGCCTTTTCCTTATTTGTGGAATCTTACACTTGTGCTTTGAAAGCTTTGTGGAATACTCTGCTTTTAACTTGAATGCTTCCACTCTTATTTTGGATGATCTTGGGAATTTTACACTTGTACTTGTATTCCTATTCAATTCTCTATTTCTACCTGTTATGTAGAAAAAGAGGGTTTGTTGATGAGATTCATAGTTCAATTAGATCCTCCTTTCACTACATACATTCAAGGACATTAAATTGAGCTGAATCACAACTTTTGCAAGAGGGCTCAACTACAGGTTTGGTGTCACTTGAAATGACAAGGAAATTTGGAATTTGTTGGTTAATTTATTAAACCTTAGTCCGATTAAACCTAAAACCCTAATTATGCAAAATCGTAAACAAACGGACGAAACCCGACAAATGCTTGCACAAGAAGACACTAAATGCAGATTAGAGACATACCAGATTTTGGATTTTAGAAGGCAGAAACTTCAGGGACAAAAGAGCGGGCGCCCTTGTTCAGTGTAGTGCTTTTTCTGAGGGCTTTTGGATATTTTTTGCTACAGACTACAACCACTTCAGAGATTCCTAACAGTGCTAAATTGAGGGACAAAAGACCGGCCACCCTTGCCCAATTAGGGATATTTTCTGTCATTTTGGGTTGGGGGTTGTGGTGTTTAGGAGCTTGCCTCGGTCAAGCCTCAGAATGGCACTCAAGCCTTCCAACATCGTTGTTAGTGAGAGTGCATGTTCTTAGTGGACAGAGGCAAAAGCAATTGATATGATAAATTGACTGAAACACAAAATAGATGTCACCTCAGAGGTGAAGCTCTCACGAGGAGATGAAGATCTTTCACGCCATGAGGAGATGGATTGATGAAGACAAATCTACCACAAACAAGTACAAACACAACACAATACTGCTCTGCAACACAACGAAAGCCTTGAGTATCCTTAGCATAAGATCACAAGTTCGCATTATCCGTCTAAGTGTAAAATGAAGTCTTAAACATGCTTATATATGCATTCCCGCTAAACATTCGTAATTCAGATTGAATAGGCCAACAAAGGGAAACTTTTTAATGGTCACTTTGCGGACATTTTAAATTGGGCCCTCGACAAAATAGGGTAGGACAAGGGCGCGGACGCCCTTGTCCAGGCACCTATTTTAGGGCTGGATTAAGCTCAAAAGTGTCCCCTAAGTCCCATTTGTCATGGGTTTCAGGGGATTTTGCTTCGAGATTCATTTCTAAGATACATGATTAAATCTAAAGAACCCGGGGGCTAAACTTAGGAGGTAAAAGTCCTAGGGGGACATTTTATGACATAACACTACCTTGTGCATATATCTTATGTACAAGCCCATATAATGAGACAAATTGCTTTCATTGTGCTCATCTGAGTTTTATTCATTGTTGCATGTACTCTTGAGGATTATTTGATTGTATGGTTATCCATTTTATTTTAGGCACTCTACTTTTGTATGCTTTTCTAGTGAATATTTTTCTATTTCTAATTGTGTACTTGATTTCTATTGTATTTGTGTGACTAATGACCAATGAATAGATGAACTTATTCTTAAGCTCCTTGAAATTTTTTATAGCAACTATTGTTAAGGTTCCCAACAGAATCTGTTGTCGATTTCATTAATTGCACAGTAGTCCCTTAAAATTTGAACATTTCTGTGGTTGGAAAATGACTCATGGGTACACTGTACAACACTTCTTGAAGGTTTTGCAAATGGGGTAGCAAGCTAAGTGGGCTTGATCTTGGGGGAAATTCCAGGGTTATGTGCGCTTGGGCTGAAGTAGTATTGAGATGTGTGACTTTTTTGGAAGTTGCAGTACCTCACTCATATGAGCATCACCTAGATGCAATGAGTGTTAAGTGGACCATTCATTCTCATGAGTGATGGGTTCATGTGAATCACTACATATGAAATAGGGGTCGACGAAGATTGACTTGAAACTATGCAGTTGAATCTTGATAAAACTTCACATAATTTGATACATTGCGAAGACACCACTTACATGAAAATATGGCTTTTCTTATTTTCTATTGTATACTTTGAGAAGTATGGAGACGTTTTTGGAATCAATTCATCTTCTTTTATTTCTTTTTGGATTATACAATGAAATATATGAGGGTGGTAGACATTCATAGTCCTATATTTGCTGATGAAATAATCCCTAATCTGATGTGATTTCCTCATCTAAATAATTTCAAAATCTAGTACTCCTTTTACTAGTATTAAATCAATTCCTTTGGTATCTTTCCCTGAACAATGGAACTTGAAGCTTCCTTTGTTGTATTGATTGATCAAGTCAGTCATTATCCCATAGAAGCCATGTTCATAAAAAAATCAACTATGCGAGGTCCAAAAAAAGGGTATAATATGCTTGAACGAAAAAATTCAGTAGAAAAGGAAAAATGTGTCATTTATTTATTTTTTCCTGGAAATATCTGAAAGTATATAGTCTATAGATAACTTCTATTATATATAAATTATGGTTTACATTGAGAGGCATGTTTTACACCCAAGGTCTTGGACTTTTGGGGTTTTGTATATATTTGTGGTTGGGTGGATGCATGGGTAACATTCAAGGCCAGTGTTTTTATAGATATCTAACTCTTAATAAATAATAGAAAGAAGACTAATGTAAAACATGCATTGGATGGTATAAATCAAATCTTTCCAAGAATGTAGGACATTGAAGACTCAAAATTATGTAACTAAAAGCCACTTTTCTCGATGGATCACAACAATAAAGGGGTGAGGAAAAGCCTATGACTAGCACAGATTCATCTTAACATGGACTGACATTTGCTGGGAGGTATTCAAAAGATTCAGATGTCGTAATCCCACTACAACATAAGTGGTACATAGTGATAGGCACATGGAGACTTTTGGATACATCTCAGCATAGATAAGGTCCATGTTAAGATGGACCAGTGCTAGTTTAAGGGATAGTGGGGGATAATGTTGACCTACCCTCTTTAACAAGTGTGGTTATAATAAGAGGCATAAATGAGAAAAATGAAACTGTGGGTTTTTTGTTTTCGAATTTGGAGTTCTTTTGCTACTATGCATTATATTATGCCGTTTATCTCCTGTAATGAAGGTACCTTGAAATTAATTAATTCACAATTTTTGCAGTTTCTTCCCACGATAACATCATAACGATTTAATGTGTCATACAAAGTCATCATAACAAAATCTACACCAAATACTTGACTTGCTCTCTCAATCTGTTATGCTTTTAATATCCCAACAGGTTTTATTGTTCTATGATCTGGCACCCATTGAATTTCAGGAGTCCACAACTTTTGTTTATTCGGTCCTTTGGAGGTTTCTTTTGGCAGGATGTTCAAAGTAAACAGACTATCAAGAACATTTAGTAATTTAATATTTCTGATATCTATCATCAACTTGGGCAGAGCAGATTGCCTTAATAAAGAGTAGTAATTTCTTGAAGATCCAGATGGTATTATGGATACAACAGTGTGAACCTAGCATTGGTTAAAATAGCTATGTATCATTAAGCTTTGTAAGGGTATTGGAAACAACCATTTGTAAATGAAGAGTGCTGTTTTATATGTGCACTCACCTGGTAGATAACAGTGTACGTGACAGATTTAGCTTTACAGCCCATTATCAAAACTTGGGACTGCTATGGACATGGTATTTAGCAGTTCAATTTCTATCCATAACAATACAATTAACCATTAAGGAAAAAGTATTATGAATGTGATGGGTCCCAAAATCACAGCTCCACAATCCTAGAGTGTCAATCCATCTTCAAAGCTAGGGATTCGTCTTTCATGAGGATAGATCAAGAACTTATCAACAAATTATGGATGATTAAAGGCCAATTTTCAAGAGTGGGTATTCTCTCCTTCACTTTGGGTTAAGCCAGACTTAGGATGGTATTCCTAAAGGTATCTTCAACATGATTTATAACAAAGAATGATGAACCAAACTATAAACCTTTATATTTGCACCCAATGTATGCTTAGCCCCAAAATATGTCACTAGGCTAAAGACTAACTGATGGTATATAAAAACCTCTGAAGCTGATATTGACATTGTTGCTTATATGCAAGATGACTACACACAAGACATGATTCTCTAAGATAATGACTATCACAGTTCAATTATCGCAGTTCATGTAAAATATTCCCTGGGTTATACCACCGAATCATGAAAGCATGCAGAATATTACCCTACTCCTAAAATATTGACGAGATTTGATTTTATGTTTATGAATATGATTTATCATTAGCCTCCAAGACCAGGGCCTATATTAATGGGTAATAGAGTCATAGATTTCAGAGAAGGACAAGACACACCTGCAAATCACAATTGAACATACTTAATAATCCATAACAATACTGCAAAAGCCCACATGAAACAAAGGAATGGCCATTACAAAATCTTTGCAATGATTTAGAATGTTGTCACATTTATCAAACCCTTGTTACATTCATGCTAGCAAATGTGGCAAGAGGAAGCCCACAACTAGGTTCGAGAGTTCCTCTGAAAATTTACAAACTACTATGGGGACATTCAACTACAAACATCATTGCCATATGAAACTCTTTCTATGATTTGCCAAATATGTTATTCTACTAACAAACTGGATGTGCAAGAATTGAAACCTTAGATAACTCTTTGCAACTCGAGAAGCACACAAAATGATCAACCTTTTTTACATCATGCAACTTTCTATTTATAACATTTCAAATTCGTGCCATCACACAACCCTTGGGATTTCGTGAGATTTTCTCTAGGTCAAGGCATTAAACACGAGCAAGTACACTACATCCATTAAAATTTGCCTTGAGCCTAGTGCATGGTTCTTAAAAGTAAACCATTTTTCTTGCTCGAAATGGATACCCTGGCACCTACATGTAGACTAATGGCAGCTAGGTTTCTACTGTAGCATTGATGGCGATCAATATGCCTATGGATCTGAGCCCTTGGGATGAGCAATGACATTTTGGTGGGATAAGGGTGTTTCTACAACTGCATGGGGTCAAATCCAACCATTAATGACATCCGAGGGAGTCCAACAGAGTGAGTGTGACATTTGGTGCATTTGTAGAACCCAATGTGGAAGTTGAGTTCGGATGTGGACATGTCCGTGGAAGTTGGAAAGTCGGCAACGATAAGTGTGGATGGAAACATGGAAATGTGGGGAATTGTTGGAAGGACAAAGGGAAGAGTGGAAGAAGTCCACGAGTCCATGGAAGGTTCGCAAAGGTGAATCAAAATGATTGTGGGAGAGTGAAGGATGTTTGGAACTGAAAGATGTCCAAAAGTTTGGAAGAATTCTTGAAGGGTGAATTTGGAGGGAATGTGGAAGATTTGGGACATGGGAAGAATGTGGAAATGTAGGGGCGACATGGAGTTGAGGAACTTTAGGAAAGTGGAAGAAGTCCACAGGAAACCTGCAAGTCCTAGGAAGAATAGAAAGCGAAACAGTCTTGCAGAAGTTCAAGTTGGAAGGGGAAGTCGGACTTAAAAGGAAGATGATTGATGGTCAGCAGGATCCCACAAAACACTTCCTTTAGTGTGCAAGTTATTCAAATGCATCAAGAAAATGTGGGGTAGAATTGGACATTTGGACTTAGGACAAAATGGTCAGAAATCTAGAAGTCCAAGAAAATTCCATAAACGGCCACCCATGCAAAAGTCTTATTAGTATTTGCGAACAATGCGGGTGTTGGTTGTTTTAAATTCCCAACCACATCTCAAGGAGAAAACACACAGGTCTATAGGATAGCCATTCTCTAATAACTGACCTGCCTTGAGGGATTGGCCAACGAACAGGAAACAGGGGTGTTCAATCCCTCTCTCCTCTGCACTTTGGGCTCTGTGAGACCAAGGAGGGTGTTCCTATTTCTTTTGGATAACAGTGTTCTACTCAAATGGGTAGGGCTCATGAAATGTTTGTTTAACAACACTGTTCCAATGACAGATATGTTCCTATAAGACTGCTTAAAGAATATATGACGAACAAAGGGATGGGCTAATTCCTTAAGCTCTAATTTTATTTTCTTTGCAAAGGAACATGTAAAACAAATGACCTTAAGTACAAATACTGAAAATTAAAACCATTCTTCAAGTGAAATGATCAGGGAGGTTTAAATGAAGACAATAACTATCAAAAGATCAGTGCCTAAATCCAGGGTCACAAAGTCAAAAATAACTATCAAAAGATCAGTGCCTAAATCCAGGGTCACAAAGTCAAAAAACGAATACAAATGAACTCAGTATCAAGGGTGCATATATAACTCTATTTAGAATAATGTAACGATGCATTACATCACCACATCTTGAAATCAAATCAAACCATTCATTCTTACTTATCCCTGCATACATCTGCTATATTTAATATCCTCCTTGAAGCATTTAAATCTACTCTTTGAGTAAAAGCCTTTTGGAATGGATATTCTTACATAGGAAAAACTGTGAAGGTGAATAATATTGATAGTTTATCAATCTATTCAAAAATATAACAAAAGATGCAACTGTAGGAGACAATTCGGTCTGAACCTCAACAATATATTCAAAAATGTTGAGTTTAACACCACTTCATACCAATGATTGCAAATACAAGTGGTTTTATCCTTTGAAAACACACTTAGAAAGTAAAATCTTAACCAATATGATAATGTACTGTGCTTGTAGAAAATTTCTCCAAGATGCCCGTAACTAGATCCTAAATTCCCTTTTATAGAAAACAAGGGAGCAAAACAAGCTTCAGATCTAGAAACAGATGTCATCCTTCCATTAGACAAAATAATGCATTCAGTTCGGAAACAGAGGTAACTGATTGTACGCAGATAACCCTCACAAGAACAAAAGTTGTTATAAAAATATCCACAAAATAAGTTATTCTTGGAAGTTGTGCCTTTGGAAGAAAGTGTAACAAACTATGCCAACCTCTTGCTTTTCACCTGCATTCTGGGAATAAGAAGATTCCACCGTTACTACTCTGAAATATCAGGCAACTCATTATATTTTTTATTCCAACCTTGATATTGTTCCTCGGTGGGCCATTGGAAACTGATGAGATTATCCACACAAGATAGATATTTATTTTTGTATTTGGCCAAAACTAACTCAGCGTCCCTTGTAAAATCAGCAGCTAGTTGACAAGAATCCCACAGTTTGTTGATGCTAGTTCTGAACAAGGAAATATCTATCTTGTTATCCTGACAAATGAAGAAAGATATGATAGGAACAATATTGTTAAATTGGAGAATCCATGTTTGAGAAGGTTTGATGTCACCACTTTCAATTTTTATAGTAGGAATTATTCCAACCTTATCATTATCAAAACCTTGAACCAATTTTAGTGCTTTTTCTTCAATACGACTTATAAATGACTGAGATTCTCCTGTTTCTTTGGCTGCCGTATAAACTTGCTTAACATTTATGGGAGCATTGGGATCATGGTTAGCTCCCTTACAGATACCTACCAAAGAAACAATCCTAGGGATCCATTTATCAAACAGAGGCACCGTTCGCTCCTTATCTTCTACAATCTTCTTAATAACTTGTGATCAATCACAGTAACATTTGTGGATCCCAACTGCCTGGCTTGATATTTTGTCCATTAACAATCTTAAAATATCTGAGACAATAGACCAATTATCTTGTTGCCTATCAAATGCATTTGTAAGGATATCCTCAAATGAATCAATTTGTCGCCTTAACTCCTCATTTTCCTTTTCAAGAACAGACTTGGATGAAGAAGAAGGAAGATCAGAGAAAATAAAACTAGGATCCCTGACCATCAAAGCTGCTTGTGATGAGGAGGATGCTGAGGCCTGTTGCTGCCATTGTATTTCCATCTCCTTCAATCTGTTGTATTCTGGCAACATGCCCATATACTCCTTTAACACATCATCATATTTCTTCTGGAGAGTACTGGTGGCTGCTTTACTGAACTTCACAACCTCTACTACCAGATCAGATGCTTCTTCAACAGGGGTCTCAGAGACTCTTTATTATCAAGCCACCTTTAAAATCCCTATCAGGCTCAGCAACTAGAAGCCTATTAGTATTAGGAGCCAAAGCCCATATGGCTAAGGTTTCCCACTTTGGGTTAAATTTAGCACTTGTTAGTGCAGCCTCAGCCTCTTCTTCTGTAGAAAAAATTTGTTTATCTTGCCTTCTTGCAGTGTCTAGAACAATAACAGAAGCTATATCCCATTTAGGAAGTAATAAGACTCCACTATCTCTAATCATTTGTCTACCTTGATCTAGAGAAATGTCCCTGACCTCCTCCTTCATTTGTGTAAGTATCCTGATGGATACTTGGTCTGGTGTTTCTTGAGGAGAACGAGCCATTTCCTCCTCTAATCTTTTTTCATACTCATTCCTTCTACTTCTCCACAAGAAATCAGAAAATTCCGTAGTGTTGACAAAATCGTCATCACTAATAAAATTCCTGCATGCTATAGGTCTGATATCATCTGAAACATCATTGCCCTTCATGGTAATATTAGAAATTCTATTCAAAGGTAACTCCTCAGGCACATCTCGACTGGGGGATGGCATCTCATGCTGTACCTCTTCTTCAGTTATTTCCATTTCTTCTTCATCATCAGGATAATCTACCAAAGGATTTTCTTCAATTTTCCTTCTTTTTGGAGAAGGCTCCTTAGGAGGAGGATCACATTCAATCACATGTCTAGAAGGGGAAGACGGTTGTGGAAGTGGTGGCAAAACTAGAGTCAATTGGGTTGCTGGAAGGACATGTGAAGTTTGTCCCTTGACATCTTCATTTTTGGCTCTTCTTTTAAAGGTATATTTTATCAAATTTCTAGCAAGGGGCTGATATGAAGGCCTTTCTTCTACTGGAACCTGAGCAGATTCACTGTCTTGTATATCTATCAATTCATCAATCTGAGATAGAATCTTATTTATCCTGAGGATGGGGTCATTAATCTCTGAGAACAGTCCCATGTAAGAGGGATTCCTCTGCTTTACCCTATCTTCATATTTGACATATACTGTCCACTTCTTCCTTTTTATCATCACCTCTTTGTCATTTGGAGAATTCCTGATAACATCCTCAGGGAAGAAAACTTGATGGGGCATGTAAGACCTATTAATACTCTTCCTGATGCTATTAATGAATCCTTCGGGATCAGAGAATCTAGCCTTTTCTTGTCTCATCTTGAAAGGCAACAACTTTGTATTTAACTTAACAAATCCATCTTTATTCATTTTGAAATCAGAGAAGACCGTTAAGAAAGGAAAGAAAGATCCCTTCTTTTGTCCCGCCAGGTGAACCCTGTCTGTTTCAGTCAATTGCTAGATCATTTCCAAGAAACCAACTCTCAATGGCACATACTTAGGCAAAACATGGGGACCAACAAGAGTGCCATAAACTCTAAAAACTATGCCTTCTTCATAGGGGATAAAGTCACCCCAATTGTGTTTGATATCTAAAGGAGGGACCCTCACTGCAGGTCTGAGGAAGTTCAACAATGGTTTTGGAATCTTGGGTATGTCTAGTTGGAAATGCCTCAATATAGTAACTACAAAATAATCCCTGAAGAATTTGTAATTCGAATTTGGATCATGCCTGTCCCATATATGAGTCCAACATTGGACAGGCAACATATTCCCTCTGTTATCAACATGATTAACCCCTAGTTCAGGATGCCAAACCATCTCTTTTCTCCCATAAAATAGAAACATATGGCAAAGCAATGAAAACCACTTGAACCTAATTGGCTCCTTGTTTTCCTTAATATTTACTAGCCCTTGATGTATATGCTTTGCCAAATATGAAGCAAAGTCAAACTGAACATTCTGAGATGGATGTTGGATATCAGCAGCCATATAGGTAAAATCAATGGGGATGCATTCCTTCTTATCCTCCTCTAAGAGCATAGTAGGTGTTGTCAAAATAATCTTCAAAAGTGCTTAATTTGAAAGGCTCTTCCTCACTTTGGGGAATTTTTATTGATCTACCATTTGGTCCCTTACTAGGCCGGTATATAGTTCTATTACTGCTCTTGTCCTTCATGTATAGGGTTTTAAATCTGTTTGTATCAATCTCTGTGGAGGCGGCTAAGTTCAGCCCAAAGACCATGGCAATTGCTTCTTTACTAATTTCTACCAAAACTCCCCCTTTCATGCTCCTAATTGTTTTAGAGGTTTCATCATAGTGAGCAGCCATGGCTTAGAGTGACTCAATGTCTTCAAATACATTTGTGACTACTAGCTTTCCTAGGTCATTTTCCCATACATATGATAGCGGCGCATGAGCATTCCTTTTGCCCCACCATTGGCAAAATAGGGACTAGCTGTGAACAGGGATCTCTGCATCTCTACAATCAACAAATTTATCAACCAATCCCTCCTTTCCTTCGAGGCCTGTTACTCTTATCCTTTGGGCACCAGAGCCAGGTAGTTGTTTCACTATGTTTTCATGTAGGGCTCGTTTTTGGGAAACGGAGGAAACCTGGGCTTTAGGTGGGGCCATTCTTTTAATGGTGAATTAGGGTGAGGAGTCTTTTTTTTGAATATTTAGGGGTTAGCTCAAATCACGCCGTAGAGGTTTTTCTTATGAACAAAGGGAAATAGAGAAAACCCTAATGGAAAAGCAAAGTATAGCAGAAGGAACAAACAACTTACCAGATTAATCTCGTGCAGTCACCTTGAGCTTAGCACCAGAAGTATGGTAGCAACTTTCAGCGTCAATGTTCCAATGCCTCGATGTCTTTTGGAATAATGCAAATGGAAGAGATTTGAGGTGTGAATTGCATTAATATCATATATCTAGGACAGGGATTAGTCATGTTCGTCTTCATTTCAAGTCGGGTGAACTAGATATGCAAGATCATACTCTATGGGAAGTTTGAATATTGACCGTCGGATTTCATAATGTTGGCAGAGGATTTAACGTCATGATCAATCTTGGGAGCTTGACGATGCACGACACGTCCAAACCTTTTGCTAAACCAATCAGGAAGTTATCCCTGATTATTTTCTGATTTATTATTAGAACAGACAAACCATAGATATTATGCCACTTTTAGTTTCGTGGCAATTTTCCGTCATTCCGTGATTCGGCGAGGCCCACAAATTTATAACCCAACGGAATGGTGGAAGAACGGAAACCGTAGCATTAGAACATGCCCTTTCCCAGCTGGAAACTTTTCTGAGCCATTGTAGTTGCGTGTCAGATTTCCGTCTTTTCGCAAATATTAGCCGGGGCTGTGAAATGAAACTTGGCGGAACGGCGGAAGAATCTAAAATTGTCTTCACTCCGGATAGGACCCACCAATATTGCCTTTTGCGGTAACCGGTAACGGTTTTTCATGAGCTTGCCCTTTATTCCGCAATTCCGCGGTCATTTCGAGGGTTCTCTTGGTAAAGCACGACGGAACGACGGAAATAGAGAAAACCCTTTGCATTTGTTCTGGGCCCACCGCTTGCTGTCCTCGAAAGTCATCAACTAGCTGTCAATTCTTCCGCAATTCCATGAGCGCCAGGTTTGTCAATAGTTTAGTGCTGGCAGAAAGGCGGAAATGAGACCATCCATCGCCATCTATCAAAAAGGGTTAGTAGGATATGACCTTGGCGATTAAAATAAAGATTTTCAAGACGCGGGCTAGAAAAGGTAATTACTTGGCGAGGGGCCAGTCAGACAATGTATTAAGGTGGACATAAGAGGGCAACTTAAACCATAGGTAATGGGGACAGGCGGTCACTAAAGAAATATAACGATTTTGACCTTCATACTTCACTTTGGCATGGGGTTTTAGGGTTTTAGTGTTTCCTAGAATTTGCAAAGAACCCTAAACCTGGGAATATATCAACCTAATGACATAGGCTTGAGGAAAAAATATTAGAACCTGTGAAAAATTTGACATGGTTCCAACAGCGGGGATCATCTAGACATTTGGATTTCAGACTAAAATGGAAAAAGTGGAAGAAGTCCATGACACCCCTGTAATACATAGTAAAGATGAAAAGGGAAGAAAGCCGAAGAAAGAAGTTTGTGGGATCGCGAGGGAAGTCCAAAACAATGGAAGTAGTCCACATGTTCGTGGAAAAGTTGTAAATGCACAAGATTGCGAAAGTGAGGTAAGCAAGGGGAAAGGAGGAAAAGTGGTAGATGGCCGAAGCCCCTAGAGGTTCTACAAACCTGCAAAATGAGAAAAAGTGAACAAATATTCCCCAAACGTAGAAATTTTTGGATTTTTACAAATTTTAGCACATGGTAAAAATTTGGGGGAAGGCAAAAAGAACAACACTAAGCCAAAAAATGACTAAGAGGGCCCATTGAAGGAATTCTCAAATTGGTTATAGATGATGGGCATAATATGGCTACGACAACAGAGGGAGCACCAAACAGATAAATTTGCACTTGTTAGATTGGGTCCCAACAAGGGCTCTAGTTGGGGACTTGTGCTTCTTGCAGGCACAACGAGAATCTAGACATGATCTTTGAGGATAGACCACAATGTCAAAGTGGACAACATGACCACACAAGAAAACCCTTAAAAAGGGGCAAAAGGAAGAGCTCGGGACACATATTTCAATATAACCAACAAGGATTATAGCTGCACAAAAACAAAACTCACAAAATTAGAGATTATGTATAAGTCAAAAACCTCAACACTCAAGAGAAGTAATGCTTAAGATGTTGGCCATGAACTGGCAGCTCATTGAGATCTCCATCTAAACACTTAAGATGATATGCATTGTGACCACACCTATTTGCAACTTCATATGGCCCGAGCCATAAGGGATTAAACATTCCATGTTTTCCTTTGCCCTTTGATTTGGCATTTCACATGAGTACCATATTTCCTATCTAAAAAGTTCTCTGAAGTGCCTTCTTGTCAAACAAATGTTTTACCTTTGACTATTGTGGTAGGACCCTATCATGTGCAGTTCTTCTATTTTCATCCAGCTCTATCAATTCAAGCATTCTTTGTGAAATTGCATCATTTTCTTCTCCTCAACCTCATGCAGTAGTTTGTACATTGACAACTCTAGGTTGATCGACATCCTGGCTTCCATTCCATAAACCAACTCAAATGGGCTCTTGCCTATATAGCTCTCTTGTATGTTATTCTGGCAGCCCATAGTGCATATTTTAACTTGTCATCCCACCTCTTCTTATTCACATCTAATGTTCTTTTAATGATCTTCATGAGGCCTTTGTTGTTAGATTTGGCTTGTTCATTACCTTGGGGATGGTAGGGAGATGAGTGAATCAAACTGATCCCGTACTTAGAACACAAATTTGAAATCTCATGGGATTTGAAACACGTTGCATTTTCAACAATAATTCTTGTAGGCACACCAAATCTGGTTATCACATTGTTTAGCAAGAAATCAACTACTACCTTAGATGTAGCATTGCGAGTTGGTAAAGTGGTTAGTGGCTACAAGAAACCATTTGTACCCATTACTTGACCATTCCATAATTTTCCCAATGAAGTCAATGCCCTAGTGATGGAATGGAGCTTTAGATGATATGGATGTGAGGGGATGAGCACCTGCAAATTTCATTTTGCCAGTAAATCTTTGGTAGGTATCACATTTCCTTAATACTCCAGCTACATCCCTGAACAGTGTAGGCCACTAGTATTGTGCTCTAAGTGTCCACCACAAATTCCTCCAAAATGATGAATGAGTGTCATCAAGGAATTTGTGGTGGACACTTCAAAGCAAAGACCATGGCACATTAAATCATCTTGAATTGACACATTTTTGGGCTGGCAAATTTAGTGTTCTTTGCTGATTCTCATTCATTCTGGGAGGACAGATCATGTTTTTGAAATAAAATATAACATCCCTATACCATGGATTATCTTTCAAAGGACAATGGTTATATGCAAAGTCAACACTTACATCATCGATCTTTGCTGTGCCCAAGTTTGCATCTATCATTAGTTTAGCCAGGCCTTGGCTTCTAACCAACTTTGTAATCTACACCTCCATATCATATTCTTGGATCTCATTGATCCATTTTCATCTCTTCCCAAAGGTTTCTTGTTGAGTAAATATGTCTTTCACAGTAAAGATGTCTTTCATAGCTATGTGTGGGACACATGCAATAATCTTTGCACCTATTAGATATGACATGAAGTTCTTAATAGCTTTGACAAGGGCACAAACATGTTTTAACATAATTGAATACTTCAATTCTGCACCTTGTAAAGACTTGCTGAAAAAAGCTGTAGGTTGTTGTCACCCATCCTTATTCTTTTGCAATAGAACAACTATAGTATAAAATGATGCGAAGTAGAAGAGCTGAAATGACTCCGAATAATTAGGATTGGCTAGAACTGGTGCTTGCTTGAGTGCCTCCTTTATCTCTAAGAATGAATCATTTGCCTCTTTACTCCATTTGACAGATTGCCCCTTCATCATCCTAGAAATCTCCTTAGTCTTCTCAACAAAGCTAGGAATGAACCTTCTTACAAAATTTAGTTGCCTGAAGGAGGACTCTACACCATTGACAGTCTTGGTTTGGGAGATAAGGTCAATTGCTTTCACTATTTTCAGATCTATTCTCACCTAATCCTTTGACACAATGTGCCCCAACAATTCACCTTCTTCAGCACCAAATACACATTTTTTGGGATTTAAGGAAATCCCATAATCAAGGCACCTTTTGAAAATCAACTCCAAATGCTTGCAATGATCTTTTCTGTCCTTGGATTAAGTTGGGAGGTCATCTTGGTACATCGCCATGATTTCATTGATGAGACCTGCAAAAGCAATATCTATTGCTCTTTGAAAAGTGGTGCCTGCTTTTTTTAATCCAAACGACATTCTCACGTAGACATAGGTACCCCAAAGAGTGGTAAATGCAGTCTTGTGTTGTTCTAACTCCTTGACTACCACTAGGTTGTAGCTAGAGAATGCATCCATCATGGACATCAGTTTTTGATCCAGTCACTTTCTATAGCAAGTGGTCCATGCTTGGAAGCGGGTAGTTGTCCTTGAGGGACGTGATGTGTAAATTCTTGAAGTCCACACACAACCTTATCTCTCCATTCTTTTTTCTAACTAGAACAAGATTTGATGATACTTCCTGACATCAGTCGGAAGGGTTTAGCATTAGGCTGGAGGGGAATTGTATGCTGAAACAAGTCCTCTCTATATGCTTTAAGCTTGTCATATGACCAAGCAAAACATTTCTTGAACCTTTTTAGTAGCACAATCAACATCTACTTTTCTGTTGGTTTTCGCCTTTTGCCAATGTAAATCATCTTTGGTGCAACATCAGTACTTAGGTTTACACCTTCCACATCACTCTCGTTTATTGGCCTACTTTTGGTCTTGTAGCAATCTGCACCATCAAACACTCTCTCCAACACTACAAGGCCTATGGGGATAATATTGGTTTTTAGTCGTATCACTTCATTCCCAAAGAGCATTTCCTTGCCATCTTCTATTTCAACCATAGGCTGCCAATCAATCAATTGATTGTCAATTATATATTTCAAGAACTTATAAATTTGCTGATCATCCTTAAACACTTGTCAGTTCTATATGTTATTTGGTATAGTAGGCCTTGTGAGAACTTAAACATTATAAGTGCAATGAGCAAAAACAACTCTAAGTCAAATTTAGATGCCTCAACAACCAAAGCATCAGCTGCAAGATTCTCTAATCTATCAATCCATTCGATGCCAACAACATCAAATAATTCAGTGCTATCCCAAATAGCATTGCAATACATCTTTAATATCTTATCCATTGTTGCATAGACACCCTTAACTTGTAAAATAACTAACTTCGAATCTCTGCGAATCCTCAAGCATTTGACTTCATGCTTGTGAGCAATATCCAGTCCCCAACATAAGGGATTCATAGTTCACACTATGCAATGTTAGTGCATTAAAAAGTCAATTTGAAGGAAAATTTGAAATTATAGAATAAAGCTTTTGGAGAAAACTGTGTGTAGCTTATTTGGATCGACGTTTCGGATCACACTCCGTGATCCATCATCAGGAAGAAAAGAGGAGAATTTGAAATTTTCACCACCGAGAGAGATTGAGACAATACTTGGCCTTGCATCATCCCTAGAGCACGCACCATCAAAAAACATGGTCCATAAGTCATCAACAACACGAATGAGAGCAAAGCAGGAGGCAAGTTCAAGAACAATATCCAATGAGATGGTCCGAACCAACATCTAAGTAGAGCACTTCATTGGTGGTCTTGTAGTGGTCTTCAACTGTATGTAGCATTTTCTTTTCCCTATGCAATTGGACTTCCTCTCCATGCAAAGGAATGGTAGCATAAGACAAGTCCATTTGTATGCTACCACCAATTGACACTGTCCACTTTCTAGACAATAACATACCCCATTTGGTAGGACAATCAACAATGGTTATATCCATTGGGAAAAACTTACCAGGTTATGTAGCGAGCTGAACCTCTACACCATTCACAACTTCAATAACATCCACTTCCCGAGAATCCATGGCAAAACATTCACTATAAGACTTGGAAACTTGCAGACCTAGCTCATTCATAATTTGAAGAGGCATGACATTTCTTGAGTTCCCAAAATCTAACATGCATTTGTGAACTAGGCATCCTTTAATCAATAGAGTTGTATAGAAAGGGTCAGCATTCAGTTGGCTATTAACGAGGGAGGTTCCTAGGTAAACTTTAGGGATGCCTTGGGCATCTTTTTTCAACTGCAGTATCATTGAGGATAATGGCAGGTTGGTCTAATTTGTTAGCAGCAGTGATGTAGGACAAAACTCTCTCCCTATGCTCAGGAATTCTAAGGAGTTCTCCTATTGGCATTGAAATTTTGATTTGACTTATGACCTAAGCTACATCAATAGGATTATAATTTGGCAGAGGAGTGGACTGTTAAATCACTTGCACCAGGAATGAATGTCATAACTTGACCACAAGAAGTAACATCCTTACCTTTTGGTTCTCTTCTCCTTTCTTTGTCTCCACTTTGTTCTTTGAGTGGCAGGGTCTTAACTTGCCTTATCATTTGAATTCTTCATCCTAGGAACATCTATACCACTAGATGGTACAATAGGCTCGTGAGTTTTGGGCACATATTTCTTTTGCATTGCTGGCTGCCGCACTGGATTTCTTTTCTTTTCTATTGCCTTCTTTGTGGTATTAGCATCCTTGGTCTCAATGCTCACCCTTTGTTTCTCCTTTTCAGCATTTGTGACAGTTATATTTGGTCTGGCAGCAACGACATCATTTTTAGTAGGTACTTGTCTGTTTCTCAGTTGGTAACCACTCTAGACTTGCATTACTGCTGCATCAATGAGAGCCTTTATGTCTTCATTCGATGGTTTGGCTCTCTTGTACTGTTGATGCATGAGCTCCCTAAGGTGTTCAAAATCATGAGCTGACAACTCATACTGGTTTGGACTAGTATCATGATCATATTGAAAATTTTGATCAGTAGTAACATGCATGGCATGCTCAACTTCTTCTTCCACAGGTCCATATTCAAATGCATCAAGCTAATAATATCATCTTCATAATATTTTGCACCAGCCTCCTCATTAGGGAATTTCTCCTTGATCACCAACAGGGCGACAACACATTTCATTGGATCATGTGGGAGGTAGCATGTCTCACACCACATTGAATCTTCATGAAGGTTCACATGGTCTCTTTGTAAGGGATCCATAGTTTTTTTGTCTTGCTGCATGAAATTTCCTTGATTGGGAACCACTTACATTTGGTTGTGGTCTCTTGGACCCGTTTGTGTTGTAAGGCCTATTGTGCAGACACTGCTCTTCATTGAAATGTGTTGCAACGTTATTTGGTGGTAACCCTTTCTCATTCCTTGCCACCTTGCATGAGAAGTCCTTCATGGCACCCATGGACTTATCAAGCTTATTCGCAGCAGTGAGAGGCTTGTTTGAGACTCCTCTGTCTGTCCGGTTGTGAGATCTTCACATGTGACCTCTTGATATGTTTTCCTGATGCTCTCATGTTACCTTCAATGTTTATTGTGGTGGCATAAGCTTTTCTCAAAATTTGTGGATTCTTGCCCCGGAGACAATATCTAATCTTGGCATCAAAAGCACCACAATAAAGAACCAAACGCATTGATTCATTTGGTCTAAGATTTGGTGGTACCTTCCTCATAGTCATGATAAATCTACTGTTAAAATCCACAGCTGTTTCATTTATCCCTTTCTTAATGGTTGTAAGTTTTATGTATAGTAAATTTGGGATCTATCCTATCTCCGTATTGTAATCTGAATTGTCTCATTAAGTCCTCCCAAGAATCGATACTATTATCTAAGTTGCTGAATCGGGTACGGGCACTGGTACGGGTTGGGTACGCCGGTATGGCATAAATTTTTTTGGGGGTTGGGTATGTTTGGGCACGTTGGTACCAAAAAAGAAAAAATCATAAATATATACTTAGTTGCAGCCTAAAAACAAGAATTAAATTCAGAATATTATATTTTAAATACATTTTAGATTCTAGAATAATAAATTTTAAATACATTCTAGAATCTATAATTAATATTTAACAATAGTAATAATAATTAATAATATATATATTATTAAATTTTAAAATAGTTTAATAGAAACTACCTTACTACACCTATATAATTTTAAAATTTTATAATATTAATGTTAAATATTAATAAAAAAAACTAAGATTAAATGTATATATAATATTAAATAAATTATAATAAAAAAAATTCTTTAAATAAAAAAATTGAACTTCAAAATATTTAAATACCTCTATAGTTATAGTGTAAGTATATATATTTTAACTAAATATAATCTATAATCTTAAATTCTTAATCTATATTAATTAGCCGATAGCACTTGCACCATAGAAGGTTCAACCGATGAGTTTCGAAAATTTCCGGGCGAGAGTATGACTGTAGCAATGTGGAGCATCGTGAAGGAGGAATACAGAGGAAGGCTTATGAGGAGCAGCGGATATACTAGAGAGACTGCCATGGAAGCCGTGTCCAGTGGCAGCGCAGACATGATATCCTTCGGCATGCTCTTCATTTCAAATCCCGATCTGCCTCTGAGATTCGCTATTGAAGCCAAGCTCACCAACTATGACCGCTCTACTTTCTACACTCATGACCAGGTCATGGGTTACACTGAATACCCCTTTTACATCCATTCCCCTCCACCAAATTCAAAGTTTGTTTAGCATGTTGACTTTAGAGCAAAGGTTGAATCATCATAAGCCGTCAAAATTCTGCAAACCGGCAAAGCATTCCAACACGCCCCCATTCACTTGGGGTTGTTTTGGGAATCATGACAACCATGCGATACTTCTAAGTATATACATTACCCATTTTTTCAACTCAAGAAAATTGGCTTCATTTTCATTTTCGACTTATATGCTTAATTTTCGTGTTCCACTTGTATGCCTCTTATAACTTCATGCCTATCATGGTGCTCGAAGCTGCGATGACAGGGATTCAATTCGACAGAAATTTGTTTGAATTAAGTAATTAAAATACGAATACAATTCTCCTAAAGAATTCTTTTTACGGCGTGAGACAATTCTTTTTACGGCAGGCATTCCTTCCTTTCTCACGCGGGCGTGCCTTCTCGCGCAAGCGTTTAGATTTTGTAGGTTTTCCGTTTTTACTTCTAACTTTTAGGTTAACAAAATCTAGAGCAGATTTTGAAAACTCTTACATTTTTTCAAATGAAGAAGTAAAAAACGGGAGGAATTGTTAACAATAATCCAGAAACGGCTCGACATGCAGATGGCAGAACCCTGGCCGAATCCATAGGGATTCTGGGCCGTACCAGATTCCGGTACAGATTGTACCTGGAATCGCCAGGGCAAGGGGGAAGATTCGGTAACTATTATCCAGAAGGCTTTTGCACCACTCTCTCACACTCTTTTCTAAAGAATGCACAAACAACTTCATCATCACATCTTCGTGATCAATTTCATATTCATTAGTGACATTAATGAAATGTCTCAAATGTTCTTCTCTTGTGACTGCATTGTTACCTTGAAACCTCATTATCTTTTCCCTTATTTCAGTTGGAATAACATGAGGGGAAATTTGAGATCTCGAAGAAATCCAATTGTTTGTATCTTTCCATTCCCAAAGGCTACCTAGTGGGTGGGAATCTTTGAGCTTGTCTTTGGAATGTAGGCCTTGCATTAGGCATATTGACAAACTGCCGATTGTGTTGTTGATGTGGTAATGGCTGATTTGGGATGTTGAGGCCATAGTTTTGGTTTTGTAGTTTTCTGCTTGGGGTATGTATACAAGCATGTTGAGCAAGTTGAGTTTGTTGTCTCTCTATTTGTTCTTGAAGTTCTTGTTGGCTTTGACTAAGATGGTCAGCTAAATCTAATTCTTGTTCAATAATCCTTTCTCTCTGCTCAGTATCTAAATGTGTGGGCTCACTGGTATCATGGAATGTGGTACCTTGTTCAAGTTCATTTCTCTGTGAAAGAGTAGGGGGCCGTGGGCTGTTGGCCAGCAAGCTGGGTTTCCAAAGTTTGATCTTACATACCTAGAATTGGCACATGTGCATTATGGGATCTGTCTCTATTCCTTGTACGAATAAGCATATCATTTCTTTGCACATTATTGTCATGTCTATGCATTCTTCTATGGGTTCTAACTATGCTATCTGCTAAGTCATTGGTGGTGTATTGATATTGATCCCTTAATCAGTAAATTCATTATTTCTACATGGTGTTCCTACTTCTTGATCATGAGAGGGTGGTCTGGACGACTTACCAACATTTTTAGCTTTCCATGTTGCTTCTTGTTTCTTGGCATTGGTTGATGTGTCCTCTTGTCCTTGTGGATCTCTGGACTGTCTTTTCATTTCCATCTTCAATGCTTCTGTTGTGATTTGATTTTGGGCTTGATTAAAATAGAGTTGCCACTTTTCACTTGGAAGAGAAATATTTCTTTTATCAGCAAAGGTCCTCAATGTAAACCCGAGATTTTATCTCCCTAGCAACGGTGCCATTCTGTTGGGTTCCAAAATCCCAACTGCACAATCCTAAGAGTATTAAGCTATCTTCAAGGCCAGGGATTTGTTTTTCGTGAGGATAGATCAAGAATTCATCAACAAAATGTGGATTAAAAGCCAATTTATGATAGTGTGTATTCTCTCACTTTGGGCTTAGCTAGACTTAGGAGGGTATTCCGAGAGATATCCTCTATAGGATTTATAACAAAGAATGATGAGCCCAACTAAACCTTTACAACTGCATCCACTCTATGTTTAGCCCCAAAATGTTTAGCCCAATTTGCTGCTTGAGCTCATCTTATTTAATAGGATCTTCATTGTAGATTGCTTGGGCAAGAATCTACATACATATTCAACACTGTTTGGTTTTGTGTTTTATTTGGAGTATTTGAAAATGGGCAAGTATTTGATGGGGCAAACTTTGTTTCTTTAATACGGATTAAGAAATTGCCAAAGTACAAAATTCTTCATATGAAGAAAGACCAGAGTTTTATTTCATTGTGATTATTGGAGTGTGTGCATCAAGTTGGTTTCTTGTCATCACTTTTTCATGGGAACTCAACGTCCTCTTATTAATGTTTTTGTTGCTAGTGTTTATGAAAGTCCGAATACATCTATCTTGATCTGAGTATATCAAGATTAGGAAAGATTTTATTGCTCCATTATGTGCTTGAAGCTCAACTTTTGTTGGGAATAGTTTCATCAAAAGGGATTAAAGCTATTTTGGAATATTTAGAATTATGAGAACACCTCACTATTTGCCTAGATATGCCCCAGATAAATTAGTTATCAAGGAAATTGCATGACAAATAATTCATGGAGATAATCAAACAATAAACACTATAATAAGAAGATTGTCCCTCCATTTCCTTTTAGAGTTGTTTATCTTTCTACTATACACTGATGTATTCTTGAGTCCCATTGACCTACTTTTGGTCACTCATGGACATTAATATACTTATCTCATTTGGGTTAAACTTTAGACATGTTATAAATGAATCACATACGGGTGAACTTTAGACATATTACTATAAATGAATTACTATAAATGAATTACATAAATGAATTATAAATGAATCACATTTGGGTTAAACTTTAGACATGTTATAAATGAATCACATACGGGTGAACTTTAGACATATTACTATAAATGAATTACATAATTTTTGGGTGTATGATCATTGGAAGAAAGGTTTATAATGTATGACTCGAATGGAACTATGTATCACCATCTTAAATCCCAATGTGGGGAAAGGAATCACATAGTTTGGGTGTGTATTGATCATTGGAAGAAAAATTTAGAATGCATGAATTTGGTGGAACTAAGTATCGCCATATTAAATCCCAATCTGTGGAAATGGTTATGGTTGTATTGAAGACCCTGAGGAGGTATAGTTTATGGATGTAGTAGATTTTAAAGAGGTTAAAGAAAAATAAGTCAAAGAAGGCAGTAGACCTTGCAGAAGGAAGCATACACAAAGTTCCTCTTACCAACATTAGAAGAAGTTCCTACTAGTTTTCAGCTGAAATGAATACTTAGTCATCCTTGGAGACACTATTTAATCCTAGAGAACCTTGTTTCTCAATGGTGACCAGTTTAGGTATGTTCACTTCAATTGTTCCGGCTATTGCTCTAGTAAACGTTGCTGAAGTCTTATAAACTAATCCATCTGCATCATTCAAATCATAATTTCCATGTGGTCACTATTTCTCTTCTATATCATCTTCCACCATAAAAACTTCATCTTTAATAACATCACACCCACTGAACTCTTTGTTAGCTCATCTGATTCCACTCATCACAAGATTCAAGTATTCATATGGACTTGTCATGTCTTGTTCAGACCAACAATCCCTATTTGAAAGTCAGAACTACTTGGGTATTCAACCCTTTACTTGTTACAAGTGAACAAATGTTATACAATCTTCTCCTGAAGAGGGGTTCGGTCAAAATCTTGTAATTGACATCCATGCCAAAGAATAAGGTAAATAATTTGAAGTGCCTGAAAGGGAGTTGAAGTTGGTTTCTTGGTTAGCTTTGATATTACCTCAGATCCCCCCAAGCTTTTGAGTTGGCAGAAGGTGGCGAAGACATCACTTTTGACATTTGCAAATATGATAAAAAGAAAGGTGCACTGAAACCAAATAAATACACACAATAGAAATGCCAAAACATAGGAAGTATCTTCAAGAATAAATGGCAGTAGAGTGATGCATTAGGAAGAGGCAGTCCTAGAATAAAATAAACAGTTTGTGTTATCAAACAACACTTTGGTACTCCAGTTGAGGATTCAATTTTTTTTGTATTCCTCTTAACACTTTGCTCAACTGTATTTTCTTTGGTGAAGGATTTGTGGTGTTAGCTTGCATCACAAGGATGTCTTTCTTCTGTTCGCGTTTAGTCTATTCATTAAGAGCACAAACTTCTTACTATGGCCAATCAACTCCTAATATTGGTCGGTGCTGATGATTTGGAGATTTAGTACTCCTGTCATGCAGTATTTACTTTCATTAATATCTATGACCATTCTTAGCATTTGCTTAATAGATTCCATCATGGCGATATAGATATGGTTCCTCAAGCGAAACATCACATAACTCTAATGGTGTGACATCACGTAGGACTTTGTCTTGAAAACCAAGTGGCATGGATGAGTGAAACATTTCTTAGAAGCTGAATTAAGCATCTAAGCATGTATGGTTGAGAATAAAGTAATAGTGGCAAGCTTCGTCTCTGAATTGTGTTAGTGAAAGAAGGCTTTTTTGACTTACACTTTCAATGATGAAGTGAACAGGTGTTGACCCACATAAGAATGGATTTTTTTTTTGCTTCTTGTATATTATGATTGGAGCTATTATAGTGCTAGGCTCACAGTCATTATTGTTAGCGCTTGAAAATGTTGCCTCAATCTTTATGCAAAAATGTGTATGGATTGCCCAATGGACAATGGCAGTTTCTGCTAACAGTGTGAAAAAATCACCAGGGGCAGCATGACGCTTCTCTGGGGTTGAAGGGGTAGCTCCCTTATTCAAAAACAAATAAAATTATGTAGAAAATTTACAACATTTACTGATTTGGGTTTTTTTAGCATATTGTGGAAAAACAAACATGCAATGCAATAGTTTTTGGTCCTTTACATTGGGCTTGAGCTTAAACAACATTTAAACACCTTATGCAAAGATTTTTAGGGTTTACCAGAAGTACAGACACATGCACAAATTTTTGGATATATTGCAGAGCACAGAAGTTCGCGGTCACAAATAAAACTTTGCTTGCTGAAACAAAACACAATTTCACAGAGATTTACAAATAAATGAGAAGAATGTCAAATTAAGGAGTAAATATCATTCCACAACCAATAAATCTAGTACAAAGCCTGAATTCATTAGTGATTTTCTCATATTTTGCAACATCTTTGACACAATGCTGCAACACAGGGTTCAGTGATGAATTTTACATCTATCACAATAAAATCTGTTGTTAATATAGAGTTGTATACAAAGTTGAATAATGAAGTTGCTTATACCACAACAAATAATTAGGTTCCCAAAAACCCTTCTGGGAACCTCTCATGACCATTTCCTACTAAAAATAAATCTACTTTCCTATTTATTTAACCTAATTACTCTCATTTCTGCCTTTACTACTATGGTGGAGAATATTGCATGACCTTTTCCACCTTTTTCCAATCACACTCAAAATACAAATTACAATTTTGCATTTCCTTGGTCTATAAATAAAATATCTTTGCATACTTTTATAATTAATTAATTCTAAAAACTTAATTTCGTAAAACTTGAACCCCTAAATGTCATTTTTAGGGTTGTCTACAACTATTTTCAGTAAAAGCAACAGTTCAACAACCTTAGAAACAACATTTTAATATTGATAACCATAGATTGATCATTGGTTTTAGATTTAGGAATGAATATTTAAAATAAAATAAGCAAATCCCAATGTATGGAGGGCCAAGAATTACCTTAAAGGCTTGAAGACTTGATGAATGTGTTGAAACTTGAATGGTTGATCGATGAAGACTTGACACTTGCTCTTCTTCCTATTGCTGTTTTTTTCACACTTGCTAATGATCTCACTCTTGCAGCCTTGCTCATTGTTTTGATAGTGATTTGGAGTGAAGGTGGGATCCATATTATAGTTTATTCCGAGTGCTTAGGGAGTAGGCAGGGCCCATAAACTACTAGGTTTAGGGTTAGTGACCTGAATTTCCAAAAACATGCCCGATTTAAAAAAAATGCTTTTTCCCAAGTGCTTGACGTGGGTGACATGCAACCGTCTTGGGTACTTTCGAGAGACTTGAAGTTTCTTGAGGCACAGAGGACATCCTTGCATCCCCTCGACGTTCCCATCAGGGGGTGATGCTTGGAAACGTCCCCTCTTTGAGGAAGACATCTTTCTTGGGGACATTTCCTGCTTCTTGTTGGCAGTGGGGGCATGGCAGGGGTATGTCCCCTTGGCATCTCGGTATCTTGGGGACATTCTCGTCCTGGAAACTTCAGGTTTTGGTGGGGGGATGCATTCATGTGGAACACTGCTTTACGTGAAAGTAAAATATAATTTTATAAAGTCCTATGGAATTTTTATAATCAGCATTTTTTATAATGTATTACGTTTGTTGTTCTCTACACACAGTATATTTGACATAGAATAACAAATTTAATTTTTTCTCTATTTTTACAATTAGTACTACGTTATTTTGTTCCCAGTTTTTTGCCGATTTTTTCCCATTTTAAACCCAAGTAATTGAATTCCATTTATATTTTTACGAGCTGTGTCAGTGCCATGTAAATGGAATGCTACTATGATTTTGTTCCATTTTGATAGCTAAGACTTACTACATCTCAAGTGTTTAAGGATAATACTACTAAGGTCTGCTATTTTTGTAATCTTTATTTACTATATTCTCAGTAATATGCCCACTGTACGTTCACATCTGCACTAAACAATACATCACTGTTCCTTAAATGCATCATGTTCATTACTTTGAGCTAACAGTAATATCAAATATCCTAGTCACAAATAGCAGAGTGAGAAATAGAGAAACTCCTTTTGTCAATCAAGCTTCATGGCATTCGGCAACTTGTTTCTCACAATCAATACCTTTAATATTTGCAATAAAAGAAGGTGGAATATTTCTCCAAATAATAATTATCTTGTTAGCAATCACGGAGAGCTTGATTTTACAATTTCTTCATATAAATTTAAATATTATAGGTACAAGGCTCAGTAGTTCTGATACGACATGGTGGAATCCAAAGAATTCATGAACTGAAGGGAATATTACAATTAGGCATGACAAGCACCACAGAAAACAGAAATATTTTTCATTAAAAACTAAAGCTTGCATAATGAAACCATGAATAAATACACATTACAGATGACCTTTGTCATTCCATTCCTGCTAGATTCACGAACTTACAAGTTTGCAACTTCTCTATAATCTTTCATATTCTTTATTTTTTGTCCTCAATTTCTTAATGTACAAACCCTACCATCTTGATATGATCAATTATCATTACCCCAAGATAATGCTGTGTACATATGCTATTCATTCTTGTTAAGAACCGAGTTATTTTAAAGTTTTTTAATAAATAAAGATATTTTTGTCGATAATATTAAATAAGTTTTTTAATCATTACCCCAAGATAATGCTTTCAGAATTATGCTATATGATGGGTTTCCCTTTTTTTTTTCGAAATCTGGGTACACTGGTTTTACTAATTATGTGATGGACGTATGCAATTGGTAATTGATGCTTGTCAATTTGTAGAAAAGAAAAAATTATAAATATTTGAACATTTCCTTTTATTACAAAAACTATGATTTTTTTTTTCCGACGAAAGGAAGATTTGTGTCTATTTGTCAGTCTGCATCCAATTTCATCATTTTTTTTTAACAGATTAACCAAACTATCAAATTTATATGTAGTCGAGAAATATAGAAATAGTGGGCAGATTGGATTAATGTTTAGTTTTCATCCTGTAGATGTTCCGCCAGATAAAGAGCCTTTGGACTGGAACACAAGAATGAAGATTGCAGTTGGAGCTGCAAAAGGCCTGGAGTATTTGCATGATAAAGCAAATCCTCCAGTTATTTATCGTGATTTAAAATCATCCAACATTCTGCTTGATGAGGGGTTTCATCCAAAGTTGTCTGATTTTGGGCTTGCAAAACTTGGCCCAGTTGGAGATAAGACACACGTCTCTACAAGAGTGATGGGAACATATGGTTATTGTGCTCCAGAATATGCCATGACAGGTCAGCTCACTCTCAAGTCTGATGTTTTTAGTTTTGGTGTGGTTTTCTTGGAGTTGATTACAGGAAGAAAGGCCATTGATAATTCAAGGAGTGCGGGAGAGCACAACCTTGTGGCTTGGGTAAATCCTCAATCTTTGACGGGAAATTTTTACAATTTTTTATTAATGAAAAACTTCAAAGTGATGGTCAAAAGTCAATATAAATATTAGAAACTTTCAATTATATTGGTTTCTTTAGGATATATTTCCATGATTTGTCTCAATTTGTGACAAACTGCAGGCACGGCCCCTGTTCAAGGATCGCAAGAAGTTCCCTAAAATGGCTGACCCTTTATTACAAGGTCGATATCCTATGCGTGGTTTGTATCAGGCTCTTGCTGTTGCTGCAATGTGTCTCCAGGAACAAGCTGCTACTCGTCCTCTTATTGGTGATGTTGTCACTGCCCTATCTTACTTAGCTTCTCAAACATATGACCCAGGAGTTCTTCCTGTTAACAGCAATAGAATTGGTTCCCACTCTAGTGGAGTAGAGGACCAAGAAGAAGTGGGCCAGAAAGAACGTGGGAAGCATGGTGGGATTCAGTCACCATCTCATAATTCACCTGATTTTCGCCCAAAAGATACTGGACGACAACGCCTGGGCGTTGGATCTGAAGTTGCTAATGGACAAGGAGGAGATTCAGGAAGGCGGCTTGACTTGGATGATTTAGAGAAACAGGAAGGGCAAAAGGATAGTCCTCTTCATGCTGGAAAAGCAAGAGAAGGGCAGAAAAATTATAATCGAGATCGTGAGCGAGAGCGTGCTGTGGCTGCTGCTAAAGAGTGGGGTGAAAACTGGAGAGAGAAGAAGAGGGAATCGGCAAGGTAGTTTTGATGGGGCTATTGGATAGCTTGCTTTTAGTGTTGATAGGGTGAAAATTATGCTAACTTAACCACGCCTCTCTTGTTTAGATGATCAAGCTTTGGTTCTTTGTAGAACATTAACCAGGTTCAATGGACATGAACCTTACAAAAACAGATTTCATTTAGTATTTGGGAAAACTATGCAGATAATGTTAGCTGAGCTACTACCATGGGAACATGGTTTATATGCAGAGGTTTGCCAGTATGGTGCTTTGAGTCCCTGGAAATATTATCTATAATGGATGGGCTCTTCAAGCATGTAGCTGTAAAAGAAAGATATTTCATGTTATTGTTTTACTGTGACTCTGCTCATGGACTAAACTAATGCATCTTTGAATTCTAAGGCAGTGGAGAATAGCAGTTTTATGGATCAGAGAACAGAACCAGGCAGGTTGATCTCTTGATTGTCCTTTGAAAGTTGTGGAGGAAATACAGCCAAGTGTATGGTGATATGTAATTTCTGACAGTTGAAATTTCCTCAGCAGGGTAGGTGAGAGCTTTTGTTTGCACTGCCTGAAGCACATATTGAAGCACATATTGTATCTAGTTCTTCCTTAGGCAGGATTGGAGTTGAAGAAATAATAATTTTTGTTGCTTAGATGCAACGATTGTTTGGAAACTTTTACAATTGTGGATTTGGGCCACATTCATTTTTCACATTAAATTATACTTGTTTGGCAGGTATTAGGAAACAGTACTATGTATACTGAATCTGGCATATGCTATTCCAGAATATATTAGAATTCTACTGTATTTGCAGTGTTACTCGTTTCTGGTTCTATGTATCTAGCCCTTCATGGATATTATTAGAAATAAGTTCTGCAAATTTATTTAGCAACATGCTACCTTTAACAATATTTTTGAAAGAAATTCTTTTAAAACCTCCTGTTGGATGGACTTCCTAAAATACAACTAGGGCTGTGGAAGATGTTGCAATTGAATGGGCCTAAAGTTTCATTTTGATTTTATTTATTCAGTTTTTTTTGTCCATGAGGTATAGAGAGGTCGCACAATAAAGGATGCTCATGGTGAGAGTTGTAAATAGTTTTTTCAAAACTAATAATATGCTCACAGTGAATGCTGCAAATTTTATAAATTTTATGGTCTGTTGTGTGTGATTATATCTAATGAATCAAATAGTGTGTAAGATAATACAAGAATTACCATCTTTTGTATTGACAGAACACATTGATTTACATCCAATGTATTCATTTAAACAAATCCATATATTCTTGAAAATATTTGACGACACTCGTCACAAATCACAACCTTTAGCCTCATGACAGAACACATTGATTTACATCCAATGTATTCATTTAAACAAATCCATATATTCTTGAAAATATTTGACAACACTCGTCACAAATCACAACCTTTAGCCTCATGGAAAGCAATTATATTCTTGAAAATATTTGACAACACTCCGCACAAATCACAACCTTTAGCCTCACGGAAAGCAATTATATTCATTTTTTAGTAAAATATATTATTTATTTAATTAGTTAAAAATAATTGTAGTTTTTTTTTTTCCAAAAATGCTAGAATGGTTTTGGCAAGTTTTTGACAAAGGTTGTCTTGCCTTATTATTTCATTTTTGTCAAATATTTTCTCTAAAATTATGCTGGTGTACAAGGTTATTTGTGTGATCATACAAAAGGATATGAGAAGTTTATGAACAGAAACTCCTTACCATGATCTAAATGTTTAAAAGTGAGGTCGTTATAATTGCAATATGCATTGAAGTTGTTCAATTCAGGATACTGCATCTGAATATTGGGAGACTCTATACTTATTTAATTCTAGAAACTACAATAAGACCAAGGGAATCATTCTGGCCTTTTAGTGGAGGATCACATGTTGACCATACAAGAGGCTGAAGATATGATTGAGGGTGCCTCAGTTTCTCAGTTCTTTACCCGTTCCATTTATAAACATGATTGAAGTTTGTAAGGGTGAAAAATTGCACACCTTATCCTTTTTCCCTTCGTTTTAGGTTCATTTCGACTGAGTTTTTCTTATTACAATGATTAGTACATAAGTGACATACTTTATTTAAAAGTTGCCAATAAACCCAAACCTAACTTGACCAGATCTTCACACATCCCTGGGGACTGGTCTTGATCTTTAGTTTATCCATTCCTTCACTTGGATAAAATCTGTGGAAATGACCCCTAAACTTTTAAATTCAAATTTATCCATGGGTCCAAGTTGACTCTTTTTCTACTAGTTGTTGCTTGCTGACTGAGCATGAAAAATGTTTTTGTGTGTGTGTTGTATAAAATAACAAACCCTAATATTCACTTTTATAATCTAGGAGCTCTTATTTGAATTGCATTATCACATAGAGAGCATCAAAGCATTCATTGCATTATCAATGTACATCAGTGTATGCACTTAGCATTTATTAGGACATCTTGTATGGTTGCTTGTCTTTGATCTTTGTTCTAAAACCACTAAATCGGAATCTAGGGCTTTGACCAAAGGAGAAGATCGTTGACTAGCAAACTCTCAAAGATGTTCATCACCATTACCTATTTTTCAAATACAGATTGCAGACATCAAGGCAAGTGGTTTTTAGGTGTTTAGAAGCAAGTAGTCCATTTCTACAAGTACGACAATTAGTTTGCAAGTGTGGATTCAATCTAGGATAGTGTACAAATCAATTGATCTTTGTTTAAGTTTATCAGATAAGCACATGATCACAATGCACAATTTGAATCATTTGAGTACAATCATCAGCAAAGAACCTTTGAATCATACGTAAAGCTAAGTCCTAATTTCTCTTTGTTATTTGAAAAAGTATACATGTATAGTAATTATTAGTCCATGCTTTTTAATCTAAAATATTTGTTGTATTTTATTCTTGTCATGCCCCAATTTGCACGTATACAATACATAATGCCCCAATTTTTTTATTAACAATTTAATTTGCTATTGTCGCACTACACACCATAGTATAATCGTGCACACTCAACATCGTTGCATGTGATGCAATGAGGAGCATGCCGCATTATGAGAGGAAGGGAGAGAAAGGGAGTTGTGATGTAGTACTCAATCCACACACCCTAAGAAGATGAGGCTTTCTAGAACCGGTATGGTGTCAACCTACATGAAGCCTTGTGAGAGAATTCTTCACAAGTCACAACTCCCCCTAGGGAGTGGACATGCCTCCAAGGCATGATGAATGCACTAGCAAAAGCACAATTGACCTACAAGTGTGGAATTCAAGGAATGCAAGGGTAAATAAGTTGTCTAGGAATGAGCCGATTAATTACCAAAAAGCTCAACTATAATAAACTCTATTCCATAATACCTCCTTCAATTTATAATTGTAAATGATCTAGCACTAACAAGTTAGGAAATTTTGACATTTATTAAATAGACATGGATTAACGTATAAATATTATGTTGCAAAAGATTTCCTTTCCCTTTCGAAAATTCGATTCTCTCAACAATTTAATTGTGATTTACCATTAATTGATTATTTTATTTACTTAACGAATTTTTGACACTCGATAAGAGTTTAATAGGCTTTAAATTGTTTCCCTATTTATTTTATTTGACCACTTAATCTATTCTAGCAATTTATTTGACCATTTAATCTATTCTAGCAATTTCAATGGAAGACAAGGACTTTTAATTTCACCGATTAATTGAAAGTTAAACACAAAAGCTAAGAGTGTCTTGAATTAGTCTCCTTTATGGAAGGTCTCTAAAGAGTGAAATAAAATATACTTAAACACACATTTGATAAATAAAATAAATCAACACTAACAAAGCTACCACTAAAAGTGATTAATTAATGACTAAACACTATTAAGGCTCATTAGGTTTAGGGCAACAGGGTCATGGCCATCCACCAATAAGCTTTTTTCTATTGAGCTATTTTGTTATTTTATTTTCTTTGTCAAACCCTACCTATTCTCCTATTATCCCATTTGCTTTACTTGCTGTGTTGTAGGAAGAACAACCATTAATGGCTATTAGCAAGGTTACAACCAGAAGGAGAAAGGATACAAATAATTGTTTTCTTCATGAACATACTGTGATTTTATTGGACCATAACAATGACATTATTTATTGTAATATGTTTTTCATGAGAAGAAAATAAATTAAAAAAATAACAATGTATTTCTATAATAGTATTAGCATATATGCATATTTAATTTGTTTTGCACTTAAGTAAATGATACACACACACACACACAAATAAAACTCTTTCAACAACAATAGATGTGTTTCTATAATAGTATTAGCATATATATGTGTTAGTAAATAGATTTGTCACCGTAGATTTGAATGTGACTCGCTTAATGGACAGTGACAAATGTTTCAATAGTTGGATAAGTTGTTACTGGACCAACAACTTTCCTCCGCGTTTGAGAGGGGCAATTCCCTCATATGATGGGGTTATTTGTAGTTTTTATGTACTTTTAACCTGAAAGTACAAAAATGAGGGAAATGAAAACTAACAATAAAGATGATTAATAGAAACCCTGGCAGAAGACACACAAATACTTGTTTAGATTTCACAAACTTGTGACAAGTTACGAGGGGATTTCACCACAAAAGCTAGAAACCACGTTCCCAAACTTATATGATGAGTTTCACAACAAATGCTTTAACATGGGACAATGATGAAAGAAGGATAACACATAAATCTCAACGCATGAAGAGATAGGTTATCTGAACACATTCAAATCAAGATACCAAGAAGTGGTTGTGCTTCATTACATCAATTGCATAATCAAGATACCAAGAAATGGTTGTGCTTCATTAATCAATTGCATAGTTAAATGTCTCAATGGATGACCTATGATTTACACAGTGACAAAAATATTACCAATCTAACATATGAGAAATCAATAATAATAACTCAGAAGTACATTGGAACACGCGAACCAAATGCACTCTTTATTATCTTTGTGAAATTATACAATTTCAAGAGCCTTCATGTACAAAGTATTAGATCAAAAGGTCTCTGAAAAGCTTCTCCAAAAGTTCCCCCATAAAAAGTCTCTCGTAAAAGTCCCCTTGTACATCACAAAATAACCTCTTATATAGGCTTACATTGGTATCCACCTAGTAACTACTTGGTAACTACCTCAATTGCCTTTTTGAATATAATAAAATAATAAACCTTATTTTTGGTTATGTTTTACATCACTTTTTTCAGAAATAAGATTCATTTTTTAACTTTCACTTACAATAAGTGACATAAGTCACTTTTACAAAAAGGTGTCTAAAAACTTGCAAGTTTGGAGTTGTGAACTTCACTAAGTTCTTTACATCTTTGTTTTCTCTGTTCCAGCAATTAAACTTCAGTAGCTGTTGACAAGTCCTCTGAATACCTGAATCTTACACTCTTGTGTTTCACATCAACACGATAGACATAGATTAATAACGTTGCACATTTTCTTGCTCTGATCATAGTCATAAAATGTCATTTCCATCATCTCCCAAGCCATTAACAACTTGTGTGCCCGGTCAACTACAACATAGATTGGACCCGATTCAATGCCTATGCACCATTTCTATCAAAGCCCGTATAATATACATATCTTGAGGTTGCGATTGTTATGAGACTTTCAAATCGAGATCTCTGACTAAAAGTATAAAAGTCATTATCTGCTCATTTTCAAATGGGACATCTTCACACAATCTGCGGCCTCAGTTTGGTATTTTATCGAACATCTAACTACCTTATTTGTGCTCTCACATTTTGCATGCATCAATACCAAGTCCCAGCTAATATTTCTGACCAAAAACTCTTCATTATGCTTCGATGGATGTCCATAACCTATTTAGAAACTCCCATTTTTAGTGTGCAGGGAGGAATGCTGGCAAAGACTGTAGAATTAGCTTTACACCAATGGAATTAAAGCTTCAAATATCTTCAAATTAGAAGACCAGCCACTTGATTAGATTTCTATTTATATTCCTTTGGTGACAAAAATGACTCCTAGAGGTACTGGTAGGACATGAAGCAACACCAATATGAGCTGGATATAGCAAGCAACTAGCATTGCTCTCCAACATATAAAGCTAAGTCACTGCTCTGTTTGTCACTAAAACAATGAGGAAATTTCCTTGGAAGCTCTATAACTGGCTTCTTAGAGTTAAAACACTAATCAATCCACCTATTTCTGACCTTATAGACTGTGAACAGGCACTCAAAACCAATTCGAACACCCAAGAACTCTGTTCAAATACTGAAAGCTCATTGGTTACATACATCGTACAAGCCTACCTTCTCCATCTCATGGCATACTTGACTGCTAGGTAATCCGACCTCTTAGAATCCCTAACATCACTTAAGAAGTTCTAACATCATCATTGCTGTAGAATCCTTTGCCTTTTTTTGACACTGGGCATAGGCTCACCCCTGCATTTTTCAGTCCATCTTCTTCTTGTTATATATATGCCTAAAAAAGAAATTAAAAAAAATGTAAATCTCTTTGCATGGGCTGGGCCACCTTTGCTCACACACCTATATTGAGGCATTGGCTACTATCTCCTTAGACAAATATCATTCAGAGTTTGCCATGTAAAAGTTTGAGCTCCATCCCTTTTTCTAAATTTTTTTTGTCCATCTGCATTATCCCCACTATTAGCCATTTTCTTCTGTGGGTTTTCAGCAACACCAATCTAAACACCATCAACAAAAACTTCAACTGTAGCTAGATCCTCTGTACGTGAGGCCTTGTATTCTAGGGCTGGAGACTTGCATTTTTGTGATATATGCCCAATAAAATACATTGCGCCAATTTTGTAAAATGCAGCACCACATTTGATATTGTTATGCCATTCTTTTTTTTTTTGGTTGTTCCCTCTAAAGATTTCTATATTGGTTCCTTGCTGTGCTTATCCAAATAAAGCTATGTGACTAGTGCCAATATACATATGCTTGCGTTGGATTTGTTTGAAACTAACTTGTTTGCAGCAGGCTCCCTGCAGGGTGCATTTTTTTTTTAATCTAATTAGTTTTATGTGTTGGGCTTTCTACATGGCTGTACCTAATCTCATTAAGTTTGCACCTCTCATATGCACGTTGGATTTCATCTGGGTTTTGCCTATGATTGCCCAACTCATTTAATCTTTGCTTGTCAACCTTTTATCTGTTGTTCCGCAATCTTGAAGGTTGCGCCATCATTGATCTTCTATTGCTGGATTGGATTGTCTTTTAATGGTACCATACATTATTGAAAATTCATGTCTTCTGTTTGAAAATTGTGTATGTAGAAAAGGCAAATCATTATTGAAAATACAGGTCTGCAAGAATTTAGAGTAGTCTTCAGGAGGGTTTGTGTGCAAAAGAATGTGCCACGCCTCCATCAACTGGCCTTCACAAAATGCTGTGAGATGAAGATGAGCAGTTATGGCGTTAAAATTTCCTTTGCTTCAATTTCTTGCTTATAACTGACTTTTGCATGGTTTAATAACCGTTTCCCTTATATTCTATCCTTCGTCGGCCTCTCAAAGGCCTTTTCAAACTTCATCGGTGATTTAGGGCGCTTTCCAAACTTAAATTGGCGCTGATGAAAGTTATAAAACCAAGTTGTATGTCCCACAAAGGAAGAAATCGCCTTTTAAAAGGCTTTGTCGGAAACTTAAAGTACTTTCAAAACTTCATCGACAGAACTAAAGAAGTAGCCCATAATCAATAAAGCCTCATCGGTATTTTTAAAGGCTATTAAAAACTTTTATAAAGAGCCAAATAAAGTTTTAAAACCCATTTGAATATCAGAGAAAGGAATAGATAGCCTTTCGAAAATGCTTTGTCTGCGTTCAAAGTATGTTTTGAAAGTTTATAGGCTGCCAATATTAATTAGAAAACAATTCCAATATAAGCAAAGTCTTCTTCGTTGTCTGCATGTGAGGAGCTTCTTCGAAACTAACACTTATGAAGTTCATATTTCGAGATGGCACAAGTAAATTTCTCTTCTCATCAACATTTTTGGAAAGACTTAATAAATTCACAGATGTCATATTTAAACTTTTGAAATCGACTACCTTGCCTGACACTACTTAGAAAACTTCATAGAAATCCTCTGATTGATCTCCAATCGTGAAAATGGAAAAAAGATGCACAACTTTCGACTGATATAATATTTTCTTGCGAAACCTTGCCAGATTGTCATAATGATGTCATGAAAGACCTCGTCACATCAATTTTCTTTTGCCTTAATAAAAACACCTATTTTAAAGACCTCGTCACATCAATTTTCTTTTGCCTTAATAAAAACACCTATTTTAATCGTTTCCGCAAATTACCAATGAAAAATTGAAAGTTTAAAATCTCCCAAACCATGAAGCGTATTGATCTCGAAACTTGCCAGATTAGGCGAAATGGAGTTGCGAACACTACCATAAAAATAATTTTGCACCAGCAATCACAGATTTCAAGATTTAATCATTTTCATAAATCACTTACCCTATGCGACTACTTCTAGGGTTTCAACTGAAATGATGGAGATCTTCCTTCAAGCTGGTGAACGACTTGACACTCGAGGGTAATTGGAGAGTTCATTACTAGGAGTGATTTAACATAGGAAATTTGATGCAAAAGTTTAAAATTTAGCAAGTTAGAAACGAGGCCAACAATATGGATATTAAATTCGTTTTGCACTTAAGTAAATGAAAGTATTTACATTTTTTTAAAACTATTTCACCAAGTTATGAACACAAATTTCATATTAATTTTAGGTGCAAATGAATAAATATTACCTACAAAATTTATATAACTTATATTGTCTAATCATAAGGATGGAATTTCACAAATAATCAAGTATTCATTTGTCTTACTATTCAACTATGTAACTTAGGCAAATTTTTTATGGAACATAAATAGAGCTTAAGAAAACTTATAACCTTAAATACATTAATTACAACCCTATTTCCCTTACAAGTTATAGTGTTTTCCTAACATTCCTTTGTACACAATATTCCTTTCTAAAGTAGATTAGAGAGTAAATACATGTCCACATTAACACCATCCCTTCCCATATAGGAAGTGAGGAGTTATCACAACTCTTAACAACTTAACAGTAAGCAACAAGGCAATCATGAAGGTCTAGTTCCACAATGATAGAATAGTAAATTAATATAACTATAATAATAAATTAATATAGTTATCACAACTCCTACAAGAAGGACCATTTTAATTTAAATGAGTATCTATAAAGGTTATGGTTTGTCAATGCTCCAAGGAAGATAAATCCACTTAAGAGATCTTTTCAATTTTTACATCAAGGGAAATATTTCAATACATAATACAACTTAACTTTCATCAATAATGGAAGTCATTCCTCATTTCTTAGATTACATTCACTTTCCTAAACATATTAAAGCCATAATACATTAGCATCCTCCCCTCAACATGAGTAGTCACTTACAACTAGGAGATTCATTCATGGAAGAAAAAATATAATCTAACTTATTGACAAGTATCATTAACTCTTGGATCTTCACACCTTGCAAAAATGAAAAAAAACTCCTCAACAAGGCCAATGGAGGTTGAAAACTTCCCAACCATTAGGCTTTCTCACAAGCCCATCCTCAAACTAGGAGGCCCTCAAGGAAACTTGGGAAAAATGCATACAAGGGGAAATGACTCCTTTACTTAGTGCCAAATCAACATACAACTCCTACAAATCCAAGGAGGCTTAAAACACAAGAATCTTAGCCAAGATTCAAAAAGGGGGAGAAGAGGGGGTTCACTCCTACAAGGGAAAAGTAATAAAGCATTAACTCTTTCTCAACAAGATCTTGACACAACAACTCTTAAGAACACAAAGGTACTCATGCCCAAAACTCCTCTTCATAGAAATATCCCTTCCCCAAGGAGGTTCACTCCTCCCTCTATCCTAATACTTGGGTTTCTCTCACCAAGAGGAGAGCTCAACCCATCACATCCCTTTCCTAAACACTACACACAACACACAAGAATAAACATAAGAACATTCACAACTATAAGATTCCATTAACAATCAATTAACTAAGCATTAAAAATGCATGCATACTAAGAAGCATGTAGAGCCTACCTCTCCAAGCTTTCTAAGGGGTTTGGGTGAATGCTTGATGGGCTCCTTTTAAGATCTCCACTCCAAGTCGAAGCTCTCCCAAAGACTCTTTTTTTTTTTCTCTCTCTCTCTCTAATCCCAAATAAAAAATGAACAAAATTCCCTCTCTTAACCCTTAAGAGGGTTATAAATAGGGGTTTCCAAGTCACATTATCCTCTTCCAACGAGGAAGTGACATTTGACATCCTCTCACCAATCCCAAGAGCACACATCCCCATGCTTGCTCACACATGGGTGAGACATTGGGGAGAGGAGGGTAATTTGTACTCTCCTCTTATATGAAAGCTCCAAGACTTGCTTACACATGTGTGAGGCCTTAGGATTGACCCAAGCACATGCATAAACTTAGGGAAAAGGGAATGGAATGGCGACAAGTCAACCATCCCTCTTCCACAAGCCCCATTTTCATCACACCCTTCTTGGGAAGGGTCATATTTTGCCCATAGCTCAAGATATATAGCTAAACAAGTAACTATTCCATAGGTACTTGTCATAGGACCTTAAGAGAATAAAAAAAAAAGAAAGAAAATGACATTTTAAGCCCATTAAAAAAGCCTATTAAATAAAAATCTGAGTTTGGACAACTAAGATGACAACTCATCTCACATCCCAACCCAAACAACATTAGGACATACAAAAATGATAAATTAACATTTCACACTTCACATTACAACATTAACTCAAACATAACATTGGTTTCAAGGCACTTTTTGAAATGGCCTCTCCCGCTCCTCCCACCCAAACATAAGCTGTTGTAGGTCCAGTTATAAAGTGCCTTAGTTCCCTAGGTGATTCTTCAAGTGCTCATCCGTGGAAGGGATTGCATGACTATTAGATTGAACCCATGATTGTGAGGGGGATGGTATTGGAAATGGTTTCCATGTCGTTCATATTGTTGACATCCTTGTTACAAATCCCTCATCGACTCGAGTTGGTTCTTCTCTTGGGCACTGTAGGTCTCTCATGACCTCTAGAGGACATGGCTCATTTCATGCCCTATTTCCTGAGGTAGAAGGCACTAATTTCTCCCCTCCTAGGTGTCAAAATTGATGACATATAGAGTAATGTTAGATCCTACATAGTTGTAATCTAGGTTTGTGGGTCCATGGCCACCCTTCATAGAATGCCCTACTTCATCCCCTGCCATGTGCACATCCTTCCCCAATTATGGTGTGTTGCTAGGATGTAGTAGAGAATGAAGAGTTTTATCAACACCATGGGGTAATTTGTAGGTTTAACAAATTATGGATGTCTTTGCTTGACCTACACAAATGGGTCTTGGATTCTTGGAAACCACTTGTGGAGAGCAAGAATGACCTCTTCCCTTATGCAAGGGGCTTGATATTGTGCTTAATAGTCAGATTTGATTGTGGGAGTGCACTCCCTCTCCATCAAACCATGGTCCAGCTCCTTCAATCCACTCATCGAACCACTCAACCTTAGACCAATCTAGGTTAGGATTATGAATCTCCCACTCCAGTTTTGGGAAGATTCATGCTACAAGGACATCAATAATACAATTGGACACTTGGGGTTAAAGCACAAAGTTGAGTATAGATTTCACAGAAGTCTCTCGCGGATGAAAAATGCTACTTGGATAGGGTACCCATTTAAAAAAAAGGGTACCCATTTAGGAATGGGAGCCCGAGCCAAAATCAATGCCCGTTATGAAATGGGTTCCCGTTTACGATCGGGCACTTGAAGCGAAATGGGCACCCGTTATGGAACAGGTACCCATTTTTGAAAAGTATTTTTTTTTTAGAAAACAGGCCTGTAGCTTCATTTTAACAGCTACAGGTCAAGGAAGACAAGGGAGAACGATGCCAAGAACGGGTACCTACATTGGCTGACCCCATCTTCCACCTCCAAAATGTCCCTGCCTCAGATTGATTAACGAGTGCCCCAAGTTGGTTGCCCGTCCATTTCTACCAATTTTCATTATTTTTTGCTTTGTATTTTATTATTTTTGTAATGTTAAACTGTATATATTCAACCTCAAATAAAAAATAAGAGGTAAACCCTAATGCATAAACTATAAACCTTTAATTCAGAAACGGTAAACCCTAATTCATAAAGACTAAATTGTAAAACCCTAATTCATAAACGTAAAACCCTAATTCATAAACTAGGGTTTCATAAACAGTAAAACATAAAACCCTAATTCATAAACACTAAACCCTAATTCATAAACTAGGGTTTCATAAACAATAAAATGTAAAACTGTAATTTATAAACACTAAACCCTAATTCATAAACTAGGGTTTCATAAACTAAATTGACCTATTCTTTAAAACCTAAATGACTTATTAAACCTAAACCTAAAACCTAGAAACTTCACTTTATTATGTTTAAATCTTTAATTTAAACATATGGACATATATATAATATTTGTACAAACCGTTATGGCCACATGATAATCCCTCCATGAACTACCTGGTTTGATAGAACTTAGATAGGGTTTCTGTCATATAGGCTTAACAATAAACCTTTAGGAATGATATTTCAAAATAATTTGAAATTGTTTAGGGGAGAGGACCCAGTAGTTGAGCACCCTAATTTCATGCCTCTCAAAATCATAAGTGGCAATTTCGAATCACTACAAAAAATTTACAGTAGCTTACTTGACAAGGCTCCTGCTTATAAGGTTTCAGGGCAACATCATCAAATATGATGCCACATCAACACATGTAATGACACGATTCTTCCAATTTATGACCCCATTCTTCCATAGTCTAGTGAATTGTGTGATGAAATGTGATGCCATAGTTAATAGAAAATTGTTAAAACTCTATGAAGATACACTCACCTCCTTTATTATGCTAAAGAAATTTGATCTTTAATCCCTTTTCATCCTTTAGTCCTCATCCATTTAGGAGACTATAGTAGATACTATTGTTTGCATTCCATGTATCTCTTCCTCCCTAATCTACTTCCCCAAATTATAAGCAATGATTTGATAGTATGAGGATAACATGTCTTTGTCATTTTTATTGACCATTAGACTTGCCACATTTGTAATCCTAGACCTAGAAGCATACAATCTAATAGACAAAAGAGTTCTAAAGTCTTCTTCTCAGGCCAAGGAGCTTCAATCATCACCAATATGGAAGACATATCCTTTGAAAATTATTTTATGGTCTACTTTCTTCTTTGAATGTTCACATAAAGCTAGGTTGGAACCAAGGAATTAGATGGCTCTATAAGTTTTTTTCATGAGGTTGTGGGAAGGCCTGTTCTTCTTGTTGCTCTACTAGATCCAACCTATTAGGCAATTTCCCCATTTCCTCCAATAACTTCACCCCTTTAATTATTTCTTCTATGGTGAGAGGATTGATAACATTGGCTTTCTCCTCTTTATCCTTTTCATGGGGAGATCCTTTGACTTTTTCCTTTTCAACTCGGGCCTCTTCTTGGTTATCCCTTGGATCAATTGTTCCTTCATGGTGCTCCTACTCCTTAAGCAAGCTAGTTTCTTCACTTTGCTCCTTATCTTTCTGTAGACACCTAAATTTGACCATATCTTATGACATTACATTTCGACACATTTTCTTCTAGGTCCCTTTCATGATCCCTTCCATCACTCTCATTAGTTAAATAAATTATATTTATTTAACTAATTCCTCTCATCCATTTATCCTTCTCTTTCATCAAATTAAATAAATCTTATTTATTTAATTCCATTTGTCCTCCATTTGCACCAAATTAAATAAATCTTATTTATTTAATCTCATTTTCCTCCATCATCCAATTTGAATAAATTAAATATTTATTTAAATGCCACTTGTCTCTCATGATTTAAATATTTTTATTATTTAAATTAACTTATTCCCACTCACATCCCTATTTTTATCCTCATTCATTGTGCATCATAAGTGCTTCCTCTCCAAAATAAATTAAAAATCCTATTTATTCCCACTATTCTCCTAATTTTGGCCTCTTGTCATACCCATTTAATGTGTCATAAGCACTAAAATTGTCTTTTAATCCTAGCCATCCACATCACACAATTGGCTTTCAATCCTAGCCATTCATTTGATTCCCTTTCCCTCTATAAATCAAACGTTTCACAAGTCATTTGATCATGGAGCATTTGAGTATTGTTATGCTGCTACAACAGTGAGCAACCAACATTCCTCCATCAGCAACCCTTCAACATCCTGCATTCTCATGCGAGATCGAGAAGAGCCATGAAGATAAATCAAACCTAGCATGGATTCAGTTTGCTTTGCATTTTTTTTTTTTTAAATTTTCATTCTAGTTTGTCCTTCATGGTGCAGTTAGGGTTTATTAAGTTTTCTATTTTTGTCACTAAATATGATTTTCCCTAGCTACAAAATGGTGAACTTGACCTTTCAAATTCTTCCAACCCACAAGAAAAATAAAAAATCTTAAATATACTAAGTCTATGTGGGTACCTAAATCACTCCATTGCCATTACTTCCTCCATCATCTAATCAAAAGATTCAATGTTTATCATAGTGTGTGCAACCGTTGGTCATGGTTCCCTTCCATTCCATCAATTCATACCAATCAATTTAATCAATCTTGCCAAATTATACAATAGCATCAATGGTCTTGATCCTAATCTTGCTGTCAACCAAATCCATCAATCATCATCATAATCAATGAGATTTATCATCCCTAATCCTCGTATTGTTCTTAGGATAAATCATTCCCACATCAACAATGTTATCTATCATCAATTATTATCAATCAATCATTGGTTTATAGCTTGACAGGGGCAATACCTTGTTTGTTTTTGTATCATTTATGCATGCTTGCTTTCTTGTGTGTGTTATAATTTTATCTTGCACTTGCATCAAATCTGAATCATTCCTTCAAAATCTTGCATTCTCATGCGAAGTTGAGAAGAGCAATGGAGATAAATTGAGTTTAGTGTGGATTTGGGTTTGCATTCATTTGTTATTTTGATTTTCATGCTTGCTCGTACTCTATTGTGCTAGTTAGGGTTTGATATCTTATTATTTTAGTTTTAAATCTGATTTTCCCTAGTTCTCCATCATCATCCAAGAGAATGCATATACCAAAGCCTATTACTCCTACACCAACACCACCATCAAACTTCCCAAGATTTAGTTCATCAAACAAAGAATCCTTTGATGATTTTCTCCAAGGGCTACTAGCAAGGAATAAACCATCCCCATGTCAAGCACCCATTAGTGAGCTTACTAAAGAACCTTTAAATGCCATGTCCACTTCTTCAACCCCATCATGTGGTCCACAACCCCTCGAGCCTATTAAAGATTTTCCATTATCCTCTCATGTTGTTGACTAAGATCCTATCCAAGAGTCATCCACTTCCATTCAAGCAAACCAAGAGGTATGTCAAGATCACAATCCTAAGCATGTGGAAATATCAAGCCCTCATCTAAATCAAGATCAAAGTATCTCTAAGTTCAACTCATCCATGACCTATATGTTTTCTTTGATCAAGATATTATTTATGATCATGACCCTATTTGTGAGAAAATTTATCCCATTTATAGCACACTTAATCCTATTTCTGCTCCCATTTGTGATCAAAGTTCTATCTATGATCATGAAAACCATGATGATCCTCTTAGCCAAACTTTATGCATTTCATGATCAAGAGCTTATCACTCCACCTACCTAGATCCCCAAAATTCCACTTCACATGATGAGACACATGCCTCCCAAGCACACATAGAAGATCAAACAAATAACATGCATCTACTTGTACATAATCAAGATCCTAATGATCCTTCTACATCCACTATCTACCCCATTTCCAATCCACCATCATATCCACTAGGTCTATCCACTTTCATTCATGAATGTTCCTCCTTGGGAACACAACAACATTTATCCACCACTTCACCTTCTTCACCCAATAAGGAACTCGTGTCTAATGTTCAAACTACACCTAGTCCCATAGTCCATTGCATACTCCAAAACATGAACTAACAAGGTAAAGGCTTAGACCTTCATGAACAAGGTATTTTAAAGCCTATTCATGTCAAAGTTCCTCCATGCTCATATGGCCTTGGATATACACCCCAAGGTAAACAATCTAAAGATGTTGGTAATTCCTCCATTCCTCCTAAATCCACCTCTTTCCATCACAAACCCTAGCATATACCTAAAACATATGTTTCCATTCTGCCTCCATTATCCTACAAATCCCAAAAGCATGTGACCACACACCTTCCACCATCCAATTTACCTCCACTCCTTCCAACTCCTAACATCCCTCCATCCACTTTACCACCACTTCTCCCGACTCCTAATATTCCCATCAATCCTAATCATGACCAACAAATGCACACATTGTCTAAACATAAAGCTTCCACTCATTCCACCAAACCCAAGGGATTCCAAAATAAAAATTTGGATGCCTCTACACATAAAGTTAAAAATCCTAAAGGTCCTAATGCCTTAAGATACAACTGCAAAAAGTCAATGCCAAGTACATCCAAAAAGCAATCAAAGCCCATACCTCCAAAAGAAAAGTCTAAAAACAAAATGGTTTGGGTACCTAAGCAAAAAGAAATCAAGTCAAATGAGGCATCCACCTCTCAAAAATCCCAATCATCCCCTTCCATCCAAAATTCCCATTCCATTCAAAAATTCTAAAAATCCCACAAGAAAAATAAAAATCATAAAAATACTAAGTCTATGTGGGTACCTAAATCACGCCATCACCCATCTCCTAAGCAAACATTGCCATTACTTCCTACACCACCATCCAATCAAAAGCTTCAATGTTTATCATGGTGTGTGCAACCATTGGTCATGGTTCCCTTCCATTCCACATTTCCACATACCTCCATCTCCCCACCTTTCATCCATTATCCTACACATCTCCCCCACCATCCTATTCTTATGGTCCATGCTTTTGACATCTAGTGCTATATCAAACATCATGGTTGCTCACCTTCGTTGCAGCATAACACATCATTCATTTCTTCTATCCATCCCCTTATCTTTCTTTCTTGACCAATCTATTTCTTTTTGAGAGCCTACCCATGTTTGTCCAACCCGCTTGTCCTCTCGAGGGGGCATCATCACCCTATCTTCCCATCATCATCCTATCCCTTCATCTTCTATCCATACCTTAACTTCTTTGAAATGATGTTACTCGACATAAATCTCATCATCTTGAACATCATCTCAAAGAGGGGCAAAATGTAGACACCCAAATTTGACCATATCTTATGACATTACATTTCAACATATTTTCTTCTAGGTCCCCTTCATGACCCCTTCCATCACTCTCATTAGTTAAATAAATTATATTTATTTAACTAATTCCTCTCATCCATTTATCCTTCTCTTTCATCAAATTAAATAAATCTTATTTATTTAATTCCATTTGTCCTCCATTTGCACCAAATTAAATAAATCTTATTTATTTAATCTCATTTTCCTCCAACATCCAATTTTAATAAATTAAATATTTATTTAAATGCCACTTGTCTCTTATGATTTAAATAATTTTATTATTTAAATTAACTTATTCCCACTCACATCCCTATTTTTATCCTCATTCATTATGCGTCATAAGCACTTCCTCTCCAAAATAAATTAAAAATCCTATTTATTCCCACTATTCTCCTAATTTTAGCCTCTTGTCATACCCATTTAATGTGCGTCATAAGCACTAAAATTGTCTTTTAATACTAGCCATCCACATCACACAATTAGATTTCAATCCTAGCCATTCATTTGATTCCCTTTCCCTCTATAAATCAAACCTATCACAAGTCATTTGATCATAGAGCATTTGAGTATTGTTATGTTGCTGCAACAGTGAGCAACCAACATTCCTCCATCAACAATCCTTCAAAATCTTGCATTCTCATGCGAGGTTGAGAAAAGCAATGGAGATAAATCAAGTTTAGCGTGGATTTGGGTTTGCCTTCATTTGTTATTTTGATTTTCATGCTTGCTCGTTCTCTATTATGCTAGTTAGGGTTTGATATCGTGCTGTTTTAGTTTTAAATCTAATTTTCCCTAACTACATTTTCTTCTCAAACTATTCTTCTAAATCCTTAACAATTTTTCAATGTTGGAGAGGGAGGGTGGAGAGTTAGGAGGGGAAGAGGGAATAGACCTTGGAATAAAGGGGGTTAGAGAAGCTAGTTCTATAGTTCCTTCCTTATTAGGTGAAGGCATGGAAATTGTAATGAATAGGCATGGTTGAGTCAATTGGAGGTGTAAGAATGGTTCCAAAAGAATGAGATTGGATAGGAATAGTAGATGTGGAAGCTTTGGGAATAGAGTCTTTCTAGACTAACATCCTAACCTTAGTGGAGATAGGAATAACTGGAGGAAGAATGGGCTGCATGGTTGGATCCTTTTGCATAGGAAGAGAGGATGGGAGTTCAATAGTGGAAGGTTTCTAAGGAGGTGGCTTGGTTGTCCCTCTAATCTTCTTCCTCAAAGGAATTTCTTCTTCCTCCACATCTCCTTATGCTCCTATAGTTTTCCTCTTATATGTTTTCTTGGCCTTTTGACTAGGAATAAATTTCTTCCCTTTAGAGGCCTCCACCTTAAAATATCAAGACTATTCTTCTCAAGAGCATTAGCTAGTCTTTCAATATGAAGAATACTTCATGACTTTTTGATGTTGTGGAACGAAAGGAACTCTGAATAATCATCTATTAAGACCTGTAAGACTTTATAGCTTATAGTGGGTAAAGATAAAGCTAAGTGCTTTTTGTTGAGGTGTCAAATAGTTCCCCCCCAAAAAGGGTGGACCAATAGGTGTGCATTAAATCATGTTTTGTTGGTGGGATGATACAACATCATGTATGATTGGTTATTTAGTCATTAAATTTTTAGTAGTTATAGTACAACACTAACAAGCTTAAAGTTAGATCTACTCTACTAAACTTTTAAAAATATTTAATTGCACATATATTATCTCACCTATTAGGTCTTTTCCCCTATATCTAGACCTTGAACTAGTTATACATTCTATAGGCTTATTCTTCAGTCTTAATGGCTTTTAATGTTCTTGACGAGTCTCATAGTCCTAATTTAACCATCTGTAAAACTCTTTTCATGAAGCTAAAAACCTACAAATTAGACAGGATAGGACCCTAATATCTTTTTGTAGACCTAATCTAAATGACTTATTAAACCTGTTATGTCGAAAAAAGTAACCTTGGGGGCTTTTTCCTTTTAAGGTTTAGCTCTTGGGTTTTGTAATTGTATTTAGAGCATCTTGCATGTTATTTAGAATTCCAGATGAGAAAACCCTTGGGTCTTGTGAGAAATAGGACCTAGGGGGCTGCACTTTAATGAAATTTGAGCAAAAATGGCAGGGTGGACTTGGGTGCTAGCACCCTAGTCCAGCCCTATTTTGGGTCTGCCCTAATTTTAAATGTCAGTTTTATGACTGTTAATTAGGTCCTATGCCGACATCTAAAGTTTGAATTATGAAATTCTTAGAAGGAATCTTTGTAGTTACATATATAAGCATGATTAGGTTTCATTTGCAAACCAGATGGACATTTTGATTGACAAGATTTTGTGAAAGTGATTCAAGACATTCATTGTGTTGCAGAGTAGTACTTTGTTGTTATTGTGTTTGTGTTTGCAGATTTGGCATCCATCTCCTCATGGCATTGAAGAGCATCTTCCTTCCATGAGATCTTCACTACAAGGTGATATCTATTGTGTTTTCAATCATTTATCATTTGGATTTTTGCCTTTATCTTGCCAGGATACGCACTCTCATCTGACAACAGTGTTCAAAAGACTTGAATGTCTCTCCGGAGCTTGATTGAGGCAAGCCTCTAAATACCACAACCCCCTTCCACACTCCTTGTGATTGCAGGTTACAAGTGTCGCATTTGGAAGAAGTGGAGTTGCAGGGAAGGTTAGCAGACACATAGGATTTAGGATCTAAAATGAAGCAGGACACTGGTGCTTTTCTTAGACTAGGGCACTAGTCCTCGTGTCCTCTGCATTGGAATTTTTGGAAACTGAAGTTGCAGTGCAGATCAATGTCAGAAGGAGCTCAAGACCCCTCAAAGAAATTGGTACCTTGGACTTGGGCACGAGTTCCCGTGTCCCCAACTTCTCTGCCTTCTGAACTTCAAAAAATAGTAAGTTAATTATCTCTATCCTTTGTTCCAATTTGAAAGGATTTGCTGTAATTTGATAATTTGCTTATTGATTTGCATAATTAGGGTTTATAAGTATAATTGAGCATTAGATAGAGACACTGTTTGACATATACAAGAGTTCACAACTTCCCAAGTGGCTGCCCAACACGATAGGTGATTGCTCTTACTTAGTGGAGATTCAACTTGGTTGATAAGCCCTTGGAATGTTTGTAGTGAAAGGAGGATTCCACATAAACCATTGAACAACCTACCTCTTTTTATTACAAAACATTTTGGTGAACCTGTGATTTCTACACCTTGTTAGTGTTATTTGATAGATTTTTATTCATTCATTTTATTGCATTCAAAAAATTACAAAAAATTGAAAAATTTAGGAAAATTTAAAAAAATTGTGCATTTTTCATAAAAACCTAGTTTTGCATTGACTAGGGTTTGTAGTCAAAATATTGTTTCAGATTTTACTACCATTTTCAAACACTCATTAGGACTGATTTCTAATATTAGTGTTGCATTATAGTGGTCTTCTTGCAAAATTTTATGTCTAGGGTTTGAAAACCTTATATTTTCACTAACTTTGGCCTTATCATCTCTTTAGATTTGCACCACAAGCATGTTGTAAGGGATTTTTATGCATTAATTAGATTTTACTAGGGTTATTATCTGATTCCCCTCCTCATATTCCTTACAACACTATTTCTACTAGGCCTTTGCGTTGAAAAATTATGAAAAATTGCATATTTTAGCTATATTTTCACTAGGGTTTGACCTTGAGTGGAACTATAAGCGTGTTGTGATGGATTTTTTTCGCATTAGGAGGCTGTTATTACTGTTATAATTTTTTTTCCATCCTAATTTTCCTCACAACACCCTTTGTCATACTCTTTTGCATTAAGATTTGGTGAAAATTGCATATTTTGGCCTATTTTCACTAGATTTTGACTTATCGAATCTCTAGGGTTACATCAAAAGCGTGTTGTGAAATACATTTTTGCATCATTAGACTATTATTAGGCATATTATTCTCTTTCCCTCTTGAAAATTTTCACAACACCTTTTTCTCCTAGTGATTTGCATAGAAAAAAGTTGAAAAATCAAGCATTTTAGGTCATTTTCATACATACTTTTGCAATTGTTCCTTGCATACCTTTTGACAAAATTTTAAAATCTGATTTTACATTGCTGGTACAAGACATTTAATAATGGCATCTTCATGTTATGCATCTTTAAAATCTTTGCATGAGTATATCCTAGATTTTGAAAATTTCTCTAATTTCACTAATGAGAATCCCCATGTTCTAAAGTACATAGCTTCTGTAAGTAGTATTGATGCTTCTATATGTTCTACTTATGAGATGCAATTACTTTGTTATACACATGATTTTAATAGCTTCACATTACTCATAAGAGCATATCCTTTGATATTAGAAGATTTAACTAAATTCATCTCTAGGGATACTCATGAGAAAGACAAGAGTGAAAATCCTTTTTCTGCTAATACTTTGAACTCAATAGCTAAAGAATATGGTGATGATGATTCCATAGGTTATCTTACTTCTCCTATAGTTGCATGTCCAAAAACTTTAGATGAGTAGACTATGGATAGCTCTGTTATTGATACAACACCTAATCTTTTAAAACCTTTAGGGATAGATGTTGGGTATAATCAAGAGGAAAACGTGTTAATTCGATCTTCACTAATAGACTTTGTAGCAGCATTCCTAAGATAATTGTGCGGGGGGAACCTAGTGCACCTTCTTGCTTAAATCCGGTGATTACGGTTCAAGGTGCTCAACAACCACACCATAATGTGATTGCTCAAACATACAACACTTGTAATAACAAGAAAAGTAAGCAAGTACCTTGTGTACTTGTCTCCCTTCCATGTTCTCAACCTATGCTTCCCCTACCACCTCGTCTTACTCACAAAAGTGGTCAAGAATATGATCTTGTCAAATAGCTTCGCGCTACTCTGGCTAAGATCTCTCTTTAGGATTTAGTACAAACATCACCTACATACCATGGAATGCTCCAAGAAGCTTTACAAAAGGTGATTTTACGACCTACTGCTAAGCTGACTGATGTAGCAGTTGTGTTAGATAGTATAAATGTGACAAAAACAAATATTCTATTTCAACCACATGAAATGCCTGTGATAAAAGATGAATATGATCCTCTTATAATCTGTCACAGTCAATAAAAAATTGATGAAGCGAGTTTTGATTGATAATGGCTCAACTCTTAATGTTTATGGCATTGACCTACTACACAAACTTAATATTGACACATCTTTAATCAAACTGGATAAGACTAACATTCGTGGCTTTGATAATACTGTAGGTATTATAATCATACCTGTAATGGTTGGACCTGGACATTAGATACACTTTTTCATGTTTTTCTCGGTTCACTTTCATAGAATATGATTCTCGGTAGACCATGGATTCATGCCATGGGGGCAGTTCTGTCTACCTTTCATCGATCAATTAATTTTGTTTATCAAGATAAACTCTACACTTGGAAAGCCAATCTTGATCTGAATACTTGTTCACATATTGAAATGCAAAAACAAGTTAAAAATCAGCAAAGACTAAACAACTTACAAGTTCATTCAACAATACCTCTTACCACTGATAATGTTGTGCCAGACCCTCATCCATCGAATGCACTTTTTGGTGACAATTGGGGTTCATTAGATTTTAATCCTTGCGGTATAGGGGAATATAAACTTAATAACCCCAACACATCAAAAGTAGCATCGATATCATCCAAGCAACCTTTTGAAGCTTGTGCGAAACCTAAAGTCTCCTTGGTAGAAAATAAAGACAATACTCTCATTTATACTACAAATTATGAGACCTATGAGGCTTCACCATCTTCTAAGGAACTGACATCTCTCTATGGTTGAGGATTTAAAATCCTTTACAACAACTGTGACTATGTAGGTAATGGATGTGGTGTAAATCAATAAGGGATTTGAGTACCTATCAAATCTGCTACAAGACATTACTCAAGTGGCATTGGATATAATCCTTTTAAAGAAAAGAAAGCCTCTCGTCATCATAAGATTAATGTTAATGTAATATTAAAACAACATGATAGATATCCTAGATATGTATGCTCTTAACATTGGCTTGAATCAGGTAAGTATTTCTAACCCTTTACCTCCGTGACGTGTTTCCCCCATGATATTTTATGTGTTGTTTAGGCCTCCTAGGATGACTCTTGATACTCTCGTAAGGTCAAGGATACTAGGAGACCTCCTCTGTTGTGACCCTTCTATTTGTATCATCATTCTTCTATATTGCTTCTCCTCTAATTTCATTGTTGTGTGTTGTGTCTTACGGATATAGAGTTGCAGTTGGTGACTTGGGGGCACTCTCCTACGTGACTATCCCTAAGGCACTTGTTTCTCCTCTCTATATTTATTGTTTCCCTTCCTCTAGTGGTTCTATCTAGCGGGCAGATGACAAAAAATATTTTATATTGATGCGGACCTAGTGTCCCTTTAACGAGAAATCAAAAAATGGACCAAGTCCATACATGACGATGGGGTTGTTATATGTTATCCAATGCTTGGCTAGTAGAATCACTCCATGTGGTCTTGATGTTGTCTTATCACACTTACAAAACATAACAATACTACTACTCCATGCACTTTGTCTATCTTGAATCTTGCATTCCTTGGTTCTCTATGTGATTGATCATATGCATTGTTGTTTATCATGATTATATGGACACTAACACTTTTCTTGCAAGAATGTGTTTGTGGGAACATTTGGCGATTGTAAAGTACATGTCACCTCCACGGGGCATGGGCTTTGCGAGAGCTCGTGTTTCCTTGTGTGTTTTCTTCCTACCTTAATGTGCTTGATATCAGTACATGACATCAACCGCCTTAAGGTGGGGACATGTATAAGGTAAGCTGACTGTTGTAGATGTTAGCAAGTGTGTGAATCTTGAATCTATTGCAATCACTTAAGCTCTTTATGGAGGTGGGATATCATGCATATCTTTTTTATCTTAAGCCCTCCGTGTGAGGCGAGGATGGTGTATTTCTCGAGGAGAGTGCACAATCCTGTCATTTTCAAAGTCCTCTGCAGAGCCAGGGAGCGGTTCTATGACTAACTCAACCCTTAAGCGTGTCTTCAATGATTGTTATGGCAAAGCCCAATTGTCGATGTGTGCCTGTAATGTGCCTGAGATGGTGATGAACCTAGAAATAGGTACACTCCATTGCTTGTCTGCCGTGTTTTCTCTGTGTCTTCTATGTGTGTGTGTGTATTCCCAAGCATAGTCTAAAGACTGGTGGTGATGAGCCCCTCTTATGCTTTGGGATTTGTTTGGTGTGTTTTATTTGTATGGCATGTTTGTTCTCAAGTGCAGTCTAAAGACTGGTGGCGATGAGTCCCTCCTGCACTCTGAGATTTGTTTGGTGTGTTTGTTTCCCCATGTGCAGTCTAAAGACCGGTGGCGATGAGTCCCTCTTGCATTATGGGTAGTGTGTTTACTTTTCCTATACTTGCATCTTGCATTTCATATATGAGAAAAAGAAAAAGAAAATCATCACTATCTTCACTGCATTCACTATGTTTTGCGTGTCTTCAATGCTGTCTTCTCTGTGTTTTGCGTGACTGTAACTATTTTCTCCATGTTTTACGTGCCTGCTACTGTCTTCAATGTGTTTGGCATGTCTTCTCTGTGCTTGGCATGTTTGCTGTATTTGTTGACTTTAATGCATGTATTGGCCTTGCGTTTATACATACATTAAAGTGGGGGCTAAATGTTATGTTAGAAAAAGTAACCTTGTGTGCTTTTTCCTATAAAGGTTTAGCTCCCAGGTCCTATAATTGCATTTAGAACATCTTGCATGTTATTTCTAACTCTCGATAAGAAAACCCTTAGGTCTTGTGATAAATAGGACCTAGGGGGTTGCACTTTAATGAAATCTGAGAGAGAATGGTAGGATGGACTTGGGTGCTAGCGCCCTAGTCCAACCCTATTTTGGGTCTGCCCTAATTTCAAATGTCAGTTTTATGACTAACTTGAATGTCTCTCTGACACTTGACTGAGGCAAGCCTCTAAACACCACAACCCCCTCCCACACTCCTTGTGATTGCAGGTTACAAGTGTCACATTTGGAAGAAGTGGAGTGACAGGGAAGGTTTGTAGACACAGAGGATTCAGGGTCTAAAAAGAAGCAGGACACTCGTGCTTTTCTTAGACTAGGGCGCTAGTCCTCGTGTCCTCCACATTGGAATTTTTGAAAACTAAAGTTGCAATGCAGATCAGTGTCGAAAGGAGCTCAGGACCCCTCAAAGAAATTGGTACCTTGGACTTGGGCGCGAGTCCCCATGTCCTCGACTTCTCCGCTTTCTAAACTTTGAAAAATAGTAAGTTAAGTATCTCTATCCTTTGTTCTAGTTTGAAAGGATTTGCCATAATTTGATAATTTGCTTATTGATTTTCATAATTAGGGTTTCTAAGCATAATTGAGCATTGGATAGATACATTGTGTGACACATCCAAGAGTCCACAACTTCCCAAGTGGCTGCCCAACATGATAGACGACTACTCTTGCTTATTTGGAGATTCAACTCAGTTGATAAGCCCTTCAAATGTTTGTAGTGAAAGGAGGATTCCACATAAACCATTGGAACAACCTACCTCTTTTTCCTACAAAACAAAACCTAAATCTAAAACCTATAAGTCATTTTATTATGTTTAAATCTTTAATTTAAACATATGCATATATCTATGACAACTTGACACTTAACAAAGGGGTAAAGGGGACAACAATAATGGAAAAAATTTAAAATAATGTTAAGTGTACATAGGATGGGTTCAAAGATTGAATAAAATGAGACACTTAGGAAGGATAAACATGGATTTGGAACAAAATAGGATTTATGGTAACATGGCTAGATGGAATGACATTTAGGCTATATACAATAAACTTTATCAGATGGGATCTTATTTTATACAAATAGAACATTAACGATGTATATACCATTACTACTTTCACCTTAACATAAATGACATATACCTTATGCACGATTTTATGGAAACATACATTTTATATATCCATTTTTCAAGTGAATAGAAGAAAGGAAATCATTACCATATTAAACATGCATATATAAAGACCATTGTATTCATAAAGAACTATCTCTAGACTAGATCCCCACCTTCTATGCATGAATGATTTTCTAAGTCCTTCTATATTTTCTAAGTCCTAAGTCACTTAATCCTAAATCATAGTCATAACCAAGGTCTATAGTCTACCAACTAGTTTTAAATTGCTTCAAAATTTGTTTGGTAAATCTAAGCAAATTAAGACCAATCCATCAAGCCATGCTTCCATTATGTTCTTCACCTTTGAGTCAGATCCAACCATGGGTTCAATGAATTTAATTCATCATGTACATAGCAAATAGGGAGTCAAATCCAAGAGTGAATCGATCAAATTCAAGTTAACTTAAGAACTTACATACATGTACTTACTTACATGTTGTACATACATACATACTTATGAATTTATTTCTTGGATATCCTTTATAGTGTAAAAATTAATACTTTAGGTTTGAAAAGCTCTCTTGATTCAATTATATATAACTTTCCAAACATCTCCAGATATCAAGTTGAAATTTTTCTATTGTTTAGAAAATCCTATTAGTATACTCAAATCTTGTACTTTTGTATATAATGTATAAATGGAATCCCATACATAAGAATGTAATTTATTGTGTTCATCTTTTGGTGCATATATTTAAATATTTATTATCTTCTCAATTTGGGTCTTGTAGGTGTAGTTGTAGCCAATAGGTCGACATGAACTTAGTGGCATGTTTAGGAGTTTGAATCTAATACATGAGTGGTTGTAAACAACCTAGTTGTTATTGAATTTTTCTCTTTAATTGTCTTCTTTTGAAAACTTCAAGGAAACATTTCTAACTAAATTGTCCACTCATTAATCATAACCTCTAGGATTAGGACTTTAATTGATATTCAAGGTTTGTGGACATGCAATATATTAAGTAACAATAGCCTAGCTAGTTAATTTTTTTAGGATTTTGATTTCTATGAACATTCCACAAATTTATAGGAAACAAAATCAACTTAAATTTTACCAAAATCTAGGAAATGGTAACATGGCCCTAGATGGATTGACATTTAGGCTATACATTAAACTTTTAGGAATGATATATTAACTAAGATCATTTGAAATTGTCTATACATACATACATACACACACACATACATACATACATGTATAGTAAAATAAGATTATAAGACTTGAAAAAATAATGTTGACTAGATACTAGGACATAAATTTTGATTCATGTCATGATTCTTAAATGTATAAATTTTGATTTTAAACATTTTCTAACAAGTTTAAATTTTGAATGCACGTATATGTTAAATTAAATGTTTTAATATATTGTAAATAAACCACACAAATTTATATATTTCTAAGTTTTCAATTTATATGTATATGTATATTTAAACATATGTTGTGCATGCAATTTAATATATAAATTTTCAATTCCTAATTTTATTTTAATTACTTTTTGTAATTGTAGCTCTACTTGTAGACCTTATTTGTACACATGGCCGATCTAGCCCATGACCCACCCCATGACCCTCCATGACCCCCACCCCAACCTGCCCTCCCACCACCACCACCACCACTGCATGATGAGGCTCATTTGCGAGCAACAATTGATGAAAATATATAAACATTGCAAGAAAAAATCAATTTCTTGCAACGCCAAATCCAAACCCCTCTACACATTTCATGGTTTGCATCTATGATGCAAACTATTATTGATTCAGTGAGAGCTATCTACATGGATCTAGACAAATTCTGCTCATGGCGGGAAGAGAGAAGGCAATTTTACGCAGATGGTCTCTCATATAAAGAGATCAATGATTTACATATTGCCAAAAATACAATTGCCCCATATTTCATTGATCCCTCCATAGGTGAACAAATACCAACTAAAAAGAGAATTTCAATCAAATGGTGCACACATCAGCAGATAGCTGATAATTTTTAGGAACGATGGTGGATGCTCTTTGACCATCCACCTCATGCTAATTTTGAGGTTTCCTTTTATTTTCTAAAAAAATTATGGGTAGAGTTTGAGATGGGCAAAAAGCCCAATTATTTTGATATGAGATCATTTTAGGGCATGGGTGGTGGAATGCCACAACATAGACCAGGGGCACATGTCGATCCAAATTGATGTTTGCCCCATGCACCTATTGTCCCTTCTCCACCTCTGTTCCTGTGCCCTTTCACCAGCGGACGGTCGTCTCAGCACTCGAAGTGTTATCATTGCTCTTAGGAAACTTAACTGACCAAGCTACCCACTTGGCAGATGATGTCAATCTTGGAGATCCTGCATAGCCTAGAGGAGCATCTGATGCTGGTCCTGATGCATCACCTAGATTGACACCATTGCGGTCCACACCGCATTATTGTCAGAATTGTCATCATCCATGTTTTGGTCCTACATCTGCTTCAAAGGAGGAGTCCTTTTTGGCTACATTATTCACTCCTATGGACTTGGTATGTATGCCACATTTAATAAAATTAAAATTAATACAAATTAATATATATTTGGACAATTATCAATTATCAATCTTTTTAAAATTTTTTAAATATATTAATAAATATATGTTCATGTTGATTGGTACAAATGACTCCATCAACTGCTGCCACTTCATCATGGCTAGACCACTTAGTGTCAACGACAATAGATTTGGGTAGACCTTATACGATCGAGGTATAAAAATTAGGACCTCTAGAGATTATTTAATTGGATATATCTAATTTAATAATATATAGTTTCATACAGAAATGTGACATTTTAATTTAAAGCAGATGAGAGGTCTTGACACTTTTGTGTCAAACCCACCTAGTCATCCAGGACTAGTGGAAACATCATCTATAGAGGAGCCTGCTTCATATGCCATGGTTTGTATCTTAAAATTGTACATTTTTAGTTTAAATTTGAATTTCCAGTGTAATTTCATGATTTTAATTTCATGTCTTTACAGTTGAATTTATATATACATGTACACATATATGCAGGATGAGATTAGTTTAGGTGTAGGCTCAATTAATCCTATCATTGATGAGCCTGTATAGATGCACGAGTCATCTCTCATATTTCAGGTCCTATAGTTAAATCCTATGTGATTTCAAAGTCTTTTGTATCATTCAACCTTGCATTTTGTATCTATACTCTAGAGCCTAGAATTCATGTGTTTTATTGAAATACAAGAATTGGCAACACAGACATTTAATCTGTCATCTAAATCGGCACCATTTGTTGCATAGGAGCATGGTAGGAGAGATGATGAGCCTATTGTGGTATGCTTAGACATTTTGAAGTTTAGATTTAAAAATTTAATTTGATGGTTTGGTTTTAAATATTTGATTTAAATTTAATTAGGATGGAGTTTTAACATTAAAATTGATTTGCAGCTTCTTTTTCTTGTACACATCATGAGTTGCCCTCTCAGTCACATGGGACCAAAAGGTGGCTTGAAATGGATGATGATCAAACTTAGTGTGCACACATGTTTTAGATTGATGGATGGATGATCAATGGATGGACATGATGATGATGTATTAGATTGTTTATTTCATGAGGATTTTATGACTATTTCAGTATTGACTAGACATATATGTTTTGTGACTATTTCACTATTTTTACATGGACTATTATTATGTTAGTATTTATATCTCATAGACTATTTCATCTAGACTATATTTTTCTTTTTATTGAATTTCCACTATATGCATCTATATTCAAACTTTAATTTCATATATCTCATATTTAACACTTCAAATTAAATCATTTGTTTAATTACATAAAATTGTAAAATACTCTAGGTTGGATATTTATATAGACTAAATGTACCTGTCCTAAATAAATTTAAAAAATAAAATGAAAATTAACTTTGTTGAGCTAGAATGAATATGTTTGGATTTACGTGAGTCAAATGTTGGGACAAGTGTTAAATTTTAATTGAGTTAAATATTTATGAAAATTTTATTGATTAGATTTGTCAATCTAGCAACCATGTTTAATCAATATCAAAAGAAAAATAAACAAATACTTGTAACTCTAAATTGTTATATATATAAATTTGATAAACAATACTTGGTTCTATCTACTAAAACTTTTGAGATTTGCTTCTAAAATTTTCTAAAGAACTAAAAATTATAATTTCTAAAAAATATAATACAATTAGCATTTTGTATGTAATTTCATCAAGAGCACTAAATAATAACTTAATCAATGCATTAATTGGTTTTTCATAACTTCTATGTACAAGAAAAAGAGCTTCCCTTAGCTTCAAGAAATATAAATATTCTATACTGACAAGGCCAACCACATGAAGGTCTCATGTGGCCTCACCTAAGACCTAAGACACATGTATTCTAGTTCTATGTAGGACACCTAAGACATATCTAGATAAATTATATAGACATATATAGTCTTTATACCTTATCGTAGTCTAGACCTAAGTCCCATGATCAACATATATAGACACAGGTAGAGACACCTAGACACCTAGATTATAATTATACCTAAGACACAGGCTCTAGACACCTATTATGGTAGACCTAGTTGACATATCTAGTATCTACCTAAGCCACCTAGATTAAATTATACCTTATTCTAGTCTCTAGACAAGTAGTTGATATATAGTATCTACCTAAGACGTGCCTAGATTCCATATTATATCTCTAGACATGTAGTTGATATATAATATATATCTAAGACACTTAGATTAGATTAAATGCTTTTTTTCTAGTCTCTATTTACCTAGCTGACATATAGAATACCTAAGACACAGGTAGAGACACCTATTATATAGTTAGAACCCAAGTCGTGCCTAGAGACACCTAGATTTTATACAATGTTATTCTCTAAGTCTAGATCATCTAAGATTTTATACTTGACACCTAGAAGTTGAAGACTCTAGATATGAAACATGTGTAGAGATCATACCTGTGCAACAAGAAATAATAGATTTGAATCCTTTCAACACTACATGTGATTGTAAAAACAAATCTAGAGGCCAGACCATGATGAAACGTATATAAAAATTTAGGACCTCTAGAGATCATTTTATTTAAAGATAGAATTTGTTAAGAAGTTCCATTGAAATTATAATGAAAGGAAAGAACTATTGAAGCATAAATTAAAATAATTAATAGTATAGGTCTAGTGAATACCTGAAATAAAGTGTAAGTGAAATTTAACACCTTCTATATTTCTAGCCTCTGTTATGACTACAAAAAACATCTCCCGCACCATGTAATGAAATGTAAAAAAGTTAAAATGTGTCATGATCTTTAAGAGAATTAGGAATATTAATATGAAGGCTTAAGGGGAGATGCAATCAATTAGGAGAGATGACAGTTTACTTAACTTATGGAACACAGTTAGGGGATGGCTTAAGGGGAGTTAAGAGAATGGCTTAAAAGGGGAGTTAAGAGGAAGGATAAAGAGGAGATGGAATCAACTGTAGTATTTAAATGGTAAGGGTACATGCACTAACTTATATCATTTAGCTAGGGGACAACTTAAGGGGAGTTAAGAAGATGTCTTAAGGGGAGATGGTCCAATCAACTATAGTATTTTTGGTAAGGGTACATGCACTGACTTATATCATTTAGCTAGGGGATGGCTTAAGGGGAGTTAAGAGAATGTCTTAAGGGGAGATGGTCCAATCAACTATAGTATTTTTGGTAAGGGTACATGTACTAACTTATATCATTTAGCTAGGGGATGGTTTAAGGGGATTTAAGAGAATGTCTTAAGGGGAGATGGAATCAACTCTAGTATTTTGGTAAGGGTGTGCTAAGTTATATCAATTAACTATATTGAAGTTATTAAACTAAATCCTAAGTTTACTTAACTTATGGAACATAACTAAGGGATGGCTTAAGGGGAGTTAAGAGGATGGCTTAAGGGGAGATGCAATCAATTAGGGGAGATGACTTACCTAACTTATGGAACATAGCTAAGGGATGGCTTAAGGGGACTTAAGAGGATGCTTAAGGGGAGATGCAATCAATTAGTTAAGTTATCAATCATATTAATCCTAAACTCACATCCTAGACAAAGATTAAAAGTTAAAAAATTTCTATATACTTGTTAATGATTTAAAACATTTACTCCATTGTACCATCTGCATCCTCTCTCTTTTATAATGCATCTATAATTACCTCATGCTCTTCCATAGAAAGTGTCCATAATTCTTTTGTGACAGGTCTCCCTTTATATCTCACTAATTGTATATTTGTTGCCACAATCAGATGCGAGTAGTGCAAAATTTTCTTATGTCTTTCATAATCTTCAAATGCAAGTATACCATTCCTCCTTATCAAATATTTACGTAGTCAAGTGCCAATAACAACCACATAACCTATTGGATACTCAAAGTTATCATCATCTACTCTAGGTTGTAACAACTTTTGTTTTCAATACACCGAGCCAACCAATACTCCGTTTCCTCTTCATTACCCTCGGGTGCATAAAAAATTCAAATTCAATAAGTCAAAAAAATATACATACATACATATGTACAATTAAATATATATTTCTAAAAAAATGTATCAAAAAGAAATATTGAATGAATGTACCTTCTTGTACGAGGTCTGAAATACACTCATAGTCATCCGATGCTTGCAAATGATTATCCTCATCAAATGTTATCTCATTTTGATCATGTGTTTATAGAGGTGTTAAGGACTTTTGTTTCCATTCTTCAACCCAATCTGTATCTTCACATGCTTCCCACTCACTTGTGATACAAAACTAACAAAAACATATGAGCTCCCTAGTCCATAGAGCCCATGTGCTTGCATTTGAACTCTTAAATGAATGCCATTTTTCTGATTCACTAATTGTATCACAATCAAATAAGGGAAAAATGTTTTCTTCTTCAACCAACCAAAAAAACCGTTGAACTTTAGAGTTCTCACTTGATCCTATAGTCAATTTTGCATTACACCAATCCACAATTGCACGTGCATCTTGAAACTTTGCTGCATCATGAAATTTTAGTTGCTCCCTAATAAGAGCCCTTTTCACACATGCTCTAGCTCCATCATGTTCTCCCTTACCATGTCCAACTTCAAAGAAACTCCAAATATGTTGGATATTATTTTCTTTATGGGCCCTACTTAACCAGTAAAACATTCGAGAATTTTTGAATTGTCCTATACAATTGTCTGACCATATGAAATGTTGTGTCATCTGGATTTGTCTTTCTTTTAAGTTGTCATTAAATACTTTGAAACAATACTGCACAAACTCTGATGAATGTAACCGGTTATCACTCACATAAAATGGTACTCTCTCAAAATTTTCCTGTCATCTTCTATACTGCCAACTACATGTTTGTATACAATATGAACAAATATGGCCTGTACTAAGTTATAATATTGTGATTGAATCTCCTCTTGTGGAGCAAGTGTATAGTTTTCTACAAAGTCAACCACTGAAAGAATAGTTCCAATTGGAAATGTGCTCTTACATCTGCGGAATTGTTCGTCAAGCCACCAAACATATTGAGAACCAATAGCATTAACAACACTAGACATAACCTGTTCCATTGATTCATCCATCTTTTTGGGTTTTACAAAAATGCCTAATTTTTTCATTACTTTTCTCATTTTTGACATTCTCATCAAATGTAATACAAGTTGGCATTGAAATCCAAGAGTTTTTCTATAAAAGAATTGTTTGTACAATCTATTTGCATGTGTTCAAATTTGTCTCCAAGATATCTTACCATGAAGATCCTTCAAAACATTACTTTCAATTAAAAAAACATTTTTATTTTCATGCATAAAGGGTTTTCATTTTCATTTTTTATTGTCTTGTTTGTAGTAGAAGCATTTATCTCATCAATATTATATTGAGCTTGCTTTAAATCATTAATCTCATTATCATTCAAGGGATTCAGAGACATACCTAGATTCATTCTTATATTTGCATTCTCCATGTTCTTGACCTCTTCCACATTTGCATACTCTACATTTACTTCATCCAAATTGGTCTCTCCAATATTCTCCTCCTCAATGTTTTCCTCTTCAATAGTCATCGAACTGGATGCTACATCATTCTTCATTTTTTTAATTCTCTCTCTCCTGTCTCTTTTTCATTTTGCCTCTTTCTATTGATGTGCTTCAATTTCTTCAATTGTTATAACCTTCCGCTTCTTTTTTTGTTGACGTTTATTTGATCCCATGATTACCAAAATGTGTTGGATCCCTTCTTAAAAAATGTATGAAATACAAGTAGAAATAGATCCTTTGTTCAATATGATAGTTGCTTGATATTTTTTTGATCTCTCCAAGAAATTGAATCTTTCTAAAAAATGGATTTCCTACTTCATTCCATCTGAAAATTCTCCTTATGATTAAATCTTTATAAAAATTGCATAAAATATGTTCTCTTGAGAGCTCGAATTAACACTTTGCATATAAAAAAGTCACAGAATTTGTCGCTGTCGGTGTATTGGTAAAAATGAATGTCTCTCCAAGAAATTGAATGCCTGTAAAAAATAAATTTTCTACTTCATTCCATCTGAAAATTCTCCTTATGATTGAATCCTTGTAAAAAATGCATAAGATATGCTCCGTTGAGAGCTCGGATCGACACTTTACACATAAAAAATCACAGAATCTGTCGCTGTCGGCCGTACTGGTAAAAAGGAATGTTGTAGGGTTTCAGTCATACTACCAATTTATGAAAAAATAAATAATGGCTAAAATAGAAATGGGTGCCCATTTAAAATGGGTACCCATTCTAAAAAATAAGAAACGGGTACCTGTTCTACAGAAAAGAAATATAAACGGGTACCCATTTCTTGTTTTTTCAAATATGACATCCAACAATTTGCAATGGTTTTAGGCTTGGTAAAGGCTTGGAACCCTGAGCCTAAGCCTTGGACCTGCAACCAACCTGCAACTAAGAAGCCATGAAAACAATGGGAGAAAAAATCAATTTCACCACTGTGGCTGACGACTTTTTTTTTTAAAGAATATTTTAATAAAATTAAAACCCATTGTAGATCTGAAAGTTTAGTTTTCAATTATGTAATTTTTTTTACTATTGAACACAATTTTCTAATTATTAATTATTTTCTAAACAAACTAACTCATAAAATTGAAATAACATAGGTTACTATTTTTTTAATAACTTTTGATTTTGAAAGTTTCTTGAAAAAATATTATGTCTGACCAAACTAGACATCATTCTCTACATGATGTTTTTTCTTTTTTACTAAATTGATTAGTTTAGCTCAAATTATGTTGGCCGTACACGGGGGGTTTTAAAAAACACTAATTAGGGCCATTAAAAAATTAATTAAAAAAATATTTATAAAAAAATTACAAAAAAATATCCTCAACAATATTCAACATCCTGAGAATCTTTCCACAAAAGGAATTAGAAAAATACATTAATTTAGGTCAAATTATGTTGGCCATACACATGCATGCTTTTGCAAAAAGTAGGGGACTTTTAGAAAGACACTTTTTGTACATCCAATAAAAAACCAACTTGCATCATGTGGGTATTAGAAAAAATTACATATTTGAAAACTAGAAACAAAATCCTACATTTCATATTTTTACATCATCTTAATATTTTATGTCCAAGTGCTTCAAATTGTCACTCCAAGTACGACAAGTTTTGAAAAACAGGAAAAACACTTCCACTTTTTGGCCAAAAAGTGTACTCATCTTCTTGTACTTACCCACTTCCTAATGGTTGACTCCACAACCTCATTCATGGGGCGCTCTACGTTTTCCTGTATCTTGGTTGACATTGACATCTCCAAACTCTTTCATTGAGATGTTGTTCTGAAGGTGGGGGAAAGGTCATGGACAGAACAACTAGATTACAAGGGCCTCCTCTTTAGATGTAGATCGTGCTTTGCTACTCATCATGTGGCTTCCATTTGTCCCCAATCTCATCACAAGGGTGCGGCTACATGGTGGAAGAATGCTCTTGATGACCACTTGACCATCAATACTTTTGACCCTCTGATGGATGGACCCTCCCAGGACGATGAACCCTCTTAGGATGTTAAGTCATCTTTGTGTGTTCTCCCTACAATAGATGGACCCATGGGGGTGTTTGGAGAGACTGTCGCATGCCCCTCGATCTCTCCTAAGACTTCTCACCCAAACTAGGCTTAGACGGTTGTTGCCCCTTCTATGTTGGGTAGTGTGGAGCTCCTAGCTCTAGTTCTGTCATTGGTTCTTCTAGCTTCAAGATTGGGTCCATCCCCCTCCTTACGTGATCTGTCCATGGTTGAGGAGTTGGTTGAGGACTCCATCCTTGCCCCTCAAATTGAGGATTTGGACTCAAGGTTTTCTTGGATAATTGTTCAGAGAAGAAAAAAAGGACTCCCTAAATCTATCTCTTGTTTTCACCCTTGGGTTAAGGGAGTTAGTTTTGCTAGGTCGAAATATGGATTTTTCTAGATCTCGATGTTCTATTTTGTTGTATTGCAGCAGGGCTACCATCTTTGTGTTGTTTGTTCCATATCTCATGGTACTTGTCCCATCTACCTTTTGGCTATTTTGTAAAGGGTCCAGGCCCTTTCAAAAACCCATTTTTTATCAATATAAAAAATATTAAAATTAAACATAGACTTTAGTCCTCATTATGAACTAAGGTTAAGTATCACAGGGTTAATTCACATAGGGGTTTCTTAAAGACCTCCAAATTTCCATTGGCCATGGAAATTACCTACACACTCAATTGCACACATCAATACATAGCCAAAACAACTTGAAATGTAATTTCACACACAATTACATACTAAACGAAATCCATTGTCCAATTTATAATCATAATTCAATTTTATCATCAAGGTGCATATCAATTTCAATTTCAATTCACAATATCTCTCATTGACATTTCATGTTTATTCCTCTAATCCACCTTACATAGATACTCATTTTAAAATTAAATCAACTAGGTAAATTGAATCATTCCAGCATAATTGAGTGACATATTAATAATCAATTCAAGTCACGCATTCATCACATAAAAATTGAAATATAAAATAGCTACCTATCAATTAAATCATCAAATGCAAAGTAAAGTCAAACTACTCTAATCCAAATAATAATGTCTAAGAAAGTCTAATGATGGAATCATAAGTTCCTAATTAGAATGTCCACTATCTAGGAGTATTCCATCCATTATAGGTCTAATAGTGCAATTAAGTTCACCACATAAGGGTGGGCCTCACAATTCCCCTGATTGTTTTTATATCCTTCACAACTAAAATAGTTTATATTGTTCCTTTGATGCTCTACAAGAAAGATGCAAGTTGCGTTTATATGTTGAATATTTTTAATAGTGTGGTTAACTTGGAAATGTTAAGATTATCTTAGGGGAGTGCCTAAGGCCATTTAAAATATTTGTTATTGGTCAATGCCAAACAAAATTCACATATGTTGAAGGTAACTATTTCAACATATGTGAAACTAGGTGTATTCACATTAAAACTAGGTTTTTAACAATACCATTAGAACATAATCTAGTTATAAGATCAAAGTCCATAGATTGAAATATACTATTTTAGATTTTAATCTATTGACAAAAAATAGTTGTATGGCTAGTACCAAGTTTTAGGTTTTTGGATGTTGTTAGGCGAGTAGTTTACTCTCTACCTGTTTGAGTTTCTGAGTTATAAGAGTTTTAATATAGAAAAGTAGATCTTTGAATTCATAGTTACGAAGCTTTATTTGAAGAAATCTTAAAATTCTCTCTATTCAAGTTGCTAAAATTATCCAGAGTGAGCAATTACTGAATATTTAGGCGAAGGAAGTTTGTCATATGGTTCTCCTCAAAAGGCTTCTAGTAAATCTAGAACTATTCATGAAGTCATATTTGAGAAAAAATATTTCTTGGATGATAAATCTGGGTTCTTAAAGTATCTTGAAGTTAAGAAAGAAGATATATATCTTGAGTTGAGATTTCAGGCTAGGATGTTCAAATGTGTTAAGTCTAGTAAAGTCAATCACTTAGTATAGGGAGAAGGTATTTGTCTAGTTATTTTACCTTTATTTAATAAGTAGAAAATACAAAAATGGAAAAAGTAGGGATTATTATGTGGATATAGGTCAAATAAATTGTATAATCCATCCTCGGTACAACTATGGCTATGACATTGATATAGTCTATATGGCTACATTATTATTTATTAAGCATACTACATGGGATAATGTTTTTGATAAGATAAGAGGCAAAAAAGGGTGCCAATCCCAGTACAGAACAGATAAAAAAGGTGCACCAAAAAACCATATAGTTAAAGCATAACCATCATAGTTTTAGCAGATAAACCATAAAGACAAAAAACAACAGGTAACCACAGACATAACATACTGACAACAGACTAGACCCAAGCCTCCAAAGGCTAACTGAACATCTTCTCCCAGTCATCCACCAGGAACTGGTAAACATCCTAGCACTCTTTCAGTTTTTGGTCCTTCTTCTCTTGGCCCGTAAGATCCACCTCTTACAGAACTGCCAGTGTGGTGGCAGACCTATGCATCACTTTCACTGAAAACTTTGCCAGTATGTTGAACTTCCACTCCAGTTCACTGAGTCTAGCCAAAAGGGCTTGAACCTCTTTGTCTTTACTCTTCTTACCACCTTTTTTCTTTTTACCTATTCCTTTTTTCCCCTTTTCGAGCTGACGGAGTCCGAACCTTGAACATTGAACTTGGGGAAATTGCTGGGACCCTCATCCTCTACCTCCATTTTTTCCTTTTTGTTGTCCTTATTCACTGGAAACTCACCTCCCATCTGTTCCATTTCAACCGCCACCATATCCACTTTGTTCTTGCCTTTCGACCCAACACCCTGCTGCTCAATAGAATCCATCTTAATTTTATCTTCAGAAACTTTATCACTCTGCGGTTCCACAGAATCCACCTTGTTCTTTTCTTCAGACCATTCCTCCACCTGCAGCTCCACAGTTTCAACTTCCATTGTCAAGACAACCCTCCTTTGGGGAGTGGAGGTGGGCTTGGTAGCAAGCCTTGTCGACCTCCTTATCAACAGTACTCGAGGTTTGTTATTATTGATAGTAAAGTCCTCGTCTTCAGCACTAATGGAATCACCACTTCCCTCCTCCGAGCTAACTTCCTCCACCACCATAGTAGCCTTAGAAGCCTTAATCCCATTGTCAGTGCTGCTCTCTTCCTCAAAGCTACCCTGCTTCTTTTTCTGAAGGGTCATCTGGGACGAATTGCCTTGAAGAATTTTTCTTTTAGTAGGGGTCATCGCAGGAGAATTAGGGGTAAGGTCTTCCGTAGTGGGTTCAGGGATTTTGGCCGCATAATACTTTTTCTTTCCAGTCTTTATGGAGGTGGCATAAGAATCAAGGGTGACTTCAGTTATAATAACCGATTTATCCTTCCCCTGGGTAGAATTAGGCGACTGAGGAGTTTCGACCCTAATAGGAGTGAGGGCCTTAAGCGGGTAGAGGGTGAGATAGAATTTGTAAAGTCTCATGATAAGCCCCTGATGGATCAGAATCTCAGGCTTTCTAGAGTCTAAAGCATGTTGCTCTTTAGCAATCACAATGGAGGTTTCCAAAGATGAGAGTAAATAAAAAGGAAAGATTATGAGCTTGCTACGCCTAAAATGATTCAGCATCACAAAATGATAATGGAAGAATCTCCTGAATCTTCCCTCCAAAGCAAAGTATTTCATAATCATATAACATACCTCGTCCTAGGGTTGAGGAAGGAGTTGTCTGTCGAATCCCCCTGGAGGCTATGCAAAACCTCCCCTTTCTTGACAAAAGCCTTCATACCATCAGAATCAGAGACCTTACTTTTCCTGGGGTGTTTAGTGCCTTTAGTGGACATCCCAGTCACCAAACCAATCACCTCCTTCGAAATATCAAAACCCACATTTCCCACCATGACCCTTCTGTCTTCATAGGAGCATAGAAACTGAATAGATAGGTTCCCATCATGGCCTTGTAAACATTCCAAGTACAAAGCAACCCCTCCCTCTTGGTAGATATGCCACAGGGTCTCGTTTCTCTTAAATTCCTCATAGGACTCTAGCTTTGTGCGAGACCTATCCCCTCCCATTTTATACCAGTGATTTAGAGTCGGATTAGCAATGCGGGTAGCAGAAGGAAACTTATCAATGCTGCCCACAAAATGAAACTTAGCAAAAATCTCACTACCACCCAACTCCCCAATTTCGTTGTTTAAACTCAAAGCAATGATTTTTGCATCCCTTCCAACTCCAGAGGTGGCATACTTACTATTATTCACCTTGAGTGAATAATCAATCTCTTTCTTATCAAAATAAATGAACCATAATGTTCATCATTATAATTCATGCTAAGCATCATCGAGATATAGTCTCAAAAATTCATGTGCCTAGACATGTGAGACCTCTCATCAGGCCTCCATCTCATCATGATACTATTGCAACCTTTATTTTAAAGACGTGACCACGGACTTTTGATTTGGTACGTCAACTTTGTGTCACCCAAATCTATGAAACTTGAGTCTAGCTGGCAGTTAATACAAGGTCTCGACTGGCCACCCTATCTCTCGCTAGGCTAATAAAGGTTAATGATGAGTGACCAAGGCCGAGACTTATCTCCTTACTAATAAGGTTTTGACTCTTTTTAGGTAGGTTATTTTTCATTCTCCAGCACTGCCACGTGTCTAGGCTCTGCCCCAAGTTAGCCAGACCATCCACCGCTTTATTTCCTTTGTGGTACACATGCCCCACTTCCTTTTGATTAAACCCAAAAAGTAAGCAAACAATATCTTCTGTTATGCTCTTCATTTTCCATCCACTGGTAGACCTACCAAGGGCCACATCTATAATTATTTTCAAGTCACCTTCCACCTGCAACTTGTCTATTCCCATAGAGAGGGCAATTTTTAGGCCCTTTAACAGAGCCAACCCCTCAGCAATATTATTAGACTAAAAATTGAGAACCCCCACATAGGCAGCAATGAAGGTACCATGGCAATCTCTAAATATCCCGCCACCGCTAGCAAGACCAGTATTCTTTTTTTCTGCTCCATCAAAATTGAGTTTTATCCACTCACTAGGGGGGTTTCCAATGAGTGTTCAGTCTGGTCGTCATTTTAGAATTGTCAACCTTGTTCATGTCAGCATTTAGTCGCCAGTTTTTGTCAATCTAAACTTCCACTAGGGTAGGGGGTTTCTCGGCCACGTGAAGAGTGCAGGAGGACGTGGTCTCAGCAATCACTCTGCAAAAGGAGAAAAAATGTTATCTATCATCAGAGAAGTCAGTGTTAAGCCAACTTTTAAAAGATGGAGCAACTACATGGGATAATGTTATCTATCATTGTAAAGGCACATTAAAAGATGGAGAAGTCTATGTTAAGACAACTTTTAATCTTATTCTAGATGATGCAAACATTCAATTGTTTTATGTTAATAATAGAAGTACATGGTGTTTAGATGATAGCTAGGAGCGTTTATGCAACCATAGGAAGTTGATGTGTACTTAGAATCTTACATACAATACTGTCCCCTATAAAATTACCACATGGCACTCACATTGTTTGTGGTAGTAAAAATTTGTTAGATTATGGAAGAATATAAATCATGAATGTTTTCATATAAGTTTTCTAGTCATTAAAAGTTACCTAGATTCAAAGTACTTTGAGTCTTTACTAGAAAATATGATTAGGTTTTCCTCTCATTTGCATCCATACTTCAAATCACATTCTCTCATAAAGTTGAAATCATCTTTGAAAAGTCGACCATTCACCAAGAACCATTTAGAACACAATTCCAACTCATGTATCGACTTCCTCTTCCATGTCTCCAAATAAAGATTCTTCCCAAATTTCTATCTCATCTCTGATTCATACCAAATAATCCATTCCAATGATATAAACTCTTGGATCAAAATAATTGAACCAAAACCTTGTGAAGGAGCACATATAAACATGATGCAAAAAGAAGGATATAGTTTCAAACTAGGATAATCAACAACTGTTCAATGAAAATATAAGAATAAGACATATTTTAAAGGTAGAAGATGACCTCCTAGATTTTCCCATGCTACAACATCTTCCTAGATGAACTAGAATCAAGAGTAGGGTCACTCAATGAGAAACAAATGTGAAGTCCCTTAGATAAATAATCTCAATAATTGGGTGATATATTTTGAATTGCATATTAACAACATTGGATATAAAATTTACTCAATGACAAATGCATTAGAAACAATGCATATGCATCTTGTTGCAATTAAGGAATATAAAAAATAAAGAAGCAAGAAGAGAAGAAAAGATAAACATGGAGAAATAAAACAAATTAGAAATGTATATTTAGAGGCCTTGAAAGATCATGGTGTAAATTATAGTCTTGTACAATTAGATTTTGTTCTATAAAGCTATTATAGTAGGAAATATAAAATTTATAAATATGAGTTTTTTCTAGTAGAAAATACAAATGAGTAGTATCCATATGCTAAAATGTTCTCAATATATTTTTTCAAAGGGCCAGGACTAGTGCCTATCACTTAACACTTACAGACATTAGCAACAAATAGTATTTTGTGGTTGAATATTGATTGTGATAAGAATTTTATGATATAACAATACTATAGGCAAATTATTACTTTACTCTAGACAATTGATAAATATAATGGATAATTATGATGTTGAAGAATTATCCTCAAGATTTTTTTTCTAAAAAGTGCATCTAATGATGATATAAATAGAGTTAAATTATTTACAAGAATTGCCTTAGCCATCATTATAGAATTTTGTCTTAATCTAAATAAAAAACAAAAATAAGTTTAACTATAGTTAGTAAAAAGAAAATTGTATGATATAAAACAATTTGAAGAATATTGTAAAAGATTATTTGACAATTGTATATATATTGAACCTTGAAAGAATTGATTTTGTAAAAAAATAATTTTTAAATTCTTTGGCCAAAGACATCAATCTATTAGTGCTTAATACATTTGCTTAGCAAGACATGGATATTAGCACTATGTGCTCTGTAGATTTGGTTAAAGCTATCAAAAATCAAATAAAAAAGGTTTCCTTAACTTTTTTTTCCAGATAAATTTGTAGATAAGTGTAGTAGCTTGCAGTCATTGATGGCACAAAGACATTTGGCTACAAAAAATAGAAACTTTGTGAAAAGGCAATCTCAATTCCCTCTTGCTAGGCCATGGAGATTCAAGCCATACAATTAAGAAAACAAAAATTTAGTAGAAGACTTGCAAGAGATGCAAGTAATGTTTGTTGTTATAGTTGCAAAAAGAAAAGACACTATGCTCATTCATGTCCTAGTAAGGCACCAACAAAGGTAAAAATGTTCTTAGATCCTAACATTTCTAAAATTTGAGATCTAACTAAAGATAAATAATAGTAGCAAGTTAGTTTGGATTCTCGAGTCTCTTTATGATCTTGAAGAATTTGTAAAAGAATAATTTTTAAATATTCCATCATCTTTTGATTGAAAAAAAAATGAAATAGATATAAATGAAGTAGATAAAATAAATCAAATGTTTATGTTTAATGGATATTATTTTGACAATGACAATGATTTATTTTGTAATGAAGAAATGTGCAGAGATCCTCAAATATTTGAATTAAAAATTAATTTAAAATTTACATAAAAACAAAAATAGACTAAAATTGACTCTAAGAATGGAGAAAACCAAAAAGAATAGAAGAGTAACATACAATAAGTAAGTCTCACTCTTTATAAGAAGAATATTCCTGTTGCTAGGAAAAAACTTACAAAATCTCTAAAGATGACAAATTCATTTCCATATCCCATAGGAGATAAAATATCTATACATCAGATAAATTCTTTATTGAAAAATTATGCATCTATTTATGCATAGGAAAAAGTAGCAAGAGACAAAGGAGTAGATTTTAATAAACCTATAACCTTCATTGATATTGGAGCTAATTTAATTTTGCTTAAAAAAGTAAACATTTAAATATTGGTTATATAATCCGCATCAAGAACAATACTATGAATGGAAAAATTATGTTGCATTATTGTATCACAATGTCTTAGTTCTAATAGGCAAGATACTATTTATAACGGTTTTGTCTAGACAAATTTGGAAGGAAAAAAATAGGTTTAGGAACTACCTTCCTAGATACTATCAATCCATATATAGTATCTATAGAATACATAATGTGAACCATTGAAGGAAAAGCTTGTATAGAAAATTTGTCAAAAAGTAAATTGTGTTCAACCTAGTCTAAAAGAACTTGTTGAACACGAAGAAAGAATATATGAAGAAATAATAAAACGTAAGCTAATACAATTTTTATAGTTAAAACTCTTCAAGCCTGCAAGATCACATATAGTATTGTTAAACCTTGATAGATGGAGCATAATAGAATATCTGTAGGAAAATGGTTAGTAGATAGTTTAGAAGATAACATTTCCATAAGTCATAGTAGACTCATTCAAGAAAAAACAAATTGTGTTAAATAGAGAAGATGATAAAGAATTCTGAAATCAAGTTGATAAATTAGAAGCAAAAGGTTTGATTAAAAAATCTTCTCAATATTTTTGTTCTTTTTTCATTATTAGAAATCACTTAAAAATTAAAAGAGAGAAGACAAGAATGGTAATGAATTATACTCCTTTGAAAATTATTATTGTGGATATTGTTGGTTCCCAAAATAACTACAACCCAAAACCCTAAACATTTCAAAAATCACCTAGGCCAAGGGTGTCATCAAGGTGATTGAAAGAGGTTTATCAACAGGTTAAGGGGGATTTTGGCCAACTAATAGGAATGGGTAGGCTCCTCTACACTTCGAGCTCAACTTAGACTCTAGAGGGATATTTCAAGGGGTATACCCTAAGAGGTATTGACTTCAAGCCAGATGAACAACTAAAAATAAATGAGCAACCAAACTCGAATTGTTGTATTGGACCTAAAGGTTGTCACTGGACTAAGAACAATTGGCTGTCTTAAAACCCTTATATAGCTGATTCAAACTATGTGAATGTACATGCACAAGAAAGATGGGTTTTCCCCTAAACCATTGGTAAAATTTGTTTGATTTAAGAGTGTGAGATTGGTCTATTGGAGCCAAGACCAGTGCCTATCCAATTGGGCTACAGAGTCACAATGGAAGGGAAACAAAGAAAATTTGATCTAAACATGGGCTATACCAGATTGTAGGTTTTGTGTTTCAAACATACTTAATAATCTAGAATAGAACTGCATGCATTCAAATGTAAAGAATAGATGACAATTACAAGACTTGTAATATATTTAAAATGTTGTCATATTTTCAAATATCCAATACAAACCTATCAACAAATGTGATAAGAGGAAATACCCTAAATACATACAAACTACCATGGAGACATTCTCTGTACAGTCCCTACTACACAATTATCTTTCATCTATTTCACCATCCCATTACTTCTCTGCAACTGGACATGGCATGATTTGGAGCCCTAGAAGCATTGCTGGACTTGCACAACCTCCAACCACCAACAAAGAACCAACCAACCCCCTCAAATGTCTCTCAAACATGCATATATAGAACTTTGTTCTTTTTGTAGCTCTAGGCGTTGAAAACCCAGTCAACAAGAAACCCATGTTGCATTAAAATCTGGCCCATGGCCTTGTCAGGAAATCTATGAAATTGGAAGAAATGCCCATTCCCTGACAACTTTGAAGACCTGCAGGTGCCCATGCTCTAGCGTCCTTTTAGAATGAAAGTACTAGCAAAAGATTTGCCTGTCGAGACACTTCATCCTTACATTTAATTCTGGTCCTTTTACATTGAAGATCTCTACCTTTTCAACCACCTACAATTGATCATGGCATGTAGCACATTAATGTTGAGTACATATTTTCTAGTACTTCTCTGAAGAATTCATAAATCTGCCTGATTGATCATCATAATCATCTTGATAAGGCCATCAGAAATCAAGTTCTAACTTTCTGCACACTGGGCATCTTATTTTCGTTATTGGCTTTTCTGCCAGTCGACAAACTATTAAGTTTGCAAACTATCCTTTCTCTGACAAAGACTCCTTGTGGATTTTTTCTTCCTTTTTCTCCTTTATCGATGATTTATCTTCATCATGAACTTCTTCCTTTGTCGCTTCTTACTTGTTTCTTCTTTCTACCTTTATCCATTCCTTTATCAAGGAATTTTCCTCTCGACGAACTTCCTTTACTTATGCTTCATCTCTTTCTTTCCTCGCTGACTTGTTCTTTTTGATTTTTTTTCACCTTATCGATGAATTTTCTCTTTCGCGAACCATGCCTTAGCCTCTTCTTTTTCTTCTTTATCTTCCTTGTTTCATCATCTTTCCCTTTTTTGCCTTTATCAACAAATTTCCTTGCCAGTGAACCTCTTGGTCGGTGAACTTGGGGGTTCGCGAACCTCCAACTTCGTTGACAAGCACTTGACTCCCTTTTACCTTTCTTTTCTATCAACAACCTTTTCCTTTTATGAACCAAGGCCTTTATCTTCATTTTACCCCTCACCACTTTGTCTTCATTTCTTTCCTTTGTTTATCTCTTAGAAGATTTTCCACTTGCTTGTCGTTGACTTAGGCTATTGGCAACATGCTATCGACGATAATCCCCATCGATGAACTTGGGGGTTCGTGAACCTCCAAATTCACCGACAAGACTTGGCCATCTTCCTTTTTCCTCTATCTTCTTTTGATCCATCCTTTGCCTTTTCTTGTTTTGAAAATCCCCCACCTTGTTGTCACCTTATCGACAAATCAGAGAAAATACAAACGCTTGAACTTAGTCAGCGAAACCGACTGTCTGTTGCTTTGTCAATTCATCAAAAAAGGCTTCCTTAGAAACTTTGCCAAAGAAGAACAACTCACTTTCAAACTTCCCTTCTCTCCTTTATTTTTGGTAAATTAGAAAACTAGCGAAGTCACAAACCTGCGAACCTAGTCGGCAAGTTCGTCAGCTCACGATTTTGTCGATTCGCCGACTGAAGGCTTAGATGAACCAATTTTTCTAAGGGAAGTAAACATGTTGACTTGGGGGGTCTTTATACTTATAATTTTGGAATAAAAATGCCTATAAACTGTCTTAGATAGGATCTAAATATGGAGTTTTAACTGCAAAGGCAAAAATAGGAATTTTAATGGATTTTTGGTGCAAAATAAGGCATGTTTGGGAGCTAATTTTTTCAAGTGCTAATAGATATCAAGTGGATCATTTCAACTAAAGAATAGTTAATACAATGGGTGTGTTGGTTCCCAAAATTACCAATCAAAAACCCTAAATTCTTTCCAAATTTCCTAGACTAGGGGTGCCATCTAGGGAGGTAAGGGAAAAGGCTCATCAACAGGTTGAAGAAGATTTAGGCAAACTTATAGGAATGGGTAAACTCCTCTTCACTTCTAGCTTAGCTAAGCCAAGGAGGGTATTCCTAGAGGTATCCCTTAATGAGATTAATCACAATACAAGATACTTTTAGATTTATAATTTTGTAACAATACCCAAGTTGTTGTTTCAATCCCTAATACAATCACTGGATTGAGATAAACTTGCTACACTTCAAAACTTTATTTAAGCTAATAAACAAAACTCTTGCATGAAGGCAATACATGGGTATGTGTTGCAAGATGTGCGCCCTTGGTCTCCTTGTGTTGTATAGCATAACGCTTGGATTCATGACAAGGCTTAAACGCCTCCCGTGGATTCATTAACTCTGGTGGTTGTATCAAGCATTAATAGGTCGATCTTTTGGTGCAGCAACAACTATATTGCTAACAATTGGTATCAAATCATGGGTCATAGGTTTGAACCCCTCGCTTGTTCTGGGGGGATTGTTAGAAGGTGTGTGCCCTTGGTCTCCTTGTGTTGTGCAGCGCAACGCTTGCGTTCATGACAAGGCTTAACTGCCTTCCATGGATTCATTAACTCTAGAGGTTGTATTGAGCATTAATAGGTTGATCTTTTGGTACAACAGTAACAGTCTTGCTAACAATATGGACTTGGAATTCACTCAAATGGTTCTTGGAAGACTCATTAATAATATTCCCTGGTATGGTGCAGAAACACAACAATGCGTACAAATTGTTCTACAAGTCTAGTTACTACCAAATCAATATAACAAAACAAGACATTCATAACTTCTAAAGGGTTGTATGAATGGTTGGTCATGTCTGTTGCTTTTTCTTCTGAATCAACATCAGGGTTTGCCAGTTCCTATGCACATGCAGATTTAGCCAACTAATACAGGAGGTTGCATGAGCTCCTCCCCTTCACTTCTGGTTCTACCACACCAAGGGGGGTGTCCCTATAACTCAAGATATAACCTTGACTAGCTCAAAGATAGAAAGATCTAACTTGACAACAACAGGCAGAATACTCTCATGTATGGACCAAGATCTGCATGATAGATCACAAGGTTGGCAACATTCTTGGACATAATGTCTGGTTAGGTATGAGAGCATGCAGGGGTTTTCCTACTCCTAATCCTACAACTAACAGGTGGAAGTAATGAAATGGGCGGACATAATGTCTGAGATGCAAGACAAGGGGTTTTGGCTCATAACTACTGATCCAGGAGCAGACTGGTGCCTATCCATTGGGCAAGGAGTCAACTAGACGTATACAACAGATGGTTTGCAACTTTCACTCAAGTTTCAGGGGGTGGACTGATGCTTGCCTTACAAACATCACCCAAGAATGGGTATCTAACTGCTTCTACTTATAGATATCCCTGCTGACATGCAACCAGATTCAAAAGAAAGAGAATAACATGCAGCAAATGGAGACAAGCAGATAGACACATGCAATAAGCATTTTTCATATAACATTAACATTGAAACTGAAAATATATGCAAAATACATTCATGTTGCAACTCATAAACTCCAAAATGGGATAAAACAGCTAAGATCATGCCCTGTTCTTCATTATTTACACAAAAATGCCTCAGGCCTTCAACAACCTTCAAATGAGCAACACAACCTGCTATATACAGTAAGGAAGGTTCCCAACATTAATTACATAGTTGACCAAAAATCCCGCCAGATACACAGTATCAGAAAAATGGCGCTCAATGCATTGAATGCGGCAGGTAGAAGAGGGGACATAAGAGGTTCTCGAGCCATGAGCCACCAGCCGTGGATGTACAACTCCAATCAGGTACCAGATCCGTCCACACCATCGCCCATACCTCTGCACTGTCGCCATTTATGGCTCAACCACCCGCGGCCTACCTGGAAACCGTCGCTGCGCTCAAAAAGGAATTTCCCACCAAAACGTGTTTTACTGAAGGTTTAAAATGTGCAGGGAAATTAATCCCACATGCAAGGTGCGAAAACCACTTCAGCACTTTAAAAACATGGCCACATGCAAGATAGGTGTCGAGCGCTTTTGCCACGCTCGACACACGCCTTTTTGTCCAAAAGCCCATCGGCCAAACTTCTACCATCAGCTCACCCCAAAAAACTCTCGCCGACCTTAGAGGTCTCGCTGACTGCGAACTCCACACTTCACCATCGGTATGACTAAAGCCATCGGCAAGCACAAAAGATCCTTCGCCGACAACACAAGTCACCCCGATGGTCCTTCAACAACCTCACCTTCTTCGGCAAGACGACCACCATCGGCCCAGCATCTCAAACCTATGCCGATATGCAATTTCCTGCCGATGCCTTCAAAAATCCTGATGATGTCATCGTCATATCCTGCTGACGTCATTAGCATATCTGTCTACTGCACACCTCCTCATATCTGGATGACGTCATCGTCATATTCGCAACATCGGGGGATCTCCACAAGGTGACTAGTGTTAGAAATATGACCCCCCTCGGACCTTGATGACGTCACCACATATCGGCATCAGGATGATATTCGGAAGATGACCGGATATTTGGAAATATCATCCTGATGCACAAATATCATGTTGCGCTGTAGCTCCACGAAACATCAGGGTGATGTATGGATATGACGGATATTTGAAATGATCACCCCCCACTAGACAATGCATGAAGCCGACAGGCAGATATCTCCCTTTGGAAATATCATGATGCAGACAGGTAGAAAAGCGGATATCACCCTGATGTTCAAATATGATGACCCCGATGAATATCGGGTCATGCTTAGGACTTTGCAGCAACATCATCAGGATGATGACCAGAAACATGATGATGATGACCTCCTCCCCTTAAGAAAATATGATGCTGTAGCTGAAAAATACTGAGGAGGTCCAACACTTAAAATATTTTTTGGATTTTTTGGGAAGGTGCCTGCATGAAAATTGCTAAATTAACTGACAGTCAATTCAGGCACCAACAATGTCTTTCAATTTAAAAAATGTTCTATCTCAATTTCAACAACGAATGTATAAGATTTTTCTCCATTTTATGAAGTCATTGCTAATTATATAGATGATGTTTTTTTGTTTTCTTTGATAACATTGAAGAGAATTGCTAACATCTCTAGTAGTTTGTAAGATTAGCCTATCAGTGTGGTATTGGACTCAATGGTGGTTCTATAAAGAAGAAAACATTTCAAGATGAGATATAACATTTAGGAGTTTTTAAAGGAGCTAGAAAAATAAAAATGCATCCTCATGTCATTAAGAAAATTTGTGTGTTTTCTGACATATTTTGTAGCTTAGATTAGTGTTAGATATTTTTAGGATATATAAATTATGTACATAGGTTTTTACCTAACACCTCAAAATTTTCTAATCCAATAAGGGATACAATGAAGGAAAAACTATTCAATTTGATGAAAAGTGCTTTGTTTGTTGTTCTCATATGTAACTTTTGTACAAAAATACCATAACACCTTATTTTGCAGGACCATTTATTGTTTAGATAGATGCTACCCAAAATAATTTGGTTACAATTTGTTAAAGGATAATGGAGGTAAATAAAAACTTTGGATGTATAATTTAGGTCAATTCAAAAATCATGAGCTCAATTATTTTCTTGTAGAAAAAGAAATTCTTGTAATTGCCAAAGAAGTTGACAAATGACATGATTTTCTCTTGCCAATTTTTAATTTTGAATTGATAGTAGAAATTTGAAAATTTTCATGAGCAAGCCAATTGGATTACAACTTTGTTGAGAGCACTATGTTTGGTGGAAAAGTCTTTTGATGTAGTATAATTTTGAAGTCCAATATATTCTAGGAAAAGATAATTGTTTTCTTGATGCTCTAATAAGGAAAATGATGTATATCAACATGTTTCAAGAAATAAATCTAGAAGAATATATTTTAGATTAAAATAGAAGAAATATTCAACACTTTAAAATATCTTTCTCAATGGGCCAATAGATGAGTATAGTCAGTACAAGATTGTAGGAGTTGGCTTAGAAATCATTCTTATTAATAATCTTGTATTATATTTTTATTTAAATTGTAATAATAAATTTTGCATCCTTGCAAACACTCTAGAATGAGCATGAGAACCATTATATTAATTAAATATTAGCTAGAATATGAAGTTTTGAGTGAAATAATCATCCATCAGGGATTGTCTAGACCTACACTAGCATTCATCAATGACATCACACATATCAACCATAATGATCTAAGACATCACACATATCAACCATAATGATCAATGAGTTAGATATTTGGGACTAAATTGTATTGTAATTAAGTTTCCTAGTCATTACCTCTACCAACCTTACTCATTAATGGAGTTAAAATTGATACTTGGGTCATGGACTTGAAGGAGACATCAACATCAAATGTAAAAATATTTGATGCACTACCTGCGTCACCTACAAGCCAAGAGATTGATGAAATATTGAATAATTGAGAAAAAACAACATTCACCTACCAAGGGCATGATACATATTGATTAAAAAAAAGCATTTAAGGATACAACCTATAGGCAATAGTTGATGGTTGATAGCATAGCTAATTATGTTGATTGTTATAATGACCTATGTGGTATATGTAAAGTACATGACTACTTTTGTATGTGAGTATCACATTATGACACATTAGGAATATTTTGTACACCATTTCATGTGCAAACACCACCACCTAGTTTGTGGTAGGACCCACATAAATAATGGTCTTAATTGTCAAATAGTGTTTTCTAGAAGTCTCCTTGTGCTAAATAAAGAGCCATTCATACTCGTGTAAGGGAATCCAAATGTTTGTATGCAATTTGCATTTGTAGTTAATAGAGAAGCCTCAGATTGCCTATCCTTTACGATTATTCTCTATTTTAATCCTATCCCTAGAAAAAGGTATTGTAATAGCTAATTGGTTCGTCAAATATTTGAGCAAAGCCACAATGCCCAAGCAATTTTGGATATAAGTTAGTTTGCTAAGTATCATCTATAATGGTCACATAGAAACTCATTACATGATAACATCAAGCTTCTTGTTTTTATATCCCCCATGTCATTCACATATGTTGAAGGTAACTACTTTGTTAAATGTGGAAATTGAGCAAAGTGATTGGTGCCAAGAAGTATTAGCAAATGTGGTTTGTTAAATTGTTTTTCTAGTTTTTTAATTGTAGAATTGATTTCAAGACACATTTTTTAGACATTTTACTTGAGGGGAAAGACAATTATGAATTATTGTAAGATGTTCTTATTTTAGTTTCCTTATTGTTTGCTATCAAGATGGTTCAACTTTTAAATTTGACAATACATGTCCCTTATGTGACCACTATTTGTGATAATGCAATTAATTGTACATTTATATACTCTCTCCCCTGTTCAATATAGGAGAACTATAATTTTTTGTTTTCTCTTAATATATTTATAAAATACATCTTATATTTGAAATAAAAATGATCATATTATAAATTATAAATTATTTTCAAATTCTATTTAAAAATAGATTGGATGTAAACTACTTTTAAAACAACCAAGAAAAATAACTTGGAGCTTGCAATGGTAAAATTTGCATATCCATGCGATTCCCCATTTAGTTTTGTGCCTTTTTTGAGAAGTGTACTTTGATACATATGCTAGCAAATGGTGTAATTTTGTGCAAAGTTGTGTCCCTTTCCCTAAACCACCTACCTATCCTTCTCACACATCTCTATGCACTTACCCCTACCTCATCTCTATGCTCACACATTCTAATATATTTGACCTATTCGTACATTTATCATGCACACACATGCAAACACTTCCATTCACATGTTACCCACCTTGATCCACCTCATTTTTGGTCCCAGATCAAGTTTGTGGTCATGAGGTCAGCCCTGGACCTCTAGACTTGATCCTTTCAAATTCAAAATTAGATGGCCACATCTTTTCCTTCCAAGGGATAACTAAATACAACTTTTTGTGATTTATTAATTTCCTTGTATTTAAAGGCATTCAATGCATTAATTTACTCATCCACATCTTTTACGCTATATCACATATCACTCACACTACAAAAATTCAATTGATGGACTTTAAAGAATCTAGATTTGCACGAGCATTCTAGGAGCATATGTATGTATGGAGAGTTGTTTTTGATCTTGTAGGAATATTTCCATAGGTTGACCTAAGACAACATGTCCCTTTGTCACATAATACTAGTCCTTCCAAGGCATTTAAAAAAAACATTAGTGTAGAAACAAAATCATGAACCCATGATTTTTGTTTTATATTGCTAATCGTTTACACATATTTTTCTCAACTGAGAATCAACATGAGATTAATACAATCTCTTGCAAGCATAAACATGAGACTAATACAAGATCCTTTCGAGCAACCACACTAGAAACCACTTATGGAAGATCAAGAGTCACAACTTAGAAATCCACTTATTTAGAAACCACCTCAACACTAGAAGCCAAAAATGGAAGACTAAGATTCACAACTTAGAAATCCACTTATTAGATGTCCCTTTAGGATTTGAACTTGGGTCTCCACAATGAGAACTCAATACTTTAACCAAATAATCTCAATCCCTTGGACTCCAAGACATTTTTAAATATCACCTTCATGTGCCTCCTTTAATATGATCTCTCTTTCATGTTCATATACAACTCTCCTTATTATATCATCTCTTCCTCTGATATGCAGTTATCCTTCAATGCATGTGTATGGGAAAGCCTTCCACATTAGGATTTATTTTTCTTGCAGAGATGTATCAGATGGGAATTCTCCTATGGAAAGTAAGTATGCTATATATTTCAATTCCTCTGGTACCACATTAACCCTAAAAAGGTTTGCGCCAAGAAGTTCTTCTTCTTGACTTTCTGGTTCATGTCCTATTTCAATCATGGACAAGTAGTCAGGACCTTGATTATACTTACCCAATTTTACTTTTATGGTGAATTCAAATTTTTGGATTAATAATAACCATAGACATATTCTCCCTTGGATGACCGGTTTGTTCGATAATTATTTTAATGGCTCATGATCAATATAGAAAATGAAAGGTCTAGATAAAAGGTAATGTCTAAACTTATGTACTACATACTCCATTTCTATGGCTTCCCTCTCTGTTGTGGTATAGTTTTTCTTAGCCTTGGATAGTTTCCTACTAGAAAATGCTATAGGATGGTCTTTTGTTCCCTTGGGATGGGCTAGTACCACACCTACTGTTATTCTAGAGGCATCTACATGGACATGAAATGGAATGTACCGATTCAGAAATATTAGATTAGGGGCCTCTACAATTTTTTATTTTAATATGTCAAAGGAGGTTTGACATTGATAATTCCACTCAATATTTTTTCCATTTTTCTTCTTTAATAGTTCCCCCAGAGGCATTGCTATCGATACATATCCTCTAATGAATTTGCAGTGATATCTAGTATATCCCAAGAAAGTTTTCACCTTTGTTGCTATTTTGGTGCTGGTAGTGTAAGTATCAAAGTTACCTTAAAAGGATCTACCATCAACCCTTCTTTACAAATAATGTGGCCTGACAAAATCCCAAATGGTACCGCAAAAGTACATTTCTTTAGGTTCAATGATATTTGTAAGCTTTTGCACTTGTTCAACATCATCCTTAAGGTTTGGGTGTGGTCTTTTACCAATCCATATACAGTCCAATCATCTAAGTAGATTTATAAGAAATCATGTATGAATTCCTTGAATGCATTTACCATGAATCTGCTAAATACTATTAGTACATTCTTTAGTCCAAAGGGCATTATTGTATACATGTAAGTTCCAAGTTCAGAGTCAAATGTTGTTTTTGGTTGATCCTCCTCTTAGATCTTCACTTGATGGTAACCAAAGAACCCATCAGTGAATGAATAAATTTCTCTTCCAACAATTGATTCTAGCATCTATTCTATGAATGGTGTTGGGAACGGGTCATGAATACAAGATTTGTTCAATTCTCTATAATATCCACATATTATTATCTCCCCTGGTTTTTTATTTTGTACCACCATTGGACTAATCCAATCTGCTTCTTCCACTAGTTTTATAACTCCTATTGCTAACATTTTATCAATTTCTACTTTGACCCTTTTATTCATGTTTGGGTTTATCCTATATGGCCTTTTACTTACTAGTTTAATACCCTCTTTTAATTGTATTTTCATCATCCCTACTTCTTCTTTGATTCCTTTCATTTCAATAAAAGTTCTTGGAAATAAGTCCTCAAATTCAGAGAGAATCTCAATCACTTGTGCTACCACTTTACAATCCCTTCCCTGATTTTGAGAGGTTTAATGTAGTATTGTTCCTTTGGCTCAGTTAGTAGCTCCAGTTCTAGCTTCAATTCTCATTCTCCTTCTTGGACATCTATTTCTAGATCCTCAGTACCCTCATCATCCATTCTTGTAGTCTTATAGCATCTTTGACTATTTTTTTTATTGTTTGTCTATCCATTCTACTAGTTTCCATATACCTTCAGTTCTAGGTGGTGGCGTGTTTTGCTCTGGTTGTTCTTTCTCTTCCTCTGTCATTTGTTGGATGATTATTTCCTTCATTTTCAAAAGTGTAGTATGTATATATTTTTTTGAACTATAGAAAGAAAATGTATGTATAAAGTCATACTGTACTTCCTCCCAATTGTTGGTTTCTCTTCTCCTTTCTTGGTTTATATACCAAGTTTGTGCTATTGGTGACAGTGTCCAATATAATAGATGGGCATATACAAACTTGCTATGTTCCTTTCTGCCTTCCTATACTATTGTACATGTAGTTAAATGCTCCTATAGTGGAATCTATTCGTCATACTTGGGTATGGTTTTACATTCTCCTTCCTCTGGTAGGTATCGTATACTGATGAGGAGCTTAAATATAGATGAGTCTTTAACTAAATCTTTATGAGTGAATCACCAATCAGCCACATTGTATACCAATGTAAGCTGTACTGCTTCTAGTCTTCTTTGTTCCTCTAAAAAATTATGTCCATCTCAGTCAAGTATATTTGTAGGTCTTTCACTCCAAAAAACTTAAGTAGTTTGATATGTGAAATTCCTCTCATAATATGATTAATTTGTCTAAATACATGATATTCCCTTGTACTTTTCTCTTCATATATGGTGCATACATTCTACAGTAGATTTTTATTTAATGCAGAGGTTTGTGGTAGGTTTTCCCTATTGGTTTTAAGCATAAATATCCTCCTAAATCTTGTCATTCTTTGAGTTTTGAGTTCCAGTTCATCTCTTATCCATGCTTCCAGAACTTCCTCACTATCAATACTATCATTATCATTTTCTGCTTCTATTTCTCCCCCTAAATTGGGTTCTTCTTCTATCTCATTTGTCTCTAACTTTGATATTGAGTAAATATTCTTAAGATAGTTACCATTAACTTCCGCATAATTGGATTCTTTAATGTATGCTTCTTCCATGGGTGATCCTAAAGGTATGTATACACTTTTATTGTTATCTGCAAAAGATAATTCTTCTTTGTGAGAGTCCACAATGTCATTTGCATCTACAAACCATCTTAATCCTAGTAATGCATTGAATAAATCCCCTTGTTCTTTCATGGCTACAAAGATAAAGTATATGACCTATTTTATGCCCATTAGGTTCACTTCCACTTGTTTCCAAGTTGCAATTGTTGCCATACTATATCCATATGCAAAAGTGATATTGTAGGGAGTTTCAGACAACCTAGATTTTCCTAGTTGTTCCCAGAGCCTCTTAGTAATCATATTTACATCCACACCCAGGTCTATCATAACATGTTTGAACTTTTTGTGATTTATATGAGTATTTACCAATAGTGGTTTTGTCTTCCAATGTCTATTTGTTCTACCCATTTGTCGGATTTGTTTTTTGGGTACTTTCTCCTTGTTCCAATATTTGGCAGATTGCTTCAATTTCTCCATAAGATTGTGTTGTTGCATTAACATTGTGAACTATTTAAGTGTTGCAACCTCTTTTTCTGTGAATAACCGATTATATTGTTTATGTCTATCTTGTTCTTGAGTCACAATTTGCTATGTTTTTTGGACAATATCATCATGCTATTTTTATCAGGGAAGAATACATCTTCTTCCTCACTTTCTCTCTTTTTGTTTCAGTAGTTTATTATCTTGCAGTATTTGTACCTTGTCTTGTTACTACTGCAACCTTTTCTTTCCCTTTATTTTTGTTCATTTTGGCACTTGACTATTTTACATTGGTTTTCTTCTTCTAAAGTTTTTGATGAAGATATATCTGTGTTACCATCTTTATCTCTCTAGAAGGTTCTTAATAACTGACCTTGTTCTTAAAGGACTCTCCAGATTAAGCGGGCACCTCTTTGTTTCATACGATTTTCTAGGTCATCACTTTTTCTTGTTGCGGTGCATTTTTGAAGTATTGTTGTGCTTTATCACATGAGAATAGGTCATGCTCTGTACTATTACAAAATTTGCACTATCTTCTCCTCTCTCCCCAGCATTCATTGGAAAAGTGTCCCAATTTACCGCATGTATAGCACATTGCATCATCTCTCCTTTTGCCTCTACCACAAACTCAGCCTCCTATATAGCCTCCAAATTGGTCTCTTTCATCTCTATTGTAATTATTTCCATATGGTGCGTTGGGGTTTAAATTTTGAATAGTGTTCATATTTCTTTGGTTTCTCCAGGTAGGTTGCTTATATCATTGATCCTGAATGTATAATGGTCTTTGCACTAGGCCTTTTACATATTCCATAATATTATTTTATGTTTTATTTTTATGGTTTGTGTTATACCACATGACTCATCTTCATCATCATCTTCCCTTACTCTGAATAATTGTGAAGCACAATCTAGTGTCTCATGGTCATCCCACTCACTGCATAATCCACAATATATTGTATTATTTCTTCTAGATACTACTTTTATATCTACCTTCATGGCGGCAGACTGTCTTTCCCCTTTCAATTTCAAACATTCATTCCTTATGTGTCCTTCCTTAGTGCAATAGGAACACCATATATTAGGCCTCTGTTTGTGTGAATTTTCTTCCTGCTTTGCTAAGATTTCTTATTTTAGATTCATTGCTCCAATCTATCCTCATTTTTTCTAATTCTAGGTTTTCTTTACTTTTATCCTATTTGTGCAACGTTTGTGACTCTATGCGATAGGCCAATGTAACTACTTCTGCATATGTTTCAAATATTCTTCCATCTAGAGATGCTCTAACCTCAGGGCTTATCTTGGATGTGAACCATTCAATCTTTTGTCTTTTAGTTAATGGCTCCTCTAATTTGTGGACTGTTTCTTTGAATCTTTTATCAAATTCTTTTATGGTTTCTCCATCTTTCTGTATTAATTACCTTATTTTTGCTTACTCCCTTTGTAGGGATCTCCAGAGTCTCAAAGTTTTCTGAAAACTCCTTTTTAACTTCATCCCAAGTTTTATCATGTTTAGGACATGCCTTTTTGTACCATTTCAAAGCATCAATCCTCAATGTCCCAATAAACTCAAATAGTTTGGTTTCATCCCTAGTTATACCATTTCGATTCCAAATGGATTCTAGAACAAAGATATGCTCTTCTACTTCATTGGTATCCTTTTCAAACATTGGTAGCTTAATTATGGCATCCATTTGTACTTTCTTCTATTTTTTCGATACCTCTGGTGTTTTGCAGTATATTTCTTCCTTGTCTTTCTTCTTAGGTTTTCACCTCTGTACTAGGGTTTTGTGTTCCCTTTGTCTCTCTATAATTTGATGTCAAAATACTCCTTTCTCAATATTTCCTTGAAATCTTTCTTAATTTCTTCTTCTATGTCTTCCTTATTGTCAACTTGATCCTTTATTGAAATTCTTCTTTCTTTATAAGGCACCTGGGTTGACTCCTAGTCGAGGGGGTGTGTCTCTTCAAAATTTCTCTTTATTTTCAGGGATACCTTTTCATTTCTTAATGACATCATGTCTTTTGTAGGTGACTTTTTACTTAATTGTCTTATACTTCTAGAACTAATCTCCTCATATACCACATCTTCTTCTCTTTCTCTAATATTCATTACACTTCTATTTACCAAATGGTCTAGGTAATCTGCATCCAAATTTAAGGGCTGGAGGTTGCGTATAGGATTTAATAATTCATCCCATTGTTTGTCAACTCTAATTTAAATATTAGCAAAATTAGGTTGAAACTTAGGAGTTTTACTTATTTGCGGTAGGGCTAGGGTTTGATTATATTCTTCCCTCCACAAGCTTCTTAATTGGTCATATGCCTCAATACTTCCTCCTAAACTTTTTGTAGCCCTGTCAATATGCATTGTTATAGGCTCAAGATTTTCTATATCCCTTTGTATCAAATTTGCAGAAACCTCTATGGATTTCTCATCCATTCTCTCTATTCTCTTTATATTCCTCTCTCCACACCCACATTGGCACACTCAACAACACCCTCATTGGTGCGCTCATCCCACTGTTCCTTTTCTTCTACAATTCCTCTTGTGCATTTTCTACTTCTCTCTCGTACCTTTTCCATCCTTTTGTGATACCTTTCTTGACATTCCTGAATCTATTTTTGCCTTTCGTCCTTGCTCATCTCCATTCCAGTTAGTATAATCTCACTAATCTCTCTTAATCTTTTGTTATCCCCTTTTGTCAAGGGTGTTTTTGATTTGGCATTACATAAATCCTCATGTATCCCATGGTCAGATCATTTTGAAGAGTTACATCATTTCAAGGATCTTTTTAGATCCTCCCCCTTTTCCATTTGTCATCCCCTTAAGTGTTTGTCCCACTCTCACAAGGGTAGGAACTTAAGAGAATTCATAGTCTTCTGTGCATATCATAAAAAATTTGTCACTTTAGTTTTCTTTCTTTGCACTACTCCACACTTTTCCTTTTTACTATTTTATCCTTTCTATTCTTCACCATCCTTTTCTAGGGTCCCGACAATGGAACCAAATGTTGGATAGAAATGGGAAGGAACCAGTCTGGAGATCTAGTCTTCAGTTAAATCTCTAAAAGTTAGTTTATACCCCTATCATACGATGAAAGAATTATAGATAAACATTAAGGAATAGAGTTATGTGTTACTATCTAAGTAATGTAAAATATTCATAAGACACACATACACATATTAGAACCCTTATATCTCCTTTATATATATTCATATTTAATGGGTAACTATACATTCATACCAACAGGTCTGAGTCTCTGCCCTTGTACATATTCTTCCTTATCTATCTCATTATCATTCATATTCTCCTATTGCTTACTTACATGTACATCCTATATATTCACATAGAGGTGTGCATTTTTCCAAAATACCTCTTTGTGTGTCATTTTTGTCCTCCGTATGCCACCTGCAATAACCTACAGTAGGTTTTGTTGCTTAATTTGTCCTCTGCCAACAAAAACCAAACCATCCAACTATATAACCAACATGTGGAATACCAAGAGTCAACTAACCATATCCTAAACATACATGATGTTAACATACCACATTTATCACCAAGTATGATGCCTCCACATGGATAATCATCTTGTAAACTATCACTACCACACACTATGAATCAATAGTTCTAACCTTTACATTATCAATATTAATATATTTATATATACCAACTTCTCATTTGTGGTAGCACATATAAACATAACTTCACTTTTGATTTCTTGTGTTACCTTGTTCCATCTTCGAAGACATTATCTAGTCCTTAGATCTTGTTGCATGTTTACCTATTCTACCAAAAGTGCCCCTGCATCACTAATCATGCTCCAACAAACACTAAACTCATATGAGGTTGTGATTTCTTCATCTTTATGACTTGCAGTTGTTGTCATAGAACCACCGCATGAAACAACATATATGATGTACCACAATACATACAACATCATTAACAAATATAAATGGTATATCTCTTATACCCCAATCCCTAAAAAATCACCACATTTCATTGCATTCCACCATAATGAAGACTACAGATAAATTCTTCCTACAAGGACTCTCTGTAGGTGAATATCATCCAAGTCCCAACATTCTCCCACTTGATATTTATTATAGGATAATGTGGTATTCAACCCAATAAGTTAACCTCATGCTCAAGAATGAGATAACCACATCTCATCCCTACATCATATGAATTTTGTAGTACTTACATGTTTTTGTCAAATAATTTGTCATGTTTACCTAAGTGTCAATTTTATCTATCTAGGCTTTCCTATTCTAAACCATCTCCATTACAAATTAATATTGCACATCGATATGTTATTCTAGCATGGTAAATAGGATTCTTAGCTAAGCAAATTACACTCTATGAATCACACTTCAACACTATTTGACTCTTACAACCAATATTATTACTTAACCTCTTCAATCACATAGATTCCTTACAAGCATGTGTTGTGGAAATATATTCTTCTTCAATAGTTGATAGGGTGGCAATTTGTTGCCTCTTGCTCATCCAACTCATTTCTCGTCTAAATAAAATAAACAAATATTTGCTTGTAGACCTCTAGTTGTCAAGATCTCTAGCCTAATATGAATTAACCAATGCTTGTACACTCAACACTCTTCCCATATCATTAGTACCATGATAAACTAAGCAACAATCTATAGTTCAATTAAATTACTTGAACGCCCTTTTACATGTGTCCAATGTTCCTTACCTAGTTGCGCCATGAACATACATATAATTCCCACTACTTGGGAAATATTTTGTCTTGTGTATACCATCACATACATGAGACTTCCTACTACACTTGCATAATAAACCTTCCTCATGTCCTCTAAATCCTTCACATATTATGGACATTGTTCCATACTCAACTTTGTGCCAATAGGTAGAGGTGAACTTATTGATTTACTATCTTGTATTCTAAACCTTTGCAAGACTATCCCAAGACACTTCCTCTAATTTAGCCATAGTTTCCTTTTACTCCTATCCCTGCATATCTCCATTCCAAGAATGTATCTAGCAGCTCCCAAGTCTTTCATATAAAACTTACTAGCTAACTAGGTTTTAAGCTCCTAAATTAGTGATTTATTGTCTCCAATGATAAGTACATCATCAAAATATAAACCAATAATTAGAATATAATCATTTACCTATTCGAAGTATGCATAGTGACTAGCATCACTTCTTCCAAAACCCAATTCTAGCATATATGTGTGAAACTTTTGGTTCCACATCTATGGGGGATGCCTTAGCCCATACAATGACCTATTCAATTTAAAAAGTAGTTGCTCTTTACCGTTCACCTTTTATCCTTCAAGATATTCCATAAAAGATCCTCGTGTAAGTCTCCATGCAAGAATGTTGTCATGACATCCATCTACTCAATCTCCAAATCAAGTGTTGTAGTAGTAGACGACAACATTCTAATGGAACTCACTTAGCAATAGGGGAAGAAATCTCACCAAACTCTATCCCCTCAACCTAGGAATAACCTTTTTCTACCAACCACACCTTGTACCTCTTAAGAAAGCCATTGTTGGTCTCCTACAATGATTTAACAACTAAGCTCATAAAGCTGTGACTCAGAGATTGGACATCTAACCTCAATAGCTGTCTTAATCACTATGGAGATGCATTTCACTTGTCAACCCAGGGACGTGAACTTGAAATGGGTCAGCACAGTATGTGCACTAAGAACTTCCAAAGTAGCCACGTTCATTCTATAGCTAAGAAAGACATAATGTTGAAAATAAACTGCTAGGAAAGAGATAACATGAATGTTGAACATCAACCATCAGCTATTCTAAGCTCAAGTGCGTGACAGAAAATAAAAGTCTGGGCAAACAAACAGGAAACTACTTTGTCTGCTTTGGGTGTAGGAATAGACACAGAATAGAATTCTAGTGGCTGCAGGAACATTCAATGCCAGATTTTAACTAATTACTTAATAGAAAATACAACTAAACTAAATGATGAAATGCTCACCAAGTGGGCCCCCTTGGATGAGTATTCCATAAGACAAATGTAAACTCATAAATGTGAACTTATAACTTCATTTTATTCATTGGAAAACATGAGTACAAATGAACAACGTGATTGTATTACTAAAAACTAGATAATGCAAGTATAATCTCTGATTAATCAACCCCTCAGAAGGAGCATACGAGTCTTATTTATAGAAGGAAAACTACAAAACCAACTACCTAGACAGGTGGTCAACTCCAACAGATTAGGAGGATGCCACTTTAGGGAAAGCATAGAAAGTGGAGAGGAGGTTACACATGCGTGGAATTTGGTCAAGCAAGTTGCTTCAATGCAAATCTAGCACGACAGTAACTCCTAAATTTTCTCAACAAGTAATTAAGACCAGTTACAAGGTGGTTATCTTTCCTCCATTTGACATTTGAATGATCACCATGTTTGACTTTGATGGCGAGTAACCAACCGGAAGAATCTTCCTCGACTTTATGGTTGCTAATTATATCTGCATAACAATATTAGTACACACAATAATTACACATCTGTAACTACCTTAGAGTAACATTCATTAACCATATGTAAAATTAACATAGATAGTTCATATAGCATGTCATTGTCATAAAAGATTACAGGAAATAACCTATGCCCAACATCTTATAGTTTTGAGGAAATGTCATAAAAACATTAGGATCAAAGTACCAAAGCCCAAGATAACTACATCAAGTGGATAATAAAGTTTAACAAAATTGAGTCATAAACTAGACTCATCACTCTCCCCAACCTAAGACTTTGCTGGTCCTCCAGCAGAGGAAGGGTTGTTCCTTTGTTTGGTTAATGCCCTAAAATTAGAAACTGCCAGCTGTCCTATATCAGTTTCTCTGGTGTGAGTTAGGATCCCAATAGAACCCTTGCTGCCTATCCAATCTGTTCCATCTCTGCCTCTCTTTAGCAATATCATACTGGTAAAATCTATAATTTGGCACAGGCCACAATAGGATAGGTGGTTGAAAGATTAAGGGAAGCCAGAATCAAGCCCCTTTGTCCTCCCAATCTGTATATATCTATCCACTCTTTTACATGCTACAACATAGCTCTACAGAGAGTGAGGCTCTGCTTGTTTTAGCTCATCAGACAAACTGTTCCACCTTTGTGTCAAATGTCCCTTTACAGATTCTCCAATAGTGTTTGCAACCTTCTCATATTCTTTGTAAGCTGCTCTCTCTCAGGCAGGATTCTGTTACCATAGCTTGGCCTATAAAGCATTTTGTGTCAATCATTGAAAATGCTTCCTGGATTACCAGATTCAGCTCTGATGGGCAGGGGAGTGTTGAATTCTAATTGCTTATAAGCCGTGAACTGCTGTCCCCAACTAATCTCATTTTATATCCAGGACATAAATGCCCTCAATTGAACATCCCCAACATACAACAAGGGGTTCCACTCATGGTCTTGGGACACAACATAATTATGTAAATAGAATTCACACAACAAATTCTTTATTTCAGGAGGAGCAATCCGATAAGCATTGAAAAATTCAAGAGGAGACTCAATGGAAGGGTTCAAACCTGAAAAAATCCTTGCTAACTTAAAAGTGAGGTACATTTCTTTTAAATGTAGAGCATAGACTCATGGGGGAGTCCTGCACTCTAATACCTGAGGCACTAAAGCTGCCATATTATCCTCTCTCTTTTAAAGTCACAATTTCTGCATTCTTGTCTTTAATCTCTTCATCTTTCTTTTGAATTTCATCCTTCAATCTGTGTTTCTCCTTCTTCCATTCTTATTCTCTTCTTTGCATCTCATTCTACAAATTCATGGCTACCATATGCATCGAAAAATCAGGAGGTCTGTGTATTCCTACCAAAGGCTTTCTTGGCACAAATGGTTGATCTTTATATAGCACAAGCTGCAGGGTTTCTGATTGTTCAGCCAATTTTGGCTGCAGGGCGTCTTGCTGTAGGAACTCTTGTTTATCTTCATGTCCCTGGCTCTCAATATGTACAACAGTTGCAACAAGGTCTGCCAGAGTCACATTTATTGCTTCCTCAATTATGTCTTTTTCTACAACATTCACATGCCCCATTGGGGCCTTTGTATCCTCAGCTATCATTTCTTCAACCCTAGGGCTTGTCTGTGGAGGCACACCAGAGGCCAGCTCAGCAGGTCTTGATTTACTAGGACTATCGTGTTGCTCTTTGGCTGCAGGAAGAATAGTGTCAGCCTTACATTTCCTAGAGAGTGACACCTTCCTTCCTGTGGTTTGCTTTTTAGTTTTACCCTTCTTTATTTCTGCCCTTCTCTTCTGCGCCCTAGTTTGAATTAAATTGCTAAGAGGAACATCATCATCAGAATCTGAATAACTTTCTTTACCTATACGCTCTGCTTCAGAAGAACTAATCTTAATAGCTTGTTTTGTTGCAGGAGGGTTTGCACTAGAAGTTGAGGTTCCCGGAGTAGCTTCAATAGAACACACTCTTCTCCTAGTTCTACGAGGTTGAGGTACAACCGCAGGTTGCAAATGGCTTGGTCTTATTTGATCAATATTTAAAAATTCCTCCCAAGTCATATCAGACACATCATGCAGAGACTTTTCAACTAACAATTTGATCAAACAATGGTGGGAAATAGAATTAGCCCTCCCTTTTTGGGTCTCGGTGGCCATGATTGAGAGAAGGTGGTATAGCACATTTGGCACATTCATTCTTCTCCCATGCCTCATATGATTCAGTAGTTTGAAATGCACAGAATGAAGATTCAACTGACGACCTTCACAAGTAATGTACCTCACAACATGAACAGCTACCTATTTCCATGGCTCAGGTAGAGAGGTTCTTTTGGCTCCCTGTTTGTCTACAGTCAATGGAAGATCACTAGGTTCTGTAAATTTGGCCCTAGTTGACCTAGCATCTCTGGTAATAGGGTAATTCTCATCATCAATAGGCAGCACTATAACTTCTAAAATTCTTTCTTCAGTAGCCAACACCTCCAACCCTTTTACCATGGCCTTTCCTTCAGATAATGTCTGGGCAAATTCTAATGCAATATTTTCATCAAAACCATTTAGCTTCAAGAAATAGTCTAACCAACCACAAATTCCAAACTTAGCCTGGTTGGGTGCATCCTGTAATAATATGTCATGAACTGTGGGTTCATTTCGAATTAATCCACCTCCCATTGACTTAGCTGTCTGAAAACAATCGCACTGCAACATTTTTTTTTTCTGCAAAAAGTTTGAAAACTAACTTCACCTTCCTGCAACCCTATTAAATTTTCAATTACTCATGTCGTCTGAATTTTCCTTTTTTGGGAACACAAGATTATTACAAGGGTAGTACAGGAAGTAATGAATAATCGATGAAGGCTATCATCTCACACTTGCAAGCCGTCATCTCACTCATAATTCAAATCATTCAATTTTAAACTTTGCTCTCATGCTTGCGTATATGGACTGACACGTGGACATAATATTCACACTCCCTCCCCAACCTAAATTTGAGCATGTGTCAGCACATGCAGAATAATGATGCGTGACTGGACAAGGAAGGGAATAATTACATGCTATGGAGAACATTGATATTAATTTACAATAATTAAATGAATGTACCAAAAGATAATTAAGATAGAACTATTAAACCCTGCGTACCTTGATGTGTGGAAGATCGGTTGCAAAAATCATGGAGAAAGTACTGGTCACTTTTTAAGAATTGATTGAGAAATGAATGAGAGGAGTGGAAGAAAGTGAGGTGGGATGAAGTGTAATCAAGACACGTGATGGAAGATAGAATAATGGATATGGGTGGGTGGATGGGCGAAGAAGTAGACTCCACAAATGTGGAAGTCTTTATTATGACAAGTGCCGTACCTTGGTTAGCCAGAAGGAGGGACACTTAGGTCCACTACCTTCAGCTGTAGGAAGTTCAAGAGTTGCATACTGATTGAATTGTTGCAAGAATTTTTCTTTTGAAGTTGGCTTGTGATACAACCTGAGGCGATGACCATTGACTAACAGTTAAATCTGACAGGGTCAATCGTGGTAAGTTGAACAACACCATTGGAAAAAACTTCAGCAACCTCATATGGTCCTAGCCACCTTGTCTGCAGTTTCCCTACATTATCCTGATACCTTGAGTCATAAAGCAAAGCCCAGTCACCAGGCTAGAATTTTTTTATCTTTGATGTATTTGTCATGCCACTTTATTCTTTGATTCTGCACCACATCTGTGTGATGTAAGGTTGCTTTTCTCATCTCATCCAAAGCATTGAGCTGCATGACTCTTTCCTTTTGTGCCTTAGAGAGATCCATCCCCAAGTCAAGCGTAGTCTGAAGAGTCTTATGTTCAAATTCAATAGGCATCATGTCTGTTTTACCATACAGTAATTCAAAAGGGGTGAAGCCTGTAGTTGTTTTCTAGGTTGTCCTATAGGTCCAAACAACTTCTGGCAGCCTGTTTGCCCAATCCTTCCTATGGACAGCCACAGTTTTGGTCAGAATGGCTTCAATTTCTCTGTTAGTCACCTCAACTTGGCCATTAGCCTGAGGGTGATAAGGAGTAGATTTCTTTTACCTTATGTTGTACTCATTTACTAGTGCTGCGACTGGGGTTGAGGTGAATTGAGCTCCTTAATCAGTCACTAACTCTCTGAGGACTCCATATCGTGTGAAAATTTCCTCATAGAGAAATTTTGCAACCTTACTATCTCTTGCATGTTTGATGGCCTTAACTTCTACCCATTTAGTTACATAATCAGTGCATACTAAGATATAGGATTTACCATTGGATGGAGGATCAATGGGTCCTACAAAATCTAATCCCCACTTATCAAATGGAGTAATCACAAGCTGAGGGTAAAGGGGCATCTCATCAGATTTGGTTGGCCATCCCATCCTCTGACATCTATCACATTTCTTTGTATATCTTCCTGCATCCTTGTGGAGTGTAGGCGAGTAACAACCTGCATTCAAAATCTTCATTACTGTCCACTTTGCTGCAAAATGTCCTCCACATGGTTTATTGTGGCATGCATGCAAAATGTTATATGTTTCATCTTCTCTCACACATCTCCTCATGACATTGTCTGGTCCAGTGTAGAACAAACATCCAGTAATCCATGAAAAAGGAAGACTTTTCAATGAGTACCCTTCTCTCCTTTGGAAAGAAATGATAAGGGACTCTTCCTGTGACTAGATAAATGGCTGTGTCAGCATACCAAGGTGTTTGCACAGTGAGTGAAAACAAATGTTCATTAAGAAAATAGTCATCAATGACTTGGTTGTCCTCTCATGTAGTCAGTCTTGAAAGAAAGTCTACAATAACATTGGCCTTCCCTAGCTTATCCACAATAGTGATATCAAATTCCTGCATTAGCAACACCCATCTTGCTAATCGACTTGATATTAGAGGTTTGTTCATAAGATACTTAATGGCTGCATGATTTGTGTGCACAAAGATTTGATAGTCTGTTATGTAGTGCCTGAATTTGTTGAGTGCATAAATGACTGCTAGCATTTCCTTCTCTGTTACTATCTAATTGAACTCAGCTCCCTATAAGTTTTTGCTGACAAAATAAATAACAGACTCAATGACTCCTTTCTGGCCTACGACTGCTCCTATGGCATAATCTGATGCATCAATATGAATGTGGAAAGGAAGTTCCCAATTGGTCCCTTTAAGTACAGGAGCATGGGTTAATGCTACCTTTAAATCATAAAATGCTTTGTTACAGTCTTCATTCCAATGAAATTCAGCATCCTTAGTGAGAAGAGTATACAATGGGGATGCCATTTTGCTAAAATCTTTGATGAAACATCTATAGTACCCTGCATGACCCAAGAAGCTTCTGACATCTTTTTGCGTTGCAGGAATGGGCAGATTGATGATGACTTCAATCTTTGCTGGGTCTACCTAGATTCCTTTTGGAGAAACATAGTGGCCAAGTACTACTCCTTCCTACATCATCATGAAGCACTTTGTACTATTCAAGGATAGATTGTGGTCTTCACATCTCTCCAACACCTTCCCTAAGTTTGCTAATGCCTCTTCAAAAGTAGCACCATAAGTAGTGAAATCGTCCATATAGATTTCCATGCAATCATGTGCGATATCTAAAAATATGCTAATGACTGCCCTTTGGAAAGTTGCAGTTGCATTGCATAAGCCAAATGGGAACACTAAGTAGGCATATGTCCCCCAAGGATAGGAAAATGTTGTTTTCTCTTGATCTTCAGGTGCGATCTGTATCTGATTGTAACTGTTGGTTTAGGATAGACAACTGAGAGGGGGGGTGAATCAGTTGTCTCCAAAACTTTCTTTTCTTTAAACACTTAAATCCTTCTCATATTTCTACAGCATAATAATGATTTAATCATGGAAGCACAATGCAATATCTCAAGAGAAGAAACACATTATTACATATGACACCAAGATTTTTAACGTGGAAAACCCGGTTAAGGGAAAAACTACGGGATGACTAACCCAAGATTGTATTGTCTGTTAAAAGAATAAGAAGAACAAAATGGTACTTGCCAATTAGGGCTCACTACCCGAGCACATTGTTCACAAGAGGCCCACTGCCTATAGGAGACACACTATCTACAAAATAATAAATATTACATACTTGAACTGGAGATTAGCATCTTCACCATGCTTGAGTCGGTTCCATTTAAGCTCAACACTTCTGCTCTGCTTTTCTCTCTTCTCCTCTCTACCACTTTCTCATCTCCTCCAGGATACTTTGAAATCACTTTGCAATTCTTATTTATACATGACATCAACTTTGGAATGATCATCAAAGTCGGCACAACATATTCTATTACAGAGCAATCACAAAAATACAACTTGATTTGTTACAAGAACTTCATACGTATCACCACATTATCGGCCACACATATCTGGGACTTCAATCTTTTTTTGAGGAACACGCCATGCTTCACAGAACATCTTCAAGATCATCTACAAGATGTGTAAAATATTCGATCGGCCATGATTAGGAAGAACACCATCACCTGAGAGTAAATCTTCAATTACGAGCTCAATCTTCAGTGCGGACCGCCAACACAAACTGGACACAATCTAGAGACCCCCACAAGCTTGCCTAAATCACCAAGAACATCCACACCACTTCTTCTTACTGAAATCATTCACATCTTCATCTAGAACCTCAAGAACACAGTCTGTCATCACTGTCACATTAGAATAAATACTTGCGGACCTCTAGACCATGAATCAATTGAGTTGTCAATTCACATTGTCTTCCTAAACATTCCACCAAATCCATAGAACAAGATATTGCATTTTTGGATCTCACCAGACCTATTTGTGTTACTCTGTCACCTCTGAATAGCTACCAGAACCAATTTTACTCATATGGCCATAACTTCACCAAATCTTCATACGGACCTCTCAAATCTTGACTGGATCATCTTTAGACACATATCTACAAACCCTTTGATGTGCATTCTCTGATCTTCATCTAGCTGGGATCTTCATTTCATAGAGCTTCATTATCTTAACTGTTCTTCTCTACTTCTGATAGGACTAATTTTCTCAATATCCTCAGCACACAGCTCATCCAATCCTTGACATCAAGGCAACAGGAGTATGTTGACATCAATGACAAAACCGGTTAGGCCCATACTTGCAACAATCTCCCCCTTTGTCATTGATGGCAACATATGATGTGAAAAACTGTTTTAACCATCAAGACAAGAACTTCTCCTCACTAACTAACATAGCTCCCCCTCTCAACAACAATCATTCATATGTCTTCTCTTTCTTTACTGCTCCCCCTTTGATCAATAACCACTTTTATTTTTCACGTCTTCTCTCCCCCTTTGACATCAATGGCAAAGGGCACATACTTGCATCAATATTTTAGAATCATATAGACTGCTCCCCCTGAGTGGCAGCTTCTTATCATCAATCCAGACCACAAGATATGACTGTGAGATCCACCGGACTGATGCACATCAGTGCACCTTGATTCAGAGTCGGAGGGGTAATAACCCCTAACTTCTCCCTAAGATACTCAAAAGAGTCCTTAGATAGAGGTTTAGTAAAAATGTCCGCAATTTGATCTTTTGAGGGCACAAACTCCAATTTGACTTCATTCTTGTTCACCTACTCTCTCAACAAGTGAGACTTGATGGATATATGTTTTGTCTTTGAATGTAACATTGGATTTTTTGATATATTTATTGCACTTGAGTTATCACAGAAGATTGTGATAGGTTCCTCATACTCCACTCTGATGTCTCTTAGCATTTGCTTCATCCACAATACTTGAGTGCAACTACCTGCTACTACAATATATTCTTCTTCTGTAGTGGACAGAGATATTGCCTCTTGTTTCTTGCTCAGCTAAGAAACCAGTCTTTTGCCCAAAAAGAATGCACCACCCCTGGTACTCTTCCGGTCATCCACATCTCTTTCCCAATCAGCATCTGTATATGTGTGAAGAGAGAAATCATGATCCCTAGGATACCATAAACCATACTAACTGTTCCCTTTAGATATCTAAGAAATCTCTTGATTGCCATGACATGAGATTCTCTAGGATCAGCTTGGAATCTGGCAACAAGACCAACAACATTCATAATGTCAGGTCTAGTTTGAGTAAGATATAGTAGTCCTCCAATCATTGACCTATACTTTTTCTGATTAGCCTTAGGAGAGTCATCATCTTTGCTTAGTTTACATCCAGTTGCCATGGGAGTATTCATTGGTTTTGAGTCTTCCATCCCAAATTTCTTCAACAATTCTTTCACATATTTGGTCTGTGATATGAAGATTCCTTTCTTTGTTTGAGTGATTTGCAGACCCAAGAAGAAATTCATTTCCCCAAACATAGACATCTCAAATTCAATTTTTATTTGATTTGCAAAAGTCTTGCACATACTATCTCTTCCTCCAAAAATGATATCATCAACAAATACTTCAACAATCAAGATATTTTCATGATCAGACTTGAAATACAAGTTACTGTTAGCAGTACCTTTATTGAAACCAATCTTCAAAAGATGTTTATCCAATCTTTCATACCAGGCCCTTGGGGCTTGTTTGAGTCCATACAGTGCTTTCTTCAACTTGTAGACCATATCACCATGATCAGATAATTGAAATCCATCCGGTTGCTCAATGTATACTTCTTCTTCCAAGTCACCATTTAGGAAGGCAGACTTGACATCCATCTGATATACTTTGAAATCCTTGAAGGTAGCAAAGGCAAGAAATAATCTGACTACTTCAATTCTTGCCACCGAAGAAAAAGTTTCTTCAAAGTCAACTCCTTCTACTTGAGAATAACCCTTATAGACCAATTTGGCTTTGTTTCTGACTACTTCACCATCTTCATTCAGTTTATTCCGGAAGACCCATTTGGTCCCAATCACATTTTTGTTTCTAAGTCTGGGAACAAGATCCCAAGTGTGATCTTTCTCAATTTGCATCAACTCTTCCTCCATTACTTTGGCCCAGCTTTCATCATTGTATGCTTCACTTACTGTTTTTGGTTCAATCTTTGAAATTAGACAATACTTCTCTGAATCTTGAGCAATCTTTCTTCTTGTTTGAACCCCTTTGCTTCTATCACCTATGATCTGGTCTTCAGAATGATTCAGTCTTACATATCTAGGAGTTTTGGGAATTTCTTGCACTTCTATTTCTTGGATAGGTTCATTCAAACTTATCTCTTCTTCCTGTATTTTAGGATTCTCCGGATCAGTCTGGATCTGAATTTTAGAAGGGGCTTGAATTTCTTGGACCAAAACATCATTCTGATTATCTTCTTCATATTCATAAAACCTTGAGGGATTTTTGATGCCTTCATCAACCTTCACGTTTGTACTTTCTACAATCTTTCTTAATCTCTTGTTATAACACTGGTATGCTTTGCTTTGAATAGAGTAACCCAAGAATATTCCTTCATCACTTCTAGCATCAAATTTGCCAAGGTCTTCATCTCTTTTAATGTAACATTTACTACCAAAGACTCTGAAATACTTCATAGTAGGAGTGATGCCAAACTAGAGTTCATAAGGAGTCTTACCAGTATTGCTTCTGATTTGTACCTGATTAAGAGTATAGACAGCAATGTTTACCGCTTCTCTCCAGTAGATCTAAGGAACATTTGCTTCCGTCATCATGGTTCTAGATGCTTCCTGGATGGTCTGGTTCTTTCTCTCCACTACTCCATTCTGCTGTGAAGTCCTTGGAGCAGATAACTGTCTTTTTATCCCATGTTTTTCATAGAATTCTATGAACTCTCTGGATGTGAATTCTCCACCTCTATCAGACCTAAGACATTTTATGTTTAACCAGGTTTCATTCTCTACCATAGCCTTGAATATTTTAATTTTCTCAAGAGCCTCAGATTTCTCTTTCAAGAAAGTCACCCACATCATCTGGGAATGGTCATCAATTAGTAACATGAAATATCTATCACCTAGAAAACTCCTGATTCTTGCCGGTCCACATAGATCAGTATGTACTAAGTCCAACAATAAGGTAGAAGATTGTTCCTTACTTTTGAATGTGACTACTCTGCTTACCCAACTGACATTCTTTGCACAAACTGTTAGTAGGTTTCACCAGTCTTGGAAGATCTCTTACAGCCTGAGTGTTGCTTATCTTGATGATATTATCAAAATTTACATGACACATTCTCCTATGCCACAACCAACTCTGATCAATTTAAACAAATAAACAACTTTTGCCAGTACCAACCAAGTGGAAGATGTTACCTTTTGTTTGAGTACCAGATGCAACCTCTGTTCCAAAACTTTCAAAGATCTTACATTTTCCATTTTTAAATCAGAGATCATAGCCTCTATCCACCAACTTCCCAACATTGAGAACATTGTGCTTCAGACCTTCAACATATAGTACATCACTGGTTTTGTTCTTTCCATCAAAAGAAATAGTCCCTCGGCCTCTGATTCTGCCAACAGAATTATCACCAAATTTTACAACACCTCCTTCATATCTTTCCAGATCTATGAACTTATTTTTGTCACCAGTCATATGGTGGGAGCATCCACTATCAATGACCCATTCATCCTTTTCTTCAAATTGAGTAGCCGGAGCTCTTTCTACCTGATTATGATTGACAGATTTAGTGGACATTTGATCTTCTTCCTTGATGGCAATAAACACCCAGTCACTTCTGGATTTGTTTCCTATCTCTTATTCATCATTTGTTACTCCTTCATCATCATCATTTTCATGAACATAGTAACATTTCTTTTGAAATTTTGATCTATTTGGATTAGACTTAAAAAATCTTTCTGGAAACCTTGAAGCAAAATGACCAATCTTGTTGCAGTTGAAACATTTGAAGGGCAATTTTCCTTCATACTTACCAGATCCTCTTGGCAGTCTTTTTGCAATAAGGGCTTCAAGTTGAGTAGCTTCTACCTCATCTTCTTCTAGATCTTTTCTTGCTTTTTCATACCATGATAGTTTCTTTGAGGAGTTCTCTCCTAAATCATACCTTTGTTTGCCTTTTACAAAGGCACTAGCTTTGAATGTAGATTCAGTCTTGGGGGGCATCTCCAAACTCAACCAATTCAAATGCAGCTAATTTTCCAACCAATTGATCTCTTGTGATATTTGATAAAGATTTGAATTCTTCAATAGAAGCAACCTTGTGTTTGTAAGCAGGAGGTAGGGATCTGAGAACTTTGGCAACAATCTCATCTTCATCCAAGGTTCCACCAGCACACCTAATGCCACAAACAAGATCATTTACTTTTGGCATAAATGTAGTGATATTCTCATCTTCATTCATCTTCAGGTTTTCAAATTTTCCTTTCAAACTCTGTAGCTTGGCACATTTAACATATTTGTCTCCTTCATGGAGAAGTTCCAGTTTTGCCCAAATCTCATATGCAGTTTTTAAGTCCATAACATTTGTCAGCTCTGAATCAGATAAGGCACTTAGTAAGGCTTCTTTAGCTCAAAGATTATCTTCAGCATCTCTGATTTCATCTACAATTGTTAAACCATTCTTTGGAGGAACATACTTCTTTGAAGTTATGGTCCAATATTGCATTCCCATACATTGCAAGTGACATTCCATGTGGCTTTTCCAAAGACTGTAATTAGTTCCATCAAACCTCGGACTATCCTTCTTGTAGGAAGACATCCTGGATCTCCTCAACCGATTAAGCTCGTTTAGAGGAACTTATCTCTGATACCAATTGTTGGTTTAGGATAGACAACTGAGAGGGGGGGTGAATCAGTTGTCTCCAAAACTTTCTTTTCTTTAAACACTTAAATCCTTCTTATATTTCTATAGCATAATAATGATTTAATCATGGAAGCACAATGCAATATCTCAAGAGCAGAAACACATTATTACATATGACACCAAGATTTTTAACGTGGAAAACCCGGTTAAGGGAAAAACCACGTGGTGACTAACCCAAGATTGTATTCTCTGTTAAAAGAATAAGAAGAACAAAATGGCACTTGCCAATTAGGGCTCACTACCCGAGCACATTGCTCACAAGAGGCCCACTGTCTATAGGAGACACACTGTCTACATAATAATAAATATTACATACTTGAACTGGAGATTAGCATCTTTAACATGCTTGAGTCAGTTCCATTTAAGCTCAACACTTTTGCTCTGCTTTTCACTCTTCTCCTCTCTACCACTTTCTCATCTCCTCTAGGATACTTTGAAATGACTTTGCAATTCTTATTTATACATGACATTGACTTTGGAATGATCATCAAAGTTAGCACAACATATTCTATTACAGAGCAATCACAAAAATACAACTTGATTTGTTACAAGAACTTCGTGCGTATCACCACACTGTCAGCCACACATATCTAGGACTTTAATCTTTTTCTGAGGAACACGCCATGCTTCGTAGAACATCTTCAAGATCATTCGCAAGATGTGTAAAACATCTGGTCAGCCATGATTAGGAAGAACACCATCACCCGAGAGTAAATCTTCAATTACGAGCTCAATCTTCAATGTGTACTGCCAACATGAACTGGACACAATCTAGAGACCCCCACAAGCTTGCCTGAATCAACAAGAACATCCACACCACTTTTTCTTACTGAAATCATTCGCATCTTCATATGGAACCTCAAGAACACAGTCTGTCATCACTGTCACATTAGAATAAATGCTTGTGGACCTCTAGACCATGAACGAATTGAGTTGTCAATTCACATTGGCTTCCTAAACATTCCACCAAATCTGCAGAACAAGATATTGCATTTCTAGATCTCACCGGACCTATTTGTGTCACTCTGTCACCTCTAAACAGCTGCCAGAACCAGTTTTACTCATATGGCCATAACTTCTCCAAATCTTCATGTGGACCTCTCAAATCTTGACTGGATCATCTTTAGACACATATCTACAAACCCTTTGATGCGCATTCTCTGATCTTCATCTAGCTGGGATGTTCACTTCATAGAGCTTCATTATCTTAACTGTTCTTCTCTGCTTCTGATAGGACTAATTTTCTCAATATCCTTAGCACACAGCTCATCCAATCCTTGACATCAATGACAACACCGGTTAGGTCCATACTTGCAACAGTAACCACTAAACCCATCCAAAAAGGAAAAGTACTGCTTTTCTGCAAGTGAGTCCAATACTTGTCTATGAAAGGAAGGGGAAAATGATCCTTTTTGGTGACATAGTTTAATTCTTTATAATCAATATAAACTCTCCATTTCCCTCCCTTTTTGGGTACAAGAACCAGAGGAGACACCCATTGGCTATCTAAGATTGGGTAGATAAATTTTGCATCTAATATCTTCTGGAATTCCTCTTTGACAATTTCTCTTAGTGCAGGGTTGATTCTCCTTTGTGGTAGTCTTACTGGTGTACAATCTTCCTTTATATAAATCCTATGGGTGCATAATGTAGGATCTAGTCCTTTCATGTCATGATAATCCAATGCAAAGACATTCTTATGTTGCTTTAACAAATTTGTCAAAGACAGCTGTTGTGCTTGAGTCAATTTGTTGTCTCCACTTGAGTTGTTAAGTCTACCATAGTTACTTCATTAATGCTTGGTACCTTAATTTCTTGTGGACGCAATGTATGCAACATACCTGGTGCTGCAAGAAAAGTGGGAATAAGTATCTTCATTGGATCAACGAAATGAGAGGATGATGTTTCCTCTACTTCACAATGATTTTGAATTATGTTAGACAACACCTCCTCCTCTCCTTGAAGTTGTAGGACAGAACTTCTGCCTAACATTATAAGCTGTTCCACAGAATTAGCTTCCTCTACCTCTTCACCAACATCAGGCCAAACAAGATTATCCATATCATGAGATGGCTATGCAGGTGGGTAAAGAACAAGTTTTTTAGTGCTTCTCCCATCAGAGATGGTCATGTCTCCTGACCGACATCCAATATAAGCATCTGCTGTGGCTAACTATGGCCTTCCCAGAATGATGGGGTATCCTCCCAATGTAGCTTTAGGAGAAAGTATCATGAAATCAACTAGATATTCCCATAAGTCCAGGGATACCACAAGATCCTCGACTATCCCATCAGGTTTAATAGTAGAACTATCAGCAAGCTGCAGGACAGTAGGAGTAGGTCTCATGGTTGCAACATTTAGTTGTTGTAGGATATCCTTGGTCATTACATTTATGGCTGCTCCTAGATCAATCAGAGCATTTCTAATTTGGATCCCATTTATAACAACTCCTACCATAGGACTTCTTCGATCATTATATTTGGGAGCAATCACTTTCCCAAGCATGATGTCAGCCAATTGTCCCACCACATGAACCATAGTGGGGTCTTTCCTTTTTCTACTTGGCTTCTTAAGGCATGCTTCCTTGATTGATTTTCCATATATAGGAACATATTTTATGACTTGAAATAGAGGGATCTTGACACATACATGTTTCAACTGCTCTAGAATGTCAAAGGTGGGTTCCTCTTCCTCTACCTTTTGTTTCATAGTTTCCAACCTTTGTGGAAATGGTGGTTCTTGGGCAGTTTGCTTGACTAGTACTAGTTTAGGATTTCCAGGTGCATTTGGTTGAATGGGGGTTTTTATAGGTTTCTCTTCTTCCTTAAAAAGCTCAGTAATGACGGGTCTCGAAGGAGCTGCCAAGGTAGTTCTTGAATGTAGGTGGATATCACTTACATTCACAGCATATGCAGGGAATTGATTTGGATCAGCAGAATATACTGGCTGCTGCTGTGGTTTATTATTTGGGTTAGGTGAGGGTTGAGCTGGTAACTGAGTAGGTTTAGGTGTATTTGAATTGGAGCTAACAGGTGGAGGCATTATAGTAGGTTGTTGGGGCTGAGAAGGTGACTGCATGTAATTAGTGGTTTGATTTGGCCATTGTTGTCCTCCTCTCCATTGAGATGTTTGCTGCTAGTTTCCTGGAGGTGGCTGCCAATTCCCCTGAGGCTGTTGCCACTGAGGTGTAGGCTTTTGGTAGTTTTTCCAAGTATTTTGAGGGTTATTCCAAGGCTGAGGTGGATATCCTCCATAATTAGATGGAAATGGTTGTTGCCATTGGTTACCAGATGCATAAGTATTAAAATATGGTCTAGCAAATGATAATGGATCTAGTGACATGCCTTGTCTTGGAGCCCATGGCCTCCTTTGTGCAACATAGAAGACTTGATCTTCTTCAACTTGTATTGGCTTGAACTCAGGTGGAATCTGCTTACTGTCAATGTTAGCTACCATTTTGCATTTGCAATCCCTCTTCTTTTGTCTGCAACGGGGACAATATTCTGCCAACATTGCCTCGACCTCTTCATGCTTCTTCTTTGCCTGAAGTGTGTCCAACTGGGTGGCCATATTTATTATAATATCTTGCTTAAAATTAGATAGCAAGTGACTTAGCTCCATCCTTGAAACTCCATTGGTAGAGGTTTTTCCCATAAGGGAATGGTAACCTCTTCCTTTCTTCATGGCTGCTCTGGAATAATTCTGACACAACTTCTTAATATCCTCCCAAGACACTTGGGTAATATATCCTCCTCCCATTAAATCCAAGGCATCTGTACAATGCTCACTTATTCCCCTGAGGAAGAGCAGTTTCTGAGACTCCTCATTGAGTGCATGATGGGGAGATTTTTGTAAACAAAATAAGAACCTTAAGATGTAATCCTCTAAACTTTCATCTTCTTTCTGCTACATTCTGAAAATATCATTTCCTCTCATATCTCCACCCCTACAGTAGTCTTTATACTTCTCAATAAATTTCTCTTTCATCTCATCCCAAGTATTGACAATATCACTATCTAGACCCATAAACCACCTTAATGCAACATCTATCATGGTAGTAGGAAACAACTTAAGCCTATGAGCATCAGTAGTGTAGTCATGCCTTCTACAGAGGATATCAAATTTGAACAAGAAGGTGTCTGGGTCCTCTGTTGCAAGTCCATAAAACTTGGGGAGAGATGAAGCAAGGATGTTTTTGAGATTATCCACTTCATTTTGATGAGCAATCAGAAATGGAAAGATTGGTTGATTGGGTACATTTTGGGCAGCCATAACTGCTGGCTTATTATCAAGGCAAATGGATTATCAACCAGGTTTTGGGCAGCTTGTTCTTCAGAGGATGTTTCAGAACTATTCAAATCAGGGAATGCATCAAGAAAAAGGATTCACTTCTACTTCTTCTACTAGGTAATTTGAATCATTAGGAAGGAATCTCCCTAAAGCATCTCTTCTCCTACCTCTATGCATGCAATATACTCAGTATCAACCACCTCTCACAAAAAATGTTGTGAATGGGTTGTAGATGGTTACTTCCTAACTAAGAGCACATTTTTAATAAAAAACTACAAGAAATAATACTAAAGATGACTCCAAAGATCTTCCTAGTTTGACACCATCCCCGACAACGGTGCCAAAAATGTTGGTCTCCTACAATGATTTAACAACTAAGCTCATAAAGTTGTGACTCAGAGATTGGACATCTAACTTGAATAGTTGTCTTAATCACTATGGAGATGCATTTCACTTGTCAACCCAGGGACGTGAACTTGAAATGGGTTAGCACAGTATGTGCACTAAGAACTTCCAAAGTAGCCACATTCATTCTATAGCTACGAAAGACATAATACTGAAAATAAACTGCTAGGAAAGAGATAACACGAATGTTGAACATCAACCATTAGCTATTCTAAGATCAAGTGCATGACAAAAAATAAAAGTCTAGGAAAACAAACAGGAAACTACTTTGTCTGCTTTGGCTGCAGGAACAGACACAGAATAGAATTCTAGTGGATGCAGGAACATTCAATGCTAGATTTTAACTAATTACTTAACAAAAAATACAACTAAACTAAAGGATGGAATGCTCACCAAGTGGGCCCCCTTGGATGAGTATTCCCTAAGACAAATGTAAACTCAGAAATGCAAACTTATAACTTCATTTTATTCATTGGAAAACATGAGTACAAATGAATAACGTGATTGTATTATTGAAAACTGGATAATGCAAGTACAATCTCTGATTAATCAACCCCTCAAAAGGAGCATCAGAGTCTTATTTATAGAAGGAAAACTACAAAACCTACTACCTAGCAAGGCGGTCAACTCCAACAGAATAGGACACCACTTTAGGAAAAGGATAGAAAGTGGAGAGGAGGTTATGAATGCATGGAATCTAGTCAAGCAAGTCGTTTCAACGCAGATCTAGCACAACAGTAACTCCTAAATTTTCTCAACAAGTAATTAAGACCAGTTACAAGGTGGTTATCTTCCCTCTATTTGACATTTGAATGATCACCATGTTTGACTTTGATGGCGAGTAACCAACTGACAGAATCTTCCTCGACTTTATGGTTTCTAATTATATCTGCATAACAATATTAGTACACACAATAATTACACATCTGTAACTACCTTAGAGTAACATTCATTAACCATATGTAAAATTAACATAGATAGTTCATATAGCATGTCATTGTCATAAAAGATTACAGGAAAAAACCTATGCCCAACATCTTATAGTTTTGAGGAAATGTCATTAAAAGATCAGGATCAAAGTACCAAAGCCCAAGATAACTACAACAAGTGGATAATAAAGTTTAACAAAATTGAGTCATGAACTAGACTCATCAGTGATCTTCTTTGAACTTCTTAAACACCCACTTACAACCAATGGTTTTTTATCCTCAAGTAGATCAATCAAATTCCACCTTACACTACTTAAAATCCCTCATCTCCTCATCCATGACATTCTTCCAAAACTTTTTCTCTTTTTAAGTGAGAGCCTCTTCCATAAAACTTGGTTCAAGTTATCAATATAAGTTAGAGTAAACAAAAATCTAGTGGCCTATACCTATTAGGTGATCTCCACTACCTTGTAGAACTCATAGTTATCAATGAAGAATTCTCTACTACATCTACACTATGTTATTCTTTAGAGCTACTTCTAGATGTGCTAACTTATTCTTCCCCCAATCTATTCTATCTACTATGTTGATTAGTTTCAAGTGCATCTTTTTGCTCTATCTTTATCTCAAAATGCATCTTCTATCCTCCATTTGACTATTCAATTTTGGGCACTACACCAATTTTCTTGAATGTAACATCCCTTGAGCAAAGAACCTTAAAGATTTTTAGATTTCAAAGCTTGTAGCTTTTGAAAATTTCTCTATAACTAATGAAAGTACACCTTTTATCTTTGAAATCCAACTTACAATGTTGCTCCTTAGGCACTTGAACAAATGACTCATAGCCAAATAGCCACAAGTGTGTCACCAATGGTTTCCTCCCAGCATACACTTCATATGGCATCTTTTTTAGTACATAAGTGGGCAACTTATTCATTAAGTATTGATGCAGGAACATCTGGAAGTCATTCAATGAATTGGGATAGTTGATGTTGAGCTACTGGGTGCCACAAAGTGACAATGGGGACTACCACATTTTACCACAGATGAGAGTATGGTCACACAGTTTGGAGGTTATGTAGAGCAAGGAAGGAGGCATGACATATATGAGTTTTAGAAGTTTTGAATCACCGGCAAAGGTATCTGGAAGCGTTTGAGTCAAGACTATGTAACTAGTTATCAGAGGAGACACTGGAATCTACCGTATTCCACCACATCTTCATTTTAGAGCTCGTAGAGCAAGATTTAGTTTCTATGACATGACATATACATCATACTCAGATTTCATGAGGTTTGGATTCATCTGCAGAGAGATATCACTATCAGAAGATCATCATCTTTCATAGAGCAGAGCAGTCAACATTCAGTTGAAGCATACAAGGTTTGTGGTGCACTTCCGTAACTTGTGGAGCCAAATGGAATATCATACAAGGAAAATTGGGACCAAATAGACCTTCATTCAGAACTGCATCAAGTTTCATTCATTTGCGGAGCATTACCATGAGTTGTAGGCTGACCTACTTGTTTCCTGCACATTTCATATGGCCTAGAGTTATGTGCCACCTTGTAAGCCGACATGGGTAATTTGGGAGATTTGAAAATGATATATATAAGCATGACTTGAGATTTTTTCAAGGAGGAGAGAGAAGGGGATGATGTGAAAAGATGAATAGTCTAGAAGAGGTGGAAGTATTTTGAGCCTGGGAGACAGTAGAGCAGAAGCAAAAGACAAATTTGAGAGTAGAAGAAGATACAAAGCAAAGAATAGAGAAGGATAAGAAGAAAGAAGACATGGAAGAATGATGTGTTCTATGAACCTTTTGTAAGCCTGGGCTGTGACCTAGCACATGAAAATCCCTAGAGGCATATGTAATGAGGTTTGGAATTATAATATAATGAGGAGTGATCTTTTGAAGGATGGGTTTTTCCCGTTGAGGGTTTTCCCAGGGTAAAATTGTTGTCATGTGATTATGAATCTCTCTTATCATTCTATTGTTAGATGTGTGTTTTTGTTGCATCTTTTTTATGATCATGATGTTTATTTAAGGCTGTAAGGTTGGACAATCCTTCATTGGACCCTCCTACCTTGACTGCGTCAAGTATCATGATATACTTACCACCTTTTCCAACAACTGCTATCTTAAGCTTGCACTAGTCAACCCACTCTTTCCCTGTTCCAACAAAGTTTTGTTTAACCTTTCTACTGCGCCATTTTGTTGCAAGGTGTATGGGTTAGTTCTTTTATTCTTAATTCTAGTATGCTTACAAAATACATCAAACTCTTTAGAGAATAATTCACTCCCTTTATCTATCCTAAGCACCTTTATTTTATTACCTGTATGATTCTCAAAAAGAGATTTGAACTCCTTTAACTTGAGAAACACCTCAAAATTATTTTTAAGAAAATATAACCTAGAATACCTATAATAATCATCAGTGAATGACAAGTAGTATAGAGACTTACCAATGGATGGGATATCCACAGGACCAAACACATCATTATGTATCACCTTTAAAATCTCCTTTCCTCTAGTGCTTTTAGATTTGAACCACACTCTATTCTATATACCTAGCACACAATGTTCACAAAATTCAATACCAACAAAAAAACCACCAAGACTTTCCACCATATCTTTACTTACCAAGGTTTATAAGCCTTCTTTAATTCAAATGAACTAACCTTAAATTTCACAATATCCCTAATGTAGATTTAGTAACATTAGCACTACCAAATAACTTAGTTGATGTATCCATCCTATACAAAGTACCATGCCACAATCCTTTTGCAAGCACCAAATTACCTCTAACTAATCTAAACGCTTTTCCATCAAAAGTGACATGAACTCTTACATTAGCCGTTTTAGACACATACGTAAGTTTTCTTGTTGAACTTGATAAATGGAGTACATCCATGAGTGTTTGTACTTTACCATCCATGAAAGAAACTTTGACCTTTCCCTGACCAACAATATTCAAAGAGATGTTGTTTCCAAGAAACACTTTACCCTCATCACTTTTGGTGTTCTTCGAACACCACTCCCTATATGGTGTCATATAAAAAGAGGTACTCAAACCAATCAACTAGGAACCATCACCAACACAATTAGCAAATACAAGGGCATCACTACTATATTCATCATTTTTAGAGGAATTATTAAATAATTCATCCTTGTTTTTAGACTTTCACTCCGTTATGTAACCCTTTTTGCCACAATTCTAGCATTTTACTAAAGACTTACCCAGAGATTTGGACTTGTCCTTCCCCTTAGAACTCTTACATTATGTCTTCTTCTTACTCTTCTTCTCTTTTGATCTACCTCTAGCAACAAGGGAATTAGAAGATTTATCATCCATGGACCTTTTTCTAGTTTCTTTACTTAACAAAATGCTAATCACATTTTCTAGTTTAAGTGTCGTATCATTACTACTTATATACATTACAAGGTTATCCCATGAACTAGTAAGGAACAAAGTAACACAATACATTTGTCCTCTTCATCTGCCTTGACTCCTATTGGTGCTTGTTGACTCAATATTATATCAAAAAAATTAAAGTGATCAATTACATAGCCTCCCTCTCTCATTTTCAAATAATATAGCTTTTTCTTTAGAACAAGTTTATTAACTAGGCTATTGAAATAATATAACACATATATTCTTCCATAATGAATTTGTTGTCTACTCCTAAGACACATTCATTAACACAGAATTTGATAGACATAACTAAATAGTACTTCTAGCTACTTCTAGCTTTCTTATCTAGTTTTACCCAATCTTCACCAGACATACCTAAGGGTTTAACCAAAGAAGATACCACCATCCACTAATCTCTTTTTACCACAAGATCCTCCATATTTAAATTCCATAATTTAAAGTTTTGACCATTGAATTTATCAATTTCATACCTCAATGTGCTCACCATAGATTTAATGCTATTCTATTTTCTCATGTAATCCTTTAAATATTTTGTTTCATCCCAGTTATGCACCAATTGCAAATTTCTAACGTTGCAGGATTATAGCACCACACACACTGAGGTTTGCACTCCATCAAAGTAGATATTACCCAAACAACCAACTTGAGCTCTGATACCAAATGTTGGGGATTTACGCCCTATTATAGAGAACTGATAGATTGAAATAACAAAGTTTTAGGATTATGTGTTCAATTGATAGTCAACATGTATCAAATCTAAAGAATAAACACATATGAAAGTAATGGAACAATATGTAGTCATGAGATTACATAAGAAGCAAATATTTTTACATGGGAAATCCTTATGGGAGAAAACCCCCACTAAAAGATGTTCATAATTGTATTATTCAGAATCAACATTGATTCAATATAACAAGATCTTAGGAAAAAGTTTTACATAGTCTCAATCTCAACATACCCTTCTTTTGCAATCTCTCATGTGTTTACACATCAATAATATACATAATATCTTCAATGTCTATTCCATGATTTTATAACCTCGAGTAACCTTGGTGCATTCACACAAACTAATATATATAGACGTAGAAATAGAAAAGCCAACCATCCAACTATATAACCAACCCATGGAATACTAAGTCATGTAACCATATTTTGAACATACATGACATTATCATGCTACAATTATAACCAAGTATGATGTCTCCACATGGATTGTCACCTTGTAAACTTTATCTCTATTGCACACTATGAATTGATAGTAACAACCTTTACATTATCAGTATCAGTATGTTTCCAATATAGCCATTGCTACTCACTTCTCACTTGCAACAACACATACAAACATAAATTCACTCCTAATTTCTTGTAGTACCTTGTGTCATCTTCTAGGAAATTATCTAACCCTTAGATCATGTCACATGTTCACCAATTCTGTCATAAGTGCTCTTGCATCACTAATCATGCTCCAATGAACTCTAAACAGATATATGGTTGTGAGTTCTTCAACCAGATGAATTGTGGTTGTTGTCCTAGTACCACCACATGTGAACCAATATATATTATGTATTGCAAGACCCAAAACATCATTAACGTGTGTAAATCACTATGTTTTCTATACCACAATACCTGAATAACTCATTACTTTTACTACATTCCATTGCATCCCATCAGAATGAAGAGTGCAGATAAACTCTTCCTACAAGTACTCTCTATAGGTGAATATCACCCAAGTCCCAACAATACTTTGGTTCTAGCATTTTTCTGAAGCTCTATGAATTCTCTTGAAATTGAATTGTAATCAAACTTTCATGGATGGAAACCTTGCAAAAACAAAGGTTAAAGGGGGAGTCTACCTCAGTTAGTCCCCTTGTGAGATTTGAAGCATAAATTGACATTAAAAATATAATAAATAATAAGCCATAAATTTAATCTATGCAAAGAAATAAATTTGATTAAAATCATAACCATCAAAACCTATAAAAAGATGGCAAATGACACATGGAAACACAACAAAGCTAGTGGGGGTGGGACAACAATTTTATAAACAAGGTTTTGGTTCAATCCAAAATGGTTTTGGGGTGTCAAAGAGGATTAATATGGGAATAGGAAACCTCAAATTTAAATCACACTAACAAGGGTTTAGCATGGTTGTAGAGGAAAAATAATGCATTGTAGACTTAACATAATTCAGGGGTAAACCTATCTGAACAATCCACTCTATCATTGCATTCCTACATTAAATTATCAACCAAGGAGCGTAAGCTTTTGATGGAACCTGCACTATATATGCCTTCAAAGACTCATATTCTCCTAAACTAGCCTATCCAAACCTACTCAAAATATTCTACTTGGCTAGAATTCTTAGAAATACAAAAACAACAAAACAACTATAGAACCCAGTGGCTATGGGTACCTGCAGCATAAGCTAGATAACTGTATTCAATAGAGAATTACAGAATTAAGTCAAAATATCTAGAATGATAAAAGAACTAACACTAACTTTCGGAGGACTTAAAATAGACTAAGCATGCACTCGTTCATGAATCACAACTACTAGAAATAGAAATCATGATATTTCACTTGTCTCATAATGCAATTTATGAAATAGTAGAGAAAACAATTTTAACTAAGAATGCATAAATAAATAATAAAATACATGAAGTGAAGATCAGTACCTTGAGTGGCCAGCTCAGGGAACTATCTCACTTAATTGGAAATCAAATCTACTTCAGATTCTCATGCATTCTCATAACACATAGTTGTATTCAATTCATATCATAAACAAGATCTTTCAGATTGTATTCAATAAAGCATGTCTGGATCTTTCAACATAGAAAAACAAAGTAATAGCTAATCAACTATATAATAAAGTAACTTGGAAAACTAACTTGACATCAAACTCATCCCTCCTAACTTATACAAAATTGGGAGAGTGTTATGTAACTACCAACTAACTTTGATCAACAATTCATCCCTAGATATCAGGGTATAGGTTTGAGATCAATTTATTAATCTAGCTGAAACATAGGAAGTAGAGTCCTATTCAAATAGAAATTCCTATACAACGGATCATATATGAAACACATAAGCTGCGATTAGAATCCTAGAACAAGTCTTCTTCTTCCATATTATTCTTCCATAATGATCACGTTCAGCTTCAGTTGGCTCTTGACTGTGATTTCCTTTAATGCCTTGTTTTGCAATGTGCTGCAAATTCTCCTCTCCTTGATGCCACATACTCGCTACTACACATGGTTTAATCCATAGAACATATGCATGCAAATAACCTTCATAATTAAACTATAAAATCTCATTTATATGCATACATACTCATGTCTAACTCATTCAATTGACAAATATTATCACCATGTTTCATATTGATAGAATAGGTTCAGGGTCTATAGAATATATAAAAGACAACATATTATGATGGTAATGTCTTGGAAAAGTATCTGAAATATCATAGGCATAAAGTCTGAAAGCATATAAAAATAACATAAAAGAAGCCAATATTTGAACCCATCATTTCCTCCCAACTAGACTTTTGCTTGTCCTCAAGCAAAACACTCAATAAAAACATCTAGGGGAAAAGATTATAATGCAAAGTAATCTACCTAAAGTCCATAACTTCTCTGACCCCCTGTCCCTACTTGAGATAAAAACCATTATAGCATGCAAGTCTATCCATCCTAATTGATTATGCACTCCTGCACTTATCACTTCTTCCTCCTGCCCAATATGGTATTGGATAAAGGAGAATAGGAGGGTGATAAGTAAGGGATAGCCATGCCACTCCTCTTTGCTCTGAGATCTAGAGGTACCTACATAATCTCTCAAACATGTTCATAAAATTATGAAAAGAGTGAGGCTCTTTCTTCTGCAATTCTGAGGTCAGATTATCCCATCTGTTCTGCACATACCTCTAGCAGTTCTAAATAATAAACACTACTAACCATTGTATCCTTCTATAATCCTTGAGTCTCAAATCCATAATTACTTTACCTGGACCCTTATGAGAGAGGAGTGCTAACCATTGGGTGAGGATCACGTTGGGATTTAAGGATTCTTTCCTAATCTGCAGTGGCTCTTTCTTTTCTTGTTCCTCATACTTATCCATCAGTTCCCCTCTAAGCTGCTCATTCCTGAAGTAAGATAACAATGCTCTAACTTGAAAATCATCAACATAAATCAAGGGGTTCCACTCTGTATCTTCTATCGTCAAGTAATTGTGTAAACAATATTCACACAATTGATCTTGTTCTTCCAGACTAACTTCTTGAAATAACTAAAAAAAATTATGCCTTGAATAGATAGAAATAGGCTGATCATTAATGAATCTATTAAATTGAAAACTGAGAAATTTTTCCTTAAGAAACAATGCATAAACTCTTGGTGGAGGTCTGCACTCAATGATTTGAATTGCTCTATCAATTACCTCTGTCATCTTCCCTTCCAACCTTTTCAATTCAGAATTTTTAGTTTCTAATGGTGCATTAAGAATTTGTTTCTCTTTCTCCCAGTTTTCCTTTTCTTGCTTGAATTCATCATTGAACTTCATCAATTCAAAACCCATAGATAGAACAGTGAGGCATGTCGGAGGTCTTATTACAGGAGGCTACATGATTGGTGCTTCTCTTTCCTCATTTTTCATTATACTCTCAACTAATTGTGCTAATAGATCCATATTGGTTGCATGACCATAAGTGTGAATTTTCTCCTCCAACTCTTGTATTCTTATCTCTTTTTCCCTATCCTTTTCCTCATATTGTTTCACTTATTCTTCTAATTGTTTTATCCTATCAAGGGCTTCTTGAAGTTCTTGCCTTATATTTCTATCTTCCAACAACTCTTTTTCTTTTCCAAAATCAAAACTTTTATCCTTATTTTCAATAACATCAAAAATTTCTTTAGTAGGGCTACCAGGAACTGATTTTCCCATCTTCGTTGCAATGAAAATGTCCTTTGAATCAAAACTAGAGGATGAAGAAACATACCTTCTTCATTTAGTAGGTATACTGGCATCAGTAGGAGCATTCTCAGGGGCATTTCCTTCCTTTTCTGAAGTTGTGTCCAACAATGTTGGATCTTACTGCTATTGTGCTTCTTCCTTTTCTACTTCCCCATGTTCCTCATCAACTCTTTTTCTCACATTCTACCTCTTTAGCCTTCCTGAATGCCTAGGTGTGACAGTTTCTGGCTTCTCTTCACTTTTTCTCTTTTTCTTACTTTCCCTCTTCTTCCTCTCACCTACACCCTTCTCTTTCTCAACACCCTTATGCTTCTCTACATTCTTACTCTTCTTCTTCTTAGAAGAAGTAGAAACATCACTTCTCATAGCTCCTCTCATAGGTTTAGTGTTAGGAGGTGAGGATTCTTCTACTATCACCGACCTAGTTTCTGGAGGAATTTCCTCCTGTGGCTCTTCCTATTCAGGTTCAACATCAAGTTCAACATCTAGTCCAACATCAGGCTCAGCATCTGGTCCTGGCTCCTGTTGAGGTTCATCTACTTCCAATAATTCTAAAATATCCATGCATTGTTTAAAAGCATCCCAATTAACCTATGGGTGTTGAATTCTCAAACTCCTTTTAACCAACAAAGCTATCAAACAATGATGGGATAGTGTAGTCTTTGTTTTCCTTTTCTGATACTCAAATGCCATTCTTTTCAGCATATTATAAAGATAATTGGGAACATTAACTAGTTTGTTGTGACACAGGTGATTCAACAACTTAAAGTGTGTAGTATACAACAAATTATGTCAACCATCATAGGTAATATATTTGATAATATATGAAGCACATTTCCCCTAAAAGAATGGAAAGGATAATCTCTTTGTACCTTGTGTGGTCAAGTCCAGGTTCTCATCATGCTCACAAAATTCTTCCCTCATCGTAGCTGCATTAGCATGGGTTGGATACTCAGACCTTGTGCATGGTAATTTAGTGACTTGGGCAATGGCTGTTACAAAGGCATCCACGATCAATCCCTTGACCGTTTCTTCGTCATACTACAACATTGCAACAAAATCCCTTGCCGTTTCATTACCATACTTTGTTAATTTCATAAAATAGTCTAACCATCCCACTCTGGTAAAGAGTGGTAGAACCAATACATCTTCCAATATCTCCTTATGCACCGATGGCTCTCTTCTGATGACATCACCCCCAATTGCACCTGTATTCTGCACTCTTATCAAGTCTTAATTCTGCCTAATTTCAATTTTATCACCTTTAGAAAACTGCCTTTCAATTCTTCCCCCCCAACTGTAGCTTTTAGAGCTCTATATTATTAATTTTTTTGAAATTTCAGCTCACTCATAGGGAAATAACAAGCTCACAATTTAGGGTAGGTCGACTATCATGGAAAACAACACATGAAAACTTTGACAACTTCTAAAAACTTGGTGGTAAAATAAAAATAAAAATAATTGACCACATACCCCTCCCCCCAACTGAAAGTTGAAGTGACCACACTTCACGAATGAATTTGTAGGGATGAAAGAGTAATGATTGCATGTAAAGGGTGATATATTGCCGCATGCATGAAATAAACAATAAGTAATAATGAATATAAATAGAAATTTTAAGTTAATCATTAAAAGGTTACCTTATGTGCATTTGTTATGGAGAACATTGAGCGGTGCGCCTTGGAAATGGAGATTATGTACTTTGGCATTTATTTGGCATGAGTAGAGTGATATGCATAGAGTAGATGAGAGAGTGGCGGGTACGTCAGAATTGCTGCAATGTGACAGATCCCATCAATTGATGCAACAACTTGTGAATGTGATTTGAACAAACATGCCACAACTGTTGGTTTATTGAAGATGGATGAAGCACGTGTAGAAGTAATGAAGTGCACGAAAAGAAGAATGGAATGTTGCCAAAGTGATGAAAATTTCTGCAGACACTTGTTGCTACGGGCACCCGCAGTACAGGTCCCGATCAAATGTGTACAGAAACATTATACGAGGTCCCAACTTTAATAGGTCCCTACTACATGTACAAAAATAGGTCCCTCTACAGTTGATTGTGCTAATTGTGGATAATGTGTTGTGTGTGCATGTGATGTATAAAGCATGAAAAATTAGGTCTCAGCGACAGGGGTTGAGTACTGCAACTCAACCTCCACATCACTAGACAGGATTGGTAGATCATCATCTAACGGTGTATTAGCTAGTGTTACAGAACCTTCATCAGGAGTGCCAGGAGTACCATACTAAGTAGCTAGAGAAACAAGAAAGTCATCTTTCTGAAGTGGCTTCTTATACAGTTTTAGCCTATGTCCATTTACTAGCAATAAAAACTAAACCTCATCAATGGTCTATAATTGGACTACACCATTAAGAAAGACTTGTTTAATCTCATAGGGTCCCAACCAATGAGACTGAAGCTTGCCGTTGAAGTCCTTGTATCTTGAATCATAGAGGAGTGCCCAATCACCAGCAGTGAATTCTTTAGTCTTGATGTACTTGTCATTCTATTTGGCTCTTTGTTTCTGTATGACCTTTGTGTGATGGATGGCTTCTAATCAAATTTCATCCAGAGCATTCAAATGTTGTAGTCTGTCCTATTGAGCTGCTGTCAAATCCATCCCTAGTTTCACTTCTGTCCTCATGGTTTTGTGTTTAAATTCTATAGGTAGGACTGTTGTCTTGCCATAGACCAATTCATAAGGTGTAAACCTTGTAGTTGTCTTCCAGGTAGTTCTATATGCCCAAATAGCTTCTGGGAGTGTAGAAACCCAATCTCTTCTGTGAAGCTATACTGTCTTTCTCAAGATGTTCTCAATTTCTTTGTTTGTGACTTCGACCTGACCATCAACCTGAGGATGGTAGGGAGTGGACTTCTTGTGTCTAATATGATATTCCTCTACCAACTTAGTGATTAAATCTAAGGTGAATTATGGGCCTTGATCAATCACTATCTCCCTTGATACACCATATCTAGTAAAGATGTCCTCATACAAGAATTTGGCTACATTGCCATCTCTAGCAAACTGTAAGGCTTTAACTTCCACCCATTTAGTTAAGTAATCAATAAATACCAGGATATATTCCTTGTTGTTTGATGTAGGAGAGATAGGACCAACAAAATCCAACCCCCACTTATCAAAAGGAGCCAATGAGATTTTTGGCTGCAAAGGCATCTCATCACTTCTTGTAGCTCTTCCCATTCTTTGAGATCTATCACAACTTCTAGTAAACGTGACATCATCTTTATGAAGCGTTGGAAAGTAATATCCTGTTGTCAATATTTTGAAGGTTGTCCTTTTGGCTACAAAATGTCCCCCACAAGGTTCATCATGACATGCCTTCAATATATTAAACACCTCATCCTCTCTAATACATCTTCTCATAATATTATCTGGGCTAGTATAGAATAGGAATCTAGAAATCCAAGAATAAGGAAAACATTTGTGAACTAGCTACCTTTTCTCCCTTGGAGAAAAGTAACCTGGAATCTTCCCTGAAACCAAATAATTAGCTATGTATGCATACTAGGGAGTGTGTATGTTGAGAGAAAAGAGATGATCATCAGGAAAAGAGTCATCAACCACTCCTTCTATTGATTGTGTAGGCAGTCTAGACAAAAAATCAACAATTACATTAGTCTTACTTGTCTTGTCAACAATTGTTATGTCAAATTCTTGTGGTAACAACAACCATGTAACAAGCCTGCCACCCACTATTGGCTTATTCATCAAATATCTAATTGCTGCATGATCTGTGTGTATGAACACTTTATAACCAGTAATGTAGTGTCTGAATTTATTGATGGTATACACAACTGCCAACATCTCTTTTTCTGTCACAGTGTAGTTCAACTCAGCTCCCTGTAAATTTTTTCTTACATAGTATATGGCATACTCCTTGGTTCCTTCTTGCTGGCTTAGAACTGCTCCAATGGCAAAGTCTGATGCATCTGTGTGGATGTGAAAAGGTAGTGTCCAATTTGGACCTCTGAGAACTGGAGCCTGTGTCAAGGATGATTTTATCTTTTCAAAGGAAGTCTGATAATTTGGTGTCCATTCAAATTCACTATCCTTTGTCAATAGAGTAAATAGAGGTGCAACAATTTTACTAAAATCCTAAATGAACCTCTTGTAATAACCTACATGTCCCAGGAAGCTCCTTACATCCTTCTGTCTCTGTGGAATAGGGAGGGTAGAGATAATTTCAATCTTCTTTGCATCAACTTGTGCCTGCACTTGAGATAAATGTCCCAAAACTATTCCTTGTATCATCATCAGAAAACACTTTTCATTACTCAAAGATAGGTTGTGCTCTATACATCTCTTCAAAACTTTCTCCAATTTGTGTAAGGCTTCATCATATGTTTCACCATATGTGGTGAAGTCATCCATATAAATCTCCATGTTGTCACGGGCAAAATCAGATAAAATACTAAGGACTGCTCTTTGAAATGTGGTTGGAGTGTTGCACAGACCAAAGGGTAAGATAGAATATGCATAGGTCCCCCAAGGGCAAGTAAACGTTGTCTTATCCTAATCCTCTGGTGCAATCTTGATTTGGTTATAGCCACTGAAACCATCAAGAAAGGAAAAATATTTCTTGCCTGCCAAAGAGTCAAGAACTTGGTCAATGAATGGCAATGGAAAGTGATCTTTTCTAGTAGTAGTATTTAGTTCTCTGTAATCAACACAAACTCTCCATTTGCAACCTTTCTTAGGCACTATGACCAATGGTGACACCCATTCACTGTTTGAAATGGGGTATCTAAAGCCTGCGTCCAAAAGCTTTTGAAGCTCAGTTTTCACAATCTCTCTGAGAGTGGGGTTCATGCGCCTTTGCTGCTGCCTGATAGGTCTATAGCCATCATCAATGTATATTTTGTGCATCCATAAGGCAGGATCAATGCCTTTCATGTCACTGTAATCCCAGGCGAATGCTTCTGAGTGTGTCTGCAATACTTCATGCAGGGATTGTTGTTGTTCATCAGTCAATGCATTGTTAATAGTCAACATCTTTCCTGGCCTAATTTCTAATTGTTTGGATAGTTCTTGTACAGAAGACAAATCAAGGCTATATAATACGGGTAAGCATTGCTAAGGTAATAAAGCATGAAATATTTGGGATACCTCTTTTGAGGAACTGCTGGGCATTATGTTGCTCAAAGGGTCTTGTAAGAAGGATAGACAGTCCTACTGCTGCGGGTGCCTCGCACAGTCATTTTGTATAATGTGAGCAATTAAATCATCTTCATTTGGAATATCCAATAAGGGGTTGCGTTCAATAGTCATTAAGGTTTGCATGGAATAGTTGTCCTCATCTTCCAGGATAGGCCAAATGGTCTAGTCAAGCTCATGGTATGGCTGGGCTGGTGGATACAAAACCAATTTCTTGGTCACAGTCCTATTGGATATGATCATGTTACCAGACCTACAACCTATAAATGCATCAGCAGTGGCAAGCCATGGTCTGCCTAATATAAGAGGATAACCAACAAGATTAACCTTTGGCTACAGGACTATGAAATCAACAAGGTATTCCCAAGAATCTAATGTAATGACCAAATCCTCAATGACTCCTTCAGTTTTGACTGTAGACCTATCAGCTAATTGCAAGACTATCTGAGTAGACCTAAGGTTGTTCAATTGGAGTGTCTGCATTGTCTCCTTGGTCATGACATTAATTGTAGCACCTAAATCTAATAGAGTATTCTTATTCAGAGTCCCATTGATTTTGACATCCACCACTGGACTACCTAGATCTGTATAATTGGGAACAATTATGTTTCCCAACATTATGTCAGCTAGGTTGCTCAAAACATGTACTATCTTTGGGTCTATTCTCTTTCTTCCTACTTTCTTGATGCAGAGATCTCGGATAGTCTTAGTGTAGATGGAAATATCTTTGATGGCCTGGATCAAGGGAATATTTATGCTTATGTCTTGCAACTAGCCTATGAGGTCATTTTTAGACTATGCTAGTTGTTTTTGAATAGCCAAGCATTTAGGGAAAGGAGGCTTAGGATGTGAAATGGTTTGAGGTCCTTGAGTTGATTCAGGGTCCAAAGGTGGTGTATCTGAGGCTTCCTCTGTAGGTTCTTCATCTTCAAGTTCTGTAATTTGGGGAGATGAAGGCCCTGCAAGTTGCTTCCCTGATCCAAGATGGACATGTTGGCAAGAGACATTGCTAGGCATGTCAGGTGTTGTCATTGATGGCAACTGAATCTATCTTACACATCCACATTGTATCATTTGATCATACTAGAAGTCAGATTGCAGAGTTGTCTAAGTCTAGATAGACAGGAACAGAGCATATGACAAGGTTCAACATTTTGGTTTACATTTCTCCACAAGTAATCATATTGTGCTGCGGATCTAAGGGAATGTTAGGGGATGTTAGCGCTATCTAAATCCAAAGTTTTAGCCTCCAGTGATGAAGGGATTGAAATTTATAAGCATCTGAGTATCAGGTTTTGGTTAGACAGTTTAGTCCGGTGAAGAATAGGCTGACTTGGTGTTTGATCCTTGTGCGGATAAAGAGAAGTGGTTGGTTGAGTTATTTATGAGATCTAGTGGTATTGGATGACATATGTGGTGACTTGAATACATAGGTTTTGGTTTGCATTGATGTTTGTGCATGGATTCAGCCGATAGAACAGTGATCTTGAAAAAGTTTCTAAGTTTTCTTGACGATGACTGCAGTTGATGAAATTACATGTTGCAAATATATATAATCGATGGGTTCGAGCATTTAGAGGAATGGGTGTGTGAATATGAAGAGGTAGGTGCGAAGTGTGGTAGTAACAAGTGCGAAGCAAGAGATCTAAGCTGCAGATCATGGCAGAACAATGAAACAGGACAATGAAAGTTGAAGTGTGTGAAGTCAGTATATTGAGCCTAACTGGAACTATAATCTTGCATTGTTAGATGCTATTCTTCAGTTCAAGTATTTCAGTGAACTCTTTGTAATTAATCTTGTAGGCAGTGAGCCTCCTTTGAGCAGTGAGCTCTAGGTAGTGCGCCTGAAGGCACATACCTTCCCATTTGTAATACTTTTAATAGAGTATAAAATCTTGTGGGTTAACCCCCACCGTGGTTTTTCCCTTAACCGGGTTTCCACGTAAAATCCCGATGTTCATGTGTGATGATCATGTTGTTTCTATTCTTAAGTTCATGCTTCTTTCTTTTGAATGTATGTGGTAAATTAATAAAGGAACATAATAATAATCTTTGCAGAACATTGATTCACCCCCCCTCAGTGTTCCTTAATTTCAACAATTGGTATCAGAGCATGGTTCCTTGGAAGAAGTTTAACAGCTTGAGGAAGATCTAGGAAGGTGTTTCAATGGGTTCATTCAGGTATTCTAATGGCATCAATGAACAACTTTGAGTTGCTTTAGAAGATCTTGATTAGTCTAGAGAAGAAGTCAAAGAACTGCAAGAGAACCTTAAAGATGCTAAGGATTTCATTCAGACTTTAAAAGGGCAACTGGGCAAATCTATGGAAAAGAGGAAGGAGCTACTTCAGCAGTTAGGAAATCAGAATGAAGACAATGGCATGGATGAGGCTCTGAAGGAGAAGACAAAGCAATGTGAGAAGTTGGCAAAAGAAGTTGTTGTCCTAAAACATGAGATGGAATCCAGGGTGATGAGACTAACCAAAGAAATTGAGGAAAGGAAGAAGACTAAGAAAAACCTGAATCAGTCTCTGAAAGAAAGAACAAAAGAGTGCTACAGATTGGATAGAATAATTGGCCATCTAGAGTTTGATCTACAAGAAACCAGGTATAATGAGGAACACCTTGAAAGGCAAATTGTCATTCTCAAACATGACCTAGAAGCTACAAATGAATACAAAGAGAAGTTCAAGATAAGCTCAGCTAAACTTGAGGTGCTGCTTGATAGTCAGAAGAAGAAAAATGATAAGCATGGTCTGGGATATGAGAAAGGTGAAAGCTCTGGATCCAGTCAAAGAAATCCTGAAACAAGAAATTAAAGAAGGAATCCTAGAAGGCCTCTGGTAAGACAACCTAATCCTCAAAGATATCCATCTTTCAATGGAAATTGTTTCAATTGCAATAAATTTGGTCATAGAGCTACTCAGTGCAGAAGTAGAGTGAATCAAAGTGGTCCATCCTTCTCTAGTCAATGCTTCAATTGTAAAAGGTATGGTCATAGATCCAATGGATGCAAAAGTATGATGATGAACTACTCTAACAACAGAGGAAATGCCAATTCTTTCAATGGCAAATGTTTTACATGCAATAGATTTGGACACATGGCTAATCAATGCAAATCAAGAGGAAATCAAGTAAATGAGCAGATAAATGTTGTGTGCTTTAATTGCAATAGATCCGATCATATTGCAAGATTTTGTAGAAGCAGGAATGATGATAGAAAAGGTCCAGTAAATAGAAACCAAAATATGCAGAGACAAGATAAAGGCAAGGGCAAAGTAGATGTGAATAAGGTCTAGAATGAAATAAACAAAACATGGGTGAAGAAAGGTGAAATGAATGATGGTGATGGGTCTACACCAGAATCTGGTGCTGATAATTCCTCTGGGAATTGAAATAGGAGCTTTGGCTCAGGGGGAACTGCATTGAAAATCTAATTCCCTCTGCTAGTAAGTGGGTGCCTGAATCTAGCACGATGAATGAAGATAAATAAGCCTATTGCAGATCTGTTGAAGCAAATTCTAGAAGAAAGGAAGCTAATGTGATTGATTGCGGAGTAATTGAAGATTGACTGTATTTAGAAACATGGTATAGGGAAGAGTTAGGGCAAAAGCATTTATTACATCAAAAAGTAGGTGTGTAGAGGTTAAAGAGAAAATCAAGTGACTTCAGAATCGCTTTGCATCTAAGAAGAAAGAAGGAAGGTGAGCTCTGGGCGAAGATTTCCAAGAGACTAAAGTGTGAAGAAGACATCTGAGCAAAAACCCTAACTGGCAAAACAAGGTACTCTCAGTAAAGCTCTCTGAATTTGCAATATCTGGATATGGCTACTCCGTTGGTTGTTGACATCACCGAAAGGTCTCGACATAAATTCAAAAAGCATCCACACAAATTTGTAGAGGTCGATCCGTTAGGTGCCTTTTCTAATGTTCCGCATGGTGTGTTGCACGTAGAAGATATTAGGGATTACATTCATGCTAGCATAGATGATTTTGGAGATTCACAGTTATTGGATTTGTTTAAGAATCACCTGAGGGGTGAGATTTATGGTCTTAAACCTGAGTATAAGGTGCTGCAAGATAAACATTTCATTCAGGTTATTGGGTTCCCGTCCTTTGATGAGGATGAGTGGGTCCAGTATGTACTGAGTCAGATGCATGCTTAATTTATGTGGTTGATGAAACCCTTTAAGGATGCCATCAAGGCTGTAACAGGATTGAACTCAATCAGTGGACTGTCGATGCTAAAATCAGTGAAGAATCAGACTATGACTGAAGCTACTGGCTCAAAGTTTGACAAGAGGGCAATGACAATAAATGATATAACTGATCTAGACGTCAAATTTACATCTATGGTGATTGGGTATAAGATATACCACTCCAGCAGGGAAAACTCAGTGTCCGGTACAACCATTTATGCTGTTTATCAGATGTTAAGAGAAAATGATGACTATGACTTGTGTGAGCTACTGTAAAATCAGCTAATGAAGAATCTAAACAAGATCAAGAAGGATAAGAAAAATACATTCAAGTATGATACGTTGGTCTTGTGCTTGTTCTTTTATTTCATGAATGAGTTGCCCGGGATGAAAAACCTGAATTGGACCAGTGACAAGCCTATTGCCATACAAATAAAAGAGCACTTGCACAATATTGGTGACTCCAATGCCCAAAGGACTACTCTTTGGGGATATTTCAAGAATTTTTAGAATATGATGCAATCAAGGGAAAGAATCCCTAAGTCTGTGGTGGAAAAGTACAAGGATACAATTTGTTTCATGGTAGAAACAGATCAATGCTTGATGGAAGCAATTGAACCAATGACTGTATGGATCATGCCCACGGGGTATGAAGTTGATGAACAAATACTAGAAATGTATGCTCAACACCTTCTGAGCAAACCAAAAGATACCTCAGTTGAGAGATTCGGTACATATGATGAGCTTAGCTTGAAGATGCATGTTGAGCTCCAAAAACCTAAAATCAAGAGAAAGGTCCTAAGGCAAGTTGAAATGTATGCATAAAGTATTGGAATAACTAAGGAAGCTGTGAGACAACACAAGGAAAGGACAGAGAAAGCTGAGAAGGAGAAGTAGGATAGGGAATAGGGAAGCATTCCAGTAGAATCCTCTTCTAAGTCAAGGACTACTAGGAGTTCTGGCTTAACCTTCGGTGCATCACCTTCTCCTATGGAAGAGAAATTCAAAGAAAAACCTATTGGTAAGGAAGGAAAAAGGACAAAAGTAAAGGGCAAAAGGTCATATGTCAGTGTAGAGAAGGAGGATGAAGAAGAGACTGAGTCAGATGGTGAGGTTAAAGAGTTGAAGGCCTCAAGCACTAAGGCTGCTAAAGTGTCTAAAGACAAGCCCTTTGAAAGTGTAAAGGTGAGAAAAAGACAAAAGATTGAGACTCATGTTAAAAAATCCACCTTGTCAGTTGAAGATATTGTGAATGCAGTAACTGTTCATGGGAATTTGAGGCCCATAACAAAATATTATGACAACTTTGATAATGCCAACAAGAGAATTTTGGAGGATGCTATTGTTAAGTACTTGAATACATTCAACAGAGCACTTGTGGAAATTTTATCAGAAATCCCTAAGAGTCTAAGTGACATTTTAGAGGTGAAAAAAGAAGCTGCTAAAGAAAATGATTTGGAGCTAAGAGAACATGTGTTGTCCAGTTTGTGTCCGGTAATCTCTAGGAAGGAAGCAAATAAAATTTTCAAAGAAGTTAAAGATGAATTCAGAAGCAAAATTAGGATGAATAAGCTAATGCTTGGAGACATTGATGAAGTGGTCAAAGAAACGGAAAAAATTCTGAAGAAATCCCTGGACAAGAATAAGTTTTATGTGGTCACTAAAGAACCTACTGATGCTGATGATACATCCATTCCAAATGATGAAGAATTGAAAGAAAATGAACAACAAGCTGAGGCAGATGATTTCTCTATTCTGGAAGAGGAAATATTGAATAAAGGAGATGGTGAAGGAAGATAATATTGATTATGCAGAAGATACTCAAATTCCTCTGGGCTAATCTGGTGAAGAAAATGCAGAGATGAATATGGAAATAAATGCTCCTACTAAAGGTGATTCTGAGAAGATTAAAGAGAAGAATGCAAAGAAAGCAGAAGAAGAGAAAAAGAATGAAAATGATAAGCAAGACAATGTAGTTGACTCCAGAAAGGGAGAAGATGCAGGCCCTAAAGAGCATAAAACATAAACATCATATTGGGCAAGAGACATTGCAGAAGCAGTGAAAGAAATTTTGGAGAAAGATAAACAAGTTGTAGAAGATCCAGATATAATACAAGGTCCAATCAATTTTGATACTCTATCACTGGTATAGTAGATGAAGTTGGCCTCTTTTGCACAAGCTAAGGCTAGAGAGGAAATCTTGAAGTTCCATATAGAAGACGGTGAGTTGCTTGGTCTTGCATCTGACATTTTGGAGAAAATCATGCCTACATTTCAGAAGTATTCATCAGCATCCCCCTCCGATTAGTTGAAGAGTCTGATAAACTTTGTAAGTACTCATTTTGAGTCTTTTGAAAAGTCAACAGAAGTCAAAGCCCAGAATGAATTTAATGATAAAAGATTTAGTGAACTAAAAAGAATAATTGACAAGGATAGAATTATGTTGGATACTAGTGTAAAGAGTATTCAAAATGACCTCACTGAAGGAGGAGATGTGTACAAATTTTGTTTATCTTGGTCAAAAGTTGTAGAGGATATTGAGAAGAAAATAAAGGAGTCCAAGCAAAAATTGTCAAATGTATCTCAATCCTTTGATCCTTTGTCAGTATATGCGGAGTCAAGAATGCCAAGCAATTAGCTTGATTGATGAAATAAAGAAATTGGTGAAAGAAAAAGAAAACATTGTGGCAAGGATGTGTGAACTCCGGGGACTGATTTTCCCTAAGTTAGAAACAATGTTCAATGCATTGACAGAAGCTCAAGCTACTGCTCTGACAAGTGATCCCACTGATCTATAGAAGGCAGAGTAACAGGCATTTTTATTCAGTGGTCATATTTCAGTTTTGGATAGCATGAAGAAAAGATGGGACAGTAAATTGGCACTGTTGAAAAACATTTTTGGTGATGTGTTTAAGTTCGTGTAGACAAGACATAAGGATTGTTTGTATATATGCGCCCATGTACATAGAGTTTTTGCGTGAATTTTGGTATGCAGATCTCAGCCTTTTCCATTGATGTCAAAGGGGGAGTGCAAAGCAATGAAAAACAAGGAATTCATCTAAGGGGGAGCATTGGAAATCACAAGTATACATAGTAAGGGGGAGTTGTTCTAATACTTAATCATTTTTCACCAAGTGTTGCCATCAATGCCAAAGGGGGAGATTGTTGGCAAGAGACACTGCTAGGCATGTTAGGTGTTGTCATTGATGGAAAATGAATCTATCTTACACATCTGCATTGTATCATTTGATCATACTGGAAGTCAGATTGCAGAGTTGTCTAAGTCTGGATAGACAGGAACAGAGCATATGACAGGGTTCAGCATTTTGGTTTGCATTTCTCCACAGGTAATCATATTGTGCTGTGGATCTAAGGGAATGTTAAGGGATGTCAGGGCTACCTAAATCTAAAGTTTTAGCCTTCGGTGATGAAGGGATTGAAAGTTACAAGCATTTGAGTATCAGGTTTTAGTTAGACAGTTCAGTTCGGTGAAGAACAGGCTGACTTGGTGTTTGATCCTTGTGCAGATTAAGAGAATTGGTTGGTTGAGTTATTTATGAGATCCAGTGGTATTGGATGACATGTGTGGTGACTTGAATACATAGGTTTTGGTTTGCATTGATGTTTGTGCATGGATTCAATCGACAAAATAGTGATCTTGAAAAAGTTTCTAAGTTTTCTTGAGGCCGACTGTAGTTGATGAAATTACATGTTGCGGATACATATAATCAATGGGTTTGAGCATTTCGAGGAATAGGTGTGTGAATATGAAGAGGTAGGTACAAAGCGTGGCAGTAACAAGTGCAAAGCAAGATATCTAAGTTGCAGATCATGGCAGAACAGTGAAACAAGACAATGAAAGATGAAGTGTGTGAAGTTAGTATATTGAGCCTAACTGGAATTGTAATCTTGCATTGTTAGATGCTATTCTTCAGTTCAAGTATTTCAGTGAACTCTTTGTAATTAATCTTGTAGGCAGTGAGCCTCCTTTGAGCAGTGAGCTCTGGGCAATGCACCCGAAGGCATGTGCCTTCCCATTTGTAATACTTTTAACAGAGTATAAAATCTTGTGGGTTAACCCCCACCATGGTTTTTCCCTTAACCAAGTTTCCACGTAAAATCTTGGTGTTCATGTGTGATGATCTTGTTGTTGCTATTCTTAAGTTCATGCTTCTTTCTTTTGAATGTATGTAGTAAATTAATAAAGGAACATAATAATAAGTTTTGCAGAACACTGATTCACCCCCCCTCTTAGTGTTCCTTAATTTCAATAGGACATTACTCACTTCCACCCCAGGTGGGATATTGCATCACCTCATTAGTATAAGCCTGCTAAACAGGCTTGTTATTAGGGTTAGGTGTAGATTGGGCAGGGATTTGAGTAGGTCTAGGAAGTGGATTTTGAGGTGTTGATGGCGGCATTATGGTTGGCTACTGTGGTTGAGATGGAATCATAGGTTACTGGAAATGTGCATTTTGCTACCATTGTTGGCCCTTGTTCCATTGAGGCTACCATTGCTACTGCTGAGTAGTCCATTGGGGGTTATAGTTAGGGCCTTGAAAATTTTGCTGAGGCCATGGGTTTGGCTGTTGTTGGTTCCAACCAGTTTGTGGAGTAGGCCATTGTGGGTTTTGCCATGCATTTGGATTGCCAGGCCATTGTTGAGTATTTCAAGCAGAGAAATTCTAGTTTGCGGCAAGAAAGGGGGAATTAAAATTAAGTGGATTAGAGGGTATACCTTGTCTTTGATGCCAAGGTCTCCTTTGAGCTATGAAGAACAAGTGCCCATCCTCTCCTTCAAATGGTTGTAATTCTGGCCTTTCAATCTTCTCTTGTTGGATACTGGCCACCCTCTTGCATTTACAATTGGCCTTCCTCTGCCTACAACTGGAGAAGTATTCAGTAAGCATTGCATCTACCTCTTCCTATTTCTTCTTGACATGAAGAGTGTCCAGCTGTGTAGACATATGGCTAATGATATCCTCTAGCAAGTTACTAATCTCCATTCTTGAAACCCCATTGGTTGCCTTGCCTATGATGGCTGCTCTTTCTCCCCTTGGTCTTCTGGTAAAGGTTCTAGAATAATTTCTACAAGCTCTATAGACATCCTCAAAGGGAAGTTGAGATATATCCCCTATTCCAATGAGATTGAGGGCATCCATGCATTCATCATTAACCCCCCTCAAAATACCAGCTTCAGTGATTCTTCAGACAATCTATTTTGAGGGTTTTTCTTCAAGGCAAACTAGAATATTTCAACAGAGTTTTCTAGTGGCTCATTCTCTTTCTGTGACATCCTAAAGATGTCATCTCTCCTCCTATCATGTCCTCTGCAGTAGTCTTTATATTTTGCTAGGAACTTTGCCTTCATGGTATCCCAGTCTGGAATGACATCTTTCCCTAACCCCATAAACCATCTTAAAGCAACATCTTTTAGTGTGGCAGGGAATAGTTTGAGCCTATAAGGATTAGTGGTGTAGTCATAACTCCTACACAAGACATCAAACTTGAACAGGAAAGTGTCAGGATCTTTAGTCACCAAGCCGTAGAAAACAGGCAATGCGGAAGGTGGTATATTTTTCAGAGTAGCAGCTTGTGCTTGGTTTGGGATAGGGAATTCAAACATCACTTGTCCTGGAGGATCCTCCACTATAGCATCTACCATGGTTCTAAAGGTCCCTTCTGTAGCTGTGGAAGAAGTTGATGGAGATGTAGGTGTTGATGAAGATGTAAGAGGAAACTCTTCTTCAACACTTTCTACTGTATAATTGATAAAGTCAATTGTGTCCTCATTATCTTGAGAAGTTGAAGGGAGGAATTTACCTTGGTGATCTCTCAGCCTCCGTATACAGTAAATTTAGCTTTATATTCTAGCAGTCCTGCACAATGTTAGTATAATGTCTAGTGTTTCCTGAAAAGTGAATTTATTAACTCTAATGTTGGAATCAAAATTTAAACTATGAAAGCATTTAAAATGAACCTAAGAAGGTACTGCCATCCCCAGCAACGACACCAAAAATGTAGAGGAAAACTAATGCGTTGTAGACTTAACATAATTCAGGGGTAAACCTATCTGAACAGTCCACTCTATCATTGCATTCCTACATTAAATTATCAACTAAGGAGCGTAAGCTTATGATGGCACCTGCACTATACATGCCTTCAGAGACTCATATTCTCCTAAACTAGCCTATCCAAACCTACTCAAAGTATTCTACTTGGCTAGAATTCTTATAAATACAAAAACAGTAAAACAACTACAGAACCCAATGGCTATGGGTACCTGCAACATAAGTTGTAGATAACTGTATTCAACAGGGAATTACATAATTAACTCAAAATATCTAGAATGATAAAAGAATTAACACTAACCTTCGGAGGACTTAAAATAGACTAAGCATACATTCGTTCATGAATCACAACTACTAGAAATAGCAATCATGATATTTCACTTGTCTCACAATGCAATTTATGAAATAGCAAAGAAAACAATTTTAATTAAGAATGCATAAATAAATAAGGAAGTACATGAAGTGAAGATCAGTACCTTGAGTGACTAGCTCAGGGAACTATCCCACTTAACTGGAAATTAAATCTACTTCAGATTCTCACGCATTATCATAACACATAGTTGTATTCAATTCATATCATAAATATAATCTTTTCATATTGTATTCAATAAAACATGTCTGGATCTTTCAACATAGAAAAACAGAGTAACAACTAAGCAACTATATAATAAAGTAACTTGGAAAACTAATTCAACATCAAACTCATCCCTTCGAACTTATACAAAATTGAGAGAGTGTTATGTAACTACCAACTAACTTTGATCATCAATTCATCCCTAGATATCAGGGTACGAGTTTGAGATCAATTTATTAATCTAGCTGAAACAGAGGAAGTAGAGTCCTATTCAAACAAAAATTCCTATACAACAGATCATATATGAAACACATAAGCAACGATTAGAATCCTAGAACAAGTATTCTTCTTTTGTATTTATTCTTCCATAATGATCACGTTTAGCTTCAGTTGGCTCTTGTCTGTGACTTCCTTTAATGCCCTATTTTGCAATGTGCTACAAATTCTCCTCTCCTTGATGCCACATACTCATTGCTGCACAGGGGTTAATCCATAGAACATATGCATGCAAATAACCTTCATAATTAAACTATAAAATCTCATTTATATGCATACATACTCATGTCTAACTCATTCAATTGACAAATATTATCACCATGTTTCATATTGACAGAATAGGTTCAGGGTTTGTAGAACATATAAAAGACAACATATTATGATGGTAATGTCTTGGTAAAGTATCTGAAATATCATAGGCATAAATTCTAAAAGCATATGAAAATAACATAAAATAAACCAATATTTGAACCCATCAATGGTAATGGATCAGAACTCCAAAAGGTGTCATAAAAGGGCTTGCACTCACAAAGGGTCGATGGAAAACACACCAAAATGATGAAATGGTTTCATGATGGCTTTAAGGAAAATGACAGATTTGAAGGTCTAAAAATATAAATCACAAAGTGGGTTGATGGTGGATTTAAGGAAAAAACCAAGTGGAAATGGTAAAACATTAAGGTAAATGCTTGAACAATGGTAATGGGGAGATGGAAAAGTGGATCAAAATAGCGATGGAAATGGATGGTGAAGGATCAAATGGGTGTGGGGTGAGGTATGAAAAGGAAACTATAGAAAAATTTGATAAATAACTTCATTTCAAACAAAAACCATAAACAAATATTGCTCACCCTATTAAAATCCTTGGAAAGAAACCACCTAGTCACAAAGATCCTATTGCAACGTTGTCCAATGGCCAAATAAAAATTGTTTGAGACTTTGGGGATGGAGCTAGCTCCCTCATATAATTTTTTAAGCAATGTTGGGGTGTCATCCATGATAAAAACTACCTAAAACCTTATGAACAACTTAAACTTTCTCTTTTTCTATGTAAAACTGAGGCAAAGGTGGCTAGTTTTAAAGAGCTTGCTTTGGGACTTTGAAGATAAGAACTTAGTAGGTGGGAAGTCCTAGTAATTAATTATCTTGCATTTGAATATTGTGGTAGGAGGGTGATAATTCAATGCCACCCTATTAGGTGGCAAATTGTGGGCATTATTTGTAAATGAAAATTTAGCTCAATTTCTTAGGGGACCTTAAGATTAAAGGGGGCCATCTAGTGGTGGGTGTCCTCATTAATTTTGTGTTCATTAAACAAAGATTTATGATGGAAAAATGTGAGTTTTACACCTAGGATGAGGCTAGGAAGAATAATTAAAGGTTTGAAAAGGGGGTAAAGGGAGATAAATCAATGGGGAATTAAATGTGGGGTTAGGAAATCATATGGGGATATAAATTAAATGAAATGGAACACATAGGAACTGTAAATAAGGCCATAGGATCAACATAGGAAAGGGGATATGGATGGATAAAGGTGACATCGGCTAGGCAAAAGGGGTCAAAACAACATAAGATGCACACACATGGGCTATGGGCTAAAATGAACACAAAACCATAATAAGGAAGTTATAGGGTATGCAAATTCTATTATTACAGTAAGTAGGAAGATAAATAATTTGAAGATGAGCTAAAGGAATGGAGAAAAGAGAAGGGGAAGGCCCCACAACATATAGTGAATTGTCTTCCTACTCTTCTAAATAATATGTTGTTCCTCTATTTGATGAAGTGCCTCCACCTATGGATGTAGAGAGGTAGCCCCTAGCCTAGATAAGAATAAGTTTAGATAAGAGTGAAGGGGATGAATTGTACATGCCTCCCACAAGGAATTTCCATGATATAGAGGTAGCTAAACAATAATCCATACATATAATAGGTGTGTTTTTTTGATGAGGTTCCACTAGAGAAACTACGTAATGAAAGGATTGTGGAATTTTGTAACTTCATTAGTGAAAATAATTTTGTACAAACTAAAGAGTTCAAGTAATTCAATATTATTTTTATGCAATCCAATAAGGCTAAGACCAAATTAATAAGTGAGTGAAGTGGTTCTAGTGAAGACACTATTGCATCTAGAGGGAACCCCTTTTCCCTTGCTATAACTGATGTGATTAACATAATTGTTAATAAAAGGAGGAAGCTATTAAAAGAGAATGGGTGTTTAATACTCCTAGGTTAGAGTATTTCTTAGGCAATGGTCATGCATTAGATGATGTCTGGCAATGTTACTATTGAGATGATCATGAATATGGTGACTCTAGCAAGGATGCAAATATTTCCTATAGATCTAAGTTTGATGTGAACACTTAGACCTTGGCCATGTGAGGCCTTTCTCCTCCTAATGATGAACACATGCAACAAGTGGCACTAGAAGATTATAGAGTCCAATTGATTGTGAAGAAGGTGAGTGAGGTTGGTGTAGTTGAGTCACTGAAAGAAAAAATCAGTGTCACTACATACAATTATTACAATGTGAAAAAGGATGGGGACTATAAAAGAACATATGCTGCAAATGTTAAATTAATATTAGAGGTAATGAACCTAAAGGCTCTTGTTGCAAGAAGGTAATAAGAATTAGAAAAGTTAAGGGTCTACCCCCTTTTGTTGCTCTTTCTCCTCCTCCTTTTGTGCATGTATCCTTAGTGTCTTATGAATTAGAACCTTCAACATCAATGATAGAGATGACCAAGGATCTATCTCTCCCACCTAATGTCTAGTTGTGCTCCATTAGAAAATTAATGAACTCTAGGTGGACAAGGATAATTTGAAGGCTAAGATATTTGAATTAAAGAAAGCTTATGGGAAAGAAAATACATAATTAAAACCCCAATCAAAGAATAATTTCGTTAGTATGTTGACAAAAAGGGTGAAATATGTAGAAGAAATGGCCAAGACATTATGGAATTTAATAAAAAGAGAAGATTTTTTACATAGTCCAATAAGGTTTCTAGATAAATTGTTGAGCTAAATAATAAATGGTTTGTTATGGATTCAAAGGTGCAAATATGGGCCACCTCCCTAATATATGAGCCTAATGATGACCTAATCAAGAAGGGGTACTCTTCCCTATAGAAAACAAGAGACACAACAAATATTATTAGTGAATTTGTAGAACTCTAAACAAGGTTGACACTCGTGTCAAAGATAAAGAGTTTGATGAATGAGAAGATGACACAACTTTAGAAGATAATTCAATTAGGTTTTCTTGAATATGAGGATGACAAGAATATATTGAAGCTTCAAATCACCTAGATAGGAGAGCTCAAATCAATCATTGATATTTATGGCAAGAAGTTGGCTGAGGTGAACTTCCCCACCTTTGACCTTCTAAACACCACTCTAGAGAACATAATCACCTTGAGACTTTAGGATAATGTTTTCATTAAAGGTCTTTCCTCCATCTAGGAATCACTATGGAATGCTACCATAAAATAGATCACAGAGGTAATGACCATAGACTTCCCCACTAGTGATGAATGATGAAGAATGGAGACATATTTTGGCTAAATGGCTCTAGTTGGTTCTCTCTTCATTAGATGGTTTTGTAGTGTTCTTCACTAGCCCATTCTACATTCTTTTATTCTTTAAATTATTTATTCAGTGTAACATATATAATGTAGGAGTGCTTTGCATAGGAACTAAAAATAATTATGGTAAGTGGTTGTAAAATATGTAAATAGGTTTTGTTATACATAAGGACTTAAAGGAGATCCAATCACAATGAAATATCTTATGTGGATCCCTCATTTCATCTTTCCTTAAGATGCAATAAGAGTTGTGAAAGAAATTTAGAGGCATGGACAATTATCAATCATCTATTAGATGGGTTCTATCCTCCCTCTCTTATAAATAGTAGTCTCATGCCTTCTTAAATCATCTTTTCCTATTGTCTGAGAGGCCTTGTGTCTATTAAGTGCTTTCCTAGAGTATTATGTCAATTTTGTATAGTCTAGGTAGTGTAGTCTAGATAGAGTTCTATGAGAGAGTTGATTCACCTTCTAAAGAAAAGGGTATTTGTGACTAGTCATATGTGCTAGATGATAGGTCCTTGGTGGCTAAACCTCCCTAGTAATAATATAAAAATATTTTCATAATTAATAGAAAGTATTTTCTCTAAATTGATGGTGATCTAGAAGCATTCTTGTCTTTGTGTGGAATTCTATATCTATATCAATTTGTTATTTCAATAGGTTAGTTAGGTTAGTGAAATAACGAGTCATGGTTAAACTTAAGATTTGTTGCAAATCTAAGAATGAAGGCCTTGACTATATTATTGATTAACATTTTGATTCTACCATACGAATTATTGCACCAATCTTAGAGCAAAAAATTGATCCTATCCTCATTATTCAAATTGATTTAATCTTTTGGAATAGTGATGAACATGGTTGTTCCCTTATGAGAACCAGGGCGTTGAATCATGTCATTTGAGAACATTCTCCTATTTTGTCTTAGGTAGTTAATAAATTATAAATCTTTATATATTAATTGAGGGGATTCCCTCTTCTATTATTAAACTGCAATATTCATATTTGTAGATATGTAGTCTAGATCATAATTTGTTTAACAAAGGTTCCTTTCTACTATAAGCATTGTGATAAGATGAGATAGTGACAAATAATTGGATGAATACTTAGACCATGTACACAATGATTGTAGATTTGGTGTTTTAATTGATTGTTGATCTATTCTGAACATTAGAGAAACACCTGTAGCCTAGTACAACAAAGAGTGAAGAAGCCTTTACCTAGCTTAAGTGTTGGCCTAAGTTCCTTGTTCTTGTTGATGATGTTCCCATTGCTAAAGGTCTCTTTCATTGGAAGGTCTAATGGAGTGGGAGTTTAGGGATACAATTGTGGTTCACTTGTGAGAACCAACAAAGGGAGGATCTTGTAATCCAATATGCTATTTTTCAGGCTACTATCTCAAAACAACTTATCCCATAGAAGTAGATGCAACTTGTACATCCTTGGTTTTAGTAGCCTTCTAGAATCCTCCCTTATGTTGAAACCATAGAGCATAAGATGTAAAAGGTATGGATGCATCAAAATAAGTATATGTTAACACCTTCATATCCATAATGGGACTTGCTATCACTGACAATAGTGCACAAATAATCATGATGAAGGATAGGCAATAAACTCTTGACAAACACTCTTTGTAACTCATGATCATGGATATTATGCTCCATCCTAGCATACATAGATTAAAATTGTGTAACATAATCATGTATCGTCTCATCACTTCATTGCCTACACTCCATAAGAACCCTAATACTAACCTTGCAACCCACATGAACTTGAAACCGTCTAACAAATAATAGTGTCAATTTTACAAAAGAATGAATAGAGCCACGAGGCAAGGAGTAGAACCACTCTAATGCAATGCTACAAAGTGTTTATGGGAATAACTTCACAATAATGTAATTTCATCATATAAATAGTCAATGCAAGTGACATTCAATGCTCCTAAATATGTAGGGGGGTCACTAGTGCCTTGAAAATAGTCAAATCTAGGAGCAACAAAGTCTAGTAGAAGACTATAAGCAAAAATATCATAAGCCAATGGGTTTTGAGTAGAGTCTAGAGCTATCTCAGTGTGTGATCCCGAAGGTATAATGTCCAATCTATACTCAAATGCATCCATTCGTGTATCCATGAGAGTAGGGTACTGAGGGTGGGAAAAAGAGGTGAAAGGAATTTGCTAATGGGCACGGAAAGGACTGAAGAGTTGTCATGGAGGCAACAATGTGAAAAGTAGTACCAATGGGCATGGAAGAATGAATTTGTGAGGTATGCAGTAGATCAGGGTGAACATGAGTGGCAAAGGTATGAGGCAAAGTGGGATGAATGGGGATGGTAGATGTGGGAACCTTGAGAATGGAATACTACGATGAAGGGGAACATATTATGAGGCAACTAGGATGGTGGGTCAACATGAGGTACATGTGAGGTAGGAATGATGATGGGATAAATATCATGAGGCATACCATAAGAAAACTTAGGTGGATGGGTGAGTTGGAAATGGGGAACTTTAGTGGAGATACCACTGCATTAAGGGCACTTTCCTACGATGCATGATCAATAGACTATCATAATGTATCCACTAAATGTAAAGACTGAGTACCATCTTCAAGCTTAGACATATCCTCTCTAAGCTTGACTAATCTATCAGTGATAAGTTGCCTATGAGGATCCATCTATATTATATGAGCATCATGATCAAAATCCTATTCATCCTCCTTTTAACCCCAATCGTAAACATGAAGTAGATCCTAGGTAACTATAAATAAAGAGGGGTTGAGCCCAATACTACGACAAAAGGGAATATGTAATCTAAGATGGAGATTGATGTACGCAATCCCAAATATTAAAAACTCCACACAAATCCATACAAGAAACAACCAAACTAGCATGATACTCCTAAGGAAGAAAAACATGAAACACATAGTGAGTATACAATCAACCAAGCTTATAAGGCAAGACTCCGAAAGAAAAATATGTACTAATAAAAATAAAAAGTGCTATGTGCTAATAGACTAATTATAATCACTTCATTTAATAGGAAGTGCTGAAATACCTATAACAAGCAAACAATGATAACAATAGCTATGACACATATCAAGAGATGAGAAGAATATAGGAGAAATAGAATTGAAACATGAACTGAGAACAAATGACAAACTACAAGTACTTAGCCCTGGGACCAAAGAACGAGTGCAATATGAATCAGACATAGGTTGTGGAACTTGTAACAAACTCCAGTTGACAGGACTGAAGCTATGGAAGAAGCAACAGAAATAGGAACTCTTGGTGGTATAGGGACAACATCGGGCAGTACTGTCCTAGAAGGTGCACTGTCAAAAATTCTTGTAGAATCGGAAGATGACAGTATTGAGAAACACCTGAGAGCCTACTGACAAGAGGGGTAATCCTTCCTAGTCTTGATTACAAGTTAACTCTTGTAAAGACCAATTTAATGACTTGGAGGAATAATTTAGTGAAAATGCTCTCATGCTTACCACTGGCAATTGTCATTGTGGTAGACGTAGACTGAATAACACTGCACGTTTTTCCAAGCTCCAATTGCAATCATAAAATGCCATTGCCAACCATTACTCATCTCAATCTCACAGCATTATGTAGAGAGGGCCAGTTGAAGGAGGCGCTGCACATTCTGCTTACTACACACAACCCGCCTCTAGACTCCTCTATATATCTTCAGTTACTGCAGACCTGCATTCTCAACAACGCGCTTTCACAAGGGAAAAAAGTTCACTCTTTCATCGCTCACAGGCGATTTGCATTTGCTACACGCATAACTTTTCATAATAAGCTTATTTACATGTATGTCAAGTGCGGAAATTTGGTGGATGCTCGTAAAGTGTTTGACCACATGAAAGAACGAGATAGCGTCTCATGGAATAAGATTATTGCAGCGTACAGTAGACATGGGTATCCTCACGAGGCGGTCACACTGTTTCACCAAATGCAACGAACAGGTTTCCATCCCGATCAGTTCACATTTGCCAGCGTCCTCCCAGCCTGTGCTAAAATGGGAACTTTGGAACAGGGTATGGACATCCATCAAAGCATAAAGGATAGAGGGATTTTGTCAAATGTTATAGTTGCAACTGCCCTGGTAGACATGTATGCAAAATGTGGAAGCATAGACAAGGCACGCGAACTGTTTGACAAAATGCCTCAAAGAAATGTGGTCTCATGGAATGCCATGATTGCAGGATATGCACAAAATGGATTTGTTGAAAAGGTTTTAGAAACTTTCAAGCAAATGCAATTGGCAGGTGTAAAGCCAAATTCCACAACATTTGCCAGCATCCTCCCTGCCTGTGCCAAAATTGGAGCTTTGGAACAGGGTATGGACATCCATCAAAGCATGACGGAAGGGGGATATTTGTCAGATGTTGTAGCTGTAAGTGCCCTTCTAGATATGTATGCAAAATGTGGAAGCATAGACAAGGCGCGTGAATTGTTTGACAGAATGCCTCAAAGAGATGTGATCTCATGGAATGCCATGGTTGCAGGATATGCACAAAATGGATTTGCTGAAAAGGCTTTAGAAATTTTCAAGCAAATGCAACTAGCAGGGGTAAAGCCAGACTCCACAACCTTTGCCAGCATCCTCCCTGCCTGTGCCAAAATAGGAGCTTTGGAGCAGGGTATGGACATCCATCAAAGAATAAAGGATAGAGGAATTTCATCAGATGTTGTAGTTGCAACTGCCCTGGTAGACATGTATGCAAAATGTGGAAGCATAGACAAGGCACGTGAACTGTTTGACAAAATGCCTCAAAGAAATGTGGTCTCATGGAATGCGATGATTGCAGGATATGCACAAAATGAATTTGTTGAAAAGGCTTTAGAAACTTTCAAGCAAATGCAATGGGCCAGTGTAAAGCCAAATTCTACAACTTTTTCCACCATCCTCCCTGCCTGTGCCAAAATGACAGCTTTGGAACAGGGTATGGACATCCATCAAAGCATAATGGAAGAGGGATTTTTGTCAGATATTATAGTTGGAAATGCTCTGGTAGACATGTATGCAAAATGTGGAAGCATAGACAAGGCGCATGAACTATTTGACAAAATGCCTCACAGAGATGTCATCTCATGGACTGCAATGATCGCAGGATATGCACAAAATGGATTTGTTGAAAAGGCTTTAAAAAGTTTCAAACAAATGCATTTAGCAGGTGTAAAGCCAAATTCTACAACCTTTGCCAGCATCCTCCCTGCCTGTGCCAAAATGGGAGCTTTGGAACAGGGTATGGACATCCATCAATGCATAATGGAACGGGGGTTTTTGTCAGATATTATAGTTGGAAATGCTCTGGTAGACATGTATGCAAAATGTGGATGCATAGACAAGGCATGTGAATTGTTTGACAGAATGCCTCAAAGAGATGTCTTCTCATGGAATGCAATGATTTTAGGATATGCACAAAATGAACTTGTTGAAAAGGCTTTAGAAACTTTCAAGCAAATGCAATTGGCAGGTGTAAAGCCAGACTCCACAACCTTTGCCAGCATCCTACCTGCCTGTGCCAAAATGGGGTCTTTGGAACAGGGTGTGGACATCCATCAAAGCATAACGGAAGGGGGATTTTTGTCAGATGTTGTAGTTGTAAGTGCCCTGCTAGACATGTATGCAAAATGTGGAAACATAGACAAGGCGCGTGAAGTGTTTGACAGAATGCCTCAAAGAGATGTGATCTCATGGAATGCCATGATTACAGGATATGCACAAAATGGATTTGATGAAAAGGCTTTAGAAATTTTCAAGCAAATGCAATTAGCAGGTGTAAAGCCAGACTCCACAACCTTTGCCAGCATCCTCCCTGCCTGTGCCAAAATGGGAACTTTGGAGCAGGGTATGGACATCCATCAAAGCATAAAGGATAGAGGAATTTCATCAGATGTTGTAGTTGCAACTGCTCTGGTAGATATGTATGCAAAATGTGGAAGCATAGGCAAGGCTCGTGAACTGTTTGACAAAATGCCTCAGAGAAACGTGGTCTCATGGAATGCTATGATTGTAGGATATGCACAAAATGGATTTTGCAAGGATGCTCTCAAAATCTTTGAATTAATGAAGCACTCTGGAACATGTCCTGACATTGTAAGCTTTGCTTGTATTCTATGTGCATGCAGCCATGCAGGTTTAGTGGATGAGGGATGTACATACTTCAATCACATGAGTAACCCTTATTGCATTACACCTACAGTTGATCATTATGTGTGCATGGTTGACCTTCTTGCCCGTGCTGGCTATCTTGAGGACACCCTGAACTTTATCATTAAGATGCCAGTTAAACCTTTGGTGGTTGTGTGGATGTGTTTTCTTGGTGCCTGTAGATCACATATAAATATAGGCTTAGGAGTAGTTACAGCAATGCTGCTTTTTGATTTGGATCCTAAAAATGCTGCGACCTATGTTCTTCTCTCAAACATCTATGCAGAAGCAGGATGGTGGTGTGAGGTTCAAATGTTAAGGAGATTGATGAAAGATAGAGGAATTAAAAAGATCCCTGGATGTAGTTGGATTGAAAGCCATAAAATGGTACATGTTTTTTGTGTAGGAGACAGATCGCATCCACAGACACAGGAGATCTATGTGAAGTTGGAGAAATTGGCTTGGGAGATGAAGGCAGCAGGGTATTTTCCAGATTCAAGACATTTACTTAATGATGTGGAAGAGGAGGAAAAAGAATTATTTCTCTGCCACCATAGTGAAAAGTTGGCAATTGCATTTGGTTTGTTAAACATGCCCCCTCGAACAACTATTAGAGTTTTTAAGAACCTTCGAGTATGTGCTGACTGCCACACTGCAACGAAATTTATCTCCAAGATTGTTGCAAGAGAAATTGTCGTCAGAGATGCGAACCGTTTTCATCATTTTAAACAGGGACAATGTTCTTGTGAAGATTATTGGTGATGCTAAATGAAGTGATCTGAAAAATGGGCTTGCACTGTAATAATGTGCACCATGTCAAACCTGCAGTAATAATGGAGAGACAAGGTTTTATTTTCAATTTCTAGAAAGTTTCTTTTTTTGTCTTTTTGTTTTTTGTTTTGAGTATTTGGCAATCCAGACCATGCTGTTGGCGTCTTTAAAATTAGATACACAAAAGTACAATGCAGATCACTACTTATATACACTGTTGGGGTATCTATCAAAGACATGTTTTATGATAACATAGACATTTCATTGAATTGTTTTCAGGAAACCTGCATATGTATGAAAAGAAAAGCTGGAGGAGGAGATGGACAATGAGGAAGAAATAAAAGGTGAGGAACACTCAAAGTAAATGGACATATGCTTGACCAACAGGAAGTGGGAGGAGGGATCACAATTAACCCTTGCCATTTTGTATAGTTCTTTTGGTTTGATTAATTGTATTGTCTTTTGCCTATGTTAGGTTGTTCATTTGAGATTAAATTGCACATTCTAGAATAGGTATGCAATTTTGTATAAGTGCATGTAGATTTTTCCTCATTTATGGTTAGAATATTTGTAATGTTGCTTCACATCCCTTTGCTTGATGACATAGCTAATAGATTTGTGAATTCACAAATATATATTTTTAATTTAATTTGATTTCAGTCTGTTTGGTTTTAATTAGAAATAATGTAATAAATTATTATAATTTTTAAATGAAGTGAAAAAATTACTATTATGTTTATGTTGTAGTAAGCATATATGCATGGCACTTGAAAAACTCGCATAATGAGGTTTATAGATTGATTTAGAGAGAAGTGAATAACATTGTATATGTAAAAATAAAATCACGACTTATATTACATTGCAATCACAGATTCATGATAGTATAAAATTATGCATGATGAGATTTATAGATTGATACTAACGAGATGAGGGTTTGAAGGTGGTTGGGAGAGAGCTATATAGGGCATTTCATAAGTGTTTGGAGTGACAATAGGTTTAAACCAAGAGGAACTTAAAAGCATCAGGGCTATAAGAATTTCCAAGAAACACAATGGGAGACATCCATAGGATTAAAAAAATATATTATAATTATATTCATAATATGGCCAAATTGGGTATTTTATTCAGACGTGGCAAACCTAACAAATGGTAATAAAGGTTAAATTCCATTTAATAAGATAGGAATTGAATAATTTTGCATTAATTGCATACCTAGCAAATGCTAGTGAAGACTAAATTTCGTATGCCACTTCTAAGGTTTGTTTACAATCCTTAATCACAACTATTTAGAATCTTGAATCTTTGTACTTGTTTCATGTCAAAATTTTATAACAGGGGATTCAATTCATAATGTTCAAAAACTTATGAGTCGTGTAGCTAACAAATTTTGTTTAGTCGACTTGAAAAAGTTGGAATATTATCATAAGCATACATGTTCCTATACAACAAAGGTAGGAAAAGATAGTTTTTGGAAAGAATCTAGAATGATGAACTTTAATTATTCATCTCATGCAAATGTATTTGGCAACGTTATGAGTATAAGGAAACATACATTTCTAAGTCATTATTTCTTTGTAATGAGTGAATTCAATGTTTATAATAGAAAAAGGGAATTTGTTATAAAGTACCTTCTATTCTTATAAAAACTAAATCACATTGTAATTATCACTAGTAGTATCACACCTAACGTCCTAAGGTACATCTAAAATTATAAACGAATATTTTATATATTCATTATAATAGTATATAACATTTGAATGGAGGCAACTCCATTGCCATTGATAATAAAAATAATGATAAAATAATCTTGTAGATTACATTACAAAAGTTGGCAATATGGTAGTCATTAAAAAAAATCAAATCTAGGCTACAAGATAGGCCATTATTTAGGCCATAAAAAATGTTAATGTTGCAAATATGTAGAAATGTCTACTGAGCACTCACATTGTAAATCACAAAAAGTATGAGCCATGTAAACATCACAAAGCTTAACTAGAGTTGTCTCACGAAGTTCAAAATGGGAAATTGTGGTTTGCATGCTTTCCTTGATATTTGGGGACTAATCCCATCCAATGTCACGTATGCCTAGAGCTTCTACTTTAATCTCTTTATGCTCAAGTGAAGAGTCCTAATATGAAACTCTACCAATGAATTTGGGAATCTGGTATTGACGGTCATCCTTAGGTACTATACCACTTTGCTTATTGGAACAAGGGTGGACCATTTGCAAGGAAACCATCCTACATGATGGTGGTGACTTCTAGACCTATTGTGTTTGTCTTTATTACCATATCTCTTCCATGGAAAAGTGAGGTCATAAGAATGCACCTTGATCATAGTTCATGTGCTTGGCCCTAACATTTGAACAGGTTTAGAGGTCTTGCAAGTGTTAAGACTCTAAGGTCATCTTGGATGTGATGTTGAAATGGTGAATGGGCATATGAAAACACATGATAGGCTTTCAACCTAAAAGAAGAATATATCGTTTGAAAAATTAGTAAAATGATAATATTTCTACTTTCCCCTAGTTAATATAACAATATTGGATGGTAATAAATTGTCTTTAGAATATGGAGAGGTCAAACTTATAAGTTGATGAAATTGAGCTAGAATAAAGAGTGTTTGATTCCATGTAATATATTTTGTAATACTTTATATTCTAACATATGGTTTACGTAACAACCCAAAGCTCAAAAATTGCATACTCTGCAATTATCACATTATGTTTTACACTCACTTTGATGTTTGTCCCCTTAGCATGTTTAATGATATATTGAACCAATAACCTTAGCCTTTCTTCCTTGCCAAGTTACCAAGTTTTATTTTGTTTTTATTGTTATTTTGTTATACTTTGATTTGCATAGCTTCCTGACATTGTTTTTGGTATTTTCTTCTAGATGATAGCATAGGTGTGGAGACATCTTTGCATCTGTGATTAGTCCCATTGTTTAAAAATTAAGAAAATGTACATTTGCTTGCCTTTTTTACTATTGGAATATATTGTAATATCCTCTTTGTTAGTCCCTGCCTTAGCAGAGGACTATTGTTTTTGGCTAACAAAAAGCACATTATTTTGTTTGGGGCTGTGTGCAAAATAGGAAATATTTTTGGCTAACCTAAGGTTTGGTTTTATTAAATATTTTTGCCCTGACAGATGCTATTTTCCCATTGGGGCTGTATTATACCCCTGGTATTTTGATCTTCTCTGTTTTGTGCTTCAAATATTTTATTGTTTTGTGCTGATTGTTGGCATTTTCTTATTGTGCATGGCAATGGAGGGTTCATGCAACTGCATGTGGCCTGGAGAAGGACAGGTGTTTTTTTTTAACATTTTTTTCCCTTGCATACATTTTTTTGCAGCTTTCTCTTATCCAGGAATGGCAGGTGTCATTGTAGTGGATAAATATGAGTTGTTTTACTGTAAAATCATCATTCCTGGCTTTGTGGGTTTCCTGGGCCGTTTCATATTTTGCCTCCAGATTGTAGAATGATTTTTCTACGGAGCGAAAAGGTTTGGACCTAGACAGATCTGGAGACTCCTGAGGCAATATTTGAGGACGGCTGCATCTTTGCTTTCAAAACAAAAGGTGTGCTCCTCCGCATTTAAGAACTTTACTTCCATTTATCTGCAGTTGTTTTACGCAGTCTTTTGTTTTCTCGTTTGCTCGGATCCGATATACATCAGTTAAATCTCCATGGTTTTCAAATATAAAATGCTCTCTGTATATTTGCATTATTAAATGAAAATCTTTCCAGGGCCTAAGATCAGGCCGAAAGGCGTAGAGTAAAGCAAATCCGAAATAGAATACTTAGACAAGAAATACACAAGTATATATTAGCGAATATCACTGTTATTTAAATCTTAAATTTTAGCATGCTTTATAACAGATAGTTAGAGAGTAGAAATTTCTAAATTGTTATTTAGATCTTAATTTTTAGAATGCTTTGTAACAGATAGTTACAGAGTAGAAATTTCTTAAATTGTTATTTAAATCTTAAATTTTAAAAAGTTAAGTATTGTATTGCTTGTAATGAACTGAGTATTAGTCATGACTCAGATGCTCTTGGACTTGTTGCTTTTAAAAAATTTCAGATCCTTGCCTAATGTTTATCTGTTTTATGTAAAAATAAATAATTTACTAATAGTTTTCCTTGATTTCTATTGGTTGGCAGGATTTTTCTAGATGGGTGAGCAATTTCAAAAAAGAAAAAAAAAACAAGGGAAAAATGTGCAGCACTGTTTGTCATGTGCCTGCAGCGTCTAGCCTTTCATGGAGGGTATATAGACACTTGTTGCAGAAGGTAGTTTTTTAAAAGAATTATTTGGGGGCCTTGGCATGCCAATTCTTCCTGTCTGTGTTTTTACTCTGGTGGAATATTCATGGTTTTTATGTGTTGTTTGCATGTGGGGAGGACTGAGATACAATGAACATTTCAAATTTTGAGTGCGAAGAGACAGGATTTGTTAAAAATTGAGTGTTTTGGGACATGCTCATTGTTAATTTTTGTGTAGCTTGGACAGGTGTTCTAGTCTCGGGTGGAGATTACGAGGCTGGAAACACAGCTGGAATAATTATCTCCATACCTAGATAATTGATTTCTCGAGAGACTTCTAGATATTAGGGTTTAGAGTCTAATTAATCCTAGCCATTGATTAAAATTAAATCATGGCCATTGGTTTCCAATGAGGGGATTATAAAAGAGGATCAATAGGCATTTGGAAAAAATAGATCCGAGAAGTATTTGCAGCGATAGCAAATAAATAAATTTGCGGTGATAGCAAATTGATTTGCAGTGAAAGCAAAGGGCGCAGTGATAGCGTTGGAGAGCAGTGGAATTGCCGGAGAAGGAAAATATTGCCGGAGCAATTTCAGCAGGAACAATTGAGGGAAGGGAATTTACAGGAAAGAAATTTCCAGAGCTCTGCCAGTAAGAGGCAAGCAATTTTGTATCTCTTGATTTTCTGTAGTTGAATAAAATTCATATCTGCTGACTGGTTTTCCCTTCGGGGTTTTTCCAGGGACAATTTGTCCAAAACATTGTGTTCATTTTATTTTTCTATCTCTGTGATTTTTCCGTGAAGTTGCAGCTGTGTTATTATTTAATATTTGCTGTAAACTATTTAATTTTTCGGCAGCCAATTAATCTTATAAGATAGGAAATTAATAATCAGTAGCTGCAATAGATTTTTCACATGGTATCAGAGCAGATCTGAGTGCAAAACAGGCACAGGGAGAAAGGAAAAATAATCTAGGGTTTATAAAACCCAGTTTGACCTCTTCAAATTATTATTTTCTTTTGAGATGGCCTCAACAGGTTTAAGAGATCAGGACAGATTGGATGGAGCCTCAAATTTTGGTGTCTGGAAAGCCAGAATTTCTTTATTGCTGGAAGAGAATGGTATCAAGGATTATGTGACCACTGTTGTACCTGTACCTACAGACGCAACACAGCTCGTAGCATATAAGAAGGAAGATGCCAAGGCAAGGAGGCTGATTCTTGACGGTGTTAAGGATCATATTGTTCCGCATATTGCAGAGTTAGATACAGCAAAGACGATGTGGGACGCCATTATGAATCTGTACTAGAATGCTACCCTTAACCGAAAGCTGATTCTCAGAGAAAAGTTAAGGAATACCCGGATGAATAAGGGAGAAGACGTCACAAGTTACCTGACCAGACTTAGACTTGTCAAGGATGAATTGGCAGCTGTTGGAGACAAACCAAAGGATGATGAGCTAGTACGAATAGCCCTGAATGGGTTTACTAAGCAGTGGGATGTCTTTGTTCAAGTTATTAATGGATGAGACACCTTACCGAGTTGGGATCGACTATGGAGTGACTTCACTCAGGAGGAGCTTAGACTAAGTCTTGTCAATGGAACCAGCAGTAATAGTCAGAAAAGTGAGGTGGAACAGGAAAACGTTGCCCTAGCAGGAAAAGGGAAAGCTAAGAAGGGGTCTGGCAAAGGATCAAATCCAAAAAGTGAGAAGAAGAAGGACTTATCTAAGATCAAATGCTATGGCTGTCACGAGTTCGGCCACTATGTCAGCGATTGCCCACAAAGGAAGAAAAATAAAAAGAAGGGCAAGAAGCAGACGGCAGCTTCAGCAAGTGTAGATGAGCTTTCTAGTAGAATGGAGGATGAGTTTGCACTCATAGCTTGCCTAACTAGCTCAACCTCACAGGGTGTTTGGTATATAGACAGTGGGGCGTCATTTCATATGACAGGAGTTAGGGAGTACTTCTCCAGATACAAGGAGGAGGACATCAGATTCCAGATTCAGATGGGGAACAAGTCCAAGTGCAATCTAGTTGGGAGAGGGACTGTTCTATTTCAGAGGGAGAATGGCAAGCCTATTTCCATTCATGATGTGTTGTATGTGCCAGGCTTGGGCATGAATCTAATTTCCGTATCTGTCCTTCAGGATAAAGGCTACAATGTACTCTTTAGAGGGGCGCATGTTTTAATCAAGCATAAGGATTGGAAATCACCCATAGCTATTGGAGTTAGGAGCGGCCGACTTTATAGGTTGCAGTTTGATACTCCTAAGGCACTAGTGAGCAGCAATAATCCTAGAGATCAAGGAGAGCTATGGCATAGAAGGATGGGCCATATACATCATGGAGCACTTAAATTACTTCGTGAGACAGTGACAGGTGTTCCAGACGTGAGCACAAAGCATGATGATGTATGTAAGGGATGTGTATTGGGGAAGTTTGTGAAAGCAGCTTTTCCAAGGAGTGACACCAGATCCAAGGGGGTTCTTGATCTAGTACATTCAGATATATGTGGACCAATGTCAACGAAGTCTCTCAGAGGATATGAGTACTTTGTTACTTTTATTGATGATTTCTCCAGGAAGACCTGGATATACTTCTTGAAGACCAAGGATGAGGTCTTCAGTCACTTCCAGGAGTTCAAAGCTCTTGTGGAGAATTCGACAGGCAGGAAGGTAAAGGTTCTTCGGTCAGACAATGGAGGCGAGTACAAAGGGAAAGAGTTCCAGGAGTTCTGTACCAGGGAAGGAATCAAGAGAGAGTGGACCGTTCCTTACAACCCGCAGCAGAATGGGGTTGCTGAGAGGAAGAATCGTTCTATATCGGAGGCAGCAAGGGCTATGTTGTATGACCAAGATATGCCACGATACTTATGGGCAGAGGCATGCAGTACAGCAGTATACATACAGAACAGGGTTCCACATAAGGTATTGGGCAAGATGACACCAGAGGAGGCATTCTCAGGGAAGAAGCCAGATGTTAGTCACTTCAGGATATTTGGGAGTTTGGCATTTTGTCACATTCCAGGGGCTACACGTTCCAAGTTAGATCAGACTGCAGAGAGAGGGTACTTTGTGGGGTACAGCGAGACCTCAAAGGCATATCGGATATTTATTCCAGGGACCAAGAGGATTATAGTCAGGCGTGATGTCAAATTCATGGAGGACAAGGCATATAGGAGGTCCAGAGATTTGCCAGCAGATGATCAGAATGAGCAGCCAACAGAAGCTCCAAGGATTGTTCAACCAGAACAGGGGCAGCGAAGCACGAGTACAGTTACTAGTACAAGCACAGGCTCAGGTGCTGAGAGTTCGCAGAGTATGGAGCAACAGATACAACAAATCCAAGAGATGCATCAAGAAGATATGGAGTTTGATATTTCATCCTCTATAGTTGACAGGAGGAACCGTGAGGTTCAACAGACACATAAGGATACTCAGGAGTTTGTGGGAGCTCCTAGGACGAGTAATAGACAGCGGAAACAACCAGCTAGGTATAATGACTATGTGGCATTGGTTAGTCAGTTGGTAGATAGTGAGCCTTCTAGCTATCAGGAGGCTGCACAACAACAGGTGTGGCAAGATGCGATGGTTGAGGAATATACCTCAATAATGCAGAATGATGTGTGGGAGGTTGTGCCTAGACCGACAGATAGGGCAGTGGTTGGATCACGCTGGATCTATAAGATTAAGCATGGTGCAGATGGTAGCATCGAAAAATACAAGGCAAGGTTCGTGGCCAAGGGGTTCTCTCAAAAGGAGGGAATAGACTATGAGGAGACATTCGCTCCAGTGGCCAGGTATACCTCTATACGTGCCGTAATCTCACTTGCAGCGCATATGGGATGGCAGATCCATCAAATGGATGTCAAGACGGCATTTCTTAATGGTGAATTGTTAGAAGAGGTATACATAGAACAACCAGAGGGCTTTGTAGCACACAGCAGTGAAACCCACGTGTGCAGATTGAAGAAAACTTTGTATGGACTCAAGCAGGCTCCCAGGGCGTGGTATGAGCGCATTGATAGATACTTGCAGGGAATAGGCTTTGTGAAGAGTGAGGCGGATGCTAACCTCTACTACTTGGTGGTTGGGGGTGAAATTCTCATTCTTGTTCTATATGTGGACGACTTGTTTTTAACAGGTTCACTGGGGCTTATAGAGGAGTGCAAGAGGGACCTTGCAACAGAGTTCGAGATGAAGGATTTGGGGCTTATGCACTACTTTCTAGGCATGGAAGTGTGGCAGACAGATGGAGAGATTTTCCTTGGACAAGGGAAATACTGCATTGAAATCTTGAAGAGGTTTGAGATGCAAGATTGCAGAGCCATGTCTACACCTATGATCACGAATTGGAAGAAGGTAGACACATCCAAGGAAAAGGATGTAGACCCCACCTTATACAAGATGTTGATTGGATCTCTCATGTATTTGGTCAACACTAGGCCAGATATATCCTTTGCAGTAAACTCTCTTAGTCAGTTCATGGTTGAGCCGAAGAGAGTGCATTGGATAGCAGCAAAGCATGTGTTGCGGTATTTGCGTGGTACAATCGAGTATGGGATCAGATATGCTCGAGGTGATGGTATCAAGTTGATAGGCTATACTGATGCAGATTGGGCAGGTAGTGCGGTGGACAGGAAAAGCACTTCAGGGTGCTGCTTTAGTTTGGGATCAGGAGTTGTCTCTTGGTACAGCAGGAAGCAAAAGTCCGTGGCTCTGAGTTCTGCAGAAGCAGAATACATAGCAGCTAGCATGGCAACGTGTGAGGCTATATGGCTTCGGAAGTTGCTAGTAGCCTTGTTTGGTCAGAGGGTTGAGACTACAGTGATACACTGTGATAATCAGAGTTGCATCAGATTATCTGAGAATCCAGTGTTTCATGATAGGTCTAAACATATAGACATCAGATATCATTTCATCAGGGATTGTGTACAGCGGAGGGTTGTTCAGCTACAGTATATACCTACAGATCAGCAGGTAGCAGACATTTTGACAAAGGCATTGGGGAAGGCAAAATTCATCTTCTTCAGAGGTAAGTTGGGTGTTATGCAGAACACCTTCCTCGCTAAGAGGGAGTGTTAATTTTTGTGTAGCTTGGACAGGTGTTCTAGTCTCGGGTGGAGATTACGAGGCTGGAAACACAGCTGGAATAATTATCTCCATACCTAGATAATTGATTTCTCGAGAGACTTCTAGATATTAGGGTTTAGAGTCTAATTAATCCTAGCCATTGATTAAAATTAAATCATGGCCATTGGTTTCCAATGAGGGGATTATAAAAGAGGATCAATAGGCATTTGGAAAAAATAGATCCGAGAAGTATTTGCAGCGATAGCAAATAAATAAATTTGCGGTGATAGCAAATTGATTTGCAGTGAAAGCAAAGGGCGCAGTGATAGCGTTGGAGAGCAGTGGAATTGCCGGAGAAGGAAAATATTGCCGGAGCAATTTCAGCAGGAACAATTGAGGGAAGGGAATTTACAGGAAAGAAATTTCCAGAGCTCTGCCAGTAAGAGGCAAGCAATTTTGTATCTCTTGATTTTCTGTAGTTGAATAAAATTCATATCTGCTGACTGGTTTTCCCTTCGGGGTTTTTCCAGGGACAATTTGTCCAAAACATTGTGTTCATTTTATTTTTCTATCTCCGTGATTTTTCCGTGAAGTTGCAGCTGTGTTATTATTTAATATTTGCTGTAAACTATTTAATTTTTCGGCAGCCAATTAATCTTATAAGATAGGAAATTAATAATCAGTAGCTGCAATAGATTTTTCACACTCATTGGGGGGGTATATAGTAGTTTTATGTTTTGAACCTTGAAAGGGAGAGGGCATAGGATTTGAGTGTGAAGAGCCAGGGGGTTTGCAGATTAAGGTTTTGGGATTGGGGGGATGGGGAGAATAGATGCAAACGGGTTGTTCAGCATTATATTGAGATGCACATTTGACGAGCCATGAAAGGATGGTAATAATCAATTTATTGCAGGTTATGGCTAGATTATCTCCATTATTACAAGCACACTTTGGTGAAACACTTGCACACAATGCTTGGTGAAGTTGTTGCTGTTACTGGTGTGGCACAAACGATGGACCAGCTTTGCATGAGTCAGAAATAGGGCTTGCTATGGGCATTACTGGTGCCAAGGTTTGAAAATTTTGAGTTATCTTGTCCATTACTTAATATGCGATTATTAATAATTGTTTTGTACTCAATGATTGCATATAATGATATTATCCTAGAAGCATGCAGAGAAGGAGCTTGATGGCGATTCTTTTATAATTTATTTTATAGAAACAAAGAAGGTGCAGCTGGTGCAAGTGTTGACCTTTAGTTATTTAATCTTTTTTTATCTTTGAGACGCTTCTGTACTTTTTTTTTTCATTATAAATGTCTGCTTAGCTGAATGAGCGTAGTTTTTGAGCGTAGTTTTTGATAAGGTTTTCTCATATTTTTTATTTTCAAACCTTTTTGTGTGCTGGTGATGCACCAAGTGAGGAGGGGTATACCCCATTTATATTATCAAGCTTTTTGTAGTCTTTATGATACCCAGGTATTGGTAGTAGCTGTATTTACTTTTTTTTTTTGGTATTTATTTGGGTTTACCTAAAAACAAAGGTATTGAAGTTGTGGCAGATCACTGGAGGATTGTTGAGCTATGGTATTTATGGCCCTCGCAGCATAAGCACAAAACCCAGTAGATCACCTTGCCTTCAATCACATTTTGGGGACTCCTGAACTATTATATTTATAACCCTAACAGTATAAGCACAGAACCCAGCACGGATTGAGTCACTATAGGGAGGAAAAGATCTTGTGTGTCTTTGTATTTGCTTAAATGGGTGGAATAAGATCATTTCCAAGGCAAACTACCACTTGCGAGTACTAAAAAGAATGTTAAGGTCATATAAAAGTATAGGAAGATGATTTGGCATAACAAAGGTTGGAGCAAGGAGCAAGTATAGTGTTTTCAGGGCATCTGTCCCTTATCAAGGATTCTCAAGAAAGTTTTAAGTCCTTACATGGAATCTTATGAAATAATCATTCACTGGATTTTTCACTGGTTGTCTTTCTCCTTGTTTTTATTTCCTTCCAACAGTATTACATCTTTGTTCTATATAGGTCCATCTCCAGTCAAGAAATCTAATTTGAAGGTCAGGATCACCTGCAATATTCCCAGAGTACCACAGCTATTCTTAAATATCATCCACTTCAACAGTCAAAAGTCAATTTTGGCGTGCCTTAGTATTTAATAATTATGTATTTGCTTTTCTTTTCTTTAAAAAATGTTAAAATTTGCAAAATTAACATCACTTGACTTGAATTTAAACTGTAATATAATTTACAACTTCCTCTGAGGTTTTGGCCCCCTGTTTATTTTTCCTACTACAAAAGATTTGTAGCCCTTGATTACTGAGATTCTTGTAGGCTTATTTGTGCTTTAATTGCTGGTACTTCATTTCTTCACCATGTACTAGATGAGAGTAGCAAGTATTTGTTTTGATAAAACATATTTTTATATCCCCAGGAAAAGATTAATAAACATTTTGTTTTACAGGGTGGGGAGGTTCAAATGACCGAGAGCAGGAGGTGCATTTATCCCAGAAGTCCTGCTCTGGCATTGGGCATAACTGCAGCGGTTGCTATACTTTTGGCTCAAATTATTATAAATTCTGTAGTTGGTTGTATTTGTTGTGCATATGGTGATCGTTATCCTCCTAGCTCCAACAGGACAATTGCCATCATCTGCCTTGTTGTTTCGTGGTGAGTTAATCTATACATCGCTACATTATTAAATCACTGTAGCAAAGTGTTCCAAGTTTATGTTGGGATGAATCTTAATTTTGAAATCTTTACTTTTATCTTGTTTGTCAGTATAAATGTTGGAGTCACTGAAGACAACCTAAGATACTAATCTATTCATTTGATAAAAGACGCATTGTTCATCTTAGGATGCAAGTAATCAAGACTAGTGTATAACCCACAAATCACTTAGACATGCAGAGTATTGATGCATTGGGAGATGCACTAGAAGAGTTTACTGGTGGAGTTGTGCTGGTCAGTCATGATTTTAGGCTTATATCTCGAGTTTGTGAAGACAAAGAAAAGAGTCAAATCTGGGTTGTGGACAATAGAACAGTAAGGACATTTCCTGACACTTTTGAAGAATACAAAGAAGAGCTTCAGAGAGAGATCAAGGCAGAGGTTGATGAGTGATATACACATGAAAAGAAATATCAAGTTTTCAATTGTGTTACTACAATTTTTTTAATATAATAAGCTTTTCCTTATATGTTTCTTTGATGATGCTTGGATATGCATCTTTGAATTTAATTTCTCCCTGTTGTCGATGATTGTAACTGTGCTTATCTGATTATTATCACTCAACATCACTTAGTGCTTGTTTCTTTCACAAGTAATGTTTTGAAATAGAGTGCTATTCTTAAATATTTCCTCTGGTGTTTTCCAAGAACCTGATAAAGCATTTTAGAGAGGAACACACTTCATTTCATTAAAGACGTGGCTTCAAGTCAGCAATTGCTTATTCTTCTGCTGATTGCTATGCTGCAATCTTGGTATACTGTAGTTTCATGACTCTGTAAATACTTGTAATTTTTTGCATCGCCTGTAATATGCATAGTCAATTTATGAAAGAAACATTTTAAACATTATCCAATTTCCCTGGGTTTGCATGAAATTGGTAAAATGCAAGTTGTTTTTGTTGTATTGTAGGTATACCTTATTCTAGATGTAAAAGATTCCTATTTTTTTGGGATAGCACTCCATGTTCCACTTGTGATGTTGCCTTGTCATAATGGTTAATAAAAAAAATAGTCCAAATGATTCATGAAAAATCTTCTGCATGGTTTTTTTATTGTCACATTAAACAATCTAGCTTGGAGTTTGCATTCTATATCTGAATTTAATTGTTCTATTTTGAATGGCTTATATGCTCAGCATGAACTTCCAAGCCTGTCTATCTTGGCAATCAAATTTAAGTTACTTTGCTTGTAGATTCATAGTTACAGTGTTGGTAATAATATTTGTTATAGTCAATTGGCCAAAACTTATCATGCAATTAAACACCATGCTTTATGCTCTTTGCAGGCTCTTCATATTCTCTTCTCATGCTTTATGCTGGCAGCATTTGGCAGGGACTTCTGCTGCTGCGCAGCTCTTGTTAGTTAATGGCTTTGTGCTCAAGAATCATACATCCCTCTCCTTCCCTAACCTCTTTGGAGCTCATTTTTTGAAAAATTTAAGACATGTAAAAATCTAGGAACCTTTCACTCTCACACACACACACACACTATAGCTCTCTTGTGGTTTTAATTTCTCTTTTGGGTGGGATATCATGTTTCCCTTCCATTCTTTGTACATAAGTGCTGGAATATTTGATTCTCTTCTCATTGCAAGTTGGTAATTATTATTATTTTATGGCTCTCTAATAATTTGTGTGGCAAGCCACTTGCTAATCTCTTTTTAATTTTGTACATTTAATGCTTTATTGTTTGGTATTCTTTTTCTCTTTGTAGTTGTGAGGAAAACATTTGTTATCCATCTCCATTGAAGATTGCCCAACAATGAGCTCATTTCTTATCCTCTCAAGGTAATGATGGCTTGTTTCCAAGTTTATTGTGACTTTTATCATTCTTGCAACTTCTAACATTTCTGTTGGCTGATTTATTTCTTTTGGCAATATTGGTAACTCATAATAGACACACTTATTGATATTATTACATTGAATTTATTCAATGTTCTTGTTAGTCCTAGATGCAAGTAGGTTAAGAGTACATACTCAAATCCAATACTTTTCTATATTTTGACCATCCATGGAGGTTCGAAGACCATATTGGCAAGCTCCCAAGAAGTCACACCCATTTTCCCTATTTTAGATATAGGTACTATTAGGGATTCTCTTACACGGAAGTTTTGTATTTCTCTCTTTTAAGTTATTTCTACCATTTCTTTTAATTTAGTTCACATACTATTTCTTTTATTTTACAAAATCTATATAATTACTTTGCTATATTTTTGTATTGCTATTACTATTACCTATTGCTGGCTACGTGCATGCTACTCTTGTTTTATAGATTTCTTATCCTTTGTATAGATTGTGCATTTCTATGTATGGCGGACCACAGTGTAGTTGGATGCTATCACAATTGTGTTGTTGTCTATGAAACATTGTATGATCTGTACTAGGGTCCTTTCCAGTTTCTTGTTACAGATTCTAGTCCTACCTAGGTTATTACCTCTCGGCTCATTTACTAGGTTCTCTTTTTATATTTTTTTTGTCTCTCTAGTTTTCCTTGTTTTGAAGCAAAATCATAATACTTTCATCTACAAAAAAAAACATAGTTTATACAGGCAAAATGCACTTTGATAGAATCAAGTACATTACTGATATATCTAGTGCAAATTATGTGATTCTATATATTGATCTTATCTAGAAAGTTAGTTAGTTGGAACTTAAAGGTTTTAAAAGGAATCAACTAAACTACATTTCATAGAGTAGTCTAATAGGTAGACATGAGAACTACCCAAGTCATAGAACTTTAAATTTACTATACTTAATGTATTTATCGGACTATGAACTAAGTATTCAATCTAAATCAAGATCTTTATCTAATTTCAATTGTGTATTCAATCTAAAGTAAAGATTTGTGTAAGTAACTTAAACTAGGATTGTGAATTCTAATAAGATTGTTTATGAACATTGAGTGTTAAATATTAGGATTAATGATTTTTTTTATTGCATATCATTTACAAATATCAAGCTCATTACGAGCAAACACACTAGAAATCATCTATGGAAAACCAAGAGTTACTACTTAGAAATGGAAGACCAAAGGTCACAACTTAGAATTCCACATTAGATGTCCCTATGGGGATTTGAACTTGGGTCTCCACAATGAGAACCCAACACTTTAACCAATTAAGCTCAACCCCTTGGACATTAGCCGATGAATCAAAAATATCTGAATAATTTGATTTAATATAGAATTCAAGATTCAAATCCATGTTTAATTTTATCTTATTTGATGTCTTGATCTTTTGATTTAAGTATGTAGATCACATGTGATTGATTATTTATTTGATCTAAACTAAAGACTTGTGTATGTAACTCAAACTAAGATCGTGAATTCTAATTTCTAAGGTTGCTTATGAATTTTGAGCATTGAATATTAGGAGTATGAATATACATGTGTGTTTAAAGATTAGTTGATGATTCAAAAACATCTAAATAATTTGATTTAATATAGAATTCTAGCTATAGATTCATGTTTAATTTTATTTTGTTTGATGCCCTGATCTTTTGATTTAAGCATGTAGATCACATGTGACATAATAATAATAATAATAATAATTTAATTTTCATGGTACTAGGCAATATTTAAACTAACTAGGGTTTACAATTGTGAAAGAGACCATGTACTAAAGTTTGTTGTTTGTCAAGCAATTTAACTTATTCTATATTTATGTAAAGAAAAATCTAATTTCTAATGTTATGTTTAATGTCAAATAAATCAATTAAATAGTTTAAGATTATATAGCATCTAATAAGCCTGATAACACACTATAGAGAAACTTAACCTGAATTGGGTCTTCCCTGAAAACTTAAAGGATTGGATTTCATCCAAAGCTGGCTTACTTCTTTCTCTCACCCTAGGATTAGGGAGCTTTGGAGACAAATTCCCCCACACTTGGGGTGGAGTGTGTGGAAGGAAAGGACCAATAGAATGTTCAGAGAGAAAGAGAGAACAACAAATGAGCTCTTCTGTCCTTTAGCAGGTTGGTCTCTGAGAACATGTCCTCTAGCAATCTTCATGCGACCGAGAAACCCCCTACTGTGGTGGAAGTTCTGATTGCCAAGAATTGGGGACTGACAACAGATATGACCAAGATTGACAATTCCAAAAAGATGGCCAAACAAAACACCTTATGGAGACCCCCTCCCATGGACTGGATCAAACTTAATTTCGATGGAGCTGAAAAAAAGAACACTAGGTTGGCCTGTGGTGGAGGGATTTTTAGAGATAGTCAAGTTGTGTTCATTGTTGCTTATGCAGGGTGCATCAGTATGCAGTCTAATAATGTGGCGGAGGGATTGACCCTGCTGTGGAGGGTCAAAATTGCTCACTCTATGGGAGTGGACAAGTTACAAGTGAAAGGAGATTCAAAAATCATTATTGAGGCAACCCTTGGCAGGTCCAACAACGGCTGGAAGTTGAAAGATAATACAGACGACATCGTCTACTTACTGTCTGGGTTCAAGTAGATAGAAATTGGGCATGTGTACCATGAAGGTAATAAAGTGGCTGATGGGTTGGCCAACCTTGGCCAGAGCTTGGACAAATGGAGATGTTGGAAAAGAAAGAATAATTTACTTGTTTAGATTCAAAACATTCTTGGAAAGGAGCAAAGTCCCGCCCTAGGTCTCTCATATTTGCATTTATAAACCCCTCTATCCCCTGGCTTAGGGAGTACATTAGGCACCAAATGGGATCTCGTCTTGATTTCCATCTGGATTAGAGGACTAGTGGTTTGGGTGGTGTGACAACTTTTGGCCAACTCAGACTTGTCAGAGATTGGGTTTGCCACCATACAAAGGATTACCTTCACATCAGTCGAATGTGGAGGCCTAAGGAGGGGTTTCACATGGCCAGGCACATGAGCAATGGGGATATTAACTTAACAACTCTCCGCAGATCCTATAATTATGACCAATTAATGAATATTGATTATGAAAGGAAAGGGAATTCTCATTCACATATCATGAATTTAAGAAAGTACGTCACCCCCAGCTGGCGAAGGGACACTATACTCATTAACTTGAGTGTGAATATTGGTTTACGGGATATTTTCTACAGATTGAAAGTTTCTATGTTATCCACTACTTATTTCATTTCTAGTTTGTCTGTGAGAAATTTGTGCAAACTAAGAATGGGGGGTGATAGGTCTCGTACTGAGCCTGAATCTTGTGAAGAGTTTAAATGCAATGAGACCCTATGGCACATTTTTCAAGAGGGTGGGGTGGCTTCCTATCTGGAATGCCTGCAAGGTCACGACGAAAACCTCTCAATGTAGTTCGTGCAGTCGTTGGAGGGCAGACATGTTAATGTGGCCGGTGTGGGGTTTGAAATCTCAGAGGAAGTGATCAGGATGGTGACGGGCATGTCTACTGATGGTATCAAACACAAGAAAATGAGTAAAGTTTCTGACCCAGATGGTATGTCTTTATTTCTGAAGAAAGGTGAGGTCTTACACAGTCTACAGGGAGGGTTTGATAGGCAAATGTTGTCGAAATCGTGGGATGAGGTGTGCCACATGATTATCAAATACTTCACTCTCGAAGGTAGATTTTGACACTTTTTCCACTATCATTTTGTTTTGTTAAACCATTTCCGTCGTAGCAAGTTGATTAGTTTTCCTTTTTACTTCTTGTCATCTCTGGGAGCCTTGATTGTGTCTGCCATTGAACAACATGCATTGACCCTAACAAGCCCCTCATCCTGTTCCATCAGGGGCTCATCTTCAGACTTTATAAATTCCATTTAGCCCTCTGTCCCCCTAAAGCCCTCACGGCTACTCGTGTTGACCCCCCTTTCCCGCCATGCTCCAACCCTGATAAGATTAGCCCGATGATAATTACTGAAATCACCCCAGAGAAGTATACCAAATCCCTCAAGTCTGGAAAGAAAAAAACTACCACTGGTAAAAGCGTCAAGCCTAAGACTTGTGACCAGACCCCTAAGACTGCATCCAAGATTTTTGCCAAAAGAAAGATTATATCCGATGATTCCTCCCATGAGACCCCACAAAAGAAGAATAGGGTGAGTTTGGAGGGGCGTAACGTTTTGGACAACAGGGATAAGGCTAAAAATGTTTACCTGGTGGTGGAGGAGGTTATCTCTGAGGAAGGTGAGGGAGGGAGTGACAGTATTGGAGATGAGGAGTTTTCCATGCCTGAAAGTAAACCCTAGGTGCCGTCGACCAGAAGGTCGACGAGGCTTACTGCTAAGCCTAGTCCCATTCCCCAAAAGAAGGTGGTTGTTGATATGTTGGAGGAAGTGGCGGACTTGGAGGGTGTTGGCATCTCTAATGACAAAAACAACATTGTTGATAAGATGGTGGGAGAGGTTGAACAGATGGGTGGGACATTTCTGACAACAAGGATAACAAAAATGAGATGGTGGAGGTTGAAGCCGATGACGGCCCCAGTAACTTTCCTGAGCTCAATGTCCAGGGGTTTGACTCTGTATGCTCAGAGAAAGTGGTGAAGGATGATGCCAAGAAGAAAAGGGGTGGTAAGAAAATTGTCAAAGACAAGGAGACAGAAGCCCTATCTGATAGACTGAACGAGCTGGAGAGGAAGTTCAATATTCTGGCCAAGTTCTCTGCGAAAGTCATGCATCGGTTGGCCACCACTCTTGCGGTCCTCCAGGATGTTGAACTTACTAGTCAGGGGATGAAAGATAAAGAGCTCAAGGATTACCAAGAACTCTACCAATTAGTGGCCGAAGATTGGGACCAGTTGTTCAATTAGCCATTGGGGCTTTTTTTGTGCTTTTGGTTGTTGGTCTATCATTGGTCTGTTGTCGGTCCTCTGTGTCCTTGTCTGGGGTTTTTTGGTTGTTTCTTTTTGCTTGGGTCTATTTCTCTTTGATGGAACTTTGGTGCACCTTTTTAGCTAATGTGTAATGGGATTGACACCCTTTTTTGCTGCTTACTTTATCAAAAACACACTATTTCAAAGGTAACAAAATCTAAAAAGGTATAACATTCATTCATGATTAAACAAGTACTATATGAAATAAAACCATCGATTATACAAAATTTGAATAACAATATCAAACCATCTTTCATTTAAAAAAACTTAATAACATAAAAAAAAATTCCTTTTCAAAAAATACATACATACATATATGCTTTCATTTTCCATTTACAATGATGTACAATACAACTTATTTTATCAGTACAAGTAATAAGTCATAATCTTGAACATATGCCTCTTTCTCAAATAAGAAAATAGCCTTTGATAATATATTGAGATATAGACCTAGAATGTGTTAGAAGTAAAAATATTTAATATATATCATACAACATATTCAACTAAATAAATTATTAACTTAAGAAAAATATAGTACCTTCATACCAAGTATATATAGCATCATGCTAGACTACAAATGAATGGCAAAAAGGTGAGAATAATGAGTTCTTTTACATCAAACATAGAGTTGTATAGGATCCCCCACATGTCACCCCAAAAGGTTGGACCCTACCCTTCACAAATAGGGTCATGGAAGTGTACCACATAGGAAGAAAGAGAAAGTGAAGTGCATGATATTAATTATGACACTTACAAAATAGAATAAACCATCTCAATAAATTCATCCCCTTGGGAAAGGTTTAAAACAATATAAAATCAAATTCTCCATCTCATAATAACGATAATATCACAAGTTTGTACAAATGTGGTTACTCTAAAATGATGACCTTGACTCGACATACACAATAATCAATAAATTGTATTAGGATAGGACCTACTTGTCACTATTTGAAGATGGCATGTGTTGTTCCAAACATTGGCCTAAGTTTATCTATGTAGTATATATTTGTATCACATTATCAATCATGTGTAGTCTCTCAAAGAACATAAAAAGATTGAGTAGGGGCCCCATAAGCATTGTCATTCCTCTAGGTTGTTTGAGGGATTAACATGTGGTTAAGAATGGGATAACAACACTATATTATTTCTGCATATAGTCTTCCAAATAATTTAGAACAATTGGAAGGGGCCACCATAAGCCTCATCAATTTTTCCAATTAGATGTAAGATTGTCATGTAGAGATATTACAATGGGGTAAGATACATACACCACAACTTGACTAAAAACATGTTTGGCAATAAACATACTAACAATTTTCTTCTTTAAGAAAAATATTTTCTAGTCAACTTTAAAAGGGCACTTTAGTTATACGTTTATAAAAAGTACAAAAATCATTATAAGATACAACTTTCTCTTTATTTTCATTCATAGTATAATAACAACTATTGGCAATCCCAACCTTGATAGACCTCATATCTTCCAAAGAAATCCATCATACTACATGCTAGAGTCTTAATGACAGATATTATAACATAATAATATTTTAAATTTTTATATACTACTATATATTCAAATAGTATCAAGTCTAACAATAAACTCAACTCAGTTGTCAAGTCCATCATGCTTAAATTAACTAAGTTCATGTTTCAATGCTCAACATACTAAAAGTTTTATAATGAACCCAAACTTCAAACCATAAGGATGATCATACTCATATACAAGAAACATTACATAGTCAGGTTGCTACCTGTTGATATTCAATTTACAGTTTTATGCTCCTCTGTATCAACTTGAGAAATTTTATAAATGTGGGATATGGTTCATAAGATGACCTCTTGGATTAAGAAGTTGTTGCTTCATAGGATATTCAATGAATTTGATTTAGATTGAATGAAGGAAAAGGGAGAAAGAACATTGTAAATGAAATTCTAATTTCTCAAGCAAAGCACATAATATGATATTTATTATTACCATTCTAATATGTGCACATAATCCATTTTATCCAAAATATAAGATATTGCAACAAATAGAAAAGGGCACACATGTGCACAATTGTTATATAGCATACAAATCACAAAACTTTGAATCATACACATTAAGGCGAAAATAGAATATCAATAAATCAATAAGGAAACAATAGAGAAAACAATTGATAGGCACAACAATAAGGATATTCTATTCACTTATATCAATTCTCATTACAATTAATACGAAAGGCCAAATACATAGACACTAAATTTGCTTAATAACTGAATACAATGATATACAATATTCTACCCCGAAGGCCCAAAAATCAAATGAACAAAGTTTTTCCACTAGATTTACCCCCCTTAGAATGAGTACAACACTCATATTTATACCTCTATTCATAGACAAAAAAGCACCAATAATTAGAAAATTGGGAACTGCATGCTTTGGATCTACACAGTTGAGCTGAAATCAAAGATATGAACAGTAAGATTGACAAAAAATGTGGCATGTCTTTCCTCCTTTGATTGGCTGTTAGATAGGGTATCTTTTGAATATATTGGATGGTTCCAAGAGACCCATTTTCTTTGTATTGCATGCCTTGCCCACCAATGGCACAATAGAAATGAGTGTTGAGGTGCCATGTGTCCTAGTTACAACATTATATCCTTTATGAACTTCTCTCTACGGTGGGCTCCACCAAAATTTGATGTGTACCATTGTGACCAATAGTGCAACATTTTTTATTTTTCAAACTAACAACTCTCAAATGGTGCATGAGTTGTTGATCTTGAAAATGATCAATAGTTCCACAACATCCAAAAACTTGCTATATTTCCTAGATTTTTAAATAAAAAGGGGCCTACAAACTTCAATGTGTCATCTCTGGCCAATAGTGTAGAAGAAATAACTTGCTATACTGATAATGCTTTTAGGGAGCGTCGAGGAGACACACAACATACAGATGTTAGTTCTTCTTATATTTCTTCTTCACACTAACAAAAGATATCAACAAAACATGGGTCCACCATCTTTTACCAACTCACTAGGCTTCATTCATTAGTGCTATAGTTTCAGGTTGTCAAATTGACAACCTTTAGATGATGTGTTGGTTGTTGATCTTTAAAAGGGTATTTGAAGAGAATTGCATACCTTTTGAACTTCACCACAATGGGGCCCATGTTATGCTATTGTGTTAATTCTTAGCCAATGGCACAACAAGAAGGTATTAGATTGACAACATCTAAATGTTGCATGTGTCGTTGATCTTTGAATATGATTAATGGTGTGGATTTATTAAGGATGCCTTGAACAAAAGAACCTTGTGAAGCCAATGGAAAATACCACAACTATGTACAATTTATAATAGACCATAGGAGGACCACAAAAACATCCCACAATTGATAAATAACTAAGCCAAAAAGAGAAAATGATTGACTGAAAAGAAAACCATGAAGAAGATGAAGTGTTTGTAGAAGATGACAACCCAAAAGAGCAAAAGGAGAGTGAAACTCTATAGTTTTGGTGACCTCTTAGGGTATCCTCACACGTCGGAAGAATCTAGCTACTGGTTTCTAGGCACTAGAGATCATCCAAAAATCAAAATTTCAAAAAGTACTCACATGAAAGAGATTATTTACATATTTTCTAGGGTGAATTGAAGTGACACCCATCCTACATTAGGTGGATGGCCTTTCTTCTTGAAGGCCTCAAAGGCCTTATCTAAATCAATAATATCCTTATATGAGATGCTCTTGAGCTTATCCACAGTAGCATTGGCTTGGAACTATAACTGCACTAGAGGATAGAGAATTGTCTCTATCTCTGCAATGCTCGGTGTATGGACCCAACCCCCAAATGATGTCTAGTCTGCTTGTTTGCTCATGAGCATTGCCTTGAACTCATCTTCTCCTATAACCTTGCTATCATCATAGAATTGGGAGGGTAGTCCCTGTTACATCAGAGAGACTATGTATCCCCTCATTCCTTGCACAACCTACTCTTAAGTAGTCGATTAGGCCTTGCACTTTAGAGAGGATTTATTTCTTCTTAGAGTTTTGTTAATCTTGACTGACATCTCTCCTATTGTCAACCCCTGCTACAATTAGGCATTCATCTGACAAGCCATAGAGTTTCTTAACCAGAGATTGTACCTAAGAGACCTTAGGAGAAAGTGAGAGGAGGGCTTCATCCACTTCAAATTTCACCTTCACATTAAGAGTTTGCATGGAGGTAATGGATTTTAAAGCTAAACTGAGCTCCATGACCTTCATTGCAATCCTCATCTAGTATGATGCATATGGTTCCTTTACCAGGGGCATGACTCTAAGTGATTGCTTGGCCAATTGGATTTCCACTTGTAGTTGTTGGATTATTTGTGCATTCTGCACATTCGTGTCCATCAATTTAGTCAATCTTCTATGCATCTTCATGGCCTCCCACTCTCGCTTGTTTTGATTCCTCTACCTTTTGTAATTTCTAGCAGTGTCCTTCAATGGTGAGATTGGTTTTGTCCAACTCTAATTGCACCATATTATACTTTGTTTGCTTCATATGTAGTCGTTCAACCAAGACCCAAACCTATATATCTTTATTCAGCTTTTGAATCTCTTGATCTGGTGCCTTTAGTTGTGCCCTAAGATGGTTCAAGGTATCCTTTGTCCTTGCTAGCTCATCTTCTCTCTTTTTAAGTTTCCTGGTAAGCTTGAGGAAGTCAATGGTGATTGAATTTTAGGTTTCCTCCATTAGTTTCACCCTACCCTTGGTCATGCTTTAGATAAGCTCATTCTCACTACATGTACTAAATAATTTACTGGTTGCATCATGCCTTGCAACTTATCTAGATTAGGAGTCATATGATCAATCATCAACAATTACTAAGAAGGACCATATAGTGACCTAATGTACAGGTGCACACCAGAGCTCTATCTTCTCTTTGTCTCCAACTATCCATCTTAGCCTTGTAGGTCTGCTTGGCTATCAACATTTGTTGGTGCAATTCCAATGGAGAGTGGATGAAACTGCTTGCAAATAGGGATCCTTGGGGAAGGCTATAGGGGAATGTCACCATTTGCTAGGTCAGTGCCATTACTACTCCAAGAGGTAGAGGTGAGTAGACCATAAGAATGGATGCGAAAAATGGGGGCAAGCTAAAGAAATGATGTGGAGGTTGTTGTAAGGTTTGAACTAGTAATTACAGGGAAATTGGAGAGAGAGAGTTGGCTATGGAGCAAGGATGGCTAGTAGGGGAATGACTTGGATGGATGGTGACAACAAGCGAGATGGTGTAGTAGTGACTATAATAGTAGGGGTTGCCTCAACAAAGGTAGGGGTTGAATTAATTATTGAATAGGGGAAATAGATTAAATAGGCTCTCTCTCTCCTACCTTGTAGTTTCTGTCCAATTGATGTTATATACACTTGGTATGAAGTATAGGATGTATTTAGTTGACAATGATTTATTTAATTGAATATATTGTACGATATTGATTAACCAGATCTTATTTCTACCTTGTTGTAGGTTCATATCTCAATGTATTAGGTAATGCTATTTTATTCTTGAGAAAGAGGAATATGTTCATGATTATGACTTATCAGTTGAAGAAGTATTGCATATATCAATGTAAATGGAAAAATAAAGTAGGTGTGTGTGCGTGTGTGAATGAAAAAATAAAGCCTATGTGTGTGTGTGTGCATGCATGCATGTTTTGACATATTAAATTTTATATTAACTATGGAAAGTAGAAATATTATCATCTTACTAATTTTTCCAATATACATTCTTGTTTTAGGTTGAAGGACTATTATGTGATTTCATATGCCCATTCACAATTTCAACATCAAACATCCAAGATGGCCTTAGAGTCTTAAAACTTGCAAGATCTCTAGACCTACCCAAATGCTAGGGGCAAACACATGAATTATGAGCAAGGGGGCTTTCTTATGATCTTACTTCTCCATACAAAAGATATATGGTAAATTTGGCAAGCACAATAGGTCTAGAAGCCACCATCATCATTTAGAATGGTTTCCTAGTAAAAAATAGAGCTTCATATCTAGACACTTAGCCTAAGCATGGGGAAATTAAAGTAGAGGCACTAGGCACACATGACATTGAATGGGATTAATCCCCTAATACTCTTCCTATTAGGTGTCAAGAAAAAGATTTAAACCACAATCTCTCATTTTTAACTTCTTAAGACAACTCTAATTAAGCTTTGTGATGTTTATGTAGCTCATGCTTTTTGTGGTTTACATTGTGAGTGCTTAGTAGATATTTCCACATATTTGTGGCATGAACACTTTTTATGACTTAAATATTGACCTATCTTGTAGCAAAGAATTTTGTTGATTTTCTCAGTAATTTTTTTTATAGGTGGTGCCACATATATCCTATGATTTACAAAATGACTACCATATTGCCCAATTTTGTAATGTAATCTATGAGATTATTTTATAATATTTTTATTATTAATGGCAATGGAATTGCTTCCATTCAAATGTTCCATACTAATATAATGCATACATAAAAAATATTCATTTATAATTTAAGATATACCCCGGGTGTGATACTATTAGTGATAGTTACAAAGTGATTTAGTTTTTATAAGAATAGAAAGTACTTCATAACAAATCCCCTTCTTTTATTGTAAACATTGAATACACTCATTATAGAGACTTATAATGATATAAATGTATGTTTCTTTATAGCCATAAAATTGTTAAATGCATTTGCATGAGATGAAGAATTAAAGTTCATCATTCTAGATTCTTTGTAGAAACTATGTTTTCCTACCTTCTTTGTATACAAACATGTATACTTATGATAACATTCCAACTTTTTAAAATCAACTAAACAAAAATTGTTAGCCACATAACTTGTAAGTCTTTGAACATTATGAGAATCCCCTATTATAAAATTTTGAAATGAAACAATTATAAAACAATTATAAAAATTCAAGATTCTTAATGTAGTTGTGATTAAGGATTGTTAAAATAACCTTAGATGTGGCATATGAAATCTAGACTTCACTAGCATTTGCTAAATATGCATCTAATGCAAAATTACTCAATTCCTATCTTATCAAATTGAATTTAATCTTTACTATCATTTGTTAGGTTTGTCAAGTGTGAATAAAGTAGTAACCATATTATGAATGTAATTGTAATATTCTATTTAATTCTATGAATGTCTCCCAATGTGTTTTTCTAAAATTCTTATAGCCCCGATTCTTTTGAGTTCCTCTTATTTTAAACCAATGTCACTTGAAACACTTATGAAATGTCCTATTTAGCTCTCTCCCAACCAAATTCAAACCATAGTCTCATTAGTATCAATTTATAAATCTCATCATGCACAATTTTGCAATACCATGAATGTGTGATTGCAATGCAGTATAAATTAAGATTTTATTTTTAAATATACCAATGTTGTTCTCTTCTCTTTAACATTAAACCTCAATATGTGAGTTTTTCAAGTGCCATGCATATCTACTAATTGCAACATAAACACAATTAAAATTTTTTAACTTCTTCATATATAAATTATAATATTTTATTTCCAGTTAAAATTAAATAAGACTGAAATCAAATTAAATTCAAAAAATTCATGAATTCACAAATCTATTAGCTATCTCACCAAAAAAAAGGGATGTGAAGCAACATTAGAAATATCTAACCATAAATGAGAGAAAATCAAAATGCACTTATCTAAAATTGCATACTTAATCTGGAATTTGTAATTTAATCTCAAATGGTCAACCCAACATAGGCAAAATACAATACAATTAATCTGAATAAAAGAACTATGCAAAATGGAAAGGGTAGATTATGAACCCGCTTCTCCCATTACCTGCTGGTCAAACATTTTTCCATTTATTTGAAGTGTTTGAAGTGTTCCTCACCTTTTGCTTTTTCCCCATTCTCTACCTTATCCTCCATCTTTTAATTTCATACATATGCAGGTTACCTGAAAACAATTTTATGAAATGTCCATGTTATCATAAAACAGGTCTTTGACAGATACCCCAACAGTGTATATAAGCAGTGATCTATATTGCTCTCTATGCATCTAATCTTACGAAGCCAACAACATGTCTACATTGCCAAATACTCAAAATAAAAGAAAGCAAATGAAAAAAACTTTCTAGAAACTGAAAATAAAACCTCGTCCCTTCATTATTACTGCAGGTTTGACATGGTGCACATTATTATAGTGCAATCCTAATTTTCAGATTGCTTCAGTTAGCATCACCAGTAAGCATCAGCAGTAATCTCCACAAGAATATTCTCCCTGTTTAAAATGACTCAACAATTTCTCTTGCAACAATCTTGGACATAATTTTGTTGCAGTGTGGCAATCAGCACATGCTCGAAGGTTTTTAACAACTCTAATAGTTGTTCCAAGAGGCGTGTTTAACAAACCAAATGCAATTGCCAACTTTCCACTATCGTGGCAGAGAAATAATTCTTTTTCCTCCTCTTCCACATCATTAAGTAAATGTCTTGAATATGGAAAATACCCCGCTGCCTTCATCTCCCAAGCCAATTTCTCCAACTTTGCATAGATCTCCTGTGTCTATGGATGCGATCTGTCTCCTACACAAAAAGCATGTACCAATTTTTGGTCTTCAATCCAACTACATCCAGGGATCTTTTTAATTCCTCTATCTTTCATCAATCCCCTTACCATTTGAACCTCACCCCACCTGCCTACTTCTGCATAGATGTTTGAGAGAAGAACATAAGTCGCAGCATTTTTAGGATCCAAATCAAAAAGCAGCATCGATGTAAATACTCCTAAGCCTATATTCATATGTGATCTACAGGCACCAAGAAAAGACATCCACACAATCACCACAGGTTTAACTGGCATCTTAATGATAAAGTTCAGGGCGTCCTCAAGATACCCAGCACGGGCAAGAAGGTCAACCATGCACACATAATGATCAACTGTAGGTGTAATGCAATAAAGGTTACTCATGCGATTGAAGTATGTACAGCCCTCATCCACTAAACCTGCATGGCCGCATGCACATAGAACACAAGCAAAGCTTACAGTGTCAGGATATGTTCCAGAGTGCTTCATTAATTCAAAGACTTTTAAAGCATCCTTGCACAATCCATTTTGTGCATATCCTGCAATCATTGCATTCCATGAGACGACATCTCTTTGAGGCATTCTATCAAACAATTCATGTGCTTTGTCTATGCTTCCACATTTTGCATACATATCTACTAGAGCATTTCCAACTATAATATCTGACAAAATTCCCCCTTCCATTATGCTTTGATGGATGTCCATACCCTGTTCCAAAGCTCCCATTTTGGCACAGGCAGGGAGGATGCTGGCAAAGGTTGTGGAATTTGGCTTTACACCTGCCGATTGCATTTGCTTGAAAGTTTCTAAAGCCTTTTCAACAAATCCATTTTGTGTATATCCTGCAATCATTGCATTCCATGAGATGACATCTCTTTCAGGCATTCTGTCAAACAGTTCACGTGCCTTGTCTATGCTTCCACATTTTGCATACATGTCTATAAGAGCATTTCCAACTATAATATCTGACAAAAATCCCCCTATTATTATGCTTTGATGGATGTCCATACCATGTTCCACAGCTCCTATTTTGGCACAGGCAGGGAGGATGCTGGCAAAGGTTGTGGAATTTAGCTCTACACCTGCCAATTGCATTTGCTTGAAAGTTTCTAAAGCCTTTTCAACAAATCCATTTTGTACATATCCTGCAATCATGGCATTCCATGATACCACATTTCTTTGAGGCATTTTGTCAAACAGTTCACATGCCTTGTCTATATTTCCACATTTTGCATACATGTCTACCAGGGCAGTTGCAACTACAACATCTGACAAAATTCCTCTATCCTTTATGCTTTGATGGATGTCCACGCCCTGTTCCAAAGCTCCCATTTTGGCACAGGCAGGGAGAATGCTGGCAAAGGTTGTGGAATTTGGCTTTACACCAGCCAATTGCATTTGTTTGAAAGTTGCTAAAGCCTTTTCAACAAATCCATTTTGTGCATATCCTGCAATCATTGCAGTCCATGAGACCACATTTCTTTGAGACATTCTGTCAAACAATTTGTGTGCCTTGTCTATCCTTCCACATTTTGCATACATGTCTAGCAGAGCATTTCCAACTATAATGTCTGACAAAATTCCCCCTTCCATTATGCTTTGATGGATGTCCATACCCTGTTCCAAAGCTCCCATTTTGGCACAGGCAAGGAGGATGCTGGCAAAGGTTGTGGAATTTGGCTTTATGCCTGCCAATTGCATTTTCTTGAAACTTTCTAAAGCCTTTTCAACAAATTCATTTTGTGCATATCCTGCAATCATTGCAGTCCATGAGACCACATTTCTTTGAGGCATTCTCTCAAACAATTCCCGTGCCTTATCTATGCTTTGACATTTTGCATACATGTCTGACAGAGCATTTCCAACTATAATATCTGACAAAAATCCTCCTTCCATTATGCTTCGATGGATGCACATACCCTGTTCCAAAGCTCCTATTCTGGCACAGGCAGGGAGGATGCACGCAAAGGTTGTGGAATTTGGCTTTACACCTGCCAATTGCATTTGCTTGAAAGTATTTAAAGCCTTTTTAACAAATCCATTTTGTGCATATCCTCCAATCATGGCATTCCATGAGACCACATCTCTTTGAGGTATTCTGTCAAACAGTTCACATGCCTTGTCTATCCTTCCACATTTTGCATACATGTCTACCAGAGCACTTGCAACTACAACATTTGACGAAATTCCTCTATTCTTTATGCTTTGATGGATGTCCATACCCTGTTCCAAAGCTCCCATTTTGGCACAGGCAGGAAGGATGCTGGCAAAAGTTGTGGAGTCAGGCTTTACACCTGCCAATTGCATTTGCTTGAAAGTTTCTAAGGCCTTTTCAACAAATCCTATTTGTGCATATCCTGCAATCATTGCATTCCATGAGACGACATTTCTATGAGGCATTTTGTCAAACAGTTCACGTGCCTTCTCTATGCTTCCACATTTTGCATACATGTCTACCAGGGCCGTTGCAACTACAATATTTGACGAAATTCCTCTATCCTTTATGCTTTGATGGATATCCATACCCTGTTCCAAAGCTCCCATCATGGCACAGGCTGGGAGTACGCTGGCAAATGTGAACTGATCGGGTTGGAGACCTGTTCGTTGCATTTGGTGAAACAATGTGACTGCCTCGTGAGGACACCCATGTCTTCTGTATGCTGCAATAATCGTATTCCATGAGACGCTGTCTCGTTCTTTCATGTGGTCAAACACTTTACGAGCATCCACCAAACTTTCACACTTCGCATACATGTAAATAAGCTTATTATGAGAAGTTGTGCGTATAGCAAATGCAAATTGTCTGTGAGCGATGAAAGAGTGGACTTTTTTCCCTTGTGAGAACGCATTCTTGAGAATGCAGGTCTGCAATAATTGAAGATATGTAGAGGAGTTTTCAGGGGGGTTGTGTGTAGTAAGCAGAATGTGCAGCGCCTCCTTCAACTGGCCCTCTCTACATAATGTTGTCAGATTGAGATGAGCAGAGGATGACAATGGCATTTTATGATTGTAAGCAGTGTTGTTCAGTCTACGTCTACCACAAGGACATTGCTAGTGGTAAGCCTGTGAGCATTTTCACTTGAATATTGAAAATTTACTGTCCTGCTCAGCTCGTGCATTTTCTTTCTTATTTTATTGAATATTTACTGTCCTGACGATGTGGAATGTGACAGAGTTCTAACGTCGCCCTTGTCGACTCCCTCCCGGTGTGGAACTTGACAAGATGATTAAACATTTGCAGGAACATTGGTTGAATGTGACAAAGTTCTTGCAGGTCTCCTAATATTGGTGAGATGGGTTGCACTTAATTAGTACAATACTGTCTTCGAAAAATCTGTCTTCATTGCACACTCTTCTAACACCAAACATCACATCTGCTCGAAGGCTGCTCAAGTTCTTGTTAAAGAAGACAAAAGCTTAAAAAAAAAAATGGAGATAGAATAAACACCTTAACAACCTCAACCATGACAAATGGAACTTAAGATTCTCTTGACAATCCTTATTAAATTCTATTACATTCAACCCCTCTACTCAATGTCGACATCTTCCACTCTTCTTTCTCCCTTTCTTGATTCTCACTAAATTCCACTCCTTGACATTTTCTTCCTCTTCCCTTCTTTTGTTTCTTGTTACCTTATTTGTTTTTTTTTTTGCCCTTTCTTCCAAGACTCTATGCCTTTTTAACTTTCTTTCTTTCTCTTCCCTTCTTTTGTTTCTTGTTATCCTATTTGTTTTTTTGTTGTCCTTTCTTCCAAGACTCTGCGTTTTTAACTTTCCTTCTTTCTCTTTGTCTTCCCCCTTCTCTTTCTTCTTCTTTCCTCTCTCCTCATTTGTCGCATCCAACTCTTTTTTTCTATCATTCCCTTCCCCTCTTAGTTATCATTTTCTTTCTAACTCTTGGCCTATTCATACCTTGTTTTCATCTAGTTATTCCACTAAGTTCATTTATAGCCTTCTTCGAATTCATTCCCCCTCTCCCCCCCTTTTTTAATCTTCTCATTTTTTGTTATCTTTAGTTTTTATTTGTCACCCAATTATTTTTTAATTTCCTTCATTCCTTTCTTATATTACTTAGTCCCTTTGTGTTTAACATTAATTTGTGTGGTCTTTACTAGTAGTATTAATATCCTAAATACATCTATCTAAAAAATACCAAGTGATATCAATATAATATATTTATTATTAATATTATAAATTAATTACTAAATTATATAATTGTTATTTACATAATAAAAATTATTCTATTATATATATAAAATGCCAAGTGATATCAATATAATATAATGAATATAATATCTATTGTTAAAACTATAAATTAATTATATAATTGTTATTTACATAATTTTTTGTTAAAAATAGTTGGGTTAGGCACTCACGAGCTACTAAAAGAGAGTGTTGAAACTCGGATTCTAGATCCATTCTAAAGAAAGAAAAAATAAGATTAGTCTGTATTGCACTAGTTGTCATAGAAGATACTATTCCATTCATGTTATACTACAGCTAAACACCAAGTCTATCCCATACTACCAAAAAGATACCATATCAACTTCACCCAATAGCCATATTGTTTCATACTCAAACCAAAAAGGAACTAGAAAACATCTAAAGTCTTCTACTTGCATAGTCTAGAAAAAATAGAGGGGGGGGGGGATGACAAAATATGCAGGCCATCCCCACCCAACATAAGTGTCTACAATCATCAACTTAGGGCTTAACATTGCATGACACATCCTTATTGCAATAGATTGCGTCCTTAATTTTGAGATCATTAGAAAACTTGATATGAAAGGAATTCCCCAAAAGCCTTAAGCACTAGAGTAAAGTGCCTTGATTTCACATTATTGTATGCAAATCTCAGTTAATAAATCTAGCTACATGTCCATGTACTCCTTAATTTCCTTAGTGTCCTTATGCAACATAAAGGAACCAACCACCCTAAACAATAGAGAGGCACTACTAAGAAATTGCACCACATCAAACACATTTCTCCACCCAATTACCTAGGTCCAACATCATTTTAATCATTGCCTCCCTAATCTCCACAATGTCCTCACTTTTAATCTCCTTCACCATTCCCCATAATTGTAACATCCAAACACACGACTCTAGATTGACCAGCTCGTGAGAAATGTAGTCAACAAAATGCTCAAAAACCCTAGTTGCATCACCCTACCAGTACCAAGTATCTCCTTAGTTTCATTTTCAACTTAAGCTTTTAGCTTCTTCATGCTTTTGATTATACACATATAGGATTGCCAACTTGCAACCTCACCACCACCTATCACACTAGACCACAAAATGAAACTCAAAGGAGAATCAATGGAAATCTCTTGTATTAAATGTCCATCATCGAGGAATTGTTATTTACATAATTAAAATTATTCTATTATAAAATATTAAATAATATAATAATATAAATATATTTAAATTATTATTTTTTTACATCATGTTCTTTTAAATCATCAATAATTAATTACTTACTAATGTTTAGTTTGTCATGTAAATAATTAGTCTAATTTACATTATAATTTTTGCACGTACTTGTTTATTGTTTAGTTGGATAATATTAATCATTTGTTATCATTAACTAGGTTACTACATATGCTACTAATATACTTGGACAATCTAGTAAGATCAATAAGAGTTTTATTTTGTCTTTGACTACAATTTATAACATTTATATATTCTCAATATTATCATTTATACTATGTAACATGGTGATGTACATTTAGATGTTTATTTTAAACTATAATTTCTAATATTGTAGTGTGTATTTTTGTCTATAAATTGATTAATTGTTGTCTAGTTTATTTTCACCCATTTTCATGCATTTAGTGTGCTCCCTCCCTCTCCTCCCTCCCTTCTATTTAGGGAACAAAGTCTCCAACCCAACACTCATTTATTATTATTTTTACATCATGTTCTTTTAAATCTTCAATGATTAATTACTTACTAATGTTTAGTTTGTCATGTAAATAACTAGTCTAATTTACATTATAGTTTTTGCATGTATTTATTTATTGTTTATTTGGATAATATTAATCAATTAATTCTTTTATCATTAGGTTGCATGTGCTATTAATATTCTTGGACAATCTAGTAAGATCAATAAGAGTTATATTTTGTCTCTAATTATAATAACATTTGAATATTCTTAATATTATCATTTATACTATGTATTGGTAATGTGATAACATTAACTTTGTCATTTCTAATGTTATAGTGTATATTTTTGTCTAGTATGCTTTAATTAATTGTCTAGAATTTATTTTCACTAATTTTCATTACATTTTGTTGTTCTCTCCTATTTAGTGTTATATTTCTTTGACTTATTTAGTATGTGTAGGATGCATATTTTATTTAAATATTACTTTATATTTGCTCTTTTTTTCTCTCTCTCTCCACACTTTTCCCATCCTTTACCTTCCATTTAGGGAGAAAATTTTACAACCTAGCACTCATTTTTACCTCACAATGATGGATCATAGTGTGATCAAATATGTTGATTGGTCCTAGCACAACCTTGCACACAACCTTAGTCTCATATATTTGTGTAGCTTTTATTCCATTCAGTAACATCACATCACTTGTGTGCTCATCTCTACTCAATGCACACATTTCTCATGCACTATCATGTAATACTAGTTATCAACATAATGTGACCTTACACTGTGCATGCCTTCCATTAGTTATCAACCCGTTTTGTATCATTTGTAGATGACACACATCTACACGACATATATTTTCATTACAACTATCATACAACTAGCATACATATGGTATAATGACAATACATAGATTTGACACATGGTGTCATCATGTCCACATGATAAGTGCATTATATGTATGCAACATCTATTAGCATATTGTTAAGGCCTTGTTGATGACCCACTTGTATAAATACATGCACTGTATAAGTACAGGAAAAGAAGAACTAATCAACAACTCTGTTACATGCATGTCATTGTACATATCTTCTAGATTATGCAACACATTTCTCTTTCAAAGTATTTTGTGCCTAATGAATGTGCATTTGCATACTCCACAAATCTTCTAGGTTACAAGATAATCTATTGGTTTGTCCATTGATCCACCTAGGAATTGAATCATTGGTATCAAAGGTTAAAAATTTTCATTTTCAAGCCTGTTTAAATGAACTCACAACACCTACAAAAATATCATGCACCTAGTTCAACATCTAAGTGTCCACATGAACACCAAGAATAGATCATAGTGGTGGACAAACACAAACCTAAGGCTTCAACAGATATTCTTAACCTAATCAATGTAGCCTTAGAAATATAGTGCCAATAACTCTTCATATAGATTCATGATTTCATGACTTAATTTAGACCAATGTCATCATATCCTAATCAGAAAACTACACTACATCATCACAATCCCTTTTAGGTTTAGGTTAACCTTCATATTCTAGTGTTTGAAGGCAAAATCAATGCCACCACACTAGACTACTAGATTTGGTAGCTCAAATCTTACTTCTTTGTCAACAAATTGATTGAGAACATCTCCTTTGTGGCATTGAAAAAGTATATCTTGGTACATCACTAGTGCCAGGCACTCTGTGTTTAGAATGTAGGGTAAACAAATATAGTGAAATATAAACAAATAGTGCTCAAATCCAATTAACCAATGAGTACATGTGATTAAACCATCAAACATAAAATGAAGAAGAATAAATCAACAAACTAAAAACAATAATAACACATAACACCAAATTTATGTATGAGATGTTAGAAATGAAGGTAAACATCTATCAATGAAAAAATGATTACAACTATAACCGTGCAGAACCAAAATGGAGATAGTACGAAATCACCACAAAGAAATAATGGAACAGAAGATCAAACACATAACAGTGTTCACATGGAAAAACCCTTTTGAGAAAAAACTCCACACAAGAAGAGATGCACCAATCTGTATTAACTTTAATAGAGTTTACAATACAACACTATCAATCTCCTCTTTTGTCTTCAATCCAGGATCGCCTATTTTTCCAGTCTCAACTCTCTACTACAACACAGTTGTAATACAATGCCTTCATTAAAAGAGTGTTACCTTCTAGGGCAAAAAACCCTAACATAACCTCTACTGTTAGATTTGTGACCTAATGATGAACAGTCTAGATTGACTATGAAATTATAATATTTTACAAGACAATTTTCTAAAAATTTCTCTTCGAGAGCATTGCCTCCAAACCCCCACTAGGAGGGCCTGCACCCCTTGGTGACAGTAGTGGGGGGGAAAGCCCCCCCACCCCCTGTTGGGTACAAGGATCCAAATTGCGGCTGAAACAAGACCGTTTCTTGGTGAATACATCTTCCCTTATGGATGATTTACAAACAATATTAGGAGTAATTAATTACATAGGATTTACAAGGTTGATGGCACCTTAATACTAACATGAAAAACACTTTTAGGAAATAAACTCCACACTAAATAGATATTGATCTTGTATTAATCTTAAGAACAACATAAAACAAATATAATCCACTCACTTTTCTTTAGAATAACATCTACATTACATTACTTCACCTACATAACCCTATGAAACCTCAATCTCATACACTCAATATATAAAAGCAAAGGAAATAGGAAAGGACCAAGTGGTTTTTATAACCAAAACCATGGTTGAAGAAGAGTATTTTCCACACTAGGTGTAAAACATGTGAAGATGTTGTAAGATGATCATAGATGGAATGATCATAGACAACTTAGTGCCCATTGAGATGGTAGAGAAGTTAAACTTGTAAATGGTACCACATTAGGTAACCCTTACCATGTGTTAGGATTGAAGAAGGGTCAACAGATGATTGTGAAGGAATAATACCTAATTATGTTCCATATTGGAGGTTATGCAGTTGAGGTTTGATGTGATGTGATTCTTATGGCTGCATGTCATGTGCTATTGGGAAAGTCATGGTAATATGATATTTGTACCATCCATGATAGAAGAAAGAACACATTCATCATCACCAAGGGTAGTAATAAAATTGAGTTGAAGCCATTGGAGGTTGAGGAGGAAACCATAGAGGGATAGATAATGTTTCTAACAACAAAATAGTTCTTGAAAGAGGTTGAGGAGTTTCTAGAGTGCCATGCATTGGTTGTGAAGGCTACCCCAATAGAGGAGACTATGCTACAATGGTCAAAAGAGCCAAAGGTAGAAGTGTTGCTAAAGGCGTTTGAGGACATCATGGATAGTAGAATACCTAAGGGTTTGTTACTAGTGAATAGTATTCTACACTACATGGATTTGATTCCAATGTCAAGTTTTCCTAATAAGGTGCCACATAGGATGAGTCTTGACATGAATATAGAATTGAATAGACAAGTGGAGAAATTGATGAAGAGATGTCTAATTCAAGAAAGTATATATTTAATGTAATTGCATTGAAGAAGGGAGGAGAACGGAGGATGTGCATAGACTTTCAGGTGCTATTGAAAATATTAGGTCATCAACTATAGGTTTCCACTGCCATGCATGGATGGCCTAATGGATTGTTTAAGTGGAGCATGCTACTTTTCCAAGATTGATTTCAAAAGTAGCTATCATCAAATCATAATCTATAAAGGAGATTGAGTGGAAGACAACTTTTAGAACAAAGAATAGATTGTATGAATGGCTAGTCATGCCCTTTGGATTAACCAATGCGCTAAGTATATTTGTGAGGCTAATGAAAGAAGTTTTGGAACCTTTTCAATTAAGTTTATGGTTATCTATATTTGTATTATCTTTTGTTGTTTATCAAGACTAAAGAAGTGTTAGGAATTTGCAGGTCTAATTAAACCAATTCCACATAACCTAATAGGAGAAACAAGATGCTGAAACAAACCATAATGCAAAGATCAAATGAACAAGCAACAAGGAACACAAGATATACCTTGGGAAAACCCTTTGTAGGGAACAACCCAACCTCTAAAAGCATCCATGCTCAAATGTATTATTCAGTAATATGAAATTACAATACAATCCATGAGCCTCCATGAACACCTCTGAATCCATCAAGCACCTCCAATGCATCCTCCATGTGTACAAGCATGAATCCACACATCACCTGCCATGCTTCACAATATGCACTTACATGAGAGAACTCAATACAATGACAGCCTCTCACAAACCTCCAATCTACCTACAGTGAAACAACCAACATTACCCAAACCACTAACCATGTGCCTGCTTTTATAGACCAAGCTCACACAAATACAACTTGTGGTATTGGATAAAACCATGTGCCCCAAATAACCATGGTAACACAAAATTGTTAACTTATAAACCCACTTGACCCCACATTTGACAATTAGTACTAACTTTTCCCAATTAATCAAATAATAAAATAATAATTAATTACTCTATGTGTCCCACACACATAAAATAACTAACCCAATGTTACAATACAACTTATACAAGTGGTAACCAAATAAAATAGTACAATATTATGCAAAGTGTACAACACCTATCCCAACATTCTCCCACTTGTTGTATATATTGCATAAGGGTCAATCAATGAAATGCATCATCATAGCAAACATGAAATCACATGAATCTCCAGAATGCTCTCGTGCTCCATCAAGATACCTGCAACAAAATCAAAGTGACCACCATATCAAGCAAGAACTCCTCTCATCTTCCAACATGCCACCTATGGAAGAAAAGGAACATGCCAAGGTGAAGATGCACCAATCCAAAGAACACAAGCATCAAATCCAAGTGATAACATAAGGCTCCAAGCGGCTGTCAAAGGTAAAAAACCCACATGACTAGAAATAGCACCCACAGCATATGCTAATACATCCAACCATCCATACCTCATAGGTATCAACATCAATAAACTTATGCCAACAACATATCCAACCCATATACTGCAATCATAAGCTCCATGAATAAAACCTGTCAATGAAGAACACATACATCCAAGAACTCCCACTGCATGGGTAATGTCAAATCTAAAAATAGATCCAAGGAAAATCAAGTCTATCAATCAACACTCAAACCAAGGTGTGGCTAATCAACAAGCCAATGTAGTATCAAGAACAATCACAATGATCCACACATGCATGATAAATCACTACATATTCTCTCACAACATGTCACCATAACTATCCGAAGTCCAACCATGTCAACATGATCCTCCGGGAAGTAGCCATAAGACAAAGAGACAAAACCTATAAATCATAATATCCTTCTACAAAACGTGCCTCAAAGTGTTAAGCTGTGCTAAGTATGATCTCCTCTACAACCCCAAATGAAAAGCCTCAACAACACCCTACCATTCAATCTCATAAGATCAAATGAACATATGTAACATGTAACCAACATGGATGTAAGCCTCTCTAATCAAGGTAGACCAAACTCATAACCATTCCTTAACCAAGAATAAGCCCAATCACATCTCCTAAACTCATAATGAACATCATAAATCAAACCATACGAACAAGGAGATAACTGTGCTAACAACCCTCAAATGAACTCTCCAGAACCAATAACTATAGCTCAAGATCCATATCTATGAGAAGATGAAACATGAAGCAAAATACATCTAAAAGGATGGGCAATACCTCATAGATGATAAACTACCAAGTAGACCAAGAGTGGGGAATGAGAAAGCTCCTCCGGGATACACCAAGCCATAACAACTCTCTCCAAGAACAATCTCCTCTAGGTCCATAATGAACTCACATCCATATCCAGGTGTAAGGCTCCTCGGTCCATCTACTGAAACCTCCAAAGAGTAATCGTCTCAACAAGTATCTCTAATCACAAGAGAACTCCAGCCTCACCTAAGTCTCCAAGTATCCATGAGCACCTGTAACTGACCAATACATACCAAACTCCAAATGCAATATAGCACCATCATGAAGTAATCAAGCAAATGATCAAAGTACTCAATACCAAGAGAACAAACAAGACCACTGTCAAAACTCCTACTGCACATCTGCATAATCAAGAAGCTCATCATGACATCATGATCTAACCATCTCCTCATAAGAAGATTACATGCAACAAAGCGTACAATGATGCATACATCCTGTCTCAAGAGAACTTGTATCATGCCAATTCTCCAAGCTAGCATCAAGATTAAACCATGACATAATATCAACATCTCTAAATCAAGGTTAAACATTTCAAACTGACAAATCATAATCTGACACCTCAACCAAAGACTCAAAGAAGTCCTCCATGGTAAACCAAGATGTCAACATCTCCACTCACATGAAGACATGTTGTTATATGGAGCCTATCAGACTCGGAGGTTAAATTTTCCCCACTTTTATCAGCGCGGTTTCCCCCCAAATTATTTAACGGGGGAGTGCAGGGGGGCAGAGCCCCTCCTGCGGGGCCCGGGGGGCTTATCCCCCCGGCGGGGGCCCGAGGGTGGAGCCCATGGTGGGGGTCTGGGGGCTGCTGGGGGCAGTGCCCCCGAAGCAAAAATTGTCTATTATTTTATAAAGGCATCGGGTGTTTTTTTTTCTATTGACTGACATAAAAAAAAACCCTATTTTTTAACTGACAAAAAAACTTGATATAAGCGACTAAGGGTTAGGGTTTCAATTGATATTGCATTGTAGCATTTTGTAGCGGTATTGAGTTGCAGGGATTGCTGGTTGTAATCAGTTTGATTTACTGGATAATAATATTGGACTCTCTATTTGGTGGATGTAGCCCGAGTTTGGGTGAACCACGTTAAAACTTGTCTCTCGCTGTTATTATTTCTGTGTATTTCCATTCCTCTGTTTAATCTTTATTTGCATTTAATTGATATCTTCTACCGACTAACCCTAACAAGTGGTATCAGAGCGGGTTGTGTTCGATTATCATCTGTAGGAAGGTCTCACGGTTGACTGGGAGTCTCACGATTGAGTGGGAGTCTCACGATTGAGTGGGAGCAATGGCAGACGAGGGTAAATTGAAGGTCGATAAATTCAATGGGCAGAACTATCAGTTATGGAAGATGTAGATAGAGGATTACCTCTATCAAAAGGATTTGTGGATGTCGTTGGAAGGAGTAGCCAAGAAACTGGCAACAATGACTGATGAGGATTGGAATCTTCTTGACAGAAAGGCACTGGGAACCATTCGGTTATGCCTGGCACCATCAGTGGCATTCAATATAACAGAAGCGAAGACAATAAATGGTTTGATGAAAGCTTTGGCTAAATTGTATGAAAAACCCTCAACCTCAAATAAGGTATTTCTCATGAAGCGTTTGTTTAATCTAAAAATGGTTGAAGGTGGATCTGTGACAGATCATTTAAATGAATTTAATACGATTGTCAGTCAATTGACTTCTATAAATGTAAAATTTGATGAAGAAGTTAGAGCTCTCTTGATATTATGTTCATTGCCTGAAAGATGGAATAGTTTGGTAATGGTGGTTAGTAACTCTATTTCTGGTTCAAATACCCTGAAATTTGATGATGTTGTTGGTGTTATTTTGAGTGAGAAAATTCGTAGGAAAAACTCAGGTGGATCCACATCAGGCAGTGTTTTGAATGCAGAAAGCAGGGACAGATCAAAGGAGAGAGGAAAAGGTTCTGGAGGTCATGGGAAGTCATGAGGAAAATCAAAGGAAGAGATCCCAATCCAGAGGACATAAGGATTGCTGGTACTATGGGAAACTAGGTCATATGAAGAAAGATTGTTGGTCTCGAAAGAATAAAGAAGTAGACAAACAAGAAGGCAATAAGGAGGCAAATGTGGTAAGTAATAAATCTGAAGATAATGCTTTGATTCTTTCCTTAGATAATGCTGATGATTCATGGGTTTTAGATTCAGGGGCCTCATTTCATGCTACACCCCATAGAAGTTATTTTCTTGATTATGTCCAAGGGGATTTTGGGCTGGTTTATTGGGAGATAACGAACCCTGTCAGATTGTTGGAAAGGGAAGAATTAAGATTAAGTTGTAGAATGGGAATCATTGGCTACTACAAGAGGTAAGGCATGTTCCAAGGCTCAGTAGGAATTTAATTTCAACAGGGCAGCTAGCTGAAGAAGGTTGCATTGTTACATTTACTGATAAAAATTGAAAGGTTTCAAAAGGTGACTTAATAGTAGCAAAATGTGTGAAAGTAGGCACCTTATATCTTTGTACAGGTCATACTGTTCCTTCTACTTTAGCTATTGCAGAGAAAAAATAAACAGGTTCAGGAATAGTTGCTGCAAGTTCGCAGGAAGAGACTGAAACAATTGCTGTAGGTTCTGAGACAACATTGTGGCATAACAGACTTGGGCATATGAATGAAAAAGGTATGAAGGTACTTCACTCTAAGAAAGTTTTACCATATCTGAAATGTATTAATATGGATTTCTATGAAAGTTGTGTGTATGGAAAACAAAAGAGAGTCAGTTTTCTTAGAGATGGGAAGTAAAAGAAAGATGAAAAGTTGGAGCTTGTGCATACAGATGTATGGGGACCAGCTCAGGTATCTTCTCTCAGTGGCTCTTGGTATTATGTTAAATTCATAGATGATGCAACTAGGAAGGTATGGATTTATTTCTTTAAGCAGAAATCTGATGTATTTGAAACATTTAAGAAATGGAGAAGCTTGGTTGAGAATGAGACGGGTAAAAGATTAAAATGTCTTATATCTAATAATGGTGGTGAGTATTGCAGCAAAAAATTTGAGGATTATTGTTCCTTTAATGGAATTCGTAGGTAGAAAATAGTTCCAAGGACTCCACAGGAGAATGGAGTGGCTGAATGCATGAGTAGGACAATAATGGAGCGTGCAAGGACCATGATATTGCATGCTGGGCTGCCTTTAAATATGTGGGCAGAGGCTGTCAACACTACTGTATATTTAATTAATATAGGTCCTTTAGTTCCTTTGGACTGTGGTATTCCAAAGGAAGCATGGACATGTAAGAAGGTGAGTTATTCTTTTCTCAAAACCTTCGGATGTGAAGCATTTGCATATGTAGATTTTGAAAATAGAACCAAGCTGGATGCAAAATCAAAAAGGTGTACCTTTGTTGGATATGGCACTGATGAATTTGGTTATAGGCTTTAGGATTTTGAAAATCAGAAAATTGTGAGAAGTAGGAATGTTATATTCAATGAGAAGGTGTTGTACAAAGATCAGTTGCAGCAGCATGAGAAGAAAGAAAAAGATTATGTGGTGCTGGATGATACTCCAAATAGTGATGTTCCAGTGGTTCTTCATGCTCTGCAATAGCAACCAAAAATACCACAAACTCCAGTGAATGTTAGACGGTCAACAAGGCTAAGTAGACCTCCTGAAAGGTTTTCTCCCTCTTTGTATTCTATTTTGTTAACAGATGCTGGTGAACCAGAAGGGTATGATGAAGCTATGCAGGTGGATACAAAGGTTCAGTGGGGGCTTGCAATGAAAGAAGAAATGGACTCCTTGCTGAAAAATTAGACTTGAAAATTATGTAAGTTGTCTGCAGGTAAAAAGGCTTTACCAAACAAATGGGTTTATAGGCTGAAAGAGGAAGATGGAGGTAAGAAAAGATTTAAAGCCAAGTTAGTTGTAAAAAGATTTGCACAGAAAAAGGGCATTGATTTTGATGAGATATTTTCTTCGGTTGTCAAGATGACTTATATTCATACTGTTTTAAGTATTGTGGCTACTGAAGATTTGCATTTGGAATAGCTGGATGTAAAAACTATCTTTCTCCATGGTGATTTGGAGGAGGAGATATATATGGAACAACCACAGGCATTTGAGGTCAAAGGTTAAGAGAAATTGGTGTGCAGATTGAAGAAGAGTTTGTATGGTCTGAAACAAGCACCTCGGCAATGGTATTTAAAATTTGATAGTTTTATGGCTGAGCAAGGCTATAGCTGGTGTAATTCTGACCATTGTGTTTATTTTAAGAGGTTGGCTAATGACATCTACATTATTTTATGTTTATATGTTGATGACATGCTTGTAGCGGGGTCTAACATGGATCACATAAGAGAGTTAAAACAATAGTTAGCACAGTCATTTGCTATGAAGGATTTGGGGGCAGAAAAACAAATCCTTGGCATGAAAATTTGTAGAGATAGGAAGAACAAAAAATTGACTCTATCTCAGGCTGATTATGTTGAAAAGGTGTTGCAGAGATTCCATATGGAGAATGCAAAAGTTGTCAGCACACCTTTGCCTAGTCATTTGAAATTGATTAAGGAGATGTGTCCTAAGACACCAGAGGAGGAAGAAAAAAGTCCAATGTACCATATGCTTCAGCTGTAGGAAGTTTAATGTATGCCATGGTATGCACCAGACCGGATATTGCACATGCTATAGGAGTCATCAGCAAGTATATGAGTCATCTCGAATTGGAGCATTGGAATGCGGTAAAATAGATTCTCAGATATTTGAGAGGTACATCCAATAAACACTTATGTTTTGGGGGCTCTAATACTGATTTGGTAGGTTATGTAGACTCAGATTTAGCAGGGGATATTGATACCAGGTGGAGTACTATAGGTTATGTCTTTACTGTAGGTGGGACAACGGTGAGTTGGATCTCATGGTTGCAAAAGGTGGTTGCTTGATCCACCACGGAGGCAAAATATGTAGCTGCAATAGAGGCAAACATGGAGATGATATGGCTGCAATCATTCTTGAAAGCATTGGGCAAACAACAGGCTAACAATTATTTGTATACAGACAGTCAGAGTGCCATACATCTTGTAAAGAATTCTGCCTTGCATTCAAAGACCAAACACATACAGTTGAGGTATCACTTTATTCAGTTGGTGTTGGATGATGGACAGTTAATACTAGAAAAAATACATACAGATGAAAATCCAACGGATATGTTTACAAAGGTAGTGACAAGGGAGAAGATGAGCTCCTCTTCAGCTTCGGTTGGTCTTCTAGACTAAAAACAACAAAAATAGAACAACAGAGTCCAGGGTGCTTATTCTAGTGGGAGCTACAGGGTCAATGGTGTTATGATCAGTCTTCAAGTGGGAGATGATATGGTGTGGAGTTTGATCAGTCTCCAATTGGGAGATTGTTGTTATATGGAGCCTAATTAGACTCAGAGGTTAAATTTTCCCCACTTTTATCGGCGCGGTTTCCCCCTAAATAAGGTGTCGGGTGTTTTTTTCTATTGACTGACATAAAAAACCCTATTTTTGTAACCGACAAAAAAACTTGATATAAGCAGCTAAGGGTTAGGGTTTTAGTTGATATTGCATTGTAGCATTTTGTAGCAGTATTGAGTTGCAGGGATTGCTGGTTGTAATCGGTTTGATTTACTAGATAATAATATTGGACTCTCTGTTTGGTGGATGTAGCCTGAGTTTGGGTGAACCATGTTAAAACTTGTCTCTCGCTATTATTATTTCTGTGTATTTCCATTCCTCTGTTTAATCTTTATTTGCATTTAATTGATATCTTCTATCGGCTAACCCTAACAAGATAACCATCTCCTGACCACTGAACTGAAAATGTCAAAGAACTCTCAAAACCAAGAGCTCCTCCATGACACCAACATCCACTGCAGAAGATCATCCATCACGTATGATGAATCCAACATGTTGCAAAAGCTCCCACTGAACCATGATATCGAGCTATCCATGACAACAAAGTAACCATCTCCTAAATGAAGATTATCCATGGCCCCAAACCAATCAGGGAATCCTATTGTAACATCAGCAGCTCTCAAAAGTTCTAGTGAACCAAAATCTCCAAACAAGAAGATAAAACCATCACTGTCAAAAGTTAACATAGAACCATATATCCAAGCTCTCCATGACATCGTGATAAACATGTTGGAAGTCCCAACAACTGACTATCTAGGCACTCTAATTATCCATCCTCTTATCCCAAAGCAATCATACCAATGCACAAATGACTACAAACAAGGCCAACTGACAAAGTTTGCATACACACTGAATCAATCTCATGGATATAGACAGTCCACATCCGAGTCATCCCGCTGTAGCCAAGGGGTATCTAATCCACAAAACTACATAACTCGTAGATCTAAAACAGATGTAACATGCAAACTCATCATCACACTAGTAAACTGCAAAGTAAGATATCAAAGAAGATAACCTGTAGACTCCAAGACTCAAACACCAAATTAACTCTAGATTCGATTTGCCAACAAGTCCACAAACAAATAAATGTAGTTAAGGAACTAATCAAGCATCCAGGAGATAAGAACAATCCCCTAAAAACAACACCACAACACCACCTATAATCATGAATCGAACATCATAGCCCATACCTGTCAATCGCATACATGATCATGTCATGCCAATGCAAAAAGTGTACCTGCATATCCATGACACCATAATCATCATTTCTATACATATACTCAACTCCCACTGAAACGAGACTCCAAGTCTCACACAAGTATCAACCATGTCCTCAAAACCAGAAGACAACCTGTACCTGTCTCCATCAAAGTCGTAACTTTGAAAACACCTGTAAACCTGTATCAGGAAGCACCAAATCTGAAAACCTACTTTACCATGCTGATGGTCTCAAAACAACATGTACTCCCACAAGTTTGTGCCAACAAATCCATCTGAATGCACTCGTAAATGCACTCTGAATCTCAGGCTCCTACAAGTGATCAAATAAGTACCAAACTCTCTTTGCACACAAAACTAAAAATCTCCACAATCCAAACTATATTACACTGCAAGAGCTCTCCAACGCCTATCCGAAATCCAAAATTTAATTCTGTATGCGAAAGTTATGAGCATAAAACTATACCGGAGCAATGTGGGCTTCAAACACCAAATTCTGACACAAATAGAAAAATCTGATCATGAGACCTATACCACTGTGTAGTGCTCGGAGAGAGATTTCCAATGCCTATAAGAAGTCAAAAAACTGACACTGTATGTGAAAGTTATGCCTCCCGGAAGAAAAGGCACTCCGAGGGCTAAAACTAGACCCCTGGTGGGCCCCTGTACCATGATGACGTGGCATGACGTCATTGCTGACATCATCATGCTAACTCGGCAAAAAACACATGTGGAGCTAACGTGGCATCTGACTGGGTTGGCGTCATCACATTGTCTTTGACCGCGTAGGATAAAATATTGTTTAATGTCTCCATTGGACCCCAATGACCATATAAAAGTCTAAGTTTAATTTTTTTCCAAACTTAAAAAAAAACAACAAACATTTCATATGGGCCCAAAAACATATTAAAACAAGGTTTAATTTTATATGGGCTGCCATTTAAAACTTACCCCCATCTCACCTTATAAAAAAGGCTTTAAATTATTTTTATTTTTTTTAAGTTTTAAGAAGCCCGTAAGGGCTGGCCTTGTACGACCGACGGAAGGGAAGGGGGAGTCCGATGGGAGTCGACCGACGTACACTGGCAGTACCCCCACCCTACTTTGCAATTGCAAGCACAGGGGGGGTACGGGGGTCTGCGGACCCCTGACCCCCCTTTTTTGTTTGTTTTTTTTTTAATTCTATCTTGCAATTTTTTTTAAAAACAACTATAGCTTAATTTTTTTTTTTAATCAAAACTATAGAACAAATTTCTTTTGCACAGGAAATAAATTTTTTTTCAGCATACCTTTGCTATCGTATTGTCGTACCGTCGTATCAGCAAACCAAGGAGGGGGCATACAAATTCTGCATTTTTCACTGTGGCCGAAATAGGTCAAATTTTATATGATTTTTCATTTCTCATGCCTCCTGGACTCAATGGCGAGGTCCGTTTTGTTCCAGGAGGTCATCTGAAGAAGTTCCTCCTCAAAACCCTCATGAAGCCAAAACCTAAAAACCCTCTTCAGCCATGATTTTTCAATCACCCGATCTACAACATGCACAACAAATCACCAATACCCAGAACCTCCAATCTGCACTACAACCTGCACAAAACCTTGTAGTGTCCCAAATCCTTACAAGCATTGCCATAGCTTCCATTTTTGCACCTGATCTACACACACAAGGGTTATACATATCCAGGGAGCTCACACCTCCCTCAACCATAAACATGGCTCTGATACCACTTGTTAGGAATTTGCAAATCTAATTAAACCAATTCCACATAACCTAATTGTTGGAAATGAAGGTAGAATTGCTGCTATGAACTTTAAAATTTTGTGTAGCAATGCTGAAATAAAGATTAACTTGTAACAATTTACTCAACAATTAATTTGCACATTTAATTCAATATAGAAGAGAAGAGAAGAACTTGCACAGTATTTACGTGGAGAAACCCTTTCAGGAAAAAACTCCACACCCAAAGATATTTCCTGCTTGTATTAAATCTTCCTTTGAAAGGATTACATTTAATACTTGAAATTTCTCTAAGTCCTTGATGCACTTCAAAAACTTCTTGTTTTTTTCTCTAAGTCTTTTTCTTTAAATCAACTCTCTGGAAAATGTATGGGTTTTCAATTAAATAAAAAGCATTTCCTTTTCATTCAAGCACTTCTTTTTAATTCAAGAACCCTCTTTTAATTCAAGCACTTCTTAACAAGAACTTGAAACTCAAAATATAATCAATTACATTTGATAACATTGCTTCCAAAGCTCATGCAAAAATCAAGCTCACTTAAATTGAGAAGACTGAACTCAAACTTAGTCCAAACACTGAGTTAACTGATCCTCCAAGATGTGGGTGCCCAAGTTGGCTAAAAATAGCTTTCCCATCATCAAACTTATCACCAAGTAAAAGCAACATTGGAAACTCCTCTATTTGGGCATCCAAACTTGCCTAATGAGTTTCTGTTAACTGAAGTGATCAAATACACATCAAAATCATGCAAACAACATGCAAGATTGATGTCCCCAAGGTTATTCTAAAATATCTTGTTTTGTACATGTAAGTGACATGCAAACACCAGATCCAACATGCAACTGATACCCATTACCTGAAATTTTGAAAAGTACCATCCTGCAACTTTCAGGAGTTAGAGTGTCCTGCAAGTAATATCTTAAAACTGACATGCAAGCATTTTCAACAACATGCAACTGATACCCATTTCTTGAATCACTGAGATGTACCATCTTGCAAGTTTCTGGAGTTGGAGTGTTCTGCAAGTAATCTCACAAAAATGACATGCAAGGTCATATAACTGACATGCAAGAACATGCAAGGTCATACAAGTCCATAGGAATGACATGCAACAACATGCAAGCACATGCAAGTGACATGCAACAACATGCAAGTCAAATGAACAACATGCATCAACATGCAACAACATGCAAGTCCATGCAAACTATTCTGACCACATGCAAGCAATATCCACTTCATGCATTTCTAATACTGTAGTTAACTCTAACATTATATCCATGCAAGGTGTCTCAACAATATCCACTCATGTACATAAAAAAACACAACTCCAAGTCTAAAAATAGGACCCAAGTCAAACTCCCATTGACTAGGAGTTATCAAACTCTATCTTAAGACTTAGGAGAAGTCAACAAGGTCTTCATGGCTCCCATCTCAAAGTGGGCACCCAAGTTTGATATTATCCATTTAGAACATATATGCAAAAGTCAAAGTGTTGTAATTAATATATAATTAATCTCTCAAAGTCTTAATGTGTTGGGGAACACATTTCAAGAACTTTGGAAACACATGAATTGGTTAGGATTGCAAGTTAATGGCAACTTATCCCAACACCAATAGGAGAAACAAGATGCTGAAACAAACCATAATGCAAAGATCAAATGAACAAGTAACAAGGAACACAAGATATACCCTTGGAAAACCTTGTAGGGAAAACCCAGCCTCCAAAAGCATCCATGCTTAAATGTATTATTTAGCAATATGAAATTACAATACAATCCATGAGCCTCCATGAACACCTCCAAATCCATCAAGCACCTCCAATGCATCCTCCATATGTATAAGCATGAATCCACACATCACCTACCATGCTTCACAATATGCACTTAGAGGAGAGAACTCAATACAATGACAGCCTCTCACAAACCTCCAATCTACCTACAATGAAACAACCAACATTACCTAAACCACTAACCATGTGCTTGCTTTTATAGACCAGGCTCACACAAATACAACTTGTGGTATTGGATAAAACCATGTGCCCCAAAAAACCATGGTAACACAAATCTGTTAACTTATAAACCCACTTGACCCCACATTTGACAATTGGTACTAACTTTTCCTAGTTAATCAAATAATAAAATAATAATTAATTACTCTATGTGTCCCACACACATAAAATAACTAACCCAATGTTAAATACTACTTATACAAGTGGTAACCAAATAAAATAGTACAATATTATGCAAGGTGTACAACACCTATCCCAACAAGAAGAGCATCTTAGACACCAATGGTAGGTTTTAGCACAATTGAGAAAGGACAAGTTGTATATAAACATAAACAAGTGCAATTTTATGCAAGAGGAGTTAGTTTACATGGGATTTGTGATATCTCAAGATGGATCTAGAGAAGGTTCAAACAATTGTTGAGTGACCAATAGCACATAATGCAATAGAGGTTAGGGTTTCCCATGTTTTGGAAAGTTTCTACTAGAAGTTCATTAGAAACTTTAGTGGGATATGTGAACACTAACACATTACATGTGGAGGGGTAGATTTCACTAGACAATTGTTGTAGAGAAGAGTTCTAATTTTCTAAAGAAGGTCATAGAAAATAAAAGATTAACTATTGGGTTATGATTCTGTGAGTTATTTGGAATGCCGTTACAATTTGCATGCCACATACCCATTTTTATAGATGCATGGAGCTCTAAATTGGAGGTAAGAGTTATTTTGAGATTACATTGTGTAGGAAGGATATTTGTTCAGAAGAAGGCAGTTGTGTATACCACAAAGTTCCATGCAGTGATTTTTTTAGTGGCAATTTTTTGCCAAATGGTGAATAGTTAAAATGGGGGCTTCAATTTCTGGTGAATAGTACAAGATGTAAGGTAACCTAAATCACCACATTTTTATGAAATTTTAGTTTAGTGCTGGTTAAATATCTTGAGCATTTATTTTATTAAACTTTTAATTCAACTATTTTGCCATAGTATTCAATGTGTCATTATCTAGATCTAATTCACCTAAAATTTATAAGTGATATTACAAATCTAAATTGATTCACCATTAATACTAAATAATTCTTGATTATTTTAGGGTCATATCACTAATGTTCATTTTCCATCATTGATTTTTGTTGGTAAACAAATTTTTCACTGCAGATTTGAATGTGACTCGCCCAATGGGCATCAACAAATGTCCCAACAATTGGAGAAGTTGTTACTAGATTAACAACTTTCCTCTACGTTTGAGAGGGGCAGCTCCCTCGTATGATGGGGGGTATTTGTGATTTTGTGTACTTTTAACCTGAAAGTACAAAAAGGAGGAAAATGAAAACTAACAATAAAGATGATTAATAGAAACCCTAACAATAGGCATACGAATATTGGTTCAGATTTCTTATAGTCAAAATGAGTTATGAAGGGACTTCACCATAGAAGCTAGAAACTACGTTCATGAACCAATATGATGAACTTCACAGCTAATGTTTTAATATGCAATGATGATGAAAAGAAGATGATGAATCTCAATGTACGAAGAGACAAGTTTCTCCAGCACATTCAAATCGAGATACCAAGATATGATTGTGTTTCATTACATCAATTCCATGGTTTATATATGCTTCAAAGGATAACCAATGATTCACACGATGATATAGAGGTATTACTCATTTAACATATGAGAAATCAGTAACAATAACTCAGAGGTACAATGGAACATACGAACCAAAGGTTCTCTTTATTATCTTTATGAAATTATACAATTTCAAAAAGCCTTCATGTACAAAGTATTAGATCCAAGGTCTCTGAAAAGCTTCTCCATAAGTTCCCCTCAAAAAGTCTCTTGAAAAAGTTTCCTTTACATATGAAATAGCCTTGTATTTATAGGCTTCTCCCTAGTAACTACCTTGTAACCACCTGATAACTACTTCATAACTACCCTTTTTGAAATACAATAATTTAAAAATAAGCTTTATTTTAGTTAGAATTTACCTAACTTTTCCAGAGACAAAGCTCATTTTCTAACTTTACATTACAAAGAGTGACTTCAGTCACTTTCACAAAAGGGTAACTAGGACTTGCAACTTTCAAGTTGTGGATTTGGCTAAGTAACCCTGCATCTTCATCTGCTCTATTTAGGCAACCAAACTTCACTAGATTTTGACGAATCCTCTAAATACCTGAGTCTTAGACTCTTATGTTCATGCATACAAAACATGGACTGTGGAAATAGTATGTCTTTCATCGACTACCTCATCATGATAGTAGTAAACTGAATCATGCTCCATAAAATTTCATTACCATTCACTACTCATCTCAATCTCTCATCAATTATGTAGAAAAGGCAAGTTGAAGGAGACAATGCATGTTTGACAATTGGTCTTGAAAGGAAAAGATCTCTGGGCCAACATTGTAAAGGGCCAACCTCAGTACTACCGACAATACTCAGCCTTCCGACTTCACCTCCTCTTGTTGTAACATGTTCCCTTTCTCTCAACATTTTCTTCTAACCTATGATCAACTCCAATATACATCAGTAATCTACAACATGGACAGTTGTAATAGTACATCCATTAATTACCACAAGGTCCAGTTATTTTTTTATTGCAGGTGAATTGATTTAATGGTGAAGATGAATATGCAGAGGAGAGGAATATCAAAAGTCATTTCATTTATATTGCATATGTTTTGTGAATGGATTTTGTAGGACTGAGAGATGATGTGATAAGACATTTTGTGTGGTATGAGATCATGTTTTTGCAGGGGTAAATATAGAGAGTGACAAGATCATCAGATGATTGTTGCAGAATGAAATTGTTTTATCCAGGAGCTTGTATATGTGTCTTGAGATGGTAATTTACAGAGATTGTATTTTGTAAGTTTTGATATGGTTGAAGGAGGAATAAGATTTTGTGATGGAGTGAAACAAGGTAACCCCCTGAACTGATTTGTTTTCCTATGCACACTTGTATTAGCCAGTGAAGCATTTTGTAAAGATAGTGAAGCTTCCTTGGTCAGTGAGACCTATATGTAACTAGTGAGGTTTTTAATAAGCCAATGAGGCAATTTTGAGTGGTTTTTCTACCCCATGAGGGTTTTCCACTCCAGTAATCCTTGTGTTATGTCTTGTCTCTGATACCACTTGTTGGAGTCCAGGACAACACTGAGAGGGGGGGTGAATCAGTGTTGTGTAGACTTTTACAAATTTTTGCACCTTTTAAATTACAAGACAAAGAGAGATGAGGACATCAATAATTTGTTACACATATGTACAAGTATGAATTAACACAAGATATGAGACCAAGACACAAAAGTTTATACAAGAGGAAAACCCTCTTGAAACTTATTGGGGATAATTGATAGAACATGAACAACTCCCCCTAACTTCATGCTATATGTTATGCAACTGATGATGTGACTTGTGCAAGATGCACAAGTTTAGGATCTGTCTTCTCTTGACTTTGTTTCTACTTCCAAACTTTTACAGATTCTTTCTTCCTCCAAACTTTTTCAATATTTTTCTTTTTCCAACCTATCAAACCAGGTGATACTATTCTCTCATACATTATGCAACTATATGCTTTGTGACCAGGAGAGTTACACTTGAAACATACAACATTAGTATTCCTTATTGAAGAAAATTGAATTCTTCTGCAATTAACTGCTTTGTGTCCAAAGTGATTACAGGTGTAACAATAACCATTAAATGAATAATTATACCTGTACATATAAGCTTGTCTTGCAGGAGCAGTTCTTCTAAATTTTCTCCTTTGATTGTGCATTTTGCCTTCAGGAGCAGCAATATGATAATTTAAATCAATTTTCCTTCTAGGAGTCTCTCTAACTTTGGAACACTCTCCTTCTTCATAACCAAGTCTAGTAGTGTCTCTATGTTGTTTTTGTTTACCTAGCATCTCATGTAACTTGCTTGTGATCTCTTCAAATTTTAGATTCTTTTCCAACTGGTTTCTAACATCCTCAAGATCTTTTTTTAAAGAGACTATTTCTCCTTCAATCTTTTGACATTCAACTATTTTAGCTTCTAACCTAGACTTTGTTAGATCATATATCCTCTTAGCTTCCTCAACCTCTGTCTTCAGATTGATAATTAATTTATCTGATTCACTCACTTGATTTCTCAAATCTATAATCAGATTTCTAGCATCTTCAAGGTTAGAAGATATTCTTTCAAATATGAAATAACTTTGTCTTTGGATTCTTTTTCTTATTGTAGTTGCAACTCTAATCTCTGATTTTATTTTTTGCATTTGTTGATTTCACTCAAAGCACATATGAGCTCTCCTTCTATGTCAATTTCACATTCTTGTTCATCATACTCCTAATTGTGACCTTCTTCTAAATCTGATTGAGTCTCATCTCCTTCATGTGAATGACTTCCATCATTGTCACTCTTCTCAGATAACAAGTTGTCCTCTTCTTTATCATCACCTTGATAAATTCTTATCAATTCCTTCCACACATCCTGATCTATTTCACAATGCATAAGTTTATAGGAAACTTCATTAGATAAACTAGATAAAATAGCTTTCTTTGCTATTTGATTACATTCAAGAGCTTCTTTATTATTTGCAATATTTGGAGATTGAGAGGAAACAAAACACCCATTCTCAACTGACATCAAAACATCATATCCTAAAGAGGATAAATAAACTTGCATTCTAACATACCAAACAGAGAAGTCTGAACCATCAAAGAGAGGAACTCTAGAAAACTCTTTCTCTAATTTAATACCTGATTCAACTTGTGAAACATTTCTATCAACTGGTTGTATATCAATATCTAAATTTGATATAGATGATGCCATTTGTGTCTTTTGACTAGTATGAGGCTTGACATTTCTCATGCTCTTATTTCTTCTACACTTTCCCATGGTCCTCCACTAACATGACCTACCCAAGTCAATTAGACTTCTATAGGGAACCCATGCTCTGATACCACTTGTTGGGGTCCAGGACAACATTGAGAGGGGAGGGGGGTGAATCAATGTTGTCTAATTTTAAAATCTTTTCACACATTTTAATTTACAAGACAGAGAATAAAGGAGACATCAATAATCTATCAAATTCATATGCTCAAGTATGATGATGAATAGAATGAACATGACCTTGTATGTAAAACATTATAAAACACACATGTAGAGACAAGACATATAACACAAGGATTACTGGAGTGGAAAACCCTCATGGGGTAGAAAAACCACTCAAAATTACCTCACCGGCTTATTCAAAACCTCACTAGTTACAAATAGGTCTCACTGACCAAGGAAGCTTCACTAGCTTTACAAAATGCCTCACTGGATGATACAAGTGTGCATAGAAAAACAAATTAGTTCAGGGGATTACCCTGTTTCACTCCATCACAAAATCTTATTCCTCCTTTAACCATATCAAAACTTGCAAAATACAATCTCTGCAAATTACCATCTCAAGACACATATACAAGCTCTTGGATAAATCAATTTCATTCTGTAACAATCATCTGATGATCTTGTCACTCTCTATATTTACCCCTACAAAAACATGATCTCATACCACACAAAAATGTCTTATCACATCATCTCTCAGTCCTACAAAAATCCATTCACAAAACATCTGCATTATAAATGAAATGACTTTTGATATTCCTCTCCTCTGCATATTCATCTTCACCATTAAATCAATTCACCTGTAATAAAAAAATAACTTGACCATTCATTTTTTATTTCTCTTCAATCACCTCAACAAATCATCTGTCATTTCTTTTTCAAGACCTCACACAAAATAATGTCTTCAAAAATTCCATTTTTGTTTTCAATAAAAACATTCATAATGCATTTGCAATATAAAAAAAATGACCCTTCATATTCTTCTGTATATATATTTTCTCAATTTCAAACAGAAAAAATATTCTTCAATCTACAAAACCAAATCTGCAAATAAAAAACTTCAATTGAATTTCTTAACAGATAATAATATGACTTTCATCATTAAATCTTCTTCCAAAAATCATCTCCTTCACCATTAAGAAAAATCTTCAATGAATTTTAATTCATCTCCTCGGACCTGCTGCACAAAAATACTTTTTGCATGAAGATAAGAAGACAACAAATATCCTCTCAAAAAGAATAATATTTCAATAAAGAAGTTTTCTCTTTTTTTAAAATTAAACTCCTTTTTCTTCAAATCATGCGTGGGGAGCATAAATATAGAAGGAATCTTCTATAAGACTGAGCTTTCAAATCCCACAAAGATCTACCTCTTAAACATACCAAAAATAGCCCTTAAAAAATCTAAACTACAGTTACAAAGGTTTTGACGGCCACTTGCACATTAATGTGCATTGTAAAGGAGGAGGGAATCAAAGTTTAAACACAGCCACCGATCATACATTTCACACTTCTTAAACTTTAAATCATAGCCTTAGATTTGTGTTTTGCTGCCCACGCCCTTATGAGGTGACCAGTGTAATCGATGAAGAGAGATAAAAAGGGTTGATTATCAAATGTTCTAAACATACTCCAATAAGTCACTTTAAGTGACTTCACCGATTATAGCAAATCAAAGCAAAAATATAACAAAAAGTGCATCTTTAGATGGCGGGCTTGGATTGGTATGAAGGACTTAGTTTAGGATTTTTGAAAGGCATTTAGGGTTTAGAGGATCTAGAATCTTAAGTCAAACAAAAACCCTAGAACAATAAAAGAGTTTAACAAGATCTGATCACTGACAATATTAGGATTCTTTCAGAGCTAAGAAGTGGACTAAGAATCACACAACATCAGCTTAAGGTTAATGATGATAAGTCTTCAAACCATTCATGTGACCCCAAAGACATAGGCACATCTTACTGACAACCTGATCTTAAGTTTGACAAACAACTATTGCAGAGAAAGTTAAGATGATAGAAATTAAACCATTGTAGATGATAACTTAAGGCTTCTTTTGTAGATGCTTTGAATAGTCAACATGATGGTCCATTGTCAACCTCAACATAATGCCTTTTACTTCACCTTTTAATCACATACAAGGAGATAAAGTGCCAAAGTCCTTTGCAACTCCCAAACACCTTGACAACTTACTGAAGTATGAACCAATTGTAATGCCAAAAATGAAACCAATGATATCATAATCAACAAGCACTTGTAGAATAAAATACACATCTGTAAAGTGTAGAAAATTGCCTCAAACATCATGGCAAAGTCAAGTGCCACAACAATCCATCTGAGATCAACCATACTAATCATAACACCATATCATCTGCCAACTGTTGCAAGTATCAAAACATGATATCATATGCCATATACCAAGTATGACATATTATATTATGAGCACATCAAATATGAATTGGCAGAGTCAAGTGCATATCAGTTCTATCACATACCAAGAGCACATCAACTTGAGATGTGTCTTTTTGTAGAAACATGTGAACTATTTATGATGATGACATCCATAACATAAAGATACTGATTGAAGACCACATCTAAATTCTCCTCAACCATATGAAGACCAATTGTGAGTTCTCTTGGTAACACATTATGAATAATTGTATCTTGATCATCCTGAGCATGAACCTAAACATGAACATACTATCAACACCAAAACTCCATGAAGGCCAAACCTATGAAGAGGCATTCTATTGAGACACAATCAACATGAAGATCAAATCTCTGCATATCTTGCCATGACAACACAACACCTTTTTGACATCAATGACAACCAATCTCCATCAATCTCCCCCTTTGTCATTGATGGCAAAACTACTTGATGCATTCTCTCTCTCCCCCTTTTTGACATCTAATGACAAAGGATAAGATACTCCCCTTGTCATTTAACTCCACTGAAAGATGTTAAAGCTTGATTATAACATTTACAATCATATTGCTTTATGAAGATTTTGAAGACATAAACTCCTGATAACCTTGAAAATGTAATGGTCTATGATGACAAAAATTACAAACCTGAAGCAAGCATATGACAAACCTTGTTGACAATACCCTGAAACAACTCTTCAACTTGAGAGCAACAAGTCACCATGAAACACATATCTGAAGACATACATCCTGAAGTACAAAAACCTGAGAGCAACATTATGTGAGGCATACCAAACAAAGCATCAAACCACCTATTATAAACTGCCCATAGACTGTACCTTTCTCTGCATACATAAAATAAGATCTGTTATATCAAAAAGTTTGCACAAAAGAGCACTGTCCTACTAGTATGAAGCATGCATATTTATCTCAGCACAATACCACTTCTTATCCCAACACCAATATGAATATGAAGATGAAAAAGCTGACATCATCGAGATCATTTGGTCACTTCTTTTGACAAGATGAAGGCTACCATATTTTTGCTATCAAAATACAAACTCCTGATGACATCACTTGTGTTTGCAAAACAAACTTTTCATGACAAACAATTCTTCCACAATCACCAACACTTTTTGACCCAAGTGACAAATCTCCAAGAACTCCCAAATCATATGATTATGAAGGCATAAAATTAACTCCTTCGATATGACTCATATGAACTTGAACTCCATGCAAAGATATCATAATCACATCAACACTTAAGGTGAACAATAATGTAGTTTCAATAAGCAAATTTTTGATAACAACACATCACAAAATTCACAACCCATGATGACATGATGACCACACAAGAGATGACCTTGCCAGTACTTTCATGATAGTGACTACAAGATGGATAATCAACCTGCAACAACCTGCAACCAATCTATTCCTGCACACACTTCTTGGCATGATAAAGAATGAAGACCATCCACCTATTCTTGCACATGACACCTTTTGCAACACAATGTCAAATTTGATATATACATAATCACAACCAATACCTTTGCAAAACCAAATGCAGAGACATGTGCAAAGAATTGACTTCTTCCATTTTTAACCTCTGTAAACATGAAAATTCCTTCACAACATTATTAAATCTGCATGTATATAGGAAGATATACCTTTCAATGTCACCAATCATCAATCAAATCTACTAAAAACTTTATACCAAACTCCCACACAAATTTAGTGGCCCTCATTTTTCACAACCTGCATAATAATATTAAGTTCTTTCATCTTCCATCTTCAAAGCTTGTTTGTATTTTCATCATCTTCCAAAACATTTCTTTTCATCTTAAAAAAACATTCCTGCAAAAGCAATAATATATTACAAGCACCTGCAACAAAAATGACTCTTGACCTTCTTCTCCACCTACAAAATTGTTATAAATAAAAAATCTTTCATTTCCTCTTCCCTGCATATTTTCAACCCTTCTACAAAAATCTTTGATTTTAAAATCCATTTGAAAAAATAAATTGACCTTTGATCTTCTCTACAAAAATCAATTCACCTTTCTATCTTCCCTTATCTCTGCAAATACAAGACTTCAAAAGAAACTAAAAACACCTCTTAAAAAAAACTCTTCAATCACATTAATCTCTTCCATCACATTAAAAAAATCTTCAATAAATTTTAATTCATCTCCTCAAACCTGCTGCACAAAAAGACTTTTTGCATGAAGATAAGAAGACAACAAATATCCTCCCAAAAAGAATAATATTTCAATAAAGAAGTTTTGTCTCTTTTTAAAATTAAACTCCTCCTTTTTCTTCAAATCATGGGTGGGGAGCATAAATATAGAAGGAATCTTCTATAACACTGAGCTTTCAAATCCCACAAAGATCTACCTCTTAAACATACCAAAAATAGCCCTTAAAAATCTAAACTACAGTTACAAAGGTTTTGACAGCCACCTGCACGTCAATGTGCATTGTAAAGGAGGAGGGAATCAAAGTTTAAACACAACCACCGATCATACATTTTGCGCTTCTTAAACTTTAAATCATAGCCTTAGATTTGTGTTTTGCCGCCCATGCCCTTATGAGGTGACTGGTGTAATCAGTGAAGAGAGATAAAAAGGGCCGGTTATCAAATGTTCTAAACATACTCCAATAAGTCACTTTAAGTGACTTCACTGATTATAGCAGTTCAAAGCAAAAAAATAACAAAAAGTGCATCTTTAGATGACGGGCTTGGATTGGTATGAAGGACTTAGTTTAGGATTTTTGAAAGGCATTTAGGGTTTAGAGGATCTAGAATCTTAAGTCAAACAAAAACCCTAGAACAATAAAAGAGTTTAACAAGATCTGATCACTGACAATATTAGGATCCTGTCAGAGCTAAGAAGTGGACTAAGAATCACACAAGATCAGCTTAAGGTTAATGATGATAAGTCTTCAAACCATTCATGTGACCCCAAAGACACAAGTGCATCTTACTGACAACCTGATCTTAAGTTTGAGAAACAACTATTACAGAGAAAGATAAGATGATAGAAATTAAACCATTGTCGATGATAACTTAAGACTTCTTTTGTAGATGCTTTGAATAGTCAACATGATGGTCCATTGTCAACCTCAACATAATGCCTTTGACTTCACCTTTTAATCACATACAAGGAGATAAAATCCCAAAGTCCTTGCAACTCCCAAACACCTTGACAACTTACAAGATGTATGAACCGACTGTAATGCCAAAAATGAAACCAATGATATCATAATCAACAAGCACCTGTAAAATAAAATACACATCTGTAAAGTGTAGAAAATTGCCTCAAACATCATGGCAAAATCAAGTGCCACAACAACTCATCTGAGATCAACCATACTAATCATAACACCATATCAGCTGCCAATTGATGCAAGTATCAAAACATGATATCATATGCAATATACCAAGTATGACATATTATATTATGAGCACATCAAATATGAACTGGCAGAGTCAAGTGCATATCAACTATCACATACCAAGAGCACATCAACTTGAGATGTGTCTTGTTGTAGAAACATGTGAACTATTTATGATGATGACATCCATAACATAAAGATCATGATTGAAGACCACATCTGAATTCTCCTCAACCATATGAAGACCAATTGTGAGTTCTCTTGGTAACACATTATGAAGAATTGCATCTTGATCATCCTGAGCATGAACCTAAACATAAACATACTATCAACATCAAAACTCCATGAAGGCCAAACCTATGAAGAGGCATCCTATTGAGACACAATCAACATGAAGATCAAATCTCTGCATATCTTGTCATGACAACACAACACCTTTTTGACATCAATGACAACCAATCTCCATCATAACTATGGTTCCAAAAGTTCCTTTTTTCCTCTGAAACTCTATATCAGTTTTAACAAATCTCACCACTAATGCTCGAGGTAATGCTTGTAACCATTCTTCTTTGCTAAGACCTGGATGCATGACATAGATCATATTCATGTTTTACTATAGACTTGTATCATACAGACTAACTATAGGGTTCATCCCACAACTACTATATCGCACACCTTTGTGAAATACCCTGAGAGTATTCTCAATAACACCCATATTCTTCTTTGTGTCATAATTATATATATGTCTCCAATTCAAGGTTTGAAGGATCAACATGATGATCAAAACATTACTGCTGCCATTTTTCACCAATGTCCTTAAAAGATGTTGCATTGTTGTCTGTGCTAGTTCTATTGACCGCAAAGACATCTTGTTGGCTTTTCATGAAAATCTCAATATAAGTGGATACTAGCTTGATGAAACCCTTATTCAAAGCTCACATTTGAGTGGGCGGGAAAGGTGCGAACTGACAGTGTCATGGACTTTGGCTTTGAGTCTGCCTATTGCATTTGTTCGAAGTTATTAAATGTTTTATAACAAATCCACATTTATATGTATCCTACATGCATTACATTCCATTTGGAGATGTCTCTTTGAGGTATTCTGTTAAACAGTTCATGTGTCTTGTTTTATGCTTCTTCATTCTGCAAGTACTCTACCAAATCCTTTCCAATGAATCCAATGACCTCAAAATTTTCTAAAACTTTGGTTCAACAAAACCATTTTGTACATTTCCTACAAGCTTTGTATTCTATGGGATCCATTTGTGTGGGGCAATTTGTCAAACAATTTACATTCCTTGGCTATGCTTCCATCTTTTGCATACGTGTATACTAAAGCATTCCAAACATAATATCTGATAAAAGTCCTCTTTGAATTATTCTTTGATGAATGCCAATGTTCTATCTAGAAGCTCTCATTATGGCATAGGCGAAAAGATGCTTACACAGGTTGTGGAATTTGGCTTTATACCTGAAAATTGTCATATGCTGCACTCTGAGCATTTCGTGAGATGACATCAGCGACTGTCAAACAATTCATATCCATTGCCTATGCTTCAATATTTTGTACGATTATCTGCTAGGGCTCTTGTAACCACTACATTTGATAGAAATCCACTTTCAACTATGTTTTAATGAATGTCCATACCTTGTTGGAAAGCTCCCATTTTGGCACGGGCTGGGAGGATGTTGGAAAAGGTTGTGGAGCTTTGCCCTGCACTTGCCAAATGCATTCGCTTGAAAGTTTTTTTAAAACCTTTTCAACATGTTCATTTTGTGCGTTTTCTGTAATCACTGCAGTCCACAAACCATTTCTTTGAGGTAGTTTGTGAAAACGTTCAAATGCCTTGCCTATGCTTTTACTTTGTGTATATATGTCTTTCATGGAAGTTGTAACTACAACAGTTAACGAAAATATGCATTCGGGTATACTTTCATGGATGTCATACTTTGTTCTATGGCTCTTTACACCAAGAGGGTGCTTGCAAAGGCTATGGAGTTTTGTATTATACCTGCAACTGTCATTTGGCCTTTTCAACAAAACCATTTTGTCCATACCCCTGCAATCATTACACTGCATTTGAGCACATTTTCTTAAGAAACATTATTCAGGCATGTTACCATAGCATTTGCAACTTTCACAAGCCTTATCAGTAGAAAGCAAAACTTTTAAAACTTATTGAAAGAGCCGATGATAATAAAACTCCCTTCTTCGGTGGTGAAGACAAATGGATGGTTAGGAGCTTGTCATCCTTTTTGATGCTTTCTCAACTTCATAATAGAACCGATTAAGTTTTTTTTTTAAAACTGATTTTCATAGCTTTGTCGGAGTTTTATAACACTTTAAAAAGTCTTGATGAGAGCCGATAGAGGTTTTTAAAACATGGCTTTCCTTATCATCGGATTTTTAAGATGCTTCCAGAACTAATTGAATTCTCTGATAACTAAAACAATATCTCCTTTTCCGGTTACTTCAGGAAGTTGAATCAGAGGTTTTCAATATTTTTATTAAGATTGGATGAAAGTTGAATTGAACCCTGATAAATAAAGAAATGGCCTTTTAAAAGGCTTCGACCGTAGTATAAAATGCTTATGAAACGTCACGCATTCTCTGTTAGCTTTTATCATTGCTTAAGAAAATCCTCCATACTACCGATGATAAGTGCAAGTGTCCTTCATGGTCATTTGAAACTGATTTTGAAACTTTTTACTTTTGTTGAAAATAGTTTTTATAACACCTTTGATAGCAGAAGTAACCATTTCATTGACGATGTGTGAAGCATAACACTTTTGGAGTTCATATCTCATCATTTGTTTTGAAAGGACCTAATACTTCACAAATTACACTTTTGAAATTGACTGACGCTACTCCAGAAAACTTCATAACCATCACTTCATTGATTTGCAAGCATGAAGATGGCGAAAGATGTGTAACTTTCAACCAGGATAGTATTTTCCCATGAAATCTTGCCACATTGTTTGTAATAACATTATAAATATCCCTGCTAGATGATTCTTCTCCAACCATTACAGAAACTATGATTTAATTGTTTTCGTAAATTGCCCGCCGAAAAATTGAAGTTTTAAAATATCGTAAACTAGAAGTTGTATGAGCCTAAAAAGTTGCCACATTAGGTGAAATAGCCATAGAAATGTCCTTGTAAAACAATTTATTTCCAACCCTTGCAGATTTTGAAATTTAATGGTTTTTTTGTGATTTTGATGCATAGCTGAACCACTTGAAATAGGACTTCGATTGAAACAGTTCGATGATTCCTCCTTCAAATTGGTGAATGACTTAACCCTTCAGGAGAATTTGTTACTAGGGGCGACTCAACATAGGAATTTTGACACAAATGTTTAAAATTTGGCTAGTCAAAAATGAGGCTAACAATTTTGTCTCTAATCTAACCATTCTCATTGCTTTATAGGAGCTAAAATGTACCCACACTTTTAAATGTTCATCGGGCCAAGAATTCCTTTTGGACTACTAATCTTAATGGAGATCAAAGGTCTAAAAGGAATTCTAGGCTTGATGAACATTTGAAAGCATGTGTACATTCTAGCTATTAAAAAGTAATGTAAGCATTCAATTAGAGGAGATCAACGGTCCAAAAAGGATTTCAGATCATTATATATGCATTTTCTTTATATGGTGTTGATTTAAAGTGTTTAGTCTGTGTGAGCTCCAATGATACCCCCTGATCCCTGAAAGGAGCACTACCCCTTGACCTTGTGAGAGAGAACTGCCTCATCAACCCTTGCAAGTTGTACTACCCCTTGATCTTGTCGGTGGCTTCCACCCCCAAGCCCACAATTTTCCATAGGAATTTCATTTTTTTAAATGAAATATTTTCCATGGTAAGTAATGTGCTTACATATTATTCACCAAGATTCACTGGGATTTTTTACAAATCTCTAGTGATGTGCATAAATTCGCTAATAAAATTAATATTTTTTCAAAAAAAGGAAAGATTCGCTAATAAGAATTAATATAAAAATGAAAGATTCAATAGGATTTTATAAGATTTTTTAGGGCCCTTTCTTAAAGTTATCATTGGTTCCATGAGATGGAATCTCATTACCTAGGAACTACATAGTGGAGGATTGGGAGGAAATTTTGGTATAGATAAGACATTAGCCATGCTAGAGGAGTGGTATTTTTGACCATATTTACAACAAGATGTCAGAATATTTGATGAGATGCAATATTTGTCATATTGCAAAGAGTGTTGCCTAGAATATAGGATTTTATAAGCCACTGCCAATTCTAGAAAGGCATTAGATGGAACTTTCCATGGATAGTTGTGGACTTAGAGTGTTATTGACTCTATCTTTGTAGTTGTTGGTAGGTTTTTAAAAATGGAACATTTCATTCCTTGTCAAAAATTGAGTGATATTTGCAAGGCTGCAAATTTGCTCTTCAAAGAAGTGGTGAGGTTGTACATGAATTGCCATAAGTATCACCTCAAATAGGGATACTAAGTTCTTGAGCCACTTTTAGTCCACATTATGTAAGAGGTTGGCCACATAGTCAAACAATAGTTTTGCATACTATCTTCAAATAGATGGTTAGATCTAGAGGTCATTAACTAAAGTTTAGGAAATCTCCTAAGTTTGGTAGGAGAAAAATCAATGCAGTGGGATTGTTTGTTGGCACAAGATGAATTTATGCTCAACAACTTAGTGAATCAATCTATTGGCAGGACCCCTTTTCACCTTCTTTAAGAGACATTTCCCAAGGTGTCATAGACTTGTTGAAGATATGGAGAGCATGCAACACAAATGCAAAAGACTTTGCACAGTGCATTAAGGAGGTGCATGCACAAATGAAGGAGTAGTTGGAGAAAAGTAGTGGTAAGTATAAGGCAATTGCAAATGAGCATAAAAGAGAATACTTACTTAGAGGGTGATTTGGTCATAGCACATTTGAGGAAGAAAATATTTCCTGGGGGAACATATAACAAGTTGAAACAAAAGAAGATCAACCCTTATAGAGTGTTGCATAAAATTTTTGAGAGTACTTATGAGATTGAGCTACAAAAAGGTTTAGATATCTCGTATTCAATGTGATTGATCTATATAGGTATCCTGATGCTAAGGATGTAGAGAAGAATATATCATCGCTGTAGCAACTGGATTGGAGGCAATAAGTGCATGAGAGGCCAAGAGATGTGATAGAGTAGATTCTAAATGAGAACCTAAGTAGAAGGAATAGGAACAAGGAATACAAGGAGTATCTAATCTAATGGAAGGGAAGGGGACCAAATGATGATATTAAGATTTTAGAAGATGAAGTGGGTTGGTGATGCAAGAGCATCTAGGTGGACTAGAGATCAACCTCAACCAAAAACATTTAAAGTTGTTTTCTTCATTTTTTGTTTGTGTTTGGATTTGTTGGCATCTCTTAGCCTTGTAGTGCATGTGGATTGAGCAAAATTACAAATTTTCAATTTTTTGCAGTTTGGGTCCCGGCTCATAACAAGGCAGTTTTACAGAAATAATTATTTTCAGAGTTCTGTAAGAGTTGGTCAAAAATTGTTTTAGGGGAAGATTTTTGAAAGTATTTCTCCTAATTTTCAAAAGGAATCGGTGCAAAATTCCTCACCGTCTGGGAGAATTTAATGTTGGTAATTTGTGGTAGGGTTTACAGAAAGTTAAAAAATTCACAATTCTTGAAAGATGGAGTGAAATTGTTTTGCAAGGGAGCTGGGGACATCATTCTAAGTCTACTCACCAAATTTCATGCAAAATGGAGAACTTTAGATTTTCAGACTGCCGGCACCCGATCCCACACATTATCACAATTGCATCAAAGGATTTTTTCTCCTAGTTGTTAATACAAGGCAATTAGCGTAAATACTTCCAACAATGTCGGTGATTTCAAGGAGAGAGTAGAATTGATTTTCTGTAAAGTTATTGAAAATTATTCAAAAGCAAATTGGAAAGAGAGGTTGCAACTTATTTGGAGAGAGCATACATGAAGCACACCAATTGTTCCACAAAATGCCTCCTCAGATTATAAAAAGTTGCAACCATTCAGAAAGCCATAGAAATTGTAAACAAACTGTTTGACATAATGTCAATGTGGAGGCCTCACTAGGGAGTTTTTATTTTTATCAATTGTTTTGATTAACTCTTCATAGCCAAATGAACCACTTTTGTGCAACATTAGAAAATAAAAATAACATTGACATGATAACTCAAGTGCCTAAGTTGAAAGGCAGTGATCTTATAAAAAGGAAATATCAAAGCATCAACCATAAATATGCAGCAGGTCATATACCTCTAGGGGCGTGGTCATAAGACAAGGCTTAGACAAAACAAGTCAATTGCTAGATAAAATGCCAAAATAAAAGCATTGACAAGGCTCCTAAATGGTTTGATAAAATGTTTCAAAGAAATAAGACATTTTATCATAAAGATGTGAAGGAATTGAAGCGCCACATTCTTGAGCCTTTTAATGCCTCTTTGAGGCATACAAAATAGATTAACTACAACATAAATAGCAGCACTTGAGCAGAGAGAATGTAGCGCCCAAGAAGGGAAAAAACAAGGCACCAACCTTGGGAGATTGAAGTTAGAGATTTCTTAGGCAGAGTTTGAGGAGGGATCTCAGCTCATGTGAGGGGCTTAAAGAGAGTTATGTGAGAGATGCATGTTGTAGATGATTGTGTAGAGTGTAGATTGGAGATTGCATATATGCGAGACTTTGTGGAGAGGATGACTATTGAGAGCCAAGAATTGTAAATTTTATTACGTAGATTTTATTCTTGTGTTGTATTGAATAAATATTGTAATTGTTACAAACATTGTTGAATATAATTTTTAGATTTGAATGTAGAAATTATTCTCTGTATAATCTTGGTTTTGTGAGTTTGTGAAAGCGGAGGGAGTCCCTCTGCATCATATGGTATCAGAGATGGAGGTTCTGAGAGTATAGGTAGAGCGCCGAATGTGAGGCAGCCTATGCCAGGGGTAAAAGTTTAAACATGTGTCACACTTTTGTCCAAATAAATAGTTTCTATAGAAAGGGTTCCTCCCAGAACCGCGTTGTGCACTTATGTGGCATTGCGTGGCATGAATAGTTCTAGGCGAAACAATTTTGCCTAAATTTTAAAACATATAAAAGTCGATTTAAATTTTAAAAAATGTGTTTATTTACATTGAAGGTTTCGGGCGAGAAAGTTTTGCTCGGAACCTTTTCGAGCGATACAATCTCACCCGAAATTGTCTATGCATCCCATGTGGCAGCCAACCCCCCCCATTTACAACAAATTAAACAAAACTTCAAGTTCAACTGTAAATTTCTCCAACCAAAGGGCATTTTCATGAAAATTTAAAAATACCCTTTGGTAGATGTCGGAGTCTAGATCTTAGAAATATATATATATATTTTGATAAGTTTTATTAAGATTATTTTTAAATTTATTGCAATTAGGTTATTATAATCAAACACGCAACTAATTAGAAATTAAAAATAAATAGGCAAAACATATTCAAAAAAATTGAAAATATATATGGTTCACTAGAGGAAGGAATCCTCTCCAAGAGGGTATATATATATATATATATATATATATATATATATATATATATATTAAAAAAGTTGATGTCTCATGGAAACTACTATGTTCTGATTAAAAATGACTTTAAGAAATTTAAAAAATATATATTTATTAAAAATAAATTTTTTTTCCATGCACTAGTTATTTGAGTTGACTAATTAGAAAAAAAAATTTAAGAATTTTTTTTTTTTCTATATTTTTCTTGATGTCCCATCGATGTCACTTTTTTTGAAAAATATCAACATTTAAAATTCATCAATTAAATTTATAAAAAAATATCCACCTATTTTTTTAAAAAAATAAAAATTATAAGCATAAATTACATTAAAAATTCTACATTTCATTAGTTTATGTCATTTTAAAATTTAAAACATACATGACTTTTTTGACATTTAAGTTGGAAAAATATCTTTGTGTTGGTCGTTCCCTTTATAAAAGTGTGACATAGTTCTAAACTTTCACCCCAAGACCTGCATGTGGAGAGTGAAGAGCGGTAGAGAAGAGCTCGATAAGATTGTTGCAGGTAAGAGAGAATCCCTAAGCAATTGAGAGCTAGGAAGCTGGACATGTATCTTTGCAAATTGTAGAGTGTGGTATGTGGATGGTGAAAGATTGCAGTAGATGAGATGAAGGTATTTGTGAAGAAACCCGTGATGTGGAATGGTTGGGGGCAGTATGAAAAGAGGAAGATCTCCTTGATGATGGATGATATAAATGTGAGGTTGGATAGGATGGAAGCATGGCAAATTTGTCAAACATGATGGAGAAGAAAAGTTTGCAGCAAAATCATGCCATCATGAAGGCATGAAAGAAAAGAGTGAAGAAGTAGAACTGGATGTAGCAGTGATTGATGAGGGAAAGAATGAAGTTGGCAGTGAATAGGTTGCAGCGAATGACGAAGGTGAAGAAGATTTGTCGACACAAATTTCAGCGATAGAGAGAAAATGGTTTGAGAAGATCATAGGAAATATGTTGCAGCAGTTGAAGACAACATCGCAATGAAGGACATAGAGGAATATGTCACAACAACAAAGAAGGATGAGGTATTTTCTGAAATTTGTGAATTTAGTCATGATTTTTGTTTACCTTCATTTATGAGAGGAAAAATTGAAGCGTATGATGATGGGAAGATAGGGGAGGATTTGGAAATCTTTAATTTCCATGAAGTTGTTCATATCAACTTGTGTGTAGATGAGTGGGCAGGAAGATTTGGTGGTGGTTAGTTGATGGTGGGATAGATCCCACGAAGGAGGAGAGGAGAGTAGAGAGTATTTGGAGGAGGAGGTCAGGTTGTGGTGGACATGAGTCCATGAGGAGGAATAGGAAGAAGAAGGTGCACATTTGGTGGAGGAGGATGGTACGTGTCCCAGTGAAATGATGGAAGAGGTAGAAGAAAAAATTCTCTCAGCCTAATTCAATGATGGAGTTCATTGTAGGTTGCATTCAACTTGGAAGAGGAGTCCCACTACTTAACTCCATTTTGTGAGTTCTACTCTCAAAATTTTCCTACCTAACGTGTCTAATGCAAGAGCATCCAGGCGGATTGGCGATCAACATCAACAAAAAAACATTTGAAGTTTTTTTCTTCATTTTTGGTGTGCGTTTGGATTTGTTGGCATCTCTCAGCGTTACAGTGCATGTGGGTTGAGCAGAATTGTAAATTTTTAGTTTTCCGCAGTTTGGGTGCCGACACATAACAGGGTAGTTTTACGGAAACAATTGTTTCCAGAGTTCTGTAAGAGCTGGTCAAAAACTATTTCAGGGGAAGATTTTTGAAAGATTTTTACCTAATTTGCAAAAGGAATCAGTGCAAAATTCCTCGCTATTTGGGAGAATTTAATGCCAGTAATTTGTGCTACGGGTTTATAGAAAGTTTAAAAATTCATAATTCTTGAAAGATGGAGCGAAATGATTTTGCGGGGGACCTGGGGACATCATTTCGAGTCTACTCACTAAATTTCATGCAAAATGGAGAACTTTATATTTTCTGCCTGTCGGCACTTGATCCCACTCAAGGAGAGAGTAGAATTGATTTTCTTTAAAGTTGTTATTGAAAATTATTCAAAAGCAAATTGGAAAGAGAGGTTGCAGCTTATTTAGAGAGAGCATAAATGAAGCACACCAATTGTTCCATAAAATGCCTCCTTAGAATATAAAAATTTGCAACCATTCAGAAAGCCATAGAAATTGCAAACAAACTGTTTGACATAATGTCAATGTGGAGGCCTCACTAGGGAGTTTTTATTTTTATCAATTGTTTTGGTTAACTCTTCATAGCCAAATGAACCACTTTTGTGCAACATTATAAAATAAAAATAACATTGACATGATAACTCAAGTGCCTAAGTTGAAAGGGGCTGATCTTATCAAAAGGAAATATCAACGCATCAACCAAAAATATGCAGCATGTTGTATACCTCTAGGGGCATGGTCATAAGACAAGGCGTAGACAAAACAAGTTAGTTGCTGGATAAAATGCCAAAATAAAAGCATTGACAAGGCTCCTAAATGGTTTGATAAAATGTTTCAAAGAAATAAGACATTTAGCCATAAAGATGTGAAGGAATTGAAGCACCACATTCTTGATCCTTTCAACGCCTCTTTGAGGCATACAAAATACATTAACTAGAACATAAATAGCAGTGCTTGAGCAGAGAGAAGGTAGCAACCGAGAAGGGAAAAGCAAGGTGCCAAAGGGAGATTGAAGTCAGAGATTTATCAGGCAAAGTTTGAGGAGGGATCTCAGCTCGTGTGAGGGGCTTAAAGAGAGTTATTTGAGAGATGCAGGTTGCAGATGATTATGCAGAGTGTAGATTGGAGATTGCATATGCAAGACTTTGTGGAGAGGATGGCTATTGAGAGCCAATAATTGTAAATTTATTATGTAGATTTTATTCTTGTGTTAGATTGAATAAATTTTGTAATTGTTGCAAATATTGCTGAATATAAGTTTTAGATTTGAATGTAGAAATTATTCTCTGTATAATATTGGTTTTGTGAGTTTGTGAAAGTGGAGGGAGTCCCTCTGCATCAGTTGGTTGGGATGGCCACAAAATTGTCCCTCACTTCCTTAATTTTGAGCACTACGCTCAAAATCCTATTACCTAGGATGTCTAATGTTGGAGCATCATAGGGATCAAATAATCTTGCATCACACAAAAATATTTACTTTATATTTTCTTTGTTTTGAAACATTTTGGAGTTCTATATGCATAATAATCTTGCTAAAAAAGCAGATTCTTACCACAAAGCTTGTTCTAGATAACATCACAATTTGGTAGTTAGTAATCAACACAAGTCACTATAGTTAGACATCTTGTTCCCAAATTGGATCATGATATTTTGGAGGCTAATACATTTTCATGTGATATCATGGTGATGTATTTTCTTGTAGGAATTTGTAGCAGTCTGTAATGCCAAAAAGGGACCTATTTTGAGCTTTTGCACCAAAATTTGAATAATGTGTCTATTGTAATATACATGCCTGTCCCAAGAAGAGTTCATGACCTTTGGTTAACTATATCCTACCACTTGAATAATCCACTATAAATTAGAGGATGAGTTCCTTAGACAAGAGGTAGAGCAAGGGACATAGATAGATCTAGATAGGGCATCTTAATCTCTCAATTGTTGTAACTTGGGGCACATAGTCTACATGCATACATACTCATGTGTGAGTTTTTGTATGACTTGTCATGTTAGAGCATTTAATAATTAACTAATTTATGCCATTTCACATCTCTTCTAAATCCACTATTGTTGTGTACTCATGTTGGTATTTTTTATTTATGTGTTTGGGATACATGAATAGACTATCTCTCATTAGGCTCTCTATTTGTGATTGCATCAAGTTGTGATTAAGGATTGTAAACAAACTTTAGATATGGCTTATGGAATTTAGTCTTCACGTCTTCACTAGTATTTTCTAGGTATGCAACTAATGAAAAATTATTCAATCCTTATCTTATCAGATAGAATTTAATCTTTATTGGCAATTGTTAGGTTTACCACATATGAATAAAGTCATCAATTTGACCATATTATGTCGTATAATTGTAATACTTTTTTAATCATATGGATGTCTCCCATTGTGTTTCTCTAAAATTCTTATAGCCTTGATCCTCTTGAGTTCCTCTTGTTTTAGACCCATTGTCACTCCAAACACTTATGAAATGCCCTATGTAGATCTCTCCCAACCACCTTCAAACCCTTGTCTCATTAGTATCAATTTATGAATCTCATTATGTATAATTTTGTAATACAATAAATGTGAGATTATAATGGAATATAAATTGTGATTTTATTTTTACAAATAAAAATTGCTATATCCTTAACCTATAGTGTGCATGGGGATATGTGTAGTTGACTTGTGGATAGCACAACCCTTAATTAATTTATATATGATCATTTATATAGTCTTAATTAGGTAGTTAGTTTGGCTTGGGTAGCATCCATGACATAAGTATGGTATATATCAGAGTTGGTGGTTAGTTTATTATCATGATTTAATATTATTTATTCTATTCCTATTGAACACTATTGGGGCTAGGCCCCTCAAAGTGGCTTACTTTTGAAGGTTGCCCCATCAAAGTGGCTTATTATTGTTTATTTGAAACATATTTCCTATTATATTCTTCTTTTGTGCAAGTTATTTCATTACAAGTAGTATCAAATCATGATGATCTGGGCATCTAAGAGGTAAGAAACAATGCAATTTTTTTAATTTAGGAGGTTAGATTGTGAAGTGCATATCTCTTTCAATTTTATTTTTTCCTTAAAGTAATTTGGATGGTTGATCAAGGCCATATTGAAGCCACTACATTCCAATTTTGAGATTATTTGAAGTAGTTTTGAAGGAGTTATTGTGAAATTAGGGTTTTCACCAAATTCACTCCTAAGGATGCAAGTCAACAAATTTCTTAGATTTTTATTTTAGAAAAATGAGTTCCAATTAGAGGTAAGTTACATTACAAATTTTAATTTATTTTACTTTGTATTGAATAAGCTATTGGGTGATCCTACAATAGTGTGTCCACTTTTTGGCCTAAGTGGGACACTCAACATCAACATTTTTTAGCATTTTTCAAATTGTGTCAATTATATCGAACAAATGGTCAAGAATTTAAGAATGATGTAAATTAATGAGTTGTGGCATTTTTTATGTAGATTCAAGCTATAATTTTTTAATTTTTTAAAGAGTTATTTCTATCATTTTAATTTTTTCAATCAATTTTTTAAAATTATTTTTTATTGAGTAACATTTTTCCATATTGCATAACTTTCACTACAAATAAAAACTTTCCACGATTTTATGGAATTAGATCATTAACTTGAATGTCTAGTGCATAGATTTTTTGGTATTTTTTATTAAATATTTTATTTATATTTGAATTTTTGAATTAGTACTAACAAAATTTTCAAACTTATATTTTTTCATAACAAATTTCTCTTAATATATATATCAAAATTATTATTTTACATTGAAACAAGGACATCCATGTGGAATGTAGTGTTTTTTTTAGATTTTTCTAACATTTGTTATTTTTTCTAGTGTTTCAAATAGAGGTCATTATTTTTTCACAATGGTCCTGCATTCATTATAAAAAAAAATATAATACATAATATATTTTCAAAAATCTAACACTAAAGGCTATATAATTACAAAATGACATTTCCAAATGACTCCATTTGATCATCCAAAAGGTGAACCAAAATTATTTTTTGTTAGCATTTTGACATATGCAAAGAGACTTCATTGAGGGGTATGTGCATGTAAATGGGGGACCAAAAGGGGGTCATAAGTTGCCACTTTTATGAAATTAGAAAAAAATGATCTTGCATGAGAAATTGAAGATAACCACGTTCAAAATTAGAAGATGTCATAAGAACAAGTTTTGTAGTGCTCCGAGTCTAGTTTCAAAACTACTATTTTTTTCTAAAAATGATGGAGATTAAGAGGTTCAATTAGGAAGCACACAAAGTGCTCCTATTTTTGTCAGGAAAATATAACATAGTGTCTGGTGTGCTCCCCCTAAAATGTTAATTTCTTTAAAGTATTAGACAAATTGCTTCAATGGAAAATTAGATAACACCATGTAGTTTATGCCCATTTTTTCTGTTAAACTTTTTATGAATTTTCAAAGTGGACACATCTTGAAAAATGAAAATTTGAGCATGCCCTCCTAATTTTTTGAAAACTAATCAAAAATCATTTTTTTCAATGTGTATAAAATTGAGTCCAGAATCTAAAAATGTAATTTGTTTAACTTTCGATAAACGTGTAAAAACTGACACCGGAAATACTAGACATAGGTTTTCTGAAGAAAAAAAACACATTAGCAAAAGAACTTGAAAATGGAAACCTCAATGTTATCAGATTTTTGAAAAAATACATGGTTAGAAAGATAATAAAAAACTGTATTGGCTGCGAAGTTGTATTGGCATTGGTGCACTGAATAAGACAAGGCTTGGGCCAGGATTCTTTCTCAGAAGTACTTTCCAGGGATCCCTCAGTGTAATATTCCTCGCTACCCCCTTAAGGGGAAAGGCTCGGTGATATGGGGTACTCTCAAAAAAGGGGCTGCTCTTATTAAGGAAGGCTTATTCTAGATTTGTAAGCAGGGGTCCAAGGCTCTTTTCTGGACCGATTCTTGGGATGGTTATCCTCCCATTATCTCTCAGTCTCCTAATTTGTTAAATCTTTGCCAGAGATTTCTTGAGGTGGGTTGGTCTCAAGTGAGTGACTTTAAGACCTTTACTTCATGCGGGCAATTGGAGGTGGCAAGCTGGAAGTCTCTTGAGGCTTGGCCGGTTGTTGGTTCTCCTGAGGAGCGTGCCAAGTTGCTCAGTACCCTCTCTAGTCGGTGGTGTAGCTCCCTCCAGGAGGACGATGTGCTTGCCTGGTCCCCCAATCCTAAGGGAGTCTATACTGTTGCCTCTGGATATTAGGTTTTACTGTCTCATAAAATGGATGGGGAGGAAGTTTAGTGGTGGAGGAAGGTCTGGAAGAAGTTCTCTTGGCCAAAGTGCAACTGCTTTGTTTGGATGCTAGCCTGGAATATGTGCTTGACTTGGGATAATATTCGGAAGAGAGGCTTCCAAGGCCCTTCTGTTTGTGTTATGTGTGGGGCGGATGAGGAAGACTCTGCTCACTTGTTTTTCCACTGTCCTTTTGCTACGCAGCTTTGGCATTTTTGTGGGATGCCTGGCAAAGTCCCTGCGGTCATGCATCCTCTTTGATTGACTTTTGGAATGGTGTGGGTAAATCCCCTTCTATGGCTTCTTTCTTGTAGGAAGTGTGGTTTGGGGGGCCTATCTTCATGTTGTGGCAACTTTGGCTTGAGCGGAATCCGTAGATTTTTCGTGGCGAGAAGAAGATGGTGCAACAAGTCTGGCAGAAAATCTTGGGAATGATTCAGGAGACGGTGGAGGCTAAGAGTGAGGTGAGTTTTCCTTTAATTAAGTGGGATGCTGAGGTGGTGGCGAGACTGGGGCTTCAGGGGCTGTCTGTGACTTCAGCTTGTGTCAGGAGAGGTCGGAAGGCTAATAAGAGAATCCACAGGGTTGGTCAGTGGCAGCTTCCTCCCGTTGGGATTCTTAAGATTAATACTGATGGCTCCTCCAGGGGCAATCCCGGGCCAGCTAGTATTGGGGGGATAGGCAGGGATTCTGTTGGCTCGATGATCTTTTTTTCGGTCCCTGAGGGGATGCAGACCATCAACATGATGGAAGGGCAGGCTATTCTCTATGCTTTGGAGAAGGCTTATGCTTTGGGCTGGAGACGGATTATTTGTGAATCTGATTCCCAAGTTTTGATCAATTTACTCATTAAGCGGAAAGTGTTGGATGTCAGTTGGCATTTGGCTTTGATTGTGCAGCAGATTTTGCAGGTTAGCTCGTTAATGGATATGATCACCTTTGTTCATATTCCACGTGGATGGAATAGGGCTGTAGATTGCTTGGTGAAATGGGCGTCTAAACATTTAGATGGTGAGAGAACTGAGGAGTGGGCGCTGGTTCCTCCGGTGCTTCACCTTGATTTGGAGAGAATTCTGGATGAGGATTGGGAGGGTTATGGTGATGGTTAACTCCGGTCTTGTTTAGTTCTTCTTCTTTAGTTGTTTCTTGGGCCTTTGGTCCTCTGCTTTCTTTGTAATGCTCCTCTTTGATTTTCAATAAAGTTTTTACCCCTTGTTTTAAAAAAAAAAAAAACTTGAAGTCGTCCTAGTATATTTCCATATTGACATTGAAAAACGTGTAAAGCATAGGAGGAGCACACATGGTATTTGGTCGAATTTTCTAACTTTTGTTAAAAACATGTCCTTGACATCCAAAAGGTACCTCCAGTTCCCTTTTGGGTTGGATGCCCAAGGCAAATCAAACCCTTAGGGTTGGAATTCCTTAAAGCAAGTAAACACGTGCTCACGTTTTAAAGTAGTTAAAATGCAAATCCTTGAACTTCCTTCACTCTAGAGTAGGGTCATGTCTAGGAAGAGACCAGGGGTATATACGTAAACTAAACATTTAAATATAAGTTGGTATTTACTTTTTATCATTTACTTTTCTTATAGTTTAAGATATATTTTATGTATATACTAGCAGGATGTTTGAGAGTGGTTTCAAATCCATAGGTATTAAATTATGGATTCTAGAATTTGGAGGATCCCTCAGATTTCAGACTTAGTCAAATTTTCAGGGTTTCAGGGTTTTAAACTTAGCCAAATTTAGGGGTTCAATAGTTCATGCATCAGGGTAAATGCATAGGGACCCCTTAGGTCTCTCTCTCTCTCTCTCGGTATGAAGTATAATATTGTATTGAGTTGATAATGATTTATTTAATTGAATATGGTGTATGATATTGATTAACCAATTCTTATTTGTACCTTGTTGTAGGTCCATATCTCAATGTATTAGCTAATGCTATTTTATTCTTGAGAATGAGGAATATGTTGGTACAATTCCAATGGAGAGTGGATGAAACTACCTACAATCAGGGATCCTTGGGGAATACTGTAGGGGAATGTCACAATCTACTAGGTTGGTGCCATTATTGTTCTAGGAGGTAGAGATGAGTAGACCTAAAAATGGATGGGGAAAATGGGGGCAAGCTAAAGGTAGGATATGGAGGTTGTTGTGGGTTTGAGCTAGTAATTGCAGGGAGATTAGAGAGAGATTTGGCTATGGAGCAAGGATGGCTAGTAGGGAAATGGCTTAGGTGGATGGTGACAACAAGAGAGATGGTGTACTAGTGACTATAATAGTAGGGGCTACCTCAACAATCGAAGGGGTTGAATTAATTATTAAATAGGGGAAATAGGTCTCTCTCTCTCTCTCTATATATATATATATATGTATATTTATATGTATATGTATATGTATATATATATGTATATGTATGTATGTATGTATCTGTCCCTCTATATCTTTTCATCCCTATCCCCTTGTCTTTATATCTCTCTCTCCCTCTCTATCTCTATCTCTCCCCCTCCCCATCTCTATCTCTCTATCCTCTCTATATCTCTATCTCTATATATCCCTCCTCTCTATCTCTCCCTCTCTCTCTAACTCTATCCTTATATTTCTCCATCCCTCTCTATCTCTCTCCCTCTCTTTCTCCCTCTCCCTCTAAATTTTGAGATAGAGATGGAGATAGAAAGAGGAGAGAGATAGAGAGGGAGAAATATAAAGATAGAGTTAGAGAGAGGGAGAGATATAGATAGAGATAGAGATAGAGATAGAGATAGAGATAGAGACAGAGAGATAGATATGGGGAGAGGGAGAGATAGAGATAGAGAGATAGAGAGGGAGAGATAGAGAGAGGGAGGCATAGAGATAGAGAGATAGCATTAGAGATGGAAAGATAAAGAGAGGGATATATAGAGTTAGAGAGAGGGAGACATAGAAAGAGGTATGGGGAGAGGAAGAAATAGAGAGAGATAGAGATGGATCTACATAGATAGATAGAGAGGAAGAGGGAGAGGGAGATGGAGAGAGTGTTAGAGAGAGGGAATATATATATATATATAGAGAGAGAGAGAGATACCTAAGGGGTCCTTGTGCCTTTACCTTGACGCATGTTGTTGAACCCCTAAATTTGACTAAGTCTGAAACCTTGAAACCTTGAAAATTTGACTAAGTCTAAATTATGAGGGATCCTTCAAATTCTAGAATCTAGAATTTAATTTATATGGATCTTAAACCACTCTTAAACATCCTGCCAATATATACATAAAATATAACTTAAAGTATAAGAAAGGTAAATGATAAAAGGTAAATACCAACTTATACTTAAATGTATATTTTAAGTATATGCCTCTGGTCTCTTCCTAGACATGACCCTACTCTAGAGTGAAGGAAGAACAAGGATTCACATTTTAACTATGTTATAACACGCTCGCATTATGGCTTGGTAGTTACCAAGCCTAGGATTGGTAACTACCGAACCATAATGCGAGTGTGTTATAACATGCTCGTGTTATGGCTTGTTTGGACCAAAAAGTGGTTTTGGCCACCTTTTTGGTCCCCCATCTTTTTGCCCACACCTTGAGGGTTTAATTTAAGCCTAGTGGGTTTTATCCAAGGGGGTTTGATCTAACACCCTTCAAACAAACCCCCTTAGATGGAACCCCTCTAGGTTTAAATCATACGTTTTTTCTAAAAAATATATGATTTCAATAAAAAATTAAGATGTCCCACAAGTGAGACACATTATTGTGGGATCACCCTTGATGCAGAGTGCCCAGCAGAAGCGGATGAAGATTGACTATATCTTCACTATCGGCAAGAGGTATCCCAATGTCTCTCCGAAGCCAAGAATGACTTCTCTATCGGCGAGACATGAACTATCGGCCGGGTCTTATTGTTATATCCCGATGGCTAAGTTCTCACCGATAAACTCCGTGACGGTTAGTTGCCTATCGGCAACACCTCATACTATCGGACCACGATAAAGTTCCTTCGGCCAGACTTCTTCCTTCGTCACACCGATGACCACTCTTTGTCGGCCAGACTTCTTCCTTCGGTGAAGCTTCTTTCACCTACACCGACGCTTTGTCTCTCGCCGATATCATCAGGCCCATCGGCCAGACCTCCTGCTTCGTAAGACTCCGGTTCGTAGTCCCGATGTTTCATCTCACTCCGACGAGTCCTTTTGTCGCTGAGACTTCTCGAACTCCTTCCGATGAACTTCTATCGGTGGGACTCTAACGGTCGCCGTGACTTCTTCGGCTGCCCCCGACAAGGTTCCTCGCGCCGATACTCTCTATCGGCAACACTCCGAGGATGTCTCACCGATCGGTGAAACTTTATACCGTCGGCTAGGTATATTTTCCTTAGCCCGATATCGTTTCTCTCACCGATGCGAACACAAAGGTATGTGTCTCCGGCACTATACCAATCTTCGGCAAGACGGAGAGCCTTTCACGCCGATGGATCTCCAACTGTTCAGAGGCGCCGAACCAGAATTTAGAACAATGGAATTTAGCCGTTTCATTTATCAAACCCTCGATCACTTGTAGCAATCTGATCCCACATCAAAACTATCCAATTTCACTCTGATTTCCCGACTAGCCACATGATGATGTCTAGTCGAACTTGACTGAGTTCGCTGGCTTCCTGGGTAAGAATTCAACAACAACAAACGTGAGAAATCTTTCCCCCATCCCACTGTTACTATACAGGGTTTCAGTGGACAGAGGAAAGGGCCTCCATGTATGAATCAAAACCCTACTCCTAGGTTACGAACCAGCCACTATGGAACCGTGGGTTTTACACCGTCTGCACACTACAGAGTCACTATGGATTGACGGATAGCATTCGATTAGGTTCTATTTACAAAATCAGGATAAAGATATCAAATCACTAAGAACAACCAAGAAAATCAACACAGATCATACCCAGAACTCTCTTTATTCAGTTATCAGAAAAGGAACTTGTTTTAATACACACTTCTCTCTCCTTTTCTGTGTGACATACAACCTGCCTCTAAAGAAGATGTAGAGACAGCAGTTATCCCCTCCAACCGTGCAAACTGATTTTCAAATCAGTTAGCCGTTGGTTTACCCTTCATACAAGCAAAACTACATGTGTGCCTTGCACAATTACATTCATGGGACCAAATTGACCCTTATTACAAAATGAAATGGCTTAAGAGCCTTATGAGACAACAAAAGAAAAGATGATCCTGCACTACAGAGAATGTGCTCCTGCACCATACTCCCCCTGCAGGAAAGACTCAAGTCCCTTGAGTTGCTAGCTGCTGAAGTGTCTTCCCATGCTTTAGAATATCGGCTTCACTCATCCAGGTTGCCTCTGAATCAGGAAGATCCTGCCACTTGACCAAGTAATCTTTGTATACCCCTTTTCTTGTCTTCTTGACAATTTTGGAATCCAAAATGCATTCCAATTGCAAAGGCTTACTTGGAGGTAAATCTTTGATCCAGTCTTCATCTTCAATCACAGCATCTGAGCTATCTTCAGCATGTAATGGAGGTCTAAAAGGGAACAGGTCTGCAACATTGAAAATGGGAGAGATACCAAGGCCAGAGGGTAATTCTATTTCATATGCATTTGGACCAAATTTATGCACTACCTTACAAGGTCCTATCTTCTTCATCGACAATTTGGTTGGTTGCCCCTTAGGTAATCTTTCCTTTCTGAGGTAGGCCATCACCAAATCTCCTACCTGGAACTGTACCTCCCTTCGCTTCAGATCTGCTCTATCCTTGTACTTGGAGACAATTTTCTCCAACTGAAGCTTGACCTGATCATGTACTGTTTTCATGGTAGCAGCAAAGTCTTCTCCTAGAGCACTCCTTTTATCCCATCCTTGGAGGTCTTTGAGTTCAAGTGGTCCTCTTGGGTGGAAACCATAAACTATTTCAAAAGGGCTTTTCCCAGTACTTCTGTTTCTTGAGTCATTATAAGCATATTCAGCTTGACTGATCACTAAATCCCATGCTAATCCATGCTGTTTGGTAAGGCATCGCAAAAGGTTTCCCAAGGACCTATTAACAACCTCAGTCTGACCATCAGTCTGGGGATGGTAGGCGGATGAAAAAGACAACTGAGTGCCCAATTTTCTCCATAGGGTCCTCCAAAAATGACCAACAAATTTGGAATCTCTATCAGTAACAATTGATAGGGGTAAACCATGAATTCTGACCACCTCTCTGAAAAAGAGACCAGCAATCTAAGATGCATCATTTGTGCATTTGCATGGCACAAAATGAGCCATCTTACTGAATCTATCCACAATGACAAAAACACTGTCTACACCCCTTGCTGTCCTAGGAAGACCAAGCACAAAGTCCATACTAATGCTTTCCCAAGGTCTGGTGGGAATGGGCAGTGGTTGGTACAAACCAGCATTAGAAGACATACCCTTAGCCTTTTGACATATGGTACAGCTTGCAACATATCTCCTTACATCTGTCTGTACCTTGGGCCAATAATAGAACCTGGTGACTTGTTCCAAAGTCTTGTCCAACCCAAAATGTCCTCCTAAGGCTCCATTGTGCTTCTCCTTGACGATATTGTCCCTCATTGAACATTTAGGAACACACAATAAATTACCTTTAAATAGGAGCCCTTCTTGCAGCACAAAATCAGAATACTCGCCATGAAAAGTGTTAGCCAAACTTGCACACACTTCATAGGCAGCCTTGAAATCTGCATCATCCTTGTACAACTCCTTCAGACATTCTAGACCCATATGTTCCATTTGTACTTCCTGTATGACCAGTATCCTCCTACTCAAAGCATCTGCCACTTTGTTGGCAACACCTTTCTTATGCTTAATAGTGAAGGTATAGGCCTGCAATTGTTCCATCCACTTAACGTGCCTATGATTCAACTTCTCTTGACTATTTAGGAAGCTAAGAGCATGGTTGTCAGTAAAAACAATGAACTCTTTTGGCAGTAAATAATGTCTCCATTTTTTTAGAGCTTGCACCATTGCATACAACTCTAGGTCATAGGTAGAATACCTCTGTTTGGCCTCATTCAACTTCTCTGAAAAGAATGCTACTGGATGTCCTTCCTGACTAAGAACAGCACCTATAGCCTGTTGGCTTGCATCACACTCCACAACAAATACTTTGTCAAAATCAGGGAGTACCAACGTAGGTAACTCGGCCACTTTCTGTTTCAACAGTTCAAAACTATCATCGGCTTGTTTTGTCCATTGAAATTTACACTTCACTCCACCCTTGATGGTATTGAGAATAGGAGCACTTATGTGACTGAACCCTTTAATGAACTTCCTGTAAAAAGTTGCCAAACCATGAAAACTTCTTACATCTCCTACTGTCTTAGGAGTAGGCCAATTGAGAATAGCCTCAACTTTTGTAGGATCCATTTTCAAACAGCCATTGGAAATCACAAATCCAAGATACACTAGTTTAGTTTTCATAAAATCACATTTATCCAAGTTGATCATCAACTTACTCTCATGCAATTTCTTTAACACCTGTCCAAGATGCTTCACATGCTCTTCTTTGGTCCTGCTGAAAATCAATATGTCATCAAGATAAACAATAACAAATTTTCCAATAAATTCTACAAGTACCTCATTCATCAACCGCATGAAGGTGCTTGGAGCATTACTGAGACCAAATGGCATGACAAGCCACTCGTAGAGACCTTCATTTGTTTTGAAAGCAGTCTTCCATTCATCTCCCTGCCTTATTCTGATTTGGTGATAACCAGATTTCAAATCAATCTTGGAATAGTAACATGAACCACCAAGATAGTCCAACAGATCCTCAATTCTTGGCATAGGAAATCTATACCTTATGGTGATCTTATTGATAGCCCTTGAATCTGTGCATAATCTCCATTTGCCATCTTTCTTAGGAGCAAGTACACTAGGGACTGCACATGGACTAAGACTTTTCCTAATCAAACCTTTCTCCAAAAGTTCTTGAATCTGTCTACCTACTTCTTCATTCTGCTGTGGTGTCAACTTGTAGGCAGCTTTGTTGGGTAATGTGGCTCCAGGAATCAAGTCAATCTGATGACTTATGTCCCTCATAGGTGGTAAGGAGTTAGGAGTATCCTCTACCACAAGATCTTGGTACTTATCCAGTAATTGTTGCACCTCCAATGGAATCTCCTTCTGCTGTTTGCTTTGCTGATTGGATACAGGCTTCATCATCAGTGCATACCCTTGGGTATCCTTCTCCTTCATGAGTTGTAGGAACTCTTTGCCACTCACTAACATGACACTGTTGTCATTGCTCTTCTCTCCAACCTGCTCTGGTAAGGGATCCATCTGAAACTTCTTACCATTCTTGGTGATCATATATGTATTCTTTTCACCATCATGCAGTGCCTTCACATCATACTGCCAAGGTCGTCCAAGAAGAAGATGACAAGCATCCATAGGAATAATTTCACACAGCACCTTATCCCTATAATCACCTAGTTCAAACTCTACCCAAGTTTGTTCTTCCACCAAATAGTTCTGATTCTTATTCAACCAAGATATTTTGTGAGGATTAAGATGGGGTAATCTTTTCAGTCTACACTTTTCTACCATTTCAGTAGACACTACATTTTCAGTAGAACCTGAATCAACAATGATTTTACAGAGCTTACCATATGCTATTCCTTGGGTTCTGAAGAGATTCTTCCTTTGTGGGGGCTCCTGCTTCAATGGCATCTTCACGAGGGTCCTCTTAATCATCATATTCTCTCCTTCAAGCACTGGTGCAGCACTACCAATTGGTGAGTTTACACTTTGACAATCATCCTCCTGCAATAGTTGGTTCCTTCTCCCACCGTCATGGGAGCTAGACGCCTTCTCAGGGCACTTACTTGCAGTGTGGCCTACTTGATTGCAGTTGTAACATCTTCCAGTGAAGACTCCACGTCCTCTGCCTGCACCACCATCTCTTCCTCTGCCATTAGGCCTTCTCCAACCTCTGAAACCACCACCTTTTTGTTCTGTGTCAGAACGTGATTCTTGTTGACTAGAACTTTCACCTTTGTTTGGCTGTCCTCTGCCAAAATTACCTCTTCCTCTATTGTTCCTGCCGCCTCTTCCTCTGTTATTTTGATCACTTCTCCTTTTCAGTTTATCCTCTGCCCTAGAGGCTAACTGAAAACATTCATCCACAGTCTTGGGAACCACCATACTGAACTCATCCTGTATATTGTACCTCAGTCCATCCAGGTATCTGGCCACCATCTCTTTTTCTTCTTCTCTGTGATTGGCTCTCATGCTCAATCTGTGGAATTCTTCAGTGTATGTAGCCACGTCCATATCTTTCTGCCTAAGATGATTAAACTTTCTGATAGTCTGCAGATCATAATCACATGGTAGAAATTTGGCTCTCAGCATGGTCACCATTCTGCTCCACTTGGTGATTGGACTCTTTCCAACCTTCTCCCTTTCACATTGAGTGTAGTTCCACCAAACCAATGCAGAACCTCTCAGTCTGGTCTTTGCAAACTTTACTTTCTTACTGTCACTATACTCTTTGAAGTCAAAGTAATTACTTATGGCTTCAATCCAGTCCACAAGAGTATCTCCATCCAGTTTCCCATTGAACGTGGGAACATCCAGTTTCGGATCGCCACTATCTCCATGACCCTTGAGTGCATTCAGAAATGCCTTTTGATCAGCAGTCATACCTTCTTCTTGAGGATTCTCCCCAGTTTCTCCTTCTTCATTCTCCTCTGACTCAGAAGTGCTTCCATCCTTCTCTTTGGATCTCTCTTCCTTCAGTCTCTCTTCGAGCATTTCTTCCACCATCTTCTGGATGGCTGCTTTACTCATCGTCTTGGGAGGCATTGTGCTAGCCTCTGTTTCTATCTCCAATTCTTCGTCTGACATACACGGCTGTGATTCAGAATATTGGCTCTGATACCAATTTGATGCAGAGTGCCCAGCAGAAGCGGATGAAGATTGACTATATCTTCACTATCGGCAAGAGGTATCCCAATGTCTCTCCGAAGCCAAGAATGACTTCTCTATCGGCGAGACATGAACTATCGGCCGGGTCTTATTGTTATATCCCGATGGCTAAGTTCTCACCGATAAACTCCGTGACGGTTAGTTGCCTATCGGCAACACCTCATACTATCGGACCACGATAAAGTTCCTTCGGCCAGACTTCTTCCTTCGTCACACCGATGACCACTCTTTGTCGGTCAGACTTCTTCCTTCGGTGAAGCTTCTTTCACCTACACCGACGCTTTGTCTCTCGCCGATATCGTCAGGCCCATCGGCCAGACCTCCTGCTTCGGTAAGACTCCGGTTCGTAGTCCCGATGTTTCATCTCACTCCGACGAGTCCTTTTGTCGCTGAGACTTCTCGAACTCCTTCCGATGAACTTCTATCGGTGGGACTCTAACGGTCGCCGTGACTTCTTCGGCTGCCCCCGACAAGGTTCCTCGCGCCGATACTCTCTATCGGCAACACTCCGAGGATGTCTCACCGATCGGTGAAACTTTATACCGTCGGCTAGGTATATTTTCCTTAGCCCGATATCGTTTCTCTCACCGATGCGAACACAAAGGTATGTGTCTCCGGCACTATACCAATCTTCGGCAAGACGGAGAGCCTTTCACGCCGATGGATCTCCAACTGTTCAGAGGCGCCGAACCAGAATTCAGAACAATGGAATTTAGCCGTTTCATTTATCAAACCCTCGATCACTTGTAGCAATCTGATCCCACATCAAAACTATCCAATTTCACTCCGATTTCCCGACTAGCCACATGATGATGTCTAGTCGAACTTGACTGAGTTCGCTGGCTTCCTGGGTAAGAATTCAACAACAACAAACGTGAGAAATCTTTCCCCCATCCCACTGTTACTATACAGGGTTTCAGTGGACAGAGGAAAGGGCCTCCATGTATGAATCAAAACCCTACTCCTAGGTTACGAACCAGCCACTATGGAACCGTGGGTTTTACACCGTCTGCACACTACAGAGTCACTATGGATTGACGGATAGCATCCGATTAGGTTCTATTTACAAAATCAGGATAAAGATATCAAATCACTAAGAACAACCAAGAAAATCAACACAGATCATACCCAGAACTCTCTTTATTCAGTTATCAGAAAAGGAACTTGTTGTAATACACACTTCTCTCTCCTTTTCTGTGTGACATACAACCTGCCTCTAAAGAAGATGTAGAGACAGCAGTTATCCCCTCCAACCGTGCAAACTGATTTTCAAATCAGTTAGCCGTTGGTTTACCCTTCATACAAGCAAAACTACATGTGTGCCTTGCACAATTACATTCATGGGACCAAATTGACCCTTATTACAAAATGAAATGGCTTAAGAGCCTTATGAGACAACAAAAGAAAAGATGATCCTGCACTATAGAGAATGTGCTCCTGCACCAACCCTATTGTCAAATATTTTGAAGGCATCATGATAGGGCCATAGACTAGAGGTTGATGCAATAATTTCCACACATTGAGAAAAAATCCTAACAAAGAGGATATAGATTTAGAGTTAGGGTCATGTGGAAATTCAAATCTAATGTGGTCTTTAGTAGATGAAAAAGTGCACTAGCTAGAAGAAGGTATGCAAAATATGTAGTTTGTTCAATAACAAGAGAAATAACTAGTATCAAGTTTGAAATGAAAGGAGAAATAGCTAGCTTCAAGGAAACGATATTACAACTCCAAGACTCTATCTAGAAGATAGTTGTCTTAGAACCAAAGGCATATAACTGTGTTTCAATCAATCAAGGTGGATCATCTGGACAAGCCAATCCTAATCTAAATGCTAGTACTCTTGGGATCTCAGAACCTACTTCCAAAGGTGGATATGCATAAGTTTGTCAGAGGAACCTCCTACAACAATATAATGAAAAAAATGCATGAAATAACAAATAGCAGAACACATAAGGAATTTATTGATCATAGGCCACTTTTGTTGTGCTAGGGAGGAAACTCGTTCCAAGAAATATTTCAGACTCTAGTGATCATTTTTGATGCAAAAATGATTCCCCACTAGGTATGACCACTACTTCTGTATTGCATGCAAAATAGCCATCATTTCCTTCTCATATGTAGAGAGTACTAAATTCTTCCTAGAAAGGGCTTTGCTGGTGAACACAATGGGACGTTCTTCTTGAAGGAGAACAACACCAAGTCCATTGCCGCAAGCATCACTCTCAATAGTGAAGGTCTTGGAAATATCTGGCATAGCTAGAATAGGTATAGTACACATAGCTTGTTTCAATTTTTCAAATGCACATTCAGTAGCATGTGTCCAGGTAAAAGCATCCTTTTTCAACATAGCTGTTAGTGGAGCTGCAATCTTCCCATAATCCTTGACAAACTTGCGATAGTAGCCAATCAGCTCCAAAACACCATGGAGGCTCTTGAGTGTTTGAGGATGCGGCCAATTTTTCATGGCATCTATTTTGCAGGATCCACCCGAACCCATTGGGATGAAACAATATGCCTGAGATACTCCACTTCATCTTGGCCAAAAACACATTTAGACTATTTTGCACAGAGATAATGATTAGCGAGAAGGTGTAGTATGAGATAAAGATGTTGGAGATGCTCAACCCATGCTTTACTATAGATGAGGATATCATCGAAGAAGACCAAAATGAATTTCCGTAGGTAGGGATAAAATATTTTATTCATCAATGCCTGGAATGTTGAAGGAGCGTTAGTGAGGCCAAAGGGCATGACCAAAAACTCATAGTGGCCATCATGCATGTGGAAAGCTGTTTTAGGGATATCATCCTCATGAACCTAAATATGGTGATACCCAGAACGAAGATCCAACTTGGAGAAAAAATTAGCACCATGAAGCTCATCAACAACAAGAATCAGAAAATTATCCTTGATTGTGATGTGATTAAGTGCTTGAAGTGTTATGTTATGGAGCCTATTTCCATATTACAATATATTTTAAATAATGTATTTCAAATACTATACACTCTTAACATATTCTCGCTGAGGTTCAGGTATAGATATGTACAAATCCCCCTTTTTCACGGGTACAAATATGTGCGGGTCCCCTTTTTTTTGTGAGTATAGTTATGTGTTTTATTTATACTTGTATATGGGTGGAGTCATCACCCATGATTAATGGGAACTGTTATGGGTTGACTTGGCCCATGGTTTGTTACCTATTATTTTGTAAAACCACTATGTCAATTACTTATTGATGTAATTATAAATAGATGGACATACAGTAGGTAAAATATAAGAAGAATTGAGAAGGTGAATAGTGTGTGTGAATTCAAGAGAGTTTGTTGAGCATAGCTCCAAACAATATTTGTGCATTGTAATTGTGAGAAGACTAATCTGAGCAAGTGTTTCTTGGTGGTTGTAGCCCACATTGGGTGAACCACGTTAAATCTTGTCTTCATATTGTGTAATATTTATTTCTGTTCTTTATTTATCTCTCTTCATAATACTTGTTGCTGCAATTCTGAGAAATTATTTCACATTGATTTATGTTTTATTTCTAACACGAAAGTCAATGCAGAGGTACCATGACCCATCTTTTTCTGGACAAGAAGAACTGGTGAAGAAAATGGACTGGTACTAGGTGAATAATGCCTTGCTTCAGTAAGTCTCGAACGAGCATCTCAATCTCTGTCTTTTGGTGAAATGGGTAGCGATAGGATCTGATGTTGGGAGGAACACTTCTAGGAAGGAGCTAAATACGGTGGTCCTCTAGCCATGAAGGTGGCAATCCCATTGGTATGGAAAAGACTCATGCATACCTATTTACAATTTGTTGTAGATTAGGAGTAGTGGAGACCGTTGATGGTTACATCTGAGTGGAATGGAGCTGGGCAATGATACAGTGTGAATTCTTCTTAAGAAGCTTTTCCATGTGATGTGAACTTATGATGTTGAGAGACCCTGGTTATAAGCCCTTCAATGTGTGTTTTTGCCCATTGTTTGAAAACTATAGCCAAAGTTTAGCAAAATCCCATAAGATGGGTCCAAGTGTGCATAACCATTGGGCGCCCAAAACCACATCACATCTGCCTAAGGGCAAGGCAAACATGTCAGAGCGTAGGTTATAATCTCCAATAGAGATATCTACATTGCGACACTTCCCTTTGCAAGGTAATGTGCCCCCATTGGCAATCATGACTTCAAAGCTGGAGCAAGGATGGACAAAACAATCAACCTGGGTGGTCTTCTTGAGAAGCAGGGTCAACAAGCGACTGCTAAGTTTCGGCCTGATCATCTACTATATCCTGAGCATCCACACAAACTTCAGTTTCAAGCGGAGAATCCACATCCAAGAGGTAGAGCTTTTACTCAACACATCTATGTCCCTAAGTGAATTTCTCATCAGAAGTATAACAAAGTCCCCCTTTTCTCTGTGTGCCCGCATCTCTACTTCAGTCAAATGCTTGATAGGAGTTGTTCTAGGAGCTGACATTGTTTGAGGTCTTTGGGGAGCTATATTTTTTAATGGAGCAAAATTGGATTTGGATCATTGTTGAGTTGTGATTTTGTCCTTCGCTAACTTAGCCAACCCTAGGGCTTCCATCATTGTGCTGGGATGGAATATTTTAACCTCAGATCGAATTGCATCCTTTAGACCATTGAAAAAACAACTCCTGAAGAATTCGTCAGACAATCCCTCTGTGTGATTGGCCAATTTTTTGAATTCTGTCTGATATTATCTCACAATGCCTATTTGGCGAAGTTTAGTGAGTGCTCCTGTGAAGTCATCAAAAGCACTAGGGCCAAATCATTGCAAAATGAGTTTGCAAAAATCAGTCCATATTGGCTCGTCATGAGCCTTGATATACCAACAGAACCATTGAAGGGCTTCATGTTCCAAGTGAAAGGATGCAAGTGGGAATTTGTTGACATCAAAAGTATTATGCAGACTAAAATATTGTTTTGCCTAGCATATCCATCCAGTCGGATCGTCACCATTGAATTGAGGAAAATCAAGCTTCGACCCACAAAAATTATTGGAAGAAGAAAACCCAGTGTCTAAAGAAGACTTTGGATGCCGTCTGTTGTTCATGGATGAATGTTGAAGATTAAGTTCAAGAATTTTTTCATCAAGATCTTGGAGTTTGGTCTTTAGGGTTGCAATTTCATCCCCCATGTTTTTTGCTCCTATTCGAGTTACAACCATAGCCATGAGATTTTTTTTTGGGGAATGGGTAGAAAAATGTGTACTAGAACTTTTTTAGTAAAGGAAATTTTTGATTTGAGGAAAACTGCGATGGGTAATTGGGGTTTGACTAGCTTTTGGAGACTTCTTGAGTGAAATGGGAGAAGAAAATGGTGATTTCAGAAGTGGGGTGGAAGAATAGAAAAAAATTTCCTAGAGAGACAAAGGAGCAGAAATATGAAAGGAACGATGGGGGAAAATTTCAAGGCTCTTGGGGGAGATTCGAAGAAGTTATGGAAAACCCTAAAAATAGAGAAATGTGGGATTTTTGGCTTTGATAAGTGAATTTGGGATAGGGTCCTCAAGGAAGGAAATGTGTGGAATGAAATTTCAAGTGTTTCAGTGAATTTTGAGAGGAAATCTAGAGCTAAAACAAGAAAGATATGGCAAAAAAACAAAAATAAATTTACTTTTTTTTTCTCTGAAACTTTCTGCCAACTGTTCTGGATGGATTTAATCCACGATATTCCTATTGTCAAAAGATATGGACCCCAAGTCTATTTGGCTTTCTAAAGGTTCAAGGGAGTCACTCGACCACCAATGTTGTCTAACGACTTGCGTATTGGAGCAGTACCTCTCACTCCATGGCTCAGGTAAAACTAATAACCGCTTTGCCACAAATGATAGCTCTTGGTTTGCCTCATGGATTGGAACTAGTCAATCGGGTAGGGGCTGTTGCCCTTTTCACTAGCAGGTCCTCTCAATGGACTAGCTACTTCGGGTTCCTGTGGTACTCCTCACAATGAGTTTTAGGGCTATATGTCCAAGCACTTCCCACAGTTAAGCAGATAGGGATCATGTTCCCTGATCCGAGCCTGAAATCCAAATGAACAATATAGATGCGAAAAAAAGAACCATTGTAACAATCACAGCGTCTGGAGGGCCACTGTGAAAAAAAAATTGATAGAAATTCCACCCAGCGAGCCCAAGAAAGCACTCTGATACCAAATGAGAGGAACCTCTTGCAACAATATAATGAAAAAAATGCATGAAATAACAAATAGAAGAACACAGAAAGAATTTAGTGATCGCAGGCCACTTCGAGGGGGCAACCTCCTTTGAGCAAGCTCAATACAATAAATTCGTGGATGCCTTCATTGGCCTCCACGTGTACTTATATATTAAGTCTAGTCTAAACAACTACTGCTTCCCATGAATGTGGGATAATACAATATGCCCACGGGATGACTTACAAAGCATATGTGTCCATAGAAATTAATATACTAATAAAGTAAAGAGAAGGGTTAAACATGGGTTCCTAATTAGTTTGATGCCAAAGATCCAATGAATTAGCTATGCCATATGAAGTAGTTCTTTGATCGTCATCATGTTCCATGTCAACAAAAGGTTGCAATGACATGATTGTATTTGGAACTAGATCAATTCATTTAGTATTGTTATCTATGAATGAGTAGAAAAAGAACGGATGCATTGTCACATGGTCTATTTTTCAAGAGGAACTCATGACACATTATGACAATAGTCTTATGGACAACTACTTCAACCAAATCACTTTATTAATGAAAATAGGGACTAGTGAAGATGAAGGAGAAGAATGAGACGAAGAAAAGGAAGGAGGAGGAGTGCCCAAGCCAATAATATCTTATCATGACCTATCACTATTTGGAGAGATGCCAAAGGGTCTACTAGCCAAAAGAGACTAGGATTAAGCCATTCAACTAGTATTGGGAACCATCCACCATCCATAACCTCTTCTTTAAAGGTACACCAAAAAGATAGAGTAGTGGAAGAATACATGTAGCACCAGAAAGAGGCACTCTTTAGTCTTAAGTAGAACAAGGCAAAGGTACAAAATGGAACAAAACAACAAATTGATTAACATAAAACTTGAACACGAACAAAGTTATAAGAGCTTTATAAGGAAGGAAAAAGTATTTCGAAACTTGAGGGAATATTGGAAAGAAAACTGGAAGCAAAAATGGAAGCAAAATCTAGTGCAAAATCTGGCGCCAAAGAGAACATGCAGTTTGACACCGAGTTTTTGCACCGGCAGAAGTGTCCAATTCATGAACTCAAATGCATTAAATTCTGGTGCTAATTGCATGTTTTGTTGAAGATGGTTATGTTCAGGCACAAGAAGACAACAATCCAAAGTTAGATGATGTTATGGAAGACAACAATATGGATGGTATAGAAAATGATGATCCAAATACATCTGGTAACAATATAGATGGTCTACAGTTAAATTTCAATTATGATGAAGATGATGCAGGTCAAGATGAGGATGATGATAATATTAAATACTTGAAATAACATATGAACATTGACAATGATACACTAGATGACATTGTAGCAGACAATAATGTTAATGACAAAGACTTCTAAATTTTTAGAATTATTTGCAATCCATGTTTAAAAAGGATGATTCTTATGGCCTAAACTTTGAAATGCTTTAGTAATATTATTTGTGTCGATACAAATTACCTATTGCAATATCCTTAAATTGTTCAATCTTTGGTATGAATTGTTGGCAGAAAAAATTAGGATTACTTGGATGCAATTTCCTTTTCATTGCTTTATGTTTTGCTTGAATGTCAAGGTCTCAACCTAATCCTCATTTTGCACTAAGAAGAAACCTTGGGCTTAACTCTACAATGACCTCGATTCATTGCGAGGAAGTTATGATTGAGGATTTGATGACTACTACATATTTTAATGGGGAAGATGTTTTTCATCATGACGCACATGTTGCACATATGGATAGGCAAGACATGACTCTTACTACAGAAATACTTATATCAGACCTTTACGAATTTGAGCAATAATGTTAATTATTCAAATTTGATTGATGTTCTTCATAACTTGTTAATGGATAATCCTTATGTGATGGAAGTATTAAGGGATATAGGTCAAATTATAAGCTCATCAAGTTCCTTAAATAGTATGTCTCCTCCCCTTCCTTCACAAGCCTCTTTGTCTAGTGTGCCTCCTTCCACATCTTCTCCTGCATTAGCCATGCCACATATTTCTTCTCTTCTCTGTATTGCTTATCAATTTTTCATAGCTCCTATCATTGATCCTCTCATTGTATCTACTTCTCATATTGTACCTTTCACTCATCCCCTGATTGTGTTTACTTCTCACCCACTACTCATGTTCCCACATCTAGTGTTGTCATTCCAACTTCATTATTTGTCCCCCAATCAACCTACACTCCACCTATTATCTCATGTTGCCACTTCCACTCCCATTTTAATCATAACTCCTAATGTTCATCCTTCCAACATAGATGTCATCCTTAAAAGAATTGATGAGATACAAAGTAAAGTTGATGCATTACCACTAGTAATCAAAGGATATCATAGGAGAAATCAAGCATAATCCACTTTCATTTGAGTTATTTCTTATCCATTTCTAGTTTGTTCGGTGGCTCCTAGTTTTGTAATGTATAGTGGTAAAGGGGACCTTATGACACAATTGGGAGTTTGTTTTGATTATGTTTATGATGATAAACTTTTTACAAAGCCCTTCCCTAGAAACTAAAAGGATTATGCAATTGAATGGCTTTATTCTCTTCCTCATAGTTCTATTCATTCCTTCAATGTTTTGGCCAATGCTTTTGTACATCACTTTAATGTCAATATTGGTTCAAAGGTTACAATTTTAGATTTAGTAGGATGTAAAAAAGGATCAAATGAGTGCAATCATGATTATGTTATTGGATTTCAAACTTTGTCAACAAAGATACACTATCAAATTCCTAATGATGAATTGCAAAGAATATTTGTTAAGGGCTTATTACCTACTATCCAAGAGACAATGTACCTAAACAACTATTATTCTTCCATGGCTTTGTGTGCAAATGTAAGAAACATTGAATTGAAACTTCTTAAGTCTAATGCACTTAAATATGGATCTCATCCTTCAAAACTTCAATAGGAAAATTTAGTTTTCAAAATGGTGAAAATAAGCAAGAAAATCAACAAAATGCTCACCATGTTAATTTATAGTCAACTTCAGATGTTATTTAATTTAATTCCCAAGGTGAACTGAGGGACAATCCTATATTATCTATTAATGTAATAAGATCATAGAATACATGAAGGAAAATAGATATGTAAACCAAAACACATTCAAATATAGAAGGGTTCTAACATATATGACTAAAGGTTGGAGAACCAAATACTTTCTCAAAGAGTGGAAGGACCATTACAAATATTGGTAGGTCAAGGGCACTAAAGACTCTTGAAGTGTTCCTTCTAAATATGCAACCATAATTGTCATCAAACTAAAATGTGAGGTGTGTGGTGAGTGTCATGACACTTTTTGTGTTTCAATTGTTGTCATGTAAGTATCTCATGTACACATTAGTGCACATGTTGGATGTGCTGCATAAACTTTTATGCCTTGTTGATTTCCTATTCCTATATACATGACTCCAATGTGGATGGTGTGCAATAGGATATGTCAAGGGATGCTTCCTGTTGGAACCCAAGACATGTCTAGAAAGGACTATACATCATAGAGTTGTATAGAGCATTTTTGTAGGAATGTTAAATGCAAAGGATGTTGTCATCTCAAGTGTGTAGGTGTGCACTATTATAGATGCACAACAATGCAGTTGACCGCTTCTATTTATCCATCTATCTATATGTGCAAATATATAAATTGATTTAGTTGCATATCTAACATCGTCCACAAAATTTACCAAAAGTGACTAACAAAATGATGATCATAGTAAAAGATAATGGATGTGGGTAAGCTAAAATGGACCCAAACATGGGTGAATAAAAGTGGCACAATATTTGGCATGGTGATACTTTTCTTGCAAGCAATCATGATGGTCATCTTGGATAATTCATCTACCACAAGAAACATGGAGTTATACCAATGCTTTGTCATAGGTAGTCTTCTTAATAAATCCATGTTAATGATTCCCAAGGTGGTGTCAAAACTAAGAGAGGGGTGTAGAGTCCAGGCTTCCTATTTGCAATATTTTGGAATGCTACAAAGAATGAGAGACTTGAAGTGGTTCTCAATGTTTGCACATATGTGAGGCCACTAGAAGTGGTGTTCAAGTGTTACTAGTGTTTTAGTAATGTTGAAGTGTTGAGTTATTTTGGCATAGTATACTTCCTAGATGAGTCTCTAGTGTGGTGTGGTGTCTAAAACATAGACTAGATACTTGAGCTTGTAGAGAAGCTTGTTAGACATGTAAAATTCACCAACCTATTTGCCTTGTAAGAGCTTGGTGTAGATCTATGCAAAGTCCAAGTCTGGTGGGTAGAGAGGTTCCCAGTCAAATAAGTTGTGACCACATGAGTCCAACATTGTGGTGAGTGCATGAACTAGCTATTAGCTTAGGTAGTCAAATACCTTTTTGTCTTTTCCCTTCTCGTGATTGATAATTAACTAGATGGAATTGTTGTAGACATGTCATCCATTTCATGTGGTACACATTTTCCAATTTGTTCTGAGTTTGCAAGAATTGGAGTGGCTTGTGATCAAAGTGGATGATTGGACCTCCTTTCCCAAGATCTAGTGAGATCATTGCTTGATGGATTGCATGATTGTATACAGCTCCTTTACATGGGTGGAATAGCATTGAACTGTGTCATTTAAAAGTCATAGAGTGGTACAAAAATCTCTAACTGCATATTTCCTCTCAGAGGATTCCAAACCTCTAAACATTCCAACTGAAACATCTCAAACAATCCATAGAGGCTTAGAGGTACGGCGCTAAAGTCAGCGCTAATTGAGGAGCCAATTTCTGCCTAGTTTAGCGTCTACTTGTTCTGATCGGTGCAAAAAATGCCAAAAGTAATGCCATCCTGATAAATAACACCAACTTTTTCAAAAAGTTGGAGAAAAATACATTAAAACATTGGGTGGAAGCAAAAAATGGAGCAAAAAAGGGAGCTAATCATAGGGATTTGTTGCAGTGAATCCTTCAAACACACACTAAGAGGTTGTAGATGAGGATGATTACATAGTATCTTATCAAATGGAAGAATCTAGCCAATGAAGATGCGACATGGGAAGATGAAGCATTCCTTCAATAGCATCCAAAGTTCATCAACTTTGGGGACGATGTTGGTTTAAAGAGAGGGGCATGCTACGCCCTTAACTTATAGTGTGGATGGGGATATGTGTAGTCAACTTGTGGATAGCATAACCCTTAATTAAGCTATATGCTCATTTATATAGTCTAATAGAGGTAGTTAGGTTGGCTTGGTCACATCCATGGCATAAGTATGGTATATAGGAGGTAGTGGTTAATTTAATATCATGATATTGTGTATTCTATTGTTATTGAAGACTATTAGAGGTAGCTCTCTCAAAGTGGCCTACTTTTGGAGGTTGTCCCCTTGAAATGGCTTATTATTATTTATTTGCAACATATTTCCTATTATATTCTTCTCTTGTGCAAGTTATTTCATTACAGAAATGTTATTCTCTTCTCTCTAACTTATGTGAATTTTTCAAGTGACATGCATATCTACTAATTACAACATAAGTTTTTTACTTTCTCATATATAAATTATAATAGTTTATTTATAATTAAAACCAAATGGATTGAAATCAAATTAAATTAAAAAATATTTGTGAATTTTTTTGTGTGTATTTATTTTCTTGGATTTAGTTTATTTACTTTATTGCATATTTGCACATAGGATAGGATAAGCTTGCTTAGGTAGGTATCTACTTGGGTAGGTTTCACATGACTTGTACTTTCTAATAATTTGGTGGAGATGTTGTGCACACATGTGACTCCATCTCCTTTATCCCACATTGGTTGTACTTGTAGCTCATTGTTGAGCATTTGTTTTGCACATGCATCCTTGAATAGAATAGCATTATTCTTTCATATTGATTTTTTGATTATGTATGCTTTATTTTATCTCTCTTGATCTTGGGTGGCTATCTCCATAGCCAAATCTTACATGATATCAAAGCGGGAGAGTGCCTAAGGCTAGTCTTCAAAAGATCTATGATTAGTGATCATGGTTGTTCTAGATAAGTTTACTATGCTCTTCTTTTGCATCGAATGAGGACCTAGAGAATTAGAAAAACTTGAGAGAAATACCAGACTCTGGAGGTTTGTATTTGTGGCTTTGTATTGTAGGTTGCTTTAGGTGATTCTTGGAGCAAATTTGAGCTCACCATTGTGTCCATAACATCTAAGAAAATCAATTTTTCTTTTTGTTGCATCCAAATTAGATATTAGAAGTTAGATCTACAAGGGTTTGAAGTTGAGAGGTGCATGCCAAATCTAACAGGTACCTAATCCTTCAGAGCATTTTGGGCCAAATCTGACCTTACCATTGCATTCAAAATGCCCAAGAATCTATAGATCAATTATCTTTTTAATTGAAATCAAATTATTTATCTTGGAGCCCTCAATAATTTTTTTTTCCCTTGGCATACGAATTGTAGCATGTGGCACCCTTTTGTAGAATATTCTAGAGATTCTTTGTTGGAGTAGATACTATGCAGTGTTGACATAAATAGATTATAGGTTAGTATGGGAGGTATATTTTATTTTTATATATTTTTTAGAATTAAAAGAAAAAAGGAAAAAAATAAATTGTAGGCTTAGGGTGCAGAGGTTAGTCCACAGACTGTACCCTTGTTGGTCCCCTATACCTGCTAGTGGCAACGACATACCAACAGGGTTAAAACCCCAATTGGCAGCCCAAACCAATAGGAAGATCCTCAATTAGTGACCATTCTAGCCTCGCCATTAAGTTGAGCCACTATGCACCACCTGCAACTTTTGATCCACCACCCGCCACTAGCAACCACCCCATAGCACAAGTGATGCCACCTTGCTTAGGCCCTACAACCCCTCCTCTACTCCACGATTGGTGAAAATCATAGCCTTCAACCCTCCAAATCGCCCTGCTAGTTGGTAAGTGGTTTCACGCTAGAGGGAAGGCGGTTTTGACTTTCAAACGAGTGGTTTTCTAGTACAACAATGGTTTCATAGAATCCAGATGATAGTTTTGGAATCTATAAGCAAATTTGAGAATATTCTATTTATGTGTAACTTTCTAGTGGTTGATGTCATCACATCCTTCCTCTCAACTTGCCCCCTACTCCAATTGCATTTTGGTTTTGACACTTGATTTTTGCAGGCTCTATTCTCAACCATATTGGCTCCTTTTTTCAAGCATTTTTTTATTCTAGACTAATTTTTCAAAAGCTTCATAGTGTTGCAAATGGTTTTTGATTTTGGTATATATATTTTTCAGAAATTATAGATTCTTATAGGTGATGCGGAGCAATTGTCATTTTGGAAACTTTTGGGGCTCCGTTTGGGCTCATATAGTAATATTTTTTGGTGCAAGTTTTATGAAATTGCATATTTTTTTTGTGTACTTATTGGTGCAATCTAATCTATTCTTATTTTGTATCAAAATTATACTTTCAACTTTGTGGCTTAATTTAACATTTGTAATGTGCTAAGATCAAGACCACTTTGTTGATTTGGCAAGGGGCAATTGTTTAACTAAGTACAAAGTGCCATCATCATAATTTGTTGGGAGGTCTCATGATTATGTAATTTTGGGGTGGTGATTCTATGATTCTACATTTGCCTTTGTTGGTTTCATGATTAAGTATTGTGGGGGATCTAATCATGTCTCTCACTCTCTCCTTTCCATTTTAGTATTCTACTTAATCCTTCTAAATTATTTAAGGTCAAATGTGCTTACTATGGGAAGAAAAATTGTGATTAAATGATTGCTTTCTAAAGCATATTGATGAACTAAATCAACTTCTTCAAAATAATCACATTAGTTTGCCAGATTCTTCTACTCCAGCTTCAATAGATACATTTGGTGTTCATACTCAAACATCTTGTGTGGACACATCATCATGGGATGGCCAATATAGTTAGATGCCATTCATTGAGATCACATCTTCTACATCTCTTGCTTCTTTAGATTTATTGTTGTAAAACATTCATCATTTTTCAAATTCAACTTCTTGGGATGAGTACTTGATAGACATATCAGCTTTGTTTTATGAGTCCCATCTTGTAGATTTGGCAAACATACTTGAGAACATTCATTTCCTATTTGATGATAGTTATGTTGGGACAGGAAAATTTAAAATTTTCTTATATTCCTACCCACCCCTATCCGACCAAATCAGAAAACATTATGCCCAAAGTCATAATGATAACTGGTGTATTCCATAAAAATCACAAACTTTCACCACAAATGAGTGTATCACTCATTAAACTACACTATAATGAAGGGCTTCAATTCCTAAACATCGGCAAGACCTCCCTTTTATTATACCAATCCATGCTCTACGAGAAACTGGTTGAAATGGCTATTGGCATGAGAATAAGGATCGGGGAGAATATTTCAGGAAACACCGATGGAAAAAGTGCCACTGATGACCTTTCATCGGAGAGAGAATGCGCAGTCACGCCGATCGGTATAAGATGGCACTATCGGGGAATACTCCACAAACTCCCCTGACAATATAGATCATACCGATAAAAGAATTCGGTGGGACTCTCACCAAACAACTCGTGGAATAGATGAATTAGTGATCATCGACACGAGATAAACATCAGGGAAAGGGAATAGAGTGTCTCTGACACATCGATGTCTCGGCGACCAAAGGGATTGTTTTTGCATAGCTCACACCGATATGTATGAAGGATAAGAACCATCAGCGAAGCTGAACAAGTCGGAACGAAGTTTATATGTCTTGTCGAACTGATAGTCACAACGATAAAGATGTCGGTGACATGTCGTGAAGATCTCTCTGATGAAGAGTGTAAAGGAAGCTATCGGGGAAACAACCGTGATCAGATAGCTAGAAATAAGTCATTCCGATATCATATCTCATCCTGACGATAACAATGACCACGTTCATCAACAAGACTCTCCCCGATAGTTATATCGGAGACACTTAAGAGATCAAAGAAGAATGTTATTCACACGGCGATGAAGAAAGTTAGGCCGATGGCAACTATGCCCACTTCTATATCGGGTAAAGCTTGAAAACATCTTGCTGATACAAACTCATAAATGAAATATGACGTCGAGGAGACAATTGAAGGGTTACAACAATTGATCCATGAGAAAATGTTCGCGCCATCAGAAGATATTAAATCGCCTTGACAATATGAAAATCATACCGATAAGAGAAGTTATGATGATGTCACATTTCACAATGATCAAAAAAATTGAAACACTGGAACAATTAATTGCAGGTGATGAAGAAATCCTCTGAAAGGCCATTTGAAAATCTTGCAATTAAGTTTGAAAGAATTATCTGAAGTGAGCAAGCAAGCGGAGACTTGGAGGAGAAAACAGGGGAATTCAGTCATCGCCTCAAAATAATAGGTACACAAATACCAACTTCTATGCAATAGCCTATAGTTTGAATTTATTGTCCAAGATTGTGATGGAAACTCCAGTGAAAGGGAAGGGCAGAAAACAACAGGGTGATACCAGTAAACCTAAAAAACAAAAAATTGACAAAACCCCTGAGGAGAAAACAAAAGAGAGGAAACTGAACCAGGACTTAATTGACCAACTACCTGGGTCAACTCCCAAAGCCCAAAGGTCTGCACAACTTAGGGCAGAAGTAGAGAAACTGGAAGACAAATGTAAATATCTTGGGAATGTTTGGACTCCAATTAGAGGTTATGAACTGTTTAAATTCCACTACAACAGAAGATTTAGGAATTTTCTAGTATCTAACCCATGGCACCTGAATTTAGGCAAATTGGTTGTTCCTGATGTGTTTCTAAATGCATAACTCCCCCAACTTCTGGCTAGGCAGTATAATCCAAGCCTCATGACCATATGCAACCCGCAAGGGGAGCCTATTATACATTTATCTAAGAATGCCATTTGTGAGGTTTTTGACTTAGATGATTTATGTACTGTCCCCATAGTTTATGAGGATTTGGATAAAGAGTACTGGAGAATGGATACTACATATAATGGATGGAGGTTGCCTATTCACAGGCCCAGGGCAGAGGGAGAAATGGTGCCTCTAAATGAGAATGATGGACCTCCTTTTCATGTGTCATTATTTGAACCATACATACAATACACTTACTACTCTGTGGGCCAAGTCCTAGGATCAGAGGTCCCAGATTTCATGACAATTCCCCTGATGGTGATAGCCACAGATGTCCAGGGCCAAAATACCAGGTAGTTTGATTATGCTGCATATGTTTTTGGTAGAATTGATTCTGGTCTAACAGCAATAAAGAACAATGCCCCATCAGTTTCCTTTGAACACTATTCAATCCTCATGCACATGGTGCTTTATTATGGCCAGGAAATAGGATTGTGGCCAAGTGAATTCAAAGTTGTTCCAGTGGATTAGAGGGGGCAAAAGTCACCCGTGCAGATGTGGACTAGAATATGGGATAGTAGATATGCCCATTCTAGCTATGTTCAGTTTGAAGAATACTGTGTAAAAGTGTTATATAGATATTTCAGTCATCCCTGTGAGTATTCATTATCAAACAAAATAAAGAGATTTCTTAGACCTAAAGATTTTGGTGGTCCTCCTATTGTTACTCACAACTGGGGAGATCGGTATTGTTTTGAAGATGCTACCATGATCAGAGTTATGGTTTTGAGGACAATCCTTTTATAATGCCTAAAACTATTCCTGACAGAATTGCCTACTTAGAAATAGTTAGGCAAATGAATTGTTCTAATGCGATGCATTTGAGCTCCCATGACAAATAGTCTTTTATGCCTAGTACTCTGTGCTTTGGAGATTTTACTATGGTATCCAAGGAGGGATATGGTCTCATTATGGATAAATTAATGCATTACAATATGAGATGTGCTGAGGCAAGAAAAGGGTTTGATCCTGAGGGTTTCATTGACCTTGCTCGGAGAAAACAAAGCCTCAGTGGATACACACATGTCCCATACCCACATGATGATGTCATCAGGAATTTGGAAGAGACTAAAGTTGAGTTGGTGGTTGAGAAATACAATAGGGACTTAGATGAGAAGAGGAAACAACTAGCAGAGATAAAGTTGTTATCTTCTGGTGATGAAGAACCTACAGAACAAGAGGAGCCACATCGACAGACAACAAGAATGTCCAAACGAAAAATGCAACACTATCAGTCTCTTGGTATGGAACATGATGAGGAGGGGTCTGCTGATGAGGATCCTAGACAAATAGCATGTGATTCTTTTATTTCTGATGATAAATTTATTCATTCTAAAGAATTCAAATCATTTTTATATAAATGCAAGGGGAAAGAAATCAGGGAATCAGTTGATGATATCTCTGCCAACAATGAAATACAGTTACTTGATATGTTGAAAACAATAGTGGATAATGAATTACAAGATATGACCCCTAGTAAGGGTAGACAGCTGCTCAAAGAAGCAGGGGTGATGATCTTTCCTAGTCTTGATTTAAATTATGCTCTAGTATTTGATAGTTTTCTGCATAACACAGATGATAAATACAAGCTCACTCCAGAAGGTATCACAGAAGTGTATATGGGCACCAAATATAATAACAATGAAAATTCATTAATGATATGGGCCCTGTATCCTCCCTATAAGAAGACAGCCATTATAGACACTGAGAAGACTTTTGGCCATGTCATGACTTTGAAGGCAGGGGAGACTGGCCCCTTGATCACTACAGACATTGGCATTAACGTTGCAAAGTTGAATAAAGCACAGGCTCAGATGTTAATCAAAGAAAGAGATGCATAACAACTGAGCTGTGAGAGATTGACAAAAGAGAATGATTATTTGAAAGATGTTGTTAAGAGCACCTTCGGGGGGTCAGTAAAAAGATTAACTCAGGGAGAAAGCTCATAGAGCGCCCAATCACCATCTATCGACCAGATAGCTCAAATCCAGATTGATACACTTGCCACAGTACTCTAGAATAGGCATACCAACATGATGCATTGGCTGAACCAATTTTGGGATAATTATTCTCAAAATTATAAAGTGATCCAAGAGCATGAGAGGCTTGACAAAAGGCTGCAGGAGAAACTCAATGAGACACAGAGTAAAGATACTTCTGACATTACAGATACCTCTAGTGCAAAAGATTTGATTGAGCAGCATCAGAAGTATTATGACCAACTTAAGAATGATGCCAAAGAATGTGTTAAAGCCTCAAAAGCAGGAGTGCCCACATTGTTCAAGAGCAATAAAGAATTAAAGAGCAAAGAGGAATGGAGCAAAGACTGCCAAGTGATAATGCATGAGGCCTTAGGAGCTCTCAAGGACAAAGACTCTGCATCCGAGGAAGCCTGCAAGCATTTAGAGAAGATGGTTACGATGGATGTGATCACAAGAAATGCTATTGAATTTACTGATTCGCATCGCAGCCAGGAGTACTTAGATCACATTGGTCATCTATACTTGTGGTTGAATAGAGCTTAAGCATTGTTATTTTATTGTTGTTATGTTAATCATGTTGATTTCCAAAAGACTTTTTGAAGAGTTATGTCTCTTCATGAATATTCCTATATAAGTTGAACACATGACGCTAAATTATCATCAGCAGTAGGATATTATACATGAAGTTTTACAATATTTTAAAGACCATGTTACAAGCATTATATGGATGAAGTAAATTGAAGTTCTCTGATTTTGTGGTTTATTCTGGCATCAATTGTTTGTTAAAATTACTCAGTTATATGGTTGTTTCCAGTTCAATATTTCCTTGTTATTCAAATTGATATATCAAGTATATATTTAGTTTGCCAATGCACATTTGTTGTATTTGTGTGATTGGATTAATTGGTTTCCATTAACGGAATTAAAATTCTTCTGGTCAGTCACAGTAATCTGGAAGTATTAGTTTGGATTACTAAGAAGAACCTTATAATTAGGATTGGCATTCTGTCTCCAAGTTAATATTATCTGTTGTTCTTGCATAATTCATTCAATTGGTTCCTTCAAGAAAGGATTAAAATTCCTTCTGGTGAATAACAAGAAATCTGATTATATTGGTTGGATTATTAAGAAAAGTTTGTCAATCATTTCCTTGCATGTTTATACAAGTTATAAACTAAAATATTGTGCCAAACAGTTAGAATTATTGCCCACTAAAAGCCACTAGTCTTAGTCTTCCATTTGACTCTGTTTACCCAACAAGGCATTGGTCTTATTTCAATTCATCATTTAAAACCCCTTTATTAGTTAATTACAGTCATAAAGTTCACCTTGATATTGCTTATACAATTTATACCAACCATTCATCAGATTAGTCAACAATCTCTCATCTATTCTACACCATTTGCCACTGTAGGTAGACCCATTTATTTTAGTCAAGATATTTACATTCAATCTGCTTCAATTTTTAAGGTTCACCCGCCTAGGTTTAGCAGGACCCAAAGTGTAGAGAGTCATCAAACCCTAAAGGTTGATTCCGTCGCGTTAATTCAAAAACGTTGCGAATCCAAACATAGAGCCTGACATCCTCTTAGGATTAGCAACCTGCATTTTTGAGACCTAACAAGTTACATCACAGCTATTGTCACATCTTCTTCATCTTTGAATCTTGTTCTTTACCAATTTTCACATGGTCCTAGCTTGTCACCTTCATTGATTAGGCTTGGAGTTCCTAATTTGATTGTGACATCCTTTGGTATCAACATGACGACACTTGAGCATCCTTTAGACAAAAACATTTAGAGTTTTCTTCTCTCATATTCCTATCAAGAATAAGATCTACATACACCTTTGGCTTTGTTTCTTCCTAAGGGGATAAATGTTGTTCGACAATCCTAGACTATCTTCAACATTCAATGTCGAGCATCGACCATTGGCATAGGAAACTACACATTGAGGGGGAGGGGGGAGGGCATGACATTGCATGGTCTCTCTTCTTCTCTCTATTATGGGAGGGAGTTTTTCCTCACATGGGGTTTTACCCTTCTCACCTTTTTTGAGGGGGACTCACTTAGACATTCTCTCTTCATTATCTCTTGGGGGGGAGTTTTGTCTTACAAGTTTTGTCTTTCTCTTCTTTTCAAAGGTATCATTTTGCACATAGGTACTTAACATGGCTACACATTTGTTGGGACCCATTCATATATCTTTCCTTTTCTACCCACCTAAGATATGCTTATGGGGGTTGTTGATGCATATTTATTTTCTTGCATATAGTTTATTTACTAATATTGCATATTTATACCTAGGATATGATAAGCTTGCTTAGGTAGGTATCTACTTGGAAAGGTTTCATATGTGACTTGTACTTCATACTTTGGTGGAGATGTGCACACATGTTTCATCTCCTTTATTCCACATTGGTTGTACATGTACATTATCATATATATACCCACTTGTAGCTCATTGTTGAGCATCTCTTTTGCACATGCATCCTTGAACAAAATACCATTATTCTTTCATATTGGTTTTCTAATTCTTTGTGCTTTCTTTTAACTCTTTTGATCTTGGGTGTCTATCTCCATAGCCAAATCTATCAACTATCTCACCAAGCAAAGGGATATGAAACAACATTAGAGATATCCAACCATAAACGAAACAAAATCTACATCCACTTATATAAAATTACCTTTCCTAATCTGGAATATGTAATTTAATTTGAAATGGTCAGCCTGACATAGGCAAAAGATAATACAATTCTTCTAAACAAAAGAACCATACAAAATGGCAAGGGTAGATTTTGAGCCCTCCTTTCCCATTTTTCGCTGGTCAAGCATCTTTCCATGTACTTGAAGTGCTCCTCAACTTTTATTTTTTCACCATTCTCCACCTCCTCTAGCATTTCATTGCATGCATATGCAGGTTTCCTGAAAAACAATTCAATAAAATATCCATGTTATCATAAAATAGGTCCTTGATAGACACCAACAGTGTATATAAGTAGTGATTTGCATTGCACTCTATGCATCTAATTTTATGAAGCCTACAACATGGTCTAGATTGTCAAGTATTCAAAACAAACGAGAGGCAAAAGAAAAAGACTTTCTAGAAATTGAAAATAAAACCTCGTCCCTTCATTATTACTACAGATTTGTCATGGTGCACATTATTATAGTGCAAGCCTATTTTTCAGATTGCTTCATTAGCATCACCAATAATCTCCGCAAGAACACAGTCCTTGTTTAAAATGATGGAAACGGTTTGCATCTCTCACAACAATTTCTCTTGCAACAACCTTGGAGATAAATTTTGTTGCAGTGTGGCAATCAGCACATACTCGAAGGTTCTTAACAACTCTAATAGTTGTTCCAAGGGGTGTGTTTAACAAACCAAAAGCAATTGCCAACTTTTCACTATGGTGGCAGAGAAATAATTCTTTTTCCTCCTCTTCCACATCATTAAGTAAATGTCTTGAATCTGGAAAATACCCTGCTGCCTTCATCTCCCAAGCCAATTTCTCTAACTTTGCATAGATCTCTTGTGTCCGTGGATGTGATCTGTCTCCTACACGAAAAACATGTACCATTTTATGGCCTTCAATCCAACTACATCCAGGGATCTTTTTAATTCCTCTATCTTTCATCAATCTCCTTACCATTTGAACATCACCCCACCTGCCCACTTCTGCATAGATGTTTGAGAGAAGAACATAAGTTGCAGCATTTTTAGGATCCAAATCAAAAAGCAGTGTTGCTGTAAATACTCCTAAGCCTATATTCATATGTGATCTACAGGCACCAAGAAAACACATCCACACAACCACCACAGGTTTAACCGGCATCTTAATGATAAATTTTAGGGCGTCCTCAAGATAGCCAGCACGGGCAAGAAGGTCAACCATGCACACATAATGATTAATTGTAGGTGTAATGCAATAAGGGTTACTCATGTGATTGAAGTATGTACAGCCCTCATCTACTAAACCTGCATGGCTGCATGCATATAGAACACAAGCAAAGCTTACAATGTTAGGATGTGCTCCAGAGTGCTTCATTAATTCAAAGATTTTGAGAGCATCCTTGCAAAATCCATTTTGTGCATAACCTGCAATCATGGCATTCCACGAGATGACATCTCTTTGAGGCATTATGTCAAACAGTTCACGTGCCTTGTCTATGCTTCCACATTTTGCATACATGTCTACCAGAGCATTTCCAACCATAATATCTGACAAAAATCCTCCTTCCATTGTGCTTTGATGGATGTCCATACCTTGTTGCAAAGCTCCCATTTTGCCACAGGCAGGGAGGATGCTGGTAACAGTTGTGGAATTTGGCTTTACACCTGCCAATTGCATTTGCTTGAAAGTTTCTAAAGCCTTTTCAACAAGTCCATTTTGTGCATATCCTGCAATCATGGCATTCCATGAGACCACATTTCTTTGAGGCATTTTGTCAAACAATTCACGTGCCTTGTCTATGCTTCCACATTTTGCATACATGTCTACCAGAGCATTTCCAACTATAATATCTGACAAAACCCTCCCTTCAATTATGCTTCGATGGATGTCCATACCATGTTCCAAAGCTCCCATTTTGGCATAGGCAGGGAGGATGCTGGCAAAGGTTGTGGAATTTGGCTTTACACCTGCCAATTGCATTTGCTTGAAAGTTTCTAAAGCATTTTGAACAAATCCATTTTGTGCATATCCTGCAATCATTGTAGTCCATGAGATGACATCTCTTTGAGGCATTTTGTCAAACAGTTCACGTGCCTTGTCTATGCTTCCACATTTTGCATACATGTCTACCAAGGCAGTTGCAACTACAACATCTGATGACATTCCTCTATCCTTTATGCTTTGATGAATGTCCATACCCTGTTCCAAAGCTCCCATTTTGGCACAGGCAGGGAGGATGCCGACAAAGGTTGTGGAGTCTGGTTTTACACCTGCCAATTGCATTTGCTTGAATGTTTCTAGAGCCTTTTCAACAAATCCATTTTGTGCATATCCTGCAATCATGGCATTCCATGATATCACATTTCTTTGAGGCATTCTGTCAAAAAATTCACGTGCCTTGTCTATACTTCCACATTTGGCATACATGTCTACCAGAGCACTTGCAACTACAACATCTGACAAAAATCCCCCTTCCGTTATGCTTTGATGGATGTCCATACCCTGTTCCAAAACTCCCATTTTGGCACAGGCAGGGAGGATGCTGGCAAAGGTTGTGGAATTTGGCTTTACACCTGCCAATTGCATTTGCTTGAATGTTTCTAAAGCCTTTTCAAGAAATCCATTTTGTGCATATCCTGCAATCATTGCAGTCCATGAGACCACATTTCTTTGAGGCATTTTGTCAAACAGCTCACGTGCCTTGTCTATGCTTCCACATTTAGCATACATGTCTACCAGGGCAGTTGCAACTACAACATCTGACAAAAATCCCCCTTCCGTTATGCTTTGATGGATATCCATACCCTGTTCCAAAGCTCCCATTTTGGCACAGGCAGGGAGGATGTTGACAAAGGTCGTGGAATTCGGCTTTACACCTGCCAATTGCATTTGCTTGTATGTTTCTAAAGCCTTATCAAAAAATCCAATTTGTGCATATCCTGCAATCATGGCAGTCCATGAGACCACATTTCTTTGAGGCATTTTGTCAAACAGTTCACGTGCCTTGTCTATGCCTCCACATTTTGCATACATGTCTACCAGGGCAGTTGCAATTACAACATTTGATGAAATTCCTCTATCCTTTATGCTTTGGTGGATGTTCATACCCTGTTCCAAAGATCCCATTTGGGCACAGGCTGGGAGTACACTGGCAAATGTGATCTGATCGGGTTGGAGACCTGTTCGTTGCATTTGGTGAAACAGTGTGACTGCCTCGTGAGGATACCCATGTCTTCTATACGCTGCAATAATCGTATTCCATGAGACGCTGTCTTGTTCATTCATGTGATCAAACACTTTACGAGCATCCAACAAACTTCCGCACTTGGCATACATGTAAATGAGCTTATTATGAAAAGTTTTGCGTGTGGCAAATGCAAATTGCCTGTGAGCGATCAAAGAGTGGACTTTTTTCCCTTGTAAAAGCGCGTTTTTGAGAATGCAGATCTGTAATAATTGAAGATATGTAGAGGAGTCTTCAGGGAGGTCGTGTGTAGTAAACAGAATATGCAGCACCTCCTTCAACTGGCCTTCTCTACATAATGATGTGAGATTGAGATGAGTAGTGGATGTCAATGTCATCTTATGATTGTAGTTGGAGTGTGGAAAATGTGCAGTGTTATTCAGTCTACGTCTACCACAATGACATTGCCAGTGGTAGGTAAGCCTGTGAGCATTTTCACTTGATAGCAGACAATCAAGTTACAAAGAAGTTAGGTTCCCGCCGCATGTTTACCTTCTCAGCTCATGCGCGGTCAAGAAAGGATTGTTAAATCTACACTAGTTGATGCTTACTGTCCTTGTTGAGTCCCACTACGTTAGTTGAGCAATCGTGAGAGGAATATAGTGCAGGCATTAAACAGGAATGAATTGGGAAATCTGTTTTTGCTGAATACTTCTCTAACATTAAATATCATATTTATTTGGAGGCTAAAAGAGGTGGTGGAGAGAGGCAAATAGCCCCCATTAACTTCTCAAATATAATGATGGATATAACTTCAATTTTTCATGGCACCCCCTGTTAAATTCCTTTAAATTCAACCCCTTCACCCCTTAACTCCTGTGCATCTTCCCCCTCTTCCATCCTCTCATTTCCTTTTTCCCTACCCTACTCTTGTTTTCCTATAATCCCTTCTTCCATGACTTGTTCTTAATTTTCTTTCTTTCTCCTCATCTTCCCCTTCCCTTCTCCTCTTCGTGCCTTTTAACTTTCCTCTCTCTCCTTACCATCCCCCTCCCTTCTCTTTCTTCCTATTGCCTTTCTATTTTATCTTTACTTTTTTCTATCGTTTCTTTGTCCCATCTTTTAATTATTATTTTTCTTTTTAGTACTTGACCTATTCATACCTTGTTCTTATTTAGCTATTCCACTAAATTCCTTTCTAGTTTTCTTCGAATTCATTCTCCATACCTCCTTCCCCCTCTTTCTTCTCCTTACCCTCTCCTCTTTTTTTAATTCTTTTACATTTTGTCCACCCCTTTTTATTTATTGATTTTCTTCCTTCCTTTCTTTTATTTTAGTTCCTTTGTGTATAGTATTAATTTCTGTGGTTTTTTTAATGGAGATCATTCACAAAATCGTTTTTGCTACTCGATATGGGAGCATGAGTCTTAGGTTAAACATCTTTGGCTAAGAGCCAAGGACTGAGGGGTATACATTCCATCAAATTCGACTGGGGCATGATCCCGACCTCATCCCTTATGGTGTCGGGGGCCTTGCACTCGGCAAGACTTGATCCCTAGTGGGCTCATTCAGAACATTTCAACTTCACTAGTAGACCAAGGGCCCTTTGACATTTGTGAGGTTTTTACTATTAGTATTATATTGTAAATACATCTATCTAAAAAATGTTGTGATATCAATATAATACAATTAATATAATGTATCTATTATTTAAACTACAAATTAATTACTAAAATATATTTGTTATTTGTATAATTAAATTATTCCATTGTATTAAATAAATATAAATTGAATAATACTATTTTAATACATATACATACACACACATATATATGTATGTATTTTTACATCATATTTTTTAAAATCTTCAATAATTAATTACTTACTAATTTTAGTTTGTCATGTACATAATTGGTCTAATTTACATTATAATTTTATGTCTAGTTGTTTATTGTTTAGTTGGATAATATTTTCTTTTGGTAAATAAGATTGGGGATTCTATAGACCCGCCCTCTCTTGAAAGAAAATAACATGCATACAATAAAAATGGCTAAGAAGTTGATGCAATATAATAATAAATACAAGAGCTAACAAAATGCTATGTCACCTTGGGGGTAGAACCCAAAACTAACAACCCCACCATAGTTACACTAGGAGCCTACTAAGAGAAAAAATAACATACTACACCATATGAAAGCCAAGCCCTAAAGCATAGGAGCAACATGATACACATGTCACACTAAGGTACCACCTAACCCTAACACATGATAATAAAACAATAGGACTACATTTCAGCAAACTCTCGAATCCCTAGGTTCAACATCAGCAACACTAAATGAAAGAAAGGTATGAGGAAATGCTTGCAACACTAATCATAGAGGAGAGTATTGTGTAAATTTTCAATCTTTACAATTACAAAAAGTAGAAACACATATAAACATAAAATAAACAATATACCATAACACAAGATGTATGTGGTGAAAACCCTTTCGAGAGAAAAACCCCACACTCTAAAGCAACCCAATGTATTATTCAGTAATCTAAACAAAGTTACAATACACTTGCAAACCATGCCTTTTTACACGAGTATCATGAACATTCAAATTTGGAGTGATTTCGACAACATTATGGTACCTACAAATTACATCATATAAACTACAACTCCAAGAACCAATTTATAGGATATGAACAAACTAGAAACCATGAATGGTTTAGGAAAACCATTTGCAAAACCATAAGGAGGTATGGTGCCCAAATTTGGGTTCAAGTTTCAATGCTCCCTTCTTGGTCTTGGTCCTCCTGGCTATTTTTAGCAAATTCCTTACACATCTTATAAAATATGTTATATTTGACCACCCAACTTGGGTGCCCTAATTTGTCTTCATTCTCATTTCAAAAAGATGCTCCATAACAAGTGTCCTCATGTCATAATGCTAGTCAAGATTACAATGTAACTCCCTTGTACATGTTCTTACACATCATAAGAATCTTTCATATGTAGCTCCCATCATGATGACCTTGCACACACCATAAGATGCTGACACATGGTAAAGCTATGCCAGCTCGATGTGGAATGCCTACCTCCTCATGTGAGGACAAAATCCACTAAGATGAAATCCATGTCATCTTCAAGTGGGATGTCAAATCTCCCACAAGAAGACAAAATAGTGAATGCATAGAAAATGTATTAAAATATACATTAGGAATGCAAGGTTGAGACACCTTTTCCCAATAAACACCATCCCATTCCACAATCTCCATGAAATATCCTCCAAGTCTTGGAGTAGGGTCTAGAATTGAGAGCTAAACCTTGGGAATGATTTTCACTCACTTTGTGTCTTTGTGGACAATTTTCCCACAAAAGATAGTAATTGTGTACTCACTTGTGACTTCCAAGTAGCCTTAGTTGTGAGTAACCATTAACCCAAGAAGCACTTTACATATATTCCTGTAATATGCATATAGCACATTAACACCATGTTGTAGTGCATTCTACTTCTTTGCCTCTGCCATGGATGAACCACATTTCTGCACCTCCACTAAACCAACTAGATTAAGACCAACGTCAAACTCTAGGAGGGTAGGCATTCCTTTGAATTGGTTTTACAACAAAAATCTTAAGAGCTAAACACTAAGCACATTGTGAAGAGCCCCAATCACCAATGTACAGATGAATTCCTAGTGCACCATCACTTTTGACAAGTGGTGCACCCTAAATTCCTAGCTCTAACTCCCTAGGATAGATTTGACAATCCCACGTCTACTAATGAGTCATTGTAGAAAATGGACACCAATCTACTATCCACCACCACTTCTTTCCTTCACAGATCCCTATCAAGCCTTCTTAGACAATAAATTAGAAAGGTGGCTAAATAAAGCTATTAACTATTCTTGATCAACAATTGAGTATGCCTAAAAGTCTACTACCTTATTTAAAATTCAACTACAATGTTGAAAGTGAACACTAGAAAACTTAGAACCCAAAATAAGAGCTTCGTGCATATATTGTCTCAATCTTCAATTGGGACATGTTCCTTTGCATAAAGTATTTATTAGTACAAAGAGTCATCCTTCACTATAAGATTTTCCATCTTCCTTGAACTCACAACTACCATGTTGAAGTCATCAAAAGGACTTAGAGGAGTAGCAATATTCTGGAACACCAAAAAACTTTCCACACAAGAGAGAAGCAATGAAAAATGTTGTATTCTAGTAATAGAACAATTCATACAAGATGAATAAAGTACATGAGAACCCTTATTTATAAAGGCAAGGGTGAGGCATAAGACAACATAGGATTATGGCACTTGTCATAATCATATGACTTGAGACACAAAAGGTAAATGCAAGTAAATGCCCTAAGTAAACTTAACTAACTAGGTGTGAATAGGTCTTAAGTTAGGTACTAAATCCCATTCACACCAACACACTATACCTACACTAGAGCTTCTCCTTTCACCTCATTGTTCATTTTGGTTCCCAAGAAGAGGATTGCCCAATAAGAATTCTCCTTTTGTCTTTCTTAGCACAAAACTAGCCCCAACATTTCTTTGGTTACCACAAGAAGCTCCATCAAAATTTAATTTCACATAATTCTCGCAAAGAGGATCCCACACATACTACCAATATACTTGGACAATCTAGTAAGATTAATAAGAGTTCTAAGGTCTCTAATTATAATTTATAACATTTATATATTCTTAATATTATCATTTATACTATGACTTAGTAATGTGGTAACATAGTAATGTACATTAATTTATTTTTAACTTTGTCATTTTTAATTTTATGGTGTGTATTTCTATCCCCACATCAATTAATTATTGTATTAGTTACTTTCACTCATTTTCATTACAATTGGTTGTCCTCTCCTACTTACTATTATATTTCTTTCACTTATTAGTTTGTGTAGGATGCTTATTTTATTTAATATTACTTGTTTTTTGCTTTCACTTTCTCTCTCATTTCCTACACCCTCTTTTTTGATCTGTAGCCTCTCCTTCTATTTAGGGAGTGAAATTTGCAACCCATCACTCATTTTTACCTCATTTTTTTGATGAATCACAAAGTGATATGAAATGATGTAAAAATTTCTACATAGTTATTACCAAAAGCTCTCTCTAATTGATTTCACTAACCCATTTCCTTATTTTATAAGATAATTGAAAATATGAATTATTTCTTTCAAAGGAAGAAAGTCTTGACTAGAGAAAAATGTCTAGCACATAATCCAAGAGCATTTTAGCAAACAATAGCATTGTAACACAAATGATGGTAAGATATTTGTTGATATAATTTCTTGATTGAGGTGTATAATGTAGATATCATTCCTCCACATTTATGTCTCCTTTTGATCATACCACACTACATTTATTGAAGTTTCAAAGAAGTGATTGGTATTAACTATTTGAGTGAGGTGTATAATACAAATATCTTTCCTCCACATTTATGACCCCTTTTTCTTACACCAAACTACATTTATTGAAGTTTCAAAGAAGTGATTACTCACCACCTCCCTTCACACTTGGGAGAATCTTCTTCACTTTAGGCCATGTATTCATGAACAGGTTCTATATTGGTGTTTTCTTACTCATCTCTCTATTTTTGCAGTGTCTCTACAAACATAGATAACACATAGGGAGATGCACATAAAATAGCTATGGAAGTTATTACTCAAAACCCCAAACAATTTTTTTCTCCCACATTATATTAATGTGTATAATTATGAAGGGAAAGGAACAATCCCTAGGGCTATTCTTGGATAATCCAACACCTACAAAATACTCATCCAACAGATTTATCCAATCAACCGACTCTTTAGGGTTCAAATCAATGCAGTAGATAGAAATCTCTATCCTAGGTCTCTTATTGATTTTAGAAATGGCTTTTAATGCCTTTACCAATTCTGATTCTTCTTCTTGATCTTCCAAATCCTACACATCTTCTTTGGTGTCTTCCTCCACATTGCTCTCATCATCATCCCTTGGGCTCCTACCCCTTTTCTATCTTCCTCTAAAGCCTCCAATCATATTCTATTCTCCCTTACATCTTTCAATACCTCATCCAACTTTCCAACAATTTTAACTACACCTTGGGTTCTTCATAAAGACATCTTTCTTGGGATCTAGTGTAAATTGCCTCAAGTTGGTAGTCTACCTACAATCACTCCTTACAACTGCCTCTCAATCGATAATTTGTTGACATTCTTCTTGTAGGATGCTTCAATTTGGTAATTTATTCGAAAGATGAACTTTTGGATCATTTCTTACTCTCCTCAAGATTTAAACCTTATGCTTTGATACCACTTGATGTAGTAATGGATGAAGGATCTAATGAAGGACAATCCAACCATGCAACAAAAACCAAAAAACACAACAATCACAACAAAACTTATTGGAATAGTAGCATGATCTTTATTGAATTCAAACTATAAATTATTACAATCTAATTCAATGGGCTTCCTACATGCTAGGCTATAGTTATTTATTTACTACTATGGAAATTATTACATTCAAATGAAACTCAATACATTTCTAAGTTACATTTGTCTCATCATCATCATCATCAAACTCCATTTTGAACCTTCATCCTCCTATTCATGTGTGGACCTCCAACCTCTTTCCAAATTCTTTCTTATTATTCTTCATGGTCTCAAATGATTGTGATTAGCAAATATATAGGAATCTCAAACCCCCAAAATGATTTGCATCAACTACAAGGTGGTGTAAAGTTCTATACTCCATGAAACATGTGGTTGACTGATGAAAATTAATTCTTTGAATAGAACAATATTAATAGAAAAGAAATCTATGTAGTGCTCAATATTTTCTCCCCTAGGTCTAATGAATCTTCACATGTGCTCCTTGATTACCTCAAACTGCAAATACTCTTGTGACAATGGTAAATTAGTAATTATGATAATTTTCTAGTCTAGTGTGAGTCTTTGAACTAATTTATATTTCTCTATGCATCCAATTATCCTCAAATGTGAATATGACATCTAAATACCTCCATAAAACATTATCTCAAAATTGCAATACTAAATGCAAACTACAACAAAGTGTAGTGACTTCTTCTACAATTGACTTGTAAATAAAAAACCTACACAAAATAAACAAAGTGAAAGAAAATATTTTGGATGATGTAAGATTTATCTTGTCCCCCAAGGAGGCTCCTACATTAGATAGACTATGTAGTAGACCAAGATACAAACTTGGTAGGATATATAGATTCTTATTTGGCTAATGATTATGAGGATTGCAAGGGCACATTTGGCTATAGATTTCACCTGAGATTTTGTCTTATTTGTTGGTTGGGCAAGAAGCAATATGCTATTTATTTTTCATATAAAAAGGTAGATTATAGGGGTTGTGAAAGTTGCTATAGAAGCCATTTGGCTTCATCATATTTTGATAGAGTTTCGCATCACTTATTGACTACCATTGATCATCTACTATGATAAATAGAGTTCTATCATGATCTACAAGAATTTGGTTCACCACCAGTGAACCAAGCATATTGAGATCTATATGCACTACATTAGAGATCTTATACAGGAGTATATAATGGATCTTTAGTATTGTCCCACATTAGAGCCAATTGCTAATGTATTCACCAAATCCTTCATAGAGAGAACACATGTTCACCTTCAAGCTCTTTTAGGGGTGCATGGTACTATCATTATTAGGGGGCCTATTTAGTCCTCCTCTCTTCCTCCATAATTTCTTTTGGGGTGGTGCTCTCTCTTGTACCTTGGGGTTTTTTTTCATATTGTACATGGGTACCTTGCATTGCTTGTCTTACCAGGACCCATTTCTTTTTTTACCTCAGTTGCTCTTAAGGAGGAGTGTTGGTGTAATATAAAAATTATATTGCACCTATTATATTAATCTTACTTAGGCAATTTCATTTTTGTTACTTAGCTAGATAGGATAATGAGTACATGTCATTCCCTTATTTCTTGGGATTCTACTTTTTCTTTATCCTCTTCAAAATTGGAAACTTAGTGGTCATCCCCTTGTCTAGGAATTTGCCTTATCCTTATTCTCATCAAATTTAGAAAATTACAGGATAAATAGTGTACCTCTTTCCTTTAATTTATCATATAATTGAATTCATATATTGCAATGTTGAAATTGATTTCTTTTGATTATTTTTTATTTATGTCATTATAATATTGTTTGGTTCCTAAGATATATTTATTATTGCTAGTTCATTATTAAATCTAACTAGATAAACACTACTAAGTTATTTCATAAGTATTCATTAACATATATCAGATAAATAAATAGCAAATACAATATTAAAATTAACTAGATCTCATCTATGCTAACAAATACAAGAGCTGGGAATGATACAATCCGACTTAAACTAGGAAACATAAATACAAGCTAACTATTCATAAATGAAATGAAAATTTGACTAAGTACAATTGGTTTTTGAAGAATTTGATGTTTAGAAGATAATGTATAGATTAGGAGGTACTATAGCAATTTTTGGGTCTTTCTAGAAGATTTTTGATGATAGGGGTGTGACTGCAGATCACCTACGACATTAGAACACAATAAGGGCACTAGTGTCCTTGTACTTTATATATTCAAAACTTTTTGGGATGATCTATAATTATCTATGTCTACTTTCATATTTCTCTATTCTCCTTGGAACTAATTTGCATATTCTCTAAAGCATAGGGGTAAAAAAAAGGGGTTATTATGTTTGGGAAACTACATAAATCAGTCTCATAAGAGGTGTATTTCAACCAAGTAGTAATGGAAATTTTGGTAAAGGATGTGTGTATAAATAAGTGTTTAGTGTTTGTGATGTGTGAAAAATAATGGTAGCAAATGTACTAAAAACTCTAGGAGGTTTTTATAACTAGGTGATCTATGTAAGTGATGGAGATAAAAGGGTGAGAAGATAAAAGAAGCACTGCAATGAGGGAAATGAGTTTATATTTGATAAAGGTGAATAAAGAATGGTTTAAATGTATACTTGAAAGGAAAATGGTGATAGACTTAAAAGGACAATGGTGAAGGGAATAGACTTCTATAACTTAAAATGGACAAATGAATGGGATAGAATGAAAGAGGAAACAAAGAGCTACAAAAATCTCATTATGGGTACTCAAGGAAGTTCCTTTGTGATCTAGATTTGTAATGTTTTAAGTGGTTGCATCCTATATTCCATGGTTTTCTTTACAATTCTCCTTTATGTTAGTATACAATACTAACTTTTCTTTCAAATTCATAATGAGTGTTTGGAGGTGAAAATTGATTTTATATTGAGGGATACTACACTTTGGTAATGGAGTCAATAAGAATGTAGTAAGAATTAGGTTAGGAATAAGGCAACAAGCAATTTTGGTGACATATAAAAGGGACACTAACACTGGGGGCACTAGGTGTGGGGCTCTAAGACTAGGAGGAGCTAACATCCTTATGGAATTATCTAGTTAAAGTTGAGGGGAGGTTCAAGGGAAGTTTCCTAAGGTTGAGATAACTTGCAACATCTTGTGACCACTAAGTTCATACGAAATACTAGGCATAAAGTGTTCCTAAAAAATACTAGAGGAATGGCCACTGAGGTGGACACATAAATTTAAGGATATTGTAAAGGAGGTCATTTCTGACCTTACATTTTAGTCCCACTTTAGCGAGCTGATGAAGCTATAGTGAATAGGCATGCTAAATTAAAACAAAGTAAATAAATCATTGCATCAATAAAGGATATAGGTTTTCATCTCTTCCCTTCATTATTCCATGCACATGCACCTACTTCTACAATGCACCACATCAATGAAACATAGTTATTGTATAAAAATAGTAATACTTGATGCTTAAATATGTTTTAAATCTTGGTGCCTCATAGAAAACATCAACATGAAAATTTTTACAAATGTGGGACTTTGAAATGTAAGATAACCTCTAGGGTTAGAAGGTTGGTTCCTTATCTATTATAGCTAATTTTACTAAACAGAGAAAAGAGATAGGAGTTATTGGGAGTAAGATATTGAAATTAAATAAGGTTGATACATCAAAAATATTTTTTTGACTAATCTCTCACAAAGCATTAGCAAATCGTTTAATAGATAATAGAAGAAATATTTAAACATGATCACAAACATTATAAAAGATAAATAGTCAATCCATAAATAATAATGTGAGGATAAAAATAGTCACAGATTCATTAATATTGTATACTTTAAATATTCTACACAGTTCCATTCCATGAGAACCATAAAGATCTAGACACATAAACAAAGGCTAATCTAGAGCTTAAAAGTAGGAAAACTGAGAAAATCATATTAAACACAAGCTTGTTGAGCACATGTTTATACAGTTGGATCTCTACTAAAGAATGAGCCCAAGCCTCTTCTTTATACAAATAAGATAGATAAGAAACTAAAAATAGTGGTGGGAATTAATGCTCTATTTGTCATGCAAGAATGTTTTTGAAACAATCGTGGTATTCTAGAGATTTTGATTTGAAAATACCCATATTTGATACACACAACTATAGGACTTCATGACTATCAACATTTGAGTTAGTTACATGCTCAAAATGTAGTAGAGTGTTTGATGGCCTTGAATGTGCTTGAACATCCATGTACATGTTGTTGGAGATGTTTGCATTAAAAAAACCATTTTGTGACTTAAAACCACATTCAATTATCCTTTACAATTCATTTTTAGATTCATAGGCTATTGATAAATTAATGGTTATGGCTTCTCTTTTCCTTATCATTGTCACATTTGGACTCAAAAGCACATGGGATTAGATATATTGAGGTGAATATTGGTAAGATAGGGGCAAACCAAAGATCTAAGCCTATGTTGAATGTTGTATTTATACCCCAGTGTTAGAGATAAGAGGAGGATTATAGCTTATGCAATGAGTTACATAAGGTTACAATAGGAAAGAACAAAAAAAATTGATAACATACACCTATTATTATGCACAACATACATCATAACACATTACTCATTAGCCTTACCTACTTGTGCTAGATATTATATTCAGCATGTACAATTCTAATACAAGTTTGTTAATACATTTTTCTTTTATCTCTCAATATAATGTTATATCATCACATAGATATTCTCTATTTCCTTACTATTTCCTCTTTTCTTATGTTCTTAAATTTTACTTATTTTGATCCTTTCTTATATCTAACTATAACTACACCAAAGAGCATGTCTCCTTGTACATGCTATGACTTTTGGATGTGTTTTCAGTTGACCAATTGTGTTGCATCTCCTTTGTGGTGGATGTAGTTTGTTACAAAGTTAGATATGTCCTACCAACATCATCCCCCCTTGAAATGATGCCTTGTCCTCAAGACATTCAAGCTCTATCCTACAAAAATATATCTCTCAGCTAACCCTAACAAAAATTGATTGTCACAAAAAATTAGGAGGCATCTATCTTTCATGGAAAAATGTGTTTATATACCCCCTTAAGTTGTGTATATGAATTGTCCCACTATATGATTCCATGTAGCAATTGTATCTAGCCATTAATTGTTAGCAAAGTAGTTTCTTGATCTAGTAGAGTATATAATCTAAATTTTGGTTGTCACTTTAACAATATTAACATTTACCTGTAATATGTGTAAGCCAAAGGCTAACCACTTCATGGAGTTTCTTGATTTGTTTTCTCAACCCTTCGCTTTGGTCTTGTACTTGTTGGTATTAATTATGGAGTGTCTCAATCTAAAATTTGATGCTCCCATCTAAATCCTTCCTGGCATCATATGAAGTAGAGTCCAACATGATTTGATTTTCTATGTTTTCTAGTTGTAATTTCAAATCCTTTCTAGAAGTTATTCACGCTTGGAAAAACTAATATATGTATTTATGTTTTCTTCTATATTTTGCATGTTTTTCACTTCAACCTCCAATTTAGTGTGTGTGGTAGATCAAGTGGTCACGTTTTAGGTAAGAAGTCAAGTCATCATCCATTTTTAACAAAATTTTATCATTAGCTGCAAGCTAAATACCTATTTCCTTCCATCCTATGTCAATAAATGTACAATTGTGTGATTAGGTGCACTAGGGAGTTGTATTTAAAGGAATCCCTTAGATTAATTTTAAATATCTCATTTTATCATATTAATCTCACATTACAAGAATTATAATGACCAATTGATTATTCTAGTAGTAGTACTTGCATTCATTGACCAAATACTACTAGTCCTTTGCATGTTTGAATTGCTTTTCTTCCAACTATTTCTTAATATTTTTTAATTTAGATCTTAAAGGGTCTTGACCACTTTTTAGAGGGATTCTTATTTATAGATCCATACCTATCAAGGCAATGCCCAAACCACATCCACACATTTTTTGAGGTCTCAAGGGAATTTTGAAGTCTATGTATTTATAGAGACTATTACCTAAAGAAAATGGTAGATCATTAGGTGGATAATCTAAGGTCAACGATCATGTCTTTGTTGATCCAAGAGCCCCAATTTCTATTGCACTATGTTCCAAAGCCTCAACCCTATTTGTTTCATTATTGATTTGTTCCAGGTTCTTGTTTTAGTTCTATTGTTGGGTGATCCCACAATACTGGGTTACACTTTTTGGCCAAAATTGACATTGAAATGAACATTTTGAAAAACATCTTCACTTTCAGACACCTATAGTTTCTAAATCGTGAGGAATTTGAAGATGATGTAAACTAATGATTTGTCACATTTTGTCTATAGATTATAAATATATATTTTTTAATTTTTTTGGAATCAAATTGTATTTCCTTTTCCATCTCCTTCAATAACTAGTTTCTAACAGTAAACACCATTTTTAAAGAGTGATGTGTACTGTGTAAAACATAACTTTTTTTCTATGAAGGATAAAATTCTAATTTTTTTGAATTTAGATTTTTAACTACAATATCTAAAGGATGCATTTGGTTTCATAATGTTTTATTGAATATTTTTCTTTTAATTAACTTTTGAAGTCAAACCAATTACAATTTAGACATAGGTGTATTGTGTAAACCATAACTTTTTTTTGTATGTACCGGAATTCAATTTTATTTTTTTTGTTGGAATATGGACATCAATAGCTTGAGGACACGTATTTTTTAGAATTTTGTTTCTATATTTTCCTATTTTTTCATATGTATGAAACAAAGACCTTGATTTTCATTAAAAAACCTACATTCACAAGAAATAAAAAATGAATATAATAATCAAATTAAATATATTTAAAATTATACTTTTTGGGAAGCTTATAATAAGGACTACATACTTAAAAACATAAAATTTTAAATGAATTCATTTTATCCCCCAAAAGCTAAATCAAAAGTGGTTTTTTATTAGCATTTTGATAGGTGTAGAGGAGACTCCATGACAAGTATGGTTTAAAACTAGCGGGGTTCTATCCAAGGGGGTTTGATCTAAGGGAGTTTGATCAAACCCTATTAAATTACAATCCTTTAAATGGAACCTTTCAAGGCTTAAATCATTATATTTTATAAAAATATGTGATTTCAACAAAAATTAGGATGTCCCAGAAAGTGTAACCCATTATTGTGGCAGCACCCTTCGTATATTCCTCTTAGCTCTCTTAGTGGAATTATGCTTGTTGAAGGTGCAAGATAACTGAGAGGGGGGGTGAATCACTTGTATCGAAACTTTAAACCATCTTAAACAAAATCACATTCACATTCACTTATCGTAAACCCTTAATCTGTTGTGAAGATTAAACATGAAATGCAAAAACATAAATTAAACACATCAACACCATACACACATGAACACCAGTTTTTTATGTGGAAAACCCTAAAAGGGAAAAACCATGGTGAGTGTTAGCTCACAATATAATGTAGTAACAATACCAAATTACTACCTTAGGGCTCACTATCTTAGGACTCACTGCCTAGGGCTCACTGCCCAAAAGGACTCACTATCCAAAAGGTGGCTCACTGCCAAAGGGTGGCTCACTGCCAGAAGCTGGGTCACTGCCAAAGGGTGGCTCACTGCCAGAAGCTGGGTCACTGCCAAAGGGTGGCTCACTGCCAGAAGTTGGGTCACTGCCAAGAGGTGGCTCATTGCCAAGAGGTGTCTCACTTCCAAGAGGTGGCTCACTGCTAGGAGGGGTGGCTCACTACCATGAATTGATTTGATAGCATCTACAGCATGCCTGAGTTTAGTTCCATTGAAGTGCAATACTTCTCTCCTTCACTACCTTTACAACACACACATTTTATTTTTGCATCTTCACACACTCTCACATCACTCATGAATTCATTACATATATTTACACCAATATTCTATTGATAACTGAGAGGGGGGGTGAATCAGTTATCTTAATTATTTCAGCTTTCTGAATTTCCTTATCAATTAGTGCAGCATTAAATTAAATAAGCAAATATAACCATGAAATGGAAATAACATCAATACACCTGACACAATGATTTTAACGTGGGAAATCCTGTTAGGGGAAAAACCACGGGGTGATTAACCCAAGATTGTATTCTCTATTAGAAGAATAAGATAGTACAAAATGGCACTTGCCAATTAGGGCTCACTGCCCGAGCACACTGCTCACAAGAGGCTCACTGCCTACAATAGTTTATACAAGGAAACTAGATACTTGAACTGATGAGAAGCATCCACATATGCTGAGGTTCAGTTCTAGTTAAGCCCAATATATTGATCTGCTGCACTTCATTCTTACTCTCTTAGGTGTTGCTGTCCTGTTACATTCTGGACCTGTCTTACTACCTTTACACTGCTCTTCTGCTTATCTTCGCACCACCACAATACACCACAACACTTTTTCATCTAAATCCATCTGGTATATATATATATCTGCAAATCTGGTATATATATATCTGCAAAAAAGATTTCATCCTTTTCTAGTCGGCATCCGGAATAGTCAATGTTTTCCCAAACTCTAGTCTGTCGGTAGAATCCTTGCTTACCAAGTGATGTGAATCAAGGAGATACTTATAAAAGTCATTTAACATGTCAGCCAAACATGGATGATACCTTAAAAACCTTGATCAGCATCAATATCTCATCCGGAATAATTCTGATGCTCTGTCGGTTAGTTCTTCCTCTGTCTACTCTGCCAAACCAGACCCCAATACTTAGATGCTCATATCTCTTCACTCTTTCATCACCGGAGGCTCAATCCCTAGAATCTATCAGTCAAGGTATTCCTCTTGACTTCCCCAAGTTTGCACTTTACAAAGATACTTCCTCTAAGAGATCCGGACCTGACTGTCGGACCTTGCTACATGCTCTATTCTTGCTTACCGGACCAAAGTATTCTTCAATCTAACTTCCGGTAAAGATACACCATGTCCTGTGGATGTGTGGAATGGTCTTTGTTGCCATCAATGACAACACCAATGAAGCCACACAGTGTCTCTTGCCAACAATCTCCCCCTTTGGCATTGATGGCAACACTTAGTGAAAAATGACTAAGTGTTATACTACACTCCCCCTTGGTTGATGTTTTGTTCTATTGTACACTTTACCGGAGCTCCCCCTTAGCTGGATTCCACATTTTTCACTGCTCCTCACTCCCCCTTTGACATCAATGGCAAAGGGTAGGGTCCGCATACCAAATTTCCCAAAAACAATCTATACTTAGCCGCATAAGTATATATACATGCTATACTTACATATACTGAAGTATATCTGCAAAAGATGTCTTCAACTAGGCAAATTATGTTGCCCAACTCTGCTTCATCCTGTCCAAAATTGAGATGTGACCACTTAACAAGAATGCAAAAGCTTCTGCTCTTTTAAGATCTGTTGGATCACTGGTTCGGGTTGTGGTCTGGGCATTAGTTAGGGCCTCATGCATGGCCTCTAATTTAGGGATAATCATCCCTCTAAGTTCACCCATTCTTCTTAATATGTTCTTCCTCTCCTTCTCAATTTTCTTAATCTCATTCATGACTACAATAGTTTGACATTCCTGGTTTATTATGGATACAGTGAGAGGATCAAAATTCTGAGAGAGGCTTGACAGTTTATCCTCTTGTTCTTTCACTTTCTTCTCAATATCCTTTGTTACTTTAGTCCAGGATATACAAAATTTATATACTTCTCCTCCATCCTTAAGAGCATTTTCTAATCTCTTTATCCCAATATCCATATTTCTCCTAACATTGGTTATAAGGCCTTGTAACTCAGAGAATCTCTTATCCAAAAACTCTTTCTGGACCTTCTCCTCAGCTGATTTCTCTAAAGACTCAAAATGAGTGCTGACAAAACTAACAAGAGACTTGAGATTACTGGATGAAGAAGCTGAGGAATCCTTCTAAAAGGATGGCATGATCTTTTCAAGTACACTAGATGCAATTTCTAGTAGCTCACAGTCTTCCATGAGAGACTTTAGAAGTTTCTCTTTAGCCTTTTCTTGGGCAAAGGATGTTATTTTCATTGTTTGAACCGGGAAGAGAGAATCAAAGTCAAATGGTCCTTGAAGTAACTCTGGTTCATCAATCTCCATCATTTCTTTAGTTAAGAAGTCCTTGACAGTTTCTACAGTGTCTCTTGCCGGAGACAGAGTTTTCTTTCCTTCTGCACTGTCACTTGTGTTCTTCTCAGTTTGATCTTCTTCTCTTCCCTTCACTTCTTCTTTCTCCTCTATTCTTTCTTTTCCTTTAGATCCAGAGACTGTTGGAGAATCCAAATTTACTTCTCCTTGGACTTCCTCTTCCGGAATAGAGGAATCTAAGTCCTTAGCTTTTTCTTCACTAGTCTCCTTTGCCTCTTCTGCTACTGTCTCAGTGGATTCTTCTTTGTCATCCATGGCAGAGGGTTCATCACCCAAGTTCTCTACAATAGGAATATTGAATCTTTTAAAGGCATTCCGGAGGATCTCTTCTGTCTCTTTTCCTATTTTGTCAGTTTCGCCAAGCATAAGCTGATTCATTCTAGCTTTGCTCCGAAACTCATCCTTGCAATCTTTGAAGATCATATTCATTTGCTTCGGAGTGATTGAAGGAAAGAGCTGAATGGCTATCTGTTCCCGGATCTCAAGATCCTTTGCCCTAGCATTATTCTTTCTTATCTCTAATTCCTTCTCTAGGATTTTGGGAATGAGAGATATGATTTCAATAAAAGCGTTATTGTATATGTTCAAGTACTTAAATGTGGCTTCCTCCAAGATCTTTCTATCTGCATCATTATATGCATCATAGAATTCTGTTATTGGTTGCAGGTTCCCATCCATAGTAACTACTTTAACTACATCATCTAAGGACAGAGTGGGCCTTTCAACAAATTCTTCGGTTACTTCTTTAGTAGAGGGTTCACTGGATGTTTTCCTTTTCTTTTTCATTTTCTTTACTTCCTCATCTGATTCTATCTCTTCATCATCCTTCTGACTGATGTAAGACCTTGTGGCCTTTGTTTTAGTTCTTTTCTCTGCTTTACCAGATGATTTTTCTTCCGGTTTAGATGCCTTTGAGCTTTTAGCAGTTGCAGGTGCAGAGCTCTTAAAAGATCTGGTCCGGGAGGGGCTTTTACCGGAGCACTTTCTTTTTCTGCTTCTTCCTTTTCTTTTTCTGTGCTTTCCATCTTTTCTCTGTGGGCATCAATTGCCTCTTTTGAGATTCCACGCCTCTTGGCAACTTCTTCAACTTCCCTTCTCACTTTCCTCTTGATTTCAAGTTGTCTAAGTTCCACATGAACTTTTACACTCAGCTCTTGGAAGGTTCCAAATCTTTCTGCCTTAGGGTCTTTGGGCTAGCTCAGCAGATGTTGGATATGTAGCTCTACAATTTGCTCATCTACTTCATACCCCATTGGCATGATCCAGACTATCCTTAGCTCCATTGCCTCCATTAGGCATTGATCAGTGTCAACCATGAAACACACTGTATCTTTGTACTTCTCAACCAATGATTGGGGAATTCTTTCTCTGGTTTGCATCATATTTTGAAAGTTCTTGAAGTAACCCCATAGAGCTATATTTCTGGCCTTAGCATCCCCAAGCCCATGCAAGTAATCTCTGATTTGAATTGCAACAGGTCTGTCATTCTGCCATACCCAATCACTAGATCTGGGCAGCTCATTCATAAAGTAGAAAAATAAACATAATATCAATCCACCATACTTAAAAGAGTTCTTTTTATCCTTCTTGATCTTTTGTAAATTTTTCGTTAGTTGGCTTAGAAGGAGTTCACAGAGATCATAATCTACATTCTTTCTCAACATTTCATAAGCAGTATACACAGTAGTTCCGGATACTGAATTCTCCCTGCTGGAGTGATATATCTTATAGCCAATTATCATAGATGCAAATTTGATATCCGGATCAGTGATATCTTCTATGGTCATTACTCTCTTATCAAATTTTGATCCGGTGGCCTCAGTCACAGTTTGGTTTTTGACAAATTTGAGAACAGGTAACCCTCCGGAAGAGTGTAAACCGATTATTGCCCTAATTGTATCCTTGGTGATCTTGAATGGTTTATTCAACCATAAGAAGTTATCATGCACTCTGCTCAACACATACCGGACCCACTCATCTTCTTCAAGATAGGGGAAATGGATGTACTGACCGAAATGTTTATCCTGAATGGCCTTATACTGAGGTTTTAGTTCAAAAGATTCATCTATTAGTTCCTTGTGGTAGATGTCCATCAGCTTGGATTCACCAAAATCTTCAATGTTTGCGTGAATGTAAACCCTAACGTCTTCTACATGTAAAACCCCATGCGGAATGCTGGAAAAAGCCCCTAAGGGATCCACTTCTAGAGATTTGTAAGGATGTTTCTTAAATTTGGGTCGAGGCCTATCAAAAATCTTTACAACATTTGGAGTAGCCATCTTCAAAAGATTTACAGAGAGATTTTCAATAACGGAAAATACCTTTTACGCTTCTAGGGTTCGATGAATGAGCCGGATTAATTTGTTGGATGAATCAACTTCAACGGTTGATCTTTTGAGAATTTGAGATAATTTGTTGCAGAGCTCCTTTTCTCTTCTTCTTGAATGCAAATGTGCAAATGATAGATGAATGAGCCTTTTTATTTCTAGGAAAACCCTAATTTCATATTGCAATAAATGCGCAACTCAAGTTATTCCGGTTGCCTGGTTCTTCTTATTTTGAGAAAGATCTTTTTCTGAATCATTGAGACATACTTAGAGTTATCCTTGGTGATTAATAACAAACTATCTTACTTTCCCCAAACACTTGATCTATCCACAGAACAAGATGCCTTGAATTTGAATCATACCGGATTTAACTGTGATAATCCTGTTTTACCGGATGACTAAACCAGATCAATCTTGGAAGATTAGACTCTTCAAATCTTCCTGCGGATCTTCCATATCTTTACCAAGCTTTCTTTAGATGTTTCTCTGAGAATCCTTTTATTCCACAACTTCCCATGTGCCAATTTTAGGCACCAATTAACTGGCTGGGGGAAAATGTTTTTCCTTGTGTCTCCCCCTGAGCCAGATCTCACTTTTTAATTTCTGGAAGGAATATCAGCACCAGATTCTAGTGCGGATCCATCCCCTACATTCTCTGTACTTCTCTTCACCCAAATCTTGTTCATCTCACTTTTAACTTCATCCGCATTCACTTTTCCTTTTCCTTTATCTTGATTCTGATTATGATGTACCGGACCCCTTTTGTCCTGATTCTTGCTTCTACAGAATTTGGCAATATGACCGGATCTATTGCAATTGTGGAAAACAGCATTTCTTTGCATATTTGAATGATATCCTCTTGATCTGCATTGATTAGCCATATGTCCCATTCTGTTGCATGCAAAGCATCTACCATTGAATGAATTGTTCATTTGCATATTTCTGCATTCATGAGATTTGTGACCATACCTTTTGCAGTTGAAACACTAGCTAGAGAAGGATGTATTAGTCTGATTTATTCTCTTTCTACACTGATTAGCTTTATGACCAAAGTTATTGCAGTTGTGGTATTATCCATTGAAGGATGGATATCTTTGAGCATTAGGTTGTCTTACCGGAGGTCTTCTAGGCCTGTTCCTTGGATTACCTGATCCAAAATTCTTCTGACCGGATTCGGAGCTTTCACCTTTCTCATATCCCAAGCCACGCTTGTCATCTGCCCTCTTTTGGCTTTCAAGAAGAACTTCAAGTTGAGCAGAACTTATCTTGAATATCTCTTTGTATTCATTTGCTGTTTGAAGATCCTTTTTAAGAGTGTCAATTTGATCCTCAAGTTTTTCTTCATTATCTCTAGCATCTTCAAGATTAGATTCTAGATGCCTGATTATTCTATCCATTTTTTGGCAGTCTTCTGACTTCTCCTTGAGAGATTGTCTTAGATCATCTTCAGTTTTTCTTTTCTCTTCAATTTCTTGGGTGAATTTCATAACTCCTGATTCCATTTCATGTCTTACCATAATGACCTCTTTTGATAACTTTTCACATAACTTGGTTTTCTCCTTCAGGTCTTCATTTGTACCATTTTCTTCACTTTGACTTGCCAATTGCTGAAGTAGATCTTTTCTCTTTCTCATAGAGATACTTAGTTTCCCTTTTAGTTCATTTATGAAATCATCAACCTGTTCGAGTCTTTCCTTCAATTCATTGACTTCAGAGTTTGATTGCTCAAGATCATCTAGGGCATACTGAAGTTGTTCCCTCATACCATACACATCCATTTGAGTTCCCAGATCTTCCTCAAGCTATTAGGCTCCTTTTGGAGGAACTTGGCTCTAATACCAATTGTTGATAACTGAGAGGGGGGTGAATCAGTTATCTTAATTATTTCAGCTTTCTGAATTTCCTTATCAATTCGTGCAGCATTAAATTAAATAAGCAAACATAACCATGAAATGGAAATAACATCAATACACATGACATAATGATTTTGACGTGGAAAACCCTGTTAGGGGAAAAACCGCGGGGTGATTAACCCAAGATTGTATTCTCTATTAGAAGAATAAGATAGTACAAAATGGCACTTGCCAATTAGGGCTCACTGCCCGAGCACATTGCTCACAAGAGGCTCACTGCCTACAATAGTTTATACAAGGAAACTAGATACTTGAACTAATGAGAAGCATCCACATATGCTGAGGTTCAGTTCCAGTTAAGCCCAATATACTGATCTGTTGCACTTCATTCTTACTCTCTTAGGTGTTGCTGTCCTGTTACATTTCGGACATGTCTTACTATCTTTACACTGCTCTTCTGCTTATCTTCACACCACCACAACACTTTTTCATCTAAATCCATCTGGTATATATATCCGTAAAAAGGATTTCATCCTCTTTCTAGTTAGCATCTGAAATAGTCAATGTTTTCCCAAACTCTAGTCTGTCGACAGAATCCTTGCTTACCAAGTGATGTGAATCAAGGAGATACTTATAGAAGTCATCTAACATGTCGACCAAACATGAATGATACCTTAAGAACCTTGATCACCATCAATATCTCATCCGGAATAGTTCTGATGCTCTGTCGGTTAGTTCTTCCTCTGTCTACTCTGCCAAACCGGACCCCAATCTTTAGATGCACATATCTCTTCACTCTTTCATCACCAGAGGCTCAATCCCTAGAATATATCAGTCAAGGTATTCCTCTTGACTTCCGCAAGTTTTCACTTTACAAAGATACTTCCTCTAATAGATTCGGACCTGACTATCAGACCTTACTGCATGCTCTGTTCTTGCTTACCGGACCAAAGTATTCTTCAATCTGACTTCCGGTAAAGATACACCATGTCCTATGGATGTGTGGAATGGTCTTTGTTGCCATCAATGACAACACCAATGAAGCCACATAGTGTCTCTTGCCAACATATTCAACTTTGGAACATTCATCAAGGTTGACATTACAATCTACAACCATTGGAATAGTCTCCAAGGTTGGCATACATACATAATTTAGATTAGGTCTGTACCTAAACAAACTTGTAGAGAAAATGAATGAAGGATGAACACTTCACAGCTTAGCTTGGACCCAATTATGTCTTCACACGCTTCAACATGCGTCCACAATCCACGAAGCACCTTCGCAACAAGTGTGAACAACCGAGTTGGCCAGAATTGGTGTAAACACCAAAAACACTTAGGCACATGCTTCCACGAACACTATCATGACTTGAAGACTAGACACAACACTTTAACATGATCTAGAGACATCCAGGAACAACCTTCAGTTATCAAAGAATCACCAAAAAGATCCACAACACTTTTCATTTGAGGAGGATTCATAGTCTGCTCACAAATAATACTGTCAAACTCTGCTACACAAAAACTTGCTTTCCGAAGCACCAAATCACAAGTCCTTTGGAATGAAGATAGCTAAGAACATTATGAACATATTTCTAGAACTGCATCACCTAAATGCACTTTGCGGAGAAATGTGGAGCAAAATACTTTCTCCTAGACACTTCTACACAACTCATAAACCCTGTCAAATACAATCTTCAAACTGGTGAATAGATCTTTTACTGCACAGTGATCTAGGCCACTAAATTATGGATTTAGCATCTTCAAACACTTCTCTAAAACATATCCAAATCTTATCCTCCGGTCTTCAACATAGAAGAAATGCGGAGAAAAATACTTAGATAGTATCCTTAACATGACAACTCAATCAAGCAACTATCAACAATGTCAGAAGACACAATTGACACTAATGACAACACAATCATGTTGACATCAATGACAACACCGGTTAGCACATACTTGCAACAATGCTAGAGTATTAATAGATTTATTTATCATTTCCTACTATTTACTTTACTCGAGTGCTTTCTATTAAATGATTTAAATAATAATTGTGCTTAGTATAGTACTATACCATTTTATTTTCATTTCATATGCATTTGGTGGTCACTAACATTTTTGGAGGGGTTCTAGTTAGTACTATCACAACTTTATTTTGGTTTGTTCAATTTTGGTTCAAAATCTTTTGGGTTTGTGCCTAATGTTTTCTTATTCAATTATCAAAAATTGTGAATGTTTGATAGTTAAGTATTAAGTTGTTCTTTTGATCTTGTGAGGTGATTCAATATTAGTAATGGTTGTATTTCATTATGTGTTTGCAGATTGTAGAGTTTTGAAAAGAGTTAAACTTAGTGTTCTTCTCTTCACAATAGTAGAATGAGATCATGGCTTGATAATGGGTTGAAAGTAGTTAATTTCATTAATATTTTAGTTTGAACCTTTCATGTGAGTTGGTGATTTAGACTTTTCCTTTTAGATTGATTATAGTTCTCGATGAGTAAGGGTTTCTATGTAATCTTATTTAACATCATAGGTGTATCTTTTGCCTTATGTGAGTTGTGTTAAAAAAATGTACGGAGTAATAATGTCATTTTCACCTCTTTTATTTTCATAGTTGTTTTCCTTATGAAAAGTTAATTAAGACATAATGCGTGTTGTTAGGTTGCTAGTATGACTTTTTCTTTAATAGAGGAAACCATGCTTCAATGAAATTTTTAGAAATACAAACTGTGTAGGGATGTTTTCCTTCAAATATCCTAAATATTTTATTCTTTTATGATATAGAAACCAAAATCATGTGATTATTTCAGTATATATTGTAAACCCGTTAAGGAAAATTATGGGTGTAGGTGAAAGGAAGCTAGGTGTGCAGAAATTGCTTCCTACACTAATCTAAACAGGAGAGAAGAGTGCAAATTCTTTTTAACCTTTACAATTACAGTGTTATTAACATAACAATGGAGATATTGCAGCAATACACAACACAAGAATGTAAGACAAAAGAGAGAGACAAGATATAACGTGGGGAAAACCCTTACGGGTGAAAAAACTCCACACTCCAAAACCTGCACAATGTATTATCTAAACAACAAGGTTTACAACACACTTGCAATGCAAGTCCTCTTCAACACTCGTATCTGGAGACAAACCGGCAGCATAACAGTACTTGTTAGTCACATAATACATCTCTCAGAAGCACCTGTTTATATAGAAGTTACAAGGAAAAAATGAGCTTTCATTGAGATGGGTGTCCAACTTGGCCTCATGGCCCAAACACTAGTAGAAATATGGTAAATAAATGACCAGGTGACTAAAACTTTTAGTCACGTGACCAAACTTTTAATCATGTGACAAACCTTTTGCAACACAGTTATAAATGACTATTTTGGTCATCGGTTGAAATGACTATTGAAATGACTAAATAAATGACCAAATAAATGACTAATTTAGTCATGGGGCAAAAAAACACAACTACAAATAAAATTGACTAAATAGAGGACTAAATAAATTCCTCTATTCTTTTTTCTTTCTGTAATGTCAGAAAATGTCCCCTTGGGGGCTTTTCCCTCATAAGGTTTAGCTCCCGGGTCTTTAGCATGCATTTAGGACATCTTAGTTCATATTTTGGCATCCTGATGGAATGAGACCTAGGTTCCATGGCAAATAGACCTAGGTGGACCCCTTGAGCTGTACCTTGCCCAAAATAGGGGGGAGGACTTGGGTGCCCGCGCCCTAGTCCTGCCCTATTTTAGGGTAGCCCTAATTTTTGGGTGTCGGTTTGTGACTGTTATTAGGTCCCTTTGCTAACACGGTAAGTTTTAATTTTTAAAATCTTGGCAAGAGTGCTTGTAGTTGCATATATAAGCATGCTTAGGTATTCATTTAGAAACTGGATGGCAATTGTGATGTTCAAGTGTTCTCAAGGTGATTCAAGGCTTCTATTGTGTTGCAAGAGTAGACTTGTGTGTTTGGTGTGTTGATATTTGCATATTTGAGCATCAATTTCCTCATGGCATGAAGAGCATCTTCCTCCCATGAGAGCTTCACTACAAGGTGACATAATATTGTGTTTTCGTCATTGATTCCTTTGGTTTTTGCCTCTGCCTCACAAGGGCACAGACTCTTTATCTGACAACGATGTTCGGAGACTTAAGTGTCCTCCAGAGCTTGACTGAGGCAAGCCTCTAAACACCACAACCCCCAAACCAAGTCTTGTGATTACAGGTTACAGGTGTCACATTTGGGAAAAGTGGACTTGTAGGAAGGATTGGCAGGCAACAAGGATTTGGGATTTGAAGAAAAGCATGACACATGAGCACTTCCAGGACTTGAGTGCTCACTCTAGTGTCCACATCTGAGTTTCAGAAAATAGAAGTTACAGGGCTAATCGGTGTCGGAAGGAGGTCCGGATCCCGCAAAAAAACTGGTACCTTGGACTTGGGCGCCTGCTCTAGTGTCCCCGACTGTTCCACTTCGGAACCCCAAAAATAGGTATTCTATGATTTGGTATTTTACTCATGTTTGCAAGAGCTTTTTCCGTCATTCGTCAATTTGTTGATGTATTTGCATAATTAGGGTTTTAATGGTTAATTGGGCATAAGAGAAGGAAAATTAATAATTAAATTTCCTAATCCAAGTTTCCCTACATCTGCAAGCAACCTAGGGTATGATAGTGCTCGTCACTTGACCCTAGATCCTTGAATGTATAGTGGAGAGGCAGATTTAAACATCTAAACATTAGAACATTAACAAATCCAATTTTCCCCTAAACATTTTGGTGAACCCATGTTTTTGGACTTAAATTGCAACTTTCTAAGTGTGTTTCTTTATATTTGGATTGATTTCATTCATTCATATATTCATTCATTTTATTGCATTGAGAAAAATTAAAAAAAATTGAAAAATTGGAAAAATTCAAAAAAATTGCATTGTTTGGCTTACTAAATTGCATCAATTCTTTCTAAATTTTCCTAATTCATGATTTTTGCATCAGATATGATATAAACTATAGAAAAATCCAAAAATTCAGAAATTGCATTGCATTTTCATCATTTAATTGCTAGGGTTTTGTGGAAATTTTGACAATTTTATATAACCTAGTAATTCCAAAATCTAGGGTTAGTGGGAAAAATCTTTTTCTCAGATTTTTAGACTGATTTAAGAGGCTTATTCAAATTAACATTTGGTTGTAGTCTTGCATTTTAGTGTAAATTTGCATTTAGATTTAAAATAATTGCAATTTTGCATAGAAAATTTCAACAAAAACTAGTAATTTTGATGCATTTTCATTAAATTTGCATGGGCATTTTGCATGTTCAAGCTTGAAAATAATTTTAAGATCTAAGAATATTTAATTTTTATCATAAATCAGACTCCAAAACATTCGCATAGCATTTTGTCCCAAGATCTCAAACTTAGGGCTTCGAAAACAACGATTTTCACTAAATTTGGCCTTAACAACTTTATAAACTTGCACCATAGGTGTGTTGTGAAAGGTATTTTTGAATTAATTTTCTATTATTAGGGTAATAATTTTCTTCCCCTTATAAAAATCTTCACAACACCCTTTTAACGGGCTCTTGTAGTGAAAATTTGGTGAAAAACTACACATTTTGACTATTTTTGCCCTAGGGTTTGACCGAGTTTGCACTCCAAGCGTGTTGTGATCAATTTTATGGATTAAGGTGACTAATATTATTGATATTATTTGTTTTACCTCCTAAAATTCCTTACAACACCTCCTTTTCTAGGTCTTGGAATTGAAAAACCGTGAAAAATTGCATATTTTGCTATATTTTCACTAGGGTTTTACCTTAAGTGGCACTAAAAGTGTGTTGTGTTCGGTATTTTGGCACCAAGCGGCTGTTATTACTGATATTATTTTCTTTCCATCATCATTTTCCTCACAACACCCTTTGTTATTCTCTTTTGCATTGAATTTTGGTGAAAAAAGTTTCTATTTTGACATATTTTCACTATATTTTGACTTGGCATTATCTTGGATTTGCATCAAGAGTGTGTTGAGAGTGATTATATTTCTATTTTGGACTGATATCAGACATATAACTTGATTCTCACTGACTAAAAACCTTACAACATCCTTTGTTTCATTCATTGGCATTGAAAAGAGTACAAAAAACCAAGCATTTTGGCTGTCAATCATATCCTTCTCCTAGGATTTATTCTCTTAGTTTGTGTGTTGTGTGTTGTGTGTTGTATTCTTTTGTATAAGATTTATGACATGCTGTCCTAAAAACAATATCCCTTTGAGAAGAAGTAAAAGATTAATGGGATCTAGTGCTCTTGAAGAAGTTGGTACTTTGGACAACTTCTTTACAAAGGGAGAAACTCAAATTGTGCAAGATATTATACATCCTCCAACCTCAATGGAAGAAAAAACTTTTCATGATGTTGATAACACTATTGAGGCAACATGATATGTATCTGATGAGCAAATAGAAAAATTGGATAAGGAGCTAGCTAAATATCAATCATTTATGGAAAATGAGAGAATAGCTGAAGAAGTTGTCCCTACAATTCATAACATAAGAGAATTGATAGAAGAAGGACAAGATGGTGTTAATGCAATTTGTGGGCTAGCACATACTGTACAAACCAATATCATGCCGGTGACCGAATGTGCGCAAATGATAAATAACACTCTATCACCATCTCATACTCAAGTTTCAGCACCTATACCGACTATGGGAATATCCACTTTTATGTCAACGATCTTAACAACTAATGCAAACGCTTGTAGTAATGCTACCACTGATATTGGAGCATCTAATGGCACTAATTACAAAGTTGTGGGATTTGATTATCAAAATTTGGTTCCTAAAGGGACCTCCTCTATGCATAATTGTTCTCAACCACCTATCTATTCCACTCATTTCTAGCTACCTATTACTTACTCACAACCATCTTCCACCTATCTTTATGGCCAACCACCATTAACATATTCTTAGCCTCTGCCTATTGTATCTCAAGCTCAATCATCTCCTCACCTTGGTTCTAATTCCTCACAACAAACCGCATCTCCCAATGATGCCATCCTAAACCAACTTTTACAGGGCATGACTGCTTTGCAACGAAAGGTAACAAATTTGACAAATTCTTCGTAGCCTAGTCTACCAACATATCATGCCTGTAATCTGTTATCCTATGCAATCTTGAGAACTCCTATACCTGCGAGGTTTGAGACTCCTTGCTTTGAAAAATATGGTGGAAAAGGTGATCCTAATATTCATGTGGCAGCATTTATAGCTATGTGTAGTGATTTTTATTTTGAAGAGGATTTGTTAGCAAAACTTTTCCCACGATCTCTCAAAGATACTGCTTTAGAATGGTTTTGCTCATTGTCTCCGAATTCAATACACTCCTTTTCACAGTTGATTGATCAATTTTTACAATATTTTCAAGCAAATATCAGACCCCAAGTCACTCTAATTGACTTGGTTCAATGCAAACAAGGTCCCCAAGAAAAGTTGAATGAATTCATTAGTTGATATCAAGGACTTTATGCATAGATTCAGTATCAGATGAAAGATGAGGATGTTCAAAAGATATTCATTACAAATCTACAACCTAATATTCGTGATAAGATTTTCTTGATGAAATATAACTCCTTTCAACATTTATGCACCGCTCTTCGTGATTATCAACTTTCGTCTAGTCAGTATGAAAACCAAAACTCATCGGCTAAAGTTGGTTAATCCATGGGTGGATCATCACAAAACCATTTTAAGAGAAATAATAATAGGAGTTTCATCAAGATCAATGGACCAAATACAAATGTGTCTGCTATAAATAATCCAAAGAAAACATCATATCAACCAAGAAAGTTTACTCCAATATCTGAGTCCTATCATTCCATAATGAACCAAGCTGTGAGTAACAACATTCTAAGACTTCCCCCGATCAAGCCTGTTGATCCTAGTAAACAAGGACCTTACTTTGATGCTAATGCCTTTTGTCATTATCATCGGACGCAAGAACATGACACTGAATGATGCATGTGTCTTAAACATGAAATACAGGACCATATTGTTTCAAATGTCATCCAGGTATCGGGTGTGAATGACAATGGAAACAAATCGGTTGCTTCACTGAATTAGAATTTACAAATCTTCACTAATCCTTTTTCTAAGCATACAGAAAATAATATGGTGGAACAAGGTTTAATGGAAGTAGACGAGGATGATTACTTAGACTATGATAGCATCGCAGGAATGATTGAAGTGGATAAGAAAAAAATAAATAATCCACCTCGTCCTTGAAGAAATGGAATTTATGCTGAGGTTTCTCCTCCATTATCCTTATATGGATTAGGAGATAATCAAGATACATCTGAAAAATAAGAACAACCAATACAAAAGAGTAAGATGGTACAGGATGATTCCCGTCCCCATGCTAGAAAGATTCAACAACGAAAACTCAATAAAAATTAGAAAAGAGCTAGACGACTGTCAAAAATTGGAGAAAATAGTGGTTCCCCTCCTCATAAGCAACAAAAAGTTATATTACACAAGGAGCAACAAATCAAACATCACACAATAATCAACAAAACTTTCATAAGAACCACTCAAATTTTGCATTAAATATGATCGAATACCTCTCCAAGAGGTTCGCGAGCTCTAACATATAATATGAAGACCCTACAGGTAAGTATCTGTAACTCTTTATCTCTCTCATGATGTGCTTCCCCTGTGATGTGTTATGTGTTGTTTAGGCCTCTTGGAATGACCTCAAATTCTCCCATAAGATTTAGGATACCAGGAGACCGCCTCTGTTGTGACCTTCTATTTGTATCATCATTCTTCTATATTGCCTCTCTCTCTGATTTCATTGTTGTGTGTTGTGTCTTGCGGACATAGAGTTGTAGTTGGTGACTTGGGGGCACCCTCCTACGTGACTGTCCCTAAGACACTTGTTTGTCCTCTCTTATTTATTGTTTCCCTTCCTCTAGTGTTTCCACCTAGCAGGCGGATGACGACAAAAATTTATACTGATGCGGACCTAGTGTCCCTTTTGAGAGCAATCAACAAATGGACTTAGTTCCTAATATGACGATGGGGTTGCATATCTTATCTGACACTTGGCTAGTGGAAGCACTCATGCTTTCCGTGTAGTGAATTTGATGATGTTTCTGTTGCATTTACAAACCTTAACAATATTGCTGCTCCGTGCACCTTTGTTTGCTTTTGAATCTAGCCTTGGCGGTACTCGATTCGGAGAGCTTCGTAATATAGCCCCACGGTTATCCTCGAACTCTGAATTCATTGTATAACCTTGGCTCTTTATGTGGTTAATCATATGCATTGATGTTGTTGTTTATCATGATATTGTAGACACTAGCATGTTTCTTGCAGGGATGTGTTTGTGGGAACATTTGGTGATCGTATAGTACATGTCACCTCCGGGGGGCATGGGCTTTGTGAAAGTTGGTGTTCCCTTGTGTGTTTTCTTCCTACCTTAACATGCTTGATATCGATAACTGATATCAACCACCTTAAGGTGGGGGCATATATAAGGTAAGCTGTCTATTGTAGATGTTAGCTATGTGCTTGTCCTTAGGTGCAGTCTAAAGACTTGCTCGATGAGTGCATCCTGAGTTTGTTTGCAATCAATCAATCAATCATGTAAGCCCTTTGCGGAGGCGGGGATGGTGTATTTCTCAGAGCAGATTGCATCATCTTGTCATTTTCAAAAGTCCTCTATGGAGGCGTGGAGCAGTTTTGTGACTAACTCAACCCTTAAGCGTGTTTTCGGTGATTTTTGTGGTGAAGCGCAATCATCGGTGTGTGCCTGTAATGTGCCTGAGATGGTGTTGGACCTAGAAATAGGTACACTCCATTGCTTGTCTACCGTGTCTTCAAATGTGTGTGTTTTGGCATGCTTGTTTTGTGTGGCATGTTTGTTGCCCCATATGTAGTCTAAAGACTTGCTCGATGAGTGCATCCTACATTTTGGGAGGTTTTGTGTGTCTTGAGTGTGTGTTGCCCCATATATACAGTCTAAAGACTTGCTCGATGAGTGCATCCTATATTATGGGAGGTTTGTTTACTTTCCAATACTTGCATTTGCATTTCATATATATGAGAAAAAGAAAAGAAAAGATATCATTTTTGTCTTCCATGCATTAATGTGTCTTCTATGCATTGACTGTCTTCTCCATGTTCTACATGACTGTAACTATCTTCTTCGTGTTTTGTGTGTCTGTTACTGTCTTCTATGTGATTGGCATGTCTTCTCCGTGCTTGGCGTGTTTGCTATGTTTGTGACCTTACTTTAATGCATGTATTGGCCTCACGTTTATACATACATTAAAGTGGGGGCTAAATGTAACGTCAGAAAATGTCCCCTTGGGGGCTTTTCCCTCATAATGTTTAGCTCCCGGGTCTTTAGCATGCATTTAGGACATTTTAGTTCATATTTTGGCATCCCGATGGAATGAGACCTAGGTTCCATGGCAAATTGGACCTAGGTGGACCCCTTGAGCTATACCCTGCCCAAAATAGGGGGGAGGACTTGGGCGTCCATGCCCTAGTCCTGCCCTATTTTGGGGTAGCCCTAATTTTTGGGTGTTGGTTTGTGACCGTTATTAGGTCCCTTTACTGACACTGTAAGTTTTGATTTTTAAAATCTTGGCGGGAGTGCTTGTAGTTGCATATATAAGCATGCTTAGGCATTCATTTAGAAACTAGATGGCAATTGTGATGTTCAAGTGTTCTCAAGGTGATTCAAGGCTTCTATTGTGTTGCAAGAATAGACTTGTGTGTTTTGTGTGTTGATATTTGCAGATTTGAGCATTAATTTCCTCATGGCATGAAGAGTATCTTCCTCCCACGAGAGCTTCTTCAAGGCTTCTATTGTGTTGCAAGAGCAGACTTGTGTGTTTTGTGTGTTGATATTTGCATATTTGAGCATCAATTTCCTCATGGCATGAAGAGCATCTTCCTCCCATGAGAGCTTCACTACAAGGTGACATAATATTGTGTTTTCATCATTGATTCCTTTGGTTTTTGCCTCTGCCTCACAAGGACACGCACTCTTTATCTGACAACGGTGTTCAGAGACTTAAGTGTCCTTTGAGGCTTGACTGAGGTAAGCCTCTAAACACCACAACCCCCAAACCAAGTCTTGTGATTGCAGGTTACAGGTGTCGCATTTGGGAAAAGTGGAGTTGCAGGAAGGATTGGCAGGCATCAAGGATTCAAAATCTGAAGAAAAGCAAGACACAAGAGCACTTCTAGGACTTGGGCACTTGCTCTAGTGTCCTCCACATCTAAGTTTCAGAAAATAGAAGTTACAGGACTGATCAGTGTCAGAAGGAGGTCCGGATCCTGCGAAGAAACCGGTACCTTGGACTTGGGCGCCCACTCCAGTGTCCCTGATTGTTCTGCTTTGGAACCCCGAAAATAGGTATTTTGTGATTTGGTATTTTACTCCTATTTGCAAGAGCTTTTTCCGTCATTCATCAATTTGTTGTTGTATTTGCATAATTAGGGTTTTAATAGTTAATTGGGCATAAGAGAAGGAAAATTAATAATTAAATTCCCTAATCCAAGTTTCCCTACATCTGCAAGTGACCTAAGGTATGATAGTGCTCTCCACTCGACCCTAGATCCTTGAATGTATATTGGAGAGGCGGATTTAAACATCTAAACATTAGAACATTAACAAATCCAATTTTCCCCTAAACACTTTCACTTTAGTTTTGGAGGGAATTAATGGAGGGATTGTGCGTTTATGAATTTTGAACAAAAGTGAAACCTATGAAGAAGTGAAGATTGTGCGTTTAGCATGAGAAGATTGTTCATGGCCGCTGAGAATAGGGTATGCAAAGCAGTTGAACAGGAGAAAATTATTCATGGCCACCAAGAATAGGGTATGAGTAGTCGAACAGGAGAAGATTGTTCATGACCGCCAAGAGTAGGGTATGAGTAGTTGAAGAGGAGAAGATTGTTCATGGCCGCAGTTATTTGAGTTTGGAAATAGTTTTGAGATCATCATGTGAATGAAGAAAGGAGGAAATTTTGGGATTTCCAGCTATAGACAACATATATCAAAGGAGCAGATAGATGACAGATAACAAATGGTTTTATGAAGCAGAGGTAGGGTTTTCCACGTACCTCTATTCTTCTCTTAGCCATCTCTAAAGTTTTGTATCTTTGAAAGCTTGGTGCTCTGTCATTATTGACTGTTCTATCTCTTTCAATGACTGTATGAAGAGGTCTCATGGTTCTTTATTGATAAAGTTCTACTTTTTCCATTCATGATTTATACTTAGAATACCTTGGCATGAAGGAATTTGATGGTCTTCAACCTGTGACTTAGACACTTCCCTTGTGTGTGTGATTCAACCTTTGAAAGATGATTATATTTTCAAAATGACTATCACAAAACAGATAATGAAAGCTTGGTGTTGAGAATGCAAGACTATTCCATGATTTGTTTCATTCCTTAAATATGCTCTTCACTATCTTTACTGTCTCTTACTGCTATCTTGATAGTAACCTTTGTCATGAAAACCTTATTCATTGCTTTATACATGAACTGATCTTTGTTGTCCTATCACGAACTTGCCTACAAATTCCTTAATACAAAGATATCATTGATGATGACTGTCCTTTGTATGCAAAAATCTGTCACAATCACATTCCCTTTGTCCATCTACTGCTATGACTATCATATAGCTTATTAGCTTGATTTTGATAAACTTGAAGATTCTATTCATACACTTTTGACTGTAAAAAATCCTCTCTGTTACTTTTGTTATTGATATATGACATAGTTTTCAGATAATTCACATTTGGATGCAAAAAGTCTGTCAATATTCCACTTTCTTTTCTCTGCTGTTGTAGCCCACTTTGGTGATTGTGATTAGGGCATCTCTTTGAATGGATAGTGATCTCCTCTTTTCTTCTGTGGTGTTGTGCATTACTCTTTTTTATGACTAATTTCACTATCAGTTTGATGACATGAGTGTCATCACTTTCAAAGGCACTTGTGTCACTGTTTTAGCATCTATATAATGACTATCTTTGCTTGATAAAATCTTCAAGGATTAGTTAACTAATTAGGTAAGGGTTTGTATTTTGACAAAAGTGTTTAGCTTCATGGATTTTGTATTTTCATCTTTTCAATGTTGCTATAGACTGTAATATATGCCCCCTCCTTTGCAATCAAAAGCATAACTGTATTCTCTATGTTGTTTTTACTATTGTCATGATTGTCATTTGAAATGGTTGACATCTTGAGTCCTTTATTTGGTGACTTTGCATATGATTTTGGCAAGTGATTTGTTGCTATGAATACTTCATCACAATAGTTATTTAATTAGGGTTTTAAAGTGTAATCTTGATAAATTGTTTAGTATTTCTTCTAAATGCTATTTATCTATTGGTTTACATAGCTTGTCTATATTTCTAAATCAGACAACTTGTAAAATGTATAATTGTCAGCATGGGAATGAAATTGAATTATTGTTGATGTTTGTTATTCTCATGGACATGTATTGAAGCACTTACTCTATCTGATGCATGTACCTAAAAAAATGTTTTAGGTGCATATAAGTGTAGTAGCTACTTGCATGAGTGATAAAGCTTGTTTGGAGAGGACTTGGAGACTTTTGAAAAGGAGGGAAAGAAATTTGGAGTTTGCTGTCACGAATTTGAAGTCGGCGAGGCCCTCTACAACAAAGTCAAATTTGGGGATGCACTCTGTAGCAAATTGAAAGGTAATTCAAAACCTTCATTGCCAAAAGTGAACTGATATTTTCATGATATTTGGGGAAGCTGCTTGTGGGCGCCCCCCAAGAGATATTTTCATGATTGAAGCTTGAAAACTCAAAAGAAAATGTTATCTTCAGTATTTTTGAAGTTGATCCTTAACTGATCCTTAAACTCAAATAAAACCACACCTCTACTCTGCATGATCTCCCTGAATGATGACTAGCCCAAACTGAAGGAAAGGTTATCCTAGCTTGACCATATGCATGATTGAAGGTTACCTTTTAAGATTTTATATTTAAAGGCCTTTTAGGCGTAGGATAGCTTATTATACTAAATTAATATTGGAATGCACAATATTATAGATGGATCAGCGTTGAAGGTTGACTACGGATCAATATCATGCATATGATGAGAGAGTAGCCAAAGAGAGGGAAACGGAAAAATATCCATGTCCATGTAATGACTGTCTTGGTGGAAGGGTGAGAAAAAGAAATGTGATTTATCAACATATGATAAGATATGGGCATAGTGGTATAAGCCCTTGGGCTTACAATTATTATGAAGATATGATAGAATTGCAGACTGTGAGAGATGAAGAGGCAACAAACATAGATGAAGTGGCACCGAACATAGATGAAGAAGCATAAATATTAGACGAAGGGTTTGAAGTTGAAAGAACGTTGAATGAGGGTCTAAACGATGATTGGGCCAAGTCAATGGAGGATGCTTTAAAGCATGTGTATGTTAATTGCAAGTTAAGTCATTTGACAACAATCCTTCAAATTCTTAACTTGCAAGTGGTGCATGGTTGGACAAATGAGAGTGTAGATCAGTTATTGGCATTATCAAGTTTGTTGTTACTAGCTAACTCCACATTGCCAACAAAATGAAGTCAATGTAAAAATCAGATTAGTAAGCTCAGCTTGGGGTATGAAAACATCCACACATGTTAATAGTTGTGTATTATTTTATAAAAATCTTGCAAGTGAGAGTGAATGTCCAAAATGTCATGAAGCAAGGTATAGACAAGGATTGAAATCAGTTGTGGTTCCTAGAAAGGTTCTTCGCCACTTTCTAATAATCGCACGATTACTCCTAATGTATAGGTGCAGAGACATTGCTGAACTTATGCAGTGGCATGCCCAAAATAAGAGCATTGATGGAAAATAATGACATGTGCCTGATTCTAAGATGTGGATGGAATTTGATAACAGATGGCCTGATTTTTCTCAAGATCCTTGTAATATAAGGTTGGGTTTGGCTCTAGATGGGGTGAACCCATTCTTAGATCAAAGTACTAAATGGTCAACTTGGCCAGTGTTTTTAATAAATTATAACTTGCCTCTATTGTTAGCAACTAAACCATTTTTCTTAATGCTATCATTGATTATACCAGGAAAGAAAGTGTGACTTCAAATACAATAGATGCCTATCTAGAGCCATTATATGATGAGTTAATGGAATTGTGGAAAGGAATTGAAGCAATTCAATCTTTAAGTGATGGTCATTCAATCAAATTCACTTTAATAGCTTCCTTATTGGTTACAATTCATGATCTTCCTACATATGGTACATTATCTGGTTTCACTATTCATGGATACCATGGCTGTCCTACTTGCAACTTTAAGGATTTTGTGAGGCACTCAAGAAGTTTGCATAAGTGTATTTATTGTGGACATCGTGCTTACCTTAAAGTGGGTCATCCATATCGTTGACAAAAAACATGTTTCAATGGTCAAGAAGAGAATCGTGAAGCACCTTTGCTAATAACGAGTGATTACATTATTGAGAATGGACAAAAAAGAATGTCATTTATTGAAAATGGTGGGATTGTTGGTAGTAAATATGATCCATGTAATGAAAGTGGTGTAAAACGGTTGTGCATATTCTATAAGTTGCCATACTTTAAGGATATAGCCATTAGGCATACTATTGACTTTAAGCATATTGAGAAAAATATAGCCTATGCTATTATAGAAACTCTTTTTGGTGCTTTTGATACTATTTCATCACGTGAAGACTTTCGAGAACTAAAGATTCATCGAAATCTTTGGGTTGAAAAATATGATGATGCAAAATATAGAAAACCCAGTGCTCCTTATGTCTGGACAAAGGAACAACATGCACAATTCTTACAGTTGATGTCTCAGACTCGCTTTCCCACTAGATATGTAAGTAGTACTATCAGAAGCGAAACTTACATTAATAGCTTAAGAGGCCTAAAGACCCATGACTATCATGTTATAATCGAAAATATTTTACCTATTGTGGTAAATATATCAGGTTTGGCAAAGGGGCCAAGATTGGCAATTATAAGGTTGGGCCTAATATTAAAGAGAATGAGTTCACATGTATTAGATCCTTTGAACTTTGATAGTTTGAGGGAGGAGGTTGTTGAAGTCCTTTGTCTATTGGAACGGGAATTTCCAGCAACAATCTTTAACATTTCTATGCATCTTTTGGTACATCTAGAATATGAACTAGAGCATTGTGGTCCAGTAAGAACAAGATGGATGTGTCCTATAGAATGATATATGAAGGTTTTGAAAAAAAATGTTCGTACTAGGGCAAAACCAGAAGGCAGCATGTCTAAGGGATATTCAATGCAAGAGACCATTAGATTTTGCATAGAATATATGAAGGATTTTAATAATGTCAATCGACGTGTATGGGATGATGATGAAGATGAGAGTTGCAGGTGAAGTATTAGAAGGCAATGGATATCGCTTCAAGCTATCACATCAAGAAAGAAGTGTGATACATGCCTTTATTCTTCAAAACACATCTTCGTTCGATAAGTGGCATAGGTTAAAAAAATTTACACAATTATTTATTTACATATTTATATTATTAATCTTACTCAATTGCATTTACACATTTATATTATTAATCCTACTATTTGCACATTAATATTCTATGTAGAAAATATGAAGAAGAGAATCAAAGTTGGATGCAACATCGACCTCAAAAGTGCAGACGTCATGATTTGGTTGGAGGTGATTTTTTTCCAAAATTTGAAAAATGGATTGCTAATGCAATTAGTGATGCAAAAGAAGAAGGTCAAGATATAACAACGGAGGAAAGTGAGCTTTCACAACCTCCACATTTATGGGCTATGTGTTTTAGTGGAATGTAGGCCTATGGTAGCCATTTAAGAGTGGAGGAAAAAGACAAAGGAAAGACAAATTGTGATTGTGTTGTAAGTGCTAAATTTCTTCACGAAACTAAGAAGAAATTACATGCTGGATTCATCCAAGAAATTATTCAAGTGGATTTTGGTGAAAATAGTCCTATATGTAAGTGGATCCGACCATCCGCAGTACATGTTGATGAGTATGGATTTGTACGTGCAAATATAAGAAAATTTTTATCAAAGAGGGATAAGCCCTATGTTTTTCCTTTTCAAATTAATCAATCATTTCTAATTGATGATGTAAGAAGCCCAGGATGGTCGTATGTCATTCAAACAGAGTCTCATTCGAAATAAAAATTCATGGAAGCTGTTGATATAATGCCTGATGGGTAATATGTTAATTTACAAGAAACATTCGAAGTAGTGGATGAAGATGATGATGGAGTGTTTGGAGAAGATATTTTGATTACCAATGAAGAGATTGGGAGAGAGAATGTATTGCATGACATAGATGAGGATGAGGAAGAAAATCAAGCAGATGCAGACATGAGCGATCAGGATTCTAATCTTGCTGGAAATGCAGATGATTAGTGAAGTCATCAAGAAAACAGTGAGCTTGTAAAATGTAGTAGAGAAGCAGAAAGATAAGAAAGGGCATTAGCGTACAGGCATTTCTTTCACTTTGGATTTTTTAGGGTAATCTCTTGTGTTGAGCTCTACTTTTTATTGTTTTTCTAGTTCTTGTCTTGTTACACGTCATGCATATAATTGGCTATATTTGTTCCAAAAATAAATTACTTATTTTTAAAGCACATAGTGATTGTTTTCATTTACTTACATTTGTGTGTTCATAATTTCTACAGAATTATATAAGTAGAAATAATGAGGATTTTATAAGTAGAAATAATGAGGATTATATAAGTAGAAATAATGATGATTCACACTATCAGAAAGGCAATTAGTTTCTTCTCAAATAGAAGGATAAACAAATAGAGTTTCCTTTGGGTTTCAATTTGTGTGCCACATTTACTTACTGAATTTTTACTCCTCCATATAATGTATCGTATATGCTATCATCCTATGTCATGTCACTTGTCATAGACTGTCTCCTCTAATTTCTAAGAATGCATCTTATATGCTCTGTTAATGTATTTCATATGGGGACTGTCCTTATATACTGTATCATTCAAATGGAAATGAAATCCTTATATACTATGACTGCATTTGTTTATATGCTCTAGTTGACTGAAAATAATGGCTTTGTTTATATTCCACTCTTGTTCTACTAATTCAAGTTGCTGATTTATATATTATTGTTTATTTAGACTTTAGGAAATGAGGAAAAAGACTATGAGGCACAATTTAGATGATAGTGATTGTATACGCCTAAAAATGACACGATTCACATTCTTCTAAGTTAATTAAATATCAAAATATTTAATTATCTCTTCTAAGGTCAAAATTAAATAAAACCCTTTTATTTAATTAAATTCCTCCAAACAATTAAATAATTCTTAATTATTTAATTAAATCAAATCATTCTTCCAAATTTGAATAAATCAAATCAAATTTATTTAAATCCTTTCAATCTCCAAAAATAAAATACAATCAAATATTTTATTTATTCTTCCGAATCATGCACAACAATTAAATAAATTTATTTATTTAATTTGCTTTCTTATCTTCTAAATTAAATAATTCCAATTATTTAATTGTTTTCTTCCAATAATATCTTCTCTAAATTTAAATAAATCAATTATTTATTTAAGTTGCCTTTTCTTCTAAATTGAGTTATCTCTAAATATAATTTAATCTTTTTGCACATGCAATTAAATATTCCTAATATTTAATAAAGCAAAATATCTTCTTATTCTCATGCAAATCTATTTTTCTTGCTTTAAATCATTTAACTGATTATTATATTCTTTTAAATGCTTTAACTCATTCTTCTATTCTTAGCAAATCCTCTCATGCAAAAGAAAGCAAGACACGTGTCTTCTTCTTATTCGTTGCATGTTCCTCAACTGTTCTATACCGTTGATCTTCTCAAGTCTTCTATACCGTTGATCTCTTCTTTCCCAAGTCTATAAAAGAAACCTCATTCTTCCATTTCATTCATCCAAGCTTTAAGTATTGTTACTCTGCAGGAATTACAATGCGCCTTTGGCACCAATTCCTTCATTGCTTGTGATCACATTCGCTACTACGCACTACACACTACTACCATTGTTGTGAAGCTCCTCTTCATTGCAATAAACTATCACTGCCATTCCCAATTGACATTCTTGAAGCATAGCAAGGAAGAGCACTCTCTGAGGGCCTCATTCATACATGCAAGAATGATTGTGATAGGTGATCAATGGAAGCTTCAAATTAAGGAGGTTTTCTTTGTTGTTATTCATTGCTTTATTTGATTAATCTTCTTAGTTCACCATTTCATTGAAGCTTTGGGTATATTGATATTGATATATTGATTATTCATGTTTACTCTAATTTTTCCTTTACATTTTTGGCGCCCACCGTGGGGCCTAGCCCCAAATTTAACCCAAAAACTAAGTTTTTGTGTTTTAGAAAGCCGTACATAGGAAGAAATAGAGCATCCGTCACTTCCTAACACGCATCTGTTACTTGTCATGGTGCATTTGTTACTATAGCACATACATACTCTGTTATAGCGCTTTTACCATCTGAAACGGCACATCTGCTACTTCAGTGCGTATACACTTTCTTACGACACTTTTAACCTTTGTTCTAGCCCATATGTATTGCGGCGCTTCTGTTGACTGTTTCTACATATTCAGTCTCTGAAGCGGCGCATCTGTTGTAGGGAGTGATTTTAGGGTTTTTTGGAAGATTTTTGCTAACGCTGATGTCTTTGCAGGAACTCTCTTGATCTGTTTTGTAGGCTAGGTACTAGTTTAGATTCATATAGTTGCACTTGTTAGCTCACACTTCGATTTCTAAAGGGAAAGTAAAATGGATGCTCATGCAAATCTCACATAGTTTTAACTAGGAAAGTGGTAATTGAATCATTGCTATCTTGCATGTCATTAAATCATTGCTATTGCTATCTTTTCAAAGTTAACAACTCATTGCTATCGGGATAAAATTGAGCTCATCATTGCTATTTGGGTAAAACTAAACCATTGCTATCTCGATTGACCATCATTTCAAAGTTAACAACTCATGCTACGTGGATAAAATTGAACTCCTCATTGCTATCTCGGTAAAACTGAACCATTGCTATCTCGATTGACCATCATTTCAAAGTTAACAAACTCATGCTATGTGGATAAAATTGAACTCATCATTGCTATCTTGGTTAAAATTGGACCATTGCTATCTCGCTATCACTTCAAAGTTCTGTGCTTACCCAAGTAGATAGGTCATCTAGTTTTTCTCATTTTAACTAGGGGAAAAGAACAACTGTAGTTTGTGTTTTGGGAATGATACCAAGCTTATGCTCTCCCCTATCTTGGGTGACCAAAATGCCAGACATATCATTTTTGCATGTGTTTTTCCTTTAGAGGGGCCTGCTCTTGGATACCGTTCATCCAAGTAGGAATGAGCCTAAGTGGTAACAGGCTAGACACCAAGCCCTTCCAAGCCACTATAACTAAATTGTGTTTGGAGCAAAAGCTTCAAACAATGACTGAAGTTGTGTTAAACCGATAGCCAACCTCCCCCAAACCCTTCAAGGCACAACCCTTGCAGGTTGGGAGACTCCATAACGGAGAGTAGTGCTGCCGCATGTATAACCACTCGAACAGTTGCCTTCATTAAACACCTTTGTTCTAGTGGCCAAAAACCCTTCTAATCCATTTGAAGCCTAGGATTTGTACTTGTTTTTCCCTTTTGGTCCAAAAAGAGTCAAAAAAATCACAAAAAAGTAAAAAACCATAAAAATATTCTTTGTGTTTGCTGTGTCTTCTTGCCATAAATTCATAAAATCAGATCAAAAAGACCTTGCAACCAAAGTACCAAAAACATTAGAAAAATTCCAAAAAATTGCAAAAAATACTGAGAAAGCCAGAGCAGTGCATCTGTCCTCTGTTCCTGCGCATTTGTGTCGACCTGCGGCGCATCTATTCCGACCTGCAGTGCTTTTACTGTCTGTTACAACGCATTTACCTTTTACCAGTGTGACGCATTTGTTTTGACCTACGGTGCATTTATTTCCACCCATGCGTGACAGTGAGCACTTGCACAATTTTTGAGAGAAAAACTTTACTAGTTCTGGGTACCCATTTTAGTCTAGTTTCAAGTTCAGAGATCAAGTCTTATCTTGTAATCATTTTCCCATCCATTTCACGTCAAAATCTCTCATTCGTTGGTCATCCCATTCACCTTCTATTAGGTCTTCCTAGTCCAAAGTCAAAGTATCCCATATCAGGTCAGCATAGGCCCCTTTTTCGTATCACTTTGGATTCAAGTAAACCTAGTAGGTCACATAACTTTTCTAGTGGTCTTGGTGTACGACTAGTCCCTACATAGTAAGATAGGTATCGAGTACCCTTACTAGTGGCTACCGTCTTGTATCAGTCATCTTACTTGGAATCATTGATCGAGAAAGTCTCTTGTCCAAATCTTGTCATAAGTATCCCATTCTTAGCAGTCTCCATCGACATCTTGCTAAAATCTCTAGTCCCATTCCACCTCATCCCTCATCACCTTGCATGGTTCTTACTAGATCTCAATACAAAAAGCAACTCGAAATGGCCGGATCATCCAACCACATCATCACTCCTCATGATAGTGATGAGGAAATCTCACACGAAGATTATCAAGGAAGTCTCCAAGATCAGAAATTCCAACGTTTCTTAGAGAAAGTGCTCCATGATGATCCTCACAAGTATTTTTATTATCTTGCAAATCTTGGAATTAAACTCCCTGCAGATTTCGATATAAGCACAATCCAAGAAAATGTGGAGAATAATCATGAAGAAAGGGGAAAGAAAACCATAGACCAAAACATAGAGAATGATAATGACAAAGGAAAGAAAGCCATAGACCCAAGTGCTCCTATGGAAGAAATGAGAAAATAACTCGAGAGTCTAAAGAAACAAATGTTGGATCTCAAGATAGGTACAAACACTAAAACGTACTCCTTGGAAGATATTGCACCGTACCCCTTTGATAAAATTTTGAACATGACACCATTTCCCTTTTGATTCAAAGTTCCCAAATTTGACAAATATAAAGGGAAAGGGGACCCTAGAGGTCACATTAGGGAATTCAATGCAACATGCATGGAAGTAGCTCACAATGAGACCTACTTAATGAGCCTATTCCCTAGATCTCTAGGTAGTCAAGCTATGGAGTGGTTCTCACGACTCCCACCGGGCATCAAATCTTTTGATGAGCTAGTCAGCAAATTTATCACGCACTTCTCTTACAATATTGAACATGAAGTCTCTATGCTTGATTTATGCAACACCAAGCAAAAGAGTGGCGAATCATTCACCACCTTCCTACAAAGATGGAGACAACTAGCAAGCAAGTGCTCTTATGATGTACCAGAGAAGCAATTAATGGAGATGTTTGTCCATAACCTCAATACCGATCTTAGCTATCAAATACAAATACAATGCCCTACTTCATTCTCAAAAGTCATTGAAATGGGATTGTTCATCGAAAAAGCTATGATCACCAAGGGGTAAATCAAGTTATACAAGGACACACCTACCTCCAACTACACAACTGACAAATCAAAGTTTTGGACTAAGAATAAAAATGTCATCAACGATGGAGTGGTCGATGCCAAGGTGGCGGCTCCCAAGCAACAACCCATACTCACTCTCAAAGGAGAGGCAAACAATGTTCAATGCAAATCCAAGGCGAAAGTTCACACCACTGGGTGAGTCTCAAGAGTCCACATTAAGGAAACTATTGGCTAACAATGAAATCTTTCTACCGCCAACAAGTGACTATGAGCCTCAAATTAAACCTCACTATTGGAAAGACACCCACTATTGTGAGTATCATAGAGGAAGAGGACATACAACCAACAATTGTATTCATCTCAAACATGTTATTCAAGATGTGCTTGATCAAAATCAAGGAGGAACCCAACAACATACCTCCAATGAGACACATGTGGCTTACAGGGATCTGCTTCTCAATCATGACAGGTCGTACAACAACAATAACAACAACGGCAACAACAACAACAGCAACCGCAACAAGCAAAATCAAAATAGTGGGAATAATAATGCCAACTACGCAAGTGTGCCATTTGACTATACCATCAATTACATATCAAAGCATGTACCACAAGTCAATGTGGTCACGCCTCACCAACAATCAGAGCCTAACCACAATGATTGCAGTATCATTACCCGCAGTGGTAAAGTCACGTTGAATACCGTCCCTCCAAGGTCGTCACCTTCTCAGTCCAACTTCTATCAATATAATGTCATAGACCAACTATAGAAGACTCCGGCCGACATTTCTATCTTGGAGTTGTTGCGTCTATCTCTTTCCCATAAGGAGATTCTCAATAAAGCCTTAGTGGAAACCACCGTCCCCACTAACTTGGCCCAAGAGAAGTTTCAGGCCACGGTAGGTAATCTAACCTCCTCAAGTACCATATCATTTACCGAACAAGATGACCTCTCAGTGTCTCAACCTCATAACAGCCCCCTACATATAGTCATCTTCATCCACAAGCACCGCATCAAGAGAGTTCTCATTGATGGGGGAGCCGGTTTAAATATTTGCACGTTAAAGCTAGTCCTTACATTGGGGTTCTCTAAAAATGTAGTTGATCCAAGGAAGAAGATTACTATCAAAGCCTATGATGAAGAGGAGAGAACTACAAAAGGAACAATAGTCTTACCCATACAAGTGGGACCGATAATAAAAGATGTTGTGTGTCAAGTCCTAGATAGGGAGCTCACCTATAATATTCTCCTAGGTAGACCATATTTTCATGCCATGAAAGTTGTTCCCTCTACTTATCACCAATGCATAAAATTCCCACATAATGGCAAGCAAGTCACCATCCAAGGAGACCCTGACCCCTTCCAGCATTACAACTCTGTCTTTTCAAAACCCGATTGCATCATACCGAACAATAGAGCATCTACATCCCCTACCCCACAACATGATCATACCTCTGAAGCTTCCTCATCAAAGCCCAAAGAGCAGAAAATTACCATCAAAGAAACCAGAGTTGGGGAATACTCCATTGAGCATAGCCTAAATCTGGCCAAGATGCCTTTATCTCCTAGATCCTTTGGTCGACCCAAGCATTTTCCAAAGCCATCTACTCCTCCTACACCTCCCATAGCTCCCTTTGTAAAATGGGGGACCCTATCAGATGAGACAAAGGAAAGAGATGTCCTACAATGCCTTTATACTGAAGAAGAAGAGAGCACACAACAAGAACCACCTAGGCTCCCAATGGAAATCTATGGGCGAGGTGAATCTATCCTACATAGAATGGATTACGAAGGACAAGGTCCCCTCAGCCTAAGAAAAGAAGGAATCATAGAACCCATTCAACCTTCTTCATCCTCATTAGCTAGAAATACAAAAGGCCTAGGATATAAGGATAAGGGCAAAGCTAAAGAAAATGCTTGTTTAGTGGAAATGATCCATACACTTCAAGTGGACAGTGACACAGATTCTAATGAATATGAGTGGGATGAGCTGACAGAGAATTCCTATGATGACAAAGAGGTTGATACCATTCAAACTTATAGCCCCTACCGTGAGGGACAAACGCTACCGAATAGACCACTAGAGTCTGATTTGCCTATCTCTGAGAATATGACTTTTGAGGTAGGTTCGAGTTCTATCGCAATAAACAATTTGGAGGAAAGTACCATCCCGAACACTCCCCCTACCAATACTCCTAGTATATCCATTCAAACTATCAATGAATCAGATCTATCCTCTGACTCCCTCCCCCTTGTACATCCTAAACTTATTGACTGGGGTCTACGAGGAACCCCTCAACTAGATATGTTCCAAAATGACAATGCTTATATTGACTACATGGAACTTAGGGACCACCTACCCAAAGGAGATCATAAAGCGGGTTTTGCTATTGAACTTAATACCGTAGCTTATTTCAGAGAGGGTGCCAAGCCTTCCAGTCGCAAAAATATCAAAATAAAAACTGGATCTGACGGTGAAAACCGCTCCGCGGTAGTGTCAGATCCCAAAACAGTAAAAAGAAAGGGCACATCCGAAGGTGAAAACCCAACTGTGGTACCTGACGATGGAAGGCTTGACACTCTCCCCAATGACATGCACCAGGAGAAGTCTCAGATTGTTGTGGAACCTACAGAGCCGGTTAACATTGGAACAAAGGAACATCCTAAGATCATTCACTTTGCTAAGTCTCTAACCCCACCAGAGAAGACTAAGTTTGTACCATTCTTCAAGAGAAAGCAAGTCAATTTTTCTTGGTCATACACAGATATGCCAGAGTCAGATCTAGATTTGATTCTACACCATCTTCCATTGTGTTAGTAATAATTTATGTTTGGGGTTTTGAGTGAGGCCTCTTCCCTAAAAATCCAAAAATCCGGACACTTTTGGCCTTTGTAGTTGTGAAAATGCATCTCACCTTGTATGCTCAGGGTCAAAATATGCAGTGGCGGGTCTGAAGTCTCCATCGGCCCCTAAAAGAATGTTAAAAATTGGGTCAAATGCATAAAAATGCATATAGGGTCACTGCTTCAGACTCTTAATTGTTTCTAAGTGTGGCTAGATGGGTCTAATTATGCCAGCCGCATGACCGCCAAGTTCAAGCCCCAGTTTATTGCCGCGCCTTCACTTTTGAATGCTTCTCGCAGAGCGTGCCACATGTCAGCAGCGGAGGTGGCCCCTTAAAGTTTCTATGCTTCGCAGATCCTGCCAAGTGTCAGCCTTCGCTGAAGTTTCAAAAAGTTTCTATGCAGGGGCGGAGGGTGCAACGTGTCCTTTTGTAGTTGTTGCGGAAGCCGACAGGTGGCTGCTTCCGCGTTAGTTTCTTTTTTGTTTCAAAGTGTGGCAAAGTGAAGGTGGGTCCTAGTAAAAGGAGTTGCTACTGTAGATGGTGCCAAGTGGCAACCTTTGCCTGAGTTTCGAGGGACCCTTTCAAAGTTTTTGAGTTGGGCAAGCGGGAGGTTGTGGGCCCCATTTCTTAATGTGTCTCGTGTTTCAAATGCGCAGGAGGCGCCAAGTGTCAATCAGCGGGGGCACTTTTGGTATGTTGGAACAGGCGCGCGGAATGCGCCATTTGTCCCTTATTGTTGCTGTGGAGTGTGACATGTGTCAGCTTCCGCAGGTCTGTTCCTTTTGTTGCAGCAATAAACGAAACGTTGAGGTGGGCCCCAGCATATGTATCAAATGTGTCAGAAAGTGATGCGTGGCGGAGGGTCCCGAGACTTATGGCCTATTTCTCTCAAGTTTCTATATGTTTCAAAGGTAACGCGGAACTTGCCACGTGTTGGTTTCCACCTGAGTTTTCGAAGGACCCTTAATGTTTCTCTTTGGTAGCTGCAGATGATGCCAAGTGGCAGCTTCCGCTTAAAGTTTCAAGAGCCCCTTTATCAAGTTTCAAAGCTGCGGATTGTGACAAGTGTCACGAGTAGGGGCCACTTCAATCTTTCGACACAGTTTTGTAAAGTATCACGGAAGGCGCCGCGTGGCTGCTTCCGCTGAAGTTTCTGGGATGTTTCTTTGTGTTTCAATAGATGCTGCAGAGCTCGACACATGTCAGCTTCCGCTGGAGTTTCAAGGGAGAGTCTCTAATGTTTCAAGGGGACCGCGGAGCTTGCCACGTGGTGGCTTCCGCGTGAGGTTCCGGCAGTTGATTCTCGGCGGGAAACAAATAACAGAAAAGTAGGCGATGGCCCAGCGATGGAAACTACAAGTGCCTACGTGGCACAATTTGGTTGGTGGGTGATTCTTCAGTGTTTTTGGGGCCGTTGGATCTCCGTGACTAGGTTTTTGATCGACAGCCACGTTTTGAGCCTGCAGCGCAGGTTTTCTCGTGAGCATTTGTAATTGTTTTGAGTGGGAAACTCTGAGGAAACTTGTTGTGGCTGCTTTCCTAAGGTCGTGGGTTGGTGCGCCAGTAATGGCAGTTTTTGCAGAAGGCATGGGTCGAAGGGATAGCTCAACCACCCGATTGATGAGGGAATGTCCCTGAGTGGCGGCGCATCTCCTGAGTTCACCTGTTCCTTCCTCCTTGTCCCTCTGCAGCATTTACTGTTTTGGGCGCCATTTTTCACAGTGCATTATATCTGGCAATTTTTGAGTCAACGATGTAATTAATGCTGAGTGCACCTTCCTGCTATATAAGGGATTGTGTGACCCATTTTAGAGGTTGTTAAAAATTGGACATAGCTGGCTCTGTAATAAAATACAACTGGTTTTGGTTGCTCCGTGCAGGAGGTCTTGTAAGTTTATGTATCTCTTGTTGAGTGTCTCATGCATGAATCTACTGATTTCATGATTGGTTTTATATGAGTAATGCTATATTTGCATGTGTTTTGTTAATTCTGTCTCCAGTATTGCATGTGTTCTTCTTCTGAATCTAGATATCTAAGGGGTGTCTGGTTTTCTAGAATACAGAATTCTTGTATTGAATGTTTGATCTTTTAACTTCTACTCAAGGGGTAGATTAAATTATTTTCAGATTGAATATTGGGAAGGGTATACTGCAATAGGGATGCCATAAGTATAGATAGCTTAACACTCTGTATTGGGAGATATTTGTAAGACAGATATCACATAAATCCCCTTGAAATCTAGTTTTAGTTGTTCATGCTGATCATTCACAGGTGTATGGCTATTGAATCCAAGCCCTGGATAGGCACCAATCTAGTTCTGTGTTGAGGTTATACACCAGGTCCAGCTCTGCATCCAAACACAACATCAAAATCAAACTCCAAAACAACCATTAGGATAGTAGAATTAGTTTTAGGATCCCAAGTCCTTTGTCTACAACTGAAAATAGGCCCGAAGCTAGCCCCTTTGCTCTTATCTTGTAGTTTTGGTCTACTTACAGGAGGACTTATCTGCTTCATGTCAGCATCCCAGCCTTTGTATGCTTATTCTCATGGATGTTGAGTAGGGAATACCCCTTAGGTTTTGCAGAGCCTGAAGAAGAAGAGGAGATAAAAATAGAGTCTATCTCCTATATTGTTGGCCCCTGGCCCAGAGATCCTATTGATCATTGATGGCTGCCTTGTAGGGAAATTTGGGAGTATGCATCCAGTCTAGGAAAAAACCAACAGATTTTGGCGACTCCGCTGGGGATGTGATTTAAAAGTTGTTATTTTTGTCATCCCTAATATATTTGTGGCCCATTCAAGTCACCAACAGAACAGAAATTGGCGACTCTGCTGGGGACATAATGTCATATCTATGAAGCTTGAGTCTAAGAAATTGAAGAATTAGGCTTGGAAGTGACTTGTTGCGGCAAATGTAAAGTTTTATGTGTGGCTCTGCTATTGGGAGACCCAGAAAGGAACAAATGCATTTTTAGCTTCAGCCAGTTTGAAGCTCATTCCTCTGCCAAGGAGGTGGCGACTCTATTGAATGAACCTATCAGCATCTGCAACATATCCAGGTATTTGTACAAGTTTTTGAAAAGTTCCCTATTTGGTGAAATAGCACTGGTTAAAAGGGAAATATTGGTGAAAGCAGAGCTTGCATGCTTTTGTTAGAACCTACTCTATATTTCAAAAGGGCATGCAATGTTGTTCAAAAGACTCATATAGAGGACTTTAGGCAGGTTGAAATAGCAGTTTGTTTTTTAAGGGCCTAAGGTCATATTGTGATTGAAAACCTGAGTAGAGAGGAGGGTTGCAAAAGCATAAAAAGATGTATTGTCAGCCCATGCACCCTTGTGAGGTGTCAAATGCAATAATGTATAGTAGTCAGTCCCAACCATGTAATAAAAGAAGTTTCAACATAGATAGATATAAGCCCATAAATTTCAGTGGCATTTGTGGCTACCCAAATTCTTTTTCACCTAAAATTAGAAAGTTTTTGCCCAAATTCAATGGTGTAAAGGATGAATCAGCTGAGAGACACTTGCAGTAATTCATAAATGTTGTAGATGATTTTGAGATTGACTATGAAGATGTAGTTATAAGGTTATTTGTTCAATCTCTAGATGAAGATGCAAGGGATTGGTTCTCCTATCTTTCAGCTTTCTCTATCAGCTCTTGGCATGATTTAAAATCTACATTTCTAGTGTAATATGGCGAAAGAATTTCTAAATATACAGTCATTAGTGACTTTATGTACATCCATATTGAAGAGGATGAGTTGATCCCAGCCTTTAACCTCAGATTTATGAAGGCATTAAATAGAATACCAGAATGTATGAGACCTAATGATGCACTGTGCTTAGTTGTCTATTTGGGAGCATTTGATTAAAAAATGAGTTATAGATTGAGAGATAAGGAGCCCACCACATTGCATCAGGCTCGACAGTTTGCAATTGATATTGAAAACAATTGGAGATATGGAATACAAAAGGGTTATTTTTCTAAAAAATTTTGTTGTCCTGCAGCCCCCATTGTTGATGAAAGATTTAATTCAGGAGTTGGCAATGAATGTCAAAGTGCTCACACCCCTGTTGTCCCAGTTTTTGCATCATCCCAAGTTGATGATGTTTCTATTGTAGAGGAGGATGTCCTATTTTTCCCAGAAAATGAAGTTGAAAATAATAATTCTTCAAGTGATATTTACATGTCAATCCTCATCAAAGAGCATTCATGTTTAAATGATCCACTTGTGCAAAGTTGTAATCATATGGATCAACAATCAATATCAGTTTCATCAGAAAGTATCAAAGGGCTGGAAAGTGATGTGGATTGTTCAACTTCAGAGTGCATTGAAACAGCAGCAATTTTGTATGTGGGGCAATCAAATGATAAAAATGATATCCATGATCAATTCATGGAACAGGTTTGTTCTTCTTATGACTTTATATTTGATAATGAAAAGGAAATAGATTGTCATGAAGAAGAAACAGAGACCTTTGCATTGAGTGTGAATCCCCTTTATGATGAGCCTCTGGATGCATTTATTGTTGTGAGTCATGACCTTCATTGGTGCAGGAATAACCCTCTATTTGATGATGATGCTGGTTTACAAACTGTGAATAATGAATGTTCATCATCACCTGATTCAGACATGTGCAACATTGGGTGTGTGGATCAGGATTTGTTTTCAATATCAGTAGATATTAGGGGTCTCATTTTTTCTGAGTATTTTGAATCTTTGGATCAGCTGGATGAGTGCCTGATGGTGTGTAGTAGCCAAATGAATGATGAAGGATGCCAAGAGCAGTATGATGTACTGTCTGAGGGATATAACATACATGTGTTACCTAATATTGAAGAATATTATGTGTATGGTTATATGTCTAATTTTGAAATGCAGAGTGACAGAGGCAATACTACAAGTGGCAAGTTGTCAAAAATGGTGGAATATCTAATTGAGCAGATGACAATGGCAACAGAGTGGAAAATCAAAGAGCTACATGTCTATGGTGATTCTCAACTAGTGATAAATCAGATCAATGATGATTACCAAACCAAAGATGAAAAGCTTATCCCTTACAAGTGGATGGTCGACGACTTTAAAGAATACTTTGTGATCATCTCTTTTGAGCATATACCTCGGATTGAGAACAAAGCAGTAGATGCCATGGCAACCATTGCCTCTCTTCTCAAGATACCAGAGAATGAGTCACAGTATGAGTTTTTAGTGGAAACTATTCGGCAACCAGCTTATGATCTTCCTAAGAACCATACCATATGCCTTTTAGTTGGATCTGATTCACCTTGGTACGGTAAGATTTATACTTACCTCAAGGACAACACCCTCCCACCTGACTTATCTTCAAACCAACGACTAACCTTTATACGCCAAACCTCTCACTATACCATTATTGCTGACACCCTATACTGACGTGGTCTAGATGGTACTTTACTCCGTTGTTTAGAACGAGAAGAATCCCAAACCTCCTTACAAGACGTGCACGAAGGGATTTACGAAACACACTCTAGCGGTCCTTCTCTAGCTAAGAAACTAATGCGTTTGGGTTATTACTGGCTGAACATGGAAATAGATTCATATTAGTTTGTGAAGAAGTTCAAGCAGTGCCAAATACATGGGAACCTGATACATGCACCAGCTCAAGAGTTGAGACCTTTAACAACACCTTGGCCCTTTTGCCAATGGGGACTTGACCTTGTGGGAAAGATCCATCCACCCTCATCCAACAGCCACAAATTCATCATAACCGCCACTGAGTACTTTACCAAGTGGATTGAAGTCATTCCCCTCACCACTGTCACAGGTAAGCAAATCTCCTCATTCATCCTAAATTACCTCATCTGCAGATACGGAATCCCCTCATCCATTATCACAGATAACGGAAGACCTTTCAAAAACTAGGATGTCCAAGAACTCTGTGACCGATTCAAAATCCAACACCGTTTCTCCACACCCTACTACCCCCAAGGCAACAGTCAAGCTGAAGCATCCAACAAGACCATCTTGAAACTCCTCAAGAAGACAGTCAACGAAGCTGGCTGTGATTGGCACATCCAACTCAATCCTGCTCTGTGGGCCTACAGAACCAGTATACACACTCCCACAGGTGCTACCTCCTACGCCCTTGTCTATGGCTCAGAAGCTATCCTCCCCATAGAGGTCGAATTACGATCTCTCAGGGTGTCGTTAAAAAGTCTCATATCAGATGAAGAGTACAGAGTCTCCAGATTGCAAGAACTAGAGTTGCTAGAGGAAAGGAGATAGAAAGCCTTTGACCATCTCAAGGCATATCAACAAATGATGTAAAGAAGCTATAACCACAGAGTTCGCCCAAGAGTCTTCAAAGTTGGAGATCTAGTACTTAAAGAGAATCCCTGCAATCAACAGGATAGGGAAAAGAAAAGCAAGTTCGAACCCAACTGGCTTGGGCCTTATGTGATTGTAGCTGCTTATGGATCGAGGGCATATCAGTTAGCAACATTAGAGGGTGAGCTATTAGATGACCCAATCAATAGCATGCATCTTCGTCGGTTCTATACCTAGGAGAACCCCAATGGAAGGGGGGCATAAAATACAAAAAAATTAGAAAAATATAAAAAAAATCAAAAAATTAGAAAAGTACAAAAAAATCATCCTTTGGTGAAAACCTGGCAAACAGGCGCCTTGGATAGGTATCATGATGAAAACCTAGCAAACAGGCATCATGCATACTTTCTAGCTTTTTGTGCAAATAAAAGCAAGTGGTGAAAACCTGGTAAAGAGGTGTTGCTTGTGATAAACCGCTTCCTCCATCTTTGGGAAACCAATCACCTTGTGTCCATTCTTCCTCATGTCCCATTCGATCCATATCTGTCCCATAATAAAATCCTAACGATAACCTATCATGGCTTGATACTCTATCTCTTTGTTGCCTTGTCAACCAAGGTTTTATCCCATATCATATCCATAGTGTCAGCCTGGTATAGTGTCTCTTGTTAGTGTCCATGGTCCAAGTCCATGAACTACGTTGCCTTTGCGTTGTCACGTAGGCAAGGCCATTTCTCAAATGCGCCCCCGAGGATCCCACGGTCCCATCCGTCCCATTTCTTGTCATCTTTCTTCTAGTCCATCCATGGTCCATTAGGGTTTACCCCGAACTACATTGCCTCTGCGTCATCATGTAGGCAAGGCCATTTAGCAATGAGCCCCTGAGGCACTAGGTCAGTCCCTTAGGGTCTGTCTCACCAATAATGATTGTGTAATCTTCTCACCAAGCAAGCAAGCACAAACAAAATGCGCTCTTTCTAAAGCAGAAATCCTGACGCACGACATTAACCTATCCAAAGCAAAGCAAAAGAAACTAAGGCCTTCTAAATGATTTTACCCAAATTATGGCAAGAAATAAACACATCTAAATGCAAAAATGTTTTGTGGATTGGAAACATTGTTAAAATACAGAGTCTTGATTTTTTCTATCATGTCCTTCTATGCTACTCAAGGATGCCAAAAGCTAGAGATGCTATGATGGGGGCATGATTATTTTCTTTGTTTGTTGTTTGTGGATTAAACTTTAGTAATGTGAAGCCTTGTCTAATGACATGATCGGTAAAAGATCATCGAGGACATCCAAGGTCTACATGAAAAGGGGCAATCCTTGTTTGTTGATACGCAAGAAATATTCAGGTCATCTCGGTTCAATTATACCTAGATGATTGTATTAACTTGCTAAATCAAAATCCATGTAAGTAATGCTTAGGTCATCTCGGTTCAATTATACCTAGATGCTTGTATTAACTTACAACATTTCAAAAAAGTACCAAAAAAATTGCCCAATGATGAAATAAACACTTCAAAATACTTGCAACATCAAGATGTCAAAATCAAAAACATCTATTATACATCCAATTACACATCCACACATCTGTATCCCATGCAATAAAAGATCCGAACAATGCAGAGTAATAATACAAGGTGAAGCTTGTGAATCTTTCTATCAAATCATTCTGTCAATCAATCTTCTATCTACCATTCTATTGTTTCTATGTCGATAAGGTACATTTGGACATCACAAAAACATAGCATATAGTTGCATATCATATCATATGAGATAGTCATTTACATGATTAAATTAGTTGCATACATAGCAAGTGCATCAGATCATCCATATACAGTTTGTTGCAAGCATCATATAGTGTCAAAATAGAAAAAAATAAAAAACATAGATAAGTGCATCACATAAGTTGCATAATCATATAGATATCATTTTGCATTCACACACATTAGAGACATATCAAGTAAAACATCCAAAGTCTGCATTAGGTCATATAGCATCATATGAAAATTTGCATTAGACAAACATTGCATAACATCAAGTAAAACATCTAAGTTTGCATTAGATAAACATGTGCATCACATCATACAATAGAAATGTATCATACAATAGAAATGTATCATAACACATACATATAGAAAGCATCGAATAGCTACATCATCATATAAATATCGTAAAATGTGTCCAAATGTACAATATCAAAGTGGTCCATCTCTGAATCAGTGTCATATACAATAAATACATCCCAAGGATGGTGATACATGTCTCAAAAGTACAAAAATGGTACACAAGTATATCCAGCTATCTGAGCCATCAAAAAATGGTACATAAAGATCTAAAATCTGCAAGTCTCTACTATCCCTACTGCTGTGGATCGCTACTCCCAGCAGTATCTCCCGTGTCCCCTCCTCTGTTGGCCTCAAACTACTATGGGCCCATCACAGAGGCCCTTGACCTCAATGGCCCTGCTCTCTGGGAGGCCATAGACTGGCTCCTATAGCTCGAAGCCCTCTAACTCGTTGGCATAGCACTATGATACAGACCTCGATAATATTGTGCCTGACCCTGCACTCTAGCAAGCTCACCCTGCACCTGCGCTAGCTGTGTTTGTGCCTGCGCTAACTGTGTCTGTGCCTAATGCACCTACCCAACCAAGAAATTGCTCGCCATGTCTGTCCCCAGGGCTACCACTGTGGTATCCCGCTCTACTTGTATAACTCGTATGTGCGCATATGCCATATCTCTCTCTGTGGTAAGCCCCGCAATCACCTCTGCGTCTGTCTCTCACCGGGCATCGGCCCTCTTGAGCTGTGCCCGTAGCTGCCTTACCTATCTTCTCAAGGTAGCTATGGTCCTCTCCTGGACATCTGACTGTACTAGACCTTGGGCTACCTCTGTCTATCCCTGCCCCTGTGGCTGGGGTCCCTGCTGCTGTGCCACCTACTGAGGTGGCAGCATTTGTACCTACGGTGCCTACTGTGCAACCTATGGTGGCACTACCTACTGGGCGTGGGAAGGTCCCTCCCCACCTCTCCTCCTCTATCTAGGTTGGCCTCCATCATCTCCATCATCCCCATCATCTCCCCCATCTCTGCCACCACCCCATCCTCCTCTCCCCCTCCTCCTCCTCCGACCAACCTGGCCCTCATCATCTAAGTCCACCTCATCTATCTGAGGCACCAACACCCCAAGCCCTGAGTATCTCGAAAATGGGTGGCAGTGAACCAATCCTCATAGTCCTGTGTCATCCCAGCATCTACAATCCCCCTCCTCATATCCCAGGCGATATATGGTGTCTGCTGAAACTTAGTCAATGCCTCCTCGTAGGCTGCCATCGGTCCCCATCTAAGCCTCTCTGCATGCATCCTAGCAAATCGAGCCTACCCTTGTGGCATGCCCTGCCTCCTCCCAAACTGCCTCTATACGCGGTCAACTATCTTCCTTTCCAAGATAAATTGTGTTCGTCCTATCAACCACCGCGACTGATAGTAGTAAGGTAGCTCATCTGCCTCATCCTCCCATGGCTCACAGTCTAGGTATGGCCACCACTTGACCACATCTACTCCATCCAAAGCATGCTACCAATACTCGAGCTTCCCCAGCCTATGCTGGGAAATCACTCCTGCATAGCCATAGCTATATGGCTCTCCTCTCTGTCTGTCAAACACACAGATTGGTCTCGTGATCGCTATGTGCTCCCACAGCCAAAACTGTAGCAGCGACACACTTGCAGATAGGCTTGTACTCCTGTGGTATACCACCTGATGCATATCGTGGTATAAGTGAGCAAGAACACAGACACCCCAAGCGTACCGGGTGCCCTCTGTAATCATCTGCTCCATGATCCGACCCCATCCAATGGGGAACCCGTGTGATCTCCTATCGAGGCATACGACGCCTTCGATCAATCCTGCTACAATACCTGGGAAGTAGTCATAACAGTCATAAATATCCTGCCAAGAGATGACCTGCCCGACCAGCTCAGGGTCATCAAACCTGCACTCATCTAGTCCTGCGTCTCTCTGTGGATCGTACTCCACCAGCTCACCCTGAATAGGCAAATGAAGAATCCTGTAAATGTCCTCCAGTGTCACAGTCATCTCACCAGTAGGGAAGTGGAAAGTCCCATCCTCACTGTGGAACCTCTCCACTGCGGCAGTCAGCAAACCACAGTTCACCTGAACCTCAGGCATGAAGCATACATAATCAAGTCCCATCGCACCAAGCACCTCTCTATCCATCTCTGTCAGCATGTATCTCTGCAACATAGGCATAGGGAACTGCTCCGTAGACTGAAGCGTATCTCGTATATCCTCCTGCAAGCACGCAAGGCAAGGCATCAACCCACAGCTGCAAGTACCATACTCAACATATCTATAGAAACATATCAACTAACTTAGCCTTTCAAATTGATCAAAACAACACACTACATCTCTTGACTAGATTCTTGCAATGTCGGAGGTAGCTTATCGATTGACTCATCAAACAAGATGCCAATCGAGTTAATTTTGATAAGTAAACTACTTATCTATATCATATGCGCCATAATAGGTGGTAAATGCACCATTTCTTGACCCATGCGCCACTTCTGGCAAAAGCGCTGCAAAAACCCATGCATGCGTCGTCCTATGCTATATATGCGCTGCTCCAACGTATGTGCCGCTACATATCGTACATGCGCTACAGAATCATGCATGTGCTGTCCTATGCTATATATGCGCAGCCTTCACATATGCGCTACCCTATATCATGCATGCACTGCACAATTACCTATGCGCAGTTTCACGTGGCATATGTGCCACTCTGCATTCCGGCGCATCTATTTATCCTAGTTTTCTCCTAGCATTTATTGCTACCAAACTCGACCTTAGGAGAAATTTTTCAAGATACATACTGGGGGTCCTACCTCTGCTAGCCTGTCGAATCAATGGACGCGCTTGAATCGATGCTCCTCACATGGAATGCCCATCCTCGTGCTGACTACTCTATGCTCTATGTTGCTCTAAGCTCTCCAAAGTAAATCAAACTAAGACAAGTGTGCAAATGACTTGTCTTGTGGACCTAGCTCCTATATATAGCATGCAAACCCTAATCTGGCTAGATGGTGACTGCGACTACTTCCCGCACCCATTTCTTCCAGTTTTCTTCTCGTTTCTCTAAAACGCATCCTGTTTTCTTCAAACCTAACCTAGTCTACCCTTCGTCTTCGGGAGATTGTCCGTCTCTCGTCATGTTGCCTTCTTCCCATCTAATCTCCCGAGGGGGCATCTTGTCGTCATAACCTGTACCAGGGGCAAACTGGGGCATGTATCATTATTCAACAATCAATTTCTTTGAAGCAACATCATAAACTGCATTTCATCAAAGAGGGGCAAAATGTATACGCCTAAAAATGACACGATTCACATTCTTCTAAGTTAATTAAATATCAAAACATTTAATTATCTCTTCTAAGGTCAAAATTAAATAAAACCCTTTTATTTAATTAAATTCCTTCAAACAATTAAATAATTCTTAATTATTTAATTAAATCAAATCATTCTTTCAAATTTAAATAAATCAAATCAAATTTATTTAAATCCTTTCAATCTCCAAAAATAAAATACAATCAAATATTTTATTTATTCTTCCAAATCATGCACAACAATTAAATAAATTTATTTATTTAATTTGCTTTCTTATCTTCTAAATTAAATAATTCCAATTATTTAATTGTTTTCTTCCAATAATATCTTCTCTAAATTTAAATAAATCAATTATTTATTTAAGTTGCCTTTTCTTCTAAATTGAGTTATCTCTAAATATAATTTAATCTTTTTGCACATGTAATTAAATATTCCTAATATTTAATAAAGTAAAATATCTTCTTATTCTCATGCAAATCTATTCTTCTTGTTTTAAATCACTTAATTGATTATTATATTCTTTTAAATGCTTTAACTCATTCTTCTATTCTTAGCAAATCCTCTCATGCAAAAGAAAGCAAGACACGTGTCTTCTTCTTATTCGTTGCACATTCCTCAACTGTTCTATACCGTTGATCTTCTCAAGTCTTCTATACTGTTGATCTCTTCTTTCCCAAGTCTATAAAAGCAACCTCATTCTTCCATTTCATTCATCCAAGCTTTAAGTATTGTTACTCTGTAGGAATTACAACGCGCCTTTGGCACCAATTCCTTCATTGCTTGTGATCACATTCACTACTACGCACTATGCACTACTACCATTGTTGTGAAGCTCCTCTGCATTGCAATAAACTATCACTACCATTCCCAATTGACATTCTTGAAGCATAGCAAGGAAGAGCACTCTCTGAGGGCCTCATTCATACATGCAAGAACGATTGTGATAAGCGATCAATGGAAGCTTCAAATTAAGGAGGTTTTCTTTGTTGTTGTTCATTGCTTTATTTGATTAATCTTCTTAGTTCACCATTTCATTGAAGTTTTGGGTATATTGATATTGATATATTGATTATTCATGTTTACTCCAATTTTCCCTTAACAGTGATCATGTTGCTAAAGTTCCACTGACAGATTATGAGCGCTTTCGTAAAGAACATGTGGCAAAGAATAGTGAATATTTATCACATCTTGGTTTGACAAATAGGCAAGTTGTAAATCCATTAAGTAGTATATTATTTGTTTAATTGTGTTTATGAAATTTTATAGGCAAGAGGTTTATGTACATATAAGACATAATATGATTTTTTTTGTTTTATAGGAAAGAAAAAGAGTGCAAATAAAATGCAAAGAGAAAACAAAAGGAAAGTAAAGATATAGTGCTGCTAACTTGTAGAAGCCAATGCATTTGGGATTCAAGTACGAATGTAGTTGGTGAAAAGAACAGTTGTGATGATGTGCATCCTGATATAACACATAGTGATGTGTAGCTTGATATAACACATGGTGATGTGCAGCCTGATATAGCACATGGTGATGTGCAGCCTGATATAGTACATGGTGATGTGCAACATTGTGATGATCTCTTAGCACAAAGTCTAAGAGAGATTATTGAAAACAATGAGAGGAAAGGAATAGTAAGTGAGCTGCAGATGATTTATTCAAGATTAAAGGATGTGTTTGAAGTGAAATCTACAAAGACCGGTACTGATCTACCTACTCATGACACACCTACTCATGACACACCTGATGTGGCCAAGGATGATGAAGTTTTGATTAATGAACGTCATGAAGAGAGATCACTTGCATCTGATGTGCCTACTACAACTTTTGATGGAGCTAGTTGATCAGCCAAAAATATTGCTAGTGGTTTAATAGAAGATGTGCCTACTTTTTTCAAAAGAAAAAGATTGAGTCAAGATTTATACAGATCTACAGAGAGGAATGCAAAACAAAGAAGATTATAAGGCAAGAAGACATTCTGGGTTGAGGTATCGAGAGATGGTGAGCCCATTGGGAAAAATGTTGCAAGGTGGGCCTCTGAGTTGGGTGTGAGATGTAGGGCCCATTTGGATATTTGCAAATCAAATTTTGTAGAGCAAGATCCACGAAGTGTGGAAAATGTTATACAAAAAAAGGAAAATGCTTTTGAGACTACTGGTGGACAAATCTCTAGAAGATATTACAAGCAAAAGATGAGACTTTTGATGAACAATTATAGATACAATTGTAGAAAAACAATCTTGGAGGGAAAAGAGAGGTTAGAATCCCCTCTATCTCCCAAACAGTGGGAGGCATTGAAAGAAAATGTGTTCTGAAGAATATTTGACAAAGAGTTATAAAGGAAAGAGGGCAAGAGATAATGTGGCAACTGGATATACATTTGGCCGAGGCGGGTTGCAGGCTAAAATGGACAAACTTGGAGTAAGGGTATGGCTTTTTGGTTCAATTTACATTGGTTATTTATTTCAATTTTTTATTGAACTGACTATATGTTGATATTGACATTGTATTTAGGTGGAAAACAGTAATAGAGAAGCGGGTGTGGAAGATATGCTCGATTATATGGCAACACTAGATCCTAGTAAATCTAATGGTAGTATGAAGTGGAAATCTAGTTCATCAACAGAGATTTCAGAACCATCTATTAGACACCCAGTAAGAGCTGTTGTAGATCATGTCAACTCAAATGAAGGGTACCAACATCTAATGAGTTGCTACACAGTCTCACTGAGAAATTGTCGCAGTTGGCTTCCTCCATTAAGCCTATAGTTTCTGCATGGAATGAGCATAATATTATGGATGAAGATAAGGTAAGCGGCTCTATTACATTATCCTTTCATTTTGTGTGCTTGTTATTGGGTAAACTTGTACCATGTTTTTGTTATACTTCCTTGTGATTGTTTTTTGGATACTTCAATAGTTATCATAGCTCTTGGATACTGTAAACAAAGAATGAACCTACCCTCAACTTGCAATATTGCAATTCTAGCCATTATAACCTTAGCATTGATGCTTTACATAAATGTGTTATCACGAGTTGTCTCATTGTTTTACTTACAGAACCAAAAGAAACATGCAATACTACAATTTACTAGGTTCTACTTCAAACCATTTTGCTTGAGTATTCACTTCATTATTGTTGTCCTTGTCATGTTTATGACATGCTCCTATGCTGCATTATGACATTTAACTCTATCATTCTAGATAGTCACTTTGAGTATGTCTTAGTAAAGCTCTTAATCATTGATCCTAAAGTCAAGGCTATCATATTTGCTTTGTTGTTGTCATTCCAAGGGTTCTTGGTCACTGTCTAATGGTTTTGACAGTGCCTTTATCTCTTCTCTTTGTTTGATGAAACCCTACTAGCTATTGCATCTCTTTATCTTCTCCTATACCTTCCATGCTATGGACTGTCCTAAGATAGAGATATGGACTACCATCTTACAACTTTTACTGTCTTCCTTATCATATGAAGGACTAGGACTATGCCTTCTTGTTGAAAATCTTATGCTCATGACTATAAGAATCCTCCTATAAACTAGAATCTATTACTTACAATAAAGGAAGAATCTCACAACATACCTTGACTTAGTCATTTAAGAGTGGAAGAAAAATGTTTTTTTGAACAAAAAATTATAGTTTTTGCATTCTTTACTTGACTTATATTAATTTTTGCATGATGATTAAACCACATGCAGAGAAATTATATGAGAGCAGAACGAAAAGAAAAAGGCCCTGTCAATAGAGCTCTCTACAAAGCTGCACAACTTGAGGACAATGATGATAGTGATTATGTTGAACGTCTTGATGAGAATTTGCATGATATTCAGAGTAGTAGTAGTGGTGCTGGAATTGAGGTGAGTGCTATTTATTGTTTTTATGTCTTTCATGGTAGTCATTGTTGTTTTAACACACACTTGCAAGTAAGTACTATTCAAGTAAGTTGTTTTAATTCTATTTGAAGGAAAACCCACTAGTATGATTTACTTTAAAGGATTTAACTCTAGAGAGAGACCAATAAATGTAAGTCACTTAAAGGGAATTACATCAACTTCTAATAGAAACCAATTAAAAGCATCCACACAATGACAACAAATGTGCTTTGATAAATCTATTGATTTGAATAACTGGAAATAGCCAATATCAAACAACTTATGAACTTGAATATTAACAGAAAATCAGAACACCATACATATCCACAAAGTTAACCATCCTTGCCAATTATAATATTAAATTATCATAGAAGTGTAATGTCTTGAATCTAAAATATGATTGGATAGATAATATTGGAATATATAAATTGTCTTGCATAAAGATGATGATTTTCTAGGCCTTGGTTTCCCTTATAAATATGGGAAGCAACAAGCTTCAGGCCTCTTGTAACTAAACATGTTTAATAAAGAGAAATTAATGGCATAAGCAAGCTAACCAAGATCTGAATCTGTTAATCATCATAGAGCACCTGTGACCTCAGGCCTAGCAAGGTACTTATCTCCATGTTGCAGTATTTGTTAACTGTGTTGTGCCCCTGTCTATTATCACAAAAAAGTGTCAAAATTTTGTCCTTGTTCTCCATGTTGACGCCAGCAAAACTGCTCGTTGCTCCTTCTGTACCTAAACCTATAGCTACACATCAACCTTTCAAGTATGTCTACTCCCACGTATTGAATGTAAGGTCACTAGGCCATTTGAATTCCTAAATTCGGAGCAGATTGGTTTGATGGTCCTTCCGTCTTTTATCCAACATAGCCTTAACATCAATTACAAATTTTCCATATCCTTCATCTAGGGCTATGACCTTATCCAAAATCACATTAAAGCTCAAAGTATCTATATCCTTCTCCTTTTTCAAGAATTCCATAACCACAGACACTGTTGTTCTGAATTCTACCTTCCAAGTATCAAGGCCTTTAACTTGTTTGTTTTCCTCTGTCAGAATAGGGGGGATAAATTGATGCTTGAAAGTAGAAAAAGATGCAAGTCTGCCATGTATCCTTTTGTCTTCACTGCTGGCATATTGATGCTCTTCAATGATCATAGTCACCGTTTTCTCTGTGGGCTTAAATTCAACAAGAGCATCAAGATTTCTTTGAAGTATCCTGCAAAGCAGACCTAAATTGTGCAAGGAAGGTTGCCATTTCTTGTACAGTGGCTCTAAAATAGAAAAGTTTGCTTGCAATTGTTTAATGGCCTGAGATAACATGGAGTAGCAATCATGCACATCCCCAAGTTTATCCACAACCAACTTTATCTTGTATTCCAGAATTTTCTCAAAGACTTCAAGGACCTTGATCCTTGTCTCATTTTTTATTTCCTCATTTTGCTTCTTGAGGTCCTCAACTTCTTTTTCAAATTTTGTTCTCAAAGTATTAAACTCTTGCATTGTCACTGTGACATCACTAGTTGTTGGTGGCACAGAAGGTTGATATGGAACTATTGATAGACTCTGGGAAGAACCCACATCTTGCAGTTGCTTTTTCAATTGTCTATTTTCAATGAACAACCTATTCACTTCATCATTCATGTCTTGTTGTGTTTTCTCATAATCTTGCAATTTTTTTTCCAAATTTTTTACAACTACATGGGTGAACATGGTAGAATGGACTATAAGAGCAGAGACCTCAGTTCTTGAAGTATCTCGTAAGGTTTTCACCACAGTAGATCCCCTCATTTCCTGAACAACATCTAGCAACCTTGGTTACTAGTGTTCTTCTGTTTTGTCCATATGGCAAGAGTCTATGTCTTTGGGTTGAAACCAAATCCACTCATTCCCTCCTCATAATCAAATTCAGACACAAGATTAGGGTCATCTTGACTCCTAACTTGGTCAAGCAAGAATACCTTTTTCAATTCAAGACCTGGGATGATCAGCATGTTACTCTTCAAGACCATTTGTCTTGCTTCCTTAGGAGTCACATTGATTTCATCAACTTTTAGTTCTTGGATTGTTTGGGTGGTTATTTGATCATATTGAGACTCATCAGCACCCATCTTATTGATTTCCACCTTTTCATCAAATTCCTTCATCTTCATTTTTAACCAGAAATCTCAAAACTCTGGAGTCTTGATGAAATCATCATCTTGAATAAATCTCAATGATGCCACCACCCTTTCATCTTCTTGTATCTCTGGATCAATTTGGGCTTGTTCTTCCATCCTAGCCTCGGGCTTGTGTGCATCAGTTTCTTGACCAACCAATGGTTGATCAACTTCCTCTCCGTCATGCAAATGTGTCAAAATATTGGCAACTTCATGAGTATCCCCCACACCCTCAGACATCTCATATGGGACTAGAGGAGACATGCCTTCAGTTCTCTACCTTTTATGTGGTGGTGATTTAGGGATCTGTGGTTCTTGAACTGATATGACATCAAGGGCATGCTCATGAATCTCAATTCCTATAGTCCTCTTCACTGGAAGTTTGGTAGCCTTGGTAGGTTGTACTTCAAATTTAGCATAAATACAATCAAAATTTTCAATCATTGTATTAATCCTCCTTAGAGGATCTTTCTCTTCAGCAAAAAATCCTTCAAAAATTAGATTCTTTTCCTTTTTGTCATCTTCAATTTTCTTGAGGATCTCCCATTTCCTCTTCCTGTCATACACTTCATTAAAAGTAACTAGGTTCCTTATCACATCCTCATCATAACAAATTTTATGGGAGATGCCCATCTTAGTCAAGATCACTTGTCTCACCAAGTTCATATGACCTTCAGGGTCACAAACTCTTTCAACACCAGATTCCAAAGTGTACTTGGCCTTCAAATAGGTTTGCAGCTCCTCAAGAGTGTCCGAACCAATTGACCAATCTCTAAAGACAATGATATCAAGAAAAAAGGTGCCTTTCTTCACCTTTTTCATCACTTCCTTTTCCCTCCACATCATTTGCCACATGAATTCCAAGAATGCAATTCTATCAGAAACAAACTTTGGCAATTTTTGAGGTGTTTGGGGGTAATTATATACCTTGATTATTGTGTGCTCTGCTAGGAAGAACCAATCAACATAATTGAAAGTATGACCTTGCTCTAGTTTATGTGCAAGAGGTCTCAGAATTACCCTCATTTATGGTGACAATCTGGGGATCCCAATACCAAAAGAATTCATTATTCTCACAAAAAATTCATTATGAAATACATTATAGGTACCAGTCTAGCAATGAGAATCCCACATGTAACACCAACATTAAGTAGGCATTCTTTGCCTTGTCCTGTCAATCATGCTGATGTGCATTTTACTTGACCATTTACTCCTATTTTGATATAGGATCAGATGGCAAACCAAAGAATAAAACTTGAAGTTCATGGGCTTCTTATCTTCCTTCACATTAATGAATCCATCATGTATTTTCTTTTCAAGATATGAGGCAAAATCATACTCAATGTTCACCTCTGAATTTTGTATCTTCATAGCCATCATCATCAAACTAACTGGCATCCTCTGATCAGCATCAATTTCCAGTACTTGGCACAATGCATAATAGGTCCATTTGAAATAGACTGCAAAATCTTCCACAGGGAATGGTTCAACTGCATTGGAAGGAATATCAACCATCTTGTTGTTTGCACCTCTTCTCATAAATATCAGCAGCTCATCACTTCTGAGTGTTCTTCTCAAACTTTTGTATTCTTGTTCAATGTTTTTTAGCTCAATTTCGGTGAGAGCTTGTTTGCTCAACATAAAACAGTCAATTATAGAACTTAGGTCAATTCTCAATAGAGAAGATCCATTTGGCAACCTTACTATTTTAGTAGCCAGGTGATAGTGCAGTGCCAGAGCACGAATCAGTTCCACATCCATGAATACATTTGAAACAATTAGCTTGGCCAAATCCAGCTTCCATGGATTGCCCACTGATCCCTGACCATCCTTCTTCTAACAAAAGTACCAAAATAGTTTCCATCCAGAAATGGGAATTAAGGCATCCCTACAACCCTCAACAACATCCCTAAATACTTTCTTTCGACCTTTGTCAATTGAATTGGGTAAAACATCTAGCAAAGATTGTTGTAGTGATCTTTTTCTTAGGGACAGGATCAGGCATACTAGTCTTACTTGTGGATTCAGACTTCTTGGGTGCCATTATACAAACCAGGGTTTTGAAATTTAAGCAAATGCACGAAGAATTGAAATAGAGAAAAGATTCTTCAAACTTTCTTGCAGAGAATGTAGAGATGGACTTAATTGAACAATTTGAAGCTTGCTAAGAATAAACTGAACTGGGCGCCTTCTCCAAGCCAATCTACAATCTTTGAACTGAGCAAATGTTGAGAGATTTCTAGATTTTATCGAGCCACAATGTTCAACATTCAACCATTATTTTTGGTTCGTGCCACAAAATTATAAAATCTTTGCATTCAATTCATTTCAAATATAAGCCCTTGATCAAATTTGATCCAACGATTAGATGAAATGACAAGATCTTTCAAATTTCTCGGTAATCGCAGACTCGCACTAAGTATGTTTACTCATTTATTATCATTACTGCACTACCGCGGAGCTTGTTTAAACCAGTTGCGGGATGGCGATAAGCTTCAATGCCTTCATTTATTATCATTACCGCACTATCGCGGAGCTTGTTTAAACCGGTTATGGGATGGCAATAAACTTCAATGCCTTCATTTACTATCATTACTGCACTACAGTGGAGCTTGTTAAACCGGTCGCGGGATGGCGATAAGCTTCAATGCCTTCATTTACTATCATTACCGCACTACCGCAGAGCTTGTTTAAACCGGTCATGGGATGTCAATAAGCTTCAATGCCTTCATTTACTATCATTACCACACTACCGCGGAGCTTGTTTAAACCGGTCATGGGATGGCGATAAGCTTCAATGCCTTCATTTATTATCATTACCGCACTACCGCGGAGCTTGTTTAAACCGGTCACGGGATGGCGATAAGCTTCAATGCCTTTTGTTCACTTTTCTTGATTACCGCCAACCCTCAGCCCTTATGCTCAAACAAAGCAGGATCGTGGGGCTTATAGCCCCCTTTATTCCATTTTCTTCCATTACTATCAACTCGCAAGTGCCTGTTTTCATTACCGCGGTGAGATTATGTTGCCAACTTTTATTGCTTACCGCCTTGCCGCAAATGTTCTTTGAAAGCCATCATGGGAGCCCGATAACTTGGACACTTACTACCACCAAGCCGCAACCAAGTGGTAAGACCTCCAAGGGACTGCATTATACATGGTTGACCGATCCATTCCTACCGCCATGTAGCGAACAACTTGTATGTTTCCAGCAAGAGTGCGGAAAACACAATTCTTGTTGCTCTAGTTCCCGCACTACCGCCAAGACCATGAGGATGACCTGTGAGATTGTGGTAACATGGTTGACCAAGCCCTTCCTACCACCATGTTGTGAACAACTTGTATGTTTTTAGCAGAAGTGCGGTATACATGATTCTTGTTGCTCTAGTTCTCGCACTACCGCCAAGACAATGAGGATGACCTGCGAGATTGCGGTAAACTGCAAAAACATAGAAATGATTAAGAATAACTTCATACTCCTCAAAATGACCACGTTATGTGACCCTGGGAAATAAATGGCATAAAATTTTGGCATGAATGTCTATTAAGAAATGGTCATATACAAGGGAAAAGATCAAGTAGGATGGAAATGTGCAAAAATTTTGAGAGGTCCTAATAGGTGAGACATTAGAATAGTTTATTTGGAATAATGGCGGGAATTAACAAAATTTTAGGGTTTTAAAATTTTGGTCCAACATAAGTAATGGTTGTTTTATTATGTAAATAAGGGTAATCCTTACCTATATAATAATTATTATGTAATTCAATATAATGTGTATTTTTGTTTTTGTTTTTGTAGATATGTATTGATAAACCCCAAGAAGGGGATAAAGTTAGGGTGTTGGATCTGTGTGATGGTGTTGCTGTGGGCATTGGGCGGATTCACTCACTATCTATTGTACATGGAGTCAACTTGATAGGAACAGGAGATGCAAATGTAAATATTTTAAAGGTCACAAGTAACATACAACTTGCTTATGAAGACAAAATAGATGGAGCTATCCGTCTGAAAGAGAAAGAAGGAACCTTCACATGGTGGCCACTAAAACATTTGTAAAAAATGGCATAGTTGATGTTTATCATGTACTTGTTGTTAGACATCTTGGCCCACTGCTTTATGCAGTATTTTGAATGTGTTGTTTAGGGATCTTAATTTTCATGGTGTATTTGAAAGAGTTGGAAACTCTTAGACAACTATGACATTTTTTATTATATTTATATATATACTCTTAGACAGTTTTCATATCTTATAACTTGATATATATATATATATATATATATATATATATATATATATATATTTGCATTATATTTTTTATTGCAGATTACCTTTCTTTATCATGATGTTGAATCAATCTTTTAATTCTAGCATGTTGTAGCTTGTTCATATATGTAATTTTTTTTAAAAAGTGCATTGAAAACACTACCTGCCTCTAGAATCGTCATAGAAACTTCTTCAAAATGCCACGTCTATTTTGGAGTCACCGGGGTTTGTACCTCAGTGATTCCACACCGTTTCAGGCCCAAAAAATCCCAACCGTGCCCAATTCCATAGGCGATTTGATTCCAAATCTAATTCTGGGACGAATAGTACCTGGAAATGCCCTATTTTTCTGCCAATTGGGTAACTTAACAAATAATAAATGTTATATCCCAAAACTTGCATTGGAACTCTGGTAAAAGCTTACCATACTATAGCATCATCAAGTCAACCTTGGATATGGAAATTGTTCAAAATAGAAAATAGTTTGTAAATGTTGAATGGTCAGACAGTATGAGAAATTACAGGCACCAAGAGTTACCTTTTGAAACATCAGGACAGATGGCGGATAAAATTGATATATATGGTGTAAAAGCCAAGGGATTGCCTTTTGGTTTCAAGATCCAGGTGACTTTGATCCTGATTTAAAATGTTCCTTACGAGTGGTCCATTGTGGTAACCTACATAGTGGTATGTATTCTTGGAAGCCTTATGGTGCCATATTATTTAATGGAGTATATGTGGCATTAAAAAAATTGAAATGCTCTTTTATAGTAAAGGAGAATGGGTGGCATTTGTGATCTACTATACTAGAATACAATAATCTACACCTCAAATTTAGATTACTCAAACCATGTCACATTGATCATATTGTTAAAATAATATAATATATTTCACAGCTTAAGATGTTTTTTTCATTTCAGGGATCTTATCAACATCATAAGGGGTTGAAGGTTGCACAGGGAATCAAGATAATTGCTCAGGTACCAAATTTTAGGCTAATAATTTTATGTATATGAGCATAAATTTATCAAATATATGTGGACAATGAAATTTAGCTACAATTTCTTGATTTTAGGGTCTTGAGCATGCCATAGTAGGAACTCAGTTATATGTTGTTGGACCTGATGATGATTTAGAGGATATTAAGGAAGAAGCAATGCAAGATATCAATAATGTAATGTCTTGAATTGACAAGAGTGGGGAAGGAGTTTATGTTCAAGCTTCAACTCTTGGATCTTTGGAGGCTTTACTTGAGTTCTTGAAGACCCTAGCTGTAAGCATCCCAGTTAGTGCAATTGGTATTGGGCCTGTGCATAAAAAAGATGTCATGCGTACAAATGTAATGCTTGAGAAAAAGAAGAAAGAGGATGCTGCAATTTTGGCATTTGATGTCAAAATTACTCTTGAAGCTCGGGAGCTTGTAGATGAAGTTGGTGTCAAGATATTTGTAGCGGACATTATTTATCATCTATTTGACCAGTTTAAATCATATATGGACAATCTTAAGGAAGAAAGGAAAAAGGAGGTTGTAGAAGATGCTATTTTCCCCTGTGTACTGAGCATTTTGCCAAATTGTATTTTTAACAAGAAGGATCCTATAATTGTTGGTGTTGATATTCTTGAAGGCATTGCAAGGTTCAGTATCTAAACCTAGTCTTTTCAGTGTTATGTCTTATGCATGTAAAATATTGTTGTATCATTTTTGGTTTGTATTAAGCCATATGTGGTGATTGCATCTACAGATTGGCATGCCATTATGTGTTCCCACAAAAGATTTCATAGATATTGGAAAAATAGCCTCAATTGAGATCAATCATAAATATGTTGAAATGGCTAAGAAGCGTGAAAAAGTGGCCATGAAGGTATTTTGAGAAGCTATCTTTGATGTTAATAGTTTTATATGATTTTGGATGCTATTTTTTGAAATGTTTTTGTTAATGAATTATCATACGAACTTTACAGATTGTTGGGAGCAACGCTGATGAAGCACAAAAAATGTTTGGTAGGCATTTTGAAATAGAGGATGAATTTGTGAGTCATCTCACCAGAAGATCCATAGATATATTGAAACAAAACTACACGATAAGGCTATTTGATATCCACATTATGTAATTTTACAGTGTATTTACTATTATGCATTTTATACTAATTGAACATTTGTGCTTTTCATTTTTGGCTGATAAAACAACTTTTTTATGTCTAAAATGGAATATTCTTCTTATTTTTCAGGATGATTTGTCCAATGATGATTGGAAACTTGTGGTGAAATTGAAAAAGCTGTTAAAAATTCCTTGAGCTACTACTAATGATGCATTGTGCAATGGAACTTTGGATTGGAGCAAAGCCTTCTAATGAAAATGGGAAAATACACCCTGCAACATTACAAACAACACAATCAGGATAACAAATGGTGAACTTTGTTGATGCCATAATAGTAGCTTCTGCATCATAAGCTTCTTCTATATGTTTTGCTATGTGGTGTACGTGCTGCACCTCTGGCTACAATAAGACAATAGTGAACTTCAGATCCTATCTATGTAGGAGGTCATTTGAATGTCTGTCGTTTAGCTTGTTTTCAGAAATTTAATAGTCTGAATGGGCAAGTGCAGTATTGCCATGTGAGAAAGGGAAGAGATTGATTCCAAGAGTAGAGATTTTGTGTAATGATCTATTTTATGATTTCTTGAGGTAATGAAGAAAATATCATGAAAATGTTGTTTTAAATAAATTCATATTTTACTGCAATTGTACGAAACCAAAAACATTTCCATGTTGTCATCTTCAGCATGTTGTTGACTGGCTGGATTTCACTGTTTCAAGTGATGCTTTTGCTTCAGTTGTCTGGGACCATGTTATGGAAGGTTACAGGGAATGATCTATTTTCTTGTTGTTGCAGGGTCACTGCTACAGGGGCCTCTAAGTAGTATTCTCAGGTTGTTATTTAGATATTGTTCACAATGGTTCAGGGTTGTTTGAATACACAGGTAACAACTCAATGGCTTGTGTGAAGAAGAATATGGAATGCACCAAGGCCGCAGTCAAAGCACCTGAACTGGGTAACAGAGTGCCAAAAGAAATGATGTCTCATGGAATGCTCAGTGGCAACATCTCTTTTCTAAGTGTCAAAAGATGTGAAGGGCTTCATCGATCTGACCTGCCTTTCCATTATTTTGCTATTATATCTAATGTGGCCACTAAACTGGTTTATTCTTCAGCCAGTCCTTGTAGTTTGTTGTACATGACAGAGCTCATGAACTAGTTTTTTCTAGTACTTATGGCAGCCTTGTGCTTCTTTTTTATATTTGTAATTCTTTTCCTGCATTGTTCCAATAAAAAAAATATTTATTGCCACTTTGCTTTGTCTTGTTTCATTTTCTTATTGGTCGATTCTCAAATAGAAAGTTTTGGCTCAAATTTATCAATCTTTACTTGGCAACATCATAAAATATATAGTTTTCAAAATTTATTTCCTTGATGTTTTAAATTCAAATTTAATAATATGTTTTTTCTGCATTATAAAATTTATGCTATTAATAAATTATTCATATCATGACTAAATTTACTACCAATTAATGGAAACCAATAAATAAAAATGACTATCATGACTAAATAAATGACCAGTTAACAACAATCAATGACTAAATGATTACAATGACTAAATATACATACTACCAAATTGATGACTAAATATACTACCAAATTAATGACTAAAATCTATTTAGTCATAAATTTGGTTGCGAGATAAATGACTGGCAATAAACTACCAATGGTCATGTGACTAAATATACTACCAAATTGATGACTAAATATACTACTAAATTGATGACTAAATATACTACCAAATTAATGACTGAATATACCACCAAATTAATGACTAAATATACTACCAAATTTATGACTAAATATACTACCAAATTTTACTGCGAAATTAATGGCTAAAATTTTTTGGTCATAAATTTGGTCACTAGATAAATGACCGGCAATAAACTACCAATGGTCACGTGACCAAACTACTGATCACATGACCAATTTTTGGTAGTTTTTTTAGTCATTTTTTCCTATTTTTCTACTAGTGAAAACCCACGCCTAGAGACACTTGTCCAACACTGCAGCATGATCATGACACTTGTTATATCACCCCATCCCAAAATGGTCGCCTATTCCCAAGTTGGGCAATAACAGATGCTCTTACGACTCTTATGACTGTCATAGAATCTGTCATAACTGTCATATCTTACAGCTCTAAGAGAATATGTCATACACAGGCTAAAAATAGCATATTCTCTTACAACATGTCATAACCCAACTTGGGGCGCCCAAAGATGCCTTCTTCCAAGATGCCTTGTGACACGTCTTCACTTGTCATAGAACATTCCATTTTTGACTCTTACACGTCATAGATTCTGTCATAAGAATCTGTCATAACCGTTTAGGTCAAGATTTCTTACACACTAGTCAAGATACCAACACATGGAAGAAAACCTCTACCACACAAAGGGGACACCTATCTCCACATGGAGTGAGTTGACCATCCTAGTCATCTTACAAGTGGAGTGACAACTCACCGTGGCACTTCACACTAAATGACAAAACAGGATGTGCAACAAAATTACAACATAGGCTAAATAAATAAATACATTACAAATAATAAATGCAAGGAATTACCAAGGTTGAGACACCTTAATTACCAACATTCTCCCACTTGTCGAACACTTTGTAAGAGCCAATGGAAAAGACAGGATTTAACTGCTATAGGCTGAGAGGCCCATAGACTCTAAACACCATCTGAACTTCTCTGTGCCCACTGGTTTCATCAATGCATCCACAACATTCTTCAAAGTGTCTACCTTCTCCAAATTCACCTTCCCATCCTCTACCATGTCTTGCATGAAGTGAAACTGTACATCAATATGCTTTTGTTCTGGCATGGAAAGTTGGATTCTTTGCTAGGAAAATTGCACTCTGACTGTCACAACAAATCGTAATCTGTCATGCATCAACACCAATATCTGAACACAATCTCTTAAGCCAAATGGCTTCCTTGCAAGCATGAGTTGCTTCCATATACTCAGCTTCTGTCGTGGACAAAGCAACCACAAGTTGCTGCTTACTCATCCAACTAAATGCACCACCAAACATAGTAAACACGTAGGCACTAGTGGATCTCCTGCTGTCAATGTCACTCGCCCAATCAAAATCCATGAATCCACGAATACAAACTGAATGCGGAGATCCTGTAGGATTACCATGATAGCATATGGAATACTCAAAAGTACCCCTCAAATATCTATTCACACTCTCTTAACTACACCCCAATGTACCCGTCCAGGATTATCCATAAATCGACTAAGGACTCCCACTGCTTGGGCAATGTCTGGTCTTGTGCAGACCATAGCATACATCAAACTGCCAACAACACTAGCATAAGGTACTTTGCTCATGTCCTTCACCTTACTAGGAGATTTTGGACAATCATTAACAGACAACTTTGTCCCCAAAGAAATAGGAACACACAATGGTCTACAATCTGCCATGTTGAACCTATCCAACACGGTCTTCACATACTTACTCTAGCTTAACCAAAGTTTTCTATTAGCTCTGTCTCTTTTGATTTCCATTCCCATAATGTACCTGGTTGCCCCTAGATTTTTCATCTCAAACTGTGCTGACAACTGAGACTTCAAATCAGAAATCATATTCTTACCATTCCCAATTAACAACATATCATCAACATACAATGCAATAATGAGAATGCGATCATTGTCAAATTTGTAATACACACAATGATCTAATTTTGATCTCAGAAATCCAACTGATAACACAAAGGCATCAAACTTCAAGTACCACATCCTAGGAGACTGCTTCAAACCATACAAAGACTTTTTCAACTTGCAAACCAAATTTTCTTTACCTTTCTCTATGTAATGCTCTGGCTGTGACATGTAAATCTCTTCCTCTAAATCACCATGAAGGAATGTTGTCTTCACATCCATCTGCTCCACCTCTAAGTCATAAGCTGTTGTAAGAGATAATAGGAACTAAATAGATGTTAGCTTTGCAACGGGAGAGAAAATTTCACCATAATCAATTCCCTCCACTTGTGAGTACCCATTCGCAACCAGTCTGGCCTTGTACTTTTCAACATTGCCATCTGCACCAAATTTCTTCTTGAACACCCATTTGCATCCAACAGGTTTCTATCCTTCAGGCAAAGGCACCAAGTCCCATGTTTTATTCATCTCCAAAGAAGCCATTTCATCTTCCATGGACTCCTTCCACGAACCTACATCTTTCATGCCCATAGCCTCTATCACAGTTCTAGGCTCATCAATGTTAGTAAGCAAGGAAAAAGCACAACTAGAATCAAGCAATGAATAACCAAACCTATCAGGTTGCTTCCTTGTTCGTGTAGACCTCCTCAATGGCTGAGGTTGAGGTTTTTCTTCTTCTTCTGAGCTTTCAGAGCTACTAGAGCTCTCCTCATCATCAGGTATCATAGGGTTTGTCGGTTCAGTCTTCTCAGGGGTAGAAGGAAACTGAACCACATCCTCTTTTTTTTCTGTTTCTTCTAGCTATAGAACAACAATAGAAGGTGTTAGCTCTCTGTAAATAACACTTCTGCTATACAACACTTTTTCAACCACAGGATCGCAAAGCTTGTATCCTTTCACACCGACACCATAGCCAATGAAAATACACTTAACAACCTTGTTCTCCAACAAGAGTTGATGTAGGAGACCTATTTACCAGGTAGCAAGCAGTGGCTACAACTTCAGTCCAAAACTTTTGTTCGAGGCTTGCTCCACTAAGCATACTCCTAGCCTTCTCCATTAGTGTCCTGTTCATCCTCTCTGCAAATCCATTTTGATGCGGGGTGTATGGAGTTGTCTTATGTCTTTCAATCCCTTGCTCTTTACAAAACTTATCGAACTCTGTCAAACAAAACTCACTACCGTTGTCAGTTCTCAAACACTTAATCTTTTTACTAGTCTAATTCTCAACAAGAGCTTTAAACTCTTTGAACTGACTAAAGACTTCAGTCTTGCTTCTAAGAAAATAAATCCATGTCCTTCTACTGTAATCATCTATAAAAGATACAAAATATACAGATTTGGAAATCGAAGGAATACTAACAGGACCAAACACATCAGAATGAATAAGGTCCAACACACCAGAGGACTTGTGAGAACTAGAATAAAACTGAACACGGTTTTGCTTTCCATATATACAATGTTTGCAAAAGTCAAACTCGAGATAACAATCATTTAACCCCTGAATGAGGTTTTTATTTTTTAGGGTTCGAAGTTCTCACCAATGTGGCCAAATCTCTTATGCCATAACATTGTCTTTTCAGCATGAAGCTTAACTTCCAAAGCATGAGCACCCTTGGGTACCCAAGATGCATTACCATCAGAATTTGTTACAACAAATTTCTTCACTACTGGTTCAAATGGTGGGGATGAAGTGACTGCAGCTCTTTTCTTTGAGTTAGAAGAACTATTGCACTATGAAGTGCATGCATCCAGCTGAAACAGAGTACCTCTCCGAGTACCCTTTGCAAGCACCATAGATCCTCCAGTCATCTTGCATCCATCCTTCGAAAAGACAACCTGCACACCTACATCATTCAACTTACTTATAGAAAGTACGTTCCATGCCAAGCTTGGGATGTGCATGACCCCAGTGATCCCCTTCACTCGTCCATTAGGGAATCGGATTGAGACTCTTCCATGACCAACAATCTTCAGATGAGAATCGTCACCTAGGTACACTCTTCCACCATCAAACTCTTCATACTTCATGAACCAACTTCGATGTGAGGTCATGTGGAACGATGCACCAGAATCAATCAACCACACATCATCAGATGCATGGGTGACTAGGGCTGCGATGAAGGCATCACCATCATCTTATGACTTGTCAGAATCTGAATCTGGGACATTCTTCTTCTTCTTCTTCGTTTTCTCTTTGCATTCCTTTCAGAAATGCCCAGTTTTTCCACAGTTCCAACAAGAGCCTTGGACTTTCCAGGATATTTGGATCTCCCACGAGATTCGGATCTACCCTTCTCAGCTTTCTTGTCCTTCTTTTTCCCTTTCTCCTTGGGTCTTCCAAGAACCGCAAGAGCCTCTTTGGTTTCTTCAGAAGACTTTCTCCGCATCTCTTCAGATAACAACGAAGATACCACTTCATCCATTTTGAATGTGGATGTGGTGCTCCCAATAGCCATTACAAGATGATCCCACGAGTCCAGCAAAGAACAAAGCAAGGTCATACAACGATCCTCCTCCTCCATCTTCACACCAACAGATGTCAACTATGCAACTAACATGTTGAAAGCATTCAGGTGATCTGCAACAGATCCTCCATCCTCCATCCTCAGAGAGTACAACTTCTTTCTTAGAAAAAGCTTGTTCACCAAGGATTTGGCCTAATAAACATCTCCCAGCTTCTTCCAAAGGTCTTTCATGGTCTCCTCCTCATGGACATTTAATAGGATAGAATCAGCTAGACTGAGGCTTATGAGACCCTTATCCTTCTGATCTTTAAGATCCCAATCAATTGTGCCATTGTGGTTGGTTTTACACTGGAAACAGTTTCCCATAGGTCTCGATCAACAAGCATGTCTTCCATCTTAAGTTTCCATAACTCAAAATTTGTGCCATTGAATTTCTCCACCTCTAATCTTCTGGATGTGCCTGCCATCTCCTTCCTGCAACAAGATTATAGAATCCTCTACACAAAGCACCCACTCAACCTAAGATTAGCTCAAAAAAACCCTACCCAACAACTAGGACCAAAGGTGATCAAGCTCTAATACCAACTGAAAGGAAGCTAGGTGTGTGGAAATTGCTTCCTACACTAATCTAAAGAGGAGAGGAGAGTGCAAATTCTTTTTAACCTTTACAATTACAGTGTTATTAACATAATAATGGAGATATTGCAGCAATACACAACTCAAGAATGTAAGATAGAAGAGAGTGAGAGAGAGAGACAAGATATAATGTGAGGAAAACCCTTACGGGTGAAAAAACCCCACACTCCAAAACCTGCACAATGTATTATCTAAACAATAAGGTTTACAACACACTTGCAATGCAAGTCTTTACATGAGTCTTCAACACTCATATCTGGAGACAAACCGATAGCATAATAGTACCTATCAATCACATAATACATCTCCTCTCAAAAGCACTTGTTTATATAGAAGTTACAAGGAAAAAAATGAGCTTTCCTTGAGATGGGCGTCCAACTTGGCCTCATGGCCCAAAACCCATGCCTGGGGACACTTGTCCAACACTGCAGCATGGTCATGACACTTCTCATATCACCCCATCCCAAAATGGTCGCCTATTCCCAAGTTGGGCAATGACAGATGCTCTTACGACTGTCACAGAATTTGTCATAATTGTCGTATCTTACAGTGTAAGAGAATATGTCATACACAGGCTAAAAATAGCATATTCTCTTACAACATGTCATAACCCTCCTTGGGGTGCCCAAAGATGCCTTCTTCCAAGATGCCTTGTGACACATGTCTTCACCTATCATAGAACATTCCATTTTCGACTCTTACGCGTCATAGATTCTGTCATAGGAATCTATCATAACCGTTTCAGTCAAGATTCACTTACACACTAGTCAAGATGCTGACACATGGCAGAAAACCTCTACCACGCAAAGGGGATGCCTATCTCCACATGGAGTGATTTGACCATCCTAGTCATCTTATAAGTGGAGTGACAACTCACCGTGCCACTTCACACTAAATGACAAAACAGGATGTGCAACAAAATTACAACATAGGCAAAATAAATAAATACATTACAAATAATAAATGCAAGGAATTACCAAGGTTGAGACACCTTAATTCCCAACAGTAGGTAGTAGCCCAACTATGTTAAGTCTCTTGTATGTAAGTATGGTTAGACTTGTGGTTTCATTTTTGGATTCATTATAAAACTATCAATGTGTTGTGCATTGAAACACGAATTAAGTTCATTTAAGTTTGGTGGCTTTGACAATTGAGTTGAGTTTATTCTTAGACTTGATATTATTTGAATATATAGCAATATATGGAAAATTATGATATAACTATTTTGTAATATGTGTTATTAAGTCTCTAGCATGTTGTATGTGAAAGGAAGTAGAGGCGTAGAATATGCTTCCTACACTAATCTATGAGAGGAGATATGTGCAAAAATTAAACTAATCACATAGTTACAAGAAAATAAACACAAAAATAATATACCATAACATAGAGACTTATGTGGAGAAAACCCTTTTGGGAGAAAAAGCCCACACTCCAAAACAACTCAATGTATTATTTGGTAATCAAAGGTTACAATGTACTTGTAGAGTCTAAGCCTTTACAAGAGAATCACCAAATACAGATCTAGAGTAATTTTGGCAACATAACAATACCTACAAAACTCACTATCAAAACATCAATCTCAAGCACCCAATAAATAGGAGACACAATACATGAAACCATCAAATAGTAATTAGGAAACCATGAGCTAAAACCACCCAAACTATGACACCCAAATTCCTAGTTACAAATCGAACATCCAAATCCCAGGATGAGTCCATAGGCTAAAAATAGCATATTCCTTCCACTTTCCATAAGCTTGTCATATCCACTCACCAACTTGGGAACTCCATTTTGGATCCATTATTTCCATTCAAAGATGCATTATGACATGTTATAACATGTATCATAAATTGGTCAACAAGTGTGACTCCCTCTTATAGCTCTTTTATGTGTCATAGATGTTTTTACATTCACAATGCGGGAGGTTCAACTTTCAGAGGCCATAACTTTTGATCTGAGAGGCCATTTGGGCCCCTTTTTAAATTGTAGAGCTTGAAGAGATTTACATATTGGGCATCCCTAGAAGTGATGTTGAACAACCTAGAATTATTTTTGGAGCTTGAAATGACCTCTATAGCCTACAAATTGAATTTTTCTATTCTATAGCCTAAAAATTGTTTTTTTAACATTTTGAACATTAGGAGCAAGGTTGAGACACCTTTCCTAATAATATTATGGATTATCTTGGAAAATATAAGGTATTTCAAGGTTGGCACTAGTTAAAAGAAAATAGCTAGTATTATATTATGAAAAAAGGAGAGTGAAAGGTATAACTTGGTATGATTTTTCATACTCTTTATAAACTTATGACTTGAGAGCCCTTTTGAGGTTGATTGAAACTTTTTTATTAAAGAAAAAAATTGTTATTATTTTTGTTGCCAAACCTTTTTTCTATCAAATTGTGTTGTCTAATTTTTACCCCATTGTAATATCTCTACTTAATATCTCTACTTGATAGTCTTGTGTCTAATTGGAAAAAATGTTGAGACTTATGGAGGGCCCATCCATTTGTTCTAAATTATTCAAAATACTACATGCAAAAATCATACACTTTAGAGTAACCATGTTTATACAAGTGGTATTATCATAATTTAATAATTATGAAATGAAAACTTTAATTTTATATAGTTCTGAACCTTGGATAAGGGGATGAATTTATTTAGATGGTTTATTATGTTTTGTAAGAGTCATAGTTAATCTCCTACACTTGCTTCTCTCTTTATTCATATGTGGTACACTTTGTGACCCCATTTGTAAATGGTAGGGTCCTACCTTTTGAGGTGATGTATGAGGGAGCCTCTCTCCCTATTTTAGTCCAACATGTTGTTATAGATATACTTGGTAGATATAAGTTTGTATTAAGTTGATTAAAAAAAATAGTTGTATATGTTCTATTATATAGATTAAAAAGTTCTAATTTCTACCTTGTTATGGGTCCATATCTTAAAGTATTATTTGATGCTATTTTATTAATTGAGAAAGAGGAATGTATTCATGATTATGTCATCACTTATAATAATAAATAAGTTGTATTGTATATCATTGTAAATGGAAAGGAAAATATATATGTATGTTGTAAAAAGAAATTGATGCTCCTATGTTATTAAGTTATTTTAAAAGAAAGATCATTTAACTATTGTTGTTTAAATTTTGTATAATCAATGGTTGCTTTACTTCATTTAGTACTTGTTTAACCATGAATAAATATTATACCTTTTCAAATTTTGTTACCTTTGAATGAGGCTTTCTAGATGTTGTATAATCTTAAATTATTTAATTTATTTGTTTGACATTGAACATAACTTTATAAATTAGATTTTCCTTTAGAGAAATATAGAATGAGTTAAACTCCTTGACAAACAATAAGCTTTAGTATGGTCTCTTCCACAATTGTAAGCCCTGGTTGGCTTAAACATTACATAGTACCATGAAAGTTAAATTATTATGAAAACAAATGATTACCATATTACATAATTTGTTTTTTTCCCATTTACAACCTAGTAGGGTTGTGATAGTTTAGCTCTCCATGTCACATACGATCTACACACTTAAATTAAAAGATCATGACATTGAATGGGATAAAATTAAACATGAATTTAAATCTATAATTCTTTGCATTGGATTAAATCATATTATTCACACATTTTGAATTGTCAGCTAACCTTTGAACATACACTTATATTTATACTTCTAATACTCAACAAATTGGAATTCATAAACAACCTTAGAAATCAAAATTCACAATCCTAGTTTAAGTCACTAACACAAATCTTTAGTTTAGATAGAATACATTATCAAAGTTAGATAAAAATCTTGATTTAGATTGAACGCATAGTTCATTAAGCATTAAGCATAGTAAATATTAAAGATCCACGATATAGGTAGTTCTCAAGTCTTCCTATTAGACTACTCTAAGAAAGGGGTGTTAGGCTTTGAGTTGGTACATAAACTATAGGTTATAACATAAAGTATTACAAAATACATTAAAAGGGATCAAACATTTGTTTTTTCTAGCTTGATTTCATCTTCAACTTATAATTTGGACTTCTCCATGTTTTGAAGACAACTTATTACCATCCATGTATGTTTTGACATAAGAAAATTATATTAACTAGGGGGAAGTAGAAATATGATAATTTTACTAACTCTTCCAATGAAATGTTCTTGTTTTAGGTTAAAAGACTAGTATGTGATTTCATATGTCCATTCATAATTTTAACATCAAACATCTAGGATGGCCTTAGAGTCTTAATAGTTACAAGATCTCTAGGCTAGCTTGAATGCTAGGGCCAAGCACATGTACTATGACCAAGGTGCCTCCTTATGGCTTTGCTTCTCCATGCAAGAGATATGACAAAATATGCAAGCACAATCTAGATCTAGGAGCCACCATCATTATGTAGATGATTTCCTTGCAAATAGTTCTGTCATGTCCCGATATTAAGACATTGTTTAAATTAAAGATTTAAACATTATGATAAAAGGTGGAAGTTGCTTTCGAGAAATACAGATAATTACATATACATATAAATATTATTATTAATAATATTTAATAAACAATATTAAATAATATTATTATATTCTAATTAAAATATAATATATAATATATTTATTTAGATCATATTATTAAATATAAATCATAAATACAATTAATAATATAAATATTAATAATACATAAATATAAATATTAAATTAAATATTATTATTATTATATAATAATATAAATATATATAGAAATTAATAAATATTTATTAAGGTATTCTAATAAGACAAAAGTCTTATGAGTGATTCGGTAAGAGAAAGCATTATGTAATAAAGAATAGGCAACTATTATCAATATTAATATAAAGACAAAGTATAAACAAAGGGAGATTACGAATTAATGAAAGGCAGCGATCACTTAAGAAAAAAGACATTAAAATGACAAATCGTAGACTCATAAAGCCAGCGATCCAATATGTTGAATCATACGTGGGTCCCAGCTTAGTTTGAAATTAAGTAGAGATTTATTTAATGAAAAGAGATCACATTATGATGTGCATCGATTGGATTTAAAAGGCAATGTTTAAGAACAAAAAATAACAGCGATTAAGGAAGAAACACATCAACTATCAAAAGGCATCTCCTTTGGTAAGTGTGTCCATTCACCCCTTCAAGAGTATAAGAAGGAAATCGATGGACAACATTAAGACATGGAAGGAAGGAGGAATCACTCATAATTACATCCAAGGAATTAAGCATAAAAAAAACTTAGCAACAAGAAAGGGATTGATCTCATCAGCAATCTCATTATTCATCTAATCAGCAGTGAATGAAGTTGGAATAATCAGCAGCAAACAATAGTAATCAATCTGATCCAGATCTGCAATATAGAGGGATAGTAGCTATTAAAATCCGAACTCAGTAATTGAATTCATACCTGCAGAAGGAAATAAAAATAATAAAAAGATTCGGGTTTAAGTATTTCTTTTAGAAAGGATATATATATATATATATATATATATATATATATATATATATATAGCCATATCATCATAAATTATGGATCTCTAACATTCCTAATGTCCTCTCGAGTGATTATTATGGTGAGAGGTTAGAAATCAAGAGTATCTAGAAAAGGGGACATTACAAGTTCCCCCTTGTTCTAATAAGCAAAGTGGTGTGGTACCTAAGGACAATCATGAATACCAAATTCCCATATTCACCGGTAGAGCTTCATATCAAGACACTTAGCTTGAGCATAGAGAGATTAAAGTAGAGGCACTAAACACTCGTGCCATTGGATGGGATCAGTCCCCAAATACTCTTCCTATTAGGTGTCAAGGAAAAGATGCAAACCACAATCTCCAATTTTAAACTTCTTAAGGCAACTCTAATTAAGCTTTGTGATGTTTATGTGGCTAATACTTTTTGTGATTTGCAATGTGAATGCTTGGTAGACATTTCCACATATTTGTAACATTAGTATTTTTTATGACCAAAATATTGACCTATCTTGTAGCCTACAATTTTGTTGATTTTCTTAATAATAAACTTTGTTTGTAGTAACACATATATCCTATGATTTAAAGAACCACTAGCATATTGCCCACTGTTGTAATGTAATCTATGGAATTATTTTATAATTATTTTTATTATTAATGACAATGGAGTTGCTTCCATTCAAATGTTTAATACTATTTTAATGCATACATAAAATATTCGTTTATAATTTTAGATGTACCTTGGGACCTCAACTACGATACTATTAGTGATAATTACAAAGTGATTTAGGTTTTATTGGAATAAAAGGTACTTCACAACAAAATATCTTCTTCTATTGTAAACATTGAATCAATCATTATAAAGATTTATGAGTTAGAAATGTATGTTTGCATGAGATGAAGAATTAAAGTTCATCATTTTAGATTTATTCCAAAAACTATCTTATCTTGCCTTCATTGTATACAAACATGTATGGTTATGATAACTTTCCAATAGTTTTAAATCAACTAAACAAAAAATATTAACCACATGACTCGTAAGTCTTTGAATATCATGAATTGAATCCCCTATTATAAAATTTTGACATGAAACAAGTAAAAAAATTCAAGATTTTTAATGTAGTTGTGATGAAAGATTCTTAACAACCTTAGATGTGGCATACAAAATTTAGTCTTCACTAGCATTTGCTCGGTATGCAACTACTACAAAATTATTCAATTCCTATCTTGTCAAATGAAATTTAACCTATTGTCATTTATTAGCTTTGCCACATATGAATAAAGTAGTCAATTAGACCATATTATGAATATAATTGTAATATTCTTTTTAATCTTATGGATGTCTCCCATTGTGTTTCTTTAAAATTCTTGTAGCCTTGATCCTTTTGAGTTCCTCTTAGTTTAAACCTATTGTCAGTCCAAACACTTAGAATCATATTTAGCTCTTTCCCAATAACCTTCAAACCCTCCTCTCATTAAGTATCAATTTATAAATCTCATCATGCACAATTTTGTAATAACATGAATGTGTAATTACAATGCAATATAAATTGTGATTTTATTTGTACATATACAAATGTTATTCTCTTCTCCCTGACATCAATCTATAAACCCCATCATGTGAGGTTTTCAAGTGCCATGCATATCTACTAATTACAACATAAACATAATTGTAATTTTTTTGTAGTTGTTAATATATAAATTATAATAATTTATTTCTAATTAAAACCAAGCAGATTGAATTCAAATTAAATTAAAAAAATATTTGTGAATTTACAACTCTATTAGCTATCTCACCAAGCAAAGGGATGTGAAGCAACATTAGAAGTATGTAACCATAAATGAGACAAAATCTACATGCACTTATATAAAATTACATACCTAATCTAGAATGTGTAATTTAATTTCAAATGGTCGGCCTAATATAAGCAAAAATAATACAATTAATCCAAACAAAAATACTATACAAAATGGCAAGGGTAGATTGTGAGCCCTTCTCTCCCATTTACTTTTAAGTGTTACTCATCTTTTGTTTTGGTCCCATTCTCCACCTCCTCCTCCAGCTTTTCATTTCATACATATGCAGGTTTCTTGAAAACAATTCAATATAACATTTTAAGTTATCATAAAACAGGTCTTTGACAGATCCTTGCACTCTATGCATCTAATTTTATGAGGCCAACAGCATGATCAAGATTGCCAAATACTCAACACAAAAACAAAAAATGGAAAATAAAACTTTCTAGAAATTGAAAATAAAATGTTCTCCCTTTATTATTACTGCAGGTTTGACATGGTGCACATTAGTGCAAGCCTATTTTTCATATTGTTTCATTTAGCATCACCAATAATCTCCGCATGAACATTGTCCCTGTTTAAAATGATGGAACCGGTTCTCATCTCTCACAACAATTTCTCTTCCAACAATCTTGGAGATAAATTTTGTTGCAGTGTGGCAATCAGCACATACTCGAAGGTTCTTAACAACTCTAATAGTTGTTCCCGGGGGTGTGTTCAACAAACCAAATGCAATTGCCAACTTTTCACTATGGTGACCAAGAAATAATTCTTTTTCCTCCTCTTCCACATCATTAAGTAAATGTCTTGGATCTGGAGAATACCCTGCTGCCTGTATCTCCCAAGCCAATTTATCCAATTTTGCATAGATCTCTTGTGTCTGTGGATGTGATCTGTCTCCTACAACAAAAGCATGTACCATTTTATGGCCTTCAATCCAACTACATCCAGGGATCTTTTTAATTTCTCTATCTTTCATCAATCTCCTTACCATTTGAGCATCACTCCATCTACCCACTTCTGCATAGATGTTTGATAGAAGAACATAAGTCGCAGCATTTTTAGGATCCAAATCAAAAAGCAGCGTCGCTGTAAATACTCCTAAGTCTATATTCATATATGATCTACAGGCACCAAGAAAACGCATCCACACATCCACCACAGGTTTAACTGGCATCTTAATAATAAAGTTTAGGGTGTCCTCAAGATAGCCAGCACGGGCAAGAAGGTCAACCATGCACACATAATGATCAACTGTAGGTGTGATGCAGTAAGGGTTATTCATGTGATTGAAGTATCTACAGCCCTCATCCACTAAACCTGCATGGCTACATGCACATAGAACACAAGCAAAGCTTACAATGTCAGGATATTTTCCAGAGTGCCTCATCAATTCAAAGATTTTGAGAGCATCTTTGCAAAATCCATTTTGTGCATATCCTGCAATCATTGCATTCCATGAGATGACATCTCTTCGTGGCATGTTGGCAAACAGTTCACGTGCCCTGTCTATGCTTCCACATTTTGCATACATGTCTACCAGAGCATTTCCAACTATAATATCTGACAAAAATCCCCCTTCCATTATGCTTTGATGGATGTCCATACCCTGTTTCAAAGCTCCCATTTTGCCACAGGCAGGCAGGATGCTGGCAAAGGTTGTGGGATTTGGCTTTACACCTGCAAATTGCATTTGCTTGAAAGTTTCTAAAGCTTTTTCAACAAATCCATTTTGTGCATATCCTGCAATCATTGCAGTCCATGAAATCACATCTTTTTCAAGCATTCTGTCAAACAGTACACGTGCCTTGTCTATACTTCCACATTTTGCATACATGTCTATCAGAGCATTTCCAACTATAATATCTGATAAAAATCCTCCTTCCATTATGCTTCGATGGATGTCCATACCCTGTTCTAAAGCTCCCATTTTGGCGCAGGCAGGGAGGATGCTGGCAAAGGTTGTGGAATTTGACTTTACATCTCCCAATTGCATTTGCTTGAAAGTTTCTAAAGCCTTTTCAACAAATCCATTTTGTGCATATCCTGCAATCATTGCAGTCCATGAGACAACATCTCTTTGAGGCATTCTGTCAAATAGTCCACGTGCCTTGTCTATGCTTCCACATTTTGCATACATATCTACTAGAGCATTTCCAACTATAATATCTGACAAAAATCCCCCTTCCATTATGCTTTGATGGATGTCCATGCCCTGTTCCAAAGCTCCCATTTTGGCACAGGCAGGGAGGATACTGGCAAAGGTTGTGGAATTTGGCTTTACACTTGCCGATTGCATTTGCTTGAAAGTTTCTAAAGCCTTTTCAACATATCCATTTTGTGCATATCCTGTAATCATGGCATTCCATGAGACCACATTTCTTTGAGGCAATCTGTCAAACAATTCACATGCCTTGCCTATGCTTCCACATTTTGCATACATGTCTACCAGAGCATTTCCAACTATAGTATCTGACAAAAATCCCTCTTCCATTATGCTTTGATGGATGTCCATACCCTGTTCCAAAGCTCCCATTTTGGCACAGGCAGGGAGGATGCTCACAAAGGTGGTGGAGTTCGGCTTTACACCTTCTAATTGCATTTGCTTGAAAGTTTCGAAAGCCTTTTCAACAAATCCATGTTGTGCATATCCTGCAATCATTGCAGTCCATGAGATCACATTTCTTTGAGGCATTCTGTCAAACAATTCACGTGCCTTGTCTATGCTTCCACATTTTGCGTACATGTCTACCAGAGCATTTCCAACTATAATATCTGACAAAAATCCCCCTTCCATTATGCTTTGATGGATATCCATGCCCTGTTCCAAAGCTCTCATTTTGGCGCAGGCAGGGAGGAGGCTGGCAAAGGTTGTAGAATTTGGCTTTACACCTGCCAATTGCATTTGCTCGAAAATTTGTAAAGCCTTTTCAGCATTTCCAATTTGTGCATATCCTGCAATCATTGCAGTCCAAGAGACCACATTTTTTTGAGGCATTTTGTCAAACACTTCACGTGCTTTGTCTATGTTCCCACATTTTGCATACATGTCTACCAGTGCACTTGCCACTACAACATCTGATAAAATTCCTCTATCCTTTACGCTTTGATGGATGTCTATACCCTCTTCCAAAGCTCCCATTTTGGCACAGGCTGGGAGTACGCTGGCAAATGTGAACTGATCGGGTTGGAAACCTGTTCGTTGCATTTGCTGAAACAGTGTGACTGCCTCATGTGGATACCCATGTCTTCTGTACGCTGCAATAATCGTATTCCATGAGACGCTGTCTTGTTCATTCATGTGATCAAACACTCTACGAGCATCTACCAATCTTCCGCACTTCGCATACATGTAAATGAGCTTATTATGAAAAGTCGTGCGTGTAGCAAATGCAAATTGCCTTTGAGCGATGAAAGAGTGGACATTTTTCCCTTGTGAAAGCGCGTTTTTGAGAATGCAGGTCTGCAATAATTGAAGATATGTAGAGGAGTGTTCAGGGAGGTCGTGTGTAGTAAGCAGAATGTGCAGTGCCTCCTTCAATTGACCCTCTCTACATAATGCTGTGAGATTGAGATGAGTAGTGGATAGCAATGTCATCTTATGATTGTAATTGGAGCATGGAAAATGTGCAATATTATTCAGTCTACGTCTGCCACAATGACATTGCCAGTGGTGAGCCCGGGAACATTTTCAGTTCATAGCATCAGTCAAGATTCGAAGGATCGTTATAATGTTCTAACCTTGCCCTTTGTCAACTCCCTTTACGTTGGTTGAATGTGACTAAGTTCATGGAAACCCCTTATATTGGGGAGAGTGGTTACTTTATCAGCATTAAGATCAAGGAGTATGGTGTGGGTATTAAACATTAAGGTAATGGAAAATCTGTTTTTGCTGAAGACTCTTCTAACACGTCCTCCTCAAAGAGGATAACCATTTCAAAAGAAAGTTAAAAGAGGCAATGCAGATATGTAAACACCCTAATAACCTCAACTTAACAATCTCAACTGAAACGTTGGATGGAACTTAAGTTTTTCCGAATAGCCTTACTAAATTCTCTTAAATTCAATCACTCGGCTCTTCCTTGACATCTTCCCCCTCTTCCCTTCTTTTGTTTCCTTTTTCCTATCCCTCTTTTATTTTCCTATTTCTTCCAAGACTCATGCCTCTTAATTTCTCTTCTTTCTCCTTATCTTCTCCCTCCCTTCTCCCTTTTCTTCCTCTTTTCTCTCTCCTCATTTGACTCTTTGAACAACCCCCATCTTTCTTTTTTCTATCATTTCCGTCCCTCTCTCTTATTATTTTTCTTTCCAACTCTTGCCCTGTTCATACCTAGTACTCATCTAGCTATTCCACTAAGTTCCTCTTTCCTCTCTCCTCATTTGATTCTTTCAACTACCCCCATCTTTCTTTTTTTTATCATTCCCCTCCCCTTCTCTTAGTTATTATTTTTCTTTCCCGTTGTTGACCTGTTCATACCTTGTGCTCATCTAGCTATTCCACTAAATTCCTTTCTTGGCTTGTTCAAATTTGTTCCCCTACCATCCCTTGCTCTCCCTCGTTTTCTAATTCTCTTATTTTTTGTTATCTTTAGTTTTTATTTGTCCCTCTTTTATTTATGAATTCCCTTCCTTTCTTTTATCTCTTATCCCCTTTGTGTTTAACATTAATTTGTGATTTTTTTACTTACTAATCTTTAGTTTGTCATATAAATGATTAGTCTAATTTACATTATAATTTTTACAACTACTTGTTTATTATTTAGTTGGATAATATTAATCAATTATTTTTTAATCATTAATTAGGTTATTACATATGCTACTCATATACTTGGACAATCTAGTAGACCAATAAGAGTTTTATTTTGTCTCTAATTATAATCTATAACATTTATGTACTCTCAATATTATCATTCATACCATGTATTAGTAATGTGGTAACATGGTAATGTACATTTAGTTTGTTTTTAACTTTATCATTTCATATTTATGGTGTGTATTTGTCATCTCAATACAATGATTAATTGTTGTTTAATTTGTTTTCACTCATTTTCATTACATTTGGTCCTCTCCTACTTGCTATTATATTTCTTTGTTTTCACTCATTTTCATTACATTTGGTCCTCTCCTACTTGCTATTATATCTCTCTCTCTCTCTCTCTCTCTCTCTCTCTCTCTCTCTCTCTCTCTCTCTCTCTCTCTCTCTCTCTCTCTCTCTCTCTCTCTCTCTCTCTCTCTCTCTCTCTCTCTCTCTCTCATGCACACATTTCTTGTGCCCTCTTTTCCTTTCTTAACCTTCCCTTCTATTTAGGGAGAAAAAACAACAATCCAACACTCATTTTTAAAACTGCTGACTTGGGGTCAGCTCCCTTTATAGATTCTACACAATTATTACTAGAAGCACTCTTCAATTAATTTCACTAGCCTACTTCCTTATTTTATAAGCTAATTGAAATATAAATTATTTATTTTGAAACAAGAAGAGGGTCTCTAGTAGAGAAAAATGTCCAGGGCATAATCTAGGTGAGCATTTTCAATGGACATCAACATTGCAATGTAAACATCAATATGATATTCATTTTAGTATTAATTGTTTGAATGAGGCGTATAATATAGATATCATTCCTCCACATTTATGACTCCTTTTGCTCACACCACACTACATTTGTTGAAGTTTTAAAGAGGTGATTGGTACTAATTGTTTGAGTAGGGCCTATAATACAAGCATCATTCATCCACATTGAGGACTTATTTTGCCCACACCACACTACATTTAGTGAAGTTTCAAAGAAGTGATTTATCACTACCTCCATTTGCACTTGGAAGAATATTCTTCACTCTAGCCTACAAAATCATGAAAAGCCTCTATATTTGGTGCTTTCCTACTCATCTCTATACTTTAGAGGTGTCTCTGAACATGTAGATCACACATATTGGTAGGTGGAAAAACAACAATGGAAGTTATTATTCAAAACCCCGCCCACAAAAAAGTTCTCCCACATTATATTTATGTGAACAATTCATGTGAAGTGATAAGAACAATCCCTAGGGTTAGTCTAGGCTAATCCAATGAAATGCAAACACATAAGCATCAACCTAGACTAATCACATTTATTTATAACTAGAGTCAGATAGACCTAGACATAAACATTTATTATTTTTAGAAAGGAAATAGGAGGGAAAATGAAGCTTATATCTATAATCGAAGAGGGCATGCAAATCTAATATAGCACTAAAACTAATTCTTCTCAAGATCTAGGATATGAGATGATAGTTGTATTTCCAAACTTGAATACTTGAATATTCTTGTTTCCTTTACTTTGGGTTGACTTTACAAATTAGCATAAGTTCACAAGTGTGAACTCAATATTTGCTAGCAAACTTGACCTCTTATACTTCTTGATCTCTACTTTTTCACTTGTTATGTGAATGGATGTCTCTTCACATAATAATCTAGTTTTTCTTCTTGTTGGTTTGCATGTGATAAGGATTATTGCTCCAATGTGTCAAATTGTATAAGATTGTTGATTCCAACAACTACATAAATGATTAAAAACAACACTCTTTAGACATGTAAATGTTAGATTCCTTTTAGTGCACTAATTGAAGTGTGAATGTGAGAATAATCTCTCAAACTTTTGGATGATAGAATGAATACATTGAGTGTATTTAAATACAAGGATATAACAACACATCATGCAAATTTATGTTTGGTTAGCCTTGGGCAAGAACTGTGAAGGGGGATAGCTGGCCAAAATTCAAATTTTAAATTTTGAATTAGGATTGGTTGAGTGTATGATTTGTAGGGGCAACCCCATGACTGTGAACTTGATTTGGGAGAAGTGAGGGCCAAAATCAAGGTGGAACACATGGCTAAGGCATGGATAAAATATGGGGTTAGGGATTTGCATAGGAGGTGCAAGTCAAGGGACCCAACTTTGCACAAAACTATGTCATTTTTCACTATGTTTATGTATCAAGAAACTCTCCCCAAAATGAGCACAAAATGGAATCAGAAATAACATAGGTATGCACTCTAAAGTGCTTGTGAATCCTAGCATGGCCATGCATGTATAGTAAAGTAAATATCTTAGACATCAAAGGATATCGTAATGAGGTCAATACAAAGTAATAATAAAGGAAGAGCAAAAGAACAAAGAAGAATGAAAAGTTTGCTTTTAGAAAAAGTCCATGTTGAAAGAATTGGCCAATATTGTGAAAGAAGAAATCTTTCTAGAAAAACTAATATAGTTCTCCAAGTATTGGAACAAGGAATGTCAAGAAAGTAAAACCCACCAAGTAAGAGATGTCATGAAAATTACCAAAAATGGAAGAAGAAACCCATATTGCTGGATGTCAAATTAAATGAGAGATTGGTGAGGGAAGTACTACTAGATTTTGGAGAAGACACTAATATTATCCCTAAGTACATTTGGGAGTAGCTAGGAAAATCGACACTATATAAAATACCTTAAGATATAGCTCTAATAGATGGAACTCCTAGATGTCCTTATGGGACTTGGAGAAATATGGAGGTGAATTTTATAGGCATTAAAAGAAAAGTGGGTTTTGAAGTGATAGAAATGCATCGAGTGATAGTGGACGCTACACCATATTACTAAACCTTGAATGGCTTGTGGATTGTAATATAATTTTATATTCAAACCAGGAGGAATGAATCTTACAAAGGGATGGTAAGGCAGTACACATACCTATGAAAGTAGGAACAAAAGGGGCATATTTTGAAGTACATACAATTAAGATGATAGAGAATATGATGAACAAATACAAGGACTATTAAACTTAGGGAGGGTCCCTAAGATTGATTTAGAAGGAGAGACAAACTCAAAAGGCAAAATAGTGGTGGATAGTGGAGAATCTACCATAAATTTAGGAAATGTGGTAGAAGCACAGAAACTAAATGAGCTATCTAAAGGAGACCTAGGAAGCTCCTATATATAAGAAATATAGAAAATGGTAGTGGTGAGTACCACAAATGAAGAAACCCTACTACAAGGGGGGGATAGAAGAGGTTATCACATTAAAAGAGGCATATCACATATCAAACAACCAAAATACATAGAAGCAAGTTAACTGCTTGGGTACCTCCAATAGATGGAAAAGACATTTGAGAGGGAGGATCTCAAGATGGAAGCTCTTGATGATACATTGGTAGTGAATGCAACACAGTGGTGGAACCCACACAAACCTAGCATTCCAACATGGAAAGTGTTATCTGTATTGATCAAAACAAGATACATGGAGGAAGAAGGCAACTTAGAAGCCACAATAGAATATGATGGAACATCAAATTGAAGAAGACATCATGATAAGTGTGAACAGATTTGGGATGCAATAAGGGAAAGAGATGTAAGTCTAAGAATTTAGTTATTTAAATAAACCCTAGTGCCAATAATAAAAACATGCTACATTCATCAAGATCAAAGGAAGGAAATGAGAAGGACGGGCTATAACAGTGATTTTTGTAGAACCTTTAATTTCTAGGATTGTGACAAAATAATAAACAATGTGTTAAAGAGGATGAAAGAGGTGATAACCTTGCCTATAAAGTAAGTGAGAAGAAAATTTGGTGAGAAAGAAACATTGACAATGCCACAAAAAGAAGAGGGAATTTGGATGATGATTGATTGGATGGATCAAGCAGGCACAATGTTGCAAAAGGCCTACTATTAAGTAAAAAAGGGAGAGAAAAACTCAAATTAGGAGGAGGATAACCCCATAAAATTGGAAGTATAGATACAAGAAGGAGAGAAGGTGCTAACAAATAAAATTAAAGACAAAACACAATACTTTTATCATCGCCTCAAAATTAGGGAAGAAAATGTTGTAAAGGGAGCACCCAAAATAGCAAAAATGGTAGAGTATGGGGGAAGTTGAAATTATGAAAAGCCAACAAGTAGCGAAGGGAAGAAAACATTTTGACTAAAAGATAATCAATAATTAACCAATACATGTCGACATCTAAGGGAGGGATTTCCTCCCTTAAAGAGCAATGGAAATTGCTACTTGGAATGTTAGGGGCTTGAATGCCCCTAATGACTAGTGTGCGACCAAGCCTCACATTGATAATATGGTGGTCAACTTAGTTAAGTTGCAAGAGATAAAACTAAGGGATTTAGAGGTTAAACTATTCATCAGTAATTGCAACGGATGAGATGGATTTTTTTGTGGATGCCATTGGTATAGTCAGTGGACTTGGTATCTTATGGGCCCCTAGACAAGTTTCTATGGAACTACTTCATTCTTCATTACATTAGATGGTCATCTTGGTAAGAAGTCTTCACTTGGATTTATTTTCTTGATGGTAAATATGTATGGGCCAACAAAGACTAAGGAGAAAATTTTAGTATGGAATGAGATACACTCTATTCCTCTTTCACAACTGGACAAAAATATATCTTAGGGGGTAATTTCAATGATATCCATTCCAATTCAAAAAAAGAGCAGTGGTCTATCTCGCACAACCCAAGCCTATCTTGATTTTTAGAACTTTGTAAGGGATGCAGAACTCATGGATTTCATACCCAAGAATGGGAAATTCACTTGGATAAATAGACATGTGGGATTTATGAATATCTTTGAGTGTTCAAGGACTAGTTTTTACACTCTACTAATTGGCTCCAATCCCTTCGTATTTTAGATTCTATCATTTTCCCTATCTTAGGCTCAAACCATTACTCAATGCTATTCTCAATCATGGAGGACATACCCCCTTTTAGGTGTCAATTTAAATTTGAGAGGATGTGGTTCATAAGGGATGATCTATTAGATCTCATCCAATCTTGGTGGTTTGAAGCTTCCATACAAAAGGGGTCAAAGATGTTTAGCTTTTCCAAGAAGTTAAGACATATTAAATCTCAATTGAAGGATTGGAATAAGCATTCCTTCAAGAATATATTCAAGGAAAATGAGAGAACTGAATAGGAATTGAAACACTCAATCATAAGGTTATTACACTTGGAATTTGTTTCAAACAGATTATATTAAAGAGAAGGAACTTTTGGCACATCACATGGAAATCTTGGTGAGAGAAGAAATATTTTGGAAACTTAAATCAAGGGAGACATGGTTGATGGATGGGGACTTGAATACTAAATTTATCCATAATGCCTCAAAGGTGAGAAGAGGCCAAAATATGATCTATTCGTAAAATAGATGAAGGAATATTAGTGGCAAAGGTGGAGGAGGTGCAAAATGAGACTGTCTCTTATTTCAAGGAACTATGGGTTGCCAATGATGCTTGGGATACAAAATATCTTTTGGATATCATGCCATATTTAGTCATGAATGATGGCAATTCTATGCTCATGGCACCCATTTATGAGGATGAAGTAAAAGTTTTGGTCTTTCAATTGCATCCAAACAAGGCTCCTGGTCTAGATGGGTTTCCAACATGTTTTTATCAGAAGTGTTGGGATATAATTGGTAGCGAGATGTGGGAGGTGGTTGAGGACTTGCGGAAGTACAAAAGAATTCTAAAGGATCTCAACAACACAAATATTGTGCTTATTCCCTAGAAGCTTGAGTGTGATTCATTTATGGAATCCATTCAATTTCTTTGTGCAATGCTATGTATAAAATAATCTCCAAGGTTATGGTGAATAGGATGAAATTTGTACTCCCAAATAAAGCAATTTGATGCTGGGAAGAGCCATTACAAATGGAATCATAGTGGCACATGAAGCCATCCACTCAATAGTTTTCTCAAATTAGAAAAGCATGGTTATTAAACTTGACATAAGTAAGGATTATGACCAGGTCAATTGGTCATTTTTTATGAGAATTTTGAAGAAGTTTGGGTTTGGGTGGGCCTAACTTGATTGGATATTCGACCGTATATATTCACTCTCAGGGTCTCTATCTTGGTCAATGGTAAACCTTATGGTTTCTTAGATGTCGTGAGATGGATTAAACAAGGTGACCCATTATCTCCCTTCCTCTTTGTGTTAATGGCAAAAGGACTTGGTAGAGCTATCAAAGTGAAGGCCTCCACGGATGATTGGTGTGGTGTACAAATAGCAAGGAATATGGATACCATCACTCACCAATTTTTTTTTTTATGATACAATCCTTTACAAGGAGGCTCAAATGGAGGTAGCAAGCATGATCAAAACCACTTTGGATTGTTACATCTCTCTATTAGGACATATCATTAATTGTGATAAATAAAAAATCTTCTTTTTTCACACTAGGGGGTGGCACAAAGAAGGATTGCTGGCTACCTTGGTTTCAATATTGGTTCCATCCTGAGTAGATATTTGGGTGTGTCATTGTTCAAAGGTGCTACAAGAACCGGGTTGCAGGATGATACAATTAGGGTATGCAAAACAAAGTCTGAGACTTGGAAAGGTTGGTGGCTAATGATGGTTGGTAGGATTATAATGATGAAGGTTGTGTTAGATCAATGATCCCAATTTATACAATGTCATGTCTACAACTCACAAAGAAAGTCACACAAAATTTAGATGGGATACTAAAGAGATTTTTATGGTAAGGATCCAAGGAGGTAAGGAGGATATTGTTAGTTAGTTGGGACATGGTAAGGAAAAGAAAATTGAAAGGAGGTGTAGGCATCTAATTCATTTTGAAGCAAAACACCAAACTAGGAGTGAAGTTGGTATGGAAGATGTATGACAATCCGGAATCCCATCATAGTCAAATCTTACATAAGAAGTATCTTGATACTAGGAACCCAAGCAAAATCTTTACAATGATGTTTTCGCAACCATCTCTAGCTATGATTGTAGATCTATAGTGAGCAAATTGGAGGGATTGTTAATATGAAACTGATGAAGGAAAATGTTGGATTGAGTGAGTGTTTCTTGCTCTTTGAAGTATGACTCAGGAAGAGCAATTTTGAGGAATTCATAAGATTTATGGCCCATCACCTTGGGTTGCTCACTCTACAACAATAGGAGAGACTTCAAGAGCTCAAGGATGGACTTCTCTTCATATAGCACAACAACAATTAGGAGGGAATATAATTGTAAAATTTCATATATCTTCTCTATTAGAGGCTTATATTTTTCTATTTTATTTAACGAAAGGAGTTTAAATGGTAGAAATATTGTATTAATTATATTATATTGATATTACTTAACATTTTTTAGATAAATGTATTTAGGATATCTATACTAAACCACACAAATTAATGCTAAACAAAAAGGGACTCAAAAATAAAAGAAAGAAATGAAGGAAGTTAATAAATAAAAGGGGGTGAACAAAAACTAAATATTATAAAAGAGAGAGAATTAAAAAGAGGTTTTAAAAAAGGAAGTTAGTGGAATAGCTGGATGACAACAAGGTATGAATAGGTCAAGCACTAGAAAGAAAAATAATAATTAAGAGAGGGGGATGGGGAATGGGGAATGATAATAAAAATGAAAGATGGGGATAGTTACACATAACAAATGAGGAGACAGTAAAGAGGAAGAAAGAGTAGAAGGGAAGGGAAGATAAGGAAAAAGAAAGAAAGTTAAGAGGCATCAGTCTTGGAAGAAAGGACAAGAAGAGAGAAGAGGGGGGAAGATGTAAAAAGAAGTGAAGGGATTGAATTTAGGAGAATTTAGTAAGGGCTGTCAAGATAAACTTAAGTTCAGTGAAGGGATTGAAAGGATTGAATTTAAGAGAATTTAATAAGAGCTCCCAAAATAAACTAAAGTTCCGTGAAGGGACTGAAAGGATTGAATTTAAGAGAATTTAGTAAGGGCTGCCAAGATAAACTTAAGTTCTATCTATCATGACAGTTGAGGTTGTGAAGATGTCTACTTTATCTCCATCACCTCTTTTAACTCGCTCTTATAGTTATATTCTTTAACACAGACCTCCAAACAAATATAAGATTGAGGGTTCCTTGGAGCTCGGGTACAGTCAAGAGATGTTGGCAAAAAAAAGCTCCACGAATTTGGCTTGTTGCAGCAGCTCTGCAGGTTCTGTATTTGTACAGCATGATCTGCTGTAGATTGCTCTGTTACTATTGTATTCTCTGTTATTTTGCTTATTCCAATCTTTAAAAAAAATGGTGTTTGTTGCTCTTAAAAAGAGTGTCCGGTAAGATTTCCCAATACATTCCTATTTATTGCATATTGCTTGAATCTAATATTAATGACGCGACTCGCATCACCAATATAGAGAATCCCACAGAAACTTTGTCACATTCAACCAATGTTCTGCAAATGTTCAATCAAGGTAGAGGGAGTCGACAAGGGCAACGTTAGAACTTTGTCTGCTATCAAGGGAAAATGTTCCCGGGCTTTACCACTGGCAATTTCATTGTGGTATACATGGACTGAATAACGCTGCACATTTTCCACGCTCCAATTACAATCGTAAAATGCGATTGCCATCCACTACTCACCTCAATCTCACAGCATTATGTAGAGAGGGGAAGTTGAAGGAAGCGCTGCACATTCTGCTTACTACACACAACCCCCCTGAAGACTTCTCCACATATCTTCAATTATTGCAGACCTGCATTCTGAAGAACACGCTTTCACAAGGGAAAAAAGTCCATTCTGTTATCGCTCACAGGCGATTTGCGTTTGCTACAAACACAACTTTTCATAATAAGCTTATTTACATGTATGCCAAGTGTGGAAGTTTGGGGTATGCTCGTAAAGTGTTTGACCACATGAAAGATCAAAACAACGTCTCATGGAATACGATTATTTCAGCATACGGAAGACATGGCTGTCCTCACGAGGCAGTCACACTGTTCCACCAAATGCAACGAACAGGTTTCCAACCCGATCAGTTCACATTTGCCAGCGTAATTCCAGCCTGTGCCAAAATGGGTGCTTTGGAAGAGGGTATGGACATCCATCAAAGCATAAAGGATAGAGGAATTTTCTCAGATGTTGTAGTTGCAAGTGCCCTGGTAGACATGTATGCAAAATGTGGAAGCATAGACAAGGCACGTGAACTGTTTGACAAAATGCCTCAACGAGATGTGGTTTCATGGAATGCCATGATTGCAGGATATGCACAAAATGAATTTGTTGAAAAGGCTTTAGAAACTTTCAAGCAAATGCAACTGGCAAGTGTAATGCCAAATTCCACAACCTTTGCCAGTATTCTCCCTGCCTGTGCCAAAATGGGAGCTTTGAAACAGGGTATGGACATTCATCAAAGCATAAAGGATAGCGGAATTTCGTTAGATGTTGTAGTTGCAACTGCCCTGGTAGACATGTATGCGAAATGCGGAAGCATAGACAAGGCACATGAACTGTTTGACAAAATGCCTCACAGAGATGTCATCTCATGGACTGCAATGATTGTAGGATATGCACAAAACGGATTTGTCGAAAAGGCTTTAGAAACTTTCAAGCAAATGCAACTGGCAGGTGTAAAGCCGAATTCCACAACCTTTGCCAGCATCCTCCCTGCCTGTGCTAAAATGGGAGCTTTGGAACAGGGTATGGACATCCATCAAAGCATAATAGAAGAGGGATTTTTGTCAGATATTACAGTTGGAAATGCTCTGGTAGACATGTATGCAAAATGTGGAAGCATGGACAAGGCACGTGAATTGTTTCATAGAATGTCTCAAAGAGATGTCTTCTCATGGAATGCAATGATTGGAGGATATGCACAAAATGGGCATGTTGATAAGGCTTTAGAAACTTTCAAGCAAATGCAATTGGCAGGTGTAAAGCCAAATTCCACAACCTTTGCCAACATCCTGCCTGCCTGTGCCAAAATGGGAGCTTTGGAATGGGGTATGGACATCCATCAAAGCATAATGGAAGAGGGGTTTTTGTTAGATATTATAGTTGGAAATGCTCTGGTAGACATGTATGCAAAATGTGGAAGCATAGACAAGGCACGTGAACTGTTTGACAGAATGCCTCAAAGAGATGTCATCTCATGGAATGCAATGATTGCAGGATATGCACAAAATGGATTTTGCAAGGATGCCCTCAAAATATTTGAATTAATGAAGGACTCTGGAACATATCCTGACATCGTAAGCTTTGCTTGTGTTCTATCTGCATGCAGTCATGCAGGTTTAGTGGATGAGGGCTGTACATACTTCAATCACATGAGTAGCCCTTATTGCATTACACCTACAGTTGACCATTATGTGTGCATGGTTGACCTTCTTGCCCGTGCTGGCTATCTTGAGGATACCCTAAAGTTTATCATTAAGATGCCAGTTAAACCTGTGGTGGTTGTGTGGATGTGTTTCCTTGGTGCCTGTAGATCACATATGAATACAGGCTTAGGAGTATTTACAGCAACGCTGCTTTTAGATTTGGATCCTAGAAATGCCGCGACTTATATTCTTCTCTCAAACATCTATGCAGAAGTGGGCATGTGGGGCGAGGTTCAAATGGTAAGGAGATTGATGAAAGATACAGAAATTAAAAAGATCCCTGGATGCAGTTGGATTGAAGGTCATAAAATGGTACATGCTTTTTGTGTAGGAGACAGGTCACATCCACAGACACAGGAAATCTATGCAAAGTTGGAGAAATTGGCTTGGGAGATGAAGGCAGCAGGGTATTTTCCAGATTCAAGACATTTACATAATGATGTGGAAGAGGAGGAAAAAGAATTGTTTCTATGCCACCATAGTGAAAAGTTGGCAATTGCATTCGGTTTGTTAAACAAACCCCCTGGAACAACTATTAGAGTTGTTAAGAACCTTCAAATATGTGCTGATTGCCACACTGCAACAAAATTTATTTCCAAGATTGTTGCAAGAGAAATTGTTGTGAGAGATACAAGCCGTTTCCATCATTTTAAACAGGGACAATGTTCTTGCGGAGATTATTGGTGATGCTAAATGAAGCAATCTGAAAAATAGGCTTGCACTATAATAATGAGCACTGTGTCAGACCTGCAGTAATAATGAAGGGACAAGATTTATTTTCAGTTTCTAGAAGTTCTTTTCATTTTGTTTTTCGTTGTTGAGCATTTGGCAATCTAGACCATGCTGTTGGCTTTGTAAAATTAGATGCATAGAGTGCAATACAAATCACTGCTTATATACATTGTAGGGTATCTGCCAAAGACCCATTTTATGAAACATGGACATTTCATTGCATTGTTTTCAGGGAAGCCTGCATATGTATGAAATGAAAGACTGGAGGAGATGGTGGAGAATGGGCAAAAAACAAAAGGTGACAAACACTTGAAGTAAATGGAAAGATGCTTGACCAACAGGAAATAGGAGAGGGCTCACAATCAACCATTGTCATTTTGGATAGTTCTTTTGTTTGGATTAATTGTATTATCTTTTGCCTATGTCAGGTCACTCGAGATTAAATTACACATTTCAGACTAGGTATGCAATTTTATATAGGTGCATGCAAATTTTGTCTCATTTATGGTTAGATATATCTAATGTTGCTTCACATCACTTTGCTTGGTCAAATAGCTAATAGATTTGTGAATCCACAAATATTTTTTAATTTAATTTGATTTCAATCTGTTTGGTTTTAATTAGAAATAAACTATTATAATTTATAAATGAAGAAGTATAAGAAACTACAATTGTATTTATGTTATAATTAGTAGACATGCATGACACTTGAAAAACTCATATAATGTTGTTTAATTGATGTTGGAGAGAAGAGAATAACATTTGTATATGTAAAAATAAAATCAAAATTTACATTACATTGCAATCACACATTCATGGTATTACAAAATTGTGGATGATGAGATTTGTAATTTGATATTAATGAGACGAGGGTTTGAAGGTGGTTGGGAGAGAGCTAAATAGGACATTTCATAAGTGTTTGGAGTGACATGATGTTTAAAACAAGAGAACTCAAAAGGATCAAGGCTATAAGAATTTTAGAGAAACACAATGGGAGACATCCATAGGATTAAAAATAATATTACAATCTTATTCATGATAGGGTCAAATTGACTTCTTATTCATGTGTGGCAAACCTAACAAATGGTAGTAAAGATTAAATTTCATTTGATAAGAAGGAATTGATTAATATTGCATTAGTTGCATACCTAGCAAATGGTAGTGAAGACAAAATTCCATATGCCACATCTAATATTTGTTTATAATCCTTAATTACAACTACATTAAGAATCTTGATCATTCATACTTGTTTCATGTCAAAATTTTATAGTAGGGGACTTAATTCATAATGTTCAAAGACTTGCGATTAAAGTAGCTAACAATTCTATTTAGTCGATTTAAAAATGTTGGAATGTTAACATAAGCATTCATGTTTGTATACAATGAAGGAATTTTTTTTTTAAATAATCTAGAATGAACTTTAATACTTCATCTCATGCAAATACATTTGACAACTTTATGGTTATAAGGAAACATATATTTCTAAGTCATTATAAGTCTTTACAATGAGTGTATTCAATATTTACAATAAAAGAAGGGAATTTGGTATGAAGTACTTTCTATTCTTATAAAAGCTAACTCGCTATGTAACTATCACTAATAGTATCACACCTTGAGGTCCCAAAGTATATCTAGAATTATAAATGAATATTTTTATGTATGCATTATAATAGTATACAACACTTGAATAGGAGCAACTCCATTGTCATTAATAATAAAAATAATTCCATATATTACATGGTAAAAGTGAGCAATAGTGTCACAAATATGTGGAAATGTCTACCAAACACATTGTCTGAAAATTGCATCCAAAGTTCAGCAAAATCCCATAAGATGGGTTCAAGTGTGCATAACCATTGAGCACCCAAAACCACATCACATCCGCCTAAGGGCAAGGCAAACATGTCGGAGCGCAGGTTAGAATCTCCAATAGAGATACGCAAATTGCAACACTTCCCTTTGCAAGGTAATGTGGCCCCATTGGCAATCATGACTTCAAAGTTTGAGCAAGGATGAACAAAACAATCAGCCTGTTTGGCTATTCGAGGGTCAATGAAGTTATGAGTACTTCCAGAATCAATGAGTATTGTAAGAGGGAGCTTCTTGAAGTAACCCTTGACCCGCATAGTTTGTGGGGTGGTGACTCCTGCTACGGCATGGAGAGAGATCTCTGGGTGGTCTTCTTGAGAGTAGGGTCAACATGTGACTGATTAGTTTCAACCTAATCAGCTACTGTATCCTGAGCATCTGCATAAACTTCAGTTTCAGGCGGAGAATCCACATCCAAGAGATAGAGCTTTTGCTCAACACATCTATCTTCCTGAGTGAATTTGTCATAACAAGTATAACAAAGCCCTTTTCTCTATGTGCCCGCATCTCTGCTTCAGTCAAATGCTTGATAGGAGTTGGTCTAGGAGCTGGCATTATTTGAGGGCTTTGGGGATCCATATTTCTGAATGGAACAAAATTGGATTTGGAGCGTTGTTGAGCTGTGATCTTGTCCTCTGCCAACTTAGCCAACCCTAAGGCTTCCATCATTGTGCTTGGACAGAACATTTTAACCTCAGAGCGAATTGCATCCTTCAAACCACTGACAAAACAACTCCTGAAGAATTCATCAGATAATCCCTCTATGTGATTGGCCAGTTTTTCAAATTCTGTCTGATATTCTCTCACAGTACCTGTTTGGCGTAGTTTTGTGAGTGCTCCTGTGAAGTCATCAAAAGCACTAGGGCCAAATCGTTGCAAAATGAGTTTACAAAAATCTATCCATTTTGGCTCTTCATGAGCTTTGATGTACCAACGGAACCATTGAAGGGCTTCATGTTCCAAATGAAAGGAGGCAAGTGGGACTTTGTTGACATCAAAAGTATTATGCAGACTGAAATATTGTTCTGCCTGGTATATCCATCCAGTCAGATCATCACCATTGAAGCGAGGAAAATCAAGCTTCGGTCCATGAAAATTGCCGGAAGAAGAAAACCCTATATCTATAGAAGACTTTGGCTGCCGTCTATTGTTCATGGTTGAATGCTGAAGATTAGCCTGAGCATTTTTTCATCTAGATCTTGGAGTTTGGTCTTGATCGCTGCAAGTTCCTACTCCATGTTTTTTGCTCCTGCACGGGTGACAAACATAACCAAGATGTTTTTTTTTGGAATGGGTAGAAAAACAAAAACAAAAACTTTTTTAGTAAAGGAAAATTTGGATTTGGGAAAAACTCTGATAGGTAATTGGGGTTTGACTAGGTTTTGGACATTTTCTGAGGGGCAGGGAAGCAGAAAATGGGGATTTCAGAAGCGGGGTGAAAGAATGGGAAAATTTGTCCAAGAGGGACAAAGGAGCAGAAATAGGAAATGAAAACTGTGGCAAAATTTGAAGGTGATTGGGTGAGAAGCAAAGAAGTTATGGCAAACCCTAAAAATAGACAAATGTGGGATTTCTGGCTTTGATAAGTGGAATTTGGGATAGGGTCCTCAAGAAAGGAAATATGCAGAATGGAATTTCAAGGGTTCCAATGAATTTTCAAAGGAAACGAAACTAAAGCAAGGAAGATATGGTGAAAAAATAGATTTTTTTTCTTGGAAACGATCTGCAACAGGATCTACAATGGCTCTGGACAGAATCAATCTGTGATTTGTCAGCTGGCAATAGATATGGACCCCAGGTATGTTCGGCTTCGTAAAGGTTCAGGGGATTCACTCGGCTACCAATGTTGTCTAACGGCTTGCGTATTGGGGCAGTACCCCTCACTCCACGACTCAGGTAAAACTGATAACCGCTTTGCCACAAACGACAACTCTTGGTTTACCTCACGGATGGGAACTAGTCAATCAGGTAGGGGTCGGTGCCCTTTTCGCTGGCAGGTCCTCTCAATGGGCCAGCTACTTTGGGGTTCTTGTGGTACTCCTCACAATGAGTTTTAGGGCTATGCCCAGGCACTTCCCACAGTTAAGCGAATAGGGATTATTCCCTAATTCGAACTTGCAATTGAAATGAACAATATAGATGCAAAGAAAAAAGAACTACTGCAATAATCACAGCGCTTGGAGGCCACTGCGAAATTTTTTTTAGCAAAAATTCCACCCAGCGAGCCCAAGAAAGCGCTCTAATACCATATGAGAGGAACCTCCTGCAACAATATAATGAAAAATGCACGAAATAACATATATAGAAAAAACACAGAAGAAATTTATTGATCGCAGGCCACTTCGAGGGAGTAACCTCCTTTGAGCAAGCTCAATACAATAAATTCGTGGATGCCTTCATTGGCCTCAACACATACTTATATACTAAGTCTAATCTAAACAACTATTACTTCCCATGAATGTGGGATAATACAATATACTCACGGGACGACTTACAAAGCATATGCGTCCAAATGTAATATACTAACAAAGTAAAGAGAAGGGTTAAACACCTGTTCCTAGCATTATGATGTAAATAGAAAAAAGTGTATCACATAAACATCACAAAGCTTAGTTAGAGTTGTCTTACAAAGTTCAAAATGGGAGATTGTAGTTTGCATCTTTTCCTTGACACCTAATAGGAAGAGTATTTGGGGACTAATCCCATCCAATGTTGTCTACCCAATGATCTACTCTAGTGTCCCCATGCTCAAGTTAAGTGTATTGATATGGATCTCTACCAATGAATATGATGATTTGGTATCGATGATTGTCCTTAGGTACCACACCACTTTGCTTATTGGAATGGGAGGGACCATTTGTAGGAAAACCATCTTACATGATGATGGTGGCTTCTAGACCTATTGTGTTTTCCTCTATTACCATATATCTTGCATGGAGAAGTAAGGTCATAAGGAGGCACCTTGGTCATAGTTGATGTGTGTGACCCTAACATTCAAGTTGAAATAGAGATCTTGCACGTGTTAAGAATCTAATACCATCTTTGATGTTTGGTGTTGAAATTGTGAATGGTCATATAGGAATCACATAATAGTCTTTCAACCTAAAACAAGAACAGATTATTCAAAAAATTAGTAAAATGATAATATTTCTATTTTCCCCTAGTTAATATAAAATTTATATGTCAGAACATGCATGGATGATAATAAGTTGCCTTCAAAACAAAGAGAAGTCAAACTTATACGTTGAAGATGAAATCAAGCTAGAATAAAGAATGTTTGATCCCTTTTAATACATTTTGTAATACTTTATATTCTAACTTGTAGTTTATGTAACAACCCAAAGACCAACACCCCATTCTTAGAGTAGTCTATAGGAAGGCCTGAGAACAACTTATGTCATGGAACTTTAATATTTAGAATGCTTATTATGTATTTATCATAATACAAACTAAGTATTCAATCTAAATCAAGATCTTTATCTAACTTTGCTTGTATAATCAATCCAAACTAAAGACTTATGGGAGTGACTTAAACTAGGATTGTGAATTCTAATTTGCAAGGTTGTTTATAAATTCTAAGTGTTGAATATTAGGAGTATGAATATAAGTGTGTGTGTTCAAATTTTAGATAACAACTCAAAAATGTCCGAAAATTTTGATTTAATCCATTGTATATAATTCTATATTTAAATTCATGTTTAACTTTATCCCATTTGATGTCATGATCTTTTGATTTAAGTGTGTAGATAACATGTGACATGGAAATCCAAACTATCACAACCCTACTAGGTTGTGAATGGAAAAGACCAAAATAGCTATATATTTATTTTTGTAATCAATTATTTGTTTAATACTTTAATTTTCATGGTAAAAGGTACTGTTTAAACTAACTCTAGGATTTACAATTATGGAAGAGACAACATTAAAGATCATTGTTTGTCAAGTAGTTTAACGTATTCTATATTTCTCTAAAGGAAAATATGATTTCTAATGTTACATTAATATTAAACAAAACAATTAAATAATGTAAGATTATACATTTAACAAGCCTCATAACAAACTATTTCAAAGGTACCAAAATCTAGAAAGGTATAATATTTATTCATGATTAAGGAAGTACTAAATAAAGTAAAGCATTGATTAAATGAAATTTAAGTAACAATATCAAACAATTTAAATAGTCTACAACATGTTTCCCCCATAGCTCCAAAAGTATCCATTTGGAAATTTCAAAGTCCCCACTCCTTTCAATGACTGGATAACCCCCCAAGAATCTTCCCAAAACAAAGCTTTCCTTCCATCCCTCACCTCCCAAGTAAGATGATATGTGATGATGTGTCTTCCTAATAGTAAAAAATTCCACAAACCTAACCCTTTGGGAGGGTTCAAACAAGTTAGAATTATGGATTGTTCATTGTTGTCTAGATATTTGTTCTAGAGAATTCTCACCCATTTCAAATTTGGTTTAGAGAACACATTCCAAAAAAGTTTGGCACCCAAAGCTTTGTTTTGGTGCAACTAGTCCCTGAGGCCAACACCACCCTCCGTCTTGGGCTTACAAATAGAATCCCATGCAATTAGTGGAATCTTTTTGTCTTCAGAAGAGCCCTGCCAAAAAAATTCCACATCTTTTATTTTAGTTTGTTATTAACCAATATAGGAAGTTTTAAACAAGATAAAAAGAAATTTGGAATTGTAGAGGTTACTACTTTCAACATTACTATTCTACCCACCCATGAGAGCCCTTCCATTCCATGAAGCCATTTTGTTTGAGCACTAATCCAGAAGAGGGGTCCAAAAGTTTAGTAGAGCAACATCCCTTAAAAAGTGGAAACCCTAGATATTTTCTTGGAAGAGTCCCCTTTTTAAATTCAAATATCTTTAAAATCTCTTTCTATTTTTTGGGGTATATGAAAAAGAAATATACCTCAGATTTGGATCCATTGACTTCTTGCCCAAAGGCCACTTCATAGGTCTGTAGAGTAATTTTAACTAGAGTTGCTTCCCTTTTGCTTGAACACCCATACAACATCATGTCATTTGAAAATTGTTGGTGTCTTAAGGCTGGAACATTCTTGGTGATCAACAAGCCTTCCCATGCTCCTCTGTTAGCCTCAAAATGAATGACCCTACCAAGAACCTCTGCCATTATGATGAAGAGAAAAGGAGAAATTGGATCACCTTGTCTTAGACCCCTAGAGGATTCAAAAAACCATATGAACTGCCTTTAATCAAAATCAAGTACCTTGGGTTGGAAATGAGGCTATAGATCCAATTGAGCCAATGGGCACTGAAGCCAAAAGCTTCCATGACCTTCACCAAAAACTACCAATTGACTCTATCATAAGCTTTCCTAATATCTAGTTTTATCATCCTACTACTTATCTTAGAGGACCAGATCTAATGAATGGCTTCTTGAGCCACTATTTCCCCATCAATGATTGAATGCCTAGGGACAAGCCCACATTGTTCCTCAGCTATAATTTCTAGCAGCACAATTTTCAATCTATTGACAATAGCTTTCGAGATAATTTTATAAGTTGTATTGCATAGTGAAATCGGCCTATAGTCCCCAAATGAGATTACTGACTCCTTCTTGGGGATAAGGGCTAAAAAGATGTTGTTTAAATCTTTCAACATTGTCCCCTTCTTCAGGTTGATTCTTCTGCTACCTCGAAAACATCTTTTCTAATGATATACCATCATTTTTTCAAGGAGCTCGCTGGAAAACCATCTAGCCCAGGGGCTTTGTCTTGGTGTAGTTGCATAGCGGCCATCTTTATTTCCTCCTTTGAGAAAGCACTGGTCAACAATTTATTGTGTTCCTCTTCTACTAGTTTTGGGATAAAGCTGAGGATTTGGTTTTGATTATGAAAATCTGACCCTTCCTAATTATTCAAGAGCTTGCTGTAGAACTCAACTGCTTCTTCTTTTACTGACTTCTCATCTTTCACCATAGTTCCATCTGACTTTTTAACCTTCAAAATTATGTTCCTGATCCTTCTAACGTTGGTTGAATTATGGAAAAACTTCGAGTTTCTGTCACTTTCATAAGCCAAACCTCCCTGGACTTCTATCTCCAATGAATATCTTCCCTTGAAATAATTTCTATGTATCTGCTTAACAGCTCTTTTTATTTCAAGAATCTTTCTTTATCCATGCTAAGGGCAAATACCTCTTCATTCACATCTGCTAACTCCTTTTCAATCCTTTTCTTTTCCTCAAAGATATCCTTAAAGGACTCCCTATTCTAGACCTTTAGCTTTTCCTTGATAAGCTTCAACTTACAAAAGAGCGAAAACATCTTTGATCCATTATGCACCTTGAAAGCCCACCATTCCTTGATTTTTGAGAAAAACAATGGGTCTCTGAACCACATATTTTCAAATTTGAATGGACTCCTTTTAGGTTTTTGGTCTTCCATCAGATCTAGCTAGATTGGGAAATGATCTAATCTAGAACAAGAGATCAAATTAAACAGCTACAAGTTTTATTGAAAGACCCCCAATCTCTACTCCACAAAAATTAGTCAAGTCTTTCAGAATGTTGCTGAAACCCAAGTGATGATTGGTCCATATGTAGTTTCCATTCCTTAACCAGATATCAAACAAGTTGGAACTTGCAACAAATTATATAAAGTCAATCTAAGACTGACTCCTCTTTTGAATCCCTCCCAACTTGTTGTCATCAAACAAGATTGCATTGAAGTCACCACTGAGGATGGTTGGAGAAGCTTGGATAGAAAACAAAAAACTTGTTATTTCTTGCCAGACCACCTTCTTCAAGGGGCAAGAATTCAGCCCATAAAAATTAATCAAGATAAACTAGCAACTATAGCTAAGGCTCGTGACCTTGCACACCGTCCAAAATCTTGAACTTACCAACAATTCTAATTTCACAGACTCTGGGTGCCAAAAGGTGGCAATACAACCAAAAACCCCTTCTGAATTGACAAACAAACCTTCCCAAAACTTAACTTTCCTTTTCATGATGTTGGCATCATTATTATCTAGTTTGGTTTCTTGAAGCATGAATATATATGCTCTAGATACATCCATTTGGCGCTTTACTAAGCACTTTTTGTTAGGGTTGTTTAAGCCCCTAACATTCCATGAAAGAATCTTCATTTCTCGCTAGGAAGGGTTATGCCCTTCCCAGATCTCAACATCATACTTATTTTTAGTTGGCCTTCAGCATCTCCTTTTGAAAGCATTTTTTCTTTATTTGCTTTTCTTCCCTTGCGCTTAGGATCCCATATATCTAGTTTCTCCTTTTTGGATTCAGTCTGACTAATTCCCATATTTTATAAATAGAAAGCATCCTCCTTTGGCATTCCAATCTCTTTGAAATCTACTTCCATATCCACTGACTTGGGCACACTCCAATCTCTGCATCCACCAATGCAGGGAGTTCCCCATTTTGGTCAACAATCTCCTCTAATACCCAATCCTCCTTATTAACCTTGGGTATAGAGACTTCTTCCACCATGTTCTTAGACTTTGTTACATCCCTATCATTGTTGGTGATCCCAAATAATTTCAAGGCCAACTCAAAGGTGCTTTTCTTTATTTTTGAGTCTTTGGGGAAAAAGGGATCTATCTCATCTATCTCATCCTCTAACCAAACATCTCCTATCACTCCTTCCCTATCATTTGGACTAGAATCCTTATCACCAACCCCCACCTACTCCTCCTGACCAATACCATTTTGGATAATTCTTTCCCCTTCCTCAGTTTTAGGACTCTTGTCTTTTGTTCCTTCATGATCCTCTACTTGGTTTATCTTGTCCCCTTCCTTATTTTCTCCTAGGAAAGGTGAAGTGGGGCATTCAATCTCTATTTTTTTCTTCCAAAACCCATTCTTCAAAATTATTTCTACCTCTTTGGGGGTTTCCTCTATCGGGTTTAGATTTACACAAATCCTTGCATAAATCTCAAATTCACCTTTCTCCATGGAGTCATTAAGTTTGACAAAGGAACCAAGGCAATTACCTATTTCCTTGAAAATATATGCCACCCAATACTCATCAGGAAGGTTGTATAACCTCACCCACATTGGCATTATTTGAATCTAGCAATTCAACGAGTCAAATTTGGGTTCCCAGTCCTTCAAGTAGAAGCCTACTCTATCCATAATCTAGGGGCCTCCTTCTAAAATATTTTCTTTTTTTTCCTTTAAATCACACATAATAATAAAAAAAGTTCCCTTGGGAAGATTTCTCACAGAGATCGAATCTCCCCAAATAGTCTTGCACCACTTGTTGATTCTTCCCCAAGACAGACATAAATTAGCCCATTGATGATGAGGGATTTATCCATGAGAGATTGCACTGATAAGGTCAAGGATTGAGTATGGGTGATGCTCAAAGGTTTTGAAGAAACCCTAGTTCCCAAAGGAGCCCTATTTGCTCATGTTGCGAGATCTGGTATACTTGTACCTAAAATATCTTCTTCCTCATTCAAAGAGGGGTTCTTCAAAGTTGGCCTATCTACTGGCTAGCCCTTGTTGTATCTCCATGAGAACGGTTTTGTTTTACCCTCTAGGTTGAAAATCCACCAAATCTATTTGGAGCACTATCCCTCTGGAATATTTTGTATTCGGTCCTCTCGGGATCCATCGATTATTCCCTTCTTCTTTCATCCCCTCTAAATTCATTCATTGTTCTTGATTCCTCTACCCTTCTATAACCTCCTTTGAACCTCCCGAATGGAAGGCGATCACTATTTCGATAGCAAGCCATTGTACCTACCTTGTATATAAAATTAGGACCAGGAATTTACCTCTTGGTGGCATGCAAATTTCCCACTCCACATGCCGCAAGTGAATTAGGATACAAGATCTTGGGGGCCCCTCAATTGTTGATGCGATAGAGGGTAGCCCCATGAGGTTTGAACCTGGGTTGTTGGCAATACAGGCAAGAAGCCCCACCATTTCACCATAGGGTCTCCCCTTTAAACTAACTAGGATTTACAATTATGGAAGAGACAACATTAAAAATCATTGCTTGTCAAGTATTTTAACTTATTCTATATTTATCTAAAAGAAAATATAATTTCTAACATGTTATATTAATATTGAACAAAACACTTAAATAATGTAAGATTATACATCTAAAAAGCCTCATAACGAATTATTTCAAAGGTACCAAAATCTAGAAAGGTATAATATTTATTCATGATTAAGCAAGTACTAAATGAAGTAAAGCATTGATTAAATGAAATTTAAATAGAAATATCAAACAATCTTTCATTTAAAAGATATCAATAACATAATAACAACTATTCCTTTTTGCAACATACATATATACTTTATTTTTCCACTTACAATGATATAAAATAGAACTTATTTTGTCATTACAAATGATAAGTCATAATCACGAACATATTTTTCTTTCTAAAATAATTAAATAGCATTAGATAATATATTGAGATATGGACCTACAAAAATGTAGTAATCAGAACTAATTAATCAATACCATACAACTTATTCAACTAAATAAATTATCAAATCAATAAAAATTTGTACCTTCATACCAAGTACATATATAACATCATGTTGGACTAATAATGAAAGGTGGGAAAGAGACATAATAATGAGAGCACTTTTCTACCAACCACAAAGATGTATAGGCTCCCTCGTACATCACTCCAAAAGGTGGGACCCTTCCCTTGTTAGCACCATTATAAGCCACTCTTGTGTTTTGCACCATTGTAAACCAATTTGAATCTCATAAGCAAAATTAGTTGTGCAAGTGATAACTTATTCTTGTTCCTATTTGTAAGTGATAACTAAATTTATTTGTAAGGGATAATCATATTGCATATGAAGTGTGTGCACTTTGCACTAGAGTTAGTTAGCATGAGCCTTTGAGCATTGGGGTAAAAACCTTCAAAACACCACATTGTAACAGTAAGTGTATACATCATTGAGATTTAGTCTTAATATAAAGTACTTTGTTTTGTGTTAGTGGAATGTCCATATGAAATATTGTGTTTGATTGCATAGATTGATCATGTTATATTTATTTGTGCACATGTTTATCTTTTAAATATGCTTAGTTATAATTCTACTTGAATATTTATTTTCTTTAGCTAGTATCTCAAAATATGAGTTCTAACAAATGTGTCAATCCCTTCTCATACTTTGAGTGAGACCTATGATTGTAAGCTAGTAGTCATAGAAGCTATAGTGATGCATTAACCATAGTAAATGGAGGAAATCTATAAATGACCTTAGTGGTTAACATTTTGGTAGATTTCCTCTATTTACTATAGTTAATGCATCATTGTAGCTTCTATGTGTGTTGTCTTAAAATCGTAGGTCTCAATCGAAGTGCAAGAAGGGCTCCACATTATTATAAAATCATGCACTAAACTACTAGCTAAAGCAAATAACTATTCAAGAAAAAAATTACAACTAAGCATACTTAAAAGATTAACATGTGCATAGTTAAACAAAACAAGATTAATCTATGTGACTAGACATTTCTTATATCAGTTCCATTAATGCAAAGTATAGTACTTGGATTAAGAACAAAACTCAATGATGTGTATAATTACTATTATTATGTGGGGTTAATACTTTACCATAGTGCTCAAAGGCTCCTACTAACTAAATCTAGTGCAAAGTGTGGAACACTTCATGCACAATATAGTCATTTCTTACATATGTGCATGAGAAATAGTTATCACTACTAATTCTACATGTGAGATTCAAATTGGTTTACAATGGAACAAAACATGGGAATGGCTTATAAGGGTGCCAACAACCCTTCATGAGTAGGGTCACATAAGCGTACCACGTGGGAAGAGAGAGAGAGAACCAAGTGTAGGAGATTAACTATGACTCTTACAAAACACAATAAACCATCTCAATAAATTCATCCCATTGGTCAAGATTTAGAACAATATAATAACAAATTTTACATCTCATAATAATGATAACACTACTTGTACAAATGTGGTTACTCCAAACTATTGACCTTTACTTGCCATGCACAATAATTAATAAATTATACCAAGACATGACCTAATCACTTCTATCCAAAGACGCCATGTTGTTACATTTATATTTTAAGGTGACAACATAAAGGTGTGTCTCACTTTTTGACCTCGGTGGGCAGTGTAGATCAACATTTTAAAAAAATTTCTATTTTCTCTCAATTATTACAAGGAAAGCATAATGAATTTGAAGATAATATAACTAATGATTTGTAATATTTTCTATGCAAATTCTATTTCCAATTTTTTTAAAAATAAAAATATATTCTCTCATGTTTTAAATATTTGTTAATAAAGTGTTTCTTACACTCTATAGTATTTTTAATGAGTAACATTTTATTGTAACACATAACTTGAGCTAGAAATAAAATCTCTTCATATTTTCTAAAAATAGACTATTGACAATGATATCTAGGGTTATTTATTATTACTTTTTAATCGAGAACAACTATTAATTTAAACACATATTTTCTCATAATGTATAACTCTTTTCATATACACCCAAATTGATTATTATATTTTTATTGAAAGAATAATATCAATATGGACACTCTTTTTAAAAAAAAAAAAAATCATTGTTAGCTATTTTTTCACATGTATCAATAGAGGCCTTTGATTTTTTTGAATAAACCTATTTTGATTAGAAAATAGAAAATAAATATAATAATAACATAAATATATTAAAATCTATATTTTTGGAATCCTTACTCTAAGGGTTACATTCTTGCAAAATTTTATGTCATGACAACTTCATTTGATCATAAAAAATTTGATATGAATCAATAGTTTTTATCTAATGAGATCCTTTGATGCAGTCAAGGTAGGAGGGTCCGGTGAGGGACTGTCCAACCTTGCAGCCTTATCCGAACAACACCATGATCATAATAGGTATGCAACGGAAACTAACAGCTAAACAACAGAAAGATGAAAGATATTCATGAACACTTAACACAAGATGTATCCTAGGAAAACCCTAACAGGGAAAAACCCAGCCTTCAAAGCTCATCCTTCATATTTTATACTTCAAATCAAATTTCACATGCCTCAAGGGCTTTACAGATGCTAGGCCACAACCCAGGGATAACAAAAGATTCATACAACAATATTATTTCATGATTTCTTTCTTTTACAACTTAATTCTCTGCCCTGCAACTCATTCTGCTTCCGGTTCTGCCTTCTACTATGTTCTGCTACTCCTCCGGATCAAAACACCTTCAGATCTCACTTCGTGTCTTCGTGCTATCCATCACCCCCTAGAAATAATCCTTTATCTCTTATTTATATCATTCGCAAACTTTCAAATTATCACCAGGTCGGCCTAATTGCAACGGCTAGCTTATGTAATGTGTACACAAAATAGGTTAGGCCTAAACCTAAGGCACTGCTCCATAAATGCATAAAACTTCACGCGGACCTCACTGAAGGTCTTCCATGTCCTTAAACTTCATCAACCAATTCTTCTTTTCACTCTGCAAGTCACAGAAATGATCCGCAAGCCGATTCCACTTCACTAAACATAGTCGGCTTTGTTCTGTCAAAACAGTCAATCTTCAAACAATGATAACTTTCTGGAATCAAAACCAAACAATCTGAATTCTTGATATGTTGTAATTTCCTATGTCTAGATGCTAAGTCTAGATCCGCAGCCCCTTATCTAGAATTCTCCAAGGTCACTTTCTCTGCATATTCAAGCTTCTGTCAACTGTCTCAATGGTTCTAAATTCTTCCAGATGCTTCTGCATTAGTCTTCCGGATGCTCTTGCATCAAACCCTCAAGGTTATTTGAGAAGTGAGCCCCTTCACTTGGTATGTATTGAGTTAGATTCAGGGTTCAGCGATCTATTTTCAGGTACTTGCAACTGCCTCAAGGTCTATGGTTTGTTCAAGTCCACCCTACAAAACTACCTCAAGTTCATCATCTTGGCATGGTCTAGGTTTGGCGGTCTACCTACAAGCCTTGCACTGCCTTAATGATCGGCAATCTGAGCAAGTCTTCTCCGCAAGTTGCCTCAAGATCAAATGTCTATTCTAATCAAATTCATTCATGCATCCTCTGAAACAATCAAGTTACTTTCTGATCCAACTAATGCACTTCCTGAATTTCTTTGCAACACTTTCCAATCTGATCTCAGATACAATTTCTCTCACACACCTCAGAATATTATGTTTTCTTCTCTGCATGTACTACTTCAATACTTTTCTCTGTTTCTTTATCCACAATTGCTTTATTCTGGTACACAAACTTTCTCCTCTGATAGAATATCTTACCATTCCCTCTTTCCCTGCCTCATGATCTTCTCTATTGTGCTTCACATTTGTTCACAGAACTTTATATTGTACTGCTTTATCAGATGATTTTACACAAACTCTCTCTTGCTTTGCTTTCTCAATTCTATAACACAAATCTTCTTAAGACCAAATCTTCTGGTTTCTCTATTAAACTCAATGATTCAAAAGGTGCTCCTTTCTCTTCTGCATAAACTATCTCTGCACCACTTCCTTCTAGTTCCTCTGTCAAACTTCGTGATTCAATCAACTCTTCTTCTTCTGCACAAATCATTTCTGTATCAACAAGCTTTTCAACTTCGGCACAAACTATCTCTGAACTACTTATTGTTTCTCCTTTTTTAGTTACAGGTTCTTGATGACTTTCCTTGCTTGATTCTTTTCTCCTCCAAACTTGAAAATAGGTTCTTCTTCTTGCAAATCCTCTTTCATTCTTCTGGTATCTTGCACTATGATAAGAATTATGACTCCTGTCACTTATCCCTCTGTAGTTTGAATTTCTTTCCTTGTTCTGCTCCACATAAGGTCTTCTTTCTTTGCATCCTAATCCAGCATATGAACACTTCAGTCTATATCTTCCTCTAAACATACTGGTAACATGTCTCCATTCCTGTCCATCTATCCACCCATAGTTTTTCTGTATACAACTTGTTATAGGCTTTCTTCTCTTTAACTTATTCCAACACAACTTTTCAGAATGGTTCCTCAATCCACATAACTTACAAGGGTGTATATCCCAATAAGATTCCTCTTCATGGCCATGACTATTACAATGTGAACAAAACATACCTTTTCTGCTTTGATTTGATTTAAAGTTTGTCATAACTTCCTTAACCCTGTCATATCCAGTCCCTTCACTTCTCGATCCGATCATTGGTTCAATAGGTTCTATAATTCCTTGCTGCTTCTTTCCTAATCCTTGTCCTTCATATCCCATTCTTTGCATGATTTTGAAACCAATACCATCACCAACAACTCTAGTTTCTGGCACACTGTCATCTTTGTAGACACCCAAAATTGACTCATTATCACTAGCATTCAAACATCGCATTATTCATCATCTACATTTGTCTTACACACTTGAGTAATATCCCTAACACATCTATTTCTTCTATTAATTAAATAAATTTATATTTATTTAATTAATTCATTAGCTATTTCTTCTATTTCCTCTAAGCTATAATTAAACAATCTTTAATTATTTAATTATCTTCATTCTTCTATTTTTAATTAAATAAATTTTATTTATTTAATTAAAAATTCCTTTCATAAACCCGCTTTCCAATTAATTAAATAAATAAATTTATTTAATTAATTTCTCTTATCATTTATCTCATAAGCCGACATGTGTGCCTCTCTCATTTAAAAAAAATAAGTGGTACTACATCCTTTATTTAATATCTTTCACATATAGTACTTTTTATGTACACAAGCACACGTAAGCCTTATCTTCCCTCCACTTGTCATCTTCACATTCACCTATGTCTATCATTCAATCTTAGCCATTCACATAGCCACCGAATCTCCACCATTGATTGATTTTGGTTGAGTTTTATATAAACACCCTCTCATTCCATACTACACTAAATCCAGCATTCATATATTGTCTACATTATCGTCTTGAGCATATTGAGCACTTTAGCATCCATCTAACATATTAGTTTTTATCATCCATAGATCATGGCAGCTTTTATCTTCATAATTGTTCATTGTTGAAGAAGCAATCCACATCATAAACAAGGAATCATACAATCTAGGTGATATTGTTCTTTGAATTACATGCTTTTGATTTCATTTGGATTAGATTCTTTGATGATGGTAGGGTTAGGTTTTCATGGCTATGCTTGATCTTATTAACCTAATTTTTTACCTATCACAATCTTCATCATCACTTCCTAAAGAAACTTCTGCTACATCACACAAGTCATTAGTATCACAAGAAGCATCACACAATACAGGCTTAGATCTCAAATTTTCATTCTCTTTTCTACATGCTACAAGTGACTGCTCTAACTGATTAACTTGTTCTTTCAAATCTGATATTTCATTCTTCTGCAAACTATTTTCTTTCTTCAATTCTTCCAAACTTTCTTTTAGATCTCTGCTCCTTTCTTCCACCTTTCCAAACAACTTGAATCCTTCTTCCAATTATACAAATTTCTTTTCAACATCTTCAAACAGTTTCATCTCTGCCTCTAGGTCTTCATTTTTGCTTCTTACATCTTTTAGTTCTTCTTCAAGGACTTCAAACTTGTCTCCTCCAAGATCTTTCATCTTCTCTAACAATTCTGAATTACACTTCTTGATTTTGCACAATTCTCCTTTCAAAATATCATTTTCGCACATTAGGGTTTAATTTTCTTTCTTCATCCTCTTTCCAATCTTCCCCATCTAAAACAAATTAAATAACCAACATAATTTGAAAAGCTTACCAAATATTCCTTGCATTGATCTTTCTTCTGTGATGATTTCTGTATACTTCAAGGTTTCACACTTCATTCCAATAGATTCACCACCTTCTAACAGATTTGCAACCAGCCCAGCGAATTTGAAACCTCACTCTGATACCACTTGATGTAGTCAAGGTAGGAGGGTCCAGTGAGGGACTGTCCAACCTTGCAGCCTTATCTAAACAACACCATGATCATAATAGGTATGCAATGGAAACTAATAGCTAAACAACAGAAAGATAAAAGATATTCATGAACACTTAACACAAGATGTATCCTGGGAAAACCCAGCCTTTAAAGCTCATCCTTCATATATTATACTTCAAATCAAATTTCACATGCCTCAAGGGATTTACAGATGCTAGGCCATAGCCCAGGGATAACAAAAGATTCATACAACAATATTATTTCATGATTCCTTTCTTTTACAACTTAATTCTCTACTCTGCAACTCATTCTGCTTCTTGTTCTGCCTTCTACTATGTTCTGCTACTTCTCTGAATCAAAACACCTTCAGATCTTGTTTTGTGTCTTTGTACTATCTATCACCCCCTAGAAATAATCCTTTATCTCTTATTTATATCATCCGCAAACTTTCAAATTATCACCAGGACGGCCTAATTGCAACGGCTAGCTTATGTAACGTGTACACAAAATAGGTTGGGCCTAAACCTAAGGCACTGCTCCATAAATGCATAAAACTTCACGTGGACCTCACTGAGGGTTGGCCAGGTCCTTAAACTTCATCAACCAATTCTTCTTTTCACTCCGCAAGTCACGGATATGATCCGCAAGCCGATTCCACTTCACTAAACATAGCCAGCTCTATTCTGTTAGAACAGTTAATCTTCAAACAACGATAACTTTTTGGAATCAAAACCAAACAATCTAAATTCTTGATATGTTGTAATTTCCTATGTCTAGATTCGTAGCCCCTCATACTCAAAATCCAAAATTCTCCAAGGTCACTTTCTCTGCATATTCAAGCTTCTGTCAACTATCTCAATGGTTCTAAATTCTTCCAGATGCTTCTGCATTAGTCTTCCAAATGCTCATGCATCATCCTTCCATGTGGCTTGGAGGGAAAAGGGGAGCACATAGAATGTTTAAGGAACACACATATACATGTAAAAAATGTCATCTACCATGAACTTAATCTAATTTTATATGCCCAAATATTAGAGCATATAATTTTGTATAATATGGTAAATTAGCATGTGACCCACAAGTGGGATAGGGCTTTATTCTTCCACCCATCACATTCTCAATCACATGTACTCTCAAAGAACACAATAATATTGAGTGGAGCCTCCATAAGCCTTGTCATTCCTCTAAGTTGTCTAAGGGATTAACATGTGGTTAAGAATGAGATAGCAACACTATATTATTTATGCATGTAGTTTTCCAAATAATTCAAAACAGTTGGATGGTCCTCCATAAGCCTCACCATTTTTTATAGTTAGGTCACATGCAATATTATCATGTAGATATATTACAATGGTGTAAAAAGTAAACAATACAACTTGACAAAAAAATGTTTGATAACAAACATACTAACAATTATGTTTAAGAGAAATGTTTTTGAGTCAACCTTAAAGGCCTCTTAAGTTATAAGCTTATAAATAGTATGAAAAATCATAACAAGATACACCTTTGTCTCTCCTTTTTTCATAGTATAATACTATCAGCTTTCAATCACAGCCTCAATACACTGCATATTTTGCAAAATATTCCATCATAATACATGCTAGAGTATTAATGATAAATATTGCAACACGATAATATCCTATTTTTTCATACACTACTATATATTTGAATAGTATAAAGTCTAAAAATAAAGTCAACTCAACTATCAAATCCATCAAACTTAAATGGACTAAATTCATGTTTCAATGCATACTATATTGAAAATCTTACAATGAACTCAAACTTCAAACCATAATGCCTACCATTCTCACATACAAGAAACTTCAAACAATCAGGTCACTACTCGCATCTATTATTCTCCTTAGGATGATTACAAGATATAATGACATAATCACACAATTTTGGTTTCTATATCATGAAACAATAAAAATCTTTAGTATTCTTGAAGGAAAATGTAAAGCCCTGCCACGAAACCCTAGAGAACAGCTCAACAATGCTATACAAAAGGACAATTGTTTTTTTAAGGAAGAAATAACAATAAAAATTAAATCATATTTATTCATAACATCTAGTTAAGCTCTATCCTCTAGGGATTCCATGGCTGCAATACTAACTATTAACATGATCTAACTAACAACCATGGTTTATTCTAAATCTAATTGCATCAAATGAATAAACTTATACATTTCCATGTTATATCATCAAATAAGTAAACATCAAGATCCTACATAAGGTTTACAAGTACATATACAATTTCCTTTACAAGAGGGAGTACACATTTACATTGTTACAATATCTCTTTTCTGATTACACTGGAGTACAAACATCAAGATAAAAAAACATGATTCTACAAGACAAGAACATAACTATTTGTCTCCTCAAGCTAGATCACGATCTGAAATCTCCTACATGAGATACATCCTTCTCGCACACAAACATCAGCAAGGAAACAAATGAAGATAAAAGCACAACCACCCGACCATGTGGTACCCTAAGGTCCACCCCCATGCTAGGAGATAACAATAATGTCCCACAACACAAAACAATCAGGAAAACAACAGACTAACATAAACAACAGGTTGAAACATGATACCAATCACCAACCTAACAATAATCATCACTTACACACTTAACTAGACTTCCAGAGGCACTCACACAACCGAAGGAAGAAATACAACTAGGGAGTGCTAGACTGCAATAGGGAGGAGTGTCATCACATGGCTTGATATGGGTTGTCCTAGTGGACCTTCCTAGGCCCCAGCCCCCATCCTGGGTTGTCCTGGTAGCCTCTTCGGATCCCCGGCCCCCATACAAACTCATGCGGAATCAACATACCTTTCATGAAGACAAGGTAGTTGATCTTGTCATTCCAGGCCTTCTCATCTCATCTCAAGCCTAAACGAGCACTTGAGCCATGAGTGAGGCATAACGTTATCTTATTAAATGCGTTAAACTACCCAACCCCCTTAATTCATTAATTAGGTTATCACTTAGTTACAGACTTTCAATGGGTTATCCTAGCTAGCCATTTTGGGCCTCGACCCCACATTGAAAGCCACTCCTCTACCTGCATCTAGAAGACCCTATCCATCAAGCAAGACATAAAACGATAAGTATTCATAAATAGTGCAAGGCATTTCCCCTCTTGCATACATAACATAACCACACTCTTAAATCATTGCCCAATACTTCCAATAGAAGCAATCACATCAAGAATAAAAAACATTCTTCCTCATTTATGATTACCAAAGTCCTCATACATAAACAAGAGACATCATGCTCTCTAAACATCATTATCTCAAGACACCAATCCACACAATATAGAAAATCAAAACATAAACATCCTAGGCCTCTGGAATTCAATCCTAACAACTTGCACATAGACCCCTATCTCACATGCATTTCACTTCATAATGTGATTCAACTCGCAATAAGGTAATTATCTAAATGCAATACTATAATCAAAGAACCATTGTAAAGAATTCGTAATAAAACAATACTAATTTTAATTTACATATATCAACATTTAAATTTATAACATATCGATTTTCATTAACTCAAATTAAAACAAATACAATTTAAAACTCTAATTTTCTTTATCTTGTTCTTTTCTTTATCCTTTCCTATTCAAAGAAAATATAATTCAATAATCAATAACCTAATCAATAAATTTTTTTTAAACTTAATCTAATTAAATAAAGTATCTTAGCGATAATATTTGATTTTGATTAATAATTGGTTACCATATGACTATAATTATATCGTGATTACTAGATTACCATATATATAAATTCGTAGATTAGTACAAACTTTCTAATAAATGAAGTTCTACTAAATGAAATTTTCTAATGAATGAGATTTCTAATAAAAGGGAATTTCTAATAATAAAATTTTCTAATAAATGAGATTATCTAATAATGAAATTTTCCAATAAAGGAGATTTTCTAATAAATGAGATTTTTTGATAATGAACTTGTCAGATATCGTAGTTGTATCAGCCTTACTAGATCTGTCTGCAGAATAAGAGAGCATGCACAAGGCAAGTGGTCACTGGGAGGATGATAATCGCACAGGATGGATTAATGAAGAAACTTTAGAAATTTTCAAGCAAACGCCCAACACTGATTACCGGTTGCGCAAAAATGGATTGAGATGGTTTTTTCTTTTCCAAGGTAAGGAAGCGCAGACCGCTCTATGTAAATGTCATCCACTTTCAGAGTTGAACCGGTCAAACAGCCAATAGCATTTTTCTATTTCATTCACAACAAAAAGTGTTAAATATAGGAAAACTTTTCATTGGCCAGAATTTACCATTAAATATTGAAGTGGATGACATTTAAGATCAAGGCACGTTAACTGATTGACATAATGTCTCAATTAAAGGTAATTTCATGGCATGAAAAGATTGCAGGATTTCACAGACTGGAATCGTTGAAAAGGCTTCAGAAACTTTCAACAAATGCGAATGTGAGTTCATAGACAGGGGACACGACTGTTTGATAGAATACCTCATAGAGATGTCGTCCCATGGAATGCAATGATTGCAGGATACGTCCTAAATATATTTGTTGATCAAGGTCAGAATAAGCATAGGTAGGCCACTCGAACTAATTGATAGAATGCCTCATAAGAGATTCTATAGTGGCGTCTCAAAGGCTGTGCCAAAGTAGAGGCTCAGAAAAATCCATGGACCTCCGTCGATGCGAAATGGATAAGGAGAACAACTCTTAGATTTAGACCTAAATATGGTCAAGGTAAATACTGATAAAACTTACACATACATATGTGGAAAGTGTACTAACACAGGGTTGACACAAAGGATAAATTTTTGTTAATATATCATCAATACATGGGACCCTACATGATCTATATGTAATGCCTTAATGTCTTTAGCATAACAATAATATACAGACTCTAAAATGTTCATGTGTACACCCACATAGCAATTACAGAAGTAGTATAAACAGACCGTTCGAAGGTCTTAAGTTAGAACATACACTAATACTAGATAAAATGGAGAGACTTCCAATGCCATAAAGAGACAACTAAGCATGAGCTAAATGCCTAAAGGAAAAGTGGTACCCAGAGAATCCACGGCTGACTCGGATAAGCATAACATCGATTTAGAAACTTTTGAACAAATGCAATTGGCAGGTGTAAAGCCATTAGGCTTAGAAAACTTTCAGGCGACTGCAAAAAGGAATAAAACAAGATCGATTCCAGAGGAGACAACAATCAACCAAAATTGCATGCAAGAGTAATATAATGATCACATATTATGCATAAAAGGCTACAAATGTTGCTCATGAATTCCCTAACACACAAAATACCCTATAGACCATGCTCGCTCCCTGGAGAATGTTGTAAATTTTCTCAAACACAATCCAATTGATCCTGAGGGTACTTGCAAGGATAAGTTTCCATGATACACTCTCAAGGCCATTAACAACAAGACAATAGTCTTTTAACACCATGCAAACATTTCATTGGTAAGGATCTCAGTTTCTGAGCATACTTCAAACTTATGCCTTCGATCCAGAATGATGCCAAAGTTTCTGAATACTCCTTATTTTTTAGAAAATCTAACCCCCCCGAATCCTAGAGAGCCTCCCGCAATTATACACTCAGGAGAAAAAAAAATAGCTAAAGCAATAAATTTACCTCAAACTATTAATTTCATTTACAATCCGACATGAAATCTTTATTTTAATTTATTTTGGTATTTACTACCAATATGACAACTCACAATTATTGCTATTTATTTCTCTTAAATTAGAATATAGAATATTTTATGACAACACACCCACAAAAAAATTATTTTTATGGACACCAACAAAATATATCACTTGGTTAAAAATTATTCTTCATATTAAAATTATCAATTAAATTCTTGTTTTTGAAACACTTTATTTACCTCATTAATATTATTATTTATTTATCAAAGTGGACTAATAATTTCTATTTTAATAAAGCAATTTAACCAAAACAATAATCACACAATTACAACCTGAAAACCCACATACCGAACAATACCTGACGACCACACACGATCAAACAACATGACCACAACAACAATGACCGACTATCATGCCCAACCAACCACACTGACTAGGAGCAAAACTAGATACTCATCATTTTCAAGGATGGTGACTAAGCTAGGGGACCCTACGTTATCTCCATTCACTATTTCCATTGGATTTAAGACATGCTCAAACCTGTCAATTTAGGTGGAGTCGATGCTTGATACCTGCAACATGCAACAAATGAAACAGTCAAACATATATATATAATCATCCAATTAGACACACCGTGAAAGGGAATAGTAGCATCGCAAGGTACTCACGCATGAGTAATGTGACACTATCCCTTTCACCAACACATCAAACAAGTACCACCTCACGCATAACATACAGTTGCTTAACAGACAAGATAGAACAAAAAGTTACATAATGATCAAATACAAGCAATTACCAGATAACAACATCATAACACATAAAGCTCATAATTAAATTAATCTGCATCATCAAATATGTCCATAAAGCTATCATAACATAAGCACAAAACACCAGTAATTAAAGTATCATCAAATGTTATCATCGCAATAAATCCATCATCAAGCAAAATGTCATAATGTCTAGATCCAATAGAGAAACTATCAGTCTAACAGAAAGCAAAAATGAGGGGCACTACAAAAAACATCCCCCATAGTTTGTATTTCTGAAAACTTCAAGGTAAGCATGCTTTCATTTGTTAAACAAAAAATCATATCAACAACCTACTAACATGCTTTATGTATTAATTGACATTTGATAAGGAAAATGACCATGAAAAGAATAAAGGTAAAAATCACATTATTACTTCCTACAGTTTTTAACACAACTTACACAAGACAAAAAAAATACACCTATAATGTTGAATGAGATTACATGGAAACCTTTACTCATTAAGAAATATAACCAATCTAGAAAGAAAGATTTAAATTTCCAACTTAGTTGAAAGGTTCAAACCAAAATATTAATAAAATTAACTACTTTGACCCACCACTGAATTTTTTAGTGTCAAATCTTCACCAATTGGTGCATAGTTGAAATCATGCCCTCCATTTTTTGTAAATAGTACAAGCTATAAAGGCGATTAAATTGCCCATTTTTAAGGAAAATTTAGTTTAGTGTTGGTTAAATCGCCTAAGCGTTATTTTATTAAACTTTTAAATTGAATTGTTTCACCACAATAAATGATGTATGATTAGAGCCTAATTGCTAGTAGTTTATAATATAATTACAAATCTTAATCATATTCATCATTAATATTACATTTCATCTATTACTTTTGGTGCTATATCACCATTACTAATAAATTATTGCTTACTTTTAGGGCTATTTTTCTTTAAAGTTAACATTTGGTGGGATTTGCCACTTATAAATTATATATAATTAGGTTTTTAAGCATTTTTATCATTTATTATGATGGCCTCTAAAACCCAAAGCCTCAAATTTGATGATTGCAAACAATAGAGGTAGTGTATAGATTTCATGTCCTAATATTATTTTTTAAAGTTTGCATGGATAAGAAACTGAGATTTTCTTTGCAATTTGTAATATGTGTTCACTTTTTATAATGCTTTCAATGGTTCTTCTATTTGGTAAAGTCCACCTGAGACAACTATGGCCTTAACATTTACTTTTGTTCTATGCAAATAGTAAGCAAGATCATCTAAAGATTTTGTAACAAATGTAAACTAGATTCTAGTGACAAATGCAAAGTTTACTTTCTATTGATCCCTGTGGACTTGTAGGTATCATGAATCATTGATAGTGAGGCCTATATAGAAAATAGGGCATTTCTATAGTTTAAATGTGTGAAAGAATAGGGATTTCATTTTCCACCATTGATTTCCATTATAATTTGATGACTCTAATTGAATTCTCCTAGAATTTATTTTGGGTGGTAGATTAGATTATGAATCAATAGAAGATTATGATCAATGGTTGATATCAATCGTTTAATCTAATCTCCTGACCCAAAAGAAGTTATGGGCTAAGTAAACCTTTTAAAAGCACATACTTATAGTGCTACATAATTCAATCATAACCATCTGATCTATAGTTGAATATAAGGTGCAAATTCACTCTTATTTTAGCCTTATTTTTAAAAGTGTGAGGTTTTTAAAATGTTTAATTTGTGTGTGCTTCAATGCCTTTCCAGTAGTGGATTTGTTTTGCCCCCTCAACTCCCATAAAGGATGTCGCCCCTTAACCCCACTAGTTGTTGTTGTCCCCAGGCCCCCACTTTAACATTACAAAAAATAAAAGAATATATAGGAGGGACTGCGCCAACCAACTATGTAAATTTTTAAAGGATTCACCACTGTAATTAATTTCATTAGCTAGTATTCACTAAGATTTTCCAAGATTTTATAAAAATTTCTAGTAAGGTGTATAAATTTGCTTGGATTTTTTTGAAAAAAAGGAAAGATTATCCAAAAAAATTAAAAAATTAAGATAAATTTCTAGTAAGGTGTATAAATTTGCTAGTATTCACTTAGCTAGGATTTGCCAAGATTTTATAAAAAAAAATTAGGTATCTTTTCTTAAATTTACAATTGTGACCCACTATCATGCCATGATCTCATTCTACTATTGTGAAGAGAAGAACACTAAGTTTAATCTTTCCAAAACCCTACAATCCATAATTTGAACAAAGTGAAGTACAACCATGAATAATATTCAATCATTTCATAGTCACCAAAATAACCTAATACTTAATTATCAAACATTCACAATTTTTGATAATCGAAGAAGAAAAGAACAAGCACATACACAAATGGTTTTAAACAAAAAATGAACACAAAAAAACCAAGCTATGATAGTACTAATTAGTACCCCTCCCAAAATGTTGGTGATCACCAAACATAGATGAAATGAAAATAAAAATGCTATAGCATTATACTAAGCACAATTATAATTTAGATCATTTATTAGAAAACACTAGAGTAAAGTAAATAGATAAGAAATGATAAATAAATCTACTCTAGCACAGCTCTATTGAGAGAGCTAAGAGGAATTGAGGAGCAATATAACTAAAACAAGAACCTAGAACAAGTAATGGTACTTGAAGAATAAATAAAATCAAAATGAGAAAGAGGTTTTGTAACTAAAACACACTATCAATGTTGGGAAAGGTGTCTCAGCATTGCATCCTAATGTTAAGAACAAAAGTGTGATTTTCAGGTTATAAAACACAAAAATGCAAATTTTGGGGCTCTAGAGGTTAATTTTGGCCCCCAAAAATGTCAAAATGGGATTTAATAGAGCAAGCTAGTTATGGTGACATATAGACCTCTCTAAGATATACAATTTTTAAAAAGGGAGGCTCAATCAACTTCTTGGATCAAAAGTTATGGCCTAATTAGGAAGTTGGGCTTCACACATCAGAAATGTAAGAGCATCTATGATGCATAAGAGAGTTATAAGATGGAGTTACACTTGTTGACCAACTTATGATGCATGTTATGACACATAATAAGGTATCTTTGAACGTAGACATGGAATCAAAATGGAGTACCCAAGTTGGTGAGTGAATAATAATGATGTTATGACAACTTATGTTAGGTGTAAGAAATATGTTATTTGGGTGTTGGAATTTGACTAGGGATTTGGGTGCCACATTTTGGGTGGTTTTTTCTCATGTTTTCCTAATTATCATTTGATGGTTGCATCTATTACTTCTCCTATTAATTGGATGCTTGATATGGAGGTTATATAGTGAGTTTTGTAGGTATTGTTCTCTAGATCTCTTGTAGGTGATACTCTTATAAAGACTTAGACTCTGCAAGTGTATTGTAACCATTGATTACTAAATAATACATTGAGTTACTTTTTGGAGTGGGGGTTTTTCTCCAAAAGGGTTTTCCCAATGTAAATCACTATGCTATGGTATATTTTGTTTGTGTTTATTTTCTTGTAATTGTATGATCAATTTATTTTTTGCAGATACCTCCTCATAGATTAGAATAGGAAGCATATTTTTTACCTCTAATTCCTTTCAATCAATAGATAACATCAAGGCTTTGGAACATATTACAATAGAAACGAGGCCTCTTAAATCAACATGAACATGACCATTGACCTTGGATGCAACTACTTGATGACACTATCCTCTTTGGGTGGTAGTATCAAAAAATACATAGACTTTAGAATTCCTTTGGCACCTAAAAAATGTGTGGATGTTGTTTGAGCCTTTTTTGATATGGATGGAACCATGAGTAGGAATCCCTCTCAATTGTATTCAAGACCCTTTAAGAGCTAAATTAATGAGCATCAAGAAATATCGGAAGATACACCACACAAACATGTAAATGCCTATTAGTATTTGTTTAATAAATGGAAGTATTGTTGCTAGAATGCTTGTAATGTGGCATTACAATAATAGAATAAGATGTCTAAAATGAATCTAATGGATTCCTTTAAATACAACTCCATGATGCACCTAATCTTACAGTTTACACATGTGTCAACATAGGAGGGAAGGAAAGAGGTAGTCAACTTGCAACTATTGATAAAATTTAATTGAAAATAGATGATGACATGACTATCTACCTAGGACACAACTGTTCAATGGTTCTATCCTCCATTAGTGGTAGTTTCTAGGAAGGTTCAAGCTTAGTTTTGAAGGTTGGATTGTAATCACTAATAGAGTGAGGATAAAAATATAGCAAATTAGAGGCTCATGTATTGACAGCATGTGCAAACCAATATGAAAAGGCAAACTAGTTCATTATATCAAACTTCACTATCCAAAGCAAGCACACACAAATGGGTAAAAGTGCAAGTGATACAATTTTTTCCATTATATTTTTACCCAAATTTAGCATGCATGTTGTAAGATTTGTCTATGGAGATAGCCACCCAAGATCTAGAGGCCTAATGGAAAGCAAAAAGAACTTAGAAGATCAATGTGACAAGAATAAATTGTATTCCTATCAAAGAATGCAAATAGAATGTGTATATAATATAATGAGAAGACCTTAGTTATATAGGCCAAGATGAGACATAAGACAACATAATATTATGACTTCAGACATAAAGTGAAAATGCCCTAAGAAATCCCTAAGTAAACTTAAGTGATTAGGTGTGAAAAGGACCCAAGAGGTAAACTAGTTAGGTAGTATACCATGTTTACACCAACATGCCCCCTTAAGTGCAACTTAGGGAGAATGTGAAAAAATGTAAAGATGTAATTATGGGTTCTGGATATAAGGCTTGATGAGGTACCCATGTACAAAATAATCTCTCACAAATGGAGAAAAGGAGAAAACTTGTAGGGAAAAACTCCTCTCCAAAAGAGAGAAAAAAATGAAATATGTTCTTTAATGTATGAGAAGGAAAAAACCCCATGTGAGGAAAATGTCCCCCCATAAGAGAGAAGAAGAGAGAAGGTATAGGTGAACCCCCTCCTCCCCCCCAAAAAAAAAAGTGAGAAGGATAAAACCACATGTGAGGAAAAACTCCCTCCCAAAATACAAAGAAGAAGAGAGACCATGCAACCCCCCTCGAGTAGCCTCCTACATTAATGGTAGGTTCCTAACACTAGATGCTAAAGATGGTCCATGATCATCAAACAACATTTCTCCCCTTGGGGAGAAACAAAATCAAAGATGTATATAGGATATTTTACCATTCCTAAAAGGAATATGAGGTAAGAAATCTCAAGATGTATGATGTCTTTGAAAGTGACAATCCAAAACCTGGTGGAAACAAATGTAGAACATGATACAAAGATGATGATGACTCCTCCAAATGCTACTCAAGGATCTATAACCCAATTCCAAACTATGACAAATACTAATAAGATGAATTAGGCACCATAAAAGATTTAGTATAGTAACCATGGATGTATGGTTCTCATCATAACAAATACAATTAGATGAATGAGAGTCTAAAACTTCTACTAAAGGTGTCAACATAAATGGTGATTGAGTTGAAACTATCACCATATCCCATTTTTTGAGTAGGGAGAATGGCACTATGTTGATAGCCACACCATCATCAACTAAAGTCCTCTTGATACACATGTCATAGATCCAAACTTGTAGATATAGGGTTGGATCCCCTTTCTTTTTAAACTTTGCTTCTATCGACATTTGTGTGAGATCAAAGAAAAACCCAAGATCCTATAATTTGGTGTTAGGAGGATCTAGGTCTAGATCTACTTGATTTATTTGTTCATTTGGAGGTGGTGTGATCTTGTCAAGATGTTTTAAACTAATGGCTTCTAGAAGTGTTGCATGATGTGAAGATGAATTTCTTAGGACTATGAAGGGAATCTTAGCATAAGTCATTTTAAGATCTTCAATTAGATCATATGGTCTAATTGGAGGTGGGGTGGGATCCACTATTGATATGGCCCTTCCATAATAGTCTATCTCTTGGCCCACATCATCTTATATTTCTACTTTGTCATGGATAACCTCTACCACACCTAGAATTTTTGTTTCACCTTTGTGGCCTAGTTGGGCCAATGTTGTAGGTTCTCCTATATTCATTGTATTTGTTTGCATTGGTGTACTTGTCTCATTACTTTGGTGTGGAGGAAAGGGTTTTGAAAAATTCCCATGTTTACATTCTGGGGAGCAATAGGTGTCTGTCTAGGATTATTTTCATTTTTTGGTGCCACTTCCTATAGGTTCAAGAACATTTCTATGGGCACGTGTTTTTATTTCTTAGTGAACCATGTAATGAATCTGCTATATTCCTTACACGTTTCTATATTATGCCCTTTTACCTTATAAAATTTATAGAAATGATTTGGGTTGTATGTTTGAGGGTAAGGTTCATTTTGTTTTCATTTCTGTTACCTTGTTGATTCTTTTGTTGGGGGTAATTGTTGTTGTTTCAAATTTTGATGGTACATTCAACAACATTAACATTATGTGGGTAATAATCTCTTCCATTATAATCATATTTTACCTTGCTCCTTATGTAGGGTTGATTAGTCACCCCATCAATTGTGGTGTTTTTGTTGTTTTTCAAAATTTTGATAGTGGGTTGGTTGTTCCCATTATTTTCATTCAACATTACAAGTCTTCCATTTGCTCCATAATTCTTTCACTCACTATCTATGGAAGCTTGATATATCCTTAGGACACTTTCCAAGGCTTCTTCATATGATTTGTAGTGTAGATTTTGAACTTCTTCCCTAGTTTCCCTGTTAATGGCATGCGAGAAGAGGTTGCAAATCTCCCTATGATATATGTTTAGTGCACTAGTCAAAGAGTAGAGGACTTGCCTCCACCTTGTTATGAAGTGAGCTACAGACTTGTTGTCTTGTTTCATGTTTAGAAACTCTTTGATTTCCATTTTAACTAGTTTATTATTATCGAATGCTGCTATAAACTCCTCAATAAGTTATTTGAAGGAATGAATGGATGCCTCAAGGAGGCGATAATACCAATCCAGAGCTATTCCTTTGAGTGTTTTTGGAGATATCATTGTAACAACTCTATCCCATGGGACAAGTTCTCTTATCACTGTGGTGTACACTTTTATAGGTGAATTTGGTTTGCCTTCTCCTTTGAATTTAGGCAAATCTAGGAGAGAACAAGGCAACAAGACATTACAAATGTTATAATCCAAAGGCTCTTTGAGATATTCAAGGTCGGGTGAATTGATTTTGAAATGTTGGGTTCGTACTAGTGAACATCAATCCTATGGGAGCAGAGGTTTGATTTTGTTAATGTATTGGTTGAAAGTTTGGTAGTATTGTAAAGTTTTGTGTTGCATTGACACCACTTAATTGATTGTTTTGATTTTGAGGCAACATGAAAGCCTCATGTCCAATGCTTCTTGCATAAAATTTCAAGTATGAGGGAAGTTAACTTGCCCCTTGGCTTTATTCTATTAACAGATTTCTTCACACTTTGGGTCTTTCTGGTTGGGATTGTTCAAAATTGTTGCTTCTAATGTTCTGATTCTTTAAACTAATGTATCTATAATGTCGGCAAGAGTAGCTGGGTGAGCCCACAATACTGAGTCCCAAACTTGGGACATCCTATTTTTTTTCTAAAAATCACATATTTTTTAGAAAAAATAATGGTTTAAGCCTTGAGGGGTTCCATATAAAGGGGTTTAATTGAATGGGGTTAGATAAACCCCCCTTAGATTAAACCCCATTGGAAATATCCCCCTAGTCTTAAATCAAAACATCGATGGAGTCTCCTTCGCACCTATCAAAATGCTGACAAAAAACCAATTTTGCTTCACCTTTTGGGGGATCAAATGAAGTCATTTAGAAATTCTATTTTGTAAGGATGTAGCCCTTAGTATAAGATTTCCAAAAAGTGTGATTTTGAATATATTTATTTGATTATTATATTTATTTTCTATTTTCTAGTGATCATAGGTTTTTAATTGAACATCAAGGTCTCTATTCCACACACGCTAAAAAATAAAAAAATAGAGAAAAATATTGAAAAAATCTACACACTAGGTATTGATGTCCTTGTTTCAACAAAAAAATAATAATTTAATTTGGGTACATACAAAAAAAATTATGTTGTATGGTGTAAACCTATATGTCTAAATTATAATTAATCTCACTTCAAAAATTAATAAAAAATATATGCAACAAAAAATAATGAAAAATATATGCACACTGGATATTGGTATTACAAATTTATGTTTAAATTTTAAAATTTTATCCTTTCTATAAAAAAAGTTATGATGTATGGTATAAACATCACTTTTAAAAAATACTATTAACTATAAAAAATAAGTAATTAACAGTTGCATAGAAAAATTCACAAATTATTTCTTAAAATTAAAAAAAAAAACATTTAGAATCTATACACAAAATCTCAAAAATCACTAGTTCATATCATATTCAAATACTTAATGGTTTAGTTGCTATAGGTGTCAGAAAGTGAAAATTTGGTTAAAATATTGATTTCAATGTCCTATTTTGGCCAAAAAGTGGGACATGGTATTGTGGGATCACCTAGCTCTTTCTATTCTATAATTTTCATTACTTTGTAGCAACGAATTTTTATCAAGACGACCAACTTCATTGTCAATTTGTATATCAATTTCTTTGTATGTTTGAATAAGATGTTTGTTTAGATGAACTTTTCATCTTAGTCGATGTTGTTAATTTTGATTAGGATAGTCTTGATCCCAAGTTGTATTGATAAAAGTCAAGGTCCTTCGTGGCTCTTGACAAGGACCTTCATAATCTGAGTCCTAGTCAAAATAGTTCATCACCAATGCTAGAGGACTAGTAGGAACATATCTTTCAAAGGAGGAAGTGATTGGGTCACTTGAGGGGACACTCCCCTAAGATCTATCCAAATCCATCACATTTGGGGGTGTTATGAAACACATCAAAATAAATGAAGTGGAGTGAAAGAGAAATGCGAAGGAGAGATGAAGTGAAAAGGCGGATGGGAAGCAGATGAAAAGTGAAAAGTGAAAAGTGAAAATGAGATCTGAGCAGTGAGGATATGAATGTTAACTCGAGTAGAAGCTTTTGTTGTTCATGTCAAGTTCACAAAAATCTTGTGAAGTTGGCGTCAAGAGAAATATGAAGATAAAGATGGGATCAAAGCAATAAAAATGCATAAAATCTTGACTATAAGGTTTTGTACTTCATTTCAAGTTTACTAAAATATGTCATTCAAAACCAAACCCAAGCATAATGCGAATGAGTCAAGCCTAGAGGTGACACATCAACCTTCTAGTCACTCCCACTATAGTAGCAAGAGCTAATGAAGTGCTGAAAGCATTGAGGGGCTATTTGTCTCCCTCGGGAGTGGGACTTTGTAGGCCTTGGTCGCAATGATCATGTATGTTGACGAGGCATCTTCATCAACCTCACCACAATTATTGTCATTGGTTTCTTCTTCTCCTTCTTCTTGGTGTTGTTGCAGTTGTTTTTGTTATGTTTGTTGAACTCTTTGCAAGATTATTATTGTTTTTGTAATTACTACATGTCCTAGAGTAAAGCTTGCCCTAAGATAATCAAGTTTGTTGGCAGCATAAAGTCAAAAAATCTCGAGTCTTCTTTATTCTAACTCAAGGATTTCTTCAATAAGTATACTTTCTCAATTTTTGTGTTCTTCTAAATGTCTTCTTTCATTTTTTATGTGAATTTATCTAAGAATATTTTCTTGTTCTTGAATTTTTTTTTTGATTGATTCTTCGTGTTCTATGCTCTCTAGGTTTTGTGTTTCAGGGAGATTTTCTCTTATCTCCTCTAATTCTTGTTCTACCTAATTCTCTCTCACGCCAAGGCACATTGAGTGCTTAGTGAAGAGAATATGGTTGTTTAAGAATTCGTGTTGTGTGATGTGGTTTCTTTATGTCTTATGGTGAAAACAAGGGCTTGAATGCCTATGTTTTATTTTGATTGCCTCGTGACGAGATCAAGGGATTAGTGCTTAAATGTAAAAGTTATGTGAGGTTTAATTATGAGGTTTCTAAATGCAATCTAACTATACGTGCATGCATGAAATTATTTTTGTTCATTTTTTTTCCAATGTTATCCAATTACTATGAAGAAGTTATGTATGCAAACTAAATGATTTTTTTTCCTAAATACAATTTAACTATGTTTTTTTTATGTTTTGAATTTTGATATCATAGTAATTAAGAAATAACAATGCAATTTAACCTAGGAATGAGAAACCAATCTTTCCCTCTACTAAATAAACCTTTTTTTTTCAATGAAATACGAATCTACTTCCTTAAATGCAAATTGATCTATGAATGCAAAAAGAAGAAGTAATCTTTTCTTTACACTCACAACTTTTTTTTGAAGATTTTTAATGAAATCCAATTTAATTTTCTAAATGTAAAATGATTAAGAAGAAGAGATGCAACTAATCTAATAATGTAAAGGGGAAAGAAGAAATAATATTTTCTTTATGCTAAGAACTTTTCTTTTTGAAGATGCAATTTTATTTCCCCACATGCAGAGTATTTTCTAATTGCTAATGAAATATAAAATGAACCTATACTCAATTGCATCAATGCTAGGAAACTTATCCTTAGAGGTCTATGTTTTATCTAAATTTCCTCCTTTACAAAAATTGGGTACTTTGCTTGATGATAGGAAGAAGAAACAAAATGCAAGAAATCAAAATAACAAGAAACTTTATGGCTTGTATGGAAAGAAGCTTTGTGGCTTGTGAGGCTGAAAAGAAAAAGAGGCTCAAGGCTTGTATGAGAAGCTCGGTTGGGCTAACGCTTCCAAAGATATCTATCCTAAAAGATATCTAATCTAATTTAAGAACAATAAGAAAAAGGCTCAAGGCGTATATAGAAACTTGAAAGAAGGTTGAAGAAATTGAAAGACTTTGTGAGAATACTTGAAGGCAAGTGAAGGCATGTGAAATAATGAGGAGAATAGAAGTATTTATAGGTAAAAATGGGAGGGAAAGGGAGAAGCGATAAGATACAAAGAAAGTGGAATTTAAGAAGAAAATGGAAACAATCCATGAATAGTGGAAGAGATAAATAAGAAAATTAAAGAGATAATTCAAAAAAATTAAAGGGATAAAATTCAATCATAAGTTCATAATGGAAAGAAAGTGAGACAAGGAGTGAGTTCATACGAAAAATCATGAGTTAAAAATCAATTCTAAAAGCCAAAAAAATGAAATGATGCGTGGATTAAAAAATGATAGCAAAACAAAGAGGGGTCAACTAGGAAACACAAACAACAAAAAAGGTTGAAAGAATGGCAAAACAAGGAAGACTTGAAAGATGACAAATCAAAAGGGGAAGTCATCAAGACATGAAACTATTGGGAGAAGTAAAATCATGCCTTTTAGGGTTATGAGTTGTGACTGCCATCTCATCATAGGACCCCCATATTAGTCTGATGTGATTTTTGTACTTATATATTTGCCCCCTTGGGAATGGTAGTCTACATGAAAGGTAGGTACTATTCCTGAAGAATGGCCTTACCTATTGTCATTGTCTTGCATCTGGACCTGATATATAAATTAATTCAAGTGTTAATCCAATATAAAATCAGCTTAAAATAAGTATATGAAAAGATAAAAGGACATACCTACAATGTAGGAGTTTCAAATTTACTTGTGTTGATTTGTCTTATCACATCAACCTACAGTCATGGTGAAAGGCACACAAAATAAGGACAAAAAGGATATGTATAAGAGAAGCTAAATTAGCAAAACATAGTCATAAATGCATGCTAAGCTAGATTAAAGAGATGAGAAGAGAATAAAAGTGAGAGAAAATGACAAAATGGAGGTGAGACTCAGAGTGGGAGCAGTCAATGGAAATCTTGCAACAAGGAGATCATTATTAAAGTCATCCATTGTATACTTAAGAAATATAATATTATCAAACTAGTTGCTATACCTATTAAGGTTGGTATGTAATCAAATCATAAATCTATCATATAAAAAGACCAAATTTACCTTGTAATAAGTTTGATTTACCTTATCATATTTAGACTAGATATTACCTATATAATAGGTACATATTACATCTAGATTTCTATGGATTACTATATGATCATGGAAAAATGAAAAATGTATATTAAAGGTATAATTAATTATGGCCTTTATTATTCTTGCACCTAGAATCAATGTTATTTGATTATTGTGTTACTAACTATTTTGGTGATCCTATTAATAGTAAATCTACTTTAGGCTATGTATTCAAAATATGGTGTGGGTTCTATCACATGGATGGAGTAATATTTAAAATAGCAACCTTCTATGGATCTTTAATCTATAAAGGATAAATACAAAAATAACTACAAAATAATCAATGTGGCTTAGAAGATTATTGGAAGAGTTTTATTTGGGTACTAGTAAAAGTCTCACTTTATTATATGATAACCAAAGTTATTTACTCTTACCAAAGACTCCCATTTCCAGAAATAAAGTACATTGAAGTTCATGGGCACTTCCTTCAAGGGAAAGTTTTCCATCATCAAATTACTCTCCAATTCTATTAGACTAATTATTAAGTGGGAGATATACTATGATCAAGAATAACTAGGCTAGGCTCCAAATAATCACAAAAGAAATCCTATATGTAGTATAACACCAAACCTCTATGTAGTACCAAATTCTCCAAATTCAAATCAATGTTTAGCCTTAAGGAATTTTCATTCAAGGGGAGTGTGCATGAAAATGACACCTCCTAGTGGCTCAAATTTGGATGTAATACTTAAAAGGCATAAATAAGACCTCTGGGCATTATATGTAAGACCTACAAGTATATTGTAATTCTTCTCTTAGTAATTCTTCCACTTGTAAAAGAATTGTATTATATAAGACCTATAGGAACTATGTAATGAACCTCCTATAAAAACTTTATATGACCTCATTAAAAGCATCATTTTTTAAAACACTAGGATTATAAATTATGACAAGGTGACTTTCATGTAGTTTGGAATGCATGATCTTCATTTCAACATATATTTGTGTCCCTATTTATCTCTAGCAAAGAAGACCTACATTACTAGGGTACTTCATTTTTTCTTTTATAGAAATTGACAAGTTATGCCCCTATTAACATTAAGGAGTGTTAGAACATAATGTTATTAGGGGTCATACCCTTATAACATTTATATATTGTTCTAATATATGGTTGTAAAATCGTATGCTTATTATATGTTTTATAAAGAATATACCATCTAATAATTAATAATCTAATAAGTTATTAGATTATTAATTATTTATAAACGGTAGTTTTGAATAGGTGTGAGTAATACCCTTTAGGTATTTTGCCACCCCTTCTATATCTCATTGAGAGGTAATTCAATTTTGGAGATTTATAATGAATTCTATCACTATGCACAAGAGGTATTATTGTCCATGTGGAAGTGAGGAGAAGTGATATCCCTAGGTTCTATCTATAATTTTATAGATAATTCTATAAGTGTTTTATAATAGAATGATGCTTTATGGGCTTTTTTTACCTAAAATGGTTTTCCCCATGTATATATTGCATAATGTGTTGAACCTGTACATCTTGTAATTCTCATTTCATTTATCTTATACTTTAGTTGTGATGATTAGTAACATAAGAACCTAATTTCTAACATCTACACCTGACGGTCCACATGCACTACCTTTGGTCAACCATAAAGTTGAGACCAAAAAAGTAGTCTCCACTCATCGGCCTCGACCACGTGTTTGATGAGTCATACACCATTAAAAAATATATTTTTTTTTATTGGAGGCACTCGGGTTTTTAGCCTAGTCTAGGCCCAGAGAGACCCTTACGAGGGATCTCTTCCCATTGACTTTATCGCCTGATAACACAACTGGGGGGTCTCCGTCCCCAATGGGCATTATCACCCTTTGGTCAAACCCATGAGCTCGTTGGCCCAACGAAGGTACACAGCCTATGAGCACGCCAACCCAACGAAGGCACACTTAGCCTATGAGCATGGCAACCCAGCGAAGGGATGCATGACTTGCGAGCTCATTGGCACTACGAGGGTTTGAACCTTGGTGGCCGCCACCACAACTAAGCGACTTGACCACCGAACCACGCCCTTATTGGCATTAAAAAAATATTTTAAATATCCACGTCCTTACATGCATTGTTGTAAAATTTCCTAGTGCTAGTGTGGCATGTACAAGGCCATGTCAACCCCTAAAGTTAGGGCGCAACACTATTATGCCCTCTCCCCTAGTGGGAGTGAAAATGAAATTCACTTTTCACTTTTCACCTCTCTATGTATAGTAAGGTTAAAATTCATAAGTTGCAAATCATACACCCTATGATCTCCATTTTTGAATCAGTGTGATCATAATCATGTCAATGTTCATTTATCAAATCAATAATGGATGGTTGCCTTACTTGAGATCCTCTTTTATAGCTAGTACTTTATTACACTATTGGATAGGGTTGATTAACAAACATTTTTGAGATACATGTAGTTGATCATTACAATACATGACACTACACATTATGATATATTATCTAGAATATATATGAGCATTTATTATTTCACTATGATCTATTTTGCATGTACTTTAATGATTACATTTGTCAACTGTATGATTCACTCTATTTGGTTATTACACAATTCTACCCATCCATATTAGTCTATCTTGTTATTACACTTTGATTATGAGTTTCCACTAATATATACTTTAGGTCCACATTGGAGAGCATCATATGCTTTCCCCCTCTAATTATCATTGATTTGTCTTACTTTTTAAAGCATTTATATCCTAGTCCTATATTAAATATATTGATCTTTCATTAATCTATCTAGCTTTTTAGAGCATGTATCCTAATTCTATTGATTCTACATTGATCTATCTAGCTTTCTAGAGCATTTATGTTTTGATCTTACACTATTATATTGATCCTACATTGATTTATTTTGCTTCCTAGAGTATTCACATCTTGATCCTCTTGATCCTATGTTGATTTATCTTGTCATGTCATGTTTTTAAGAGCATTCATGTCTTTGATCAAAGTGGCTTCAAGTCATCATTTAAGATTATATTGATGCATCTTTTGCATTACTATAATTGGGGAGGGAATCAAGCCCTTTATTTTTCATGTTAGAGATTTATTGTTATATATTATAAGGGGGCATTGATCTCTACCTTTGTAGACTTATTCACACTTTGTCACATGATCTTGCCCACAAAGGGATTTTGATCCTATATGAACTTTGATCTTATATATCTTTGTTCTTGATCTGATCTATTATCACATGATCTATACCAACTAATCACCTTTGGTTTGGTTCATTTCCCTTGATCACCATTGGTTGGGTATGTTGTGCCCCTCTAGCTTCACCTTGGATGTGTAGGTGGTCAGAGCAAGGGGCAGAAGAATGAATGGAAATACTCGGAACATTCAAAGTATGTTAGATCTATTGATATCAGAATTTAAATGCAATGGTTATAATCTTGTTCAAGAGCAGGGACGGTGTAGTACTACTCGCTTCGAGCACCCTACTATGCCGTGATTCTCTAACTCTGTGTGTGTGTTGACATATATGTAATTGATCATATACAACCAATTGTTCAGATGCAGGCTGCAGGTACTGAGCCTCAACTCCACCTGATATAGCAGGTTTGAGCAGGCTCTTGCACCATTGGATATCGATGATGGGAGATAATACGAGGTTTATTCCACTAGGTTGGTCCTTGTCTTCTATTGTGGTCTCAAGTCGTGTTGTGATGCTTGGTCCTTGCCTTTTATGTCTGGTAATCTTGTGTTGTGGAGTATCGTCGAGTTGTGTTTAATAATGCCCATGTGTAGTTGGATAATACTTTAATGATTTATTATTAAAATAATAATGCTTCTATTATGTTTATTGGATAATATTTGGTTTAGCCTAGAACTTGGAATGATACCTTAGTGAAAGGTTAAAATAAACTAGAATTAATTATATGTTATCCAGAGTATTTAATGTCATGAGTTGTCAAGTGTTAAATTTTAAAAAAATTGGAGAATCTCTTTTTATAGAAAGATTTTAAATTCTCAGAGGTGTGGGATGTTGGGTAACGGATGCATGTATGTGATAATTTATGAGCTGAGCCATTTTTATATTGGGGGATTTTGGTTTTGGAGAGGGGGTTGGAAAGAGAATACAAAAATTGGGGGAAAAACAAGAATTGGTTGCAGGAATACGAAAGAAATTGGAGGCTCCAGATCAATTTTGTTGTTCCGGGTATATTTCTGTATAATTCTTGTTTGAGTGTTATTTGTGCTTGGATAAATTATTTCTTCTCCCTCGTGCTTTAGAATCTCTTAGTCTGAGGTTTTGTTCTGGATTGCCTTTCGCTTTCTCCCATCTTGATTTCTATAGCTGATCATCCTTGGAAATCTATAAATAAAAAATTGTGACATTCTTGGATCCTTGTGTCGAATCAATCCTCATTCAGTTGTCTTATTGCCATCTTTATCTCTACAAATTTTAATCTCTAGATGCCATTATGTCGATTTCCCATCTTGGCATTCCTCCATTCGTTGTTCAGACTTTTCTTGAGGGATTTTGTCAACAATCATCGGGCTTTGTCTGTGTTTCTCCATTTTTGCATTTATGTCTACAAGAGTATTTCCAACCATACTTTCTGACTAAAATTTCCTTTCCTTATGCTGTTCCAAGCACTTATTTTGCTGACACAAGGAGGGTTCTGTCCAGGGCCGTAGGTTTGGCCTTACAATTGTTAGTCATTTTTCTTGAAAATATTTTTAGCTATTTAACAAAATCCATTTTGTTGATATCTTGCAAACCAAAGAATGTTATGAGACCTTATTTCTTTTGAGCATTTTGTAAAATAACTCATGTACCTATCTATGATTCCACGTTTTGAATATATGTCTGCCAGAGTTTTCCAACTATTCTATCTGAATTATAACCCCTTGCTATCAGGGTCTGTGGATGACTATACTCTATCCCTAGGCTTCTGTTATAGGGCTAAGTTGATATAATAGACATGTATGTTCTGCCATTAAAATTTGGCATAAACAAGTAAGAATCTTCTGCTATATATGAGCATCACATTTATCCTTAATCTTGTGCCTTTTTACTGCCATTTAATGGCATTATGCTCTGCATATATCTTATTGAATTCCCTTATAGACAATTGAATTCTTTCTAGTTTCCTTCCAAATGTTGTCTTGGCTGAACCTCTGCTAAATCTACCTTATTCTCATAATCATAGAAAACATAAATTGAATAACATTGTTGAAGCTTCTTATGTGCCTAAGCCAAATAAATTTCTGTATGATTAGATTGGAAGGTGAGTCATTTTTTTTGGCAGTTGATCTTTTATCCTCAAGTTTTTGTTTCCATTTTGATGGCCGACTGTGTCTTGAGAATGGACGTGGATTGTTTTTTTGTCAGTTATCTTCCAAATTTCTGCAGATACTAATTGCATCCATTCCATGTTTGACTGATCAACTAGTTAGTCGTGCAATATTAGCGTGTGTTTTAAGTAAAAGGTATTCATACATTTGTGGTCATTTTAGTAGACTATAGTCGTCGTAGGCAAAATGAGTTGTTGCTATTCATAGCGAAGCAATGTAGTTTGTAGTTGTTAGACAGGTCGATATTAACAGAAAGTTATTTATGTTAGTAAATGGTTTTATTAGGATTCGTAGTCTTAGAATGTAGCAAGGGAAGTTAATGCCTGCAGCGAAATATATTTATTGGTAGTTGTGTATTGGGGTCGCTTTAGTAGGCTTTGTGACTCGTAAGGTGGGATGGGTATCTCATTAGTAGTTTGTTATATTAGCGTATTGTTGTAGTCATAGAAGTTTAGAGTTAGTCGAAACTAATCGCAAAATGCATATTTTTGCTTTGGTGTTTGATTTGAAATTGTGTTGTTTAAATGTTGTTGATAATGGATGTTTGCTAGAAAATATACGTTTAAGTTGTTTATATTAGAAATGTTAAGTGGTAAATGTTAGATAGTAAGCTATGTTTATAGGAGATTATTTAGGGTTATGATGTTTGATTTGAATTTGTAATATGTTGGATAGTAAGTTATGCTTATGGAAATTATGTGTATATAAATATAGTTGTTGTTTTAGCAATTGGTAATTATTAGAAAATTGAAATAGGGAAATGTATTTCCTTATAGTTGTGATTATTAGAAATTAGGAAATGGTAAGATGTTAGGAAAATATTTATATAAGCTTATAGTGTTTTCATTGGAAATTGTAATGGTTAAACGTTAAATGGTAATTTATGCTTGTAGGTAAATATGTATAGCGTTTTGTTTTGAAATTGTATTTGTATAATGAGATATGGTAATATATGCTTATAAGAAATATATTGTGTTTATAGTTGTTTATTAGAAAATTGTAATAATTAGATGGTTGACGAAAAGTTCTTTTCATTATAGCAAGAATATTTATATATTTGTGGTTGTTCATATTAGGATGTGAATTTAGTAGATCTTAGTTGGAAATTTTTGCTTATTATTATACTATGGTTTGTCTTTATTAGAAGGGAATGGTTGTTAGGGAATTAGTTAGGAAATTTACTTCTGGTATTGTAGAGAAATTGTTATTCCGTAAACTAGAATTTTCTTTGAAGGAAGTTAAAATCTCATAGATAATTTCATGATTAAATTAGGAGTAAATTGAATCTCTTATGCTCAAATATTCTCCTGGTCGTATCTATATGCTTGTATTGGATCATTGTGTTTATTTTGGGGTAGAGTTTATGTCTATGATTTGGTTAATTGTGAAGTGGGAATCTTGAGAGATGTCATGACTTCTTGGTGTCAAGATGCAAAAGCATTGTCCTTGTCGAATGATGGATACTTTATCATTGGTTTTACACCTAACTCTAGAGGTGTGGTTTCTTGGTCTTTGGTTCAAATTATGGCATGTCAATGTAATGGGTTAACTGAATTTTTGAGTCTTGTAATGAATGGGGAAATAGCCTTTTGGATTTGGAACTTGGTATCTGTTAATGTATCATGATGGGTTGTGAGAAGTTAGATGCCTTATAGCCCTCGCTCATGCATGTCATTTGTTTCAGATGTTGTATAAGATTAGCTAGTGTAGAAAGGAGAGTGGCTTCCATGGTGGGGCCAGTGCCCAAAGTGGCTGCTTGGATGACCCCATGGAAGTTGTAATCAAGTGATAACTTTAAAATATATCTAGGTGGGTCAGGTAGTCTTTCACATAACAAGATAAGTTTGTTGCCTCACCCATGCCTTGAGTGCTCTCAAGGGCTAAGGATGGGTTGAGAAGGCCTAGTTGGCAAGGTCGACCTCCTTGTCCACATGAGAGGATGTGTCGGCTCCACATGTGTCACCCTATGGGGCTGGTGCCAAAGAGGGTCACCAGGATAACCATAGATGGGGGCTAGCTTCTAGTGAGAGATAGCCTGGATAACCCATGATCAAGACCTTGGGATGACACTCTCCTCACTGCAGCTTAGCTACTTCCCTCTTTATGCTTTTATTGTTGCCTCTGGAGTGATGCCTTTGCTTGCGCAGTTCTGTTGATATGGTCGGTTGTGTCGAGTCTATTTTCATTTGGTTATTAGATGTTGTTACTTTGGCTTAGTGGAATCCTCGTTGTTATCTCCTAGCTCGGAGGGGTGGACCTTAGGGTTCCACATGGTTGGGTGGCAGAGCTATCCATTGGTCTTCTTGGAGATTCAGTTTTAGTCCTATGTAGAGGTGTTCTAGTTCCAGATTGCTTTCCACCTTCAGAGTTGTTGTATACTTTCATATGTATTCATTTGTAAACCGACATGATCGGTCTTGTAATCTTGTAATGTGACCTTGTAAATTAACTATCTTGCAAATGTAAAAGTTGCTCTTATCTGTAGTAGCAGTATAATGTATATCACTTGTGTGGTTTTAACTTTATTTTCACTGATGCAGTTATGTTTCCCTAGAGGAGTTAGAAGTGCACTTTTCTTTATGTTGTGTATTATGATATCTTTGGTTACTAATATTGCAATTTCTTGCTTTCAAAAAAAAATTATTTCTATAATTTTTGCACTTTTTAGTCTAGCACTCTAGGGTTGCATGATGGGGCATTACACTTGGTATCAGAGCCTAGGTTGCAACAATGAGACCTCTAGATTGTTGTTGTTTCCCTAGGTTAAATGATTTTCTCATTGTAGTGAGTTGGTAATAGTATCTCCCACCTATATGCATTAGTATGAAGGTTGATGTATCAGAGCCTAGGTTGCAACAATGAGACCTCTGGATTGTTGTTGTTGCCCTAGGTTAAATGATTTTCTCATTGTAGTGAGTTGGTAATAGTATCTCCCACTTGTATGCATTAGTATGAAGGTTGATAAGTTTATAGACTTGCTCTTTAAGAAATGAATTCTTTATGCTTTATTCTACTTACGTGTCTGCTATGTTCTTTCTCCTTCTTCTCTGGAAATGTGATGTTACATCTAACAATATGTTCTCCCTGAATGTCAATGCATCTAATCATCTGGTGGCATCATGCATCATGAGTTATGTGGTTATGTGATGTTGACATCTTTACATGGTTGCTTGAAAATCTATATCTAACCCCTAGATGGTCATGACCTCTTAAGGAAGAATTGTTGTAATTTATGGAAGTTATCATTGTATATGCCTGTGTAAGAACTGTATGCAGGAGATCAAATGAGAGCTTGTGTTGGGCCTATGAGATCAAGAATGTGATAATGTAAGTCAATTATAGTTTGAATTATTCCTGTATGTGATATCATATATTCCTTTTATATCTTATTGCATAAGGAAGCAATTGCATATTTCCGTAGTTTAGTAGAAAGAAATTGTATTGTATTAAAGATAGAAGTTGTTTAGATAAGAGGATGTAGTTAACATAATTGTTTGAGTGTTGGTGTACATTCTCTAACACATTCTGGACCTTGTGTCCTTGAGTGTTGTGTAGCGGATACTCCCTTTTTGTGGCTAAAATTAGTCACATCGTGATGTGAATTTGTTGTAATTTAGTGGTTTTGGAAATTTTGACAGTTGTTTCATGTGTAGTAGGGGGGGTTAACAGTGAGTTTTCTTTCTTTAAACCTTCTTATGACAGGAATGGTCACCAAAACTCTTTTCTTTATACTTGATTTTGTGAGGCCTACTTTTTACACTACTATTCATGAGACTATTTGTAGTGCTTTTGTTATTATTTTATGTTGAGAGACTATTGATTTCTGAAATCTGGATTATTGAACCTATGTGATTTTTAAGAAAATAATTGTGCAATGATATTAGATGTAGTTTGAAAGAAAATGATGAATGGATATGGAACTGTATTATGATTTCAGTATGTTATAAGGAAGTATGTTTAGTTATGCATGTATTTGAATTGCTTCGGCTATGGTATCTCTATGAGTTATTGACTTCGAGTTTGAGTGTGCAGGTATTACTAATGAAACCAAATATACAAGAGATCATCCCATATCCTTTGTTGTATCCCTTGTGAGCCGATCTAGTTCTATGAGGAACTAAGATCAACCTCGTGTTTTGGAAAATGTTGTATTGTTATATTGTGTTAATATTGCATGAGGTTAAGGGGTTAAGGGTATCTGAATTACTTTTATTATGATAAGTGTTGTAAGTTGGTGTTTTGAATCTTGTTTTCACTTTAATTCTTTTTGACCCTCTTCATGTGTTTTATTTGACTCTGGGAGTCTTAACTAGGTTTAAAAACAACCTTAGGTTGTACCCTATGGGTCTAGGGACCTTTTTGACTAGGTTAACCTTGGGTTAACTTCCATAGGGTCACTTCAACTTCAGGGTGAAGTAAAGTGACGAAATTGGAAGCATGGGGGACATGGGATGAGTGGAATCCACACTCATGCCCACTTCCAAGTCATAGAGCCACTCCATGATTCCCTAATAATGGAGTGCTTGTCTCCATGTGCCTCCTTTTGGTGGGGTTCCCCTTAATGAAAGTGTTGTGTCACCCACTCTTTCTTTTATTGTAAGTTTATTTGTTTTATTTTATTCCTACATGTGGGCTTTAATGGGGAACCTGTTGAGTGGGGGTACATTGTTTTATGACCACTAGGTTAATGGAGGAGTGGGGGGTTGAGTTGTTTATCAAATTAGGAAAACAGAGGAATTAGTTTTAAAAGTAAGAGGAGAAGGAGACTAAGGGGGTTGGATCATTGAGGTGAAAGAAGGAGATTTGAGAGAAGGAAGGAGAAAGGAGCTCTTCATCAGATTACTTCCATAATTGGGCTTTGGAAGGTTGGTGAACTAACCTATTCTCTTGTGTGGTCTAATGTTTGATATGCATGTTTGTATCTTGGTTGTTGAAAGAGTCTTGCAATGTCTTCTGTGAGCTTTTCTGTTTGTTTTTGGGTTTTGTTTGGGGTGTAGAGAGAGCTCCTTCCAGATGGAAGGCAATGCTCATTGTGTTTAGGGAGGGGAGGTGTGACCCTCCTCGGGTGTCATCCTAGTTCTGGTTACATGATATGCCTTGAGGGCAAATTGGTACTGATTTTAGCCTTGAGGGCTTATTGGCTTAGAGAGCCTGTTTGGATATCCTTGGTTACTTGATTCATTGGAAGGCTTGAGGCCTTGTGGAAGATTATACTATTGGCTTGAGGCCTTGTGATAAATTGTGAAAGGATGGCACCTAGAGGTAGAGATTGTCTACTCCCCTACCCTCCTTGTACTCACCTAAGCTGAGTTCTTGTTATGTGTGTCAACCTTGGGGGTGTGTGTTAATTTCTTGTTGTTGCTATTGTTCAATGTTGTGGTGTGTATAGTCAAACTTACCTTGGATATGAGGATGGTCTCCCTAGCTCGAGGGTGACCCTCTAGCGGGTCAAAGGTAGGGAGGAGAGCTAGATGGTGGTTGTTGTTTTCCCTTGTTATCTTGCAAGTTATTGTTGGAGCATGAAAAAGAATTGGAGAAGTTTTACTTGTTAAAGAAATTGCTTAATCTCCTATTGTAATGAGAGCTAGATCATCATAGTTCTTTATGTAAGAGTTGTAGAGAGAACATCTCTCTTGAAATTGTTGTAAAACTTGTCACCTTGGGAGTGAAGGAATAATCCTCCCTTACTATGTTTAAAGTTGTGAATTTAGTTGGTTGTTATCTTTCATCATTTGTGTAAGTTGGAGAAGAGAGTGCTTTACTCCCTTGAGTTTATGTGTGTTGGGAGTACAAGTAAATAACTTCCTCAGGTTGTATATGAGATGTGGGAGTTCTATAGTTAATTGTTCTTGATTATCCAAATGTAAGTTGTGTAAATGTGTGTGGGTTGAATCAATTGTTTAAAATTTATCTTTTGTATTACTTTGTGAGAAAGAATATTTTACTGTATTAGGAAAGTTGCATACCTACCTTGTATATATGAAAATTAACTCTTGAGTAAAGATTGCAATGAAAATTAATTCAAATAAATTTATATTGACTATGGAGAGTTATTGAAAAGAAAAGATTTATAGGTCATGTATTTTCTTCTGTATTTTTTAAAAAAATAGTTGATATGGAAGATTTACTGATAATTACAAATAGCACCCATAGATTTGATTGATTGAATGTCCTTCTTTTATTCATTTGATTAATGGTTTATTAAATTTCAATGCTGAAGTTAGTATGGAAGGAATTTTTACATGAGACAATGTTATTTAAATCTATATATATGACTTTATATATACATTTAAATATATATCAATTTATTTTTTAAATTTAGTTGTGAAAGTTTGCTATCTGCATTTATATGAACATAATTGAGAGAAATTGTGAAACTGAAATAAATAAATAAATAAATATATATATATATATATATATATATATATTTATTTAATTAATTAATAGTTTATTTAAATGAATCTGAGAAAATAATATTTTGTTACACTTGTGAAGGTGCATATATATAAATATAAATAAATAAATAAATAAATATATATATATATATATATATTTAAAATAGATTTAAATTGTGAATAACCGTGAAAATGATACACACACACACATATATGTGTGTGTGTGTGTATATTATTATTAATAAATATTATAGGGAAATTCGAAATAGCAAATAAAATTTTTTGAGCTACTATGTTAATTGTTTAACAGTCATAGATTACAATGTAGAGTGGTGGGGGATAAAACCCCCACCGAAATCTTTTAAGAGGAGGGTGTGGGGAGGGGCAGAGCCCCACCCACACCCACGTTGTGGGATGTGGGTGGGGCTCCGCCCCTCCCCACATCCCCCACCGCCAATAGTAACCACGCCCCGTCCGCGACCTGCGTTTAACCTTTTCCACCGCGCCCGACTCCCATCCTCTCCACCCACTGCTTTCCCCTGCGCGGCACCATCGCTGCCGCCCTCTGCGGCATCACCACGCCTACCTCCGTCCATGGCCTGCCAGTGACCGACCCCCCCATAGCTTGGTTCCTGCTTAGCGACCACCATGTGATTCTGTCGCCGCCATGCCTTTCCCAAACTGCTTCAACACATTGATTCACAAGAGAATTTAGGGTTTAAAATCCCTCAATAATATGTGTTGGTAAAATTAATAAAAGGGTTATAATGATAAGTGGGTACTCCACTATCATGCTTAATATAATATATATATTATATATATATATATATATATATATATATATATATATATATATATATATATAAGTAATGGGAAATTTTAATGGTTAATTTTAAATTGCCTTTTTGGAGATTACAATAAGTTCATTTATAAGAAATTTGTATTTTTTTTTTTTAGATTAGTAAATCTTGTTACAAGTGAATTACCTAGATATAAGAGATGGTTTAAATGTGAATATAACTTGATTGCATAATCAAAGAGAAAGTTTTGAAGTACGTTAATGGCAAATAATCAACGTTTTAAAAATAAATCGTTAGAGAAATCAAGAAAGGAAGCGAGGAAGTATTCGACGGATTGAGAAAACTTTTTTAAGATCATCTACCTACCTAGAGAACCTTATACGAAACAAAATGCACCGACTCAAGCCTAGTAAGCATTATCGACTTATTTATGCGAGTGGAATTTACCATATCAACAAATCAATTAGACAACTTTAACAGTCGCACCGAGCACGCTTGCGCGTGCTAGGGAGGCTTTCGAAGTAGTTAGGGAAATTTTTTTGATATTTCGTATCATGACCACATGACGCATGTGGACATGACACGCGGTTTAGCATGTTGTGAATGCATGTGAAATGCGGGCATGACAGATTTATTGTTGAAAATTGCCAGCACTTTGTGACTTAAAGTTGGATTTGATTGTTTTCCCATGTGGGTTTGTATTTATTTTTAGATTTTCTATGGTGGATATTCTGAATGTTTGATTCTGTTGGCCCCATTTTGTGGTAAGTGTTGTTTCTATCATGTTCATTTCGAACCTCTGATAGTATGTTCAAGGGAGGACTCCGCGGAGAATTGCACTTTGCATGGTTGGTAATTAGTGGAAATAAGATATGAGATGTATTTTTCCTTAATTATATGTGACTGCAATTCTTTGGATTGTATGAAATTGTTGAAAAAGTGTAATTAAATATAAGTAGATCACATGATACGCCATAAAGGTAAAGAATAGATGTTATTCTTGTCTTTTATTGAACATTTGTGCTTGTTTTATGAACAATTGTTTAATATGGATGAGTATGTTGGCAATAGAACGTGGAAATATTAATATATTATGTTTCTACCCTAGTTTGTGACTTCCAGGAGTAAGTCAAGTTTTAGGGGGGGAGGATGTAGTGCCCCTCCAGCTTCACCTTGGATATGCAGGTGGTCAGAGCAAGGGGCGGGAGAATGAATGGAAATACTCAGAACATTCAAAGTATGTTAGATCTGTTGATATCATAATTCAAATGCAATGGTTATAATCTTGTTCAAGAGCAGGGACGGTGTAGTACTACTCGCTTCGAGCACCCTACTACGCTGTGATTCTCTGACTCTGTGTGTGTGTTGACATATATGTAATTGATCGTATACAACCAATTGTTTAGATGTAGGCTGCAGGTACCGAGCCTCGACTCCACCTGATATAGCAGGTTTGAGCGGGCTCTTCCACCATTGGGTATCAATGATGGGAGATAATATGAGGTTTATTCCACTAGGTCGGTCCTTGTCTTCTGTTGTGGTCTTGAGTCGTGTTGTGATGCTTGGTCCTTGCCTTTTATGTTTGGTAATCTTGTGTTGTGGAGTATCGTCGAGTTGTGTTTAATAATGCCCATGTGTAGTTGGATAATACTTTAATGATTTATTATTAAAATAATAATGCTTCTATTATGTTTATTGGATAATATTTGGTTTAGCCTAGAACTTGGAATGACACCTTAGTGAAATGTTAAAATAGACTAGAATTAATTATCTGTTATCCAGAGTATTTAATGTCATGAGTTATCAAGTGTTAAATTTTAAAAAATTTGGAGAATCTCTTTTTATAGAAAGATTTTAAATTCTTGGAGGTGTGGGATGTTGGGTAACGGATGCATGTCTGTGATAATTTATGAGCTGAGCCATTTTTATATTGGGGGATTTTGGTTCTGGAGAGGGGGTTGGAAAGAGAATACAAAAATTGGGGGAAAAACAAGAATTGGTTGCGGGAATACGGAAGAAATTGGAGGCTCCAGATCAATTTTGTTGTTCCGGGTATGTTTCTGTATAATTCTTGTTTGAGTGTTATTTGTGCTTGGATAAATTATTTCTTCTCCCTCGTGCTTTAGAATCTCTTAGTCTGAGGTTTTGTTCTAGATTGCCTGTCGCTTTCTCCCATCTTGATTTCTGTAGCTGATCATCCTTGGAAATCTATAAATAAAAAATTGTGACATTCTTGGATCCTTGTGTCGAATCAATCCTCATTCAGTTGTGTCTTGTTGCCATCTTTATCTCTACAAATTTTAATCTCTGGATGCCCTTATGTTGATTTCCCATCTTGGCGTTCCTCCATTCATTGCTGAGACTTTTTTTGAGGGATTTTGTCAACAGTCATCGGGCTTTGTCTGTGTTTCTCCATTTTTACATTTATGTCTACAAGAGTATTTCCAACCATACTTTCTGACTAAAATTTCCTTTCCTTATGCTGTTCCAAGCACTTATTTTGCTGACACAAGGAGGGTTATGTCCAGGGCAGTAGGTTTGGTCTTACAACTATTAGTCATTTTTCTTGAAAATATTTTTAGCTATTTAACAAAATCCATTTTGTTCATATCTTGCAAACCAAAGAATGTTATGAGACCTTATTTCTTTTGAGCATTTTGTAAAATAACTCATGTATCTATCTATGATTCCACGTTTTGAATATATGTCTTCCAGAGTTTTCCAACTATTCTATCTGAATTATAACCCCTTGCTATCAAGCTCTGTGGATGACTATACTCTATCCCTAGGCTCCTGTTATAGGGCTAAGTTGATATAATATACATGTCTTTTCTGCCATTAAAATCTGGCATAAATAAGTAAGAATCTTCTGCTATATATGAGCATCACATTTATCCTTAATCTTGTGCCTTTTTATTGCCATTTAATGGCGTTATGCTCTGCATATATCTTATCGAATTCCCTTATAGACAATTGAATTCTTTCTAGTTTCCTTCCAAATGTTGTCTTGGTTGAACCTCTACTAAATCTACCTTATTCTCATAATCATAGAAAACATAAATCGAATAACATTGTTGAAGCTTCTTATGTGCCCAAGCCAAATAAATTTTTGTGTGATTAGATTGGAAGGTGAGTCATTTTTTTTGGTAGTTGATCTTTTATCCTCAAGTTTTTATTTCCATTTTGATGGTCGACTATGTCTTGAGAATGGACGTGGATTGTTTTTCTATCAGTTATCTTCCAAATTTCTACAGATACTAATTGCATCCATTCCATGTTTGACTAATCGACTAGTTAGTCGTGCAATATTAGTGTGTGTTTTAAGTAAAAGGTATTCATACATTTGTGGTCATTTTAGTACACTATAGTCGTCGTAGGCAAAATGAGTTGTCTCTATTCATAGCGAAGCAATGTAGTTTGTAGTTGTTAGACAGGTCGATATTAACAGAAAGTTATTTATATTAGTAAATGGTTTTATTAGGATTCGTAGTCTTAGAATGTAGCAAGGGAAGTTAATGCCTATAGCGAAATAGATTTATTGGTAGTTGTGTATGAGGGTCGCTTTAGTAGGCTTTGCGACTCGTAAGGTGGGATGGGTATCTCATTAGTAGTTTGTTATATTAGCGTATTGTTGTAGTCGTAGAAGTTTAGAGTTAGTCGAAACTAATAGCAAATTGCATATTTTTGCTTTGGTGTTTGACTTAAAATTGTGTTGTTTAAATGTTGTTGATAATAGATGTTTGCTAGAAAATATACGTATAAGTTGTTTATATTAGAAATGTTAAGTGGTAAATGTTAGATAGTAAGCTATGTTTATAGGAGATTATTTAGGGTTATGATGTTTGATTTGAATTTGTAATATGTTGGATAGTAAGTTATGCTTATGGAAATTATGTGTATATAAATATAGTTGTTTTAGCAATTGGTAATTATTAGAAAATTGAAATAGGGAAATGTATTTCCTTATAGTTGTGATTATTAGATATTAGGAAATGGTAAGATGTTAGAAAAATATTTATATAAGCTTATAGTGTTTTCATTGGAAATTGTAATGGTTAAATGTTAAATGGTAATTTATGCTTGTAGGTAAATATGTATAGCGTTTTGTTTTGAAATTGTATTTGTATAATGAGAGATGGTAATATATGATTATAAGAAATATATTTTGTTTATAGTTGTTTATTAGAAAATTGTAATAATTAGATGGTTGACGAAAAGTTCTTTTCATTATAGCAAGAATATTTATATATTTGTGGTTGTTCATATTAGGATGTGAATTTAGTAGATCTTAGTTGGAAATTTTTTCTTATCATTATACTATGGTTTGTCTTTATTAGAAGGGAATGGTTGTTAGGGAATTAGTTAGGAAATTTACTACTAGTATTGTAGAGAAATTGTTATTCTTTAAACTAGAATTTTCTTTGAAGGAAGTTAAAATCTCATAGATAATTTCATGATTAAATTAGGAGTACATTGAATCTCTTATGCTCAAATATCCTCATGGTCGTATCTATATGCTTTTATTGGATCATTGTGTTTATTTTGGGGTGGAGTTTATGTCTATGATTTGGTTAATTGTGAAGTGGGAATCTTGAGAGATGTCATGACTTCTTGGTGTCAAGACATGAAAGCGTTGTCCTTGTCGGATGATGGATACTTTATCATTGGTATTGCACCTAACTCCAAAGGTGTGGTTTCTTGGTCTTTGGTTCAAATTATGGCATGTCAATGTAATGGGTTAACTGAATTTTTGAGTCTTGTAATGAATGGGGAAATAGCCTTTTGGATTTGGAACTTGGTATCTGTTAATGTATCATGATGGGTTGTGAGAAGTTAGATGCCTTATAGCCCTTGCTCATGCATGTCATTTGTTTCAGATGTTGTATAAGATTAGCTAGTGTAGAAAGGAGAGTGGCTTCCATGGTGGGGCTGGTGCCCAAAGTGGCTGCCTAGATAACCCCATGGAAGTTGTAATCAAGTGATAACTTTAAAATATATCTAGGTGGGTTGGGTAGTCTTTCACATAACAAGATAAGTTTGTTGCCTCACCCATGCCTTGAGTGCTCTCAAGGGCTAAGGATGGGTTGAGAAGGCCTGGTTGGCAAGGTCGACCTCCTTCTCCACATGAGAGGATGTGTCAGCTCCGCATGTGTCACCCTATGGGGCCGGTGCCAAAGAGGGTCACCAGGATAACCATAGATGGGGGCCGGCTTCTAGTGAGAGATAGCCTAGATAACCCATGATCAGGACCTTGCGATGACACTCTCCTCGCTGCAGCTTAGCTACTTCCCTCTTTATGCTTTCATTGTTGCCTCTAGAGTGATGCCTTGGCTTGTGCAGTTCTGTTGATATGGTCGGTTGTGTCGAGTCTGTTTTCGTTTGGTTATTAGATGTTGTTACTTTGGCTTAGTGGAATCCTCGTTGTTATCTCCTAGCTCAGAGGGGTGGACCTTAGGGTTCCACATGGTTGGGTGGCAGAGCTATCCATTGGTCTTCTTGGAGATTCGGTTCGAGTCCTGTGCAGAGGTGTTCCAGTTCCAGATTGCTTTCCACCTTCAGAGTTGTTGTATACTTTCATATGTATTCATTTGTAAATCGACACAATCGGTCTTGTAATCTTGTAATGTGACCTTGTAAATTAACTATCTTGCAAATGTAAAAGTTGCTCTTATCTGTAGTAGCAGTATAATGTATATCACTTGTGTGGTTTCAACTTTATTTTCACTGATGTAGTTATGTTTCCCTAGATGAGTTAGAAGTGCACTTTTCTTTATGTTGTGTATTATGATATCTTTGGTTACTAATATTGCAATTTCTTGCTTTCAAAAAATAATATTTCTATAATTTTTGCACTTTTTAGTCTAGCACTCTAGGGTTGCATGACAGGGCATTACAGGGTATGTCACAATGATCACCTCTAGTTTTGGTTACTACCATTGATCACCTTCATTTGGTTGTCACCATGATCATCCTTGGTTTTGGTCATTATCTTAGTCTACCTTTAGGTTTGGTTTGATAGCATGATCACCTTTGGTTTAGGCTATCATCATCAATCACTAGTGGTTTTGTTAGCATAAATCCATCACTATTCTTACATAGGTGTTTTGGCTATTGAGGGTTGCATCACCATTGTCTTTCTCATTCTATGGGAAACATTGTTAAATCCATTGATCCTATCTCTATAGTGTATTCTTTATAGTCATTGCTTTTTATGCTCAGATACTCACATAATTATGTGATTAATTGTTTAGACACTTTTTCATGCATTATTTTTCCTTCTTCATACAATTCCTTACATCCCAGGGATGCAACCAATTATTGGGGATGCCACATCACTAATATTTTTCATGTTGGGATCTTGCAAAAAGTTATATATGCTCATTGAGATTCACTTTGTTATCTCTAATGGGGAGAACATGCACAAAAAGTGTAGTTACATGATCACATCTTATAGTGTCCATTACATTATATGAACACCATGATGATATTCTTTGATGTCTAAGATTTTTACTTTAATATACATGCATTTTTATGAGTGCTAAATACTTTTGAATTTGTGATCATGCTAGGATTCACATGCACATCAAAGTAGGGGCAAAATGTAATGGTGAAATTTGCATACCCATGCCATTTCTCATTTAGTTTTGCTCCCATTTTGGGGAGGGTGCATTGATACATAGACATAGCAACAAATGGCGTAATTTTGTGCAAATTTGGGCCCTTGCCCCACACCTAGTACATACACATTCCTAACCCCATATTTTATCCATATCACATATTCTCAAGTATTCATATCCTTGCCACATTTTGATGATGACATACTTCTATACACCCACCTTATCCATGCCTTGGTCATGTAGTCCCACCTTGATTTTGGCCCTCACTTGTCCCAAGTCAAGTTTGTAGTCACAAACTTGACCTACCCTAACTCAAAAGTAAAAATTCAAATTTTGGCTAACTCACTCCCTTCACCTTTTCTACCCAAGGCCAACTAAACATAAATTTATGTGATGTGTTTTTATGTCCAAGTTGTATTTAAATACATTCAATGCATTCATTCTATCATCCAAGAGTCTGAGTGCTTATTTACATGATCACACTTCAATTGGTGCACTAAAAGGAATCTAGCATCTACATAAGCATTCTAGGAGCATTTACATGTTTGAAGAGTGTTGTTTTCAGTCATTTATCTAGTCACTGAATCGACATCCTTTCATGATTTAACACAAGGGGGTAATTATCTTAGTCAAAAGCAAACTAACAAACAACAAAACTAGTTTTTTATGTGAGAATGGGCATCCATTAGCATACCAAGCAAAAAAGAAGAGATTAGGAAGTGTCAAAGGTTGAGTTCACTAGTAGAGGTTGAGTTCATAGTTAAGAACTTATATCAATCCATGAACTTGAACCAAAGTAAAGAAAAAAAATATTCTATTTCATATCCATTTATATGACTATCATCTCTTATCTTAGATTCTAACAAACATTAGTTGTAGTGATATATCAACTTTGCATGTGTTTTTTAGTAATAGAGCTAAGCTTCCTCATCCTTCTTATTTCCTTTCTAAAAATGTCTAGATCTATTTAAATCCAGTTATAAATAAATGTGATTAGTCTAAATCAATAATTAGATTACCCTAGACTAACCCTAGGGGCTATTCTTTTCCCTTCACAATTATACATGTTAATATAATGTGGGAGAATTTTTTGTGGGTGGGGTTTTGGATAATAACTTCCACCATCATTTTATCCACCTACCCATATGTGTGATCTATTGCACATAGACATCATTGAAATAAGGAGATACATAAGAAAGACCAAATACAGAGCTTGTTTATGACTCTACAAGACAAAGTGAAGAAGATTCTCCCAAGTATGAAGGAACATGGTGAGCAATCACTCTTTGAAATTTCAGTAAGTGTAGTGTGGTGTGAGCAAAAGGAGTCATAAATGTGGAGGAATGATATCTATATTATACACCTCACTCAAGCAATTAATACCAATCAGTTATTTGAAAATTTAATTAATGTAGTGTGGTGTGAGCAAAATGAGTCATAAATGTGCAGGAATGGTATCTATATTTGATACAAAATCATCCTTGGCGTAAAGCAATCCGGTGTCACCAAAAATACTTTTCTTTTAATGTTTGTTTATTTTGTAGATATTCTCAGTGTTTTCTAGTGATTTTCCAATAAAGTGTGGTGAGTTACTGGTGCAGGAGCACCCCCTTGAAATAAAGAATAAGTCTAATTATAGTATGTTTTTAGTTTATAATGTAATAAGGCCCATTGGACCAATCCTTATGTTTTAAGTCAATCTAGGATGGTGTGTTGACAGTTATAGTTTGTTATGCTAGCTGTCCTCCCAGATGCTTGGAAGCTCCCAGCTGCTGGGAATTGACTCTGTACTACTCGTGAGGAGTAGATATATTTGCCCTAGCTCAGTTTGTTGGGGACGGACTGTTGCATAGGAAAAACAGAGAGACATTGTGTTTTGGAGATTAGACTGAGCATTGTGATACAGTGGGGCTGTGATATTTGTATGCATTTTCTGTTATTGAAACAAAGAAGATCCCGTTGTTTCATTTGTCTGATCTTCGATCTATCTGTGTAGTCGATTTTGATTTTGCAGGTGAAATGGATTCATTCATTCGTTCCACCGATTGATTCTCTAAATCAGTGGAATGGACATGTGCAGTAGATTAGTTTGCATTTTCGTGTTTCTGTTTATGCATTTCATGTTTGTGGGATCGATTTATAGCATGCTGTGATTTATCCTAGCATCCTCATGTGCTAGGGTTTGAAGGTTAAATTCTAAGTTAAAGTTGCCCAGGAAATGGTTCAGCCCGATCGCAGTGTTTTCTGTGTGAAATTTGTTGAGTTTTGAGGGTTTTGTCAAAATGTACAAATGACATATATACAGTGTTTGTATGTGACATACAGTCTATGTGTATACCGCATTTGTATTTGTGCGTATATCACTAACCGGTTTGGGTGTTAGAACTTGTTAAAAATGCATGTTTTGATGATACAAAGATGAAGTAGTTCAGATATACAATTGATGTGTATATCGCTTTTGCATCCGAGGGTCATTTCATGTGTATCCGTCATTTGCATATCGGGTTTGTAAGTTGTGGATTTGATAAGGTGTCGATATACAATCTCTGTGTATATCGCAATTGTATATCGGGTCATACAAGTTCTAAGTATATTGCATTTGCATGTTTCTGTGTATACGCCAAATGCATTTTATGGTTTGTATATAGCGAATGTATATTTCAAATATACATTTGGGTGATACAAGGGAAGGTCAACGGTCAGCGGATCGCGGAAGGAATATTCCAAGGGATATTCGATGAATGCATATTCAGTGTTGTATATTTGGTTGTAAGTTCAGACATACATTCTGCAGATACAAAGAAGTCAACTCCAGTCAAACATACATTGAGGGCATATCCGGAGGAATATTCTGTGATTATATATTTTGATTTGTATGTATCGGTTGTATGTGGAGAACATACAATGCACAGATACAAGTGCTAGATACAAAAGTCGACCGACAGTGAGAGTGGAGGTGACCGGCGCCGACAGGTCAGCGTTTGCATGTCCTGTGTAACGGAAGCGATAGATGCAAATGGATCACGGGTCTGGCCAGTAAATGTTTGTATGTATGTTTGGTGGAGTGAACAGTGCTCGTAGGTATATCATGAATATATGTTGGAAGATACATTGTGCTAGATGCAAGAAGTGACCGTCAGGAATGGTAGTGAAAACCGGTGGTCACAGGTCAGTCGTTGTATGTATGAGCATACAATGCGAAGCAGATGCAAGGGTCGTGGGCACGGTAGGTGAGAGTTTGCATGTATAAGAGGAAATGTACCTTGCGATAGGAAAATAAAGAGAAGGGTTATTGAAATAGAGTTTATATGCATATTTAATAATGCATGGACATACGATTGAGAATGTATGTTAGGGTTTTTGGTGGATGCTCTGCATCATAGTGGTATCAGAGTGAAGGAAGAATCTTTTGGGAAGATTTGAAGACAGAAAGATGTCAGATGAAGAAGGAACATCAGAGTTTTCGACAAGGATGACCAACGCTGAGTTGGCAGTTCTGGTAAAGAAGCAGATTGCAGAAAGCAAAGCTGTGAAGGCTCAGAATCAAGCATTGAAAAATGAGTTGGAGAAGTTGAGGGACAGAGTAGGTTTTGGTAAAGAAGAAGATAGGGAAGAAGAAGAGATCCCTAGGTGGAACGAGGAAGATGTTCTTGCAGACCAGAGACCCTTGATTAATGCCCTCAAATCCATGGAGAGGAGAACCATGGATGTGAAACTGGATTTGCCAGTGTTTACAGGAAAGATGTATCCTGATTCAGTGATGGAGTGGATAGACTCCTTAAATAATTTCTTTGAGACAGAGGAGATACCAGAACACTAGAGGGTAAAGATAGCACAATCGAAAATGAAAGAGGTTGCATTAACTTGGTGGAATTTCATCCAAGATGACAGAGTACAAGAAGGAAAGCACAGAGTTGCTACATGGAAGAAGATGATGGCTTTAGTGAAAGAAGCCTATGTTCCATTGGATTACAACATCCAATTGCATAAGAGGAAACAAAATTTGAAGCAGAAGGAGCTAGATGTCAGCTCATATATAGTAGAGTTCATGAAGCTTTGTGTCAAGACAAAGGTAAAAGAGAGTGAGGAAGAAAAGGTAGCCAGATACCTTAATGGATTGAGGTTCAACATTTAGGAAGATTTGAATCTGCATAACCCAGATACAGTTCAGAAATGTTTTCAGTTGGCATTGAAAGTGGAAGAGAAGTTAAAGAGAAGACAAGAACAGAACCATAGAGGAAGAGGAAAATAGCAAAGAGGTGGAAGAGGTCCTTTTAGAGGCAGAGGACATGGATTTGGATATCAGGGAGAATCCAGTCATGACAACAACAAGGGAGATAACAGTCAAAACCAGAGAAGAAGTTACAATCAACAAGGAAATTTCAGAGGCAGAAGACCATCATTAAGGGGAAAATCTCAGGGCAGAGGATCTATCAGATGTTATAACTGTAATAAAGAAGGCCATATAGCCAGCAGATGTCCAGAAAAGGCAACAAGCTTAACAGGAGAAAGGAGAACGAATCTGATCCAAGAACCTGACAGTCAAAGTGCAACAAGCTCAAATGCTTTCCAAAGTGTGAATGCTCCTGACAATTATGGATATCCAGAGAGTGGAGAATCTCTGATGATGAGGAGAACAATGACCACCATGAAGGTACCTGACAAAGAACCCCCACAAAGAAAGTCTCTTTTCAGAACTACATGCAAGGTAGGAGGTAAGGCATGTAAAGTTTTAATTGATTCTGGTTCTACTAAAAATTTTGTATCTGATGAAATGGTAACAAAGCTTAAGCTTAGAAGATTGCCTCACCCATCCCCATATAAGATCTCATGGCTTACCCAAGGTTAGCAAACAGTTGTAGAAGAGTAGGCTTGGGTAGAATTTCAGATTGGAGCATATAAAGACAAGTTGTTGTTTGATATCACTAAGATGGATGCTTGCCATCTTTTATTTGGAAGACCATGGCAGTATGATTTGCAGGCACGCCATGATGGTGTTAGGAACACCTATACAATCACCAAAAATGGTATCTTGATAGAGTTGATCCCACAGATAGAGAAGGAGGAGAAATCAAAAGGAAAAGAGGTGAAGGTAATGCTGATGGAAGGAAAACAATTCATGAAAGAAGTAGCAGAAGAAGGTGCAGTTGCATATGCCCTAATTCCATGTCTGACAGTGAATAGAGAACAGCAGCAAGAAGTCAAGAAAGAGAAGAAGCAAAGGTTCATAGATCCAGCCATCCAAGAGTTATTAGATAAGTATAAAGGCATCATCTTTGATGGAATGCCAAGATCCCTACCACCTGTAAGGGATATCAGCCATTGCAAAGATCTAATCCCAGGATCTACACTTCCAAACAAAGCAGCATATAAGCTAACTCCAGAACATAATGCAGAAGTAGCAAGACAAATTGAGGAATTACTAGACACAGGTCTGATTGGCAAAAATTTAAGCCCATGTGCAATACCAGCTGTACTAGCACCAAAGAAAGAAGGCACTTGGAGGCTTTGCATAGATTCCAGGGCTATTAATAAGATCACAATCAGGTATAGGTTTCCAATACCTAGGATAGAGGATTTACTTGATTGTTTGGGAGGTGCTGAGTATTTTACAAAAATAGATCTGAAGAGTGGATATCATCAAATCAGAATTAGGCCAGGAGATGAATGGAAAACAACATTCAAAACCAATGAAGGGTTGTATGAGTGGAAAGTTATGCCTTTTGGTTTGTCTAATGCACCTAGTACTTTTATGAGATTGATGAATGAGGTTTTGAGAGAATTCATGGGAAAGTTTGTCATAGTATATCTAGATAACATTCTGATTTCAGCAACACAAAGGAAGAACATCTCAGACATATAGATTTGGTTCTCAAGAGGTTACATAAAGAGCAGCTGATGATAAATTTGGACAAGTGTTTGTTCATGCAGGAAGAGATCACATATTTAGGTTTTGTCATTTCCCAAGGCAAGCTGCAGATGGATAAGGAGAAGGTAAGTGCCATATTGTCTTGGCCAACTCCAAGGACTATGAATGATGTCAGAAGTTTCTATGGGTTAGCAACCTTCTACAGAAAGTTTATAAGAGGGTTCAGTCATATTTGTGCACCCATGCTTGATACTATAAAAGGAGGAGAAAAGTGTAGATTTGCTTGGACTAAGGAAGCAAGTGATTCCTTTGAAACAATGAAGAAGAAAGTGGCACAGCAGCCAATCCTTGCACTTCCAGATTTTAACAAACTTTTTCAGGTAGAATGTGATGCAAGTCACATGGCAATTAGAGTAGTACTCAGCCAAGAAGGTAGACCAATTGCATTTTTCAGTGAGAAGCTCAATGATGCTAAAAAGAGGCATTCATCATATGATTTGGAAATGTATGCTCTAGTCTAGTCACTCAAGAAATGGAGGCATTACGTGATGCCGAAAGAATTCATAGTATTCACAGATAATCAGGCTCTGATTTTCATAAACAGCCAGGAAAAACTGAATCATAGGCATATGAAATGGGTAGAAACTTTGCAAGCTTTTACTTTCACATTGAAGCATAAGAAAGGAGTCAAAAATAAGGTAGCCGATGCCTTGAGCAATAGAGCTCTAACAGTCAACTAGATCCAGTTGGAAAGTGTTGGCATTGATTCATTGAAGACCATGTATGATGATGATGAAGATTTTGGAGAGATATATCAGGTATGTACTTCTTTTGGAGATAAATATCATGCTGAGTTCTCTGAATTTCTGATCCATGATGGATTGTTGTTCAAAGGTGGACAGTTGTGTATTCCAAGGTGTTCTATGAGGTTGAACATCATAAAAGAGAAACATTGTGGAGCTATGGTAGGACATTTTGGTTTAGACAAGACTCTTGATCTTGTTAGAAGACATTATTATTGGCCTAAGTTACAATCAGATTTTAGAAAATTTGTGGAAACATGTGTGATATGTCAGAAAGTAAAAGGAAGATCAACTAATGCAGGTTTATATCAGCCTTTACCCATTCCTTCCAGACCATGGGAAAGAATAAGTATGGATTTTGTGTTGGGTTTACCCAGAACCAGAAAAGGATATGATAGTGTTTTTGTTGTAGTGGATAGATTCAGCAAAATGACACATTTCTTGCCATGCAAAACCACTGCTGATGCTTCATCTATTGCAGATTTGTTTTTCAAAGAAATAGTAAGAATACATGGCTTGCCATTAAGCATTGTGTCAAATAGAGATGTGAAATTCATTGGTCATTTCTGGAGAACTCTTTGGAAGAAGCTTGGAACAAATTTGTCTTTCTCATCCGCATATCATCCTCAAACGGATGGACAAACTGAAGTGGTAAATCATTCCTTAGGGAATTTGCTCAGATGCTTGACAAGACAACATGGAGACAAGTGGGATAATATCCTACCACAAGTAGAATTTTCTTACAATGATACTGTCAATAGGAGTATAGGGAAATCACCTTTTTAGATAGTGTATGGTATACACCCAAGAGGTATTTTGGAGTTAAGAAACTTTCCTACAGGAGATTCTGTTAGTGCAGATGGAGAAGCTTTTGCAGAAGCCATAAAAGAGGTACATGATCAGGTCAAGGACCAACTCCAACAAACCACTTTGAAGTATAAGGAGTATGCTGATCAAAAGAAGAAAGATGTACAGTTTGATGTTGGAGACTTGGTATGGGTTCATTTGAAAAAGGAAAGACTTCCTAAAGGTAAATATACCAAACTTATGCAGAGGAAGATTGGACCATGTCAGATTTTGAAGAAATGTGGGCCAAATGCTTATGAGATACAACTTCCTTCTGATCTTGGATTGTCACCTATATTCAATGTATGTGATTTAACTCCATACAAGCATAATCCAGATGAAGAACATGACACATTCCAGGATACAGTCACTGATGACATTCCTAAACATGATCCTCCACAGTTGCAGAAAATTTTGGATTCCAGATTGATCAAGAAAACAAGGAACAAAGAATATCTGGAATATTTGGTGGCCTGGCAGGGAAAACCTGATTCAGAAGCAGTGTGGATGACTATAGACCAGATCAACAAACACGGTTCAGACCTACATACTCTCATCTCAAGTGGACTTGAGATTTCTTCTTCTGGGGAGTATGGTGCAGGAGCACCCCCTTGAAATAAAGAATAAGTCTAATTATAGTATGTTTTTAGTTTATGATGTAATAAGGCCCATTGGACCAATCCTTATGTTTTAAGTCAATCTAGGATGGTGTGTTGACAGTTATAGTTTGTTATGCTAGCTGTCCTCCCAGCCGCTGGGAATCGGCTCTATACTACTCGTGAGGAGTAGATATATTTGCCCTAGCTCAGTTTGTTGGGGATGGACTGTTGCATAGGAAAAATAGAGAGACATTGTGTTTTGGAGATCAGACTGAGCATTGTGATACAGTGGGGCTGTGATATTTGTATGCATTTTCTGTTATTGAAATAAAGAAGATCCTGTTGTTTCATTTGTTTGATCTTCGATCTATCTGTGTAGTCAATTTTGATTTTGCAGGCGAAATGGATTCATTCATCCATTCCACCAGTTGATTCTCTGAATCGGTGGAATAGACATGTACAGTAGATTAGTTTGCATTTTCGTGTTTTTGTTTATGCATTTCATGTTTGTGGGATCGATTTATAGCATGCTATGATTTATCCTAGCATCCTCATGTGCTAGGGTTTGAAGGTTAAATTCTAAGTTAAAGTTGCCCAGGAAATGGTTCGGCCCAATCGTAGTATTTTCTGTGTGAAATTTGTTAAGTTTTGAGGGTTTTGTCAAAATGTACAAGTGACATATATATAGTGTTTGTATGTGACATACAGTCTGTGTGTATACCGCATTTGTATCTATGCGTATATTGCTAACCGGTTTGGGTGTTAGAACTTGTTAAAAATGCATGTTTTGATGATACAAAGATGAAGTAGTTCAGATATACAATTGATGTGTATATCGCTTTTGCATCTGAGGGTCATTTCGTGTGTATCCGTCATTTGCATATCGGGTTTGTAAGTTGTGGATTTGATAAGGTGTCGATATACAATCTCTGTGTATATCACAATTGTATATCAGGTCATACAAGTTCTGAGTATACTACATTTGCATGTTTCTGTGTATACGCCAAATGCATTTTATGGTTTGTATATAGCGAATGTATATTTCAAATATACATTCGGGTGATACAAGGGAAGGTCAACGGTCAGCAGATCGCAGAAGGAATATTCCAAGGGATATTCGATGAATGCATATTCAGTGTTGTATATTTGGTTGTAAGTTCAGACATACATTCCGCAGATACAAAGAAGTCAATGCCAGTCAAACATACATTGAGGGCATATCCGGAGGAATATTCGGTGATTGTATATTTTGATTTGTATGTATCAGTTGTATGTGGAGAACATACAATGCGCAGATACAAGCGCTAGATACAAAAGTCGACCGATAGTGAGAGTGGAGGTGACCGGCGCCGACAGGTCAGCGTTTGCATGACCTGTGTAACGGAAGCGACAGATACAAATGGATCGCAGGTCTGGCCGGTAAATGTTTGTATGTATGTTCGGTGGAGTGAACAGTGCTCGTAGGTATATCGTGAATGTATGTTAGAAGATACATTGCGCTAGATGCAAGAAGTGACCGTCAGGAATGGTAGTGAAAACCGGTGGTCACAGGTCAGTCGTTGTATGTATGAGCATACAGTGCAAAGCAAATGCAAGGGTCGCGGGCACGGTAGGTGAGAGTTTGCATGTATAAGGGGAAATGTACCTTGCGATAGGAAAATAAAGAGAAGGGTTATTGAAATAGAGTTTATATGCATATTTAATAATGCATGGACATACAATTGAGAATGTATGTTAGGGTTTTTGGTGGATGCTCTGCATCAGTTACTAACTCCACATTCCTCTACATTTGTTATTTCTTTCAAATAAGCTTCATATCAATCACCACAAGCACAGTTATCATCTAGCAACTTTACCACAACACTCCTTGAGTATTTTAAATTATTGTCAGGAACACAAGCATTAATGAACATTGTACACGTTCCATCAAAGTTTCATGAACACATGATTACCGCATCTATGTTTTCCATCTTGAGAACTTGAACTGGCCCTGATAATGTATAACATGACCTTGTTTGGTTTTGTGGCAAACATTTGAATTTCACACGAATTCCTAAGGTTCCCCATTTGAATTTGAGTACTAAGAAGGGTTATGTACATAACCACATCACATGTGAATTCTCCTACCTCGAGAAGCATTAATTGAAGTGAATCAACATGTTACCATTATACCTTCACACTACATAGGGTAATGCTCCTAGTGCTAGAGTCAACAAATGATCAAAATATTTAATTTTGGGACTATTGATCCTTATTGCATTACCCAAGGTCATTTTCTAGGATGTGCATATCATTCCACATCCACTTATAAAAGTAGAGTCTAATATCACTAGAGGACAATAGAGCATTAGAACAAAATATAATTTTGTAAGGAAATTATAACAAAAATCTAGTTGAGAAGAGGTTGAACAAAGATATAATATCAAGCATAGATTGAGTATTTTTTGAAAGATCTTAGTGATCTATTTTGTAATAGTGAGGGTCTAGCATGTTGCAAGCTCATTGAAGCTTCGTTGTAATTATCTTTTTAAGTACTATTAATCAATCACACTTAGATATTCCATTGTGCATTGTGAACATTGTGAAAGTTATATTACTATTAAATTGTTAGGGGAGAGGACCCAGTAGTTGTGCACCCTAACTTCATGCCTCTCAAAATCATACGTGGCAATTTCGAATCACTCCAAAATTTTTACAGTAGCTTACTTGGCAATGCCCCTGCTTATAACTAAGGTTTCAGGGCCACATCATCAAATATGATGCCACATCAGCATGCTTTTTGTTGAGGTGTCAAATAGTGCCCCCCCAAAAAAGGTGGACCAATAAGTGTGAATTAAGACCTCCTTTGATGGTGCGCTGATTTGGCATCACATGATTGGTTGCTTTTTACATCTAAAGGGCACATTTCATTCAATTATTAGTACTTATAGTAACACTAACAACCTTAAAGTCACAACTACTAGTACTAAACTACAAAAAATATTGGGCCTTAATGTCACAGCTACCATCTCAACCATTGGAACTATCTCACCTATTGGGTCTTTTCCCCTATAGTTAAACATAACAAATGAGGAGAGGAATGGGAAGAAATAGGAGAAGGGAGGGATAAGGTAAGGAGAAAGAAGGAAAGTTAAGAGGCACAAGTCCTAGAAGAAAGGACGATAAGAAAATAAAAGACAGCTAGAGAAACATGAAACAAAAAGGAGGGAAGAGGGTGAAGATGTCAAGAAGTGGAGGGATTAAATTTAAAGGGTTTAGTTCTATCCACTCCCAAGAGAAACTTAAGTTCTATCCATCATCAGAGTTGAAGTTGTTAAAGTGTTTGCGCATCTCCATCACCTGTTTTAGCTTTCTCTTAAATTAGTTATTTCTGTAACAAAGATTTGAATAGCCTCCAAATAGATATAGAATTTGGTGTTAGAATACTGTTCGATTGATATGTCCATGTTTAATGCCGTAGTATGCTTCTTAATCCCAATACTTATGGATCAACCCATCTCACCAATTTAAGGAGTCCACCAGGAGTTTTGTCACAGTCAACCAATGTTACTGCAAATGTTCAACCAATGTAGAGAGGGAGTCGACAATGGCGACGTTAGAATTGTCACACTCCACATCGTGAGGACAGTAGATGTTCGATAAGATAAGAAAGAATGCACAAGATGAGAAAGTAAACATGTGGCGAGTGCTGTGTAACTTCTTTGTAACTTGATTGTCTGCTATCAAGTGAAAATGCTTCCAGGCTTACCACTGTCAATGTCATTGTGGTAGATGTAGACTGAGTAATACTGCGCAATTTCCACACTCCAATTACAATCATAAAATGCCATTGCCATCCAACACTCATCTTAATCTCACAGCATTATGTAGAGAGGGCCAGTTGAAGGAGGTGCTGCACATTCTGCTTACTACGCACAACCCCCCTGAAGACACCTCTACATATCTTCAATTGTTGCAGACCTGCATTCTCAAGAACGCGCTTTCACAAGGGAAAAAAGTCCACTCTTTCATCGCTCACAGACGATTTGCATTTGCTAAACGCACAATTTTTCATAATAAGCTTATTTACATGTATGCCCAGTGCGGAAGATTGGTGAATTCTCGTAACGCGTTTGACCAGATGAAAGAGCGAGACAATGTTTCATGGAATACGATTATTACAGCGTACAGAAGACATGGGTATCCTCACGAGGCAGTCACACTGTTTCACCAAATGCAACGAACAGGTTTCCAACCCGATCAGTTCACATTTGCCAGCGTATTCCCAGCCTGTGCTAAAATAGGAGATTTGGAACAGGGTATGGACATCCATCAAAGCATAAAGGACACAGGAATTTTGTCAAATGTTGTAGTTGCAACTGCCCTGGTAAACATGTATGCAAAATGTGGAAGTATGGATAAGGCACGTGAATTGTTTGACAAAATGCCTAAAAGAAATGTGGTCTCATGGACTGCAATGATTGCAGGGTATGCACAAATTGGATCTGTTGAAAAGGCTTTAGAAACTTTCAAGCAAATGCAATTGGCAGGTGTAAAACCAAATTCCACAACCTTTGCCAGCATCCTCCCTGCCTGTGCGAAAACGGGAGCTTTGGAACAGGGTATGGACATCCATCAAAACATAATGGAAGGCGGATTTTTGTCAGATGTTGTAGTTGCAAGTGCCCTGGTAGACATGTATGCAAAATGTGGAAGATTAGATAGGGCACGTGAATTGTTTGACAGAATGACTCAAAAAGATGTGGTTTCATGGATTGCGATGATTGCAGGATATGCTCAAAATGGATTTGTTGAAAAGGCTTTAGAAACTTTCAAGCAAATGCAATTGGCAAAAGTAAAACCAGACTCCATGGCCTTTGCAAGCATCCTCCCTGCCTGTGCCAAAATGGGAACTTTGGAACAGGGTATGGACATCCATCAAAGCATAAGGGATAGAGGAATTTCCTCAGATGCTGTAGTTGCAACGGTCCTGTTAGACATGTATGCAAAATGTGGAAGCATAGACAAGGCAAGTGAACTGTTTGACAAAATGCCTCAAAGAGATGTCATCTCATGGACCTCAATGATTGCGGGATATGCACAAAATGGCTTTGTTGAAAAGGCTTTAGAAACTTTCAAGCAAATGCAATTGGCAGGTGTAAAGCCAAATTCCACAACCTTTGCCAGCATCCTCCCTGCCTGTGCCAAAATGAAAGCTTTGCAACAGGGTATGGAAATCCATCAAAGCATAATGGAAGGGGGATTCTTGTCAGATATAATAGTTGGAAATGCTCTGGTAGACATGTATGCAAAATGTGGAAGCATAGACAAGGCACGTGAATTGTTTTATAGAATTCCTCAAAGAGATGTCTTCTCATGGAATGCAATGATTGTAGGATATGGACAAAACGGACATGTTGAAAAGGCTTTAGAAACTTTCAAACAAATGCAATTGGCAGGTGTAAAGCCAGACTCCACAACCTTTGCCAGCATCCTCCCTGCCTGTGCCAAAATGGGAGCTTTGGAACAGGGTATGGACATCCATCAAAGCATAACGGATAGAGGAATTTCATCAAATGTTGTAATTGCAACTGCCCTGGTAGACATGTATGCAAAATGTGGAAGCATAGACAAGGCACGTAAACTGTTTGACAAAATGCCTCAAAGAGATGTCATCTCATGGACTGCAATTATTGCAGGATATGCACAAAATGGATTTGTTGAAAAGGCTTTAGAAACTTTCAAACAAATGCAATTGGCAGGTGTAAAGCCAGACTCCACAACCTTTGCCAGCATCCTCCCTGCCTGTGCCAAAATGGGAGCTTTGGAACAGGGTATGGAGATCCATCAAAGCATAAAGCATATAGGAATTTCATCAGATGTTGTAGTTGCAACTGCCCTGGTAGACATGTATGCAAAATGTGGAAGCATAGACAAGGCACGTGAACTGTTTGACAAAATGCCTCAAAGAAATGTGGTTTCATGGAATGCCATGATTATAGGATATGCACAAAATGGACTTTGCAAGGATGCTCTCAAAATCTTTGAATTAATGAAGCACTCTGGAACATATCCTGACACTGTAAGCTTTGCTTGTGTTCTATGTGCATGCAGCTATTCAGGTTTAGTGGATGAGGGCTGTACATACTTCAACCACATGAGTAACCCTTATTGCATTACACCAACAGTTGATCATTATGTGTGCATGGTTGACCTTCTTTCCCGTACTGGCTATCTTGAGGACACCCTAAACTTTATCATTAAGATGCCAATTAAACCTGTGGTGGTTGTGTGGATGTGTTTTCTTGGTGCATGTAGATCGCATATGAATATGGGCTTAGGAGTATTTACAGCAATGCTGCTTTTTGATATGGATCCTAAAAATGCTGCAACTTGTGTTCTTCTCTCAAACATCTATGCAGAAGTGGGCAGGTGGGGTGAGGTTCAAATGGTAAGGAGATTGATGAAAGATAGAGGAATAAAAAAAATCCCTGGATGTAGTTGGATTGAAAACCATGAAATGGTACATGCTTTTTGTGTAGGAGACAGATCACATCCACAGACACAGGAGATCTATGCAAAGTTGGAGAAATTGGCTTGGGAGATGAAGGCAGCAGGGTATTTTCCAGATTCAAGACATTTACTTAATGATGTGGAAGAGGAGGAAAAAGAATTATTTCTTTGCCACCATAGTGAAAAGTTGGCAATTGCATTTGGTTTGTTAAACACACCCCCTGGAACAACTATTAGAGTTGTTAAGAACCTTCGAGTATGTGCTGATTGCCACACTGCAACAAAATTCATCTCTAAGATTGTTGCAAGAGAAATTGTTGTGAGAGATGCGAACCGTTTCCATCATTTTAAACAGGGACAATGTTCTTGTGGAGATTATTGGTGATGCTAAACGGAACAATCTGAAAAATAGGCTTGCACTATTCTAATGTGTACCATGTTGGACCTGCAGTAATAATGAAGGGACAAGGTTTTATTTCAGTTTCTAGAAAAAAAAAATGATTTTTTTTTTTTGAGTATTTAGCAATCTAGACCATGCTGTTGGCTTCATAAAATCAGATGCATAGAGTACAATGCAGATCACTGTTTATATACACTGTTGGGGTATCTGTCAAAGACCTGTTTTATGATAACATGGATGTTTCGTTGAATTGTTTTCAGGAAACCTGCATATTAATGAATTGAAAAGCTGGAGGAGGAGGTGGAGAATGGGGTGAAAAAGGTGAGAAACACTTCAAGTAAATGGAAAGATGCTTGACCGGTAGGAAATGGGAGAGGTATTTATGTAATTTTATATAAGTGCATGTAGATTTTGTCTTATTTATGGTTATATATTTCTAATGTTGCTTCATATTCCTTTGCTTGGTGAGATAGCTAATAGATTTGTGAGTTCACAAATATTTTGTAATTTTTTTTTAATTATTGGGAGTACTTGGGTTTTTAGCCTGGTCCGAGCCCAAAGAGACCCTTACGGGGGATCTCTTCCCATGGCTTTATCGCCGGAGACCACTACTAGGGGGTCTCTATCCCCAATGGGCATTATCACCCTTTAGTTCAAATCCGCGAGCTCGTTGGCCCAGCGAAGGCCCACAGCCTGGAAGCATGCCAGCCCAGCGGAGGACCCGAGAAGGGTCCTGCAAGCACGGTAGCCCAGCAAAGACACAAGGCCTGCGAGCTTGTTGGTCCAGCGGGGATTTGAACTTGGGTGGTGATCACCGCAACCAAGTGAACTCACCACCACGTTGTGCCCCGAAGGGCAAATATTTTGTAATTTAATTTGATTTCAATCTGTTTGGTTTTAATTAGAAATAAACTATTATAATTTGGCCAATAGGCCATTCTTAAGATGAACTTTTTTTAGTAACTAGTCATCCTTAATTACTATAAATAAATGGTCATCCAAGAATCATATTTTACTATTTTATTTTCAACAAGTCACATTTATTTACACAATCTTATAATTTTAAATAACTAAAGGATGGTAAGGACGAAACTGCTCAACAACGCTTCCATTTTCTTCATTTTTCACTTTGTTTCTCTTCTGTTTTGTCACACATCCATTCCATTATCTTTTGGAATCCTCCGTACTTGGTGAATCCCTCCATATAAGCAAAATTAATCCATCTTCAACATGCATTCGTATGTGATCATCCCAAATCTTGCAAGTAGATCAATTGTGTGTACAAATGGGGGACATGGTGGCCAAAATTATTGCATTCTTGCCATTTGGAGGAGAGATTCACATGCTTTTTAAATTTGGGTATCCTCATTTATAGATTGTCTTTCTTTTAGACAAATACCCAACTGCAGAGTTTGTCCCGTCAAGGAGGAAAAAAATAACCCAATTCAAGGAAAACCAAAAAGAACCAGGGAAAATATCCAACCTCTTACTTTGATATGTATACATATAACCTTGTTCTGCATATATACCTATTCAAGATTATATATTCATAGATAACTTAGTTGTGGTTATGTATACACATAACCTTGTTTCTTGTATGTGTATATACATGTTGAAGGTTATGTATATATTCATATAACTTTGTTGTGTGAGTGTATGGACACATGATCTTGTTCAGTATATTTGTATGTATACACAACTTTTTTGTGTTTTTGTCTAGACATATGACCTTGTTCTGTGAGTAATGTGTTGTGACCATGTTCTGCCTATGTGTATGCACTTATTCAAAGTTATTTGCGTCCTATATATTTTTCGGCCGTCATCAACTTGTACTTTTTGGTGTGTGGGGTTGTGAATGCTGTGAGTCCACATTTATATAGATATCCAAACTAAAATAACAATAATTAAAAAGACCTATTCCAAAAAAGTAGCATTCAAAGCCTTAATAAAGTAGGAAACTGCAAGACAGTTGTATCTATGCGCTGTGGCTACAAAGAAGTTAAGAAAGTTTATTATTAGCACAGATCAATTTTAACATGGATTGATATCCAGGAGAAATATTCTAAAGATTTGAGATGGCAATCCCACAATAATTAGAGATTGGTATCTCAAGTCTTTTGCATACAGTTAGGCATATATCAAATCAATGTTAAAGTAGATCCATGCAGTGTATATATACAGATAACTTTGTTTTGTTTTATATATATATATGTGTGTGTGTGTGAGAGAGAGAGAGTAATGTGTTCTGACCATGTTTTGCCTATGTGTACGTACTTATTCAAAGTTATTTGCGCCCTATATATTTTTCGGCCCTCATCAACTTGTACTTTTTATAGATATGCAAACTAAAATAACAATAATTAAAAAAACCTATTCCAAAAAAGTAGCATTCAAAGCCTTAATAAAGTAGGAAACTGCAAGACAGTTGTATCTTTGCGCTGTGGCTACAAAGAAGTTAAGAAAGTTTATTATTAGCACAGATCAATTTTAACATGGATTGATATCCAGGAGAAATATTCTAAAGATTTGAGATGGCAATCCCACAATAATTAGAGATTGGTATCTCAAGTCTTTTGCATACAGTTAGGCATATATCAAATCAATGTTAAAGTAGATCCATGCTAGTGTATATATACAGATAACTTTGTTTTGTTTTATATATATGTGTGTGTGTGTGTGAGAGAGAGAGAGAGTAATGTGTTGTGACCATGTTTTGCCTATGTGTATGTACTTATTCGAAGTTATTTGCACCCTATATATTTTTCGGCCCTCATCAACTTGTACTTTTTGGTGTGTGGGGTTGTGAATGCTGTGAGCCAACATTTATATAGATATGCAAACTAAAATAACAATAATTAAAAAAACCTATTCCAAAAAAGTAGCATTCAAAGCCTTAATAAAGTAGGAAACTGCAAGATAGTTGTGTTGTGACCAAATCACACATCACCCCATTGCAAATGGGGACCCCCTTTTTTGAGCTCTGATGCTTTGCATTTAGTTCTGGGTGATGTCTTAGGTTCATTTCCTCTACCAATCCAACAAATAACTCTCTCCTAGAAGGTTTTGCTTTATAACTGGAGGTCTCATCTGGAACATGAACTTGCAGTAATGAAGAGTCTTGATCAAAATGATGAACACTGAGATCAATCCTGATGTATGTTTGAGATCCTGAAAACGACTAAGTCTGGTAGCCTGAAGTCCTGAAATCCTGAAAAATTGACTAAGTCTGAAATCTGGTGGATCCTCCAAATTCTATAATCTGCATGTTAAATATGGTGGATTCGAGACCTATCTCAAATATCCTGAAAGGTATATTGAAAAATATTTAAAATATATTATACTTAAATATATTTTTCAATATACCTTTGCTCTGAGGACACTGAAATATGACCAAGTATTGAAGGGAGCGCAAAAAGTTGATCCAGTGCGCCAAGGATTGGATGTGGCGCAAAATCTTGATGAACTGCGCCGCTTTCAATCAGAGAACAAAATGTGGAACCAATGTGCCTTGATCTAATGCGCTAGAATGAAAGGATTTTTGATCATCAAAGAAGAGCTTTTAAGTGGAGACTGAAATATGGATCCAATGCGCCATTGTTAAAGGTGGTTTGACTTAAGGTTTTTGGTCATTTTTCAAGAAGATTCAAAACTTCTAACCAATGCACCACCCTATGGGAGGGAGTTAAGATCAAGTTTTGAAAGCATTTTAAGGAGGGATTAAAACTATCATCCAAAACGCCTCATCCAATCTGCCATGTTCATGAAGATGAAGTAGAGGTTTCAATGAGTTTGAAGGTGAGAAGAGGATTCTGATTTCCTTATCTGCTGCGCCAATGCTATGAAGAGCATGGAAGTCTGATCCAATGCGCTGATGCTATGAAGAGCATGGAAGTCTGATCCAATGCGCTGATGCTATGAAGGGCTTGGAAACCCAATCTAATGCGCCAAGGGTATAAGGGAAATTTAGTTTTAAAAGACTTTTTAGGAGATCCCTAAAACCTGATCCAATGCGCTCATTGAAAGGAGAATCAAAAGTTCCATCTGCTACGACAAGGGTAATGTGGAGTCTTCCAATTTCAAGGAGAATCTAAAACCATCAAGTGATGCGCCAAGGGTAAGAGGGGAAATTCAGTTGTATAGTCTTTTAAGAAGAATCCAAATTTTCAAACTAAAGCGCCAACTTTAAGATCTTTGAAGCAAGTTTTAAGGAGACACCAAGATCTCTATCTAGTGCGCCACTTCACTAAAGGAGGTCAAAACATTTGAAGAGTCTTATGAGGATTCAAAATGTCTCAAGTGTTGTGCTCTTCAAGATTGGGATAGATGTTGTACGAAGTTAAGTTGTAGAATCATTTGAAAAGGACCCTCAAGCCTTATCTAATGCGCTGCCTTGATCACTTTTGAAGAGAGGGTTAATTCCTTTATCTAATGCACTCATCTCAAGGAGATCCCAAATGTCCAACCAATGCGCCACCTAGTAGAGGAAGTTTGACTAAAGTCTAGAATATCTTTTAAGGAAGGTTCAACATCCTCATCTGCTGCGCCTTCTACAAGGAGATAAACTTAAACCTTGAATGTCATATCAAGAAGAACTCAACTTCAAAATCCTCATCTATTCCGCCAACATTAGGAGGATTTGAAATCTCCAACCATTGCACCATTTACACAAAAATGAAGTTAAGTTTTGATGAGATCCAAATTTCTGATCTACTGCGCCTAAGCTTAGAGGAAGAATCAATTACAAATTTTTTAACATTTTGGAAGAGGATTCAAAAACCTGATCTAATGCACCTCATCCATTATGCCTCATCCAAAGCGCTTGAAGGAAGATTGTGATAAGAGTTTTGGAGGAGGTCTAATTGAAGTCTTATGTAACTTTCCAAGAGAGGATTGAATGATCATCTGCTGCGCCACTAGGTGTGAAGTTCAATTCAGATTTTATAAGATTTTTTAAGCGAAGATCCAATTTGTTATCTAGTGAGCCACTATTAGAGGAGATCTAGTCCAAGTTTCATGTGATCATTCAACCCAAGGATGAAGTGGTTTCAACTGGAGAATGAAAGTGTTATCTGCTGCGCCAAGATTGAAGAAGTCTGTTTTGATTGTTTAGGTGTAAATCTTGTGAAATTTAAGTGAAGGCTGAATTGCTTATCCAATGCGCTTAGGTTATAGATGCATGTAATGATTCTTATATGTTATGAAATCAAGTATTTATCAAGAGGATTGATGTTGTCTCTTTCCTGATGTGTTGCAAGAGCATGAATGATGCTAAAAAAGAGCTAAGAGCTAGAATCACTTTCATGAAAGGAGGGAAGTCAACGAGTTGCTATGTTGGAGAAAACATCCTATTTTGCTGCTTCAAGTAATCACTTCGAGAATCAACTAGCTTCTTCATCAATCATAGCTTCAAGGCATCATGTAGCTGCTTCAAAGGAACCTTTCATCATCATTGTGTTGGAACTCTTCATCAAGTGGCATCATGTTAAGATCATCATGTTGAAACACATCATCATCAAACATTTCAAGGCTTTCATCTACTCTACTTCAAGTTCTTTCAATACTTCAAGATCATCAACAAGGAAGCATTTCATCATCTGCATCATGTCGAAGACACTTCATTCATCAAACTTCAAGTTCCTCCTGAATCTTCAAATCCAAGAGAGATCTCCTACTCTTACATGAGGGAAGCATCATCATCATCTCCTACTACACTCTTCAAGAAGATGCATCCAAAGAAGATCATCGTGTATCTTACCTGCAAGAGGAGAAGAAGCATTACAAAAGTTAAACCAAATGAAGCAACATCTATCATACATCCAATTTACAAGAAGATGAACAAGGCAAGATCAACAAGTTACATCCCAAATTCATTCATTCAAAGCAATCACATCTATCACAAGATGATGCAGTTTGGGAATAAGCTAAGGTGGCACCTACGTGGCAAACACTCATCATCAAGCCAATCACCAGTCGCCACATCATTTGACAAGCAAGAAGACAGAGAGGATGTCCATGTGGAAGATGCTCCAAAGATTCCATCTTATCCTTATCTTCTTGGAAAGTGTGCCTTCATTGCCTCTCTTTTGTACTAAAAATAGCAATTTGTTGTAACTACCTATTGAGGTGGCATGATTTGAGCCCTTGGCTACGTGAATTGATCCTAGCCATTCAATGTATTTCTAGACCACTATATAAAGGCCTTGTTGCCTCATTTGTAAAAGAGTAGCTAGTGGTAGGAGAAAGTAGACTAGAGATTAGAGTAGGAATAGAATAGAAGAGACTCTCAAAATTCTCTGAGAGGACTTGAAGTTGTTGTAAATATTTCTCAAGAGTAATGCAAAGACATTGGAATTCATTTGGTGTTAAGTGTTGTCTTGTGAAATCACATGGTTTCTTGTACTTTGATGAAATGGAGAGATGTTTCAAAGTAGATTAGAAGCTCTTTGATATAATGTATGTTGTAATTGAATATTTGATCAACTTCTAGCTCATGCTTTTAACATTCATCGCCAGTGAAGTGTTGTGTAAAGCTAGTCTGAGCTTTATTTGCTTAAGTTCAATTGTGGATGCTTGTTTGAGCTGCGCCATCCAATGGGTGCTTGTGTAAGCCTTCATGATTTGAAAACCATTCGCGTACCTTAGGAGATTGCACCAACTTCATGTAGTTGTAGGCATCCTTGGTGAAGTGGAGTTAGGTTTATCAAGGAGTTTGTCTATTCGTACATCATCATTACCTCATTGACCTTAGATTAGATTCTTTAAACCCTTATTTTTTGTTTTTTCTTTATCATTGATACATCATCCACACTGAAAGGAGGAATGAGCTAAGTGTATGAAGAAGTCTAATGTAAGTCCCTTTGTGATTATCAGCAAAATCACATATAATCACTGAGTTAACCCATCATGAATCATAAAAAGGAACCTTGGAGTTACTTCACTGGATCACACAGTTCAGCCTTTGAAGAGCTTTATTCAAGAGAGAGTGGGATACTCTAGTGTTTTACTCTATTGTTGACTTGTCTAAAAACAAACATCAACAAGTTGTATCTATGCGCTGTGGCTACAAAGAAGTTAAGAAAGTTTATTATTAGCACAGATCAATTTTAACATGGATTGATATCCAGGAGAAATAATCTAAAGATTTGAGATGGCAATCCCACAATAATTAGAGATTGGTATCTCAAGTCTTTTGCATACAGTTAGGCATATATCAAATCAATGTTAAAGTAGATCCATGCTAGTGTATATATACAGATAACTTTGTTTATATATATATATATATATATATATATATGTGCATGTAGACAAACACAGAACAAGGTGTATATGTGAATATATATACAGAACGATGTTATTTATATATACTAGTGCAAAACAAATTGTATGTATATACATCTGTATATACACATAAACAGAACAAGGTATGTTTATAAATACATACCCTAAGGTTTTGTGTATATATACATGCATATACACAGAACAAGGTTATACATGAATATATATGCCAAAGAAAACATAGCTGCCTTCAAGATCATCAATCAAGAAGGCAACTCAACAGTTATTCCTTGTAGAATAAGAATGTATTGGAAATAAAAGGCAGTTCCATTGAGGTTATTATTATTTTCTTATCTTGTCTTTAATACTTCTATTTTTTTTAAATAAAATACAGAGGACTGTTGTGATCTCTAATACCTACTTTGCAAGAGTTTTCTGAAAACACATCATTTGTAGGTTGTGTTTGTAGATAAGTACAAAAGGATGTATAAGGGAGATTTTAGAGGAATGAAGCTTTTAAGAGAAATAAGCTTCTAAAAGAGGAAGTATATAGAGATATAGAAATTTCAGCAATACATAAGAATACACAATAAAATACGATAGCTCCCCTTACCACGTCTCATTAGTTTCTGTTTGTAGGCAAAAGGCAGAAGAAAATCCTTCTAAAATTGACAACAGACAAATGGACCAGGACCAAGCACCTCCAACCTGTTGATGGGATACCAAAGTCCACAAGATATTTAAAACCTTACTGCTGAAACTATATAAAATACTAACTAAACAAAACACTCAAAGAAGTTGAAACAATAGAAAATCCAAATAAGATAAAATGGACTAAGCTTTACTGTACTAAACCAAGACCAAGACATTGAGCAGATCAGATAGGGGCAGAACTAGTCAGCTGCATTCTATCTTGATAATGCCTATCTGAACCAGATGTAGCTGTGAAATTCTAATGTTTAATTGTCCCATGAGGTCCTAGTTTGACAATTGGCTAACAGTTTCTGGAACAAGCACTGAAAATAGTTCCTAAAATAATTTGATTGAAAGTCCTTGTTGCAAGAGACATATATGCTCCAGCAAGCAGTGACTGTTTCAACGAGTGTCAGAGGTTAAGAGATGGTTCCGCTGCATAAATGTTAATGCATTGATTTCACCTAATAACAGTGATTGGAAGTCCTTCTCATTGTTTCCATTGTAACACTGACTATATTCATGGTATTCCAACATTAGGGAAATCTTTACCCTCTGCAGTTCACATGTGAAGGGTGTATTCAACTATATAACTTAGACGTGATAGTGGAATTTAGTGCCTGATTTTTGTATGTCACATAAATGTGGAGAGGGGTTTTGCACCTTGATCTGAGTGCTCAAAGCGCTTGAGCACTACCACTTATCCACAACCTCTTGGATCAGTGCCATTGATGATTTTGGGCATTGTATATATATTCTTTCTCTGCCTCAGACATAGAGCATGTATTACATCCATAAATAGTTAAGCTTTTTAACTCATCTTTTTTTGAACTTTTTATTATAACCAAATCAAATGAATGATTTGGTTGCATTTTGTTGAAGATTAATTGTCTGATCAAGAGTACACTCTTCTGCAGAAGGATGTGAACTGGCCAAAGTGTGGATTTTGTGGCAAGTGTTGCGGACGTCGACTAGGAAATGTTATCCCTCCTCCAGTGGGATAAATATATATTATACTCCTCTTCCTCCACACATTTCATACATGTTCATTCACATCACTTGTCTCTGCCTTTGGTCATGTTTTTGAAAGGTGGGTTTCCTTTACAGGTTTGCTTGCACTCCTTTGGAACTAAATTTTTTATAATCCAATGAAATGTCTTGGCAAGGGTTTGTGCTTTTGTTGTGTATAGATTTGTATGGGTTTGGCTTAATAACTTACTAGGGTTTTCCTCTAAGCAGATTCTTTCTGTTAGGGTTTTGAGTTGTGGAGCTTTAAAAAGCTCAAACATAAGCCTGCACTTGTTGGGGAAATAATCCCAGAAAGTCAATTGGCATATCTACTTCATGAACAAGTGCCTGTTGGCATTTCTGAGATACATTCATCTCTATTTACATGTTATTTTGCAGGCTATCTTAGGTTTAGATTTTTGAGCTTCAACATGCAGATCTTTGTCATGACCCTAACTGGTAAGACAATCACCCTTGAGGTGGAGAGCTCTGATACCATTGACAATGTAAAAGCCAAGATCTAGAACAAGGAGGGAATCCCCCCTGATCAACAGGCTCATTTTTGCTGAAAAACAGCTTGAAGATGGACACATCTTGGCAGATTACAACAACCAAAAAGAAGCCACCCTCCACCTTGTTCTCCGCCTGAGGGGAGGTATGCAAATTTTTGTCAAAACTCTAACTAGGAAGACCATTACTCTTGAAGTAGAAAGCTCTGATACCATTGACAATGTGAAGTTCAAGATCCAGGACAAGGAAGGCATTTCTCCTGATCAGCAGAGGCTGATTTTTTCTGGTAAGCAGCCTGAAGATGAACGGACTCTTGCTGATTATAACACTTAAGAGGAGTCCGCCATACACTTGGTGCTTCGACTCTATGGTGTCTTCATTTGGTCCTATGTTCATAATTTGTTTTTTAATTGGTCGATTAAACAAACTCTTAATAAACACCCCATATTTGTGTGACTTTTTAGTTTTGAAATGTGTCTGATGAGGTTTGATTTTCTTTTTGTTGTTAACCAAGCCAGTAGAATCCATAACTAGTGCCCCTGGCTGGTGATGCAAATGGAAGTTTCATAAAATATTTGTATAGCCTGACTTCTATATGGTATTTTAAAATTTAAATTGTACTTGTCATTGCCACATGTGTGTGTTTTGTTTTGCATATTATAGTAATAAATGTATATTGATAGATATGATGTCACTATAACAAATGAATTGTTAAATTTTAAAATGCTAATGGATTTTATGTTGTTTAAAACTGTGTTTTTTAAACAGAATGGGTTATTTGAGAGTCAATAAGTTGTTTGGATTTATACTTGAGATGGTTAGTTGGAATTATGGTAATTTATTTTTGTTGACCATAAGCATGTTTGTTCTTGATTGTTTGCATCCACATATGAGTTGAGATTCACTATATGAGTTGTTCCTTGTTTTCTGATCTCTCTACTAGTGATGTGGTTTTCTTAGAAACATGTTCTTAGTTTTAGCTAGCTGTAAATATCCTCAGTTTTATTTAAAGCTTTCAACATGAACCCCTATGCTGTTACATCTTTGTTTGTCGAGACTACCATACTTTGAAAGCCATAATAAAGCATGGGCCTCCTGAATGGAATGCTGATTTAGTGATGGATTAGAATGAATCCTAAATGTTAGTGGAGAAGATTCTCATTTCAACTTCTCTTTTTTGGCTTAGAATTTTGGCCATTTCTAGTAGGAACTATCTAATTGTAGATTAGATAAAGCAATGAAGGTAAAACACTAAATCAAATGCAATACAAACACAAGATTATACCTCACATGCAAAACCTAATCCCATCAAGGGAAAGAAGGAGCCTTTGCACCCAAAAGAAGCTCCCAAGACCCAGATTATCCCTAGACTATGGATTCAAATGTGAAATACTCTTCAATTGTGCAACTCACTATCTAACTCAAGGATGATTTTGGCATGGTAACTTTGCATAAACTTGGATGATGAAAATGACTTGTGAGAGGTTGTATTTATAGACTTTTGGAAGGGATTTTGATCCAAGGGTGGAGATTGATTGGAGAGATCAATGGTGGAGGATGAAAGTGATGTGGAGGGCCTAGATTTGATCTTAGAAGATGGAGGGCTAGGAATAAAAGCATATCTTTTATTTATTTTTGGGAAAAGGGTGAATAAATGAGGTTGGGTGAGATGGATTATTTGTGAATTAAAAATTCACATGGGGAAGGGTAAAATGAATTAAAAATTTATTTGGGGAAGAATGGATATTTATTAGTTATGACATGTGTAAGGGATGTGTAAAAGGAGTAAATGTGATGTGTGATTTATTTGAATTTTAAATTTGGGGGATGTGGAGAGAAGTGCTAATGAGGGTTTGACTCACTTAATTAAGGTGATTAACCTAATTAATGTGGCTAGAATAAATTAGTAAAGGGATTAGAGGGAGGATAAGATTAATTAATCAGTGATTTAATTAATTAATCCTAAGGCTAGGATGAGGTAGGCTAGAGTAGGCAATTAAATAATAGCTATTTAATTGCCTAGGGTAGGGATAGGCTAATTAGTAGGCTGGATTAATTAGTTGACATGGTTTTAACTAATTAATTGGATTTAGAAAAAATGGGGGAATTGATTTAATAAATTTTGCATATTTATTAAATCAATTGGCTAAGGTTTGGACTATTGAATCAACAGAATTAATTCAATTTTGGGGATGAAATGGTGTGGATTTAGGAAATGAAAGGGGTAATTAATTAAATAAAAATTTAATTAATTGGTTGGAAAGGAAATTGGTATGTTTAGGGATGTCGGGAGTCAGTTTGGTGGTCGAGACATTTTTAGGTGTCTACATTTGCCCCTCTTTGACGTGGCGTTAGGACCTAGGAGGGAAGTGGCGTCAGGTCGAAGAAAAATATGCCCCAGCTGCCGGGAAGGAATGAGATAGATAGGGGATGCCCCCTCGAGAGGTTAGCGGGAAAATGAAATTTTGCAGGTAAGCTCTCGAAAGGATGCGACAGAAGTGACAGTTGGAGAGGTGGGGGAAAAAGATGGTAGGAGGAAAAACGGAGGAAAAAGGCTGAGATCTGCACCCTGGAGGAAAAAAGGAAAGATGGAAGGATGACATGGCCCACTATATTAGGCAAAGTGGGCCCAAAGAGTGCCACATTGGCACACTTTTGACTTTGTAGAAGAAAAAACAAAGGAGAGATGGCTGAGCGCAACCCACAGTTCCCGTGACTTCACCACATCTCAGAGCGATTCCGAGAGGTCGGGCAGTCACCCGAGGCTGGACCCCAGGTAGGGCCTAGCCCGAACTTTGTGATTTTTATTTTACGCACATTTTTTGGGGTTTTGGGATATGGGTTTGGAGCGCGTGGCACCAAAGATAAGGTGAATTAGCGCAATCCTGCGGATTAGCGCTATCCGCCAGGGTAGTGTAGGGTGGTTTTTGTCGCCATTTGGGGGAAATATTGGCGCCATCAGCTGGATTAGCGCCAAAACTCAGGGAGAAAGAAACATGGCGTTTTGACGCCATATTATGGTTAGAACGGCGCTATTGTCTGGAATAGCACCATAATGGGGAATAGCGCTATTGTAAGTTTTAGCGCTAAAATATAAATTGACGCGAAAATGAAATACTTCGCCATCGTCTGGATTGGCGCTATATAGGGCGCGCAGTGGCGCCATTATCTGTATTGGCACAATGGGTAGGGAAAAGTAGCGCCATTTTAAAAATGGCACTAGAGACTATCCGTGTGGGGCCACATGATTTGGGCCTGTGAGACATTTAGAAGAAAAAGTGTGTGTGGGGAAAATAAGTTAGTATCTAACGAAGAAGTGGTGGATGCAGGATACACAGCGGTTTATACTGTAGTCGCGGGAGCGACGAGTGCGATCCGTGATGCCACTATTTGATGAGGCATGGCGGCCTTGACTGGCGAGGCTAGGGCTTTGGACGGTGTCATCGATGACAGTGCTGCGAGCTCATAGAGCTCTGATGACGGCCATGGTGGAGCGATACCGCAGCGAGACTTGCAGCTTTCTGCTGCCGACAGGAGAGATGACCATCACACTTGAGGATGTTTATCGCATCCTCAAGCTGCGATTCTAGGTCGACGTGTGAGGTATGACACGAGGAGGGGGCGGACTGCATTGATCAGAGTGTTCGGAGCAGAGCACGTAGTTTTTTCAGCAGATGGGAGGGAGTTGGATTATGATAGGACGCTGGCGGCGGGTGCAGATCCCTTTGCCTTATTTCTATGTGCGCTGATTGGAGGTGTGGTGCTGCCGGATAGGCGAGGCAGAGGTTTTCCTGTGGGCTGGGGGGGGATGATAGAGGGGAATATGAGCCATGATATTGTCTATGCATGGGGGCCGGTGATGTTAGCACAGCTGCTGCACGAGATGCACACGGTCGCTTATCTTCATGACAGGGCTTTATCTGCTGGGGTTACGCTGCTACACGTATGGATTTGGGAGCATATCCCTGTGACTTGGCCGACATGCGGTTATTATCGGCGGTCGTTTGAGGCGTTTGTGTTCTTGTATCGGGATGTAGAGTATACATACACTGGACAGGTCCGCCACTGGCGGAGGATAGTGGATGACGTGATTAGCGTGGTATGGCGTGCATATATTGGTTGTGAGGAGTGGCCTGATGATGTGACTCATCTCCCGTACACATTTCAGCAGAGATATCTTATGGGTCGTGCAGACCGTACCATAGAGATGTACCTACCCTCGCGGGTTATGCGTCGGTTTGGACTGGTACAGGATACGCCTCAGCAGATGGCGATATATGCGCAGATGCCGCAGGATACAGCCTACTGGCCCACACCATTACAGCCACAGGTTGCGCTGAATGATTGGGCAACACTTGGGCCAGTTCAGTGGGATTGGAGGAGCACAGTGAGGGATGCAGGTACTACACCTGCTTATGAGGTATGGTGCAGATGCATCGGCCCACTCGATTGACAGATCCGACAGTGGAGGTATCAGAGGATGAGGGAGATGGGGGTGGAGATGATCCGGATGGGGGTGGAGATGAGGTTATTGCAGATTACATTGTGGAGGTGATGGATGATGGGGAGGAGAGGGTGATCGCGAGAGATGGTCAGCGTGTAGATGAGGTGGCAGCAGCAGCAGCGGGACAGGGACAAGTGGAGTAGGAGGTTCCAGCACAGCAGGTTCCTGCACAGCAGGCCCAGGTTAGGGGCGGACGGCAGGGTAGAGCACCGTGACGACGCGGTGGACAACCGAGGGCAGAGCAGGGTGACCTATCTCCATCACGAGTGGAGCAGCTGCGAGTCAGTAGACATGATACCAGGGCAGGGAGTTCAGGGGCAGGGGTGGTGGCAAAGGGTGAGAGGCTGACACCTCGGCGACGTCCACGAGAGGAGACGGAGGAGGTGGAGACATTACGTGCTCAGGTGACCAGCCTAGAGGAGGCGTTAGGGCGCCGAGAGGCCGAGTTGGGACAGCTGCGGGGAGTAGATGGGCAGGTGGCAGTGCTAGAGGCTCAGTTGGCTCAGGCTCGAGAGGACATGGAGGATTTGAGGATAGAGCGAGATGCAGCGCTCGTGAGAGCACATCAGGCAGAGACTGCGTTGAGCAGTGTACAGGCTGCGGGTGGGGGACTTGCCCCGATTTTGGCAGGGATGCAGGCCCAGCTGGCTCAGGCGTAGACACACGCACATCAGATACAGGGAGAGCTAGCAGAGGCCAGAGCACGAACGGGGTATTATCGGGGGTTGTACTATGGAGCCGTGCCCGCGGCGCAGCAGGCACCGAGTTATAGTCAGGTCAGCAGATCGGGGGCGTCGAGATCACATAGATCAAGATCTGTGCAGTCAGTACAGCAGACGATGCCTTCTCCCTCACATGTGCCCCAACAGGGTCCTCAGGTACCCGTAGCGTCACAGCCACAGCCGCCGGCAGGATCACAGGCTCGACCAGGGTCAGCGTCTCCTACTCCCTCAGAGAGAGGATCCTCGATGTGAGAGTTATACCATGTTAGCCCTTAGAGGCATTGTATCAGGACACTTTATTTTTTGATGATGTGAGCGATGTACATTGTTTTTGCGGTGATTATATATGATGTGATACTTCTGATGGTTTATGATGTTCTTATATGATGGATGCACGTGTTATGTTTTATATGTTGTGGATGTGTGATGTTGTTTCAAATGATGTGTGTGATTTGGTGGATGCATGGATGTTTTTGTGATATATGCATGGTGTTGTAATTTTATGGATTATATGATGTAACTGAATATGCAGACTAATGAACATTTATTATGTATGAAAATGTATGGGATTATGTATATGCCACTAGATGTATATGTTGTTTCAATAGTGATGATGATGATGTTGTAAGACAACTAATTGTTTATGAGATGTTTATATGTATGGAATGCAATGTGATGATGCTATTTTTATTTTTATCATGCACCTATGCAGCTAAAATGAACCTACTTGTGTTTTTAAATGGATGAACCTAGAATGCAATGCAATTGAAATGGATTAAAATGAAGCCTAAAATGTGATGCAACTTAAATGGATTAGAATGAATCCTAAAATGTAAAATTAAATGGAGTAAAATGAACCTAAGATGTTATGCAAATGAATTAAAATTGATCCTAAAAGGCAATGCAAATTACATGGACTTAAGATGTTATGCAAATGGATTAGAATGAATCCTAAAATGTAAAATTAAATGGATTAAAATGAACCTAAGATGTTATGCAAATGGACTAAAATGAATCTAAAATGCAATGCAAATTACATGAACTTAAGATGTTATGCAAATGGATTAGAATGAATCCTAAAATGATATGCAACTTAAATGCAGTTTAGGTGATAGGTGGTATGCACACTAGGTGATAGATGAGATGGCCTAGTCCTGATACACATGATGTTCTTTGTGAGGACCCTGAGGGGTGAGACTGTAGGAGAGCGTGTTAGGTGGTGGGGATGATAGGGGTGGGAGCGTCTAGGGGATGGCGGTGGGGAGATTAGAGGCTTGCTAAGTCAGAAGACACCACGTCATGGAGGGGGGGTTTGGGGTTTGGTTTGGCTTAGGTTGTGTTAAGTGGAGATATGGTGGGAAGATGGGGTCAGTGAGGGGGTTAGTTTGGGGGGGGGGGGGGGGTTTGAAAAGTGTTTATCAAATCTAGGCCGATATGGGATAGGTGACTGAGTGATTAGGAAGATGATTGTGAGCTAGTAACAGTAGTTGCACAAAATTAATTGAGAGCATTTCTTAGTTTAATGTAGCAATGTAGGATACAGTTCACAAAGGTATGAAATGACCTAGGTGATGATGTATATCCAACGATTGCATGGACTAGACCCACAAACAATAGGCTGGTTTCATGCATGCCCAAGGTAGTATAATCTTGTCTAGTAGAGGAAGGGGACTCATAGCAGTGAGTGTGAATAATGCGTATAAGGTGTTGATACCTGTATATGCAAATAGGACACATCATGCTAGAACCGACCTAGACTTCAAGATATGAATACTATTCTTGGAGTAATGAAACCAAACCACAAGCACAACATACCGAAACAATGACTATGTCTACTCCAAGGGCTATCCGCTACGTACCATGATATAATGAGATCAAGGTAGCTTTGGAGATTACTTGGAGTGAGACAAAAAGATAAAAATCAATAAGCAAAAAGACCAACGAAAGATACAAATAGCCTTTGTGTGCTCTTGCCAAGAGACGTGATGATAGAATGATAGATCTTTGTCCATTGTAGGAAAGACATATCCTAGGACGCAGATCTGGTTTGATTGGAGAGTTTTGGAAGATGGGCAAAAAAACATTCGGGCCAAATGTAAGATTATAGTTGGTATATTGCTTGATGATTTTTGCGCGAGGGACCATGTTTCAATGGTATACGTAGCATGCGTATCATCTTGTAGATCTAGAAAGCTCAGTGAGTGGGAACCATCCCAACGGGTGGGATGGGTGCATCTTAGATACCTGAGTACTGGAAACATTCTTCGTATTCCAGACTGCCTACATACCCTGTGTCCACGGGATCAAGGTACTTTTAAGATGCGGGTGAAATGAATATATAGTTCTGGCAAGACTTGATGATGTGGGAATGGTTTGCGATGGGATGTGATGAGGGTTGATGTGTGTTTAGATGATCGTGATGGGATATGAGATTGATGCATGGGGGGATTGTTTTTGGATTTTCTATTTTTTATGATGTTTTTGGATTTTCTAATTTTATGATGTTTTTGGATTTTCTGATTTTATGATGTTTTTGGATTTTCTGATTTTATGATCTGTACAAAGGAGAGCTTACAAGGATCCTTGTTTCATGGATGGGGTTGTGGGTGGGTGAGGTAGTGCGGAATGGGCGAACAAACTGGATGTTTCAGAATTTCAAGCCATGGGATACGTGGGTATGGAGTGTTATGATGGAAAGAGGACTTATTAGATGGTAGAACCGGCCACTACGCATGGCGCCTGAAACAAGTTTTCACCATGGTACTTATCCAAGGCGTCACCGAGGTGATTTTCACCATTGGAAGTTTTTATTGCACTCTGATTTTTCTTGATTTTTTGATTTTTTGGTGTTTGATTAATTTTTTGTATTTTTTTAATTTTTTTGACTTGTGGTTACCAGATGGGTTATGCATAGAATTGCTTGAGATGCAAGATGTTCATCAACTCATCTAGAGGCTGCCTCTCGGGTGTTGCAAGCTGATAAGCTCCTGACCCATAGTTGGTAGTGACGACATAAGGTCCTAGCCAATTAGGTTCGAACTTTCCTTGCTTCGGACACTCTTGCAAGTTCTTCTGATTTTCCATTAGGACCAGGTCACCGACCTCAAACTTTCTGGTTCTGATCTTTTTGTTGTAGCTTCTTCTGAGGCAGTTTTGGTATGCCTGTAAGTGATTTAATGCAGTCAGGCGTTTCTCATCCAATAGTTCAAGTTCATGCAACCTTGCGACGCGATAGTCTTCATCAGAGATAATGTTTTGCAATGATACTCGGAGGGATGGGAGCTCGACCTCTATAGGTAAAATTGCTTCTGATCCGAATACTAGTGAGTATGGAGTGGCTCCGGTAGGAGTGTGAATGCTTGTGCGGTAAGCCCATAGGGCGGGGTTGAGTTGGAGGTGCCAGTCACGGCCAGCTTCATTGACTGTCTTTTTTAAGATGCGGAGGATAGTTTTATTAGAAGCCTCTGCTTGACCGTTTCCTTGGGGGTAATATGGCGTGGAGAATCGGTGTTTGATGTCGAACTTTTCGCACAAAGTGCGAACTTCTTGGTTTTTGAATGGCTTCCCATTATCAGTGACAATGGAATGGGGGATACCGTAGTGGCAGATGATGTAGTGGAGAATGAACTTGGAGATTTGGATGCCCGTGGTGAAGGTGAGTGGTATTGCTTCCACCCACTTTGTGAAGTATTCGGTAGCAGTGATTATGAATTTATGGCCGTTGGAAGATGGAGGATGGATTTTCCCTACGAGGTCGAGTCCCCACTGTGAGAAAGGCCATGGTGTTGTGATTGGTTGCAGCTCTTGTGCTGGGGCGTGGATGAGATCGCCATGTTGTTGACATGGGAGGCATTTTCTGATAAACTGATGTGCATCTTTGTCCATGGTGGGCCAATAATAGCCAGTCCTCAAGATCTTTTTAGAAAGCGCTGGTCCACTTGAATGTGCCCCGCAAATACCCGCGTGTACCTCTTCCAAAGTTGCCTCGGCTTCCCTAGAGTCTAAACATCGTAGAAGCGTGCCATCAAGACTCCTTTTGTAGAGGGTGTCACCTACAAGGATGAAATGGGAGGCTCGACGGATGAAGGATTTTTTCTGTGATGGGGATAGGTTGTTGGGGAGGATGCTATCGTGAAGGTAGAGGTAGGTTTCCTGATACCAGGGGGATAAAGGACCAACGATTTCGCACACTAGTTCAGATTGGGGAACGTCATATGCTGGGATGGGGAGCTCTTCGATCAGGAATTCGCATTTCTTGCTGCCTTGCTTCATGTCAACCAGAGATCCGATGGTGGCCATGGCATCTGCCGCTTTGTTGTTTAACCTTGGGATCTGCTCAAAGTGGATGTCACCGAAATAATCTTTAAATTCATCAACCATCTTCTTATAGGGAAGGAGCTTATCGTCCTTGGTTTTGTATTCATTATTGACTTGCCTGATGACTAGTTGAGAGTCGCCATACACAGTTAGTTTTTCTATTTTCCATTGGATGGCCATTCGGAGACCTGTGATGAGGGCCTCATATTCTGCTACATTGTTGGTGCATGGAAATATGATTTTGAATGATTTAGGGATCGTGTCACCTTGAGGGGTAACAAACAGGACGCCTGCCCCCGAGCCTTTGTGAGTGTAAGATCCATCAAAATACATCTTCCATGTATCTGCAGCTGGTGTGATTGTCAAGATGGCCTCGTCTAGAAATTATGCTATTGTAGGATGTTCTGCCTGAATAGGTGCCTCAACCAGCTGATCTGCTATGACTTGTCCTTTGATTGCCTTTCTCTCTGTGTATTCTATGTCGAATTCGGTGAGAATCATGACCCATTTTGCCATTCTTCCAGTGAGAGCTGCCCTGTTTAGCAAATATTTGAGTGGGTCGATCTTAGCAATGAGCTTAGTCTTGTGATTGAGCATGTAATGTCTTAACTTTTGTGATGTGAAGACCAGGGCAAGGCATGCTCGTTCAATTTGTGTGTAGTTAAGCTTGTAGGAAATCAAGGTGGCTGATGTAGTAGATGGCTCTTTCCTTCCCCTGCTCATCATGTTGTGCTAACAAAGCCCCAATTGCTGTGTCTGTCGTGGAGATATATAAGAGGAGTGGCTCTCCTTGTCTTGGTGGAGATAGAATAGGGGGATTAGCCAGATATGCTTTTAGTTGGTCGAAGGCATCCTGACATTGAGCAGTCCAGGCGAAAGCTGTATCTGTCCTGAGGAGATGCTGGAATGGTTGGCATTTGTCAGCAAGTTGAGCAATGAATCGGCGAATAGACTATAGTTTACCCTGCAGGCTTCTCAGTTGTTTCAAGGTTTTAGGAGGTGGCATTTCAGTAATAGCTTTGACTTTCGCCGGGTCTACCTCGATCCTCATCTGGAGACTATGTATCCCAGCAATTTACCTGAAGTGACACCAAAGACACACTTTTTTGGGTTTAGACGAATGTTATATTGCTCTAGCCTGTCAAAGATCTTGGCTAGCACGTCTAAGTGTTCTTCTCTGGTCTTTGATTTGCCGAGTAAGTCATCAATGTAGTCCTCCATGATGTGGTGAAAGAGATCGTGGAAGATGACAATCATTGCTCATTGATAAGTAGCTCCTGCATTCTTTAGGCCGAATGGCATGACTACCCAACAGTATGTCCCCCATGGGCATATAAAGGATGTCTTCTGCTGATCTTCTTCGGCAATTTTGATTTGATTGTATCCTGAAAAACCATCCATGAGAGATAGCATCTCATGCCCTGCAGTAAGATCCACGATCATGTCAATGTTGGGGAGTGGGAAGTCATCTTTTGGGCAGGCTTTGTTGAGGTCTCTGAAGTCAGTGCAATAGCGGATTCTGCCATCTGGTTTAGCAATGGGTACTAGATTCAAAACCCATTCAGGATAATCAATTGGACGTATGAACCCCACATCTAGTAACTTTTTGAGCTCTACTTTGACAAGAAGGGCCACCTGAGGATTCATCTTTCGGAACTTCTGTTTGATTGGTTTGGCATCAGGACGCACTGCAAGATGATGAACAACCAAGGTGGGATCTAGCCCTGGCATGTCTGCGTAGGTCCACGCAAAGTTGTGATTTCTGCGTGTGAAAAATGCCAAGAAGTCTTCCTGTTCGAACAGGCTGAGAGATTTTGCTCTGTATGTGATTTTCGGCTCTTCCTCTGTCCCTAGATTCATTTCCTGAGCTGGTTCAACCAAGATGGGTGATCTGTCAGGATATACTTTATCTATTTCAAGGAGGCCCATGCTTCCATCCCCTGGCACCTCATGGAGGTTTTCACCAGGAAATATGTCGTTTATTTTTACTTTTTTAGGATCTGATACTGCCGTGGAACGGTTTTCACCATCAGATCCATTTTTTGTTTTTGTATTTTTGTGACTGGAAGCAGGGGTTGTCTCTCCAAAATAGGCAGCCGGATTGAGTTCCATGATGTATCCAGCTCTGTGATCTCCCAAGGGGAAGTTGTCTCTTACTCCCATCATTTCAGCAATGGCTTCGTCATTAGGTGCGATATCAAAAATAGGAGGTCCTCGTTGGTCCCAGTCGATGAGGTCGGGGTATACTAATGGTAGGTCATTGGATGATGAGGCGAGAGTAGTGATGGAGTAGATGGTGCAAATGGAGGAGGCGAAGAAATCGGCAAAGTCGCTAAAGGAGTCTTGTAGGTCTGTTTCATTAATATTGTCGACGTCTAGAGAAACTGGAGCAAGCTCGGCTAAGATACATTCGCCTGTATTAAGGATGCGTTGTGGTTGACCATACCCTAACCCTTGAGTATAGGGGTTTCTTGTTGCTTGCAGTGGTTCTACAATCCCCTGTTCATGAAGGCCAATGCCACCTTGTCCTTTGTAACCCATGCTTTTGAGTATTTCAGAACCTTTGCCGTAACTGTTTGTTGGGATGGTGGGGATGTCTTGTTCTGTTTCCTCGTCCTTGTAAAGCCAGGATGAAATATCTTCAAGTATGTCCTGATCCAGAAGGTGTTTTTTCTCAAAGATGGGCGAGGGTTTGCATTTGATGATGACTGTGTCAACTGCCTCTGTGTTCGGAGTGCCAAATGTCTTAGGAGTGGGTAATAAGCCCACGCAAAAGGTGCCGTGAAGGTTGTATTCCCCACAGCCTTGGTCGCTGATCTTGATCTTGACCTCAAGTGGTGAAGGTGTTTGGGATGAAGTGGTGGCGATGTTGGCAGGGTCCATGTATGAGGTGGAAGCTATGGGGGTGGTTTGGTTGGTGGCTTTATTATATGGACAGAAGGTTTGGTTGTGTCCTTCCAGAAAACTGCAGTATTGGAAGGGACGGGGATCAGCATAAATAGTGACTTCGATGCCGTTGTGGGGGAATTTGAGACATTGATGGAAAGTGGATGGGATGGCTTGCATGGCATGGATCCATGGGCGGCCGAGAAGAATGTTATAGGGGAGGTCAAGATCCAGAACCTGACATTTTGTTTCGAGGATTTTCGGTCCCACTTGAGTAGGGAGCTTTATGGTGCCCTCGGATAGCATCTCGGTGTCATCATATCCTTTGATTGTTATACACTTGCTAGCATCCACAACCACATCTGAGTACCCCAAGTGTTTTAGCAATTTTAGAGTGCATATATTTAGGCTGGAACCACCATCTATTAGGACCCTTTTAATGGTGTGTTTGTGAATGTGGACTTCGATGTGTAGTGCGTCATTATGTAGGTGTTCGGAAGCAGGGAGATCTTTTTTAGAAAACGTGATATGGTGTGGTGTAGCAATATGACCGACTATGGCTTGAAATTGATTGACATCCAAGTTTGCTGGGACTTGTGTTTCCAAAAGGGCTTTGTCGAGAATGTCCTTGTGGCGGGGTGATGTGCGAAGCAGCTCAAGGATGGAGATTTGCGTGGGTGTCTTTCCTAGATGGTCTAGGAGGTTATATCGAGTGGTGGGTGATGGACAGGCGTTTGGACGAGGGGGGAGGGGATCGGATGTGGATGGAGGTGTCGATTCAGTGGGAGGGGCAGTGCGGATTGAGACACGGCCTCGACGGGTTGTTACGGCACAATCGGGTGCTTGTGCCCAAATGGTGATTGTGTTGACATAGTGGGAGGAGGGTTCGATGCGGCCGACAATGGAGTCATAGGATGCGGGTGGTGGAGTGACATTGTATGGTTGGTTGGATGAGGATGCTTTATTATGGTTGGGCAAAGGATCCTTGTAAGCTCCAAGGTTGGTGTTTGGTGATGGTTGTGCACTTTGCTCGAGGCTGACAAGATTTTGGTCTATTAGGTCTTGGATGCAATGCTTTAATTGCATACAGTCAACTGTTTTATGGCCTGCCACGCGGTGGTATTCGCAATAGTCATTTTCATTATACCATGCTGCTTTGAGGTCATTGTCTTGGCGTGGTCTAACAGGTGGGAGTGTGATTGCTCCTTGTTTGAGACATCTATCGAGGACGTCCTCGATAGGTTCTGCTAATTGTGTGAAATTTTGGTGAGGTTTGCGTGGTTTATTTGGCCCTCTTGGGTTATTGGCGTTTGCTGCATACGTGTGTGCAAGTGTGGTTTTGGATGTGTTGGATAGCCTTCACATCGGTGACGCCGTCGTTCAGATTATTCTTGTTCTTCCCCCAATAACGTGATTTATCATTAGATTGCGTGTTGGTATTGTTGTTGGTATTGGGGGTGTTGTGATTGGATTTGTGGTTGTTGTTATTGTTGTTGTTGTTGGATTTGGGATCGTAAAGTTTGATGGAACCCTTGGCAATGAGGGATCGTTCAACAGTGGTGCCTTTGTTGATAACCTCTTCAAAGGTAGATGCGCAAAGAATCTGTAAGTGAAACCCTAATTCCTGATTGAGATTGGCCACGAACATGGTGACAAGTTGTTTTTCAGGAATAGGCCATGGGAGCTTGCTTGCTAGGCCCCTCCACCTTTGTAAGAAAGAAGCAAAAGCTTCGCCGTTCTTTTGTTTGGTGTTACAGAGGTCGGTCATAGACACCTCATGTTCAAAGTTGTAGGAGAAGTGGTTGACAAACTTCTCCGCAAGCTCGGGAAATGTTCGAATTCCAGGTGGAAGATGGGCAAACCATTCAGCGGCTTGGCCGCCAAGACTTCTTGGGAAGAGTCTCATGAGATATGTGTCGTTGTGAGAGACTTCAAGGCAAGCAATGTAGAATTCCCGAAGGTGGTCCCTAGGATCGCCTTTTCCCTTGTATTTGTCAAATTTGGCGTTTCAAAGTTTTTAGGGAAAGGGGGCATGTATAAGGTGCGGTCAAATGGGTAGGGGCAAATATCCTTGAAAGAATAGTATTTGCGTTTGCCCCCAGTTTGTAGGTCATCCACCTTTTGGATTAAGCTTTGTAGAATGGTGTTGAAATCCTGTGGTTGTTGTGGTTGAAACGTGTAGGGTTGTTGGTTGGTGAGATATTGGAGATGGGGTGGGAGCTGATGTTGGGGATTGGTTTGGTTGAGATGTTGGTGTTGTGGGTTGGGGTTTGGATTGATTAGTGCCTACTGTTGTTGGTGCACGTAGAGTTGTTGGAGAATATGTGGGGGTATTTGGGAATTGGGATTATGTTGACTTATGGGATTGACATTGGGTATGTGTATGTTGGATTGGTTAGATGTGTTGTGAGATTGTTGTGAGAATAGTTGTCATAGGTAAGCAAGGGTGTGAGGGTTTGGTGGGGGCACACTTGTGGAGGTACTTGCTTGTGTGATGTTGCCTTGTATGCCCATTGTGAGTGAAGCGGAAGGGTTGACGGTAGTTGTGGTAGTAGAAGTGATGACGGGTTAGGAGATGTTAAGCATAGCAGTGGATGTGGAAATTGTAGATGTGGTAGCGGTTGAGGTTGTGGAGGTGTTAGGTGTTGACGTTTGAGAGATGGTGGGTTGGGTATGTGATGTAGATGCTTGGGTATTGGATGTAGTAGGGACAATTGTAGAAGTGGATGGTTGTGATGATGTTGTGATGGGGGGAAGTTGAGCACCAAGCTTGAGAAGATGGTCAAGATATCTCTTTGGGTCCGATCTTAGGACTTTATCAAGTAGGTCCATATTATCGGCATCTTGCGTGAAGCTCAAGACATCTAGGTCATCTTGGGATATGGTGGGGACATTTTGTGGTGGTGGTGGTGGTAGTGTTGGTGCTTGTGGTAAGAACTGAAAAGGGTTGTTGGCGCCAAATGGGGGGATGAAGGAATATGTAGGTGGATTGTATGTTTGATAAATGGGTATGTTGCTATTGTTGGTGTTAGGCATGCCAAAGGGCCATTGTTCCGCCATTTCTTGATTCCTTTTGTGTTGTGATCTCGTGATGGGCATACGCGTATGGATTTGATTTCTAGACGTGGGATGAGATGGAGACCTTAGAGAATCGAATTGATTTTGTTGGACCCAAAGATGGATGTGGTAGTGAGATGGAGTAGAAGGGTATGGTGAAGATCGATATGTTTTTCTAAAGGTTTTATCCTAAGGGTGATATGAATGGGTGATATTGATTTTTTTGCACAAATTTTGGACCAAAGATGGATGATGAGAAAGGGTTTTGGAATTGTGATGTTTTTGATTTTTTGATTGATTTAGGATGGTGAGGATGATGTTGTTGATGTTTTTCGAATTGAGCTTTTGGATAAGATCTAGATTTTGATTTGGCACAAAAAGGATGACGATTTTCTTTGTTTGGGGTAGACTAATGACCTTACGCAAAGAGAGGTGATTTGTTTTTCTTGAAATGTAGACTAATGACTTTTCAAGGAAAATGTGATGTTAATGATAAGATCTAGATCTAACTTTGGCACAAAAGGATGACAAGCTTTGGTTGTTGATGGTGTTTTGATTTGGGTGTGGATTTTTTTTGAAATGATTTGTCTTGGTCCAAGGAGATGTGCAAAGATATTGAAAGGGGATGGATAGATATGTATTTGGGCTGATAATGATCTATCAAAGGGGTCCAACAATGGTGGTGATTGATTCTCTAAGGTCAAAAAGAAGGTGCAATTTTGGAAATTTTTTGAAGAAAATGGCTGGACTGTTGACGGATTTCTGCGAGATGGATATGGATTATGGCGGAGCAGAGGGTGTAGATCACAACTAAATGGGTCCTTGTTTCAGGCAAGTCAATCTAAAGATAGCGCCAATCCACGGGTGAAATGGCACTACAATCAGACAGATATAGCGCTGAAACAGGGTAAACAGATTTCTGTAGGCAAAATTTTGGATCTGTTTGCTTGGAATGTGATAAACTGATTTGTTCTGTCTCAGGCACGTCAATCTCAAAATAGCGCCAATCCACAGATGAAAAGGCGCTACAATAAGACTGATATGGCGCTGAAACAGGATAGACAGATTTCTGTTGGCAAATTTTTGGATCTGGTTGTTTGGAATGTGATAAACTGATTTGTTCTGTCTCAGGCACGTCAATCTCAAAATAGCACCAATCCACAGATGAAAAGGCGCTACAATAAGACTGATATGGCGCTGAAACAGGATAGACAGATTTTTGATGGCAAATTTTTGGATCTGGTTTGTTTGGAATGTGATCAACTGATTTGTTTTGTCTCTTAGCAATTTGTTTGTCAAAAATCAAAGCACTTTAACACACATTTGAACGCAAAACAAGCAATGATTTTTGTTTGTGATATGACATATGACTTTGTTTAAAACAAGTACTTTTTTACAACCTAAGGCGAGAATGTGACAATATTTGTTGAATCCCCTAGCTGCGCCTATTCAAAGCGGGTAGCTCCAGGATCTTGGTAGCACCGGCTCCTCCTTACAATTGCACACACTTCTCACGCATACCAAGATCCAGGTTTCTTATAAGGCTTGTCCCTCACCAAACCTTTAGATTGTCCCTGCTACCTCGGCTAAGAACCGCATGAATCGGGGCCGCTTCAAAGGTTTTGCCCTTTGCGTCAACAAATAGAAGGATTTTGGCTTGCTAAAACAATGGCTCTTAGTAAGGGCATCCGTTCAGGTGGTTATACGTGCGGCAGTGCTACTCTCCATTTTGGAGTCTCCCAGCCTCCAAGGGTTGCGCCTTGGAGGGTTTATGGGGAGGTTGGCTATCGGTATAACAAAATAACACCTGTCGCTTGAGACTTTCATCCTAAACGCCTTATTTTATATAGCGGCTTGGAAGAGCTTGGCTTTATCTTGATGCCGCTTGGGTCGTTCCCACCTTTCGAAGCGGGGTGGCAGGCCCTCTAAGATTTACAAAAGCAATACAATCATGAAAACACTTTTAATCCCCAAGTTCATACAAAGATGCGAGGGGAGAGCATACGTGTTCCCTATGATTATATCACACTCAACATGGTTCAATTTTAGATCTTTGGATTAGATGGGGGTGATTAATGCAAAGTGTTGTGAGAAGTTTTTGATTCCCAAGATCACCAAAGGGTGCGAGGGAAGAGCATACACTTCTCACTCTACTTGACACAATCACGAAGACACTTCACACAAGTATTAGGTTGTCTTGATTAGATGCGTGGGAAATGCAAGTTTGTTGTTCTTTTTATCCAATGATGTATGCAATTTGTGGTTCTTTTTATAGCCCAAATTGAAGTGTTTGATTGTTTGTTTGTTGGCACACAAAGGAAGTATATTTTAGAGCACCAAAATAAATATTATAATCACACACACTTCACACAAGGAGTTGTTTGGATTGATTTTTAGAACACCAAATTGAAATGTTGTTTAAGACCTAACATGCAAAGAGGGTTCATTTTAGTTTCCAAAATCAAAATGTTATCTAACTAATCAACAAACCATCCTGCAAAAAGACTTGTGTTAGTATCCGCAGTACCTACAACAGACAGAAAAGCAAATTACCTAAATAGCGCTAAAATAAGCATGTACAGGCGCCACTGCGAGCAGAACAACCCGACTTACGAAAGAAAGTGCTAAAATAATCTATGGCACTAATTAAACACAACTATAGCGATAATATACAGAATGGCGTAGATATAGATTTTAGCGCTAATATGCCCTACTTAAGGCGCTAATACAGATGATAGTGATGATGGGTATTAGTGAAAGCGCCACTGCGCAATGTTTCAGAGTCTGGGGGAAAACGCAAATGGCGCTAAACTGAAGGATAGCGTCAAAACGGGAAACTGATGCTGGTTTTTCATTCTTTCAAAAATTTGCCATAACCTCCCCCTGTAATTCCTAGTTTTCCTGCAAAACAGAGAGCAAACACCACAGAAAACCGTAGGAAAAGCAAAGAACACAACACGTGAGTAGGGTTAGTATTAAAAAAAAAAATTCTCGCACAGATAGCGCTAAAACAGTAATAGCACTGAAAGAAGGTTGAGATAGCGCCACTGCGACGGTTGGATAGCGCTGAACCTACAAAAATCACATACTAACACAAAAACTCACAAACAAAGATTAGATTCGGACCTTGTGGGTCCCACCGGGCGTGCCAATGTAGATTAGATAAAGCAATGAAGGTAAAACATTAAATCAAATGCAATACAAACACAAGATTATACCTCACATGCAAAACCTAATCCCATCAAGGGAAAGAAGGAGCCTTTGCACTCAAAAGAAGCTCCCAAGACCCAGATTATCCCTAGACTATGGATTCAAATGTGAAATGCTCTTCAATTGTGCAACTCACTATCTAACTCAAGGATGATTTTGGCATGGTAACTTTGCATAAACTTGGATGATGAAAATGACTTGTGAGAGGTTGTATTTATAGACTTTTGGAAGGGATTTTGATCCAAGGGTGGAGATTGATTGGAGAGATCAATGGTGGAGGATGAAAGTGATGTGGAGGGCCTAGATTTGATCTTGGAAGATGGAGGGTTAGGAATAAATGCAAATCTTTTATTCATTTTTGGGAAAAGGGTGAATAAATGAGGTTAGGTGAGATGGATTATTTGTGAATTAAAAATTCACATGGGGAAGGGTAAAATGAATTAAAAATTCATTTGGGGAAGAATGGATATTTATTAGTTATGACATGTGTAAGGGATGTGTAAGAGGAGTAAATGTGATGTGTGATTTATTTGAATTTTAAATTTGGGGGATGTGGAGAGAAGTGCTAATGAGGGTTTGACTCACTTAATTAAGGTGATTAACCTAATTAATGTGGCTGGAATAAATTAGTAGAGGGATTAGAGGGAGGATAAGATTAATTAATCAGTGATTTAATTAATTAATTCTAAGGCTAGGATGAGATAGGCTAGAGTAGGCAAATAAATAATAGCTATTTAATTGCCTAGGGTAGGGATAGGCTAATTAGTAGGCTGGATTAATTAGTTGACATGGTTTTAACTAATTAATTAGATTTAGAAAAAATGGGGGAATTGATTTAATAAATTTTGCATATTTATTAAATCAATTGGCTAAGGTTTGGACTATTGAATCAACAGAATTAATTCAATTTTGGGGATGAAATGGTGTGGATTTAGGAAATGAAAGGGGTAATTAATTAAATAAAAATTTAATTAATTGGTTGGAAAGGAAATTGGTATGTTTAGGGATGTCGGGAGTCAGTTTGGTGGTCGAGACATTTTTAGGTGTCTACACTAATATTAGAAGTTAGCATCCACAGCTTGCAGTCAGATTTGTGTTCAATAGTTAAGTATTAGCTCACACGCGTGAATTGAAGATGCGTGCAATGATATGATGATTTTTCATATTGCCACATTCGATAGATTAAAATTGCCTTTCAGGTTGTCACTATAGCCAAGTATTCATTCACTTCATCTTTTAGAAGGGTATATGAAATTTTATTCCAAGTTTTGTGTTTGCCTACGTGTATCCTATGTTCATGCTCTATGCATTTCATGGTTGTCTAAAGGACGAATATAATTTTTCTCTAGACAGAAAACCAAGATATTGTGTTTGGTTTATGATTAATTTTTTTCCCTATCCTCAAAATGATATACTAGATTTGATTTTCAAATACTCAGCAACTATTCATGTGCCTTTTGCTTCTCATTAATATTTTGATTTTTCTCCCTGTAACTCTCGCTCGAGTGCAATAAAGTATAATGAACTTACATATTATTTAATAGATATTTCTTAGTTCATAGCTATCTTCAATGCTACTAAGTAAGTATAATGAACTTATAGATTTTTTAATTTTTTCTTTTGTAAATATTAGAGGTAAAAGTGGGTTTTTGAAAGAGACCAAACCCTTTTAGAATGGGACTCAAAAGCACAGTGGGCCCCAAACACAAAAATAACAAGAAACAAGATTCCATGAGAAGTGGAATATCATAGAATTAACCAACAACAAAAACCAAACCTGACAATTGAATTACAACATAGAGACAACAAATAAAATTAACCAGAGGACATAAATTTTAGGCTTTTTATTGCATTCCATTCATCCCTAAGGAAGCCCAAGTGTTCCTCCATAACCTCACTATCCACATTGATCGTTTATTTTTTAGTGTAATTTTTTTTGGAATGGGTTCTTTTACTTGGACCCTCGCTAGCCATATAATTTTTCCTCTTGAGCACACAATCATGCAGCATGGTGATTCTTGTTGTAGAGTTCCTAATTGTGATCCTACTAATCTACACAAAATTCTCTAAGGAAGATATCAATTTTTTATGCTTCCTGTGTATTTGTTCCATTCTCTTCATGAGGTCCATGATGTTTGTAAGCATGAGGTTGGAATTTTTCATGTTTTCCCATTCCTTCTCTGAGATTTTTATGCTAATGTCTACTTTATGTTCCTTGCGTTTGATCTGTTTGTGAAGGGTAGAGATTCTTTCCTTTAATCTTTCATTTTCATTCTTAAACCATCCTAGGATGTTGTGGTGCAAGTCAAAATTGCCCTCTAGGGTCATGATTTTTGCCTCTAGGCCTTCACAATTACTACATGCAGTCTTGTCCTTCTTTTCTTGGTCTTTGTTGTCATGTTCAACTTCCTCCAATGTTTCATTTTCTGTTTCAACTTCAAGGAAGACAAAGCACTCACCAGGGCGCATCTCTCCTACCAAGGACTTGCCCTTAAGTTTTGTATAGGACTCACTGACACTTTGAGTGGGGAAATCCATAGGATTAGGGTTAGAGGGTTCAAGGATGGAACCGGGGTGGCCACTAGAAGTGGCAATCTTCGTAGGGCTAGAGTTCAAGAGATTGATAGCAAGGATTTTAATTTTCACTACTTTAGGCATAGGATTTGGGGAAGGATTGATTGAGGTTGGATTAGGGCCCGAATTAACCCTAGTGGGCTTGTCTTTCACAATGACTTAGACCCACTTCATGGGTCTAGGTAGGGTGATTTTAGCTTTCTTAACCTCAAAAAGCCTATAAATAAGGCTTTGATGAAGGGGTAGGTCGACTTTCCCAAGCAAGACATCATGCAAAGATTGTTCAAGAGACATGAGGAGATAAAAGGGAAGCTGATAAACCTTTTGTCTTAAATGGTTAAGCAAAGGGGAAATGGTATGAAAAATACATTGTATCAACCTTCAAGGATAAAGTATTTTATCAGGGTGATTGTAGAGGAAAACTAATGTGTTGTAGACTTAACTAATTCAGGGGAAAACCTATCTGAACAGTTCACTCTATCACTATGCATTCCTACATTAAATTATCGACTGAGGAGCGAAAGCTTATGATGGTACTTGCAAAGTATATGCCTTTAGGGCTCATGTGGTTCCCAAACTATTCTATCTTAACTCTTAAACAAACAAATTTATCTTGCTGGAATTGACAGAATTACAAAACAATGAAAACAGCTATAAATCCTAGTTGCTACGGGTACCTACAGCAAGGTCCGTAGATAACTATTACAATAGAGAAACTGTAGAATTAACTTAATTAAATTGACAAGAATGAAATGGCTGACTACTGACCTTCGGAGGATTTGTAAAAACACTAATATGCAATTGTGCATGAATTATATCTAGTTGATCAAAACATAATACTAACTTGAATTCAAATTATGATTAACAAAAAACTAAGAAACCAACATTAACTGAAATGAAGTAAACAAGGAGAGAATTAGTACCTTGAGTGGCCAGCTCAAGAGACTGTCTTCCTTAACTGAAACCAAATCTAATCCAGATTCTACGTATCTTTGTAACACATACCAAAGCTTAACTTATTCCATACACAGAATCAACTCATATCAATTTTGTTCAACAACGAAATCGTTTCTGTCATATCCAGATTGTATTCCATAAATGTAACATGCTTGAGTCTTTGCACATAGAAAAGGAAAATGATAACTGAATCGAACTGAACTCCTAACAACTTGACTCTGCTACCGTATATATCTCATCTTCCCCTTACTATACAAAATGGAGAGAGAGCCTTATTTATTAATTAACTGACTCTGATCATTCACTGCGCCTAGATACTAGGTCGTGGAGTCAAGATCACATTCTTATTCTAACTGACTATAAGAAGAAGAATTCAAATCAAATTAGAAGTCTAATGCATGAACAACATCCACAATCATATTTGAAACAAATCCACTCCTCAATTTATTACTATCCATGATGCTCCATAATTTCTTCAGCTGTCTCTGCATTCTTAGCATTGAAACTCGTACTTATATTAACTCCTTTGTCTACAACCTGCTACAAATACTCGATCTTATCGTGACACATCCAATTCTGCACATAGAATCAGTTCCCAAAAGCATATACCACAAGCATTCTTCATGACTAACCATAAAAACATCTTATTTATACTTTTATACATATCTATATCTAATTCATGCATTAGATAATATGATCATCACATTCCACATTAATATTATAAGTTCAGGTCTTAGAAGTATAAAGAAGGTCAACATATCATAGTGCAAACATGGATAAATGTCTTAAAGGATGTTATGAAAGAAGTCTTTAAAGTATAAAAAGTAGCTTAAAAGAGACTAATTCTGCAACCCATCATTTCCCCCCAACTAACCTTTTGCTTGCCCTCAAGCAAAATTACTCCAATAGATACCTAGGGAAATGAATTATAATGTAAAACTATTTGCCTCAAGTCCATGACTACCCTAACACCCTCACCCTGTTTCAAATAGAACCCATTGTAGCATGAAAGCCTTTGTAGTCTGATGACCTCTGCAATCTTGCATTCCTCTCCCTTTTCTCCTGTCCAGTGTGGAACTGGATATAAGAGTAGAGGTGGATGGTAGGTAAGAGGCAACCATGCCACACCTTTATTCTTTGAAATTTGGATGTACCTGTGTAATCTTTCAGACATGTTCATAAAGTTATGTAAGGAATGAGGTTCTTTCCGTTGAAGAGTAGGTGTCAAACTGATCCATTTGCTTTGCACATATCTAACACAACCTTGTAACATGGATCCCATCATTCCTTGTATCCTTCTGTGATCCCTTATTCTTAAGTCCATAATGATTTTTCCTGGGCCCTTATGAGAGAGAAGTCTGTACCATTTTATGAGGACATCTTTAGGGTTAAATGCCTCTTGTCTGATTGGTAGTGATACCTTCTTCTCATATTCTTCATACCTATCCATCAATTCTCCTCTCAACTTTTCATTATTTAGGTATGATGCTACAGCTCTTAGTTGTAAATCTCCAACATTTATGGAGGGATTCCATTATGTATCTTCCTCCACCAGGTAGTTGTGCAAACAGAACTCACATAGCTAATCTTGTTGTTCTAGACTGACCTTTTGAAAATAACTGAGGAAATTGTGTCTAGACTGCAGAGCTGGTTGGTCATTAACAAATCTATTGAATTCAAAACTAAGAAATTTCTCCTTTAAAAATAATGCATAATCCCTTGAAGGTGGTCTGCATTCAATGATTTCCATGGCCCTATCAATTATACCTGCCATCTTTGCTTCTAATTTCTTAATTTCAAGATTCTGATTCTCAATTATTTCATTAAAATTTTTCCTTTCTTTATCCCAATTCTCTGTCTTGTTTTGACCTACTAGTGACTTTCAGCAACTCAAAACCCAATGAAACAGTGGTATGGCATGTTGGAGTTCTTACCTCAGGAAATGACGGAGAGGGTTCCTTGTCCTCATCTAAGATGATATTGCTAACAGCCAATTGTGCTAACAAATCCAATTTAGACCCTTGATTCTGTGTCTGAATCCTCTCCTCTAATTCATGTATCCTCTTTTCTTTTTCTGTCTCCTTCTCTTCATACCTCTTTACCTGATCCTCCAGGGTTTTGATTCTGTCCAATGCCTCCTGAAGTTCTTTCCAGAGGTCTCTTTCTTCTAACAATTCATTCCTTTGCTCAAAATTTACATTACCACTATCATTGTTATCAGAAGCATAAAAATTTTCTTTAACAGGGCTACCAAGGGTTGCTTTTCTCATCTTTTTGGCAATAAATGGATCCTCTAAGTCAAAGCCAGAAGAAGAAATATACCTTTTCTTCTTTGAAGAAACATTCTCATTATCCTTAATTGCAGAGATATCATCTTCAAGTATATCAATAAGAACATTCCCAGGACCATTTCCCTTTTCCTCAGAATCTTGTCTCTGTTCTTCAATCTTTTCTTCAACCGTCTATTTCCTCAATCTGCCTGATCTCCTCGGGGTAGTGGTTTCTTGCTCAACAACCCTTTTCATCTATTTTTTACCTTTCCCCTTCTGTTTCTCCTTTGCTTCCCCTGTATTGACATTTTTCTCTTTCTTTTTCCTTTTTGTCTTTTCTTTGTTGACATCTTTTCCTTCCTTCTTCTTCTTTCCTTTCTTGCTTACAAGTTTTGGGGTCACATGTTTAGAAGGAGAGAATGAAGGTTCCCCTGTTTCTTCAGGTCTATTTTCAGGGACATTTTCCTCCTGTGGTTCTTCATGAACAAGTTCATCTTCAGGTTCAGCATTGTATGGGGGTTCTTCTTCCTCCTCATGAGGTTGCTCCAACAAGGTGGAAATATCAACACAATCCTTAAAGGCATCCCAATCAATTTGTGGGTATTGTATCCGCAAACTCCTCTTAACTAGTAGTACAATTAGACCATGATGAGAGACTGAAGTATCTGTTGGCTTCCTTTGGTATTCTGAGGCCATTCTTTTTAGGAAGTTATAGAGGTAGTTAAGAACATTCACCAATTTCTCATGACGAAGATGGTTCAGCAATTTAAAATGCACAGTGTGCAGCATATTATACCTCCCATCACAAGTGAAATACCTGATAATGTAGGTAGCACATTTACCCTAGAAAAATGGTAGAGATAGGTGTTTTGTACCTTGAGCTGTTGAGTCTAAATGCTTGCCTCGCTCGCAAAATTCTTCTCTGGTAGCAGCTGCATCAGCTCGAGCTGGATATTTTGACCCGGTGCGTGGCAGTCCAGTCACCTGGGCTATAGCTATCTCAGAAGCATCAACCATTAACTCTTTTACTACTGCTTCGTCACAACTGCAAATTTTGCGGCCATATCATTGTCATACTCTGTCAATTTTAAGTACTCGAGCCATCCTACTTTGGTGAAGAGTGGTAAAACTAGCACATCTTCAAGAATCTCCTTGTGCACAGATGGCTCTCTTCTTACTAAGTCACCTCCCATGTCTATAATCGTCTGTATAATTCCACTTTGCCACCTTGTTAGACTTAACCCCTATTCTTATCTTCTCTACAATTCCTTAGGGTTAACTCGATTTGACTTAAGCAAAGATATTAGGAAGGTAACTCTCACTAGTTATTTACATAGTACACAGGGATGAAAACTCATTTGAAAACCAGTCAAAAAATCAAGAATGACACAAGAATGACAACCCTTCCCCTCGACTGAACGTGAAGTGACCTCACTCACGTGGCAAAGGAAGTGGTAGGAAGTTGTAATTATTAATTGGAATGTTATGAAATATTATCGCATGCATGAAGTAAATAAGGATAATGATAAATGCATAAAAAGAAATTTAAGGGCAATCATGAAAAGTTATCTTGGGAACAATGCCACAGAAAGAAATGTGGGAGCACTCTTCGAAAGAAGATATTGTGTACGATGCAATTAATCCGCTTGAATTGTAAGGTCATGCATGCGGATGAATGGTGAGGTGGCACATCAGCATGTGTGATTTGATGGAATTGCTTGAAATTCGGTGCTTGAGGTGTAGGCACGGTGATGAAGCAAGGCGTAGTGTACGGATTGAGTGGATTGGCGGTGCATTGCATGGAATACATCGGTAGTTGCTACAAGTGCTTGCAACATTGTTCCAAAGTGCAGATTTTGATAGTGATTAGAACAAGTGTAGAAGTAACAGGTCCCAACTGAAATTTGTAAACAGGTCCCAGCTGAATTTTGTAAACAAGTCCCAGTTGAATTTTGTAAACAGGTCCCAGCTGAATTTTGTAAACAGGTCCCAGTTGAATTTTGTAAATAGGTCCCAGCTGAATTTTGTAAACATCATGTGAAAGGTGCAGTGTGTGTATGTGGTGCAGTGTGTGCATGTGTTTAGAAAGCAAAAGAAATTATGCCTCAGCTACAGGGGTTGAGTATTCCAACTCAACCTCTGCATCACTAGTCAGGCTGTGTGGATCAACCTCTGACGCTGCATCAATTGGTGTGATAGTATCCTTATCAAGAGTGCTAGAAGCACCATATGCAGTAGCTAAGGAAACAATGAAGTCTTCCCTTTGTAATGGCCTCTTATACAACTTTAGTCTATGTCCATTGACCAAGAGTGAAAATCTGACCTCATCTATAGTTTGCAACTGAACTGCTCCATTTGGGAAAACTTGCATGATTTTGTATGGTCCAAGCCACCTGGATTGGAGCTTGCCCTGAAGTCTTTATACTTGGAGTCATATAAAAGTGCCCAATCATCAGTTGTAAATGATTTGTTCTTGATGTGACTGTTATGCCATTTGACCCTCTATTTCTGGATAACTTCAGTATGGTGGAGTGCCTCTAGCCTTATTTCATCTAGAGCATTAAGATGTTGAATCCTATCTTGTTGTGCTGTACTCAAATCCATCCCAAGCGCAACAACTGTTCTTAGTGTTTTATGTTCAAATTCAATTGGGAGGACTGTTGTTTTTCCATAAACCAGTTCATATGGGGTAAACCCTGTGGTGGTTTTCCAGGTGGTTCTATAGGCCCAAACAGCCTCTGGTAGCCTAGTAACTTAGTCTCGCCTATGGAGTTGTACCGTTTTGATCAGGATCTTCTCCAGTTCTCTGTTGGTTACCTCAACCTATCCATTTGCTTGAGGATGATAAGGGGTAGACTTTTTATGCCTTATTTGATACTCCTCCACTAACTTTGTGATGAGATCAGAGGTAAACTGAGGACCTTGATCTGTTACTATTTCCCTTGGCACACCATATCTGGTGAAGATGTCCTCATATAAGAATTTAGCTACATTACCATCTCTGGCAAACTGTAGTGCTTTGACCTCAACCCATTTTGTAAGGTAATCAGTACATACCAGAATATACTCCTTATTGTTAGAGGTTGGAGAAATAGGACCAACAAAATCTAGTCCCCACTTGTCAAAATGAGCCAATGAAATTTGTGGTTACAATGGCATTTCATCACTTTAAGTTGGTCTGACCATTCTTTGACACCTATCACAACCTCTTGTATATTTGATAGCATCCTTGTGAAGTGTTGGCCATAAGATTTTGAAGGCCATTCTTTTTGCTGCAAAGTGTCCCCCACATGGCTCATCATGACAAGCCTTCATGATATCAAACACTTCATCTTCTCTAATGCATCTTCTCATAATATTGTCTGGTCCAGCATAGAAGAGAAAACCTGAGATCCAAGAGTAAGGAAAGCATTTGTGAACAAGTTGCCTCCATTCTCTTGGTGAAAAATATCCTAGAATCTGCCCTGTAACCAAGTAATTTGCTATGTCTGCATACCAAGGTGTGTGTATAGTGAGAGCAAATAGATGCTCATCAGGAAAGGAATCATCAACCACACCATCTGAGGATTGAGTGGGCAATCTAGATAAAAAGTCAGCCACTACATTAGCCTTACCGGGCTTGTCAACAATTGTGATATCAAATTCTTGAAATAATAATAACTATCTGACTAGCCTGCCACCCACTATTGGTTTGTTCATCAGATATCTGATGGCTGTGTGATTGGTATGAATGAATACTTTGTAGCCGGTTATGTAGTGTCTGAACTTGTTGATGGCATAAACAACTGCCAACATTTCTTTCTCTGTTATTGTGTAGTTTAACTCAGCCCCCTACAAGTTCTTACTGATGTAGTAAATTACATATTCCTTGTTGCCTTCTTTCTGGCCTAACACTGCCCCAATGGCGAAGTCTGATGCATCAGTGTTAATATGAAAGGGTAATTTCCAATTTGGACCTCTCAAGACTGGGGCCTGTGTCAGGGCTGCTTTCAATTTTTCAAAAGAATGCTGACATTCAATTGTCCAAGCAAATTCAATATCCTTAGATAGAAGGGCAAACAAGGGAGCAACAATTTTGCTAAAATCTTGAATAAATCTTCTATAATAACCTGCATGTCCAAGGAAACTTCTAACATCCTTCAATTTTTGTGGAATTGGCAGTGTAGAGATTATTTCAATCTTTTTTGGGTCAACTTGGATATCGGTAGATGAAATGAAATGTCCCAACACCACTCCTTCAGTCATCATCATATAATACTTTTCATTACTTAAGGACAAATTATGCTCTGTGCATCTTTTCAAAACTTTTTCAAGATTCTGCAAAGCCTCATCAAATGCTTCACCATATGTGGTGAAGTCATCCATATAAATCTACATGCTATCATGAGCAAAATCAAAAAAAATACTAAGGACTGCTCTTTGAAAAGTAGCTGGAGCATTGCACAGTCCAAAAGGCAAAACAGAGTATGCATAGGTCCCCCAGGGACAGGTAAATGTGGTTTTATCCTGATCCTCTGAAGCAATCTTTATCTGATTATATCCACTAAAACCATCAAGAAATGAGAAGTACTTCTTTCCTACCAAAGAATCTAGGACTTGGTCAATAAAGGGCAATGGAAAGTGATCTTTTCTGGTGGCAGTGTTGAGTTCTCTGTAGTCAACACAAACTCTCCACATGCTACCCTTTTTAGGAACTATTACCAATGGTGAAACCCATTCACTGTGTGAAATGGGGTAAATAAAACCTGCATCCAGAAGTTTTTGAAGTTCAACCTTGACTATGTCCCTCAGAGTAGGGTTCATATGTCTTTGTTGTTGCCTGATAGGTCTAAAGTCAACATCAATATAGATCTTGTGCATGCATAGATTTGGGTCAATGCCTTTCATATCACTGTAATCCCACGCAAAAGCTGTTGAATTGGACTGTAGGACATTTTGAAGGGTTGCTCCTGTTCTTTAGTCAAGGCATTATTGATAATCAACATCTTTCCAGGTTGTATCTCTAATGGTTTAGTCATTGGTTGAATGGAAGACACATCAAGGCTAGGAAAGACTGGTAGATGCTGCTGGGGAAGTAAGGCATGAAACACTTGAGAAATTTCTTCTATGGAGCTGCTAGGTATTATACTACTCAGTGGATCCTGCAGACAAGACATGTAGTCTTGCTGCTGTGGGTGCCTCCCACAATCATTTTGCATAATGTGTGCCAGTAACTCATCTTCATCTTGGATATCCAACAAAGGACTACATTCAATTGTCATCAGGGTTTGCAAAGAATAATTGTCCTCTTCTTCTAGAGTAGGCCAAATAGTTTGCTCCAGTTCATGATACGGTTGGGCTGGTTGATACAACACCAATTTCTTGGTAATGGTTCCATTAGATATAATCATGTTCCCGGACCGACAACCTATAAATGCATCAGCTGTAGCAAGCCATGGTCTACCTAGGATAAGAGGGTAACCAACAAGATTGACTTTAGGTTGCAATACAATGAAGTCAGCAAGATATTCCCAAGAATCTAATGCAATGACTAAGTCTTCAATGATACCTTCAGGTTTTACTGTTGACCTATCAGCCAATTGAGAGACAGTTTGAGTAGGTCGAAGATTTGTTAATTGCAACATTTGCATTGTGTCCTTAGTCATGACATTGATTGTTGCACCCAAGTCTATTAAGGTATTCTTGATTAGGGCTCCATTGATCTTGACATCAACCACTGGACTTCCTAGATCGATATACTTAGGAACAGTGATATTCCCCAACATGATGTCTACAAGGTTACCTAAGACATTGACTATTTTTGGGTCAACTCTTTTTCTTCCTGATTTCTTGATACATGCTTGTTGTTAGGGTTAGGTGCAGGTTGGACAAGAATTTGGGTAGGTCTAAGAGGTTGAGTTGGAGGTGCTGGTGGAGCCATAATGGCTTGCTGCTGTGGCTATGTCTAAGGTGGAAGCAAGGGTTTTTGATATTGGGAATTTGGCTTCCATGGTTGGCCCTTGTTCCATTGAGGTTGCCATTGCTGTTGTTGGGTAGGCCACTGGGGGTTATAGGTAGGGCCATGGGAAGTCTGTTGAGGCCATTGTTGCTGTTAGTTCCACCCTGCCTGTGGAGTAGACCATGGTGGTCTTTGCCAAGCATTTGGATTAGCAGGCCGGGGCTAATTATTCCAATCAAATTTTTTTTGATTGGTAGTAGAAAAAGATGAATTATAATTAAGTGGATCATGGGGCATACCTTGCCTTTGCTACCAAGGTCTTCTTTGAGAAATAAAGAATAGTTGCCCATCGTCACCTTCAAATGGTTGGAGTTCTGGCTTTTCAATCTTCTCCTGTTGGATACTGGCTACCCTTTTGCATTTACAGTTGGCCTTTCTTTGTCTACGGCTTGGGCAGTATTCAGTGAGCATTGCATCTGCCTCTTCTTGTTTCTTTTTAATGTGGAGGGTGTCCAACTGTGTAGCCATATGGCTAATGATATCTTCTTTCATATTGGTCAACAAGTTACTAATTTCTACTCGAGAAACTCCATTAACTGACTTGCCAGCAACAACTACTCTTTCTCCTCTAGGTTTTCTAGAAAAAGTCCTGGAGTAGTTCCTGCAAGCTGTACAAATATCTTCAAAGGCTAATTGGGAGATATCCCCTGTTCCAATGAGATTTAGGGCATCCATGCAATCATCATTGACCCCTCTTAAAAAGACCAGCTTCAATGATTCTTCAGACAACTTATTCTGAGGGTTTTTCTTCAAGGCAAATTGGAATCTTTCCACATAGTCTTCTCATGGCTCTTCCTCCTTTTGTGACATCCTAAAGATGTCATCTCTCCTCCTATCATGTCCTCTACAGTAGTCTTTGTATTTTGTCAGGAACTTTGTCTTCATGGTATCCCAGTCTGTGATGGCATCTTTCCCCAGTCCCATAAACCATCTCAAAGCAACATCTTTTAGGGTAGCAGGGAACAACTTGAGTCTGTAAGGATCAGTGGTGTAATCATAACTCCTACACTGAACGTCAAATTCAAACAAGAAAGTGTCAGGATCTTTAGTCACCAAACCATAGAAAATAGGCAAAGCAGATGGTGGTATATTTTTTAGGGTAGCTACCCGTGCTAGGTCTAGTATAGGGAATTCAAATGTAGCTTGTCCTGGAGGATCCTCTACTGCTTCTGCCATTGTTCTGAAAGTCCCCTCTGTGGCAGTAGAGGAAGCTGATGGAGATGTAGGGGGTGTAGATGAAGATGTAAAAGGAAACTCTCCTTCAGCACTTCTTATTGTGTTGCTGTTAAAATCAACCGTACCCTCATTGTTCTGAGAAGTTGACGGGAGGAATCTACCTCAAACGTCTCTCTGCCTCCGCATATAGTATATTGAGCTTTATGTTTCAGCAGTCCTGCATAATGTTAATAGAATGCCTAGTGTTTCCTGAAAGGTGTTTTGATTAACTCTAATGCTAGAAAACATGAAAATATTTAAACTATGAAAACATGTAAAAACAAAATGAGCCTAAGAAGTTAGCACCATCCTGGCAACGGCGCCAAAAATGTAAAGGAAAACTAATGTGTTGAAGACTTAACTAATTCAAGGGAAAACCTATCTGAATAGTCCACTCTATCACTATGCATTCCTACATTAAATTATCGACCAAGGAGCGTAAGCTTATGATGGTACTTGCAAATTATATGCCTTCAGGGCTCATGTGGTTTCCAAACTATTCTATCTTAACTCTTAAACAAACAAATTTATCTTGCTGGAATTGACAGAATTACAAAACAATGAAAACAACTATAAATCCTAGTTGCTACGGGTACCTACAGCAAGGTCTGTAGATAACTATTACAACAGAGAAACTGTAGAATTAACTTAATTAAATTGACAAGAATGAAATGACTGACTGCTGGCCTCCGGAGGATTTGTAAAAACACTAATATGCAATTTTGCATGAATTATATCTAGTTGATCAAAACATAATACTAACTTGAATTCAAATTATGATTAACAGAAAACTAAGAAACCAACATTAACTGAAATGAAGTAAACAAGGAGAGAATCAGTACCTTGAGTGGCCAGCTCAAGAGACTGTCTTCCTTAACTGAAACCAAATCTAATCCAGATTCTACGTATCTTTGTAACACATACCAAAGCTTAACTTATTCCATACACAGAATCAACTCAGATCAATTTTGTTCAACAATGAAATCGTTTCTGTCATATCCAGATTGTATTCCATAAATGTAACATGCTTGAGTCTTTGCACATAGAAAAAGAAAATGATAACTGAATCGAACTGAACTCCTAACAACTTGACTCTGCTACCTTATATATCTCATCTTCCCCTTACTATACAAAATGGAGAGAGAGCCTTATTTATTAATTAACTGACTCTGATCATTCACCGTGCCTAGATACTAGGTCATGGAGTCAAGATCACATTCTTATTCTAACTAACTATAAGAAGAAGAATTCAAATCAAATTAGAAGTCTGATGCATGAACAACATCCACAATCATATTTGAAACAAATCCACTCCTCAATTTATTACTATCCATGATGCTCCATAATTGTCTTCAGTTGTCTCTGCATTGTTAGCGTTGAAACTCGTACTTCTATTAACTGCTTTGTCTGCAACCTGCTACAAATACTCGATCTGATCATGACACGTCCAATTTTGCACATAGAATTAGTTCCCAAAAGCATATACCACAAGCATTCTTCATGACTAACCATAAAAACATCTTATTTATACTTTTATACATATCTATATCTAATTCATGCAATAGATAATATGATCATCACATTCCACATTAATATTATAAGTTCAGGTCTTAGAAGTATAAAGAAGGTCAACATATCATAGTGCAACCATGGATAAATGTCTTAAAGGATGTTATGAAAGAAGTCTTTAAAGTATAAAAAGTAGCTTAAAAGAGACTAATTCTACAGCCCATCAGTGATATTTACCTCACCTCATGGAGTGGGGAGGACCTCATGAAGGTAGCCAACTTGGAATTTCACAGGTTTCTCCTTACCTCTAAGAAATGTGTCTATTTGTTGTTTGTTTTTGGATTTACTAACTTTGTGGATTTTGAAACCCTCCATGGATAGGCTAGTGGCTACTGCAATGCCTTCTTCAATAACTTTGAAACTGATCCCTCTCACTAAGAACACTAGAATCATTGATACATTAGAGACTTGGTGAACTCATTAGAAACAATGGGATTGTAATCATTGATACCGTTATGTATGGAAAAGATGAATGAATGCAAGCATGTAAGTACACTAGATCAAACCCTCTTCCACAATAACATTCAAGGACAAAACCGAACCAAGTCACTACAAGATGAAAGATGACTCAACTACTGATTTTGTGTTCAAGAGTGCTATGGAAAGAATAGATTCAACCAAGTCTTTTTATCAAACCCTAGGTCAAGTATGCATTAAACCCTAGTTTTAAGATAAATCAGCTTGCAACAAATAGAAGATGATTGAAACCCTGAAACCAAATATACAAAGATGATCAGACAGATGCCAGAACCTGTGCTCTGGAAGTTGAAAAGTCAGAGGACTACAGGGCAGGCGCCCAAGTCCAGAAAGTCAGAATCTTTGAAAACTTGAAATTGGAGAAATGTCGTAGAGAGTGTCTTAATGCCGGATTCAGTGTCTGTTTAAGCAGGAGGACTTTGGGGGTCATCCCACAATAATAGGTTACACATTTTGGCCAAACTTGACCTTGAAATCAATATTTTAAACTAAATCTTCACTTTCTGACACCTATAGCTGCTAAACTGTTAGGAATTTGAAGATGATATGAATTAGTGATTTGTGAGGCTTTGTTTGTACTATTCTAAATATATATATTTTTAAAAAATTTGGAGTTAAATTGTAAATTTTTTGTGTCTCCTTTGATAACTAGTTTTTAATAGTAAACAACATTTTTTTAAAGTGATGTGTATTCTGTAGCACATAACTTTTTTTCTACAAAGGATAAAATTCTGATTCTTTTGAATTTAGATTGGTAACATTGATATATAGGGCATGCATTTAGTTTCATAATGTTTTGTGGAATATATTTTTTTAATTAAGTTTTGAAGTCAAACCAATTATAATTTAGACATAGGCGTATTCCGTAAAACATAACTTTTTCTTTATGTATCAAAATTCAATTTTTCTTTTTTTATTGAAACAAGGACATCAATACCTAGGGCATAAATATTTTTTAGAATTATTTTTCACTAATTTACTAATTTTTCATGTGTGTAGATCAAAGAACTTGATGTTTGGTAAAAAACCTACATTCACAAGAAATAAAAAATAAATATATTTAAAATTATACTTTTTGGGAAGCTTATAATAAGTACTACATACTTACAAAACATAAATTTTAAATGAATTCATTTGATCCCCCAAAAGGTAAATCAAAAGTGGTTTTTTATCAGCATTTTGATAGGTGTAGAGGAGACTCCATTATAGGTATGGTTTAAAATTAGCGGGGTTCTATCCAAGGGGGTTTGAATCTAAGGGGGTTTGATCAAACCCTCTTTAATTAAAATCCTTTAAATGGAACCTTTCAAGGCTTAAATCATTATATTTTCTAAAAATATGTTATTTCAACAAAAATCAAGATGTCCCAAAAAGTGTAACCCATTATTGTGGCAACACCCTAGGGCGGGCGCCCAAGTCTTTTGTAGAGGAATTTCTGCAAACTACTTTTGGATCCCAAAACCCTTTCCCTTACACAACCTTCATGCACCTTCACTTCTTCAGACTTCACTCATGTAACCTGCAGACAAGAAGAAAAGGGGTTTGGGGGTTGTGGTGTTTAGGGATTTGCCTCAGTCAAATCCTGGGATAGCATTCAAGCTTGCCAACACCATTGTTAGAGAGAGAGTGTGCCCTAACAGGGCATAGGCTAAACAAAATGATAATTGAATTATTCAAATAACAATGATATCACCTCAGAGGTGAAGCCCTTAGGAGAATGAAGATCCTTCAACTCATAAGGAGATGGATGATAATTCCAAATCTGCAACAATAACACAATGAATGCTGCAACAAGTTAAGAGAAAATAAATTTATTTTAAAGAAAACGTCACTCATTCAACATGGACACACAAGCTAGATAATGAACTAAGAGTATTCATTTTGATTTACAGTGTTAGTATTTTTGAGAAGTGAAGGATTGCGAGAGGAAAGACCATCTTGGGTGTAGTAAAAACCTCTGTAGAAGCGACGATGTCCAAATCCTCCAAAGAGAGGTAAGTGTGCATTGTGAACTTTAAAGTTGCATTTGTTTTGTGTTGTAAGTGTCTAAAATTATATACACATTTTTTGGGATACCTATAGAGGCATCATTGCATCAATACAATCGTCGAGCTATAGAATTTTCTTTGAATGGATACAATAATCAAACTGTATAGGCGCCATTACATTCACTATAATATATGTATCAAATGTTGAAATACATCATTGCATCATTGATAATACAATCACCAAATTGAAAAGTGCATTATCATATTAGCTGTGGTATAAGCAATGTACTCCTAAAATGTCTTATTCATATGCCTATAGAAGGACAATATGGTATGTATTTACTCATGTGCTTGTAAAGGCCGATAAGTATATAATCATTTATGCATCTGTATAAGACAGATAGATTTATATTCATTCTTATGCCTAGATAAAGGTCGATAGATATGTAAAAGAAGCTTATTCATATGCCTATAGATGCCGATAGTTATGTAAAAGAATATTATTCTTATGCCTATAAAAGGCTGCTAGGTACATGCATTTTCCTTAAAACTGGTGGAAGCATTAATGACACAAGCTATAGAGTATGATGTCTGCTTTGCATACCTATTACAAGCATGAAATGCATAAGTAAACTTTGAAATAGCTATGATACTGGCTTGAAATGTTTTTGTATGTAATACTTTTGTATGGTTGTGATATGGTCGATAGTCATATATGTATTACCTTTGTAATGGCTGAAATATGGCCATTAGATATAAAGCCTTAACTCTGTAATGGCAATGATATGGCCATTAGACACAAGTAGTTACCTTCATACTGGTTGTGATATAAACCGAAAGACAAATACATAGATACTTTAGCTTGGCTGAGATATAGCAAATAGATATTATCTTGTAATGACAAAGACACTGAATAGACTATACAATGTCATCTCTAATCAAGGAATCCAATGTAATAAAGAAGTAGGCCTATTTATGAGTATACAAATATAACATAGGTAGATAAACCTATTTATATACTCATAAAACCTTGAAATGAGAATTCTGGTTACCTTGTAATCTTCTTAAGAAATAAGAACTCTGATTAGAGTGAAATATAAGTATGACTTTTAGTTGGGAAATGTACTATGAATCTATACAAATGCTTATGTTTGGCATAAACTTCAAAGGTAGTTTTCTCTTGGGTTGTAAAGACAAAAGACTTGGTCGATATTGACAAAGTGGTTGCATTATAGAATTCTATAGCTTTTGGGGTAGACGTATTAAATACGATCTACGTGAATGAGTATTCTAATTTTCAGGGAGAAGTTACGAATACTCGAGGGAGATTCAAACCAATACTCTATGATGTAAAGAACAACTTTATCAAAACATCTTGTCGATTTCTTGAGCTTGAAGGTATGGTTGACTAAACATTGAGTAGTTGATGGATGTCAAAGACTTGAGATTGTGAGGACGCAAAGAGGGGCTCAATGCACAAATTTTAGTTATCCAGGCTCTTATCCTATAACTGTCTAGTCAACCTTTAGTAGAAGTTATACTGGTGATGTCAATTAGATAGGTATAGGGTAATACTTTTTAATTATCTTAATATACCATTAATATGTTATAACTAATAGAGAATAGAAGACTGTTTGTCTCCAAATCAAGAAAGAGGTGTGTGAACAATTGACTCATTTATTTTGAAACTTTGGCCAAATTAATGCAAAATCACTGCTTGCATTTTCGGTTCATTATGTCCTTGCTTGCATGAACAGTTAGATTGGTTGTACATAGCTAGAGGGAGACTAAAAGTTGTATGATTGTTTTTTCTAGGACACCACATTAGTTCTTAGATGACATGTTGAATCTTGTTGATTCTCACTATCTATACCCTCACGAAGGGTAGGTTCACTTCCAGTAAGAAGATGAGCAGAGGACCACCAGTCTATGGTTGGAGGAAAAGCGTCCGAGTGATGTTCTCCCTCCTGCAGTTGAATTGCCAAAGGCTTGTGATACAAAATACATTACTTCATTTATAAATGTACTTGATAAAAGTTGTAAGTCACAAAAACAAAAAAAATGTGACCTTCAAATATTGTATTGGATATTCATGATGTAATTATGAATATACTTGTTTTACTTTTTACCCAGAAATAAAAAAGAATAATTTTTAGTGAATTAATCATTTTATTGCATTTTTTAAAAATGTAATTTACATTCAGATAGGGTTGTTACATATGGTATCAAAGCTACCGAGTTCAAATCTTGGACCTAGGAGCTCATTGCGAGTTTTTGCAGATTAGAAGATAAGCTAACACCGAAATGTTGTTCTTGTGCTAGAATGGTAGGGTAAAGAACACGAAAGTGAGCAAAGAAAACAAAAATTAAGAACTTGCCCAAAATCATTGTAAAGAAGGAACCCTCTCCTAAAATGAAAATCAAGGAACCCATGAGCTATACGGGATGGGCTTGGCTTATTGACTTCGAGACACTTGCTAATGCACTTAAGCATATTCGCCTAGAGAGGAAGAAATGGATAGAGGCAACGGAAAAGTCAACAACTCCCACTATTGTTAAAATCAGTAAACCATCTACTCACTGCAACATGCCCTTTGGGTGTGGTCATGATGTGTCTGCTATAGGAAAAGAGGTGATGGTAGAGTACCTGCGAGTACATCTGCCCTCTAAGTTTGTTTTAGTGGACTCTGATGGGGAAGAGGAACCCAAAGAAATTCTTCTATCTGATAGTGACATGTAGTCACGTATATAAAACAAATTTTGTACCTAAATAAGGATGTAAAATCCACATATGTAAATAAAGAAAATTTTGGGTTTCTATTTAACAATTGTATTTGTGAAACATTTATGAGTTTCTATATCTTGAGCATGAAGTTTTAACTTAGCATGTAATGTTCATTCTTAATGAATCTCTATATGATTGAGAGGTGAGGATAAGTGCCATTATGGTACACACAAGAATCAATCCAGAAGGGAGCTAGGATGGTTCAAGTCCTGTAGAGAATCCAATGGCCAAACTAGATCAACTCTTGTCTATTTTAAATGAAACTAAGGAAAGGTTGGGAATCCTAGAACATGAAGTGAGAGGGGTAGGAGACCAAGAAAATAACAAAGAACTCAGTCCTGAAAAAGGAGAAAATAACACTCAAGAGAATAGTTTACATAATGAACCAAAGGAAAGTAACCAGGACTCTCGAGTTCAAAGTGAGATGAGGTCTTGTCTCACCAACGAGTTGGCAAGAGACATGGAAATGATCACACCTTCTAAAAGAGACATGAAAATGATCACACCTTCTAAGTTTGATGGAACCATGAGTGGTGATGCAGCTGAAGCATGGCTAACTCAAATGGAAAAGTGCTTTGAGATATGAAACTACCCCAAGATCACCAAGGTAGTTTGGGGAGCCTACCAACTGGCAGGGGAAGCATCCACATGGTGGATGAACAAAAAGATGGAATTGGGGTTAAGTTCCCTAGGTTTGACATGGGATCAATTTGTGGGTATTTTCAGAAAGAGATGGTTACCCCAACTATACTTTGATCAGAAACTGACAGATTTTTAGAATCTTCGTCAAGGTCATATGTCGGCCAGAATACTGGGAGAAATTCACCAGGTTGTTGAAATACGTGCCTCAATACCAAAAAGATGAAATATTTAGAATAATAAGGTTTATTATGGGTTTAAATGCTCAAATTGGGGGAGAAGTGGATGTCCATGGACCCACAACCATCGACCAAGTTTTTGAGAATGGCTTCATACACATCTACACATGCATCATTTCTAATAGTTATGAGCAACTCTATGCCAAATAGTCATGCACACACTCTTCAATCAAGCCTTGCAACTTTAGGAGTCTGCACTTCTTCACAACAACATTGCCAAATATTGCAACCTTTCCACATTATGCACAACCTACACATGGGCAACACATGCATTTTCATGTTACATTCAACTCAGCTCCATATGCATCCAACACTTGACCACATATGCTCCACATGCTTGTGCCAAACAACTAGCACCATATGGATCCAACATCTAGAACAATCCTAGCCACATAGAAAGTTCACTATATGCACATGACACTTTTCAACATATTATGGGAGGCTTATATAATAGCTTATTGTATAAATACACATCATTATACATTATGTAAAGTAGTCTTCCGACTAGTGACCCTTGTTATGAATTTTAGCCTAGTCTTTTTTATTCTAGGGTGCTCTGACAAATCAGGTAGATGCTTCTTCCTACTTGATCACGAGAACATGATTCTAACACTCCTATAACATGTTGTACATTCACACAATATCAATTAAGGAGAACATGTTCCTCACATCATTAGCATGCTTTGTCTTCTCATGGTCTACTTCTCCTCTAAAGCTTCTACATCGATAGGTACAAAATGGACATAAAGCTATCTCCACTTGTGCTACTTGATAACTTTACTACTACATATACAAGATCATCCTTCAATCTTAGATAAAAGAGATCAAATACACAACATAATATTAGAAATGACAAAGTTAAAAATAAACTAGAAATATATGTTACCTTGTTTTTTATTAGATCAGCTAGAAAAGAGGGTCCAGAACCCTATATAGAGCAGCCCCCAGGGCAAAACAAGGCTAAAATGAGCTGGAAACAACACATCGACGGCACACAGACAAAACAGTTGCAGCAAGGCAGCAAGGAACAACTAAACAAAAGAGGAACCTGATCTAACTGGACGAACACCCTTGGCCTGAGAATGGGTAGGGAAACATGCTTAGGAAGGCCACACTTCCTTCTATGAACAATAGTCCATAAGACACCATCCTCTCTGACAATAGAAGTGGGAGAAGAAGGCGGTGAAACATTCGCACAAACCTTCGAAAGGGAAGGAGCAAGTGGAGAGGAAGAACTATTCCCCACAGTAGCAGCCCAAGCAGAAGAAGGCACCCCAGCAGCAGCAGTAGAGGACATCCTAGCAACAGAAACCGAAGCTGAAGAAGGCAAGACTGAAGAGGAAGAAGCAGGAACATAGCCAGAAGGAATCTTGCCCAAGGCTGGAGGAGCCGACAAGTCAGCAGAGGAACGATCAGAAGAGTCCAGAGATTGCGAGGGAACCGAAGCAGCAACCGCCCCCTCAGGAACAGACCCAACAGGAAGCTCATCCTCATCAGAGGATACATCCTCTCGAGAGGAATAATCCTCCCGGGAATCACCAATAGTCAAGTGCATCAGAAGAGCATCTTTCCACCAAGTAGTAGCGCGTGAGGGGACAACTAGAGGCCAAATGCCCTATAGAAAAACATCTTCTACATCTAAAATGGATGCCCTCATAATCTAATAGTTGTTTCCAGGGCCTATCACCTACCATCAAAACCACATCTCCATGAAGAGGTTTGGAGATGTCAATATCCACAAGGATGCGGGCTACTGTGGAATGCCCCATGAAGGATGTAGTAGAATCAACCTTAAGGAAATGACCAATAGCATTGCCAATGCTCTCGTAGCAAGAATCCTCCCAAAACTGGAGAGGGAGATTTGGGAGAGGGACCCAAATGGGTCTGGCGTTAAGTGACTCTGTAAGGGGGTTAAAGGACAGAGTCCAGGGTTTGATAGACATGGAATGTTCTCCCCATAACCAAACCCTGCCACCGAGAACTAAGTCTCTCTGCTCTAAGGAGTCAAAAACCACAATGAAGAACCCTCTTGCACAAGGAAACAACTCAATCTTACCTTCAACAAGCGGCTTCCATGACTCCATGACCCAAGAGTGGAGGTTGGGCAGAGAGGGCCAAAGTTCATTAAATCTACATATCACACCATTATTGCGATAGTAGTCCTCATTTTCTGAGACCTCTGGGATAGGCCGAGAGCCAAGCTGAGGTGAGCGAGACCGAGCCCCAGAGCCAGATACAATAGCTGAAAAGGATTTCTTCGCGCCCCAAGAACCCTGAGACCTGCATCAGGCACCCCACTACCATCATTCCCGACAGCAATGCCGCCAGTCACAATCTCCTCTTTGTTCATTGCAGCAGAAGACAAGGCCTACAACCCGGAACCCAAAACCTGAAAGCCCAGAGGACCCTTATGGCTAGCGTCTGGAGCTAACACATTGTCATCCTCAGCAGGCTTATCCTCGACCATTGCAAGCATAGACCTGCGCTCAGGCGAACTCCTGCGCACATGCTTATTTGAAATCTCCACTCTCGACATATTAAAAAATAAATATATGTTACCTTGTTACCACACTACAAATACATAATATAGATGATAATATTAAGAATATATAAATGTTATAAATTATAATTAGAGACAATAGAAGTCTTATTGATCTTACTAGATTGTCCAAGTATATTAGTATTATATGTAGTAATCGAGCTAATGATAAAAAAAATTGATTAATTATAAATAATATATATTATATTCATTATATTATTTTGATATCACTTGGCATTTTTAAGATAGATTTATTTATAATATCTATACCAGTAGTAAAAGCCATAAAAAATAGTGCTAAATATAAAGAGACTAAGAAATAAAAGAAAGAAAGGAAGGAAATTAATAAATATAGGGGGTTAACAAAAACTAAAGATAACAACAAAAAAAAAAGAGAATTAAAAAGGAGGGGGAGGGGGAGGGGGAGGGGGAGTGAATTCAAAGAACACTAGAAAGGAACTTAGTGGAATAGCTAAATGAGAACAAGGTAAGAACAAGCCAAGAGTTGGCAATAAAGACAATAATTAAGAGAGGGGGAGGGGAATGGTGGAAAGAAAAGGAAAGAGGAGATGGGAGGGGGAAAATGAGGAGAAAGGAGGAAAATTAAGAGGCGTAACTCTTGGAAGAAAAGATGAAAAGAAAATAAAAGGGGGGTAGGGGGATAGAAGATGAAAGGAAGGAAGAGCATGAAGATAAGGAGTGGAAGGGTTGAATTTAAGGGAATTTAATAAGGCCTGCCAAGGGAAGCTTAAGTTCCATCCATGATCATGGTTGATGTTGTTAGATTGTTTACATGTGTCCACTACTTCTTTTATCTTTCTCTTGAAATAGTTATCTTCTTTAGAAAGGAATTCAGTAGCCTCCAAATGGATATGGTGTTAAAAGAGTGTTCGTTAAGGGTAGATTTTCCAATGCATTATGTTTAATCCCCACTCTATGCTCCTTGATCTCCCGCACTATGCTCCTTTATAGAGTAGTGTTGATGGAATGACCCATCTCACCAATATAAAGGGTCCTGCAAAAACATTCAATCTTATAGACATGAGAATCAAGAAGAAAATCTATTTCATTGAGATTAATAGCTGATTTACAATGTACAATCGTTTTGATAAGATTATACATAGTAGGAATTAAGTCTAACATCACTGGGAGTGCAAATATTATTTGGTATTTGATTTGCATTCTTCTAATATGTTAAAAAAATTGTTTTCAAGCACATATAAAGCATTACATTTGTCTACATAAAAATTAAGTCTAACATCCACTTGCAATTAGTAGAGGCATTATTACTAATAAAGAAGCCTATTTTCACAATTGTGTAGCAACAACTTTCAATGTTGCTACGATTTATTTTTGTTGTATTTCTTAACTTTGAGTAGATTAATTCAGAGTTATTATATTCTTCCACAACATGTCGTACCAAAGCATTGGAATTTCATTTGGGCAATTGTGGGGTAAATTATAACTTTACCCAAAAATGTGATTTAGAAATGTTTTGGATTCTCTAAAATAAATTGATTAGATATAAGATTTATTGCAAAAATGTGGCCTAATCAATTTAATTTAGGAATGCTTTAGATTTTTTGAAATGCACTTTGACTGACATGTAAATATTTTGAGCAAGCCAAAGAAGGTTACATGTGAGTGTGATGTTTAAAACAGTCAAAATTTTGGCTTTTCTCTCCCCAAAATAATTCCTAAGATTAGTAAAACTAAGAGCATATGCTTTTGCATTTCTCATGAAACTCTACTGCAAAAGAAATAGAGATTTGATTGCAAGTGGAGTTTAAAATTCAACCGTAGTTACCTTTACAACCTACATAGAATAAGGATTCCTTTGGGGTAGTAAAAATTCAAAAGGGTAGGCATTATTTGTTAGTCCTCAATGTATTTTGAAAACCAATTCCATGGTGGTATAATGTATTTATGATTATTTTGTAAACAACTAAGTATAGTTGAATATTGTTTAAAAATAATATCTGAAGCCAATAAAAGATTTAAAGTCAAATATTGTTATAGGTTATAGTTATAGTTTTGAATTTTTGCTTAATTTAAAATTTGAAATATAGAACCTTGGTTTTAAGTACAATAATTATTCCAATAATCAATATATGTAATAGTATGTGCTCTATTTTTCTACACATGAATTAAAAATAAAAATAAAAAATCCACACAAATACAATACATTAATAAATGGAAATTTAACTAAGTCCATATAACATAGAAATAAATAGAAATGATTTTTTTAAAAAAAATGCTAAGATACATATAAGATTATAATAATGGAAGTAGATTTCTTTTCCTTTGTATAATTTAAAATTATTTATTTAATTAAAAAAATGATAATGGTGACTAGTAACACTCATCCATATAATTAAAAATTAAACTATATAAATATTATCACCTCCTACAATATTTTTTATAAAAGAAAAAACTACCAATATACGCATTGAACCTATAGAGATCTAAGTGCCAGTATCTTTGGTTGACGCGGTAAGAATTCTTACCATAATAAAAAGTTTGAAAGCACATTCGAAACTTCTTTAGAAAGTTTTTGAAAATATTCATGGAGATGCCTTCAACCTAAGCTTAATGTCATTATGTTAGACGTAGACTGAATAATGCTGCACATTTTCTACACTCCACTTACAGTGATAAAATGCCATTGCCATCCACTACACGTATCAAACTCTCAGCATTATGTAGAGAGGGCCAGTTGAAGGAGGCGCTGCACATTCTGCTTACTATACATGACCTCCCTCAAGACTCCTCTATACATCTTCAATTATTGCAGACCTGTATTCTCCAGAACGCGCTTTCACAAGGGAAAAAAGTTCACTCTTTCATCGCTCAGAGGCGATATGCATTTGCTACAGGCAAAACATTTCATAGTAAGCTTATTTACATGTATGCCAAGTGCGGAAGTTTGTTGGATGCTCGTAAAGTGTTTGACCGCATGAATGAACGAGACAGCGTCTCATGGAATACGATTATTGCAGCGTACAGAAGATGTGGGTATCCTCACGAGACAGTCGCACTGTTTCACCAAATGCAACGAACAGGTCTGCAACCCAATCGGTTCACATTTGCCTGCGTACTCCCTGCTTGTGCCAAAATGGGAGATTTGGAACAGGGTATGGACATCCATAAAAGCATGACGGATAGTGAAATTTTGTCAGATGTTGTAGTTGCCAGTGCCCTGGTAGACATGTATGCAAAATGTGGAAGCATAGACAAAGCACGCGAATTGTTTGACAGAATGCCTCAGAAAGATGTGGTGTCATGGAATGCTTTGATTGCAGGATATGCACAAAATAGATTTTTTGAAAAGGCTTTAGAAACTTTCAAGCAAATGCAAGTGGCAGGTGTAAAGCCAAATTCCACAACCTTCGCCAGCATCCTTCCCGCCTGTACCAAAATGGGAGCTTTGGAACAGGGTATGTACATCCATCAAAGCATAAAGGATAGAGGAATTTTGTCAGATGTTGTAGTTGCAAGTGCCCTGGTAGAAATGTATGCAAAATGTGGAAGCATAGAGAAGGCACGTGAACTGTTTGACAAAATGCCTCAAAGAAACGTGTTCTCATGGACTGCTATGATTACAGGATATGTACAACTTGGATTTGTTGATAGGGCCTTAGTAACTTTCAAGCAAATGCAATTGGCAGGTGTAAAGCCAAATTTCACAACCTTTGCCTGCATCCTCTCTGCCTGTGCCAAAATGGGAGCTTTGGAACAGGGTATGGACATCCATCAAAGCATAATGGAAGGGGGATTTTTGTCAGATATTATTGTTGGAAATGCCCTGGTAGATATGTATGCAAAATGTGGAAGCATAGAAAAGGCATGCGAACTGTTTGACAGCATGCCTCAAAGAAATGTAGTCTCGTGGACTGCAATGATAGCAGGATACGGACAAAATGGATTCGCTGAAAAGGCTTTAGAAAGTTTCAAGCAAATGCAATTGGCAGGTGTAGAGCCAGACTCCACAACCTTTGCCAGCATCCTGCCTGCCTGTGCCAAAATGGGAGCTTTGGAACATGGAATGGACATCCATCAAAGCATAATGGAAGGGGGATATTTGTCAGATATTATAGTTGGAAATGCTCTGGCAGACATGTATGCCAAATGTGGAAGCATAGACAAGGCACATGAATTGTTTGTCAGAATGCCTGAAAGAAATGTGGTCTCATGGACTACAATGATTGCAGGATATGCACAAAATGGATTTGTTGAGAAGGCTTTAGAAACTTTCAAGCAAATGCATTTGGCAGGTGTAAAGCCAAATTCCACAACCTTTGCCAGCATCCTCCCTGCCTGTGCGAGAATGGGAGCTTTGGAACAGGGTATGGACATCCATCAAAGCATAAAGAATAGAGGAATTTTGTCAGATGTTGTAGTTGCAACTGCCCTTGTAGACATGTATGCAAAATGTGGAAGCATAGACAAGGCATGCGAACTGTTTGACACAATGCCTCAAAGAAATGTGGTCTCATGGAATGCCATGATTGTAGGATATGCACAAAATGGATTTGTTGATAAGGCTTTAGAAACTTTCAAGCAAATGCAAGTGGTAGGTGTAAAGCCAAATTCCATAACCTTTGCCAGCATCCTCCCTGCCTGTGCCAAAACGGGAGATTTGGAACAGGGTTTGGAAATCCATAAAAGCATAATGGAAGGGGGATTTTTGTCAGATATTGTTGTTGGAAATGCTCTGGTAGATATGTATGCAAAATGTGGAAGCATAGACAAGGCACGTGAACTGTTTGACAGAATGCCTCAAAGAAATGTCATCTCATGGAATGCAATGATTGCAGGATATGCACAAAATGGATTTGTTGAAAAGGCTTTAGAAACTTTCAAGCAAATGCCATTGGCAGGTGTAAAACCAAATTCCACAACCTTTGCCAGCGTCCTGCCTGCCTGTGGCAAAATGGGAGCTTTGGAACAGGGAATGGACATCCATCAAAGCATAATGGAAGGGGGAGTTTTGTCAGATATTATAGTTGGAAATGCTCTGGTAGATATGTATGCAAAATGTGGAAGCATAGACAAGGCACGTGAACTGTTTGACAGAATGCCTCAAAGAGATGTCATCTCATGGAATGCAATGATTGCAGGATATGCACAAAATGGATTTTGCAAGGATGCTCTCAAAATATTTGAATTAATGGAGCACTCTGGAACATATCCTGACTTCGTAACCTTTGCTTGTGTTCTATGTGCATGCAGCTATGCAGGTTTAGTGGATGAGGGCTGTACATACTTCAATCACATGAGTAACCCTTATTGTATTACACCTACAGTTGATCATTATGTGTGCATGGTTGACCTTCTTGCCCGTGCTGGCTATCTTGAGGACAGCCTAAATTTTATCATCAAGATGCCAGTTAAACCTGTCGTGGTTGTGTGGATGTGTTTTCTTGGTGCCTGTAGATCACATATGAATATAGGCTTAGGAGTGTTTACAGCAATGCTGCTTTTTGATTTGGATCCCAAAAATGCTGCAACTTATGTTCTTCTCTCAAACATCTATGCAGAAGTGGGCAGTTGGGGTGAGGTTCAAATGATAAGGAGATTGATGAAAGATAGAGGAATTAAAAAGATCCCTGGATGTAGTTGGATTGAAGGTGATAAAATGGTACATGCTTTTTGTGTAGGAGACAGATCACATCCGCAGACACAGGAGATCTATGCAAAGTTGGAGAACTTGGCTTGGGAGATGAAGGCAGCAGGGTATTTTCCAGATTCAAGACAATTACTTAGTGATGTGGAAGAGGAGGAAAAAGAATTATTTCTCTGCCACCATAGTGAAAAGTTGGCAATTGCATTTGGTTTGTTAAACACGCCCCCTAGAACAACTATTAGAGTTGTTAAGAACCTTCGAGTATGTGCTGATTGCCACACTGCAACAAAATTTATCTCTAAGATTGTTGCAAGAGAAATTGTTGTGAGAGATGCAAACCGTTTCCATCATTTTAAACAGGGGCAATGTTCTTGCCAAGATTATTGGTGATGCTAAATGAAGAATCTGAAAAATAGGTTTGCACTATAATAATGTGCACCATGTCAGATCTGCAGTAATAATGAAGGGACAAGGTTTTATTTTCAGTTTTAGAAAGTTTTTATTTTTATTTTTCCTTAGTTTTTCCTTGTTTAGTATTTGGCAATCTACACCATGTTGTTGGCTTTGTAAATTTAGATACATAGAGTGCAATCTAGACAATGCTGTTGACTTCGTAAAATTATATACATAGGTGCAATGCAGATCACTGCTTATATACACTATTGGGGTTTCTATCAAAAACCTGTTTTATGATAATTTGGACATTTCATTGAATTGTTTTCAGGAAACCTGCAAATGTATGAAATGGAAATCTGGAGGAGGTGGTGGAGAATGGGGAAAAGCAAAAGGTGAGGAACACTTCAAGAAAATAGAAAGATGCTTGACCAGCAGAAAATAGGAGAGGGGGGCTCACAATCTACCCTTGTCATTTTGTGTAGTTCTTTTCTTTGGATTAATTGTATTATCTTTTGCCTATGTTAGGTTTATCATTTGAGATTAAATTACACATTCCAAATTTGGTATGTAATTTTATGTAAGTACATTTAGATGGTTAGATATTTTTAATGTTGCACCACATCATTTTGCTTGTGAGAAAGCTAATAAACTTGTAGATTCACAAATATTTTTTAATTTCATTTGATTTCATTTTGCTTGTGAGGAAGCTAATAAACTTGTAGATTCACAAATATTTTTTAATTTCATTTGATTTTAATCTATTTGGATTTAATCAGAAATAAACTATTATAATTTACCAAAAAAAATTACAATTGTATTTATGTTGTAATTAGCATATATGCATGGCACTTGAAAAACTCATTGATGTTAGAGAGAAGAGAATAATATTTGAATATATAAAAATAAAATCACAATTTATATTTCATTATAATTGCACGTTCATGGTATTACAAAATTGTGCATGATGCAATTTATAAATTGATACTAATGAGACAAGGGTTTGAAGGTGGTTGGGAGAGAGCTAAAAGGGACATTTCTTAAGTGTTTGGAATGAAAATAGGTTTAAAACAAGAGGAACTCAAAGGGGTTAGGGTTATAAGAATTTTAGAGAAACACAATGGGAGACATCTGTATGATTAAAAATAGTGTTACAATTATATTCATAAAATGGTCAAATTGACTACTTTATTCATGTGTGGCAAACCTAAGAAATGATAGTAAAGGTTAAATTCCATTTGATAATATAGGAATTCAATAATTTTGCATTAGTTGCATCTCTAGCAAATGCTACGGAAGACTAAATTTTATGTCACATCTTAGGTTTGTTTACAATCCTTAGTCACAACTACATTAAGAATATTGAATTTTTTTACTTGTCTCATGTCAAAATTCTATAATAGGGGATTCAATTCATAACTTCCAACAACTTATGAGTTATGTGGCTAACAATTTTTGTTTGGTTGATTTGAATATGTTGGAATGCCATCATAACCATACATGTTTGTATACAACAAAGGTAGAAAAAGATAGTTTTTGGAAAGAATCTAGAACGATGAACTTTAATTCTTTATCCCATGCAAATGCATTTAACAACTTTATAGTCATAAGAAAACATACATTTCTAAGTCACTAGAACTCTTTTCAATGAGAGCATTCAATCTTTACGATAGAAAAAGGGAATTTTATTTTATTTTTTTATCATTAAGGATGCATAGCATCATAATATATTATATTAGAATAGTAAAGTATTTACAAATTACAAAAAAGGCCCTTCTAGCCAAGATCTGAACAGCTAGATCCAAAGCAGATGACAAAAAAAAGCCCATAAGGCTAGATATACATCAATGAAGAACAAAAACCAAAAATGTGATAATCCGATGTTTTCCAATTAAAGATTGGAAAGACTAGCATTAACAATCCCTCCCTATCACTCTCTCTACCTTCCCACACTTAGACAGAATTGAGGCCAAGAAGAAAAGACAAAATAAGGGCGTGGACAAACTAAGAATAAGACCAAAATTGACTAATCAAGCAAGTCATGATCTTGCGATTACATAAAAGGGCGGATCAATATTAGTTAGTAATAATCCTTGTGTGAAGAGGCATTGATCCTCCCAATAGACATAACCGCTCCCAAAAGATACAGTCTAAAAGATATTTAAGCCTGATAGAAATCATTTGGAAAGGCAGCAAAAACATTGGAATATTGATAGATTAAATATTATAGCATTCATCAAGGTAGAAGTTTGTGGTAACATTCAGCGATCAAGGATACATATACAGAGATACTATCTGCAAGATAAAAACATTAAATAATTACAAGCTTCCAAATATATATTCTTAGCCATTCGAATATACATCTGATCTAGCGTAAAAGACTTTAAAGAATTATTATACGGAGGAGATACCGCTGCAATCAAGAAATATTAAAAAGCAATCATCAAATCTGAATTCTATTCCTTCTCATATTTAAAGATATCATTGGATCGAATCAACATTATACGGCCTTGTAATATACATGTATGATTGCATATTTAATATTTCCTTTTGCATGTTATTATTCTTAGAACTTGATTCTGTATGATGTGATCATAAATGTATCATAATGAAAGTGTTGTAGCTTATATGCAATCAAGCATAACAGTGTAATAATATGTGGTATACATTAACCCCATATGGGAAAGAATGAGAATGAAATGCCTAAGAGGCCATTCATGGGTATATAGAGGCCTTTGTCACTTGCTGATACAAAAGGTATCCATAGTGCAAAGGATAGTAATCACATAGAGGCCTTTGTCACATGCTGGTACAAAAGGTGCCCATAGTGCAAAGGATAGGTGATATAGTGGCCTTGGTTACAATGGTGCAGAAGGCATCATAAGTACCAAGGAACCTCATAGAGGCCTTGACTCTAAGAGTACAAAAGGTACTACTTGAGTCTAAGGATAGGAGATAGAGCTCCATGGTGGATAGTGGCAAGATTCATCTCATCTCTCTCATATGATGTTAATGAGTAACACATGAAAAAGAGATAGCAAGTATGAAATATATATTGATAGAGATCATGACTAAATAATAGAGCATGTGAAATGTCATAATAGAGAAAGTGAAATATATGAGAATAGAGAACTTAAGAGGGAACATGTGAAATACATAATGAAAATGACTATAAGATAGTATTAAAGAATGTGAATTGAAAGTAATCATAAGAATATGAAATAAAGATATGAAATGATAATTGATGTTGATCATAGAGATTATAATTACAATGTTCTTAGGAGATTTGAATACTTCATATATAAAAGCGTTTAGTATACTAATATTCTCTTTTTGCAAATTGAAATTTGTGAACAAGGTTGAGAGATTTTTGACTTGTGACAAGGAGGCATTACAAAAAACCCTCAATCTAAGAAAATTAAGCATTTCCCATATTGAGGTCTGCAACTCGAAACCCATGAAGAACAACAGGGTTATCTTCTGCCATGACTGGTTCATTTTCATCGACAAAAGGGGTCGTCGGTGGTTGAAAGTGTGTTAGAAAACTCCAAGCATTGAAGACTTCTTCCATCTTCTCACTCATAGAGTGACCAAAAGCAGATTTGTGAGATTGAAGAGAATTTTCAAACAACTCTCTATTAGGTATTTGCAGGTTGAAAACCATTGATTGGAACACATAGTTGAAGCTGTTTTTTTTAATTAGATCGTCTTGAAGGAACAATCCTCCAATTAAAGCCAACCCATCATGAAAATTATAATTGGTGAAAGCCTCAAACAATTTAGCCTCTGGAATTAGAAAGTCATGAACATAAAGGGTGGCTAAACGTTTAACCATGTCTACAATCTAGAAAATGTCCATAGCATTAGACAAAAAGTGGGAAATCAAATGAGAGGTAAAGCTTACCCTGGATTGATAGACGAATTCTTTATCACAAACCTCCATCAGCGCATCTTCAACCGCTTCATCATATAATTTAAATGCTCTCACCATTAATTCTAAGCTGATATTGCCATGTAGGGGTTATTCCTAGTGCTGAACCAGAAGAAAGATGCGCCCATTTTGTGAAATGAGAGACATAGTCAAGAATTTGCAGAAGGGGAAGACAATAAAACTGCAACAGAGGAAGAATGGTGGAGAGGCCACCATTGTCATCAGAATAAAAAGAGGCCCACACGAACCAGAGTAATGATCAAGAGTCCTTTGAGTGGGTGAAGCCATAAATGAGAGGCAAATGAGATCTTGTAGAGAGTGAAAAGATCCACTCACACCATATATCGTACCTAGAAATGAATGTATCCACAGGAACAAAACGTGTGCGATGATGAGAAAGCAGTGCCACTTGGAAGGCAGAAGAAAGTGCCACATTGTAAAGGGCTCAAAATTCAAAAGTTAACCTGTCAAACAAAACAAACCATTAGAAAAAGAAAGTCATTAGGATCCCGCAATCATCTCCTCTTTGATGGTCTTCGCAAAATCTAGAAATTGGTCAATATTATTTTGATTGATTTCCAATGAATCCTCCCCTTTTAGAAGACATGCAAAATTTGCTAGGATGTTCAATGCTCTATTACAGAGTGTCTTTAATTCTTATAAAAACTAAATCAATTTGTAACTATCACTAATAATATCAGATTTGAGACCGCAAGGCACAACTAAAATTAAAAGTGAATATTTTTATGAATGCGTTATAATATTATAGAACATATGAATGGAAGCAACTCCATTTTCATTAATAATGTTGTACCCAACCAAAATTTTTGCTTCATTAAGGCATTTTGAAACAAGTCTAGAAAAATTTTCATCAAAAAGTCAAAAAAGCAAAATTTCTAAAAATAGAAATTTCTATATTTAGAAATTTCTAAAAATAGACGTCGAGTTAGGTTTTCTGGGTTTCTTGAGATATGGATGCTGGCAAAACTTTCTAAAAATAGAATCTCCAAATCAGGTGTTGCGCTCGATTCTCATTGGTCAATTTTGCTTCACGATCGGCACGATTCAGATGGAATCTTCAAACGACCAAGTTTTCTCTACTGGGTCATTTCTTCTTTTTTCAGAAGGTGAAGCAATTGCTCAAAATTCATCAACAGAGAAAAGTTCACTGGCCAGAACTCGTCAACAAGTTTCCAACGCTGTTCCAACGACGCAGAACCGACAAACAGTCGTCAACTCGATGATGCATGCAAAACGATGCAAGATGGATCCAAGGTGAATTGAAAAGTTGGAAAATCATAAATTTGACTAAGTCTGGTGAAACTAGGTGCCCCAGGTAGCTTGGGGCGCCCATCCTCTCCTGTGTTAGTTTTTTTTTCACGTTTTTCAAGAAACATCGAAAATGCTTCTGTCAACTCTTTCCTGGTTGGTCAAACTTGGTCAAAAGTTAGTCAAAGCTAGGATTTCATCACAGATATGTTCAGACTACTCAGATCACCCTCCGTCCCACCTCGACAGTCGGCAGAATGATCGAAATTGAAGATTGAACATGAGCCGTGGGCACGAAAATTGAGAAAAGGTACAAAATTGAATTTTTTAAAAAAATTTCTAAGTGTTGACAAACTAGGTGCCCCAGGAGGCTTGGGGCACCCAAACTCTCCAAATTTAGATTATTTTTGAAGTTTTTCTTGAAAAACGTGAATCTCCTTTCGTCAGCCCGGTCTGGTTCAGTGTTGATCAGTTTAGCACATTTTTCGAGGCAAACGGAAGGTACAATCAGCTTATTTTTCATCAAGCCTGCATGTTTACCAAATCATCAGACTCAGTTTCATCCCAGTTGACAGAAATCGACAGCCAAACAGGGGTCCTGTGCCTCTAGAACACGCACGAAAACCAAGAAATTGAAGAAGTTGAAAAAATTGAAAAAATGACTAAGTGTTGGAAAACCAGGCACCCCAAGAGGCTTGGGGCGTCTAACTTGAGCAGTGTTATAATATTTTTCATGTCCACAATGTTTTCTGATAGTTTTGTGCCCAATCTTCACCCATTGGCAGTTTTTAGGAGGTCAAACTTGGTCAAATGATGTCAGATCGTCGAACGGAGGCAGGGGATGAAATTTTAGTTGATCAATCTCTAAATTGTCAGGATCAGTCAGCTTTTTCAGTCAATGATGACATTTTTCCGCCTTGTTTAAGTCAGAGACAGGCCATATTTAAGTCAAAACGAGTGTTGAAGTGTCAAAAATGAAGAAAATTTTGTTAGCACTTCTTTCAACTCGCGTGTTCGATGACATCATCAAAGAAGATATTTTTCGTCATTTTGCACATGAAGCCATAGGCTCCTACAAAATAGGGATTCTTCATATTCAAAGATATCCACTTGGATTTATGCTTTAAAAGATGCTTTCTTCATGGATGAGGGTGAAGTTTTCTTCTCACACAAATAAATCTACTTTTTCAACCAAAAGATTTATAAAGACAAGCTTTTGGCTTCTTTATTTCATTATCTTTTGCAGGTTGCATCCAGAGGAAAGATTTTATTTTTCTTTCAACGAAGGTTCGAAGACCCAAACCAGGTGCTTTTTCAGTGTTCTTCAGAGATTCGGGTTGAGGAAGAAGAGAGGCTTGCTTTTTCAGGGTCCTTGTTTCAAAGGGATCATTTTTTAGAAATCCAACCAGAGCTTTTTTAGTTTTCGTCAAGATGGGTCCATCCAGATTATCATCCTCTTGAAGATTGGGAGTTGTGCTTTTTTTTGGGAAACTACTTTTTTCCTCCTTTTTTGAGAAAATCTCCGCTTTTTCAAAATCTGACAATCTGGGTTGCTTCGAAATAGAATCATCTACAAAACCCATGTGCCAGCTTTTTTAGCTCACACTCTGCTTTTTCTAGAAATCAGCAAATAATTTTTAGCTATCTGTCCAATATTTTTTCCAACATAGGTGTGTTCACAATCAATTTTCAAATCTTCTAATATGTAGTACTCTCCAACACAAATCAGACACAAAACAACATTGGTTCATGATTACCTGAGAACGTGTGAAACAGACTTGCATAAAGTACTTCCAGTAATCAATTTACACTCCTTGGAGGATGCGGGAAATAATGCTATTAGGAATCTTGGACACTCCGGTTTGCTTGCAGCGGCATCCTTTCCTATCACAGTGCAAAGTATCGAGTTTGTGATTGCTTGCATGACGCATTACAACTTGATCACAAGAGAAATTCAGTCAAGAGATGGATGTGTACTCTACAGCTTAAGGCCAAACAACATTGAAAAGTGCTTTACAATACCTATTTGGAGAGAGAACTTAACTGTTTCACTTGAAGAATGCAAGAGGGTTTGGAACAATGATAAGGAAAAATACAGAAAAAAGATTGGTCAGAAGTGGTTAAAAGAGAAGCAGAATGTTATGACAAAGAATGTTAGATGTGGAGAATTCAAGGAGGAGCATGCAATAATGATAACTCTGCTAAGTCGGATCACGGGTCAAGCAGATGCAAACAAATTTCAGCCTTGGATGTTTTACATTATGTCCCAGATTGTTGACAGAACCGAATTCTATGACTGGTCGGCACTCATCAGTGATAGTCTCCACCAACAAATAATTGATTTTCAAAGGGCTCATGAATTCCACATGATATCATACCTTGTGTATTTGATGGCTTTTCAGTGTCAATTCAGAGGTTTGAATGTTGTTGGAACTCTGGGTACTCAGTATGTGTATCATCATTTCCCACAGTTAGAGATCTCTCAAGCTGAACGACATTACAGGCAGGGGAATGATGCATTTTTGATGCATGCAGTGCGAGATATGGACAATGAGTTGCATATACGTTTTTCAGCAGAGGCTAGAATAGCAATGGCAAAATGGGCTGATTGGTTTATCCAATTTCCTACTTTTTCCTACATCAGAGTATATGGCTTCTCAGGAGAGCCAGCCATGTTGCAGCGATATCCTACAGATGAAATAGCATTTATGGAATTTTTGAGGCAAGCTTATGAAGTGCATACATTTTTGCGTAGCAGATGCAAGACAACCTTCAATTTTCCACTTGGGATGAGTATTTACAGATGTAGATCTGGAGCAGATGCCAAGGCAATCGGTAATGAATCATCCAGATATGGTCTTAAGTTTTTTGACAAGAGATCTTCATATGATCCCTGTGGTGTTTATGCATCACATCTTGGTCAGAATTGTATGCACAAGTTTGCAGTTGAAGACTTCTGGGCTAATTGTGCTGATGAGTATGAAGTGCGAGGACGCAGTTACAGCAGGTTCACTCTTCAGCAAATGTCTGATATCCTATCAGAAGACAGAGGGTTTAACAGAGAGTGGTGAAGTTCTACTTCCCACATATTTCAGGGATCAAATTGAGCAACAACCGTTGCTGCCAGTTAATTGGTCAATAAAAGAGAGCACCTCCATTGAGGAGAGAACAAGTCGAATGGTTAAAAATAGTTTGATATTCTTGAAGACTAAGTGGAAGGATGATATTCCATTAGCAGAGCCGCCAGTTGTGCAACCATCAAAGCCTTCCACTTCCAAGCCAAAACAAAGAGTAAAAGCTATGAGTGTTCTCCCAGAGGGAACAAAAATGGCAAAGTTAAAGAGGAAAAAGGACGAGTCTCCATCTCATGTCCAACAGGAACATCCACCAGTTGAACCAGAAGTTCCTGTTGAAATAATGCCGCATGTTGAAGTGTTACCTCCAAATCATGTATCTCCACCTTCTTCACCAATCCCTTCTCCTATTCACATAGATTCAAAGCCAGATTCACCGGTTCGTAACTTTAATGCAAGCATTGATTCATCAGAAGCTGATGAAGTGAGAACCGAGTTTCCAAGAGAGGATGGCTCATCCTGGCTTGAAAACATTCTGGGAAGGAAGAGAAGAAAGCCCTCATATCAGTTGGATTTAACAAAGCTGAAAAGCGTCTATCAAGACACACCAAACAAGCAACTGAAGAAGCAGGTTCGTATTGAGAAGAATATGGATGGAGAAATAATTCTTGAGACTGCAACACCTCTAGAAAATAGAAGTGCTAATGATGTCGAGGTTGATGACTTCACAGTTGTCAAAGCTAACCTTGGTAGAAGTACTCTCCATACAGACGTCAATCTCTTCGAGGTTGCAGCGGATAGCTTGAAGGAAAGGGTGTTGAAAGATGAAGAAGACAAGGCAGCTCTCAAAGCTGAAGTTCGACAGCTGCGGCAATACATTTCCAACCTTTTCCATGGCACTTCACAAGTTGATTTGCTTCTACCACCAAATCTTGGATCACCAGCTGATCAGCAGCATTTTAGTAAGTTGGTCCTCTATGGGAGGCACATGAACAGTTGGGTAGAAGAATTTGTGACCAAAGGGAGAGTTGTACTTGTAGAGCTTTATCAGTTGAAGTACAACGCTCATGATTTACGCCAAGGCATACAAGGATCGCAGCAGACCATGGTAGAAAATAGGCCGGTGTTTGAGATCATTATCTCTGACTTGAAGATTGCACTTGATACTGTTGATTCAGCTGAAGATAAGAAGATAATTTCTACTTGGAAAGCGCAATATCTTTTCACAGTAAAAACTTATGACAATATGATTTCAGAGTTGACAGAATGGAAAGAAAAGGTAGTCGGCATCCTCAAGTTCGTCAGATCCTTTATCTCTCAGATCCCATGTTCGTATGAGAAAGAAGATGGTACCCTATATGATCTCGGGGAAGTGCAAGCATAGTTCCAGACTCTCGTCCACAGCAACTTTAATGATGATATCAATGCCAGCAAGATGAGTCATCTTGTCGCAATGTTAGTGAAATTCGACAAGGTTGCGGGTGAAGTTCACGAATTTCTTCAGATGGTTGCCAATGGTGAAGAAATGTTAGAGAATCAGAATATCATTCTAGAGAGTATCAGTGTTCCTAGCAGAGATGTGGTCACTCACTTTTTAGAAGATATTGTTTCCCAGAATATCAATGGATGACATCACCAAAAAGCTACAATGTTGATGAGGATGCATTTCAAAATAAAGCAGCTTTAAAACATATGCTTTTTGTTTTAAAGCATGTGCTTTCATCCTAAGCTCATCCATTCTATATTTAGAAAGAAAACACCTTGTGATAGTTGGAATCTTCTTTGCTTTAAAGCATTTGTTTATTGTATCTTTGTCTTAGAATAGTAATAAAGCTTGCGAGTTGGAAAGTTAGGGTTAATCAAGGAGATTTTAGGGTTCCCTACTCCTTTGATTTTAGTATAAATAAGGGCATCCTTGCCCATTGTTTGTAAGGACTTTGGTGATAACATATTTTGTTGTGCCTATTCTAGCCTGCAAACATTGTTATTCCAAGTGTTTGTTCAATCTATGTTCATTGTAAGGGAATGACTTTGGTGATAACATATTTTGTTGTGCCTATTCTAGCCTACAAACATTGTTATTCCAAGTGTTTGTTCAATCTGTGTTCATTGTAAGGGAATGGTAGTTGTGATAGCAAATTTGTTGTGCCTATTCTAGCCTGCAAATCTTGATATTCCAAGTGTCTGTTCACTTTGTGTTGATTGTTCTCCAGTGTTTGATCGCTTACTCTATGCCTACCTTTTGCTACAGTATTGTTGTCCTGGAGTTGTATTAAACTTTGTGATATTGAATAGAAGTCTCATGCCTACTTTGCTCTGATATTCTATATCGATTCATCAAGTTTTTGTCTAGCTTCTGCAGCTTTCATTTTCAGCTTTCATCATTAAAGTACTTTTAGTCTTGTGGTGTAAATCTGGAGGAAAAATGCTTGAGTTTTTGTGTTAACAATCATTCCTTGTTCACTTTCAACTTCCTTTGCTCTGAATTTACTCAGGAGATTGAAAGCGTCATTAGTCTTTGCTAGTTGTAGTAGAAGCTTTATAAAAAGGAAAAAACCTCTTCTGTAGCGTTTAGAGTTTTATAACCTTGTGCTCTCAGCTGAGAATAAAAAGAAGATAGGTGAAGTTTCATTTAATTATCTTTTCAGCGAACATCAGCAAGAAAGGGAACTCCCCCTTCCAATAGGAGAGCAGTTTATCTATGCATAGCTGTCCGTTTCCAAATCGCATTCCAGAGGTGCAAATTGAAACACCAACAAATAATAAAATTAATTATAAAATAATCACATAGATTACATTACAAAAGTGGGTAATATGGTAGTGGTTCTTTAAATCATAAGACATATGTGCCACCACCAACAAAAAATATTATTAAGAAAATCAACAAAATTGTAGGCTACAAGATAGGTAAATATTTAGGTCATAAAAAAGATAATGTCACAAACATGTGGAAATGTCTACCAAGCACTCAAATTGTAAAACACAAAAAGTATGAGTTGCATAAACATCACAAAATGTAATTAGAGTTGTCTTAAGAAGTTCAAAATGGGAGATGTGGTTTGCATCTTTTCCATGACACCTAATAGGAAGAGTATTTGGGGAGTAATCACATCCAATGTCATGTGTGCCTAGTGTTTCTACTTTAATTTCCTCATAATCAGGCTAAGTGCCTTGATATGAAGTTGTACCAATGAATATGGGAATTTGGTAATGATGATTGTCCTTAGGTAACACTACTTCGCTTATTGGAACAAGGGGGGCCATTTGTAGGGAAATCATCCTACATGATGATGTGCTTGCCTCTATTACAATATCTTTTGCATAGAGAAGGCCATAAGAGGGCACCTTTGTCATAGTTCATTTGGCTGGCCTTGATATTTGAACAAGTTTAGACAATCTTGCAAGTGTTAAGACTCTAAGGCCATCTTGGATGTTTGATGTTAAAATTATGGATGAGCATATGAAATCACATAATAGTCTTTCAACATAAACAAGAACATATCATTGGGAAAATTAGTAAAATGATAATATTTCTAGTTTCCCCTAGTTAATATAAAAATTTATAAGTCAAAACATGTGTGGATGGTAAGAATTCACAATTTGTGTAGTCTCTCAAAGACCATATGAAGATTGAGTGGGGCCCCATAAGCCTCATCATTCCTCTAGTTTGTCTAATGGATTAACACATTGTTAATAATGGGATGACAACACTATATTATTTATGTATGTGGTCTTCCAAATAATTCAAAAAAAACCGACAGCCCCCTATAAGCCTCACCATTTTTTATAATTAGATAGAATACCATCACATAAACATATTACAGTGGGGTAAAAGTTAGACATACAACTTGATAAAAACTAGGTTTGACAACAAAAATACTTTAAAAAAAGCACCTTTCTCGCTCTTTTTTTCATAGTATAATACCATTTTTTGTCTTTCAATCTTAGCCTCAAAAAACCTCATATTTTCCAAAGTAATCCATTGGACTACATGCTAGATTCTTAACAATAAATATTGCAACATAGTTATATCCTAATTTTTCATATATTGTTATATATTTGAATAGTATCAAGTCTAACAATAACTCAAATCAACTATCATATCCATCACACCTAAATGAATTGAATTCATGTTTCAATGCACAACACATTGAAATTTTTATAATAAAACTAAACTTCAAACCACAAGGTTCATCATACTCACATACAAGAAACGTAAAACAATACGGCTACTACTTGCATCCATAGTTCTCCTTAAGAGGTTTACAAGATATAATGAAATAATCACACAACTATGGTTTCTATATTGTGAAACAATTAAAATCATGTATTGATTAGACACATGTTCCTAGATTCTTGTAAGCTATTTGAACAGCAAAAAGGGAGGCCTAGGATAGAGTTCATTTAGTTCTTTCCTAGTTTCAACTAAGTATTGTAACTCTTTTTTCTGAAAAAAGCATTGTAATGTTAATTTTATGAAGAAATAGAAGAATTTTAGACTTGTACCAGAAGATTTGTACCTTTTGGTCAATAAAGTAAGCCATTTCACCTTCTTAAGAGTGTGATATTGTTTAGAATGATGAATGATTGATCTTATTTTGTGATAAAATTGTTTTGTCCTGAGTTTGTAGGCTCATTCATTTACCTTTTAGCATAAACATATACATTTGCAAGTCATAGTTTGTGTTTTTATCAAGTTTATGTATGATTCAGTTGTGAAATACACCTTATGGGCTCATAAAACTCTTTTTGGCTATTCCTTTTGGGTATTGTCATAACTTTTGAACCTCTCTATCAAACATTTGTGCAAAAAACATGTTAAACCTTAGGTTGTGTATGCTATGATTGTCTTGTTGATACACCAAAAGTTTTTAGGATTTATGCTTGATTGAAAAGATTAACAAGCTTTAGGTTCATTTTGCATTAGTTTCTATCCTTTTTCCTCCAACAAACAATAGTAGGTTGTGGTGGTGCCTGCATAAACATTCAGGTTTCAAGCATTTAAATATGCAGGCACCTTCCAAAAAAGTCCAAAAAATTCTAACACTTTTGGCCTCTGCAGTAGAAAAATGCAAAAAGTCTATTGTAAGCATGTCACTTTGTATATACAGGGGTGTTGGTTTATACATGCAGGTCAAATATGCATTTCTGGGCATACAAGAGAGAATGTATATTGCATATTCCAGAAAAGATTCCTTGTTTGTATGTTCGTGTTTGTATATTCGGCATGCAAAGGAAATGTACAAGGTAAAACATGCAGGCAGGTTAACGGCAGTCAACGTTAGATATGGGGCCCACCAGTTGTATGTTCATTCGCTTGTATGTTTGCATATACAGGTCGATATACAAAAGAAGACATACATTTCAAACCCGAAGAAGAAATCAATTGCAATGAATAAAATTTGGGGTCCGTAGCATGTATATTGGGCGCTTGTATGTGCCGATATATATTGCAAAGATACAAAGGATAAGATGCAAGCCAGACCCGATAATTTTTCAAATTTTTTCTATAAGCCCCTGGCGTCTACGGCTTGCATGTATATATGCTTGTATATGTGCAATGTACAAAGGGAAAGTGCAATGGTCAGGTACAAGCCGGACTTCAAGGAGGATGCAAGGTGGACTTGATTGAAATTTCCAATTTGCTCTATAACAGTTTGGGGTCCGCCTTATATGTTGAACTGTTGTATGTATATGCATCCTGCATATACAAGAATTTGAAAAGCGATTGTATATGCATTCGAACATGCATATACAAGGGCGAAAAAGGCAAAATAGGTACAGGAAAAGTCGGTGATAGACGCATGAGGTGCCTATGTGGCACGATTTCATAGGTGGGTGACTTTTCAACATGATTTCAGAGCCGCTCATCTCAGCAATGGAAGTAGGATCGACGGCCGTGTTTTTAACTGGCAGCGATGGATTTTCCTATGCATATGTAGCCGTTTGGGTGGGAAAAACCTCAAGGAGAACGCAATTGCTACATCCCATGGGTTGGTCGACATTAATGGCAATTGCAGAGGCAGGATGGATGGAGTGACAGGCCAGCTACCTGATTGAAGAAGAAAATCCTCAGGTGGCGGTGTGGGGCTCGAGTTCAACCACTCCCAGCCTTTCTTTCTGCCTGCTGCATTAATTGTTTTGAGCGCCAATTCAAAAATGCATTATATCTAGCAAATTTTTTGACTTGCCTTGTAAATTTTGCTGAGTACACAGTCTAGGTATAAAAGGCAGACTGTGTTATTCTTTTAGGTTGTTGAAGACTTGGGCATTTTTTGTGTAAATAACGAAAGACAGAGCATTTTCCTAGCAGTTGTATCTCATTTTGGAGTTTATGAGTTGCATTATGAATGTATTTTGCACATATATTCAGTTTCATTGTTGTCTTATATGAAAAATGCTCTTATGCATGTGTTTAGTTGCTTGTCTCCATATGCTGTATGCATTCTCTTCTTTTGAATCTGGTTGCTAAGGCCTTCTTAGATTCTAGGATATAGATTTATGTATCACATGCTTCATCTCTAACTTCCGTTCAAGGAGTGGATTAAATTATTTTAGGTGAAGTATGGAGAAGGTTGTATGTCAGCTGGGATATATGTAAGTAGAGGCAGCTAAATACCTATTCTTGGGTGATGTTTGTAAGGCAAGCATCAATCTAACCTCTTGAAACTTGAATTCCAGTTGCAAACCATTCTCTTGTATACGTCTAGTTGACTCCTTGCCCTGAGATAGGCACCGGTCTGCTTCTAGATTAGTAGTTATGTTCCAAAACCCCCTGTCTTGCATCCAAACATCATTTCAAACCATTTCATAACTTCCACCTGTTAGTTGTAGGAGTAGGATTAGGAACCCCTACATACTCTCATCCATAACCAGATAAATATGTCCAAGAATGTTGTCAACCTTGTGATTTGTCACACAAATCTTGGTCCCAAAGTGAGAGTATTCTACCTATTATTGTAAAGCTAAATCTTTCTATCATTGGGCGAGTCAAGGTGAAATCTTTAGCTATAGGGATACCCCCTTGGTGCAGTAGAATCAGAAGTGAAGGGGAGGCAGCTCACGCAACCTCCCATATCTGTTGGCCGAATTTGCCTATGCACTGTAATTGGAAAACCCACTGCCGATTCAGAAACCAACAGGTTAGTTATATTTTTAGGTGCTACACTAAGCAAACCAACCCTCGCTACAGATTGACTTCAAACATAGGTAACCCACAACCTTGAAGTGTTTCCATGATTGTTAACTGAAGGGAGAATCTATCTATCATTTTCCTAGGGTGCAGTTCAATTTTGACAACAATTAGATCTCTATGTGGCATGGAAAAGAGTTAGCTTGGTCATTTTACAAAAGATCATTTTGCTTCTTAGAAGGACCTTGTGGCTGGATTTGCTGAGGAATACACAAGGAGGGTGGACCTTGCCCTTCTTTTCAATGAACTTGTAAACATCAAAAGGAAAGAGGATGATCTAATATGGAATTCATCCATAGGTTGATGAACACACACTTATACTGAGAGGGGGGTGAATAAATATAAAAAAAATATTTTACTTATTTAAAACTTAACAACCACAACAATAGCAATTACACAAGATCTAACAATTATGTAACACAAGATTTACGTAGAAACCCTTTTGGGAGAAAACCATGATGAAAAGACTGCTTGGATCTACTATCCAAATCCAGTCATAAAAATTAAATGTTCCTTACAAAAGATTTGTAGGCACCAACCCATTGGAGACACCAATCCCCATTGCTAAACAATTTGTAGGCACCAACCTACTAGAGGCAACAACCTACTGGGGACACCACTCCTCATTGCTAAGCACCAACTTAGCAAGAGACACCAATCTCTTCTTTTGGGAAGCACCAAATTCCAAATGAACAAAGTATTTTTCTTCTTGAGTATTGCTTCTTCAATGGATGATCATTTCAATCTTTCTCATATAATCTCCTTGTAAATGATGCAACGTTTTCCACACTTATGTTCTCCTTCAAAAATATGCTTGTATCATATTTTTTCACACCCTCATTATTCTTTACAAATATGCTTATAAATGATATTACATTATCCACATATACATTCTTTCTCAAATCTTCTCATAACATTTTCCAACTCATAAATATGTTGTTATATACTCAGAAATCTACCTTTTAAGGATCGATTATGCATTTTCTACTTGCTTGCTAAAACACCCATCTCATCATCTATTTATATTATCTCATTCCTCTTCAAGAGGGGTGACTTCTTCCAATGGAGACAACTTCTCTCAAGACATGCGACTTCTCCAAGAGGGGTTAACCTCATTAGAAACAAATTTAATTTATTTAATTTTTAATTCCCCAAGAGGGGCAAACATATCAAGAGGGGTCAGTTGCTCCATAAGGGTTGGCCCTAAAATGATAATAATTTGCTTTTAATTCCCCAATGTAGGCGCTATGAATCTATAGGTTGGCTAACATTTAAAATGAATGTTCTTCATAAAAACAACATTGCCTTAATGGGGTTGACCCCATAATAAATATTTAGTTTACAATGCTACATAGGAGAGTGATTTATCAAGGCATATGGTTTCTTTGATAGCAGTACCATGGTTCCTTCTTGACATCAATGAAAACATTTTCAACAATATCTCCCTTTGTCATTGATGGAAACCTTGCAAAGAAATAATTTGTGAATGTAAGAACATAATTATCCCCCTTACTGTGAATCTCCCCTTTGACATCAATGGCAAAGACATCACAAAGCTAAAAGATAGTGCAGTGATTAGCTCCCCTTGAATCTGTGCTTCCCCTCAAGAACTTAGTGACTAGCTAAAAAAGATATCACTCCCAATTTCTACCTAACATACTCAAAATTCTCTTTTGGAAGGGGCTTCATGAAGATGTCTACTATCTATTCTTTTGTGGAAATGTATTCCAAATTAACATGTCCTGCTACCTGTTCTCTTAAGAAATGATACTTGATGGGAATATGCTTTGTTCAGAGTGCCTAATATGATTCTTTGAAATATTTATTGCACTAGTATTATCACAAAGAATTGAGATTGGATGATCATATTCTACCTTAATATCTTTCAATGTCTGCTTCATCCAAAGAACCTATGTACAACATGACACTACTACTATGTATATTGCCTATGTTGTGGATAAAGAAACAAAATCTTGTTTCTTGCTTAACCAAGACACTAGATTGTTACCAAGAAAGAATGCTCCTCCACTTGTACTCTTTTTGTCATCAATACGTCCTGCTATATTTGCATATGTATACGTTGTTAGAATGAAATATTCTCCTCTTGGATACCACAAACCATAGTCCAAAGTGCCTTTTAGATATCTAAATATTCTTTTGATTGCTTGCATGAGTTTCATTTGGTGTTGCTTGGAAATGTGCTACCATGCCTACTGCTTGTATAATATCTGGCCTTGATGATGTTACATATAGTAGACTGTCAATCATTGATCTATAAGGTGTTTGATTTGCTTTAGGAGATTCATCATCTTTGCTTAATTTACATACTGTAACCATAGGTGTGCTAATTTGTGCACACTCTTCCATTTTAATTTTTTTCAACATTTCCTTGGTATACTTGGTTTGTGAGATAAATATGCCTTTGTCAAATTAAGAGATTTGTAAAACAAGAAAGAATGACAACTCACCAAGCATAGACATTTCAACTTCTTTTTGCATATCATTTGCGAACTCTTTGCACATCTTGTTATTACTACCTCCAAAGATGATGTCATCTACATAAACCACAACAGTCAACTGATCATCACCTTCAGTCTTGATGTAGAGATTACTATCGACAACTCCCTTTTTGAAGCCTTGTTGTTATAGATATTTTTCAAGTCTTGAATACCAGACTTTGGGGGCTTGCTTTAGCCCATAAAGTGTTTTCTTCAACTTGTACACATAATCCTTTTTTTCTAATAATATGAACCCTTCTGGATGTTCAATGTATACTTCTTCCTCTAGATCACCATTGAGAAAGGTTGACTTAACATCCATTTGATAGACTTTAAAGTTCTTGAAAGATGCAAATGCCAAAAACATTCTAATAGCCTCCAACCTTGCAACATGAGCAAATGTTTCTTCAAAATAAATACCTTCAACTTGAGCATACCCTTTACAAACTAACCTTGCTTTATTTCTTACCACTTGACCATATTCATTCAACTTATTTCTAAAAACCCACTTGGTACCACTCACATTCTTATCTTTGGGTCTAGGAACAAGTTACCATGTCTCATTCTTCTCAATTTGATTTAGTTCTTCTTCCATAGCATCAATCCAATGCTTGTCTTTGCTTGCTTCTATAAAGTCCTTAGGCTCTATTTTGGAGAGTAGGGAGAGGTTTGCATACTCTGATGCACTTGCTACTCTTCTTCTAGTCTATACTTCAGTATCCTCATCACCAAGAATTAGATTTTCTGGATGATTCTTCTAGACAAATCTAGATGGTGTCTTTGTGTCTTTTTGTTCTATTTATTTTGCAACTTCTTCTTCTTCCTTGCAACTTGATTGCTCTGGATAATTAATTTCTTGTGTTTTCTCTTTTTGATGCCTTGTTTCATCCACTTCTACATTGGCACTCTCTACTGTTGCAAGTATGGGTCTAACCGGTGTTGTCATTGATGTCAACATGTTGCATTAATAAGAAGGATTGGATGAGCTGTGTACTGAGGATATTGAGAAAATTAGTCTCAATCAGGAATAGTGAAGAATAGTGATTGCAACAAGGTAAAAGTCCAAGATATGTTGAGGATCAAAGGATGCAGTTTAAAGGGTTTGTAGATATAAGTCTTGAGATGCTCCAGGAAAAATTTTAGAGGTCCGCATGAAGATCAGAAGAAGTTATGGTCGCTCAAGTAGAACCGGTTCCGGCAGGTGTTCAGAGGTGACAGAGTGACACAGATAGGTCCGGTGAGATTCGGAAATGCACTATCCCATTTTGCAGATTTGAGGTAGTGTTGAGAACGTCCTTATGAAGTGTCAAGTCGATTGGCTCATGGTTTGAAGGTCTGGAAGAACCTATTCTTTTGTGACAGTGATGACATACTGTGTTCTTGAGGTTCTGGATGAAGGAGAGAAGGATTCCAGTAAGCAGATGAAGTGCGGATGTTCTTGGTGATTCAGGAAAGCTTGTGGTGATCTGTGGATCATTTCCAGTTCATGTTGGTGGTCCGCATTGAAGTTAAAGTTCGTATTTGAAGAATAACCACCGGATGTTGGTGTTCTTCCTTAGACTGGCCGACCGGATGTATTACACATTTTGCGGATGTTCTTGTAGGTGTTTTCTGACTTAGATGATTGTTCCTAAGTTGATGTCGTGTATAAATAAGGGATTGTGAAGTCATTTCAAAGTGTGCCTGGTAGAGATGAGAGTGTGGTAGCGAAGAGTAGAGCGAAAGGCAGAGCAGGAGTATTGAGCTTAATGGAACTAATTCAAGCATGGTGAAGATGCTATTCTCCAGTTCATGTATGTGATACTTATCTCCTTGTAGACAGTGTGTCTATAATGCCCCGTCATGCAACCCTAGAGTGCTAGACTAAAAGTGCAAAAGTTACAGCAATAATTTTTTTTTGAAAGCAAGATAGTGCAAAGTAGTAACCAAACATACCATATTACATAGCATAAATTAAATTACTCTTCTAACAACTCTAGGGCAACATAACTGCATTAATAAAAGAAAATAAAACTACAGAAGTAATAACCATTACATTGCTAAAATAGATACAAATAACTTTTACTATAGCAGGGTAAATTAATTACAGAGTCTCAGTACAAGATTACATGATTACAAGATTATAAGACCAATCATGTTGGTTTACAAAGAATACATAAGAAGGTATACAACTCTACTGGAGATAGAAAGTAAACTAAACTGGTACAGCTCTGCACAAAGCTTGATCCAAATCTCCAAGAATACCAATGGATAGCTCTGCCACCCAACCATGTGGAACCCTGAGGTCCACCCCTCCGAGCTAGGAGATAACGACGAGGATTCCACTAAGCCAAGAAACCACATCCAAAAATAAATGAACAACAACTGACTTGATGCAACTGACCATATCAACATAACAGCACAAGTCAAGGCATCACTCCAGAGGTACCACCAAGAAACAATAGAACTACATAAGGAGAGTGTCATCGCATGGTCCTACATGGGTTACCCAGGCTATCTATCCCCAGAAGCCGGCCCCCATCTATGGTTACCCTGGCAACCTCTCTCTAGGTGCCGGCCCCATAGGGTGACACATGCGGAGCCGACAGGTCCTCTCATGGAGACAAGGAGGTCGGCCTTGCCAACCAGGCCTTCTCATCCCATCCTTAGCCTGTGAGAGCACTCAAGGCATGGGTGAGGTCTCTTACTTATCTTGTTAAGTATTTTAATATCCCAACCCTCTTGATTAAGTTATTAAGTTTTCCACATGCTTACAACTTCCATGGGGTTACCCAGGCGGCCTCTCCCTAGGCACCGGCCCCACCATGAAAGCCACTCCCTTAGCGTTCTCTGGGCAACTTACATACCACTACATGCAGGGAAAGGTCACCAATCAGATCTGAGCCACACTTATGCCATTCACTAGGCCACAACAATAAGTCCTTAGAGTCCCATCAAAAATTGAACAATACAATCATGAATCCATGAACTATAACCAAAGACCATATCCCCATTCATTGCAAGACATGAAAAATTCAGTGAAGCCAATACATTGACATGCCATAATTTGAACCAAAAACAAGGATTACACCTCTGGAGTAAAGTACAAGACAATAAAAAGGGTAACCACTGTATGACAATCCACATTGACAACAAGTGGTCATGACATCTCACAAGATCCTACTACACAACAATCCAACATAAAGACATAAACTCCACCCATGGTGAACACAAGATCCATTACGAGCCATTAACTCAGATCAGAAGGATAAATGAACATAAGATATTTGATGCACTCCCAGATTCAATCATGAACACAACTTGAAAGTTAACCACAATTTAAGGGAACATTCAAGTCCTTGTTTTCCAAAATAAATATATGAAGAAACACAAATATATGAACAATTTATGAAGCACGAAATACAATATTACAAGCCTAACTAACAAATTAATATTCAACAAGGTAATAATACCCGATTCGGTGCCTCATGGAAGAAGACGCATTAATACAAATTACTCAACCATCTCTATCTCCATAATTACTTACCACATCAATATACCAAGGAAAACTACTTGATAAACATCATTACTCTTAACAATAAATTTTCTAACCAAACCATATTTAAAATTGACTTGACATAACCCTTCAAGAATGATATAAACTGACTTTTATATCAAGGCTTTTACTTTCATCGAAGGGAAATGATTTAACCTATACTATAACATTTATGGGGACATAACTACAGAAATCTAGCATTATCACTTGAGAAACTCAAAAGCTCCTACTACTACAGTTTAAAACAACTAAAATTTCACAAATATTTCCTATGATCAAATATTATCATCTAGCACTAGAATTGCGATCCAACACTTTAAAAAAACATATATATATAATCTCCTACGAGAATAACGTCTAACATTTATCAACACAAAACAATTATAAATATATTTACTTCTCCAAAAGCATAATCTTCCATTTATCATAATACAACTTCCAATCAACATTGCCAACAACAACTATGTAAATGATTACTGTTGACATAAACACACGCACCAAAACTAATATACTACATCTAAAATTTGACCATTACCATACCAAAATGAGCATGATAACAACTTTATGTGTTTCCCAATTGACATAAGTTTTCAACGATACCTTCTATCTATGAGATTAAACATCTATTATTTAACAACACAATTACCATTATATGCCTCTTTATATAAAGCCACAAACCTAAATCACTATTTATCATCCATTCTACGTTTACAATCTAAAAGAACAATTTCTAAAACAACAACACATTTCCCGAAAGCAAGTGTTTTCAACTACAATCAGGTAGCCACCAATCGAACACCTCAAGGGAAAAAGTATTTACCTCTTTATCACAATAAACCAACTACCATTTAATCAAGCAACTAAAATCATAATCCTATGTGCATGTCTTGTTATTGTCATAAAACACTAACAGCTAAAGATACCTCTTTTCCGTAAACAACTTTTCATCTAATATTCAACCTTTATTATTACAAACACGCATGATAACAACTATAGGAAATTACATTTCCCTAAAACAATATCCAACATTACTAAAACCTTCATGGCCAATTGATTCTTTTCCCATAAGAACTTTAACTATCAAATAATGACCACTACAATACCTACTTCCAACTTAAATACACAACATTACAACAGCTTAATTCCCTAACATACTATTCCCAACCAGACATTGAAATCCTATAAGAAGGGTTTCTAACTAGCAGCCAACCAGATAAAAAAAAAACTAATGCAACCAACCTATATATGATAATCCAACCAATAAAATCGTTACCCATAACAACCATACCAGTTTCGTACTATCGAACAGAAGTGCTAACCAGCATAATAAAAAGGTGTATACATTTGTTCTATTTGAAAGACATGTTAGTAATAATTTATGTTTGGGGTTTTGAGTCAGGTCTCTTCCCTAAAAATCCAAAAAAGTTCTAATGTTTTGGTCCCTCCAATTATCAATGCATCTCACCTTGTATGCTCAGGGTCAAAATATACAGTGGCGGGTCAGAAATCTCCATCGGCCCCTGAAAATTGATAAAAAATGGGTCACATGCGTAAAAAATGCATATCGGGTCACAGTTTACTGTGTATGAGTGTTTCTAAGCGTGGCTAGATGGGTCTAATTATGCCAGCCGCGGGACCGCCAAGTTTAAGCCCCAGTTTATTGCCGCGCCTTCGCTTTTGAATGCTTCCCGCAGAGCGTGCCACGTGTCAGCAGCGGTGGCGGCCCCTTAAAGTTTCAAGAGTGCACGAGAGGTGCCACGTGTCGACTTTCGCCGAGCTTTCTTTAGAGTTTCTAAATGTTTCAAAGTGCCGCAGAAGGCACCACATGGAGGCACCCAAGTGACCCTAAAGGTTTCACAGTTTCTACCAAGTTTTTGAAAGACCCTTATTGTTTCTCAAAGGTAGCGCAGACGGTGACACATGTCGGCCTCCGCTTATGTTTCAGGAAAGTTTCTAAAGGTTTCTAAGTTGCTACGAAAGCTGACAGGTGGCTGCTTCCGCATTAGTTTCTTTTTTGTTTCGAAGTGTGGCGAAGTGAAGGTGGGTCCCAGTAAAAATAGTTGCTACTGCAGATGTTGCCAAGTGGCAGCCTCTGCTTGAAGTTTCAAGGCCCCTTTTATAATGTTTCTGAATGCGCGGAAAGCGCCGTGTGTCCCTCATGGTTGCCGCGGAGCGTGACAGGTGTCAACTTCCGCAGGCTGTTTCTATTTGTTTCAATGTCAAGTGAAACAGGGTGGTGGGCCCCGATTTGAATTTCAAGTGTGGTGGATTGTGACACGTGACGGAGAATCCTGGGACTTCTACCTGTTTCTTTCAAGTTTCTATATGTTTCAAAGGTAACGCGGAACCTACCACGTGTTGGTTTCCGCCTGAGTTTCAAAGTGGCCCCTTAAAGTTTCTGAGCAGCACGGAGGGTGCCAAGTGTCGCAGTTCGCAAAGTTTCAAAGAAGAGTCTCTAATGTTTCAAGGGTGCCGCGAAGCTTGCCACATGGTGGCTTCCGCGTGAGGTTCCGGTAGTTGACTCTCAGTGGAAAAGATAAAAGAAAAAGGGAGCGTCGGCCCAGCGATAGAAACTTGAAGTGCCTACGTGGCACGTTTTCACTGGCCGGTGACTTTTCAGCAGTTTTTGGGGTCATTGGATCTCCACGACTAGGTTTTTGATCAACGGCCACGTTTTGAACCTGCGGTGGGTTTTTGCCACGTTTCTGCGACTGTTTTTGGGCGAGAAAACTCCATGGGCTTGCTGCGGCTATGTTTCCAGAGGTTGCGGGTTGGTGAAACAGTAATGGCATATCTTGCAGAGAGGCATGGGTCGAGTTGACTAGTTCAACTACCTGATTTATGAGGAATGTCCCTGGGTGGCGGTGTGGGGCTCGAGATCCCTTCCTGTCTCCTCCTCTACCTACTGCATTTATTTTTGAGCGCCATTTTTTGATGCTTGCATCTGGCAGATTTTTGTCTTGCCATGTAATTAATTTGCTGGGTACATTTTCTTGCTATTTAAGCAGACTGTGTGACCCATTTCAAGGTTGTTGAAGACCTGGGCATTATTTTTGTGTAAATAACAAAGAACAGGGCATGATCTTGGTTGTTCTATCCCATTGTGGAGTTTATGTGTTGCAGCATGCATGTATTTTGCACATATTTTTAGTTTCAGTGCTGATTTATATGAAAAATACTTATTGTATATGTCTATCTGCCTGTCTCTATTGGCTGCATGTTATTCTCCTTCTTTTGAATCTGGTTGCTAAGGGTTTCATAGATTCTAGGGTACAGGGTTCTGTATCACATGTTTGATCTCTAACTTCCATTCAAGGAGTGGATTAAACTATTTTAGGTCAATGCATGGAGAAGGTTGCATGTCAGCAGGGATATATGTAAGTAGAGGCAGCTAGATACCCATTCTTGGGTGATGTTTGTAAGGCAAGCATCAGTGCAAACCCCCTGAAACTTGAGTGAAGTTGCAAACCATCTGTTGTATACGTCTAGTTGACTCCTTGCCCAATGGATAGGCACCAGTCTGTTTCTGGGTCAGTAGTTATGAGCCAAAACCCCTTGTCTTGCATCCAGGACATTATGTCCACCCATCTCATCACTTCCATCTATTAGTTGTAGGAGTAGGATCAGGAACCCCCCGCATACTCTCATACCCAACCAGACATATATGTCCAAGAATGTTGCCCACCTTGTGATCTTTCATGAAGATCTTGGTCCATACATGAGAGTATTCTGCCTGTTATTGTAAAGATAAATCATTGTGTTATTGGTCTAGTCCAGGTTACATCTTGAGTTATAGGGATACCCCCCTTGGTGCGGCAAAACCAAAAGTGAAGGGGAGGTAGCTCATGCAACCTCCCATAATCTATTGGCCAAATCCGCCTGTGCATTGGAGCTGGCAAACCCTCTGCAGATCTGGTAACCAACAAGACACACCCATCGACTCCTTAACGGAGGCTCCAAACAAGCCACTCGACTCAAATTACAACACTAAGAACACCGACTACAACTAATCAACTTAAAGACTACATCGGCAAAAACAAAGGCCAACAAGTTGTGATTAACCAACACCAAATATATACAGGTCGCGGTTCTAACGACCACAGACAAGAGGATATTCCCGTTGAATGCCCATCTAACACTCCTTACGAAGCTTCCACGACTACAAATCAAGGAGCTAAAAAGGTAGAACCGGCCCCACATCTGCGGAAAGGGCGAGAATAACAAAGATACTTCTTGATTTTACAAAATAACTAGGGAAGAAGAAATGAATGCAAGGGAGTTCGATTAAATGTAAAAAGAAACTATGAAGAGGCTAACTTCACCATACCACAGCGGCATAACATCTAATAATTAACTTAGAGTTCGACTTAGAATCTTCAAACTCAAAGGATCAAAATAAGAAAAGAACTACCAAACCTCTGCCCGCCGACCCCAACAGCCAGGCCAATTCTAATAGGCCGGGCAGTTCGAAATGGAAACTTCTAGCATGAAAAGTTAATAAAAACATTGGGAATTTGATACCTTAATTGTTAAAGATATCAAGAGGCCGAACTATGATTTCGCATGCATCCTAAGGAGGTTCCAAGAATTCATTTACAGAATCAGGCAATGCGTTTGGACACTTTTCTGATGAGAGTTTCTTTTGTGGCAAGAGGCAATATTGGTGTACTCTGGTTAATATGCGAATGATAGGTGTGAACCAAAGTCCACAACGTACGTCAATATGCGGCCTGGATAGGGTAGGGCATCCATCATCATAATGGAGGGGGATTTACCACACGTTATGTTTAAATGTGCTATCATAGAAGTATATGCAAAAGTATGTGTGCATGAACAGACACATAACTATATAGTAGAATGCCTAAAGAAATGCGGGTTACATGGACGGCTATGATCACAGGATATGCACCAAAGGGATGTGTAAAAAGTCTTAGAAGCTTTTAAGAAAATGCACATGGCAAGAATAACGCCAGATGATAGTTTTACCAGGAACATTATTGGCATTTTATTTCCCTCACATAATGCTTCACACCCACAACTTTTGTTATCTTTCACAGCAACTGGAAGACAACCCGAAAACAAACCATGGGAAAAAGAAGAACCTCAAAAAAAAGTCTTACCTCGTAATGGGTATCTGCTCTTCTTGGGAGCAGGTTTCCAAGGCAATCACATTTCTGAGTATCACTTCCGATCTGGTATCTACTTTGAACTTGGGAAAAATACAATGTGGAATTCCTCTTCATCTCTTTTGATAAACATTTTTCGTCTCTCCTCATGGCGGATCCCCCCCCCAGAAGCACTTCTTTTTATTTTTTTTAATTTTTATGTATCTGCCCCCGACAGATAGTCCAGAAGCCATAATTAGTGTCCCCACCACGTGATCTCTGTCACCCTCTTCAACAGATCATAGACTGAGCTAAGATCCCTCCAAAAACCTTGATAAGACCATACAATCTATCCCCATGACATAGAGACCAACATGCAAATAGTGGAAGTACTAATAAGGCACGTGGCCCATTTGGCAGAGAGCCTCCGGGTGATCAGACATCAAATGCAAGGGCTCAATAAACGTAACAATGGTCCCTAGCTATCTGGGCAAATCACGATAAATCCTCAATGAGTCCATTACACCTATGCCAATGCCACATTAGGCAAACATGCAATTCAAATGCCATGATACCTGACATGCAGATATATGTTGTTCAAGAGCTAAAGTGACAGCAGCTGACTGTAATGTCCCCATGGAGCATATTAAGGTTGTCAATGAAAGCTGAGCTGAGAACTTCTTAACAACTGAGGCCTGAAGAACAAACAACCCACCCCATGAAAGGGTTGAAGCAACTAAAAAAACATGGCACCCTTGATCCAGCGACTATCATGAAAGGATGAGGAAGAGAAAACATTTGATGACATATGCTGCGAAGACCAAAAAAAATGGGCACAATAGGACCTTTGTATAAGGTCATCACCATTGCTCCACCTACACACACTATTGTTCCCACTATCTTTGCTTGACTACGCAGTTCTCCAATCTTCACCTTCTCCATCCTGAATAAAAGAGCCATTACAAAAGTGATTGCTGGGAGCAAATTAGTCATTGTGCTGGCAAAAGTGGGAGAAGTATATTTCAACCCCAAGTAATAGAAGTTTTGATCCAGGGCAGGCCCCAACAAACCCAGTGCAAAAATCTGACAAAACATGGTAAACGTGATTCTGGGCATCACCTTCCTCTCAAGAAAGAAGGCAAAAGGAGCAAGCACCGCAGTAGCTACAGCGTGCCTGTACACCACCAGAACAAAGTGACTCAATCCTTCGTTTAGAGCAACCTTTGTGATTATGTCCATTCCCGCATACCCAAACTATAGCCATGTCATGCCTATATACAGTTTTGATGTCTCAAACATATCCATATACTTCCCATTGATAAACCCAATTGATGAAGTTCAACCGATTTGCCCCCCCCCTTCAAACAAAATCCTAATGGTTATAGATAAAAACTGATCTGTAAACTAAAAACTGGCTGAGTATAACCAGCGTATACCCAGTTGAATAAGTTGAACAGATTTGCCCCCTCTTCAAACAAAAACACATATAGACAAAAACTGATATCTAAACTACAAACGGCTAAATATAACCAGCACAATCCAATTGCTTAAGTTCAATAGATTTTTCAATAAAATGAATTTATGAATATGCATAAGCGTGCACTTGGAAGCTTGCTTGAGGCAACTGAATCTAACAGGCTTTAGAAGTATAGTTTAAGAACTATATTTATACAGTTGAAATGAATTAATAGATATAGAGAATTGGAGAGTTTGAATTCAAATTGAAGTGCAGAACACATGTTGAGAGATTGAGATGAAGATTTAATTAGTACTCCAAGTGTGGGCTCGTGCATCAAGCGCATGTGAAATTAGGAAATCAAGGTATTCCTCGTTGTTCCCCCAATTTAATTAAAGTAGCCAAAGAAGACCAAGGCTTATAAAATCCTCTCGAGAAAACCATACAGAAATAAGGCACGAGCTCAATTTTCTAACACCATGTCGAATAAAATTACAAACAACAAAACATCTGACAGCAACCCACAAGGACTAACTCAATGCAAAAATCATACGGAACTGACTCACAGAATGATAGAATAATCAAGCAATAACCAGATGATGTCTGAGGTAATACATGACATCGGAAACTCATCTCAACATAAGGACGATGACAAGGCTAAGCTGGTATATGGCCAATGTGTCATCCAAAGTTTTTAAGCTAATTCAATAATTATCTAATAAACAAAATAGGAGCATTATTAATAACCACTAGTTCATTAAAGAATCTTCTAACCACACAGGAGAATAATTTTAACATTATAAAATATGACTTGACTAAACATTACGACACAACCTATCTCATCATCACAAGACAAGGACCAAGTATCCCAACACGACTCGAGACCACAACAAAAGACAAGGACCGACCTAGTGGATTAGACCTTGTGTTATCTCCCATCACTAATATCCATTGGTGAAAGAACCCGCTTAAACCTGCTATATCAGGTGGAGTCGAGGTTCGGTACCTGTAGCCTGCATCCAAACAACTGATTAAATACGATCAAGTACGTATATGTCAACACACAGAGAGTCAGAGAATCACGGCGCAGTAGGGTACTCGAAACGAGTAATGCTACACCATCCTTGCTCTTGGATAAGATTATAATCATAACATTCAAAAACAGATATCTACAAATGTAATAAAACATGTAAATAATAATCCATTACTAAACTTATTCAACACATCATAACTGAAGTACTCATAATGTCATCATAACTCATAACAGATGTCTAAATATAGCAGTCAAACATCGTTCATCAGATAAACATAAATCATAACCTACAAATTAATTGTCTCAAAACTGAATCAATGAAATGAATGATTAACATCTGTCTCTGACTGACAGAGAGCAATGCAGAACTACCACCATCACAAGCTAACAACGAGGGGGCACTACAGTGTCTCTTGTAGGCAGTGAGCCTCTTGTGAGCAGTGTGCTCGGGCAATGAGCCCTAATTGGCATGTGCCATTTTGTTCTTTCTATTCTTCTAACAGAGAATACATTCTTGGGTTAATCACCCTATGGTTTTTTCCTTAACCAGGTTTTCCACGTCAAAATCTTGGTGTCTTATTTGTTGATGAGTCTCTGCTTTTGATTTGAATGCATTATGTTTCATGTTTAATATACTGCTAATCACCAAGAAGATTTAAGTGTGTAAATTGGAGAAAGTTTTTCACAACTGATTCACCCCCCCTCTCAGTTGTGTGCCCTAAGTCTAACATCTACAATCTTGTGCAATCTTTTATTGTAACATCTATAAGCCTTTCTTTTGGAGGAATAACCAAGGAAGATACCTTCATCAGATCTAGAGTCAAATTTGCCCAAGTCTGCATCATCTCTTCTTATGTAGCACTTACTCCCAAACACTTTGAATTATTTAACTGTTGTTGGTCTACCTTTCCATAATTCATAAGGTGTTTTATTGTTGTTAACTTTGATTCTCCCTCGATTTAGAATGTAGACTGTTGTTTTGACTGATTCTCTCCAAAAAAGTATCGGATAACTTAGATTCATTCAACATTGTTCTAGACATTTCTTGTATAGTCTAATTCTTCCTTTCTACAATTCCATTTTGCCATAGAGTCCTTACAACTAAGAAATGTCTCTTTATTCCATGATGCTCACAAAATTCTTCAAATTCATTTGAGGTAAATTCACCTCCTCGATCTGATCTCAAGCACTTGATTTTTAAATCAGTTTCATTTTCAACCAATGCTTTAAAATCTTTAAACTTCTCAAATGCTTCAGATTTTTCTCTTAGGAAAGTAACCCATGTCATTCTAGAATAATCATCAATAAGCAACATAAAGTAACGTTCACCTTGCAAACTTTGTGTTCTTTTAGGTCCACAAAGGTCTGTATGGACAAGTTCCAATGGCTTTATTGTTGAGTACTCCTTTAATTTGAAGCTTACTCTTGTTTGTTTCCCATGTTGACATTGATTGCAAAGAGTATTTGAGGTTTTATAAATCTTTGGCATATATCTCACCGCTTGTTTGGTGCTTATTTTCACAAGATTATCAAAGTTCATGTGGCCCATTTTTCTATGCCATAACTAGCTCTCATCTTGTCATGCCCACATTTCCCATGCGGTCATGACACGCAACACATGTGTAATGTCCACATTTGTCATGTGGTCATGACACAAAATATCAAAAAAAATTCCAAGCTTCCCTAGAAACCCCCTCTCACGTGTAAGCGTGCTCGGTGGCGTACACTTAAGGCGTAAACAATACAGTTGAATGCAGGTTAATGCGTTCTTGTGCGCATACCAATTGCAATGAAGGCCAACTAGGGGGTCAACGCGATACGGTTAACGTCGCCAATAGGGTTAGGATCAACGATTGAATCCCTAAGTTAACCTATGTGAATGAAGGGATTTTGACGTAAGTCAAAATAAATAGCCAAAACTCAAAATCATGAGAGGATGATAAAATACCAAAATCAAATGACAATACTCAGTGAAAACAATATTAAAATCCCAAACAGGGTTAAACTTCACTAACCTGGCTAAACCCTAAATTTTGGAAAAATCTGGTAGCATAACGCCTCACGGGCGTGAGTAAGGTTTATTGTACTAAAACTAATATGATCAAAAAGTTTACTGATTTAGATTAATAAATTACTTATGTCTCACTAGTTGAATTGGTAAATCAGTTGATTAAATTAATTGAACATTTTTCAACAAAGTCCGATCAATTTGTTCTCCTTCACGTTTTCTATAATTTTAAATGTTTTTCAACAAAGCTCGATCAATTTGTTCTCCTTCACGTTTTTGATCAATCAGAGTTATCTCTGCATCATTTACATTATTCCTAATTTCTTGGTAGATCAAATCTCGGAATACAGGTTTCACTAACTTCGTTTAAATGGTTTACTAGGTTTCTGAGTCAGTTTTAAAACAACGTTTAATTTAATTTCATTAATTAAATTGCCCCATCATGATTAAAACGAATATTAAATTTAAATTAATAACGATGCAGGTTTAAATCGTCCTCGTCGAGTTAGGTTTTATAATCTAAGATGTAACCTGTTAGTTTAAAATAAATACCTCGCAATATTTAAATTTTATAAATTTAGCTGAATCAAATAAATCTGTCTATCATGATCTAATCCATTATTTAACATCTACTAACAAATAAAAATTATAATCCACAATTATAATAAAGCTCACCCAATAAATATAATTATCTAAAAATTTCCTTATAAAATTAGATTTTAAAACAAAGAACAAAAATAATAACAAGAGGGGAATTTAAATTTTAAATTGGATTTTAATTCCACCTTGCCCTAATTTCTTCCAACAATAAAATATAATTTTATTTATGGCAAAAACCCTAACCCTATTTTTGAAACTCATTCTTTTTCTCATCTTTGTTTTCACTTTTATCTTTCTTTCTCTTTCTCTCTCTCTCATTTTGTCTTGGTTTTGTTTCTGGGTTGTAGGTTTAATGGCCACATATGAAATGCATATGATGGCATTTAAATATATATAAATATATATATATATATATATATATATATATATATATATATATTGTGTTTTTTAAATTAGATTTTCTTTTAAAAATATATTATATATTTTTTTGTTAAATGTTAACCCTAAGTTTATTTTATGCAAATCTGTGGAGGGGTGCTGTTGTGGCAGTGACGGGGGTAGTGCTGAGGAGGTGCTATGTGGTGGAGGAAGGGAAACGCTGTGGTAGGGGAGCGAAGGTCTGTGGCAGAGGATGGACCGACGAAGGAAAGGCCGGCGGAGGGCGGAGTTTGCAGTGGCCGCGGGGAGTAGTGGAGGGAGGGCCGATGGTGGTAATGGGACGGTGGCCGCGGGAGAGGGTGGTCCGTGGTGGTAAGGCAGAAGGGGAGTGTGGGGAGGGGGACGGAGCCCCCACCCACATCCCAAATGATGGGGTGTGGGTGGGGGCTTCGCCCCCCTCCCCACACCCAACACAAAAGGAAGAAACAGCGATGGGGGGTTCGAAACCCCCCCACCCCTTCATACTTTTTTTGTATAAAAAACAAATCTGCGAACTGTCCAAACACAGTCGCTTCTTCTTGTTCGGCATTTTCTATTTTTTTAATATTTTATTTTATTTCAATTTCATTCAATATAATATATATGTATATATATATGTATGTAAATACACAACAATCATAATTTTTATAATTCAAATTCACAGTTAATGCTATAATATATATATATATTTTATGAGTATATTTAACACAATCAATTTTGTTTGGCAGAAATAATGAAATCAATTTAACTTTTAAATACATAAGAATACAATCATTCAATATACACATAATTTATATAATTATATATATATATATATATATCCATATATAATTATATTTGTAACTATAATTTTCCTTCCAATCACATACAAATTTCTATTTTTTTAAGAACAATAAACAAAATTATGTTTTCTATTACTCAAATTTATATAAGGCAAGGAACTCATTTTTCTCCTTTTCTTTTAACAAAATATATTCATTGCAATATTAATAATCGCATTTTTAAAGGAAGGAAATAAATACAATTTAGTAAATTCTTCCAATACTTAACATCATCTAATTTTCTCTTTTTCACAATAACAATATACAAATTTCATGTTTGTCACAAAATGAAAACCACAACTTTACTAATTGATATTTTAATATAACATACAAATGCAATAGCTTTAAAAATAAATTTTCTTCCTTCCACATTTGAATAATAAGCATTCAAACCAACAATTTTAAGTTTCTAATTCATATGAAAGTAGCTTTCACACACAAATAAAAAAGAAAATATATTTTACAACAAGAGAGAGAACAATGCTCTTCTCTTTGACAACTAACAAAATATGCAAGCTCCTAAATAGGCCAAACTCTCTCTCAAGAGCTAAAAGAGTAAAAGAAAATAAAATATCAACTCCAAGAACAAGGTGTTTTCTCCAACTTCACAACTTAGCTCCAATGAACCTGCATATCACAACAAGGGGAAAGAAGCCACACATCTTGCTCTCCTCCCTACCATAGACCCGCAAGTGGGTCACCCCCAAGCTAGGGAGGTCATCCACACACCAGGGAACTCATTCCACATCACAACAAGGCATTCAAATAATCAAACACAATTTTACACCCATGGAATAACACAACACAAGAACTCAACCAGGGTGAGTTCAAAGGGGTAAGGGAGTGGACACACTCAACTCAAGAGTGCCACTCCTACGAGTATCCCAAAACAAATGCGTCATAAGGCCTCTAGCCAACAAATTTAAACACAATTTTCACAAAGCTTCCATTTTGGCTCTCAAGTCATTTCACATATTGCTCAAAATCTCATATTGCCCTCAAGGCTTACAACACCACAAAAACAAGGTAATGACCTCGAGGAGGTTCACTCCTCCCCTACCCTACACTTGTTGAGCATCTTCTCCCAAGTGGGAGAGGCTCTTACAACACCCTACAAATTTTCCCCACAGTAACAATAAAAACTCAAGAAAATAGATCTCACACATAGCATCATGCAAGCAAACAAAAATATAAAGGGAATGCCTTAGCCTTGAATCCAACCTTTAAAAGCTTAATTATGGTAGATGGTTGATGTAGAGCTTCTCCAAATCCTCCTCCAACATAAGCCACAAAACTCTCTCTATCTTTTTCCCCAAAGTAAAATTCAAACAATAAAATTATCCAAAAATTCAACAACCCATAACCTTCTCCAAGTGGGATTAAAATAAGATCAACCCATGAGCTTTGAGGAATAGAGAGGTGACACTTGTCACCTCCTCACTCTTCCTCCCCACTACAAGCAAGACCCATGACATGTGTACATGTCACTCACCCATCCCCAAGTCTCTCTCACCCCTCCACTTGTCCTCTCTCAAACATGTGGGAGAGAAAAGTGGAGCTTAAGAGGAAATGGGTAACACATGTGTCCCATTCCTTTCCTCCCAAGAGGGACCATACAACTCCAAGGTAATCTCACCAATTGTGAGAGAGACTTGGAGTAAAGTCCTCCTCAATTGGGGGGTCTTGGAGACATCTCCAACCTTGGGAAGTGGAAGGGATGGGGTTGAGTGTTGGACCCACTCATCCTCTCCCTCCCATGCCTCCAATTTCGTCACTTAACTTCAGGGTGAAGTTAAGGTGACCAAATGGAGGTTTACCAAGGGTTACCCAAGTCAAAAAGGTCCCTAGACCCAAGGGCTACAACCCAGGGTCAAGTTTAGCTTATTTTGAGCACCTAGGGTTAAGTTAAAGCACATGAAAAGGGGTCCCAAAATATAAAATTTAAAAAATAAAATTCAAGACAAAATTCTTACAACACCAATTAGAATTTAAATTAAAAGAGGGGTAGACTTAGCCTGATTAACAACATGCAATCAACATTACAAAAATTCATCATACACAGAGTTGATCTTGGTTCCTCATGGAACTAGATCAGCTTCACAAGGGATAACAACATCGTGTGTGGGATGATCTCCAATTTCTATGGCTTGTTAGAAATACCTGTGCACTCAATTGCAAAGTTAATTCCACATATATATAATAGCCAAAGCAAATTAAAACATACACTCACATAAAATATCACAAGTTCACATAAGCTTCAAGGAAGTCACATTACAATTAGATTCTAAATTCTGCATTTCAAACATCCATTCCCAAGATTGAATCACAAAACAAATTTCTATCTAACATCACCCAATTAGTTTTCCCATAACATCATAATATAAAGCATCTATCTAACATCATCAGTAAAGCAATATCCAGGTCTAACACATCGTAAACATACTAAGCATAACAACCCACATACATCATAAAGTCTAATAGTTCAGGAATTTAGGATCAACAGTCCCACAAGTCTACATACATCACCAACAGTAAAGTAATAGTCAAATGTACAGGAAAGAAAAGGTAGGCCTCACACATCTGTTTTTCACATATAGCATCCCTTTATCTCATTGAGAATGTATAGGTTATTTATTGTTCTATTTGCATCTGCAACTATTTTTCATGTACTTGCCTTTCTGATTTCACAACCTTGAGCATGAAATGTGAGGGTGTGTCATTGATCACACATTTGACTAACACTAAGAATATTATTCTTCAAACCTTCAACATACAAGACATTTTCTATTTTTGTTTTTCCATTGTCAAGAGTAAGAGTACCTTTTCTAGTTATCCTCGTTGTAGCATTATCTCCAAATTTCTTAGTGCCTCCCTTTACTTCCTTTAAGGTGAGAAATTTTCTCTTGTCCCCTGTCACGTGGCTTGAGCATCCACTATCAATGTACCATTGATTTCCTTCATTTTGGGTATGAAAAATAGTATGCACAAGCATAGATTTTTTCTTCTTTTCTTTCTCCTACTTCCTTTTCTAAACTTGTGTAGGTTCTTCCTTTTGTTTAGGAAGCGTATCCACTTTCTTGTTCTATCTAGGAGGTTCCACAAAACCACTTCCACAAAAGCATGTTGTATGACCATAGTCGTTGCACTTATAACACACAATATTGTAATCCAACAAAGGAGAAAATGAATTGTAGTTTCTATTCAAGAATCCATAAGAACTTCCGTTTTTGTTCCATGCAAAATTGTTTCTTGTATGTGTCCTATAATCCATTTCTTTATGACCAAAATTATTTCTTGCAAGTGCCCTACAATCCTTTGCTTTATGACCAAAGTAATTTTAGAAAAAGCAATAACCAAAGAAAGAATTTTGAAACCTAGTTATGTGAGACTGCCTTGGAGGAAAAGATCTTGTGAATTTATCCTTGTTGTCTTTGTCAAGAATGTTGGTTTTATTCTAGATATCATTTCCTTTCTTATTATCACTTTCATTATTGATGGACCTCTTGAGTGCATTTGCATAGCCTTTAGGATTTTCTTCATTTAACTTCTTTGGTGATTGTGTAGCCTTTGGATTTTGATCTTCTTTAGTATTCCCCTGATTTTATTCATAGCCAAGGCCAATTTTAATGAGTGGTGATCTTTGGCAATTGATGATATCATCTAATATTTTAGTACTCTTCTCAAACTTTAAGCTTATATTCAGTTGAGTAGTTGTTTTCTCTAGTTCCTTCCTTAAGGAAACAATTTCAAATTCTAACTTCTCGCAGTTTTCTTCCTTAATCTTTAGCTAAGTTCTCACCTCTTTTCTATCCTTTTTGTTTCTTCTAGATGAATCTTTAGGTCAATGATAATATTTTCAGATTCCTCAAGGTCTTGAGATAATTTTGCTCTTGAATCACAATCCTCTTTTTCATATTTCTACAACTGCAATTTTTGTTTCAAAGAAGCTTCTTGATTTCGCTTAAGGGACAAATGAGTTCTTCTTCAAGATCCACTTCTTTATCAATTTTAACATTTTCTTCCTCTTTTGAATCTATCTTTTCTTTTCCTTTGTCTTCATTTTCCAAAATGTCACACTTTGTTTCTATTGCCATGAAGAGAGTTTCTTCTCTATCACTATCAGAGATACTTTCATCACTTTCCTTAGATGAGCTACCATCCTCTTTGGAATAGAGGCTTTTATTTTGTTTATGAGAGCTCTTCTTCTTTTTGTATTTACCTTGTTTGTAGTTCTTTTTGTATTGATGGTGTTTGCTCCCTTTCTTTCTATTATGCTCTTCTTCATTCTTACTACTCTCATTTTCTCCATATGGACACTTAGTAGCAAAATGACCTACTTTTCCACAATTAAAGCATTTGAAGGGTAGCTTACCTTTGTATTTATCCAATCCTTTCTTAAGCTTTCTCACAAAATGAGCTTCCTTTTCATATGACTCATTGTTGGAGATATAACTTGATTCAAGTTCTTTATTCTTCACTTTCTTTGAAGATTTGAAGGTAACTTCTTCTTTAATGACTTCTCCTTTTTAGTTCTCATTTCATATGCCATGAGGATCCCATGCAACTCATTCATAGTTAATTTATCCAAGTCCTTTATTTCTTCAATGGTTGAAACTTTTGCATCAAATCTCAAAGGAAGATGCCTTAGCACTTTTTGCACGATCATTGATTCTTCAACTTTTTCACCAATTCCACTAATGTTTTCGACGATTTCATCCACACAAAGAAGATAGGTTGCAACATCTTTTTCATCTTTCATCTTCAAGCTTTCGAATTGTCTTTTATGAGTTTGGAGCTTAGCCTTCTTAAGTTTGTCATCTCCTTCATAGATGTTTTTAATTTTATTCTAGATTTCTTTTGCTGAGTCACACTGCATTACCTTGACAAACTCTGATTTGGATAAACCACACAAGATAGCATTCATGGCTTTTGCATTGTTTTCACTAACCTTCTTACCCACCTGATCCGTTGGTGGACATGCTGAAGCTTTACAACCATTCACTACTAATTGCCAAATATCAAAGCCAAGAGCCATTAGATAAGTTCACATTCTTATGCTCCAAAATGCATAGTTTGTTCCATCAAACAATGGATCTCTATTTGAGGAGAAACCTTCTTGACTAGCCATGCGTGCTTCCGAGATCTACCTTCTAGCAGTTAGACTATTTGTGAAGGAACGTGATCTAATACCAATTGATGAACACACACTTATACTGAGAGGGGTGTGAATTAGTATAAGATAATATTTTACTTATTTAAAACTTAACAACCACAACAATAGCAATCACACAAGATCTAACAATTATGCAACACAAGATTTACGTGGAAACCCTTTTGGGAGAAAACCACGATGAAAAACCTACTTGGATCTACTGTCCAAATCCAATCATAAAAATCAAATGTTTCTTACAAAATATTTGTAGGCACCAACCCATTGGAGACACCAATCCTCATTCCTAAACAATTTGTAGGCACCAACCTACTGGAGACACCAATCCACATTGCTAAGCACCAACTTAGAAAGAGACGCCAATCTCTTCTTTTGGGAAGCACCAAATTCCAAATGAACAAAGTATTTGCCTTCTTGAGTATTGCTTATTCAATGGATGATCATTTGAATCTTTCTCATACAATCTCCTTGTAAATGATGCAGCATTTTCCACACTTATATTCTCCTTAAAAAAATTGCTTGTATTATATTTTTCACACCCCCATTCTTCTTCAAAAATCTTGCTATAAATGATATTACATTATCCACATATACATTTTTTCTCAAATCTTCTCGTAACATATTCACACTCATAAATTTGTTGTTATATACTTAGAAATTTACCTTTTTGGGACTGATTATTCATTTTTTGTTTGATTGTTAAAACACCCATCTCATCCTCTATTTATATCTTCTCATGCCTCTTCAAGAGGGGCAATTTCTTCCAATGGAGATGACTTCTCTCAAGAGAGGCAACTTCTCCAAGAGGGGTCGGCCTCATTAGAAACAAATAATTTATTTAATTTTTAATTCCCCAAGAGGGTGAAACATATCAAGAGGGGTCAGCTGCTCCATAAGGGTCGACCCTATAAAAATGATAATAAGTTGATTTTAATTCCTCAATGTAGGTGTCACAAATCTGCAGGTCGACCAACATTTAAAATTAATGTTCTTCATAAAAACAATGCTACCTTAATGGGGTTGGCCCCTAATAAATATTTAGTTTCCAATGGTACATAAGAGAGTGATTTATCAAGGCATATGATTTCTTTGATAGTACCACCATGATTTCTTCTTAACATCAATGACAACATTTTCAACATAGGTTTGCTATGTCACTCTCTAAAATCCCAAGTTGTTATAGGCTTGATACATCAGCATGCATTAACATATATTATGAGGCCTATGAGCTTGGCTTGAGCTCTATGCTAAATGAATTAAATCTTACCACTATGTAGCAAGATTATGAATTAGTTGACTACATTGAGAGAACAAGAGATGAATATGCGATGAGGTTGTTAACTCTAAGGGTTCAAGCTAAGGATGTGCCATGTGTTGAAGATGTTCAAGTGAATGTTGTGGCTAGTGAATCTGCAATGGAATTTGGGAAGGATGATACTGCAAAATTTGATGAGTATGATAGTGTTGTTAGGAGGGTGGAAATTTATGGTAGTGCATCATATAATAGTAATGTAGATGATGGAGATAACATATGCATTTATTTGCTATTGGATGGGTCGGTTCATGGAGATGGTAACAATGATGAATGTTTGTTAGATGAACTCCCATGCTTTGTCCCTCTTGACAATGATGAAGATGATGGTGATGTTGCAAGTGCTCATGTGGAGGTAGAAATGCCTCATGTTTCACATGGTTGCCTTCAGTCCTTTTCCTCTTTTGCTGATGACTTATAGAATGACTTGTATTAGTTAGATGATTCAACAACTCCTAGCATTAGAAAGTGTGACCACCATGATGAGAACTTTGATACTAAATAGATTTTGCATGTTGTAGATGAAGTTCCTTGTTTTGTAGCATCTTTTTGTGGTCATGATCAGAAGAAAGATGAAGAAGAAGATATGTGTCCTCAATTTGATTTTAGTAGCAAGTATGACATAGAAAGTTGCCATAATGAGCTTGAAACAAAGTGATAGATTGAAGAACTTGGTTCTTCACTTGAAGTGTCTCATGATGTTAACAGTTATGCTAATAATTTAAATTATAGCTTGAATCATGCCTATGATTTAGATATTGAGAAGTATATTAGCACATGTAAAAGTGTTGTATCACTAGTATAGAAACAATAATATATGATTAAAAAAACTACTAAAAACTACATATAAATGACTAAACATGGCCACATGACCATTAGTAGTTTATTGTCAGTCATTTATAACGCAACCAAATTGATGACTAAACCATTTTTAGTTATTTATTGGTTGTTTTGATTGATAAATTTGGTAGTATATTTAGTCGTTAATTTAGTCATTAATTGTTGTAAACTAGTCACTTATTTAGTCATTTTTTATTCACTAATATATTTAGTCGTTAATTTAGTCATTGATTGTTGTTAACTGGTTACTTATTTAGTCATTTTTATTCATTGATTTTCGTCCATTGGTAATGTATTTAGTCATTAATTTTAATCATTATTTTGATCAATTTGGTAGTTTTTTTAATTATTTTTGTTCACTGATTTCTGTCAACTGGTAGTATATTGATACATTGTTTATTAATTGCATAATCATTATCTTTAGTCATATTTATTCACTGCTCTATCAATTGGCAGTATATTTAGTCAATTGGTAGTTTATTTAATTGTTTTTGTTCACTGATTTCTGTCAACTGATAGTATATTGATACATTGTTTATTATTTGCATAATCATTTATATTTAGTCATATTTATTCATTGCTCTATCAATTGGTAGTATATTTAGTCAATTGGTAGTTTATTTAATTATTTTTGTTGACTGATTTCTGCCTAAAAGTGTTGGAAATGAGACAATGCTTTTGAGGTTTAAACATAAAACATAGAAAAACAATCAATCATTCATTTGCACATAATGAAACAACTATTAAGAAGGCAAAATGCTAAAATTTTATTGAGAAAATGTGTTCTTATAGCAGATACAAGACTTAAATATGTGTCTTTTCTTTGAAAAATGTTTTACAAATTGTGTTTCTCAGTGCTATGACTGAGAAAATTGAGTTACAATGCTCTATTTTTTGCTACAGCTCCAAAACTGCATGAAATAACTACTTGAAAAATGAAGCCTAAGGGTCCTATATCTCATCCCATACATGAAGCCTAAGGGTCCTATGTACATCCTAACTTCCTTCACTCACAATATGCTCTAAAAATTGTGTCAACAATCGAAGCCGGTTCCTGGAATAAACAAAGACAAAACAAGAACTGTTGGCTTAATATAAACCTTATGGAAATTGAAAAATAGCTTTGGAGATTTTATACATTACCTTTTTCTCGCATTCTTCAACAACTAGTGGTTCAACAGGAAGGAGAGAACGAACAGAAAGAATAAGACCTTTGATGAAGTCCTCAGGACAATCATCATCAAGCAACTGACTAACAACTAAAGAAGCATTATCAATTTAGTAAAAAAATCATCAGTTTCAAAGATCATCAAACTTTATAATGTTAAGTAATAAGAACATAATATGCTTGTATTCTAAGTGCACCTTTAACAACATCATAGCCATAATCAAGATTCTGTTGTTCCAGTAGTTTTCCCACTACAACAACACCCTTGACACCAGCATTGGAAGCAATTATATGTACAAGAGACTTCAAAAAATAGAAAAAATGAATGATTAAACACTGAGATAAAGCCTATTTCTAGACATAAACAAAAGAAAGTCTAGGTTAGTAATTTATACCTTCAATGCATTCTGAATTATCTGAACTCCAATCTTCTGGTCAAAGTTGGTTGTAGGAATTGTATCAAGCTCTTTTGTTGCATAGAGAAGAGCAACACCACCACCTAGAATGTATCTTCTAGTAAACACAGAGCTATAAACTTCCTAACAAAAATATTACCATCTCTAATGCTTTAATGAAATTTACAAATTTGTTTACCTAGTAAAATGCCCTTCTCTACTACTACCTTCATTGCATTCAATGCATCAATGACTTTATCTTTTTTCTCTCCAACTTAAAGCTCACTGGCTCCTCCAATCTAAATTAAATAAAAAAGACCATAAAAAAAATTTAGATACAATGTATCATCCTAATTTGAAAATATTGAAAATTATCTTCAGACAACTGATCATAGTTTGATTATAAGTTAAACCTTGTGAACAACAACTCCTCTTGATAGCTTTTCCAGTTACCTCTCTTGGAGATTTTCTTTGTCATAATCAAATGTGCTTGCTTCAATATTAGTACAAATCTGTGACCAAATATTTTGTCAGCCATGCCAAGCATACCAACACAAATATCTTATCAGCTCTATTGTCACCAAGCATTATAGTCTTGCAAAAATATTATCACGCTTCACTCTAATAAAACTCACCTACTCACATCTCTCTTCAATTGCTTTTTGTCACCACCTCCATCAAGAATTATAGTATCATCCTTAGATATTGTCACCTAGAATAAAGAACAACTAATCTTATCATACAACAAAATGTTAAAATGACAAAAATAATTTGAGTAACAACACAACAAAAACCTTGTCCATGGATGACAGCAACATTATACGCCTATATACAAGGATACTACTATGTTTACCTACCTTCTTAGTTATTCTAAGCATGCCAAATTCTACTTTATCCAGCTTCATACCAAGATCCTTTGATATGACCTGAAGATAACTACCAGCCATAAATATTTTTCCTTGAGAAGTGGAGAAATCAAAATGGCAAAATACATGCAAACTAACTCAATTGAGAAACAAATTTGGTTCAATAGGTGTCACATGAAGAAGCCAAACTTGCATAACAAACAAGAAACTCCAAAGCCAAAAAAGAGAGTAGATACATAGAAACATAAACCTAACCTGTCCACCAATAAGTGTATTAAGATCCTGCAAGTTATTTTTCCTTTTTTTACCAAAACTAGGGGCCTTAATAGTACAAACCTGATTTAGACACAAATATATTTTTAAAATGATAAGGATTTAGAATTTAAAGTTAAAAAATAATTTAAAAAGTAAACAAGATTTAATAAGAAAAATCCACCAACCTTCACCCCTGCACAAAGCTTATTCAAGATCAAAGTAGCCAATGCTTCACTCTCTATATAACATCCTCTGCTACAATCAGAAGAGGCCTTTGTTTCTGTGATAAATGCAACACAAAATTATGTTATTTGTCTGTAATCAAAACATTGACTAAACATAGATAGATATCCTAAGAATCATAAATCAATCCAAGACACCACAAGACCTCTGTCACATGAATATTGACAAATTCACTCAACCTTCAAGTGTCAATGATCTCAGTTAGAGCATATTACTGTCCAAAGAAAAACACACTCCAAGAGCACAGTAATACAATGACATTATGTAGTACTGTGATTCAATTCTCTTCTTTGTGCACAAGTAAATGCAACACAATGATCTTCACATTTATAATACTCACAGACCCTTGACATTACTAAACTCCATTCACATAAACATTTGCATAAATTGAGCATTGTTATAGGGGTTTACACAATACATTCACACTCAAACAAACTTCTATCACCTGAACATATTCAGTCCATTGCAAGGAAACCATGAATAATGCAAAAACAAAACCATTATATAACCTTCTCCTCTGTCATTTGAATCTCTCTCTTAATTTATACACTTGGCAAGAGTATTAGAAAATTGGTGATGCTAAATGAAACAATCTGAAAAATAGGCTTGCACTATAATAATGTACACTACAATAGATATCCAGTAATAATGAAGGGACATCCATCAAAGCATAACAACAGGGATTTTTTTGTCATATGTTGTAGTTACAAGTGCCCTACTAGACATACATGAAAATGTGGAAGCATAGACAAGGCAAGCTAGGCTTTCCTACATCACCGTTGGCATGACTTGAAGAGTTTGCGGGAGAGTGGGTGCCTTCCATGATATCACATTTCTTTGAGGCATTTTTTGAAATAGTTTGCTTGCCTTGTCTATGCTTCCACATTTTCATGTATGTCTATGTGTGCGAGTACTCTGCGACTGGATTTATTTATTGTTGTTTATTACTGAGCCCTAAATAGTGATCTGGTTATGGTTCCAAAACACGGGTTACAATTCATTGCCATTCATATTCTTTGCCAAATAATATATTCTTCAGTAAGCAAAGAAAAATCAGAGCATGTGACTTTCATTCAGTAAGAATTAGTTGCTATCTTCTAGGGAAAATGATCTACTGTGTGCATACAAACACTCACCCCATATTCCAAACAAAACTAGAGCATTTTAAGTTGAATTTGCCTATTGACCTTGCAAGATTAAGCCTATGAATTGATGATGCATTCTATAGGGGAGAATTGACTTCGCTAGGTGGATGAGGTTCTTTGACATCTTTTACTAAAATAGTAAAACTTCATCTAAATTTGAAAATTTCATTCATTTTCTCATGACTATCACCAAATTAGCAGTTGATAGGATGTAGATTTGGATAGTGTGGAGATGGAAGGATATGGTCATTTGTTTTATACTGCTACGAATACTATGTCCTTCATAGTGTTGCACTATGCATTTCAAATTCCATCTAAGCAAGCTATAAGATAACTCTACTTATGAACAACTAGTTTAGGAGTTTCATAAAGGCATATAAGGTAGTGATATTGAATGTTTAGGGAGGAAAAGAAATATAAAATCAAGTCCAAAAAACCCATAAGACTTAAATATGTGTCTTTGCTTTGAAAAATGTGTTACAAAGTGTGTTTCTCAGTGTTGTGACTGAGAAAACTGAGTTGCAATGCCTTTTTTGCTTATATGGCTCCAAAACAGACAAAAAACACTAAGATCCTTGAACAACACATTCAAACTATTGCATAAAGAAGTGGGCCAAGCCGTCTAACAAATAGTACATGATAAACATCAACTATGTCATTTTTTTCAAATATTTTAGTGGCCACCGTGTGAAGGTCTCTTCTTTCTCTTTTATATGGACAAGTCCATCTATTTTGTCTTCATAAGCAAGGGGTATGTTACTTGTGACCTTTAAAATATTTACATTTGCATCTCCTATTCCTTTCAATTTGACTCCATGTACAACAGATAGTGAGTGAATCTGCCCAATGCCCATCGAAGCACCATCAAACGAATCCAACACCCCAACTTTATCCTCTTCTTGGAGTTTATCAATAAATGCTTGCAAAAACAAAAAAAATACACATTATATTGGGATACAAAACACACATTATATTGTTTTTGACAACTATATGTAATGTCTTATGTCTTGGAACAAATCAGTTTTTGTATGTGTTTTTTTTATTCTGTTGAATAACAAAGAAACAACTTTTTACTCTGAAAAAAAAAAACTAACCCATTGTGAGGTACAAACAAATGGAGGGAAAGACTACAATAGTGCTAGACTGTACAAGTACTCTAGAAAGAGACATGGATTGGCAATGAAGTCCCCCAAACCGAGGACCATGACATCCCCGAACACAATACACTAATGCATTGTCAAAATCTATGTATGCACTCTATTACAACTAAGCTCTAAGCTTCCATATGTAAGTTATATGTTCTCCCTTATTTCCATAATCTATGTATACTAGCTAATTACACTTCACTACTATTCTAACCAACTTCTATCAAATAGGTAATGATTACCCTTATTTCTATAATAAAATAACCATTACTTGAATAGTACTTACTTGGATGTGGTTTCATAGCACTCACCTTGAGTTCAACATGACTACTATTATGAATATCATGTGCATGCTCGTTGAGTTCATCATCATAATTATCACTATCAACATTGACATGAAGTTGTATAGTTTTGCAGAGAGCTATATTGACAGGGCCTTTTTTCTTTTCATTCTACTTTCATATAATTGCTCTACATGTGGTTTAATCATCATGCAAAAATTAATATAAGTCAAGTAAAGAAAGAAAAATCTATAAATTTTTGTCCAAAAAGAACATTTTAAGCATGAAGAATGACAAAACATTGGGACAAATTAACTTACAACTTAAAGAATGCAAAAGCTATAAATTTTTGCCCAAAAGAAGAATGACAAAACATTGGGATAGATTAACTTACAACTTAAAGAATGCAAAATCTATAATTTTTTGTCCAAAAGAACATTTTAAGCATGAATAATGACAAAACATTAGGATAGATAACTGACAACTATTATATTACCTCAACTAATTCAACACAACTATGATGACTATGTTGCACATTCTTGTCCAATTCATCATGATCATTATCAATATTGGCAGCTCTATTGACATCATGAAGGCATTTTCATTTTCCTGCTGCTTTGATAAAATTGCTCTGCATGTGATTTAACCATCATGCAAAAAAATATACAAAGCATTCAATAGTCAAGTAAAGAATGCAAGCTATAAATTTGTTCAAAAGAACATTTTCTGGATCACTCCAACAATAAAGAAACTGGGTTGGATTCTCCTACACTTAGATTTTAATAATCTACATATTAAGAGGCATTTGTATATAGAATTTCTAAACAAGAAGAAATGAGATCAATAGAGCCTCTTACCTCATCTGAATCTGTGGATTTATGCTCATTCCATGCAAAAACTATAGGGTTAATAGAGGCAACCAACTACGAAACTTGTTGAGTGAGACCGAATATGCAACTCATTACCTGTTGCTACCCTTCATTTGAGTTGACATGATCTAGAGAGGCTTCTACTAGGCATTTAACAAATGGTTGTGAAATCTCTGTTGACGAACTAGATTTCCACTTGATCCTACTCTTAGATTTACTAGGTCGATATAGTGCTGTCATATAATTGACAATATCTTCTGCACTCATTTCTCTATTACTATTTTCCACCTAAAATACAATGATCAATATATAGCCAATTCAATAAAAATTGAAATAAATAACACAATGTAAATTGAACCAAAAATCCATACACTTACTACAAATTTGTCCATTTTGGCCTGCAACCCACCTCAGCCAAATGTATATCCAACCCTCACATTATCTTTTTCTCTCTTGCCTCTATTACTCTTTGCCAAATATTCTTCGGAATGCATACTTTCTTTCAATGCCTCCCACTGTTTGGGAGATAGAGTGGAGTCTAACCTCTATTTTCCCTCCATGATTGTTTTTCTACAATTGTATCTAAAATTGTTCATCAAAATTCTCATCTTTTGCTTGTAATATTTTCTAGAGATTTGTCCACTAGTAGTCTCAAAAGCATTTTCCATTTTTTGTATAACATTTTCCACAATTCATGGATCTTTCTCTACAAAACTTGATTTACAAATATCCAAATGGGCCCTACATCTTACACCCAACTCAGAGGCCCACTTTGCAACATTTGGCCCAATGGGGCTCACCATCTCTCGATATCTCAACCAAGAATGACTTCTTGCCTTCAAATTTTCTTTCTTTTGCATTCCTCTCTGTAGATCTGTACAAATCTTGACTCAATCTTTTTCTTTTGACAAAAGTAGACACATCTTCTATTAAACCACTACCAGTATTTCTGGTTGATCCACTAGTTCCATCAAAAGTTCTAGATGCAACAAGTGTACTTTGAGGGACATCAGATGCAAGCGGTATCTCTTCATGACTTTCATTAACTAGAACTTCATGCTCCTTGGCCACATCAGGTGTGGTATGAGTAGGTAGATCAATACCGGTCTCCATAGATTTCACTTCAAACACATCCTTTAATGTTGAATAAATCATCTACAGACCTATTGTTCCTTTGCTCTGATGTTTTTCAATAATCTCTCGTATACTTTGTGCTAAGAGATCATCACGACGTTGCACATCACCATGTGCTATATCAGGATACACATCACCTTGTGCTATATCAGGCTACACATCACCATGGGCTATATCAGGCTGCACATCACCATGTGCTATATCAGGCTACACACCACTATATGCTATATCAGGTTGCACATCATCACAACTATTGTTTTCACCAACTGCAGTTGTTGAATCACAAATGCGTCAGGTTCTACGAGATGGTGGCACTGTATCCTTTCTTTCCTTTTATTTTTTCTCTGCATTTTCTTTGCACTTTTTTTCTTGCCTATAAAACAAAAAAACAATATCATATTATGTCTTATATACATAAAGCTCTTGCCTATAAAATTTCATTAAACACTATTAAACAAATAATATATTACTTAGTGGATTGACAACTTGCCTGTTTGTCAAACTAAGATGCAATAAATATTCATTATTCTTGGCCACTCTTTCTCTACGAAAGTGCTCATAATCTATCACTAAAATTTCAGCATTATGATCACTATCATCTAATTTGTACCTTACAGTCCTTTTCCTCATTTACTGAAGTCCAAAAAAACAATAATGTATAAATTAGCAACTTGAATCAATAAAACTTTATTGAGTTCATAAGTTGATAATTGTTGACTTTCCAATCCACTAATAACTGCAAATAGAAACTTAAAATAGAATTTAGTTTACATATTAAAAAGAATTTGTAGTAAAAAACCAAGAAGATATTTACAATTATAGGTATCAAACTATCAATATGACTATCCCTTGTTTCAATTGGATACTGACACTTAAGTAGATATGTTCTCCTGAATGCAGACCAAAATTATATGATTGCCTCAAAGTGGCTAGCTTTGGAAATTGTTTCACTAGATGGCTCAGAGAACATGGAACTAAATCCTACTCCTAAAACTAACAAGTTGATTTATTTTTCTTTTTATGTATATGATTGTCCGATTGTGAGTAATTTGTGAAAATAAGCCCAACTCTGATTGGTGCCAATCCTAGGGTTTGAAGTCAATTCCTTACAAATGTAGATTACTTCTCTTAAGCATCACAAATATACAGATTCATAGGATTTATTATGTTCTCGTCTTATATAAAATAATCCAAGAAATGGTATTTCTAGAAATTCTTCTTACAGATATCCCTATTGCAAAACACACCTCCCCATATCTGATTTAAAGCATTTTAATCTATTCCTTAAATAGAAGCAATGAATCAGACATGCAATATAGAAAATGTCTATTCAAGAATTCAGAAACCCTTATTACCCTCATTCAAAAGAGAAATGCAAACAACATAGGAGACAATTGATGGAAACACATGCTCAGAGGCATTTTTCATATATTGCAATCTGAAACTGATAAAATGCTTATTGAGAACATATATTCAACATGCAAGAAATTAAAACGTAGAACTCAGAATTGAAATAGACAACAACTTCAATTGAAATAGACATAGTTGGCAAAGATTAAACTTACTAGTTTTACTTGTAGAAGCTTGGAATTTCAATATTTCTTCGACCAAGTTAGATGACCGGTAATTTAGGCTAGGCAGTCAATGATAGATTATAACATAAAGTAACAACATGACTGCAAGACTTAGGGTTTTAAGGGGAAACAAGAAGACAATTGATAAAAGTTGACTCAAAACCCTAAAACCTAGATAGGTACCACCACATATAACCAAAGTTTAGGTGAAAAGCTAACCTCTTAAGGTGGTAGGATAGTTAAAGTGACAAAACATTATCATAATCATCTGCATTGCCAGCAAGATCAGAATCCTGATCACTCTTGTTTGCATCTTCTTGATTTTCTTCCTCATCCTCATCTATGACATGTAATACATTCTCTCTCCCAATCTCTTCATTGGTAATCAAAATCTCTACTTCAAACACTCCATTATTGTCTTCATCCACTTCTTCGAATGTTTCTTGTAAATTAACATATTGCCCATCAGGCATTATATTGACAACTTCCATGAATTTTCATTTCGAACGAGACTCTGTTTGAATGACATATGACCATCCTAGGCTTCTTACATCATCAATTAGAAATGATTGGTTAATTTGAAGAGGGGAAACATACGGCTCATCCGTCTCTGATAAAGATTGTCGTGTATTTGCACATACAAATCCATACTCATCAAATTGTACCGCAAATGGTCAGATCCACTTACATTTAATAATATAGGACTATTTTCACCAAAATCCACTTGAATAATTTCTTGGATGAATCCAACATAAAATTTCTTCTCAGTTTTGTGAAGAAATTCAGCACTAACAACACAATCACAATTTGTCTTTCCTTTGTCTTTTTCTTCCACTCTTAAATGACTACCATAGGCCCACATTCCACTAAAACACATACCCCATAGGAGATTGTGAAAGCTCACTTTCCTCCATTGTTATATCTTGACCTTCTTCTTTTGCATCACTGACTGCATTAGCAATCCATTCTTCAAATTTTGGAAAAGAATCACCTCCAATCAAATCAGGACATCTATGCTTTTGAGGTCGATGTTGCATCCAATCTTGAGGGTAAGTGCAAGAAGATGGGGGGCCAAAAAGGGGTCTTAAGTGGCCACTTTTTTTCTGAAATCAGGAAATATTGGCCTTGGATGAGAAATTGAGCATAGTTACACTCAAAATTTGGAGATACAACCAAAACAATGTTTGTAGTGCTCCGAGTCTACTTTCTAAACTACTATTTTTTTAAAAAAATGGCATAGATTAAGGGGTTCAAAAGAGGGAGCCACAAAAATTGGTGTTGTTTCTGTCAAAAAAACATAACATATCATGTTTTGTGGCTCCCTCAAAAGGTCAACTTTTTTTTGGTATTTTTAAAATCGCTTCAGTGAGAAATTAGCTAATAGCATGTAGTTTATGCCCGATTTTTTTGATAATTTTTTGATGAATATTTAATTTTTTACTAATTTTCAAAGTGGACACATCCTAAAAAATAGAATTTTGGCCGTGCTACCCCTATAAATTTTGAAAACTAATTGAAAATCATTTTTTTCTTTTTTTAATATTTGTAGAATGGAGTCTAGTTTTTAAATATATAATTTTTTTGAAATTTCAATGAATAATTAATTTACAATGAAAAAAAGACCAAACAATGGTTTTTGCCCAAAAACAGACACACAAACAAAAGAAATTAAAGATGAAAGGCTTAACATTGTTAAAATGTGAAAAAAATTACATCGTCAGATAGCTAAGAGAAATCCTAACATTACCCAGGTGTTCGATTTGTTGTACTTTGAAACACATGCAAATCTGAGGGTTAGCACGAACAAAATTATGTGAAATCTTGAAGAATATGGAAAAACACGTCTGTTACTATTCAAAAGGCACTCCAAGCCTTTGGGTTGGAAATCCAAAGCAAATCCCAAGCCCAAGGCTTGGGATTCCCAAAGCAAGACATAACGCGCTCACGTTATTGTTTTCTTTGCATTTTTCCTTTTCCATAAAAGTTTGTACTATTTTTCATGTTTGAAATAATGCGAGCGCGTTATGTTCAACTTAAATTTTTTTATGTTCGAGGCTATTAATCATGTATGTATGTATGCCTATATGTATGTATGTATAGTGTCGAGGGTAGAGGAGGGTAGAGATGGGAGTGAGCCGGATAGGGGAGGGTTGGGTGGATAAGGATTGAGTGATTAAGGTTTAAGGTTGAGGGTTGAGCATTTAGGGATAGGATTTAGAGTTTAGGGATAAGGGATTAGAGTTTAGGACCTTGAGGGATTAGGGTTTAGGGTTGAGGCTTTATGGATAGCGTTTAGGGTTAAGGGTCGAGGGATTAGGGTTAAGGTAGAGTGTTGAGGGTAGAGGGATTAGGGATAAGGTTTAGGGTTGAAAGTTTAGGGTTGAGGAATAGGGTTTAAGGTATAGTTTAGTAGTTCTTGTGGATAGAGCTAGTAAACAATGGGAGATTATTTGCCTATTTCATAACAATATACCTCCCCTAAGTGTGGGGTGGACAGAAAGAAACATAGATGTACCCCAATGCAAATCTTTTCTCATAATGATCATCCTTCTAATTTCAACTATTAATTACTCACCGTGGATGTACCATACGCAAAGCTTTTCTCATAGTGTGTACACCTATTGGCAAAATGAACCCCAGATGGTCCAGAAAAACATGCCATATAACATTACTAACATTAAAAATGTTCATAGCCATTTTTCTGACATATTCTTGCAACTCAAATATCTTTAAGAGAAGAGTGTCAAAAATGATGGGTTTAACAACCTAACATAAGGCAAAATAGTTTTGTTGGGTTTAGGGATAGGGTTTAGGGTTTAGGGTTGAGGGATTAGGGTTTAGGGTTGACGAATTAGGGTTTAATGTTGAGAGTTGAGGGTTGAGGGTTTAGGGATAGGGTTGATGGTCAAGGGATTAGGGTTAAAGTAGAGTGTTGAGGGTAGAGGGATTAGGGATAGGGTTTAGGGTTGAAGGTTTAACGATTGAGGGTTGAGGCTTTAGGTTTGAGGGTTAGGGGATTGGGGTTTAAAATATAGTGTTGAGCATTGAGGGTTTATGGATAGGTTTTAGGGTTTAATTTTTAAGGGTTGAGGGATAGGGTTTAGGGTTTAGGGATAAGGTATTAGGGTTTAAGGTATAGTGTTGAGGGTTGAGGGTTTAGGAATAGGGATAGCGTTTAGGGTTTAGGGATGAGGGATTAGGGTTGAGGATTGAGGGTTAGGGTTGAGGGTTGAGGGATTAGGGTTTAAGGTATAGTGTCAAGGGTTGAGGGATTAGGTTTTAGGGTTGATGGATTAGGGTTTAAGGTATAGTGTTGAGGGTTGAGGGTTTAGGGTTGACAGATTAGTGTTTAATGTCAAGGTTAGGGTTAGAGTGTCGAGGGTAGAGGGATTATGGATAGGGTTTAGGGTTGAAGGTTTAAGGATTGAGGGTTAAGGCTTTAGGGATGAGGGTTTAAGGCTTAAGATATAGTGTCAAGTGTTGAGGGTATAGGGAGAGGGTTTAAGTTTTAAGGGTTAAGGGTTGAGGGACAGGGATTAGGGTTTAAGGTATAGTGTTGAGGGTTGATGGTTTATGGATAGGGTTTAGGTTTGAGGGATTAGGGTTTAGGGTTGATGAATTAGGGTTTAATGTTGAGAGTTGAGGGTTGAGGGTTGAGGGTTTAGGGTTCAAGTTTTAAGGGTTAAGGGTTGAGGGATCAAAGTTAAGGGTTGAGGGATTAGGGTTTGACTTTGAGGGTTGAGTACATTGAGGTTTGAGGGTTAAGGGTTTCAGGATAGGGTTGAGGGTCGAGGGATTAGGGTTAAAGTAGAGTGTCGAGGGTATACAGATTAGGGATAAGGTTGGAGGGTTTAGGGATAAGGGATTAGGGTTTAAGGTATAGTATCGAGCCCGTTGAGGGTCTAGGAATAGGGATAGCAATTACGGTTTAGGGATGAGGGATTAGAGTTGAGGGATGATGGATTAGGGTTGAGGGTTGAGGGATTAGGGTTTAGGGATAAGGTTTAGGGTTAAAGGTTGAGGGATTAGGGTTTAAGGTATAGTGTTGAGGGTTTAGGGATAGGGTTTAAGGTTGAGGGATTAGAGTGAAGGGTTGAGGGATTAGGATTTGACATTGAGGGTTGAGGCTTTAGGTTTTAGGGTTTAGGGATAGGATTGAGGGTCGAGGGATCAGAGTTAAGGGTTGAGGGATTAGGGTTTGACGTTGAGGGTTGAGTACATTAAGGTTCGAGGGTTAAGGGTTTCGAGATAGGGTTGAGGGTCAAGGGATTAGGGTTAAAGTAGAGTGTCGAGGGTATAAGGATTAGGGATAGGGTTGGAGGGTTTAGGGATAAGGGATTAGGGTTTAAGGTATAGTATCGAGCCCGTTGAGGGTCTAGGAATAGGGATATCATTTAGGGTTTAGGGATGAGGGATTAGAGTTGAGGGATGACGGATTAAGGTTGAGGGTTGAGGGATTAGGGTTTAAGGTATAGTGTTGAGGGTTTAGGGATAGGGATTAGGGTTGAGGGATTAGAGTGAAGGATTGAGGGATTAGGATTTGATGTTGAGGGTTGAGGGTTGAGGCTTTAGGGTTTAGGGTTTAGGGATAGGGTTGAGGGTCGAGGGATCAGAGTTAAGGGTTGAGGGATTAGGTTTTGACGTTGAGGGTTGAGGTTTGAGGGTCGAGGGTTTAGGGATAGGGTTAGGGTCGAGGGTTTAGGGTTGAGGTAGACAAGGAGCGACTGAGAGACATAGAGAGGGGAGAGGTAGAGAGGTGAGGGGGAGAGATAAGTGAGATATAGAACATGAGCTAATGGAACTAGAGGTGAGATATTGTAAAGGTGCTATCGAAGGTGAGATAGGCACAAATATTAATGGATCAATCTATAGTAGGATAAAACGTGAGCCAATAAACAATGGGAGATTATTTGCCTATTTCACAACAATATACCTCCCCCTAAGTGTAGGGTGGACAGTAAGAAACATAGATTTAGGGTTTAGGGATAGGGTTTAGGGTTGAGGGTTTAGGGATAGGTTTTAGGGTTGAGGGTTTATGGATAGTGTTGAGGGTTGAGGGTTTAGGGATAGGGTTTAGGGTTGAGCAATTAGGGTTTAGGGTTGATGGATTAGGGTTTAATGTTGAGAGTTGAGGATTTAGGAATGGGGATAGCATTTAGGGTTTAGGGATGAGGGATTAGGGTTGAGGGTATACAATAAATAAACTAGAATTTAGGCAGGGTTGGGAAACTTTTGTGAATCATCATGGGTTGGAGATTGGAGATTTTGCTATGTTCAAGTACATATCCAAGTCATATTTTAAGGTTAAGATATTTCAAAGAACAGGGTGTGTGAAAAATATCAATGCTCTTCAGCTTATGAATACCAACATTGATACAAATAAAAGATGCCCTTTTTCTAACAGAATATGCAGTTCAAGTCAACCAATGGGCAGCAAGTTGCTGAATGAATTAGTTTCTCATGGGGAAAACAACAATGATGTTGAATCAATGGAAGAAAATCAAAATTAGGGTTGAGAGTTGAGGGATTAGGGTTGAGGATTGAGAGTTGAGGGATTAGGGTGTAGGGTATAGGGTATAGGGTAGAGGTTTGAAGGTTGAGGGGTAATGTTCAAGGTTGAGTGTCCAAGGTTAAGTGTAAAGGGTATATAGGGTTTAAGGGTTTAAGGTTTGAGGGATTAAGGGTTTAAGAGTTGAGGGATTAGGGTTTAAGGCATAGTGTCGAGTGTAGAGGGTTTAGAGACAAGGTTTATGGTTGAAGGTTTAAGGGTTGAAGGTTGAGGCTTTAGGGCTGAGGGTATAAGGTATAGTGTTGAGGGTAGAGGGTTTAGGGATAGGGTTTAGGATATAAGGGTTAAGGGTTAAGGGTTGAGGCTTTAGGGATAGGGTTTAGTGTCTAGGTTAAATGAGACACCTAGATGACTAAGGATAGATGAAGAGGTAGACAAGGAATGACTGAGAAACCTAGAGAGGGGAGAGGTAGAGAGGTGAGTGGGAGATAGAGGTGAGAGATAGAGAGGTGAGGGGAGAGATAAAATAAAATGAGAGAGTGAAGTTGACAACTTGAGGGAAAGATGGGTAAGGAGGAGGGAGAGAGGTGGAGAGGAAGGGAAATATCTAGAGAGCCCTGAGAGATACAAAAGTGAGAGACCTACAACCTAGGGAGAGAGGGGTGAGAGAGATAGGGGAGAGATGGGGGTGAGGCAAATAGGGGAGGAGAGGGGTGGATAAGGGTTAAGGGTTTAAGGCTTTAGGGTTTAAGGGTCAGGGGTTTAGGGTTTAAGGGTTGAGGGTTTAAGGGTTGAGGTATTAAGGGTCTAAGGGTTGAGGGATTAGGGTTTAAGGTGTAGTGTCAAGGGTTGAACCCTAATCCCTCAACCCTCGACACAATACCTTAAAACCCTAATCCATCAAGCTTGGAGTTTAAGGTATAGTGTCGAGGGTTGAGGGATTAGGCTTCAACCCTCGACACTATACCTTAAACCCTAATCCCTCAACCCTTATACCCTTAATACCTCAACCCTTAAACCCTCAACCCTTAAATCCTAAATCCTTGACCCTTAAACCCTCAACCCTTATCCACCCCTCTCCTCCCCTATCTGCCTCACTCCCATCTCTCCTCTATCTCTCTCACCCCTCTCTCCCTAGGTTGTAGGTCTCTCACTTGTATATCTCTTAGGGCTCTTTAGATATTTCCCTTCCTCTCCACCTATCTCCCTCCTCCTTACCCATCTTTCCCTCAAGTTGTCAACTTCACTCTCTCATTTTATTCTATCTCGGCCCTCACCTCTCTATCTCTCACTTCTATCTCGCCCTCACCTTTACCTCTCCCCTCTCTAATTTTCTCAGTCACTCCTTGTCTACCTCTCCATCCGTCCTTAGCCATCTAGGTCTCTCATTTAACCTTAAACCCTAAACCCTATCCCTAAATCCTCAACCCTTAAAACTTAAATCCTAAACCCTATCCCTAAACCCTCAACCCTCGACACTATAACTTAAACCCTAAACCCTATCCCTAAAGCCTCACCCCTCAACCCTTAAACCTTAAACCCTAAACCCTCTACCCTCGACACTATACCTTAAACCCTAATCCCTTAACTGTCATCCCTAAATCCTCAACCCTCATCCCTTAAACCTTCAACCCTAAACCCTCTACCCTCAATAGTATGCCTTAAACCCTAATCCTTCAACCATTAAACCCTCGACCCTTAAACATTGGGCAAACTTTTGCAAAAAAGAAAAAAATGCAAAGAAAACAATAACGCGCTCGCGTTATAACGCGAGTGAGTTATGCTAGCGTTATAACGCACTCGCATTATAGCGCGAGCGCGTTATGGTTTTGTGTTGCCGAGCCAAAGGATCGGCAACACCAAGCCATAACGTGCCCATGTTATGGCTTTTTAAAAAGTTTTAAGAATTTGGCCACTTTTTGGCCCCCCATCTTTTTGCACTTACCCTAATGTTCAAGGTTGAGTGTCCAAGGTTAAGTGTAAAGGGTATATAGGGTTTACGAGTTTAAGGTTTGAGGGATTAAGGGTTTAAGAGTTGAGGGATTAGGGTTTAAGGCATAGTGTCGAGTGTAGAAGGTTTAGCGACAAGGTTTAAGGGTTGAAGGTTGAGGCTTTAGGGCTGAGGGTATAAGGTATAGTGTTGAGGGTAGAGGGTTTAGGGATAGGGTTTAGGATATAAGGTTTAAGGGTTGAGGGTTGAGACTTTAGGGATAGGGTTTAGTGTTTAGGTTAAGTGAGACACCTAGATGACTAAGGACAGATGAAGAGGCAGACAAGGAATGACTGAGAAACCTAGAGAGGGGAGAGGTAGAGAGGTGAGTGGGAGATAGAGGTGAGAGATAGAAAGGTGAGGGGAGAGATAAAATAAAATGAGAGAGTGAAGTTGACAACTTGAGGGAAAGATGGGTAAGGAGGAGGGAGAGAGGTGGAGAGGAAGGGAAATATCTAGAGAGCCCTGAGAGATATAAAAGTGAGAGACCTACAACCTAGGGAGAGAGGGGTGAGAGAGATAGGGGAGAGATGGGGGTGAGGCAGATAGGGGAGGAGAAGGGTGGATAAGGGTTAAGGGTTTAAGGCTTTAGGGTTTAAGGGTCAAGGGTTTAGGGTTTAAGGGCTGAGGGTTTAAGGGTTGAGGTATTAAGGGTCTAAGGGTTGAGGGATTAGGGTTTAAGGTATAGTGTCAAGGGTTGAACCCTAATCCCTCAACCCTCGACACAATACCTTAAAACCCTAATCCCTTAACCTTGGGGTTTAAGGTATAGTGTCGAGGGTTGAGGGATTAGGCTTCAACCCTCGACACTATACCTTAAACCCTAATCCCACAACCCTTAGACTCTTAATACCTCAACCCTTAAACCCTCAACCCTTAAATCCTAAACCCTTGACCCTTAAACCCTCAACCCTTATCCACCCCTCTCCTCCCCTATCTGCCTCACTCCCATCTCTCCTCTATCTCTCTCACCCCTCTCCCTAGGTTGTAGGTCTCTCACTTGTATATCTCTCAGGGCTCTCTAGATATTTCCCTTCCTCTCCACCTGTCTCCCTCCTCCTTACCCATCTTTCCCTCAAGTTGTCAACTTCACTCTCTCATTTTATTCTATCTCTCCCCTCACCTCTCTATCTCTCACTTCTATCTCGCCCTCACCTCTACCTCTCCCCTCTCTAAGTTTCTCAGTCACTCCTTGTCTACCTCTCCATCCGTCCTTAGCCATCTAGGTCTCTCATTTAACCTTAAACCCTAAACCCTATCCCTAAATCCTCAACCCTTAAAACTTAAATCCTAAACCCTATCCCTAAACCCTCAACCCTCGACACTATAACTTAAACCCTAAAGCCTCACCCCTCAACCCTTAAACATTAAACCCTAAACCCTATACCCTCGACACTATACCTTAAACCCTAATCCCTTAACCGTCATCCCTAAATCCTCAACCCTCATCCCTTAAACCTTCAACGCTAAACCCTCTACCCTCGATAGTATGCCTTAAACCCCAATCCTTCAACCATTAAACCCTCGACCCTTAAACATTGGGCAAACTTTTGCAAAAAAGAAAAAAATGCAAAGAAAACAATAATGCGCTCGCATTATAGCGCGAGCGCATTATGGTTTTTTGTTGCCGAGCCAAAGGATCGGCAACACCAAGCCATAATGTGAGTGTGCTATAACGCGCTCGCGTTATGGCTTTTTAAAAAGTTTTAAGAATTTGGCCACTTTTTGGCCCCCCATCTTTTTGCACTTACCCTTGATTATCTTCTTCATATTTTCTATATAGAATATTAACGTACAAATAGTAAGATCAATAACATAAATGTGTAAATGCAATTGAGTAAATAAATTATTGTGTAAAATTTTCTTTACCTACGCCACTTATCGAACGAAGATGTGTTTTGAAGAATATAGGCATGTATTGCACTTCTTTCTTGATGTGATAGCTTGAAGAGACATCCATTGCCTTCTAATACTTCACTTGCAACTCTCTCATCTTTGTCATCATCCCATACACGTCGATTGACATTTTTAAAATCCTTCATATATTCTGTGTAAAATCCCATGGCCTCTTGCATTGAATATCCCTCAGCCATGTTGCCTTCTAGTTTTTCCCTAGTATGAACAAATGTTTTCAAAACCTTCATATATCATTCTATAGGATACATCCATCTCGTTCTTACTGGGCCACAATGCTCTAGTTCATATTCTAGATGTATCAAAATATGCAGAGAAATGTTAAATATTGTTGGTGGAAATTCCCGTTCCAATAGACAAAGGACTTCAACAACCTCCTCCCTCAAACTATCAAAGTTTGAAGGATCTAATACATGTAAACTCATTCTCTTTAATATTAGGCCCAACCTTATAATTGTCAATCTTGGCCCCTTTTCCAAACTTGATATATTTACAACAATAGGTAAAATATTTTTGATTATGACATGATAGGCATGGGTCTTGAGGCCTTTAAGCCGTTAATGTCAGTTTGGATTCTAATACTACTACTTACATATCTAGTGGGAAAGCGAGTCTGAGACATCAACTGTAAGAATTGTGCACATTGTTCCTTTGTCCAGACATAAGGAGCACTAGGTTTTCTATATTTTTCATCATCACATTTTTTAACCCAAAGATTTTGACGAATCTTTAGTTGTCAAAAGTCTTCACGTGATGAAATAGTATCAAAAGCACCAAAATGAGTTTCTATAATAGCATAGGCTATATTTTTCTTAGTATGCATAAATTCAACAATATGCCTAATAGCTATATCCTTAAAGTATGGTAACTTATAGAATATGCACAATTGTTTTACACTGCTTTCATTATATGGATCATATCTACTACCAGCAATCCCATCATTTTCAATAAATGACATTCTTTTTTGTCCATTCTCAAGAATGTAATCACCCGTTATTAGCAATGGTGCTTCACGATTCTCTTCTTGACCATTGAAACGTGTTTTTTGTCGATGATATGGATGATCCATTTTAAGGTAAGCACAATGTCCACAATAAATACACTTACACAAACTTCTTGAGTGCCTCACAAAATCCTTAAAGTTGCAAGCAAGACATCCATGGTATCCATGAACACTGAGACCAGACAATGTACCATATGCAAGAAGATCATGAATCGTAAACAATAAGGAATCTCTTAAAGTGAATTTGATTGAATGACCATCCCTTAAAGATTGAATTGCTTCAATTCCTTTCCACACTTCCATTAGCTCATCATATAATGGCTCTAGATAAGCATCGATTCTATCTGAAGTCACACTTTTCTTTCCTAGTATAATCAATGATAGCATTAAGAAAAATGGTTTAGTTGCTAACCATGGAGGCAAGTTATAATTTATTAAAAACACTGGCCAAGTTGACCATTTAGTACTTTGATCTGAGAATGGGTTCACCCCATCTAAAGCCAAACCCAACCTTATATTACGAGAATCTTGAGAAAAATTAGGCCATTTATTATCAAATTCCATCCACGTCTTAAAATCAGGCACATGTCGTTGTTTTACATCGGTGCTCTTATTTTGGGCATGCCATTGCATAAGTTCAACAATGTCTCTGCACCTATACATTCGCAGTAATTGTGGGATTATCGAAAAGTGGAGAAGAACCTTTCTAGGAAGCACAGCTGATTTCAACCCTTGTCTATACCTCACTTCATGATATTTTGGACATTCACTCTCACTTGCAAGATTATTGCCAAATAATACACAACCATTCACACATGTGTGGATGTTTTCATACCCTAAGCCTACCTTAGTGATTTTCTTTTTACATTGACTTCGTTTTGTTGGCAATGCGGAGTCAGGTGGTAACAACGAACTTAATAATGCCAATAACTAATCTACACTCTCATTTGTCCAACCAAACACCACTTGCAAGTTAAGAATTTGAAGGATTGTTGTCAAATGACTTAACTTGCAATTAGCATACATAGGATTTAAAGAATCCTCCATCAACTTGGCCCAATCATCGTTTAGACCCTCATTCTACATTCTATCAACTTCAAACCCTTCGTCTAACATTGCTACCTCTTCATTTATGTTTGGTGCCACTTCATCTATGTTTGTTTCCTCTTCATCTCTTACACTGCAATTCTATCATATCTTCATAATAATTGTAATCCCAAGGGCTTATTCCACTATGCCCATATCTTATCATATGTCGATAAATCAACTTTCTTTTTCTCACCTTTCCACCAAGACAGTCATTACATGGACATATATATTTGTCCATGTCCCTCTCATCGGCTACTCTCTCATCAAATGCATGGTATTGATTCATAGTCAACCTTCGATGTTGATCCATTTGTAATGTTCTACACATAGCAACAAAAATCTTTTGAGGACAAATTTGGCAAACCAAAAGTTCAAGATTTTTTGAAAAAATCAGGAAAAATTCAAATTTAAAAAAAAATGTAAAAAATTCTAGACTAAAAGAGAAAAACTATTTTTTTTTTTTTAATTAAAGGCATTTCCATAGCAATAGAGTTATAGAGAGAAAATAAAATAGAGAGTTTAAGTAATGAATTGTAAAAAAATATATTTTTGTAGTTTATATTCAAACTGATGATTACATTGCATTGCATAGCTTTCAAACTCAAAGCATTACTTCACATTGCATAACTAATAACTAGATGCTAATAGATGACAAAATGTCAATTACAATATAGTTTTTACAAAGTCAACCTAAGAAGTTATGCAATTATTTCACATTGCATAACTAATAACTAGGAGCAGCTACCAATTGCATTTGCTTGTCATGGCATTCCATGAGACCACATTTCTTTGAGGCATTTTTTCAAATAGTTCACTGCCTTGTCTATGCTACCACATTTTTCATACATGTCTACCAAAGTATTTTATCAAACAATTCACTACCTTGTTGCTATGGCTAAAAGCCTAAAACAAGTGCTTTCGAACAAGCTATGGATGCTTGGAAAAAATCTATCAAAGCATAATAGTAAGCAATAACATAGACAAGGCAGTGAACTGGTTGAAAAAATACCTCAAAGAAATGTGGTCTCATGGTGATGGAATGCCATGACAATCCGTAACAATTCACTTGTCATGGAATTCATCATGGCATTCCATCACCATGAGACCACATTTCTTTGAGGCATTTTTTCCAAAGTTCATTACCTTGTCTATGCTACCACATTTTTCATACATGTCTACCAAAGCATTTTATCAAACAGTCCTTGCTACTATGGCTAAAAGCCTAAAATAGGTGATTTCAAACAAGCTATGGATGCTTGGAAAAAATCTATCAAAGCATAATAGTAAGCAACAAGCTATGTATGGTCTCTTGGTTTTTTTTTGGCATGAAAATCAGCATGATTTTATTTGCATTTTTTTTGCAAGTTTTAAACACATTTTTTTGGCAATTTTGCTGTTTGAAATGGGGAAAAATCTTTGTGGTCAGTTTTGTGCATTTTTTAATTGTAGGATTCTCACAATTAATGAAAACGGTAGTATTCATGAAGGAATGAAAAGATGCGTAGAGCTTTTGTATTAACCGGTACTATGTAATGGCATTGAATCATTTAGAAAACCATTTTTTCTTCACAGGGCAACATTTTCTTGTGGAACAATTGACTGAGATAGCTTTTGTTTCAACTGACCACCCTCTCATGAAATCTCATTCATATTATAATCTTGCATGATCTTATCATAGTAAAGGTGATTATGACACCACTGGCTGGTACTACATGGCATCAGTCAAGGAAAGCCAAAGGCCATAGGATTTTGTGTTGCCATACTTTGGGTTGGGACAAGTTCAATTGAAGTTGGGAGATCTTAAGAGTTCTCTCTCAAATTTTGAAAAGGTTCTGGAGTTCCATCTTGAGAACTATGAGAGCTTAAAAGTTGTAGGCCATATATATGCTCAGCAACAGCAGGCAGAGAAGGTGTTAGGACCATCCAAAATTCACCTAGTCCCACTTGGTTTCATGCGCTTTTCTTTCCATAAAATTCATCCCAGGAGTCCATATTCCTTTTACAATTATTCTAGAAGTCATTCATAAGCATCCCATATCATGTCCATGTGAAAGACATTTGTATTTTAGTCATTGATGTGTTTTTTGTCTCTTGCCGCAGCCCCGCAGTACATTCAAATAGCTTTGGCGGGTGTGCGGGAACTAAAGGAAGTGAAAAGACAATTACCGCTTCCCTGCAACATGTAGGAACTTCACTTGTGGTGTTTCAGTATATAGAGATTGGTTACTGTGTCCCCGTGAAGGTCTCAAAAGTAATTGGTAGGCTAGCGGCAAGAGTTTGAGTAGCATATATTTCACCGTGACCTTGCAATAAACAAAATGTTGACCTACGGTGATGCGGTAAGAGCAAATAGTAAAGGTTCACCGTATCCCCGTGGCGGACAAGAAGATAATTGGCGGTATGGCAGTAAGGGCTAAGCCAATAGATAACACATATCGTATTCTCGCAACAATTCAGAGAAGGTCTTGCAAGCTAGTAGTAAGTAGTAAAGTAATATAAAGTATGTCTCGTGCTCCCACCACAGCCAAATCCAATGCTTGTAGTGATGCAGTAAGAGCAAACAATAAAGGTTCACCGCAACCTCGTGGTGAACAAGAAGATAACTAGCAGTATGGCGGTAAGGGCTAAGCCAATAGATAACACATACCGTAGCCCTGTGACAGTTTAGAGAAGGTCTTGTGGGCTAGCGGTAACCTATAAAAGTAATATAAAGTATGTCCCACGCTCTCGCCACAGTCAAATCCAATGCTTGTGGTGATGCAGTAAGAGCAAATAATAAAGGTTCACCGCAACCCCGTGGCAGACAAGAAGATAACTGGAGGTATGGTGGCAAGGGCTAAGCTGATAGATAACACATACCGCAGCCCCACGACAGTTCAGAGAAGGTCTTGCGGGCTAGTGGTAAGTGGTAAAAAGTAATATAAAGTATGTTTGATGCTCCCGCCATAGTCAAATCCAATGCTTGCAGTGATGCGGTAAATAGTGAAGGAATGCCAAAGGATCCCATGGTCCCATGATGGTCAGATCAAAGGTTGGTGGTAACGCAGTATGAGGTATAAGGGGTAACATGTATCCCATCGTCCCACGATGATGTGTATCAAGGCTTGCGAGTTGGCGGTAAGTGGTGAAAGATGTGGTATAACCATCCAGAAGCTCCCATGGTCCCACGATAGATCTAAATAGGTCTTGTAGTGATGCGGTAAAGTATTATATGCTGAAATGACTATTTCACCGCCCCGTAGTGGTTATCATTGATGCCTGCGAGATTGCAGTTATTGATGAAAAGATTGCAAATCTTGAAGTGCCTGCCCAGCCATTGGATTGGACCAAATCAATGGTCTGTGTTTGAAAGACTTGAATGCTAATATTTATAGATTGTGTGGCACGAACCAAAGTAATGGTGAAATGACTAGCTCCATAGCAGAATAAAATTTGGAATTTCTTTGTATTTTGTCATTCAAGCAAATTTAGTGGTGATTGTAGACGGTGAATTCAAGCTCTATGTGTGCACTTCGACCATCTTCCAATTAGGTAAGTCTACCTCATCACTCTCTTCATAAAAGTTGGTATTTAGTTTGTGTTATGTTTTCAACTGGTTTGGTAGAGGAAGTGACTATCAAAACCCTAGTTCATAAAAGCATCAAACTATGGCACCTAAGAAATCTAAGTCTGCAAGTAAGAGCACTGAACCCCCTGTTCCCAAGAAGTGGTCCCTTCAATAGTCATTGTTGGACATTTTGCCAAATTGAATTGACAAAGGGTATAAGAAACTATTCAAGGATGTAGCATAGGGGTGTTGGGATGCTAGAGTCCCTATCTCAGGATGGAACCTTTTTTAGTATTTTTGTGAAAAGCAAGATGGACAGGGACCGGTTGCAAACCCATGGAATTTGAATTTGGCTAATCTTGTGGTACCAAATGTATTCATTGATGTGGATTTGATCAAGATATTGGCACAACACTATCATCCAGCCACCAAAACTATCAGGTTTCCAAATGGGTCACCATTAGTTGTTGTGGATAGAAATGCAATCATTGATTGCTTCATGCTCAACAAGCAAGCCCTCACAAAAGTTGACTTCAAGAAGAGTGAACAAGAATATACTAGTCTAAGAAATACACATAGGAGTGATGAGTTGCCCATGTACATGAGGAAAGGGGCCACCAATAGAAGGATTTCAATCCCAACCACTGCAGTTGAGCCTTTTCCAGTTGATGGCTTTGTTGTGTATTTCAAAAGGACATATTTTGCTTTGTGTCAAGTGCTAGTAATTGATGCCCAAGATAGAATACCAGTTGGCATGCTGATTATGGCCATGAGAATACAGAACCCAGAGGTTAATGTTGAGTATGATTTTGCATCGTTTATTGAGAAGAAATTGAATGACAAATTTTTGCAAATAAGGGAGAACAAGACACCTATGGAGTTCAAATATTATTCTTTGTTGTGTCATTTAATTTTGTATCAAAACAGAAGGAAGTGGCCTAATAGGATGGACTTGAGCATGATTGATCAAAAGAGACAGAGATTGCCTACACAATGCTGGTGTTACAAATGGGACATTTATTATCAGAACTGTAACTATGTTGTGTTCCATGATGATTTCTCAATCAGAATAATGAATTCCCTTGGTAGACTTTCTCCTAGATTGACCAAAGAGGTCAAAGAAATGTTGAGGCCTCTTGCTCATAGGCCAAAACAGGGTCACAAACATAACTTTACTGATCGGTATTTCTTGTCTGACCATACTATAATCAAAGTATATGGGTGTACTTAGCTACCCCATGTGTTGCCAAAATTTGTGCCAAACATAATTGCTTTTCTTGAATTCATGTGGTAGATGCTCTGGATGGAGAAAGATGTGATGAAAAAACAAAAGAAGGGCACATTTCTTCCAGATTCCACTGTGTTTGGTGAATGGTCCATTGGTGCAGATACCTTGGAGGAGTTGCAAGCCTATTTGAAGGCTAAATATTCTTTGAAATTAGGAATAGAAAGGGTTTGTGATCCAGAGGGTCACATGAACTTTGTTAGACAAGTCATCCTTACCAGGATGGGGATATCTCATCAAATCAATTTTGATGAGGATGTGATCATAAATTGTGTCACTTTTGAAGAGGTATATAAAAGGAAAAGAAAATGGGAAAATTTGAAGAAGATTAAGGATGACAAAAGAAAACAAAACCCTAATTTTTTAGGATTTTTTGTTGAAGAGGACCCTTTGAAAAGAATAAATTTGATAATTGATAATTTTGAAAGAATATATGGCAAGTCTGAGAAGCAACCTACAAAGGCTACCAAGCTCCTTGTCAAAAAGCCAACAAGAGTTGTGATTCAAGAACCTGCTCCAGATGCAATGTCAGTGCAAGATCCATCTGTTCCTGATTCACCACCTGCCAAAATGCAAAAAACTGATGATGTTTCTCCACTGGTTCCATATGAAATGACTGAAGGAGTTTGTGACACTGAGGAGGTGGACAATATTTTGAAGCAAATGGGAGAGGAAGAGGAAGTTGATCAACCCCTTGTTGGTCAAGAAATAACACACAAACCAGAAGCAAGAATTGATGAATATGCACAAGGTGAGCTTGAACTACAAGAAGATGAAAGGGTTGTGGCTTCTATGAGGTTCATGGAGGATGATGATTTCATCAATACCCCATAATTCAAAGATTTTTGGCTCAAAATGAAGATGAAAGAATTTAAATAAAAGGTGGAAATAAATAAAATGGGTGCTGATGAATCTCAACATGATCAAATTGTGACACAGACTTTTAAGGATTTAAAAATTGATGAAATAAATGTCATCCCTGATGAGGCTAGACAAATGGTTTTGAAGAGTAATATGCTAATCATGCCTGGCCTTGAATTGAAGAAAATGTTTTTGTTGGACCAAGTGAGAAATCAAGATGACCCCATGATGGTTTCTGAGTTTGATTATGAGGATGGTGTCAGTGGTTGTGGGTTTAACCCAAAGACAGAGACTCTAGCAATATGGACCATACAAAAGAATACCAACAAGCCAAGATTGCTTGATGTAGTCCAGGAGTTGAGGGGAACAACTATGGTGAAAACATTTTAGGATACATCAATGCTTGAAGTTGCCACCCTTACTGTGCACACTACAATGTTCACACAAGCTTCTGTCAAGAAAATGGAGCAAAGATTGCTCGACTATGAAAAAACTCAAATTGAGATGAATGATGAAGTGAATAGGCTATAATTGGAAAATGTCAAACTAAAGCAGCTGTTGAAGGGTGTTGATTCTCAAAGCCAAGCAATTGTGCCATAAATAACTAGTGATAATACAGTCCTAGTTGATCAGTTGAATGCATTGAAGTTGAAGTTGGAGAAAGAAATTGAAGATTTGAAAAAGAAAAATGAGAAGACAAAGGATGAGGCCAAATTGAAAAGCCTTGAGGTGTTTGAGAAGATTTTGGAATACAAAATAAAATTGGTTGTTGACAAGTTGGGAGATGTGCATGAATGCTATTCTTCCTTGTCTCGGGCCATTGATCAGTTTAAGGTCAATCTTTCTGTTTTGGATCCAATATACAAGAAATGGCAACATGCACATCATACATTGGTAACCTTGTGCAAAGTTCTACAAAGAGATCCAGGTGCTCCGGCCTCACTCAAGCCAATAGAGAAGATAGTGAAAATGATCTTAGATGAATTTCAGTATGTGAATGGTGAGAACCAGAAAATGCAGACAAAGATTGATTATTTTGCTACCTTCAAACACCAGTTTATTCCTTCCATTTTGACAGAGGATAAAAAGATCAAAGATTTTGATGCATGGAAAAGTGAATATGGTTAAACAGTTTCTCAAGTCATTGATTTATTGAAAAAAGATAAAAACATAAATATTCTCAGTTTCAATATCATTTTGGATAGAGTAATTGCTCTGGATGCTAGATATGTAAAGTTCATCATTGATGTCAAAGTGCTACTAGACAAAAGATGGAAAGATCACCAGGCCAACCTGCTCTAGATCCAAGAATATAAGTGGCCTAGTGATTTCACAGTGTACCAATGGGAGCATCAGTATTTGACAACTGAAGAATAAGCATGCCAAATATGCAGAGGAGCAATGAGCATCAAGCTGGCATCAACATGACACCAACAAATCTTGCATGTCCTCTTGTTTTGTCTTTTTCTTGTTTTTATGCTTTCCAATATGTATTCAAAATATATTTGGCAGTCTTTTTAAGACTTGTCAAAAATTATATGTTGTAATAGGTCATATTAAGGGGTGGGTATATAAAAAGTCATTTTTTGGAATGTGAAAGGTCTGAAGCTTGTCGCTTCCTTCACCCCTATAAGAAGGAAACCAAGACCTTAGGAAAGCTCTCTAGGAATTTGATTTTGGAAAAAGACTTTTAAGGCTTGCTCTTCAAAGATATATCAATAAAAGCAAACCACATTTCTCTGGTGCCATATATCTAGTTCTCAATTGCTTGTTGAATATTCATGTTATACTTTATCTGGTTGTCTCTATTTTTGTTTCTCCTTGTTATTTGAATTAACATATCAAGTATATGTTTAATTCTTCAAAACACATTTGTTGTTTTTGGGTGGTTTATCTAATTGGGTTTCCTCAAGTAGGGATTAAATTCCATTGAATAGATATCTGTAACTTGGAGGATTCAATTTGGATAATTAAGAAGAGCCAGGTAATAATAATCTTGCATGTCTATGCCAGTCATAGACAATCCCATGCCAAGTAATTTGAGTTGTGGCTAGATAGAAAGCACAAATCTTTCTGTGAACAGACTTTGTTACCTAATTGTTGAAAAAGGCACCAATCAATTCTTTTCCAGAATCATTTCCTTGTATCATATTAAAAAAATCCAATTTTAATTTTCTGTTGTGTAGGAGTAGGAGTAATAGTAGAATAGAAAAAAAATCTAATTCAAATCATATGCCAGTTTGGATTAGGTTGAATTGGATAATTCAATTGACAAAATTACATAAATCCCTTAATCTGCTCTAAAGTCACCAACAAATTTGAGGAGTAATTAATCATTGGTGAATATAAGGTAACACCCACTTGGGCAAAGTAGAGCCTAAAGTGTAGAGAATCCTAACCACTTGTTTTGATTCTGTCAGTTGGCCAAATCAGTTGCATAATCTAATCATAAAGCTTGGGATCCTTTTAAGGTTTTGCATACTGCAAATTTGAGAACCAATAGAAGGCTTTAGAAATTTTAAGAAAGGCAACTCGCATAGATCCACGTGATGCCCATGCATTTATGAAGATGGGTGAGTTATTAATATCTCTAGACCCCAGTGCAGCCTTAGATTCTCTTAAGACGCCAAAGTCTCTTATGAAGAAGAGCAGAGAAGAAGTGCCCATTGAATTGTTAAACAACATTGGGGTTCTTCATTTTGAGCATGATGAACTAGAGTTGGCTCAACAAACTTTTATGGAGGCATTAGGAAATGATGTTGTGCCTCTACATAAATCTTTGTGGTCAATTTTGTGCATTTTTCACTTGTAGGATTCTCATAGTTAGTGAAAAAGGTAGTGTTCATGAAGGAATGGAAAAGATGCGTAGAGCCTTTGAATTATACCCATACTGTGCAATGGAATTGAATCATTTACCAAACCATTTTTTCTTCACAAGGCATTATTTTCTTGTGGAATAGTTGACTGAGATAACTCTTGTTTCAATTGACCACCCTCTCATGAAATCTCATTCATAATATAATCTTACATGATCTTATCATAGTAAAGGTGATTATGAAACCACTGGCCGCTACTACATGGAATCAGTCAAGGAAAGCCATCGACCACAGGATTTTGTGGACATGTTCAATTGAAGATGGGAGATCTTAAGAGTTCTTTCTCAAATTTTGAAAAGGTTCTGGAGGTCCACCCTGAGAAATGTGAGAGCTTAAAAGTTGTAGGCCATATATATGCTTGGCAAGGGCAGGCAGAGAAGGCTTTGGAATTTTTAAGAAAGGCAACTCGCATAGATCCATGTGATGCCCATGCATTTATCAAGATGGGTGAGTTATTAATATCATCAGACCCTAGTGTAGCCTTAGATTCTCTTAACACAACAAAGTCTCTTTTGAAGAAGAACATAGAAAAAGTACCCATTGAATTGTTAAACATTGGGGTTCTTCATGTTGAGTGTGATGAACTAGAGTTGGCTCAACAAACTTTTATGGAGGCATTAGGAAATGGCATTTGGGTTGAATTCATAAATAAAAGCCCTAGTGCCAATTCTGTAGTTTTTTCTGTGCCCTTTAAGGATATGGAATTCTTCCAATGACTAGAAGAAGGTGGTGTTTCACTTGAGTTACAAGTTCAATTCCCATATGCTCCAAAATGCATAGAGGAAACTAATGAAAAAGCAATCCCCTAAACCCTAAACTACCTGTATGGTTCTGGTACTCAGTTGCCTATGTAACTACTATAAGTTGCCATTCAGAAAGCTATATATTTTGTGTTTAATGTAATGAGGGTTTCAAATTACCTCTGAATTCGCTGTAGAGGGCATCCCCAAATCTGACTTTGCTACAGAGGACCTCACCAACTTCAAATTCATTACAGTAAACTCTGAATTCCTTACCCGCCTTTTCAGAAGTCTCCAAGTCCTCTCCAAACAAGCTTTATCGCCCATGTAAGTAGCCACTATAACCAAAAATGCCTCAGTGCTAGGCTAACCAACTAATGAAATGAGGAATTCAATGAATAATGAATCGCGCACAATACACTCCCGCCAATAATTTCCCGAAATGTTTTTTTTAAATTTTGTCTAATTTATATTTGCGTGACTAACTATTTAGTCATTTTTATTTGTATGACTAAATAATTTTTTAATCTTTGACCAAATTAGTCATTTATTTACTCCTTTATAGTTGAGTTGCAAAAAATTAGTAGAATTTAGTCATTTTTAGTTGTTGTGACTAAAATTTTTAGTCACGTAGTCATTTATTTGCCAAATTCTACTATTGTATGTTGGCTGCCTATTATCTAAGAGTTTGATGAGGACACTTGAGACTATGAAGCTTTCCTTTGTGATGAAGGTCAAGTTTTTAATGATGTGGATGATAGTGATGCACCTAAATTAGAGTCCTTCATATGGGTCCAACATACAAGTGAAGATGATTTTGAGCTACAATACTCTAGTGAACCAAAAGATCATGTTGCAGCTCAACTTGATGACATACCTAAGCTTGAGGCATTCTAATTTGGAATGCAAGATGATTTCCTTCATTATGTTGAGTAGGGTTGCAGTCAAGTATGTTTATCTTTTCCACGTGAATATGAGTTGTTTTCATTTTTCCTTAGTTCACATGAGGAGGTTAGAAGGTATGCCAACATTGCATCCATGGATGATGGAAGTTCACTTTCTTCCATGCACTTCAATTCTTTTGATGTTGAGCTAGCTTTTAGTGTTTCACTTGTTTCTACTATGAACATGCATGATATGGTATGGAATATATCATTTACCTATTATTTATGGTTTCCCTATAGTAGCAACTTTGATGGTGGAGTTAGCCTTCACTTCTTGAGCATTGTTCACAAATTGATGCATGCATGTAAAGGTTATCATTTGTTGCAGCTGGGTGGTAAGTGCAAGTTTGGTTTGAGGGAGATCAACTCCTTCATTCAACTTGTCTTTAATAGAAGCAAGTGAATTTAGTAGTTTGTCCATGGCCTTATGCTATGGATCTTCTTTGTAAGATCTAACCTACATGTGTGCTCAAATTTTGTTATAGCCATAATTTCATTATGTCTTTGTGCCTTCATGCCATTGGTTGTAACTTGTGTTTTGTCTTGTGTACATACATTTGTCTCTATGTTTATTTTCCTCCTTGTCCCTCCTCATTTGTTTTGCCTTTTTCTTCTACTTCCCAAAGATAGTTGGATCCTCACTATGCCTACAAGAAGCACATGTCCCCAACTAGAGCCAATGTTAGGACCCGATTCAAGAATTGTAAAAATCTTATGACTTGTGCCTTGTTTGTTGTCATGACCTATTTTGCTCATTAGTTATACCTGATCTGAGAGATCTTCAATGGGCCCCTTTGTGCCATAAACTACAAGCGAGATACAAACTATTCATTTTGAACAAGATACACTCATAGCCATGGATTTCATGGGATTAGATTGAGATTACATTCATGGCCCAATCTCTAGTTGTGCATTGAATTCTTGCATGCACCTAGGGCAAGAAATTTCAAAGGCTATAAATATAGGATTGTTATTCATTCAAAGGGTTGGTCTCTGAGCCAGTTTTCTAGTCTGTAAGTGCCTTGTGGTGGTTTTAGGGAATCAATCAATGCAAGTCTAGTCTATAGGGGGCAGAAATACTTTTTGTAAATTGTAGGAAGGGTTTTGTAATAAACATCTACATGTACTAGTATGTCTCCATAACGGTTTGTAATGATTCAAGGGAATGCATAATTGCACTTATATATTTTCTCTCACCACATTTGCTAGCATGATTGTAACTAAAGTTTGATGAAAGTGTGACAACTTAGATAATGCATTGCATAAGGATCTTGTAATGGTCTCTCTTTTGTTGCATATGGGTTATTGTAGTTCAGTTTTAGATCATTAAGTATGTCAGTTGCATGTAATGTATCTTTGATTTGTATGTATATGTACATATGGTTGTGTTGATGTTTTTTTTGGTGTACCTCCTCCCTCCTTGTAGTTCATGACTCTATTGCCCAGTAGAGTAGGCACGTCGGTCTAATTGGTGAGAGATAATCCTCTATACCTATTAGTTGTATGAGTAGATTAGGGTTTCACATGTATTCCATGATTCAATATTGCAAACTAGGGAACAATCTTAAGCAACCCCAAACAAGTAAATCATTGGAGAATCATGTCATGCATGCCTATACCTTGTATTTGTGTATGAAAAGTTAAGTGGATTTATTCTTGGGGATATAATATTGTTATCATCTATGGGTGCATTTATAAGGTGTAGTTTTAGTTTAATTAGAGGTTTTATATGCAATAGGTTAGTCTGTGGCCTAGACAATCTTTGGGGTCTAGCATACATTGGATACTACTACAGAGTTTCATCTTTTTTACCTTCCATTGTGATCAAATTCTATTAAGGATCACCTCTAGGCATACCCTCTTAAGTCTAGCTAAGCTCGAGAAGTAGGAAAGATTGTCCACTCTCATTAATTGGACTCTAACTATCCTCAATCTATTGATGAGCCCCTGCCTTACCTTCTTAATGACAAAACCCTAGCCTTGAAGGTAAGAAAATACTCTAGGATTGTGGAACTACAGTTTTAGAATCCAACACATTTAACTTTCATTTTTTTCCATATGAGTAGTTTGATTATTAGCGGCCTCATGAATGGGGGAATCTTCAATAATTTCCAATTTTTTGCATCTAACCATCCCACAAGGAGAAGATTTTTTTTTTTTTGAGTGTTGCTTTACCTTTGTCATAATAGTTTTAGAGATTGTCATATCCAACTGAAGGATCACATCATCAAAGAACTTATTATTGAAGAAAATTATGTTGTTCTTTCTCTCCAAATATGACATATTAGAAGAGAAGGGGAGACATACCAAAGAAAATTAAAGATTTCTTTGGGACATAAAGATGATCAACATTGAAATAATTGCAGCAAAGTTTGATGGAGGGATCCATTGCCAGATGGGGTGATTACAATGAAGAAATAAATGATCAACACTTTTATTATCATCCCCACATAAGACACACTTAGTCACTATAAGACCAAACCTTATGAGTCTATCACCAATTTGAACTCTAATGTGAAGAGCCAACCTCACAAAAACCCTGGCCTTTGGAAGGAAGGTAACACCGCCTTTGAAGATGGAGCAGATGTTAAGGAGTGGAGGGGTTGAATTTAAGGACTGCCAGGAGAAACAGAAGTTCCATCCAATCTCCATAGCCTCCTTTAGCTTTCTCTTAAAATAAGAAAGAGAATGCACGAGCTGAGAAGGTAAACATGTGACGGGTGATTGTCTACTATCAAGTAAAAATGCTCCCAAGTTTACCACTGGCAATGTCATTGTGGTAGACGTAAACTGAATAACACTGCACATTTTCCACACTCCAATTACAATCATAAAATGCCATTGCCATCCATAACTCATCTTAATCTCACAGCTTTATGTAGAGAGGGCCAGTTGAAGGAGGCGCTGCACATTCTGCTTACTACATACAACCCCCCTGAGGACTCCTCTACATATCTTCAATTATTGCAGATCTGTATTCTCAAGAACGCGCTTTCACAAGGGAAAAAGGTCCACTCTTTCGTCGCTCACAGGCGATTTGCACTTGCTGCACGCACAACTTTTCATAATAAGCTCATTTACATGTATGCCAAGTGCGGAAGTTTGGTTGATGCTCGTAAAGTGTTTGACCACATGAATGAGCGAGACAGCGTCTCATGGAATACAATTATTGCAGCATACAGAAGGCATGGGTATCCTCACGAGACAGTCGCATTGTTTCACCAAATGCAACGAACAGGTTTCCAACCCGATCAGTTCACATTTGCCAGCGTACTTCCAGCCTGTGCCAAAATGGGAGCTTTGGAAGAGGGTATGGGCATCCATCAAACCATAGAGGATAGAGAAATTTCATCAAATGTTGTAGTTGCAACTGCCCTGGTAGACATGTATGCAAAATGTGGAAGCATAGACAAGGCACGTGAACTGTTTGACAAAATGCCTCAAAGAAATGTGGTCTCATGGAATGCAATGATTGCAGGATATGCACAAGTTGGATTTGTTGAAAAGGCTTTAGAAACTTTCAAGCAAATGCAATTGGCAGGTGTAAAGCCAGACTCCACAACCTTTGCCGGCGTACTCCCTGCCTGTGCCAAAATGGGAGCTTTGGAACTGGGCATGGACATCCATCAAAATATAAAGGATAGAGGAATTTCGTCAAATGTTGTAGTTGCAACTGCCCTGGTAGACATGTATACAAAATGTGGAAGCATAGACATGGCACGTGAACTGTTTGACAAAATGCCTCAAAGAAATGTGGTCTCATGGAATGCAATGATTGCAGGATATGCACAATCTGGATTTGTTGAAATGGCTTTAGAAACTTTCCAGAAAATGCAATTGGCAGGTGTAAAGCCAGACTCCACAACCTTTGCCAGCATCCTCTCTGCCTGTGCCAAAATGGGAGCTTTAGAACAGGGTATGGAAATCCATCAAAGCATAAAGGATAGAGGAATTTCGTCAAATGTTGTAGTTGCAAGTGCCCTTGTAGACATGTATGCGAAGTGTGGAAGCATAGACAAGGCAAGTGAACTGTTTGACAGAATGCCTCAAAGAGATGTGATCTCATGGAATGCCATGATTGCAGGATATGCGCAAAATGGTTTTGTTGAAAAGGCTTTAGAAACATTCAAGCAAATGCAATTGGCAGGTGTAAAACCAAATTCCATAACCTTTGCCAGCATCCTCCCTGCCTGTGCCAAAATGGGAGCTTTGGAACATGGTATGGGCATCCATCAAAGCATAATGGAAGGAGAGTTTTTGTCAGATATTATAGTTGGAAATGCTCTAGTAGACATGTATGCAAAATGTGGAAGCATAGACAAGGCACATGAATTGTTTGACAGAATGCCTCAAAGAGATGTGATCTCATGGACTGCAATGATTGCAGGATATGAACAAAATGGATTTGTTGAAAAGGCTTTAGAAACTTTCAAGCAAATGCAGTTGGCAGGCGTAAAGCCAAATTCCACAACCTTTGCCAGCATCATCCCTGCCTGTGCCAAAATGGGAGCTTTAGAACAGGGTATGGACATCCATAAAAGCATAATTGATAGAAGAATCTTGTCAGATGTTGTAGTTGCAACTGCCCTCGTAGAGATGTATGCAAAATGTGGAAGCATAGACAAGGCACGTGAACTGTTTGACAAAATGCCTCAAAGAGATGTCATCTCATGGAATGTAATGATTAGAGGATATGCACAAAATGGATTTGTTGAAAAGGCTTTAGAAACTTTCAAGCAAATGCAATTGGCAGGTGTAAATCCAAATTCCACAACTTTTGCCAGCATCCTCCCTGTCTGTGGCAAAATGGGAGCTTTGGAACAGGGTATAGACATCCATAAAAGCATAATGAAAGGGGAATTTTCATCAGATATTATTGTTGTAAATTCTCTGGTAGACATGTATGCAAAATGTGGAAGCATAGGCAAGGCACGTGAACTGTTTGACAGAATGACGCAAAGAGATGTCATCTCATGGAATGCAATGATTGCAGGATATGCACAAAACGGATATTGCGAGGATGCTCTCAAAATCTTTGAATTAATGAAGCACTCTGGAATACATCCTGACATTGTAAGCTTTGCTTCTATTCTATGTGCATGCAGCCATGCGGGTTTAGTGGATGAGGGCTGTACATACTTCAGTCACATGAGTAACCCTTATTCCATTACACCTACAGTTGATCATTATGTGTGCATGGTTGACCTTCTTGCCCGTGCTGGCTATCTTGAGGACACCCTAAACTTTATCATTAAGATGCCAGTCAAACCTGTGGTTGTTGTGTGGATGTGTTATCTTGGTGCCTGTAGATCACATATGAACATAGGCTTAGGACTATTTACAGCGACACTGCTTTTTGATTTGGATCCTAAAAATGCTGCAACTTATGTTCTTCTCTCAAACATCTATGCAGAAGTGGGCATGTGGGGTGAGGTTCAAATGGTAAGGAGATTAATGAAGGCTAGAGGAATTAAAAAGATCCCTGGATGTAGTTGGATTGAAGGCCATAAAATGATACATGTTTTTTGTGTAGGAGATAGATCACATCCACATACATAGGAGATCTGTGCAAAGTTGGAGAAATTGGCTTGGGAGATGAAAGCAGCAGGGTATTTTCCAAATTTGAGACATTTACTTAATGATGTGGTAGAGGAGGAAAAATAATTATTTCTCTGCCACCATAGTGAAAGGAACAATAATTATTTCTCTGCCACCATAGTGAAAAGTTGGCAATTGCATTTGGTTTGCTAAATACGCCTCTTGGAACAACTATTAGAGTTGTTAAGAACCTTCAAGTATGTGTTGATTGCCACACTGTAACAAAATTTATCTCCAAGATTGATTTAAGAGAAATTGTTGTGAGAGATGCAAACCGTTTCCATTCTTTTAAACAGGGACAATGTTCTTGCTGAGATTGTTGGTGATGCCAAATGAAGCAATATGAAAAATAGGCTTGCACTATGATAATGTGCACTGTGTCAGGCCTGCAGAAATAATCAAGGGACAATGTTTTATTTTCAGTTTCTAGAAAGCTTTTTTTTTTTCTAAATTTTTATTTGGAGTATTTGGCAATCTAGACCATGCTGTTGGCTTCATAAAATTAGATGCATAGAGTATGATGTAGATCACTGCTTATATACATTGTTGGGGTATTTGTCAAAGACCCGTTTTATAATAACATGGATGTTTCATTGAAATGTTTTCAGGAAACATGCATTATGAAATGAAAAGCTGGAGGAGGTGGTGGAGAATGGAGAAAAAACAAAAGGTAAGGAACACTTCAAGTAAATGGAAAGGTGCTTTGACCAGTAGGAAATGGGAGAGGAGTGCTCACAATTTATCATTGAAAATTGGTATGGTTCTTTTGTTTGGATTAATTGTGTTATCTTTTGCCTATGCTAGGTTGACCATTCGAGATTAAAATACACATTCCAAATGAGGTATGTAAGATTTTGTCTCATTTATGGTTAGATAGTTCTAATGTTGCTTCACATCCCTTTGCTTGGTGAGATAGCTAATAGATTTGGGAATTCAGGAATATTTTTTAATTTAGTTTGATTTCAATCTGTTTGGTTTTAATTAGAAATAAACTATTATAATTTATATATGAAGTAAAAAAAATATACTTTGTTTATGTTGTAATTAGCAAATATACATGGCACTTGAAAAACTCACATAATGAGGTTTAGAGATTGGTGTTAGAGAGAAGAGGATATTATTTGTATATGTAAAAATAAAATAACAATTGATTTTGCATTGCAATCGCATATTCATGGTTTTACAAAGTTGTGCATGATGAAATTTATAAATTGATACTAAGGAGATGAAGGTTTGAAGGTGGTTGGGAGAGAGCTAAATAGGGCATTTCATAAGTGTTTGGAGTGACAATAGGTTTTAAATCAAGAGGAGCTTAGAAGGACCAAGGCTATAAGAATTTTAGAGAAACATAATGGGAGACATCTATAGGATTAAGAATAATATTACAATTATATTCATAATATGGTCAAACTCATGTGTGGCAAACCTAACAAATGGCAGTAAAGATTAAATTCCATTTGATAAGATAGGAATTGGATAATTTTGCATTAGTTACATACCCAGCAAATGCTAGTGAAGGATAAATTCCATATGCCACATCTAAAGTTTGTTTACAATCATTACTCACAACTAAATTAAGTCTCTTGAATTTTTGTACTTGTTTTATGTCAAAAAAGTTTATAATAGAGGATTCAATTCGTAATGCTCAAAGACTTATGAGTCATGTGGCTAATAATTTTTGTTTAGTTAATTTAAAAATGCTGGAATGCTATTAATCTGAAAAGGATCAAGATAGTCTCAAGGTTCCAAAAAATTCTAGGGAATACTCACTTTTTTGACACAAGTCAAAACATCTAGTTATAATAGGAGCCTACTTGGTAATCAATGGTGGTCAGGAACATTTCTAAAGGTGTGATTAGATAACTGTTGAGGCAGCATTCAGAACAAAAGGCAACAACAAAACCAATAGGGGTTGAAATGTAATCAATCTGGTAGTTTTGTAAATGACAAGGAGTGATTTCACTTGAGAAGTGATAGTTTTGAGGCCTTAAGTCAAAAAATAAAAAGGTAAATAAAAGGCTCAACTCTTGAGATTCATTACATTTGGGCTACTCTAGTGCACATGAATAAAACCTACAAAGATACAAAAGAGAAAGAAGCATAGTTAATGGTGGTTGGACAAATTGGAATGAGGAGCTTAGGAAGTTGTGGACATTTGACGAATAGTTTAACCTATAGGTAGAACAATGCATTACAAATATTGTACTCATTCTTTGTATTTGCACATTATTAATACAATTTGATAATACTATTTTTTATTAGATTAGTTGGAGAAGAGGGTCCAGAACCCTGTACAAAGCAGCCCCTAGGGCAAAAAGGCCAAAAATGAGCTAGGAACAACACAATAACAACACATCAACTAAACAACTACAACAAGGCAGCAAGGAACAACTAAACAAAAGCAGAACCAGACCTAGCAGGTCGAACACCCTTGGCTCGAGTATGGGTTAGAGAAACATGCTTAGGAAGACCTTTCTTCCTTCTTTGGACAATAGTCCAAAAGACATCATCTTCTCCAATGACAGAAGTAGGAGAAGAAGGCGGAGTATCTTTCATCAAAGCCTTCGAAGGGGGTGGAGCAAGGGGAGAGGAAGAACCAATCCCCACAACAGCAGCCCCAATAGCAGAAGGCACCCCTTCAACAGAAATGGAAGTCTTGACAACAGAAATTGAACCCAAAGAAGGTAATACCGAAGAGGAAGAAGCCAACATAGAACAGATCCTGTCTGGAGCTGGAGAAGCCAACAAATGAGCAGATGAGTGATCAGAAGAATCTAGAGGATGTGAGGGAACCAAAGAAACAACCACCCCCACAAGAATATCCCCAACAGGGAGCTCATCCTCCTCAGAGGACTCATCCCCCCGAGAAGAACAGACCTCCTGGGAAGCGCGAACAATCAAGTGCTCCAGGAGCGCATCCTTCCACCATGTTGCAGTGCCCTTGCGACGCGTGAGAGACGGCCATAGGCCAAGTGGCTGGTAGCAAAGCACTTTCTGCATCTGAATGGGATACCCTCGTAATCTAATAGTTGTTTCTAGGGCCTTTCCCCTACCATCAAAACCACATCTCCATGAAGAGGTTTGGAGATGTCAATATCCACAAGGATGTGAGCTATCATGGAATATCCCATGAAAGAAGTAGTAGAATCAACCTTGAGGAAATGATTGATAGCATTGCTGATACGCTCGTAGCAGGAATCCTCCCAAAAATGGAGAGGGAGGTTTGGGAGACGGACCCAAATAGGTTTGACGTTAAGCGGCTCAGTAAGAGGATCAAAAGACCGAGTCTAGGGTTTGATAGAAAGGGAATGCTCACCCCACAACCAAACCCTGCTATTGAGCACTAAGTCTCGTTGCTCTGAGGAAACAAAAGTCACAATAAAGAACCCTCTAGCACAAGGAAACAACTCAATCTCACCTGCAACAAGCAGCTTCCATGACTTTGAGACCTAACTGTGGAGGTTAGGCAGAAAGGGCCAAAGTCCATTAAATCTGCATATCACTCCCTTATTACGATAGTAATCCTCATTCTCTGTGACCTCCGAGCCACACACCACAACAGGGGACTCTTGGGCACAAGCGATAGGCTGAGAGCCATGTTGGGAACGGGACCTAGAGCTAATCACAGCATTAGAGAAGGATTTCCGAGTGCCTCTGGGAGCCTGAAGCCCTGCAACTAACCCACCAATACCTTCCACCCCAGCAGCAAGGCCACAGGACACTTTTTCTTCACAGTTCTTGCCCCCAATAGTAGCACAGGCAGCAGCAACTGTGGGAGACTTCCGCTTAGAACCAACCCAACCATGGAGACCCGAGCCACATACCAGAGGCTCGTGAGGAGGACCCCCACGAACAACATCCGAGGTAGACACCAACCCGACTGCAGCATCTAGCCCTCTGACCATTGCAAACACGTCCCCGCTTGAAGGCAAATTTGAATCGCACTCTCTCACCCATTCCATTTGTTCTCTTATAAGTGGAACTGTGAAAAAAATCAATTTGATAATACTGTTGTTGCACCTATCAGCTTGGGTTTTTCCTCCCAAATTGGAGCTTTCCTAGATATATATATTGTGCAATAGCTTTCATGGTGTGTGTTTGATTTTGTTTCTAGTAGATTAAGATAAACTAGCATAAGATTTCAATTATACAATGAATTGAGATTAATGAAATTACGTAGTCAATAATTCGGGTTGTTTCATATCCACAAGACTTGACTTGTATGGACTATAGAGCAATTTGGTACTAGAGCAACATTACACATCATGGACAACTAAGGTTTAGTGGAATTTATGATAGGGACAAGGTCTTTAGGTGATAAACAAATTGTCTTAGGAATGGAACTTGTCATTGAAATGAGGAAATCAAAATGGAGGATCTAAACTACAAAATTTTAGCTTTAGAGAATTATTTGGAGCAGATTATGAAGCATCAACAATGGATAACTCAACAACAAGAGCAATTGAGTAGACAATAGTCTCAATGGTACAAGAATAATCTTCTACAAATCTCCTAGTTCAAGCTTTGGCAAAAAAATTTGGGATAGGAGATGATGGTGAAGTAGAAACAAGTGACAAACATAACTTTTGGGAAAATAAAAAAAGTAAAACCTAGAAATATCCCATTCAAACTCAAGACTAAGATTGAGATCAAGACTTTTGAAGGACAAGTATATGCAAAGATTTTGGACACTTTGATCAAGCAAATGGAGGTGTATATTAGCATCCACAATGTGAGTGAAGCACAAAGGATTTCTTTTGTTTGCTTAAACATGAGTGGACATGTTCTTGTATGGTGGGAAAGCTAACTATCTTCTTGTGAAAATAAGAAGAAACCAACAACTTATAGTTGGGTAGGCTTCAATGATCTCTTACAAAAATAATTTTTATCCAATCGAATATGAGACTAATCAAAAGATAAAGTGGCTCTATTTTAGTCAAGCAAGTAGATAAAGTGTACAAGGTTACACTATAGAATTCCAAAGACAAGCCATGATGCTGAGCATGGACTTGGAAGGAGGAGATATTATTAGAATCTTAGTGGGTTACACACATATTTACACATGAAAGTCATCACTACTAATCTAGCTGATTTGGATGAGGCTTGTTTATTGGCACATTATTTGATGATGAGAAAAGAAAGGAGAATCTTCTAAAAAGGGGCAACAACAAGATAGAGATCAGCCCAAATAGAAAAAGGGAAAACCATCCAAGAAGTGGAAGAATTGAAAGGAATCAAAAGTCCAACATTGTTGTCCATGAAAACAAAGATTCGAAAAATCATTGTTCACATTGTAAGATTGCTATCACATAGATAACAAATGTTGGAGGTTGCACCCTGAGTTGCAACCTATCGGAATAAGCCTAGGAGGGACTTCGAGAAGTCCATGGCTACTCTTCAAGATAAAGTGGAATAGAGGATAACTCAAACATAGATGATAAATTGGGTTGTATAGCCACAAGGACCATCATGAGTGAGCAACAAAAATAAGTAATGAATTGACTATTCAATCTAAAACTCAAGGAAAACAAGGGTAAGAGAACTTGATCCTTGTTCTCAGTGTACTTTGATTTTAGTTGATATAGTTAAGAAGCTTGGTTTGAAGACTTATGATCATCTGCAACCTTATCCATTTGATTGTGTTACAAAGGATGTAGAAATTCAAGTGAAGAAGAAGAATTAATTTCAATTTGTTGTTAATGCATAGCATGTGGATGAAGTGGAAGAAGATGTGATTTCTCTTGATGTATTTGACATTGTGCTTGGGAATCCACATTTGTATGTGCAAGATGCAATATTCATGAGAAACAAAAACAAGTACCATTGGGTAAAGGATGGGACCAAATACATCATCAAGAAAAACCAAAGTAAAGCACAAGTTGCCAAGGTAAGTTCAAATCAAGCACTTAAGCTCATACAAGAAACCAAGCAATTCTATCTTCTTCCTTTAAAGGATAAGCAAGAAGAGGGAGTTGGGATTTCCTCATTAGCACATACTGGAAAGAAGGCTAAGGGGATATAACAACTATTGATATTATTTAAAAAACTATTCAACGAACCAAATGGGTTGCCCCCTAAGAGAGAGGTAGATCATGAGCTTTACTTAGTTCCTGAATCTCCTCGACCCAACATTGAGTTGTATAAACAATCCTTAATGGAGAGAAATGAACTGAATCAACAATTTCAGTAGTTGTTAGAGTTAAGTGTGATATGTCCCAATACTTCACCTTGCAGATCACTAATAGTTATGGTGAGGAAGAAGGATGACTCTTAGAGGATATCCATTGGTTACCATGCTCTCAATAAATCACCATAAAGAATTAGTAGCCACTACCAAGGATATATTAGCTATTGGACCAATTAGAACATGCAAAGTACTTTAGAAATTTGATCTAAAGTGAAGACATCATCAAGTGAGAATGGAGGAGGAGGATGTGTGGAAATCAACTTTTAAGACTAAACAAGGTCTGTATGAGTGGCTTGTTCTTCCTCTAGGTTTATCTACTACACCTACAATATTATGCATTTGTTGAATAATGTATAGAGGAAATTCAGACACGTGTTGTAGTGTATTTAGATGACATTTTGAAATTTTAATACTACTTGGGAGGAACATCTGATGTGCTTGAGATAGGTTTTGTAAGTATTGAAGGAAAAACAACTTTTGTATAGCTTGAAGAAATGTGAATTTGGAAAGGAATCATTGACATATTTAGGACATGTGGTTGGAGGAGACGAGTTGAGAGTAGATCCCACAAAAGTGGAGGCTATCAAGAATTGGCCTATACTAAGGAGTGCCACAAAAATAAGAAGCTTTGTAGGTGCTACATAGTATATGCACAAGTTTATTCTAGCGTTCTCTTCCATTACTACCCCTTTACATATAGTTGTAGTATTAGGAAATATTTTTTGTTAAGTGCATGATAAGGCATTTGAGACATTGAAGGAAAAGATTTGCAATACTCTATTCTTGGCTTTACCTAATTTGTAGTTGCTCTTTGAGGTTGAAATGGATGCTAGTGAGTATGACATGGGTGTTGTCTTGTTATAGGGGGTAAGCTCGTATGCTATCATTTAGAGGTGTTCACTTTAATGGTGTTTAATTCAATGGTGAGGAGTTATTTAGTGTATGACCAATAGCTTTATATAGTATAAACAATCACGAAATGGAAACACTACCTGCTAGGTAGAGAGATAGTTGTTCACATGGACCATAATCCATTACAATATTTCCAAGCTCAAAGAAAGTTGCAACAGGAACATCATTATAAATAGATGACTTTTCTACAATCGTTCCATGTAGTGATCAATTATAAGAAGGTAAGTACAAACACAATGGCATACATGTTGTTCAGGTCATGAATAACAAAGTCCATATCAACTATAGCTATGATCACATAGTTGGAGCCATTTACCAAAAAGGCCTATGTAGAAGAATATGAGGATGGGTCAAATTTTGGAACGATGTACAAATAAATATGAGGATAAGGGGTTGTAAAAGAAGGTGAGGGCTTCTACCTCAAGGATGCATTACTTATAGGTTAAGCAAATTATGTGTGTGAAAGGCACAACAAGTTCTACTTATGAGGGAGCAACATAACTCCAAACTAGAAAGTCATTTTAGTGTTGGGAAAACGATGACTCACTTACAAAGTATATTGGCATCTAATGCAAATGAAAGTAGCAAGATTCATTAAATGATGCAAGTTATGTTGCACTTGCAAATCCAAGATGCAAAAAGAAGGAATGTACACACCTCTATTGGTTCCTGCTAGACCATGGGAAAGTGTTTCCATGGATTTTGTGGGTGGTTTACTAGCTAGCAAGCATGGGAATGACTACTTTTTTGTGGTAGTGGATAGACTTAGCAAGATGTGCATACTATCACCATGCAAGAAAGCCATAACTAAGAAAGAGACAATAGAACTATTCTCTATCAAAGTTTGGGTGCACTATGGGCTACCAAGATCTATAATATCTAATAGAGATGCTCAATTTGTGAGCAAATTTTGGTCTACTTTGTGGAAGAAGTACATGAAGCTAGAAAAGAGTACAATCTTTCATCCATGGTCAAATGTATAGATGAAAGTGGTGAATAGGACATTAGTACAACTCATACGAGGAAATGATTGTAGGATGCCAAAGACATGGGATGAGCAAGCAAGATTTCCCTATATCCGACGCTCATACAATAAAGCAAACCATTCTTCTATAGGATAATCACCATTTGAGGTATGTTTGGGATACATTCCATTCAGTCCACTTGATATTGCATTAGAATAATAGGATGAGCAAGTAGGATTTGAATCAAAAGTGGCAAAAGAAATAAGATTTGTTGAGAGGATGTGACATCCAACTCAATGTGAAAACACAATTAGAAAATACATAGATCAAGTAAAAGGAGAGGCATGACCAACGCCCTATGGAACCTGGTCTTAGAAGGGAAGCAAAGTTGCAAAATGTACTTCCTACACTAATCTATGAGAGGAGGTATGTGCAAAAATTAAAATTGGTCATATAATTACAAGGAAATAAACACAAAAACAATATACCATAACACAATGTTTTAGGTGGAGAAACCCCTTTCAGGAGAAAAACACAACACTCCAAAGCATCTCAATGTATTATTTAGTAATCAACGGTTACAATACATTTGTAGAGTCTAAGCCTTTATGTGAGGAGTATCACCAACAAGAGATCTAGAACAATTTTGGCAAGATAAGAATACCTACAAAACTCACTATGAAACCTCCATCTCAAGCACACAATAAATAGGAAACACAATACATGAAACCATCAAATGGTAATTAGGAAATCATTAACTAAAACACACAAAATGTGGCCTCCAAATCCCTAGTCAAAATATAATGCCAAAACTGCAAGATGAGTCCACAGGCTAAATTAATATATTCCTTACACATCATAGGTTTGTCATAATCCACTTACCAACTGGGTTGCTCTATTTTTGCTCCATCATCTCTATTAAAAGATGCCTTATGGCATGTCATAACATGCATCATATTTGGGCAACAAGTGTAACTTCCTCTTACAAATCTCTCATGCATCATAGACGCTCTTTCATTTTTGATGTGGGAGGCCCAACTTCGAAAGGTCATAACTTTTGATCTGAGAAGCCAAATGAGCCCATTTTTTAAAATTGAAGATCTCAAAGAGATCCATGTGACCATAATAAGCTTTCTCTAATTAAGGCTTGGTTTGACAATTTTTCAAGCCAAAACCAACCTCTAAAGCCTTGAAAATTGCATTTTGTGTTTTATAGCTTGAAATTTGAATTTTTATTTTTAAGACTAAGATGCAAGGTTGACACACTTTTTCTATCATTCTCCCACTTATTGAACACATTTCAAGAGCAAAGGGAATACCAACGCTGTCAACTATTTGCTAAGAGCCAAGAGGCTCATAGATTTATTGTACCACCCGAACTTCTCTATGTTGATTGGCTTTGTCAATGCATCTGCAACATTATGTAAAGTGTCAACTTTCCCTAGCATCACTCTTCCATCATCTACCATGTCACAAACAAAATGGTACTAGATATATATGTGCTTCATTCTTGCATGAATGGTCAAATTCTTTGCTAGACATATGACACTCTGAATATCACAAAGAACTCTAATAGCTCCTTGACTCAACCCCACATCTGAACACAAATTTTTAAGCCAAATGGCCTCCTTATAAGCATGAGTAACTACCATGTACTTAGCCTCTGTAGTGGAGAAAGTGACCATAGTCCACCGCTTACTCATCCAACTAATAGCACTACCAAACAGACTAAACACATATCTATTGGTGGATCTTCTACTATCAACATTTAGTATCCAATCCAAATTTGTGAACACCCATTGAATATTAGTCCCGCATAGAATCACCATGATAATAAATAGAGTACTTAGAGGTAGCTCACAAATATCTAAAGACCCTCTTAGCCACATTCCAATGATCTCATCCAAGATTAGCTATGAATTAGCTAATGACTCTCCACTACTTGGGCATTGTCTAGTCTTGTACAAACCATAACTTACATCAAACTCCCAATAGCCTTGAGTCTAGTTTTGGGAGTTGAGTATTCTGTGGATAACACAATGAAGATAGGAAACTAGTGGTTGCATGCTTGGATTAAGGAAACTTAGCAAGAAATGGTCTTGGTAACACTTTTAACTTGAAACTTCTAAGTATAGTGCACATAAAAATTAGTGTGGTTATAAACTCTTAAAATTCTTGAGCTAGTCCTTGGTAATCTATAGTAGCTATAGCTATGAGTATTTTATGGCTTGTATATCTAAGCATATGTTTTGATAGCACTTTCTAATTTCATTGCATTAGTTCAAATGATTGTAAAAATATTCTTTTAGCCTAGCTTTAAATGCAAAAGTATATATATCCAATCTTTACTAATTAGGGAGTTGATAATTATAAGATTTTTTTGATTGTGTTTTCCATTATTAGGTTTCTTTATTGTAAACCATATCAGTTATGTTGAGGTTCTTAAGGTAGTTTAAGAGTTGTTATTTATATTAAATGTAAAGGGGACACTTTGAAGGTTTAAAATTTTAGGCTTTAAGTTTTACAGTGTAATGTTATAAAAACTACGAGTGTCAAATTTTGACTTGACTGTAATCTCCCTTCATACTTGAGAACTAATTGGTCTTATTGTGAGTAATAGCATTCTTGTCTATTTATGACTAAGACATGAATTCTTAACATTGGGTTCTTAGGTTTAAGTTTTGATTTGAAGTGCCATTTTAGTATTTTGGTATGTGAAAATAAGTTTTGGTCAATTTGGTTGACTGTAAGTTACGAGATTAATAATAGAGTATTATGCTCTATCATCCCAAGAAAAATTTGTCATAAGCTATATGGTTGAGTAATGAGCCCATTATATAAATTAGTCATGGCTTGGTTAAAGTTATTGTGTGGTCTTGGATCCCTTGTGTTTGACTATGTTATAGTTATTCCATAATTATTTTGTGTTACTATTGAGCATGATGATTATATGAATGTATATTAAGTTTTATAGAATTTTGTTTATGTTATAATAAATGTTTTTACACGATTAGATTACTAATGATGAACAAGTGTTCTTTGGGTTGTGAACATGAAGTTAAAGTGTGTATTTACAACTTTATTGGCATAACTTTAACTGATAGAGGTTGATTATTTGTAATCCTTCTTGGATTGGTCTAAGTTGTATATTGTATTGTCATTATCTTGTTGGGTACTATCTTGTGCTTAGAACTTGGGGGCTAGGTGGCAAGACTTTTTTTTTTGTTCATAGATGGTGTCCTATGACGAATAACATTTCTTGTAGGTCATTGTATTTTATTTGGTAAGGTGTGTACATGTATTTGATCTAAAACAATTCTTGTAAGAAAATTTTCAATGTAGTTGACATTACATGATTGTATCTATTTATTGATGTATAGTAGTAGAGATATCAATCTTCTAAGTGATTGTAAGGTTATAATAATAGACTAGCATAGAAGGATAAAATCTAAATCTCTATATGCATAGTTTTTATTGTTGAAAATGTTTTATCATTAAGGAAATTTATTCCAATTCTAAGACTAATATTTACTTCAATCATGCTCAAATTTGGATATAGACTACTATAATTTATGGTTTGATAATATATCCACTTCAATTGTATTTCACCTAAGGGATGTATTCAATTTATATGGAGGTTAAAAATGTTAACCAAGGTAGGAATAAAAATAAATCTAAATACCTTATTGAATGAACATGTATATCCCTATTCAAAAAGTAAGGATGGACTATTTGAATATTTTTGTCCTATTTAATACAATTGATTAAATTTGGAACTTAGAGTTACACTATGTAAGGGAATGATAATCTAATAGTTAACTTGAGTATAAATATTATATTGTAATTGTTGTAGTTCTATTAGGAGGTTATTTACATTTGGTAATTATTTTTTCATTTACACATTTATAATTATAATTAAACCAAATAAGGATAGTAAACAAAGGTATCCAATCAATTCTATTCAACAGTTAATAAACCACTATTCTAGATTGAAATTGTAAATACTCTCTCTATTAATTGTAGATGTATAAAGAATTGAAATGATATAGTAACTTCATCATTCAATAAGTTAATGAATGAATTACCATAGATGTAGAAACCTATAATTTAACTTGATTTTGAATTAAGATAAAGATTCACAATTAATATTCATACCTTTATCATATTACAAGTAGGACTTAATTGTCTATCACATGTATTAACTAAGAATATATCAATGCCATAAAGACCTAACTTCCCACTTAAGTTGATTGTATATTATTACACCAGTTCATTTGATTTGTGAGATGGAAAATTAGATTATAAGTGTAATATGTCATATTAAGTGTGAATATTCAACTATGAGTCCTTATTCAATTGTAGATTGCTTCCATTTGAAGTTTCTTTTGGCACACTTTAGTACTTAGAGCAAAAATTAACCCTATTTTAGTGCACATGACACTCTTTGATTTTTTTTCAAACCCATACTTGTTATAAATCAACATTCAAATCATAAGGAATGGAAAAACAAGGCAAGTATCCAACTAGTAGAGAAAAAAAAGTATAGGTTTCTCATATTTTTCCTTATGCAATTTGTCTAGTTGATCTCTATTACACATTTAACTCTATGGGATATGCTCATAAGAAGTTTGTAACTACTTTTCTATGACCATAAATAACCTTTGTCAGGAAGGTTATTGGTTGTATTAGTTTCCCATTTTGAAAATAAGTTGCTTGTAATAATAATGGTAGCTTTTTTTCTAAATAGTGTTTGTAGTAGTCTAGAGGTTTAGTGTTGCAACTATGGTAGGATTTTGTTCTTTTGATTTGCAAGTTCAATGTAAATTTTTCGTAAAAAGGAGAGATATAAACAAGAAATGTGATTTATATGTGTTTATTTAGTTATAGGTATAATTTTTCAATTTGGGCTTAACGGATTGGTTCTTAATATTTCTTTCTTCACTTGATTGCATGCTCAATAAATAAGATATGCTTTTGGGTTCATTCTTAATTGTGAATGAAAATGCCTTGTTAGTCACCATACATTGCAGTGTAAAATTTTCCACTCTAAAATTTTCTACCCCATTTCAAGACTTGATTTTGTGTTTGGTATGTGTTCAAAACTATAGACTATGAGCTTCAAGGGGGATATCCTAATGTCAAAGGAGGTGATGTTATGGAATAGACCCAAAAGTCAAATATGTTACATATTATAAATAAATGTTGCAACTAATAGAAAATACATGGACCTTATTTGAAGTGATAAACCAATGGCTGTTGGCAAGAGACACTGCTAGGCATGATAAGTGTTTCATTGATGGCAACCAAGTCTCTCTACACATCCACATTACATAATTTGCCCAGACCGGAATTCAGATTGAAGATCTGTCTAAGTCCGGGAAGTCAAGAACAGAGTGTGTGACAGGGTCCGATATCTTGGTCCGGATCTCATTGGGAGTAGATCAAAGTTTGCTGCAGATCTGAGGGAGTCATAAGCATTGTCAGGAAAATCTAAAACCAGAATTTTGGCCTCCGGTGATGGAGGAGTCAATAGTTATTAGCATTTGAGTATCGGGTTAACAGTTTGACAGAACAGACAGAGGAAGAACATGTCGACATTGTAATTGATCTTGGTTCCAGATGTATGGAAGTTGTTGATTGGACAAGTTGTGTTGATTAGTGATAGTAGCTGACCTGACTAATGATTTGTGAGTGCAAGTTTTGGTCCACGTCTCAAGTTATGCATGGATCTAGCCGACAGAGCAGAGCATTCAATAAGTTCCAAGTGTTCTTGAAGCCGACTGAAAAGCAATTAAAGATCAGGATGCAGATATATATAGCCGATGGATTTGGATGATTTTGGTGTGTGTGTATGCGAATATGGAGTAAAGGCGAAAAGAGCAGAGATCTAAGATTTAGATGAAGGCAGAGAAGTAAACAGGGCAGAGTGAAGATGAAATGTGTAAGATCAGTATTTTGTGCTTAACTGGAACTGAAATCATGCATTATAGATGCTTCTCATCAGTTCAAAATCTCTGTTATTCTCTTGTAATCATTTGTAGGCAGTGAGCCTCTATTTGAGTAGTGAGCTCTGGGCAGTGAGCCCGAATGCATGTGCATTCTAATTTGTAAAAGTACTTTTAATAGGGTATTAATTTTGTGGGTTAACCCCCACCGTGGTTTTCCCTTAACCAAGTTTCCACGCTAAAAATATTGGTGTCAAGTGTGTTATTTATGCTTATGCTCATGTGTTATTGATTCATGCTTTAATGTTTATTTGATTGTAAGTTGTAAAAGAAGATTAAAGGTAGAAAAGATTAAATTGTGTGACAACTGATTCACCCCCCCTCTTAGTTGTTCAGACTATCAGAGCAAGGTTCCTTTGAAAAAGTTTAATAGCTTAAGGAAGATCTGGGAAGGCAGTAAAATGGATGAATATAACCTTCAAGGGCAACTTAATCTCGCCCTAGAAGATCTTGAGCAGTCCAGAGCAGAAGCCTAAGAGCTGCAAGATAACCTCAAAAAGGTTGAAGACTTCATTAAGATTTTAGAAGAAAAATTGAGCAAATCCAATGCAAAAGGAAAGGAGCAACCTCTTCAACCGGGAAATCATTATGAGGACAAGGCCCTGAAAGAGAAGACAAAGGAATGTGAAAAGTTAGCTAAAGAAGTTGTTGTCCTAAAACATGAGATGGAATCTGGGGTGATGAGACTAACCAAGGAAATTGAAGATAGGAAGAAAGTTGAAGAAGAGATGAATCAAAATCTGAAAGAGAGCTGAAGAATTCTGCAGATTGGATGGAATAGCTGGTCTCCTAGAATCCAATCTTCAAGAAAGCAGAAACAATGAGAGAGAACTTGAGAGACAAATTATCACTCTCAGACATGATCTAGAAATTGCAAATGAGTATAAGGAGAAGTTCAAGATAAGCTTAGCTAAACTTGAAGCACTAATTAAAGGACAGAAAAAGAATGATGACAAGCGTGATCTTGGATATGAAAAAGGTGAAAGCTCCAGATCCGGACAAAGAAATCTTCAACCAAGGAATGGGAGAAATAGAACTAGAAAACCTCCGGTAAGACAGTCTAATGCTCAAAGATATCCATCATTCAATGGAAATTGTTTCAATTGCAATAAATTTGGTCATAGAGCTACTCAGTGCAGAAGCAGAGTAAATCAAAAGGGTCCATCCTTCTTCGATCAATGCTTCAAATGTAAGAGGTATGGTCATAGATCAAATGAATGCAGAAGTATGATAATGAATAATGCTAAAATAAAGGAATTGACAATTCTTTCAATGGTTACTATTTTGCTTGCAATGGGTTTGGACACATGGCTAAGCAGTGCAGATCAAGAGGAAATCAAGTTCATAAGCAAGGAAATGTTGTGTGCTTTAATTGCAATAAATTTGGTCATTTTGCAAGATTCTGCAGAAGTAAGAATAATGGAAGAAGAGGTCCGGTAAACATAAAATTGGATGAGCAGAGACAAGACAAAGGAAAAAGAAAAATTGATGTGAATGAGGTACAGAGCGAAATGAACAAGATTTGGGTAAAGAAAGATACAATAAACAATTGTGATGGGTCCGCACCGGAATCCAGTGTTGACAATTCCTCCGGGAATTAAGTCAAGAGCTTTGGCTTAGGGGGAGCTGCATTGAACATCAAATTCCCCCAGTCAGTAAGTGGGTGCCTAAATTTGGCACAATAAAAGAGGATATTTTGAATTGGTTCAGAACCTTTTGAAGGATTTCTGGAAGAAAAGATGTTGATATGAAAACTTGCGGAGTGATTCATGAAGAACTGTAAAAAATAGAGTAACCGAACAAAGTTAGGGCAACACATTTATTACAATGCCAAATTAGGTTTTGTAAAGGATAAAAGGTCACTTGGTCATGCATTTGAATCACTTTACATTCAGAGGAAATAAGAAGAAAAGCATCCGAGCTGCAAATCCAAAGATTGAAGCACAAAGAGCAAATTCAACTACCAATTGATCAACCCTAACCCCGCGGAAGAAAAAGGTAATTCTCTGTAAAGCTTTGAATCTGAAATCTATTGAGATGGCTACTTCTCATGTTGTTGACATTACTGAAAGGCCTCGACCCAAATTTAAGAAGCATCCTCACAAATCATTAGAAGTTGACCCATTAGGTGCTTTTTCGAGTGTTCCGTATGGTGTGCTACATGTTGAAGACATTAGGGTTTATGTTCATGCAAATATAGATGAGTTTGGAGATTCAAGGTATGTAGACTTGTTTGAGAATCATCTCATGGATGAAAATCAAGAACTTAAACCCGAGTATAAGACACTACAGGATAAACATTTTATTCAGATTATGGGGTTTCCAACATTTGATGAAGATGAATGGGTCTGGTATGTTTTGAGTCGGATGCATGATGAATTCATTTGGATGTTAAAACCATTCAAGATTACCAAGGATATTAGAATTATGATTGGGTTAAACTCAATTGGTGGATTACCCATGTTAGAATCTGTGAAAAACCAAACTGTTACTGATGCAACCAGTGCAAAATTCGATAGGAGGGCTATGACTATAAATGACATTATAGAACCAGATGTGCAGTTTGCTTCCATGGTGATTGGCTACAAGATATACCACTCTAGCAGGGAGAATTCTGTCTCTGGAACTGCCATATATGCAGCACATCAAATGTTAAAGGAGAATGTAGATTATGACCTTTGTGAGCAATTACATAACCAACTGATTGAAAACTTGAACAAAATCAAAAGAGATAAGAAAAACACTTTTAAATATGGTACATTGGTTCTATGCTTGTTTTTCTACTATATGAATGAAGTACCTGGAGTAAAGGGTGTTCACTAGACTAATGATGAACTAGTTGCCATTCAGATCAGAGATCATCTTCGCAGCATTCGTGACCTCAAAGCACAAAAAACTGCAATATGGGGTTACTTCAAGAATTTTCAGAGTATGATGTATTTAAGGGAAAGAATCCCTAAATCAATTGTTTAGAAGTACAAAAATGAAATATGCTTTATGGTTGACACTAATCAGTGCCTAGTGGAAGTAATGGAACTCAGAACTGTTTGGATCATGCCCATGGGGTATGAAGTAGATGGAAAAATCTTGAATATGTATGCTCAACATCTTCTAAGCAAGCCTAAAAACACAACAGTTGAAAGATTTAGAACATATGAGGAGTTAAGTTTAAAACTGCATGCTGAGCTCAGAGAACCTGAAACCAATAGGAGAGTAAGAAAAGGAGTTGAGCATTTGGCTGAAAATCTGGGCCTAACTAAAGAAACTGTGAGGCAATTCAGGGAAAGAAATGAAAAGGCTGAGAAAGAGAAACAAGATAAGAAACAAGTGCTCTGGTGGAACCCTCTTCCACCTCAAGGTCTACTAGGAGCTCTATTGCTACCTCTGTTCCTCCTAAGACTGCAGAATTGGAAGCAAGATCATCTGGAAAAAGGGAGAAAAGGAAGAAAACAAAAGCATCCTGGACTTGTGAAAGCACAAGAGAAGAAGAAGATACAGATTCTGACATTGAGATCAAAGAACTAAAAGCCACAGGCACAAAAGCGGCCAAGATATCCAAGGAGATGTCCTCCGGAAGTATTGATAGAAGAAGCAAATGCTGGCCATGATCCTCCTGCTACTGATGACTCTGGAAAGGACAAAGAGAAATAAGAAGGAAAAGAGAAAGAGAAGGAAGAGGAAGAGACAAAGGGAAAAGAAGAACTAGCAGAAGGGGATGGTGCTAATGCACCAAAGAAAGACATTCCGGTTGCTGTCTTTGACCAAGCACAAGGGAAGGAAACCAAAATAGCAAGTGTGGCAAGAGACACTGTGAATGCAGTGCAGAGTTTTCTCAGCAAGGAGATGCTAGAGTTAGATGAGCCAAAACTGATACAAGGAGCAATCAATTATGACACTCTCTCTGGATCAAATGCTAAAGATATCATCATTCACACAGACCAAGGCAAGGGAGAAATTACTGAAGTCTCACATAGAAGACAGTAAAGTGATAAGCCTAGCATCCGGAGTACTAGAGAAGATCATGCCCACATATCAGAAGAATACATCTGATTCTCCTTCTGGGAATTTGAAAAATCTTGTGCATTCTGTATATACAAATTTTGAGTCCTTTGAGAAGTCAGCCGAAGTAAAGATCTGGAAAGAATTTTTGGATAAGAGGTTTAGTGAACTAAAAGACCTTATAGATAATGATAGAAAAACACTCGACATTGGTATAAAGAGTATTGAAAATGCTCTTAAGGATGGTGGTGATACATATAAGTTTTGCTTATCATGGCCCAAAATAGTAGAGGATATTGAGAAAAAGATAAACGAGCAGGAGAAAAGGCTGCTAGACGTATCTCAAAGTTTGATCCTTTAATGGCATCTCCAGTGAGCCAAGAATGTCAAGCAATTAGCCTGACAAATGAAATAAAGAAGCTTATCAAGGAAAAGAAGAATATTATGAAAAGAATGAGTGAGCTCTGGGGACTGATTACCCCTAAGTTGGAAACAATGTTTAATACCTTGTCAGAGGCTCAAAGTACTGCTCGGACAAGTGATCCGTCAGATCAAAGGAAAGTAGAAGCATATGCATTTCTGCTGAGAGGACACATTTCAATTTTGGATGGTATGAAGAGAAGTTGGGCCACCAAATTTGTACAATTAAAGAGTACTTTTGTAGATATCCTTAAATATATGTAAATATAACATATGGACTGTTTGTACATATTTGGTCATATATACAGAGTTGATTGCGGATCCCACCCTTTGGGGAGTGAAGAGCAGTGAAAAATGAGGAATCCAGCAAAGGGGGAGCACCGGAAAGCAGTGTGAACAATAGTATGGAGCACAAGCAAAGGGGGAGTTATTCCAACACTTAGTCATTTTTCACTAAGTGTTACCATCAATGCCAAAGGGGGAGATTGTTGGCAAGAGACACTGCTAGGCATGATAAGTGTTGTCATTGATGGCAACCAAGTCTGTCTACACATCCACATTACATAATTTGCCCAGATCGGAAATCAGATTGAAGATCTGTCTAAGTCCAGGAAGTCAATAACAGAGTGTGACAGGGTCTAGTATCTTGGTCCGGATCTCCTTGGGAGTAGATCAGAGTTCGCTGTAGATCTGAGGGAGTCATAAGCATTGTCAGGAAAATCTAAATCCAGAATTTTGGCCTCCAGTGATGGAGGAGTCAATAGTTATTAGCATATGAGTATCGGGTTAACAGTTTGACAGAACAGACAGAAGAAGAACATGTCGACATTGTAATTGATCTTGGTTCCGGATGTATGGAATTTGTTGGTTGGACAAGTTGTGTTGATCAGTGATAGTAGCTGACCTGACTAATGATTTGTGAGTGCAAGTTTTAGTCTGCATCTCAAGTTATGCATGGATCTAGCCGACAGAGCAGAGTATTCAATAAAGTTCCAAGTGTTCTTGAAGCTGACTGAAAAGCAATTAAAGATCAGGATGCAGATATATATATAGCCGATGGATTTGGATGATTTTGGTGTGTGTGTGCGAATATGGAGTAAAGGTGAAAAGAGCAGAGATCTAAGATTTGGATGAAGGTAGAGTAGTAAACAGGGCAGAGTGAAGATGAAATGTGTAAGATCAGTATTTTGTGCTGGAACTGAAATCATGCATTAGTAGATGCTTTTCATCAGTTCAAAATCTTTGTTATTCTCTCGTAATCATTTGTAGGCACCGAGCCTCTATTTGAACAGTGAGCTCTGGGCAGTGAGCCCGAATGCATGTGCATTCTCATTTGTAAAAATACTTTTAACAGGGTATTAATTTTGTGGGTTAACCCCCACCGTGGTTTTCCCTTAACCGAGTTTCCATGCTAAAAATCTTGGTGTCAAGTGTGTTATTTATGCTTCTGCTCATGTGTTATTGATTCATGCTTTAATGTTTATTTGATTATAAGTTGTAAAAGAAGATTAAAGGCAGAAAAGATTAAATTGTGTGACAACTGATTCACTGCCCCTCTCAGTTGTCCAGACTAATTCCAATAATGGCCTTATGGATTGGCTGATGCCTACAAGGATAGGGATACTTTGTTTAGGCTTGTAGGTATTTGGAACAAGGAAATGCATGACATTTGTATATGCTTAGCAAATACACTAGTGCAGCCCCATCTTTCCAAATGTCATCTTCCATGAGGGGAAACTTGTCAATTTAAATGAAGTCAAACCAACACATAACTACCATGGATTACTTTCATTTGATGGCTTGAAAATATTGGAAATGAATTCTATACTAAAAGGTAGGAGGGTCCATTATCCATTGATCTCTCAATATTAATAGCCAGTAGGTTATTTCAAACCTTTGTGGAGAGTATTAAATTAATTCCATGTTGATTGCCTAAATCCAATGGTCAATGGGACTTGTTTGGCTTGTGCAATAGAAATATGAAGGAGCCCCTAGCATTGGATAAAGACTGCTAACTTGATAGAGTGGGGTGTGTGGTGTGGAACATAAAGAACAATATTAACCATGACCAAACTACGAAAGGCACAAGCTTGCTTTTACCTTCTATTGTTTTGCTACAGAAGGTTCAAGTGGTAGGCCTAACTCTTATATCATTTTTTTGGCCTAGAGGTAGGTATGAGGACATTCAAGTGGACCCATAGATAAGTGTTTTCTCAATGTTGAAAAGGATATATGAGAGTTGGCTACATCGTGATCTTGTATTGGCCATGACTTGGCAACATGTTGAATTTTTCATTGTTTTAATCCCCATTGATGGGCCAATATGATATGCACCATCAAGGTCATGGGCCTAGTTGTTTAGCAAAGGTTCTTTATAAAGGTATAAGGGAATATGTTGTGTTTGATCTACACATGGTAGTGCACATAGGTAATTTATATATATTTTAGAGGACTAATGTGCAAATTTCCTCAAGGTCCACATGGGCAACAATGATGAGCACTATGTATGATTGAAGTGGCATAACTAGTGGGCCCACTATGTATTACTTGGTAGAGTACTTATTTTTTATTTGGGGGTTGTCAATCAAAGTAAGGAGGAGACATGTTTGTTTCCTATTGGAAATGATAAATTAGTCAAATAACCAACACAGATTGGTCAATTGTGTTGAATCCTCAACTGTTAGTCTTTTAGAGATCATCCTAGACCATCAATCTTGACCCAAATCTCAAAGTTTTTAGCTAAAGCTAGTGCATCTATGGAGAATTCAAATGAAAAGTTCCATAAACCTAAGGTTTTGCACTACCAAGAGAAAAATTCAAAGGAATAGTATGAGGATATGTTGTGCAAGTATATATGGAAATTGAATGTCCCTGTAGTACTCTACTAGGATGGATACAAGTGCCAAGGTGACATATTGTATACCTGCAAGGATAAGACCCAATCCTTTGAGCCATGTGTAGTGTGTAGAGAAGGTAGCTAGAGAGCAAATGAGAATTGGTGGTGTCATTATTGTGCGTAAGAATCCATATAGATTCAAATCCTTTAGGCATGTGTGACCATTTTTGAATTAAATTAACACCAAGAACTAATGAAGTTAGGTACTTGTAGGGTGCTTGCATGCCTGAATGTAGATAATTTCCACTTACTCCTGCACAAAAATCTCATTTATGTTAGATTCCTTTTCTAGTAAGATGATCAAATTTGATTATGTGCTATGTGCAAAGGGAAGTATTTGTTTCAATAATGAGATTGTATCCTATTGTACTATAGGATTGCAAGATGTGTCATCAAAGAGATATTTAGTGCATGTTGGGAAAATATTCTCATGCAAGATCTATTGTAGGTAGTGGGAATTTATTTTCTTTAGTTTTTATAACTTCGTCCACCTCTCTCATATAATCTCTTCTAGGGAGATTATTTAAGGATATCATTTGAGTGAAGAGTGGAATTTTTAGGTGAAGCTCTACCCTTTTTGTAACAAATCTATGTATATTTGAACATGTGGGTAGGCATTTTATATTATTTTTAGACCTCATAGCATGTATAGTTGTGTGTATTCTCTTACCTATTTTATATGCTTGATAACATGTCATTTCTAATAAATAAAATGTCATGTTTATTTGTTTTACTAGGGAATATTTTCTCTCTTATTTTCATTTGTGTTTAGGTATCCTTGGTCTATGTGTAGAGGATTTATTGATCTCTTGTGAGTAGTTTTTAATTGTGTGTAGGATAGTGATCATGAAAAAACTATTCATTGCATGTGTATTCTCCATCTTCATGAATATTAGAGCATGTGTTTGTAATCCCTATGACATGGAAAGGAATTCATAATCTTGGCACATTACCCTTATAGATTAGGATTTAGTTTTATGTTTTTCTCTCTTTTCTCATTTTCCTCTACAAGTGGATAGCAAGAACTTCATTGAAAATATTATAAGGATCTAGTCTTTCAATCCTGGAGGTTGTCTTATGTCTTAATGTTAGTCATTCACATGACTTATTATTGTTCTCCCTATGTGACATAGGTATAGGATGCACTTGGTACTTTAACAGGTGGTTGCACTATCAGAGCAACAATAGGAACTAGTTCATAAAAAAACCTAGCAATGTAACTAAATGTATGTATGGAAGGTTAGAAATTTCCTCCTTTGCAATCTCCTCACAATTTTATGTCTATCTTAGTGACCATTCCCCTAGTATATTTTAGGACCATTTTATGCATGTTTCTAAGCAACCATATAGTCACAAGATGTTGCAAGTTGTTCTAATCTTAGGAACATCCCTTGACCTTCCCTTGAACTTTGACTAGCTAATTCCATAGGGAGCCTAGCACCCCAACACTAGTGTCCCCTTCAGACATTTTAAAAAAGTATTTCCCACCTTGTTCCTAACCTAATTCTTACTACACTTTCACTAGCCCCACAACCAAAAATGTAGTACCCCTCAACATAAAAACCAAAATTGCCCTCCAAACATTCATTATGCATTGACAAGAAAACTTGTGATGGTCTACTACCACAAAGGAGAATTGTAGAGAGTGTTATTGAATCTAGGAGGTATCCAATTGAAGCATTATATATTTGAATAATTGAGAGGCTCCATTGAGCACCCATAGTGAGATTTATGTAGCTCTTCTCTTCCTCTTTCATTATATCCCCCTTGTTTGTCCATTTTAAGTCATATAAGTCTACTCCCTTCATTATTTTCCTTTAAAGTCTATATAAGCCCTTCCCTATTCACATCTATTAAAGCTAAAGTCATTTCCCTCATTACAACACCTCTTGTGATCATTATTTCACCACTCATTTATCTCCATCATTTGCACACACAACTTAGTTATAGAAACGTCCTAAGGTTTTTAGTACATTTGCCACCATTATTGCTCACACACCAAAAACACTAAACACATAAGTCTACACACACCCTTTATCTAGTTTTCTATTAATACTTGTTTGAAATACACCTATATAGATTATTTGAGGTAATCTTCTAAACATAATAACCCTTTTTTATACCCTATGCTTCAAAGTAGATATAGGGAAATTCTAAGGTGAGCAAAGAATTTTGCAAGTAGAAAAATGACCTACAAATAGTTATAGGGTAGCCTAAAAAAATTTAGATCCAAAATTTACAAGGACACTAGTGCCCTACGTGTGGTGCTATAGTGCCATAGGTGAGTTCCAACAATGCCTTTATCATAAAAAAATTGCTAGAAATACCTAAAAACTATTATAGTACCTCATATTGACCTACACATTAGCTTTCCATCATTGGATTCTTCAAAAGATAAGAACACTTAGTTCATTTAATTATTGAATTTATCAATAGATAGAATGAATTTCGATTCCTTAGTTAAAGGCACATTTTATCATTCCCAGCTCTTGTGTTTATTAGCATAGATCAAATCTAGTAATTTTTAGTACTACATTTGTTGTTTATTTATTTGATATATGTTAATGTGTTCTTATGAAATAACTTAGTGTTTAGTTATAAAAATGCTTAGCTATTAATTTCCCTATCTTTCATTTGGTGAACTTAGAATTCTTACACAAGTAGTCTCTAATTTTTCCTTAGTAAGCCAACAACCTTTGGTGATGAGACCTTGCTTTCATTTGGTGAATCTAATGTACTTCCATTTCCATCTAATATAGACCAACAAACACCATACTTTCTATTTGTTTTTCCTAATTTTAATCTCCCAACTCTTCTCTTTATTGAAATACTCTTTTCCTCTTCTACAAACCCTACACTCTTATCCTTACACCCCTTCTTTACCCCAAAACCAACCTCTTATCCCATTAGCACACCTTGTCACTCACTTGTTTATGATTTTCTTAGTTGTAAAACATCAACCTATCAATTTTCCAACATTTTCCTTTCCCCACTTCTTTAAACCCTACCTCTCCCTTTTAACCTTGCCCTTTTTCCTACTCCTTTCTTCTATACTTTTGCAACACATACATAGCCTTTCACAACCCCTATCTTTTATTAGCCCCACCTTTCCCCTACACATTCCCTTATCTCCTCCTTTGCATAAGCCCTCATGCAGACCTAGCATACCTATCCCCACACTTGGTTCCTTTTCACTAACACCTAGTTTACATATCCTCATAGTCTCCCCTAGCCTTTAGTTTGACCCAGCCCCACATATCCCTTTCCCAATACCTAGTTACACCATTTTCCACCTTAGTCTAGTAGTGTCTATAGGTTATCCTACCAATTTGATTTTTTCAACACCACTTCATTTTATCCCATTGCCATATCTTAGTTTCACAAACCTAGATTTACCTTCCTTACAACCCCATTTCTAACCCCACCCGAGCCCCTTAGCACCCACTTTCCCCTACACATATAATTTACCATATACCCATCCTCTACCTTCATTACCTTATCCCTTAAAAATAACTAGCATTACTATTTAACCTAGGACACCCATATCATCCTTAGTATCATTTCATCCCATATCATAGCCTACTCATGTTATCATTAGGTTCCCATCGCTTACCATAGTTCATCATCCCCTCTAGTTTCCCTATCTTTAAGTTCCCATCCATTCTGTTGGTCATCCCATGCCTTAAACCACTTTAGTTATTCCCTCACCCTTAGCTTTCCTTACCATATACCATATATTTTGCCATGTCACTAACCTCTATCCATAAGTCCTTCCTTAACTCCACTTTGTACTATCAACTTTTTTCTACCCACCCTATTTTCCTTGTCCACATTGGCTAGACTTACTCAATTGAAACACTTCTATTTCCATTGATTGCATCTTGGATAGACTTTCCCACTACCCCACCTTAACTTGTTTCCTTGGTACATACCCTACTTGTTGGCCATATGTGTTGTCAATGATGTCAACATAGCAGCATACATTGATGCCAATATAGCATACACTGATGTCAACACTATCATAAGAGTAAAGACACTTAATGGTTGGATGTCATGCTCCTAAGAAAGAGAAAACTCATTGGAGGTCCTACTTATAGCTGTATATGGTGATGCAAAGAAGACTTGGCCTCTGGAAGCAGATTGAAGACAGTGGGGTTCTGTGAAGATGTTTCTAGCATGACAATGGAATACTCTGCATTCCTCTAATTTTGAAGCTATGGTCTTGTGGTTCAAGAGTTAAGTTGAGCATGATGTAAATATGCTAAATCCTAAGTTTTAGAGTGTTTGCTCTTCTATAGTGAAAGATATAAGTAACTGAGTTCCAGTTCAGGATCTGACAGTGTAATGTGATGTTGAAATGTGAATGGAATACTCCACATTCCTCTGCATTTGCAGATATGGCTATGTGGTTATGCATATGTGTTCAAAAGGTGGTAAATGAGTTGTTTCCAAAGTTCCAGGCCATTATTCCCTTCGCAGTGAAAGTTATGATTGATAAAGTACCGAAATGTGCTCTAGCAGAATGGAGTAGCATTGAAGACTCACTAAAATGCTCCGCATTCCTTCGGAAGTAAATGATTGACCTTGCGGTTTTGATAACATGTTCTTGAATGTACATTTCATGTTTCTTTCCTATTTCAAGCTTTTTGGTGGTCCGCAGCTCATTTTTTCAATTGACAACATGTTGCAGTGTGTTCCAGATAACAGTGCGCTCTCAGAGTTAATGATTGAAGGTGTACGTTAGAATTCTTTGATGTGCAGTGGCAAAGAAGTGTTTGGGGATGTTGTATGAGTCATGTGGACTCATCTGGAAGAGTTTCACGAAGATCTTTCTTGTTTCTAGTACTGCGCAAGGTTCTCTAGTTGATATGGTCGTTACTCTTCAATTTTTCATGAGCTTACCTTAAAGCTATCCTATTCTCAAATGAGCGGAGTGTGCGGGGGTAATTCCTTGATGTTTGAAGCTGTGAAGGATATTTTGGAGCTGTTAAGCAAGTGTTGGGATTCGCAAGGCTTGAGTCTTTTGTTGGTGTAACGTGTTGTCCTAATTAGACCTATCCTCTACACGTTTCATATTGTGTATTGTATGGCCGACCTGTAAATGTATCTTTCATTTTTAAATTTGGCTGCCAAGCTATGTAATCAATGTGATATCATGTATAAATAGGAGATCAAATTGAATGTGGAGGATATGATTGCAAGTAGATGCACAAGGTTCGCAAGCAAATAAAAGCATCATAATACATTCTTGTGTGCGACTGTGGGAGAAAGAGCAGATGTTGTTGATGATGCCCTGATTCATCTTGAAGACTTATTTGAGGTAGTGATCAAGTATAAAGTGTGTCTTGATTGATCAGATCTTCAGTAGAGAGTGTGTGAAGAGACAGAAGTGCAATCATTAAGTGTGAGCTTCAAATGTAGTTTTTAGATAGTTGAAAGATTGTCACACTGTAATCATCTTTGAGTTTGTTCTCAAATTAGGGAGTAGTTGCTTCCTTGGGTTAAAGCCCCTAAAACAAAGTCATCAGGGAGTAGAAGCTTCCTTGGGAGTGACCCTAAATCAAAGCTACTTAGGGAGTAGCAGCTTCCTTGGGTTAAAGCCCCTAAAACAAAGTTATTATTTGAGCTTCATATATTGTGAGTTAATCCTCACCGTGGTTTTTCCCTTCTAGGGTTTTGCCACATATATCTGGTGTTATGTGATGCTGTGGATTGTGTTAATCTTTCATGTTCATGTTAATGTTGTGATGCTTAAGTTCTGATCTGCTCCGGATAGATTGAAATTGTTGAAATTAAAGAATTGTTTAAATACTGATTCACACCCCCTCTTGGTATCCTGGTGTGTCTAACAATTGGTATTAGAGCCAAGTTCCTCTGAAGGAAGCTTAACTGCTTGAGGAAGGTCCGGGATGGCATCAAGAGGATCCAACAAGATACCCAAGTTCGATGGTACTAATTATGCTTTCTGGAAGGTGAGGATGGAAGGCTACATCAATTCACTAGGGTGCGGAGTTTGGGACTTTGTCAAGAAAGGCTACACTATTCCTAAAGATATTCCATCAGATGTAGATGAAATCAAGAAGTATGATAATAATGCCAAGGCCAAGTTTGCTATCATGAGTGGATTAACTGATTTCAGAACTTTCAAAGGTGATAAGTTGTAGCTCAGCTCAAGAAGTTTAGAATAAAATTGAAACTACTTATGGAGATAAGAAAGTGAAGCAAGCCAAGATGCAAATATTCAAGAACATATTTGAATTCCTAAAGATGTCAGAAGATGAAAATATTGCAGGTTTCATGATCTGGGTGAATGAAGTAGTCAATGGTATCAAAGGTCTTGGTGGAGGATTAAAAGAAGATGAGATTGTGAAAAAGGTTCTGAGATCTCTTCCCAAATCTTACAGTTCCAAAGTATCTGCTATTGAGAAGACTGCCGACTTGGATACATACTCCTTAGACCAAATGTTTGGGACCCTTACTGATTTTGAAATGAGGGAATTTGACAATGATGTTCCAAAAAAGGAGTTGCTTTCAAAGTTAGTAAAAAGGTAAAAGAAGAAACTGCTGATGAAAATGAAAGCCCTGATGATGCTGAAGCAAATTTTGTAAGAACCTTGAAGACAGGGTCTGGAAAATACAAAGGTAAGTTACCCTTCAAATGTTTCAATTGTGGAAAGGTTGGTCATTTTGCTTCCAAATGTCCTCTCAAAGAATCTAGGAGAAGTAACAAAAATAGTAAATTCAAAAGAAGTTTGTTTTCTACAGAGGAAAGTTGTTCTTCTGAAGATGAGGATCATGATGATTCAAATGATGAAACACTTTTCTTGGCCATGAGTGTTGGTGACAAAAAGAATGAGGTTAGAAAATTGGATACTTTGCAAACAATTCAAAACAATGAAAAATCAATGGTTGTATGGACTGCCTTTCATGCAAAAGAAGAAACCAAAGCTTGGGTCATTGATAGTGGTTATTCAAATCATATGATTGGTGACAAAGAGAAAGAGATGAGTCAGCACAAATTTGTGGAAAAGGTGTCATATCTATTGATGGAAAGAACTGGATTGATGATGTTCTCTATGTCAAAGGATTACAACACAATCCTCTTAGTGTTAGTCAGATGTGTAGGAAAAGTTACAATCTTACTTTTCATGCTAATGGTTGTGAAATCAGGAAGGCAGAATCTGAAAGCTTATTGCAGAAGGTATCAAGACATGTGGTCATATCTATCACTTGAAAGAAGCAAATGGAAGAAATGTCTGTTGACTCAATCTAGTGAGTGTTGGCTGTGGCACAAAAGAATGAGACACAACAACTTTGATAATATGGTAAGAATCATCTCTACTCGTGCAATGAGAGATATGCCTAAGATAATCAAGCCTGCAAACTCTGTGTGCAAGGAATGTCGGATAGGAAAGTAGACAAAGACAAGTTTTAAAAGCAAGGAGTACTCTTCTTCAAAGCCATTGGAGTGGATTCACACAGACCTATGTGGACCTACAAGAGTAAAAAGTCAACAAGGTGAAAGGTACTTTATGTTGCTCATTGATGATTATTCTAGAATTACTTGCGTTACTTTCTTAAGAGAAAAATCTGATGCTCTTGATAAGTTTAAAATTTTCAAGGCCTTGGTTGAAAATGAAATGGATGCTAAGATCAAATGCTTGAGGTCTGATAGAGGAGGTAAGTTTACTTCAAATGAATTTGAAAATTTTTGTGAAGAACATGGCATTAGGAGGCACTTGTCTGCTCCTAGAGCCCCTCAACAAAATGGGGTAGTGGAAAGGAAGAATAGGACTGTGCAAGAAATGTCTAGGGCAATGTTAAGAGATGCAATTCTGCCTAATGTATACTGAAAGGAAGCAATTCACACTGTTGTCAATCTAAATAACACAATATAGTTGAGAGTAAATATCTCTAAGACCCCTTATGAGTTGTGGTATGGAAGACCTCCCTCTGTCAAATACTTTAGGATCTTTGGTAGAAAATACTATATCAGAAGAGATGAAGAAGACCTAGGAAAGTTTGATTCAAGATGTGATGAAGGAATCTTTCTTGGTTACTCAACCAGAAGCAAGGCCTATAGATGCTACAACAAAAGGTTAGGAAAGATGATTGAAAGCACAAATGTCAAAGTAGATGAAGACTTGTATCAATTCACATAGGATACAAAAGATACCGGATTTGACATATTTCCTTGTATTGAAGATGAAGTAGAAGAATTGAAAGAAGAAAAGGAACAGGAACCTTAACAGATACCTAAGACACTAGCAAAGTATGTTAAGAAGAACCACTCAGCAGAACAGATCATTGGAGACAAAAATGAAGGTGTGTAAACAAGGAGAAGGTTTGCCAAGACACATGAGCAAGCAAACTTGTGTTTATTATCAAAAGTGGAACCTAAGACCTGTGTTGAAGCCAACAAAGATGATGGATGGACAAAAGCAATGGAAGAAGAACTGGATCGGATTGAAAAGAACCAGACATGGGAATTGATTCCCAGACTAGATAATAAGAATGCTATAGGAACAAAGTGGGTGTTTCAAACCAAGCTAAATAAAGAAGGTGATGTTGTAAGGAACAAAGCAAGATTAGTATGCAAAGGATATACTCAAGTAGAAGACATTGATTTTGAAGAGATTTTTGCTCCAATAGCCAGGAAGGAGGCAATCAGAATGTTCCTTTCTCTTGTTGCTCACACGAACTTCAAGGTGTATCAAATGGATGTCAAGTCAACATTTCTGAATGGTGATTTAGAGGAGGAGGTGTACATTGAGAAACCAGATGGTTTCTAGATATCAAAAGATCTGGACATGGTATGCAGACTCAAGAAGGCTTTGTATGGGCTCAAGAAAGCACCTATGGCTTGGTATGCAAGATTAGACAAGTACATACTTCAACAGGGCTTCAAGAAAGGTACTACATATAGCAATCTTCACATAAAGGAAGGAGACATGATCTTAATAGTTGCAGTATGTGTTGATGATATTATTTTTGGAGGAAATGATGATATGTGTAAGAGGTTTGTAGAGGAGATGTAAAAAGAATTTGAAATGTCCATGATTAGTGAAATGTGATTCTTCCTTGGTTTTCAAATTTTCCAGCTAGATGGTGGTATCTTTATTTCTCAAGATAAGTATGTTAAAGAATTGTTGAAGAAGTTTGGCATGGAGGATTCAAAGCCAATAAGCACTCCCATGGTCACTAGATGTCACTTGAGTAAAGATGATGAGTCACCGGAGATAGATCAGACTGTCTATAGGTCTATGATTGGAGCATTATTGTACTTAACTACTTCCAGACCTGCCATTATGCATGTAGTATGTGTAGTTGCCAAATATCAAGCCAATCCTAAGAAAACACATGAGAAGGTAGTGAAAAGGATATTTAGATACTTGAAAGGAACTCCTGACTATGGTCTATGGTATCCAAAAGGAAATAACTTTGATTTGAGTGCATACGCTAATGGTGATAGGCTAGTTGTGTTGATGATATAAGTACAAGTGGTGGTGCTTTATTTCTAAGAAGCGGATTGGTTTCATGGCAGAGTAAGAAGCAAGATTCAGTGTCCCTATCTACTATAGAGGTAGAGTATATTACAGCAGCCCCATGTTGTACATAGGTTTTATGGATGAAGCAAACTCTGAAGGATATCAAGGTATTGTATGATGAGCCTATTCCTATTTTGTGTGATAATACAAGTGCTATCAATATCTCCAAGAATATAGTGATGCATTCCAGAACCAAGCACATATCAATCATGTATCACTTTTTGAGAGAGAAGGTTGTAGATAAGGAAGTGAGATTATAATATGTCCCAACTAAGGATCAGATTGTAGACATTTTCACAAAGGCTCTTGTAAAGGATACTTTTGAGAATCTCCGGTAGAGGTTAGGGGTAATTGCCCCTCCTCTTTCTTGTTAAGATGCAAAATGGTACATCTATCCAGGGGGAGTTCATGATATATCTTTATCCTAGACTGATGATGGCTACCTCTCAAGGGGAGCAGGTAGTGGTGACTAATGATAGGGGAGATTGCAAGAAAAAGTTCACAAATATATGATTATTGATGAAAGGAAGAGAATGAGTAGGTATTGGATCCCTTTGTCCTTGATGTCAAAGGGGGAGAGAGTCTAATGGGGAGTATATGTTGCCATCAATAACAAATGGGGAGATTGTTGGCCATATGTGTTGTCATTAATGTCAACATAGCAACATACATTGATGCCAATATAGCATACACTAATGCCAACACTATCGTAAGAGTAAAGACTGTTAATGGTTGGATGTCATGCTCCTAAGAAAGAGAAACTCATTGGAGGTCCTACTTATAGCTGTATATGGTGATGCAAAGAAGACATGGCCTCTTGAAGCAGATTGAAGATAGTGTGGGTTTTATGAAGATGTTTCTAGCATGATAATGGAATGCTCCGCATTCCTCTAATTTTGAAGCTATGGTCATGTGGTTCAAGAGTTAAGTTGAGCATGATGTAAATATGCTAAATCCTAAGTTTCAGAGTGTTTGCTCTTCCATAGTGAAAGATATAAGTAACTGAGTTCCAGTTCAGACTCTGACAGTGTAATGTGATGTTGAAAGGTGAATGGAATGCTCCACATTCCTCCGCATTTGCAGATATGGCTATGCGGTTATGCATATGTGTTCAAAAGGTGGTAAATGAGTTGTTTCCAAAGTTCCAAACCTTTATCCCCTCCGCAGTGAAAGTTATGATTGATAAAGTACCAGAATGTGCTCTAGCAGAATGGAGTAGCATTGAAGTCTCATTGAAATGCTCCGCATTCCTCCGAAAGTAAATGATTGACCTTACAGTTTTGATAACATGTTCTTGAATGTGCATTTCATGTTTCTTTCTTGTTTCAAGCTTCTTGGTTGTCTACAACTCAGTTTTATAATTGACAACATGTTGCAATGTGTTCCAGATAACAGTGTGCTCTCAGAGTTAATGATTGAAGGTGTGACACAATTCTTTGATGTGTAGTGGAAAAAAAGTGTTTGGGGATGTTGTATGAGTCATGTGGACTCATCTGGAAGAGTTTCACAAAGATCTTTCTTGTTTCTAGTACCACGCAAGGTTCTCTAGTTGATATGGTCGTTACTCTTCAAGTTTTCATGAGCTTACCTTAAAGTTGTCCTATTCTCAAATGAGCGGAGTGTGCGGAAGTAATTCCTTGATGTTTGAAGCTATGAAGGATGTTTTGGACCTGGTTAAGCAAGTGTTGGGGTCCGCAAGGCTTGGGTGTTCTGTTGGTGTAACGTGTTGTCCTAATTAGACCTATCATGTACATGTTTCTGTAAAGTATGAAAATTCCACTAACTAAAAATACCAACGAAAAGCATCCTCTTAATATAAACGAAATATTAAATCTTTCTAACAATAGAGGTATACATAAATACATACATCTTGCAAGTTTCCAAATAAGTAAAGTGCATTTACAAGCACAATAGGAGAAGTAACATTACATCTTTACAATAGTTCCAAGTACATGAATGATACATCAAAATTACATCACTTGAAGAAATCCCTGAGGAAGTGTAGCACTTCGTGGTTGGGTGGAAAAAGCACCTTAACCATGCTCTTGGCTTTAGCTTGTGGAAGACCGGTGGGGTCATGGCGGCTGAAGACAGATTCTCTTATGTTATGTAACTCAAGATGTATATCTCATTGTATTGATCCTTGTATGGCTTGTTTAGCCAATTCTCTAATTGTACTTTTCATATTGATGTAATCTTGATGTATCATTCATGTACTTGGAACTATTGTAAAGATGTAATGTTACTTCTCTTATTGTGCTTGTAAATGCACTTTACTTATTTGGAAACTTGCAAGATGTATGTATTTATGTATACCTTATTGTTAGAAAGATTTAATATTTCATTTATAGTAAGAGGATGCTTTTCATTGGTATTTTTAGTTAGTGGAATTTTCAGAATTTACATTTGGTATCATAGCGACGTTTAGCAAAGTTACAACAGGAAAAGCTTTCAAAGGGTTGATTCACCTAATCAACTGGTCTCCCTCTTGGTGCCAAGGCCAGACTATATAACAAGCTACTTAAAATAATCATAACTAGCTAATTATGCAATCCGACGTCAACGACTTGAGTCCATAGAACAACGATGGCTAGGTGCAGAAGGCAATCACGCCAACGAAGTCTAAAATGGCAGAGTTAAAAATAATAATTACAACTAACTAAAGAGGCAATATTGTCAATCACTTACTATGAAACAAATAAGTAGTGGTTTTCCATATAGCAACCCAAGCGTAGGCTGATGGTTTTATGGCATCAAAAGAAGGTTAGCAGTAAGAAGATTTTAGCAATTTGCTCCTAGCCAATTTATGACTAATGCATTATTAAATAGCAGAATTTGAAGGAAATGGTAAGGCAAAATGTGCATGACTTACAGGTATACAAACAAGATAAGAGAACGACTGCCATAGTAGGGTTGGAAAAAAAATAATAAAGCCTGCAATACAATCGGTTTTAACAGAAATCTCCAGACAGAGTTGAAGCGAACAAGCAAGGCCTTCAAAGGAATTAAAAGATTACTATTTTTTGACAGAAGCATCGATCCTATGGAAGGTGATGCAGGAGCATCCAATGGTGTAAGGGCAATCTTGTATCACCCCAAAAAAGATGTGTTTCAAAATTGTTGATGTTCTTTTCATTTCTTTTCAAAATTTGTGGTTCTGGTTCCATAATCGCTTGAATAATGATGTAGAACTTTTAGTTTTTCCAAACTGCTAAAAATAGCAACCTGCTATTTTTAGAAAGTTTGCGTTTGGGCATGGATTGAAATGAAAATTTACAAGAAGCTTCATAACTAAAAAATAAGACCTTTGGCGAAAGAATCACGCAAAGATCATTTGTGAGCTTAAAGATATTAAAGTTTCTGTTTCCTGCAAAATGTTTGAAAATTATTTAAACTCAGGTTTGAGGCACTAAACGGCCCCGTACGGGCCTGAAAATGGACGAAACAAGCAGAATTGATTCTTAGCGCGTAGAGCACTCCGCGAGCTTTCTGACGCATAGAACGGTTCATTAATCAGACACCTGGATCAAAAGTTATGGCTCTTGAAAATTGACCTATTTTTGGAGGGAGATGCAAATTTCAAAATTAGGTTGTTGGCCGCCAAAAAGGCTATTAATAACCATTTTTGGGAACCCTGGGCAGTAGTAGAGTTAAGGGGGGAAGCGTACAGTCAAGAATAGGCGGGAAAACGGAAACCGTAGATGATTTGGGGTTATAGAAGGCAGATGATTCTAGAGTCTTGCAAGAGGAAGCTGTAATATGTTGTAGCATGTGGAGGGTCAATTCCTCTAATTGTATTTGAGCTTCTGTAATGTAATAAGTTGTCCAAATCAATAAAAGAAAGTTCTATTTTCTGTGTGCAATTTCTGTTGTTGTGTGTTTTATGATTTACCCCCTTCATCAAGTGGTATCAGAGCTAAGTTTTCCTCAGTGTGTAGACAGATCACCGACCGTGAGACAGTTTGCACCAGGACTTGAGGTTGCGGGTTTGCTGCGGAGACCAAGATGCCTCCATGAAAAAATCGTATTGGGAGGAATGCTTTGACGGAAGAGGGTTTTAGAGCCCTGTAAAGGCAAATTGATGCATTGCAAGAGGAACTACGAAGAGGGTTTGATCCGAGAACAAGAGAAGAAAGCGAAGATAAAGCTGAAGAAGAGCTATCTGAGGAAGAACAAGAAGCTGCAGGAGATCCTGCAGAAGTTAGGTTGTTGAGGGCCATTTCTAAAATTGGAAAGAGGCCCAGGATTGAAGTTTCTACATATTCTGGAGATTTGAATCCGGAACAACTTATTGATTGGATCAATGACATGGAGGAGTATTTTGAGTATGAAGATGTGAAAGACCCAGATCGGGTCAAGTTTACAAAAACAAAATTGAAGGGCCATGCCAATATTTGGTGGGAGGAGGTCTAGTTAGAGAGGAAAAGAAGAGGAAAAGGAAAGATTACTAGATGGGATCGGATGGTGGAGAAACTGAAGAAGTAGTTCATTCCTATGGACTATGAGATGGAGTTGTTGAAGAAGCTCCAAGGATTGAAGCAAAGCAACAAGTCTGTTAAGGAGTATACAGAAGAGTTTTATAAAATTACTATTAGAACAGGTCATGCAGAGCCCAACAAGGAGAAGGTAGCCCGTTACATTAATGGGTTGAGGCTGAGTATTCAAGAGGAGCTGAGCCTGGTCAGAATGACCACCATAGAAGATGCATACCAGTTTTCCCTGAAGGTAGAAGAGAAGTTGAATACAAGATTTGACAGTAAGCAAAGGGGAAGAGGTAAAGGTGGAAGGACTGGTGGAAGACCCTATGGGGGGCGAAATGAAGATTTAAAGAAAAGTGAAGAAGCTGGCACCAGTCGAAATCAAAGAGGAGATAATACCTACCGCCCCTCATGACCAGAACAATGGTGAGCAAAGAGGAAGAGGAAGAGGCTGACCTGGGCAAGGACTTGGAAGAGGAGGTTTCAGAGGAACTTGTTTTTAATGTGGAGAAGAAGGGCATCGAGCATACGAGTGTCCGCAACATCAAGGAAGGACGAATAGAAGACTTGAAGGTAATGCACAAGTTGCACATGTAGATGAAGATGTGTAGTTTGAGCGTTTTGAAGATGCTGAAAGGGGAGAAACCCTAGTGGTCAGAAGAACCTTGTTGAATGAGGAGAAAGAACCAAATCAGAGGAAGACTTTATTCCGCACAAGGTACAAATGTGAAGGTAAGTGTTGTGATATTATTATTGATAGTGGAAGCACTGATAATCTTGTTTCAGAGGAGATGGTTGACAAGTTGAAGTTGACGAGAAGAAAGCATCCACATCCATATCAGATTGCATGGTTGCAGAAGGACCACAGAGTTTTGGTCAATGAGCAGTGTTTAGTGAAGTTCAAGATTGGGGACTACCATGATGAGGTGTTGTGTGATATCATACCGATGGATGCATGTCATATGCTATTGGGGAGGCTATGGCAATATGATAGGAGCGCTGCCCATGATGGCCGTGCAAACACATACTCCCTAACAAAGGATGGAGTTCGTCATAAATTGAAGCCCTTGAAGGAGGTGGAAGAAAAAGTATGTAGTACTGCCAAAATTTGCTTGGTAGATGGTAGAAAATTTTTGGAGGGTATGAAGCATGAGCGTCATTGCTTTGCATTGATTCCTAAGATTAGTCAAGAGAAATGTGAAGATGTACCAATAGAAGTCTCAGAAATGTTGGAAGAATTTCAAGATATTGTCTCTGATAATGTACCAGAAGGTTTACCACTAGTGAGGAAGATAAGTCATCAAATGGATTTGATACTAGGGGCCAGTTTGCCGAATAAGGTAGCCCATAGAATGACTCCAGCAGAGAGTGAAGAGTTGAACAGACAAGTTCAGGAGCTGTTGAGGAAGGGATTGATAAGAGAGAGCCTAAGTCCATGTGCGATACCTGCAGTATTAGCACCAAAGAAAGATGGAGAGTGGAGAATGTGTACAGACTCTCAAGACATCAATAAGATCACAATCAACTACAGATTTCCATTGCCCAGAATGGATGACATAATGGATTGTTTGAGTGGAGCTAAGTACTTCACAAAGGTTGACCTGAAGAGTGGGTATCACCTGATTTGTATCAGAGAAGGAGACAAGTGGAAGATAGCCTTGAAGACAAAAGAAGGTTTGTATGAGTGGTTAGTCATGCCATTTGGGCTAACCAATGCACCAAGCACATTCATGCGGCTCATGAACGAGGTATTGAAATAATTTTTGGTAAGTTTTGTTATTGTTTATTTAGATGATATTTTAATTTTCAGTAAGACTTGGGATGAGCATATGATGCATATCATAAGAGTTTTTGAGAAGCTGAGGGAGGAGAAGTTGTTGATCAATCTGAAGAAATGTAGCTTTGCAAAGGAGTTGGTATACCTGGGATTTGTTGTCTCAGAGGAAGGTCTTAAGATGGACCCAGAGAAAGTGAGGGCTATCATTGAATGGCCTACGCTAAGGAGTGCTTCCGAGGTAAGATCTTTTCATGGTTTGGCAAGGTTTTACAGAAAGTTTATCAAGAATTTTAGTAGTATTTGTGCACCCCTAACTGAGGCAATGAGAGGGGATAGAAAAGAGTTTAGATGGACTAAAGGAGCAGATAAAAGCTTTGATACATTGAAGGAGAAAGTCACAGAGCAACCTGTTTTGGCACTTCCAGATTTTAATAAGGTATTTCAGGTAGATTGTGATGCTAGTGGCAGTGCTATAGGAGCTGTTTTGAGCCAAGAAGGTAAGCCCATTGCCTATTTTAGTGAGAAGCTTAATGATGCCAAGAAAAAGTATTCTATTTATGATCAGGTGTTTTATGCAATAGTTCAGGCCTTGAAGAAATGGAGACATTATTTGTTGCCAAAGGAGTTTGTTTTATATACTGATCATCAGGCTTTGCAGTATCTTAATAGTCAAAGAAAGTTGAACCAGAGGCATTTAAAATGGGTTGAGTTTTTATAGAGTTATACTTTTGTTTTGAAGCACAGGAGTGGGAAGTCCAACAGAGTTGCAGATGCCTTGAGCAGAAGGCATAATTTGTTGACAGAAATGAAGATAGAGGTTGTTGGGTTTGATGATCTCAAAAGTTTGTATCTTGAAGATCCAGATTTTGTAGAGGCTTGGAAAGCTTGTTTGGAACATGTTACTTTGGACAGGACAAAATGGTTGGATTTCATAATCCAAAATGGCATGTTGTTTAGAGGAAGCGAGTTGTGCATTCCAAGGAGTTCCATGGGAGAGAACTTGATTAAGGAGAAGCATATTGGGGGATTGGCTGGACACTTTGGTCTAGATAAGACCATTGCTATTGTTGGTGAAAATTATTATTGGCCACAGTTATAGCAGGATGTGAAGAAATTTGTGTAGAGTTGCAGAGTGTGTCAAATGACAAAAGGAACAAGTCAGAATACAGGGCTATATCAACTATTACTTGTACCAGAGAAGCCATGGGATGATATTAGTATGGATTTTGTTCTTGATTTACCAAGGACACAGAGAGGACATGATTCCATTTTTGTGGTGGTGGACAGATTCTCAAAGATGGCACATTTTATTCCGTGCAAGAAGACTAATGATGCTGTTCATATTGCAGAGTTATTTTTTAGGGAGGTGGTGAGATTACATGGTCTACCAAAGAGCATAGTTTCAGATCGAGATACCAAGTTTGTTGGTTATTTCTGGAGGACATTGTGGGAGAAGTTGAAGATAGATTTGTAGTTTAGTTCTACACACCATCCATAGACTGATGGACAAACCGAAGTGGTGAATAGGAGTTTAGGTACGCTGCTACGATGCTTAGTAGGAGATAAGCCCAAGGGGTGGGATTTGATTTTATCACAGGTAGAATTTGCTTACAACAATTATGTCAACAGGAGTACTGGTAAATCACCATTCCAGATTGTATATGGGAATAGTCCAAGAAATGCTTCAGAGTTAAGGAATCTGGACAAAGGAGAAAAGACAAGTGTCGAGGCTGAAGACTTTGCAGAACACATGAAGAATTGGCATGAAGAGGTGAGAAAGCACATTAATAAGATGAATATTCAGTACAAAGCTAAGGCAGATCAGAAGAGAAGACATAAGAAATTCCAGGTAGGAGACAGAACTCATGGTTCACTTGAGAAAAGAAGGGTTCCCAATTGTAACATACAATAAGCTGAAAATGAAGAAATTTGGACCATATAGAATTTTGAATAAATATGATTCAGGAAATGCATATGAGGTGGAGCTGCTGAGTGAGATCAACATTTCCCCTATTTTTAACATTGCTAATTTATCAGAATATCATGAAGGTGGATTAGAGAATGGACCAACAGAAGAATAGTGGAGTATTCTGGCATCTACTTCAACAGAGGAGATAGAAGAGATCTTGGATAGCTGTGTGGGAAGAAGTACTCGGAACAAGCAATATGAAGAATACCTGGTGAAATAGAAAGGAAGGCCTATTGAAGATTCTTCTTGGTTGTCTAAGGCAGAGGTTGACCGTTTGAGTTTTCCTCACACAAACACCTGAGACGTGACAGGGTCACTTCTCAAATTACCCCGGGTGTCTGATGCAGGAGCATCCAGTGGTGTAAGGGCAATCTTTCATCACCCAAAAAAAGATGTGTTTCAAAATTGTTGATGTTCTTTCCATTTCTTTTCAAAATTTTTGGTTCTGGTTCCATAATCACTTGAATAATAATGTAGAACTTTTAGTTTTTCCAAACTACTAAAAATAACAACCTACTATTTTTAGAAAGTTTGCATTTGGGCACGGATGGAAGTGAAAATTTACAGGAATCTTCATAACTAAAAAATAAGACCTTTGGCAAAGGAATCACGTAAAGATCATTTGCGAGCTGAAAGATATTAAAGTTTTTATTTCCCGAAAAATGCCTGAAAATTATTCAAACTCAGGTTTGAGGCATTAAACGGCCCTGTATGGGCCCAAAAATGGCCAGAATTAGCAAAGCTAGTTCTTAGCGCGTAGAGCACTCTGCGAGCTTTCCGACGCATAAAACAGTTCGTTAATCAGACACCCGGATCAAAATTTATGGCTCCCGGAAGTTGACCTATTTTTGGAGGGAGATGAAAATTTTGAAATTAGGTTGTTGGCCGCCAAAAAGGCTATTAATAACCATTTTTGGGAACCCTGGGTAGTAGTAGAGTTAAGGGGGGAAGCGTAGAGTCAAGAATAGGTAGGAAAACAGAAACCCTAGTTGATTTGGGGTTACAAAAGGTGGATGATTCTAGAGTCTTGTGAGAGGAAGCTGTAATGTGTTGCAGCATGTGGAGGGTTGATTCCTCTGATTGTATTTGAGCTTCTGTAATGTAATAAGTTGTCCAAATTAATAAAAGAAGGTTCTATTTTCTGTGTGCAATTTCTGTTGTTTTGTGTTTTGTGATTTACCCCCTTCATCAGAAGGCAACGCCCAACAAGAGAAAGATATGCAAAGTTCAATGTTTAATAGGGTAGGATAGTAATAGGATAAGAATAAGATGGAGTACCAAAACTTGCAGGGTTCGAACAGGGAATGTATTATTTAATCAAAGTAAGAAGGCAACGCCTCATAAAAGACAACTATAAACATTACATCAAACGATACCCCACCAAAATAAGTTTGCAAGACTACAAAATTTCACCCAGGCAGACTTCACAGATTCAAACAGAAATGAAGGAAGAGTACCCATAATTCCACGTTGAGATTTCTTTACTGGTTTGATGTTCGTCGATTCTTCTTGCCTATCTTGTGGTCATCCTTCTCCTTCTCCTTATGTTATTTTATGCAGACCTCCTCTTCTTTTTATTATCAATTGTTTCTATATTGCTCATCTTTTATGATTTTTGCTTTTTAGTTTTCATTCTGATTTTGGTTTTTTTTTTTTTTCTTTTTCTATTGTTTTCTTTATTTCTATTCTTTCCTTCCTATCGTGGATTTACTTTCTTTTTTATTTCTGCGTTTTCGATCTTCTTTCTATTAATTTTTGTTTTATTCTATCTTTCCCTTTTATCTTTATCTAAGTAAGATAAAGAATCTAATTTTCCAAATATGGAGATATTATGACTAAAATATATATTTATTTTATCAATTCAAAATTTCCTCTCATTTATAATTTATTACAAAAAAATAATTAAGTGCTTTATTTTAACAAAAGAAAATCACTTTCTTTCACATCTAATTTAATAAAAGACAAATATAACTTGTAAATCTATTTTATTTTACACAAGGGACAATTTAATTTAAGAAACCAAAATTTTGACTATGTATCCAAGCAAGTATAACTGAGATTATTTGTCATGTGCAATAAATCAATTTATCAATCATAAGAGCATTCATGCAGTGATAAGATGCAACGAAATGCAACTAAGTGTTCGTATGTGCAACCTAGAGTTTCTCTCTCCATCCCATCCCTGCTAGGTGGCTAACCACCTCTACCTTAACCACACCCTTGTCTTCGACAACCTGCCATTATTAAACTCAGATCTCCATTAATAGGTTAGTGACCAATCCATAGTCGAATCATAGCCAAAGCACTATACATTACAATTGAAAATGAAAGGTACATTCACTTACATTCATGACAGTTATCCATTTATAATATAATTATAAATATCATTTAACATTTATATTCATAGCCATATTCAGAAGGTTTAACATTTTGAGATGTGACAGTTTCATATTGTATGGCCGACCTGTAAATGTATCTTTCATTTTTAAATCTAGCTGACAAGCTATGTAATCAATGTGGTATCATGTATAAATAGGAGATCAAATTGAATGTGGAGGATATGATTGCAGATAGATGAACAAGGTTCACAAGCAAATAAAAGCAACATAATACATTCTTGTGTGCGATTGTGGGAGAAAGAGCAGATGTTGTTGATGATGTCCTGATTCATCTTGAAGACTTATTTGAGGTAGTGATCAAGTATATAGTGTGCCCTGATTGATCAGAGCTTCAATATAGAGTGCGTGAAGAGACATAAGTGCAATCATCAAGTGTGAGCTTCAAAGGCAGTTTTTAGATAGTTGAAAGATTGTCACACTGTAATCATCTCTGAGTTTGTTCTCAGATTAGGGAGTAGTTGCTTTCTTAGGTTAAAGCCCCTAAAACAAAGTCATCAGGGAGTAGAAGCTTCCTTGGAAGTGACCCTAAATCAAAGTTACTTAGGGAGTAGCAGCTTCCTTGGATTAAAGCCCCTAAAACAAAGTTATTATTTGAGATTCATATATAGTGAGCTAATCCTCACTGTAGTTTTTCCCTTCTAGGGTTTTCCGCATATATCTGGTGTTATGTGTTGATGTGGATTGTGTTAATCTTTCATGTTCATGTTAATGTTGTGATGCTTAAGTTCTGATCTGCTCTGGATAGATTGAAGTTGTTGAAATTAAAGAATTGTTTAGATATTGATTCACCCCCCTCTTAGTATCCTGGTGTGTCTAACACTACTCACCTAGAAACTCTTATGTCTTTTATGTCAATTTATCTACTAATAGCTCTTCTATGCCCTCTCTTTCATTAGCTAAATCTAATATCACCAACTATTGACCTAGATGATGATGTTTGTCCTACTATTTTAACCCCATAGGTGCAACCATGGATGGAGGGTCTAATAAAAGCCAATACGACCATGCAACCTCAACACACAAAATTAATTACACAATGGATAATTTCAATTCACAACAAATGAATAACAAAATGACGTTTTTATGTCATCCATAATAATTACATCAATCCACAAGGCATCAAACCTAGGCCTTGGAGTCTTACAACAATCATAGATTGACAGGTCTCATAGTCCAACACCATAGACTTCACTAGGAACTTACTCCTAGTTCATACATAAATACAAATCTCTTTTACAACAAGAATTTTTATTGCCTATCTTTTGTCCTCTACTCATTCCTCTAGCTACGCAGCTTCACATAAACTTTGAAGTGCCAAAAGACTTATTATTTTCCCACTTGATCTTTGACTATTTAGAATCACACTTAGATTTAGCCTATAGCCTTGATTTATATTTTGCTACTCAATATAGTGTTCTCTCATTCCCACACTCTTCCTAAGCTACCTCCTATATGTCTCTCTCTTTTTTTCTTTTATTTTCCTTCCAATGTAGTCCAAACCCTTATTCATGCATTAAAAGAAGAAACTCATGAACTAATGCTAATGAGGATGACTTCATGATGTATCTATAATTTACAACCTCTTTTCATCATACGAGGGCATAAAAAAAATTAAATTGTTTAGCACCAAGAAATAGGTCTTCACTAAGGATCAACATGGCCCCAATTGACTCTAGTCATCCTCTTTCTTTTCCACAAATCATGGAATGTATAATTTTGTCCTTCAAGATAAGGAAACTAGTTCCAATATGAATATTTGAAATTAGACACCACCTCAAATCATGAAAGATGTGCTAACCATGAATACCATAATAGTGCATGGCCTCTAGATGATGAATTCTTCCTTGGGCATTATTTTGTGGGATTAAGACTATCAATTTGACCTTCATCCTTGAATGGAATATAAATCTCAACCAAAAGACCATGTACTACTGCATATTCAATATAAACCTTTATGTAAACTAGTGTCAAAACCGTGAAGCCAAAATCCACCCTAAACTTAAAAAATCTATAAAAAGAATATAAAATAGAAGGAAATTAACATATTTGTTTGGGCGATACAAGAATCAATGATCCTTGAGATGCTCTTGCATCAAACACTATAGGTAACAAATTTGTGGTTTTAGAGTTGGAAAACATGGATTGAATTGTAGAACCATCCTTTTAGTTGGTATCCCAACGTGTAACACCCAAAAATTACTAAGGAAAAAATGTGTTAAAACATTGCCAACCAATTTTTGTGTTAACAATTGCAACACAGTAGTGTAAGAATGCATACACACATGTATGCACACATGCACACATACGCACTAGTATCATCATCATTCTTGAAAATTATATGCATAAGTAGAGAGGTATCATCACCTCAATTCATTGAAGGTATCTTGCACCTAATGTGACACACTTCAAACAAATATAAGCAATATTAGAAGACTTAACACAAGTGAGAAAAATCACCATCATGGTACAAGAGGTGATAAGATCCAAACATCTAATAATGATAATAAAAGAATGTGATGTACCTAGGGATTTGATATTATAGTTTATTTAGGTGGATGGAGATGTCGACATGTGGCACACATCCCTTAAGTTAGTTATATGTGATGAGTAGGCTTTCATTGAGATTATCCCTCCATTATGTTATTATGAGGAGGTATATATAAAGGAGGTGATTATCATTGTAGGGGTATGTGGTGAGTATGATATTGTGTTTGTGATCTCTTGGAGATATAGCATGGAGTGGCTTCTTCTACAAGGAGTATTGTACAATGTTACCCTACCTTAAGGGTTTATTCAATTTTTGCATATATTGGATATTAGGACGTCTTGGCCCACAATCATCTCTTGTGTGGTGTGTGATCTATGTTCTATATTATTTTATTACCATTATTATATGTTTGTGTCCTTACAAGTGGTATCAGAGCATGATCTTGGCACCCAGAAGGAAAGAAACAAGGTCATTGTTTTTGAGTTAGAAGGTCAAATTGTGAAGAGCCTATCTCTCTCAATTTGGTGATTTTTTTTCTAATTTCTAGAGAATTTATCAAGGATATATTGAATCTTCTACACTCCATCTTTGAGGTCATTTGGAGCAATTTGAGGGAATTATTGTGAAATTAGAGTTTCCACTAAATTTTCTCCTAGGACAACAAAACAATGATTTTTTTTCTAAATTCTAGATGGTTTAACAAGGGCACATTGATCCACCTATAGTCCTAATTTGAAGTAATTTGGAGTTGAGTAAGTTATTACAATTTTATGTTTTTTCATACTTTTACTCTCAGGCCATAATTCATAGAAATTTTCTAATTTTTTAACATTTCTATAAAGCTCACCAAAATTCATCAAGGGTATTTTATTTGTATTTTTGTTTTTGAGGATGAATACATTATGAAATGATATGATAAAAGTTGGGTATGTGGTAGAAATTTAGAAACCCTAGTTTCAATGGAGGTTCCTATATTTGATGGAAGTGCTAACAGTCTAGAATGGTGGCTACAATTCAAAAAGACTCATTCTAGATCTAGATTATCAATCTTTTTATTTTTTCATCACTTGAGTGATGTAGATCTTAAATGGGCCTATAAGCTACCTGCAAATAGTTGCTCTTAGAACAAAATGGAACAAGTTTTCTTAGATAAATGGGCTCCAAAAGAAGAAGAGGAAGAAGAAGTAGAAAGAGAAGAAGAAGAAGGAGAAGGAGAAGAGAATGATGAAGAGAAGATTAGGAGAAAATTTATATGCATTTTAGCTACAAGGAAGGAAGATTCAATCCTTCAATTTCATGGATGTGTTCAAAAGGCAAAGGTTAATGTTTCTATAAACCCTAGTAGCAAGTATAACTTCATTATATGGAAATACAGAATTTACAACTGAGGAAATAAAAACATAATTGAGGAAATACAGAATTTGCAAGGGTGAACAAACATTATGTTTGTGGGAACAATCAACATGTTTAAAACAAAAGGTCGACGCAAAATTTCAACAAGGCAAAAATCCTAACAATAGTTCAATAGGCCAACGAACCATCAGGTTTTCTAACGAGAAGAATCTTTAAGAAGGGAAGTTGGTTATTGTTTTCAAGTTATTTGGTGAACTTAATGCTTTTAGTGATGTGTAAATGAGACTAGGACTTTAGCAAAAAGGGACATGACATTAAAGTTGACCAATATGTCTTTCATTATTCACCTTTTTATCTTTGATGAACTCGAAAAAATGGGAAGAATCCTTGATGAAGGAACAAGACTTTCCCATGAGGGGGGATATTTTCCTAGTGAGTTAGGTGGCAATCTTGTAGGTAGGGAAGTTGGTGGTATCAACAATAGGCCTTAAAGCAACGCTTGTTTTGTGAATTTTTGGAGCATCATAAATGCAAGGCGTGATTTCTTCATCCAAAAATGAGACTTCCTGAGAAGAAAAAGCCATAGTATTTTTCACTTCTTTCATGATGTTGGTAATGCGATTATGATCTAAGGCTTTGTAACTACCACGATTGGAAAGGATGTTAAGTAACTTGGAGTCAATCGTTTTTATTCAAGACTACCATGGTGCTCCCCTTATCTTCTTTGACTATAATGATATCTTCATTCCTCATTAATTTCTTAAAGGCAACAATATTTGCTTTTGCAATGTTGCATTTGGGAGATTTTTTGTGTCTGATCTTGCCTAATCTCCTTTGCTATATCATCGAGTAGAGATCATGTTGCATTTTTTGTTTCTATCATGAAGTCCACCCAAAGTATGGAATTTAGAGTGATAGCGAAATTTGGGCCTCTTTTAAGTAAGTTAAAGGAAGGGGGATCAATAGGGATGCTCGATAGGTTAATGACAAGTTTATTTTCCTAATCTGTAATCAGGCAAAGAGAAGATGATAATGATAGGAGTGGGAAGACTAATCAAATGAACATTAGTGAATTCTACAAGAGAAATAAAGTTCTCCTTATAAGAAGAGGAGGATGAGACACAATCTTAAAGTATGGAATTTAGAGTGATAGCAAAATTTGGACCTCTTTTAAGTAAGTTAAAGGAAGGGGGATCAATAGGAATGTTCGATAGGTTAATGACAAGTTTATTTTCCTAATTTGTAATCAGACAAAGAGGAGACTTGATAATGATAGGAGTGGGAAGACTAATCAAATAAACATTAGTGAATTCTACAAGAGAAATAAAGTTCTCCTTATAAGAAGAGGAGGATGAGATATATATGACTCTCATTAATATGCACATAAAAGAAAAAGTGTTTTTTTTCTTACAACCTAAATTCAATAGTTCACCCTACATATCATTTTTTTTGTTTTCATAATTTGACATGTAGGGTTACCTATTGAATTTAGGTTATGGTCGAAAACAGATCACCTGTTTCTCTTCCGCGCATATTAATGAATTTAAGCCATGGAATCTATATAATACCCAAACAGATCATGGGAATCAGCGGAAGCGTTGTCCAGGGGAAGAGGGAAAGAGTCAGAGGACGATACATGAAGAAGAGTTCACAACTTGATTGTCTGCTATCATTTCCGCTTCAAGTGAAAATGCTCACTGTGGTAGAGGTAGACTGAATAAGACTACACATTTTCCACCGTCCAATTACAATCATAAAATGCCATTGTCATCCACTACTCATCTCAATCTCACGGCATTATGTAGAGAGAGCCAATTGAAGGAGGCACTACACATTCTGCTCACTACACACAACCCCCCTGAGGACAACTCTACATATCTTCAATTATTACAGACCTGCATTCTCAAGAATGCACTTTCACAAGGGAAAAAAGTTCACTCTTTCGTCGCTCACAGGCAATTTGCATTGGCTACACGCACAACTTTTCATAATAAGCTTATTCACATGTATGTCAAGTGCGGAAGTTTGGTCGATGCTCGTAAAGTGTTTGACCACATGAATGAACGAGACGTCGTCTCATGGAATACGATTATTACAGCGTACAGAAGACATGGGTGTCCTCACGAGGCAGTCACATTGTTTCACCAAATGCAACGAACAGGTCGCCAACCCGATCAGTTCACATTTGCCAGCGTACTCCCAGCCTGTGCCACAATAGGAGCTTTGGAACAGGGTATGGATATCCATCAAATCATAAAGAACACAGGAATTTCGTCAAATGTTGTAGTTGCAACTTCCCTGGTAGACATGTATGCAAAATGTGGATGCATAGAGAAGGCACGTGAACTGTTTGACAAAATGCCTCAAAGAAATGTGGTCTCATGGACTGCAATGATTGCAGGATATGCACAAATTGGATTTGTTGAAAAAGCTTTAGAGACTTTCAAGCAAATGCAATTGGCAGGTGTAAAGCCAAATTCCACAACTTTTGTCAGCATCCTCCCTGCCTGTGCCAAAATGGGAGCATTGGAACAGGGTATGGATATCCATCAAAGCATAATGGAAGGGGGATTTTTGTCAGATGTTGTAGTTGCAAGTGCACTGGTAGACATGTATGCAAAATGTGGAAGCATAGACAAGGCACGTGAATTGTTTGACAGAATGCATCAAAGAGATGTGGTCTCATGGAATGCCATGATTGTAGGATACGCACAAAATGGATTTATTGAAAAGGCTTTTGAAACTTTCAAGCAAATGCAATTGGCAGGTGTAAAGCCAAATTCCACAACCTTTGCCAGCATCCTCCCTGCCTGTGCCAAAACGGGAGATTTGGAACAGGGTATAGACATCCATCAAAGCACAAAGGATAGAGAAATTTCATCAGATGTTGTAGTTGCAACGGCCCTTGTAGACATGTATGCAAAATGTGGAAGCATAGACAAGGCACGTGAACTGTTTGATAAAATGCCTCAAAGAGATGTCATCTCATGGACTGCAATGATTGCAGGATATGCACAAAATGGATTTGCTGAAAAGGCTTTAGAAACTTTCAAACAAATGCAATTGGCAGGTGTAAAGCCAAATTCCACAACCTTTGCCAGCATCTTCCCGGCCTGTGCCAAAATGGGAGCTTTGGAGCAGGGTATGGACATCCATCAAAGCATACTGGAAAGGGAATTTTTGTCAGATCTAATAGTTGGAAATGCTCTTGTAGACATGTATGCAAAATGTGGTAGCATAGACAAGGCCTGTGAACTGTTTGACAAAATACCTCAAAGAAATGTGGTCTCATGGAATGCCATGATAGCTGGATATACACAAAATGGATTTGTTGAGAAGGCTTTAGAAACATTCAAGCAAATGCAATTGGAAGGTGTAAAGCCAAATTCCACAACCTTTGCCAGCATTCTCCCTGCCTGTGCCAAAATGGGAGCTCTGGAACAGGGTATGGACATCCATCAAAACATAATAGAAGGGGGATTTTTGTCAGATATTATAGTTGGAAATGCTCTGGTAGACATGTATGCAAAATGTGGAAGCATAGACAAGGCACGTGAACTGTTTGACAGAATGCCTCAAAGAGATGTCATCTCATGGAATGCCATGATTGCAGGATATGCACAAAATGGATTTGTTGAAAAGGCGTCAGAAACTTTCAGGCAAATGCAATTGGCATGTGTAAAGCCAGACTCCACAACTTTTGCCAGCATCCTTCCTGCCTGTGCCAAAATGGGAGCTTTGGAGCAGGGTATGGACATCCATCAAAGCATAAAGGATAGAGGAATTTTGTCAGATGTTATAATTGCAACTGCCTTGATAGACATGTATGCAAAATGTGGAAGCATCGACAAGGCACGTGAACTGTTTGACAAAATGCCTCAAAGAAATGTGGTGTCATGGAATGCCATGATTGCAGGATATGCACAAAATGGATTTTGCAAAGATGCCCTCAAACTCTTTGAATTAATGATGCACTCTGGAACATATCCTGACATTGTAAGCTTTGCTTGTGTTCTATGTGCATGCAGCCATGCAGGATTAGTGGATGAGGGCTGTACATACTTCAATCACATGAGTAACCCTTACTGCATTACACCTACAGTTGATCATTATGTGTGCATGGTTGACCTTTTTGCTCGTGCTGGCTATCTTGAGGACACCCTAAACTTTATCATTAAGATGCCAGTTAAACCTGTGGTGGTTGTGTGGACGTGTTTTCTTGGTGCCTGTAGATCACATATGAATATAGGCTTAGGAGTATTTACAGCAACGCTGCTTTTTGATTTGGATCCTAAAAATGCTGCAACTTATGTTCTTCTCTCAAACATCTATGCAGAAATGGGCAGGTGGGGTGAGGTTGAAATGGTAAGGAGATTGATGAAAGATACAGGAATTAAAAAGATCCCTGGATGTAGTTGGATTGAAGGCAATCAAATGGTACATGCTTTTTGTGTAGGAGACAGATCACATCCACAAACACGGGAGATCAATGCAAAGTTGGAGATCACATCCAGAAATTGGCTTGGGAGATGAAGGCAGCAGGGTATTTATAATTTTCCAGATTCAAGACATTTACTTAATGATGTGGAAGAGGAGGAAAAATAATTATTTCTCTGCCACCATTGTGAAAAATCGGCAATTGCATTTGGTTTGTTAAACACATCCCCTGGAACAACTATCAGAGTTGTTAAGAACCTTCGAGTATGTGCGGATTGCCACACTGCAACGAAATTTATCTCCAAGATTGTTGCAAGAAAAATTGTTGTGAGAGATGCCAACCGTTTACCTCATTTTAAATAGAGCCAATGTTCTTGTGGAGATTATTGGTGATGGTAAAAGAAACAATCTGAAAAGTAGGCTTTTACTATAAAAAGGTGCACCCTGTCAAACCTATAGTAATAATGAAGGGACGGTTTTTTTTAAGTTTCTAGAAAGTTTTTTTTCTTTTAATTTTTATTTTGTTTTTATGGGTATTTGGCAATTTAGACCATGTTGTTGGCTTCGTAAAATTAAATGCATAGGCTGCAATGCAAATCACTACTTATATACACTATTGGGGTATCTATCAAAAAACCTATTTTATGTTAACATGGACGTTTTATTGATCTGTTTGCAGGGAACCTACATATGTATGAAATGAAAAGTTGGAGGAGGAGGTGAAGAATGGGGAAAAAACGAGTGAGGAACACTTAAAGTAAATTGAAAGATGTTTGACCGGTGGGAAATGGGAGAGGGGGGCTCACGATCAACCCTTGCCATTTTGTATAGTTCTTTTGTTTCAATTAATTGTATTATCCTTTGCTTATGTCAGGTCGACCGTTCCAAACTAGGTATGTAATTTTATATAAGTGAATGTACATTTTGTCTGATTTATGGTTAGATATTTCTAATGTTGCCTCGCATCCCTTTGCTTGGTGAGATAGCTAACAAATTTGTGAATTTACAAATATTTTTTAATTTGCAATGATTTCAAACTGTTTGGTTTTAATTAGAAATAAACTATTATAATTTATATGTGAAGAAATAAAAAAAATTACAATTGTGTTTATGTTGTAATTAGTAGATATGCATGGCACTTGAAAAATTGTCATGACGAGGCTTATAGATTGATGCTAGAGAGAAGAGAATAACATGTGTATATGTAAAAATAGAATCAAAATTTATATTGCATTGTAATTATACGTCCATGGTATTACAAAATCGTTTAGGATGAGATTTGTAAATTGATACCAATGAGATGAGTGTTTGAAGGTGGTTGGTAGGCTAAAAAGCACATTTCATAAGTATTTGGAGTTACAATGGGTTTAAAACAAGAGGAACTCGAGGATCAAGACTACAAGAATCTCAAAGAAACATGGTGGGAGACATCCATAGGATTAAAGAGAATATTACAATTATAGTCATATTATGATCAAATTGACTACTTTATTCACGTGTGGCAAACCTAACAAATGGTTTATTGGTTAAATTTAATTTGATAAGATAGGAATTGAATAATTTTTTATTGGTTACATTCCTAGCAAATGCTAGTGAATACTAAATTTCATGTGTCTCATCTAAGGTTTGCTTACAATTCTTAACTACAACTACATTAAGAATCTTGAATTTTTGTACTTGTTTCATGTCAAAATTTATAATAGGGGATTCAATTCATATTGTTCAAAGACTTATGAGTCATGTGGCTAACAATTTTTGTTTAGTCAATTTTAAAATGTTGGAATGTTAACACAAGCATGCATATTTGATGTGGGCTCATCTTACGGATCATACAATCAACATCAACCAAAAATATTGTTTTGTTACAATTTTTGGATTTTTGTAGTCTAACCTTGTGTTTTCATGTGAAGGGGGCAATCTCTACTCTTCAAATAATTCAAACCCAAATATTTTGCTCTCACTTGAATGTTCATGTTTACTTGGCATATTTGGAGAGTTTATTTGACACTTGTTTGCAAGCTCATGGTGTCTAGTGGAATTTGAAGAGTCATATGATCTCATAAATTCATTGCAAGCATTTAAATAATTATTTATTGTGTTATTGGGATGTCCCATTTGGTGGGGAATCTTGGATATGCTCTCTTGACACATTTATGTAGGTTTATGGCATTTTATGACATCTTTAAGGTGGAGTTACATTATGACTACATGCAAGAGAATTTATGACAACATCTATTATGCGTCATAGAGGTGTTACTTGGCATCTTTGAAATTTCTATTTCTCTTTGGGAAATGAAGTGCCACATTTGCATGTGCATGCATGTTATAGAAAATATTGTTATTTTATTATACATGTTGGAGAGGATATTACACTAAGCTATTTTTAGCCAATTATGAGTTATATTTGACCAAGGGATGATTCCTCCTTGATTTAGGTGCCATATTTGGATTAATTATTGCTTGGGAAGTTACAATATTGACGAAGAATGATCCATGTATTGATTTCCACATCCCATGTTGAGAAAATTATATGTTCACCTTTTTGAAAAAAATGTTAGCTTTAAGAAGAGTGTCAAAGTGTAGAAAGGAGATGGAGTGTTCTTCTTTGCTTGCAGGTCATTGGTAACTCAAATAAAAGAATTGGGAGGTACACTTGAACGAGAGGAGATTGAGAACTTAGCATTAAAGTGCTTTGTAGGGTTTGTTATTGCATGTTGAAGATTGAGGGGTTTGGAGATTTTGTAGGGTTGGAAAGTGAGTTTTGTAAGTGGAAACTTTGCCAAAATTTCCCTAGGATTGTATGAGTTGTTGTATGTTATTTTGTGGGATTGGGTTATTGTTTGGATTCATTTTATGTGAGTAGATATTAGCAAATGTGATATTGTATGTTTGCATGTATGGTTGAGAGAATGAAAGTGTTCAATTGAAGCATTTTTATGCATAAAACATGTAATGCTTCAGAAATTTGAGTAATGAAATCATATGATTTGTATATGTTGTTGGGTTTTAAAATCAACAAGAGAATGAGTGTGTTTTCTAATTTTATATTAGATTTATATCAAAAAATTAGTAGGCCTTTGATGGGTATTTGAGGGTGTCATAAATGAGAAAATATTTGTGATTATTTTGTTTTAGATTTGGGTTGTTTTGATGTGAGATAAAATCCATTTTAGCATGCCATTTAAGTTCATGTTGGGTTATGTTGCAAGAATGGTGGGTGTGGTTTAAGATCTAGTTTGTTATGTTATTTCACCTCATATAAGTCTAGTAGTGGTGGAGTTGTGTGATTTGGGTGCAAGAAGAAGGTTGTCCTTCATTGGGTACCCTATACTTGACTGCATCAAGTGGTATCAGAGTAGGTTTTATTGTTCTTAGGAATATGTTTGAGTGTCATCCAACAAAGATAGTGGTGGGTAGAAGGTGTAGGAATATCCTCCATTGTGTGGAAAGTGGGTAGATGGAGTTTTGAAGTACATCCTCTAGTCTCATTGTTGGGTAGAGGATATGTGTAGGTTATTGGGAAAACAAGTTGTGGGTTGAGAGTATATTGTCTCAATGTATGAGTCAAGTTGTGTAAGTCTTGTCATTGTGAGAGAGGTCATTGTCATTGGGTTTCGGTTGTATGTGTGAGTGAAAATGTCTTCAAGAAAGAGGGCGGGAGTGGTCTTGAGAAGGGCTATAAAATTTTCTTTTCAGGGGAGGAGAGAGAATTTCTAAGAAAAGGAGTTGGGCAAGGATTTAGAACATGTATGCAAAAATGTCTGGGATGTTAGGTGTCTTATAAAGTCCCCAACGAAATATTCATGTAAATATGCTCAAATCTAAAATATTCCCAAGAAATTTTAATATAAAATATATTCTAGAACTTCTAAAATGATCTTTCACAAATTTGATGCTAAAACATTAAAGTTTATATTGTTGATTTCACACAAAATATGCCAACAAATTAATCCACATGTGCACATATGAGATAGAACTTCACCAAAATGCCAATGTTAATTTATATTCATGTGAAACGTACAACAAAATGATAGACTAAACTAAAAAATTACAACAATACATTTGATTATGATATCTAGAAACTATATATGTTGAAGCTCTCTTATTCACAAATCTTGTAAATACAAACTGTTGAATCATGACTTTAAAATGTAAATGCAACCTCTGTATGAGATTACCCTTAAGAAACCAAAAGGGTTTTGTTTTCTTATCTCCAAGAATCTAAGGGGTTTCGTCCTCAAATCATGTAGTTGGACGCAAGTGCTCAAGTTGTGAAGAAAATTGATAAATTAACAAAAGATGAGAATTGGAGAAGTAATTTGACTTATATAGAAGTTGAGGCATAAATTCCAACATCTCAATATACCCACAAATAATAAAATAATAAAATATTGCAATATTCTCCCTCCAAAATAAGCCTCATAAGAGTTGTCATAACCTCCTCTTACACTCTGCTACATTTAGCTAATCAACAATGCTCTTCTTACACCCACTTACAATTGCCATAATAATTATGAAGATGCTTCTCAAATAAGAAAATTTATAATTCCTCACTAATTGCCTTGTCATGAAATATTCCTCCCACAAAATAGCTCTCACTTTGTCATAAAATCTAACTTATATCTCCCTAATAATGAACTGCCATTAAAACTGTCATAAATGAGTTTATAGAATATGTCATTAAATAAAATGTCAAATCATTTGGGAGTTACATTATTCCATCTCCATGAATTCTCACACCCCTCCTTGGGCAAATACTCAATAATAACAATATTTTATTAATTACTTGGGCCCCTTTTATCAAAAATGAGAAATAATAATTAATTTGGGTCCAAATAATTAAATTTTAATTAAATTTATTTCCTTAGCAATTTTACTTAGCCCACAAGAAATATAGGAATGGACATTTTGTCCACAAAATTAAATTAATTAAAATAGAGACATTACAATTCCACCCTTCCCAAAATTGCTTGCCCTCATGTAATGCAAATTCAAATGTTCTAAGATTCCTAATTTTTCTCGTGGCATCCTTTATAGGGGATTCTTTCAACAACCTAGACCTCTATGACGTCTCTATTTCTCTTCTTCTTCACTCTTGTATCAATGATGACATCTAATACTCATATGAGTAACGCTCTATTGTTTGTGAACATTGAATCAATACAAGTTAGTGTATCATTAAAGCACAATGCCATGAATGGAAACATACCAAGGGACATATGATGGGTGGTCTTGTAGAAATATTCTTCCAAGTGTAACCACTTAACCCATGTAGATTTTTTATCTAGAACACAGTCCCTCAAGTATCCTTCAACCCACTTATTCACTATTTTTGTTTTCTCAATTGTTTGTGGTTGATAGCTTGTGCTAAGAGTGAGTTCTGCACCTACCAAATGAAATAATTCCTGCCAAAAAGAGTTGATAAATCTACTATCTCTATTACTAACAATATTTTTAAGAAACACGTATCGTAAACACCCCTCTAAAAAGAAAATTTGCCACATGATATATTTTAAATTCTGAAGAAGTGGCAAAGAAATGTGCATACTCACTTAGACTATTCATAATAACATAAATGTAATTCTTACCTTTTTTATTGGGTAGGCATATGATGAAAACCATGGATACATTTTCCACTTCTGATCAAGAATAGGTAATGGTTGTAGCAAACCTACATGAAAGACATGATCTACGTCATTCTATTAGCAAGTAATGTACTCCCTAATATGTTTGAGAACATCCTCTTTTAAGCACTTCCAAGAGAGTCTATCTCTTATTTTCCTACAAATCGTATAGGATCCTAGATATCCAACTAGTGATGCATCATGTAATACTCTTAAAATATTCTTCTCCACTTTAAATTCAAGGAATAGGAAGATTCTCTTTTTGTATAGAATAAGACCATCTACTTTTCAAAATTTTTCATCTTCCACACTTCTATCTAAGATGTCAATAACAAAGGTATTCTTAACATATCCTAACATAATAAAAACCTCCAATTGGTAGTTTATACGCTTAAAAATGACACGACTCTGTCTAAATAAATATTCTTAATATTTATTCTATTTTAATTCCTCTATCAATAAATAAATAAACAAATTTATTTATTTGATTCATATTCCTCTAAGTTAATTAAATATCAAAATATTTAATTACCTCTTCTAAAGTCAAAATTAAATAAAATCCTTTATTTAATTTAATTCTTCCAAAACAATTAAATAATTCTTAATTATTTAATTAAATCAATTCTTCCTCCAAATTTAAATAAATCAAATCAAATTTATTTGAATTCTCTCAATCTCTAAAAATAAAATACGATCAAATATTTTATTTATTCTTCCAAATCATGCACAACAATTAAATAAATTTATTTATTTAATTTATTTTCTTATCTTCAAAAATCTTCCAAATCTTCTAAAAATAAGTCTTCTTCTTCATGCACACAAAATTAAATAATTTATTATCTAATTTCTCTCAAATCATGCAAAAGAAAAATCACAAGTTGAGTTAACTAACTCAATCAACCTTATTTTTATCAATATCTCTTAAATTAGAAAAAAAATATTCTAATTTATGAAATCAATTCTTATCTTTATAAAATAAAGCAGTTAACTCAAATAAAATAGCTTTTGTGTGACATATGTCTTCTTTTTATTCGCACACGTTCTCTCAAGCCTTCTATACCATAAGTCTTCTCATTCTTTTTATACCGTTGATCTCTTCTCTCTCAAGTCTATAAATTGAACCCTATTCCTCCATTTCAATCATCCAAGCTTTTAGTATCATTACTCTATAGGAATTACAGCACGCCTTTAGCACCTAAGTCATTCTATTTGCTTGCAATTAAATTGTTACCATATCACCATTACCATTCTTGTGAGTCTCATCTTCATTGCAATACATTATCACGGTCATTCCCACTTGACATCTTGGAATAGCAAGGAAGTGCACCTTCTGAGGGCATATTCATACACAAGATCATTTGTGATAGGCCATCAATGGAAGCCATGAAATAAAGAGGTTTGTTGAGGTATTGTTAATTATTTTTAAATCTTCTTTATTTCTATATTTCATTGAGTGATGGGTATTATTGATTTCATTGATATTTCATTTTTGGCGCCCATCGTGGGGCCTTGCCCCGATTTAATTTAAAAACTAAGTTTTTTTGTGCCAAGGTTTCGTATAAAGGGGGATTCTGCACATCTGAGCAATTCTATCACACATATGAGCTCTATTCTGGTGCATCTGACCTTTCAGTGCATCTGACCTTTGAAGTTGCGCATTTGACCTCTGACCTAGCACATATGATATTCCTGCGCTTTTAACCTCTGTTTCTGCGCTTTTAACCTCTGTTTCTGCACTTCTAAATTTTTTGTGCTTGTGAGCTATGTTTCTACGCATTTAGGCTCTGAAGCTGCGCAAATGTTCTGAACAGTGGTTTTTAGGATATTTCTTGTGGTTTTGCTAATGTTGACACTTTTTCATAGGGATATTCTCTCATCTACTTGCAGGGTTAAGAGCTGGTTGAGACATTCTAGCTACATTGTTAACACATCATCTTTTTTAAAGGATAGTAATTGAATGTTCATGCAAAATCACATCTAGATCTAACTAGGAAAGGAGTAACTTGAATCTTGTTGCATCAACAACTTGAATCTAGTCCCAATGCTAGGAGGATAAAATTGAACCACTACTATCTTATTGTTATCTTGCTTTCAAAGTTAACAACTTGCATGTGTGCCCAAGTAGCTAGCTCATTTAGTTTTTTTCATTTTAACTAGGGGAAAAGAACCACTGTCTTTCGTGTTTTTGGGAATGATACTAAGCCTATGCTCTCCCCTATCTTGGGTGACCAAAATGCCAAACATATTATTTTCACATGTGTTTTTCCTTTAGAGAGGCCTGCCCTTGGATATCCTTCCATCCTTGGGGAATGACATTAATTGGTAACAGGCTAAAGTGAAGCCCTGTCGAGCCACTATAAATAAATTGTGTTTGGAGCGAAAGCTTCAAACAACGAGTGAAGTTGTGTTATACCGACAACCAACCTCCCCCAAAACCCTCCAAGGCACAACCCTTGCAGGCTGGGAGACTCCATAATGGAGAGTAGTGCTGCCGCATGTACAACCACTTGAATGGTTGCACTTACTAGTCATCCTTGTTTTAGTAGCCCAAAATCCCTTTATTTATTGGTGCAGAAGGTGGGACCTTCGAAGCTGTCTTGATTCTTGTGGTTCTTAGTAGAGATAGCAGAGACAATCCTAAGGTTTGGTGGGGGTACGAGCCTTGGAAAACTTGGATCTTGGTATGCGTGAGAAGTGTGTGCCGTAGAGAGGAGTTGGTGCTATCAAAATCCTAAAGCTATCCACTTTGAATATGCATAGCTAGGGGATCTGACAAATATTGCCTTTTCCAACCTAGGATTTGTACTTTCTTTTTGAGTCAAAAAGAGTCTAAATTTTTTTTTTAATTAAAAACCATGAAAACATTCTTTGTGTTTGTTGTGTCTTCTTGCCATAATTAAAAAAATCAGATCAAAAAGACCATCTTGCAACCAAGAAGCCAAAAACATTGAAAAACGTGCCAAAAAAATTACAAAAATACTCAAGAAAACCAGAACTGCGCATCTGCCCTGCAAAGCTGCGCATTTACCGCGACCTGATGCACATCTGTATCAATTGTCTACGCTTTTATCATCTGTTACTGCGCATTTGCTTTTTACCAGTACTGCGCATTTGTATCGACTTGCTGCGCATTTGTCCTTTGTTTCAACGCATCTATTCTTGCGCATACCTGATAGTGAGTATTTCCTCATCTTTTGAGAAAAAATTGTTAACCTTTCTGGATACCCATTTCAGCGTTATTCAGGTTTCTGAGATCAGATCTACCATGCAGTCACCTTTTCCATTCATTTCCATAGCATACCCTCTCTTTTGTTGGTCGTCTCATCCACCCTCTATCAGGGCTTTCCAAAGCAAGTCAAAGTTCCATATCAGATTAGTGCAAGACCTTTTATTTAGATCATTTCAAATTCAAGTAACCCTAGTAGGTCACAGAACTTCATTAGTGGTCTTGGTGCAAGACTAGTCTCTACACAGTAAACGGATACCAGATATCCTCATTTGTGGCTATCATCTTGTGTCGACCGTCTTACTTGGAATCATTGATCAAAAGAGTTCCTTGTTCAAATCTCGTCACAAGTATCCTCTTCTCAACAATCTCTGCCAACACCTTACCAAAATCTCTAGTTTCATCCCACCGCTCCCTGCGTCGCCTCACATGGTTTTAACTAGATCTCAATACCAAAAACAACTTGAAATGGCGAGGACATCCAACCACATTGTCACCCCTCACGACAGTGATGAGGAAATCCCTCATGAGGAGTACCAAGGAACCCTCCAAGATCAAAAATTTCAACGCTTTCTAGAAAAAGTGCTCCATGAGGACTCTCACAAGTACTTTATTCATTCTACAAATCTAGGACTTAAACTCCCCACTGACTTTGATCTCAACAAACTGAAAGAGACCATAGAGGAAACTCATGAAAACCACACTAGTGAGGACAAAGGAAAGAAAGTCACAGACCCAAACATACCTATGGAAGAAATGAGGAAACAAATCGAGGGCCTAACGTAACAAATGATAGATCTCAAAACAGGAACAAACACTAAAACTTACTCCTTGGAAGACATCGCACCATATCCCTTTGACAAAATTTTAAACATGGTGCCCTTCCCCTTTCGATTCGAAGTTCCTAGGTTTGACAAGTACAAAAGAAAAGGAGACCCAAGAGATCACATTAGGGAATTTAACACCGCATGCATGGAAGTAGCTCACAACGAAACTTTCCTAATGAGACTATTCCCTAGATCTCTAGGTAGTCAAGCCATGGAGTGGTTCTCATGACTTCCACCGGGCATCAAAACTTTTGATGAGTTAGTAAACAAGTTTGTCACACACTTCTCATATAACATTGAACATGAAGTTTCCATGCTTGATCTATGCAATACAAGCAAAAGAGTGGCAAATCTTTCACCTCTTTCTTACAAAGATGGAGACAACTCGCGAGCAAATGTTCATATGATGTACCTAAGAAGCAATTGAAGGAGATGTTTGTCCACAACCTTAACTCTGATCTAAGCTACCAAATCCAAATTCAATGCCCTACCTCATTTTCGAAGGTCATTGAGATGGGACTATTTATCAAGAAAGCTATGATCGCCAAGGGGCAAATAAAATTGTACAAGGACACCTCTAACTCCAACTACACCACAGACAAGTCAAAATTTTAGATAAAGAATAAAAATGTCGTCAATGATGGAGTAGTTGATGCCAAACTGGCGGCTCCCAAACAACAACCAATCTTCACTCTCAAAAGAGAAGCAAACAATGCTACAGCAAACAAAACCTTCTCTTGCGAGCCAAAGCCATGGTTCAACTCCAACCCTAGGCAAAATTTCACACCACTAGGGGAGTCCCAAGAGTCTACGTTAAGAAAGCTATTGGCCAACAATGAGATCACTCTTCCACCAACTAGTGACTATGAACCTCAAATAAAACCTCACTATTGGAAAGATACGAATTTCTACGAATATCATAGAGGAAGAGGCCACATGACCAACAACTGTATCCATCTCAAACATGTCATTCAAGACATACTTGACCAAAATCAGGTAGGCACTCAACAACATACCTCTAACGAGATGCATGTGGCATACAAGGATCCACTCCTCAATCACGACAAGCCATACAACAACAACAACAATAGAATTAAGCAAAATCAAAACAAAGGAAACAACAATGCTAACTATGCGAGCGTGCCATTTGATTATACTATCAACTGCATATCAGAGCACATCCCACAAGTCAATGTGGTCACATTCAACCAACAATTAGGACCCAACAAAACTGATTGCAGCATTATCACCCGCAGTGGTAATGTCACGTTAAACACGCTTCCTCCAAGGTCATCACCTTCTTTGTCTAACCCCCATACGTATAGTGTCATAGACCAACTTTGGAAAATTCCTGCCTAGATATCTATCTTAGAGTTGTTGCGTCTGTCTCCCTCCCATAAGGAAATTATCAATAAAGCCCTAGTGGAAATGACTATACCCACGAACCTGGCCCAAGAGAAGTTTTAAGCCATGGTAGGAAATCTAACCTCCTCTAGCACTATCTCATTTAACGAATAGGATGACTTTTCAGTGTCTCAGCCTCATAACACACCCTTCATATCATCACCTTCATTCATCAACACCATATCAAAAGGGTTCTCATTGATGGAGGAGCCGGTTTAAATATTTGCACGCTCAAGCTAGTCCTTACATTGGGGTTCTCTAAAAATGCAGTGGATCCGAGGAAAAATTCACTATTAAGGCCTATGATGAAGAGGAAAGAACTACTAAAGGAATAGTGGTGTTACCAATACAAGTTGGACCAGTGATAAAGGACATTGTTTTCCAAGTCCTAGACAGGGAACTATCCTACAATATCCTCCTAGGTAGACCCTGGATTCATGCCATGAAAGTTGTGCCTTCTACCTATCACCAATGCATCAAATTTCCTCATAATGGCAAATAAATCACCATCCAAGGTGATCCAGATCCTTTTCAGCATTGCAACACTATCTTCTCAAAGCCTGATTGCATCATTCCCAACAATAGAGCTTCTACATCCCCCATCCCACAGCATGATTCTACCTCCGAAGCTTCCTCGTCCAGGCCCAAAGAGCAGAAAATCATAATCAAAGAAACCGCAATCGGGGAATATTCCATCGAGCATAGTCTCAACTTAGCCAAATTGCCCCTATCTCCAAGATCCTTTGGGCAACCTCCACCTAAGTACATTCCAAAACCTTCTACTTCTCTCGAACCTCCCACAATTCCCTTTGTAAAATGGGGAACCTTATTAGATGAGAGTGGAGAGAGAGATGTCTTGCAATCGCTCTACACAGAGGAAGATAATACACAACAAGAACCACCTAAGCTCCCAACAGAAATTTATGGGTGTGGTGAGTCTATCCTACACAGAATGGGTTATGAAGGACAAGGCCCCATTGGCCTAAGAAAGGAAGGAATCATCGAACCCATTCAACCTTCCTCATCCTCACTAGCTAGAACTACAAAAGGGTTAGGATACAAGGACAAAGGCAAAGCTAAGGCCAATGCTTGTTTTGTGGAATAGATCCATGCCTTACAAGAAGACAGTGACACAGATTCCAATGAATATGAATGGGATGAACTCACAGAGCACTCCTATGAAGACAAAGAAGTTGACACCATTCAAACTTATAGCCCCTACCATGAGAGACAAACACTAATGCATAGATCATTAGAGTCTGATTCGCCAACTCCTGAGAGTACGACTTTCGAGGAAGGTCAGAGTTCCATCGCAATAAACAATGTGGAGAAAGTACCATCTCAGATTCTATCCCTACCAATCTCAATCCTGACTATATATCCATTCAGACTATCACACCCAACAAATCAGATCTATCCTCCGACCCCCTCCCCCTTGTACATCCTGAACTTATCGACTGGGATTTATGAGGAACCCCACAACTAGACATGTTCCAAAATGATGATGCCTATATTGACTATATGGAACTTAGGGACCACTTACCTACAAGAGATCACAAAGCTAGCTTCACCATTGAACTCAACATTGTGGCTTACTTTGGAGAGGGTGCCAAGCCTTCTAGTCGCAAAAACATAAAAATAAAAAATGGATCTGATGGTGAAAACTACTCTGCAATAGTGTCAGATCCCAAAATAGTAAAAAGAAAGGATGCATCCGATGGTGAAAACCCAACTGTGGCACTAGATGATGGAAGGCTTGACACTCTCCCCACCGACATGTATCAGGAGAAGTCTCAGACTGTTGTGGAACCTACAAAACTTGTCAACATTGGAACAGAGGATAGTCCTAAGATCATTCACTTTGCAAAGTCTCTAACTCCACCAGAAAAGACTAAGTTTGTTCCATTCTTCAAGAAAAAGCAAGTCAACTTTGCTTGGTCATACGCAAATATGCCCAGTTTGGATCCAGATTTGATTCTACATCATCTTCCACTAGATCCAGGGGTCAAACCAGTCAACCAGAAGCTCAGGAAGATGCATCCACACATTGCATTACTAGTAAAAGAGGAACTCAAGAAACTGCTAGATGTAGGGTTCATCAGGGCAATAGACTATCCAGAGTGGGTATCCAACATAGTACCAGTATCCAAACCTGATGGCAGAGTTAGATTATGTAATGATTTCTGAGATCTAAACAAGGCTTGCCGCAAGGATGACTTTCCATTGCCCAATATTGATATCATAGTCGACTTGACATCAGGACACACCATGCTTTCTCTTATGGATGGATTCTCTGGATATAATCAATTCAGGATAGCACCAGAACACCAACATAAGACTGCTTTCACTTGTCCATGGGCCACCTTCTACTGGAATGTCATGCCATTTGGGTTAAAGAACATAGGGGCAACATATCAATGTGCTATGACCACTATCTTCCATTATATGATGCACATCACAATGGAGGACTATGTAGATGACATCCTTACAAAATCACTCACAAGAGAATCACACCTAGATGTACTAGAGAAGGTCTTTCAGAAACTAGAACACTTCAAAGTTAGGTTGAACCCAAAGAAATGTGTGTTTGGAGTCACCTCAAGCAAGCTCTTAGGCTTGATTGTATCAACAAATGGGATCTAAGTGGATCCTACCAAAGTCAAGGCTATCATGGAAATGCCACCGCCTAAGAACATCACTCAACTGTGGTCTCTACAAGGCAAGTTACAAGCAATCCGTTGGTTCATATCACAACTGGCAGACAAGTGCCAACCTTTCAGTCACCTCTTACATAAAAACATTCCATTTAGATGGGATGAGAAGTGCGAAGAAGCATTTGGCAAACTGAAACAATACATCATGAACCCTCCTATTCTAATGCTGCCTATCCAAGGCAAACTGCTATTACTTTACATATTTGCTACACAGACAGCTCTCAGCGCCCTATTAGCACAATAGAATTATGAAGGCAAAGAAAGGGCTATCTACTATATCAGTCGCACATTGGTGGGATACGAACTACAATATTCTCAGATAGAAAGATCGTGTCTTGCTGTGGTTTTTGCTTCCCAAAAACTACGACATTACATGCTAGCACATTCAGTCAAGCTTATTGCAAAGATAGATCCACTAAAATACCTATTGAGCAAAGCAACTCTCATAGGTCACCTAGCCAAGTGGGTAATGCTCCTCAGTGAATATGACATTGAGTATGTAGAAAGGAAGGCTATCAAAGGTCAAATCATTGTTGATCAGTTAGCAGAAGCACCATTATAGGATACCACACCAATGACATTCAAGTTTTCAGATGAAGCCATATTTAGTATCACAACACACTCATGGAAACTCTACTTTGATGGATCCTATACAAACCATAGATCTAGGGCAGGAATCTTGTTGGTCACTCCTCATGACAACACCATACCTAAGTCTTATTGTTTGCTATTCCCGTGCACAAATAATATAGCAGAGTATGAGGCCTTGGTCATTGGTCTCAAAATGACAGCAGAATGGAAAATCAAGGAGCTACATGTCTATGGGGACTCCCAACTGGTAATCAATCAAGTCAATGACGACTATCAGACCAAAGATGACAAGTTAATCCCATACAAGCATATGGTAGATGACTCTAAAGAATACTTTGTCATCATCTCCTTTGAGCAGATACCTCGCATTGAAAACAAAGCAGCAGATGCCATGGCAACCATTGCCTCGCTCCTCAAGATCCCAGAGAATGAGTCACGGTATGAGTTCTTGGTGGAGACAGTTACACAACCAGCTTATGATCTTCCTGAAACACACTCCATATGCCTATTAGTTAGATCTGATTCACCTTGGTACGATAAGATTTACACTTACCTCAAGGATAATACCCTACCGCCTGATTTATCTTCTAACCAACGCCGAACCTTCATTCGCCAAACCTCTCATTATACCATTATCGCCGATACCTTATATCACTGAGGTTTGGATGGTACTTTACTTTGATGTTTAGAATGGGAAGAATCTCAAAATGCCTTACAAGATGTACACGAAGGAATTTGTGGAACACACTCTAGCAGTCCTTCTTTAACTAAGAAACTCATGCATTTGGGATACTATTGGCCAAACATGGAAACATATTCATATCAGTTTGTGAGGAAATGCAAGAAGTGCTAGATACATGGAAACCTATACATGCACCAGCTCAAGAGCTACGACCTTTAACGACACCTTGGCCCTTTTTTCAATGGGGACTTGACGTTGTGGGCAAAATTCACCCGCCATCATCTAATGGCCACAAGTTCATAATAACCACCATTGAATACTTTACCAAGTGGATTGAAGTCATTCCACTCACAAATGTCACAGGCAAATAAATTGCCTCCTTCATCCTCAATTACCTCATCTGCAGATATGGAATTCCCTCATCCATTGTCACGGATAACGAAAGACCTTTTAAGAACCAGGATGTCTAAGAGCTTTGTGGAAAATTCAAAATCCAACACCATTTCTCTACCCCCTACTATCCTCAAAGCAATGGCCAAACAGAGGCATCCAACAAAACAATCTTGAAAATCCTCAAGAAGACAATCAATGATGTTGGCCGTGATTGGCACATACAACTGAATCCTGCTCTGTGGGCCTATCGAACTAGTATACGCACTCCCACAGGTGCTACCCCATATGCCCTTGTTTATGGATCAAAAGCCATTTTGCCCATCAAGGTCAAGTTACCATCTCTAAGGGTGTTATTAAAAGGTCTTATCACTGATGAAGACTACAGAGTTTCCAGGTTGCAAGAGTTAGAGCTGTTAGAAGAAAGAAGGCAACAGGCCTTCAACCATCTCAAAGCATATCAACAGAGAATGTCACAAAGCTACAATCATAGGGTTTGTCCAAGGGTCTTCAATGTTGGTGATCTAGTACTTAAGGAAAATCCCCACAATCAACAAGATCGGGAAAAGAAAGGTAAGTTTGAGCCCAACTGGCTCGACCCCTATGTCATCATTGTTGCCTATGGATTGGGGGCATATCAGTTAGCAACATCAGAGGGTAAGCTATTCGATGACCCAATCAACAGTATGCATCTTCACCAGTTCTATACCTAAGAGAACCCCAATGTAAGGGGGGCAAAAATTCAAAAATACAAAAAAATCAGGAAAAAAAATAAAAAAATAGAAAAACAACAAAAAAATCATCCTCTAGTGAAAACCTGGCAAATAGGCGCCTTGGATAGGTATCATGATGAAAACCTGGCAAACAGGTGTCATGTGTACTTTTAGCTTTTGTGCAAATAAAAGCAAGTGGTGAAAACCTGGTAAACAGGTGCTACTTGTGATAAACCGCCTTCTCCATCTTTGGGAAATCAGTCACCTTCTATCCATTCTTCCTACCATCATTTCTCATCCGATCCATATCTATTCCATAATAAAACACCTTGTGCAACCTAACGATAACCTATCATGGCTTGATACTCTATCTCTTTTGTCATCTTATCAACTCAAGTATTATCCAGTATCCTATCCACAGTGTCAGCCTAGCATAGCGTCTGTCGTCAGTACCATAGGGTCAACCCCGAGCTATGTTGCCTCTACGTCGTCACGTAAGCAAGGCCATTTTCAATGCATCCTGAGGCTCCACTTTCTTATCCATCCTGTATCTTGTCATCTATCCTCTAGTCCATCCATGGTCCAAGTCCCCAAACTACATTGCCTCTGTGTCGTCATGTAGGCAAGGCCATTTCGCAATGAGCCCCCGAGGCACTAGGTCAGTCCCTTAGGGTCCGTTTTACCAGGCAAGCATGCAAGCACAAGCAAAACCTACTTTCAAGCAGAAATCTTGACACAAAACATCAATCTATCCAAAGCAAAGCAACCAAGTACCTAAAACACTCAAACTGATTCTATCTAAATTATGGCAAGAAAAACACATCAAAATACAAGAATGTTTTGTGTTTGTGATCAGGTTAACTTATAGAGTCTTGATTTTTGTTATCATGTCTTTCCATGCTACTTGAGGATGCCAAAAGCTAGAGATGCTATGATGGGGGCATGATTATTTTCTTTGTTTGATGTTTGTGGATTAATCTTTAGTAATTTGAAGCCTTGTCTAATGACATGATCAGCAAAAGATCATCGAGGACATCAAAGGTCTAACATGAAAGGGGGCAATCTTGTCTGTTGATACGCAAAAAATACTCAGGTCATCTCGGTTCAATTATACCTAGATGCTTGTATTAACTTGCTAAATTAAAATCCATGTAAGCAATACTCAGTCATCTCGATTCAATTATACCTAGATGCTTGTATTAACTTACAATATTTGGAAAAGTACCAAAAAAATCACCCAATGATGAAATAAGCACTTCAAATATACTTGCAATATCAAGATGGCAAAACCATTTCGCATAAAAATCATATCCATTTACATCCATATTCCATGCAATAAAAATTCCTATGCAGAATATCAATACAAATAAAAGTTTGTGAGTCCTTCTACTAAGTCATTTCTTCTATCCATCAGTCTTCTATCTATCATTGTGTCATTTCTGTGTTGATTGAGTACATTTGGACATAACAAAAACATAGCATAAGTTGCATATCATATCACATGAGATAGTCATTAACATGATTAAATCATTTGCATACATAATAAGTGCATTAGGTCATCCATACACATTTTTGCATCATAACATAGTGTCAAAACAAAAAAAAAATCAAAAACATAGACAAGTACATGTAAATCCCTGCATAAACTGCATAATCATATAGATAATATTCACATTTACATATTAGGTGCATACATGACATCATATAAGTGTGCATTAGATCATCATCATATCAAAGTCCTAGAATCATATAAAGCATCATAGTGTAGAAACATTCAACTGCATTATCATGTAAAACATCACATAGCATCATATAGACATAATAAATAGGTGCATCACATATGAAACATCATAAGATAGAATGCATCCATAACATATAACATAAACAAATTGCATATAGAGATCAAATAAGCTGCATCATCATATAAATACCAAGTAAAACATGTCCAAATGTACAATATCAAAGTCCATCTCTGAGTCAACATCATATAAAATGTATACATCACATAAATAATGATACATGTCTCAGTACAAAATAATACAAGTATATACATATCAGACTATCTAAGCCATCAAAACATGTATACGCAAACCAAAATTTATACCGGTGTCATCTAGCCCTGTTGCTATGGGACACTACTCCCAGCACTACCCTCTCCATCCCCTCCTCTGCTGGCCCCTGACTGCTGTGGGCCCCGCACTGAAGCTCCTGACTGTGAACCCCTGCCCTCTGTGAAGCCACAGACTGGATCCTATAACTCGATGCACGCTGGTCTGCCAGCACCGCTCCATGGTACAATCCTCTATAATATTGCGTCTGAGCCTGCGCCCTTGCAAGCTCACCCTGTACCTATGCCAGCTATGTTTTTAGCTGATGAACCTAGACCTGTCCTTGCTACACCTATGTGACCAAAATGTAGTGGCCTCATCCATACCCAAGGCTACTAAGGTTGCATCTCTCTCTAGTCTCAAGGCCCGCACCCTCACCTCTATTGCATCCCACTCTACCGTGAGCCCAGATAATAGCATCCAACTCTCTCTAAGACTCTGCCGATCGGAGATGTGCCCTAAGCTGTCGGATCTGACCCTGCAACGTAGCAATGGCCTACTGCTGCAAGTCAGGCTGAGGAGCTTGAGGAACCTGCTGCTGGGCTACCTACTGGGGCACCTATTGTGGTGGTGGCATCTATCTTTGCTGCCCAACCTGCTGTGCTGGCACCTGTACCTATGGTGCAGCCTGTGGCTGCACTATCTGTTGTTGTTGGGAGGGTCCCTCCCTAGCTCTCCTCCTCTGCCTCTGTCTGCCTCCTCCACTGCCTCCTCCTCCACCTCCCCTATTGACGAGGGTCGTTGCAGTCCTCATCATTTAATTTTAATAAATATCAATCCAAGGCGGTGTCCATGGCTGTATGCAAAAGGGAGAAGGAATAACTTGTATGGTAGTCTTTTCTACAAAAGGGAATTGACAACAATTGCATGGAACAAACTAGGGTTTAACTCTGCCAAGAAAGATAATTTAATCTAAGGAAAGCAATAACTTGAGTAGTTGATCTAATTCTGGAATAAAGGAATTACACAACAGAAAAACAAATTATTCTATGGAAGGCAAAACTGGAATAGCTAAAGGAATTATGCATAACAACAAAGCAACTAATGAAACTAAGAAATATAGTCTTTGCCCTTTGGTTGGAGTGGGTCCTTGCTCCTTCCTCCGGAGAGACTAATCAATTCCAGCAACCAACAAATGGGTAGAACAACTTTCTTTATTCAATAACCTTCAAGATCCAAAATACATGCTGCTGTAAAAAAACAGAGTTCTTTTTCAATTCTATTCTTTTACAACTTCCTTTCCCTATTCTATGCCATAGTTCTCTATATATAACTATGGTTATTAAATTCTAATTGAGAGTCTCTCTAGAGTATAGAACTTATTCATGTAGCTAACTAAACTTATTTATCTAGTTAACTAAACTTATTCATTTAGTTAACTGATTATACAATTGCTGATTACAAGGCAAAACATGCAATCTTTTAGAAAGACATGCAATGACACTAAGTGTGTATTCTTGGAATGGAATAATTACTCATAATTAGATCTATTAATTTAGGAGTAATTATAGTTAATTTATCCTTTAGAAAATCTCAGAGTGTGTGTTGGTAGATTGGAAGAATCCGCAGCAACTTCATAAATTATTTCTGGAACATCTCTAGAGCTTGCAGAATAGTCAACTTTTGTCATAAACTACTCATTTGTTTTACTAGATCTCCTCAAATAACTTCTGGGTTTTGTTCCTCTAACTTCCAGCTTTCCAGATCATTTTGAATTTCTGAATTTCATTAAGAAATGAGAGAGATATCGTAGTTTTACTAAAACTAGTTTTCTTTACTTTTATGTTCTGCATTTTCGTGCTTTGTAACAGTCAACTTATATCATTAACCGTTTATTCATTTTAATGAATCTCTTCAAAATGCCTTCATAGATTTGTTCCCCTCTCTTTAAGCTTTCTGGATCATTTTGAAGTTCTAATTTTCATTAAGAAATGAGTGAGATATTGCAGTTTTACTGAAACTGCCTTTTTGACTTCTGCATCTCCAGCGCTCTGTAACAGTCAACTTCTGTCATAAACTGCTCATTTGGTTTACTATATGTCCTCAAATTATTTCTGGGTTTTGTTCCACTAACTTCCATCTTTCCAGATCATTTTGAATTTAAATTTCATTAAGAAATGAGAGAGATATCGTAGTTTTACTGAAAGTACCTTTTTGACTTCTGCATCTCTGACACTCTGTGCATCTTTGGAGCTCTGTGCATCTCTGGCGCTCTGTGCATCTCTGGAGCTCTGTCCATCTTGGGCGCTCTGTGCATCTCCGGAGCTCTGTCCATCTCTGATGCTCTGTGCATCTCTGGAGCTCTGTCCATCTCCGGTGCTCTGTGCATCTCTGGAGCTCTGTGCATCTGCGGAGCTCTGTGCATCTCTGGAGCTCTATCCATCTCCGGAGCTCTGTGCATCTCCGGAGCTCTATCCATCTCCAGAGCTCTGTGCATCTTCGGAGCTCTACAACTCTGAAACTCTGCAACTTAACATAAAATAGACTTTCTCTTCACTTTATTGATAAAATAATTGCTAATCTCAAGGTGAACATGTAATATCAAGATAAACTCATGCATGGCATTGATTGTTGCATTTAGACAAGTTTATTTGATATTTAGCTAAAAATCTTCAAACCCATACTCAAGTCCACTTCAAAAACTGATTTAATGAAGAGAAAATATATGCTTTTATTTGACTAAAGATGAGACACTTTATGGTCTCATCACCCATCTCCCCCATCTCCTCCATCACCTCCATCTCCCCATCCTCCTCTACCCCTCCTCCGTCTCCTCCTCTCACCGGCCCCATCCTCATTGTCTGAATCCTCCTCATCTATGCGCGGAACGAACTCTCCAGGTCCTGGGTACCTCAGAAAGGATGAGCTACGAACCACTCATAATCAGGAGTCATCCTTGCATCTATAACCTCTCTCCTCATTGGCCAAGCCACATAGGGAGTCTGCTAAAACTCTGCCAAGGCCTCCTTATATGATGCCACTAGACCCCATCTGAATCTCTCTGCATGTGTGCACGCAAAGCAAGCCTATCCTTGGGGCATGCCCTATCTCCTGCCAAACTATCTCCGCACCTTGCTAACAATCTGTCTCTCTAGAATAAACCATGTCCTCCCAATGAGCCACCAAGTCTGAAAGTAGTAGGGTAGCTCATCATCATCATCATCATAATGCTCGCACTCTAGATAAGGACTCCATACAACTCTATCTGCATTGTCCAGTGCATGCCTCCAATACTCGAGCTTTCCCAGCTTATGCTGGGAAATAACTCCTACATATCCATAGCTGTAAGGCTCTCCCCTCTGCCTAGAAAACACGCATATCAGCTGAGTGATCGTAATATGCTGCCATAGCCAAAATTGTAACAGAAAAACACCTAGCGACAAGCTGGCACCCTTGTGGTATACCCCCTGATGCATATCGTGGTATAGGTGCGCCAAGACACAGACACCCCATGCAATTCAGGTGCCCTCTGTAACCATCCTCTCCATAACTCAACCCCAGCCAATCGGAAAGCTGTGCGACCTCCTATCAGGGCAAACAACCCCCTCGATCAATCCAACCACTATACCTGGGAAGTAGTCATAATAGTCATGAATGTCCTGCCAAGATATAACTTGTCCCTCTAGCTCTGGGTCATCAAATACTCACCTGCACTCTGCCAATCCTGCGTCCCGCTGAGGATCATACTCCACTAGCTCACCCTGTATCAGCAAATGCATGATCCTGTAAACATCCTCGAGTATAATTGCCATCTCACCTGTAGGTAGGTGAAAGGTCCCATCCTTGCTATGGAATTGCTCTACAGTAGCAGTCATCACGAACCTCAGGCATGAAGCACACATAATCAAGTCCCATCACACTAAGAGCCTCTCGATCAATCTCAGTAAGCATGTATCGCTACAACAGTGGCAAGGGAAACTACTCCCTCGACATAAGTACATCCCAGATGTCCTACAATCAAGCAAAGCAATGCATCAACCAAAACTATAAAGTCTGCTAAACCTATCTAAAGCATCATATCATTTACTTAAACATATCATATTGATCAAAACAACATAGAACATCTCTTGACTAGATGCCTGCAATCTTGGAGATTGCTTATCGATTGACGCATCAAGCAAGATGCCAATTGAGTCAATTTTGTTAAGTAAACTGACTATCTAAAGCAAATATGCTGAAGCAAAAGATACATGTGCCATTTCACAGTAAATGTGCCACTTCTGGTAAATGTGCCGCTAATTTGAGTAAATGCACAGCTTCATATCCAAAGTGCAGCTTCCACATGAATGTGCCGCAACATATCATGTATGCGCAGCTTCTGCGTATGCGCTATTTCCCATACCGTATGCGCAAGTTCTTGGTGTATGCGCCGACTCATACCGTATATGCGTAGCAAACATGCATGCGCAGTTTCATATCCTAAATGCGCTGCAGAATATCATATGCGTAGTTCTGCATGGCATATGCGCTGAACTGCGAACCTGCGCATCTGTCCTAGTTAAACTTTGCCTAGCATTTATTGCACTAATAAATGACCCTAGGTGAGTTTTTTTCGAATTACATACTGGTGCTCCTACATCAGCTGGCCGGTCAAACCGTCGGACTCGCTCAAAGTGATACTCCTTGCGTGGAATATCCATCTCTATGCTAGCTGATCTATGCTCTCGTGCTCTTCTAAGCTCTCAAGGGACCTATCAACAAAAGCCAAGTGTGAAAATGACTAGATTTGTGGACCCAACTCCTATATATAGCAAGTGAACCCTAACTGGCTGTGTGGCGACCGTGACTACTTCCCAAGCCCGTTTCTTCCCATTTCTCTGAACTATGACCTATTTTTCTTCATTCTAACCTCTTTTTCTCCTTCTTCATCATGAGATTGTCCATCTCACATCCTTCTGCCTTCTTCCCATCCAATCTCCTGAGAAGGCATCCTATCGTCGTAACCTATACCAGGGGCAAATTGGGGCATGTATTGTTATCAAAAATTCTATTATTTGATGCAACGTCGTAAACTGCATTGCATCAAAGAGGGGCAAAATGTATACGCCTAAAAATGACACGACTTTGTCTAAATAAATATTCTTAATATTTATTCCATTCTAATTCCTCTATTAATAAATAAATAAATAAATTTATTTATTTGATTCATATTCCTCTAAGTTAATTAAATATCAAAATATTTAATTACCTCTTCTAAAGTCAAAATTAAATAAAATCCTTTATTTAATTAAATTCTTCCAAAACAATTAAATAATTCTTAATTATTTAATTAAATCAATTCTTCCTCCAAATTTAAATAAATCAAATCAAATTTATTTGAATTCTCTCAATCTCTAAAAATAAAATACAATCAAATATTTTATTTATTCTTCCAAATCATGCACAACAATTAAATAAATTTATTTATTTAATTTGCTTTCTTATCTTCAAAAATCTTCCAAATCTTCTAAAAATAAGTCTTCTTCATGCACACAAAATTAAATAATTTATTATCTAATTTCTCTCAAATCATGCAAAAGAAAAATCACAAGTTGAGTTAACTGACTCAATCAACCTTGTTTTTATCAATATCTCTTAAATTAGAAAAAAAATTCTAATTTATGAAATCAATTCTTATCTTTATAAAAGAAAGCAGTTAGCTCAAATAAAATAACTTTTGTGTGACACATGTCTTCTTTCTATTCACGCACGTTCTCTCAAGTCTTCTATACCGTTGATCTTCTCACTCTTTCTATACTATTGATATCTTCTCTCTCAAGTCTATAAATTGAACCCTATTCCTCTATTTCAATCATCCAAACTTTTAGTATCGTTACTCTGCAGGAATTACATCGCACCTTTGGCACCCAAGTCATTCCATTGCTTGCGATCAACTTGTTACCATATCACCATTACCATTGTTGTGAGGCTCATCTTCATTGCAATACACTATCACGGTCATTCCCACTTGACATCTTGGAATAGCAAGGAAGTGCACCTTCTAAGGGCATATTCATACACAAGATCATTTGTGATAGGCCATCAATGGAAGCCATGAAATAAAGAGGTTTGTTGAGGTATTGTTCATTGTTTTTAAATCTTCTTTATTTCTATATTTCATTGAGTTATGGGTATTATTGATTTCATTGATATTTATGCATAATTTCCCTTAACAGGTAGAAATAGTAGAAGTTGTGTAGAAAATGGACATCCTAGAAAGTGCATCAATAAATACATAAAAATCATATGCTTGAAGCTTACTCGTCCAATTTTGTTGTTGATCATACAAGGCAAGTTGATCTAAGAACTTCAAGTTGTTGTAATCTCTTTCAACCACACATCTACCACAAATTGAATGTTGTCTGAATTTTATCAAATCACGCATGATGGCAAGAATCTCATTTCCATAAATAAAGAAACCCCCTTTTGAATCTTTCAACTTTCTATTCTCCATTGCTACGGGGTGTCTCTTTTACATTATAGCATTTATAATTTCCTCTTCTAAAGAATCACATTATGCAACAAGTGGTTGTAAAAAAATTGAAATAATAAGTATAAAACATGAGTTGATTACCTTTTCAAGTTTAATAAAATCTTCTTATGGTGTATCCTCCTGCATGGCTTGAGCATTAATGACATGGCCCAAGTATAAAAGATTTGTGACACCAATCACACATGGATATTCCTTTGTAAATAGATCCCATTGCTCTAGAATTCTATGGATCCATTCTCGATGCCTCAAATGATCCTCCCATGTTTTTCTACACACCAAAATATCATTAAAAGTTATCAAAACATTTTTTCTCAACTAACCACTAGATACCTGATTTATCATGGATTGGAAAATGGCTAGTGCATTATTCAACCCACATAGCATGACCAAGCACTCAAAGTGCCCAAAATGGCATCTAAAAAATATCTTGTACACATCCTTCTTGTGGATGTGGATCTGGTGGTAGATTGATTTCAAATCAATCTGCAAGTAATAAACTACCTCGTACAACTTATCAATGAGCTCATTAATCCTAGAAATGGGGTATCTAAATGTCTTCTAGACCAATGCTCTATGGTTAATGCACATCATCATGGCACCATGTTCTTCCTTATTAAGGACCACTGATGAAGCAAATGTGATAGATTTGATGTGACCCATTTTAAACAACTCTTTAAGAGCCTTCTCTATCTCTTCTATGTACTCAAGTAGTGGTAAGGAGTGATCATGGTAGGCTTAGAACCTAGTTCCAACTCTATGATATGTTGACATCCTCTATGTGGTAGCAATCCTGGAGGCATACTATTGAACACCAAACTATGTTGATTTAGAAGAATTTGAATATCAAAATGATGACTATATTGCTTACCAAAAAATGAGATAGCATGCATGTCCTCCATCATCAAGAATCTTGCTACCCAAGTAACTTGTTTCTTGTGAGAAGTTCTCATAGTTGTGACTGCTCAGTGATCTATCAGAGATATTTTCAACCCCACCTTTTCTTTGATGATTTTGTGAAAATTCACCAAGAGAATGCAATCCTTGTACACCCATAGCCATGCCAATTTTAACAACATAGAACTCATCACATACCTTAATCTCATCAACCTCTAAATTGAGTTGTTGGCTTATCCAAGTGGACTGGATGGTAAATCTATCAACAACAATTATATTGACCCCATCAAGAACTCTAGCCTTTATGCATATCATAGTGTCTTCTATTTGGAGTTCTTTGGTTATAACACTAGAATCCCACACCATCATGTATGAACAATCTTGGATTTGAGATAATGGATCCCCTTTCCATTTGCAAGTTGTACCCTTCATCTTTCCAACACTAATAGAATGCTTTTTATGATGACAAAATATTTGTAATGAAGTGGTATGAAATTAGTACAATAATTCTTTGCTAATATTATGCTCCTTATTTCTCGAGGTCTAATATCAAAGTTTTTAACTTCTATAGCTGATTTGGACATCCTTGAAAGATTTTCAACAATATTAGCAATTCTCAAGTTGAAGATTATTAATTGAATAAGAACCAACTGAATCATCCTTCATAGGTTCATGGTCATCAATATGGCTATTTTGTATATCCTTCTCACATGGAAATGGTTCCATCTTTTCAATGCTTGAAATCTTAATAGTTTTTTCTTAGGCATTATTTGAAACCACTAGAATATCTTCCTCAATTATTAAACCTTCATCTTCAACATGCAATGTTGATTTCTCATTGGCTTCATTACAAAAAACACTTTCTCAATGTGAGAGCTCATTAGAAATCACAAATATTTTTTCAATTAAGGATTTTTTACCTTCAACCTCTATAGCTTGTTGTACCTCTGGTTTAATTCCTTCTTCCTTCTACAAGAAATTTTTTTCATGCTCATGCTCAATGATTTGTTCCTTAACATCTTGTAGCTTTGGTTCTATTTTTTCTATTTTTATTTCAACTCTCTTATGTAGTCATAAAATCCTATTTTGTTTGAATACCTCATTTCAAGTACCTCCAAGTACTTATCAAAATGTAGTACTACTTTAAAAGCTTCATATTGACCTTGGTACTCCTCAAAGATTCAAGCAACCTCAAATTTGATCTTCCATTGGTCAGGAAATATGTTGTACTCCCTTTTGTCCTTCTATAATTTCATTAGTGCCTCTTGAAGAGGATCTATATTTTTCTTTTAGTGTTCCCTTTATAATACAAAATCTTTCTTTATTGGGAAGCATCAACAACTTGGTTTACCCTGCAAGATGACAAGATCAAAAGCCTGATACCATTGTAATGTCTCCAACTAAATATTTATGTAAATATGTTCAAATTTAAAATATTCCCAACAAATTTTAATATAAAATATATTCTAAAATGATCTCCACACAAATTTGATGCCAAAATATAAAATTTAGTGCTAATTTCATACAAATCATACCAACAAAATTAATCAATATTTGTACACATGAGATAGAACTTCACCAAAATGTTGGAGCTGATTTATATTCATGAAATGTACAACAAAATGCTGGAATAAATTAGAAGATTATAGCAATACATCGAAATATGAAATGTATAATAAGTTTTGTATGTTGTAGCTTCCTTCTTCACAAATCCTAGAAATATGAACTACTGAACTATGTTGAAATCCAAACAACTTTGAAATGCAAATGCAACCTCCATATGAGACTACCCTCAAGAAACCAAAGGGGTTTCATCCTCAAATCATTTAGTTGAACATAAGAGTTCAAGCTATGAAAAAATGATTAATTAGAAAAAGATGAGAACTGAAGAAGCATCTTGACTTATATAGAAGTTAGGGCACAAGTTCTAACATCCCAATATGCCCACAAATAATAAAATAATAAAATATTGCAATATTCTTGTTTCAAAATAGACCCCATATTGTGTTGTCATAACCTTCTCTTACACCTGACTATATTTATCTAATCAAAGATGCTCTTTTTACACCCACTTACAATTGTCACAAATAATTATGAAGATGGTTCTCAAATAAGAAAATTTATAACTTATCACTAATTGCCTTGTCATAAAATATTCTTCCCACAAAATAGCTCCCACTTTGTCATAAAATCCAACTTATAACTCCCTAATAATGGGCTGCAATAAAAAATGTTATAAACTTGTCATAAAATTAAGATGTAAAATGATTTTGGAGTTACATTATCCCATCTCCATGAATTCTCACACCCCTCCTTCGATAAATACTCAATAATAATAATATTTTATTAACTATTTGGCCCCTTTTATCAAAAATAAATAATAATTAATGAGTCCAAATCCCTAGTAATTAATTTGAGTCCAAATCCCTAGTAATTTATCCTTAGCCCATGAGAAATATACAAATGAGCATTTTGTCCACAAAATTAAATTAATTAAAAATTGGAAATTACATGTCCTAAAGGAAATAAGAGTTGAGATGAGTAATAAGAGAGAAGAAAACCAAATGGGAGATGTTGAATCCCTTGTTTTTTTACATTGGTTTGTGTTTAGGTATTGAGGAAAGCAAAGCAAGGGAAGAAGGGATATCCTCATCCAGGAGGAAGAAGATGAAACTAAGGGTCATGTTGGTGGCACAAAAGAGGAAAAGTATTAGGATGTAGTTGAAGCATGTATTTCAAAAGGCTTGGAGGTGGAGGTGAAGGCAATGCAAGATGTTGTAGGTAAGATTAATGAAGAGAAAGAAGTTGCAAAATTAGGCCTAAGGAGTTTGTAGATGAAGAAGAATGGGATAAGGAGGTGATGGGATTTTTTTATTTCCATAATGTCAGTTGTGTTGATTTGTGTGCAAGTGAAATAGTGAGTGTAGAATGGACAAAAATATTTTGGTGGAGGAGGATAGATAGTGGTGGGTTAACTCCCACAAAAGGGGAGAAGGGGAAGATAAGTATTTGGTGGATGTGGATGGTTAATGGTGGGTTGAAACCCACAAGGTGAGGAAATAAGTGGAGAATACTTTGGAGGAGGAGGCCATGCTATGGTGGATGGAGCTCCACAAGGAAGAAGAAAAGTAATGGCCATGTTTGGTGGAGTATGGTAATTTTGGCTAAGTGCTAGAAGAGGCGAATGAAATAATTTTCTAATATATCTATGACAATAATGGAGTTTGTTGCAGGTAGTTTTCTATTTGAAAGGGTGGTTCTACCACTCAACTCCACTTTGTGAGTCTATGCTCACAAACTCTTACCTAAGATGTCTGGTCCAGAAGCATATCAAGGGTCATGCAATCAACATCAACCAAAAATATGTTTTGTTACATTTTTTTGTTTTTATGGTCTAACCTTATTTCTATATGAAGGGGGCAATCTCTACTCTCCAAATAATTTAAATCCAAATATTCTCCTCTCACTTAGATGTTCACATTTACTTGAAATATTTGGAGAGTATATTTGACACTTGTTTGCAAGCTCATGGTGTCTAATGGAAGTTGAAGAGTCATAATATCTCATAAATTCATTGCATGTAGTTAAATAATTATTTATCATGTTATTGGGATGTTCCACTTGGTGGGGAATCTTGTATATGCTCTCTTGACACATTCATGTAGGTTTATAAAATTTTAGGACATCTTTAAGGTGGAGTTACAAATTACAACATGCAAGAGAATCTATGATGTGCCATAGAGGAGTTACTTGGCATCTTTAAAACTTATTTCTCTTTGGGAAAGGAAGTGCCACATTTTCATGTGGATGCATGTTATAGATAATATTGTTGTTTTCTTATACATGTTGGAGAGGATATTCCACTAAGCTATTTTTAGCTCGTTGTGAGTTATATTTGTTGGGAATTAAGGTGTTTCAACCTTTGCAAGTTCCTAATGTTGTATTTATTTATTTAGTACTATGTTGTAGGATCCCATAGTCGGCACCTTGTGTACATGCAGTACGATAAAATTTGGTGACTTTGTCAGCCGCGATTTCCCCCCAAAGTAATTAATTTGGGGGAGTACAGGGGGCAGTAATATGTATGCAAATGCCCTATATTTAATAGAGGTGTCGACAATTATTTTGTTATTGGCTGACATGGATAAACTCACATTGGATAACCGCTAAAGAGGCCTGATAAAGAAGCATCTGGAGAATTTGAAAGGTCACGGGATGCGAATGAGAATCGATATTGTGTACTCTTGAAAGAACTTGCATTACGAGTGTGTTGTAATCATGTTTTTGATTTGATAATACATTGTACAGGTTTTGGAGTGTGGGGTTTTTTACCTAAAAGGGTTTTCCCCACGTATATCTTGTGTTGTGAGTTTTGTATTTTGCATTTGGATGTTATTACCTTTCTATTAATGTGCATCTAATAACCTGTAACTATAAAAGTTAAATTTTGCATAAATCTTTCCTTAGTAGATCAATGTGGGAAGTGTTTTCGCATACCTTGCTTCCTTTCAATATTTGACCAAGGGATGATTCCTCCTTGATTTAGATACCATATTTAGAGTAATTATTTCTTGGGAAGTTACAATATTGACCAAGAATGAACCATGTACTAATTTCCATGTCCCATGTTGAGAAAATGATATATTCACCTTTTTGAAAAAGAAAATGTTAGCTTCTAGAAGAGTGATAGGTGATAGAAATGACGTGGAGTGTTCTTTGCTCTCAAGTCATTGGTAGCTCAAATGAGAGAACTAGGGAGTGCCTAGAATAGAGGAGATTGAGGAGAACTCAACATTGAAGTGCTTTTGTAGGGATTTATTGCTACATGTTGAAGATTGAAAGGTTTGGTCATTTTGTAGGGTTGGAAAGTGAGTTTTGTAAGGGAAAATTCTTCCAAGATTTCCCTAGATTTGTATGAGAGTTGTTGCATGCTGTTTTACGGGACTGAGTTACTGTTTGGATTCATTTTGTATGAATATTTATCAGAAATTATGATATTGTGGGTTTTCAGGTAGGTTTGAGAGAATGAAAGTATTCAATTGAAGGGTTTTTATGTGGAAAACTTGTTGTAATGCTTCAAAATTTTGAGTAATGAAATCATATGATTTGTATATGTTGTTGCATTTTAAAATCAACAAGAGAATTAATGTGTTTTATAATTTTTATATTAGATTTATATCAAAAAATTAGTGGGCCTTTGATGGGTATGTGAGTGTACTAGAAATGAGCAAATATTCGTGATTATTCTGTGTTAGATTTGGGTTGTTTTGTTGTGAGATAATATCTATTTTAGTATGCCATTGGAGTTAATGTTGGATTAAGTTGTAAGCATGGTGGGTGTGGTTTAAGATCTAATTTGTGATGTTGTTTCACCTCATATGTTGAGTCTATTAGCGGAGGAGTTGTGTGGCTTAATTGTAAGGAGAAGGTTGCCCTTCATTGGGTCCCCTATCCTTGATTGCATCAATGTTTGTATAGAACAAAGGTAAGAAAAGATTATGGAATGTTACCATAATCTATATGAAATTTAATTCATCTCATGCAAATGCATTTGATAACTTTATGGTTATAAGGAACATACATTTCTAAGTCATTATAAGTCTTTCTAATTTGATGTATTCAATGTTTGCAATAGAAGAAGGGAATTGATTATGAAGTACCTTTTATTCTTATAAAAACTAAATCATTTTGTAACCATCATTAATATTATCACACCTCAAGTCCCAAGGCACATCTTAAAATAAATGAATATTCAATGTAAGCATTATAACAGTATGGAACATTTAAATGGAAGCAACCCCAACGTCATTAATAATAAAAATAATTATAAAATAATTTCGCAGGTTACATTATAAAAGAGGGCAATATGGTAGTGGTTCTTTAAATCATAGGATATATGTTCCACCACCAACAATCAACAAAAATTTAGGCTATAAGATACTTCAATATTTAGGTCATAAAAAATGTTGTCATCCCAAGTTTATGCAGGATTATCTACCTAGCAAGTTTACGTTGTAAATCACAAAAAGTATGATCCACATAAACATCACAAAGCTCAATTAGAGTTGTCTTAAGAAGTTCAAAATAGAAGATTGTGGTTTGCATCTTTTCCTTGACACTTAATAGGAAGCATATTTGGGGACTGAACACATCTTTTCCTTAAAATCTAATAGGAATCATATTTACATACTGACCCCATCGAATGTCATCTCTACTCAATGCCTCTACTTTAATCTCTCCATGCTCAAGGTAAGTGTCTTAATATGAAACTCTACTAGTGAATATGGGAATTTTTTATTGATAATTATCCATAGGTACCACACCACTTTTCTTATTAGAACAAGGAGAGACCATTTGCAAGGGAACCATCCTACACAACAATGGTGGTTTATAAACCATTTGTGCTTGCCTCTTTTACCATATCTCTTACATGGAGAAATAAGTCTATAAGGAGGCACTTTGGTCATAGTTCATGTGCATGGCCCTAGTATTTGAGTAGGTCTAGATATCTTGTAGTGAATATGGGAATTTGTTATTGATAATTATCCATAGGTACCACACCACTTTTCTTATTAGAACAAGGAGAGACCATTTGCAAGGGAACCATCCTACACAATAATGGTGGTTTATAAACCATTTGTGCTTGCCTCTTTTACCATATCTCTTACATGGAGAAATAAGGCTATAAGGAGGCACTTTGGTCATAGTTCATGTGCATGGCCCTATTATTTGAGTAGGTCTAGATATCTTGCAAGTGATAAGACTCTAAGGTGATTGGATGTTTGATGTTGAAATTGTAAATGAGCATATGAAATCAAATAATAGTCTTTCAACCTAAAACAAGAAAATATCATGGGAAAATTTGATAAAATGATAATATTTCTACTTACCGCTAGTTAGTTTAAAAATTTATATGCCAAAACATGCATGGATGGTAATAAGTTGTCTTCAAAACATGGAGGAATCTAACTTATAAGTTAAATTTGAAATTGAGATAGATTAAAGAATGTTTGATCCCTTTTAATTATTTTATAATACTTTATATTTTAACATATAGTTTATGTAACACACCAAATCCCAACACCCCTTTCTTAGAGTAGGTTAATAGGAAGGTCTAAGAATTGCCTAAGTCATGGAACTAAAAAAATTACTATGCTTAATGCATTTATCGAACTATGAACTAAGTATTCAATCTAAATCAAGATCTTTATCTAATATTGATTATGTATTCAATCTAGACTAAAAATGTGTGAGTGACTTAAACTAGGATGGTGAAATCTGATTTCTAAGGTTATTGAAGAATTTTGAGTGTTGAATATTAGGAGTATTAATATAAGTGTGTTTTCAAATGTTAGCTGATGATTCAAAAATGTCTAAATAATTTGATTTAATCCTATATATAAAATTCTAGATTTAAATTCATATTTAATTTAATACCATTTGATGTTTTTGATTTAAATGTGTAGATCACATGTGACATGGAGGGAAAAACTATCACAATATATAGCTTAACAATTTAATTTTCATGGTAGTAGGTAATCTTTCTCCTAAAGACAAACAAGTGATTACCCTTGTCCATTCCCTTATTCCATCCCATCTTCTCATCAAACTCTCCACACATTCACCCTACAATTTCTTCAAAGATTGGCATTGACTTTCATCTAGGCACTCTTCCCCTTTCCTTGCCAAACAAATCTACTTATCCTTGCTTCCTAAGATCTCCCTTGTCACTCGACTAAATGTTAATTGGCAGTATAAGTTTTCCAATAAGTTTTGGTCTAAACACAATATTTGATGGAATATATATCTTCAAGTTGACAATTAACCCTTTGATGTAGACTTTCCTTCTCAAGCCTCTAGAATGTTTAAAAGGGGTATTTATTTGTTCAAAGATATTTGGGACTTAATTGTCTTTCAATGGTGTTCTTGGAATCATCTTAAGGTCATCGTCATTCTTTCTCCTAATGAAAAACAAGTGATTACCCCTATCCATTCCCTTGTTCCACCCCATCTCATCAAACTCTCCACAATCCCACCCTAATTTTTTTTCAAAGATTGGCATTCACTTTCATCTAGGTACTTCTCCCTTTTCCCTCTCAAACAAATCTACTAATACATGCTTCCTAAGCTTTCCCTTGTCGCTCAACTCAATGTTGAGTGGTAATGTCATTTTTCCAATAAATTCTAGTCTAAACTCAATAATTTTACTTGGAAGTCAATGGTTGTAGCTAATATTCAAATGGTGGCTTGGAAGCTTCTTACCTTCAAATCCCCATTGAGAACTATCTTAGATTTCTTTGAACACAAGCATTCCAATGTCACCATTGCAGAAAACTTGAGCATGTTAAACATGTGTTTTGGGAATGCCTTTTCACACAACACCATTGGACTATTATGGTTTCTCACATCTTTATTGCCTTTCTAATCCCTCTTAGATGAAAAAATGCCTTAATTGGTACTAGTACTTAATACTATTTCAAAATCCATATGACGAGATATCATCGGTCACATCTAGAAAGCTAGATGCAAGGTAGTTTTCAACGTTTCTAATGTTCATATGATAACTTCAAGCTAGATGCAGGCTTGGATTCTGCGCTGGGCATTGAGAAATAAATTTAGATTTGTAATAACTTATAAAATGAAGAAATACCAGTGAGAGTGAATGTGGTTCCAGGCTTACCACTGGCAATGTCAAAAAAATACCGAAGCATATACTGATAAGAATATGGACTCTGAAAATCTTATGTCTTTGGTTGGCAATGTCAGCGTGATAGACGTAGGTTGAATAACACTGCACAATTTCTCCGCTCCAATTACAATCATAAAATGCCATTGTCATCCACTACTCATCTCAATCTCACAGAATTATGTAGAGAGAGTCAGTTGAAGGAGGCGCTGCACATTCTGCTTACTACACACAACCCCCCTCTAGACTCATCTACATATCTTCGATTATTGCAGACCTGCATTCTCAAGAACGCGCTTTCACAAGGGAAAAAAGTCCACTCTTTCATTGCTCACAGGCGATTTGGACTAGCTACATGCAAAACTTTTCATAATAAGCTTATTTACATGTATGTCAAGTGCGGAAGTTTGGTGTCTGCTCGTAAAGTGTTTGACCACATGAATGAACGAGACAGCGTCTCATGGAATTCGATTATTGCAGCGTACAGAAGACATGGGTTTCCTCACGAGGCACTCACACTGTTTCACCAAATGCAACGAACAGGTCTCCAGCCCGATCAGTTCACATTTACCAGCGTACTGCCAGCCTGTGCGAAAATGGGAGATTTGGAACAGGGTATGGATATCCATCAAAGCATAAAGGATATAGGAATTTCGTCAAATGTTGCAGTTGCAACAGCCCTGGTAGACATGTACGCAAAATGTGGAAGCATAGACAAGGCACGTGAACTGTTTGACAAAATGCCTCAAAGAAATGTGGTCTCATGGACTGCAATGATTGCAGGATATGTACAAATTGGATTTGTTGAAAAGGCTTTCGAAACTTTCAAGCAAATGCAGTTGGCAGGTGTAAAGCCAAATTCCACAACCTTTGCCAGCATCCTGCCTGCCTGCGCCAAAATGGGAGCTTTGGAACAGGGTATGGACATTCATCAAAACATAACGGAAGGGGGTTTTTTGTCAGATGTTGTAGTTGCAAGCGCCCTAGTAGACATGTATGCAAAATGTCGAAACATTGAAAAAGCCCGTCAATTGTTTGACAGAATGCCTCAAAGAGATGTGGTTTCATGGAATGCCATGATTGCAGGATATGCACAAAATGGATTAGTTGAAAAGGCTTTTGAAACTTTCAAGCAAATGCAATTGGCAGGTGTAAAGCCAAATTCCACAACCTTTGCCAGCATTCTCCCTGCCTGTGCCAAAATGGGAGCTTTGGAACAGGGTATGGACATACATCAAAGCATAAAGGATAGAGGAATTTCGTCAGATGTTGTGGTTGCAACAGCCCTAGTAGACATGTATGCAAAATGTGGAAGCATAGACAAAGCACGCGAACTGTTTGACAAAATGCCTCAAAGAAATGTGATCTCATGGAATGCCATGATCGCAGGATATGCACAAAATGGATTCGTTGAAAAGGCTTTAGAAACTTTCAAACAAATGCAATTGGCAGGTGTAAAGCCAATGTCCACAACCTTTGCCACCATCCTCCCTGCCTGTGCCAAAATGGGAACTTTGGAACAGGGTATGGACATTCATCAAAGCATAATGGAAGGGGGATTTTTGTTAGATATTATAGTTGGAAATGCTCTGGTAGACATGTATGCAAAATGTGGAAGCATAGACAAGGCACGTAAACTGTTTGACAGAATGCCTCAAAGAGATGCCATCTCATGGAATGTCATGATCGCAGGATATGCACAAAATGGATTTGTTGAAAAGGCTTTAGAAACATTCAAGCAAATGCAATTGGCAGGTGTAAAGCCAGACTCCACAACCTTTGCCAGCATCCTCCCTGCCTGTGCCAAAATGGGAGCTTTGGAACAGGGTATGGACATCCATCAAAGCATAAGGGACAGAGGAATTTTGTCAGATGTTTTAGTTGCAACTTCCCTGGTAGACATGTATGCAAAATGTGGAAGCATAGACAAGGCACGTGAACTGTTTGACAAAATGCCTCAAAGAAATGTGGTGTCATGGAATGCCATGATTGCGGGATATGCACAAAATGGATTTTGCAAGGATGCTCTCAAAATATTTGAATTAATGAAGCAATCTGGAACATATCCTGACACTATAAGCTTTGCTTGTGTTCTATGTGCATGCAGCCATGCAGGTTTAGTGGACAAGGGCTGTGCATACTTCAATCACATGAGTAACCCTTATTGCATTACACCTACAGTTGATCATTATGTGTGCATGGTTGACCTTCTTGCCCGTGCTGGCTATCTTGAGGACACCCTAAACTTTATCATTAAGATGCCAGTTAAACCTGTGGTGGTTGTGTGGATGTGTTTTCTTGGTGCCTGTAGATCACATATGAATATAGGTTTAGGAGTATTTACAGCAATGCTGCTTTTTGATTTGGATCCTAAAAATGCTGCAACTTATGTTCTTCTCTCAAACATCTATGCAGAAGTAAGCAGGTGGGGTGAGGTTGAGATGGTAAGGAGATTGATGAAAGATAGAGGAATTAAAAAGAACCATGGATGTAGTTGGATTGAAGGCCATAAAATGGTACATGTTTTTTGTGTAGGAGACAAATCACACCTACAGATAGAAGATCTATGCAAAGTTGCAGAAATTGGCTTGGCAGATGAAGGCAGCAGGGAATTTTCAGATTCAAGACATTCACTTAACGATGTGGAAGAGGAGGAAAAATAATTATTTCTCTGCGACCACAGTGAAGTTGGCAATTACATTTGGTTTGTTAAATGCGCCCCCTGGAACAACTATTAGAGTTGTTAAGAACCTTCGAGTATATGCTGATTGTCACACTGGAATGAAATTTATCTCCAAGATTGTTACAAGAGAAATTGTTGTGAAAGATTTGAACCATTTCCATCAATTTAAACAGGGACAATGTTCTTGTGGAGATTATTGGCAATGCTAATTGAAGCAATCTGAAAAATAGGCTTGCATCTGAATAATGTTCATCGTGTCAGACCTGAGTAATAATGAAGGGACAAGGTTATATTTTCAGTTTCTAGGAAGTTAAAAAAAAAAAAATTAATTCATTAATTAATTTTTTTTTTTGTTTTTCTTTGTTTTGAGTATTTGACAATCTAGAACATGCTAACAATCATAGAGATCACTTCTTATACACTGTTGGAGTTTCTGTCAAAGACCTGTTTTATGATAATATGGATTTTTTATTGAATTTTTTTCAGAAAACCTGCATATGTATGAAATGAAACGCTGGAGGAGGAGGTGGAGAATGGGGAAAAGAATAAAAGGTGAGGAACACTTAAAGTAAATGGAAAGATGCTTGACCAACAAGAAATAGGAGAGAAGGGCTCACAATCAACCCTTGCCATTTTCTATAGTTCTTTTGTTTGGATTAATTGTATTATCTTTTGCCTATGTCAAGTTCGACTATTTGAGATTAAATTAGGTATAATTGTCTATAAGTGCATGTAGATTTTGTTTCATTTATGGCTAGATATTTCTAATGTTACTTCACACCCCTTTGCTTGGTGAGATAGCTAATAGATTTGTGTATTCACAAATATTTTTTAATTTAATTTGATTTCATTGTTTTTTTTTTCAATTAGAAATGAACTATTATAATTTATGTATGAAGTTACAACTTACAATTGTGTTTATGTTGTAATTAGCAGATATAAAAACTGGCATAATGAGGCTTATAGATTGATTGAGAGAGAAAAGAATAATATTTGAATATGTAAAAATAAAAGCACAATTTATATTGCATTGTAATTGAACATTCATGGTATTACAAAATTGTTCATGATGAGATTTATAAATTGATACTAATAAGGTGAGGGTTTGAAGGTGGTGGGAGAGAGCTAAATAGGGTATTTCATAAGTGTTTGGAATGACAACAAGTTTAAAACAAGAAGAATGCAAAAGGATTAGGGCTATAAGAATTTTAGAGAAACATAATGGGAGACATCCATAGGATTAAAAAGAATATTACAATTTTATTCACAATATGGTCAAATTGACCACTTTATTCATGTGTAGCAAACCTAACAAATGGCAGCAAATGTTAAATTCTATTCGATAAGATAGGAATTGAATACTTTTGCATTAGTTGCATACCTAGCAAATACTAGTGAAGACTAAATTCCATATGCCATGTCTAAGGTTTGTTTACAATCCTTAATGACAACTACATTAAGAATCATGAATTTTTTTACTTGTTTCATCATGTCAAAATTTTATAATAGGGTATTCAATTCATAATGTTCAAAGACTTGAGTCATGTGGCTAACAATTTTTGTTTAGTCAATTTAAAAATGTTGGAATATTATCATAAGCATACATGTTTGTATCGAATGAAGACATAAAAAGATAGTTTTTCAAAAGAATCTAGAATTATGAATTTTAATTAATTCATTATCTCATGCAAATGCATTTGATAACTTTATGGTTATACATTTCTAAGTCATTATAAGTCTTTCTGATGAGTGTATTAAATGCTTACAATAGAAGAAGAAAATTTGTTATGAAGTGCTTTCTTATAAAAGCTAAATCACTTTGTAACTATCACTAATAATATCCCCCCCAAGGTCTCAAAGTACATCTAAAATTATAAATGAATATTTTTATTTATGCATTATAATAGTATGGCACATTTGAATAGAAGCAACTCCATTGTCATTAATAATAAAATAATTATAAAATAATCCCATAAATTACATTACAAAGGTGGGCAATATCATTGTGGTTCTTTAAATTATAAGATATATATGCCACTAACAACAAAATTCCAGGCTACAGTATAGGTCAATATTTAAGTCATTAAAAAATGCTAGTGCCTGAGATATGTGAAAATGTCTACCAAGCACTCACATTGTAAATCACATAAAATATGAGTCACATAAACATCACAAAGCTTAATTAGAGTTGTCTTAAGAAGTGCAAAATGAGAGATCGTGGTTTGCATCTTTTCCTTGACACCTAATAGGAAGAATATTTGGGAATTGATCCCATCCAATGTCATGTACTTAGTGCCTCTACTTTAAACTCCCCATGCTCAAGATAAGTCTCCTGATATGAAGATCTACCAATGAATATGAGAATTTGGTATTGATGATTGTCCTTGTCGACCTATTTTGCCTCTGCCCAGAGCCAAATATCCCACCTTGTATTTTTCTTGAAAATCTTTTAGAAATACATGTACAAGGTGTAAATTCTTCAAATACTCATGCATGCCTGGTCAAAAAATCCCAAAGTCTTGCATGAGGAATCCTTGCAAAAAATCCAGAAAAACCCAGAAATCTTTTGTTTTCAAGTGCTTTCTATTGCTGGGATTTTCTCATTTTTATAGTTGTATTTGTATGTATTTTTGAATGTACATTTGCATATACATTCGCCTTTGTACATACAAAGTAATATGCAAAGGATATATACAAGGCAAAATGTACATTGGCGAGCTTGCAAAAAATTTCCATCGGTCTTTGAAAATGGTGAAAAAATGAGTTGTATGCATTTTTCTATGCATATCGGGCCTGCATATACATTGGGGAATCTTTCGCAAATTCTTGGAATATTCTGCGAATGTGCATCAAGATAGAATGTATATCGGGTTTGTATGTTTGCACATACAACCCAATATACAATGAAATCATACAAGGCCGACTTTGATACATGTGCTACAGTGGAATGTATGTCACCAATATACATTCGCAATATACAAAGACAAAGATGCATTTGCTACAGTGTTTTGTAGTTTTCGCCTTGTATGTTTTCACATGGATTCGCCGATATACAAGTAGATGCAACTGGTGGGGCCCGTGCATATACAAAGAAGATTGTATGTCTTCTACATACAAAAGATCAAATGAACAGTAGAATGTATATCGGATTGTATGTTCGCACATACAAGGCTGATATACAAGGAAATATATACAACCCGGACCCGAATAGAACTTTCAATTTATTCTATGTTGTTCTCGGGTCCGCCTTGTATAAAGGGCGATTGTATATTGCGATATACAAGTCAAAGATACAAAGGATGTATACAAGGTGGACTTGAATCCAAGATCAAATTCAGCATATTCATGTGTCAGGTCAGCCTTGTATGTATAAGTGTTTTGTATATTTGAACATGCAAAGAAATATACAAAGAAAGGTGATACAAGCTGAACCCGACGGGGCAATCAAATACAGTTAATGATCATTTTGGAGTCCATGACTTGTATGCTGCAACATACAAAGGAAAGGAAACAAAGTTAACATACAAATGGTGGGGCCTACATACAAAGGTGATTGTATGTATATACAAGTCACAAATTCAAGGCAAATGCATCAGCTACAGTGGCTTGTATATTTTCACCTTGTATATCAGTGACATACAAACCGATATACAAGTAGTGAACATACAAGGAGGAACATGCAGTTTTTTAGCGATGGCCCCAAGCTTCATTCCAGTGACGAATCAGATAGTGCCACGTGTCAGATGAGATACAGGGCCGATTCAAAAGGTAAAGGCCCACGTATATGCAGATTCAAAATGCATATACATAGGGCGTTTTCAAAAAGGTTGTTTTAAGTGCCAAAAGTAGAAAGATATAAAAGGGTTTTTTGGCAGGACCTTATGCATCGGCGGCTCGACTGAGGGTCATCCCGACAGCCTGATATACAAGGCAAGGCGCTTTGTATATCTACAGGCTGATATATACACAGATGCAAAGTGATATATATACAGGCAGTTGACCAAAACTTTGATTGCCTGTATCTCCTCCGTCCTAGCGAATTTTGACATACTGCAAGAGGCAAAGATGCATATTTTGGTCCCCTCTTTCATTTGGCAAGGTTTTCAGGAGTTTTTGTCACTTTTAATTTTCAGATCTGGCTTTGCATACTTTGGTCGAGTTGATGTTTCAGTGACCATTTTTTAGTAGATAGAGATATTTCTTGCATTCATTGTTGCACAATGATGAAGTAGCTCGCATTGATGGTAAAATATATTTCTCCACCGCCCTGTTTCAGATATTTTCATATATGCGTTGCTGAGGAAGGATGATGCAGCAGCTGCATTAAAGACTAACATACATCCCTTATCTGCCTAGTTTCAGATTTTTTGACGCCATAACTGATGTAGTTGGACAGTCATTAAATGTAGATATTTTCTGTTCCAGCTCTTAGAGCAAATTTTGTAACCGCCCTAGGTTAATTTGGAATGCTATATAGATGCATTCATATGTTGTAAAAAAGGTTGGAAAATTTTTAGCATTCAGGCTTTTCTGTTTCCAAATAGAGCTTTCTACTACTGTAACTGTGCCTTCCCACTGAATATATTCAAGTTATTTTGCCTCTTTGGACTGATTTCTAGTCCTGTGTGAATCTGCACATGGTTGTTTGTGAATGTTTTTGTTCTTATCAATCATCTGATTTCTCACCTTTGCTAGGATCAATCCAATCTATGTATGTCTGCTTGCTATATTTGGTTATGCTGTGCATTTTCTCAGTATTGTGAGGGTTCTTTTATTAAACTTGGTGAATCACCCTTTGTTTTCAAGCTTTTTTTTTGGTTTCGTCCTTCATTTTAAAGCATTTCTTCTCCCTTTTCCTCTTAAGATTTAGTAGTTTTAGGTGATAACCAGTTAAGGAAGCCAGCCTTCTCCGGAGGTCTGATCTCATTTAGCAAAGTCCCACACTTAGAGATCATTCCCATGTTACTCCAGATTGCAGAGGTTTCACAACTGTATGCAAGGGTGCAATTCTGAGTGATAACAACTTTGGCATGCCCGGTGGGACTTGAAGTCAGAGCACCAATCAACTTAACAATCATTATTGCTGGTTTTGATGTGCAGCCAATGATTTTCAATCATGTAAAAGGTTAAACTTGCATATCTGGCGACTCACACTGAGGAAGAACAAATAGATCAGTTTTGCTGATACATGTTTTATGAGAAAGATTCAAACCAAGAATTCAAGCTCATTTAAATATTTGTAGCTGTCTCCACCTAGAAGGCAGAGTAGAGCTGTAGCAAGGACTCCAGTTTCTAAAAGGAATTCAACTCCACCAAATTTCAGACCAGTTGCTTCTATAGTTCTATAGCAACTCAAGCAAATCTACCCCCAGCTGCTCAGATGGCAAGAAATCAGCCATTTGTGGCTTTTGATGGGGGCAACCCTTTAAACCTAACAGTACATGATGTTATACCCATGGTAGCTTTGAAGAGTCTGCCTTATTTCATAGGGGAAAATTAGACTACTCCTATTGAGCACATTAGGGACATAGGATCTATGTGTGGTGTACATCATGTCACTCAAGAAAATGTAGCCATCAGGCTACTGGCTGCCTCATTCAAAGGGAAGGCATTGCAATGGTTCAGGAGTCTACCAGTGCCGACTATTACAACCTGGGATGATCTAGGGGAGAAATTAAACAAACAATTCCAAGACAAATCAGATAATCTATCATTGGTTGAACAAATGACCACCATAAAGAGAGCTCCTCAGGAGAAAATGATGGATTTTAACTTCAGACTTCAAAAGACATGGGACAAAATTCTTGCCATTGTAAGACCTCCAGCTGAGTATGCATTCTTGTATTTTTTGAAAGCCCTGAATAGTGATATTTCAGTAATGATTCAATCACTAGGAGGTACTAGTTTACCAGATGCTTATGAATTAGCTATTAGGGCAGAGAATAATCTGATTCAGGCTAGAAAAATAGCACCCAAACTGCCAGTATCCATCTTTCCTGAGATTCAGGCTTCAATGCCTTTGCCAATCCCATATTTTGCCCCTTTACCTACTGTGGCAGCATTACCAAGTACTGCCAATTCTGAACTTGCTGCCACTAGTTCATCTCAAGAGCTAAAAGAGATAAAAAATAGCCAACAAAAAATAGAGAATATCCTACAGACCTTTGGGAATGAGTTAGTAAATATTAAAAAGCAGCAATCCTAGAGTAGGCAACCTTATCAGCCACAACCTCAAGGGCAAAATCAACAGCCATATCAAGGCCAAAATCAACGTTATCAAGCTAATAGGCCACCTTATCAAGGCAATTATCAGGTTCCCAGGCAAAATGTGAATCAGAGGCCTTTTCAGCCTTATAATCTAGCACCTATAAATGCAATAAGGGACCTTGTCCCTACTCAGAACAACCTTGCAGTTGAGTATGAATGGTGCTATCCATGCAATCAGCCACATAGTCAAGCATCCTGCTCAAATGGAGTCATAAATCAGGCTTTAATGGTGCAAAATGTGGCAGTCTCACAGCCAAATACACCTAATGATGGAGCTGTGCAACAACAGGAGCAACCTAAGGGAGATGCTGCTTTCATGAACTAGCAGGAAGGTGAATTCTGTGGCATGATTAGAGATAATATGCCAATAGCAGCAAATACAAGGACCAAGAAGAGGGGTTATGAGATGGAGCAAGCAGTAAATAAAGGAAAAGCACCTACTGACGCTTCTACATCCCAAATTCCCCATATTTTACAAAGAAATACTTCAGCAATAGCAAGGGAAATGCCTCGTTTACAGGCTGATACTATTGCTACAAAATCACAACAAAAGGTAAGTGTCACTCCACCTTTCAATATTATTGAAAATATGAGGAAGATGAATGTGACAATGTCTATGTGGGATTCATTAGCTATCCCAGGCCAAAAAGACATATTGCAATCTACCTTATCTAAATTAAAAGTGTCCAAAGATACAACTGTCAACCCAACTAGGGCTGTCCTTACCAATTCCTCTCAGGATAACAACAAACAACCAAACAAAGGTGCTAAGCCTCTCCCATTTTATGTATCTTTGATAATTGGAGACAAGTTAGTACACAACTATATGGTAGATAGTGGTGCAAGCAGTTCTGTGATGCCAAAACAAATTGCAGACCAGTTAGGATTGAGGTACCAGCCCTTAGAGAAAGGTGTACTTCAATTAGATGGCACGACCGTTAATACTGTGGGTGTAATAAAAGACCTAGGTCTCACTCTACATACTTGCCCAAATGTTTCAATCATCCAAGAGGTCTTCATCATTGACTTGCCTCCTTATTTTGCCATGTGCTTATCAAGAGAATTTACAGCCAAGATAGGAGGATATTTATCCTCAGACTGGTCCCACATATTTTTCAGGACCAGATATTGCACCAAAGTAACTTTAAAATCTGAGTTTCTTTCAAATCATCACATTGAGCCCTACACACCAAGTGCTGTTAATACAAATTGCATTATTTCTGATGATCCTGAACTTGTGGCTGCTCAAGAACTACAAGCTGAAAGTATACCAGAAGTGCTGATGGGGGAGTGGTCCTCAGAAAATGTTGTAAATGATCTTGAGGCACACATTCAAGAAACTGGTATGGGAATTTACATACTACGTGAGCCTAAAACAACAATTCCAAATTTGGTAAAGGATGCAGGACGACAGACAGAGCAGTAGGGGGAAGTATGGAAAATGTAGTTTGATGGCTCTAGGAGCAGAAATGGATCCGGTGGTGATGCAATGCTTGTATCTCCACAAGGTGAAAGATATTTTTCTGCTTTCCGTTTTGCCTTCTCATGCACCAATAACACTGCTGAGTATGAGGGATTGATCCAAGGCTTGCAGTGGGCCAGAAAGAGCAAGATTGGCTGTTTGTAGGTGTTTGGAGATAGTGAACTTATTGTAAATTAGGTAAGAGGGTTGCATGTCACCAAGAATGATACTTTGAAATGCTATAAGCATAGGGTTTGGAACATGGTTGAAGAATTTCATGCTTTCAATCTGATCTCTATTCCAATGAGTCAGAACTATCATACTAATAGGTTAGCTGCAATTGGGGCTCAGTTTGACATCCCCAATGATATTCAAAAGGAGAAGGTACAACCTCACGTAAAAATAGTTGACAGACCCTCTATCCTTGACAATAATATTTATTGGCAAGTTTTTGAAAGTGATGAGCAGATTCTGCGGTTCCTGTTAGAGGAGGATGAGTTTTCCATGATGAATCAGGATAAACTCAAACAACAGTATGGCAATGATCAAATTGCTCAGATGAGAACAAATAAGTTGCCCAAGGGATTGGTAACCTTGGAATTTATTTTTGGCACTGATGATCAAATGAAGAAGACCAAAACCGGCATGTGTAATGTCCCCTTCTAGGCTCATGGTTAGTCCATCATAGAATTCTGGTGGACTAGCCGTTTGGTTAAGTGATGAAAAATGAAGAATTTAAAGGGGTCACTTAAGTTACTTTTGGGAGCGCTCACTTTGGGAAATATTAAAAGTGAATTTTAAAAGAAAAATTTCCCTCCTAAAATGTAACGTCCCTCTTGGAGAGTTTAAAAGAGGGAAAGGTGTGTCATTTGAAAATATGCTTATTTTATGATATTTCTCTTTGGGAGCTCTGCTAGCATTTCTACTTGTGAAGGGTTTGAGGATTCGAACCAGAGGCTTGTGGAGACAGAAACCTCCATAGGTAACAGCATTCTATAGGTGTGAAAGACCACCCAACAGTGCCTTTGTGAGTGGATGTATTCGACATTCACATTTGTGCTTCATTGGAGTCAATAGTTGACAGATTGAAGAGGAATTTGAGATATTTCATTGCAAATTTATTCTAGTTCAACAATTGCAGCCTAGGAGTTCAGTTTACCAGGAGAGATAAGGTAGATGTTGTGAGTTTGGGATTGTTAATATTTGTTGCTGCTGGCCATATTACCCAATCCCGCCATATCACGTTTGAGGGCATTTTGAGGTTGTTTCTTGCATATATTCATCTTCCAAATCTAATTGTCCCTCCTGGTTGACAGCCTACAACACTTCGCAGAGGTATTTTGGTGGCTTGTGATAATTCTCTCGATTGTTCGACCCTTCCAGCCATGGCCGTATACCACCAGGTTTGATGTGGGACAGTGTGGAGCTTATTTCTCATTGGGGCAGTGTTTGTTTTGCATTGTATGAGGCCTCTAAGGCCTATTGTATTGTTGTTAATAATGAATGCATGATACTCTGTGATTATTGACGATTTTGAGTAATATTGTAATCTCAAGTGGCTGGTTTGGCAGTAGCCACAAACTGAAGTTTCAAATCTGCATATGGATATGTGATAGAACCTCTTTATTTGTTGATATATGAGCTGGGTCTTTCATAATTCTCTTGCATTCCTTGTATATTTTATGGGTTCTAGTTATAGGCTCTATATCGTATGCTCCGACAACACAATTGCAGGAAAATAGAAACCCCTTCTGTATTCTTCTGTCTAGTTTGAAAGAACACACAATAAAATAACACTTAAAAGGATTTTAAAAATATACAAACAAGTACGGCACATTACAGTGGTATTAGAGCCATGATCTTGCCATCCTATGAGGTGAAATAGACATGTAGAAGTAAAAATGAGATATGCAACCGGCAGATAGATATTCCTTCAGGAACACCAGAGCAAGACAAGGAACACAAATTCCATGGTTGTTAGATCCAGAAATAGAGGTAGCAGTGGCAGAGGATGATTCTCAGGTTTCACGGATAGACCCCTTTTCTGGAGAGTTACCTCCATTTACAGAGCATACAAGGGAAATGAGAGATATGGAGATTGAAGAACCAAACACACGAGATATCCTCAACGACTTGGCTAGAGGTTAGCAACAAATTGTGGCTAGCTTGGACAGGTCTCAGTAGGCACTTGGGAGGCTTCTTGGCCGGTTATTTCCTGAGCTGGAAGAAGATGAGGAGGATATAGGTCGAAACAGATATAGAAATGACAGAAATGGAGGCATGAATGATAGGCATGGAGACCGGCATGACAGGAATAGAGACCGAGGTAATGGAGATAGGAATGGTGATTGAAACATTGGTGATAGAAATGTGCACAGGAATCATGATGGAGAGGCTTCGGTGAATAACCAGGGTGCTACACGACTCACGGCCACAGATAGACCAGGCATTTTGACTTTTAGGCTGAGGGACAAGATACCTGATAGGGATGCTACACAGTTGGAGTTTCAGGAAGAGATTGTTAGGGATTGGCAGGCTTCTAGCGAAGAGTTTAGAGTTGAAATGACCTTCCGAGACTACTCAGATCTTTGGATGAGACACAGACCCAGAGGGGATAATAGACAACAGAATAATGAGCTGCAGAAGAAGGTCAGCAAGATGACCTTACCCTACTTTGATGGTTCGGGAAAAACTTCAGCAAGAGTGTGGGTACAAAAGTTGGACAATTACCTTCAGATCAGCCCCATGCCAGAGACAGATGCCATCATATATGCTACCTTACACTTGGAGGGTAGTGCGCATAAGTGGTGGAGCAATGGGAAGGTGACTCTGGGACATGACCAGGTCACATCTTACGTTGAGTTCATAGCCAGACTCATAGACAGGTTCGACAAGGACCCTGAATTGTAGTTCAAGGAACTAGTACAGTTGAGACAGAGTGGATCAGTGGACTCATACATTTCAAAGTTCTAGGATCTCTCAGTCATGGTTTCAGACATATCAGAGAGGAGGTTGATCATGCTCTTCGTTGATGGGTTGTCTGATCCTTTAAGGGGATGGGTGAAGGGTTTAGACCCTATGACATTACAGGAGGCCATGAAGAAGGCCCGTGATATGGAGTCGTCCGCATGGGGGAGCAAATTTCAGAGTAAGAACTTTCAGCATAGGAGAGATAAGGAGAGAGATAAAAGACCTTTCTACAAGGACTCGGGACACCAGCCACATAAGAGTTCTTCCCGGATTGATAATGATCAGCTGAATGACCTCAAGAGGAAGAAGCTTTGTTTTCATTGCAGAGAGCCTTGGGATCCTAAGCACAAGTGTGTTGCCCAAGGGAAGGCAAAACAGATTGAGTATTTCTCAGTAGATGAGTCTGTGGAGTCAGACACGCATACAGAGGGTGATGATTCAGGGACAGATGTTGCATCTGAAGTACCAGATAGGGATAATGATACCTCCCTACCCACAACCCACATTTCAAGCATTCAGAGAGAAGGGTCATTCAAGATCCGAGGAGTATTGGGTGGACAGAGGTGCATTACCTTGCTAGATATAGGTGCCACTCATAACTTCATAGATGAGGGCTTGGTTGCTAAGAGGGGGTTACAAACAGAGGAGTTTGTAGGATTTAAGGTAAAGGTAGCCGATGGGTTTGTACTCACTTGCACTAGGAGGATTCCCAACTTGATGATGTAGCTAAACCATTATACTTGTCAGTCAGAGTTTTATGTGGTAAGCATGGGAGACATGGATGTGGTGCTGGGAATGCAATGGCTTCATGAGATATGGGAGTTCACTATCAATTTGAGGACAATGGAAATGAAGTTTGAAGTGAACGACGTTAAGCATGTGCTCAGGGGAATTTCAGATGGTGGATTGAGAGTTGTTTCTCTCAAGCGAATGGAAAGATTGATTCGCCATGATTAGGTACAATGGGCAGCAGAGATATTGGTGATGCCCGAAGCTGCGGAGCGGCACCAACGTGAGTATCCACTTGACATACAGGCTATTCTAACTAGACACACCAAAGTGTTTACTGATATTCCACCCGGTAGACCGCTTGGCAGGGGTATCGAGCATGTGATCAAGTTGGAGTAGGGTGTGAAATTGGTGATCATCACACCATACCAGCACCCGAAGAGATCCAAAGATGAGATCGAGAAAGCTATCAAAGAGCTTCTCGCCATGGGACACATAAGAGCGAGTAAGAGCCCGTTTGCATCATCCGTTGTGTTAGTAAAGAAAAAGGATGGGACTCTTAGGATGTGCATTGATTATAAGGAACTCAATAAGAAAACAATCAAGAACAGGTATCCCATACCTAGGATAGATGAGCTGATTGATGAGCTACACGGGGCCTGTTATTTCTCCAAGATTGACTTGAGATCTTGGTACCATCAGATTAGGGTCAGAGATGAGGATGTGGAGAAGACAACATTTAGGTGTCACTATGGGCACTTTGATTTCCTAGTCATGCCATTCGGCTTGACTAATGCACCAGCTACCTTCCAATCTTGCATGAATAGAGTCTTCAGAGAGCAGTTGAGGAGGTTCGTCCTAATATTTTTTTATGATATCTTGATTTACAACAAAACGTGGGAAGAGCACGTGAAACACATTGACATTTTGTTGAGTATTCTGGAGAGAGAATCCTTATATGCCAAGATGTCAAAGTGTGAGTTTGGGATGACTGAGTTGCTATACTTGGGTCACATCATCAGTGCTGGTAACGTGAAGGTAGATCCGGAGAAAATCCAGGCAATAGTAGACTAGCCGCCACCTAAGAATCTTACTCAGCTGAAGGGATTCTTGGGTTTATTTGGATATTACCGTAGGTTCGTGAAGGGGTTTTCCTAGTCAGCTGCTCCCCTCACAGATTTGACTCGCAAGGATGCATTTAGTTGGACAGGGGGTACATAGGAGTGCTTTAATAGATTCAAATAGATTATGAGTACATGCCCTGTATTGGCCATGCCAGATTTCAGCAAGCCCTTCAAGTTGCAGTGTGATGCTTCAGGGGAAGGCATTGGTGTGGTAATTATGCAGGATAAGCACCCCATAGCATTTGAGAGTAGGAAGTTGAGGGGTGTGGAACACAGCTATAACATTTACGACAAGGAGATGTTAACCATAATGCATGCCTTGGCTAAGTTTAGACAATACCTTGTGGGCAGTAAGTTCGTAGTCAAAACAGATCACAACAGTTTGAGGCATTTCCTTGGCCAGAAAGACTTAAATGAGAGGCAATAGAAGTGGGTCAACAAACTACAGGCCTATGACTTTGACATTGTGTATGTCAAAGGAAAGAAAAATATTTTTGCCGATGCTCTATCCAGGAGGCCCCATTTATGTGCACTTGGAACCATTGCAAATGATTGGAGGGAGATGATATCAGCTGAGTATGCAAAGGATGCATGGGCTATGGGGATAATTGACAGCACCACCAAAGATGACAAGTATACAGTGGTAAATGACTTAATCATTTACAAGAACAAAATTTTCTTGGTGTCATATTCTCAGATGAAATAGAAGATTTTGAGGGCATTCCATGACTTGCCGATGGCGGGACACCCGTGTTACTTCAAAACTTATAGGCAGGTTAGAGAGACTGGAAGGGCCTCAAGACGGAGGTGATGCAGTATGTGAGAGAGTGCCCGATATGTCAGCAGAACAAACAAGAGCACTCATTCCCAGGAGGTTTGTTGCAGCCCCTACCCATTCCTGAAAGGAAGTGGGATAGCATTTCTATGGACTTTATCACAGGTTTACCAAAAGTCCAAGGTAGGGATTGCATTTTCATGGTAGTGGACATGTTGACAAAGTATGCACACTTCTTTGCCATCCCTACCACTTTTGCTGCAGCACAGGTTGCAGAATTGTTCTTTCGTGAGGTATTTCGACTCCATGGGTTGCCTCGGAACATTGTTAGTGATAGGGACAACAGGTTCCTCAGTAATTTTTGGCAGGAGCTCTTCAGGTTGACAAGGACAAAGCTCACCCCCAGTATGAGTTACCACCCTCAGACGGATGGTCAGACGGAGATAGTTAATAAATGGGTGGAAGGATACCTCCGAAACTATGTTTCAGGGCAGCAAAAGGCATGGGTTAAGTGGCTCCACATGGGAGAGTACTATTACAATTCCACATACCACATGTCTATTCAGATGTCACCATTTATGGCCTTGTATGGGTATGAGGCACCGAGCTTTGTTGATTTGTTGTTTGGTGATAGCAGAGTGCCGAAGGCCAAAGACCTTCTCCAGGAGAGTCAAGACATCATGAGGTCTTTGAAGGAGAACATATAGAAGGCTCAGAATCAGCAGAAGTAGTATGCAGATTAGCAGAGGACTGAGCGGTCTTTTATGGTTGGTGACATGGTGTATCTCATATTGCAACCCTATAGACAGTCCACTCTCAGAAAGAGTGGGGCAGAGAAGTTGAAGCCACGATACTATGGACCCTTTCGCATCTCCAAGAGGATTGGGGAAGTGGCTTATGAGTTGGAGCTTCCAGCAGGTAGTAGGGTACATAATGTATTTCATGTATCTTGCCTCAAGAAGGCATTGGGGCATAAGGTGATACCATCATCGGAGTTGCCTCCTCTTGATGAAGAGGCGAAGTTGATACTGGTACCCGAGGCTATAATTGATACCAGAGAACATAATTTGAGGAGGAAGAACATCAGAGAGTACTTGGTTAAATGGAAGAACCTGCCTGTGGAGATGCTACTTGGGAGAATGAGTAGATATTAGAGCATCCTGACTTGAGATTGCTTGAGGCAAGCAATCTTAGGGAGGGTGGACTATAATGTCCCCTTCTAGGCTCATGGTTAGTCCATCATAGAATTCCGGTGGACTAGCCGTTTGGTTAAGTGATGAAAAATGAAGAATTTAAAGGGGTCACTTAAGTTACTTTTTGGAGCGCTCACTTTGGGAAATATTAAAAGTGAATTTTAAAAGAAAAAATTCCCTCCTAAAATGTAATGTCCCTCTTGGAGAGTTTAAAAGAGGGAAAGGTGTGTCATTTGAAAATATGCTTATTTTATGATATTTCTCTTTGGGAGCTCTGCTAGCATTTCTTCGTGTGAAGGGTTTGATGATTCGAACCAGAGGCTTGTGGAGACAGAAACCTCCATAGGTAACGACATTCTACAGGTGTGAAAGACCACCCACCGGTGCCTTTGTGAGTGGATGTATTCGACATTCACACTTGTGCTTCATTGGAGTCAATAGTTGACAAATTGAAGAGGAATTTGAGATATTTCATTGTAGATTTATTCTAGTTTGACAATTGTAGCCTGGGAGTTCAGTGTACCAGCAGAGATAAGGTAGATGTTGTGAGTTTGGGACTGTTAATCTTTGTTGCTGCTGGTCGTATTACCCAATCCCGCCATATCACATTTGAGGGCATTTTGAGGTTGTTTCTTGCATATATTCATCTTCCAAATCTGATCGTCCCTCTTGGTTGACAGCCTACAACACTTCGCAGAGGTATTTTGGTGGCTCGTGACAATTCTCTCGATTGTTCGACCCTTCTAGCCATGGCCGTATACCACCAAGTTTGACATGGGACAGTGTGGAGCTTATTTCTCATTGGGGCAATGTTTGTTTTGTATTGTATGAGGCCTCCAAGGCCTATTGTATTGCTGTTAACAATGAATTCATGATACTCTGTGATTATTGACGATTCTGAGTAATATTGTAATATCAAGTGGCTTGTTCGGCAGTAGCCACAAATTGAAGATTCAAATCTACATATGGGTATGTGATAGAACCTCTTTATTTGTTGATATATGAATTGGGTCTTTCATAATTCTCTTGCATTCCTTGTATATTTTCTGGGTTCTAGTTATAGGCTCTATATTGTATGCTCCGGCAACACAATTGCAGGAAAACATAAATCCCTTTTGCATTCTTTTGTCTAGTCTGAAAGAACACACAATAAAATAATAAAATAACACTTAAAAGGATTTTAAAAATATACAAACAGGTATGGCACATTACAGCATGCAGATAAAAGAGGAACATTACGAGGAGTTGGAAGTTTTCAAGTGGAAACTTCTCAAAATAGGTAAAATCTGTTTGCCTGAAGATAGGAGAGCTTTCATTGCCCTTTGTCAAGAGTTTGAAGATGTGTTTGCTTGGGATTATTTAGACCTGAAGGGATTTGATCCTCATATTGCCCAGCATACCATAGAGTTAGAACCAGGTACAAAACCTGTGAGGCAGAAGCAAAGACCTCTAAATCCAAAGCTTGAGCCTCTAATGATTAAAGAACTGACCAAATTGATTGAAGGGAAAATCATTTTTCCAATCAAGCATACTTCTTGGCTTTCCAACCTTGTCTTTGTGAGAAAAAAGAATGGGGAGATTAGGCTATGTGTCGATTTTAGAGACCTCAATAGGGCCTCCTTAAAATACCACTATCCATTGCCCTCAATGGGACAAATTCTGCAGGTAGTGGCTGGCTCAGAAAGATTCTCCTTGCTTGACGGATATTCTGGCTATAATCAAGTGTTAGTCAAGGAGGAATATCAATTTAAAACCACTTTTAGTACCAAATGGGGTACCATGGCCTATAAAAGAATGCCTTTTGGCCTCTCGAATGCTGGCTCTACTTTTCAGAGAGCCATGGATATGGCCTTTAAGTGTTTGATGTATAAATTAGTGCTGGTATACCTTGATGACATCACGATTTTTTGTAAGAACACAGCTGAGCATTTATCACATCTGAGGTTAGTATTTGAAAGATGCAAGGAATTTGGGATATCTCTCAATCCCAGGAAGTGCATATTCGCTATACACGAAGGCAAGCTGTTAGGGCACATTGTATCAAAGGAAGGCATTACCATTAACGCTGAGAGGGTAAGAGCTATTCTGGAGTTGCCCTTACCCTGCCAAAAGAAGGGGCTTCAAAGTTTTATTGGCAGAATTAATTTTCTACGAAGATTCATCCCTGATATTGCAAATCTTTTGAAGCCTTTGACATCCATGTTAAAGAAGAATATAGTTTTCAGTTGGACGAAGGAGGCCAAACCTAGTTTTGAATCCATAAAAGAAGCATTGTTAGCTGCGCCGACTCTGGTAAACCCTGACTTCTCCAAAGATTTTATTTTGTATGCTTATGGCAGCCTGGATACAATCTTTGTGATTCTGGTACAACAACAGAGTGGCAGTTTTGAGCAACCAATCGCTTTCTTTAGCCAGGGGCTAGAGGAGTACAAGCAAAGGTATAGCTTTGTTGAGAAACATGTCCTTGCAGTGGTGAGGAGCCTCAAGAAGTTTCGGCATCTTGTTTCTAATAACAAGATACATCTGATGGTCGCTCATCCCAGTGTAAAGGAGTTCCTATTGAGTAAAGATGTTAGTGAGAAAAGGGCTGGTTGGATCACCAAAGTCATGGGATATGATGTGGAGATCAAGATAACCAAGCTTGTCAGAGGCAGAGGACTCAGTGAACAACTCGCTACCAGTTTAGAGAACGAAATAGGAAAAGAAGAGGAGGTGCTTCTAACTATTGAAGAGGAGCATAAGAATGATACAGTAGCAGTAAGCTCCAGTTGGGTTAATGACATGACTCAATTTTTGCAAACTGGTGAATGTCTAGCAGGTCTAGATAGAACCACAAGAAGATATTTTAGACTTCAATCCATTCCATATGTTTTATTAAATGGCATCCTTTTTAGAAAAGACTTTAATGGTGTATTGTTAAGGTGCATTGATAAAGATCAGACTGACAAGGTGCTACATGAATTTCATGATGGAACAGCAGGGGGTCATTTTGTCCCAAGGACTACTTCTTGGAAAGTAATGAGAGCTAGCTATTACTGGCCCAACTTATTTAAGGATGCCCATGCATGGGCTAGAAAATGTATAAAGTGTGCCATTTTTGTCGGCAAGGAAAGGTTGCCAGCTTTACCTCTGTAGCCAATTCAGGTAGATCAGCCCTTTATGAGATGGGGCATTGATTTTATAGGTCCTATTAACCCACTATCAAGTGTAGGCCACAGGTGGATACTTACAGCTACAAACTATTTCACAAGGTGGACTGAAACAGTGGCCCTGAAAGAATCTAATGAGAATGTGTTTTAAATTTTTATTGTGATTTGGTTTCCAGATTTGGAGTGCCTGAGTCTATCATCTCAGACAATGCTTTGGCCTTTGTAAGACTGAAAACAACTGACTGGGCTGTTAAGAATGGGATCTATTTGAATACTTCATCAAATTATTACCCACAGGGTAATGGTTTGGCTGTATCTACAAATAAAAATCTCATAAAGATTATTAAAAGATTGATGGAGGACAACCAGAGGACCTGGCACACTAATTTGAAATATGCCTTATGGGTAGACAAAATAACTCTTAAGAGGTCCATTGGGAACTCCCCATATATGCTAGTCTATGGGAAGGAAGCAAGATTGCCTATCTCTGTGGAGCTACCAGCACTAGACATTATGAATCAGCTGGAAATGTTTGAAGCAGAAGGTTCCATGGCTGCCAAATATGCTCAACTAATGGAGCTTGAAGAAATTAGAGACAAAGCCATGAAGACCATGGAGTATCATCAGCTTCAAACAAAAAGAAATTTTGATAAAAAGGCCACTCCCAAAATCTTTAGGGAGGGTGATATGGTGCTCAAATGGGATGAATTGTAGAGGAGGCCACGAAAACACTCCAAGTTTGACAACATGTGGAGTGACCCATTTCTCATTACTGAATGCAAGGAGCACAATGCATTTTAGTTATCAAATATGGATGGAGAAAATCTGCCTATCCTGGTCAATGGGATACACCTGAAGAGGTGTTTTGAGGTATGAGTGCTTTGTAAATCAGTAGATTAGGTCTCTATGCTTTCAATAAGTGTTGCTGCACAATAGTTTAGATCCTTTTTCTTTCCCTAAGTGCTATCTAGCATAGTTGAAAGGGGGTGCTTTCAACATTTCTGTCTTGGGTTGTTTTTTATTGTTCTCCACTGTTAATATGCTAAGTTGCTAAAATCAAGATTCCTTGTCAGGACATATTTTGTTTCTGTATGACTCCATACCCAATGGACCCTTAAGGCCACTGATCTTATGTTTAGTAGGCAAACATCCCATAGAAGTCGCCAAATTGTTGACCTATTTTGCCTCTACCCAGAGCCAAATATCCCACCTTGTATTTTTCTTGAAAATCTTTTAGAAATACATGTACAAGGTGTAAATTCTTCAAATACTCATGCATCCTTGTCAAAAAAATCCCGAAGTCTTGCTTGAAGAATCCTTGCAAAAAACCCAGAAAAACCCAGAAATCTTTTATTTTCAAGTGCTTTCTATCACTGGGATTTTCTCATTTTTATGGCTGTATTTGTATGTATTTTTGAATGTACATTTGCATATACATTCGCCTTTGTACATACAAAGTAATATGCAAAGGATATATACAAGGCAAAATGTACATTGGTGAGCTTGCAAAAAATTTCCATCGGTCTTTGAAAATGGTGAAAAAATGAGTTGTATGCATTTTTCTATGCATATCGGGCCTGCATATACATTGGGGAATCTTTCGCAAATTCTTGGAATATTCTACGAATGTGCATCAAGATAGAATGTATATCGGGTTTGTATGTTTGCACATACAACCCAATATACAATGAAATCATACAAGGCCTACTTTGATACATGTGCTACAGTGGAATGTATGTCACCAATATACATTCGCAATATACAAAGACAAAGATGCATTTGCTACAGTGTTTTGTAGTTTTCGCCTTGTATGTTTTCACATGCATTCGCCGATATACAAGTAGATGCAACTGGTGGGGCCCGTGCATATACAAACAAGATTGTATGTCTTCTACATACAAAAGATCAAATGAACAGTAGAATGTATATCGGATTGTATGTTTGCACATACAAGGCCGATATACAAGGAAATATATACAACTCGGACCCGAATAGAAATTTCAATTTATTCTATGTTGTTCTCAGGTCCGCCTTGTATAAAGGACGATTGTATATTGCGATATACAAGTCAAAGATACAAAGGATGTATACAAGGCGGACTTGAATCCAAGATCAAATTCAGCATATTCAGGTGTCAGGTCCACCTTGTATGTATAAGTGTTTTGTATATTTGAACATGCAAAGAAATATACAAAGAAAGGTGATACAAGCTGAACCCGACGGGGCAATCAAATACAGTTAATGATCATTTTGGAGTCCATGACTTGTATGCTGCGACATACAAAGAAAAGGAGACAAAGTTAACATACAAATGGTGGGGCCTACATACAAAGGTGATTGTATGTATATACAAGTCGCAAATTCAAGGCAAATGCATCAGCTACAGTGGCTTGTATATTTTTGACTTGTATATCAGTGACATACAAACCGATATACAAGCAGTGAACATACAAGGAGGAACATGCAGTTTTTTAGCGATGGCCCCAAGCTTGATTCTAGTGACGAATTAGATAGTGCCACGTGTCAGATGAGATACAGGGCAGATTCAAAAGGTAAAGGCCCGTGTATATGCAGATTCAAAATGCATATACACAGGGCGTTTTCAAAAAGGTTGTTTTAAGCGCCAAAAGTAGAAAGATATACAAGGGTTTTTTGGCAGGACCTTATGCATCGGCGGCTCGACTGAGGGTCATCCCGACTGCCCGATATACAAGGCGCTTTGTATATCTACAGGCTGATATATACACAGATGCAAAGTGATATATATACAGGCGGTTGACCAAAACTTTGATTGCCTGTATCTCCTCCGTCCTAGCGAATTTTGACATGCTGCAAGAGGCAAAGATGCATATTTTGGTCCCCTCTTTCATTTGGCAAGGTTTTCAGGAGTTTTTGTCACTTTTCATTTTCAGATTTGGCTTTGCATACTTTGGTCGAGTTGACATTTCAGCGACCATTTTTGAGTAGATAGAGATATTTCTTGCATTCATTGCTACACAATGATGAAGCAACTCGCATTGATGGTAAAAGATATTTCTCCATCGCCCTGTTTCAGATATTTTTATATATGCGTTACTGAGGAAGGATGATGCAACAGCTGCATTAAAGACTAACATACATCCCCTATCTGCCCAGTTTTAGATTTTTTGACGCCATAACTGATGTAGTTGGACAGTCATTAAATGTAGATATTTTCTGTTCCAGCTCTTAGAGCAAATTTTGTAACTGCCCTAGGTTAATTTGGAATGCTATATATATGCATTCATATGTTGTAAAAAAGGTTGGAAAATTTTTAGCATTCAGGCTTTTCTGTTTCCAAACAAAGCTTTCTACTACTGTAACTGTGCCTTCCCACTGAATATATTCAAGTTATTTTTCCTCTTTGGAATGATTTCTAGTCTTGTGTGAATCTACATATGGTTGTTTGTGAATGTTTTTGTTCCTCTCAATCATCTAATTTCTCACCTTTGCTAGGATCAATCCAATATGTGTATGTCTGCTTGCTATATTTGGTTATGCTGTGCATTTTCTCAGTATTGTGAGAGTTCTTTTATTAAACTTGGTGAATCACCCTTTGTTTTCAAGCTTTTTTTTGTTTCATCCTTCATTTTAAAGCATTCCTTCTCCCTTTTCCTCTTAAGATTTAGTAGTTTTAGGTGATAGCCAGTTAAGGAAGATGACCTTCTCCGGAGGTCTGATCTCATTTAGCAAAGTCCCACACTTAGAGATCATTCCCATGTTACTCCAGATTGTAGAGGTTTCACAACTGTATGCAAGGGTAAAAATATGAGTGATAATAGTCCTTAGTATTGCTTATTGGAATAAGGGGCGACCATTTGTAAGGAAACTATCCTACATGATGATGGTGGCTTCTAAACCTATTGTGGTTGCTTCTATTACCATATCTCTTGCATGGAGAAGTAAGACCATAAGGAGGCACCTTGGTATTAGTTCTTGTGCCTACTTGTATTTGAGCAAGTCTAGAGATCTTGTAATGCAAAAGCATCTTAGGCCTAAAAACAATCATGTGTCAACCAAAATATTTGTTGTATTTTGGAGTTCTTTTCCAAGTACCTTTATCATTTTGTGGCAATGTAGTTGCATATTTTATGTTACAATTTCAAAACAATCATTTTATGCCCAATAAGTAGTTATCAAGTTATGTGATATTGCGCATCTATCCAATTTTATCATTGTAATGTCAGAAAATGTCCCCTTGGGGGCTTTTCCCTCAAAAGGTCTAGCTCCCGGGTCTTTAGTGTGCATTTAGGACATCTTGCATCATATTTCAACATCCCGATGAGAAAATCCCTAAGTGTCTTGGCAAATAGGACCTAGGGGGACCACTTGAGATAAACCCTGCCCAAAATAGGGGGGAGGACTTGGGTGCCTACGCCCTAGTCTTGCCCTATTTTGGGGAAGTCCCAATTTTGGGTGTCGTCTTGTGACCATTATTTGGGTCCTATGCCGACACGGTAAGTTTGAATTACAAATTTCTTGGCGGGAGTGTTTATAGTTGCATATAAAAGTATGTTTAGGCATTCATTTGAAAACTAGAGCATTACTAGATGATCACTAGCAAGCTATTGTGTTCTAAAGGTGATTCAAGGCTTTCATTGTGTTGCAAGAATAGATTTGTGTTGTCTATGTGTTTGTGTTTGTAGATTTGAGCATCCATCTCCTCATGGAATGAAGAGCTTCTTCCTCCCATGAGATCTTCACTACAAGGTGACATCTATTGTGATTATTGATCATTTATCATTTAGTTTTTGCCTCTTCCTCCCAAGGCACGCACTCTCTATCTAAAAATGGTGTTTGGAAGGCTTGAATGTCTCTCTGGGGCTTGACTGAGGTAAGCCTCTAAACACCACAACCCCCTCCCAAAGTTTTCATGATTGCAGGTTACAGGTTGGAGTTGCAGACAAAGTGAAGTTGTAGGAGGGTACAACAGAGTGTCATAATTGCAGATCAAAGAAGAAAATGGTTCCCTGGACTTGGGCATCCACTCATTAGTCCTCAAAGTTTCACAACGGGAAAATTTCTGATACAACAGATACAGGTTGCAAACCTTGTTTCCAGATCTCGACAAAAAGCAGGGCCTTAGACTTGGACGCCCGCTCTTTAGTCCCTGACTTTTCCACCATTGGACCCCAAAAATAGGTGCACATTTATTTGATATTTTACATCTTTCTGCAAAAGTATTTTCCATAATTCATCTGTTTACTGTCGTATTTGCATAATTAGGGTTTTAAGGCATAATTGAGCATAAGAGAAGAAAATTGTCAATCAAATCATAAAAATCCAAGTTTTCCTACATCTCAATAGTGACCTAGGGTATGATAGTACATTGCAACTCGACCGTAGGTCCTTGAATATAAGGGTGAAAGGAGGATATACACATAAAACTACTAAAAACTAAACTATCCAAAAATCACCCATTACATTTTGGTGAACCCATGTTATTGGACTTGTTTGCACCTTGCTGAGTGTTGTGCTTTAGATTTTCATTCATTTCATTCATTCATATAGTTGTTCATCTTATTGCATTGGAAAATTTAAATAAAATTGAAAAATTAGAAAAATTGGAAAAAAAATGGCATTTTAAGGTTTGCATGTTGCATGAATTAATTTGAATTTCATCAAATTTCTAATTTTTGCATTAGATCTGATTTAAATTACAGAAAATTACAAAAAAATCATTAATTTGCATGGCATTTTCATCATAAAATTGCTAGGGTTTTGTTGAAAATTGTGAATTTTGCATATAACCTAGTAATTCCAAAATTTAGGATTTGTAGGTAAAATCTTGTTTCAAAATTTTCTACTGATTTTAGAGACTCATTAAAAATTTCATTTGGCTGTAGGCTTGCATTTTAGAACAAATTTGCATTTAGATTTTTAAAAAAATTACATTTTTTGCATAGAAAAAGTCAACAAAAACTAGCATTTTCATTGATTTTTCTTTAGATTTGCACTTGCATTTTGCATATTAGAGCTTGGAAATCATTTTTAGATCTGAGAGAATTTAATTTTCATCATATATCAGCTTGCAAAACATTCATATAACATTTTGTGTCAAGATCTTAAACCTAGGGCTTCAAAAACATTGATTTTCACTAGATTTGGCTTTATCGACTTCCTAAATTTGCACCATAGGCGTGTTGTGAAGGATATTTTTGCACTAATTGATTGTTATTAGGGTAACTATTTTCTTCCCCTCCTAAAAATCTTCACAACACCTTTTTATCGGGCTCTTGTATTGAAAATTTGGTGAAAAACTGCATTTTTTGTTATTTTTGCCTTAGGGTTTGGCCTAGTTTGCACCGTAAGCATGTTGTAATATATTTTATGCTTGTAGGTGACTGATATCACTGATATTATTTTCTATACCTCCTTAAATTCTTTACAACATCCCTTTGGCTAGTTCTTGGAATTGAAAAATCGTGAAAATTTTCCTATTTTTGCTATATTTTCACTAGGGTATGACCTTAAGTGGCACTACAAGCATCTTGTGACAGATTTTTTGGCATTAGGTGGTTGTTATTACTAATATAATTTTTTTTTCATCATCATTTTCCTCACAACACCCTTTCTCATGATCTTTTGCATGAAGATTTGGTGAAAAACCACTTATTTTAGTGTATTTTCACTAGGTTTTGGTCTATCATCATCTTATATTTCCATCAAGAGTGTGTTATGAAGGATCATATTGCTATATTGGACTAATATCAAACATATTATTTTCTACCCCTAATCAAAATCCTTACAACACCTTTGCTTTCACTTATTGGCATTGAAAAAGTACCAAAAAATCAAGCATTTTAAGTCATTTTCATACATTCTTTTGCACTTGTCTTTTGCATCAAATTTGAAAAACTTTTAAAATTTGATTTTACATTGAAACAATGCAATGGCACCTTCATTTCATTTTTCTATGGTATCTCTGCATGCATCTATCAAAGATCTTGATTTTGACAAATTCCTAATCCTCATGAGTGAACATCCTTTGATATTAGAAGATTTAACCAAATTCATCTATAGGAACACTCATGAGAAAGATGAGAGTGAAAATCCTTTTTCCGCCACAGAGTATGATGATGATGATGTACCTTCCTCTCATCCCATTGCTCTCCCTGGCCAAGATGTAGCATTAGTGGATGAGAAAAGGTCTCTCACATTAAATCCTTTAGGGATGGATGTTGGGTGCAATCAAGAGGGAAATAGTGTCAATTCAATATTTATTAATAGGTTTTGTAGCACTATTCCTAAGATGGTTGTGTGGGGGGCACCTAGTGCACCTTCTTTCCTAAAGCCGGTGATTACGGTTCAAGGTGTTCAAAATGTGTTACAACAACCACAACACAATGTGATTGCTCACACATACAACACCTGTAATAACAAGAAAAATAAACAAGCACTTCATGTGCCTGTCTCTCTTCCATGTTCTCAACCTATGCTCCCTCCACCACCTCGTCTTACTCATAAAAGTGGTCAAGAGTATGATCTTGTCAAACAGCTTCGTGCTACTCCGGCTAAGATCTCTCTTTGGGATTTAATACAAACATTGCCTACATACCATGGAATGCTCCAAGAAGCTTTACAAAAGGTGATTGTATCGCCTACTGCTAAGCCTAATGATGTAGCAGCCGTATTGGATAGTATGCATTCGAAAAAAAATGGATATTTTCTTTCAACCACAGGAATTACCATCAATTGAAGTTCAAAATCAATATGATCCTCTTATAATCTTTGTCACAATAAATAAAACATTGGTAAAATGAGTTATGATTGACAATGGATCAGCTCTTAATGTTTGTAGCATTGACCTACTACACAAAATCAAGGCTGACACTTCACAAATCAAACCATGTAGCATTAGCATTCGTGGCTTTGATAATATTGGACAACAATCCGTGGGTACTATAACTTTACCTATACACATGGGACCTGTGATTGTGCCTACCCTGATTCATGTCATGCCTTGTTCTTTATCTTACAACATGATTCTTGGTAGACCTTGGATTCATGCATTGGGGGCAGTCCCTTCTACCTTGCATCGCTCAATCAAATTTATATTCAAAGGTAAACTTCATACTATTCATGTTGATCCTGAACTAGATAACTATTTACATATTGAAACGCAAAAACCAATTTACAATCATATGAGCTTAAACAGTTTACGAGCTGATTTATCAATGCCTCTAGCTACAGATAATGTTATGCAAGACTCTAGAACATCTAATGCACTCTTTGGTGATGATTGGGGCCCATTAGATTTTAATCCTTGCAGTATAGGGGAATATAAAATTAATGGCCTAGACACAACAAAAGTAGCATCGATCTCACCTAAGCAATCTTTTGAAGCACCTAAGAAACCTAAAGTCCCCTTGGTAGAAAATAAAAACAATACTCTCACTTATACCACAAATTACGAGACATATGAGGCTTCACCATCTTCTAAGGAAATTGTATCCCTTTATAGTCGAGGATTTAAAATCCTTTATAACAATTGTGAATATGTAGGTAAGGGATGTGGTGTAAATCAACAAGGGATTCGAGTACCTATAGAATCCGCTTCAACACATTACTTAAACGACATTGGATATAATCCTTTTAAAGAAAAGAAGGCTTCCCGTCATCCTAAACTTAATGTTAATACAATATCAAAACAACATGAGAGATATCCTAGACATGTATGTTCTCAACGATGATGCTACCAGGTAAGTATTTCTAACCCTTTATCTCTCTTGTGATGTGTTTTCCCCGTGATGTGTTATCTATTGTTTAGGCCTCCTGGGATGACCCCTAATTCTCTTGTAAGGTCCGGGATACCAGGAGACCGCCTCTATTGTGACCTTCTATTTGTATCATCATTCTTCTATATTGCCTCTCTCTCTGATTTCATCGTTGTGTGTTGTGCCTTAAGGACATAGCGTTGCGGTTGGTGACTTGGGGGTACTCTCCTACGTGATTGTCCCTAAGACACTTGTTTCTCCTCTCTTATTTATTGTTTCCCTTCCTCTAGTGTTTCTATCTAGCTGGCGGATGACGAAAAACATTTATACTGATGCGGACCTAGTGTCCCTTTCACAAGAAATAAAAAATTGGACTTAGTTCCTAATATGACGATGGGGTTGTATATTTTATCCAACGCTTGGCTAGTGGAAGCACTTGTGCTTTCCGTGTAGTGATATTGATGGTGTTCTATCTCATTTACAAATCATAACAATATTGCTGCTCCGTGCACTTTGTCTATCTTGAATCTTGCATGCCTCAGATTTCATATGCATTGATGTTGTTTTTATGTGGACACTAACATGTTTCTTGCAGGGATGTGTTTATGGGAACATTTGGTGATCGTAAAGTACATGTCACCTCCGAGGGGCATGGGCTTTGTGAAAGTCTGTGTTCCCTTGTGTGTTTTCTTCCTACCTTAACGTGCTTGATATCAATGCATGATATCAACCACCTTAAGGTGGGGGCATATATAAGGTAAGCTGTTTGTTCTAGATGCTAGTAAAGTGTGTTTGAATAATTTTGAACAATCTTAAAATTTGTTTCGTATACCTCCTTTTCACTGTAAGGCATCTCCGAAATGTAGGTGGGGTTGTATACTTTTGAGCTCATACCTCCTTTTCACAGTAAGGCATCTCCATGATGCAGGTGGGGTTGTATGCCATGCTTCCTTTTCACTGTAAGGCATCTCTGTGATGCGGGTGGGGTTGCATTTTTCAACAATCCTTTGCAGAGGTGGGGAGCAATTATGTGACTAAATAAACCCTTAAGCGTGTCTTCGGCAATTGTTGTGGCGAAGCCCAATCGTCGATGTGTGCCTGTAATGTGCCTGAGATGGTGCTGAACCTAGAAATAGGGACACTCCATCGCCTTTCTGTCGTGTTTTCTCCGTGTCTTCAAAGTGTGTGTGTTTGGCGTGTTTTTTGCCCCATATGCAATCTAAAGACTTGTGCGATGAGTGCATCCTGCATTTTGGGAGGTTTTGCGTGTCTTGTGTGTGTGTTGCCCCATATACAATTTAAAGACCTGCGCGATGAGTGCATCCTGTATTATGGGAGGTTTGTTTACTTTTCTGTACTTGCATCTGCATTTCATATATATGAGAAAAAGAAAAGAAAAGAAATCATTCATGTTTGCCATGCATTAATGTGTCTTCTATGCATTTACTGTCTTCTCCATGTTTTGCATGCCTGTCATTGCCTTCAATGTGCTTGGTGTGTCTTCTCTGTGCTTGGCATGTTTGTTGTGTTTGTTGATTGTACTTTAATGCATGTATTGGCCTCACATTTATACATACATTAAAGTGGGGGCTAAATCTAATGTTGGAAAATGTCCCCTTGGGGGCTTTTCCCTCAAAAGGTTTAGCTCTTAGGTCTTTAGTGTGCATTTAGGACATCTTGCATCATATTTCAACATCCTGATGAGAAAACCCCTAAGTGTCTTGGCAAATAAGACCTAGGGGGACCACTTGAGATAAACCCTACCCAAAATAGGGGGAGGACTTGGGTGCCCATGCCCTAGTCCTGCCCTATTTTGGGGCAGTCCCAATTTTTGGGTGTCGGCTTGTGACCGTTATTTGGGTCCTATGCCGACACGGTAAGTTTGAATTACGAAATTCTTGGCGGGAGTGTTTGTAGTTGCATATAAAAGCATGTTTAGGCATTCATTTGAAAACTAGAGCATTACTAGATGATCACTAGCAAGCTATTGTGTTCTAAAGGTGATTCAAGGCTTTCATTGTGATGCAAAAGTAGATTTGTGTTGTCTATGTGTTTGTGTTTGTAGATTTGAGCATCCATCTCCTCATGGAATGAAGAGCTTCTTCCTCCCATGAGATCTTCACTACAAGGTGACATCTATTGTGATTATTGATCATTTATCATTTGGTTTTTGCCTCTACCTCCCAAGGCACGCACTTTCTATCTAACAACAGTGATTGGAAGGCTTGAATGTCTCTCTGGGGCTTGACCAAGGCAAGCCTCTAAACACCACAACCCCCTCCCAAAGTTTTAATGATTGCAGGTTACAGGTTGGAGTTGTAGACAAAGTGAAGTTGTAGGAGGGTACAACAAGTTGCAGACAAAGTGAAGTTGTAGGAGGGTACAACAGAGTGTCAGAATTGCATATCAGAGAAGAAAATGGCTCCCTGAACTTGGGCGCCTACTCATTAGTCCTCAAAGTTCTGCAACGAGAAAATCTCTAATATAGCAGATATAGGTTGCAGACCTTGTTTCCAGATCTCGACAAAAAGCAGGGCCTTGGACTTGGGTGCACGCTCTTTAGTCCCTAATTTTTCTGCCTTCAAACCCCTAAAACAGGTGCACAGTTATTTGATATTTTACATCTTTCTGCAGAAGCAATTTCCGTGATTCATCCGTTTATTGTCGTATTTGCATAATCAGGGTTTTAAGGCATAATTAAGCATAAGAGAAGGAAATTGTCAATCAAATCATAAAAATCTAAGTTTCCCTACATCTCAATAGTGACCTAGGGTATGATAGTACATTGCAACTCGACCCTAGGTCCTTGAATGTAAGGGTGAAAGGAGGATATACACATAAAACTACCAAAAACTAAACTATCCAAAAATCACTGATTACAATCATAGTATGAATATAATATCTACTAAGCATCATGAACATGCCCATTGATTCAATTTGTATTTGAAGCTTTATTGTTTACTACATCATGATTTGATTGTATGATGGTACCTTAATTTAACTATGCCCCAAAATATTTAAATCTCATGCTAATCATGAGGTTATATTTTTTATTATTGGTTCTAAGGGGCTCCGCATAAAGAGACATATTGAATTTTGATTCATAGTTTGATGTACATCAAAAGAGGTGAACTTGTCATTTAATTTGAAGTCATTGATCCTTATCACAAGTACCTATGGTGATGTACTACATTTCACTTGGCGCCAATCTTACTACATCTTTCTTTCTATAAGAATAGGTTTGATATCATTTGAGGATAGTGAGGGAGCAAGGGAAAGTTGTAGTAGGGTATTGAGGGATCTCATAAGATCTATTTGGTATCTAAAGAGTGAATTTTGAATTGTATTGAAGCTCTTGAAGCTATGATGTAATTCTGCTTGAGAATCAATAACATCAATTAATTGTATGAATATTTGGTTGTCTATTGTGCAAAGAACTATTGAGTGTTATCATTTACTACATGGTTAGATAGTCTTTAACTAGATCCTCCAACCACAATTACATAAAATGGTATTGGAAATTAGATTTGAATCTTAAAGTGAAGAGAAGAGAGGGGGGGGAGTGAAAGTATATCCAAGCTTAGAATTGAGTCCTAAAAGGAGAATATTAAAGAGTCTTCTAGCATTGAGTTGTTTGGTAGAAGATTCCTTAGTGAGTCATAATCTAGTTGTGAACAAATTGCTAATTGTATGGCAATTTACATCAAACATGAAGAAAAAATTCCTCCATGAAAGATGGGTAAAAGTCAAGGTGTTTTCCATGTTGGAAATCAAATTGAAGAGATGTTTGATATGACGAGGAATGTTTAGATCCAACTAGATGCTTTTGAAAAGGATCAAAGAAGGGGTCATAACCAAAGAAAGTGATGATGAAAATGATAAACATAATAGATAAGCAATTAAACAAGTTGTGACAAAAGAAGAGGATCAAGAGGAAAATATGTTAAAAGTTATTTCTAATATTAGTAAGAGAACTAGAATTGACATTCCTAATTATGGTGATAGTTTGAATCCTAAAAAGTTTATTGTTTGGTTTCAATTGGTCTAGAAAAATATTTTGTAGAGAAGGATTTTTTTTATCTAAAAAGAGTGATGTTTTTAAAAATAAAGCTCAAGGTCATGTTTCTATATAGTGGAAGGAAATTTAGTTAGAAAATAAATTGAAAGTGAAAGTTAAATATTGAAAAGTGGGATAGGATGGTATATAAGTTGAAGTCTAAGTTCATTCCTATAGATTATCAATTGAAACTATTGAACAAGTTATAAAATTTGAGACAAAAAAAATGAGTGTAAAAGAATATACTAAGGAAATTAACAATAAGAGTTGTTCATCATGAGGTTAGTTAGGAGAAAGTAGCAAGGTATATCAATGGTTTAAGGTGCTCTATTCAAGAAGAACTAAGTATGATTATATATAATCTATTGATGAAGCATATCAATTTTTCCTAATATCTGAAGACAAGTTGAATAAGAGATTTCATAACAAGAAAAATAAGTGAGTAAGCAAAAACATATTTTAGAGAGGAAGACATCAAGGTGGTAGTAGAGGAACTCATAATGAAGAAGTAGAAGCAAAAGAAAGCACAGAAGGATACCATGGAGGGGTAGATCTAAATATTATCAGCAAGGTAGAGGAAGATATGAAAAAGGTGATGGAAGATCATTCAAAGGAATTTGTTTTAAGTGTAGAGTTGAATGATAAATAACATTTGAATGTACACAGTCATAAGGGGGATATAATGGAAATCTAAGAGAATTGCAAGATCCACACATGTTAATGAAGAAGTTTATTCTAGTGGTGAGCATGTAAGTGTATTAGAAAAAGATGGGTCATTATTGATAAAGAGAAATTTATTGAAATCTATAGTAGATTAGAAAGAACTAGTTCAGAGGAAAAATTTGTTCAAAACTATATGTAAGTCTAGAGGCAAATGCTAGAAAGTAATGCTAGAAAGTAATTGCTCATTGTGGTAGTACTTACATTAATATAGAAAAGAGAGACTAGCTCAATAGATCAAACTAGGTCAAACTCTCTTCTACAAAACATTCAGGGCACAAACCGAGCTTGGCTTCTACCTTAGAAAGAGATCCAAACTACAGTGGTTGTTCCCTTTTGTTGTATTAGAGAAGCAGTTAACCCAAATCCAATCAATCAAGCTAGAATCAAGACATGCAACCCTAGTTAATAAAGATTTGAGTACAACAAACTGTCAAAACTTGAAACCCAGTAACCAAATGGACAATAGAGATGAGCAAACAATTCAAAACCTAATTATGGAGGTTAGAATGCCTAGGACAAGGGCACTTGGGTGCCTTGGTCCCAAATTAGGGTTTGTAGAAATTGATTCTTCTGTTAGGTCTATAACAACAACCTTAGTCTTCTTCCCGGAGATCACCTTTTGAAATATGTCCATCTGACCTGCACACATGAAAAAAGGGAAAAGGTTGGGTGCTATTTAGAAGCTTGCCTTAGTCAAGCCTCATGAATGGTGTTTCCACCTCCACAATAGCAAAGATGATTGATACAGAGTGCATGCCCTAGGAGGGTAGAGGCAAATCTGAAATAGAATGGAATGCTAGAGCAAAGCATGAACGAAAGAGGTCACCATGAGCATGGAAAACATTGCATGCTTGTAGATGGCATCAGAACTTGACTCAAGAAGATGATGTAGCCTCCAAGATCTTTGCAAGACCTGTAATATGTTAGTGTCGTAGCAATGATCCACAAGAGAGAGCTATAGAGAGCATGAGAGAGAAAGAGAGAGTGCAAGAGTAGAGAGAGTTAGATAATCAAATGAATAGAATAACTTAGTTTTATATGCCTTCCTGTTGATTTCTGGAGAATTAAACCACACAAGGCCAACATTAGGAATGTTTTAAGAGGCCTAAGCCGACAAGGCCACAATTTAGGGTAGGGCTAAAGGAGGGCCCAAGGCACTTGGGTGCTCATTGAAAGAGGGCACTTAAAGTATGCTTAGCCCCGCCTTATGATTATTTTCTGAGTTTTGTGCATCAGGATCAAGAACTAAATGCTTAATGATCAAAAAGCTGTTAAAATAGGTCCTAATAAACAAGTGCAAATATTTGAGGCCCATCTAGGAGCTAAACTAAGTGTAAAATGGTGATGTACACATTTTACGACATTAGATTTAGCCCCCACTTTAGTGTGGGTACGAACTTACATTTGAACTTGTACTAAAGGATGGAGAAGACACAATTCAAACACAACATAGAAGCCACAGAATGACACCAAAATTGAAGGGTGGCCAAGCCCCCAAGTTTAGGATTCTAGGAGTCTATGATGATTGGCATACACATAAGACACATAATACAATTCACTCATACATGAAACATTTAGAAGACATGATATAAGACAAGGCATACCCTTGAGAAATCACAATGAATACACACAATACACAAAGTATACATGAAGCATACACATATAAGGCACAAAATATACATAGAATACACAAGGAATACATGTGAAGCACAACATAAGGAGTGCATATAGAATACAACACAAGAAACACATAACGGAAGACCTTGAGTCAACATGACAAAAGAGACCTTGATCTAAAAGGCATCTCAATCACCATGCATCATTCCCCAAGATGCAATAAAGAAGAATGCTAAGGGATTAGTTAGAAAAGAGAAGAAGCATAAGAGGAGTAGAAACACATCAAACACATAACTCAACTCAAAAGGAAAGTGTTTCCACTCAACGGAATACACAAAACTAGCTCCCACAAGAGGATTTATGCGAAGACTTACAGAATAAGAAGGCAAAGTGACCTTACTACCAAACTCTAGTTGGTGGCGTAACTCTTCTCCCACACATGCAAGGAGCTTCAACTTAGGAAAACAAGATAGACTCAAGATCTTGCTTCCAAGTTTCAACAAGATAGACTCAAGATCTTGTTTCCAAGCTTTCCATAATCCTCTCCAAGAGAATGTAATAACAAAGATAACCAATAAGGGAATTATTTGAAATGGGAGCGGTGATGGATGGGCGTGAAAAACCTAGTGCAGGTTTCATGTAGAGAAGCTTTGGATCCCCAGGAAAAGTGATGACTGAGGTTTGTACTTCTCCTAACCCTGATTGGTTGTTTAATAATAATGCTAGGATTAGACTGTCTAGTGGGGCCTTTGCCTCAAAAAGTAGAGTCAATGACAAGAGGTCTGTCGGGCTTCCCTCAGGTGGCTCACTGGCTTGGAAAGATCTTTTTTCCAATAATCATACACCATCTACTATGGATGGAGTGGACATTGTTTATTTGGAGGTTGGAGTTTGCCTTAAGATTAAGAACCCCACTCTGGACAGGGTTGTAGTAAAAATGGAGAATGTGTTGTTTGGGAAGGTTTATGGGAGAAGACCTAATATAGAGATGTTGAGGAAGTGGGTAGCTAGTAAGTGGGTCATTAAGGGTAATGTTTCTATCTCGGTACTTCCCAAAGGCATCTTCTGCTTCTCCTTCAACAATGTGAAGGATTGCTTAGGCACGTTAACTCGCGGACCTTGGTTCTTTGGGTTGCAAAATTTGTCCCTCTGCAAGTGGCACCCTAGCATTAACCTAGAGGATGCTCTAGCAGAGTCGACCCTAACTTAGATAAGGATTCTAGGCTTAGCTCTTGAGTTCTAGGATGACGAAATCTTTGAGGCTATTGCCAACTCCTTTGGCCGTTTCCTGTCACTGGACAATGTCACTAAGAATAGGAACAGATATGTCTTCGCAAGGATTTGTGTTAATGTGGCAACACACAAGATTCTCCCTACTTCCATTATTCTAGACTCAAAGTTCAGAGAATGGATGCATGAGATTATGTATGAAAACTTGGCTCTATTCTGTCAAAAGTGTGGAAACACTGGGCATCTCATCAACACCTACCAAAAACCCAGCCAAGAAACAACTCATATTGTTAAAGGGAAGACGGTGGTTTAGGAGATTCCAAAGGAACCAACTCTTGACTAGAGCTCTCAAGATCATGCTCAGGTGGTCCCTTCAGAGGCTCTCAAGATTTAGGCAATACCAACACTTCATGAGGAGCCTCAAGTTTAGGAGTGTTTGAAGGTTTTTGCGACTACTTTGTGCACTCTGGCTCAGAGCCAGTTGGGATCTTTTGAAGCCCCTTTAAATAGTTTTATTTGTTTCACAAGCATTGAAGCCAATCAATAGGTGGAAGAGATCAACAAGGCCGTCTCTCACTCTTCTTTGGAAGAAATAGAGTTGGGTTCGTTTCAAACTACCTTGAAGGGAGAAGAGATAGGCTCGTTGGACTTGTCCTAGCTATGTGATGAAGATGGATGTTTATCCTCACCTGATCATTGCTCCAAAGAGGATAAGTTACTCCAAGGTTTAGGTAAAAAGGTAAACAGTCCTAAAACCCCTTTTTCACTAGCTAGAGAGTCTGTTACTCCTTCCCTGGAGAAGGGGATAAGGCGTACAGTGGATGTGGGTAAGGATTCTAAACTTGGGAAGAAATCCTTTAGACAGACAAGGAAGAGGGAAATGAACAAGGACTTGGCCAATGGAAAACAAAAGACATTGGAGCTAGTAAGCTTCAGGAGAAATAATAAATGATTGTCATATCATGGAATGTGAGGGAACTTAATAGCATCCACAAACAACTGATGCTGAAGAATTTAATTAAAGAAATGAGATTAGACATCCTACTAATTCAAGAAACAAAGATGGATGAGAAAGAATTTGAAAAGGTTAGTAATTACATATGGCTGTATTCAAACCATGAAGCTGTTAGGGCGAAAGGAGCATCGGGAGGCCTAGTTACTATGTGGAAGACTCAAACTCTACAAGGTAGTGTCATTAGCAGTTCCAAAAGCACCATTAATATGAAGTTCAAAATCATCAGCAACAATGTGGAATGGACCCTTACTAATAATAATGCCCCTAATAACACAATGCAAAGGAGATCTGTTGTCGATGAGGATTGCACCCTTATGCAAAGCTGTGACACTCTGCAACCTTCGAAACATGGGGACAAACTCAAGCTTTGGGTGACCTATAGTGAGCTTGAACTTCCAGATTGTCCTCATGTTTCAAAGGATTGCAAAGTGTCATAGCTTTGCATAAGGGTGCAATCCTCATCGGCAACAGTTTTTGGCACACCCGGTGGGACTTTAAACTGATTTTCAGTTCAATAAAGAACTTATTTTTTCTATTGTTTTTGGTATGATCAACAGATTTTACAGCCTTTTAGAGGTTTATTTTTTAAGTACTTGGCAACTCTAACTTTCTAGTTTTATAGATCAGATTTTGTAGCATATGAGAATAATTTTGGTTTTATAAATCAGGTTTCAGTTGTTTCCAACTTTCTGAATGAGTAAACATGTCTACTTTTCATGGGAATATGTCATATCATCCATCATATCATGAAAATACTACTAATCCTTCATCTTATCAGCCATATCAGATCAGCCATGCTGCTGGTTTTAGCCCAAATTCCATGGTTTTTCAAGGAAACCAGCATGCGCAATATTCTTACCTCCCACCCACCCCTGCTCAGCCTTCATATCAGCATTTATATTTCCAAAATCAACCCCAAGACGTTAGGGATATGAAGTATAGCATGAGTGACACATTGTTAGAAGTCACAAGGAACCTAGAAGAGTTCAGGAGGTTACAAGAGCTTGATTTACAATAGGAAAAGATGGATTATCAAGCCTATCTTCATGAGTAGGATTTGGAGGCACAAAGGATACAGTCTAAAGAAAGTTTTAGAAGGGAGATAGCAGCAAAAGAAGAGTAGATGAAGTTTTTGCTTGCACAAGTACAAAGGCAAGCAATCCAAACAACTGCATTCATCCCAGAGCAGCTTCTTCAAAATGAGGTTAGTAGGTATCAAATTCCAAATTTTAGAAATTATGATTTTGATTAGGAACCTGTTTGCATTCAAAATGAGACCAATAATTCTCAGTATCAATCATGTCAATTGCCTGAACCAAGTAATCACCATCTTGAGAAACCATGGTAGCCTTCTTGGACCAAACATCCTAATTACAAAATGCCAAATCTTATTAAGGCTACCCCTTCCATACCAATCCAAAATCAGGAAGAAGAAAATGTAGTAGTATCTGAACCAATCAGGATTCCAAGTTGGTATGGCGTACAAGAGCGAAAGGTTTTAGAGCCCAAGCCTATCAGGATTCCAAGTTTCAACCCAGTAGCTGAAGGTTATTACAGTCCTTCTTGTGCCACTAAAACAAAAAATTAGATGTAGATCAAGATGTTTCTATTGTTTTTCCTGTGTTCCCATCTAAAAGTAAGCATAATGCATATGAAAAGGAACAAGAGGTCACTGTTGCCCCAAATCCTTTACATTTTGAATCATTTGAAAAGTTCTCTAATGTTGTTTACAAGATAAATGAAAGGAGGATACAAAGATTGGAACGTCATAACCTTCAATTGCAAAAATAGATTGCCCAAGTGTTGATAACTGAGAGGGGGGGGTGAATCAGTTATCCTAATTATTTCCCTTATTGAACTTTCCTTTTAATTGATGCAGCATAAAATCAAACACAAAAACATTAACCATGAAATAAGAAACACATGACACAGTATTTTTGACGTGGAAACCCTGTTAAGGGAGAAAACCACGGGGTGATTAACCCAAAATTATTCTCTGTTAGAAGAATAGGAAATTACAAAAATGGCACTTGCCAATTAGGGCTCACTGCCCGAGCACACTGCTCACAAGAGGCCCACTGCCTACAAGAAGACACACTGTCTACAAAGTGATGAGAATCACAGTCTTGAACTGATTGGAAGCATCTGCATATGCTGGAGTTCAGTTCCGGTTAGGCTCAGTACACTGATCTGCTGCACTTCATCTTTCCTCTGTTCTTTATTCTGCTATCTTTCACATACCGGATCCTTTTTGCTACCTCTGCTCTTATCTGGACTTATTCGCATATATCTCCACATCACCACACCCTTCACAACTAAATCCATCCTCTATATATATCCGCATAAGTAATTTCATCACTTTTCTAGTCGGCATCCGGAACAGTCTAGTTTCTTACAAGCTCTCATTCTGTCGGCTGAATCCTTCCTCACCAAGCAATGCGGATCAAGCATATACTTGTAGATATCATTAATCATGTCGGCCAAACATGATTCATGCCTTCACAACCTCTGTCATCAACAGTAACACATCCGGAAAGCAGTCTGATACTCTGCCAGTCAGTTCTTCCTCTGTTTTCACTGTCTCTCAGGAATCCGGTACTCAACCATTCATATCTTTTTCCTTGTCCATCACCGGAGGCTAAATCCTTGGAATATACCACTCAAGGTAGTCCTCTTGACTTCCCCAAATCCGCACTGCACCAAGACACTTCCTCTGAGAGATCCGGACCACTCTGTCGGACCTTGCCACATGCTCTGTTCTTCTTCACCGGACCACAACATTCTTTATTCTGACTTCCGGTAGAGACACATCATGACTTGCGGATATGTGGGATGACCTTTGTTGCCATCAATGACAACAACCATGAATCCATATAGTGTCTCTTGCCAACAATCTCCCCCTTTGGCATTGATGGCAACACTTAGTGAAAAATGACTAAGTGTTTTCACTATGCTCCCCCTTTGCTGATGCTCTGTCTTTATATACAATTTCCGGAACTCCCCCTTAGTTGGATTCCTCATTTTTCACTGCTCCTCACTCCCCCTTTGACATCAATGGCAAAGGGTAGGATCCGCACACCAAAATTTTCAAAAATTTTCTATATATAGCCGCATATTTACATACTCACATGTACTGAAGAATGTCTGCAAAGGATGTCTGCAATTGGATCATTTCTGTAGCCCAACTTTGCTTCATTCTATCCAAAATTGAAATGTGACCACTTAACAAAAATGCAAAAGCTTCTGCCCGCTTGAGATCTGTCGGATCTTTTGTTTGGGCGGTGGTCTGAGAATCACTGATGGCCTCATGCATAGTTTCCAACTTAGGGATTATAATCCTTCTAAGTTCTCCCATCCGGTTAGTGATGTTCTTTCTTTCCTTCTCAAGATTCTTTATTTCATTCAAGACTGCAATAGTCTGACATTCTTGATTTATTATAGAGGAAGAGAGAGGATCAAAACTTTGAGATAAGTTTTGTAGCTTATCCTGTTCCTCTTTTATTTTCTTGTCAAATGCTGCTGTTGCCTTTGACCAGGATATACAAAATTTATAGATGTCACCGCCATCCTTAAGAGCATTCTCTAAGCTCTTTATTCCAATGCTTACAATCTTCCTATCTTTAGAGATTAATTCTAATATTTCTGAAAATCTCTTATCCAAAAATTCCTTCCGGACCTTTTCTTCAGCTGATTTTTCTAGAGAATCAAAATGTGTATCAATACTGCTGACTAAGGTTTTTAGATTACTGGAAGTGGAGGCTGTCTGATCTATCTGGATTGATGGCATGATCTTTACAAGTACTCCGGAAGCAGCCTCTATCAACTCACAGTCTTCCATATGAGACTTCAGGAGCTTTTCATTTGCCTTGGCATTTGCAAATGAAGCTATCTTCATTGTTTGTACCGGAGAGAGAGAGTCAAAATCAAATGGGCCTTTTAGAAGCTCCGGTTCATCAATCTCTAAAGTTTCTTTGCTCAAAAATTGTTGAACAGTTTGTGCAGTGTCTCTTGCCGGAGACAGATGTTTCTTTTCTTCTGCAGTCTTAGAACTGTCAACCTCTTTGTCTTTCACCACTGCTTCCTTCTCCTGTAATTGCTCTTCTTCTTTGGATCCGGAGACTGTAGGGGAAACCGGAGGAGAGATATTTGTCTGTTCAGGGCTCACTTCTTCCGGAACAGAAGATTCCAAATCAGCAGCTGTTTCTGCACCTAAATCCTCTACAACAGGAAGATTGAACCTTTTGAAGGCCTTCCGGAGGATCTCTTCTGTTTCTTGGGCCACTTTGTCAGTCTCACCAAGCATGAGTTGATTCATCCTGGCTTTGCTTCTGAACTCATCTTTGCAGTCCTTGAAGATAATGTTCATTGTCTTGGGATCAATTTGAGGATATAGCTGAATAGCTATCTGCTCCCGGATCTCAAGATCTTTAGCATGAGCATTATTCTTTCTTACTTCCAATTCCTTTTCTAGGCTTTTAGGAATAAGAGATATTATTTCAATGAAAGCCTTATTATATATGTTAAGATATTTTACTGTGGCCTCCTGCAGAGTCTTTTGGTCGGCCTCACTGAAGTCATCATAGGATTCAGTCATTGGTTGAAGGTTTCCATCCACCGTGACCGACTTGATTATGCTCTCTAGAGACAGAGTAGGCTTTTCAACAGTTACCTCTGCCGTTTCATCCTTGTCTTGGCCTGTGGAGGGCTTACCGGATCCTTTCTTCTTCTGTTTCTTTATTTCTCTTACTCCCTCATCTGATTCTGTTTCCTCTTCATCCTTTTGGCTTCCATAAGCCCTTGTGGCTTTTGTCTTGGATCTCTTACCGGATGCCTGAACTTCCGGTTTTAAACTTTTGGTTGTGGGAGGTGCAGATCTCTTTGATGATCTGGTCCGGGTGGGAGCTTCAACCGGAGCACTTTCTTTACTTTTCTCTTCTTCCTCAGCCTTCCTCCTCTTTTCCCAGCTGGCATCAAGTGCCTCCTTTGAGATGCCTAGGCCTTGAGCAATGTGCTCTACTTCTTTTCTCACCTTTCTTTTAATCTCAGGTTCCCTGAGTTCTACATGTATTTTTACACTCAGCTCCTCAAAGGTTCCAAACCTTTCTGCCTTAGGATCTTTGGGCTGACTTAGCATGTGTTGAACATGCAGCTCCACTATCTGTTCATCCACTTCATACCCCATGGGCATGATCCAGACAGTCCTTGGTTCTACTGCCTCCATTAGGCACTGATCAGTGTCAACCATAAAGCACACTGAGTCTTTGTATTTTTCAACAAGAGACTGGGGAATTCTCTCTCTTGCTTGCATCATGCTCTGAAAGTTTTTGAAGTATCCCCATAGAGCTGTATTTCTCGCTTTTGCATCCCCAAGTCCATGCAAATAGTCTCTTATCTGGACTGCAACAGGTTTGTCATTCTGCCATACCCATCCACTTGTTCCGGGTAGCTCATTCATGAAGTAGAAGAATAGACATACAATAAGAGTACCATACTTAAAGGAATTCTTCTTATCCTTCTTGATTTTCTGTATATTTTCCATTAATTGGCTTAGTAGTAGTTCGCAGAGATCATAATCTGCATTCTTTCTTAGCATTTCATAGGCAGTGTATACTGCAGTTCCGGATACAGAATTCTCCCTGCTGGAGTGATAGATCTTGTATCCTATTATCATTGATGCATATTTGATATCTGGATCCGAAATATCTTCAATGGTCATTGCCCTCTTATCAAATTTTGATCCGGTGGCCTCAGTTACAATGTTGTTCTTGACAGATTTGAGGATAGGTACCCCTCCGGAAGAGTATAGACCAGTTACTGCTCTAATTGCCTCTTTTGTGATCTTGCAGGGTCTATCTAGCCATAGAAAGTTGTCATGCATCCTGCTCAGTACATACCGGACCCATTCATCTTCTTCAAAGCAGGGGAAATGAATAAATTGCTCAAATTGTTTCTTCTGGATATCCTTATACTCTGGTTTAAGCTCAAAAGCATTGTCTATCAGTTGCTTGTGATAGAGGTCTCTTAATTTGAATTCCCCAAATTCCTCAATGCTTGCATGTATGTAAACCCTAATGTCTTCGGTATGTAAAACTCCGTGAGGAACACTAGAGAAGGCTCCTAGTGGATCTACCTCCAATGATTTGTAGGGATGTTTCTTGAATGAGGGGCGAGGTCTATCAGAGATCTTAACTATGTTTGGAGTAGCCATTCTTCAAAGATTTGCAGTGAGGTAATGAAAAACGGAGAATACCTTATGCGCCTTCGGTTTGCACGGAGTGGTTGGATTGATTTCTTTATGCAATAACTTCGGCAGGAGATCCTTGGTGTGCTTGATGAACCTTGTTGCAGAGCTCCACTTTTCGCTTCTTCTCGAGTGCAGAATGAGCAAATGACCTTTGAGAAATCCCTTAAATTGCTCCGCGAACCCTAATATCTGTCTGCAATAAATGCTTCACCTACATCATTCCGGTTTGCCTTGTCTGGATAGCTTGGAGTATCCCGGATTAGTCCTGATCTGTGGATATCATCCGGATCTTTCAATCATGAATAAATCGAGGTAACATATTACAAGAACATCCCAAACACTCTGTCCAATCCGCAGAACAAGATAGTGCATTTCCGGATCTTTCCGGACCTTTTTGTAATCCTTTATCATACCGGAGCATCTCCCTGAACAGGTCTTATTTGATCGATCACAGCTTCTTCATAACTCCATGCGGACCTCTGAAAACTTGACTGAAGTATCTCAAGACTCATATCTACAAACCCTTTGATCCGCATCTTGTGCCACATCCGGCACCACTTGTTTGGCTGGGGGAACAAGATTTTCTTTGAGTCTCCCCCTGAGCCTGAGCTCACTTTTTAATTTCCAGAAGAAATATCAGCACCAGAGTCTGGTGCGGATCCAACCTCTACATTCTCTGAACTTTTCTTCACCCAAATCTTGCTCATCTGATTCCTAACCTCATCCGCATTCATCTTTTGTTTACCCTTGTCTTGATTCTGATTATACACCGGACCTCTTTTGTCCTGATTCTTGTTTCTGCAGACTTTAGCATTATGACCGGACCTATTGTAGATTTGGCAAATAACATTTCTTTGCATATTTGACTGATATCCTCTTGATCTGCATTGATTAGCCATATGACCTACTCTATTGCATGTGAAGCATCTACCTTTGAATGATTTGTTTACTTGCATAATTCTGCATTCATGGGATTTGTGTCCATACCTTTTGCAGTTGAAGCACTGTCCGGAGAAGGATGAATTAATCTAATTCATTCTCATTCTGCACTGATCAGCTTTGTGACCAAAGTGGTTGCAGCTGTGGCAGTATCCATTGAAGGATGGATATCTTTGAGCATTTGGCTGTCTTACCGGAGGTCTTCTAGGCCTGCTCCTTGGATTTTCTGATCCAAGATTCTTCTGACCGGATCCGGAGCTTTCTCCTTTCTCATATCCCAAACCATACTTGTCATCTGTCCTCTTTTGACTTCCAAGAAGAACTTCAAGTTGAGCAGAACTTATCTTGAATTTCTCTTTATATTCATTTGCTGTTTGAAGGTCTCTTTTGAGAGAGGCAATTTGATCCTCAAGTTTTCCTTCATTATCTTTGGCATCTTCAAGATCAGATTCAAGATGTCTGATAATCATGTCCATCTGGTGGCATTCTTCTGATTTTTCTTTAAGAGATTGTCTTAGATTGTCTTCAGCCTTTCTTTTTTCTTCAATCTCTTGAGTAAACTTTATAGTTCCTGATTCCATTTCATGTCTTAACATAATGACTTCTTTTGATAACTTTTCACATAACTTGGTTTGCTCAGTTAATTCTTCATTTGTATTGCTTTCTTCACTTTGTCTTGCCAACTGTTGAAGCAGCTCCTTTCTCTTTTTCATAGAGAGACTTAATTTGTCTTTTAATTCTCTCATGAATTCATCAGCCTGTTTGAGTCTTTCCTTTAATTCACTGACTTCAGAATTTGACTGTTCAAGATCCTTAAGAGCAGTCTTGAGTTGCTCCCTTAAACCATATGCATCCATTTGAAATCCCAGATCTTCCTCAAGCTGTTAGGCTCTATTAGGAGGAACTTAGCTCTGATACCAATTGTTGATAACTGAGAGGGGGGGGTGAATCAATTATCCTAATTATTTCCCTTATTGAACTTTCCTTTTAATTGATGCAGCATAAAATCAAACACAAAAACATTAACCATGAAATAAGAAACACATGACACAGTATTTTTGACGTGGAAACCCTGTTAAGGGAGAAAACCACGGGGTGATTAACCCAAAATTATTCTCTGTTAGAAGAATAGGAAATTACAAAAATGGCACTTGCCAATTAGGGCTCACTGCCCGAGCACACTGCTCACAAGAGGCCCACTGCCTACAAGAAGACACACTGTCTACAAAGTGATGAGAATCACAGTCTTGAACTGATTGGAAGCATCTGCATATGCTGGAGTTCAGTTCCGGTTAGGCTCAGTACACTGATCTGCTGCACTTCATCTTTCCTCTGTTCTTTATTCTGCTATCTTTCACATACCGGATCCTTTTTGCTACCTCTGCTCTTATCTGGACTTATTCGCATATATCTCCACATCACCACACCCTTCACAACTAAATCCATCCTCTATATATATCCGCATAAGTAATTTCATCACTTTTCTAGTCGGCATCCGGAACAGTCTAGTTTCTTACAAGCTCTCATTCTGTCGGCTGAATCCTTCCTCACCAAGCAATGCGGATCAAGCATATACTTGTAGATATCATTAATCATGTTGGCCAAACATGATTCATGCCTTCACAACCTCTGTCATCAACAGTAACACATCCGGAAAGCAGTCTGATACTCTGCCAGTCAGTTCTTCCTCTGTTTTCACTGTCTCTCAGGAATCCGGTACTCAACCATTCATATCTTTTTCCTTGTCCATCACCGGAGGCTAAATCCTTGGAATATACCACTCAAGGTAGTCCTCTTGACTTCCCCAAATCCGCACTGCACCAAGACACTTCCTCTGAGAGATCCGGACCACTCTGTCGGACCTTGCCACATGCTCTGTTCTTCTTCACCGGACCACAACATTCTTTATTCTGACTTCCGGTAGAGACACATCATGACTTGCGGATATGTGGGATGACCTTTGTTGCCATCAATGACAACAACCATGAATCCATATAGTGTCTCTTGCCAACACCAAGTTCCAAGTAAGAATAAACCAGACAAAGAGGAAGATGTGGTTTCTCTGTTTGATCAACTGCCTTCTTTTGTTAATCAAGATGAAGACATCATGCAAGTACCCAAATTATCAGCTGATTTTAGATTGCCAGATGATATTGATATTGTAGAACATGATATACTGCTGGCCCATAAAGACCAGGATGAGGTTAAAGCCTCAGTTCAGCTAGAAGAGAAAAAAGATAGTCCCATTTTGGAGACTAACAATCTTGTTTTGCATTAACATAGGATTGAATACCAAATTGAATATGAAACTAAATCAAATGATATTCTCTATGAGAATAATACATCTGATCTGTTTTTAGAGCAACTAAGTGAACTAATTGAAGAAGTTCAATCTTTTCAAGATAATTCTATTTTTGATTGTCAAGATCCTGATTGTTCAGCTTGTAGGGAGCTTGCCAATCTACTGGATTCTTGTAGTAGTCGAAAGCCTAAATCAATCAATGATGAGTATAACAAGGTAAATCAGGTTTTTGAACTTTTGCCTTTTATATTTGAACAATATGAGGCTGATCAGTTTGAAGACAATAAGGAAAGTGTGCAGGTGGAACAATAGAGGGATGAAAAACATATGGATTAAGTGTAGAATTTTCAGTTAGATGAAAGCATGCTTTCAGATATTATAGAGGTTTTTTGTTCTAACATAGATGATGATTTGATATTATTGGGTGAATATTTTGTCTTCAACTAACTGAAGGCAAAATGGTTATATCAACCACAGTGTAATGCAATAAATCTCTCCTCTTAGCAAGGGGAGGTTCCCTGTTAACTATTACAAGCTTATTTACACTAAGAACTAATTTGATGGTGAAACCATGTCATCCATTTCTCTTTTTTTTAGAAATGATGTTTACAATATAAAAGAGTACTTTCAAAATACAAATTGAAATAACCAAGAAACCCACGAGAGCACAAAGTCTATCGTTGCTTCTTTTACTGATTTACAATTTAGATACAAGTAGGATAAGATGCAGCTCAAAGTCTTCACCGAATACTATGACAAAACATACGATCACAAAAGATAATAGTAGCTCAAAGTCTTTCCAATATCTTTTACTTCAAAACATAAAATCACAAGCTAAAGATAATTGTTGTAGCACAAAGTCTCCAAAATCAGCTTTAGAAGATCTCCCAGATTATTCACACTCACACTACAATTTGATCAAGTAGATAAGATAGCATAAGGAAAAGGATATAAGAATAATTTCCAATACACTACAAGTTATTCCAATGTAAAGATTGAAAGATCGCTTGCTTTTCTATTCACTTGATAAAATATGATTTACAATTTGAACACAAAGTCTCAAAATGCTCTTCAATTTGGCAGAGTTTCACTTCAATAACTAAAAGATGATAATTACAATGGGGGTCCTCTTTATTTATAGGAGAAACCAAGAGCAAAAATAGGGAAATCCTAACTACTTTGACTTATTCAAATAAGAGTCCTATTTGGCTTATGACTTCTTTTGTCTCATATGTAATTACATTTGAAAAATTACACATGAATATGTCCATAAGAAAATTCAAATTACATATACAAGAATAAAATAGACTAAGGTATCAAAAGGAACTTCAGCTTCCTCCATCATTCTTCTTTAGAAAGTCCCAATACATGGCCCATATAGCTGCCATTTCACATGCATTTGGCTTTGCTGTATTTTCTGAGATATGTGAAAGTAGGAAACTGTAAGAACAAGTAGCCAAAAGAATTTACAACTTCCCAAGCTTCATCTGAAACCTTCTTCTGAACAAGCTCATTGTCCCATAAGCACATAAACACTTAAAAGAAAGCATCATTAACCCTACGAAAATGATGGATTGATCCTTTTAGAGTGATTTGAGGATAATACTCATACACGGGAACCAACCTCCTGTCACCAACCTGAGTAAGACCAGGAAAACTTCTCATTCTTGCAGCAACATATACAAGATATGAGGTCATATAAAATTTGAATGTTGTGTTGACTCTCACCAACTGCTCATGTAAAGTATTACTAATCTGTTCTCCCTAGAAGATTTTATGTGTGCCTCGGAGAATCACCTTGATGTATGTATACATCCATTCTTGAAACTTGGAGGAAGAAGGGAATCCTCTAATGCGACTCAAAAGTGTGATCAAGTCATAGACCTCCTCTACAAAGTCACTCCTAGGGAGATCTTTCGGCCATCTGGTCAGATTGCTCTGAGGAATCTTCAACCATTTATTGTTTATGTATCTTCTTGCGACTTCCACATCTGCATCATAGTCTCTTTGCCCTTGAGCAAAATCAATTTGTCCAATATTTTCAATAGGAGGACACATGAAGATTTTATCAAGAAACTTTGCATCCAACCTCATAATCACATTCCCTTGGGAATCTGTCACAACCCTAGTATCCCTGTTGTAATGGCTAGCCACATGAAGAAAAAACTCAGGATTATGGGTAGAAACTGGAAAAGAGGCAACCAAGTGAATGTTGCTGTCAATGATCTTCTGCATGTTTCTGGAAGGATTTGTTTGTCTAGTTCTGTCCACAAACTCTGTCATATCTACGTGCCCTATCTCCGTATCTCTGATTTCATCAATATTAGATTGTATTGAAGTAATAGGGAAGACCCCTTGGTATTTGTACTTCATGATTTTGGCTTTGGATGGAGACGGTTCTGACATTAGTTTTGAAGAGGAAACTGGAAACAACATCTACCACAGATGTTTGTCAAAAATTGCAAAAAGCCATGATCTCATAGTTAGGGGAAAAATGGGTAAATTGGGATTACTGTGATTCGATGATCATGAACATGGAAGCATGCATTGAAGGGCTTGAGTGCACGCAAATCAAGGTAAAAGACAAAAGCGGGTTAACACGTCTTGAAAGGCAAATTTTCCCTAGTGTTAGAAAAATTTAGGAAAATGTGCATGGGCAGTGAAAATTACAGCTCCTGCACAAGGGATCATTCACTCATGTAAAGTCGGTCAAAAAGACCGCTATTGCATGTGCTTAGAAAAGGTTTGGTTGTAAGGCATGTGCAAGGTCAGCGAAAAGGACCACCTTTGCATGTATTTAGGAAGATATTTGATGTTTGATGTAGGAGCGGTCAATTTGACCGCCCTTACATATGAGGGAACAAGCAAGTTTGATCTGGATATGCATAAGCAACAAAAATGCTTGCTAATGCATGTGAGGGAGAAGTTTGAAGTGTAGAGTCAGTCAAAAAGACCACTATCGCAAGTGTTCTTGAAAAGGTTTGATATGCAAGAGTGGGAGTTTCGGCCACTTCTTCACTTTGGAAGGTAATGTAAAGGTTTGTGTAAAGGCGGCAGCTTTAGCTGCCGATACATGTAAATGTTTTAAGGAAAAGAAATGTGAGGGCAGCGATTTCCGCCATCCTTACATTTCAGTGTTTCACGAAAGATTAACCAATGAAAAAGACCAATGAAACATCAAAGATATACAAGTTTTAAACCTAACACTTCAAAAAATAAGGAAACAAGTATTCACATGGACTAGGGTTTTACTTGTTTAAAGATTGTTGAAACTCATCGTCAAAATAATCGACAAAAGAAAACTAGGTTTAACCCAACCTAGGGTTTCAAACAAAAATGACTCTCATAGATAAACTTTTAAAGAAAGAAAAACAAAAGGGTAACGAAAACAATGACTTACCTCTGAAAAGAGAACAAAACTTAGGCATGAGCTTGAAGGCCGAAATCTGCACAAAATCTGAAATCTGCTCCTCAAACAATCACAGTACGGGTTTACCAGACACTTCAAAGGTTTAGAAATGAAACAATAAACAAGATTAAACAAACAAAAAAACTTAAAAAAATTTAAAATTGCGTATTTAATGATGGCACGGGTTCCATTAATGGCACTCGAGTTTACAAGATTTTGCAAGATTTACACGAGCAGCGGGAATAACCAAATTTACACATTGATACATCACATGTAAGAATGGCAATAATGACTGCCTCTACATATTTGAACTTTGATAGGGAAAATGCATGGGTGGCTATTTTCGCCGCCCATGCATATGCCTTAAAAACAAACATGCATGTAAAAGCGGTGAAATGGGCCGACATTATACTTTGAAACATCAAGGATATGCAAGAGTGGTAGATATGATCGACATTGCACATTATGACTTAAAAACATGTAAGAGTGGTGTTTTTGACCGACTCTACACATGAGGACTTTCAAAATTTTCTAACACTTTAGAATGATCAAAAACAATATTTTGATGAGCTTGCAACTTAATTGATTTTCACGAATCTCGAAATATCAAATTAAGGGAATGTCATGAGCTATTCTACAATGTCAGATGACTTTGCATGAGGCCAAGAGAACTTGTCTAGATTTGTGAACTTAGAGTGTAGGCTACGAAATGGACAAGTTTCGTAAGGGTTGTCTACAAAAATGAGCATAGCTAATTTTGATAACAACAGATATCATGTGAATCGGCAATGTGTGATCAACAAGATCAAATCAAAGAGGCAAGTACTCATCCTTTTCATTCATATGAGCTAACTCTTTCAAATCAGATAGAAATTGCAAGTGAAAATAGGACAGTAGATCTTAATAAGGGCATCAGGAGCATCAGCCAAAAATACATCATTGCAAGAGGATGTCCAATAAGAGATATGGCTATTAGAGAGCTAGATATGAAGGAACAGGTTGTTGTTGTACCAACAAAGTAGTTTTCAGCCTCAGAACAACAAAATCAGATCATCTTTTTACCCCATGATAGAGGCTTACATGTTTAGGTTCAACTGGTGAGTGAATTTATCTACTTTTTTATGAAACATTGCAGAGATTTGCTGAGTACTTTCTTGTACTTCATCTAATTTCAGATATCTATAAGCATGTGAATCAGGGTCCCCTATTGAGAAAGGGAAGTTATTTTAACCAAACAGTTAATGGATTTGTTTGACCAGCATCTTTTGGCTGGTTAGAGTAGGGCAGAGTAGAATTTTAGTTTAATATTTCATTTTCCAAGAAGTGCTTTTGCACATGTTACTGGCTTTGTCTTAAACAAGTCAGTTTAGTTTTAGTTTCAATTTTGTTTCTGCTGTAGTCTTCTATTAGTTTTGAGTTGCAGAAATTTTTTCAAAGTTCAGAAGACTCTATGCCCAATGGAATTGCAAAGGCTACTGGTTCTAAGTTGTTTAGCAGGCAAACACCCCTGAGAGGTCACCAGAAATGTTACTAAATTTTGTTCACACTAAATTTAGTTAGACCTAAGTGCAGTTGTCCAGAAGAACTAAAAGAAAACTTTGAAGTTATTGCATTCAATGAACAGTTGATGTCTTGATAAAGCAAAGATAGATATTTAGTTGTTAGGATAACCGATCAGTCCAATCAGGACTGATGAATCATCATAACAAGTGAATTAGGATGTCAAGGAATCAATCATTCAAGAAATACAGTTGATCTAACATAGTGTTATCTTTCAGGAGTTATAAGACAGATTGATTATTCAATTGATCATATTTGAAAGAAAGAAAGAAAGAAATTTATTTAAACTACCATTTCATGTCATGTTTGAGACAACATCCAATATCTGTTACTCTATCCTATGCATTGATTGAAAAGGAAACATACATACATCAAGTGCATAAGATAAATTAACTGATCATGTTTAGAGGAGGTGTTCAAATGTGTCCCACACAAGCCGTGAGAGTAACCAACTGAGCAATGTAGACATATGCAAGCTATACATCTGATGATAAAATAAATAAGGAAGAACACATGATAAAACTAAATATCCATCATTGCTTGAGCAAGGAGGTTGTTGAACTTGTTGATCTTGATCTTCAACCACTCATCTCCAGCTCCAGTTGTATCAGTTGCACCTGTAAAAAATTGGGGAAAGTCCTGTAAGAGCTTCGGATATTTAATGTTATCATATGCTTTATCATGCAGACATATCAACTTGTCACATCATGTATTTCATATGAAAGATCAGATCTGACGTGCTATAAACTAGAATATCATGAAGAGGATCAATCAATACCATCAGGTATATTTTTATGCTAACTTGTTTGTTCACTGTGTAGGTATAGGAAAAGTAATGTTCCTGATTTGAAGACATTAAAGCATGTGGAGAAAATGTGGCTCCCACAAGGGTTGAGCCCAGCATGCTCAAAGTGATACCATTACATGTTATGCTATATCCAATAGCTCATCAATGATCAATTTCCAAAATGACATGCAAGAAACACAAGGTACTGTTCCACTTTCTTTATCATTAATGAAGTGTAATTTTTCACAATAGTCTAATGCCATCAATAGATACACAAGGTACAGTCATAAATGATGACAATGAACAACTATACCACAGAGTAAAGTAATCAGGTCTAAAAGACCAAGATACATCATATGAAACTGCCACCATGAAGTACATGAAGAATAATGACCAAAGGTATCTCAAAGTTGATGAAGGGGGTAAATCATAAAACACACAATAACAGAATTGCACATAGAAAATAGAATGATATTTTATTAATATGGGCAAAACATTACATTACAGAAGTTCAAATACAATCAGAGGATGAATCCCCTACAGGCTGCAACACATTACAGCTCCCTCTCTCAAGACTCTAGAATCTTCAGCCTTCTGTAACCCCAAATCAACTAGGGTTTCTATTTTCCCACCCTTTTCTTGACTCTAGACCTTCCCCCTTAACTCTACTACCCAAGGGTTCCCAAAAATGGTCATATATAGCCCTTTTTGGTGGCCACCAGATTAATTTCAAAATTTGCATCTCCCTCCAAAAACAGGTCAACTTTGCGGGGCCATAACTTTTGATCCGACCGTTGGATTTTCAATTATAATACCTTTTCAGAAAGCTCTTGAAAAGACGATGGTGCACAAGTAGTATCAAAAGGTAGATTGCTTGGGTTTCCAGCCAAATTTTAGGCCCATCCAGAACCTCTAAGTGCCTCAAATTTGACTTTGAATATTTCAATAGGATTTTTGGAATTTGAAATTTTAATAACTCACAAATGACAAATGATATTGAAGTGATTTCTTCACCATTAGCTTAAATTCACCATTCTAGAGGTCTGTGTAAGATTTTGTATCCAACCGTGCACAAATGCAAACTTACTAAAAATAGTAACCCTATCAAATTTAGCCCTTATTGAAAAGAAACAACATTTTTTTTTTGGTTGATGCAAGATTGCTCGTACACCCTGGATGCTCCTACATCAGACACCCGGGGTAATTTGAAAAGTGACCCTATCACTTCTCATGAGTTAGAGGGAAACCAAAATGGTTAACCTCAGTCTCAGATAACCATGATGAATCTTCAACATGCCTTCCTTTCCATTTCACCAAGTATTCTGTATACTGCCTATTTCTTGTACTCTTACCCACACGGCTATCCAGAATGCCCTCTATCTCCTCCTTCTCTGAAGTAGATGTTGGAATGTCCCACTATGTTCCTTTATCAAGTCCATCATCATGATACTTTGTCAAATCTGAAAAACACTAGTGAAATATTGATGTCATCAGGCAACTCTACCTCAAATGCATTTCCTGAATCATGCTTCTTCAGGATTCTACACGGTCCAAATTTCTTCATTTTCAACTTATTGTATGTTCCAATTGGGAACCTTTCTTTTCTCAAGTGAACCATGGCTTCATCTCCTACTTGGAACTCCTTATATCTCCTCTTCTGATCTGCCTTAGCCTTGTACTGAATATTCATCTTATTAATGTGCTTTCTCACTTCTTCATGCAAATTCTTCAGGTGTTCTGCAAAGTCTTCGGCCTTGGCACTTGTCTTTTCTCCTTTGTCTAGCTTCATTAACTCCGAAGCATTTCTTGGACTATTGCCATATACAATCTGGAATGGTGATTTACCAGTACTCCTATTGACATAATTGTTGTAAGCGAATTTTGCTTGTGGCAAAATCAAATCCCATCCCTTGGGATTATCTCCTACTAAGCATCATAGCAGGTTACCCAAACTCCTATTCACCACTTCTGTCTATCCATCAGTCTGTGGATGGTGTGTAGAACTGAACTTCAAATCTATTTTCAACTTCTTCCACAATGTCCTCCAGAAATAACCAACAAACTTGGTATCTCGATCTGAAACTATGCTCTTAGGTAGACCATGTAGTCTCACCACTTCCCTGAAAAATAACTCTGTAATATGAACAACATCATTAGTCTTCTTACAAGGAATAAAATGGGCCATCTTTGAGAATCTGTCCACCACCACAAAAATGGAATCATGTCCTATCTGTGTCCTTGGTAAACCAAGAACAAAATCCATACTAATATCATCCCATGGCTTCTCTGGTATAGGTAATGGCTGATATAGCCCTATATTCTGACTTGTTCCTTTTGCCATCTGACACACTCTGCAACTCTGCACAAATTTCCTCAATTCTTGCTACAATTGCAGCCAGTAATAATGTTCACCAATAATAGCAATGGTTTTATCTCGACCAAAGTGTCTAGCTAATCCTCCACTATGCTTCTCCTTAATCAGGTTCTCTCTCATGGAACTCCTCGAAATGCACAACTGGCTTCCTCTAAACAATATGCCATCTTGGATTATGAAATCCAACCATTTTGTCCTATCCAAAGTAACAGGTTCCAGACAAGCTTTCTAGGCCTCTATAAAATCTAGATCTTCAGGATACAAACTTTTGAGCTCATCAAACCCAACAACCTCTATCATCATTTCTGTCAACAATTTTTGCCTTCTGCTGAAGGCATCTGCAACTTTGTTGGACTTCCCACTCCTATGCTTCAAAATAAAAGTATAACTCTACAAAAACTCAACCCATTTTAAGTGCCTTTGATTTAACTTTCCTTGACTATTAAGATACTACAAAGCCTGATGATCAGTATATAGAACAAACTCTTTTGGTAACAAATATTGTCTCCATTTCTTCAAAGCCTGAACTATTGCATAAAACTCCTGATCATAAATAGAATACTTTTTCTTGGCATCATTAAGCTTCTCACTAAAATAGGCAATGGGCTTACCTTCTTGACTCAAAACAGCTCCTATACCACTACCACTAGCATCACAATCTACATGAAATACCTTATTGAAATCTGTAAGTGCCAAAATAGGTTGTTCTACAACTTTTTGGTTCAATGTATCAAAACTCTTGTCTGCTCCTTTAGTCCATCTAAACTCTTTTCGATCGCCTCTCATTGTCTCAGTTAGGGGTGCACAAATGCTACTGAAATTCCTGATAAACTTTCTGTAAAAACTTGCCAAACCATGAAAAGATCTTACCTCGAAAGCACTCCTTGGCGTAGGCCATTCAATGATAGCCCTCACCTTCTCTGGGTCCATCTTAAGACCTTCCTTTGAGACAACAAATCCCAGGTATACCAACTCCTTTGCAAAACTACATTTCTTGAGATTGATCAACAACTTCTCTTCCCTCAGCTTCTCTAAAACTCTTCTGATATGCATCAAATGCTCATCCCAAGTCTTACTAAAAATCAAAATGTCATCTAAATAAACAATAACAAAACTTCCCAAAAATTCTTTCAGTACCTTGTTCATGAGCCGCATGAATGTGCTCGGTGCATTGGTTAGTCCAAATGGCATGACTAACCACTCATACAAACCTTCCTTTATTTTGAAGGCTGTCTTCCACTCGTCTCCTTCTCTGATTCGAATATGGTGATACCCACTCTTCAGATCAATCTTCGTGAAGTACTCGGCTCCACTCAAACAATCCATTATGTCATCCATTCTAGGCAATGGAAATCTGTACTTGATTGTGATCTTGTTGATGGCTCGGGAATCTGTACACATCCTCAACTCTCCATCTTTCTTCGGTGCTAGTACTGTAGGTACCGCACATGGACTTAGGCTTTCTCTTATCAATCCCTTCCTCAACAACTCCTGAACTTGTTTGTTCAACTCTTCACTCTCTGCTAGAGTCATTCTATGGGCTGCCTTGTTTGGCAAACTAGCTCCTGGTATCAAATCCATTTGATGACTTATCTTCCTTACTGGTGGCAAACCTTTTGGTACATTATTAGAGATAATGTCCTAAAATTCTTCCAACATATCTGAGACTTCTACTGTACATCTTCACATTTCTCTTGACTAATCTTAGGAATCAATGCAAAGCAATGACGCTCATGCTTCATACCCTCCAAAAATTTCCTACCATCTACCAAGCAAATTCTGGCAATACTACATACCTTTTCTTCCACCTCCTTCAAGGGCTTCAACTTATGACAAACTCCATCCTTTGTTAGGGAATATGTGTTTGCACGGCCATCATGGACAGTGCTCCTATCATACTGCCATGGCATCCCCAATAACATATGACATGCATCCATCAGTATGATGTCACACAGCACCTCATCATGGTAGTCACCAATCTTGAACTTCACTAAACACTGCTCATTGACCAAAGCTCTATGGTCCTTCTACAACCATGCAATCTGGTATGGATGCGGATGCTTTCTTCTTGTCAACTTCAACTTGTCAACCATCTCCTCTGAAACAAGATTATTAGTGCTTCCACTGTCAATAATAATATCACAACACTTACTTTCACATTTGCACCTTGTGCGGAATAAACTCTTCCTCTGATTGGGTTCTTTCTCCTCATTCAACAAAGTTCTTCTCACAACTAGGGTTTCTCCCCTTTTAGCATCTTTAGAGCGCTCAGATTGCGCATCTTCATCGACATGTACAACTCGTGCATTACCTTCAAGTCTTCTATTTGTCCTTCCTTGATGTTGCGGACACTTGTATGCTCGATGTCCTTCTTCTCCACATTGGAAACAGGTTCCTTTGAAACCTCCTCTCCTAGGTCCTTGCCCAGGTCTGCCTCTTCCTCTTCCTCTTTGCTCACCATTGTTTTGGTCATAAGGGTGGTATGTATTATCTCCTCTCTAATTTCGACTGGTGCCAGCTTCTTCACTTTTCTTTGAATCTTTATTTCAGCCCCCATAGGGTCTTCTACCAGTCCTTCCACCTTGACCTCTTCCCCTTTGCTTGCTGTCAAATCTTTTATTTAGCTTCTCTTCCACCTTCAAGGAAAACTGGTATGCATCTTCTATGGTGGCCATTCTGACCAAGCTCAGCTCCTCTTGAATACTTGGCCTCAACCCATTAATGTAATGGGCTACCTTCTCCTTATTGGCCTCTGCATGACTGGTTCTGATAGTAATCTTATAAAACTCTTCTGTATACTCCTTAATAGACTTGTTGCCTTGCTTCAATCCTTGCAGCTTCTTCAACAACTCCATCTCATAATCCACAAGAATAAACTACTTCTTCAGTTTCTCCACCATCCGATCCCATCTGGTGATCTTTTCTTTTCCTCTTCTATTCCTCTCTAACTGGACTTCTTTCCACCAAATACTGGCATGGCCCTTCAATTTTGTTTTTGCAAACTTGACCCGATCTGGGTCTTCCACATCTTCATACTCAAAATATTCCTCCATGTCATTGATCTAGTCAATAAGCTATTCTGGATTCAAATCTCCATAATATGTAGAAACTTCGATCCTGGGCCTCTTTCCAATCTTAGAAATGGCCCTCAACAACCTAACTTTTGCAGGATCTCCTACGGCTTCTTGTTCTTCCTCAGATAGCTCCTCTTCTACTTCATCCTCGCTTTCTTCTCTTCTTCTTGGCTCAAACCCTCTTCGCAGCTCCTCTTGCAATGCATCGATTTGTCTTTACAGGGCTCTAAAGCCCTCTTTCGTCAAAGCATTCCTCCCAATACAATTTCTTCGTGGAGGCATCTTCATCTCTGCAGCAAACCCACAACCTTAGGTCCTGGTGTAAACTGCCTCATGGTCGGCGATCTATCTACACACTTAGGAACCCTTGCTTTGATACCACTTGATGAAGAGGGTAAATCATAAAACACACAATAATAGAAATTGTACACAAAAAATATAATGATATTTTATTAATATGGGAAAAACATTACATTATAGAAGCTCAAATACAATCAGAGGATGAATCCCCTATAGGCTGCAACACATTACAGCTCCCTCTCTCAAGACTCTAGAATCTTCAACCTTTTGTAACCCCAAATCAACTAGGGTTTCTATTTTCCCGCCCTTTTCTTGACACTACACCTTCCCCCTTAACTCTACTACCCAAGGGTTCCCAAAAATGGTCATATATAGCCCTTTTTGGCGGCCACTAGCTTAATTTCAAAATTTGCATCTCCCTCCAAAAACAGGTGAACTTCGTGGGGCCATAACTTTCGATCCAACCGTTGGATTTTCAATTATAATACCTTTTTAGAAAGCTCTCGAAAAGAGGATGGTGCACAAGCAATATTGAAAGGTAGATTGCTTGGGTTTCCTGCCAAATTTCAAGCCCATCCGGAGCCTCTAAGTGCCTCAAATTTGACTTTGAATATTTCAATAGGATTTTTGGAATTTGAAATTTTAATCTCACAAATGACAAATGATATTGAAGTGATTTCTTCACCATTAGCTTCAATTCACCATTCTAGAGGTCTGTGTAAGATTTTATATCCAATCGTGCACAAATGCAAACTTACTAAAAATAGTAACCCTGTCAAATTTAGCCCTTATTGAAAAGAAACAACATTTTTTTTTTGGTTGATGCAAGATTGCTCTTACACCCTAGATGCTCCTGCATCAAAAGTTCAGGAGCTAAGGTAGGCTGTGAGGCAACAAATACAGTAACAAGTGCCATGACAGAGATCAAGACGAGTGGGATAGCCCGCCAAGGTGGAACAACCTTGTATCATATTAAGGACAGTCATATTGCAATGAACAACAAAATGTATGGTTAAGAATGGATAGATATAAATAGGATATTCACACATGCGGCAACAGTTATAATCTATCCAGGTAAGGGAGCATCAATCAACTCTGAACATCATCCACTTCAATCGTTGAGAGCCTAGTCTAGGCCAATGAAAATAGGACAAATATTTTCCACTCTTTATTGTGAATAAATGTAAAGCTACTTATGAAGTATTTTCACCATTGAGGTGGATGATATCTAAACAGAATGATGTTTTGAATTCCAGAAATATTCCTTATGATGACTGTGCAAGATATAATCAAAATGCCATGAATGATGGATTGCTAAAGAAATACAGTGTAGACAAATGCAATTATAATGCCATGTGTCAAAGTGTAGCTATAGTGTAAAGACATGCCATAGGAGTTTAATATATTCAAACATATGATGTTACAGTTGAAGGATAGAATCAGATATATGCATCATTGACTCTGATAGTTATGAATGAAGGTGATATATCATGTAAAAGATCAAATGAATGCTACAGGTTCAGATTATATCAAGCACAGGTGTATCATTATCCATGAGAAATGATAAGAGCATCTTACAAGTTCCTGAGTTGTGCCAAAGAAGAATAAATATCAAATCCAAATGACAAGACTGTATAAGGTGCAGTACAATAACATATGTCATCAAGAAAGGAAATCATCATGATAGCCAAGAGCTGCAGGTAACAAGTGGGATAGTCACATAATGAAAGAGAAATCAATATGGAGCAGTCACACTATGTAAAGGAGTTCATGTAGAAAGAGTATCATAAGTATATCTACTTTAATGTAACAGAGAACAATCATACTAGATGGAGTAATCATGATGGACAAGTCCTCATAAGTAAATTAACTATCAAGACAGAGAATAGATGCCATGACTATTATAATGGAGTTTTCGTACAAAAGAAAATGCAAAACATTATCAAGATCTCAGAAACCCTAACATCATTTTTATGTTTGTAGCAAAAGAAGGTGATACAACATGTTTTTCTGCCGAGGTCGTGAGAGGAAAAATAATTTTTGTGCCTGAAATGAAAAACCCTTGTTTCAGAATTAAAACCCTCATTTCATTTAGTTCATACAGTGAAAATTTGAAGTTACAGGGGGGTCTTTCTGCCATGGTCGTGACAAAGAGGAGGCTCTATCAATGATACCCATTTGAAAATGAGTAAACCCTAACACCTTTTTGCAATTACTGAAAGAGGAAATGATAGAATGTGTCTAAATGCATGGCCATAGCTATGAAGAGGTTCTTGTGCACATTAGAATTGAAACCCTCACTTCATAGTCAAAAACCCTCAAGAGTTTTGCATTAGAAGGCAAGGAAAATGCTACAGAATGCATTCGTTGGCCTGGCCATTGCAAAAGAAGAAACATTTTTTTTAAAAATCAGATACCCATATCAGCTTTTTCAAAGAAACCTCATTTTCCAAGTCACTATATCAAAGAATACACAGTCAAAGAAATGAAGAGACCTTACCTTTTGTTACAGAGGAGATGGATATGCATGGCCACAACCTCTTTTGAGGTTTTTTGTCAATTTTTGTCACATTTACAGAATCAAAACACAGAGAAACTAAAAAGAATGGTGTCAAATATTGTTGTAGAGTAAGAAGTGGATATGGCCACGGCCATTTATGAGAAAAGAGCTACAAAAATGGTGAAAAAACTTAGTAAAAACTCAAAATACCATACTCACCAGTCTCTGCCACTTCTTTTAGCTCAGAAGATGCAAAGAAATCAAGCACAGAGAGCCAAGAAATCACGGAGAGCCTGAGAGAACCATCAAACCCTAGCGACATGGAGGAGTTACAGAGCAACGACTGAAGAGAGGATGCAAAGTGAAAATGAGTTAAACTTTAGGGTTTACTCATTGTTTTGTCCATTGAAGCTTCTTTTTTCCTTTCATTTTTTGACTTAGCAAACTAAAATCATTGTTTTATCCAAAATGCATCGGGGTCAAGACTTGAGGGATATGATCCCTAGTAATCATCACTTGAAAGGGCAGACAGACATGTGTTTTTTTTGCATATTTTTCTAAGTCAAAAGGTATCAATATCATTGGAGGGTAAGGATTATGCCTTAAAACAAATTAAAAAAATCTATATTACCTTGTAGTCGACTATACATAGTCGAAGATACCCAAGCCTTGCATAGTCAAAGATGCCCTTCATAATACATTCATCATGCAGGATGACCAAATATGGTCAAAATATTTCATGCCTTGTAAACTTTTACATAAAAGGTAAAAGGTATTTTGAAGAGTCAAAGGTAAGAAGTCACATGAAGACAAGTAGATCTTTGCATGATGAAGATTCTTGGATGAGGAAGAAGGTATATTTGCATGAAGATATAATGCATATTACAAGGTGGCAAAAGTTTGTTTAAAGTTTGATTTATTTTGCATGGAGTAATAAGGCAGAGGGTTATTGTTTTCTCCTTAGTGCAAATGGAGTTATAAGTATATATTTTTGCCTTTAAATGCATATGGCATGCAGCTAAGTGATTTTTTCTCACAAGGAGATATAAGGGATTTTTGTTTTCTTCTAAGTCCTATTTTTTGCTCAAATCATGCAAATTAGGCAAATGTAATTGGAGAGATAAGGAGATTTTTATTTTTATTTTTTATCATGCATGATTTTACAAATAAATCAATGTAAGAAAATAATAGAGTAATATTCTTCAAATTACTTTATTATTTTTCACAAATTGTAAAATAAAAAATAGTGCAAATTGTAACTAATAATAGAGTAATTATCCTCTAATTACTTTATTATTTACTCACATCAATTTTGCAAAAGAAAAATCATGCAAATTGATGAGTTGAGTTAACTGAGGCTATTTGGAGCCTTTTTGCATGATTTGAGGAGCGATTTTAGGAATTTTGGTCAACTTCTTGGTCAAACTCATGGAGAGGGTAATCTTGGAGCTATTTTTACACATTTTGTGGCAGTTTGAGCCCTTATTTTTAGGGATTTCTTGGTTTGCTTGTGGATCACTTTGGAGGACTTATTTTTAGAGGCAGTTAGCTGTAGTTTCATTTTTACATGCCTCTTAGAGAGAGAAAACTATATATTGTAAAGAAAAACTTGGTTTTGCTAGTTCTTACATTCTTTTCTCTTCTACACATTGAAAGACGAGGTTTTGTAACTCATTTTCAAGTTCTTGCCTTTTTGCTCTTTTACACTTTGACAGAGAAGGAGGTTTTGTAGCTCATTTTTGATAGTTTTATAGAGATCATAGCAGGTTACAGGTCCAATTTCTTTGTTTTCATGCAATATTTTCTTTAATTTTTGGAATCAATTATTTGCCTTTCCATTTTGATGCTAATTGTATGAAGTGATTTGATGAAGTTTTACTGTGTTTAATTATCAAAACCTTTAAAATTATTGTCTCACTCTTACTTGTAGTGTTAAGCATAGGGATATTACAGGTCTTAGGTTGTGTTAATGAAAAGAGTTCTTTTATGTCGTGAAAAGTCATTTTCCTTCATAAAGAGTTTACTTTCCAGCCTTCCTCAGAAACACTTTTGTGATATTTATGCCAAGATTAGATTGTGTAGGTTAGATTTCTGAATTCTATTGTGAACCAGATTGCAGATTTTCCATCCTTATTAGGTACATCACCAAATTTTACAGTTTTATTTCCTTATAGTTTCCTTCTTACCCTTTTCTAAAAGAGAAAATCATAGTTACAAATTGAATATTTTAAGGGAACCAACCCACAATTTAAAGGTTCAAGCTCACAATAGGTCACCCATACCCTATGTTTGTCCCCATGTTTCGAAGGATTGCAAAGTGTCACAGCTTTGCATAAGGGTGCAATCCTCATCGACAACAAGATCATGTTGGACAGACCTAATAGCAGCCAAAGGAACTTAGAGGATTCCAAATGGATGGTAGCTGGAGACTTGAACTCTCCCCTATATCCCTCTGATAAACTTGGGGGGATCATGGACTTTACTGACAACATGATGGACCTTGATAACTTCCTTCACCTAGGTGGCTTAGTAGACTTGGAGCTAGAAGGTTTCAACTACACCTGGTCTAACAAGAGAGAAGGAAATAAGTTGATTCAGGTCAGATTAGATAGGATACTAGTCTCTACCAACTGGGACATAGTAGAAAAATGCAAGATTAACAACCTCCTAAGATTTGGGTCTAATCACACTCTGCTTATCCTTAATTGTCCAGATCCAGAGAAAGTCAGCTTCCCATTTAGGTTTGAAGCCATGTGGACTAAGCATCCTGATTTGCACCAGTTGATCTCCAATTGGTGGAATCAGAGAGTTCATGGCTCGGGCATGTATAGAACTGTTTAGAAACTAAAACATGTCAAACACCAGCTTACAGGGTAGAATAAGAACTCATTTGGAAATATTTTCAAGCACAAGCAGCAGGTTAGGGCCCAATTGCTGAAGATTTAGGAAGACATGGATGCGGGTATCTTCACCCAAGACACTAGTACTACTAAAAGATCTTTACTTAGGGAATTGCACAACATAGTGGAAGGTGAAGAGATATATTGGAAACATAGATCCAAATACAATGGTTAAAAGAAGGTGATAAAAACACTAAGTTCTTCCACCAGTTGACAATGAAACATAGGAAAAGAAACAAGATTTCAAAAATAACTTTAGAAAAGGGAATGCCATAAAGGATGAAAGTCAAATCAAAGTTCAAGGGGCCAACTATTTTGTGAAAATACTAAATGGGGCCAGGCCTCAGCTTCTAGAGGGAGACACTGTGCTGACTTAATTTATGGAGGTTATACCCAACACTCTGTCTAGGGAAGACAATTTCAATTTGGAAAAGGAGGCTTCATAGGAAGAGGTAAAAGTGTTGTCTTCTCTTTAGACCCTTACAAAGCCTTGGGTCTGGACAGCTTCCCTCTAATATTTTTCCAAACCTATTGGGAAATTATAGAAAAAGATATCACAACGGTAACCAAAAAGTTTATCAAAAGGGGGAGAATTTTGAAGGAGATAAATAACACTTTTATTGTTCTCATCCCTAAGAGGGAAGGAGTGAACAAAATGTGTGAATTTAGACCTATCATCCTATGCAATACCCTCTACAAGATATTCACAAAGATGCTAGTGCTAAGAATCCAACCTTTTGCTAGATAAAGTCATTCATCTAAATTAGAAGGGATTTGTCTTGGGAAGTCAAATCATTGATGCCATCATCACAGTGCATGAGAACATTCACTCCATGGAGAAAAGAAAAAAAGAAAGTATGATACTGAAATTAGACATATCAAAAGCCAATGATATGGTCTCTTGGCAGTTTCTTGAAAAAATCCTCTACCGATTCAACTTTCAGGAGAAAGCCATTAATATGATGAAAAATTGCTACAACAATCTTACTTATTATGTGCTGATCAATGGATCCCCCAATGGTCATTTTAAGGCTAATAGAGGCCTAAGGCAGGGGGGCCACTTTCCCCATACCTGTTTATCATTATGGCTGATGTTCTGGGAAGAACTATTGAAAACAAAATCAGGATAGGCAAGCTAAAAGGATTTAAACATGCCTCTATTTTGCATCCTTCCTCCAACCAACAATTTGTGTATGATACTATTCTGTTGGGAGAAGCCACACTTAAGGAAGCTGGAGAATGGAAAAACATCCTCAACAATTTTGCCTTGGTGTCAGGACAACATATCAACTTTGAAAAAAGTGGCATTTTCTTCTTTAATACTCTCCCAAAGTTGCATAAGCTAATTGCAAATGTTCTTAATTGCAAGATTAAGAAAATGCCAGAGACTTACCTTGGTATGCCTCTCACTTTGGGGGAAGCTCCCAAAACTCTACTAGAACACTTTAATTAAAAAATGCAGAGAAAACTAGTTGCTTGAAAAGGCTCCCTTGTAAGTCATGCTGGTAAACTTCAACTTCTCTAGGCCTCCTTGCAAAGTACAATAGTTTATCTACTATCCTTATTCAAATTACCTAGATTCTTTGCTAATAGGATTGAGCAAATTCAAAGAAGATTCCTATGGACCAGAACCATCTTTGGTGGCTTGGGATGTGGTCTGCACTCCTAAAAATAGAGGCAGGCTAGGTGTTAGAAATCTGTCAACTCTCAATAAATCTTTATTGGCCAAGTTGGGGTGGAGACTAATGTCAGATGAAAATGATTGGAATAAAATTATGAAGGCTAGGTATCTAAACAATACTGGAGGTATAGCCCTCATGCACTCTCAAATCCACCCTATAGGGTCCTCCATATGGAACAATATAGTTAAGGATAAAAGAACTCTCTCATAAGGTCTTTTCTAGAATGTGGGAAAAGGAAATAGAGTTAGATTTTGGGAGGACCCTTAGATATCCTCCCACCACTGTACTATCATCCCATTTGCTTAGCTATCAAAAGCATCCTTCTAAAGAAAATGGGAGGGAAAATCTGCAATTACTGGAGTTTGAAGGATGGTAAGGAGACCTAGAACTTCAACAAGGTGGAGTTTGAGTATCCATTGAACATTGCAGCTGAAACCTTGTTGAATATCCTAAAGAACAATAGATTTCATAGGAAATTCTTGGAGGACTAGTTTATATGGAAAGAAGACAAATCATACTACTACACGGTCAAGTTAGGGTATAACAGCTTAAACAAGACCAGTTGGGAGAGATTCAACTAGAGACAAATCTAGGAAAACAATTCCATCCCCAAGGTAAAGTTTTTTTGGTGGATGGCTAACCACTATAAAATCCTTATGGTGGGAAATCTCCAAAGGAGATGTTTTCAAATGGCCAACATATGTGTGCTTTGTGAAAAGGCTAAAGAGAGTGTTGACCATTTTCTTTTCCATTGCAACTTTATGCGGAAAATTAGATAAGAAATAATGAGAAAATTCCTCCTCAGCTAGACTTGGAAAGGAAATATTGAAACATCCCCTAGTTAAGGAACTATGGTGGCAATCTCTTTTATTTGTCAGTTGGGGAATATGGGGAGAAATAAATAATAGGATCTTTAGATGGGAGAAGAGGAAGTGGAAAGTAACTGTAGAGGTTATCAAACATAGAATCACTAAAAATGTCAAAGTTTTTGAACTTAAAGCTCCCAATCAAAACCCCTCATCTAAGGAAAGCATCATAAATAAGAACTGGGGGCTGAGTGAGAAACTCATTCAGGTGGATCAAAGAAAGAAAATCACTATAAAGAATACCAAATGGACCCCCCCTGACCCAAGATGGATCAAACTCAATTTTGATGGGGCCTCTAAAGGGAACCTGGGTCAGGCGGGAGGGGGTAGTCTTTTAAGAGACAACGAAGGAAGGATTTTGGGAGCTTATGCATGGAATATGGGAATTCAGACTAACAACTTTGTAGAGGCCTACACAGTATACCAAGGTATCTGTATGGACATGGATCATGGGATAACAAAGTTGATTGTGGAATGGGACTTTGAGAATGTGATAAACATGCTCCAATCGAAGGCCACTCCCAATTGGTCTCTAAAGCACCTAATTGAGATTAAGCAAAATTAAGTTAAACACCATGGAGAAAGTCAAATATCATCACATTTTTAGACAAGAAAATGCTAAGGCTGATACCTTAGCTAACATTGGCACTAAGGTTAATGATGTCCTAAAGTGGAGCTAGGAGAGGTCGTCCTCGGTCTATTTACAGACATTATTTGTAATGAAGAAGCCAATCCAAATTAAAGTAATGAATGCCTCTACGAAGCAGGCGACTTGTTGCATGAGGCTTCTTAGCAAAAGGATTTCCATTAATCATGGCCTAATATGTCTCGCTCTTTATGCCTTTCTTATTCAGTGTATCTGGATTTTTCTCAGCCTTGTTACTTTTAGAGCTAGTTAGAGAGTTGAGAATTTAGGGTTTTGCAATATGGGTGGCAACCTCCTTCAAACTAAACCCACTGGTTGTGAAAGCATTAAGGAAGACATTGAGCTATGGGATATTCTATAGAAAGGCAAGTTCACTCAGTACATTCAGACTATGAACAAGTATGACACTATTTTGTCCAGGGAATTTGTCTCTTCATGGAAAGTAGGGGTGGTTTATGTAAGAGGGATTTGTTTTAGGGTTACAAAGGAGTTGATTTCTGAGGTGATGGGCCTATGCATGGAAGGCATGAGACTTCTAAAAAAGGTTAAGGGGAATTCTAACGAGGACATGAAGAAGTTCCTCTAGAATGGCAAAAATGTTAGTAGGCTTCAGAACAGGTTCAACTGAGAAGATCTTCCATGGGTTTGGAAGAGGGTAGCAGAAGTTTTGATGAGGTATGTAACTTTAGAGGGCAGGTTTAAAAGATTTCATACATATCTCTTTCCTCTCAATCATTTTTGTCATGAAATAAAGATAAACTTCCCTTACTATATTTTCACATCCTTAGAGGACTCTGTGCAAAAAGTTTTATTAGGAGAAAAGCCACTTCCCCTGCATCAAAGCCTAATATATGCTTTGTATAAATTTGAATTATCTTTAACCCCAGCTCTTGCATTCAAACCTAGAATATACAAACCTCAATTGGTTGAGAATATCCCTGGGGTTACTGGGAGAAATTTGGGGGGTTACAAGCATGCTATTTAGTATGATACCCTTACCAGGGATGAGGGTTTATTATCAACCAAAAACCAAGAAGCCTCGACCTCTAAAACCCATTATAAAAAGACCTACAAGGATACTGAGCACAGGTTAGGCAAGGTCATTGGAGAATCTTCTAGTAAAAGCATTGTGCAAACTAGAAAGGACCCCCTTACCAAGGGAGATAGGAACACAGGTAAGGGTATGCCTAAGGATGTGTCCTCTTCTCAGAAAAAAGGGAAAGATAATGCCAAAGTGACCTTTGTTGAGAAAGAAGGGACCCAGAAGATTGGCAAGAGGAAAATTCTTGATATTGTTGTTGAGACTAGTTTAGGGAAATATTTAGAAGAGGCCTCCAGAAAACCTAATCTCAGGGATAGAAAGGACCTCAATATTAAGGGGGATCGACATAAAAGAAAGAGTGAAACTGAGAAGGTTCCTCCTAACCAGCCTAGGAATATTAAAGGTAAGGATAAAATAGGAAAGGACAAATGTAAGGATAAGACTAGAGAAGGCACCCTTGTTGGTGCAGAAATCAACCATAACATAGGTAAGAGAAAGAGTACTAAAAATGCTAGTAACCAGAATGTGAAATCTAAGAAACATGAGCCCCCTCCTAAAAAGATTTAGGTTACTCCTATTCCTACCTATCAGTATAACCAAGGGGGACTGAAGAAAGACTGTAATTCCTACAACCAGTTGGTGGAGAAGGTTGCCACTCTTTACCAGACTTTTGATCTGCAAAACAAGGTCCTAAAATGGCAACTGACGCAACTTCATCATGCTAAGCAGCATATACAGCACCTTGAGGTGATCACCCAGCTTGAGACTACTGAATGGCCTAAGGATAGTAAAGATGAGTTGTGGGGAGAAGTTGAGAACTTGGCCAGAAAATTTGAGAAGTGGGAGACCATGGAGGATGAAATTGTGAAAATCAAAGATAACTAGGAACAACTTAAGAAAAATTTGGCTGAGATAGTGGCGTTCAGCAAGGAAACTATTAAGAACTCTACCACTACTCTTTACATTTTTCAGGAGGAGATGGAGAAATGAAGGGCCATGAGAGAAGCCAAAATTGGGGTCACTACTCAGGTCAAACAAAACTAGCCCACTAATGGCCTAACCAACAGAACGAGGGCAAGGAACAAGAGTGCCAAGGGAAAGTAGATCAACATGGAGATCCAGGAAGATTAGGATAGGGATATGGAGGAGAACACCTTTGAAGACAAGTTGAAATTCTTGAATAGAGAGTGGCAGGCTATCAGTAGTCTGAAATCTATGGCTAAGCAGTAGCAAGGTCTATTGCTGGTCCTTCTATGTTTGGCTGGCTCTGCTAACCCTTTCTCTGTTTATGTTGTTTCTTGTTGTTGTTAGTTCTTTTACTTCATGTGAAACTTGATCAGCTCACCTTTTTGGCTTTTGTTCATGGGTTCAGGATTTTCCTAATTACTTTAACCAAAACAAAGATAACCAATAATTATTTAGATAGAATGAAGAGAGTAAGGCGCATAGCGTTATATATGCCTCCACCTTAAAGTGATTTCTAACTCCATCATGGAGCAATTGCCTTTAAGGTAGAGTGAGAGAGAAACATAAGATAAGCACGAGATCTTTCTAAAAGCAGATGCCCAAATGAGATGTGTTTACAAAAGCTACATTGTAACAAGGGATTGCCCCCAAGAAGAGGAAACCAAGGTGATGCTTACATGCATGATACACAATGGCTTGTGTAGTCATGGCATGACACCGAGCATTCCTACAAGGTGCCACATAGATGGAAGAAAGATCACATAGACAAATTGAATCAACATGAAAGGATGCTAAATCATCTAAGAAAAAATAATGAAATTACACATCATGACATAGAAGAATGAAGGTACACATAGAGGAATGACACAATGCGTTCTTACTCCTTGTACCTTTGTGCTAAAAAGGGTGCCAAGGTAGAACAAATCATCACAATATGGGGATAATGATACATATAAACATAACACAAATGAGAAGAAGGGACCACTCTTGCGAGTCATCCTATAAAAAATTATCCTCCCCCAACTTGATTATAAAATGGATGGAGGAAAAGGTTCTCTAGGGACTACATCAAACATGGTGAGAAGTGATAGATTCAAACCTTGTTCAAAGTTGTTGAATTTTACTACTCAAGAATCGACATTCATTAGTGGAATGGCCAAGTGCTTGATGATATGCACAATACTGAGTCATGATCAGATATGCAACCTTGTATTTCATCTCTATCAAAGGATAGTGATTAGGTCATTGCATTCTTAGGACAGGACTATGTTCAATCAATGCATTCTATCTTTGATCTCTGTCAAATGATTGTGGCCAGGACTATGAGTGAGATCTCATGTTACCATCAATTCCAAAGGGGGAGACTGTTGGCCCTCTGGCATCAAGCATTTGAGATTGGCATGTGATGCAGAGGTAAAACGCAACGGGAGCTTACTAACAGGAAGGAGGAGTCAATGATACAAACAGCATGTTAAAAATCCCTATCGGCTCAGCATTATCATCATATTTCCTGCAAACACCAACAGCATCATCATATTTCAGACGAGCACAATTATCCTCCTGCCAACTACTGTTCACTTCCTCCGTCTTCCGCCTATCATCATCATCATGATATTCAACTAGCGCAAACATCCTCCTGTTGCACTGTTCATCAGGCGCCAAACTCTATCAGCATCATCATGATATTCAACACCCCCTTTGTCAGTAGGATATCAAATATCCGGTTGCTCCAAATATCCTGATGACGACAACTTTAGCACCTTCCCTTCGATGCCCCGATAGCTGACTATACAAACAACAGTATCATGATATGACTTATCCGGTCCGATTGAAACATCCTGATGATGTTACTCTAACTTTATGCCGATAACTTATGCCGATGCCTAAACACTTAGTGACAGCAGGATAACCTTGCATAGGGTGGTATTCGCAATATCCTGATGACGATGACGTCACATCTTGATGACGATGACGTCACACAATATCCTGATGACCTCTTCAATACTTAGTCAAAAAAATGAACTTTCACTCCCGCATCTGCTAGCGATATGCGGATGATGGGCACACTCGAGAGATGATCCTGACGATGAGATATACACAGTATATATCCAACTTATAACATCCTGATGCACTTGAAATATGCAAACTTCATCAGTTTCATAACCCGATCCTGATGGCGATGTATTCGCAGATGACGATGCGATTCGCTCCGACTGGAAAAGCACATGCAGACTCCTGTATATCCGTCCGCTGCATACAAACACTCAGAACCGCACAATTTCACAAAGACAATATGATGATCGGGCCGGATCACCTTCAGATCAAAACTTAACAATTTATCTTTCTAAACCTAGCACATGAGGATGCTAGGTTGATTCACAGCATGCTACTACCTGATCTCTTGAACAATGAAATGTATAAACAGAAAACTAACATGCAACCTAAGCTATCATACATGACCTTTCCACCGATTCACAGAAATCAACCGGTGGAAGGGTTGAAAGTACCCATTAATCTGTAAACAGAATAGAAATCAAAACACCAGTAACTGATAAACCACAAAATGCAATTGATGAGATCTTATTCAAATGAAATTCAAATGTCCTGAATACTGTTTCACAATGTCTGAACTGTTCTCCTAAATCTCAACTCAATCACTAACACAACACCATAACATAACACTACTAACATATCATAACATAACATGACATGCTAAACCCTAACAGATCGAAGGTATATATAGCAATATCCTGCGAGTACTACCAACTCACTTCCCAGCGGCTGGGAGCTTCCAAGCGGCTGGGAGAAGGATAGCTCAGACTACCTGATCACGATCTCTAACTGCCTACACACACTCCTAGGCTGATCTAATACATAGCATTGGTCCAATGGACCTTATTACATGATGAAGTCAAACATACTAAAAATAGACTAATGTCCTGTCATCATGTGGACAATTAACCTATATCCTGTCTTGTACGGGTGCTCCTGCACCATACTCCCCGGAAGAAGAAATCTCAAGTCCACTTGAGATGAGAGTATCAAGATCTGCACCATGTTTCTGGATCTGCTCTTCAGTCATCCATATTGCTTCAGAATTCGATTTTCCCTTCCAAGAGACGAGATACTCCAAGTACTGTTTGTTCCTGGTCTGTTTGACCACTCTGGTGTCCAAAACCTGCTGCAACTGTGGAGGATCATGCTTGGGAATGTCATCATCAACTGTATCCTGTAGGAGATCCTGATCTGCATCTGGATAAGACTTGTATGGAGTTAAATCACATACATTGAATATAGGGGACAAACCAAGATCAGGAGGGAGTTGTATCTTATAAGCATTCTGTCCATGCTTGTGCAAAATCTGACATGGTCCAACTTTCCTTTGCATGAGCTTAGTATACTTTCCCTTAGGAAGTCTATCCTTCTTCAAGTGAACCCAAACCAAATCTCCAACATCAAACTGGACATCCTTCTTCTTTTTATCAGCATATTCTTTATATTTCAAGGTAGTTTGCTGCAGTTGGGTTTTGACTTGATCATGAACCTCTTTTATGGCTTCTGCAAAAGCTTCTCCTTCTGCACTAACAGGGTCTACTGTAGGTAGATCTCTCAATTCCAAAATTTCTCTTGGATGCATACCATAAACTATCTGAAAAGGTGATTTCCCTGTGCTCCTATTGACAGTATCATTATATGAAAATTCAGCTTGAGACAGAATATTATCCCACTTCTCTCCATGCTGTTTTGTCAAGCATCTAAGCAAATTCCCTAAGGAACAGTTCACTACTTCAGTCTGTCCATCAGTTTGAGGATGATATGCAGAGGAAAAAGACAAATTGGTTCCAAGTTTCCTCCAAAGAGTTCTCCAGAAGTGACCAATAAACTTCACATCCCTGTCTGACACTATACTCAATGGCAATCCATGAATTCTGACAATCTCCCTGAAAAATAAATCTGCAATGTATGAAGCATCAGCAGTGGTTTTGCATGGCAAGAAATGTGCCATTTTGCTGAATCTATCCACTACAACAAAAACACTGTCAAAGCCTTTCCTTGTCCTTGGTAAACCCAAGACAAAATCCATACTTATGCTTTCCCATGGTCTGGAAGGGATGGGTAAGGGCTGATATAAACCTACATTAGTTGACCTGCCTTTAGCTTTCTGACATATCACACATGTCTCCACAAATTTTCTGACATCTGACTGCAACTTAGGCCAAAAGTAATGCCTTCTGACCAGATCAAGAGTCTTATCTAGACCAAAATGACCTGCCATAGCTCCACAATGTTTCTCCTTGATGATATTTAATCTCATAGAACACCTTGGAATACATAACTGTCCACCTTTGAACAACAATCCATCCTGAATCAAAAATTCAGAGAACTCAGCATGATATTTCTCCCCAAAAGAAGTACATACCTGATATATCTCTCCAAAATCTTCATCAGACTCATACATGGTCTTTAGTGAATCAATGCCAACACTCTCTAACTGAATCTGATTGACTGTTAGAACTCTCCTGCTCAAAGCATCTGCAACTTTATTCTTGACCCCTTTCTTATGCTTCAATGTAAAAGTGAAAGCTTGTAAGGTTTCTACCCATTTCATATGTCTGTGGTTCAGCTTTTCCTGGCTGTTTATGAAACTCAGAGCCTGGTTATCTGTGAATACTATGAATTCCTTTGGCATCAAGTAATGCCTCCATTTCTTGGGTGACTGAACTAAAGCATACATTTCCAAATCATAGGATGAATACCTCTTCTTAGCATCATTGAGCTTCTCACTGAAAAATGCAATAGGTCTACCTTCTTGGCTGAGTACTGCTCCAATGGCCATGTGACTGGCATCACATTCTACCTGAAAGATTTTGTTAAAATCTGGAAGTGCAAGGACTGGCTGCTGTGCCACCTTCTTCTTCAATGTTTCAAAAGAATCATCTGCTCCTTGAGTCCAAACAAATCTGCACTTCTGTCCTCCTTTGATGGTATCCAGCATGGGTGCACAAATATGACTAAACCCTCTAATAAACTTCCTGTAGAAGGTTGCTAATCCATGGAAACTTCTGACATCATTCATAGTCTGTGGGGTAGGCCAAGATAATATGGCACTTACCTTCTCCTTATCCATCTGTAACTTTCCTTGTGAAATGACAAAACCCAAATATGTGATCTCCTCTTGCATAAACAAGCACTTGTCTAAATTTATCATCAGCTGCTCTTCATGTAACCTCTTAAGAACCAAATCTATATGTCTGAGATGTTCTTCTTTTGTGTTGTTGAAAATCAGAATGTCATCTAGATATACTATGACAAACTTACCAATGAATTCTTTCAAAACCTCATTCATCAACCTCATAAAAGTACTAGGTGCATTAGATAAACCAAAAGGCATAACCTTCCATTCATATAACCCTTCATTTGTTTTGAATGCTATTTTCCATTCATCTCCTGGTCTAATCCTGATCTGATGATATCCACTCTTCAAATCTATTTTTGTAAAATACTTAGCACTTCCCAAATAATCAAGTAAATCCTCTATCCTAGGGATAGGAAACCTATACCTGATTGTGATCTTGTTAATAGCTCTGGAATCTGTGCAAAGCCTCCAAGTACCTTCCTTCTTTGGTGCTAGTACAGCTGGTACTGCACATGGACTCAAACTTTTCCCAATCAGACCTGAATCCAACAATTCTTCAATCTGTCTGGCTACTTCTGCATTCTGTTCTGGAGTAAGCTTATAGGCTGCTTTGTTTGGAAGTGTTGACCCTGGAATTAAGTCTATGCAATGACTAATATCTCTGACAGGTGGTAGGGATCTTGGCATTCCCTCTGAGATGACACCTTTGTACTTATCCAATAGCTCTTGGACAGCTGGGTCTATGAACCTTGGCTTCTTCTCTTCCTTGACTTCTTGCTGATGTTCTTTATTCACACTCATACATGGGATTAGGGCATATGCAACTGCACCTTCTGCTGCTACTTCTTTCATGAACTGTTTGCCTTCCATCAGCATGACCTTCACCTCTTTTCCTTTAGATTTCTCCTCTTTCTCTGCCAATGGGAATATCTCTGTCACCTTACCATCTTTAGTGATTTTATAGGTATTTCTAACACCATCATGTTGTGCCTTCAAATCATACTGCCATGGTCTACCAAATAAAAGATTGCAAGCATCCATCTTGGTAATATCAAACAACAACTTATCCTTATATGCACCAATATGAAATTCTACCCAAGCCTGCTCTTCTACAGTTGTCTGCTGACCTTGGGTAAGCCATGAGACTTTATATGGGGATGGGTGAGGCAATCTCCTAAGCTTAAGCTTTGTCACCATGTGTTCAGACACAAAATTTTCAGTAGAACCAGAATCAATCAAAACTTTACATGCCTTACCTCCTGCTTTGCAAATAGTCCTGAAAAGAGACTTTCTTTGAGGGGATTCTTTGTTAGGTACCTTCATGGTAGTCACTGTTCTTCTCATCATCAGAGACTCTCCACTTTCTGGGTATCCCTAATTATCAGGAGCATTCACACTCTGAAAATCATTAGAGCTTGTCCTACTTTGATTATCAGGTTCTTGGACCAGATTTGTTCTCCTTTCTCCTGCTGAGCTTGTGGCCTTTTCTGGACATCTGCTGGCTATGTGGCCTTCCTTGTTACAGTTATAACATCTGATGGATCCTCTGCCCTGGGATCTTCCTCTGAAAGGTCTTCTACCTCTGAAGTTTCCTTGCTGACTATAATTTTCCCTCTGGTTCTGACTATTGTTTCCCTTACTATTGTCATGGCTGGATTCTCCTTGATATCCCTGTCCATGTCCTCTGCCCCTAAAAGGACCTCTTCCACCTCTTTGTTGTCTTCCTCTTCCTCTATTGTTTTGTTCCTATTTTCTTTTTAACTTCTCTTCCACTTTCAATGCCAACTGAAAACTTTTCTGAACTGTATCTGGATTATGCTGACTTAGATCTTCCTGAATGTTGAACCTCAATCCATTAAGGTATCTGGCTACCTTCTCTTCTTCACTTTCCTTTACCTTTGTCTTCATACAGAGTTTCATGAATTCTTCTGTATATGAGCTGACATCTAGCTCCTTCTGCTTCAGGTTTTGCTTCCTCTTGTGTAATTGGATACTGTAGTCCAATGGGACATAAGCTTCCTTTACTAATGCCATCATCTTCTTCCATGTGGCAACTCTACGTTTTCCTTCCTGTACTCTATCATCTTGAACAAAATTCCACCATGTCAAGGCAGCTTCTTTCATCTTTGACTGGGCTATCTTCACTCTCTGTTGTTCTGGTATCTCCTCTGTTTCAAAGAAATTGTTCAAACAGTCTATCCATTCCATTACTGAATCAGGTTCCATCTTGCCTGTGAACACTGGCAAATCCAGTTTCACATCCATGGTTCTCCTCTCCATGGCTTTGAGGGCGTTCAACAGTGGTCTCTGGTCTGCAGGAACGACCTCCTCGCTCCAATTAGGGATCTCTTCTTCTTCCCTATCTTCTTCTCTAGCAAAACCTACTCTGCTCCTCAACTTTGCTAACTCATCCTTCAATTCCTGATTCTGAGCCTTCACGGCCTTGCTTTCTGCAATCTGTTTCTTCACCAGAACTGCCAACTCAGCGTTGGTCATCCTTGCTGGAACCTCAGATGTTCCTTCTTCGTCTGACATCCTGCTTATCTTTTCCAGAAGATCCTAACCTTTGCTCTGATACCACTATGATGCAGAGGTATAACGCAACGGGAGCTTACTAACAGGAAGGAGGAGTCAATGATACAAACAGCATGTTAAAAATCCCTATCGGCTCAGCATCATCATCATATTTCCTGCAAACACCAACAGCATCATCATATTTCAGACGAGCACAATTATCCTCCTGCCGACTACTGTTCACTTCCTCCGTCTTCCGCCTATCATCATCATCATGATATTCAACTAGCGCAAACATCCTCCTGTTGCACTGTTCATCGGGCGCCAAACTCTATCGGCATCATCATGATATTCAACACCCCCTTCGTCAGCAGGATATCAAATATCCGGTTGCTCCAAATATCCTGATGACGACAACTTTAGCACCTTCCCTTCGATGCCCCGATAGCCGACTATACAAACAACAACATCATGATATGACTTATCCGGTCCGATTGAAACATCCTGATGATGTTACTCTAACTTTATGCCGATAACTTATGCCGATGCCTAAACACTTAGCGACAGCAGGATAACCTTGCATAGGGTGGTATTCGCAATATCCTGATGACGATGACGTCACATCCTGATGACAATGACGTCACACAATATCCTGATGACCTCTTCAATACTTAGTCAAAAAAATGAACTTTCACTCCCGCATCTGCTAGTGATATGTGGATGATGGGCACACCCAAAAGATGATCCTGACGACGAGATATACACAGTATATATCTGACTTATAACATCCTGATGCACTTGAAATATGCAAACTTCATCAGTTTCATAACCCGATCCTGATGGCGATGTATTCGCAGATGACGATGCGATTCGCTCCGACTGGAAAAGCACATGCAGACTCCTGTATATCCGTCCGCTACATACAAACACTCAGAACCGCACAATTTCACAAAGACAATATGATGATCGGGCCGGATCACCTTCAGATCAAAACTTAACAATTTATCTTTCTAAACCTAGCACATGAGGATGCTAGGCTAATTCACAGCATGCTACTACCTGATCTCTTGAACAATGAAATGCATAAACAGAAAACTAACATGCAACCTAAGCTATCATACATGACCTTTCCACCGATTCACAGAAATCAACCGGTGGAAGGGTTGAAAGTACCCATTAATCTGTAAACAGAATAGAAATCAAAACACCAGTAACTGATAAACCACAAAATGCAATTGATGAGATCTTATTCAAATAAAATTCAAATGTCCTGAATACTGTTTCACAATGTTTGAACTGTTCTCCTGAATCTCAACTCAATCACTAACACAACACCATAACATAACACTACTAACATATCATAACATAACATGACATGCTAAACCCTAACAGATCGAAGGTATATATAGCAATATCCTGCGAGTACTACCAACTCACTTCCCAGCGGCTGGGAGCTTCCAAGCAGCTGGGAGAAGGACAGCTCAGACTACCTGATCACGATCTCTAACTGCCTACACACACTCCTAGGCTGATCTAATACATAGCATTGGTCCAATGGACCTTATTACATGATGAAGTCAAACATACTAAAAATAGACTAATGTCCTGTCATCATGTGGACAATTAACCTATATCCTGTCTTGTACGGGTGCTCCTGCACCAGCATGATTGGCATTGATGCCAACATAATTTTGTGCTTGGGTTAGTAGTTTGCTTAGTGATGAGTGTTGTTCACTCATGTTATCTTCATGTCATTCAAGTGGATGTTCTACATGGTAATGGGTTTGCTCAGTAAGGAGAATGGTGATTATGTCACTGTGTGGTTTATGTTGTTAATGAAGATCTCTTTTCACAATATCTTTCATTACGCTTTGCTATGCCTCAGGAGTTCTGTTCAAGATCATATTCTTTTGAGTGACTTTTAGGGTTTGTCGTGCTTTTTTGCAACTATAACCTTTAATTGTTAAATGTCTTCTTTCATCAAGCCTACTTGTCTATCCATCTCTGCTCAGTGTTTTTGAGAGTATGGGGTCATTGTTGTTTGGTACAAACCTTTAGGGTTTTGGTGTCACCTTGCACAAAACCTAGATCCTAAGAATTTAGGTGCACTTTAAATCCATATGATGTAAGAGTTTGAAACCCTAGTATTTCTAATTTTCTTGGACCATTATATCTATCCCTTTCTCTGTCATAGATTGGTTTTTGTCTTCATTTTTGAATCACAAAAATTAGGGTTTTATTGTATACCTAAATATAGGTTTCTTCCTAAATCCTTGAAGCTCCTTAAAACCCTAAATCTACATTGCCTAAACCTTAAATCAAAGTTGTTAAGACTACATTATGACGGCTTTGCTTTATGTTATAATTCATTGTTGATCGGGGCTATCAGGTAAACTATCACTTAAGTGACAATGTGAAGGGGTCATCTCCATGTATTGACCGGCCCCCTTGCTTAAGGAGACTAGCCCTCGCAGGTCACCTTCTCTTCAGTGGGCAACAAAATAAGATCTATGGTCACTATTTAACCTCCCAAGCTCGCAAAAGGAGAGATCAATGAATATAATATAAATCAAATTTGAAACCTAACGGTTCATTGTGAACATGAATTTTGACAGCTAGAGGACTATATTGGCAGTTAGGTACAGTTTTGATAACAATCTGCTAATTATTTTTGAACCCGACCAACACAAGGGTTTTAATATCTTCTTCCATGGGTTTTCAATTTTTTTCCAAAGAGGATATACTATGTTAATGAATATATACACATTGTATAACTTATATATTACTCTGAAAGCCTAAACAGAGACTGGGAACATAAAGAAAACATGGATTTTTTACTGCAAAGATAGTATGCAAAGATGAATAGCAAGGTATAACTATGAAGGTTTTTGTTGATCAGAGAGTTGTGGGATTGATTTACTGAATTGTAGAAGGGATTGCATGTCTTTGAATGATGCAAACTAGATTGTTTAGAATCATATCTTGCACATTTATTTGTTACATTTTTAAGGAGTTTGGTGTCTTAGTTTTTATTGATTGAGGTAGGTGCCTCATTGGAGTAGGTGCTTCAAGAAGAGTTTGTTATTGACCAGGTGTGCATTGTACCTGAGAATTGATGTCTTGAAAATAGTGCATTAGGTGCTATTATTCCTTGAAGTGGATGCTTCTAAAACAAATGTACTTCTCTTTCTTTTGAGGTTGGATTTGAGCAGTAGACTCAAGCAACACTCATTGGTTTTTTCCCTCATAGGGTTTCCACGTAAATATTGGTGTCATGTGTGTATATGTTGCTTTATGTTCATTCTCTTTATCTACTTTGAAGTGTCTTTAAGATTGTTGAGTAAAGTATTGAATTGAACCACACTGATTCACCCCTCTTAGTGTAACTGTGTTCTTTTCAGGATCACTATCTTGTTGAATCTTTCTACATTTAAGAGGAGGAAGAGTGATTAAACTGTCTTTGATTAGACTTGGCAAAATACACTCTTGTTGGGATAAAAGAGAAGATATAGGGGAGTAGGGAGTAATCCTTTTTGTTGAGATAGAAGAGGAGATTTTTTTGGAGTAGGAAGTAATCCTTTTTCTTGAGAACATGGTGGAGAGAACGTAGGAGAAGGCTGGAAACCCAAACTTGCTTTAGACAAGTGCAGTGTCAGTTCCATATGCTCTTTAATTCCTTTTTATTTACATCCTAACCCATTTCCATTGTATCCTTGTTTTGAAATAATTTTGAATCCACTCCCATAATGCTTCTCTAAGACCGAAGGACGAAGAGAGGTCATATGGCTAGCTTTTCTTTTAGAAGTATGATGATATGTTGAAGAAGAAGAATCATTATTTTTATCATGGTGAGGAGAGTCCATATTTGTTTCAATAATCCCATGGGGATTGGAATCTAAAGAGGCCACTTCATTACCAAGATATGCATTAAAATCATATGATTCATTAGATTGAGATGATACTTTATCACAAATGGCCGCCATTCTTGTAGGGGAAGGCAGATCTTCATCTATTTGAAAGGTTGCATCATCATTAAATTTAAGTTTAAACTTTGTAGGAGTGTGAGATTGTGTTGAGGAAATTATATTTACCTTCAAGGTCTTAGGGTGTGAGGGTGGGATTTTATATTCTCCTATAAAGGAGGGTGTAAAATCAAATGAACCCCAATCATCACCAAAAATGCATTCAAATGACCAACACTATCCTGACCAATACTTTTGTTAGCAACAGACGGTAGTGTTGAAGAAGGGATCAAACTACTCGAAGGAGTTTGATGTATTGCTTCTATTTCCAAGCAACTATCTGGAATTGGATCGACTTCAATTGTATGTACTTTGTTTTCAAATATGAATTTTATTGAATGATGAAGGGTAAAGGGAACTACCCCCATGGCATGAATCCATGATCTACCAAGAAGAAGATTGTACATGAAAGAGAATTAGGCATGACAAGGATAAGGGTAGGCAATTTCTTAGGTACAACCTTAATATTTAAGGTAATGGTACCCAATGGTTGTCTTCCAACATTATCAAATCCATGAAGGATGAGATTATCTGATTTAATTAAATATTTATCAACATTGATTTTATCTAACAAATCTATTCCAAAAACATTAAGACATGATCCACCATCAATCATAGTGCATCTTATCCTCTTTTTGTTGAAGATCACGAATATTATAAGAGGCTCATTTTGTTTTTGAACTTCTATGGGAGGTAACTCATGTTGTTGAAATGATATATTAGATGTTGTTGCCTACATACAATCTAATGTAGATGCTCACATCATTCAATCTAACAGCAGGTGGAATGAGCCTCATGGAGAATTTCATGGTATGTAGGCAATGGTTGTATTAAATCCCATAGAGAGATCATAGCTAGAGTAGTGCGGAGCTACTTGACGAGATCATATTCTTTACCAATATGAGTAGGAAGACAAGGTGCTTGAGGTAGGATAGATTGAGAATGTGAAAGAGAGATGGGTACACTTGGTGCTTGCTTACTTTGTTTGTTATTACGGGTGTTGTATGTGTGAGCAATCGTGTGATGTTGCGACACATCTTGAACACCTTGATTTCCTTGAGTAATTTGTTTTGCAAAATTGAGAATGTAACATGGGGATCAAGGTGGTGTTGGATCACCTTGAACTATAATAAATGGTTTGAAGCAAGGAGGCGTATTAGGTGCCTCATGCACAATAATTTTAGGAACATTATTACACTTATCCACTATCCCCATAGTAGGCAGAATAAGTCTATTAATGATGATTGAATTGGCATTGTTTTCTTTTTTGTTAAGCTCAAAATCCATACTCAAGGGATTTAATGTGAGAGACCTCTCTTCATCTACTAATGCTTCATCTTTTCAAGGGAGAGCATTGGAATGAAGGGAGAGTAAAGTTTTTTTAAGGCAATTGTTGATGAATGTATCTTCAATGATGTCTAAGAGGTTTGAACATGCAACCAAAGGACTAAATGTTCCAAGGTATTCACATCCTTAGTGATATTCAACGTACTTGAACACTTAGCCAAAGGAGGAAGATTAAGGGTCTTCACTTCCTTAGTGATATCCAAGGTACTTGAACATTCAATCAAAGGAGGAAGATCAATAGGATGAGCCATAGAATTATAATGTGCTATGGTAGAAGTAGAAATGGTATGTTCAACCTTACTTCTAGAAGAGAGGCTAAGGAGTATGTCAATGATCTCACCCTCTTGTACCAAAATATTTTCATCTTTGAGAGAGGGATCAAAATAATAGGGTGAATTAGGCAAAGATAAGTCACCATCACATACTTTAGAGAGTATATCCATGACATTACTATCACTATCATCTTTCTCATGACTATTCATGGAGATGAATTCGGTTAGATCTTCTAATATCGAAGGATAGACACTCATGAGGGTTGGGAAGCTATCAAAATTAGATATAAAACCAGGGATTTAATATAAAGAAAATTTAAAGATATCAATATCATACATGGATGCTATATGATCTAAAACATAAGGATGCATATTAATGAATTTTTTAAAAATTTCAAAATCTTTGATGTATGCATGCAAAGATACAAAAGAGGAACAACTAGAAGAAGCCATTATGAGATGACTTGTCTATTGTATGCAAATATGATATGGAATAGAGATGCACAATTAGATCTATGCATTAATCAAGTACCACCAATATGAAAATGAGATTTGTAATCAAAGACCTACAAATGCAAGAGAAGCGGGGTCTTCAAAAAATGTGATATTCTTGGTAACCACAACAACTAATCTTGAAAATTTAGGATGTGTAGTATGTGAAAAAGAAGTGCCTAAATAATGTATCCACTTGAATGCAACACTTTTCTTTAATAAAGATGCACTAAATGCAAGACTAGCTAGGGTTTTTTTTAATCAAAACCTTAGATTTTAAATGCTCACTTCCTATGCCAAATTCTTTCAAATGCAAGCCTTATTTTGAACACAAATGAATTTTATGAAATGATATAGAAATGAAATATCAGATTTGAAATGTTTATAACAGAGAAAAATCTGAAACAAGATTTTAATTACAAACCCTAGGTTTTGAATTTGACTAGGTTTTACAAAAATGCAAGTTTTTTAATAAAACCCTAGCAAATGAGAGCTTCAAATGCAAGATGCAACACCATGAAATGATTAGATACTATAATATGAATCAGATTTGATGCAAAAATTAGATATGTAAGTCTTTCTATGATGATCTAGACAACATATGCAATGAAAATAATGCATAAATATGCCTTTTTGCAAGCCTAAAATGCTTGATTTTTTTCACTTTTTTCAATGCAAATATACAAAGATGCCTTACAAAAGAAAGGATTATAAGATATAGTAAATTAATTCCTTTTATTAAATCCAATAATGTAACAAGATCTTCAACAACATGCCAATCTACAAACCCTAGGTTGAAGATTAGCTAAATTTTTCAAAAATGCAAGGTTCTTTTCAAACCCTAACAATGAAAGCATGCAAAAATAAGCTATATAACTATGCACAATGATGAATGAATGAAATATAATCAGGTCTATGGAAGACAATAACTTAGATCTAATGCAATAAGGATGCCAAAGTGTAAGAAATGACGGGTTCACCAAAATGTAATGTAGAAAAGAGAGACTAGCTCAATAGATCAAACTAGGTCAAACCCTCTTCTACAAAAAAATTTGGAGCACAAACCGAGCTTGGATTCTACCTTAGAAGGAGAGGCAAACTACATGGTTTCTACCCTTTTTTTGTATTAGAGAAGCAATTAACCCAAATCTAATCAATCAAGCTAGAATCAAGACATGAAACCCTAGTTAATAAATATTTGAGTACAACAGACTGTCAGAACCTGAAACCCAGTAACCAAATGGATAGAAGAGATGAGAAAACAATTTAGAACATAATTCTAGAGGTCAAAATGCCCAGGAAAAGGGCACTTGGGTTCCATGGTCCCAAATTAGGGTTTCTAGAAACTGATTCTTCTATTAGGTTGGTAACATCAACCTTAGTCTTCTTCCTGAAGATCACCTTCTAAAACCTATTCGTCTAACATGCACACACAAAAAGAGGGAAAATGTTGGGTGCTATTTAGGAGCTTGCCTCAGTCAAGCCTTGTGAATGGTGTTTCCACCTCCATAATAGCAAATATGATTGATAAAAAGTGCATTCCCTAGGAGGGCAAAGGCAAATCCAAAATAGAATGGAATGCTAGAGAAAAACATGAAGGAAAGAGGTCACCATGAGCATGGAAACCCTTGCATGCTTGTAGACAGCATCATAACTTGACTCAAGAAGTTGATGTAGCCTCCAAGATCTTTACAAGACCTATAATATGTTAGTGTCACAACAATAATCCACAAGAGAGAGTTGTAGAGAGCATGAGAGAGAAAGAGAGAGTGCAAGAGTGCCAAGATTTCGCTAGAGAGAGTTAGATGATCAAATGAATAGAATAACTTACTTTTATATGCCTTCTCGTTAATTTTCAGAGAATTAAACCACACAAGGCCGACATTAGGAATGTTTTAAGAGGCCTAAGTTGATAAAGCCACAATTTAGGGTAGGGCTAAAGGAAGGCCCAGGGCGCTTGGGTGCCTTGGTCCTTTAGCCACATAATCCCCAAAAGAGGGCACTTAAAGTATGCTTATCCCTGCCTTATGATTCTTTTCCAGGTTTCATACATCAGGATCAAGAACTACATGCTTAATGCTAAAAAAGGTGTTAAAATAGGTCCTAATAAACAAGTGCAAATATTTGAGGCCCATCTAGGAGCTAAACTAAGTGTAAAATGGTGATGTACATATTTTACGATGTTACAGTACTAATAGTCCAATTTCAAGTGAGATGGTGGAAAAGTTTAATTTGAAAAGGATAGACCATCCTAATCCTTATAGAGTATATTGGTTCCAAAAGGATTATAAGATTTTAGTTAGTGAACAATGCCTTATTAAATTTAAGATTGAAGTTTATGAAAAAGTTTTGTGTGATATCATGCTTATAGATGTTTGACATATTTGGTTGGGTAGACCGTGGTGGTTTGATAGACAAGCTATACATGATGGTAGAGAAAATACTTATAGGTTGAAAACGGATGGAATAGCATGTACATTTTCTTTGAAGGAGGAAGATGAAAGAATTAATAGTATTGCAAGAGCATTCTTCATAAATGGTAAGTAATTTTTGAAGGATATTAAGTAGAGAAGGTTTGGTTTACTATTGTTTTTAAATGTTTGTAGATAGAAAAGGCCATAGAGGAAAATGTGTTAGCACATCCTTAGATAAATAAGGTGTTTGCATGATAGAATGAAATTATTTAAGATAGCCTTCCAAAAGGGTTACCACTAGTTGGAAGTATAAGTCATTGTATGGATCTAATCCTAAGATAATTTTTATTGAATAAGACAACTCCTAGATTAATATCAACTAAAAGTGAAGAGTTAAATAAGCAAGTTGCAAAATTATTACAAAATGATTGATTAGACAAAGTTTAAGTCCCTATGCAGTGAAAACCATGCTAACTATTGATAGGAGGTTTGAAACACTCACCAAAATAGTTAAAGCATAAGTGTACCTCATCTCTCTTGAAAGGAATCTGATTTGCTGAAAGAAAATCAAACTTTCCCAAGGTCTATATCACTAGGTCATGACCACATAAGATAACCTAGTGACCATTTTAATGATATTCCATTTCAAGGGGCATGTGATGTAATGGACGTAATTTAACTAAAATATTTCCAATTGTACAAGTGAATCGATGTTTTCAAGTTGAGCCTTCAAAACCAATTTATTAGAGACATGTCATTGCATTTATAAGTCATTTAAACAATAATAATAAACAATGGACCAAGACAAGTGTAATAATATAAAATGCGACCTTTCAAATTTAGATCATAAAATAAAATCCTAATTTTAACCCTAATCTAATCAAGTATTAAAAAATTGTACAAAAGAAATAAGGCTAAGAGAAAAGAAGGTGAGCCTATTTTGCAATGGATTCAATCCTAACCTTATTGAGAAGACAAAATTAAAATAACCATCTTTGCTTGATCAAAAGTTTCACAAAATTAGAAACATAAATCAATCTAAATGTCTAAGGAGATAAGACAATGAAGAAATGATGCATAAAACCAATGTATTTCACATGTAGATCTTACACACAACCCTTCAAATCCTTTAATTTTAATAATTTGTCAATAAACTGATGTGAATTTCAATCAATCTTAGTTGAGTTGTGGAAGAACTCATAATAACATAGCTCACTTGTTTGGAGAATTGAAAAGACTAAGAAAATTAAAAAATAATAGCTAAAAAGTAAAAATTTGCATTCAAGATTCAAGTCTCCAATCCTCAAAAAGTATTTATGCTATGTACTTGTAGGCAAAAACTTACAAGCAAGTAATTCTTAGCCCAACAACCTTGGTAAAATCATTAAATTTTAATGTAGCATTAATGGGTATGATTGAAAAGATCTAAATATCCAGAATAAACATGTACTTAATCCTTGTAGCAAGTAGTTCCCTTTGTTGCAAAGTCATCTCCAAGCACATTTCCATAGAGCAAAAAAATAAAAGGTAGTGCAAGTTTCCAAGTGTGTCCACTCTCATTTAGGGATATCTACATGTATCTTACTTTCTTTGACCAAATCCTTATGTCAAATAGGTTATAAAACAACTCCCAAGGCCTAAGCTTTTGTTGGCAAGCATTAAATACACGTGGTAGATAATAAAAATCACCTTCCCTAGGTAGAAATCCTCATCATCTTGAATAAAAATCCTCTTGTAGAATTTATTGTCAAACAACATCCAAAGTGAATCCACCTATCCTTGGTGGCAAATAGAGAGAACACTTCTTTCTTCACAAATGTGTAAATTTGCAACTCTTTCAAATTTTCATCTTTAAGTAGGTATTGTAATAGAAACATATATCTTTTTATCCTTTGTAGATCAAGATCATATAACTTTCAAACTATTATCTTACAGATATTTCTTGTAGCAACATAGTCTTTAAAGGCCTCTAATTCATGTTCAATCATCATTTTAGGGCAAGACATTCATGAAATAGGAAAGGTGTCTATATCAAATAAAAAATGTACATCAAATTCAATAGAAAAAAATTTAACCCCTAAAATCTCATGAGTTCATGGATCCAACTCATGTAGTAGCTTCAAACAAGTAGTCTTGTTTCCTTTGTCATGTACCCCTACAACCATAACACCAAGCAATATCAAATTCTTTAAAGAAACCTATTATCTCCAAATCATTTTTCTACAACAAAGTTAATGCAATCAACATTTAGACCCTAAAGAGTACAAGTACCTAACATGCATATACAAGATCTCATACGTAATATCCAAGGCTACAAGGATTTTTACTTCCTAATACTAAGTTTCAGTGCTATTTGGGCATGCAAAAGATATTAGTAAATTCATATAACTATAATAAATTGATTACCTTTGGGCCTTCTTCAAATTTCCCTGTTGTCATGATATCAAATTTGATGTTGCCTTTGACAACCTCATTAAATTTTGCCAATATTGCCTCATGAATACTTTTTAGTAATCCTCAAACATGTAGTTATCTTGATAGATCTTTGGATTGTATTATCAAATTTCAATGACTCTTTGACTAACATTTCTTTAGATCTACAAACTTTTTGTGTCCTTTTAGTCCTTCTCCATTAGTAATTTTAGAACCAATTTCATGTGACACAAATAGCATGCTTTACTCATTCTTCTATTTGTTCTTCCTATGAACATTTACAAATCCTCTCAGGAATGAGATCCTACTTCTCTCTAAATGTACCCTATTTAGTGTTATAGAACTTATGACTGAGTTGCATGTGATTACAAGGTTTCTTCAAAAAATGATGATATTATTGCTTGTAAAGGCTAGTTACAATTTGGTGTCTTGCCTCTTGCAACCAAGTTGTCTTGATTTCTAGGCAATGTACTTAAGGACCCCCATCTCTCTCCTATCCATAGCCAAATATTTTAGTAATTGTAGTCTCTAAGGTTTTTACATGATTCTTGTACATTTTCCTTTATTTTCATTCAAGCAAAGCACCTCTTTATTATAGGGTCAATCATAAATATTGGTGTTCATGAGCTCGAATCTACACAATTTTCTTTTCCCAAGCCATTCACCTATAAAAAAATTCAATGCAACATTTATCCTTTTATAATAAGTCATTAGAGCCAAATACCAAGACTTGGAAGGACAAACTTATATAAATTAATATAATCACTTTAAATTTAACCCATATATATATGGCTCTAAAACATCCATACAAATTTGGTAGGACAAAGATCATAATCAATAATGCCCTATGTTTTTACTTGGTTGACTCTATTCACACCTTGTATTATCTAGATTTAGGGCTTTTAATCTTATTTATGCATTTGATAAGGAAAACAAGCCACATCACGAGTTGACAAGACTGAAGATGTGCTTGCATAGATAGGAGTGAAAGAGTGCCACTTTGAGGTCTTAGTGTTGGCTTAAACTAGGGATAGGTGGCCAAAAACCCTAGCTACAGTTGTGTCTAGGCATGATGTGCAAGTGTACACTAAGATAGGTGAACCACAGGCTTGGGATCGGTAGGAGGTCCCATTTTTTGAAGAACAAAGGCCATCAAATTTAATTCAAGAAGTAACGATATATCAAGAGATGGTTGGGTACTAAAGGCCCATCAGATAGTGACAATGCAAGGTGGTAGATATAATGGATGACACATGTCACCTAAAAAACTTGTGCACCTATAAGAATTGATTGCTAGCCTATGTTGGTGTGCTAGTGTAATGTAGAAAATTGCATACCCTTGCAATTTCACACTACATTTTTTTCTCATTTTAGTTTCCACTCCCCTAGCATGTTTTAGGTCCATTTATAGCCCTCCCTTAGCATTTTCCAACCCATACCATGTTGTGTTTGTGTTATGTTTCAACCCTTATGTGTAGTTTTGTGAATTTTTGTTTAAATGCCATAATATTTTGCTTGTCCTAAGGTGTTTTGAGAGTTTAGAAGCTGATGCCACTTGGACACTAGTGCTTAGCCTGGACATTTGTGTGATACGCTAGCATCCTAAACCTATCTACCACCCAGTGACAATTTTTTAGCATTACTTACCACGTGTTGCAACATGCAATATCTTGTGTAATGCATCTATGACCATCAATTGACTTCTTTTGACCTACCTTTCCTTTTCTCCCTCTAAGTTACTCTTTTTGAATTATCTCTTGCTAATCTTGAAAAACTCTCTTTGTAACTCCATTGTGATTCCAGCATATTGTTGTGTTCTTGAGTGATATAACTAGCATTGTTGGAAATCTTTTATGGCTCTCTACAATGTACAAAAAAGTTGTATTGTGTTATTTGAACTTATGTGATCATCTTCCAAGCTTTGTGCATCTTCATAGGGTTTTTTAGAACCACTACTTGCTACTGGGCTCTTCCTTGGGCCTTGTTCTTGGCTGGGTAGCTCTTCATCTTTATTTGTGAGGTGATTGTGTTCCATTTTGCCCTCTTATTATTATTTTGTTTATGTAATCCACTTATCTGTAGCACTTCAGTGGGTTCCTTCATTTCCCTTCTCTCCTTCCATAGCATACTAGTTTTCTCTAGCTTGAGTAGATCAACTTGAATTTGCATTCTTATTTCTATCATTGTCACTATTGTTATTTTTCGAAATACACCTAGAAAATAAGAGAACACACTTATTTTCCAATATTTTTCATTATCAATTGTCTATGGAGGTCAAAAGACTGACATAGGGGCTTGACCTGAAGGCAAGCCCCCAAACAACCCCAACATCTCTTTGTTTCCCTTATAGGTTACAGATTTAAAGGAGGAGACTTCAACCACATGTTGATTTTTTAGATTTTCCCCTTTTATTTCTTGTCATTTCATTTATTTATTTTAAGCATATTGATAATATCTCTTCAATTTTGGCTTGTTTTTGTCACCTAGAAACTCTTGGGTTTGCTATTATCTTCTATTGTGTAGGATAAGTAAATTAGCTTAAAGTAGACTCTATATTTTTAATTTTTCATATTGTTTGGTCTACAATATGATATACTAGCATCCTAGGTAGTGGCTTCCTCTATTTGGTACTAGGTCTTTCTCATCATCTTCTTTTCAGTTCTGTAACAAAAATATGTAAATCATTTTCTAGTTTTTAGTAATTAGTGATTTATCAACATTTCTTTCATTTATCTTAGAAAAATAAAAATGTTTATTTCCTTTATTCAAAGCATTTTTTGGATTGTAAAATCATTCTATTAAATAGTAGAAAAACTAGTGCAATCGTAATGTGGAAGTAATGAAAAATTGTTTGGCTAATCATCTTAGCTAAATCACTATTTTTTCTCTTTTACATTTTGGTGAACCTGCTACTCCTTAGAATTTAAGCATCTTCTCATCACATTTGATTGTGTGTTGTGAAGTATAAAATCATTTATGAGCTTCATTACACAATCCTCACATTTTGATAACGTTGTTCGATGAAGTTTGAGAAATGGTAACATGGCTTAATCTCATCCCTATAATACCCCTATTAGACCGAGACCTATTTTTTCTAGCTTCCTGTATGACACCACAACAACAACTCTACCTATTATATCATTTTTCTCAACTCCTAGAATAAAAAGTTTTCATGATGTGAAGATGACTTTTGACCATGAGGTCACTCTAGGCAATGTCTCTCAAAACCAAGTGGGTGATCTTGATCAACACTTGGCAGATTATCAAGCCTTTATATCAAAAGAGAACATGTATAATGATGTTGTTCCCATTGTAGATGCCCTCCATGTCATTCTCACAAACCATCTTGATGGTGTTGATTGTATTCATGACATAGCTCACATCGTACATAGCAATGTTCCACCTGTGGTAGCTTATCATGAAGGAACACACGATTCTCATTCAAACAATATTGATTAAAAAGTTTATATTCCAATAGCTACCTCTTGCACTCAAACATACACATCTTCTCACATGGTTATTAATGCTCCATAGCATGGTAACACAAACGTTGATTCATTTCGAATGGCGAGAAACCCATACATCAATATGGGTTTGTTCACCTTTCCACTGCTCTACAACTCACTTTTCTTATTGAAAACCTCATAACCTCCCAAAATATGACACTTCCTAACACTTCCACTACTACTTGCATACCTACACATACCATGATCTAGTCATAAACCTTCTTTTACAGAATGTTAGCACTCTTTAGTAGCAACTTGTTACTCTTTCCACATCTACTCAACCCCTCATTCTACCATACTACCTATGCAATCTCCTAGCACTTGCCACTTTAGTATCTTTATTTCCCATTGGTTTGAGGCACCCAAATTTGAAAAGTATTCCAATAAGGGAGACCCATAGACCCATGTGTCTACTTCTACTACATTATGCAACGATTTTATCTTCCAGGACCAATTTTTAGAAAAACTCTTCCCACGGTCATTGAAAGACAATGCATTAGAATGGTTTTGCTCATTGCCTGATCATTCTATTTCTTCATTTAAATAATTGGTAAACTAGTTTCTCCAGCACTTTCATGCAAACATTGGACCCTAGGCCATCTATAATAACCTGGTCCACTATCACCAGGGTGCTCAAGAGAAGATAACTAATTTTTTATTTAGATATCAATCTTTATTCTCACATATTTCTTAGTCCTTGCTTGATTCAAATGTGCAATGAGTATTCATTGGAAACTTGCAACCTCTAATCCGAGATAATATTTTGTTGATAAAGTATCCATTTTTTTCTCATCTGTGTACAACGCTTTGTGATTATCAACAGTCTATTAGCTAGTTTGAGGTTCCAACCTCATTGGCCCATGTTGGATAGTCTGGAGCTTCATCTTCTTTCAAAAATTATAAGAAAAACAAAAATTTATTCAAAAATAATAATTTCATAGTTGTTAACAATGCATCGACCACTACATCTTCACCAACTACTTTGGCCCTCTCTTCATCAAAATAACAAAGAAATAGGTAATTCATGTCTTTATCTAAGTATCTTTACTCCATATTGCTACAACTTGTAAATACTAATTTAGTACACTTACCACCCATTCATCCATTAGACTTCAAATGACCTGAAGGCCTTCTACTAGTTTCATAGAGTACCTGACCATGACATATAAAGATGCTTCCATATTAAGCACATTATGCAATACCTAATTGATTCAAACGTGATATAGGCCTCTAACATAAACAATAGAGGTAATAAATTAGTTTCTCCACCAAATCAAAATCTACAAATTTACACCAACCTGCTTCCCCGCTATTCTTCAAACTTTATAGACCTTGATTCCACCTCCCAAGTACTAGAAAATGACAATTATCAATCAGTTCCTTCCTTTTCTTAGATTATAGGGATGGTGGAAATCTACCCCTAAGTTCATTGAGAGTAGCTTATCTTTGAACTTGTCATTTCCTTCTCCTTTCTCAATGTGCCCATGCATATATACGACAAACCTCTTTACATTACTACACAGGTCAATGGAAATCCCATTAGGAGTGTTCTAATTGATTTGATTTGCATGGTGAATGTAATTACATAGGAATTTTATATATTCATGAATTGTATAAAGATAAGTATGAGTAATATAAAGTCTATATATGATTACACGATGAACTCTCTAGACCAACCTTGGGTTCGCTAACCCTCTCTATCTAGATGGGACCAAAAACCCTAGATGTTCCTTTCTATGTGATCCCCACATCAGATTTTTTTAATGAATCTAGGTCATACATGACTTACTTTCATGAGGGTGCTCCCCTTTATAATCCATAAGTGCCTAAAACTCCCACATAGAGTAGTGTAGACAATCAATCATAGTAGATTTTTTCCACTCTTGATGCATGGAAATTTATCCTTGGATTAATTTTGGCCTCATAATGACTTCCTATTTATATCTTATTAGAAGTTCAAATCTATTTAAATTGTATTCCTATTTGGTGGCCCCTCTTCCTCTTCTCCTATGGCTACTCCCCCCTTGTCCTCTCAATCTCTAACAATTTCTCCTATTCCTTCTACTGCCCCATTAACAATAAAATGAAAGAAACTCATATTGAGGGACCCTCCCCATCCCCGTGTGGCTAACCAGTATTCAAAAGCTTCACCTCCAACTTTTACTCGATTGCTAGAGGTAAATAACGATTACTACATAGATCATTGCTTATCATTGAGATTTCTCAACCTCTAGTGGTTTCTCCTGTTCCTCTTGCCTCTTCGATAGTGTGAGGAAAAAAACCCATGTTGCAAGACCCTCCCCATAATTCTATGGTTTCTTAACATTCAATGGTTCTTTCTATTCCTCTTCCTACCTCTCAAATAGGGGAAGAAAAGGATCCTACATTGGAAAACCCCTTGCTCCTTTAGCAAATACTTTAGCTCATACTTGGAGAAATCATCTCATGAGAGATTGCAAGCATCGTCATTGTGTTGTAACTTGAGAGTGTGTTGTTGAAGTTGGGTCCATTCCTGAGCATCCTCCTCCTATGTGGTTGCCCCTTTATATTTATCCTTTTGAGCCTCAGCCTTCCCCTTCCTGGCCTGAACCTCTCCCATCCCTGACCCCTATATCTCCTCAGCCAAACCCAGATGAACATAACCCCAAAAGGGTTCAAGTACTAGTCTTGGCATCATCCACTGAGCACTCCATCATTCCAATCATTCTAGATCAACCTCATTTCTCAAAGCCCCTCGATCTTCCCAACATCAATATCATTTCTAACACTATTCTCATAGCACTTGTACCATTCCAACACAATCACCACCAACTTTTTCCATATGTGCTTCGCATCACCATAATTGGCATTGACATTCCACACCCACCACCTAAATTTAAACCAAAACATTACACCACGCCACCCTTTTGCAATCCCAAGTGTATTCTAGTATCACCACTCCCTCTAAGCCTGTTATTAGTTCTTCTTGTTATGGAGGATTCTCCTCCACCCATGTCTCTTAGTGCTCACATTTTTATCAATAGCATTGAGCAACCATGCCTTATGTAATATTCTAATAGTGAGTCAAATGATTCCTCCCTAGTAGAGTACCTCTATGAATCCTTCATGGATATTCCCTCATTGCCTTCAATTTTCACAAGATCATTGATAATAGCCCTTGGTGATGCACAAGAGGATGCTACCCCTATAGCTACTCCTCTCATTCTATTGCAAGAGACTCCCCTAGTACCTCTCTTCATGTGGTTCCTCTATCATCTCACCCTTCATCCCCTTATGATGAACAAGATTGGGACTTGGATGACTTGATGGTGCCAGACCCATGAGGTTAAGACCTTTGTTTCATGTGTATGTGTTGTTGTCTACTTATTTGTTCTATTTTCCCTGTAATCAATGATTGATATGTGTGTGTGTCTCCTTCTTGTATTTGTATCTACATTCCCCTATATGTTGTCCACTTGACTTTTTCAACATTTTGGGGATGATGCAAAGCATTGGGAGATTTAGCTTCCTTCCATGTTGACCCAAAATTTAATTTTTATTTTATTTTCATGTGGCATTCTTCCTTTGTGCTCATAGTTCTACATGCTTGGGGGATTAAAACAATTCTATCCTTATCCCTTAATGATCTTTGACTCCTTTATATTTATACCAACCCCAAGAACATAGATCCCTTTGTGTTCTTGTGATGCTTCTTGATTTTTATGTGACATGCTTTGGCATTGCTTGGTGTCATTCCATGATCACACAACTTTTTGTGTATCATTCCTGGAACATCACTTTGAGTTCCTCTCCTTAGGGGAACCTTTTCTTGAGAAAGACTTTGGCAACATATCTCTTCATATATGTTTCTTGAAGTTCTTTCACCTCTTTTCCCTTATTATACCTTAAAACTATTTGCATATGTTAAGTTTATGCAATTATTTTAAGGCAGGGGCATATTTTGTGCTTTTCACATATACACACACCACATTGATGGTATGCTCCATAAAACATTCACTCCCTACAAAATTAGTAGCTTGTGGCTATAATAGATGCAATTTATTAGACTAACCACCCTTATCAGTGTTAAAAATCTGAAATAGATTGATAACCCAAGAACTTTAAAAGAGAAATTCTAAGCTACATAAACTGAAAAAGCATAAATGATGTAAACTAATGACTTTGAGAGATATGCAAATGTCAGAATGATAGAATTGGATTAAGAGCTCAAAGAATCGACACCAAAGAATGACAAAATAACCATACAAGATGTAATAGGATGAAAAATACAAGCTAGGTAGTGAGTTTATATAGACTGGGGAGAGGTTGGAGGTGGCAAAACCGACCAACAAGGAGAGACCACCAATAATCTAAACATAGTAAATACAATTCCCTCGTAGGATGGTGACACCTCAAATGACCTACTCACCTAATTAAACTCACTTTATTTAACCTAAGCAAGCTTAATAAAAGTGTAGGAAAAACCTAGAAAATAGGGAAAATAACTAGTCCACTACGAAAATAAAAATCTACACTAACACCCCCCTTAAGTGTAGATTAAATGGGTGAAAAGATGGGTGTCAAAAAATCAAGCTTGATGAGGTACCCATGTACAATGAATTCCCCCACAAAGAGAAGAAACCTCGCAAACAAAGGAATAGAAGCCCCCTCCATAAATAGAGAGAGAATACCCCCTAGAATAGAGGACTTAAAAACCCCCTGAAGTGGACACCTGCCACACCCCTAGAAAAGCTCACAAATGAAATAATTTGCTCTCTATGAAGGGTTTGGTGAAGATATTCATGATCTGCTCTGATGTCAAACAGTACTTGAGATCAATGATCTTGTTAGTGCCTGAATTGACTGGCAGTTTTTTGAGCAATTTTCATGCAGGCACTCTCCCTAAGTATCCAAAAAATGTTCTAAGTGTTGGACCTCCTCAGCATTTTTTCAGCTGCAGCATCATATTTTCCTGAGGAGGAGGTCATCATCATCATCTTGTCTTCGATGATGGTCTGCATCATCATGTTCTCCGTCGACTTGTTTTTCATCGTCATCATCATATTTCAATATCAGGTGATGTTTGGATATCATCCTGATCCTGCTGATGAGCTACAATGCGCCCTGATTTGCTTGCGGGGGTGATTTTTCAAGTATCCGGTGATCTTCCATTTATCACCTTGCCCAAACATGATGATGATGTTGCCCCGATAGTCTGAAGGGGTTATTCTTCGAGTTGTTCGACCTGACTTGTTTTTTCTTAAGGGTCGTCATCATCATCATCATATTTTCAGTTATCACTGTGTTGCTTGCGGGGGTCATCATATTTTCTGCCTTCATGATATTTCGCCGGGGTGATATTTTATCATCGGGTGATCTTGGTTATGATCATCCTGATGATGTTGTTGAAGAGTTCTAAGTGCGACCCGATATTCACTGGGGTCATCATATTTTGAACGTCAGGATGATCTTAGTCAATATCATCCTGATGATGTTGTATCACTTCTTGTTCGTTGTTTTGTCATCCTGATGATGCTGACGTCATTCTTATGACAGGGTGATATCTTTTTCTCTGCCTATCTGCATCATGATATTTCCAAAGGAGGGGGTGATATTTTCATATCACCCGGGTGTATGTTTGTTCCAGCGTCATGATGATGCTGATATCAAGGAGATATCTGCCTGCCGGCTTCGTGCATTATCTAGTGGGGGTGATCTTTTCAAGCATCATCATATTCATCTATCGCCCCGATCTTATAGTGGAGCTACAGTGCAACCTGATATTTGTGCATCAGGATGATATTTCCAAATATCCGGTTGTCTTCCGAATATCATCCTGATGTTAATATGATGATGACGTCATCAAGGTCCGGGGGGGTCATATTTCTAACACAGATCATCTTGTGGAGATCTCCCGATATTTGCAAACATGATGATGACGTCATCCGGATATGAGGAGGTGCGCAGTAGGTAGATATGATGATGACGTCAGCAGGATATGATGATGACATCATCAGGATGTTCATCGGCCAGACTTTTGGTATAAGCTCAGCAGGAGGATGTTCCTCCGATGGATCAGGTTGTGCTGATGAAGGCAATTATCATGCAGGTTATATTGCGATATGATGCTGACGTCAGGGTGATATTTCAAGCAACAGGATATCATGCTGCTGGAGGATGATGATGATGAAGTCTTATACTAGTGTCGTCAGGAGCAAAAGCACCGACATCATATATGCTCATGACCTAGTATATAAAGTGTTAATGAGGTCATCGCGGGGTGCATGTGGGATAATTGATATCCTGCATTTTCAAATATCATGATGATGAATCTCGGCGGGAAATGGTTGCGATCGACTGTTAGATGTTTTTCCCAAGGCCGCGGGTTGGTGCGCCATTAATGGCGAAGGTTGCAGAGGTATGGGCGGATCTGGTACCCGATTGAAGGTGTACATCAGCGGACAGTGGCGCAGGGCTCGAGATATCTTCCTGTCTCCTCCCCTACCTGCTGCATTCATGTTTGGGCGCCAATCTGGTAATGTGTTTGAGTGCCATTTTGCTGATACTGTGTATCTGGCGGGATTTTTGGTCAACCATGTAATTAATTGCTGTGGTACACTACCTGGCTATTATAAGCAGGAAGTGTTACTCATTTGTGGTTGTTGAAAGCGGAGGATTTTTGGCTCTGTAATTCAAAACCAGCTGATCTGGTTGCTCTGTACAGTTTAACTTGTGAGTTTATGTATCTCCTGTTGTACGATTTGGCATGAATCCACTGATTTCATGGTTGATCTTATATGAGTAATGCTATCTTAGCATGTGTTGTGTTAATTCTGTCTCCAGTATTGCATGTATTCTTCTTCTGAATCTGGATATTTGGGTAATGTTTAGATTCTAGAGCATAGAATTCCTATGTTGAATGTCTAATCTTTTAACTTCTGCTCAAGGGGTAGATTAAACTATTTTCAGGTTGAACATTGGGAAGGGTATACTGCAGTAGGGATGCCATAAGTAGAGATAACTTAACACTCTTCATTGGGAGATATCTGTAAGGCAGATATCATGTGTATCCCCCTGAAATCCAGTTTTAGCTATTCATGCTGATCATTCACAGGTGTATGTCTACCGACTCCAAGCCCTGGATAGGCACCAATCATGCTGTGTTCTTGTGTTATACACCATGTCCAGCTTTGCATCCAAAATTCAAACTAAAACATTTCATACTTCCACCTGTTAGTTGTAGGAGTAGGATTAGGAACCCCCTGCATGCTCTCATACCCAACCAGACATCATGTCCAAGAATGTTGCCAGCCTTGTGATCTATCATGCAGATCTTGGTCCATACATGAGAGTATTCTGCCTGTTGTTGTCAAGTTAGATCCTTCTATCTTTGAGCTAGTCAAGGTTACATCTTGAGTTATAGGGATACCCCCCTTGGTGTGGCAGAACCAGAAGTGAAGGGGAGGCAGCTCACGCAACCTCCTGTATTTAGTTGGCTGAATCTACCTGTGCATTAGAAGTGGCAAACCCTAATGCTGATTCAGAAAAAAAACCAACAAATTGGCGACTCCGCTGGGGAGATCAATGTCATATCCATGAAAGTTTGAGTCTACAAGATAAAAAAAATTAGACCTGGAAACTGTTTGTTGCAGCAGAGAGAAGGGTTATATATGTGATTCTGCTGGTGGATGACCCAGAATGAAAGAAATCAATCTGCAGCTTCAGCTTGTTTGAAGCTCATTCCTCTTCAAGGAGGTGGCGACTCTGCATCAAAGAACCTGATAAAAGAACAAAATCAGCCAGAGAAGAATTTGCAGCTTCTGCAACATATCCAGGTATTTCATATTGTTTGACAGACTCCCTATTTGGTGAGATAGCACTGGTTAAAAGGGGAACATTGGTGAAAGCAGAGCTTGCATGCTTCTATTAGAACTTACACTGTATTTCAAAGGGCATGCAATGTTGTTCAAAAGACTCATTTAAAGGACTTTAGGAAAGTTTGAAAAAACAGCCTGAACTTTGAGTGCCTAAAGTCATTGTTTGTAGAAAATCTGAGTAGAGAGGAGGGTTGCAATAACATAAAGGATGTATTATCTGCCTATGCACCCTTGTGAAGTGTCAAATGCAAAAATGTATAGTAGTCAGTCCCAACAATGTAATAAAAGAAGTTTCAACATAGACAAATATAAGCCCATAGATTTCAATGGCATTTGTGGCTATCCAAATGCTTTTCCACCTAAAATCAGAATTTTTTTGCCTAAATTCAAGGGTATAAAGGATGAATCAGCTGAGAGACACTTGCAGCAGTTCATGAATGTGATAGATGACTTTGAGATTGACCATGAGGATGTGGTTATGAGATTATTTGTTCAATCTCTAGATGAAGATGCAAGGGACTGGTTTTCCTACCTTCCAGCTCACTCTGTCAACTCTTGGCATGGTTTTAAATCTGCATTTCTAGTACAGTATGGTGAAAGAGTTTCTGAATATGCAGCTATTAGTGACTTCATGTACATCCATATTGAAGAAGATGAGTTGATCCCAGCCTTTAACCTCAGATTTATGAGGGCATTGAATAGAATTCCAGAATGCATGAGACCTAATGATGCACTGTGCTTAGTTATCTATTTGGGAGCCTTTGATAAGAAAATGAGTTACAGATTAAGAGACAAGGAGCCCACCACATTGCATCAGGCACATCAGTTTGCAACTGATATTGAAAACAATTGGAGGTATGGAATACAAAAGGGTTATTTCTCTAAAAATTTTTGTTGTCCTGCAGCCCCCAGTGTTAATGGAGGATTTAATTCAGGTATTGACAATGAATGTCATAGCACTCACACCCCTGTTGTCCCAGTTTTTGCATCATTCCAAGTAGATGATGTTTCTATCATAGAGGAGGATGTCCTTTTTTGCCCAGCAGGTGAAGTTGAAAATAATAATTTTTCAAGTAATATTTGCATACCAGTCCTAAACAAAGAGCCTTCATGTTTAAATGATCCAGTTGTGCAGAGTTGTGATCATATGGATCAAGAATCAATATCAGTTTCATCAGGAAGTATTGGAGGGCTGGAAAATGATGCAGATTGTTCAACTTCAGAGTACATTGAAACAGCAAAAATCTTGTATGCGGGGCAATTAGATGATAAAAATGATATCCATGACCAATTCATGGATCAGGTTTGTTCTTCTTATGACTCTGGATCTGATGATAATGAAGAAGAATTGGAGTGTCATGAAGAAGAAGCAGAGGCCTTTGCAGTGAATGTTAATCCCCTTTATGATGAGCCTGCTGATGCATATGATGTTGTGAGTCTTGACTTTCAATGGTGCAGGATTAACCCTTTGTTTGAGGATGATGATACTGATTTGCAAACTGTGAATAATGAATGTTCATCATCACCTGATTCAGACATGTGCAACATTGGGTGTGTGGATCAGGTTTTGTTTTCAATATCAGTAGATATTAGGGGTCTCATATTTTCTGAGTATTTTGAATTGTTGGATCAGCTGGATGAGTGCCTGATAATGTGCAACAGCCAGATAAATGATAAAGAATGCCAAGAGCAGTATGATGTGCTGTCTGAGGGACATAACATACATGTGTTGCCTAATGTTGAAGAATATTATGTGTATGGTTATATGTCTAATTCTGAAATCCAAAATGACAGAGCTGAAAATGATGGTGGCAAGCTTTCAAAACTGGTGGAATATCTTTTTAAGCAGATGACATTATGGGCAGATTATGCCAATCTTTTCAGTTGGGATTGGGATCTTTCAGTTTGGAATCAGGCATTTGACAAGAAAAAATTATGGTTTTTCCTTTTTGGCTGCCTGGGGCCGCCAAAATAATGTTTAAAAATATTGTGTTTGGTGATGCAGATCATGATAACTTCATGACTCTATGCCCAATGGATAAGGGACTGGTCTGCATCCCAGAGTTCAGGGGTTCTCGCTGCAGTCTTGCACCTGCACGTCCCCAGACAGAGCCAGTGTTAGTGCCTGAATTGACTGGCAGTTTTTTGAGCAATTTTCATGCAGGCACTCTCCCTAAGTATCCAAAAAATCTTCTAAGTGTTGGACCTCCTCAGCATTTTTTCAGCTGCAGCATCATATTTTCCTGAGGAGGAGGTCATCATCATCATCTTGTCTTCGATGATGGTCTGCATCATCATGTTCTCCGTCGACTTGTTTTTCATCGTCATCATCATATTTCAATATCGGGTGATGTTTGGATATCATCCTGATCCTGCTGATGAGCTACAGTGCGCCCTGATTTGCTTGCGGGGGTGATTTTTCAAGTATCCGGTGATCTTCCATTTATCACCTTGCCCAAACATGATGATGATGTTGCCCCGATAGTCTGAAGGGGTTATTCTTCGAGTTGTTCGACCTGACTTGTTTTTTCTTAAGGGTCGTCATCATCATCATCATATTTTCAGTTATCACTGTGTTGCTTGCGGGGGTCATCATATTTTCTGCCTTCATGATATTTCGCCGGGGTGATATTTTATCATCGGGTGATCTTGGTTATGATCATCCTGATGATGTTGTTGAAGAGTTCTAAGTGCGACCCGATATTCACTGGGGTCATCATATTTTGAACGTCAGGATGATCTTAGTCAATATCATCCTGATGATGTTGTATCACTTCTTGTTCGTTGTTTTGTCATCCTGATGATGCTGACGTCATTCTTATGACAGGGTGATATCTTTTTCTCTGCCTATCTGCATCATGATATTTCTGAAGGAGGGGGTGATATTTTCATATCACCCGGGTGTATGTTTGTTCCAGCGTCATGATGATGCTGATATCAAGGAGATATCCGCCTGCCGGCTTCGTGCATTATCTAGTGGGGGTGATCTTTTCAAGCATCATCATATTCGTCTATCGCCCCGATCTTATAGTGGAGCTACAGTGCAACCTGATATTTGTGCATCAGGATGATATTTCCAAATATCCGGTTGTCTTCCGAATATCATCCTGATGTTAATATGATGATGACGTCATCAAGGTCCGGGGGGGTCATATTTCTAACACAGATCATCTTGTGGAGATCTCCCGATATTTGCAAACATGATGATGACGTCATCCAGATATGAGGAGGTGCGCAGTAGGTAGATATGATGATGACGTCAAAAGGATATGATGATGACGTCATCAGGATGTTCATCGGCCAGACTTTTGGTATAAGCTCAGTAGGAGGATGTTCCTCCGATGGATCAGGTTGTGCCGATGAAGGCAATTATCATGCAGGTTATATTGCGATATGATGCTGACGTCAGGGTGATATTTCAAGCAACAGGATATCATGCTGCTGGAGGATGATGATGATGAAGTCTTATACTAGTGTCGTCAGGAGCAAAAGCACCGACATCATATATGCTCATGACCTAGTATATAAAGTGTTAATGAGGTCATTGTGGGGTGCATGTGGGATAATTGATATCCTGCATTTTCAAATATCATGATGATGAATCTCGGCGGGAAATGGTTGCGATCGACTGTTAGATGTTTTTCCCAAGGCCGCGGGTTGGTGCGCCATTAATGGCGAAGGTTGCAGAGGTATGGGCGGATCTGGTACCCGATTGAAGGTGTACATCAGCGGACAGTGGCGCAGGGCTTGAGATATCTTCCTGTCTCCTCCCCTACCTGCTGCATTCATGTTTGGGCGCCAATCTGGTAATGTGTTTGAGCGCCATTTTGCTGATACTGTGTATCTGGCGGGATTTTTGGTCAACCATGTAATTAATTGCTGTGGTACACTACCTGGCTGTTATAAGCAGGAAGTGTTACTCATTTGTGGTTGTTGAAAGCGGAGGATTTTTGGCTCTGTAATTCAAAACCAACTGATCTGGTTGCTCTGTACAGTTTAACTTGTGAGTTTATGTATCTCCTGTTGTACGATTTGGCATGAATCCACTGATTTCATGGTTGATCTTATATGAGTAATGCTATCTTAGCATGTGTTGTGTTAATTCTGTCTCCAGTATTGCATGTATTCTTCTTCTGAATCTGGATATTTGGGTAATGTTTAGATTCTAGAGCATAGAATTCCTATGTTGAATGTCTGATCTTTTAACTTCTGCCAAGGGGTAGATTAAACTATTTTCAGGTTGAACATTGGGAAGGGTATACTGCAGTAGGGATGCCATAAGTAGAGATAACTTAACACTCTTCATTGGGAGATATCTGTAAGGCAGATATCATGTGTATCCCCCTGAAATCTAGTTTTAGCTATTCATGCTGATCATTCACAGGTGTATGTCTACCGACTCCAAGCCCTGGATAGGCACCAATCATGCTGTGTTCTTGTGTTATACACCATGTCCAGCTTTGCATCCAAAATTCAAACTAAAACATTTCATACTTCCACCTGTTAGTTGTAGGAGTAGGATTAGGAACCCCCTGCATGCTCTCATACCCAACCAGACATCATGTCCAAGAATGTTGCCAGCCTTGTGATCTATCATGCAGATCTTGGTCCATACATGAGAGTATTCTGCCTGTTGTTGTCAAGTTAGATCCTTCTATCTTTGAGCTAATCAAGGTTACATCTTGAGTTATAAGGATACCCCCCTTGGTGCGGCAGAACCAGAAGTGAAGGGGAGGCAGCTCACGCAACCTCCTGTATTTAGTTGGCTGAATCTGCCTGTGCATTAGAAGTGGCAAACCCTAATGCTAATTCAGAAGAAAAACCAACAGATCTACTCGTGAATCAACTCTCAAATGTAGTGCATGTGGATCTCAATGTGTTTAGTCCTCTAGTGATGGACTGAATTGCAAGAGATCTGAATCACACTCTAGTTGTCACCAAAGATGACTATAGGCTTCCAAAATAGAATACCAAACTCAATAAAAATGTTCTGAAGCCAAATGGCCTTAATAGTAGCATTAAATTATCCTTGATACTCAGCCTCTATAGATGAAAGAGCAATTGTAGACCACTTCTTGCTTGACTAAGAAACTAGATATGAACCAAGTGAGTAGAAACACCTAGAAGTAGACTTGTGATCTTGAGAATCACTTGCCCAATTTGAATCTATGTGTCCCACCAAGTCAATATCCACGCCCGCTACATAGTGAATCCCATATTTCTGAGTGCCCTATACATAGTGAAGAATTCACTTAACTACTTTCCAATGCAACTCATGTGGCTCTTGCATGGACCTGGAGTTGATATGACAAATCAGGCCTCGTCTGATTCAAGTATATGAGATTCCCAAATAAATGGTGATACAAGGTAGCATAAACCAATGGTGAATAATAGCGATCCTCAAGTTTGACCCCTAGAAAAAATGGAGTCAGTGTAGGCTTATAGTTAGCCAGGTGAAATCTAGAGAGCATATAAAGTGCGTACTTGGGTTGTTCCATGAAGATACTAGATGAAGACTGAGTGATCTCAATCCCCAAAAAGTAGTGCAGAAGGCCCAAGACATAAATTAGGAAATGATCATGAAGGGTAGTTTTCACTACCTTAATGGTGGATGAGGAACTCCATGTGAGCAACAAGTCATCAACATAGAGGACAAGGAAAGTGAGAGTATCATCCTATAATAGAATATACACATTCAGATCAGAATGGTACTGAGTAAACCCAACTGATAGAAGGAAGGAGTCCATCTTGGCATACCAAGCCTGAGGGGTCTAGTTAAGGCCATAGAGATACTTTCAAAGATGGAAAACAAGTGAAGGATCTTGGATGAACCCCTATGGCTATTCCATGTATATCTCCTCTTGAAGGTCATCGTGAAGAAAAGTACTCTTCACATCCATCTGATGAACTTCCCAATGATGAGATGCAAAAATAGCAAGGATAATTCAGATGGAATTCATCTTGGCAACTGGTGCAAAAGTATTAGAGTAGTCAATCCCAACAACCTGGGAGAATCCTTTTGTGCCCAAGCGAGCCTTATTCTTATCAATCAACCCATTTGTAACAAATTTTGTCTGATCGATCCACTTGCATCAAACAAGTTTACTTCCCTTAGGAAGGGGGACTAAATCCCAAGTATGGTTCCTATCCAAGGAACTGAAGACTTCTTGCATAGCATCATCCCACTTGGGGACACTAGAAGCTTCCCAAAAATATTGTGGATCGAAAGCTGAAGCAATAAAAAGATGGGGAGCCTACTCAAACTATGACCTTGTTCTTCTAGCATCGAAAGGATCACCAACCCAATCACCTACTAAATCCAATGTTTGATAAGCCCAAAGCAGCCTAGCAGGAGAAGCTGGAGGAGAATCATCACCCTCTAAATGATGACTAGGAGAGGAGGAAGATGAATCCTCATCATCATTGTTACCATATGAAGTGGAGGAATAAAACTCCCCATCAAGAGAAGGAGGATTAAGATCCTCAAAAGAACTATCATCATCTTGTAATGTCTCCAAAGTGATGGTAGATGGAGCAGTGTTAGGAGAAGAGCTGGAAACATCCTCCTCAAAACAAACACTCCTCTCGATGAACAACTCATGAGTGGGGGGATGAAGAATCTTGTATCCTTTGACACCATCTTGGTACCCAAAAAATATGCAAGGCTTGCTTTGTGGATCCATAGCCTAACATTTCTATGTTGGAATGTGGGCCCATGCCCAAGAGATAAACAATCAAAAGTGCTTTACTGTGGGTTTTCAACCTATCCAAACTTGAAAAGGGGTTACCCCCTTCACAACTCGGTGAGGAACTTGGTTCTAGATGTAACACACATAGTTGATGGCATCCACCCAATACTGAGATGCCATTGACCTAGATTGAATCATTTAGTTGGCCATCTCTTTCAAGGACCTGTTGTTTCACTCTACCACACCATTCTATTATGGATTGTAGGGAACTATGTGTTAAAGATCAATGCCCTCTAAAATGCAAAACTAATCAAACATCTGGTGAGATATTCCCCCATTATCTAGTGAAGATCCATAGTGTTACATTTATCTACTGCTATGTGGGCCCATGCCTAAGAGACAAACACTTAAAAGTGTTTTACTATGGGTTTTCAACCTATCCAAACTTGAAAAGGGGTTGCCCCCTTCACAACTTGGTGAGGAACTCGATTCTAGATATAACACGCACAGTTGATGGTCTCCACCCAATACTGAGGTGCCATTAACCTGGAGTGAATCATTTAGTTGGTCATCTCTTTCAGGGATCCATTCTTTCACTCTATGACACCATTATGCTATGGATTGGAGGGAACTACATGTTGAAGATCAATGCCCTCTAAAACACAAAACTAATCAAACATCTGGTGAGATATTCCCCCCATTATCTGTATGTAGATTTGATGGCCTTCCTAGACTATTTCTCCACAATATCTTTGAAGTCTAGAAAAAAATCAAAGACCTTAGACTTCTATTTGAGAAAATAAACCCATGTGTATCTGGAAAGATCATTAATGAATGTCAGAACATATCGAGCCTTGTTGAAAGAAGGATGTGGAAATGGTCCTGCCAAGTCACTATGTACTAACTCCAAAAGTTGTGTGGCCCTCCATGCTTTTCCTTTATCAAATTTCTCTTCAGGATGCTTACCAAGAATACATCCTTGGAAAACACCATTAGAAAACCGAATAGAAGGCAAACCATAAAACCATGTCCTGTTGACTAAGATGCTGCAAGTAACGGTAGTTCAAGTAGCCAAATTGTTGATGCCACAATCGACTCACCTCATCTAAGTGAGTGAGAAAAGAAAGTGAAGGAGAATCGGGAATAAAGTGAGAAATATGATATAGCTTGGACTAATGATCAACTTTCTCTACAACAACTGTAGACCCACTGTGCATCTCAATGATTACCACTGTGTTTGGAGTAAACTCAACCCACTTGCTAGAGCTAGTGTGAGTGATCTGATAGACAAGTAGGAGATTAGTTGAAAAATATGGAACACAAAGAACATCATGAAATGTTCCTTTGCCCATGTCAATAGACCCTCTCCCATGCACTTTAGTAGGAGTGCCATCACCCATTAGTATAGATGCCATAGAACATGGCTCCAAAGAGGCAAAACCATCTTGTAATAAAGCCATGTGGTGCAAAGCACCCGAGTCAATGATCCAAGTATCAGGTTGTGAAGCAACAACAACTAAGGCCTTGCCCTTTCCTTTCCCCTTAATTTTATCCATGTCCTTTGAAGATTCCTGAGATGAACTATGTTTGACAGAATCAGGTACTTTGATGATGTTCTTTTCAAGATGTGTCAGGTGATCAATTTGTTTCTTTAAATACTTATGTTCATCATGTCCAGGTTTCTTACAATAGGTACACTTTGCCTTCTCCTACTTAGGCTTTTCACCTTTGGATGAAGAGGTCTCATTAGCTTCTGTAGGAGCATTTAGTTTCTAATCTTATTTCTTCTCTCCTTGATTATGTTGTTTCTTATTTTTCTTACCAAACCATTTCTAATCTTTAGTGACCTAATTTGTAGCCACGACATGAGATTTAGAGGGCTTAATTCTACCCATTTGAACCAGCTTATCTTGCTCCTTTGTGAGTTGATTTGCAAATCCATCAAGAGAAGGCATTTTATAAGTGGTTCATAAGGCACTTTTAGTAGCATGAAATGTAGAAACAAACATAGAATAATTAGGACCAATCTTGGACTTAAGATCAATTGAGAATCTTTCTTCTCAATCCCACACTATTTCAACTACAATCATATTGCCTTTAGCTTAGTAAAGAAGTCCTAAATAATATCAAAACTGGTAGGACTTAACCCAAGGCTATGAGCTTATTCTCTAGTAGATGTCCTCTAATTTCATCTTGTGTACCAAAGAGATTTTCCAAAGTGGTCCATATATCATTTGGTGTAGAAATAGATTCAATATGAAAAAAAATCTAGTGATACATACATACACAAGGTTTCAAAAGATTCATCACACTTATTAAACCATTTTGGCTTTTCTACAATTAGATTAGGTTCATTTTCTAGCCCTATTATTACCCTATACAACCCTTGCAGTGGACTTGATCTCAATGCTTTACAAAATCCTCAACAAATGAGTATATGCTGAAAGTACAATCCTAGAATAAAACCAAGTGAAACAAATAGTACTACTACAAAGAAATCAGAAAATCATGCACTTTCAAAAAAAGAATCACCTCAATCCGAGGTCATTTCAAAAGTTATGAGTCTCTAAATTTCCCAAAACGAGAACTGTGTAGTGTCACCAGTGAGAATCTAAATTTTTTGGAGAATCTGTGCACCAAAATAAAAAATAGTTTGCACCGGTGTGTAAACCATGAAAAATTATCTGAAATAAAAAAAATTGCTCAGAAAATGAAGCTAATATGACCTAGAATGGGGCCTCGAAAGTTTGCCTTCAAATATGAGAATGTCAACAAAGAGGGGTTTGAGTAGTAAAAAAGATCTCCTCCACCAAATTTGATGGAACTACTACCAAAATTAGGGAATCCACCAAATTTAGAAGTCTACTAGGAAACTACCAAGTGTTGTTAGTGGATGCTAAAAATAGTAAACCTTCAGATAAGTTTGAACATCCATCAAAGATGGCGATGTTACTAGAAATCCTACTAAATTTGGCACAAGGGCCTACAAACAGGCACAGTGGCTAAGGAAGAGGCGTAGGGGTCTAAAATAGCACAGGCCAAAAAAAATTTCAAATCCTGAGCTAAATTACACATGACTTAAAGGTTGATATAGGGGGCAGGGGCCAAAGACCACACCCACTACCCCTTTGGTGAGGGTCGGTGGCCTTAAAGGCTCGCGAACCTGTTTAGGGGGCTGAAGCCCATACTAAGGGTCAAAGCCCTTTTAATATAGGCTGAGGCCTCTATAACATAGTGCTTAAAAGCACTTAATAACTAGCGCAGAGAGCTTTACAATAGCACTTTAGTGCTTAAAATATTTATTTATTTGAATTTTTTTGGCAAAAATTTGATATTTATTGCCTCATGAAGCATGTTGGGGGGCTAAAATGGCCCTTCTTGTTGGCCTAAAAATTCTTTGAATGAAAGTTGACTTTCATATCTGAGCTCCAAACCCTCACTTTGCAATTGTATCAAACTATCTCCAACACGGATAAAACAAAATCCAATCTTAACTTTCTCGAGCCTCCTAGATAGGTTGAAATAGTAAAAAATACCGCTAGTATAACCAAAACTGTTGGAATCATCCAAATATCACAAACACATATGCAAAATGAAGAGGTTATCAGATATTCATAAATCCTTTCTGACTCTCCAAATTGTTAAAAAATGCAAGAGAAGAGCATACAAGATTTTACAAAATCTCATAGAAAATAAGGTCAAACTCTCAATTAGGAATCTATGAACTTCAAATTCTCAAAACAAAAGCCTTGATACTATGTTAGAAATCTGAAATAGATTGATAACCCACGAAATTTATAAGAGAAATTCTAAGCTACGTAAACTGAAAAAACATAAACAATGCAAACCAGTGACTCTAAGAGATATGCAAATGTCAGAATGATAGAATTGCATTAAGAGATTAAAGAAGGTATACCAAAGAATGGAAAAATAACCATACAAGCTAGGTAGTGATTTTATATAGACCAAGGAGAGGGGTGGAGGTGAAAACCCCAATCAATAGGGAGAGACCACCAAATGGTCTAAATATAGTAAATGCAAATCCCTCGTAGGATGGTGACACCTCAAATGAGCCACCCACCTAATTAAACCCACTTTATTTAACCTAAGCAAGCTTAATAAAAGTGTAGGAAAAACTTAGGAAATAGGGAAAATAACTAACCCACTAGGAAAATAAAAATCTACACTAACAATCAGGATTACTTAGCCCTACTAGTTCATGCAATTCCTAATAATATTTTTACATGTGGGCCACTTAGAAACGTAATGCAAGCTAGTTGTGCTCCATTTTTGCTACTTTTTAGTACTTCTTGTGAGTCACCTAGCAACATAGTTTGCTAGTTCTTGTCATTCAAAGAGGTTTGGTGTGATTCCTAGCCCTTGCAATGTTCTAGCTCTAGAACCATACTTTACATCCTTCTACCAACACAACGCTAGAAAGGCCTTTCCCTCTACCTCTTCTCCTTCTCTTTTCTTGTATGTTTTGTGTATGATTGTTTATGCTCATATTTGATGTGCATCATATTATATGATCTACTATCATTAGTGTTTCAAAAAGTCATATTATATTTGATCCTCCTTTATGTAAGTTTATATATATGTAATTCTAACATTGCCTTTTTGTGCAACTTTTTGTTGCCTAATACTATGATCTTGCAGGATTCTAGCTTGGGGGCTTGATTCCTCTACCTGAAGGACTCCCTACAACCTCTACAATATCCTTTTTAGGTAACTTTTGTTGTGTTATTTCTTTTATGTACTTTAGTGTAGCATATCACTTAGGGTCATAAGCCTGCTAAAGTGGGGGCTAAATGTAAAGTAGAAAATTGCATACCTTTGCAATTTCATGCTATATTTTTTGCTCATTTTCCACTCTCTAGCATGCTTTAGGTCCATTTCAACACTACCTTATCCTTTTCCAACCCACAAAATATTGTGTTTGTGTTATGTTTCAACCATTATGTGTATTTTTGTGAAATTATGATTAAATGTCATAATCCTTTGCTTGTCCTAAGGTGTTCTAAGAGTTCAGAAGTTGATGTCACTTAGACACTAGACTTAGCGTGGGCATTTGTGGAACGCACTAGTGTCCCGAGCCTATCTACCACCCAATGACCATTTTTGAGTGTTACGACCTTTTGCAACATGCAAGATCTTTTGTAACATCTCCATGATCCTTGAATGACTTCTTTTGACCTATGTTCCCTTTTCTCCCTCCTTGTTACTCTTTTTCAATTATCTCTTGCCAATCTTGAAAAACTCTCTCTGCAACTCCATTGTTGATTCTAGAATACTTGTGTTCTTGAGTGATATTACCAACATTATTGGTAATATTTTATGGCTCTCTATAGTGTACAATGAAGTTATATTGTGTTATTCAAACTTATATGATCATCTTCCAAGCTTTGTGCATCTTCATAGGGTTTGTGGAACCACTACTTGTTGTTGGGATCTTCCTTGGGCCTTGTTCTTGGTTGGGTAGCTCTTCATATTTATTTGTGAGGTGATTATGTTCCATTTTTACCTCTTATTATTATTATTCTATTTGTGCAATCCACTTGTGTGTAGCACTTCATGGGTTCTTTAACTTCCCTTCTCTCCTTCCATAAGACAATAGTTTGCTCTAGCTTTAATAGATTAGCTTGTTTGTGCATTCTTATTTCTATCATTGTCATTGCTATTATTTTTCTAGATACACTTAGAAAATAAGAGCACACACTTATTTTCCATTTTTTCCATTATTCATTGTCTGTGGAGGTTGAAAGACTGACATAGGGGCTTGACCTTAAGGCAAGCCCCCCAATAGCCCCAACATCTCTTTATTTCCCTTACATGTGTATTTAAAGGAGGAGACTTCGATCACATGCTGGTTTTGTAGATTTTCCCCTTTTATTTTTTGTCATTTCATTTGTTTCTTTTAAGCATATTGATAATATATCTTCAATTTTATCTTGTTTTTGTCACCTAGAAACTCCTAGGTTTGTTGTTATCTTTTGTTGTGCAGGTTAAGTAAATTAGTTAAAAGTAGAATCCAAATTTTTAATTTTCTGTACTATTGGGACTATAGCGCAATGCACATACATCTGCATGACACGTTGGCATCTTGGGAAATGGCCTCCTCCATCTAGTACCAGGTCTTTCTCATCCTCTTCTTTTTAGTTTTGTAACAGAAATTTGTAAATCATTTTCCAATTTTTAGTAATTAGTATTTTATCAACATTTCTTTCATTTGTCTTAATGAAATGAAATTGTTCATTTGCTTTATTCAAAGCACTTTTGGGATTGTAGAATCATTATGTTAAACAATAGAAAAACTAGTGCAATACTAATGTGGAAGTAGTAAAAAAAAATTTGGCTAATACATCTTAGCTAAATTGCTATTTTTCTCTCTTACTTGAGTAGCATTTGCCACATGGTCAAATGGTGGGATCCTATTTTCTATGAACTGCAGATTACTCTGGACCTAAAAAACTTAGTGAAGTTGATTATATATGCACCATCATATATGGACTTAACACTCAGACTTAAAATTTTTTCATACTCAAATCCTTCTTAACACCTTCTCCCACACCCACAAATTAAAAATTACAATAAAAAACCATAACCCCTCCAACTCATTTTTGTCATTTTCATGCTAAAACATCTTCCACATTTTTAGCTTACAAATGTAAGGCCCCAAAAGTGTGCACGTGTCACATAAAATGGAATTTATAATTCCACCTCCTCCCAAGGAAATTAATTTTTAATTTTCTCACACATCCAAATCACATTATATGCAAAGTCCTCCCCAAAATGAATAAAAGATTCATTTTTATTCTCCATCATCCAATTTTGATGATCAAATCCTAGCCCTCCATCTCACAATCAATCTCATCCATTGATCTCAACATCCAATCTCCATCGTTGGATCAAAATCCCCTCCAATTTGCCTAATAATACAAGCCTCAACAAGCCATTTCATCATCCAATTTTAGAGCAAGTCTATTATGCTAAAATTTCTCTCAATTTCCTTCATCATAGCTAGGTTATAGTGAATTTTGGATTGAATATGGAGAGTATTTCACATTGCAAGCATTAGTTGGGTAAAGCTAGGAGCTCAAGGGTGCAAGTTCCTCAACCTTATCAAGGAGTGAGGGGTTTGGAAGCTTCAAAGGTATAAATTCTCTTGTATTTTGAGTTCCTTTTATGTTTTTCATGTTTTCCAATTTCCTCATCTTCATTTGGCATGCCCGGTGGGACCCCATGGTCCCTAACTAACCTTTCGTTTGAGAATTTTCTTGAAGGATCTGAGTAAACAAGAGTTTCAGTGCTATAACCTCTCAGTTTAGCACCATATTTCAGTGGAATAGCACCATTCCCATCTGTTTCAATACCATATGACATTGTTTTAGCACCTTATTTCTATGACTTCCCTTAACATCTTAAGCTTAGAAAAAAATTTAGTTTGTTTCTAGATGTTTTGGCATTTTTTACTATTCTTTGCTCTCTATTTTTATCAGATTATGATAGGTACAGGGGTCCTAATGGTGAAATGTGCCTAGAAATGCATGAGAAAGAATTTTTATAAGACCCTAGGTTATTTTGTTATCAACTAACTAGTTTTTTCTCATAATTTGACCTATGGTGTTCTTTGACAAGGTATGAAGCATCCTAACTACAACCTAACTTGTTTATTTTGAGTTATGATCTCTTGTTGAGCAGGTTTTGTTGGATCTTCATGATTTAGCACCATCTCCACTCAGAACAGTGCCACTGAACCAGACAACAAAAGGTAAGCAAGGTAAAAAATCGTTCAACGCCACTTTTGGAAATTGTAGCGCCATTTAAGAAAAAATTAGTACCATGCTAGAATTTAGTGCATTATTCCTTATTTTTAGTGCCCTATCCATTTTATTATTTGTTGTCTATCTAGTCTGTGAGTTTGAAAATTTCAGTGCCATTTTCTCTATTTTCAGCGCCATCTACCTGTTTTTAAGTGCAATTTCACTAGTAGAATTTTGACAAATAAATGACTATATGACAAAAATTTTAGTCATGACAACTAAAAATGATTAAATTCTAGTTGTGTTTTCAAACACAACTATAAATGACTAATTTGATGGTGGGTAAAAAACACAGCTATAAATGACTAAATAATTAGTCACACAAGTAAAAATTAGAAAGAGAGGGAAATTAAAAAAATATTTCAAATTGCAAAGATGGAATTTAGAGGGAAATGTTTTCCATGAAAATAATTCAAACAAAAGAAACCTGACCATCTCTATGCTCAAGACATTGTTCATGCATTGGACGTGATGTACAGGGGTTGAATTCACACTCAAAAATAGGTAAGGCTCATTGATATACCTCCTTTTGCATTGATGAATTGGAACACAATCGCTTGGAGATGTTAGTTTTATTGTATTTTGTTAAATTCTGTATTGAGTAGACCCATTTCAGGGGGATTTCTTGGAAGTGATAGAAGAGTTTTTGGAGAAGGGCATGGCCAGATGCATTGCATTCAATCACCGAGGAACCTTACTAGCAGGTCTGGTATTCATGCATTTTTTAAACTATAATTTTTGTTGTGTTTGGTACTCTATTTCAGTTATGCCTATTTGCCAGATGCTTTAAATACAGACAAAAAAATCCAATTCAATCTGTTGACTGTTAATACTCAAACAATACCCCTCTTATTAGGGATCAGGGTTTCAAAGCTCAGTTGTGAAGGATCAGGGTTTCACCTAATTGTAGAAGAATTGCCTCAACCTTGCAAAATTTTTAAAAAGAAAACAATAAATAATCTTATATTTCTTAATACCCATTTCATTTTCTGCCAGCCCTATCGCAATTTAGTCCCTTGAATAGTCATTATTGTGTTGAAGTATTGGTTATTAATACTAGTGTTGGTGTGTTCTAAAGAGTATTCAATATGCTTTGTTGTTAAAATGGGGTTTGATTTTTCTTAATTGGGATCATCTTAAGTGGTTCATCTTGGCTTAAAATGCCCAAGTGATGAGCTTGCAAATCAATCTAGGGTTTCTAGCTTTTTTTTTGTGATATGGAAGTCACCCTTTCGGTTGTTTCTCTCCCTGATGATCGTCTAAGTAAAATTTCCTTTTAGCATGATGATTATTACTTTTTTTAAAATAGAAAGTTCATAGTTTATAATACTAAGAAATCATCAATTTTTTTGCCATTTCTATGATTTGAAAGAAAATAACAAACACCCAAGAAAGAATAAAAAATAACAAAGTCAATTAATATGGCAGCCTAAAATAAGCCTCAAACAATACAAGGAAACAAGGATTACAACCTAGTTTGAAGTCTTTCCCAAAATTCTAAATCAAGAGTAAACCACTAATGGTAAGAAACAATAATAGGAAACATGGTTTACAACCTGGTCCCCATAAATTGTTGACACAAAGCAACCTAAAGAAAAAAGAAATTAAAAGATGACATTTTTAAATAATCAGAGCTCTATAATTGTTTAATTATGATTAAGTACATGTACATGCTAAGCCTTCTTTGTACGACGCACAGTACTGGCATGCCCAATGTGTTGATGATTACCACCACCATGAGGATTCTCAACAAGATTCATTGCCACACCACAAACCTTGGGCCAATAGTTTCTTTTGACCCTATATTTGTGATATGCATTGCCACCTTTGAGCATTGGATTTTCTATCTTTCCACCACCAGTAACCTAACTAATCATGGCTTTGCAACTAATTGGCACAATCTTCCTAGCTCTAGATGGAAGCTTTATCCTAGAAATTGAAACCAAATTCCAAGACTCATCAAACAAGGCTATTAAAAATTTGCAAAATCAAAAATTACACAAATCTAAACATTAAGAGAACTTAGATAATTGTTCCAAAATTATTTCCACTACCTTTTGAATAACTGCATTTATAAGCTCACTATAACCTTGGAAAAAAAAATTAAGCATAGAAATATGCCATAAGTCTCCACAAGGTGTACACCTAGAACTTAAAATAGTTTGAAAATAATTTGGAAAAAGCCACCATCCATAGGACATCACAACATATGCATCACATGTTTGTTGCTAGCCAAAAAGCAAGATGATAAAAAAAATGATAATGAGTCAAGGGGAACATCAAGAAGCAGTACATTCAAATTAAATTTCAACCAGCTGCTAAACGAGCACAACCCACTTTGACTTGTCATAAGTTCAAAATATTAGAATAGGTACATTTTTATGTCTGTAAAGGTGACAACAATCAAACAATGGATCAAACGTTTCAGATTGAAATGCAATAGAAATGCATTGCAAATGACAACAATCAAATTTGAAATTACTCAACTCATAAAAGAATAGTGGAGAAAAGGCATAAAAAGTGTTCCTTGATTTGATTGGGCCAATGAGAAATATTGTCTTAAAAATTCAACTATATCGCCATGTCTTTGGCAACTTCGTTACCAATACCTTGGCCAACATTATTACACAAATGAAGAGCATTATGGGAAAAAATAAAAACTAATTTGAGGCTTTACTAAGATAGCTTGACAAAGAGAAATGATATATCTTACTAAGATAGACATATGACCTTGGAGATGGGATAATACCAAAAGCTAAAACAGATCATACATCTAGACATAATCCACAAAATGCTATTAATGGTGATATCATCTAGGATACTGATAGGCATTGAAAAAATGAGATTAGCAGTGATTGTCTACTGTTTTGACTTATTTTAACAAATGAGTTTCCAATGTGAAGTGTCAACCAAGGATTTTATTACCATTCTATTGACTGTTATTTTCTAAGTCATGACTATCAATTTTGAACCAAATGAGGCCTTCCAATGCTTTGGCTTTGGGGGCTCATGATTTTATTGGTTGCCTGTGATGGAGTTGCCTGTTGTGTTTGCTTTTATGACTCCGAGGAACACACAGAATCAAAAATAGAAACAAGATAGGATGGCAACTATTGGATCCAATGGGCCATAGATGAAAAATTATAGTGAATGTCTAAGCATGGTTAATGATCTTTTATTTTGTTGCTTCTAATTATATTTGTTCAGCTATCAAGGGGGTGTAAGTCATGGCATATCTCTATATCTCTTTATTGCCTTAAGGTAGATCCTCACATGATTCTTATCTTGGTAGTAGAGGTATCTCAACACCAAAAATTATTTAGAATCCCACTCCTTCATGAAATGTAATGATTGCAAACTAATATCCCTTATCTCTACCATAAAGACAACTCTATGGAACATGTAGAGGGTGTAAGTCATGGCTTGGTTGTGTCTAAGAAAGTTCATAGTTTGTTCTATCTCCATTTCAGAAATATTGTCTAAAAAGTTCAACTATATCACCATGACTTGTTCCCTACTGCAATACCGCAAACTGTTTCTTTAACCATCGCGGGACCACGATATACTAAACATCACTTGAAGCCTTTCACCACACTACCGCACTCCTTCATTGAAATTGTCGCAGGGTTGCAGTATTCAACACTTACATAACTCAAACTCCTTATACCGCCATACTGCAAGCCTCACTGAGGCTACTGCAGGGGCACGGTGTACTGTTTTCCTTTGCTCCTTCTTACTGCCATACCACAAGCCTCACTTGAGGCCGACGTGGGGGTGTAGTGTACTATTTTCCTCTGCTCCTTGTTACCACATTACCGCCGGTTATTCTCTTGATTGCCACAAGACCATGGTGAAGTATCATATGCCACTTAAATTTATACCGCCAGCCTGCCACTTCGTTTTGATACTGCTGCGGGGCTGTGGTAATTGATCTCTACATACCGCAATGTCGCCAGTGCAATCTCTTCATGCTGCGGGATAGTGATAACTGCTCCCTTGTTATCCTTGGTTCCCGTACACCCGCCAAGACCTTTTGAGTGACCTGCGGGACTCCAGTGAGAGACAAAAACACATCAATGGTCAAAAATACAAATATCTTTCACATGGACTTGGTATGGGGTGCTTATGAATGACTCGTGGAATAACTTTAAAAGAAATATGGATCCCTAAGATGGATTTATGGAAGGAAATTTGCATGGATTTATGGATTTATCAAATGTTCTTTTATCAAATGTAAGAAGGTATCTTTATTGTAGGTTATTTCCCTATATTATTTATTCTTGGTTTGAACTCCTTGATTTTGTGGTTTTTTGTTAGGACCCAGATCTTTCATATGTAGGACCACCTACAAGGCACCAAAGGAGTCATCTGGATCATGACTTAGGAGCTAGTTAGTATTCATTGAGTGGTATAATGGTAGTTGAACTATCCTAGTCTATACAGCAAAGAGATGTACTTGTGTGCTTTGTAGTTTGTTTGTTTAATTTTTTGATGCTTAGAAAAACATCATAAATAGATAGGATGATATTTTTTGTAATTTATTCCTTCAATCACTGTCTTAGGTCTAGTTGGAGGTAGCAGAGCTGGTGGAATGGAGGGTGTACCTTATCCACCTATTTATTCAAGCAAAAATGTTGCAAGTTCCACTTCGGATTACTAAAGCCTTCACAAAAACATCTACACAAAATTCAATAATGAAGAATTTATGCACAAATTCTCTTTTGAATGATGCACAAATCCTCCACCACAACACCACACTATTGCTGGGCCTTGCGGTGATGCAGGTAATCACCCGCATCACCACAAGGTCCAACAACAGTGCGATGTTGCGGTGGAGGCTTTGTGCATCATTCAAAAGAGAATTTGTGCATAATTTCTTCATTATTGAATTTTGTGTAGATGTTTTTGTGAAGGCTTTGGTGATCCGAAGTGGAACTTGCAACTACAATATCTGATAAAAATCTACTTCCAAATATGCTTTTGATGGATGTTCATATCCTCATTCAAAGCTCCAATTCACACACAGACAGGAAGGACGCTTTCAAAGGTTGAGGAGTTGGGATTTACACCCACTGGTTGCATTTTCTTAAAATTTTCTAAGGACTTTTCAGAAAAAACCCATTTTAAACATATCCTTTAATCACAACACTCTATGATATCACATTTCTTTGAGGCATTTTTTGAAACAATTCACTTGCCTTGTCTATGCTTCCACATTTTCATGTATGTCTAGTAGGGCACTTGTAACTACAACATATGACAAAAAAATCCTTGCTATTATGCTTTGATGGATGTCCCTTCATTATTAATGGATATTTGATTTTGTGTACATTATTATAGTGCAAGCCTATTTTTCATATTGTTTCATTTAGCATCACAAATATTCTCCACAAGAACATTGTCCCTATTTAAAATGATGGAAATGGTTCACATCTCTCAGAACAATTTCTCTTGCAACAATCTTGGAGATGAATTTAGATGCAGTGTGAAAATGAGAACATACTTGAAGGTTCTTAACAACTCTAATGGTTGTACCAGGGGCCATGTTTTACAAACCAAATGTAATTGCTAATTTTTCACTATGGTGGCAGATAAATGATTCTTTTTTCTTCTATTCCACAACATTAAGTAAAAGTCTTGAATCTGGAAATATCCTATTGCCTTCATTTGCCAAGACAATTTCTCCAATTTTGCATAGCTCTCCCATGTTTGTGGATGTGATTTGTCTCCTACACAAAAAAGCATGTACCATTTTATGCCCTTCAATCTAGCTACATGCAGGTATCTTTTTAATTCCTCTATCTTTCATCAATCTCCTTACTATTTGAACCTCACCACACTTGCCCACTTCTACATAGATGTTTTAGAGAAGAATATAAGTTGTAGCATTTTTAGGATCCAACTAAAAAAGTAGTGTTGCTGGAATACTCAGCCTACATTCAAATTCTGAATTCTGGGAAACTATATACAGTAAATAGATTAATGGCTATTTGGATAGTGAAATTATTATCTTTCTTAAAAATTAACTGAAATATCTTGTCTTGAAATATCTAGAAGGATTATTTTAATTAAAGAGGATTTTGTGGTTATTTTTGTAACAATGATTTTGCAGTACAGCTAGCTTGCTATTTTCATTCAAGATACAAGTCATCAAAGTCTAGCACATACCAAGAAGATGGTACTCTACTTCAAACCCTTAACCTCACTTAGTTTAGTATGCTTACATGGGGATATTAAGGAAGTTGCTAAACAATTAATATATATCATTTGTTGTTTATGAAGGAGAATCTTGTGAGATCCAATATGGCAGTGGATCAATGTCTGGCTTCTTAAGTAAAGATGATGTCACAATTGGGAAACTTGTGAAACATTAGGTTAGTAATTTTTGGATCTTAAGGCTTCCCAGTTGGATATCAAAGATCTTTTCTCATCAAGTTAATTTGGAATTTATGTATAATTAATGGATTCTTTCATAGTGTAGGTCTTTACTAAGACAACACATGAACTAGCGTTGACATTTTTTTTTGAATCGGTAAGGATGCTTAGAGCATCATAATATATTACTATTAATAAAAATGGTGCAGGAGCACCCCTACAAGACAGGATATAGTCCGCATGACAGGACATTAGTCTATTTTTAGCATGTTTGATTTCATAATGTAATAAGGTCCATTGGACCAATGCATATGTATTAGATCAGCCTAGGAGAGTGTGTAGGCAGTTAGAGCTCGTGATCAGGTTGTCTGAGCTGTCTTCTCCCAGCCGTTTGGAAGCTCCCAGCCGCTGGGAATCGAGTCGGTAGTACTCGTAGGATATTGTTATAAATAACTCAGATCAGTTAGGGTTGGAGATAATAATGAGAGTAGTAGTTGTGTTATGTTGTACTGGTGATTGAGTGAAATCCAGAGATCAGTTCAGACATTGTGAAATATTGTTCAGGACATTTGTGTTTCATCTAAATAAGATCTCATCAATTGCATTATCTGGTTTATTAGCTGTTTATGTTCTAATTTCTATTCTGATTACAGGTTAATGGATTCGTTCAACCCTTCCACCGGTTGATTCTGTGAATCGGTGGAATGGTCATGCATGTTAGTTTAGGTTGTATTTTAGTTTTCTGTTTATGCATTTCATTGTTTGAGAGATCAGTTGGTAGCATGCTGTGAATCAACCTAGCATCCTCATGTGCTAGGATTTAGGAAGATAAACTATTAAGTTTTGATCTGAAGGTGATCCGGCCCGACCATCATATTTTCTTTGTGAAATTGTGCGGTTCTGTGAGTTTGCATGCAGCTGATGGATATACAGGGATCTGCATGTGCTTTTCCAGACGGAGTGAATCGCATCGTCATCCGTGAGTATATTGCTATCCGGATCAGGTTATAAAGTTGACAAAGACTGTATGTTTCAAGTGCATCAGGATGATATAAGTTGGATATATACTCAGTGTGTATATCGTCATCAGGATCATCTTTCGTGTGTACCCATCATCCGAATATCGCTATCATATGCGGGAGGAAAAATCATTTTTTTGGCTAAGGACCGAAGAGGTCAGCATCAGGATATTAAGAGATCACCCGGATATTCATTATCATGTTGCGGAGGATATAAGTGTCTTATATCTTGTTGACATCATCATCAGGTGCATTGACATCATCATCAGGTGCATGTGACGTCATCGTCATCAGGATATTGCGAATATCACCCTATGCAAGTTTATCCTGCTGTCGCTAAGTGTTTTGGCATCAGCGTAAGTCATCGGCATAAAGTTTGGTTAACATCATCAGGATGCTTCAATATGACCGGATAAGTCGTATCCTGATGCTATCGTTTGAGTAGTCGGATATCAGGGTGACGTAAGCATCGAAGGAGAGGTGCTTGAAGTTGTCGTCATCAGGATATATCGGAGGAACCGGATAATTTATATCCTGCTGATGAAGGTGATGCTGAACATCATGATGATGAAGATAGAGTTTGGTGGTAAGATGAACAGTGAACATCAGGAGGATGTTTGCGCTTGCCGAATATCATGATGCTGCTGACAGGCGAAAGGTGAAAGGCGATAAGGAAGTGAACAGTAGTTAGCAGGAGGATATTTCATGCTCGTTCGAAATATGATGATGCTGTCTGTGTTAGCAAGAAATATGATGATGATGATAAGCCGATAGGTATTATAACATGCTGGTTGTATTAATGACTCCTCCTTCCCATTTGTAAGCTCCCGTTGCGTTTACCTCTGCATCATAGTGGTATCAGAGCAAAGGAAGGATCTTCTGGAAAAGATCAGGGTATAGCAGGATGTCAGATGAAGAAGGAACATCAGAGATTCTGGCAAGGATGACCAACATTGAGTTGGCAGTTCTGGTAAAGAAACAGATTGCAGAGAGCAAGGCCGTGAAGGCTCAGAATCAGGAATTGAAGGATGAGTTAGAGAAGTTGAGGAACAGAGTAGGTTCTGGTAGAGAAGAAGATAGGGAAGAAGAAGAGATCCCTAGTTGGAACAAGGAGGTCGTTCCTGCAGACCAGAGACCACTGTTGAACGCCCTCAAGGCCATGGAGAGGAGAACCATGGATGTGAAACTGGATTTGCCAGTGTTTACAGGAAAGATGCAACCTGATTCAGTGATGGAGTGGATAGACTCCTTGAACAATTTCTTTGAAACAGAGGAGATACCAGAACAACAGAGGGTGAAAATAGCCCAGTCAAAAATGAAAGAAGCTGCCTTGACATGGTGGAATTTTGTCCAAGATGATAGAGTACAAGAAGGAAAGCGTAGAGTCGCTACATGGAAGAAGATGATGGCATTAGTAAAGGAAGCTTATGTCCCATTGGATTACAGTATCCAATTACACAAGAGGAAGCAAAACCTGAAGCAGAAGGAACTAGATGTCAGCTCATATACAGAAGAATTCATGAAACTTTGTATGAAAACAAAGGTAAAGGAAAGTGAAGAAGAGAAGGTAGCCAGATACCTTAATGGATTGAGGTTCAACATTCGGGAAGATTTAAGTCTGCATAATCCAGATACAGTTCAGAAATGCTTTCAGTTGGCATTGAAAGTGGAAGAGAAGTTAAAGAGACAACAAGAACAACACAATAGAGGAAGAGGAAGACAACAAAGGGGTGGAAGAGGTCCTTTTAGAGGTAGAGGACATGGACATGGATATCAAGGAGAATCCAGTCATGACAATAGTAAGGAAAATTATAGTCAGCAAGGAAACTTCAGAGGTAGAAGACCTTTCAGAGGAAGATCCCAGGGCAGAGGATCCATCAGATGTTATAACTGTAACAAAGAAGGCCATATAGCCAGCAGATGTCCAGAAAAGGCCACAAGCTCAACAGGAGAAAGAAGAACAAATCTGATCCAAGAACCTGATAATCAAAGTATGACAGGCTCTAATGCTTTTCAGAGTGTGAATGCTCCTGATAATTGTGGATACCCAGAAAGTGGAGAGTCCCTAATGATGAGAAGAACAGTGACTACAATGAAGGTACCTGACAAAGAATCCCCTCAAAGAAAGTCTCTTTTCAAGACCATTTGCAAAGCAGGAGGTAAGGCATGTAAAGTTTTGATTGATTCTGGTTCTACTGAAAATTTTGTGTCTGAAGAAATGGTGACAAAGCTTAAGCTTAGGAGATTGCCTCACCCATCCCCATATAAAGTCTCATGGCTTACCAAAGGTCAGCAGACAACTGTAGAAGAGCAGGCTTGGGTAGAATTTCAGATTGGAGCATATAAGGATAAGTTGTTGTTTGATATTACCACGATGGATGCTTGCAATCTTTTATTTGGTAGACCATGGCAGTATGATTTGAAGGCACAACATGATGGTGTTAGAAACATCTATACAATCACTAAAGATGGTAAGGATATAAAGTTACTACCATTGACAGAGAAGGAGGAGAAATCTAAAGGAAAAGAGGTGAAGGTAATGTTGATGGAAGGTAAACAGTTCATGAAAGAAGTAGCAGCAGAAGGTGCAGTTGCATATGCCCTAATCCCATGTATGAGGGTGAATAAAGAATAGCAGCAAGAAGTCAAGGAAGAGAAGAAGCAAAGGTTCATAGACCCAGCTATCCAAGAGCTATTGGATAAGTACAAAGGTATCATCTCAGAAGGAATGCTGAGATCCCTACCACCTGTCAGGGTTATCAGTCACTGCATAGACTTAATTCTAGGGTCAACACTTCCAAACAAAGCAGCCTATAAGCTCACTCCAGAACAGAATGCAGAAGTAGCCAAACAAATTGAAGAATTATTGGATTCAGGTCTGATTGGGAAAAGTTTAAGTCCATGTGCAGTACCAGCTGTACTAGCACCAAAGAAGGAAGGTACTTGGAGGCTTTGCACAGATTCCAGAGCTATTAACAAGATCACAATCAGGTATAGGTTTCCAATCCCTAGGATAGAGGATTTACTTGACTGTTTGGGAGGTGCTAAGTATTTTACAAAAATAGATTTGAAGAGTGGATATCATCAGATCAGGATTAGACCAGGAGATGAATGGAAAACAACATTCAAAACTAATGAAGGGTTATATGAGTGGAAGGTTATGCCTTTTGGTTTATCTAATGCACCTAGTACTTTTATGAGGTTGATGAATGAGGTTTTGAAAGAGTTCATTGGTAAGTTTGTCATAGTATATCTAGATGACATTCTGATTTTCAGCAACACAAAAGAAGAACATCTCAGACATATAGATTTGGTTCTTAAGAGGTTACAGGAAGAGCAGTTGATGATAAATTTAGACAAGTGTTTGTTCATGCAAGAGGAGATCACATATTTGGGTTTTGTCATTTCACAAGGAAAGTTACAAATGGATAAGGAGAAGGTAAGTGCCATATTGTCTTGGCCAACCCCAAAGACTATGAATGATGTCAGAAGTTTCCATGGGTTAGCAACCTTCTACAGGAAGTTTATAAGAGGGTTTAGTCATATTTGTGCACCCATGCTTGATACCATCAAAGGAGGAAAGAAGTGCAGATTTGTTTGGACTCAAAGAGCAGATGATTCTTTTGAAACATTGAAGAAGAAGGTGGCACAGCAGCCAGTCCTTGCACTTCCAGACTTTAACAAAATCTTTCAGGTGGAATGTGATGCCAGTCACATGGCCATTGGAGCAGTACTCAGCCAAGAAGGTAGACCTATTGCATTTTTCAGTGAGAAGCTCAATGATGCTAAAAAGAGGTATTCTTCATATGATTTGGAAATGTATGCTTTAGTCCAGTCACTCAAGAAATGGAGGCATTACTTGATGCCAAAGGAATTCATAGTATTCATAGATAACCAAGCTCTGAGTTTCATAAACAGCCAGGAAAAGCTGAACCACAGACACATGAAATGGGTAGAAACCTTACAAGCTTTTACTTTTACACTGAAGCATAAGAAAGGAGTCAAGAATAAAGTTGCAGATGCTTTGAGCAGGCGAGTTCTAATAGTCAACCAGATTCAATTAGAAAGTGTTGGCATTGATTCACTAAAGACCATGTATGAGACTGATGAAGATTTTGGGGAGATATATCATGTATGTACTTCTTTTGGAGAGAAATATCATGCTGAATTCTCTGAATTTTTGATTCAAGATGGATTGTTGTTCAAAGGTGGACAGTTATGTATTCCAAGGTGTTCTATGAGGTTAAACATCATTAAGGAGAAACATTGTGGAGCTATGGCAGGTCATTTTGGTCTAGATAAGACTCTTGATCTGGTCCAAAGACATTACTTTTGGCCTAAGTTACAATCAGATGTCAGAAAATTTGTAGAGGCATGTGTGATATGTCAGAAAGCTAAAGGCAGGTCGACTAATGCAGGTTTATATCAGCCCTTACCCATTCCTTCCAGACCATGGGAAAGCATAAGTATGGATTTTGTCTTGGGTTTACCAAGGACAAGGAAAGGGTTTGATAGTGTTTTTGTTGTAGTGGATAGATTCAGCAAAATGGCACATTTCTTGCCATGCAAAACCACTGCTGATGCTTCATACATTGCAGATTTGTTTTTCAGGGAGATTGTCAGAATCCATGGATTGCCATTGAGTATAGTGTCAGATAGGGATGTGAAGTTTATTGGTCACTTCTGGAGAACTCTTTGGAAGAAACTTGGAACAAATTTGTCTTTTTCCTCTGCATATCATCCTCAAACGGATGGACAAACTGAAGTAGTGAACCGTTCCTTAGGGAATTTGCTTAGATGTTTGACTAAACAACATGGAGAAAAGTGGGATAATATTCTATCTCAAGCTGAATTTTCCTATAATGATACTGTCAATAGGAGCACAGGGAAATCACCTTTTCAGATAGTTTATGGTATGCATCCAAGAGGAATTTTGGAATTGAGAGATCTACCTACAGTAGACCCTGTTAGTGCAGAAGGAGAAGCTTTTGCAGAAGCCATAAAAGAGGTTCATGATCAAGTCAAGACCCAACTGCAGCAAACCACCTTGAAGTATAAGGAATATGCTGATAAAAAGAAGAAGGATGTACAGTTTGATGTTGGAGATTTGGTATGGGTTCATTTGAAGAAGGACAGACTTCCTAAGGGCAAATATACTAAACTCATGCAAAGAAAAGTTGGACCATGTCAGATCTTGCACAAGCATGGACAGAATGCTTATGAGATACAACTCCCCCCTGATCTTGGTTTGTCCCCTATATTTAATGTATGTGATTTAACTCCATACAAGTCTTATCCAGATGCAGATTAGGAACTCCTATAGGATACAGTCCATGATAACATTCCCAAGCATGATCCTCCACAGTTGCAGAAGGTTTTGGACACCCGAGTGGTCAAACAGACCTGGAACAAACAGTACTTAGAGTATCTAGTCTCTTGGAAGGGAAAACCTAATTCTGAAGTAGTATGGATGACTGAAGAGCAGATCCAGAAACATGGTACAGATCTTCATACTCTCATCTCAAGTGGACTTGAGATTTCTTCTTCTGGGGAGTATGGTGCAGGAGCACCCCTACAAGACAGGATATAGTCCGCATGACAGGACATTCGTCTATTTTTAGCATGTTTGATTTCATAATGTAATAAGGTCCATTGGACCAATGCATATGTATTAGATCAGCCTAGGAGAGTGTGTAGGCAGTTAGAGCTCGTGATCAAGTTGTCTGAGCTGTCTTCTCCCAGCCGTTTGGAAGCTCCCAGCCACTGGGAATCGAGTCGGTAGTACTCGTAGGATATTGTTATAAATAACTCAGATCAGTTAGGGTTGGAGATAATAATGAGAGTAGTAGTTGTGTTATGTTGTACTGGTGATTGAGTGAAATCCAGAGATCAGTTCAGACATTGTGAAATATTGTTCAGGACATTTGTGTTTCATCTAAATAAGATCTCATCAATTGCATTATCTGGTTTATCAGCTGTTTATATTCTGATTTCTGTTCTGATTACAGGTTAATGGATTCATTCAACCCTTCCACCAGTTGATTCTGTGAATCGGTGGAATGGTCATGCATGTTAGTTTAGGTTGTATTTTAGTTTTCTGTTTATGCATTTCATTGTTTGAGAGATCAGTTGGTAGCATGTTGTGAATCAACCTAGCATCCTCATGTGCTAGGATTTAGGAAGATAAACTGTTAAGTTTTGATCTGAAGGTGATCTGGCCTGATCATCATATTTTCTTTGTGAAATTGTGCGGTTCTGTGAGTTTGCATGCAGCTGATGGATATACAGGGATCTGCATGTGCTTTTCCAGACGGAGTGAATCGCATCGTCATCCGTGAGTATATCGCTATCCGGATCGGGTTATAAAGTTGACGAAGACTGTATGTTTCAAGTGCATCAGGATGATATAAGTTGGATATATACTCAGTGTGTATATCGTCATCAGGATCATCTTTCGTGTGTACCCATCATCCGCATATCGCTATCGTATGCGGGAGGAAAAATCATTTTTTTGGCTAAGGACCGGAGAGGTCAGCATCAGGATATTAAGAGATCACCCGGATATTCATTATCATGTTGCGGAGGATATAAGTGTCTTATATCCTGTTGACATCATCATCAGGTGCATTGATATCATCATCAGGTGCATTGATATCATCATCAGGTGCATGTGACGTCATCGTCATCAGGATATTGTGAATATCACCCTATGCAAGTTTATCCTGCTGTCGCTAAGTGTTTTGGCATCGGCGTAAGTCATCGGCATAAAGTTTGGTTAACATCATCAGGATGCTTCAATATGACTGGATAAGTCGTATCCTGATGTTGTCGTTTGAGTAGTCAGATATCGGGGTGACGTAAGCATCGAAGGAGAGGTGCTTGAAGTTGTCGTCATCAGGATATATCGGAGGAACCGGATAATTTATATCCTGCTGATGAAGGTGATGCTGAACATCATGATGATGAAGATAGAGTTTGGTGGTAAGATGAACAGTGAACATCAGGAGGATGTTTGCGCTTGCCGAATATCATGATGCTGCTGACAGGCGAAAGGCGAAAGGCGATAAGGAAGTGAACAGTAGTTAGCAGGAGGATATTTCATGCTCGTTCGAAATATGATGATGTTGTCTGTGTTAGCAAGAAATATGATGATGATGATAAGCCGATAGGTATTATAACATGCTGGTTGTATTAATGACTCCTCCTTCCCATTTGTAAGCTCCCGTTGCGTTTACCTCTGCATCAAAAAACATTTTTATAGATTACAAAAAAGGCCCTTCCTAGCCAAAAAGATAACATAACAAAGCATTTTAACTAAGATCCTTGAACAGAGCTACAAATCTAAAAGGCCCTTTCTAGACAAAAAGGAAACCAAAGTTACAGTGAAGCCAAAAACTTAAAATAGAAAGAGTGGTTCACATGCTATCCATGTTTAAATCTACAACCCTAAAGCCATGAACCCCCAGTTGGATTCTCTTGAGAAAGGACTGTGTCATCAGTGGTGAAGGCAACTACCAGTGGTTGGAAATTTGACAAGAAGCTCCATGCATTGAATACTTCTTCTATCCTTTCCCTCTTGGACCTTCCAAATGCAGAATTGTGAACTTGCAGTAAATTATCAAAGAGCTCCTTGTTACCTAATTGCAAACTTGAAATCATCACTTGATAAACATAGTTAAAACTGGGTTTATTAATGATATCTTCATGGAGGAAGAGTCCCCCTACCAAGGCTGAGACATCATGGAGATAATAAGTAGCAAAAGCTTCAAATAACATGACATCTAGGACTAGATAGTCATGAACAAACATTGATGCTATCTTTTTAACCTTATCAAACTAATGAAATAAGTCCATCACATTTGAGAGAAAATGAGATACCAGATGCGAAGCATAACATACCCTGGATTGTAGCAGAAAATCTCTATCACATACATCTATCAAAGCATCCTCCATTGGCTCTTCATTGAGCAGTTTGAAAGCCCTAGCCATGAAATCTAAGTTGATGCTTCCATGCATTGGTTGTTGCCATGGTTGACCAGGTAAATGAAGTTGACAATTCTAGGGATAGATAGACATTGTAGATACACAACAGAAAAATGAAGGGGCAAGAACGAAATAATGACATAGACACCATGGTCTCTTGCATAAAAAGAGGATCACATGAGCCAACATAATGAATTGAAGTCATTCAAGCCAGTGGAGAAATAAAACCAAGGCAGATGAGATTCAAATGTGGATTATATTGCTCAGCTCGCAACACTCCTCTTACAGAGCATTCAATGAATATAATCAAAGAGACATGTGCAAAGCAAACAATCAATGCCAAATGGAAATCTACATAGATTGCAAGCTTCAAAATGACTAAATATACTACTAATTGACATGAATTAATAATTAAATTGACATAAATTAGTGAACAGTGAATAAATATGACTAAATATATGACCAGTGTTAAATCAGTGAATAAAAATGACTAAATATACTACCAAATTGATCAAAATGATGATTAAAATTAATGACTAAATACACTACCAATGGATAGAAATCAATGAATAAAAATGACTAAATAAGTGATCAGTTAACAACAATCAATGACTAAATTAATGACTAAATATATCAATGAAAAAAATGACTAAATAAGTGACCAGATTACAGCAATCAATGACTAAATATACTACCAAATCGATCAATCAAAACAACCAATAAATGAATAAAAAGGGTTTAGTCATCAATTTGGTCAAGTTATAAATGACTGGCAATAAACTACTAATGGTCATGTGACCATGTTTGGTCATTTATAAGCAGTTTTTAGTAGTTTTTTTAGTAATATATTGTTCTTTTTGTACTAGTGTTTAACTCTATTTTAGTGGCTTTTTTAATCTGTTTTAGCGTCTTTTCCTTTTTTTTGGTACCATCTATCTGACAAGGTTTTGGGAGCTATGCAGGTTACTAACATCTTTTTACAGGAAAAAGAACGCAAGCTAAAGACATTTTTTGAAACTACTAACTGATTTGATGCAGGTTTTCGTTGGTTGAAGATTTTGATTTCTCACTAGTATAGTTGTATTAAATTAGTTAGAAGGTTAATGAACACTTGTGTGCTTTGTTTGGTTCACTTATAGACGTATGCTCTCTCCTCACACCTTCAGGTGATCTTGGGGATCAAAAGTCTATTTGTAGGCATTTTCCATGCTTTTAAGTGTAAACCTGAAGGGGTTACTTTTCTTTTGTATGCTCTCCCCTCGCACCTATTGTGATCTTGGGGATCAAAAGAAAGATGGTAATTTCTTCTTAGGAGGCCTGCTTGGGGATTTCATCACCTCAAGGGATGACCTCAACCGCATGTTTTGGCGCAGTATATAAGCATTGCGATTCAAAAGATAGCTTTAAAGGAAGGATCCTCTCGCCTCCAAGCAATAGACCTCCAAGACCCTTGGTTCGCCAAGACTTGAGTGATTGAGTGTCAGTCGATTGGGACACCCCCGTTCATGGACTTATGCCTCAAGTACCTTGAGTATGCTAGAGGACTCCCCTAGAAGCTCGTAACTATCCTAGTTTAAGACTTTTTGGTCATATGAGATTGTAATGCAACGGATACCAGTTAGGCCCGTGAAGTTACTCACTGCACAAGCCACATTGAATCTATCACCAAGTGTAAATACCCTCTAGAAATAGGTGTGCATGTCGTGTATGCTCTCCCCTCACAATGTAATGAGCGATCTTGGGTGATCAAAAGCGATTAGTTTCCTCCTCATGGGACTTGCACATTATGCCTATATAAGGCAGTGAAGTGGGCTTATGGTCTCATACACTCCTACTTGAATAATTTATAGGATGTTCATGTGCTTGGTGTGTCTTCATGTTATACCCCATGAAAGCAAAAGTTATTTTGGTACATTGAGTCAAAAGCCATATTGTTTTCTTGTTTGATTTGTATCTACTTGCCAAGAAATCTTATCAACTTTGTCCAAAATCATTTGAACCTTTGAAAATCAAACATTTGAACATTTGACCATATTGAAATCAAACATTTGAGCCTTGAAATTAGAGCATTTGACTTTTGAAAATCTAAAATTTTGAGTCCAAAATCCAAAATTTTCCAAAAGAAATCAAAATCCTAGTCCAAATCTTAGAGATTGTCACAGTTCACTACCATAATCTCTCTGTTTGGTGCCATAAAATTCCTCTGTGGCGCGATTTTTATAGGACCAAAATCCTATACATTAGCACCATATTCCTCTATTTTGATGCCATCATTGACTATTCCAGCACCATAATTTCAAGGATTAGTACCATTTGTAGACCATATCCTACACGTGTCATCTGAATTGTTCTAGGATCCTTGAGTTTTGACCAATCTGAATACATAATCACCTTGTCAAAAATTGTCCAAATCAATGTCATCCATTTTGAACCCAAACCCTTGATCAAATTTCATCCACAACCTTTTGTCCAAATCCACCCACATCCTTTCATTTAGACCTTAGATAAAATCATTTTGATTATTGGACTCTTGATTATAGCCCATTCATCTCAAATCCCCAATCAATTGTTAAGTCCAACCTTTGTCCAACTCCATTTACCCCATCCCATTTGACCTTAGATAAACATCATTTTGATATTTGATATTTGATCTTTGGTCATACATTATCCACCCATTAATCCTTTCATTCCAAAATCCCAATCCAAATTCATTATCCCTCCATTATTCACTTAACCTTAGGGAAACATTTTGATTTTCACCCTTGGACCTTTGTACATCCATTCCAAAGTCCATTTTGAATCCAAGTCATCCCAAATTTAGTCCAAGATCAATCAAATTCATTTTCCAAACATCCCCCAACATTATCCAACATTTTCCAAATCCTATCCATATTATCCAAAATCCAACATCAACATCCAAAAATTAAAATTCATCCAAAATCCAAAATCAACGAATATCCAAAACCATACCTCAAATCAATTTTGGGCAATAATTAAATCTAGATCTTATCATCCTCTAGTTTATAGGGTACTTAGGACTCTGTCTACCTTAAGTGTTTTTATAAATTAGCCTTTATTAACCTTTAGAATAATTGATTTAGGAGCCTAGACAATTCCTAAGTTGATATATTCTAAGGTATCCCATTTTGCTTGAAGGTCATTAGTCTACCTTAAGTAAGGAGGGACACCCCTTTTATAATCCAAAGATCTAGATTTATTCAAGCTCTCCTTTGATTTGAAAATCCTTTTCAAACATCATCAAATTTATCCAAAATCTTTGGCCATCCAATCCCCTCTATCCAAATCATCTAAGGTTTCCCTTGGATGATTATCATCCAAATCATCCTAAGCATACCTTAGTCATCCATTTCTAAATCACCATCCCTTTCAAATTCATCCTAAGGTCATCCTCAAAATCATTATTCACGCACATATACATTTTCACTTTGGTCTAAGAAATCCTTTTGAGATTTAATCTCTAAAGGTTATCTTATACCTTTATCCTAAAATCATTTCCCAAATTTCTAAAGTCCTTATCCACTCCATCCATTATCCCACATTTTCCATTTATCCTTCCACTTGTCTCTCCTTTTGGTCCAAAATTTTTGAAAATCAATTCACCCATTTATCTTTGAGGTCTAACCTCTAAGGTTTCTCATCCATCCTCATACCTTCATCATTAACATCATCCTTAGGTTTAAAACTTTTGAGATTTATTCTCTAAAGCTAAAACCTATACCAAACCTATCCATATTATATCCACCATTACTCATCCTTGGAATTAGAATTTTGAGATTTTATTCTCTAAAGGCTAAATCTTTATTCCCTTTCCTCACACCAAAATCCACCATCACTTATCCTTAGGTCCAATATTTTGAAATCCATTCTCTAAGGTCTCAAACTTCATCTATTGTATGCCCTTGACAAGGTCTCAATCTAAGAAAAACAAAGACATGGACTCTTTTGGAGTTAATTTTAGCATTGGGATGTTTTAAACCAATCAAAACAATAATCCCACAGTCATCCCTTGATGCAAATGTTATGTTAAATCCTTTCGCCAACATACCACTAGCCTCATCATCAAACATCAACAATGTGGATCAAGATGTTTTAGACTTCATGCAAGATGCCAATTCCATGGACATATTAGATAGAGTCCTAAAATTTGATCCCATGAAATATCTTGAATTCCTCATCAAAAATGGTGCTAGTATACCCAATGTCACTACCTCATCACAACCATCCACATCCCATAATATTCCTAACATATCCCAAACTTCAAATGTCACCACATCCACAATTCCTACTAACACGTCAACCACACCAAATCCCATGACCATATCAACATCTACTATCACTACATCCACACCACAAATCACCCTTAACATTCCTAACAACACCATGCACACAAGTGCTTCCACAAGTATGCCTCAATTTGACACCAACACCATGGCCTTCATGACACAATTATTCTCCCAACAACCTTACAATATGTCCAACATTCCCAACAACAATCCATGCAACAACCCTTCATCCAACTTCACATACGTACAACCTCCAATTTCCCAACCACCTATTACATCTTCCATCCAAACCTTAGAACAAAATCCCAATCAAAACCAACAAATTCCACTACATGTCCTACAACAACTCCTCGCTTACCAACAATACCTCACCCATCAAAATTAAAATCAAATTCCACAAAATCAAGTCACCCACCATCAACAAATTCCCAACTTTCTTCAACACCTTATCCAAAACCAACAAGCCCACATTCCACAACCACCACCTACCCAAGATTTACCTAGCATTGTGCAATCTTTGATCCAAAAGATTGTGTTATGTTATAAAATGTCCCCCTAGGACTTTTACCTCCTAAGTTTAGCTCCCAAGTCCCTTCTTTTTTATCATGCATGTTAGAATTAACTCCCGAGACAAAATGACCTGAAACCCATGTCAAATGGGGCTTGAGGGACATTGTAGAGCCTAAACCCTGACCCAAAATAGGTCCTGGGACAAGGGTGCTTGCGCCCTTGTCCTGCCCTATTTTGGCGGGGTGCCAAATTTGAATGTCGATAAAGTTACCATTAAAGGTGTTCCTTGCTAACATCTTAAGTTTGAATTATGAAATTAAAGAAGAATGAATATATAAGCATGTTTAGGGTTTCATTTGTAAACTAGAAGATAATTATGAAATTTTGGTGAACTTATGATTTTATAGCATTCAAGGCATTCATTGTGTTGTAGAGCAAAATATTGTTGTTGTGTTTGTTATTGTAGATTTGTCTTCATCTTCTCATGGCGTGAAAGAGCTTTATCTTCGTGAGAGCTACACCTTTGAGGTGATATCTATTTGTGCTTTCAATCAATCATTTATCATTTGTTTTTCCTTTGTCCTATAAGGATACACACTCTCTACCTAACAAAAATGTTGGAAGGCTTGAATTCCATTCCAGGGCTTGACTAAGGAAAGCTCCTAAACACCACAACCTCCCAGCCCCTCTCTTGAGATTACAGGTGATAGGTGTCAAATTCTACAGAGTGGAGTTATAGAGGAGTGTTGCAGAGTATAAGGATCCTGGATCTGATTGAAAAAAGTAGAAAAGAGCATCTACATGACTTGGGTGCTAGTCCCTATGTCCTCTAGGTTTGCAAAGCTAGAAATTAATGAAACAATGATAATCAGCATCAGAAAAGGTCTAAAAACCCCCAATAAAAATACTACCTTGGACTTCGATGGGAGTCCATGTGTCCCTGACATTTTAGAATCCCAAACTTCAAAATCTAGTATGAATCTAATCTTCATCTAGTATCTTTGTGTTTGAGCATTTGTCAAAATTGATCTGTTTGTTTACGATTTTGCAATAATCAGGGTTTTGAGAATAACTGGGCTTAAATTAACACAATAATCATTAATTTCCAAATTTCCTTATCATTCCAAGTGACAACAAACTTGACGCTGAATCCTTTTGCAAAAGTTGTGATTCTACTCGGTTTAATGTCCTTGAATGTATGTAGTGAAAGGAGGATTTAAACTGTACATCAAACCAATCCCATCTTCCCTCTTTTTCTACATTACAGGTTGATGATAAGCAACATGGACACAAAAGAAAGCAATATTCTTTTGAGGATATTTTCCCATACCCATTTGATAGAACCATCCACATGCCACCCTTTCCTAAAAATTTTGTAACACCAAAATTTGACAAATATAAAGGAAAGGGAGACCCTAGAGAACACCTTAGGGAATTTTGCATTGCTTGCCTAGAGGTCTCATACAATGACACATATTTATTGAGACTCTTTCCTAGAAGCCTCGGTGGTCAAGCTGCTGAATGGTTTGCTCATCTTCCCCCCAGTATTAAGACATTCCATGAGCTTGTGGAGAAATTTGTAAATCATTTCTCCTATAAATTTGAACATGAAATATCCATGACTGACCTTTGCAACACAAAACAAAAGAGTGGGGAATCCTTCACTTCCTTTTTACAAAGGTGGAGAAGCTTAGCAAGCAAACTCCCTTGGCCCATTCCCCAAAAAATTAGTCAATATGTTTGTGACTAATCTCAACTAAGAAATGGGGTTCCATTTACAATCCAATGTGCATCAACCTTTAAGGAGGTTATAGACAAAGGGACACCCATTGAAAGAGATCTTATTGCTAAAGGCTCTATAAAACTCTACAACAATGATAAAAAGACCAACAACAACAACAACAAAGTCAACAACAATAATACCAACACTTCCCATACGAACAACAATGAACATTCCAACGACAAACCCTATTTTTGGGGTAAAAATAAGAATACCCTCAATGACGGTGTCACCGATGTGAAGGCCATCCAAAATGTACAAAATCTCATTCCACCAAGTACATCCATTAACAATAATAATGTAAATGTTCCTAGGGGACCGCCAAGATAAAACAACAACCCTAAGAGGAAAATCACACCTTTAGGAGAACCCATCGAAAATGTCTTGAACAACCTTGTAAAGGTGGATTTGATAACATTAACCCCTATTCATCCTTATGATGAAAATCAATTTAAACCCTCTTGGTTTGATGAAAATGCCTATTGTGAAAATCATCATGTGAAAGGGCATAGAACATCTAACTGTATGAGGTTGAAACATTACATCCAAGACCTTATAGATAGAGGTGATATAACCATCGATGAACCTCCAAAATAATCACCTAATGCCAATATAGGAGCATACAAGGATCCACATCCAAATCATAACAAAGGAAAAACCTCATCTTCCAACCAAACATACAATGTCATACCACCTCCTTCCTCTTTCAATTCTATTGTGGGTCAAATAGAAGATTATTCCAACCATGTCAATACCATCACCATTAGAGCCAAAACACCTAATTGCGCCATTACTACTCGTCACGGCCGCATCTCCATCTGTGGATCCCCCACTAATGATCAACCTTCTACATCCACACCTACCAATCCACCATCCACCCACAAGTACAACCTCCTAGGTGACCTCAGAAAAACTCTTGCACAAATTTCCATCCTCAAATTACTATGCACATCTCCCCTCCATAAGGAAGTCCTCAATAAAGCCTTGATGGAAACCCAAGTCCCTACCAACTTGAATGCTGACCAATTCCAAGCCATGGTAGGACACATCACCTCACCTCATCACCTCACCTTCTTAGAAAAGGACCTACCTACATCCAATCTCACACATAACAAAGCCCTACACATCGAAGTCCTAATCCATAAACATACCATCAAATGAGTCTTAATAGAAGGTGGCTCTGGCCTAAATCTTTGTACTCTAAAACTATTAAAACATTTGGGATACTCTAATGTGGTTGTGGACTCTAGTGAATGTATAACTATCAAAGGATATGATGACTTTGAAAGATTATCCAAAGGCACCATCAGCTTCCCATCCAAGTGGGACAAAAGATTTTGGAAACCAAATGCCAAGTACTTGATCTTGACCTCCCATATAAAATCCTCCTTGGCCAACCATGGATTCATGTCATGCAAGCTATTCCATCCACCTTCCATCAATGCCTAAAATTTCCCCACAATGGCATAGAAATCACTATCTATGTTGATCCTCGCCCTTTCCAATACTGTAACTTCTTGGAAGGACATGACTGAACTTTCTGTCCTTAAAACAATGCCACTAAGACATCCACATCCCATGCTAATCCTATGCCATCCACTTCATAAATTGATCCTTCCAACATCGTAACCACATCACAAACATCCACTCCTCCCGAGGTGAAGATTAAAGTAAGTGACATGGGATGTGGTGAATATGACCTACATGGCACATTTTGTGTGGGCTTATTACCAACATCCCCTAAGACATTTGGTACCCCTAAAGAAGACAAAGTCTCTACAGTTGTCATCAAATGCAAGCCATCACCAACCTTCGAGAAAAAGCACCTCCTTGAACAAGATGTTCTCGAAGACATATCCTCTTGGTTATACAAAGATGAAATAAACAAGAAGCTCCTACTGTCCCAACCGAGATCTATGGAAAAGGTCTCGAGATTGTCAAATACATGGGCTACAAAGGACAAGGTGGTATAGATGTTCATGAACAAGGTATTGTTGAGCCTATTCAAGTAACAAGGAATCTGTATCTCCACGGGCTAGGGTATGGAAAACAAGAGTCCATTTCTACCGATACTGAGTATATCTTAAGTGAGGTTTCTAAGGCCTTCCCCTCGATAGATAACATCAATGAAGAGGACCATCAAGACTATTTCAATGATTTCGCCAAACTTTTCGAATCATCCATATGCACCATCTACACCCTAACTACCATACCATCTACATCCAACAACCTACCCCTCGTCTATCCCCAACTCATAGATTGGGACCAACAAGGACCCCTCATCCTTGATGTCACATAAAATGATGAAGCAATAGTTGAAATGATGGGGGTTAGAGATCACTTTCCCCTTGGAGACCACAAGGTCAGCTATATCATGGAACTAAACACATCTGCATACTTTGGGGAGGCAATCCAAACTCTTAATCACAAAAATATGAAAATTAAAAAAACATCCCCTAGTGAAAACATCCTTGTGGGACTTTGGGATGAAGAAAAAGTCAAAATAAAGGACATATCCCCTAGTGAAAACCTCCCTGAGGGGAGGAGAGAATGGACCTCCCAAAGTACCTAAGTTCTATCAAGAAAGATCACCAATCCTAGTAGAAACATCACATGAGATGAACCTTGGAGTAGAAGAGGCACCCAAGATCACATTCTGAGTAGAATCCCTCACAACAATAGAATAAGAGGCTTTCTTAGCTCTCTTCAAACAAAGGAGTCATAATTTTGTATGGACATATGCCAATATCTCAGGATTGGATCCCACTCTAGTTGTCCATCATCTTGTTGTACATCCTGATGCAAAACTAGTAAAATAGAAGCTAAGAAAAATGAACCCACAAGTAGCACTTCTCATTAAAGAAGAACTCAAGAAACATCTAGATGTGGGATTCATTCATCCTATAGACTATCCTAAATGGATATCAAACATTGTACCCATAGCAAAAGTCACTGGGGGCATCCATTGTTGCACAGACTTTAGAGACCTTAATAAGGCATGCCCTAAGGATGACTTTTCGCTACCCAATATAGATATCATTGTGGATCTTACTGCATGACATGAGATGTTGTCTAGGATAGATGAGGAAGACCAACATAAGAACTCCTTTATATGTCCATGGGGAACTTACTGCTAGGTTGTGATGTCCTTTGGGTTGAAAAATGCAGGAGCTACCTATTAGAGAGCCATGACAGTTATCTTCTATGACCTTTTCCACAACATAATGGAAGATTATGTAGATGATTTACTGGGAAAATCAAAGACTAGAGAAGACCAGTTGAATGTGTTGGCTAAAATCTTTGACAGATTAGAGCAATACAAAGTGTGACTAAATCCCAAGAAATGTGTCTTTGGGGTCACCTCTGGAAAGCTCCTATGATACATTGTGTCAAGAAGAGGAATCAAAGTTGACCCCACTAAGGTTAAGGCTATAATGGAGATGCCTCCACCTAAAACACTCAAGCAACTTCATAGCATTCAAGGAAACTTTAGTCTATCCGCCACTTCATAGCACAACTTGCAAACAAGTGTCAACCATTTCAGCATCTTCTCTAAAAAATATAGCATTTGTATGGGATAATTAGTGTTAGAATTCCTTTGAACAGCTAAAGGAATATCTTACTACACCACCTGTCCTTATTCCACCAAAGCAAGGACAACCCCTCCTTCTATACATCTCAACAATAGAAACAACAATAGGGCCTTGCTAGCACAACATGATGAACAAGGAAAAGAGAGCTATATACTATATCAGCCGCACCTTGGTGACCTATGAGCTGAATTACACTTCTATTAAACAAGAATGCCTTGCCATTGTCTTCACTTCTCAAAAGCTAAGACACTACATGCTCAACCATAAGACAAAGATCATCACCAAGATTGATCCACTCAAGTATTTACTGACTAGAGCAGCTCTCACAGGATGGATGGTTAAGTGGGTTATGATCCTAAGTGAGTTTGAAATTGAGTACACAGAGAGAAAAGCTATCAAAGGATAAGTGATTGCTGATCAATTGGTTGATGCACCTATCCCAACACAACAACCATTGCTTTTAGAATTCCCAAATGAATCAATATTGACAGTGGCACTAACAACAGATAAATGGAAAATGTATTTTGACAGATCCTACACACATTGTGGCTCAGGGGTAGGCATCTTCTTTGTTACCCCTCAAGGAGACACTATTCCAAAGTCCTACAAAATAACATTTCCATGCACAAACAATGTAGCAAAATATGAGGCCCTTATTACAGGACTTCACATGGCCATCTAGTGGAAGATTGAAAAGCTTACAATTTATGGAGACTCCCAGTTAGTCATGAAATAGGTCAATAATGAATATAAAACAAAAGATGACAAGCTCCTGCCTTACAAAAGAATGGTTGATGATTTTAAGGACTATTTCCATGATATCCATTTTGAACAAATTCCAAGGTTGAACAACAAAGCAGTAGATGCTATGGCCACTATAGGATCCTTGGTTGACATGAAAAAGGATAACAAAAAATGTGAGTTCCTGATTGAAGAACTACCAATGCCAGCCTATGACGTACCACAATCTAAGTTAGTATGCGACATTGTTGGTCTCCTATCTCCTTGGTATCAAGAAACCTACATGTACCTCCATGATAACATCATCCCACCTAATCTAACATCCGTACAACATAAAACCTTCATCCATCGAGCCTCCCGTTTCACCATCATAGGAGATACCCTATACCAAAAAAGTCTTGATGGTACTCTTTTACGATGTCTTGACTCTAGGGAAGCCGAAGTGGCCTTGCAAGAGGTACATGAAGGTATTTGTGGGGCACACTCTAGTGGACCTCTAGAAAAGAAGATTCTTAGAACAGGGTACTATTGGCCAACCATGGAACGAGATGCCTACCGCTTTGTGAAGAAATATTTACCATGTCAACAACATGGTGATCTTATCCATGCACCTTCATAGGAGTTGCAGCCAATGACAACCCCTTGGCCCTTTTCATAGTGGCAACTCAACCTTGTAGGCAAAATTCACCCACCCTCAATCAATGGCCACAAATTCATCATTACCGAGCTACCAAATATTTCACCAAGTGGGTAGAAGCCATTCCACTCACTTTCACCAATGGCATCCAAATCACAAAATTCATCCTCCACTACATAATATGTCGTTATGGTGTTCCTTTCTCCATTATCACAGATAATAGGAAACCATTTAAGAACTAGGAAGTCCACACCCTATGTGAGAAATTCCACATCCAACATCATTTTTCCATACCATATTACCCCCAAGGTAATGGTCAAGCCGAAGGTTCTAACAAGAAATCTTATGTATCTTGAAAAAGATAGTTAATGAAGTCAGTCATGACTGGCACCTTTAGCTCTACCTCACCCTATGAGCTTATTATACAAGCATTCACACACCCATAGGAGCCACACCATACTCATTGGTATTTGGTTCCAAAGCTATTTTGCCTATTGAGGTTGAGCTCCCTTCTCTTAGGATTTCATTGCAAAACATAATCACTAAGGAGTACCAAGTTGCATGACTGAATGAGCTAGAACTCCTAGATGAGAAACACCTAGATGCTCTTAATCAACTTCAAGCCTATCAGAGCCACCTATGTAGAAGCTACAATAAAAAGATCAAGAACTGCAAGTTTGAAATAGGTGACCTTGTCCTTATGGAAAATCAAAGAAACCTACAAGAGTGCCACAAGAAAGGAAAGTTCAAGCCTAATTGGTTAGGACCATATGTTATCACAGCTAGCTATGGATTAGGAGCTTACTAGCTTGCAACACCTAAGGGGCAGCCTCTAGATGAACCTATGAACATCATACACCTGAAAAGGTTTTATGCATAACCCATCGAGTATCCCAAATCAAAAATCTAAAAAAATAAAAAATCAAGAAAAACCTGAGTGCAATAAAAATGTCCAATGGTGAAAATCACTTCGGTAACACCTTAGATGAAAACCAGTCTCAGGCGCCATGTGTAGTGGCTGGTTCTACCATCTAATAAAGTCATCCTATCATGACATTCCATATCACCTACATTCCATGGCTTGGAATTCTAAAACATTCAATCCTATCACCCCACCCTTCATCACCCCACCCAAGGTAAATGCTTGGAAAGAGGATCCTTGTATGCTCTCCTTGTATAGCTTAAAACTCCAAAAAACCCAAAAAATATCAAAAAATCTAAAAAAACCAAAAAAATAAGAAAAACAACGAAATCGAAAAACCCTAAAAAAAATTACAAAAACTCCAAAAACAATCTCAACCATCACCACAATTATCCAAAACATCTGACACATTATTATCTAGCATCATCTCATCTACCCTAAACCATTCCTACATCATTACTACAAACCATAACTACATATTCATCATCACCCACATCTTAAAGTGCCTTTATCCCGTGGACATAGGGTATGTAGGTAGTCTGGAATACGAAGGAAGTATCCAATACTCAAGTATAAAAGATGCACCCATCCAACCTGCTTGGATGGTCCCTATCCCCTGAGCTTACTAAATCCAAAAAAATAATACACAGGCTAAGCATACTCTCAAAACATCACATCTTACACAAAAATCATCAATTGACAAACTAACCATAATCATAACATATGGCCTACTATCTTTTTTCCCACCTTTCGAAATTTATCCAACAACATCCAACTGATTCTTGTCTTAATGGATATATCATTCCTATAATAGGAAGAATCCATCATCCTATCAACACTTATCTTGGCAAGAGATATAATGGCTATTTGTATGATTCATTGGTCTTTTTTATTATTGATTTTTATCTTTTGTCTCATTTTAGGGATCATTCCAAAGCTACCTTGATCTCACCATATCATGGTATGTGGCGAAAAACACCTAGAATGGGGCATGGTCATTGTTTTGTATGCCGTGCTTGTGGGGTGGTCTCATTACTCCAAGTATGATATTCATATCTTGAAGATGTAGGGTCGGTTCTAGAATATTGTTCCCCCTTTTACATCTAAGGTCAAACATACCTTTTTTGTACTAAGGATTTATGCTATGAGTCCCTTTCCCTCCTCTAGGCAAGATTATACTACCTTGGGCATGCATGATATCATCCTATTGTTTGTGGGTCTAGTCCATGCAAAAAGGATATGTATCATCACCTTGGTTCTTTCATACCTTGGTGAAAATATCCCCTTTTTCTATAATAAATCTAGAAATTCCCTCAATAATGTCAAAGCAAATACTTATCCTAGCCCATCCATCCTTTCTACCACCAACCTGTTGTCATTGATGTCAACATATCTATGTTGTCATTGTTGTCAACTATGCTCTTGTTTTGACGCTTGCTTTTAATGAGTTAGATGCTTTGTATTGGTATATATAAGTGTTGGAGATAATGAGTAAGTGATCTTGATATTGAGTTTCCAATTTCTTTTGACAAAATCTGCTCCTCCGGTGGAAATAGTGTATAGAAGAGTATCTTTGTTTATAGATTGCTTTGCTTTTCTTGTAGAATGAATATCTTTGTTTGCGGATTGGAAGTTAATTACAGACATGTCTAAAGATGCTATGTTCCAAGTTTGAGCCTCTGGTATGAAGATTTGAGTGAGTTATGTTCGCTAGAGTAAAAACTACTTTTTCTGTACATTCAATGGTGTTAGAGAGAAAGTATTTTGCTCCGCATTGAAGTATTATGGTCTATGGTTCTAGAGTTAAGTCTAAAATGATGATAAGTGCCTTCAACTCTAGTGGTTCAGGATTTGGTGGTCCACAAGCGATCCCTTCTTTATAACAGTGGCCGATAGTGTTCTTTAAGTGCTCTAGTTTGAAGAATCTTCTTGACAAAGTGAATAGAGGTTATACGGATGTTCTTGGTAATTACAATGTGCTTGTGGATGTCTCCTGATCATGTTCCTATCTTTGGATTGGTCCACAAAGAGAAATTTGGATTGTGGATGAAGACTGTTCTTAGAAGACTTAGTGTTAACACTACTTGCGGAGATACGTCATCGAAGATTATGGAAGTGTGTTGATGCAAGAGCATCCTTGGTTCAAGAGAAATCTTGCATCAACCAAAAACATTTGCATTTCAGTTTGTTTGCAGTTTATTTTGTTTCTTTTCATCTTCCAGTTCAGTCAGTAGTAGTTCCTATATTTTGGTCTGCATTCTACCACAGTTGCAGTTTAGATATTGCAGAATTGGATTTAGCATCTAGTTTCTTTCTTTTTTTAAATGCGCTTGGTAAAATTTTTAACGTGACCGGCGACGCTAGTGCGACACACCCTCCAGCTCCACACAAATGCTTTTTCCTGGAGCAATGAACCAGTGAGGCCACAACATGGGGGACCTCATCCCCTAGCAAGAACACTTCAAACCCGCGAGCTCATTGGCCCAGCGGGGGTTTGAACTCTAGTGGCCGCCACTACAACCAAGAGACTTAACCAGCAAACCATTATCAGCGATTTAGTATCTAGATTCATTCCTCTACATCATATCCAATTTTTAGAGCATTTGGATCAAGTACCAGAAAGTTATCACTAGTAGAAGTTCAACTATTTTCTCAGACAGAGCATCCTGACAGTCTCAGATAACTAGCTAAAGGAGAAGACCTGCGGAGCATTTCACAACTTGCAAAGCTAAAAGGTACATCATTCAATGTTTAAGGGTTCATGGCTGACCTTCCCCAAGATCCGCACATCATTCCATTCATTTGCGGAGGAGTTCTATTCATTTAGGTCTGACCTATCCTTGTACACACGTTACACCTCTTCATTGGAGTTTGTAACCTTCCTTGGCTGATGTAGAGGAATCTATTATTCCAGAGAGGATATATATTGATGTAATAGATGCTTAGGAAAGTAGTCATGATCATTAGCATAAGTTCATAGTTTGGATTCTTTGCGAGAGGACTTCAAAGCTATATCTTGTGTATATTCTGATATTTTGTAATCAAGCTTGTGAGCACTAATTGTAAGCCCGCATGTTGCCGACCAATTTATATTTAAATTCTATGATATACTGAATGACTGGATTTGCATTAGCTTCATATCTCTAAGTTTTTTCTTTTGTGTTTACTCTAGCTGCACGGCCTGGATAGTTCTCTTTGAGGACCCTCCTAACTATGACTGCACCAAGTGGTATCAGAGCAAAAATTCAAATCTTTGGGAGCGAATTGAGCAAAGTTGGCAAAGGAATTCCATTAGGTCTTCTTGTGGAAAGATCATTGAATCTAAGGTAGGTTACTTGAGTCACAACTGATCGTTGATTGTGAGGCAGTTGTCACCTTGTAGCCCGATCCCTGAATTGAGGCAGTTTTACAATTGATCCTAGGAAGAATGTCGTTGAGGGGAATCCTTTTTGTTGGAACAATGGCTAGTAGAATGGATGAGATGATGGAAATGATGAAAGCAATGTGGATTAGATTGGATGTTGTTGAAGAAGATAGAGGAAAAGGACTAAGCCCTAGAATTGATATTGAGAGTGATGATGAAGAATTTCAATCTGTAGATCAAACTGAAGAAACCCTAGGAGGTGAAGAAGAAGAAGAAGAATTAGATCAAGACAAGATGTTGTGAGCTATTTCAAAGATTGGAAGGAGACCTAGAGTTGATGTACCGAACTACAATTGTAATTTGAACCCTAAAGAGTTGATTGATTGGATAAATGACATGGAATAATACTTTGAATATGAAGAAATTGAAGATCCAGAGAAGGTGAAATTTACAAAGGCAAAATTGAAAGGACATACTAGTATATGGTGGAAAGAAGTTCAGTTGGATAGAAATAGAAGATGAAAAGAAAAGATTACAAAATGGGATAGGATGGTGACAAAGTTGAAGAATCAATTTATACCTGCTGACTATGAGTTGAAACTATTGAAGAGACTGCAAAACTTAAGACAAAAGGAGAAATCTGTGGAGTATACTAAAGAATTTCATAAGATGATCATAAGGATAGGACACAGTGAAGCAAGAAAGGAAAAAGTGATGAGATACATCAATGGACTGAGATTGAACATTCAAGAAGAACTAAATTTGGTTAGGATGACAACACTGGAGGAAGCATACTAGTTTTCCTTGAAGGTTGAAGAAAAGATGAATAAGAGGCATGATCAAAGACAGAGAGGTAGAGGAGGTAAATTTCAAAGAGGCAAAACATTTTCCAGAGGAGGGAGATCATATGCGGAGCAAAACAAACAAGAGAACACATTCAAGGAGGATAGAGATAATAATGCATACCGGAGAGATTATAGAATTTTCTATAGTTGAGGAAACCCTAGTCCATACTAGAGTGAAGGATATAGAAGAGAAGGAAGAGGACCTGATAGAAGAACATTCAGAGGAACTTGTTTCAAGTGTGGAGGTGAAGGACATAGAGCATTTGAAAGTAATCAGGGGAGTATAAGCAACAGGACAAAGAATAGTGGAAGAGCAGCCTATGTTGAAGAAGAACCTGCTGGATCACTGAGTTCAGTTGGTAAACCTGAGAAAGGAGAATCACTTGTCATGAGGAGAGCACTATTTCAAGTAGAGACCATTGAAGAAACACCATAGAGGAAAAGTTTATTTAGAACCAGATGCAAATCAGGAGGTAAATGTTGTAAAGTTGTTATTGTTAGTTGTAGTTCTGATAACCTAGTTTTAGAGGAGATGGTGACTAAACTAAAGTTGGAAAGATTAAAACACCCTAAGCCCTATCAGATAGCATGGATTCAAGATGATCATAAGGTACTAGTGAGTGAGCAATGTTTGGTGAAATTTCATATTGGATCTTATCATGATGAAGTCCTGTGTGATATTATGCCTATGGATGTATCTCATATCTTGTTGGGTGGACCTTGGCAGTATGATAGGAAAGCTATACATGATGGGAGAAAGAATACATACACTGTAACATCAAATGGAAAGAGAATTACTTTGATTCCTTTGGAAGATGATCCTAAGAGTGAAGTATGTGGGAATGCTAGAATCTGTTTGGTAGATGGAAGAAATTTTTGGATGGTTTGAGACATGAGAATATGTGTTATGCTTTGATCCCTAAGAAGCTTGAAAAATTGAAGAATTAGACTAAAGAATCACAACTGAAGGAGGTAAAAGAGTTACTGACATAGTATGAAGACATCATATTAGATAATGTACCTGAAGGATTGCCACCAATTAGAAGTATCAGTCATCACATGGATCTTATACCTGGAGCTAGTTTGCCTAACAAAGCAACACATAGAATGAAGAATTGAATAGGCAGATACATGAATTGTTGAGGAAGGGTTTGATCAGGGAAAGTTTGAGTCCTTGTGTAGTACCTGCAGTGTTAGCACCAAAGAAGGATGGAGAATGGAGAATGTGTATAGACTCAAGAGCAATAAACAAGATCATAGTTAAGTATAGATTTCCTTTACCTAGGATGGATGACATTATGGACTGCTTAAGTGGGGAAAAATACTTCACAAAGATAGATTTGAAGAGTGGATACCATCAGATCAAAATTAGAGAAGGTGATGAATGGAAGACTACTTTTAAGACAAATGAAGGATTATATGAGTGGTCAGTGATGCCTTTTGGATTGACAAATGCACCTAGTACTTTCATGAGATTGATGAATGAAGTCTTGAAGAAATTATTGGGTAAGTTTGTTATTGTATATTTGGATGAAATTCTAATTTTTAGTAAGACAAAAGAACATTTGTAGCACCTGAGAAAAGTATTGTAGAGACTAAGAGAAGAGAAGTTGATAAACATCAAGAAATGTAGTTTCATGAAGGAAGAATTGGTATACTTGGGATTTGTGATTTCTGTGGAAGGATTGAAGATGGACCCTAAGAAAGTGAGAGTAATTGTTGAATGGCCTACACCGAAGAGCACTGGAGAAGTTAGATCATTTCATGGATTGGCTAGTTTCTACCAGAAGTTCATTAGAAATTTCAGTTCAGTTTGTAACCCTATGATAGAGACAATGAGAGGTGACAGAAAGGATTTCAAGTGGACATTAGGAGCAAACAAAAGCTTTGAGCTGTTGAAGCAAAAAGTGACAGAGCAACCGGATTTGGCATTACCAGATTTCAATAAGGTATTTCAAGTGGATTGTGATGCTAATGGGAATGCAATAGAAGCAGTGTTAAGTCAAGAAGGTAGACCTGTAGCATATTTCAGTGAGAAGTTGAATGATGCAAGGAGAAGATATTCAGTTTATGATCAAGAGTTCTATGCCATAATTCAAGCCTTGAAGAAGTGGAGACATTACTTGTTGCCTAACGAGTTTATGTTGTACACAGATCATCAATCTTTGCAACGTTTGAATAGTCAAGGAAAGTTGAATCAGAGACATATGAGATGGGTAGAGTTCATGTAGAGTTATACATTTGCATGTTGAAGCATAGGAGTGGAAAATCAAACAAAGTTGCAGATGCATTGAGTAGGAGAAGAAACTTGTTGACAGAGATGAGAGTTGAGGTGTTAGGATTTGATGAGTTGAAGAACATGTATGAAGAATATCTTGATTTTGCAAAACCTTGGAAAGCACATAAGGAACCTGTTGTGATAAATATGAGTAATTGGTTGGACTATTTCATTCAAGAAGATATGTTGTTCAGAGGAAATTGGTTGTGCATACCTAGAAGTTCCATGAGAGATAATTTGATCAAGGAGAAATATAGTGGTGGATTGGTAGGACATTTTGCTGTTGATAAGATAGTGGTTTTGGTGAGTGAAAATTACTTTTGACCTCAAATACATAAGGATGTTAGGAAATTTGTGCAAAGTTGTAGAATTTGTCAAGTTGCAAAAGGAAGTAGTCAGAATACTGGATTGTATAAACCTTTGATAGTATCAGAAAAACCTTGGGAAGATATAAGTATGGATTTTGTAATGGGATTGCCTAAGACACAAAGGGGACACGATTCAATATTTGTAGTGGTGGATAGATTTTCAAAGATGGCACATTTCATACCTTGTAAGAAGACAACTGATGCAGTGCATATAGCTGACCTATTTTTCAAGGAGATTGTAAGATTGCATGGATTACCTAAGAGCATAATTTTAGATAGAGACACAAGATTTCTTGGATATTTTTGGAAGACACTTTGGAAGAAGATGAAGATAGATTTGAAGTTCAGATTAGCATTTCATCCAAAGGTTGATGGACAAATAGAGGTAGTGAATAGGAGTTTGGGAAACTTGTTGAGATGTTTGGTTGGAGAGAAGACATGAAGTTGAAATTTGATTCTTTCACAACCAGAGTTTGCATACAATAATTCAATAAATAGGAGTACCGAAAGAACACCTTTTGAGATTCTTACCAGAGTAAACCCTAGAGAATTAGCAGAGTTGAGAGATATCAGTATAGAAGAAAAAAGAAGTGCAAAAGTAGAAGAATTTGTAGAACACATGGAGATAGTGCATAATCAGGTGAAGAAGCATTTGGAGGATATGAATCGTAAGTATAAAGAACAAGAAGATGAGAAGAAGAGACATAAAGAATTTGAAGTTGGAGATGAAGTAATGGTACACTTGAGAAAAGAAATATTTCCAGTTGGGACATATAACAAGTTGAAGATGAAGATGTTTGGACCTTATATGATACTCAAAAAGTTTGATTCAGGAAATGCATATGAAGTGGATTTACTAGAGACATTGGGTATATCACCTATTTTCAACATTGCAGACCTATACTAGTATCATGAAGTAGAGTCCAGTGACAACATTGAAGAAGACTTGAAGAAGCAATTACCACAACAAGCACCAGAACAAATTGAAGACATTCTTGATAGTAGATTTGGATGAAGGAAGACAATACAAAGAACACCTTGTGAAGTGGAAAGGCAGACTGAAAGAAGATTCATCATGGATTTCTCAGGTTGAGGTGAACCATCTTGGTTTTCCTCTAGCCCCAACAAAGTGAGGGACTCACTTTTTTTTCAATAACTCTAGATGTTTGATGTAGTAGCATCCCTGGTTCAAGAGCAATCTTGCATCAACCAAAAACATTTACATCTTAGTTTGTTTGCAATTCAGTTTGTTTCTTTTCATCTTCCAGTTCAGTTTAGGTAGTTCACTCACTAGCAATTCCTATATTTTGGTCTACATTCTACTGCAGTTGTAGTTTAGATCTTATGGAACTGGATTTAGCATCTATATTCATTCATCTACATCATATCTAATTTTTAGAGCATTTGGATCAAGTATCAAAAAGTTATTGCTAGTAGAAGTTCAACTATTTTCTCAGATAGAGCATCATGACAATCTCAGATAATCAGCTGAAGGAGAAGACTTGCCGAGCATTTCATGACTTGTGAAGCTAAAAAGTCACATCATTCAATGTTTAAGGGTTTGTGGCTGACCTTCCCTGAGATCTGCACATCATCCCATTCATTTGTCGAGGAGTTCTATTCATTTAGGTCCGACCTATCCATGTACACACGTTACACCTCTTCATTGGAGTTTGTAACCTTCCTTGGCCGACACGGAGGAATCTATTGTTCTGGAGAGGATATATATTGATGTAATAGATGCCTAGGAAAGTAGTCATAATCATTAGCATAAGTTCATAGTTTGGATTCTTTATGAGAAGACTTCAAAGCAATATCTTGTGTATATTCTGATATTTTGTAATCAGGCCTGTGAGCCCTAATTGTAATCCCGCATGTTGCTAACCAATTTGTATTTGAATTCTATGATATACTTAATGACTAGATCTGCATTAGCTTCATATCTTTGAGTTTTTTCCATTGTGTTTGCTCTAGCTACACGGCTTGGATATTTCTCTTTGAGGACCCTCCTAACCATGACTGAACCACATGTCATGGCATGGAAGATTGCATTTAAGTCCCTGCTAAGGCATAACTTGATCCGCATACATCTTTACCTTATCAAATTTTGTTTAGGTCCAGACCTATTTCTATGTATGTTTGTAATGCCGACCTTGGAGATTGTTCTAATGGTTGATGAATGTAACGCCGACCTTGATGTACATTCCAAGGTTGATGAATTGTATAAAAACATGTAATGTAGTTGTGGAAAAGATGTCCTTGTGGTAAAAATGCGTAGATAAGTGAAAAAGTGTAAGAAGAGCAGAGCAGAGGAGTTATACTATGTTTCAATGGAACTAAACCTAGGCATGGAGTAGATTCTATCAACATTACAGTGAGCATTTTGGGCAGTGAGCCTCTGATTTTTGGTATTGTTATAACATATATATTTTTGTGGGCTAACACCCACCGTGGTTTTTCCCTTATAGGGTTTTCCATGTAAAAATCTGGTGTTGAATGTGTCGAATGTGTTATTGTGTTGAGCTTCATGCTTCATGCTTTCATGGTTAAATCTTAATAATAATGGTTGATCATTTGATTTGTTGATAAGTGGTTAAAGTTTTGAGACAACTGATTCACTCCCCTCTCAATTATCTTGGGCATTTCAATAATTGGTATCAGAGCCAAGTTCCTCAAAAGTAAGCCTAACAACTTGAGGTAGATCCAGGATGTCTTACAGGAACGAAGCTCCATAGTTTGATGGGATGAATTATGCTTTATGGAAGGTTTGAATGAAAATCCATCTCCTTTGTCTTGGTTATAGAGTATGGAAAGCGACAGAGAAAAAGCATACCATGCCTCAGAGTGGTTTAACAATTGAAGATGAAATTAAAGAATGTGAGTTAAATATAAAAGCTAGAGATGCTCTATTAAGTGCCTTGTCTAACACTGAGTTGATAAAGGTCACGGATCTAGAATTTTCTCATGAAGTCTGGGAAAAGCTGAAAAATCTATATGAAGGAGAGAAGTCTATTAAAAGCGCTAAATTGTAGGGTCTGAAAGTGAAATATGAGGGTTTAAAGATGAGTGAAGATGAGACCATAACAGCCTACATGCAAAAAGTTGATGAAATTGTCAATGGAATAAAAGGTATGGGAGGAACTATTGATGAGAAGGTAGCTGCAATTGAAGAAGTAATGACTGTGAAAGATGTCACCAAGGATCAATTGCTAGGAAAGCTTACAACTTTTGAGATGAGAGAGCTTGTTGATGCTCTACTAAAGATTGAGACTACTTTTAAAGCCAGTACTTCAGAGAAGATCTCCAGAGTTGAGAAGTACAAGGTGGAACCTAATGATGAGCTTGATGAAAGTGAAGCCAACTTTGTTAATAGACTACGAAGAGGTTCTAGTAATTATAATGGAAAATTACCTTTCAAATGTTTTACATGTGGTAAGGTTGGTCACTATGCTTCTAGGTGTCCTGAGAGAATTGAAAGGAATAGAAAAAGATTTGAGAATAGACCTAGGGTTCCAAAGAAATGCTACTATGTTAGAGATCTTGATGATGAAGGTGTGACAGATGATGAATCTGATGATGCTAGTACTAGTGCAAATGAAAGCTTGTTTATTGTCATTAAAGAAGAAGTTGTGTCTACTAATCCTGCTAGCTATGTGAAGGAAGAAAAACTAGTGGAAGAAAGTGCTTTGGATATTCAGGTTGAGAAAGATAAGGAAGCATGGATTATTGATAGTGGATGCTCACATCACATGACCAGTGATAGAAGTAAGTTTGTGAGTTTGTAAAATTATGATGGAGGTTTGGTTAGGTTTGGAGATAATGTAGCTAGTAAGATTTGTGGAAAAGGATCTATTTCTTTTGATGGAAAGCATAAAACTGATAATGTCCTATATGTGAAGGGTTTCAGTGTTGGTTAGATGTGTGACAAAGGTTATGATATGAGATTCAAAGATAATGGGTGCAAGATCATGGAAAGCTCTAGAATAGTTATTGCTACTAGTAAGAAGACCAGAGGTAACATTTACCAATTAAGAGGAACTAATGATTATCATTTATTGGATCAGACAGATGAGAGTTGGCTATGGAATAGAAGGATGTGTCATATCAAATTTGATGATTTGGTGAAGATAAGTTTAGGACATGCTGTGAGAGATTTACCAAAGCTTGTGAAACCTACCAATACCATGTGTAAGGAATGCCAGTTGGGGAAGTAGAAAAGAACAAGTTTCAAGAGCAAAGAGCAATTCTTTGCCTATTTACTGGATCTAGTACATACAGACTTGTGTGGTCCTACAAGGGTGAGAAGTCTACAAGGAGACAGGTATTTTATGTTACTTATTGATGATTATTCTAGAATGACTTGGGTCACTTTTCTAAAAGAAAACTCTAAAGCTCTAGACAAGTTCAAATTTTTCAAAACAATGGTTGAGAATGAGTTGGAGTTGAGGATCAAATGCTTAAGGTCTGACAGAGGAGGTGAGTTCACATCAAATAAATTTAATATTTCTTGTGAAGAAAAAGGGATGAAGAGATAGTTGTCTGCACCTAGGACTCCTTAGCATAATGGAGTTGTTGAAAGAAAGAATAGGACAGTTCAAGAGGCTGCTAGGACTATGTTAAAGGAAGTTGATCTACCAGAAGTGTACTAGAGATAAACCATACATACTATTGTGTACATCCTAAACAGAGTTCAAGTCAAAGGTAACAACTTAAAAACTCCTTATGAATTATGGTTTGGAAGAGTTCCTATAGTGAAGTATTTCAAAGTTTTTGGTAGCAAATGCTATATCAGAAGAGAAGAAGATCTAGGCAAGTTTGATGCTAGGTGTGATGAAGGAATCTTCCTTGGTTACTCTACTAAGAGTAAGGCCTACTAGTGCTACAACAAGAGACCAAAAAAGATCATTGAAAGTGCTAATGTGAAGGTTGATGAAGAAAAGGAAAGAATATTAGATTTGAGTGGCTATGAATCAGATGAACCTGTGTCTATAGTGAATGAAGAAGAAGTTGAACAAAAAGATAGTCAAGATGAAGAAGAGGCTCTAAAAAGTGTTGTTAAGACTCCTAGGTATGTAAGGATTAATCATTCTAAAGATTAGATTATAGGTGACATAAACAAAGGGGTACTGACAAGGAAAAGAGCTGTAGAAGAACAAGTGAATTACTATTTACTTTCAAAAGTTGAACCAAAAACTATGAATGAAGCTTACAATGATGAAAATTAGGTAAAGGCCATGGAAGAAGAGCTAATGCAGATAGAGAAGATTTAAACTTGGGAATTGGTTCCTAGACATGCTGATAAGAATGTGATTGGAACTAAATGGGTTTTTCAGGAACTAGCTGAATGAAAATGGAGAAGTTGTAAGAAACAAAGAAAGGCTTGCGTGCAAAGGATATTCTCAAATTTAAGGAATAGATTTTGAAGAGACTTTTGATCCAATGGCTAGAATTGAAGCAATCAAAATATTTCTGGCATTTGCATCTCACAAAGATTTCAAAGTGTATTAGATGGATGTGAAATATTCATTCTTGAATGGTGAGTTGGAAGAGGAAGTTTACATTGAGCAACTGGAAGGATTTTAATTGTCAAATCAAGGAGACATGGTATGCAGATTGAAGAAAGCCCTATATGGATTGAAGCAAACCCCCAGAGCCTGGTATGCAAGGTTAGACAAGTATTTGTTGCAATTAGGGTTTAGTAAAGGCACTACTGACAACAATCTCTATTTCAAAATCAATGATAATCAAATCTTGATTGTTGTAGTCTTTGTTGATGACATTATCTTTGGAGGAAATGAAGGTATGTGCATGAAGTTTGCAGGAGAAATGCAAAATGAATTTGAGATGTCTATGTTTGGTGAAATGAATTTCTTTCTAGGTCTGCAAATTACTCAATCAGATAAAGGAATCTTTATTTCTAAGTCTAAGTATGTGAAAGAGTTGTTGAAGAAGTTTGGGATGGAGGACTCCAAACCAATATGTACTCCCATGGTGACTGGCTGTAAGTTGAACAAAACTGACGAATCACCTAAGACTAATCAGAAAAGGTGCAAATCTATGATTGGAGGATTACTTTATCTAACTCAAACCAGACCTGATATAATGCATGTAGTATGGCTTGTGGCAAGATTTCAGGAAGATCCTAGAGAGTCACATGTGATGGAAATCAAGATAATATTGAGGTATTTGAAAGGCACATCAGATCATGGCTTATGGTATCCAAAAGATAATGATTTCACTCTCAGTGCTTATACAAATGCAGATTGGGCTAGAGATGTTAATGATAGAAAAAGTAGAAGTGGAGGTGCTTTCTTCTTAGGAAATAGGTTGGTTTCATGGATGAACAAGAAGCAAGATTCAAACTCCTTATCTACTACAGAAGCAAAGTATATTGCAGCAACATGTTGTTGCACTCAAGTGTTATGGATGAAGCAGATTTTGAAGGACATAAGAGTTGTGTATGAAGATCTAGTTGCAATCTTCTGTGACAATACAAGTGCTATAAATATTTCAAAGAATCCAATGATGCACACAAGAACAAAGCATATATCTATAAGGTATCACTTTCTGAGAGAAAAGGTGATAGAGAATGAAGTAAAGTTGAAATATGTGTCCACAAAGGATCTCAAAGAATACTTTTGAGTATCTCAGAGAAAAGTTAGGGGTTATTACCCCTCCTGCTCTGAACTAAGATGCATATGAATACATCAATCCAGTGGAGCCTAGAGCCTTATTCTTTGATTTGGATTGATGTTTTGAGAGCCACCTCTTAGTGGAGTAGCAAGTGTTCCTGATATGTGTTCCTGACCAAAAGCAGTAAGTGGTACAATATTGTTTGATCAGAGCAGCAAAGTGCAAGTATGTGCCCTTTTCCATTGATGTCAAAGGGGTAGAGAAATCAAGTGAAAAACTCAGGGGGAGAAAGAGTGTAGATGTATAAAGAAAAAGGGGGAGAATCTTGTCTTGATGGTCTTTATAGTTTTTCACATCATATGTTTCCATCAATGACAAAGGGGGAGATTGTTCCAAGTATGTTCCTAACTAGTGTTATCATTGATGTCAACATATCTGTGTTGTCATTGGTGTCAACTGTGCTCTTGTTTTAATGCTTGCTTGTAATGAGTTAGATGCTTTGTATTGGTATATATAAGTGTTAGAGATAATGAGTAAGTGATCCTGATATTTAGTTTCCAAGTACTTTTGAGAAATTTTCTCCTCAGGTGGAAACAGTGTATAGAAGAGTATCTTTGTTTACAGAAGAACAATCCGGTAGATTGCTCCACATTTTTTGTAGAATAAATATCTTTGTCTATGGATTGGAAGTTAATTAGAGACATTTTTGAAGATGCTATGTTCCAAGTTTGAGCCTCTGGTATGAATATTTGAGTGAGTTATGTTCACCAGAGTAAAAACTACTTTTTCTGTACATTCAGTGGTGACAGGGAGAAAGTATTTTGCTCCGCATTCCTCCTCATTGAAGTATTATGGTCTGTGGTTCTAGAGTTAAGTCTAAAATGATGATAAGTGCCTTCAACTCTAGTGGTTCATGATTTGGTGGTCCGCAAGCAATCCATTCTTTATAACAGTGGCCGACAGTGTTGTTTAAGTGCTCTAGTTTGAAGAATCTTCTTGGCAAAGTGATTAGAGGTTGTGCGTGTTAGAAACATAGTCAAGAGACACTACTGATTGGGTAATGTCATTGATGGTAACAAGGCAAATAGAGCGTGATGGAGCTAAGGATGTGCTACCTAATTTCACTACTAGCTCAATTAGGTAGAGCTTTTCAGTTTTTGAAGAAGAGAAGGGGTACATTTTATTTCTGTTGCTACATTACATGCACATGCATAAATAGAATCATAAGGATTACATCACACTAGATTACATTTATGCAAATGTAGATAACATAGAAAGGATTTCACAGATCTTTTTAGAAAGAGTAATCTTTATTGATAAAATAAATGTATAAGGTCTCACACAAGCCATGAGACTAACTGTTTCATTGCAAATGAAAAGAGAAACTATACATTTATAGAAAACTAAAGAGATAAATATGCATATGAGGTAGGGTGACTCATCATTGCCTGAATGACGAGTCTTGGTCCTGTTTATCATGTCTTGTGTCATCCCACGTTGTCCACTTGTCATTCACTCAACTGTTGTCTCTTTGTTGCTCCTAGTTACTTGCATAAAATTTTGAAAACTAATGTTAGAGCAATGACGGGGCATCATACATCATATGATATACATCTACAAATGTACAATTTGACTTTCAGATGTAATAAACCAGTTAGTACCACATGGACCTTCGAGAAAGCAACAAGATAATCAAGAATATCAATCACATGCTCATGGTTTCCTAACATGTTTGTTTCATGTGCAGATACAGACATTATTTAATACTCATTTCATTTTAGCATGTGGGTTAAAATGTGGCTCCCACAAGGGTCAAGCCTAGCATGCTGCACTATCAACTTTTGAGAGGTCAGGATATGAGATCATCACATGTATCATTCTTGATACAATATCTTATAATCTATATTAATGAAATGATTGATGTAACTACTATAGAGTACAAGATATTGAGATAATTATATACAATGTTTCTCACTCATAAGATGCATGAAGCATTCAACTCTATCAACCAATATCATGCAAAAGGTTGTCATCTCTAATGCCGAATAAACATAATGAGAAAGAGAAAGATTGAAGACAATCATAAAGACAACAAAGCTTGTCTAATAAAGTGTTGTTAAAAACAAGACTGTCAAATGCAATCAGCAGTCAAAGGTATTTGACAGGTAAAAGTCACAAAAGAGGAGAACAGCCAAAATCCTCCCAACTGGTAGTGAGGTCTGTCAAGAAAAATGTAAGGTCTATGCACTGTTTAAAGACCTAAATAACTCAATCATTGAAACCTTTCAGAGCCCTAGAGTTCATGAAATAACAAGTACAGGAACACTGTTAGAGGTTTCAAGAGTTTTGTTCCATAGAGATAATGATAATCACAGTCAGTCAAAAAGATAGTGGTATAAAGAGAATGTACAGTGATGTGCAAGGATTTTACAATGGTGGCTCTATTAGGGGTCTATCAGTCAAGAAGAAATTGGTCTACATCATAGAGCAAAGGACAGTTAGTTTTCTTGAAAGCTTGACAGTCAGCTATAGAGGTTTTAAGGCACATTTGCAAGACTGTTAGACACAATGAAGACAAAATAGCTACTTGACAACATGAAGTGCCTATGACAATGTTAGCATGGAAAAAGTATGCAAAGATAGGAAGACCTCCAAGAAGATTGACATGTTGCATTTTTCTCTACAAGCCAGGGTCTATCTCAATAAAGAAGATCATTCACCGTGCTATAAAATCCATGTGGACAATGACGTGCAAGGTGGTGATAGTTAAGCAACATCAAGGAACATGCATGACATGAAATGGATGAAAGGGATAATGAGAGGCAGAGTATAAATGGTGAAGAAGGTTTAGACCCTTAAAATGCTCTACCAACCCTTGCTAGCTGCCAACTATTGTCACTTTACAAAAATAGAGATAAGGATCTAAATAGAGACTTTTGCACAGTAATCATACTTTGTCACTGGTTCAAGGCAGTCTGTACAGTTAGTTTGCTTGAATGTTCTTGGAACATGCATATACTAGCTTGGTGAGAGTTGCATAGAAGAAAATGAATGAAGGAGGTCTGTTAGGTCCTTAAAAATATCTATCAATCATTAAGAGTAGTAGTGATAGGCCTGCACAATGGATAGGGCAAGGAAAAGTAGAGGAGCAACCTTGGAGCTACCTGCACTAATGGATTTTTAAGACAGTCAGTAGGTATGGGCACAGTCATCAAAGATTTCAGTAAGAACATCAAGAAGATTCCCAAAAACCTATACAAGACCATTGCCTACAAGGGATATGGGTATGAGGTAAGGTTTTGGAATCTTAAGATCTTATCAGATGTTTGATGGGCATAACCTTTGTGGTACCTGTTGTTGGTTCAGTTGTTAGATCATCAAGTATGTTCTTTAAATTTAGTCCTTGGTCTTTGATAAATCCATAAGATGTATCTTAAGCTCTAATAGAAAATCATAGAGTATTTCAAGAGAGCTATGCAAGCTCCCCAGATGTCAAGCCATCATTAGATTCTAAGGGTCAAGACAACCTTAAAATGCAAATTCCATGGATACTGCTAGACTCAATGGCAGGATAGTGATAAATAGCTAGAGGGAGGGTTCTACAAGTTATTTAAAGGTCTAGACACTTTCAAGCAACTAAGAGACCCTAATCAAATCATTTTGAGATCAAGACATGAAGATACCTAGAGAGCCATTAGTTAAAGAATAATATGACTGTCATAGCAATGTCAAAAGATCAATATAGATTGTCAAGAAGATGAGGAATAGTCATTAGTTGACTGAGAGTAGTCTAGAACAAGGTTAGCATATAATGACAGTCATAAAATAGTGAGGAACTACATGAGGAACAATTAGACATTGAAGAAGACTGTTATATTAAGAGCAGAGAGCCAGCAAAAGAGGGAGCTTACATGACTATCATCAAGGGAACAATCTTATGATTGTTTTGAGTAGTCCTAGATTAGGAAACCATCATCAGAAGCTATTAGGATGGATAGAAGGTCTACATTTTAAGGGAATGATGCAAATGTAGTTCTAAAATGGCTGCAATAACAGTCATAAGGGCAGTGATATTGTAGTGGAGAGGACAGTCATAGACCTCAAAGGAGTAGCCCTAAAAATAGTGTGAGGTAGTTAATATTATCACAATTGATACATAAGGCTCATTGTTTGTAAATGACTACAATAATCATGAAGATTGAAATAATGACAAGGCTTCTAGACTATCCAACACAATAATGCTAGGACAAAGATCATTAGTAAAAGAAATGCCAAGCCTTTACAAAATTCCTTACAGAGATAATATCAGTCACCATTGCCTAAAATATGCTAGAGTATGGTGCAGATGATGTAATAATACAAATCAAAAGGAGATTTGTAACAAAAAACCCTTGTTCATTCGTTTTTTGCAAGAGATATGAAGGGAGAAGTCGTTATAGGAGATACCTAGAATGTTTCAAATATGCCATTTTGAACTAGCTAAAGGAGCAAAGTGCCCAAAGTGATACAAATATCCAGAAGATGATCACATACAGGAGTGTATTCATAGAAGAAATAAATGGAGTAAGGATTTGTTTCTTTAAAACCCTAGGATAAATCTACAGAAATAACATTATTTCTTCACTGCTAGAGAAAGGGTAAGCCTTCTATGTGTCTTTGACCTTTTTTCTAAAAGAAATAAGAGCTATAATATTTCATCCTTGAGTTTTCAGAGAAAAGTGAAGGTATTTATAGAAACCCTAATGAGGACAACCTTTATTTCTCAATATTTTCCAAAAGTAGAGGCCAACTGTGTGATCAAATCATGAAAATATTATGCACAGAGAAGCATTTTTATACAAAAATGATAAATTTTGCTATTTTCTATAGCTTTTCACTTGAAAATACAGCTTGTTTGAGCATGAAATACCTGTGATATGGTCGCACAATGAGAGAAAATGAGATATTCATCATAGATAGTGTAGAATAATAGCAGAAATGACAGATTTTCAATTTTGCTTCAGAAAAACAAGTTTACCGAACTCACCTGTAGCTCTTTGAGGCCATTCATTAGAAAATGTAGTCTAAAATCCTTCGAAACAATAGAAAAGTTTCTACAGAACAAACTCTCCATGGCGGTGCACAAGAAGTTGCAAAAATGAAAAAATGCAAAGTGAGCTGAGGCAAAAAGTGTCTTTTTGTCATTAGGGTTTTAACCCTAAATAAGCCAAAGGATTTAAGACATTTTTGCCTTTTGTTTTAAACTTTGAAATAAACTAATACCCACAATAGTGTATGCACATACTTAGTAAATAAGGAATGTTCCCTTTGTATCTATTGCATTGACTCTAGGTGTTGAGTCATAATACTTTATTTTTGCATTAAACAAGGAATGTAAAAACATTAGTTTAAGTGATGTATTTGTAAATCAATTTGATTAATGGTATTTTATTATGCAAAATTGGAGATAGGGGCATTGGTTTTCAAGCCTAGTCAATAGGAGATATTGATTGAGTCATTATGCTTTTGCAAGCATATAGGGGAGTTGAGAGAGGTTTGTAAACAAAAGGAGAGCATATAGGGAGCATTTTAATTGCTTTTTGGAGCAAATGGAGCTTTTAGTGGACAGTTTCAGGTGTCATCATGTTAGACCAAGTCATGGTTGACTTTTTCTCTCAATGTAAGCTCTTTTGGATGGGATTTAGGTGCTAGATTTGGGGATTTTCTGTTGTATCCGACCCAAGGTGGTTTCTAGCTCCTTGTATGGTGGAACCACTTGGATAGTGGTGGATATAGTCACTTTTGTGACTCTTTTGTACTCAGTTTCGATTATGCAATTTGGAGAGACTTGTGATTTTGACATCCTTGCTCATATTTTAGCATTTTTTATAACTCATTTTACTTGATGTGAAATACAATGAAGGCCTTGAGTATCATTGACTTGGATTTCTGCGTACTTGTTTTTTTTGCATTATTGTGCTTACCAACTGATTGATCAAGTTATCTGTGAGGTAATACTTATTTCCTTGTAGCTTTGTCTAAGGTTTTAGAGCCTTTATGCAAAAATTATACCAATGTAGGTTGCAGATTGTGTCTAAAAGTGTGAATTGCTTTTAAATGTGAAATTATTTTCCTTTTAAAAGTCTGAACACCAAGACCTATTTGTGAAATATTTATGCAAAAGTATACAATAGCAAGTTGTGCAAACATTTTTTTTGTCATTACAGCAAGTGCATGTATTTGGGTTTCATATCCCTTTCAACTAGGTGTATCATCCTTAGAATTTTAGTTTCCAATTTTAATGCATGTATTTCTTATCCCTTTTCCTTGTCAAAAACCATACAGTAGTCAGTCTTAGGTGATACAAAGTTTAGGAAGTCGGCCTTCTCTGGAGATTCACTCTAGTTTCTAGGAGACCCATAGCCATAGGAGTGTTTCCATGTTCCTCTAGAGTACCAATTTTTTGCAAATTGGTAGGGTGTAACTTTAAAAGATAACAGGATGATTAGGAACTCAACTTGGAACAGCCTGCATATAAGGTTCTGGTCCGGACACAAAACACTAAGGCAGAATGGCTAAGTATTGACAACACAGAGTTAGCAGCAAAGACTCAAGTGGTATTCCTCCGCAGTTGATGGTCAAGGTATGTGGTTCAGGTATGTTATTCAGGATTGTTTGGAGATACTATGTTCAAGATTACAAGTCTCGATGACTTCCAGAAGTTAAGTAGTGATTGGTCTAAGTCTGAGTGAACTCAGTTAAGTCAGGAACAGTGTAGAGTGCATGAGTATTTTGGTCTGCATATCTCCACAAGTGATTGTATTAATATGCAGTTTTAAGGTAGTATGGATAGGTATCAGAAGCATATAGTTGATGAATTACAGAGTCTAAAGTGATCTAGAAGATTGTCTACAAAACTCCAAGTTCTAGCAGTTGGTTTGCCAGTACTTCACCAAGGCAGAAGAGTCAGTTCTAAGTTTTGCATTTCACCACATAAGGACATCATGACTAGTAGTTGGTAAGATATGATCTGTGAGGTATAATGAATGGTTGATGTGATTCTTTGAGTCTCATTTGGTCTGCAATAAGAATTTTGGTGTGACAGATGATTAGGTCAAGCATGTTCTTAAGAGACAAGCCGACAGGCAGCTACATCTTTATGTGGAGAAGGTATATTGCTTGAATAATAAATCTAAGTAGTTATATGTGTGGTGCCGACTTGTATGAAGATTATACAATGATTTTTTGGATTCACATTACTGTTTGTACACTTGATCAAGCTGATAAGGTAGAATACATTGTATACATGCTTCATGTCTGGCTTGTCGACCTGATTATGAGATTAATATTGTTGTAGATATAAATACTTGATGGATTGAGGTACGATGTGATGAGAGGATGTGTGGCATATGAGAATTTGAAGTATGAAGGATTATAAATAGAGTGTAGAGCTGAAAAAGTGAATAAGGGCAGAAAACAAAGTATATGTAGTTAAGTTAAGAAGCAGGCAGAATAAATAAAGACCTTTGAATCTATGAATTGAACCTTGAATGGAACTGTGATCCAACATATGGTAGATGCATTTATAGCAGTTCATCTTTTAGTAGTGAGCCAATCCTTCTTCTATCTTCTTTTCTCTTAGCAGTGAGCCTTTGTGCAATGAGCACTTCTTCATAGGGCAGTGAGCCATGGGCAGTGAGCTTTCTTGTAATTTGGTATTGTGCTATCATAATATATTGTGAGCTAACACTCACTATGGTTTTTCCCTTTTTGGGTTTTCCACGTAAAAATCCTGGTGTCCATGCGTTATGTCTTTATGGTTGCTATTCTTATGCTTATTCTACTTTCATGTTATTAATTTTTGAAATTGGATTAATGAATATTTTAAGAAGTGGTTTTGTGGAATACTGATTCACCCCTCTCTTAGTATTCCTTACTTTCAACAATTGGTATCAGAGCAAGGTTCCTTGGAAGAAGCCTAACAGCTTGAGGAAGATCTGGCAGAGTTCACTCATGGCAGCCAGAAGATATGGAAACTTTTCATATGAAAACAATGTTGAACTAGAAGCAACTCTTATTGATCTTGAAAAGTCTGAAGTAGAAATCAGGGATCTAAAGGATAACATACAAGAAGTTGATGAATGCATTCTAAAGCTGGAAGAACAAGTCAAGAAATTCAAAGAAAATATAGAGATGTTAGTGAACAATTGATATCAACAAATGAAACCCTGGATGACTTGAAAATGGAAGTCATAGAAAGAGGTAAAGCAGAAGATCTAAATCTAATGGTAAAAAGCAAGTTAGAAGAATGTTCCAAACTTGAAAAAGAAGTTGTAAGCCTAAAATTAGACTTGGAAAAAGCCAAGAGCTATGAAGAAAAGTTCAAGATAAGTTCTGCAAAACTTGATGAGATGATTTCCAGTCAAAAAAGTTTCGATGACAAGCAAGGTTTGGGATTTGAGAGAGGAGAAAGTTCAAATTTAGGTCAAGCAAATACTGTGTTGAAGAAAAACAAAGGTAACCAGTTCAGGAATCAAAGAAGAAGACCTAGAAGACCTCCGGTCAGACAACCAAATGCACAAAGGTACCCATCTTTCAATAGCCATTATTTTAATTCCAAAAAGTTTGGTCATAAGGCTACTCAGTGTAGCAGTAGAATAAATCAAAATAAAAATGTTTCATCATTCTCTGGTCAATGCTTCAATTGCAAGAAAATTGGTCATAGATCAAATGAATGCAGAAGTCTAATAAGAAATAGCTTTCACAATTTAAGGAATACTAAATCATTTAATGGAAGATGTTTTGCATGCAATAGATTTGGACATTTGGCTAATCAATGCAGATCAAATCCAATCAATAAAAGGAATCAAGGACAAAGGAATGTGGTATGCTACAATTGTAACAAGTTTGGACATGTTGCAAGATTCTGCAGAGGTAAGAATGTGAAAAGAAACCACTATGTTGAAGAAAGGAAAATAGAGCAGAGGAATGATAAGGGAAAAGAAAAAGTTGATCCGATTGAAATCAAGAAGGAAATGAGAAAGGTATGGATTAAGAAAGATGTTGACAATATCAAGGATGGATCCACACCAGCTTATGGTGCAAATACTTCCTCTGGGAAGTAAATTGGGAGCTCTAGCTCAGGGGGAGCTGCAATGAAAATCCTAATTCCCTAGCCGGATTGTCAGTACTAGAATTTGGCACGAAGATATGTTGAAAGGATGCATATGACAGATCCTTTGAAATAAATTCCAGTGAAAAAGGTTCAAGTGTGGAGCATTGCAGAGCAATCCTAGTAGACTATATTCTACAGAGATGTGTTTGATAGCTTTTTCTTTAGAGGCATTTATGACAACTAGGTCATCATTGTGGAGGATAAAAAGGAGCTCATTTGACAGCTAACTCACTTTGCATTCAAACTACCAAGAATTCAAAAGAGACTGAAGCAAGATTCTAAGCGACATCAACATTTCTAGAGATTCAAAGGACTCGAAGTGATTCAAGCAAATAAAACCCTAATTCGGTGGAAAAGGTATTTAGAGCTTGAAAACCCTTCTGTGTAGTCTAAAATATTCCAGAAAATGTTTACTCCCAAATTAATTGAGATAACAGAAAGGCCTCGCCCCAAGCTCAAGAAACATTTCTTCAAATCACTAGAAAATGATCCTATAGGGGCATTTTCAATTATTCCTCATGGAATTGTGCACATGGAAGATGTTAGGGTATTCATACCAATTTAGAGAAATACGACCACTTGAATCTTGGAAAATTATACTTGGATGAACTGACTATTGTTGATGTTGAGTTGAAAAATAAATATAAAATTCTAGGAGAAAAGAAATTGGACACCTGGTTGGACTTTCCTACGATCCCGAATGATACTTGGGTTAAGCTTATCCTAAGCAGAATTCATGATGAGTTTTTGTGGCTTGATAAACCATATATGATAACTAAAGACACTATCAAAGCCGTAACTGGTATGAGTTCCTTCAGAAGGATCCCAGGCAACAAGAAAATAAAGAACAATTTAGTAATGGAGCTTACAAGAGCCAAATTTGATAAGAAAGCTCTCATGGTAAATGATATTAAGGATCTAGCTATCAGATTTGCATGAATGGTTATTGGATATAAAGTATACTTTTCCCACTCATAAAATTTTGTGTCTACACCAGCTATATATACATAGCATATGACATGGTCAAAAATAATACAGATTATAACCTATGTGAATTACTCCAAAGTGAGTTAATAGAGAACTTGAAAAGAACAAAAGAGACAAATTATCCCTTCAAATATGGAACTTTGATCACCTGTCTACTCTTCTACTTCCTGAGAGAACTACTTGATTTGGAAAGCATTGTCTGAATTGATCACATACCTCTAGCAACTCAAATAAGAAATCACTTGTAGAATTTGGGAAATGCAGATAAACAAAATGAAATCTTATGGGGATACTTCATGAACTTTCAGAAGAAAATGATATGTAGGGTCCTGAAAAGGTAGTGATGAAATATGAAAAGGATATTGTTTTCATTGTAAACAAAGACAAATGCTTCATGGAAGCCATGGAACCAAGAACTGTATGGGTCCCTACATTAGGGTACGAAGTTGCAGAAGATATTCTAATCAAATTAGCTAATGAACTACTAAACAAATCAAAAGATCTCAAAGAAAACAGGTTTGGGACATTCAAAGAATTATCTTTGGAATATGAGCATTCAGAGAAAAAGTCAAATGAACAACCAAGTGAGGCAAAAACTAGAGCGGAAGGATCAAGACCCTTAATTGCTCCGGTGGAAGGGAAATCAAAAACTCTAGAAAGAAAAGATGAGAAAGATGAAAATGAAAAACATGTATCTAGCCCTAAGAAAAGAACAAGGACTTCATCCATTACTGAAGCCTCTACCCAAGTAGAGAAAGAAAATCCAACAGAAGAAAAGAAAAAAAAGAAAGTTACACATAGTGAAGAACAAGCGGCAAGAGACACTGTTGCAGACCAAATTTCAATTGACTATGCTAGGAAGTTTTTTGAAAAATAGCAAGGAGTATAGATTCTAGATTCGCCCAAGATTCTACAAGGACCAATAAATCTGGCTTCTATGTCTCCGGTGGAGAAATTCTCACTAGCATCAATCGTGTAAGCTAAGGCTTGGGAAGAAATGCTAAAAACTTTTCATACAGGACAATGAACTTGTTGATGAGACATCCTATATTCTGGAGAAGCTAATGCCCTTATACTAGAAAGATACATCAGTGCCATCAACTACTCATCTCAAAGGTCTAATAAACTCTATAAGTACTCATTTTGAATCCTTTGAAAAGTCTGTTGACATTAAGGTTAAAAAGGAGTATCAAGACAAAAGATTAGCAGTTTCAAAAACCAAGTTAGATAGTGATAAAATTATGTTAGAAAGCAGTATCAAGAATATGAAAAATGCAATCAAGGAAGCCTGTGATATGTACAAATTCTATTTGTCATGGCTTGAAACTACTAAGGAAATAGATGAGAAAGTCAAAAGCCTGGAGCTTCATAACTCACAAATATTTCTAAGACCTTTGATCTAGTAGTTGACTCAATCAGTAGCATAGAAACAAAAGTTGAAAATATTCAGAACAATATAAGTAGTCTGCTCAGCAGACTGGAAGAAACTAAAAACAAAATCTATCTGCTGAGAAGTATATTAAGTTTAAAAATTGAGATCATGACAAATCTTGCAGCAAAAGCACAGGTATCTTTACAAATTGATAAACCTGCTGATGTGCAAAAGGTAGAAAAATTAGTCTTTTTCATAAATGGTCACATTCAAATTTTTGTAAGAGCTAAGAATCGATGGGATGAAGAAATTACACAATTAAAGATTTTGTATAAGGATATCCTCTCAACTAAAACTAATTAAGTTCAAGATTGTATGTGTACATATGTAGTAGAGTATGAAATTTTTGCAGTTTTGACATAATTTTGACCTTTGTACATATACCCTTTGCCATTGATGTCAAAGGGAGAGAAGAATTCTAGTGAAAAATAGGAAAACACCCTAGGGGGAGAAGAAATACATAGTAAGGGGGAGTAGATGTTGCAAATATGTGCATATGATGTGTTGTCATTGATGTCAACATATCTCTTTGTCAGAGATAGTGAAGACAGTGTAGTTCAGCAAAGTAGATTGCTCCGCATTTCTAATGAGATGAAGATCAGAGTCTACAGACTAAAGGGCTTTGTAGAGGATTGTCTAAAGTTGCTCTAGTTAAGATTTGAGAGGTCCACATGGAGGATTGGTGAAGTTATGGCCATCTGAGTAGAACAGGGTTTTGCAGTTGTTCAAAGGTAACAGAGTGATAGGAATTTGGTCTGGATTGCTCCGCATTGGAATATTATGGTCTGTGGTTCTAGAGGTATGTTTGGGATGTTAGCGTGTATCCTCAACTCAAGTGGTTTGTGGTTTGGAGGTCCGCAAGCAATCTTTCTAGTGTGACAGTCATGACAATTAGTGTTCTTAAGTTCCAGTATGTGGATGCAAGTGATTCTGGTGATTTGAGGTGGTGTGGTTATTCTTGTTGATTTCATTGTTCTTATGGAGGTCTCTGGATCATGTGCCTATTGTGTTGGTGGTCCACATTGAGGATTGAGCTCGTAGTTGAAGATTTCTCCTTGGGTGTTGTTGTTCTTTCCAGTCTTGGTCGATCAGATGCTTGGTGTGTGTTTTGGATGATCAAAGAGAAGTTCTATGGAGCATGGCATGTTGTTCAAGGAAGATTTGAGTCCCAACTATGTTTGGCTGATAGTGTAGTGATCCACATGTAGCATTTTGTATTAAGTCAAGTCTTATAATTATAATTGCTTGTAATGCCTATCTTGGAGAATGTTCCAAATAGATGATTGTAAGGCCGAATTTGATGTTCATTCCAAAGTCGATGTCATGTATAAATAAGTGTAATGAAGTCATGGAAAAGTTATCCTTGAGTGAAAATGATAAGATTCTAAGAAAGGTCTGAAGGCAGAGTAGAAGAAGAGGAAGAGTAGAAGAGGAAGAGCAATGAAGATGCGAAGGTCGAGAAGAAGTGTTTGGGAGTAGAGTAGAGGCATTGTGAGCTTAAATGGAACTGAACCTTGGCATGGAGAAGATGTTGTTTCTCAGTTCAACCTTTCAATGTTAACCATGTGAATATTTTTGTAGACAGTGAGTCTCTTGGAGTAGTGAGCTCTTGGTAGTGCACCCGAAGGCAAGTGCCTTCCCATTTTTCTATTCTTTTAATAGAGAATAAATCTCATGGGTTAACCCCCACCGTGGTTTATCCCTTAACTGGATTTCTACATAAAAATCTTGGTGTTATGTGTGTTGATTATGTTTCTACTCATGTGTTGTTGATTCATGCTTTCATGGTTATATAATTAATCTATTAATAAGTGATAAAGAAGATTAAATGCAGCAAAGGTAAAGTTTTTGTGACAACTGATTCACAGGTGCAAGGGCACCTTGAAATTTGAAATATTTTTTGAAATTTTGACTTTGAATAATGTCTAGGATGCACCAGTGATTGTAATAAGGTCTAGTAAAGACCATGTCATGCTTGTAAGGCCATTTTGGGCGAGTGGTTTGAATGATGTTTAGTTGTAGTTAATCCATTTTGGGGTGAAAGGTAGTGGATAGGCTATTTTTAGCCTCTTTTTGGATTTTCCAAGATGTGGAATCATGGACCATGAGAAACATGAATGTAAACAATGTTATTTAGGCCTACACATCTCAAGGCTGAGGGAGATGAAGTTTTGAAGAAGAAAAATAAGAAGAGAGACCGAGTTTTCTGCAGTTTTTCTACTTTTTAACTGTTCCTCTATTTGAGATGCACCAGTACAGTACTGTCAAGGCTCCAAATGCATAAATTGGTGTAGTATAATGTGTTATCTTTTGTTTGAGTCTAGTTAGGTAGATTTTCATTGCTATTAAAGGATTTTATAATCATTTTTCTGAGATTGCTTCTAAAACCTAAGGTTTTGAGGGTTTAAAGGAATCAATGGGTTTTTAACCCATTCAACCTGCATCAAGGATCCAAGATGGGTGGAATGGAGTTAGTTAGGTTATTTTTGTCTTGTGTCCGCATTGTAGGGGCAGGAGACCGGTCTGGTGTGAGGTTTGAAGCCATTTGGGCTTAATATCTTCATGTATTAAGCCTATAGAGTAGTCATTTCATGTGAAGCTGACTTGAGATGGTCATAGAACCCTAAATCTAGCATATTGAATCCATTTTCAACCTATTACATACCCTGGAGTAGGTCAAGAAGGTTTAGAGCAAGTTTATCAGGCACTTGCTTTGTAAAAGTGGCCTAATTAGGCTTATTCGCAACCTGTGATAGACATTTTTTTAGCCATTCATTCCAAAACAACCTACACTACATGTTTGATATGTGTCAGAACTTAATAATGGGTATCTAAATATGTCTATAGTTTTGGGTTATCAGGATTGGTTGGAGAAATAAAGAGTAACAGTCCTATTTGGAGGGCTACTAGCATTTTGCACTAGTTGTGAGCAAAAGATTAGGTGGGCATTGAGCCATGAACCTTCATGACCTAGAATAGTCTTAGTTTGTCAAAACAAAGTGATTCAAGGTGTGTAGTGAGGTCTTCAAGTTGGTTTAGTCATCTATCTATCAATTGTGTATTTATCAACATTTCTAAAGGGATAGTCAACTATATAGGGGCAATCAGCCAAGAGAGTTTCATGCATTAATGCAAGAGTGTTTAAGATGTTTTCCATGGTGTTTTGGAGGTTTGACAATGGGTCCATGTATCTGAACCAAGTGGAGGTCCTCTCTTCAAGTATTGAAGCCATGTGTTGTGAGCAAACTATCCCATCCATGCAAGAACATCCTAAGCATCATTGCAGTTTGTGTCATGTTTCTTTGTGATCTTTAGTGGTCCTGATCAACCAAAATAGAGTGGGATTGAGTGTGTTAGGAGTTCATTAAGGAAGGGAACTCATTTAACCTTCATTTGGAGCATGTCTACATCATTGACAACCATGCTAGATGATAGAGAAAGTTTGTCATTTTGGGATAGTCAGTCACCATTAACAAGTAATTCCTCCTAAGTGTTTGAAGAGTCTCCCTTGCTCTGCATCAAGTGGTATCCAAGCTCAGGTAGTAGATTAGTGGAAGAGTTGAAGATTGAAGTTTGACAATTGGAATTTCAAGAGTCGAGATGCATCCAGAAGATACCATAGCAAAAGAAATTAGAGAGTTGAAAGAAAGGTATGCTCAATTAAAGGAGATGACCCCAAGGAGATTATTATTCAGAACAACCTGTAAATACAAAGACAAGGTATGTAAAGTTATGATAGATTCTAGCTCTACTGGCAACATGGTTTCCATAGAAATGGTGGATAAACTAAATTTGGTAAGGATTCCTCATGAAGCACTGTATAAAGCATCTTGGTTGAATGATGATCAGTCAATTTTAGTGAGTGAACAAGCTCTTGTTGATTTTAATATTGGTGGCTATAAGGATAAAATTATTTGTGATGTGGTACCTATGAGTTGTTGTCATTTGTTATCTAGAAGACCATGGTAGTATGCTAGGCATGCCATATATGATGGGAAGTATAATACCTACACCATAGAAAAGGAAGGAACCACTTTTAAACTAACACCACTGCAGGAGAATGCTAAGGAGCATACCAAAGAGTCAAGAGTAATCATGTTTGGCAAGAAGGAGTATATGAAGTTTGAGGAAGACAAGAACAGTGAGGGTGCAGCCTCTCACAAGAAAGAAAGAGTGGAGACAGCAAACATAGACAAGGATGCAAAGTTGAAGAGAAAAGAAGATAATGAGTTGGTGAAGAAGACTGAGATAGTAAAGGACAAATGTGAAATGTCCTTGAAATTTCAAGATAAGTTTGGACAGTGTGATGAAGACAAAGGAGAGATTGGATTTTGGCAAAGGAAAACAAAAGAGGGTGAAAGATAGTCAAGTACTATCAAGATGAGTAGACCTAATACAGAGGTTTGTGTGAAGAACATTCTTGCGGAAGAAACCCTAATGAGAGAAAAATTGAATGCAGGAGAGTTGCCTAAGGGAAGGCAAGAATGGCCTAGCAAGGTCATGATGGAAGAAGTGTATTGTCCGTTGAAAGGGCAAGAAGATGGAAGGTAGCAGAAATTTTATGACAAAGAAGAGGAGAGACCAAATGACAAAGAGGTCTTAGAGGCAGAGAAAAAGAATGCAGAGGTAGAAGGTAACACAAAGGATAATGAATGGATGAAGAGAGGAGAAAATGGCATGATAGGGGTAGTGTTGTGTCCCTTAAAGGTGAATGAAATCCATAGGCAGTCAAGTGCTGCTAAGACATAGGTGTCTAGATCAGAACATGCAGAGAGCATGAAGACATTAAGTCTAATTGCAAATGAGGTGGTAGAAAAGTTAATGGAGCATATGGTGAGTAAAGGGCATTGTCCATTGATGGGAAAAATAGGTGATGAATATGAGGATACAATGATAGCAAAGGTAGAGTGTCCATTGTAGGACAAGAAGTCAGAGAATGAAGAAAATATGAGGGTAGAAAGTCTGATGCAAATTATGCAATTAAAAGTTGCAGAGAGCCAAGGTAATTGGCAAGGACAAATGACAGAGTTTGCAGAGATTAAGAAAAAGATGAGGATTGCAATCACCCTAAGAGGTGAAGATGGGAAAGGACAGAGTTTGAAGAGGGTCTCCATGATAGAAGGGACCAAAGATGTGATGATGACAGTGGTTGGCCTAAGGAAGACTAAAGTTAGAGTGCAAATGAAGACTCCAAATAAAGTGGAGAAGTGTGAGGATAGGGTGGTGAGGACAATATCATATGTAGCCATGACAGTGGCTTCAAACCCTGATTGTATAGGGGTAGAGAACCTGAAAGTGGTTAGGAGAACAAAGAGTAAAGTGAATGGGTGTGTGTGGCAAGAACAAGTAGATGGATTCAAGTATACAATGGATGTGGTTTATGCAGCAGTTGTTTAGTACTTATTTGCAAGGCAAAGACAAGTGGGTGACTATGAGTATGATCCAAGGATAAAGATGAAGATAGTCCAAGGAATCATTGGCAAAGGTTTGATTGAATGCATAACAGCAAGTACATCCTCTGGTTATGATCAAGGAGCAGATAGCAGACCACAATCAGGTCTGATGACAAAGGTGCAGTTTTATTCAAATGCAAATAGTGCTGCAAGATCTCAGTGTCTACATCAAGGAAAGAGTTTTGCAGATGAGTATGCATGTGGAAGGTAAGTTGGAACTGGAACAAGTCAGCACTCATGTGGAAGGGAAAAAACAAGTGGAAGCAGATGGATGAAGTTGGTAAAGACAAGTCAAGACATGAGGGTGTAGACTCAAGATGATAAAGCAAAAAGAGAACGATTTTGAATAGACAAGTGCAAGACAAAGGTGAAGATGAAGAACAAGTGGAGCTATTGCAAGAACAAGGAGGGGTGTCAGAGATTTGGATATCAAACAGTTATTGTAGGTCAAGAATTGAATATTTCCAAAAGACTTGCAAAAGTTTCAAGGTCGGTTGTATGGTGCAGGGGCACCTTGAAATTTGAACTATTTTTTGAAATTTTAACTTTGAATAATGTCTAGGATGCACTAGTGATTGTAATAAGGTCTAGTAAAGACCATGTCATGCTTGTAAGGCCATTTTGGGCTAGTGGTTTGAATGATGTTTAGTTGTAGTTAATCCATTTTGGGGTGAAAGGTAGTGGATAGGCTATTTTTGGCCTCTTTTTGGCTTTTCCATGATGTGGAATCATGCACAATGAGAAACATGAATGTAAACAATGTTATTTAGGCCTACACATATCAAGGCTAAGGGAGATAAAGTTTTGAAGAAGAAAAATAAGAAGACAGATTGAGTTTTCTACAGTTTTTCTGCTTTTTTACTGTTCCTCTGTTTAGCACGTGCCCGTACAGTATTGTCAAGACTCCAAATGCATAAAATGGTGTAGTATAATGTGTTAGCTTTTGTTTGAGTCTAGTTAGGCATATTTACATTGCTATTGAAGGATTTTATAATTATTTTTCTAAGATTTCTTCTAAACCCTAGGGTTTTGAGGGTTTAAAGGAATCAATGGGTTTTTAACCCATTCCACCTGCATCAAGGCTCCAAGATGGGTGGAATGGAGTTAGTTAGGTTATTTTTGTCTTGTGGCTACATTACATGGGTAGGGGACCAGTATGGTGTGAGTTTTGAAGCCATTTGGGCTTAATATCTTCATGTATTAAGCCTACAGAGTAGTCATTTGATATGAAGCTGACTTGAGATGGTCATAGAACCCTAAATCCAGCATATTGAATCCATTTTCAACCTGTTACATACCTTGGAGTAGGTCAAGAAGGTTTAGAGCAATTTTGCCATGTACTTGCTTTGTAAAAGTGGCCTAATTATGCCTATTAGCAACCTATGACAGTCATTTTTTAGCCATTCATTCCAAAACAACCTACACTGCATGTTTGATATGTGTTAGAACTAAATAATGGGTATCTAAATATGTCTAGAGTTTTGGGTTATCAGGCTTGTTGGCAAGAGACACTGCTAGGCATGATAAGTATTGTCATTGATGGCAACTAAGTCTCTACCACACATCCGCATTTCATAATTTGCCCATACCAGAAATTAGATTGAAGAATTATCTAAGTCTGGATAGTCAGGAATAGAGTAGATGATAGGGTTTAGTATCTTGGTCCGGATCTCTCTAGTGGAAAGTCTTAATTTGTTGCGGATCTAAGGTAGTCATAAGCACTATCAAGACAATCTAAATCTAGAGTTTTGGCCTCCGATGATAAAGGATTCAAAAGTTATTATCTTTTGAGTATCGAGTTAACAGTTTGACAGAGTAGATAGAAGAAGAACATGCCCACCATGTAAATGATCTTGGTTCTAAATGTATGGAAGTTGTTGATTGGGCAATTAGTGATGACCAGTGATAGTGGCCGACCTGATTGATGATTTGTGAGTTCAAGTTTTGGTCCATGTCTCAAGTTATGCACAGATCTAACCGACAGAATAGAGTATTCAATAAAGTTCTAAGTGTTCTTGAAGCTGACTAAAAACTGATTAAAGATCAGGATGCAGATATATATACCCGATGGATTTGAATGAATTTGGTGTGTGTGTGTTGCGAATATGGAGGAAATGCAAAAAGAGCAGAGATCTAAGATTCGGATGAAGGCAAAGCAGTAAACAAGGCATAGTGAAGATGAAATGTCTAAGATCAGTGTTTTCTGCTTAATCAGAACTGAATTCATGCATTAGTAGATGCTTCTCATCAGTTCAAAATCTCTGTTATTCTCTTGTAATCATTTGTAGGCAGTAAGCCTCAATTTGAGCAATGAGCTCTGAGCAGTGAGCCCAAATGCATGTGCATTCTCATTTGTAAAAATACTTTTAACAGGGTAATAATTTTTGTGGGTTAACCCCCACCATGGTTTTTCCCTTAACTAGGTTTCCACGTTAAAAATCCTTGTGTCAAGTGTGTTATTATGCTGCTACTCTTACACTTATGATTTTCATGGTTAAGTTATTGATTTGTTATTAAATGGTAAAAGAAAGAATTAACTGCAGAAAGTATTAAAGTTTTGAGACAATTGATTCACCCCCCCTCTCAGTTGTCTATCCTATTTCCAACAATTGGTATCAGAGCGAGGTTCCTTTGAGAAGCCTAATAGCTTAAGGAAATATCTTGGAAGAAGTTTTAATGGGTTCACTCAAAGATCAACTTCAGTTGGCCCTAGAAGATCTTGTTCAGTCTAAAGAAGAAAGTAGAAATCTGAGACGTGAAATTAAAGATGCTGATGATACCATTGAAATGTTAAAAGATAAATTAAAGAAATCTATGGAAAGGAAAAAGGAGCTACTTCTACAGTTATCCAGTTTAACTGAAGAAAATGGCATGAATGAAGCTTTGGAAGAAAAGACAAGGGAATGTGAGAAGCTATCAAAAGAAGTTGCTATTCTAAAAATTGAGATGGAATATGGGGCAATGAGGCTAACCAAAGAAATTGAGCAAAGGAAGAAGACTGAAGAAGACTTGAATCAAACTCTAAAAGAAAGAACTGATGAATGCTACAGATTAGACAGTATAGCTGGCCATCTAAAGTCTGATATATAAGAAATCAGAGACAATGAAAGAGATCTTGAAAGACAAATTGTCATTCTCAAACATGACCTAGAAGTGGCAAATGAATACAAGGAGAAGTTCAAGATAAGTTCAGCTAAACTTGAAGCAATACTTGAGGATCAGAAAAAGGATGATGAAAAGCATGGTCTTGGACATGAGAAAGGTGAAAGCTCCAGATCTAGACAAAGAAACTCTCAACCAAGGAATGAGAGAAATAAGCCTAGGAGACCTCCAATAAGGCAACCTAATGCTCAAAGGTATCCATCTTTCAATGGAAATTTTTTCAAGTGCAATAAATTTGGTCATAGAGCCACTCAATGCAGAAGTAGAGTAAATCAAAATAATCCATCCTTCTCTGGGCAATGCTTCAATTGCAAGAGGTATGGTCATAAATCCAATGAATGCAGAAGTATGATAATGAATAACTAATCAAATAGAGGAAATGGGAATTCTTTCAATGTAAAACGCTTTGCATGCAATAGATTTGGACATATGGCCATTCAGTGTAGATCAAGAGGAAATTAATCAAATGGGCAAAGAAATGTTGTGTGCATCAATTGTAACTGATCCGGTCATTTTGCAAGATTCTACAAAAGTAGGATTAATGAAAGAAGGGGTTCGGTAAATAGAAAATTGGATGAGCAGAGACAAGATAAAGGCAAAAGAAAAATTGATGAGAATGAGATCTAGAATGAAATGAGCGAGACATGGGTCAAGAAAATAATTGTGAACCATAGTAATGGGTCCACACCAGAATCCAGTGCTGACAATTCCTCCAGGAATTAAATCAAGAGCTCTGGCTCAGGGGGAACTGCATTGAACATCAAATTCCCCCAGTCAGTAAGTGGGTGCCTAGATATGGCACAATGAGAGAAGATATTTTGAATTGTTTTTGAGAACTTTTAGAAGGATTTCCAGAAGAAAAGATGTTAATATGAAAATTTGTGGAGTAATTCATGAAGAACAGTTCAAGAAATAGAGTAACTAGATGAAGTTAGGGCAGCACATTTATTACAATGAAAAATTAGGTTTTGCGAAAGATAAAAGGTCACTTGGTCATGCATTTGAATCACTTTGCATTTGAAGGAAACAAGAAGAACTGCATCTAAGCTGCAAATCCAGAAACTAAAGCACGAAGAGAGAATTCAACCAGCAATTGATCAACTCTAACCCCACAGAAGAAAACGGTACTTCTCTGTAAAATCTTGAATCTAAAATCTGTTGAGATGGCTACACCTCTAGTTGTTGATGTAATTGAAAGGCCCTGACCAATATTTAAGAAGCATCCTTACAAATTAGTTGAAGTTGAACTGTTAGGTGCATTTTTTGGAGTTCCATATGGTGTACTACATGTTGAGGATATTAGGGCATACATCCACTATAACATGGATGAATTTGGAAACCTAAAACTCTTGGATTTGTTTAACAACTACTTAAGGGATGATAGCCATAAATTGAAACTAGAATACAAAGCCCTAGAAAGCAAACATTTTCTGCAAGTCATTAGGTTTCTAATATTTGATGAGAATGAATGGGTTCAATATATCTTGAGCTGAATACATGATGATTTCATATGGCTATTGAAACCATTTAAGATTACAAAGGATGTTATCAAGATTGTAACTAGGTTAAATTCATCCGATGGATTACCCATGCTAAAAGATGTGAAAAACCAAACGGTGACTAATGCTACTAGTGCCAAGTTTGACAAAAGGGAAATGACCATCAATGATATCATAGAACCGGATGTTAAATTTTCCTCCATGGTGATTGGGTACAAGATTTACCACTCCAGTAGGGAAAATTTTGTCTTCAGAACTGCAATATATGCAGCCTATCAAATGTTAAAGGAGAATGTTGATTATGATCTTTGTGAACTACTACAAAATTAGTTGATTGAGAATCTGAGCAAAATAAAGAAAGATAAGAAAAATACCTTCAAGTATGGTTCCTTGATTATATGTTTGTTCTTCTATTTTATGAATGAAGTGCCTAGAGTTCAAGGTGTACACTGGACAAATGACAGGCCAGTTGCATGGCAAATAAGAGATCATCTACTCAGCCTTGGTGATTCCCAAACTTAGAAGACAATCATTTTGGGTTACTTAAAAAACTTTCAAAGTATGATGCATGCAAGAGAGAGAATCCCTAAGTTAGTTGTGGAGAAATATGAGAATGAAATATGCTTTATAGTTGACACTAATCAGTGCCTGATGGAGGCTGTGGAACCTAGAATCATATGGATTATGCCAATGAGATATGAGGTTGATGAGAAAGTTTTGGAAATGTATGCTCAACATCTCCTGAGCAAATTAAAAGACACGTATGTGGAAAGGTTTGGAACATACAAGGAGCTAAGTCTAAAATTGCATGTGGAGTTCAGATGGCCAAAGACCAAAAGGAAAGTACATAGGCAAGTTGAAAGGTATCCTGAGAGCATTGGCCTAACCAAGGAGGCAATGAAGAAAAACAAAGAAAGAATTAAAAAAGCTGAAAAAGAAAAATAGGACAAGAAACAAGAAGATGCTCCAGTGGAACCTGTTGGAAACAAGGCAGATAATTGAGAGGGGGGGTGAATCAGTTATCTCAAATATCTTAACTTTCTTTTCTTCTTTAATAATTAGTGCAGCATCAAAACATATAAGCATATATGATCATAAGAACAGAAATAAAATCATCACACATAACACAAGGATTTTTATGTGTAAAACCCTGTTAAGGGAAAAACCATGGGGTGACTAACCCAAGATTGTATTCTCTGTTAAAAGAATAAGAGGTACAAAATGGCACTTGCCAATTAGGGTTCACTGCCTGAGCACACTGCTCACAAGAGGCACACTGCCTACAAGAGACTCACTGTCTACAAAAATTACAGATGATAATCAAGTGTTTGAACTGATGAGAGGCATCTACAAATGCTAGAGTTTAGTTCCGGTTAGGCACAATATACTGATCTGATACACTTCATTCTTCCTCTGCTCTAGCACTGGTGCTCTGTCACATACTGGACTTGTATTGCTGCTTCCACACTTATCTCTGCCTTTCTTCGCACTTTATTTTATCATATCCATACACACACACTTCTACATACTAGAATTCATCTAGTATATATATCCGCATCAAGGATTTCAACAACTTTCTAGTCGGCAACCAGAATACTCAAGATATTTACAAGTTACTACTCTATCGGCTAAATTCATGCATGATTTGTGATGCGTATCAAAACATAGACCCAACACTCATATGCTCATATCTTTTCCATGTTTTATCACTGGATGCTCAATCTCTGGAATATAGTAGTCATGATACTCCTCTTGACTTGTCCAAGTCCGCAACTTGTTGAGTTACACCATCTGAGAGATCCAAACCTGATTGTCAGACCTTACTGCATGCTTTGTTCTTATTTACCGGACCAAAACAATCTTCAATCTGACTTCTGGTATAGGCATACTATGTGTTGCAGATGTGTGGGATAGACTTTGTTTCCATGAATGACAACACTTGTGAAGCCACATAGTGTCTCTTGCCAACAATCTCCCCCTTTGGCATTGATGGCAACACTTAGTGAAAAATGACTAAGTGTTGCAGCAAACTCCCCCTTGGCTGATGCTCTGTCTTATACACTATTTTACTAGAGCTCCCCCTTAGCTGGATTCCACATTTTTCACTACTCCTCACTCCCCCTTTGACATCAATGGCAAAGGGTGTAATCTGCACACTAAAATTTGCAAAAATTAACCTATACATAGCCGCATAAGTATGTGTATACATGTTATAATTACATATACTTGAGTATATCCACAAAAGTGGCCTTCAACTATACAAACTCTATGGCCCAACTCTGCTTCATCCTTTCCAAAATGGAGATGTGACCACTCAACAAAAATGCATATGCTTCTGCCCTTCTTAAGTCTATTGGATCACTGGTCTAGGCTGTGGTTTGAGCATCTGTTAAGGCCTCATGCATTGCCTCTAACTTAGGGATAATTATCCCTCTGAGTTCACTCATCCTGTTTATTATATTATTCTTTTCTTTGTCCAGCCTCTTTATTTCATTTATAATGACAATAGCCTAGCATTCTTGATTCATTATGGATGTAGTGAGGGGATCAAAATTTTGAGATAAACTTGACAGTTTACCTTCTTGTTCTTTCACCTTCTTTTCAATATCCTCTATCACTTTAGACCAAGATAGACAAAATTTGTACATGTCCCCACCATCTTTAAGAGCATTTCCAAGGCTCTTTATCCCAATATCTACGGTCCTCCTATCATTAGCAATGAGTCCATGTACTTCGGTGAATCTTTTTCCCAAAAACTCTTTCCAGACTTTTTCTTCTTTCGATTTCTCTAAAGAATCAAAATGAGTGCTAACAGAGTTTACCAGAGATTTCAAGTTACTGGATGGAGAGGCTGAAGGATCCTTTTAAAAGGATGGCATGATCTTCTCCAACATCCCAGATGCAATCTCTAACAGCTCACAGTCTTCCATGTGAGATTTCAGAAGTTTTTCTTTTGCTTTAGCTTTAGCAAAAGATGCTATTTTTATTGTCTGGACTAGAGATAGAGAATCAAAATTTAGTGGTCGTTGGAATAGTTCTAGTTCATCTATCTCCATCATTTATTTGTTCAAGAAGTTCTTTACTGCCTCTGCAATGTCTCTTGCTAGTGACTGAGTCTTCTTTTCTTTTGGGATCTCTGAACTATCATCAGAGATCTTCTCTATTTGTTCTTCTTCTTTTCCCTTTATCTCCTCTTCTTGACTCACTTTCTCCTCTTTTCTTCCTTCTCCTTCACTTCCTAGATCTGGAATGTCTACAGTGGGATCCAAAGGAGAGATGTTAACTGCTTCATGAACTTCCTCTTTTGGAACAAAGGAATCCAAATCCTTAGACTTCTCTTCATCTACCTCTTTTGACCCTTCTACATTTTTGTCAGAAGATTCTTCAGTGGATGCATTTAATCCTTCAACATCCATGGTAGAGGGTTCTTCTTCTATTTCCTCTATAATAGGAAGATTGAATCTTTTGAAGGCATTCCGGAGGATGTCTTCTATTTATCTTGCTACTTGATCAGTTTCTCCAAGCATAAGTTTGTTCATTCTTGCTTTGCTCCAAAATTCATCCTTACAGTCCTTAAAGATCATGTCCATTTGCTTTGGAGTAATAGAAGGATAGAGTTGAATTGCAATCTATTCTCAGATCTCCAAGTCTTTTTCCTTTGCATTCTTTTTTCTATGTTCAAGTACCTTCTCTAGACTTTTGGGAATTAATGAAATAATTTCAATGAATGCTTTATTATAAATATTCAGATACATGGCTGTAGCTTCTTCCAAGATCCTCTTGTCAGTATCACTATATTCATCATAGAATTTTGTGATTGGTTGTAGGTTCCCATCCACAGTGACTGCCTTGATGATATCATCAATGGAAAGAGTGGGTTTTTCAACAAATTCTTATGCCTCTTCTTCTTTGTTTTTACCGGTAGAGGATTCCCCAGATGTTTTCTTCTTCTCCTTCATCATCCTTGTGACTTGTGTAAGACCTTGTGGCTTTTGTTTTCATTCTCTTTTCTCCCTTTCTGGATGTCTTGACTTCTGGTTTGGTGTCTTTTGAGCTCTTAGGAGTGGCAGGTGCAGAGCTCTTGGAGAATCTAATCTGGGAGGAGGCTTGTACCGGAACACTTCCTTTCTCTGCTTCTTGTTTCTCTTTCTTAGCTCTTTCAACTTTCTCTGTATTTGCATCTACTGCCTCTTTTGATATGCCATATCTTTTGGCAGTTTCCTCTACTTCCCTTCTAACTTTCCTCTTTATCTCTGGTTGTCTTAGCTCAACATGTATTTTTACACTTAGTTCTTGAAAGGTTCCAAACCTTTCTACCTCAGGGTCCTTAGGCTAACTTAAAAAGTGTTGAATATGCAGCTCCAAAATTTTCTCATCGACCTCATATTGCATTGGCATTATCCAAACTATTCTAGGCTCAACTGCCTCCATTAGGCATTGATCAATATCTACCATAAAACACATTGTATCCTTGTATTTTTCTACTATGGATTGAGGTATCCTTTCCCTGGCTTGCATCATACTTTGGAAGTTCTTAAAGTATCCCCAAAGTGCTATGCTTTGAGCCTTAGCATCATCAAGTCCATACATATAGTCTCTAATCTGTATTGCAACCAGTTTATCATTTTGCCAAACCCAACCATTTGATCTGGGAAGCTCATTCATGTAGTAGAAGAATAGACACAGTATTAAACAACCATACTTGAAGGAGTTCTTCTTATCCTTCTTGATCTTCTGTAAGTTTTCTAACAGTTGGTTTAAAAGAAGATCACATAGGTCATAGTCTGCATTTTCCCTCAACGTCTGATATGCTGTATATATTACAATCCTAGAAATAAAATTCTCCCTACTAGAATGATAGATCTTATACCCAATTATCATTGAGGCAAATTTGACATACAGATCTGTGATGTCATCTATGGTCATTGCTCTCTTGTCAAACTTAGATTCGGTAACTTTAGTAATTGTCTGGTTCTTGATAGATTTGAGTGCAGGTAACCCACCGGATGAGTACAGTCTAGTTACTGCCCTAATGACATCTTTTGTTATCTTGAAGGGCTTCATTAACCACATGAAATTGTCATGTATTTTTCTAAGGACATACTGGACCCAATCATCTTCTGCAAAATAGGGAAAGTAGATGCAATGTCTGAAGTGCTTATCCCGGAGGTCCTTGTATTGAGGTTTGAGTTCAAAACTTTCATCTATTAACTATTTATGATAGATATCCATCAATTTAGATTCACCAAATTCCTCAATGTTGGCATGGATGTAGACCCTAACATCTTCTACATGCAATACCCCATGCGGAATGCTAGAAAAAGTCCCTAAAGGATCAACTTCTAGGGATTTGTAGGGGTGTTTCTTGAATTTTGGGTGCGGCCTGTCAGTGATCTTAACAACCATTAGAGTAGCCATTTTTGTAAAAGATTCAGAGAGAGAAATTCAGAATGGAGGTACCTTTTTACGCTTTAGGGTTCAAAATAAGAGCCGAAACAAATCGTTGGTTGAATTGGATTTTGCAGTTGATCTTTCAGAGAGTTGTAGAAACTTGATGTAGAGCTCTTCTTTTCTTCTTCTCAAAAGCAAATGTGTAAATGATGAGTGAAAGAACCCTTTTATTCTTTCACAAACCCTAATTTCCTTTTGCAATAAATGCACAACTTAAGTTATCTGGTTGCCTTGCTCTGAGAGAGATCTTTTCGAATCACTGTGTTGCACTTAGAATCATTTTCAGTGATAATTGACAATGTATCTTCTTTCCTCCAATCATACCATGGATCCGCAGATCAATATATTTTAATTTTGAATCATACCAGATCTGTCTATAAAAATCCTACTTTACCAGATGGCTGTCAAACCGGATCAATCTTGGATGATTAAACTCTTACAAAAATGCATGCAGATCTTTCATATTTTCACGAAGGGTTATTTGGATATTTTTCTAAGAACCCTTTAATTCGCAACATTCCATGTGCCAAATTTAGGCACCAATTGACTGGCTGGGGGATTTTATTTTTCTTTGTGACTCCCCCTGAGCCAGAACTCATCTGTTTAGTTTTTGGAAGGAATATTAGCACCAGATTCTGGTGCAGATCCATCCCCAACATTTTCTATACTCTTCTTTACCCAAATCTTGTTCATCTCCCTTTGAACTTCATCCGCATTCACTTTGCCTTTTCCCTTATCTTATTTTTTATTATGATGCACTGGACCCCTTTTATTCTGATTTTCACTTCTGTAGAATTTGGTAATATGACCAGATCTATTGCAATTGTAACAAATAACATTTCTTTGCATATTTCACTAATATCCTCTTGATCTACATTGATTAGCCATATGTCCCATTCTATTGCATGCAAAGCATCTACCATTGAATGAATTGTTTATTTGCTTATTTATGCATTCATGAGATTTGTGACCATACCTTTTGCAGTTGAAACATTGTCTGAAGAGGGATGGATTGGTCTGATTCATTCTCCTTCTACACTGAGTTGCTTTATGACTGAATTTGTTGCAATTGAAGTAGTATCCATTGAAGGATGGATATCTTTGAGCATTTGGTTGCCTTATCGGAGGTCTTCTAAGCCTATTTCTTTGATTTTTTGATCCAAAGTTCTTCTGACTAGATCCAGAGATTTCACCTTTCTCATATCCCAGGGCATGCTTGTCATCTACCCTCTTTTGGCTTTCAAGAAGAACTTCAAGTTGAGCTGAGCTTATCTTGAATTTCTCTTTGTATTCATTTGTTGTTTGTAGATCTTGTTTAAGAGTGTCTATCTGATTCTCAAGTTGTTCTTCATTATCTCTAGCTTCTTCAAGATCAGATTCAAGACGCCTAATTATTCTATCTATTTTGTGGCAGTCCTCTATCTTCTCCTTGAGGGATTGTTTTAGATTATCTTCAATTTTTGTTTTCTCTTCAATTTCTTGGGTGAATCTCATAACCCCTGATTCCATCTCATGCCTTACCATAATGACCTCTTTTGATAGCTTCTCACATAGCTTTTTTTTTTCATCCAAATCTTCATTAGTATCATTGGCTTCACTCTGACTTGCTAATTTTTGAAGTAGTTCCTTTCTCTTTTTCACAGAGATACTCAATTTTTCTTTTAGCTCATTTATGAAATCATTAGCTTGTTTGAGTCTTTCTCTCAAGTTATTGACTTCAGAGTGGGACTGTTCAAGATCATCTAGGGTAGACTGAAGTTGTTCCTTCATACCATACATATCCATTGAGATTCCCAAATCTTCCTCAAGCTGTTAGGATTTGATTAGAGGAACTTAGCTCTAATACCAATTGTTGGAAACAAGGCAGATAACTGAGAGGGGGGGTGAATCAGTTATCTCAAATATCTTAACTTTCTTTTCTTCTTTAATAATTAGTGCAGCTTCAAAACATATAAGCATATATGATCATAAGAATAGAAATAAAATCATCACACATAACACAAGGATTTTTACGTGGAAAACCTTGTTAAAGGAAAAACCACGAGGTGACTAACCCAAGATTGTATTATCTATTAAAATAATAAGAGGTACAAAATGGCACTTGCCAATTAGGGCTCATTTCCTGAGCACACTGCTCACAAGAGGCACACTGCCTACAGGAGACTCACTGTCTACAAAACTTACAGATGATAATCAGGTCTTTGAACTGATGAGAGGCATCTACAAATGCTAGAGTTTAGTTCTGGTTAGGCACAATATACTGATCTAATGCACTTCATTCTTCCTCTGCTCTAGTGCTAGTGCTCTATCACATATCAGACTTGTATTGTTGTTTCCACACTTATCTTTGCCTTTCTTTGCACTTTATTTTATCATATCTGTACACACACACTTCTACATACTGGAATTCACCTAGTATATATATCTACATCAAGGATTTCAACAAATTTCTAGTCGGCAACTAGAATACTCAAGATATTTACAAGTTATTGCTCTGTCAGCTGAATTCATGCATGATTTGTGATGCGTATCAAAACATAGACATAGAATTCATCAATCATGTTGGCCAACCATGTATGATCCCTCAAATAGCTTGATCAACATCAATTACTCATCCAAATTGAAGTCGAATACTCTGTCGGTCAGTTCTTCCTTAGTCTGCTCTGCCTATCTGGAACCCAACACTCAGATGCTCATATCTTTTCCATGTTTTATCACCGAAGTCTTAATATCTGGAATATAGTAGTCATGGTACTCCTCTTGACTTATCCAATTCCACAACTTGCCGAGTTACACCATCTGAGAGATCTGGACTTGATTTTCAGACCTTGTTGCATGCTCTGTTTTTGTTCATTGGACCAAAACAATCTTCAATCTGACTTTCGGTATAGGCATACTATGTGCTGCAGATGTGCAAGATAGACTTTGTTACCATCAATGACAACACTTGTGAAGCCACATAGTCTCTTGCCAATAGAACCATCCTCCACTTCAAGGACTACTAGAAGCTCTGTTGATGCTTCTTTTCCCCCTAAACCTGCAAAACCAGAAGATAGACCATCCGGTGAAGCAAGTAAGAGAAAGAAAACAAAGGCCACAAGAATGTATGTGGGCACAAAAGATGATGAAGAGATAGAGACAGATGAAGAAGTTAAAGAGATGAGTTTCAAGAAGGCCAAGACTTCAAAGGCCTCTAAGAACCAACCCTCCGGAAGCAAAAAGGGAAGTAAAAGGCAAGAGACTAGTAAGGTTGCTATGACGATTGATCAAATTGTAAAATCAATTACTGGTCATGGGAATCTAAAGCCTATCAAAATATATTGTGATAGCTTTGATGAGGCAAATAAGAAAATCTTAGAGGATGCCACCATCCTGTACTTGAATAAATTCAATAGAGCTCTACTAGAAATTCTGCAAGAGATTCCTAAAAGTTTAAGGAAAATACTAGAAATGAGGAAGGAAGCTGCCAAGGACAAAGACATAGAACTCAGAGAATATATTCTCTCCACCCTATGTCTAGTAATGACCAGAAGAGAAGCTAACAAAATCCTCAAGGAAGTTAAGGAGAAATTCAGAAGTAAGATCTGAATGAACAAGTTAATGCTTGGTGAAACTGAGGAAGTTGTAAAGGAAACAGAAGAAATTTTGAGAAAAGTCGTTGACAAAGATAAATACTATATTGTTTCAGAGAAACAAGTTGAGGAAGTCAATCCTTCAGTTCTGGAATAAGAAGCTCCAGAAGAAGAGATTGAAAAAGGAAATGATGACCAAGGTAATACTCTAGATCCTTTAGAGCAAACCTATGAGGAGACAGATGAGGGAATTGATTCATATATTTCAGATGTTGAAAGAGTAAAAATCAGTGAGAAACAAACCAAAGTTGATGACTCCTCTATTCTGGAAGAGGAACAAATAAATCAGAAAGACACAGAGATGATAGATAATGTAGATGATGCAGGAGATATTCCTACTCCACCAGATCAATCCAAAAAAAAAGATGATGTTGCTACTACACAAAGCCCTCCTAATCAGACTGCAAGTGGTGAAGACAAGGAGAAGATTCCTTCTACAGATAATACATAAAAAGGTAAAGTAGTAAAGGAGAAAGAAAAGGGTAATGAAGACAAAGCAGAAGATGGTGCAAATGTTGATGCATCTACAGATGTTGAGAAATCTCAGGAACAAAAGGGTGGTCCAGAAATTGTTGCAAGAGACACTGTAGATGCAGTGAAAAGTCTTCTGGATAAAGAGATGCTTGAGTTTGATGAACCTGAATTACTCCAAGGACCAATTAATCTAGATGTTCTCTCTCTAGTACAAGTGATGAAGATTGCTTCCTTCACTCAAGCCAAGGCCAAAGAGAAGTTGTTAAAATCTCACATGGAAGAAAGTGAACTATTAGGGCTTGCAACCAGAGTCTTGGAGAAGTTACTGCCAACCTACCAAAAGTGTCCATCTGATTCCCCCTCTAGTCATCTAAATAATCTTGTAAATGTTGTAAGTACACGTTTTGAGTCATTTTAAAAATTTGCGGAGGTGAAAGTTTAGAAGGAATTTTTGGATAAGAAATTTAGTGAAGTACAAAATCTAATAGGAAATGATAGGATGATACTCGACATTAGCATAAGGAGTATTTAGAATGCTCTAAATGATGGAAGTGATATGTACAAATTCTTTCTATCATGGCCCAAAGTTAGTGAGGATATTGAGAAGAAGATAAAGTAGCAAGAACAATAATTGTCAAATCTCTCTCAAATTTTTGATCCTCTAACAGTTTCACCTATAAGTCAGGAATGTCAAGTAATTAGCTTGACAGATGAGATAAAGAGGCTTGTTAAAGAAAAAGGTAATATTATGAAGAGAATGTCTGAGCTCTAGGAATTGATTGCCCCCAAGTTAGAAACCATGTTTAATGCCTTATCAGAAGCTCAAACTGCACTTCAGACAAGTAATCCTCTGGATCTAACAAATGTAGAAGCATATGCATTTTTCCTGAGTGGACACATCTTAGTTTTGGATGGAATCAAGGGAACTTGGGCCTCTGAACTTGTGTAATTGAAAAATAGTTTTGCAGACATTCTCAAGTTCATGTGAATGGAACTTAATGATTAGTTGTACATATGCGGCACTATACACAAAATTTTTGGAGAATTTTGGCTTGCAGACCCCACCCTTTGCCATTGATGTCAAAGGTGGAGTGAAGATAAGTGAAAAATGAGGAATCCAATAAAGGGGGAGCACCAAAAAGTAGTGTGAACAATAGTATGGATCACAAGCAAAGGGGGAGTTATTCTGACACTTAGTCATTTTTCACTAAGTGTTGCCATCAATGCCAAAGGGGGAGGTTGTTGGCAAGAGACACTATCATAATTTGCCCATACCAAAAATTAGATTGAAGATTTATCTAAGACTGGGTAGTCAGGAACAGAGCAGACGACAAGGTTCGGTATCTTGGTCTGGATCTCTCCGATGGAAAGTCTTAATTTTTTGCAGATCTGAGGTAGTTATAAGCACTATCAAGACCATATAAATCTAGAGTTTTGGCCTCCAGTGATAAAGGATTCAAAATTTATTAGCTTCTGAGTATTGGGTTTATAGTTTGATAGAGAAGACAGAAGAAGAACAAGCTGACCTTGTAAATGATCTTGGTTCTGGATGTATGGAAGTTATTGATTGGGCAATTAGTGATGACCAGTGATAGTGGCTAACCTGATTGATGATTTTTAAGTTCAAATTTTGGTCTGCGTCTCAAGTTATGCATGGATCTAGCCGACAGAGTAGGGTATTCAATAAAGTTCTAAGTGTTCTTGAAGCTGACTAAAAATTGATTGAAGATAAGGATGCAGATATATATACCTAATGGATTTGAATGAATTCAGTGTGTGTGTGTGTGTGTGTGTGTTTCAAATATGGAGTAAATGCGAAAGGAGCAGAGATCTAAGATTTGGATGAAGGTAGAGCAGTAAATAGGGTAGAGTGAAGATGAAATGTGTAAGATCAGTGTTTTGTCCTTAACCAGAACTGAATTCATTCATTAGTTGATGCTTCTCATCAGTTCAAAATCTTTGTTATTCTCTTGTAATCATTTGTAGGCAGTGAACCTCTATTTGAGCAGTGAGCCTGAATGCATGTGCATTCTCATTTCTAAAAATACTTTTAACAGGGTATTAATTTTTGTGGGTTAACCCACACCATGGTTTTTCCCTTAACTGGGTTTCCACATTAAAAATCTTGGTGTCAAGTGTGTTATTATGCTATTGCTCTTACACTTATGATTTTCATGGTTAAGTTATTGATTTGTTGTTAAATGGTCAAAGAAAGAATTAAGTGTAGAAAGTATTAAAGTTTTGAGACAACTAATTCACCCCCCCTCTCAGTTGTCTGTCCTATTTCCAACAAGGCTTGGTTGGAGAAATAAAGAGTAACAGTCCTATTTGGAGGGCTACTAGTATTTTGGGCTAGTTGTGAGCAAATAACTAGGTGGGCATTGAGCCATGAACCTTCATGACCTAGAATGGTCTTAGTTTGTCAAAACAAAGTGATTCAAGGTGTGTAGTAAGGTCTTCAAGTTGGTTTAGTCATCTATCTATCAATTGTGTATTTATCAACATTTCTAAAGGGACAGTCAACTATATAGGGGCAATCAGCCAAGAGAGTTTCATGCATTAATGCAAGAGTGTTTAAGATGTTTTCCATGGTGTTTTGGAGGTTTGACAATGGGTCCATGTATCTGAACCAAGTGGAGGTCATCTCTTCAAGTATTGAAGCCATGTGTTGTGAGCAAACTATCCCATCCATGCAAGAACAGCCTAAGCATCATTGCAGTTTGTGTCATGTTTCTTTGTGATCTTTAGTGGTCCTGATCAACCAAAATAGATTGGGATTAAGTGTGTCAGGAGTTTAGTAAGTAAGGGAACTCATTTAACCTTCATTTGGAGCATGTCTGCATCATTGACAACCATGCTAGATGACAAAGAAAGGTTGTCATTTTGGGACAATCAATCACCATTAACAAGTAATTCCTCCTAAGTGTTTGAAGAGTCTCCCTTGCTCTACATCATTCACCCCCCCTCTCAGTTGTCTGCTCTAATTTCAACAATTGGTATCAAAGTTGGTATCTCTAAAAGAAGCTTGACTGCTTGAGGAGATCCAAGATGTCGACATACAAGAAGGACAGTTTGAGATTTGATGGAACAAATTACTCTCTTTGGAAGAATCACATGAGTGTCATTTGCAATGCATGGGTGATCCTTATTGGTTGATAACTAAGAATAAGTATACTCCTCCACAGAATGGTCCTACAACTCCATATCAAATCAAAGATGCTGAAAACAACATTCGGGTTAAGGAAGCTTTGTTGAGTGCCCTGACTAATACAGAAATGAAAAATGTCTTGGAATTGCAAACTTCTCAAGAAATCTGGAAGAGGTTGGAAACTCTGTATGAAGGTGATGCATATGTCAAATGTGCTAAGCTACAGAGCCTGAAGGCTAGATACGAAATTTTAAGGATGAGTGAAGATGAAAACATCACTTCCTACATGCAGAAGGTGAATGGACTTGTGTGCAGTATCAGGTTGCTATGGAAAACTGGAAGAATCAGAGATTGTTGGCAAGGTGCTCATATCCTTACCTAATTCATACAAGCATAGAGTTGTTGCTATTGAGGAGATCAGGACTGTGACAGATGTTACAAGGGGTTAGTTGGTTGGCAATATTTTAGCATTTGAAATGAGTGAGTTTGGTGATTCTCTTCCTAAATCAAAATCTGCATTTAAAGCTAGTGTTTTCAGAAAGCAAAGTTTTGATCCAGGTGAAATCTCTTCAAGAAGACTAACCAAATATGAGAAGTAAAGGAAGGAACTTGAAGAAGATGAATCTGAGCTTGAAGAACTTGAAGCCCTTATTGCCAAATAATTACCAAGAGGATCCGGTAAGTATGAAGGAAAGTTGCCTTTCAAATGTTTTGCTTGCAATAAGATTGGTCATTTTGCTTCAAGATGTCTGGAGAGGGTTTCAAAGCCAAACCCTAATAGACCTAGTGTTTAGAAGAAATGCTACTATGTCCAAGAAGTTGCTGATGAAGGAGTCATAGATGATGAATCTAATATGGGAAGTACCTCTGGAAATGAATGGGTGTTCATTGCTATCAAAGAAGAAGATCCGGTGCCTACTGAATTTGCTAGCTATGTGAATGTGGAAAGTGCCTCGACTGCTCAGGTTGAAGAAAATGATGAGTGGGTGATTGACAGTGGATGTTCTCATCATATGACTAGTGATAAAAGTAAGTTTGTAAGTTTGGAAATATATGAAGGTGGAATTGTGAAGTTTGGAGACAATTCAGCTAGTAGAATTTGTGGCATAGGATCCATCTCTCTTGATGGTAAGAATGACACTAATGATGTTTTGTATGTAGAAGGATTAAAGCATAATCTTCTCAGTGTTGGACAGTTGGTTGACAAAGGGTATGATCTTCGATTCAAGGATGGAAATTGTAGAATTTTGGGAAGCTCTGGAACTGAGATTACATCTAGTACATAGACTAGAGGTAATATATTTCATTTAAGTGGTACTGGTAAAAGTTGTTTGATTTCTCATATGGATCAGAGTTGGTTATGGCATAGGAGAATGTGTCATGTAAACTTTGATAACATTGTCAAGATAAGTACTACTTAGGCAATGAGAGATCTTCCAAAGCTTATGAAACCTATAAATAGCATGTGTAAGGAATGTTAGTTGGGCAAACAGAATAGAGCTACATTCAAAAGTAAACAACAATTTTCAAGTGGATTGCTAGAACTTGTGCACATTAATTTGTGTGGTCCTTCCAGAGTTAGGAGTCTACAAGGAGACAAATACTTTATGTTGTTGATTGATGATTACTCCTGGATGATGTGGGTCAATTTCTTGAGAGAGAAATCAGAGGTTCTTGACAGATTCAAGGTTTTCAAGGCTAAGGTGGAGAATGAGATTGGTGTGAAGATAAAGTATCTGAGATCTGACAGAGGTGGAGAGTTTAGCTCCAATGAGTTTAATGCATTTTGTGAAAAGCATGGAATAACAAAACAGTTATCTACTCCTAGGACTCCTCAATAGAATGGAGTTGTGGAAAGGAAGAACTGGACTATTCAAGAGGCTGCTAGAACTATGATGATGGAGGAAAATGTTCCACATGTCTATTGGAGAGAGGCTATGAGTACTGCTATCTACACTCTTAACCGGGTGTAGATCAAAGGTAATATTGGTAAAACACCTTATGAACTGTGGTTTGGTAATTCTCCTACTATGAAATACTTTAGATTTTTCAGTAGTAAATGCTATATCAAAAGAGATGAAGATTTAAGCAAGTTTGATTCAAGATGTGATGAAGGGATATTTCTGGGTTATTCTAATCAAAGCAAGGCATACCGGTGCTTTAACAAGAGATTGAAAAAGATTGTTGAAAGTGCTAATGTCAAGGTTGATGAAAGCAAGGAGAGACCTTCCATGTCTTCCGGATATCAATTAGATGATCAAAATGAAATTCCAAACCAAGGAAAACAAGTTCAAACTCAGACTCAGATTCAAATTGCTCTGAAGAATCTAGTGACTCAAGAAGCTAGTGCAAATGTTGAGGAACAAGTTCAAGAATTAGAAGTTTAAGAAAATCCCAAAACTCCCAGGTATGTAAGGTTGAATCATTCTAAAGATTAGATTATAGGAGATAGAAATAAAGGTGTTCAATCTAGAAGAAAAATTGCTGAAGAACAAGAATAGTATTGTTTGATTTCAAAGATTGAACCAAAATCAGTGAATGGATCGTGTAATGATCAAAGTTGGGTAAAAGCAATGGAAGAAGAATTAATGCAAATTGAAAAGAATCATACTTGGGATCTTGTTCCTAGACCTAAAAATAAAAATGTAATTGGAACTAAATGGGTCTTCCAGAATAAATTGAATGAAGATGGTGAAGTTGTGAGAAACAAAGCAAGATTGGTGTGCAAAGGATATTCTCAAGTAGAGGGAATTGATTTTGAAGAAACTTTTTCTCCGATGGCAAGAATTGAAGCAGTCAGATTATTTCTTGCCTTTGCTGCTTACAAAGATTTCAAAGTTTACCAGATGATGTCAAGTCATCATTCCTAAATGGAGAGTTGGAGGAAGAGGTCTACATTGAGAAACCGAAAGGATTCCATTTGTCTAATCAAGGAGAGATGGTCTATAGATTGAGGAAAGCATTGTATGGACTTAAACAAGCCTCAAGAGCCTTGTATGCAAGATTAGATAAGTATCTGCTAAAGTTAGGTTTTAGTAAAGGCACAGCTAACAGTAATCTTTATTTCAAAATTGATCATGAACACATCTTGATTGTTGAGGTATTTGTTGATGATATCATCTTTGGTGGAAATGAGAGCATGGGTAAAAAAATTTCTGATCAGATGCAAAGTGAACTTGAGATGTCCATGCTTGGTGAAATGAATTTCTTCTTGGGTCTGCAAATCATTCAGTCAAATAAGGGCATCTTCATATCTCAGTCTAAGTATGTAAAAGAGTTGTTGAAAAAGTTTGGAATGGAGGATTCAAAACTAGTAAGTAGCCCTATGATAACTAGATGTAAGTTGAGTAAAGATGATGATTCCCCTAAGGCAGATCAGAAAAGGTATAGATCAGTTATTGGAGGACTACTTTATCTGACTCATACCAGACCTGATATTATGAATACAGTGTGCCTTGTTGCTATATTTCAAGTTGATTCTAGAGAATCTCATGCTGTAGCAGTCAAAAGAATTTTCAGATATCTGAAGGGAACATTTGATTATGGCTTATGGTATCCTAAGGATGATGATTTCACTCTTCATGCATATATAGATGCTGATTGGGTAGGAAATGTGGATGACAGGAAGAGTACTAGTGGTGGTGCATTTTTCTTGGGAAAGAGATTGGTTTCTTGGTTGAGCAAAAAGTAAGAGGCAATATCTGTCTACTGCAGAGGCAGAGTATATAGCAGTAGCATGTAATTGTACTCAAGTTTTGTGGATGAAGCAAATGTTGAAGGATATGAGAATTGTGTTTGAAGAGCCTGTTACAATCTTCGGTGATAATTCAAGTGCAATAAACATCTCAAAGAATCTGGTATTGCATTCAAAGACAAAGCACATATCCATCAAGTTTCATTTTTTGAGAGAGAAGATAAATGAGAATGAAGTTAGATTGGAGTTTGTTCCTTCAAAGGATCAGATTGTGAATATTTTCACTAAGCCTCTACCTAAGGACACTTTTGAGTATCTCAGAGTGAAGCTAGGGGTTATTACCCCTCCTGTTCAGAACTAAGGTGCACTAGTGTACATCAGTCTAGGGGAACTCACAATCATATCTTGTGATCTAGATTGGTGTTAAGGGGATGCTACCCAGGGGGAGTAGTTAGTATGTTAATTCTGGAGTTCAGTTTGGTTTTGTCTAAGAAACAAAAAGGGTGAGAGATGATTGCAAATATGTGCCCTTTGCCATTGATGTCAAAGGGGGAGAGAAGTCATGTGAAAAACTTGGAAGTAAGTAGTTGTTGGTGAAAGGGGGAGCAGTGAAGAAAGTGGTTGCAGGTGTGATAAGAGAAAGAGGGAGAAGTCCTTGTCTTGATGGTTGAATCAATTTTTCACATCATATGTTTCCATCAATGAAAAGGGGGAGATTGTTGCAAATATGTGCATATGATGTGTTGTCATTGATGTCAACATATCTCTTTGTCAGAGATAGTGAAGACAATGTAGTTCAACAAAGTAGATTGCTCTGCATTTCCAGTGAGACAAAGATCAGAGTCTGCAGACTAAAGGGCTTTGTAGAGGGTTGTCTGAAGTTGCTCTAGTTAAGATTTCAGAGGTCTGCATGGAGGATTGGTGAAGTTATGGCCATCTGAGTAGAACCGGGTTTTGTAGTTATTTAGAGGTAACAAAGTGACAAGAATTTGGTCCGGATTGCTCTGCATTAGAATATTATGGTCTACAGTTCTAGAAGGATGTTTGGGATGTTGGTGTGTATCCTCAACTCAAGTGGTTCATGGTTTGGAGGTCCGCAAGCAATCTTTCTAGTGTGACAGTCATGACAGTTAGTGTTCTTAAGTTCTGGTATGTGGATGCAAGTGATTCTGGTGATTTGAGGTGGTGCAGTTGTTCTTGTTGATTTCATTATGCTTGTCGAGGTCTCTAGATTGTGTGCCTGTTGTGTTGGTGGTCTGCATTGAGGATTGAGCTCGTAGTTGAAGATTTCTCCTTAGGTGTTGTTGTTCTTTCCAGTCTTAGCCGACCGGATGCTTGGTACATGTTGCGGATGATCTAAGAGAAGTTCTATATGGAGCGTGGCATGTTGTTTGAGGAAGATTTAAGTCCCAGCTATGTTTGGCCGATAGTGTAGTGGTCCGCATGTCGCATTTTGTATTAAGTCAAGTCTTGTAATTATAATTGCTTGTAATACCTATCTTGGAGAATGTTCCAAATAGATGATTGTAAGGCCAACTTTGATGTTCATTCCAAAGTCGATGTCATGTATAAATAAGTGTAATGAAGTTGTTGAAAAGTTGTCCTTGAGCAAAAATGATAAGATTCTAAGAAAGGTCCAAAGGTAGAGCAGAAGAAGAGGAAGAGCAATGAAGATGTGAAGGTAGAGAAGAAGTGTTTGGGAGCAGGGCAGAGGTGTTGTGAGCTTAAATGGAATTGAACCTTGGCATGGAGAAGATGCTATTTCTCAGTTCAACCTTTCAGTGTTAACCATGTGAATATTTTGTAGACAATGAGTCTCTTGGAGAAGTGAGCTCTAGGCAGTACACCTGAAGGCAAGTACCTTCCCATTTTTCTATTCTTTTAATAGAGAATAAATCTTGTGGGTTAAACCCCACCGTGGTTTTTTCCTTAACCAGGTTTCCACGTAAAAATCCTAGTGTTATGTGTGTTGATTATGTTTATGCTCATGTGTTGTTGATTCATGCTTTCATAGTTATATCATTAATCTATTAATAAGTGGTAAAGAAGATTAAATGTAGAAAAGGTAAATTTTTTGTGACAATTGATTCACCCCCCTCTCAGTTGTCTACCCTAATTTCAATAGTAGATACACATTTTAAATAAGTGTTGCCATCAATGCCAAAGGGGGAGATTGTTGGCAACATAGTCAAGAGACACTATTGATTGGGTAATGTTGTCATTGATGGAAAGAAGGCAAACAAAGCATGATGGAGCTAAGGATGATTGGGAATGCAACTTAGAACAACCTGCATACAAGGTTCTGGTCTAGACACAAAAGACTAAGGCAGAATGGCTAAGTACTAACAACACAGAGTTAGTAGCAGAGACTCACGTGGTATTCCTCTGCATTTGATGGTCAAGGTATAAAATTTAGGTATGTTATTCAAGATTATTTGGAAATACTATGTTCAATATTACAAGTCCTGATGACTTATAGAAGTTAAGTAGTGATTGGTCTAAGTCCGGGTGAACTCAGTTAAGTCAGGAATAGTGTAGAATGCATGAGTATTTTGGTCCGCATTTCTCCACAAGTGATTGTATTAGTATGTAGTTTTGAGGCAGCATGGATAGGTGTCAGAAGCATATAGTTGATGAGTTATAGAGTCTGAAGTGATCTAGAAGATTGTCTACAAAACTCCAAGTTCCAGCAGTTGGTTTGCCAGTACTTCACCAAGGCAAAATAGTCAATTCTGAGTTCTACATTTCGCCACATAAGGACATCATGACCCATGGTTTGTAAGATATGATCTATGAGGTATAATGAATGGTTGATGTGATTCTTTGAGTCTCATTTGGTCTGCAGTAAGAATTTTGGCGTGACAGATGATTAGGTCAAGCATGTTCTTAAGAGACAAGCCGACAAGCAGTTAGATCTTTATGCGGAGAAGGTATATTGCTTGAATAATAAATCTAAGTGGTTATATGTATGGTACTAACTTGTATGAAGATTATACAATGATTTTTTGGATCCGCATTACTGTTTGTACACTCAACAAGGTAGAATACATTGTATACACACCTCATATCTGGCTTGCTGACCTGACTATGAGATGAATCTTGTTGTGGATATAAATACTTGATGGATTGAGGTATTGATGTTATGAGAGGATGTGTGGCATATGATAATTTGAAGTATGAAGGATTATAAGCAGAGTGTAGAGATGAAAAAGTGAACAAGGGTAGAAAATAGAGTATATGTAGTTAAGTTGAGAAGCAGGGCAGAATAAATGAAGACCTTTGAATTTGTGTATTGAACCTTCAATGGAACTGTGATCTAGCATATGGTAGATGCATTTACAATAGTTCATCTTCTAACAATGATCCAATCCTTCTTCTATCTTCTTTTCTCTTGGCAGTAAGCCTTTGTATAGTGAGCACTTCTTCATAGGGTAGTGAGCCCTGGGTAGTGAGTCCTAAGGAAGTGAGCCTTCTTGTAATTCGGTATTGTGCTATCATAATATATTGTGAGCTAACACTCACCATGGTTTTTCCCTTTTTGGGTTTTCCACGTAAAAATCTTGGTTTCCATGTGTTATGTCTTTATGGTTTCTATTCTTATGCTTATTCTGCTTTCATGTTATTAATTATTGAAATTGGATTAATGAATATGTTAAGAAGTGGTTTTGTGGAATACTGATTCACCCCCCCTCTCAGTATTCCTTACTTTCAATAGTGTGGATGTTTTTGTTAATTAAAATGTGCTTGTGGATGTCTCCTAATTGTGTTCCTACCTTTGGATTGGTCCGCAAAGAGAAATTTGGATCATGGATGAAGACTGTTCTTAGAAGACTTAGTGTTAACATCAGTCTTGTCTGACTTGGTTGTTTTCACTACTTGCAGAGATACATCAAAGATTTTGGAAGCATGTCGTGGCGTGGAAGATTGCATTTGAGTCCCTACTAAGGCATAACATGATCCGCATACATCTTTACCTTAGAAAATTTTGTTTAGGTTCAGACGTATTTCTATGTATGTTTGTAATGCCAACCATGGAGATTGTTCCAATGGTTGATGAATGTAGCGACCTTGATGTACATTCCAAAGTTGATGAATTGTATAAAAACATGTAATGTAGTTACAAAAAAGATGTCCTTGTGTGAAAATGCATAGATAAGTGAAAAAGTGTAAGAAGAGCAGAGCAGAGGAGTTATATTGCACTTCAATGGAACTGAACCCAGGAATGGAGTAGATGCTATCAAATCAGTTCACCAACCTTTGGCAGTGAGCCACCCCTTAGCAGTGAGTCGATCTTGGGAGTGAGCCCTAAGGTAGTGAGCCTCTAATTTTTGGTATTGTTATAACATTTATATTTATGTGGGCTAACACCCACCATGGTTTTTCCCTTAAAGTTTTCCACATAAAAATCTGGTGTCTCATGTGTTACTGTGTTGAGCTTCATGTTTCATGCTTTCATGGTTAAATCTTAATAATAGTGATTGATCATTTTATGTGTTGATAAGTGGTTAAAGTTTTGAGACAACTGATTCACCTCCCCTCTCAGTTGTCTTGTGCATTTCAACACAACCATCAAACACACTATATGGACTTTGCATCTAATGATGATCCCTAATTTCATCCATTCAATCCTATCTTGCAACCAATCTAACAAGTTCACCCCAGATAACCTATCACTCCATCTATTCCAACAAAACTCCTCTAACAATGTGGCATCTAGTGACCTAGTATCTCCTATTCCAACCATCCCCAAACCTATCCCAACCATTCCTAAACCTATCCCAACCTTTCCTATAACACCTATCCCAACCATCCCTAAACCATCCCAAACATTCCCAAACCTATCCTAACCACCCAACCCATCGCCCATGGTTCTAAAACATCATAATGTATCATGACAAAAAACCCATCCCATCATATCATTTACCATTATCCATTATCCATTAATCATTTACCATTGCATTTATCATTTATCATTTACCATTATCCATTTATAATCTACCATTATCCATTATCCATTAATCATTTACCATTGCATTATCATTTACATTATCCACTATCCATTAATCATTTACCATTAACCATCATCCATTATCCATTATCCATTTATCATTTACCAGTCATAATCATTTACCATTGAATTATCCATTCACCATTTACATTATCCATTATCCATTTACCATTATCTATTTATCATTAATCATTGCATTAGCCATCCACCATTATCCATTAATTCATTAACCATTACATCACATTAGCCATCATATATTAACCATTAACCATTACATATCATATATTCCATTTATGATTTCATCCATAATATATGTTTATTAATCTAAGCATATATTCCATTACCATCGATACATAATATATGTGTACTAATCTAAGCATATAATCGACATCATAATCCAAATACATATCATAAATCAACATCATAACATACATATATCCATGAACATCATCATAAAACATCCATATCCATAATGCATAAACATCATCACAAATCCATCCATATAACAAGGACATCATACATAACCATGAACATCAAAACCACAAGCATCCATAATCACAAATGCATATCATATATCGTCACCAAAATATACATCACTCAAAATAATACATGTCATGATACAAAAAACCTCAAAGGCTGAAATATACCATAAAATCAAGAGCCATGGGCTGATGAGCCCCTTGTCTAATAAGCTCAACGTGTGCAAATTTGACACTTTGGGCCCACACTTTTTATTTATAGCCTGCCATGTCCAACCCCATACACCTTTTTCTCTCCACAGGGTGTAAAATGTAACCTTTTTCACCCATTTTTCTTCTTGTCTGCCTAATTTTATGTCCTCTATCCATTTTTCACTATTATTTTCTCCTTTCGAGAGTTCACTTGAAAAAAATTAACTTTTTCACCTGACCTCTCGAGGGGGCATCCCTCATCCATTTCATTGATTCCCGACAGTTGGGGCAACATTCTTTGACTTGATGCCATATCCCTACTAGGTCACGATGCCACGTCAAAGAGGAGAAAATGTAGACACCTAAAAATGCCTCAACCCTTCGAATACCCTCCCACATCATTTGCACCATTAATCTCTCATCTGAGTAATTAATTAAATTTTTAATTAATTAATTAACCTATCCAACCCCTGAAACTAAATTAATTTAATTAATTCAACATTCACACCTTACTAACATCATCCCAATTAATTAAATAAATATATCAAATATTTATTTGGTTAATTTTTCCACTTTCCTAAACCCCATTAATTAGGTAAATCATACTTATCTAATTTATCTGTCCTACTAATTAGCCTACACCTAGCCTAGTTGATTAAATAGCTATTATTTAATTAGCTACCCTAGCCTACATGACCCCTAGACCTGGATTAATTAAATAAATCATTATTTAATTAACACTAAACCTTGATTACCCCACTCACTAATTTTTTCTAGCCACATTAACTAAGTTAATCACCCTAATTCACTTGGTCAAATCATGCTTAACACCTTCTCCCACACCCACAAATTAAAAATTACAAAAAATGCATAACCCCTCATGTTGCAAATATGTGCCTAATCGGTGTTGTCATTGATGTCAACATATCCTTGTTATCATTGGTGTCAACTGTATCCCATTCTAGAAGACTTTTATATTGAGGATATTGAGAAAATTAGCCCCTCCAAAAGAAACAAGTGAGTTACATATCTCTCTGTAAGAGACAGTGAAGACAGTGCAGTTCAGTGAAGTAGATTGCTCTGCATTCCCAATGAGATGAAGATTAGAGTCTGTAGACCAAAGGGTGTTGTAAAGGATTGTCTAAAGTTCCTCCAGTTAAGATTTGATGGATCCGCATGAAGAATTTGTGAAGTTATGGCCATTTGAGTAGAACCAGGTTTTGCAGTTGTTTAGAGGTGACAGAGTGACAGAAAATTGGTCTGGATTGATCCGCATTGGAATATTATGATCTGCAGATCTAGAGGTGTGTTTGGGATGTCGGTGTGTATCCTCAACTCAAGAGGTTCATGGTTTGGAGGTCCGCAAGCAATATTTCTAGTGTGACAGTCATGACAGTGAGAGTTCTTAAGTTCCCAGATGAAGATGCAAGTGTCTCTAGTGATGTGAGGTGGTGCAGTTGTTCTTGTTGATTTCATTATACTTGTGGTGGTCTTTGGATCATGTGCCTACTGTGTTGCTGGTCTACATTGAGGATTGAGCTTGTGGTTGAAGATTTGTCCTTGGCTGTTGTTGTTCTTTCCAGTCTTGGCCAACTAGATGCTTTGTGCATGTTGCAGATGATCTAAGAGAGGTGTTATAAAGTGTGGCATGTTGTTCGAGGAAGATTTGGGTCCCAACTATGTTTGGCCAATAGTATAGTGATTCACATTAAGTCAGATGTTTGTATTGCAAACCTTGATGTTTATTCCAAGGTTGATGAAGCATATAAATACATGTGGTTGAGTTCTGGAAAATCATCCTTGTGCGAAAATGATAAGATCTAAAGAAAGAAGGAAAGGCAGAGCAGAGAAGAGGAGGAGCTGAAAAGGAAGAGTAGTAAAGGATGAGGAGATAGCGAAGAAGTGTTTGGGAGCAGAGTAGAAGTATTGTGAGCTTTAATGGAACTAAACTTTGCATGAAGTAGATAATATTTCTTAGTTCAATCTTTCTATGTTAATCATACAATTATCTTGTAGGTAGTGAGCCTTTTTTGAGCAGTGAACTCTGGGCAGTGCACCCAAAGGCAAGTGCCTTCCCATTTTCTATTCTTTTAACAGAGAATAAATCTTGTGGGTTAACCCCCACCATGGTTTTTCTCTTAACCAAGTTTCCACGTAAAAATCCTGGTGTTATGTATGATGATTTTGTTTCTACTCATGTGTTGTTGATTCATGCTTTCATGGTTATATCATTCATCTGCTAATAAGTGGTAAAGAAGTTTAATTAAAGAAAAGGATAAAAGTTTTTGTGACAACTGATTCAACCCCCCCCTCTGAGTGGTCTACTCTAATTTCAACAATTGGTATCAGAGCTGGTTCCTCTAAAAGAAGCTTGACTGCCTGAGGAGATCTAGGATGTCGACTTACAAGAACGATAGTCCAAGATTTGATGGAACAAATTACTCTCTTTGGAAGAGTCGCATGGAGTGCCACTTGCAATGCATGGGTGCATATTGGTTAATAACTAAGGATGAGTATAAGCCTCCAAAGAAAGGTCCTTCAACTCCAGATGAACTCAAAGATGTTGAAAACAACATTCAACCTAAAGAAGCTTTGCTGAGTGCCTTGACTGATACAGAAATGACAAATGTCCTAGAATTGAAAACTGCTCATGAAATCTGGAAGAAGTTGGAAACTCTATATGAAGGTGATGAATATGTCAAATGTGCTAAGTTGTAGAGCCTGAAGGGTAGGTATGAAAATTTGAGGATGAGTGAAGATGAAAACATCACTTCCTACATGCAGAAGGTGAATGAACTTGTGTGCAGTATCAGGTGTGCTAGTGGAAAACTGGAAGAATCAAAGATTGTTGGCAAAGTGCTTAGATCCTTACCTACTTCGTACAAACATAGAGTTGCTTCTATTGAGGAGATCAGGACTGTGACACCTGTTACAAGGGATCAGTTACTTGGCAAGCTTTTCAGCATTTGAAATGAGTGTGTTTGATGATTCTCTTCCTAAATCTGAATCTGCATTTAAGGCTAGTGTTTTTGGAAAGCAAAGGTTAGATCTAGGTGAAAGCTCTTCAAGAAGACTAACTAGATTTGAGAAGGCAAGGAAGGATCTTGAATAAGTGAATCAGAGCTTGAAGAACTTAAAGCTCTTTTTGCCAAAAGACTACTAAGAGGATCCGATAAGTATGAAGGAAAGTTGCCTTTCAAATGTTTTTCTTGCAGTAAGATTGGTCATTTTTCCTCAAGATGTCCAAAGAGGGTTTCAAAGCCAAACCCTAATAAACCTAGGGTTCAAAAGAAATGCTACTATGTCCAAGAAGCTGCTAAAGAAGGAGTCACTGATGATGAATCTGATAAGGGAAGTACCTCAGGAAATGAATGGGTGTTCATTGCCATCAAAGAAGAAGATCTGGTGCCTATTGAATCTATTAGCTGTGTGAATGTGGAAAGAACCTTCGCTACTCAGGTTGAAGAAAAGGATGAATCGGTAATTGACAATGGATGCTCTCATCATATGACAGGTTATAAGAGTAAGTTTGTAAGTATGGAAAGGTATGAATGTGGAATTGTGAAGTTTGGAGAAAATTCAGCTGGTAGAATCTATGGCAGAGGATCCATCTCTCTTGATGGTAAGAATAACACTAATGATGTTTTGTATGTAGAAGGGTTGAAGCATAATCTTCTTAGTGTTGGATAGTTGGTTGACAAGGGATATAATCTCCAATTCAAGGATGGAAAATGTAAAATTTTGGAAAGCTCCTTAACTGAGATTACATCTGGTAAATAGACTAGAGGTAACATCTTTCATTTAAGTGGTACTAGTAAAAGTTTTTTGATTGCTCAGATTGATCAGAGTTGGTTATGGCATAGGAGAATGTGTCATGTAAACTTTACTAACATTGTCAAGATAAGTGCTACTCAGGTTGTAAGAGATCTTCCAAAGCTTGTGAAACCTACCAATAGCATGTGTAAGGAATGCCAATTAGGAAAACAGAATAGAGCTACATTGAAGAGTAAAGAAGAATCTTCAAGTGGATTGTTGGAACTTGTGCACACTGATTTGTGTGGTCCTGCCAGGGTTAGGAGTTTGCAAGGAGATAGATACTTTATGTTGCTGATTGATGATCACTCCCGAATGATGTGGGTCACTTTCTTAAGAGAGAAATTAGAGGCTCTTGACAAATTCAAAGTGTTTAAGGGTAGGGTGGAGAATGAGATTGGTGTCAAGATAAAGTGTCTGAGATCAAACAGAGGTGGAGAGTTTACCTTCAGTGAGTTTACTACATTTTATGAAAAGCATGGAATAAGAAGACAGTTGTCTGCTCCTAGGACTCCTCAGTAGAATGGAGTTGTGGAAAGGAAGAATCAAACTATTCAAGAGGCTGTTAGAACCATGATGATGGAAGCAAATGTTCCACATGTCTATTGTAGAGAGGCTATAAGTACTGCTATCTACACTCTTAACTGAGTGCAAATTAAAGGTAATTCTGGTAAAACACCTTATGAACTGTGGTTTGGTAATGCTCCTTCTGTAAAACATTTTAGAGTTTTTGGTAGTAAATGCTATATCAAAATAGATAAAGATCTAGGCAAGTTTGATGCAAGATGTGATGAAAGAATATTTCTGGGTTATTCTAATCAAAGCAAGGCATACCGATGCTTTAACAAGAGATTGAAAAAGATTGTTCAAAGTGCTAATATCAAAGTTGATGAAAGCAAGGAGAGACCTTCAAGGTTTTGTGGATATGAATCAGATGATCAAAATGAAAGTCCAAATGAAGGAAAGCAAGTTCAATTTACTCTAGAGAATCCAGTGACTCAAGAAGTGCATGCAAATGTTGAGGAACAAGTTCAAGAATTAGAAGTTGAAGAAAATCCCAAAACTCCTAGGTATGTAAGGTTGAATCATTCTGAAAACCAGATCATAGGAGATAAAAATAAAGGTGTTCAAACTAGAAGAAGAATTTCTAAAGAACAAGAGGAGTATTGTCTAATTTCAAAGATTGAACCAAAATCGGTGAATGAAGCTTGTAATGATGAAAGTTAGGTAAAAGCAATGGAAGAAGAATTAATGCAAATTGAAAAGAATCACACTTGGGATCTTGTTCCTAGACCTGAAAATAAAAATATAATTGGAACTAAACGGTTCTTCTGGAATAAATTGAATGAAGATGGTGAAGTTGTGAGAAACAAAGCAAGATTGGTGTGCAAAGGTTACTCTCAAGTAGAGGGAATTGATTTTGAAGAAACTTTTGCTCCGATGGCAAGAATTGAAGCAGTCAGATTATTTCTTGCCTTTGCTACTTTCAAAGATTTCAAGGTTTACCAAATGGATATCAAGTCAGCATTCCTGAATAGAGAGTTAGAAGAAGAGGTCTATATTGAGCAACTGGAAGGATTCCAGTTGTCTGATCAAGAAGATAAGGTCTGCATATTGAAGAAAGCATTCTATGGACTTAAAAAAGCCCCAAGAGCCTGGTATGCAAGATTAGATAAATATCTGCTGAAGTTAGGCTTTAACAAAGGCACTGCTGACAATAATCTTTATTTCAAAATTGATCATGAACACATCTTTATTGTTGAGGTATTTGTTGATGACATCATCTTTGGTGGAAATGAGAGTATATGTAAAAAATTTGCTGATTAGATGCAAAGTGAATTTGAGATGTCCATGCTTCGTGAAATGAATTTCTTCTTAGGTCTGCAAATCATTTAGTCAGAAAAAGGCATCTCCATATCTTAGTCTAAATATGTGAAAGAGTTGTTGAAAAAGTTTGGAATGAAGGATTCAAAACCAGTGAGTACTCCTATGGTGACTGAATGCAAGTTGAGTAAAGATGATGATTCCCCTAACGCAGAGCAGATAAGGTATAGATCAATGATTGGAGGACTACTTTATCTGACTCCTACCAGACCTAATATTATGAATGCAGTTGGCCTTGTTACTAGATTTTAAGCTGATCCTAAAGAATCTCATGTTGTAGCAGTCAAAAGAATTTTTAGATATCTGAAGGGAACATCTGATTATGGCTTATGGTATCCTAAGGGTGATGATTTCACTCTTCATGCATATACAGATGCTGATTGGGTAGGAGATGTGGATGACAGGAAGAGTACTAGTGTAGGTGCATTTTTCTTGGGAAAGAGATTGGTTTCTTGGTTGAGCAAAAAGCAAGAGGCAATATCTCTGTCTATTGTAGAGGCAGAGTACATAGCAGTAGCAAGTAATTGTACTCAAGTTTTGTGGATGAAGCAAATGTTGAAGGATATCAGAGTTGTGTTTGAAGAACCTGCTACAATCTTCTGTGATAATTCAAGTACAATAAACATTTCAAAGAATCTAGTGTTGCATTCAAAGACAAAGCATATATCCATCAAGTTTCACTTTTTGAGAGAGAAGGTAAATGAGAATGAAGTCAGATTGGAGTTTGTCTCTTCAAAGAATTAGATTGTGGATATCTTCACTAAGCCTCTACCTAAGGATACTTTTGAGTATCTCAGAGTGATATTAGGGGTTAATACCCCACCTGTTCAGAACTAAGGTGCACTAAGGTGCATCAGTTCGGTGGAATTCATAGTCATATCTTGTGATCTGGATTGGTGTTTAGGGGATGCTACTTATGGGGAGTAGTCAGTATGTTGATTCTAGATTAAGAAACAAAAAGAGGAAGAGATGATTGCAAATATGTCCCCTTTGCCATTAATGTCAAAGGGGGAGAGAAGTCATGTGAAAAACTTGGAAGTAAGCAGTTGATGGTGAAAGGGGGAGCAGTAAAGAAAATGGTTGCAGGTGTGATAAGAGAAAGAGGGAGAAGTTCTTGTCTTGATGGTTGAAATATTTTTTCACATCATATGTTGCCATCAATGAAAAAGGGGGATTTTGTTGCAAATATGTGCCTAATCGGTGTTTTCATTGATGTCAACATATCCTTGTTGTCATTAGTGTGAACTGTATCCCATTCTAGAAGACTTGTATATTGACGATATTGAGAAAATTAGCCCCTCTAGAAGAAACAAGTTACATATCTCTCTGTAAGAGATAGTGAAGACAGTGCAGTTCAGTGAAGTAGATTGCTCCACATTCCTAGTGAGATGAAGATTAGAGTTTGCAAACCAAAGGGTGTTGTAAAGGATTGTCTGAAGTTAATCCAGTTAAGATTTGAGGGATCCTATTGTTCTCAAAATCAGCTACGCTCATTTTTGTAGACAACCCCTACGAAACTTGTCCATTTCGTAGCCTACACTCTAAGTTTACAAATCAAGACAAGCCTTCTTGGCCTCGTGTGAAGATAATAGCTTGTGACAATCCTCTAGGTTGATTACTTAGGATTCGTGAAAATCGACTTGGTCGTAAGCTCATCAAAATATCAATTTTGATCATTTTAGGGTGTTAGTAAATTTTTAAGTCTTTATGTGCAATGTCGGCAAAATCTGCCACTCTTGCATACTTTTCTATTTTTATATGTAAAGGCGGCCAAAAATGCCACTTTCTCATGTTAGTCTTGTTTTTAATTTAGACATGTCCAAGCGGCGATTTTTGCCACCTTTACATGTTGCATGTGGATGACACATGTTGTGTCAGCTATTTTCCCTAACCAAGTAAGATCTTGCGAATCATAAAATTTTAGTGGCATTTATTGCCCCTCGTGTTGGTTTTAAGATCTCATCTTTTCAAACTTTTTAATGTGTAAAATTGTTTTATTTTGTTATTTCTTTCTCCCTTCACCTTCCAGTCGACTACTGAAACCTTCCAAGATTGTTCAATCACGCTAATTCCAGATTTAGACGAATTTTGGGTCACCAAGGTCACGTTAGGGTTTCAGCGTATTGTAACAAGTAGGTTGTTATTTTTCATTTTCAATTTCTATTTTAGAATAGGGTTTCGTTAATCCTTTAAAATGATTGTTTTGTAAGCATGTTTGTTTATCAAGCTTTTTGGTAAAAAAACTTGTAAAGCCCATGTTTCTGTTTGCTATCATTGTTTTAAAATGACTTGTTCTTTCACATATCGAACCCTAGTCTTTAATAATTTTTGTTGAGGTTCCTGAATAGGGTTTAGGTTTTAGGTTTTTCCGTTTGAAAAATTGTGGGTATTGTCACTATTTTTTACCAATGATACCTTGTTTTCTTTCTAAACCGATACATGTGCCTTGTATTTTGATAACCCTTGTGCAAGGGCGGCAAATTTTACCACCCTTCCACAAAAGTTTTGATAAAGTGGTATGCACCGTCGAAGGATTTTTCCGATCGAACACCAAAGCTATCCCATATGCATTAGCGGCAATTTTCACTGCCATTTACATAACTTGCAATTTTTTAAACATGCAAACCTGTCCCACATGCAAAAGCGGTAAAAATAACTGCTATTACAAAAAATCCAACCTTTAAATGCAGGATCGGCAAATTTTACCGCCCTGACACTTGCAGTTTATTCCATACATGCAAGGGCGGTAAAATTTGCCGCCAGTGCATTCACTCAATTTTATTTCTAAACTCTAGGATACTTTCAAAATTACTTTCCCAAGCCCGCTTTCCACCATTTTTTTACCTGCTTGCGCTCTAGCCCTTTCAAGCTTATCCCCGTAGTCGTGATCGTCAACATGCAATTTTCCCAGATTACCAGTATTTCCCCTAATTGCATGATCATGGATTTTGTTGTAGTTTCTTCTACAGATTTTCTCTCTTCATTAACACTCCTTCTGGTGTTAGTTTTTCAAATGACTAAGCTGTCTCCAAAGAAGTTGAAAGCAATGAAGTATAAGTATCAAGGCATTTTTCCAATCACCTCAGTTACCTCCAATATTGATGATATTCAACATACAGAGATCGGCCATGTAGACATGGCTGATTTCGTGGAAAGAACTAAGTCTGCTAACCCTAGTTCTACGATGAAGAAGATTGTTGATAGCAATATTCACTTGGTATCTTCTTTCCCGGTGGCAACTCATAATACAGATTTTGTTCTACAATGTGCTTAGTTCTACAATAGAGATACTAGAGCAGCGGTGGATACGAATGGCAATGTGATCATCAAATTGGATCAGGAATTCATTGATAAAGTTTTCATGTCTCTTGCTGCTACAGAAGTTGTGAAACTAGATTTTGTTGAAGCTCAAAAAGAATATGACAAGAATTCTAAGAAGGCTAAGAAGATAATTAGCACCAAGTGGCTTAAGACTTCAAGGCCAAATTTGTCTAGGTGGCCAAGGAGCTTTCCCAGAAGTGATTTTATTGAAGAAGTTGGTGATCTCATAACTCTTCTTAGTAGGATAAGGGAGCTGGCTTCTTCCTCTCTTTTCCATGAATGGATGTACCCTTTTATCAAGGTTATACTTCAAGGCAAGCAAGCCATCTTTTGGGGTGAACAAATTAGCAATGCTCTACATGAGCAATTGACTAAGGTATCCACTACTTTCAAATTCTATATGACTTCTTACCTTGTGTATATAGCAGCCTCAATGAGGATCTTTCTGAGTTTGACATCCGTAGGAGATAGTAGAGTGGTTCATGTGTATCAATACTATCCTCAACTGACATTCAAAGCTTCAATTAATCATTACAGGAGAGTAAATGATGCTTTCTTCGCAGTGTTCTTGTGCCTTTTGAATCCCAATTAGAATAGAGAAGGATTTCAGATGAAGCTTGGTCAGTTGTGAATGATTATGGGTGTATGTTCTTACAATTCCAGACTTTTTCATATCTAAGGGTTGGCTTTTTCCAAGGCTATCCCTATATGTTGCCTAGATTTCCTTCAAATAAGCTTGTTCTAATGGAATTATGTAGGCAAATAATTTCCATACATAATAAGCAAATGGAACTCAAGAAACCAAGTTTCATATTTCCAGTTCAGATCGACAGATACTCAGTGTCAACTACAGCAAAGGCTAGGATTATGGAGACCAAGATGCAGCTCGTGACCATGAAACAGTTCAAATGAAGACCAAGGTTTGATTATAGGGGTGTAAAAGACAAGATCAAAAGGAAGACCCAGTTTCATGAACCGATGCTTGAAGACATTTGGGTTGACTTAAGGACAGAAGAAGATATTAAAAAATTGGACTATAGTAGGTTATCTCTAGAATAGATTGAGTATCTAGGATTGGCTAATATTCTTGAAGACCTGGTGGATGATGAAGAGTTGATTGATCCTAGGTATAACACTGAACAGATTGCTAATTCTCCTCTTCCACCTACTCAATGGTCTCAAAAAGAATTAACTTCTTTAAGGAAAAGATTTGAACCTATATTGGCTAACACAAACAAGTGGTTAGAAAGTAAGGGAATTGCTTTGAAAGAATTCCTTACTGGATCAGAGACTAAAGTTCAAGAACAAATAGGTAATAATGTAGAGAATAGGACAAAGAATAAGAGTGATATTCCCTCTTCTTCCCAGCCACATAAACCCAGGATCAAATTTGTGTCAAAGAAGTCAAAGGTTGTAGAGAAAGAATCTGAGGTAGAAGAAATGGAAATTGAGAAATAGAATACTTAGGAGCCAGCTATAGAAGAAATGGAGGTTGAAAATAGATCAACAAAGGAGATAGGAGAAGAACAAAGGGATGAAGTTATGTCTCCACAGAAGAATGTACCACAGGATACTAGAGTCTCTTCTCCTTTACCTAACATACTTGTTTCAGTTCCTCTATCTGTTTCACCTACCATCCTTGTTTCACCTATCAACATCCCATCTACTAAATCTCCATCACCCTCAAAAATAATTTTTGATAATCCTCAAACTGCTTTTGATGATGTTCTTCGTTCTTCTAGGTCAATTCCAAGCATGTCTTTTTCATCTTTTGACATTGGGGACTTTGCAATATTTGATCACTTTGTATTGGGTTCTGAGCAAGTTTCAAATGTGAATGTGTCAGGTGCAGTGTTTACTAATACTCCACTTATTGTTTCTACTTCTAGTGCCAGTATAGTTCCCATAACACCAACAATGGAACTAGATCTAAATGTGAGTACTTCTGTGCTTCCTCCATGGTTGTCAGCATATACGCCTAAAAGAAAGAAACAAGCCATCTCTCCAGATGACTTTGATTTTGTTAAGCTGGTGCCTGTTAAGGCTAAGACTCCAAAGAAGCCAAAAATTCTTTCAAGATTGCTGGGAGACAAAGAGAACAAATTTGTGGAGATTGTAAGGCCCCCACAAGACGCTACCATACAAAATTTCAATATGAGTGATTACTCTATTTCTAGAATTGAGCTGGGCAAAATAACACATGAGAGTGCAAAGACTAACATGCAATTGGCAATGGATATTTTGATTTAGAAGTTTGATAAAGAAAAAGAGATGAAAGATCATTATAAAGCAATGGCAGAGCAATTGACTACAGTGGTAAGGAAGATTACTTTGAATTCAAAATCAGTGACTCCTGAGGTCGTTTTTGTTGAAGATCCTATCATCCAGAAAGATGAAAAGACTCACCTTAAGGGAAAAGTGCTTGAATAATATTTGGAAAGGATGCGCACACAGGGAATCTCTCTTCTTACAGAGCTATCTGAGAAAATAAGAAAAATGGAGAAAATCAGGGTAGAACTTGATGATTTCATTGATGCTATTTCTCAGGATATTGAACATTTAGAGAAAAGTCATGATAAGTGGGTAGAAATGAGGAAGCTGAAAATAAGTGCTTTGATATCAATTGGTGTTATTCCAAATTGGGATTCATATACTGAGACTAAGGAAGCATTGACATATCGGAGTCATGTGTTGAAAGATCTGATTAATGACTTAGAAACTGCAAGGAAGCTGAGTGACCAAAGTGACATTATTCTCTTACACAAGTTGGAGGAGCTGCCATGCAATTTGGTGTCAAAGGATAATCAATTTCTTTCTGCAGAGGAGATGACCCAAGAATTTGAGAATATGTTTTAGAAGGAGTTTGAGGACAAAACATTTTCAGTAGCTTCGATGGATAATATTCTTGATAACCAGTTAACTTTGGATAATCTGAAGGCCAAGTTAACTAGCCATGCAAAATCAATTACCACAATCAGAGATGCAATAGTCAGAGCCTAGATGATTTTTAGGAACACAATCAGTCTAGATAGTTTAGGGATGCAAGCTGTATTTACTATGTATGATTGCCACATGAAGAAAGAAGGCAGTGCAAGTTGAAGTAACTTTTTCATCACTTAGTTTATTTTCCATTTTTTATATGTATTTTTGAAATAGTTTTGGACATATTTACATGTACTTTTCTCATATGTAATTACATGTAAAAACATACGAAGTCCCAAACCAAAAAGGACTCCTTTGTTGAATAAGTCATAGTTAGTTGTTCTTTTCCTATTTTTTCTCTCAATTTCTCCTATAAATAAAGAGGACCCCCATTGTAATGATCATCTTTAGTTATTGAAGCGAAACTCTACCAAATTGAAGAGCATTTTGAGACTTTGTGTTCAAATTGTAAATCATATTTTATCAAGTGAATAGAAAAGCAATCGATTGTTCAAATCTTTGCATTGGAATAACTTGTGGTGTATTAGAATTTTTTCTTATGTCATTTTCCTTATACTATCTTATCTATTTGATCAAATTGTAGTGTGAGTTTGGATAATCTGGGAGATGTTCTAAAGCTAATATTGGAGACTTTGTGCTGCAATAATTATCTTTGGGTTTGTGATTTTATGTTTTGGGATAAAAGATATTGGAAAGACTTTGAGCTGCTGCTATCTTTTATGATCATGTGTTTTATTATAGTATTCCGTGAAGACTTTTGGCCACACCTTATCTTATTTGTTTCTGAATTTTAAATTAGCAAAAGGAGCAACGATAGACTTTGTGCTCTCATGGGTTTCTTGGTTATATTTGATTTGTATTGTGAAGTTGCTATTTTAAATTATAAACATCATTTCTGAAAAAAGAGAAATGGATGATATGGATTCACCCTGAAGATTAGTGTTAGAATAGATAAGTTTGAAAGTAGTTAAGAAAGGGAACCTCCCCTTGCTGAGAGGAGAGATTTATCTCATCGCACTATGGTTGATATAACCTTTTTTCCGTCAGGGAGTTGATGACAAAATATTTACCCAACAGTTTTTGGTGACTCTACTAGGGAAGAATGCACAACTTAGAGCCTCACGCTTTGAGTTGAAGCATTTCATCCTCTTCCATTATTTTAAAGTTGTTTACAAATCTTTGTTGAGTACACTGCATTCTGGCAGGCCCATAGTATACAAGAAGCAAGAGAGCTCAAGGAGTTATTGATCCTATATTTGAGTTGATACAGCAAAATAACTTCAGTCTTTTGCCTCCACAACCTCATCTTCAGCAAACTAGGAGTTTTTCTCCTACCAACGCCAGGTCTCCAATACCAGGTGAAGCTTCTAGTTCCAGTGCTAATAGAGTTTTGTCTATTCGAATACCTCAAAGGTTTGTCATTCCACCTTTCAATCAGCGCGTAATGGAAGCTCAAGGTTTGTGGGGTAACACATTTGGTCCTTTGAATTTAACACCATCTTTGCATGAACTACCTCGTAGTTCAAGGAAGAATTTCCCTAAATTCTATGGCAATGGGAAAGTCCATCTGGATGAACACATTACAACTTTTTGCATAGCTTGTGGTGTGCTTGGGGTGGAACATGGTAGTACGACTTTTTGTAGAAACACTGCAAGGTGCTACTGCAGATTGGTTTTACCATCTTCAAGCTCAAACTATAACGAGTTGGAATACTCCCAAAACCAAGTTCGAAGCCAGATTCAAACCTACAAAAGATGCACATTCCTTGTTAGCATAGCTAATGTAGATGAAGAAAGAGCCACATGAACCCATGCAAGACTTCATCACTAAGTTCAATAAGCTAACAAACAGGATTCCTACAACCGCTCAGCCAACGACAGAGAATCTTGAATGTTTCTTTATCAATACTCAGCTTCCCGAGATAAGGTTTCTGCTAAGGTGGGCTAGCCATGTAGATCTTCTGGCAACTCAAATTTTAGCTACAGAAGTTGAAGATGATCTTATCCTTGCGGGTAAGATAAGAAGAGATTCCAACAAAAATAGAGGTCAATCCTCTACTGATAATCCTTCCACAAGCACCATAGATCCTATGGTGCAAAAGTTAGCAAATGAATTTCTAGCTTTGAAAAGGCAAATGTCTCAAGGTATGTCTACTCCTCCTTCTTATAGAGATATACCAAGGAGAACATTTCCTAACAATTCATATCAAGGCAATGCTACCAGAAATCAAGGGCAACAAAATCGTCTTCCACCCACACAGGGGAAGCTTGCCATTGAAGCAGCACCGGTCAACTCAGCAATTGGCTATTATGAAGTAGAACATGACCATTCTTTCCAACCTGAGTTGGATTAGGAGAATGATGCTAATCTTTTTACAGAAGGAGAAGAAGAATTAGCTGGCGACTCTACCATTGGCTTTCTGAATTACAAAGATGAAGCCAAAAGAGAAGGAGAAGTATATGATGGAGCATATGTTGTTTTTACTAGGTCCCAAAATTAGTCAAATCAGTAAGATGATAAAGGAAAGACAAGAGAGGAACCTCAGCTGGTGATCTCAATTGCCAAACAGGGAACTTCGTTTCCTTTTCAGTCAAAGGACCCAGTTGTTGATAAGCAAGTAAGTACATCTAACAATCCTGTGTCTTCTACTTCTATTCCTTAGACCAGTACTACCCCTAATAAAACTCAGAATGATGGATTTCCTTCCTCTGTATCTAGTTCATTTCAGCTATTTGACATAATAGATCATGCTAGGAAAACCAAAATCTAAATGTCTGAGGTTGAGTATTTTCAAGCTAATCCTGAACAGTTTGATAGGCTAGCTAAATACGTTAAAAATAAGACTATCCCTATAGGGCAAGATTCTCCCAAAGTTGTCCATGACTCCTCAAAGAACAAATCCACCCAAAATAATCTTGTCACTACTCCCCTTGTTGTCCCAGGGAAAATAGAACCTTTCTACGTTTCTCTATTGGTGAATGGTCACAAGTTGAGCAATTATATAATAGACTCGAGGGCTTCTGATAATGTCATGCCTGCCAAAGTGGCAGATGCCCTTGGTCTTATTTTGACCAAGACCTTTGGGAGATGTTTCTCAATGGAAAATAAGCAAGTGCCATTGTTGGGCCAAATCAAAGATGTCCAATTTGTATTTACAGCCTTTCCAGATAAGAGGATCAAGATGACCGTCCTAGTGGCTGATGTTCTATGTAACGCCCCGCCTTGAACACCTTAGAGAAATTCATAGTTATGCTATATGAAACAGGAAATTTTTTTTTTAAATGATTAAGATAACAAAGTAATGTTAACATAACTAATTACACCATTAAACTTACAACATGTTCTCCAAGGTTTCAAGGCTGCATTACTTAACAATTCAACTAACATAATTTAACATACATTACTAACATCAATAACTGATCTAAATCCAATGCACAATTAAATAACATATTTCTTATTCATTGCATGACATCGTATAATCTAATCTACATGATCAAATACATAACTGAAATGTTTTTCCTTACACATAAGTACATCATTACATAGCTTACAATGCCATCTTCTGACTACATCAAAAATACATGCATTATGAATGATTTGTTACACAAGTCTGGTACAAGATTATACACATACATCTTCCTCAACTGGTACAAGTACAATTGTTTGTAAACTGAGATAAATCTTTTCTGCACATGAACTTCGACAAGGAATAACCAATGGATAAGATAGCTCTTCCACCCGACCATGTGGAACCCTAAGGTCCATCCCCCGAGCTAGGAGTTAACATGAGGTCCCAAACATCAACAGTCAGGTAGACAAATGAAGGATGACCAAACTCCAATACAACACATGGCAATAACATAAACAACACAACACAACTTCCAGAGGCAACACTTAACATATGTGGAGAGACCAAACAAGGAATGCTAGGTTGTAGTAGGGAGAGTGTCATCGCACGGTCCTAGCATGGGTTATCCTGACAGCCTCTCACTAGGCACCGGCCCCCATCTATGGTTATCCTGACAGCCTCTCACTAGGCGCTGGCCCCATAGGGTGACACATGCGGAATCGACCTTCCTTTCGTGAGGACAAGGAAGTCAATCATGCCGACCAGGCCTTCTCTACCCATCCTTAGTCTAAACGAGCACTATAGGCCATGGGAGAGGAATCCATTTATCTTGTTTAATGTGAAATCTACCCTTAACGCCCTAGTTCATTTTAGTTTATCACTTGATTAATCTACTTTCAACGGGTTATCCTGACTGCCACTTTGGGTGCCGGCCCCATGTTGAAAGCCACTCTCCTTCCTAGCACCTAGTAACCTTAACCATCATACAAGGCATTATAGCAATACACATACATGTTCACTGCAAGGCATAAACCCTCTTGCATTACAAATAGAATCATAACACCAATTGTAATCCATCGCCTATAGCATTACAACACTTTACTCTTTTATAGATTCCAGATCTCTCCATATGACAATTACGACAAAACGGATACAATAAAATCACAAGTGGTTTGGTATCTCATCCAAAGAATATTACTTCACAAAACACATTATCAATTTTGACAATACTTCTTTATACTTTATACTAAATAGAACCACATGTTTGTTATAACATCACAACACTAAAACACTTATCCACATGTCGTATGAACTCAACTACAACATACTAAGCCTCTGGAATTTGAGTTTGAGCACTCTCAATTCGACTCTTGACGACAACAGAAGTACTTGACTCATACAGTTCAATTTAAGTTCCAGAGTTAAAACTACAATTTTCTTCTCTGTTCATTGTAAACAACTTCCGTAATAAAATCAACATTAGATTACATTATCTATTTTTCCAAACCAATTGATTTTAAATTAAATGCAACAATTATACATTACAACTAATTATCTAAATGCTCTTCATATTGTTTCTAAAAATAAATCACAAAATACAAAAAATATAACAATTATTACACCGATTAACGTACCTTTCCAATGACAGATTGAATAATAACACTAAGACATTACCTTGTAACTATACGACAATCCAACAAGGAAAAAGGTCCAACTGTCAACGATGAACATTAACATTTCATTTTCCTCAAGGTTCTGCCCTAACTACGGTCTTTCCAATATTCTTTTGACCTCGACCAGAAGACCGTTTAATATGCTTTGAATTTTTCATGGTAATGATGTCAAAGATGTTTGATTCTGTCAAAGAAAAAGATTGGGATGGTCATTTCTCAAGCGACCATCACTTGATAGTTGTATAAACTATGTTTTGTTTCCAAGACATTTTGATTCCCATGCAAATACCTCTACTATAACTATTTCCACTATTATAACCTACTGTCTTGTAGGAAAATCATAAATGAACCTGTTTGAATGTAACATGAATAGCTTGTATAGTTTGTCAATGAGGAGTAAAATTGTTATTGGCTGTTTTATCATGAAAATGGATGTTATTTATTTAGATTAGCAACTTCTAACAGCGTCCATAAGGCTCCCTCTAACTATAAGTTGATTGGATTAATGGTAATTAGTTTTTAAACAGTTTTTCTCTCTCTCTCCCTTAACATATCTCGCTGAAGGCAATGACAGCAGCAAATTTGGATTTGTTGAATAGTCTATGAATAATTTCCATAGACAATCTTCTTATCCCCAACATCAATTGATTGTCCTCACAGTTGCATCGATTTTCAAATGAGAAGGTGTGACTTTAGCATTAAATGACTATGGAGGTTTATTTCTGTCAGAAATTTAATGGATCACAACTCTTCGCAGATTACAAACAGCTAATTGCTATGTGCATGACCATCTTCCTTGGCAGCGCTTGCCTTTCAATGTGTTAACTCAAGGAATGAGATATCTGTTAAACTTGCACTAGTTATGGAGTATTTAAAGAAAATGTTAATCATGAATATGGTGTGATCTACATAAGGGAAATCCTTCTAAAGAGCGCCCAGCTAAAGACAGCTGTCAATTAGAGCGATTGTAGGATATATGCAAAAATGGATTTGTTGCAAGGTCTTAAAAACTTTCCATAAGGCGTACTATGGTTGTCAGTTAAATCCTATAGAGAAACTGCTTGAGATGTAGTCATACAGTGATTCTAATGTTATGACATGATCACTGGTTATCAGGATTGTTTTAAAAAAATGTTGAACTGAATAGAAGTGTGTCCAATCTAGTTAGAACACCCAGACGTCTCAGTGAATAGATTAACTGCAATTTATAAGCAATGTGAATGCAAAATACGGTGAATTTCCAATTATATATCAAGATCGCTGGTTTTTGGGGCTATTAAAAGAAGTTGAACTTATAACACAACGTGCATCTAGCTGAAAAGAAATAGCAATCTATAAGCATTGAAATGATTGCAGAATATATGCGAAATGGTTTAGTTTCCAAGGGCAGTGATCTACATAATTAAACTCTTTCAGATGTGCGCCCAGCCAAAATGGCTATGATAAGAATGGAACGATTGATATGATTTCATAAAAAGCATAACTGGATGCGTTATTTTGACCTTTAACTCTGTTTTAACAAATGCAATTTGTAACATCCGATCCACTAAAAAAAACTAGGGTTCAATGCCATTTAACTGACCAGCTGTAGATGCGCACCCTTAACCATATATACTCGGTGGTTTCATTTACAAGAAATGCCATTTCATAAAATCCAATAGTGGCAGTGAAACATAACGATTGTTTTATAAAAAAAGTTTAGTAAATCTTAATCAAATGCAGATAGAAAGTTTAAAACCAACTGTACACAGAAACAACATTCTTTTCTACCACCAAATAGGAAGATCTGAGGCACGTGAGAAATCTATTGCTCGATATACATGTTTGGTGGCTAAGCAAGGATGACAATTACAGAAAAATACTCTATTGTATATGCAACCAAAACTTGTTAAATGGAGTACTTCATTCGATTGCTCTGACATAGTTAGAAGGTTGCAGTGCAGGGTTGGAGTCTGACAGAATAGTTTAATGGCTGAGAGGAGGATGAGAATTGTAGAAGAATACCCTGTTGTATATGCGACAGGGAGATAACACAAGGGTGATCACTGTTGGATCTAGGGCATACAACTGAGAGGGGGGGTGAATCAGTTGTATAAAACTTCTTCTTCTTTCAAACACTTAATTCTCTGTTGTTAGTTAGCAGCATATCAAATGATCATCCATGGAAGCATAATACATAAACATAAGAGCAGATAAGCATCAACACATTGAACACCAAGATTTTGACGTGGAAAACCCGGTTAAGGGAAAAACCACGGGGTGATTAACCCAAGAATTATTCTCTGTTAGAAGAATGAAGAAAAATGAATGGCACATGCCAATAAGGGCTCACTGCCTGAGCACACTGCTCACAAAGAGGCCCACTGCCTACAAGGAGACACACTGTCTACAAAGTGATAAAAATCACAGTCTTGAACTGGAGAATGACATCTCTATCATGTCCGGATCAGTTCCAATTAAGCCCAACAATCTCTGCTCTGCCTTTCGCACGTTTCTTCGCTATGCCACACTCATCCACACACCACACCTTGAAATGAACTCACAAACTGTTATTTATACAAGACATCGACTTAGGAACAAACATCTAAGTCGGCAAACAACCATAGGAGTATCCGCAAGATGAATAACACATCCGGTCGGCCATCACAAGAACATTCGCAGGATGAACAACTCATCCGGTCGGCTAAACAGAGCAAGAACTTCATCCGGAAGAATAACTTCAATTTCGGGCTCTACCATCAATGCGGACCAACAACACAACCTAAACATGATCCAAGAACCTTCACAAGCCTATCTGAATGTCCGGATACATCCGCACTTCCTCTACTTACTGGGATCTCTTGTCTTCCTCATCCGGAACTTCAAGAACACAGTCTGTCGCCACTGTCATAATGCAAGAGGTACTTCCGGACCTCCAAATCATACACAAATCAGGATGACACATCACAAGGACATCCCAAACACTCCATCCAATCCGCAGATTAGGATGATACAATTCCAGACCTCACCGGACCTTTTTGTGATCCTCTGTCACCTCTGGATACTTGCCGGACCCGGTTCTATACCGGCAGCCACAACTCCTTCAGATCTTCATGCGGACCTCTGAAATCTTAACTGTAGCATCTCAAGACTCATATCTACTAACCCTTTAATCCACATCCTCCGGTTCTCATCCTATACAGTACATTTACCTTCTTCTCATCACTGTTCTTCACTGTTCCTGACTGAGGCTAATTTTCTCAATATCCTCAGCACACAGCTCATCAAATCCTTCTTGTCAATGCAATATGAGTATGTTGACATCAATGACAACACTGGCTAACCTCATACTTGCAACAATCTCCCCCTTTGTCATTGATGGCAACATATGATGTGAAAAACCATTAAGACAAGAACTTCAACTTTTCATATGTCTTCTCTTCCTTTACTGCTCCCCCTTTGATCATCAACCACTTGTTTTTCACATGTCTTCTCTCCCCCTTTGACATCAATGGCAAAGGGCTCATACTTGCAATTCTCATACATCAGAATCATACCAGCTGCTCCCCCTTAGTTGCAGCTCCCCATTAGTCCGGATCACAAGATATGACTGTGATAGCCACCGGACTGATGCACATCAGTGCATCTTAGTTCATCACCGGAGGGGTCATGACCCCTAACTTCTCCCGGAGATATTCAAAAGAGTCTTTGGGAAGAGGTTTTGTAAAGATATCTGCAATCTGATCCTTGGAGGGAACATACTCCAATCTGACTTCTTCCTTGTTTACTTGTTCTCTCAAAAAGTGAAATTTAATAGATATGTGCTTAGTCTTAGAATGCAATACCGGATTCTTGGAGATATTAATTGCACTTGAATTATCACAGAAAATTGTGATAGGCTTCTCATATTCAACTTTGATGTCTCTTAGCATCTGCTTCATCCATAAGATTTGAGTGCAACTACCTGCTGCTGCAATGTATTCTGCTTCAGTTGTAGACAGAGATATTGCATCTTGTTTCTTGCTTAGCCAAGAAACCAATCTCTTCCCCAAAAAGAATGCTCCACCACTAGTGCTCTTCCGGTCATCCACATCTCCTGCCCAATCTGCATCTGTGTAAGCATGAAGAGAGAAGTCCGGATCTCTAGGATACCATAGACCATACTCAACTGTTCCTTTCAAGTATCTAAAAATTCTTTTGATTGCCATAACATGAGATTCTCTAGGATCAGCCTGGAATCTTGCCATAAGACCAACAGCCTGCATTATATCTGGTCTAGTTTGAGTGAGATACAACAATCCACCAATCATTGATCTATACTTTGTCTGATCTGCCTTTGGAGAATCATCATCTTTGCTTAACTTACATCCGGTTGCCATAGGAGTGTTCATTGGCTTTGAGTCTTCCATACCAAATTTCCTTAACAATTCTTTCACATATTTGGTCTGAGAAATGAAGATCCCTTCTTTTGTTTGAGTAATTTGTAGTCCCAAGAAGAAATTCATTTCACCAAGCATAGACATTTCAAACTCACTTTTCATCTGATTTGCAAAAGTTTTGCACATACTATCTCTTCCTCCAAAAATGATATCATCCACAAACACTTCAACAATCAGAATGTTTTCATGATCAATTTTGAAATATAAGTTACTGTCAGCAGTACCTTTGTTGAATCCAATCTGCACAAGATGCTTATCCAACCTTTCATACCATGCTCTTGGGGCTTGCTTCAATCCATACAAAGCTTTCTTCAACTTGCAGACCATATCATTATTATCAGACAATTGAAATCCATCCGGTTGTTCAATGTAGACTTCTTCTTCCAGATCACCATTTAGGAAGGCAGACTTGACATCCATCTGATATACCTTGAAGTCTTTGAAGGCAGCAAATGCAAGAAGTAATCTGACTGCTTCAATTCTTGCTACCGGAGCAAAAGTCTCTTCAAAGTCAATTCCTTCTATTTGAGAGTAGCCTTTGCAGACCAATCTAGCTTTGTTTCTGATTACTTCACCAGCTTCATTTAGTTTGTTCCGGAAGACCCACTTGGTTCCAATTACATTCCTGTCTCTAGGTCTGGGAACAAGATCCCAAGTAGGATTTTTCTCAATTTGCATCAATTCATCTTCCATTGCTTTGGTCCAGTTTTCATCATTGCAGGCTTCATTTATTGTTTTAGGTTCAATCTTTGAAATCAGACAACATTCATTCTGATTTTGAGCAATATTCCTTCTAGTTTGTACACCTTTGCTTCTGTCACCTATGATCTGATCTTCAGAGTGATTCAGTCTTACATACCTTGGAATTTTGGGAGTATCCAGCACTGCTGTTTCTTGATCAGGCTCATTCAAACCTATCTCTTCTTCCTGATTTACCGGATCAGGCTGACTCTGTCTCACCGGAGAGGATTGAGGTCCTTGAACACTGTCTTGGTCATCTTCATCAAACTCATAAAATCTTGAAGGCTTCTCAATTCCTTCATCAACCTTTACATTGGTGCTTTCTATCATCTTCCTCAATCTCTTATTGTAACACCGGTATGCTTTGCTTTGAGTGGAGTAGCCCAAGAAAATTCCTTCATCACTTCTAGCATCAAACTTTCCTAGATCTTCATCTCTTTTAATATAACACTTGCTACCAAATACTCTGAAATATTTCACAGTAGGAGTGATGCCAAACCAGAGTTCATAGGGGGTCTTACCGGTGTTGTTTCTGATTTGAACTCGATTGAGAGTGTAGACTGCAGTGCTGATAGCTTCTTTCCAAAACATTTGAGGAACATTTGCTTCCAACATCATTGTCCTAGCAGCTTCCTGGATGGTCCGGTTCTTTCTCTCAACTACTCCATTCTGCTGTGGAGTCTTAGGAGCAGACAATTGTCTCCTTATACCCTGTTTCTCACAAAAGTCAATGAATTCACCAGATGTAAATTCACCACCTCTATCAGACCTTAGACACTTTAGTTTCAATCCGGTTTGATTCTCCACCATAGCTTTGAAGATTTTGAACTTCTCAAAAGCTTCTAATTTTTCTTTTAGAAAGGTAACCCACATCATCCGGGAATGATCATCAATTAACAACATGAAATATCTATCACCTTGCAGACTCTTGATTCTTGTCGGACCACATAGATCAGTATGTACTAATTCCAACAATCCGGTAGAAGACTGATCTTTGCTTTTGAAAGAGACTCTGCTTTGTTTACCTAACTGACATTCTTTACACACACTATTTGTAGGTTTCATCAATTTTGGAAGATCTCTCACAGCCTGAGTATTGCTTATCTTGATGATGTTATCAAAATTTACATGACACATTCTTCTATGCCATAACCAACTCTGATCAATTTGAACAAACAAACAACTTTTATTTGAACCAACCAGATGAAAGATGTTACCTTTTGTCTGAGTACCGGATGCAGTTTCAGTTCCGGAGCTTGTAAAGATTCTGCATTTTCCATTCTTGAACCGGAGATCATAGCCTTTGTCCACTAACTGACCAACACTGAGAAGATTGTGCTTCAATCCTTCAACATACAGTACATTTCCTGTTTTGCTCTTACCATCAAAGGAAATAGTTCCCCTACCTCTGATTCTGCCAGCAGAATTGTCACCAAACTTTACCATTCCTCCTTCATATCTTTCCAAATCTAAGAACTTATTCTTGTCACCAGTCATATGGTGAGAACATCCACTGTCAATAACCCAATCATCCTTTTCTTCCACTTGAGCAGCCAAGGCTTTTTCAACAAGTTTGTGATTGACAGATTCAGAGAGTATTGAATCTTCTTCCTTGATGGCTATAAACACCCACTCATTTCCGGATTTGCTTCCTAGTTCTGATTCATCATCTGTTACTCCTTCATTGTCATCTTCTTCATGAACATAATAGCAATTCTTTTGAAACCTTTGTCTGTGAGTATTAGATCTTGCAGATCTCTCTGGACATCTTGAGGCAAAATGACCAATCTTATTGCAGTTGAAACACTTAAAGGGTAGTTTTCCTTCATACTTACCAGATCCTCTTGGCAGTCTCTTTGCAATGAGGGCTTCAAGTTGAGTTGTTTCTGCTTCTTCTTCTTCCATGTCTCTTCTTGCTTGATCATACCATGACATTTTCCTTGATGAGTTTTCACCCGGATCAAATCTCTGTTTGCCTTTCACATAGGCACTGGCTTTGAAAGCAGATTCAGTCTTGGGAGGATCATCTCCAAACTCAGTCATTTCAAATGCAGCTAGTTTGCCAGCCAGTTGTTCTCTTGTGACAGTTGTGTGGGCTCTGAATTCATCAATGGCAGCAACTTTGATTTTGTAGGCAGCAGGAAGGGATCTTAGGATTTTGCAGACAATCTCATTTTCATCTAAAGTTCCACCAGCATTTCTGATTCCACATACCAGCTCATTTACTCTTGGCATAAAGGTAGTGATGTTTTCATCATCTCTCATTTTCAATCTTTCAAATTTCCCTTTCAGACTTTGCAACCTTGCACTTTTGACAAACTCATCTCCTTCATACAGAAGTTCCAGTTTAGTTAGGATCTCATATGCAGTTGGTAGGTCAATGACATTCGAGAGATCTGAGTCATTCAATGCGCTTAGAAGAGCTTCCTTGGTCCGCAGATTGTTTTCAGCTTCTGTGATTTCATTGAGAGTTGTCGGACCACCTTGTGGAGGTACATATGGTTTTGAAATCATAGCCAAGTATGCTTTTCCCATACATTCCAAGTGACACTTCATGCGACCTTTCCAGAGAGTGAAGTTGGTTCCATCGAACTTCGGACTATCCTTCTTGTATGACGACATCCTGGATCTCCTCAAGCTATTAAGCTCCTATCAGAGGAACTTGGCTCTGATACCAATTGTTGTATCTAGGGCATACAACTGAGAGGGGGGGGTGAATCAGTTGTATAAAACTTCTTCTTCTTTCAAACACTTAATTCTCTGTTGTTAGTTAGCAGCATATCAAATAATCATCCATGGAAGCATAATACATAAACATAAGAGCAGATAAGCATCAACACATTGAACACCAAGATTTTGACGTGGAAAACCCGGTTAAGGGAAAAACCACGGGGTGATTAACCCAAGAATTATTCTCTGTTAGAAGAATGAAGAAAAATGAATGGCACATGCCAATAAGGGCTCACTGCCCGAGCACACTGCTCACAAAGAGGCCCACTGCCTACAAGGAGACACACTGTCTACAAAGTGATAAAAATCACAGTCTTGAACTGGAGAATGACATCTCTATCATGTCCGGATCAGTTCCAATTAAGCCCAACAATCTCTGCTCTGCCTTTCGCACGTTTCTTCGCTATGCCACACTCATCCACACACCACACCTTGAAATGAACTCACAAACCGTTATTTATACAAGACATCGACTTAGGAACAAACATCTAAGTCGGCAAACAACCATAGGAGTATCCGCAAGATGAATAACACATCCGGTCGGCCATCACAAGAACATTCGCAGGATGAACAACTCATCCGGTCGGCTAAACAGAGCAAGAACTTCATCCGGAAGAATAACTTCAATTTCAGGCTCTACCATCAATGCGGACCAACAACACAACCTAAACATGATCTAAGAACCTTCACAAGCCTGTCTGAATGTTCGGATACATCCGCACTTCCTCTACTTACTGGGATCTCTTGTCTTCCTCATCCGGAACTTCAAGAACACAGTCTGTCGCCACTGTCATAATGCAAGAGGTACTTCCGGACCTCCAAATCATACACAAATCAGGATGACACATCACAAGGACATCCCAAACACTCCGTCCAATCCGCAGATTAGGATGATACAATTCCGGACCTCACCGGACCTTTTTGTGATCCTCTGTCACCTCTGGATACTTGCCGGACCCGGTTCTATACCGGCAGCCACAACTCCTTCAGATCTTCATGCGGACCTCTGAAATCTTAACTGTAGCATCTCAAGACTCATATCTACTAACCCTTTAATCCGCATCCTCCGGTTCTCATCCTATACAGTACATTTACCTTCTTCTCATCACTGTTCTTCACTGTTCCTGACTGAGGCTAATTTTCTCAATATCCTCAGCACACAGCTCATCAAATCCTTCTTGTCAATGCAATATGAGTATGTTGACATCAATGACAACACTGGCTAACCTCATACTTGCAACAGATCACATCCGAAGAAATCACTATTTAGCTTAAGGGTTTGGAGGAAGGTGGGAAAAATACAATTCAACCAAAAGAATTCCGTTTGCAAATAAAGAAAACAATCAACTCCAACATGTACAGATTCAGGAAAAAGAATCAAAGATTAGGCATTCAATGGAACCTGGCTGCGATGTCGACTCGACAATTCTGATTCAACCACTACAACCCAAGCTCCTTCGTAGTCTTCTCCGTTCTTCTCCTGCAATCCTTCCTCTTTTCCCCTCCCCTTCTTCTCTCTGCAATTCCCTTTTTATTAAACAAACCCTTCCACCTTGTAAGGATGCGACATGCAATCCTATGCCTCCTCCATCCCCAAAATGTATTTTTTTTTTATTTTAATGATCCCACTAAGTTGATTTTTATTAAAATTATGATTTTTATTAATATTATATATGATTCCAACTATTTTTTATTAATAAATTTGTAACATTACACAATACCTATAAATTTTACAACTTAATTATAATTTATTTTATTAATTAAATTGCAAATCACAAATTACAACATGACTTACAATTAATTTATTTATTTAAATATTCATTGTAGATAATTATCATATTAAACAATACAAATTTTCTTACAACTTTATTTAACAAATTTACTTCTCAAAAACTATAATTTATTTACAATAATTATACTCAATTATCGACAATTGTGATTATGCTCAATTATCAACATTATAGTTTCCGTACAATGATTCTATTTCATGCACAACACTACCTTACACACTTAGACACCTTCGGACCTACTTAGACTTCAAAGTACAACATTACCTGTCTACAAGTCATGATCAAACGACAAACAATGAACAAGAGGGTAAACTGACAACCAGACAACACTGACATGGGACCTCACGTTAACTCCAAACAACTATTCCATTGGCGAAGGCACGCTCAAACCTAGTAAATCAGGTGGAGTCGGTGCCTAGTACCTGCATCCTACAAAAACCGCATGGTTAAACATAACAAGATATATATCCACATGCAGTCGTATAGTGAATGGAAATCGCAATGGGGTAGGGTATTCGTGAGCGAGTAATACGACACTGTTCCATTCACGTTTATGTATAAACAAGTCACTACATTGAACAAGATTTCTAATTACTTATCAACAACATAAAACAATCAATTATCTCATAATCAAATCATCAAAGCATCTAATTTATTTATCAAATTGTGAAGCATAAAATAACAGGATCCAACATCAACAACTATTATCATAACGATTAGGTCCATAATGAATTAACAAAATAACAAGGAATCCATCATCAATCAATCTAAGATACTGTCATAATGTCTAATGCTACTAAGCAAACATCAATCTGATAGATGACAAGTTGGGGGTACTACATTCTAGCCTCTTATGGCATTCTGCTCGGGCATAATTTTTGTAAAGATATGGATGGAGAACTGAACATGGACCTATCTGAAGCAAGGATACCTGTTAAAGGCGTCATGCAAAAGTTGCTTCCTAAGGAGGCAAAATATATTGTTACCCAAACTGCAAATCCCAAAGCCCAAATTTTGTTTGAGTCTTCAGGAATGGGTAATTATTTCTTGTCTACTGAAGATACTTCTAGTTCATTAGATGAGAGTTCTGACATTTTAGATGCAAAATCAGATGATACTTTAGTAAATCAGACGAAAGTTCAAATGAGAGCATAGTGATGCCGAAATCTTTTCTTTCTGATGAAGAAGAATCTACTAGGAACAGAAACATCAAAGTAAGAAATTTAAATGATGTTTGGGTTTTAGAATTTGATGGTAGTTGTTCTTCCACTGGATCTAGAGCCAGAGTTGTTTTGATATCTCCACAAGGTGATATCTTTCCTTTCTCTTATAAGCTGTAGTTCGATAATACCAATAACACTGTTGAATATGAGTCATTGTTGCTCGGAATGGAGGCTGCTCGTGTTAAAGGTGTTAAAAATCTTCATGTTTAAGGTGATGCTGAACTTGTGGTTTGTCAAGTAAGAAATCTGTATCAGACCAAAAATGAAAGGTTGAGGCATTACCACAACCATGTTTGGGATTGCATCGAAGCTTTTGATGCTTTCGACATTTCTAAAGTACTGAGAGAGTTTAATGATTGTGTTGATTCATTAGCTATCTCGGCCACCCTCATGGTTCCCCATAAGGACTTCAAAGGTAACAAGTACACAATTGAGTTGGTTTTCCAGCCAAGTGTGCCTAATAATGCTAACCATTGGCAAGTCTTCAATGGTGATAATCAAATCATTGCCTTCTTTGAAAAGACAGATAACTTTGATGAACTTTATTTTGATGGTAGTGATTCTCCACCACGTGAATATGTTTCTGAAATAGATTCACAAACTAGTGAGGAGTTTCTTCAGCTAAAAGGGAATAAGATTCCAAAAGGTTTGGTATCTTTAGAAAAATTATTTGATAAGCATGATAGATATGTAAAATAGCAGCAACAACTTGATTCAAGTTCATCTATGGAATTTGAACAAGTAAATTTGAGTTCTGAAGCAAATCCCAAAATGGTTAACATTGGGAAGTGTTGCACTGTTGACGAGAAATTCAAATTCACTACACTTCTTCGCCATTACAATGATGTTTTGGCGTATTCTTATGATGATTTGAAGTCTTTCAGAGCTAAGGAGATTCAGCACAAAATCCCTCTCAAAGTTGAGTCATTGCCTCACAAGCAGAAATAGAGGTAATATAATCCCAAAATATTAGGTACTATTCTTTCTGAAATCTAGAAAATGTTGAATGCAAGAATAATTTTTCCTATTCATCATTCTACTTGGATTGCAAATATTGTTCCTGTGAGGAAGAAGAACAGAGAAATCTATATATTTGTGTTGACTTCAAAAATCTCAACCAATCTTCTTTAAAAGATAACTACCCTTTGCCTATTATGGACCAAGTATTACAGACTGTAACTGGTTCAGAGATACTATCTATGTTAGACAATTTTTCAAGCTATAATCAAGTAGAGGTCAGTGAAGCAGAACAATACAAGACTACCTTCACAACACCCTGGGGCACGTTTTCATACCGCAGGATGCCATTTGGTTTGATCAATGCTGGTGTTACTTTCCAGAGAGCAATGGACCTCACTTTTAGAGATGAGATGGGGAAATTCATTATGGTATATCTTGATGACTTAACCATTTTCTCCAAACAATGTCAAGATCATGCATATCATTTGCAACATGTGCTGGAAAGATGTCAACAAAATGGTATTTCTCTTAATCCCAACAAATTAGTTTTTGGGGTTATGGAGGGTAAGCTTCTCGATCATGTTGTGTCTAGAGAAAGTACTAAAATTGACTCAAAAAGAGTCCAGTCTATCCACAGTCTTACTTTCCCTGCTAGTAAGACTGCGGTTCACTCTTTCTTCGGAAAGGTGAATTTTTTGCGGAGATTCATTCTGGAATTCGCAGAGAAAACCTGTCATATTGTTAACATGATGAAGGGTAAGACTACTTTCCATTGGAGTGCAAAAGGTAAAGTAGCATTTGAGGACATCAAGAGGGCCATAGCTCATGCTCCGATTCTAGTTTGTCCTAATTATACCAAGGACTTCATAGTATACAATTATGCTTCCGAGCATACACTTTCAGCCATTCTTGTTCAGCATAATGAGGAAGGTGTGGAATCTCCTATTTCATTTATGAGTTTTCCTCTGAAGGCTCATGAATTAAAATACTCAAATATGGAGAAACATACTTATGCCGTGGTCAAGGTGGTAAAGCATTTCCAGTTTTATATTTTGAATTCACACACTATTGTTTTGGTGCCTGACACAACAGTGAAGTCGATCCTGACTCAACAGGAGTTTGGAACCAAAAGAGGCAATTGGATTGCCAAGATTCAAGAGTTTGATCTTGATATCAAAACTACCAAGCTTGTGTGTGGCAGAGGTTTGTGTCAGTTGATTATCGACAATGTACCAAAAGAAACAGTAGATGAAGAAGAAGAAGTTGAGGACATGCCAACTGTTCTTTTTGTCACTACTATAGATGAGTGGTATTCTAATTTTCTCACCTATGGTGAGTGTCCTTCTCATCTATCCTATAAGGAAAAGAGAACTATTAAATTGAAGGTTGCTAACTATGTCCTATGGGATAATGGTTTGTATAAAAGGAGCCTTGATGGAGTTTTTCTCTGTTGTGTGGATAAAGCACAACAAAGTACACTTCTGGAGTCTTTTCACAATTTGGCTTGTGGAGGACATTTCTCTATACCTGTGATGGCTCATAAGATTCTAGAGCTAGGTACTATTGGCCCACATTGTTTCAAGATGCGTACAACTAGGTACGTAGGTGTGAGTTATGTCAGTAGTTTGTTGGAAAGCCTAAGTTGGCTGCACTACCTCTTAAGCCAGTTGTAATTGAAGAACCTTTTTAGCAATGGGGGCATTGACTTCATCAGTGCTATGAACCCACCGTCAAGTGCAAGATACAACTTTGTTCTCACCGCAACTAATTATTTTACCAAGTGGGTGGAGGTCATCCCAGTAAAGCATGCTACTTTTGAAGTGGTATGTAATTTCCTTAAGGAAAATGTTATTTCACAGTTTGGAGTTCCAAACGAAATTGTGGTAGACAATGCTACTTGTTTTTCTTCCAATGAGATCTCTAGTTTTTGTTATGGACATGGGATCATCCTTTCTCATTCTTCAGACTATTATCCACAAGGAAATTGTCAGGCGGAATCTAGTAACAAAAATCTGGTTACTATTATTAGGAAACTAGTGGAAGATAATCAGAGAACTTGGCATAAAGCGTTGTTTGATGCTTTATGGGCAGACAGGATTACCCCAAAAAGGGAAATAGGTATGTCACCATTTCATCTTCTATATGGATCAAATGCAGAGATACCTATTACTTTGGAATTGTCGGCATTGAAGTTGGCAAAGGCAGTAGAAGATAGAACTTTTGAAAGTTCTATTGACAAAAGAATTATGTACCTCACTAAACTTGAAGAGAAATGGGCTATGGTAGTAGACTATATTGTTGAACATCAAAGTTAGGTAAAGAATCTTTTTGACAAGAAGGTGAAGGCTCATGAGTTTCAAATTGGAGATCAAGTCTTGTTATGGGACAAGAGGAGAGAACCAAAAGGAATGCATGGGAAGTTTGATTCCCTATGGAGAGGCCCGTTTGTCATTCGTCAACTTTGTGGTGAAAATAGCTTCTTGTTGGAGTATCTTGATGGAACACCATTCTTCTTGCCTCACAGTGGACATCTGAAACACTTTAATCTTTGAAGTATCAAATAAGTTCATTTGTACATATTGTATAGTTTTGTGTTTTTGTATTTCATTTTTGTTTAGACTTTTGTGTCTTTTTCTTTTTGGTAGCTTGACTCTATGGCCCAATGGCATGGATGAAGACACTTAGAGACTAGATTCTTCTCCCTTTGATTGTTCCAAAGTTTGATCAAAGGAAGTTCCCCAGATAGAGCCAGCTGTTGTTCTCAAAATTAGCTACACTCGTTTTTGTAGACAACACCTACGAAACTTGTCCATTTCATAGCCTACACTCTAAGTTCACAAATTGAGACAAGCCTTCTTAGCCTTGTGTGAAGTCATCTGACATCATAGAATAGCTTGTGACAATCCTCTAGGTCGATTACTCAAGATTCGTGAAAATCAACTAGGTCGTAAGCTTGTCAAAATATCAATTTTGATCATTTTAGGGTGTTAGTAAATTTTTAGGTCTTTATGTGCAATGTCAGCAAAATCTGCCACTCTTGCATACTTTTTTGTTTTTATATGTAAAGGCGGCCAAAAATGCTGCTTTCGCATGTTAGTCTTGTTTTTAATTTAGACATGTCTGAGCAGCAATTTTCACAGCCTTTACATATTGCATGTGGATGACACATGTTGTGTCGGCTATTTTCCCCGACCAAGTAAGATCTTGCGAATCACAAAATTTTAGTGGCATTTATTGCCACTCGTGTTGGTTTTAAGAACTCATCTTTTCAACCTTTTTAATGTGTAAAATCATTTTATTTTTTTATTTCTTTCTCCCTTAACCTTGTTAGTGTAGGTTTTCATTTTCCTTAGGGATATTTCTTTTTCCTACACATTATTAAGCTTGCTTAGCTTTATTATAAGTGGTTAATATGCTTAGGTTTATTATAAGTGGTTAATATGAGGACACGTGGCGAAATACATCAGCTACATGTGTAACTCTCTCCCACACATGGGTAGTTGAGTTACACATCCTTTTTTGGCTTTTTGTGCCACCTCTCATAACCACTATTTTGTCCTTACCTAAGTAGATTATGGGGTATTGTGCCACCTCTCATAACCACTTTTTGTCCTTACCTAAGTAGGTTATGGGGTATTGTGCCACCTCTCATAACCACTTTTTTGTCCTTACCTAAGTAGGTTATGGGGTATTGTGCCACCTCTCATAACCACTATTTTGTCCTTACCCAAGTAGGTTATGGGGTATTGTGCCACCTCTCATAACCACTATTTTGTCCTTACCTAAGTAGGTTATGGGGTAGTTAGAGTTCTCACACTCTTTTGTCTTTATGTGCCACCCCTCATAACTCCTTTTTTGTTTTCATGTAAGGAGGTTATGCCACATGTTTTGGCATTTACCAAGTAGGTAAGATCTCCCACCTTTTATGGGATATGGGAGTTATTACACCTCTTGGATGTATATGCCACATGTTTTGGCATTTACCAAGTAGGTAAGATCTCCCACCTTTTATGGGATATGGGAGTTATTACACCTCTTGGATGTATATGCCCTATTTTTGCTATATATACAATACTTTCCTCTCACCATAAGCTGGACTGCAAGTTCACAAGCTTGACTATCAAGTTCACAAGCTTGAATATCAAGTTCAGTGATAGCTCAGTGAGAGTATTGAGAGTCTTCTCAAAATTCTCTTTCTTTGTCTCTATTTTTCTCTCATTTCAGATATCTCTTCATTCTACTATTTTGATCTTCGATCATCTATTGAGTGGAGGTGCATATGATCTACGACCGACATCAGATCCTGGCTTGGTTCTCGCTTCTCGTAGAATCTAACATGGTATAATAGCATAGGTCATCGGTTTGAGTCCCTCGAGCCCTCGACCCTTCATCTGCGTAAGCTCGGCTTATCGACGTGGTACGTAGTGGGTACGAATCCCACATGGTACGTGGTTGTATCTGGCTCTAACCTGGTATCAGAGCTCTTCTCCTGATTTATTTGAGAATCTAACAAACCTTCCAGTCGACTATTGAAACCTTCCAAGATTGTTCAATCGTGTTGATTCTAGATTTAGATGAATTTTGGGTCACCAAGGTCGCGTTAGGGTTTCAGCTTATTGTCACAGGTAGGTTGTTATTTTTCATTTCACTTTCTATTTTAGAATAGGTTTTCATTAATCCTTTAAAATGATTGTTTTGTAAGCATGTTTGTTTATCAATCTTTTTGGTAAAAACTTTTGTAAAACCTATGTTTCTATTTGCTATCATTGTTTTAAAATGACTTGTTCTTTCACATATCGAACTCTAGTCTTTCATAAGTTTTGTTGAGGTTTCTGAATAGGGTTTAGGTTTTAGGTTTTTTCCATTTGAAAAATTGTGGGTATCGTTGCTATTTTTCGCTGACGATACCTTGTTTTCTTTCTAAATTGATACATGTGCCTTGTATTTTGATAACCCTTATGCAAGGGTGGCAAATTTTGCCACGCTTCCACAAAAGTTTTGATAAAGTGGTATGCACCATTGGTGGATTTTGCCGACTGAACACCAAAGCTATCCCATATGCATTAGCGGTAATTTTCACCGCCATTTACACAACTTGCAGTTTTACTCAAACATGTGAACCTGTCCCACATGCAAAAGTGGTAAAAATCACTGCTATTACAAAAAATCCAACCTTTATGCAGTATCGGCAAATTTTACCACCCTGACACTTGCAGTTTATTCCATACATGCAAGGGCGGTAAAATTTGCCACCTGTGCATTCACTCAATTTTTTTTCTAAACTCTGGGATACTTTCAAAATTACTTTCCTTAGCCTACTTTCCACCATTTTTTTGACCCACTTGTGCTCTATCCCTTTCAAGCTTATCCTAGTAGTTGTGATCATCAACATGCAATTTTCCCAAATTACCAGTATTTCCCCTAATTGCATGATCATGACTTTTGTTGCAGTTTCTTCTACGGATTTTCTCTCTTCATCGACACTCCTAGTGTTAGTTTTTCAAATGACTGAGCTATCTCCAAAGAAGTTGAAAGCAATGAAGTATAAGTATCAAGGCATTTTTCCAATCACCTCAGTTACCTCCAATATTGATGATATTTGGGATACAGAGATCGGCCATGTAGACATGGCTGAGTTCATGGAAAGAACTAAGTCTGCTAACCCTAGTTCTATGATGAAAAAGATTGTTGATAGAAATATTCACTTGGTGTCATCTTTCCCTATGGCAGCTCATAATACAGAGTTTGTTCTGCAATGTGCTCAGTTCTACAATAGAGATACTAGAGCAATAGTGGATACGAATGGCAATGTGATCATCAGATTGGATCTAGAATTCATTGATAAAGTTTTCATGTGTCATGCTACTACAGAAGTTGTGAAACTAGATTTTGCTAAAGCTCAAAAAGAATATGATAAGAATTCTAAGAAGGCTAAGAAGACAATTAACACCAAGTGGCTTAAGACTTCAAGGCCAAATTTGTCTAGGTGGCCAAGGAGCTTTCCCAGAAGTGATTTTATTGAAGAATTTGGTGATCTCATAACTCTTCTTAGTAGGATAAGGGGGTTGGCTTCTTACTCTCTTTTCCATGAATGGATGTACCCTTTTATCAAGGTTATACTTCAAGGCAAGCAAGCCATCTTTTGGGGTGAACAAATCAGCAATGCTCTACATGAGCAATTGACTAAGGTATCCACTACTTTCAAATTGTATGTGACTTCTTAACTTGTGTAAATAGCAGCCTCATTGAGGATTTTTCTGGGTTTGACATCCGAAGGAGTTAGGAGAGTGGTTCATGTGTATCAATACTATCCTCAGTTGATGTTGAAAGGTTCAATTCATCATTTCAAGAGAGTAAATGATGCTTTCTTCGTAGTGTTCTTATGTCTTTTTGACTCCCAATTAGAACAGAGAAGGATTTCAGATAAAGCTTGGTCAGTTGTGAATGATTATGGGTGTATGTTCTTACAATTCCAGATTTTTTCATATCTAAGGGTTGGCTTTTTCCAAGGCTATCCTTATAAGTTGCCTAGATTTCCTTCAGATAATCTTGTTCTAATGGAATTATGTAGGCAAATGATTGTCATACATAATAAGCAAATGGAACTCAAGAAACTAGGTTTGAGATTTCTAGTTGAGATCGGCAGATACTTAGAGTCAACTACAGCAAAGGCCAGGATTATGGAGATCTAGATGCAGCTCGTGACCATGAAATAGTTCAAATGAAGACCAAGGTTTGATTACAAGGGTGTAAAAGACAAGATCAAAAGGAAGACCCAGTTTCATGAATCGATGGTTGAAGACATCTAGGTTGACTTAAGGACAGAAGAGGATATCAGAAAATTGGACTATAGCAAGTTATCTCTAGATTAGATTGAGTATCTAGGATTGGCTGATATTCCTGAAGACCTGGTGGATGATGAAGAGTTGATTGATCCTAGGTATAACACTAAACAGATTACTAATTCTCCTCTTCCACCTGTTTAATGGTCTCAAAAAGAATTAACTTCTTTAACGAAAAGATTTGAACCTATATTGGCTAACACAAACAAGTTGTTAGAAAGTAAGGGAATTTCTTTGAAAGAAATCCTTACTAGATCATAGACTGAAGTTCAAGAACAAACAGGTAAGAAGGTAGAGAATAGGACAAAGAAGAAGAGTGATATTCCCTCTTCTTCCCAAACACATAAACCCAAGATCAAATTTGTGTCAAAGAAGTCAAAGGTTGTAGAGAAAGAATCTGAGGTAGAATAAATGGAAATTAAGAAACAAAATACTCAAGAGCCAGCTATAGAAGAAATGGAGGTTGAAAATAGATCAACAGAGGAGATAGGAGAAGAACAAAGGGATGAAGTTATGTCTCCACAGAAGAATGTACCACAGGATATTGGAGTCCTTTCTCCTTTGCCTAACATACCTATTTCAGTTCCTCTATATGTTTCACCTACCATCCTTGTTTCACCTATCAACATCCCATCTTCTAAATCTCTATCACCCTCAAAAATAATTTTTGATAATCCTCAAACTACTTTTGATGATGTTCTTCGTTCTTCTGAGTCAATTCCTAGTCTGTCTTCCAAATCTTTTGACATTGGGGACTCTGCAATATTTGATCACTTTGTATTGGGTTCTGAGCAAGTTTCAAATGTGAATGTGTTAGGTACAGTGTTTACTAATACTCCATCTATTGTTTCTACTTCCAATGCTAGTGCAATTCTCGTAACACCGACAATGGAACCAGATCCAAATGTGAGTACTTCTGTGCTTCCTCCATGGTTGTCAACATATACACCTAAAAGAAAGAAACAAGCCATCTCTCCAGATGACTTTGATTTTGGTAAGCTAATGCCTATTAAGGCTAAGACTCCAAAGAAGCCAAAAATTATTTCAAGAGTGCTGGGAGACAAAGGGCACAAATTTGTGGAGATTACAAGGCCCCCACAGGACACTACCATAAAAAATTTCAGTATGAGTGATTACTCTAGTTCTAGAATTGAGCTAGGCAAAATAACACATGAGAGTGTAAAGACTAACATGCAATCAGCAATGGATATTTTGATTTAGAAGTTTGATAAAGAAAAAGAGATGAAAGATCATTATAAAGCAATGGTAGAGCAATTGACTGCAGTGGTAAGGAAGATTACTTTGAATTCAGAATCAGTGACTCCTGAGGCCATTTTTGTTGAAGATCCTATCATCCAGAAAGCTGAAAAGACTCACCTTAAGGGAAAAGTGCTTGAAGGATATTTGGAAAGGATGTGCACACAGGGAATCTCTCTTCTTATAGAGCTATCTGAGAAAACAAGCAAAATGGAGAAAATCAGGGCAGAACTTGATGATTTCATTGATGCTATTTCTCAGGATATTGAGCATTTAGAGCAGAGTCGTGATAAGTGGGTAGAAATGAGGAATTTGAAAATAAGTGCTTTGATATCAATTGGTGTTATTCCAAATCAGGATTCATATACCTTGACTAAGGAGGCATTGACATATCAGAGTTGTGTTGAAGATATGATCAATGACTTAGAAACTGCAAGGAAGCTGAGTGACCAAAGTGACATTATTCTCTTACACAAGTTGGAGGAGCTGCCATGCAATTTGGTGTCAAAGGATAATCAATTTCTTTCTGCAGAGGAGATGACCCAGGAATTTGAGAATATGTTTCAGAAGGAGACTGAGGACAAAACATTTTTAGTAGCTTCCATGGATAATATTCTTGATAACCAGTTAACTTTGGATAATCTGAAGGCCAAGTTAACTAGCCATGCAAAATCAATTACCACAATCAAAGATGCAATAGTCAGAGCCCAAATGTTTTTCAGGAACACAGTCAATCTGGATAGTTTGGGGATGCAAGCTACGTTTACTATGTATGATTGCCACATGAAGAAAGAAGGCAGTGCAAGTTGAAGCAACTTTTTCATCACTTAGTTTATTTTCTATTTTTCAGATGTACTTTTGAAATAGTTTTGGACATATTTACATGTACTTTTCTCATATGTAATTACATGTAAAAACATAGAAAGTCCCAAATCAAAAAGGACTCCTTTGTTGAATAAGTCATAGTTAGTTGTTCTTTTCCTATTTTTGCTCTCGGTTTCTCCTATAAATAAAGAGGATTCCCATTGTAATGATCATCTTTAGTTATTGAAGGAAACTCTGCCAAATTGAAGAGCATTTTGAGACTTTGTGTTCAAATTGTAAATCATATTTTATCAAGTGAATAGAAAAGCAAGCAATCGTTCAATCTTTTCATTGGAATAACTTGTGGTGTATTGGAAATTGTTCTTATGTCCTTTTCCTTACACTATCTTATCTATTTGATTGAATTGTAATGTGAGTTTGGATAATTTGGGAGATGTTCTAAAGCTAATATTGGAGACTTTGTGCTGCAATAATTATCTTTGGGTTTGTGATTTTATGTTTTGGGATAAAAGATATTGGAAAGACTTTGAGTTGCTGCTATCTTTTATGATCGTGTGTTTTATTATAGTATTCGGTGAAGACTTTGGGCTACACCTTGTCCTATTTGTTTATGAATTTTAAATCAGAAAAAGGAGCAACGATAGACTTTGTGCTCTTGTGGGTTTCTTGGTTATATTTGATTTGTATTGTGAAGTTTCTATTTTAAATTGTAAACATCATTTCTGAAAAAAGAGAAATGGATGATATGGATTCACCCTAATGATTAGTGTTAGAATAGATAAGTTTAAAAGTAGTTAAGAAAGGGAACCTCCCCTTGCTAAGAGGAGAGATTTATCTCATCACACTATGGTTGATATAACCATTTTTCTGTCAACGAGTTGATGACAAAATATTCACCCAATAGATCAGCATGAAGAATTTGTGAAGTTATGGCCATTTAAGTAGAATCGGGTTTTGTAGTTGTTTAGAGGTGACAGAGTATAGAAAATTGGTCCGGATTGATCTGCATTGGAATATTATGATATGCGGATCTAGAGGTGTGTTTGGGATTTTGGTGTGTATCCTCAACTCAAGAGGTTCATGGTTTGGAGGTCCGCAAGCAATCTTTCTAATGTGACAGTCATGACAGTGAGAGTTCTTAAGTTCCCGGATGAAGATGCAAGTGTTTCTGGTGAAGTGAGGTGGTGCAGTTGTTCTTGTTGATTTTATTGTCCTTGTGGTGGTCTTTGGATCATTTGCCTGCTGTGTTGGTGGTCCGCATTGAGGATTGAGCTCGTGGTTGAAGATTTGTCCTTGGGTGTTTCTGTTCTTTCCAGTCTTGGCCAACTGGATGCTTTGTGCATGTTACAGATGATCTACGAGAGGTGTTATAAAGTGTGGCATGTTGTTCAAGGAAGATTTGGGTCCCATCTATGTTTAGCCGACAGTATATTGATTCACATTCAGTCAGATGTCTGTATTTTCGACCTTGATGTGTATTCCAAGGTTGATGAAGCATATAATTACGTGTGGTTGAGTTGTAGAAAATCATCCTTGTGCGAAAATGATAAGATCCTAAGAAAGGAGGAAAGGCAGAGCAGAAAAGGAAGAGCAATAAAGAATGAGGAGATAGCAAAGAAGTCTTTGGGGGTAGAGCAAAAGTATTGTGTGCTTCAATGGAACTAAACTTTGCATGAAGTAGATGTTGTTTCTCAGTTCAATCTTTCTATGTTAATCATACAATTATCTTGTAGGCACTGAGCCTCTTTTGAGCAGTGAGCTCTGGGCAGTGCGCTCAAAGGCAAGTACCTTCCCATTTTCTATTCTTTTAACAGAGAATAAATCTTGTGGGTTAACCCCCACTGTGGTTTTTCCCTTAACCGGGTTTCCACATAAAAATTCTAGTGTTATGTGTGATGATTTTGTTTCTGCTCATGTGTTGTTGATTCATGCTTTCATGGTTATATCATTCATCTGCTAATAAGTGGTAAAGAAGTTTAATTAAAGCAAAGGATAAAAAATTTTGTGACAACTGACAACTGATTCACCCCCCCACTCTTAGTTGTCTTCCCTAATTTCAACACCCTCCAACTCATTTTTGCCATTTTCATGCTAAAACATCTTCCACATTTTTAGCTTACAAATGTAAGGCCCCAAAAATGTGCATGTGTCGTATGAAATGGAATTTTTAATTCCACCTCCCCCCAAGGAAATTAATTTTTAATTTTCTCACACATCCAAATCACATTAAATGCAAAGTCCTCCCCAAAATGAATAAAATATCCATTTTTATTCTCCACCATCTAATTTTGATGATCAAATCCTAGCCCTCCATCTCACAACCAATCTCATCCATTGATCTCAACATCCAATCTCCACGATTGGATCAAAATCCCCTCCAATTTGCCTAACAATAGAAGCCTCCACAAGCCATTTCATCATCCAATTTTAGAGCAAGTCTATTATGCTAAAATTTCTCTCAATTTCCTTCATCATAGCTAGGTTATAGTGAATTTTTCATTGAATATGGAGAGCATTTCACATTGCAAGTATTAGTTGGGTAAATCTAGGAGCTCAAGGGTGCAAGTTCCTTAACCTTATCAAGGAGTGAGGGGTTTAGAAGCTTCAAAGGTATAAATTCTCATGTATTTTGAGTTTCTTTTGTGTTTTTCATGTTTTCCAATTTCCTCATCTTCATTAATCAAACTATCAATCAATCCCATCAACCCTATTTTCATACATTACATTTTGGTGAACCCATGTTTTTTCTGAACATTGTATCTTGCTGAGTGTTGAACATCAGATTTGCATTCATACATTTCATTATCATCATCATACATTTGAAAATCTTACAAAAAAATTGAAAATTTTGAAAAAATCAAGTATCCTAGGCTTGCATTTAGACATAGTTTACACTATTTTCATTTCATTTCATCCAAATCATTTAAATCTCTAATATTTACATCAGATCTCATATAAATTGCAACATTACATCATTACATAATCATTTACCTTGTGTTTTCATACTTTATTTGTTAGGGTTTGTTTGAAATTATGCATTTTTCATATAACCTAGTCTTTGCAAAAGCTAGGGTTTGTGGTTAAAATATTGTTTTAGATTTTACTACTCTTTTAAACACTCATTCAACTCTGATTTTGATAGTAGTGTTTCATCATAGTGTGTTTTTGCATTTACACATTGTGTATTTCAACAAGCATATCTTGCTCCTTTGGTTTATTCTATTAGTTTGTGCTTTGAGTGTTGTATGCCTTTGCATGAGTCTTATAACCCGTTGCCCTAATAGAAATATCCCTTTAAGGAGAAGTATTAGATTAATGGGTTCTAGTGCTCCCGATAACAACAGTGTTCCTACATCAGAAAATCCATTAAACACCTTCTTTACAAAAGGAGAAACACAAACTTTGCAAGATATTATACCTCCTACAACTATGATGGAAGAATAAACATTTCATGATTTTGAAGATCCTATTGATGTGATAACACATGTACCTGATGAACAAATAAAAAAACTTGATAAGGAACTAGTTGATTTTCAATCATTTATGGAAAAAGAAAGGATAGTTGAAGAGGCTGTACCTATTATTCATAATTTAAGAGAATTGTTAAAAGAAGGACAAGACGATGTTAATACAATACGTGGATTTGCCCATATAGTGCATAATAAAATTATGATGGTGACTGAATGTGCAAATACTATTAATATGTCATCACCGACTCATACACAAGTATCGGTACCTATACCAACTACTAGAATGTCTACTTTTACATCATCAATTCTAACCACTAATGCACCTTCTTGTAGTAATTCTACCACTAGTGTTGGAGTATCTAATGGCATTAATTTATAGAATTACAAGGTTGTGGGATTCAATTATCAAAACCTAGCACCTAGGGTGACTTCTTACATGAATAATCACTCTCAACTACCTCTCCATTCCACTTATTCTCAACCACTCTTCACTTATAACTATTCTCAACCACATTCCACTCATAATTATTCCCAACCACCTTTTATTACCGCTCATAATCAATCACCTCAAAATTTCATGACCATAGCCTCTAATTCTGAAACCGCATCTCCTAATGATGCCCTCCTAAACCAACTCTTGTAAAGCATGGCTTCTTTACAACAGAAGGTGACAAGTTTGACAAAATCTTCTCAACCTAATTTACCAGCATATCATGCTCGTAGTCCCTTATCTTTCGCAATCCTTAGAACTCCTATGATTGATAAATTTGAGACTCCTCGCTTTGAAAAATATGGTAGAAAATGTGATCTTAATACCCATGTGGCAGCATTCACGGCTATGTGTAGTGATTTCTTCTTTGAAGAGGACTTGTTAGCGAAACTCTTCTCATGATCTCTCAAAGACACAACTTTAGAATGGTTTTGCTCTTTACCTCTGAGTTCAATACACTCTTTCTCTCAGCTAGTTGATCAATTCTTGCAACATTTTCAAGCAAACATTGGACCTCAAGTCTCATTGATTGATTGAGTTCATTGCAAGCAAGGTCCGAAAGAGAAGTTAACTAAGTTTATTAGTCAATATCAAGCTCTTTATGCACAAATTCAATACCAGATGAATGATGAGGATGTTCAGAAGGTGTTTATTACAAATCTACAACCTAACATCTGTGATAAGATCCTCTTGATGAAATACAACTCTTTTCAACATTTATGCACAACTCTTCATGATTATCAGCTTTCATCTAGTCAATATGAGAACCAAAACTCATCATCTCAAGGTGATCAAGCTCATGCCAGAACATCTCACAATACTTTCAAGAGGAACAACAAGAATTTAATTAAAGTAAATGGATGGAATTCAAACAACTTTTTACAAGTGTCCACTATTAGTAATTCAAAGAGGGTACCATTTCAGTATAGACAATAGCAAAGATAATTTACTCCAATATTTGACTCTATACATTCTATTATGAATCAAGTCGTGAGTAATAATCTCTTGAACCTTCCTCTGATTTAACCATTGGATAGTACTAGAATGCAAGGACCTCACTTTGATGCTAATGCTTTTTATCATCATCATTGGCAACAAGGGCATGATACTGAACGATGTATGCATCTTAAACATGAAATTAAAGACCTCATCAACTCAAATGTGATACAAGTAATTAGTGTGAATGAAAATGGAAATAAGTCGGTTGCCCCTCTAAATCAAAATGTATAGATCTTTACTAATCCATTTCCTAAGCATAAAGACAACAATATGATAGAACAAAACACAATAGAACAAGAAGATGACTATCTTGATTATGATGAAATAGTTGGTATGATAGAAGTGGACAAGGAGAAGATCAAAGAATCACCTCGTCCACAAGGAAAAGGTATCTATGTTGGGGTTCCTCTGTCATTATCCCTTCAAGGATCAAGAGTCAACCAAGATGCACTAGAGTTACAAATTGAACAACCACGACAAGATATTATGATACAAGGAAAGCATGCCACGATGGAAAATACCCCATTCCACCGCAAAAGATTAACAAAAATTTGAACGATCAGAAAAGAACAAGACGATTATCATCAATGGGAAATAGTAATGATTCCCCTCCTCACAAGTAATAGAAGATTTTGAATATACACAGATTTGAGAAACAAACACCACTTGATCATCCTAGAAGTACAAATCAAACAAATACGAACTACTCACACTTTTTATAGAACTTGATGGAGCACCTCTCTAATATGCTCACAAGTCTGAGCACTTCTTAGCAATAGGTAAGTATTTCTAACCCTGGTAGTCACCTTTGTCGTAGCATAATTTTCTCATTTATGTGACCTCCCCTCTTGTGTTGTTTTCCCCTGTGATGTATTATGTGTTGTTTAGGCCTCCTAGGATGACCCTTGATACTCTTGTAAGATCAAGGATACCGGGAGACCACCTCTGTTGTGACCATTCTTCTATCTTGTATCTTCTCTATTTTATTGTTGTGTGTCATGCCTTAGGGGCATAACATTGCGGTTGATGACCTGGGGGCATCCTCCTACGTGATTATTCCTTAGGCACTTGTTATCCTCTCTCATTTTAATTTTTACCTTCTTCCAGTGATTTTATCTAGTTGGCGGATGATTAAAAACAAACAACTAATACGGACCGCATGACCCTTCAGCAAGCAAGAAAAATGGACCTAGTCCATATATGAAGATGGGTTGATTTATATATCCAACGCTTGGCTAGTAGAATCATTTCGTGTGATATTTGATGTTGTCTTATCTTTCTAACAAATCATAATAATATATATGCTCCATGTACTTTGATTGTCATGTATCTCACCTTATTGTTACACTTGATTATGAGATGCTTGCAGTATAAGCCTAACGGCTATACTCGGATTCCAACTCGTATGTGTAGCCTTGGTTTCTTTGATGTGATCTCATATATGATTCATGCATAGGTTTCATGTTTTACTTTGGTTATTATCTTAGAGTAAGATTTGTAACCTCTCTTATCTTATCTTAGCATAACTTATCAATGTGTTTGTGGGAACATTCGGTGATCATGAGCACATGTCGCCTTTGGGGCATGGGCTTTGTCAAAGTTCTTGTTTCCTTGTGTCTTTTCTCTCTACCTTAACATGATTTATATTGGTACACGACATCAACCACCTTAAGGTGGGGGCATATATAAGGTAATATGTCTGATGATTTTCATACTAACAAAGTGTGTTTGTAAGCCCTTTGTGGAGGTGGGATGTTGTATCTCCAGTGCAAGTGCACATCTTTACTTATATTACAATCAAAGAAGCCCTCTAGAGAGGTAGGATAACATATCTCTTGAGCTAGTGCGTATCCTTTTATTCAAAAGTCCTCTGTGGAGGCGGGATGGTGTATCTCTTGAGCTTCAGCTAGTGCACATCCTTTTATTTCAAAAGTCCTCTACGGCGGCGGGGTTGGATCTTGAGACTATCCTTCCTTAAGCATCTTTGGCAATTGTTGTGGCATAAGCCCAACCATCAAGTGTGTCTGCAACCTGTTTGAGATGGTGGGACTTAGCAATAAGCTCCTTCCATCACCTTGTTTGTCATGTTTAAGACATATAGTATGTCTATGGCATACTATATAGTGCTTGAGTCTTCTGTGTGTTTTCCCCCTTGCGTAGTATAAAGGGTGTAGCGATGAGTCTCCCCTATGCTTGGGTTTTGTATATCATATCTTCCCCCTCACATAGTGTAAAGGGTGTGGCAATGAGTCTCGGCCCCTACGCTTGGGTTTTGCATGGCATATTTTCCCCCTCGCATAGTTTAAAGGGTGTGGTGATGTGTCTCCCCTACGCTTGGGTTTTGTATCGCATGTTTTCTCCCCTTAGTGTAGTGTAAAGTGTGTGGTGAAGAGTCTCCCTACATTCTTAGGTTTTGTGTTACAATTTTTATTTCCATGCATTTATATATATGAAAATGAAAATGATATATCAACTGTATTCATCGTGTTTTGCGTGACTGCTCTCATGTCTTCATCATGTTTTGTGTGTCTTCAATGTTGTCTTCTCCATGTTTTATGTGCTTCTTATTATCTTCATTGTGTCTTACATGTCTGTGATGTGTTTTTCTAATGCTCACCTGAGACTGGGGGCTAGAAATAGTTCCTCGATCTTTGTGTATGCATTAGCTTCAAGTGTCTAGCATGTTTGTTGTATTTTTTACCATACTTTAATGCATGTATGGGTTATAAGATCATACATACATTAAAGTCGGGGCTAAATGTTATGTCGTAAAATGTCCCCCTAGGACTTTTACCTCCTAAGTTTAGCTCTTGGGTCCCTTAATTTTAATAATGCATCTTAGAAATGAATCCTAAAACAAAATCCCCTGAAACCTATGAAAAATGGGACTTAGGGGACATCTTTGAGCTCAACCCTGACCCAAAATAGGTCCCTAGACAAGGCCGCTCATACCCTTACCCTGCCCTATTTTGTCGAGGTCCCAAATTTGAATGTCAACAAAGTTATTATTTGTTACGTCAAAAAATGTCCCCTTGGGGCTTTTCCCTCTTAAGGTTTAGCTCTTGGGTCTTGTTTATGCATTTAGAGCATTTTTCATGTTAGTTTGACTTCTCGATGAGAAAACCTTCAAGTTCCATGGCAATTTGGACTCAGGGGATACACTTATGACAAACCTTGCCTAAAATAAGGGGGTGGACTTGGGCACCCACACCCTATTCCTACCCTATTTTAGGTCAGGCCCAATTTCAAAGTGTTGGTTTATGACCGTTGTTTGGGTTCCAGGCTGACATAGTAAGTTTCAATTATGAAATTCTTGGTGGGAATGTTTGTAGTTGCATATATAAGCATGTTTAGGCATTCATTTGTAAACCAGATGATCACTCTATGATTTTGGCATACTTGTGACTTGGAGCATTCAAAATATTCATTGTGTGGCAGAGTAGAGCATTGTTTTTGTGTTTGTGTTTGTAGATTTGAGCATTCATCTCCTCATGGCATGAAGAGCTTCTTTCTTCCATGAGATCTTCACTACAAGGTGATATCATTTGTGTTTTCAATTATTTATCATTTGGATTTTGCCTCTATCCCATAAGGATACACACTCTTTATCTGACAATGGTGTTCAGAAGGCATGAATATCTCTCCGGGGCTTGACTGAGGCAAGCCTCTAAACACCACAACCCCCAACCTATTTTCCATGATTGCAGGTTACAAGTTGTAGGAGAAGAAAAAGTGGAGTTGTAGGAGAGTAGTGTAGACTATTAGAATTGCAAATCTGAAGAGAAAATAGGGACCTAGACTCAGGCGCTGGCTCATTAGTCCTCCGGATCCTGCAATAGGAAAATCTTTGGGACAACAGGAACATGTTGTAGACAAGGTCTCCAGATCCTGACAAAAAGTATGGCACTGCACTAGGGCGCCCACTCATTAGTCCCTGACTATTCTACTTTCCAAACTTTGAAATATTGTACGCATTTGATTATCATTTAGTATCTCTGTGTGCAAGCATTTTCTGTGATTTGTTTGTTTGCTTCCGAATTTGCATAATTAGGGTTTTGAGCATAATTGGGCATAATTAAGCAACAAATCTACACAATTCCAATCTTCCCTACATTCCAAGTGACTAAAGGCCTAATAGTAGATTCCTACTCAACCTAAAGTCCCTGAATGTTTAAGGTGAAAGGAGGATACACATAAACCATCAAATCAAAAACACTCTTACAAATTTTACCTTAAACATTTTGGTGAACTCATGTTTTTAATGAAATTTGCACCTTGCTGAGTGTTTTTCTTCAGATTTACATCCATTTCATTCATTCATTTCATTGTTCATCTTATTGCATTTGAAAAATCACAAAAAAAAAATGAAAATTTTGGAAAATTAGAAAAAAATTGCATTCTAGGGTTTGCATTTTCATATAATTTTCATCAATTAATTTGAATTTCATTAAAATTCTAATTTTTACATCAGAACTGAGATAAATTACAGAAAATTACAAAATTACAATCACTTGTATTGCATTTTCATTATAAAATTGCTAGGGTTTTGTTGGAAATCTTGAATTTTTCATATAACCTAATAAATTCAAAAGCTAGGGTTTGTAGGTAAAAGCTTGTTTTAGATTTTTTTACTGATCATAGACACTCATTCAAATTTAAATTTGGCTGTAGTGTTTCATTTTAGTGTAAATTTGCATTTAGATTTCAAAAATTTGCATTTTTACATAGAAAATTTCAACAAAAACTAGCATTTTTCATTGATTTTTCATTAGATTTGCACTTGCATTTTGGCATTGTAGGGTTTGAAATTAATTTTTAGATCTGAGTGTAATTAATTTTCATCATAAATTAGATTACAAAACATTCATGTAGCATTTTGTATTCATTTGCACTAATATCTCATGCCTAGGGTTTGAAAACCTTGATTTTTCACTAGATTTGGCCTTATCGTCTCTCTAGATTTGCATCCTAGGTGTGTTGTAAAGGAGTTTTATGCACTAATTGGTTTTTATCAAGGTCATTATCTTATTCCCCTCCTAAAATTATTTACAACACCTTTTTATTGGGCTCTTATAGTAAAAATTTGGTGAAAAATCGCATATTTTAGCTATATTTGCCCTAAGGTTTGACCTAGATTTACACTCAAAGCATGTTGTGAAAGATTTTATGGATTTGGGTGACTTATATTACTGCTATAATCTTCTGTACCTCCTAAAATTCTTTACAACACCCCTTTTGCAAGGTCTTGGAATTGAAAAATTGTGAAAAATTGCATATTTGTGCTATATTTTCACTAGGGTTTGATCTTGAGTGGCACTATAAGCATGTTGTGACATATTTTTTGGCATTAGGTGGCTGTTATTACTGATATAATTTGATTTCCATCATCATTTTCCTCACAACACCCTTTGTCATACTCTTTTGCATTGAGATTTGGTGAAAAAATCGCATATTTTAGTGTATTTTCACTAGGTTTTCACTTGTCATCGTCCTAGATTTGAATCAAAAGTGTGTTGTTAAAGATATTATTGCTGTATTGACTAATATCAGACATATTATTTTCTTCCCCTGATCAATTTCCTTACAATACCTTTTCTTTCACTTATTTGCATTGAAAAAAGTTGAAAAATCAAGCATTTTAGGTCATTTTTGCACATAGTTTTGCACTTGCCTTTTGCATACATTTGGAAAATCTTTTAAAAACTGATCTTTCATTAACTTGAAAACTTAAATACATGGCTTCTAATTGCAACAATAAAAATAGGTTCCCTCCTAGGCCTTACATGGAACGAAAGATCCCCGAACCTGAAATTGTGTTTACACCTCATGATAGAACAATTGGAGACACTGAAGGACCTCTTTATATTATTGTGAAAATAATGGGAAATCCTATGGATGGAACCCTTTTTTATCCTAATTGCATGATTAATGTCGCCACGGAAGAGTTCCTCTTTTCACATCAATTAATGCAAGGATCTTATGACCCTTCGAATATGATGATTAAGACACATAAGGGAACCTTTGTAAACACTTCTGGGAAGATATCTTTATTGGTCATTGTATTTGAGAAACATGTAGAAAAATGGTTTGATGTTGTCCCCATTTCTGACCTCTTTCACATAAAATTGGGACATCCATGGTTAAAGGCTATGAAAGTTGTTCCTTCAACAATTCATAACTATATAAAATTTCCCTTGAATGGACAAGTGATTACTATCTCTCGCAATAAGTATAAACCTTTGGTTACAAGGCAACATTTTACACTGGATTACTTTTGGAAAAAATCTGAGGTGGAACTAGAGCCATGTACAGACTTTAACTTCTTAAGCTATAGAAATTACAAAGCAAAACTATTACATCAAGTGGCCAGTCCTTCTATGCAAGAAACAACAAGAGATGAACAACCCGCATTTGAAGAGAATCCTAGACCGAAAGGAAATGGACCCTATGCTGAGGTTCCTCCCTTGCCATCCTTACAAGGACTGGGAGGTAGTTATCAACAACATAATATTCCACCTAGATAAATGAGATTTGATTCTGGTACTTCCTCCTATAAAACATAAAAACCTATGAAAGAAAAACATTATCTTACAAGAGATAAGTGGTAAGACAAAAAGAAATAAACAAGAAAGAGAAAGGAGGAGGAGATGACAAGAATATGCCCAACGACTTGCATCTCAACAAGAAAACATCTCACCAAACATTAAACCAAACCAAGAAGATCTTAAGAATGGACAACTTGAAAACAAGAACAAGAGTTGGGCTATGATATCTTATGTCCCATCGGGAATGGGAAGATGACGATGATTTGCTTGATGACAATACTTAGTTCGATAATCCTACTAGGTAAGTGTCTCTAACCCTTTATCTCTTGTGATGTGTTTCCCCCATGATGTGCTATGTGTTGTTTAGGCCTCCTAGGATGACACTTGATTCTCTTGTAAGGTCCAGGATACCAGGGGACTGCCTCTATTGTGACCCTTCTTCTATTTGTATCATCATTCTTCTATATTGCTTCTCCTCTATTTTCATTGTTGTGTGTCATGTCTTATAGACATAGCGTTGCAGTTGGTGACTTGGGGGCACCCTCCTACGTGACTGTCCCTAAGGCACTTATTTCTCCTCTCTCGATTTATTATTTCCCTTCGTCTAGTGTTTCTACCTAGCGGGCAGATGACGAAAAACATATTATATTGATGCGGACCTAGCATCCCTTTAGTTAGAAATAAAAAATTGGACTTAGTTCTTAATATGACGGTGGGGTTGATATATATTATCTGACGCTTGGCTAGTAGAATCACTTCGTGCAATTTGTCATGTGATCTTGATGATGTCTTATCTCTCTTACAAACCATAACAATACTGTTGCTCCATGCACTTTGTTTGTCTTTGAATCTCACCTTGGTGACACTCGGTTTTGAGATTTTCACGGTATAGCCCCATGGTTATACCCGATCTCCGAATTCGTAGTATAACCTTGGCTCTTTGTGTGATCGATCATATGCATTGATGTTGTTGTTTGTCATGATTATTTGGACGCTAACACTTTTCTTGCAGGGATGTGTTTGTGGGAACATTTGGTCATCGTAAAGTACATGTCACCTCTGGGGGGCATGGGCCTTGCGAGAGCTCATGTTCCCTTGTGTGTTTTCCTCCTACCTTAACATGCTTGATATTGATACCTGATATCAACCACCTTAAGGTGGGGCCATATATAAGGTAAGTTGTCTGTTGTAGATGTTAGCAATGTGCTTGTTCTCAGGTGCAGTCTAAAGACTGGTGGCGATGAGTCCCTCCTGCACTCTAAGATTTGTTTGAAATCAACTTACAATCATCTAAGCCCTCATCACGAGGTGGGGATGGTGTATTTCTCGTGGAGAGTGCACATCATGTCATTTTCAAAAGTCCTCATTGCGAGGCATGGAGTAGTTTTGTGACTGACTCAACCCTTAAGCGTGTCTTTGGTGATTGTTGTGGCGAAGCCCAATCATCAATGTGTGCCTGAGATGGTGTTGAACCTAGAAATAGGAAAACTCCATCGCTTGTCTGTCGTGTGTTCTCTGTGTCTTCCAAGTGTGTGTGTGTATTGCATGTTTGTTCCCAAGCATAGTTTAAAGACTGGTGGCGATGAGTCCCTCCTATGCTTTGGGATTTGTATGGTGTGTGTGATTTGTTTGGCATGTATTGCATGTGTGTTGCCCCATATGCAATTTAAAGACTAGTGGCGATGAGTCCCTCCTGCATTATGGGTGGTCTGTTTACTTTCTTGTACTTTCATCTACATTTCATATATGAAAAAGAAAAAGAAAAGAAAATTGTCTCTGTCTTCTCTGTATTCACTATTCACTGTGTTTTACATGTCTTCAATGTTGTCTTCTCCATGTTTTGCGTGACTGTAATTGTCTTCTCCATGTTTTGTGTGCATGTTACTATCTTCTATGTGATTGGCTTGTCTTCTCCATGCTTGGTGTGTTTGTTGTGTTTGCCAACTGTACTTTAATGCATGTATTGGCCTTGTGTTTATACATACATTAAAGTGGGGGCTAAATGTTACATCAGAAAACGTCCCCTTGGGGGCTTTTCCCTCTTAAGGTTTAGCTCCCAAGTCCTGTTTATGCATTTAGAGAATTTTTCATGTTAGTTTGACTTCCCCATGAGAAAACCCTGAAGTTCCATGGCAATTTGGACTTAGGGGATGCACTTATGACAAACCCTACCTAAAATAGGGGGTGGACTTGGGTGCCCATGCCCTAGTCTTCCCTATTTTAGGTCAGGCCCAATTTCAAAGTGTCAGTTTATGACCGTTATTTGGGTCCTAGGCTGACACAGTAAGTTTCAGTTACGAAATTCTTGTTGAGAATGTTTGTAGTTGCATATATAAGCATGTTTAGGCATTCATTTATAAAATAGATGATCACTCTATGATTTTGGCATACTTGTGACTTGGAGCATTCAAAATATTCATTGTGTGGCAGGGCAGAGCATTGTTTTTGTGTTTGTGTTTGCAGATTTGAGCATTCATCTCCTCATGGCATGAAGAGCTTGTTCCTTCCATGAGATCTTCACTATAAGGTGATATCATTTGTGTTTTCAATTATTTATCATTTGGATTTTGCCTCTATCCTGTAGGGATAGACACTCCTTATCTGACAATGGTGTTTAGAAGGCTTGAATGTCTCTCTGGGGCTTGACTGAGGCAAGCCTCTAAACACCACTGGGGCTTGTGATTGTAGGTTACAAGTTGTAGGAGTAGAAAAAGTGGAGTTGTAGGAGAGTGGTGCAGATTGTCAGAATTACAGATCTAAAGAGAAAATAGGGACCTGGACTCAGGTGCCTGCTCATTAGTCCTCTGAATCCCGTAACAGAAAAATCTCTGGGACATCAGGAACATGTTGCAAACAAGGTTTCTAGATCCTAACAAAAAGTATGGCACTGGACTAGGGCACCCGCTCATTAGTCCCCGACTGTTCTACTTTCCAAACTTTGAAATTTGGTATGCATTTGATTATCATTTAGTATCTCTGTGTGCAAGCATTTTCTATGATTTGTCCGTTTGCTTCCAAATTTGCATAATTATGGTTTTGAACATAATTAGGCATAATTAAGCAACAAATCTACACAATTCCAATCTTCGCTACATTCTAAGTGACTGAAGGCCTGACAGTAGATTCCTACTTGATCTAAAGTCCTTGAATGTTTAAGGTGAAAGGAGGATACACATAAACCATCAAATCAAAAACCCTCTTACAAATTTTACCTTAAACACCGTTAAAGGTGTTCCTTGTCGGCATCTTGAGTTTGAATTATGAAATTTGTAGTGGGAATGCATATATAATCATGTTTAGGACTTCATTAGCAAAACTAGAAGATGATTTTGAGATTTTGGCAAACTTATGATTTTAGAGCATTTAAGGTATTCATTGTGTTGCAGAGCAGACTTGTGTTGTTGTGTTTGTTATTGCAGATTTAGCTTCATCTTCTCATGGCATGAAAGAGCTTCATCTCCGTGAGAGATACACCTTTGAGGTGATATCTATTTGTGACTCAATATATCATTTTTATCATCGCTTTTACCTCTGTCCTGAAAGGATACACAATCTCTATCTTAAAATGGTGTTGGAAGGCTTGAATGCCATTCTAGGGCTTGACTAAGGCAAGCTCCTAAACACCACAACTCCCAACACCTCTCTTGTGATTGTAGGTGACAGGTGTAGGATCTGGTAGAGTGGAGTTGCAGAGGACTGTTGCAGAGCCTAAGGAATCAGGATATGAAGAAAAAGGTATAAAATATCACAAAACGTTCAAGGGCACCTGCTCTTTTGACCAGGCTCAGTTTTGCAGTGCTAGAAATCTCTGAAGTGGTTGTAGTCAGTAGCAGAAAAGATCCCAAAGCCCTCAGAATAAGTGCCACCTTGGGCTTGGGCGCCTACTCTTTTGCCCCTGACTTTTCTATATTCTAAAACTCAAAATTTGGTATGTATCTGATCTATATTTAGTTTCTTTTTATAGAAGGATTTGTCGTGTTTCATCTATTTGCTTACGATTTTGCATAATTAGGGTTTTATGATTAATCGGGCTAAAGTTAACAAATCAATTAACAAATTCCAAATTTCCTTATCATTCCAAGTGACAGCCAACCTAATAGTTGAGTCCTCTTACAAAAGTTGTGATTCAACTTGGTTAAATGTCCTTGAATGTATTGAGTGAAAGTATGACCTAATCAAACTATCAATCAATCCCATAAACCCTCTTTTCATACATTACAGTAATGAACAAATATATTTTAAAGTAGAGCTCACCCAAAACCAAGGTTTAAATATGAATTATTTTGCACCTAAATCTTTTGAAATGATTTTACTAGGTTTTAACAATTATAAAGGTTTATATCATGAATTTCCTCTCTCCCCAAGGGCCGTACTTAACTATTGAGAATAGATTTCTACCATGTAACACTAATGATTTACTAATATAATAGACTTTAGATTAAATAAAGGGCCCCCTAATGGTAAAATTAGACTGATAAGGACTTAAAAGATTCCTCCAAAGCATGAATTAGTTTAGCAAGATACACAAATGGATCAATCAAAAGTACAAACTAGGACTCTAATGAAAATAAGAATACCATGCTCAAATTTGACTCCACTATAAACACAATTAATCCAATCCAAAATAAAAGAACACACTCAACCATGTAGAGAGTCTAAAGAAGACATTAAGATTGCAATTAAAAGATATACTAATAAGAAAGGTATAACGCAATCAGGACCACACAAAATTGAGAACCTAGAATAACTAATGCAAAAATTACAAGAGGATCAAAAATCAAGGTCCACCAAGCAAGAATTACCAAACCTATTGATCATACCACCTATGAGGGTTACTCAACATCTCAAATCAAACTAGGTAGATCCTCAAAACCTAAACAATTTTGGACCACTATCAACAATACCTTGGCTTAGACAAGTCAAGTGACCCTCTCAACTGAAATAGGACCTAACATTAGAATGGAACAACCAAGAAAATGAAGATTCCAAAGACTAGAATTAGGGTACTAAAAGGAAGGGGCCCACATTTTCACTAAGGAAAATGGGGCATGTTGTGTGAGAAACAAAAAATGGTGACTTTACTCTAAAATGCTCCTAAGCATTTTTGGACAAAAGAACATGTCTATGAATCTAAAATATTGAGAGAAGACAACCACCTCAGGTGAATGAATACATGAACAACAAAATAAAGACCCACTATAGTAAAATACTTAATGTCTCTAAAACCCAAGTGTGTGCATGAAAATTCATTACCTTTCTTAGAATCTATTAGAAATTGTTACTACAACCAAAGCACTAATCTAGTATTACCTTTGGAATGATTAGGGGTCTATTAGAATACCCAAGTACTTAAGTAGACATGATCATTAATCACTTGATATTGCTCTACTACTAACCAAGCATCTATATCCCTAATAAACATATCGTTGATCTCACTCTAGGTAGAGCTCTACTACTAGCCATGCATCTATAACCTCCATAGAGGTTAATTGAATCACCTAACTAGTTGATTTCTTCTAATTTTCTTTCCTTTTCTTTCACAATATTTTTTACTTTTTTTCCTTTTCTTTCATTTTTTATTTTTAAACTCCCTCATGAAGTTATCTCAACTTATAATCAATGTAGCTTGTTATTAGATTGGGGATCATAGTGGAAATAAAGAAGGAAAAATCTTATTATTTTCACTTAGTAATCAGCTAAAACAACTTATCCTAACACGCTTGGGAAAAATTGTCATGTATAATCATATAAGGTTTCAAGAAAACACATTTAAATGCATTGTAGATCATCTAAACTTTAGTTAATCATGTACACATACAATCTGGTATGATTGTTATGAACTTACATTATGGATTGAAAACTAAACATTTTATCATAAAATATCAGGAAACATGTCACCATTAGAAACAATGTTATTAGTGCTCACACACAACCCTCTTTCATTTATAAAATAATCACCAATTCATAAAATAAGGGTCTAAGACTAAGGAATAAACGCATAAACAACAACAAACTAGAAGAAAGACTAAGATTGATGAAAACTACCTTAAAATAGAAACCCAAACTGAAAAATAACTATTTTAACCCACCAGCAAGCTAAATCAGCAAACTAACCACACTAACTAAAGTAAAAATAACTAACTAGACACCAAAAAAAAGAACCTAAACTAACTATGTATAGGTAGGACATTAAAATATTTAGGCATGAAAGTAATGCCTGATAAATTATCCTTTGATAGGCAATGGGATGGCTTCTCCAATCAAGGCATGTAGCCTAAAAGTATTATCTCCAAGGATCTATGAAATCTAAAAAGGACCAAGCCATAGCTTGCCAACTTACCATGCTCTCTTTTTCTCTCATGCACTTTATTCCAAAGTAAAACCAAATCAACAATCCTAAATTCCTTAGCTTTAGCTCTCTTTTCAAACCATCTCTCAATCACTCCTTGGTGTTTGGTAAAACTCTCTAAAGCAACATCTATCTTTTCTTCTAGTTGCAACAAATTTAACAATCTAGCTTCAACTTTCTCACATATTCCCAAATAATCTGTTATGAATTACAAAGTGGTAATCTTGAGGTTAATTGAAAAAATAGGCTATTGGACATATAGTAGATGATGAGGAGATGTACCCAAGGAAGATTTAATCCTAGTTCTATTAAACTATAAAATAAATTTCAACAATGTGTACCATTCCCTAGGATTTTTGTCCAACAATTTCTTAATCACATCAAGCAAATTATTATTAGTAGATTCAACAATATCATTCCCTTGTAGATAATAACTTGAAGAGTATTTGAGAATTACCTTGTTATCTTAGGCTCATTGGGAAAACTAAATAGAATAAAAATCCAAACCATTATCACATATTAAAGAAAATGGCATCCCAAACCTTGTAATAATGTGCTCTTCTAGAAACTTGATCACAATTTGAGTTGTACAATTCTTATATGGTTGATCTTTGATCCAACAAGTGCAATAATCTATGGTTGTAAGTATAAACTAGTGTCCTACAAAATAATATGGATTAATAACACTAATAAAATCAAGGCCTTATTGAGAAAAAGGACGAACCTCAATAATGAGCTACAAAGGCATGGTTGTGTTTCTCTCCTTATACGCTAAAACTTGGCATATGTGATGATTAAGAACATGTACATGAACATCCTTGAAAAAATGTGACCAATAATAACTAGCTTTAAATACTTGATGTGTTGTAGAAACTCCTAAATCATGTGTAGTGCCAAACCTCTCAAAAAAACTCTCAAAATTAGGCTACCTCATCCTTGTTTAGACACCTCAACTAGATAACTTTGTGATTTCATCCATATAAATTGCTAGCAAAGGTGTCTTAACCTTGCATCCTAGTCTTAAGAGACAAAACATGTAATTTTAAAGGCTCTAGAGGTTTATTTTGTCCTTGAAAATTGTTGAAATAAGGCTTAACTAGATCAAGTAGGATATGGTGATATGGATCTATTTAATATCTTTAATTTAAAAAAATGGATTCAAATAGAATATTGGATCAAAAATTATGGTCTTTAGAAGTTGGGCCTCCCACATCTAAAATATAGGAGCATCTATGCTGCATAAGAGAGTTGTAAAAGGGAGATACACTTGTTGACCAACTTATGATGCATGATATGACATTCATAAGGCATATTTGAATAGAGATAGTGGAGCTAAAATGGAGTGCCCAAGTTGGTTAGTGGATTATGGTGAGCTTATGATAGGTGTAAGGAATAGGTTATTTTAGCCTATGGACTCATCTTGGGATTTAGGCATTAGATTTTGACTAAAGATTAGGGACCCATATTTTGGTTGGTTTTATCTCATGGTTTTCTATTTAGCATTTGGTGGTTTCATGTTTTGATTCCCCTATTTATTGGGAGCTTGAGATGGAGGTTATAAAGTGAGTTTTGTAGATAATGTTATATTGCTAGAATTACTCCAAATCTCTTGTTGGTGATATTCCTCCAAAGACTCTGCAAGTGTATTGTAACCATTTTATTATTGAATAATACATTGAGTTTCTTTGGAGTGTGAGGGTTTTCTCCCAAAAGAGTTTTACCCACATAAATCATTGTGTTATAGTATATTGCTTTTGTATTTATCCCCTTGTAATTGTATGATCAATTTAATTTTTGTAGATACCTCCTGTCATAGATTAGTATAGGAAGTGTATTCCACACATCTATTTCCTTTCATTTGGTATCATAGCTTGATCACCTTGGGTCCTAGGTGTTAGGAACAAGGCTTTTGTTCTAATCTTGGTTTGAGTGGGATCTTGCACAAAAGGAGATCTTGTTGTAGGAAAATGGCAAGCACATTAAGGATAGAGATGGAGGTTCATTGAAACCAACCTTAAGTTATGAAATCTCAAGATGGAGGGTATTCTTGTAGATAAAGATCCATAGGCTATCATATCTAAATCAAAATATGTTGCAATGTCACAAGCTAATTAGGATCTGTTAGATAGAAAGGAGAAGGATCTCATAAGGCTTTACTTAGAAGATTCTATTTTGTTGAATGTACATGAAGAGTTCACCACACGAGCTCTTTAGAAGTAGGGACACTTGTATTAGGTTAAATCCCTGGTTAACAAACTTTTCCTAAGAAAGAAGTTGTATACCTTGAGAATGGATGATGGTGGTTCTATGGTTGAGCATTTGAAAGTGTTCAGCATGATTGTGACTTAGTTGCACTTTTTTGGAGTGAAAATAGAGGAGGATCATTGCATGACTCTACTATGTTCTTTTCTAAACTCTTGGGATCACTGTGTGATGGAAATTGGGAGCACTACCTCGAAAGTCAAAATGGATGAGGTAGTGGCTACTTTACTCTTGGAGGAGATGAGGTGAAAATCTTTTGAATATACTAAGGAGCCCATAGTTGTTCATGGAATACCAAAGTACAAAGTCAAGAATAAGTACAAGAAGAAAGGAAAGTCTAGATCTAAGTCCCATGGGAGATCCAAATCTTTTGGAAAGTCCAAGGCTAAGTGTTAGAACTATGGAAAGATCAAGCACTTCCACTAGGATTGCAAAGAGGACAAAAAGAAAAAGAAAAATGATTTGGATGACAAGTCTAAAAAGTCTTCTCAAGATGTAGATGCCTTTGTCACAGCCATGGCAATAGTGATAACTTTAATAACCCCCCTAAAAAAAGATATTAAATTTTCATGAATCTTAGCCTGAGGCAATATTTTGTGTGGCTTGGAAAAAAATTGTGGCAATTTTTTAAATTTGTTCACATTATTGGTTTTTTCTAGCGAGTTATGGATTTTTTTTAAATAAAATAATTTTGTCAAATTATAAATATATTCAACAAAAAAATCAAAGTAGGTGGTGAATTACAAATATATTCAAAATATAAAATTAATTACTTGGCAAATTTTTTGACAATTTAAAAAATATTCATAATGTCACTCCTGAAAATATTACATGCAAAATATAAAGATTAAGTTATTTAGCAAATTTTTAGATTTGATAAATTTTACATCGTCTAATTAATGTAGATCAATGACTTAAGTTCTATTCCAAGCCAAAGTTCTGATACATGCAAATATGACCTTAAAGTTTCTAGAATAGATCTCCATAAGAGACAAGTTTCAAGAAGTGAATGGTAGTAGCACTTTACTTGCTATGACGCAACATTAATATATTAATAATTTATTAACCTAATATTATTTTTTGTATTGAATCAATGAAAAAAGATTACAATGAAGAGTAGTCTAGAAATGAGGGGCTACACAAGGAAGGAACATTAAAAACTCTACAAGACATATACATAGGAATAAATTTTATAGCCATAAATCTTCCAACATTAATTTATTAATATAGCATGACATTTTATTTCGATTGATAAAAGGTGGAGGCTACCTATAGATTATATTAATATATTATAAAAAGTAAATATCATAAGAGGTTTGTAGTATCACTATCTAAGATATCAAAAAAACTAAAAAAACTTACATAACATAGCACAATTTCAGTAAAACTAACTAGGTATTGTAGTAGAGTTGTAACCTTCAACCTCCAGTGGTGAGGCAAAAGCATAAGGCATAAAAGAGTCTGAGAGAGATGTAGATTTTGAAACAACCCCAGATGGGGGATTTATTGTAGGATGGTATAGTAGAAACTGAATCACTTCGAACATTTTCACTACTTTTTCAAACATGAAGCTTCCCGAATTTACATCGTGATCTTTTAGAGAAAACTCAAAAGTTTTTCTACAATCATTTTGGAGGCCATTTTTCATGGCCCTGTACATCCAAGCTACTACATGGTTAGACTTTAGCTAAGAGAAGGAAACAAGATCTCCAAATAGATCTGGACCCTAAGAAATATCATACCCGTCCATTGCCTTGAATTTTTCCTCCAACAACAGGTATTGCTAAACATAACCAAAACCTAGGATACATGGAATCATTTCATCTTGAAGAAGATCCATGGAGTTAGACAAAAAATGAGACCAACTCACTGTATTCCAAGACACGGGGGCACTCCATTAATAAATCATGTCCTATGATGCTCTAAAATGTTGCCTCCACCATTGCATAGTCAAAAGAGAAGACATGACCCAATTTAATATCATCATAGGAGTTGATCTTCCTTGGTTCCCACTTATTTGAGTAGATGTGGATGCATTTTTTCTTCATCACAACCTCCATTTTGTAGATAGGTTGTAAAGAAACTCAGAATAGAAAGATCAAAGAAATTTGAGAGGAATCGAGGATACCAAGAGTAAATAACAACCCCACACAAAAAGCTATTAATGATCTTAATTGATGTCAATAGCCAAATATGATTACAATTCCTTAAGAGAAAGTGTCAATGCAATTTGAAAAATTGGTAGGAGTAATACCATTAGACCAATGTGTCCTAGTTCGATTGAGTTTTTTAGTTTGGAAATCACGCACATGAAACATTTATTATTTTTGCAAGAAAAGGATATATATTAATAACCACACAAATTTGAATCTAGATCTTGCTTTTGAAGAGATATCCAAAGTGAGCATTTATGGAATTATTATGACAATGCACATTGGAATTTAAAGTTTGCAAGGAAGGAATATTTTATGGCTTTGGTGATAGTACTTTTAAAAGATGATATTCCAATCAAATCTGACATTGGTAAATTTAACAATCTGGTTCAGCTGGAAATCCCCACAAACATTCGGTTGGCCAACAAATTCTTGTAATTGGACATTTTACATAGTATAATAGGTTATACACTCCCAACTGAACCTGATCTTACAAAACATAAAATTTGGTTCACTTCATTTTTTCCCATAACTTCACGTGGTAGTATTTTGATAATCCATCATGACATCATCTAACCTCTCGATTCCTACTTGATGGTATGATGATAACATGACATTATGCACCCGATGTATACTTTCAAACGAACCTAACATTGACAACCGGACATTCCAACCAAACTCGACATTGCGATTTTGAATGTTCTACATCCAATTGGATTTCTTCATCTGATTGAAGCAATCCATTTTCAATGGTATCTATAAAATTAACCAAATTATCCATTTGGATTTAAATAAAAAAGATAAAAATCATATTGAATCTAATATACTCTCGCACTCATCACCATTAATGCTCATCTACTTCAAGTTACCTTAAATGCAACTTATACTTAGCAAATTTTTCTTGTTAAAAGTAGATTTACTTCATTATTCATTATCAAATAAATCTAGCAAAAAAAATGATTTGCAGACTGAATTATAAAGTAGACAAATTGCAAGTTGGAGTTGTGATCTGAGGGTGAATTCAAGGTAAAGCGATAGCGACAAGCGAACCAGATATCCTGACAGTGTATTCTACTCTTATAAAGGTGAAGGGTACACGGTAATCAGGTATGTACGAAACTTAGGAACCCTAATCTTGAATTACAGGGATTTGTTTAAACTAAATTAGTTAAATTCAACAAAAGGGTAAACTAAATTTGCATTTCTTACCATAGTGAATTTGCATTTCCTATTGTAATGAAATTGTTGTCGTTCATAAGGGATGAATTCAAACCTAGATCTAATTAGAAAAAGAGATTAACTATAAATGTTAGGTAATTACCATTAAGGTAATTTACATTTTCTCGTGGATGACCACAGGTAAAATGGCTAAATAGTTGAAGGAAATGAAGGAGGAATTCAAAGCGGTGGGTTAAACCTCAGAGAATTGGCCAAATATTGGGATCATTTTAGATACAAATCCAGGTCAACATGACCTAAGTGAGTATGAACAGAGAATCACGGTAGCTAGCGCAAGCCCGTTGGCCAAAAATATTGTAAAGAGTAGATTATTCAAGGCCATAGTGTTTCCCATATCAATGGAGGCTCAGGAGTTGGTAATTCAAATGCATTTAGAAGTATAATGTGAACAATCATATGGTGATTAGCGAAGGTAGGCATACGCATAACTTTCCCCTAATGGCATCACTCACACATTTAACATTCTAGTGCAGGCCAAAATGCATAAGTTTGAGAAGAATAAGATCACTTCTGAATATAAAGACAATGAAGATGCATGTAGGAAAGTCATCTTCGAGTCATGGCCAATAGAGAGAAGAAAACCCAAAGCCTTATCCAAAATGGCACAGACCTTATACAGGAGTGACTTTAATGAGTAAATCAAGTATATTATGACATTGTTAAGTAGGATAGTGGGATTGCTAGAGTCCGGCACGTTTAAGCCATGGATGTATCGAATGATCAAAATTGTCAAGGAAGATACAGGCATGATCCATTGGGCCCAAACCATTAGTGATGCCATTCATTACAAGATTCTCATATTTAGGAAGATGAGAATTTTCACATGACTTCTTATCTAGTCTACTCATGTGTAGTTCAATCATAGTTTAATGGACTGGAGAAGGTAGGTTCATTGGGTAATAACGAAGGCAGAAACCTGTATACAAATACTACCCATAATTGGAGAAAAATCAATCTATAGTAGACTATAGGAAGGTAAATGATGTGTTCCATATGTCTCTTATCCAAATAATGGAAGGGGAAAAAGCCAAATGGATATCCACAGATGCCCAGAGTACCATGATCCACATGGTAGTTGGTTCATCTAGTTCGCTACTTTTACATACATCTAGATGGAAGGATTCACTGGAGCTCCCTATATGTTGCCAAGATATCCAATTGACAAAGTTATCCTGTTAGAGCTCTTAAGGAAAATCACTGAATCATACGAGGCTTTTCAAGACAAAAATGAGTGTGGAAACATCCAATTCCATATTGACATAGGCTAGTACAAATGCAATAACTTCACAAATCTAAAGACATCTGACAAGGAGCTACAAGCGCTCAACTTTCAACCCTTTAACCTGAAGAGGATCTATGATCCTTACAATAGGATTGAGAAACACATCAACAAGAAGGTGTTGCAATTATGTGTAGTAGGTGTTGTCATTGATGTCAACAAGCTTGTGTTGTCATTGGTGTCAACTATGTGAGTAAGAAATAGTGCAAGAATATGAGTAGTTCGTGTTGAGTGGATACTATCTCTAATGTTGAGGTTATTGCAATGGTATGAACTATTTGGATGATTTGCTTTGCTAAAGGTGATTTGGTTTCTTTGAAGAGGTGTTGAAGATGTTAAGAATATATTTCTGTTGGTTGGTTTTCAAGTGCTTTTGAGAAAATTTGATTATTAAAGGAAATAGTGTGTTGAAGTGGCATTCTAGTTTACAAAGTAGCATCCCGGTTTTGCTCCACATTTCCTCTATGTTGAAGATTTGTCTTTGCGGTTTGACTATGTTGTTCAGAGATGTTAAGAGATGTTATATTCTAAATTTGGTGTTCTAGTTCATTGTGTAGAGGAAGTTGTGTTCACCAATGTGCAAACTGTGTTTCTAGGTGTTGCAAAGGTGTCTATGAAAAATGTCTTTGCTCCACATTTCTCTGTAAAGTGTTTTTACGTCTTGGGGTTCTGGAATTGTTCTTATAAGGTTTAAATCTTTCTTCTATTGAATTTGTTCATGGTTTGGTGCTCCAAAAGTCAGTTTCTAGAGATAAAGTGAATGACAGAGATAGTTAAGCATACTGGATAAATGGGATAACGTTGTGTGGCAGGTGAAAGTTGTTGCGGAGGAATTTGTTAGATTTCAAGATGTTTCAAGATGTTCATGGAATACTATAGATTATGTTAAATCTTGGTTTGTGGTCTGCAAGTCATCTTTGGGTTTGAGGAAGTGTGTCCTTAAAAGTTCATTGTGTTAACACAGATTTGGTCGACCTCGGGTGTTTACACTATTTGCAGAGGTACTTCAGTGATTGTGAAAGTGTGAAGTGGTGTGCTTGGATAAATTTAGGTCTGAGCTAAGATGTGTTATGGTAGACCTTCATTCCTTTCCATTGTGGGAATGGTTAGGTCCAGACCTAGTTTGAATTTTCTAGGTTAAGGTGATTTACCGACCTTGGAGAATGCTCTCAAGGTTGAAGATAGTAGAAATGAGTGTTAAGGGATTGTGATTGTGTGTGCACGTGATGAATGTGATGTGAGTAATGGTGTGGTTGAATGTGTGGAGAAGTGTAAGCTTTCATGTGTTAGATTACTACATGCCATGAGCAGAAGGTGTCTACAATTCTTCAGTGTGATTGCAAAGGTGTTGATGGTGTTGCGGTGGAATCCTCTGTTGCATTGAGATAGTTTTCTCCTTGTAACAATCTTCTCTATATTATTCTCTATTCTGGCAGTGAACCTTGGCAGTGAGTCTTTCTTTTGGGCAGTGAGCCTTCTAGTAGTGAGCCTTTTGTAATTCAATGGTGATACTACTTTATATTGTGAGCTAATCCTCATTGTGGTTTTTCCCTTCTTGGGTTTTCCACGTAAATATGGTGTTCTCTTGTGCTTGATGTTGGTTTGATTCAATTTATGTTATTTGCTTTCATGCTTAATCATTATAACAATCCAAGGGCTAATTGAATCTATGCAGCTCTAAATGTATGTGAGGATTTTGAAATTTTAAGATACAACTAATTCACCCCCCCTCTTAGTTGTCTTGTGCATTCAATAATTGGTATTAGAGAAAGGTTCCTTGGAAGAGAGCTTAACCGCTTGAGGTACATCCTAGATGGTGCACAAGAAGGATATTCCTTTGCTTGATGGAATAGATTATGCTTTCTGGAAAATAAGGATGGAAGGTTATCTGATTTCTCTTGGATATGAGATCTTGAAGGTTGTTGTGACTAAATACACTATACCAAAAAATGGTCCAACTACTGCAAATGAGATCAAAGCCTATGAAACCAATGGTAAAGTGAGGTATGCTCTTTTAAGTGGTCTTACTAATTCTGAGTTGGTGAAAGTTATTAATTTGAAAACTGCTAATGAAATCTGGAAAAAGTTACAAAGTATTTATGAAGGAGATGATAAGGTCAAGCAAGCTAAAATGTAGAATTTCAAGCTCATGTTTGAGACCATGCAAATGTCTAAAGATGAAAACATTACAAGCTATTTATAGAAGGTGGATGAAGTAGTCAATGGCATCAAAGGACTTGGTGGAGATGTGGATGAAAAAGAGGTGGTATTGAAGGTACTCAAAACTCTTCCTAAAGTTTACAGTCATTAAAGTTTCTTCTATTGAAGAATTACAAAATTTGAATCAGTTTACCAAAGATCAGTTGCTTGGTACCTTAACTGCCTTTGAAATGAGAGAATTTGGTACAAGTAGTGCAAAGGCTGAGACTGCTTTCAAGGTTGGAAAATCTAAAAAGACTATGGAATCAGATCAAGAGGATTCAGATAATGTGAAAGCTAACTTTGTGAGAAAAATGAGATTGGGTACTGGTAAGTACAGTGGTAAGTTGCCTTTCAAGTGTTTCAATTGTGGAAATATTGGTCATTATGCTTCAAGATGTCATTATGCAGATCAAATTCAGTCAATGGAAGGATTCAAGGACAAAAGAATGTGGTATGTTTCAATTGCAACAAATCTAGACATATTGCAAGGTTTTGCAAAAGCAAGAATGTGAAGAGAAATCGTTATTCTAAAGAAAGAAAAATAGAGCAAAGAAATGACAAGGGAAAAGAGAAAGTTAATCTAGTTGAAACCAAGAAAGAAATGAACAAGGTATGGATCAAGAAAGAAGTAATTAAAGTCAGGGATCAATCGGCACCAGTACCTAGTGCAGATACTTCCTCTAAGAATTCAATTGAGAGCTCTGGATTAGGGGGAGTAGTGTGGAAAATCCAAAACCTCCAGCCAGAAAGTGGGTGCCAGAATTCGGCATGAAGGCATATGATGAAATCTGATGTGACACAGCTCTTAGAAGAGAAACCAGAAGAAAAGGGGTCAACGCGGCATATTGCAGAGCAATTCTAATCGACCATATTCTACAGTGAGATATTTTTGACAACCTTTTGGAATGAGCATTTAATGGCGACTAAGTCAATCGCGTGGAGGGTAAAAAGGAACTTGTTTTCACTTTGTATTCGACACAATAGTGTATCAACTTGCTCTACGAACTACAGAATTTTTCAACTTGCGCCATGGAGGTTCTTCTCTTTACTAAGAATAAATGATTCTATTTGGTCACACACACATATAGAAGCCCTTGGAAGGTCGTATTTGTAGTAGTTATAAAACAAGCAAGGACTATGGTGGATTTTGAGAATTCTCCACTGGAGGCAGTTGGTCAAACTAATGCCCATGACAGAAAGCATAAGGAATCGAGCTCCAACAAAGAGGAAGCAACCTGATTCTTTTTTAGATGATGGCAGTAATTCTAATTCTGATAATGGGAATGATTCTAATGATAGAAAGACATTTGGGACAAGGACATCTTTGAAGAAGAGATTTGATTCTAGTTAAAAAGTAATGATGATGTGGGCCAAAGAGATGATTCAGATAGTGATGAATTATCATTTGGGAGTGATTTGTACAAAGATGATGAAGATAGGGAATGGCCTCGAAAGATATCTGAACTAGGCAAGAAGATGATTTTGGCAAAGAAAGCAGAGGTGAGGGATAATTCCTTTTTTAGTGCAGAAGAGGGCTGAAGCTCGACAAAATGAGACTAGGAATCAGAGGGGAAAAGATGTAGGGCCACCATCTTCATAGATGCGCTCTTCTGTGAAATCTACCAAGACAATGAAAGAAAATGCCTTAAATGAATTGGTTGCAAGGAGACAGAAAGCACAGGATTCAGATGTGCAGAGAAGCGAAGGAACACTGCTGGGTTATCTAATGGACAGGATTCTTCATCTAGCAAATGAAAGTCTCATGCTAGTTCTAGTGTTAGTCCATCATCCTCTAGTAACAGGGATCAGAGTCCAAACAGTCAAGGAAATCCAGATGACAGTGATGGAGAAGGCACAAATTCTAATATTCCTTCCTTTGAAGATATTAAGAGTATAACAACTCAGGGATCAAAGCTTGCCAAGTGGTTCATGGAGCCATTCTTTGAATAGATCGTTGTGGGTTGTTTTGTGAGAATTGGGATTGGTATGTTAAGGTCAGGACAACGTATTTACTGTCTTTGCATGGTCAGAAATGTAGACGCAACCAAGGCTAACAAGCATTACAAATTTGAGAATAGGATTATCAAAAGTACTTGGATTCTGCTTGAGGTAGTGATGATAGTGCAGCTATATGGCAGATGGAGAAGGTGTCTAATTCATCTCATCTTGAGAAAAAGTTTAAGGAATGAGAACGGGAAGTAGAGTGCACTGAAGGCTGATATGGAAGAGAAGAAAAATGCACTAAAGAAGGCCATCAAATATTGCTGCTGAGAAGGATAGGCTAAGGAAGGGGATGAAGCTTGCAGAGAGAAAACATGATTATTAAGAAGTAGACAGGATCAAAACCAGGTTGAAAGACTTAGATATTTTCCAGTGTTCAAGTTCTAAGTATTTTGGTCTGCATTCTTCATCTATTGAGTATTTTGATTTGCGGTTCTGAAGGTATGTTAAGAGGTCAATGATGATGGTTGGATATGAATTCTAGAGTCTCATATGGTCCATATTGGGAGCTATGATGTGACAGATGAATTGGTCAAGTATGTACTTAAGGGACAAGCTAATAGGTCATGAATTATGGCTAAGTATCTAACTAATAAAATCAAGTGACAAGGCTCTGGTATTTTGGTCTGCTTGGGTCCGCTATTGAAGATAATGCTCTACAGTTCTGGCATATAGTTATTGATTAGTGATTACATCTACATCCATAAGTTTGTCTGATCTTAAAAATTGGCTTGAGATTAATGAGCAACAGAAGTTTAGGATTGTTTTCAGTACAGAGTAGCTTTATTTAGAAATAGATAAGGTATGCAAGGATAAGTTCTCAAGCAAGGCTATGTGTAATAGGCACTCACAAGTGGAAAATGTTGCTCTGGTGGCACAAATGGAGACTATTAAGTTGTTTCTAGCTTTTGTAGCACACAAGGACTTCAAATCAGATGTGAAGACTACCTGCTTGAATGTTGGGTTGAAGAAGACATTGTTTCAACTAAACTGGTGATAAGGGAAGCTTGTAGACAGAGTCAAGTCTAAAGCTTTGAGAAGACAAGATATGTTACTCTAGAAGTGATAGCATGTGAGGGGCCAATATGAGCTAGATACGGTCTGATGTGTACTCCTAAGGAGGAGTAGTCAGAGCAATAAAAGGAAAAGGTGTAGCAGTGCAAGTAGTAATCAGAGATGGTTGTTGAAGTCAAGAGGATTATGAAGTTACCTCTCAGGGGAAGTAGATAGATGATGCTAATATGAGTTTCTAATAAAAAGTAGTAAGTATTCTAGTGCTGCTAACATAGGAAGCAGTACAGTAGCAACAAGATCTTAAGGTGAGAATTGACAACCAAGAAGGACAGAACTTCACATGAAGATCTAAAGTTGCAGTCAGGGAAAGCATCAAGTAAGGGGAAGCACTCAGTTGAAGAAAGTTTAGATTAGAGATTGGATCAGAGCAGAAGAGTGCAAATATGTGCCCTTTGCCATTGATGTCAAAGGGGGAGAGAAGTCATGTGAAAAACTTAGAATGCAGATCTGTAAAAGAAAGGGGGAGAATTTTGGAGAAAGAAAGAAGTGTAGGTGTGTAAATAGAAAGGGGGAGAATCTTGTCTTGATGGATGTTGCAGTTTTTCACATCATATGTTGCCATCAATGACAAAGGGGGAGATTGTTGCAAGTATGTGCCTAATCTGTGTTGTCATTGATGTCAACATATCCTTGTTGTCATTAGTGTCAATTGTATCTTATTCTATTACTTGTTTAGAAGACTTGTATGTTGAGGATATTGAGAAAATTAGCCTCTCCGGAAGAAACAAGTGAGTTACAATGAAGTGTAGTATAGATAGTGAGTGGTATGTTGAAGAACGGCCTGGTAGACTACTCCGCATCTCTTTCCAGATGATGATCTGGTAATACGGTTCAGGTATGATGTTCTTAATTGTCTGACAATGTTATGCCTCAAAGATTATGTCCTGACTTCCTCTGAAAGTCACCTTGAAAAAATGCCTAAGTCCAGGTAAGCAAAGGTATAGCAGGAACAGTGAACAAGGTCTAGTGCAGTGGTCCGCATTCCCCCGCAAATAAATATTTTACTATGTGATTGTAAGGTGTTATAAACACATATGTGAAGTGTCTTATTCCATAGTTAGGAGATCTGAAGTTCACTAGAAGGATAACTACAAGATACTAAGTATCGGCATAGTGTTTGATAGAGCTTAACAGAGGCAGAGTCTGAGTTTTGATGGTCCGCATTTCTCTGCAAGATGATACAATGCCTTGTGGTTCTAAGGGTAAGATTGGGAATGTGTAAAAAGTCCCTGATATGGTTTTGGAAGTGTTTTGAGATCCTCAGCAAAATTTGTAAGTTAGCAGATGAAGTTGTTAAGGATACTTATGAGGAACAAGCCGACTAGTGAGATAAATCATGATGCAGAGAAAGGATAGTATGTGAAAGATCTATGTAAGTAATTGAATGATTAGATCCAACCTATATGAACATGTTTGGGAGAAGATTTGGGTCCGCGTGACACATAGTGCATTGGATTGAGCAATAAGGTACATCTATGTACACATTTCACTTCTTGGATGTCAATTTGATTATGGATTAAATCATGATGCGGATATATATAAGAGCGATGATCTTCAATTGTGTGCATGGTGGAAGTATATGTGTGTGATGCTAAGATGTGAATAGTGAAGCAAAGTTAGACGATCAGCAGTGATGAAGACTTGGGATTCAGAATACAATTGTTAAATGACTGCACCCTGGCATAGTGGCAGATGCTTAAGCAGTATTCAATTATCATGTGTGATCTGATTGGAAGCATGTTTTTGTCATCAAGGCAGTAAGCTGGCAGTGAGCCTCCAGTAGGGTTTAATAGCCCATATTGTAATCTTGCTAGATTTAGGGTTGAGGCAGTGAACCTGCTAAATGATGAGTGTCAAATTGCACTCATAAAATACACCCTTTTTGCCTCTCTTTTCCCCTATTCAGTTCATCTTCCTTGTGTCTGCACTCAAATTAGTTAAGCAAGATTGTTCTAATTAGTGACTAATTAAGATAGATTACTTGAGATTAGAATTTCTGATTAAGTGGCTAATGTGCGTGGGATTAATGGAAAAATGCAAAATTTCTCTTTCTTTTTGAATCAACAGGTGTACATATCAGAAACAACAGTTTTGTGCATCTCCGGAGATCACCTTCAATGATCTCCGGAGACTATAACAAAGAACAGTGACACCTGGGTTTTGAAGATTTTGGGAAATGACTCTCCGGAGCTCGGCGAATGTCTGGAATATCTCTGGAGCTCTGTGAGTGTCTGGAATATCTCCAGAGCTCTGCGAGTGCCTGGAATATCTCCAGAGCTGCAGACAGGAACAGCTATCTTCAGAACCTCCTGAGAACAGGGCATGTTCCAGTCAGAGCCACCAATCAGACACTTCAGCAACAATCCTAACATCCCCCTTACTTCACTCAAATCATCACCTGAGTGATGAAGGGTCAACTATCAGTTAAACTACTGAAGTTTTATCTTTCCAAAGATTTTGCATAAGTTATGAATTGAACTAATCCAATATTCTTATTTTCAAGGCTTTGATGCCCAAGTGTATTAAGACCTAAACTTAGACCTCTGAGTGGACTTCTGTTCCACTCAAGTCTACCCTTTTGCATGGTGATCTTTCATAAGTTAGACAGTTAAGTACAAATAAGAGATGGTGTCATCTCCTAGAAAGACTGATAGATAAGTTCAGTGATATATTATCATCACTCTTTTTATATATACTTTCAGAAATAGTAATGAAACAACAATGATAAGATTATTCTGATTTTCAGAGATTTCAGTTCTGTTATAGCTATACATTTCTCACGAATATAAAAATGAATGAAGTGGACTGAATTTAGTTAGATCATCTTTAGTGCTGATTTCCTGCAATAGCCTTCAGCCTCAAAGGTGCGGAGCAAGGGCCCACTCTCACCAATCAGGCAGGAGGCTAGTATCTCTGTTTTATTGTTTCAAGTTTTCTTTTATAAAAGTATTTCCTATTTTAGTAGATAAATGCATGTTATCATTCTTTGCTTTGAGTACATTTCCTGTTTTATTCTGTTTTACAACATTCATTACATTTATTCAACAAGCAGATAGATTAGTCATTCTTTTAAGCTTTAGGATTAGCTATAAACTGGTCACTTAGAATCCCTAGTTGCAGACAGCCATGGACACAGCCCTGGTTCTTTGACATCTGAAAACAGATTAAATGATGAGGTACAGCGACAACCCGTCATTTTTGGTGCCGTTGTCGGGGACTTAGTTTGTGTTAATTAGGGACACTGAGTTTAAAATAGTTTTTAGAATAGATCTATATGGTTAGAGCTAGAGATCTTAAAGGAAGATATATTAAGCAGACACCCCAACAACACACCATAGGGGAAAGCAGTGAGGTGGTACAAAATCTTGTTGAAGAAGGAAACCTAGATCTTAATTTGGAACCTGCACTTCAAAACAACAATCCCTTAGGTCCTACAAATATTCCACTTGCCAATTATATCCAGCAATTACAACAAAAAGTTGAGGCAGATCCTTTGGTAGAACCTAATTTCCTAGAACCTCAGGAAGAAGAACTAGTATTAAACATGGAAAATGATAATCATGGGGAAGAGGAAAATCAGGCCCCAAGAACCTTCTCATATCCTATTGTTTTGGCTGCTGGAGACAATGCTCCCATGAAGAATATCTCACCAGCACATCTGCTGAATTTCAGAGGACTTTCCTCTGAGGATCCAGATCAGTTCTTGTTTGAATTCAAAGTAGTCTGTCAAACTTATGATTATGGATCAGATAACCAGAAACTCAAACTGTTCCCTTCCACCCTGAAAGATTCTACGATGAGATGGTTTATGGGTTTACCCCAGGGTTCATCCATTCTTGGGATCAAATGGAAATAGAGTTTTTGGAAAAATACCAAGATTATTGCAGATCTAGTAATAAAAATGAAGAACTGTTTAAAATTAGGCAGGGGGAGGAAGAAACCTTAGAAGATTATGTGGATAGGTTTAATTTTGCCTTGAGAAGGTATGGAAATCCGGTAAATCACTCCTTGGCCAGAACCCTATTTATAAAAGGATTGGATAAAGAATCAAAACAGGCACTGGACCTAATGGGAAAAGGGAACATCAACAAAATAGAAATACCTGACATAGAGGAACTCTGCAGGAATTATTCCAGAACTCAAGATGGAGTAAGGTCATCCAAAACTTTTAAGGGGAAGAATGAGATAGGACAATTGATGGAGGAAATTGCAAATCTAAAAACAGATATTCTAGTCCAACTAAATACCACATTGGATGGGATCCAAGCAAAAACTAGGACAACTGATCAAAATAGAGCAACTGAACTGCTTTCCATTTATTGTCCTAGGTGTAGAAACAAACACCTGTTGAGAGAATGTCCCTTAGACAAATCAGAGATCTGTCAAATCTGTGATAGGGAGCATCCTACCAGTCAGTGTAGTCAGCTTCCAGCCTTGAAAAGATTGAGTAAAAAGAATGCTGTGATAGAGGAGGAGTTGAACTATGTGGGACAAAACAAGCCGAAAATTTCCCTTATAATCAGTACCCCAGCCAGTCTTCTTACAAGGGTCCTACTAATTGGGGAAATAATCAGTGAAATCTAGCTTGGTATGGCCCTCAAAATAATCCTCCTTGGGGACAGCAGGATTGGCAAAACCAAAACTAGCAAAATCAGCCTTGGGGAAATCAACAATGGCCACCACAGTTTGGGTCACAAGGCATGCAACCACAATGGGGTCCTCAACAGGGATATCATCAACAATACCAAGGACAACCTAGATGTTTCCAACCTCAACAGCAGGCTTTACTAACTGGATCCTCCAACACATAGGGTCAAACGCAGAATGAATCAGTTAGTCAACCGCCTTTACCAGCTCAGCCTATACCAAACCCACGGAATAAATAGGGAGCAACTGTCTATATGACAGAGCAAGAAAATCTGGCTAGAATTAATGCTATATATTCAAATAATCTCCAGCTGTGTTCTGGGAAAGCATTCCCAAGACCTTCTCCTCCAACTATAGTTGAAATAACCAATTATGAGGAACCTGAAAATCCATCCAATCAACCCCCAGAGGAGATTACTAATGAAAAGGTGCTAGAAAAATCAACCACAGACAACTCCAGAGTTACTCCTAAAAAGCCAGCTCCGGAGAACAGTCTAGAACACAATTCTGATAAGAGCTCTAGAAATGCTCCGGAGATGGAAAAACTAGCACCCTACCCAAAACGACTTAAACAAAATGCTCCCCAGAGAAAGGTTTTACAAAAACAAATCCAACCCAATCAGGAATTAGAACTTTTACAAGAACTCAAGTAGCTAAACATTGAAATTCCTCTCCTCCAGGCCATCAGAGATGTACCAGAACTAAACCAATTCATCAAACAGTATTGCATCAAAACACAGGGCAGAAAGCAAAGTTTTCCCTCCACAATACAGGTGGAAGGAAAGGTAATGGATCTATTGATGGGAGAAATTCTCCTCCCAAAATATGGAGACCCTGGGAACCCTGTCATAATTGTTTTCATCTCGGGGGTAGAAATTTCAAATGTTCTAGTTGACTTAGGAGCAGCAATTAATGTGATGACAGTTCATACAATGGACAAGTTAGCTCTGTCAGGTATCCAATCCACGACTACAATTCTTCAACTTGCTGATCAGTCAGTAGCTGTTCCAAAGGTAGTGATCACTGATGTACCTGTTGTAATAGATTCATGAGAATTTCCAGTGGATTTCTCAATATTGGAACCTAGAAACCAAAGAAATGCTTATCCACTGATTTTAGGAAGGCCATGGTTGGCTACTGCAGCAGCATCTATTGATTGTCGAACTAGAGATATGGTCATTTCTAATGGGATAGATTTAAAGAAAATATCTCTGTATCCTCCAGCTAAACCATCGATGCATTACACAGGAAGAGTATGGGTGGATGAACCGGATAACATGAACAACAATGCCTCATTAGCTATGGTAACCATTAGGGAACATCTAGGAGAATTAGGAGAAGAAGTATACTATGATACAATGGAAGACTTCACTCACATCCTAATCAACAAAGATGTGATGAAACTCGCCCAAGACCCTCAGAGAAAACTTCTCGTTTCTTCTCATTGTACCCTTGCCAACATTATTCCTTGTGGGGAAACCTTTTACAAGGACTTAGCCACCTTCCACATGTTACTCCCACATTCTTGTCCTCTCAATGCCATGACACCAATGTATGGACCCACCACATCTATGGATCAAATTACAAAACAGGTCATGATTCTGCCAGGGAAAACACTTAATATAAATACTCAGTTAACAGTAAGTCAGGAAGAAAAACTTATTCAACTTTTGGTTTCCCACTCAGCATCTTTTGCCTGGGAATACCAAGATATGAAAGGCATACCTCCTGAAATCTGTACCCATCATATCTACACTGAGGATATTAAACCTGTCAAACAACCACAAAGAAGATTGAATCCTGCCTTAAAGGACATTGTCAAAACTGAAATAGAAAAATTACTCCAGGCAGGGTTCATATATCCAATCTCAGACAGTCAATGGGTCTCACCCCTTGTCATTATGCCTAAAAAGAATGGGAAATGGAGGGTGTGTATTGATTATAGAGAACTCAACAAGGCCACAAAAAAAGACTACTTTCCCTTACCATTTATTGACCAAGTTCTGGACAACCTTGCTGGGAGAAAGTATTTTTCTTTTTTAGATGGATTTAGTGGGTATAATCAAATTCAAGTAGCACCTGAGGACCAAGTCAAAACAACCTTCACATGCTCTTGGCGAACCTTTGCTTACAAAGTTCTTCCTTTTGGGCTGTGCAATGCCCCAGCTACATTTCAGAGACTGGTTCTAGCTATTTTTGCTGAACTGGCTAATGAATGCATGGAAGTCTACATGGATGACTTTACTGTGTATGGGAATAACTTCGAGGAAGCTCTCACAAACCTTGGAAAAGTACTAAAATGTTGTAATAAAAATTGACTGTCCCTTAGCCATGAGAAATGTTTTATGATGGTGGAGGAAGGAATTGTTTTGGGACACCATATTTCAGAAAAAGGGATTAGAGTGGATCAGAACAAGATAGAAGTAATCACACAATTGCCTTTACCCAAAAATTAGACTGATGTCAAAAGTTTTCTAGGTCATGCAGGCAACTATAGGAGGTTCATAGAAAATTTTAGCAGAATAGCTACCCCCCTGTTTACCCTGCTTAACAAGGAAACAGAATTTCTCTGGACAGCAGACTGTCAATCAGCATTTGAAACTTTGAAGGAGAAGCTTACTGTGACACCAGTTTTAAGGGGACCTAATTGGACTTTACCATTCCACATACAAACTGATGCTTCAAATGAATCCATTGGGGCTGTTTTAGGACAAAAAGAGGAAGGAGAGAGTATGCATGCCATTTATTACATCAGCAAGAACCTTACCTCTGCAAAAATAAATTATACAACAACTGAGAAGGAATTCTTGGCAGTTATCTATGCTATAAACAAATTCAGACATTATATTACCGGATATAAAATATTTGTGCACACTGATCATGCAGCCATCAAGTACCTAATGAATAAACCAGTAGTAGGTGCAAGGATCATCAGGTGGTTATTGCTCTTGCAAGAATTTGACATTACCATAGTTGATAATCTAGGAAAGTTTAATTTGGTTGCTGATTTTCTATCAAGACTGCATACAGGAGGAGAAGATCAACCAGTGGAGGACAAATTTTCAAATGAACATCTTTTTTCCATATCTACTACTGCACCTTGGTTTGCTGACATAACTAATTTGTTAGCTACAAGCTTGTATCCATCCCATTTTACTTCAAAACAAAGAAAATGTTTGCTTAAAAGAAAGCTTATCCTACAAATGGTTGAATGGTTTACTATTTAAATGTGGTCCTGATTTTATTCTACGCAGGTGCTTGAAGGCTGATGAGACTTTTGATGTGTTGAGAGCATGTTATGATGAGCCATCTGGTGGCCACTACTCTTTTCACAGGAGAGTCCACAAGATCCTTGGAGCTGGTTACTACTGGCCTTCTCTTCATTAAGACACAAAGAAGTATGTGCAACACTGTGACCAGTGCCAAAGGATGGGGCAGCCCACCTTTACCTAGGAAATGCTGCTACATCCTCAAGTCATGATGGAACCCTTTGAGCAATGGGGTCTAGACTTTGTAGGACCAATCTCACCGCCATCATCAGGCAAGGAGTATATTCTAGTATGCACAGACTATGTTACTAAGTGGGCTGAGGTTCAAGCATTACAGTTTGCAAGAGAAGAAAAAGTTGCTGATTTCCTTTACAATAGAATTTTCTTGAGGTTTGGAGCCCCAAAATCAATAGTTTCAGACAGAGGACCTCAATTTACTTCACAAGTAATCAAGGCATTCACAGATTTATACCAAGTCAAGCACAGAAAAACTTCACCTTACCATCCTCAAGCAAATGGGCAGGTAGAAGTAACCAACGGAGAACTTGAGAATATCCTAACAAGGACAGTGGCAATGAACAGAAAGGATTGGGCTAATAGACTACCTGAAGCAGTTTGGGCTTACAACACAACTTGGAAGTCCACAACAAAGTTTTCACCATATGAACTGGTTTATGGGAAAAAGCCTATACTATCTATAGAATTTGAACTCCAGACACTTAAAACTGTATTGGATGTTGGGCTGCCACTGTCTACAATTCAGCAGAACAGAATTCTTCAGCTCAACGAGTTGGATGAGATTCGGACAGAAGCCATTTAGCAAACAGAACTGGTTCAGTACCAAAGGAAACAATGGCATGACCAACATATCAAGAGGAGGACATTTCAACAAGGAGATTGGGTTCTTCTCTATGATTCTAAATTCAAAGAATTCAAAGGGAAATTACAGACTCACTGGCTGGGTCCTTATCAAATAAATGAAGTGTTTGAAAATAGAACTGTATTATTGCAACCAATTGATGGGAGCACAAACACATTTCTAGTAAATGGTCACCGGATAAAGCTCTACAAAAGACCGTCTACTAAAGAAGAGTTTCTTGATAATATGAGTTTTGATACAGGGGATACCACCTCTGTCACGGTGTTGGAATAATAAGATAAAAAAAATAAAAATAAAATAAAAAGAAGGTTGAAAACCAGCAATGGCTGCCTTCTGAAAAAAAAACAAAAGAAGGTTGAAAACTAGCAATGGCTGCCTTCTAAAAAAAAAAATTTAGAGAAAGATGGAAAACTAGCAAATGGCTATCTTCTCGACCAAGGGAGTTGAAAACCAGTAAAATGGCGGTTCCCTTCTCTAGGACAGTTGTAATAATTGAGCTCCAGATATGATCAATTGCCAAAAATTGGCCCAATGCATCTCCGGCGCTTTCCATTAAGGAGCACCTCCGGCGCTTTCCAATAAGGAGCACCTCCGACGCTTTGTTAATAATGCCGACAGTGTCCATAATAAAGGCGGGACCTACCTCGCCAGGTGGTAAAGTAGACAACTCATATGATGAGGTCATCATGACTCATCTTCTACTTTATCGCACAGCATAAATAAAATTAAGATACTAATAATTGCAAGAGTAACCACAAGCCGGTGCTAACATCACCCGTGGGCGTGGATCTTAGTGCCACTCAGTGCAATGATTGCAGGTCACGTGCAAGTAGGAAGCGGATGTCATTTCGGCCGCCGTTTAAATACCACGACGCGTGCAGTTTCCAAAACAGCGCAGCATTTCTCCTGCGTACATTGCCTCATCATTAAAACTAATCCAGGTAAATCTATTTTTCATTAATCATTAATTAGTAATTGTCCTGTCTTTCTATTTTGGGTGCTGCTGTGATGACACGTCCCTCCGCCGTCATTTCCTTTTTCACATCCAAGCATGCCGCCATCTGTGCCTTAATGCCACCTTACCTTCGGAGCGCCCTGTCAATCCGTTACAATTATGGCTGCTTTGGTCCCTTAACCCATCTGCATAAACCCAGCCTGAAAATAATAGCATCCCTCATTCAAACCTCTGGAATAGACTAAAGCATAAGATAAATTAAACAACTCTCCGGAGCCTACAGAGTAATTTGAACAGCACTCCGGAGCCCATAGAGATCAGAGGGACAGATAGACTGCAGATCGCAGAAGAAAAGAATAAAACACAGAAACTACCATCAATTCAGGTATGGGGGTCAAGAAAAAGTCTGAGCCAGAAAGTATTGCGGGTCTTCTAAAGGATGCAGCTGCAACAAATATTTTAAGGACTGCTGGATGGTTTGATTTCCTAGACAAGTTCGAGGGGTTTCAGGAGGACATTGTGGACGAATTCCTTAGGAATTTAAGAGACGACCAGACCACTGTGAGAGGGAACCAAATCAGTCTCTCCTCCACAATTATCAGCCACATCTCCAGACTCCCCGAACAAGGTGAGAGGTTCCACCACCTGAAAACCTTGTATACAGAGTTAATTAAAAAAATTTCTGTTTGTGGTGAGCCTGCCATTCAATTACATATGAATAAAAATGAGGTCAAAGGAATTTTGAGATCCACTCTCCCAAACCCTTGGGCAACTGTTGCCACCTGGTTAATGAAATATTTTACCTGTGATGGCCAATTCTCCATAGTCTTAGGGCCCATAATGAAAATGCTTATTTTTCTCAGACATGGAAATAGGCACCCCGAATATAACATAAATATCCCCAATTTCTTCTATTCTGCCATCAGGGCAACTGTAGAAAAATACCAGTAGGGTAAGGGACCCATGAAACATCATGGCCTCATCTTCCTGATAGTCAAGCACCATTTCTTATCTTAGGCCAATGGGGACGAACTATTACAGAACTTTCATGAGCATAACCCTCAGGTCAAAGCACCAGAGATAACACAAACAGAGGATGAGAGTTCTCCCTCTCACCATGGTGAAGAAACCGAGCCTACAGCCTCCTCCACATCTTCTCACAAAAGAACATCACCCTCACAGGAGGCTACATCATCTGCAGCCCCTGTTCCTAACAAGAAAAGAAAAGGCAAACAAATTGCAGAGCCTGCTCCTACACGGCCTCTAGATATGACTCAGTCAGTCAGGCGACAAATGACTTCACCTGAGGGATCTAGGCCTAGGGAATTAATAGAGGAAAAAGTAGGGCAGGGAATTGAAGGGAGATGGTGGGTTGAAGAACCATCCCATGACTCCGATGAGGTACCTCTGGTCCGAAAGAGGAAACAAAGTAAAAATTCTCCAGCACCTTCTGTTCAGTTGGAGTCAATCCAGTCTCAACACCACAATGTGCTTCGGAGACATGAAGCTTACCAACTATTACTATCTCCTCAGATTCTGAGGAAGGAAATCCTGCTCCGGAGGCACTAGTTCCACCTGTGCTCTGGAGAAGCAAAAGGAAGAGGCAGCTCTCACAGGCTAAGAAGGATACTGCCCTGCTTGCTGAGGCACTCCTGGAATTGAGCACATATGAGGACAAGGCAGGACCTTCAGTTGTGCTAGCAGCAGCAGAGGATCCTCAGGACAAGGGCATTGTAGAAGAAGAAACAGGGCACACAGATACATTGGGAGAAGCAGGGCAGGTGGCCATGGATAATCTTGATAATCAGCCACCAGCCACAGAAACAGAGGCAGAAACTCTATCACATCCCTCTAACCAAGAAGATATATAGATCTCAACAGAGCAACAATTAATGGAAGAAATTGAGAATTTAAAAAGGATGCTCTGGGGAAAGAATTTAATTATTACTGACCTCAAGAAGGTCAGGGTAGAAATGGAGATGGAACTAAAGCAAACTATTGCAGAAATCCAAACAGACCTCCAAAACAAGGACAGAATCATCCAGGAGGAGGCAGAGTTAGAAACACAGAAAGGTGAGGCAGCAAAAGTGGTGGAAGAAAAAGAAAAAGAAGTAGCACAAAAGGTTTTTGAGCTCACTATGGCCAAAGACAATGGCCTCACAGTAATGGCAGCACTAATTGAGAAAGTACAGAGCCAGGATAAACAATAAGCTTGGGCCAACAACAGACTGGATGACCAAGAAGAATATATTCAAGAATTGTCTAGCCCAAGGGCAACCAATGAATAGGAGATTCAAACAGATGCTTATGTGGGTCCAATCCCCATTGACATTCCTAAAGCCCTGTTTCATTAGGAGGAAAGGTGTAGAGAATTTGAAGCCTCCAAGCCAATGTTGCAACTACAAAGGGCAGTCACTGCCAGAGTAGAAAGGATAGCAACTTTGGAGAGCAAAATCATTCAAATGGCCTCCCTCTCCTCAGAAATTCTATCTTGCAGACCTCCAAGTGCCAGCTATTCAATGTTCCTACAAGAAAGGATACTGCAAAGGAAGCTTTCCTTAGTCTTATCTGACATAAATGAGGATACAGAAACAGCAGAAGGTTTCATGACAGCTTACACCAGAAGCAATGATGAAGACAAAAACTTCCTATGTGAATTGTACTTACATGGGTTCTGCATTAATGATATAGCCTTCATGATTAATCACTTTGTGGGAGAATGCCAGCTTAAGGCATTCATGTCCCTCATGAGAAACCACCAGATTTGGGACGAGAGGATGGAAGATCATCTTCAAAAAGGATTCAAAAATAGATCTCCTCAGAAAAAAATGTCCCAATCCTTTTGCCTTTCAGACCCAATTCAGGTCCATCATCTATCATCCTGCAAGTGCAACCAGCATATTGCCATTATACTTGAAAAATTTGCAGGAGTGCTCCATTGACTTTGGTCTTTTTATGATTAATTTAGCAAATCCTGTCCTTGCTGTAGCAAAGAGGAGATGGAGTATTTTAACACCAGAGCAAAAACTTAGAGAGGTGGTCACCCCTGCAAACCTGAGACTATTCATGAGGAAGGCAAAGATGATATCCAAATTGATGGATAAACATAAACAGGAATGGATAGGAGGGCAGTTTAGACCTCCTCTGATAATTGAACCACTCCCTATATGGAAGGAGCAGCTGGAAGATGAGAAATTGCAAGATTGGATGAAGCAAGTTGACAAGTACAGGGGGAATGGTAACACCAATAAAACTACTTGGACAACCTATCTCCAGGAGTATAGTCTGACTGACAGATTGCTTCGTCAAAACAAATCCAGAATGTGAAAAGCAGGAGGACCTGCCAAGCCTTAGGTATGGGGGGGATGATGAGTGTCAAATTGCACTCATAAAATACACCCTTTTTGCCTCTCTTTTCCCCTATTCAGTTCATCTTCCTTGTGTCTGCACACAAATTAGTTAAGCAAGATTATTCTAATTAGTGATTAATTAAGATAGATTACTTGAGATTAGAATTTCTGATTAAGTGGCTAATGTGCGTGGGATTAATGGAAAAATGCAGAATTTCTCTTTCTTTTTGAATCAGCAGGTGTACATATCAGAAATAACAGTTTTGTGCATCTCCGGAGATCGCCTTCAATGATCTCCGGAGACTATAACAAAGAACAGTGACACCTAGGTTTTGAAGATTTTGGGAAATGACTCTCTGGAGCTCGGTGAATGTCTAGAATATCTCCAGAGCTCTGCGAGTGTCTAGAATATCTCCGGAGCTCTGTGAGTGCCTGGAATATCTCCGGAGCTGCAGACAGGAATAGCTATCTTCGGAACCTCCTAAGAATAGGGCATGTTCCAGTCAGAGCCGCCAATCAGACACTTCAGCAGCAATCCTAACATCCCCCTTACTTCACTCAAATCATCACCTGAGTGATGAAGGGTCAACTATCAGTTAAACTGCTAAAGTTTTATCTTTCCAAAGATTTTGCATAAGTTACGAATTGAACTAATCCAATATTCTTATTTTCAGGGCTTTGATGCCCAAGTGTATTAAGATCTAAACTTAGACCTCTGAGTGGACTTCTATTCCACTCAAGTCTACCCTTTTGCATGGTGATCTTTCATAAGTTAGACAGTTAAGTACAAATAAGAGATGGTGCCATCTCCTAGAAAGACTGATAGATAAGTTCAGTGATATATCATCACTCTTTTTATATATACTTTCAGAAATAGTAATGAAACAACAATGATAAGATTATTCTGATTTTCAGAGATTTCAGTTCTGTTATAGCCATACATTTCTCACGAATATAAAAATGAATGAAGTGGACTGAATTTAGTTAGATCATCTTTAGTGCTGATTTCCTGCAATAGCCTTCAGCCTTAAAGGTGTGGAGCAAGGGCCCACTCTCACCAATCAGGCAGGAGGCTAGTATCTCTGTTTTATTGTTTCAAGTTTTCTTTTATAAAAGTATTTCCTGTTTTAGTAGATAAATGCATGTTATCATTCTTTTCTTTGAGTACATTTCCTATTTTATTTTGTTTTACATCATTCATTACATTTATTCAACAAGCAGATAGATTAGTCATTCTTTTAAGCTTTAGGATTAGCTATAAACTGGTCACTTAGAATCCCTAGTTGCAGACAGCCATGGACACAGCCCTGGTTCTTTGACATCTGAAAATAGATTAAATGATGAGGTACAGCGACAACCCGTCACTAAACTTAGTTGTACATCATGGTTGTGAGCTAGCATGTTCTAGGCCCATGGAGTGACCAAGCTTGAACATCATTTTTGTAAAGATTGTAATATATATTTGAGAGCTAATCCTCTCTGTGGTATTTCTCTTTTTGGGTTTTCCACGTAAATTCTTGGTGTTATGTGTCATGCTTTTGTGGATGTTGTTCAGTTGTATATTTTGCTTCTGTTTGATTATTCTTTTGAAATGGTTAAAAGTAAAAGTTCAAGAAAAGATTTATAGAACATTGATTCACCCCCTCCCCCCTCTCAGTTTTCCTGACAATCAACATGGCCCTACCAAGGTAAGGAGTTTTCAAGGTGACAAGTATTTCATGCTATTGATTGATGATTATTCTAGGATGACATGGATTACTTTTCTCAAAGAAAAATCTGAAGCCCTAGATAAGTTCAAAGCATTCAAAGTCATGGTTGAGAATGAAATGGATATGAAAATCAAATGTTTGAGATATGCCAGAGGTGGAGAGTTCACCTCCAATGAGTTTAACATATTTTTTTAGAATCATGGAATAAAGAGACACTTATTTGTCCCGAGGACTCCTCAGCAGAATGGAGTGGTTGAAAGGAAGAATAGGACTATTCAAGAAGTTGCAAGGACAATGATAAAAGAAGCAAACCTACTAGAGATCTACTAGAGAGAAGCAATTCACACTGATATCTATATACTGGACAGAGTGCAGGTAAGAGCATATAGTATAAAGACTCCTTATGAGTTATGGTACGGAAAGATTCCTACTGCCAAGTACTTCAGAGTGTTTGGAAGCAAATGTTATATCAAAAGGGATGAAGAAAATCTATGAAAGTTTGATGTAAGGTCTGATGAAGGTATCTTCCTTAGGTATTCTACTAAAAGAAAAGCTAACCGGTGCTACAACAAGAGGCTAAGAAGGATTGTTGAGAGTGCAAATGTCAAAGTTGATGAAGATCTACAAAAGAACTTAGAAGTCAATGGATATGAATCATATGAGTTGTCTTGCAGAGAAGAAGAAATTGCTGATGTAAAGGAAGTACAGATTGAAGAAGAAGAAGCTCCAGAAAAGACTCCTAAAACTCCCAAGTATGTGTAGAAGCATCATTCTAAAGATCAAATCATTGGTGACAAGAACAAAGGTGTTCTGACAAGAAGGAAAGCTATTGAAGAATAGGTAAATCTATGTTTACTTTCCAAAGTTGAACCTAAATCATTAATTGAAGCATGCAAGGATGAGTATTGGATCAAGGCTATAGAAGAGGAACTAATGCATATTGAAAAGAAACAAACTTGGGAACTTATCCCAAGACCTGGAAACAAGAATGTGATTGGAACCAAGGGGGTATTATGGAACAAACTAAATGAGAATGGAGAAGTGGTAAGAAACAAGGAAAGGCTTGTGTGTAAAGGTTACTCACAAGTAGAAGGAATAGACTATGAGGAAACTTATGCTCTGATGGCAAGAATGGAGGCCATCAGGATGTTTTTGGCTTTTGCAACACATATGGATTTCAAAGTATATAAATGGATGTGAAGTCTATTTTCTTGAATGGTGAGTTGGAAGAAGAAGTATACATAGAACAACCGGATGGAATTTAGTTATCAAACAAATCAGATATGATCTGCAGGTTGAAGAAGGCACTATATGGATTGAAGCAAGGCCCCAGAGCTTGGTATGCAAGGTTATATAGGTACTTATTACAACAAGGATTCAATAAAGGTACCGTAGATAATAATTTGTACATCAAAGTAGGAGAAGATAAAATTATAATTGTGGAAGTGTATGTAGATGATATAATTTTTGGTGGAAATGAAAGTATGTGTAAGAGTTTTGTAGATGAAATGCAGAAAGAATTTAAGATGTTAATGTGTGGAGAAATGAACTTCTTCCTTGGGCTATAGATCAATTAGATAGATAAAGGTATTTTAATTTCACAATCAAAGTATGTCAAGGAGATGTTAAAGAAGTTTGGGATGGAAGACTCTAAACCAATATATACTCCAATGACAACTAGTTGCAAGCTGAGCAAGAATGATGAATCTTCTAAGGTTGATCAGAGTAGGTATAGGTCAATGATTGGAGGATTGTTATACTTAAATACTACTAGACCAAATATTATGTATGCAGATTGTCTTGTGGCTAGATTTCAAGAAGATCCTAGAGAGACACACCTTGCAACAGTAAAGAGGATATTTAGATATTTAAAGGGCACTTTGGATCATGGTTTGTGGCATCCAAAGGATAGTGACTTTGTTCTAAGTGCTTACATATATGTAGATTGGGTTGGTTGTGTAGATGATAGGAAAAGTACAAGTGGTGGTGCATTCTTTCTTGCAGGCAGAGTGGTGTCATGGTTAAGTAAGAAGTAGGATTCAATATCTCTGCCTACTGCAGAGGTAGAATACATTGTTGCAGCATCTTGTTGCACATAGGTGTTGTGGATGAGACAAACCTTGAAGGATATCAGAGTTGTATACGATGAACCTATTCCTATCTTCTATGATAATACAAGTGCTATTAACATTTCAAAGAATATGGTGATGCACTCAAGGACAAAACATATATCAATCCAGTATCATTTTCTGAGAGAGAAGGTTGCAGAGAATGAAGTGAAGCTTTAGTATCTACCTACAAAGGATCAGGTTGCCAATATATTCACCAAGGCTCTTCCTAAGGATACATTTGAGTATCTCTGGGAGAAGTTAGGGGTTATTGCCCCTCCTTCTTTGAACTAGATGCATAAGGAGATGCATAAGTCTAGTGGATTTCAAGTTTCATTCCTTATTCTAGACTATTGTTGGAGGCTACCACTCAGGGGGAGCAGGTAGTGGTCTTGATGGTTGTGGTAGTTAGGGGGAGTAAGTTCTAATGTTGGTTGCTTCTAAGGGGGAGCATACAGAGCAGTAAAAGAAATGATGTTGCAGAGTAGTAGTAAGCAGGTACAAGTTTGAGCAGTTGTCTAAGAAGTAAGATTAAAAGAGAGATGTGCAGCCCTTTGCCATTGATGTCAAAGAGGGAGAGAGATCAATGTGAAAAAGGAAAGAGTCAAGGAAAGATTCAGTTGTCAAGAAGAGAGTAGTAAGCTGAGGAGGAGAGAAAGAGAAAGGAACTGATTGGTATGAAGCATAGTATTGAGGATATTGTTGTGTTGATGATTTTTCACATTATGTGTTGCTATCAATGACAAAGGGGGAGATTGTTGAAAGTATGTGCAGCTAGTGTTGACATTGATGTCAACAAGCTTGTGTTGTCAATGGTGTCAACTGTGTGAGTAAGAAATAGTGCAAGAATATGAGTAGTTGGTGGTGTAAGAGTATGAGTAGTTAGTGTTGAGTGGATACTATCTCTGATGTTGAGGTTGTTACAATGGTATAAACTTTTTGGATGCCTTGCTTTGTTGAAGATGATTTGGTTGCTTTGAAGAGGTGCTGAAGATGTTAAGAATATGTTTCTGTTGGTTGGTCCAAGTGCTTTTGAGAAAAAGTTATGTTTGAAAGGGAAGATCTAAGTATAACTATTCTCTGGACTCATGGTTACCCTTGTAAAGCCCTTGTATTCCTTTGGAATCATTAAGATAAAGATGTACAGATATAGTAAGGAACATATAATGATGTTTAAGTTCATTCCTAAAAGGTTTTAGGTCTTGTATTGCACCATAATGTTATATCTTGAGTTATGAGGTATTATATGTGATTTGAAATGCTCTGTTTCCTATAGTTTTGCATTTTTCTTATTTTGTAGATGTATAGATTGATATGATACTTCAGAAATAAGGTGTATGAATGATGTTGAGATCATGTGTGACTAAATTCTTGGTCCACATGAAGATTTTGGCTTCTCCCCAATAGTATAAAGATGAACAGTTAGCAATCTTGAGAAGTTTGAGCCGACTGGTTAAGTACCTGATATATGTGGAGGATCTTGATTAGTTTCCTTAACTTTGGAAGGTATGGAAAGATGTGCCTTGATCCCTTTCATGAAGTCCTAAGGCCCACAACAAGTTTTTCCATCATATTGTATGTATTGAGGCTGACTTGTGAAGAGTTACACATTTAATCCAATGATGTTTATGATGCCAACCTAATCAGTATTTTGAAGTGTTGCAGAGGATATTTATAGAAGATCAAATTCATTTGTGAAGGAAAGATGTGAATGGAAAATAAGCAGAGCAAAATGCAAGATATGAAGTGCACAGAATCAGTTTGAAGGCATGATTGAGCAGAAATAGAAGACTACATTTTCAACATAAATAAGATGTTCTCTTTACAACAGTCCATGCATTTACCAGCTTTGTAAATCTTATTACAGTCAGTAGAATACTTAGGGAGTAGCAGTTTCCTTGGGTTGTAGCCCTAGATCAAAGTTGTAATTGTTGTAAGCACTAAATCAGGGAGTAGTAGCTTCCTTGGGTTGTAGCCCTAAAACAAAGTTGTAATACTTTTTGCAGTGAGAATAATATATTGTGAACAAATCCCCACCATGGTTTTTCCCTGATTTAGGGTTTTCCACTTAAAAATACTAGTGTTATGTGTGTTGCATGATTTCCTTTATGTTGGTTGGTCCAAGTGCTTTTGAGAAAAAATTATGTTTGAAAGGGAAGATCTAAGTATAATTATTCTTTGGACTCATGGTTACCCTTGTCAAGCCCTTATATTCCTTTGGAATCATTAAGATAAGGACGTGCAGATATAGTAAGGAACATATACTGATGTTTAAGTTCATTCCTAAAAGGTTTTAGGTCTTGTATTGCATCACAATGCTATATCTTGAATTATGAGGTATCATATGTGATTTGGAATGCTCTGTTTCCTACAGTTTGGCATGTTTCTTATTTTGCAGATGTATATATTGATATGATACTTTAGCAATAAGGTGTATGAATGATGTTGAGATCATGTATGACTGAATTCTTTGTCCACATAAAGATTTTGGCTTCTCCCTGATAATATGAAGATGAATAGTTAGCAATCTTGAGAAGTTTGAGCTGACTGGTTAAGTACCTGATATATGTGGAGGATCCTGATTAGTTTCCTTAACTATGGAAGGTATGGAAAGATGTACCTTGATCCCTTTCATGAAGTCTCGAGGTCCGTAACAAGTTTTTCCATCATATTGTATGTATTGAGGCCGACTTGTGAAGAGTTACACATTTCATCCAATGATGTTTATGATGCCAACCTAATCAGTATTTTGAAGTGTTGCGGAGGATATTTTTAGAAGATTAAATTCATTTGTGAAGGCAAGATGTGAATAGAAAATAAGCAGAGAAAAATGCAAGATATGAAGTGTGCAGAATCAATTTGAAGGCATGATTGAGCAGAAATAGAAGACTACATTTTCAGCATAAATAAGATGTTCTCTTTACAATAGTCCATGCATTTACTACCTTTGTAAATCTTATTGCAGTGATAGAATACTTAGGGAGTAGCAGCTTCCTTGGGTTGTGGCCCTAAACCAAAGTTGTAATTGTTCTAAGCACCAAATCAGGGAGTAGTATCTTCCTTGGGTTGTAGCCCTAAAACAAAGTTGTAATACTTTTTGCAGTGAGAATAATATATTGTGAACTAATCCTCACCGTGGTTTTTCTCTGTTTTAGGGTTTTCCACGTAAAAATACTAGTGTTATGTGTGTTGCATGATTTCCTTTATGTTCTCTAAGTTATTCAATTTTATGTGCAAACATCTATTTAAGTTTTAGTGTGTGCTGATTCACCCCCCCTCTCAGCACCTCATTATTTTCAACATTCTAGATCATGTTTTCTAGGTTTTTTAGTTTTGTAAGGTATGTTATCTATGTTTTGGCATATTTCATTCTAGAAACCCTAGATCTAGCGCATCTCATCTCAATCTTCCTGATTACAACAAAGGAACAAAATCCCCATAGCTTGGCTCTCCTTCCAAGACTGTAGTCAATCTCAGTTTGTGTTCCAATGTTTGATCTAAAGGATTGAATTAGTTAACACATGATTAATTAGGTTCCTCTTTTTTATCAAACATTTACTTCTACTTGCTGACCTCATGGTCATCCATGTAGTCTACCAAGTAGTCTTCTAGATGAGGTTCATGTTGCACCTTCTTGTTGATGTGTTTCTCAATCCTATTGTAAGGATCATAGAACCTCTTCAAGTTAAAGGGTTGAAAGTTGAGCGCTTTTAGCTCCTTATCGTATGCCTTTGCATTTGTGAAGTTATTGCATCTGTACCAACTTATGTCAGTAAGGAACTAGATTACTCCATGCTCTTTTTTGGCTTGAAAAGCCTCATAAGATTCAATGATTTACCTTGAGAGCTCTAATGGGATAACTTTGTTAGTTGGATATCTTGGTAACATATACGGAGCTCCAGTGAATCCTTCCATCTGGATGTATGTAAAAGTAGGGAACTAGAGAACCATCTATCGTGTGGATCAATGGTACTCTGGACATCTGTGGATATCCATTTGGCTTTGTCCCCTTCCATTATCCGGACAAGCCACATGTGGAACACTCATTTAACCTCCTGTAGTCTACTATAAACTATTTTTTCTCCAATTGTGGGTAGTATTTGCATAAAGGGTTATGTCCTAGTTTATTGCCCAATGAACCTACCTTCTCAAATCCATGAATGTGTAGATTAACATAAAATAGATTAATCATAGAATGTACATCATCAGAGTAGAATGGTTAAGTTTACCTACGCATGTTACAAACCAATCGCAGTTGGGACACTTACCATGCAAGGTCTATTTTATTAAGAGATTGAAAATTAATCTATTTGTCAAACTTCTAATTTGATTGTTACTAAGTAAGAAACAAAACACACAACAACCTTTAACATAAATTCAATGTGTTCATCTATGATAACACTCCAGTTTGTAAAAAAAGATATCATTGTAAACATTTAGTATAGGATCTAAACATACAAATACCTTCCCATAATTGATAGATATATATTTATCAATAATCCACCAAGTGCCAAACAATATTATTATATGTTCAATTCTTACCATACATCTATTTCTAATTAACATCCCTTGTAGTTAACTTGATAATCGGAAGAGCAACTATAATGGATTGAATCTAAATCAAGCATTAACTTAAGCATTAACTAGAATGAAATGAATCATTTATACCTTTGGATTCCTTCACTTTACCTTGCACCATATTTGAAAAATTTTCCTTTCCTCGGTATCCCATGTCCTTGAAAAGTCACATTTTCTGCACACTTCTAACCAAAGAATTATCCTTTCAATGAAACATAAATCAATTGGATGTCTAAAATATGACTAGGTAGAATCAAGATGTAAGGGCCAGATCTAATGTCTTAGGGGCTCCTTCTAGATGGCCTTGCCTATGTATGCATAGAGGCTTATTAGTTTGAACTAGACTCTCAACTAGAAGGTTGACTTAAATACAAATATTCAAATCAGAATGAAAATCAAAACCAAACCACATTTATAATAAGCTCTAAGATCTCTTATTGAGCCAAAATAATGATACAACCATTTGGTCAAAGAGACTTAAGTTGGTCAATTGCAAGGTCAGTGAGACAAGGTCATCACATAGGGAATTGTTATCTAGTCAACTAACTGACTAACATACATAGACCTTAGTTCTGAAATATAAAACACTTTGCGATGGTAGAGTCATACAAGTAAAGATTAATACAACCTACAGATCTGTTGTGAAATATGAAGTTAGACATTACACAATTCAATTTTAATGGATCCTATAAATAGAACAATACAGATGTTATCATCACGACTATGATCTCCGACTAATTCCAACCCACCTAATCTTCTTACTTTTATCATGATAAAAGGCATAGATTTCCCAAACCTGTTCTAAGAAAGAAACACATGTAATTAAGTATCATCATACTTTATGCCATAGTAAAACTAAGTAACATGGGTAAGTGCAAAAAGTTGGGTTCACTTTTAGTGAAAGACTTGGGGTAAAATATTTTCAGAAGGGATGGATTTTGGCAATATGGTTGACAATTTTTTTTTAAGAATTTTTAGATGAAATTAAAACCCATTTCAAATGACAATGTCTAGTTTTAAAACATATAATTTTTTAGTCTTGAACATATTTTTATATTTATTATTTATTTTTTAAACAAAAAACCCTCAAAATTTTAAGGACTAGACTTTGGTAATATGGCTAACAAATTTTTTTAAGAATTTTTAGATGAAATTAAAACCCATTATAGATGACAATGTCTAATTTTCAAATATGTAAATTTTTTTGGTTTTGAACATTATTTTCTATTTATTAATTATTTTTAAACGTAAATAACATATATTGCTATTTTTTTAATAGCTTTTGATTTTAAATTTTGTTTTGAAATTTTTTTATGTCTAATCAATCTAGACATCATTCTATACACAATGAAAAAAAATTATGTTACGATTAGTTTAGCTCAAATTATGTTGGTCGTACACGAAAGGTTTTAAAAACATAAATTAAGGCCAGTAAAAAATTAATTAAAAAAATTGTTTATAAAAAAATTACAAAAAAATCCTATCAAACTTCAACATCATATGCATTCTTCCACAAAAGGAATTAGACAAATACTTTCATTTAGGTCGAATTATGTTGGTCATACACGTGCATGTTTTGGCCCAAAACATACAACTTTTAAAAAGTCACTTTTTGTACATCCTATACCAAACCAACTTTTATCGTCTATGTATTAGATTAAATTATATATTTGAAAACTAGAAACAAAATTCTACATTTCATATTTTTACATCATATTAAAATTCTTTCTGTAAGTGCTTCAAATGTTTACTCCAACTATGACAAACTTTGATTTTCATAAGAGAACACGCTATCCATATTAAAAGAGGACCAATTAGTTAAATCAATCTAAAAGAAAGTACATGATATAATACACCTCTTTGAAAAATAAATGTAATACTTTCAATGATATAATAGCTAAACTTAAAAATGTTCCAATTTATATCAATTTAAATCAAAGGACTTATTTGATTCTAACTTATAAATGGCTTCACTTTGTTAATTTTCGTCTATAAAAAAATAAAAAATATTTATTAAATGTTACATGGAAAAACAAAACATTTAATAGGTTAAAAAAAATTTTAAACAACACGCCGAAATTTTTTTTAAAAAAAATTCTAAGTGGTACAGATTGAAGATATAATATGAAAACAACTCTGCATAACTATATAATATCATAAATTTAGCAGTTTGATTCATTAAATACCATCAAGGTATAGTGGTATGGTTGCATTGTGAAGTTGAAAATTTAGTTGGTTGAGGAAGAATGATAATTGCAAAAGAATACACTATTGTTCGCGAGGAAGAGAAGATGATTGTTGAAGAAATAATATTGTTATTGCTGCAGTTTTTACTATATACAAGGGAAAGAGTTTCCAACTTTTAGTTATAAACGAATCATTCAGGCTGCACTTCCTCTCCCAAGAGATTTCAAACCAGAAATATTTTTTATATTATTGTGCAAGCCTTTAGGGATCCTAGTCAGCACTAAACCAAATATAATAGTCTATAGGCAAAGGCAAGACTTTTAGCTTAAAGAAATGGCACCAAGAATTAAAACCAATGCACCTTAGTAGTTTACATTGTATGAACCATATAGGAAACCCAACTAGAATATTCAATATTATGTAGGCAAATACATTGCAGCCTACCGAACTATTCAATCATTGCACAATATACAAAAGCACACACCTATTATTGTGTGACCTTCTCTTGAAACAATCCAGCCATATTAAGAGCATAATGCCCAACATGATACAAAGAATATAATGCCCTACAAAGTATGAAAAATTCAATCTAACATAGCCAATGAAAAGAACCTGATGAGATCTCAACAAAGTATAGTGTCTCAATTTTTCTCAATAGGGTATCTAGGTACAACCATATTGATGACACCCCAGATTTAGAGTTGAACATGCAATGTGACTGCCACCCAAAAACATGTCCTTGACAGTTTGGATATCATCCATTGAACAATCATGGTAAACTTTTTTCTCCCTCCCTAAAGACTGATAATTCCCCCCAAAATTATCTCCACAGATATTAGAATAAAGCAAGATAAAAATAAATAAAGAAAAATAAAGCATGAAAGCTCTTTATTATCTTTAGTATCCTTTTATTTGCTTTTATTTAAAAAATCAAATCTTAATAAAACAAAAAAATATTCTTTCTTCTTAATCTTTCATTTGTTTTAAAACTTAAAAGCATAAACCCATCATTTATTTATAAATTTAATCCTTTGTTTCTTTTTCTAATACTTTCTTTATTTTTAGAAATAAAAGGCAACTTCTAGAATCTAAACTATATAGCTTTAAATATACGTTACTTTAGTTCTAATACTTATGAAATATTCTTTATTGATTTGTTTTCAAGAACATAAGTATCACAATATTTTACCAAATGCTCAAAAATAAAATAAGAGATCATGACCCTCCACATACAATAATGTCATCAAGTGTGGAAACAATTTATAATACCTAACTACAATTTTGCCACAACCCTTCAGGTGTAAACCCAACTACAAAATGGTCTCAAGGCCTTCCTAGAGGACCCCTCCAAGATAAATCAGTTTAACACAAGTCACAATACTCCACATAAGCCAGCAATAGCAAAAACAAACATGGCCTCAAAAACAAGGAAATGTTCAATAATGAAAATTTTAAAATTCCAAATAAAAATCAAAATATAATCAATGAAAACCAAAGTAAAGAATCAAATTAGAACACAAAAGTCTAAATAAACTAGTCCTCAAGGCAAGGAGGATGATTCCAATATTTCATTTAATCAAGAAACTTAAGTAAATTTCAATTTGTTGGCTTAATACATCAAAGAGAAATCAAAATAATCAAAATAGTTTCCAATAATCTTGAAAAATCTTATAGTACAAATAACACATGACTTCAATCAAGCCACCTAAGAGGAGAAATATAATTTTTCCATTACAACCCTTCAAAGGCACCAACCACACTCCAACACCATCCAGCAATCACATGGACCTTTAACAACACATGCTAGTACATTCCTTCTTTGGCATAATATTCCACCATCTTTAGTTTACAACAGAGAAATAATAGAGAAAGAAACTATTGAGAATTAAGGTGTCTCAACCTTTACAATTTCCTAGCATTTATTATTTAATTGTATATTTATTTATTTGCCTAAATTATATTTAATATTGGTCATCCAATTTTGTCACTTGGTGTGAGGTGGCATGTTGACATATCATCCCACTTGGTAGGTGACTTGGATGGTCAAGTCAACATTTGAAGATTTAGGCATCTCATTTTGTGGTAGAAGTCTTTTGCCATGTGTCAGCATCTTTTGGGTGTTGTAAGAGGTCTATGACGCGTAAGAGTTAAGACAAATTCCTATGATAGAATCTATGACATGTAAGAGCTATAAATAGAAGATTCTATGATAGGTATGACAAGTGTCAAGAAGCATCTTTGCATGGAAAAGGTAGGCGCCCGAGTTTAACTATGACAAGTTGTAAGAGAATTAGTTATTAATAGTCAGTTATGAGATATTCTCTTACAACTGTAAGTTCTATCATATATGACAGATTTTATGACAATGTAAGAGCATCTGTCATAACTATTTTGGGCAAATTTAGGGTGCCCAAGTTTGGGGGTTGTAAGTGATGAAAGGGAATCTCTTATAAGTGTCATTTGCATGTTTTATGACCTTGGAAATTGAGCCATATGGATTTGGACGAGATTCTTTTGTTGACTTGCTCTATAAGCTACCTCCATTCATAGTACTTCTCACTATATATATAGGTGCTTGGAGTTGGAGTTATATAGTTGATTTGTAGGTACTATTATGCTATCAGAATTGCTCCAGTATACTACATGGTGGTGAACTCCTGGAAGAGCTTGGCTCTGCAATTGTATTGTAATCACACTTTATTTTCTGAACAATACATTAGGTTGTGCTTTAGAGTGTAGGGTTTTTACCTAAAAAGTTTTTACCCATGTATATTTTGTGTTGTGGTATTGCTTTTTATGTTTCATATTTGTATATCTTCTTCTATGTTACTATAAAGATTGAAATTTTGCATATCACTCCCCTCATTAGATTAATATAGGAAGCTATTCCGTGTACCTTGCTTCCTTTCAGAAACATAATTTTCACATGCATAACAGATATGTCTAAAGTATTTTACAAACTTTTCTTCAAATAATAATTATCAAGTGTTAGTGAGTCCCATAAGTCTCCAAAGTTTGATAAACCTGGCTCTGATACCAAATGTAATGCCCTAGAAGTTACACAAGAGCATTGAACACAAACACACACAATTTTCTATCATTGATTAACTAACTCACATAAATTAATTTTGTAAAGCATGTAATTTGACCTAGGTAACATCAACTAAACCTACAATTATTAATTTATCGCATAACTTTAGTTACAATAGATAAATACTTTGATAAATCATGGAAAATTTTTAAAATGAATGCATAGATTAACATAAAATAGATTAATGGTCCCCCCTGACCCTGGATGGATTAAACTCAACTTCGATGGGGCCTCTAAGGGGAACCTGGGTCAAGCGAGGGGTGGATTAGTAAGAGATGGTGATGGTAGGGTTCTAGGAACTTATGCAGGGAACTTGGGCATTCAAACAAACAACTTTGTTGAGGCTTATGCAGCTTACCAAGGTATCTACATGGCTAAGGATCTTGGGGCTAGAAAATTGATTGTGCTGGGGGACTCTAAGAATGTCCTAGACATGCTAATTGGATGGTTAAGGACATCATTGAATTGTGCAAAATTAAGCTAAGAGACATGGAGAACATGGAGTTTCTTCCTATCTATAGGGAAGGAAATACTAAAGTTGATGGTTTAGCAAACATCAGCTGCAAAATAAATGATGTTATTAAGTGGAGACTTGGAGATGACATCCCGGAGCAATTTAGTGATCTAAACTATAATGAGGAAACTATTGCAAGTATGTGCCTAATCGGTGTTGTCATTGATGTCAACATATCTGTGTTGTCATTGGTGTCAACTGTGCTCTTATTTTGTTTCTTTCTTGTGATCTTGATGTCGAGGATATTGAGAAAATTAGCTCCTCTGATAGAAACAATGAGTTGTAGTGGAAACAGTGTATTGCGTATAGAAGAACAGTCCACAAGATTGCTCTGCATTTCCTATAGGATGCATATCTTTGTCTGCATATTGAAATTTATTTCGAAGTCTATCTGGAGATGTTATATTCTAAGTTTGAGCCTCTGGTATGAAGATTTGAGTGAGTTATGTTCACCAGAATGAAAACTACTTTTTCTGCATGTTTGGTGGGGACAGGGAGAAAGTGTTATGCTCTGCATTCCTCCGCATTCAAGTATTTTTGTCTGTGGTTCTAGAGTTAAGTCTAAGATGATGATAAGTGCCTTCAACTTCAATGGTTCATGATTTGGTGGTCCGCAAGCGATCTTTCCCTTATGACAATAGTTGGATGTGATGTTTATATGCTCCGGTTTGAAGAATCTTCTTGACATAGTGGTTAGAAGTTGTGCAGTTGTTTCCTGATGTTTTCAATATGCTTGTGGATGTCTCCTAATTGTGTACCTACCCTTTGATTGGTCCACAAAGAGAAAGTTGGATTGTGAATGAAGAATGTTCTTAGAAGACCTAGTGTTCTCACCAGTCTTGGCCAACTTGGTTGATTTCACTAATTGTGGAGATGCATTGAAGATTGTAGAAGTGTGTCGTGGCATGAAGGATTGCATTTGAGTCCCAGATAAGGCGTGGCATGATCCACATACATCTTTACATCTTTTTCTTAGCAAATCTTTGTATTAGGTTTAGACCTATTTCATGTATGTTTGTAATGCCGACCTTGGAGATTGTTCCAACGGTTGATGAATGTAATGCTGACCTTGATGTACATTCCAAGGTTGATGAATTGTATAAAGGCTTGTAATGAAATCATGAAAAATATATCCTTGGACAAAATGTGAAGATAACTGTGAAGAGGAAAGGTAGAGCATGGTATAGGTAATGTATTGCACTTAAATGGAGCTGAACCCTGGCATGGAGTAGATGCTATTATCTCAGTTCAAAATCCATGGCAGTGAGCCACTCCTTAGCAGTGAGCCACCCCTTGGCAGTGAGCCGATCTTTGTAGTGAGCATTCTGGGCAGTGAGCCCCGTAGGTAGTGAGCCTCTATTTTTTGGTATTGATATAACATATATATTTCTGTGGGCTAACACCCACCATGGTTTTTCCCTTCTAGGGTTTTCCACGTAAAAAAAATCTGATATCTACTATGTTGAAGTGTGATTGTGATGAAGTTTAATCTTCTATGCTTTCATGGTTAAATCTTATTATCAGTAATTAAGTAGTTGATGGTTTGATATTCATATGAAGCTAAGTTTTTGTGACAACTGATTCACCCCCCTCTTAGTTGTCCTGTGTATTTTAACAATTGGTATCAGAGCAGGTTACTTGGAAAAAAGCCTAACAGCTTGAGGAAGATCCAGGATGTCTTTTAAAAAGGAGGCTCTGCAATTTGATGGGACAAATTATGCACTATGGAAGGTACGAATGAAAATCCATCTCCTTTGTCTTGGTTATAAAGTGTGGAAAGCTACGGAAATAGAATACACCATAATTGAAAATGGTTTGACAACTGAAGATGAAATCAAAGAATATGAGTTGAATGTAAAAGCTAGAGATGCCATGTTAAGTGCCTTGACCGACACTGAGTTGATAAAAGTCATGGATTTAGAAACTACAAATGAAGTTTGGGAGAAGTTAAAGAAACTATATGAAGGAGACGATTCTGTAAAAGAAACCAAGCTACAGGTTCTTAAAGTGAAATATGAGAGTTTAAAGATGAATGAAGATGAAAATATTACAGCCTTCATGCAAAGGGTTGATGAACTTGTCAATGGAATAAAAGAAATGGGAGGAACCATTGGTGATAAGGAAGTTGTGATGAAAATTCTTAGATCTCTACCAAAGTCCTATAGTCACAAGGTAGCTGCAATTGAAGAAATAATGACTGTGAAAACTATTGACAGAGATCAATTGCTTGGAATGCTTACAGCTTTTGAGATGAGAGAGTTTGGTGATGCCCTACCAAAAGTTGAGACAACTTTTAAAGCCAATACTTCAGAGAAGATCTCTGAAGCTGAGAAATATAAAGTGGATCCTGATGATGACTTTCATGAAATTGAAGCTAAATTTGTTGATAGGTTTCAAAGAGGTTCCTATAAGTTCAAAGGAAAATTACCTTTCAAATGTTTCTCATGTGGTAAAGTAGGTCATTATGCTTCCAAATGTCCTACAAGAATTGAAAGAAATAGGAAAATATTTGAGAGCAAGCCTAGAGTTCCAAAGAAATGCTACTATGTTAGAGATTTTGACAATGAAGGTGTGACTGATGATGAATCTGATGATGCTAGTACTAATGCAAATGAATTCCTTTTTATTGCTATTAAAGAAGATCATGTGTCTACTAATTCTACTAGCTCTGTGAAGGAAGAAAAACTAGTGGAAGAAAGTGCTTTGGCTGTTCAGGTTGAGAAAGATAAGGATGAATGAATTATTGATAGTGGATGCTCACATCACATGACTGGTGACAAAAGTAAGTTTGTGAGTTTGAAAAAATATGATGAAGGATTGGTTAGGTTTGGAGACAATGTAGCTAGTAAGATTTGTGGAAAAGGATCTATTTCATTTGATGAAAAGCATAATACTGACAATGTCCTATATGTGAAGGGTTTGAAGCATAATCTTTTGAGTGTTGGTTAGATGTGTGACAAAGGTTATGATCTAAGATTCAAAGACAATGGGTGCAAGATCATGGAAAGCTCCGGAACTGTGATTGCTATCGGTAAGAAGACCAGAGGTAGCATCTATCAATTAAGAGGAACTAATGACTACTGTTTGTTAGCCCAAGTAGATGAGAGTTGGTTGTGGCATAGAAGGATGTGTCATATAAACTTTGATAATATGGTGAAGATACGTTCAAGTCACATTGTGAGAGATTTACCAAAACTTGTGAAACCCACCAATACAATTTGTAAGGAATGTCAGTTAGCGAAGCAGACAAGAACAAGTTTCAAAAGCAAAGAGCAATTTTCTTTTGGTTTGCTAGATTTGGTACATACAAATCTATGTGGTCCTACAAGGATAAGAAGTCTACAAGGTGACAGGTACTTCATGTTGCTTATTAATGATTATTCTAGAATGACTTGGGTTACTTTTCTAAGAGACAAATATGAAGCCCTAGAAAAGTTCAAATCTTTCAAGGCAATGGTTGAAAATGAAATAGAGCTAAAAATCAAATGCTTGAGATCTGATAAAGGAGGTGAGTTCACATCAAATGAGTTCAACATTTTCTATAAAGAGCAAGGAATAAAAAGACAATTATCTGCATCTAGGACTCCTTAGTAGAATGGAGTTGTGGAAAGAAAGAACATGACAGTTCAAGAGGCTGCTAGAACAATGATGAAGGAAGGTCTGTCGGAAGTCTTCTAGAAAGAAGCTATGCATACTGCTATCTACATTCAAAACAGAGTTCAAGTGAGAGGTAATGGTACTAAAACTTCCTATGAATTGTGGTATGGAAGAATTCCTACAGTAAAATACTTCAAAGTCTTTGGAAGCAAATGTTATATCAGAAGAGATGAAGATCTAGGGAAATTTGAATCAAGATGTGATGAAGGAATCTTCCTTGGATACTCTACTAACAGTAAGGCCTACCGGTGCTACAACAAAAGGTTGAAAAAGATTGCTGAGACTGTAAACGTGAAGGTGGATGAAGGCAAAGGAAGAACATTAGATTAGAGTGGCTATGAATTAGATGAACCTGCTACTGTAACTTATGAAGAAAAAGTTGAACAAGAAGACAGTCAAGATGAAGAAGAAAAGCTTCCAGAAGTTGCTGTTAAAACCCCAAGGTATGTAAGAATCAATCACTCTGAAGATCAAATTATTGGAGACAAAGACAAAGGAGTACTAATAAGGAAAAGAGTTGCAGAAGAATAAGTGAATTAATGTTTTCTCTCTACAATTGAACCAAAAACTATGAATGAAGCTTGCAATGATGAAAGTTGGGTAAAGGCAATGAAGGAAGAACTAATGCAGATAGAGAAGAATGAAACTTGGGAAATAGTTCCTAGACCTACTAACAAAAATGTTATTGGGACCAAATGGGTTTTCAGGAATAAGCTAAATAAAAATGGAGAAGTTGTAAGGAATAAAGCAAGGTTTGTGTGCAAAGGATATTCTCAAATTGAAGGAATAGATTTTGAAGAGACCTTTGCTCCAGTAGCTCGGATTGAAGCAATCAGAATATTTCTGGCATTTGCATCTCACAAAGATTTCAAAGTGTATTAGATGGATGTGAAGTCTGCATTTCTGAATGGTGAGTTGGAAGAGGAAGTCTACATTGAGAAACTGGAAGGGTTCCAATTGGCAGATCAAGGTGATATGGTTTACATGTTGAAGAAAGCATTGTATGGACTCAAGCAAGCTTCTAGAGCCTAGTATGCAAGGTTGGATAAGTACTTACTGAAGTTCGGGTTCAATAAAGGTACTGCTAACAGTAATCTCTATTTCAAGATTAATGGTGATCAAATCTTGATTATTGAAGTCTTTTCTAATAATCTCATCTTTGGAGGCAATGAAGGTATGTGTATGAAATTTGCTGGTGAAATGCAAAAAGAGTTTGAGATGTCTATGTTTGGGGAGATGAATTTCTTTCTAGGTCTACAAATCAATCAGTCAAATAAAGGAATCTTCATATCTCAGTCTAAGTATGTGAAAGAATTGTTGAAGAAGTTTGGGATGGAAGGCTCTAAACTGGTATGTACTCCCATGGTGACTGGCTGCAAGTTGAGCAAAACTGATGAATCACCTAAGACTGATCAAAAAAAGTACAGATCCATGATTGGAGGATTACTTTATCTAACTCAAACTAGACCTGATATTATGCATGCAGTTTGTCTTGTTGCAATATTTCAAGTTGATCCAAGAGAATCACATGTGATGGCATTTAAGAGAATCCTGAGGTATTTAAAAGGCACTCCAGATCATGGCTTATGGTATCCAAAGGATAACGATTTCACTCTTAGTGCTTATACAGATGTTGATTGGGCTGGAGATGTTGATGATAGAAAAAGCACAAGTGGAGGTTCTTTCTTTTTGGGTAACAGATTGGTTTCATGGCTGAGAAAGAAACAAGATTCAATCTCTTTGTCAACTACAAAAGAAGAATATATTGCAGCAACATGTTGTACTCAAGTTTTATGGATGAAGCAGCCTTTGAGGGACATAAGAGTTGTATATGAAGATCCAGTTGCAATTTTCTGTGACAATACAAGTGCTATAAATATTTCAAAGAATCCAGTGATGCACTCAAGAACAAAGCATATATCTATAAGGTATCACTTTCTGAGAGAAAAGGTGACAGAGAATGAAGTAAAATTGGAATATGTGTCCACAAAGGATCAGATTGCAGACATCTTCACCAAGCCTCTGCCTAAGGATACTTTTGAGTATCTCAGAGAAAAGCTAGGGGTGATTACCCCTCCTATCCCAAACTAAGATGCATGGAATTGCATCAGTCCAGTGGTGCCCAAAGTATCATTATCTGACCTAGATTGATGTTATGAGAGCTACCTCTCAGGGGGAGTAGCTAGATGTTACCGGTATGAGTTCCTAATAAAGAAAGTTCAATTGGAGTAGAGCAGCAAGATGCAAGTATGTGTCCTTTGCCATTGATGTCAAAGGGGGAGAGAAATCATGTGAAAAACTTAGAAAAGAAAGGGTACAGACGTGTAAAGAGAAAGGGGGAGAATCTTGTCTTGATGGTCTTTCCAGTTTTTCACATCATATGTTGCCATCAATGATAAAGGGGGAGATTCTTGCAAGTATGTGCCTAATCAGTGTTGTCATTGATGTCAACATATCTGTGTTGTCATTGGTGTCAATTGTGCTCTTATTTTGTTGCTTGCTTGTGATCTTGATGTTGAGGATATTGAGAAAATTAGCTCCTCTAGTAGAAACAATGATTTGCAGTGGAAACAGTGTATTACGTACAGAAGAACAGTCCAGAATTTGCTCTACATTCCTTGTAGGATGAACATCTTTGTCTGCGGACTAAAAGTTATTTAGAAGTCCATCTAAAGATGTTATATTCCAAGTTTGAGCCTCCGATATGAAGATTTCAGTGAGTTATGTTCATCAGAGTGAAAACTACTTTTTCTGCATGTTTGGTGGTGATAGGGAGAAAGTGTTATGCTCTGCATTCCTCCGCATTGAAGTGTTTTTTTCTACGGTTCTAGAGTTAAGTCTAAGATGATGATAAGTGCCTTCAACTTCAATGGTTCGTGATTTGGTGTTCCACAAGTGATCTTTCCCTTATGACAATAGTTGGTTGTGTTGTTTATGTGCTCCAATTTGAAGAATCTTCTTGACAGAGTGGTTAGAAGTTGTGTGGTTGTTTCCTAATGATTTCAATGTGCTTATGGATGTCTCCTAATCGTGTACCTACCCTTGGATTGGTCCACAAAGAGAAAGTTGGATTGTGAATGAAGAATGCTCTTAGAAGACCTAGTGTTCTCGCTAGTCTTGGTTGACTTGGTTGATTTCACTAATTGCGGAGATGCATTGAAGATTGTAGAAGCATGCTATGGCATGAAGGATTACATTTAAGTCCCAGCTAAGGTGTGGCATGATCTACATACATCTTTACATATTTTCCTTAGCAAATCTTTGTATTAGGTCCAATTCTATTTCGTGTATGTTTGTAATTTCAACCTTGGAGATTGTTCCAATGGTTGATGAATGTAATGCTGACCTTGATGTACATTCCAAGGTTGATGAATTGTATAAAGGATTGTAATGAAATCGTGAAAAATATATCCCTGGGAAAAATGCAAAGATAAATGTGAAGAGGAAAGACAGAGCAGAGTAGAGGTAATGTATTGCGCTTAAATGGAACTGAACCCTAGCATTGAGTAGATTTTATTATCTCAGTTCAAAATCCATGGCAGTGAGCATTCTGGGTAGTGAGCCTCTATTTTTTGGTATTGATATAACATATATATTTCTGTGGGCTAACACCCACCATGGTTTTTCCCTTCTAGGGTTTTCCATGTAAAAAAAATCTGATGTCTATTATGTTGAATGTGTGATTGTGATGAAGTTTATTGTTCTATGCTTTCATGGTTAAATCTGATTATCAGTAATTAAGTAGTTGATAGTTTGATATTCATATGAAGCTAAGTTTTTGTGACAACTGATTCACCCCCCCTCTCAATTGTCCTATGTATTTCAATAGAAACCAATTTAAATTAATGATATAAATGCCCCAGTAGAGCAAGGGTCTCGTCACACAAAGCAACATAGATACGTGACTATTAGCAATCATAACCAAATATGCTTCAAACCCTTCGATTCTTATAATAGATACATCTTCATCTCGATCATTCTTTGCATTGTTTCTTGTAGAGTTTACAAGAGTGACTACAATATAGAGGACTGCAAAATGGGAGGCGACCTAACACAAACTAAACCCACAGGGCATGAGAAAATCAAAGAAGTTGTGGAGCTTTGGGGGATTCTATAGAGAGAAAATTTCACCCAATACATTGAAACTAAGAATGGTTTTGATACTATCCTTTCTAGAGAATTTGTTGACTCTTGGAAAGATGGGGTCATGTATATTTGAGGGATCTGTTTTAGGGTGATAGAGGAGTTGATTGCAGAGGTCACAGGTCTCAGCATGGAGGGGGCTAGGATCTAGAAGAGAGTGAAGGGGAACTATAGTGAGGACATGAAGAAGTTCCTATAGAAAGGTGAAAATGTGAATAGACTTCAGAATGGGTTCAACAGAGAGGATCTCCCTGGGGTCTGGAAGAGGGTTGCCGAAGTCCTCATGAGGTATGTAACACTTGATGCAAGGTTTAAGAGATTTCATTCTTATCTTTTTCCTTTACTCAATCACTTCTGCCATAATATGAAGATTAATTTTCCCTACTGGATTTTCATGTCATTAGAGGACTCGGTCCAAAAATTCCCATTGGGTGAAAAGCCCCTTCCTGTGCATCAGAGCCTTATGTATGTCCTGTACAAATTTGATCTTTTGTTAACCCTTATTATAGCCTTCAAACTAAGAATTTACAACCCCCAGTTGATTGAGAATATACTTGGGATTACTGGGAAGAAGGTAGGTGGTAGTAAGTTTGCCATGCAAGGTCAAACCCTTGGTAGGGAAGAAGGTTCTAGTCTGGGCAAGAATCATGAAGCTTCAACTTCTGGCAATACCAAACTTTCTACTAAGCAAAGAATGGATAAGGGTGTTGGGGAATCTTCTTGTAAACCTAGTATGCATCCCACCAAGGAACCCTAGGCTAAAGTTGTTAACTTGAAGGGTAAGGGTTTGGCCAAGGTAGATTCTCCTACTAAGGATCATGAGAAAGACTATAAGGCCCCTCCTGAGAAAGATGAGACCCTAAAATTAAGGAGGAGGAATACTATGAACCCAGACTCTAAGACCAAAATTGAGATTGTCAATGTTGAGCCCCCCAGCAAACCTTTCCTCAGAAGTAGAAAGGACCCTAAGGAAAAAGAGAACATGCAGACTATTGTGAAGGCTACTGATTCCCAGCCTAGCGGTAACAAAGGGAAAGGTAAAGTTGATGAACAGAAGGAAAGGGTTAGCACTGATCATGGTACCACTACTAGAGAGGAAGACTACCTTATCAAGGACAAAAGGAAAACTATGGAATAGTATATCAACTAGAATGAAAGCCCCATGGTTCAAGAGCCCCTTCCCCAAAAGACTCAGGAAACCCCTGTCCACATTCAAGGGGATAACAAAAAGGATTGTAACTCTTGCAGTCAATTGGTGGAGAAGGTTGCCACCCTTTACCAAGATCTAGACCTCCAAAATTAGGTGCTTAAGTGGTAAATGGCTCAGCTTCACTAGACCAAGAGAAAAATCTGGCACCTTGAAGTGATCACTCAACTAGAAACTATGGATTGGCCCAAACACAGCAAGGATGAGTTGTGGGACCAAGTAGAGAATTTGGCTAGGAAGTTTGAGAAGTGGGAAAAGATGGAAGATGATATTGATAAGATAAAAGATAACTAGGAATAGCTCAAGAAAAATGTGACAAAGTTAGTGGAGTTTAGCAGAGAGACTGTGAAAAAAATTGCCACTACTTTTTATATGTTCAAAGAAGAATTGGAAAAGCGCAAGGCTATGAAGGAAGCCAAAACTGGTAAGATAGCTTAGGATAATCAGAAATAGGTCACGATTGGCCTGGCCAACAAGACAAGGGCTAAGAAAAAGAATAACAAAGGAAAACAAGTCATCTTGGAGATAGAGGTGGACCGGGACAAGGAGACCAAGATTGAGGATTTACAAGATTGGGACATGGTGGAGAGAACTTTTCAAGATAAACTAGAATTCCTAAACAAAGAATGGCAAGCTATCAGTAGCTTGAAATCTATGGCTAAGCAGTAGCTTGGCCTATTGTTGGTTCTTCTATGTTTGGCTGGCTCTGCTGGCCCTTTTCATGTGCTTTGATATTTCTTCCTATTTCTTGTTGTTTTATGTCTTGTAAAACATGTTCGTATCACCTTTTTGGCTTTTGTGTATGGTTTTGGGCCCTTCCCGATTACTTTTATCAAAACATAAAATAGATTAATCATAGAATGTCCATAATCAGAGTAGAATGGCTAAGTTTACCTACTCATGTTACAAACCCATCGTAGTTGGGACACTTATCATGCAATGTCTATTTTATCAAGAGAGATTGAAAATGAAACTATTTGTCAAACTTCTAATTTGATTGTTACTAAGTAAGAAAAAAAACACACAACAACCTTTAACATAAATTCAATGTGCTCATCTACGATAACACTCTAGTTTGTAAAGAAGGATATTGTTGTAAATATTTAGTATAGGATCTAAACATACAACTACCTTCCCATAATTGCCAGAAATATTTATCAATAATCCACCAAGTGGAAAACAATACTATTAAATGTTCAATTCTTACCATACTTCTATTTCTAACTAACATCCCTTGTAGTTAACCTAATGATTGAAAGAACAACTGTAATGGATTGAATCTAAATCAAACATTAACTTAAGAATAATAACTAGAATGAAATGAATCATTTCTACCTTTCGATTCTTTTGCTTTACCTTGCACCATATTTGAATAACTTTCCTTTCCTCAATATCGTGTGTCCTTGAAAAGTCACATTTTTTGCACACTTCTAACCAAAGAATTATCCTTTTGGCGAAGCATAAATCAATTGGATGTTTAAAATACAACTAGTTAGAGTCAAGACACAAGGGCGCCCGGGGGCTCATTCTAGATGGCCTTTCCTACGTATGCACAGAGGCTTCATAGTTTGAACTAGATTCTTAACCAGAAGGTTGACTTAAATACAACCAATCTTTCTCTAGTCACCCAAGAGCAGATTACAGAGCTTAATGTCAAGAACTATGAGGTCGATGTCATGGAAAGTTGGTTCAAGAACTTTTTCATTTCAAGATAAGAGATGATAAAGATGGCTATCTCCAATTGGGATGAAGTTATTCAATTGAAAGATAGGATTGTATCATTGAAAGAGGAGTGTACAGAATGGCTAGAGCAAAATGATATTGAGATGACAAGAATTAAGTCCATCAAAGAACTAGATGATGGCATTTTGATCAAGGAGAAGATAGTGACAGATAAGACCATGCCTTTAATTCCCTTATGGATTAAAGAGCTCATGTTTGAAAGGGGTCTCCTAAAGGAATGTCAAGATAAGATGGATGATCTGAACCTTAAGGCCCATGAATTGTTAATGGAGGAAGTTAAAATTTTGGAAGAATTGGTAAGTCATTTAGTTGTTGTAGGAGTCAAATATAACAAATAGCTAGCTCTTGAAGAGTTCAAGAGCAATTTTCAAAAGGTCCTTGATGATCCTATAAGGCACTTCACAGAAGCTACTATAGATGAGATGATGGACAAGAATGCAAAGATAAGATTATACAAGGAATAGATAAAGTTCAGATCAGGCAGGAAGTTGGCAATTAAGAATAATCTTGAGATACATCATCAAGAACAAGGCTCAAGCATATGATAAAAGTGAAATCACTAGCATTTTGATATCATATAGTGCTTACAGAACCCAAAAGGTTGGATAATGTAGAGTTGAGGATTATATAGACAGTGGTTAACCCATTCTTTTGTATTCCATTGATTATTTTTGGTCAACCAGATCAGGTCGAGATGAGGCAATCAACATATTAGTTGGACCAAATGTCTGGATGGGTTGGTGTTACATTCTTTTGTTAGGTAGCTGGATTGAATGTCTAGATGCATTTTGTGTACATTTCCCTACTCACACTTGCTTTAAAGTTTCTAAAGCCTTATCAACAACTCTACTTGGTGGGCACTAAGCCCAACTCCACAACTCGTAAGCAAGACACAACACATACAAATTGTTTGACAAAATGCCTCATAGAAATGTGGTCTCATGGAATGTAATGATTGTAGGATTGTTCAAAAATGGATTTTTTTAAGATGATTTAGAATCTCTCAAGAAAATGTGATAGGTAGGTGTAAAAGAGAAATCCACCTTTGTCAACTTCCTTCCCATAAGTGTTGAATTGGGAGCTTTGGAATAGAAAATAGAAATCCATCAAAGAACAAGCAATAGAGGGTTTTCATCAGATGATATTGCAACTACTTGGTTAAGATTATAGGCAATGGACTTTGTTGCAACCGTTTACAAGAATCTTACTTCTCTTTAGAGCATAAAGAAATTTTCAAAACCTATGAAGAACGGGTTGATTTACAGTCTCTATCTCCTCAAAAAAATAACAATTGGTTGATGGTAGGAGTTGGAGGCTTATTTTACTCATTGTAGCCTTCAGAAAATTCATTTGAAATTGGATTTTCTTAATGCAATGGATGTTCTCTATAAACTATGGAACTTCAATATAGTTTATAACTTTGTTAGACAACTCCTGAAGATTGAACCCTCTACAAACCATGCAACAAAAGCTCGGTAATTTTTTCAGACATGTGAGAAGCAACCATGAGATGTCACAAATTGAATTATAAATTTAAAAATCCTATTGTTTTTGTGGAGAAACTTTTACTCCCATATATCATGGCCAGAAGTATTTTTCCTCTCTTTATTTTATTGTACATTTTGTGCCAAACATACATGGAAATCTTTGCGCTATATGCGAGCCTACAGTTGTGAGTTTAGATGCTTTGGTCTTCTGCATAAATAAAGTGGTTCTAGTATTAAATAATTGGTAGCATGGTTTGAACACTTTGTGATTGCACTAGAAGAGGCTCCAAAGATGTTCTATATATTTTGAAGGACAAAACATTGAAGAGTATGTTCGATCTTCTAAAGACTAAACCCAAATAAGAGTACAAACTACTTTCATCTCTTGTGAACGAGTTTAGAAATCTAGAAAGGAAAGTGGCCTTAGATGTTGGATATCATTTATCATATCTATTATCTATTCACCCTAATATGAAGGCAATTGTGATTGAAGAAGCGGATGGCTTTACTTTTCATTATGATGAGGGGCTTCAGGAAAGATATCATGTTGTTATCGAATACTACTTAGTAGGAAAAGCCACATGAACTATTTGGCATAATGTCTTAGGGAAATCTCATCTAATGGAATACAATAATTGTAGATATATAGAGAATAGATTTGTCGAATTGATTTAAAAAAAAAATTAAATCAAGTGCAAATACCCAATGTAAAACCTGATCTATAAATATTCTTCATATTAATATCAAAATCACAAGCTTTGAAACATGATATAAGGATGGATCGTATTGGAAGAAATTAGGAAATTCAATCCACTTCTCAGCATTTGTGTTAGTAATGGCGGCCCATTATGGTGTAGGAGTTTAGTAGTGGTCTTTTCTTCCTTCATTAGAAATACTATGAACCAGAACATAACATCTTCAAATGTATTTGCAAGCAAGCGTAGTGGTAATTGAGGCACTTTGGTAGCATTTATGTATGACTCAAGGCTTGCACTAAAATAGTCTATCAAATTCTAGAACATACTTGAAGAGAGCCTTCAAATGTATGCAAATGTGGGAGCATAGACAAGGAATGAGATGTGATGCAACACACAACATACACTCAATACAATTTTGCCATTAATCATGTGAGAGCCAAAGATTTGAAGACTGGAACATAAAAAAACTTCTATTTGTCAACTCTACTGATACAATGAGAGAAAACTCTCTTATATCCAAGAAAAACAAAAAAATCAAAAAATTACCTTTTTTGGCAGATTTTGACAATTGTCAGATTTTGCCATTTTAGGTAATTTTACAATCATATCTTGAAAATCCTATTTTTTCCCAAAAGCTTCCTAAAACTAAGGTAGGATGAAATGCCAACTAATATTCTAAATTCGAAACATGAATTTCGATTTATTACAAAAGCAACTTTTTAAAAATCTAGAAAAAAACACTAACTTGCTATTTTGAGGGCCAAGATGAAAGTTTCAAGCCTCAAAAAAGTGCCAAGACTGGGTCCAATCCGCTTTCCACCTCATAACGCATCCACCCATAAAATCTCGTAGAAAACCCACATCCGAGTCAAAAGTTATGATCTCCGGAAGTCCCTTCATCAAGATGAGTAGAGAATGGAAATGGTATTTTATGTCTGTAATCGGAGCGGGAAAATGCTTAGATTTATTCATTCTATGACTATCATGATGATGTTGTCAGTGAAAGATATACTATTTCCACAATCCATGTTTTGTATACACAAACACAAAAGTCTAAGATTCAGGTATATAGAGGAGTTGTCAACACTCAGTGAGGTTTGACTACCAAACGGACCAAACGAAGATGGAAAGAACTTAGCGAAATTCACAACTCAAAAGTCATAGGTTACCTTTTTGTAAAAGTTACTTATGTCACTAAAAGTTAGAAAATGAATCTTATTTATGGAAAAGTGATGTAAAACATAACCAAAAATAAGGTTTATTATTCTATTGTATTTCAAAAGGGTAGTTATGAAGTAGTTACCAGGTGGTTACATGGTAGTTACTAGGGAGAAACCTATAAATGCAAGTCTATTTCAAATGTACAGGGGAACTTTTTAGGAGACTTTTCAGAGGGGAATGATAGAGAGACTGTTTGGAGGACTTTTGGTTTGATACTTTCTACATGAAGGTTTTTAAAATTCTATAATTTCACAAAGATAATAAAGAGTACATTTGGTTAGTATGTTCCAATGGTACTTTTGAGTTATTGTTACTAATTTCTCGTATGTTAGATTGGTAATACTTATGTGTCATTGTGTAAATCATAGGTCATCCATTGAAACATTTTACTGTGCAATTGATGTAGTGAAGCACAATCATTTCCTGGTATCTTGATTTGAATGTGTTCAGATAACCTATCTCGTCATGCGTTGAGATCTGTGTGTTATCCTTCTTTCATCATTGTCACATGTTAAAGCATTTTCTATGAAGTTCATCTTATTGGCTCAAGAACGTAATTTCTAGCTTTTGTGGTGAAACCCCCTTCATAATTTGTCATAAGTTTGTGAAATCCAAATCAGCATTCATGTGTTTGTTGTTAGGGTTTCTGCATATCCATTTTTCTTATTAGTTTTCCTTTCTCTCCTTTTTGTACTTTTAGGTTAAAAGTACACAAAAACTACAAATACCCCCATCATATGAGGGAGATGCCCCTCTCAAACATAGAGAAAAGTTGTTAGTCTAGTAACACCTTATCCAAATGTTGGAACATTTACAGTTACTACCCGTTGGACGAGTCGCTTTGAAATCTACAGTGACAAATCTATTTACCAACAATGCCCAAGTGCCATGCCATGCATTAGATTCTAGGCTCTTCTAGTAGTGCATGCTAGTTGTCAAAGATCCAGATTCTAGGAGAGTATTCCAAAATGCCAACTATCATCCACTTGCCCAATTTGAATACGTGTCGTTGATTTTTTACATGCAATCTTGACCATTGATTTTGTAACTGACTCAGGGCATCCTTCTTCTATAAAAGGATCTGAGCCATTCATTATTAAGATGGGGGATTAAATTATTGATTCTTTTCAAGATTAAGGTGTAGAACTTGTAACTTCTCACTTCGTGCTTTCTTCTTCCACTCAGTGAAAATATTTGTATATTTTGCTCATAATTGTGAATTTGAGGCTGACTGTTTGTCATGTCCATAGTAAATCTCAAGTGACTATATATTGATTAATAGTAATGGAATATCAAATTTTTGCATCTAATTTGGAGTGCATTTGACTGTCTTCATATTGTTGTCAATTTCCTTTAAAGATTCACCTCATTAAACGTAGTTGTGAAGAATTTGGTGAAGTATAAGTTGATTTGTCTCAGTTCATGATTTTGGTAAAATATACATGTGTGATTATTGAGAATTTAACTTTATGAGAACCTTTTCTCTCTCTTCCCTTATCTTTTTCATTTCTTTATCAAAATTGTTGGAAATAAGTGCAAATTAAGCTAAATCCATAACCAATTTACTAAAATACTTGTGAATTTGTTAATGTCATGAAGATCTTTAAGTAATTTTAGAAGAACTGATCAAAATTCCAATAATCAGAGTAATTTTAGAAGAACTGACCAAAATTCCACTAATCAGAGTAATTTTAGAAGAATTAATCTAAGTTATCTTTTCCTTTAATAAATCTAACAAGATAATTGTAAATCCTAACCAAATAAGTGCAAATCCAGTGGAATCTTGACAATATTTGTTGGTATTTGATGATCCTTTGAAGATTTATCATGAACTTTGTGAGATCACGTGTAGGCCCCTTGAGAAAACATAAAGATATAACAAACCTTGAGCAACAACACGCATGTCAAGACCTGACTACTGGAGCCTTGGGATTGCAAATTCTTCATGAATTATAATTCTTTCAAGAGAGATAGGTGTTCTATTGTATAGAATTCTATCTATGTTCGATGTGAGTAACATCCACGTCAACAAATAGCTAGAGCTAGGTGAGACGTACAAGGGAAGCTAGGCATTTGGACGCGTCTATCAGGCTTCATTTTTCCTTGGCACCCAATTTCCTACATTTACAGGCTCTTTCTGGATGTTGTTAGAGCCTACGGGCTTAGTCAGAACCGATTTGAGGTTTCTAATGGCTTTAAGAACCATTGGAACTGTCAACATCTCTCCTTTTTATCTTTTTCACCATACGTTTGTTATTGTTCCTCCATGTCTGTGATTCATCGACCACCAAGAACTAGGGAACTATTTCTTCTTTTCTCTTTTCTTTTCTCTATCTTTCTCCCCATACCTTATCACCTTAATTATTTTTCCTCCTCTAGTTCTATTTTTCAAAGCCCAAATCGACATCAGGAACTGTGAACCAAATTGGAGGTTGTAGTGGTTCCAGGAACCACTGAAACCACTGACATCTTCATTACTCTACCTAATTCAACTCTAGGTCATTTTTGCTGAATAATTACTAAGGGTCAAGATACTTACCTCTTCCTCCCTTTATTCTATTTCTCCATTTCCTTTTATTTTCTCTTTTCTATTCATTCCCTCTTGTCGAAGGTTCATCGATAATTGGGAACAAGACTCTTTTCTCATTTACTTGGCTTTTCTCCTTGATCATACTCTTTGTCGACAAGTCAGGTGAGACTGGGAACCAAAGGAACCATAGGAACTAATTCAGAGATTTTTATGGTTCTAGGAACTAGTGGAACCACCAATAAGTTCCAAACCTCTTCACTTAAAGACAATCATTTTGTTTACATAGTGTGGGGGTTTTGGGGCTCGATAGGAACCTAGAAACCTTATCAAAGGTTCCAATGGTTCCAAGAACCACTGGAACCATTGACAATTTTCTAGCAAGCCCAAAAGGGTCGACAAAAACTGAACTTAGACAAATTTCAGGTTTTTCAAGGATATTCAAAGGTTTTTGAAGGCATTGAAGCAAGACAAGACACTATGGAGGGCCACAATTAGGATTTTTTTATGATTTTGCAAGCATTTTTTACAAATTTGGCTCTAATAAACTTGGTTCCCAATAGTATCTCTAATTGGGGACATGTGCCTCACAAGTACAATAGGAATCTAGAAGACTCTCTGGGTGCAGACCACAAAAATAGGAATGAAGCAAAAACATAGACATATATACATAAGGCAAAAAATCAAGGAAAAATATACAAGTCAAAAAGGTACCTAATCACTTAGGAGAAGTAACACTTCAGGTACTGACAATGAACTAGTAACTCTATGAACTCTTCATTCAAATTCTTGAGATGATATACATTGTGATTATACTTAGTGGAAACTTCATACAATCCCAGCCATAAAGGACCAAACTTCATATGATTTCCTTTGTCCTCTAATCTAGCATCCCAAATGAGAACCAAATCTCCAACCTAGAAGATTCTCTAAAGTGCCCTCCTATCAAAGAGATGCTTGGTTGCTTGCCTCTGTGACAAGATCTTGTCAAATTCAACTCTCCTACTCTCATCCAACTCAATCAATTCCAAAATTCTTTGAGAAATTTTTCCATCTTCTTCTTCAGTATCATGCAACAATTGATAAACAAGTAATTCTAGGCTAAGTGGAATTTTTGCCTCTAACCCATACACAAGATCAAATGGACTCTTACCAGTAGCATGTTTGTAAGTTATCATATCAACCCATACTACATACTTCAATTTATCATCCCACCTTTTCTTGTTCACATCCAAAGTTCTTTTTATGATCATCATGAGTCTCTTGTGACTAGATTCAGCCTATCCATTGCTTTGGGGATGGTAAGGAGATGAATGGGTCAGATTAATCCCATACCTAGAACATATACTTAAGATATCCTGGGATCTTAAACACAACATTATCAGTAATTATCCTTGTAGGTACACCAAACCTAGTTATTCTATTGCTGGTCAGAAATTCTACCAACACATTGGATGTAGCATTGCTGGTTGGGTTAAGGCTACCAACACATTGGATGTAGCATTGCTGGTTGGGATTTCCTTAACCCACTTGGTGAAGTAGCAGTTTCCAGGAGGATCCATTTATACCCATTTCTAGATCTTTCTTGTATTTCCCCTATAAAATCAATTCCCCATTGCCAAGATGGAGCTTTGTTGTGACTGTCATGAGAGGAAGAGCACCCGCAAACTTTAATTTACCTAAAAAAACTCTATTGGGCATAACATTTTATTACCAGTTCAGCAACATCTTTGAACAGTGTTGGTCACCAATACCTTGCCTTGATAATCTTATACCAATTTCTATATCTTTCTTGTATTTCCCCTATAAAATCAATTCCCCATTGCCAAAATGGAGCTTCAGTTGTGACTGTTGTAGACACCTAAATATGACTATATCTTACAACATTACATTTCAACATATTTTGTCCTAGGTCCTCTTCCATGACCCCTTCCATCACTCCCATTAGTTAAATAAATTATATTTATTTAACTAATTCCTCTTATCCATTTATCCTCTTCTTGCATCAAATTAAATAAATCTTATTTATTTAATTCCATTTGTCCTCCATTTGCACCAAATTAAATAAATCTTATTTATTTAAGTTCATTTTCCTCCATCATCCAATTTAAATAAATTAAATATTTATTTAAATTCCACGTCTCTCACAATTTAAATAATTTTATTATTTAAATTATTTATCCCCACTCATATCTCTATTTTTAACCTCATTCATTGTGTGTCATAAGCACTTCCTCTCCAAAATCAATTAAAAATCCCACTTATTCCCACTCTCATTCTTATTTTAGTCACTTGTCATCCTCATTTATGGTGTGTCATAAGCACTAAAATTGACTTTCAATCCTAGCCATCCACCTCATCTCTCACCCTTCTAATCTTGGCCAACCATTTGATTCCCTTTCTATCTATAAATTGAAAGTCTTATTTCAATTTCAAGCCCTCACACACTCTCATCAAATTTATATACACACGCATATCTATCAATCTTCATTTATCTCATATCATTTTCTATCATGATTATGTTGGTTGTATGAGTAGCTCACAAATCATCCAAAGGACAAATCAATGGAGCTTGGGTGCACTTCATTTCGTCATATCCGAAGTCTAGTTTTGTGTAAGGTTTGAAGATATTTACATTATTTATCTTTATGTTATTGCTTTACATGATTTTCTGGGTTTCATTTTGGCATGCCTGGTTATTTATTGACTCACTTCCCTTGATCTAGCTTGCTTTTTGTAGGTTTTATTAACTTTTTGTTGCAGGTTTATGCCATTTTTGAATAAAACCCTAGGTTTTAAATATTTCATCATATCTTCCAAACGGATACATATTTTTCTACAATATTTTAACTATAGTTTTTATATTGTCTAAGCATGCTCCAGCAAAAGAATCAAGACTTTATCATTAGTTTTTAATGAGTTATAACGATTTTAGTTTTTTTCATAAATCTACATTTCTATATGTAAATCAGTGAATTTTATAGAAATTTTTATATTTTTGGAAATCTGTTGAAATTTTAATGGGGGTCTGTTCTTTACAGATTTAATTTTGAGGTCATATGAGGTGTGAAATGATCAAATCTTTGTCAACTATAGAGTTTTCATAAATCAACATTTCTGGATGCAAATTAGGGAATTTTTCTAACTTTTTTATATTTCTAGACAGCTCTCAAAGAACTAATAGGGGTCTCTTCTCTAAGTTTTTAAATTTCAGGTCAAAAACATTTCAAAATGATCGAATCTATGTTACTATCTAAAAAAAATATGTATCTAAAATTGCAATCTTGTGATGAGCTTATCTTTTTATGGCTGCATTATAGCATTATTTTTTGATTTTTTTTGGGATTTGGTTTTGTGCTAACACTTTGATTGCAGCTATCTCATTTGTCAAAAATTGGAAATTCAAACTACTAACAGTGGTTTTGCAAAGATTTCATCAATTAGATATCTTTTTCAAATATCTGTTTGCACATAGATTAACTAGGGGGTTAATTAATCACTATTCGTTGTGCTTGTGAGGTGGTAGGTGTATGCTCTCACCTTGTGCAAACTTGATGATAAGAAGCCAACCCATCTCTTTTATGTTTTTAATCCCTTAGAGGGCCTGCCTCCCGATTTGTGAGAGGGAATGACCCAAGTGGTACTTTTGTTTCGGTCAACTATATAAATAATTGTGGTTCTCATGAAAGTCATCAATCACCTGGTGTGGATGTTCTATACTGACAGAAGTCTCCCTTAGTATCCATGAGATGCGTAAAACCCCTTTCTAAGGGTTGGAAGACCTCTTAAATGAGTGAACCGCCGCATGTATAGACACTAGATTATCCTGATATACTGACTAGAAACCACTTGTTGTAGAGGCCAAAAACCTTTTTTACTTGCTGGTGTAGGAGGTCGGACCTTCGAAGCCACCCTACACATACTATTCATGGTAGAGATAGAAAATCCATCAGTTCATAAGATCTTCGGATCTTCAGGGTAAGAGATTTGGTGTACCCATGTCGTGGTGGGGGAGCTAGTGTCACCAATATCTCTAGTTGTCCACCTTGTCTCAATATATGGAGTAATCCAAGTAGGGACTCAGCAAGTAGTATCCTCTTTCCAACCTAGGTTGTGCATGCTTATGAGTGTTTTCAAATGTGTCGAGACCAATGAAAAATTTTGGGACTAATCTAGGCCCCCATTCAGACTTTTACTCTAATTTTATATCAGAATCATCCAAAACATTATGTCTGTTGTGTTTTGCATATGTGATTCATATGTGTACATGTATAATCATTTGTTTACAAATTGCCAAATCAAGCTACCAACATGTAACGTCAGAAAATTTCCCCTTGGGGGGTTTTCCCTCATAAGGTTTAGCTCCCAGGTCTTTTACCTGCATTTAGGACATCTTGCATCATAATTTGACATCCCGATGAAATGATCCCTAAGTTTCATGACAAATGGGACCTAGGGAGAACCCTTGAACCTAACCCTGCCCAAAATAGGGGGGAGGACTTGGGCCCCTGTGCCCTAGTCCTACCCTATTTTGGGTTAGTCCCAAATTTTGGGTGTCGGCTTGTGACCGTTATTTAGGTCCTATGCACTGACATGGTAAGTTTGAATTACGAAATTCTTGGTAGGAGTATTTGTAGTTGCATATAAAAGCATGCTTAGGCATTCATTTGTAAACTAGAGATTATTATTGTGAACTTTATGCATTCTAAAGGTGATTCAAGGCTTTCATTGTGTTGCAAGAGCAGATTTGTGTTGTCTATGTGTTTGTATTTGTAGATTTGAGCAATTATCTCCTCATGGCATGAAGAGCTTCTTCCTCCCATGAGATCTTCACTACAAGGTGACATCATTTGTGTTTTTGAGCATTTATCATTTAGTTTTTGCCTCTGCCTCACAAGGGCACGCATTCTTTATCTAACAACGGTGTTCAGAAGACTTGAATGTCTCTCTAGGGCTTGACTGAGGCAAGCCTCTAAACACCACAACCCCCTCCCAAAGTTTTCATGATTACAGGTTACAGATCGAAGATATAGGAAAAGTGAAGTTATAGGAGGGTATCTTAGAGTGTCAGAATTGCATATTAGAGAAGAAAATAGCTCCCTGGACTAGGGCACCCACTCATTAGTCCTCAAAGTTCTGTGACGGGAAAATCTTTGATGCAGCAGGAACAAGTTGCAGATATTGTTTGTAGATCCTGACAAAAAGCAAGGCCTTGGACTTGGGCACCCGCTCATTAGTCCCCAACTGTCCTACTTCCGAACTCTGAAAATAGCTGCAGAATTATTTGTCATTTTACATCTTTCTGGAGTAGCATTTTCTAATATTCATCTGTTTGTTGTCGTATTTGCATAATTAGGGTTTTGATGTATAATTGAGCATAAGAGAAGATAATTGGCAATCAAATCATAAAAATCCAAGTTTCCCTACATCTCATAGTGATATAGGGTCTGATAGTGCATGGCCACTCGGCCCTAGGTCCTTGAATGTAATTGGTGGAAGGAGGATACATACACATAAAACTATCAAAAACTAATTATCCAAATTCCACCTATTACATTTTGGTGAACTCATGTTGTTAGACTTGTTTGCACCTTGCTAAGTGTTTTGCTTCAGATTTGCATTAATTTCATTCATTCATATTAACATTCATCTTATTGCATTGGAAAACTTACAAAAAAATTGCATTTTAGGGCTTCTATTTTGCATCAATTAATTTAAATTTCATCAAATTTATGATTTTTGCATTAGATCCGAGTTAAATTGCAGAAAATTACAAAAATTCAATAACTTGCATTGCATTTTCATCATAAAATTGCTAGGGTTTTGTTGGAAATTTTGCATTTTTCATATAACCTAGTAATTCCAAAAACTAGGATTTGTAGGCAAAATCTTGTTCCAAATTTTTATACTGATCTTAGACACTCATTCAAATTTGCATTTAGCTATAGTGTTGCATTTTAGTGTAAATTTGCATTTTTACATAGAAAATTTTGACAAAAACTAGCATTTTCATTGATTTTTCCTTAGATTTGCACTTGCATTTTGCATGGTAGGGTGTGAAAATATTTTGCATATCTGAGTGGACTTAATTTTCATCATAAAACAGATTACAATACATTCATATAGCATTTTGCATCAAGATCTCAAACCTAGGGCTTGAAAAACCTTGATTTTCACTAAATTTAGCCTTATCGACTCTCTAATTTTGCACCATAGGTGTGTTGTGAATAGTATTTTTGCAATAATTGGATGTCATCAGGGTAATTATCTTCTTACCCTCTTACAAATATTCACAACACCTTTTTATTGGGCTCTTGTATTGAAAATTTAGTGAAAAATTGCACATTTTTGCTATATTTGCCCTAGGGTTTGACTTAGATTGCATTCCAAGCATGTTGTAAAAGATTTTATGATTCTATATGACTGATATTACTGCTATTATTTTCTTCACCTCATAAAATTCCTTACAACACCTCTTTCATTAGGTCTTGAGATTGAAAAACTGTGAAAAATTGCATATTTTAGGGCATTTTCACTAGGTTTCAACTTGTCATCATCTTATATTTGCATCAAAAGTGTGTTGTAAAGGGTTTTATTGTTTCATTGGACTGAAAATAGACATATAATTTTATGCCCCTGATCAAAATCTTTACAACACCTTTTCTTTCATAATTTTGCATTGAAAAAGTACAAAAAATCAAGCATTTTAGGTCATTTTTGCACATAGTTTTGCACTTGTCTTTTGCATAACTTTTAGGGAAAGCTTTCAAAATCTGATGTTACAAGACATTTCATTATGGAATCTTCATCTCATCACTCTTTGGTATGATTACATGCATATATCAAAAACTTCGAGAATTTCTACAAATTTCTTAATATGAATCCTCATGTTCTCACTTATTTACAAACTATGTATCACAAGGATATATTTAAATTCTCTTCATTTGAAATCCTTGACTATGTATCTGATTTTTACAACTTCACATCTCTCATGAATACATACCCTTGGGTAGTAGAAGATTTGATGAAATACATGGAGAATGATGAGAGTGAAAGTTCTCTTAATGCTTTGGATTCAATAGCTAAAACATGTGATGATGACATAGAAAATCATTCCTCCTATGAGGATATACTAGCACAAGAGGATGAAATCATTGACACATTCTTGAACATCACCCTACCCTCTTTGTAAAATGAAACATTAGTGGATAAAGGGCTCCCTCTCAAGAAGGATTCGTCATGGGTGGAAAAAGACTATTCACTTAACAATCATTTGGTGCATGAGACCTCTAGGGATAATCCATTAGACCTTCCACCTTTGATTGAAAACTCAAGAACCTTTGATGAGAAGACTATGGATATCTCTAGTTTACTTAACAACACCATACCTTCCTCTTATCCCACTGCTCTCCCTGGCCAAGATGTAGCATTAGTGGATGAGAAAAGGTCTCTCACATTAAATCCTTTAGGGATGGATGTTGGGTGCAATCAAGAGGGAAACAATGTTAATTCAATCGTCATTAATAGACTTCGTAGCAATATTCTTAAAATGATTGTCCGAGGGGAACTTAGTGCACCCTCTTTCTTAAAGTTGGTAATTACGGTTCAAGGTAAACCTACCTATGACCTCTTCAACTATGTAAAGCAAATTACTCAAATAAATCATGGTGTTCGAAAGGTAATTACTTATACATACAACACATGTAATAACAAGCAAAATCAGCAAGCACTTCATGTGCCTGCCTCTCTTCCATGTTCTCAACCTATGCTCCCTCCACCACCTCGTCTTACTCATAAAAGTGTTCAAGAGTATGAGCTTGTCGAACAGCTTCACGCTACTCCGGCTAAGATCTCTCTTTAGGATTTAATACAAACATCACCTACGTACCATGGAATGCTCCAAGAAGCTTTGCAAAAGGTGATTGTCCCACCTACTTCGAAGCCTAACGATGTGGCAGCCATATTGGATAGTATGCATGTGACAAAAATAGATGTTATCTTTCAACCACATGAATTACCGTCAATTGAAGTTCAAAACCAATAGGATCCACTTATGACCTCTGTTACAATAAATAAAACATTGGTAAAATGAGTTATGATTGACAATGGATCAGCTCTTAATGTTTGTAGCATTGACCTACTACACAAAATCAAGGTTGACACATCACAAATCAAACCAAATGGAATTAGCATTCATGGCTTTGATAATGTTGGACGACAATCTATGGGCACTATAACTCTACCTATACGAGTAGGATCCGTGCTTCTTCCTACCTTGATTCATGTCATGCCTTGTTCTTTATCTTACAACATGATTCTTGGTAGACCTTGGATTCATGCATTAGGGGCGGTTCCTTCCACCCTACATCGTTCAATCAAATTTATATTCAAAGGTAAACTTCATACTATTGACACCGATCCCGAACTAGATAACTGTTTGCATATTGAAACGCAAAAACTAGTCAACAATCATATGAGCTTAAACAATTTACGAACTGAGTCATCAATGCCTCTAGCCACAGATAATGTTATGCAAGACTTTAAAACATCGAATGCACTCTTTGGTGATTATTGGGGCCCATTAGATTTTAATCCTTACAGTATAGGGGAATATAAAATTAATAGCCTTGACACATCAAAAGTAGCATCAATCTCACCTAAGCAATCTTTTGAAGCACCTAAGAAACCTAAAGTCCCCTTGGTAGAAAATAAAAACAATACTCTCACTTATACCACAAATTACAAGACCTATGAGGCTTCACCATCTTCTAAGGAAATGACATCCCTTTATGGTCGAGGATTTAAAATCCTTTATAACAATTGTGAATATGTAGGTAAGGGATGTGGTGTAAATCAACAAGGGATTAGAGTACCTATAGAATCCACTTCAACACATTACTCAAGCAGCATTGGATATAATCCTTTGAAAGAAAAGAAAGCCTCCCATCATCCTAAACTTAATGTTAATTTAACAAGATCAAAACAACTTGACAGATATCCTAGATATGTATACTCTTAACATTGGGATGAAACAGGTAAGTATCTCTAACCCTTTATCTCTCTCATGATGTGATTCCCCCGTGATGTGTTATGTGTTGTTTAGGCCTCCTGGGATGACCCCTAACTCTCTTGTAAGGTTCAGGATAACAGGAGACCACCTCTGTTGTGAAATTCTTCTATTTGTATCATCATTCTTCTATATTGCCTCTCTCTGATTTCATTGTTGTGTGTTGTGTCTTACGGACATAGCATTGCAGTTGGTGACTTAGGGGCACCCTCCTACATGACTATCCCTAAGACACTTGTTTCTTCTCTCTGATTTATTATTTCCCTTCCTCTAGTGTTTCTATCTAGCGGGCAGATGACGAAAAACATTTATATTGATGCGGACCTAGCGTCCCTTTAGAGATAAACCAAAAATTGGACTTAGTTCCTAATATGATGATGGGGTTGTAATATCTTATCCGATGCTTGGCTAGTAGAAGCACTCATGCTCTCTGCATAGTGATTTTGATGATGTTTCTATCCCATTTACAAATCATAACAATACTACTGCTCTATGCACTTTGTCTATCTTGAATCTTGCATGCCTTAGATTCCATATGCATTATCATGATTATGTAGACACATGTTTCTTGCAGGGATGTGTTTGTGGGAATATTTGGTGATCGTAAAGTACATGTCACCTCTGGGGGGCATGGGCTTTGTGAAAGTCCGTGTTCCCTTGTGTGTTTTCTTCCTACCTTAAAGTGCTTGATATCAATACCTGATATCAACCACCTTAAGGTGGGGGCATATATAAGGTAAGTTGTTTATTGTAGATGTTAGCAATGTGCTTGTCCTTAGGTACAGTTTAAAGATCAGTGCGATGAGTACTTCCTGCACTCTAAGTTTGTTTGCAATCAATCAATCAATCATCTTAAGCCCTCTGTGGAGATGAGGGTGGCGTATCTCTTGCGGAGAGGGCCCATCTTGTCATTTTCAAAAGTCCTCTATGGAGGCGGGGAGCGGTTATGTGACTAACCCAACCATTAAGTGTGTTTTCAGCAATTGTTGCCGTGAAGCCCAATCATCGGTGTGTGCTTGTAGTGTGCCTGAGATGGTGATGAGCCTAGAAATAGGAACACTCCATCACTTGTCTGTCGTGTTTTCTACGTGTCTTCAAAGTGTCTGTGTTTGGTGTGCTTGCTTTGTTTGGCGTGTCTATTGCCCCATATGTAGTTTAAAGACTTGCGTGATGAGTGCATCCTGCATTATGGGAGGTTTAGTGTGTCTTGTGTGTGTGTTGCCCCATATATGCAGTTTAAAGACCTGCATGATGAGTGCATCCTACATTATGGGAGGTGTGTTTACTTTCCTTGTACTTGCATCTACATTTCATATATATAAGAAAAAGAAAAGAAAACAAATCATTCCTATCTTCTATGTATTAACTGTCTTCTATGCATATGTTGTATTCTCTGTGTTTTGCATGATTGTAACTGTCTTCTCTATGTTTTGTGTGCCTGTCATTGTCTTCAATGTGTCTGGCGTGTCTTCTCTGTGCTTGGCGTGTTTGATGTGTTTGTTGACCATATTTTAATGCATGTATTGGCCTCACATTTATACAAACATTAAAGTGGGGGCTAAATGTAATGTCAAAAAATGTCCCCTTGGGGGATTTTCCCTCATAAGGTTTAGCTCCCGGGTCTTTTACCTACATTTAGGACATCTTGCATCTTAATTTGACATCCCGATGAAATAATCCCTAAGTTTCATGACAAATGGGACCTAGGGGGATCCCTTGAACCTAACCCTACCCAAAATAGGGGGGAGGACTTGGGCGCCCGTGGCCTAGTCCTGCCCTATTTTGGGTCAGTCCCAAATTTTGGGTGTCGGCTTGTGACCGTTATTTGGGTCCTATGCCGACACAATAAGTTTGAATTACGAAATTCTTGGTGGCAGTGTTTGTAGTTGCATATAAAAGCATGCTTAGGCATTCATTTGTAAACTAGAGATTGTTATTGTGAACTTTATGCATTCTAAAGGTGTTTCAAGGCTTTCATTGTGTTGCAAGAGTAGATTTGTATTGTCTATGTGTTTGTGTTTGCAGATTTGAGCAATTATCTCCTCATGGCATGAAGAACTTCTTCCTCCCATGAGTTCTTAACTACAAGGTGACATCATTTATGTTTTTGAGCATTTATCATTTGGTTTTTGCCTCTACCTCACAAGGGCACGCACTCTCTATTTGACAACAATGTTTGGAAGACTTGAATGTCTCTCCGGGGCTTGACTGAGGCAAGCCTCTAAACACCACAACCCCCTCCCAAAGTTTTCATGATTGCAAGTTACAAATCAAAGATACAGGAAAAGTGAAGTTGCAGTAGGGTATCTCAAAGTGTTGGAATTGTAGATCAGAGAAGAAAATAGCTCCCTAGACTAGGGCACTTGCTCATTAGTCCTCAAAGTTCCATGACAGGAAAATCTCTTATGTAGCAGGAACATGTTGCAAATCTTGTTTGTAGATCCTAACAAAAAGCAGGGCCTTGGACTTGGCCACCCACTCATTAGTCCCCAACTATCCTGCTTCCAAACCCTGAAAATAGGTGCACAGTTATTTGTCATTTTACATCTTTCTGTAGCAACATTTTCTGATATTCATCTGTTTGCTGTCGTATTTGCATAATTAGGGTTTTGATGTATAATTGAGCATAAGAGAAGCTAATTGGCAATCAAATCATAAAAAGCCAAGTTTCCCTAAATCTCATAGTGATCTAGACTCTGATAGTGCATGGCCACTCGACCCTAGGTCCTCGAATGTAATTGGTGAAAGGAGGATACATACACATAAAACTATCAAAAACTAGCTATCTAAATTCCACCTATTACACAACACAAACACATAAGCACATAATTCTAAACATCCACATCATCATCTTCATTCTAATCCAATCAATTTCATCCTAATCATTCATAATCATCCAATCACTCTATCCTCATCATTCCACATCATCATCCTAGTTGTAGTCAAACACTTGTCAAAATGGTCTTGATCCTTAGCAAGCCTATGCCCAATCCTACGCCCAAGGTCATACTTCAAGGAGGCCCTCACTCTAATCCAAATCATGAAGATAATCCTAAGCCCAAAATCATACTTCAAGGAGGCCCTTTCTCTAATCCCAATAATGAGACAAATCCTAGACCCAAAATCATACTTTGAGGGGTCCCTCCTCCTACTTCTAATGATGAAAAGAACTATGTGACATACCTTGAAGAACAATACAAAATGCAAAGACTTAAACACATGTGTGACACCATGCCAACATTTGAAAACAGGGTCCTAGCACCCCAACTACAAGACCTCATCCAAGCATTTCACCAAACTCCTCAACCCATAGACTGACAAACCATACAAAGATTCGAAGCCATCATTCAAAAATTTCAAAAAATCCAATCACCTCAAATACAACACCTCCTAGCCCAAGCCCAACAATTCATAGCCACTTGTCAAATCCAACAAACACAACCACAACTTCAACAAATTCCACATTAATCCTATCCCACTTCTTTCCATGCCAACCAATATTCATATCCATCCACATCACAACAAGCATATGTGAGCCTAAGTCACCCCTTGAAACAAGGTCAAATTCCCTCAAGCTCTAATGCTACCTTTGACAAGGGAAACACCAATTTAGTTCATGCACCCTATAAGTATGTTATACCACCATCCAATCGCATGCCTATCCTAAATCCACCATATCCTAATCCTAATCCTAAGCCAACACCATCTACCCTCATTATTTATCCACTGTATTGTCCATCCACTCATACTCTTGCAAAGGATGTGATCCATTGGCTACTAGCAAGGAATAAACCCCCTCCATGTCACCAAAACACCTATCCTTCATCCTATCAAAGAATCTTCCAACACCATACCTAGTCCTTCAAACCCATCATGTTACCCACAACATACCAAGCCTAGTGAAAAACATCCCCTCATGAGTCCAAATTAAACTCCATTGCACTCTCATGTCGTTGACCATCTAGAACATATCAAGCCTCTCCAAGAGTTATCCACTTCAACTTCCATTCAAGCAAGTCAAGAACTATGTCAAAAGCATAACCATAAGCATGAGGAAACATTAGTCCCTAATCCTAATCAAGATCAAATAACCTCCATCCAACCCACACCTAGCATACTTAATCCTATCCATGATCAAGGTCCCATATATGATCAAGATCCCCTCTATGATCAAGAAGGTCATGATGATACTCTTAGTCAACTTTACGCATTCCATGGTCAAGATCTTATCACTCCACCTATCCATGATGAATCAACATCCACTTGTCATGATGAGACATATGCCTCCCAAGCAAATGTAGAAGATCAAACCAATATCTTGGATCTTAGTGAACATAATGATAATCAAGCTCCTAATGATCCTCCTTCATCCATTATCAACCCCATCCCAAGCAAATGTAGAATATCAAACCAATATCTTGGATCTTAGTGAACATAATGATAATCAAGCTCCTAATGATCCTCCTTCATCCATTATCAACCCCATCTCAAATCCATCATCCTATTCTCTTGGATCCAACACCTTCATTCATGGTGTCTCTCTGGAAAGAGATAAACAAATTCTATCCACCACTCCACCCTCCCCATCTAATAATGGACTCACATCTTATGTCCTAAACAATTAACATCCCATGGCAATTCACATGCTCCAAAACATGAATTCTCATGGCAAAGGCTTGAGCCTTCATGAACAAGGTATTTTAGAGCCCATCCATGTCAAAGTTCCTCCATGGTCGCATGGCCTTGGCTATATACCCCAAGGAATGCAATCCCAAGATTTTGGTACCACCTGCATGCCTTCCAAATCCACTTCTTTCCATCCCAAACCCCATACATCCCATCGCACCACCAAAACATATGTCACCATCCCTCCTCCATAATTATACAAATCCAAAAAGCATGTGACCATACACCTTCCTCCATCCACTCTTCCTCCACTTCTCCCAACTCCTATTATCCCCATCCTTAAATACCCTCATCCATTTATCCACAAGTCCACTAATCCCTCCATCCACACATCCCGTTCCCTTAAATCCTCTAAAAATCCTAATCATGATCAATGAATGCACACATCGACCAAACATGAAGATATCACAATCCCCATGGGATTTAAAAATAGAAATTTGGATGCCTTTCCATATAAAGCAAAAAATCCATTAAATCCTAAGAATGATCATGCCACAAGGCATCAATATCTAACATCCAAGAAAAATCTCACACCTCAAAAAGAAAAAGCAAAAACTAAAATGGTGTGGGTCCCCAAGCAAAAAGTACTTAATCCAAATAAAGCATCCACAATTCAAAAATCCTAAAAATCTCATTCCCTATCACAAAATCATAAAAATTCTAAGACCATTTGGGTCCCAAAATTACTAAATTGACCATCCCCTAAGAAAACATCTCCATTACTCCCAACTCCTCCTTCCATTCAAAAGCTTCAAAATCCAATTCGGTGTGTGCAACCGTTGGTCTTGGTTCCTTTCCATTCTGCAACATTCCCACATACCTCCATCTCCCCATCTTCTATCTACTATCCCACATATTTCCCCCATCATATCCCTATGGTCCATGCTTTTGGATAATCCTTTCATCCATGATCCACATCATTATCCACTATTCTTCCCTACATAATCCACATCATTATCCATTATTCCTCCCTACATAATCCATATCATTATTCATTAGTCATTATCCACCATCCATCTGTGCATAAACCTTTCATAATGCATAAACCATCTATGAGCATCTTGATGTTTGACATGGTCCATGTGATGACATCCACCTCTAATGGGACTATCACTTTTCATGGAACTAGACATTTGAGTCCCTCATATCCATATTCCCCTTCTTTCATCCAAAAATTCAAAAGAGTCAAAAAAAAAATCAAAATAGTAAAGAGAAATCCCTTAGTCCAATGGTGAAAACCACCCTTGGTGGCACCTTGGATAAGTACCATGATGAAAACCTAGCAAACAGGTGTCATGCGTAGGTTGATCTTCTATGTCACTTACACTTGGGGGCACATTATCTCATCCATACTATCATTTATATCCTATCATACCATTTCCATACCATATCCTATCTTTCCTTACCATCTTACCATCCTTGGCCATCATACCCATATACTTATCATATTGAGTCCATTCATCCTCTCTTCCTCCTTTTGATATTGATAAAGATAGGGGCAAAATGTTAAAACATGCTTTGGATATCTTTTGATATACCTTATCATTCCAAACAAGCCTATCATTATCCTATTGTCATAAGCTTTGTCATGAAAAATCATAAGTATTGCACCTAGAATGGGGCATGTTATTCCTCTTACGCATACATCCATTCCATCCACTTATCATGAGATTTTGCTCACCCTTTTATCTATTCATCCAGTCTTACATTCTTCCTTGCACCTAGACTAGGTTTCCCCTTGTCATTGGTATCTAGCACAAAGGCTATTCAAATTGTCATCTAATGCCATCCTGTTATCCTCAAAATTAGTTGCGCTCGAATTTGTAGGATGACACCTATGAAACTTATTTGTTTCATAGCCTACAACTCTAAGCACACAAAATGAGGTGAATTCATTTGTCCTTGTGTGTGGTTCCCTAGCTCTGAAAAATCTCTTCGAGTCCCCTTTCATTTTGGTATCTTGAAGTTTGCATCATTTAGTCAAATTGTAAATGAAGCGAACAATTGTGTTTGATCTTTTTGGGAGTTAGATTGTTTTCACTAGCATGTAGGAGCAGTACTTTTACCTGTCATTACATATTTAGTTATTTTGAGTCACATGCATGGGTGGAAAAATTTGCCGCCGATGCATGTTAATACCCTTGTTATATGCAAGGGCGGCAATTTTTTTGCCCATGCATGTTGTCTTCTTTGTATGTGTGCAAACGGTCATTTTTTCCACTCGAGCATCTTTTAGTTCACACGAATTGTAATAAATACAAAGTCAAATTATCTTATTTTGGCATTTTAAATGGTTTTATTTGTTAAGTTTTATTTTGTTTTGTTTTCATTGTGTGTTTTCATCCTTCGCAACACTCAACTAAACCCTCAAACCCCTAGTGTGGTGAATCAGATTTTTCTTGGCGTCAACCTAGGGTTTTCGTTGTTTTTCTCTTACTCAAGTAAGTTCCTTCTATCATTTTCCTTCATGGTTTTGAATTAGGGTTTATTACTATATCTTATTTTGAATCTATCATTTTTCCTCTCCTAAAATCATTAGATTTAAAACTCTTTGTCTGTTTGTAAAAACCTTAGCTGATTCTTTCTTAGTTTTCATGTCTTCCTTTTTTGTGTTGGTGAGTTTTTACCGCTTTAGGGTCATTTGTTTATGATCTTCCTATTTAGGGTTTTTGTTGTAAAATGTTCAGTGTTATTTGTTGTTTTTCTTCATCATGTATGATCGGCAGTTATCACCAATGGTTCGCTTTCCTTTTAAAAGTTGTTTTGTGGTGTAATGGGAGCAATTTTTGCCATCCATACACCAAGAGTGTTTTAAGATATGTAGGGGCGATGATAACTACTGCCCATACATGTTCAAGTTTGAGTTTTTCCCAAATGCATGAACGGGCATTTTTTCTGTCTATGCTCAAGACCTGAATTTCCCTCAAAGTGTAGGGGCGGTAATTTTTGCCGCCCATACACAAAAGATATACTTTAGAAGAAAATGCACTAGTAGTATTTTTACTTGCTCTATCATCTTTGCAAGGATTTCCTCCAAATGTAGGGGCGGCAAAAACTGCCACCCTTACACCAAAAATACATAACTATTTCTAAAGTATAATATGAAATATTTTTACCACTCATGCATATTTGTAAGCACTATCTCCCACATGCACCAAAGGACATTTTTGTCGCTCTTAAATGAAAAGCAATTCCTCCTGCATGCAGAGGCGGCAATTTTTGCCACTCGTGCACTATCTTCCCAAAATTCTCTAACTCTAGAGAATTTTTGCATTTGTTAACTTTAGCCCACTTTCACTCACTTGCTCGCTTTTATTACTCTCTAGCCCCACCAAGCTTGTGCTATTGATAGTGATCTTCAACATTACAGTTTCCCTATTTGATAAATTTTCCCTAATAATGCAAAATCATGCCTTTTATGTTGCAGTTGCTTCTGTAAGATTGCTGAGATCTATCTTTCAACCAAGGGAATCTGTGTTTCAGATGACTGATCCTTCATCGAAGAAAGCTAAAGCCATGAAGTATAAATACCAGGGAGTGTTTCTCGTGACCTTAGTCACATCCAATGTGGATGAAATCCAGGATACAAAAATTGGTCATGTGGATATGGTTGAGTTCATAGAGAGGAAAAAGCAACAATCTCCAAGTCATTACATGAAGAGGATTGTGGAGAGTAATATTCATTTGGTTGCTTCCTTTCCTATAGCAGCACATAATCCTAAATTTGTTTTTCAGGTGGCTAATTTCTATAACAAGAATAATAGAATAGTTGTAGAAACTCAAGGTAATGTGATTATGAGGTTAGATGGAAAATTCATGGACAAAGTCTTCATGTGTCCTGGTGCAGAGGATTGTGTAGAGATTGGCTTCAGTATTGCTCAAAAGGAGTATGATAAAGATATTAAGAAAGTAAATAGGGTCATAAATACTAAATAGTTGAAAACTGCAAGGCTGAATCTTTCTAGATGGCCTAAAAGTTTCCCAAGAAGTGATTTTGTCGAAGAGGTCAATGACCTAATAACTCTTCTCAGTAGAGTCAGGGGGATTTCTTCTTCATCCACTTTCCATGAGTGGATGTACCCTTATATCAAACTCATCCTCCAAGGAAAACAAAAGATCTTTTGGGGTGAGTAGATAAGCAATGCTCTTCATGATCAATTGACCAAAGTATCTACAACCTCCAAATTCTACATGACATCCTATATGGTCTATGCAGCTTCTTCAATGAGAAGTTTCCCAGGATTAACATCGGAAGGAGACTGAAGAGTTATACCTGAGTACTAATACTACCCCCAATTGACTCTAAAGGGATCAATCCATCACTTCTAAAGGGTATATGATGCTTTCTTTGTAGTACTTATGTGTCTTTTTGATCCTCAACTAGAGCATAAGAGAGTTGCAGATGAAGCTTGGGAAGTTGTGAACAATTTTAATTTTTGTATCTCTAATTCCCAACTTTCACTTATTTGAGGGTTGGTTATTTTTAAGGCTATCCATATATGTTGCCCAAATTTCCTAGTGATAGAATTGTCTTGATGGAATTAAATGCCGACAAATGATTGTTGTGCATAACAAGTAGATGAAGTTTCCCATTGAGATTGGCAGGTACTCCATTGCTACTTCTACTAAGGCCAAGGCTCTTGAAACTGAGATGCAACTGGTAACAATGAAGTATTTCAAGAGGAGAAGTAACTTTGACTTTAGGAGGGTAAAGCACAAGATAAAGAGAAAGTCTCTATCACATATCCCTATGGTCAAAGATGTTTGGGCTGATTTGAGGACTCAAGAGGAGATCAGGAAATTGGACTACTACAAATTAACACTAAGTCAAATTGAAAACTTAGAATTGGATGATATCCTAGAGGGAATGGTAGATGATGAAGGCATTGTGAATCCCAAATATGTTAATGAGAATGTTGAGGGTTCTCCTTTGCCTATTGTTGTATGGTCAAAGAAAGAGATAACTTCAATAAGGAAAACATTTGAGCCTATCTTGGCGAACACAAATGTGTCGTTAAAAGGAAAAGGGATTCAATTGAAGGATTTTATCACTAGATCAGAGGAGGAAACTCTTAAGCAAATAGGTAAAAAGGCATAAATAAGAACAAAAAATAAGAGTGATACACTGAGTTCTTCCAAGGCTCCTAAGCCTAAAATAAAGTTTGTATCAAAAGGTGGCAAAGCTAAAGTGACTAAAGAAGAGCCAAGTGGAGGAGAAATGGAAATAGATGAATAGGCAACTGAGGAGCCTATTGATGTGGCAATGGATACTAAAGAGAAGTATTCAGAGGAAAAGGAGGATGAACAGGAAGTAGAGAAAGAAGATGAACAAGAATAGCTAGAGGAACCAACCAAGTCTCCTAAGAAAGACATGACACAAGAACCTCGAGCTTCTTCTCCTTTGCCTATCATACCTATTTTAGATTCTATGCCTTTTGTCTCAAACATCCCATTGTCTCCAATTGTTGTTCAATCTTCTGGTCCTTGTACACCATCTTCTTCTAGGACAATTTTTGATAGTCTTAAGGCTGCCTTTGACACTGTTTTTGGTTCTTCAGGATCTTTACCAAGTTTATCTTCTCCTTATTATGATATTGGTGATCAAAAAAATTTGGATCAATTTGTTTCAAGTACTGAGCAAGCTGCAAATGTCAATGTGTCAGGTTCCATCTTTACAAACACTTCTCCATTTATTACTAGAACCAGTGTGAGTGTAACTCCTTCTGTACCAGTAATGGATCCTAATCCAAGTGTTAGTTTATCAGTGCTTCCTCTGTCGCTCTCATCTTATACTCCAAAAAGAAAGAAGCAAGCCATCTCTCTAGATGACTTTAATTTTGAGAAGCTGACACCTATTAAGGCGAAGACCAAGAAGAAGCCTAAGACTCTCTCCTCATTGTTGGAAGATAAAGGTCATAAGTATGTAGAAATTGCTCAACCTCCACCAAATACAATCATTGAGGATTTCAATATGAATGATTATTCAATCTCTAGGATTGAGCTGGGAAAAATTACTCATGAAAGTGCTAAGGTCGATGTGCAATCAACTCTAAATCCTCTGATTGTGAAATTTGATCATGAGAAAGAGATGAAGGATCAGTACAAGGCGAGAGCAGAACAGCTGGCTATAGTAATACGAAAGATCACTTTGTCTTTTGAGTCAGTAGAATATGAGGCTATCACTATGGAGGATCCTGTCATCCAAAAAGCTAAAAAGTTTCATGCTAGGGGAAAGGTAGTCGAAGAATATCTTGAAAGTTTGCATGTACAAGGGGTACTTCTTCTAACAAGTACAGTTGAGAAGAAAAGTAAAATGGAGAAGGTAAGATCTGAATTGGATGACCTAGTTGATGCTTTGTCTCTGGAGATTGAGTATTTGGATGCAAGTCTTGGAAAATGGACCAACATGAAGAAGATAAGGTGAAAACCTTAGTATCAATTGGCATCATTCCAAACCATGAATCATATGTGGAAACCAAGGAGTCATTGATTCATCATATTAATGTCTTGAAAGATTTGATCAAGGATTTGTAAAGTGCCTGGGAGCTCAGTGAGGATAGTGATGTTGATCTTCTTCATAAGTTGGAGGAACTTTCATGCCAACTGATAGGTGATGATCATCAATTTCTTTCTGTTGATGAAATGATCTAGGAATTCAATAAGATGACTCAGAAAGATTTTGAAGAAGAAGCTTTTTCAGTCACTTCTATGGATAAGTTACTGGATAATCAATTAACTCTAGAAAATCTGAAGGTCGAATTGATAAGTCATGAGAAAGCAGCCACTACAGTTAAAGATGCAATAACTAGAGCCCCTGTCATTTCTAAGAACACCGCTAGTCTAGACAGTCTTGAGATGCAAACTGTGTTCACAATGTATTAAGATTTTCTCAAGAAGGATGGTGGTGAAAGTTAATCTAGATGTTTGTGCCTTAGCCAATTTTTCATATATTTTTACATGCACTTTGTATTTAGTTTTTTACATGTTCACATGTACTTTTCAAAAATGTAATTACATGTGTGAACAAAGGAAGTCCTAAGTCAATAAGGACTCTTTTGTTGAATAATTCAAAGTAGTTAGACTTTTTCCTAGATTAGCTCTTGGCTCTCACTTATAAATATGAGAGAGCTCTTTTTAATTATAAATCATTTTTATCTATTTGGCAAAACTCTGCCAAATTGAAAAGCAAGTTGAGACTTTATGTTCATTTGTGAAAATCAATTTTCAAATATTTATCAATACCAGAGAGCAAGTTAAATTCCAATTTTTTTCTTGGAGTGATTTGTTTTATGATAGAATTTTTCTTACGTCTTTGCTCTCATATTATCTTTGATAAGTAATTGAAGTGTGAGGGTTTATTTCAAGTGATTAAGGAGTATTCTAAATCTGATTTTAATAGAGTTTGAGCTATAAAATCATTTGTGAAGAATTGTGTTGTGTTCATGAATGAAAAATAGCTTGAAGACTTTGTGCTGCAAGTTGTTATCTTTAATCTATTTATCTCGTCTTGGCATATAAGTGAAGACTTTGGGTTGCACTTTACTCCAAATCATTTTATTTTCAATTGGTGAAAGAAGCAATAGAAGACTTTGTGTTTCCATGGGTTTTTGTGGTAATTCATAGTTCTTTGCATAATATTAGTTTTGTTGAAATCATTATCCTATAGTGTAAACATATATTGTAAAAAAAAAGAGAGAATATGATGGAATGGAATCACCCCAAATATAGTTCTCAGTGTAAATATTTTTTATTAGTTATTAGTTTGTAATAACTTGCAATCAGAGGGAGCCTCCCCTTGCTGAGAGGAGAGATTTATCTCATCACACTGAGGTCGATATAACCATTTTGTCTTCAATGAGTTGACGAAAAAATATTCACCCAACACATCCCAAAACATGTCAAAAATCTAAAAAAATTAAACATTTCAAAAATCCCAAAAAAATCAAATATTCCCAAAAATACAAAAAAAAATCAAACATTCAAAAACACAAAAAATCAAATATTCCCAAAAATACAAAAAAAATCAAATATCCAACAAAAATCCAAGCAATAAAATCAAATCAAATCGTCATTCAATTCAAACCATTTCATCAATCAAATCACTTCTAATTAATCCAATCATTCAAATCACATCAAATTAAATCAATTCTTCCAATAAATTAAACAAATCAATTCTTCAAATCCATCAACTCAAATCCAATCCATCTAATCAAATCAATTCCTTCCAATCAATTCTCAATTCATCAATCAAATCATCAATTCTTCAATTCCATTCTTGTAATCAATTCAATCAATTCAATTCATCCATTCAATCAAAATAATTCAATTCAAAACAATTCTTCCATCATCCAATTCTTCAAATCATCGAATCAATCCATGCAATGATCCAAATGCATGTCAAATCAATCCATACCAATCAAGTTAATCAATCAAGTCAAATTATCCAATTGCATCAATGGTCTTGATCCTAATCTTGACTTAAACCAAATCAATTAATCAATCACTCATTAATCAAATCTTGGTGTTGATTCACATGGCCAACAACACTAGTATCAATCAATCAATCAACTGTCTTATACAGGATGTTGCATTGTCGAAACCAGACCAGGCATCTTATGCGGCATGTTTCATTTCCTAGAACTAGACATCTATCATCAATCAACCAATCAATCAATCATTGGTTTATAGCTTGACAGGGGCAATACCTTATTTGTTTTTGTATCATTTGTGCATGCTTGATTGCTTGCTTGTGTGTGTTATCATTTTATCTTACACTTGCATCAAATCCAAATCATTCCTAGCTAATATTCATATCTTGTATCTAGACAAGGTTGTATTATGCTAGGGCACGAGACACATCATCACCTTGGTCCTTATACCTTGGTGCATAATATCTAGTGCTATATCAAACATCATGGTTGCTCACCTTCATCACAGCATAACGCGTCATTCACTTCTTCTATCCATTCATTTATTTTTCTTCCTTGACCAACCCCTTTCATTATTCGACCTACCCGTGTTCTTCTAACTCACCTATCCTCTCAAGGGGGCATCCCACCCTTACATCATTCCTCCTCATTACTCCTTCAAGTGGCTGGGGCATCTTTTTCCTTCATCCATACCTGTTCTTCTTTGAAATGATGTTACTTCTCTTAGTCGCAACATCATCTCAAAGAGGGGAAAAATGTAGACACCTAAATTTGACTATATCTTATGACATTACATTTCAACATATTTTGTCCTAGATCCTCTTCCATGACCCCTTCCATCACTCCCATTAGTTAAATAGATTATATTTATTTAACTAATTCCTCTTATCCATTTATCCTCTTCTTGCATCAAATTAAATAAATCTTATTTATTTAATTTCATTTGTCCTCCATTTGCACCAAATTAAATAAATCTTATTTATTTAAGCTCATTTTCCTCCATCATCCAATTTAAATAAATTAAATATTTATTTAAATTCTACATGTCTCTCATAATTTAAATAATTTTATTATTTAAATTATTTATCCCCACTCATATCTCTATTTTTAACCTCATTCATTGTGCATCATAAGCACTTCCTCTCCAAAATCAATTAAAAATCCCACTTATTCCCACTCCCATCCTTAATTTAGTCACTTGTCATCCTCATTTATGGTGCGTCATAAGCACTAAAATTAACTTTCAATCCTAGCCATCCACCTCATCCCTCACCCTTCTAATCTTGGCCATCCATTTGATTCCCTCTCTATCTATAAATTGAAACTCTTATTTCAATTTTAAACCCTCACACACTCTCATCAAATTTCTATCAACATGCATATCTATCAATCTTCATTTATCTCATATCATTTTCTATCATTTTCTATCACGGTTATGCTGATTGTGTGAGAAGCCCACAAATCATCCAAAGGACAAATCAATGGAGCTTGGGTGCACTTCATTCCATCCTATCTAAAGTCTAATTTTGTGTAAGGTTTGAAGATATTTACATTGTTTATCTTTATGTTATTGCTTTACATGATTTTCTAGGTTTCAACTATCATGAGAGGAAGAGCACCTGCAAACTTTAATTTACCTAAAAAACTCTATCAAGCATCACATTTTATTACCTCGGCAACATCTTTGAACAGTGTTGGCCACCAATACCTTACCTTGATAATCTTATACGCAGTGGTCCTAGCCTTAAAATTCCCTCTACAGATTCCTCAATGGCATTCATAAATAACCCTTTCAAATTTCTCTTGATCCAAACATTTTATCATCATCCCTTCATGATTTTTCTACATTAAATCATTTTGGATCATAGTTTGAGTGTTCAAGCTACCAGTTTCCACTCATCTCAGAAGGACAATGCATATTTTCTAGGTAGAATATAACATCCTTATACCATGGGTGGTCCTTCAAGTAATAAGGGCTAGCAATAGGGACTAAATCTATTTCATTTACCCTCTATTGCATCTAAATTATCATCTTCCATCAACTTTGCCAAACCTTGACCTCTAACCAATTTGATAACCTCCACCCAATTTGATAACCTCCACCTCTATATCGTATTCCTAAATTTTATTTATCCACCTACATCTTCTACCTGACACAGTTTCTTACTACATTAAGATATCCTTCACTATTAAATTGGCACATAAGCAATGGTTTTCACCCCCATAGGATATGATCAAAAGTTTTTAATAGCCTTAACAAGGGAATAAGCATGTTTCTCCATGGTGGAATACTTCAACTCAACACCTTGCAAATATTTACTAAATAATGAAATGGGATACTCATACACATCACTATTATTTCAAAGTAGGACAATAGAAATGGTGTAGAATGAGGCAAAAGAAAAGAGTTGGAAGGGTTTAGAGTAGTCTGGGCTTACCAAGACTAGAGCATCTTTAAGAGACTCCTTAATGTCCACGAATGCAGTAGTTAGTTCCTTGATCCATGTGATTGAGTGTCCCTTCTTAAGCATCTTGGAAATAGCATTGGTCTTGTCAGTGAAGTTGAGGATACATCTCTTCACAAAGTTGATTTGCCCAAAGAAAGACTAGATAGCCATTTAGGTTGAGGGATTAGGTCAATTACCTTCACTCTTTCTAGGTCAATTCTTATGTTATCCTTTAACACAATTTGCACCAACAACTTGCCTTCTTCAACTCCAAATTGACAAATCTAATCTACAAACTTTTGAAAGTAAACTAATCTAACACTGCAAAATCTACTTAGCCTATCAAGGAAATGGCAACATGCATTTACTATTCCCAAGAGAAAATTGCGATTTTCTAATTAATGTGAAATGAAAATCATGAAGGAACCTGGAATAAGAGATGCGTGAGCCTCCACTACCCTCAAAAATCCTTGTATAGGCAACCTCTTATCCTCTTGCAGCAGCGGGGAGATCCTCTTGGAAACAATAAGAAAAGGGAAGAAAAAAGAATCTTTTGAAAGCTTGAATGAGAGCTCAATGTGAGCTTGTGAGCACTATGGCTTACGATGTGGGTAGCATATCAACGCTAGATGAATCTTTTAGAAAAACTTGATGAGACAACAGTAAAAAGCAAAAGGGTCTAATGTCCTAAATGAGAATATGGGTGCTAGTTGGAAAGCAAAATCCTACAAGAACTATGTGCACAAATGAAGTTACCTCCCTTTGTGCTTGGGGGAGGTAGGAAGAGTTAATTCCCTTTGATTGAAGAGTTAACTCAAAAGACACAAGAGTGAACCCGACATGAAGGGTAAAGCTTCTTGGTTGTGTTTTGTATTCCCATTACTTGGATCCCACCTTTATCATCATTATCACACCTGACATTAGATTCACCATATATTTTGGTGAATCTAATGTGAAAAATAAAAAAAATTGATGGGATATTTTATGTTTATGTGTGCTTCTTTCATTCCATGCTCATCTTTCATGTCCATCTTCATTTCAATCATTTCGTGGTGTTTCCTACGCCCCAAAACTAGGACAAAATTACACAAAGTTCAAGGTAATTGTCCCTCCAATGAAAGTAGTGCATGTTCAAATCCAATAGCTTCAATCTCAAATTAGTCAAACTCAGAGGACTCAAAGGGGATCCAACAATATCCCCACAATATTGATCAAATCAAAACATGCTAAGTGAGTGTTCAGACTAAGATCCATCAACAACACCAACCCATAACAAGCCATACAAAAATGGCCAGCGAAATGGACAATGAGGTGATCCATCAAAAGAAAAGCTTACAAGAAGCTTGGGGGGCACAAATATCCCCCCATGTGGCATATCAAGATAAAAGACTCGTGACATGTCAAATATCATCAAAATAAACAAGTGGGGTCAATCAAACCCCAACACAAACCAATCCATCTCAAGGTTGTAAAACGTAAAGAACAGAGGAAGCCTCACTCACAGACCTTATAGAAAATTTGGTCCAACGAATTAAGACCCTTGAAGCTAGAAATGGTTGTCAAAGTGAAATTCAAGAAAAACCTAAGGCATAGGGAAATCCTTTCATTGATAAGATTGAATCAAACCAGGGGGCAACACAAAAATCCCCCTCATCCATACTCAAGGCATCTTTCAAATATTATCTCCAAATGTTTGCAATGGTATTTTCTTTCCTTGGAGAACGTAGTTAAATCATCGTGGTAAACTACTATGATTTCATCTATAAGACCTACATTCTTCAAACCAAATGACATTCTTACATAAACATAAGTACCCCAAGGATTTGTAAACATTGTCTTGTATTATTCTGGCTTCTTGACCATCACTTGGTTGTACCTTGAGAATCCATCTATCATGGACATTAACTCTGATCTAGTCACCTTTTACAACAAATGGTCCATGCTTGAGAGAGAATAATTATCCTTAAGAGACTTGATGTTTAAATTTCTAAATTCTACACACAACTTTATCTCTCCATTCTTCTTTCTTACAAGGACAAGGTTAGATACCCACTTTCAAATAGGATTGATTATACCACCTTCTTTTAGCTTCAACAACTTCTTTTGTATTTTGGGAGGTAGAGTGGGGTTTATATGTCTTCTCTTTTGTTGAAAAGGCTTTGTATCAGGTTGGAGGGGAATGGTATGCTGAAATAGATCCTCCCTATAAGCCTTAAGTTCATCATAAGACCACACAAAACACTTCTTGAATTTCCTCAATAGTGCAATTAACATTTTCTTCTCATTGGGTTTCAGCTTCTTACCTATGTAAACCATATTAGGGAAAACTTCAGTCCCCAAATTTATACCCTCAACATCATCCTTTTCAATTGGATTGTCTTTATTCCTATAGAAATCTAACTGTCAAACATTCTTTCAATTATTACAAGCCCTTTAGGAATGGTTTTAGTCTTCAACAACATTACCTCATTACCAAATAAAGTCTCTTTTCCATCCTCAATCTCCACCATAGGTTGTCAATCTATCAACTGATTGTCAAATTCATTCATACAATTCAAGAACCTATAAATCCAATTATTGTCATCAAATACTTTCTAGTTGTAGATGTTTTCAAGAATGGTGGGCCTTGTGAGAACCTTCACAACATACTGACAAGGAGAAGGAGTTGATTGTAAGTTAAATTTTGAAGTTGAAATAACTAGAGTACCAACCTCTTCATTTTCAGACCTCTCAATCCACTCAATGGAAATAACCTCAAATAACTCTAATGTATCCCACACTACATTCCTATATTCTCTTAACCTTTTATCTTTGGTTGCATAAACATTTTGACCTATTATACCACTAATTTAGAATCTCCCAAGATCCTCAAACTTTTGATTTCATGCCTATGAGAAATATGCAAACCTAACATAAGAGCTTCATACTCAAAAATATTGCTTGTGCACTAGAAATCAAGCCTAAAGGATAGCCTAGAACATTTCCCATCTGGTGATACCAAAACACACCTACACCTGAACCATCCCTTGAACATGCACCATCAAAGCATATAATCCACAAATTATTTGCATCATAAATAGGGTTAGCATGGTGGGGAGGATCAGGATTAATCTCATGATCATTATTGTCACAATACTCAATGAAATGGTCAATTTTAGTATCGAAGAACTTAAATACTTCATTGGTTTTGTAACAATCCTCTATACCATTTTCCATTTTCTTCTCCCTATACAACTTCATTTCTACTCCATTAACCAGGATGGTAGCATATGATAGGTTCATTTGGATACTACCCCCCATAGAAGCTTCCCACTTTCTAGATAGCAACATACCTCATTTAGTAGGGGAATCCACAATGATGATGTTTATTAGGAATGACTTATCAGGATAAGAAGCAAGTTAGACTTCAACATCCTTTACAAGACCAATCACATTGACTTCCCTCGAATCCATCGCAATGCACTTGCCATAAGACTTAGACACTTTAGACCCAATTCATTCATGACTTCTAATAACATAATCTTACTAAAGACCTTAGAATCAAGCATACAGTTGTGTAATATCCATCCATTAATAACCAATGTTGTATAGAAAGGATCAACATCTAATCAATTATTAACAATGGAGGACCCTAAATACACTTCTATAGTCCCTTATTCATTTTTACTTTTATCATCATTACCTAGGGTAGAAACAAGTTTCTTTGGTGCACTAACAATGGTGATATATGATAAGACCCTACCCCTATGTTCAGGGATTCTAAGACATTCCCCTATTGGTAATGAAATATTGAATTGACTAAAAACTTGAGCCATGTCTATACGGTTATAATTCATTAGAGGTTTATTACATGAGATAGTAACATCATTTACACCTAGGATGAAAGGTATCAACTAGATAGGAGAAATGTCCATACCTTTCAACTCTTTCTTTTCTCCTTTCTCTTATCCAGTCCTTTTGGCATCTAGGGTTGATTCTGCCTAGTATCATTCTTTGAACTCTAAACTCTTGAGATTGGTATAGCACCACACTACACCACATATGCTAGAGATTTTTGTACACACACACACACACACACACACACACACACACACACACACACACATATATGCTAACTTTTGTATTGGAATCTTCTTATTTTTAGGTACCTTCTTGGGAACATTGTTGTTCTTTCTTTTAACATTCATTTTCTACCTTTCTTTCTCAATATCTACTTCATTTCTACTTGATTTTATAACAGGGTTACTTCGTACATGCACATGCCTATTTTTTAATTGATATCCACCCTGAACCTACATTATAGTTTCATCAATTAGGGTCTTCATGCCTTCCCTTGACGGTTTAAACTGATGATACTGTTGAATGCACAAGACAACTAAGAGAGGGGTGAATCAGTTGTATCAAAAACTTTAAACCCTCACAAACATAATCACATCCACATAAATTCACTTAAACCCTAATTCTATTATGAAGATTAAACATGAAAAATAGATAACAGAAACTTAATCACATCAAAACCATGCACATGCAAACACTAGCTTTTACATGGAAAATCCTAAAAGGGAAAAACCACGGTGAGGATTAGCTCACAATATATAGTAGTATCAATAATGAATTACAAAGAGGCTCACTACCAATGGGCTCACTGTCCAAAGAAATACTCACTACAATAGGCTCACTGCCAAAAAGGGCTCACTACCATGAACTAATATGATAGCATCTACCACATGCATGAGTTCAGTTCTAATGAAGCACAATACATATCACCTTCGTAGCCTCACAACACAAACATCATCATCTTCACATTTTCACACATACAAATGAGTCCTTTACACTTATTTATATCGATCATCAACCTTGAAACATTCATCAAGGTCGACAACACATTCTACAACCTTTGGAACAGTCTTCAAGGTTGGAAAACATAAAAAAATTAAATTAGGTATGGACCTAAACATTCCCATGAAGCAAAGGAATGAAGGTGAAACACCTCACAGCTTAGCTTGGACCTAAATACATCTTCACATGCTTCGAAATGCTTTCACAATCCACAAAGCACATCCGCAAAGAGTGTAAACAACTAGGTCAGCCAAAACTAGTGTTGACACTGGGATCTTTCAGTACACACTTACAAGAACACAATCATAACTTGTAGACCAAGTACAAGCCTTCAACACAATCTAGAGACATCCACGAACAACATGAAATCACCTGGGAGCCAACAAATCTAGCTACAATAAATCTCACTTAAAGACAGATCACATACTTCTCACAACCAACACTACCAAGCTCTGCTACTCATGAAAACTACATTTCAGAGCACCAAATCATAATTCCTTTGGATAGAACTTAGATATGGATCTTAGGAACACTCATCTAGAACTGCAAGACCAAAAACCAAACTGTGGAGGAATGCGGAGCAAAATACTTTCTCCTTGTCACACTACAAATGTTGCGAGGAACAATCTTCAATCTGGTGAACATAACTTTCAGGCCACAACGTTCTGGACCACCAAATTCTAGATTTTACATCTTCAACCACTTCTCTAAAACATATCGAAACCTCTCACTCTAGTCTTCAACACAAGAGAAATGCGGAAAAAAAAATCAAACAGTATCATGTAAGCAAAAATACTTCTTCACAACACTGTCTTCAGTATTTATCAAATTTTCTCAAAAGCACTTGTAAACTTAGCAACAAGAGCAATATACTAACATCATTAGTACTTTTTCAAGTCATTCAAATCACCTTAGCATAATGACTTTATCAACCAACAACAACAACATTAGAAGATACAATTGACACCAATAACAACACAAACATGTTGACATCAATGACAACACCAATTAGCACATACTTACAACAATCTCCCCCTTTGTCGTTGATGGCAACATATGATGTGAAAAACCATCATGACATAATTCTACACTAATCTCACTCTCCCCCTTTCATTTATACATCTTACTCTCTCTTTGTTTTTCACATGAACTCTCTCCCCCTTTGACATTAATGGTAAAGGGTGACACATCTTCTTCAAGCTTTCTCCCCCTAAATAAGATACTGCATATACTTGCAGCTACTCTGAATACCTCCCCCTGACTGTAACATTCTTCAATGCCACTACCTGCTCCCCTTAAGAGGGAGCCTCCACCATTAGTCCATAAAAGAAAGACTCCTGAATCCCATTGGACTAATGCACTTCCTTATTCATCTAGTTCAACAAAGGAAGGGCAATAACCCCTAACTTCTCCCAGAGATACTCAAATGTGTCCTTAGGAAGAGCCTTGGTGAATATGTTAGCAACCTTTTTGTGGTAAAAAGGAGGAGGGATGGTGGTTTTGATTTGTTTTGAGGGTTTGATGGGTTTAGATCCTCCTTTCACTACAAACATTCAAGGACATTGTTGAAAATGAAGGTAGAACTACTGCTATAAACTTTAAAATTTTGTGTATGAAAAGCTGAAATAAAGATTAATCTATAACAATTAATGAACAATTAATTTGCACATTCAATCCAATGTAGAAGAGAAGAGAAGAGAAGAGAAGAAGCTTGCAAAGTATTTACGTGGAGAAACCCTTTTGGGAAAAAACTCCACACTCAAAGATGTTTCCTGCTTGTATTAAATCTCTTTGGAAAAGATTACATTCAATACTAAAATTTCTCTAAGTCCTTGATGCACTTCACAAAAAAGCTTATTGTTTTTTTCTCTAAGTCTTTACAAAAGACTTTTGTTTTTTTTCTTCTAAGTCTTTACAAAAAACTTTTGCATGCACTTCAAAACCTTCTTCAATCTTCAAACCTATAAAAAATTTCAAAAGCTTCTTGCTTTTTTCTTCAAAAAGCTTCTTTCTTTTTTCTTCAAAAGCTTCTTGCTTTTTTTTAATTCTAAGTCTTGTTCACAATTAAATCAAAAACCCTCTTTTAATTCAACAGCTTCTTAATTCAAAATCTTAAAACTCAAATTACAATAAATTATAATTGATAGCATAGCTTGCAAAGCTCATGCAAAAACCAAGCACACTTTAATTGAGAAGACTGAACTCAAACAAAGTCCAAGCTTTGAGTTAACTACCCCTTCATGATGTGGGCACCTAAGATGGCTAAATATAGTTCTCCTAACATCAAACTTATCACCAAATAAAAGTAACATCAAAAACTCCTCCATTTGGGCATCCATATTTCCTTGAGTTTCTGATAGCTGAAGTGATCAAATACACATCAAAATCATGCAAACAACATGCAAGATTGATGTTCCCAAGGTTATTCTGAAATATCTTGTTTTGTACATGCAAGTGACATGCAAACACCGGATCCAACATACAACTGATACCCATTACCTAAAACACTGAGATGTACTATCCTACAACTTTTGGGAGTTGGAGTGTCCTGCAAGTAATATCTTAAAACTTACATGCAACTGACATGCGAGCATTTTCAACAACATGCAACTGATACCCATTTCTTGAATCATTAAGATGTGCCATCCTGTAAGTTTTTGGAGTTGGAGTGTTCTGTAAGTAATCTCACAAAACTAACATGCAACTACATGCAAGGTCATATAACTGACATGCAAGAACATGCAAGGTCATACAAGTCCATAGGAATGACATGCAAGCACATGCAAGTGAAATGTAACAACATGCAAGGTCATACAAGTCCATAGGAGTGACATGCAACAACATGCAAGTCCATATGAGCAACATGCAACAACATGCAACAACATGCAAATAACATGCAACAACATGCAATTACATGCAAGCTACATGCAAGAAATATCTAATTCATGCATCTCTAACACTGTAGTTAACTCCAACATTATATTCATGCAAGATGTCTCAACATTATCCACTCATGTACATAAAAAAAACACAACTCCAAGTCTAAATATAAGTCCCCATGAAAAGGGGATGCCCAAGTTTAACTCCCACTTACTAGGAGTTTATCAAACTCTCAAAATAGACTTAGGAGAAGTCAACAAAGTATTCATGGCTCCCATCTCAAAGTGGGCACCCAAGTTTGACATTATCCATTTAGAATTTAATTGCAAAAGTCAAAGTGATGTAATTAATAAATAATTAATCTCTCAAAGTCTTAATGTGTTGGGGAACACATTCCAAGAACTTTGGAGATACATGAATTGGTTAGAGTTACAAGTTCATGGCAACTTATCCCAACAGACATATCAATCAAGTTGAATCTCTACTAAGTGAGAGCATTCACCTAACAGGTTGGGCTGTCACTTGGAATGATGTGAAAACTCAGAAATTGCTAATTAATATCTCACTTTAATCCTTAAATATGCAAGAAACCCTAATTATGCATAATAGTGCATAAACTGATAAATTTAGATGAATGCTTACAGACTAAGGAAAAGGACTGAGATTAATAAATAACCATTTTTAGAAGTTTGGAATTTGGAATATTCGAGGACAATGCCCTGGGTGCCCAAGTCCAAGGCACTATTTTCTTCGTAGAATGCAGAACTCCTTCTGGCACTGATGATCCTTGTTTTGACTATTTTTGTCACCTGAAATGCGAAGGACACTGCCCTGGGCGCCCATGTCCAAGGTAGGTTGATTCTCAGGATGTAGAAGCTCCTTCAAATGTAGAATGTCCATGTAACTCTAATTCCTATCTCTAAAACTCCATAGGACATTGCCCTAGGTGCCCATGTCCCAAAAATGCTCCATTTTGCTTCTTTCTTTCGAATCCTGAATCCTTGTCATCTGTAACTTTCCTCTGCAACTCCACTCTGTGAAACTCAATACTTATAACCTACAATAATAAAGGAGTATGGTTGGGGGTTGTGTTGTTTAGAGGCTTGCTTCATTCAAGTCTCGAAGAGACATTCAAGTCTTATGAACATCGTTGTTAGATAAGAGTGTGTATCCCTGCGGGATAGAGGTAAAATCCAAATGATAAATGATTCAAACACAAGTAAATGTCACCTTGAAGTGTATATCTCACATAAATGAAGGATTTTCAATCACATGAGAAGATGAAGTCAAATCTACAATCACAAACACAAGAATAATGCTATGCTCTACAACAATGAATAACTTGAATCACAAGTATGCCTAAAGTTCACAATCATCTTCTAGTTTACAAATGAAAACCTAAACATTCTTATATATGCAACTACAAACATTCCCACAAAGAATTTCATAATTCAAACTTTCAGTGTCAACATAAGACCAAATAACGGTCATATAACTGACATTTCAAATTAGGGCCTGACCCAAAATAGGGCAGGACTAGGGCACGAACGCCCAAGTCCTCCCCCCTATTTTAGGTAGGAGTCATCTCACTAGCACCTCCTAGGTCCTCTTTACCACAAGACTTTAGGGTTTTCTCATCGGGATTCAAAATTAACATACAAGATGCTCTAAATGCATTCTAAGGACCCGGGAGCTAAACCTTAAGAGGGAAAAGCCCCCAAGGGGACATTTTCTGACATAACAAACCTGATCTTTTGTAGGCACATACTAAAGCTTCACTTCTTTCTCTGTAACCTTCTATCTCAAAAAGTGATACCTAATAGAAATATGTTTTGTCCTTGAATGCATCATTGGATTCTTTGAAATGTTAATGGCACTGGTATTATCACAGAAAATAGGAATTGGATCATCATACTCAACTTTGATATCCTTCAGAATTTGTCTCATCCATAGCACTTGTGTACAACATGATGCTATTACAATGTACTCTACCTCTGCAGTAGATAAGGATATTGAATCCTGCTTCTTGCTTTGCCATGACACAGCTCTGTCTCTAAGAAAGAACACACCACCACTTGTACTTTTCTTGTCATCTACACATCCAACCCAATCTACATTTGTGCAGGCACTTAGGGTGAAGTCATTATTCTTAGGATACCACAAACCATGGTCTAGAGTGCACTTCAAATACCTGAATATCCTCTTTACTGCCATGACATGTGACTCTCTAGGATCTGCTTGAAATCTGGCCACAAGACAGACTGCATGCACGATATCTAGTCTAGTAGTAGTTAGGTATAGCAGTCCTCCAATCATTGATCTATATTTGCTCTAATTAGCCTTAGGGGATTCATCATCTTTTCTAATCTTGCAACCAGATGTCATGGGAGTACAAACTGGTTTAGATTCTTCCATTCCAAACTTTTTTAACAATTCCTTGAGGTATTTTGATTGTGAAATGAAAATGCCTTTGTCTATCTGATTAATTTGCAGCCCAAGGAATAAGTTCATCTCACCACACATTGACATCTAAAATTCTTTTTGCATCTCATCTACAAAGTTCTTACACATACTTTCATTTCCACCAAATATTATATCATCCAAATAGACCTCAATAATCATGATTTGATCTTTGCTTACCTTGATGTACAAATTACTATCTACAAACCCTTTACTGAATCCCTGCTGCAACAAATACCTATCTAACCTAGCATACCAAGCTCTAGGAGCTTGCTTCAGTCCATACAATGCCTTCTTCAATCTACATACCATATCTAGTTTGTTTGATAACTAAAATCCATCTGGCTACTCTATATATACTTCTTCCAACTCACCATTCAGAAAAGTAGACTTTACATCCATTTGATATACCTTGAAATATTTATGTGTTGCATAAGCTGAAACAACCTAATAGCTTCCAATCTTGTCACCGAAGCAAAAGTTTCTTCATAGTCTATTCCTTCCAAATGTGAGTAACCTTTTCATATAAGTCTAGCTTTGTATCTTACCACTTCTCTATTCTCATTCAACTTATTTCTAAAAACCCACTTTGTTCCAATCACATTCTTATCTGTAGGTTTGGGGACAAGTTCCCAAGTCTTATTCTTTTCAATTTGCATCAATTCTTCTTCCATTGCCTTGACCCAATGTTCATCTTTACATTCTTCAATAATTGTCTTAGGTTCAACCCTTGAAAGTAAACAGAGATTTACCTATTCTTCTACAACTCTTCTTCTTCTCAAAACTCGTTTGCTTTTGTCACCAATGATCTGTTCCTCTAAGTGACTCTTTTGTACATACTTGGGGGTTTTAGGAACTCTTTCAGGAGCTTCTTCTTCTTCAACAATCTGAACTTCCTTGTCTTTCTCTTCTTCAACTTCTTCTATATCAACAGTCTCATCTAATTCATATTCATTAGGCTTTGAGATTCTCTGAATATCTTCATCTACCTTTACATTTGCACTCTCAAATAATCTTTCTCAACCTTTTGTTGTACCACCGATAAGCTTTGCTCTTGGTAGAGTACCCAAGGAATATGCCTTCATCACATCTAGCATCAAACTTTCCTAACTCTTCATCTCTTCTGATATAGCATTTGCTTCCAAAATCTTTGAAATACTTGACAGTAAGAGTTCTTCCATACCATAGCTCATAAGGTGTCTTCGTTCCATTTGCTTTGACCTGCACTCTATTCTAAATGTAGACAACGGTGTGAATTGCTTCTTTCCCAGTATATTTCTAGTAGGTTTGCTTCTTTGATCACCGTTCTAACAGCTTCCTAAACTGTTCTATTCTTCCTTTCAACTACTCCATTTTGCTGAGGCATTCAGGGGGAAGATAATTGTCTCTTTATCCCATGTTCTTCACAAAAAGCATTGAATTCATTTGAAGTAAACTCACCATCTCCGTCAGACCTCAAACACTTGATTCTCAAAGCCATTTCATTTTCAACCATTGCTTTAAATGCCTTGAACTTGTCTAGGGCTTTTGATTTTTCTCTAAGAAAAGTGACCCAAGTCATTCTTGAATAATTATCAATAAGTAGCATGAAATACGTGTCACCTTGTAGACTTCTTGTTCTTGTAGGACCACATAAATATGTATGCACCAACTCCAACAGATCGGTAGAGGATTGTTCTTTGCTCTTGAAGCTAGTCTTTGTCTACTTCCCGAATTGACATTCTTTACAAATAGCATTAGTAGGCTTCTCAATCTTAGGTAGGTCTCTTATAGCTTGAACTGAGCTTTATTTTCACTAGATTATCAAAGTTAATATGACACATGGTCCTATCCCATAGCAATCTTTCATTTGACTGAGCCAAAAAGAAATAATTATTAGTACCTTTCAATTGATAAACATTACCATGAGTCTTCTTACCAGCAACAATTATTGTTTCAGAGCTTTTCCTTATCTCACATCCATTGTCCTTAAACATTAGATTGTATCCTTTGTCACACATCTATCCAACACTTAGAAGATTATGCTTTAATCCTTTGACATAAAGAACATCATCTATATTATGCTTTCCATCAAAATTAATTGACCCTTTTCCACAAATCTTACCAGCTACATCATCACCAAATCTAACTAGTCCTCCATCATACTTTTCCAATTTAACAAACTTACTCTTATCTCTTGTCATGTGATTTGAACATCTGGTGTCAATGATCCATTCATCCTTTTCCTTTCTAGCATGAAATGCAGACATCACTTTCTCTTCTTCCAGACTTCCTTCCTTCACATAGCTTGCAAGATTAGTAGAAATAGGTTCTTCTTTTAGGGCAATAAAAAAGCATTCACTAGCAGTACCATCCTCAAAATCAGATTCATCATCAATTACACCATCATTCTCTTCAACATAGTTACTTTTCCTTACCATCTTAACTTTACCTTCTTTGTTCTTAATCTTCAAAGCTCTATCAAGACATCTTGAAGCATAATGACCAATCTTACCAAAACTAAAACATTTGAAAGGTAACTTACCTCTGAACTTTCCGGTACCCTTTTTCATTATGCTTACAAAGTTTACCTCAATCAAATCAAAGTCTTCCTCATCTAACTCCACAACATACTTGTCTATTTTAATAGTCCTTTCTGATTTAGCCTTAAAAGCATTCTCGACTTTCATAGGACCATTAGTAGTACCAAATTCTCTCATCTCAAAAGCAATCAGTTTACCAAGCAATTGATCTTTTGAAAGCTTGTCCATATCTTGCAATTCTTCAATGGTAGACACTTTGTGACTATAATATTTGGGAAGTGTTCTGAGTATCTTGTTTACAACTTCTTTATCATCCATGTCTCCACCAAGACCTTTGATGCCGTTGACAACTTCATCAATCTTCTGCATATAACTTGTTATGTTCTCATCTTCAGACATCCACAGAGTTTCATATTTGAACTTCAAATTTTGTAGCTTGGCTTTCTTAATAGATTCATCACCTTCATAGATATTTTTCAATTTATCTCAGATCTCATGTGTAGTTTCCAAATCCAAAACTTTCACCAATTTAGAGTTATATAGAGCATTTATTAGGGCATTTTTGGCTTTACCATTAGTCTCATAAGCCCTAATCTCCATTGCAGTCTCTGGACCATCTTTAGGTATAGTGCATTCTTCTTGAACCATTCTCCACACATTATAACCAAGAGAATTAAGATAACTTTGCATTCTTACCTTTCAAAAGGCATAGTCAGTTCCATCAAACTAAGGAATGTCTTTCTTGTGCACCATCCTAGATCTACCTTAAGTTATTAGGCTTTCTTCCAAGGAGCCTTGCTCTGATACCTTAAATGCACAAGACAACTGAGAGGGGGGTGAATTATTTGTATCAAAAACTTTAAACCCTCACAAACATAATCACATCTACATCAATTCACTTAAACCCTAATTCTATTATGAAATTAAACATGAAAAATAGATAACGGAAACTTAATCACATCAACACCATGCATAAGAGGACACTAGATTTTTACGTGGAAAACCCTAAAAGGGAAAACCATAGTGAGAATTAGCTCACAATATATAGTAGTATCAATACCAAATTACAAAGAGGCTCACTACCAAAGGGATCACTATCTAAAGAAATACTGACTGCAATAGGCTCACTGCCATGAACTAACATGATAACATCTACCACATGCTTGAGTTCAGTTCCAATGAAGTGCAATACATATCACCTTCATAGCCTCACAACACAAACATCCTCATCTTTGCATTTTCACACATACACATAAATTATTTATACTTATTTATATCTATCATCAACCTTGAAACATTCATCAAGGTCAGCAATACATTCTACAACCTTTGGAACAATCTCCAAGGTCGGCAAACATACAGAATTTAAATTAGGGTTGGACCTAAACATTCCTGCGGAGAAAAGGAATGAAGGTGAAATACCTCACATCTTAGCTCAGACCTAAATACATATTCACACGCTTCAACATGCTTCCACAATCCACGAAGCACATCCTCAAAGAGTGTAAACAACCAAGTCGACTAAAATTAGTGTTGACACTAGGATATTTAGGCACATACTTCCAAGAACACAACCATAACTTGTGGACCAAGAACAAGCCTTCAACATGATCTGAAGACATGCAAAAACAACATGAAATCACCTGGGAGCCAACAAATCTAGCTACAACAAATCTCACTTGAAGATAGATCACAAACTGCTCACAACCAACACTGCCAAGCTTTGCTACTCATGAAAACTACATTCTAAAGCACCAAATCACAATTCCTTTGGATGAAACATAGATATGGATCTTAGGAACACTTTTCTAGAACCACAAGACCAAAAACCAAACTGTGGAGGAATAGGGAGCAAAATACTTTCTCCCTATCACACTACAAATGTTGCCAGGTACAGTCTTGAATCTGGTGAACATAAATTTCAGGCCACATCATTCCAGACCACCAAGTTCTAGATTTAACATCTTCAACCACTTCTCTAAAACATATCAAAACCTCACACTTTGATCTTCAGCACAGGAGAAATGCAGAGCAAAAACTCAGACAGTATCCCGTAAGCTAGAATACTTCTTCACAACATTGTCTTTAGTATTTATCAAATTTTCTCAAAACCACTTGGAAACTCAACCACAAGAGAAATATACTAACATCATTAGCACTTCTTCAAATCATTCAAATTACCTTCACATAATAACTTAATCAACCAACAACAACAACATTAGAAGATATAGTTGACATAAATGACAACACAAACATGTTGACATCGATGACAACACCGATTAGCACATACTTGCAATAGATACTTCTTGTCCATGAGGTCTCTCAAATGCTCAAATTCATGAGCTGACAATTCATACCTTTTAGGGTCTGCACTATAATCACATTGAAGAACATGATCATCTTTACCATAGCTATCATATTCAACATCCTTGCCCATTTTCTCATAATTTTTTTATCAAATTAATTCATCTAATTATCATAATACTCAGCACCACCCTCTTCATTAGGGAATTCTTCTTCTCTACTCATTGAATGAGCAACTACATAATTGGTTGAATCATGTGGAAGATAGAAGGCCTTACACCATAATGATACCTCTTAGAAGTTGACTTGATCCCTCCTCAATAGATCTGGTGTGTCCTTCTCAGGATGCTTGAAACTCACTTTCTTGGGGATTGCCTACCTATAATTCTATTATGGCCTCTTATACCAATCAGTGTTCTAATGCCTAATATGTAATATTTTTCCTTCATTAGAGTGTGTTGCTACACCTTGAGGTGACAATCCTTTTTCATTTCTTGCTACCTTATAAGACAAATCTTTCATAACTCCCATGAGCTTATCCAATTTGTCTTCATTTGTGAGAGGCTTGTTCAGAGTGGCCCTATCTGCCTAGGAGATCATTACATCTAATTGCTTAAAATATTTACCTAAAGTTCTCATGTTACTTTCTATGTTTATGGCTATAGCATATGCCTCCCTCAATATTTGAGGATTCTTGTCCCTTAGACAATACCTGATCTTAGAATCAAATGCACCACAATACAAAACTAAACACATTGATTCATTATGTCTAAGATTTAGAGCTACTTTCCTCATGGTCATGATGAAACCACTATTGAAGTCCACCACTATTTCATTTATTCCCTTCTTGATGGTTGTAAGTTCATGTATGGAAAACTTGGAATCAATCCTATCCCCATACTGTAATCTGAAAACCTTCATGAACTCTTCCCAGGAATCAATACTATTATCTAGGAGACTCTTGAACCATTCCTTGGAAATTTCCTCTAGTGGATGAATGAATAACTTCATCATCACATCTTCATGGTCTATCTTTTACTCATCTATGACATTGATAAAGTGTCTCAAGTGTTCTTCTTCAGTGACTGCATTATTACCTTAAAATCTAGGGATCTTTCCTCTTATTTCATTTTGAATGGGATTTTGAAAATCAAGGATGCCAAAGAAGTCTAATTATTTATACCTTTCTACTCCCAAATGCTACCTGGCTGGAGGGAACCTTTGATCTTGTCTTTGGAATGTAGGCCTAGGATTTGGGATGTTTCCAAACTGTTAACCCATTTTATGCTACTACAGATATTGTTTTTAATACTGCTAATGATATTGTTGTTGATTAGGAGGAGTCTAATTATCACGTTGATTTCTAACCTATTTCTAGGATACTTGGGATTGAGCTTTCTTGGTAAGTTGAGCTTGTTGTCATTCAATCCCTGCTTTTAGTTCATGTCTTCTCTATCTGATATGATCAAGTAATTCCAACTATTCTTTGATAATATTTTCCCTCCCCTTAGCATTTGTATGCATTGGTTGTTCATCATTATGAAGAATGTTTCCATATTCATTCCTTAGTGACCTTGTGGGTGAAGTAAGATGATGGGATGCTTGATATGTCTCTTCATTTTACATACCAAATGTTCCTCTTTATGCCACTCTGGACCTATCTCTACTTTCCCCACCAATGATATTTTCATTCTTTCTAACTTCATATTCATCTACATTTTCTCTTCTATTTTTCCTTACTATATTATCAACAAAATCTTTTGATGTGTACTGGTATTGATCCCTCAAATTCACAAATGTGTCATTGATACCTAATGTCTCACCTTGATCTTGAGCATTTAGTCTAAAGGACTCACCAGTGTTTCTATCCCTCCATCAATTCCTATGACCTTTGGTTTGGTCAAAGGATTCTTCACATCCAAACTGCTCCTAGTTTCTTCTTCTTCAATCCATTGTGAATTGTTCTAACTATAAGTTAATTTCTAGGTTGACCTAAATAGAGTTGCCACTTCCCACCTAAAAGAGATTTCTTTGCAAACAAAAATTTTACTAAGTTGCAAAGATGATAAATTTATAACTAGAATTAGACTATCCCCAATAGTGGTGCCAATCTGTTCGGTGCCAAAATAGCTAATCCAAAACACTAGAGTATGTCCTAATCTCTTAGGCCAAGGGTGTCATCAAGGAAATAGAAAAGGGAATCGTTAATAGGATAAGGATGATTAAGGCCAATTATTAGGAGTGGGTAATCTCCTCCTCTCTTTTGGCTTAGCTAAACCAAGGAGGGTGTTCCTAGAGGTACCCTCAATAGGGATTGGCTACAACATAAAATGCATAAAATAGCAACACAATAGCAGTACCTAGATGGTAGTTTTGACCACAAAGGTTTTCACTAAATCAAAAAACTAACCTACTACCTAATTAACCTCTTATGAAGTTGATGATGGCATTGTTGTAGCAGTGCAAGATGCAAGTATGCATATTCAGTTCTATATGATTGAAGCTTGACAAGTTTAGAAAAGATATACCCTAGTTAAACTGTAGAACCAAATGATGCACATAGTTTAATACTTACCTCTAATTCACATTTGACTGATTTAATTCATTTTTGAATGACGTGGGTGAACATTCCTAGATGGGTGCCTACCCAATGGGTTACTAAGTCAATTTATCAAAGAAAAACAGAAAAAAATACATGGTTGTCTCTTTGAATGACTAGATACATGAAGAATTGATATCAAAAGCAAATATTATTGAAAGAAAATATACTTAATAATCCCTAATTCTACTACACCCATTCACATACCTTATTGAAATGATCACTACAAAGGCTTCAATGTTTTAAGAATTTGTCATATTCATCAAATCAATTATTACAATAATGTCATACAACATGGCAAGACGAAAATCCTTCCCTGAATGAACACATAAATAACAGAGAAGTGTATAGATGATACCAAATACACTTTTCAATTTGCACATATATCTCAATACTGCCCCTTGAAAAACTAAAACTTTCATTTGATAGAACCCCAAGAATGTTCTGCATGCTATCTACCTAAAGAATGCCAAAAGATCCCCCCTATCAAAATTAAAAGTGAGCCAATATATACATTCCTCAAAAAATGCCCTAATCTACATTGAATGATGCCATGGTTGTTAGGTGTTTCCCACCCAGACAAAGATATGTTAACAACATGTAAGTACAAATGGGTAGTTGGAAGAAGCCACCAACTACATTCATGGCACCTTGAAGAGAGTAGTTGGAGGTAGATGAGACGTACAGGGGTAGTTGGATGTTTAGACATGTCTATCAAGCTTTGTTTCTGCCTTGGCACCCAATTTTCTACATTTACAAGCTCTTTCTAGATGATGTCAGAGCCTACGGGCTCGGTTGGAACCAATTCAAGGGTTCCAGTGGTTTTGAGAACCACTATAACTGCTAACATCTTGTTTTTTTTCCTCTTTTTCACCTTATGTTCGCTATTGTTCCTCCATGTCGGCGATTCACCAACCACCAGCAACTAGGAAGCCATTTTTTCTTTTCTTCTTTCTTTTCTTTGTCTTTCTCCCCATACCTTATCACCTTAATTCTTGTTCCTCCTCTAGTTCTATTTGTCAGAGACCGCGCTAACATTGGGAACCAAGAACCAAATCAACCATCGACATCTTCATTACTCCGGCTAATTCAATTCAAGTCATTTCTAGTGAAAATGACTAAGGGTTGAGATACTTCCCTCTTCCTCCCTTTATTCTATTTCTCCATTTCCTTTTCTTTTCTCTTTACCCTTCATTCCCTCTTGTCAAAGGTTTGTCAACAGTCAAGAACATGCCTCTTTTCTCAATTACTCAGCTTTTTTAATCTTTGATCATACTCTTTGTCGATGAGTCGGGCAAGACCAGGAACCATAGGAACTAAGTCAAAGGTTTCAATGGTTCTAGAAACCACTAGAACTACTGATAAGTTCCACACTTCCTCACTTAAAGACTTAATTATTTTTTTGTTCAACATTGGGGTTTTAGGGCCTGATAGGAACCGAGGAACCTTGTCAGAGATTCTAGTGGTTACAGGAACCACTAGAACCATCAACAAGTTCCTAGAAAACCTAAAAGGGTCAGCAAAGGCCAAAATTAGAAAAACATACATTTTCTAAGGATTTTTAGAGGCTTTTGAAGAAATTGAAGCAAGACAACATACTAGGGAGGGCCACACTTAGGATTTTTTAGGATTTTGCAAGTGTTTTTTTACAAGATTAGCATTGATAAACTTGGGTCCCAACACTTACAATTTCTTTTGTAGTAAAAAACCCATGAGAGATTGAGATTGGTGGATGAAAACCCATTGGTTTCTTACATCAAAGGAAAATTCCCTTTGGTTTAGTAGGATAATCTCACTCAGAGGTTGTGATTGAGCTCCCAGAGTTGTAGATTTTAACTTGTTTTAGTTTGTGTTATGCTGGTTTTGGTGTGGAGTGAGAGAAGAGATTTGATTTCAATTGGTTGTTGTGTGTTTGTTCCATATCAGTATTTTTTGTTCATTTTTATTCATCCAAAGAAGCTGGAATAGTTATCCTTCAATCAGATGTAAAATTGTCAAATTTGGAGTGATGGAGCTTTGGGGTTTCCAATTATTTCTTTTGGGTTTATTTAGTTTGTTGTTACTATTGTTGTAGTTGTTGTATTTATTGTTATTAAAGTTTATTATTCTATGTTTCAAATGTCTAGAAGATCAAAAAAAGTAATGGAGATTTATCTATCTTTTGGTGGTTCATATTGTCTAAAATCAGTTGTCAATGTATGAGCTATTTTGATAAAATTTTGTATTAATTTCAGAGTTGTAGCTAATCATTTCTATCAAGTTTCTTGTGTGTTATTTATATAATATCAGTGCATTAATCAGACTTATACCAATGAAGAGGATTCTGAGTGATTATGAGAAAAATGGCCAAAGTTTGAGTTGTATTGTTATGTGGAAAATTGTGTGGAAAAATGGGAATTTGCAAGATCTTGACAAATCTTTCAAATCTAAAATTTTATATGTTAATTTATTTTGTGGAGGAAATTACAAAATTGAAATAATATTTTCAAAATTTTAAAAAAATGGTTTTTAAAATAATTAAATTTTTTAGATTTGAAATACCAATTAAATCGGTATATGACATAAATATAATTGGTGAACTTAATATGTAATTAGGCTCAAGACTCAACTAAAAAAAGGAAAAATTATGACTCACATTCATCCATACAAAGAAAACTTATGATGCCAGCAAAAACATGTGATAAGATGATAATATGGCAAAATGACTTGGTGAACTTAATAAAATACAACCAACTACAAAATCCACCAAGGTGACAGTGTGACCAGTGACACAAAGAAAATACAACAACAACATGATAAATCATGACTCATTTGTGACACCCCATTAGTAAGATTGCAACAAGAAATGAACTAAAACATGACAATATATGCAAAGGAAACAATCCATCAAAAATGTGATTCAACAAAACTTGAAAGAAGAGTCCCCAATTTTGCACAAATAGGGGTGTATTGTAAACTAGAACAACACATACCTTCCACGCCTGACACAAAAAGAAATGCATTAAAACCAAACTTCAAAATGATATAAATCATAAATCCTACACAAAGGGGAACATTTCATCAACAATAATGATCAAGTGGAGCTACAAAATTAATCATTAGATTGCTTTCAAAAATATCGCTAAAACAAATCAAATCTAAGAAAATCCAAAATGGAAAGATTACCTGAAAAATATTTTTCACAATTAATACATCCAAGCACATAGATATGTGTTGATACCAAAGTTAGAGTGAGCAAATTTACAATGATACCTACATACTTTCATCCAAGTTTGTGCATATGATTAATTCCCTTTTTTTCACCTATAGAATCAGTTAGAATAGCTTTGGATATCAAGTTTTTTTAACACTTTTAACATTAATAAAGGAAAAGATCATCATTAGACATAATAGTGTGTTTTAATAGACATGCCTTTTTATTGACTACCTAGGCATAGCTTCGTTGCTAGCCAGGTGTCCATAGCCTTGACAAAGATACCTTTGGTCCTACACGAGGCATATATCAAGTTTTGTTAACACTTTTAATAGATGGAAGGAGAACTCTCCCTAATCTAGTCACCCTCAATTCTCTAATTTGAAGAATATTTTTGTAAGAATGTTTGTCCCTACTCTCAATTCTTATGTTTCTTTTGCTGGACAGGACCCTTAATGGAAGAATTTTCAGGACTTCTCTACTCAGATAGATGGATTGGGGGATATAGTTGTTCAATTTCAGAATTTTTTGGGAAGTTTTAATTTCTTAAAATTATTAAGGGAGGATGAACTCATTTGGTCTGCCCATACTACAAGGAATTTCATGGTGGCCTCTGCATATTATATGATTACTAGCATTGATACTAATGTTTTTTTATTGGAAGTTGATTGGGAATCATAGAATTATTCCCAAAATCAATTCTTTTGGTGGGTGGTGATTCACAACAAGATCCTTACTATAGATAATCTTACTAAAAGAGGTTTTTATCTGCCCAACAAATATTCTATATGTTGCTCTAATGAAGAAATTGTGGTCCATTTATTGTTCCACTTTAGATTTTCTAAGGAGATATGGGAAAGGACTTTTTCCAAGTTTGAAAGTGAATGGGTTATGCCTCCTAACATATCTTCTTTTGTGTTTTCTTGGAATCTTTGTCCCTTTAAACACCATGTTCTAAAGGAGATTTGGATTCAAGATACCCTACATATTATGTGGGGTTTATGGAAAGAGTGGAATAATAGGATCTTCAGAGATTTTGCTTCAAAAGTCCAATAGGTTTCTTAGGCCATTGGTTGTGCTATTCAGGAAAATGTCAATGTGGCAAAGATTGAGAAGCCTAAAAATATCCCTAGTGCTCTTGAGATAAGAGTTAGTAAGAACCAGGGTATTACCCAAAATCTCAATAATGTGGATTTGCAAAAAGCTTACATTAGGAAACACACAATATGGAAAAGTCCTCCTATGGGTTGGGTTAAACTCAACTTTGATGGTTGTTCAAAAAATCCTAGTTGGTCGGCAATTGGGGGTATTATCAGGGATGATAAAGGAGATTTGATTGAAATTTATGCCAAGAGCATAGGTTGGAAAATGAATAACAAAGCAGAGGCTTGTGATCTTTGGTGGGGTATTAAAAGATTAGCACACTATGGTTTTTAGCATGTGGAAATTGAGGGAGTAAATTGAGGGAGACTCTAAGATCATCATCGATCTTGTTATGAAGACCTCTAACCCCCTTGGAGAATTAAGGATTATATTGAAGATGTAAGGTTAGCTTTAAACAATTTTAATTGCTTCAATATACATCATATTTTTAGGGAAGGCAATGAAGTTGCTAACTCAATCACTAACATTTGACTTCAATTTGAAGATTGGCATTATTGGACAGATGTTCAATAGTTCCCTAGATTTTTTTGCACTATTATTAATGATGATAAGAAATAAGGGGTTTTATCATTGTAAGGTGATGACTAACCTTATGTTGGTCATGTGGATTCTCCTTCATAATATCCATGACTTCTTTATTCATCTTAGAACCACTGGACTTTGTAAGGTGATGGATCATGATGATCCTTACATTTTTCATGTTGTCCATCTGAAGTTTATAAGTTGTGATAATAATAATCCTATGAGTAGAGGTTGTAGGATTTTATTGTTGATTTTTTATTTCATTTGCACCAACCTCAGAGGTAATTGTGAGTTGCTAAATTTCATTACCTTTAATTTCTTGTATTTCTTTGTTTCTGCTAGTATGGGAGGCCATCTTTTGTGATTGGAACCGGTGCCCTTTGTGTCTCTCAAGAAGAATGGCCAGCATTGGGAAATCTTTGATAGAAGATGTATTGCTTCTTTCTTTGAAGTTGTGCATGCGCATGATGAAAATTTGATAGTTTAATTTTTCAACTCCTAGACTAATAGGGAGGTGATTGTAAGAGGCATTAAGATCATTGCTATGGAGGAACTCATAGGTAAAGTTACAGGTATGAGCATTGAAGGTAGGAAAGTTCACAAATGAAGGCAAGGGTGTTATAAGAATTTCAAGCTCTTGTTAGGCACCAAAATGGGTTTGACAAAATGGTACTCCCCTCGCCTTGGGCCCTGGTAAGTTTTCATTTGATGAAATATTTTACTTTGAAGGGTAGGTATACTACTGTGCATGGATACCATTTCCCTCTTTTACACCATCTCCATCATAGAAACTATGTCATCTTTCCTTTCTTTTTGTTTTCTTCCATGGAAAAATGTATAAGGATGGAGCAAACCCTCATTTACACACCAGGGTTTAATTCATGCCCTTTATTAATATAATGTTATACTTACCCCGATGATTATTCTGAATTATGGGGCTAAGGGTTTTTTGGGTCATCTCGTCAGTATTAAGATTGGGGCTAATTCCCCTAGTACTAATTCCTCTAGTACTGGTGCCTTGAAGAATCCTCCCCTTGTTTCTACTAGAACAAGATTGTTAGAGATCCTAAATCTTCTTCTCTCCCTGGTACCTCTAAGGGTTCCCCTGACTATGCTAGGAAGAAGAAGATTGCTTTTCGTGATAAGATGTCCAAACTTCTAAGGGAAAGATCCCTAATGTTTTGATGCATAAGGAGGGAGGAACTTTGTCACCTACCCCTACTTTGTAGGGTAAAACTTGATAATGTCAAACATGTAGATGATTCTATGAGGCCAATTATTTTTCCTTCATTATTTTGATCATTTTGCATTTCAGTTGATGACATTATCAGACTTTTAGAGACTATGGTTTCATTATGCAGATTTGATTATATCTCCTAATTTTGATATGACATTGATTAGACATATGGTGATTCAATATTGATCATATTTTGATGCTATGTTGAGACTAGACATGCGAGATATATTAGATGATGTTTTGTGATGTGATTTCTAGTTTTGTATGTGATGATGATTATGTGACATTTGATAGAAAAATGCAGTTTAAATCAGTATTATGTTATAGATGATTATTGTTGTATTCAATGGCATGAATTTAATTCCAGTTGCTTCGGCTATGATTATTCATGATATGATTGACACTTGATCGAGATGTGTAGGATTTACATTCCCAGGCCACGGGAAATTGGAGGTAGAATTCACACATAAGTTATTCCCTATGAAACCGATCCATTCCCAAGAGGGATGAGGATCACGTTTGAATTGAGTGTTGATTTAAGTGCTTGTTTAATTTTATCATTTTGGCCTAGTACCCCTTGGTTTAATTTAATTGTATCATGTGTTGTATAATTTTTATTGATTTATACCACTTGGTATTGTTTTTATTTTTGAGGCCATTTAAGTGGATTTATGACTCCCTAGGTGAACCTTAGTGTCCCAAAATTTACCCTATGTGGTCACCCATGGGTCTAGGGTCAATTTTGACTAACTAAACCTTGGGATAACTCACTTTTGGTCACTCTAAACTGAGGTTTAGTTAAAGTGACGAATTTGAATTAGATAAGGGTGGGAGATGAGTCATGCTTTGGGAAAGACTCGTCTCCCTTCCCAAAGTTTGGGAATCCCTTCCCTAGGAAGACTTGGGAGGTCTCCATGACTCCCAAGTGTGTGGGATCTTCCTCCAAGACTCTCACACACATGTGATAGCATCTTAGAGGGAGATGGCTCTCTTAGAGAATAAAAGGATGCCATATGGCATCCCTTATCCTCATGGAGGCTTGAAGGGGAATTCCACCTCACCACTTGTTCTCTCACACATGTGTGAGAGCACAAGTGGATAAGGTGAGGATTGAGATAGAATTGGAGGATGACACTTGTCACCCTCACACTTCCTCTCCCTTGCAAGTAGCATAGGAGGAGGAAGAAGTGTCACCTTCTCATTCCTTAAGGCCAATTTAGAAGGCCTATATTACCTCCTCTTGTTGAGGAGTGTGGGGTTCTTGCATTTTTGGAGATTTCTTTCTATTTTGAGCAATTTTTTTGGGAAGTTAGAGGGATTTTAGAGATTGGAAGGTTGAGAGAAGCTTCAAGCTCATCACCAAACGTGCTTCCATTAGAGGGCTTTTGAAGGTAAGCCTCATGAGTATGTTCTTTACCCTTGCATATTTTTATTATGATGTGTTTGTAGATTTGTTGTTTGTTGTTTCATTTTTGTGTGGGATGGGAGTTTGGTGAGAGCACCTCCATTTGGAGGTAAGGCTCAACTTGTTTGGGGTAGGGGAAAGGAACCTCCTTGAGGTCACTCCCATATTTTGTGTTACATATGACCTTGAGGGCTTTTTACTTGTTGTGGAGATTATTTGAATGGCAAGAGTGCCATGGAAGTTTATTTTGAGATTTATTGGAGAGTTGTGGTTTTGGAGGTTTTGGCTTGAGGCCATGAGACTTGGTATTTGGTGTTTTTGGTGTGGCCTTTCAAGTAGAGGGGTCCATTCCCTACCCCCATCAAATTCATTCTCATGAGTTGTGTTATGTGTTTATCCTTGGGGTTGATTTTTGTGTTGTTGTTTTGATACTTGTTGTGGTGTGTTGCAATCGTGTGAATCCCTACCTCCCTAGCTCGGGGGTGACCCACTTGCTGGTCTACAGTAGGGAGGAGGGTATTTTGAAGTGGCTGAGTTTTCCCTTTTTGTTGTGTTTTATTTGCAGGTTCTTATTGAAGAAATGGAGCTTTGGAGAAGTCCATTTTTGTTTTTCCTTGGCCTTATGTTATTGGTTGTTTGAGCCATGGCCTTTGTGGCCCTATTGTAAATTTTGGCAAGTTATTATTTCCATCATGTTTGCTGTTATAGAGAAATGTAAATGTGAAGTATTATTAAATGGAATATTGGTTAAATTTATTTATCATCTTTTGAGCTTGTGGATGTAAGAAAATACATGTTATATTTTTTGTTGTTTATTCTCTAAGTTGTGGAGTGTGTGTGTGTTGAGAAATGCATGAGAAACTATATTTTGTTGTTGTCATGTTTTCCTTACAAAAAAAAGATATATGAGTGTTGTTAAATAAATCTTAGTGTATGCAAAAGAAAGAGAGGGAAATTTTAAGATTAGTTTTCTATTTTGTTGCATTGAAAGTTTCATAGTATTAGTTGATGTTAGAAAATGAGATGAGAGTGCATATTCTACCATATAGGTTCTTTTTCAAAAAAAAATGGTTAACTATGTATATTCATACTTTACAAAAAAAAGAGAAGAGAAATGTTACTAGGTTTATAATTATGGGATAGAGCAGAAAATTAGTATTTCCATGTAGCCCAGGATAGTGTTATTGAGAAGCAGCAATTTAATGTGTGTGTGTATATATATATATATATATATATATATATATATATATATATATATATATATATATATATAATTATACACACACATATATATATAGATATATATATATATATATATATATAATTATACATACATACATACATACATACATACATACATATATATATATATATACACCTTGCTTTTATTTTAAAATCTAGTTGTTCATTTCCTCTTTTATTATTTATTGTGCATTACAGAAATCTGATTAAAAAAAAAGAAGAAAACTAAACCCTATATAAGTTTTGTATATATTAAAATATATATATATATATAAAAATACATATATATATATATACAATAATAAAAGAAGTATATAAATTGTGATATCTTTGAAAGGCAGCATGTATATACATATCTCTGTATATATATATAGAAAACGGAATATATACAACAGAATAAGATTTTGAATATTACAAAGTAGAAACTAGAGAGCAATGTATGGCAGGCCGTGTATTTTTGTTCACTGAAAATATTTATTAAAAAAAAAACTATAAAAAAAATAGAAGCTTTGGTGGACGGTGGCCATGGCCACCGCCCACCAAAGAACCTTGCAGAGTAGGTGTGGGGATGGGGTCGAGCCCCCACCCACACCCGTTTCCCCCAAACTTCAACACGCAGACTGCCTCCCCTTCGTGGTGATCCACATACACCCCCCGTAACCTCCTCCGCAGACTCCCCACCACCGTCCATTCAGCACTGCTCCCACAGATCCCCTCTATGCGGTGGCGGCGACAATAATCTCCTCCTGTTGACCCCCCCTTGGGTGTCGTGAACCCTGTTAACCCTATTGCATATTCAACAGTATAAACCAATATATATATATTCATAAGAAAATAACAATAACTCTGTTGAGTATACCTTCGTGAGAGGTAGCAAAGGGCTCCATTCATAGCTTCCACTTCTTGTTCAAAACCTAACCTACACAAAACATAGGTGAAAAGAAAAAAAGAAAGGAAGGAGGAAGATGGTGGTGCCCACCTAGGGTTAGGGTTTCGAGCTTGAAAATCTATTGGTCTTTTTATTTAAACCCTCAAATTTCTAAGTCCCTTGGCCTCCTACATAGTTAAATTGTATGTATCGTTCTTTGTATATGGTCGTTGTATCAAATGTACAAGTGCAGATGTACATTGGCGGACCCGAAAATAATGTTCAATCGGCTTCAGAAATGGTAAAAAATCAGTTGTATGCATAAAGTCTTGTATGTGATATTCGGGTGCAATTTCGGGCGTGCAAAAGTGGTTGTACATGGCAGATTCCTAGAATATTCTGTGGTTGTATATCGCATATTCCTTCGCATATTCTATGCTTGTATGTAAAAGTTTGTATGTATATTGTGTTGTATATTCGATATACAATGGGTATATACAAGTAGCGGATGTCAAAAGAGTTTCAAATTGGGTTAAGCAGTGGTGGGGTCTGCACATACAAAGGCGATATGCAAAGTCAATGTACAAGGGATCATCGGTGAAACAATGTGTATCGGCGACTCATGCAACAGTCTCACCAATAGCCCGATGCATATACAAAGGCGGTGACATACAAGGCAAAAGATACAAAGGCTCGATGCATATACAAAGTAACATACAAGGCCGACATATAAGGGGGACATACAAAGGTTTTTTCAGCGTGACAGCATCCATCGGTTTGAGGTCTCCCCGATGGCCGATGCAGACTCAAGGATGAATGTATATCAGATATACAAAGCGCACATACAAGGCAATGTGCAAAGAAGAAAAGATACAAAGGAAATATACAAGCAGGTAGGTGCAAGGAGCGGACGCGGCGATAAAGTTTTCTGCATTTGTGGAATGGGTGAAGTCTGCCATTGTATATTGGGATTGTATGTTCCCAATATACAATCGAACATACAAGCAATAAATACAAAGAAATATACAAGCAGGTATGGTCAAAGTCAACAGTCTTCAAAAGCATGGTGGGGCCCGCATAGTTGTATGTTCTGTGGGTTGTATGTTTGTGCGATATACAATGCAATGTACAAAGGCACAGATACAACCCAGACGCGAAAGGAGAATATGATGTGGCGGATAAGTGGCTAGGGTCCGTGGGTTGTATATTACACATTGTATGTATGTGTGATATATAATGATAGATGCAAAGAGGAAGATACAATGCCCGGACCCGATAGTGATTGCAATATGTTTCATAATGATTTGGGGTCCGCAGTTGGTTGTATATTGCATTTGTACAATGCAATATACAAGGCGATATACAAAGGAAGTAAGATGCAAACCAACCTTGTGATCTATCATACAAATCTTGGTTCAAACATGAGAGTATTATGCCTATTGTTGTAAAGCTAAATCTTTTTATTGGGTGATTCAAAGTTAAATATTTAGCTATAGGGATACCCCCCTTGGTGCGGCAGAACTAGAAGTGAAGGGGAGGTAGCTCATGCAACCTCCTGTATTTGTTGGCTGAATATGCCTGTGCATTGGAACTGGAAAACCCTCTGTCGATTCGGAGAGAAAGAACCAACAAAGTGGTGACTCTACTGGGGAATCAAACAATTTGAAGATTAAGAAGACCCGGGTGAAGTTGTTGCAGCAATACCAAAGAACGACCATGTGGTGCTCTACTGGCATGATGAATCCAGAAAACAAAAGTGCCTTGTTGATATTCTATCCTCTCTGTGAGAGGTGGCGACTCTGTTGATTGAACCTATCAAAGCTACAACATATTTCCAGGTATTCATCTTTTGATTCAAAAATAATGATTCAAATAGAGCAACAGTCCAGGTTTTGCTCTCAAAGGCCATTTTTTATTGAAAGATATAAAGCCCTAAATTTCAAAGGAATGTATGGTTACCCAAATATTATTCCCAATAAGATTAGAAAATGTTTGCCGAAATATAGTGGATCTAATTCTGAGTCTGCAAACAAACATCTGCAAATTTTTTGTAATTTGATAGAAGATTATGAGGTAGAGGCTGAAGATGTAGTAATGAGACTCTTTGTTCAGTCATTAGAGAATGATGCTAGGGTCTGGTTTTCAGACCTACCTGTGTGTTCAGTTTCTTCATGGGTAGATTTAGAAATTGCATTCCTAGAGCAGTTTGGTGAAAGATTTGATTTGGCCTCATTCATCATACATTTCATGAATATCCAAAAGGAAGATGAGGAACTGGTTCTGGCCTTTAATCTTAGATTCATTAAGTTGCTCAAGCAAATCCCAGAATAAATGAGACCCAATGATGCATTGTGCTTGACAATTTATTTGGCTGCATTTGATGAAGAAATGAGTTATTTATTGAGAGATAAAGAACCAGCTACACTTCACCAGGCTTACATATTTGCTATGGATATTGAAAATAATCAAAAATATGGAATGTCAGTAGGTTTCATGACTGCAAGCCTTCAAAATAGTTTTCAAAGTGAATATATTTCAGCTTTCCCAGTGTGTTCATTGAGAGATGATTTTGCAAAGGGAAATATATTTCAGAACAATATGTGTAGTCATGATGTGATGCATAAACATGAAGAAGATGTTGTAGAAAATGTAGGCACATCCTATAATGGTGAAGACAAAGATTGTTACCAGCCTCTAGAAGAGAAGCCTGCAGATGCAAGATGCCCTTCAAATAATCAAATGAAAGATATACATGAAGTTGTGTCTTGCAGTAATAGGTATATCCCAGTTATTCCTGATTATTTATATGAGGTGGATATGGAGAGCTTCACTCTGAATACAGAAGATGTTGTTTCAAGGGATGGCAGTGAATATGTTAGTGATTGTTAGCATTCAGATGCATATGTGAGCCTTTTAGATGATGAAATATATATGGATGCTGAATATGAGTGCTTCCTTGAAAATTATGACCACCTTTACAATGCAGAGGTTGAAACTTTTGCTTTTGATCATCAGGGCATTGGTGAGGAGGAAAATCAGAGCTACTATTCAAATGTGAATGGACAAGTTGTAGATGTGTGTGCTCATATAGTTGGGGATAGTGTTGGTTGCAGGGGTGACTATGAAGCTTTTAGCATGGGGTTGCACCTTGAGCTACTTATGCCTTCTCTTGAGACATTCCAGGTGGACATTAATGATAAAATTGTTGAGAGCAACCATGATGAATACCTGAGTGTTTATAAAGATAAATTTGATTATGAGATGTTGCTTGTGCCTGAGTATTGCATGTTTGATATAGAGGAGCTCTTATTTTATAAAGGGCAAAATTCAGACATAGATTCATTTGTTTTGTATGAGCTTTTTATCTTTTCTAATCTGGAGGCATCAAGTGATGAAAATGATCTACAGTCAGGCATACCAGAAATAGATCAAGGGTACTGTAGATTTGTTGAGGAAGTAATAGCTGAAATTGGTGGCAGCACACTTAACAATGAGATTGATTATTTCCATGGGTGCTATAGGTAGTTAAATGTTTTGAGGCTTCATTTGAAGAAATCATATGAAAACAAGGTATTTGACAAAGGGAAATTCTAGTTTTTCCTTTTTGGTGGCCCTGGGCCACCAAGTAAATTTTCAAAGTATGATTTGTGATGCAGGTTACTGCAGCATTTGACTCTGTGGCCCAATGGATAAGGCCTGGTCTGCATCCCAGAGTTCTGGAGTTCTCGCCATGCCTGCAAGAGGCATGCATCCCCAGACAGAGCCAATGGTGGTGCCCACCTAGGGTTAGGGTTTCGAGCTTGAAAACCTATTGGTCTTTTTATTTAAACCCTCAAATTTCGAAGTCCCTCGGCCTCTTGCATAGTTAAATTGTATGTATCATTCTTTGTATATGGCCGTTGTATCAAATGTACAAGTGCAGATGTACATTGGCGGACCCGAAAATAATGTTCAATCAACTTCAAAAATGGTAAAAAATTAATTGTATGCATAAAGGCTTGTATGTGATATTTGGGTGCAATTCCAGGCATGCAAAAGTGGTTATAAATGGTAGATTCCTGGAATATTCTATGGTTGTATATTGCATATTCCATCGCAGATTCCATGCTTGTATGTAAAAGTTTGCATGTATATTGTGTTGTATATTCGATATACAACGGGTATATACAAGTGGCGGACGTCAAAAGAGTTTCAAATCAGGTTAAGCGGTGGTGGGGTCTGCACATACAAAGGCGATATGCAAACTCAATGTACAAGGGATCATCAGTGAAATAATGTGTATCGGCAACTCATGCAACAGTCTCACCGATAGCCCGATGCATATACAAAGGCGGTGACATACAAGGTGAAAGATACAAAGGTCTGATGCATATACAAAGTAACATACAAGGCAGACATACAAGGGGGACATACAAAGGTTTTTTCGGCGTGACAGCATCTATCGGCGGCTCAGTTTGAGGTCTCCCCGATGGTCGATGCAGATGCAAGGGTGAATGTATATCAGATATACAAAGTGCACATACAAGGCAATGTGCAAAGAAGAAAAGATATAAAGGAAATATACAAGCAGGCAAGTGCAAGGAGCAGACGCGGCCAGAAAGTTTGTTGCATTTGTGAAATTGGTAAAGTCCACCATTGTATATTGGGATTGTATGTTCCCAATATACAATCAAACATACAAGCAATAGATACAAAGAAATATACAAGCAGGTATGGTCAAAGTCAACAGTCTTCAAAAGCATGGTGGGGCCCACATAGTTGTATGTTCCATGGGTTGTATGTTTGTGCGATATACAATGCAATGTACAAAGGCGCAGATATAACCCAGATGCGAAAGGAGAATATGTTGTGGCGGATAAGTGGTTGGGGTCCGTAGGTTGTATATTACACATTGTATGTATGTGTGATATACAATGAAAGATGCAAAGAGAAAGATACAATGCCCAGACCCAATAGCGATTGCAATATGTTTCATAATGATTTGGGGTCCGCGGTTGGTTGTATATTGCATTTGTACAATGCAATATACAAGGCGATATACAAAGGAAGTAAGATGCAAGCTGGACCCGAATGCGATTTTAGTTTATTTTACAAAGGATTTGGGGTCTGCCCTTGTATGTTTGCAGTTGTATGTATATGCGGTTGCATATACAGAAAAGTTTGAATATGCATGGGAAAAAAAGGTAAAATGTATGCTCGTGCTGCGAAAAGTCAAAAAGGAAAAAAGACACCTGCATGGCACGTTTTCATTGGCCAACGACTTTTCAGTGCGATTTGAAGCCGTAGATCTCAGCAGGAAGAAGGAAATCGACGGCCTTTGTTCAAAATTTTTAGAGTGGGGAATTTATGTGTGTTCACTGCATCATTTCAAGCGGGAAGAAACTTCATGAATACGTGAACCATTGTTGCATCCCGAAATTGGTAGGTTGGCCATTAATGGTAAAGTTGTAGAGGTATGGGTCTAAATGGATGAGTCAACTACCATTTTTAAGGCGAAAATCTTCAGTCGACGGCTCACATCCTGAACTCACCTGCCCTTCCCTCTTCTTCTCCCTGCTGCATTGAATGTTTTTAGGTGCCATTTTCATGGTGCGATGTATCTAGCAGTAGTTGGAAAAGACCATGTAATTAATTGCTGAGTACACGTTCTTGCTATATAGGAGAACTGTGTCACTCATTTTTCTGGTTGTTGAAGACTAGGGCAATTTTTTTGGAGGAAATAACAAAAATAGAGCATTTCTTGGTTGTTCTGTCTCTTTTGTGAGTTTATGAGTTGCATTTGAATGCAGGTTGCACACATGTTCAGTTTCATGTTGTGTTTATATGAAAAATACTTTATTGCATGTGTTTAGCTGTTTGTCTCCATTTGTTGTATGCATCCTTTCTTTTGAATCTGGTTGCTAAGGGTTACTTAGATTCTAGGATATAGATTTGTTGTGTCACATGCTTAACTTTTGACCTCCATTCAAGGAGTGGATTAAACTATTTTAGGTTAAGTATGAAGAAGATTGTATGGCAGTAGGGATGTTTGTAAGTAGAGATAGCTAAATACTCATTCTTGGGTGGTGTTTGTAAGGCAAGCACCAATCTGACCCCTTGAAACTTGAATGCCAGTGCAAATCATTCACTTGTATAAGTCTAGTTGACTCCTTGCCCTGAGATAGGCACCAATCTGCTCCTTGTGTAGTAGTTATGTTTCCAAAACCCTTGTCTTGCATCCAAAACATTAAAACAAATCATTTCATAAGTTCCAACTTGTTAGTTGTAGGAATAGGATAAGGACACCTGCATACTCTCATCCATAACCAGTTAGATATGTCCAAGAAAGTTGACAACCTTGTGATCTATCATACAAATCTTGGTCCAAACATGAGAGTATTATGCCTGTTGTTGTGAAGCTAAATCTTTCTATTGGGTGAGTCAAAATTAAATCTTTAGCTATAGGGATACCCCCCTTGGTGTGGTAAAACCAGAAGTGAAGGGGAGGCAGCTCACACAACCTCCTATATTTGTTGGTCGTATCTGCCTATGCATTGGAACAGGCAAACCCTCTGCCGATTCGGAGAGAAAGAACCAACAGAATGAATGAGATAAACTAAGTTAGGGCAGCAAAAAGAAAACAATAGAATAAAAATTAGGGCTTCTCAAATTTGGAAACCAATATTTTAATGAGAGGAGAATGTGAGGGAGATGGTTTTACTCCTTATTTTTAAATTTTCTATTTTTGCCCTTGTCTTTTATCTCTTGTGCTCATTTAATTTGTTTATAATTTAAATGGGGTTTTGCATTTTTGTTTTATTGCCTTGTGAATTATATTCTAATAGGGAGGGATTAATTTTTGTTAAGATGGGAAGTGCGTTCCCTTTGATTTTAAATTTCATATTTATTGGAGTAATTATTTTATATTCCCTAGCGTGATTTTATTATTTTATCTTTTTATCGATATTACTATTATTTTACGAGAAAGAGTATTTTAATCTCTTCCCTTCTCTATTATTCCGAGTTAGTTAATAAATATAACACCAAAATTATATTTATTAACAGACTCAAATTTGAAATCCAATTTGGCGTCATGTAATTATTTTATTATTTTATTTTGAACTTTTAACCTTTTAATTCAAGGTCGATTTATTTGACCTTGGCAGGGTATTTATTTTGTTATTTTATATTGTTTTAAATTGTTCTTAAGTTTAAATTTTATTCTTAAATTTTGTTTAATTTCTTATTGTTGTTTTATTTTAAAAATTTTAATTCGATTATTGAAAATGCATTATGCTATCAAATTTTTCCTAGATTCCTAGGGTTTTAATTTTACAATATTTTATTAACTTTTATCTTACCATTCCACTTTATCATGCGTCCATCGTGCCATTATTTTCTTAATCATTATTTTGATTTCATTTTGATCTTAGTTAGGGTTAGGTTTTGAATCTAATGAAATCCCCTTCTCACCTAGGAAACTTAGGGTTCGGATTGAAATCATTCTAACCCTATAAGCGATACACTTCATGTCGTATACCCCCTAGATGGCTATCATCACACAGAGGATTGCATGGGACTATGCACCTCCCCAAATTTTGTTGACCTGTTTATGCCTTAGGCATATTGCCACCGAGCACACAGACGCGTGCGAGGGGGTTCCTAGGGATAGGTAGAAAAAAATTTCGTAATTCATGTCATGACCACATGGCAAATGTGGACATGACACGTGTGTTGTGTGTCGTGACCGCATGGAAAATGTGGGCATGACAGATTCTACAGAAAATATTCTACTTTCTTTCAAGAAGAAAAGAGTTGAAACTAATCCAACTGTGAAGGGGCCTCAACTAAGAATAATACTAAGAACAAGATTAGGATAAAATTGGTAACTGCTAGACTTAACCTTGATTCTATCTATGTTAATTTTACTCCTAAAGATAACCTTCATTCAAGATCTATGCTAATAATTACATTAGGGTAGAATGTTTGCCCATGGAAAAAGTGGCAGTTGGTAAAAAGAAAAAAGAGAAAGGTACTAAAATTATTGAAGCTAGGATTGAGGATATCTCTTATGATTCCTATACTGAGGCAAATGAAAAAGATGAGAAGGTTATGGATATGCTTGATGATATGTTTGTTGAAGAGGACTATGATGGGGATGGCATGGACAACCAGCATTGTTATGAGATGGAATATGTTGTGGAGGAGTAAATGGAGAGGGGTGAAAAGGACCCAGTTGAGGAGGATTTGAATGAGGAGTTCGAGGATGTTGAAGAGGAAGCTTTTCAGGAACCTGCTGAAGAAGAGGATCTTGAGGATGAATGTACTGACATTGATAAGTTTGAGTGTGATCTGCATGAGTCTAAGAATAAAGGGGTTATTGTCCCTGAGCATGATTACAAATATCTTCTTTCTAGGATGGATAAGTTTGAGGATATGTATAATAAAAAACTAGTAATACTTGTTAGGAGAGTTGGACCAATATGTTTGGCACCATGAAAATGTATCAACATAGATTGACTAAAGTTGAGCAAGGTATGAATGTTTTGGATAATCTCAATAATGACATGATGAAAAAAGTTGTTGTTGGGATTGTAACACTTCAGAATGAGCTTCACAAATGTAAGTATCAGGAAGGTAATGATTATTATGGAACTAAGAAAAATTTGAAACAAAAGAAATATTAGATGGTGTTGGGCGATTCTAGCTGGGAGAATATTGTTAAGTCCATGACAATGGGCTGGGACACTCTAATTAGTAAAAGCAAGAATTAGTCTATCTTCTACTATGCAAGAAGTTTATGTGTCTTTCTTGTTTCTTTGTTGTTTCTCTATTGTTTTAGTTACGTTCTTAGTTTTTGTTGTTCTCTAGGCCTAGAGTCTCTTATTCCAAGGCCTCTTTCTACTTATGTTGGATGGTTAAACTATTTATCTTGATGGATATGGAAGGGACTGTTGGCAAGAGACACTATATGGATTCATGGTTGTTGTCATTGATGGCAACAAAGGTCATCCCACATATCCGCAAGTCATAATGTGTCTCTACCGGAAGTCAGAATAAAGAATGTTGTGGTCCGGTGAAGAAGAACAGAGCATGTGGCAAGGTCTGACAGATTGGTCCGGACCTCTCAGAGGAAGTGTCTTGGTGCAGTGCGGATTTGGGAAAGTCAAGAGGACTACCTTGAGTGGTATATTCCAAGGATTTAGCCTCCGGTGATGGACAAGGAAAAAGATATGAATGGTTGAGTACCGGATTCCTGAGAGACAGTGAAAACAAAGGAAGAACTGACTGGCAGAGTATCAGACTGCTTTCCAGATGTGTTACTGTTGATGACAGAGGTTGTGAAGGCATGAATCATGTTTGGCCGACATGATTAATGATATCTACAAGTATATGCTTGATCCGCATTGCTTGGTGAGGAAGGATTCAGCCGACAGAATGAGAGTTTGTAAGAAACTAGACTGTTCCGGATGCCGACTAGAAAGGTGATGAAATTACTTGTGCGGATATATATAGAGGATGGATTTAGTTGTGAAGGGTGTGTTGATGTGGAGATATATGCGAAGAAGTCCAGATAAAGAGCAGAGGTAGCAAAAAGGATCCGGTATGTGAAAGATAGCAGAATAAAGAACAGAGGAAAGATGAAGTGCAGCAGATCAGTGTACTGAGCCTAACCGGAACTGAACTCCAGCATATGCAGATGCTTCCAATCAGTTCAAGACTGTGATTCTCATCACTTTGTAGACAGTGTGTCTTCTTGTAGGCAGTGGGCCTCTTGTGAGCAGTGTGCTCGGGCAGTGAGCCCTAATTGGCAAGTGCCATCTTTGTAATTTCCTATTCTTCTAACAGAGAATAATTTTGGGTTAATCACCCCGTGGTTTTCTCCCTTAACAGGGTTTCCACGTCAAAAATACTGTGTCATGTGTTTCTTGTTTTATGGTTAATGTTTTATGTTTGATTTTATGCTGCATCAATTAAAAGGAAAGTTCAATAAGGGAAATAATTAGGATAACTGATTCACCCCCCCCTCTCAATTATCAACAATTGGTATCAGAGCCAAGTTCCTCCTAATAGAGCCTAACAGCTTGAGGAAGATCTGGGATTTCAAATGGATGCATATGGTTTAAGGGAGCAACTCAAGACTGCTCTTGAGGATCTTGAACAGTCAAATTCTGAAGTCAGTGAATTAAAGGAAAGACTCAAACAGGCTGATGAATTCATGAGAGAATTAAAAGACAAATTAAGTCTCTCTATGAAAAAGAGAAAGGAGCTGCTTCAACAGTTGGCAAGACAAAGTGAAGAAAGCAATACAAATGAAGAATTGACTGAGCAAACCAAGTTATGTGAAAAGTTATCAAAAGAAGTCATTATGTTAAGACATGAAATGGAATCAGGAACTATAAAGTTTACTCAAGAGATTGAAGAAAAAAGAAAGGCTGAAGACAATCTAAGACAATCTCTTAAAGAAAAATCAGAAGAATGCCACCAGATGGACAGGATTATCAGACATCTTGAATCTGATCTTGAAGATGCCAAAGATAATGAAGGAAAACTTGAGGATCAAATTGCCTCTCTCAAAAGAGACCTTCAAACAGCAAATGAATATAAAGAGAAATTCAAGATAAGTTCTGCTCAACTTGAAGTTCTTCTTGGAAGTCAAAAGAGGACAGATGACAAGTATGGTTTGGGATATGAGAAAGGAGAAAGCTCCGGATCCGGTCAGAAGAATCTTGGATCAGAAAATCCAAGGAGCAGGCCTAGAAGACCTCCGGTAAGACAGCCAAATGCTCAAAGATATCCATCCTTCAATGGATACTGCCACAGCTGCAACCACTTTGGTCACAAAGCTAATCAGTGCAGAATGAGAATGAATCAGATTAATTCATCCTTCTCTGGACAGTGCTTCAACTGCAAAAGGTATGGACACAAATCCCATGAATGCAGAATTATGCAAGTAAACAAATCATTCAAAGGTAGATGCTTCACATGCAATAGAGTAGGTCATATTGCTAATCAATGCAGATCAAGAGGATATCAGTCAAATATGCAAAGAAATGTTATTTGCCAAATCTGCAATAGGTCCGGTCATAATGCTAAAGTCTGCAGAAACAAGAATCAGGACAAAAGAGGTCCGGTGTATAATCAGAATCAAGACAAGGGTAAACAAAAGATGAATGCGGATGAGGTTAGGAATCAGATGAGCAAGATTTGGGTGAAGAAAAGTTCAGAGAATGTAGAGGTTGGATCCGCACCAGACTCTGGTGCTGATATCTCTTCCGGAAATTAAAAAGTGAGCTCAGGCTCAGGGGGAGACTCAAAGAAAATCTTGTTCCCCCAGCCAAACAAGTGGTGCCGGATGTGGCACAAGATGCGGATCAAAGGGTTTGTAGATATGAGTCTTGAGATACTTCAATCAAGTTTTCAGAGGTCCGCATGGAGTTATGAAGAAGCTGTGATCGATCAAATAAGACCTGTTCAGGGAGATGCTCCGGTATGATAAAGGATTACAAAAGGATCCGGAAAGATCCGGAAATGCACTATCTTGTTCTGCGGATTGGACAGAGTGTTTGGGATGTTCTTGCAATATGTTACCTCGATTCATTCATGATTGAAAGATCTGGATGATATCCACAGATCAGGACTAATCCGGGATACTCCAAACTATCCAGACAAGGCAAACCGGAATGATGTAGGTGAAGCATTTATTGCAGACAGATATTAGGGTTCGCGGAGCAATTTAAGGGATTTCTCAAAGGTCATTTGCTCATTCTGCACTCGAGAAGAAGCGAAAAGTGGAGCTCTGCAACAAGGTTCATCAAGCACACCAAGGATCTCCTGCCGAAGCTATTGCATAAAGAAATCAATCCAACCACTCCGTGCAAACCGAAGGCGCATAAGGTATTCTCCGTTTTTCATTACCTCACTGCAAATCTTTGAAGAATGGCTACTCCAAACATAGTTAAGATCTCTGATAGACCTCGCCCCTCATTCAAGAAACATCCCTACAAATCATTGGAGGTAGATCCACTAGGAGCCTTCTCTAGTGTTCCCCACGGAGTTTTACATACCGAAGACATTAGGGTTTACATACATGCAAGCATTGAAGAATTTGGGGAATTCAAATTAAGAGACCTCTATCACAAGCAACTGATAGACAATGCTTTTGAGCTTAAACCAGAGTATAAGGATATCCAGAAGAAACAATTTGAGCAATTTATTCATTTCCCCTGCTTTGAAGAAGATGAATGGGTCCGGTATGTACTGAGCAGGATGCATGACAACTTTCTATGGCTAGATAGACCCTGCAAGATCACAAAAGAGGCAATTAGAGCAGTAACTGGTCTATACTCTTCCGGAGGGGTACCTATCCTCAAATCTGTCAAGAACAACATTGTAACTGAGGCCACCAGATCAAAATTTGACAAGAGGGCAATGACCATTGAAGACATCTCGGATCCGGATATCAAATATGCATCAATGATAATAGGATACAAGATCTATCACTCCAGCAGGGAGAATTCTGTATCCGGAACTGCAATATACACTGCTTATGAAATGCTAAGAAAGAATGCAGAATATGATCTCTGCGAACTACTGCTAAGCCAATTAATGGAAAACATACAGAAAATCAAGAAGGATAAGAAGAATTCCTTTAAGTATGGTACTCTTATTGTATGTCTATTCTTCTACTTCATGAATGAGCTACCCGGAACAAGTGGATGGGTATGGCAGAATGACAAACCTGTTGCAGTCCAGATAAGAGACTATTTGCATGGACTTGGGGATGCAAAAGCAAGAAATACAGCTCTATGGGGATACTTCAAAAACTTTCAGAGCATGATGCAAGCAAGAGAGAGAATTCCCCAGTCTCTCATTGAGAAATACAAGGACTCAGTGTGCTTTATGGTTGACACTGATCAGTGCCTAATGGAGGCAGTGGAGCCAAGGACTGTCTGGATCATGCCCATGGGGTATGAAGTTGATGAACAGATAGTGGAGCTGCATGTTCAACACATGCTAAGTCAGCCCAAAGATCCTAAGGCAGAAAGGTTTGGAACCTTTGAGGAGCTGAGTGTAAAAATACATGTAGAACTCAGGGAACCTGAGATTAAAAGAAAGGTGAGAAAAGAAGTAGAGCACATTGCTCAAGGCCTAGGCATCTCAAAGGAGGCACTTGATGCCAGCCGGGAAAAGAGGAGGAAGGCCGAGGAAGAAGAGAAAAGTAAAGAAAGTGCTCCGGTTGGAGCTCCCACCCGGACCAGATCATCAAAGAGATCTGCACCTCCCTCAACCAAAAGTTCAAAACCGGAAGTCCAGGCATCCGGTAAGAGATCCAAGACAAAAGCCACAAGGGCTTATGGAAGCCAAAAGGATGAAGAGGAAACAGAGTCAGATGAGGGAATAAAAGAAATAAAGAAACAGAAAAAGAAAGGATCCGGTAAGCCCTCCACAGGCCAAGACAAGGATGAAATGGCAGAGGTAACTGTTGAAAAGCCCACTCTGTCTCTAGAGAGCATAATCAAGTCGGTCACGGTGGATGGAAACCTTCAACCAATGACTGAATCCTATGATGACTTCAGTGAGGCTGACCAAAAGACTCTGCAGGAAGCCACAGTTAAATATCTGAACATATACAATAAGGCTTTCATTGAGATCATATCTCTCATTCCTAAAAGCCTAGAGAAGGAAATGGAAGTAAGAAAAAATAATGCTCATGCTAAAGATCTTGAGATCCGGGAGCAGATAGCTATTCAGCTATATCCTCAAATTGATCCCAAGACAATGAACATTATCTTCAAGGACTGCAAAGATGAGTTCAGAAGCAAAGCCAGGATGAATCAACTCATGCTTGGTGAGACTGACAAAGTGGCCCAAGAAACAGAAGAGATCCTCCGGAAGGCCTTCAAAAGGTTCAATCTTCCTGTTGTAGAGGATTTAGGTACAGAAACAACTGAGGACTTGGGACCCTCTGCTCCAGAAGAAGTGGCCCATGAACAAGCTAGCATCTCTCCTCCGGTTTCCCCCACAGTCTCCGGATCCAAAGAAGAAGAGCAATTACAGGAGAAGGAAGCAGTGGTGAAAGACAAAGAGGTTGACAGTTCTAAGACTGCAGAAGAAAAGAAACATCTGTCTCCGGCAAGAGACACTGCACAAACTGTTCAACAATTTTTGAGCAAAGAAACTCTAGAGATTGATGAACCGGAGCTTCTAAAAGGTCCATTTGATTTTGACTCTCTCTCTCCGGTACAAACAATGAAGATAGCCTCATTTGCAAATGCCAAGGCAAATGAAAAGCTCCTGAAGTCTCATATGGAAGACTGTGAGTTGATAGAGGCTGCTTCCGGAGTACTTGTAAAAATCATGCCATCAATCCAGATAGATCCGATAGCCTCCTCTTCCGGTAATCTAAAAACCTTAGTCAGCAGTGTTGATACACATTTTGATTCTCTAGAAAAATCAGCTGAAGAAAAGGTCCGGAAAGAATTTTTGGATAAGAGATTTTCAGAAATATTAGAATTAATCTCTAAAGATAGGAAAATTGTAAGCATTGGAATAAAGAGCTTAGAGAATGCTCTGAAGGATGGCGGTGACATCTATAAATTTTGTATATCCTGGTCAAAGGCAACAGCAGCATTTGACAAGAAAATAAAAGAGGAACAGGATAAGCTACAAAGCTTATCTCAAAGTTTTGATCCTCTCTCTTCTTCTATAATAAATCAAGAATGTCAGACTATTGCAGTCTTGAATGAAATAAAGAATCTTGAGAAGGAAAGGAAGAACATCACCAACCGGATGGGAGAACTTAGAAGGATTATAATCCCTAAGTTGGAAACTATGCATGAGGCCATCAGTGATGCTCAGACCACCGCCCAAACAAAAGATCCGACAGATCTCAAGCGGGCAGAAGCGTTTGCATTTTTGTTAAGTGGTCACATTTCAATTTTGGACAGAATGAAGCAAAGTTGGGCTACAGAAATGATTCAATTGCAGACATCCTTTGCAGACATTCTTCAGTATATGTGAGTATGTAAATATGCGGCTATGTATAGAAAATTTTTGAAAATTTTGATGTGCGGACCCCACCCTTTGCCATTGATGTCAAAGGGGGAGTGAGGAGCAGTGAAAAATGAGGAATCCAACTAAGGGGGAGTTCCGTAAATTGTATATAAAGACAGAGCATCAGCAAAGGGGGAGCATAGTGAAAACACTTAGTCATTTTTCACTAAGTGTTGCCATCAATGCCAAAGGGGGAGATTGTTGGCAAGAGACACTATATGGATTCATGGTTGTTGTCATTGATGGCAACAAAGGTCATCCCACATATCCGCAAGTCATAATGTGTCTCTACCGGAAGTCAGAATAAAGAATGTTGTGGTCCGGTGAAGAAGAACAGAGCATGTGGCAAGGTCCGACATATTGGTCCGGACCTCTCAGAGGAAGTGTCTTGGTGCAGTGCGGATTTGGGAAAGTCAAGAGGACTACCTTGAGTGGTATATTCCAAGGATTTAGCCTCCGGTGATGGACAAGGAAAAAGATATGAATGGTTGAGTACCGGATTCTTGAGAGACAGTGAAAACAGAGGAAGAACTGACTGGCAGAGTATCAGACTGCTTTCCGGATGTGTTACTGTTGATGACAGAGGTTGTGAAGGCATGAATCATGTTTGGCCGACATGATTAATGATATCTACAAGTATATGCTTGATCCACATTGCTTGGTGAGGAAGGATTCAGCCGACAGAATGAGAGTTTGTAAGAAACTAGACTGTTCCGGATGCCGACTAGAAAGGTGATGAAATTACTTGTGCGGATATATATAGAGGATGGATTTAGTTGTGAAGGGTGTGTTGATGTGGAGATATATGCGAAGAAGTCCAGATAAAGAGCAGAGGTAGCAAAAAGGATCCGATATGTGAAAGATAGCAGAATAAAGAACAGAGGAAAGATGAAGTGCAGCAGATCAGTGTACTGAGCCTAACCGGAACTGAACTCCAGCATATGCAGATGCTTCCAATCAGTTCAAGACTGTGATTCTCATCACTTTGTAGACAGTGTGTCTTCTTGTAGGCAGTGGGCCTCTTGTGAACAGTGTGCTCGGGCAGTGAGCCCTAATTGGCAAGTGCCATCTTTGTAATTTCCTATTCTTCTAACAGAGAATAATTTTGGGTTAATCACCCCGTGGTTTTCTCCCTTAATAGGGTTTCCACGTCAAAAATACTGTGTCATGTGTTTCTTGTTTTATGGTTAATGTTTTATGTTTGATTTTATGCTGCATCAATTAAAAGGAAAGTTCAATAAGGGAAATAATTAGGATAACTGCTTCACCCCCCGCCCTCTCAGTTATCAACAGGGACTAGGTGTTGCATTTGTGTTGTCATTGATGTCAACAATGTGAGGTTCAGAAGTATTATCAGCAATGTTGTGATGAAGAAGGCTAAAAGTAAAATGAACAAGAGGTAATATCTACAGTACAGCAGTAGCATAATGTGTTGATATAGTGATGTCAAAGGAAGTCTATGGTAATGTGATCAGACAAGAAGACAAAGGAGATGTATTAGAGAAGTTGTGAAGAGAACGGTAAGGTGATGGATGTCATGTATTATGTATACTGATTGGATCAATATCATCTATACATAGTTGTACCCTATCTCCTGATGTTCATAAACAAAGATTATGCTAACATGAAGATTCTTGTGTTGTTGAAAAGAGTATGTTGTTGTTGCATGAGGTTGAGAATGAAGTCTTTGATGTGGTGAATATTGTATTCATTATTTCTTAAGGAAAAACATTGCTTTAGTTTTGAAAGAAAAATTCAAGATGTCCAAGGCACTGGAGTTTGCACAAAAGAAGCTCGGAAGAATGCTTGGCATTCCTTCGCATTTAAAGATATGGCCTTATAGTTTGGGATTTTGTTAGACATGTGTGAAGGTTGTCTGTTCCTGATTTCAGAGCTTGAAAGTTATCACAAAATATTCTAGAGCTCACAGAGTGAAGACAGAGGTTGAGAATGGTTGCAATTAGGATGTGTCAGAGAACTATTCCGTATTTCTTTTTTTTTTAGGATAATGTCCTACGGTTTGAAGGATGGTTAGTTATAGATGAGAAGATTGTTATATTCAAGTTTCAATTTCTAAGATGTACTACAAAGGTTCTTTGGGGTCAGCAGAACAAAGGCATATCTTGTTGTTGACTAGGGTTGTCTAGAGGAGAAAGTAGAAGCCACCGCATTTCACTACAGTTCATCTTTTGGATTTGATGTTTAGAGGATGAGTTCAAATATTTACTAAAATTATTTAGTTTAGGTTTCATGTCCTGAAGTGCACCACAAATTGGTTTTTCAATGCTCTATCTCAAGACTTTGTGTTTAGTGTTCATTTGTGGTACCAGGCTCAGTTTTTTATTGTTTGTGATAGAAAGAAAACATATATTTTAGAGGAAGGATTGGTCGAGAAGGTTTGTGTAAGTCTTATGTTGATACACATGATGTTAATTGATCCCTTTGGTACTTCTTTAGGTTTGGAGCTATTTTGTGGAAGAATAAGAGTTTGATGGGCCAACTTCATGTGTCTTGATGATCTTCCCAGATGATTTGAAGTGTGCGCCTGCTTGGAAGAATGTGTTAATGAAGAATAGGTCCTAGTTATCACTTGGCTTGAACTGTATTGGTTTTCTACATCTTTTGGATTCCAACTTGGTGTGGCTTTGCATGTTTCATGTATGCACATTTCATCTTGGCTGATATGGGAGAAAGATTTTGTGATTTGTGGAAGGTATAAATGAAAGATCTTGATTGATGTGAAAAGTAAGAGTGTGTGAGAGAGTCCAAAGATATATGTATGAATGTGGGATTGAGTGAGTGTTTATGTGAAGGTGAATTGAAGGCAGCAGTGTTTGTTGTGCAGAGGAAGTGAAGGTTAAGTGTTGATTTGATTGTATCTCAAGGAATTTATCCTCCCTTGGGTTGTAGCCCCTAAAACTTGTTGTAATATAGCTTTATCTTTATTTTTGAGGTTGGATTTGGATGGTAGATCTAAGAAGCTTGCTCATTGTGGTTTTTCCCTTCTTGGATTTTCCACATAAATCTGGTGTTGTGGTTGTGTGCTTTTGTGATGTGCCTTAGTTTGCTTAATTTGTTGATAATCTGTTTAAAGTAGTTAGAAGTTCTGATTGACAAAGTTAAATTAGGATAAGTTTTGACATATACCAGCATTCACCCCCCTCTCAATATATCATTGTGCTCTAACAATTGGTATTAGAGCTATGTTCCTCAATGCAACATAACAGTTAAAGGTAGATCTTGGAATAGAACACATGGCTCAGAAAGAATCATCTTCTAAAGCTCTGATGTTTGATGGAAATAATTATGATTACTAGAGTGTAAGGATGGAAGCTTATCTTACCTCACTAAGGTATGATGTTTGGAGAGCGATCATGGCTAATTATGTTGAACCCAGTCATGTCATTTTAGATTCAGATACGAAGAAGGCCGATGAAAACAATGTCAAAGCCAAGAATGAAATCTTAAGTGGTTTGAATAGTTTAGAGTTAGTCAAGTTTGTGTAGTGAAAAATAGCAAAAGAGATATGGGAGAAGCTCAAAGGTCTCTTTGAAGGAAATGACACTATAAAGGAAGCCAAACTGCAATACTACAAAATAGTATTTGAGAATCTAAGGATGAAAGAAGAGGAGAAAATAGCTATCTATTTGCACCGGGTTGATGAAGTAGTTAATGGAATCAGAAGTATGGAAAAGGATATAGCTGACTCATTGGTTGTGAAGAATGTCTTGAGATCTCTCCCTCACATATTTGATTCAAAAGTTTCTTCAATTGAAGAATACAAAGACTTGAAGAAACTCACTATGGAAGATTTGTTTGGATCCCTCACTGCCTATGAAATGAGAAATGAAGTCATACGTCCATGCCAAAAGGAAGCTGCTTTCAATGTTGTGAAGAATGAAGAAACATCTGATGCATGCAACGAAGCTGAGGAAGAAGAAGCAAACTTTTTAAGAAAGCTGAAGAGGGGATCAGGAAAGTATAATGGTAATCTAACCTTCAAATGTGGTAGAATTGGTCATTATGCTTCTAAATGTCCTTTTGGAGAAAGTAAAAATAGCAGCAAGGGTTTCAATAGAAACAATTTCAAGAGGAACCTTATTTCAAAAGAAGACTACAGCTCCAGAGAAGAAGTAGATAACTACTCATCAGATAAGGATAGAGGAGAATCTCTATTCATGGCCATGGTAATCTCAGATGGTCCAGACAAGTCTGCAGATGAAGATTGTAAAGTTGATTTTGAAGGAGAACTTGCCTCGGCTCTTGAAGACTTAGATTGTGCAAGAATAGAAAATCAAGAACAAAGAGATTTGATTGAAGCTAAGACAAAAGAATGTTCAAGACTTGAGAAATAAATTTAGTTACTCAAAATGGAGTTGAAGAAGGCAAATCTTGGAAGTCCGGATGATTCTGAATATGCAGATCTTATCTTGCCTCAAGGAAGATCTCTTCATACAAGACAATTCTCCATGAACATGTTCAATCATGTTTTCTTTGGTGTTTGTTTTATCTACAACAAGTTTAGTCATAAGGCTATAGATTGCAAATCTAAAATGAATAGAATAAATCTTGTAAGTTGAAACTCTCTTGCTCCACTTATGGATGTCAATGTGATATGTCAAATTTGCAACAAAGTTGCACACATAGCAAGATATTGCAGTAATCATTTTGAAAATTTAGAATCTCAGGTAACTAATATCACTGAGCAAGATAGAGAATGACAGTGGAGTTGAAAATTCAATGATTGTCTAAAAAACATTTCATGCTCAAGGACAAACAAATCTTTGGGTGATAGACAGTGGATGCACAAGTCACATGACCAGTGATGAGAGCAAGTTCATTAATCTTAGCAAGTGGAATGGTAGATTGGTTAGGTTTGGAGATAACTCATTTTCAAATATCACTAGAAAAGGTACTATGAGTATTGATGGAAAGTCTCACACACATGTTGTTCTTTATGTTGAAGGTCTCAAGCATAATCTTCTCAGTGTGAGTCAAATGTGTAGCAAAGATATAATCTCACATTTCATGATCAAGGGTGTGAAATCAGAAGAGCAAAGTCTGGAAAATTAGTGGTAGAAGGATTCAAGATAGAAGGCAACTTGTATAATCTGAAGGGAGTTAATGAAAGAAATTGCATCCTAGGACAAACAAATGAATGATGGGTATGGTATAAAAGGATGGAGCATATCAATTTTGACAACCTTGTCAAGATCAACTCCATGTAAGCACTAAGAGACATGTCAAAGATCACCAAGCATGTAAGCACCATTTGCAAGGAGTGTCAAATTGGGAAGCAAACAAAGATAACATTCAAGTCTAAGGAATATTCTATTACAAGGCCTTTGGAGCTAGTTCATATTAACTTGGGCAAACCAACCAAGGTGAAAAGTTTGCAAGGTGAAATGTATTTTATGTTGCTTATTGATGATTTCTCTAGAATGACATGGGTTACTTTCTTGAAAGAAAAATTAGAAGCTTTCAGTAGATTCAAGATTTTCAATTCTTTAATGGAAAATGAAATGAATGCTAGAATCAAGTGCTTAAGGTCTGATAGGGGTGGTGAGTTCACATCAAATGAGTTTATAGAGTTTTGTCAAGAACGTGGAATCAAAAGACATTATGCAGCTGCTAGAACCCCTCAACAGAATGGTGTTGTAGAGAGAAAGAATAGGATTGTTTAGGAGATGGTTAGGACAATGTTGAGTGAAGCTAAATTGCTTGGTATATACTAGAAAGAAGCAATTCATCCCATAGTCTACATTCTAAAAAGAGGACAATTAAGAAAGCACAATACCAAAACACCTTATGAGCTTTGGAATGGAAGACTAGCATATTAGTCAAGTATTTTAGAGTTTTTGGAAGCAAATGCTACATCAGAAGAGATGAAGAAGGTCTGGGAAAGTTTGACTCAAGAGAAGATGAAGGTATTTTTCTTGGGTACTCAACTACCAGCAAAGCCTACAAATGCTACAATAAAATATTGAGGAAGATAGTTGAGAATGCAAATATAAGAGTGGATGAAGATTCACATCAAAATTTAGTTGAGCAAGAGGATTGTTGGCTAGATGAACCTGCCTGCATAGAGGAAGTCGCAGAAGTTGAAGAAAAGGAAGAAACTCCAGAGAAGACTACTAAGACTCTAGCCAAGTATGTTCAAAAGAATAATTCAGAAGATCAGATCATTAAAGACAAGAATGAAGGAGATCAGGCAAGAAGAAGATTTGCAAAAACAAATGAATAGGTAAAATTTGCTTTATTGTCAAGAATAGAACCTAAAAACTTTAATGAGGCTAGAAAGGATTAAGGATAGATACAAGCCATGGAAGAAGAACTAAATCAAATAGAAAAGAATTAGACTTGGGAGTTGGTACCAAGGCCTGCAAACAAGAATGTGATAGAAACTAAATGGGTTTTTAGGAACAAGTTGAATGAAGATGGAGAAGTGGTCTAGAACAAAGAAAGGTTGGTTTGCAAAGGTTATTCACAAGTTGAAGGTGTTGACTATGAGTAAACATTTTCTCTAGTGGCAAGAATGGAAGTAATCAAAATGGTTCTTTCTTTTGTTGGGCATAAGGGATTCAAGGTATACCAGATGGATGTCAAATCTGCCTTCCTGAATGGTGACTTGGAAAAAGAGGTCTATGTAGAGCAGTCAGATGGATTTCAGCTATCGAAAGACCCAAGCATGGTGTACAGACTTAAGAAGGATCTGTATGATCTTAAACAAGCCCCTAGGGCTTGGTATGTAAGGTTGGACAAGTATTGCTCCAACAGGGTTTCACGAAAGGTGCAGCAGATAGTAACCTTTACATCAAAACTGAAGGTGAAAAAATTCTAATTATTGTTGTGTATGTTGATGATATAATCTTTTGTGGATATGATGAGATGTGTAAGAAGTTTGTAGGAGAGATGTAGAAAGAATTTGAAATGTCTATGTTAGGTGAGTTGTCATTCTTTCTTGGACTTCAAATTTCTCAATTAGCTAATGGCATCTTTATCTCTCAAGCAAAGTATATCAAGGAAATGTTGAAGAAGTTTGGAATGGATGATTGTAAACCTATGAGTACTCCAATGGAAACTAGTTGCCACTTGAGTAAAGGCGATGAGTCACCTAAAGTTGATCAAACTAAGTACAGGTCTATGATTGGGGACCTACTATACCTAACAGCATCAAGCCTTGGCATTATGCAAGTTGTGTGTTTGGTTGCAAGGTTCCAAGTTGATTCTAAGGAAACACATGTGAAGGAAGTCAAGAGAATATTTAAATACTTGAAGAGCACTCTGGAACACGGACTGTGGTATCAAAAGGGTAATGACTTTTCCCTGAGTGCTTATACTAATGCAGACTGGGCTAGCAATGTTAATGATAGAAGAAGTACCCGCAGAGGAGTTTTCTTTTTGGGAGACAAATTAGTCTCATGGATTAGTAAGAAGCAAGATTCAGTGTCCTTATCAATAGTAGAGGTAGAATATATTGCTACAACATCCTATTGCACCCAAGTGTTGTGGATGAAGCAAACATTGAAGGATATCAAGGTTGCATATGATGAGCCTATTCCTATTCTTTGTGATAATACAAGTGCCATCACTATTTCAAAGAATCCAGTGATGAATTCTAGAACCAAGCACATATCTATCAGGTATCACTTTTTGAGAGAGAAGGTCATAGATCAAGAAGTTAGATTGGAGTATGTGCCTACAAAGGATCAAGTTCCAGACATCTTCACCAAGGCACTTTCTAAAGATACTTTTGAGTATTTGAGATAGAAGTTAGGGGTTGTTGCCCCTCCTTATTCTAACTAGATGCATAGATGGTTCATCTATCCAGGGGAAGCAGGTCAAGACATATTTTTATCCATGGATTGATGGAGGCTACCTCTCAAAGGGAGCAAGTAGGCAAGAGGTTTTTAAGGATGACAAGGATTGATCAGTTAGGGGGAGCTGATAGGTGAGGAGTAGTGAAAGAAGAATCAAGAATAATGCAGACAGGGGGAGCTAAAGGAAGATCAGTTCAGAAGAAGACCACTAGCCCTTTCTCCTTGATGTCAAAAGAGGAGAAATTTGCATAGCAGGTCAAATGTTGCAATCAATGCCAAAGAGGGAGATTGTTGCATTTGTGTTGTCATTGATGCCAACAGTGTGAGGTTCAAAAGTATTCTCAACAGTGTTTCGATGAAGAAGGCCGAAAGTAAAGTGAACAAGAAGTAATGTCTACAGTACAATAGTAGCATAATGTGTTGATATAGTGATGTCAAAGAAAGTCTGTGGCAATGTAATTAGAGAAGAAGACAAAGGAGATGGATCAGAGAAGTTGTGATGAGAAGGGTAAGGTAACAGATGTCATGTACTATGTATACTGATTGGATCAGTATCATCTGTACACAATTGTAGCCTATCTCCTGAAGTTCATAGACAAAGATTGCGCTAACATGAAGATTCTTGTGTTGTTGAAAAGAGTTTGTTGTTGTTGTATGAGGTTGAGAATGAAGTCTCTAATGTGGTGAATATTGTATTCATTGTTTCCTAAGGAAAAGCATTGCTTTAATTTTGAAAGAAAGATTAAAGATGTCCAAGGCACTGGATTTTGCATAGAAGAAGCTTGGGAGAATGCTTTGCATTCCTTTGCATTTGAAGATATGGCCTTGCAGTTTGGACCTTTGTTAGAGACATGTGTGAAGGTTTTATGTTCTTGATTTTAGAGCTTGAAAGTTATCGTAGAAAATTCAAGAGCTCACAGAGCGAAGACATAGGTTCAAGATGGTTGTAGTCAGGATGTGTCAGAGAACTACTCTGCATTTATTTTCTTTTGAAGATAATGTCTTGTGGTTTGAAGGATGATCAGTTATAGATGAGAAGATGATTATATTCAAGTTTTAGTTGCTAAGATGTACTACAGAGGTTCTTCAGGGTCAACAAAACAAAGACATATCTTGCTACTGACTAGGGTTGTCTAGAGGATAAAGCAAAAGCCACCGCATTTCACCACAATTCATCTTTTGGCTTTGATGTTTAGAGGATGAGTTTAGATATTCAGTATGATTGTTCAGTTCAAGTTTCAGGTGCTAAAGTGCACTATAAATTGGATTTTCAATTATCTATCTCAAGACTATGTGTTCAATGTTTGTTTGTGGTACCAGGCTCATTTTCTAATTGTTTGTGCCTGAACGAAAACATATTTTAGAGGAAGGATTGGTCAAGAAGGTTTATGTAAGTCTTATGTTGATCTGTATGATGTTAATTGATTCCTTTGGTACTGCTTTAGGTATGGATCTATTTTGTGGAAGAATAAGTGTTTGTTGGGCTGACTTCATGTGTCTTGATGATCCCCCTAGATGATTTGAAGTGTGTGCCTACTTGGAAGAATGTGTTATTGAAGAATAGGTCATGGTTATCACTTGGCTTGAACCGCATTGGTTTTCTACATCTTTTGGATGTTGACTTGGTGTGGCCTTGCACATTTCATGTATACATGTTTCATCTTGGCTGGCATGGGAGAAAGATTTTGTGATTTGTAGAAAAAGGTCTTGATTGATGCAAAAAGTAAGAGTGTGTGAGAGAGTGCAAAGATATTTGTATGAATGTGGGATAGAGTGAGTGTGTATGTGAAGGTGAATTAAAGGTAGCAGTGTTCGTTGTGCAGAGGAAATGAAGGTTTGTGACAAAGTGAGGTGTGTGGAGGTTGTTGATTAGTAAAGTGTGATTCTATAATGTTGATTTAATTGTATCTTAGGGAGTTTGTCCTCCCTTGGGTTGTAGCCCCTAAAACTTGTAATATTGCTTTATCTTTATTTGTGAGGTTGGATTTGGATAGTAGATCCAAGTAGCTTGCTCACCATGGTTTTCCCCTTCTTGGACTTTCCACGTAATCTAGTGTTGTGGTTGTGTGCTTTTGTATTGTGCCTTAATTTGCTTAATTTGTTGATAATTTGTTTAAAGCAGTTAGAAATTTTGATTGATAAAGTTAAATTGGGATAAGTTTTGACATATACTGACTCACCCCCCTCTCATTATATCGTTGTGTTCTAACACTAGGACCCTATTTCCTTATTCAACTTAATCAAAAACATTAATACAGGTAAAGGTCATCATTAGATATAATAGTGTGTTTCATTAGACATGCCTTTTTATTTACTACCTATGCATAGATCCAGTGCTAGCCAAGCATCCATAGCCTTGACAGAGATACCTCTAGCCCTACACAAGGCATAGCTCTGCTTCCAGCTAGGCATCTATAGCCTTGATAAAGAGGCCTAAATCATCTAGAAAGGATAAAGTAATTTTACTTATTTATATTTTAATTTTACTTTCTTCATCCCATAGAAACTAAAGTCCACAACTAGGTTCGAGTCCACTTTGGTAGTCCATTCTTTTAATAACAATTCCTTTTATTTTAACTTGATATCCTAATTGCATTCACTTTGCCATACAAATTAAAGAATCATTAAATGTAGGAAATGATGAATGAAAAAATACATGGCACATCTCAAATTGCATACACTTCCTTCAACATGAAAAAAAATCTACACGTCTAGATGAAAGACCAATAAAAACTACACCATAACAATTATTCCACTTTGAATGTACAAAGGTAAAATTATTAGAAATGATATTCATAAGGTGCACTTAAATCCAAGTTGCAAGTCATTTGATCAATGCTAATCAATGATAGATAAAGCTTAGAAAATAGATTGACAACCAAGGAGGAATGGAAACTAATTAACAACTCCAATACCATTGCTCCAAAACCAAAACCAAAATAGAAAACTATCATGCCCACATTCCCCATGTGGTCACGACACACAACACACATGTCATGTCCACATTTTCCATGTGGTCATGACACGAAACACCAAAAACTTTTCCCATCTGACTCCAAAAACCCCCTCGTGAGCAGCATGTGCGCTTGGAGGCAAACGCACGAAGGTGAAGACCTGAGTCAAAGTTAGGGTAATGCAAAGACCTTTCACATCCCCTGCGAAATGTCAGTCTACTAAGGGGGTTATGCAACGCGAGGAGCTTCGCCATTAGGGTTAGATTCAATCTTGAGTTTAACCCTAAGTTTCCTAAGTGAAGTGAAGTGATTTTGACATGTGTCGAAATCAAACCCTAGGAACTAGAATTAAATAATTAAATTAAATACATCTAGATCATGACAAAATCTATTGATAAATAAAATGTGATAAACAGATAGGAAATAAATTATTAAGTTAACCATATTATTCTAGATAAATTTCGGCAGCATAACGCCTCTAGAGCATTCATGGAAATTAATTAAAAATAACTCCTACAAATCCATTCAAATTAAAAAATATTTAAATGTTAAATACACCCAAATAAATTAATCATTTCCACATTAACAATTTCAAACAAGAACCTAGGTTAAATAAAATAATTAGAATAGTCCACCCATTAAAGGTTTTTTTTTTGGATGAAAATGCAAGTTATCTATTAAAATAAAATAACACTTCACAAAAAATAGAGGGTGGTTAAAAGGCACACACCGAAAGTCACATGGGCTAAGCCCAGAAAGTTCTAGATCAAAGTATCAAGAGTACAAAACCCAAATAAAAACATAATAAAAATAGAATTATGTTTGTTGCAAGTATGAGGTGAGCCATTGTTGTCATTGATGTCAACATACTCATATTGCATTGACAAGAAGGATTTGATGAGCTGTGTGCTGAGGATATTGAGAAAATTAGCCTCAGTCAGGAACAGTGAAGAACAGTGATGAGAAGAAGGTAAATGTACTGTATAGGATGAGAACCGGAGGATGCGGATTAAAGGGTTAGTAGATATGAGTCTTGAGATGCTACAGTTAAGATTCCAGAGGTCCGCATGAAGATCTGAAGGAGTTGTGGCTGCCGGTATAGAACCGGGTCCGGCAAGTATCCAGAGGTGACAGAGAATCACAAAAAGGTCCGGTGAGGTCCGGAATTCTATCATCCTAATCTGCGGATTGGACGGAGTGTTTGGGATGTCCTTGTGATGTGTCATCCTGATTTGTGTATGATTTGGAGGTCCGGAAGTACCTCTTGCATTATGACAGTGGCGACAGACTGTGTTCTTGAAGTTCCGGATGAGGAAGACAAGAGATCCCAGTAAGTAGAGGAAGTGCGGATGTATCCGGACATTCAGACAGGCTTGTGAAGGTTCTTGGATCATGTTTAGGTTGTGTTGCTAGTCCGCATTGATGGTAGAGCCCGGAATTGAAGTTATTCTTTCGGATGAAGTTCTTGCTCTGTGTAGCCGACCGGATGAGTTGTTCATCCTGCAAATGTTCTTGTGATGGCCGACCGGATGTGTTATTCATCTTGCGGATACTCCTATGGTTGTTTGCCGACTTAGATGTTTGTTCCTAAGTCGATGTCTTGTATAAATAACGGTTTGTGAGTTCATTTCAAGGTGTGGTGTGTGGATGAGTGTGGCATAGCGAAGAAACGTGCGAAAGGCAGAGCAGAGATTGTTGGGCTTAATTGGAACTGATCCGGACATGATAGAGATGTCATTCTCCAGTTCAAGACTGTGATTTTTATCACTTTGTAGACAGTGTGTCTCCTTGTAGGCAGTGGGCCTCTTTGTGAGCAGTGTGCTCGGGCAGTGAGCCCTTATTGGCATGTGCCATTCATTTTTCTTTATTCTTCTAACAGAGAATAATTCTTGGGTTAATCACCCCGTGGTTTTTCCCTTAACCGGGTTTTCCACGTCAAAATCTTGGTGTTCAATGTGTTGATGCTTATCTGCTCTTGTGTTTATGTATTATGCTTCCATGGATGATTATATGATGTGCTGCTAACTAACAATAGAGAATTAAGTGTCTGAATGAGAAGAAGTTTTATACAACTGATTCACCCCCCCCTCTCAGTTGTATGCCCTAGATCCAACAATGTTGTCATAGCCACCCTCGCAGATGGCGGATCCCTGTCATCCAGTTTCCCCCAAATATCAGCGGGGTCCAAGTTGACATCAGGTATAGCCCAACCATCTTCATTTTCCTGTTCTTCATTCTGAACATTTGGCTCCTCATGCTGTGGTGAGATAGCCAAATTCAACCGGGGGAAGACTTTAGTATTATCCCAACATGAAGTAGGTGGATGAGAAGGACCAGGAACATTCCAACCAGTATTATCACCAATGGGCCAACCTGCATTATCCCCTGCAACACTTGCAGCACGGCCTGAGGTCCAACCACACTGATGTGGAGAGGCCGAGTGTCTATGATGATGAGCACCACGATGCTGAGCAGGCTGGGAGCCGAGCTAAGAATCTCTAGGCGAACAACTTCTTCATTTGTTGGGTGAACGGGCTCTGACAGAGGAAGGTGAGGGAGGAATGTGAGCCACAATACAGGAAGCATTCCCCCAATGATCCAATAACTCTTGTAAGTGTGCCACCTCCAAGGCAACTTTATTATCTTGCACTTGAATCTGCATAAGAACATTAGAACAGATAGTTGTTTTAATGTAAAGAGAAACAGAAGTTCCAATTTTACTTTCTGAGAATATACAAGAATTACTATCTTTCCATAATGTAAATAATATCTCCACCCTAAAACTATGCCAAATCTGAGTAAATCTTTCAGGAAACCTGGGTGAGTCACCCAAAAGGATGATTTGTCAAGTTAAAGGTTCTAGCCTGAAAGGGCGGAAGAAATCATGAATCCATAGCCAGAAGGCTTGTGCTCTGGTGCAATACCAAAAGAGATGTTGAATTGTCTCAGACTGTCCACAAAAAGGACAACGGGGATCCTAGACCCCAAGATGAAATAACCTAGTACCAACAGGCAGGCCTTGAAAGAGAATGCACCAAGCAAAATGAGCAAGTTTCAGCTCAAGAATGGCAAACTAAATAGTTTTAAATCTGGAATGCTAAAGACTCAAAGAGCTATGAATAAGCCAACACTTATTAAGAGTGTTAGCCATGGGCAAATGAGCTAAAAGCCATTTGTAATCCATCCGTGGCTTGAAATGGTGCACTGGTTTTTTAGGATACCATTTCCAATCCTTCCACCATGGCTTGTTGGACTGAATTCCAACCTTATGAAGCATTTCAGGTGGAATAGCCATGAGGACTCTGTCATAAGTAGGTTTATCAACTTTTGGAAGACCAAATTTAACACAGAATGTTTCCCAATCCAAAAGCTCATAGTGGGCTAGTGGAACATATCCTGTAAGGTATGAACACCTCTTTTATGAAATTTTAGAGCCTTTAAACTAGGCAATTTACCCAAAGATTGGCCTGTAGAAGCTAGGAGAGGTGACCACCAAATGTTAAGGTGATTGAAGGAAATACCAGCATAACTATGGTTTAACTTTTTCCCAGGCTTTCCAAATGCTTTTAACCACAAACGTGCCCAAGATCTGAATTGGTTCTCTCATGACAAGGAGAGTAGAAAAACCAATTCCTTTCCAAGCCAATTTGTGCAAAGGATGTCCCATTTCAATGCTATCCCAGAGTAAAACTTTCCATGCCTCACAGCCAGTGAGAGCACAAATGATCCACTTGATAGCCAAGGCCATTCCTTCACGTTGGGTAGAAAGAATACCAAGTCCTCCAAAATCTCTGGGAAGGCAACAAAATTCTCATGCAACACAATGAAAACCATGGTGAGTATCAAAAGAGGTCCATAGAAAATCCCTTAAGAGTTTCTCCAGCTTGGCATAAGAATTGTTTGAAGGAGCCCAACAAGAAGAATAATAAACATGGGTTGCTGCAAGATCTTAGAACAACTTGGAATTTACCAGCCAGAGAAAGTGGCTTAGTAATCTAGACTGCAAGCTTTTGTTCCACATGGGTAAGAACAGCTTGCCATAGAGTAGTAGAAGTGCCCTGAAAAGAAAAGGGAATACCTAGAAATCTAAAAATTTCACCATAGCCAACACAGCTTTAGCTATATTGCTAAAGCCATTGAGGAATGGGAAGAATGGACTGCCTGTAGCAAAGCATTTTGTGCCACTGAATAGAAGAACTTGAGGCTAAACAAAAGGTCTCCAGACAACCAAGAGCATTTTTGACAGAATTTTCTTCTTCCAGAAAGGTTAAAAAAGAGTCATCAGCAAAGTGACCATTAACCAGTTGGTTGGTGGAATTAGGTAAAGTAATACCATGAACAAGCTGATTGGACACTGAATGAGCAAGAAGATAACCAAAACCCTCTGCCGCAAGAACATATAGGCTTGGAGCAAGAGGGCATCCTTGCCAGATCGATCTAAAAAGGCCAAAAGTATGGGATTGGTGGCCATTGATAGTGATACATGCAAAGGCATCTAGAAAGAGCATTTTGATAGATTAAATAAAAGAGGGACCAAACCCTAATGCTGCAAGCATGGAAAGGATAAAGCGCCATTCAATGCGATCATATGCTTAGAAAAATCAATTTTTAAAAAGATTGCTTTTTTATTTGATTTTTGTGCTCATTCCATTGCCTCCCAAATAGCAATGATATTATCTAAAATATATCTGGACTTAATGAAGCTTGTTTGTTCAAGGTGGACAATCAGAGGAAGCAGGTTGTAGAGTTTGAGTGAAAGGGCTTTAGCAATGATTTTGTATGAAACATTGAGGAGCGTAATGGGTCTCCAGTTGCAAATACCCTCCAGATCACCAGCTTTAGGTATGAACTTAATGTTTCCTTAATTTATAATATTTCCTAAAGAATTCGAATGAAAGGCTTCAAGGTAAACATTGTGTAAATCTTTTCCTAAACAATCCCAAAGGGACTTGTAAAACTCACAAGGAAATCCATCAATTCCAAGAGCTTTGCCATCAGCCATAGAGCAGACAGCTTCTTTGAGGTCTTTAATGGTCAATAATTGATCATAGAAGCATGTCTGGGCTAAAGAAACCTTATTAGGCACAACAGCAAGACAATCCTGCAAAGCAGTATGTCGCTCAGGAGTGTAATCTTGAGTAGTGAAAACTTTTTCATAGTCTTACAAAAGCCTAGAGAATGTCTGGCAGATCTATATGAATAGTACTATCCTCTTTGATTTGCTTAATACCATGTGAGGAATGTCTAGCTTGGAGAGCAAGAAAAAATTCCTTAAAAACATAGTCTCTAATTTTTAGCCAGTACATCCTGGCTTTAAGTTGCACCCCTTTGGCAACATGACAATCAGCCATCTATTTTTGATGCAGTAAATTGGCTACAAGGATTTGCTTAGAAGGAGAGAAAGGCTCAGTAGCCAAGGCCTCAGAAGCAAATTTCAAGGCAGTGGCAATTGCTTCATAAGCCCTTCTCCTAAATTTGGCCAGCTGACGGCCACAGATGTGAAGAAATCTCGCAGTGCAAGCAATAGCATCATTCCACCACTTATCCAGCTAGTAGAATGCAACGGATGGCATTCTAAATTCCATACAGTTGAAATGTGTGCCAAGGTGGGTTGATGAGTAAGCAAGGAAGTGTTTAGAAAAAATTGAGATTTCATGGCACATGGCTTAGACAGTTGCCACTCAATGGCATACTGAATAGGAAAGTGGTTTGACAACGTCACATCCACTAACGGCTGAACTGGAAGGGTGGATGATGTGGAAAATTTTAAAAAAGATTGTGTAGAAATCATAGCACCATTAAGGTGTTTAAAGACCATATCAGTTCCAATTTGAAAGTTGCACCAAGTATGCCATAAAGGACTGGAGTGACGGCGGCCAACATTAGGATCAAAAAATCCCAATATATTACGCATATGGAACCACGCCTCTCTTTCGCCAGCTGGCCACCGAAAAGGCAGCACGCCATCTTTGTCAATAGCCATTTCAACCATATTAAAATCCCCACAAATAAGCCACGTGGCCATGGGCATTGAATTCACAATCCACTGCCACAAAGCAGATCTTTCTGATGCGTCATTTGAAGCATAGTTATTAATAATCCCAAAAGAATGATTATTAATATTAAGAAGCATCCAGACTAACCTGTTGGTGGGATCCACCCCATGATCCACCACTGAATTATGCCACCGAGGGGACAAAAGAGTGGCGACACCACCTTTCCCAGCCTCATGGGCAGTGGAGAAAAGTTTACTAGCTGGCCAAATACAACGGCAAGCTGAAGACAAAAGAAAGCCTGTAACTTTAGCTTCTTACAGGCACAAAACATCAAGAGAAGAAAAATGGAGAGCATCACAAACAGAGTACTTCCTAGTGAGGTTAGTGAGACCTCAAACATTCCAAGAGAGAAAATTCATTTAAAATCCTCCACCATCTCCCTAGAATCCAGGCCTTCAAAGGAAGCAAAACTATTTTGAAGAAAGTCGGTGGGATTTGACCCAAATTGGAGAGGATGGATTTGTTGTTTTTAATCTCCTAAATAATTTCTCCTTCCTCAGGAAGCTCTCTGCTATGAGAGCACCTACGAGGCAATACAGAAGGATTGACACGGGTTCTTGTCCTTGGCGGCAATTTTTGCTGCGAAGGCAGCACAATAAGACTCTTATGTTTGTCCTTCCTGCCATTCACAGAAAGATTTGAAACCTTTTTAACTGCTTCAGCAGGTTTGAGGGCATCCACAGAGGGTTTCACTCTATTTTTGCAATTGGTTTAGAAACCACCTCCTTGGGCACAGTTGTGCCTAGACGTGCTTGTACAGTATCCTTGGGTGGAACACGGGTCCTAGGCACAGCAAGTGGATAGTCCCTAACTTTATGCTCAGCTGACTGGCAGCGATAACAAGTATTGGGCAAATTGAAGTATGTGACCTTCTGAGTATGTCAAAGGGGGCTAATTTGAATGTCAATAAATTCCTTGAGGTATTTCGAAAGATCTACCTCAACACAGACATGCTTTTGAGGGCATGCTTGAAAGAACCTATCAAGTTCAACACAAATAACTCTTCTTAAAGAAGAGGCAATGTCATGCAAGAAATGCAAATAGGGCAAAGGCAAACCAGGGAATTCAATCCACACCAGAACCTTGTGTTTGGTATCATCATAGGCTACAAAAGCTCGGGTCCACTGTTGGAAGACCAATAGGGAAGACTAAACATACCAAGGACCATGGTTCAAAACAACTTGAACATGGCTAACTTTCGTAAAGCAGAAAAGGAAAAAGCCTTTGGCTAGATTCTAGACCATATCAAGGCAGACCCCATGAGGGACCCAAGCCTTCTGGACCCATTCTTTGAGCATAGATTTAAGGGGAGTTCTCTCTACAAAGTAACCAATGAGAGTATGTTGCTCTAACCATAAACAAGCAATATCAAATTCATGTGATGGTAAGATCACATCGGCAGGAGAGTCTGAGGGCTTACCTCGTGGAACACCTTCGGAACAAATTTTTAGGGACATTTGTTCAGAGGAGGAGCCATTGTTCAGAGCTGAGAAACCACCAACACCAGCAACAACTGTTGGGTGAGAAGCGAAAAGATGCATTTAAATGGCCAAAATGCCACAATAAATGCGAGCATACAAAAAAAAGGCTATAGTTCCTACGCCTAGAGTGTGGTATGGAAACCTAGGGAGACAATGGCAACCAGCTTCAAAAAAACATGCAGAGCAAAAAAAACATCCTCACCGCTTCTATCGTATGAAGATTTTGAAAACAAAGATCTAGGTATTAAATTAAAATATAGTAACCTAACACCTAAATAAATTCCAAAAGCATTTACTAAAACCTCCATTAAAATCCCTTAGAATGTTTAATTAACATCCCCCAAAATCCCACATTATAAAGTTATCCCACTAGATAAAATTAATACATAGTATGAAATAATTAAACCCACTCAAACAAAAGAAACTATTCAAGGGAGTAAATTGGGCATTAAAAATTAAATCTAATTCCTTTAAAGTAAATGGGAGAAAGAATGTCACATGCATAAGGAAAATTAAAACTCTAATACATTTTCTAAATTCCTATTTCCCTCCCAATGTTCTCTAAAATTTCCCATGAAACCCTATACCTATTATTCTATTATTTTCTAATCTCCTACAAGCCCTAACCCTATTCTATTCTCAAGGTTTTCTTTTCTCACAAACTTTCCCTTCCCTTCTCTTCTCTCTCATTTGCTTTTTTTCTTTTATTCTCTCCATTTTTGTGTCGCAGGTTCTCTATATTGCAGCCATGGAGGCTTCTTTTAAACAGGAGGTATACAATGACACTGGTTTCCCATTTTGTTTACCTATTTTTTTGAAAACTAGGGAGTGAGGCTTGAGAATAGGCACCGAAAATATATATACATATCATCCATATTTTAATGAAATGTTGCAGGATGCATTTGTTACAGGTGGCGATCGAAGAAGGAAAGTCACACGTTGTAAGGCGCATGGGCGCCGATACCATTTACAGGGGTGTGGATTGTTGGGCGCAAGGTGTCGCTGCAGAGAAGGGAGCAGTGGTCGGGTGTATCATCCCCTGCCACTAAATATGTCTTAAACTTAGGTGGGGGGTGTATCCCCCCCCCGACCGCCAACCCTCCAAATTTCTGTTGCGCCACAGTCTCAAATGATGGCCACTAGGGTTACTCTAACCCTAAACTAAATTTAATATTATCTCTTTTGTTTTCTCTTATTTGATTAACTCAATTTTCAACTTTGCACTATATTTAAAATATTAAATGTTTAATATATATATATATACATAAAGAAAATATATATCTACCTCTGTGTAATTTGTAGAATACTAAAATAACATAGGGTCTACTTATGTGTGTGTGTATATATGTGGGTATAAACCCATTCTTTTATTTCTGTGTTATGCACAAAAAAAATTATTGATATGATATAGCCAAAATTACAGAGAAAGGGGAAAGAATGATTTTTTTTTTCCTTGTATTATTAAATTATAAAATAGAAAGAATACTCATGTATATATATTTTTCTTTTGCAGAAAATACATTTAGGTAAATAAATCAAACCAGTAACCTTGGAAATAACCATAAGGCAGAAAATATAAATTTATTTGCAAATACTTTTTCTGTGGATCTATATTTTTTTTGGAATTAAACCAGTGAGTCTATTTTCCCAAATAATGCAGCACTATATTTTTTTTGAAAACTAAAACAAATTTCAAGTGCATTCTTTTTTTTTTTAAAACATAGCAGAAATAAAACAACAACATATATTTTATTTTCAAGCAACAAAAAGGTAATATAGAAGTATTTTCTTTCCTTACAACCCATTGCAATAATAACCAGCAACTTCTATATTAAAAAATAACTTGAAGACATAAGTGTATTCCTCTTATATTTCTTTGAAACAACTCACAATAATAAACAGCTACGTCACAAACTAGACTTAGATCCAATAACCATTTTCTTGTTTACAACAATACATAGAGAGCTCACTCTCTCACAAGTTTACAACTAGGCCTCATGGCCATGGCTTCAAAACAGTCATTCATAACAAACACATAAATGATCAAATCTTCCTCCAAGCTCCATTGACTCAAACTTGCAATAAAAATAAAGGGAAACTTTCCCATGCCCACAAATACTCTCCACCCTACCATAGACCTGAAAAAGGGTCTCCCCCGAGCTAGGAGATCATCCTCACCTGGTTTCACACCACATACATGGAACAAAAACACTCACAAACAAGAACACCCAACCCTAGTTTTACACACAACGAAATCCATGAAGAACAGATTTAGGGGGTAAGAGAGTGGATAGCTCTCTACTCAAGAGGTGCACTCCTAAAACCCAAAATCTCATAATGCTCAAATACAAGGCCTCAAGCCTTAAACACCACAAATAATGATATAACATCTCCAAGGCACTCATGCCTTCTCAAATAAACTCATAGGCACTCATGCCTTATCAAATAAACTCCATACTTCTCCAAATACTCTCATGGCCATCAAAATGTCACATAGATCAAAAGGGTGACCTCGAGGAGGTTCACTCCTCTCCCACCCCATACAAGATGTGCTCTCTAAAAATGGGAGCCTCATCCATACACCCACAATAAACTCCACAACACAAAAAGATTCAAACACATAAACTTACAACCACACAATGAAAGTAAAATACAAGAGAAAGGCTTCATGACTTGAAGCTTACCTATGAAAGCCCAATAATGGAAGAAATTTGATGAAGAGCTTGCCAAACCCTTCTCTAAGCTCTTGCCTCCAAGTCTCCAAATCTAGCTAACTCTCCCCAAATCCATTATCAAAAGAAAACAAGTGAAAAACAAGAACCCTCTCCCTCTCTCAAAGAGGGAGTATTATAGGCTACTCTCAAGAGCCTTGAGGAATGAGAAGGTGACACATGTCACCTTCTCCTTCCTCCTCACAACCCACTTGCAAGCTCCATGGGATGTGGAGGTGACACATGTCACTCTCCCATCCCACCAAGCCTCACTCTCTCCACATGTGCTCTCACAAGGTGGACTCCAAGAGGATAAGATAAGACATTTGTCATAGTCCTATCCTTCAAAGAAAACCCATTCACTCCAAGATGCTCTCACACATGTGTGAGAGCATTGGAGATGAGTTTCTCACACTTGGGAGTCTTGAAGACTCCCCAAGTCTTCAAGGTATGGGAATTAAAGCCTTGGAAAGAGGAGTGGGTCATGGTTGAAAGCCTTGGAAAGAGGAGTGGGTCATGGTTGAATGCTTGACCCATCCACCACTCCTTCCAAAATTTGAATTTCGTCACTTTACTTTAGGGTGGAGTTAGAGTGACTAGATAGAGGTTACCCTAGGTTTAACATGCACAAATGGGCCCTAGACCCTAGGGGTATAACTTAGGATCAAAATTAACCCAAAATAAACACCTTAGGTAGCATAAAATCACATAAAAAGGCCATCAAAATAAAAGGCACTAAAATGTGCCAAATCAAACATTACATTTCACAACACCATGATTAAATCAATTAAAAGGTTAGACCTAATCGAAAGGACATCAAAATCAGACATCACGAAAATCATCATGCAATACACATAAGACCTTGGTCCCTCCTGGGACTAGATCAGTTTACATGGAATTCACATAAGATGTGGGATGATCTCTGATTTTCCATGGGCATGGAAAATCATCTATACACTTATGAAAATAGATTAGTAACACATGTATATCATAGCTGAAGCAAAGGAAAGCATACACACACAATGTCGCACAATCATAAAATCCTCAATAATCAATTCATAACATCATTGATAAGATTTACTATCTACTGCATTTCTAATCATCAACTCAATATCAGGATTGCATAATAATTCATTCATTACTTATCCACTAACATTTTAATTTCATCAAAATTAAATAACGCATAACATTATAATTTCAAATGAGATCTAACATGTAAACCATAATCAACATCATAGCATAGTCTAACTAATCTAATCATAGCATAAGAAATAAATCCTGAAGGTCTGCAAAATGGGATCAATAGTCCCAAAGTCTATATGTCATCAAAATGTAAATGCGATGTAAGCAAAATATAGGAGTGAGATAAGTAGGCCTCACAAAAACCAGCAACAAAAATAAACCAAAAAGAAAAAGGCAAACCAAAATTTCAAACAATCTAAAGAAAAACAAAATTTAAAATACTATGACATACTTTAGTATAAGTAAGTTATATAAAAACCAAATATATATATCATCATAATCCTATATAAATTTTGACAGTTTGTCCAAAATCTCTCCTGTTATATGATATAGTTTTTTCAAAATTTCAATTGTATTTTACAGCTCAAATGCCTAAATACAGCTATACACTATCCAATAAATACAAACTTGAAGGCTTAGGACTATGGATAGAAAACCCCTCACTCTTGTAATTTTTTACAACATTCAATAGTAAGCTCTTAGTAGTCTGTAGGTTTGTCTTTAAACTCAAAAATAAAGTGGTTTAACCATATTGTCTCATCATACTCTATAAGATATTTAGGAAATATTATATTTAAGGAAACTCATCTTCCTCATGTAGAACCCATAAGCAAATCCGTTTACAAGCAAAACTAAAAATGTCATTAATTTTAAAATCTAGGGAAAATTTGCATATCAAATAGTCCTCCTCAGGATGATATCATCAAAATAATGAACTAACAAAAATTAAAACTTTAGGGTGACATCATCTAAAATAAAACTATAATCATTTAAGTTATTACTCTAAACTTTATTAACTCACCAAAGTTAATTTGACTCTTTCTAAAAAATATTTTTTTTGTTTTTTAGATTTATATTTCTTAAGTATATAAATTTAAGTATATATAAAATGATAATATAAACTTAATTTAACAATATTAAAATTTAACGGCGGATCCTTATTATCTGAAATTAACTTTACATTCCTTACTTTAATACCCAAAACTGAAAATCCTGTTAATCCAGGAGATTACAGACCTATTGCGCTTTGTAATACGATCTACAAAGTATACTCCAAAATCCTCTCTTCCCACCTAAAGCTCCTGTTACCTAAACTTATATCGGAAGAACAAACTGGCTTTGTACCAGGACGTTCCATTATAGATGGCATCCTGATCATCCAAGAAGCAATCCACTCAGCTTCCAAAAGCTAAACTCCAAGCATGTTTATTAAACTTGACTTTCAAAAGGCATATGATATGGTAGATTGGAGATTTCTTTGTAAAACACTAGAAGCATTTGGCTTTAACCATCAATGGATTAATTTAATATTTCAATGTATCTCGACGACTAAAATCTCCCTTTTAATTAACGGCTCGCCAGAAGGTTTCTTCGAGACCTCAAGGGGCTTAAGGCAGGGAGATCCACTCTCACCCTTTCTTTTTATAATCATGGCGGAAGCCTTTGGCCGAGCTTTTTCAAGAGCCCAAATCGAAAAGAAAATCAGTGGTATCCAAGTTACAAAAAATGTTCCAAATATAACTCACCAACAATATGCAGATGATACAATTCTTCCTAGTGAAAGTACTATAGCTGAAGCAAAAACTATCAAAACCATTATACAATCTTATGCGGCTGCTTCTGGTCAAAATATCAATGCAAACAAGTCCAAAATTTTCTTTTTAAATACTAATACTACTACAGAAAATCAAATCTGTAGTATTTTGGGTTTCAAGAAAGGAACTTTCCCATGTAAATACCTAGGAATAGATTTAGAAAGTGGTATTAAACACAATAAAGTATGGAAACAGGTTTTGACAAGAATAGACTCCAAGATAGGAACCTGGAAAGATAAATGGCTATCCAAAGCAGGCAAGATAACTAAAATAAAATCAGTTCTTACAGCTCTACCCATCTATCCTCTCTCGTGTCTCCCTCTCTCAAAATCCATTAATTCCAAACTTGAAACTAAGCTTAGGAACTTTCTGTGGACAGATTGTGAAGAAAGTAAAAAGATGGCCCTCATCAAGTGGGATAAGATTAGACAACCGAAAGAACATGGTGGTTTAGGGATAAAGAATTTAAATTGGCAAAATGAAGCCTTCGGGGCTAAATTATCTTGGAGATTATTTAAAGAACACAAGCAAAAATGGGCTAAAATTCTATATAACAAATATCTGGATGCTGATAAACCTGAATCTTTATTTCGAATGAAAACCCTTCCTAAAGGCTCGAGCAGCTGGAATTTCATAGCTAACAATAGGCACATTATTACTAATCACCTTTCCTGGGATATTGGCAGGGGACAAGATGCATTGTTTTGGGAAGATTCTTGGGATGGATTACCACCCATAGATTCTCTGAATCTTCCTCAAAAATGCAAAAATCTCCTCACTAAAATATGGGGTAATAAAGTCAAAGATTATATGACCCTTCATAACGACCATGAATGGAAATGGAAATCTTTAGAAGGATTAGATCTGGATCCTGCCTCAATAACCTCTTACAATCAAATGATTAAACAGAGGAAAGCAAAACAGATTAATAGGGATGATAGATTGGTATGGGCCGCTGCCAAATCTGGCCAATATAGTGTTAAAGAGGGCTATAAATCTATAATCAATTCTCAGAGATGGGAAGAAATTAATATCCCCCTACATCTCTGCTGGGACAAAGCATGTTTACCTAAGGCAGGTTTTTTCCTCTGGTTAGCCTTTCAAAATAAGATCCTTACTGCTGATAACCTTCAAAAAAGAGGTATTCATGGTCCCTCCCGTTGTGTTCTATGTAAACAAAATACCGAGGATGTTGATCATCTCCTGTATAATTGCTCATATGCCAAACATTGCTGGGAATGGCTAAAACTTAAATTAGGATGGATCACCGCTCTGCCAGAAACCTACCAGGATCTCCTGAGTGGATGGCCCAAGGGCCTATCCAAAGGTATTTACAGTAAGATTTGGAATATCTGCCCGGCTATTATGTCCTGGGAAATTTGGAAGGAGAGAAATCGAAGGATCTTCAAAAATCTAGAAATGCAGGTTGATACTCTTACTAACAAAATTGAAGTATGCATTACCGAAACCCTCAATTCCCACATTAGGAATTCTAGTTTCGAAGAAGGCTCCTTCTCTATGTGGGACTGTAAGATTAAAGAAAATTGGACAAAACTTATCAACCCCCCCCAAGTTTATAAAACGAAAAATGCTGAGGCAAGGAAAAACTGTAAATGGACTTGTCCCCCCCCTGAATGGTACAAACTCAACTTTGATGGAGCCTCCCGTGGTAATCCAGGCCAATCAGGTATTGGATGTATTATCAATAATGATAAAGGGGAATGGATTTTCAAAAGAGCAAAAAATATAGACCCAACCACTAACAATATGGCAGAACTTGAGGCCCTCCATGAAGGTATCAAATCTTGTCATAAAATGGGTATTTCGAAAGTTATTATAGAAGGGGACTCCCAAATAGTTCTAAATGCATTGCGCAATAGATCAACCACAAACTGGGTTCTCCACTCTAAGCTCGAAGAAATCCTGCTACTACTAGATAAATTTGAAGCTTTTCAAATTAACCACATCTTCAGGGAAGGTAATCAAAAAGCTGACAAACTTGCTAACCTTGGTGCGGATGGGTTAGACATTCTTAAATCCACAAATCCTTCGTAGTCACCTTTTCTTCATTATCACTCCCCTCCCCTCTTGTTGGATTAAATTTATTTCCTCTTATTGATCACAAATATCATCGCTCTGCCGATTTTTAAATTCAGGCTCTATCATTTACACACAAATTTTCTCAGGTAAGAATGCTAAACAAAAATTAGATTTTTGTGTCAGTTCGGACATTACATGATTTTTTAAAAAACTTGTTAAGGTCTTTATCTTTCTTTTAGTCTAGATTTATAAAGAAATCAGATAACCAAATTAGATTAGTATTATAAGGCCCTTACTCACATATAGATTTTAGTGTTCTTTTAGATTACTTTCCGGAGTAGCTCGAATAGTATGTCACGCATTTTTAAGGTAATTAGTAGTAGAGTAATAGTCTTGTTTTATTTCTATTAGTGGCCATCGGTTTATGTTCTTGATCTTATACCCTTTGTACTAACCCTTTAATTTGACTAACATGTAAAATAAGTTTCTTTTAGAATGGATGGTGGTTGCCTTTTATTTCTAATGCAGGACAGGAAAAGGAAGACTTGTACACCAATAGTCATCATTGAGTAATGTCATTATTTTCCGAATATGTATCTCCTGTTAAAGGACCATTCGTTGTACAATTATGAATAACATACAACCAGGGGAATGCCTCTGTGAAATAATGTAATGTAACAACATCTTCACAACATGTGTAATTGTAGCATAGTGAATAAGATATAAATAGGGGTATGCCCCTAGGTTTTATTTGTATGTATTGGACTAATGTCCCGGGCAAGACTGGAGGTTTTCTTCCCCGTTCTTTCCTACCAGTGCCCGTTTGAACGGAGGACATGTAAATTTTATTTTTAATATAATCAAAGGCTTCGGCCGTTCATTGATCCAAAAAAAAAAAAACAATATTAAAATATAAATATTAATATTTTAAATTTATCTTCAAATTATAGTAGCATACCTATCTTTAGAAAATCTATGTAAAAGACCACATTCTCGAGGTATACTAATATATTTATATATATGTGTGTGTGAGTGAGATAGTGTATAAGCAATAACCCATTATGTATATACTTACATAAAAAATAAATGTATATGTTTAAGTATAAATATGTTTTAAATAATAATACAATATATAGAGAGGCTAAAATAAATACATATTATTATATAATATTATAATATAGAAATACTCCAGGGAGAATGTGCCAAACGGCCAAACAGGAGGGACATATCCAGGGAATTCAAATTACCCAAGGCTATCTAGAGGTTACGCATAAGCAATTTGCTGATGACACAATGTTCTTGGGCTCAGCCAAGGAAAGGGAGGCCAGGCATTTCAGAAGAATTTTGGACTTATACTCTGCAGCTTCAGGTTAAGAAGTAAGTCTTCAAAAATTAGAAGTCTTCTCCTTCAACACTAACAGGGCCAAGGAATCAAGCATCCTCAAAATCCTAAGATTCAGGAAAGGGGATCTACCATGCAAATACTTGGGTTTGCCCTTGGCAAAGGGCGTTAGGCCAGGAAGCTTGTGGAATGACCTTCTGGAGAAAATCAAAAGAAAACTCGTCTCCTGGAAGTGCAAATGGTTGTCCTGGGCAGGGCGATTGACAATGTTGAAGGTAGTAATCTCGACTATCCCCATCTACACCATGTCATGCTTCCCTTTATCCATGATAGCTTTAAAAAACTTGAATCAGAAAATGAAGGACCTTTTATGGAAGGGAAACTCGGACAAGCACAAATTCCCACTGATTAGCTAGAAACAAATTTGTGAACCCAAAGAACTCGTAGGTACAGGCTTGAAAAACTTGCGGGATCAGAATATTGCTCTGGGGGCGAAATTGGTTTGGGCTATCTATTCAAAACTAGACCTGAAGTGGGTTAAAATTATAAAATCTAAATACCTGGAAGAGGAGGATACTAGTATTTTTACAATGGATTCGTTACCAAAAGGGTTGAGGATCTAGAACTTCATTAGCAATTGCAGATTTTTGATTGCTAATTTCTTAACGTGGGATATTCGAGAAGGGGACAGTGCCCTTTTTTGGGAAGATTCGTGAGGAGGAATGCCCAGCTTAGCTGGAAGGATGGACTTGTTTCAGGTCAGGCAAATCACTAAGGCTAGATGGGGCAGCAAAGTTAAGGACTACTTTGACCCTTCCTCATTTGAGGCAGGGTCCATAGTCACTTCAAAAGATGTGACGATGCTTGGTATTGATAACAGACTAGCTAAAGCTTTTGAATCAGAATTAAAATCCCGTAAACTTAGCTTAAGGGCAGGTAGAAAGAAGTACACCCTGTGGGACGAGCAGATGAGGAAAAACTGGCAGGGACTCAAGATTCCCCCAGTAGGCCTTAATCCCCATGGGGATGCAGTTAATAAAAGGAACAAGGCTAAATGGATCCCTCCGGCACATGGATGGTATAAATTAAACTTTGATGGGGCTTCGCGCAGGAATCCAGAAGCCTCGGGTGCAGGGTGTATTGTTCAAAATTGGAAAGGGGACATTGTTGGAAGATTCACAGAGAGCTTACCAAAAGGTACAAACAATAGCGTGGAATTGCAGGCCCTCCTTCATGGTCTCAAGCTATGTCAAGATCTCAATATCAAGAAGGTGGAGATTGAAGGGGATTCCCTCCTGGTAATCAATGGTTTAAGGATGCACAAATTGTTAAACTGGAGGTTGCAGGGAATACTGGAACAAGCAATCTTTTCTAGATTCCTTTGTTCAGGTAACGATCAATCATATTTATAGAGAAGGGAACATGGAGGCAAATTCCCTTTCTAACATTGGTGCGGATGGCAGTAACTTAAGAGAATTAGTAGATCATTTAGTAGAAGAGTAACACCTGTGGCTGTGGGTGGTTGGGTGGGAGCTTGGGGTCTTTAAGGTGACAAATGGTTTGTGAGTTGGCAGCCAACTCATCTCCCCAGGTGGGCACTTCCCTTCACATATAATCATTACCAATGGAAGTTTTGGGAAGGCTAGCGCTTTTAAATAAGCGGCTTGTAGCGGACAGTGATGGATGTCTTGTCTCTTTCTCGCCACGTCTCCTTCCCCTATTCTCTTTCAGCAATGGCGGGTGGCACTGGTTCAGGTTTTGTTATGAGGATTGCTATAGAGGGGTTAATTTGTCTGGGCTTCGGGACTCCGGTGCAACTGGAGAGCTTTGTGAGGTAGTTAGCCTTCAAGGGGCCTATCACAGAACAAAGGCTGAAAAGAATTATGAGGGTGCACAATGATTTTCTGCTACTAGGAGTGAAGGTGGTGCTGGCCAAGAAGTTTTTGGAGGATGGGGAATTCTGTAGGGTAGATACCACTATTGTCTCTCATTTCCTTGCTTCAATTTTGGACGTAGGCATTCCTAAACCGAGAGCAGGGCTCCTAGTGTGGTGTTTGTTCATCAATAATCTTTTAGTTGGTCTAGAGGAGATTCTTCGGGTAGCTGAGCCAGGTATGGTATTCCAAGGCCGACGGACTTCCACCTCCTGGAGGATGATGGAGTAGTGGTGCGTTTCTTCCCATTCCTACTCGACATCAAGGGCATGCCACTCATCTTGCACAGAGAACAGGTTAATCTGGGAGTGGAGTTTCTTTTCAAAATGTTGTAAATAGACCCTCACGGCCCCTTCAACTGGATTCCTGAATTCAAAGCCAAGGCAGAGGAATTGGGTTTAGAGTAAGCAGTCTATTTGGATTTTGTTTCCTATTTCTAAGATGTGTATAGGGTTTCTCTAATGCAGTGCTATGCTTAATAGTCTCTTATATAGGTGTTTCTTCTCTGTTTCAAGTGATATCATTGTAATGGTTGGGATTTTGTATAGCTAGTTTCAGTGGGTGGGGGCAACAGGATGTCTTGTTTTGGAGAAAGTCAGCCCTTTGTGGCAATTTTGGGTTTTGCAGACCCTACATGGTCACCTTGAATAGGTAGGGGTGAAGGGTGCAGGGTTGGGTCTTATCTTGGTAAACAGTTAAAATCTACCTGTACGGCAGCAACGAATTGTAAATTTCTCTTTGTTAATATAATATATCCATGTTTACGAATCAAAAATAAAAATAATAATAATAATATAGAAATGCTCTTTTATATATTATATTAATATTATTTTATTTTATTTTATTAAGAGTACTTTAAATACATACTTACCTTTAAAAATAAAATAGAAGCCTTGTGAATCTTATCCACCATTTTTTTTTGCATACATACATATAGAGGATTATATATAGAGGGGTTTTATATATAGAGGTTTATATATTTATAACATAGAGAGGTTTGTGTGTACTATATATAGAGAGAGAGGGGGGCATTATTATAATAATATGAGTTTATTTTACCCTGTAAATTTTTGAGATATAGAAGCATCCCTTAATCTCATCCAATATTTTTCAATAATAATGTTTATTTTATTCCATGGGCTATTTCTATTTTTGTAAATTATTTTATTTACTTAAGAGCTATTTTATTTTATAGTTCATTTATTTACTTAATAGTTTTCTAATTTTTATTTACTTAACAATTATTTAATAGTTTTAGCATTTTTTTCAAATATATGTGAGCTATCTTTTAGTTTTTATTATTTATTTTAGGGGTATATATATAAATGTATATTTTTATATGATGTTTATATCAATAATTTTTTATATATTATTTATAATATGTAAAGGTGTTCTAAAGTTTTATAATTTCATATGTGTGATATCAAACTTAGACCACACAATTTTATTAGTTAAATCAAATTAAATACTTAATTTTAGAGTATGTGTAGATTATATTATGATACATGTGTGGACTATCTTATTATTTAAAAGTTAATTTTAACACCTTAAATATATTTGAAAAAAGAACTAAAACTATTAAATAATTGTTAAGTAAATAAAAATTTAAAAAACTATTGTAAGTATGTATTTTAAACCAAATAAAATAACTCTTAATTAACTAAAATAAATTAATATTTTTTTTAAAATGCACCTGGTAAACTTTTTAAGGTGACCGGTGAGGCTGGTGCGACACGCCCTCCGGCTCCACACAACGCTTCAAACCCGCGAGCACGTTGGCCCAGCGAAGACGTAATGCCTTCCCAGCGGGGGTTTGAACTCTGGGGGCCGCCACTACAACCGAACGACTTAACCACCGAACCACGCCCTTATCGGCAACTAAAATAAATTAATATTAATATAATATATAAAAGTGCATTTCTATATTATAGTATTATATAACAATATTATTTATTTTAGCCTCTCTTTATATATTGTATTATTACTTACACATATTTATACTTAAATATATACATTTATTTTTTTATGTAAGTATATACATAATGGGTTATTGCTTACACACACTTTTCACTCACACACATGCATATATAAATATACTAGCATATCTATCTTTAGATCATTCCAAGAAATATCATTCTCCAGGTGCCTATTCCACTTTAATCACAAATCTAATAAGAAAATAGGCACCTAGAGAATGATATGTCTCAGTGTAAAAAAGATAGGTATGCTAGTCTTAAAATATACGTGTGGACTATCTCATTATTTAAAGTTAATTTTAACACTTAATCTTAGAATGCACGTGTGGACTACTTAAAGTCAATTTTAACACTTAATCTTAAAATATACGTGTGGACTATCTCATTATTTAAAGTTAATTTTAACACTTAATCTTAGAATGCACGTGTGGACTACTTAAAGTCAATTTTAACACTTAATCTTAAAATACACGTGTGGACTATCTCATTATTTAAAGTTGGTTTTAACACTTAATCTTAAAATACAAGTGTGGACTATCTCATTGTTTCAAGTTGATTTTAACTCTTAATCTTAAAATACAAGTGTGGACTATCTCATTGTTTCAAGTTGATTTTAACTCTTAATCTTAAAATATAAGTGTGGACTATCTCATTATTTAAAGTTGGTTTTAACTCTTAATCTTAAAATACACTTGTGGACGATCTCATTATTTAAAATCAATTTTAACACTTAATCTTAAAATACATGTGTGGACTATGTCAAAATATATGCAAAAGATGTCGAGAGATCCACTTAAAAATAGGCACCTCAAGAATGATATCTCTCAGGGCTTTTACATAGACTTTTCTAAAGATCTAAAGATAAGTATATTTTGTAATTTTAAATTTTATTAATTTTATCATTTTATATTGTTTTAAATTTATTAATTTATTATTTTTATTTTGTAATTGTATTAATTTTATAAGTTTATTTATTTTATTAGTTTTATAATTTTATAAATTTAATTAAATTTTTTGTTAAATTATTATATACTATATAAATAGTTAGTTATGTAGTTGAATGAATAAAAATATAGCATAAGTTTGTTTTAAAATTGGAAAGTGTATCTTTTAAATTATTAATCAATTTGAGTTTTTTAAATAAATATAAATATAAAAATATAATAAATATTTATTTATATTTTAGAAAAGTGAACTTGGGTTTTTTAAGGAATTATAATAGAAATATGTGTCCCCACTTAACTCATGTAGTTAAGTAATTTATATTTATTTATATTTAAGTAATTTATATTATATAAATAAGTTTTTCTTTCTAAGAGTTTCTTAGGAGGCCTATTTTTTATATAAATTTCCCGTAATGAGATTGTTGTTGTTCTTTTACAAATCATATTTAGTTTTGATGGATATATTACAATCTTCAATTTTACCTACATTAAAACAAAGAAGACAGGGGAGATGGTGAGTAAACAATGGTTTAGAGAACCTCCTTATTGTGGTGTCATCCAACAAGGATGAATGCTTTCCATCATGTTCTTCATACTCCCTGTTGTAAGTCTCTCCATTTGATTCAATGCATTGGTTGGGCACATGCAAAACATAAACAAAATCATCAATTACGCTATTGGAACTTTCTCTGAATTTTTTCATATACTAGTGTTTCTACTAATTGCTAGGGTTTAGGGTTCATGAACATGTTGTATGTTTTCCTAGGGCCTTGAGGTTCACCCCCTTTACAATTGTTATTTCTACATGTTGACTTGTTGGTCTGATGTCTTCACTTAATTATTATTGCTTGATCCCATTAAGGACCGTAAGCTTTACCGACCCTGTGTATTGTCTACCATCTATTTTTGTGTCCCTCCTTTGAGGTCTTATGCCCTATTTACATGATTCCCAAGTGGACTTGTTGGTCTGATGTCTTCACTTAATTATTGTTGCTTGATCCCATTAAGGACTGTAAGCTTTACCGATCTTGTGTATTGTCTACCACCTATTTTTGTGTCCCTCCTTTGAGGTCTTATGCCCTATTTACATGATTCCCAAGTGCTTTTCCTTATTAGGTGCTTTGATATATGGTGGCCTCCTATTGCATCACATGTGTACCTTGCATTGTCATTTCCTCAATGAGTCCCTTCACCATCTCTATGATACACGATGTTGTGTCACGTTTCCCTTTATCTGATGAGTATTGATCCAAGTCATCCTCTACCATACCCATGTTGGCATGCTTCCATTGATGCCCTTTTGTTCACTTGTCTACCACATCACCTATTCTACCAAGAATCTAAAGGATTATTAAGGTTATGTCATCAAACCTGATAGGTGGTGGTGTCATATTGCATTGTAGAGGCTCTTCACATCATAATTTTGAGTTTTGGGCCCGCTCTATTCCTTGTGATGTGAGATGGTCATTGATTTAGTCAATTTTGATCCAATGGTGATGCTTTCACCTAATATCTATAAGTGGGATTAGTTACCCTATCACTTGTCAAATGGGAATATGATGTAGCTTGGTGCTAACTATACATCTGGTGCACTCAGATATAGAAATATGATTGGTTAATCAAGTAGACAACTCTAATATGGTAGTGCAAGTATGTAGTGACAATGTGAGCAAGACAAATGACACATTTATGTTGCATCATGGATGCTCTTTTCATCCCAACTTTTGTGGTGAGTCCTACTGTTGAGAATGCAACATGCGATGATCATTAACCTTGGTTGGTAAAATCCAATAGTGGTAATCTATCCTAAACTAAAAGGTTCCCATTTGTCTAGGTACATGTCATAAGGGCCCCTCATTAAGCTACCTCATGTATCCAGGCCTATCCAATTGCTCAAATTTTATTAGCTCATAGGGTGGTGGGGTATTTTTATAATTTCAAAAATATAAAGATGAGAACAAACATGTGGTTAGTTGTCCTTTCATCACCTAGGCCTTTTAAATCATAGGTTTTAAAAAGCATACATTATGAACTATCTATAATCATCAATTCCTATTATGCATAAGATTGACAACCCTGGTCGAATCGAGATTGAAAAGTTTAACCCTAGTGACCAAAACAACATAAATTTTGTATGAGCATTCAAGGTGAATCTTATGTGAAGAGTAAGTTCTTCTTATATGACATTTGAAGAAAAAGAAGAGCCATTCGTTCTTGTTTTAACACTATTTTGTGGAGTTGAAGGAGTCATAATTATTTCTACAAGTTTAGGAGGAGATTAGAAGGAGAGGTTGTAAGCGTAATTACCTCAATATTTTGGTTAGTTGCTAGGCAATTGCAAGGGACAAATAGATGAGTCATTTATCAACATCTATCTATGCATTTATATAACAGCTAGGGTTTTATACACTTTCCCCAAAGCTTGATTACAATTGCTTGTAAAAATATACCTATAATTGTTAAAACCATTTTAGCTATTTGACCATCATCTGGCTCATTTTGATATAAACCCTAGAAAACCTATATTTTCAATAATGAGTCAAGCATCTGAATAGTCCACCTACTCAAAAAGACCTTTGGACCAAGATATCCTTGACCAATTGTCTGGTTCTTCTAAGAATATGAAGCATGCCTAGGGAACTAGGGTTTTATCTGATAGATTGCAAGATAAGTTTGAATGTATTAGAGATGCAATTCTCCCAACTACATGTTGGGACTTGTATTGATACTACAAGCAGTGTGCCAATGAACCAATCCCCCTCTTCAATATTTGGAGATTCAATTTAAGGAAGCTAGTTGTCCCAAATTTCTTTGTGAATTTCATGAACTCATGTCTAGAATATTGCAAGATTAAACCCCTAAACTAGAAAGCTAATGAATGGTCAAAAGGACTTAGTTTTCACCCTAAACAAAGATGTAATCAAGACAATTTTCTACCTTGTCTTGCATGCTAATAAATAAATAGATAGACTAGGATGAGTTATGTAGAGAACACAAAAGAGACAAATATAGATATAGAGTTAAATGGCTCCCATCTCATAGGACTAAACAAGAAGAAGGAAAATCGATAGCCATCCCAAAAAATGTGGTAGAACCTCTTGATGTGGGCACATTTGAGGATCATTTTTAGATCACATATCAGACTCTATGTCAATTATTTGGAATGAAGTAGAAGGCTCAAATTCTAATTACAGTGATGATGGTTGTAGCATACATTCAGCATAGGTTTGTCAATAGACCATTCAACTATGCCACCCTCTTGGCTAATAACATTCACAAGGAGCTTAGTGCCTTGAAGGATAAAAATAGAGTGCCTTTTAGGTGGTACTCCCACCTCTATCATATATTGATGTATTTAGGAAAGGATCATTGGGATCCTACATTAGGGTTAGTCACAACAACCAAGCAAGGAGACCTTACTCAAGTCCAAGAATCGACATATCTTTTTTACTCTCATTGGCCAATAGCTAACTGTTGCATGTTTGAGGATAACGTTGTGCAAAATATTATGAGAATGTTGGGATATGTAAGGGAAAGGCTTCCAGATACATTCACCAAGTTCCTTATGCCTTAATATTTAGACCCATAGGCTCATATTTATCATAATTGGGGAGACTGGTACTATTACAAGGACCATACTATTATTAGTGTTTATGGAGCCGAGATAGCCCCACATATTTTACCTTTTTCAGTACGGGGAGAGGCTAACTTTTCTCAAGGATATGTGGCAATTAGACCACTCAAATAGGGTGCATCTAAGATAACAAAAATGATGCATAAGCATTTAGTGGTGTAAGGGCAATCTTGCATCACTAAAAAAATGATGATTTTATTTTCTATTATTTTCAAATTTTATATTTTTGGACACCCAATTGCTTGAATAATGATGTAGAACCTTCAATTTTTCCAACCTACTAAAAATAGCCAACTACTATTTTTAGAAAGTTTGCATTTGAGCATGTATGGAAGCAAAAATTTACTAGAGGCTTTGGAATTGAAAACTATGACCTTTGGTGAAGGAATTGCCAAAGATCACTTGTGGGATGAAAGATATTAAAGTTTATGTTTCTTAAAAAGCCCTGAAAAAGTTTCAAAGTCAACTATGAGGCACTTAAAGGCCCCAAACGGCCCCAAAAATGGGAATTGATAGAGAAAATTCTCAGTGTGTAGAGCACTTCATGAGATTTCCAATGCATCAAATGGTTCATCAATCAAATGCCCAGATCAAAAGTTATGGCTCCCAGAAGTTGACCTATTTTTGGAGGGAGTTACAAATTTCCAAATTTTGGCTAGAAGGCTCCAAAAAGAGCTATTTATGACCAGTTTTAGGCATCCTTTGGGGTAGTAGGAAAAATGGGGAAAGTGGAGAGTTAATAAAAGTAGGGAAAATAGAAACCCTAGCTGATTTGAAGCTACAGAATGCATCAGAAGGTTGATGAAGCTAGAGCAAGGAAGTTGTAGTGTGTTGTAGCCTATTGGGGTTTCACCCTCTGATTTGATTTCAGTCTCTGTAATGTAATGTGTTATCCAAATCAATAAAATAACATTCTTGTTTTCTGTGTGTAATTTGTGTTATTATGTGTTCTGGGATTGACCCCCTCATCAAAAAAAGGGGTCTTTCTTGCCTTAGACAATTGAGTTTTCAAACTTTTATATCTCAGCTAGAAAAGACCTAGATCACTTGGGAAATAAACTATTGGAATACAAATTGCAATCTGTCATTGCCAAGAGGTATGATCTTGAGTGATTCATTGATTCGATAATTAGTGGGGAGTTTAGGCTATGAGCATCATTTTGATAAGATTGAAGATTTGTATAGAAATTGCCTCACCTTGGAAGAAACGAAAGCCAGAAGGAGAATGATGAGAGATGTGTATCATATAGAAATGGTGAAGAGGAAGATAAAAAGGATTATAAAGGAGCATTCGATGAAATTAGGGACCCTATTGAGAGGATGGGACTAATGATGCTCCATACATATACACTTAAATTTATTCCAACTAAAACAACCCTAATGTGAAGCATAGATGAGCAACAGGAATTGGTTGAGTAGGAAGTGGCACTGAATGAAAGGGATGTTCTTTTTATTCCATTGACCCAGGGTCAATCTTCTGCATCAATTTTTGGTGAGCCAAAACCTTCAGGGGTTCCTATAATAAATACTTCATAACCCCTAGTAGATTATGCATACACTAAGGAAACTAGGGATTTTATCCCTAATAGGAATGAAGTTGAACAACCATTGGCCTCACCTATGAGAGAAATTGTTCTAAGTAGCAAACCATTAATGGGTATTAAGGAAGGTGATCTAGCACTTCAGGAATTAGGGCCATAGCTTGTGAAATATTTCTCTTGAATAATGACTTTGTCAAGACTGAGGAATTCAAAATGTTGATCATTAAGATAAGAATGCAAGTAGATATATAGATAAGGTAAGATTGGGCTTACAATGATGCATAATCAAATAAGGAAAATGTAGCCTAAAGCATTAGACCATATGTTGATATTTATGTTGCTAACATCACTCCAAAGGAAGGAAGGAGATTGGTCAAGGATAGTGGCTTTTTGTTGTTTATCGAGATGGGACATCTCTTCTACTATAGAGCTTGATACAAGCCAAAGAGATAGTGAAGATTATGAAATTTTTTAAGGAGAAGCGCAAGCAAGGAACTTTTATTTTGGATCTAGTTTCACTCCTAAGCATTAAAAACTTACAATTTTGGGATTTGGCTCTGAGGATAAAAAACTTCAGGTTGTTTGGAGCATCAGAGAGTTGAGTGGAAATCTAATTATCAAAATATTAGGAGATACAACTGCTCCTTAGGTTTCCTCTTTAGTAGTTAATATTATCATTTTCAGTGAAGCTACAACAAAGAAGTTACAATATGACCATGACATTTTGCAAAAGGAGCATACAAAATTGATCTATGAATATAATAAGATAAAATCAAATAGAACATATATTCCTCCTAAAATAGAAAAGTTAGTGCAGGAACCCTCCCCTCAAGAGGAAACATCTAACCAAGAGAAGAAATCAAGGGAGCTCAAGAGTCAGAAAGCAGAGCTAGAACAAAAGTAAGAAGGAACCTAACTAAATTAATTAGTAGTCTATTTTAGCATAGGATTTCTTGTATTATGAATAAAATAGATGACACATCAGAATGTTTTAATAATCTATTAAAAGCCATGGAGCAGAATGAACAATAAATTATGAATCAAATTATGAATAGATGGATACCAAGGGCATTGCAAATTAAACATGTCCATAATAGTGCAAAATACAACCCTAATTCCTCTCCTATCATCACCAACACATGTGAGTTGGTTGAGTTACTAAATGAAGTGTTCTCATTTTAAAATAAGCTTGGGATGACATTGAGAGAAAAGAGAAACAATTTTCAAGTCTTGGAGGAGTAGGGACTACCAACTATTTTGTATGATGGTGGACACGTCGAACTTTTGAATGCATGGAAAGATAAGTTTCAAATAATTATGCAACCAATTGTTAAGTGATTACTTCTTGATGAAAAAATTTGTTTCAATTGTTTGTAATGCTAAATTGACAACTTATTGGAATAGGAGTCAAGATTAGATAATTTTATTCAAGATGTTAGGATCACACTTGATGCTAGATATATAGCAGATCAAAACAAATTGAAGAAAATATTAGAGTACAAATGATCATCCGATGAGGAATTTGAAAAGTGGATTTCCACTTTTGGATGAGAATCAAGATGATATGACACAAAGCATGTTTTTCTCAACTTGGAAAGTTTAATCGATAGTCAGTCACTTCTTGAAATTTGTAGGCATATCCATTAGGAGATTGAGGATGTCATTTTGGCATGTGTGCCTTAACTTAGTGTTCAATGAGACAAGATTTCTTCATAACTTAATGGAATATTTTAATGTTTCATCCATTAATAAATTTGCACAAGAATGGTGGCCTCTTGGGTTAATTAAGTAGATGTAATCTTCAACAATGGCATTAAATTTTAGCATTAGCAAGCATTTAGTAATTGGTTGTTACATCTTGATAGTGCTATTTTTCTTTTTGGAAGCTTGTAAGGGTTGTCTGAAAAATGCCTCATCATCTCTAGTTCATGGTGGTTGGTGGTTGTAATAGAACTCTCAATGAGTTGGTGGAATGTAGTAGTTAGGAAGATTTGTTGGGTTCAATCCTTTTTAGCTTACTATTGATTTGTATTTACTAAGTGGGAATAGCTCACTATTTTTCTTCATTTGACAAAGGTATCCATTGTTTCTCCAAGTGTCTCTAGGTCAATGTTAGGTGGGGTGACACATGATCTTTAGGCTTTGTGAGAAGAAATGGGAGCCTCTATGTTCAAATTGTTCCAATCCAACTACCAATTTCTCACTAGCTTGTCCTTTCACGTTGTCAAATTCTTCTACACCATTGGCTCCAACAACTACATCATCATGAGATGTGGGGACAAATATCTCGCTATCATCCACAACACTATGGGTTATGGAAGTTTGTGTCCTACTCTTTTCTTTTGCATATTTGTATTGGCTTCTCATGGAGTCTTCACATGAGCCTCAACCATTGGTAGTTCATCCTTACTAATCTATGAACAATTGTCATTGATCTATTGCTCTAATCTACCTTGTATTCTCTTATAAATTGGGGTTGTATCTTCATTGTAAATGGGGGGAAAGGACAAGAAAATGATTCTATAACTATTGTAAAGTTTTTCTTTTATGAAATAAAGAAAATCTAGTGTTATGTATCTTTGTGTTAAATCATTTCCTACAAGAAATTCTATGAGTATGTGTTTACTTGTGTAATTGTCTCCTCAGTTGTATGTCTTGTCTTGAAGAGAAAATGCCAAGTGAAATCAACTCTTAACATGTATCTTTGTTTTGTGTTATTAATCTTTGTTGGTTTAGACTCAAGGATTCTGGTAAGGTCTTTTAGAGTTTTGATAATGGGACTGATAATATTTCAGGGGATAACTAAGAAGAATTGCATTAAATAAATATTTGTTGCTTAGTTTGTGTTATTGCAAGGTGGTAACACCCATATTAAACCATCATAATAATGGTGTTATGATAAATTTGTAATATCATTCAGACAACTTTGTTTACCTAGGAGATAGGCACCTGTCACATTCAGAATTCTCCTAACCTAGTGAATTTGAATAATGACAAATCTTTGAGCCTTAAGTTATTTGTAACTTAGTATGTTCATGAATGAGCTTAGAAGTATCAGGAATGTATAACATGTTAAATTTATATAACCTTGCTATGTTTTCATAAACTTTCCATCTGCTTGTCACTGTGAGGACCTATTCCATTTAAATAGAATACAGTGAATGGTAATAGGGTCATCCCCAAGTCTTGTAGAGTCTAAAGTGTAGGAGAGATTTACTTGTCTCTCATTCATTGGCCCATCCTCTCACCAAATTTAAACATAGAAATTCACAACTTATTAGAAATAGTTGAAAATAGGTTAGAGAAACAACATAGCCTTGCATCAAAATCAATGACACAATGATCAAGATTTGTTTTATCCAATAAATTACCATTATTCTTATTGTTTTCAATAGATTCAAATAATGGATTATTATAAACTTTAAAACCATCCAAGTAAGAATCAAACAAATTAGATTTAATATATGCATAATCATTCTCTTTATCAAATTCAAGGTTATCATAAGTTTCAAAGCTAACTAAAGATGGATCTAGCTAAAATCTCTCACCAATTTCTTGTTCCAACTTATCATTCAATTCATCTAATTAAGCAATGGCAAGGTCAGTTTAAAAATAAAGGAGATTAGCACTTTGAGTTTGTAAGTTTATATGAAATTTGTTTGCAACATGCCTAAATAGGTCAATGATGATTGGGTTTTTAAACTTTTGATAAATAGGCCACATGGGAGCCAATGAATTAGCATTATACTTATCTTTTCATTCACTGCATAAAGAAGATGTTTCCTAATTTGGTAGGGTGTTACACTTAGATCTTTAATCTTTGATAACCTACAAGCATCTACCTTAATTTTATCAAGAACATTACAACAAAACTCATTATCATGTACCTTAAGACCAGTATTCATAAACATACCAGTACTACAAGTTGTCATTTCTTCCAATCCGAACAACATTGGGTTGTCTTCCAAATCAAAGGGGTCTTGGTGTTCATGATTACCTTCATCTTTGTTGGCTGAAATGTGTTGTTGTTAATCTTCACTTGATGGGATAGTGATATATTCATGACTCTCACTTTTGACTTTCTTTATATCCATTAACTCTTTGAGAGTCATGTCCAACTAAATGATGACTTCCTTACATGTGAGCTCTCTATGCTCAATTGTATTGTGAAAACATCACTTGTCAAGTAAACACATTTGTTGAAAGGTGCCAAGAAATCTAAGGGTTTGTATATTGTTGTTTAACTCATCAATAGACTTATGGATGTCCAACTCAAAACTTGGCATGGATATTTGGGATGGTTGAAATGGTTTGGTTTTTTGAGTGTTTGTTGAAATTTTACTTCTCTTGTTTATGATCAAATCCACTTTGTTCTCATTGTTGTTTTCAAAAGTTTTTTCCTTGACTCTATCATTAGATTCATCATCAGAGTCATCACTAAACTTAAGTGGATTTTCATACAAGATATTTGGAACAATAGCATAACTTATGTTAGAAATTAATAGAAAAGATTGAAAACTTCCTTGATCACCATCATGTTGCAATGTTAAACCTTGGTGAATGTAATTGTTTATTTGTATGCTTGATTGGATTCCATACGTACTTAGTGGATTGAACATTAAATCTTGCAATGGGTTGCGATAAAACTAATTTTGTATTCCCTAAGTATTGTCATATCCTAATTGGGCTAATGTCATGGTTATTTGGAAAGCCCCTTCCACTATGATGACTCCCAATGTGTCTCCCACATGCACGGTAAATAAAGGATCAAATCCCTACAAATATTACCTTAACAAATCAACTTGGTTAGGCTTATGCATGATATTGATCTTTTCAAGTGCATGATAAAATCATTGAGTGTATTAAGGAGTAGACTCACCAAATTGCCTCCTTATCGCTACGAATTGCATGAAGGCTTCGTTTTGATCAATATTTCACCCAAATTGACTCAAGAATTTGCTCTCCAATTCTTCCCATGAGTGTATATAATTAGGCATGAGAGATGCACACCAATAGAATGTTGCATCATGAAATGTATTTGCAAAAAGCATATGTGCAAAACTTTCATCATTAATCTAATTTTGCACAATGAAATCCTTATGAATCCTAATGTGATTGTGTAGATTTTACCCAAATATCAGGTAGAAAGTGAGCAGTCAATTAGATGTATACATAGAAAGTTGGTGAAAATTTCCATGCATGCACAAAGGGTTGGTCGTCATCTTTAAATTATCTCCTAATTTTGTTCTCAAAAGGCTATTGGAAAGACCTTTGATTTGCAATCATCTTTAACCTCTAAAAGTTTGCTTGTGTGTTTTAATTTTTTAATTTTTTGAAATATTTTATAATTTTTAATTTTTTCAATTTTATAACTTTTGTGATTTTACAAAAAAATGACAAATTCAACATTAGAAACAAGTAGATTAAGCATTAAAAACAACAGATTAAACAATCCTAAAACTCCTTGTTCACCCTCCTTCTAGCATAATTTCTATTGATACATATTTTAGCATGCCAACAAGTTGGAACAACTAGAGCTCCCCTACTTGAAAGGTACAAAACCCCAAGAGTCTTCTTTTAATAATCTCAAAATGAAAGACCCAAAATACCTTAGAAAGAAAGCCTCAAGCTATCCCACTCAAGGGGCTCCAACAAAGCCTTCAAAGATTTTGAATTTAGAAGGGAAAATCCAAAGATTTGAGACAAAGTTCACTATAATCTAAATCTTTGATTTTAAGGACAAATTTTAATGTTTCTATAGATAGATGAAATTTACCATGTCCCATCGACATATAAATTTCATCACCTTGTGTTGTCTTGTGAAAAATTTTAGTAGGTGGGTGCATGCTATCTCTTCTCTATCAAGGAGAGGTGAATATTCAAGGTGAAGATATTGTGTTTTCATTGCATTATCTTCCATTATTTACCTTGGATTATTTTCCTATCTTCATTTGGCACACAGACAATCCTAACATTTGTTACTGTAGATGCTCTAAACTTTTTATGTTAGCAGTTAACACCTCTTGTAACTGTAACATCTAATGTAACCACCTGTCTTAACTACCTGCATGTGAACAAATTGTTAGCTGACTACCAGGCCTGACCCCCCATCCTCCTAAAGTCCATTTTCTAGGGATTTTTTTTTAATTTTGCATAATTTTTGCATAACAGGTCAAATTTTCATGAAATCAGAAGCGTTGAAAAGCTAAATCAGTTAGCTTCACAACAATGTAGGTTTCATCAATAGATATGTATCATATTTTTAGGTATAATCATTCAAAGTCAATATTTTCTTGCAAATTGAAAATTCCTATAACTTTTGCAAATTTTATCCAAATTTGATGAAAGGTTTTTTAAAATAGATTAAATTTTTGCAAGGAATCTGAATATATTATCTAATCTGCTATAGCTCATCATTATTTTCTAATTTTTTCTAGATTTCGTCATTTTAGCCTAACACTTGTTTTGTAGCACATCACTTTCCAAAGATCAAATTCTATCAAAACTACTAACAAGTTTATTGTAGGTTTTCACATGTCAAAGGTTGATAATTAAACCTATCTTGTGTTTGCTTTGTCTTGTGGGTTTGATTTTAACTTTGGGTGTGTATGCTCTTCCATTACACCTAGCGTGATCTTGGGAATCAAAAACACACACACACACACACACATCTTTTTTTTATATAAAGGAATTAATCTTGTATTTGTGGATCAAGTGTGTGTGTATGCTCTCTCCTTGCACCTAGTGTGATCTTGGGGATCAACAACATCACTTGATACACTCTTTGTCACCCAAGGTGTGCTTGTGTGTGTATGCTCTCCTCTCGCACCACTTGGTGATATTAAGGATCAAAAACACCTAGTATTACCTTTCCCTATAGGAGGCCTACTTGGGGATTTCATCACCCTAAGGGATGACCTCAACCACATGTTTTGGTGGGGTATATCAAAGGGGAGAGAGCAAAAGTTATACCTCAATCTAGTCATGTAATTATTGGCAGTCTTTGGGCCCTCAATAATTTAGAACACAAGGTGAAGTGACTTGTCACATGCCTTCAATGGACTAGTTTTCATGGACTTGTGCCCCCCATGTTGGGAATTAAGGTGTCTCAATCTTTGCAAGTTCCTAATGTTGTATTATTTATTTTTGCCTACTATTGTAATTTTCTATGTAAATTTTATCCTCATATGAGGAGGTAGGTGTCCCATGTTGACTTGGCATAGTTTGCCATGTGTCAGCACCTTATGGTCATGCGTCATGAGTTATGATAGATTCTATGACATGTAAGAGCTGAAATGATAGGTGTGACAAGTTGTTAGTATGTGGTAACTGATCATGCTACAGGGTTGCTAGTACATGCAACAAGGTAAATTTTGGTGACTTTGTCAGTCGTGGTTTCCCCCAAAATAATTAACGGGGGAGTGCAGGGGGGAGAAGCCCCTCCTACAAGGCCCGAGGGACTTATGCCCCTTGATGGGGGCCTAGGGACGGAGCCCATAGTAGGGGTTTGGGGGCAATGCCCCCAGAGGGGGTTGTTGGGGATAGTGCCCCTAGTCAGGCACTAAGGGATTGTTGGGGGCAGCGTCCCTAAAGTAAAAAATTCCCTATATTTAGTAAAGGCATCAACAATTAGTTTGTTATGGGCCAACATGGAAAAACTGACATTGGATAATGGCCAAAGAGGCTTGATAAATAAGCAGCTGGAGAATGTGAAAGGTCATGGGATGCAAATGAGAATCAACATTGTGTACTCCTGAAAGAGCTTGCATTCCAAGTGTGTTGTAATCATCTTTTGATTTGATAATATATTGTGTAGGTTTGGAGTGTGGGGTTTTTCACCCGAAAGGGTTTTCCCCATGTATATCTTGTGTTGCGAGTTTTGTATGTTTTTATTACCTTTCTATTAATGTGCATCTTAATTTGTAACTATAAAAGTTAAAATATGCATAAATTTTTCCTCATTAGATTAGTGTAGGAAATGTTTCTACATACCTTGCTTCCTTTCAGTTGGTATCAGATCCTGATCACCTTTGGTTCTAGTTGTTGGGTAAAGGGTTTTTTGAGCTGATCCATCCCATTGAAGAGTCTTCTATCATAAGTCCAAGTCAAACTCCATCATCTAGCCATGTCGTTGAACATCCAAAGCTTATTGAGTCCATCCAAGAAGCTTCCATTTCCATCCAAACACAAGAGCTATGTCAATAGCCTAGTCTAAAGAATGTGGAAATGCAAACCCCTCATCCCAATCAAGATCTAAACATCCCATCTAATCCCATCCCTGATCCCCTCCCATCTTGTGATCAACCTATCCCATTTAATCCCATCTATGATCCTACAACCACTCACAAGAAAGAAACCTACACTAGCCCTATCCATTATCCAATAATATCCACTTTCTATGATGAGATGCTTGGTCTCCAAGACAACATAGATAATCAAACAAATAACTTGGATCCTATCACACTACATCTAATGAACATAAGGATAATCAAGATCCAAGCATTCCAAATTCATCTCCTATTAATCCTCCATCATCGCCTATTGACCCCATCCCAAATCTATCATCCTATCCTCTTGGTCCTGCTACCATCATCTGTGGTGGTTCTCTCATAGGAGAGAAACAAACTTTATCCACCACCCCACATCCCCCATCTAATAATGGACTTGAGTCTTGTTTCCAATGCAACAAACATCCCATTGCACATTGCATGCTCTAGAACATTAATTATCAAGGAAAAGGTTTAGGCCTTCATGAACAAGGTATATTGGAGCCCATCCATGTCAAAACACATCCACAATCTCATGACCTTGGCTATACATCCCAAGGAAAACAATCCAAAAATGTTGGTTCCACTCAACCACCTCATAAAATCCACTTCTTTTAATCACAAACGCTATGCATCCCATCATACCTCCAAATCATATGTCGCCATCCCTCCTCCATCATCATGCAAATCTCAAAAGCATGTCACCATACATCTCCATCCATCCACTCTTCCTCCACTCCACCCAACTCCTAATATCCCCATCTTCAAATCCCCTCATCCCTTCATCCATAAGTCCACTAATCCCTCCATCCACACATCCTACTCCCTTAAATCCCCCAAAATTTATAATCAAGATCAACAAATGCACACATCATCCAAGAATGAAGCTACCCCCACACCCATGGGATTCAAAATAAAAAATTTGGATGCCTCTACACCTAAAGAAAAATCCTACAAAATTCTAAGATTTCAAATACCGTAAGGCATCAACACCCAAAATTAAATGAAAAATCCAAAATGATACAAATTCCCACACCCCAAAAGCAAAAGCAAAAGCAAAACAAAAATCGTGTGGATCTCTAAGAACACAAAATCAATCTAAATAAAGCATACAAATTCCACTCCATCCAAAAATACCAACAATCTCGTCCCCAATTAAAAAATTTGAAGGATCCTAAGTCAGTTTGGGTCCCTAAGTACTCAAATCGACAAAATAACAAATCCCCATTTCTCCCCACTCTCTATCCCAAATATTAACTTCAAAATCCAAAATGGTGTGTGCAAACATTGGTCTTGGTTCCCCTCGACACCACAATATTCCTACATACCTCCATCTCCCCATCTTATATCTGATATCTCGTATATATCCCCCATCATATCCCTATAGTCCAAGCTTTTGCATAATTCTTCCATCCATCATCCATTTATCCACTATCCTCCATATGTCCATAATCCACATCATAATCCACTATCCTTCATCCATCCATAATCCACATCATAATCCATTATCCTCCATCCATCTCATCCAATTATCTACCAACATCCATGTGCATAACAACACTTGACATGGTCCATATGCAAAAACCATCCAAAATGGAACATTATCACCTCCTCTTGGGAATAGACGCTTGAGTCCCCATCCTCCATCCAAATCTCTCTTTCTCCCCATCCACCCATCCCATCCAAATAGAAAAAAATCAAAAAACTAAAAATAAATCAAAAAATTAAAGAGAAATCATTTGTCTAATGGTTAAGACCACCTCGATGGCGCCTTGGATAAGTACCATGATGAAAACCTTGCAAAGAGGCATCATGTGTAGATTGATCATCTATGAACCTCACACTTGGGGGCATGTTGTCTTATCTATCCCATCCTATCATTTTTCTCCTCCACCCATCCATTATATCTGCATACCTATCCTATTACACCAACCTATCCTCCCTTCCTTTTTTGATATTGATAAGGGCTGAGGGAAAAATGTTGAAAAATGTTTTGGACATCTTTTGATATATCTAATCTTTTCCAATCTATCCTACCATCCTATATATCATAAGCATTATCATGCAAAGTCTTAAAGCATAATACCTAGAGTGGGGTATGTTATTCCTATGCAACATAGACCTTGGAGATCACATCCTAAACCCCTCCATCCATCCATTCCATCCATTATCACCAATCTTGTTATCTATCCATCCAATCTTCCTTCATCCTCACCTCTAGACCTAGTTTTCCCTTGTCATTGGTATCCAACAAAATAGGCTATTTAAATGCAATCCAATGCAACCATCCCATAAACTATCAAAAAACCAAAAAAATCAAAAACCTACCAAAAATCCCAAAAAAAACAAATATCCAAAAACTCCAAGCAATAAATCCAAGTGCAAGTCATCCTTAATCATATAATTTAGCCAAGCAATCGAACCAATCATCCAAAAGCATCCAACGGTTTTGTTCCTTGTCTTATTGCAAACCTGATCATCATTAATCCAAATCCAATAAATCACCTCTTGTTTAAGAATGTAAGGCTATCTTAAGTATAGAAATCAATCTATCTATCCATCTCGGTGTTACTCACATGGCCAACAACACTAGATAATCATCAATTCAACTCTTGCCTAAGGAATGTCTAATTTAAGTATAGAAATCAATCTATCTATCAGTCTTGGCATTGCTCACATGGCCCACAACACTAGCCAATCATCCAATCAATTCATCATCAGTTTTCAGCTTGACAAGGGTAACAACCTTGTTTATCTTTTTTATCATTTGTTCGTGCTTTCTTGCTTGCTTGTGTGTGTTATCATTTTTATCTTACATTTGTATCAATCCTTGCTACATATTATCACCACGACATCATGGTCTTCCATATCATGGTGCCCAACAACATATGTTTTCTTGTGACCTTTATCTTTTTGAGTCAAGTCCTTTACGCATGAGACACATCGTCACCCTAATCTTTATACCTTGGTGTATAACTTCTAGTGCTATATCAATCTATATGATTTCTCACCAAATGCAACATAATGTATCATTCATCCATTTCATCCATCCCTTAGCTTTCCTTCATCTCCTTAACCAATCTGTTTATCCATTTCAAGATAATACCCATGTTCATCTAACCCGCCTATCCCTCTAAGTGGTTGGGGCATCCCTTTCTAACCCAACACTATGTCTAAACTTGTTTGAAATGATGTTACTTCCCTTGGTCGCAACACCACTTCAAAGAGGGGCAAAATGTAGACACCTGAAATTGACCATGTCACATTGACATATCAATTTCATCACCTTGTGTTGTCTTGTGACACTTTCGACACCTAGACACCATCTTGCAACACCTTGCGACATCCTTCATCCAAGGACTATCCTTTTTCCCAAATTAATTAAATTAATTATATTATTTAGTTAATTTAATCCACTTAATCATCTATCCCAAATTAATCAAATAAATCATATTTATTTAATTAATGTATCCATTTATCCTTTTAGCCAAATTAAATATATAAATCCTATTTATTTAATTAATTTTGTCCTTACACATGACCCCTCTCCAATAATTAATTAAATCTATCATTTAATTAATTATTTCCTATTTTGTCCTCATCTACTTGCACAAAAGTCAAACTACCTTTTAATCCTATCTATCCATTTCAAAACATCTTTTAATCTTGGCCATTCACATAAAAGGAGCCCTAGAAATCTTTATCCAAGCCCTAATGTGACTCTGCTGGTTGGATGACCCAGAAAAGTTTCAGCCTTGGTGGTTCCATTTACTCCAAGGATTTCCTCATCTAATGAGACAAGAACTTTTCTATTACAAAAAGAAGTTTGTTTGTTGTTATTCCTTTGTGTGCTATTGATGATTTAACACCCCATTTCAAGTGTAACGTAGCTAGTACTTTAAGGTACACGTTTGTTCTTCCTACTTGTTGGAGTTTGAGTTCCTCTCTTGGTGAAGGAAAGTATATTTATAATGCCTCAATTTTTCCCAACATTATAGAATGTTTGTCATGACCAATTGGTATGGATATGATTATCCTATGGGTGTTCCTTCATATGCATCTTATGTTTCAGACCATAGAAATTATATTGTTGATGCCCATGACTATCCTAGTAATGCTTATTCGAGTCATGGCTCTGCACCCTTTACAAACCCAAACCTATATGCATCCATGCAAATTTAAAATAAATTAGTAATGCAGCAATATGAAATTGATAAAAATAATCAGTTGTTAGAGTCCATGTTGCAACAAGAAAAATAAATTAAAAAATGTATTAAGTTGCTAGAGTCTAGGGTGTAGTCCAATGCTTTCCCTGTTGCCCCTAAAAATTAGATTTCTCAGGCTCCAGTTATTCCCTTAGATCCAGTTTATAATTAGCTAGACCTCTCTTGGGTTGATTACAAAACAAAAAACATACCAACCAAGGTCTATAACTAGCTGCCCAAGTTTGATCGGTATAATATTTGGGAAGGGGAAACACATGTTGATGAGTTTTTAGAATTCATGGAAGAACATCAGTTTGAGGATGAAGACATGTACATGAGATTCTTTGTTACGTCCTTGCATGGAAAGGAAAAAGAATGGATCCAAAGCTTTCTGGAGTAATCCTTTGCCTCTTGGAATGTACTTACATGGTTGCATTTGAAAATAAATTTGCAAAGGGTTTAGACCTTGTTGATCTTTTCATGGAATTAGAAAAAATTAAAATACAAGAGGGAGAGTCTAGCATGGACTTCAGTCATAGTTTTTTTTGTTTCCCTTTCCAATATTCCAAATGATTTCAGACCTAACAATCTCACTTGCATTGACATGTTTTTTGAAGCATTTGAAGTTGGATTGAGTTTTGTGCGAGAAGATTTCAAAATAACAAGTATGCAGTAGGCATATTTATGCTTAGACTCCATGGAAAAAGTTAGGGATGACTACATAGTAAATTTGTTGTCCACAGATGCAAGTACTACTGGTAATGAATAGGCTAATATGAACAACAATCTTATGGATACAACCAATCAAATGAGTGTAGCATCAATTGAAGATGATTGTGTAGTCGGAAAGGTAGAAAATGAAGGTGTTGCATTGTATTTAAGTGATGCAGATGATGAGGATAGCATGTGCACCTACCTTTAGTTGGATATGTCATTGGTTAAAGATGAAAACGATAGCATCCATGATGAATTTTAGCCTAGTAATGAGGTATGTGGCTTGTTGAACAAGGAGGAAGGGGTGTGCATGAGTGAGCAGTCAAGTCAATCAGCTTGTGAGGCTAATCATATTGTCTATGCACATGCAAATGATGTTCAAGGTGAGCAAGAAATTAGTTTCTTTTTTGATGAGATGCCTCTTTTGTTCCTTTGGATCTGGCTACCCTAAATGATAATTGATCAGAGATAAGTATTGGTGTAGCCATGGATTGTCAGTGTGAGGAATTTGCCCTTGAAGAGTGTGAAGATGGTGATCATGTGGATGCATACGAGAGCCTATTTTTGTGGTACAAAGCTTATTTTCTTCCCCATGTTGAGTGTGCTTCATACAAGCCACAAGAAAGTGTTAAAAGATGAATATGGAAGAATACGCGTGTCATCAGTTTGTTTGCAGCAGTATATGTGACATAGCTAGTTGTCAAAATGAACAAGAAATAGTGAGATGATTTGAAGAACTTGAGTCTTCACATGAGGTGTGTCATTATGATTTTAATTTGTGTGTTGATGGATTGAATGCTAAGTTGAATGATGAAGATGATATCACCACTTGTGAAAATGAAGTTTGTTGGCCGCCCATTGTCCAAGAGTTTTACAATTATGATTACGAAATGTTACTTTGTGATGAAGGATAATTTTTATTGATGTGGATGATGGTTTTGTGCATGAGTTTGAATTTTTTGTTTGGGCCTAGGATACATGTGAAGATGATAGTGGGCAACAACATGAATTTCAAGTTGAAAATCAACATGTTGTCATCCAACTTGATGTTGTCCCTATGCTTGAGGCCTTTCAGTTTGACTTTCTAGTTGAATCCATTCTATGTGCATATCAGGATTGTAGCTAGGTATATTTTTATTTTCCCTGTGAATTGGAGGCATTTTCTTTTTGCCTCAATTTACTTGTGGAGGTCAAAAGGCATGATGAAGTTGCAATTGATGATGGATATTTGCTTTCATCCATGATTTTTGTTACTGATCTAAACTTTATTTCTCCACTCCTTACTATTGGGAGTGAGCATAATGTGATGTGGGGTTGGTCAAATACCTATTACTTATTTCCATGCCTTGCAACAACATTTTAATTGGTGGAGTATGCCTTCATCTCATGAACATTGGTTGTAGATTATTGTGGGCATGTGGTAGTCTTCATTTGTTGCAGCTAGATGACAACAATGATTTTAGTTTGAAAGAGATCAACTCCTTCATCCAAATCATATTTGACATAGGCAAATAACCTAATTTGCCTTTTATAGGGTTAACCTACCATGTGTTAAAATTTTGTTTACAATCATCATTACTTTTGTGCCTTCATGCCTATGACTGTAATTTGCCTTGATGTATATGCAGCCTTGTTGTAAATACATGTTCCTAGTTTCCCATTAATCATTTTGTTTCTTTTTGGTATGCTTGGAGATAGTTGGTTCTCATTGTGCCAAGTTTGGCACACGTCCCCAACCAGAGCCATTGTTGGACCCAAATTTTCTGGCTCCCAATCTTGTAAAAATTATGCCTAAATCCATCAAAAAATCCTAAGATGACCTCCTTGTGTTTTTCCCTATTTTCATTGCCTTAAAAAATCTAGAAAAAAGTTCAAAATTTGGCTAAGTATAGAGATTTCGGTGAGTTCCTGGTCACCAAGAACTTGCTGAAATTGTTCCCGATCCCTTCCTAAGTGTCGAAATGAAAAATGGCTAAGGCATGCAAAGGTAATGTGTTCCCATGAAAGAAGAGAGAAAGAAGAAGGACAAGACAAAGATTTTGACGAGTTCTTGGTCAATAGGAAGTCATTGACAGAAGAGAAAAGGAAAGACAAAGCAAGTTTTAGCGAGTTCCTGGTGACTAGGAACTCATTGAAAAAGTTACTGATGAGTTTGTAAGTGTTGAAAAGGTAAAAGTAAAGATTTTAAAGTGTTGTAAAAGCTTCTATACATGTTTTTTGCACATGTTGACTTTGAAAATGTGTCCCTACATCCCAAAGCATGCCATTAGTGCATATTTTGACTCGAATGGAGGCAGATGAAGAATTGAATGCTATTGTTGGTGCATTTGGTGTGAGTAGGTGGGAGATTGATGGAATTAATTGTAGTAGATATGTTTTCTTGCTTATGTTTTCTCACTCATGTTTTTCCTACTCAAAATTGTGTCAGGGAAAAAATGTGAAATGCAATGCTATATAGGCATGAATGAAAGACATTAAAACAATTGGTCACTAAGCCATCTTTCTAGACACTTGCAAATGCCAAGAATCTTCTACGGTCACAAATCACACCAGTCCAGTCTAGTTTGAAGAATCACAATTGTGAATCATAGGGGATTTATAATGTAAATGGTGTTCTGTAATAGAATGTCCCCATTGTTTGTTGCAAGCTTTTAGGGAAACCCAAGTCGCACATGTGTGTTACCTCTTGCCACACTTGTTGGCACGATTGTAATGTTTATTTGATAAATATCATAGTATTTTAATTCATTACAAGTTTTGTAATGGTCATTTCTACATTTTCATATGGATTCTTCTCGTATTAGAATGGATAAATAAGTATGCTCTATTATTTGGTGACATATCTATGATGCATTTTCATGCATAGCTCATATTCTGTTGATCTTAATTTGTTGTTTCATACTGGTAATCTTGGATGATGTTACCCATTGGATTGGCACCAGCCTTGGAAGCTCATGGCCAATCACAAGCTTTCAATTCAAAACATCATTTACCTATATCTTAGGAGTAGATAATTAGTGTAGTTTAGTTTTTGTTTGCATTCACAAACTAGCATTATTACTTTTGTTGTATTCTAAGTGTTGGGAAAATGTGTCTCAACCTTGCAATTATATAAGGTTTATTGTTGATAGGGTATATGTATTTATATATATTTCCTAGTAACACTGATAGGTGTAATATACAATGGGAGCATGGGGTGGAGTGGGATGCGTGTTAACATTTTTTTGTTAACAAAAACTGTTAAATGGCCGACATACATTAAATTAATGATATATTGTAAATTTGGACCGTTCATTATTAGGTTTTAGATTTGATGTAGATATTTTGTTGGCTTGTCTTTCCCTAGAAGGTAACCCTATTTTATGAGGGTGTTGTATTACGATTGCAAGATCATGATGTATTCTGAGAGTCTGATAGAGGTCGTGTTGTCTCTGGATCTCTGGTGGTGATACTCCTATGAGAAGCTTTTTCTGCAAGTATATTGTAATATTTGTGATTTATGAATAATATATTGGGTGAGACTTTTGGAGTGTGGGGTTTTTCTCTCAAAAGGGTTTTCCCCACATAAATCTCTATGTTGTGGTATGCATGATATCTATGTTTATTTTTGTTTAAGTTTCTGTAATTGTTAAAGATCTATAAAATTTTGTATTATCCTCCTCTCAAGATCAGTGTAGGAATTTTTTCCGCTACCTTAGCTTCCTTACAAGTGGTATCAAAGCCTGATCACCTTTGGTTTCAGTTGTGGGTTGTTGGGTTTTTTGAACTAATCTAGATTTGAGTGGGAGCTCGTGCAGAAGACACTTTTTGATCTTGTTGCAAGAATTTTCAGATGGAAAGTTCATCAAGGAGAATAGAGGTGGATAAATTTTTTGGAAATAATTTTGAAATGTGGAAGCTGAAGATGGAGGATCTGTTGATAGATCAAGATCTATGGGATGCTGTTGATGAGAAGGTTTCAAGGCTTGCAGATCCTACTTTGGCTGCTCAATATGATGTTATGGACCGTAAAGCCAAGGATCTAATTAGATTGTGTTTGGCAAACTCTGTTTTAATCAATGTCCATGAAGAGACCTCTGCACATAAACTATGGAAGAAGCTTGGTGAGATGTATCAAGCCAAATCTTTAGTGAATAAGATTTTCTTGAGGAAGAAATTGTATTGCTTCAGAATGGAAGAGGGTGGACAAATTACAGACCACCTGGAAGTATTTAATATGTTGGTGGCTCAATTGGCATCAGTTGGTATCAAAATGGATGAGGAGGAGAAATGTCAAATATTGTTTTTTTTCTTTGCCTGATTCATGGGATTCTCTTGCTATGGCTATTGGGAGTACTTCTGTTATATTACAAACTAAAGATGTGGTGGGTTCTTTACTTTCTGAAGAGATGAGGAGGAAGGTATCCATCAATGCCAAGGAGGCCCTAAATGTTTGTGGAAGACCTAAGGAAAAAAGCAAGAAGAATGAGAAGTGTGATAAATCCAAGTCCAATGGGAGATCCAAATCTCTTGGAAAGTCCAAAGTTGTTTGTTGGAACTATTGTAAGCCTGGACATATTCGTAAGAAATGCAAAGAAGAAAAGAAGAAGAAAAATAAGAGATTTTATTCTGATTCTGAGCCTGAGAAGGAAGATGGTGATACATTCATTACAGCTTTAGCTACTCATGTAGGTAATGATGCATGGTTAATTAACTCAGGTGCATCTTTCCATATGACCTTTAATAGAGATTGGTTTTCTGAATGTGAAGAATTTTATGGAGGTAAGGTGTACTTGGGTGATGATTATTATTTAAATATTGTTGGTCATGGTAAAGTTAGAATTAGGTTTCCTAATGGTAGAATAAAGAGGATCAATGGTGTGTTGTGTATCCCTGGATTAGCATGAAATTTGTTATCTGTGAGCAAACCAATAGATGTAGCTGTGCAGGTAGTATTTTTTGATGTAGGATGCAAGATGGTTAGAGGTGTTATGGTGATTGCTAGAGGTGTCAAATATGGCACATTATATAAGCTTGATGCATGCACTATTAAGTGTAATAGTACTTCTATGAAAAGGAAGTCTATGGAAGAGGTGAGGATTTCATGTTCAACAGATGGTCATGGATTTTGGGTACCTAAGGGTGCTCTTTATTTTGAATCAAAGTTACCTACAGAGAAAACTATGTTATGGCACAGAAGACTTGGCCACATTGGAGAAAAGGGTTTAAGGACCTTGAAAAATAAAAACCTTGTTAAAGGGTTGTCTGATTGTAATCTTGAGTTTGATTTTTGTGAGCATTGCATTTATGGAAAACTAAACCACATTTAGTTTTACTTGAGTTCTCATAAATCTTGTGGTGTATTGGATCTTATTCATTCTGATGTGTTTGGTCCTGTAGATGTTCCTTCAATTGGAAAATCCACATATTATGTTTCATTTATTGATGACTATAGTAGAAGGACATGGGTATACTTTCTAAAGAGTAAATATGAAGTTTTTAGTCAATTTAAAGAATTTAAAGCAATGGTTGAGTTACAGACTGGAAAGAAATTCAAATGTTTGAGGACTGATAATGGCGGTGAATTTTGCTCTAATGATTTTGATAGATTTTGTAAAGATTGTGGTATTCATAGACAAAAGACAACTTCGTATTCTCCACAATAGAATGGAGTTGTAGAAAGAATGAACATGACACTGATGGAGAAGGCTAGGAGTATGTTGAGTGGTGCTCGTCTAGAACAAAGATTTTGGGCTGAAGTTGTTGCCACTACCTATTACCTAAGTAACAGGTCTCCTACATCAGCTCTTGTTGATAAGATGCCTATAGAGGCATGGTTAGGTCACAAGCCTTCATTAAGACATCTTAGAGTTTTTGGTTGTGAGGCATCTGCACACGTGCCAAAGGAGAAGCGAAAAAAGTTGGAGAACAAGGCTATGAAATGTATATCAAATACAGTTATGGTGTGAAAGGATACAAGCTTTGGGATCTTGTTGCATAGAAGTTAATATATAGTAGAAGTGTCATTTTTAGAGAAAACTAAGCCTTCTTCTATTACATTGCAGCTAGAACAAAATAAACATGAAGATGTGATTTACTGTCCTTCTACACCTAAGAAAGTTGAATTTGAGGCCCACGGATAGACAAGAAGTTGAGGAGAGCTCATCTAGCTCTAAATCTTCAAAAGAGGAGGAAGAACCTCCAACTCAGCTTGTTCATAGGTCTACAAGTCATAGACAACCACCTGAAAGGTATTCACTTGATGATTGGAGATGTATTTTTGCTTTGAATACTAACATGGATGAACCCAAATCTGTAGAAGAGGCATTAGGTATGAATGATGTAGAATCCTGGAAGATTATTGTGGATGAAGAAATGACATATTTGAAAATGAATGATACATGGAATCTTGTACAATTTCCTGAAAGATGAAAACCTATTGGTTGCAAATGTGTGTTCAAGAAAAAGATTGGTTTAGATGGAGGTATTGAGAAGTACAAAGCAAGGTTGGTTGTGAAAGGTTACTCTCATGTTGAGGGTGTTGATTATGGTGAGATATTTTCTCCTATTGCAAAAATGACATCCATTAGATTTTTGCTTTCTATTGTTGTTGCTTATGTTTTAGAGGTCGAGCAAATGGATGTGAAAATTGCTTTCCTTCATGGTGACTTGGAGGATATCTATATGACACAACGAGAGCACTACGTGGTGAAAGGTAAAGGTAATTTGGTTTGCAAATTGAATAAATCTTTGTATGGCCTCAAGTAGAGTCCTAGGATGTGGTACTAGAAATTTGATACATATGTGTTGAGTTTGTGATTTGAGCATTCTAAATTGGATCATTGTGTTTATTATAAAACTGATGGTGATCATTTCCTGTTTATTGCATTATATGTTATTTATTGGCAAAGGGAAAGGTATGATTTTAGAACTGAAATCTCAACTTGTTGCTAAATTTGAAATGAAAGACCTTGGTGCAGCTAAACACATTCTTGGGATGGAAATTAGAAGAGATAGAGAAAATAGAAAGCTATGGCTTGGCCAAAGTAAGTATGTCAATTCAATTTTACAAAGGTTTAACATGCAGGACTATAGACCATTATGTGTTCCCCTTTCAGTTGGAACAAAGTTAGATTGTCCAACATCTCTATCAGAGATGGAAGAGATGAGTAGAGTGCCTTACCAGAGTGTAGTTGGAAGTTTGATCTATGCTATGGTTTGCACTAGACCAAACATTACCCAAACAGTGGGAGTTCTTTCCAGATACATGTCTAATCCTGGTTGATGGGGAGCGCACAGCAGATACCACAGACTGATGCCCTAATTTCTCACAGTTGACAAACTAACAGATGAGCCACCGATTCAACTCCATCAACCAAGTCCCTCATCCTTCTTCCAATGCCCCAATGTCATTTGCCTTTTGTGAGACTCGTTCCGTCAGTGAACACTTGTAACCTTTGGTCGATTCACGAATACGCCGTCTCACAGTTTACTTCCCGTGAACCCTAGCACATGGAGATGCTAGGTCATCCTACTATGTGAAACGCCCTGTCTAGATCATCTGCACCACCAAACAGGAAAAATAAAACAAAGAGCAAAACAAATATTCATACAACGAAGCCATTCCATTGATTTCAACAGAAATCTCACCAGTGGAATGCTTCACGACGACATACGACAACAATGGAAAATGCAAAATGAATGGAAATCTACAGTTACATGATTTATAGTTATAAGAAACAGAAATCAAATGGACAGAACAGAATTGCTTTATTACTCCTAAGCACAATACAACCACATTCGATCACCCTACTTTGATCTAATTACATTCGATGATCATTTGGCCATTCCTCTGGGCATTTATCAACTCACCCTGAGTAGTACCGAACTGACTCCAAGCGGCTAGGAGACACTACTACCTATTTTTGGCATTATTGCTATTTTTGGCATTATGCGATTACAATTTGACAAATGCCCCCTAAGTCACTTGGGACTTACAAAATGAACCGAGATACAAACTGAAATGAAAATGCATTGGTCAATAGACCTTATTACAAAAGAAAACATGATTTTCTAGGTGCTCCTACACCATACACCCCACCTTGAAAAGAACTCATGTCCCATGAGTTGAGTCCTTGTCTTGTACCACCTATATTCATTGCTACTTCATGCCTTCCCCATGATCTCTGGACTGCAACTTGCTTCCATGGAATAAAAAACTCATGCCTAGCATTATAGGCTCTACTCACACCTTGCCATGAGTGAGTGCTTGCAACCAAACCCAGACTTTGTTCACCATTCTTCCTTACTGTTATCTCTATCTGAACATCAGCATTCAAAACCTTGTTTGATGCTTCTTGTACTGCTTCTATGATAGAATATGTTTGCCTTGCAACTCTTGTTGGCTCTAGAGGACAAACAATAGTTCCTACTATGATAACATCTCTTTCTTTCCAATTAACTTGTGGTTGCTTGCAAACCTGCTCTTTAGCCTTCATCTGATCCATTTCAGACATTACCATCTGATTTCCATCATTCAAAACTAAAATCACCTTCAAACTGTGATCTTTGGCAACCCCACTCCTTGAGGTATCCTCAACTTTCCTTGTCTTTTCTTCATCTGAATCTTCCTCTATCCTTTTACCTATCTTCATTGCCTTCAATTCTACCTGGAGTGCTTCTTTGACCCCAGTTTTGATCATCTCTTCGATTTCTTGAAATTTCTTGACCACTTTGGTGGTCATCCCCTTTGGAGGCATATCACTAGCCTCTCCTTCGCTTTCTCTGTCTAACATAAACATTCACAGACAGCACCCAAACGCCAACACTCCTGCAAATCCTCAATTTGACTACAACCCAATGCTCAATCAGATGCCCATCCTACACGCTGCTACAGACCCATTCCTCTCGTCCAATAGTAGATCCTAGAGATGCACTACCACTCTCTCTCACAGTGGCCTCACTCTGCACCCTCTTCCAGCCAAATCTCTATTGGTGAATGGTCACGACAGACCTCATCATCGTCTGCCCACACACTATAGGAATCCTATTCCTCCTCACAACTAGATGGCACGAGCAACTCGTCATCTACCTTCTCAGTGACAGAAATCAAATACATAACACCTCCACCCAGAGCTTTCGCTAGCTCTGATACCAATATGATGGGGAGCGCATAGAGGATACCATAGACAGATGCCCTAATTTCTCACAGTCGACAAACTAACAGATGAGTCACCGATTCAACTCCATCGGCCAAGTCCCTCATCCTTCTTCCAATGCCCCGATGGCATTTGCCTTTTGTGAGACTCGTTCTGTCGGTGAACACTTGTAACCTTTAGCCGATTCGCCAATACATCATCACATAGTTTACTTCCTGCGAACCCTAGCACATGGAGATGCTAGGTCATCCTACTATGTGAAATGCGCTATCTGGATCCTCTACACCGCCGAACAGGAAAAACAAAACAAAGAGCAAAACAAATATTCATACAACAAAGCCATTCCACTGATTTCGACATAAATCTCACTAGTGGAATGCTTCACGACAACATACGGCAACAATGGAAAATGCAAAATGAATGGAAATCTACAGTTACACGATTTACAGTTATAAGAAATAGAAATCAAATGGACAGAACAAAATTGCTTTATTACTCCTGAGCACAATACAACCACATTTGATCACCTTACTTTGATCTGATTACATTCGATGATCATTTGGCCATTCCTTTGGGCATTTATCAACTCGCCCTAAGTAGTACCGAACTGACTCCAAGCGGCTGGGAGACCAATCCAAGCGGCTAGGAGACACTACTGCCTATTTTTGGCATTATGTGATTACAATTTGACAAATGTCCCCTAAGTCACTTGTGACTTACAAAATGAACCTAGATATAAACTGAAATGAAAATGCATTGGTCAATAGACCTTATTACAAAAGAAAACATGATTTTCTAGGTGCTCCTGCACCACTGGTAGAGTTCATTGAGATGCAATTAAAAGAGTCTTCAGATATTTGTGCGGTACCTCAGAGTATTCCTTGTGTTATCATAGTAATTTGATTGAAAATAATATTTCCCTTGATATTCATGGTTATGTGGATTCAGACTAAGTAGGTGATATTGATAGTAGACAATCCGCTAGTGCTTATGTGTTTACTTTATTTGGTGGTGCAATTAGTTGGATGAGTAAGCAATAGGTTGTGGTTGCTTTGTCCACTACTGAGGCTGAGTATATGACAACTACTTATGCTTGCAAAGAAGCCATTTGGCTCAAGAGACTGTGTTCAGAGATTGGAATAAAATAAGGTGCAGTGACAATTTATTGCAACAGTTAGAGTGCGATCTGTCTAGCTAAGAACTTGACATTTCATGCCAGGACCAAGCACATTGATGTACATCATTTTGTTAGAGATATTATCAAATATGGAAGGGTGAAGCTAGTTAAGGTAGAGACTTTGATGAATGTTGTTGATTCTTTAACTAAGCCTGTGAGCATAGAAAAGTTTAGATGGTGTTCAGAGACTATGGGCCTTTTGGCCCCTAGCAATTAAGAGATGATGTTTATGTTAAAAGTATGGGCCTAATCGGTGTTGTCGTTGATGTCAACATACTCCATTTGCATTGATGATAGGGATTGGATGAGCTTTGTGTAGAGTATATTGAGAGAATTAGTCTTAATCAGGAACAGAGAGAATCAATGAAGATAGTGAGGTAAAGATCCCAGTTAAGATGAAGATCAGAGGAAGCGGTTCAAAGGGTTTATAGATATGTGTCTTAAGATGCTCCAGTAGAGATTTTAGAGGTTCACATGAAGATCTAAAGAAGTTATGACCGCTTAAGTAAAACCGGTTCTGGCAGGTGTTCAGAGGTGATAGGGTGACACAGATAGGTCCGGTGAGATCCGGAATAGCAATATCTTACTATGTGGTTTTGGTGGAGTGTTTAGTAGGCCAATATGAATTGAGAACTCAATTGGATCATGGTATGGAGGTCCGCAAGCATCTACTCCATTATGACAGTGATGACAAACTATGTTCTTGAGGTTCCGAATGAAGGAGTGAAGGATTTCTGTAAGCAGATATAATGTGTATGTTCTTGATGATTCAGGCAAGCTTGTGGATGTCTTTGGATTGTGTCCAGTTCGTGTTGGGGGTCTGCATTGAAGATTGAGCTCGCAATTGAAGAATAACCTCCGGATGATGGTGTTCTTCTCAAGACAGGCCGACCGGATGAGTTACACATCCTACGGATGATCTTGAAGATATTATGTGAAGATTGGTGTGTTCCTAGAAGAAGATTGAAGTCTCAGATCTGTGTGGCCAATGGTGTGTTGATCCGCATGAAGTCTTTTGTAATAAGTCATGTTGTATTTATGTACTTGCTCTGTAATGTATGCCAACTTGGATGATAATTCCTAAGTCGATGTCTTGTATAAATAAGGAGTTGTAAAGTCATTTCAATGGGTGTCTTGTTGAGATGAGAGTGTGGTAGAGAGGAAAGGAGCGAAAGGCAGAGCAGAAGTATTGGGCTTAAATGGAACTGACTCAAGCATGGTGAAGATGCTATTCTTTAGTTCAAGTATGTGATATTCATTATTCTGTAGACAATGTGTCTCTTGTAGGCAGTGAGCCTCTTGTGAGAAGTGTGCTCAGGCAGAGAGCTCTAATTGGCATGTGCCATTTTGTTCTTTCTATTCTTCTAACAGAGAATACAATCTTGGGTTAATCACCCCATGGTTTTTCCCTTAACTGAGTTTTCCACGTCAAAATCTTGGTGTCTTGTGTGTAAATGTGTTTCAGCTTTTGATTTAATGCATTATGTTTCCATGATTGATTTATTATTATGCTGCTGAATTACAAAGTGGATTTAAGTGTTTAATTGGAAGAAAGTTTTGGACAACTGATTCACCCCCCCACTCTCAGTTGTCTGCCTAAAATCTAACAATTGGTATCAGAGCTAAGTTCCTCTAAAAGAGCTTAACCGCTTGAGGAGATCCAAGATGTCATCCTACAAGAAGGATAGTCTGAAGTTTGATGGAACCAATTTTAATCTTTGGAAAAGTTGCATGCAATGTCACTTGATGTGTATGGGAATGCAGTACTGGACCATGGCTACAACAAAGTATACGCCTCCACAGAATGGCCCGAAATCCACAAGTGAAATCACAAATGTCGAAAACAATTTGTGAACTAAAGAAGCCCTTCTAAGTGCCTTGTCTGATTCAATGCTCACAAATGTTGTTGACCTACAAACTACTTTTGAGATTTGGGAAAAACTGGAACTTCTGCATGAAGGAGACAAGTATGATAAATGTGCAAGGCTACAGAGTTTGAAAGGGAAATTTGAAAATTTGAAGATGAGAGAAGATGAAAATATCACTACCTTTATGCCAAGAGTAAATGAGTTTGTTTGTGGCATTAGATGTGTTGGTGGAGTCTTGGATGAAGATGAAATTGTTGGCAAAGTTCTCAGATCCCTTCCTACTTCTTATAAAATCAAGGTTGCTGCCATTGAAGAATTCAGAGCCCATTCAAATGTCACAAGAGATCAATTGGTTGGTAAATTGGCTACATTTGAACTGACCGAGTTTGGAGATGTCCCCCCAAGACTGAATCTGCATTCAAAGCTAGTGCTTCTGTAAAAGGATAACAAAGGTTAGATCTGAGAGAGAACTCTTCAAGGAAACTATCTTGGTATGGAAAAGCAAGAAAAGACTTGGAAGAAGAAGAGGCTGAAACTTCTCAACTTGAAGCCCTTATTGCAAAAAGACTGCCAAGAGGATCCGGTAAGTATGAAGGGAAATTGCCTTTTAAGTGTTTTAACTGCAATAAGATTGGTTATTTTGCCTCAAAGTGTCCGAAAAGATTTTCAAGGCCAAATCCTAACAGATCAAGGTTCCAAAAGAATTGTTACTATGTTCATGAAGAGGATGATAATGAAGGAGTAACAGATGATGAATTAGAGATAGGAAACAAATTTGGAAGTGATTGGGTGTTTATTGCTATCAAGGAAGAAGATCCAATGCCCTCTGAATCTGTTAATCATAAAGTTGTAGAAAGAGCTCTGGCTGCCCAAGTTGAAGAAAAGGATGATTGGGTCATTGACAGTGGATGCTCTCACCATATGATAGGTGACAAAAATAAGTTCATAGATTTGGAAAGGTATGAAGGAGGAATGGTAAAATTTGGTGATAATTCTACTAGTAGAATCAGAGGTAGAGGAACTATTTCTTTTGATGGAAAGAACAAAACTGGTAATGTACTGTATGTTGAAGTATTGAAGCACAATCTTCTCAGTGTTGGACAGTTGGTGGACAAAGGCTATGATCTCCGATTCAAGAATGGAAAATGCAAGATCTTTGAAAGTTCTGAAACAGAGAATGCATACGGTACTCAAACAAAAGGTAATATCTTCCATTTAGTTGGTACTGGTAAAAGTTGTCTATTTGTGCAAATTGATCAGAGTTGGTTATGGCATAGAAGGATGTGTCAGGTGAATTTTGATAATATCATCAAGATAAGCAACACTCAGGCTGTAAGAAATCTTCCAAAACTGGTGAAACCTACAAACAATTTGTGCAAAGAATGTCAATTAGGGAAACAAAGCAGAGCCTCATTCAAAAGCAAGGAACAATCTTCTACCGGATTATTGGACTTAGTTCATACTGATCTATGTGGTCCGGCAAGAATCAGGAGTGTGGAAGGTCATAGATACTTCATGTTATTAATTGATGACTAGTCCCAGATGATGTGGGTTACTTTTCTGAAAGAGAAATCAGAAGCTCTTGAGAAATTCAAAATATTCAAGGCTATGGTAGAGAATGAAACCGGATTAAAATTAAAATGTCTGAGGTCTAATAGAGGTGGAGAATTCACATCCGGTGAGTTCATAGAATTCTGTGAGAATAAAGAGACAGTTGTCTGCTCCTAGGACTCCACAGCAGAATGGAGTAGTGGAGAGAAAGAACCAGACCATCTAGGAAGCATCTAGGACCATGATGATGGAAGCAAATGTTCCTCAAATCTATTGGAGAGAAGCTGTCAGCACCGCAGTCTATACTCTCAATCGAGTACAAATCAGAAGCAATACCGGTAAGACTCCTTATGAACTTTGGTTTGGCATCACTCCTACTGTGAGGTATTTCAGAGTCTTTGGTAGTGTTTACCCCGATCCTTCTATCCAAAGTATAAAACCTTCTTGCAAAAATTAATCCTCCGTGTTAAGCCATATTTTTTGTTTCGATTCATTTAGGGTTGTCTTGCATACATTTAAATCATAATTTGGTATCATAGCGTCTTCCCTCGTCTCATTCTCTCGACCATTTAAATCTTCAAAAGCATTTTTTATGCCAAGGAAAAACTCACGGCTTAGTAATATTTTACTTTGCGTCTATTTTCCATTTTGGCTAAGTCTGCATTAATTTTTGTTTCTCACCAAGTCCATCTTGCATTTTCTTTTGATCCTCGCCAAACTCGCACCAATTTCCACTTTTCGCTAAGTATGCGCAACTTGTGAGTTTGCCTAAGTTGTACACTTTCACTTTAACCAATGGCATGAGTCCAGAGAGATAATAAGGTTTTCACTCACTTGTAGCTACATCCATGCTTTCACATTGCAGCTAAGAATTAAAGTTGGTTTTTCTTGGCATGTTATTCTCCTTCAAATGGCATCTAAGATTTAAAGTGTATTCGGGTGAAAGCTGAGTGAAATTCCTTTTTCATTTGTTTGGTGGACACACTTTCCTAGAATCATGCAACAAATATTGACTGTCCATAATCATAAACATTTTCCATTGATCACATCATGGTTTCTATCTCTTGTGTACAGTTGCATGCCGAATGAAGTGGCATCATTAGTCAACAGATTAAAGAAAATTGTGCAATAAAAATGACAAAAACAACGAATTTTCTGTCTTTCTTTAGCAATAGGCTGTCGTGGCATGTTGTTATAAAGAATATTACCATTCTCATTGCCGAAGAAATGGCTCAAATGACTATATCATCGGCAGACTCCAAGAGAGGGAATATTGGCATTAACCAACGAAAGCCTTCATGCAAGCCTAGAAATCTACATGCCAATAGTAAGCTCAGAGTTCCACTATTCATAGTGGTGATGTGAAAGACACAGCCTGGCTGAAAAGGAAGGAACACCCTTGCATATCCGTTGTGATCTAGAAATAAAAGACTAACTGCTATCTTCAGTGCCGCGGCCTCATAAACCTAACCTGCAAAAATATTTGTAGATACACGCACAAAGCTTCGAAGGAATGTTTTGAAAGAGCACTTTAAAATTTCAAGTCGACCAGTTCTATTCTAAGCCGCGCTTGGAAGATTGTCAGTTATTCCAATAACTAAGAAGAATAATGCTATTCCCCATCATGGTCTGAGCATTCGCAAGGCTAGCTCTACGAAAATCTTCATCAGGAAAGGTTATAGTTTGGTGCGGTGTGACCAAGAAAAGGCTGCATAGTGTGCCATTGTTTATAAACATTTGATGTTGCCTATATTAAGGCCATATGAAGGATATATGAACACATTTTCATTCCCTGTGGCGAAAGGTCGACAAATGTTTTCCATCTCATCAAAATGACAATCGGCTCTCTAATTCCAAATAAGTGAAACAACTCTTTGTCAAAATAGAATAACGTGGTCTGTACAGCACTGTGTTTGTTTTCCTCCTCCTTGCAAGAAAACGACACCATTAACAGTAAGACTTTTGGATTGAAGATGTCTGCATGTAACATTCATAAGTTTTGATCAAACTGCATGGTTTATTGCATACTGGCGAGCAGGTCTATGTTGTTCTACGCCAATAAAGAGAACAATCAATAGTTATCATGAAATGGAGATGTTCAAAATGCTCTGAAAAGCTTCATACCATGTGCGAGAAGCAGGTGTAAAAGTGTTCCACAACCCCTTCTAGCACTTCCCTTGTGCAGTATAGACAAAGATAACGGATCATTTTGTCAAAATGTCTTAAAGAAATAGCCTCATGGAATGCAATAAATGCGGGATACACACAGTTTGGTTTTGTTTAATAAGATTTAGAATCCTCCAAGAAAATACATTTGGCAGATATAAAACCTAACTCCACAAGAACTTGCAGTGCCTACTCTCTGCACATACCAAATTGGAAGCTTTGGAATCGGGCGGCAGGTATAAAACCAAATTTCACAACCTGTGTCAGCATCTTCTCACCTGTCTCAGAATGAGAGCTTCTATATAGAACATTGACATTCATTAAAGAATAATTGAAAAAGGACTTTTATGAGATATTATGTTTGGAATGTTTTAGTATACACGTATGCAAAAGATGGGAGCACAGCCAAGGGATGTAAATTGTTTGACAAATTGCCCTACACAAATGGATCCCATAGAATATGAAGCCTGCAGGAAATGTGCAAAATGGTTTTGTGGAATCAAGTTTTGGAAATTTTCAAAGTTATTGCATTCATTGGAAAGGTTTTGGTAGACTACTTGTAGAATGAAGAAGCATTAAACAAGACACATGAATTGTTTAACATAATATTTCAAAGAGACATCTCCAAATGGAATGCAATTAATCCAAGATGCATATAAATGTGGATTTGTTATAAAGCATTCAACAAATTTCAAACAAATGCAATAGGCAGACTCAAACACTGTTAGTTCGCACCTTGCCTGCCTACTGAAATATGAACTTTGAATAAGGGTTTCATCATGCTAGTAACCACTTATATTGAGATTTTCATGGAAAGCCAACAAGATGTTTTTGCGGTCAATGGAACTGCACAGACAACAATGCGCCATCTTTCAAGAAGGACAATGGCGAAAAATTGTACCATTAATGTTTTGATTATCATGTTGACCGTTCAACCCTCAAATTGGAGACATATATGATTATGACATAAAGAAGAATATGGGTGTTATTGAGAATACTCTCAAGGTATTTCACAAAGATCTTAGCAGAGAAGAATGGTTATAAGCATTACCTCGAGCATTAGTGGCGAGTTTTGGTAAAACTGATATGAAGTTTTAGAGGAAAGAGGAAACTTTTGGAACCATAGCTAAACTTTTTGTAATTAACAGATGCACTATTACAACTATTCCTGTTCGAAATTATCGATCTATATTGGAGTTGATTATAGGCTAGAAGAAAATATTGAAAGACAGGGAACATGTTACAACAAGTGGAGGTGAAGTCGGAAGGTTGTGTATTGTCAATGGTGTTGAGGTTGACCCTTTACGATGTTGGCATAGAGATCTTTTCCTTTCAAGACCAATTGTAGAACATGCATTGTCTCCTTCAACCAGCCTTTTCTACATAATTGATTAGAGGTTGAGATGAGTAGTGAATGGTAATGATGGAGCATGATTCGATTTACAACTATCATGATGAGGAGGTTGATGAAAGACATGCAATTTTCATAGTCCATATTTTGAATGCACGGATACAAGAGTCTTAGATTCAGGTATCTAAAGGAGTTGTCAACATCTGGAGGTGTTTGATTGTTAAAATTGAGCAGATGGAGATGGAAAGGACTTCGCGAAATTGACAACTCAAAACTTGCAAGTTTTATTTACCCTTTTGTAAAAGTGACTTTTGTCACTTATTGTAATTCACAAGTTAGAAAATGAACCTTATTTTCATAAAAGTGATGTAAAAAGTAACCAAAAATAAGGTTTATTTTTCTATTGTATCTCAAAAAGGTAGTTACTAGGTGGTTACGGGAAAAAGCCTATAAATATGAGGCTATTTCAAATGTAACGGGGGGGGGACTCTTTAGAGAGAACTTTTGCAGGGAGAACTTATGAATAAACTTCTTGGAATATTTTTGGTTCTACACATTGTATAGTCTACTTTTGGAATTGTATAATTTCGAAAAGATAATGAAGAATGCATTTTCAGTTCGTATGTTCTTGATGTATTTCTAAGTTATGATTACTAGTTTCTCGTATGTCAAATTGGTGATCTTTCTATGTATTTGTGTGAATCAAAGTTATCCATTAAAGCATGCAATTGGGGTGATAAAGCACAATCATGTCTCAGTATCCTGATTTGAAAGTGTTTAGATAAATTATCTCTTCGTATGTTGAGATTTGCCATCTTTCTTCATCGTTGTTGCATATATGTCATGAGATCCATCATAGAGTTTAGGAAAGTGGTTTCTAGCTTTGTGGTGAAACCCCCTCGTACTTTTCAATAAGATTGTGAAACTCTTATTGGTTTTCGTACATCTACCATGAGGGTTTCTACATGCCCATTTCTCTTGTTATTTCCTTTTATATTCCTTTTTGTACTTTCAGGATAAAAGTACACAAAAACCACAAATACCCCTATCATACGAGGAAGCTACCCCTCTCAAATGCAGAGGAAAGTTGTTAGTCCAATAACAACTTCTCCAACTGTTGGGACTATTTAGTCACCGCTCTAAGGGCAACGAGTCATTTTCAAAGGTTATTTCGCGGTGACAAATCTATTTACCAACAAATTTTTGGCGACTCTGCTGGGGATACGAGCTAAAGTATCAGTACACTTCATTCCTCTAAAATATAAAGATGCCTCCCTTGGAATGGAGGTTGGTGACTCTGCGAAGATGAGATATCCACTGCAATCATTTTCAAGCTTGTACCATGGCGTCAAATCCATTTCAACCCTAGGGAACCCATATTGGCCCATTAGCCTTGGCTCAGTACACATCTTTGCCTGTAGGATCACGGAAGCACTTTCCAAAGTTCACAGGGGAGAAATCACAGAATCCTGAAGATCACATTCTATCATTCATAGTTGCTTGCAGAATTCTGGGAGTTAATGAAGAAGATGTCTTTGTGCGGTTGTTTGTTGAAAGCCTTGTTGGACCTGTCGCACAATGGTTTCAACATTTGAAAGATGGATGCATTAAAAATTGGGACAACATGAAGGAAAAGTTTCTTGCAAGATTCAAAATTACAGTTGATGTAAGTGAGCTTTTATCTTAGTTTTTCCAAATCCAGAAGAGAGAGGACGAACCTATAAGGGATTTTGTCGAACGATTCAACAAATCTTTAAAGAAAATCCCTCAAGCAAATTGACCAAGTGAAGACAATCAGTTGTGTATCTTTATCGGTTCATTGCACGTCGACGTCAAATTCATCTTGAAGCAAGATAAGGTATGAAATCTAGAAATTGCACAAAAAGAAGCTATTGAGATTGAAGATGACTTGATTCTGTTTGGATTATTGAAAGAAAAAGATATTAAGAGATGTATTCCAAAAGTTTCAAGAAACGAGTCCACAAAGCGGTCTTTCATGAAGAACCATAATTATCAACCTGAAGAGCATGCCTATACACAGTTTAATCTCAATACAAAAAGAGTAAAGTTAATGCCTCCTTTAGGTGGTTGTATGAATCTTACGGTGTTAGGTGAAAAAGACTTGCTTGAAGATGAGTCGATTCCCTCAGCAACAAGACCTTATGCTACACAAAATGCTGGAGTGTACTATTTATCTGTTGAAGATAGTGATGATGATTCAGAAATTTCTCTTGAAGATCAAAGAGATAATACTTTTTCTGTCCCGTGGGGTAATGTTAATGATCACTACACTCAGTTAGAAAATGTAGTAACTAGTTCAACTTCGGTAACAATGACTATTGAACCATTACTCACCAACTCAAGTGATAAAGAAGCAAGCAAAAATGATGACCTATTAGTATCTTTTTCTTCTCCAGAGACTAAAGCATTTACCTTTGAAGGCATCAAAAAAGATTCAATAAACAGTACAGTGGATGCAGAGATTGAAGACCGACTTACAGATGGAGAAAACACAAATGCATCACCAAGCAATATTTCCCAAACTTGCATGCACCCTGATTTTGAAAGTTTCAAATTTCTTGAAGAACCTGACGGAGAAGAATCACTACAACGAAAGCTTATCAAAATCTAGAAAGGCATCAGTGAAAATTTTGAGGATAGAAAGTATGAAGATGAACCAATAAGCATCCTCATTCCAACACATGTGCAATCTGAGTCTTATGGAGCATTCAAGGTTCGAAATAATCCTCTATTTGAATCTTATGGTCATGTAGACGTCTTTGTATCAGATATAACAAGTTCATTTTCTTTTCCTTACAATACTAATGTTGAAGAAGATGAATATACATTTGGTAATTGTTCTAATTCTAAGCAAGTGGAAAGGATAGAGGACAATCTTGGGATTTGTACAAGAAGTAATATGGGCAGTCATGAAGGGATTAGGAATAATCAAATTAATGATGATACTTAGTTCCATAATGTTTTCATCCCAAGTTGGTGCTTAGAAATGTCTGATGATGACTTCTTGTGTGGAGAAGGAATCGTCACTCCTCCTTTCCGATTTATAGAAGTAGATACTCCAAAAGACACAAAGTCGTCATCACTGGGTTGTGGAATACCTAACTCAATCATTACAAAGAAAGATGAAGTTATTTTATTTGAGGATGATTCAATGTTCACTGAGGTTGTTGTCTATGGTCTGGATCATTAGTTTATTTCAAAGGATGTTGAGTTTGATCAAGTTTTGTAGGAGACACATATGGTCCAAGGCTGGTCTTTCTTTGATTCAAATGGTCATGAGTACATTCAAAGATGGGATATTGATACAATACAAGAAAATATAGCTGACAACATGCAGGGTGATGTGATCCAACAGGCTTCAGAAATTTATAATGAGGAATGGCTATTTGGGTGTAATGTATTACTCAGAGAGTTTTTGAATGCTATTAATTTTAGATCTCTCATCACAGTAATTGCAAGTTGGCGGTTGAGTTTACAGGTGCTCCTCACTCACCATCCACTTTTCCGCATAGGTGCCTATTTTTCTCAACCTGTTAATGGCTTCACTTGATCATCTAGAAGTAGTTTGAGGTAGGAGTCACCTACCATGTACATAGGTTAACTAGGTGTTTTGGTCGTGTCTATCTTGTTTCAGTTTCTTTTGTTCTCGTCGTTTGACTCGTCTTTGTGTGTCCTTGTCTCCCTGTTTCCCCTTTATACATCGTGTTATTTCCTTACTCTATTTGCCCTGAGATAAGATCACTAGTCTTGTCAAAGAGACTGGAGTTCGTCTACGTCCTTACAGTTCTTGTCCCCAAGTAGAGCCAGCTGTTTGCCCCGATCCTTCTATCCAAAGTATAAAACCTTCTTGCAAAAATTAATCCTCCGTGTTAAGCCATATTTTTTGTTTCGATTCATTTAGGGTTGTGTTGCATACATTTAAATCATAATTCGATATCATAGTATCTTCCCTCTTCTCATTCTCTCGACCATTTAAATCTTCAAAAGTAATTTTTATGCCAAGGAAAAACTCACGGCTTAGTAATATTTTACTTTGCGTCTATTTTCCATTTTGGCTAAGTCCGCATTAATTTTTGTTTCTCACCAAGTCCATCTTGCATTTGCTTTTGATCCTCGCCAAACTCACACCAATTTCTGCTTTTCGCTAAGTATGCGCAACTTGTGAGTTTGCCTAAGTTGTACATTTTTGCTTTAACCAATGGCATGAGTCCGGAGAGATAATAAGGTTTTCACTCACTTGTAGCTACATCCATGCTTTCACATTGCAGCCAAGAATTAAAGTTGGTTTTTATTGGCATGTTATTCTCCTTCAAATGGCATCTAAGATTTAAAGTGTATTCGGGTGAAAGCTGAGTGAAATTCCTTTTTAATTTGTTTGGTGGACACACTTTCCTAGAATCATGCAACAAATATTGACTGTCCATAATCATAAACATTTGCCATTGATCACGTCATGGTTTCTATCTCTTGTGTACAGTTGCATGCTAAATGAAGTGGCATCATAGTCGACAGATTAAAGAAAATTGTGCAATAAAAATGACAAAAATAGCGAATTTTCTGCCTTTCTTTAGCAATAGGCTGTCGTGGAACGTTGTTATAAAGAATATTACCATTCTCATTACCGAAGAAATGGCTCAAATGACTATATCATCGGCAGACTCCAAGAGAGGGAATATCGGCATTAACCAACGAAAGCCTTCATGCAAGCCTAGAAATCTGCATGCCAATAGTAAGCTCAGAGTTCCACTATTCATAGTGGTGATGTGAAAGACACAGCCTGGCCGAAAAGGAAGGAACACCCTTGCATATCTGTTGTGATCTAGAAATAAAAGACTAACTGCTATCTTCAGTGTCGCGGCCTCATAAACTCGACCTGCAGAAATATTTGTAGATACACGCACAAAGCTTCGAAGGAATGTTTTGAAAGAGCACTTTAAAATTTCAAGTTGACCAGTTCTATTCTAAGCCGCGCTTGGAAGATTGTCAGTTATTCCAATAACTAAGAAGAATAATGTTGTTCCCCATCATGGTCTGAGCATTTGCAAGGCTAGCTCTACGAAAATCTTCATCAGGAAAGGTTATAGTTTGGTGCAGTGTGACCAAGAAAAGGCTGCATAGTGTGCCATTGTTTACAAACATTTGTTGTTGCCTGTATTAAGGCCATACGAAGGATATATGAACACATTTTCATTCCCTGTGGTGAAAGGTCAACAAATGTTTTCCATCTCATCAAAATGACAATCGGCTCTCTAATTCCAAATAAGTGAAACAACTCTTTGTCAAAATAGAATAACGTGGTCTGTATAGCACTGTGTTTATTTTCCTCCTCCTTGCAAGAAAACGACACCATTAACAGTAAGACTTTTGGATTGAAGATGTCTGCATGTAACGTTCATAAGTTTTGATCAAACTACACGGTTTATTGTATACTAGCGAGCAGGTCTATGTTGTTCTATGCCAATAAAGAGAACAATCAATAGTTGTCATGAAATGGAGATGTTGAAAATGCTCTGAAAAGCTTCATACCAAGTGCGAGAAGTAGGTGTAAAAGTGTTCCACAACCCCTTCTAGCACTTCCCTTGTGCAGTATAGACAAAGATAACGGAGAATTTTGTCAAAATGTCTTAAAGAAATAGCCTCATGGAATGCAATAAATGCAGGATACACACAGTTTGGTTTTGTTTAATAAGATTTAGAATCCTCCAAGAAAATACATTTGGCAGATATAAAACCTAACTCCACAAGAACTTGCAATGCCTACTCTCTGCACATACCAAATTGGAAGCTTTGGAATCAGGCGGTAGGTATAAAGCCAAATTTCACAACCTGTGTCAGCATCTTCTCACCTGTCTCAGAATGAGAGCTTCTATATAGAACATTGACGTTCATTAAAGAATAATTGAAAAAGGACTTTTATGAGATATTATGTTTGGAATGTTTTAGTATACATGTATGCAAAAGATGGGAGCACAGCCAAGGGATGTAAATTGTTTGACAAATTGCCCTACACAAATGGATCCCATAAAATACGAAGCCTGCAAGAAATGTGCAAAATGCTTTTGTGGAATCAAGTTTTGGAAATTTTCAAAGTTATTGCATTCATTGGAAAGGTTTTGGTAGACTACTTGTAGAATGAAGAAGCATAAAACAAGACACATGAACTGTTTAACATAATATTTCAAAGAGACATCTCCAAATGGAATGCAATTAATCCAAGATGCATATAAATGTGGATTTGTTATAAAAGCATTCAACAAATTTCAAACAAATGCAGTAGGCAGACTCAAACACTGTCAGTTCGCACCTTGCCTGCCTACTGAAATATGAACTTTGAATAAGGGTTTCATCAAGCTAGTAGCCACTTATATTGAGATTTTCATGGAAAGCCAACAAGATATTTTTTGCGGTCAATGGAACTAGCACAAACAACAATGCGCCATCTTTCAAGAAGGACAATGGCGAAAAATTGTACCATTAATGTTTTGATTATCATGTTGACCGTTCAACCCTCGAATTGGAGACATATATGATTATGACACAAAGAAGAATATGGGTGTTATTGAGAATACTCTCAAGGTATTTCACAAAGATCTTAGCAGAGAAGAATGGTTATAAGCATTACCTCGAGCATTAGTGGCGAGTTTTGTTAAAACTGATATGAAGTTTCAGAGGAAAGAGGAAAATTTTGGAACCATAGCTAAACTTTTTGTAATTAATAGATGCACTATTACAACTATTGCTGTTCAAAATTATTGATCTATATTGGAGTTGATTATAGGCTAGAAGAAAATATTGAAAGACAGGGAACATGTTACAACAAGTGGAGGTGAAGTCGGAAGGTTGTGTATTGTCAATGGTGCTGAGGTTGACCCTTTACGATGTTGGCATAGAGATCTTTTCCTTTCAAGACCAATTGTAGAACATGCATTGTCTCCTTCACCCAGCCTTTTCTACATAATTGATGAGAGGTTGAGATGAGTAGTGAATGGTAATGATGGAGCATTATTCGATTTACAACTATCATGATGAGGAGGTCGATGAAAGACATGCAATTTTCACAGTCCATATTTTGAATGCATGGATACAAGAGTCTTAGATTCAGGTATCTAAAGGAGTTGTCAACATCTGGAGGTGTTTGATTGTTAAAATTGAGCAGATGGAGATGGAAAGGACTTCGCGAAATTGACAACTCAAAACTTGCAAGTTTTATTTACCCTTTTGTAAAAGTGACTTTTGTCACTTATTGTAATCCACAAGTTAGAAATCAAACCTTATTTCCATAAAAGTGATGTAAAAAGTAACCAAAAATAAGGTTTATTGTTCTATTGTATCTCAAAAAGGTAGTTACTAGGTGGTTACAAAGTAGTTACAAAGGTAGTTACTAGGTGGTTATGGGAAAAAGCCTATAAATATGAGGCTATTTCAAATGTAACGGGGGGACTCTTTAGAGAGAACTTTTGCAGGGAGAACTTATGAATAAACTTCTTGGAACATTTTTGGTTCTACACATTGTATAGTCTACTTTTGGAATTGTATAATTTCGAAAAGATAATGAAGAATGCATTTTCAGTTCGTATGTTCTTGATGTATTTCTGAGTTATGATTACTAGTTTCTCGTATGTCAAATTGGTGATCTTTCTATGCATTTGTGTGAATCAAAGTTATCCATTAAAGCATGCAATTGGGGTGATAAAGCACAATCATGTCTCAGTATCCTGATTTGAAAGTGTTTAGATAAATTATATCTTCATATGTTGAGATTTGCCATCTTTCTTCATCGTTGTTGCATATATGTCATGAGATCCATCATAGAGTTTAGGAAAGTGGTTTCTAGCTTTGTGGCGAAACCCCCCCGTACTTTTCAATAAGATTGTGAAACTCTTGTTGGTTTTTGTACATCTACCACGAAAGTTTCTACATGCCCATTTCTCTTGTTATTTTCTTTTTTTTCTTTTTTGTACTTTCAGGATAAAAGTACACAAAAACCACAAATAACCCTATCATACGAGGGAGCTACGCCTCTCAAATGCAGAGGAAAGTTGTTAGTCCAATAACAACTTCTCCAACTGTTGGGACTATTTAGTCACCGCTCTAAGGGCAACGAGTCATTTTCAAAGGTTATTTCGTGGTGACAAATCTATTTACCAACAGGTAGCAAATGTTACATTAAAAGAGATGAAGATCTAGGAAAATTTGATGCTAGAAGTGATGAAGGAATATTCTTGGGTTATTCTACTCAAAGCAAAGCATATCGGTGTTATAACAAGAGATTAAGAAAGATTGTGGAAAGTACAAATGTGAAGGTTGATGGAGGAATTGAAAAACCCTTAAGGTTTTATGAATATGATGAAGATGATCAAAATGATGTTTTTGTTCAAGAAGTCCAAGCTCCCTCTGAAATTTAGATTCAAACTAATCTAGTAAATCAGGAAGAAGAGATAAGCTTGAATGAACCTGTTCAAGGATCAGAAGTGCAAGAAACTCCCAAAGTTCCTAGGTATGTGAGACTGAATCACTCTGAAGATCAGATTATAGGTGATAAAAGCAAAGGTGTACAAACAAGAAGAAGGATTGCTCAAGATTTAGAAGAGTATTGTCTGATTTCAAAGTTGAACCTAGGACAGTGAATGAAGCTTGCAATGATGAAAACTGGGCTAAGGCAATGGAGGAAGAACTAATGCAAATTGAGAAGAATCACACATGGGATCTTGTTCCCAAACCTAAAAACAAGAATGTGATTGGAACCAAATGGGTCTTTCGGAATAAACTGAATGAAGTTGGTGAAGTAATCAGAAATAAAGCCAAATTGGTCTGCAAGGGTTACTCTCAAATAGAAGGAGTTGATTTTGAAGAAACTTTTGCTCCGATGGCAAGAATTGAAGTAGTCAGATTATTTCTTACTTTTGTTGCCTTCAAGGATTTCAAAGTGTATCAGATGGATGTGAAATCTACCTTCCTGAATGGTGACTTGGAAGAAGAAGTGTACATTGAGCAACCGGATGGATTTCAATTGTCTGATCATGGTGACATGTTTTGCAAGTTGAAGAAAGTATTGTATGGACTCAAGCAAGCCCCAAGAGCCTGGTATGAAAGATTGGATATTTAACAAAGGTACTGTTGACAGTAATTTGTACTTCAAAATTGATCATGAAAATATCTTGATTGTTGAAGTATTTGTTGATGATATCATTTTTGGAGGAAGAGATAGAATGTGCAAAACCTTTGCAAATCAAATGAAAAGTGAATTTGAGATGTCCATGCTTGGGGAAATAAATTTCTTCTTGGGTCTGTAAATCATTCAAACTAAGAAAGGAATCTTTATTTCTTAGACCAAATATGTGAAAGAATTGTTGAAGAAATTTGGGATGGAAGAGTCAAAACCAATGAGTACTCCCATGGCAACCGGATGTAAATTGAGCAAAGATGATGACTCTCCTAAGATTGATCAGAAAAAGTACAGGTCAATGATTGGAGGATTGTTGTATCTCACTCAGACTAGACCTGATATTATGAATGTTGTTGGTCTTGTTGATAGATTTTGAGCTAATCCTAGAGAATCTCATGTCATGGCAATCAAGAGGATTTTTAGGTATCTAAAAGGGATAGTTGAGTATGGTTTGTGATATCCTAGAGATCATAATTTCTCTCTTCATGCATATACAAATGCGGATTGGGCAGGAGATGTAGATGACCAGAAGAGTACCAGTGGTGGAGCACTCTTTTTGGGAAAGAGATTGGTTTCTTGGCTGAGCAAGAAACAAGAGGCAATATCTCTGTCCACTGCAGAAGCAAAATATGTTGCTGTAACAGGTAGTTGCACTCAAGTTTTGTGGATGAAGCAAATGCTAAGAGACATAAGAGTGGAGTATGAGGTGCTTATCACAATCTTCTATGATAATTCAAGTGCAATAAATATATCTAAGAATCTGGTGTTGCATTCAAAGACCAAACATATATCCATCAAGTTTCACTTTTTGAGAGAGCAAGTGAACAAAAATGAAGTCAGATTGGAGTTTGTGCCTTCCAAGGATCAGATTGTAGATATCTTTACCAAACCTCTACCTACTGACTCTTTTGAGTATCTCAGGGAGAAGTTAGGGGTTATTACCCCTCCGATGATGAACTAAGGTGCACTGATGTGCATCAATCTGGTGGATATCATAGTCATATCTTGTGATCCGGATTGATGATGGGGAGCTGCTACTCAGGGGGAGTAGCTGGTATGATTCAGAAGTGGTGAAGCTGCAAGTATGTGCCCTTTGCCATTGATGTCAAAGGGGGAGAGAAGACATGTGAAAAACAAGTGGTTGCTGATCAAAGGGGGAGTAGGAAAGGAAGAGAAGTTGTGGCAGTGAGGAGAAGTTCTTGTCTTGATGGTTAAAACAGTTTTTCACATCATATGTTGCCATCAATGACAAAGGGGGAGATTGTTACAAGTATGGGCCTAACTGGTGTTGTCATTGATGTCAACATACTTCAGTTACATTGATGATAGGGATTAGATGAGCTTTGTGCTAAGGATATTGAGAGAATTAGTCCTAATCAGGGACAGAGAGAAGCAATGAAGATAGTGAGGTAAAGATCCCAGCTAAGATGAAGATCAGAGGATGCGGTTCAAAGGGTTTATAGATATGTGTGGTGCAGGAGCACCTAGATGTCTAGATTTTATTTGATCTTCAAGTTGTTTGTTTGAGTCAATTGGGTCTTGGAGACCATCTAAATGTCGTAATAAGGCTTGTAGCCATGTTGTAATAGGACTTTGTCCAAATATCTAAAGGAATCTTTTACTATGTTGTAGGTCCTAGTTAGGACAGTCTTGTAATTGTTGGTAGTTTGAAAGAGTCATTTAGATTTCTATAGGTTAGTCATTAAATTCTCATGTTTTTAAGCCTTTTAAGGCATGTCAAAGGGTGTAGATGTGTTAATACCTAGTCAAAGATTAAACCACATATCAAAAAGCTTGTTATTAAACTTAAAAACACTGGTGCAGTCCAAGAATGGACAGTTTCTTAAAACTGTCTTGTTACTGCAGTTACAAAATCTTGAGGAAACCCGATGGTCAAGGAGTTGTTGATCGACCCATGCATGGTATGGGGCTTATTTTTAGCCAAGGAAGGAGGGATTGTATGGATTTCATTCGGAGGAACTCAAGAAAATACAAAAAGACCATTGTTTTTGCTACCTTTTCCTATTTTTTTGTGTTTTTATGCTTTGGAAGCCCGTACTACTGAACAGTATGGCTCTGTCATGAAAGGTTGAACATTTGGAAGTGAAGGTGGATGAGTTAACTCTCTGTTAAAGCAAGTTTGGTATCTTAACATTGCATAGAAAGAATGATATGAGTGTAAAACTGTAATCTGCTTTGAAACCTGTTGTCACAGTCTAAGAAAATCATTGTTTTCCTGCACTAATTCGTACTTGTACGGCCTGAAGAAGAGTGGTGTCCCTGTTGGGCAAATAGAGGAGTGTGTTGACTTTACCTTGCAAGTTATTTGAAGCCTTGACACCCATCCATATCTCTATTCTTCTCCTTTGATTGAAAGTGATTCTTTAAACCTAGGTTAGGGTTCCTTTTTGACAGTCCAATGGATATTTCTCCATTCCACTGATTTTTCCTATCTGTGATCAATGGAATGGAATGTAGGATGATTGTGGTAGAAGCTTGTGAAGGATAGAGGGCAGGAGGATGGTTGGAGTTGATTTTGTCAAGTAAATGACTCTATAGGAGTCTAGTGTTGAAGACTAAGAGAAGGACAACAGTAGCTTAGTGTTTATCCTTGATTGTAAACAGTGGTCAATCTGCAAATGCCATGCTTTGGGGATCAATACAAAGAACTCCTGATCTAGCAATGATCCTGTAGTAAGGAGTAGAAGGAGATTTCTTGGAGAAAACAGTCCTCTATGCCTTGTGCTGTCTCTGTCAGCTCTCTTTGAGACTGTCATTGCCAAGAAGGTAATTGATTTGTTTTCTATGTTATTAATTTGTCAATGAAGACATTGGTATGTGTGCATGTTATGGATTGATGTGTTGCAAAGGGATTGGGTTTGTGTAGAGGGAGACTGCCCCAAGGAGATAGTGTGACTGTTTACTAGTGGAGTCATAAGGTTGTGACTATCTTGAGAAGGTAGAATAAGGACTGTTGTCCTGCAGACCCTGTATAGTGGTTTGGCAAGAAACCTAGATGGAACCTTGATGGAGTTGACATCTTGGAAGGTGTTTTGGAGTCCTCCTTCAATGGTGTATGTCAAGAACAAGTTGTTATGGTGTTGAAACGATCCCTTGTAAGAAGATTGTTCTCAGTTAGAGACAGTGAACAGTGAGAGTTATGGCATTGGAGATTTGAAGTGTCCCCCTGCAGTGATAGGTTGATTTGACACTAGTTGAAGGGCTCTGCATCAATGTGTCTTAAGATGCTCCAGTAGAGATTTCAGAGGTCCACATGAAGATTTGAAGAAGTTATGACTGCTTAAGTAAAATCAGTTCTAGCAGGTGTTCAGAGGTGACAGGGTGACACAGATAGGTCCAGTGAGATCCAGAAGAGCAATATCTTACTATGTGGTTTTGGTGGAGTGTTTAGTAGGCCAATATGAATTGAGAACTCAATTGGATCATGGTATGGAGGTCCACAAGCATCTACTCCATTATGACAGTGATGACAGACTGTGTTCTTGAGGTTCTGGATGAAGGAGAGAAGGATTTCTGTAAGCAAATATAATAAGGATGTTCTTGATGATTCAAGCAAGCTTGTGGATGTCTTTGGATTGTGTCTAGTTCATGTTGGGGGTCCGCATGGTGTTCTTCTCAAGACCAGATGAGTTACACATCCTGCGGATGATCTTGAAGATATTATGTGAAGATTGGCGTGTTCCTAGAAGAAGATTGAAGTCTCAGATCTATTTGGCTGACGGTGTGTTGATCCGCATGAAGTCTTTTGTAATAAGTCATGTTGTATTTATGTACTTGCTTTGTAATGTATGCCAACTTGGATGATAATTCCTAAGTCGATGTCTTGTATAAATAAGGAGTTGTAAAGTCATTTCAGTGGGTGTCTTGTTGAGATGAGAGTGTGGTAGAGAGGAAAGGAGCGAAAGGCAGAGAAAAAGTATTGGGCTTAAATGGAACTAACTCAAGCATGGTGAAGATGCTATTCTTTAGTTCAAGTATGTGATATTCATTATTCTGTAGACAGTGTGTCTCTTGTAGGCAGTAAGCCTCTTGTGAGCAGTGTGCTTGGGCAGTGAGCCCTAATTGGCATGTGCCATTTTGTTCTTTCTATTCTTCTAATAGAGAATACAATCTTGGGTTAATCACCCCATGGTTTTTCCCTTAACTGGGTTTTCCACATCAAAATCTTGGTGTCTTGTGTGTAAATGTGTTTCAGCTTTTGATTTAATGCATTATGTTTCCATGATTGATTTATTATTATGCTACTGAATTACAAAGTGGATTTAAGTGTTTAATTGGAAGAAAGTTTTGGACAACTGATTCACCCCCCCCTCTCAGTTGTCTGCCTGAAATCTAATAGTTTACTCCCTCCCGTTACTCTTGCAAGGTGTTCAACAAGTGGGATATTTGTTGGGAAAATGTGTTTCAATCTTGCAATTATATAAGGTTTATTGTTAATAGGGTATATATATTTATATATATTTCCTAGTTACACCAATAGGTGTAATATACAATGGGAGCATGGGGTGGAGTGGGATGTTGTTAACATTTTTTTGTTAACAAAAACTATTAAATGGCCAACATACCTTAAATTAATAATATATTATAAATCTAGACCGTTCATCATTAGGTTTTAGATCTGATGGTAGATATTTTGTTAGTTTGTCTTGCCCTAGAAGGTAATTGACAAGGTGTCATTGTACCTCATCATTTAATCATATTTTAGATGTCAAAATCTAGGGGCTGTGTCCTTGGCTATCTGCAATTAGGGATTCTATAGTTACCAGTTTTCCTAGCTACTCTTAATGACTTCTACTAATTTGAAGAGATTGATCTATCTACTTATTGAATGAACTTAAGGAATGCTAAAAACACAATTAAACAGCAAGTTACTTAAAGCAATCTTGAAAACATCAACATGCATCTATCTATCAAAATCAGTAAATACTTTTCACAACAAAATCTGAAGTAACAAAATAGTGGTACTAGCCTTCTGCCTTGGTGGTGAGAGTGGGCCCTTACTCCACACCCTTGGGGCTGAAGGCTACAGTAGGGAATCAGCACAGAAAAAAAAGATCACAACTAAATTCAGTCCAATTCCATATGCTTTGCATTCATGAAAAATATTGATATCAAAGAAAATTGAGATTACCAAGAATCAAAATAATTCAATCATTGTATATTTTTCTGTTGTTCCCATAAGTATATATAAAATGAGTGATGACATGTCACTTATCTTATCTATCAGTTCTTCTATGAGATGACATCCATCTCTTTATTATACTAGTTGTCTAACTATGGAATAACCATGCAATAAAAGTAGATTGACTGGAACAGAAGTCCACTCAGAATTCCAAGTTTGAGTCTTAATACATTTGGGCAACGAGGCCCTGAAATTAAGGATATTAAATCAGTTTTATCAATAACTCATGCAAAAACTTTAAAAAGATAAAAACTCCAACAGTTAACTAAAGATGACCCTTCACCACTCAGGTGATGATTTGAGTGAAATGAGGGGTATTACGACCACTGCTGAAAGTGCCTGATCGGCAGCTTATGCTGGAAATATGCCCTACTCTCAAGAGGCGCCAGAGATGTAGGTCCCTATCTGTGGCTCCAGAGATATGTCTGTAGCTCCGGAGATATGTCTGTAGCTCCAGAGATATGTCTGTAGCTCTGGAGATACCATTATGGCCTTCTTGTTTAGCTCCAAAGATGCTCCAGACTCCCGTCCAGCTCTAGAGAGGCTTTTCTCTTTACTTCAAAACTTCTGGTGTCATGGAATTCTGGTATTGTCTCCGGAGATCATTGAAGACTATCTCCAAAGATGCACAAAATTGATGTTCTGAGCATCTACACCTGTTGATTCAAAAAGAGAGAAGTCTTCTGCATTTTTTCCATCAATTCCATGCACATTAGTCCTTTAATCAAAAATTATGATCTTAAGTAATTTATCTTCAATTAATCATTATTTAGAACAATCTTGCTAGCCTATTTGGGTGCAGACATTCAGAAAGATGGGATCAAGAAGGAGAAAAAGAGAGATAAAAAGATGTATTTCATGGGTGCTACCTGGCACTCATCATCCCCCCATACCTAAGGTTTGGCAGGTCCTCCTGCTTCTCACAATCTAGATTTATTTTGGTGAAGTAGCCTGTCAGTCAAGCTATAATCTTGTGCATAGGTAGACCAAGTGGTGCGGTTGGTATTACCATTGCCTTTGTATTGATCAACCTACTTCAACCAGTCCTACAATTTCTCATCTTCCATTTGTTCAGCCCAGACAGGGAGTGGTTCAATTATGAGAGGGGGCTTGAACCATACACCTATCCATTCCTGCTTATACTTATCCATCTTTTTGGCTATTGACTTTGCTTTTCTCATAAATAATCTTAAGTTTGTAGGGGTGACCACCTCTTTCATTTTCTGCTCCGAGGTCAAAATATTTCATCTTTTCTTTGCTATGGCAAGTACTGGATTTGCTGAACTATTCATCAAAAGACCAAAATCGATGGAGCACTCTTGCAAACTTTTTAGGTATAATGGCAAAATTTTGTTCTGACTCGGAGGGTGATAGATATAGGACCTGAATTGGGTCTTAAAAGCATTGGGATTGGGACATTCCTTCCTAATGAAGAGATCTATTTCTGTATCTTTTTTGACATGATCTTCCATTCGTTCATTCCAGATCTGATGATTCCTCATTAGGGACATAAATGCTTTAAGCTGGCATTCCCCCACAAAATAATTAAGAATGAAAGTTATATCATTAACACAAAAACCATGTAGATATAATTCACATAGGAAATTCTTGTATTCATCATTACTCCTTGTATATGCTGTCATGAATCCTTCTACTGTCTCTGTATTCTCAACTAGGTCAGATAGGACTAAAGAGAATTTCCTCTGCAAGACTCTTTCTTGTAAGAACATAGAATAGCTGGCACTTGGAGGCCTACAGGATAAAATTTCAGAAGAAAGGGAGGCCATTTCAATGATTTTTCCTTCTAGAGTTTCTATTCTTTTTATCTTGGCAGTGACTACCCTTTGTAATTGCAGCATAGGCTTGGAAGCCTCATATTCTCTACATTTCTTCTCCCAATGGAACAAGACCTTAGGAATGTTAATGGGGATTGGACCCACATATGCATATGTTTGTATTTCCTGCTCATTGGTTGCCCTGGGCCAGCCAACTCTTAAATATATTCCTCCTGATCATCTAGTTTGTTGTTGGCCCAAGTCAACTGTCTATCTTGGCTATGTATTTTCTCAATTAATGCTGCCATTACTATGAGGCTATTATCTCTAGCCATGGTGAGCTCAGAAACACTCTGTGCTGCCTCTTTCTCCTTTTCTTCCAACAGTTTGACTACCTCAGTTTTCTGGGCCTCCAATTCTGCTTCTTTCTCCTGGATGATCTAGCTTTTGCTTTGGAGCGCTATTTGTAGATTTTTAATGACTTGTTTTTGCTCCATTTCTACCTCCATTCTGACCTTCTTGAGGTCAGTAATAATATGATTCTTCCCCCAGAGTAGTCTCTTTAGGTTTTCAATTTCTTCTAACATTTGTTGTTCTTTTGAAATCTCAACATCCTCTTGATCAAAGGGATGAGAGAAAGTTTTTGCTTCTGCTTCTGTTTCTGTTTGCTGATCATCAGGGTTTTCCATGGCCATCTGCCCTACATTGTCAACCACATCCATTTGCCATGTTTCATCTTTTCCTATAGACTCCCTGTCTTGAGGGTCCTCTTGGGGTTCCTCTTCTTCTGCTGGCACCGATGAAGGCCCAGCCTTCTCCTCATATGTTCTAAAACCCAGGAGTACCTCATCTAGGAGAGTAGTATCTTTCTTAGCCTGCGAGAGCTATCTTTTCCTTTTGCTTCTCCGTATCATAGGTGGGGCAGTTGCCTCCGGAGCAGGTCTCTTAACCTCAAAATCTGAGGAAATAGTAAGAGTTTGTTTGTGTTCTGTCTCCGGAGCATGTGATGGTTCTGAAATTAGGCTTGACCCCAAATGGACAGATGGTGTTGGGGAAACTTCTCTTTGTTTCCTCTTCCTGACTAGAGGGATCTCATCTGAATCATGAGATGTTTCTTCAACCCAAGTTTTCTCTATTTTCTGTCCTGACCTCTCTACAGTTAATTCCTTAGGGAAAGATTCCTCAGTAAGAGTCATCCTTCTCCTAACTGATCTAGTCATGTATGGGGTTTGTTCAAGAGCAGACTCTCTAATTTCTTTGCCTTTCTTCTTTTTATCAGGAACAGGGGCTGCAGATGAAGTTGCCTCCTATGAGGACTTCTTTCCTTTTTGAACAGCTATGGAGGAGGTTGAAGGCTCTGTTTCTTCTTGGTGGGTAGAGGAACCCTCACCTCCTATCTGTGCCCTCTCTGGTTCTCTGTCCTAGGAATTTTGTCCAAGAAAATTTTGCCATAATTCTTCCCCATTGGCTTGAGACAAGAAATGGTGTTTAACTACTAGAAAAATAAGGCCATGATGTTTCATTGGACCCTTGTTTTGCTGATACTTTTCTACAGTTGCCCTGATGGCAGAATACAGGAAATTGGGAATGTTTAAGCTAAATTTAGGGTGTCCATTCCCATGCCTTAGAAAAATCAGCATTTTCATTATTGGTCCTAAAAATAAAGAAAATTGACCATCACAAGTGAAATATTTCATCAGCCAGGTGGCTATAGATTGCCAAGGGTTTGGAAGTGTGGACCTAAGGATTCCTTTTACTTCATTTTTATTTGAATGTAGTTGTATTGCAGGTTCACCCTCAACAGAAAAATTCTTAATCAAATCAATATATAAGGTTTTCAAATGATAAAACCTCTCACCTTGTTCAGGCAGCCCAGAAATATTACTGATAGTGGTTGCGGTGAGATTGATTCGGACTCCTCTGACAGTTGTTTGATTGTCCCTTAGATTTCTTAGGAATTCATCCATGATATCTTCTTGAAACCCTTCAAATTTTTCTAGAAATTCCAACCATCTTGCAATTCTCAGAATGTTTGCTGCAACTTCATCTTGCAAAAGACCCGCAACAATCTCTGGTTCAGACTTCTTCTTTACCCCCATTGCTAAACTGGTTCCACCTTCTATGCTCAATTCCTCACTCTTCTATCTGTAGTTTGTCCCTTCTTCTTAACTCTGTAGGCTCTAGAGGACTGTTCAATTTACTCTATTCTTTAGGGTATTTTGGAAGTTCGAATGAGGATTATTGTCTCTCAGCTTAGGCTTATGGAAGATTTGCAGATTAGTTAGAGTACCTAGGCGGTCATAAATGCAACAGAGTGATAAGACACTCCAAAGGCAAGGTGACAGTACAGCAAGGATGGCAGTATGCGTGAATTTGAAAAAAAAAATGATGGCAGGAGGATGTGTCATAACGATGGCACCCAAAAATAGAAAGACAAGACAGTTGTTATTTAATGCTTAATTTAAGATAGAATTACCTGAATCATTTTTAATGATGAGGGGCGATGTACACGGCAAAGATGCTGCGGCATTTTATGAGACTGCACGCGATGTGGCACATGAGCATCTTTTGGTGGCTTGAGATGACGTTAGCTACTTCATTGGTACGCAACCTGCAATCATTTCCGCTGAGTGGTTCGAGAATCCACGTTCCTTGGGTGATGTCAATGCCGCCTTTGTAAATACCCCTGCAAATGAAATGCGTGTTGATTTTATTTTATTTTATTCATGTCATAAAGTAGAGGATGAGTCATGATGACCTCATCATATGATGTTTCCACTTTATTGCCTAGAGAGGTGGGTCCCCTCCCTCATTATTGTAAATGACTCTTTATTGATAGAGCGCCAGAGGTGCTCCTAGTTTGTGAAGCGCCGGAGGTGCGTTTGACTAACTCCCGGCACCTGGTCACCTCCGTAGCTCGATTGTTTTCAACTGTCCTGAAGAAGGGAACTGCCATTCGCTGGTTTTCAACTCCCTTGGTCAAGAAAGACAGCCATTTACTAGTTTTCCATCTTTCTCTTTTTTTTTTAGAAGGTTATCATTTGCTGGTTTTCAACCTTCTTGTTTTTTTTCTTTTTTTTTTAGAAGGCCGCCATTTTCTAGTTTTCAACCTTCCTTTTTTTTTTAATCCAACACTGTGATAGAAGAGGTATCCCCTGTATCAAAACACAAATCATTAAGAAACTCTTCTTTAGTAGATGGTCTTTTATAGAGTCTGATTCGGTGACCATTTACTAAGGATGTGTCTGTGCTTCCATCAATAGGTTTCAATAATATTGTTCCATTGTCACAAACTTCCTTTATTTGATAAGGACCCATCCAATGAGTTTGTAATTTCCCTTTGAACTCTTTGAATTTAGAATCATAAAGAAGAACCCAATCACCTTATTGAAATGTCCTCCTTTTGATGTGTTGGTCATGCCATTTCTTCCTTTGATACTGAACCAGTTCTGTTTGTTGAATGGCCCCTGTTTGAATTTCATCCAACTCATTGAGCTAAAGAATTCTGTTCTGTTGAGTTATAGACAATGGTAGACCAATATCTAATACAATTTTAAGTGTCTGGAGTTCAAATTCTATAGATAAGATAGGCTTTTTCCCATAAACCAATTCATATGGTGAGAACTTTGTTTTGGACTTCCAAGTGGTATTGTACGCCCAAACTGCCTCAGGTAATCTGTTAGCCCAATCTTTTCTGTTCATTGCTACTGTCTTTGTCAGAATATTTTCAAGTTCCCTATTAGTTACTTCTACCTGCCCATTGGCTTGAGGATGGTAAGGTGAAGATTTTTTGTGCTTGACTTGATATAAATTTGTGAATGCTCTGATTACTTGTGAAGTAAATTGAGGTCCTATGTCTAAAACTATTGATCTTGGGGCTCCAAACCTTAAGAAAATCTTATTATAAAGGAAATCAACAACTTCTTCTTCTCGTGCAAATTGTAATGCTTGAACCTCAGCCCATTTAGTGACATAGTCTGTGCATACAAGAATGTACTCCTTGCCTGATGATGGTGGAGAAATTAGTCTTATAAATTCTAAACCCCACTGCTCAAATGGTTCTATCATGACTTGAGGATGCAGTAACATCTCCTGGGTAAAGGTTGGTTGTCCCATCCTTTGGCACTGGTCACAATGCTGCACATACTTCTTTGTATCTTTATGAAGAGAGGGCCAGTAGTAACCAGCTCCGAGGATCTTGTGGACTGTCCGGTGGAAGGAGTAATGACCACTAGATGGTTCATCATGACATGCTCTCAACACATCAAAAATCTCATCAGCTTTTAAACACCTGCGTAGAATAAAATCAAGACCACATTTAAATAGTAAACCATTCAACCATTTGTAAGATAAACTTTCTTTAACTAAACATTTTTTTTTTGTTTTGAGGTAAAATGGGATGGATACAAGCCTATAGCTAGAAGATTTGCTATGTCAACAAACTAAGGTACAGTAGAGGAGATAGCAAAAAGATGTTCATCTGGGAACTTGTCATCCACTGGTTGGTTTTCTCCTCCTGTATGCAATCTTGGCAAAAAATTAGCAACCAAATTAAACTTACCTGAATTATCAACTATGGTAGTATCAAATTCCTGCAATAGCAATAACCACCTGATGATCCTTGCACCCACTACTGGTTTATTCATTAGGTACTTGATGGCTGCATGATCAATGTGTACAAATATTTTATATCCAGTGATGTAATGCCTGAATTTATAGCATAGATGACTGCCAAGAATTCTTTTTCAGTTGTGGTGTAATTTCTTTCTGCAGAGGTAAGGTTTTTGCCGATGTAATAAATGGTATGCATGCTCTCTCCTTCCTCCTTTTGTCCTAAAACTGCCCCAATGGACTCATTTGAAGCATCAGTTTGTATGTGAAATGGTAAAGTCCAATTAGGTCATCTTAAAATTGGTGTGACAGTAAGCTTCTCTTTCAAGGTTTCAAATGTTGATTGACAGTCTTTTGTCCATAGAAATTTTGTGTCTTTGTTAAGCAGGGTAAACAAGGGGGTAGCTATTCTGCTGAAATTTTCTATGAATCTCCTATAGTAGCCTGCATGACCCAAAAAACTTCTAACATCTGTCTGATTTTTGGGTGAAGACAACTGTGTGATCACTTCTATCTTGTTTTGATCCACTTTGATCCCCTTTGCTGAAATGTGGTGTCCCAAAATAATTCCTTCCTCCACCATCATGAAGCACTTTTCATGGCTAAGGGATAATTGATTTTTCTCACAGCATTTCAGTACTTTCTCAAGATTTGTGAGAGCTTCTTCAAAATTATCCCCATACACAGTAAAGTCATCCATATAGACCTCCATGCATTCATTAGCTAATTCAGCGAAAATAGCCAAAACAAGTCTATGGAATGTAGCTGGGGCATTGCATAGTCCAAAGGGAAGAACTTTGTAAGCAAAAGTTCCCCAAGAGCAAGTGAAGGTGGTTTTGTCCTAGTCTTCAAGTGCTACTTGAATTTGGTTATACCCATTGAATCCATCTAGAAAAGAAAAATACTTCCTCCCAGCGAGGTTGTCCAGTACTTGGTCAATGAATGGTAAGGGAAAGTAGTCCTTTTTTGTGGCTTTGTTGAGCTCCCTATTGTCAATACATACCCTCCATTTCCCATTCTTTTTAGGCACTATGACAAGGGGTGAAACCCATTGACTGTCTGAGATTGGATATATAAACCCTGCTTGAAGTAATTTTTCTATTTCAGTTTTGACAATGTCCTTTAAAGCAGGATTCAATCTTCTCTGGGGTTGTCTGACAGGTTTAATATCCTCAGTGTATATATGATGGGCACAGATCTCAGGAGGTATTCCCTTCATATCTTGGTATTCCCAAGCAAAAGCTGTTGAGTGGGAAATCAGAAGTTGGATAAGCTTTTCTTCCTGATTTGTTGTTAACTAAGTATTGATATTAAGTGTTTTCCCTGTAAAATCATGTTTTGTGATTTGATCCATAGATGTAGTTAATCCATACATTGGAGTCATGGTATTGAGAGGACAAGAATGTGGAAGCAACATGTGGAAAGTGGCTAAATCTCTGTAAAAATTTTCCCCACAAGGAATGATGTTGGCAAGGGTACAATGAGAAGAAGTAAGAAGTTCTCTCCTAGAATCTTGGGTGAGCTCCATCACATCCTTATTGATTAGGATGTGAGTAATGTCTTCTGTTGTATCATAGTATATTTCTTCTTCTAACTCTCCTAGATGTTCCTTGATGGTTACCATAGCTACTGAGGCACTTTTGTCATTGTTCTCTGGTTCATCCACCCATACTCTTCCTGTTTAATGTATTGATGGTTTAGCTGGAGGATACAAAGATATTTTCTTTAAATCTACCCCATTAGAAATGACCATATCCCCAGTTCGACAATCAATAGATGCTGCTGCTGAAGCCAGCCATAGTCTTCCTAAAATCAGTGGGTAAGCATTTCTCTGGTTTCTCGGTTCTAATATTAGGAAGTCTACTGGAAATTCCCATGATTCTATTACAACTAGCACATCAGTTATTACTCCTTTTGGAACAGCTACTGACTGGTCAGCAAGTTGAAGAATTGTAGTTGTGGATTGGATACCTGATAGCGCTAATTTGTCTATTGTGTGAACTGTCATCACACTAATTGCTACTCCCAAATCAACTAGAACATTTGAAATTTCTACCCCTGAGATGAAAACAATTATGACAAGATTTCCAAGGTCTCCATATTTTGGGAGGACAATTTCTCCCATCAATAGATCTACTACTTTTCCTTCCACCTGTATTGTGGAAGGGAAGTTTTTCTTCCTACCCTGTGTTTTGATACAATACTAGTTAATGAACTGATTTAGTTCTAGTACATCTCTGATTGCTTGGAGAAGAGGAATTTTGATGTTTAGTTGCTTGATTTCTTGTAAGAGTTCTGATTCCAGGTTGGTTTGGACTTGTTTTTGCAAGATCTTTTTCTGGGGAACATACTGTTTAAGCCGTTCCGGGTATGGTGCTAGTTTTTCCATCTCCAGATCTCTTGTCAAAATTGTGTTTAGGAATGTTCTTTGGAGTCGGTCTTTTAGGAGCAACTCCAAAGTTGTCCAAGGATGATTCTTTTAGCACTTTTTTGTTAGTAATCTCCTCCGGGAGTTGAGTGGACGAATTTTCAAGTTCCTCATCATTGGTTACTTCAGCTATAGTTGGAGGAGATGGTCTTAGGAATGCTTTCCCAGAATGCAGCTGGAGGTTATTTGAATATATAGCATTAATTCTAGCCAGATTTTCTTGCTCTATCATGTAAACAGCTGCTCCCTATTTATTCCATGGGTTTGGTATAGGCTGAGCTGGTAAAGGTGGTTGGCTAACTGGTTCATTTTGTGATTGACCTTATGTGTTGGAGGGTCCAGTTAGTAAAGCTTGTTTTTGAGGTTGGAAACATCTAGGTTGTCCTTGGTATTGTTGATTATACCCCTGTTGAGGACCCCATCGAGGTTGCATGTTTTGTGATCCAAACTGTGGTGGCCACTGTTGATTTCCCCAGGGCTGACTTTGCCAATTTTGGTTTTGCCAATGATGATTTTACCAATCCTGCTGTCCCCAAGGAGGATTGTTCTGAGCCCATGCCAAGTTGGATTCCATTGATTATTTCCTAAATTAGAAGTACCCCTGTAAGAAGGCTGGTTTGGATACTAATTATAGGGGAAATTCCCAGATTATTTTTGTCCCACATAGTTCAATTCTTCTTCCATTATGGCATTCTTCTTACTCAATCTTTTCAAGGCTGGAAGTTGACTACATTGATTGGTAAGATGTTCACTATCACAGATCTAACAAATTTCTGATTTGTCCAAAGGGCATTCTCTCGGCAGATGCTTGTTTCTACACCTAGGACAATAGATGGAGAGTGGTTCAGTTGTTCTATTTTGATCAGCTATTCTAGTTTTTACTTGAATCCCATCTAATGTGGTATTTAATTGGACCAAAATGTCTATTTTTAGATTTGCAATCTCTTCTATTAACTGTCCTATTTCATTCTTCCCTTTAAAGGTTTTGGATGATCTCACTCCTTCTTGGGTTCTAGAATAGTTCCTACAGAGTTCTTCTATAGCAAGTATATCCATTTTTTTTATATTTCCTTTTTCCATTAGATCCAGTGCCTGTTTTGATTCTTTATCCAATCCTTTTACCAATAGGGTTCTGGCCAAGGAGTGATCTACTGGGTTGCCATACCTTCTCAAGGCAAAATTAAACCTGTCCACATAGTCCTCTAAGATCTCTTCCTCTCCTTGCCTAATTTTAAACAATTCTTCATTTTTATTACTGGATCTACAGTAATCTTGATACTTTCCCAAAAATTCTGTTTCCATCTGATCCCAAGAATGGATAGAATTCTGGGGTAAACCCATAAACCATCTCATCGCAGAATCTTTCAGGGTTGAAGGGAACAGTTTGAGTTTTTGGTTATCTGATCCATAATCATAAATTTGGTAGACTACTTTGAATTCAAACAAAAACTGATCTGGGTCCTCAGAAGAAAGTCCTCTAAAATTTGGCAAGTGTGCCGGTGAGATATTCTTCATAGGAGCATTGTCTCCAACAGCCAAAACAATAGGATATGAGAAGGTTCTTGGAGCCTAATTTTCCTCTTCTTCATGATTGTCATTGACCATGTTTGGTACTGGTTCTTCTCCCTGAGGTTCTAGGAAATTGGGTTCTATCAAAGGATCTACCTGAAACTTTTGTTGTAATTCCTGGATATAATCAACAAGTGGCAGATTTGGAGGATCTAAGGAATTATTGATTTGAGGTGCAACTTCCAAAGTAGGTTCTAGGTTTCTCTCTTCAACAAGATCTTGTGCCACCCCACTGCTTTCCCCTATGGCTTGTTGATGGGGTGTCTGTTTTATATATCTTCCTTTTGAATCTCTAACTCTAACCATACAAATCTATCCTAAAAATTGTTTTAGCTAAGTTTCCCTAATTAACACAATACATCCCCGGCAACGGTGCCAAAAATGATAAGGTGTCGTTGTACCTCATCATTTAATCATATTTCAGATGTCAAAATCCAGGGGCTATGTCCTCGGCTATCTGCAATTAGGGATTCTATAGTTACTAGTTTTCCTAGCTACTCTTAATGACTTCTATTATTTTGAAGAGATTGATCTATCTACTTACTAAATGAACTTAAGGAATGCTAAAAACAAAATTAAATAGGAAGTTACTTAAAGCAATCTTGAAAACAGCAACATGCATCTATCTATCAAAATCAGTAAATACTTTTCACAGCAAAATCTGAAGTACCAAAACAGTGGTACTAGCCTTTTGCCTTGGTGGTGAGAGTGGGCCCTTGCTCCACACCCTTGGGGCTAAAGGCTACAGTAGGGAATCAGCACAGAAAAATAAGATCACAACTAAATTCAGTCCAATTCCATGCGCTTTGCATTCATGAAAAATATTGATATCAAAGAAAACTGAGATTACCAAGAATCAGAATAATTCAATCATTGTATATTTTTCTGTTGTTCCCATAAGTATATATAAAATGAGTGATGACATATCACTTATCTTATCTACCAATTCTTCTATGAGATGACATCCATCTCTTTATTATACTAGCTGTCTAATTATGGAATAACCATGCAATAAAAGTAGATTGAGTGGAACAGAAGTCCACTTAGAATTCCAAGTTTGAGTCTTAATACATTTGGGCAACGAGGCCCTGAAATTAAGGATATTGAATCAGTTTTATTGATAACTCATCCAAAACTTTAAAAAGATAAAAACTCCAGAAGTTAACTAAAGATGACCCTTCACCACTCAGGTGATGATTTGAGTGAAATGAGGGGTATTACGACCACTACTGAAAGTGTCTGATCGACAGCTTATGCTAGAAATATGCCCTGCTCTCAGGAGGCGCCAGAGATGTAGGTCCCTGTTTGTAGCTCCGGAGATATGTTTGTAGCTCCGGAGATATGTCTGTAGCTCTGGAGATACCATTGTGGCCTTCTTGTTCAGCTCTGGAGATGCTCTAGACTCCCATCCAGCATCGGAGAGGCTTTTCTCTTTACTTCAAAACTTCTGGTGTCATGGAATTCTGGTATTGTCTCCGGAGTTCATTGAAGACTATCTCCGGAGATGCACAAAATTGATGTTCCGAGCATCTACAACTGTTGATTCAAAAAGAGGTCTTCTGCATTTTTCCATCAATTCCATGCACATTAGTCCTTTAATTAGAAATTATGATCTTAAGTAATTTATCTTCAATTAATCATTATTTAGAACAATCTTGCTAGCCTATTTGGGTGCAGACATTCAGAAAGATGGGATTAGGAAGGAGAAAAAGAGAGATAAAAAGATGTATTTCATGGGTGCTACTTGGCACTCATCAGTAACATTGTTTTATGAGGGCGTTGTATTATAGCTGTGAGATCATGATGTATTATGAGAGTCTGATAGCGGTCATGTTGTCTCTGGATCTCTGGTGGTGATACTCCTGTGAGAAGATTTCTCTGCAAGTATATTGTAATCTTTGTGATTTCTGAATAATATATTGGACAGCTTTTGGAGTGTGGGGTTTTTCTCCCAAAAGGGTTTTCCCCATGTAAATCACTGTGTTGTGGTATGCATGATAACTATATTTATTTCTAGTTAAGTTTTTGTAACTGTTAAAGATCTGTAAAGTTTTGCATTATCCTTCTCTCAAGATTAGTGTAGGAAGTTGTTGTACTACCTTAGCTTCCTTACACTAAGAGCACCGATGTCAAACAAAAATTTAGAGGTTTGTGCTTGTAGGAGTTCGGCCCATTATTGCAATCCATTGTTGCAAGTGAATATATTAAGTGATCTCATGTCAAATAAATACTCAGAGGGATATGATGGTGTGGATCCAAGCTATAGGTGTGTATGCAATGTTAAGGGGATTTGTCTTTGGCGATTAAAATTGATTATATTCTTTTGGTGCACTTATATGCTTGATTGTTATTTGTTGTTAGTGAGGTATCATAGGCTTTCTCCTGGCTTCCATTTGGGCATGGTAGTCAAAGCCCTATTTTAGATTACTTCCATATATTTGGACCTTTTGGACCTTAAGGGAAAACCCCCTAGGTTTTGTAGAGCCTGAAGAAGAAGAGGAATTTCCCTATCCTATGCATTGGATCATAACCACTCTTTCTTTGTTAATATATCACTCTCCATGCTATTGATATTTGTTTCCCCTTTGTGTCACTCTTCGTGGTGGTGTTAGAGGAAAGGGCCTACATTTTTGGGCCCCAACACTACCATAGTTCACCACATTTACACATTTCATCATATAGTTAGGAGCACACGATCTACTTGGAGTTGCTAACATCCTATCTAACTTTCAGGAGATTTGGGTCACCGCAAAGGAATAATCCACCCTCAAAATCATTACCAGGCATAGCAGAACAATACTCATTTTCACTTTTGAGGCTTGTAGTAACTTTATGAAGTTTACAGTAACAAAGGAATATGTTTCTAGGTTCAGTAGACCTAGGGGAGCTTATGGTATGAACCACATCGAGTTTCATTAATCCATCATTACCACACTCATTCTAGAAGGTTCTTTCTACACATTTGATTGACTACACATTTTACAAGGCATCGAGTTTTAGACCACCTTGCGGTTGACTGGGATCATTCCTAAGACTGGGAGCTACTATATAAACTTCACTCACAATCATTTAAAAATAAAGATTGGGGATTCAAATTAGGAGTCAAGTTAGAGATTCAAGATTAGAGTCAGTTTTGGGCATTGTATTGCAATATATTTCATATTCTGTAATTTGTAATCAGATGGTTAAGGCCTAGCATGTTGTAAGTGAAAGGAAGCAAGGTACATGGAAACGCTGCCTACATTGATCTACCGAGGAAAGGTTTGTGCAAATTTTAACTTTTACAATTACAGATTAAGATGCACGTTAATAAAGGTAATAAAAAATATCTAAAAGCAAGTACAAAGCTTACAACACAAGATATACATGGGAAAAAACCTTTCAGGTGAAAAACCCCACACTCCAAAATCTACACAATGTATTATCAAATCCAAAGAAGATTACAACACAATTGCAATGCAAGTTCTTTTAGGAGTTCATAAATGTCAAATACTGGAGTAGTTCCAGCAGCATAATGGTACTTGCAAATGAACCATACCACTCCAACTCCAAGCACTTGTATATATAGAGAAAAATAAAGGATGGAGGTAGCTTCTAGAGCAAGCCCCACAAGAATCTCGTCAATATCCACATGGCCCAAATTCCAAGCCCTTAAAGCATGCAAAAGACACTTGTCAAAGATTCCCTTTCATCCCTTACAACCCTCCATACTTGGGCGCCCCAAATTTTTCCAATATAGGTATGACAAATGCTCTTACACCATCATAAAATTTGTCATATATGACAACATTTACAACTATAAGAGAATCTATCATAACTGACTATTAATAAATGATTCTCTTACAACTTGTCATAGTCAAACTTGGGCGCCTATTTTCTCCATGTAAAGATGTTTCTTGACACTTGTCACACCTGTCATAGAATCTCTATTTCTGGCTCTTACATTTCATAGAATTTGTCATATGTCATAACCTCTTACACAACCCACAAGATGCTGACACATGGTAATAATGCCACCTCAAAATGGGATGCCTACATTTTCAAATGTTGACTTGACCATCCAAGTCACCTTCCAAGTGAGATGACATGTCTGTTGGAAACAAGGTAGATAACTGAGAGGGGGGGTGAATCAATTATCTTAAATTTCTTAACATTCTTTTCTTCTTTAGCAATAGTGCAGTATCAAAGCATATAAGCATAAATGAACATGAGAGCAGAAATGAAATCAACACACATAACACAAGGATTTTTATGTGGAAAACCCTGTTAAGGGAAAAACCATGGGGTGACTAACCCAAGATTGTATTCTCTATTAAAAGAATAAGAAGTATAAAATAGCACTTGCCAATTAGGACTCACTACCCGAGCACACTGCTCACAAGAGGCTCACTGCCTACAATAGTTTAAAGAAAGTAACTAGGTATTTGAACTGATGAGAAGCATCCACATATGCTGAGGTTCAGTTCTGGTTAGGCTCAATATACTGATCTACTGCACTTCATTCTTTCTTTGTTTTGGTGTTGTTGTTCTATTACATACCAGATTTGTATATCCACTTCCACACCTATCTCTGCCTTTTCTCGCACACTATATCTCAACACACACTTCTTCACATCAAAATCCATCTAGTATATATATCTGTACCAAGGATTTCAACATTATTCTAGTCAGCATCCAGAATACTCAAGATTTTTCTAAACTCTGGTCTGTCAGCTGAATCCATGCTTACTAAGTGATGCATATCAAAAACATAGATATAGGAGTCATCAATTATGTCAGCCAACCATGTATGATTCCTCAAATAGCTTGACCATCATCAATATCTCATCTGGATTAAGGTCTGATGTTCTGCCGGTCAGTTCTTCCTCAGTTAACTCTGTTTGTTAAGAACTCAACACTTAGATGCTCATCTCTTTTCACTCTTTCATCACCGGAGGCTCAATCTCTGGAATGTAGTAGTCATGGTACTCCTCTTGACTTCCCCAAGTCTACACTTTGCTGAGGTACATCCTCTAAGAGATCCGGACCTGATTGTCGGACCTTGCTGCATGCTCTGTTCTTGCTCACCGAACCAAGATACTCTTCAATCTGACTTCTGATATAGACATACCATGTGTTGCGGATGTGTGGGATGAACTTTGTTGCCATCAATAACAATAATCATGAAGCCACATAGTGTCTCTTGCCAACAATCTCCCCCTTTGGCATTGATGGCAACACTTAGTGAAAAATGACTAAGTGTCATAGCACACTCCCCCTTGGTTGATGCTCTGTCTTATGTACACTTTTACCAGAGCTCCCCCTTAGATGGATTCCACATTTTTCACTACTCCGCACTCCCCCTTTGACATCAATGGCAAAGGGTGAAATCCGCACACCAAAACTTTCAAAAATCAATCTATATATTGCTGCATAAGTATATATACAAGTTGTACTTACATACACTTCAATATATCCACAAAAGTTATCTTCAACTAGACAAATTCTATTGCCCAACTCTGCTTCATCCTGTCTAAAATTGAGATGTGACCACTCAACAAGAATGCAAAAGCTTCTACCCTCTTTAGGTCTGTCAGATCACTGGTCCAGGCTGTGGTCTGAGCATCAGTTAGGGCCTCATGCATTGCCTCTAACTTAGCTTGCTTATTCTATTCTTCTTCTCTTTTTCAAGCCTCTTTATTTCATTAATAGTCGCAATAGTCTGACACTCTTGATTTATTATGGATGAGGTGAGAGGATCAAAATTTTGAGATAAACTTGACAGTTTACTCTCTTGTTCTTCCACCTTTTTGGCAATGTCTGTTGTCACTGTGGACCAAGATAAAGAAATTTTGTATAAATCTCCACCATATTTAAGAGCATTTTCTAGACTCTTTATCCCAATATCCAGATTTCTCCTATCATTTTCTATAAGTCCCTGTACTTCAGAGAATCTCTTTCCCAAAAACTCTTTTCAGACTTTCTCTTCTGCTGATTTCTCTAAAGAATCAAAATTTGTGCTAATAGAATTAACAAGAGATTTCAAGTTACCGGATGAAGAGGTCGAAGGATCCTTCTAGAAGGATGGCATGATCTTTTCTAACACACCAGATGCAATCTCTATCAGCTCACAGTCTTCCATGTGAGACTTCAGAAGATTTTCTTTTGCTTTGGCTTGAGCCAAAGATGCTACCTTCATTGTTTGGACCAGAGAGAGAGTCAAAATTGTGTGGTCCTTGAAATAGCTCTGGTTCATCTAATTCCATCATTTCTTTGGTCAGGAAGTCTTTAACTGCTTCTCCAGTGTCTCTTGCCGGAGACAGAGTCTTCTTTCCTTCTGCATCCTTAGAGCTGTCACCTGGGGTCTTCTCTATTTGATCTTCTTCTCTTCCCTTTACCTCTTCTTCTTGACTGATTTTCTCTTCTTTTCTTTCTTCTCCTTCAGTTCCGGAGTCAGCTGGGGGATCCGGAAGAGAGATGTTTACTTCTTCATGGACTTTCTTTTCTGGAACAGAGGAATCCAAGTCCTTAGTCTTCTCCTCACCTATCTCCTTTGACTCTTCTGCAATTTTCTCAGTAGAATCTTCCTTTGATGTATTCAGTCCTTTGATATCCATGGCAGAAGGTTCATCACTTATGTCCTTTATAACATGAAGATTGAATCTTTTAAATGCATTCTGGAGGATGTCTTCAGTTTCTTTTGCCACCTGATCAGTCTCTCCAAGCATGAGTTTGTTCACTCTTGCTTTGCTCTGGAACTCATCCTTGCAGTCTTTGAAGATCATGTTCATTTGTTTTGGAGTAATAGAAGGATAGAGTTGAATGGCAATCTGTTACCAGATCTCAAAATCTTTCTCCTTGGCATTGTATTTTCTCATTTCAAGTACTTGCTCTAGGCTTATGGGAATCAGTGAGATGATTTCAATGAATGCTTTATTATAGATATTCAAATACTTAACTATGGCTTCTTCCAAAATTCTTTTGTCTGTGTCACTATAATCATCATAGAATTCTGTCATGGGCTACAGGTTCTCATCTACAGTGACTGCCTTGATGACATCATCAACAGAAAGAGTAGGCCTTTCAATAAATTCTTCTGCCTTTTCTTCCTTATCTTTACCGGTAGAGGATTCCCCGGATGTCTTCTTCTTCTTCCTCATTTTCTTAATTTCCTCATCAGTCTTTGTTTCATCATCATCCTTCTGACTTGTATAGGACCTTGTGGCCTTGGTTTTTGTTCTCTTTTCTCCCTTACCGGATGACTTGGCTTCCGGTTTGGAGGATCTTGAGCTCTTAGAAGTGGCAGGTGCAGAGCTCTTTGAGGATCTAGTCCGGGAGGGGGCTTACACTGGATCACTTTCTTTTTATGTATCTTGTCTCTCTTTCTCTGCTCTTTCTAGTTTCTCTCTATTTGCATCGACTGCTTCTTTTGAAATGCCATATCTTTTGGCAACTTCCTCTACTTCTTTTCTTACTTTTCTTTTCATCTTTAGTTGTCTTAGCTCAACATGAATTTTCACACTCAATTCTTGAAAGGTGCCAAACCTTTCTGCCTTAGGGTCCTTAGGCTGACTTAATAGGTGTTGGACATGTAGTTCCAGGATTTTCTCACCCACCTCATAGCCCATTGGCATAATCCAGACTATTCTAGGCTCTACTGCTTCCATTAGGCATTGATCAGTGTCTACCATAAAACATACTGTATCTTTATATTTTTCAACTATTGTCTGAGGAATTCTTTCTCTAGCCTGCATCATACCTTGGAAATTTTTGAAATATCTCCAGAGAGTTGTGCTTTGAGCCTTGGCATCACCAAGCCCATACATATAATCTCTGATTTGTATGGCAACCGGTCTGTCATTTTGCCACATCCAGCCACTTGTTCTAGGTAGCTCATTCATATAGTAAAAGAAGAGACATAGTATTAGGCCACCATAATTGAATGAGTTCTTATCCTTCTTAATTTTCTACAAATTTTCTAACAGTTGGCTCAGAAGAAGCTCGCATAGATCATAGTCTGCATTTTTCCTTAGCCTTTCATATGCAGTATATATAGCAGTTCTGGATACTGAATTCTCCCTGCTGGAGTGATAGATTTTATAACCAATTATCATAGAGGCAAATTTGATATCCGGATCTATGATGTCTTCTATTGTCATTGCCCTCTTGTCAAATTTTGATCCGGTAGCCTCACTTACAGTTTGGTTTTTGACTGATTTGAGAGCAGGCAACCCACCGGATGAGTGCAATCCGGTTATCACCCTAATGGCATCTTTTGTGATCTTAAATGGCCTCATCAACCACATGAAGTTGTCATGCATTCTGCTCAGAACATACTGGACCCATTCATCTTTTGCAAAACAGGGGAAATGGATGCAATGTCCAAAATGTTTATCCCGGATGGCCTTGTATTGGGGTTTAAGTTCAAATGTTTCATCTATTAATTCCTTGTGATAGATATCCATCAGCTTGGTTTCCCCAAATTTCTCAATGTTGGCGTGAATGTATACCCTAACATCTTCTACATGTAGAATCCCATGTGGAATGCTAGAGAATGCACCTAGGGGATCAACTTCTAGGGATTTGTAAGGATGTTTCTTGAACTTAGGGCGCGGCCTATCAGTGATCTTAACAACATTTGGAGTAGCCATCTTTCAAAAGATTCAGAGAGAGATATTCAAGAGCGGAAATACCTTTTTACGCTTCTAGGGTTCACGATAAGAGCTGAAAAGATCGCTGGTTGAATCAAATTCTGCAGTTGATCCTTGAGAGGGTTGAAGCAATCTTGTTGCAGAGCTCTTTCTTTCTTCTTCTCGAATGCAAATGTGTAAATGATGAACAAAAAGAACCCTTTTATCTTTGTGTAAACCCTAATTTCATATTGCAATAAATGCTCAACTTAAGTCATTCTGGTTGCCTTGTTCTGAGAGAGATTTTTTTGGATCACTGAGATGCACTTAGAACTATTTTGAGTGATGATTTACAATGTCTCTCCTTTCCTTGAATCATCCCATTTATCCATAGATCAAGATATTTCAATTAGAATCACACCAGATCAAACTATGAAAATCTTGCTTTTGCCAGATGGCTGTCAAACCAGATCAATCTTGGATGATTAAACTCTTCAAAGCTTCTTGCGGATCTTTCATATTTTACCGAGGGTTACTTTAGATATATCTCTCAGAACCCTTTAATCCGCAACATTCCATGTGCCAAATTTAGGCATTAATTGACTGGTTGGGGGAATTTATTTTCCTCTGTGACTCCCCCTGAGCCAGAGCTCATCTAATTTAGTTTTCGGAAGGAATATCAGCACTAGATTCTGGTGCGGATCCATTCCCAACATTTTTTGTATTTCTCTTTACCCAAATCTTGTTCATCTCCCTTTGAACTTCATCCACATTCACCTTTTCTTTTCCTTTGTCTTGATTTTGGTTATGATGCACTGAACCCTTTTTACCCTGATTCTTACTTCTGTAGAATTTGGCAATATGACCAGATCTATTGCAATTGTAGCAAACAACATTTCTTTGCATTTTTGACTGATATGCTCTTGATCTGCACTGATTAGCCATATGTGCCATTCTATTGCATGCAAAGCATTTACCATTAATGAATTGTTTATTTGCATATTTCTACATTCATGAGATTTGTGACCATACCTTTTGCAGTTAAAACATTGTTCAGAGAAGGATGAATTAGTCTATTTCATTCTTCTTCTGCACTGATTTGCTTTATGACCAAAGTTATTGCAATTATAGCAGTATACATTGAAGGATGGATATCTTTGAGAATTTGGTTGTCTTACTAGAGGTCTTCTAGGCCTGTATTTTGGATTGCCTGATCCAGAGTTCTTCTGACCAGATCTGGAGCTTTCACCTTTCTCATATCCCAAGCCATGCTTGTCATCTACCCTCTTTTGGCTTTCAAGAAGAACTTCAAGTTGAGCAGAGCTTATCTTGAATTTCTCTTTGTATTCATTTGTTATTTGAAGATCCTTTTTAAGAGTGTCTATCTAATTCTCAAGTTGTTCTTCATTATCTGTAGCATCTTCAAGATCAGATTCCAGATGCCTGATTATTCTATCCATTTTGTGGCAGTCTTCTGACTTCTCCTTGAGAGATTGTTTTAGATTATCTTCTATTTTTCTTTTCTCTTCAATTTCTTGGGTGAATTTCATAACCCCTGATTCCATTTCATGTCTTACAATAATGACTTCTTTTGATAGCTTCTCACATAACTTGTTTTTCTTATTTAGATCTTCATTAGTATCTGTTGTCACATGAAATTGCACCCTGCTTGGAAGGATTCCAAGCATTCCAATGACACAATGGCAATGATCTCGAAGTGTGGGACCTTGTTCAAAGAGATCAGACCTCCGGAGAAGTCCGGCTTCCTTACCTGATTCTCACCTAAAACTACTAAATTTTGAGGGGGAAAAGGGAGAAGGAATGCTTTAAAGTGAAAGATGAAACAACAAAACTTGAAGCACAAAAGGGTGATGCACCAGATAGACTTAAAGAAACTCTCACAGAACTGAAAAATGCACAAAACAACCCGATATAACAAGTATGTATACACAGATTAGATGATTCTAGCAGAGGCAAAAAGCAATATGATTGAGAGGAACAAAACGTTCACAGACAACCATATGCAAATTTACATAGAACTAGAAAATCAGTAAAAGAGGTATGATAACTTGCATATATTCAATATGAAGGCAAGGTTACAGTAACAAAAAAGCTCTGTTTAGAAAATAGAAAAGCCTCTATGCTAAAAATTTTCCAACCTTATTTACATCATAAGCCTCAGCTTATATAGCATTTCAAAAATGCCCTAAGTCGGTTATAGGATTCGCTCTATGAGCTGTATCAGAAAATATCCCCCCTTGAATGATTGTCTACCTGCAGAAGTTATGGCGTCAAATATCTGGCACTGGGCAGATAAAAGATATTTTCAATCTTTAATGTAAGCTACTGCATCATCGATCTGCAGCCGATGCATCAATGGGAGATATTTTGGTCATGAATGCGAGCAGCTTCCATTACCTGTAGAAATGAATGCAAAAAATATCTGCATCCTGCCCCAAAAGTCGCTGAAACGTCTAGTCGCCCAAAACATGCAAATCCAGATCTAAAAATAAAAGGTGACAAAAACCCTTGAAAACCCCACCAAATGAAAGAGGGGACCAAAAAATGCATCTTTGCCTCTTGCAGCATGTCAAAATTTGCTAAAATGGAGGAGATACAGGCGGTCAAAGTTTTGGTCAACCGCTTGTATATATCGCTTTGCATCTGTGTATATATCGCTTGAATTTGCTGCCTGAATCGCCATTGAAAGCCTTCTCTGCAAATCCCTTTGCATATGCTGAGCGCTTGTATATCGACCCCCACCATTTGTATGTCACATTGTATCTTGTCTTGTATATCGCAATATACAATTGCAAATATACAAGCAGAAGATACATGCAAAGCGCTTGTGCCTTGGCAGACCCCACCTCTTGCATCTCCTTGTATGTGTAAACATACAAGCCGCAGATTTCAAAATGACCATTAGCTGCATCTGATTGTTCTGTCGAGTCTGACTTGTATCACCTTTCCTTGTATATCTCTTTGTATGTGCAAATATACAAAGCACTTATACATACAAGCCGGACCTGATGCCTGAATATGCCAAAATTTGATCTTCGATTCAGGTCCACCTTGTATACATCCTTTGCACCTTTGACTTGTATATGCGAATATACAAGCCGCATATACAATGCACTGTTCATGACATACATTGGCCTTTGTATATGCTCTCTTTTATGCGTGGCCCCTTGTATATTTGACTTGCATCTTTTCTTTGTATGTTGCTGATATACAAACGCCCCTGTATATTGTGGACCCCACCTCTTGCACATTCGGCCTCGTATATTTTTCTTTGTATGTTTCAATTGTATGTTGGAAACATACAATGCGAAATATACATTTTCTTTTGTTCATTGCGCCGATGTACCTCTACTGTAGCTGATGCATATTATCTTTGTATATTGGCCTTGTATGTGCGAACATACAACCCGATATACATTCCACTGTACATTCTCACTTGTATGTCAACTTTGTATCTTAGGCAAAGGTCCCTTGTATGTTTGTCAATGTACATTGCAAAATGTACATTCACCCTTGTATCTTCTAACATACAATTTGCTTTGTATGTTTCCCCCTTTTACATGCATCGGGCCCTTGTATTTTTCATTGTATGTTGCGAATGTACGTCGCCGATGTATAAACCCGTTGTATATTTAAATATACAACAACAACATACAAACCCCTTCATGCAAGGGGCATCTTTGATGGAATATACCTGCAATGTATAACCCGATATGCATGCAAAATGCATACAATTACTTTTTGCGCCTTTGGAAGTTGATTTAGCTCCTTTTTTCAGGCCTGCCAATGTATCTACTTGTTGTATGTCAAACATACGACCCAATATACATGCAAACATTTTGATACATTTGCAGAATATTTCAAGAATCCTCAATGTATATTCCACCCTTGTATGTTTTCCTTGTATCTTTGTCAACATACAAAGGCAAATGTATGTGCGAATATACATTAAAAAATAAATATTGAAGCACAAGCATGAAACTAAAAAATCCAACGATAGAAAATACTTGAAGTTAAAAGATTTCTAGGTTTTTATGGGTTTCTTGCAAATATTCTCAAAGTGAGACTTTTGGAAAATTTTGACAAGGCATAGCATAAATATTTGAAGGATTTAAGCCCGTAGGGACATTTCTAAAGGATTTTCAAGAAAATACAAAGTGAACATGTTTAACTCTGGGCAGAGGAAAATAGGTCAACAATTTGGCGACCTCTATAGGGTGTTTGCCTGTTAAACAATTAGATCAGTGGCCTTAAGCATCCATTGGGCATGGAGTCAAGTCTAAAACATGCTGGAAAACTGGAACGTGCCTCCAAAACACAAAAAGGGGAAGGGGCTGACATTCTCCTAATGACAATGCAGCCTGTGCAGAAGCACTTAGGGAAAGGGAAAACTAAGACAGAAATGAAACCTACTATAATCCTAAACTAACCAGTCAGACATGACTTTAAACAAAGCCATTAATTGGTTCTTGAAAGTAACTGCCCCTTCTTAACAATTTATAATATTTTTGATGTACGTGGGCAGTTAAAAATAGATGAAGGGGAAATGGGCATATGACAAATTGGTAAATCACCCTCCACAAAATGGAGATAAACCCACCTATCCACCTAGACTGATTACTAATTTTACTAGCTTTTGGTGAATAAATGGGCTGATCCCACCCATTTTGATGCTCAACTTCATGCTTAGAGGTAAGCATGACAGGTGGTGACTCCTCTTGATGTGTCTCCAGCTAGGCTAGATGTCTGATTGTGCATCCCCTTCAAGTGACATGTAAATCATATTTGATCTCATGTCTCTGCTCTGATTCTTTCTCTTCTTGCTCTTCTTCATGCTTAGAGGTATCCTCCATTTGACTCTCATGTTGTTGTTGTGTGTGAAACAACTGACTTGGGACCTCATTTCTTTGTCCTTCCTCCTTCAAGGAAACCAAGAATATTGATATAATGTCATCATGGCTGCATTCCTCTTCTTGCTAATCTGAATACTCTAACTCCTGTGATTCTACTACAAATATGGCTGCCTTCACCTTATGAACAAGATGTTCATGATTTTCTAATTTTGGCTCAGAAAATGAGTCGTGCACATGTTCAAAAGAGAAAACTTCCCCACCAAGAAGTTGATATCCCTGCTGGATAATAAAGAATAAATCTTCAATTTGCTCTTGCCCATGTTCAGTCTTCTCATTATTTTCAATAAAGCATGGAAGCTCTCCAAGCATATCAGCATAATCAACCTTTAGATAATCTAGCATAGAACAACATGCCTGGCCTTCTTTAGGGTTTAGAAACTCACTGTCACGCTCAGCCTCAACCTGCAACAATTTGTCATGATTTTCTATGTTCTCTTGTTACTGCAAATTCACAACCAGCTGCACATATTCTTCTTCTTCAACATAATCAGGTAGCTCATGAAATAGGGCAGCATCATTGATTTTTGAAGTGACCTTAACAATACTCACAGCTACCATAGGTTCAAACAATTGTATCTTTGTGAGTGTAGGAAAAAATTGCTCCTTGTTAGTTTTATCTTCTTCCACCTCCTCTTTTGGCTCATCTTTCCAAATATCTTGGTAGACAACTTGCCCACCCTTAAGGATTGAAATAGCATCATGGAAAGAAGCCTAAATAACTTCTTTAATTTCTTAGAGGGGAGAGAGTTCTAGACAAATTTGTTCCTCGGGAGTAATAATTTGAGTTTGCACAGGAATAGAGTCTTGTGAAGGGATATAGGCGTTGAAGCCTGGAAACTTGTGGAGTCTAGGTTGCTTTGTAGGCTGAACATGTGCAGAAGAAAGCGACTAGTTGAAATTTGGAATTGTAAACATATGCTCTTTTAACTTAGCAATCTCATCATAATTGTCCATGCTAGGCCCATCTGATAAGGGGATTTGAAAACTGGGAAGTAGTTTTGGAGGTGTAGATGGACTAACCTGCCTGAAGCTTGGAATTTTAAATTTTGGGGCTTCTTCAGCAGCAGGCTGAGCAAGTGTCATCCTTATAGCAAGGTTTTCTTGAAAAACCTCCTCTTGTGCTTCTCGCTGCTGATCACATGTTAACATTTCTATAAATTCATTAGCCTCCCTTTGTAGATCTAGAGACAGCTTCTTGAGACCATACATGCTTATGATGCTGAGATCATAAAACTGTTGAGGCCGACTGTACCTTGCTGCTCTTTTGGCCTTATCTAAATTTCCATCAAAATTTAGAAAAACTTCCATGAGCTCATTGAAAGCATCAATATTCTCAGGGGCAACATTAGGGGTATGAGGAAGATAAGCATCATGAGGATGCTGATATTCTGCAGCGGTAGGGCTGTATGGCATAAAATCAGAGGCATTTGAGGCCTGGTATTGCTGATACGAGGGCCAATAGCTTGTATATGGATTAGGGGTAGGGGAATAGCCATGATTCGCATAAAATTCTGATATTTATAGCATCTAAATGCTAGATAATCATAAAAATATTAGAATGAGAGCAAAATAGGTCTACAACCAAAGAAAAATTGGATACATACCAGAGAAGGAGTCGCCAGGTGATTGAAACGCTTCTGGAAGCTGAATAGACTAGGAAAATCACCAAAATCCTGACCTTTGGTAAAATTTTAGGTACTTGGGCTGTTGAAACCAGCTGATTCATTCAGTAGAGTCACCATAGTGTTGTTTGTATTGCCTCCAAAGGTTGGTAATACTAGGAGAACACCAAATCTTTTAGTATCCTGATGAGAAGTTCATCGAACTGGTCCCACCAGGCATGCCAGAAACTATTGTCACATGAAATTGCACCCTGTTTGGAAGGATTCCAAGCATTCCAATGACACAATGGGAATGATCTCAAAGTGTGGGACCTTGTTCAAAGAGATTTGACCTCTAGAGAAGGCCGGCTTCCTTGCCTGATTATCACCTAAAACTACTAAATTTTGAGGGGGAAAAGAGAGAAGGAATGCTTTAAAGTGAAAGATGAAACAAAAAAATTTGAAGCACAAAAGGGTGATGCACCAAACAGATTTAAAGAAACTCTCATAGAATTGAAAAATGCACAAAACAACCAGATATAGCAAGTATGTATACACAAATTAGATGATTCTAGCAGAGGCAAGAAGCAATATGATGGAGAGGAACAAAGTGTTCACAGACAACCATATGCAGATTTACACAGAACTAGAAAATCAGTAAAAGAGGTATGATAACTTGCATATATTCAGTAGGAAGGCAAGGTTACAATAACAGAAAAGCTCTGTTTGGAAAACAGAAAAGCCTCTATGCTAAAAATTTTCTAACCCTATTTACATCATAAGCCTCAGCTTATATAGCATTTCAAAAATGCCCTAAGTCAGTTACAAGATTTGCTCTATGAGCTGTATTAGAAAATATCCCCCCTGAATGACTGTCCACCTGCAGAAGTTATGGCGTCAAATATCTGGACTAGGCAGATAGAAGATATTTTCAATCTTTAATGTAAGCTACTGCATCATCGATCTGCAGCCGATGCATCAATGGGAGATATTTTGGTCATGAATGCGAGCAACTTCCATTACCTGCAAAAATGAATGCAAAAAATATCTGCATCCTGCCCCAAAAGTCGTTGAAACGTCCAGTCGCCCAAAACATGCAAATCCAGATCCAAAAATAAAAGGTGACAAAAACCCCTGAGAACCCCACCAAATGAAAGAGGGGACCAAAATATGCATCTCTGCCTCTTGCAGCATGTCAAAATTCGCTAAAATGGAGGAGATATAGGCGGTTAAAGTTTTGGTCAACCGCCTGTATATATCACTTTGCATCTGTGTATATATCGCTTGAATTTGCCGCCTGAATCGCCATTTAAAACCTTCTCTGCAAATCCCTTTGCATATGCCGAGCGCTTGTATATCGGGCCCCACCATTTGTATATCATATTGTATCTTGTCTTGTATATCTCAATATACAATTGTAAATATACAAGCAGAAGATACATGCAAAGCGCTTGTGCCTTGGCGGACCCCACCTCTTGCATCTCCTTGTATGTGTAAACATACAAGCTGCGGATTTCAAAATGACCATTAGCTGCATCTGATTGTTTTGTCGGGTCCGGCTTGTATCACCTTTCCTTGTATATCTCTTTGTATGTGCAAATATACAAAGCACTTATACATACAAGCCGGACTTGACGCTTGAATATGCCAGAATTTGATCTTCGATTCAGGTCCGCCTTGTATACATCCTTTGCACCTTTGACTTGTATATGTGAATATACAAGCCGCATATACAATGCACTGTTCATGACATACATTGGCCTTTGTATATGCTCTCTTGTATGCGTGGCCCCTTGTATATTTGACTTGCATCTTTTCTTTGTATGTCGCCGCTATACAAACGCCCCTGTATATTGTGGACCCCACCTCTTGCACATTCGGCCTCGTATATTTTTCCTTGTATGTTTCAATTGTATGTTGGAAACATACAATGCGAAATATACATTCTCTTTTGTTCATTGCACCAATGTACCTCTACTGTAGCCGATGCATATTATCTTTGTCTATTGGCCTTGTATGTGCGGACATACAACCTGATATACATTCCACTGTACATTCTCACTTGTATGTCAACTTTGTATCTTAGGCAAAGGTCCCTTGTATGATTGTCGATGTACATTGCAAAATGTACATTCATCCTTATATCTTCTAACATACAATCTGCTTTGTATGTTTCCCCCTTTTACATGCATCGGGCCCTTGTATTTTTCATTGTATGTTGCGAATGTATGTCGCCGATGTATAAACCCGTTGTATATTCAAATATACAACAACAACATACAAACCCCTTCATGCAAGCGGGCATCTTTGATGGAATATACCTGCAATGTATAACCCGATATGCATGTAAAATGCATACATTTGCCTTTTGCGCCTTTTGAAGCCGATTTACCTCCTTTTTCAGGCCTGCCAATGTATCTACTTGTTGTATGTCAAACATGTGACCCAATATACATGCAAACATTTTGATACATCCGCAGAATATTCTAGGAATCCTCAATGTATATTCCACCCTTGTATGTTTTCCTTGTATCTTTGTCAACATACAAAGGCAAATGTATGTGCGAATATACATTAAAAAATGCATATTGAAGCACAAGCATGAAACTAAGAAATCCCAGTGATAAAAAATACATGAAGTTAAAAGATTTCTGGGTTTTTCTGGGTTTCTTGCAAATATTCTCAAAGTGAGACTTTTGAGAAATTTTGACAAGGCATGGCATAAATATTTGAAGGATTTAATCCTGTAGGGACATTTATAAAGGATTTTCAAGAAATACAAGGTGAACCTGTTTAACTCTGGGTAGAGGAAAATAGGTCAATAGTATCATTGGCTTCTCTTTGACTTGCTAATTGTTGAAGTAGTTCCTTTCTCTTTTTCACAGAGATACTTAATTTTTCTTTGAGTTCATTTATGAAATCATCAGCTTGTTTGAGTTTTTCCCTCAAGTTATTGACTTCAGAGTGAGATTGCTCAAGATCATCTAGGGCAGACTGAAGTTGTTCCCTTATACCATACATATCCATTGAGATTCCCAGATCTTCCTCAAGCTATTAGGCTTTATTTGGAGGAACTTGGCTCTAATACCAATTGTTGGAAACAAGGTAGATAACTGAGAGGGGGGTGAATCAGTTATCTTAAATTTCTTAACTTTCTTTTCTTCTTTAGCAATAGTACAGTATCAAAACATATAAGCATAAATGAACATGAGAGTAGAAATGAAATCAACATACATAACACAAGGATTTTTAAGTGGAAAACCCTGTTAAGGGAAAAACTATGGGGTGACTAACCCAAGATTGTATTATCTGTTAAAAGAATAAGAAGTACAAAATGGCACTTGCCAATTAGGGCTCACTGCCCGAGCACACTGCTCACAAGAGGCTCACTGCCTACAATAGTTTAAAGAAAGTAACCAGGTATTTGAACTGATGAGAAGCATCCACATATGTTGAGGTTCAGTTCTGGTTAGGCTCAATATACTGATCTACTGCACTTCATTCTTCCTCTGTTTTGGTGCTACTGTTCTGTCACATACTGGATCTATATATTTGCTTCCACACTTATCTCTGCCTTTTCTCGCACACTATATCTCAACACACACTTCTTCACATCTAAATCCATCTGGTATATATATCCGCACCAAGGATTTCAACATCATTCTAGTCGGCATCCAGAATACTCAAGATTTTCCCAAACTCTGGTTTGTCGGCTGAATCCATGCTTACTAAGTGATGTGTATCAAAAACAAAGATATAGGAGTCATCAATTATGTCGGCCAACCATGTATGATTCCTCAAATAGCTTGACCATCATCAATATCTCATCCAGATTAAGGTCTGATGTTATGTCGGTCAGTTCTTCGTCAGTTAACTCTGCCTGTCAAGAACTCAACACTTAGATGCTCATCTCTTTTCACTCTTTCATCACCGGAGGCTCAATCTCTAGAATGTAGCAGTCATGGTACTCCTCTTGACTTCCCCAAGTCTGCACTTTGCTGAGATACATCCTCTGAGAGATCTGGACCTGATTGTCGGACCTTGCTGCATGCTTTGTTCTTGCTCACCGGACCAAGATACTCTTCAATCTGACTTTCGGTATAGACATACCATGTGCTGCGGATGTGTGGGATGAACTTTGTTGCCATCAATGACAACAATCATGAAGCCACACAGTGTCTCTTGCCAACAATGTCAACATGCCACCTCACACTAAATGACAAAACTAGAGACCAATATTAAATACAATATAGACAATTAAATAAAGATACAATCAAATAATAAATGCTAGGAAATTGTAAAGGTTGAGACACGTTAATTCCCAACATTCTCCCACTTGTTGAAAACTTTGCAAGAGCCAATAGAATGACATGATTTAACTATTAGGGGATGAGAGGCCCATAGACTCCAAACACCATTTGAACTTCTCTGTGCTCACAGGTTTTGTCAAAGAATCTACAACATTCGTCAAAGTACCAACTTTCTCCAAACTCACCTTCCCATCCTCTACCATGTCATGAACAAAATGGTACTGGACATCAATATGCTTTGTCCTCATGTGGAAAGTAGGATTCTTTGACAAACATATGGCACTCTGAATGTCACAACAAATGGTAATCTTCACTGCATCAAACCCTACACCAAAACATAATCTCTTAAGCCAAATAGATTCTTTAGAGTTGCTTCCATGTACTCTACTTCAGTAGTGGACAAAGCGACCATAGGTTGCCTCTTACTCATTCAACTAATAGCACCACCAAACATAGTGAGCACATTAACATTGGTGGGTCTCCTACTATCAATGTCACCTAACTGATTTGAATCTACAAATCTTAAATACAAAGTGAAAGCTAAGGTCCTATAGGATAACCATGATAACATAGAGAATACTCAGAAGTACCCCAAAAATATATGAACACTTTCTTCACCACATCCCAATGTACCCCAGGATTAGCCATAAACTGACATAAGGACTCCCACTGCTTGAGCAATGTATGGAATTATACAGACCATAGCATACATCAAGCTACCAACTGCACTAGCATAAGGAACTCTACTCATATCCCACATCTCTAAAGGAGACTTCAGACAATCTACAATAGATAACTTTGTCCCCATCATAACATGAATAGTCAACGATCTACAAGCTGCCATGTTGAATCTCTCCAACATGGTATTCACATAATTACTTTGGCCTAACCATTTTTTTTTGTTAGCTCTATCTCTTATGATTTCCATTCTAATAATGTACCTAGATGCCCCTAGATATTTCATCTCAAATTGTGCTGACAATTGAGACTTCAAATTAGAAATCAATCTTTTACCATTCCCAATGAATACCATATAATGCAATAATGAGAATGCGATCATTATCCATTTTATAATAAACACAATGATCTGATTTTAATCTCAGAAATCCCAAGCTCAACACAAATGCATCAAATTTTTGGTGCCACATCCTAGGAGATTGCTTCAAACCATAGAAAGACTTTTTCAACTTGCAAACCATATTTTCTTTATCTTTTACCACATAGTGTTCTGGGTGTGACATATAGATTTCTTCATCCAAGTCACCATGAAGGAAAGTTGTCTTCACATCCATCTAGTCAACTTCTAAATCATATGTTGCAACAAGTGATAACAAGAATAGATGATAGACGTCAACTTTGCAATGGGAGAGAAAATCTTACCATAATCTATTCCCTCAACCTGGGAATATCCCTTCATGACCAACCTTGCCTTAAATTTATCAACACTGCCATCTAAACCAAACTTCTTTTTGAACACCTATTTGCATCCAACAGGCTTACGTCCATCAGGCAGGGGTACCAGACCCCAAGTATTATTTTTCTTCAAGGAAGCCAACTCTTCTTCCATGGCCTCTTTCCAAGAATCTGCATCACTTGTACCCATAGCCTCCTTTATAGTCCTGGGCTCATTAGTATTAGAAATCAAAGAAAAAATACAACTGGAATCATGCAATGAATAATCAAACCTATCAGGTTGTCACCTTATCTGCGTGGACCTCCTCAAAAGTTGAGGTTGAGGTTCTTCTTCTTCTTCTAAACTTTTAGAGCTACTAGAGCTCTCCTCATCATCAGGTCCAACAAATGTCTTTGGTTCAACTTTCTCAAGGGTGGAAGTAAGCTAAACCACATCCTCTTTCCCTTCTTTTTCTAGCTATAGAACAATAGAAGAGGGATTGAGCTCTTTGAAGATCACACTTTTGCTATATAGAACTCTCTTAGCCACAGGATCCCAAAGCTTGTACGCTTTCACGCCAATGCCATAATCGATGAAGATACACTTCATAGCCTTGTTCTTCTCCTTAGGCACATGTGCATATGCCTCACAAACAAATATTTGAATGTGTCTCAATGAAGGCTTTTTACTAGACCAAACCTCCATAGGTGTCTTAACAACAAGAGTCGATGTAGGAGACATGTTAACCAGGTAACAAGCAGTAGTAATAGCTTCAGCTGAGAAATTTTGTTCAAGGCTAGCTCCACTTAGAATACTCCTAACCCTCTCCATCAATGTTCTGTTCATCCTCTCTGCAACTTCATTATGTTGAGGGGTATACAGAGTTATCTTGTACCTCTCAATCCCATGTTCCTTATAGAACTTGTTGAAATCTACCAAACAAAACTCACTACTATTGTCAGTCCTCAAACACTTAATCTTTCTCCTTCTAATTCTTTACAAGATCTTTGAACTCTTTGAATCTACTAAAGACTTTAGATTTGCTTCTAAAGAAACGCACCCATGTCCTTCTATTATAATCATCAATGAATGAAACAAAGTAAATAGATTTTGAAATCGAAGGAACATTAACAGGACCAAACACATCAGAATGAATCAAGTCCAACACCTCAAAAAAATTGTGAGAATTGGAATAAACTGAACAGGATTTTGTTTTCCATAAATGCAGTGTTCACAAAAATTGAACTCAAGGTTACAGTCATTCATACCCTCAACAAGATTTTTATTTTTTAGGGTCATCAAACCCTTTTCACTAATGTGATCAAGCCTTTGGTGCTATAACAATGTCTTCTCAGCTGGAAGTTTCATCTCCATAGAATGAGAACCCTTAGGTCCCCAGAAAGCACAACCTTTGGATGTAGATGCAACAATCCTCTTCCCTGCTGGTTCCAATGGCAAGGATGAAGACTCTGAAGTTCTCTTCTTTGAAACAAAGGCACTATTACATTGAACTACACATGCATCAAGCTAAAACATAATGCCAATCTAAATACCCTTAGCTAGCACCATAGCTCCTCTAGTCATCTTGCATCCTCCCTTTGAGAAAACAACTTGCACACCTACATCATTCAACTTATTTATAGATAATAGGTTTGTGACAAACTAGGGATATGTAGAGCACCATTGATCTCCTTCACTCATCCATCAGGGAACTGAATCAAGACTCTTCCACGGCCAACAATATTCAAGTGAGTCTCGCCCAGTACACCTTCCCACCGTCATATTCTTCATACTTCAAAAACCAACCCCAATGAGAGGTCATGTGAAAAGATGCACTAGAGTCAATAAGCCACACATATTCTGATGTATGCATTGCCAAGGCAATGACAAATGCTTCTCCATCATCCTGAGAGGATTTATCTAAATCTGAATCATAATTCTTCTTCTTTTTATTCTTCTCCTCCTTGCACTCCTTGTGGAAGTGACCAGGTTTGCTACAATTCCAACATAGAGCCTTGGACTTTTTGGGAGACTTTAATCTCCCACGGGATTTAGATTTTCCTTTTTCTTCCTTCTTCTTATCCTTTTTCTTTCCCTTCTCTTTAGATCTACCACAAATCACAAGAGCCCCCTTAGTCAATTTTATTTATATAACAACGAAGAAATCGATTCATCCATCTTGAAGGTGGTAGTGGTACTCCCAATGGCCATGAAAAGGTGGTCCCACAAAACTAGTAAGGAACACATTAATGTCATACATCGATCCTCCTTGTCCATCTTCACAACAATAGAGGTCAACTGGGCAACAGTATATTGAATGTATTTAGGTGATCAGTGATAGATCCTCCATCTTCCATCCTCAGAGAATATAATTTATTTTGAAGGAATAACTTGTTCATAAGGGATTTATCCTGATAAACATCTCCAAGTTTCTTCCAAATATCTTTTGCAGTCTTCTCTTCATGGGTATCCAAGAGCAAAGAATCATCAAAATAGAGTCTTATTAGACCCTTAACCTTCTAGTCCATCGGATCCCAATCTTCTTAATTCATGCCCGATGGCATAGATCTAGATACTGCAAGCCATAGATCTCTATCCGCCAATAAGTTCTCCATCTTGAGTTTCCACAACTCAAAGTTGCCTCCATTAAACTTCTATATATCAAACCTCCCAGATGTGCTCACCATCTCTTTCCTACAACAAAGATTTCAAAATCCTCCACACAAGCTCTGACTAAAATGAAGACCAACTCAAAAAACCCTCTACCCAACAACTAGAACTAAAGGTGATCAAGCTCTGATACCAACTGAAAGGAAGCAAGGTAAGTGGAAATGCTTCTTATACTAATCGATTGAGGAAAGATTTGTGCAAATTTTAACTGTTATAGTTACAAATTAAGATGCGCATTAATAGAAAGGTAATAAGAAACATCCAAAAGTAAGTACAAAGCTCACAACATAAGATATACATGGGGAAAACCCTTTCAGGTGAAAAACCCCACACTCCAAAGCCTGCACAATGTATTATCAAATCCAAAGAAGATTACAACATACTTGCAATGCAAGTTCTTTCAGGAGTTGACAAATGTTGAATACTAGAGTAATTCTAATAGCATAACAGTACCTGCAAATGAACCATACCACTCCAACTCCAAGCACCTATATATATAGAGAGAAATATCAAGGATGGAGGTAGCTTCTAGAGTAATCCACACAAGAATCTTATCCAAATCCACATGGCCCAAATTCCAAGGCCATAAAGCATGCAAAAAACACTTGTCAAAGATTCCCTTTCATGCCTTACAACCCTCCATACTTGGGCGCCCCAAATTTTCCCAAAATAGGTATGACAAATGCTCTTACACCATCATAAGATCTGTCATATATGACAACACTTACAGTTATAAGAGAATCTATCATAACTAACTATTAATAAACGATTCTCTTACAACTTGTCATAGTCAAACTTGGGCGCCTATTTTCTTCATGCAAAGATGCTTCTTGACACTTATCACACTTGTCATAAAATCTCTATTTTTGGCTTTTACATGTCATAAAATCCGTTATGTCATAACCTCTTACACAACCAACAAGATGCCGACACATGGCAATAATGCCACCTCAAAATGGGACAACTACATTTTCAAATGTTGACTTGACCATCCAAGTCACCTTCCAAGTGAGATGACATGTCAACATGCCACCTCACACTAAATGACAAAACTGTATGACCAATATTAAATACAATATAGGCAATTAAATAAATATACAATCAAATAATAAATGCCAAGAAATTGCAAAGGTTAAGACACCTTAATTCCCAATAGTAAGCCCATTACGAAAGAGATTGATGATGTAATTCTGATTATTGATTATCTATCAAGTTTATTATCATGAGAATATGTTTGTTTTAAGTATTGTTATGCATAGAAAATGTGAGTGTTTATGCTAAGGTTGCATGGTTGGACAATATTTTATTGGACCCTCTGTCCATGACTACTTCAAGTGGTATGATAGTGGGTTTGGAATCCTAAGAAGAGTGAAAGGTTGGAATCTTGAGAGAGAAAGAGAGTGAGAGGTTTTAAATTTTTTTGCTTGTTGATAAATCATCGAATTGAGGTATCTTGAAAAGGTAACTTGTACATAGATTGCTAAGTTTGAGGTAGTCACAAGGAGTTTGTAAGCATATCACTAAATCTGAGGTAGTTAACATCAAATTTGTGAAGGATAAAAGTGGAAAAGATGGAGAAAATAGACCACCAATAATGGGGCAATTTGTGAAAGGTAAATAAATGAGAGTAAAGAGACCACCCTTTAGATAGAGCACTAATAATGAGGCAATAGTGGTATATATAAAGCAAGAATGAGAGATAAGATCTAAGAGGATTTGTGAGTGTCGTGGATAAATTGATGACCACAAAGGCAATCTACTAGAGAATTTTAGTGAATGTACAAGGTGAGCAGATAGAGTGCCATTTGAGGCAATCTACAAGTAAGTATTTTATGAATAAGAAGACGAAAGGAGTAAATGTAAGCCTAGAGTTAGGATTTCTAATACGAAGAAAAGATCCATAAAAGACAAATTGCAAATGTTATAGTTGGTGATGAAAGATGTAGCAAATAGATTTGATAGGTTGCAAAAGGATGAATAGAGAAAACTAGTTTCGAATGTGAGCAAGAATGAATGTAGAATGCAGTAGTGCCAAGAGAAATAAAGGATGTGTAGCAAGAGATTTGAAGACATATGGATTTAGAATAATAAGGAAGCAAAATAAAATCAAGATGAAATTGAAGATAGTGAGAATTGGATCGTTCCGTCGAGAATTGGCTCCATACGCCCAACTCTTCGTGCCTTCCTATCTCCATACTTTTGCAGCTCTTCATCTTACCGGATTTGCAGCAGACTCGTGTGATAGACTCTCGTCATTAGAGAAGTCGATCCAGAATCCATATTCCGCTTCGTTTCGTGGCCCGCACTTGTGTAGAGTAGATCGTTCAGCACCCGCGGCACGAACCAATTTTTGACCCATCGGCCCTAGTATCATAGGCGACCGAACGGCCGCCCCCTAATTACTAGACCAACCTGCTATGATAATTCCATAAACACCTAGCGAGGATATTGCAGACGGATGAAGTATACCTATGTCCAGATCTGACGATACCATACCATAATCAAAAGGTACAACGGCCCGGGCAACCGAATTGGGCATAGATGTCACCACTGGAGCCAGTCTAGAGAGAGAGAAATTGGCACTACTTGGTGGAATAGGTTCTTTTATAGCTGATTTCGAACCATCTGCTAGAGGTTGTAACAATCCGAACGATCCAACTACATTGGGACCCTTTCGACGTTGCACAAAAGCCATTACTTTACGTTCGACTAACACTGAGAAGGCTACTCCTGGTGGAAGTGGTATGATCATTCCGGGTATTTCCGCTAGAATAATACCCGCTAGAATAGCAATGTACGTTTTCGATTTCCTATTCACTAAGGGGTGATCATGCATGAAACGATGTCGACCCGAAGAATGGGACCTATTCTCGAGGGGAAAGGTGATTTCTGAAAGCTGGAGATTATACTTAAATAAGAATGTGATAAGTCAAGAAGTAGCAATGAAGATATTCAAGGTATAACAAATGAAGGAATAGGAAGTAATTTGCGGAATGTAGATGGAGTAATGTAGTTTGCAGTGGAAGAACATGAGTCAAATACTGACTAGAAGACATACTATAGAGTTACAGAGGATAAAGTGTTAAGAGAAAAGAGATGTAGAAGAATTAGATAGTGTGTGATGGATTGAATTGAGCCAAATAGTTTGTGGTGGAGTTGAGATAATGTGCGGTGACCATAGAGTAAGTGAAGCATGCTCTAAGGTGATCACAAATGACTGTGGAGTGTTAGTAAAGACAAATGAATGCTTGAAAGATAGACAAAAAAGGTGAAACAAAAAATCTAGATATCATGGGAATGTTCGACATTTGAAGGGATAAAAATTTTAGGTTTTGATGGAGAGATGGGAGATTTTGTTTTGAGTTGAGAAGTGATCATAGACAAGATACAAATGAAGAAGAAAATGATAGATTGTACCATAGGTGCAAAGAATGATATTATAGAGATAACAAGGATGAAGTGATGTTGAAGTCAAGTATGCAATTGGTGTGCACTTAATATAGGAACTTGTGGCAGCATATATAAACACATAATATAATTGGAGAAAAGGAAGTATACAGGGATGCAAGCAGGATTAGAGATATGATGGTCTAATTGAAGAAGAAGGTGAATACCTATTTTACAGTGACGTAAGTCAAAATTGTGAAATTATCAACAATAAGCTAGAGTTGATAATAGACAAAGAGATGATGTGGTTAATATAGTTGTTTGAAATAAATGAAGAATATCCTACACCCTTAATCCTATAGTGTGTATAGGGTTATGAGTAGTCAGCTTGTGGCTACCTTAACTCTTAATTATGATATAATATCATTATTATAGTCAAATATAGGTTATTATATATGCCTAGGTGTAATATTTAAGTATGTAAGTCAGCCTAGGTGGCAGCCAAGGCATAACTAGGTATATATAGGAGCTAGTGGTAAATTTGTGATCATCATATTGTGAATTGTGTTCTTCATTGGAGACTTTTGGAGGTTTCTCCCTCAAAGTGGCATATTATTATCAAGTATTTGTAGAATATTTCCTATTATATTATTCTTTTGTGCGAGTTGTTTCATTACAAGTGGTATTAGAGCATGATCTTGGCATCGTGAAGGTAAGAAATAAGGCGATTTTTTTTCTAATTTTTGAGGTCAATTTGTGAAGTGCATATCTCTCTTATATTGGTGAATCTTTTCAATATTTTTAAAGGATTTTTCAAGGACATATTGGAGCTACTACAGTTCATATTTCAGATTAATTAAAGCAGAATTGAGTGAGTTATTGTAGAATTAGGGTTTCTTCCATTTCCACTTGTGAAGCACATATCTCTCTTATTTTGGTGAATCTTTGCAATATTTTTATTAGGTTTTTCAAGGGCACATTGAAGCTGCTATAGTCCATATTTTAGAGCATTTGGATCAGATTTGAAGAAATTATTGTGAAATTAGGGTTTCCACCAATTTTACTCTCAAGGTTACAAATTAATGAATTTCATGGAGAGTTTTTGTGGGAAGTGAGATCTATGCCTTGGTAAGTTATAGAAAAAAATTAGATTAATAGGATTTATTTTGTATTATTTATTACAAAATTATGTTTTCCTATCATGGCAGGTCATACTACAAGAGGCAAAAATAATGTTGCCACACCTGAAAAATCTCCAGGCAATGAGGATGTGGAAAATAAGGATGTTTTTCATAAAGAAAATGAACATATATTTGAACACATTCAAAAAGAAAACAATAAGACGAAGGATGAAATCTTGTCAATTATGTTAGAATGAATGTAAGGGTTGGAGAAAATGATGGAGTGATTTTTTGATGGAAAACATCCTAGAGATCTCAAACATAGGGAGTCACACCATCATGATTGGGAGGAAGAGGAGTCTCCTCAGGGGAAGGGTGTTTTTGGGTTTGAATTAGATCTCAAGATGGATCAACATCCCACTCATTCTATGGCTTGGAATTTCATACCAAAGCTAGATATGCAAAAGTTTGATGGTCAAGATCCTACCAATTGGCTTTGTCAAATGGATCAATTCTTTGATATTCACCATGTTCCTTGTCAACAAAAGGTGGCCATGGCTTCCTTATATTGGGAAACTGACCAATTCATTTGGTAACATTGTCTATGTGAAGAAAAGAAAAGAAAGGGATGTGTTGTCACTTGGTTTGTTTTCCAAGAACTCATTACACATTATGGTGATAATCTTATGGATAGCTACTTCAGAAAAATTACCAAATTAAGGCAAACAAGTATGGTCAAGGACTACATTCATCAATTCTGCACTTTGTTTTTTAGGGTGGAAATGTGGCAGCAAAAAAATTGTTGAAGTTATTCATTGGTGGCTTAAAGGATCACATGAAATATGAGGTACACATGTTTCGTCCAAATTATATTTCTCAAGATGGAAAGGCAAGTAGAGGAAATTTTTTTGGTTAATAAAAAGTAAGGTTTTGTAAACATGAGATATAAAAGTACTCCTACACATTCACTCCCTTAGCCTATTAGACTGACACCACAATAAATTGAAGAGAAAACATCAAGAGGATTATGTTTTCACTATGATAGAAAATATAACAGAGGACATAAATGCACTGAAAATAAATTGTTCTATATTGAAGGGCCAAGTGAGAAAGAAGAGGAGGAACCAAATTAGAGGGTGATAATGAGATAGGTGAGGAGTCAAGAGATACTCAACCGATCATTTCTATTCATGCACTTGCCGGAGTTAGTGCCCCACAAACTCTCAAGGTGGTGGGTTTCTTAAAGAAAGAGAGAGTAATAGTGTCAATAGACTCAGGAAGCACTCACAACTTCATCAACAAGAAGTTAGCTACTCATTTGAATTATTTCATATATCCTGCTCCAGAATTTTAGATCCAAATTATAGGTGGGGGCACTATCAATTGATCAGGAAAATGTCATAGCATTAAATTGACAATGGGAAATATCAACTTGATTACCCAATGTCTTCTATTCCCATGGGTGTCGTAGATAAAGTGTTGGGAGTAGAGTGGCTCACTACACTGGGGATAATTGAGATGAACTTCTTGATGAGCACTTAGTTATACTGAGAGGGGGGGTGAATCAATATATAATAAATTTTTTCTTTCTCTACTTTAATTAACCACAATAAAATACTCAAGTAATTTCTAGCAATTTAGAGCACAAAGACAACACACAATTTTACGTGGAAACCTTGCGGGATAAAACCACAAAAAAATATTGCTTATATATTATATTGATCTTCTTCTCTTTCCTATAGGCTCCAACCTACTTTACATACAAATAGTGAGCTTCAACTCACATGATACACCAATCTCCACTTGACAGAATTATAGGCACTAACCTATTGGAGGCTCCAACCCCCACAAAAATTGAGCTCCAACCCAACAAGAGGCTCCAACCTCTATTTGATAAGATCCAACCTATTAATCCTTCAATGGACGATATGGTATACTCTTTCACACAAATCTATTCCAAACTATAAATCCTTTCACTATCCACACAAATCTAATTCAATCACTAATCTCTTCCTTATCAATTCTGAATATTATCAATTCAATTTACTAGCACATATCCTTTCCTTTTATCACACAAATATCTTCAATATAAATCAAATTTACTCTTCATATTTATGCTCTTCCTCTTCCTTGTACTCATAAAATATTCATTTATTGCTTGATTTCAAACATCCAAATCATTTACCTCTTATATGCCTTCAATGGATATGTCTTGGCGAATAGATGTGTCTCTTTGTATCTTGCTTCCCTTCACAAACAAATCGCAACCCTTAACTAATAAAATTGTTGCCTTAACAAATCCTTTTTGCCCTCTAGTGAATCGCATCACTTTGTGTATTTCTTAATTGTTGCACATAATATTAAATCATTGCTTTATCAATGGAGATCGCACACTTCATAAATCACATCATATGTTTTTTATGGAAGTCGCACCACTTAAAAGATATTAATATTGTTCTTGGTGCTTTATTTGAGGGAGGTCGACCATATAATGAAGTCAACCCAGGTTATAAAGAAGTTAGCCACCTTGTATTATATTTAAATTCCTTTATTTTGGGTGCATATTAAATGCATGTTATCCTTTCCAAAAGCAAGTTGGCCCATGACACTTCTCCAATGTTTAAATCTTTAATTTACACATGCAATGGTAATGTGTAACGGATATTAATAGGGAAGCATAATAGTTAACTCCTCATTGTAATGAGCCATTCTTTACCTTGACCTTACTTATGACTTCGTTTCTTTGACATTAATGACAACATATTCCAACACTTCTAGCATCTATTGATGAGACTTCACTCAGAGGGAAGGATAGTTGAACTAAGAGGGTTGCATGAAAAGTCCCCACAAGTGGTAAATTCTCATCAAATGCAAAAGATGCTTAAAAAGGGGCTGAAGGATTTGTGGCCCAATTATTTTCATAAGCATCATATCAACCAAATATTCTTGTCCAGCCAGATATGCAAGCAATTATAGATTGTCATTCAGTGGTTTTTGGGGATATTCCTAAAGGATTGCCTCCAAAAAGAGATTAGGATCATGCCATTTAGCTAGTACTAGGGAGCCAACCACCCAACATCAGGCCTTATAGGTACCCATATATGCAAAAAAGTGAGATTGAGAAGATAGTTCAAGGGATGCTAGAGGCAGGTACTATAAGGCACAACTAGAGTGCCTACACCTCTCCCATTGTGATGGTGTGTAAGAAGGATGACACTTGGCACATGTGTCCAGACTATAGAGAGCTCAACAAGTACACCATCAAAGATAAGTTCCCTATTCCAGTCATTAATGATTTACTAGATGAATTGAATGGAGCTATGTTTTTTACAAAACTAGATCTTCGATCAGTTTATCACCAAATTTGATTTAAGGAAGAGGATGTCCCAAGACAACATTTAGGACTCATGAGGGTCATTATGAGTTTTTAGTGATGGCACTTGGTCTTACTAATGCTCCATCTACATTTCAAAGTTTGATGAATGCCATTTTTAAGCCATTTTTGAGGAAGTTCATATTAGTGTTCTTTGATGATATATTGATTTATAGCATAGAGAATGTGAGTGTTTTTGTTAAGGTTGCATGGTTGGACAGTCTTTTATTAGACCCTATAAGGGAGAGGATCCAATTGTTGAGCATGTTCCAATAGCTATGATAGTATTTGTGCATTTAAGATCCAATATTTTATAAAGTTTAGCACTAGTAGTTGTGACTTTAAGGTTGTTAGTGTTGATAATAAGTACTAATAATTGAATGACATGTGCCCTTTAGATCTAAAAAGCAACCAATCATGTGATGGCACATCAGTGCACCAACAAAACACAACTTAAAGCAACCAATCATGTGATGCCACATGTGCCCTTCAGATCTAAAATATGTTTGTTTTGAGTATCGCTCTACATAGAGAATGTGAATGTTTGTGTTAAGGTTGCATGGTTGGACAGTCCTTTATTATACCCTATAGAGCCTCATAGTGGTACACTTCACTGGTTTTTGTTTTATGTGTCATTGATTTAGAGGTGACAATAATTTTTTTTTTTGAAAATACTTCCATAATTAAAAAAATGTAGAGAATAGTCATTGTAGGTGCATTAAAACCAATGGTTGCATCATATAAAGCCTCATAGTGGCACACTTCAGTGGTTTTTGTTTTATGTGTCATTGATTTAGAGGTGACAATAATTTTTTTGGAAACTGCTTCCATAATTAAAAAAAAATATAGAGAATACAGTCATTTCAGGTGCATTAAAACGAATGGTTAATTATATAGAGCCTCATAGTGGCACACTTCACTAGTTTTTGTTTTATGTGTCATTAATTTAAAGGTGAATAATTTTTTTGAAACTACTTCCATAATTAATTTTTTTTTAAAGAAAATAAATAGAGCCTCATAATGACACACTTCACTGGTTTTTGTTTTATGTGAATAATTTTTTTGAAACTGCTTCCATAATTAAAAAAAAATTGTAGAGAAAAGAGTCATTTTAGGTGCATTAAAACGAATGCGCATCCTATGGCAAAATACTTACGTTTTCAAAATTTAAACTGGAGCTAATCCACGGGATGTCTCATCTCGATGCCCCATGTAATTAATACACTAACGGCCGTCAAATGAAAGAAAAAAAAAAGGCCTTCAGTCCTTCCGATGTCATCAATTACCTCCCCCATAGAGTACGAGCCGGGGCAGGATTCGACCTTGTAACCTGTGCACGACCATGGTGTTAAAGCCAGATTTAATTACTGGTTTTAAAATGAAGGATAGTATGTTGTGTAATTAAGGACGCCTGCAAGTTTCATTAAAGCTAAAATTAAAAAATTATGAACGAATACGATTCCCCTCATTAAAGCCCCCCTTTAATTAAAAACCCAATGAAATTTCAATGCATTTTGGTTATTAAAAAACATGAACAGAACATAAAATTTGCTGTTTATCTGTGCGGCAAACCGAGAGGTTGACCCTACTGAAGGGGGAGGGGGAGGATGATGATGGGGTTTTGCTCAGTTAATTATATATTGGACAATCGGCAGTCGCTTTAGGCCATGGAAACTTGAGATTTTGCGGTATTTTTAGTTGAAAAAAAGTAGCACTGTAGCTCTGTCACAGAACTTACAGGTATGTGAAAGTGTTGGATTTGCAGTTGGGTGTGCTTTTTTGGGGGAAAGTTTTGGTGGGTGTGTTGAGTTTTTATGTTTTTAGTAATGGGTGTTTTGTGGATGTATTTTTGCAGTTATGTATAAGAATCAGCTTCAAGAGCTGGCACAGAGAAGCTGCTTCAATCTGCCTTCTTATGCTTGTATCAGGGAAGGACCAGACCATGCACCTAGATTCAAGGCTACTGTGAACTTTAATGGAGAAGTGTTTGAGAGCCCCAACTACTGTAGTACTCTAAGACAGGCTGAGCACTCTGCTGCAGAGGTTGCACTCAATGCCTTGGCTACCAGAGGTCCTGCAAGGTCTCTGGCTGCCAGAGTTTTGGTAAGTTATATTAGTTTTTTGGGGTTTTTTTTTTTTTTTCGCTTGGTTTAGTTAGGAATAGTATTTTTTTAGATAGGATGATAATATTCACTATTTCTGGGGCTTTGTTTGACTGTATAGGATGAGACGGGGGTGTACAAGAATTTGCTGCAAGAAGTAACCCACAGGGCCGGGTTGAGCCTTCCTATGTATACTACTGTCCGGTCTGGGCCTGGGCATCTTCCAGTTTTTACCTGCACTGTGGACCTTGCCGGGATAAGTTTTACTGGTGAGCCGGCCAAGACTAAGAAGCAGGCGGAAAAGAATGCTGCAATGGCTGCCTGGTCTGCTCTCAAGCAATGTAAGTAAAGTCAAAAGCCTATTTTATATCTTTACATTGCTGGGTGTTGATGGATGTATGTTATGCCTTATTTCCAGTGGTTTCACTATTTCACCCCCACTAGTCAAGTTTGCAAATTTATCTGCGTTGCATTCATTTGCCATAGAGGGGGGTTTTGGGAGTGGCTTTTTGTTCAATTTTAAGAACTTTTTGTCTGATTCAGTTGATTTGTGTAAATGTATGCCTTTTGGGCATGAACGGGTATGAATCTGCCTTTCAATTGAGCCATTAGACTCGTAACCATGGGAAAATGTTGCATTTGATTTGCACATGTATATTGAGTTTTGGGTGTGGTTTTCTTTTCAATGGGGAGTTACGCTAAGCTAATTTTCAAGTCTAGCATTAATATGAGCATGGCCTGCATGCAAGGTATGATTTCAATGGTGTTTGATCTTTGGACAGTGGCACATCTAGGGAGTTCATCTTTATCTCCATGGGATGCAGATGAAGACCAAGAGCAGGAACAAGAGCAGATCACTATTGCCAGAGCTCTTTCAAATCTAAGGGGCAGGGATGATGCAGGCTGCTTGTCTCACCAGCAGCAGCTGCAGAGGAGAAGGATTCAAGCTCAGAGAGACAAGCATTCTCCTGTTTCTGTCCAAAGTCCAAGGTATCATTCTCAGTCTCCGCAGCAGCAGCATAACAGGGTTCTTACACTGCCTACATTGCCTCCCCCTCCACCTGCCCCTGCTCCAACTGGGTCCAAGCTACTGCCATTCATAAGGTCTATTTTTCCTCAAAGAAGCCAACAGCCACAGCAGCACGACACTATTCAATCACCATCCCCATCATTATCACCTCTTCCCAGGGACTCTTTTAACAGGGCCACTCCAAACCTGGGCTCCATCCATGACATACCCACATATCATCACATGGTGGAAAATAGGCCTACGTCAAGGGTTATACCAGTGCAAACTAGGACTAGATTGGGAGCTTCCATTCAAGAAGTTCCAATTCCTCTCGAAGAGCACCAGAGAGATGAGGATGAATGGCTACATGGAGGTGATACTTCAACCAGAGGAGACAACAAGAACACAGCAGCAGCAGCTAGTAGCTGGAGTTGGGGCAATGCTGCAAATGCTTTTGCTGCATTTGGGTTTAATAATACTACACACAGATCTTCATTTTCAATGCAACAACCTCCACAAAATTTCAACTTCCCAAGCACCCATCAATCAGGTACTGTATATGGAAACCCCAGTTCTAGTAGTTCTAGGTGCCTTGGACCAGTTTCTTCCTTGGATGTTTCTCCGGTAACAATTAGGTTCACAGTTCCAGTCTGCTCAGCACCTCCCCCTAGAAGGATCATATCAGATTCAAACAATAATGGGTCCAATTTTGCAGCCCCTGCAATCCGCATTAGATCAGTAATACCTGTCTGCTCAGCTCCACCTGTCCCACCAGGATTTCCCTCACCAGGTGACCGTGAGGTTGTTGAATCCAGCCATAGAGCACAAGTTGCCAAAGGGGTCGATGAAGACGAGGGTGAAAGTGACGGCAACTCGGACAAATTGATGCAAGAGTTGAATATGAAGCTTCAACTATGAACTGAATATAGAAATATTAGTTACTGAAATCTCATATAATTGTTAATCATTTTTACAGGCTTATAGCTTTTTTTTAAAACACCAAATGTGCTGTTCTTTTGCACTTCAGTGCAATTCAGAGGAAAATCATTTTTTTGGGTGCCAATCTAATATCAAATGATATCAGCATTTTTCATTTTTCAGAATGCCTTTTGTTAAAAACAAGTTTAGGATGATATCTGGGGAAAAGAAATGTATATTATCACGCAAAATCTTGAATGGCAGACTTTTATGTTTGTAATGGGTGTTTCCCTTTTCGTAAAGGCTTCTGTTGCAACTAAAAAAGTTAATTGAAAGTACTGCAATTTCAGAGGTGGATGTTGTTTTTTGCAGGCCCTGAATTTCTTTTGTATGTCGTTTTATGCTAACAATGTTTTGTGCTCATTTGATCTTATTAATTATATTAGGAAACTTTCTTTGCAATGTTTTGTGCTCATTTGATCTTATTAATTATATTAGGAAACTTTCTTTGGCTTCTAACTCTTGATTTAATCAATTTTTATGCTTAATTAGAAACAAATATCAAATTTCTATGCTAGTATTTAAGTTGGAAAGAGGAGCCCCTAGTTGAACACCCTAACTTCGCACCTCTCAAAATCATAAGAGGCAATTTTAAATTATTTTGAAATTTTTTCAGCAGCTTACTTGGCAAGACTCCTATGCTGATAACTAAGGTCAAGACTCCTATGCTGATAACTAAGGTCATCAAATATGATGCCACATCAGCATGCTTTTTGTTGAGGTGTCCAAAAACATGCAAAAAAAAGATTGGAGCAATAGTTGTGTGTTAAGTCATGTTTTGTTGGTGTGCTGATGTGGCATCACATGATTTGTTGCTTTTTAAAATTTTTATTCAATTGTAATCACTTATGTTTAACATTTGTTCATTTTTTGATTTACTTGTGGAATAGTCATTGACAATATATAGTATATAGTGTTCAACTACTGGTTCCTATACCCAAAGTAATGGCTCCTATACGCACAAGTACTATAACAACAATTGGACCCTGTTCAACTATTGGTTCCTCTCCCTCAAACGGTTTTTAAATTTTTTTTTTTCGTATTTCTTGGAATCCTGTTAAAAATTTACCAATGTTTTTGGGTTGATGAACCAAGGATTTTGTTAATGAGTTGATATTTCATTTCTCATTTCTAACTGTTTGTTGGAGCCAGGTGTTTCTCAGCTAGGGTATGTTTTAAACGTGGTGTTTTTATGGGGTACATGATTTCTTTTTATTTTGCTTTTTAAACTTGCAAACAGGTTGTGGGTGACATTTTGTAAAAAAGTCTTTGCTGACCATCATTCAAATGCAATAAGTGTGAAGAGGATTGTTCATACTCACGAGTCATGGCTCTCTGTAAAAGCCATTTATTAAATACATGGGTAATGTAGATGACTCAACTATGCCATTTATTAAATACATGGGTAATGTAGACGACTCAACTATGCAGGTGAATCTTTAAAATGACATTATATAAATTAATAAGTACTTTTTTTTAATCCAACTCGGTTTTATCTGCCTCTCATCACATTTTTCAATGCAATCTATTAATTCATTAAAAAAGAGCAACATAGCACCAGACCATTAGGTTAGGTTTATGAAATCATCAATCATTTGGGTGGTGGATTTAATAATTCATTGAAGCTCATTAAAAAGAGCAACAAAGCACCAGACCATTAGGTTAGGTTTATGAAATTATTAGTGTCATTTGGGTGGTGGGATTTAATAACCTGAATGAGAAAACATTTATTGCAAAGTAAGATTCTGAAACAAGGACTTAAATTTCTGCCTTATCTTAATATAATGGATCAAGGAGAGTGATCGTGATCTGTACTCAGAAAAAATTGTGTTTTTCTATGAACATTCTAATTTATTTAGAATAGGCTGTGGAAACATAATGTCTCTGAAAGTACAGTAATACAGTACAGGGCTATGTAATCCATTACTTGGCAACTGAAATTAACGTGTTAATTATGTGGATTGAAGGCAGTGGGTATGGGTGTTTAATTGTTTATAACATTAATGGAAAAGTAATGAAATGGGTTGTTGAGAAGTCATGGGATGAGGAAGCCGGTCAGAGGCGGGAATTAAATTGGGAGGAGAAAGGAGATTGTTTTTGTTGGTATTCGAGGAGGAGAAAGGTGGCAGTGAATAAATGGAGAGATGAGAAGTTGAATGGGACAAGCACAAGCAACGTCAATTAAGCCTGCAATTAATAGGCCTAATAATGAAAGTGAGAAGTGGGTCAGTACCCAAACATTTATTGCACACAAGTGGTAGATAAAACTTTTTCAAATCACTCAGGAAAAAGCTAAAATTACCTTCATTCTACACGTGTCATCCTTTATGCAATGGGTTTCCTATGTATGTAAAGACAGACTTTTTTAAATTTTTATGTCATTTTGCTCTTAAATGTCAAAGCCCACTTGATCTCTCACGTAATGGGAAAGTCAATTAGTAGGGGCAAAAAATCTGAATCCGTGGGGTTGAATTTGTAGGCCACTTCAATATAGAGACTTGACTAACTTGCAAACTATATTTATTGCAAGTCCTTACATCCCTATCTGACCCACTTTTGCTTAGGAAGCAAACAAATAGCAATAAAAATTCTTGGTACTATTAGGATAGACTCTAAGACCACTCTCTTTCAAGTGTCATATTGCATTTGGAAAAATATCAATCATTTTAGGTGGAGTTTATATCTTTAAGCCAACGATCTATGGCCTGTTTTTTTCTGTCATTCTTGTTGTCCTTCCCAACTACCATTATTCCTTATGATGGGTTAGGAATTCATCATGTTTAGTTGATAGGTTTTTTTATATGGGTATTCATGTTCCGAAAATTGTCTCATATTTTTATTTTCAGACATTTAACATCTAATTTTTTTTAATTTGGTTGTCCTTCCCAACTACCATTTTCCTTTATGATGGGTTAAGGGTTCATCATGTTTAGTTGATGGGTTTTTATGAGCATTCATGTTTGAAATGGTTTTTTATATGAGCATTCATGTTTGGAAAATTGTCTCACGATCTTATTTTCAGACATCTAACATCTAATTTTTTTAATTTGGTCGTCCTTTCCAACTACCATTACCTCTTATGATGGGTTATGAATTCACATCCAACTACCATATTACCTCTTATGATGGATTATGAATTTGCATCATGTTTAGTTGATAGGTGTTTTATATAAGCATTCATGTATGGAAAATTGTCTCATGATCTTATTTTCAGACATCTAACATCTAATTTTTTTTGAATTTGGCTGACACCGCCGACTCATCTATTACACGGCACACTTATAAATTTATCTGACTAATCTATTATACAGCACCACAAAATTTCCTATAGACTCATCTATCACACCCTCTAAAGGTGCAAGTACCAGTTAAGTAAACTTGTGAGGTTATACGTCTATGATTGACAGTGATAATATTAAGACTTCATTGGCTGTGCAGGCTCTTGCATCCACCCGGCACCACAAGTTTAGTTTGAATTGATAACTACTATATGAATCTGAGAAGAGTCAAGGAATAACCTCATGTCGTTTGCCATAAATAAAGAAAGAGATCCTTGTTTTAAAGTAAATTTTTGGGGTTTAAAAGAATTTTTTATAGTAAGCCTGCAATCATGGTCCAAAATGGGCTTTTCGAAAAGAGTTTATTAAAGTAGGGAAAAGTGTCAAACTTTTTTGCTTTCACTTTACACTACTTTGCATACATGTTTTTATGTTATTGTTTTTCATGCATGTTTTTATGTTTTTGGTTTTTTTTCACATTTTTAAATGAATCAATTTGTATATGTTTATATTTTTAAAGTGGTTGGGGGGGTTTTAAAAAGTTTTAGTTATGTTAAGGTTATTTATTTAAAGGTATTATTTTATTTGATGTTTTATCAAATAAAATTAATAAATATTATGTAGAGATTCAATTAAAATAGAATAATATATTCCCAAATTTAATTATTGATTATATTTTGTTTACATCAATATCAAAATATTTTTTTGTTTTTATTTTTTATTTTAGTAGAATTAGTCTTGGGGTTTAATTGTTAATAAGTTGAGCAAGAACTTATTATTATAGTAGGTCTTAACAATTCTTTTTAGTACCACTTAGTTTATTATGTAGAAATATATATCATGGGAGTATCTGTGTAGGTACCTTAGGTCAAATTCCATAAATATTAATCTGTGGAGTGATGACATCTAAGTATAAAATTTTGAAAGTGACTTAATTCAAATTTCGTTTAATGTCAATGCACATAATTTTAGGTGACATCTAAGTATAAAATTTTGAGAGTGATTTAGTTCAAAATTTGTCGTTTTATTGTCAATGCATAGAATTTTAGGTGAGATCTACATATAAAATTTTGAGAGATCTACGTATAAAATTTTGAGAGATCTACATATAAAATTTTGAGAGTGACTTGGTTCAAATTTTGTCGTTTTACTGTCAATGCATAGAATTTTAGGTGACATCTAAGTATAAAATTGAGAGTGATTTAGTTTAAATTTCCTCGTTTCGCTATCAATGCATAGAATTTTAGGTGACATCTAAGTACAAAATTTTGAGAGTGATTTAGTTCAAATTTTTGAGAGTGATTTAGTTCAAATTTTGTCATTTTGCTGTCAATACATAGAATTTTAGGTGATTTTGGGCTACGGTTATAAAGTTATGATCAAAATAGTGAACTCTATTGAGCATCAAAATTAGTTAAGTTTTTGCACCTTTTAGATTTGTAATATTTGTCATTTATTCTATTGCAATTGTTTATCTAGAATTTTATTATATTTAATTGATTCTATTCATTTATTATTCTTAGATAGGTGTTTTATCCCTACATTTTTGGTGAATCCAAACTTTGAACCCCTATGGAGTTTTGACCTTGCATTTTACTATTTATCTAATATTTTTATTTTTTCAATCTTTAATTGTTTCTTTTCTCTTTTAATTACTTTCATTATTTCTTCTCTTTTGATTACTTTTATTAGTTCACATTTTAGGTGAACTCCATGCTTACATGCCTATACTTTAGGGTTGGAATTTTGAACTTTTGATTTCAAATTTGACAATCTCTATAATTTTCTTATTCTTTTCCAATTTAATTTTCCTTTGTGCATTTATTGGTCTTATCTAATGTTTGACCCTTTATATAAGAACCCCTCAATTTCAAATTAAATAAAATAATAACTATTAAAATTAATCTATAAATTAAGCATAAGGTTTATTCAATTTCGAAAGAGTCAAACATTTGACTATTTTTTAAAAATACATAAAATGATTCTACAAGATCATTTACAATTAGGATAAAGTCTTTTTACAATATTTTAGCCATGACTACAAAACTTAAACTATTTTACATTTACAGATACAGATTCACACATCCTGAAATCATACTCAGAATTTGCAAAGGAGGGAGAGAGAGAGAGAGAGAGAGAGAGAGAGAGAGAGAGAGAGAGAGAGAGAGAGAGGTGATATCCACCTGCCACGAAGAATTAATCTTCTACGTGCTACTCCACTGGAGAAGCTTGGCGCATCAAGAAGGATCTAGCAATATGTGGCCAACATGCATGAAGGAATTTGGTACACCATGCGAATCACTGACAACCTAGCATACCTATATGCTCATGCAACATATATCTAATGCATGTGTCCATTGATAAACATGTTATGGGAGAGCATATAAATCAAGCAAAGTAATACTCTTATGATTGATTTCAAGCTATGGCCATAACATCTTTTTCGTAGGTAGAACAACTTACATTCTCTATGTTCCCATAAATGATATTCATCCAGACTCATCTCTCAGGTTAACAACCAAAATGTACTAATACCATGACTTTAAATATATATAGATTAAAATAGATCCATAAAATCTTGTTATACAAATCAATGACCATCAAAGCCTACAATATAAAAATGTCCCAATCATCCCAACATGATATCTTGACATTCAATAGGAGGGATAAAATATCCAAAAGACAATCCATAACTTACTTTTAGTCTTTTAAATGTAATTTAAATAATATATTTTCAAAGTAATAATGTTTACTGAATAGTCCTCTAAAAGACAAAGTCTATAACTGACTTTTAGTCTTTCAAATGTAATTTAAATAATATATTTTAAAAGTAATAATGTTTACTGAATAGTCCTCTAAGGATTCTAATCCACATCATAAACACTGAGTAATGATGTCCTAATCACCTCATCATGATATCTTGACATGCGATTAACGAGAATATTTCATTTTCTAATAATAAAAAACACACAATGCAACAAAATGTGTCATTTCAGTTAGATGTTTTACTTCCTAAGAAGATAATAGCTAAAATGCTGAAGTCCATGTGAAATGTATCAACTAATTACACCACACAACCATGTTGCAAGTATGTGCCTAATCGGTGTTGTCATTGATGTCAACATATCTGTGTTGTCATTGGTGTCAACTGTGCTCTTATTTTGTTGCTTGCTTGTCATGAGTGAGATGCTTTGTATTTACCTATGTAAGTGACCCTGATGTTGAGGATATTGAGAAAATTAGCTCCTCCGGTGGAAACAATGTGTTGCAGTGGAAACAATGTATTAGACTCTGAAGAATAGTCTCCATTTCCTGTAGAATGAATATCTTTGCCTGCGGATTGAAAGTTTTTTAGAAGTCTATCTGAAGAGGTTATATTCTAGGTTTGAGCCTTCGGCATGAAGATTTGAGTGAGTTGTGTTCACCAGAGTAAATCTTGCTATTTCTGTGTATTTAGTGGTGACAGGGAGAGTATTCTGCTCCGCATTCCTTCGCATTGAAGTATTTTTGTCTGCGGTTCTAGAATTAAGTCTAAGATGATGTTAAGTGCCTTCAACTTCAATGGTTCATGATCTGGTGGTCCTCAAGTGATCTTTTCCTTATGACAGTGGTTGACAGTGTTGTTCTTGTGCTCCGGTTTGAAGAATCTGATGGATAAAGTGTTTGGATATTGTGCGGATGTTTCTGATGATTATAATGTGCTTGTGGATGTCTCTTGATCATGTTCCTACCTTCAGATTGGTCCGCGGAGAGAAATTCAGATCGTGGATGAAGTCTGTTCTTTGAAGACCCAATATTATCTCCAGTCCTGGCCGACCTGGTTGAATTATTTATTTGTGGAGATGCCTTGAAGATTGTAGAAGCGTATCATGGCGTGATGGATTTTGTTTGAGTCCTAGCTAAGGTGTGGCGTGATCTACATACATCTTTACATCTTTTCCTTAGCTAAATTTGTGTTATGTCCAGACCTATTTTATGTATGATTGTAATGCTGACCTTGGAGATTGATCCAATGGTTGATGAATGTAATGCGGACCTTGATGTACATTCCAAGGTTGATGAATTATATAAAAGCATGTAATGTAGTTGCAAAAGAGAGTGTGTGATGCGAAGATAAAAAGATAAGTGCGGAGGTGTGAAAGAGCATAGCAAAGAAGTTATATTGTGCTTTAATGGAACTGAACCTTGGCATGGAGTAGATGCTGCTTAATCAGTTCACCATTTTGGCAGTGAGCCACCCTTTGGTAGCGAGCCACCCATGGGCAGTGAGCCATTCTTTGCAGTGAGCAATTTGGGCAGTGAGCCTCTATTTTTTAGTATTGATATAACTTATATATTTCTGTGGGCTAACACCCACCGTGGTTTTTCCCTTTTAGGGTTTTCCACATAAAAATCTGGTGTCTTCTGTGTTGATTATGTTATTGTGTTGAGCTTCTCAGAATATACGTAATTGATAAGTTGATGTTCATAATTTGTTAAAAGTTTTAGGACAACTGATTCACCCCCCCTCTCAGTTGTCCGGTGCAGTCCAACAAACCATCATTCTAGGTTCTATATTTATAACATCTTGGTTGTTCCATTAGAATCATCATCTTTTCACTCCGATAGCATCATAACCACCTTAGATAAATTTGTTGGAGATGACAGACCAGCTGAATGAAAACTAGCACCGACAACCTGTGAGAGATTTGATGCAAAGCAAATCACATGAAAAATAGACGGAAACAATCTTCAATATGATTGATAGAAAAAATGAGATAAGATTACAATGAAATTGATTGTATATATAGGTGAGGAGTTCATCCACTGCAGGAGTCAACTCATGCACTCAAGTAGTGATGGCGAAAAGGTTTCTCCAAGTGGAGAAGAAGAAGCGCCACATAGATTGAAATAGTTCAACAAACTCTCCAAGTGACACATCGCCACCTAAGGTGACTTAATACAAAGTGTAAATTATTAAACTAACTAAATAATAATTCTACACTAACACCCCCCTTAAGAATAGCTTAGGTGGGCTACCATGAAAGAATTCACAGAATCAATAAGACCAATTCTAGCATCAAATTGGAGTGATTGATTATGAACAAGAGAGTTGTACATATAATGTAGTCATTGGGTCAAATCAGAAGTCGATCCCAATACTCAAGGAGTGGTGGCAGGTTGACTCCATCAACCTAGGACACCTATTCAAGACACCTAAGTAGGCTTACGAAACATGTATTTTACCCATGTGCAAGGAATATGGATAAGGTAAAATAATATACACTAACACTCCCCTTAAGCATAACTTAGGTGGGTGCAATAAAGATGGGTCCCGGCGACTAGGTCTGATCAGGTACCCATGCACAAAGTAATCTCTCATGAAGGAGAAAAGTAGAAAATCCCGTGGGAAAAAAACTACCCTTCAAAAGAGAGAAAAGATGCATAAAAATTATACAAGTGAAGAAGTACTACTTCTTTCACTAAGTACAATAAATGTTTCCCCCAATAGGAGAGAAAAGATATAAGGTCTATGAGACCCCCCATAATATGTCTTGTTGCAGTGAGGTTGGATACTTGACAAAGGATGCAAATGTAGATCCAAGAACATCAAATAATGTTCCTTCCCTTGGGAAGAAATGAAACCAACTAAAGGTGCAAGATATCTCCCCATTTTGAATAGGAATGTGCATAAAGATGTATGTATGTTCCTGAATTGTGTTGAAGCTGATCGAAGAATGATGATTCCCATTTTGATGTTTTCAAAAACTGCTTAGGTGTCCCCAAGTCGATGCGTAAGGATACCATAATCATATCATGTACATGCCTAATAGATGAAGATGATGACAGTCTAGAACCATGTGTAGATGGATGTAGAGCATGGATATCTAAAGAGGATAATGGTGATATAGATTCATCGAAACTATCATCAAATAGAAGATTGATGTCCCCAATGGTGTCTTCTAAATTAGCAATGCGAGACTCTACAAATAGACAAGCAATGTCAGGTAGAAATCTGTCCTAATCAATAATGCTCGGAAGATTGATATATTTATCCTACTACAAGGAAGTACTGGAAGCTCCTAAAGAAGCGACTCTAAAATCTGATGAAACAACAATAGATGGAGTGATGATTTCCTCTATGTCAACTGGACATTTTATATCTATATCACGATGTGGGATGTTATTTGTGATCATAGCAGGGTCATGTGGAAATGGAGAAATATTTGAGTCCATATATCTCCCAAAATTTGATCCATAATGCATGTGGACATTCAATATCCATGATGGCATACAAAGCAACATCTAGTATATGCAAACTGATTAATCCAACAATATGATCATGAGTATTAAACCACTTATTCTTTCAAGATTGTTTACCTGGTTCATGGATAAGTCCATATAGATATGGCATGAGATTATGGTACCTGAGATGTTTCAGGATGCCATCACATCAGGACTTATAATTACCTTTTTTAGGTTCATTGCAGAAGAGTGAGTATCATATCCGATGATTAAGAATAGGTTAACTCCGTTAGACAATAGAAATCAACACATTATGCAACCCCCCATGATTCAGTATTAGGCGACCCTCTAGTTTTGACACTTTATAACTTAGTGTGTTTTACAATGTAAATAGGTCCAATGTGTGGGAAATGTGAAAATATAAACTTTTGGAAAAAGTGACACTTGATTTCGAGCTATCGATCAAAAGTTATAACAAAAATAATTTGTTGTAAATGAGGCCTATTTGCACTAAAAAGCTAAAAAAATGCACTATGACAAGATAAGCCTAGCTGTCCAACCACTAGTTGGAATTGACATGGAGTGAAGAAGAGGATAGTTTAGTTTTCGAGGGGGAATTAGCCTCTTGCCAACCCGGTCCTACCCTTCGTCTTCGACAGACAAAGATACATGACTAACTAAACAATTAATTCCTCCTTAAATGATTTTCCCCAATTTTAAATACCTCCTAAATTTATTTTATATTGCTTAGTGTTTATTATTAGACAAAAAATGTCTATATTTAACACTAAAAGAAGCATAATTTTAAATACTTCAAAATAAAAAAAAGGTAAAATACAAAGCCCAAATTAGGGCAAATTATAGTAGATTAGGGAAAAATATTAGGGTAAAGAAACCCGAAAAAGAGGGCAGGGGAGTGTGGGGGCGGCCAAAAATGGCTACAATGGCATCAAACATGGCAATGACAACCAGATTGTAGGGGCAAATCTAGAGAATGAGTTGCTAGGATTGCCTCTACTTGGGTCGCCCTCCTCTGCACACAGATTGAATTCTAACTGCTGCTCCCACAAAGACCGATCTCCAAATAGGGTAAGGCAGCTCCTTCTACAATTTATGGCACCTTTGTGTAGGCCGCTAAGAGCCAAGGAGATATGTAGGTAGCAGGCCTGAATATGGCCAATTCAGGGGCGAATAACCTTCCAAGCACTTTTGGATTTGGTCTGGCCAAGCCTCCAAGTGCAAGCCGATGCCCTTCACTTTGGATTTGCACCTTTATGGGCAGGGACATGCCTCTTTTGTGCAGGGTTTTACTCCTTTTCTCTTTGCTTTGACCTACAATAGTGACTAGACCTATGATCAACAAATGGTGACTGCAGAATGCAAAGCGTTGTTCAATCTGTAGGAATACATGACCACCTATAACCAAAATATAGGGGTGACCTCTTTTGGACGCCAGACGAGCCCTCCAACAACAAACGCCTCCAAATAAATTGACCTCCTTTTTGCACAATCTAGCCTTCGATTTGTCTCCTCTGAGTGGGTTTTCTACACACCAAAAAAGAACCAACAAACAAACTTATTACTCGAATACCATGTTGGAGATGCTAGATCAGCTGGATGAAAACTAGCACCGACAACCTGCGAGAGATTTGATGCAAAGAAAATCACACAAAAAATAAAAGGAAACGATCTTCAATATGATTGATAGAAAAAATTAGATAAGATTACAATGAAATGGATTGTACATATAGTGAGGAGTTCGATCTACTGCAGGAATTGACTCATGCACTCAAGTAGTGGTGGCAAAAAGGTTTCTTCGAGTGGAGAAGAAGAAGCGCCACATAGCTTGGACTAGTTCAACAAACTCTCCAAATGACACATCACCACCTAAGGTGGCTTAATACAAAGTAAATTATTAAACTAATTAAATAATAATTCTACACTAACAAAATCAACGTTATTTTAAGGATACAGACTCCACTTAACCACTAAAATAGTCTTTAGCTTCAAAGAGATAAATATCAACAATCGATTTCTAAACATGGCCTTGGTTTAACAATATTCAAACATAATAAAATATCATAATACCATCTGGAAGATGTCATAATGCATCCAACTCAAAGCGTAAGAAATAGGGTACATGTAATAAGTTGGGCCCATCTCCGACTCTATCCAAAATCCTCATCCTAGGCATAACAACGTGACAACAATCATTGTCAAGCATTTGGTTTTATTTTATTTTTTAAACAAAAGTGGTAGACAACTATAATATATTATATTTAAAATAAAATTTACATATCCCTAGTTCAATGAGCATACTGGCAGGAAAGAACCAGGGGAAGAAAACCTCCGGTTATAGCTCATATTTACATAAAATATTCAAAACACTCCATTGGAAGAAACAGGAACAAGTTTTTACAAAATTACACCAAATTACATAGCTGATGCTGTGAAACACAGCTTACAATTCCGAAGCTAGCCAAAATATCAAACTATAAAACCTATGAAGATAAACAAACAAAATTTAACCCAGAAGACCATTCAAGGATTCACAACAACATTAAGGTCCTGGATAAGATAATTAGGTTTTGGAATAGCATTCTCCTCAATAGGAGAACCTGGAGGAGGAAGCTGAGGTTGAAATTGCAACAGAAACAACAGAGCTTGAAATTTTTCATTCACACGATTTCCAAGATTCTCACCAATTTCCTTTCCATGAGCATGAATTGAAATATGCAAGAAATATTCATTTTCATTTAGTAGGGCAGAATGAAAAGCATTGAAAACACAATTGTGAGCAGGGGAGTGGAGAATTTGACACTTAGAAAAAAGCCCTCCAATTAGAGCCTCTAAATTGAAGAGGTTGTAACTTTGGAAAGCATCATTAACGCTATTAGTAGAGAAGAGAAACCGATGCACATACTTATCAATGAGCTGCCTAACCAAATTCACATCTTGAGATAAATCCATGGCATTGGAAGCAAATGCTGTAAATATCTGAGAAGGATATAAAACCCGAACACGAGCCTCGAGGATATCACTCCCCACAACATCTCTGATAGCCTCCTCCACCTCTGAGCTATCTATTGCAAAGATAGACCGTAAGCCATCCAAGTTGACAGAGCCAATAAAAGCAGTTTCCCACTTTATTATTGGGAAGAACAACTTGCGATTTAATTGGACTTCCATAGCACAACCACACAAGACAAAATGCTAAGCAAATAAGACAGATAAAAAAGTTAGCACTCACAAATAAATAGCCAAAATGAAACAAGAACAATAATTAGATGTCACCAGTTCCCATGAGGGAAATAAATGAGATTTGCTGCAAACCGTTGCAGATGGAATCGAAGGACAGAGATGCCTACGGAGGAGATGATCATAAGAATAGATGAGCTCAGATGCCAATCAACAAAATCATGCGAGAGCTAGAGCAGTATAGAAAATCTGACGCATTAAATCCACATTCGAAAAGCCACACATGTGACAATTAATCCACACACCCAAGGGAATCATTACGGATGATTTCCTCCAAAATAGGATAATTTCCAAAGGAATCCACTCCAAAGATGGGTAAGGGGGAGCCCAAATCAAATCCCAAATTGGCTAAGGCATCAACAAGCTTATTACCTTCTCTAAGAGAATGGGATATAAGATAAATTTCAAAAGTTTCTAAAATATTCCATGCCTCTTGCAAAAGGTAATCAAGCTTCCAATTTTGAGTACTATGCTTTTTTAAAGCATTAATAATAATTAAGGAATCCCCCTCAATATGGAGTTTTGAAAACTTTAAAAGACATGCCAGTCTTAAGCCTTCAACAAGAGCAAGGATCTCAGCTTGATTATTAGTACCATTAGAAATTTTACCAAAAAAACCCTGTAAAACTTCTCCTTTTACATTTCTAAAAACCCCACCGATAGAAGATGGACTAGGGTTACCATGAGAAACCCCATCAAAATTGAATTTAATAAAATCTTCTGAAGGAGGCAACCATTTAACTAAATTTCTGTCAATTTTAAAAATTGTTGGAGAATTAGAAACAGGAAAAGAACTTAAAGATGTCCAATTTTTCAAGATATTATTATCCCAAGAAGAGAAAGAAAGATTGGTAGAGTTTTTAGATTTAATGTTATTCAAGACTACCTCTGAAATAGATTTTTCAATTATTAAAGAGATAGCCTCGAATTCCTTGCTTTCTTTTCTAAAGATCCTTCTATTCCTTTCTAGCCAAATGCTCTAAATGACAATAGAAGGGGAAACAAACCAAATAGAAGAAAAAGTAGAATCTTTGTATAAAAGAGGCCAACTTCGGAAGAGATCCAACAAAGAATTAGGAAGAGGAGAGAACCAACTTAACTTGGAAAAGAGCCACTTCCAACAAGAGAAAGCAAAAGGGCATGAAATAAACAAGTGATTAGTAGTTTCCTCACAAATGCCACATAAAACATAGTTAAAGGAGTCCATAATTCCCAATTTACCCAGTCTCTGACCCGTTAGGATTTTATTCTTTAATGCTAACCAAGCAAAAGCCCCAACTTTCGGGAGACAAGCATCATTCCAACAAAGAAAATGTGGCCAATCAACAACAGAGGGAGAATTTAAAATGATAAAAATCTATAACCATCCCTAACAAAGTAAGAACCATTATTAGAAAAAGGACCAAAACAATTCATCTTCTTTTGGGGAGAAACAAATTCTTCTATCACTCAAAATTTTAGAAAGGAGAATTTTTTGATTCCTAGGGAAAGAACAATTTGAAAAATCTTTCCAAGCTACATTGTAAAAAGAACCTACTTTAACAGAAAAATAATCCTTTACTTTAATAACCCAATTTGAAGAAAGAAAAAGTTTAGCTTGTTCCAAATCCTTAATAGAGGAAAGAGGAGAAAAACCATTCCAAGAGTCTTCCCAAAAATAAGCTTTAAAACCATTATTAATTTTCCAAGAAAGGTGAGGTAAAAGAACTTCTCTACAAGAGACTAGGAAATTCCAAATTGAAGAGCCTTTGGGGGGGTTAGCAATTGTAAAAATTCTCAATCCAAACTTATTAACAAATTTGAGACTTATCAATCCAGAGTCTATGCACAAAAGAATAAATCCACATGAGGAATTACAACAACAAACCCTTCATAATCATCATGGAATAGTTTTTATCTATGTCTTGCACTGTAAATATGGAAAGAAGTCATAAAACCTAAGTACCCCAACATGCACTCAAATACTATATAGGTTAATAGACAAAATGGTTTTCTACAACTTCATAACAATCATTAAGAAACTAATTTGTACAAGGAGATAAAGGTATTGTCAATCAGGTTAAAAAAAGCAATAATGAATCTTTCCATACACCATGATTACCTCTTAATCCACACAAATAAAATCAACCAATGAGAGCTCTACACTCATGAGTCTTAGCATTAAATAAAGACATGAGAAGTTTGTTCAAAACAATTTAAATGATAAATATGATTTATCTCTCTACCTACTCCATAAATATTTGCATGTAGGCTCAAATGGACAAAGATAGACTCACTCCTACCCTTGCAATCTCAAACTTGTTCATGAATTTCCCACTCATGCACGTACATAGAGTGGTTTGGCAACATACTGTTATGCACCCAATGTGATTCAAGTGTAGGGAACCGTCTCATAAATCACCCCTTATGTTATTTCCATTTACTACATACATAATGAAAATATAGCTTTGGAAGAACAATCAATGTAGGGGACATGTATTGCCAACCATTATCAGGTCTCATTGTGAATGTGGAACCAAAAAAACAAAAAACAAAGTGACTGAAGTCAAAGGAAACAAGATCACATAAAAACATCAAAATAAACACAAACAAATGAGATTTATACCTTTCTATGTGAATCTAGCTCCTTCCTCCTTGATAAGGTAGAGGACTTTACACCCTTAAGCCCTAGCTTCACCCATGAGGTAAGTTTCAATGTGAAATGCTCTCAAAGTGCCAATGCAGTTTCACCATAACCTAGCTACAATGGAGAGGATTGAGAGAAATTTGAGCATAGTAAGATTACTCAAAACTTGGATGATAAAATGGTTTGTGGAGGCTTGTATTTATAGGCAAATTGGAGGGGATTTTAATCCAATGATGGAGATTGATTGTTGAGATCAAGGGATGAGATTGATTATGAGATGGAGGGCTAGGATTTGATCAACAAAATTAGAGGGTGGAGAATAAAAATGAATCTTTTATTGATTTTGAGGACTTAGCATTAAATATGATTTAGATGGATGAGGAAATTTAAAATTAATTTTCTTGGGATGAGATGGAATTAAAAATTCTATTTTATGTGGGGATGTGCAAGTCCAAGGACACATGTACATTTTTAGCCACTTACATTTGTAAGCTAAAAAAGAGGAGGATGTTTTATCATGAAAATGGTAAAAATGAGTTGGAGTGTTTATGAATATTTTGCAATTTTTAATTTGTGGGTGTGGGAGAAGGTGTTAATCATGCTTTGACCAAGTTAATCAAGGTGATTAGCTTAGTAAATGTGGCTGGAAAAAATTAGTGGATGAGGTAATCAAGGTTTAGGATTAATTAAATAATGTTTTATTTAATTAATCCAGGTCTAGGGGTCATGTAGGCTAGGGTAGCTAATTAAATAATGGCTATTTAATCAACTAGGTTAGGGGTAGGCTAATTAGTAGGCTTGATTAATCAGATAAACATGATTTACCTAATTAATTAGGTTTAGGGAAGTGGACAAATTAACTTAAATAAATATTTGACATATTTATTTAATTAATTGGGTGATGTTAGTAATGTGTGACTATTGAATTAACCAAATCAATTTTTAAAGAATAAGCGAATAATTCAGGTGTTGGGTGAGGTAATTAATTAAATAAAAATTTAATTAATTAATCAGATGAGGAATTAGTGATATGGATGATGTCAGAGGATAGTTAAACGATTAAGACATTTTTAGGTGTCTATATTTGCCCCTCTTTGACGTGGCGTCATGATCTAGTGGGGATATGGCGTCAAGTCAAAGAATTTGCCCCAATTGCTAGGAAAAAATAAAATGGATGAGGGATGCCCCCTTGAGAGGTCGGGTGAAAAAATAATTTTTTTCTGGGTGATCTCTCGAAAGGAGGAAATGGTGGTGAAAAATGGATAGAGGACGAGAAATCATGTTGATTGGAAGAAAAACAGGCGAAAAAGGTTATGGTTTGCACCCTGGGGGAAGAAAAAGGTGTTGGAGGATGACATGACAGGCTATAAATGGAAAGGGTGAGCCCAAAGTGCCACATTTGCACACATTGAGATTATTGGACGAGAGGAGATAGGAGACGAGATGGCACAACCACCTTTCCCCTGCTACGAGCATCAATTCAAGTGAGTGCACACCTACCTGAGATCACCCTTGGCGGACCCACGGGTATGTTGACTATCTTTGACTTTGTTAGTTTTGGGTTTCGGGACATTTATTGCACAGGAAATGGACAGATTAGGCGGATTGACACCCTAATGCAGCCGTTTTGGCACCATCCATTGCCGAATTGGTGCCATCCTCTAGATTGACTCCATAGGCCAATTGGTGGTTAGTATTTTTGGCGCTATTTTATAAATTTTTGGCATCATCGTCTGTTTTGGCGCCATCCTGAAATAGGGGAATTTCAGAGAAATGGCGCCATCGGTGAAAGTTTTGGCGCCAACATCTGGTTTGGTGCCATAGGTCTGAGAGTTAGGGTTTTAGCGCCATATTCTGGCGTTTTGGTTCCATCTTCTGGAATGGTGCCATACCTAGGATTTGTGGTGCCATGCTCTAGAATGGTGCCAGGGTTTTTTGGGGTTAAATGGTACTTTGGCACTAAACTTTGTTTTAGCGCCAAACATGGGAGTATTGGCGCCATCCTGCGGAGTAGCGCTATATCAGGGAGAAGTGGCACCAAACTCTGGTTTGGCTCCCTATGGGTTAAAACTAGTGCCAAACTCTATTTTGGCGCCATAGGGGCTAGAAATAGCACCATAGCACATAATTAGAAGAAAGATAAGTTTTTGATGGTTATTTTGCAGATGCAGATTGATGGGCATATTGTGGCTTCGTGGGAGCGATGAGTTCTCACCGTTATGAGGTTAATAGATGGGTTTGATCAGGCTACGTTAGCTAGATTAGGGAGATTGGGACTACAGACAGTGTTCAAGATGCCCAATATATAGACACATAGGGCTATGATGACAACCCTAGTGGAGCGGTGGAGTGAGACATGCTCCTTCCTACTACCTACAGGTGAGATCACCATCACCTTGGAGGATGTGTGGAGGATTATTAGGTTGCCGATTGCTAGGGTGAGGGCTACATATGATATTGCTAGAGGACGAGCATCCCTAGATAGGGCATTTGCCCCAGGTCACCCAATTCTTACAACAGATCAACGGCATATGAGCTATGCTCGGACTTTGGCGGCTAGAGTGAACGATTTTACACTATTTATATGTGCAGTGATTGGGGGACTTGTGATGATGGATCAACGCACGCAGGGATTCTCGATTGGTTGGGGTGTGGAGATTGAGCAAATGGTTCAGCACAAAATGATGTATGCATGGGGGCTGTGTATGTTAGCTCAGTTGTACCATGAGATGCATACGATTGTATACCACTTGGATGAGGTTCTTTCTACTGGGGTGACATTGTTACATGTGTGGGCCTTTGAGCACATAGGCATCATGAGGCCGCAGGGAGCACTATTTTGGGCACATTTCGAGGCGTTTGTATTTTTGTACAGGACACCAATTCAGTATGTTTATGTTGGGCAGTTGCGATACTGATGACGTATTTTTGATGACTTGGTTTCCATTGTGTCACATCCATATATCAGAGTGGAGGAATGGGCGGATGATCATGCCCATATGTCATATACATTTCAGGTGTGATATTTGATAGGCCAAGGGGATCATACCATTGACATGTATCTCCCCTCACGGGTGATGAGGTAGTTTGGGTTACGATAGGACTTGCCACAAGCGATGACAATTTCTGCGAGGATGCCATGGGATGTCAGATGGCCGGTACAGATATAGCCCCAGGTGGCTATTCAGGATATTGCGGCATTGCAGTATGTGTAGTGGGATTGAAGGAGTACAGTGATTGATGTAGGGACCACCCCATATTATGACTGATGGTGGGCAGTGTGGAGTTCGATCCGCTTAACAGATCCCGCGGCCGAGCCAGATATGACAATGGAGGAGGGGGAGGATGGGGAGGAGGTTTGGGAGGATGTGGTGATGGAGGAGGTTGCCATTGATGAGGGTGATGGTATTGGGGTTTTGGGTGTAGCAGTAGCAGAGCAGTTATTGGGGAGAGGACGGGGGCGGAGACAACGAGGTCCCCTGCAATAGGCACAACATCAGGTGCCTTAGGAGGTACCTATGCAGCAGGGATAGAGGGGACAAATGCCGCCACCACGAGCACCACCGCAATAGCAGGGTTAGAGATAGGCACCACCCCAGGTTCCACCCTAGCAACAGGCACATCAGATCAGGCCACAACCTTAGGTGCAACAAGTTAGGCCACAGACATAGGTACAACAGATACCAGTGCATCAGATGGGGCCATTTATAGGGGATGGGGCATTAGAGGTAGGGGCGTTGGGGACATGACCTGGTCATGCTACAGGTATGCGAACTGTGCGTCATCATACTTGAGCCGAGGAGGAGGAGAAGGTAGGCACTTTACGGGCCCAGGTGACCAGTTTGGAGGATATGGTGGCTCGCCAGAGGTAGGAGCTTTAGCAGCTACATGGAGCAACTACCTTGCTAGATGGAGGGAGTGGGAGAGATAGAGATTCTCAGATTAGCACATTGCAGGCGCAGATAGGGCAGCTGCAGTTGCAGGTGGCTGGTATTACAGCTGAGTGGGATCAAGAGAGGGCACTGCAGTAGGTAGCAAAGGCTAGGTTGTAGAGTGTGAGACTAGAACTCAATAGGCAGAGGGACAAGTGGTAGCTCTATAGGCAGAAGTTACTCGACTACAGGGGATGGTAGCTGGGACTAGCATTGGACATATATACTCAGACTCCCAACAACATATTCAGCAATTGTAGGACCAACTCTTAGATCAACATTCTCAAGCTGAGTATTACTATGGTGCTTATTGTGTCACGATTCTTGAGGGTCAGTGGGTGCCTGGTTATAGTCAGCGGAGTGGGTCTAGGATGTCAAGTTCTTACAAATCTAGGAGATCCTAGCAGTCAGTGCAGCAACTTGCGGCACCTCCACCACCGCTACCTCAGTAGCCACAATAGCCACCTCAGCAGTAATAGCCACCTTCGTAACAACCCAGGTCTCCTAATGGCTCTACTAGGGGGTCATTAGCCTAGGGTTGATATCTTGATGTATTATGTATCATGACATTGTATTGTTATTTTTAAGTGATGTATTTTTGGTGGCGATGTATGCATTTTGTGGTTATGGATATTTATGATGTTCATGGTGATGTCTATGTTTTTATGATGATGATGATGGATGCATTTATGGATGTTTTATGATGATGTTTTTATGATTATGATGGATGTATTTATGGATGTTTATGATGATGTTATGGATTACATAGATAGATGGATTATGCTTTATAGATGGTTATGGATGTATTGTGGATGTTATTTATTATGGATGCATTTTCTATTTTTGGTATGGATATGTATGGATTATGATGTGGAATATATGCTTAGATTAATAAACATACATGGATGAAAATTCTATGGGATATGGTTATGTATGTAATGGATAGATGATATGTGGATAGATGATGATAAATGGATAAAATGAGTAAATGGATTAATGGTTAATGATGTAATGATTAAATGATAATGGATGTAATGATAAATGGTTGATGAATGGATGAATAAATGTCAAATGGCAAATGGATTAATGATAATCAAAATGAATTAATGAAAGAATGACTAATAAATGGATAAATGATGATAATGGTTAATGTTTATGTAATGTAATGGACAAATGGTAAAATGGTTATGGTAAATGGCTAAATGATAAATGACAAATGATGAACAATATAATGATTAATGAAATGGATATGTGGTAATGGATAAATGTAATGGTTGATTTAATGGTAAAATGTTAGATGACTATGATAATGCTAATGGACAAATGATGAAATGATAGTGAAAATGTAATGGTTGATGAAATGGACAAATGATAATGAGATGGGTAATGGGATGGGTTGATTCTATGGTTGGATGTCATGATACATGTGATATTCTTTGATCCCTGGGCGATGGGGTTAGGTGGTTGGGGTAGGTTTAGGGATGGTTGGTATAGGTTTAGGGATGGTTGGGATACTAGGTCACCTTAGACACCACGTTATTAGAGGGGTTTTTGTTGAAAATGGGTAAAGTATATAGGGTGGATTGGTTAGAGTGATTGTTTGTGGGGAGAGGAGGTATGTTAAAGTGGTTGAATGAAAAGTGGGGGGTTGAATCATCATTAGATTCTAAGTCCAGATAGTGTGTTGAATGGTTGGCGATAGAAAGGGGGATGGGTAATGATGAGTGCCAAATTGCACTCATGAAATACATCTCTTTGCCTCTCTTTTTCCCCTCTCTCAGTTCATCTTTCCTAGTGTCTGCACCCAAATAAGTTAGCAAGATCGTTCTATTTTGTGATTAATTAAGATAGATTACTTAAGATTAGAATTTCTGATTAAGTGACTAATGTGCATGGAATTGATGAAACAATATAGAACTTCTCTCTCTTTTTGAATCAACAAGTGTAGATGCCAGGAACAGCGATTTTGTGCATCTCTGGAGATCATCTTCAATGATCTCCGGAGACAATACCAAAGAACCATGACACCTGAAGTTTTGAAGATATGAGGAATGCCTCTCCGGGGCTCTGCGAGAGTCTGGAGTATCTCCGGAGCTGAACAAGAAGCTACAAACATATCTCTGGAGTTGCAGACAGGAACAACTATCTCCAGTGCCTCCTAAGAGTAGGGCATATTTCTTGTAGAGTTGCCGACCAGATGCTCTCAACAGCGATCTTAATACCCCTCACTTCACTCAAAGCATCACCTGAGTGGTGAAGGGTCAACTATTAGTTAAACTGCTGAAGTTTTATCTTTTCAAAGATTTTGCATGAGTTACGAATTGAACTAATCAATATCCTTATTTTTAGGGCTTTGATGCCCAAGTGTATTAAGACTTAAACTTAGACTTCTGAGTGGACTTCTGTTCCACTCAAGTCTACCTTTCTCCCATGGTTATTTTTCATAAGTTAGACAGTTAAGTACAATAAAGAGATGGTGTCATCTCATAGAAAGACTGGTAGATAAGTTCAGTGATATATCATCACTCATTTTTATATATACTCTCAGAAATAGTAGAAGAAATATACAATGATAAAATTATTCTAACTCTCAGAGATATCAGTTCTGTGTTAGCCATATTTTTGAATGCAGAAATGAATGAATTAGACTGAATTTAGTTGTGATCATCTTTTGTGCTGATTTCCTACTATAGCCTTCAGCCTCAAGGGTGTGGAGCAAGGGCCCACTCTCACCACTTAGGCAGGAGGCTAGTACCACTGTTTTATTGTTTCAGTTTTCTATTATAAAGGTGTTTTCTATTTTAATAGATAGATGCATGTTATTATTTCTCTGCTTTAAGTAAATTTCCTGTTTTATTCTATTTTCTAGCATTCATTAAATTTATTCAACAAGCAGATAGATTAATCTCTTTTTAAATTAGGACTAGCTATAAATTGGTAACTATAGAATCCCTAGTTGCAGACAACCGTGGACACAGCCCTGGTTTTTGACATCTAAAAATAGATTAAATGATGAGGTACAGCGACAGCCTATCATTTTTGGCGGCGTTGCCGGGGAAAGTTTGTGTTAATTAGGGACACTGAGTTAAAGCAATTTTTAGGATAGATCTGTATGGTTAGAGCTAGAGATCTAAAAGGAAGATATATTAAGCAGACACCCCAACAACACACCATAGGGGAAAGCAGTGGGGTGCTACAAAATCTTGTTGAAGAAGGATACCTAGATCTTAATTTGGAACCTGCACCTCAAAACAACAATCCCTTAGATCCTCCAGACATTCCACTTGCCAATTATATCTAGGAATTACAACAAAAGTTTGAGGCAGATTCTTTGGTAGAACCTAATTTCCTAGAGCCTCAGGAAGAAGAACCAGTACTAAACATGGAAAATGATAATCATGGGGAAGAGGAAAATTAGGCTCCAAGAACCTTCTCTTATCCTATTGTTTTGGTTGCTGGAGACAATGCTCCTATGAAGAATATCTCACCAGCACACCTGCCAAACTTTAGAGGACTTTCTTTTGAGGATCCAGATCAGTTCTTGTTTGAATTCAAAGTAGTCTACCAAACTTATGATTATGGATCAGATAACCAGAAACTCAAACTGTTCCCTTCAACCCTGAAAGCTTCTGCGATGAGATGGTTTATGGGTTTACCCCAAAATTCTATCCATTCTTGGGATCAAATGGAAACAAATTTTTTGGAAAAATACCAAGATTATTGCAGATCCAGTAATAAAAATGAAGAATTGTTTAAAATTAGGCAGGGGGAGGAAGAATCCTTAGAAGACTATGTGGATAGGTTTAATTTTGCCTTAAGAAGGTATGGCAATCCAGTGGATCACTCCTTGGCCAGAACCCTGTTTATAAAAGAATTGGATAAAGAATCAAAATAGGCACTAGACCTAATGGGAAAAGGGAACATTAACAAAATAGAAATACCTGATATAGAGGAACTCTGCAGGAACTATTCCAGAACCCAAAATAGAGTAAGGTCATCCAAAACTTTTAAAGGGAAGAATGAAATAGGACAGTTGATGGAGGAAATTGCAAATCTAAAAACAAACATTCTGGTCCAACTAAATACCACATTGGATAGGATTCAAGTAAAAACTAGAACAACTAATCAAAATAGAGCAACTAAACCACTCTCCATCTATTGTCCTAAGTGTAGAAACAAACACCTGTTGAGAGAATTCCCCTTGGACAAATCAGAGATTTGTCAGATCTGTGATAGGGAACATCCTACCAGTCAGTGTAGTCAACTTCCAGCCTTGAAAAGATTGAGTAAAAAGAATGCTGTGATAGAAGAGGAGTTGAACTATGTGGGACAAAAACAAACTAAAAATTTCCCTTATAATCAATATCCAAACTAGTCTTCTTATAGGGGTCCTTCTAATTGGGGAAATAATCAGTGGAATCCAACTTGGCATGGCCCTCAAAATAATCCTCCTTGGGGACAGTAGGATTGGCCAAGTCACCATTGGAAAAACCAAAATTGGCAAAACCAAAATTGGCAAAATCAGCCTTAGGGAAATCAACAGTGGCCACCACAGTTTGGATCACAAAATATGCAACCTCAATGGGGTCCTCAACAAGGATATAATCAACAATACCAAGGACAACCTAGACGTTTCCAACCTCAACAGCAGGGTTTACTAACTGGATCCTCCAACACACAGGATCAAACACAAAATGAACCAGTTAGTCAACCACCTTTACCAGCTTAGCCTATACCAAACCCACGGAATAAATAGGGAGTAGCTGTCTACATGACAGAGCAAGAAAATCTGGCTAGAATTAATGCTATATATTCAAATAATCTCCAGCTGCGTTCTGGGAAAGCATTCCCAAGACCATCTCCTCCAACTATAGTTGAAGTAACCAATGATGAGGAACCTGAAAATCCATCCAATCAACCCCTAGAGGAGATTACTAACGAAAAAGTGCTAGAAAAATCATCCATAGACAACTCTGGAGTTACTCCTAAAAGGGTGGCTCTGGAGAACAGTCTTGAACACAATTCTGACAAGAGCTCCGGAGATGCTCCAGAGATGGAAAAGCTAGCACCATACCCAGAACGGCTTAAACAGAATGCCCCCTAGAGAAAGATTCTACAAAAACAAATCCAAACCAATCTGGAATCAGAACTTTACAAGAAATCAAATAGCTAAACATTGAAATTCCTCTTCTCCAGGCAATCAGAGATGTACTAGAACTAAATCAGTTTATTAAACAGTATTGTATCAAAACAAAGGGCAGAAAGAAAAACTTTTCCTCCACAATACAGGTGGAAGGAAAAGTAGTGGATCTATTGATGGGAGAAATTCTCCTCCCAAAATATGGAGACCCTAGAAATCCTGTCATAACTATTTTCATGTCAGGGGTAGAAATTTCAAATGTTCTGGTTGATTTAGGAGCAGCAATTAATGTGATGACAGTTCATACAATGGACAAGTTAGCTCTATCAGGTATCCAATCCACAACTACAATTCTTCAACTTGCTGATCAGTCAGTAGCTATTCCAAAAGGAGTAATCACTAATGTACCTGTTGTGATAGATTCATGGGAATTCCCAGTGGATTTCTTAATACTAGAACCTAGAAACCAGAGAAATGCTTATCCGCTGATTTTAGGAAGACCATGGCTAGCTACTGTAGCAGCATCTATTGATTGTCGAACTGGAGATATGGTCATTTCTAATGGGATAGATCTAAAAAAGATATCTCTGTATTCTCCAGCTAAACCATCAATGCATTACACAGGAAGAGTATGGGTGGATGAACCAGAGAACATGGACAACAGTGCCTCATTAGCTATGGTAACCATTAAGGAACATCTGGGAGAATTAGAAGAAGTATACTATGATACAACGGAAGACTTCACTCACATCTTAATCAATAAATATGTGATGGAACTCGCCCAAGATCCTCAGAGAGAACTTCTTATTTCTTCTCATTGTACCCTTGCCAACATTATTCCTTGTGGGGAAACCTTTTACAGGGACTTAGCCACTTTTCACATGTTACTTCCACATTCTTGTCCTCTCAATACCATGATACCAATGTATGGACTCACCACATCTATGGATCAAATCACAAAACAGGTCATGATTCTGCCAGGGAAAACACTTAATATAAATACTCAGTTAACAACAAGTCAGGAAGAAAAACTTATCTAGCTTTTGGTCTCCCACTCAGTATCTTTTTCCTGGGAATACCAAGATATGAAAGGCATACCTCCTGAGATCTGTACCCATCATATCTACACTGAGAATATTAAACCTGTCAGGCAACCACAAAGAAGATTGGATCCTGCTTTAAAGGACATTATCAAAACTGAAATAGAAAAATTACTCCAGGTAGGGTTCATATATCCAATCTCAGACAGTCAATGGGTCTCACCCCTTGTCATTGTGCCTAAAAAGAATGGGAAATAGAGGGTGTGTATTGATTATAGAGAACTCAACAAGGCCACAAAAAAGGACTACTTTTCCTTACCATTTATTGACCAAGTTTTGGACAACCTTGTTGGGAGAAAGTATTTTTCTTTTCTAGATGGATTAAGTGGGTATAATCAAATTCAAGTAGCACCTAAAGACCAAGACAAAACCAGCTTCACATGCTCTTGGGGAACCTTTGCTTACAAAGTTCTTCCCTTTGGGCTATGCAATGCCCCAGCTACATTTCAGAGATTGGTTCTAGCTATTTTTGCTGAACTGGCTAATGAATGCATGGAGGTCTACATGGATGACTTTACTGTGTATGGGGATAACTTTGAGGAAGCTCTCACAAACCTTGAAAAAGTACTAAAATGCTGTGAGAAAAATCAACTGTCCCTTAGCCATGAGAAATGTTTTATGATGGTGGAGGAAGGAATTATTTTGGGACACCATATTTCAGAAAAAGGGATCAAAGTGGATCAGAACAAGATAGAAGTAATCACACAGTTGCCTTCACCCAAAAATCAGACTGACGTCAGAAGTTTTCTGGGTCATGCAGGCTACTATAGGAGGTTCATAGAAAATTTCAGCAGAATAGCTGCCCCCTTGTTTACCCTGCTTAACAAAGAAACATAATTTCTGTGGATAGAAGACTGTCAATCAACATTTGAAACTTTGAAGGAGAAGTTTACTGTCACACCAATCTTAAGGGGACCTAATTGGACTTTACCATTTCACATACAAACTGATGCTTCAAATGAATCCATTGGGGCAGTTTTAGGACAAAAGGAGGAAGGAGAAAGTATGCATGCCATTTATTACATCAGTAAAAACCTTACCTCTACAGAAAGAAATTATACAACAACTGAAAAAGAATTCTTGGCAGTTATCTATGCTATAAACAAAATCAGGCATTATATCACTGGATATAAAATATTTGTGCACACTGATCATGCAACCATCAAGTACCTAATGAATAAACTAGTAGTAGGTGCAAGGATCATCAGGTGGTTATTGCTATTGCAGGAATTTGATATTACCATAGTTGATAATCCAGGGAAGTTTAATTTGGTTGCTGATTTTCTGTCAAAATTGCATACAGGAGGAGAAGACCAACCAGTGGAGGACAAATTCCTAGATGAACATCTTTTTGCCATATCCACTATTGCACCTTGGTTTGCTGACATAGCTAATCTTTTAGCTACAGGCTTGTATCCATCCCATTTTACTTCAAAATAAAGAAAATGTTTAGTTAAAGAAAGTTTATCCTACAAATGGTTGAATGGTTTACTATTTAAATGTGGTCCTGATTTCATTCTATGTAGGTGCTTAAAGGCTGATGAGACTTTTGATGTGTTGAGAGCATGTCATGATGAACCATCTGGTGGCCACTACTCTTTCCACCGGACAGTCCACAAGATCCTTGGAGTTGGTTACTACTGGCCTTCTCTTCATAAGGACACAAAGAAGTATGTGCAACACTGTGACCAGTGCCAAAGGATGGGGCAGCCAACCTTTACCCAGGAAATGCTGCTACATCCTCAAGTCATGATGGAACCGTTTGAGCAATGGGGTCTAGACATTGTGGGACCAATTTCACCACCATCATCAGGCAAGGAGTATATTCTAGTGTGCACAGACTATGTTACTAAGTGGGCTGAGGTTCAAGCATTACAGTTTGCAAGAGAAGAAAAAGTTGCTGATTTCCTCTACAATAAAATTTTCTTAAGATTTGGAGCCTCAAGATCAATAGTTTCAGACAGACGACCTCAGTTTACTTCACAGGTAATCAAGGCATTCACATATTTATACCAAGTCAAGCACATGAAATCTTCACCTTACCATCCTCAAGCAAATGGGCAGGTAGAAGTAACTAATAGAGAACTTGAGAATATTCTGACAAGGATAGTGGCAATGAACAGAAAAGATTGGGCTAGTAGATTACCTGAAGTAGTTTGGGCTTACAACACCACTTGGAAGTCCACAACAAAGTTTTCACCATATGAATTAGTTTATGGGAAAAAGCCTATATTATCTATAGAATTTGAACTCCAGACACTTAAAACTGTATTGGGTGTTGGTCTGCCATTGTCTATAATTCAACAGAACAGAATTCTTCAGCTCAATGAGTTGGATGAGATTCGAACAAAAGCCATTTAGCAAACAAAACTGGTTCAATACCAGAGGAAGCAATGGCATGACCAACACATTAAGAGGAGGACATTTCGACAAGGAGATTGGGTTCTTTATGATTCTAAATTCAAAGAATTCAAGGAGAAATTGCAGACTCACTGGCTGGGTCCTTATCAAATAAAGGACGTGTTTGAAAATGGAACTGTATTATTGCAATCTATTGATGGGAGCACATACACATTTCTAGTAAATGGTCATCGAATCAGGCTCTACAAAAGACCATCTATTAAAGAAGAGTTTCTGAATAATCTGTGTTTTGATATAGGGGATACCTTCTCTGTCACGGTGTTGGATTGAATTATTCTGAAAAAAAAGGAAGAAAACTAGCAATGGCTGCCTTCTTAAAAAAAAATAGAGGAAGATGGAAAACCAGCAAATGGCTGTCTTTCTTGGCCAAGGGAGTTGAAAACCAATAAAATGGTGGTTCCCTTCTTCAGGATAGTTGAAATAATTAAGCTCCGGATATGATCAATTGCCAGAAGTTGGTCCAATGCATCTCTGACGCTTCTCAAACTGGAGCACCTCTGGTTCTTTCTAATTAGGAGCACCTCCGGTGCTTTCTAATTAGGGGCACCTCCAACGCTCTGTCAATAATGCCATCAGTCTCCATAATAAGGGAGGGACCCACCTCTCCAGGCAGTAAAGTAGACAAATCATATGATGAGGTCGTCATGACTCATCCTCTACTTCATCACAAAGAGTAATTAAATTAGAATAATAATCAATTGCAGGAGTATCCACGAGTCGGCGCTGACATCACCTAAGGGCGTGGATTTTCGAACCACTCAGTGCAATGATTGGAGGTCACGTACAAATGGGAAGTGGATGTCATCTCAAGCCGCTGCTCAATTGCCACGACGCGTACAGTTTCTAAAACGACACATCATCTCTCCCATGTACATCGCCTCATCATTAAAACTGATCTAGGTAAATCTGTCTTTAATTAATCATTATTAGTAACTGTCCTGTCTTTCTGTTTTGGGTGCTGCCACGATGACACATCCTTCCGCCATCATTTCTTTCTTCACATCCGAGCATGCCGCCATCTGTGCCTTAATGCCACCTTACCTCTGGAGTGCCTTGTTAGTTTGCTACATTTATGGCTGCCTTGGTCCCATAACCCATCTGCATAAGCCTAAACTAAAAAAAATAACATCCCTCATTCAAACCTCCAGAATAGACTAAAGTATAAGGTAAATTAAGCAATTCTCCAGAGTCTACAGAGCAATTTGAACAATACTCTGGAGCCCACAGAGATAAGAGGGAAAGATAGACTGCAGATTGGGAAGGTAAAAGAATAAACATAGAAGGTGGCATCAATTCAGCAATGGGAGTCAAGAAGAAGTCTAAGCCAAAAAATACTGCGGGTCTTCTGAAGGATGCCACTGTAGCAAATATTTTAAGGGCTGCTGGATGGTTAGATTTCCTGGACAAATTCAAAGGGTTTCAGGAGGATATTGTGGATGAATTCCTTAGGAATTTAAGAGACAACCAGACAACTGTGAGAGGAAACCAAATCAATCTCTCCTCAACAATTATCAACCACATTTCTGGACTTCTCAAACAAGGTGAGAGGTTCTACCACCTGAAAACCTTATACACTGATTTGATTAGAAATTTTTCTATTCGTGGTGAACCTGCTATTCAATTACATACGAATGAGAATGAAGTCAAAGGAATTTTGAGGTCCACATTCCCAAACCCTTGGGCATCTGTTGCTACCTGGTTAATGAAGTACTTTACTTGTGATGGCCAATTCTCTATAGTTTTAGGGCCAATCATGAAAATGCTAATTTTTCTCAGACATGGAAATAGACACCCTGAGTATAGCATAAATATCCCCAATTTCCTGTATTTTGCCATCAGGGCAACTGCAGAGAAATATCAGCAGAATAAGGGACCCATGAAACATCATGGCCTCATCTTTCTGGTAGTCAAGCACCACTTCCTATCTCAGGCCAATGGAGAAGAACTATTGCAAAACTTTCTTGAGCACAACCCCCAGGTCAGAGAACCAGAGATAGCACAACCAGAAGGTGAGAGTTCTCCTTCTCACCAAGATGAGGAAATTGAGCCTTCAGCCTCCTCCATAGCTGTTCACAAAGGGAAGTCACCCTCACAAGAGGCCACTTCATCTGCAGCCCCTGTTCCTGATAAAAAGAGGAAAGGCAAACGAATTGCAGAACTTGCTCCTACACAAACCCTATACATGACTCGGTCAGTCAGGAAAAAGATGACTCTACCTGAGGAATCTTGGCCTAAGGAATTAACAGAGGAAAGGTTAGGACAGGGAATTGAGGAAAAGTGGTGGGCTGAAGAACCATCCCATGATTCAGATGAGATCCCTCTGGTCAGGAAGAGGAAGCAAAGTGAAAATTATACAGCACCATCTGTTCATGTGGAGTCAAGTCCAGTTTCAATACCACCATGCGCTCCGGAGATAGGAAACTTACAAACTTTTACTATCTCCTTAGATTTTGAGGAAGGGAGACCTGGTCCGGAGGCACCAGCCCCACCTTTGCTCCGGAGAAGCAAAAGGAAGAGACAACTCTCACAAGCTGAGAAGGATACTACCCTGCTCGCTGAGGCACTCCTGGAATTGAGAACATGTGAGGATAAAGATGGGCCTTCATCAGTGCCAGCAGCAGCAGATGATCCTCAGGACATGAAGACTGAAGGAGGAACAGGGCAAATGGATACATTAGGAAGAGCAGGGTAGATGGCCATGGATAACCTTGATGATCAGCCAACAGCCACAGAAACAGAGGCAGAAACTCTATCTCATCCCTCTGACCAAGAGGATATAGAAATTTCAACAGAACAACAATTGATGGAAGAAATTGAAAATTTAAAAAGGATGCTCTGGGGAAAGAATTTGATTATTACTGACCTCAAGAAGGTCAGAGTAGAGGTGGAGATGGAGCTGAAACAAACTATTACAAATATCCAAACAGACCTCCAAAGCAAGGATAAAATCATCCAGGAGAAAGAGGCAGAGTTGGAAGCACAGAAATGTGAGGCAGCCAAATTGGTGGAAGAAAAAGAGAAAGAAGCAGCACAGAAGGTTTCTGAGCTCACCATGGCCAGAGACAACAGCCTCACAATAATGGTGGCATTGATTGAGAAGGTACAAAGCCAGGATAAACAGTTAACTTGGGCCAATAACAGACTGGATGACCAAGAAGAATATATTCAAGAATTGTCTGGGCCAAGGGCAACCAATGAGCAGGAAATCCAAATAGATGCCTATGTGGGTCCAATCCCCATTGACATTCCCAAAGCCCTGTTTCATTGGGAGAAAAGGTGTAGAGAATTTGAGGCCTCCAAGCCAATGTTGTAGTTACAAAGGGCAGTCACTACCAGAGCAGAAAGAATAGCAACTTTGGAAGGCAAAATCATTAAAATGGCCTCCCTTTCCTCAGAAATTCTATCCTGCAGGCCTCCAAGTGCCAGCTATTCAATGTTCTTACAAGAAAGGGTACTGCAAAGGAAACTCTCCTTAATCCTGTCTGACATAACTAAGGATACCGAAACAGCAGAAGGATTCATGGCAGCTTACACCAGGAGCAATGATGAGGACAAAAACTTCCTATGTGAATTATACCTACATGGGTTCTGTATTAATGATATAACCTTCATTATTAATTACTTTGTGGGAGAATGTCAGCTTACGGCATTCATGTCCCTAATGATGAACCACTCCCTGTCTGGGCAGAATAGATGGAAAATGAAAAATTGAAGAACTGGTTGAAGCAAGTTGATAAGTACAGAGGAAATGGTAACACCAACAGAACCACTTGGACCACCTATCTCCAAGATTATAGACTGACTGACAGGCTGCTTTGCCAAAATAAATCCAAAATGTGAAAAGCAGGAGGACCTGCCAAACCTTAGGTATGGGGGGGATGATGAGTGCCAAATTGCACTCATGAAATACATCTTTTTGGCTCTCTTTTTCCCCTCTCTCAGTTCATCTTTCCTAGTGTCTGCACCCAAATAAGTTAGCAAGATCATTCTATTTTGTGATTAATTAAGATAGATTACTTAAGATTAGAATTTCTGATTAAGTGACTAATGTGCGTGGAATTGATGAAAAAATGTAGAACTTCTCTCTTTTTGAATCAACATGTGTAGATGCCAGGAACAGTGATTTTGTGCATCTCCGGAGATCATCTTCAATGATCTCCGGAGACAATACCAAAGAACCATGACACCTGAACTTTTGAAGATATGAGGAATGCCTCTCCAGAGCTTTGCGAGAGTCTGGAGTATCTCCGGGGCTGAACATGAAGTTACAAACATATCTCCGGAGCTGTAGACAGGAACAACTATTTCTAGTGCCTCCTAAGAGCAAGGCATATTTCCTGCAGAGCTGCCGACCAGATGCTCTCAACAGCGATCTTAATACCCCTCACTTCACTCAAAGCATCACCTGAGTGGTGAAGGGTCAACTATTAGTTAAACTGCTGAAGTTTTATCTTTTCAAAGATTTTGCATGAGTTACGAACTGAACTAATCTAATATCCTTATTTTCAGGGCTTTGATGCCCAAGTGTATTAACACTTAAACTTAGACTTCTGAGTGGACTTCTGTTCCACTCAAGTCTACCTTTCTCGCATGGTCATTTTTCATAAGTTAGATAGTTAAGTACAATAAAGAGATGGTGTCATCTCATAGAAAGACTGGTAGATAAGTTTAGTGATATATCATCACTCATTTTTATATATACTCTCAGAAATAGTAGAAGAAATATACAATGATAAAATTATTTTGACTCTCAGAGATATCAGTTCTGTGTTAGCCATATTTTTGAATGTAGAAATGAATGAATTGGACTGAATTTAGTTGTGATCATCTTTTGTGCTGATTTCCTGCTATAGCCTTCAGCCTTAAGGGTGTGGAGCAAGGGCCCACTCTCACCACTCAGGCAGGAGGCTAGTACCACTGTTTTATTGTTTCAGTTTTCTATTATAAAGGTGTTTTCTGTTTTAATAGATAGATGCATGTTACTGTTTCTCTGCTTTAAGTAAATTTCTTGTTTTATTCTATTTTCTAGCATTCATTAAATTTATTCAACAAGCAGATAGATTAATCTCTTTTTAAATTAGGATTAGCTATAAACTGGTAACTATAGAATCCCTAGTTGTAGACAGCCGTGGACACAACCCTAGTTTTTGACATCTGAAAATAGATTAAATGATGAGGTACAGCGACAGCCTGTCAGGTAAGCTAGGTAAATTACTTGTATTGACATTATTGAGAGCATTTCTAGATTTATTATAGAAAAAAGAGATATTTTCACCAAGGTATGAAAGGACCAAGGTGGTAATATATATCCATCTTTGCATGGACTAGACTCACAAACAATAGGTTGATCTCATGCATGCCCAAGGTAGTATAACCTTGCCTAGATGAGGGAAGGAGACTCATAGCATAAGTTCTTTAGTACATAAAAGGTATGGTTAACCATAGATGTAAGTAGGGAACAATATGCTAGAACCGACTCTACATCTTCAAGATATGAATACCATTCTTAGAGTAATGAAATCAACCCAGAAGCATGACATTCAAAACAATGACCATGTCCATTCTAGGTGTTTTCCGTCACATACCATGATATAGTGAGATCAAGATAGCTTTGGAATGATCCTGTTATGTTAGAAAATGTCCCCTTGGGGGCTTTTCCCTTTTAAGGTTTAGCTCCCGGGTCTTGTTAATGCATTTAGAGCATCTTGCATGATTTTGATGACTCCCAATAAGAAAACCCTAAAGTTTTATGGAAAATAGGACTAAGGGGATGCACTTAACATAAGTCCTACCTGAAATAGGCGGGGAGGACTTGGCTGCCCCCTAGTCCTGCCCTATTTTAGGCCAGGCCCAATTTTAGAGTTTAGTTTATGACTGTTATTTAGGTCCTATGCCGACACGGTAAGTTTCAATTACGAAATTCTTGGTGGGAATGTTTGTAGTTGCATATATAAGCATGATTAGGTTATCATTTGTAAACTAGATGGAAATTGTGAACTTTAGGCATTCTTGTGATTTTGGAGCATTCAAAATATTCATTGTGTTGCAGAGCAAAGCATTGTTATTATGTTTGTGTTTGCAGATTTGGCATCCATCTCCTCATGACATGAAGAACATCTTCCTTCCATGAGATCTCCACTACAAGGTGATATCATTTATGTTTTCAATCATTTATCATTTGGATTTCACCTCTATCCACAGGGATATGCACTCTTTATTTGACAAAGGTGTTCAGAAGACTTGAATGTCTCTCTGGGGCTTGACTGAGGCAAGCCTTTAAACACCACAACCCCCAACCCATTTTTCCGTGATTGCAAGTTACAAGTTGCAGGAACAGAAAAAGTGGAGTTGTAGGAGAGTAGTGCAAACTATTAGAATTGCAGATCAAAGAAGAAAATAGGGACCTAGACTTGGGTACCCGCTCATTAGTCCTCCGGATCCCGTAGCTGAAGAATCTCTGAAACAAAAGGAACAGGTTGGAGACAAGATTCCCATATCCTGACAAAAATGGTGGCACTAGACTAGGGCACCCGCTCATTAGTCCCCGACTTTTCCATTTTCCAAACTTCAAAATATGGTACACATTTGATTGTCATTTGATATCTCTGTGTGCGAGCATTTTTTGTAATTCGTCCGTTTGCTTCTGAATTTGGACAATTAGGGTTTTGAACATAAGTGGACTCAATTAAACAACAAAATCACACAATTCAAATTTTCCCCTATATTTTGAATGACCGAAGGTCTGTAGTAGACTTCCTACTCGGTTGAAGTCCCTAAATGTTTAGAGGTGAAAGGAGGATTTACACAAACTAGCAAAATAAACACAAAAATCCTCTTCATCCAATTTTACCCTAAACATTTTGGTGAACCCATGTTTTTAATGAATTTTGCACCTTTCTAAGTGTTGTGCTTCAGATTTACATTCATTTCATTCATTCATATCATTGTTCATCTTATTGCATTTGAAAAATTACAAAAGAAATAAAAAAATAGCATTTTTAGCTTGCATTTTCAAATAATTTAGATTAATTGGCATTTAATTTCAATAAATTTCTATCATTATCATTAGATCTAATTTAATTTACTGAAATTTTTCATTCATAATTCATTTAGATTGCATTTTCATGCTTGAATTGATAAAAATTGCTTGAAATTGTGTATTTTTCCATATAACCTAGTTTTGCATTAGCTAGGGTTTGTAGTCAAAATTTTGTTTTAGATTTTACTACCCTTTTAAAACACTCATTAGGACTGATTTCTAACTGTAGTTTTTCATCATAGTGGTTTTCTTGCAAAATTTCATGCCTAGGGTTTGAAAACCTTAATGTTTCACTAGATTTTGGCCTTATCGTCTCTCTAGATTTGCACCATAGGCATGTTGTAAAGGATTTTTCTACACTAATTAGATATTATTAGGGTTATTATCTTCTTCCCCTCCTAAAATTCTTTACAACACCTTTTTATTGGGCTTACAGTGAAAATTTGGTGAAAAATTACATATTTTGGCTATATTTTCCCGAGGGTTTGACCTTGAGTGGCACTATAAGCGTGTTGTGATGGATTTTATGGATTTAGGTGACTGATATTGCTTCTATAATCTACTTCACCTCCTAAAAATATTTACAATACCTTTTTATTGGGCTCTTACAGTAAAAATTTGGTGAAAATTTGCATATTCTGGCTATATTTTCCCTAGGGTTTGACCTTGAGTGGCACTCCAAGCATGTTGTGACAGATTATATGGCTTTAGGTGACTAATATTATTTCTATAATCTTCTGTACCTCGTAAAATTCTTTACAACACCCTTTCTATTGGGTCTTTACATTGAAAAATTGTGAAAAATCGCATATTTTAGCACATTTTCACTAGGTTTTGCTTTGTCATCATTTTAGATTTGCATCAAAAATGTGTTGTGAAGGATATTATTGCTTTATTGGACTGATATCAATATATTATTTTCTACCCCTGATCATTTTCTTTACAACACCTTTTCTTTCACTTATTTGCATTGAAAAAAGTAAAAAAATCAAGCATTTTAGGCCACTTTTACACAGTTTCGCACTTGTCTTTTGCATAATTTTTGAAAAGATTTTAAAATATGATCTTAAAATGATTTGAAAACATACATATGACACCTTCATGTCATTTTTCAATGGTATCTTTGCATGCATTTATCAAAGATCTTGATTTTGACCAATTTTTAACCCTTATGAGTGAACATCCTACGATATTAGAAAGCTTAACTGAGTTCATCTCCATGAGTAGCAATAAAAAAGATAATTGTGATAGAACTTATCCTATATCTACTACATGTGATGATGACATAATCTTGTCCTCTATACATTCTTTCAAAAATAAATTTTCCCATAAGGATAAACTAGTACAAGACAGTGAAATCACTGATACATTTCCAACAACAAAAGAAACACAACTTTTGCAAGACATTATGCCTCCTCCAACTACAATAGAAGGACAAATTGCTATGATAACACATGTGACTGATGAGCAAATAAACAAACTTGACAAAGAGTTAGCCGATTTTCAAGCATTTGTTGAAACCGAAAGGATAGTGAAAGAAGCTATACATGTGATTCACAAAAGAGAATTGATAAAAGGACACGATGGTATTGATGTTGTTCAAGGATTAACACATATCATGCAAAATAATGTTATGCCACTATATGATCTAGACTATTACACATCTCTTATGAACACATACTCTCGGGGAATAGAAGACTTAATACACCATGATGCGTATGACAGTTCTCTTAATGGAATGGAATCATTAGCTAAAACTTATGATGATGAGAAGGATAATGATACAACATCTACACTTCTTAGCAACACCTTACCTTTGTTTCATTCCAATGCTCTCCATTGCCAAGAAGAAGCATTAGTGAATGTGGAAAGAGATCCCACAGAACAACAAGCTTATTATGACTATTATCAAGATGACTATCTAGACTTCGATAATATAATCACTATTATAGAAGTGGATAAGGAAAGTACTGAAGTATTACCTCATCCATGGAGAGATGATATTTATGCTGAGGTCCCTCCTCCGTTATCCTTTCAAGGATCGGGAGATAATCAAAATACATTAGACAGACAAATGGAACAACCTACACCTCTTTCTAGCATTCGGATTTGGGAGGATGATGAACTCCTCAATGATGACTTCTAGCATGAATCTCTCTACAGGTAAGTATTTCTAACCCTTTATCTCTTGTGATGTGTTTCCCCCGTGATGTGCTATGTGTTTTTTAGGCCTCTTGGGATGACCCTTGATTCTCTTGTAAGGTCCAGGATACCAAGAGACCGCCTCTGTTGTGACCCTTCTACTTGTATCATCATTCTTCTATATTGCTTCTCCTCTATTTTCATTATTGTGTGTTGTCTTACAGACATAGTGTTGCGGTTGGTGACTTGGGGGCACCCTCCTACATGACTTTCCCTAAGGCACTTGTTTCTCCTCTCTTGATTTATTGTTTCCCTTCATCTAGTGTTTCTATCTAGCGGGCAGATGACGAAAAACATTTTATACTGATGTGGACCTAGTGTCCCTTTAGCGAGAAATAAAAAATTGGACTTAATTCCTATATGACAATGGGGTTGTTATATATATTATTCGATGCTTAGCTAGTAGAAGCACTCCGTTTGATCTTGATGGTGTCTTATCGCACTTACAAAACATAACAATACTACTGCTCCCTGCACTTTGTCTATCTTGGATCTTGCATTCCTCAGTTCTCTATGCATTGTTGTTTATCATGATTATATGGACACTAACCCTTTTCTTGTAGGGATGTGTTTGTGGGAACATTTGGCGATCATAAAGTACATGTCACCTCCGGGGGCATGGGCTTTGCGAGAGCTTGTGTTCCCTTGTGTGTTTTCTTCCTACCTTAACGTGCTTGATATTGGTACCTGATATTAACCACCTTAAGGTGGGGGCATATACAAGGTAAGCTGTTTGTTTTAGATGTTAGCAATGTGCTTGTTCTCAGGTGTAGTCTTAAAGACTGGTGGCGATGAGTCCCTCCTACACTCTGAGATTTATTTGAAATCTATTACAATCATTTAAGCCCTCTGTAGAGGTGGGATATTGCATCCTTTTCTTAAGCCCTTTGCTGAGGTGGGGATGGTGTATTTCTCGTAGAGAGTGCACATCCTGTCATTTTCAAAAAGTCCTTTGCAGAGGCGGGGAGCAATTCTGTGACTAACTCAACCCTTAAGCGTGTCTTCGGTGATTGTGGTGGTGAAGCCCAATCATCAGTGTGTGCCTGAGATGGTGATGAACCTAGAAATAGGAACACTCCATCGCTTGTCTGCCGTGTTTTCTCCGTGCCTTCCAAGTGTGTGTATTGTGTGTTTGATTTGTATGGCATGTTTGATTTGTTTGGCATGTCTGTTGCCCCATATGCAATCTTAAAGACTGGTGGCGATGAGTCCCTCCTGCATTATGGGTGGTGTGTTTACTTTCCTTGTACTTGCATCTGCATTTCGTATATGAAAAGAAAAAGAAAATCATTACTGTCTTCACTGCATTCATTGTGTTTTGCGTGTCTTCAATGTTGTCTTCTCTATGTTTTGCATGACTGTAACTGTCTTCTCTGTGTTTTGTGTGCTTGTCACTGTCTTCTCTGTGATTAGCGTGTCTTCTCCATGCTTGGCATGTTTGCTGTGCTTGTTGATTGTACTTTAATGCATGTATTGGCCTTGCGTTTATACATACATTAAAGTGGGGGATAAATGTTATGTCAAAAAATGTCCCCTTGGGGGCTTTTCCCTCTTAAGGTTTAGCTCCCAGGTCCTGTTAATGCATTTAGAGCATCTTGCATGATTTTGATGACTCCCGATAAGAAAACCCTGAAGTATTATGGCAAATAGGACTCAGGGGATGCACTTAATAGGTCAGGACCAATTTTGGAGTGTCAGTTTATGACCGTTATTTAGGTCCTATGCCGACACGGTAAGTTTCAATTACGAAATTCTTGACGGGAATGTTTGTAGTTGCATATATAAGCATGATTAGGTTATCATTTGTAAACTAGATGGCAATTGTGAACTTTAGGCATTCTTGTGATTTTGGAGCATTCAAAATATTCATTGTGTTGCAGAGCAGAGCATTGTTATTGTGTTTGCAGATTTGGCATCCATCTCCTCATGGCATGAAGAGCATCTTCCTTCCATGAGATCTCCACTATAAGGTGACATCATTTGTGTTTTCAATCATTTATCATTTGGATTTTGCCTCTATCTCACAGGGATACGCATTCTTTATTTGAAAAAGGTGTTCGGAAGACTTGAATCTCTCAGGGGCTTGATTGAGGCAAGCCTCTAAACACCACAACCCTAACCCATTTTTTTGTGATTGCAGGTTACAGGTTGTAGGAGTAGAAAAAGTGGAGTTGCAGGAGAGTAGTGTAGACTGTCAGAATTGCAGATCAAAGAAGAAAATAGGGACCTGGACTTGGGCGCCTGCTCATTAGTCCTTCGGATCCCACAATTGAAGAATCTCTGGAATAACACGAGCAGGTTGCAGACAAGATTCCCAGATCTGGACAAAAATGGTGGCACTGGACTAGGGTGCCTGCTCATTAGTCCCTGACTTTTCTGTTTTCTAAACTTTGAAATCTGGTACGCATTTGATTGTCATTTGATATCTCTGTGTGCGAGCATTTTCTGTAATTTGTCCATTTGCTTCCGAATTTGCATAATTAGGGTTTTGAGCATAAGTGGACTCAATTAAACAACAAAATCACACAATTCCAATTTTACCCTATATTCTGAGTGACCGAAGGCTTGTAGTAGAATTCCTACTAGGCTGAAGTCCCTGAATGTTTAGAGGTGAAAGAAGGATTTACACAAACTAGCAAAATAAACACAAAAATCCTCTTCATTAAATTTGACCCTAAACAGATCCCTAGAACAAGACAAAAAATAAAAATCAATAATAAAAAAGAACCATACAAACAACCATTGTATCTCTTGCCAAGATAAGTGTTGATAAGATGATGGATTTTTCCTATTGTAGGAATGATATATTTGTTAAGGCAAGAATTGGTTGGATATTGTTGGATAAATTTTGAAAGGTGGGCAAAAGGACAGTATGCCATATGTGATGATTATGATTGGTTTGTTGATTGATGATTTTTGCGTAAGATGTGATGTTTTGATATTATGCTTAGCATGTGTATTGTTTGGTGAATTTAGTAAGCTTAGAAGATAGGGACCATCCAAATGGGTTGGATGGGTGCTTCTTATGTACCTGAGTACTGGATACTTCCTTTGTATTCCAGACTGCCTACATACCCTATGTCCACGGGATCAAGGTACTTTTAAGATGCGGGTGAGATGAATATGTAGTTCTGGTTTGACTTGATGATGTAGGAATGATTTGGGATAGATGTGATGATGGTGGAAGATGATGTGTTGAGTGTGATGATGATGTGGGATTGTTTTTGGATTTTTGTAATTTTGTGATTTTTTGTGGTTTTTTGGATTTTTTTGATCTTTCTAATGTTTTTGGGTTTTTTGGATTTTTAAGCTATACAGGAAGAGCATACAAGGATCCTCATTTCATGGATTGGCTTTGGGTGGGATAATGTAGGGTGGGTGATGGGGTTTGATGTTTTAGAATTCCAAGCCATGGGATGTGTGTGATGTGAAATGTTATGATAGATAAGAGGACTTATTAGATGGTAGAACCGACCACTACACATGGCGCCTAAGATAGGTTTTCATCATGGTACTTATCCAAGGCGTCATCAAAGTGATTTTCACCACTGGACGACTTTATTGCACTTGGGTTTTTCTTGATTTTTTAATTTTTTTGATTTTTGATTTTTTGATTTTTTGAATGTTTTGTATTTTTTGATTTGGGATAATCGATGGGCTATGCATAGAACCTTTTTAGGTGCATGATGTTCATAGGCTCATCTAGAGGCTGCCCCTCAAGTGTTGCAAGCTGATATGCTCCTGACCCATAGCTAGCTGTAATGACATATGGTCCCAACCAATTAGGCTTAAACTTTCCTTTCTTGTGGCGCTCTTGTAGGTTTCTCTGGTTCTCCATAAGGACAAGGTCGCCTATCTCAAACTTGCAGTTCTTGATCTTTTTATTGTATCTCCTGTGTAGACAGTTTTGATAGGCTTTAAGATGATTATGAGCATCCAAGCATTTCTCATCCAGGAGTTCTAGCTCATTCAGTTGTGCAACTCAGTACTCCTCCTCAGTGATTATATTCTGCAATGAAATCCTAAGAGAAGGGAGCTTGACCTCTATAGGAAAAATGGCTTTGGAACAAAATACTAATGAATATGGTGTGGCTCCTGTGGGTGTACAAATGCTTGTTCGATAGGCCCATAGGGTGGGGTTGTGTTGAAGGTGCCAGTCATGACTGGCTTCATTAACCATCTTTTTCAGGATATGTAAGATTGTTTTGTTAGAGGCTTCGGCTTGACCATTACCTTGGGGGTAATATGGAGTGGAAAAATGATGTTGGATGTGGAATTTCTCGCAAAGGGTGCAGACTTCCTGGGTTTTAAATAGTTTCCTATTATCTGTGATGATGGAGAAGGGAATGCCGTAATGGCATATTATGTAGTGGAGGATAAATTTAGCAATTTGGATGCTAGTGGTAAAAGTGAGTGGAATAGCTTCTATCCACTTGGTGGAATATTTGGTAGCGGTACAATGATGAATTTGTGGCCATTGGATGAAGGAGGGTGAATTTTTCCTATGAGGTCGAGTCCCCACTATGAAAAAGGCCAATGTGTTGTTATCGGCTACAACTCTTGTGAGGGTGCATGAATAAGATAACCGTGTTGCTAATAGGGTAGACATTTCTTCACAAAGCAGTAAGCATCTCGTTCCATAGTTGGCCAATAGTATCCTGTCCTGAGGATCTTCTTTGCTAGAGTAGGTCCACTAGAGTGTGCCCCACAAATGCCTTCGTGTACCTCTTGTAAGGCCACTTCGGCTTCCCTAGAGTTGAGACATCGTAAAAGAGTACCATCAAGACTTTTTTGGTATAGGGTGTCTCCTATAATGGTGAAACAGGAAGCTCGATGGATGAAGGTTTTATGTTGTGTGGATGATAGGTTTGGTGGGATGATGTTATCGTGAAGGTACATGTAGGTCTCTTGATACCAAGGGGATAAGGGACCAACAATGCTGCATACTAGCTCATATTGTGGTACATCGTAAGCTGGCATTGGAAGCTCTTCAATTAGGAACTCACATTTTTTTCTATCCTTTTTCATGTCTACCAGGGATCCTATAGTAGCCATGGCATCTGCTACTTTGTTGTTCAACCTTTGAATTTGCTCAAAATGGATATATAGAAATAGTCCTTGAAATCATCGACCATTCTTTTGTAACGAAGGAGCTTGTCATCTTTTGTCCTATACTCATTATTAACTTGTCTGATGACAAACTGGGAGTTTCCATAGACTATAAGCTTTTCAATCTTCCACTGGATGGCCATGCAAAGTCCTATAATGAGGGCCTCATACTCTGCTATGTTTTTTGTGCATGGAAATATTATTTTGTAGGACTTTGGAATAGTGTCTCCTTAAGGTGTCACAAACAAGATGCCTACCCCCAAGCCGCTATGTGTGTAGGATCCATCAAAATACATTTTCCATGTATCTGTTGTAGGTGCTATTGTCAATATTGACTCACCTGGGAATTCTAGAAGCAACGACTATTTTGTAGGGATACGTGCAGCAGCCAATTGATCAATGATCACTTGTCCTTTGATAGCTTTTCTTTCTATGTACTCAATGTCGAATTCACTTAGGATCATAACCCACTTAGCCATTCATCCTGTGAGAGCTGCTCTAATCAGTAGATATTTGAGTGGATCAATCTTGGCGATGAGCTTTGTCTTATGGTTGAGCATGTAGTGTCTTAGATTTTGAGAAGTGAAGACAATGGCAAGGCACACACATTCAATAGGAGTGTAGTTTAGCTCATAGGTCACCAAGGTGTGGATGCTATAATATATTGCTCTCTCTTTTCCTTGTTCATCGTGCTATGCTAGCAAGGCTTCTATTGCTATTTCTGTTGTTGAAATGTATAAAAGGAGGGGTTGTCCTTGCTTTGGTAGAATATGGATTGGTGGTGTAGTAAGTGTTCAAAGGTGTTCTGACACTGGTTATCCCATACAAATGCTATATTTTTTCAGAGAAGATGCTGAAATGGTTGACACTTGTCTGCAAGTTGTGCTATGAAGCGGCGAATGGATTGAAGTTTCCCTTGTAGGCTTCAAAGTTGCTTAAGTGTTTTCAGTGGAGGCATTTCCATTATAGCCTGAACCTTAGTAGGGTTGACTTCAATTCCTCTTCTTGACACAATGTATCCTAGGAGTTTTCTAGAGGTGACCCTAAAGACACATTTCTTGGGATTTAGCCGCATTTTGTATTTCTCTAATATGTCAAATATTTTAGCCAACAAATTTGAGTGGTCTTCTCTAGTCTTTGATTTTCCTAGTAGATCATCTACATAATCTTCCATTATGCTGAGAAAATGTCATAGAAGATAACTGTCATGGCTCTTTGATAAGTGGCTCCTGCGTTTTTCAACCCAAAGGGCATTACAACCCAGCAGTACGTTCCCCATGGGTATATAAAAGAGGTCTTATGTTGATATTCTTCAACTATCTTGATTTGGTTGTAACTAGAAAATTCATCCATCAATGACAACATCTTATGTCCTGCGGTGAGATCCACGATGATGTCTATATTGGGTAGTGGAAAGTCATCCTTAGGACAATCCTTATTAAGGTCTCTGAAGTTTGTGCAACAACGGATGCCCCCAATGACTTTTGCTACTAGTACAATGTTTGATATCCATTCAGGATAGTCTATAGGGCAAATGAATCCCATGTCTAAAAGTTTCTTGAGCTCTGCTTTGATGAGGAGTGCCACTTGTGGGTTCATTTTCCTTAGCTTCAGTTTTACTGGTTTTGCATCAGGATGCATGGAAAGATGATGGACCACTAGGGCGGGATCTAATCCTGACATGTCAGCATATGTCCATGCAATGTTTTGACTCCTTTGTTTGAAGAAAGCTAGGAAAGCCTCTTATTCTTTTGTTGTGAGGGATTCTGCTCGGAATGTGATTTTGGGTGCCTCCTCTGTTCCAAGGTTCATCTCATGTGATTTTTCTACAAGGATCAGTGACCTTTCTTGATAGAACTCAGGTACTTTGAGGAGGTCCATTCTCTCATCCCCTAGTGCCTCATGGAGGTTTTCACTAGGGGATACATCCTTTATTTTGATTTTTTCTTCATCCGAAAGTGCGACAAGGTGATTTTCACTAGGGGATGTTAGTTTTATTTTCATATTTTTGTGACTAAGAGTTTGGATTGTCTCCCCAAAGTATGCGGATGTGTTTAGTTCCATGATATAGCCGGCCTTATGATCTCCAAGGGGAAAGTGATCTCTAACCCCCATTATTTCAGCTATTGCTTCGTCATTTTGTGCGACATCAAGGATGGGAGGTCCTTGTTGGTCCCAATCTATGAGTTGGGGATAGACGAGGGGTAGGTCATTGGATGTATATGGCATGGTGGTTAGGGTATAGATGGTGTATATGGATGATTCAAAAAGTTTTGTGAAATCGTTGAAAGAGTCTTGATGGTCTTCTTCATAGGTGTTATCTACTGCAGGGAAGGCCTTAGCAACCTTACTTAAGATACACTAAATATTGGTGGGGGTAGACTCTTGTTTTCCATACCCTAACCCATGGAGATATGGATTCCTTGTTGCTTGGATGAGCTCAACAATTCCTTGTTCATGAAGGCCTATACTGCCTTGTCCTTTGTATCCCATATATTTGACAATTTTGAGATGTTTTCCATAGATCTCGGTTGGGAGGCTAGGAGCTTCTTGATTTTCTTCTTCTTTGTATAACCAAGAGGATATGTATTCAAGAACATCTTATTCAAGGAGGTGCTTTTTCTCAAAGGTACCTGTGATGGTTTACATTTGATGACAATTGTAGAGACTTCCTTTTCCTTAGGAGTACCAAATGTCTTAGGGGATGGCAGTAATAGGCCCACACAAAATGTGCCATGTAGGTTATATTCACCACATCCCATGTCACTTACTTTGATCTTAACCTCGGGAGGGGTGGATATTTGTGATGTGGTTGCAATGTTAGAAGGATCAATGTATGAGGTGGATAATGTAGGATTGGCATGTGAGGTGGATGTCTTGGTGGCACTGTTAAAAGGACAAAATGTGCAGTTGTGTGCTTCCAAGAAACTACAGTATTGGAAAGGATGGGAGTTGGCATATATGGTAATTTCCATGCTGTTGTGTGATAATTTTAGACATTGATGGAAGGTGGATAGAATGGATTGCATGGCATGAATCCATGGTTGGCCTAGAAGGATGTTATATGGGAGGTCAAGATCAAGTACTTGGCATTTGGTTTCTAAAATATTTTGTCCTACTTGAATGGGAATCTTGATGGTGCCTTCAGACAATATTTCAGAGTCATCATATCCTTTGATAGTTATACACTCACTAGAGTCCACAACCACATTGGAGTATCCCAAATGTTTTAATAGTTTTAGAGTGCAAAGATTTAGGCCGGAGCCACCATCTATTAAGACTCGTTTGATGTATGCTTATGGATTAGGACCTCGATGTGTAAGGCTTCTTTATGAGCGGCATTAGATGTGGGTAGATCTTTTTTTGAGAAGGTGAGGCGATGGGGTGAGGCGATGTGGCCCACCATGGCTTGTAATTGATCAACATTCAAGTTTGTAGGGACTTGAGTTTCCATTAAGGCTTTGTCAAGGACTTCCTTATGGAGGGGAGATGTGCGTAGCAATTCGAGGATGGAAATTTGTGCGGGGGTTTTTCCAAGGTGATCTAAGAGGTTGTATTTGTGAGTGGATAGTGGATTGGTAGGTGTGGATGTAGAGGGTTGATCATTGGTAGGGGATCCATGGATGGAAACGCGGCCGTGACGGGTAGTAACGGTGCAATTTTGTGTTTTAGCTCTAATGGTGATGGTATTGACATGGTTGGAATAATCTTCTATTCGCCCCACAACGGAATCGAGAGAAGGAGGTCGCACAACATTGTATGTTTGGTTGGAAGATGAGGATTTATCTTTGTTATGATCAGGAAGGGGATCCTTGTATGCTCCTAAGTTGGCATTAGGTGATTGTCTTGGAGGTTCATCGATGGTTATATCACCTCTATCTATAAGGTCTTTTACTGCAATGTTTCAACCTCATGCAGTTAGATGTTTTATGCCCTTTCACATGATGATATTCACAATAGGCATTTTAATCAAACCAATAGGGTTTAAATTGATTTTTGTTGTAAGGTCCAATAGGGGGTAATGTTATCAAATCTGCCTTTACAAGGTTGTTCAAGACATTTTCAATGGGTTCCTCTAAATGTGTGAACTTCCTCTTAGGTTTGTTGTTTTGTCTCGGCGGTCCCTGAGGAACATTGACATTATTGTTTATGGATGTACTTGGTGGAATGGTATTTTGTACATTTTGGACGACCTTCACATCAGTGACACCTTCATTGAGGGTATTCTTGTTTTTACCCCAAAAGTGAGGTTTGTCGTTGGATTGTGTGTTATTGTTCGTATGGTTGGTGTTATTGTTGTTGACTTTGTTATTGTTGTTGTTGGTCTTGTTGTCAATGCTGTAAAGTTTTATAGAGCCTTTAGCGATAAGGGCTCTTTCGATGGTTGTCCATTTGTCGATAACCTCTTCAAAGGTTGATGCATATTGGATTTGTAAATGGAAGCCCATTTCTTGGTTAAGATTAGTCACAAACATAGTGACTTGTTGTTTTTCAGGAATTGGCCAACGGAGTTTGCTTGCTAGGCCTCTACACCTTTGTAGAAAGGTGGAAAAGGATTCCCCACTCTTTTGTTTTGTGTTGCAAAGGTTGGTCATGGATATTTTGTGTTCAAAGTTATAGGAGAAATGATTCACAAATTTCTCTGCAAGCTCATGGAATGTCTTAATACCAGGGGGCAGATGAGAAAACCATTTGGTAGCTTGACCACCGAGGCTTCTAGGGAAAAGTCTCATCAAATAGGTATCATCATATGAGACTTATAGGCAAGCTATGTAAAACTCCCTTAGGTGTTCCCTAGGGTCTCCCTTTCCTTTGTATTTGTCAAATTTTGGTGTTTCAAAATTTTTAGGAAAGGGGGGCATGTGTAATGTTCTATCAAATGGGTATGGGAAAATATCCTCAAAGGAATATTGCTTTCTTTTGTTTCCATTTTGTATATCATCAACCTTTTGGATCAATGATTGCACAATGCTAGGTAAATCTTGGGTAGGTGGTGGTTGTGGAATGTAGGTTTGTTGGTTTTGGATGAATTGTTGGAGGGAAGGTGGAATTTGATTTTGGGGTGGATTTTGATTTTGATTTTTATGGGTGAGGTGTTGTTGGTAGGCAAGGAGTTGTTGTAGAACATGTGGCATAATTTCTTGGTTTTGATTGTGATTTTATTGTGAGGTTTGGATGGAAGATGTAATAGGTGTTTGGGAGGTTGGATTTTGTACATATGTGAAATTGGATGAAGGGTTGTTACATGGGTTGTTGTTAGGAATGGTGGATGTGTTGTAAGGTGGTTGGGAGAATAATTGTGTCATGAAAGCTATGATGTTGGCATCAAATTGGGGCACACTTGTGGAAGCACTTGTGTGCATGGTGTTGTTGGGAATGTTAAGGGTCATTTGTGGCATATATGTGGTGATGGTGGATGTTGACATGGTCGAGACATTTGGTGTAGTTGATGTGGTGACATTCAAAGTTTGGGATGTGTTAGAAATATTATGGGATGTGGATGGTTGTGATGTGGTGACATTAGGTATGGTGGCACCATTTTGAAGGAGGAATTCAAGATATCTATTGGGATCCGATTTTAGGACTCTATCAAGTATGTCCATGGAATCGACGTCTTGTGTGAAATATAGGACATCTTGATCCACATGGTTAGTGTTGATGGGTGGAAAAGGATTTACCATAGCATTGACATCAAGTGTTGATTGTTGTTCGATTGTAGGGATATTGTTTTTGTCGGTTTGAGGCATCCCCATGCCAAAGTTGATTCTAAAGGATTCCATGTCCTTGTTTTTCTTAGCTTGAGACCTTATCAAGGGCATACAATGGATCTGGGTGTGGATTTGGTTGGATGGATGAAGGTTGAGACCTTAGAGAATAGATTTCAAAGTATTGGACCCAAGGATAGGTGATGGTGAAAAGGGAATAAAGATTTAGCCTTAAGAGAATAAAATCTTTAAATTCTAAACCTAAGGATGAATAATGATATGGAGATGGTAAGGTTTGGTATAGGTTTTGGTTTTAGAGAATAAATCTCAAATATTGTAAACCTAAGGATGATTGATGGTAAAGGTATGAGGATGGATGAGAAACCTTAGAGGTTAAACCTCAAAGATAAATGGATGAATTGATTTTCAAAGAATTTTGGACCTAAGAGGTGGGATAAAATGAAGAATAGAGGATGGATGGAATGGATGAAGAAAAATGGTTTTGGGATGTTGGTATAATATAACCTTTAGAGATTAAATCTTAAAAGGATTTCTTAGACCAAGGTGATAATGTATATGTAGGTGAAGAATGATTTTTGAGGATGACCTTAGGATTACTTTTGAAAGGGATGATGATGTGACTAAGGTATTCTTAAGATAGTTTGGATGATAATCAACCAAGTAAGACCTTAGATGATTTGGATAAATGGATTTTGGATGATAATCAACTAAGGAAAACCCTAGATGACTTGGATGTTTGAATGACTAAAGATGTTGGATAAATTTTGATGATGTTTGAAAAGGATTTTAAAATCAAAGATGAGCTTGAATAAATCTAGATATTTGGATTATAAAAGGGATATCCCTTTTTACTTAAGGTAGACTTGTGACCTTAGGCAAAAAAAGGGGGAGGATTATTTTACTTGAGGGTAGATTAATGACCAACAAGCAAAATGGGATACCTTAGAATATATCAACTTAGGAGTTGTCTAGGCTCCTAAATCAATTATTCCAAAGGTTAATAAGGCTAATTTATAAAATAAATTAAGGTAGATAAATCCTTAAATACCCTATAAACTAGAGGATGGTAAGATCTAGATTTAATTCTTGCACAAAATTGATTTGAGGTATGATTTTGGATGTTGATTGATGTTTGGATTTTGGATGTGGATGTTGGATTTTTGGATAATATGGATAGAATTTGGATAAGGTTGGGTGAATGTTGGAGGATGTTGGATGATTGAATTTGGCCTAAGGTTGGGGATGACTTGGGTTCAAAATGAATTTTGGAATGGATGAGTAAAAGGTCCAAAGGTGAAAATCAAAATGTAGGATTGAAATGAAATGGTTAATGAGTGGATAGGATATGACCAAGGATCAAATATCAAAATGATGTTTATCTAAGGCCAAATGATATGGGTTAAATGAATTTGGACAAAAGGTTGGATTATGTGGAGATGAAAAAGATGGACTATGGTTGGGTTTGGTAATTGATTAATGATTTGGGATCAAAGGTCCAATAATCAAAATGACTTTCTCTAAGGTCAAAATGAAAGTATATGGATGAATTTTGACAAAATGGTTGTGGATGATGATCAAAGGTGAATTTGGATTTTGACAAGGTGACCACAAAGTCTGACTGGACAAGATTCAAGGATTCCAGGACAAATTACCAGACACGTGTGAGATCTAGTCTCCAGATGGCGCTAGATTTTGGTGATAAGGTGTCAAAATAGAGTGAAATGGCGCCAACATAGAGACATATGCCATAAAAAAAGTGGTTTATAGCACCACAAAAAATGGTGCCACAGGGGAATTTTAAGGTGCCAAATAGAGAAGTTATAGCGTTAAAATGAGACAGTGTCTAGGATTTTGGCAAATTTTGGCAAATCTTGGATTTTAGACTCAAACTTTTGGATTTTTGAAGGCTAAATACTTTGTTTGAAAAGGTCAAATGGTTTATTTAGAAGGCTCAAATGTTCAATGGTTTGATTTTTCAAATGGTTCAAATGGTTTTGGATAATGTCGATGAGATTTCTTGGCAAGTAGAAAAACAATCAAATAAGAGAACACAATGGATTTGACTCAATGGTGGGCTTTGGATAAATTGGCTTATATGGGTTTCAACAAGAAGACACTCCAAGCACATTAACAATCCTATCATTAGTCAAGTAGGAGTACCATAGTTTGTAGATCTCATGAAGTGGCTGTGGGCTGATCCTAACTCAAAGTGAATTGGGATCCCCACCCCCACTAACACCTTAGGTGCTATAGTTTGGATAGATAGGGAAAGCAAGGTCATGAACCACCTTACCCCCTTACCAAGGAGACTTTCGTCTTGCCCAAGTAGTGCCTATCTCAAATATAGCAATACGGTGAGCATCTTCCCCTCCTCTGTAGCAGTGCACTACAAAGTATGGCGGCCAAAAGGTCTTAAGCTAGGATAATTATGAGTTTCTATAGTCCTCTAGCGTACACAAGGAACTTGAGGTCCAAGTTTGTGAACACTAGTCCATTGAAGGGATGTGGCATTGAGCGGTTAAGCAAGCACCACTTCACCTTGTGTCTAAAATCACCTGGGGCCCCAAGGCTGTCCCAATGACAATGTAACTAGATTGGGGTACAAGTTTCCTTCTCCCCCCTTTGATATACCCTACCAGAACACGTGGTTGAGATCATCCCTTGGGGTGATGAAATCCCCGAGAAGACCTCCTAAGAAGAAACTACCCTTTGTTTTTGATCACCCAAGATTGCACTAGGCACAAGGGGAGAGCATACACAAGGTGAGTAGCCCCTTCAGGTAACACTTAAAAGAATGAAAAGTGTTCATAAGTAGACTTTTGATTCCCAAGATCACCCTAAGGTGCAATGGGAGAGCATACGTCTAAGTGTGAACCAAGAAAAGAAAACAAGTTCTTTAATCCTCTAACTACTTAAGTGTGACTAAACTAGTAAGAAAATATAAAATCTTCTACTAACAAAACCTGCAACCAAATTAGTTAGTAGTTTGAGTCCCTATTTTGGCACTATTCTGCTGACTAATTTTTGGGATCTGTGCAGGGTACTAACACGTTTTTGCAAGGGAAAGAATGCTAGTCAAAGATAAAAATAGTTCAGATGGCGCTACAAATCAAACATAAGGTGCTAAAAAAATAGCAAAAGGCGCTCAGATTTTCTAATTCTAGGATCAGGTAGACAACAGAGAGGAAAATAAATAGGGCGCTACAAATCAGACAAATGGTATCAAAACTCAGCATGACATTAAAATTTCATAAAATGGTGCTAGATTTGCAGCAAATGGTGTCAAATGAGATATTACCTGTCTTACCTTAGCTGAGCAATTAGATGGCACCGTTCTATGTGAATATGGCACCAGAATGCATCAGTGTCGCAAAACCTACTCAAAAAAGATATTAGCTTGTAAATAACAAGTCAAACAAGGTTAGAAAACTCCCTACCCTATCAAGCAACACCCAAAAACTAGATTAGAGGTGAGAAACAAGTTAATATGAAGTGAAATATGCTAGGGTTAGGCAAAAAAATATCTTCAAGTATTCCTAGCCAAATTTTAGCATTAGGACCCCCTATACCTTTATATTTCTAATAAAAATAGAGAGCATGATATCTTAAAAGATGCTAAAACTTCCAAAAACACCTTAAAATTTTTCTTAAGCCTAAAATGGTCATTGAAAGATGACACCAAAATAGTGGAATATGGCATCAAAACAGAGCCAAATGGTGCCAGTTCATGAGTAGTGGTGTCAAACTGAGAGCTTTTGGCATTGAACTCCTGTGTGTTTGGCTCCTTGCAAGAAACTCAAATAACAATGGTTAAATAGGGACCATGGGGTCTGGTTCAGTCACGGTTAGGAGGGTCCATAAAGAGAACTATCCAAGCTGTACAACTAGAGTAAACACAATTGAAACAACTCAAAGATATGAAGCAAATGCAGATTCAGTTATTCAGTATATCATAGAATTCAAATTCAAGTTTGCCGGCAACATGTGGGCTTATAATGAGGGCTCGCAGGACTAATTGCAGAATATACACAAGATAAGGCTTTGAAGCTCCTTTGTGAGAATTCAAATTATCTATCTTCTAAATCTGGAGAACTATTAATGACTACTTTCCTATACATCTATTACATTAATATATATCATCTTCAGAATAATAGATTCCTCCGCATCAGCCAAGGAAGGTTACAAACTCCAATGAAGAGGTGTAACGTGTGTACATGGATAGGTCAGACCTAAATGAATTGAACTCCTCTGCAAATGAATGGAATGATGTGCGGATCTTAGGGAAGGTTGGCCACAAACCAAACAACATTGAATGATGTGTCATTAAGCTTTGAAGGTCATGAAATGCTCCGCAATTCTTCTCCTTCAGCTGATTATCTGAGATTGTTAGGATGCTCTGTTTTGAGAAACAATCGATCTTCTGATAGCGATAACTTTCTGGTAATTGATCCAAATGCTCTAAATTTTTGATATGTTGTGCATGAAGGTGTCTAGATGCTAAGTCCAGCTCCACAAGATTTGAAATGCAACTGTAGTAGAATACAGACCAAAATATAGAAACTACTACTGACTGAACTAAACTGGAAAATGAAAAGAAACAAACTAAAATGCAAGCAAACTGAAATGCAAATGTTTTTGGTTGATGCAAGATTGCTCTTGAACCAAGGATGCTCCTGCATCAAACATCTGGGGTTATTGAAAAATTGAGTCCCTCACTTTGCTGTGGCTAGAGGAAAACCAAGATAGTCTACCTCATCCTAAGAAATCGATGATGAATCTTCTTCCGGTCTGCCTTTCCACTTCACAAGGTATTCTTTGTATTGTCTTCCTCTAGTGCTGCATCCAACTCTGCTATCCAAAATGTCCTCAATCTGCTTCGGTGCTTGTTGTGGTAACTACTGCTTCAAGTCTTCTGCCATGCTGTCACTGAAATCTGCTTCATGATACTAATATAGGTCTGTAATGTTGAAAATAAGTGATATACATAATGTCTCCAGTAACTCCACTTCATACGCATTTCCTGAATCAAACTTTCTGAGTATCCTACAAGGTCCAAACTTCTTCATCTTCAACTTGTTATATGTCCCAACTAGAAATCTTTATTTTCTCAAGTATACCATCACTTCATCTCCAACTTCAATTTCTTTATGTCTCCTATTCTCATCTGTTTGTTCTTTATACTTACTATTCATATCCTCCAAATGCTTCTTCACCTGATTATGTACTATCTCCATATGTTTTGTAAATTCTTCTGCTTCTGCACTTCTCTTTTCCTCCATACTGATATCTCTCAACTTTGTTACTCCTCTAGGGTTTACTCCGGTAACAATATCAAAAGGTGTTCTTTCGGTACTCCTGTTCACTGAATTATTGTATGCAAACTCTGCTTGTGAAAGAATCAAATCCCAACTTCCCGCCTTCTCTCCAACCAAACATCTCAACAAGTTTTCCAAACTCTTATTTACTACTTCTGTCTGTCCATCAGTTTGTGGATGAAATGCTAAACTAAACTTCAAGTCTATCTTCATCTTCTTCCAAATTGTCTTCCAAAAGTATCCAAGAAATCTGGTGTCTCTGTCTGAAATTATGCTCTTAGGTAATCCATGCAATCTCACAATCTCCTTGAAAAATAGGTCAGCTACATGCACTACATTAGTTGTCTTCTTACAAGGTATGAAATGTGCTATCTTTGAAAATCTATCCACCACTACAAATATTGAATCATGTCCCCTTTGTGTCTTCAGCAATCCCATTACAAAATCCATAATTATGTCTTCCCAAGGTCTCTCCGGTACTGTCAAAGGTTTATACAATCTAGTGTTCTGACTACTCCCTTTTGTAACTTGACAAACTCTATAACTCTTCACAAATTTCCTAACATCCTTATGTATATGAGGCCAAAAGTAGTTTTCACTCACCAAAGCCACTACCTTGTCAATGCCAAAATGTCCCGCCAATCCACCACTATGTTTCTCTTTGATCAAATTATCTATCATTGAACTCCTAGGTATGCATAACTAACTTCCTTTGAACAACATATCTTCATGAATGAAATTGTCCAACCACTTACTCCTATCTATCACAACAGGTTCCTTACATGCCTTCCAAGGTTCTACAAAATCAAGATCTTCCTCATACATGTTCTTCAATTCATCAAATCCCAACACTTCAACTCTCATCTCTGTCAACAAGTTCTTTCTCCTGCTCAATGCATCTGCAACTTTGTTTGATTTTCCACTCCTATGCTTCAACACAAAAGTATAACTTTGCGTAAACTCTACCCATCTCATGTGTCTCTAATTCAACTTACCTTGACTGTTCAAATATTGCAAGGCTTGATGGTCTGTATACAACACAAAATCCTTAGGCAACAAGTAATGTCTCTACTTCTTCAGGGCTTGGATTATGGCATAGAACTCTTGATCATAAACTAAATATCTTCTCCTTACATCATTCAACTTCTCACTGAAATATGCTACAAGTCTACCTTCTTGACTTAATACTGCTCCTATTGCATTCCCACTTGCATCACAATCCACTTGAAATTCCTTATTGAAATTCGGTAATGCCAACATAGGTTTCTTTGTCACCTTCTGTTTTAACAATTCAAAGCTTTTGTCTGCTCTTGATGTCCACTTGAAATCTTTTCTATCACCTCTCATTGTCTCTGTCATAGGGTTACAAATTGAACTAAAATTTCTGATGAACTTCCGGTAGAAACTAGCCAATCCATTAAATGATCTGACTTCTCCAATGCTCTCCGATGTAGGCCATTCAACAATTGCTCTTACTTTCTCAGGGTCCATTTTCAATCCTTCCGCAGAAATCACAAATCCCAAATATACCAATTCTTCCTTCATGAAACTACTATTGTTATATGGAGCCTAATCATACTCGGAGGTTAAATTTTTTCCCCACTTTTATCAGCGCGGTTTCCCCCCAAATTCCTACGGGCTCAAGGGGTAGCGCCCCTTGCGGGGGTTTGAGGCAGTGCCCCCAAGACGGGGTCAAGGGGCAGCGCCCCTTACGGGGTCCAATACTTTGAAATCTATTTTGACCGACATAAGAAAACCCTATTTTTGTAACCGACAAAAAGCTTGATAAAAAGTGGCTAAGGGTTAGGGTTTTGATATTGTATTGTAGCATTTTGCAGTGGTATTGAGTTGCAGGGATTGCTGATTGTAATCGGTTTGATTTACTGGATAATAAATATTGGACTCTCTGTTTGGTGGATGTAGCCCGAGTTTGGGTGAACCACGTTAAAACTTGTCTCTCGCTGTTATTATTTCTATGTATTTCCATTTCTCTGTTTAATCTTTATTTGCATTTAATTGATATCTTCTGCTGGCTAACCCTAACAACTACACTTCTTGTTGCTTATCAACAATTTCTATTCTCTCAATCTCTGCAATACTTGTCTTAGGTGTTGTAAATGTTCTTCTTTTGTCTTACTGAAAATCAGAATGTCATCCAAGTATACAATAACAAACTTACCCAAGAATTTCTTCAGAACTTCATTCATCAATCTCATGAAAGTACTAGGTGCATTTGTTAGCCCAAAAGACATCACTAACCACTTATACAATCCTTCATTTGTCTTAAAAGTAGTCTTCCATTCATCTCCTTCTCTGATTTTGATCTAATGGTATCCACTCTTCAAATCTATCTTTGTAAAATATTTTGCTCCACTCAAACAATCTATAATGTCATCCATCCTAGGTAAAGAAAATCTATACTTAACTATGATCTTGTTGATTTCTCTAGAGTCCATACAAATTCTCCATTCTCCATCTTTCTTTGGTGCTAATAATGCAGGTACTGCATAAGGACTCAAAATTTCTCTGATCAAACCTTTCCTCAACAAATCTTGTATCTGCCTATTCAATTCTTCATTCTCTGCCGGTGTCATTATGTGTGTTGCTTTGTTAGGCAAACTAGCTCTAGGTATAAGATCCATGTGATGATTGATACTCTTGATTGGTGGTAATCCTTTAGGTACATTATCTAATATGATGTCTTCATACTCTGTTAGCAACTCAGTTATCTCCTCCGGTTGTGATTCTTTAGACTTTAGGGTTTTAGGCTTCTTAGGAATCAAAGCATAACACATATTCTCATGTCTCAAACCATCCAAAAATTTTCTTCCATCAACCAAACAGATTCTAGCATTTCTACATACTTCACTCTTAGGATCATCTTCCAAAATAATCAAGGTAATTCTCTTTCCATTTGATCTTATAGTGTATGTATTCTTTCTCCCATCATGTATAGCTTTCCTATCATATTGCCAAGGTCTACCCAACAAGATATGACATACATCCATAGGCATAATATCACACAAGACTTCAACATGATAAGATCCAATATCAAATTTCACCACACATTGTTCACTCACCAGTACCTTATGATCATCCTGATTCCATGCTATTTGATAGGGCTTAGGGTGTTTCAATTTTTCCAACTTTAGCTTAGTCACCATCTCCTCTGAAACTAGGTTATCAGAACTATCACTATCAATTACCACTTTATAACATTTACCTCCTAATTTGGATCTGGTTTTGAACAAGCTTTTCCTCTATGATGGTTCCTCATTTGTCTCTTCTTGGAATAGTGCTCTCCTCATCACAAGTGATTCTCCTTTCTTAGGTTTACTAACTGAACTAGGTGACCCAATAGGTTCCTCTTCTACATAGGCTGCTCTTCCACTGTTCTCTGTTCTTTTTCTCGTACTCCCTTGATTACATTCAAATGCTCTATGTCCTTCACTTCCACACTTAAAACAGGTTCCTCTGAATGTTCTCCTATCAGGTCCTCTTCCTTCTCTTCTATATCCTTCATTTCGATATGTACTAGGGTTCCCTCTGCGGTAGAAATTTCTATCATCTCTTCGGTATGTATTGTTATCTCTGTCTTCCTTTTTGAATGTGTTCTCTTGTCTGTTCTACTCCGCATATGATCTCTCTCCTCCAGAAAATGTTTTGCTTCTTTAAAATTTACCTCCTATGCCTCTCTATCTCTGATCATGTCTTTTATTCAACTTCTCTTCAATTTTCAGGGTAAACTGGTATGCTTCTTCTAGTGTTGTCATCCTCACCAAACTCAGTTCTTCTTGAATGTTTAATTTCAGCCCATTGATGTATCTAGCCACTTTCTCTTTTCTTGCTTCATTGTGTCCTATCCTTATGATAATCTTATGAAATTCTTCAGTGTACTCCTTCACAGATTTCTCCTTTTGTCTTAGGTTTTGCAATCTCTTCAACAGTTCCAACTCATAGTCAACAGGTATAAATTGATTCTTCAATTTTGTCACCATCTTGTCCCATTTTGTAATCTTTTCTTTTCCTCTTCTATTTCTATCCAACTGAACTTCTTTCCACCATATAGCAGCATGTCCTTTCAACTTTGTCTTTGCAAATTTCACCTTCTCTAGGTCTTCAACTTCTTCATATTCAAAGTACTCTTCCATGTCATTTATCCAGTCAATAAATTCTTTAGGGTTTAAATTGCCAGTGTAATTAGGTACATCAACTCTAGGTCTCTTTCTCATCTTTGAAATAGCTCACAACATTTTGACTTGATCTGATTCTTCTTCTTCTTCACCTCCTAGGGTTTCACCAATTTAATCAACAGGTTGAAATTCTTCTTCATCATCACTTTCAACATTAGGTCTAGGTGTCAATCCTCTTCGCCTATCTTCCTCGACAACATCTAATTGAATTCTCATTTTTTTCATCATTTCCATCATCTCATCCATCCTACCAACCATTGTTGCAATAGCAGGGATTCTCCTTAGCGGTATTCTTCCTAGGATCAATTACAAACTGCCTCAAGTTCGGTGATTGGGCTACAAGGTGACAACGGCCTCACAATCGGTGATCAGTTGCGACACAAGTAACCTGCCTCAAATTGAATGATCTATCCACATTGAGATCTAACAGAATTTCTTCACCAACTTCACTCAATTCATTCCCAAAGAGTCAAACTTTCACTCTGATACCACTTGGCGCAGTCACGGTTAGGAGGGTCCTCAAAGAGAACTATCCAGGCCATGTAACTAGAGTAAACACAATAGAAACAACTAAAAGATAAGAAGCAAATATAGATTTAGTTATTCAGTATATCATAGAATTCAAATTCAAGTTGGCTGGTAACATGCGGGCTTATAATGAGGGCTCACAGGCCTGATTACAGAATACACACAAGATAAAGCTTTGAAGCTCCTTCGTGAGAATTCAAATTATCTTTCTTCTAAATCCTGAGAACTATCAATGACTACTTTCTTATGCATCTATTACATCAATATATATCATCTTTGGAATAATAGATTCCTTTGCGTCAGCCAAGGAAGGTTACAAACCCAAATGAAGAGGTGTAATGTGTGTACACGGATAGGGCGGACCTAAATGAATTGAACTCCCTCGCAAATAAATGGAATGATGTGTGGATCTCAGGGAAGGTCAGCCACAAACCAAACAACATTGGATGATGTATCATTAAGCTTTGAAGGTCGTGAAATGCTCCACAAGTCTTCTCCTTCAGCTGATTATCTAAGACTGTCAGGGTGCTCTATTCTGAGAAACAATCAATCTTTTAATAGCGATAACATTCCATAACTGATCCAAATGCTCTAAATTTCTATTCTGTTGTGCATGAAGGTGTCTAGATGCTAAGTCCAACTTCGTAAGATTTGAAATGCAATTCCAGTAGAATGCGGACCAAAATATAGAAATTGCTATGACTGAACTGCCTAAACTGAACTAGAAAATGAAAAGAAACAAACTGAAATGCAAATGTTTTTGGTTGATGTAAGATTGCTCTTGAACCAAGGATGCTCCTGCATCAGGGTCCCACCGGGCATGCCAAGTGAAGTCAAAGGAAACAAGATCACGTAAAAATATCAAAATAAACACAAACAAATGAGATTTATACCTTCCTATGTGAATCTATCTTCTTCCTCCTTGATAAGGTAGAGGACTTTGCACTCTTAAGCCCTAGCTTCACCCATGAGGTAAGTTGTAATGTGAAATGCTCTCAAAGTGCCAATGCAATTTCACCATAACCTAGCTACAATGGAGAGGATTGAGAGAAATTTGAGCATAGTAAGATTACTCAAAACTTGGATGATAAAATGGCTTGTGGAGGCTTGTATTTATAGGCAAATTAGAGGGGATTTTAATCCAACGGTGGAGATTGATTGTTGAGATCAAGGTATGGGATTGATTGTGAGATGGAGGGCTAGGATTTAATCAACATAATTGAAGGGTGGAGAATAAAAATGAATCTTTTATTCATTTTGAGGAGGACTTAGCATTAAATGTGATTTAGATGGATGAGGAAATTTAAAATTAATTTCCTTGGGATGAGATGGAATTAAAAATTTCATTTTATGTGGGGATGTGCAAGTCCAAGGACACATGTACATTTTTAGCCTCTTACATTTGTAAGCTAAAAAAGAGGAAGATGTTTTATCATGAAAATGGTAAAAATGAGTTGGAGTGTTTATGAATATTTTTCAATTTTTAATTTGTGGGTGTGGGAGAAGGTGTTAATCATGCTTTGACCAAGTTAATTAAGGTGATTAGCTTAGTTAATGTGGCTGGAAAAAAATAGTGGATGAGGTAATCAAGGTTTAGGATTAATTAAATAATGATTTATTTAATTAATCTAGGTCTAGGGGTCATGTAGGCTAGGGTAGCTAATTAAATAATGGCTATTTAATCAATTAGGTTAGGGGTAGGCTAATTAGTAGGCTTGATTAATCAGATAAACATGATTTACCTAATTAATTGGTTTAGGGAAGTGGACAAATTAACTTAAATAAATATTTGACATAATTAATTAATTAATTGGGTGATGTTAGTAATGTGTGACTATTGAATTAACCAAATTAATTCAATTTTTAAAGAATAAGTGAATAATTCAGGTGTTGTGTGAGGTAATTAATTAAATAAAAAATTAATTAATTAATCAGATGAGGAATTAGTGATATGGATGATGTCGGAGAATAGTTAGACGGTTAAGACATTTTTAGGTGTCTACAATGACCATAAAATTCTTGGATCCATGGCCAACTAGAGATAAAAACATGTAGTTTAAATTTCAAGAAGGCCAATTGTTTTCCAAATCTAGCGGGATATCTTACCCACCAATAGTGATCCAAATTGAACTCCCAAATAAAACTCTAGATTTACTTTATTGGCATACAAATTTACAATTTGCAAAATAGATTGGGTTGAGCTCAATTGGTATACATATAGGCATAAACTGTGGTAGACAAGAACAATAAATTCATTGGAAAGAATACCCCCCAATGGTGGAAGATAAGCCAACATTACCTCAAAACACATGGAATCACCCAATTCAAAACAAAAACATGTAAAAAATGGTCCCCAAGATTTATCCCTAAACCCATTATAGAAATCATAAACACAACCCAAGATATTTATTTTAATTGTTTTTCTTTGATCTAATATCCACAAGATAATTAGAAAAAAATAGATTTAAATGACCTAGACATCCTGAAAACAAAAGTAATAAAAGGCAAGCGATGAGTACATTGAGGAATTTGAGTCAATTAATTACATAACATATTTAGTTGAGGAAGAATGATATTGGCAGAGGAATGCGCTACTTCTTGTGGGGAAGAGGGAAACACACAAAGAAGGCACACGAACTGTTCGACATAATGCCCAAGATATAGAATCTCCTAGAATGCAAAAAATTATAGGATATGCACCAAATGGTTTTGTTGGAAAAGATTAAAATTATAGAGTAAGTCCCTCAAGAATTATAGTTGTAAGTGCCTTGGTATCCATGCATGCAAAATTTGGAAGCATAGATAAGGCACACGTTATTTGTTTCACAAAATGCCTAAAAAAATGCGGTCTCATGGAATGCCATGTCTTCAGGATTTGTTCCAAGTCCTTTATGAAAAATCCTTAGAAACTTTTAAGCAAAAGCCATTGGTAGGTGTACAAAGTTAGATTCTATAACCTTCATCAACCTCCTCATTGTCTGAGCCAAATATCAACGTCATATGATCTCCCTATTCCAGGGAGATGGAAGGTCGATGTCTCTGAGTGTCATGTTGGGTGTTTATATTATGCTTTAACTATTTGTATAGTGTAGATATGCCTGATAATTCACTTGAGTGTGTAGGTACCAGGTTTCCCCAACAATGGTTATATTGGAGATGTGGCATTGGGTTATTTGCTTGTTTAGCTTGTGATTCAATTAGAGGCGATGTCATTTGTGTGTTTATGTATCATGATGTTTTGCATATTATATATGTCAAAATGTGTTTTATTTAAATTAGAAATGATTCAAGATTTCACTTGTCACTTTATTTATTTATTGGTCGGTGAACGCTTTTGACTAGAGCTATGAACCAGTGAGATCACAACATAGGGGATCTCATCCCCAAGCATGAACACTTTGGCATTTGAACCTTGGTGGCGGGCACTACAACCCAGTGACTTAACCACCCAACCACGCCCTTAACGACAAAAAATATTCACTTTATTAATTTTTATGCATGAAAGGGAATTAACATAGTGATAGTTAGAATATTTATTCAATCAATTTTAGACCATGAGTATTTTTATTAAAACTATTGGGTTAGTAGAAATAAAGGAAAGGTTGTTAATAGTTGTATTTTGCAAGAATGAAATCTTTTAATTTCTTTTCCTTTTAAAAAGAAATGTAAAGTAAATTTTAAATTAAAAAAATATGAATTAGGTTCTTTTTGGATAAAAAGGAAAAATAGGCTCATTTTTGCATTCATTCGCTATTTTGCTCTCTTAAAAACCCTCTCCTTGCCTGAAGAAAAAAAGTTGTTTGGATTGAAATGAAGGAATTTCTTGCTTTCTTGAGGGGAGGATTGATTTGGTGATTGCTTAGTGGAGGATTGGATTTGGTGTGGCAAAAGATTGTTTGCAACAACCCTTTATTGTTCTTGGTTTTCAAATATTGTTTGGAAAGGTAAATTTTCCAATTTCTTTGTTTTTTAAAAATTATTATGCTCTTCCTTTTCCATGCCACTATATGTGGGTTTCTCATGGCTTCATTTGTATAGGAATAGAGTGCTTAAATAATGTAGTTGTTGTTTATTTCATTTGCTTAAGTTTAAAATTTTGAAAACTTGCAAATAGAGCCAAAACCATAGCAAAATTTTATTGGAAACACCCATTTTAATTTGAATGAATATATGGAGTGTTGTTCACATTTGTGACAATGGGTTGTTATATTTTTGATAAATATTATATTTTAAAAAATGGAAAAAATCCAAGGTTGCAAAGCAACCATTATTGGTGAAATTGGGGTTTTTATGGTTATTTTGCATTGTGAGAAAAATAAAAAATTTACTTTTAAAACCCAATTTGAATGAATTGAATTGTGGAATGAGTAGTCTCCCTTATGATTTGGAAAATTTCATCTTTTTAATTCATTTTGCATTTTTTATCGCATTATATTCTGTGCCATGCCCAATTTGTGAAATTTGTTAGATGGACATGTAGGAAGAGGTATAGGGTAAGAAAGGAGTGGCTCCCACCACACACCATGATACAAAGTAATAATTGGAAATAGTGAGTAGAGATTTAAATCAAGATTAACCATAATCTCATTGGGTAAATAAAATGTAATCAAGATCTATTCCAAATAGGGATGCTTTCCTAGATCTAGTTTTGGTCGTAAAGAGCATGCCACTATTCATGGAGTTGGTGAATGTTACAGTAGACCCCATGATAGGGAAGTTAGATACTCATATTCTACAAGGCTATTGAGCCATCGTAATGACACTCCTTGTCTTGATTTCTATGTCTCTCTTCCTTCCTTACTGTTGGAATTGTATTTGATGTGTGATGTGAGCTTTAGTATTGTTTGTTCATTGAGATGCTTGATTCATGCTTACAAATGTGTTGTTTGATATACATTATTTTGGTGTGTGTGAATCCTTTTCTCCCTTGTATGGTGTGAGTGTGTATTCTACACATGCAATCATCTCCTAGGACAATAGGGTGGGCTTGAGGGCACCACGTGGTTGGGTGGCATTGAACCACCATTGGGGACTTGTAGGACTCTTAGGAGTAGCTTGGATTTGTGTGCAAGGCATGGATCTGATGATGGATAGCATTTCCTATTTCTTTGATTGAAATAAAATTTTATTTAAGGATGTAGGTGTCCTATCATTGTAACATGTATTATTATTTTATCCTCCATGGTTGAGGAATTGTAACCTGCACACATAAGTGTTGATAGTCTATTCATTGGTTTTAGTGCTATTTGATGTTGGTGTTGAAAGTACATTGATTATTGTATGCTTTTCCTTCATTTGGATGTATGTTGGTTAAAATGAAGTAGAGCACCAAAATTATCATTTGGATAAAATGAACTTGATTTTGGTAGAAATGGCATCTTGTTAAATGTTGGTTAATGAATCCTTTGTCATTTCTTTGATGGACTCTGTCTTTGGATCATCCCTTGTCGATCTTGACTTGTAACAACAAGATTTCATTGTTGCAATATTGGTATATGGAGTGTTAGTCTTCATGTTTTACTCTTTCTTGTGAGTCTTGTTTTGGGAGGTCTTGTCATCAAATTTTCTGGTAGATTGAGTTCCCATCGAGTCTTGACTACATGTGAATGTCTCCAATCGGATGTCTCCACACTCTTCAAGACCTTTTGGGGGTTCTTAGGTGCCCCTAGATTGTATAAATAATGTTTAGAGTCCTTGGTTGGAATTAGATAAAATTATGGGTTGTAATGAGTTAAATTTTGCAAGTTTTTTGGATGTTGGTTAGAACTACAATGCCCTACCAGGGACTACAATACCATGACAGGACTACAGTGCCTTGACATGACCACAATGCCTAGATGGGACTATAGCACCTAGAGGGGGCTATAGTGCCTTGGTGGGACACCTAAGGATTGGCACTAGTGTCATAGATTGGCGATAGAGTCCAATCCTAGCACTAGAGTCCTCCCTAGCACTATAGTCTTCCCTTATGCTATTGTGTAGAGTCTATCAGATAGTAAGCACTTCCTAGAATTTTATGAGGAAAATTTGTATACAAAATTTGTTCCCCTTGGATTCCTAAGTCTACCCGCATGCTCATTTTCCTAGTACATGATGTATTCTAGAATTTATTTCCTCTCTTGTGCTGGGAAGCATGTCGGAGCACTTACCAACCTAGTTAGTCTTCTGTTGACACCATCATGCATAGTGCATTGGTGGTGATGCCTTATGAGTGTCATTTCTCTCGAATGCAACACATGGTTGTGTGTGTATGTGTGTCAACATATGTTTTTGTATACGCCTAAAAATGACACGATTCATCCTAAATAAATATTCTTAATATATTTATTCCCTTCTTATTTCTTCTATCAATTAAATAAATATTCTAAGTTTACTTGATTGGTTCATTATCCCATAATTAAATAAAATCAATTTATTTAATTAAATTCCCTAAATTCTTCTAATGACTCACATCATTAAATAATCCTACATTATTTAATTATCCATAAATCCCTCTATCCTAAGTCCTAATTCCACAAATCCACCTCACCTTTCCACCTCACCTTTTCCACCTCATCATGTTGCACATGTAATTAAATATTTTAAATACCTAATATTCCCTCACCCACATGTCCTATTTCTTCTCTCAATCAAAACTGTTAACTTCTCAATCAATTCAGTCAACTCCCCAATTAACCCAATTAACTGATTAGTCTATTGAGTTAACTCCTCAATCAATTCAGTCAACTCCCCAATCAATTCACTTAACTGATTGGTTTATTCTGTTAACTCTTCAATCAATTTTGTTAACTCCCCTGTTGCATGATGGAGCTTGGACACTTGTCCTCTTTCTATTCGTTGCACATTCCTCAACCATTCTCAACCATTGATCTTCTCATTTCTTCTCAATCATTGATCCTCATTCTTCTGAGTCTATAAATGGAACCTTGTTCTTCCATTCTAATCATCCAGGCTATTCGTATTGTTACTCTATAGAAATTCACTAGCGCGTTTTTGGCACCCTAAAACAATTTGCTTGAGATCACTCAAAGCTTTGAAGCTCCTCTTCATTACACGTTTATCACTACAGCCATTCACTATCGACATTCTTGAAAATAACAAAGGAGTGTACTCTCTGAGGGCCTACTTCATACGAACAAGGACGATCTTGATAGGCAACAATAGAAGCTTCGATTCAAGGAAGGTTTGTATTGTGTTATTCATTGCTTCATTTCATTCAATCTTTCTTAGTTTCATTATTCTATTAAGTTATGGGTATTTGATATTGTTTGTTGCATATTCATTGTTGATCCTATTTTACCCTAATAGTTTTTATTCTTTCAAAAAAAATGATCCATTTCGGTTTGTCTTGAGCTAATACCTTGGGTGAAAGCTTGTGGCATTAGACAAACACATTGTGTTTTAAGAAAGATAATCTCATATTCATTTAGAATATAAAATACTTGAAGAATCATAGCACCTAGAAAATAGTGCCCATGATGGCATGGCTTTAGATAAACAACAATAAATACACAAAAGTATCCATGCTATACAAATGTCACATATAAGGACAAAAGAAAGGAAACCGTGCATGGAAGTGACAAAGATGTGAGGTGTTGATAATTTCCTTAAGAGTTTGACCATCAACCTTAGAGAGACCATAAAAAAAGCCCAATCTAGTTAGGACTAAATTTTCCTTTAGTTCTAGTTGGGACATTAACATTATGATTGTTCTTGTAAAGAAATAGATCACCAATTTTAAAGGAATAATGTAGAACATGTTGATTATAACTATGATTAAGATTCTTTTGATAGGATTGAAGATGTGCAAGAGCATTGATGCGATGCTCATCAAGCACTTCAAGTTGCTGCAAATAGTTTTCATGACAAGTGTTATAATCAATAAGCCCTTGAAATGAGACCCCTAAGGATGGAATCTCCAACTCCAAAGGCATGATGGCACTGGCACCATAGATGAGGTTGTATGGAGTTGTTCCAGTAGTCATATGAATACTTATGTGATAGGCCCACTTGCATATGAAAGTTGAGTGTGCCAATCTTTCCCATGTTTATTGACAGTCTTATGAAAGATTTGCTTGATTATTTTGTTAGAAGCCTTAGCTTGACTGTTAGACTGGGGGTACTTGTTGGCAAGAGAGACTACTATGTTGGATAATTGAGTGTTGTCATTGATGGCAACAAGAAAAGGAACAAGGTTGGAACAAAGATTGTGGTCCGGTAAAGAAGACTTAATCATATTGGCTAAGTATTGGCAATATACAGAGGTAGAGACAAAAGATCAGTGTTTGGATTGGCATTGGTCCGCAATTAAAGACCAAGGTTTGTGGTTCTGGTATGATGTTTCTAACTCTTAGATGATTTTATACCTAAGGTTCTAGCTTTTGATTAGTTCCAGAAGTATATCTTCAAATGGTCTAAGTCCGGTTGAACAAAATATAGTGCTATTCAGAGCAGTACACTCAGTTGTTTTGGTCCGCATTCCTCCGGTGTTGCGTATCTTGATATGCAGTTTTGAGGAGTTGTAAACACTTGTATGAAGTGTCTAAATCTAGAGTTATAGGTTTTAAAGTCCATCGGAAAGATTGTTACATGTTGCTGAGTATCACTACACTGCTTGACAGAGTTTGACTATGACAAAGTTTGAATTCTGATGGTCCGCATTTTGCCGCTAAAGGATATTTTGCTTTGCAGTTCTAAAGGTATGATTGGTAATGTATGAGGAGTCTTTAACATGATTTTGAGCAAACCCTATGGTCTACAGTAAAAGATGTAGTCTGACAGATGAACTGAATAAGTGGCAGTCTGAGTTAAGAGGCCAACATGATAAGTTTAAATTGTATGTGGTAAGTTCTATTGTTTAGAACTTAATCCTAAGTTGTTAAATAGTTGAGACTGACATATGTGAATTTAATTCAAGTGTTGTTTGAGTCCACTGGGAGTTTTGGTAAACGGATTTGGCCAACAAGCTACTTAAGTTATGAGTGCATGCTTCACTTTCTTAGGTTGACCTAGTATGAAGATATCAAGTGTTGCGGATATAAATAAAGGATCGAATTCAATATTTTGGTGTGTGATATGAATGTGGATAGACATATGTGAGACATACAGTGGGAGGCAATTTTGTGGAAGCAATAACGAGTAGAAGAAGAGAGATCTTATTCTCATGTAAAAGCAGAGCAGTGAAACAGAGCAGTCAGACATGAAAAGTTTTGAGTTAGTATTTTTGTGCTTCATTGAAGCTGCAACTATGCATGTGTAGATGCAATCTAAGCAGTTCAACTTGGCAGTGAGCCATTCTTCTTTCTTCTTTCTTTCTCTAGGCAATGAGCTTTTCTTGCAGTGAGAATTTCTCAGGGCAGTGAGCCCTAAGGCAGTGAGTCTTATTGTAATCCAGTATTATGTTATATTAATATATTGTGAGCTAACATTCACCATGGTTTTTCCCTTTTTGGGTTTTCCACGTAAAAATCCTAGTGTTCATGTGTTATGTCTTTGTGGTTGGTATTCCTATTCTTATTTTGCTTTTATATTATTAGATTTGGAAATTGGATTAACAAACTTGTTAAGAAGAAGTTTCGTGGAATACTGATTCACCCCCCCTCTCAATATTCCTTACTATCAACAGTACTAAGGTGTAGAAAATCATTGTTGAATGTGAAATTCCTCAATAAATTGCTTCACATCCTTATTCTTGAATGAGGATCCATTATTAGAAATGAAGGTAGAAAAGGAAGTCCAAATCAAGAATTTATGTTATCAAGTAAGAATTTGAAGATTAATTGAGCAGTCGTGGAAGAAGGGGAACAAATTTGACCCACTTTGTAAAGTGATACATAGTAGTGATTATGAAGGAATGTCCCAGGGAAGAGGATGGGTCAAATTTTTTTAGATGAGATCCAAGCCCCAAATAAAAAATGGCCAAGGAGATGTCTAAGATCAAAGTTCCTATGTAGGGGCACAAATTAGATTATTATGGTGTTGATATTGGGGGAATTTATTAGAAAAGTTAAAGGAGTGTTGCTCCATATTCTACCTATAGTACCTCATACAAAGAAGTTTTTGAACTAATAATCTTCCACCAAAGTGACCTCCATAAGCACTTGAGTGGGTCTCTTGCTAGGAAATTGGTATTGTAAACTTTTTAGGTAGTAAAGAAGGAGGACATTATAAACTCATCAATATAATATGTTAGCAAGAATGATTGAACTGTTGGCAAGAGACACATTGTGGCCTCATGATTGTTGTCATTGATGGAAACAAAGTTCATCCCACACATCCGCAGGACATGGTGTGCCTATACTAGAAGTCAGATTGAAGAGTGTTGTGGTTCGGTAAGCAAGAACAGAGCATGTGGCAAGGTCTGATAGTCAGGTCCAAATCTCTCAGAGCAAGTATCTTAGTAAAGTACAGACTTGGGGAAGTCAAGAGGTGTACCTTGACTGATACATTCTAGAGATTGAGCCTCCGGTGATGAAAGAATGAAAAGATATGAGCACCTAAGTGTTGGGTTCCTGTTTAGTAGAGTTGACAGAGGAAGAACTGACCGGCAGAGCATCAGACCTTAATCCAGATGAGTTATTGATGGTGATAAAGTTTCTTAAGGTATCATTCAGGATTGGCCAACATGATTCATGACTTCTATAAGCATCTCTTTGATACGCATCACTTGATAAGCAAGGATTCAGCCGACAGACCAAGAGTTTGGGAAAATAGTAAGTATTCTAGATGCCGACTAGAAAGTGGATGAAATCCTTGGTGCAGATATATATACCAGATTGATTTTAGTATGAAGGTGTGTGTGGTGTTGAGGTGTGCGAATAAAAGTAGAAGAGCAATGTGGAAGTAGTAAGGTAGGTCCAATATGTGACAAGACAACACCAAAGAAGAGGAAGAATGAAGTGCAGCAGATCAGTGTATTGAACCTAACCGGAACTGAACCTCAACATATGTGCATGCTTCTCATCAGTTCAAGTATCTAGTTTCCTTGTATAAACTATTGTAGGTAGTGAGCCCTAATTGGCAAGTGCCATTTTGTACTATCTTATTCTTTTAACAGAGAATACAATCTTGGGTTAATCACCCCGTGGTTTTTTTCCCTTAACAGGGTTTTCCACGTCAAAATCATTGTGTCATATGTATTGATGTTACTTCCATTTCATGGTTATGTTTGCTTATATGATTTGATGCTGCATTAATTGTTAAGGAAGATAAGGAAGTTGAAGTAATTAAGATAACTAATTCACCCCCCCTCTCAGTTATCAACATGAACATGTTGCAACCTTATGAATAAAAGTGCAAGCACTTTTAGAAGAATTACTTTCAGGAATATACCATCTTGCAAATAATTGTATATATGGGAGTACCATTCCTCAAAATCAATGTTGCAGTAGAAAAGGGTATCATCTAAAGGAGACTTATCCATGATAGTCGATAAAGAGAGTGTATGTATAATGAAGTGATAATCATTTTCCAAATCAACAAGGGAATAAGTGAAGTAGCACTAGCCATTGCATCTGCATGATGATTTTCTTTGTGTGGAATAGTGTCTATAGATAAAGATGAGAAGAAATGAAGAAGTGATAGGGAAAGGTCATGGTATTGAGAGAGATTATCTTTCTTATTTTGATAAGTACTAGTGACCTACCTTATAATCAATTGAGAATCCTTGTAGATATGAATAGAATTAATGTTAAGAGAAGCACCACATGCAAACCAACAATAAACGCTTCATATTCAATGATTTTGTTAGTACATAGCAAATTTAGATGAAAATAAAATGGAATTGGTTTCCCTAAAGGAGGGATCGAAATTACACCATCTCCAAAGCCAATGTGACATCTTGATCCATTGAAGAATAATTCCTAAGGATGATTCGTATCCATGGAGAGGATGTGATCATTAGGGAAGGAATCAAGATTAGGAAAATAAAAGGGGGAGGGAGCACCAAATAAATGATTGGATACATCTTATCCATTGTATCCTTTTGAGAAACACACTTTAAGTCGAATTCCATCAAGACCATGACCCATCTAGCCAAACATCCTAATAGATTAGTTTTAGAGAATAATTGTTTGAGAGGATCAAATTTTATGATGACAAACATTTATACATGGAGAACGTAATGTCCTAACTTGTGCATAGAAAATACTAGATCCAAACATTGATTTTATAATGTGGCATAATGAGTTTCATAGTTAAGTATGGTACACTTGATATAATAAACAAAATGTTCCCTACCCTCGTCATGTTGAGCTAAGAGAGTATCCAAAGGATGAGATGACGCATATGTGTAGAGAATAAGTGGACATCTAGGAACAGTAGGCATTAGTATAGCTGGGTTAGCCAAATAGCGCTTGAGATCTTCAAAGGCCTTTTGGTACTCTTCGTTCTAGGAAAAATGAACATCCTTTTTTAGAAGATGTGTGAAGGGAAGAGTACGATCCACCAATTGTGAGATAAATCAATGAATGGACTGAATCTTCCCATGGAGACTACAAAGTTGATAATATTTTAAGGAGGTGACATGTTAACAATAACATCAATATTTTTGGTGTTGACCTCAATATCACAATGAGATACAATGAAGCTAATAATTTTTCCACTATCGATGCCAAAGATGCACTTATGAGGTTTTAAACACATGTTATATAGATGAAGATGTTCAAAGATAAGGTGAAGATTATGTATATGATCTTGGCGCAAGAAAAACTTGGCCAAAATATCATTGACACAGTCTTCAAGTATGTTATGGATGAAGTCACAAAAGATTAGGGTCATGGTCCACTGGTAAGTTATTCTAGCATTCTTTAAACCAAAGGGAATGACCACATAACATAATGTACCGCATGGAGTTGTGAAAGAAATTTTATATTGATTAAGAGGGTGGGTAAGTATTTCATTATATGCTAAGAAGTCATCCATGAAAGAATGAAGTGTATAGCATGTTGTTGAGTCAATGATCATATCTATATTTGGAAGTGGTAAATTATATTTTAAAGATGCTTTATTTAGATAATGGAAGTTAATGCAAACATGATTGCGGCCATCATTTTTGGAGATAAACACAATGTTAAAAATCCAAGGGGAATAGTTAATGGGGTGGATAAAACCAACTTTTAAAAGATTTTCTATCTCATCCTTGACCATTAAGGCCACCTTAGAATGCCATTTTTGAATTTTTTGTTTTACCAATTGGGCACTAGGATATAACACTATATTATGAACCATAGCCTTAGGGTCTATGTTGGGCATATCCTTGTACATCTAGGAAAAGAGGTTTGTAAAATCATGTAAGAGTTGAGAATGTGATGATCATTCTTCCAAAGAGAGACACTTACCAATTTGAATAACATTCTTAGAATCATTAGGATCCAAAGGGACATCAATAATATCACCTACTAGAAGGGTACTATGGTCATGAGGATCATGAATAATTGGAAGGTCGTTAGAATTATTAGAAGTTAGATGTGAATCATTAGATGACATGATAGATTCCCTAGAGTATGCTTGTGCCTTTAAATAGTAAGGGAATGCCCTATCATGACAGTATGAAGGCATGCAAGCATATACACCAAGAAAATTTGCTAGAGATTTAGTACTAGAGAATATATCTAGAGGTGGTATATGTGCTTGAGAAGAATCCATGATTAAATTAGGATGTAATAAAGGTAAAGAAGAATAACTAGGAGATGCAAAAATCATAGCTACATCTATAAAGCTACAATATGCATACTTAGTAGGGAGAGAAGGTTGGTAACCAAGGCCCACTTTAGAGTAATGTGGATTAGGATCTCAAGGAATCTTGATACCTTGCTCCTTGTGACCTAGACCCTTTGTTTTATATCCACTGTTTCAAAGTATTTGAAAGCCACATCCATAATGAGATTACAAATCAAGAAAAGATGGAGGATCGCTATTAGAATCATAGTCAATGTGTGATGTATAATCATAAGATTTGGAAGAATAATTAGAAGTATAAGTGTTAGAAAATTATGATGAATATTGTATAAAATGTATTTTCAGGATTGCAAAGTGAGAGGGATTGACTATATACTCGCCTATAAAAGAGGGAGTGAAATCTAGAGATCCCCAATCATCACCAGGACATGCATTAGAAGAATAAGAATTGGAATTAACAACATCAATAGGAGATTACAGTGGTTTAATTTGTTTAGGTGAGGAAGATGGTCCATAAGATTACAAAGTGTAGAAGATAGAAAAATTGTTATGTTCCAAATCCATTTTATGGTAGAATTACATAGAATCTAGATCAGGTTTAATTGTGAATGTTTTATTATCATGAAAAATTTGATAGATTGGTGTAAGATAGATGGGATTTCACCCACATCGTGAATCCATAGCCTACTTAAAAGATGATTGCAAGAAAGATTTCTATGCATCACATGAACTAGAGTAAGCAATGTAATAGTGCCCAACTCGATAGGGAAGGTTATGGTGCCTAGAGTTTGTGACTAATGGTATCTAAGCCATGAATATAAAGTTTGGTAGGAGAAATTAAATAAGTATGGACATTAATACAATTCAAAAGGTATACAATACATACATTGAGGCCTAAACCATTATCAATGAGAGTACATTTTATTCTAATCAAATTTACTAGAATGATTATAAGAAGAGGCTCATTTTGCTTTTGAACCTCAATAGAAGGAAGTTTGTATTGTTGAAAAATGATGTCTGTAGTATTGGTGTAGATGCAATCGAGTAAGGTAGCTACTTCATTAGGCTTAGTATAAGATGAAATGGGAGTTAATAGAAAAATTACTGAAAGAATATTACTAGAATGATATAGAAGAGAGAAATGAGCATATGTGGTTGTTAATGAAACTTCAACAACATGTAACTTTAGCAATAGAGGTCCATTCAACCAAGCATAACCAAGAGAAGCTAAGAAAAAGAGATTGTATCCAATTTTTGCATAAGGCTTATGGGGAAGATGAAGGATTATATTTGGATGCAGAAGGCCTTTTTTGACAAACGAGTGTTAGAACAGTTGACAATATGTAGCTAGGTGGGAAACCAATGTTAAATTTTGATTTTTTTTGGGATGCTAGTGTGTCACACGGATGTCTGTGTGTTGCATTGATGTCCTAAGAAATTTTACTCAATTTTTGCACTTAGATCTAGTTTAGGAAGAAGAATTAGACTTTGGTGTAGAAATTTGGCAATCTAGTGAGGGAAAAAGAGGGTAAGGATAGGCTAGTGTGATCCTTGAAACATGCTAAGGGAGTGGATGCCAAATCAAGTTCAAAACATAGTGTAAAATTGTGAGGGTATGAAATTTTCTATATTACAATCTCAAGCCATAATCACCACTTTTATATGGCCCTCTTTATCCTTGATTTTCTATATAAAATTGAATCTCTTCAAGCTCAGGGACCAGTCTTTTATGGTGGGTGATTACTAGCTAGTCTAGTTTTTTTCTCTAATCAAGTTTAATTTTGTTAGGAAAAGTGCCCAAAAAATCTTTAATAATTAAACTCAAAAAAGATTAACAAATAAACATGGAGATATTTTCACATTAAACTTTTGAAGATAATATTAAAGAAAACAAATCTATAGAAATAGCAGTAGCATTTTGGCATATAAACAACACTTAGAGAGGAACGAGGAAGAGAGAATAAGAATAGAAGCAACCACAAGAAAACAAAAGACAAAGATATACCTTGGTAAAACCCTTCTGAAAAAAAAACTTAACCTCCAAAGCACCACACAACTCAATTTATTACCAAATGAACTATGGTTACAATACATTCATAGAGCTTCTCTATGAAATATTTCAACAAGATCAAAATTATTGCTCCTATAATAAAAAATTGATAGCATAACCTTGTAAAATAAATTCCTTACATCCTCTATCATATGCCTCCAATATATAGACTTAAGGAGGCCCAAAAAGCTACCAAAAACAATACCATGACCCAAACAAGGTCCCAAAATACCATGGTATTATTTTTCATGACCCTCACATGCGTGGAGCCATCTTAGAATATAAAATAATTATTACACAAGCATCTTTGACTTTCATCACTCAAGTTGGCATATGTAACTCCCAAGCACTCCCCCATGAAACACTATTTTATCTTACACCCACTAATAGTGGAAGATGCTCTTACAATTCCATTATGTAACTCCCTCATCAATGCTACATTACAACAATATTTTTAAGTCCATGGAGAATAATAAAATAATTACATATGTTCCCACCTTCACTTGAGTGTCCTATTTTACCCATTCCATGATTATTGGAGATATATAAATAATTAAACGTTAAAAATTAGACCTTAGGATATGCAAGGTGAATAACACATCTAATCCTAATTTTTTTGATAGAACAAACATTTATTGAGGTTTCTTAGGGTGAGCTAGTTTACCTCCGTAAATTCTCTACAAAAATTCTATAAAATGAGTTTCTCTTCTCTCATTTTCACATAGAAGATACCAAGTTGTCACTTGAGAACAATGGTTGAGAAATTTTTTCTAAAGGCGTGATCCCATATTAGTGTTTACTATATTTCTATAGTGAATTATCTTTCACATTAGAGTTAACAATAATTTTCAAGAGCTCTACAACAAAAGTTGCAGTTGATCTCTTCATTTTGGTATTGATTTTTATGATTTTTGTATTAGCATGAGTAAGATTTCATTTGATTTTACTAAAAGATAATTCTATTTATCCTCTAATCTACCTAAACCCTTCCTAACACCTTTTCCATTGGTCCACATTCATTTCCCTCATTTCTATTTCTATTTTGTTGTCCATTGCATTCCCCATCCCTCCTAGTTTTTTTTGAGTCATAGGGACCTTAAGTTTTACCTTCATTTCCTCTTATAATTCATTATTTATTTGTAAAATACCTCTCATATCCTAATTAAATTATCCCATTCCATTAGTTTCTTAAAATTTTTGGTCCTTTGTTATCATTCTTTTTATCTTTTTCATTCTTCATCCCTTTTTGTTCCTTTTGATCCCTATGGAGTCTTACCTTGGTTTTATCTTTATTTTCCTCTTAGAATTCATAAATCTTTTGTAAAATCCCTATCATTTCTCTTTACATAAGTCCATCCACTTGTAATTTAGACTACATTTTATTGTCATTTCTCTTTCCCTCTCCATCTCTCTTCATTAAAGCCCTTAAAAAACTAGTATTAGTGTTTGCCTTCAAAACCCTTGCTAAACCACATTATTTTTTTCCTAATTTAGTGTTTTCTTTTCTCTACTTTAGACACCTTTCCACCTACACAAAATTTTCAAATTTTTGTTTCTATTTTCATAGTTTTTCCTTTCTTACAAAGTTACCTTTGTTATGTCTTTGTCTTGTTTCTATTTTACTTTTTAGTACATAATTTTTTTGTTTGTACTTAGAATTAGTTTGATTCTTGAGTATAGACTTCATTTCAATTATTTTTATCAATATTTGTTCCCTATAGATCCATTCTTGAATGCCCATAATGAGATTGACTAAGGTAGACACTTCTTTAATTGTTTTACTTTGTAAGGTCTCTCCATCATAGATTTTTAAATTGCAAGAAAAATATAGAAGAATCTTGAAGAGTGTCAGAAGAAAAAGTTGCTAGAAATTATGAAAATAATCTCTATGTAAATTTTGGTGGCATTATACATTTTAAGACTAATCCAGCCACTTGGACCAGGCTATACAATTGGCTATTAGTGTTGGACCAAGCCATAAAATAGGTTGTCAGGATTCTTATAAAGCTTGTCTTAAGTTTAGTTTTTGATAACTATAGGTTTGTAGATTCCTGATAGCATGTGCTACCCATTTTCAGTGTGCATTTATTAGAATATCATGTTATTTTTTATTGAATGTTTTTACCTAATTTGTAATATATTTTGGCATGATATCCACCTCTTTTGTTGTTTTACTCCACTTTCTAGTCTTCTCCCTAATAGGTTTCCATAAGACATGATGTAAGAGCATCCTTGGAGAGTAGATTAATCTTGCATAGCCAAAATATTTTCTCACTTCATTTTTTTGTTTGTAGTTTTCAATTTCTAGTCAGTTATAGAGGAATCAATGCACTTTGTCATATTTTACTTTTGGGCCTTGTGGTTTCAAGATAATTCTTTAAAGAGAGATTTAGATGTCATATTCATAATAAGAACAATTGTATGCATATAATGATGCAAGAGCATCCCTGGTTCAAGAGCAATCTTGCATCAACAATTTTTTTTTTTTGCATTTCAGTTTGTTTACATTGCAGTTCTTTCATTTCCTAGTTCAGTTTAGGCAGTTCAGTTAGAGAAGATTCTATATTTTTAGCCCAGTAGCATTTTAGATCTTGTTGAGCTGGATTTAGCATCTACATTCATTCATGAACATCATATCTCAAATTTAGAGGTCCGCATGTTAATACCGGAAGTATATCACTATTAGAAGATTGTTGTTTCTCAGAGTAGAGCATCCTGATATTAACTGGTAATCAGCTGAAGGAGAAACTTGCGGAAGCATTTCCCGATCCTTAGAGCCTAATGACACATCATTCGATGATCTTTGGTTCATGGCCAACCTTCCTTGGAGATCCGCACTTCATTCCATTGATTTACCGGAAGTGTTCTATGCATTTAGGTCAGACCTATCTGTGTGCACACGTTACATCTCTTGTTTGGAATTTGTGATCTTCCTTGGGCCGATGCGGAGGAATCTATTGGTCTGGATTAGATATATAATGATGTAATAGATCCTTAGGAAAGAAGTTAGCAATTGATTCATAATTCTTAGTTTGGATTTTGTGCGAAGGGAGCTTCAAAGCCTTATCTTGCGCATGTATGTAATCAGGCCTATGAGCCCTAATTGTAAGCCCACATGTTGCCATCCGATCTCTATTTGAATTCTATGATATATTGAATGACTGAATCTACATATGCTTTGTTTCTTCGAGTTGTTTCTATTGTGTTTACTCTTTCTACACGGTCTGGATAGTTCATTCTGTGAACCCTCCTACCGTGACTGTACCAAGTGGTATCAGAGCGAAAGTTTTGATTCTTTGTAGCGAGTTGGTGAAGGGGATTCCATAAGATCTTGTTGTAAGTAGATCGCCAATCTGAGGTAGGTTACTTGTGCGCAATCAATCCCTGATTGAGAGGCAGTTGTTGCTTGTAGCCCGATCGCCAAATTTGAGGCAGTTTGTAATTGATTCGAGGAAGATGCCACTGCGAAGAGTTCCTCCTATTGGTACAATGGCTAATAGAATGGATGAGATGATGGAATTGATGAGAACAATGTGAATTCGATTGGATGCTATTGAAGAAGATAAGCGAAGAGGATTAACACCGAGCCTAATGTTAAAAGTGATGATGAAGAAGAATTTGAATCTGTTGAACAAACTGGCGAAACCCTAGAAGGTCATGAAGAAGAAGAATCAGAACAGGTAAAGATGTTGCGAGCTATTTCAAAGATTGGAAAGAGACCTAGAGTTGATGTCCCAAATTATACTGGTAATTTAAACCTAGAAGAATTGATTGACTAGATAAATGACATGGAAGAATACTTTGAATATGAAGAGATTGAAGATCCAGAGAAGGTGAAATTTGCAAAGACAAAGTTGAAAGGACATGTTGCTATATGGTGGAAAGAAGTTCAGTTGGAAAGAAATAGAAGAGGAAAAGAAAAGATTACAAAATGGGATAGGATGGTGACAAAGTTGAAGAATCAATTTATACCTGCTGACTATGAGTTGGAACTGTTGAAAAGATTGCAAGGCTGAGACAGAAGGAGAAATCTGTGAAGGAGTACACTGAAGAATTTCATAAGATGATCATAAGAACAAGATATAGTGAAGCAAGCAAGGATAAAGTGGCTAGATACATCAATGGACTGAGATTGAACATTCAAGAAGAAATAAGTTTGGTAAGGATGACATCTTTGGAGGAAGCATATCGGTTTACCTTGAAAGTTGAAGAGAAGATGAATAAGAAACATGATCAGAGACAAAGAGGAAGAGGAGGTAAATTTTAGAGAGGTAGTAGTTATTCTGGAGGAGACAGATCACATCTGGAGTAGAACAAGTTTGACAGCCCAGTTAAGAAGGATGACAGAGATAACAATGCTTACCGGAGAGATGACATAAATTTTTACCGGAGAGGAAACCCTAGTGCATACCTGAATGAAGGATACATAAGAGAAGGAAGAGAATTTGATAAGAAGACATTTAGAGGTACTTGTTTCAAGTGTGGAGGTGAAGGACATAGAGCATTTGAGTGTAATCAGGGTAGTACAAATAAGAGGATAGAATAATGGAAGAGTAGCCTATGTTGAAGAAGAACCTATTAAATTAGATGACCCCTATTCTGTTGGTAAACCAGAGAAAGGAGAATCACTTGTGATGAGGAGAGCACTATTTCAAGTAGAGACAAATGAAGAACCATCACAGAGGAAGAGACTATTTAGAATAAGATGCAAATTAGGAGGTAGGTGTTGTAAAGTTGTGATTGATAGTGGTAGTTTAGATAACCTAGTTTCAGAGGAGATAGTGACTAAGTTGAAGTTAGAAAGATTGAAACACCCTAAGCCCTATCAAATAGCATGGATTCAAGATGATCATAAGATACTAGTGAGTGAACAATGTTTGGTGAAATTTCATATTGGATCTTATCATGATGAAGTCTTGTGTGATATTATGCCTATGGATGTTTGTCATATCTTGTTGGGTAGACCTTGGCAGTATGATAGAAAAGTTATACATGATGGGAGAAAGAATACTTACACTATAACAACAAATGGGAAAAGAATTACTTTGATTTCTTTGGAGGATGATCCTAAATATGTGGTATGTGGAAATGCTAGAATCTGTTTGGTAGATGGAAGGAAATTTCTGGATGGTTTGAAGTAGGAGAGTATGTGCTATGCCTTGATTCCTAAAAAGCCTGAAGTATTGAAGAAAGAGACTGGACCAGAGGAGATAAGAGAGTTGCTGACAGAGTATGAAGACATCATATTAGATAATGTACTGGATGGATTGCCACCTATAAGGAGTATCAGCCATCACATGGATCTTATATCGGGAGCAAGTTTGCCTGATAAAGCAGCACACCAGATGACACCGATAGAGAATGAAGAGTTGGATAGACAGATACAAAAGTTGTTGAGAAAAGAATTGATTAGAGAAAGTTTGAGTCCTTGTGCAGTACCTGTAGTGCTAGCACCTAATAAGGATGGAGAATGGAGAATGTGTACTGACTCTAGAGCAATAAACAAGATCACAGTTAATTATAGATTCCCTTTACCTAGAATGGATGATATTATGGATTGTTTGAGTGAAGCAAGATATTTCACAAAGATAGATTTGAAGAGTGGATACCATCAGATCAGAATCAGAGAAGGAGATGAATGGAAAATTATTTTAAGACAAATGAAGGATTGTATGAGTGGTTAGTGATGCATTTTGGATTGACAAATACACCAAGTACTTTCATGAGATTGATGAATGAAGTCTTGAAGAAATTATTGGGTAAGTTTGTTATTGTATACTTGGATGACATTCTGATTTTCAGTAAGACAAAAGAAGAACATTTGTGGCATATTAGACAAGTTTTGCAGAGATTGAGAGAAGAGAAATTGCTGATAAACATCAAGAAGTGTAGTTTCATGAAAGAAGAGTTGGTATATTTGGGATTTGTGATTTCTGCGGAAGGATTGAAGATGGACCTTGAAAAAGTGAGAGCAATTATTGAATGACCTACACCAGAGAGCATTGGAGAAGTTAGATCATTTCATGGATTGGCTAGTTTCTACCAGAAGTTTATCAGAAATTTTAGTTTAGTTTGTAGCATTATGAAAGAGACTATGAGAGGTGACAGAAAAGATTTTAATTGGACATCTGGAGCAGATAAAAGTTTTGAATTGTTGAAGCAGAAAGTGACAGAGCAACCTGTTTTGGCATTACCGGATTTCAATAAGGTATTTCAAGTTGATTGTGATGCAAGTGGGAATGCAATAGGAGAAGTGTTAAGTCAAGAAGGTAGACCTGTAGCTTATTTCAGTGAGAAGTTGAATGATGCAAGGAGAAGATATTTCATTTATGATCAAGAGTTCTATGCCATAATTCAAGCCTTGAAGAAGTGGAGACATTACTTGTTGCCTAAGGAGTTTGTGTTGTATATAGATCATCAAGCTTTGTAATATTTGAACAGTCAAGGTAAGTTGAATCAGAGACATATGAGATGAGTAGAGTTCATGCAGAGTTATACTTTTGTGTTGAAGCATAGGAGTGGTAAATCAAACAAAGTTGCTGATGCATTGAGTAGAAGAATAAACTTGTTGACAGAGATGAGAGTTGAAGTGTTGGGTTTTGATGAATTGAAGAACATGTATGAGGGAGACACTGATTTTGTAGAACCTTGGAAAGCATGTAAAGAACCTATTGTGACAGATAGAAGTAAGTGGTTGGACTATTTCATTCAAGAAGATATGTTGTTCAAAGGAAGTCAGTTGTGCATACCTAGAAGTTCAATGAGAGATAATTTGATCAAGGAGAAGCATAGTGGTGGATTGGCATGATATTTTGCAATTGATAAGACAATGGCTTTAGTGAGTGAAAATTACTTTTGACCTCAGATACATAAGGATGTTCAAAGATTTGTGCAGAGTTGTAGAGTTTGCCAAATTGCAAAAGGGAGTAGTCAGAATACCGGATTGTATAAACCTTTAACAGTGCTGGAGAGACCTTGGGAAGACATAAGCATGGATTTTGTGATGGGATTGCCAAAGACATAGAGAGGACATTATTCAATATTTGTAGTGGTTGACAGATTTTCAAAGATGGCTCATTTCATACCTTGTAAGAAAACTGATGCAGTGCATGTAGCTAACCTATTTTTCAAAGAGATTGTGAGATTGCATGGATTGCCTAAGAGCATAGTTTTAGATAGAGATACAAAGTTTGTTGGATACTTTTGGAAGACACTTTGGAAGAAGATGAAGACAAATTTTAAGTTGAGTTCAACTTTTCATCCACAAACCGATGGACAGACAGAGGTAGTAAATAGGAGTTTGGGAAACTTGTTGAGATGTTTGGTTGGAGAGAAGACTATATGTTGGGATTTGATTCTTTCACAAGAAGAGTTTGCATACAATAATTTAGTAAATAGGAGTACTGAAAGAACACCTTTTGAGATTGTTACTAGAGTGAATCCTAGAGGAGTTGTAGAATTAAGAGACATCAGTACAGAAGAAAAGAGAAGTTCAGAAGCAGAAGAATTTGCAGATCATATGGAGACAATGCATAATCAGATAAATAAGCATTTGGAGACTATGAACAGTAAGTATAAGGAAAAGGCTGATGATAAGAGAAGACATAAGGAATTTGAAGTTGGAGAGGAAGTGATGGTATACTTGAGAAAAGAAAGATTTCCAGTTGGGATGTATAACAAGTTGAAGATGGAGAAGTTTGGACCTTGTAGGATACTCAGAAAATTTGATTCAGGAAATGCATATGAAGTGGAATTACCAGAGACATTGGTTATATCACCTATTTTTATTGCAGATCTTTATCAGTATCATGGAGCAGAGTTCAGTGACATCATGGAAGAAGACTTGAAGAAGCAGTTACCACAACAAGCATCGAAACAGATTGAAGACATTTTGGACAACAGAGTTGGACGCAGCACTAGAGGAAGACAATACAAAGAATACTTTGTGAAGTGGAAAGGTAGACCAACAGAAGATTCATCATGGATTTCTCAGGCTAAGGTGGACCGTCTTGGTTCTCCCCTAGCCCCAACAAAGTGAGGGACTCACTTTTTCAATAACCCCGGATGTCTGATGCAGGAGCTGTTGCAAGTATGGGCCTAACCAGTGTTGTCATTGATGTCAACATAGTCTTGTTGCATTGATGCCAAGGATTTGATGAGTTGTGTGCTAAGGATATTGAGAAAATTAGTCCTAATCAGTGTAAATAGTGAATCTCTATGAAGTGAATATCCCAAATAGATGAAGATCAGAGAATGTGCATCAAAGGGTTTGTAGCTATGTGTTTGAAGATGATTCAGTCGAGATCTGAGAGGTCTGCATGAATATTTGGAGAAGTTATGGCCATATGAGTAAAACTGGTTTTGGCAGCTATTCAGAGGTGATAGAGTGACACAAATAGGTTCTGTGAGATCCAGAAATGCAATATCATGTTCTACGGATTTGGTGGCATGTTTGGGAAGCTAATGTGCATTGACAATTCAATTGGTTCATGGTTTGGAGGTCCGCAAGCAATCCTTCTATTATGACTGTGATGGGTGAAATGGGATGAATAAAACTAATTATAAAAACCCAAAACATCAATGGAATGTGCACATAAATAAGGATTTAAAAAAACCTTTTTACCTTGCGATTTCCATTGTTCGCCTATTCTTTCTTGATCTTTTGGTGATGAAGATGGCCCTCAGGAAGCTTGCTTCCTTGCTTCGATTCCTTAAGATGACAAGGAGAAATGGCTCGGATACTTGTTGTGTTGAAGATGAGATTCAACACAATGTGGAATGGGTGATAGATGAAGTGATGTGAAAGTGGGGTGCCAATGGCACGCTATAGATTCTGTAGCATAAGTTTTACTTGAAAGCTTGATGATGTGAAATAGAAGAAGAGGGTTGTATTTATAGACTCATGAGAGAGAGGATCAACTGTGTAGAAGAAATAAGAAGATCAATGGTAGAGGATGTTCGAGAGAACGTGCACGAATAGAAGGACATGTGTCATTCAAAAAGATGCTTTGTTGAGTTAACTGCTTTCTTGATGAGGATGATTTTTTATTTCTTAATTTAGAATATATTTTTCTAATTTAAGAGCTTTGTTGATAGCTTTAAATTAGTTAACTCAGCTTTTGCTTTTGTATGACAAGAAGAATTTATTTTTAGAAGATATTGAAGATTTTATAGAAGATAAGAAAGCGTAATTAAATAAATAAATTTATTTAATTACTTGCACATGATTTGGAAGAATAAATAAAATATTTAATTATATTTTATTTTTGGAGACTAAGATTTAATTTAAATAAATTTGTATTTTATTTAAATTTGGAAGAATGAATGATTTAATTAAATAATTAAAATTATTTAATTGTTTAGAAGAATAAAGTTGATATTGATGAATCTAATTAAATAAATGTAATTTATTCAATTAATGGGAGAAAATGAATCAAATAAATAAATTGTTTTATTTATTTATTGACAGAGGAATATTAAGATGAAATAAATATTTAAAATATTTATTTATGTAGAGTCATGTCATTTTTAGGTGTATACATTTTGCCCCTCTTTGATGCAATGTGTTTTATCACATTGTTTCAAAGAATAAGAATTTTCAACAATGATACATGCCCTAGTTTGCCACTGGTACAAGTTTAATGATAGGATGCCCCCTCGGGAGATTGGACGGGAAGACGACAGAAGGCGTAAGATGGACAATCTCATGATGAGATAGGTTGATGGAGAAGAAATGATTGGATGCAGAAGAAAGAGGTGAATGATATGTGATGCAAGATAAAATGATAACACACACAAGCAAGTAAGCAAGTATGCACAAATGATACAAGAACAGGCAAGGTATTGCCCCTGTCAAGCGGTAAACCAACGATATACTGATAGCGATATACAACAGTGTTGTCATGGTGGGGGAATGATAGATCCCTAGAGTAACACGAAGGATAGTGTCTGGTTTTAGGAAATGAAACATGTCATGTAAGATGCGTGTGTTGGTCTGATTTCGACAATGCAACATCCTGTATAAGACAATCGTGTGATTATAATTGATTGAGTTGGTTTACAACTAGACAAGGATCAAGACCACTGAGTGTGATTACATCATTTGACAAGATTGATTAACATGATTGGTATGGATTAAGGATAGAATTGCATTTGGACCATTGCTTAGATTGACCGAATTGGGAAGAATGGACCATAATGATAGATAGAAAGTTGATTGTTAGAAGAATGACTCGACAGAAGAAATCACAAGCTTTTATTTGTAAACATTGATACTCTACATAGAATTTTTATTGCATGGGATATGGATAGGAATATGAGATGTAATTGGATACGTTATGGATATGGATAAGGAATGCTTTTTGGACATGTTATGGATATGGATATTTGCCATCTTGATATTGCAAGTATTTTGAAGTGCTTATTTCATCATCAGGCGTTTATTATGTTGTAAGAAAATACAAGCATCTAGGTATAATTAAACCAAGATGACCTGAGTATTACTTACATGGATTTTGATATAGCAAGTTAATACAAGCATCTAGTCAAAATTGAATCTAGATGACCTGAGTATTTCTTGCGTTTCAACAGACAAGGATTGCCCTTTTTCATGTTTAGACCTCTAAAGTCCTCGATGATCTTTTGCAGATCATGTCATTAGACAAAAGTCATCACATTACTAAAGATTGATCCATAAACAACAGACAAAGAAAAATGATTATGCCCCCATCATAGCTTCTCTAGTTTTTGACATCCTCGAGTAGCATAGAAAGACATAATAACAAAAATCAAGACTCTTGTAAGTTAACCTATTCATAAAACATTCTTACATTAGATGTGTCTTCTTGCCATGATTGAGATAAAATCATTTAGAGTGTTTTAGATACTTACTTGCTTTGCTTTGGATAGGTTGATGTTTTGTGTCAAGACTTTTGTTTGGAAGCGGTCTTGCATTGCACGTGCTTGCGTTTGGTGAAAGGTGCGGATGTGGATGGACCAAAGGACAGGTGATAAGGTAGGGAATGGACGGGAAGCCCTAGGGGTTCATTGACAATGACCTTGCCTACGTGATGACCCAGAGGGAACATAGTTCAGGGACTTGGACTTATGACACTGATTGCAGACGCTATGCTAGGCTGACACTGTGGATAGGATACTGGATAAGAATTTTGGATAGCCTTAATGCTAGATACTAATGACAAAGGAAACACCACGAATAGGGAGATGGATGGGCGATAGGGGATCAATGGCAGGGTAGGTAGAATACTTAGGATTTTTCATGACAATGCTTAAGACGAAGGAGGAGGATGAGAGAATAATGAAGGATTTGTGTGGTTTGGAGGGACAAGGTATGTTAAGAGACATCTAAAACATTTGTCAACATTGTGCCCCCAATCTTTATCAAGATCAAAAATAGAGGAAAGGAAGATTTAGGATGGATGGACACGACAGGATAGGTATGTAATGGATAGAAATAGGAGGATAGGAAATGGTACGGAAGGAAACTAGTAGGAGAAAAGTGATATGCCAATGAGACAAGGTGCCCCCAAGTGTAGGTGACATAGAAGATCACCTTACACATGACACCTGTTTGCCAGGTTTTGATCATGGTACTTATCCAAGGTGCCTATTTGCCAAGTTTTCACCATTGGACGAAAGGATTTTTCTTTACTTTTTTTTTTGGATGGGATAGATGGATATGGAAAGGAGAAACTCAAGCATCTAGCTCCATTAAAGGTGATAGTCCAGCTAGATGGATGTTGTTGCATGGACTATGTCGAGTGTGCTCATATATGTTGGTAGGGATCGCATGAAAGTGAGATGGAGAATGGTAGATAGCGGATTATGGAAGGTGCGATAGTGGATGATGATGCAGATCACAAAAGGACTTATGCAAAGGTGGAAGGAAGGTTTATGAAAAATCATGGACCATAGGATGAGGAATATATGTAGGATAGTAGTGGAAGGAAGGGGAGATGGAGTTATATGGAAGTGTCATGGAATGGAAGGGAACCATGACTAATGGTTGCACATACCGTGATAAACATTGAAGTTTATAATGGGAAGGTGGTGTAGGAAGCAATGGAGATTTTTGCTTGGTGGATGAGTGATTTAGGTATTTAGAGACCCACATAGACTTAGTATTTTTCTAATTTTTACTTGCCATGTGGGATGGAGGAATTGGATACTTTTGGATGGAATGGGAGAAAGTGAATGGTTTGGATGCTTGAGAGGTGGATGCCTCATGTAACTTTAGGGCTTTTTGCTTGGGTACCCAAATCATTTTGCTTTTAGACTTCTTTTGTGAAGGTATGGGATTGGGTATATGGAGCCTGTGTGCAGCTTTTGAGATAATTGCTTGATGCTTAGGGACCCACACCTTTTTCAGTTTTGCTTTGAGATGTGTGGGTGTATGCAACATTTGAGATGGATGTTTCTTTGATTCTTGACTTTTGTATCCGCAGGCATGAGGACCTTTGGGATTTTTGACTTTATAGGTAAAGGCATCCAGATTTTTGCGGTTGAATTCCCTTGGGATGGTGGAAGTAGAGTTGGTGGAAGCTCTTTGTTTAGACAACATGTGCATTTGTTGGCCATGGTTGGGATTTTTAGACGATTTATGGATGGATGGATAAGGTGTTGGAATAAGTGGTGGTAAAATGCATGGAAGGCTATTAGGAGTTGGAAGTAGTGGAGGTAGATTGGATGGTGGAAGGTGTATGGTCACATGCTTTTGACAATTGTAGGAAGATGGAGGTGGAATGGCGACATATGTTTTGGGGATATGATAGGGCTTGCGATGGAAAGTGGTAGACTTAGGAGGAGTGGAGGAAGTACCAACATCTTAAGATTGTTCACCTTGGGGTATGTATCCAATGCCGTATGAAGGTGGAGGAACATTGACATGGATGGGCTCTAAAATACCTTGTTCATGAAGGCCTAAGCCTTTACCTTGATAGTTCATATTCTAGAGTATGCGGTGGACCATGGGATTATGTATAGGTGCACTAGAAGTGAGTTCCTTATTGGATGAGGAAGACGAGATAGCGGATAATGGTTGTTGGTGTTCTAAGGAAGAACATTCATGCATGAAGGTAGTGAGACCAAGGATATAGGATGATGGATTTGCAGCTTGGTCAATAATGGATGGTGAAGGATCAGTAGAATCTTGATCATCATTATGCTCTTTAGGATCTAAGTTATTGGGTTGATCATTCATGTGCACTTGGGAGGCGAGTGTCTCATCAGAGGAAGCAGAAGTTGTTGGATCATGGATAGGATTAGATGGAAGATGGATAGAAGTAACGGAGGTTTCTTGCTCATGTATAGTTATGGGATCAAGTTGTTCATGAACATCTTCTTTGTAAAAAGTAGTATCTTGATCACAGAACAGATAGAGGTTATGGATGGGTTGGAGTTAGATTTCCTTCTCATGTATAGGATCAAGTTGCTCATGGATAGCTTCAAAGAGGGGCATGCATCATTTTCAGACAATCTTATTCTTTGAAACAACGTGATAAAACACATTGCATCAAAGAGGGGCAAAATGTATACACCTAAAAATGACACGACTCTGTCCAAATAAATATTTTTAATATTTATTTAAGTCTATTTCCTCTATCAATAAATAAATAATTAAATTTATTTATTCAATTCATATTTCTCTAAGTTAATTAAATATTGAAAATATTTAATTACTTCTTCTAAAGTCAAAATTAAATAAAATCCTTTATTTAATTTATTTCTTCCAAACAATTAAATAATTTCTAATTATTTAATTAAGTCATGCATTCTTCCAAATTTAAATAAATCATTTAAATTTATTTAAATCCTCTTAGTCTCTAAAATAAAATATAATAAAATATTTTATTTATTCTTCTATCTTGCACAAGATAAATTAAATAAATTTATTTATTTAATTTGCTTTCTTCTAAAAATTGCAACTCATGCATATCTAATTAATTTATTTAATTAGATATTTCATCTATTATTCCTCTCATCTTTTTAGGATTTATTTTCTTTAAAGCAAAAAATCAAATCAAATCTTCTTCCCTCTCCATAATCAATTAAATAAATTCTATTTATTTAATTAATTTCCTTATTCTACTATTTTCCATCAAATGATTAAATAATTTTAAATTATTTAATTATTGCATCCTTCTTCTAAAAATAAATAAAAATAAATATTTTATTTATTTATTCATGATGCACATAAATTAAATAAATTTTATTTATTTAATTTGTATTTCATCCACTCTTATCTATATCATTTTCTTCTAAAAATAAATTTTTCTTGTCATACAAAAGCAAAAGCTGAGTTAACTGATTTAAAGCTATCAACAAAGCTCTTAAATTAGAAAAATATATTCTAAATTAAGAAATAAAAACTCATCCTTATCAAGAAAGCAGTTAACTCAACAAAGCATCTTTTTGAATGACACATGTCATTCTTCTATTTGCGCACGTTCTCTCGAACATCCTCTACCATTGATCTTCTTATTTCTTCTACACCATTGATCCTCTCTCTCATGAGTCTATAAATACAACCCTCTTCTTCTATTTCACATATCAAGCTTTTAAGTAAACTTACGCTGCATAATCCATAGCGCGCCATTGGCACCCCCACTCTCATATCATCTATCATCCATTTCATATTGTGTTGAAGCTCATTTTCAACACAAGTATCCGATCCGTTTCTCCTTGTCATCTTGAGGAATTGAAGCAAGAAAGCAAGCTTCCTGAGGGCCATCTTCATCACCAAAAGATCAAAAGAGAATAGGCGAACAATGGAAATCACAAGGTAAAAAGTTTGTGAGTATCACTTTCTTTCTTATATTTTAAATCCTTTTTATCTGCACATTCCATTGATGTTTTTGGGTTTTTATTATTTATTTTGATTATCCCATTTTACCCATCACAAGGACCATGTGTTCCTTCAGAAAGAAAGAAAAAATGGACCTATTCCATATATGAAGATGGGGTTGATATATTACTGACGCTTGCCAAGTAGAATCACTTTGTGCTTATGATTCGTATTGTGATATTTATTGTAACAAACCTTTGTAATACTCTAAATCTACTTCTATACATTGATATGTTTTGTATCTCACCTTGTAGTTACACTTGGTTCTGAGATACCTAAAGTATAACCTCACAGCTATACTCGGTACCGAATCTGCAAGTGTAGCCTTGGTCTATTATGTTAAATTATTTCTATATACCTTTCATGAATTGATTTGGTTGTTATCTTAGAGTAAGGTTTTCTAACCAAAGCTTATATGTTGTTGATCTTGTTAGCAAATGATACTGATGTGTTAGTGGGAACATTTGGTGATCATGGCACATGTCACTTTTGGGGCATGGACTCTTTTGGGACAGGAAAATTTCAAAATTTTCCTATAATTCCTACCCACCCATGTCCAACCAAATAAGAAAATCGTACACCCAAAGTCATAATAATCGCTGATATATCCCATAAAAATCACATGACTTTCATCACAAATGATTCTCTCACCCATCACACCATATATAATAAGGGGCCTCAGTTCCTTAATTTCGGCAAGACCTCACTTTTGTTATACCGATCCATGCTCTATGAGAAACAGGTTGAAATAAATATCGGCATGAAAATAATGATCGGGGAGAAGATTTTAGGAACCACCGATGAATAAAGTAACACCGATGACCTTTCATTGGGGAGAGAATTTGTAGTCACGCCGAGTTGATTAGTAACAAGGACTATCGGCACGAGAAAACACTATTGGGGAATACTCCAAAACCCCCTCGATAATACAGATCACACCGATGAAGGAGTTTGGTGTGACTCTTGCCGAGCTACCCATGGAACCGGCGAAACTAATGATCATCAGGGAGAGATGCATATTGAGGCGAGAAGTTAAAGTATCTCTGACTTCGCAATGTCTCAGCGATAAAGTGGCATTATTTCGGCTTAGGTCACACCGATGTCTAGGAAGGATAAAAACCATCGGCAAAAGTGAACAAGTCGGAACAAAGCTTGCAAGTCTTGCTGAAACAATACTCACAACGATGTCGGTGACATGTTGTGAAGATCACTCCAATGAAGAATGTAAAGGAAGATATCAGGGAAACGATCATGATTGGATAGTTGGAAATAAGTCATTCCGATGTCATATCTTATCTCGACGATAACAATGGCCACGCTCATCGATAAGACTCTCACCGACATTCATATCGGAGACACTTAAGATATCGGAGTAAAGTGTTATTCCCACAGTGATAAAGTAAGTCAGGCTGATGATAGCCATGCCCATTTGTATATCCGGTAGACCTCGAAAATATCTTGCCGATGCAAACTCATATATGTCTTTATAAAAGATGACATCAAGGAGACAGATGAAGGGTCACAACGATTGATCCACATGCAAATGTTTGTGCCATAAGAAGATATTAAATCGCCCTAACATTACGAAAATCATACCGATGAAGGGAGTTATGATGATGTGACATCTCACAACGATCACAAAAATTAAAACACTGGAGCAATTAATTGCAGACAAGGAAGAGATCCTCTGAAGTACCATTTGAAATCACTGCAATTAAGTTCGAAAGAATTGTCTGAAAGGAGCATGCAAGCGGAGACTTGGAGAAGAAAGTAGGGGAATTCAATCATCGCCTCTGATAACAAGTACATATATACAAACCTCTGGAGCCTGTAATTTGAATTTTTTGTCCAAGATTGTAATGGAGACTCCAGTGAAAGGAAAGGGAAGAAAACAACAGGGTGAGACTAGTAAACCTAAGAAACAAAAGATTGACAAAAGCCCTAATGAGAAAATAAAAGACAGGAAATTGAATCAAGACTTAATTGACCAATTGCTTGGATCAACTCCCAAAGCCTGAAGGTTTGCACAACTTGGGGTAGAAGTAGAGAAATTAGAAGAGAAATGTAAATATCTTGGAAACATGTGGACTCCAATAAGAGGCTATGAGCTTTTCAAATTTCATTACAATAGGAGATTCAGAAATGTCCCAATGTCTAACCCATGACACTTGAATTTGGGAAAATTGGTCGTTCCTGATGTATTTGTGAATGTAGAACTCCTCAAACTCCTAGCTAAATATTACAACCCTAGCCTCAAAGCCATATGCAATACGCAAGGAGAGCCAGTTGTACATTTATCTAAAAATGCTATTTGTGAAGTGTTTGATTTGGATGACTTGTGCACTGTTCCTATAGTCTATGAAGATTTGGACAAAGAATACTGGAGAATGGATACCACTTACAATGGGTGGAGATTACCTATCCACAGGCCTAAGGTAGAAGGGGAAGCAGTGCCTCTCAATGAGAATGATGGACCTCCATTTCATGTGTCATTATTTGAACCATACATACAATACACATACTACTCTGTGTGCCAAGTCCTAGGGTCAGAGGTCCCTAATTTTATGACAATTCCTTTGATGGTGATAGCCACAGATATCTTGTGCCACAATGCTAGGCAATTTGACTATGCTGCCTATGTTTTTGGAAGGATTGATTCTGGTTTGACTGCAATCAAGAACAACGCCGCATCGGTCTCTTTTGAACATTACTCACTCCTCATGCACATGGTGCTTTATTATGGCTAGGAAATGGGATTATGGCCAAGTGAATTCAAAGTTGTTCAAATAGCCCAAAGGGGACAAAAGTCACCCATACAAATGTGGACGAGGATATAGGACAACAGGTATGCCCATTCAAGTTATATTCATTTTGAAGAATATTGTGTAAAGTATTGTATAGATATTTCAGTCATCCTTGTGAATATTCACTGTCAAATGAAATAAAGAGGTTTCTTAGACCTAAAGATTTTGGTGGTCCTCCTACTATTACCCACAACTGGGGAGATTGATATTGTTTTGAGGATGCTACCATGGTTAGAGTTTTTGGTTTTGAAGACACCCCGTTCATATTGCCTAAGACAGTTCCTGATAGGATTGCCTACTTAGATATAGTTAGGCAAATGAATTATTCTAATGTGATGAATTTGAGCTCCTATGACAAGCAATCCTTCATGCCTAGTACTATGTGCTTTGGGGATTTTACTGTGTTATCTAAAGAAGGTTATGGCCTCATCATGGATAAATTGATGCATTATAACATGAAATGTGCAGAAGCAAGAAAGGGATTTGATCCCGAGGGTTTTATTGATTTTGCAAGGAGAAAGCAAAACCTCAGTGGATACACACATGTCCCTTATCCACATGATGACATCATTAGAAATATGGAGGAAGCTGAGGTTGAATTAGTGATTGAGGAATATAATAGAGAATTAGATAAGAAGAAGAAACAACTTGTAGAGATAGAGTTGTTGTCCTCTGTTGATGAGGGCTTTGCAAAAGAAGAGGAGCCACATCAACATGCAACTATGATATCTAAACGAAAAATGCAATGTTATCAGTCTCCTGGTATAGAACATGATGAGGAGGGGTCTGCTGATGAGGATCCTAGACAAGTAGCATATGATTCTTTTATTTCTGATGATAAATTTATTCATTCTAAAGAATTTAAATCATTTTTGTACAAATGCAAGGGTAAAGAGATTAGAGAATCAGTTGATAGTGTCATAGCTAAGAATGAAAGACAATTAATTGATATGTTAAAAACAACAGTGGACAGTGAACTGCAAGCTATGACTCCTAGTAAAGGTAGACAGCTACTCAGAGAAGCAGGCGTTATGATATTCCCTGGTCTTGATTTGAATTCTGCTTTGGTATTTGATATTTTTTGCATAATACAGATGACAAATATAAGCTCACTCCTGAGGATGTCACAAAAGTGTATATGGGCACCAAATATAACAACGATGAAAATTCACTAATGATATGGGCCCTGTACCCTCCCCATAAGAAGATGACCATTATAGACACTGAAAAGGCTTTTGGGCATGTCATGACTTTGAAGGTAGGGGAGACTGACCCTTTTATCACTGCAGACATTGGCATTAATGTTGCAAAGTTGAATAAAGCACAAGCTCAGATGCTGATCAAAGAACGAGATGCATATAAACTGAGTTGTGAGAGATTAACAAAGGAAAATGATTATTTGAAAGACGCTGTTAAGAACACCTTTAGAGGCTCAATGAAAAGATTAACTTAGGGAGAAAGTTCACAAAGTGCCCAATCACCATCTATTGATCAGATAGCTCAAATCCAGATTGACACACTTGCAACAGTGCTCCAGAATAGGCATGTCAACATGATGCATTGGATGAACCAATTTTGGGATATTTATTCTGAAAATTATAAAGTGATCCAAGAACATGAGAGGCTCCACAACAGGCTGCAGGAGAAAATCCATGAGACACAAAGTAAAGATGTGTTTGACACTGCAGGTACTTCCAGTGCAAAAGATCTGATTGAGCGGCACCAGAAATATTATGACCAACTTAAGAATGATGCCAAAGAATGTGCTGAGGCTTCAAAAGCAGGAGTACCCATGTTATTCAGGAATGATAAAGAACTGAAGAGCAAAGATGAATGGAGTGAAGATTGTCAAAAGATATTGCATGAAGCCTTAGGAGCTCTTGAGGACAAAGACTCTGCATCTGGGGAAGCCTGCAAGCAGCTGGAGAAGATGGTAACGATGGATGCGATCACAAGAAACGCCATTGAATTTACTGATACACACCGCAGCCAGGAGTATTTGGATCACATTGCTCAGATATACTTATGGTTGAATAGAGCTTAAAGAATTGTTATCTTTATTATTGTTATGTTAATCATGTTGATTCCCAAAAGACATTTTGAAGAGTTATGTCTCTTCATAAGTATTTCTATATAAGTGGAACATATGATGCTGAATTATCATCAGCAGTAAGATATAATACATGAAGTTTACAATATTTTAAAAGACCATGTTGCAAGCATTATATTGAAGAAGTAAATTGAAGTTCTCTGATTTTGTGGTCTTATTTTGGCATCAATTGTTTGTTAAGATTATTCAATTATATGGTTGTCTCCAGTTCAGTATTTCCTTTTTATTCAAATTAATATATCAAGTATATATTTAATTTGTCAATGCACATTTGCTGTATTTGTGTGATTGGATTAATTGGTTTCCATTAGAGGAATTAAAATCTTTCTGATCAGTCACAGTAACCTGGAAGTGTTAGTTTGGATCATTAAGAAGAATCATATAATTAGGATTGCCATTCTGTCTCCAAATTGATATTATCTGTATTTCTTGTACATTTCATTCAATTGGTTCCTTCAAGAAAGGATTAAATTTCCTTCTGGTGAATAACAAGAAATTTGATTTTATCTATTGGATTATTAAGGAGAGTCTGTCAGTCATTTCCCCGCAAGTTTATACAAGTTATAAACTAAAGTATTGTGCCAAACAATTAGAGTTATTGCTCACTATAAGCCATTGGTCTTTGTCTTCCATTTGACTCTGTTTACCCAACAAGGCACTGGCCTTATTTCAAGATTTACCTTGATATTGCTTATACAATTTATACCAATTATCCATCAGATATTAGATATAGAATTATTTAGCAAGATTTCATCTATTCTACACCATTTTCCACTATAGGTAGATCCATTAACTTAGTCAAAACACTAATACTTGATCTACTTTAATTTTCAAGGTTCACCTGCCTAGGTTTAGCAGGACCCGAAGTGCAGGGAGTCATCAAACCCTAAAGGTTAACTCCGTCGCGTTAGTTCAAAAATGTTGCAAATCTAAGCATAGAGCCTGGCATCCTCTTAGGATTAGCAACCTGCATTTTTGAGACCTAACAAGCTCTATGAAAGCTCTTGTTCCCTTGTGTGTTTTCTCTTTGCCTTAAATGTGCTTGATACCAGAAAGTAGGATCAACCACTCTAAGGTGGGGGCATATATCATGGTAACTGCTTGATTACTTTAGACATTGATAAAGTGTGTTTGTGTGCACTTCCTTTTCATCGTAAGGTGTCTTCGTGATGCGGATGGGGTTGTGTAATTTGATCTATTGTGTATACCTCCTTTTCACTATAAGGCATCTTTGTGATGCGGGTCGGGTTGTATACTTTGAGCACATGCTTCCTTTTCACTGTAAGGGGTCTATGGATGTGGGTGGGGTTGCATTTTAAAATCCCTTCTGTGGAAGGCAGGATGATGTAACTCTTGAGCTAGTTGCAAATCCTTTTAACAAAGTCCTCATCACAAGGCGGGGTTGGATCTTGAGTCATTCACCCTTAAGCATGTCTTTGGTGGTTGTGGTAGTGTAGCTCATCAGTATTTTCTTATGTTTACCTAAGCTTGGGGGATAGAAATAGTCCTTCAAACTTAGGGTGTGTCTTCATTCTTATGTTTGATGTGTTTGATGCATTTTGATATGCTTCGACCATACTTTAATGCATGTGCTGAATCGTAAGATCGCACTAACATTAAAGTGGGGGATAAATGTTATGGAGTAAAAAGTGGACACATGCCTTTTAACCTCCTAGTTTAGCTCCTAGGTCCCTCTGTTAACATGATACTTGCAAAATATTCATCCTGATGAAAAATCCCCCAAAACACATGTCAAATGGGAACTAGGGGCCCATTTAATGCCTTACCCTAGACCAAAAAGTCTCCTTGGGACTTGGGCATCCAAACCCAAGTCCTCCCTGATTGGTCAGGGTAGAATTTAATTCATGTTGGCATAGGCCCTTTAAATGGGTCTCTCCTTATCGACTCTTTCAATTAATTTATGAATGTTTAATGGGAAAGCATATATAAGTGTGTTTTTGAGTTCATTTGTAACCTAGATGGATATTGTGAACTTATGATATTGAGCAAAGAGGATTCAAGGCATTCATTGTGTTATTGTTGTAGATTTGTGTTTGTATCAAGTGTGTGTTGTTGCAGATTTAGAATCATCATCCATCTCCTTATGAATTGAAGGATCTTCATTCTCCTAAGGGCTTCACCTCTGAGGTGACATCATCGTTGTTTGAATCATTTCATCATAATTTGATTTATCTTTAGCCTCTGTCCTACAAGGACACACTCTCTCTCTCTAACAACGGTGTTGGGAAGTTTGAATGCTATCCCAAGATTTGACTCAAGCAAATCCCTAAATACCACAACTCCCAAACCCCTTTTCTTCTTGTGTGCATGTTACAGGTGCGAAGACTAAAGAAGTGAAGGTACAGGGAGGTTGTTCAAGGGAAATGGTTTCAAAATCTGAAAATAGATTGTGGAAATTCCCTTGTAGAAGAGTAGAAGATTTGGGCACCCACACTAGCATCCTCCTATTGAAACAAACATTAGAGCTATCATCTGGGCACTCTTCATGACATTTATCTAGCTCTGAGTTTTAGGAGATTTAGACTTTCAGGACTTGGGCGCTTGCACCAGAGTCCTCTGACATTTCAACTTCTGTGACACAGGTTATGACATCTCACTAATCATCTTGGTGCTTTCAGATCTTAGTTTTCTGTTGTTGTTTGTCTGTTACAAGCTGATTATCTCATAACTAGGGTTTTGCTTATATTTAACCTAGGGTTTGATACAAGGCTTGGTTGAATCACATCTTTCCATAGAAAACAAGAGAACAAAATTAGTAGCTAAGTCCACCCCTCCTTGGTTGTGATTTTAGCTCAATTTTGTGCTTGAATGTTATAGTGAAAGAGGGTTTGATCTAGTGTACACAAAACTAGCTTGCATTCAACCCCTCTTTTTTCCTATATAATAGTGGTGTATATGGAGATAGCTTTTGTCTTATGATACCTACATGCTTACAGAACTCATCAAATTCCTTAGATCAATATTCCTCTCCATTATCAGATCTTTTTTATTTTTATCTTAAGTCTTGATTGGTTCTCTACTAATACTTTAAACTCCTTAAACTTAGTGAAAACTTCAGATTTATGCTTCATAAAATAAATCCATGTAAATCTAGATATATCATCAATTAAGGTAATGAAATAACAATATTTTCCAATAAAATCATTATCCACATGTCCAAATGCATTTGAATGAATAATTTCTAATTTCTCTTTCACTCTATTGCTTCCTAAAGGAAAAGAATTTATGTTCTGTTTACCAAACACACAATTCTCATAGAAATCAAAGTTCTCATTAGAATAGAAGAAGCAATCCAACAACTTTGTATTCATAATTGTTTTTAAAACCTTTTCACTTGTGTGGCCCAATCTATGGTGCCACAACATACATGTGTTTTCAATAGTTTCAGTTACATTAGTGGATCTACAAACTATAGTAGCCTCAAGCCTAAACAAAGTTCCCATCATTGTTCCCCCGGTTACCACCAAAATTCCTCTCACCAATCTGCAACCATGCTTATTAAATGTTACATGCATTCCTGAATCATTCAACTTTGAAACAGAGATAAGATTTCTAGCCAATCCAAAAATATGTAAAACACTAAGGAGGGTTTTAATCCTCCCATCACTAAAACACAACTGTACCTTTCCATGACCAACAATTGGATATGTAGAGTTGTCCCCAAGGTAAACATTACTTCCATCATATTTGTTATATGTGGAGAACCATTCCTCATGAGGAGTCATATGATACGAGCAACCTGAGTCAAGAAACCATTGATCATTAGACATAACATTACATGCAGAAAGTAAAACTTCATCACCTACATTTGAGGACTTTTCGGTAGAGGAATTCCACTGTTTCTTTGGGTTTTTGCATTCTTTCTTCACATGCCCCCTCTTACCGTAGTTCCAACACTTCACTCTGTTGTTCTTCCCAGGAGTTTTAGACTGACCTTTTGATTCCTTAGGCCCCTTCTGATCTCCTTTTGGTCCTCTTTCCTTAGACCTCCCCTTGACATTAAGAGCATCCATTGAGCTATCCAAAGCCTTCTTCCTCATTTCCTGTGACAGAAGATTTGCAACAAGGGAATCCATCTTTGGATCTTCGAGGTTAGCAGTGATAGAAAGAATGAAATTCTCCCAAGACTCAGGCAAAGAACAAATAAGCATAATACTCTTATCTTCCTCATCTATCTTAACATCCACAGAAGCTAACTGATTCAGAATCAAATTAAATGTATTCAAGTGCTCATCTATCGAGTCACCCTCCTTCATTTTAAAGGAAAATAACTTTCTTTTGAGATACAATTTATTTACTAGGCTCTTGGCTTGATAGATTTCACCTAACCACTTCCATAAAACATGTGTAGTCTTCTCAGCAGAGACATTCAACATGACAAAGTTTGCAAGGCATAACCAGATTGTTCCTCTTGCCTTTTTGTCCATCTTGTCCCACTCATCTTGACTGATAGTATCAGGTTTCTTCTCTTTTTTTGCAACCGACCATTGATCTCTTTCTTCAAGTAAATCCTCCATTTTTAGGTTCCATAACTCATAACATATTTCATTAAATTTTTTGATGTCCAATTGGGATGAGGATCCAGCCATGGCTTCTATACAAATCTACAAAGAATAAGTTCAACCAGAACCCCCACTACAGCTCAAAAAAATCCTCACACTTCCACCCAAGACATAGAACTGGTCAGGCTCTGATACCAAATTTTAGAAATGAAAGTAAACAACTATCAATGGAAAATTGATTACAACTGTAATATAGATATTTAACTATGCAGAAAAAAATGGATATAGTATGAAATCAACACAAAGAAATAATGAAATAGAAGATCAAACACATAACATAGTGTTAATGTGGAGAAACCCTTTCGAGAAAAAACTCCACATAACAAGAAGAGATGCATCAGTCTATATTAACTTCAATAGAGTTTATAATACAACACTATCAATCTCCTCTTTAGTCTTCAATCTAGCAATGCTTGTAATACTCTCTACTACAACATAGTTGTAATACAATATCCTCATAGAGGGGTTGCCTTCTAGGCAAAGAAAAGCCAATATAACCTCTACCATAATATCTGTGACCTAATGATGAACGATCCAGATTTACAATGATAATTTATATATAAAATGTAAAATGTGTTTTTCGAGGCTATTTCCATTAGATCCCTCACTAGGGGGATGGTCCCCTAGACCCCACAAGGGGGTACCCCCCTTCACCCCCTAGATAACCTACATCCATCAGGTACCAGGATCAAACATTCAACTAAAACAAGATTGCTACTTGGTGAATAAGTCATCCCTTATAAATGATTTACAAACAATAGTAGGATTAATTAATTACATATGATTCACAAGGTTGATGGCACTTTAATCCTAACATATGATAGATGGACGTATGTTAACTTGTGAAAAATTAATCTCTTGTGGTATTGAAGGTGATAATGACTCTTGCGAGTCAAGTGAAAAATGTCCAAAGTTGAAGAACTTGCTACAATTGATGTTACCACCTATTTCACCTTCTCTTGTCTTATCCTTTTAGTGTCAAGAAAATTTTTCCACACTTGTTTCACTTATTTTGACTTAGACTAGGTTTGAGTACCTCTAGACTCTATTTTTCTACCCACCTTCTAGCATCAATTTTGTTGATGCATGTTTTGACACATAAACACTTTGGAACAATAAAAGTTCCCCTACTTGAAAGGATTTGTTGGTTCCAAAATCAGCAGACATCAAACTCTAAAGATTTGCCACTTCTCATGATCAAGCTTAATGGAAGATTTGGCCAACAAAGACAGGAGATTGTTTGCACTTGTCTCCCCTGCACTTCAGGTTTTGCCGCACCTAGGGGGTATCCCTCATTCACAATCCACAAATTTAGCTTTACAACACCAGGCAGAATGTTCTCACAGATTTGCATCAAGATGTGCAAGATTAAACCCAGATTGACAATGTTCCTGATTTATCTTCACCATTTACATCTGAGAACATGCAGCTCCTAAACTAAAACAAAATATAAAATGACCGATTTAAATGATTTATCTTGATATTCAATGAGTTTCTAGACCTTTGGGCAAATAGAACACCAGATCGGTGCCTTATCTAGGCAGCAGAGTCAAACCCAGTAGTATAAATGTTTCTTCATGATAACACAAACTCATAACCAAAGGACTGAAAATAATAAAACTACTGCCTAACAGTAGTTTGTCCAAGAAAGAGAATCATTTATGGCCATATGCTTCAATAATCCCTTGATATTGCACCCTTTCCTCCATGTTTAATCTAAAGCAAGTTTTATTCTACTCCTTCAATAGATGCAAAAAATTAAACATGCAACATAACAAATGTATATTGAAGAACTTAGAAACCCTTGGCAACTTTGCTCAAAAGAAAAATGTAAATACCCAGGGAGACAGTCACAAACAACTCACACAAAATGTGTTACCCATCTGACTCAATCTGGAAAGAGAGTTATCATTCAGAAATGTTCATTTACACAACAAACTATGCCTCTGCAACCCAAAATCCAGCTACTTGCTCCTACAGAGTGCTATCTCCCAGAAGTGTGAATACCTTGTATTCAGAATTCAGCCCCCCTTTACAAAATGAGGAACAACATGCTCTTATAGAAACAAGCACATGTTGCCCTAAAATTCAATTCATTTGGGAGGTAGGTGAGAAATATTTTATTTCATTTTGCCTCCAAAAATACATTAGAAATAATAATTTACATTAAAAGAGGAGATGAATAAAACATATTTTAATATTCCCCTTTTAACTTTACATTTTCCATTTTTTTAAATTTTTTGCACGGCTGAGAATTCTAAATTCCTCAATATATGACCTCTAGGACCTCTTCTCCAGCTCTACGATTGCATTTAACCTCTGAGATGTCATCACAACAGCATTCATTTGAAGTTTTTCACTCAGCCAATTACCTCTGGGTCGTTTTTGGTGAAACAGGGGCATTTTGCATCACTCTAACTTAAAAATCACTACAAATGTGCTAAAAACCGTCACCAATGGATTATGAATGGTCTAAGGAAGATTTTCAAGCATATAACAACACATTTGAGTCAAAATTTGCCTTCAAAAAATACCCTGAAGCTTAAAAACGTGATTATAGTCCCAAATCCCGTTTGAAGCAGCCAAAAACCATCAAAAACGACCCAAAAACCTCCACCCATGCCACAAGAATGAACGTAGGGCAATTTTGCAACATGAGATAGCAAATTTGGGTCAAAAAAGACCTTAAAAAATCATCCCGAAGACCAAAAACGTGAATGCCAGCATCAAAATCCGTCTCGAACAACAAAAAAATCTGTGGGAATTGCCTCAAAAACGAAGGAGAAGCACAGTTTTTACCTGCAGCAGAGAGAGGAGAGCAAAGGAATCCCCGCAATGGGCTTATCGCACCATCACGAGGGCAGAGAGGAGGCGGAGAAAAGGCGTGCGATGGACTATCCGTACCATCGCACCCTTTCTCACTTTCATAAACTTTACAAGAAAGTCTATAAACTTTATAAACTTTCCTATATGATGTTTGACTTTCTAAGCTCACGTCAACCTTTTTCAATATGCCTTTTTAAAAAAAATGCATTTTTAATATTATTTCTTTAATATATGCATTTTGATTTTTTAAACTTAAGCAATTTTGAATTTCCCTCTCTAGGCAAATGACACTTCTCCACCGCGGGCAAACCGGGTGTCCGACGACCACGAAACTTTGCACAAGGGCATAATCAATTATTTCAAAAAACCCCATTTGCTCGAAATATGCTTCACCAACCAATTTCTGGCACCTGCTTTGTAAACTGACCTGCCGGGTGAGCTTGCCGCAACAAGAATGCATTAAAATAATGCATCAAATGATCTCCAATTTTGACAAAATTAGAACTGGAGATGTTTGAGACCAAATTGACAATTGGGTCAGCCTCAGAATTGCAAGATTTGAAACTTCTCGGGAAGCCAAAATTAGCTCGATTGCAGTCAGAAAACAATTAAATACCCTGCTAAAACTTGTCTTGGAAGCATGAAATTGAGCAGACATGTTCTCATATGCACCAAGAAACTTTCTATTGACCGGATTTGCAAGATAATTTCTGAGTTGAAAATTTTTAATCGCCGAAGTTGACCTCCGGGGTAGATTTAGCACCCTGTCAATCAAGCCATTGTCAACATTTCGAAAGAATATTGGCACATCAAATTTGAAAAATTTGAGGGTGCCACCAGGATTAACACCCCAAGAGTCTTCTTTTGGTTTCTCTTAACAACAAGACCAAAATATCTCAGTAGGCGAGCTTTTTACTGTCTCATTCGAGGGACTCCAATGGATTTTCAAGGATTAAAACTTTAGAAAAACTTGCAAAATTTTACTTCAATCAAGATTTCTAATCTAAAGGAAAATTTCAAACAATGGTTTTGACCACACTCAAAATTTTACACCTTTGATATTACACACAACCAACAAATTCCAACAATTTCTAATACAATTAACACCACTATAAAGATAAGGCATGCTTGGAAGATGAAGAGTCACAACATGAAATTCTACGAAACGAAATACTTCTCACCTTAAATTTTATGCAACAAATAATGGAAGAATTTCATGAAATTTTTTGTGCATAACTTGTATGATGAATTTGAAATTTTTAAAGTTATTTTAAACACAAATCTTGAAGACCTTTTAAATCTTTGTTTGCCTTGAAAATTTCAATTTTCCTTTGTGCAAAGAAAATCTAAGCTACTCCTAATCTAACCATTTTTTTTTAAGAAAAAGAGATAGGGGAGAAAGAGAAGGGTTTAGAAAATCTAATCCACTAACTCCCATCCTCCATGTATCATTCTATAAATAGACAAATATAATTTAAACCAATCCTTGCATGACCCATATGCCACAATCACCATGTAGGATGGTGAAATCTTCTAGCGACCTTTTTTTATATTAGATATTGTTCACAAAAAAGAGATTACAATATAGGAGTTGCTACTCCAATAGTTTCTAGTCAACTACATACTATCTCAACATATAACATCCCAAAAATAACAAAACCTTCAAAAAACATAAGTATTTGCTATCAAAGGAACATCATAAAATAGACAAACCCCTCTAATGCTCCCAGAAACATCTCTGGTTTATGCTTTTCTCATACATATCAGATTGGAAAGTACCAATGGGGAGATCTACTTCATCTTTCGGGTCAAGATTTTTAACCACTAGTATATATCTATCCTTCACAAGAGCCACTATTTTGATCTTCTTCTCAGGTTTCGAGATGTTATTCTTTTCCATGTAGTTCTACACCTTATTTAGATCCTCTTTGTTCAAATTGTCTCTTCCTTACAACCAAAAGTGAGCATTCTTGATCTCTTTCTTGTACACAATAGTCAATCATTCCTTCAAAAGGATAAATAACCTATCTTTAGGAATTTCAAGCACCCTAGTCACCTACAAAATAATCCCAACATGGGTGAGCTCACATTGAGTCTTAGTAGGGTACCTCCTTTTTCCTTGGAAAACTTCTTCATTCCTCTTTTTCCACACAAACCATAAGATCTCATTGGTAAGAACAATCCATAAACCATTAAGATCACTAGAAAATTTATTAACATAACCAAATAAAATTTCACACCATGAAAAACCATCCTTATTTTTCCAACCTAACTTGTCTCCAAGAAAAGCAGACCAAAGATTAACAACAAATTTACATTCAAAAAACAAATGCTCAACAGACTCAATATGATTGAACATAGGATAGATTCTAGCAGGCATACCCAAAGAAATTAACTCATTGTTTATAGTAATTTTTTTTAACATCACAAGCCATCTAAAAAAGGATTTATTGGGCTCAACTTTGGTAGACCACATGTTCTTTAAGACTTTAGACCACTTTCTATCAGACCAAGAAAGATTCTAGTTGTTGTTAAGACAATCAATAATTTCCATCATATCAACTAGCATGGAATGCATCTTTTTAGCAGTCATTTGATAAAAAATTAAACCATCTACCTATTTCATATTCATAAAAATTTTAGTATTGAACTTAATATAAATAGGACATTTGATATTTTGAAGGACTCTAGATGGAATAGAATATGTTCTCTTCTGATTGACAAGAATCTGAAACTCAGTTTTGATATTGTCCCAATTTTTCAATTTACCATCAACAAAGATATCTTTAAAGGAAGAAGCACCTTTTGAGTCTCAATATTCAGTTGAACATCCTTGAGTCAAAGCTAGGGGCTTATTGTTCCGGACCATATTCCACCAAACAAATCTAAAAGCCATAATTTTACCTTCATTTCTATTGACAACATTACTATTGGTGACCAAATGCTTGACATTATCCCATGCCCTCCAAATACTACTGAAAACTTTGGATCTAATGGGTTTCACAATAAATTTTACAAACATTAAGTTATGTGGGTGAATAGCATTCCAGTCTTTCCCCTTCCTCAGTTTGACAAGGCAATATTGTGTGTCACCAAAACTTTCCATCGTTCATGCCCCTCTATAGCTTTCACAATCCACTTAACTGCCAAGGAAACACCTTTCAATTTCATATTTTTGAGCCCCAACCCACCCCTAGATTTAGGGAGGCAACACCAACTCCAGTTAACATCATGTCTCTTTTTATTACCTCTACCATCTAACAAAGAAAATCTCTCAGAATTATTTGCAACTTGTCAAATTGAACACTCCTAAACAACCAAGCAGAGGAGTAATAAATAGAATAGGCCAATACTTTTTATGTAACTTGTACTCTCCCAGCTAAGGAAAACAAATGAGTTTGTCATTTTTGATGTTTTCTCTCGACCTTGAGTAACATTCATTCTCACGTCTTTCAAAGAAGACTCAATTGAGAAAGGAATACCTAGATATTTGACAATGGTGTTTGAACCTCCCCACTGCCACTTCTTTTCTTCTAGGGAATTTTACACATGTGACCTAAAAACATAAATTCTTGGAAACCAATGTGTTTCATATTCGCACATAAAACACTTCACAATTATCCAAGCATTAGTGACTCAAATCACATATAAAATTCATCAATATTTGGTGAACTAAACACATGAAGAGATAGGGACATGGATTAGAGTTTGGAAAGTTGCAAAGAGAGAAAACTTAAAAAATAAAGTCACAAAGCAAAATTGTATTCAAACCAAGAATCTCCAATCCTTTACAATGAGGATTGTCATTTGTATTTTTAGGTTTTAGGAGGGAGGAATGTGTGGAAAATCCATTCCCTCCAAAAACCACAAGATGAAAAAACAACATAGAGTTCAAAAAGACACTTTTGTCCTATTACATCATTACAATCAAGACAAAATATGGCATACAAGTGGACATCATCACTAGGACACTCTAGTAGCTACTTTTGGTCACTTCACACTTTAGCTCTTGCAATTAGGATGCAAAACTATCTAATGCCACTTTAACCAACTAGGGATCATGTTCATCAGAATGAGTAAATTTGACATTAATTTCATAGAAACCTCTTGGAGATTTTTTGAATAGTTTTGAATTACACATGTTATGTATGAAAAAGGGGGATGAGAGTTTGATAGGATTGTTTAGCTAGATCCTCATTTCACTACACACATTCAAGGACAGTTAACTGAGTTGAATCACAACTTCTACAAGAGGATTCACCTACAGGTTAGTTGTCACTTGTAATGATAGGGAAATTTGGAAATTGATGATTAATGTGTTAATTTAATGCCCAATTATGCTCAAAAGCCTAATTATGCAAAATAGTAAACAAATAGACGAATTCTGACAAATGTTCGCATAGAGAGATAGTAAATAAAGATCAGATACACTAGATTTTGAAGTATAGGATCCTGAAATGTCGGTGGCAAAGGGACTCGTGCCCTAGCCCAGTGCAGTATTTTCTTCGGGGGTTTCCAGACTCCTACTATAATGATCCCTGTTTCGGAGGTTTTAAGCTCTGAAAACCCAGAGGGCAAAGGGACTAGCACCCAAGCCCTGATTGTGCTCTTTTCTGCTTCTTTTTGTCATATTCAAAATCCTTATGCTCTATAACATTCCTCTACAACTCCACTCTTTACGATCCGGTACCTATCACCTGCAATCACAAGAAGAGGGGTTGGGGGTTGTGATGTTTAGGAGCTTGGCTTGGAATGGCATTCAAGCCTTCCAACACCATTGTTTGATAAAGAGTGTGTATCCTTGCAGGATAGAGGCAAAAACAAATTGATAAATGATTGATTCAAACACAAATAGATATCACCTCAGAGGTGTAGCTCGCATGTAGATGCATATCCTTCATATCATGAGAAGATGAAGCCAAATCTGCATAACAAACACAATAACAAGACAAGTCTGCTCTGCCATAATGAATGCTTTATAATCATAAGTTTGTTAAAGTATCATAATCATCTTCTAGTTTACAAATGAAACCCTAAACATGCTTATATATGCAATCCTGCTACAAATTTCATAATTCAAACTTAAGATGTTGGCAAGGAAACCTTTTAACGGTCACAAAACCAACATTTAAATTTGGGACCCCGCCAAAATAGGGCAGGACAAGGGAATGAGCGCCCTTGCCCCAAGACCTATTTGGGTCAAGGTTAAGGCTCAACAATGTCCCTCAAGCCCCATTTGACATGGGTTTCAGGCCATTTTGTTTCGGGAGTTAAATCTAACATACAATTTGAAAAACAAGGGACCAGGGAGCTAAACTTAGGAGGTAAAAGTCCTAGGGGGGCATTTTACAACATAACATTTAGCCACCACTTTAATGTCTGTATGATCTTACGATCCATACATGCATTAAAATATGGTTAGAACACAACAAACACGCTAGGCACTTGAAGCTAATGCATACACAAAGATTGAGGAACTATTTCTAGCCCCCAGTCTCAGGTAGACATTAGAGAAAACACGCCGCAAACATGCCAAACACAATGAAGATAATAACAGACACGCAAAACACGAAGAAGACAGTAACATGCACACAAGACATATAGAAGATAGTATTGAAGACATGCAAAACACAATGAATGCAATGATTATTTCTTTTTCATTTTCACATATATAAATGAATGCAGATACATGGAAAGTGAAAATGCAACACACAACCCCAAAATGTAGGAGAGGCATTTCGCACACCCTTGAAACTACATATGGGGGAGAAGACACACCAAACAAATCCCAAAGTGTAGGAGGCGCATTTCACCACACCCTTGAGACTACACTTAAGAACAAGCATGCCATACAAAACCCAACGCATAGGAGGGGCATTTTGCCACACCCTTAAAACTACACACGGGGGAAAGCACACGGAAAACACGAGCATTGTATCACATGCCAAAGACATACTATATGTCTTAAACATGGAAAACAAGGTGATGGAAGGAACTTAATGCTAAGCCTCCACCATCTCACACACGCTACAGGCACACCTGACGGTTGGGATTATGCCACAACAACTGCCAAAGACACTCTTAAGGGAGGATAGTCTTAGATCCAACCCTGCCTACTGGGAGGACTTTTAAAATAAAAAGGATGTACACTAGCTCAAGAGATACACCATCCCCACCTCCGCAGAGGGATTTTTTATTGCAATATAGAATAAAGATGTGCACTCATGCCGGAGATTCAATATCCTACCTCCGCAGAGGTCGTACAAACACACTTCATGTTTTTAGTTTAAATTTTTTTAGCCTTCTATCTATTTGCATATCCACTTATTTATATGTACTTTTCATCTCTCTCTCTCTTTATATATATATACCTTATCTCTTTCTTACTCATTTATATATTATTTATATATATTTACATAGTCCATTCCTATTTATATCCATCCTTTCTTCTTTGTTATATATATATATATCCTTTATCCCTAACTTCTTATTTATTGATCAATTATTTATTTTTACTTAGGTCATTCCAACTTATATCTATCCTTCCTTTTCGTCTTATCATTTACTTCCTTTTAAATTTATATAGGTAATTCCTATAGATTTATTTGTGTGTATGTATATGTGTGCTTATATATACCTTTAATTTTTTCTCTCTTTCTATATTCTTACGTAGGATGATAATTGGATGTCTTTGGTTTATCATTTTTTACCCTTCTATCTTATTACATTTCCACTTATATATAGGTATTTTTCCATATATATATATATATATATATAACCATCCTTTATCTCTTATTTATTTATATTATATTTATATATATTTACATATGCCATTCCTATCTATATATTTCTATCCTTTCCTTTCGTCTTTATTATTTAATTATATGTTAAGATATATATATATATATATATATATATATATATATATATATATATATATATATATATATATATATATATATATATATATATATATATATATAATTAAATAATAAAGACAAAAGGTATATATATATCTTAAATATTTTTTTATCTATCTTTAACCTTGGTCCTCTCTTTCTTAGTCCGTTGTGTGTATGAGTGTTTATTCTTTCTTTATTTTCTTTATTTTCATTTATATTCTTACATAAGTTTATTTATGTAGGTTTGTAGGTTTATTTTTACCTTTATATTTCCTTCTATCGGTTATAAAATTATTCTTTTTTATATCAAAATTGCCTTAAACATGTTGATTACCTCCTTGCATACTCATTATTTTTAGTTCCTTACTACTTCTTTATACTTTTAGGAGGTTTTTATCTCTTGTGATGTAGTGGTTCTTTTTCTCATCCCTTCCTTAGTCTCCTCTTATAAGGTTAAAATTTGTGCCCACCCTTCCCTCTCTCTCTTTTAAGGAACTATCTCTGCAAACACATCTCACTCTTTCTCTTCTTTTCATCTTGATGATGGATCACGGAGTGTGATCCGAAACGTCGATTCAAAAAAGCAACACACAGTCACAGCCAAAAGATCTATACATTTAACTATCATGGACTGTGGAAATATCATGTCCATAACTCTTCGTTAGTACCAAAATAATTAGACAGCTTACCTTATATATGCCCCCACCTTAAGGTGGTTGATATTGTGTATCGATATCAAGCATGTTAAGGTAGAGAGAAAACACATAAGGAAACAAGAGCTTTCACAAATCCCATGCCCCCAAAGGTGACATATGCTCACGATCGCTGAATGTTCCCACAAACACATTAATCTAAGAAAAACATGAAGGCTATGCATGAAAACAAAGAAGCCAAGGCTACACAAATGGGTTTGAGTCTAAGTATAGCCGTGGGGCTTATACTGCAGGCATCTTAGAACCGAGTGTAACAACAAGGTGAGACACCCAAAACAATCAAAGTGCACAGAGCAGATGCATTGTTATGATTTGTTAGCAAAATAAGACAACATCAAATATCACACAGAGTGATTCTACTATCCAAGCCTCATATAATATAAATCAACCCTGTCTTAATATATGGACTAGGTCCATTTTTTCTTTGTTTGTTGAAGGGACTCGTGGTCCATATCAGTATATGTTTGTTTTCATCATCCGTCGACTAGGTAGAATCACTAGAAGAAGGTAAACAATAAAATAAGAGAGGAGAACAAGTGTCATAGGAACAATCACATAGGAAGATGCCCCCGGGTCATCAACCGCAACACTATGCACCTAAGACACAACACACAACAATGAAAATAGAGGAGAAGCAAGATAGAAGAATGATGATACAAATAGAAGAATGGTCACAACAGAGGTAATCCATTGGTCTCCTCAACTTACAAGAGTATCAAGGGTCATCCAAGGAGGCCTAAACAACACATAACACATCACGAGGGAACACAACACAAGAGGGGAGGTCACATAAATGAGCAAAGAATGCTATGACATAGGTGACTACCAGGGTTAGAAATACTTACCTGTTGCACAACCAAACTAGTGATTGTTGACAAGCAAATCATCATCTTCCCAATCTCAAATGCAAGAGGAAAGAGGTACATAAGGTATAATAGCCCAATGTTTGTCATTATCCTTAATCTCTTTTTCTTTAAGTTTATCTTTGTTCAATTCAATGTTAGGTGGTGGAATGTTTTCTTGTTGAGGTGCATTTCGTTGGGCAAAAGCTTGTCTTCTCTTCCTCCTTTCTCTTGCTTGTCTATTCCTTCTTGTCTTATTGCTTATGTCTTCAAAAGTAGTTTCATGTTTTTCCATAGGTTTTCTTATCTCAAAGGAGGAATCTTGTTCAAACCTAATTTGTCTTGATTAAGATCCATGTTTTCCATGAGTCACTTCTGATCCTTGTAAGGATGATGGAGGAGGAACCTCAGCATAGAGTCCTTTACCTTTATCTCTAAGAAGTTCTTCTAATGCGGGTTGTTCTTCTCTTGTTGCTTGTTGAATAGAAGGTCCGACCACTCTAGATAGAAGTTTTGCTTTGTATTGTCTATATGATAAGAAAATTTGATCTCTTCATGGCTTAGGTTCCCTATCAGGTTGTAGCCAAAAGTAATCAAGAGTAAAGTTCTTTTGTATTATGATGAATAGTATGCACTTGTCCATATAAAGGAAATTTTATGCATTTATAAATAGTTGAGGGGACAACCTTCATAGATTTGAGCCATGGATGTCCTAATTTTATGCGGAAGAGGTCAGATAAAGGGATGACATCAAATAATGTATCCATAACTTTGTCATATACCATAACCAATAAGGTTATCTTCCCAAAGGTAGGCATGAAAGCTCCAGTATGTGTCTTAATCATTAAATTTGAAGGTTCATAAGAATCTTGTATCGAAACATGTGATAGAAGGAACTCCTCCATTACCACATTAGTCATGCAATTAGGATCTATAAGTGTTCCATGCATGGGGATCTCCATTACATTCACTGTAATATAGAGAGGTCCCTCAATATCACTCATTATCTTATCATGAGGTGTAAATGTTATTTTAGGTTCAAGAGTCTTTCTTTTCAAATAAGGCCTAGGAGGGATCCTAGAATTATTTTTATGATGAGAAGCCATATATGTATGTTTTCAAATGGATTCAAAATATGATCTTTTAAAATGTTTTGATATATATGCAATGAAATGGATGCAAAACTTTACTTATTAATGACCTAAAATGCTTAATTTTTCACTTTTTTTAATGCAAATGCCTAAAAGAAGTAGTTTTGTGATGCAAGAGCATCCCTGGTTCAAGAGAAATCTTGCATCAACCAAAAACATTTGCATTTCAATTTCTTTCATTTTCCTAGTTCAGTTCAGGAAGTTCAATAAGAAGCGGTTTTAGCTTGTGGTCTGATTTTGGCATTTCACATCTTGCAGATCTGGAATTAGCATCTTCATTCATTCATCTACATCATATCAAGAATTCAGAGCATTTGGATCAGTCATCAGAAAGTTATCGCTATCAGAAGATCAACTATTTTCTCAGAGCAGAGTACCCTAACAGTCTCAGATAATTAGCTGAAGGAGAAGGCTTGCAGAACATTCCTTGACCTATGGATCTCAATGACACATCATTCAATGTCCTTTGGTTCATGGCTGACCTTCCCCAAGGGTCCGCACGTTCTTCCATTCATTTGAGGACGTGTTCTAGGCATTTAGGTCTGACCTATCTATGAACACGTTATAGCTCTTCATTGGAGTTTGTGACCTTCCTTGGCCGACATAGAGGAAGATATTGGTCTGAAAATAATATATATTGATGTAATAGATCCTTAGGAAAGTATCTATTCACATAAGAAAGATCTAATAGTTTAGGTTTTATGCGAAGGAGCTTCAAAGCTTTATCTTGCACATGTATGTAATCAGGCCTGTGAGCTCTAATTGTAAGCCCGTATATTGCCAGCGGATCTCTATTTTGAATTCTATGATATATTGAATGACTGAATCTACATTTGCTTCATTTCTTTGAGTTGTTTCTATTGTGTTTACTCTTGCTGCACGGTTCGGACAGTTCATTCTGTGAACCCTCCTATTGTGACTGCACCCAGTGGTATCAGAGTGAAAGTTTCGATTCTTTGGAGCGAGTTGGCAAAGGGGATTCTGTAAGATCTTGTTGTAAGAAGATTGCCAGTCCGAGGCAGGTTACTTGTGCGCAACCGATTGTTGATTGAGAGGCAGTTGTTGCCTATAGCGCAATTGCCGAAATTGAGGCAGTTTGCACTTGATCTAAGTAAGAATGTCGCTGCGAAGAGTTCCTCCTGTTGGTATAATGGCTAATAGAAGGGATGAGATAGAATTGATGAGGACAATGCAAATATGTTTGGATACTATTGAGGAGGATAGGCGAAGAGGATTGACATCGAGACCTAATGTTGAAAGTGATGATGAAGAGGAATTTCAATCTGCTGAACAAACTGGCGAAACCCTAGAAGGTAATGAAGAAGAAGAATCAGATTAGGTAAAGATGTTGCGAGCTATTTCAAAGATTGGAAAGAGACCTAGAGTTGAAGTGCCGAACTATACTGGTAATTTGAATCTTGAAGAGTTGATTGATTGGATAAATGACATGGAAGAATACTTTGAATATGAATAAATTGAAGATCTAGAGAAGGTGAAATTTGCAAAGACAAAGTTGAAAGGACATGCTGCTATATGGTGGAAAGAAGTTCAGTTGGAAAGAAATAGAAGAGGAAAAGAAAATATTACAAAGTGGGACTGGATGGTGACAAAGTTGAACAATCAGTTTATACCTGCTGACTATGAGTTGGAATTGTTGAAGAGATTGCAAAACCTGAGACAAAAGAAGAAATTTGTGAAGGAGTACACTAAAGAATTTCATAAAATGATCATAAGGATAGGACATAGTGAAGCAAACAAGGAGAAAGTGGCTAGATACATCAATGGACTGAGATTGAACATTCAAGAAGAACTAAGCTTGGTGAGGATGACATCTTTGGAAGAAGCATATCAGTTTGCCCTGAAAGTTGAAGAGAAGATGAATCAAAGACATGATCAGAAACATAGAGGTAGAGGAGGTAAATTTCAGAGAGGTAGGACATATTCCAGAGGAGACAGATCATATCCAAAGTAGAACAAGTTTGACAGCCCATTTAAGAAGGATGACAGAGATAACAATGATTACCGAAGAGATGAAAAAAATTTTTACCAGAGAGGAAACCCTAGTGCATACCAGAATGAAGTATACCAAAGAGAAGGAAGAGGATTTGATAAGAGAACATTCAGAGGTACTTGTTTCAAGTGTGGAGGTGAAGGACATAGAGCATTTGAGTGTTGTAAAGTTTTGATTGATAGTGGTAGTTCAGATAACCTGGTTTCAGAGGAGATGGTGACTAAGTTGAAGTTGTAAAGATTGAAACACCCTAAGCCCTATCAAATAGCATGGATTCAGGATGATCATAAGGTATTGGTGAGTGAACAATGTTTGGTGAAATTTCATATTGGATCTTATCATGATGAAGTCTTGTGTGATATTATGCCTATGGATGTTTGTCATATCTTGTTGGGTAGACCTTGGCAGTATGATAGAAAAGATATACATGATGGGAGAAAGAATACATATACTATAATAGAAAATGGAAAGAGAATTACCTTGATTCCTTTGGAGGATGATCCTAAGAATGAAGTGTGTGGGAATGCTAGAATCTGTTTGGTAGATGGAAGAAAATTTCTGGATGGTTTGAGACATGAGAATATGTGTTATGCCTTGATTCCTAAGAAGCCTGAAACATTGAAGAAAGAGACTGAAGAATCACAGCCGAAGGAGATAAGAGAGTTGCTGACAGAGTTCGAAGACATCATATCAAATAATGTTCCTGCAGGATTTCCACCTATAAGGAGTATCAGTCATCACATGGATCTTATACCGGGAGCAAATTTGCCTAACAAAGCAGCACATAGAATGACACTGGCAGATAATGAAGAATTGAATAGACAGATACAAGAATTGTTGAGGAAAGGTTTGATCAGAGAAAGTTTGAGTCCTTGTGTAGTACCTACAGTGCTAGCACCTAAGAAGGATGGAGAATGAAGAATGTGTATTGACTCTAGAGCAATAAACAAGATCACAGTTAAGTATAGATTTCCCTTACCTAGGATGGATGATATCATGGATTGTTTGAGTGGAGAAAGATATTACAAAGATAGATTTGAAGAGCGGATACCATCAGATCAGAATCAAAGAAGGTGATGAATGGAAAACTACTTTTAAGACAAATGAAGGATTGTATGAGTGGTTAGTGATGCCCTTTGGATTGACAAATGCACCGAGTACTTTCATGAGATTGATGAATGAAGTTCTGAAGAAATTCTTGGGTAAGTTTGTTATTGTATACTTGGATGACATTCTGATTTTTAGTAAGACAAAAGAAGAACATTTGTGGCATATCAGACAAGTTTTGTAGAGACTAAGAGAAGAGAAATTGCTAATAAACATCAAGAAGTGTAGTTTCATGAAGGAGGAGTTGGTATATTTGGGATTTGTGATTTCTGTGGAAGGATTGAAGATGGACCCTGAGAAAGTGAAAGCAATTGCTGAATGGCCTACACCGGAGAGCATTGGAGAAGTTAGATCATTTCATGGATTGGCTAGTTTCTACCAGAAGTTCATCAAAATTTTTAGTTCAGTTTGTAACCCTACGACAAAGACAATGAGAGGTGACAGAAAAGTCTTTAAGTGGACATGTGGAGCAGATAAAAGTTTTGAGTTGTTGAAGCAGAAAGTGACAGAGCAACCTGTTTTGGCATTACCAGATTTCAATAAGGTATTTCAAGTTGATTGTGATGCAAGTGGAAGTGCAATTGGAGCAGTATTAAGTCAAGAAGGTAGACCTATAGCTTATTTCAGTGAGAAGTTGAAGATGCAAGAAGAAGATATTCAGCTTATGGTCAAGAGTTCTATGCCATAATTCAAGCCTTGAAGAAGTGGAGACATTACTTGTTGCCTAAGGAGTTTGTGTTGTATACAGATCATCAAGCTTTGTAGTATTTGAACAGTCAAGGTAATATGAATAAGAGACATATGAGATGGGTAGAGTTCATGCAGAGTTACACCTTTGTGTTGAAGCATAGGAGTGGAAAATCAAACAAAGTTGCTAATGCATTGAGTAGGAGAAGAAACTTGTTGATAGAGATGAGAGTTGAAGTGTTGGGTTTTGATGAATTGAAGAACATGTATGAGGGAGACACTGATTTTGTAGAACCTTGGAAAGCATGTAAAGAACCTGTTGTGATAGATAGAAGTAAGTGGTTAGACTATTTCATTCAAGAAGATATGTTGTTCAAAGGAAGTCAGTTATGCATACCTAGAAGTTCAGTGAGGGATAATTTGATCAAGGAGAAGCATAGTGGTGGATTGGCAGGACATTTTGGCATTGATAAGACAGTGGCTTTGGTAAGTGAAATTTTTTTTTGGCCTCAGATAAATAAGGATGTTCAGAGATTTGTGTAGAGTTGTAGAGTTTGTCAAGTTGCAAAAGGGAGTAGTCAGAGCACTGGATTGTATAAACCTTTGACCGTACTAGAGAGACCTTGGGAAGACATAAGCATGGATTTTATAATGGGATTACCTAAGACATAAAGAGGACATGATTCAATATTCATAGTGGTGGATAGATTTTCAAAGATGGCTCATTTCATACCTTGTAAGAAGATAACTAATGCAGTACATGTAGCTGACCTATTTTTTAACAAGATTGTGAGATTGCATGGATTACCTAAGAGTATAGTTTTAGACAGAGATACAAAGTTTGTTGGATATTTTTGGAAAAAACTTTGGAAGAAGATGAAGACAGATTTGAAGTTTAGCTCAAATTTTCATCCATAGACAGATGGACAGACATAAGTAGTAAATAGGAGTTTGGGAAACTTGTTGAGATGTTTGGTTGGAGAGAAGACCAGAAGTTGGGATTTGATTCTTTGCATACAATAATTTAGTGAATAGGAGTACCGGAAGAACACCCTTTGAGATTGTGACTGGAGTGAATCCTAGAGGAGTTGTAGAATTGAGGAACATTAGTATGGAAGAAAAGAGAAGTGCAGAAGCAGAAGAATTTGCAGATCATATGAAGACAGTGCATAATCAGGTGAAGAAGCATTTGGAGGATATGAATAGTAAGTACAAAGAGAAGGCTGATGAGAAGAGAAGACATAAGGAATTTAACATTGGAGATGAAGTGATGGTGTACTTGAGAAAAGAAAGATTTCTAGTTGGAACATATAACAAGTTGAAGATGAAGAAGTTTGGACCTTGTAAGATACTCAGGAAATTTGTTTCACAAAATGCATATGAAGTGGAATTACTGGAGACATTGGGTATATCACCTATTTTCAACATTACAGACCTTTACCAATATCATGAAGTAGAGTTCAGTGATAGCATGGAAGAAGACTTGAAGAAGCAGTTACCACAACAAGCACCGGAATAAATATAAGACATTTTGGGCAGCAGAGTTGGATGCAGCACTAGAGCAAGACAATACAAAGAATATCTTGTGAAGTGGAAAGGCAAATTGGAAGAAGATTCATCTTGGATTTCTCGGGCTGAGGTGGACCACCTTGGTTCTTCCCTAGCCCTAGCAAAGTGAGGGACTCACTTTTTCAATAACCCTGGATGTCTGATGCAAGAGCATCCTTGGTTCAAGAGCAATCTTGCATCAACCAAAAACATCTGCATTTCAGTTTGTTTGCATTTTAGTTTCTTTCATTTTCCTAGTTTAGTTTAGGCAGTTCAGTCAGAAGCAGTTTCATCTTGTGGTCTAGTTTTGGCATTTCACATCTTGCGGATCTAGACTTAGCATCTTCATTCATTCATCTACATCCTATCAAGAATTCAGATCCTTTGGATCAGTCACCAGAAAGTTATCTCTATTAGAAGATCAACTATTTTCTCATAGCAGAGTACCCTGACAGTCTCAGATAATCAGCTAAAGGAGAAGGCTTGCAGATCATTCCTTGACATGTGGATCTCAATGACACATCATTCAATGTCCTTTGGTTCGTGGCTGACCTTCCGCAAGGGTCTGCACATTGTTCCATTCATTTGAGGAAGTGTTCTATGCATTTAGGTCCGACCTATCTGTGAACATGTTACAACTCTTCATTGGAGTTTGTGACCTTCCTTGGCTGACGTGAAGGAATCTATTGGTCCAGAAATGACATATATTGATGTAATAGATCCTTAGGAAAGTAGCTATTCACATAAGAATGATCTGATAGTTTAGGTTTTGTGTGAAGGAGCTTCAAAGCTTTATCTTGCACATGTATGTAATCAGACCTGTGAGCCCTAATTGTAAGCTCGCATATTGCCGATAGATCTCTATTTTGAATTCTATGATATACTGAATGACTGAATCTGCATTTGCTTCATTTCTTTGAGTTGTTTCTGTTGTGTTTACTATTGTTGCACGGTCCAGACAGTTCATTCTGTGAACCCTCCTACCATGACTGCACCATGTTGTGATAAAATTGCAAAGGGGAAGTGAATTAAATCCTTATTATTAGTCAAATAATGCAGCAATATCTTTCACAACACACCTATGATGTAAATCTAGATGAAGAATGAGTCAAAATCTAGTGAAAATGCAAGGATTTTAAACCCTAATTGTGAAATTAAGGCATGAAACTATGCAAAGTGATGTATGAATGAAGTATAATCAGATTTATAATATGAAATAACTCAGTTCATATCTGAAAATGATGTCAAAGTCCTACAATGGTCAATGCAAGTGCAATTTTAAGGAAAAAGGAATGAATATGCTAGTTTTTGTTGAAATTGACTATGTGAAAATGCAAAATTTGATATGAAAATGCAAAGGACACACAGTAATGAAATAGTACAATCAGAAATCAGATCTAAAAGAGTGTTTAAAATAGTAGTAAAATTTGAAACAAGATTTTAACGACAAACCCTAGTTTTTGCTAAAAAACTAGGTTATATGAAAAATGCACAATTTCAAGCAAAATCTAACAATTTAAGCATGAAAATGCAATGAAAATGATTATTTAATAATTGACTACTATAATTTATATCAGATATGATGCAAAAATCAGAGATTAGATGAAATGTAATGAAATTGATGCAAACTATTGTTGACCTATTTTCCTCTGTCCAAGAGTTAAATAGTTCACCTTGTATTTTCCTTGAAAATCCTTTAGAAATGACCCGACAAGGCTTAAATATATCAAAAAACTCATGCTCTACCTTGCCAAAAAATCCCAAATTCTTGCCTTGAGAATCTTTGCCAAAAGCCCAGAAATCTTTTAGCTTCAAGTATTTTCAATCGTAGGGATTTCTCCGTTTCATGCTTAGTATTTGTTAATGCATTTTCCAATGTATATTTGCATATACATTTGCCATTGTATGTAAGGTCTACATACAAAGGGACAAAGATACAAGGCAGACATACAAAGGGAGGATGCAAGGCAAAGGATACAAGTGTCATCGGCGAAGCTAAGTATATCGGCGGCTTATTCTGAGATCTCCCCGACGATCGATGAAGATGCAAGGGTCAGATGCTTGGCGATATACAAGAGTAATATACAAAAGACATATCGGCATCACTTTACCATCGGCGGCTTAGTTTGTGGTTTTGCCGATAGGCCGATGGAGATGTAAGGTCTACATACAAAGGGACAAAGATACAAGAGCATATACAAAGTGCACATGCAAGTTAATGTGCAAAGGTCGATCCAAAGGTGCTTGCATATCCGACGATTGTATCTTATATACATTTGCATATACAAGCAGTAAATAAAGAAGATACAAAGGGTGGGGTCCACCAAATGTATGTATATGCAATTGTATCTTCGCACATACAATTGCATATACAATGCGATATACATTCCTGACATACAAGGCCCGGACCCAAAAAGGTATGCAGTTTAGTTGATAAAGGCAGACATGTTTATATGCATCTTTTGCTTGTATATTCACATTGTATGTTTAGACATACAAAGTGCCATATGCAAAGGGAATATACAATGGTAACATACAAAGGTCAGATGCATGTTTGCAATGTACAAGTGATTGTATATAGTTCCGCTTGTATATTCGCATTGTATATAAAATATACAAGGCTGATATACAAAAGGGTAAGATATAAAGGCCGGACCTGATATTATTTTCATTTTGCTTTATAAAAGGTTGGGGTTTGCCTATTATATGTATATTTGAGATTGTATGTTTGTATATACAATCGCATATACAAAGGCTCATACAAGGGTTTTTTTGGCGAAACAATGCTTATCGGCGGCCCATGCAAAGGTCTTTCTGATGGCCGATAAGGAGGCGAATGTTCAGCGATGAGCCCCAGGTTCAATTTAGTGGCAAATCAGGTGGTGCCACATGTCAGGAGCGATACAAAGGCTGATTCAAAGGGTAAAGACCTGCGATTGTATAAAGGCATATGCAAAGCGATTTGAATATGCAAAGAGAAAGAAAGCGCGGTTGCACCAAGTGAACCTAAAAAGTGCAGTTGCCATTGTATATACATTGGCAAGATATGGCAATATATAGTTGCAAATGCAAAGTGATATACAGACACAGTTGACCGTAGCTTTGACTAGCCATATCTCCTCCATTCTGGCAAATTTCAACATGCTTCAAAAGGCAAAAATGCTTATTTTAGCATCCTCTTTCATTTGGTGGGCTTTTGAGGGTATATGTTTAGTTTCAAAATATGATCTGAATTTGAATGCCTTGGCGACAAGACATTTCAGCAACCAAATTAAGTTTTGCAGAGGGCCCAATTGTGCAGCTTTTCAGCAAGTGGAGATGCAGACATTTGTTGCATTTATGGGTTCATGTTGAAGATTCAGCAGCTTACATTGAAGATTCAAAATATCTTCCACCTGCCCAGGTTCCAGATCTTTGATTCCATAACTTCTTGCAAGTGGATGTCCCTTCTGGCAGATATTTTCCTAACCATGCCCATGGGCAAATTGATTTTAACCGACTGAGGTAAAAAATGAAATGATATATATACATGTAAAATAGATGTATTATTGTTGGTTGTTCTTCTGGGCTATTTTGTAATGGCTACTTGGCCTCTATAATCAATAAAAACTAGTTTTTTTGCCTCTCTTTTATTATTTTAGCACTGTGTTTTCTCTTTGGATTAGTGTAGGTTGTGTATTGTGGACAAAACGGTCCCTTTCATTCCTCCATTATTCTGTCTTGACCTCTGTTAGAGTTAATACGAGTCTGTGTAAGTCTTTCCAGCTGTGAGATTATTACTATGTCGATTCAGTTGTAGCGAAACACATTTAAATCTGGTATATCACTTTTTTCATTTCAGCATTCCTTCTAACCCTTTTCCCAGAAAGCATTAGCACTAGGTTTAGATGCATTTCTCTAAGTAATAAGCTTAGAATGAGGAAGCCAGCCTTCTCCAGAGGTCTGATCTCAATTCGCAAGGTCCCACACTTCAAGATCATTCCCATGTTTCTCCAAATTGCCAAAGTTTCACAACAACAACAAGGGTGCAGATCTGAGAGATAACAGTTTTTGTCACGCCTAGTGGGACTAGTTTGATGAACTTCTCATCAAAGTACTAAGAGATTTGGTGTTTCTCCTGGTATTACCAGCCTTCAGGGCAATTTCTTCAACACCATGGTGACTCTACTGAACAAATCAGCTAGTTTCAACAGCCCAAGTACCTAAAATTTCATCAAAGATCAGGATTTTGGTGATTTTCCTGGTCTATTAAGCTTCTAGAAGCATCTCAATCACCTGGTGACTCCCTCTTTGGTATGTATCTAGTTTCTCTTTGGTTGCAGACCTATTTCGCTCTAATTCTGACATTTTTATGATTATCCAGCATTTAGATGCTACAAAATGTCAGAATTTTATGGGAATCATGGCTATTCCCCTACCCCATATCAGCAATACTAGGCCCCAAGTGCCTTTGTGTTTATGCCATACAGCTCTGCCGCTACAGAATATTAGCATCCTCATGATGCTTACCCCCCTAATTTGACAGTTTCTGTTGCCCCTAAGAATTTTAATGCATTCAATGAGCTCATGGGTAGTTTCTTGAAGCTTGACAGACTTTTGGACAATGAAAAAAGAGAGGTAGGGTACAGTCGGCCTCAGTGGTTTTATGACCTCAGCATCATAAACTTGTATGGTCTTGAGAAGTTGTACCTCAATCTAAATAGGGAGGCTAATGAATTTATAGAAATGCTAAAACATGACCGGCAGTGAGAGGCACAAGAGGGGGTTTTCAGGAAAACCTTGCTATAAGGATAGGAACTCAAGAGAAATAGATGAGATCGGTGGTCCAAACAATCCCCTCCATTCCTTGTTTCAAACATCCTCTCCCATTCACACCTGCTCAGCCTGTTGCTGAAGAAGCCCCAAAATTTAAGATTCCAAGCTTTAGGCAGGATAGTCCATCTTTGCCTCCAAAACTGCTTCTCAGTTTTAAAATCCCAAGTTTCAGAGGCCCTCAGCCTTTACAGGAGCTCGTTCCAGCACAAATTCAATCCCCTATCTCCTGTTTGCAACCTTTTCAAATTCCCTTATCAGATGGACCTAACATGGACAGTTATGATGAAATTGCTAAGTTGAAGGAGCATGTGTTTACAATCCCAAAATTCAACCAGCCCCTTTCTTCTGCACATGTTTGGCCTATAGAAGAGCAACCTAGACTCCACAAGTTTCCAAGCTTCAAAGCCTATATCCCTCCACAAGTCCCTGTTCCTGTGCAAACTTAGATTATCACTCCCCAGGAACAAATTTGTCCAAAACCCTCTCCCCTCCAAGAAATTCAAAAAGATATTCAGGCCTCTTTCCCTGATGATATTTCAATCATCAAGGGTGTACCTGTTGTCTACCAAGATAATTGGAAAGATGAGCCAAAAGAGGAGGTGGAAGAAGATAAAACTAATGAGGAGCTGTGTGTTCCTACACTCACAGGGATAGAATTGTTTGAACCTATTGCACTTGTGAGTACTGTTAACCCAAATAAGGGATGGAGTCCTCTAGACTTTAGTTCTTTTGAAGCCTTTTCTCATGCATCCAATCAAGCAAATAAGGTTGAAATGCAAAGAGTGCATGGGGAAAGTCTTCAACTACAGAGGGAACCTAAACACAATCTAATGGAGCTCCAGTCAAAGGATGGAGGCATAAGGGAAAAAATTGCTAAGGTCACTTTAGAGGTGGATGATGCTGCCCTACTTCATGAGCTACCTGATTATGTCGAAGATGAAGAATATGAGCAACTGGTTGTGGATATGCAGCAACAAGAGAACAATGAAAGTAATGACAAATTGTTGCATTTTGAGGCTAATATAACAAATGAAAGTTTGTTGGAAGAGGCGACCTCACTGCTTGAACATTTGCCTTCCTTTATTGAAGAAGAAAATATTGATTTGGAGGGCACTTCTTTGAGTAATAAGGGGAATTTTGAGCTTGGGCCAACTATTTGTAAAGGTCTTCTAAGAACTGATAGCTTTGATGAGCTATTGTCTATCCTAGTGAAAGAGGATGGTCCATTGACCATAAAGGAGTCAACATGGCAAACTATCATACAAGGTGAAGATAATGATATCATTTCTGAGCTTTCAAACTGTCTTCTCTGTTGCCCAACCTTAGCCATGAGCCAGGACAGCCATGAACAAAAGGTAGAAAGGTTTGAAGAATGCAGCCATGATGACATTATATCAACCTTCTTGGATTCTTTGAAGGAAGAAGGAGAAAACCATGAGGTCTCAAGTCAACTTTTTCACACACAAGAGCAACATGAGAGTCAAATGGAAGACACCATCATACCAAATGAAGAATAGCAAGCAATCAATCCAAAGCCTTCAGGGGGATGCCCAATCAAGCATCTAGCCCAGTTGGAGACACATCAAGAGGAGTCACCACTTGTCATGCTTACCTCTAAGCATGAAGTTGAGCGTCAAAATGAATGGGATCAACCTATTTATTCACCACAGGTCAGCAACATCAACAATCAGTCCAGGAAGATAGGTGAGTTTATCTCCATTTTGTGGGGGGTGTTCTATCAATTTGTCATATGTCCGTTTGCCCCTCACCTCCTTTTAACTGCCCACATGCATGAGAAACATTGTAAATTATTAAGGGCAGTTACTTTCAAGAACTAGTTAATGGCTTTGTTTAAGGTCACCTCTGACTGGTTAGTTTAGGATTAGAATAGGTTTTATTTCAGTTTTAGGTTTCCTTTCAATAAGTGCCCTTGCACTCTGCTGTATTCTCATTAGGAGATACATGCTTATTTGTTGTTTTTGTTTTGGCTTGGTAGCTTGCTCAGTGTTCCAAGTCCTCTTTTCTTATTGCAGTCTCTTTTGACTCCATGCCCAATGGATGCACAAGGCCATTGATCTAATGTTTAGTAGGCAAACATCCCTAAGAGGTCACCAATTTGTTGACCTATTTTCCTCTATCCAAGAGTTAAATAGTTCACCTTGTATTTTCCTTGAAAATCCTTTTGAAATAACCCTACAAGGCTTAAATATTTCAAAAAACTCATGCTTTGCCTTGCCAAAAAATCCCAAATTATTTCCTTGAGAATCTTTGCCAAAACCTAGAAAAACCCAGAAATCTTTAAGCTTCAAGTATTTTTAATCGCAAAGGTTTCTCAATTTCATGCTTAGTATTTGTTAATGCATTTTCTAATGTATATTTGCATATACATTTGCCATTGTATGTGAGGTCTACATACAAAGGGACAAGATACAAGGTAGACATACAAAGGGAGGATACAAGGCAAAGGAATCAATTGTCATTGGCGAAGCTAAGTATATCAGTGGCTTATTCCAAGATCTCCCCGACGGCCGATGAAGATGCAAGGGTCAGATGCTTGGTGATATACAAGAGTAATATACAAAAGACATATTGGCGTGACTTTACCATCCGCGGCTCAGTTTGTGGTTCCGCCAATAGGCCAATGGAGATGTAAGGTCTACATACAAAAGGACAAAGATACAAGGGCATATACAAAGTGCACATGCAAGTTAATGTGCAAAGGTCGATATACAAAGGTGCTTGCATATCAGGTGATTGTATCTTATATACATTCGCATATACAAGCAGCAAATAAAGAAGATACAAAGGGTGGGGTCCACCAAATGTATGTATATGTGATTGTATCTTTGCACATACAATCGCATATACAATGTGATATACATTCCTGACATACAAGGCCCGGACCTAAAAAGGTATGCAGTTTAGTTGATAAAGGCAGACATGTTTGTATGCATCTTTTGCTTGTATATTCGCATTGTATGTTTAGACATACAAAGTGCCATATGCAAAGGGAATATACAACGGTAACATACAAAGGTTAGATGCATGTTTGCAATGTACAAGTGATTGTATACAGTTCTACTTGTATATTCGCATTGTATATGCGATATACAAGGCCGATATACAAAAGGGTAAGATACAAAGGCCAGACCCAAAATTATTTTCATTTTGCTTTATAAAAGATTGGGGTTCACCTATTGTATGTATATTTGCGATTGTATGTTTGTATATACAATCGCATATACAAAGGCTCATACAAGGATTTTTTCGGTAAAACAATGCTTATCGACGGCCCATGCAAAGGTCTTTTCGATGGCCAATAAGGAGGTGAATGTTCAGCGATGAGCCCCAGGTTAAGTGCAGCAGCAAATCAGGTGGTGCCACATGTTAGGAGCGATACAAAGGCTGATTCAAAGGGTAAAGACCCGCAATTGTATAAAGGCATATGCAAAGCGATTTGAATATGTAAAGAGAAAGAAAGCGTGGTTGCACCAAGTGAACCTAAAAGTGCAGTTGCCATTGTATATACATTGGCAAGATATGGCAGTATACAGTTGTAGATGCAAAGCGATATACAGACACAGTTGACCGTAGATTTGACTGGCCATATCTCCTCCATTTTGGCAAATTTCAACATGCTTCAAAAGGCAAAAATGCTTATTTTTGCCTCCTCTTTCATTTGACAGGCTTTTGAGGGGATATCTTTAGTTTCAAAATATGATCTGAATTTGAATGCCTTGGTGACAAGATGTTTCAGCAGCCAAATTAAGTTTTGCAGAGGGCTCGATTGTGCAGTTTTTCAGCAAGTGGAGATGCAGATATTTGTTGCATTTATGGGTGCATGTTGAAGATTCAACAACTTACATTGAAGATTCAAAATATTTTCCACCTGGGTTCTAGATCTTTGATTCCATAACTTCTTGCAGGTGGACGTCCCTTCTGGCAGATATTTTCCTAACCATGCCCATGGGCAAATTGATTGTAACTGATTGAGGTCAAAAATGAAATGATATATACATGTAAAATAGATGTATTGTTGTTGGTTGTTCTTCTGGGCTATTTTGTAATGGCTACTTGGCCTCTATAGTCAATAAAAACTAGTTTTTTTGCCTCTCTTTTAATATTTTAGCACTGTGTTTTCTCTTTAGATTAGTGTAGGTTATGTATTGTGGACAAAACGGTCCCTTTCATTCCTCCATTATTTTGTCTTGACCTCTGTTAGAGTTAATATGAGTCTGTGTAAGTCTTTCCAGCTGTGAGATTATTACTGTGTCGATTCAGTTGTAGCGAAACACATTTAAATCTGGTGTATCACTTTTTTCATTTCAATATTCCTTCTAACCCTTTTCCCAGAAAGCATTAGCACTAGGTTTAGATGCATTTCTCTAAGTAATAAGCTTAGAATGAGGAAGCCGGCCTTCTCTGAAGGTCTGATCTCAATTTGCAAGGTCCCACACTTCGAGATCATTCCCATGTTTCTCCAGATTGCCAAAGTTTCACAACAACAGCAAGGGTGCAGATCTGAGAGATAATAACTATGCCCTAATGCAAGCCTAGGATGCCAATTTTTTTCAAATTTTTTAATTTTTTTGTAAATTTTCAAATGCAATAAGATGATAATGAAATGAATGAATGTAAATCTGTAGTACAACACTTAGCAAGGTGCAAAATTCAATGAAAACATGGGTTCACCAAAATGTTATGTATGAAAAAGGGGGATGAGAGTTTGATAGGATTGTTTAGCTAGATCCTCCTTTCACTACACAGAGTCAAGGATAGTTAACCGAGTTGAATCACAACTTTTGCAAGAGGATTCACCTACAGGTTGGTTGTCACTTGTAATGATAGGGAAATTTGGAAATTGAAGATTAATGTGTTAATTTAATGCCCAATTATGCTCAAAACCCTATTATGCAAAATCATAAACAAACAGATGAATTCTAACAAATGCTGGCACACAGAGATAGTAAATAAAGATCAGATACACACTAGATTTTGAAGTTCAGGATCCTAAAATGTTAGGGGCAAAGGGACTCATACCCAAGCCCAGTGCAATATTTTCTTCAGGGGTTTCTAGACTCCTTCTGCTACTGATGGTCCATCTTCTAGAGGTTTTTAGCTCTACAAACCTAGAGGGCAAAGGGACTAGCACACAAGCCCCAAATGTGCTCTTTTCTGCTTATTTCTGTTAGATCTAGAATCCTTATGCTCTGCAACATTCCTCTGCAGCTCCACTCTTTGCGATCTGATACTTGTCACCTACAATGACAAGAAGAGGGGTTGGGGGTTGTGGTGTTTAGGAGCTTGCCTTGGTTAAGCCCCGGAATGGCATTCAAGCCTTCCAACACCATTGTTTGATAAAGAGTTTGTATCCTTGCAAGATAGAGGCAAAAACAAATTGATAAATGATTGATTCAAGCACAAATAGATATCATCTTGGAGGTGCAGCTCGCATGTAGATGAATATCCTTCACATCATGAGAAGATGAAGCCAAATCTACATAACAAGCACAATAACAAGACAAGTCTGCTCTGCCACAATGAATGCTTTGAATTCTCTACAATCATAAGTTCACCAAAATATCATAATCATCTTCTAGTTTACAAATGAAACCCTAAACATGCTTATATATGCAATCCCGCTACAAATTTTGTAATTCAAACTTAAAATGTCGGCAAGGAAACCTTTTAATGGTCACAAAACTAACATTCAAATTTGGGACCCTGCCAAAATAGGGCAGGACATGGACGCAAGTGCCCTTGCCCCAAGACCTATGTTGGGTCAAGACTAAGGCTCAACAATGTCCCTCAAGCCTCATTTGACATGGGTTTTAGGCCATTTTGTCTCGGGAGTTAAATATAACATGCAATATGAAAAACAAGGGAATCGGGAGCTAAACTTAGGAGGTAAAAGTCCTAGGGGGATATTTTACGACATAACAACACAATCATATGGTCAAAATCTTCACAAGATACCCTTATTTTCATGAAGTTGTTGACTAAATCTATAGCAAAACATAGGTCCTTAGGAGACTCTCTTCTTATCAATTCTAAGAATTGATCTTTCAAAACTTGTAGAAAATGAACATTTTGGTGCTTTTCATATAAAGAACATCCCAATTTACTCAAAAATTCCTTCATGGCATTAAACACACCCTAATCTGGTGACTATGCATTATTTCTCTTATTCTGACACTCTTTCAGGATCTTCATTTGGAACTTGTAAGCCAACCTCCACTTTTGATGCATATTTGGCCCTTGTTCACTTAGAATGCTCTCATCCACCAAGTACATAAAATCTATTTGGAATTAAGGTGTCTCAACCTTTGCAAATTCCTAATGTTGTATTTATTTATCCCATGTTGAGTTGGCATAGTCAGCACCTTGTGTATATGCAGTAGGGTAAATTTTGGTGAATTTGGCAGCCGCAATTTCCCCCTTGAATAATTAATAGGGGTTTGGGGGCAGCGCCCCCAAGACGGGGTCAAGGGGGCTCGGGGGCAACGCCCCCGAAACCTCAAACATTTTTTAATTAATGAGAAGTGTCGGTGAGTATCTTTGGATGAGAGAATGGCATCTTTGGGCGGTCAAGGGAGGTTATGACATGTTGTAAGAGGAATATGATATTTTTAGTCAATGTATGAGAGATTCTCTTATAGCTGTAAGTGCTGTCAATTATGACGGATTCTATGACAGCTGTAAGGTGTGTAAGAGCATCTGTCGTAACCTATCTTGGGACCAAGCTCCCACTTTGTGATGGGATGTTGGACAAGTGTCCTTAGGCGTGGGTTTTGGGGCATGAGTCCAAGATGGACGCCCATCTCTAGAAGGTTCCATATTTGCCTTGTAAACTCTATATAAATAGGTGCCTGGATGGGAGATAGATAACTTTGGTACAAGTACTTTTATGTTGCCGGAATATCTCCAGATTTGACATTCGAAGACTCCTGAAAGAGCATTGGCTCTGAAACTGTATTGTAATCTGTTATTGTTTATTGTAATACATTTGAGCTGTGTTTTGGAGTGTGGGGTTTTTCACCCGTAAGGGTTTTCCCCACGTATATCTTGTCTCTCTCTTCTATCTACTTTCTATGTGTATGTGTATTGCTGCAATATCTCAGTTAGATGTTCTATGTTGCTGTAGTTGTAAGAATTAAAGTTGAATTTGCATACATATCTTCTCATTAGATTAGTGTAGGAAGTGATTTTCGCACACCTAGCTTCCTTTCAAAATCCATATCACACATATGAGTTAACTAAGGAAAGATATATTCAATAGCCTCCAATTTATCTTTCACCCCTGCCATCAAAATTTTAATAGATTCCAATCCTTTAGATAATGTCATAGCACTTTCAACCACCTCTTGCATTGTCTTATGCTCTAAACTCGCCAATTTTACATTCCAAACATGGATGACTCTCATGATTTTCCCCCATTGTCTAGCAGCTAGCATATCCTTTTTAGTACTTAAAATATGTTGGGGAAATGTATCCATAGAACCAATTAGGACCCACTAAATATTCAATATATGCTATTAGGTGAACAACCTTATCTTTTAATTCCTATTTAGTGGCCTTATCTTTATTCATATTTTGAACTACCCAATCCATTTATGAGTTGGCAAGATATTTCCCTTCTCTTCATGGCTTTCCTAAAGCAATAGTGGTGACTATATAATCCAAAGGTTGCATATATACTTTAGGAATATCTATTCGTGGTGTTATGATATGGGCCTACTTGTTTCCATTACTATTAGTTGTAATGGAAGACCTCATCCTATCTCTTTATGGATGAATTAGCTTTGGGAACATAGTAGCTAGTTGAGTAAGATCATTCATGGTGATTTAACAACCCTGTTTCTCTTTTGAATAATTTGATCAAACCACTAAGGAGTATCTATAGTCTATGGTTCTCCTAACTCAATACATTTTTGAGGTTTTGGTGGTGTATTTTAATCACTTGGGGAAATTGGTTGGGTAGGAACTTTGGAATGTCATTACCAAAATATATGGGAGGTATTGTTTCTAGAGATTGAGTAGAGTTTTTCTCCAAAACATTCCTTGGAGGGCTAGCAAAAGGAGGGTTCAAGAGTTGTGATAACAAGTGAGGCTTTGGGAGACTAGGATGATGATCTAAATATTTCCTCAAAAGAAGAAGGCTCTACCTAAATAGCTTGATTCTCTGAAGGAACATTATGGTTGCTAGGAGAAATATCCATAGCTTGAGTCTACCCTTGGTCTTATTGATTCAAGATTGAACACACAGACTTCAATTTGGGAGACTTGTTTTTTTAAACTAGCCTTACTTTTTCCTCTTCTTCTTCATTTTTTACTGCTACTATTTCAAGAGGGTGGCCTTCTTGAAAGTTTTTCAATGCTTCCTCAAGCCTCTTTTTACTCTTTTTAATTACCGCAAAATTTATGGCTTCTATATTTTTGAACTCTTCTGAAGTCTAATCTTACCTAAGCAAAGGTTGATATATATATACTTTCATGTGGTAAAGTTCATTTATATATATAAGTTTTTTTTAAAATAGAGATGATCATCTTTTAATACATATACATATATTCTAAATATATAATAATATCTAAAAGTCACCATTGTTTTATATAATAAATTGTAGAGTTTCTAGAAAAATAAATAAATGGAAGTGGTTGTTTTATTTTAAAGGAAAGGCATTGTGAAGGGAAAGTCATGTGGTTCTTTTCATAGCTGGTGGTAGTGGAAGCAAAGCCCCCACCCTCCAATAGCATGCCTGCTTGCCCATGGACTATTGGGGCCTAGGTACTCCTCCCCCAAGGGTTGCGGCACTATTGTAGTGCTATGGGCCCCCTTAAAGGGAACACTACACCACAAGGGTACCATCGCCCCATGCCCTTTGTTTATTCACTACATATTCTTCTTACAAACAAAAAATATTAATAAACCTTGCCCCCTATTTTATGTTGAGAACCTCAATTTTTTTATATATATAGTTTCCCTATTCTATTTTTTATTTATGTTAAAAAACTAGAGCTATTAAAATTAGAATATATATTTGGTCTATTTATTTAAAATAAAAAAGGAAATATTTTTGTGTGAGTTAATAATTGTACATATAGGTCGCTCCTAGTGGAAGATTGAAACTCAATTTTGATGGGGCCTCAAGAGAAAACCCTAGGGCCTCAGGTGTAAGATGCATTATCCAGAATGAGGCAAGAATCCTCATGTGGGATTTATCTAAGAAGATCCATCATGGAACTAACAACGAAGTTGAAATCAAGGCTCTTTAGGAGGGCTTAAAACTATGTAAATGAAAGAATATCATGGTGGTGGACATCGAAGGTGACTTGATGATATGCATAAAAATAATAAAAAATAAAAGTATTAAGAACTAGAGGTTTCAGATATGGATTGATTTGATCTGGAGAATTCTTGTGAATCTACAGGAGTTTACCATAGCACACATTTATAAATGAAACTAATATGGTTGAAGACTATCTGGAAAATCATGACATTGATCAGTCTCAGTTGATCAGAGTATCCAATCAGAATACAAACAGGTTGGATTTTAGTCACGTTTTGGAGGTGGACATGATCCCTTTCGTAGAATAGGAGAATTATGTAATCAGAGTTCAGTGACTCATTTTTTGGTTGCTGGTGGATTGGACTCTTCATCTCTTGTTTCTTTTTTCATAGGTTGTGTATTGGAGGTGCTAATTGGATATATATTGGGGCAATGCAAATGTAGTTCAAACAATGGTGGAATGAGTAAATTTTGAAGTTAAATGCAAGTGCATTATGGAGGATTTGATGACTTAGATTTGTAGATTGTTCAATGCTAAGGAGGGAGTCATCAAGACCATCCAACAAACTATTGGTTTGCATATTTTTTAATGGAGAACATATCCATGATGGGAGATTGTATGAGTTCTTGACAAATGTAGTTATGATCCTAGGGAGGAAATGGTGGGGTAAGCTTCTTGCACATACTTTCCTTAAGCCGACATTGCAAGAGCAAGTTTACTAAGTGATATCTGCTTTTAACAAGCGATTGAGTGAAGGTTATTTGGTGGAGTTTTTGACACCAATGCTACTAGGAAGAACAAAGTCACCACCGAAGTAGTCAGGTTGTTCAGAGATGGGTTGAACTGTAACAATATGGAAACCTTCAACGTTTACTTCAGTCATTTTGTTGACTTATTATCCCCTCCACAAGTAGAGAAAGCCTTTGAGGTTTCTAAGTGTCTGCATTTTTTTATGCACCTTAGGGTGCCAAATAATTGATGTATTTTATGCACACTCTAATTTCATGTTGATGCACTCTTTTTTTATTGTTCTTTTAATTTATATAGGAGCTACCCCTTGGTAGCACTTACCTATCAAATATATATATATATATATATATATATGAAAAGAAAGAAGAAACAAAATAAATATTAGAGGTTAGAAATAAAATATAGGAATTAGAAACAAATAAAAAGAAATAAAAAATTGATAGAAAGCACAATAATGAGAAAATGTTTACCCTTAGAATCTTGTGTTTCCCTTCATTCCTCCTCTCCCCTCTTCCTTCAACTTGAAAATTTGAAATGAATGAGGAATGAGAAGGAAGAGTTTCTTTTTATGCTTGAGTCTTAGGGTTTTAGAGTTGCCCTAATGACTTAGTGACACTTATTGTGGTCTTAAATTTAATTAATTTTGGTTAAGAGAATTAATCCTTTTAGTGCTAGTTGTAGCATTTTATTTCAATTTCATTCTAGAGGGGATTAATTGTGGTTATTATGTTGAAATGATTATTATGTTTTATTTTAAATTATTAGTCATTGTATTTAATTTGTTAATCATTTGCATTCTTTGTCGAAAAAGATTAATTAGATGTTTTAATTAAATATGTAGTTTTAGAAATTAATTTCATAATTTAGAAAAAATAGAAATTAATTTTAAGGAAAGTTTTAATATAGTTTTTTGAAAAGAAATTATCGCATTAAGTTTTATTAGTTAAATAGTGCATTTAAATTTGAATGTTGGAAACCTTTATAGTGTTATATTTGATTTATTTTTTGTTATAATATTTAATTATGAAAATGCTTATGAATTTCTAAGGTTGTCTTAATCGTATTTAAATATTTTTTTTACATGGTTACATATCTATTTGTTTCAATCTCATATTTCCAGTTCTAGTTTAGTATGTTGTGGTTTATTTTTATTTTTTAGGTGTATAGGTCCCGCACCTTGGAGGCGGGACCATTTTTGGTTTCACCTAGGAACCTAGAGGAGGTTTACCTTGTGGAGGTTCTCCCTTGAGGCATCACTTAGGTTACCTTCTCTTTTGCAGGGTGTGCAAATGAGTTTCACATTACCTGTCTATTTTAGATTTCCCTCCCTTGCTTTATGTGATGCATTTTTCATAACGTTACACATGCAACATTGTCAAGTGTGCACATTTACACTATTGTATCTAGTGTGATGGAAGCTTGTTAGAGTTGTTTTATCAAAACAATTTGTGTCATTTTTATGTCCATGTGAAAATGTGAGCATGACAAATATGATACTTAGGGCACTTGGCACTTGGAATGTGCTAAAAGGCATGTCTTGGGTTGTGTAGGACATGTGGTTGTACAACATGATATTATACTCTTATGATTTCTATGTGGTATTGAGACCATTATTTATATGATCATTATTTGGTTTGAGACCACCATTCCCATCATCCCCTAAGGTGGATTTGTTGAAGCTACATGGTGATTGTGATGCACAAATTCTAAGGTTGTTGATTAATTATTTATTTATTGGTGATTTTTCTTTTATTTATAAAACCAGCAATGTTGATATTGTACCTTTTTTAAAGCTACTTAACCATTTGGAATTTGAAATGGTCATTTTGCCTCAAGGAATTATTTAACTTTTTATTTTGGATTTGAGATGTTGTGCTAATTGTTACTTATGATTTTGTTTTTTATTTATGATTTTTATTGATAGATCTAATTTTAAGATTATAGTTTATTAGAAACTTCTTAGTTTGATGCTTCTTAGGTGTTTATTACTATTGGCTTATGAGGAGCAATTATGAAAATGCTTATGAATTTCTAAGGTTGTCTTAATCGTATTTAATTTTATTTAAATATTTAATCTTTTAGTTGGTTTGATGTGAATTGTTGTTAAATCCTTTAGGGGCCTTATGCATGAATTTAAAGTAATTTGTCTTTGGATATGCAGATATTTTCTCTGTTTCACCTGCTCTGTATAAATTTTCAACAAATGATGTTAAATCCTACTATTTCTAACCAGGTCATGCATATATTTATGTTAAGTTTGATCAATTATTCTGATCTTTACTCTAGTTAAGATGATTTATGGTTATTTGTTAACTTTGATTAGTTCTTCTGAAACTATCTCCACTTTACTCAAATTTGAACTAATTTGTACTTGATTTTGCTTTTACACTTCAAATTATTCTAAATAATGTGCCTACAAGATGATATTTCCATGGTCTTTGTCATTATTTTCAATTATTTGCATGATATTTTCAATTCTACATGTGATTTGTTCAAATATGCATATGATATTCATGTGTCTATAGATGTCTACATATTTAGTGTTCTGCTTTTCATTTATTAGTGTATTGCAGTTGATGATTGATGATTTAATGAAATTTAAAGAAATTGAAATGAAATCCTAACATTATTTAAGGTGAGTGAGTCTTTGACAGTTGGTCCATATGCACAATTTAATATTTCATAAAATAGAGATTAAAATCAAACCATGTGTTGCCAGGTCATTCCACAACTTCACACAGTCGATGCTATTCTTCAAATGTAAAAGAATGACAACAATATCCACCAATTAACATGCACTACAAGGGACACAACATATCACAGTGAAATATCAAGATGACATTCATAAAATATTACTCAGAGTTTATGATTAGTTGTAATCTGTATCTCTATTTCATTCAATATTCAAAAGTATGCATATTTACAATCAGTCTTGAGAGAGAACCATGACATTCAACAATTAGTCTCAATTGAGATCCTAATAAATCTATAAAGTAGGAATCCACCTCCTTTTATAGAACAAGGAGATGATGTGGTTACAACTGATCCAATGATCAGAATCACTCCAAAAGATTCAACAGTCAGGATTACATGTGGCACATGATTGCACTTGGCAATCAATCTGGTGGTATCCAACTGGCATCTGGAATATTCCTCAAAATTGTTGACTTGCTCAATAGGATATCTACTCTGCATCTCTGTTAGACTCCTCATTAGTAGATGGTGTATCTTCTGTTATTCTACATGTTTTTCCCTAGATGAGTTCATATGCTTGGATAGATTTCTCTATCTCTGCAATAACTGACACTTTAACCCTTTTAGCTACATGTTCTTGCCCTTTTAGTTGCTCTTGTAGGGATATCCAATGATTTTTCTGACTATCCAGCTCTTTCTTATACTTCTCTATCTTGGCCTTCATTCTCATGGCCTTATCAATTGTACCCTTAGAAAAATACCTAATAGGATCCTCTGCTGCCAGCTTGAAATTATCTCTGAATGCTTTTGTAGCAAAGTCCTCATCCTGATTCTCTACTTCGCCCTCAAGGGCTTCCAAAATTTCAATCTCTTCTACTAGTAGATCATGAATTTTCATACTAATATCTGCAGCTTTAGAATTACATCTCTTTAAGATGTCTACCTCAAATCTTACATATTCATACCAGTCATTTAGCTGAGGCAACGTCTAAGATGTCAAGACATTCTTTGTCATGAGGATGTTTGTATATGTTTTCCTCATACTCTTAAGGATGGCCAGATGTTTGTCACTCTTTATTAATCTTTGGCTAACATCCTTCTTCACTTTGTCTACCTTCCCTTTCAAATTACTCAGCAACTCCCATTTGGATAATGAAATCTTTATTATTTGTTCTCCATCGACCAAGAATTTATTGAACCAATTGTCCATTATTTGTGCATTATGCTTCTGCACATCTAGATTCGCTATCTCTTCTTGAGATACTAATGTCAATGATGCATCCTCTGTAATTTGAATATTGGTTGGTGCAACCAACCCTCTCACAAAAGCCCGTAATTGGGCTACTTGTACTTTATACATCCACTTCTTGGCCTTAGCCTTCTTTATTCTAGCCTCAACGACATTTGTATGATCCCTTAATCCTTGGATTTTTTGTTCATATGTGGCATGGCCTAAATCAATGGTGGTTATCTGAAATTCCTCGAGCTTTATTTCTCCTTTGGCCTTGCCTATAGTGGGTACAACTATTTATGCCATTCTTTTCCATGTAGTTGCATCTCACTTTATTGTCGAGACTATCCTTGCCCTCCTTTTCTGTTTGGTTGGGTCCAATGTAAACAATGATTTAAAATCAAAGGGCTTGGTCTCCTTTTGTGGATGTTCCACTTCTGATGACATCCATGAGAATGCAATTGATTGTGACCCTCCTTGATTTGGCTACTCAATTTTATCATCTTGTATCTCCTTGTTCTTATTAATTCCATCCTCACCAACATGATCCTGCACATTTTCTTGTTGTCTTCCATCCTGATCTTGCAGTGATGGGATGACCTTAGGACTTTCTATTTGTTGATCCTTATCTTGATCAGTCCTACCATCATCTTGGATCTTTTCTTGTTTAGGCATGGGTCACTCCAAATGAGATGTATCTACTAGTTCCTCCCGAACCTTATTAACAATATGCATATCTTGGGTCATTTATTCTTAGATATTTTCTATCTGAATATTCTCAGGCCCCTGTGTTTGGTCTTCCTGATGAGGTGTTTGTAGTTGTTTTCCTTCTTCACCCTCATTAATCTTATCTTCTGCATTGGTGACTGACCCTAACACTATTCCTTGCTCAAATTTATCGACCAAGATATCTTGTTGTGGCCCTTCAGTTTGAGCATCTTTATCCGTGTCATCAATATCCATAGGGATATTCTATTTTGGTCCCTGATCATGTTTGTCAGTTTCCTCTTCTTTCTCACCTTCCTTGGGCTGATATGTTAGATTAATTACCTTGGTACTTGTGACTATATCAATAAGAATATTTAGGGGCCCCATTTGGACTTCCACCTCTAGAGACTCTTCCCTATCAGTATTTTATCTTTCATTTCTGTATCTTTGCTCCCAACTGTGGATTCTGAGAGGTGGAGTAGGGTCTCAATTGGATCATTAGTCACATCCATGACTACATCATCATCAATCAAATAAACTATTGCACTCAATGGAATAGGCTTATTTATTTCTCTCTAATGATTTATTGACGGATTCTCGTGCCATTTCAGACTTTACCTTAATAATACTCTCAGTAGGGATATTGTGTTGTAGCTCTTTCACTACATTAAAACTTGGATCAGTTGATCCTGATGCTGTTGGTGGTGGTATGATGGCTCCTCTCATGTGAGGGCCTTGATATCTACTTTGTCTAGGGACCTTGACTCCTTGCAACAGATCTTTCTTTGTCCCAAGCAATGCTTCAATTGGGACTTGACCTCCCCCTTCATCATTTACATCTTCCTCCATGGTGATCCCTATCTAGCTGGTACCTTCCTCTTCCAAAGCCTCTTCCTCTTCCTCTTCCACAACTAGTGCCTTGGACTTGGTGATTGGAATAGTAGCCATAGGCACACCCTTGGGAGGTGAAGGTGGTGTATATACTAGTGACACTCCCTCTGTTGTAAGATGCTCTGCAACTTCTAATGAGCTAGGCTCTACTAGTTTGGTCCCAAGGACCTGCCTCTTTTGTACCAAGAAGTCATCACATCCTGGTTCTTCCCTTTCTTTCATTTTTCTCTTCTTATCATAGGTGACAACAACACTCTCTTCTTTCAACTCATTCACCTTTTGGGCCACCCAATTTTTAGTCCTTGCCATGACTTTGGCAGTAAGGACATCTATTGATGTTTCATCACCATGTGTCAAATTTGGAGAAGAGATGGTGTCTTTATGTACTTTCTTTTCTTCATATTTAGGATTCATGACATCACCATGATCCTTCTTAATCTGTGGAGGCACCTCAAGCTACCCAATGGTCCTCATTTGATCTAATGTGAGCTGCTGATATTCTCTTTTTTCTTACCTCATGTTCATCATCACAGTCAACCCAATAGTATTCAAGGTGCATGCTATGTTTGTACTTCTTATCAAATCTCTTCTCAACCCTATGATAGGGGTCATAGTCTCTGGCTAATGGGAATAACTACAAGTTCAAATCTTTTAAATCTGATTCAGCATCCTTGACATTATCCATGGATGCAATCAGGAACCATTCACTCTGTATAGGGAATTTTCTATAGGGTTTCCCTTCTTTCTTCTTAGACAGCTCAAATATTGGCAGCTGTTATCTAACCATCTCCATTAGGACTTTCTTATCCGATGGATACCATGGCAGCATGAATGGATTTCCACTAAATCCTTCCATCTAGATATATGAGTAGGTCTTGGCTTGTATAAACTAAGAACCATATGCATCAATTAACTTCATAGCCCCTACTGAGAATATTTTAGCCCTACCCCCTTCTAAGAGTCTCACAAGATGCATGATGATATAGTCATTCACCAACCTATAGTGTTATACTGACTGTGCCCTCTCTGGCTGGGGGTAATGTTCCCAGGGAGTCTTCTCATGGGGCAATTTGCCCATCTTTCCCATTGTTTGCAAGCCATTGAATGTGCCCTTGGCTACACAAGCATAAACTAGATGGGGTGTCATTCTGAATACCCTATCCTTCATTTTCCTCCAATTTACCATCTATTCATATAGGGCATCACTGATAATTATGGCCCACTGAATCTTGGCATCTTTGTTTTCAATAACCATCCTGATCAAACCAAACATCTAGGATTCAAATGTTCCACAATTTGACCTTCCACTTTTCTGTTGAGTAAGAAAATCATGTACTGCACCTCACTAAAATCATACTTATAGAGGTGTTGTAGCATTTTAGCCATTGCTTTGGCCTTATTAGATGGATCTCTCCATCCTTGATAGATCACCTTTCTGTAATTCTTTGGGTTGAGGTCATACTCCTTGGCTAGTGCATCGATATCTGGCACATAGATCCCTCTAGCTGTTGGCAAATTAAATGCCTTAGTTATCCCAACCACAGACATATCAACATAAATCCTTCCTTGTTTCTCCACTCTCCTAGTGACGACATTCTAATTTTGAACACAAGCAATCAGAAGTTCTAGAGCCTTTGCAGCATAAGGGAACCTAGCCGCATAGTACATCCCTATCATTACTATATTCTTTAGCACGGGGTGATCCTCCTTGCCATTTATTCTAACTATGAAAGCTTCAATGTATGTATTTCCTGAGTGGGTGTCCTCTACAAAACCCTGTTTGTTGCATGTCTTGCCTGATTCTAGAAACATGTCTAGTTTGAACTCAACATCACGCCTATCCATCCTTGGTTGTGACATCTTGTCCTACAATTTAATGGACATATGTTCACCAGGGCATTCTGTAATACTAGGGTTAGCATTATTATATCTATGAGATTAACAAGCATCGCATTCAAATATACATTTGATCTGAATTTAACCCTAAACTAATTTAATCTCAGCATTTTATGTTCATTTCAGCTCAAAATCATGGATCATCACCATAAAATAACCAGTTAGGGCTCATACTCATACATACCTGGTTTGTAAAACTTGAATTGAAATAATTGTAGGTGAATACCAGAAACTCCTGTGCTTGATAATCCTTTGCTATGGCAAAAATTTGGTCTCAAGCTCACTGTAGCAACTTTGTTAAACTCTTAATTCTTCTACACAGGAATATGAGCTCTTTGAATGTAATGTGTTAATTATGATAACGAAAATCCCCTTTTATTTTAAACAAACTCTGATTTTAGGGCTTATTAATGGCATTCAAGAGATTTGACAGTCTTACCCCAACGTGATCGTAGGATATTCATACAAGTGTCCATTGGCACACTTTTAAATTTAAAAGCCAATGACTTTCTTTTCAACATTTAATGCAAAAAGCGCAGGGATGTGAGGATAAATATCTTATAAGGAATATCCTCATGGATATCTAGATGAGAATATCTGGATGATGTCAGCATGGGTCAAGTCAACCATCATTGACCAAAGATTCATATCGGGCCACAAATTTGCTTTCAATATGTTCAGATGTTCATGTGGACATATGGCATGATATCAATGGTTTAATCATAGGACTTGGATATTGAGTTAGTATTTGCACATTATGAGTGCAAAATATCCATCCAGTCAAAATATCTGGATGACGTCAGCAGGAGGAGACTCCTTCATTGTAGTGTAATAAAGTGATGTCATCACAATTATAATATTAAAATAAAATCATGACAATAATAATGCAAAATATCCCTATGGCTTAAATATCCTGATGACATAAGCAAGGTATATCCTTAGTATCGCATCGAGTGATTGTGACATCATCAGGATATGGATCTTAGGATAATGTCTGAATATTAAGTTAATGTCTGGATGTTAACTAATATCTAGATGATGTAAGCAAGTTTAGCATTCTTCATAGGATTAGGATGACATGACATCATCTGGATCAAGATGTTAAAATAAGATCCAGATATTAGCAAAGTTAATATCCAAGCGCTCTAATGTTTGGGTGATGTAATCAGGATCGAGGGTCTTCAAGAAATTAAAATGACATGATGTCATCTAGATTGGCATATTAACTCAGACATGGATATTACATTAACATCTGGATATTAAGTTAATATCTGGATCTTAACTAATGTCCATGCATGTGACGGTTTGATCTGCTAAATACATTAAAGTTGATGTCTGGATGTTAATAGAGGTCAAGATATTAAGTTAATATCCAGATGTTGTGACTAGGAGAATATCCCCATGACTCATTGACCGAGCTTTGACCGTGCATATCTCCCTTGTTTTAACAATTTTTTGGGTGCTTCAAAAACAATTCTGCTTAGAATTTTATACTCTTTCATCTGACAGGGTTTGTCTAAAGAAATTCAAAGTTTTAAAATTAGACCTACATCTTGAGGTCCAGACATGCCTAAGATGACATCTTGATATACATCTGATACTATTTTACCATATCGCCCAAAAGCAAAGGGAACAAGCAAGCCAAGCAAAAGCAAAAAAAAAGTTGGGTCCCTCAAAATGGGGTGTGTTGTGTAACCAAAGAAAACAACTAAAATTCAAATAATTCAAGAAGTGAAGACAAATTAGGATATATTGTTCTAACTCTTATCAATCATTGGCATCTTGACCTTCCTAAATGATATCATGTTCATCAATATAACAATATTTTGAGAAGGAATCAAGTGTGTGCATGTGATTCATTTCCTTCATCTTGAAGACAAGTTGAAAACACTAGTGACAGGTGTTAAGCTACATAGTTGGATTTAACCCTTATAGCCAACCTGGATAGAGCCTTGCTGCCAGCAGGCATCCATAGCCTCGACAAGGTTATCATTGCAATTCTTCCAAGTAGAGCCCCACTGCCAGATAGGCATCCATAGCCCTAGTAGAGTTACTTTGATGGCCTAAGTATTTCTTTTTTTTAATTTTCAATATATTCCTTTTCTATTTTAGTTTTCATAAGATATGATCATGTAAGCACATTTGCAAGGAGTGGACGCTTGCTTGTTTAGGTTGAGAATTGCAATGGTAGCAAGGGAAAACCTTTAGATTTTTCACTTAACACTACACTAGTGGCTTCAACAAATCCAAGGTTGTTAGGTGTATTTTGTGAGGATCTCCTTGAACAAAAGAGTTGCCACTGATGAATAAGATATCATAGACCTGATCAGAAGTACTTAAACTGATAGGAGCTACAACCCATGTAAGAATTTATGTTCATTTATTGAATTCTAACAATTTCACTAGTTTTCTAAAGTGGAAAGGTGCACTATCTTGCCTAACCAAAACAGGGACTCAACAACTTACAAACAAAGCAAACACACAAAGCAAGCTATACAAACAACTATACAAGGTGTACATATAATACATTATCCTGATCTGACCTACCTAGGCTTGAAAGTAGTGTTTGAGGAATTGTCCATTAACTGGCAATGGAACATCCTCACCTGTTAAGGTTTTGAGCCTGTAGGTGTTATCACCTAAAATTTCTGATATTTAGAAAGGGCCAATCCAAAGTTTATCAAATTTTCCATGATCACCCTTCCTCTCGTGGGCTTTATCCCATGATAGGACCAAATCTGATATCCTGAATGCTTTTACTTTGGCTCTTTTGTCAAAAGAGCATTTGACAATAGCCTGATGTTTGGCAAATTGATCAATTGCCTTGTCTCTTTCTCCTCTAAGCACATCAATTGCAACAACCTGACTTCTTGTTTATTGTCAATGCCTAGGTATTCTTGTGCAAATTGCAGGGTAGGGATCTTCAGGTTAATAGGGAGAATGGGATCCACCCCATACACCAACTAGTAGGGATAATTTCCCAATGCAGTCTTAATTCTGGTCCTATCTGCCCATAGGGCATATTTGAGTAAGTGTTCCACTCCCTAGGGTTATTTTCAATGAGTTTTTTTATGATATTCAATAGGTTCTTATTGGTTGATTCAGCTAGGCCATTACCTTGGGCATAGTAATTAGATGAAAACTTTAAAATTATCCCATGTGTTAGTGCCTGAATTGACTGGTGGTTTTCTGAGCAATTTTCATTCAGGCACTCTCCCTAAGTATCCAAAAAATACTCCAAGTGTTGGACCTCCTCAGTGTTTTTCAGCTGCATCATCATATTTTTCTGAAGGAGGAGGTCATCATCATCATGTTTGTTTCGATGAAGGTCAGCATCATCATGTTCTCCGTCGGCCGGTTTCTCATCGTCATCATCATATTTCACTGTCGGGTGATGTTTGGGTTTTATCCTGATGATGCTGACAAGCTACAGTGCGCCCTGATCTGCTTGCGAGGGTGATTCTTCAAAGTCTCCGGTGATCTTCCATTTATCACCTTGCGCAGGCATGATGATGATGTTGCTTATTCTTTGAGTTGCTCGACCTAACTTGTTTTTTCCTAAGGGTCGTCGTCATCATCATCATATTTCCAGTTATCATCCTGCTGCTTGCGGAGGTCATCATATTTTCTGCCTTCATGATATTTCGCCGGGGTGATATTTTTATCATCGGGTGATCTTGGTTATGATCATCCTGATGATGTTGTTGAAGAGTTCTAAGTGTGACCCGATATTCACTGGGGTCATCATATTTTGAACGTCAGGATGATCTTAGTCAATATCATCCTGATGATGTTGTATCACCTCTTGTTCTTTGTTTCTCATCCTGATGATGCTGACGTCATCCGTATATCAGGGTGATATCTTTCTTTCTGCCTATCTGCATCATGATTTTTTCGAAGGAGGGGGTGATATTTTCATATCACCCGGATATATGTTTGTTCGAGCATCATGATGATGCTGATATCAAGGAGATATCCGCCTGTTGGCTTTGCGCATTATCTACTGGGGGTGATCTTTTCAAGCATCATCATCATATTCAGTTATCGCCTCGATTTTACAGAGGAGCTACAGTGCAACCTGATGTTTGAACGTCAGGAGGATATTTCCAAATATCCAGTTGTCTTCCGAATATCATGACGATGTTAATATGACGATGACGTCATCAAGGTCCGCGGGGGTCATATTTCTAACACTGATCATCTTGAAGAGACCTCCTGATATTTGCAAACATGATGATGACGTCATCCGGATATGCGAGTTGGTGCACAGTAGGCAGATATGATGATGACGTCAGCAGGATATGATGATGACGTCATCAGGATGTTCATCGGCCAGACTTTTGGTTTAAGCTCAGCAGGAGGATGTTCCTCCGGTGGATCCGGTTGTGCGGGTGAAGGCGATTATCATGCGGTTGTATTGTGAGATGATGATGACGTCAGGGTGATATTTCAGGCAACAGAATATCATGCTGCTGTAGGATGATGATGATGAGGTCTATACTAGTGTCGTCAGGAGCAAAAGCACCGACATGATATATGCTCATGACCTAGTATATAAAGTGTTATTGAGGTCATCGCGGGGTGCATGTGGGATATTGTTATCCTGCATTTTCAAACATCATGATGATGAATCTCGGCGGGAAGTGGTTGCAATTAACTGTTTGATGATCTTCCCAAGGCCGCGGGTTGGTGCGCCATCAATGGCGATTGTTGCAGAGGTATGGGCGATGGCGTGGACTGATGTAGTACCTGATTGAAGATCTGGATCCCGAGGCAGTGGCGCTGGGCTCGAGAAATCTTCCTGTCTCCTCCTCTACCTGCTGCATTCAAGTTTGGGCGCCAATCTGGTTGTGTTTGAGCGCCATTTCCATGATACTGTATATCTGGCGGGAGTTTTGGTCAACCTGGTAGTTAATGCTGAATACATCCTCCTGCTATATAATGCAGATGGTGTCATTCGTTCAAGGTTGTTGAAAGTTGTAGATTTTTTGGCTCTGTAATGCATAACCAGCTGATCTGGTTGCTCTGTACAGTCTTTCTTGTGAGTTTATGTATCTCCTGTTGTAGGACTTGGCATGAATCCACTGATTTCATGGTTGACCTTATATGAGTAATGCTGTCTTAGCATGTGTTGTGTTAATTCTGTCTCCAGTATTGCATGTATCCTTCTTCTGGATCTGGATGTTTGCTTATGTTTAGATTCTAGAGCATAGAATTCCTATGTTGAATGTCTGATCTTTTAACCTCTGCTCAAGGGGCAGATTAAACTATTTTCAGGTTGAACATTGGGAAGGGTATACTGCAGTAGGGATGCCATAAGTAGAGATAGCTCAACACTCTGTATTGGGAGATGCCTGTAAGGCAGGTATCACACATATCCCCTTGAAATCTAGTTTTAGTTGTTCATGCTGATCATTCACAGGTGTATGTCTACTGACTCCAGGCCCTGGATAGGCACCAGTCATGCTGTGTTCTTGTGTTATACACCTTGTCCAGCTTCGCATCCAAATTCAAACTAAAACATTTCATACTTCCACCTGTTAGTTGTAGGAGTAGTATTAGGAACCCCCTGCATGCTCTCATACCCAACCAGACATCATGTCCAAGAATGTTTCCAGCCTTGTGATCTATCATGCAGATCTTGGTCCATACATGAGAGTATTCTGCCTGTTGTTGTCAAGTTAGATCCTTCTATCTTTGAGCTAGTCAAGGTTACATCTTGAGTTATAGGGATACCCCCCTTGGTGCGGCAGAACCAGAAGTGAAGGGGAGGAGCTCACGCAACCTCCTGTATTCAGTTGGCCTGAATCTGCTTGTGCATTAGAAGTGGCAAACCCTAATGCTGATTCAGAAGAAAAGTCAACACCATGGTCAAATGCCCGGCTTGAAAATTTAAGAGATACAAAAGAAGGACCATTATCACAAACTAGAGCATAAGGGATTTTGTACCTGGTGGTGATGTCGCTTTCTAGAAACCTGATCACATCATCTGAGGTGCAAGTCTTGCTACTAATGGATTTCATCCATCTGGTGCAGTAATTTGTAATGGTCAACACATACCTGTGTCCTACAGAGGAGGGAGGATTAACGATGAAATCCATGCCCCATTATGCAAATGGGCGCATCTCCATCACAGGTTGCAATGGTTGAGCGGTGTACTTTTCCTTGTTTGAGGCAGTTTGACATGTATGGTAGAATTTGATGTGCTCAGCTATATCTTTAAAGATAGTTGGCCAATAATTTTCTACCCTTAATGATGCAGGAGCATCCCTGGTTCGAGAGAAATCTTGCATCAACCAAAACATTTGCATTTCAGTTCTTTCATTTTCTAGTTTAGTTCAGGCAGTTCAGTCAGTAACAGTTCTCATCTTGTGGTCTGGTTTTGGCATTTGACATCTTCCAGATCTAGACTTAGCATCTGCATTCATTCATCTACAACATATCAAGAATTTAGAGCATTTGGATTAGTTACCGGAAAGATATTGCTATCAGAAGTTGACTATTTTCTCAGAGCAAAGCATTCTAACAGTTCCTGATAACTAGCTGAAGGAGAAGGCTTACAGATCGTTCATTGACTTGTAAATCTCATTAACACATCATTCAATGTTTTGTGGTTCATGATTGACATTCCCCAAGGGTCCGCACATTTTTTCATTCATTTGAGGAAGTGTTCTATGCATTTAGGTCCAACCTATCTGTGAACATGTTACAACTCTTCATTGGAGTTTGTGACCTTCCTTGGCTGACGTGGAGGAATCTATTGGTCTGGAAATGATATATAAATATGTAATAGATCCTTAGGAAAGTAGTTCATGATATAGGGACAGCTGATAATTTAGATTTTTTGTGAAGGGAGCTTCAAAGCCTTATCTTGCGCATGTATGTAACCAGGCATGTGAGACCTAATTGTAAGCCCGCATGTTGACGACTGATCTCTATTTTGAATTCTATGATATACTGAATGACTGAATCTAAATGTAATTTATTTCTTTGAGTTGTTTGTGTTGTGTTTACTCTTGCTGCACGGTCCAAATAGTTCATTCTGTGAACCCTCCTACCGTGACTACACTAAGTGGTATCAGAGCGAAAGTTTTATTCTTTGGAGTGAATTAGCGAAGGGGATTCCGTAAGATCTTGTTGTAAGTAGATTGCCGATTTGAGGTAGGTTACTTGTGCGCAATCGATCGCTGATTGAGAGGCAGTTGTCGTTTGTAGCCCGATCGCCAAACCTGAGGTAGTTTACACTTGATCCCAGGAAGATGCCACCGTGAAGAGTTCCCCCTGTTGGTACAATGGCTAATAGAATGGATGAGATGATGGAAGTGATGAGAATAATGCGAATTTGCTTGGATGCTATTGAAGAAGATAGGCGAAGAGGATTGACACCAAGACCTAATGTTGAAAGTGATGATGAGGAAGAATTTCAATCTGTTGAACACACTAGCGAAACCCTAAGAGGTGATGAAGAAGAAGAATCAGATCAGGTAAAGATGTTGCGAGCTATTTCAAAGATTGGAAAGAGACCTAGAGTTGATGTTTCAAACTATACTGGTAATTTGAACCCTAAAGAGTTGATTGATTGGATAAATGACATGGAAGAATACTTTGAATATGAGGAGATTAAAGATCCAGAGAAGGTGAAATTTGCAAAGACAAAGTTGAAAGGACATGCTGCTATATGGTGGAAAGAAGTTCAGTTAGAAAGAAACAGAAGAGGAAAAGAAAAGATTACAAAGTGGGACCGGATGGTGACAAAGTTGAAGAATCAATTCATACCTGCTGACTATGAGTTAGAATTGTTGAAAAGATTACAAAACCTGAGACAAAAGGAGAAATCTATGAAGGAATACACTGAAGAATTTCATAAGATGATCATAAGAATAGGACATAGTGAAGCAAGCAAGGAGAAAGTGGCTAGATATATCAATGACTGAGATTGAACATTCAAGAAGAACTAAGTTTTGTAAGGATGACATCTTTGGAAGAAGCATATCAATTTGCCCTAAAAGTTGAAAAGCTGAATAAGAAGCATGATCAGAGACAGAGGAGTAGAGGAGGTAAATTTCAGAAGGGAAGATCATTTTCTAGATATGATAGATCATTTGTGGAGCAGAACAAGTTTGACATCCTAGTTAGAAAGGATGATAGAGATAACAATGCTTACCAGAGAGATGATAGAAATTTTTACTGGAGAGGAAACCCTAGTGCATACCGGAATGAACAATACACAAGAGAAGGAAGAGGATTTGATAAGAAGACATTCAGAGGCACTTGTTTCAAGTGTGGAGGTAAAGGACATAAAGCATTTGAATGTAATCAGGGTAGTGCAAGCAAGAAGACAAAGAATAGTGGGAGAGAAGCCTATGTTGAAGAAGAACCTATTGGATCAACTTGTTCAGTTGGCAATCCAGAGAAAAGAGAATCATTGGTGATGAGGAGAGCACTATTTCAAGTAAAGACAAATGAGGAACTGTCACAGAGGAAAAGTTTGTTCAAAACTAAATGCAAATCAGGAGGTAAGTGTTGTAAAGTTGTAATTGATAGTGGTAGTTCAGATAACCTAGTTTCAGAGGAGATGGTGACTAAGATGAAGTTGGAAAGGTTGAAACACCCTAAGCCCTATCAGATATCATGGATTCAGGATGATCATAAGGTACTGGTTAGTGAACAATATTTGGTGAAATTTCATATTGGATCTTATCATGATGAATTCTTGTGTGATATTATGCTTATGGATGTTTGCCATATCTTGTTGGGTAGACCTTGGCAGTATGATAGAAAAGCTATGCATGATAGAAGGAAAAATACATACACTATAACAGTAAATGGGAAAAGAATTACTTTGATTCCTTTAGACGATGATCCTAAAAATGTGGTATGTGGGAATGCTAGAATCTGTTTGGTAGATGGAAGGAAATGTTTGGATGTTTGAAACAGGAAAGTATGTGTTATGCCTTGATTCCTAAGAAGCCTGAAATATTGAGGAGAGAGACTAAACCGGAGGAGCTAAGAGAGTTGCTGACAGAGTATGAAGACATCATATCAGATAATGTACCTAAAGGATTACCACCTATAAGAAGTATTAGTCATCACATGGATCTTATACCGGGAGGAAGTTTGCCTAACAAAGTAGCACATAGAATGACACTGACAGAGAATGAAGAACTGAATAGACAAATACAAGAGTTGGTGAAGAAAGGTTTGATCAGAGAAAGATTGAGTCCTTGTGCAGTACCTACAGTACTAGCACCTAAGAAGGATGGAGAATGGAGAATGTGTACTGACTCTAGAGCAATAAACAAGATCACGGTTAAGTATAGATTCCCTTTACCTAGAATGGATGATATTATGGATTGTTTGAGTGAAGCAAGATATTTCACAAAAATAGACTTGAAAAGTGGATACCATCAAATCAGAATCAGAGAAGGAGATGAATGGAAGATTGCTTTTAAGACAAATGAAGGATTGTATGAGTGGTTAGTGATGCCTTTTGGATTGACAAATGCACCGAGTACTTTCATGAGGTTGATGAATGAGGTCTTGAAGAAATTCTTGGGTAAGTTTTTGATTATGTACTTGGATGATATTCTAATTTTCAGTAGGACAAAAGAGGAACATTTGTCGAATATTAGACAAGTTTTACAAAGGTTGAGAGAAGAGAAATTGCTGATAAACATCAAGAAGTGTAGTTTCATGAAGGAAGAATTGGTATATTTGGGATTTGTGATTTCCACGGAAGGATTGAAGATGGACCTTGAGAAAGTGGAAGCAATTATTGAATGGCCTACACCAGAGAGCATTGGAGAGGTTAGATCATTTCATGGTTTGGCTAGTTTCTACCAGAAGTTCATCAGAAATTTTAGTTCAGTTTGTAACCCTATGACAAAGACAATGAGAGGTAAAAGAAAAGATTTCAAGTGGGCATCAGGAGCAGATATGAGTTTTGAGTTGTTGAAGCAGAAAGTAATAGAGAAACCTGTTTTGGCATTATCGGATTTTAGTAAGGTATTTCAAGTTGACTGCAATGCTAGTGGAAATGTAATTGGAGTAGTGTTAAGTCAAGAAGGTAGACCTGTAGCATATTTTAGTGAGAAGTTGAATGATGCAAGGAGAAGATATTCAGTTTATGATCAAGAGTTCTACGCCATAATTCAAGCCTTGAAGAAGTGGAGACATTAGTTGTTGCCTAAGGAGTTTGTGTTGTATACAGATCATCAAGCTTTGCAGTATCTGAATAGTCAGGGAAAGTTGAATCAGAGACATATGAGATGGGTAGAGTTCATGCAGAGTTATACTTTTGTGTTGAAGCATAGGAGTGGTAAATCAAATAAAGTTGTTGATGCCTTAAGTAGAAGAAGGAACTTGTTGATAGAGATGAGATTTGAAGTGTTGGGTTTTGATGAATTGAAGAATATGAATGAGGGAGACACTGATTTTGTAGAACCTTGGAGAGCATGTAAGGAACTTGTTTTGACAAATAGAAGTAAGTGGTTGGACTATTTCATTTAAGAAGATATGTTGTTCAAAGGAAGTCAGTTATGCATACCTAGAAGTTCATTGAGAGATAATTTGATCAAGGAGAAGCATAGTGGTGGATAGGCAGGACATTTTGGCATTGATAAGACTATAGCTTTGGTAAGTGAAAATTACTTTTGGCCTCAGATACACAAGGATGTTTGGAGATTTGTGCAAAGTTGTATAGTTTGTCAAGTTGCGAAAGGTAGTAGTCAGAACATTGGATTATATAAACCTTTGATAGTACCAAAGAGACCTTGGGAAGACATAAGCATGGATTTTGTAATGGGATTACCTAGGACATAGAGAGGATATGATTCAATATTTGTAATGGTTGACATTTTTTCAAAAATGGCTCATTTCATACCTTGTAAGAAGACAACTGATGCAGTGCATGTAGCTGACCTATTTTTTAAGGAGATTGTGAGATTGCATGGATTACCTAAGAGTATAGTTTCAGACAGAGACACAAACTTTGTTGGTCACTTTTGGAAGACACTTTGAAAGAAAATGAAGACAGAGTTGAAGTTTAGTTCTAATTTTCATCCATACACAGATGGACAGACAGAGGTAGTGAATAGGAGTTTGGGAAACTTGTTGAGATGTTTGGTTGGAGACAAAGCCAGAAGTTGGGACTTGATTCTTTCACAAGCAGAGTTTGCATACAATAATTCAGTGAATAGGAGTACCAGAAGAACATCTTTTGAGATTGTTACTGGAGTGAATCCTAGAGGAGTTGCAAATTTAAGAGATATCAGTACAAAAGATAAGAGGAGTGCAGAAGCAGAAGAATTTGCAAATCATATGAAGACAGTGCATAATTAGGTGAAGAAGCATTTGGAGGACATGACCAGTAAGTACAAAGAGAAAGAAAATGACAAGAGAAGACATTAAGGAATTTGAAGTTGGAAATGAAGTGATGGTGTACTTGAGAAAAGAAAGATTTCTAGTTGGGACATATAACAAGTTGAAGATGAAGAAGTTTGAACCTTGTAGGATACTCAGGAAATTTGATTCAGGAAATGCATATGAAGTGGAATTACCAGGGACATTGGGTATTTCACCTATTTTCAACATTGCAGATCTTTACCAGTATCATGAAGCAGAGTTCAGTGATAGCATGGAAGAGGACTTGAACAGGCAGTTACCACAACAAGCACAGGAACAAATTGAAGACATTTTGGACAGTAGAATTGGAACCAACACTAGAGGAAGACAATACAAAGAATACCTTGTGAAGTGGAAAGGTAGACCAGAAGAAGATTCATCTTGGATTTCTCAGGCTGAGGTGGACCGTCTTGGTTCTCCCCTAGCCCCAACAAAGTGAGGGACTCACTTTCCAATAACCCCAAATGTCTGATGCAGGAGCATCCCTGGTTCAAGAAAAATCTTGCATCAACCAAAACATTTGCATTTTAATTTGTTTGCATTTTAGTTCTTCATTTTCCAATTTAGTTCAGGCAGTTCAGTCAGTAGCAGTTCTCAGCTTGTGGTCTGGTTTTGGCATTTCACATTTTGCCGATCTGGACTTAGCATCTATATTCATTCATCTACAACATATCAAGAATTTAGTGCATTTGGATCAGTTACTAGAAAGATATCGCTATTAGAAGTTGATTATTTTCTCAGAGCAGAGCATTCTAATAGTTCTTGATAACCAGCTGAAGGAGAAGGCTTGAAGATCGTTCCTTGACTTGCAGATCTCATTGACACATCATTCAATGTTTTGTGGTTCATGGCTGACCTTCCCCAAGGTTTCGCACATTGTTCCATTCATTTGAGGAAGTGTTCTATGCATTTAGATCCGACCTATCTATGAACATGTTACAACTCTTCATTGGAGTTTGTGACCTTCCTTGGTCGACGTGGAGGAATCTATTGGTTTGGAAATGATATATAAAGATGTAATAGATCCTTAGGAAAGTAGTTCATGATATAGTGATAGCTGATAAGTTAGATTTTGTGCAAAGGGAGCTTCAAAGCCTTATCTTGCGCATGTATGTAACTAGGCTTGTGAGCCCTAATTGTAAGCCCGCATGTTGCCGAACGATCTCTTTTTTGAATTCTATGATATAGTTAATGGCTAAATCTGAATGTGCTTTATTTCTTTGAGTTGTTTCTGTTGTTTACTCTTGCTGCACAGTTCGAACAGTTCATTCTGTGAACCCTCCTACAGTGACTGCACCACTTAAGGTGTCATGTGTGGTAGCCAGGTGTGATCCATGGGTTGTACCAAATTTATCATGTAATTCCAGAAGGACGTTGGCAACCTCTTGCTTTTCTAAACACTTGAGGTATATCACCTCATAGTTTCTTTTGAATAGGACTCCTCCTTTGATCATATATTTTTTTGCCTTGATCCTCAAATATCTTCTCTGGGATGCATACGTATTGGGTGGACATCTCCAGTGATCAGGACATGCCTAATATTGGAGTACCATTCATCATGTACCTTTACATCTACTATATATTGTTGGCTTGTCAGATTAGGATCTATCTCTACTATCATCTAATTAAGGGCTTGTCCCCTAACTAGTTTCCTTTGAGTTATATCCATATCATATTCTTGCAGTACAGTAATCCACTTAGCTCTCTTCTCTCGTGGTTCATTTTGCATGAGGAGCATCTTTACAGCTGAATCTAGTACTACTACAATTACTTTTCTTATCATGATATAATGCCTGAATTTCTTTACAGCTTTGACTAAGGCAAGAGCCTATCTCTCTACATCCATATACCTTAGCTCAACATCTCTGAATGGGGAGCTCATGAATTCAATTGGTTTCTCCTCTTTTGCCTCACTAATCTAAGTTAAGACAGTTGCACATGTATATTCTGATGCAAATGAGTATATGTAGAAATCTCTAGTGTAGTCAAGACTGATCAGGACTGGGACATCTGCAATGGCTTTCTTGATATCCTCAAATGTTGCCTTTTCTTCTGGAGTCCATTCAATCTTAGCATCCTTTCTAGCATAGCATTAAGAGGTCTCATGATCTTTGCAAATCCAGTAATAAACTTCCTTACGAAGTTAATCTTACTGGAGTGAGCTTTCAGCTCCTTGCTTCCTGGAAGCTGCAATTTCATAATTGAATCTACCCTTACAGGGTTGATAGTTATCCCATTTTTAGATATGGTGTGACCAAGCAATTTTCCTATGATCACCCCAAAAAAGCATTTCTTTGGGTTCAGGAAAATGCCATACTGCTCACATTTCTTCAATACTTTTCTGGGGTCTTCTATGTGATCACCTCTCTGCTTTGAGAATACTGTTAGGTCATCCATATATATAATGATGCACTGACTTACTAATCCTCTGATTACTATATCCATAGCTCTCTAGAAGGTCACTCCAACATTGATTAGGCTTAATGTCATGCATCTGTATGCAAAGATCTCCCACTTAGTGGTGAAAGCTATTTTCAATCTATCTTATCAACCATTACTTGGTTGTATCCTAAAAAACTGTGCAGAAAGGACATCATTCTTGCACCATGCACCATCTAGAGAACCTCATCCAGAGAAGGCAAAGGATAATTATCCTTCTCTGATGCTCTATTTAAGTACCTGAAGCCCACACATAGGTGTATGTTAGGAATTACATGCAGAAGATATTAATTAAATGCAAATAAAGATTAAACAGATGAATGAAAATACACAGAAATAATAACAGTGAGAGACAATTTTTAACGTGGTTCATCCAAACTCAGGCTACATCCACCAATAGAGAGTCCACTATTATTATCTAGCAAATCAAACTGATTACAACCAACAATCCTTGCAACTCAATACCGCTGCAAATGCTACAATACAATATCAATGGAAACCCTAACCCTTGGTCATTTTTATCAAGACTTATGTCAGTTACAAAATAGTGTTTTTTTATGTTAGCCAATAGAAAAAATAACTCCCAACGCCTTTATAAAATAATAGGCAATTTTTGTGCTACCCCCAGTAGCCCCCGACGAGGGCATTGCCCCTAGATCCCCACTGTGGGTTCTGCCCTTGGGCCCCCGCCAAGGGGATAAGCCCCCTAGGCCCCATAGGAGGGGCTTTGCCCTCCTTGTACTCCCCCGTTAAATAATTTGGGGGAAATTGCACCGATAAAAGTGGGGAAAATTTAACCTCTGAGTCTGATTAGGCTCCATATAACAACATATGTCTCCATTTTTCTTCCTAACAGGAACCAGATTAGCAACCCAAGTTGAATGCCTGACTAGAAATATGATCTTTGCTGCAAGTAATTTCTTGACTTCCTCAAAAATAAGAGGTTCCAGCAAAGCATTCACTGGTCTCTGTTTCTTCCTGAAGGGCTTTGCATTAGGCTTCAAGGGAATTGTATGAGTTATAATAGATGTGTCATATGTTTTTAACTCATCATATGTCCATACAATGACATTAATATAGTCTTTTAAGGTTTGGTTTATCCCCACTCTTTCTTCTTCAGTGCAGACTTTACCTATCAGGACATTCTTTGTGTCCTCACCCTGTCCTATGTTAACAGGTTCATACTCTCCTCCATCTGTCTTTGGGAGATCTTTCTGTTTGATCATGTTATCCAGATCAAAGGCTCTCTCTAGTTCAATCATCCCCTTGGGAATCTTCTTGCTAGGTAGATCTATTATGTCCTCTTCATCCCAAACATGGTCTTCCATATTCTTCTCATATATTATCTGGGCTTCAAATATGTCTCTATTGGCAATAAAGTCTAGAATGTGTTGATCATCATCAAACACTTAAAAGTTGGTGACATTATCAGGAATAGATGGTGTTGACACTAGATCTACAAAGAACCTCTTCATCCCTGATATGGATAAAGGCTCTAGGGTACTAGCATCCTATGCTAGTGCATTTGCCTGATGATTAAGTTCCCTTGGAACATGCATGATGTTGAAAGCATCAAAGCTTTCTATCAAGTCCCAGACCCTATGTCTGTAGCTAGATAGCCTCTTGTAGTTTCATGCATATATGTTTCTAACTTGCTTCACTACTATTTTTGAGTCTCCATATACATGCAGAACCTTTACTTTCTTTCTTAGAGCAAACAACAAACCATGTATTAGAGCTTCATAGTCAGTTACATTATTGGTGCAAGGGAATTATAGCCTATATGTTGCAAGGAATGACTTCACTTGTGGATTAATCAGGTCTATACCTACTCCATGTCCTTGTTTTGACTTGGAGCCATCAAATCTCAAGATCCATGGTTTGTCTTCTGTTAATAGTTTATCAAGACCTCTTTTCTTGGCACATGTAGCTGCACCTACAGATATCCATTTAATCTTCCGTGGTTCATCTCTCACCACATCCAGATGTTTTGGTGGGACCAAAACATCAATACTATGTTTCTTTTGAACATCATCATTCTGAGTATCTTCTCTTTTGGTGGATTTGATGTCATCACATCTATCATTAGGATATGTTTTAACTCTTTTTTTTGTATCTTCAGGAATACCCTTGAATTTATGTAACTTGTTACTTGAGCACAACTACTCTTCTTTGTTTAGTATGTGTAGACATAGAGCAAAAGTAGTCTCTAAATGGGGGGCCTCATGTAGCCTACACCATCCTTCAATTAGTGCATGATGTAGCAAAATTCCTTGCAAAATGTGTCTTTGAATTTGTTTAGACAAGAATTCCTCAAATTGTGTCAAATGTCGACTCCCTCTATCCTCATCTGATAACTCATAATCAGATTCAATGAGATAGTCAGTCCCTAGCATGATTGTGTTAATCTTAGCACTAGAATGTGCATCGTCCCATAACAACACCTCTTCTGTGCTAGGCATCAAGATATCTTCATGGTGCACCTCTTGTTCACGTTTCTCCAAATCTACGGAAAATAATGAGTGATCATGATCATTAGTATCAAATATTTCATTTACCTCGGGTGACAATGATCCATCATCTATACATAATCGCTCTAATTCAATCATATCCAGACATGATTCACATGTACAATCTGAGTGTACATCCTCATGCAGTCTGCACCATCAGGTCATCAGGATATCTTCTATGGATGACCATGTCAATTGACATCTCTGCACTTCTTTGGATAGATACTTCTCAAATTCAAGGAAGTGATCGACCTCCTCTTCATCAATTGAGCTATAATCATATTCTTTCATCAGTCCTTCCTCTGACATAATTTCCTCTTTGTCATTGTATTCCTACATGTGACAGGACACCATCAGCACTTCTTTTATCCTGACTCCCTGAGGTCTTAGTGCATACACCCCTGGCTCAACATCCACATACAATATTTTATTGTTTTGATTGTACTCAATGATCATGTGTTTCATCCATGGTTCAGCTTCAATTCTAAGCTGATTAGGGATGCCTTTCCATGGCAACCACATATGGGAAAAGTCAGTATCCATGTAACCATTTAGGGTCTTGGACCAATCTCTGCTAAGGAGCATGCCATACGTGTCAGGTATGTCCACTACCTAAATATCTATATAATATTGCACCCTTGGATTAGATGCCAGTTGCATGTGTATGTGAGTCAACTCTCCTACCACACTAACCTCAGACTTGTCTACTTGAGTTACTTTCTTGAGGGATTTTGTTGGATGTAGACCTAACGTCTGACAAATAGACATGGGCATCACATTGGTGGAAACACCTGAATCTACAAGAGAATTGTGTAGGTTCTTCCCAAAGATCCTCAGTGTGAGTAGGAAAGGGGGTGACTTAGATTTATCTTTGTATAGGGTCATCTGTACTACATCAACAGTATGAATAGTGGCTTGCACTTTTCATTTGATAGTATTATCCCTGGGTACTGGATATCTAGTAGGGATATGACCAGAATTATGACCAAGACTATCTTCTATAGATGCAGTTTCATCTAGTGACTTCAGAAATGATTTATTGATCATAGGAGTTTTCAATAATTCTAAAAAGGATAGACTGGTCTCTATTTTTTTCATTTCCTCAGCAAGGTAAGCAACAAGCTTGTCTGATTCAGGTAACTGGTTTAGACCTTTTGTTACTGTTGTTTGTTGTGTAAAATATTATGTATTCACCTTAGGAGGTCCAAGATTATTGCTAGCCTTAGGATCTGAGGGTGTGTTGAAATTGTTAGGAGGGATGGATGTGATCAAAGGACCAGCAGGACGATTAGGATTGCTCCTAAGGCTATAGTTATGTCTTCCCTGATACTACTGCTAATATGCATGAACCTCTTTAGCTTCTTGTTCAGGCTCATTTTCTTCCTCAAAGGGAAAAACATAATTTGTTTCAAAGGCCAAGGCAGACTCCTCACATGTTAGGGTATAGTTCTCATGTGTTGCAGTTATCTAATGATGTTGATAATCATTCAAACTTTCAAGTACTATGGTTGACTCATATCCTAGGGGAACAATCTCATTACCCCTAGGAAAAGGTGGATCTCCTGCAGTGTTTGACACTTCAGCTTGGAATATGCTGGCTAAAATTTTGAACTATGGACAATCTAACTCAGCATGTGCATTTGTATTATGCATCCTGCACCAGTTAGTAAGTGCAGCCTCTGCCAAATTAACTCTAGTTGTCTGGTTAGGTTCAGTAGGAGGTTGATTATCTAATGGTGAAGGTAATGAACCATTATTAGGCCAGGTGTTCGAAACTCTAGGTGGCCTAGGGGCATTGTTATTACTGTTGTTGAAATTTCTCTCATTATTGTATCCCCTATTAGGATATTCGGACCTCTCATTATTGTTGCCATATCCTCTATCAGGATATCCTCTGTTTTGGTTATGGTTTTGTACATTAGACTAAGCATAAAAATTCTAAGTCCTTAGATGAGTGACCTCAAGAGTCAATTTTTTTAACTCAACTGATATCTCCTTAATATCATCCTTCTCTTCCTGTACTTTGGCTTCTATAGTGTCCTGATGTGGCTGGAAGAATGAACTACCATTATTGTTTTGTGCAGCATCATGAGGTGCATGTCCAAGGTGAGGTATGATCTAACCATTACCCTAAGGAGGCATAATGCTAAGTGAAGGCACTTACAATGGATTAACAGGGGGCATCGGAGCTCCACTAGCTGGTATTTGCCTAAGATATGCAGGATATCCTAAGTTAGGGGTAAAACCTGGTGTTTACTATTGGTTAACCTTGATAGCTTCTTCAAAGGCACCTGCCAAAGATGTGATGGTGGGGTGTGTACTCCTAATGAACATGGATGTTAAAGGATCTAGAGTTGAATAATATACTAACATAGTTGCAGAATGATCTACATTGTAAGGAGCAGTTAGCTTGGAATACATATTTTGGAATCTAACATTAAAGTTTGAAATCAACTCTCCTTCAGCTCTTTTAATTGTGGGAAAGAGATGATACATCATAGTTGCATCTACAGGTATTTTGAGTCTTCCCTTGAAAGCTTTCTCTAGATCATCCCAAAAATCAATGGAAGACTAAGGAAGGCTGATATACCAACTGTATGCTTCTTCTCCTAGTGAATATGGAAATAACCTACATACAACATCCTCATGTTGTATCCTAGCTTTGAAAAAAGCCTCCTTATAAGTTTGGATGTGATCATCCGCATCTTGATAGGGATGATATTTTGGACAAATCTTGTCCAGATTTTTAGGCAAGGCATTATAAGAAACAAAGAGAAGTGGTTACTCAACAGTAAAGAACGACATTGCAGGCAGTGCTGGAGGTGTTACAATAGCTACTACCAGTGAAATAGTGGTTGAAGGCTTAGTTTGAATGGCAGAATGTGGCCTAGGTCTAATTATAGGTAACTCTTCTAAAGGATCAGAAGATCTTGACCTGGTGTTAGGTCGATGAGCTAGTGCTTCATTGTTCAGGACAGACTTTGGATATTTTGACACAATCTTTGCAAATATGCAGGTAATTACTCCTCTGGAGTGGATATTTATGAACATACATCTGAAATTACAAGGTATTTGTAGGATATTTGAAGAGAATGCAAATTTTGACTCAAACTTAGAATTCCAGACAACTGTCTGTAAATATCATGATGATTAACCACAAGGAGGGGATATTTGCAGTCAGATTCCTTAAATTGTTGGATATCGATGGAATCTTTACACAAATACACAAGATTCAGAATATTGCTAAGAAATTTGAAAATATCTTCTCACTTGAGTGTGGGAAATGATATCACGACAACATCTCCTCAGATGAAGTTGTTCTGGCCCTCCTTCTAGCGCCAAAAACTGTTGACGATGATGTTAGTCATAACAAAAATGATAAAAATTCACAAAGAAAACCATTATATTATTGAAGAATACGATGAATTCAGGATGAATTCATGATTCCAAGTCTCCATTGATCAAAACACGATCTTCTAATAATCTCTTAGTTGGTTTGATGTGAACTATTGTTAAATTCTTTAGGGGCCTTACGCATGAATTTGAAGTAATTTGTCTCTAAATATGTAGATATTTGCTCTGTTTCACTTGCTCTATATAAATTCTCAACAAATGATGTTAAATCCTACTATTTCTAACCAGTTCATGCATATATTTATGTTAAGTTTGATCAATTCTTATGATCTTTACTCTGGTTAAGATGATTTATGGTTATTTGATAACTTTGATTAGTTCTTCTGAAACTATCTCCACTTTACTCAAATTTGAACTAATCTGTACTTGATTTTGCTTATGCACTTCAAATTATTCTAAATAATGTGCCTACAAACTAATATTTCCATGATCTTTGTCATTATTTTCAATTATTTGCATGATATTTTTAATTCTACATGCGATTTGTTCAAATATGCATATGATATTCATGTGTCATGGATGTTTGCATATTTAGTGTTCTGCTTTTCATTTATCAGTGTATTGCAATTGATGATTGATGATTTAATGAAATTTAAAGGAATTGAAATGACATCCTAACATTATTTAAGGTGAGTGAGTCTTTGACATTTGGTCCTGTGATTGAACTTCTGAACTACAGTAGAATCTACTTAAATATTCAATACTCCAATGAAAATAAGATAAATGCAATAAAACAAAGATATACCTTGCAAACCGATTTACCTCGTGTCTTCCATTGGTGCCTATCTCTTCAATGATCTTTTTTATTATGATTGAGCTCTCAGAAGTATACTTCCTTGCTGTTTTACGATGACAAAGAGAGAATGGCTTTGTGGAGGATTATGTAATGTGAGGATGGACTACACTGCAACACTAAGATGAATGACAGAGATTATGATATGAAGCCATGGATGATGATTATGCAATGAGGATAATGAGATGAAGCCAAAGGCACGCTTGATAGCTATGGTGGAATTTTTGCAGCATAAGTTTGCTAAAGCTTGAGTGGTAGGAAATGAGTGTGAGAACCTTGCTTTTATAGGCTAAGGATGGGCCAATTCCAAGTGTCATAAGATCCACAGTGGAGAACAAGTCATATGAGGTGTACAATGGAGGTTTGATTAGTTGGGACAAGGGAGATAAAGGTGGGGAATGTTCCTCCAACGATGACAAGGTGGAGAGAAAGGTGTGAGCAAGAGGCCACTAGTCACAATGCTCTCAAAGACCAAAAGATATGGGTTAAAGACTGAGTCCTTCTTTGTAGGGAGGTTGGAAGGAATCTAGGAACTATGAGACATGTGTCTCCAAGTGCCCTTTGACTATGATGACATGGTGAGACCAAGTTCTTGAGAATAGGGATGGTTAGAGGATAAACAGGACATGTGGGTGAGGATAATTATATAATTAAATATTAAAAATATTCAATTATGTTTGCAACATGGTGAGGTGTAAAGTGAGGTGGAAGTGATGTGGATTTATGGACTTAGGACTTAGGATAGATGATTAATTAAATAATTTGGGATTATTCAATTAAGGACGATTTAGAGGAATTTGGATGATTTAATAAATAAATTGATTTTTATTTAATTTTTGGAATAATGAACCAATTAAATAAATTAGGATTATTTATTCAATTGATAGAGGAATAAGAATAAAATAAATATTAAAATATTTATTTAATTCGACTTGGGCCATTTTTAGGTGTGTATATTTTGCCCCTCTTTGAAACAATGTGTTTTATCACATTGTTTCAAAGAATAAAATTTTTTCTGGTTATGATACATGCCCCAGTTTTGCCCCTAGTACAGGTTTAATGATGGTAGGATGCCCCCTCGGGAGATTGGTTAGGATGGATTTTGGTAAAAGGATGACGAACGATCTCACGATGTAGAAGAATGATAAAGAATGACTAAGAAAATAGAGGATACAAGATAAGGGATGGATGAAAGAGTTGAATGATATGTTATGCAAGATAAAATGATAACACACACACAAGCAAGAAAGCAAGTATGCACAAATGATACAAAAACAAACAAGGTATTGCCTGTAAACCAATGATTAATTGATAATGATTGATGATAGTGTTGTCCTTACGGGGAATGATATATCCCTAGATCAACACAAAGATGCAGGAAAGACATATCCCACTGATAATGATGATTGATTGATTGATTGATTTGGTTTACGACAAGATTAGGATCAAGACCATTGATTGTGATTGAATAAGTTGACAAGATTGATTTATTCGATTGGTATGGATTAAGGATGACTTGAATTTGGATCATTGTTTGATTTGATTGAATTTATTTGATGATTGGATTGATTTGGATGATTGGATTGAAAGAAATTGACTTGGATCTGAAGCCACTTGGTAAATGATGATTTATAGAATGCTTATATATGGAATGGAATGCAAACCTATCATGCACAAATGAGGCTTTGTCATCTTGTATACAAGTATTTGAAGTACTTTTTCATCATTGAGCTTTTAAAATCTTGTACAAAAATACAACTATCTAGGTATAATTAAACCATGATGACCTGAGTATCTCTTACATGGATTTTGATTCAGCAAGTTAATACAAGCATCTAGTCAAAATTGAACCTAGATGACCTGAGTATTGCTTGCATGTATCAATAGACAAGGATTGCACTCTTTCATGCTTAGACCCATAATGTCCTCGATGATCTTTTGCTGATCATGTCATTAGACAAGTCATCACATTACTAAAGATTGATCCACAAACAATGAACAAATGAAAATAATCATGCCCCCATCATAGCTACTCTAGTTTTAGACATCCTCAAGTAGCATAGGAAACATGATAACAAAAATCAAGACCCTAAGACTTAAATGTATAACAAGCATCAAATCTTCTTTCCACAAATATGTTTTCTTGCAATGAAAACAGATATAATCATCATGATAGTTTAGGCACATTGTTGTCTGATATAGGTCAATGTCTTATGTCAAGTTTTTGTTGAATAGGTTTGTTTGTAGTGTTGCATGTTGTCTAGAGATAATATTGCGATCCGGTTTGTTATCCTCTGAGATTTTGTGGCATTCAAGAATCTAATACCTAACTAGGTCAAGGATTTTGCCCCCAGTCAAGTAAAGGATCAAGTTATTACAAATGAAAACATAGGGATTAACTGATGGAAGACTTGATGTAACGGGCCCTAAGGGATTGACCAAGTGCCTCGGGGGCTCATCAATGATGGCCTTGCCTACGTGATGACACAGAGGCAACATAGTTCGGGGTGTGGACTATGTGGACCTAAGACCTAGGTGGTGGGAAGTAGGTGGGATTGGATGGATAAAAGGATGGATGATAAGGGATGGAATGGATGGGAAGCCTAGGGGCTCATCAATGATGGCCTTGCCTATGTGAGATCTCAGAGGTGACGTAGTTCAACAATGATACTAATGATAGGGGTCACGACGGATGAGAAGATGGATAAAGGACTAGATGGATAACCTGATGGGATAAGGTGATAAGGGTGAGCGAACAACAAGCCATGATGGGTATCTTTATGTGATTTGATGGATATGGAAGAAAGGATGGATAAAGAGGGAAATCCTACAACATGGAGGAAGTGGTTTATCACAAATAGCGCCTACTTCCAGGTTTTCACCACTTGCTTTTATTTGCACAAATTTTAATTTTAATTTTTTATTTTATAAATGTTTTTTTACATGTTTTTGATTCCCTTACATTGGGGTTTTTAGGTATAAAAGTTGCAAAGATTCATATTGTTGATGGGATCATCAAACAACTCACCTTCTGATGTAGCTAACTGATAGGCTCCTGATTCGTAGGCAGCAATGATTACATAGGGACCCAACTAGTTGGGTTCAAACTTGCCTTTCTTTTCCTTGTCTTGCTGATTTATGGGATTTTCCTTGAGAACTAGGTCACGAACTTGAAAGACCCTGGGTTTCACTCTATGGTTGTAACTTCTTGACATTCTTTGTTGGTAGGCTTTTAGATGATTAAAGGCATTTAATCTTATTTCTTCCAGTAGCTCTAACTATTGTAATCTAGAAACCTGGTATTCTTCATCATTTATTAGACCTTTTAACGATACTTGCAAGGATGGTAACTCAACTTCAATGGGCAAGATGGCTTCAGAGCCATAGACTAGGGAATATGGTGTTGCACCTATGGGTGTGTGGATACTTGTACGGTTGGCCCACAGAGTGGGATTTAGTTGAATATGTCAATCACAGCCAGCATCATTGACAGTCTTTTTCAAGATTTTCAAGATGGTTTTCTTAGATGCCTCCGCTTGACCATTTCCCTAGGGGTAATACGGGGTGGAAAAGTGATGTTGGATGTGTGGAATTTGTCACAAAGCTCTTTGACATCCTGGTTTTTAAATGGTCTTCCATTAATACTGATAATGGATAAAGGGATGCCATAGTGGCAAATGATGTAATTCAAGATGAATGAGGCAATTTGTTTGCCTATGACATTGGCTAGGGGTACGACTTCGATGCACTTAGTAAAGTACTTAGTGGTGGTGATTATGAATTTATGGCCATTGGATGATGGGGATGTATCTTGCCCACTAAGTTGAGTCCCCATTGACAGAAAGGTCAAGGAGTCATTAAAAGTTGTAGCTCTTGTGTTGGTGCATGTATTAAGTTTCCATGAATTTGGCATTTCTTGCATCTTTTCACAAAATGATAGGAGTCCCTTTCCATGGTTGGTCAATAATATCCCATATGCATGAGTTTCTTAGCCAAAGTAGGACCACTAGAGTGGGTTCCGCATATACCTTCATGAACTTCACTAAAGGCAGTTTGATATTCCTCACTATCTAGACACCTAAGGAGAGTATCATCTAGACCTCAACGATATAGGGTGTTAGCGATTATGGTATAATAGGAAGCTTGGTGAATGAAGGTTCTTTTTTGGTTATTGGATAGGTTAGGTGGTAGGGTGTTCTCTTTCAGATAGGTATATACTTTTCCGTACAAGGGAGAATCAGATCCTACTATGTGGCATATGATGTTGGTTTTGGGGATGTCGTATTTAGGATGGGATTCTACCTCCACCAAGAACTCGTAGCATGACTAGTTTTCAGGTACATCAAGGAGAGATGTAATGGTTGCCATGGCATCTACTGCTTTATTCTCCAGTCTGGGTATCTTCTCAAAGGAAATCACAACAAAATATTCCTTGAAGTCATCTACCATACACATGTACGGTATTAACTTCTTGTCCTTGGTTTGATAGTCATCATTCACCTGATTGATGACAAGTTGTGAGTCTTCGTACACACGAACTTCTCTGACTTTCCATTCTACAGCCATCTTAAGACCAATCAATAATGCTTCATACTCTACCACATTGTTGGTACATGGAAAGAGTAGTATGTATGATTTTGGAATTGTATCTCCATGAGGTGTGACCAACAAGATACCTACTCCAAACCTATGTTGAGTGTATGATCCATCAAAATAGAGTTTCCATGCTTGGGTTGTGATATTAAAAATGGATTCGTCTAGAAACTCAAAGCTTAATGGATTCTCATCTGTTAATGGTGCATCTGCCAACTGATCTACAATCACCTAACCTTTTATGGCTCATCTATCTACATACTCTATGTCAAACTCACTGAGTGTCATCACCCATTTTGATAACCTACCTATTAGAGTAGCCTTGCTGAGTAGGTACTTCAATGGATCTATCTTGGCTACCAATTTGATGGAATGAGTGAGCATATAATGCCTTAGCTTCTGTGATACAAAAAATACTACAAGACATGCTTGTTCTATGGGTGTGTATTGTAGCTCATAGCCTACCAGTGTTCGGATGATGTAGTAAATACCTTGCTCCTTTCCTTCATAGTTCTGTTGTGCCAATAGAGCTCCTAGAGCAGTTGGCGTAGCTGAAATATAAAGTAGAATTGGTTTTCCCTGGATTGGCGGCATCAAGATTAGTGGATTCATTAGATACTCTTTGAGGTGTTGAAAGTCTTGTTCATAGTTGTCATCCCATTTGAAAGGAATGTTCTTGTGCAAGAGATGTGTGAATGGATGACATTTGTCAGCCAGTTGAGAGATAAACCACCAGATGGATTGTAGGTTGCCTTGTAATGACCTTAGCTGACTGAGATTCTTGGGTGGTGGCATGTCCATGATTGCTTTTACTTTGGCTGGGTCCACCTCAATTCCATTAGCTGACACTATATATCCTAGAAGTTTGCTGGATGTGACTCCAAAAACATAACTCTTTGGATTTAAGCGTACGTTGAATTTCTCTAATCTCTGAAATATTTTGTCTAAGACTTGCAAGTGCCCTTCTCTGGTAAGTGATTTGCATAGGATATCCTCAACATAATCTTCCATGATGGTGTGCATCATGTCATGAAAGATTATAGTCATGGCTCTTTGATATGTTTCCCCTGCATTTTTCAGTCCAAATGACATGATGCACCAACAATAGGTACCCCATGGACATGTGAATGCCGTCTTGTGTTGATCATCTGGAGCTATTTTGATTTGATTATAGTTGGAAAATCCATCCATTAGTGACAACATAGTGTGCCCTGCTGTTAGATCTACAATGATATCGATGTTGGGCAGAGGAAAGTCATCCTTGGGACAAGCCTTGTTAAAATCTTTGAAGTCATTACACACTCTAATCCTTTTATCTAGTTTTGAGATAGGTATTATATTGGAGATCCATTCCAGATAATCAATAGCCTTGATAAACCCAACATCTAGCAGCTTCTTCAATTCTTCTTTGACTAACAATACTATATGGGGATGCATCTTCCGTAGTTTCTGCTTAACTGGTTTAGCTCCTAGAGCTAATGATAAATGTTGTATTATTAGATCTAGATCTAGCCCTGACATATATGCATAGGACAAAGCAAAGTTTATCTATTTCTATTTGAAGAAGCCAATGAATTCTGCCTTTTCTTGTTCAGACAGAGATTCTACTAAGTGGATTATCCTTGGATTGTCTTTTGTGCCGATGTTGACAGGTGTAGCCGGTTCAACCACAACTAATGATCTCTCCTAAAGAGTAGGATAGGGGAGAGTGTCAAGCCTTTCATCTTTTGGCACCTCAAAGAGGTTTTCACCATCAGATACATCTTTTCTTTTATCTTTTTCTTGATCTAACACTATCGCAAAGCGGTTTTCACCATTAGATCTATTTTTTATTTTTATATCTTTATGACTGAAAGGATTGGCACTCTCTCCAAAGTATGCCACATCATTGAGCTCTATAGTGAAGCCAAATTTGTGATCCCCTACGAGTAGATGGTCCCTTAGTTCTAGATAATCTATGATAGCATCATCATTTTGGAAAGTATCTAGCTTAGGGGTTTCTTGTAAATCCCAGCCTATGAGTTTAGGATGCACCAAGGGTAATGGGTCATCGGGTTGGTCTAATTCGAGGCTAGTGATGGTTAAGATGGAGGAGTTGTCTAGGTTGGTGAAAGTATTGAAAACGTCTATGATGGTACTCTCCTCAAGTTGATTTGTCAAGTGTGACATCATACCTTCCTCGTGAAACTCTCTTTTGATATTTTGTGGATCGAACTCTAGAGGTCTAGACCTAGAGCTTTGTCCCTCATGAGATGTATGGGTAGAGCTATATTTTTGAACTACATCAACACCTTTGTCTTCACAAGATAGTTCAAAAAGACTATCCCATTCATATTCATTTGAGTTTGTCTCACTCCCTTCTTGTAATTGGTGAATCTGCTCTACTAGGGTAGTAGTATCTATTTCCCTTCCTTTTCCTTTATGTTTTCTTGACATAGGGTAGTAGATCTTTTCTTTGCCCTTGTATCCTAGCCCTATGGTGTCTCGGGCTATTAAAGCAGAAGGTTGGATAGGTTTGATGATGCCTTCTTTTCTTAATCATATGGGACCATGACCGTCATATCCCATTCTTTGTAAGATAGAGAACCCTTGACCATATTGTTCAGTTTGTAATTGGGGTTGATGGTTTTGTGGTTTAGATTTGCTATCTTCATCTTTATATAGCCATTGTAGAATATCCTTCTCATCACTTTCATCTGATAGGTTTCCCCATTTGAAATAAGAACCTTTAGGAGTCTCTAACGACTTGTGTTTGTTCATGGATGGTTTTCCATAGGACTTGGGAGATATGGTTAGCTATGCTAGATAGAAGGTTTGCTCAATGGTATACTCTCCTATGCCCTTGTCTTTGAGCTTGATTTTGAGTTTGGATGTCTTGGATGTAGAAAGTAGTAAGGCTAGGTCAACATTGGTTGAAGAAGAGGATGTTGTATAGTTGGTGGGGATTACAACTTTAGGCTTGGATTGGATGGAATTGCAATATTAGAATGGATTAGGATCACCTTGGATGGTGATTTCTTGGTCATTATGAGGAAATTTGATACATTGATGGTAGGTGGATGGTACGACCTTCATCTCATGTATCAAAGGTTGACCAAGAAGAATATTGTATGTTAGGTCCATGTATAGAACTTGGCAAACTACATCTTTTTCCACCGGTCCCTCTTATTGGCAAGATAATGGTTCCTTTTGTTGTCCTTTCTTCTTCTTCATAAGCCTTGATTGTTATTTTCTTCTTAGGATCAACAAACCCCAATACAAGGATTAGTTTTAATGTGCAAATATTTAAACCTGCCCCTCCATCTATTAGGACCTATTTTATTCTATGTTTATGGATGAGGGCTTCAATATGGAGGGATGCATTGTGTAGTTGGGTGATAGACATATCATATTTTTCTATGAAAGATAAGAAATGGGGTGTAGTTAGATACCCCACCATGGCCTGAAATTGCTCTTGGGCTAGATGAGTTAGCACGGTAGTTTCCAAGAGAGCTTTTTCTAGGATGGGTTTGTGAGATGGAGAGAGATGCAAAAGCTCCAAAATAGATATATGTGCAGGTGTTTTATGGAGTTGGTCAAGGACATTATATTGGTTAGAGGTAGAGGGTGGCTTGTATGGAGCCCCTTGGAGAGTAATATTTCCACAACGAGTGGTTACAATACAATCAGGCTTATTGTTTATAGTGATCATGTTTATGTGTGAGTCACTTTATGAAATATGGTTAATGGTGTAATTGTATGATACATTCGAATAATTTGCTTTGTTTGCAACATTATTTTTTGGATTAGAGGCTCCTCCCTTCTCATAGTTAGGGAGGGGATTTTTGAATGCCACGTGCTCATCGTTAGAAGTATGTTCCTCAATAGATATTGCCTTTTGATCAATTGAAAGTCTTGGATGGTATTCTTTAGTTGTTGGCAATCATTTGTTTATGACCCTTGCTTCTATGAAATTTGCAAAAGTCTGAGTCTTTCCACCAAGAAGGTTTAAATTTAGGTTCATAATCTTGCATCGTAGGAAGCGTTATGAGGTTGTTTGATATCAGCTTCCTTAGGGCAGATTCAATTGATTCCCCTAATGGTGTAAACTTTCAACAAGGAGGAAAGTTTGTGGATCATGGTTCATTGTTTTGAGGTTTGTTTGATGGCGTGTTATTTTGTGGATTTGATAGATTAAAGATTGGTTGTTTTGGTACCACATTTTTAACATCAACAACACCATCGTTTACAATGTTTTTGTTTTTGGTCAAAAACCTCGATTTCTCTATGTTATTACTTGAACTAGGGGTATCTTTGTAGAGTTTGATTTGTCCCTTTGCTATCAAGGCTTTCTCAATGAGTAATCCCATTTCAATGACCTTACTAAAAGAAGTAGGACATTGTATTTGTATTTGATAGCTCAAGTTAGTGTTTAAGTTGTGGACAAACATCTTGATCATTTGTTTCTTTGGGATATGGTATGGACACTTGCTAGCAATTTGTCTCCATCTTTGTAAAAATGAGGTGAAGGATTCTCCACCATTTTGTTTATTGTTACAAAGATCCAACATTAAGATTTCATGCTCAATGTTGTAGGAGAAATGGGTCACAAACTTATCCACTAGTTCATTAAAGGTTCGGATGCCAGGAGGTAAACAGGAGAACCATTCCATTGCTTGTCCTCCTAGGCTGTGTGGAAATAGTCGCATAAGGTATGTTTCATTGTGGGTGACTTCTAGGCAAGAAGCACTAAATTCTCTTATATGGTCACGCAGGTCACCTTTTCCTCTATATTTATCAAATTTTACAACCTCAAATCTTGAGGGAAAAGGTATCGTGACCAAACTTTTGTCAAAAGGATATGGTGAGATATCCTCTAGTGAGTAGTGCTTTGTGGAAGTTCCAGTTTGAATGTCCACAAGTTGTTGTTGCAAGACTTGGATTTGTTGCGTTAATGTGTCCAAAGGGTTTGATGTATCCTTAGTCTTTTCATTTTTTAGAGTCTCTTTTCCATCTTTGGAAGTTTCTGCATCATTTGAAGAGTTTGTTTCTCTTAATTTTGAAAGATCAAAATCAGGGGGTAGTTTAGTTCCTTGTTGTGCTAGCATAAGGAAGTATTTTTGGGGATCCATGGTTATGACCTTGTCCATCATTCTTTGGAATTTAAGATCTTGCAAAGCACTAACAAGCTCTTCATGTGGGATTTCTTCCTCATCATCGCTAGAAGAAGTAGAGTGAACACTATGGTTTGAGGTATCCATTTCTTTGTTTTTGTTGGTTTGGGATCTAGTTTGAACCATAAGATTTTTGGATATGGGTGAAGTTGGATGGAATGCTTCTGAATGAAAGTGAATGTTTTTGGTAAGATTTGGTTGAGGTATAGTTGATTGGATTTGGAAGTTTTTATGATAAGATTTTCTAAGGTTTTATCTTGATCTATTTGTTCAAACAAAATGGTCTTGAGCTATGATGGTATTAGCTATCAAAGTGTTGATATAAAGGAAGTCAAATAGGGATAATTGGTAACCGTTATTGATGTGGACTAGACCTTTGTCAAGATGTTCTAGTGTAGTTTCAAGGTGGAGGATGATTAATCCTGATAGGAAACTAACTAGGTTGTTTGATTTAGTGGATCTCAATGATACCTTAGTGGAAATCTTGGTTTTGTTTGATTTTTGGAGGGCTAAGTATGCTATGGTAAATGAAATGTTTGGAAATGGGTATGTAATGAATTTTTATGGTTTAACTGATTTCACAAATTAAATCTAGGTAGTAATGGGTACCTAAAACTAATTTTGTTTTCCTCTCAAAATCTCGAGAACAAGCCACTGTTACAGATGTGCAGGTTTATTTGCACAGAAACAGAGGTCAAATGCACAACTCTGTCGATTAAATGTACATCTCTGTATGTGTGCTTCTGTTGTTTGAATGCGCAGGTTTATGTATGTGCAACAATATTGTTCAAATGTGTAGCAATAAGGTTTAAATGCACAACATAAATTAGATGCGTTGAAAGATTTGTCAAATGCATGGGAAAAAGTCTCAAATACGTAGTTCTATGTTTTTGCAGAGTTTGATCAATTTTTCTTGCTTTCAAGCACATTTTTATAAGCAACCTAAGTGTTTTTGCTAATGATTTAGTTTCAGTTTGTTGCAAGAAAACACAACAGACAAGAAGATTTCATGGTGTTATACAAATTTTTGATAAACATTTTGCAAACAAGTACAATTCCTATGGTTAGCAAGGACAATATTTATTGAGTCCCAACTTGGATTTCTCCAGCCACTTAAACCAAGGCGGACAATTAGCAACTTGGTAGCACTGGCTCCCCCTTGCATGGCACTCACTTCTCTGACATACCAAGTTACAATTCCTCTGAAGTGTTTATTTTTTGTCTCTACACATGATTAGTGAATATGTTGGCCAGCTTTAGAGGTCAAACCTCCTGCGTCAACAAATAGAAGGATTTTGGCCTCTAAAAATAGTTAGTTCTTAATAAGGGCATTCATTCAGGTGGTTATACGTGTAGTGATTCACTCTATTTAGGAGGCTTCCCAATTTGTAGAGGTTAAGCTCTACAGGTTTCAATGCACCATAAAGGTACTAAGGGAAACATTTGTCAGTATAACAGAGCAACACCTGTTGTTTATGACTTTCATCCCAAACACTTTTATTTATAGCGGATCAAATTACCTTGGCTTTAGCTTGTTACCACTCAAGGTCGTCCCACTTGGAAGAACGCAATCCCAAGGGTAAGCCTTTTCTAAAGGTTAAACAATTGAAATGATGGGTCTGGTGTTTTGGTCACCCAAGATGGGGAGAGCATATGCCTATCACCATTTTACAAACATAGTAGACACTGGTTCATTAACCTTCTAGAGTTAATCTAAATGTGATTTAATCTACCAAGCACAAAAATTGATATGATAGCATAAAATGAAAAGATAGTTGATTTTAACCTCCTAATCAAAACTATGTGAAGATTGTATAGAAGATTTGATCAAGTTACTTTCCCCTACTTATGCTAGGTGTGGATTTGTAAATGCAAGATTGTGAATGAAAGATTTGTTCAATTTTAACCTCCTAGTTTAGGACTATGTGAAATTTGTATGCAAAGATGTAAGTTTACTCCTAATTAAGAACTAGATGAAGATTTGTATGAAAGTTGCATGAACAATGATACATTTTACTCCTAATTAAAAACTAGATGAAGATTTGTATGCAAGTTGTATGAACAATGATACAATTTACTCCTAATTAAAACTAGATGAAGATTTTGTATGCAAGATGCAACTAGAAATGCCTAAACCAACTCTTAAACCTGTAAGAACATTATGTCAATAGCCTCCATTGATGATTACTAATACCTGCAACATAAGTTAGTACCAAAGATATTGCAAAAATCAATACCAATATTTGACAAGAATTAGATGCACCGAAATAGACAATGGATGTGTAGAAAGACTGATTAAATGCACAAAAAGACAGATGCGCAGAAAGAACTTGCAAATGTGCAGACAAAAGTTTAAATGCGTGAGAAGAATGAAAGCACAGAAAGAATTGTCAAATGTGCAGAAAGAAGTCTCATATGCGCAGGACTGCACTTTTCTTCACGAATGCACAAAACTAGAAATCAAATGCATCAGAACGACAAGTCACGACTGCAACTTTGCCAAAAACTCAAAATGAAGGTTAAAAATGGGGCAGTGGCCCCATGGTGGGTACCAAAATGTGATTGAACTTCAGAACTACAGTAGAATCTACTTAAGTATTCAATACTCCAATGAAAATAAGATAAATGCAATAAAACAAAGATATACCTTGCAAACCAATTTACGTCATGTCTTCCATTGTTGCCCATCTCTTCAATGATCTTTTTGATTATGATTGATCTCTCAGAAGTATACTTCCTTGTTGTTTTAAGATGACAAAGAGAGAATGGCTTTGTGGAGGATTATGCAATGTGAGGATGGACTACAATGCAACACTAAGATGAATGATGGAGATTATGATATGAAGCCATGGATGATGATTATGCAATGAGGATAATGAGATGAAGCCAAAGGCATGCTTGATATCTATGGTGGAATTTCTACAACATAAGTTTGCTAAAGCTTGAGTGGTAGGAAATGAGTGTGAGAACCTTGCTTTTATAGGCTAAGAATGGGCCAATTCCAAGTGTCATAAGATCCACAGTGGAGAACAAGTCATGTTAGGTGTATGGTGGAGATTTGATTAGTTGGGATGAGGGAGATAAAGGTGGGGAATGTTCCTCCAATGATGACAAGGTGGAGAGAAGGTGTGAGCAAGAGGCCACTTGTCACAATGCTCTCAAAGACCAAAAGATATGGGTCAAAGAAGGAGTCCTTTGTAGGAAGGTTGGAAGGAATCTAGGAACTATGAGACATGTGTCTCCAAGTGTCCTTTGACTATGATGACATGGTGAGACCAAGTTCTTGAGAATAGGGATGGTTAGAGGTTAAATAGGACATGTGGGTGAGGATAATTATATAATTAAATATTAAAAATATTCAATTATGTTTGCAACATGGTGAGGTGTAAAGTGAGGTGGAAGTGATGTGGATTTATGGACTTAGGACTTAGGAAATTAATTAAATATTTTGGGATTATTCAATTAAGGACGATTTAGAGAAATTTGGATGATTTAATTAAATAAATTGATTTTTATTTAATTTTTGGAATAATGGACCAATTAAATAAATTAGGATTATTTATTCAATTGATAGAGGAATAAGAATAAAATAAATATTAAAATATTTATTTAATTCGACTCGAGCCATTTTTAGGTGTGTACAGGTCCATATGCACATTTTAACATTTCATAAAATAGAGATGAAAATCAAACCATGTGTTGCTAGTCATTCCACAACTTCACACAATCGATGCTAATCTTCAAAGGTAAAAGAATGACAACAATATCCACCAATTAACATGCACTCCAAGGGACGTAGCATATCATAGTGAAATATCAAGATGACATTTGCAAAATATTACTCAAAGTTTACGATTAGTTGTAATCTGTATCTCTATTTCATTCAATATTCAAAAGTATGCATATTTATAGTCAGTCTTGAGAGAGAAGCATGACATTAAGCAATTCAATCTCAATTAAGCTCCTAATAAATCTACAAAGTAGCAATCCACCTCCTTTTGTAGAACAAGGAGAGGATGCGGTTACAACTGATCCATTGATCAGGATCACTCCAAAAGATTCAATGGTTAGGATTACATGTGGCACATGATTGTGCTTGGCAATCAATCTGGTGGTATCCATCTGGCATATGGAATATTCCTCAAAATCATTGACTTGGTCAACAAGATATATACTCTGCATCTCTGTAAGACTCCTCATCAGTAGATAGTGTATCTTTTGTTATTCTACATGTTTTTCCCTGGATGAGTTCATATGCTTGGATAGCTTTCTCTATCTCTGCAATATCTGTAGAGGCTAACTAATGCATTGTAGACTTGACACAATTCAGGGGTAAACCTATCTAAATAGTCCACTTGACATTATACACCTACATTAAATTATCAACCAAGGAGCATAAGCTTATGATGGCACTACACTATATGTGCCTTCAAGGGCTCATATTCTCCTAAACTATCCTATTCAAACCTACTCAGATTATTCTACTTTGCTGGAATTCTTAGAAATGCAAGAACAGTAAAAATAGTTACAGAACCTAGTGGCTACAGGTACCTGCAGCATAAGCTGTAGATAACTGCTAACAACAAAAAAGTACAGAACTAATTAGAAACCATTCAAAAATAATGAAAAAGCTAATGCTAACCTCTAGAGGACTAAGATGGATTAATTATACATTTGCTCATGAACCACAAATACTATAATTAATAACAAGGGTATTCTACTTAACTTCACAATGCATTTATAAAATAATGGAAAATAGCTTTAACAAGAATGCATAAATGAATAAGAAAATAAATGAAGTGAAGATAAATACCTTGAGTGGCCAGCTCAAGGGACTGACTCACTTAGCTGCAAATCAAATCTAACTTAGATACTCATGCATCCACATAACACATAGTTTGATTCATTCCATATCACTGAAATACTTCAAACAAAATCTTCTTTACAGATTATATTCAATAATTACATTTCAACAATTCATGTCTTAAGAAATAACTAATTGTTGTATCTTCTAATAGTGAATAAAACAACTAACAACTGAGTAACTAACTCGACTCTGAGCTCATCCCCTAACTTATACAAAATGGGAGAGTCTTATTCAACTACCAACTAAACAGAACAGAGGAAGGAGAATCCAATTCAAGTAAGAATTCCTATGCAATGGCTCATGAGAAACACATAAGATGTGTTTAGAATCTTTGAACAAGTCTACTTCTTTTGCATTTATTCCTTCCAATAATGATTCATGTTCAGCTTCTAGCTGCCTGCACTTTTGGCGGCTTGATTTCAACTTCCTTCAATTCCCTATTCTATGACTTGCTGCAAATTCTCCTCTCCTTGATGTCACATGCTTGTTGCTGCATAGGGGTTAATCCACAAAACATATGCACACAAATAACCTTCATAATTAAACCATAGAATCTCATCTATGTTGCATACATACTCATGTTCAAATCATTCAAGTGATAAATATCATCACCCTATTTCATATTAACAAAATAGGTTCAAGGTTTTGAAAAATATATAAAAAGACAGTATATCATGATGGTGATGTTTGAAAAGTATCTGGAAGATTATTTGAAAAAGGTCTGAAATCATATAAAAACAACATAAAAGAGCCCAATATTTAAACCCATCATTCCCCCCAACTATCATTTTGCTTGTCCTCAAGCAAAACACTTAATTAAACATCTAGGGGAAAAGTTTGTAATGCAAGGTGATCTACCTAAGGTCCATCACTTCTCTGTCCCCCACACCCTGCTTAAGATAGAAACCATTATAACATGCAAGCATATCCATTTTAACTGATTTTGCACTCCTACATTCATCATTCTTTTCTCCTGTCTAGTGTGGTACTGGATAGAGGAGAATAGGAGGATGATAAGTAAGTGGAAGCCATCCCACTCTTTGCTTTGAAACCTGGATGTACTTATGCAATATTTCAAACATATTTATAAAATTATGGAAAGAGTGAGGTTCTTTTCTTTACAACTTTGGGGTCAGATTATTCCATCTGCTTTGTACATACCTTAGGTAGTTTTGAAGGATAGGCACTGCCAGCTGTTGTATCCTTCTATAATCTCAGAGTCTCAAATCCATGATTATCTTTCCTGGACCCTTATGAGAAAGGAGTGTCAACCATTGAGTAATGATTACATTGGGATTCAATGCTTCTTTTCTGATCTACAGTGCCACTTTCTTCTCCTGTTCTTCATATCTATCCATTAATTCACCTCTGAGCTGCTCATTCTTGAAATAGGATGACAATGCTCTAACTTGTAAATCCCCATCATAAATTAAGGGGTTATAATCTATATCCTCTTCCATCAGATAGTTATGTAAATAATACTCACACAGCTGATCTTGCTCCTCTAGGCTGACTTCTTTGAAATAGCTGAGAAAATTATGCCTTGAGTGTAAAGAAACAAGCTGATCATTAATGAACTTATTGAACTGAAAACTAAGAAATTTTTCTTTTAGAAATAATGCATGGTGGAGGTCGACACTCAATAATTTGAATGGCTCTATTTATTACCTCTATCAATTTACCTTTGAACCTTTTCAACTCCAAATTCTTACCTTCCAGTGATGCATTGAGAGTTTGTTTTTCTTCCTCCTAGTTTTCTTTTTCCTGTTTGAATTTGTTAGTAAGTTTCATCAATTCAAAGCCTAAAGACAAAGTGGTGAGATATGTTGGAGACCTTGCTACATGAGTTTGTGGATTTAGTGCTTTATTCTCTTCAGTTTTTGTTTTATTCTTGGCCATCTGTGCTAACAGATCCAAGTTAGTTCCATGGCCGTAGGTTTGGATTTTCTCCTCCAATTCATGTATTCTTATCTCCTTCTATTTGTCTTTTTCCTCATATTGATTTATTTGCTCTTCCAATTGCTTTATTCTAACAAGAGCTTCTTGAAGCTCTTTCCTTATATTCCTATCATCTAACAGTTATTTTTCCTCTTCAAAATTTAAACCTTCATCATCATCCGCAGTGATATCAAAAATTTCCCTAGTAGAGCTACTGGGAACTGACTTCCCCATTTTCTTTGCAATAAAAATATCTTCTGAATTAGAGTCAGAAGATGAAGAAACATACCTTCTCCTTTTAGTAGGCACATTGATATTTTCATGAACACCAACAGGGACATTCTCAGGGGTGTCCCATTTTTTGTCTGAGTCTATGTCTAGCAGCATTGAATCATGGTGTTGTTTTCCTTCACCTTTTCCTCCTGCCCCTGTTCCTCAACAATTCTTTCTTCAAAATTCTGCGTTTTCAACATTCCTGAGTGCCTAGGAGTAACAGTTTCCTGTCTAACTTCACTTTTCCTCTTCCTTTTACTCTCCTTCTTCTTCTCCCATGCATCCTCTTATTTTACAGTGCTCCTATGTTTCTCAACACCTTTCTTATTCCTCTTTTTCTTAAAAGATGTTGAAGCAGCACCTCTCATAGCTTTAGGGTTTGTAGAAGATGAGGGTTTCTCTGTTGCCCCGGCCTATTTTCTAGAGTATTTTCCTTCTGTGGCTCTTCTTGCTCCGGTGCAATCTCAGGTGCAATCTTAGGTTCTGATTCATGTTGAGGTTCATCCTCTACTTCAGGAACTTCCAACAATTTTGTGATATCTGTGCATTTTTTAAAGGCATTCCAATCAACCTGTCGATGTTGAATTCTTAGGCTTCTCTTAACCAATAAGGCTAGTAAGCAGTGATGGGACAACGTGGTGTTTGTTTTCTTTCTTTGATAGTTGGATGCCATCCTCTTCAACATGTTATAGAGGAAATTAGGAACATTGACTAACTTATCATGGCGTAAGTGATTGAGCAACTTAAAGTGCACAGTATATAACAAATTGTGCCGACCATCACAAGTAAAGTATTTAATGATATAAGAAGAACATTTTCCCCAAAAGAATGGAAGGGATAGTCTCTTTGTACCTTGTGATGATGAATCCAGGTTTTCTCCATGCTCATAGAATTCTTCTCTTGCTGTAGCTGCATCAGCATGAGCTGGATATTCATACCCTGTACGCGGCAATCCTGTAACTTGGGCAATGGCCATTTCAAAAGCATCTACAACCAATCCCCTGACTGTTGCCTCATCATACCACAATGTAGCCATAAATTCTTTCACCATTTCATTGTCATATTCTATTGGCTTCAAGAAGTAATCTAGCCATACCACTCTGGTGAAGAGTGGTAGAACCATCATATCCTCTAATATTTCCTTGTGTGCAAATGGTTCTCATCTTATAACATCACCTCCCATTGTCTCTGTACTCGGCAACCTCAAAAGGTTTCAATTTCTACTCAACTTCGATTCCACCACCTTCAGAAGAACCTATAATTTGCTACCTTTTCTTGTGCCTTCTTCTATTCCCCCCAAATGTAACTTTTGGAGCTCTCTTGTATGCAAAATTCTATATCTCAGCTCACTCACAGGATAATAAGTTCACAATTTGGATGAAACAGGGTAGGTCTACTATCTTTGGAAAAACAACATAGAATTCTATCTGATAACTCTAAAGACTTGGGTGGAAAAAATTGAAAATTAACTAACCATTATACCCCTCCCCCTAACTAATGGGTGAAGTGACCTCACTTCAATTGTGAATTGATAGGGCTGAAAGAGTAATTATGAACTTTAATGGTGATATATATTTTTGCATGCATGAATTAAACAAAGAGCAATAATGAATATAAAAAAAATCTAAGTTAATCATTGAAGGTTACCTTTTGTACATACGTTATGGAAGTAAGTGATCAGCGCACCTTGGAATTGGAGAACATGTACTTGGCATTTATTTGATGTGACCAGAATGAAATGCATGAGAGTGAATGGTAAGGAGGTGGGTACTTTGAAAGTGATGTGATGTGATAGCTCGCAATACTTGATCTAACAACTTGTGAGTGTGAGTTGAACATTTTTGTTGCGGACATTTGATTTATTCATAATGAATAAAACATGTGTGGAAGAATTGGAATGTGCGGGAAAATAGTTTATTTTTTGCCAAAGTGTTGAAGACTTCTGCAGACAGGTGTTGCTACGGGTACCTCCAGTACAGGTCTGACTAAATGTTTACATATTAATTATTTTAGGTCCTGACTATAATAGATCCCGACTGAGACTTAAGAACAAGTCCCTATGAGGCTAACTGTGTTCACCATGGGTAGTGTGTTGTGTGTGCATGTGATGTGCAAAGCAATAAAAATTAAGTCTTAGTGACAAGGGTTGAGTCATGCAACGCAACCTCTGCATCACCAGACATGATGGGTGGATCACTTTCTGTTGGTACATCATTGTGTGTTTCAGAACCTTCAGCAATATCATTGGAAGCACCATACTTGTTTGTTAGAGAGACAATAAAATCATCTTTTTGAAGCAGTTTCTTATAAAGTTTCAACCTATATCCATTTACCAGTAATGAAAATCTAATCTCATCAATGGTTTGTAGTTGGACTGCACCATTAGGGAATACCTATTGAATCTCATATGGTCCCAGCCATCAAGATTGAAGCTTGCCTTTGAAATCTTTGTATCTGGAATCATAGAGAATGGCCCAATCACCAACATTGAACTCTTTAGTCTTTATATACTGATCATGCCATTTAATTCTTTGTTTCTGAATAACCTCTGTGTGGTGTATGGCCTCTAATCTGACTTCGTCAAGAGCATTCAAATGTTGCTTTCCTATTGAGCCTCTGTCAAGTCCATCCCCAATTCCACTGTTGTCCTCATAGTTTTGTATTCAAACTCTATAGGCAGTACTGTTGTCTTTCCATAAACCAATTCATAAGGAGTGAATCATGTAGTTATCTTCCATGTGGTTTTGTATGCCCAAACAGCTTCTGGTAATTTGGAAACCCAATCTCTTCTATGGAGTTGTACTATTTTTGTCAATATATTCTTAATCTCCCTATTTGTAACCTCGACTTGACCATTAGCCTGAGGATGATATGGGGTAGAATTCTTGTGTCTAATTTGATACTCCACTAGTTTGGTGATTAAGTCTGATGTGAATTGTGGTCCTTGATCAGTCACTATCTCCCTAGGTACACCATACCTAGTGAAGATTTCCTTAAAGAAGAATTTTTCCACATTGCCATCTCTAGCAAACTGCAAAGCTTTAACTTCTACCCATTTGGTTAAGTAATCAGTGCATACCAGTATATATTCCTTGTTGTTTGAAGTAGGAGAGATAGGTCCAACAAAATCCAACCCCCACTTATCAAAAGGAGCTAATGCTATTTGGGGCTGCAAAGGCATTTCATCACTTCTTGTAGGTCTCCCCATTCTTTGGCACCGATCACAGCTTCTAGTATACTTGATAGAGTCTTTATGTAATGTTGGCCAGTAATATCCTGTTGTCAAGATCTTGAAGGTTGTCCTTTTGGTTGCAAAATGTCCACCGCAGGGTTCATCATGACATGCCTTCACTATGTCAAACACTTCATCCTCCCTGATACATCTTCTCATAATGTTATCAGGGCTAGTGTAGAATAGGAATCCAGAAATCTAAGAATAAGGGAAGCATTTGTGAACTAACTATCTTTTCTCCCTTGGAGAAAAGTAACCTAGAATGTGCCCTATCACCAAATAATTAGCTATATCTGCATACCATGGAGTGTGTATGTTTAGAGCAAATATATGCTCATCAAGAAAAGAATCATCGACTCCTACTAATTTTGTAGGCAGTCTAGATAGAAAATTAGCAACCACATTAGCCTTTCCTAGTTTGTCATTGATTGTTATGTCAAATTCTTGCAATAACAACAACCACCTTACAAGTCTTTTGCCCACTATTGGCTTATTTATCAAATATCTGATTGTTGTATGATCTGTATGTATGAACACTTTATAGCTAGTAATGTAGTGTCTAAAATTGTTAATGGCATAAACAACAGCTAACATTTCCTTTTCTGTCACAGTGTAGTTCAAGTCAGCTCCCTGTAGGTTTTTGCTAATATAGTATATTACATCCTCTTTATTTCCTTCTTGTTGGCCTAAGACTGCTCCAATGGCAAAGCCTAAAGAATCAGTGTGGATATGAAAGGGCAGTGTCCAATTTGGCCCTCTTAGAACTGGAGCTTGTGTCAAGGCTACTTTTATCTTCTCAAATGAATTCTGATAGTCTAGGGTCCATTCAAAGTCAATGTCCTTTGTCAACAGAGTAAACAAAGGGGCAGCATTTTTTCTAAAATCTTGAATTAACTGCCTGTAATAACCTGCATGTCCAAGGAAGCTCCTTACATCCTTCTATCTCTATGGAATAGGTAGGGTAGATATGATTTCAATTTTCTTTGGGTCAACTTGTATTCCTGCACTTGAGATAAAATGTCCCAAGACAATGCCCTGTGTCATCATCATAAAACATTTTTCATTGCTCAAAGATAGATTGTGCTCTATGCATCTCTTTAAAACTTTCTCCAAATTGTGTAAGGCTTCATCATATGTTTCACCATATGTAGTGAAGTCATCCATGTAAATCTCTATGCTATCATGGGTAGAATCAGAGAAAATACTGAGTACTACTCTTTGAAATGTGACTGGAGCATTACATAGACCAAAAGGTAAGACAGAATATGCATAGCTCCCCAAGGGTAGGTAAACATTGTCTTATCTTAATCCTCAGGTACAATTTTGATTTGTTTATAGCCACTAAATCCATCAAGTAATGAGAAATATTTATTCCTTGCCAAAGAGTTAAGAGCTTGGTCAATAAACGACAATGGGAAGTGATCCTTCCTTGTGGTAGTATTTAGTTCCCTATAGTCAACACAAAATCGCCATTTGCCACCTTTCTTGCGAACCATTACCAATGGTGAAACCCATTCATTGTCTGAAATGGGGTATATAAATCCTGTATCCAAAATATTTTAAAGTTTAGATTTCACTATCTCTCTTAGAGCAGGTTCATGCGTCTCTGCTACTGCCTTATAGGTCTATGGCCATCATCAACGTAAATTTTGTGCATGTATAAGGTAGGATCAATGCCTTTCATGTCACTATAATCCCATGCAAACGTTGTTGCATGTGCCTGCAACACTGCATGTAGGGATTGTTGTTGTTCATCAGTTAATGCATTATTAATAGTCAACATCTCTCTTGGCTTGCTTTCTAATTGTTTTGACATTTCTTGTACAGAGGACAAATCAAGGCTAGGTATTACTGGTAAGCATTGTTAGGCTAATAAAGTATAAAATATTTGGGATACCTCTTCTGAGGAACCAGTGGGTATTATGCTTCTTAAGGGGTCTTGTAAGCAGGATAGATAGTCTTGCTACTGCGGGTGCCTCCCGCAGTCATTTTGTATAATGTGAGCTATCAGCTCATCTTCATCCTAGATATCCAACAAGGGGTTGTGTTTAATGGTCATCAAGGTTTGCAATGAATAGCTGTCCTCATCGTCCCAAGTAGGCCAGATGGTTTGCTCAAGTTCATGGTATGGTTGGACTGGTGGATATAAGACCAATTTCTTGGTCACAGTCCCATTAGATATGATCATATTTCTTGATCTGCAACCTATAAATACATCTTCTATGGCAATCCATGGTCTCCCTACTATAAGAGGATGACCAGCAAGATTGACCTTGGGATGGAGTACTATAAAATCAGCAGGGTATTCCCAGGAATCTAATGCAATTACCAAGTCCTCAATGACTCCTTCAGGCTTAACTGTAGACCTATCAGCTAATTGCAAAACTATCTGAGTAGGCCTAAGGTTGTTTAATTGCAACATCTGCATTGTCTCCTTGGTCATTACATTAATTGTAGCACCCAATTCTATCAAAGTGTTCTTGATTAGAGTCCCATCAATTTTTACATCCACTACTAGACTACCTGGATCTGTACATTTGGGGACAGTTATATTACCCAACATTATGTCAGTAAGGTTACCCAAAACTTGGATTGTCTTTGGGTGCGTTCTCTTCCTTCCTGGTTTCTTTATGTAGAGATCTCTAATAGTCTTAGTATAGATAGGAATATCTTTGATAGCTTCGATTAAGGGAATCTTTATGCTTATATCTTTTAACTGGCCTAGAAGGTCAGTTTCATCTTGTACTGGTTGCTTTCGGATAGCCAAGCATTCAGGGAAAGGAGGCTTCGGATGTGAAGTGGTCTGAGGGCCTTGATTTGATTCATGTTCCAAAGGTGGCTTATCTGAGGCTTCTTCTATGGGTTCTTCATCTTCAAGTTCTATAATTTGGGGAGATGAAGGGCCCACAAGTTGCTTCCCTGATCTAAGGTGAACATTACTCACCTCTACCCCATAGGTGGGGTATTGCATCACCTCGTTAGTATAAGCCTGTTGAATAGGCTTGTTGTTAGGGTTAGGTGAAGGATGGGTAGTGAGTTGGGTAGGTCTAGGAGGTTGAGTTTGAGGAGTGGATGGAGGCATGATTGTTGGCTGTTGGGGTTGAGATGGAAGCATAGGTTGCTAGTAATTTGCATTTTGCTGGCATTATTGGCTCTTGTTCCATTGGGGCTGCCACTAATGCTATTGTGTAGGCCACTAGGGGTGTGGATTTTGCCATAGATTTTGATTGCTAGGCCATGGTTGAGTATTCCAAGTAGAGAAATTTTGGTTTACAATAGGAAAGGGTGAATTAAAATGAAGTGGATTGTAGGGCATATCTTATCTTTGCTTCCAAGGTCTCCTTTGAGCTATGTAGAATAGCTGCCCATCCTCTCCTTCAAATGGCTAAAATTCTAGCCTTTCAACCTTCTCTTGCTGGATACTGGCCACCCTCTTGCATTTATAATTGGCCTTCCTTTGTCTACAACTAGGGCAGTACTCAGTAAGCATTACATCTACCTCTTCTTGTTTCTTCTTGATGTGAAGAGTGTCCAAGTGTGTAGCCATATGGCTGATGATATCCTCCTTCATGTTAGACAACAAGTTACTGATTTCCACTCTTGAAAACCCATTGCTTGCTTTGTTTCTGATGGATGTCTTTTCTCCCCTTGGTCGTTTGGTGAAACTTCTTGAATAATTTTTGCAAACTTTATAGATTGATTCAAAAGGCAATTAAGAAACATCACCTTGCCCAATGAGATTCAGGGTATCCATGCAATCATCATTAACCCTTCTCAAAAAGACCAGCTTCAGTGATTCTTTAGACAATCTGTTTTGGGGCTTTTTCTTTAAGGCAAACTAGAATCTTTCAACATAATCTTCCAGTGGCTCCTCCTCTTTTTGTGACATCTTGAAGATTTCATCTCTCCTCCTATCATGTCCTCTGCAGTAATCTTGGTATTTCTCCAAGAATCTCTCCTTCATTGTATCCCAGTCTGGAATGACATCTTTTCCTAGCCTCATAAACCATCTGAAGGTTGCATCCTTGAGAGTGGCAGGAAAGAGTTTAAGCCTGTGAGCATTCAAAGTGTAGTCATAGCTCCTACAAAGGATATCAAACTCAAACAGAAATGTATCTAGGTCCTATGTCACTAGGCCATAGAAGACTGGTAATGTTGAAGGTGGAATGTTCTTCAGCACTATAGCCCTCTCCTGATCAGTGATAGGAAACTCAAACGTTGCTTGCTCTAGTGGATCATCCACTGCCACATCTACCATGGTTCTAAAGGTCCCTTCTGTACTTATGGAAGAAGTTGATGAAGATGTAGAAGGTGTTGATGAAGATGGAAGAACAGGTCCTTCTCCTTCAGCAATTCCTACTACATAGTTGATAAAGTCACCAGTATCTTCTCTGTCCTGATAATTTGAAGGGAGGAATCTACCTCAATTGTCTCTCTGCCTACGAATATAGTGGATTTAGCTTTTGTATATCAGTGGTCCTGGACAATGTCAGTACAATTTCTAGTGTTTCTAGAAGACTGAATCTATCAACACTAATGCTGGAATCAAAATTTTAAGCTATGAAAACATGTAAAATGAGCCTATGAAGGTAGCACCATCCCTACAAATGGTGTCAAAAATGTAAAGGCTAACTAATGCATTGTAGACTTGACACAATTCAGGGGTAAACCTATCTGAATAATCCACTTGACACTATACACCTACAATAAATTATCAACCAAGGAGCGTAAGCTTATGATGGCACAACACTATATTTGCCTTCAGGGGCTCATGTTCTCCTAAACTATCCTATTCAAACCTACTCAGATTATTCTACTTTGCTGGAATTCTCAGAAATGCAAGAACAATAAAAATAGTTAGAGAACCTAGTGGCTACAAGTACCTGCAGCATAAGTTGTAGATAACTGCTAACAACATAAAAGTACAGAACTAATCCAAAACCATTCAAAATGATGAGAAAGCTAATGTTAATCTCTGGAGGACTAAGATGGATCAATTATACATTTTTTCATGAACCACAACTACTGTAATTAACAACAAGGGTATTCTACTTAACTTCACAATGCATTTATAAAATAATGGAAAATAACTGTAACAAGAATGCATAAATGAATAAGAAAATAAATGAAGTGAAGATCAGTACCTTGAGTGGCTAGCTCAGGGGACTGACTCACTTAGCTAGAAATCAAATCTAACTCAGATACTCATGCATACACATAACACATAGTTTCATTCATTCCATATCACAGAAATACTTCAAACAGAATCTTATTTATAGATTATTTTCAATAATTGCATTTCAACAATTCATGTCTCGAGAAATAAATAACTATTATATCTTCTAATAGTGAATAAAAAAACTAATAATTAAGTAACTAACTTGACTCCGAGCTCATCCCCTAACTTATACAAAATGGGAGAGTCTTATTCAACTGCCAACTAACTACAATCATTAATCCATTCCTAGATATTAGGATACAAAGTTAAGATTGATTTATTAATTCTAACTGAACAAAGGAAGGAGAATCCCATTCAAATAAGAATTCCTATGCAATAGCTCATATGAGAAACACATAATCTGCATTTAGAATCTTAGAACAAGTCTACATTTTCTACATTTATTCCTTCCCATAATGATTCACGTTCAGCTTCCAGCTACCTACACTTTTGGTGGCTTGATTTCAACTTCCTTCAATTCCCTATTCTATGACTTGCTATAAATTCTCCTCTCCTTGATGTCACGTGCTTGTTGCTGCACAGGGGTTAATCCACAAAACATATGCATGCAAATAACCTTCATAATTAGACCATAGAATCTCATCTATATTGCATACATACTCATGTTCAAATCATTCAATTGATAAATATCATCACCATATTTCATATTAACAAAATGGGTTCAAGGTTTTGCAAAATATATAAAAAGATAGTATATCATGATGGTAATGTTTGAAAAGTATCTGGAAGATTATGTGAAAAAGGTTTGAAAGCATATAAAAACAACACAAAAGAGGCCAGTATTTAAACCCATCAATATCCAACACTTTAACCCTTTTAGCTGCATGTTCCTGCACCTTTAGTTGCTCTTGTAGGGATATCTAGCGGTTTGTCCAGCTATCTAGCTCTTCCTGATACTTCTCTATCTTGGCCTTCATTCTCATGGCCTTTTCAATTGTACCCTTAGAAAAATGCCTGATAGGATCCTTTGCTACCAGCTTGAAATTATCTTTGAATGCTTTTGAAGCAAAGTCCTCATCCTGGTTCTCTACTTTCCCTTCTACTCCGCCCTCAAGGGGTTCCAAAATTTCAATCTCTTCTGCTAGTAGATCATGAATTTTTATACTAATATCTGCATCTTTAAAATTACATCCCTTTAAGATGTCTACCTCAAATCTTACATCTTCATACTAGTCATCTAGCTGAGGAAACGTCTGAGATGTCAAGACATTCTTTTTCATGAGGATGTTTGTATTTGTTTTCCTCATACTCTTAAGGGTGGCCAGATGTTTATCACTCTTTATTAATGTTTGGCTAACATCCTTCTTCACTTTGTCTGCCTTCCCTTTCAAATTACTCATCAACTCCCAGTTGGATAATGAAATCTTTATTATTTTATCTCCATCAGCTAAGAATTTATTGAACCAATTGTCCATTATTTGTTCATTATGCTTCCACACATACAGAGATGCTATCTCTTCTTGAGATACTAATGTCAATGATGCATACTCTATAATTTGAATATTGGTTGGTGCAACCAACCTTCTCACAAAATCCTGTAATTGGGCTACTTGTGCTTTATACATCTGCTTCTTAGCCTTAGCCTTCTTTATTCTAGCCTCAATGGCATCTGTATGATCCCTTAATCCATGGATTTCTTTTTCATCTATGGCATGGCCTAAATCAATGGTTGTTATCTGAAATTCCTTAGGCCTTATTTCTCCTTTGGCCTTGCCAATCGTGGGTACAACTATTTGTGTTGTCCTTTTCATTGTAGTTGTATCTCGCCTTATTGTTGAGACTGTCCTTGCCCTCCTTTTCTGTCTGGTTGGTTCCAATGTAAATAATGATTTAAAATCAAAGGGCTCGGTCTCCTTTTGTGGATGTTCCACTTTAGATGACATCCATGAGATGCAATTGATTGTGACCCTCCTTGATTTGGCTGTTTAATTTGAGCATCTTTTATCTCCTTGTTCTTATTAACTCCATCCTCACCAATAGGATCCTGTACATTTTCTTGTTGTCTTCCATCCTGATCTTACTATGATGGGATGACCTTAGGACTTTCTATTTGTTTATCCTTATCCTGATTAGTCCTACCATTATCTTGGATATTTTCTTCTTCAGGCATGGTCTACTCCAAATGAGATGTATCTACTGGTTCCTCCTGAACCTTATTATTACTACACATATCCTAGGCCATTTCTTCTTGGATATTTTCTATCTAAATATTCTCAGGCCCCTATGTTTGGTCTTCCTGATGAGGTGTTTGCAGTTGTTGTCCTTCTTCACCCTCATCAGTATTATCTTCAGTATTGGTGACTGACCTTGACACTATTCCTTGCTTAGATTTATCCACTAGGATATGTTGTTGTTGCCCTTTAGTTTGAGCATCTTTATCTGTGCCATCAATATTCATAGGGATATTTTGTTTTGGTCCCTGATCATGTTTGTTAGTTTCCTCTTCTTACTCCCCATCCTTGGGCTGATATGTCAGATCAATTACCTTAAGGCTTGTGACTGTATCAATAAGAATATTCAAGGGCCCCATTTGCACTTCCACCTCTGGAGACTCTTCCCTATTAGTATTTTTATCTTTCATTTTTGTATCTTTGCTCCCAATTGTAGATTCTGAGTGGTGGAGCAAGGTCTCAATTGGATGATTAATCACATCTGTGACTACATCATCATCAGTCAAATCGACTGTTGCACTCAATGGAAGAGGCTTATTTATTTCTCTCTCTAATGATTTATTGATGGCTTCCCATGCCATTTCAGACTTTTCCTTAATAATACTCTCAACAGGGACATTGTGTTGTAGCTCTTTAACCACATTCAAAGTTGGATCAGTTTATCTTGATGTTGTTGTTGCTGGTGTGATGGCTCTTCTCATCTGAGGGCTTGTCTAGGGACCTTGAATCCATGCAACAGATCTTTCTTTGTCCCAAGCAATACCTCAATTGGGACTTCACCTCCCCCTTCATCATTTATGTATTCCTCCATGGTGATCCCTATCTGGATAGGACCTTCCTCTTCCAAAGGCTCTTCCTCTTCCTCTACCACAACTAGTGCCTTGGACTTGGTGATTGGAATAGCATCCACAGGCGCACCCTTGGGAGGTGAAGGTGGTACATATACTAGTGACAGTCCCTCTACTGTAAGCTATTTTGCAGCTCCTGATGAGCTAGGCTCTGCTAGTTTGGTCCCATGGACCTGCCTCTTTCATACCAAGAAGTCATCATATCCTAGTTCTTCTCTTTCTTTCATTTTTATCTTCTTATCATAGGTGATAACAACACCCTCTTCTTTCAACTCATTCACCTTCTGGGCCACCCAATTTTTAGTCCTAGCCATGACTTTGGCAATAAGGACATCTATTGATGTTTCATCACCTTGTGCCAAATCTAGAGAAGAGATGGTATCATTATATACTTTCTTTTCTTCCTATTCAAGATCCATGACATCACCATCATCCTTCTTAATCTATGGAGGCACATCAAGCTGCCCAATGGTCCTCATTTGATCTAATGTGAGATGTTGATAATCTCTTTTTCTTACCTCATGTTCATCATCACAGTCAGCCCAATAGTCTTCAAGGTGCATGTTGTATTTGTACTTCTTATCAAATTTCTTCTCAATCCTATGATAGGGGTCATAGTCTCTGGCCAATGGGAATAACTACAAGTTTAAATCTCTTAAATCTGATTCAGCATCCTTAACATTATCCATGGATGCTATCAGGAACTAGTCGCTCTGTATAGGGAATTTTCTATAGGGTTTCCCTTCTTTCTTCTTGGATAGATCAAATATTGGCAGTTGTTATCTAACCATTTCCATTAGGACTATTTTATCCGATGGATACCTTGGTAGCATGAATGGATTTCCACTAAATCCTTCCATCTGGATATATGAGTAGGTCTTGGCTTGTATAAACCAAGAACCATATGCATCAATTAACTCCATAGCCCCTACTAAGAATCTTTTAGCCCTATCCCCTTCTAAGAGTCTAACAAGATGCATGATGAAATAGTCATTCACCAACCTATAGTTTTGTACTGACTATGCGTTCTCCAGTTGGAGATAATGTTCCCAGGGAGTCTTCTCATGGGGTAATTTGCCCATCTTTCCCATTGTTTGCAAGCCATTGAATGTGCCCTTGGATGCACAAGCATAAACTAGATAGGATGTCATTCTAAATACCTTGTCCTTCATTTTCCTCTAGTTTACCATCTGGTCATATAGGGCATCACTGATAATTCTAGCCCACTAAATCTTGGCATCTTTGTTTTCAATAACCATCCTGATCAAACCAAACATCTAGGATTCAAACGTTCCACAATTTGGCCTTCTACTCATTCTGCTAGATAAGAAAATCATGTACTACACCTCCTCACTAAAATCATACTTATAGAGGTTTTGTGGCATTTTAGCCACTGCTTTGGCCTTGTTGACTGGATCTCTCCATCCTTGATAGATCACCTTTCTTCAATTCTTTGGGTTGAGGTCATACAACTTGGCCAATGCATCCATATCTGGCACATAGATTCCTCTGGCTGTTGGCAAATTAAATGCCTTAGTTATCCCAGCCACTGACAGATTAGCATAAATCCTTCCTTGTTTCTCCACTCTCCTGGTGATGACATTGTAATTTTGAACACAAGCAATCAGAAGTTCTAGAGCCTCTGCAACATAAGGGAACCTAGTCGCATAGTATATCCCTGCTGTTACTATATTCTTCAACACGGGGTGATCCTCCCTTCCATTTATTCTAACTCTTTGGCACCTGGGGATGTCCTGTGCAAAAACCTTGCTTGTTGCATGCACTGCTTGATTTTGGAAACATGTCTAGTTTAAACTTGGCATCACGCCTATCCATCCTTGGTTGCGATATCTCATCCTAAAATTTCATGAACATATCTTAACCAGGGCATTCTGTAATACTAGAGTTAGCATTATTAAATCTACAAGATTAACAAGCATCGCATTCAAATATACATTTGGTCTAAATTTAACCCTAAACTAATTTAATCTCAACATTTTATGTTCATTTCAGCTCAAAATCATGGATCATCACCATAAAAATAACTAGTTATGGCTCATACTCATACATACCTAGTTTGTAAAATTTGAATTGAAATAATTGTAGGTGAATACCAGAAACTCCTATGTGCGATAATCCTTTGCTATGGCAAAAATTTGGTCTCAGGCTCACTATAGCAACTTTGTTAAACTCTTAATTCTTCTGCATGGGAATATGAGCTTTTTGAATGTAATGTGTTAATTATGATAGACAAACTCCAATTTTAGGGCTTATTAATGGCATTTAGGAGATTTGACAGTCTTACCCCAATGTGATTGTAGGATATTCATACAAGTGTCCATTGGCACACTTTGAAATTTAAAAGCCAACGACTTTCTTTTCAGTATTTAATGCAAAAAGTGCGGGGATGTGAGGATAGATATCCGGTAAGGAATAACATCATGGATATTTGGAGTGAGAATATCTAGATGACGTCAATGTGGGTCGGGTCAACCATCATTGACTGAATATTCACGATCACTCCACAAATTTGCTTTCAATATGTTTGAATGTTCATGTGGAAACGTGGCATGATATCATTGGTTTAATCATAAGACTTGGATATTGAGTTAAGATATGGACATTACGAGTGCAAAATATCCATCTAGTAAAAATATCTGGATGACGTTAGCAGGAGGAGACTCCTTTATTGTAGCGTAATAAAGTGATGTCATCAGGATCATGATATTAAAATAAAATCATGACAATAATAATGCGAAATATCCCTACGGCTTAAATATCCTGATGATGTAAGAAGGGTATATCCTTAGTATCACGTCGAGTGATTGTGACGTCATTGGGATATGGATCTTAGGATAATGTCTAGATATTAAGTTAATGTCTGAATGTTAACTAATATTTAGATGATGTAAGCAATTTTAGTGTTCTTCAAAGGATTAGGATGACATGACGTCATCTGGATCAAGATGTTAAAATAAGATCCAGATATTAGCAAAGTTAATATCCATGCACTCTAATGTCTAGGTGATGTAATCAAGATCGAGGTTCTTCACGAAATCGAAATGACATGACATCATCTAGATTGGCATATTGACTCAGACATGGATATTACATTAAGGTTCGGATATTAAGTTAATATCCAGATCTTAACTAATGTCCATGCGCGTGACAGTTTGATCTACTGAATACATTAAAGTTGACGTCTGGATGTTAACAGAGGTCAGGATATTAAGTTAATATCTAGATGTTATGACCAGGAGAATATCCCCATGACCCATTGACCAAACTTTGACCGCGCATAACTCCCTTGTTTTAACAAATTTCTGGGTGCTTCAAAAATCAATACTTCTTAGAATTTGATACTATTTCATCTAGTAGGGTTTGTAAAAAGAAATTCAAAGTTTGAAAATTAGACCTATAGATTGAGGTCCAGACATGCCTAAGATGACATCCTGATATGTGTCTGCTACTGTTTTACCATACCTCCCAAAAGAAAAGGGAACAAGCAAGCCAAGCAAAAGAAAAAAAAGAAGTTGAGTCCATATTTTGTTGGGGCAAAATGGGGCGTGTTGTGTAACCACACAATAGTACTTGGTTACTAGATCTATGGCTCTACACCTCTATGATTCTATGGATCCATGGTGTCATCATTACTTGGATATATTTTGGTATCTCCATAGAACCATTTTGCGAGCCTCATGATGTAAGTGATGTGATGTCATTCTTGTGATGTGTGTTGTTTGAGACATATGAGTATAAAATGAATTACATTGTGTGTTGTGTGTGGAAAGATTAAGTATGAAAAATGAACTAAATGATTACAAATGAATATGATTGAGCACGATGTTATGATGTCTTGGTGATTTGGATAGTTCTTCATTGGTGTGTGGATTCAATTTTTGAAATAATCACATAATGGTTAATGTTTAAATACTAAGTACCTTATTAATTCTATATAGTGTGCATAATCTCATGATTAAGTAGCAATGGGACTTTAGTATCTCTTAGATACTATTTTTTTGGTCTTTCCCTTCATGGTCATAGTGGAAATTCTAAGATTTTGTTAGTGGATCTTATATCCTTGCCTTATAATTCTTGACATATATAGTGAGACTATCTTGCATTTCATTGCTGCATGCTTTGTAAATAAAATCTCTATCTAGGATACTTGTTATTTGTATGATTGTTTTCTTCTTGCAAATAGAGTTGCGAATATTCATTGACCTTGTTACCTATCTCTTGTTGGCATAGTCTTAGGATTTTTCTCACCCAAACCTTACTAGTTCCAAGAGGAAGTCTAATTTAAGAGGAGATAGATGTAAGGCTCGGCCTTATTTACAATGTCTATAGAACCTCTCACTACTTGTTGACCCTTATGTTGTTATTTGGTCAAACCTTTCAGTGAACCTTTTTACCCTTCTACTATTGTATTTTTTATGATATCAAACCACTTTAGTGAACTCTATAAATAACTCGTTGATGGGAAAACTTTATTGTGAGAATTGTTCATTAGTATTAAGGCTTTTAATATTTTCACTTGATTCACTTTAAGGTGTGAGGCCCACTTACTATTGTAACCCTAGTCACACTCCTTACACTTAAATCTTCTAACCTTCTAACTTTGGCTTGTAGGATTCACATTGATTTTTTTGTATTATTAGATCTTGAGATGTGATTATTTAACTTAGTAGATAAGGTTTATTACTGAATTATGAGTGAGTAAATTAAAATTAGATAAAGTGACATGTCTCTAATAGTAGGAATAAGTTTGGATATGGAGTATGGGATGGATATTTATGCTAATAAATTATTTTTTAATCAACTATTGATGTGGTTACATTCCTTGACAATGGAATTGTCTATGAGTATGATCAAGACCAATGGGATCTTTGAGGTGACTCCTAAGGATTGAAAACTAAATAAAATCAAATGACCCTAAGTTTTGGAAGCACTAACCTTGTTGAAGGTAGGATTCCTGGTAAGTAGTTATGAATGTATGAAATCTTGATAGTTGTAACTTTATTTCTTGCATTTATTCTAAGGTAAATTGAATAATAATTATGATATGTTATTTTTAACTTCAACTTTCATATCATTTCAATCTAATAGTATTTACATAGATTGAAAATATTATATGAAATGATGACTCAAACTAATAATTTAAATTAGGTTTTGTTGGGACCCAATTTGAAAATTACAAATTTTATCTAAGTCCTTGCCCATTTTGTTGAAATTTTTCCTTTGTATTGCATTTTGTGATCCATCATATTCCATTTTGTGCTGAAGTTTGAATTTTTTAAAATTATTTTGAATTTGGGGGATTTCCTTGTCTTTTTCTCGCATTTTCTGAGTATTGCAAGTTTACACCTTGCAACAGGATGTAGGTTTCCAACAGGATACTGCATGTGTTAAGTCTTTTTCCCATCCAGTATCCTACTTCACTTTTGCACATTATTCTTGCATGAGTTATGTTGGGAACTTTTAATCTCAAATCTAATTTTCTCAATTGATGATATACAAGGCTTTGACTACTACAAAATAGAAATCTGAAAGTTGTATGCAAATCTAAAATTAAGTTTGATTAATCTTTGAAATTCCATAAAGAGATTTAATGGATTTAAAATAGGAAATAGGAAAAATCATCAAACACCATTATACCTTCACATAACATATGATTTATGTGGAGAATCCCTTGCAGGAAAAAACTCCACCAAGAAGAGAGGTCAAGTTTGTATTAACTTTGAAAACAAGTTTATAATACAATCATACTTCCATTCTCCTCTATGCCTCCAATCTAATAGCACACATGTGTACCTATGAACAATCTCAATGCATCTCCTCAAATCTATTCCTACAACCTCCTCTTTCAGTGCTCTTTTCAACTTTATTATATTTCTCACTCAATAAGATTTTGTTTATATAGAAAATGTAACCAATATTGATGAGTACATGGAGAATTGCACCCAACTTGAGAAATCTAATGCCCACCTTTGGGAATATTACAAACAGACCACAAATAGCCTCAATTAAAACATTTTATAGGGTATCATAATTTTCTATCAATAAACATCCCAAAATTAGTTGATTCCTTACATGTAAGAGACTAATAATAGCATATGCTCTTACACCATGTCATAAGCTCAAATTAGTTGATTCCTTACAACATGTAAGAGACTAATAATAACATATGCTCTTACACCATGTCACAAGCCAATAATAGACTTGGTCATCCCACTTTTACTTGTTACCTTGCCAAGGTAAAACTTACATTATTATCATTATTATTTACCGTAGATTATTACTGTTACCATAACAAAATAAATACCTCAATAAATGATATGTTGTTACTATTATTGATACTAGTAATTAAATAATAAATTTTTCAATTGAACCTTCATCCCTTATGAATAAATTTACAAAATTAACACCCTATCTCCAAGGATGTTGGAACTCTCCAATAACCTTGGAACTTTCCAAGAATAGTGGAAACTATGTCATAGGATTTTCAAGGTTGATGGCACCCTAATCCAAACAAGTTTATCTTATTTTTATTCTTCATTATGTTTTGTCTCCATTTTGTAGGTTCCTACCGTGCTGCAAGATGTTAATTTCCAAGTACAATATCCTTCATCTAGTTCCATGTCATTTCCCTACAACATTCCATCCCCTTCTCTTTACTCCAGTCTACCTTTCACATCATGTTCCAGTTTAATTTACTGTAAAGTTTCCTTAGTTCATTTTCTTCATTCCATTCCTCTATACAAACATCCACCTCACTTCAGGATATATTTTGCTTCACTCACATTCAATCCTAATGTGAATTTCTACATAAAATCCCCGCACTCTTCCAACCATTCAAAATATTCAATTTCAACCTTGCCGAAACTTGATGGGTTATAGGATCCCCTGTTAGGATTAAGGTGCCATCAACCTCGTAAATCCTATGTAATTTATTGCTATTATTGTTTGTAAATCACCCATAAGGGATGAAAGGTTTCACCAGTAGCGATCTTGTTTTAGCCGTATGTTTATATCTGGTCCCCCAACGCTAATTCGTCCACAACAGGGGGGTTTCCCCCTGTGAGGGATCCGGGGGGATCATCCCCCCGACGGGGAGTCTAGGGGCCATGCACCCCAGTGGGGGTTCGAGGGAAGTACCCCCGAAACCACATTTTATTTATATTTTATCATTGTAAATCTGGACCGTTTGTCATTAGGTCACAGATCTGACAGTCGATATTATGTTTGTTTTCTTGCCCTAGAAGGAAACCCCCTTTTATAAGGATATTTATACTACACTTTTTTTAATCAAAGTTGAGAGTCATAGGCGCCCCTAGATTGAAGACTGAAGAAGGAGAGGAAGTGCATGTATTGTAATCTCATATTTGAAGATATTACAAATTGGAGCCTCTTTTCTTGGTGGATTTTTTTACTCGAAAGGGTTTTCTCAACGTTGCATATTATGTTATGTGTTATGCTCTTAATGCTTGTTATTTTTGTGTAGTGGGTTTTATTTATGTTGTAATCTCCATTGATTCTACATTGTTTAGAGGGCATAAATAAGGTATGAATCAGATTTCTGTTGTGCGGTTTGCACCTTCATTTCTAACATCCCTGTCATGCTTTTCATATCTGGTTCTCCTCCATCATTCTGTATAAATTCTAAACATCTTAGTTTCCCCTTCTTCCACTTTGTGGGAACTCGATGTCCTACTGGATGTCACTCATCTCCTCATTTTCTTACATCCACTTCTAATGTGAATTTCTACATCATCCCTCCACAGAATTTCTCCATTTTGCAATACCTCCTCCTTCTACCTAAACCTAGTTCCCATGTTTTGTTCCCTATCAAATCCTTGAAACGGTCATAATTTCTTTAGATAACTTTGGAGCTCACCAACAACTTTATGGATTGACATTAATATCCAATTCGACCTCTACAACTACCCATTATGAGTGGTATATTCACCTTTGGATAGATTTTCATGAGATTGTTGCAGAATCCATGGGTTTGGTGGTTGTGAACCTTAATTTGCATTCAATGTTGTATCTACCTCCTATTGTATGTCAAATTCCCATGACTGATTTAGGGAACTAGAATGAAGAATCTATAAAGGCACACTTGTTCTTCATGAAAAGGGTTGCTCATTATTTGCTTCCATGCACTTGAATGTGTTGAGTTTCTTTTAGGGTTCCAACTCCTGCTAGTCTAGTAATTTCAAAAAGCAATGTATTTGTGACTCACAAGAAAGTTATAATGATGTAAATGTTATTTGTAACTGAATGTCTCCATGGTAATGTGTAGATCTTTAGGGAAACTCCAAACTCTATTAGAGTTTCCTCTTGCCACACTTGTTGGTATAATTGTAACATATATTTGATGAATGTTGTATTGGTTAAAATCCGAATATGTAAATGATATGAAAGCAATACAAATTACAAAGCAAATTACCTTCAACACACACACAAAAAAAAAAAAAACGGATTGAGCATACCGAGATAGCACCCAAATCTCATGTCGATTGCTCCTTGCTCTTTATGATGTGGATTGCTCTATATTGCCAAGCGTAAATGTGATCTCCCAAGGAATGAAAAAGATAGCATAAGTTTACTAAAATGAGAGATGTTGAAAATGGGGAATGAAGCTCATTTTATAGACTTGTGAGATATCAGATCAACAATTGTAAAAGACCAGAAAGATCAATGGTTGAGGATGGTTGAGAGAATGTGCATGAATCAGAGAAGGACAAGTGTCCTGGCTCCTTCATGAGTCATGGGAATTAACAAACTTGATTGGAGAGTTGACTGAATAGATTGATCAGATGACTAGGTTGATTGGTCTGTTAACAAATTAGATTGATTTGTTAACTGATTTTGATTGGAGGAATTTATGGTGGGTGAGGATAAATGAGAAATTAAATAAATAATTTATTTAATTTGATGTGCACATGGGATAATTGAATTAAATATTTGATTTAATTCTTTTGGAGGAAATGGATTATTTAAAATATTTTTGAATATATTTAAAGTGGAGGGAAATTTGAATATTTAAATAAATAATTTGGATTATTTAATTAATTTAGAAGAATATGATGATATTTAGTGAATTTATTAATTATTGTGGAATGATGAGAATTAGGTGAATTAATGTGAAATTAGTGTGAATGTAGTGTGATGACATGAATTATGTGATGGCAAATTTTAGGTGTCTACATTTTGCCCCCTCTTTGATGCGGCGTCCCGTTAGGTGGCATCGGGTCAAAGAAACTGAAAAAGATGCCCCAGTTGGTGGCTGGAAGGGATAAGAATGATGGAATTATGGAAGGTATGCTAGGTGCCCCTTCAAGAAATTATTTGGAAAAAAAATAATTTCAAAAAAATTATCGATAGGTAGGAAGGAGGGTAGGATAGTAGGAAAGGTAAACAAACAGAAGAAAAATGGAGAAAAACATGACTGATAGGGGATAGGGGAGGGTGGGGTATGCACAAGGGGAAAAAACAAGGGTGGGGGGCCTATAAATAGTGGTAGGGGGGCCCGTTCCTAGTCATTTTGACACCTAAGCATAGAAATCCTAGCAGAGAGAAGAATAGAGAGATAGAGAGATGGATAAGAGGATTGTGATCCCCCATCATAGGCACAAAGGCAAGCGAGTGAGGATCCACTAGAGGCTAGACAGCGCAGGACAATTTGTGAGTTATCTAACCAGGGCATAGGGTAGTTAGGGGGTAATTAATGGGTCATTAATGATAGAAAAAGGGTAGAAAAAGCACAGGTGCACATTTATGAATGCACACCTAGGCGAGATAACAGCATGCCTACACAGAGACGTGTGCCCATGTTCTAGAGGCACACCCGCATCAACAAATGGTACGCCCGCGCAGTAGAACAGCATGAACTAGTTTAGGAGAAGACAAAAATGTGTCGATGCTAGATATCAGTGCACCTAGGCTAGAAAATGGTGCACTTTTGCATAAAAGTGTGCCTACATAGAAAAGTTGCGTGCTTGTGCATGAAAAAGGTGTGTCGACATAGAAAAGCATGTCGGAGGGTAGAAAAGGCTTGCCTATGTTAAAAGACAACATGCCATCGACTAGACTTAGGAATTTGATTATAGAAGAAAAGTTAGTGCTCTTAGGGACCCAACTAGCTAACTTAGGGAAGAAGTAAGAGAATTAGGGAAAATTCATTTTTGTTACTAGGTTCTGGCTAACAAATTGATCATGTTTATGATGGACAGGAGTGACTGTCATTGATTCGATCATGTGTGCGGAGGCCACGCATGATGAGGTTGGAGTCGGGGTTCTCAAACATTAATAGAGATTTCCTGGATGGAGTTGGGATGCTGCACATAGCTCAATTCTTGAAGATTCGAGCACACACTGCTATGATGACCGCATTGATAGAGCGGTGGCACAATGAGTGGAGTGCCTTCCTTCTCCCGATAAGGGAGATGACAATTACATTAGAGGATGTTTGGCAGATGCTGCGGATCCCAATACATGGATCCCTAGTTAGATATGACCTTCACACATGCACTGAGGCCTTGGAGAGAGTTTTTGCGGATGACAACCTTCCCATAGAGGGGACACAGTTAGACCTGAAGGAGGTGATTGATGATGCCCCACTACCACTTTTTATTGTGGGCTTGATCAGTTAGATGCTAGTACTAGGGAGATAATCTTGACATTTTTCTATCGGTTGGGGAGATGTCCTAGAGTGAATGATGGAGGGGGAGGTTTTTTCTTGGGGTTCATGTGTGTTAGTGAACTTGTATAGGGATTTTCACAACTGCATATACAATCAGAGTCAATACATGGGTTGCGGCATGGCATTGCTACACATATGGGCCTGGGAGCATATACCGGTATTGATACCGATGACTAATGGGATGATGAGAGCATAGGAGAGGCCATACTTTTGGTTATACGCTAGGGTGCTACACTATTGGAGGATATGGGATATGACATACTAGCGGAGAATCATTGATGATATAGATGAGGTGATTTGGAGACCTTGGAGGGCTTACAAGGTTTGGAGGGATGATCACTAGGAGCTGTCTTATGTGAGGTAGACCCATTATCTTATGGGGAGGGTGAGGACCATTATAGAGAGATACATGTTGGATAGGGTCATAAGATAGTTTCGGGAGGTACAGACGGTGCCTGTGCATGAGGTGATTTTCCTGAGGGTAGTCAGAGATGCAGGTTCTTGGGGAACACCTGTGGATAGAGATGCAGTAGAGGTAGAGATCAAATCCCTTCAGCCAGTGTCGTGGGCACCACTAGCTGCGGCCATAGAGGATGCATGGACCATCCTTGATTTTGATGCTTGGTGGGCCACTCACAGGCCTGTGAGATTGACACCGCCAGGGACACAAGTGGGACAGGTGGCAAATCCTCCCATTTGCTAGAAGTGACTAGTTAGACAGAGGGTTATAGTAAGAAACAGAGCTGTCCCTCCAAATATAGGGAGAGGAGGGGATGGAGGAGGAGGATAGGGCCCACAAATAGCAACAGTAGTACCGGCAGTAGGGGGAGATAGAGGAGGAGGAGATGGAGAGGACATGGACACATTATGAGCCTCCCGAGACAGTCTGCAGTTAGAGGTATAGTGGCTATAGGGACAGGTATAGACAGTTATAGCATAGAGGGATAGTGCCCTCCTGTAGATATAGACTCTTCAGACACAGTTACAAGGACTGTAGGTACAGCTGTAGCAGATTATAGGGGAGAGAGATACAACGAGGGTTGCGACCACACAGGTACAATAGTAGTTAGATGCAAGGCAGAGGGTTATATCAAATGGGAGTATGGCACAGATGTGGACCAACATGATGGTGGTCCAAGACAGCTTGGCACAGGTAGGACAACATGCAGAGTACTACCCGGGACTTTATGAGAGTGCAGTCGCAGCATCTCAGAGGGCTCCCAGTTTTAGCATGCAGAGCAGGGCAGGGGGTTCCAGATCATCTCAGTTGGGACCATTAGTGATGGGGCCACCTAGGGCAAGTGCAGGATAGGGGACACAGGGCTAGGGGCAGCCACCCATATCACAGTGGCCACCTCAACCACCACTAGGACCAAACCAGCAACCATCTCCTTCAGAGGGAGCTAGCTCGACATGATATCTCATTTTGATGTAGACACCCAATTTTGACGATGTATATATTTGTATTTTTTATGCCTGTGGGCTTGTGATGATGTACCCATATGTACAGACACTTGTATCATGGACATTTGTATATTATAGACACTTTATTATTTTTGATGATATATATATATGATGGTTCGGTTGCATTTGGATGTGTTATGATGATTTTCATGTTTTTTGATGATATGATAGATATATGCATATGTAATATGGATGTTTATTTTGATTATTATTTGATGATGTATATGATTTATGATAATGTAATGTGAATTTAGCATAGATGTTTATGTGATGTATATGATGCATAATGATGTGATGTGAACTTAGCATAGCTATTTATTTGATGATGTATATGATGTAGAAGAAATGATAAATGATGGTTAATGGCTAACACAAATTATTAACACACATATAATAATCAAATAATAATACAAAAACAAATGATTAACTAAAAGATAATCAAATGATGATAAAACAAATGATTGATGTGATATGATAATCAAATTGTAAGAAACAAAATGATTAACAAAGATATGATAATCAACTTGTAAGAAAGAAAATGATGAATAAATGATTAACAAAGATATGATAATCAACTTTTAAGAAAGAAAATGATGAACAAATGATTGACAAAGATATGATAATCAAATTGTAAGAAAGAAAATGATCAACCAAAATGATTAACAAAGATATGATAATCAAATTGTAAGAAAGAAAATGATGAATAAATGATTAACAAAGATATGATAGTAGGCATGAGTTTTCCACAGTCCATAATAGATACAATGAAGTGCTTTTGGATTAAACTGTGTGTGTTTCTTTGCTTCAACGTTTCGGATCACGCTCAGTGGTCCATCATCAGGAAGAGGATTAGTCATCCGAAACATTGAAGCAAAGAAACACACACAGTTTAATCCAGAAGCACTTCATTGTAAAGATATGATAATCAACTTGTAATAAAGAAAATGATGAACAAAGAAAGATGGATTGGAATGGAAAAGAACATTGTGTAATAGATGAATGAATGATGGAGTTATTTGGGAAAAAATTATGCTTGACATGTAAAAATAGAGCAATCCTTTATTTGATATAGCATACGGATATCATGCACCAAGGTATGAGAACCAGGGTGACTATGTATCCCATGCATAAGACAGTTGACTCTTCAAGCAAACAGTTTGAATTTATTACTACTAGGCATAATAGAACCTTGTCGGATAAGAGAATGGAAAATAGTCTTAGCATAGAATAGTCTTAATACAAAGAAGGTCTTTGTAGAGCCTTAGATGTAAAAGATATTGATATGCAAGATGCTAATCCCATCACACACAAGATAGATATTAGACCTAATGGGAGAATAAATTCATCCCTCAAACACAATATATGAAAGCAATGACTATGCTCCAATTTATACATAATCGCGACATACCAAGATATAGAAAGATCAAGGTAGTTTTGAATGTGCATTTAAAAAGGGACACAAGATAAATCAAAAATCTAAACTAACCCACTGATAAAATCAATAGACAACCAACATGTTTTCTTGCCAAAGAGGGTACTCCAGAAAGATTTTAGGCCTTATCGTAGGAAAGATGTATGTGTTAAAGGCTTTGGATCCAAGATGTATGGATATACCTAGATATAGGCAAATGGAATGTGGTGACGTATTGTTTTTTTTAGTAGTCTTTTATGTTTCATATTTTATAAGAAATTTTAGCTTCCACATGGGTGCATAGTTCATTTCGTACTTGAGCTAGTCATGTCTAAATGGTAAATGGATAGGATGGATTGTGGTAGAATGGATGAAGTGACAAAGATGAATTTATTATGGGTTGAGATGGAGGATGGGGTTAATCGTATGTGTCTGAGTACTAGATACTTCCTTTGTATTCCAGACTGCCTACGTACCCTATATCCATGGGATCAAGGCACATTACGATGATGATGATGATGATATGTAGTTCTAGGTGGTGTGATGAATGTGTCAATTGATAAGATGTGATGAGAGTCTTGATGGATGAGTGATGAGTGAATTTTTGATAACTGCCCCTAATGTAAACGAGGATCCATTCCTAGCTTTAGGTTAAGGAAACTTGCCCCCATTTCGGTAAAGGGTTTTATTATGGAGAAAGATGACTGATAAATGGGACTAGGTGAACTGACATAGGATAAGTGAAACTGGATGGACTGACTATGGATAAGACAAGGATAGAATGCTTGACATTAACTGATTTCCAAACCATGATAGATGGACAATTGGGAACGCGAGGGTTAATGGGTTTTTATTATGGATGGCATGGTTTTTTATTATGAAAATGTGATAGATGGATGGGAAGACCGAATAGATGGTAGTGCTAACTCCTACACATAGTGCTTGTTTGCCAGGTTTTCACTATGGTACTTATCCAAGGTGCCTGTTTACCAGGTTTTCACTAGAGGATGAACATTTTTTGGTGTTTTTTCTATTTTTTAATTTTTTTGTTTGTTATTTTTGATTTTTTTGTTATTTTCTGCTAGGATATTCTCAAGGATCAGGCATAGAATTTCTTGAGATGAACATTGTTGATGGGTTCATCAAGAGGAATTCCTTCAGGTGTTTATAGGGTATATGCCCCTGATCCATATGCTGCTATGATGACAAAAGGCCCCAACCAATTAGGTTCAACTTTACCTTCCTTTTCTCTGTCTTGCAAGTTTCTCTGATTTTCCTTCAATACTAGATCACCCACTTGGAAACGCCATTCTCTGATTCTTTTGTTGTAACTATGGCATAGGTGATTCTGATAAACCTGAAGATGGTTTAATGTTGCAAGGCATCTTTCATCTAGGAGCTTCAATTCATGTAGCCTAGATATTCTGTATTCATCTCCATCAATCAAATGTTGTAGGGAGACACAGAGAGAGGGGATCTCAACCTCTATAGGCAAAATAGCTTCAGTTCCATATGCTAAAGCATAGGGTGTTGCTCCAGTTGGGGTTTGGATGCTTGTTTTATAGGCCTAGAGGGCAAGATTAAGCTGGAGATGTCAATCACGACCGGCTTCATTGACTATATTTTTGAGTATTTTAAGGATTGTTTTGTTCGAAGCATCAGCATGGTTGTTGCTTTGGGGATAGTATGACATAGAAAACCAATGTTGGATATGGTACTATATGCATAAGGCATGGACATCTTGGTTTTTTAATGGTTTAGCGTTATCGGTTACTATAGCCATGGGGATACCATACCGGCAAATGATATTGTGAGGCCGATTATTTTCACTTCCCTATTTTGATCATTTTACATTATAGTGGTGACATTATCAGACATTTAGAGACTATTATTTCCATTATGCAGATTAGATTATATCTCCTAGCTTTTGGTTTGGCATTGATTAGACATGTGGTGATTTGATTTGATCATATTTTGATGTTATGATGATGTTGGATATATGAGATATATTTGATGATGATTATTGATGTGATTAGAAGTTCATTATGTGGATTTATTATTTGATGATGATTATGATACATTAGATAGAAAATGCAGTTTTAATCTTAAATTATGTTGTGAATGATTAATGTTGTATGGAATGACATGAATTTAATTTCAGTTGCTTTGGCTATGATTATCCATGATGTGATTGACACTTGATCTAGTTGTGCAGGATTATATTCCCAGGCCACAGGAAATCGGGAGTAGTGTTCACACATATGTTATTCCCTGTTAAGCCGATCCATTTCCAAGAGGGATGAGGATCACGTTTGATTGGATGATGTTTTTGTACATGTTTGTTTTATTATTTTGGCCTAGTGACCCCCCCTTTCTTAATTGATTTATATCATGTGTTGTATATTTATATTTATTTTACACCACTTGGTATTATTTTTATTTATGGGCCATTTAAAGTGATTTTATGCCTCCCTAGGTGTACCTTAGTGTCCCAAACTTACGCTAGGTGGTAACCCTAGGGTCTAGGGTCGATTTTGACTAACTAAACCCTAGGGTAACTCACTTTTGGTCACTCTAAATTGGGGTTTAGTCAAAGTGACGAATTTTGAAATGGCTAAGGGTGGGAGATGAGTCATGCTTTGGGAAAGACCCATCTCCCTTCCCAAAGTTTGGGGATCCCTTCACCAAGAAGACTTGGGAGGTCTTCAAGACTCCCAAGTGTGTGGGATATCCCTCCAAGACTCTCACACACGTGTGAGAGCATCTTGGAGGGAGATGACTCTCTTAGAGAATAAGAGGATACCATGTGGCATCCCTTATCCTCATGGAGGCTTGGAGGGAGTTTCCACCTCTCCACTTGGTCTCTCACACATGTGTGAGAGCACAAGTGGATAAGGTGAGGGTTTGAATGGACTGTAGGGTGACACTTATCACCCTCACACTCCTTCTCCCTTGCAAGTTGCATGGGATGAGGAAGGAGAAGGTGACAAGTGTCACCTTCTCATTCCTCAAGGTCAAATTGGAAGGCCTATATTATCTCCTCTTGGAGAGGAGTGTGGGGTTCATTTTTTAAAATTTTCTTTCTATTCTTGGAGGCTTTGAGAGTGTTAGAGAAATTTGGAGAGTTGGAGAAATTTTTGGAGAAGCATGGAGCTCTACTTCAAATGTGCTTCCATTTTTAAGGCTTTTGAAGGTAAGCTCCATGGCAATGGCCATTTCCCTTTTTGCTTATGTTATTTTCTTTTTGGTGTATGTGTTTGAATAGTTATGTGTGTTGATTTCTTTTTATTTTTGTGTGGGATGGGTGTGGTGAGAGCACCTCCATTTGGAGGAAAGGCTCAACTAGTTTGGGGTAGGGGAGAGTGAACCTCCTCGAGGTCATCTCCTTAGTATTGCACTATTTATAGCCTTGAGGACCTCATATGGAGTTTGGGAGCATTTTGTTGATTTTGGCATGAGTGCCATAGTGATTATTGAGTATGGTGGAAAATGTGTTTGGCTTGAGGCTTTGGGATTTTTATGAATTTTGGAGTTCTTGGGGTGGCCTCTTGAGTTGAGGGCTCCACTCCCCTACCCCCCTCCAAGCTCAAATTATTGAGTTTTGTATGTGCAAACCCATGGGAGTTGAATTTTTGTGTGTTTGGAAATTTTCATTTGTTGTGGTGTGTGTGTGCAAAACCGTGTGAATCCTACCTCCCTAGCTTGGGGGTGACCCACTAGCGGGTCTATGGTAGGGATGAGGACTTTCTTTCATGGTTGGTTTCCCCATTTTTGTGTTGTAATATTGCAGGTTTTAGTTGAAGAGAATGGAGCTTGGTGAAGTACATTTTTTTAGTGTTTTGGCACTACTTTTGGTTGGCTGTTGTGAGCCATGGCCTTAGAGGACATAATGTATTTTTTGTCAAACTTATTACTATCCCTTGTGTTGACTGTTGTAAGAAGATTTAATGTGAATACTCTTTAATGTTTATTCAAATTTTATTTATTGTATTTTGTTGTTGTGTTTATGTGTTTATGGAGAAATGCCAAGGAAAATATATCTTGCTGCCATATTATTTCAAAAAAAAAAGGTATGTGTTGTTGTTGAAATTTTAGTTGTATGCTATGTGGAAAAGAAAATATACATTGTTGTTTTGTATGCAATGAAATTACATGTTTACCATTTTACTATTGTGCACATGGGTTTGTTGAAAGTTTGAACAAAGATAATCTTTGTATTTGCTGTCATTTTATATTTGAAAAGAAAAGAGAGAACTTAACAGTAAATATGTTCCTTCATTTTAAAAAAAAATGATATGTTATGGTATTTATAAGTTGCAAATCTGGTTGTTGTCATTTTACGGAACAATCATATTAATGAATTTTGAAAATGATGAACATATTTTTTTTGGGTATAATATGTATATATAAAAGTACACACACACACACATATATATATTTACATATATATATATATATATAGATAGATTTATATGTATTTTTAACCATATTGTATACCTAAGTGTAATGTATTTTGCTCTCATTGTGAAACTGAGAAAACAATAATATATATATATATATATATATAATTGATATACCCAGATCTTAGCTTGAATAAAATTTTATTTCTGCTGAATAAAGTTTTTCACAGTGATCAACCGTAAGGGTTTTGAGGTTTATGTTTTAAGTTATAAAAAAAAAAGAAATGGCAATGGATGGCAGCCATGGCCGGCGCCCATCGTCCCCCTTCATTTTAGTATGGGGTGTGGGGAGGGGGTCGCGCCCCCACCCACACCAATGGGTGTGGGTGTGGGCACGACCCCCTCCCCACACCCCCCATTAACCTCAATCCCCATTCCATTGCCCTTACAAGCGGCGGCTATAGCATGAGGGCCGTCGGCCTTGGTCTGGATGGTGACCCCCCTTCTGCTCACCGAAATCTTCGATAGCCTTGGTCAATACCTATATATTCTTCATTAAAATCTATAAATCTCATGAATTATATATATATATATATATATATATATATTGTTGTATATTCAGCATTGTTATTTTTTTACACTTGCAGACCTAGGATTTATATATATGGAATAAAAATAGATTAAAAAAAACTATTTTGCAAACTCAATGAAAATATACCTCCTGGAAGGGTTTTCATGGCTGTCAAGCCTTTGCAATGGAATCTCCAACCTGCAAGAGAAAACTTGTGAAAATAGAACAATGGAGGCAAACAACAAAAAAAAAAGAGAAGAAAACAAAACTAGTGAGAAAACAAAAAGAAGAGATAGGGTTTCCATAAGGAAATGATAAAATATGATTAGGGCAACTCTTGTAGAAAACTAATAAAATAGTGGAATAGGGTTAAGTTGGAGGATGAGGGAAATAAATTTGAAATGCATTTTATTTATTTCCCTCATTTTGCCTTGTGCACGGGAATTTCAAATTCCCTCTCCCTTGCCCTTGCTTTTATTGAATTATTTTTATTTATCCTTGAGTTTTATTTTAGTGGTTTAATATTTATTTGGGGTTTGATTTTAATCTCTTGTGGAATTTTATTGGTGGGCTGGGTTGTTTTATTTTCTTGTGGGAGGCCTTATCCCTTGGTAAGTTATTTAACTTGACGTTCATTTTAATTACCTTGAATATTTTTTAATTTAACATTGTGGAAAAATCCTTTTATTAAATTTTATTTTATTTTAAACGATTTTATTTCTGAGGGGATAATTTAATTATTCCTCTTTTTAATTATTTTAACGTGAGTCAATTAATAAATATGATTGTTGAAGTTATATTTATTAATAGACTTGACTATTGAATTTTATTGGTCATGTATTATTTTAATTCAAATTTTATAATTTTATTGAGTGATCAATTTATTTAACCTTGGAAATTTATTTAATTTTCCTTACAATTATTTATTTTAAGTTTTGCATTAATTGCCTTCTTGGAGATTTTCTTTTTAAAATTTTTATTTCAATTATTGAAAACACGTTATGCTGTCAAATTTTTCCCAGATTTTAGAGTTTCATTTTTATGGCTTTATGCGACATCATTAATCACTCCATCTTATCATGCGACCATCATGCCATTGGTTTCATATTTTATTTATTCAATTTCATTTATGCATTGAGTTAGGGTTTGATTTCGATTTGGTCGAAATCACCTCTTTCACCAAAGAAGCTTAGGGTTTGAATTAAAATTGTTCTAACCCTAGAAGTGGCACACATCACGCCGCATAACCCCCTAGTTGGCTATCATCATGCAGGGGAGGTGGACTCACTTCCTCGATTTACGATTGATATGTTTACGCTTATGCGTATTACCACCGAGCACGCTGATGCATGCGAGGGGGTTTCTAGGGACATGCGGAAAAGTTTTTGTTATTTCGTGTCATGACCACATGACAGATGTGGACATGACACGTGTGTTACATGTCGTGACCACATGGGAAATGTGGGCATGATAGATATAGTTTAGGATCAATTTAGCAATTTTCTTGTCGGTTATGTAGGTCATGGGAATAGCTTACACCCACTTTGTGAAATACTCAGTGGCAGTAATTATAAACTTATGGTTGTTTGAAGAGGAGGGATGTATCTTGCCTACAAGGTCAAGACCCCACTGCAAAAATGGCCACGGAGTGGTCAATGGTTGCAATTGATGAGCAGGTGCATGAATCAAATCTCCATGTTGTTGACACTGAAGACATTTTTGGGTGAACGGGTTGGCATCTTGTTCCATTATGGGCCAAAAATATCTAGTTCTGAGCAAATTTTTTGCTAGGTTGGGAATGGTGGAATGTGCTCCACAGATACTCTCGTGTATATCTCTTAAGGTGGTTTCAGTTTCTTCCGAGTTTAAACAATTGAGGAGGATACCATCAAGACTCCGTCAATATAGTGTATCTCCTAGGATGGTGAAACCGGAAGCTCGGTGAATGAAAGTTTTCTTTTGTGTTGATGTTAGATTCGATGGGAGGGTGTTGTTATGAAGGTAGCTATATATATCTTGATACCACGTTGAGTTACGACCAATAAGCTTGCAGATGATTTCAGTTTGCGAGATATCCATAGATGGTATCAGTAGTTGTTCTACCAAGAACTCATAGTTTTGTATATTGGTTGGCATGTTTAGAAGAGACCCAATAGTCACCATTGCATCAGTAGCCTTGTTGTTAACTCTTGGGATCTGATCAAAGGAAAGACTACAACAGTGTTGTTTATAGTTGTCCACCATTTTCTTGTAGGGCATCAACATGGCATCCTTAGTTTGATATCCATCTGTGACTTGACAAATGACAAGTTGAGAATGTCCATAGACCTGAAGTTGTTTGATATTCCACTAGATAGCCATTCAGAGACTCGTTAGCAATGCCTCATACTCGGCTATGTTGTTAGTACATGGTAAAGCAAGCCAATATGATTTAGGGATGCAATCACCTTGTGGAGTGATGAAGAGAATCCCTGCTCTAGAACCGTGCTGAGTGTATGACCTGTCAAAGTATAGTTTCCACTCAACTGATGTAGAAAGGTTGAAGATCCCTTCATCTGGAAACTCAAATAGCATGGGGTGCATATCTATTAATGGTGCCTCAACTAGTTGATATACAATTACTTTCCCTTTGATAGCCTTTCGATCCACATATTCGATGTCAAACTCAGTTAGGATCATTACCCATTTCGCTAGGCGTCCTATAAGAGTTGCTTTGGAAAGAAAGTATTTCAAAGGATCGACCTTGGATATAAGCTTTGTATGCTGGTTCAACATATAGTCTGTAACTTTTGGGAAGTGAACACTACTACTAAACAAGATCTTTCCATAGGGGTATAGTTGAGATCATATCCCACTAAGGTGTGACTAATGTAGTAAATTGCATGTTCCTTACCTGAGTCATCATTTTGTGCAAGAAGTGCCCCCAAGGCTGCTAATGTAGTGGAGATGTAAAGTAGAAGAGGTTTCCTAGTGACTAGAGGCATTAATACTGGTGGTGAAGCAAGATAAACTTTTAGCTATTTAAAGGCATCTTGGCACTTACTATCCCATTTGAAAGTGACATCCTTACAAAGTAAGTGTGAGAATGGTTGACATTTATCCGCCAGTTGTGAGATGAACCGCTGGATGGACTGTAACTTTCCCTAAAGACTTCTTAACTATTTAAGGTTAGTAGGAGGAGACATTTCAACAATAGCAAAATAACCTTTGTAGGGTCGACCTCAATGCCTCGTCGAGATACAATATATCCTAGAAGCTTGCCAAATGTTCCATCAAAGAGACACTTCTTTGGAGTTAGCCATAGTTGATATTGCTCTAGTTGATCAAATATATGCTCTAACACTTTCAAGTGATCTTCCCGTGTAGATTTACCTAGGAGGTCATCGAATAATCTTCCATAATGGTATGGAACAAGTTGTGGAAGATTACCGTCATCACTCTTTGGTAAGTAGCGCCAGTATTTTTGAGGCCAAAAGGCATGACCTACCAATAGTAGTTTCCCCAAGGACATGTGAAAGCTATTTTATCTTGGTCCTCGGGTGCGATCATGATTTGGTTGTAGCCAGAAAAATTTTCCGTAAGAGAAATCATTTCATGGTCCATCATTAAGTCTACGATGATGTTGATGTTGGGTAGTGGAAAATCGTCCTTGGGACATGCTTTATTCAAGTCTCTAAAGTCATCATAAATGTGAATGCCCCCATTCGGCTTGGAAATAGGTACCAGATTTGAAACTCACTCTATATGATCCACAAGATGTATGAATTTGGCATCGAGTAGCTTCTCAAGCTCAACTTTGACCAATAAAGCAATCTATGGGTGCATCTTGTGCAATTTCTACTTGACTGGTTTAGCTCCTGGTGAAACTGATAGATGATGGACTACTAATGCAGGATCCAATCCTGGCATGTCGGCATAAGTCCATGCAAAATTAATTTGCCTTTTCTAAAAGAACTTTGTGAAGTTCTTATTTTCCTGCTGAGACAAAGAATCTACTAAGAATGTGATCTTGGGATTTTTTACCGTGCCAAGATTCATTTCCTGAGATTTTTTTCACTAATAAAGAAGACTTCTCCTAATATTTCAATGGTGGGGGAAGGTCAAATATTTCATCTTTAGGCATCTCAAAGAGGTTTTCACCATTGAATGTGTCCTTTTTTAATTGTTTTGAGATCAGAAGTTGCCACAATGTAGTTTTCACCTAAGGATCGATTTATTTTATTCATATTTTTGCGACTGAAAGATTTGACACTCTCCCCGAAATATGCGATAAGAGAGAAATCCATGACAAAACCTACTTTATGGTCACCTTGGGGTATACCATCTCGAAGTTCCAGAAATTCTACTAGAGCTTCATCATTTTGAAAAGTATCCAGGACAAGAGGCCCTTGTTGGTCCCAATCGATTAGGTCAGGATATACAAGGGAAATGGTTTGTGTTTTGGTCTTTGAGGTAAGGGAAATGGATGAGAGAATGAAGATAGATGATTCTTGAAATAAATCAGTGAGGTGAAGGTGAGAATCATCAATGGTATCGTCCAAAGAAGTTTCAACTACGGGAAAATCCTTTGCCACTTTGTCGAGTATAAACTATATATCAGAGGAGCAGGGTACCTCCTTACCAAATCCCAAACTATATTTATTGAGTTTTCTTGTGACAGATATGGGTTCTAGAGTTCCTTTCTCATGGAGGCCAAGTCCACCTTGTCCTTTAAATCCCATATTTTTTACAATGTGATGACCATTGCTATACTTGTTCACAGTTAGGTTGACCGGTTCCTTCTCATCTTGGAAAAGCCAAGAGGATATATTTTCAATATGTTCATCTTCTAGATTGCACTCATGTTTGAATACTATTGGGGATATAAGTTTGATGGTTTTTTGTTTACACGCTTTCACCACAGAAAGTTTTCCATAAGACTTCGGCAATAAGGGCAAGTTCCCTACACAGCAAGAGTTTTGCAAGTCATATTCTCTTAACCCTATGTCCTTGTACTAAACCTTGACCTCGGGTATGTATTTCTTAGGAGATTTGGTAGATAATGTGGTTGGATTGACATAGGTGGATGAAGGATGAGCTACCTCATTTTTAGGTACTTGGTTTGAATTCAGGTATTTGCCTTGCATGGTGTAGCAAAATTCAAAAGGATTCATATCTCTGGGAATGGTAATTTTCGTACCATTATAGGGGAATTTCAAACATTGGTGATAGGTGGAGGGGACGGCCTGCATGGTGTGAATCCATGGGCGACCAAGGATAATGTTTTAGGGGAGGTCAATATCCAGTACCTAACATCAAGTTTCCACTAAGGAAGGCCCCACTCTGATAGGTAAATGAATGACCCCTTCAAATTCCCTTTCAGGGTCATCATAAGCCTTGATTGTCATGATGTTGGAAGAATAAATAGAATCAACAGAATATCCCAATTATTTTAATAGCTTTAAAGAATAGATATTGAGACCAGTACCACCATCTATAAGGACTCGCTTGACTTTACGCTGGTGGATGTACACTTCAATGTGTAAGGCTTCATTATGACATGAATTTGGAAAGGGATATCTTGTTGTGTAAAGACCAAGTGATGTGGAGAGGTGATATGTCCTATCATGGCTTTAAATTGTATAGTGTCAATGTTTTCGGGGATGGATGACTCTTTGAGGGCTTTTTCTAAGATATCCCTATGGTTAGGTGAACTACAGAGGAGGTCAAGAATGGATATGAGTGATGGTGTTTTACTCAAATGATTGAGTAGATTATACTCAGAATGGGGTTGACTATTTGATGTTGACCCACAAAGGGTAACACAACCTCGATGAGTAGTTGCTGCACAATCAGGAGCTTTACCCTTGATTGTAAGAGTGGATACAAAACTTTTGCTAAAATGACCAACGACAAAATCATATACTCCTGACAAGTTATTGGCACCTTTACCTTTATTATTGGAGTTGTTTCCTTTACCATGAGGAGGGAATGGATCTGTATAAACACCAAGGTCTTTATTTGTTGTGGGTGGAGGAGCGCCATCGATGACAACCTCTCTGCGATCAATGAGGTTTTGTATGACATTTTTCAACTTCATGCACCCTGGAGTTTTATGTCCTTTTACCTAGTGGAATTCATAATATTCATTGTCTTTGTACCACGCGGGTTTAAAATCAAGTTCATCATATTGTCTAGTTTCAGGCAACATGATTAAACTATTTTGGACAAGCTTCTTTAAGTATAGATTCAATGGGTTCTCCCAAGGGAGTGAATCTATGTTTGGGTGCAAAGTCTTGTTTGGGTTGGTCCCTTTGAGGGGGAGGATTGTTCTTTTGTGGTGTTTGGAGATTAAGAGGTCCTTGGACTGTTTGGACATACATGGCATCCATAAAACCATCTCTAACAACATTTTTGTTTTTATCCCAAAAGTGGGGCTTGTCATTTGATGCAGGAGTGGTCTTTGGTTTCTTTGAATATTTTCACAAGTCCCTTAGCGATAAGGGCTTTTTCTATGTTGGTTCCTTTTGAAATGATCTTCTCAAAAGAGTTAGCACATTGTATTTGTAGATGAAATCTAAGTTCTTGATTCAAATTTTGGACAAATATATGTACTAATTGCTTCTCAGGTAGAAGCCAAGGGAATTTGCTAGCCATATTTTCACCATTTCTTTGTTTAGTATTATACAAGTCTGTCATGGTGACTTCATGTTCGATGTTAAAAGAGAAATAGGTTACAAACTTCTTGGTTAATTTGCTAAAGGATTTTATACCCGGAGGTAAATGTGAAAACCATTCCATGGCTTGCCCTCCGAGACTTTGAGGAAAGAGATGCAAGTGATATGTATTGTCGTGAGCGAACTCTAAACAAGCCATGTAAAATTCCCTTAAATGCTCTTGAGGATCACCTTTTCCTTTGTACTTGTCAAATTTGGGTACTTCAAAGTTTTTAGGAAAAGGGAGCATGGGAATAGAGTGATCGAAAGGATATGGACAAACTTCCTCAAATGAGAAAGTCTTTTTGATGTTTCTGAGTGTAACATTAGAAACCTATTTTTGCAAGTTTTGGAGTGTAAGTTCAATTCTGGATGGTGGTGGTGGTGGTGTATAATATCGTTGAATATTGGAAGAAGGTGGTTATTGATAGTTGTATGGTGGTTGTTGATAATTGGATGGTGGTTGTTGATAGTTAGATGGTGGTTGTTGGTAATTTTGGTTTGGAGGTTGTTGGTAATTTTGGTTTGGAGGTTGTTGGTAATTTTGGTTTGGGGATTGTTAGTATTGGTGTGGAGGTTGTTGACCCTGATAAGAGGAATTGTATTATTGGTTTGGTGGTTGTTGTGATGTGCTAGAGAGGTTTGTGTTATTTTGGGATGGATTGATGGGTATGTTGTTTGTGGAAGAGTGAGCGTGAGATACTTGTGGAGGATTCACACAAGTATTGTTGGGAATAGAATAAGATGTTTGTTGTGGATTCTGAGTAAGGTTGTTTGGTCTAGAAGAAGATGATGGTTGTGGATTAGTAGAGGGATTGTGTGGGATAGAAGAAGATGGGTTATATTGGTGTTGGGCACTTATGTAAGATGGTTTTAGGAGTGGTTCAATTGGTGTTTTGTTGAACATGTTTATGAATGGAAGATCGTCAGTTGGAAAAGAAGGTGGTAAGGTAGATGTTGTGGGTAATGAAGATGGATTTCCTCCACCCATAGTGGCCATGGAGGTGTTAAAGATATATTTTTCTTGGATTTGTGAAGTATCAAAATCATAAGGCAACTTAGCTCCTTTTCAAGCAAGTAGATGGAAGTAATGATCTCAATTTGCATCTAAAAATTTACTAATTTTCTCCAAGATCGTAGGGTCTTGTAGGTCATCATCTAGGTCCTAGGATTCTTCATGTGTTTGTTGAGTGAGATTTTGGGATAAAGAAGTGCATGTTATATTCCCTGTAGGAACAAAGACGCTAGAGTCCATGCCCATGGTAAATTTTGATGCATCAATGGCTACTTCAGAGGTAGGTACCTCAGGATTGCCTTACAGTGGATTTGGAGTGTTTTCCATGGTTTTATTTTGTTTTGATCAAGTGGTAGGCATATGATTTGGGTGAATTATTGGCTTGGTTAAGAGTTATAAAATCTAGAGAAATAAAGTTTTTGGATTTTTGATTATCTACCCAAAAATAGACTAATGATTTCAAAGTGAGACAAGATAAGGCTATAGTGAATTTGATTGTTCTTAAAAGGAGATCCCCTTTTGAAGGTAGGTTTGTTCACTAGTTGGTTTGATACTAATTGGTGTAGAAGACAAATTAGGGGATTGAATGATCTAGATTTTGAGATTGATAACCAAGTTAATGGGATGATTTGATGTTTTGAGATGGCTTTGGAAAATGATTGTAGATTAAGATGGAATGATGTTTGTTTTTGGATTTTTTTTGGTTTTATTTGCAAAATGAAGATGCGAAAAGGGAAAGTCTAATCACTATGTTTTTGGATTTTTTGATTTGAAATTTGGACTCTTGGATTTACTTTTTGACAAGAAAAACACAATAGGCAATAAACACAAAGACTGTTCATAACAAAAGAGTGTATGTTCAAGACTTATAAAAAGTCCAAGTTTTCACAGGTATAACACAATTTGAAAACAAGTCAAGCACAGTTTATGCCTAAGGACACAGTTTCACTATGATAAATTTAGCCCACATGTGGAATCTCTATCGACTCAAATGCCATCACACCTAATATGGGTGTGTACATTTTTTTGTCTTTACGAGAGAGGACAGATAGGGACCTCTAGGACTAGAAGGATAACCCAATCACCCTTTCCCCAAAAAACTACAAGTAGCTAATGCTAAGACGAAGAATTCTATCTCATCTCAAGGGAGCCTTATGGTGAGTAATCTTGGGGACATCGTACCCTTGCACTGAAAATTACCACAGTGTTCAGAGGTAGATCAGGTGGATACTAACTAGGAGGTTGCTAGTCACTTCTTTGGGGGACCAATGCCTTGCAAGCATCTGGCAAGCTACTAAAAGATTTAACCAATTCTACTAGGAGTCTCATATACCTCACACAATGTAAAATTTCTTTCACAAAGTGTTGGCACGTCTCCTTTCAAGTTGGCACTGTATGGTAAAGGCTCACGCTGGTTAGGTCTTGGATTTTGCCTCAACCAATTTATATAGTAGTTCGAAGGAAAGATCCGCTTAGGGTCGTCCCTCTTGGATGAAATGCAATCCAAAAGAAGGCCCTTCTAAAGGAGGATATCATACATGGAAAGCAATAAAAATGAATTACTTAAATGTTTTTGATTCCCAAGATCACATTGTCATGTGAAGGAAGAGCATACACATTTAAGAAATTCCAAGCATGGAAAACACACGTAAATTCCTTTAAGCAAAATGAAATGTGTGTCCTAAGATTTAAGGAATTCCAAGCATAGAAAAATACATGTAAATTCCCTCAAGCAAAAATGAAATGTGTGTCCAAGACTTAGTGATAAAAGATTTTGTTTTTGGCATACGTCCTGCACCAAATCACATTAGTAGTCTTAATTTGCTTCTTTGGCCGAGGTATAAGCTGCATAACATTAGTTTCAACACCGAAGAAGAAATTAAGGCAAAACTAAAAGTAGTTGACAAAAACAGTAAGAACAAAAGATACATAATTGATAAATGAGCAGGGCAAACAGCAAATAATAGAAAACATAAGGAAATTGACTATTTTTCACCTTCCTGCATAGGCACACCAATAGAGAGCATAGGCATGTCGACTTATAGCAAAAGCACGCCGACCAAAAACAAAGGCACGCTTTCATAAATCTAATTTGACAGCCACCAGTGTGCTTTTAGATGCAGGTGCGTAGATACAGAGCGTGGGCGCGCTTCTATAGTGCACAGGCACGCTTCTGAAACAACCAATTGAACCTGCCAAAAAAAGTGACAGATTTGGACAAATAGGGTGATTTGTTGAGGATTTGGGCGATCCAATGGCTAGGAATGATGGATTGGAGGATCTAAAAGTTATTTCTTGATTCTCCTAACACAAGTGTACTTTTGCAGAGCAAAGGCACGCTTTTACACAGGAATGGTTTTAGGCTTGAAAATCAATGTCTACCCTATTAAAAATTGAATTTATTAGCATGAACAAATACACAGGAATGTTAGCCAGGCACAAGAATCATAAAACATATAAAAATAAACTAAAATCAGCCTCGATCTGCAAAAACAAGGTATCAATATGCAAAAGACACAGGCACGCTTTTACAACACGGGCACGTCGACCTGTTGCGCAGGTGTGTAGGCATGCTGACATGAAACGTGGGCACACGTTGACAGTCACATGTGTGCTTTTGTCCTGTAGAAAATTCTATACAAAAACCTCCACAAAAATATTAGTTTTTAGGGATGTGGGTCCCACCAGGCGTGCCAAAATGTATTAGTTAAAATCTGATTATGTAAATAATATGAAATCAATACAAATTACAAAGAAAATTACCTTCAATACACACACAAACAAACCAAATGGATTGAGCGTACCAAGATAGCACCCAAATCTCGTGTTGATTGCTCCTTGCTCTTTACGATGTGGATTGTTCTATATTGCCAAGCGTAAATGTGATCTCCCAAGGAATGAAAAAGATAGCATAAGTTTACTAAAATGAGAGATGTTGAAAAATGGGGAATGAAGCTCAATTTATAGACTTGTGAGATATCAAATCAACGGTTGTAAAAGACCAAAAAGATCAATAGTTGAGGATGGTTAAGAGAATCTGCACGAATCAGAGGACAAGTGTCCTAGCTCCTTCATGAGTCATGGGAGTTAATAGACTTGATTGGAGAGTTGACTGAATAGATTGATCAGATGATTGGGTTGATTGGTCTATTAGCAAATTAGATTGCTTTGTTAACTGATTTGATTGAATAGGTGACAACATTTTAAGTCATTACATGATATGTAATGATCATTTCTAAGTTTCATATGGATGTCTACATTATGATGATGGATTATTAAGAATGTTTCCTATTATGCTTTCACCCCATTGTTATTTCTGGTAAACTATGACTCTATTACCCACTAGGTAGGCACCACTCTTGGAAGTTGTGATCAATCATATTCCTCAAAATAAACAACATATATAACTAGTAGTTTAGGAGTACCTGTTATTAATTTGTACACATTTTCATGATTCAGTTTTACCACTAGGGAAGTATCTTTAGAAAACCTTATCAAGTTTATCCTAGTGAATCATGTATGCATACCTGCATCTTGCCTTCATACAATGATGCCCACATCATCTTAGCAAGATGTTTTTAGTGTAGTTGGTTAATCTTCAACCTAGTGACAATCTTTGAGGTCAAGTGTACACTAGATACAATAGTAGAGCTTCATCCTGCCCAATCTTTCACTATTTCAAATCTTGTTAAGAAATACCTCTATGAACACCCTCCTGAGTCTATCTAAGCTCAAAGTGTAGGAGATATTATCCACTCTCATCAGTTGGCCTTTAACCATCCTCAATCTATTAATGAGCCCCTATATTACCCTCTTGATGATAACCCCTGACCTTGAAGGTAGTAATATGCTCTAGGATTATGGAGCTACAATTTCAAGATCCAATAGAATGACCCCATTGTTGGGGATATAAATTCTTGGCTTTATCTAGTAGATCCTGGTAATTTAGTTGTTGTAGTTTACAACCATTGCTAGGTGCATTTTGTTTGTGTGCAATTGGAAAATTGTCAACCTATGCCAACAAAATGGTGTTGGGGATAGCTTAATTTTGGTTACATATTTCACACCTCTATAATTTGGTAAATTTGGTGTGGTTGCAGCTATATTGGCTTGAAAACTTACAATTTTGTCTCTTCCAAGTGAAGAGTGGTGACTTTGTTTCAATTAACCCAAAAAATAGTTCAAAATTGAAAGACTTTAAAATGGAAAGAAGGTAGTACCAAGATTAATCAAGTCATGAAGGCTCTTCAGTTCATGCAAGGACTCAACAAAATAGAAGGAAAACAAGAAATACTGGTGAGTATTCTAGATCAAATGCTCAAGATCAAGTAGCAATGTCAAGTAGAAATGATACAATTATGGATTTAAGAAACCAATACCAGTATACTTGCTCAATAAACACAAGCTCAAGCTCAAGCATCCTAGCAACAAAAATGAAACCAAAACCATAATTAGATCCCATAAAATCAATAGAATAGGAATATAAACCAAATGCATTATGTTCCTAATCAGCCTCAATAATAGCAACAATTCAATCAACAGTTTGGTAACATACCAAATCCTAGACTTGCATTCTGAAGACATACTCAAAGGTTCCCTCTAGTGAGGTAGTCCTTGAGAATAGAAAGATATAAACAATTGGGTTTATTTGGTACCCCTAATTTCTCAAATATAATTCCAAATGAGATAAGAGGAAAGATACCAAGGTTTCAGAGTAATAATGTAGCTATAGAAGAAGAACACTTCAAGCATTTCATTAATGTCACTGATGAGTATGAGATAGATCACAAGGATGTGATAATGAAATTTTTTATACATTCTTTAGAAGGAAGTGCTAAAGCTTGGTACAAAATTCTCCCAAATAGCAGTATTGATTCTCAGGAGGAGTTCATGAGAGTTTTTAGGTTGTAGTACGGGGATAGAATTGATCCCAAATTTTCCATTCATAAACATATAGCCATAAAGAAAGGAGTAAATGAAATAGTGGTGGATTTCAATAGTAGGTTCATCATGACCATGAGAAAGGTGTTGCCTAATTTAAGACCAAATGAATCAATGTGCCTAGTTCTCTATTCTAATGCATTTGACTCCAAATTTGTATATTATCTAAGGAACAAAAATCAACAAACTTTGAGGGAGGCCTATGCCACAACAATAAATATTGAAAGAAATATGAGGTCATTAGGTAAACATATCAAAAGATGAGATGTTAAAATCACGCAATCAAACAAAGTAATCCCAAGTAAGCCTCTTACTGCTAAATAAAAGTTGGATAGATTGATGGGTGCTATGAAAGACCTGGCATACAAGGTAGAAAGAAATGAGAAAGGGCCACTACCTTAGAATGTAGAAACACATTTCAATGAAGGATAGATGTTTCAAAACAAGCCCTACAATACTAATTGGTCTATGAAACCATAAAAGAATGATAGACAAATAGCCCCTAAGCAAGGAAATTTTAAACAGTAAGAAAAAGAAACTATAAATCTGTTGAGAAGAGATCATGTGAACTTCCAATAAGTTGCATCATGGTGTAAAGATTTCTATCTCCCTCATGAATCACAAAATTGTGCAGTTTCTCTCTCAATGACCAAAGAGGAAGAGTTTCCTATTGAAGAATTTAATGCAAAATATCATGAAGAAGATATTGATCAACTTGATAGATAAGAGTATGAGCCAATGGATTAATTTGATGGTTATCATAGCTATGATAGGGGTGATCATATCTTTTAGAATTATTATAGTGTAGATCAACATTAGTATGAGTTTCCCACTCATGAATTTGAACATTTAAGGGAACTCATGTACCAAAGATATAAAAGGTCCAAACCATCATATGAAGACATAAAGGTCCTCTTTATGTAGTAATAATGTAGGTCCAAAGTGGATACCAGCTGAGAAATAGACAAGTACCTACACAAGATAATTTTTGTTACTAAATGAAATAGAGCTAATGCAAACATTGGAAAAGAAAAGTAAAATGTAGACAAGGAGACAAGGGATAATAGTGTTGCCAAGAAAGTGATAGAAAAGAAAAGAATTCTAGTACAATAGTAGGTAGAAAAAAATAAGTATGTTCCTAAAGCTCAATAGCATGTTGTACGATCATCTACTACACACATCCCAGAAGTAAGACACTCAAATGATAGAGCTAAGAAAGTCCATTCCCAGCCACTAAAATAACAAATTGGAGGACAAGATAAGGAGAATGAGAGGAATAAATAACCAAAGGTAAGGATGTTACTTCCCATTTCCCACTATTTTGTTTCATTCCTAGTGCTAGTGATGTTACTGTTATCACATAGAATTGCACCCTGCTTGCAGACTTCCAAGCATTCTAATGACACAATGGGAATGATCTCAAGGTGTGGGACCTTGCAATTTTGAGATCAGACCTCCAGAGAAGGTTGGTTCCTCTTTCTAAGCTTAAGGCTTAGAGAAGTAGACTAATCCTACACTAATGATCACCAGGGAAAGGGGAAGAAGGAAACTAAAAATGAAAAGGAGGTGATACACCAAGATTTAGTGTGTTGGATTCATGACATAGTAATGATCACAAATGCTAAAGGGGAATCACACAAACTCATGCAGGTTCAAGCAAAGCTTAGGGAAGAAATAAAAACTATGGAAGGGACTGTTTTATCCACAAAACATAGTTTAGACCTATCAAATAAAGACAATGCAAGAACAATGAGAGAGGCAATGTTTAGTTTATATTGATCATAGAGGGCAAATAACCATTATAAAGTAGAACAATTTGTAGTAGAAATAGATGCAAAATAATCGATTATATTCATTGGTGAACCAAATTAGAAGACATCAAAGGCTTAGCTACAGGCACAATGCATAAGATTCTACTAGTTCTTAGAATCGCATTATAAGATCTGTGACAACAAAAAATTTAGTAGCATAACAGCTCAGAACAACAACCAACCCTAAATACATCTTTGAAACATGTTTATATAACATTTCATCTTCACTATAGCAGCCATGGCATGGAAGGGAAGAAGTCAACAAGATGGGACATTGACCATGTTTCATTAACTCGAACTAGTGTCCTTAGAGCGCGTCCACATGGCTTTACCTGAGAAATCCACTAAAACAGGAGGTTTGCCCATGCCGTGGGTACAAATAAATTTAATGTAGATGAGGAACAATGGCATGGGGAAATGAGAAATCCATTTCCCATATGAAATCTGGCTCTAAAGATGCATTAATGGTGACCAAGAGGGTCTCTGAATAGTCTTGTCACGCTTTGCACGGTGAAAATGGCCTTGGAAGGCAAAAAGGTCGAGCTTCGACATATCGTACTTCGGAGCTTAGGCCTTCTACCTTATCGTCTTCACAATCTGGAATAGGAAGGAGAGAAACCCTGACTCTGCTAGTGTATACCTTGGAATACTAAAATCGGCGGAGTTCAGACTTCGAGCCTTCCGTCCTTCACCTTCGTAGAGAAGGAGAAAAGAAGAAGTCTGAGCCCCACAAGAATTGGACTTAGCCGCATTTTGAAAGTTTTAGCGAAGTTCGAGCTTCGGGTCCTCCACCTTCGGCCTTCAGAGTGTCATGTGTCATCTTTCCTCCATTCCACAAATAGGTGAGGGACCCACCAAAAGACTAGATCATCAGAATAGTGGAATGCCATAAGATCATGCAACATGCCCATCAGGAGTCAGGGTTTAGGTTTTTTGCCTTTTGCCTTCCAAAAGGAAAGGAAGAGGGAAGCAGAAAAGACCGAACTCCGACACAAAACACTTAGCCACTTTTACAAAGGAAAAGGGTCAGAGTTCGGCCCTTGGGCCTTCCGCCCTTCTCCTTTCAAAGAAAGGAAGGGAGAAGAGGGAAGGTCCAAACTCTAACCTTTGAAAAACATTGAATACTTAGGCGATGTGAAGGCAAAGGAGTGGAGTTCGGAGACAATAGGGATGAAATATTGAAGATAAGAACTTCAAACTCTGAAACTCTAACAACACTAAAAACACAAGGCAAACTCAGGATTTTTGGGACTTAGTCAATTTGGGTAGTTTTGCCTTGCAATCTAGAGGGTGAAAATAATAGGATTTCATGGATCTTAGACTATTTGGCCAAGAGGGAAAAATAGGATAACATTTTGGTGACTATGCAAGGGTGTTTGCCTGCTAAACACTGTGATCCAAAGGCCTATCCATCCATTGGGCATAGAGTCAAAGGGCATAGCAATAAGAACAAGGGTTGGTTAGACCAACACAAAACTGAACACTACCTCTGGGAACAAGACAAGAAAAAACAAACAAGGCAATCATCGTCCTAATGAGAATGCAATAGAGTACATGGGCACTTATTGAAAGGAAACCTAAAATAAAAATAAAACTAACCTACACCTAAACTAACCAACCAGAACTGACCTTAAACAAAGCCATTAACTTGTTCTTCAAAATAACTGCCCTTTCTCAACAATTTACAGTGCTTCACATGCCTATGGGCAATTAACAAGAGGTGGGGGAGGGATGGGCATACAACAAATTGATGGAGCACTCCCCAAACAATGGGGATAAACTCACCTATCCAACTGAACTAATTGTTGATGTTGCTACCAAGAGGTGAATAAATGGGTTGATCCCACTCATTTTGATGCTCAACTTTATGCTTAGAGGTAAGCATGACAAGTGGTGACTCTTCTTGATGTGTCTCCAGCTGGGCTAGATGCCTGATAGGGCATCCCCTAGAAATGACGTGCAAATCAACATAGTTGATCTCATGCCTATGCTCTGATTCTTCATCATTTAGTTGTTCGTCTAAATGCTCTGGTTTTTGGTGCTCTACTTAGAAAATAGCTACCTCCGCCTTATGAACAAGATGTTCATGATTTTCTAGATTAGGCCCAAAAAATGAGCCCTACACATGCTCAATGGAGAAATCATCTCCATCAAGAAGTTGATATCCTTGTTGGATAATAAAGAACAAATCTTTAATGTGTTCCTGCCCATGCTCAATCTCTATATTGCTATCATATTCAATAAAATGTGGGAGCTACTCAAACATATCAACATCATTAGCCTCTATATCTTTTAGTACAAAGCAACATGCTTGCTCTTCTTTGTGGTCTGGGACCTCATTGTCCTATTCGGCCTCACATTCCAGCAACCTACCTCCATCTTGTATGTCCTCACACTACTATGTATCTAGAATGGCAGCTAATGTTAGCATTTGCTTGCCTTTTTATCTTCAAAATCACCAAGTTGTTCATCAAGTATAGTGGTGTCTTCCACCTTTAGAGCAATTGGAGCAGTTTCTTCCATAGCATCTTTGTCTCCTGACTGTAGCTCGGCTGGATCTTGCCTGATTTGTCTCTGTAACTGGATCTCTTCACCATGCTTTATTTGTATTTTGGTTTCATTTATCTTGTTAAAAGAATGGGAAAACACCACAAATGAGCCAAAGTCTAGAGGACTCAACCCTGCACCTGACTCAGCACTAACCTCATGCTCGATGCATTGCTGCTCTAACTAATTGGACTTGGTTTTTTCTTGCAGCAAGTCAGAGTTTTTTGTTTCACTAGTACAAGGGGGTTCACTAATAGCTAGTTGCTTCATAAAAGCCTCAAATCTTTCTTTTTGTGGCTCATGAAACCCAGCATCCCACCAAAACACTGGCTTATCCTCCACCTTTGGGCTAGTGCTAGGACAAGAGGGCTGACATGGAATGGGGACTAGAAGGATTTCTTGATAGGGTCATTCCTATGAAATAATAGGCTAGATTTGTGTAGGATAGGCTCCCATGAAGGCTAGGGGCCTCTAAAAATCAAGATTTTGCAATTGGAAAGTGGTTTCAGAGGCCCAGAGGGATTATCCTTCCTGAAGCTTGGAATTTTAAATTTAGGAGTTACTCCTGCAGCAGGCTAAACTTGTGTAGAAGGGAGGGGCTGCCTAAAATTGGGAATGGAGGGAATTGCCAGAGCCTCCCACCTCTCTACATCAATGAGCATTTGCCTTAACTGCTCCTCAGATAAGGCCGCGAGCTACATTTTAATTTGCTCTCGATAAGCCTTTTCCTCTGCTTCCATCTGTTGCTGCTGAAGATGAGCCTGATAAGCAAGCTCCTCTTGCTGCCTGTTATAATCCTTGACTCTTTGAAAATCATCCCACTCCTATTGGAACCCTCAGAGTATCTCCATCACATCATCCATGCTTCTGATGTTAAAATTAAAGGGTTCCTGTGGCAGATTATACCCCATATCTCTCTTTATGGCGTCTAAATGTTCCTTAATCTATAGCAGACCAAGATAGTCTTCTTAGGGTTGATAACAAACATTATTAGATTGACAAGAAGACTAAGCAGGGGTGGGTGGGAGGTAAACATCATGAGGATGTTGATATTCTATTGTTGCAAGGTCATAGGGCATAAACTCAGAGGTGTTTGGGGCTTGGTATTGTTGGTATGGGGGCCAATAGCCTGCATTTTGGTTGGGAGGAGGGGAATAACCATAACTCCTATAAAAATTTGACATTTATAGCATCTAAATGCTAGATAATCATAAAAATGTTAGAATTAGAACAAAACAGGTCTACAACTAGAGAGAAATTGGATACATACCAAGAAAGAGCCGCCAGGTGATTGGAGATGCTTCTAAAAGCGAGCTAGATTAGGAATACCACCAAAATCCTAATCCTTGGAGTTTTTTATGTTCTTGGACTGGCTACACCTATAGATTTGTTCAGTAGAGTCGCCATGGTGTTTGTGAAGACTGCCCTGAATGGAAAAATGCACTGAAGAACACCAAATTCTTCAATGGATGATAGAGCTCATCATACTGGTCCCACCAGGTGTGCTAGAAACTATTATCACATAGAATTGTACCCTGCTTGGAGACTTCCAAGAATTCTAATGACACAATGGGAATGATCTCAAGGTGTGGGACCTTGCAATTTTGAGATCAGACGTCTAGAGAAGGTTGGTCCCTCTTTCTAAGCTTACAGTTTAGAGAAATAGACTAAACCTACACTAATGATCACCAGGGAAAAGGGGAAGAAGGAAATTGAAAATGAAAGGGAGGTGATACATCAAGATTTAGTCTGTTGGATTGCACTGACATGACACAGTAATGATCTCAAACACTGAAGGGGAATCACACAGACTCATGCAGGTTTGAGCAGAGGTTAGGGCAGAAAGACAAAACTATAGAAGGGACTGTTTTATCCACAAAACACAGTTTAGACCTATCAAATAAACATAGTGCAAGAACAATGAGAGAAGCAATATTCATTTTATATTGATCATAGAGGTCAAATAACCATTACAAAGAAGAACAATTTGTAGTAGAAATAGATACAAAATAATTGATTACATTCATTGGTGAACCAAATTAGAAGACATCAAAGTCTTAGCTATAGGAACAATGCATTAGATTCTACTGGTTCTTGCAATCATATTATAAGATCTATGAAAACAAAAAATTTAGTAGCATAATAGGCCAGAACAACAACCAACCCCAAATACATCTTTGAAACAGGCATATATAAAATTTCATCTTCACTGTAGTATCCATGGCGTGGAAGGGAAGAAGTCAACAAGATGGGATGCCGACCATGCTACATTAACTCGAACTAGCATCTTTGGAGCGTGCCTACATGGCTCTGCCTGAGAAATCTACTAAAACAGGAGGTTCTCCCATGCCGTGGGTACAAATAAATTCAATGTAGATGAGGAACAATGGCATGGGGAAATGAGAAATCCATTTCCCACATGAAATCAGGCTTTGAAGATGCATTAATGGTGACCAGGAGGGTTGCTGAACAGTCTCATCACGCTTTGCATGGTGAAAATAGCCTCAGAAGGCAAAAAGGTCAAGCTCTGACATATTGGACTTTAGAGTTCGAGCCTTCTTCCTTATCATCTTCACAATCTAGAAGAGGAAGGAGAGAAACCCCGACTTCACTAGTATATACCTTAGAATACTTAAACTGACGGAGTTCAGACTTCAGGCCTTCCAGCCTTTGCCTTCATAGAGAAAGGAGAAGAGAAGAAGTCCAAGCCCCGCAAGAATTGGACTTAGCCACATTTTGAAAGTTTCAGCGGAGTTCAAGCTTTGGGCCCTCCACCTTCGACCTTGGGAGTGCCACGTGTCATCTTTCTGCCATTGTGTGAACAGGCGAGGGGCCCACAAAAAGAGATCGGTGGAATGGAAGAATGCCACAAGATCATGCCACGTGCCCATCGGGAGTCAGGGTTCAGGATTTTTGCCTTTCACCTTCCAAAAGGAAAGGAAGAGGGAAGGGGAAAAGGCCGAACTCCAATGCAAAATAATTAGTTGCTTTTACAAAGGAAAGGGTCAGAGTTTAGCCCTCGAGCCTTCTATCCTTCTCCTTTCAAAGAAAGGAAGGGAGAAGAGGGAAGGTCCGAACTCCAACCTCTGAAAAACATTAAATACTTAGGTGATTTGAAGGCAAATGAGTGGAGTTCAGAGATGATAAGAATGGAATGCTGAAGATCAAAACTTTGAACTCTGAAACTCTGACAACACTGGAAAAACAATGCAAACTTAGGATTTTTTAGACTTAGTCAATTTGGGTAGTTTTGCCTTGCATTCCAGAGGGTGAAAACAATAGGATTTTATGAATCTTAGACTATTTGGCCAAGAGGTAAACATAGGATAACAATTACTATTCCACTAAATACACCCCTTCCCAATTGTAACCCTATTGATGTTGCACAAATTATAAGTCAAATTAGGATTTTAGTGCCAGTAGGGGAACTTTTTAGAATTCCTAAGCATAAGGCAAGGCTCCTATCCTTCATCATTGTTGTTAATGAATTAAACTAGCTAGTCACCTTTCCAAATGTTGTTGAAAAGGATAAGAATGATAAATAAATTATAGAAGTTTACTTAGGAGCTTCTCTAGTGAACGACCAACTAAGTGTTGATCCTTTCTACACCACTTTGATGATTAATGTATGGTTGCTCCATAATTGTATGTTAGATTCTAGAGCTTCTAGTAATGTCATGCCACTTCAAGTTATGAATAATTTAGGTTTACAAGTGTCTAAGTCTTATTGAAAATTCTTTACCATAGATTCTAGAGAAGTAAATGTAATTGGAATTGTAAACAATGTTAAGGTTCAACTCGCTACATACCTGACAAGTCATTTTTAATACACATAATCATTGTGGATTGTTCTACCAAATGGGGTATGTTTTTATCTAGGAAGTGGGAACATTCATAGGAGGTAGCATACAAATGGACCTATCATATGCCACCAATCCGTTGCATGGAGTATAGTTCATTTACATACAGAAAAGAAGATGTTGGACATTGTTGAATATTGCTACAAGACCAATGATGAAGTGCATTTCTTTGATACTGGTATTGACCATTTCATTGGATACCATGATGAACAAGATCATGAATATGTCGATCCTTCCATTTTCTCTACTCTTGATAGTAATATAGATGATTTATGGACTATGTTCTTTGACAGTGCATGTTCAAGAGATGGTTCAGGTGTAGGTGTTGTCTTAATATCCTTAGTGGGGAAATCTCAAAGTTTCCCTTCAAGTTAACCTTCCAATGAACAAATAATATTGTTGAATATGAAGCCCTTATGCTAGGACTAAATATTGCTCATAGACATGGAGTCAACTGCTTGAATATTCGTGGAGATTTAGAGTTGGTTTTGCAGCAAGTAAAGAATGTTTATGTAACAAAAGATAAAGATTGAAAACATATAGAAATGCAGTTTGGGAGACCATGGAGTTATTTGATGTAGCTAGTATTGAATGGGCAGAGAGGCTAGAAAATGTAGAAGCTAATGTTTTAGTAGTTACAACATTAAATTTTGATTTGAATTCAATTTCTACTCATTACTAATATAGTGTGGAAGTTCTTACAAGGCCCACTGTACCTAATATATACAGCTGGTAGGTGTTTGATGATAATAAGCAAATATATAAATTCATGTGCTATGTTGATGAATTTGATAGCCATCTAATTGATTTACAGCCTATGGTTGAAGTAGAGCATGGTAAAGAAACTTTGTTTAGTAATAAAATAGTCACTTAAAAACGTTTTATCAATAGTAGCTTCATTTCCTTTCTTAAACCAAGAAACTTAGTAAGGATAAGGATTATTTTCACATTGCAAACCTAGTTTCTATACCATTTCATTAGAAAACATATTTTCACAATTTACACCATTAATAATAAGATTGCATACCTTTCCTCTTGAAGTGCACCTAGTTTGGAAAATATTTGCATGTAACCATGAGTTACCACTATCTTTAGCCAACACATGGTCTATCCTTGGAGCAATCATTGTCCTCATCATGAGACTCTTATCTACATGCACTACAACTTTTGGATTATATTCTTCCTACTCAACCTCAACCAAATTCACTCTTGGTTGATCCTCTTGTCTACTTTCTTATGCATGATAGTTTAGACACTCAAATGCTCCATGACCTTCTTCACAACAATTATGGGAAGTATAAGGTTGGTGTGGGGCATTCCATTCTCTACCACCACTATGACCTTGACTTCTCTAAGATCCTCTTTACTAATTCTGAAATCTATCTTAATTTTTCTTGTCCCTCCACCAGATGGTTCTCCCTTTATTGGAGCAAACCCACCTCAACCCCCAGAAGGATATGAAGGCCCTCTTCTCACCCCAAATGATTTCTAAAAATTATTTCTATTTTTATTCTCCTCATCCTTCAAATCTAGTTTATAGGCTATTATGAATTCTATGCATGCTTAATTCATCCTGAATAGAAAAAATTAAACCATTTATATACCTTGCATCCATCTATTCATTTATTTCATCATGCTCCACTCAAATGGATAGCTTATAAAATTCATCTGTGTAGTCTTGTACACTATGCTCCGTTTGCCTTATATTCTAAAATCTTCTTTAAAGGATTTGTGCATAATCCAAAGGATAAAATTTTCCTCTTAGCTTCTTCTCCATCTTATTCCATGTCTTGATTTTCCCCTTTCACTTCCTTTGTCTTCCTTTTTATAAGTGATCCCACCATATCATTGCATGACCCTTCAATTCTGTGCATGCAAATTTTACTTTGTTCTCCTCTTCCATACTTTTCCATTCAAAAAACTTCTCCATATTATTCAACTAGTCTATCAACTCCTTTGGTGTTAGAATACCTCCATATTTTGAAACTTCAACCTTTACTTCATCATTCCTTCCTCTAACACCCTAATAATCATTTATTAGATTAACTAATGCTCTAATTTCTCTTCTTCCTCTTGTTAAATGGACGATGAATCATTTTCTTAAGCTTATTCTTCCTACTCTCTTTCTTCGTATGTGCCATATGGACCTCTTTACCTTTTTCTATATCCCATAATAATTATAGTAATCTCATTCACTTGCCTTTATATCTATTCAATATTATTTTTCATCTATGCATAGTCTCCTTGTCCTATTATTATCTTTCTTAAACCTAAAATTTCTAACCAGAGTTGAACCCACTATGATACCAAATGATGAACCCTAAAGTGTAGAAAAATACAACAATAATATTTTCACAGTGAAACCCAAATCTATTACCATTCTTCAACAACTAAACCAAGCACATAAGAGCCTTTTGTTTTTAATGAAATCCCTGGTCCCACTTTCTAGATTAGTTATGCTCCTACTAAAACTAATAAAAGATAAAAACTCCCTAGAATAACTGAAATTGTTAATTTTGCAAGTATTCAAACTAATTTTTAGGTCTCTAATCCTCCATTAGTGAAGCTTTCTTTCTAGTCTCCTTCCATTTATATTCACTCTTAGCATCATCACCTTGTTCATCTTCCTTCCTAGGTCTTTCTTCTTCCCAAACTCCTTTCTCAATCCTTCATTGTTACAAAATCTGGTGCAGGAGCACCCTCGAAAAACTAAAAGTTCCTGCGCAGGGGCACCTCGTAAATCTAAAAGTTCCTCACATTTCAAGAAATGTTATGTCTGTTTGTAAAGGCTTTCGAGCCATGTAGATATGTGTCATGAAGGATTAATGTGATGTAACCGAACTGTCTATTTTATAAACGGTGGTCGGTTGGTGGTTCACCTCCCACCACGTATTGTAACTATTGAGATAGGTGTCATTCTCTAGCAAAAGTCTGTATCTATAAAAGAATGTGGACAGACCAAAGGGGTAGAGGTAGATGTAAGTGAGTGACAGAGTGAAAAGAAACTGTTTTGTACATTCTGAAATAGAAGGAATAGAAAGATTTTGTGTTTTCTGGTCTAATTACAGTGGATCTCGTTTGGGGTCATTCCACTAGAGGATTTCTCTGAAATCAGTGGAATGCCCCCCCCCCCCGATTTGTTAATTCATTTTATGTTCCCCCCCGGTTGTTAGTTTATTTTCTGTTCAATGTTGAATTGATAGTTTGTCTGTGTTGTTCGGTTATGAATGTTTGCAGAGAAGGAATAGTGTGTTTTATGTGTATATAACATGTGTGTATATGACAAATAGTGTGTGTGCATAGCGCAATTGCATGTGAGGTCATCCTGTGTATTCTGCATTTGGTATGTGAGAGTCTGACTGTAGATGGCGGAAGATGCAAGTGTTCGGCGTTGAACCTCAGCATTGAACCTCGTCATTGAACCATCGCATGGAACCGGTTCATTCGGTTCAATGGTTCACCAGTTCAAGGAAAAAGACAATGGTTTGATGAAAGGGTTCAAGGTAAGGGTTCAAGGGGATGGTTCAAGCGAAGGGTTCAACAGTCTAGCCAAAGGAGGGAAGAGTGAAGGTTCCATCAGGGAGAGATGTGTGTCGGCGTAAGATTTGGAGAGGGAGCCGATAACTATATGTCTTGGCGATAGGGTGGTTGGTGTCGGCAAGAGAGGGATATCGGGGAGACTTCCTGTGGCTAGGCCGACAGTGCAAGTCCCACCGATGATAGGTTTGACTAAAGGCATCGGGGTGATCCAAGGCATCGGCACAAGCTTCATTCCTAGCACCGACGGTGTATGTCACACCGACCGAGAAGAAAAATGGAAGTCTTCATAAGCAAATCGGCATGAGATCTAGTATCGGCAGATGAGGAAAATGTGATGCCGATGGTCCAAGCCATGCCGAAGGGTCAACGTTCAACGGAGCAAAGATGTATTAAGCCATCGGTGAGAGTAGTGGATGGTCTAGACGATAATAGTTATGTCGGCATAAGTCATCTCATCGGCAGAAGGGAGAAAGGTGGTTGCCGATAGCCATTGTCTTGCCGATAGGCAAGAATATGTATGTTTCGGTGAGAGAATTCAAAGGTCTTGCCGATAGCCTCTCAAGTGGCTATTTTGTGGGCTTCAAAGGAGTCTTCAACCTGTATTATATGTTCAACTGGGTCCCTCTGCATCAAAATCCCTTCTTTAGACCTACCTATTGCATATTTAGCTTCTCTTGAATTCTTCTCTAAGGAGTATTAGTGACATTGTTCATCTCCATTTTCATCCTCCATTGTACACAAGCACACACTATCTTGAAAGAAGACATCCTCCTAGGGTTGATTTGTAGCTACAATACATTGCATACATCACAAACACCCCATGTAGGAGAACACACATCCAATCCTTCTAAGACTTTATTCTTAATGGTTGAAACATACCTCCTAGAGGACTAACTAAGATAATCTCCTAAATAGTCTAAGCCCCTTTTATTGTCCCTATCTTAGATAGTGAATTTTTTAAGATACAAAGCAATTGCAGATAGTCTATAAGAGGATCTAAGACCAACAAAGACAAGAGATCAATCACATAGTTCTTTGGCACCTTGATGTCTTTTTGTCCTTTAGTTCCCCAATAGATTTTGTCTAGATTCTAGTTCCTTTGAAGGTGAAATTTGATCTTGCAAGCATCTTTTGAAGGTCTCTAGCACCCAAAATTGGCATAGAATTGTGCATGACCATCAAGGATGGGCCTAGGTGTCTGCATTAGCACCCAAAGTCATGTAATGTGTCCTACACAACTCCCAGAGACTCCAAATTTAATGGACTTTCTCCTCAAGTTTCCCTAGACACTTCTGCTTCAATCAATAACATCTCTAAGGGTGTATAATCCTTCTCCTTCTCTCTTGTGATTTCTTAATTTACATTTTACACTTCCCAACTCCATATTAATTTAATACATTGTTAAGTCTAATATAGTTTAGTATATTTGTCAAGTATCATTAATTTATTGGAGATTTGATGGCATTAGATTAATGCATTGAAAGATATTGTATTAGGTAGAATAACTTGAATTTATAACACCTTAAACACTAAAGACTCCTTTTTATCTTTCAACTATAAGGCACATATTATAATGATCATGATGACTTCTCATTAATAATAAGGGCATCCAATCCTTCCTACTCTACCACCCTTTAGTTGACTGAAGACGAAAAGGGCATAGGATATTTATTTTTGTTCACAAGAAAATCTACCACCTATAACATTCATGAAATAAATGGGCAAAGGATATGAACTCAAACTTTTGACAAAGGGAAATAGATTATTCTAATAAATTGTGAAGTTTCCACTTCGAATAGTAAGATTTTTGTAATCCACAAATAACATTGGTAGAACCTCCCTCGGCCAAAACTTTCTACACCCTTTTGCCTTTAATAGGGTGAGCTTAGAAATCATTGCTTCCCATTCCACTTCATCATTGAATCTTTGGACTAAAAGGGACACATCTTTAAAAAACTCTAGAAGCATTCTAGATAACCATATTGGCCCCAATAGGACCCGAGTTACCTCTTGAAGCCCTGTCAAAATTTAACTTCAAGAAGCCTTTAGGTCAAGACAACCATTTGACTTTGCTTTTGTCTAATTTCTTATTTATTGACCCATAGAGAGGAGAAAAATATCATCTTTCAATCCATAAAGAAACCCAAAAGTTTGAGCACACCCTATGCTTCATTAGACATATGTTTAAATTTTTTGAATTTTATGTTTTTTTTACTAAGTTGTCCTTGGCGCGAAATCACTCATTAATGTTTTCAAAAAATTTCATTAAAAAATATATTTGTATGCAAAAAATAAATAAATAAATATCTTGCACCTCCAATCATGAGCCCTTCACATTTCTATAGAGTTTTATGAGAAATATTTGTTTTTTCTCAAAATACATGTGGCAGAATGACCACTCCTTATTATGTTTTTATGAAAAATTAAAGGTGCCTCTTTCAAATATGCATTTTTCACCAAAATAATTAGAAATTATTCAAAAAAATACTATCATATAAACTACATTAAAATGCTACAACTTCAATTACTCATTTTTTAAGATTTTGTAGATACGTCCTTCAATTCATTAAACGAAGTTAGGTCTTATGTTTATTTTTCAAGATCTTCATTTCCAATCAAGGGTGCTAATTGGCCCATCATTATCTCGCATTGATCCATGATTATATTTACTTATTTTATTACATAGTGTTGCAAATGATTATCATTCTTCTCCACTAACAAATTTTAATGTTAGTCATGATGAAAATGTTTCTATTTCTCATTATGTTTTGGATCACATGCATTATAATGCCCATATTATTAGATATTCATGGATTGAAGGTTTTAGTGATAAGAGAAATGGTTATCCTAGAGATGCATACATACATTTTAAGAATTTAAGCCTCGTTTTATTATGCTTGCATCTATAATGACATGTTTTATATTTATACATTTAGAGAAACTTTATTGATGAAACTCTATTACAATATGATTTGCATCATGATTCTTATGCTTCGTGTATGGGTCTTATGCATGATTTCATAGAACATTTCATTTTTAGTCCTCATGAGTGCTTGCAATATCATAGTAATCTTTCAACATTAGATGAGTATCATGTAGTTCCACACACATCTATCATTCAAGATGAGAAACAATCTATGCATGTAAACATTAAAAATCCTCATGATATCACTACTAAAATTTCTCACAAATTCTTCTAGCCTTTTCTAGAAAACAACATACTACATCCGTGATCTCCTCTACTTTCCCAATGGTTTCTACAATTTTATGCATTTTCTGAAAGGAAGCTAGGTGCGGAAATCGCTTCCTACACTAATCTAATGAGGAGAGATGAGTGCAAATTCATTTTAATCTTTACAGTTACAACAATGTTAACCCAACAATAGAGATATTGCAGCAAACACATACACAAGAATGTAAGACAGAAGAAGAGAGAGACAAGATATACATAGGGAAAACCCTTACGGGTGAAAAACCCCACTCCAAAACACAGCTCAAATGTATTATCTAAACAATGAGGTTTACAATACAATTATAGAGCCAATGCTCTTGCAGGAGTCTTCGACACTCATATCTAGAGACAATCTGGTAGCATAATAGTACCTGTCAATCACATAATACATCTCTCCAAAGCACCTATTTATATAGAAAATACAAGGCAAAAATAGCTCTATCTTGGGATGGGCGTCCAACATGGCCTCATGGCCCAAAACCCACACCTATGGACACTTGTCCAACACTGTAAGATGTTCCTGACACTTGTCAAGTCACCCCATCCCAAAGAGGTCACCTATTCCCAATTTGGGCAATGACAGATACTCTTACGACACTTACGACCGTCATAGAATCTGTCATAGTTGTCATATCTTACAGTTGTAAGAGAATCTATCATACATAGGCTATAAATAGCATATTCTCTTACAACATGTCATAACCCTCCTTGGGGCACCCAAAAATGACTTCTTCCAAGATGCCTTGTGACACATGTCTTCACCTGTCATAGAATCTTCCATTTACGACTCTTACACGTCATAGATTTGTCATAGGAATCTGTCATGACTGTTTCGGTCAATATTCCCTTACACACTATCTAAGATGCTGACACATGGAAAAATATTCCTACCACTAAGTGGGATGTCTATCTCCTCACGTGAGGACAAATTTACAACTTGTCACCTTCCACGTAGGATGACACATCACCATGCCAACTCCCACAATATGACAATAAGGATTTACATCCTAATAACAATAATAGGCAATAATTAAATAAATACAATGAAATAATACAAGTAATTACCAAGGTTGAGACACCTTAATTCCCAACATTCTCCCACTTGTCGAACACCTTGTAAGAGCCAATAGAAATAACAGGATTTAACAGCTATAGGTTGAGAGGCCCATAGACTCCGAACACCATCTGAGCTTCTTTGTGCCCACTGGTTTCGTTAATGCATCCGCAACATTCTTTAAAGTGTCTACCTTCTCCAAATTCACCTTCCCATCCTCTGTCATGTCTCGCATGAAGTGAAACTGTACATCAATATGCTTTGTTCTGGCATGGAAAGTTGGATTCTTTGCTAGGCAAATCACACTCTAACTATCACAACAAATTATCGTAATTTGTCCTGCATCAACACCAATATCTGAACACAATCTCTTAAGCCAAATGGCTTCCTTTCAAGCATGAGTTTCTGCCATATACGTAGCTTCTATCGTGGACAAAGAAACCATAGGTTGTTGCTTACTCATCCAACTAATTGCACCACCAAACATAGTGAACACCTAAGCATTGGTGGATCTCCTGCTGTCAATGTCACCTACCCAATCAGAATCCACAAAACAAACTGAATGTGGAGGTCCTATAGCATTACCATGATAGCATATGGAATACTCGGTAGTACCCCTCAAATATCTGAACACTCACTTAACTGCATCCCAATGTACCCGTCCAGGATTAGCCATAAATTGACTAAGGACTCCCACTGCTTGGGTAATGTTTGGTCTTGTGTAGACCATAGCATACATCAAACTACCAACAGCACTAGCATAAGGTACTATGCTCATGTTCTCCACCTCACTAGGAGATTTTGGACAATCATTAACAGACAACTTTGTCCCCAATGAAACAGGAACACACAATGGTCTACAATCTGCCATGTTGGACCTGGTTGCCCCTAGATTTTTCATCTCAAATTGCCCTGATAACCGAGACTTCAAATCAGAAATCATATTCTTACCATTCCCAATTAACAACATATCATCAACATACAATGCAATAATGAGAATGTGATCATTGTCAAATTTGTAATACACACAATGATCTGATTTCAATCTCAAAAATCCAACTAACAACACAAAGGCATCAAACTTCAAGTACCACATCCTAGGAGATTGCTTCAAACCATACAAAGACTTTTTCAACTTGCAAACCAAATTTTCTTTAAATACCTTTCTCTATGTAATGCTCTAGTTGTGACATGTAAATCTCTTCCTCCAAATCACTATGAAGGAAAGTTGTCTTCACATCCATCTGTTCCACCTCTAAGTCATAAGCTGCTGCAAAAGATAATAGGCACCAAATAGATGTCATCTTTGCAATGGGAGAGAAAATTTCACCATAATCAATTCCCTCCACTTGTGAATACCCCTTCGCAACTAGTCTGGCCTTGTACTTTTCAACATTGCCATCTGCACCAAATTTCTTCTTGAACACCCATTTGCATCCAACAGGTTTCTATCCTTCAGGCAAAGGCACCAAGTCCCATGTTTTATTCTTTTCCAAAGAAGCCATCTCATCTTCCATGGCCTCCTTCCAGGAACCTGAATCTTTCATGCCCATAGCCTCTATCATAGTTCTAGGCTCATCAGTGTTAGTAAGAAAGGAAAAAGCACAAATAGAATCAAGCAATAAATAACCAAACCTATCAAGTTGCTTCCTTGTTCATGTAGACCTCCTTAATGGCTGAGGTTGAGGTTCTACTTCTTCTTCTGAACTTTCAGAGCTGCTAGAGCTCTCCTCATCATCAGGTCTCACAGGGTCTGTCGGTTCAATCTTCTTAGGGGTAGAAGGAAACTAAACCACATCCTCTTTCTTTTCTATTTCTTCTGGTTATAGAACAACAGAAGAAGGTGTTAGCTCTCTAAAGATAACACTTCTGCTATACAACACTTTTTCAGCCACAGGATCCCAAAGCTTGTATCCTTTCACACCGACTCCATAGCCAATGAAAATACACTTAACAGCCTTGTTCTCCAATTTAGACTATTTCTCCCTAGGCACATGTGCATATGCCTCACAACCAAAAACACGAAGATGTCTAACTGAAGGCTTCTTACCAGACCACACCTCCATAGGTGTCTTACCAACAAGAGCTAATGTAGGAGACCTGTTTACCAGGTAGAAAGCAGTGGCTACAGCTTCAGCCCAAAACTTTTGTTCGAGGCTTGCTCCACTAAGCATACTCCTAGCCCTCTCCATCAGTGTCCTTTTCATCCTCTCAATTCCATTTTGTTGTGGGGTGTATGGAGTTGTTTTATGTCTTTCAATCCCTTGCTCTTTACATAACCTATCAAACTTTTTCAAACAAAACTCACCACCATTATCAGTTCTCAAACACCTAATCTTTTTACTAGTTTGATTTTCAACAAAAGCTTTAAACTCTTTAAATTGACTAAAGACTTCAGTCTTGCTTCTGATAAAATAAACCCATGTCCTTCTATTGTAATCATCTATGAAAGATACAAAATATACAGATTTGGAAATCGAAGGAACATTAACAGGACCAAACACATCAGAATGAATAATATCCAATACACCAGAAGATTTGTGAGAACTAGAGTAAAATTGAACTTGGTTTTGCTCTCCATATACACAATGTTTGCAAAAGTCAAACTCAAGATTACAATCATTTAACCCCTCAACGAGGTTTTTATTTTTCAGGGTTCTAAGACCCTTCTCACCAATGTGGTCATATCTCAAATGCCATAACATAGTCTTTTTAGCAAGAAGTTTAACTTCCAAAGCATGTGCACTACCATCAGAATGTGTTACAATAGATTTCTTCACTGCTCGTTCAGATGGTGGGGATGAAGTGACTACAACTCTTTTCTTCGAGTCAGAAGAACTATTGCACTATGAAGTGCATGCCTCCATCTGAAACAAAGTACCTCTCTGAGTACCCTTCACAAGCACCATAGATCCTCTAGTTATCTTGCATCCATCCTTCGAAAAGACAACCTGCATCATTCAACATACTTACAGAAAGTAGGTTCCGTGACAAGCATGGGATGTGCATAACCCTAGTGATCCCCTTCACTCATCCATCAGGGAGTCAGATTGAGACTCTTCCAAGACCAACAATCTTCAAATGAGAATCATCACCCAAGTACACTCTTCCACCATCGAACTCTTCATATTTCAAGAACCAACTTCGATGCGAGGTCATGTGGAATGATGTACCAGAATCAATTAGCCACACATCATCAGATGCATGGGTGGCTAGGTCTGCGATGAAGGCATCACCATCATCTTGAGATTTGTCAAAATCTAAATTTGGGGCATTCTTCTTCTTCTTTTTCTTTTCTTCCTTGCATTCCTTTCAGAAATGCCCAGTTTTTCCACAATTCCAACAAAGAGCCTTGGACTTTCCAGGAGATTTGGATATCCCATGGGATTTGGATCTGCCCTTCTCAGCTTTCTTGTCCTTCTTTTTCCCTTTCTCCTTAGGTCTTCCACGAACTACAAGAACCTCTTTGGCTGCCTTAGAAGACTTTCTCTGCATCTCTTCATATAATAGCAAAGATACCACTTCATCTATTGTGAAAGTGGATGTGGTACTCCCAATAGCCATCACAATATGATCCCATGAGTCTAGAAAAGAACAAAGCAAGGTCATGCAACGATCCTCCTCCTCCATCTTCACACCAACATATGTCAATTGTGCAATTAACATGTTGAAGGCATTCAGGTGATCTACAATAGATCCTCCATCCTTAGAGAATACAACTTATTTCTCAGAAAAAGTTTGTTCACCAGAGATTTGGCCTGATAAACATCTCCCAACTTCTTCCAAAGGTCTTTCGTGGTCTTCTCCTCATGGACATTTAATAGGACAAAATCAGCTAGACTAAGTCTTGTGAGACCCTTAGCCTTCTGATCTTTGAGATCCCAATTAGCTTGTGCCATTGCAGTTGGTTTTACATTGGATAGAGTTTCCCATAGGTCACAATCAACAAGCATGTCTTCCATCTTAAGTTTCCATAACTCAAAATTAGTGCCATTGAATTTCTCCACCTCTAATCTTTCAGATGTGCCTGCCATCTCTTTCCTGCAACAAGATTATAGAATGCTCTACACAAAGATCCGATTCAACCTAAGATTAGCTCAAAAAACCCCTACCCTACAACTAGGACCAAAGGTGATCAAGCTCTGATACCAACTGAAAGGAAGCTAGGTGTGCGGAAATCGCTTCCTACACTAATCTAATGAGGAGAGATGAGTGCAAATTTGTTTTAATCTTTATAGCTACAACAATGTTAACCCAACAACAGAGATATTGTCGCAAACACATACACAAGAATGTAAGACAGAAGAAGAGAGAGATAAGATATACGTGCAGAAAACCCTTACGAGTGAAAAAACCCCACACTCCAAAACACAACTCAAATGTATTATCTAAACAATGAGGTTTACAATATAGTTACAGAGCCAATGCTCTTGCGGGAGTCTTTAACACTCGTATCTAGAGACAATTCAAAAGCATAACAGTACCTATCAATCACATAATACATCTCTCCAAAGCACCTGTTTATATAGAAAATACAAGGCAAAAATGGCTCTATCTTGGGATGGGCGTCCAACATGGCCTCATGGCCCAAAACCCACGCCTATGGACACTTGTCCAACACTATAAGATGTTCCTGACACTTGTCAAGTCAACCCATCCCAAAGAGGTCGCCTATTCCCAAGTTGGGCAATGACAGATACTCTTATGACACTTACGATCATCATAGTTGTCATATCTTATAGTTGTAAGAGAATCTATCATACACAGGCTATAAATAGCATATTCTCTTACAACATGTCATAACCCTCCTTGGGGCACCCAAATATGCCTTATTCCAAGATGCCTTGTGACACATGTCTTCACCTGTCATAGAATCTTCCATTTACAACTCTTACGTGTCATAGATTTGTCATAGGAATCCGTCATAACCGTTTCGGTCAATATTCCCTTACACACTATCCAAGATGCCGACACATGGTAAAATATTCCCACCTCTAAGTGGGACACCTATCTCCTCATGTGAGGACAAATTTACAACTTGTCACCTTCCATGTAGGATGACACATCACCGTGCCAACTCCCACAAGATGACAATAGGGATTTGCATCCTAATTACAATAATAGGCAATAATTAAATAAATACAATGAAATAATACAAGGAATTACCAAGGTTGAGACACCTTAATTCCCAACATTTTCTAATAATAGTAGGTTCATGTTTGAGCTAATACGTAAGGATGGTGTTTTGGGGTTCAAAGGCTCTTTCTTCTCTAAGAAAAAAATGGTGTCCTTCTCCTCTAATTCACCTTCCCTTTCAAAGGATTCTTCTCTACTCACTAGTGGCATTGGTGAGGATTCTAACAATTCTTGCAAAAGGTCTCAATCTAATAATAGGGTGGTGGCTCTGTCATTCTATTTTGAGTTTCCATATCAAGGATTTGGGGGAGTAGCTAGCCCCATATTTGGAAGTACTTAAACCTATGTTGCTCAATCAAACTTGTTAGTTAATTCCTCCTCTAAACCTTCAAGTAGGGTTTCCTTTGTCGACAGGGAAGTTGAATCTCCTTCAATTTTAGACCTCATGATAGATAAAGAAATCGCTGCAAAGTATACCTAGACAAAAATATTTGGAGAAGAGGTGGTTGAGTAGGAATAAATTCTTAAGAAAGTTACTTTCATCTACAAATTCTAAAAATTTTGGCCCAACTTGGCAAAATTACATGAATGAATGACTCTCCATTAGAAGCCATTGGTGAAAGAGGGTTTTGCCATATGTTTGTGCATGAAGGGTTGGTTCTTGGTAGTATATAATTCTCCATCAAACAAGGATACCTTACTCAAGGGAGGCCCATGGTTTTGGGATAAGGCATTCTTGGGTTTAAAATCATGGCTCCTAAAAATTTACCCTTGTTGAATCATTTCGTGTTTCTCTAATTTAGGTAAGTTTTCCAAACTTTCCTCTTCAATTTTAAAATCATGAATGTCTCTCCCCCAATGAAAATTTTTTTGTGAAATCATTCTCCAATTTCCTAATGTGGATTATATAGTGAGACACTTTACCTTTTCTAGAATGTTGGCTAGTTTTGATTCATCCAAGAATTCACTAGAAAACATTTGTTTAAAAGTTAGCAACATAATTTGGAAGCAACAACTTCATTATGAAGGGATTGGATTTAGATGCAAATCATGTTATGCTACAAGTCACTTGGTTTCCTCCTATCTGAAGACTTCCACTCTTTTTCCTTCTACCTCAACCCATTTCCTTGGTGGAAATGGGTTGGACTGTGGCACTAGGTGGTCAAATCTATTTTCAATGAGGATGTCCTCATAGAAGCTTCTTTAATTAGTGCATCTTCAATATTTTATGATTCTCCTTTTGGACACACTAGGTCCTCCCCTCTTGTGGGCATTGTGACTCAAATAAAACCTTCTATGGTAGGAGATTAGCTTCTCCTAATATTGTCAAAGTTACCTCCTCTTTTGGTGATCTAGAGCCTATGCTTCTTCCTTTTAAAAATTCTCCAAGAAATTTTTCTACTTGGGCATGGTGCAAATAAAAAATAAGACTCCTTCAACTAAAAGCATCTATTATAGAAAAAACATGACTCTATGTTCTATGATGAAAAAGGGTTAGCCTAATATGTATAATTCAGTATGGTAGTTGGTTCTAATTTTCAAGCAGCAGTCTTATGATTTTATTAGTATGGATTCCTTCTTAGCAAGGGTCATAAACATTTTTGTTTAGACTATAAGCACCCCTATTCAAGGGTTTGATGCTAAAACTTTGTTATTTTTTAGACTATTTATTATATATGGAAGTGGACCCTAAGCCCACAATTAACGAATTAAAAAATCAATATGTGCATGTGGTTTCACATTTTGTTAACACTATTGAGCATGAGCACATCACTCCACCACAACTAAGACATGAAAGGAAGTTCACTAGATTGAAAAAATCTCCACATTTGATAGTGAAACAACTTTTGCATGCATAATTTATCAAGTTGCTTCCTATCAAACCCATTAATCCATCAAGACTGAAAGAAAAAATAAGAGAACAAGGAAAGAAATAATCAAACATCAAGCATTGTTTGAAGTAAGTTACCATCCAATGAAGAACAAGAACAAAAAGCATGCACCAAGATTCAACAATGGAGACAAAGATCTTGAAGGGGGGAAAGCAAAGAAAAACCCCCAATATTATGTAGATGGCAAGAAGCCTAAGATATTACAAAGAGAGAGAGAGAGAGAGAGAGAGAGAGAGAGAGAGAGAGAGAGAGACTCTCAATCATGTGTGTGAGTGAATGTGAGAATGAGAGAATTAAGAAAATGAGAAAGAAGCGCCTCATTAATAGAGGTGAGAAAGGAGTTGCATGTAACTCCCATATGCCACCTATCATATAAGTGTGTGCAAAGTGGAAATCCTCATAAGGAGGTGGCTAAAGCCTAAATATTCCTCCAAGAGGAATATGAACGTGAGTCATCCTCACACATGTGTGAGGATACTCAAATAAGACAAAATACTTTGTATTATAAATACAAGTATTTATAAGATGCAATTAATAACCTTTACCAAAGTAAAGTCAAATAACCTTTACCAAGTATAGATTAACTTTCTAACACCCCCTCTTAAGTTTTACTTGGGGGGATTAGATCAAATCCATCAATAGGATGTAAGCCTATATTTTTACAATGATGAAGAAATTTTTCTTTACAAGGGGGTTTAGTGAGAATATCTACAACTTGATCTTCACCCTTGCAATACAAAAGAGAAATTTGTTTGTCTTCAATTTGCTCTCTAATTAAGTGATGTTGAAGAGCAACATGCTTGCTCCTTGCATGAAAAACTAGACTCTTTGCTAAGGCAGTGGCACTTTGATTATCACAATACAAAGGAGTAGGATCCTTTTGAGGTAGACCAAATTTTTCAACCAATCTTCTTAACCATAGTGCTTCTCTAGATGCATTAGTACAACCTTTATATTTAACTCTGATAGAACCAAGAGAAGTGGATTGTTGGTTCTTACTATTCCATGATATTGCACCTGATCCAACAAAGAAACAATAACCACAAGTGGATCTCCCATCATTGAGATCACCTCCTAAATTTGTTTTTGGATTGTGAATCGTGCACAAATTATATTCAAAATAAATAAAGAGTTACAACCTTGTGATCAAGTAGACCACACCAAAATAGTTGTAGCTTACAACAACCCAAAAACACTTATAGTTTCACTAATACATATGGACAGTTTTAAGACTTTAAAACATAAGTATATATTAGAGAGAAATAAAGTTTATAATAAGGATCCTGAAGACCATGTTGCTACCACTGTATTACTATAGTGTTCAAAACTTCTAAATCAGAACATTCTTGTATTCTTTCCTCTGTTGAAAATCTATCCTAGTTACCACTAGTTGCATCAATATCTATGTCATTAGCATCAACTCTTGGCCACTAAACATTGTAATCTTCTTCTTGATCTGCAAACTGATTATAGAAACCTTGACTGTCATCCAATTCTGAATCTTCTGCCCTTGATCTTCTCATTTCATTCCATAGGTCTACTCCCTATCTTTAAGCTTTACAAAGTCTTTAATCATCTTGTTTCTTAAGTTGTCATAGTTCTTAGAAGGAGTGCTGCCCCCTTGATAAGTGCTAGAGCTGAAATTTTGAGACACAATCTCCCACTGCTTATCTAGTTCACTTTTGGCTAGGTCCTTTTGTAACTTCTTGCAATATAGTTTCTAGAAATCAGTGTACATGTTATAGAATCTTGGATCAAATCTTTTCATCTTCCCTACACAGAAATTTGATTCTTTGATATATTCTTTGTGGAACATAGCTCTGGTCTCCATTAATTGTTTGAATTTGTCAATTGACATCTCCATAGTAATTGTCACCTGCTCAAAAAAGTTATAATTTATGAGATCAAAGAAAACCCTAGTGAGTTGGCTTACCCTGCCTTGGAATCGTTCCTCGTTCCTTTTCTTCCAGATAAACCATAAAATATCAGTAGACAGAATAAGCCAAAACAAGTTAAACTTTTTGTTCAAGGCATCTACATGACCACATATAACTTCTTTTTTATTTGTATGAAAGGAAGGATTCCATTAAGAGCTATTACCCATGAAAAAGAGCCAAACTTTTTTAGCAAATAAACAATCAAAAAAAATATGGACTGCAGACTCTTTGACATTACACATTGGGCACCAGACATCACCAACACCAGGACAGAGTTTATTGAGAAAAACAGCCATTTAAAACAAGCTTTTTTTTGGTTCAAGGATATTAGACCAGTTCCATTTGAGGTTGTTTGATAAGGATTCTAGGAAAAGAGTGTCACCCCAGGTCACAGAGATGTGTTGTATAATTTCTTGCGAGTTAGAGAGCATATTATAGATTAATCTTGACTTTGTTTGCACAAGTTTGTTTCCATCTATCCAACACATGTCTATATTGATTTCCTCTTTGATGACCACCCCTGATTGAAACTTACAAAGCATGGTTTTGAACAAGTTTGAGAAAGTTCTAAATTGTTTATCACTTAGATGGAATTCCTCTTTAATTTGGCTCCACTTTTTTGGATGTCCATATTTAAAAAGATCAGTGAATTTGAAATCCCTATAGAGTTAAATTTATGAGCAGAGCAACCCTGTAATAAGGCAAGAGGTTTATTTTTGTGCTTAATGTTCCACCATATTGATCTCTGACCCCATAAGCAGTGGTTATCAAAATAAATAGCTACCCTTTATGGGATAAACAACTTGATTTGCTCCTAGGCTTTCCAAATGCTCTTGAAGATAGCAGATCCACCAGGTTTAACAATGAGGTCCCCAAATAGAGTATCATGGAGATGCAATATGCCCCAAGAATTTTTTTTACAGGGATAACTTTTAACATATTTGTTCTTATTAACACCTTCCAAGGTTCTTCACCTACCAAAGAGTTGATAATCCATTTGGCTGCTAGGGTAAGACCCTGGAGCCTCAAATCTTTAAGCCCCAAACCCCCAACTCTTTGCTCATGCAGCACCAACTCCACTTAACTAAGTGTTTTTTTGTTTTACCCTTACCATATGACCACAAAAAATCCTTATTAACTTATGAATTACATCAAACTAATAGTTGGCAAAAAGCCACATAGAAGAGTAGTATATTGAATAAGCTGACAAAATTTTCTGGCACACCTGCATTCTGTCGGCTAGTGATAGATACAATCTATTCCTTTTTTTGAGTTTCTTTTCAATCTTGGTAAACAACTAGTGCCACATGAGTTTGAAAGAATGATTAATAAGAGAGGAACCTCCTACAACAATATAATAAAAAATGCACAAAATAACAGAAATAGCAGAACATAGAAGAATTTTATTGATCGTAGGCCACTTCGAGGGGGCAACCTCCTTTGAGAAAGTTTAATACAATAAACTCATGGATGCCTTCATTGGTCTCAACACGTACTTATATACTAAGTCTAATCTAAACAACTATTACTCCCCATGAATGTGGGATAATACAATATACTCACGGGATGACTTACAAAGCATATGCGTCCAACAGCAATATACTAACAAAGTAAAGAGAAGGGCTAAACACGGGTTCCTAACTGTTGGGTGAATATTTTGTCTTCAACTAACTGAAGGCAAAATGGTTATATCAACCACAGTGTAATGAGATAAATCTCTCCTCTTAGCAAGGGGAGGTTCCCTATAAACTATCACAAACTAATTTAAACTAAATACTAATTCACGGATGAGACCATATCATCCATTTCTCTTTTTTCAGAAATGATGTTTACAAAATAAAAGAGCACTTTCTTGATACTAACTGAAAAACCAAGAAACCCACGAGAGCACAAAGTCTATCGTTGCTTCTTTTGCTGATTTATAACTTAGAACACAGTAGAATGAGGTGCAGCCCAAAGTCTTCACCGAAAACTACGACAAAATATATGATCACAAAAGATAATAGTAGTTCAAAGCCTTTCCAATATCCTTTACTTTAAAACACTAAATCACAAACCAAAGATAATTGTTGTAACACAAAGTCTCCACAATCAACTTTAGAACATCTCCCAGATTATTCTCCCTCACACTACTATTTAACCAAACAGATAAGATCGTATTAGGAAAAGGACATAAGAACAATTTCCAATACAACACAAGTTATTTCAACACAAATTTTGAATGATCACTTGCTTTCTTATTCACTTGATAAAATTTGATTTACAATTTGAAATCAAAGTCTCAAAATGCTCTTCAATTTGGCAGAGTTTCGCTTCAATAACTAAAAGATAATATTTACAATAGAGGCCCTCTTTATTTATAGGGAGGAGCCTAGAGCAAAAATAGGAAATTTACAACTACTTTGACTTATTCAACAAAAGAGTCATATTTGACTTGGGACTTCCTTTTTCCCACATGTAATTACATCTCAGAAAATTACATGTGGATATGTCTAAAACTGAAAATAAAGTACATATGAAAATATAAAAATAAACTATGGCATTAGTTTCCTCCGTCATTCTTCTTTAGAAAATCCTGGTACATGGCTTGTATGGCTGCCATCTCGCATGCATCTGGTTTAGCTGTGTTTTCTGAGATGGTGCGGGCCCGAAGAATTGCATCTTTCACTATTTTTATTGCCTTTTCATGTTTGTACAAATTGTCCTTCAAATTTTCTAAAGTTGAATGTTGATCATATAGATTATCCATTGAAAGCACTGAGGGCACCTGCTCTTCAAATTTTCTTTGGACCATTTCTTCAAAGGAACTTATCATCTCCTCTACTAAGAGGAACTTATGGTCTTCACCTGTTAGGGTGCATGGAAGTTCTTCCAGCCGGTGTAGAAGTGTGACATCACTATCTTCATTGGCTTCTCAGGCTTGACATAGATCTTCAAGTAAACCATTTATTATGTGGATACGATGAACCAGAGTCTCCTTGGTTTTAAGATATGATTCCCTATTTGCAATGACCCCAATGGTGATTAGATTCTTTATCTTAATCTTTTTCATATCTATCCAATCCTCCAAGCTCTCTTCTTGATCTTGCAGCTCTTGTGAGAGTAAGTCAATCAGGTTGTCCAACTCAGCTTTAGCTTTATCCATCTTCTCTTTTCTCTCTACAGTGGTTTTTAGCAGAATTCATCCTTGAGCTAACAAATGCTCCACAATATCTCCCACCACCCTTCCTCTGGCTTGTGCTTTTTCAACCTTTTGAATCAGGGGATCTTCTATAATCACTGCCATGGGTTCTACAATTTCTGATGACTTCACTATCTTTTGAAGAACAGAAGCAAGTTGTTCTGATTTGGCCTTATGCTGTTCTTTCTCTTTTTTGACTTCATCATACTTTTCAAGTAAAGTGCTTGCAGTAGTTTAAAAATCTGCTTTGATGCCCTCATGAGTTAGCTTGCCCAACTCAACCCCTAAAATGACATAATCATTCATGTCAAAAGTGTCAACAGTGGCATCTTTTGGTGGTTTAGCAATTTCTGCGTATCTAATTCCTTTCTCATTGACAAGCCTAGAAACAGTCTTAGGCTTCTTCTTCTGAGTCTTTGCTTTTATAGGTAACAGCTTTTCAATATCAATCTCATCAGGTGAAATAGCTTACTTATTCCTCTTTGGAGTATATGCAGATGACCATGTGGGAAGCACAGAAGCGCCAACAATTGGAGATGAGTCTACCACTTGTTTTGTCAGATCCATATTTATACCTGTTATAGTCACAATAGGACTGGTGTTGGTAAAAACCACACCTATATCAACAACTTTCTCTGAAGTATCGAGAAGATTATCTAAGACAGATTGTTCACCAATGTCAAAAGATGGAGAGGATAAACTTGGAATGGAACCAAAAGAATCAAAAATGGTCCCAAAACTGGTTTTCACAGAAGCAAGGGTATTATCAGAAGAAACAACAAAGATAGGTGAAAGAGGAACATTTGAAATCATTGGGAAACTACCAAAAACTGGAGTATGAGGAAGAGGTGTAGAAACTTGTGTTCCAGTGGGAAGATCTTTCTCAGGGGATTGAGGTGGATCACCAAGTTGTTCTACTTCTGTATCTTCATCTTTACCTTGTTCAGTTTCATCTTCTTCATCAGATTTATCAAATACTTTTGTTTGTTGAACATCCTTAGACTTCTGAATATCTTGCTCTTCAACCTCAACATCTTCAATCTCCATTCGATCAACATTAGTATCTTCAACATTTGATTCAGTGACATTGGAAGTTTCTGCAACTTCCTTCTTCTTCCCTCCTTTGGAAACAAACTTAATTTTTGGTTTGCATATCTTAGAAGAAGGGGCGTCACTCTTGTTTTTGGTTCTGTTCTCTGCCTTCTTGCCTGTCTGTTCCTGTGCTTCAGTCTCTGACCCTGTGAGGAACTCTTTCAATTTAATCCCTTTACCTTCCAACCACACATTTGTGTTGGCCAGGATTGGTTGAAATCTTTTCCTTATAGATGTTTCTTCTTTGACTGACCATTTCACCTCTGGAAGAGGTGAGATTTCAACATTCTATGTGTTATATTTGTGATCTAGAACATCCCCATCATCCTCCATTCTGTCTAGAATATCAGCGAGGCCTAGCTCTTCAATCTGACTCAGGTGAAGTCTGCAGTAGTCTAGCTTCCTGATCTCATTCTGTGTCCTGAGATCAGCCCAAATATCTTCAACCATCGGTACATGAAAGGTTGACTTCCTTTTGATTTTATCTTGCACTTTTCTGAAGTCAAAATGGTCTCTTTTCTTGGAAGTTCTCATAGTGACCAGCTGTAATTCAGAATCAACTATTTTTTCTTTGTTAGTTAATTGAACTGAATACCTTCCAATTTCAACGGGGAACTTTATCCCTGACTTCTTCAGCTCCATCTATTTATTGTGCACTACAATCAGCTATCTACATAGCTCCATAAGAACAACATGGTCACTAGGATACCGTGGAAGCATATAAGGGTAACTTGGATAATACCCTACCCTGAGATATGTGAAAGTGGGGAATTGCAGGAACAAGCAACCAAAAGAATTCACAATCTGCCAAGCTTCATCTGAGACCCTTTTCTGAACAAGTTTATCATCCCATAAGCACATGAATACTGAAAAGAAGGTATCATTGACCCTTCAGAATTGATGAATCGATCCCTTCAGAGTAATTTGAGGGTAATACTCATATACAGGGATCAATCTTCTGTCTCCTACCTGAGTCAAACCTAGAAAGCTTCTCATGCTTGCAGCAGCATATACAAGGTACGAGGTCATATAGAATTTGAATGTTGTATTGACCTTCACCAGTTGCTCATGCAATGCATTATTGATTTGTTCTCCCCAGAATATTCTCTAAGTACCTCGAAGAATGACCTTGATGTAAGTGTACATCCAGTCTTGGAACTTGGAAGCAGAAGGGAGTCCTCTGATGCGACTCAAGAGAGTAATCAAATCACAAACTTCCTCTACAAAGTCACTCCTATGAAGATCCTTTGGCTATCTGGTCAAATTACTTCTAGGGATTTTCAACCATTTGTTGTTTATGTACCTTCTTGCAGATTCCACATCTTTATCATAATCTTGTTGCCCCTGAGCAAAGTCAATCTGTCCAATGTTTTCAACAGGTGGACACATGAAGATTTTGTCAAGGAATTCTGCATCCAACCTCATGATCACATTCCCTTGAGAATCTATCACAACTCTAGTGTCTCTGTTGTAATGGCTAGCCACCTGAAGAACGAACTCAAGATTATGTGCAGAAACTGGAAATGAGGCAACCAAATGAATATTATTGTCAATGATCCTCTACATATGCCTAGAAGGATTTGTCTGTTTTGTTCTATCCACAAATTCTGCCATGTCCACATGTCCAATTTCTGTATCTCTGATTTCATCAATATTTGACTGCACCGCCGTCAACGGAAAGACACCTTGGTACTTGTACTTCATGATTTTTGCCTTGGACGGAGATGGCTCTGACATTAGCTCTGAAGAGAACTCTAAGATTGATGTCTACCACAAACACTAGTTGAGAACTGCAAAAGGCCATGATCTCACAGTTAGGGGAAAAATGGATAAACTGGGATAACCGCGATTTGATGATCATGGACAGGAAAGCATGCGTTGAAGGGCTTAAGTGCACGCAAATCGAGGTAAGGGCGAAAGCAAGCTAACAGGTCTTGAAAGGTGAATTTTCCCAGTGTTGAGAAAAGTTCAGGAAAATCTGCACGAGCGATCAAAATGACCGCCCTTGCATGAGGAAACACTTGCACGTGTAAAGTCGGATGTTTTAGCCACTTGTGCATGTGTTTGGGAAGAATTTCATTCTTTATTGTGCAAAGTCAGTGAAAAACACTGATATTACATGTGTTTTCTTTTTGGAAGAATGCTTTATATGTAAAGGCAGGCAAAACGACTACCCTTACATCAGGGTATTTAGCAACTTTAAAGGCATGTGCATGGTCGGCTAATTGGACCACTTCTACAGGTATGTTGTTTTGCAAGTGTATGATGCTTTAGCGGTGCAAAATGCCGACACTTCATGTAAGGGAGGGTTGTAAGTGTTCGAGCGGCAAATAACACTGACTTTGCATGTCACGCCCGCATCTCTCGTGTGGACGCGACGCACAAACTCCCGTGTCACGACAACATTCGCCATGTGGTCACGACACGGGCCATGAAAATTTTTTCTTTCTAACCCTAAGAAGCCCCTCGCACGCATCTGCGTGCTTGGTGGCTATACGCAACGGTGTAAACGTGTCGACGTGATCGTGATGGTGAAGGTCGTCTAGGGGGAAATGCGACACGTAGTGTGTCGCTTCTAGGGTTAGATCGATTCCAATCTGTATCCTAAGTTACCTAGGTGAAGATAATTCACCGGCATCGATCCCTAGCTAGCTCGGATCGAAAGGTGAAGTTATATGGTGTCATGATGGTGCACGATTGAAGTGGAATGATAGATAGAAAAGTATCAAGGATTAAATAAATATCGCATAAATTTAATCCTAGGAATCTAGTATAATTTCGGCAACATAACGTGTTACCGATAAATGCAAAAATAAATTTTAAATAAACGCAAATAGGAAAAATAAATCAAATAAACGATTAAATATTAAATACCCTTAGAACAAAATCAGCGTTATAAATTAAAATAATAGCATTAATAAAAATGACAAGACGTCAATCAATTCAACTGAGAAGCCGAGTTCGTCATTAAATATAATTTGGCATTATATTTAATATCTCACTCGAGAATTTAATGGGTGAGGGAGGAGGGTTTAAATAACCCTCCCCATAAAACAATAATAATAAAATCGATTATAAATAACAACGTAAAAATTAATGGTAAAAAAAAAACTCAAAAATAATTTTAAACAATAAATGTCCCGCCAAGTAAAAAGAAGTTGAAATCAAGCCCCATTAAAATGAATTTAACATCAAGGGAAAAATTCTTCCCAAAATGGAATAAATATAATACCCTTCAAAAATAAATTTAAATCACAAGTTATTATCAAATCTTAAACATTAACCCATTCAGTCTAAAGTTGAAACCACTCAAAAGGATCTTCCCAGAGTTAAAATTTAACAATAAAGGAAATAAGAGTTTTTAAAAGAATTAGAAATTCAAATCCACTTCCTCACAAATCTCTCTCAAATAATTAAAAGAATATTGTTTTCAAATAAAAGAAGCCCTAAAGAATAATAATTGTTTCTAATAGCAAATGCCTTAATCCCTCATATCTACCATTTTCCTCTTGCCCTAATCTCTATTCTCTTATTTTCTTTTTTTTTTTTTTTCTCCAAGCCCTAATCTCATCTCTTATCTTTTTTTTTATATGGTTTTGTTTTGCCTCTTCTTCTTGCAAGGTTAGGGTTTAAGGGCATCAATGGAGGCTATAGTTGATAGCCGGAGGTACGCACAGTCATGTGATACCATACAAATATTTTTTTTGTGTGTAATGCTTATATATATATATATATATATATATATATATATATATATATATATATATATATATATATATATATATATATATATATATATATATATATATATATATATATATATATATATATTTTAATACTGAAAGGGCAAGAGTTTGTATATTGTTGCAGGGTTGGGATGCAGAGGGGCCGCCGGCGGTGGCGCTGCTGTGGGTGGACAGAGCGGAGTGGAGAGGGGGTCGTGGTGGTGGTGTGGTGGAGGACAGAGGCCGCGGTGGAGGCTGGGTGGAGGAGTTTCGGGCAGCGGTGACGGCGGCGCTATCGACAAGGGTGGCGGGGCTTGGAGGTGCCGCTGAAGGGTCGGCGGTGGAGGAGGTTTTTCGGGGAGAGAGAGTGGGGTTTGGTGCGCAGGGTGTAAGGTGAGGGTTGCGGGTTTAGGGTAACGGGTGGGGTGTGGGCTGTGAGTGTAGTGTGTGTGGGGTGTGGGTGAGGTGGAGCCCCCACCCACACCGTGTGGGTGGAGGCTCCGCAATTTAAATCACAAGTTATTATCAAATCTTAAACATTAACCCATTCAGTCTAAAGTTGAAACCACTCAAAAGGATTTTCCCAGAGTTAAAATTTAACAATAAAGGAAATAAGAGTTTTTGAAAGAATTAGAAATTCAAATCCACTTCCTCACAAATCTCTCTCAAATAATTAAAAGAATATTGTTTTCAAATAAAAGAAGCCCTAAAGAATAATAATTGTTTCTAATAGCAAATGCCCTAATCCCTCATATCTACCATTTTCCTCTTGCCCTAATCTCTATTCTCTTATTATTATTTTTTTCTCCAAGCCCTATTCTCATCTCTTATCTTTTTTTTTTGATATGGTTTTGTTTTGCCTCTTCTTCTTGCAGGGTTAGGGTTTGAGGGCATCAATGGAGGCTATAGTTGATAGCCGAAGGTACGCACAGTCATGTGATACCATACAAATATATTTTTTTTTGTGTAATGCTTATATATATATATATATATATATATATATATATATTGATACTGAAAGTGCAAGAGTTTGTATATTGTTGCAAGGTTGGGATGCAGAGGGGCCGCCGCCGCCGGCGCTGCTGTGGGTGGATGGAGCGGAGTAGAGAGGGGATCGTGGTGGTGGTGTGGTGGAGGGCAGAGGCCGCGGTGGAGGCTGGGTGGAGGAGTTCTGGGCAGCGGCGCTGTCGACAGGGGTGGCGGGGCTTAGAGGTGCCGCTGGAGGGTCAGCGGCGAAGGAGGTTTTTCGGGGGGGAGAGAGTGGGGTTTGGTGCGCGGGGTGTAAGGTGAGGGCTGCAGGTTTAGGGTAACAGGTGGGGTGTGGGCTGTGAGTGTAGTGTGTGTGGGGTGTGTAGGAGGCGGAGCCCCCACCCACACCGTGTGGGTGGAGGCATGTGGGTGGGGGCTCCGCAATTTAAATCACAAGTTATTATCAAATCTTAAACATTAACCCATTCAGTCTAAAGTTGAAACCACTCAAAAGGATTTTCCCAGAGTTAAAATTTAACAATAAAGGAAATAAGAGTTTTTAAAAGAATTAGAAATTCAAATCCACTTCCTCACAAATCTCTCTCAAATAATTAAAAGAATATTGTTTTCAAATAAAAGAAGCCCTAAAGAATAATAATTGTTTCTAATAGCAAATGCCCTAATCCCTCATATCTACCATTTTCCTCTTGCCTTAATCTCTATTCTCTTTTTTTTTTTTTCTCCAAGCCCTAATCTCATCTCTTATCTTTTTTTTTGATATGGTTTTGTTTTGCCTCTTCTTCTTGCAGGGTTAGGGTTTGAGGGCATCAATGGAGGCTATAGTTGATAGCCGGTGGTACGCACAGTCATGTGATACCATACAAATATATTTTTTTTTGTGTAATGCTTATATATATATATATATATAATACTGAAAGGGCAAGAGTTTGTATATTGTTGCAGGGTTGGGATGCAGAGGGGCCGACGGCGGCGGCGCTGCTGTGGGTGGACAGAGCGGAGTGGAGAGGGGGTCATGGTGGTGCTGTGGCGGAGGGCAGAGGCCGCGGTGGAGGCTGGGCGGAGGAGTTCCGAACGGCGGCGGCGGCGGCGGCGCTGTCGACAAGGGTGGCGGGGCTTGGAGGTGCCGCTAGAGGGTCAGCGGCGGAGGAGGTTTTTCGGGGGGGGAGAGAGTGGGGTTTGGTGCGCAGGGTGTAAGGTGAGGGCTGCGGGTTTAGGGTAACTGGTGGGGTGTGGGCTATGAGTGTAGTGTGTGTGGGGTGTGGGGGAGGCGGAGCCCCCACCCACACCCCACTATTACTAAGGATCGGGGGATGTGGGCGCTACCCACAGTCCCCCATTAATTTTTCTTTTATTATTCTTTTTTTTGTGTTTGTTTGTTTTTTTTTTTTTAAATAAAATAAAATATTATATATATAAACGTATATATATTTATATATTTATATATGTGTTTTTTTTTTGTTTTTTTTTTAATGAATGTTTATATCTAGGAATTTAAAAGGCAAATAAATTTATTCTGTTATAGATTTTTTTTTTTGTTTAAACACAGCATAAATACAGTAAGGTTAGAACATAAGGGACAACAATCCTATCCATAAAATGAATTAAACAGAATACTAGATTGAAAAGTATAACATAGATAACCCATAGCTTTTTTTTTTTTTTTTTAAAACATGAGTATATAATCAAAATGTATCATTTTCTTGGATGCCAAAATAAAACAGAAATGCCTCACTTTTATTGTAATAGAGATGAAAACAACAGAATTTCCTAGTTTCATTTTCTTCCAACAGCATCTAATGCAAGGGGAAACTTTCAGACACGAACAATAATAAATCTAGGTTCTCTCTTCCTTTTTTTTTCTTGCATTCACCAAAATTTCCTCTATAACTTTCACGTATTTATGTTTCTTTTGCAAGGATTAATTACAGAAATGTAGCATACATTGCTCTATCTTTCATGGTATGAAACAAACTCCTATTCAGCCATATTTCCACATATAAATTTCTTTTACAAACAACAATGACAGGACATAACTACTCATAAGCATTTCCTTTCTCCTGGTGCAACTAGTAGGGTGAGAAACTTGCAATGTTATTTAAATTTCTAACAACTCAGTTTCTTTACATGTCAACAACTAATACATAGAAATTTCATTACAAAAATAACAGAAAATGCACTTTCCCCTTTTTTTTTAAACCTACAATGAGATACAAACAACGGCCTTATAACACATGCATACTTCTTGTCTTTGAAAGCAATAATGTCAGAAGATATAAATTTATTTCTCTTGTAATTCTCTTCACAATGATAACTTCATAATTAAGGAGAGCCCATTTTAACCTTGATAATAGGAAGTCACATTGGGTAACCATTTACAGCCAACTACATGGCAAGTTTCTTAGCAACATTTACAAGAATTTACCAGGCAACAAAGCCACTAAGGCCATGGCTAAATCAGCCACTACAATACTACAAGGGGAACCATTTGAACACCAAACTAAGCTCCCATACAAGCTTTATCTCTTTTCTTAACAACCTGCAACTAATCACAACAACCAGACAACAAAAGAACAACATTCCAGCCACTACAAAAAGCTCTCCTCCCTACCGTAGACCCGCAAGAGGGTCACCCCTGAGCTAGGGAGGTAGGGATTTCACACAGGGTTTCATTCCACAACAAAAGCAATCACAATAACAGAAAAATTGAACAACCCCATAGGTTTAACACATAACTTAACTCATACAAATGAGCTTGGTGAGGGTAGGGAATAGACCCCTCAACTTAAAAGGGCTCCCAAATGATAAAAATCTCAACACATGGCCTCAAGCCAAAATCATCAAAACACCACCATCCTCCAAATCACAAATACTCCATGGTACTCTTTCCATCCAATAAATCACAACCCAAGGCCTCAAGCCAGAACTCTCCATAACACCACCCTCCACAAATATCACATAAAATCTCCATGGCACTCTTGCCATTCAATATCCTCCTCCACAAATATAAGCCCTCAAGGCACAAATACAACTGTGGGAGAGCCCCCAAGGATGTTCCTTTCCCCTACCCATACTAGTTGAGTATTACCTCCATTGGAGGTGCTCTCACCAACACCCATCCCAACATCACAATGCAAACAACACACAACCAAAATCTAAACATTACACATCATATAAGCAAAGGTAAGAAAGAAAGTAAGGAGGCCTACCTTCAAGGCCTTGACAATGGAAGTAGAATTAGTGAAGAGCTCCAAGCCTTCCCAAGCCTTCCTCTCTTCCAAAATTTTTCAACCTTCTCCGAACTCCTCCAAAAATAGAGAGAAAACTAAAAATTGCAAGAAACATAAAATTGCAAGGAAAAGAGCTAGAAAAGAAGAACCCCCACTCCTCTACAAGAGGAGCTATTATAGGCCATCAACTTGGCCTTGAGGGAATGAGAAGGTGACATTTGTCACCATCTCCTCTCTCCTCCAAAGCCACTTGCAAGAGTGAGAAGGTATGAGGATGACAAGTGTCATCCTCTCATTCCACCCCCATCTCCACCTCCTCCACTTGTGCTCCCACACAAGTGGGAGGGGGACAAATGGTGAGTTGGATTCCCACTCACATCTCCAAGAAGACAAGGGTATTGAATGGTGCTCCAACTCACTTGGGAGTTTTGGAGGACTCTTGGAGACCTCCCAAGTCTTCCTTGGGAATGATTCCCAAAACGTTGGGATGGGAGATGAGTCCTTCCCAAGGCAAGGCCCATCCCCCATCTTCCCTCTTTTCTAAATTCGTCACTTTTACTCAACCATGGTTTAGGGTGACCTAAGGTGAGTCAAAACTAGGGTTAGATAGTCCAAGTTGACCCTAGACTCATGGTTGACCACCTAGGGTAACTTTTGGGACCCTAGGGTTCATGAAGGGGTTAAAAATCCACATTTAAATGGCCTAAAAAAATAATATAAATACCAAGTGGTATAAATCAAATAAAATTATACAACACTTATTATTAAACAATTTTAAATAAAAAAAGGGTACTAAGGCTAAAATAAATAAAATTAAATCAAGCACAACCAATCTACACTCAAATTCAAACGTGATCCTTATCCCTCTTGGGAATGGATCGGCTTAATAGGGGATATCATAGTGTGAATTCTACCTCTGATTTCCTGTGGCTAGGGAATGTAAAACCTACACATCTCGATCAAGTGTCAGTCCTGTCATGGAAAGTCATAGCTGAAGCAACTGGAAATTAAATTCACGAAAATGAATGCAATCAACAACCTCAATACATAAATCTAAATTACACTACATTATCCAATCACATGTCAATTAATCCATATCACATAAACAACTAGAATCTCATCACAAAACATCATCAAATATAGACTTGTGATTCGATTTCCACAAATAGCATCACTATGATCAAAACGAATCGCATATGTCAAACCAATGTCCTAACATAATCAGTGGATCAAATCAAGTCTACAAAATGAAGCATAGTCACTAAGGTCTAATAGTGTCATCTACTAAATAGCATGACGATCAAAATATGGAAGGTAAAATAATTGGCCTCACATTGCAAGTTGGTATTTCAATCTTATGTGTAGGGGCGGTCATTTTGCCCACCTTTGCATTTGGATAAATCTTTAAATGCCTAAGTGGCAAAAATGCCAACTTTGCATCTTGTGAGCATGCAGAGATTAATCTTCTCAGAAGACAAAAACTTGACAAACACTCACAAGAAAATATCGGCCAAAGGGGGTTTAAACAAAAAAAATAAAAAAATAGGGTTTTATGAATGACACAAAAGAAGAAAGGCATAAAAATTATGATTTTGTTTTGAACAATATACAAACAATATAATCCTCGAAGGACAAGGGTTTGATCACATTAACTAACAAGAAATTAAAAAAAAACCGTAACAAGGAAACAACAATGAAAAACACTTACCTGTAGAACGAGGAAACCCTAAATGTGTCAATGGCAACTTAAAATCCATTATAATTTGAAGGCGCGTGATCGAACAGTTGAAGAAGGGATTGACGAATTGACTGGGAAGCTTTGAAAAAAGAAATGACAAGAAAAACAATGAGTTGATTCATTAAAAGCTTAAAAATAGACCCTTAATGTTTAGCACGAGTGGCCATTAATGCCACTTGAAGTTCGTGATCTTGGAGATCTTGCTCAAGCGGTGATTTCGGCCGACCTGACACGTGCTTTACAAAATGCAAAAGCGGTAAAATCCGCCGACATTACATATGCTTCATGTCGAGGAACATGTAACGGCGGCAAAAAGTGCCGCTCAAGCATGTTGAAAATGAAAAACTATGTAAAAGCGGCAAAAACTGTCGACTCAACACAATAAAACACTTGGAATATGTGATAGCAGTGAATTTGACCGCTCTGACACATTCAAATTCAAAATTTCACTAACCCCAAAATGATCAAAATTGACATTTTGGTCAGTTTATGACTTAATCGATTTGCACAAAATTTGAGGAATCGATTCGAGGGAATGTCGCAAACTAGTTTAGGATGCCAAATGAATTCACATGGGACCAAGAGAATCTTGTCTCAATTTGTGAACTTAGAGTATAGATTACGAAATGGACAAGTTTCGTAGGGGTTGTCTACAAAAATGAGCGTAGCTGATTTTGAGAACAACAGCTAGCTCTAACTGGGGAACTTCCATCGATCGAACTTTGAAATGATCAAAGGGAGGAGAATCCAAACTCTAAGTGCCTTCATCGATGCCATTGGGCTATAGAGTCAAGCTATAAAGAAAAAGACACAAAAGATTAAACAAAAACACAAAAATAAAAACACAAAACTATACAAATGTACAAATGAACTTATCTGATACTTCAAGGATTGAAGTGCTTCAGATGTTGCCCACTGTGAGGCAACAAGAATGGTGTTCCATCCTAATACTCTAGCAAGAAGCTATTTTCACCATAGAACTGATGAATGGTGAACGGACCTCTCCACAAGGAATCAAACTTCGCATGCATTCCTTTTGGTTCCCTCCTCTTGTCCCACAACAAGACTTGATCTCCAATCTAAAACTCACGAGTCCTTGCTTTCTCGTCAAAGAGTTTCTTTACCTAACTTTGATGCTTAGCAATACGATCCACTACCATAGTTCGATGCTCCTCAAGTTCAGTTAGGTACATAATCCTTTTATCAATAGAACTATCAAAAGTTCTATCCTCCACTGCCTTTGCCAACTTCAATGTTGGCAATTCCAAAGTAATTGGTATCTCTGCATTTAGACCATACAAAATTTGAAATGGTGACATACCTATTGCCCTTTTAGGGGTAATCATGTCTGCCCATAAATCATCAAACAATGCTTTATGCCAAGTTCTCTGATTCTCTTCCACTAGTTTCCTGATAATAGTAACCAGATTTTTATTACTTGATTCTGCCTAACCATTTCCTTATGGATAATAGTCTGAAGAGTGGGAAAGAATGATCCCATGCTCATAGAAAAAGTTAGTAATCTCATGGGAAGAGAAACAAGTAGCATTGTCCGCTACAATCTTGTTTGGGACTCCAAACCGGGAAATAATGTTTTCCTTAAGGAAATTACATACCACTTCAGAAGTAGCATGCTTAACTAGGATGGCTTCCACCCACTTGGTAAAATAATCTGTCGCGGTGAGAACATAGTTGTGTCCTGCACTTGATGGTGGGTTCATAGCGCCAATGAAGTCGATGCCCCATTGTTGAAAAGGTTCTTCAATCACCACTGGCTTGAGAGGTAACGCGGCCAACTTCAGTTTCCCAACAAACTGTTGACACAACTCACACCTACGCACCCAATTGTACGCATCCTGAAACAGTGTGGGCCAATAGTATCTAGCTCGCAGAATCTTGTGAGCTGTCACAGGTGCAGAAAAATGTCCTCCACAAGCTAGATTGTGGAAAGACTCTAGAAGTCTACTTTGTTGCGCTTTATCCACGCAACAGAGAAATACTCCATCAAGGCTTCTTTTGTACAAACCATTATCCCATAGGACATAGTTAGCTACCTTCAACTTAACAATTCTTTTCTCCTTATAAGACAGATGGGTAGGACACTCACCATAGGTAAGAAAATGAGTGATATTTGAATACCACTCATTAGTAGTAGTGACAAAAAGAACAGTTGGTGTATCCTCAACTTCTTCTTCTTTGTCCCATGTCTCTTTTGGTACATTATCAGCGATCAATTGACACAAACCTCTTCCACACACAAGCTTAGTACGTTTGATATCAAGATCAAACTCTTGGATCTTAGCAATCCAATTACCTCTTTTGGTTCCAAACTCCTGTTGAGTTAGAATCAACTTTACTATTGTGTCAGGCACCAAAACAACAATATGTGAATTCAGAATATAGAATCAGAAATGCTTTACCGTCTTGACCACAGCATAAGCATGCTTCTCCATATTTTAATAATTCAACTCATGAGCTTTGAGAGGACAACTCATAAATGATATGGGGGATTCCACACCTTCTTCATTCTGCTGAACAAGAATGGCTGAAAGTGTATGTTCAGAAGCGTAGCTGTAAACTATGAAATCTTTGGTATAGTCAGGACAAACAAGAACTAGAGCATGAGCAATAGATTTCTTGATATCCTCAAACACCACTTTGCCTTTCGCAGTCCAACAGAAAGTAGCCTTACCCTTCATCATGTTGACGATGTGACGGGTTTTTTTTGCAAATTCTGGAATGAACCTTCGCAGAAAATTCACCTTTCCAAAGAAAGAATGAACTACAGTCTTACTAGTAGGCAGAGTAAGACTTTGAATAGATTTGACTCTTTCTGAATCAATTTTAGTGCCTTCATGGGATACAATGTGACCGAGAAGTTTACCTTCTGTAACCCCAAAAACTGACTTCTTAGGGTTGAGAGAGATACCATTTTGTCGACAGCGTTCTAGCACTTGTTGTAAATGATGCGCATGATCATGACGGTGTTTGGAGAAAATAGTCAAGTCATCAAGATACACCACAATGAACTTCCCCATCTCATCTCTGAAGGCAAGGTCCATTGCTCTTTGGAATGTGGCACCAGCATTGATCAGACCAAAAGGCATTCTGCGATATGCAAATGTGCCCCAAAGTGTAGTGAAAGCAGTTTATACTGATCTGCTTCATTGACTTCCACTTGATTATACCCCAAAAAACCGCCTAGCATAGACAGCATTTCTGAACTAGTTACTGTTTGCAACACTTAGTCCATGATGGGTAGGGGGTAGTTATCCTTTAGAGAAGATTGGTTCAAATTCCTAAAATCAACACAAATACGGATTTCTCCATTCTTCTTCCTTACAGGAACTATGTTCGCGATCCAGGTGGAATGATGAATTGGAAAAATTATCCTTGCATTCAACATCTTCTGAATCTCAGAAATGATAGTACCTAATATTTTGGGGTTGTATTGCCTTTGTTTCTGCTTGTGAGGCAATGACCCAGCTTTGAGGGGAATTTCATGATGAATTTCCTTAGGTCTGAAGGACTTCAGATCATCATAGGAATATGCCAAGACATCAATGTAATGGTGAAGGAGTGTAATGAATTTGAACTTCTCATCGGCAGTGCAACATTTCCCAATGTTGACCATTTTGGGATCTGCCTCCAAACTCAAATTTACTTGCTCAAATTCCATAGAGGAACTTGAATCCAGTTGTTGTTGCTGCTTGATATATCTATCATGCTTATCAAATAGCTTCTCAAGGGAAACCAAACCTTTTGGAATTTTATTCCTTTTTAGTTGAAGAAACTCTTTGTCGGTTTGTGAATCTATTTCGGAAATGTATTCCTGTGGTGGAGATTCACTACCTTCAAAATAGACCTCATCAAAGCTATCCATCTTTTCCAAGAAAGAAATGATTTGGTTATCACCATTGAACACCTGCCAATGGTCAGCATTATCAGGTACACTTGGTCGGAAGACCAGCTCAATAGTGTACTTGTTTCCTTTGAAATCTTTATGAGGAACCATGAGAGTGGCAGAAACAGCTAATGAATCTGCACGATCATTAAACTCTCTTGGCACTGCAGAGATATTAAAAGCATCAAAACCTTCAATGCAATCCCATACACAATTGCAATAGTGTCTCAATCTTTCATTTTTGGTTTGATACAAATTTCTCACTTGACAAACCACTAATCGGCATCTCTTTGAGCATGAAGAATTTTAACACCCCTAGCATGAGCAGCTTCCAATCCGAGCAACAATGACTTGTATTCGGCGGTGTTGTTGGTATTGTCAAATTGTAACTTGTATGAAAAAGGGAAGATATCAACTTGTGGGGATATCAAAACAACTCCGGCTCCAGAACTGGTAGAGGAACAACCGCCATTAAAGTCTAAAACCCAGGCCTCATTAGAATTTGATTTTTTGGAATTTTGTTGATCAAAAGATTCCTCTTCATCAGTGAGGGAAGAATCTGGCATTATTATACCTTCACCTGAACTTTCATCTAAAAACTCTTCTGATTCTCAATCTGAATTATCTGAGCTATCACCTGATGAACTAGAAACATCTTCAATGGACAAGAAATAATTACCCATTCCCGAGGACTCAAACAAAATTTGAGCTTTGGGATTTGCCGTTTGGGTAACAATATATTTTGCCTCCTTCTCAGGAAGCAACTTTTGCATGATGCCTTTAACAGGTATCCTTGCTTCAGATAGATCCATGTTCAACTCCCCACCTACATCCTTACAAAAATTACGCCCAAGCAGAATGCCATAGGAAGCTGGAACATCAGCTACTAGGACTGTCATCTTAATTCTCTTGTTTGGAAAAGCTGCAAATGCAAATTGGGCATCTTTGATTTGACCCAAAAGTGGTACTTGCTTGTTTTCCATGGAGAAACATCTCCCAAATGTCTTAGTTAAGGTGAGGCCAAGGGAGTTTGCTACTTTGGCAGGCATAACATTATCAGAGGCTCCAAAATATATTATGCAGTTACTCAACTTGCGACCATTTACCAATAGAGAAACATAGAAAGGTTTTATTTTTCCAGAGGCAACAATAGGAGTAGTGACAAGATTATTTTGGCTAGATTTGTTCTTAGAGGAATCATGGGCAACTTTCAAAAAATCTTGTCCTGTAGGGATGGTCTTGTTTTTGACGTATTTAGCTAACCTATCAAACTGTTTAGGATTAGCTTGTAAATCCTCAACTTCAGACATTTGGATTTTGGTCTTCCTAGCATGATCTATTATATCAAATAACTGGAATGAGCTAGAAACAGAGGAAGGAAATCCATCATTCTAATTTTTATTAAGGGTAGTACTGGTCTGAGGGACAAAAGTAGAAGATACAGGATTGTTAGATGTACTTACTTGCTTATTGCCCACCAGGTCCTTTGATTGGAAAGGCAGTGGAGTTCCTCGTTTAGCAATTGAGATCACTAGTTGAGGTTCTTCTCTTGCTTTTCCCTTATCAACTTGCTGAGTTGACTGATTTTGGGACCTAGTGAAAATAGCATATGCTCCATCATACACTTCTCCTTCTTTTTCAGCTTCGTCTTGGTAATTCAAAAAGCCGATGGTAGAGTCGCCAGCTAATTCTTCTTCTCCTTCTGCAAAGATATTAGCATCATTCTCCTGGTCCAACTTGGGTTGGAAAGAATGATCATGTTTGGCTTCATAATAGCCAGCTGCTGAGTTGACCTGCGCTACTTCAATGGAAAGCTTCCCTTGCGTAGGTGGAAGACAATTGGGTTGCCCTTGATTTTTAGCAGCATTGCCTTGATATGAATTGTTGGGAAATGTCCTCCTTGGTATATCCCAATAAGAAGGAGGGGTAGACATACCTTGGGACATTTGCCTTTTCAGAGCTAGCAATTTATTTGCTAACTTTTGCACCATAGGGTCCGTAATGCTTGTGGAAGAATTCTCAGTAGAAGAGGAACCTTTATTTCTATTAGAATCTCTTCTTATCTTACCTGCAAGGATAAGATCATCTTCAACTTTGGTAGCCAAAATCTAAGTTGTAGGAAGATCTGCAGGGCCAGCACGCCTTAACAGAAAACTCACTTCAGGAAGTTGAGTATTGATAAAGAAACACTTAAGATTCTCCGCTGTTGGCTGAGCAGTTGCAGGAATCTTGTTTCTCAACTTATTGAACTTAGCGATGAAGTCTTGCGTAGGTTCATTAGGCTCTTTCTTCATTTGTGTAAGTTGAGCTAATAAGGTGTGTGCATCTTCTACAGGTTTGAACCTAGCCTCAAACTTGGTCTTGAGAGTGTTCCAATTGGTTATAGTCTGAGCTTGAAGATGATAAAAACAATCTGCAGCAGCACCTTGCAGTGTTTTCACAAAAAGCCTTACTGCTACATCTTCATGCTCAACACCTATCACACCATAGGCTATGTAGAAGGCTACAATGTGTTCATCAGGGTGAACTTTCCCATCACCATAGAACTTGGGAAAATTCTTTCTTGAACTATGAGGTAGTTCATGCAATGGTGGGGTTAAATTTAGAGGACCAAAAGTGTTACCCCAAGGGCCTTGAGCTACCATGATGTGCTGATTAAAAGGCGGGATAACAAACCTTTGTGGAGTATGAACAGACAAAACTCTGCTAGCACTAGAACTAGAAGCTTCACCCGGTATTGCAAACCTCATGTTGGTAGGAGGAAAACCCCTGGTTTGCTGAAGGCGAGGTTGTAGAGGAAAAAGACCAAAATTATTTTGCTACATCAATTCAAATACAGGGTCAATAATACCTTGAGCTCTCTTGCTTCTTCTATACTGTGAATCTACCAGAATGTACTATACTCAACAAAATTTTGCAAAAAAAAGGAAAAGAACTGAAAATGCTTCAACTCGGAGCATGAGGCTTCAAGTTGCGCATTCCTTCCCCAGCAGAGTCGCCAAAAATTGATGGGTGAATATTTTGTCTTCAACTAACTGAAGGCAAAATGGTTATATCAACCACAATGTAATGAGATAAATCTCTCCTCTCAGCAAGGGGAGGTTCCCTATAAACTATCACAAACTAATTTAAACTAAATACTATGAGACCATTGTTGCAAGTATGGGCTTAACCGGTGTTGTCATTGATGTCAACATACTCATGTTGCATTAATGAGAAGGATTAGATGAGCTGTGTGCTGAGGATATTGAGAAAATTAGTCTCAATCAGGAACAGTGATGACAAGAAGGTAAAAGTCCTCAATAGGTTGAGGATCAGAGGATGCGGTTTAAAAGGTTTGTAGATATAAGTCTTGAGATGCTCCAGTCAAGTTTTCAGAGGTCCGCATGAAGATCTGAAGAAGTTATGGTCGCTCAAGTAGAACTAGTTCTGACAGGTGTTTAGTGGTGACAGATTGTCACAGATAGGTCCAGTGAGATCCAGAAATTCATTATCCCGTTCTATGAATTTGAGGGAGTGTTGAGGACATTCCTGTGAAGTATCAACTAGATTGGTTCATGGTTTGAAGGTCCGGAAGAGTCTATTCCTTTGTGACAGTGATGACAGACTGTGTTCTTGAAGCTCCAGATGAAGGAAAGAAGAATTCCAGTAGGCTGATCAAGTGCGGATGTTCTTGGTGACTCAGGGAAGGTTATGATGATTGTTGGATCATGTACAGTTCATGTTGGTGGTCTACATTGAAGTTAGAGTTTGCATTTGAAGAATAACCACCAGATATTGGTGTTCTTCTTGAGACTGGCCGACCGGATGTATTACACGTCTTGCAGATGTTCTTATAGGTGTTTGCCGACTTAGATGATTGTTCCTAAGTCAATGCCTTGTATAAATAAGGGATTGTGAAGTCATTTTGAAGTGTGTCTTGTGGAGATGAGTGAGTGGTAGCGAAGAAGAGAGCAAAAGGCAGAGCAGAAGTATTGAGCTTAATGGAACTGATTCAAGCATGGTGAAGATGATATTCTCTAGTTCATGTATGTGATACTTATTTCTTTGTAGACAGTGGGTCTCTTGTAGGCAGTGAGCATCTTGTGAGAAGTGTGCTCAGGCAGTGAGCCCTAATTGGCATGTGCCATTTTGTTCTTTCTATTCTTCTAACAGAGAACACATTCTTGGGTTAATCACCCTATGGTTTTTCCCTTGACCGGGTTTTCCACATCAAAATCTTGGTGTCTCATGTGTTGATGAGTTTTTGCTTTTGATTTGAATGCATTATGTTTCATGTTTAATATACTGCTAATCACTAAGAGGTTTTAAGTGTGTAAATTGGAGAAAGTTTTGCACAATTGATTCACCCCCCCTCTCAGTTGTGTGCCCTAAGTCTAACAATTGGTATCAGAGCCAAGTTCCTCTAAAAGGAGCTTAACCGTTTGAGGAGATCCAAGATGTCGTCATACAAGAAGGATAGTCTGAAGTTTGATGGAACAAACTTTGCTCTTTGGAAAGGTCGCATGAAATGTCACTTGCAATGTATGGGAATGGCGTACTAGTCCATGGTTACAAAAGCGTATGTACCTCCACAGGGTGGTCCGACAACCCTAAATGAAATCACAGATGTTGAAAACAATCTATGGACCAAAGAGGCTCTTCTAAGCACATTATCTGACTCAGAGCTCTCAAATGTTATTGACCTGCCAACTGCCTTTGAGATTTGGAATAAACTGGAACTTTTGCATGAAGAAGATCAGTATGTTAAATGTACAAGGTTACAGAGTCTAAAAGGAAATTTGAAAGATTAAAGATGAGAGATGATGAAAATATTACCACTTTTATGCCAAGAGTGAATGAGCTGGTTTGTGGAATTAGAAATGCTAGTGAAGTCTTGGATGAAAATGAGATTGTTGGTAAAATTATCGTATCCCTTCCTGCCTCTTACAAAATCAAGGTTGCTGCCATTGATGAATTCAGAGCCCATACAACTGTCACAAGAGACCAATTGGCTGGCAAACTGGCTGCTTTTGAAATGACCGAGTTTGGAGATGATCCCCCCAAGACTGAATCTGCATTCAAAGCCAATGCCTCTGTGAAAGGTAAACAAAGATTTGATCCGGGAGAGAACTCATTAAGGAAACTGTCATGGTATGAAAAAGCAAGAAAAGACCTGGAAGAAGAAGAAGTAGAAACTGCTCAATTTGAAGCCCTCATTGCAAAGAGACTGCCAAGAGGATCCGGTAAGTATGAAGGAAAATTGCCTTTTAAATGTTTCAACTGCAATAAGATTGGTCATTTTGCCTCAAGATGTCCGGAAAGATTTTCAAAGCCAAACCCTAACAAATCAAGGTTCCAAAAGAATTGTTACTATGTTCATGAAGAAAATGATAATGAAGGAGTAACAAATGATGAATCAGAGACAGGAAACAAATCCGGAAGTGAATGGGTGTTTATTGCCATCAACGAAGAAGAACCAATATCCTCTATATCTATCAATCATAAAGTTGTAGAAAGAGCTCTGGCTGCCCAAGTTGAAGAAAAGAATGATTGGGTCATTGACAGTGGTTGCTCTCACCACATGACAGGTGACAAAAATAAGTTCATAGATTTAAAAAGGTATGAAGGAGGAGTGGTGAAGTTTGGTGATAATTCTGCCGGTAGAATCAGAGGAAGAGGAACTATTTCTTTTGATGGAAGAAACAAAACTGGTAATGTACTGTATGTTGAAGGTTTGAAGCACAATCTTCTCAGTGTTGGACAGTTGGTGGACAAAGGCTATGATCTCCAATTCAAGGATGGAAAATGCAAAATCTTTGAAAGTTCTAGAACAGAGATTGCATCCGGTGCTCAAACTAAAGGTAATATCTTCCACTTGGTTGGTACTGGTAAAAGCTGCTTATTTGCTCAAGTTGATCTGAGTTGGTTATGGCATAGAAGGATGTGTCATGTGAATTTTGATAATATCATCAAGATAAGCAATACTCAGGCTGTAAGAGATCTTCCAAAACTAGTGAAACCTACTAACAGCTTGTGCAAGGAATGTCAGTTGGGTAAGCTGAGCAGAGTCACATTCAAAAGCAAGGAACTATCTTCTACCAGATTATTGGACTTAGTTCACACTGATCTTTGTGGTCCGACAAGAACCAGGAGTATTCAAGGTGACAGATACTTCATGCTATTAATAGATGACTATTCCGGGATGATGTGGGTAACTTTTCTGAAAGAGAAATTAGAAGCTTTTGAGAAATTCAAAATATTCAAGGCTATGGTAGAGAATGAAACCGGATTGAAGTTGAAATGTCTGAGGTCTGATAGAGGTGGAGAATTCACATCCGATGAGTTCATAGAGTTCTATGAGAAACATGGAATAAAGAGATAGTTGTCTGCTCCTATGACTCCACAGCAGAATGGAGTAGTGGAGATAAAGAACTGGACCATCCAGGAAGCATCTAGGACCATGATGATGGAAGCAAATGTTCCTCAGATCTATTGGAGAGAAGTTGTCAGCACTACAGTCTATACTCTTAATCGATTTCAAATCAGAAACAATACTAGTAAGACCCCTTATGAACTCTGGTTTGGCATTACTCCTACTGTAAGATATTTCAGAGTCTTTGGTAGCAAATGTTAAATCAAAAGAGATGAAGACTTAGGCAAGTTTGATGCTAGAAGTGATGAAGGAATATTCTTGGGTTACTCTACTCAAGCAAAGCATACTGGTGTTATAACAAGAGACTAAGAAAGATGATAAAAAGTACAAATGTGAAGGTTGATGAGGGAATAGAGAAACCCTCAAGGTTTTATGAATATGATGAAGATGATCAGAATGGTGTTCTTGTTCAAGGAGTTCAATCCTCTTCTGAAAGTCAAATTCAGACTGATCCAGTAAATCAGGAAGAAGAGATAGGTCTGAATAAGCCTAATCAAGAAGCAGAAGTGCAAGAAACTCCCAAAGTTCCAAGGTATGTAAGACTGAACCACTCTGAAGATCAGATCATAGGTGACAAAAGCAAAAGTGTGCAAACTAGAAGGAGAATTGCTCAAAATTCAGATGAATATTGTCTGATTTCAAAAATTGAATCTACGACAATAAATGAAGCCTACAATGATGAAAACTGGACCAAAGCAATGGAGGAAGAGTTGATGCAAATTGAGAAAAATCACACTTGGGATCTTGTTCCCAGACCTAGAAACAAGAATGTGATTGGAACCAAATGGTTCTTCTGGAACAAACTAAATGAAGTTGGTGAAGTAATCGGAAATAAAGCCAAATTGGTCTGCAAAGGCTACTCTCAAATAGAAGGAATTGATTTTGAAGAAACTTTTGCTCCGGTGGCAAGAATTGAAGCAGTTAGATTTTTTCTTGCATTTGTTGCCTTCAAGGATTTCAAGGTGTATCAGATGGATGTCAAATCTGCCTTCCTAAATGGTGACTTAGAAGAAGTGTACATTGAACAACTGGATGGATTTCAATTATCTGAGCATGATGATATGGTCTGCAAATTAAAGAAGGCACTATATGGACTAAAGCAAGCCCCAAGAGCATGGTATGAAAGATTGGACAAACATCTTTTGAAAATTGGTTTCAACAAAGGTACTGCTGACAATAACTTATACTTCAAAATTGACCATGAAAACATCTTGATTGTTGAAGTATTTGTTGATGATATCATCTTTGGAGGAAGAGACAGTATGTGTAAAACCTTTGTAAATCAAATGAAAAGTGAGTTTGAGATGTCAATGTTCGGTGAAATGAATTTCTTCTTGGGTTTGCAAATTACTCAAACAAAGAAAGGAATCTTTATTTCTCAGACCAAATATGTGAAAGAATTGTTGAGGAAATTTGGAATGGAAGATTCAAAGCCAATGAACACTCCCATGGCAACCGGATGTAAGTTGAGAAAAGATGATGACTCCCCTAAGACAGATCAGACAAAGTATAGATCAATGATTGGAGGTTTATTGTATCTCACTCAAACTAGACCAGATATAATGCAGGTTGTTGGTCTTGTTGCAAGATTCCAGGCTGATCCCAGAGAATCTCATGTCATGGCAATCAAAAGGATTTTTAGGTACCTAAAAGGAACAGTTGAGTATGGTTTGTGGTATCCTAGAGATCATAATTTCTCTCTTCATGCATATACAGATGCAGATTGGGCAGGAGATGTGGATGACAGGAAGAGTACCAGTGGTGGAGCATTCTTTTTGAGAAAAAGATTGGTTTCTTGGCTAAGCAAGAAACAAGAAGCAATATCCCTGTCTACAACTGAAGCAGAATACATTGCACTCAAGTTTTGTGGATGAAGCAGATGCTAAGAGATATTAAAGTAGAATATGAGGAGCCTATCACAATTTTCTGTGATAATTCAAGTGCAATAAATATTTCTAAGAATCTGGTGTTGCATTCTAAGACTAAGCATATATCTATCAAGTTTCACTTTCTGAGAGAGCAAGTGAACAAGGATGAAGTCAGATTGGAGTATGTGCCCTCTAAGGATCAAATTGCAGATATCTTTACTAAACCTCTTCCCAAGGACTCTTTTGAGTATCTCAGGGAGAAGTTAGGGGTTATTGCCCCTCCGGTGATGAACTAGGATGCACTGATGTGCATCAATCCGGTGGATATCACAGTCATATCTTGTGATCTGGATTGATGATAGGGGAGCTGCTACTCAGGGGGAGCTGTTGGTATGTTATGAAGTGATGGAGTTGCAAGTATGAGCCCTATGCCATTGATGTCAAAGGGGGAGAGAAGACATGTGAAAAATAAGTGGTTGTTGATCAAAGGGGGAGCAATAAAGGAAGAGAAGACATGTGAATAGTTGTTGCTGTTAGGGGGAGTTGTGACAGTAAGGAGAAGTTCTTGTCTTGATGGTTTTTCACATCATATGTTGCCATCAATGACAAAGGGGGAGATTGTTGCAAGTATGGGCTTAACCGGTGTTGTCATTGATGTCAACATACTCATGTTGCATTAATGAGAAGGATTAGATGAGTTGTGTGCTGAGGATATTAAGAAAATTAGTCTCAATCAGGAATAGTGAAGAACAGTGATGACAAGAAGGTAAAAGTCCTCAATAGGTTGAGGATCAGAGGATGCGGTTTAAAGGGTTTGTAGATATAAGTCTTGAGATGCTCCAGTCAAGTTTTTAGAGGTTCACATGAAGATCTGAAGAAGTTATGGTCGCTCGAGTAGAACCGGTTCCGGCAGGTGTTTAGTGGTGATAGAGTGTCACAGATAGGTCTGGTGAGATCTAGAAATTCATTATCCTGTTCTGTGAATTTGAGGGAGTGTTGAGGATGTTCTTGTGAAGTATCAACTAGATTGGTTCGTGGTTTGAAGGTCTGGAAGAGTCTATTCCTTTGTGACAGTGATGACAAACTATGTTCTTGAACCTCTAGATGAAGGAAAGAAGAATTCTAGTAGGCTGATGAAGTGTGGATGTTCTTGGTGATTCAGGGAAGGTTATGATGATCGTTGGATCATGTCCAGTTCATGTTGGTGGTCAGCATTGAAGTTAGAGTTTGCATTTGAATAATAACCACCGGATATTGGTGTTCTTCTTGAGACTGGTCGACCGGATGTATTACACGTCTTGTGGATGTTCTTGTAGGTGTTTGCTGACTTAGATGATTGTTCCTAAGTCGATGCCTTGTATAAATAAGGGATTGTGAAGTCATTTTGAAGTGTGTCTTGTGGAGATGAGCGAGTGGTAGCGAAGAAGAGAGCGAAAAGCAGAGCAGAAGTATTGAGCTTAATGGAACTGATTCAAGCATGGTGAAGATGCTATTCTCCAGTTCATGTATGTGATACTTATTTCTTTGTAGACAGTGTGTTTCTTGTAGGCAGTGAGCCTCTTGTGAGTAGTGTGCTCAGGCAGTGACCCCTAATTGGCATGTGCCATTTTGTTCTTTCTATTCTTCTAACAAAGAATACATTCTTGGGTTAATCACCCCGTGGTTTTTCCCTTGACCGGGTTTTCCACGTCAAAATCTTCGTGTCTCATGTGTTGATGAGTTTCTGCTTTTGATTTGAATGCATTACGTTTCATGTTTAATATACTGCTAATCACTAAGAGGTTTTAAGTGTGTAAATTGGAGAAAGTTTTGCACAACTGATTCACCCCCCCTCTCAGTTGTGTGCCCTAAGTCTAACAACCATATCATCCATTTCTCTTTTTTCAGAAATGATGTTTACAAAATAAAAGAGCACTTTCTTGATACTAACTGAAAAACCAAGAAACCCACGAGAGCACAAAGTCTATCATTGCTTCTTTTGCTAATTTATAACTTAGAACACAGTAGAATGAGGTGCAGCCCAAAGTCTTCACCGAAAACTACGACAAAATATATGATCACAAAAGATAATAGTAGTTCAAAGCCTTTCCAATATCCTTTACTTTAAAACACTAAATCACAAACTAAAGATAATTGTTGTAGCACAAAGTCTCCACAATCAACTTTAGAACATCTCCCAGATTATTCTCACTCACACTACTATTTAATCAAACAGATAAGATCATATTAGGAAAAGGAAACAAGAACAATTTCCAATACAACACAAGTTATTTCAACAAAAATTTTGAACTATCACTTGCTTTCCTCTTCACTTGATAAAATTTGATTTACAATTTGAACTCAAAGTCTCAAAATGCTCTTCAATTTGGCAGAGTTTCGCTTCAATAACTAAAAGATAATATTTACAATATAGGCCCTCTTTATTTATAGGGAGGAGCCTGGAGCAAAAATAGGAAATTTACAACTACTTTGACTTATTAAACAAAAGAGTCCTATTTGACTTGGGACTTCCTTTTTCCCACATGTAATTACATCTTGGAAAATTACATGTGGATATGTCTAAAACTGAAAATAAAGTACATATGAAAATATAAAAATAAACTAAGGCATTAGTTTCCTCCGTCATTTTTCTTTAGAAAATCCTGGTACATGGCTTGTATGGCTGCCATCTCGCATGCATTTGGTTTAGCTGTGTTTTCTGAGATGGTGTGGGCCTGAAGAATTGCATCTTTCACTACTTTTATTGCCTTTTCATGTTTATCTAGATTGTCCTTCAAATTTTCTAAAGTTGAATGTTGATCATATAGATTATCCATTGAAAGCACTGAGGGCACCTCCTCTTCAAATTTTCTTTCGACCATTTCTTCAAAGGAACTTATCATCTCCTCTACTGAGAGGAACTTATGGTCTTCACCTATTAGGGTGCATGGAATTTCTTCCATCTGGTGTAAAAGTGTGACATCACTATCTTCACTGGCTTCTCGGGCTTGACATAGATCTTCAAGTAACCCCTTTATTATGTGGATACGATGAACTAGAGTCTCCTTGGTTTTAAGATATGATTCCCTATTTGCAATGACCCCAATGGTGATCAGATTCTTTATCTTAATCTTTTTCATATCTATCCACTCCTCCAAGCTCTCTTCTTGATCTTGCAGCTCTTGTGAGAGTAAGTCAACTAGGTTGTCTAGCTCAGCTTTACCTTTATCCATCTTGTCTTTTCTCTCTACAGTGGTTTTTAGCAGAATTCGTCCTTGACCTAACAAATGCTCCACAATATCTCCCACCACCCTTCCTCTGGCTTGTGCTTTTTCAACCTTCTAAATCAGGGGATCTTCTACAGTCACTGCCATGGGTTCTACAATTTCTGATGACTTCACTATCTTTTGAAGAACAACAGCAAGTTGTTCTGCTTTGGCCTTATACTATTCTTTCTCTTTTTTGACTTCATCATACTTTTCAAGTAAAGTGCTGGCAGTAGTTTAAAAATCTACTTTTATGCCCTCATGAGTTAGCTTGCCCAACTCAACCCTTGAAATGGCATAATCATTCATGTCAAAAGTGTCAACAGTGGCATCTTCTAGTGGTTTAGCAATTTCTGCGTATCTGATTCCTTTCTCATTAACAAGCCTAGAAACAGTCTTAGGCTTCTTCTTCTGAGTCTTTGCTTTTACAGGTAATAGCTTTTCAATATAAATCTCATCAGGCAAAATAGCTTGCTTCTTCCTCTTTGGAGTATATGTAGATAACCATGGGGGAAACACAGAAGCGCCAACAACCGGAGATGAGTCTACCACTTGTTTTGCCAGATCCATATTTATACCTATTATAGTCACAATAGGACTGGTGTTGGTAAAAACCACACCTGTATCAACAACTTTCTCTGAAGTATTGAGAAGATTCTCTAAGACAGATTGTTCACCAATGTCAAAAGATGGAGAGGATAAACTTGGAATGGAACCAGAAGAATCAAAAACAGTCCCAAAATTGGTTTTCACAGAAGCAGGGGTATTATCAGAAGAAACAACAAAGATAGGTGAAAGAGGAACATTTGAAATCACTGGGAAACTGCCAGAAACTGGAGTATGAGGAAGAGGTGTAGAAACTTGTGTTCCAGTGGGAAGATCTTTCTCACGAGATTGAGGTGGATCACCGATTTGTTCTACTTCTATATCTTCATCTTTACCTTGTTCAGTTTCATCTTCTTCATCAGATTTATCAGATACTTTTTTTTGTTGAACATCCTTAGACTTCTAAATATCTTGCTCTTCAACCTCAACATCTTCAATCTCCATTTGATCAACATCAGTATCTTCAACATTTGATTTAGTGACATTGGAAGTTTATGCAACTTCCTTCTTCTTCCCTCCTTTGGAAACAAACTTAATTTTTGGTTTGCGTATCTTAGAAGAAGAAGGGGCATCACTCCTATTTTTGGTTTTGTTATCTGCCTTCTTGCCTGTCTGTTCCTATGCTTCAGTCTCTGACCCTGTGAGGAACTCTTTCAATTTAATCCCTTTACCTTCCAACCACACATTTTTGTTGGCCAAGATTGGTTGAAATCTTTTCCTTATAGATGTTTCTTCTTTGACTGACCATTTCACCTCTAGAAGAGGTGAGATTTCAACATTATCTATGTTATATTTGGGATCTAGAACATCCCCACCATCCTCCATTCCATCTAGAATATTAGCGAGGCGCAGCTCTTCAATCTGACTTAAGTGAAGTCTGCAGTAGTCTAGCTTCTTGATCTCGTTCTGTGTCCTGAGATCAGCCCAAATATCTTCAACAATCGGTACATGAAAGGTTGACTTCCTTTTGATTTTATCTTGCACTTTTCTGAAGTCAAAATGGTCTCTTTTCTTGTAAGTTCTCATAGTGACCAGCTGTAATTCAGAATCAACTTTTCTTGCTTTGTTAGCTGATTGAACTAAATACCTTCTAATTTCAACGGGGAACTTTATCCCTGACTTCTTCAGCTCCATCTATTTATTGTGCACTACAATCAGTTGTCTGCATAGCTCCATAAGAACAACACAGTCAATAGGATACCGTGGAAGCATATAAGGGTACCTGGGATAATACCCTACCCTGAGATATGTGAAAGTGGGGAATTGCAGGAACAAGCAACCAAAAGAATTCACAATCTCCCAAGCTTCATCTGAGACCCTTTTCTGAACAAGTTCATCATCCCATAAGCACATGAATACTAAAAAGAAGGCATCATTGACCCTTCAGAAATTATGAATCGATCCCTTTAGAGTAATTTGAGGGTAATACTCATATACAGGGATAATCTTCTGTCTCCTACCTGAGTCAAACCTGGAAAGCTTCTCATGCTTGCAGCAGCATATACAAGGTACGAGGTCATATAGAATTTGAATGTTGTATTGACCTTCACCAGTTGCTCATGCAATGCATTACTGATCTGTTCTCCCTAGAATATTCTCTAAGTACCTCGAAGAATCACCTTGATGTATGTTTACATCCAGTCTTGGAACTTGGAAGCAGAAGGGAGTCCTCTGATGCGACTCAAGAGAGTAATCAAATCACAAACTTCCTCTACAAAGTCACTCCTATGAAGATCCTTTGGCTATCTGGTCAAATTACTTCTAGGGATTTTAAACCATTTGTTGTTTATGTACCTTCTTACAGCTTCCACATCTTTATCATAATCTTATTGCCCCTGAGCAAAGTCAATCTGTCCAATGTTTTCAATAGGTGGACACCTGAAGATTTTGTCAAGGAATTCTGCATCCAACCTCATGATCACATTCCCTTTGAGAATCTATTACAACTCTAGTGTCTCTGTTGTAATGGCTAGCCACCTAAAGAACGAACTGAGGATTATGTGCAGAAACCAGAAATGAGGCAACCAAATGAATATTACTGTCAATGATCCTCTGCATATGCCTAGAAGGATTTGTCTATTTTGTTCTATCCACAAATTCTACCATGTCCACATGTCCAATTTCTGTATCTCTAATTTCATCAATATTTGACTGCACCGTTGTCACCGGAAAGACACCTTGGTACTTGTACTTCATGATTTTTGCCTTGGACGGAGATGGCTCTGACATTAGCTCTGAGGAGAACTCTAATATTGATATCTACCACAAACACTGGTTGAGAACTGCAAAAAGCCATGATCTCGCAGTTAGGGGAAAATGGATAAACTGGGATAACCGCGATTTGATGATCATGGACAGGAAAGCATGCGTTGAAGGGCTTGAGTGTGCACAAATCGAGGTAAGGGAGAGAGTGGGCTAACAGGTCTTGAAAGGTGAATTTTTCCAATGTTGAGAAAAGTTTAGGAAAATGTGCACGAGCGATCAAAATGACCGCTCTTGCATGAAAAAATACTTACACGTGTAAAGTCGGATGTTTTAGCCGCTTTTGCATGTGTTTGGGAAGAATTTCATTCTTTATTGTGCAAAGTCCGTGAAAAACACCAATATTACATGTGTTTTCTTTTTGGAAGAATGCTTTATATGTAAAGGCGGGCAAAATGACTGCCCTTACATCAGGGTATTTAGCAACTTTGAAGGCATGTGCATGGTCAGCTAATTGGACCGCTTCTACATGTATGTTGTTTTGCAAGTGTATGATGCTTTAGCAGCAAAAAATGCTGACACTTCATGTAAGGTAGGGTTGTAAGTGTTCGAGTGGCAAATAACACCGACTTTGCAAGTTGGTATTTCAATCTTCTGTGTAGGGGCGGTCATTTTGCCCGCCTTTGCGTTTGGATAAATCTTTAAATGCCTAAGCGGCAAAAATGCTGACTTCGTATCTTGTGAGCATGTGGAGATTAATCTTCTCACAAGACAAAAACTTGACAAACACTCACAAGAAAATATCGGCCAGAGGGGGTTTAAACAAAAAAAATTTAAAAAAATAGGGTTTTATGAATGACACGATAGAAGAAAGGCATAAAAATTATGATTTTGTTTTGAACCATATACAAACAATATAATCCTTGAAGGACAAGGGTTTGATCATGTTAACTAACGAGAAATATAAAAATCGTAACAAGGAAACAACAATGAAAAACACTTACCTGTAGAACGAGGAAACCCTAAATGTGTCAATGGCAACTTAAAATCTGTTATAATCGGAAGGCGTGTGATCAAACAGTTGAAGAAGGGATTGACGAATTGACTTGGAAGCTTTGAAAAAAGAAATGACAAGAAAAATAATGAGTTGATTCATTAAAAAGCTTAAAAACAGGCCCTGAATGTTTAGCACGAGTGGCCATTAATGCCACTTGAAGTTCGTGATCTTGGAGATCTTGCTCAGGCGGCGATTTCGGCTGACCTGACACATGCTTTACAAAATGCAAAAGCGGTAAAATCCACCGACATTACATATGCTTCATGTCGAGGAACATGTAACGGCAGTAAAAAGTGTCGCTCGTGCATGTTGAAAATGAAAAACTATGTAAAAGCGGCAGAAACTACTGACTTAACACAATAAAACACTTGGAATATTTAATAGCAGCAAATTTGACCGCTCTGACACATTCAAATTCAAAATTTCACTAACACCCACAAAATGATCAAAATTGACATTTTCATCAGTTTACGACTTAATCGATTTGCACAAACTTTGAGGAATCGATTTGAGGGAATATCACAAACTAGTTTAGGATGCCAAATGACTTTGTATGGGACCAAGATAATCTTGTCTCGATTTGCGAACTTAGAGTGTAGATTATGAAATGGACAAGTTTCATAGGGGTTGTCTACAAAAATGAGCGTAGCTGATTTTGAGAACACTAACATCCCCTCCCTCTTAGAAAAGCTTTGTCCTCAAATCTTAAGATGTTGAAATTGTTGTTGAATCTGAAGGAGAGGTTCCCATGTAGCATCCTTTGGTTGCATTCTGTGGCACTAAATTAATACCTCTGTGATGGATCGAGAGCGAAGCTGACGAGTGCGCCTGTCAAGGATTGCCTTCGGCTCCAAAATGATGGATCCTTCATTATCCAGTTCTGGTAAAATAGTTTGTGCTCTGATGTTGGTGCCAAGAACTTTCTTTAGACAAGAGACATGAAATACTGGATGAACGCAGGAAGGAGGAAGCTCCAATTTATAAGCAACTGCCCCAATCTTCTAAAAAACCTTATATGGCCCATAGAACTTTGGAGCCATCTTATGATGCCCTTTGAGTTTCAGGGAGGATTGCTTGTATGGTTGTAGACGAAGAAAAACCATATCTCCTACTTGAAAAGTGCGCTCAGAATGATGCTGATTAGCTTGTTGTTTCATTCGATTTCTTGCCATGTGAAGATTGTCCTACAAAATGCGAAGAATCTGATCTCGAGTTTGGAGAACCGTGCCAACTACCTAAACTAGTGAACTGCTGGGGGTGTATGGAAGGAGCACTGGTGGTACCTGACCATAGACTACTTCATATGGAGTCATTTTAGATGTAGTGAGGTAAGAGGTATTGTACCACCATTCAACGAGAGGGAGCCACTTTGCCCACTGATGTTGTCGTTGTGAGGTGAAGCAACGAAGATAAGTTTCCAAACATTTGTTAATAATTTTAGTCTCACCATCTGTTTGTGGGTGATACCCTGAACCCATCTTCAGTTTGGTGCCAATGTGTCGAAATAGTTCTGTCCAAAAATGACTGGTGAAAGTTGCATCACGATCTGAGACAATGGAAGAAGGGATTCCATGAAGACGGAAGATCTGGTCCATGAAAATTTGTGCGACTGAGGAGGCAGTATAGGGATGGCTGGGGGCACAAAAATGACAATATTTGGAGAGGTGATCGACCACAACCAAGATCACTATCTTCCCTCTAGATTTAGGGAGCTCCTCAATGAAATCCATAGAAATATCTATCCAAATCCATGTAGGGATGGGCAAGGGTTTGAGCAATCCAGGAAAAAGTGTTGTTTCACCCTTGTTGTGCTCGCAAGTATCACATTCAACCACCATCTATTGAATTTCGCTTTTCATTCCCTTCCAAAAGAAGTTACCATGTGCCCACTCATAAGTTTTGAGGAACCCATAGTGCCCTACCGATGGAGAAGCATGGAGTTCATAGAAGATAGCATGTTGAAGATCTGTGCTCTGGGGAAGCACCAGACGACCCTTGTATCTTAGAGAAGCACCATCCCAAGAGTAATGTGGTACAGTAGAAGGGTTAGGGCCAACTGTTGGATGATTTGAGAAAATGAAGAGTCATTGACATAGCCCTGCTGGATAAATTCCAACCAATTTGGAATAGGCATAGAAATAGCTAAAAGAGAAGCTTGGTCATCAAATGTGCGAGAAAGAGCATATGCCACAATATTGTCCTTACCCTTCTTGTAAGTGATCTTATAGTCATAACCCATGAGTTTGCTAACCCATTTCTATTGTGCTGGGGAGGAGACCCATTGTTCTAAGAAATATTTCAGACTCTGGTGATCAGTCTTGATGTAGAAATGATTCCCTAATAGGTATGGCTGCCACTTCTATACTGCATACAAAATAGCCATCATTTCCTTCTCATATGTAGAGAGTACTAAATTTTTACCTAAAAGGGCTTTGTTGGTGAATGCAATGGGATGTTCATCTTGAAGGAGAACAGCACCAAGTCTATTGCCGCAAGCATCACTCTCAATAGTGAAGGTCTTGGAAAAATCTGGCATAGCTAGAACAGGTGTAGTACACATAGCTTGTTTCAGTTTTTCAAATGCACACTCAGCAACATGTGTCCATGTAAAAGCATCTTTTTTCAACAGAGCCGTTAATGGAGCTGCAATCTTCCTGTAATCCTTGACAAACTTGCAGTAGTAGCCAATCAGTCCCAAAAAACCACGGAGGCTCTTGAGTGTCTGAGGATGCGGCTAATTTTTCATGGCATCTATTTTGGCAGGATCCACTCAAACCCCTTGAGCTAAAACAATATGCCCGAGATACTCCACTTCCTCCTGCCCAAAAACACATTTAGACTATTTTGCACAAAGATGATGATCAGAGAGAAGTTGCAGTACAAGATCCAGATGTTGGAGATGCTTAGCCATGTTTTACTATAGATGAGGATATCATCAAAGAAGACCAGAATGAATTTTCACAAGTAGGGCTGGAATATTTTATTCATCAATGCCTGGAATGTGGAAGGAGCATTAGTGAGGCCAAAGGGCATGACCAAAAACTCATAGTGGCCATCATGCATGTGAAAAGTCATTTTAGGGATATCATCCTCATCAACCTGAATTTGGTGATACCCAGAACAAAGATCCAACTTGGAGAAAAAATGAGCGCCATGAAGCTCATCAAGAAGCTCATCAACAGCAAGAATCAGAAACTTATCCTTGATTGTGATGTGATTAAGTGCTCAGAAGTCAATGCAGAGGCACCATGACCCATATTTTTTTCTGGACAAGAACTGGTGAAGAAAAGGAACTGGTACTAGGGCGAATAATACCTTGCTTCAGTAAGTCCCGACTGAGCATCTCAATCTCTGTATTTTGGTGAAATGGGTAGTGGTAGGGCCTAATGTTGGGAGGAACACTTCTAGGAAGGAGCTAAATGCAATGGTCCTCTGGTCATGAAGGTGGCAATCCCACTGGTTCAGCAAAGACACATGCATATCTATCCAAAATTCATTGTCGATCTAAAGGAGTAGTGGAGACCGTTGATGGTTGCATCTTAATGGAATGGAGCTGAGCGATGACACCATGTGAATTATTCTTGAGGAGATTTTCTATGCAATGTGAACTGATGATGTTGAGAGACCCTAGTTGTAAGCCCTTCAATGTGTGTTTTTGCCCATTGTCTGAAAATTGCATCCAAAGTTCAGGAAAATCCCATAAGATGGGTCCAAGTGTTCATAACCATTGAGTGCCCAAAACCACATCACATCCGCCTAAGGGCAAGGCAAACATGTTGGAGCGCAGGGTATAATCTCCAATAGAGATACGCACATTATGACAATTCCCTTTGCAAGGTAATGTGCCCCCATTGGCAATCATGACTTCAAAGCTAGAGCAAGGATGGACAAAACAATTAGCCTGTTTAGTGATCTAAGCGTCAATGAAGTTATGAGTGCTACTAGAATCAATGAGTATTTTAAGAGGGAGCTTCTTGAAGTAACCCTTGACCCACATGGTTTGTGGGGTGGTGACTCCTGCTAAAGCATGGAGAGAGATCTCGGGGTGGTCTTCCTGAAAAGGAGGGTCAACAAGCAGCTGTTGAATGTTGACCTGATCATCTACTGTATCCTGAGCATCTTCATAAACTTCAGTTGCAGGCGAAGAATCCACATCCAAGAGATAGAGCTTTTGCTCGACACATCTATGTACCCGAGTGAATTTCTCATCACAATTATAACAAAGCCCTTTTTCTCTACGTGCCCGCATCTCTGCTTCAGACAAATGCTGGATAGGAGTTGTTCTAGGAGATGGCATGATTGGAAGTCTTTGGGAAACCATTTTTCTGAATGGAACAAAAGTGGATTTGGAGTGATGTTGAGCTGTGATCTTGTCCTCCGCCAACTTAGCCAACCCTAGGGCTTCCATCATTGTGTTGGGACGGAACATTTTAACCTTAAATCGGATTGCATCCTTCAGACCATTGACAAAACAACTCCTGAAGAATTCATCAGACAATCCCTCTGTGTGATTGGCTAGTTTCTCAAATTCTGTCTGATATTCTCTCACAGTGCCAGTTTGGTGAAGTTTAGTGAGTGCTCCTATGAAGTCATCAAAAGCACTAGGGCCAAATCGTTGCAAAATGAGTTTTCAAAAATCTATCCATTTTGGCTCTTCATGAGCCTTGATGTACCAATGAAACCATTGAAGGGATTCATGTTCCAAATGAAAGGATGTAAGTGGGACTTCGTTGACATCAAAAGTATTATGCAGATTGAAATATTGTTCTGCCCGGTATATCCATCTAGTCAGATCATCACCATTGAAGCAAGGAAAATCAAGCTTCAGCCCATGAAAATTTCTAGAAGAAGAGAACCCAGTGTCTACAGCAAACTCTAGCTGCCGTCTATTGTTCATGGTAGAATGCTGAAGATTGAGGCCGAGAATTTTTTCATCTAGATCTTGGAGTTTGGTCTTGAGGGCTGCAAGTACATCCTCCATGTGTTTTACTCTTGCGCGGGTGACAACCATAATCAAGAGTTTTTTTTTTTTAGGGAATGGGTAGAAAAACAAAAATAGAAACTTTTTTAGTAAAGGAAATTTTGGATTTGGGAAAAACTCTTATGGGTAATTGGGGTTTGACTAGGTTTTGGACACTTTTTGAGGGACAGGGAAGCAGAAAATGGGGATTTCAGAAGCGGGTTGAAAGAATGGGAAAATTTGTCCAAGAGGAACAAAGGAACAGATATAGGAAATGAACACTACGGCAAAATTTGAAGGCGATTGGGTGAGAATCAAAAAAGTTATGGAAAACCCTAAAAATAGACAAATGTGGGATTTCTAGCTTCGATAAGTGGAATTTGCGATAGGGTCCTCAAGGAAGGAAATATGCAGAATGGGATTTCAAGGGTTCCAGTGAATTTTCAGAGGAAATGGAGCTAAAGCAAGGAAGATATGGCAAAAAAACCAATTTTTTTTACTTTTTTTTCAGAAACGATCTGCAAACGGCTCTGGACATATTCAATCTGCAATTTGTCAGCTAGCAATAGATATGGACCCCAGGTATGTTCGGCTTCCTAAAGGTTCAGGGGATTCACTCGGCTACCAATGTTGTCTAATGGCTTGCCTATTGGGGCAGTACCCCTCACTCCACAGCTCAAGTAAATTGATAACCGTTTTACCACAAACGACAGCTCTTGGTTTACCTCACAGATGGAAACTAGTCAATCAGGTAGGGGTCATTGCCCTTTTCACTGGCAGGTCCTCTCAATGGGCTAGCTACTTCAGGGTTCCTGTGGTACTCTTCACAATGAGTTTTAGGACTATGCCTAGGCACTTCCCACAGTTAAGCGAATAGGGATTATTCCCTGATCTGAACCTGCAATTGAAATGAACAATATAGATGCAAAGAAAAAAGAACTGCTACAATAATCACAACGCCTGGAGGCCACTGCGAAAAAAATTTGGCAGAAATTCCACCCAGCGAACCCAAGAAAGCACTCTGATACCAGATGAGAGGAACCTCCTGCAATAATATAATGAAAAATGCACGAAATAACAAAAATAGCAGAACACAGAAGAAATTTATTGATCGCAGGCCACTTCGAGGGGGCAACCTCCTTTGAGCAAGCTCAATACAATAAACTCATGGATGCCTTCATTGGCCTCAACACGTACTTATATACTAAGTCTAATATAAACAACTATTATTCCCCATGAATGTGGGATAATACAATATACTCACGGGACGACTTACAAAGCATTTGCGTCCAATAGCAATATACTAACAAAGTAAAGATAAGGGCTAAACACGGGTTCCTAACATAACAGAAAGTGGGATTCTGAGGAATCTTACCATTACCTCAAGGCCCCCCCATTGCCATTTCTCAAAATCAAGCCAGTTAGGAGCAACAGGGTCCCAAGAGAGGAGAATAGATTTTGAGGGAGAGATCTTAGCCCCAAAAGCCAAATAGAAGATATCAAGTCTATGTTCCAGCCTTTCAAATTCTAACTTATTTATCTTAGGAAATGTTGGGAATTATGGTGTCTCAACCTTTGCAAATTCCTAATGTTGTATTTATTTATCCCATGTTGAATTGGCATAGTCAGCGCCTTGTGTATATGCAGCAGGGTAAATTTTGGTGACTTTGGCAGCCACGGTTTCCCCCTTGAATAATTAACGGGGGTTTGGGGGCAGCGCCCCCAAGATAGGGTCAAGGGGCGTAGCCCCTTGCGAGGTCCAGGGGCAATGCCCCTGGCGCGCTTCCTGTCGCAATACAGGGTGGGGTTGAGGGGCAGCGCCCTCGTGGGGGCTTTGGGGAAACCCCCCAAAACCTCAAATGATTTTTAATTAATGACAAGTGTCGGTGAGTATCTTTCCATGAGAGAAAGGCATCTTTGGGTGGTCAAGGGAGGTTATGGCATGTAAGAGGAATATGATATTTTTATTCAGTGAATGACATATTCTATGACAGCTGCAAGGTGCGTAAGAGCATCTGTCGTAACCTATCTTAGGACCAGGCACCCACTTCAGGATGGGATGTTAGACAACTGTCCTTAGGCGTGGTTTTTGGGGCATGAGTCCAAGATGGATGCCCATCTCTAGAAGGTTCCATATTTGCCTTGTAAACTCTATATAAATAGGTGCTTGGATGGGAGATAGAGAACTTTGGTACAAGTACTGTTATGCTGCCAGAATATCTCCAAATTTGACATTCAAAGCCTCCTGAAAGAGCATTGGCTCTGAAACTGTATTGTAATCTGTTATTGTTTACTGTAATACATTTGAGCTGTGTTTTGGAGTGTGGGGTTTTTCACCCGTAAGGGTTTTCCCCACGTATATCTTGTCTCTCTCTCTCTTCTGTCTTCTTTCTGGTTCTTGTGTTTTGCTGCAATATCTCATGTTAATGGTTTAACATTGCTGTAATAGTTAGGATAAAGTTGAATTTGCATAGCCCTCTCCTCATTAGATTAGTGTAGGAAGCATTTTCCGCACACCTAGCTTCCTTTCAGGAAAAAGGGTAGTATCATCTGCAAATTGTACATTGAGAAGTTTCTCACCATTGGGTAGGATGATACCATGTAAATGACCTTGAATATATTTTGTTCTCAAAAGAAAATGCAAAGCTTTTGATGCAATTACAAATAGAGAGGGGGCAAGGGGACATCCCTGACAGATTGACCTCCCCATTCCAAAGGGAGCAGACAGTTCCCCATTAGCTTCCACTTGGGCTAAGGCATTCCTAAATAGCATCATGACCATATTACAAAACTTACTAGGAAATCCTATGACCTTAAGAATCTTAAATATAAATGACCATTCAACCCTGTCATAGGCTTTTTCAAAGTCCAAAAGAAGAATATCTGCATTCTTATTAGAATCCTTAGCCCATTGTAGTGCTTCCCAACTTGTGATTAGGTTCTCAAGAATGTATCTACTTTTAATAAAACCTGTTTGAGTGGAGCTTATTACTACTAGCAGAATATCTCTAACACTTAATGCAAGCACTTTAGCAATAATTTTCTAGGAGACATTCAATAATGTTATGGGTCTCTAGTTTTTTATAAGGATCTTTCACCTTCTTTAGGAAGGAGCTTGATGATGCCTTTATTAATGTCCTCCCCCAAGGAGCCACTGGCAATAGATTCATTATACAGCTCAAAAAGATCATCTGCTATCCAATCCAAGTTAGCCTTATTAAATTCCATAGTGAGGCCATCTACACCAGGGGATTTCCCATTCTTCATGGATTTTATCGTTGCCTCAATGTCATCTTTTGAAATTTCTTTGTCAAGTTGTCTTTTCACCTTCTCATTTACTTTTTCCTTGTAAATTCTCCCACACAGCTCCTGAGCCTTTTTGCAACCCACCTTGGATTCCTCTACTTTAAATAGATTTTCATAGAAATTCTTAAAGGCATTTAGAATATCTTCTTGGATATTTAAGGTGACTCCATTCTCAACAATAACTCCTATGTTCTCTTTGATGTTTTTGGATTTAAGGAGATTGAAAAAATATTTTTTGCCTTTGTCACCATCTTCTAGCCAGTTTAGTTTGGCCCTGATCTTTGTACTTTGAGCCTTCCTGATTTGAACCTTTCTTAACCTATGTTTGATATCTCCCAACCTTTCAACTAAATTTTCCTTATTGGTGTTATCTTGGACTAGTTCTTCAATTCTAAGGTATTCATGTTGTAAGAACAGTTCCTATTTTTTCCTGTCTAATGCATATTTTTTCCCAACAATTTGAAAAATAGCCTTATAGGCCTCAATCAATCTACTCCAGTATATAGAGGCTCCTTTACCCTTAAATTGAGTTGTAAAAATATTTTTAAGAGTTTTAGTCCCATTCAGATAGTCTTGATCATTAAGAAGCTCACAATTTAGTTTCAAGGAGGTATTCTTCTTTTTTTTTTAAGATTTCCATCTTGATTCTTGATTTGCAACACAATTTTGATAGGATGGTGGTCTGAAAGAGGATTTGGAATTACTTGCACTTTGTTTGCATCTTTTATATGTTGGCACAAGAAGGTATTTTTATCAAAGTAAAATCTATCCAACCTACAATGAATTCTTTTGTTTGCTTGTTGACAATTAGACCAAGAGAACCAAATTCCACTGTTATTTCTTTTTTCACCTTCTAGTGGGTCAAACAAGTTTAAAGATTTCTTTAATCTCTACCAGAAAAAAAAAATTCATTACCCTTCCACCCTAGGGGGTTGCCCCCCTGTTTGTCTTGTGGATGTTCTACCATATTAAAATCTCCCCCAAGCACCCAAGGGATCCTTAGCAACTCAGAAGTCAACCAATTCCATAATTCTGCTCTGTTATAGTATTCATTGGGGGCATAAATTGAACAAAGACCAAAAGTCGTCCCTTGCAAGTCTAAAATAATCCAGATACATATATTGCATGGAAAGTATCCTGAGCTTTGGATAAGCTTTTGCCACTTCTTATTCAGCAAAATAGCATTACCACCTTTGTTGTTATCATGATTAGTAGTGAAAGACATAGCATCTCTCTAGATAAAATGAAGGGTATTTTCCATCGTAAATCCTACAGCTTTGATTTCTTGCAGGAACAAGATATCCATATTGTTGCATTTATTACAAAAATCTCTAACTGCATATTTCCTTTCAGAGGATTCCAAACCTCTGACATTCCAACTAAAACATCTCAAACAATTCATAGAGGTTTAGAAGCAAAGGAAATTTTATCCTTAAACCACGAGCTACAGGCTAAGGCTTATCATCTTTGCCTTTCTTGCCCAACTTAACTGAGCTATTTGACCTACTCATATCTTTCCTTTTCTTATTATCCTCCTCAAAGGACTCAATATCAAGTGTAACTTTCTTTCCTTCAGCCAAAGCTTTATTATGGATTGCATCTCTCACAGACAAGGCAACTCTACTACCTTGTTTTTGGAGGTTGATTACTAACCCCAAGTGATCTGCTTCTTTAGTTTTGATGAATTCATCTCTAAGCTTATCCAATTTATTTCTTTGATCAGCTACCTCCCTAATTTTGTCTAGGACTAGTTGCTGAGCATTTTTCTTTTTTCTAACTGTAATGAATCCATCTTCAGAAGGGATGTTAGGTTTATTAACTTCTGAGGGTTTATCATGAACTTTCTCAGGCTGCTCAATCTCATCAACCCTATCTACATTAAAAGACTCAGAAGTTGGTTGAGTCTCCTCGATTTGGGAGATAAGAGCAAGATCCTCATCCATCGAGTCCATCTCCCCTGAGTCATCTTCAGAGAAGAAGCTTCAATTTTCATCATGGGTGCTATCATATTCACCTACTATTTGTTGTTCACTGTCAAAAACCACGGAAGACAATCCTCCGCCACTATTTAAATTGGTTTCAACAAATTTATCATTTGATTTCTCCTCTGCTTGTATAGGATCGCCTCCTAAATCTAAATCAGTATAACTATATAAAGAAAATTTACAATTTACATACTAAAAAAGACCAACATTAATGGAACCTTTAATATATCTTAAAATTCTTTTTATAACTTTAAAGTTTGTTTGTTGAGGTTTAGACATAAATCTAGAAACTAAACCAACACTAAAGGAAATATCAGGTCTAGTTAGAGTTAAGTAATTTAAGCTTCCAACTAGTTGCCTATATAAAGTAGAATCAACAAAAGGATTTTTCATATCAACCATTAATTTTGTTCCTAATTCACAAGGAGTAGAAACACAATTAGCATCATTCATTTTAAATCTATCTAAGAGATCTTAAGCATATTTATGTTGAGAAAGGAAAATACCATTAGGTGTTTGCCAAATTTTCATACCTAAAAATAATGTAATAAGCCTAAATCAGTCATTTGAAATTGATGATTTAGTTGAGACTTAGTATCACAAATTGATTTGTTGGAACTACCAGTAAGTATCAAATCATCAACATATAAAATAATGATCATAATATCATTTTCACTATGTTTTTGATTAGTTCAGCTGGAAAAGAGGGTCCAAAACCCTATACAAAATAGCCCCCAGGGCAACAGGCCTTAAACATGCTAGTAACAGTACATTGACAACACACTAACAGTCGACAAAAAATTACTAACCAAAAATAGCAGAAAATAAAACCAAGAACTAAGGACTGTCAGTAGTCCCAAACTTGGCCAAAAATTTGACTATGTCTTTGTAGTCTCTGAGGCTATCGATCCCCACCTGCTTGACTCTGTCATCCATATCCTTGACAGCAACAAAAACCAACGCAGCCTGATGTAAGGCCTTGGCAGCAAATTTAGCCATGGTCTTCCATTTCTTCTGCATTTTCTCCATCTGTAGCTTGAGTCTCCCCATGTCCTCAGCAGTTGTGACACACAGCAAACAGCTACCCTTTTTATCCAAACCATCGAATTCTTTAGCAGCAACACCCAAGTCCTCTGAACTTGACTTGTTCATGGAAGCAAAATGGCTCATTCCTTCTTCCTCATGCACAGACTTAGTTGGAGCTTCATCCTCCCCATCCTCCATAGTTTCCTCCACAAATTTTGAGTCATCAGAAATCTCAACACTTTGACGGTTACCAGAAGGTTTCCCAGCAATGCGATTAGACTGGCAAACCCTCGACATGGTTTGCTTAACAACATCCTCCCCTTCGCCACCTCTAGTCCACATGGGCCCCGAGTCTAATTCAATTATTTTCATCAGACTAGTCGCCATCTCTTCTTCCTCAGTACCTGTCTTGGCTTTCTTAGCCTGCACAACCCCTTCCTCCTCAACCACCATTCTCTCTCTTTTGTTCGAGCCAATTTTCTCTTTCCCCGACTCAGGATTGGCATTTCTCAAGGATTTCATTTTAGACTCAGGGGTGGGGGTTCCAGCCAGGGACTTGCATTCCACAATACGGGGCCCCCCCTTGGTAATTTTAGAGATCTTAGGGGTCTCGACACACATTTTCACCTTGACTTTAGAACCAAGAGAAAGAAATATCTAGGGGTCCTCGATCATTTTGACCTTAATCTACTTCAGGGGACACGGGGCGAGATGGAAATGGTACAATTTTAGAATGAGGCCCTGATGGATGGGGACAAGAGGGTGACTAGGGTTTTTAGCCCTATGCTCTCTACCTGATTTAATAGAGTATTCCAAAGAGGACTATAGAAAAAAAGGAAAGCTAATTTCCATTTTGTTCCTAAAGTGATTGAAAAGGGCATAGTGAATGGTAAAATAACTTAAACCTTCCTTCCAGTGTGAAAAACTTCATGATCATTAAGCAGATTTGGCCCAAGGGCTCTAGCAGTTTTTCCCTATCAAACACACCATGCAACTTCACAGTCGCCTCCCCCTCTCTAAAGAAGAGACCCATATGTTCTGGGTCGGGCAACTTTCTACGTCTAGTGCGCTTCTTCCCTTTAGTGGGGAGCCCCATAGCCTGACTAATCATCTCCTCAGACACCTGGAAGCTAATACCCCCCAAGTGAACTTGTCTTGTGTCTTCTTCCCACGACTCAGCAAACTGGTGCAACAAGTTTTCATCATGGCCAATCATACCTTCCAAGAAGGAAACCACTTCCCCCTCCTTAATGATATGCCAGACAATTTGGTCCTGCCTAAACTCCTCCATTATGGTCAGCTCAATCTTCACAATCTCTCCACCCATATTCACAGTTTGAAATTTCCCACAAACAACAGAGCTTAAAATTGTTAAGGTTGGTGCTATTGTAATTAGTAAGTAACCCAATAAAATGGAAAGGCCGCTGAGTAAGATCAATAATCACATCATAATTATTATGCTGATATGCAACACCTATGCCACATTGCAAAAATCTCCTTAGGAAGAGAACTCAGCCGCCACCTTGTGTGGCAATTAATATTGTCAGCTACAGAGATTAACCAAATATTATTACCCACAGGCAGACCGATCCTACACACCTTCTGTATGTTGGCAAGAGACACTATATGGATTCATGATTGTTGTCATTGATGGCAACAAAGTTCATCCCACACATCCGCAGGACATGGTATGTCTCTACCGGAAGTCAGAGTGAAGAATGTTGTGGTCCGGTAAACAGGAACAGAGCATGTGGTGAGGTCCGACAGACAAGTCCGGATCTCTCAGAGGAAGTATCTTGGTAAAGTACGGATTTGGGGAAGTCAAGAGGACTATCTTGACTGATAGATTCCAAGGTTTCAGCCTCCTGTGTGGAAAGGATAAAGAGATATGAATGCTTAAGTACCGGGTTCCCAATTGACAGTGTGAACAAAGGAAGAACTGACTGGCAGAACATCAGACATTATTTCGGATGTGTTACTGATGTTGGTAAAGGTTATGAAGGCATGAATTATGTTTGGCCGACATGGTTAATGATTTCCACAAGTATATCCTTGATCCGCATTACTTGGTATGCAAGGATTCAGCTGACAAATCAGAGTCTATTGAAAATATTGACTATTCCGGTGCCGACTAGAAAGATGATGAAATCACTTCTGCGGATATATATATAGGATGGATTTAGTTGTGAGAGGTTGTGTTGTGATATGTGATGTGCGAATAAAAGCATAGCAGAGCAGAAGCAGTAAGGAAGGTCCGATATGTGAAAGGAAAGCAGCATAAGAGAAGAGGAAAGATGAAGTGCAGCAGATCAGTGTACTGAGCCTAACCAGAACTGAACCGCAGCATATGTGGATGCTACCAATCAGTTCAAGTATTGTATAAAACTCTTTTTGTAGACAGTGTGTCTCTTGTAGGCAGTGTGCCTTCTTGTGAGCAGTGTGCTCGGGCAGTGAGCCCTAATTGGCAAGTGTCATTTTGTATTTCCATTCTTCTAACAGAGAATACAATCTTGGGTTAATCACCCCGTGGTTTTCTCCCTTAACAGGGTTTCCATGTCAAAAATATTGTGTCATGTGTATTTCCATTTCATGGTTATGTTTGCTCATTTGAATTAATGTTACATTGATTATTAATAAAGTTTAGAAAGAGAAATAATTAGGATAACTGATTCACCCCCCTCTCAGTTATCAACAATTGGTATCAGAGCTAAGTTCCTCCTAACAGAGCCTAACAGCTTAAGGAAGATCTGGGAATTCAAATGGATGCATATGGTTTAAGGGAGCAACTCAAGACTGCCCTTGATGATCTTGAACAGTCAAACTCTGAAGTAAATGAATTAAAGGAAAGACTCAAACAGGCTGATGATTTCATGAGAGAACTAAAAGACAAATTAAGTCTCTCTATGAAAAAGAGAAAGGAGCTGCTTCAACAATTGGCAAGACAAGGTGAAGCAAATAATGCAAATGAAGTGCTAAAAGAAAAAACTGAGTTGTGTGAAAAGTTATCAAAAGAAATCATTATGGTAAGACATAAAATGGAATCAGGAGTCATGAAGTTTACCCAAGAAGTTGAAGAGAAAATAAAAACTGAAGATAATCTAAGACAATCTCTCATGGAGAAATTAGAAGATTGCCACCAGATGGATAGAATTATCAGACATATTGAATCTGATCTTGAAGATGCTAAAGATAATGAAGAAAAACTTGAGGATCAAATTGTCTCTGTCAAAAGGGATCTTCAAACAGCAAATGAGTATAAAGAGAAATTCAAGATAAGTTCTACTCAACTTGAAGTTCTTCTTGGAAGTCAAAAGAAGGTAGATGACAAGTGTGGTCTGGGATATGAGAAAGGAGAAAGCTCTGGATCTGGTCAGAAGAATTTTGGATCAGAAAATCCATGGAATAGGCCTAGAAGACCTCCGGTAAGACAGCCTAATGCTCAAAGATATCCATCCTTCAATGGATACTGCCACAACTACAATCACTTTGGTCACAAAGCTAATCAGTGCAGAAAGAGAATGAATCAGACTAATTCATCTTTCTCCGAACAGTGTTTTAACTGCAAAAGGTATGGTCACAAATCTCATGAATGCAAAAATATGCAAATGAACAAATCATTCAATGGTAGATGCTTTGCATGCAATAGAATAGGTCATATGGCTAATCAATGCAGATCAAGAGGATATCAGTCAAATATGCAAAGAAATGTTTGCCAAATCTGCAATAGATCCAGTCATAGTGCAAAATTTTGTAGAAGCAAGAATCAGGCCAAAAGAGGTCTGGTATATCATAATCATCAAGATAAGGGTAAACAAAAGGTGAATGCGGATGAAGTTAAAAGTGAGATGAACAAGATTTGGGTGAAGAAAAGTACAGAGAATGTAGAGGTTGGATCCGCACCAGACTCTGGTGCTGATATTCCTTCCGAAAATTAAGAAGTGAGCTCTGGCTCAGGGGGAGACACAAAGAAAACCTTGTTCCCCCAACCAGTCAACCGGTGCCGGAACTGGCACAAGAAGAGTTGCGGATTGTAGGGTTCATAAGGGCAACATCCAAACAAACTATGATAAAGATTTGGAAGATTCGCATGATGTTTAAAGATCAGGATTGATCCGGTTCTCCAAGTCATCTGAATAAGGCAAACCGGAATAACTTAGGTCGAGCATTTATTGCAACCTAACATTAGGGTTTGCGGAGCAATATAAGGGTTTTTCTCATTAATCACTTGTTCATTCTACATTCAAGAAGAAATGAAAAGTGAAGCTCTGCAACAAAATTCCACAACTTCATCGAAGATCATTTGCAAAAGTCAATTCATCTAGAAATCAATCCGGTCAACTACGTGAAACTGAAAGGCGCAAAAGGTATTTTCCGTTCTCAATATCTCTCTGCAAAGCTTTGAAAGATGCATACTCCGAATATAGTAAAGATCTCTAATAGGCCCTGCCCTGAATTCAAGAAGCATCCATACAAATCATTGGAGGTAGATCCCCTAGGAGTATTCTCTAGTGTTCTGCATGGCGTTTTACACATAGAAGACATTAGGGTTTACATACATGCAAATATTGAAGAGTTTGGGGAATTCAAACTGAGAGACATCTATCACAAACAATTGATAGATGATACTTTTGAGCTTAAACCAGAATATAAGGGCATCCGAGAGAAACATTTTGATTAGTTCATTCATTTCCTCTGCTTTGAAGAAGATGAATGGGTCCGGTATGTATTGAGTAGAGTGCATGATAACTTCCTATGGCTGAATAGACCTTGCAAGATCACAAAGGAGGCAATTAGGGCAGTAACTGGTTTATACTCCTCCGGAGGGATACCTGTCCTCAAATCTGTCAAAAACAACATTGTAACTGAGGCCACCGTATCAAGATTTGATAAGAGGGCAATGACCATTGAAGATATTACTGACCCAGATGTCAAGTTTGCATCTATGATAATACGATACAAGATATATCACTCCAGTAGGGAGATTTCAGTATCCGAAACTGCAGTATATACTGCTTATGAGATGTCAAGAAAAAATGTAGAATATGATCTCTATGAACTTCTTTTGAGCCAACTAATGGAAAACATACAGAAAATCAAAAAGGACAAAAAGAATTCCTTTAAATATGGTGGACTAATACTATGTCTATTTTTCTACTTCATGAATGAGCTGCCTGGATCAAATGGATGGGTATGGCAAAATGACAAACCGGTAGCAATTCAGATCAGAGACTACTTGCATGAACTTGGGGATGCTAAGGCAAGGAATACAGCTCTGTGGGGTTACTTCAAGCAATTTCAAAATACAATGCAAATCAGAGAAAGAATCCCTAAATCAATAGTTGAGAAATACAAGGGTACAGTGTGCTTCATGGTAGACACTGATCAATGCGTAATGGAGGCAGTAGAGCCAAGGACAGTCTGGATCATGCCTATGGGGTATGAAGTTGATAAACAAATTGTAGAGCTGCATGTTCAACACATGCTCAGTCAGCCAAAGGACTCAAAAGCAGAAAGATTTGGAACCTTTGAGGCGCTGAGTGTAAAGATTCATGTGCAACTCAGAGAACCTGAAATCAAGAGGAAGGTGAGAAAAGAGGTAGAAAATATTGCCCAAGGCCTTGGCATCTCAAAGGAGGCACTTGATGCCCACAATAGAAAGATGGAAAGGGCTGAGGAAGAGAAGAAAGAGGCAAAAAAGAAAAGCAAGGAAAGTGCTCCAGTAGAAACCTCCACCCGGACTAGATCATCTAAGAGATCTGCACCTGCCACTTCCAAAAGCTCAAGGGCATCTAAACCGGAAGCACAATCATCCGAAAAAGGAGAAAAGAGAACAAAGAAAAAGGCAACAAGCTCCTATGTTAGCCTAAAAGATGATGAGGAAACTAAATCAGATGAAGAGATAAGGAAACTGAAGAAGAAGAAGAAATCATCCGGTGAACATTCTACCGGTCAAGGAGAAGAAGAGAAGGAAGAGGAATTTGCTGAAAAACCCACTCTATCCTTGGACGTTGTAGTAAAAGTAGTCACTGTGGATGGGAACCTACAACCCCTAACAGAATTTTATGATGAATATAATGAAGCAAATAAAAAGATTCTGGAGGAAGCCACAGTTTAGTTTTTGAACACTTACAACAAAGCTTTTATTGAAATAATCTCTCTAATTCCCAAAAGCTTAGAGAAAAGGTTTGAAATGAGGAAGAACAATGCTCAAGCAAAATACCTCGAGATCCAAGAATAGGTCGCCATTCAGCTCTTCCCTTCAATCACTCCGCAGCAAATGAATATGATCTTTAAAGAGTGCAACGATGAGTTCTGGAGCAAAGCCAGGATGAATCAGCTCATGCTTGGTGAAACCGATAGAGTGGCAAAAGAGACTAAAGAGATTCTCTGAAATACTCTTAAAAGGTTCAACATTCCCATCATAGAGGACTCTGGTAAAGACAAGGGCTCAGAATCCTCTATTCCGGAAGAGGTGGCTCATGAACAAACAAATATCTCTCCTCCGGTTTCCCCTACAGCTTCCGGATCTAAAGGAGAAGACAGAATACAGGAGAAAGAAGTAGGAGTGAAGGAAAAAGAAGTTGACAGTACCAAGGTTGCAGAGGAAGAGAAGACCCCAACAGAGGAAGCCACAACTGATAGTGGTAAGAATGTGGAAGGAGAGAAAGCTCCAAGGGACAGCCCTAAGAATGCAGAAGAGAAGAAACATCTGTCTCCGGCAAGAGACACTGCAAAAACTATCCAAGAATTCCTAAACAAAGAAAGAATGGAGATTGATGAACCGGAGCTTCTACAAGGACCATTTAACTTTGATTCTCTTTCTCCGGTATAGACAATGAAGATTGCTTCATTTGCTAATGCCAAGGCTAAAGAAAAACTCCTAAAGTCTCACATGGAAGACTGTGAGTTGATAGAATCTGCTTCCGAAGTGCTAGAAAATATTATGCCATCATTTTAGAAAGATCCCACAGCCTCCTCATCTGGTAATCTTAAAACTCTAGTCTATAGTGTTAGCACACATTTTGATTCACTAGAGAAGTTAGCAGAAGATAAGGTCCGGAAGGAATTTCTTGCAAAAAGATTATCAGAGGTACAAGGGTTGATAATTAATGATAGGAGAAATATTAGTATAGGGATAAAGAGCTTAGAAAATGCTCTTATAGATGGCGGAAAAGTATACAAATTTTGTATTTCATGGTCCAAAGCAACAGTAGAGATTGAGAAGAAAATAAAAGAGCAAGAGGATAAACTACTAAGTTTGTCTCAAAGTTTTGATCCTCTCTCTTCCTCCATAGTCAATCAAGAGTGTCAGACTATTGCAATCACAAATGCAATAAAGAATTTTGAGAAGGAAAAGAAGAACATAATTAGCCGGATTGGTGAACTCAGAAGAATCATTATCCCTAAGTTAGAGGCCATGCATGAGGCCATAAGTGATGCTCAGACTACCGCCCAAACCAATGATCCGACAAATCTTAAGAGGGCAGAATCTTTTGTGTTTTTGTTGAGTGGTCACATTCCAATTTTGGATAGAATGAAGCAAAGTTGGGCTACAGAACTCGTCCAATTGAAGACATCCTTTGCAGACATTCTTCAGTTTATGTGAGTATGTAATATGCAGCTAAGTATAGTTAAAATTTTTTGAAACTTTTGGTATGCGGACCCTACCCTTTGCCATTGATGTCAAAGGGGGAGTGAAGAGCAGTGAAAAATGAGGAATCCAACTAAGGGGGAGCTTTGAAAAATGTATATAAAAACCGAGCATCAGCCAAGGGGGAGCATAGTGTAAACACTTAGTCATTTTTCACTAAGTGTTGCCATCAATGCCAAAGGGGGAGATTGTTGGCAAGAGACACTATATGGATTCATGATTGTTGTCATTGATGGCAACAAAGTTCATCCCACACATCTGCAGGACATGGTATGTCTCTACCGGAAGTCAGAGTGAAGAATGTTGTGGTCCGGTAAATAGGAACAGAGCATGTGGCGAGGTCCGACAGACAGGTCCGGATCTCTCAGAGGAAGTATCTTGGTAAAGTGCGGATATGGGGAAGTCAAGAGGACTATCTTGACTGATAGATTCCAAGGTTTGAGCCTCCGGTGTGGAAAGGATAAAGAGATATGAATGCTTAAGTACCGGGTTCCCAATTGACAGTGTGAACAGAGGAAGAACTGACTGGCAGAACATCAGACATTATTCCAGATGTGTTACTGATGTTGGTAAAGGTTATGAAGGCATGAATTATGTTTGGCCGACATGGTTAATGATTTCCACAAGTATATCCTTGATCCGCATTACTTGATATGCAAGGATTCAGCCGACAGATCAGAGTCTATTGAAAATATTGACTATTCCGGTGCCGACTAGAAAGATGATGAAATCACTTGTGCGGATATATATATATAGGATGGATTTAGTTGTGAGAGGTTGTGTTGTGATATGTGATGTGCGAATAAAAGTAGAGCAGAGCAGAAGCAGTAAGGAAGGTCCGGTATGTGAAAGGAAAGCAGCATAAGAGAAGAGGAAAGATGAAGTGCAGCAGATCAGTGTACTGAGCCTAACCGAAACTGAACCCCAGCATATGTGGATGCTACCAATCAGTTCAAGTATTGTATAAAACTCTTTTTGTAGACAGTGTGTCTCTTGTAGGCAATGTGCCTTCTTGTGAGCAGTGTGCTCAGCCCTAATTGGCAAGTGCCATTTTGTATTTCCATTCTTCTAACAGAGAATACAATCTTGGGTTAATCACCCCGTGGTTTTCTCCCTTAACAGGGTTTCCACATCAAAAATATTGTGTCATGTGTATTTCCATTTCATGGTTATGTTTGCTCATTTGAATTAATGTTACATTGATTATTAATAAAGTTCAGAAAGAGAAATAATTAGGATAACTGATTCACCCCCCCTCTCAGTTATCAACACTGTACCCCTGTCGTAAGCCACCACGGTGTCCTTTTAGTCCAATTAGCTCTATCCCACGCTCCACCGCCAAGATCAAGGCTTTTTTGCTTTATGACCTGCCTACCTGTCATCCAGTCAGCACGCCAACCAATCAACAGATAGTTGACCTGCCAGCTATACTTCCGACCCACGTAGACCCCCTTCCTAAGCCACCTAAGAGTGCTAGACTTCCCGCCCATCTGCTTTTGAAAATTCAAAAATTTCTCCCTGCTAGAATTGTTGACCCATCCTATGCCATCACCTCGATCCCGTTAGAACGGGTCTCAATGGATTGTGCACAACCCACACCACCACCCAACCACATAAAGAGGATGGTCACCACCCCAAGCCACCTAATTCTTGTTGTTTTCATCTTTCTTTATGATAGTTTGAATCTCATTGGGCAAGCTAGTCATACTCCTCCAGCACCGCCATCCTTTGTTACCATTGCCCAGGTTTGCCATAGCATCGGCTACTGCGTTTCCTTCCCTGGATATGTGAGAGATCCTAAACTCCTCAAACCCATTAAGTAGCAGTTTAATATCCCCCATAATGTCAACCAAATTCCACCCAAACTGAGTCGAACCCAAGGCAGCATTAACAATTAATTTTGAGTCCCCTTCCACATGAAGAATTCTGATGTTCAAGGAGATAGCCAATTTAATACCCCGTAGCATGGCCAAGGCTTCCGCCTCATTGTTACTCTTGATGCCAATGCCTCCAGAATAGGCAACCACTATGTTTAATATAAAGATTAGGATCATTTTGACTTCTAGTAAATCCTTGAGAAGTAAAGAAAGCATTAATTTTAGAGTACCATTCTCTTGGAGATTCTTTTAAACCGTAAATTGATTTCTTTAATTTGCAAACAAGATGTTCTTTACTTTTTTGAACAAAACCAAAAGGTTGAGACATATAAATTTCTTCATGAAAATTACCATTTAAAAAAGCACTTTTAGCATCCATTTGATGAATAGGCCAATGCATATGAGAAGTTAAAGCTATAACTAACTTAATAGTTGGCATTTTTGCCACCGAAGCAAAAGTTTAATTATAATCTAAGCCTTCCACTTGATAGAAACCTCTAGCTACTAATCTAGCTTTAAATTTATTAATCTCATTGTTGGCATTAAACTTTTTATACAACCATTTACATGAAACAAGATTCTTACCATGAGGTAAAGGTACAAGCTCCCAAGTTTGATTTGCAATCAATGTGTTATATTCATCTTGCATAGCCTTTTCCCAATAACTTTGTGGATCATTAGTATCCATAATTTTAGACATTTAAGCATAATTGCAATAGTTTGCTTTTCTAGCCTTGGATCTATCCATTCTAGTTAAGATATCATCACTTTCTTGAACAATTGTTTTAACCCATTTAGTCATGCGATTAGATGTAGGAGTATTATCACTAGAAGAAGAATCATCACGAGAATGTTCATCATGTTCACTATCACTTTGACTAAGAGAAGTATTAGAAGGATTCAAAGAAGTATGCAAAGAAGGAAGATTGTCCTCAATAACAAGAACATTGTTTTGAGAAGAATCATTGTTAACAACTTTAGAACAATCATGAACACCATTTTCAGCAATGCATACATCTCTAGAAAATTTAACTTTATTAGTAACAGGATTATAAACTCTATAAGTTTTAGATTGGTCATCATACCCAACAAAAATTTAAGAAGAAGATTTAGACTCTAATTTGTGCCTTTTTTGTTTAGGTTTATGAACAAAAGTAATTGAGCCAAAGATTCTTAAGTGCTTAAGATTAGGTTTCCTACCAGACCAACCCTCTTCAAGAGTGATATCCTTTAAGGCTTTTGTTGGAGTTCTATTAATAATATAAGTAACACAAAACATGTCTTCAACCCAAAATTTATAAGACATGCTTTTAGCATATAACATACATCTAGTAATTTCAACAATAGTTCTATGCTTCCTTTCCACTACACCATTTTGTTGAGGTGTATAGGAAATGGATAGCTCATGTTTAATACCAAAGGACTTTAAATAACCATTAAAAGCATTATTTAAATATTCAGTACCATTATCGGTCCTAAGTATTTTAAGTTTAAAACCAAATTGTCTTTCAACAAATTAATGAAAATCAACAAAAGTATCAAAAACTTGATCCTTGTTTGTAAGAAAATAGATCCAATTTCTTCTTGAATAATCATCAACAAAAGTAAGTGCATACCCTGATCCTTGGATGGATTCATTTTCCATGGGTCTCAAAAGATCGCTATGGACGAGGTGCAACTTATGATTTGCCCTCCATGCTTGACCTTTAGGAAAGGGTTCCCTATGCATCTTACCACTCATGCATCATTTGTATACAATTTTAGATGGAACAATACTAGGCAATCCTTCTACCATATTAGATTTTTGCATCAAGGCAATATTGTCAGCATTGATATGACCAAGTCTTTCATGCCAAACATTAAAAGCAATGGTAGATAATAAAGAGTATTTAGAAGTAGCAAACTCATAGAACTTGAACAAATTATCACTGTCTAATTTAGCATTAGCAATAACTTTATCATTTTGATTTGGATCAATCACATAGCACATATCTTTATAAAATTTTATCTTATAATCTTGACAAAGTTTAGCTACAAAAAGCAAATTTGTTGTCAATTCAGGGACATACAAAACATCACGTAACTTACCATTAGGAACATTCACATCTACAATTGCTTCTACTTCACAACTATGATTATTAGCAAGTTGAAGAGGAACATTAGTGTTGTCAGGTTGCATTGATTCAAATATCACTTTATGAGAAGTAACATATTGATATGTACCTGAATCAATAATCCATTCAAGAGGTTTTGAAGTATTTAAAGCACGAGTAAAAGCATGCCTAGATTGATTGACATTATTATTATGAGGCTTGTGATTTTGTTGATAATTTTGCCTCATAGGTTGTTTATTGTTATTAGCATTTTGCTTTTTGTAACAAGTGTTAGGCCAATGACCATCTTTATCACAATAGTTACAATGAGGCCTCTTAGAGGAATTATTCTCTCTATTATCATAACTATTATTGTTGTTATCTCTATTGTTATAACTATTATTATTATGTTAAAATTTGGGATTATAATTTTGTTTATTATGAGGTTTAAAATTTTGTTAGTATTTTTAGACATAAAAGCATGCTCACTATTTTTTAGATTACCGAATTGAATCAATTTAGCTTCTTCTTGCCTTAATAAATTGCAAAAAATATCATAAGATATTTGAGTAGCTAAAGTAGAAATAGCTAATTGAGCATGAATATTTGTAATAAATTGTTGAAATTATCTAGGAAAACATTTTTTAAGAACAGTATGAATTAATCTAAGATCTTCAAACTTAACTCCTAAATCAATTAACTGACCATTAAGAGCATCAAATTTAAGAAGAAATTCATCCATGGTTTTGAAATATGTATACCTGAGATCTTCGAATTGATCTTAAAGTTGAATATTTGTAGATTCATTAGAACTATCATAAGTTTTCCTTAGAATTTCCCATGCGGTATAGGCTTTCGTGCATGCCCCAATATGAACATAAAATTCAGGTGACATTGAAATGCCTATTAGGCCAAGGGCTTCATCATTCTACTTATTCCATTTGCCTTGCTCATCCTGGTTTGCCATAGGACCAGGCTTCACTTTAGGATTAGTCGCTACATCCAACAGATATTTAAATCAAAAAATAAAGCTAATATACGTTTTCCGGGAATGATAGTTAGAACAATTCAATTTGATTTCAAGAATCAAAGTAGACATGTTTGCAAAACACTACCTATTTAGGTAAACAAAATGTTAAAAAAAAAAAAAATTAAGTACCTAATTAGGTAAACAAAATACAAAAATTTAAAAAAAAAAATAAAAAAAAAAATGGAAATGATATTTAAAAACTTGATAAAAAAACTTATTATAAAATTTATTTTAAAAAAAAAAACTGATTTGATTTTAAACTTTAAAAAGTTTTAATTATAATATATATATATAATACTTAGTTTTAATTAAAATATATATTAAAATTTTATACTTGAATTAAAAGACTTAATTAAAGAAACTTATATTTAATAAAAAAATTTAAAAACTTAATTAAAAAAATTTATTAAAAATTATAAAATTATATTAAAAACTAATATTAAAATAGTTTAAAGACTCGCGGGATTAGTTTAAAGACTCGCGGGGGTTAAATGAACAGGATTAAATTTTTTTTTTTGTAGGGGACACAGTGGAGGGTTTGGAGACCAGCGGAGGCGAAGTTGTGGCCACAGACCTGTAAAGAGGTTGTGGCCTCTTCAATGGCCGTGGGCTCTCAAAGCCCTAAAAAAAAATTTAAAAACTTTGATTTTTTTTTAATTTTTTATTAAAAACTTTTGATTTAAATGAAGTTTTTTTAAATCTTTTGAAATTATTTAGTTTTTAAAACAAACATGCAATCTCCAGATAGGGCAAAGGCCCTAAATTTTTTTTTAAAAAATTAATAAATAGAATACAAAAAATAGATTTTTTTATGAAAACCTAGATTGTATTTTGAAAAAAACAGATTTACAGCATGCAGGGCTAAAGCCCAAATTTTTTTTAAAACAGATAGAAATTAAATAGATTGATTCTGAATGTGTTAGCACCCAGGGCTCGGGGCCCAAAATTTTTAAAAAAAACTAACTATATTTTTTTAAAGCAAAATATATTTTTGAAAAAAAAAAGTAGAGATCTGTCGAGAACAGATCTTTTAAATAAAAATTACACAGGTATGTATCTGTCGAGAACAGATCTTTTAAATAAAAATTACACAGGTATGTAAATGAAATAAAGGGTTAAATCCCTTGTTCCTACACACAGAAATAAATGCTTCTCTTCTCTCAAATCCAAAGGTGAAATGCCCCTGGGAGAGGATGGCTACCTTCAACAATTTAACTCACAACTTGGATTAGTATAACCTACTCTGATACCATGAAAGGAAAAATAAGAGAACAAGGAAAGAATTAATCAAGCATGGAGCATTGTTTGAAGTAAGTTACCATCCAATGAAGAACATGCACCAAGATTCAACATTGGAGACAAAGATTTTGAAGGGGGAAGCAAAGAAAAACCCCCCAATATTATGTAGATGACAAGAAGCCTAAGTTAATAGAGGTGAGAAAGGAGTTACATGTAACTCTCATATGCCACCTATCATATAAGTGTGTACAAACTATCAATCCTCATAAGGAGGTGGCTAAAACCTAAATATTCCTCCAAGAGGAATTTGAACATGAGTCATCCTCACACATCTCTGAGGATACTCAAATAAGAAAAAATATTTTGTATTATAAATACAAGTATTTATAAGATGCAATTAGTAACCTTTACCAAAGTAAACTTAAAATACCTTTACCAAATAAAGATTAACTTTCTAACAAAGACCCATGCCAAAGAATCATATTGCTTATTACTTTTGTGCCTATCATATATAATGAAAGTTGAGGACATTAATAGTTATGTGTGATTTTTCACACCTCATCATGATAGAGAGGATTCTTCCAAGGATAATGACAAGGCATCCACATGTAACACATCATGTGCCACAGATCATGAAGAGAAAGACAAAGTCTACATCTAAGTGTGCAACTATGGAACAATCTATGGTGGTATGCTTAACAAGGTACATAACAAGAATCCAAGTGAAGTAAAGGTTACAAATGATAGATATCTAGACATGTCTCAATGTTAAGAAAATGTGAGTTCTCCAAAGATTGCACCACTACATGAAATTTTTGTTCGTAAAAAGACATTGGTAGATCATATTACCTTTGTATACCATGATGCTAAAGTAAAAGGTCCCATTGGGAGCCCAATAATTCAAACAATACATCTTGTGGTTCTATTTTATCTACATTTCTTTATATTTTTTATTTATGCAATGCCCTTTTATGTTCTATGATTTTCACTTGATCTTACCACTTGGGGCCAAGATTTTATTTACTTTCTACAAGTTGTTTTTCCTAATTAGGGGGGAAAAGTGGGGACATCTCCCAGCTTTCATCCTTCCCACAAACAAAGGTAAGTATTGCTAGTATGTATCTCTAATTTTCACTAATGTTATCTCAATTTTTCATGCTCAAGTTTACCATGCTTATGATTCATTTATATATACATTATCATGTTATCATGCTTTAGTTTTATCCCAACTTTCTCTCCTTCCTTGATTTGTGTGTGTGCTCCATAAGGGGGCATACTATTATTAATCATTCTCAAAGTTTGTGTCGTTCACAAGTGGACTCTAGATCATTTCTTTGACTATTATGCTTTTAGGTGTGCTTGTCTTTCTTTTTTTTCTACTTTGGTATGCTTGACTCATGTAGATTCGTATGCACATGAAAGTGGGGATGAAATGTCATGGTGAAAAGTACATACCTTGCACATTTAACCTTGATTTTATACCACTTTATGTGGGTGTTTTAAGTACTTGCCCTAGCACATGATTTTGATTGATATGGTGCTCCCAATGACCCCATTTTCTAATTGACCATAAAAACTAAACTAAAATAATCCCCAAACATTTATTAGTCCTCAAATTATTTGTTCCCCTCCAAGGTTCAAATTCATGCTCATCGATTTGACCCAATTAATTCCAGCACCTACAAATTTCACCGCATGTTTGAATTTCAAATTTCTCCTTAGACCCAACCCAAGCTCTTTTCAACTAGTCATTATATGTTGTCTCTCATGCCAAAACTTTCAAATTGTGTGTCTAAATTAAGTTTAAAATGGCATCACCCCTTTGGTCATTTGCATCCATATCCATCTATCATCCAAGCTTATAGAGGGATCCTTATCCAATTAAGTTTCTTTTAGAATCACTCTTTAACTCATGTCATAATTTTGCACTACATAAAGAAATTATAATTGCATTGCCTCTTTATCAAACAGTTTTTAAAACCTAGGTCTTTACATCACCCTTTTGTATTGTGTTCCAAGTTCAAAGTTACCCTCATTAGGACAATGCTTAATGCATTCATTTCATGTTGTCTTAACTTCATCAAAAATCGTTCAATCAAGTCCGGGGCTTGTCATAAGGAGAAGATCATTCCTTAATAAGCTTCCAAAGGTGTTTGTCAACATTGCAAGACCAGACACCTAGGATAAGCTTTATTTGTAAGTATAGAAGGTCTACATGTGAAAAGTTCATTTCCATGGTCAAAGTTCATTTTTTGTATTAGGTTCAGATCTATGAGTGTGGAGACCATTTTCTCAGGTGCACAATTGACCTAGGATTATAGACAATACCTTCACAAAATTCAATAGTCTTATTTTGTTCGTCCTAGATTTATTATCATAGAACTAATTAGATCATTATTCTATTGTCTTAAAAAAATTAAAAATATTAACTTGCAAAGAAGCCTACAATTGCCTTGGAAGTGTTTGCCTTATCACCTTCACAATTTGTAAATAATAAAGTATCTTCAAACACCTAATATAACTTCAATATGTCCAATCACATTCTTCTTCATAGATATCGAGTGTCAAATTTTATACTAAATCTCAAATGCCCATGAATATGTAAATTACTCCATTACCCTTGACCCATCATATACCATCCTCAACTCTACAAACCTAGATATTCACTTCATGTGTGTCCACATCAACATAGTTGTAGTCTATATTGACTTTGATTATGCACAAACATTTAAATCACTCCATTATCCTTGACCCATCATTTATTATCCCCAATTCTACCAACCTAGATATTCACCTCACATGTGTTCAGGGAACATTGTAGTTAATATTGACTTGAATATGCTTATGAACATGCAAATTGTTGTATTTTCTTGCCCTGTCATATACTATCCTCAATTCTATAAATCTAGATATTCACCTCGTGTCCATAGCAAATGAAGTTACAATTATTAACAAAGGTAGGCCTGTGAACATGCAAATTATTACATTATCCTCAAACCATCACATAATATTCCCAATTCTACCAACCTATATATTAGCCTCATTTGTGTGCATAATGAACAAAATTGTCAATATCAAACTGAATATGAATGTCAACATCAAATTAGTGCATCACCCTTGACCCACCATCATATACCATCCTCAACTACCAACCTAGATATTAAGCTCATGTGTCCATAGCAACAAAGTTCAATCGTTCAATCTATATCAACTTGAGTATGCATGAACATGTAAACTACCATATTATCATTGACCCATCATATACCATCCTCAATTCTACCAACCTAGATATTCACCTCACATGACTAGAGTTACGATCAATATCAACTTAAGTTTTTTCATTAACACGTAAATTATTGCATCATCCTTCATCCATCCTCAATTCTCTTAACCTAGATATTCACCTCACGTATGTCCATAAAGGACAAAGTTATAGTCAATATTGACTTGAGCATGCATGTGGACACGTAGATAAGCATTATTCTTATTCCATCAAATATTATCCTCCATTCTACTAACCTAGATATTCACCTTGTGTGTGGACAAGTCCTCCATTATCCTTGACTCCCATATACTATTCTCCATTCTACCAATCAAATAAGTCACCACGTGTGACCACAGCAAATAGAATTCTGGTCAATGTTAGTTTGAGTATACATGTGAATGCGCAAATTACTATGTTATCCTTGACCCATCATTTGCTATCCTCAATTCTACTGTCCTAGAGAATCACCTCATGTGTATAAATTGAGGCTCGAGTTAGTCAACATCAACTTGTCACTCATCATCACTCAATATCTACGATAAATAGCAATTAAGAAATATACGTTATAATGAAACACAGTTTTTCGAGAGTATTCCACTCGCAATTCAAACTCAAGTTAATCAAGTTGTTCTTCTTGAGTGTCACATTAACTTGCAAGTCAAGCTTACCTTGGCCACGTAAATAATAGTGGGCTAAATGATAATTTGACTTAAACCTAAATTTGCTTTCTAAATCATCAAGAAAATTGTCACTACTACACACTACATTTAGTTGCTCCCTAAACCGTAAAAAGGGGACTCGGAGTCTTATTACATAGGATTTTACCGGTTGAACTTGAAAGCTATTCAAAACATAATGACTTGAGAAATTATCACCGTTTGAGCCTAAAATTCTTATCTAAAACATAAGAAAATTGTCGCTACTATATACACGACATTAAGCTGGCAGAGGTGCAGGGGTTTTATCAGTTGAAGGTTATTTGCAATATAATGACTTGGGGAATTATCCCCATTTGACAACTACAAAACAGTTAAAAACAATAAAACTCTTAAAAAAGCACCTACTCGGAGAGACTAACAAAGAAAAGAATGCATCCAATAGAAACGGTCCCTGTTACCTAAATATTGATCTTCTTGTGATAGGGATATCCCATAGTGTAAAGGAGTCCTAATTTCTAAGGCACGCCTCAATCTGTTTGTGCTCATTCCATTTTTCTACTTATCATTAAATTGCAATGACTTTACCTTATAATTGTTTTCAGGTTTGCATGTCCACCCTTGAGATTAATATGTACAAATTTAGGATTGCCTATTCACCCTTGACATTAATATGTAAGGACAACATATTAGAATTTTAATTTATTGTTAACATTTGCCAGATGCATTTCGAACAAATAAAACATCAAAATTGATTGACAGACCGTTTGTTAGGTGGTGTTCACTCCAACATAGCCTTCTCAAACAGAATTCATAGTAGTGATGATTTGAATAACTATACTAAATTAGCAGATAAGAAAACAAATGGAGAATCAACGTGCCCAAATAAAATGTTTGTTTACAAGAGAAATTGTTTGGAGAGGAAGCTTAACAAGGTCTGCTTTGCTAAGCTGCCAACATGAGAAGCTGGTTTAAATATATGCTGCACCCTAGGTAGCATCGATATAACATGGGGATCTTTAGCCTGGGCTGTATTCACCCTTGGTAGCATTTGATATAACAGGGGAATCTTTAGTCTAGGCTGTCACTACTTCAAAAAAATTAATTTGAGTATAGCATTCCCGGATCATCAATTCTTTAATCTCTACTGTTCTAATTGTAACCTGCCGTTCAAGGATTGAACAAGACTTGTTATTTTGACATTAAAATATTATTAGCATATTTCTTGTTAGCTTCTAACAGATCTTATCAATGAAAACTTGAGACTGTTTGCATCATTGTATTTCCTAGTAAGTAGATATATTACAATATTTTGCTTTAAAAATAACCCCTCTAATTCTACAAGTCTGGTCAGGTGTAATTCACATATGAAATAAAATGTCAATCCAATATCAGTAAAGAAAAAAAAAATGCTCCCATTGAATAGAGAAAGTAACAAACAATAGCCTTTAAACACCTTGACCAGAAAACAAAGGTAGCCACCCCATTAGTGTTTCTATATCTCTCCAGAAAAGATTTGGAGCAACGTCAATCTACTAGTTAGAATTTTGAATTCTATCCAAGAGATGATCCATTCTGAATTTCATAATAGGTTGACCGGACCTTGTCTTCTTGCACATTTTCGATTTCAAGTCTCTTCGTTTGGATTCAGCCTTTTGTCGAGCTTCACGTTTTAGAGCAATAGCATCTTCTCTTTCCTTTCTCAACTGTTCTTCCTCTTGCTTCTGCTTCTCGTAGTCTTCCCTTAATTTCTGGAGTGTGTTCTTGCTCTTGTTTTTGTCGGAATAATTATTTTTACCCTTTTCTTTCTGATTATAATCTTTCTTGCCCCTCTCTTTCTGATAATAGTCATTCTTGGGCTTCTTAACTTTTTGATTAACACTTGAAATAGCTTGTCTATTATTGTTCACATTGTACAGGTCAGAATGCCGCTCAATGGTTTGCTGTTTTTGCTCGGATTCAGTTTCTTGATTCAACTGCAACAGAAGTGAAACAAAATGTAAGATTTCCTTGCACAATTAAGTAGAGCTTTAGAAAAATGGATTAAGCATTTCAAATAAGAACTACACAGAATACTGTGTAGCCATCTTTCCAACATGCCTAACACTTACAAATTGGCTTGCCTGGGTACAAATGAGGCTATTCCCGGTATAGCATAATGTATCAAAAAATGTAAAGAGAGCATTTTAACTTCTAACAAAACGCAGAATTTTCATCCAATCATTACAAGATAATAACAGATAATAACATGTTTTTCATTACAAGATATTAGCTTCATCTTGCAGTTGGAATATGCTTGTAGCTGAAGACGGGAGATTTCCCTTAAGGAAGAAAAGCAGATGCTTTAATTTGTTCTTGAAATTCATGTCATTTTTTTTTATTTCTTTTCCCAGGTTTCATTAGTTACACACCAACTGGGAGTTGGCATCTCAGCCAACATTTTTTCTGGGTCAAGGGTAACCCTAGGTATCTTAAGCCAAAAAAAATCCTTACTTATTTACAGCACGTGGTATTCTTTGAAACACTGTAGCAGGAGGTATGGGCAGTGTATCATATACAATTTACAGCGCATTTTATTTTTTTAGATACTGTAACAGGAGATATGGGCAGTGAAACATATACCAGCACAACATTTAGGTATTATTCTGTTCTCATTGGCAAGCTATGAATCAATGAAGTGTTTGCAAGCATGGCAAGACAATCACAACTACTTCAGAATTTCATATGGTTAGTCAAACATAGATCCAAACCAAGCAATAATTTGATAATTCATCTAGAAGAATTCTGAGGGATATCTTTACAGAGGAACCATATTGTAAGCACCGTATTCTCAGTGATATCTTAAAACCTTAAAATCATCACTGCAACTCTTTTCACTGGCTTCAGCCAAGTCATAGACAGCTCAAGGCATATTATAGATGATTCTCTCCTACAACTAATCAGTATTGGGAACAGAAAAATTACCTAGCCTTCCGCACAACACTCACTTTGTTTTCAACACATTCATAATTTTTGAAATGATCTCACAAGACACTTAAATGGAAATTTAAGGGAAAAATTAAATCACTACACCAGCTCTCCCAAGATTAGGTAAACGATTGCTGAGCCTAAAACCAATCAGCATGCCAGATTTCTTTTTAAAAAACCATAGTTAGATAAGGTTACTTATATTGAGGACAAATAGTAAAAAATAAATAGATTATCTATAACAAGTACAAAATGTATGGGTCTAACTGTACAAAAAATACACAATGAAACACTCAACTAAAGCATCATGCATTTCCTTGACTTCTTCATTCTGAATGATCAGGTCTCAGCAAAATAATTAAGGAACTCCAACGAAAGCCCAACCAAAGATGCATCATCTGAGAAAGACTTAATGAAACATTATTGAAAAGTGTTTAGTACTTCACTGTTCCGACAGGTTGAGATTGTAATAAGCCACATCAATGGTTTTCAATATTTGCGAACATCTAAATTGAAGCCTCAATACTTTTAAGATAGTGATCAACCTCAACCAACCTCTTTGCTTAAGCAGTCCATACAAATCAAATTCACTCCTTCACACCTATCACCTTGATCAAATGGCAGTCTCGCCTTTTATCTTCCTCTTTGTTTACTTGATACGGACTTGGTCTTCTTTAAATTATGCATTCCAATCCCGCAGCTAAGTCCCATCAAATCAAATGGTTTCCAACCTTCTAACTTAAAACATTGCTGCAATACTCATATTAAATTCATATTTCATACACATCGAGGCAGGTGACTTTGCATACTGATAATCTAAGTTGCAGGAAAATAACAGGTGTAGATTCCTTATCCTTGGGCAGCAGAATAACAGATAAAGTGCCTTATCCCTGAGTAGCACAGTCCTAAAATGGGGTTGTACATTAGTAATCTTTACAACTAAAGGTTTCATCCATTAGTATGTTGATACAGTACACCAGTATGGCAAAATTTAGGTGGGGGGCTGGGTATGTTCTGGGTACATCAGCACAAAAAAATATAAAAATCAGAAAACAGGAATTAGGTTCAAAATAACACATATCATGCATTTGCTAAACAAAACTACAACCATAAATATTACAAATTTGAAATACAGTATACTAATTCCTTATCAATTTGTCAAACTTGAATGTCATGATAGATACAAATTTGAAACACAGTATACTAATTCAATATCAATTTGTCAAAACTCAAATGTCATTGTTCAATATTAAAATAATACAAAATCAGTAATCAGCATCCTATGGGTCTTCATCAAGACCAACATCATCATCATTGACATTAGATGATGTAGGTTGATTAGAACCACAAGCAACCCCATCAGCATTCACAGTAAAAGTATGCTCACCATCTGACTTCTCAAAAGTAAAAATGGCTGCAGAATCAGAGGAAACAGTGGCGCTGCTTACTCTAGCACCTAAAAATCTTATTGTGGTGCTGGCTACTCATCAAACAAAATGCAATGTTTGTTTGTTTTTCCCTGTTACTCGTCAAACCAAACACAAGTAAAGATAACTGTTGGTTTAGGGTTTAGGGTGATATTTTGATGGTCAAAAGTCAAACAAAATGCATTGAAATTGTTGCCCGTCACTGAAATTACCCTGAAATCACCTCGACATATCTGGAATTCCTGGGTATTGTTGTGACCTAATCACACATCGCCCCATTGCAAATGGGGACCCCCTTTTTTTTGAGCACCTGTGCTTTGCATTAAGTCTTGGATGATGTCTTTGGTTTATTTCATGATGGAGTCAGTGGTGTTCGAGTCTATAGCTTCGTGGTAGAAATCATAATATCCTGATGCATGTTTGAGATCCTAAAAATGACTAAGTCTGGATGCATGTTTGAGATCCTAAAAATGACTAAGTCTGATATCTTGATATCCTGAAAATCCTGAAAATTGGCTAAGTCTGAAATCTGGTGGATCCTCCAAATTCTAGAATCTACATGTTAAATCCGGTGGATCCGAGACCTATCTCAAACATCCTGAAAGGTATATTGAAAAATATTTAAAGTACAAGAAATTCATTTTTCAATATACCTTACCCTGAGAAAAGTTGCAAAAAATGGCTAAGTACTCAAGAGGATTCAAATTCATGGTCCAATGCGCCCTTATGAGAGCATTCGACCGGAGCACAAAATCATGAACCAATGCGACCCATCCATTGCGCCATTCTAGCATAAGGTTGAAGTGAAGTTTTCAGTGTAATTTGAAGAAGAGATCAAAATCCCCATCCATTGCGACCAAGGAGAAGAAGTCTATCTTGATGATGGAAGTGCAAACTCTCAAGAGGATCCAAGATGCTGATCCAGTGCGCTTGAACCAATGCGCCCTTATGAAAGATGTAAAATTCAAGGTTTTTGAGAGCATTCAATAGACGATCCTAAACCCTCAACCAATGCGCCACATGTGATGCGCCTTGTCAATAGAGATAATGATGATTTTGTGAAGGATTTCAACCAAGCATCAAAATTCCCATCTAATGCAACCAAGGTAGAAGAGGTTTGTTTGAAGTCTAAAATGCAACTTTTAAGATAAAGATCCAAATTTCTGATCTGCTGCGCCACACATCTGCTGCGACCACAAGAAGGAGTTGGTTTTGTTAAACTTCAAGGAGTTTTCAAGCAAAGATTCTAACCCTCATCCAATGCGCTTGAGAGAAAGGTTGTTAAGTGCAAATTTTAAGAACTCTTTAAAGAGGATCCAAATTTCTGATCTGCTGCACCTGATCCAATGTGCCTTCTTATTAAGGATTGAAAGATGATGATTCAAAACAAGTTTTAAGAAGGATCCAAGATCTCCAACCAATGCGCTGATCTAATGCGCCCTCAAGAAGAAAGGTGAAGATGATGGTTTAAAGTGAATTTCCAGAGGATCCGAACCTCCCAACCAATGCGCTTGATCCAATGCGCCATCCTTAGAGGCATTCAATTCAACTTTTAGAAGACCTTTTAGGGAGAATCCAAACTTGTCATCCAATGCACCAAGGGAAGGAAGTGGTTTTGCTTCATCTTGAACATCTTACAACCAAGCGTTAATATCCCTATCTAATGCGCCTTGACTAATGCGCCCTTGTGAAGACAAGTAAAATGATGTTTTTAAGGAATCTTGCAATGGTAATCCAAAATTTTGATCCAATGCGCCCAAGTTGAGTAAGCTTGTTTTGATGGTCGAAATGCAACTTAAGACAAGGATTCAAATTCATCAACCAAAGCGCTTCAACTAGAGCGCCACTTTGGAGGGGAAGGTAAGGTGAATTTTTAAGTGATGTTTGAAGACAGATCAAAACTCCTATCTCATGCGCTTGAACTAATGCACCACCACTAAAGGAGATCAAACTTAAGTTTGTAAACAAGTTCAAACCAAAGCATGAAATTGCTATCCATTGCGCCATCCTAAGAGGAAATTTAGTTCAAGTTTTAAAGCAAATTTCAACCAAAGACTAAATTCCTGTTCTGCTGCGCCAAACCTTTGACATTTCCAAGATCAAGGAGAGAACAGAATTGCTATCTGCTGCGCCAGAGGATAAGGGGGCTGTTTTGATGATAGATCAAAATCTTGATCTGCTGCGCCAAAGAGAAGGTGCTGATTGGAGTCTAAAATGCAACTTTCAGTCGGAGATCAAAACCTTGGAGTGATGAGCTCCATCCAAAATGTTTGAAGGAAGAATTAGTTACAAGTTTAAGAATATTTTCAAGAGGATTTCAAATGCTGATCTGATGCGCCACCTTGTGTGATGTTAAGTTCAAGTTTTTGAAGACTTTCAACCGGAGCTCAAAAACCTCATCCAATGAGCCACCTTGATATGTGGTTTGATTCAAGTTAAATGAAGAAAATTAAGTGAAGGAAGAATTACTTATCCCATGCGTCACTCTTAGTGTAATACTTAGTGTGAATTTTATGATTGTTTTCAAGAAATCAACTAATTTGGCATCTAGTGCGCCTAGGTTGGAAATGCATGAAGTAATTCTTATGTGTGATCAAAAGGATTGATATTGTTTCTTTCTCTGTGTTGCAGGAGCTAAGAGGAGCAAGTCCTGGAATCACTCTCATGTAGGGAGGGAAGTCAGGAGGTAGTCCACAAGGAGGAGACATCATGTAGCTGCTGCTCCAAGTGATCACTTCAAGTCCAACATGCCGGAAAACTTCATCATCTACATTGTTTGAAGACACTTCATCCATCAACCTTCAAGTTCTCTTAATCTTCAAGTCTCCGAGAAGTCTCTTACTTCATGAATCAAGTATCATCATCATCTCCTACTACTCTCCATGAAGTAGCATCAAAGAAGATCAACCTACCTACAAGAAGAAGAAGCATTACAAAGTAAGACAAATGAGCGACATGCATCATACATTCAACTTATAATGAACAAGGCGAGATCAACAAAGATACATTCCCAAACATTCAAGTTCATCAAAGAAATTACATTGAAGACATCATAAAGATGATACAATTTGGGAATATGCCCACAAAAGAAATTGAATAAACAGTTGGAATCCATGAGAGTTGCTGAGATGGTACCTACGTGGCATGTACATCATCATCAAGCCAATCATGTTTCGCGACATCATTTTACTGCAAGCTTATCATCTTGGAAAACGTGCCTTCATTGCCTCTCTCATGTACTAAAAATAGCAAGTTGTTGTAACTACCTGCTGAGGTGGCATGATCTGGGCCCTTGGCTATCTAAATTGATCCAGGCCATTCATTGTAATTCTGAACCCCTATATAAAGGCCTTGTTGCCTCATTTGTAAAGTAGTAGTTATCAGATATCAGATAGTAGCTAGTGGTAGGAGAAAAGAAGAGTAGAATAGAAGAGACTCGAGAAATTCTCTGAAAGTACTTGAGGTTGTTGTAAATATTTCTCAAGATTAATGCAAAGACATTGGAGCTTGTTTGGTGTTAAGTGTTGTCTTGTGGAATGACATGGTTTCCTGTATCTTGATTGAATGGAGAGATGTTTCTAAATAGATTAGAAGTAGAATAGAAGCTCATTGATGTAATGTATGTATGTGTTGAATATTTGATCAACTCCTAGCTCATGTTTTTAACATTCATCGTTGGTGAAGTGTTGTGTAAAGTTGGTCTGAGCTTCATTATAATTTGCATAAGTTCGATTGTGGATGCTTGTTTGAGCTACGCCATCCGATGGGTGCTTATATGAGCCTTCATGATTTGAAAACCTTTCGCTATCCATAGGAGATTGCACCAACTTTATGTAGTTGTAGGCATCCTCGGCAAAGTGGAGTTAGCTTAATTAAAGAGTTTGTCTATTCATACATCATTATTGCTTCATTGACCTTAGATTAGTTCTCTAAACCCTGATCTTTTTTTCTTTTTTTATCATTGATGCATCGTGTATACTTCATCCACACTGAAAGGAGAAATAAGTTGAATGAATGAAGAAGTCTACATAAATCCCTTTGTGATTACCAGCAAGATCACATGTAATCACTGAGTCTATCCATCACAAATCATAAAAACAGGAACCTTTAAGTTACTTCACTGGATCACATAGCTTAGCCTTTGGAGAGCTTTACTCAAGAGGGAGTGGGATACTCTGTGTTTTACTCTATTGTTGACTTGTCCAAAAACAATCATCAACAGGTACACTCATGAACAATTCCAAACAAATCCATGCACAAAAAACCATGCCCTAGACAAATCCACAAGCAAATCAAACCCAATTCTAATTCTAAAACAAGTTGTACTTGAGTACAAATAGGTTTTTGGCCGATTCAGTAACATAGCTTTGTACATACGTTATCCTATGTGTAGTACATTTGTGTAATGGAAAAGAATATTTCCCCTAAGCTTAGTCTAGGCTAATCCAACAGAATCCATACACAAGCATGCGTTTAACCTAGACAACACAATGAATATGCTACAGTCTAAGCAATTGACAAGTGTATTTGCTATATTTAGAACAGAATAATAAAGACAATAATACATAGGTCTATGACCGAAGAACTTTGTTTGAAAAAGTTAAAAACTCGATGCAACTCGCCCTACAAAACACGCCGAGTCAATGTGACTCATGCACTGAATCCTGGCCGAGTAATCATCTCAAACTCCCATTTTGTTCACTGAAACTCAACAGAAGCTGATGCAGTTGCATCGTGTTAGGCTCGATCATTCCTCCTGCCTGCAGTTCTTTATATTAATTTTGAAATTTAAACCACGTTGCCAACCATTTGAAATTTTGAAATCCTTGCCGTCATTTAATTTTGGAGTTGTTTCATCTACTCCCAGCCATATTTATCAGCAGCAATGCTGGAAAGAGGAGAGAGCAGGAGATTTAGGCGGGTTGGGTTTCAATTTAAGTGGGTTTTTATTTATGATGAATTTTTGGTGCCTCAGCAAGCAGGGTAAGTAGAAAAACGCTCAGATTCTGGGATTTTTTAGATAGAAGGAGCTGCCAGAAAGAAAAAAGGAGCAGGCAGAAGAAAACGAACAACCAAGACTGAGCATTTAAAGAATAAGGCCACCAATCTCAAAGGGTCTGTGTTTTATCAGCCGGTATAAGGAGAAAGAAGATGAACCCACGTAAGAGAAAGGAAGAGTCAAGGAGATTTATCTCAGGTGCAGGACTGAGGAAACAAGAGAGACTCAAAGAGGAAACAGGGGTGTTGATTTCTGCCAACATTTTTGGTGTAATTCCAGTCAATGTATGTAATGAAGATATATTTTATGTTAATAAAATGAAGAACAGTTCATTCTAAAGCTGCCCCTATCTATTGTATTGATCAGTGTTTCTTTAATCTCCTAGGGTGTATGTTTTGCCTGTAAACTTGTTGCCTCTGTGTGTGTGAGTTATTGCATGTGTATATCATTATAGACTCGTATATTGTATATGTGTTCTGGCCATTTACCTGTAGCAACAGGTGACCTAAGTGGGAGCTCCTAGCAAGTAGTCAGGGTGGCTGTAGAATTGCCTGCAGCCAGTCACAGGTTGAAGAACTACCTGTAGCAAAAGAAATATTCAATTTTCCTTAAGGCTGCGTGAGTTGTTGAACCTATCTTCGACTGCAAGAGCATGGATTGGAGAGTTTTGTGGCATTGCAAGCTGTGTGGCGCCATCAAAAACTTGGCCCTGACTCATGCATTTTGGGCATGAACTCGCCTGCCGAAAAGTGACTAAAAACCCACGTGTTTTTTTTATTTCTGTATTTTGTTTGTCCTCTGGTTTCAACTAGCAGGTGAGGTATTTTGCAGCCAGGCAACAAAATGCCCTGAGAGAAGGGTTTGGAAGTTCATATATTTGAAAAGATTCAAGAATGGCGATATTCCTATCTTCAACTACATAGCCCTCATCATTTAGACCGGTCAGATTCTCTAGCTTCACCATTAGTACCCTGAAGAATGAAGATTTGGTCAAACCTAGTGAGGACTTGGTGTTGGAGAAAAGTTGAAAATATAGTGATAAAATTATGAAAGATTGCATGCGCCTTAAGGTTTGTGTGGTCTCGAATGCCTTAATTTGGTCTTGGTGGTGGGGGCTTTGCCCCTAGACCCCACCTTGTAACATGACAGGGAATGCGCCAAGGGTACTACCCTTGGACCCCACTAGGGGCGCTGCCCCTCAACCCCCGCCTGCTGCCATCCCCCTATTGTCCCCAAATCCAAGCTCTTGGGCCCCATTATGAGGCTCCATGGAACTACGTAATTTATTGATTTGAGGATCATATATGTAATCTTTGAGTTATGACAAACTGATGATCAAGATTCAAAATAGACTTATGTGTTCTCTAAATGCATTAGTTTCTTTTATTGTGTGTAATTATGTTTTTTTTTGCCAAGGTGCTGAGTCCAAGTCAAAATTTTGCGCTGCCAAGAGATGTGTTGATGTCTAGCCTCGGAAAATGTAATCTCTCATACTGATGAGTGCCTCCAATTTTGTGCCTATTTTGTACTCTATCAGAGGACAAATTCACAAGTCAGTAGAGAATCGCAACCATGAACACGTCCTACTTCCACGTCCTGCTTCCATGAACTTGTTCCAACATGCAAACAAAGTTTCTCTTTTGTTCGCTTGATCCACATGGCCTTGCCCTACTCCTATCAACTAAACGACAAGCAATATTGATAAATACCTTTGATAGGTTGTCATACGACCGAGTCACTAGGACTCTTCGCCTAGATCAGCCCTTTGAGAGTAGACAAGATCAAAGACAATAAGCAAGCCCTAAGATGCAAATTCTTTACTCCTTTTAAGCACCAAATCCAAATGTGTCGCTATTCTTTCAATGCTCTAAAATGTTTCAACATGAGAGGACTACTCGAATCTGTGGATGTGGATGAGAGATGATTAGAATGAATGCAATAAATGTCTTCAAAAACTGGAACATGACATCAAATTTTGAAAACATGTGTTCATTTGGCCTTGGAGAAAAAGGTGAAGAGGGCCAATTGGCCATAATTTGAATTTTTAAATTTCATTTTGAGAGGGACAAGTTCACACCTATGAGGACATTCTAGGAGAAAAGGCAGGGTAGATCACAATGGTTAAAGGCTATCTAGGGATGAGTGTATAGATAAGCGTGATAATCAAACATACACCAAATGTATAGAGATATGCGCACATAGGGATAAGCTATAGCTATAAGCATAGGGATGTGTATAGATAGAAGTGGATGGTAGCTAGGTAAATAGGCCCAGCTTTGAACAAGACTACACCATTTGTCACCATGGACAAGTCTTAAGACATTTCCTCAACATGGGCATAAAACTAAATGAGAAATAGCATAGGGACATTAATTTCACCATGCATTTCAAAGTATGTAGCACTTGAAAACATGCGCGTATAGTAAAGTAAATATTCAAACATAGGGTATGGCCCAGGGGTCCATATAAAGTAATGGACCCTGCAAAATGTGATCGTGTGGATATGTCTTTTGTGTGTTCTCCAATGAAGTCCTACAAAACAAAGGAGAAAATATTCAATGAGTAGTTTCTAACTCAAAAGGAAAATTAAGTACAAAATGAGAATGTCAGTGACCCCCCATTCAATTGATTGCCCCCAAGGGGTGTAATTAATTTAAGGAAATGAGGGTCCCCTACATGATAATGAGTATAATCAAAAAACAGACATGTAAGCATATAATCATGATGCATAATATCAACAAAGAATACATCGTGAGACAAACATGTATACAACAATAGATAGATCATAATAAGCACATATGAGCTGGAGTTGTCATCAAGGAAGATACCCCTAGCATGGGCAAGATAATGGTGATGTGGCCCTCAATGGCCAAAAACATCCATTGAAGAGTAGTGATAAATCAAAGGTGATGAACCCAACCAAAGATGAAGAAACAACTACTATGGAATTGTCATCGAAGAGGAAATCCAAGTCCTCAATGGTGTCCTTTGGATTTGCAAGATAGGACACAAAACAAACCTGAAAGATCTATCGAGTACTCATCCCAATGAACTCCTTCTAGAAGATAAGGATAGTCCTGCTGCACTAAATCACTAGAAGCTCTCGCTGAAGCAACTCTTTAAGGTTTAGATGACTATACTACACATCTCGAAAACAGTCCACACCAAATGCCTAAGTATGAACATTAGCCAAAGGAACATCAAGTGTACAATTTGGACTAATCATCAACCTTACCAACTGCAATAAGATCTACTCTGCAGATCCCAAATGACCACAGAATCAGGGGTGAACTCAATGCTTACCTATCCCAATGTGGATAGATAGAAGATTAGATGACAATGAAGGTACACAAAGGACATCATTGAATGATCCTTCACCCATGTCAACAGGGCCTGTTGAGTTGTTTGTAGCTTCGATCAGATAACGTATTTATTATGATCATAATAAATATGAATATATAAGTAATATTAAATATTACTTATATATTCATACTTAATATATAAGGTATGTTAAAATAAATATGAATATAGCATGATCGAATGATATATTACCAAAGTATAAACACCGACTACAATTCAAACGGTGATTAGCAATTGCTAAAGCAATGGAAAGGTGACGAAGTCACACCTCTGATAGGCGTGACTCCTTGAGGAGTCACGTCTATCACAGATGTGACTCCTACCGTCACTCATATATATACCAACGTCTTTGCCCTGCAATACCAAGTACAGACACAGAAATCAGAAGTGTATGAGAAGTGGAAATTGCATCTGCAAAATAAAAGAAAGTAATCAATTAAGTTTGCAATACAAATATCCAACATTCAAAAGTTATCCAAGTTAGAGATCATAAGTTCGATTTGAATTTACAGGCCCTCTCTCATAAACACTCATAGAAGTGTTGTTACCCATTACAATGTGAGGCACAAAACAAGTCTCAAATGAAGAAAACAACTCCTATGACAAATCCATGTGATGTGAAGCTCCAAAGTCAAGGATCCAGGTCTGTAATCTAGTATTTGCAACCACAACAAGTGCCTTGCCCTTGTGCTTCTCTAACCCAGTAGTTGAAGCAGAAGATGAAGGTGGAGAATCTATGGAAAAGGAAATCTAAAATAACTATCCAGTTCTTCCTAAGAAGATGTGTAAGCCAATCAATCTATTTCTTCATGCACATTAATTCTTCATAAACTTTCTTCTTGCAATATGCACAATATAACTTCTCTTTCTTAGACAATATGCCCTCTTTTGAAGAGAAGTTTTCATGTTGTTCTATGGAAGTGGATGTAGATTGTTGAGTGTTCTTCTTCTTAGGCTTGTTTTTTTTCTTCTCTTTACCACTAGAAATCTTCTCATCTTTTGTGACTTGGCTTGCTACCAAGGCTTGTGACTTCGAGAACTTCAAGGTACCCATTTGAATAAGTTTATCCTACTCTCTAGTGAGTGACGTTGCAAAATCATAAAAAGAGGGCATTTTTAAACTCACTCCCCAAGGCACTCTTTGTAGCATAGAAGGTAGACATGAACATTGAATAGTTAGGTCCTAGCTTAGAAAGCATGCTCAGTATCAAGCGTGTATCTGATTTTTCAATCTTACAATCCTTCAAGTGTGTTTTTAGTGACTTAAACTTTGCCATAAAGTCTTGTATGTTGTCAAAATTGCATGGATTGAGGCATTAATTCATTTTCCAACAAGTAACCCTGAATCTCATCTATTTGTCCAAATAATTTTGACATCTAAGCATTTTGTGTGAAATAGCAACTCTAGAGACACATACAAGCCAGGAAGCCAATGGTCTCATCACATTTGTTCAGCCACTTAGTCTTTGCAAGCTCATCATTGGATTCACCGTCAAGTCCTTAAATTATCCTCTACAACTATTTAAATCTTAGCAGTCTAATCATTTGAGATTTGCATGCAAAATGGTTGTAAGATGTGAGGAGTGGAATAGAAATATTCACCATGATGAAGCAAGAAAAGATAGAACACAGAATAGCAGGAAAGTAAGCACAACCACAAGAAACCCCCCCCCCCCCCCCAAAAAAAAAAATCACAAAATCAAGAATTCCCCAACACAAAATGATTGTGGCACTTTATATTTAGTGCGTGTACAATTGTCAATTGCAGAACCACAAAGTAGACTTGATCTCAATGTTTTACGGCTGCCTAAAAGAGGCTACAATGCTGAAACTACTGGTCTAGAGCACAATCAAAAACAACCAATAGTACCACTACAAAGAGCTTGAAAAGTCATGCAATGTCAAAATAAAGACACTTGAAAGGGAGCCCTATGGGCCCAAATGAAGCCTTCAAAGTTCCCAAAATGAAAATTATGCAACCACCTGTGATAATCTGCAAATTCTAAATAATTTGTGCACCACAAACAAAAAATACTTGCATCACTATGAAATACACGAAAAAATAGCCGAAATCAAAAAAAATTGCACTAAATTTAGAGCTCGTATGCCCAAAGAACGAGGTTGATGAATTTTAGGAACAAAAACCAAAAGCCAAACGGTGCAAACTCCCCCAAAAGCCAAATTTAGTAGTATCATCAGATTTAGAAAATCTTGCCAGAATCAGTGGAATCTAGCAAATTTAATAGATTCTGCCAAAAACATAGCTAAATTTATAGAAGGTCTAATAAATTTGGTAAAGCCACCAAGAATAGTGGACCCCGCCAAATATAGAGGTGAGTTGCTAACTTTAGTGGTTCCACCAATTTTGAGAACTGCTACCAAATTAAGTTTGCTACCAAAAAAAATCATATGCCATGTAGGGCACTGACAAGAGGGGTCCGACTAGTTTGAAGGGAGTCCAGGTTAGAGCTTGCAAATATGTTAAGGCCACCTAGGCCAAAGGAGATAAGGGTGGTGTTTGTCAAAAAGCCACATGGATTTGCACTAAAGAGCCCACAAGGTACATTAATCGTCGGCCTTAAAAGCCATCAGCGGTAGCACAAATGCCACAGCAACACTAGTGGGGTCTTGCACCTATAAAGACACCCCACATAAAATCCCTTAAATATATGGAAAAATTGCGAAAAAGATTATGAAATCTGCAAAAAAATATAATTTTTTAATTGATTTTACCTATCCCATACACCCAGTTCTGCCTATGCAAGCTAGGACACCAACCCACAACCCCAAATATTCATTGATGCAAGATGACACAAAGATACAACTGTGTGTAGCTTTTTTTGCATAGACATTTCAGATCACACTCCGTGATCCATCATCAAGAAGAGGATGTAAAAATAGATCACGAACTGTGACCCAAAACATCAATGCAAAAAAAGCTATACACAGTTGTTTCCAAAAGCTTTATAATTTACATTATGGATTGTGGAAATATCATATTTTTAACAAAGATACGATCTATAGAATATGCCAAATGCAAAGAGAATATTCCATACAAACAAGGAGGGGGGATCTTGCCAAGGCCTCCATACAAAGTTGTCAAAAATCAATGAATGAACAAGCAATCCTAGAGTTTGTATGCCTTCCTAACACAATGGAAAGGTTAGAATTGGCCCAAAATGCTCCAAATGATAAGTAATTTGTGGATGCCCAATAGAAAACCCCTCCTTCAAACCCTAGCAAATCTCACCTCCAAAGCCCAATTCAAACAAAACGAAAGGCAAAACTGGCAATGTCAAATCCTCTAGACACAATGATGTGATCTATGAGTTGCTTCACCATTCACCAAACATGCCTACAAAATGATGTCACAAAAAGGAAACCCACGTTCCGATCTCTATCAATTTTTTTTTATTCTCTAGATCATCCAAGGCTGCAAGAGAAGAGCATACTAAATTCTTAGAAAAATTTACTATCCTTAATGGAGATGGACTAGACTAGAATCACCAACCACTCGGATACCATGTAAGATTTGCCAATTAGGCAAAAATCCCAAAATTTAATGACACAATCAAGCCATAATAGCAAAAGCACAACTAAAGATTGCAGAAATGCAATATGTCTGCTATTCCAGAATAGAGAATGCAATACAATGTATGAGATGTACAATGTATGGTACAAGTGAGTATATATAGGATACTCCACTAAGAGATGTGTATGTACAACTAATGTGGGATAATAGGAGATGTAGTCACATGTGTAATACTTCTCCACCAAACCAAGAAAGTACATACTACCTTCCTAAGCAGACGCTTACTAATGTGCAATGGAGATATTAGCTACCCAAGTAGATACCTACCTAAGTAAGCTTATCCTAGGTGCACACTAATGCAATAAAGTAATCAATTAAATGTACAAAGATATAGATGCACCAACAGCCACAAAGATCCAAAAGAAAAAAAATGTACCCCCACAAGTGGGGGAAAACAAAATGTATATGAAAAGTGAACAAGCTAAAAGATAAAGCAAATGATAAGCAAAAGCACACCAAAAAAAGATATCTAATGAGATGGTCATAGATCAATTAACAAACTTAGGCTCTTTTGATACCTTTGGTGGTGTTGGCTCTTTCTAAAAAGAGTCATCTAAATCATCCTCAAGTTGTTTTGCTGTTTGTTCTTCTTTGCTTTCTTTTTCAATGGCGTGTTTCCTCTTGATATTCTTTCATGCTAGGTGAAAACAAATAATCAACAGGTGTAATATTAGATATTTCTTTCCGTACCCGTGTTTGCTTTGTTACCTGCAATTGTCGTTGAATAGCAGACTTTGGATTAAACACAACCTCTTTCTATGGTTTCCATGTAGATTGTTTTTCTTGAAATTTAATTACTCATGGTACTATTCGATTTTGTTTTTGTTCCCTCTTTTTGTTCTTTGGATTGATGTTCTCTTGCTTTCACTTATATTTTTGGTGAATATGCTTCCTTTTTTAGCCTCTTTCTAGGTGATCAAAGTGTATCTTGTATAAGTAATGGATAGTATCATTTTGCTCATAAGGTACATCAACATGTGTCTTAATAAATGTGTCTAATGTAAAGTGGCTCGCATCAGATATTGACTTGTAACAAGCCCTTTCAAATTTGATCACTTTTCCTTCATGTACAAATTTGACACATTGGTGCAAAACAGATGCATAGCTTTGCATTATTCAATTCAATGACTACCAAGACAACAAATCCATTGGATGGTGGTATAACATGACATAAAATCATTAGGACTTTAGGTCCCACTCTCAATTTCAAAATGATGCAACCTAATGTATAAGTCATTCTCAATGAAACTCTGGAATGTGCATATTCTCGATGTGTGATATGACAATTAAATAATTCCTCTTCAGTCCATAAGTTATAATGACATGCACAATCAATAAGAAATTGAGTATGAGACATGCAATGGATAGTACCCAATATGCAAATGGACCATAGTAGTTGTTTTGTGGAATCACCTCATCAGAAAATGTAATCATTGATGAAGTAGGAGGAGAGAAAGATGTATCATTAGATTCAACATTTCCCACAAAAGCATAACCATCATCATTGTCATTAATATCAACTACTTCTACATTATTCGAATGATTTGGAAATGGACTCGTGTAGATTTTCAATCAACTATTAGGAGGTGAAACAAAAGGAATTCCATTATCATTAACTCCTCCAACTTTGATTGTATTGTTATCTATGCAATATTGTACCTTATGTTTAAGTCCCACGCGCTTCTCGATATAATGATTGCTTACACAATGACAATTACAAAATGCTTGATCATTGTACCATTTAGGGAGCGGTCTACTAGAGTATCTAGTGGACGAATTGGAGGAAAAGTGATTAGATGTTCGCTCAATAACATTTGAAGCACATAGTCCATAGATTCTTGAAGTTTAGTGAACTCCCTATGAGGTGATGGGTGATAGAAAGGAAATGAATAAGTATTAGCAACTTGATTCACATTTTCCTTTGTATACCCTTAGAAAAAGTATTGGCCTTTTGAAATTGAGAAAGGTAAGAGGAATGTGATGAAGATGAACCATATTTCAATGTATTTGATGCTAGCCATTTAATCTCAAGATTCTTCAAATGCATAGACGTCTCTAAAAGTTGGAAAGCTACTTACATGTACATTATTCTTTATGACTAGAAGTAATCCCTCAAGAAACATGATTTGCAATTCATCATCATTGAGTTGGTATGTTAGTTTGCTTTATTCATTCATAGGCTTGTTGTTTTTTTTAGTGCATCTAATAAGATCATTAACTGTAACTTTTAACCCTATGTTGATATGAAAGTGCTGTAAGAATTTAGTGGCAAGATCAGCAAAGCATTTGATTGAACCAAGGCCGATGAATAAAACCATTGAATGTCATATCTCTAAGGGTTCATGGAAATAACTTAATCAATATAGCATCATCATAAGCGAAATCCACACGTGTATGATTGTAAGTGAATGCTAGGATCTCCTTTTCCATTGTAGATCTCAAACAGAGGAGCCACAAATCCCACAAGCAACAGACATGCAACAATCTCAAAAGCTAATGGCGTGTGGTGTGGACAATAGTATATAATGGTATCTTTCTTGCTATCCTTGAGCTCCTTCTTTAAATTTGCTATTTCTTGCATTAGAGTGTCCAAAGTGGTGTTGGGAACAAGGGTGCTGTTAGGATTGGTAATGGTTTGGGATGGAGGGCTAGCATGTATAATAGTGGTTGCTATGGAAGTGGACACAGGTGAGAGGATGGATGCAATGGAAGTAGTAGTAGGGGTGATGAGAGGTGGAGTATAACCTTGAGATAAGCTAGTAGGAAATCAGGTAGGGAGGATGGAGGTTCTAAGTCCAACACTAGGGGTAATGGTGGTAGTGACTATGGAGGTGGTCGGATTGGGGTTAGATGAAGACGATGGGTTGGAGGTCACACCACTAGGAAGACTCATTAAGGATCCAAGGTTACTCAAGGTTTCTTGCCATGAGGACCATCCACTAATGTCTTATAGAAGATATTGGTTAATTGATTAAGAGATTCCACTTGATGAAACGCATTTATTAAAGCTTGTCCGTGAGATGAATATCTTGTTCAGCCAAACGTGCATCATGATCATAATCCTCTTGGTCACCTAAGTTGATTTCAATATGACCACCATCACAGATTGGGCAGCCATGGTAGGGTCTAACTAAGGGCTTCATCTAAATGGAAGATTTGACTTGAGGGAAGCCTTTGGCATAACAATGATATGGCAAGGAAAAAACAATCAAATCAGCGATAGATCGGATCTGAAAATAGGTGAAAAATGCAAACCCTAGAAAGTGAAAACAATCATCAAACCCTAAATCAAAGATAAAGCAATAAAGCACAAAGATAAAAGGAGATATCAGATTTGAAAATAAGATAGAATCCGAGATAAGTGCAGATCTGAAAATTCTAATGTATATAAAAAACCTTTGGAAGAAAAAACTATGTTGTGCAAGTTCAATCAGGTTCACCAAAAATGTAGTGTAAAAAAATACTTTCCCTGAACTTAGTCTAGGTCAATCCAATAGAATGCATACACATAAGTACACATTTAACCTAGACAAAACAATAAATAAGGTGAAGTCTGATCAATTGACAACTGTATTTGCTATATTTAGAATTTGAATGAGAAAGACATGAATACTTAGCCGTGACCGAAGAATAAAGACAATCAACAAAGATCCTGAATGTGTTGATGTCTGGCCTCGGAAAATGTGATCTCTTAGACTAATGAATGCCTCTGACTCTGTGCCTATTTTGTACTCTAATAGAAGACAGATTTGCAGGTTGGTACAAAATCACAACTGCAAACTCGTTCCAATATTCAGATAGATTTCTGCTCTTCTATTCACTTGATCCACACAGTTCTGTCCTGCTCCTGTCAGTTAGGGAACAAGCAGTATTGATAAATACCTTTGATAGGTTGTCATATGATTGAGTCGTGAGGGCTCTTTGCATAAATCAACCACTTGAGAGCAGATAAGATCAAAGCCAACAAGCAAGCCCTAAGGTGCAGATTCTTCACTCCTTTGAAGAACCAAATTCAAATGTGTCGTCATGAGAAAGACATGAATACTTAGCCGTGACCGAAGAATAAAGACAATCAACAAAGATCCTGAATGTGTTGATGTCTGGCCTCGGAAAATGTGATCTCTTAGACTAATGAATGCCTCTGACTCTGCGTATTTTGTACTCTAATAGAAGACAGATTTGCAGGTTGGTACAAAATCACAACTGCAAACTCGTTCCAATATTCAGATAGATTTCTGCTCTTCTATTCACTTGATCCACACAGTTCTGCCCTGCTCCTGTCAGTTAGGGAACAAGCAGTATTGATAAATACCTTTGATAGGTTGTCATATGATTGAGTCGTGAGGGCTCTTTGCATAAATCAACCACTTGAGAGTAGATAAGATCAAAGCCAACAAGCAAGCCCTAAGGTGCAGATTCTTCACTCCTTTGAAGAACCAAATTCAAATGTGTCGTCATGCTTTCAATGCTCTAGAATGCTTCAGGATGAGAGGAATACTCAAATGTGTGAATGTGGATGAGAGATTATTAGAACGAATGCAGTAAATGTCATTGAAATACTAGCAAATGACATCAAATTGTGAAAAAGTGTGCTCAGTCGGCCTTTGGCAGGAAAGGTGAAGGGGGTCAATCAGCAATTATTCTAATTTTTTTATTTTATTGTGGATGGGTTGAGTTTGTGCCCATGAGGGCATCCTCATGACCACAGACCCATCTTGGGATAAAAGATAGGCTGGATCACAAATAACGGATCTTTGGGGATCAGTGTATAGATAAGTGTGATAATCAGACAGATAGGCCAAATGTATAGAGATATTTGCACATAAAGATATGGCTATAAGCATAGGAATGTGTGCAGATAAAAATAGATAGTGGCTAGGTATGTGTGCAGATAAAAATAAATGGGTCTAACTTTGCACAAGAATCAAGATTATGCCATTTGTCACCATGTACATGTATTAAGACATTTCCTCAAAATGGACACAAAACTAAATGAGAAATAGCATAGAGATGCTAAATTGACCATTACAATTGGTACATTTACAGTGTGAATATGAAAATTTTAAGACTTGCTTATTGCTCTTTTTGAGATTTAGGTGTTGGTTATGGTGGAATATAGCAATGTCATTACAGGCATTGTTTTTTTACCATCTGTCAATATGGTATATGAGACTCAACCATAAGAAGCATATAAAAGAAAGATTACAGAAAAATATAAAAGAAAAGATTTAAAAGATATGATAGTATAATGTTAACTACAGGAGTATGGACCAACAATGATTACAAAATATGGGCACTAGTTGTACCAAAATGCAAATATAAACCATAGTAGCAAAAGTTGTCGAAAACATGTGATTAATCACAAGAAATCACAAACTGGCACTGGTCATGATTTTGTCATAGTATAACTCACAATTTTTTAAACAACTTGGCTCTCCCAAGTTTTTCACGCTTTCACTTAAAAATCGCCTAGGAACATTTAAATCGCAATTTTCCTCAAGATTTTGACAGGTTAAACAATTTTTTCAGTATAAACACATTTTTGTTGTTTTTCTCATTTGCACACAATTATTTTGACAAATCAGAGCATTTTTTAGCTGTTTTTCAAGATTTTTAAAGTTTTCTGCTCTATTTATTCAGAGGAATTACTAGGGATGCTAGTCCTCTTGGCTGTGTTGTTTATACTGGTGCAGATTACTGTTATAACAGATGTAAAAACAATATTGGTTAAAGCGGAAGTTGAAAATTTGGCTGCCCAATGAGATTTGACAAACAAGAAATGAGAGTAGTAATGTTCGCAACTCGGAGAGATAATGGTGCTTAAAAAAAAATTGATTTAAGTTAAAAGGGTGCACCTTGACTATTTATTATGAAGGTTTATCGAGCAAAAAATGTATCAACTAGAACTTTCAATATGTAAATCAGCTTCATCTATTTCTTGTGTCTAGCCACTCTTAAAATAAGTATTTTTTTATTGATTAAAGATATACTTTAGCTAGTATTTTCTTTTTATGGAAAAACTGGATTACGTAGATATCGGCATCTTTGCCTTTTCATTAAGTAGATCACAACATGTTGAATAAGCATAGATCTAAACAAGAAGTTGTTCTTTGGCTAAGTTGCCATGACCAAGGAGAACCAATCCATCAAAGTCACCCAAGGGTTGAACTTGGCCAAATCATACCTCCAAGAGTTTGAACCTCGGTAGATGACATAATCAAGGAACATACCACCATCCTCACCGCTACAACCCTTAGGTTACTCCAGCTAATATCAAATGTTGTTCTCTCTTGATTTATTTTTGGACTAATACAACTCCAATTCAAGACAATATTAAAAAATAGCACCTTTTAAGATGAAAATAATTATAACATGTGAACTAGCTAACACAAATGGTAGCACTATAGTTTGGATGTTGGTGTTGTTGGTCCTAAAAAGTCATCTATAGGCGATTAGCAGTGCAAACATAAATGACACAAGTGAAAGCTTACGAGAGTTGTGCATGGCTTCAATCCCATTGAAGAGTGAAACAAAAGAAAGATTTTGGGTTGCGGCCAACATTGATAGTGATATGGTTAAACGAATTAGGAGAGACTCTAAAATGGAGCTTCATCATTGGGACTTGCAGCCCTCTAGTGTAGCTCTCCTCGTAGCAACAAGGGTCATTAGCTACGTCCAGTTTTTTGAATCTTTGGACTTTGTTTGTAGGTTGACATTGTACAAAGTAGATTGTAATTGAAAATTTGAAACTACTAATATCTAGTTATCACTTATGCAATATGCAGTATGCCTTGTGGAATGGAATGTAATTGGCGATATGAACATAAATGAAAAACTCTATATTCTAAAATTCATGGGGTAAACTCTGCTTTTTAATTTGCCCTCTATATCTCTATGCAATTAAAATACCTTTAAATTTAAAAAACAGTATTTTTAAATTAATATCAAGATTAACATCCCTTTAATGCCATGAATGTTAATCCCAATTTTAATCCATAGTGCAATGCAATGTAATCGGCAATATGAACATAAATGAGTCCTCTAGTGTAGCTCTCCTCGTAGCAACAAGGGTCATTAGCTACGTCCAGTTTTTTGAATCTTTGGACTTTGTTTGTAGGTTGACATTGTACAAAGTAGATTGTAATTGAAAATTTGAAACTACTAATATCTAGTTATCACTTATGCAATATGCAATATGCCTTGTGGAATGCAATGTAATTGGCGATATGAACATAAATGAAAAACTCTATATTCTAAAATTCATGGTATAAACTCTGCTTTTTAATTTGCCCTCTATATCTCTATGCGATTGAAATACCTTTAAATTTAAAAAACAGCATTTTTAAATTAATATCAAGATTAAACATCCCTTTGCCAATAAGGGCATGGTTCGGTGGTTAAGTCACTCGGTTGTAGTGGCGGCCACCAGAGTTCAAACCCCCGCTGGGCCAACGAGCTCACAGGCTTTACGCCTTCGCCGGGCCAACAAGCTCGCAAGTTTGAAGTGTTCTTGCTAGGGGATGAGGTCCCCCATGTTGTGGCCTCACCGGTTCATTGCTCCAGGCAAAAGCATTCATGTGGAGCCGGAGGGCGTGTCGCACCAGCATCGCCGGTCATGTTAAAAAGTTTACCAGGCACATTTAAAAAATTAAAAAAAAAAAAAAAAGATTAAACATCCCTTTAATGCCATGAATGTTAATCCCAATTTTAATCCATAGTGCAATGCAATGTAATCGGCAATATGAACATAAATGAAAAACTCTATATTCCAAAATTCATGGGAAAAGCTCTCATTTTTAATTTGTGCTCTATATTTGTATGCAATTAAAATACCTTTATATTTAAAAAGGGGCATTTTTAAATTAATGTCAGGATTAACATTCCTTTAATGCCATGAATGTTAATCCTGATTTTAATCTATTTGCTCTGTTGCTATTTAAATATGCATTCAAGAAAGAAATGATCTCAAGGAAAGTTGTCCACCCAGGATGTCAAACAGTCTGGGAAAAGAATGAAAAGCCACTTAGAACTTGCTAATAGTAATCTGTATTAGAACTATAACACAAAATATTGACACTCAAACAAAAGAACATATAGAAGTTTTGTTTAACGTAGAGAACATTCAGAAATGTGTATTCAATATTGCATATTTCAGCATTTCAAACTAAAGAATCCAAAAAACTTTTATAAAACATCAGTATTAGAACACTGAAACTTAAAATTAATTTTTCCTTCCGTATTTGTATAGATTCCAAGTTCCTCCGAAATCCCTTTACTATTAGTTTGAGCCAAACAGTCCAATATAATCACTCATTTTTTCACACAAGCTACAAAGGGGTAAAGGCTAATTTTCTCCTCTACATACATTCAGTATAGCAAAATTGTATGTCTAACAGATTTACTGCCAAATTTTGCAGTAAAAATAATATAACAAAACAAAATCTCCAACACTCCCTCAAAGGATCTGTAAATAGTAAAGATTATTTTCCCTGTGATTTTTTAACAGCATTGTTTTTATTACACTTTGAGTACCTAATTTCTTCTTATGCAGAGCCTTACCATAGGAAGATTCATACATCTTAACATAGTAACCAAATACAGACATTTTTCCAAACTAGTAATATATGTTTGATATCTTTCAAGGACGTCACATTTTTCAAGCACATCACATTAGTCCAAAACAACAGTTTAGTAATTGGTTGAGCTTTTGTGATTTTGAAGAACTATCAATTCTCCTCCCATGTTGCGGCTTGGCAAAATGTTGGACTTGGAAAAAGGGACCCACTATTTGATAGAACACATAGACAAAAGATTTTTTTTAAAATGAAGTAACAATAGTCTTGAACATACAATGAAGTTACAACATTTATTTTAATAATACTTCAAATTAAGAAAACAAATAACAATTCTACTTTCTTTGCAAAAACGTCAAGATTTTTTTTAATATTTTAAATTATTCTTTTTTGTAGTTATAATACCATTTTTCTTTGTCACATTTTGAGGCTGCCAGTGAGTGTTCCTAGTTTTAACATGTATACTGCAACTTCACCTCAAGAGCATTACTAAATTAACCATTTTGTATCCGACTAAGTTGTGAATAGCAAATAGCTTCACATAAAACAATAAGGAGGATAAATGTTCAACTTTGCACTTACCAATTCACTTCCAAATTGCATATTTAACTGCCCTATCAATCAAAGGAGGATAAATGCAGAACTTGGTAATAAGGCAAAACAAAAGCCAAAGAAGGGAAAGAAAATAACAGCATTCACCCATATGAATGTAAATAAAACTGCTCAAACAAGGAAAGAGAGATTGTACCTCATAAGCATTTGTATGGCCCCCTTCCCCCAAATGTTTCAGGAGCTTCCTGTACTTCTTCACATTTTTTGCATTTTTGTAGTACTCTCTTTGCTTCTCTAAAAAATTTCAGCACCAAACACACAAATTTAATGCACTGCCATTTACCTCAAAGAAACATCAGAGCAAGTCAAGAGAACAAGACCAAAAACATATAAAAGAAATTTTAAATTCTAACATCTTATAGTTATGCCCTTTATTTCAACTACAAGCATGGTGCACGATGATGGCAACAGGTGAACAGAAGATTTTCTAAAGCTGAAAAGTTGGTAATTCTTAAGATTAATTTCAAACAAGTGAGTCGGAACATGTAATTTATTCCTCAAAGTTTAGATCATTGTCACTAGCTATAGGTATGCAGTGTGATGTATAACACTAATTTTGATGATATTTGGAGCAAAGAAAGCATAATATGCATATTAATTCATGTTAAAAAATAATATTTAAGGTGATAAAATATATGTATTATGCTATGTTGCCAGTTCAGGTTCATGTTTGGCAGTTCACCAATTTTTTGCCCCAGTTTCAGTATGGGCTTGGTTCAGCCATAACTACATAAATTATAAACATAATTTGTACAAAATATACAAAATTGAATAGAGAATTGAGAAGAGAACTGATAATTGATAATGCAATATCACTTGTCAAATCATAAATGTTAAAGAAGATAGATTAAAATGGCTTATATTATAGTAGCAATACTCAAAATTGGGATCGAATTGGCAAACCAGAAGTATAAATAGAATGCAATTACATGGGATTTAATCAGAAAAACTCAGGAAAAGAACGTTACTTTTCAATCTAGCACAGCTCAAAACATTTTTTATTTTTTGCTTTTTAAAACCAGAGCAGGTGTCTGGAGGCAGCAGCCCCCAGCAAGGTCTACAGGCAGCAATTTTACCGCTTTTGACCATGCTCCAAATTCTTTTAAAAAATACACTTTGAGTGGGTTAGGTTTTGTCTTAAATTTGTTTTTTTAACAATCTGTTTTTATCTTTAAAATACCCATGGGTTAGGTTTTGTTTTAAATTTATTTTTTTTAACAATCTGTTTTTTTCTTTAAAATAACCATGGGTCCTCCTTGGGTTCACCCAGCTTCTTCCCAAGTTGGCCCAGGGAGCAGCCTCAGGCCTGGCTATCAGCCTGGGTACATCTCACACATACATGGGTCAAATGGTCAAGATCAGGGCCAGACCCTGTCCAGATCCAAGCCAGATGCAGACCATGATCAGAACCCAGCCCAGTCTGATCCAGGTTTGACAAGGGTTCCAGCAGAATCCGGTATTGTAGGATATATGTGCTTGTATTGTAAATTTATAAGTACTCTAAATGATATGGATGAAATAAAATTGGCATTATATTGCCTAAATGTTGTCAAAGATTTTGGCCGGTAATGGCTCCATTGTCCATTCTTTATGTGCTTTATTTACCCTTCTACATCTTTACCAACCACAGATCAACCAAAAGAATAAAACCATAGCAACAAAAACCTTTTGGCGAAAAAATCGGCAAACTCAAAATATGAGTTTTTGAAAAAATCGCCATTTAAACAGGAAAAAAACAGATTTTTAAAAAAACGTAAAAAATTGTAAAAAAGGGGACAAAAACCTGTTGTTTTTGAAATTTAAAGGCATTCCATTGTGTAGAGATATAAAGAGCAAATGAAACTGAGAGTTTAACCCATGAATTGTAGGTAATAGATTTTTGTTGTTTATGTTCATATCACTAATTACATTGCATTGCACAAAGCATACTTCATAGTGCATAAATAATAACTAGATGCTGACAGTTTACAAATTTTCAATTACAATCTAGTTTGTACAAAGTCAACCTATAAACTAAGTACTAAGTTCAAAAAAATCAGACGTAGCCAACAACTCTTGCTAAAGTATATGAGATTCTATCTACAAGACCTATCTAAAGATCAATTTTATAGAACCTTGGTCACTAGAACCCCTGTATTATTCTCATTCCTATATATAGATTGAAAACAGGCTTGTTCTAATACCAACATATACCAGGTTAGAGACATCACAAGGCTTGACTTTTATATCTGCTTTATGTTCGCTCTCATCGAATCTAGCTTGTGATTGTATCACCGCCATCCCAAACAACAATCATCTATAGGTTGTCCAATATAGAACCAGAGATTTCTTTGTATAAAGATGTCTACCTTACTTGAGATGCGACATAATCACCTATTTGAGTTGACACACTATGTATTATATATTGTTTATTTAGTTTATTTACTTCCAACCCCAGCATAGATGTGACCTAGACTTTTATGCTATTCTTCTACTTAGAGCATCCACCACACATCACACTTCATTAGGAGTATCATCAATCATGTAAATATCAGTTTATTAAATCATGACCATAAAAAGTTCTGTTAGTGAACAGATTTTTCACCATCTACTATATGTATGACTCGCCCAGTTTATAGTATAAATCCCACTATCAGTTGGACGATTACATAGATTGCCCTCTGAAACGTCTAGAAGGTACAACTTACTTCATATGATTTAATTTATAAATTTTCTGGTGCGCTTTTAACCTGAAAGCAGGAAGGAAGTTTTCTGATAATTTGAGATTGAAATAAATTCCCCAATGCCCACTAAACACCACTAATTATAACAAAAGCACTAGAATTTGTTCCAAACTTAAGAATGGAAAGAACTAATGAATGACTAACCAATTACTGAATCACCACTTTGCATCAAATTCAAATGTAAAGATGAAGACACATCCATGGCAATATAGATTCAACAAAGGCAGATTATCAACACTTCACACAGAAAGATATAAACTTTCTATCCTCAAAATGCCACACATTCAACATAAGAAGAATCAATAGCAACACATAGAGATGATTGACCCAATGTCCACCTTCCTCTTGTATTAATGAGTAGGATAGAGCATAATACTCTATTCTCCAAAGAAAATATCACACAATTTGTGCAAAAATGTCCCCCTTTCCTTCACAAAATTAAGAACTCACGTGTACTAGTGATCTATTCATGAAAATAATTTCAAAAAAAAAAATCCTAAAATTTCCTTCATTTGTTCCTTATATAGGAATCACATCAAAACTGAATGGAAATTATAACTGTTTCTTGAAACAAAATATTAAAAATAAACCTTTACTCCGTTTAAAATTTCATAACGGGAGTAAAGTTTAAGTCTTAACAAACATGCAAGTATCAAATAACAAGAAACAAACAATAAGTCATGACAGTTCATTCTCCTTTGTCGCCTTCATCGAAATCTACCTGTTTGTTTCCCTCGTCTTGGTCACCTTGACTGGATTTAGTTGCTTCATCCTAAGGTGTCTGTGGATTGTTCATCTTAGCCTTGAAAGCCCTTATTTTGTTCACAATATGTGCAATAGCCTTTCCATTTGGTATGGTTGTCATGTTGAGACATATTTTCCACATAGCAAGGATGTTGTTTGACTCTTCAAGTTTCCTGTAGAATTCCGTTATTTTTTTCTTGAAAGCCATAAGGTGTGCAGCAACACTGCATAGTCTATCGACTGAATTCCCATCAATTGACTCTTTCAACCAATTCTCCTGCCACTGAGTCCTTGAAACCCTGCTTGATAATGCTGGCATCCAATAAATTGTTTTCAGTTTCATCCAGTATAGCACTGCTCCTCAAATCCATCAAATAAGACCTATAATTTTTCGAAACCTTATTCAAATCTATTAAACATTGTCTCACCATTAGCAACTTCCAATCAATGGCATTTAACCACTTTGATGATTCATTCTCCTCAGCCTTGACAATCACTTCTTCTGAGATTAGGATACTTGAATCTACTTTGACCATTTCATGTAAATCATTTTTAGCTACACAAACAAACTTTCATCTTTGTTCACAACTTTAATCTCAGAGTGTACTTTTTGCTTAAGTGATATCTTTTCATACAAAAGGATTATTTCTCCTAGATACAACATCCTTCAATAGTTAGTTTTTCCACCCATGATTCAGTTGCCTTTCCCAGGGCTTGGCACTTACCTATCTGATCGATTACATCTGGGCTTACCCCTTTGGAGCTTTCATAGGGGTATCCATTGTTGCATCCAGGGGTTGTGTAGAAGTATCTACAATGGATTTGATATATGAGGTGAGTACCTCTATCTATTCCTCTAGCAGTTCTGTTTCTTTCTCTTTTTCTTCTAGCCTCTTAGCCAGAATATCTACAAAAAAACTTGGCGTTATGAATATCTCCTACAGTAGGAGGACCAAGATCAATATTGCTGAAATTAAAATCATCAATAGAAATATCCTTTTCACTCTTGTCAACCATGGGTTCTGCAACTTCCACAAACTGATGTTTGGTGACAGGGTCTTCCATCAATCTTGACATCCTTTTAACCTTTCTTGGTTGATAATCTGATTGCAACAGCCTGGCTACTGAATCAAATCCTGGATCTATCATTTGTGTGTATTTCCTCTTCTTATTTACAGCAGCTTTCAACTATGTTAGTGAAGGTAATACAGATTGTGTGTCAAATGAAATATTAGGTACAGAATCTGGCATAGAATTATGCACATTTCCTTCTTGTGGTGGAGAAGGGGGTGGAAACACTAACATCATGAGAAATAACTGGAGGGGTTTGTACTGAACTCACATGCACATTACCTTTAGCAGGTGAAGAGTGACTTCCTGTTGGTCGCCCTTGCTTATCCTTTGATGTCCCTGTTGTATCAACCTTGGGGGCCCTTCTGATATTCAACTTTTGTCTAGGTTGTTTAGCATTTCCTTCACATTGAGCTTTCCATTTACCATCCTTATTGGGATCATCTCCATCACCATCATTTCCTCCTTGAGAAGTTGTTTTGGACCTAGTGATAGGAACATTGGAAGCTGACCTTTGAGAGGTAGGTGGGATAGTAGATTGTTGTCCTTTTGCTTCCTGACCTTTGGGTGAAGAAGACCCAGCAGTATGACTAGCAACTTTTGTCCTTATTCATCTCTTGCTCTTTTCCAATACAAAAGAAGACCTAACCAATATATTTGTGATTTCCTTTTCTAACCATCTCAATCTTGGTAAAGGTTTGTCTTTCTCCACATAGTATCCCTCATCAATCATATCAGAGAAGTCATCAACAATGTGTGGAAGATACCACCCTAAATTGAAAGCCCTCATCTGGTCCATTGTTAACCTCATCCAATCCCTCCTCATCTCATGTTTATCTGTGCAGTCCTCCCAATAATCTTCAAGGTGGGGACAGTGTTCACGCAACAAGGGTGTGTACAGGTTATCCTTCACAAAGCCTTTACTATCAAAGTGGGATCTAGCAACATATGAGTGAAAATTAAATTTATACAGAATTCTATCCTCATGTTTATTGCAGGTATAATGAGTTAATTGCAATGGAAAAGAGTATCCTTTCTTCTTGTAATCATGATACTTTTTGCTAGCTTGAGACATTTGTCTACAAATTTCTAGGAATACAATATGATCTGTGATGTATTTGGGAAGTTTGTAGGGAGACTGCTCAAAACCCCAATTCTTATATAAGTAAATCTATCAAATTGAATAAAATAACTCCCAAACTGAACAATGAGGTTAGTTGCCTCTGTAGAAATTCTGAGCCCAAGATTACCATATATCCTCCTTACATTAAACTTTAAGAAAGCATCACTGACCCTTCTGTAATCTTTATTACCAGTCTCCTCTTGCAACTGTGGGTAATAATCGTACACCTGAGTGTTATCAGTGAAATTTATTGCAATCCTTAGACCAAGCCATACCCTCTATGTGTTTGCCAGAACATAGAAAAGATAGGAACACATATGAAATTGGTTCTTCTTCCAGAAATTCACCAACTGGTCATGCAAGTGGTCACTGATTATTTTAGCCCAGTCAATATGTTGGTCTCGAGCGCATATCACCAGGATAAACTGACACATCCGTTCCACAAACTCGTTTGATTCAGCACTTCCCACTACTCTATGTAGGAGGGTGATAATATCAGAAATGTCATCCTTGAAGAGGGCTCTAACGAGGCTCTTTGGGAGTTGTGACCGGCCTTTCTTCTCCTTCTTGAGCCAGGTTGTAGCAATGCACTTTTTGCACCAACTCTTCCCATCCACGTAATACCCCCACCCAATCTTCATGGACATGTTGGCATACTCTTCCCACACTGATAATTTAAAGGTGTTGCTGATGGATTCAACATCCAATGTTAAGACTACCTCACCGTCCACTGTCCTGACTTGGCGAGACTTTGCATGGTAGTTCTCTATGCATGCCAATACCAAATCCGAACATTGCACTGTAGGAGGAACCCCCCCAACGTGAGAAAGTCCACTTGAGAAGGTTTGCTTAGCTATGGGTTCTCTGGGGTCATTACTCATCCTGTTCCAGAAATCTTTCATATCAATGTGCCCGAGATCAGTGTCTTTAATCCCAGCTAAACTTGTTCACAATTATGGTGGATACGTCGAACCCTTGGTATTTATACTTCATCCTTGCAAATTGTATTATCCACAATATTGAGTAATCGGCCACCCTCAACAATACTTGATAATTCTCGGGAGGCAAAGGTTTTAGCAAGAGAATTGGGTGTCGTATACACAGTACTCATGAAACCTCAAGATAGTGTAACACAACCCAGCAAATTCAAATAGACACGAAGTAATTCGAATTGCAAGGGGGATTTGTATGCCACTTACCTCGTATATTGTAGCTGACTATGAGAGTGTGTTCTAACTGATTGGCGAGAGTGCAACTCCAATGTCGGCGAGGAATTCAGTGCTAAACAATGTACAAAATGTCCTTCAAAACCCCGTTTATATCCACTTATTAGGGCAAACTTTGATGCATTAATATGCCTTTGTAATTAATACTTAGGGGTAGCGGATGCAAAGTATTTGAAATTCCATTAATCAGCAAAGGATTCATTTCACGAACTTGAAAGCGGATGACTCCTTTCCCTTTTCATCAGCAAACCATGCTTTTGTGGAACTTAAGTTACCGGCAAAGTGATGAGTCGGAGAACTCATCAGCAAACTTAAGAGTTTGCGAACTCAATGGTTCGTCGACTATCATTATGAGTGATTGTCACTTACCTTCAATCTTCATCGGCCGCTTCATGTATCGGCAAACTCAAGAGTTCGCGAACTTTGCTTCTGAGCAACAAACTTCAGCAATGGTTTTCCTTTCATCGGCAAGACATGGCTTGACAAAACTTAAAATTCACAAGGTGATGTTACCGGCCCATTGGGAAATTCGTGAACCTAAGAACCGAGCAATGGAGGAAATTTGAAGACAAGAAAGGTTCGCCAACGGTAAAAGACAGCGACAAGGATGGATAATTAAGGTGATGTGCTTTTCTTATCGCTACATTGCTAGGTTCGCGAACTAGCAAACCTGGCAACAAAGTTCGCAAAAGGACAAAGTTGTTGATCAAAGTATAAAGGCCCTTTGGACTTGGAGCAATTTCACAATAGGTAAGACACACCATGAAAACAAGACCAACCCACGTTTAAATCAAACAAGGACGCTCTGCTATTAAAGGACAATGCAAAAAATTTGGGTAACAAGTTCCAACTTAGCATTTATATATATTGCATTATCATTCCTAATGCCATTCACACCTTGACGGTCCTAGTGGGACTTAATAACACCTATAATAAAATGGTGAACCCTGATAAAAATGCTTGTTTGCATTCATGCCAACAATTGTCTATTGGTATTAAGCCACATCCGAATTCTTGTTTTTAAGCCCTGATTTGTTGAGGTTAGGCAATCAATGCACAATAGCAGGAGCTCAAAGATTTTAGAAAAATCTATAGAAGGACCCATCACCTATTTAACTCCTCATATCATCATGTTATTCCTCGTGAGTGAACAAAACTGGTCTTGATCACAAGCTTGAAGATCATGTAATACTTGTTGTCATGTCGCTTTGGTTGAACCAAAAAGAAGACCCTAGATCTTACAAACATGACAAGTGAATACTGTAAGTTTTATACTCTATCATGTTTATCAAGAGCATAGAAGCATAGAAAGGCGAGACAAATATTTAAGCATAGAATGGAACCTGGTTTCAAAGGAAGAATGAAACGTCATCCTAGCTTCCAGCCAACGCCGTCACGAGGAAAAAAAACACAAAAGAATGACGCAGAATGAAAGAATAAGCATCGGTATAAACCCTACCCATGATCAAACACGTCAAACACACACGATTTTATCACAACTAATTGTATAAAATCAGGATTTTTAGCATTCGGCAATTAATCGTGATTTTTTCAATTTTTTCCAGTTTTCTGCTTCTATATGATAAAACATTGCAATTCATTGCTCTATATTATAAATTATAAGGCAATTACAAAACAAATTATGTGGTCCCAACCAACTATAGAATATGCCAGGTTGAGCTTTAATGAAGATGCCAATGGCAACACCAGACCTGCACAGGAGACATTTTAAGTAGCAAGGAGCATCAGTACAAGGAGTATTTTTAACCAGTACTAAGAATTTGCTGCACATGTTGAAAAGGGAAGCTTTAATTGCTGCTCTCAAGCTAGCAGCTAGTAGCATCTCAAGGGCATTATAATTTATTTTAAAGAGGGACTTGTCCTTAATCATCAATGCCATGCAAAGTGAAGAACGTTAATATTGGAGGATAATGGCCCTTCCGAAAAAGGCAGAAAGTGACACTTCAAAATATCTTGTACAACTTACACAAAGCATCATACTTTCTAACAAAAGGTTCAAGCATAAGATAAAAATAATGTCAAGAAGTGACCAAAGTAATTAACATGAGAGTACGATCAGTTACATTGGCAAAGTATTAGGGTAAACGAAGGGTTGGTTAAATAACTAGAGTTGTATAGACATAGATATGGATATGGCTATTTTTCAGTCCTTTATGAATATGGCTGGATATATATATATATATATATATATGGACATGGTTGGATACATATATTATATATATATATATGTGTGTGTGTGTGTGTGTGTGGATATGATTGGATATATATTAAGAATTAATATTAACTTTATAAATTTAATATACTATTAAAAAATAATAAATATATGTAAAATCTAATTAATTATTTAATGATATTAATTTTTTTTAATTTGTGAATTTGGCTGTTAAGCGAGTCTACTTGGTGGGGCCACAAATGGGAGACCCTATCCTCAACATTAACGCATTCAAACCCGCGAGTGCAATAGTCCAGCAAGGGTACAAATCCTGCAAGCTTAATGGCCAACTGAAGCTTTGAACCTGGGTGACGACAATAATACCACCTAACTTTAACCATCTCACCATGCCCTTAATGACTTAATAATATTAAACTTACTAAATTTATTAATAATAAATAAAATAATAATCAATATTAAACATATTAACCTATGTTCGATGATGTTTCAAGGACAGGGATGATGGGATGGTAGGGGACGCATTTCGGGGATGACAGTCTGGGGATGTCATGTCCCTTTTTTCCAAATAATATTAATATTATTAATGTAATAAGTGTTTTTAAACACTAGTTAAAATATAAAATATAAATAAATTAAAAGTAATTCAAATCTTGGCACCTAATTTGGGTCCCATTGAACCTAAATGATGCAGGCATATTTTCAAGCTCTAATAGCTCATTTGGATCATCCGAATTTTAATATTCCTATTGCTTTTGGAGTTTTCGAATGATCCAGCATCAAGGACGAAAACCCTTGATCGGATTTGGCTGGGGTTAGGACAAAAACCCTATCCTCTTCTTGGCAATCTCCACTCAGGAATTGCACGTTGGACTGAATTAGAGATATTGTGTATGTTTCAGGTAGGTGGAAGGCAGCTGTGAGCAAATCTGGAGAGATTCATACTGGTCGCTACCACTAGCATCATTGTTGAGTCATCGAATCCTATTTGCAAAGCAACTCCATATCGATCCTTGTTTATTGGCTAGGGATTGCATTATATTATCCACGGGCTGACCAACAACAATCTAATCGTGGCAGTCTCCCGCATACTCATCGTGCCTACAAGTGTGCCAACTAGTGATAGTTGTGAAGATCGGAGGAAAGACTAACAGGGATTTAAGGGCCAACCGTTACTCGTATCGCAGTTCCAAGACTGCAGCATCCTTATTACCAGCTCTGTCATTGCTTCACATCCAGTCAATTCACTCATCCGGGATTGTGCTTCATGTTTGACGCATTATATATAAAGGGAAAAAGAATCAAGTAGTTGCCAGACATTTCACCTTAGCGTGACAAGGAAGGAGCATGCACTTACAATCAGCATTGATTTAGTTACAAACAGTAATTATGTTTGAATGAGTTTGGGACAGCAATTTCGAAAACTCAAAGCCCATTTATCCCACATCTAAAAGGCTGGAAAAATAGCAATTTACAGAGACTTCTAGGCAACCATAACAAACTTGCAGAAGCAAATCTACACAGAAAATTATGGCAAAAGGCCAGAGTATTAGAGAAGAGACAAGTGAAAAATTCGCTGCTGATGATTTAAAATGGAAGTTGAGGCCAGGTTCAAAGAGGCATGCAAATAATGCTCAAACGCATGAGTGGATTCAGACAATAGTATTTAGACTAAAACTCGGGTGGACACATTTTAGGCTTGGACTCTGACTCAGAAAGAGAACTTGGCAAAAACTCAGAACAATTCAACAAACTAAAGAACCATAAACTTTAAAAAGAAATCCTGGAATGAACTTTGAAGAAGCAACCGCTAAGGAATTAGCCTTGGTGTATACTTTTACCTTGAACGAAAGCTGCTTTACATTAACCTCCTGTTTAAATGTCACACTCTTCTTTGTAGGATATCAAAAATACTGACATCTAACTAGTACAAAGATTCAGAGTTTGATAACCAAGAAGGTTATCGAGAAGCTACTTTAAAAAATTAGAACTTAGAACTTTAGAAACTGATGGAGAAGAAAGTAATAAAAAACTAATGGAGCCTTAATGAGTTATAAGGCCTTAATTAGTAGCAGTAAATGCTCACCTCTTGAATTAAAAAAAAAAATTATATTGTCTGAAAACAAGTAAGATTAAGGTAATTTTTTAGATTGCTCTTTAGCTGAGATACCAATTGTGTCACAAGCAAAAGACTCTTGTTCTTCCTCAAGCCCCATGGTGGTAAAACCCCTAACCTCTTTGATTTGGAAGACATATTATATATAGCTATGAAAAATTGAATAATTTTTTTGAAGTTATATTCTATGTTTCTCAGTGCTTTTGAGATGGGGACTGCAAAAAATGTGAAAACGTGTTTTCAGGACAACAGGGGATGAGAGGCCTTTTGTTAGGGAATCACAGGGAAGAGCAATTAAAAAATAAGGAAAATTTTAAAATTAAATTATTCATATACAAGGCATTCATCATATTCATTATAGAACCATATTACATAACATTAGAGCTGAATTGAGAATTCACATGATACTAAACACACAAATTAACAAAATTTCATTGCCTTCATTGTCAATGTGCATATCTAACAAGCACAACAAGAGGCCAAAAGGCTTAAGTGTGCTACTAGGTACTGACAAGAAGCTCATATTTCAAATCTCCCATGAAAGAATGCTTAGGAGGACTACAATTTCACTAAAAACAAGCCATGGAGTCATCATACAATTTCCACTTACAATTATCCTACCATAATTAGTGGCTTTTAATGGCTTTTTATTATTCGCAAAACACAAGCTATGAAGTCATTATACAATTTCCATTTACAATTATCCTACCATAATTAGTGGCTTTTGATGGCTTTTTATTTATTCACGAAAAACAAGTTATGGAGTCATTATACATCACATGAAGTTATTAAATGACAAAATAACTTTTCAATCAGAAGAATGAAAATGTTATATTTTGGCAAAATGAGTTCATTTTCAACATCTAGACTAGACTACCCTTTATTGGAACTCCTTACTATCTGTTATGCATGTACAAATAACAGCCCTAAATCCTATAAGCAAATCAAGTGTGTTATCCCTGATTAAAGAGGATGGAAGCAAAGTTGCATAGACATGGATACAGATCCAGTATCTAATACAAATATGGTATCTGAAACGGATATGGCTATATTTCAAGACCCCCTAATATGGATACAGCTAGCTCTCTCTCTCTCTCTCTCTCTCTCTCTCTCTCTCTCTCTATATATATATATATATATAATATTAAATTATATAATTAAATAATCTATTATATTTAAATATAATTTATTATTTTATGCCTAAATAGTAAATATTATAATTTTAATAATAAATATTGAACTTATAAATTTAAATACTAATAAAAATACTATATATAGATAAGATTATTATTAACAATAAACTTAATACATTACTCGCATGTTTGGCACATTAGAGATATTGTCTTATGCTTATTAAATCTTGAAAAAGAAAATCGTATCTCTTATGCTTTTTAAGATATTGTTAAAATAAGAAAATCGTATTTCATTTCCCAACACCATCTCGAAAGCAATTCCAAGAGGCTATCAATAAGAAATAGTATCAAAAGAAAACAATTTCAAAACTTAACAAAAGACAATATTAAGTGATTCATGCGCCAAAACTCCCATCTATAAAAAAATGGGTTAAAACTTAAAATAATTGGCTACCATCCTGTTGATGTGTTTTTATGACAGCGTCAAAAAGTAGAATAAAACACTAAGTATTTTATTCTCTCTTGAACAAAGAAACCTCGAATGCTAAACTATGTGATCAAATGAGATTACTCCAAGGTTCCTTGAATGTCGGGTCTTGAAATGCGCATGGATAGACTTAGTGGAATGATGTGATTTTGCTGGTAATCACAAAGGGACTTATGCAAAATTACTCCCTGTTTATGGATGAAATCTACTCTTACTCCTTGGATTTGTGAATGAATAGAATCTTCTATAAACTAACTAAAAAGAAATGATAAAAGGAAAGGATTAGGAGAAATTTAATCTACTCCTAAGGACAAAGAGATAATGAACAATGCTTTGATAGACAAATTCCTTCGAACCAAGCTTCGTTTTGCCATGAGAGCAACAACTAAACGAAACTAGTGCAATCTTCAAAGGTAATGAAGGATTTTCATATTGCAAATATGTATTCAAATACCCACAACTGGCACAACTTGAACAAATATCCACAATCGAACTATTGCAAAATGGGGTTCAGGCTAACTTTGCATTGTAGCTTACAATCAGCAAACCACAAAAAGTATGAACCAGAAATTCATCAAATATCTTAAGACATTAATCCACCATATCAATGAACTTCAACTAAAACTTATCTAATTTGCTTTGAATCATCTTTGAGAAATCGGAAACCATGCTAACATCACAAAATAACACAATATTCACCAGGCTTCAATGAGTATGTATTGATTTTGGTAGTATCTTTACAACAATTTCACAACAGTCTCTCCAACTCTTCAAAAGCTCCCTACTCTAAAAAGATATTTTTTAATATTCCCCCTTTACAAATGAAGAGAATGAGTCTTATATAGAGCTCAAAATTACAGCCAAGGGCCCAAATTGATTCTAGAATCAATGGCCAAGATTTAGACAACAAAACCCTAATGAAAGGTAGTTACAACTACCACCACTTTCGACCAATGAAATAGCAACAACACATGATCTTCTAGAAGGGCGCCTCCCTTATCTCTTTCTTTGGTGACCAAGTTCAATGAATCTGGACATGTCGACGTGGCACACTTGGATTGCTTGATGATGACTGGATGCCACCTCAGCATATTCCAAGCAATTATCTCTTTGAATGTTCTTTGAACTTGGGAATTTCGTCTTTGTGTTGTACTTCCTTTGGATTCTTGCATTGGCGTGGATTCCTTGGTGTAATCCTTGACTTCATGACGTTGAACTCGATCCTCTTGATGAATGATGTACCGGATTCTTGTTCTTGGATTTCCGAGGATTGATCTTCTTTTTGGTATTGGATTTGAAGTGAATTCTCCCTTCCATTGATGATCTTGATGCTAGCTTTCCTTGTGTCATTGAGATGTCTTTGATCTTCCTTGTGGAACTCAAGTGAATTCTTCTTGTCATGAGATAGTCTCCCTCTCCTGCCTTTGAAGCTCTTCGTATCCACCTTGAATGTCTTGGATCGCCAACGAACATCTTCTTCATGGAACGGATCCTTGCCTTCAACACCTGCAAAACAAAGGAACATCTTGAATAGTAACAGCGGATAAAATCCTTAACGCAATGCAATATTAAGATAAAACATGAATAACTCTGCATGATTCAAGAAAAATACACAATTTTGATCAATTTCATTCACAAATTCTTGAATAAATGAAGGATTTTCTTCATTTTTCTTGCAATTAATCCAAATTGGGCCGACCTAGGCAAGGAATTTCTCAATTTTCCATAGATTTTCCATTGAATTTCAACTTTTCTGTGTTCAAGTCAGCTAAGAATCCTAGGCACAATTTCATGTTCATCATGGATTTTTTCTTTTCTGGCACTGGATTTTTCTTGAGCGCACTTTTCAAGATGTCCTGGATTCTATTCTTGTCTTGGAGCGCAATTTCCATGTCTATCAAGATTTTGTCCTTAAAATTCCATGTCACACTTTTCATGGGGTCATGGAAAAATTCCAAGTCGCATTTTTCCTTATGTCGTGGATTCTATTCTTGAGCACACATTTCATCATGTTGTGGATTATCCTTGTTGCACTTTTGGCTAAGTCGTGGAAAAATTCCAAGTCGCATATTTCACTAGGTCCAGGATAATCCTTGTCGCACTTTTCACTGGGTTGTGGATTATTTCCTTGAGCACACATTCCTTGGTGTCTTGGAATTTCATCCTTGTCGCACTTTTCCTTAGGTTGTGGATTTTTTCCTTGTCACATTTTTCCTGAGATCAAGGATTTTGCGCCCAAGTCACACATTCCACCATGTCTTGAATTTTGCGCCCAAGGTCTAGGACTCAATTTTCCTTAGGAATTTCACAATTTTTCCGCCAGATTTTGAGGGTCCCTGCCTGACAGTATATTTAAAAATATATTTAAGTATTATATTTTGAAATATATTGTCAGGATGTTTGAGATAGGTCCCGGATCCATGGGATTTAACATGCAGATTCTAGATTTTTGAGGATCCACCAGATTTCAGACTTATCCAGTTTTTCAGGGTTACAGGACATCAGACTTAGCCAATTTCAGGGTTTCAAGGCCATGTGTCAGGGTGAAGGTATATGGACCCCTTAGTTGAATATCCATCCCTTAGGCCAATTTTCCACTCCTTAGTCAAATTTATACTACCAAACAAACAAACTCAAAGAAAAACCCAAACCCAAAAACGAAACGACAGCAGAAAGCAAAAAAAAGGGAGGTCCCCATTTGCAATGGGGCGATGTGTGAAAACATCACAACACGTCCTAAAATAACTGTAGGACAGGCAATTTAGGGTTTAAATTTTTTATTTATAAAAATGTTAAAATGGATATAGCACAATTTGTCTAGGTACCCGAATCCAATCTATCTAGTGCTACTCCAAATTTGTTCGCATTTGGGGTACAATTGAGCATGGTACCCAAGTCGTATGATACCCATATTTGTACGCATATGCCAATACATGTACCAAGGGAAGGTGGTGGTGTATCCAGTAACACTGGATAGAAGCTTACTTAAACAAGAACTGCATTGCAACCTAGTTCCTGCCAAATTTGGCATGATGCTTTTGGTATCTGAAGCTCTGTGATCTGCTCAAGCAAATATAAGCGATGCAAATATGGGTGATGAGGGAAAATATGTCTACAAACAGCAAAAAGAGAAGGCAGCCTCAAACAAGGTGGTGCTTTAGTCTGAAGTAAATTTTGACAGATCAGATATGCAAATCAAATAACATTTCACCTACTCTTATCAATTGACATCTAACAAAACAAGATCAGTTAATCATTCATAATTGATGCAATGAGTTAAATAAACGGGTTGTGAAAATTTTCAGACCCAACAATACACTCTCAAAAAAACAAAAATGGTAGCTACAAATGAAAACAATTTCATATAATGTGGTCTTAGGAATGCCATGATCGCAGGATATGCACAAAATGGATTTTTTAAAAAGGCTTTAAAAACTTCAAGCAAGTGCAATTAGCAAGTGCAAAGCCAATTCCACAACTTTTGGTACCATTCTGCCTATCTGTGCCAAAATGGGAACTTTGGAACAGGGTATGGACATCTATCAAAGGATGAAGTAAGGGGGATTTTTGTGAGATGTTATAGTTGCAACTACACTGGTAGACATGTATGCAAAATGTGAAAGCATAGGCAAAGGCACATGAACTGTTTGAAAGAATGGCTCAAAGAGAAGTGTCCTCTTGGACTACAATGATTGAGCATTGATTAAAAAGCAAGACAAAGAAAAGATGAACTAAATACCAATGGGGAGCTTGGCGTGGAAGGAGAGCAGCTGCAATTGGTATTGACTGAAGAATAGGATGGAAAGGGATCCTGCTTCTATATGGAGGTTCCTCTCAAAACTTTTTGAGTTTTCAGTCCATTGTATAATGTACATTTTGATTGACCTTTGTTGCTGAATCAAGGTTCCTTTGCCAAAATTTTCAAATTTTATTACAAGTAAGATACATTTTGATTCTACTTTGCCTTTCAGCCACGATCCCTTTGGCAAAAATATACAACATTGAGTAATAACACAACTTATATTATGATTCTACTCTACTTCTGAATCAAGGCCCGTTTGGAAAAAAAGTCAACTTTGATTACATTGCCAGATTGTGCATTGACTCCAACTTCCCATGCCGCAGACATGGACTAGCCAAGACTTAAAGCTAGGGCATCCCATTGGCCCAGTTGGATGCTCTACTACAAAACTAATGATGTTTCACATGTTTAATGTTTCTGGAGTGTGGATTGAACTAACATCAAACTCTTTGTCTTTGTAGTCTTAACATGGCATTGGAGAATTGTTTCCACAGTCCACTAAAAATAGAGGAAGAAATCAGTACATGAACATTTTGAATCTTGGGAACGTACTTTTAGTAGTTAGCAAATGTTTTCAATGTTCTTCATTTGTATGATATGCTTGTGCCATGCCCTAGATTCTACAATTTAAAAATCATTTTTTCCATGTGGGATGTCAAGCACAAGAGTTGCAATAAAAGTGAAAATGTCACAAAGGTTTGCAATTCAATTACACAATGCAGGCAGACTCCTTCAAACAATTATTTGTCTTTTAGGAAGCAAGCTTTGAGGTTAAAGTCTCCATGTTAGTGTTAGCATCCAGAAGTGGACTCCTTCAGAAAAGTGATTTGTCTATCCAGAAGCAGGCTTTGATGTTGAAGTCCCCAAGTTGATGTGTTAGCATCATTTTTCTCTGCAGTATTGTTAACATCCCTTAGACATGCTTGAAATGCTTATGTTCTTTGTGGATCCCATTGCCTTCTAATTATTGCCAATGTAAATGAAAGAAATGACTACAAATGAGAAACAGATCATTCTGAGTATTAAATACTACACGGAGTTAGAGACCCAATTGCAAAACATCTATATAGGTTCCACATCAATCAAAACTCTGAAGGCAGAACAGATCTTTCCAATGAGCAAAAGCACCAAACAAAAGGCAGAAATAAATGACAAACAATTCAGTATACTTTCAAATAGAAAAAATGAATTATTCAACCACTTTCCACACAAACAATCTAACAACTTCCTAAGCATGATTGTTTTTAATTAGCACAGTAACCCCCCTATAAAGCCTTGTGCAAGGGATCTAAAACCAAACAAAGCCCAAATTCCTAATCTTCATGTCCAAATTCCATCATAAAAGTTGCATAGGCAATAGCTTACCCTGGCAATGAAAACCTAAAAGCTAACATGCTTTTACAATTAAAGAAAGTATCAAACTGGAACATTTGATTTTTGTCTTGTGTGTAAAAAAATTAATTAATAAGGGTTCGGGCATGGAATGTTGTGGCAACATGTTGTCCTAATGAGAGCAAGGTCCTCACTCACACCAAATTGTGAGGAAAATAGAGGAAACACAGAATACAACAGTGTTCCACGAGGACACGTCCCCCCCCCTAAACCAAAAGTTTTTGGGACAGGGATGTCCCTGAGATGTGGGGACGCCAAGGAGACACCCCCCCTCCGCCGCCGCCGCCACGTCTCTGAGACATCTCTAGGACATTTCCCTATAAGTGGGGACATTTCCAAGACGTCCTCCCAAAATGGGGACTTTGGGGCATCCCTAGGACGTCCAAGCGTCCCCCACAGCGGTAGCATGAAAAAGTGACTTTTTTTAATTAAAAAAAGAAATTTGTCCTAATGCCCATAGCCCTAACCCTAAGTGCTAATGGGCCTCACCCCCCCTCACAAAAACCTATAGAAACACATATTAGCCTCATTCCAAATCACAAAAAAAAGTTCATTGAGTGAAGTAGAAAGCTGGAAGTAGAGGCAGCACACCAAGAGGGAGAAGATTGCAAGAGTGAGAGCATTAGGAGAGGGAAAGTGAGATCAAGAAGAGGACTTAGAAGAGTGAAAGGATTTACTAGATTCAATGCATCATTTGAGCCACAAGGTAGGCATAATGAATTTAAATTTCTGATTTTCATTTCTTCATTTCTCATTTGTGATTCATTTTTTTATTTTTAGATTTTCAATACTTATTTCATTCTTAATTTTTAAATCATCATTCTTAATAAGTTAATTGAAATTCTGAAATTTCAAATTTATTTTGGTTTGTAGGCTGTAGCTTTGTTTTCAATTTCAAAATTAGAAGTCAAATTAGGATGTCATCTTGTGTATCCTCTGCTTCTTCGTTTTGTGTGACATAAAGTAAGAAAAACAAAGTGAAATCCTCGTTTGACCAAGTATTTACAATTGTCAATTTATGACAGAGGTATTTAGGTTTTTTAATTTATTTTTTAATCATTTTTAAAGTTATTTTTGTAAATTAATGCATAAATATTTGATTAAATTTTAAAATCAATCATAAAATTTGAAAGTCAAATTAGGATTTTAATTTTTGTGTAGCCTCTTCTTTTGCACTTCATGTGGCCTGAAGTAAGAAAAGCAAAAGTGAAAACCTTGTTTGACAAAGGTTAAGAAGAAGGATTCTTATTTGTGTATTCTCTGCTTCTGTGCTTTGTGCGACCTAAAGTAAGAAAGGCAAAACGAAAATCCTTGTGTCTTAAACCCTTGCCTTATGCATGGTTTGAATTTTAATTTTTAAATTATAAACTTATAAATTTTATTATTGTTTCTTACAGTGTCATTATGAGTTCTCACAACATGAGTGAGGATGAGGGTGAGCCTCAAGAGGTCGAAGTTGAAATTGAAAATGAATCTGATTATGCACATGATGATCCCACTACAGAGGCACAGTGGGGTGAAACAACTAGTTCTATTGGGAGTGCATATTATAGTTGCCCTTCCAAAATGCTGCAAAAATATGCTAAGGGTCCCTTTGATCTAAGGTCCCCTTAAGACAATTTGCAACTAAGTTACCAGCAAAGCTTGGGACATATAGGGGCACTAGGTTATGGAAGTGCCACTTTTGTAAACTTGAATGGTTTGGCAGAATTATTAGAGTTAATGCCCACCTCCTTCATATCTAAGGCAAAGGTTTAGATGTATGTGTGAAGTTGGGAAAAAACCTGAAATATAGGTCTGAAATAAGTAGATTATGGGGTGCTAGTAAAGAAAATGCACCTACATTTGCTACTTTGCCACCAAGAGGGAGGGGTCTTTAGAATTCTACTTCTACTACTTTGCAGAGGCCACAGATATAGTCAAATTCCATCTAGTTTAGGAGCAGCAGAGCCTAAGGAGAAACATAGGGTCACTAGAAATGCTCCAAACCCACTAGCGGAATTATTCAATGTGCAAACGAAAGATGAGGCAAACGATGCCATTGTCAAATTCTTCTTTGCTAATGGCATTCCATTCCATGTGGCTCGCTCTCCTTATTATAAGGAGGCTATAGCAAAGATAATAAGGGCGGGACCATCATATGTGCCACCAAGGGAGACTAAATATTCCAAGATTAATATTTTAATGGAGAAAATGAAGGATATCTGGGTCACAAGTGGATGCAACATAGTCATGGATGGGTTAATGAACATTAGGCATCATCCACTCATCAATATCATGGTTACATGTACAAAGGGCCCTTATTTCCTTAGGGTTGTTGATTGTTCCAAGCATCGCAAGGATGCTGATTTTCAGTTCCAAATCGTCAAAGATGCCATAGCGGAGGTTGGGCCACAAAATGTGGTGCAAGTAGTGACAAATGTGGCCAGTGTGTGCATAGCCACAAGGAAGTTAATTGAGGCAGCCTATAGATATATTTGGTGGACTCCTTATTGTGTGCATGCCATGAATAATGCACTCAAGAACATGGGAAAAATCATCTAGATCAAAGCAGTTGTTAGTGATGCTAGAGATGTGCAAATGTTTTATTTGCAACCACCACACTTCACATGCACTCTTCAAGACCTTCTCCAAGAAGGAATTCTTAAAACCTGTAGAGACTAGGTATGCATCGTACTTCATTCTCTTGGAGAGGATGCTTGAGTTGCAAGAGGCATTGCAACTAATGGTTATGACAACAAAATGGAATCGGTGTGTAATGACCACCCTAGTTTTTTCGAAAATATGTTAGCTAAAATCTAAAGCACAAGCAGTCTTCGGAACACTTTCTGATCACCCAAATCTCGTGGAGGGCAAGGTGAGAGCATACAATGTCCGGATCACACAACTATCTAATGCATGCAAGGTGGCAAGCCGACCAAAACACACACAAGGCGGTGCAACTAACCTATCTACCACTTATTTAGTGGGACCAATGTGTATAAACCTTGGCAGAATGCCTAAGCTTGTTCGAGACCAAAATGGTCGATAAGCTCGTTCAATGCCAAAACAGGGGTTAATGCAAATTGCTATAAATACGGGCGGTAAAACCGTCCAGTTTACAAAAATGAAGTTCAAGCAAAGAGCACCACCGGCGGTAAAACCATCCAATTTACAAAAATGAAGTGCAAGCAAAGAGCACCACCGACAATACTACCTTCCAAGGTTTACAAACACATGAACAATATTACTTTAAACCATCATTCTAGCTGATCATAAAATTCTGATATAAAATTCAGGCTGTTACAACTAAATCAGATCAATATATGCTCAGAAAAACATCCAATTGCATAGAGAAAATCAGATACCAATGCTTGCAGCTGATGGATGATGTTGTATTCACTGTAGAGGCTGCCCAAACTGCTGGTATAGGTCTGAACTGAAGATAAACTTACTGGATCCTCTGCTGACATAAATTGGTACCACTGCTGCAGGTCTGAAATACATATCCAGCACCTCAAAATTCATTCACCTAGCATCATACACTAACTTCTCCACCCTCCATGCACTGCAGATCCCTTCCTGACCTCTAGGCGCCACTATCCAAGGCATAAAGTCACCAAAAGTGGAGCCTTCCATTTTTTCTGCCCTCACATCCCTCTTGCACTTGTACGGTAGTACTATGTGTACGACCTGTTGGGATTTTCCATTTCCTTTGGCTAAGTCTTCAATAAACACCCTTAACCTAGGCGTCTAGGGTCTATGAATTATCATTGCAAATTTCAAGCCTTTTGTTCAAGAATAACACCTCAGCAAGCAATTTGGTACAGCTGCCTTCAGGAGATTGGTACGGCTCAGCAGAGGGTAAAGACCTTCAAACACTACCACAATCCATCATAAAAACACACCAAAATATTTTGAAATCAACTCTATTCCAATCAACTTTAAAACACATCAAAATTATTCAAAACAATTTCCCTACATAATGACTCCATTGAAGCTCCTTGTAAATTATGAATTAAAATCAACAGATATACCAGCTAGGGTTGGTCTTCCACAACCGAAACCAGAACAGGAATGAGGGATGCAACCTCATAACACCACGCTTGAAAGCTCTCCACAGAAATTTTAATCAGAAAATGCATAAACTTGAATGAGCATCCAAAACTCCATTATATCCTTCTCGTGTACGCCAAAGATAAATAAAATATAATATAGCTTTATGGCTTCGTGGGGCATTTATTTCCCACTTAAATGGGATGCTAACTTAAAATAATATAACTTTAAATTCACCCCCTAATAACTCCTAAGTGAGCGCCACATTTGAAGATCACCTTTAATCAAAATTAAATATCTTTAAATTCACCCCTTATAACTCCTAAGTGAGCGCCACATTAAGGGATGCATAGACAATATAACTTCAAGTTATATCTCCAGGCGCTCAATAAAACATTTATATCCACCTTATAATTAATATTACACTAAGTTGCTAATACTTATTCCAAACCTTAGGCAACCTTAGTGAAATATTAATTGAACTACCAGATAATAGTCCCAAGCTACGAAAAGCATAGAAATGCACTGATCAAACAACTCTGACCATACCAAAGTGTAGTAGAAGACTTGGGACGAAAATCAGAGGCCGTCAGGGAACTATCTAAAAATAGCATGTTTCTCCAAGAAAGTTGGAAAGCACCCGAGAGGTCGGAACTGAATTCCGAAAGCATCTATGAACTCCAAATGACTAGCCAAACTTAAAACCACGAACAACTACTCTGCAAGAATGAGCCATGGCCATTCCAAGAATGTTGGAGTTCTGTATGTGGGAAAACATTTTTTTTTTAAATTATTCCTTGCTCTGTATGTGGCCGTACAACTCCGTACAGCGCCGTACCTCTTCTCCTTCGCCTCTGTGATCGGAATCTGGTCTATGAAGGTCACGTTTTTTTTTCCTAAGGTCTTTCATTTGAGGTCGCGCAGGGGTTTTCAAATTGCACTTTTTTGAGTCACACTCTTCTGATTGTGTTTTTTGGAGGTGCATTTAGACTTTCGCGATTTTCTGTTCCAAACCCTAGCGATCCTCCTGTGTGACGGATTTCTTGTTGAGGTCGCGTTTTTTGTGTCCTTCAGAGGTCGTGTTTTGGTGTTTTTCATCATTTTCTATTCCAGATCACGCCATTTTTCTCTGAAAATCGCAATTTCTAAGGTCGCGAGTTTTGGGTGTTTTGTTCCTGAAGGTCATGTTTTTAATCGGCGATATTTATGTGCTGGGAAGGCCGCCAAATCGGAATATATATGTTGTTGATCACAATTTGTATTCTGTTTCTTGGATTACTGGAGACATGTTTCTTTTCCCACAGGTTCCATATATTCTCTAAGGTGGTTTAAAGCTTTGTTTTCTCTGTCAACGGCCTTTGCAAGGTTGTGCTTTGACTAAGTGACCACCGCTCAAGACCTAGCCTGTGGTCTTTATCATCTGCCAGCAGTCATTTTTTCTACCCAGATTCGAGCGCCAAGAAGTACCAGGTGTCATGTCCCTACACTTGATCGATCATTAATTATAAATCAAATATAATATATATTATTAATATTAATTATTATTATGCTTGTAAATATATAAATAGATATATTATATAATAAGATATCATATAATAATATTAATAATTAAGATTATCATAATATTCTGGCCGAACATCCTCTAGAGTCACCGTAGCCTCCCCTGTCGGAAAGTGGAAAGAGGAGGTCTCGTTGTGATATCTCTCAACAATCGCTGTCAAAAGAGCCAGGTTCGCCCTCACGGGTGTAAGATGTGCCACATGCCATAGTCCCATGGTCTCTAGGAAGAGCTCCTCCTCACCTAGAATTATCAAATTTAAGAGCCTTTTGCCTCCTTGCTTAGGTTTGAGCTTCTTGCTTAGGTTGAGTTTAGCACTTGCAGAGATGCCGATTCATGTGCATAAGCACCGGGCGGAGCGCGTGAGGACGTATGGGAGACCAGCAGGCACGTCGGGACCGGTAAGTGATCGTAAACCTGGCTTGCTTTTGAATTCTTAGGTCATTTTTAGGATTTTGTAAATTTTTTGACAGCTATTGTTGAGAGATATCACAGCGAGACCTCCTCTTTCCACTTTCCAACAAAGGAGGCTACGGTGACTCTAGAGGATCCTCAAATACATGAATCGAACCATATTGAGAGATGCGAGTGAAGGAAATATGAAGAACGACCCTTATAAAAAGGAATTCGCTATGAATAAGTTAAGCAAAGATGACAAAGATAAAGGTATGACTAACAAGGAATGTCTCCATGAAGAGTAACACCTATTGGAAGAAAGGATATGATCCACGATATAAAGATCGAGGGATCATCCACCTTCAGGGGCAGCAAGGAATCATAAAAGGGGAACGATCTCAACACCAAGGAATATAGAACCAATGTTCTAACTATTTGTTCATTCTAATATGAAACATTCTCCCATAGGATTTGGCTCATCAAGGGGGGCAGGTTAGCTTATTGGTGCAGTGATGAGCGTTGGAATATAATGCTCCACAAGCATTATAAGACAAAGCCATATATCAAGGAAGAAAATTGGACACTCAGCCGAATCATCAGAGGAACCAATCGCAAGAAGATCATCCCATTGAAAACACATTCATATCTCATCATTCGATCAAGCATCTCAACACCAAATCCATTCACTATCCATATCTGCATACAAACGAATCCAATCAGTAAACGATATAAGTCATCATCGGAGCAATTATCCAAAGTTCTTACTCAACGAATCATCCATAGAAATAGGGGGAGAAATCGATGGTTTAGGCATCAGGGAAGACGAGTAAAGGAAGACTAGCAAATTTGCGGCAGGTAAGGTTTCTTACTTAGCTTTCATATTTACTTTTCCTCAGTCGAATATCATTGTCTGGCATATAACTTGTTTCTATCCCTTAAAATATATATATAGATACTGTCTGACGTGTGCACTCCATAATAGACCCAAATCGGGGAATGAATTCTAGCATAATACTTTGAGGGATTGGGCAGTCCATGGAAATGAATAGAAATCATTATGATTTATATAGGTTGTATTGGCATTACCATTGATCAGAGAATATGACTACGTAGGACTTATTCTATTATCTGATATGAAACTGTATAACAAGACTGAATGATGGACTGCGTTTATCTATAGATTATGATGAATGTATGGCAATTTTTATATCTTTTCTCCTGCACTCTAATATATATTTTAATATCTTTTCTTCTGCACCCTGATATATCTCATGTTGTATCATATACTATTGTATGACTCCATTCATAATAATAAAGGCAAATTGTATATTTTGGAATTGTGTGGAAACTGCATATATTCTGTTTGTGATTCAGCTAGGGGGGGTGAATACATAACCTTAGTAGATTGCCTAAAAACCCCACCCAGATTCCACCCCACTGGCCCAAACCAAGGGTTGGGCATTCTGCCCCACAGGTCCGAGGCAAGGATTGGGTCAAGGAGGGGTGGGGGTCCCACATTGGATTATGCCCCATAGGCCCAAGACAAGGGATTGGGCAATAGGGCAGTGGTAGGCCTTAGGCTACTAAGGATTTATGATTTCCCCTCCCCTGGTGTGTTGAGTGCTTCTTACATATGTGTTTCAAAATGCAAGTATGATTATGTGGGATTGATGAATACTAGATATTAAAGCTAACATGTAGCAATATGGACTTGAATATACATGGTGATGCAGGTACTATTTCAAGAAGACGTGTAGAGTGGAAGTAAATTATTCAAACCAAGATTATCTCATTAAAGAGAACATTTTAAAGAGAAGAAACCCTAAACCTAATCCACAAGCAAATTCTAGGGCAAACCAGGTAAGGAACATTACAGTGGTATCAGAGCATCTTTCCTACCATCTCATGGGAAATTATGCAAACCTACCACCGAAGAGGCTCTAGGAATAGTACCCAGGGAAACAACCTCATGGATGACCCACTAAGAGATGAACTTAGGGCCTTCATGGAGAATAGTGATGAAAAAACCCAAGCCCTAATGGAACGAAATGAAAAAAACTAACCAAGCTTTACTTCAAGCCCTCCAAAACCTGATCAACAACCATACAAAAGAAGCAACCTCTAACCACTCCGAGAACAACCATCCCACACCCTTACAAGAGACAAGCTCTAGGCCCACCCGACCAAATTTCTTGTCAAATGAAGAGCCTATGAAAGAAAGCAATAATAGGCCTCCCGTAGAGGATGTCGATGAGATATCTGCAACCTATAGGCTAGAACCAGTATTGAGGGAACTTGTGCCTTTCAAAGACTACTGTGAAGCCAAGCAAAGAGCCATCCCTAGAAGAGAGGGGACCCAATAGATAGAGAACTTGACAACAAAGTAAGTAAAATAATCTTCCCTAACTTTGATGGAGAAAGCAAGACCACAGCCCGATCATGGGTTCAAAAATTAGAGACCTATCTATCCTTAAGCCCAACAACCGAAGCAAAAGCCATCAAGTTTGCCGTTTTACACCTAACCAGGATGGCCCATGATTGGTGGCATCACAGTCTCATCACTCAAGACCATCAACAAGTTTCCACCTACGATGACTTTACTCAAAGGTTGATAAAAAGATTTGATCAAAAGCACCCAGAATGGTACTTTAGGGAACTAACAAAATTAAGGCAGCAAGGCACTATAGAAAACTACGCCACCGAGTTTCAAAAGTTAGCAATCATGGTCCCTAAAATTTCCCCAGAAAGACTCACATATTTATTCATAGAAGGCCTAAGAGGGTCGGTCAGAAGCATGGTAAGTGCACTAGAACCTACCCGCCTAGATGAAGCTATTCAAAAAGCAATGAAATATGAGGATAGTTGGTCAAGAGACCAGTCCAAGAAGTTCTCCTCATCCTCTAAACCCCCTCGAAGAGAAGAAAGAGATAGAAGGGAAGAAGTAACTAGAACTTGCCAATGGTGCAAGGGAAAAAGGGACAAGGATCACTGGTGTAAAAATATGGAAGAGCTGAAGAGGAAAGGATTATGTTTTAGATGCCAACAACCATGGGGGCAAGGTCACAAATGTAGTGGCAAAGCCCACCAACTTGAAGCACATCCAAATGATGAGTATCCCAACAAGAGGGACAGAATCGAAAAGGAAAATCCAGCAATGTTATCATAATGAAATACTATTATCTTATCATAACAAGTTTCAATAACAAATGAATAGGTACCAAAATCATACAAATCAATGCTAATAGGTTTAATCCGGTCATGTTCCATATTCTTCATGTGGATAGTTCATACAAACCTTGCATACCAAATGTCTTCATTCAAAGCTAAATACTACAGATCAGTCCATTTCTGTTGATTTGATATAAGATTTCACGACAATCCAGTCCATCAAAGTACAAAGATTATGCCATATCATATAAGGCAAAGCTAAGTGCCAACCATAAAGAACCAAAAATTATAACCAGGATCAATTATCGATCATCCAAAAACCAAAATTGCTTGAGGACAAGCAATCTTGGGTGGGGAGGACTGTCATGTCCCTACACTTGATCGATCATTAATTATAAATCAAGTATAATATATATTATTAATATTAATTATTATTATGCTTGTAAATATATAAACAGATATATTATATAATAAGATATCATATAATAATAATAATATTAATAATTAAGATTATCACAATACATATATTATAATGTTATAATAACTATAATTTAAAGAGGATCAATATCCTCAAATACATGAATCGAACCATATTGAGAGATGCGAGTGGAGGAAATATGAAGAACGGCCCTTATAAAAAGACATTCGCTATGAATAAGTTAAGCAAAGATGACAAAGATAAAGGTATGACTAACAAGGAACGTCTCCATGAAGAGTAACGCCTATTGGAAGAAAGGATATGATCCACAATATAAAGATCGAAGGATCATCCACCTTCAGGGGCAGCAAGGAATCATAAAAGGGGAACGATCTCAGCACCAAGGAATATAGAACCGATGTTGTAACTATTTGTTCATTCTAATATGAAACATTCTCCCATAGGATTTGGCTCATCAGGGGGGGCAAGTTAGCTTTTGGTGCAGTGATGATCGTTAGAATATAATGCTCCACAAGCATTATAAGACAAAGCCATATATCAAGGAAGAGAATTGGACACTCAGCCGAATCATCAAAGGAACCAATCGCAGGTAGATCATCCCATTGAAAACACATTCATATCTCATCATTCGATCAAGCATCTCAACACCGAATCCATTCACTACCCATATCTGCATACAAACGAATCCAATTAGTAAACGATATAAGTCATCATCGGAGCAATTATCCAAAGTTCTTACTCAGCGAATCATCCATAGAAATAAGGGAAGAAATCGATGGTTTAGGCATCAGGAAAGACGAGTAAAGGAAGACTAGCAGATTCACGGCAGGTAAGGTTTCTTACTTAGCTTTCATATTTAGTTTTCCTCAATCGAATATCATTGTCTGGCATATAACTTGTTTCTATCCCTTAATATATATAGAGATACTGTCTGACGTGTGCACTCCATAATAGACCCGAATCGGGGAATGAATTCTAGCATAATACTTTGAGGGACTGGGCAATCCATGGAAATGAATAGAAATCATTATGATTTATATAGGCTATATTGGCATTACCATTGATCAGAGAATATGACTACGTAGGACTTATTCTATTATCTGATATGAAACTGTATAACAAGACTGAATGATGGACTGCGTTTATCTATAGATTATGATGAATGTATGGCAATTTTAATATCTTTTCTTCTGCACTCTGATATATATTTTAATATCTTTTCTCCTGCACTTTGATATATCTCATGCTGTATCATATACTACTGTATGACTTCATTCATAATAATAAAGGCAAATTGTATATTTTGGAATTGTGTGGAGAATGCATATATTCTATTTGTGATTCAGCCAAGGGGGGTGAATACATAACCTTAGTAGATTGCCTAAAAACCCCACCCAGATTCCACCCCACTGGCCCAAACCAAGGGTTGGGCATTCTGCCCCACAGGCCCGAGGCAAGGGTTGGGTCAAGGAGGGGTGGGGGTCCCACATTGGATTATGCCCCATAGGCCCGAGACAAGGGATTGGGCAATAGGACAATGGTAGGCCTTAGGCTACTAAGGATTTATGATTTCCCCTCCCCTGGTGTGTTGAGTGCTTCTTCTTACATATGTGTTTCAAAATGCAAGTATGATTATGTGGGATTGATGAATACTAGATATTAAAGCTAACATGTAGCAATATGGACTTGAATATACATGGTGATGCAGGTACTATTTCAAGAAGACGTGTAGAGTGGAAGTAAATTATTCAAACCAAGATTATCTCATTAAAGAGAACATTTTAAAAAGAAGAAACCCTAAACCTAATCCACAAGCAAATTCTAGGGCAAACCAGGTAAGGAACATTACACTAGGCCTTTTTTTTCATCCTCCATACCCTAGGGTTTTGTACCTTGAAATCTGCCCCTTGGGTTTTGAGCCTAATTTTTTTGTGCTCGGGTTTTGTGCCATCTAGCTGCTTCATTTTTCGTGCCTCGAAAAGCGTGAAGATGGCGTCTTTATCCTATATTATGTTGGAAGAGCACACTAAGCAGGAGTCTGCGTTCTACGCCTTTATGGCCAAAAGACCAACAGATCATGTCAAATCCTCTGTCTGGTACATTGATTCAGGTGCTTCTCGGCATTTCACGCATCGTCGGGATTGGTTCACTCAGTACACACCATTCAAAGATTTTGTTATCTTTGGAGGCGAAGAGTATACTGTTGTCGGAAAGGGCAACGTGCAGATTCAATCTGGTGGGAGAAATTTAATATTTCTCGATGTATAGTTTGTACCTGGCATGGAGTTGAACCTTCTCTCAGTCAGTCAAATTATGCGGCACTCTCCTCATCTGGATGTTGTTTTCAGCATGCACACATGCAGCATAGTGGATCATGAGACACGCACCACCATTGCCCAAGGACTTGAGAAGCATGGTCTGTATAGACTCGTTGATTCTGGTGATTCTCAAGAGCACGCCATGACAACCAGGAGTACATCCATCAGCAAACTCTGGCATCAGCGTTATGGGCACCTAAACATGCACTATCTCAGTTAGCTCGGGAGGGTCTGGTTGGTGGTCTTCCTGAGATTCAAACTTAGATTCATGGAGTATGCAATTCATGTCAGGCTAGAAAGCAGCATCGGACTCCATTTTCAGATGGTGACAAATGGAGAGCATCCAAGATATTGCAGTTGGTTCACGCTGATGTATGTGGACCAATGAATACTCCTTCAATTACTGGGTGCAGATATTTCTTGTTATTTATTGATGATTTCAGCAGAAAGATGTGGGTGTATTATTTGAAAAATAAATCAGATGTGTTTGGTATATTTCAGCAGTTCAAGGCCTTTGTTGAAAAAGAGTCAGGCTGTCCAATAGTCACTCTTAGGTCTGATCATGGGGGGGAGTTTTGTTCTTCTGACTTCTCTCGTTTCTGTGATGCACATGGCATCAAACACTAGCTTACCACACCCTACACCCCTCAGTAGAATGGTGTCGTTGAGCGTCGGAATCGCACCATTACTGAAATGGAACGTTCTATGCTGGAGCATAGAAGTATTCCTAAGAAGTTCTGGGCTGAAGCAGTCTACACTGCAGTCTATCTTCTGAACTGATCTCCTACCTATGTCATCGAGAAGATGACTCCTGAAGAAGTCTGGTCTAGAAGTAAGCCTCGGGTCAGCCATCTGAAAGTTTTTGGCTCTACTACTCATGTTTGGATTCTAGATGCCAAGCGCACCAAGCTGGACTCCAAAAGCCAGAAACTCATGTTCACTGGTTACGATGAAAATCATAAGGCATACAGGCTAATTGATGTAGACACAGATCGTCTCATATTCAGTCGTGATGTTGTGGTTGATGAGGCTACTGGGCCCTTTTTTCTGTCTACTCCTCCTATTAGTCCTGAGGATTAGCCTTTGAAGGCTTCAAATTTGGGTGTTCGCCTTCCCCTAGTTCCACCTGATGGGAGGGATTCTGCAGTTGTCCAGGCACCTCAGCCTGTTTTTCCACCACCCGCACCTCCTTCGAATATTCTGGATCCTCCTGACCTTGTTCCAGCCACACCAGGTGATGCTATTGCTTCTGTCTCAGATGTTGGTACATCTACTCTCCGGCCTCAATGGTGGGCCAAAACCATTGGTGATCTTCATGATGATGAATTGATCGAGGGTAGATCTGCCCAAAAGAAGAGTAAGCAGCAGAACACTGTCATTTTTGCTATTATGGCCAACCTTCACAGCAACTCGGAGCCTCAGTCATATTCAGAGGCTAAAGGCGTACCTAAGTGGGAACATGCTATGGAAGCTGAGCACCATAGTCTTCTGAAGAACAACACTTGGGTCCTTTCTGATCTTCCACCTGGAAAGAAGCCCATTGGATGCAAATGGGTGTACAAAGTTAAGTACAAGGCTGACGGAACCCTCGATAAGTATAAGGCTCGGTTGGTAGCCAAAGGGTTCTCACAGAAAGAGGGCATTGACTATGAGGAGACTTTTGCTCCCACAGCGAAAATGAGTACCATTCGGCTTGTCCTCTCTATTGCAGCCCAGTTTGGATGGAAAGTCCATCAAATGGATGTCAAGAGTGCATTCCTCAATGGAGATTTGCAAGAAGAAGTTTACATGACGCAACCTCCTAGCTTCAAGGTTGCTAGTAAAGAACACCAGGTGTGCAAACTGGTGAAAGCACTCTATGGCCTTAAGCAGGCTCCACGGGCATGGTACATGAAAATTGATAAGTACCTTGTGGATCATGGTTTTCAGCGGAGTCCTTCTGATTCCAATTTGTATGTCAAACAGTATGCTAATGATAGTCTTTTTATAGTTGTCTATGTTGATGATCTGATCATTACTGGCAGCTCAGAGCAGTTGATTGAGGGGATCAAACATGATTTCAGTCAATCATTTGACATGACAGATTTGGGACTTCTGCATTATTGCCTAGGTGTTGAGGTTTGGCAGACAGCTAATAGCATCTTCATCTCTCAGTCCAAGTATGCTAGGAGTCTGTTGGATAAGTTCTGAATGACAGATTGTAAACCTGCATCCACACTATGGAGAAAGGGCTGAAACTTTCAGCCAACTCTGATTCACCTGTGGAGAACGAATCAGCATTCAAGCAACTAGCGGGCAGCCTCATCTGTCTCACTGCCTCTAGACCTGATCTTAGTTTTGCAGTGAGCTACATCTCTTGCTTCATGGCAGCCCCTAAAGCTGAACATTGGGTTGCAACAAAGCGCGTGCTAAGATATGTGAAAGGCACTTCCAACTTTGGCATTCTGTATGGAAGGTGCAAAGATCCTAAGCTGATCAGTTTTATAGACTTAGATTGGGCAGATTCTGTTGATGACAAAAAGTCTACTTCTGGGTATGTTTTCAGTTTGGGCACAGGTGCAGTCACATGGACTAGCAAGAAGCAACAAGCAGTGGCTCTCTCCTTGACAGAAGCTAAATATCGGGGAGTTGTTAAAGCAGCGTGTGAGGCAGTTTGGCTTCAAAGGATGCTTTCAGACATGCAAATGTCTCAAGCAGGGCCTTCACCCTTGTATTGTGACAATCAAGGGGTGTTGAAACTTGCAAAAAATCCAGTCTTCCATGAAAGGACAAAGCATGTTGACCTTCATTGTCATTTCATCTGCCAACTTGTCGAAGACGAATCAATGGTGTTGTAATATGTTCCAACTAAGGACCAGACTGCAGATATTCTCACCAAGTCTCTGAGCCCAAATAAGTTTGTCAAATTTAGGGGGCACCTTAGTGTAGTTGATAGATTGACCATTAAGGGAGGGTATTAAAATAATATTTAGTTATATTTAATAGCCAATAATGTAAATTAGTTTGTTTCTAATTCTGTTTCTTAGATTAGCTTTAATCAATTTTAGAAACATCAATATTTTGTATTTTTAGAAACATTTGTATTGTAACTATATAGAGCTCTACTCTTTGTTAATAAATTCATTCAATTATTTACCATAATATCATGGGGTTCAAGGGTAGTGCCTCTAGCTCATTCACGATACAGGGCAAGGTTGAGGGACGGAGCCCCTGCCACCAAGCCAAAATTAAGGCCTTCGATACCACACAAACGTTCAAGCACACGTCATTTTCACAATTTTATCACTATGTTTTTTGTAATACCAAGTCCTTGCTTTTCCTATCCTAATACTCTCAATTTTGCAGCCTTCAGCCTTTCTCATTTTGATTTTTTCACTTTTGTGATTGCTTAGGGTGTGGATAGGGCCCATAGACCATTAGGATTAGGGTTACTAGCACGAAGATCAAATAAAATCTGATTTAAAAAAAAATTGTCTTAGTTTCCATGGGGGATGTATGGGAATCCCGAGGATAGTTAGGAGTCGTTTGGGAGTCCCCTAGATGTCTCAAGGACGTCCTAGAGTCTCCAAGAAGACCAAAAACAAAGGGGACGTCCCAAAAACATTCCCAGGTCGAGGGTAGCAATTGTGGGTGGGGGGACATTTCCCCCAAGTCCCCGCATCCTCGAAATGTGCTCCTGGAAACGCAAAGTTTTTTTGGGGGGGCACGTCCTCATCGAACACTGGTCATTTTTCTCATTAATTTTACAAATATTCTATTGCATTAAGGGTTCATTATCATTTTGGCAGTCATTTATTAACATTGTTAAGGGGATTTTGAGATCGCTATTTACAGATACTATAATATAAATCCCTTTAACAATGTTAATAAATGACTACCAAAATGATAATGAACCCTTAATGCAATAGAACACAACTAATGTAAATACGACTTGTTAACCCTACCGTTCTCCTTAACTATCAAGTCCAAGAGACTAATCTATACACAAAATGGTAACTACAATTCAAAATAACAATCTCCCTAACCTCTTCAAATACCTCTTAAATTTACAAGAGTGGCAAGCGTTTTGGGACAGCAATGTCATGTTTTAACAATGTTTCATATTAATCATTTTGATCAGTAATATCTCCTATAATGTTGACAACAGTATTGATGCCCATATTAATTGATCACAATACTAATAAGGATGCTACTAAACACTGTAGTGATCAAGAATGTACAAGTCACAATAATGACAGAATGCTACTGATCAGTGATCATAAGAAGATTACTAATCACAAAAGTATAGTTATGTCGAAAGACAATGATGATGACAGCAATCTCAACTGGTACAACATTATTAACAAGTGATATGTAACAATGAAAATTGCCAAACAATTGCCTCAATAATACAACTATTTTACAAATGAAATAACGACAACAATATCCATTGATAAGTACAAATGACAGAGAGTCCATGACAGCACTAAATCTGTGATGCAATAATAATGACGAGTCAAATGATAGCATAATCATTTGGCAGTTTTGTCTATTAATGACCATGCTCATGAATCATAAATTATGATAGCAATGTTTGTTGTTGTCAAAGGCAACACTGATAATCACTAATCACAACAATAATAGTCATGTTCTCTATTCACAAGGTTTTCAAACCTGATTATACCAAATGTCTTCACAACTGTAGATAACTACATTCATTTTTGAAATAATAACAATAATTGTTGTTGCCCCTTTGCAACAGATCTAACTGCTATACAATAATGGCACCTAGAAATCTTAACAGCTACTTACACCATTCAAAGTGTATACCCCATTTATTAAAGTTCCAAAAAAGAATTATCAAAAAATTGCAGGTCTGATGCTTATATAAAAAATATACATATAATTTATTGCAATATTACCGGTGATATATCGCCAATAATTTTGCAATATTTTGGTGAAAATGTCAGTCAAAGCCATAGTCAAAAGATATTTTGAAAAGCTCGCAATATTTTCAAGAAAATGTCAGGAACCCTGCCGAGAAAGGATAAATTGGAATATATCGACATATTTTAAAGATATTTGCTTCTATGGTCTCCATCATTACTCCAGTCTTCAAAGTGATTAGATATGTGGATGCTAATGCACCTACCTTTGGAGAGGTGTACAATTGCATTGATGCTATGCTTGACCAAATGAAGGTTGTTTGCAATTCTACACCGAACATATTCAGCCAATCATTCATCACAGAGGGGAGAAGCTCAACACTCCCTTGCACATGGCTACCTATGCACTAAACCCGAAGTGGTACATGCAAAGGCATGGCAAAGTTACAGCTATATAGGATGCTAAGGTGAAGGCAAGGTTCATGAAGGTCATTTAGAAAATGTATGATTCTACATATGCCAGTATCATTCGTACTGAGAGGACAAAATTTGACTCTTAAGGGATATTCAAAGTAGGCCAAGATAGATAGGGAGACTATGGCACAGGAGGACCCAATTTTGTGATGGACTATGCATGCACCTACTTCTTTGACTACCGATCTAGCCATTCGTTTGTTGTCCCAGGTTTCTAGTTCTTCTGCTGCTGAGAAGAACTAGTCTACTTATAGCTTCATCCACTTCGTTAAGAGGAACATGCTTAACTCTAGGAGGGTAGAGAAGCTTGTGGTTGTACATAGTGCCTTGCGTCTCATTGACCACAGCGCACTTACATACAAGGAGAGTCCAGCAGCCCAATGGGATGTGGAGCCAAAGGAGCAAGCACAAGTTGATGATGATGCTACATAGACAGGGTTGGTTGGTATTGATTTGGAGGAGCTTGAACTTGTGGAGTCCAACAATTCTAGTGATGAGGAGTTTGGTAAGAACTTTTGTCACATCCCTTTCTTTTTGAACAATGAAATGTTAGTTATGTTGTTAGTTGAGTACAACTGCTTTCATGTGAATATGAAAATTATTAGTTGAATAATGTGTATAATTATGTGAGAATGATTTTCTTTTATATGCGAATATTTTTCAATTGTGCGATGGATGTATGGATATAATATATATTAATTTCGCATCGAGGAAATGATTTAACCTTCATTATTTGTCGAAGTGGTTGCAAGATAAAACAGGTGACAAGAAAAAAGGGATATCAACAGAGAGAGTGATTACAGGAATCGAAAAACAATAAATATGTTTAAGCTTAAGTCACCGTAGCCTTGGCCAAGGCACATGTATATAAGTATAAATATATTCCTAGTTGGTGAGAATTATTTATCTCATATGTCTATTAAATAAAATATATTGTGTCTTACCTTTGTGGAGCGCTTGGAGTGTGTGAGCTGGAATCTTGATTGTAACTCTCTTTTCCCCACTCCGCCCGAATGCAAGGAGTGCTCCTTGCATGCGGACGTAGTGGAGGAACAGATATACATATTGGCGCCCATTCTTTCTTGGCATGCATTCACTACATTATCTTTGTTAGAAAGAAGCATTTGGAGATTCCATTAAGCATTACTTTCATAGGAAGCATAAGGGAGGCGTTGTTTTGATAGTCGCATGGAGCTGAAGTAACTCTGTCTGTGCATTACTATAACTGGATTCGAACAAGTCTTGATCATTGTTTTGCATTCTTCTGAGATATTTTCTCGACTTTGCATTGTGTTTACCTGTCAAGCGGCCATAGAACACCATCGCATATTTTAGTGGTTGTGCAATTGCATCTATTTCAACCTCGATCACAAAAAGATTTGTTCAAGCAAAATCATAGACCCTTTTTCATAGTCTGATTTATCATGCAAAAGGGAAAGACAGTATTTGATGATCTAAGCTATCGAATCATACTATCCTTCTTGATCGCAGTTCTGTATTCTTGATCAATTTTCAGAAATTTGTGTATGTATTTCTTTCAACAAGTCTTCGAATCTGCTGAAGCTTAATTTCTTTTGATACTTAAAGAGCATATATATATATAAAGCTATTACATCTGTTTTTATGTTATAGTTGCACTGCGGTTCAGGATTGTGGTCATTAGATGAAAGAGTATTTTTTGTCTATACACTTTTGTTCTGTAATTATCATCTGTAAGTTTGTCAAGAGAGTCGTGCATGATGTTCTTTCAAAAGCCTGCAATCATAGAAAAGAAAACAATTGAATTAATAACAATGTCGAGCAAGGGTGAGTGCTGACGACACAATAGTGTCAAATAATTACTAGAAATCCTTGGCCAAGGTTACGATGCAGAATAGGCATCTGTCAGCTATCAAGTACCAGATATACCACTGGTCAGAGTGATCTTTCCAGTTAGGAGGTACCTATTGGGAAAGATCGATCAGGAGGTGGTCTTGACACCAGGGTCAGAGGCATATTGTTGTTAATCAATTCCTTGTTAATCACCCTCGTGAAAGGTCGGGTTTCTTCGATTGAAGAAGCACGGGAGACCAGTTGGTCTTGGTTGGGTGGTTAAAACCCTTGTTGGTATCTCTTTTTCCCAAAAACAATCCGGAGAAGGATCTGCAAACAAATCAGCAAGAAACTATTCAAGTTGTACTTTTCTTAATCTCTTTTCTTCTTTAATATTTGAATTTCATTGAAGAAAGTTAGTTAAAATATTTTGTTACAAGTATCATGTTAGAAAGTTTATTTCAGCTGAAAAGAAAGTTAGTTGTGATTCAGAACTTTATTGCATTCAATACTATTTCATATTGGTTAGTTATTCTTTCTGCTGAAATTATATTATTAGACAAATTACTATTTTGTTCAATTAGAGAGGGTGTTACAACTTTGGGGATGATTTGAGGCATCAAGCCATTAGCCATTGACTCACTTGTATTTTGTTTTTGAACATTATAATCGTGAATCATCATTATGAAACTTTGAAAATTCAACATCTAAATTGTTAATGTTCAATGCAATCATTACAATGTGTTTATTGTTTGGTAGTTTACTTAGTATGTAAAGGTTTCATTTGTAATTCTTATACTTATTCCTTAGAAATCTTTTTTAGCTAATTTTTCAAGTACTCAAGTATTAGAAAAATCAAACCTATAGTAGTCCAAGGATAACCACAATATGCACAATATCAGATATGTCGTAGAAAAGCTACCATGATGCACTTATATCATTATGCAATGGACAACTATTTTTAAACGCCCAGGCCATCATATGAATATAATCTCAAGAGAAGTGCATCCCCCAAATTGTTTTTGAGTTTCAGCTTAGCTAGCACACCTCCTGCGCAAACGAGACCCTCTTTAGCAACAAGTGTATGTTTTCACTTTGCCCTGCATACAATTATGTACGCTTTAAGTTTCTACCTCCCAACCAAAATCAAGAGAAAATGCAGTCTTGTCAATATGCCTGAAAGGTAAAGATAACTTTTAGGTCATCGCCAAGCAAAACACACATTAATGTACACTTACACACCATAAACATGATTGGAAATTAAAAAGACTGACATAAACCCTAAACCCTAACCAACACACTACCAATAGCCGCTCTCTAGTTTGTAATTTAATTACGAATTTACGACTACCACTGGGATTACATTCTAGTTTAATTTTTAATAAAGCGCACACACTACTTTAAATTGCGTGCCCTAAAACTAACATTAAGCGATCTGTAAACGATATTTCTATTTTATTGGGAAGATTTTGGAATTAATGTAGCGAATCTTGCTCTCGAGAGCAGTAAATTACAACCCACATTTTTTTCCTGGAGAAAAGAAGGAATGCAGAAACTAGGGCACGTACTCAATTCAGCTGGATTGTAGGCCGTTTTGGATTTGGCATTCGCAAAGGCAGACAAGGATAGACCCTTTCCACCCAGATGTTTGTGTTTCTGAGATTGCTTAAAGTCCTTTGCTTTCGGCCCAAGATGAGCACGTCCTTTCTGTGTTTGCCCACCATCTAAAAATCCGCTGTCCTTCATTTCCAAAATAACAAATCGGAGATAAGTTTTAAGCAATGAAATGTGCAGAAAACGAATTGCTGCTGAGGCTTCCACGGGAGCTGCAACAACGTGCCCAGGCTCGGTCCTTTCTATATTTGTAACGGTGAAATATACATCCCACTTTTTTTTCTCATTTGTTTTGGATTTGATTTTTGTTTTTTTGTTTTTTAAAATATTATTAGTGTTTAAATGATGTATTTTTATGTAAGAGTTTATATCTAGTCTATTTTTTTATTTTAATGTGGGTTTTTTGCTTCTAAGTGATTCAGAATTAACTTTCCTATCTCATGTTCCTCAACCTAGTTTAATATTGTCGATATGATTTTGAACCTAGTTCATACTATGATTTTGACCATCAAATCTTTAAATTTGATGCAAAAGCATACTCGGCCTCTTTTCTTGCTTGCGACATCATTAAAATCCTTGTAGATTATTGGCGGCTTGATTAATAAGTGACATATCACATTGGAAGTGAGGTGTTTAACCATGGGCACTTTTCTTATATTGGCATAAGATTTTGGGCATTTGAAACTGTAGATTTCCTAAAAATAATTCTAGCATTATGTTGAGTGATCGCAGCTCTCTTGACCAGTGATACACAAAAAATAATGTCAACATTAATCCTAGCAACCTCCACATACTAGCAATAGTAGTTAAGTCTGAAATTATTCCTTCTTTAGCATTTGTAAATTTAATTCACATGTCTTGGGCAACTATCAAAAATAGAAAATTTTGTCCTTATTAAGTGAATCAAAGTGAGTGGTTGGGGGGAAGGAAGTTGTAGATCTGTAAAGTCAATTTGAATCATGGGAAACAAAATATTTGTGTGGAGTTTTCTTTGATAGGGGTATCGAGTCCATGCAAGATTGAATAAGGAGATAGTTGTAGAAGAGTTGTAGGTGTTCAAGATAGTAAGGAGTCTTGAAGATGCATTTTTAGATAATTTAGTTTTGTTGCAATCTGCAGTTGAGGATTTGTATCAAGTCGAGCATGTTTAAGTTTATATCAATTTATTGTGTAAACATTTGGCACAAGACTATGTTTTAGAATGGGTCCTTTGTGAAGTTATATGTTTGTAAGTGAGTTTTTGGGTAGTTATTTATGTAGGAATTAGTCATTTGTGGTTCGGGTTAACACTGGATGTTGCAGTTGATATACATTGGATTATAAAAGAAATCTACCAATCTTTATAATACTGAATAACTGTTGTTACTCTATACATTTCTAATTTTGTTTCAAAAACTCTTCTATATTCATGTGAGATGCCTGGATCAACAACTCTTCATTGAGTTATTGATCCACATCTACATCAATTGGTATCAAAGCAAGGTCCTTTCTTGGGGTGAGTGTGTGGCAAGAGCTTTGCTAGTGTTGGGGAAGGCATTGGATACAAATGGACTTTAGGTGGGGTGTTGGCAGATGATGTGGAAGATTGGGAGCATCCAAAGCTGTAGATTTAGCTCAAGGGATGAGGAGATCCTAGCAAGACTGGCTACAATAGAGACAACCCAAAGAAGGGGAGTTCAACTTGAAAATGTGAGTGATAAGGAAGGAGAAGTGACTCAAGAAGCTCAAGGACATGAAGAAGAAGTGGTGGATGCTGCTGAGACCAGATTCCTTAGAGCCATGAAAAAGATTAGAGGTACACTCAAATTGGATACATCTTATTATAATGGAAGCCTGAATGGTGAAGAACTCGTAGATTGGATTGCAGAGATGGAAAGATGCTTTGACTATGAATCTATGGAAGAACCCAAGAAGGTAAAAATTGTCTACACAAGGTTAAAAGCCCATGCAGCTTTATGGTGGGACTATGTACAGATTGAAAGACAATGAAAAGAGAAAGAGAAAATTAAAAGTCGGGATAAAATGGTTTCAAAACTGAAGTCCAAATTCTTACCTTTAGATTATCAATTGAGCTTATTCAAAAAATTATAAAACTTGAGATGAAGGGAAGTAGATGTGAAGAAGTTCACTAAGGAGTTCTGCAAACTCACTATAAGGGTTGGACATGTAGAAGAAGACCTAGAAAAGGTAGCAAGATATGTGAATGGACTACGTTTAAATATCCAAGTTGAAATTAGTTTGTTGAAGTTCTTTAGAATCATAGAGGAAGCCTATCAATGTGCCTTAAAGACAAAAGAGAAGTTATCTAGAAGGAAATAAAATAATTCAAGAGGAAGAGAAAGGTCCACTACTGGAAAAGAATAAGCAAATAGTAGCGGAGGAACACAAGCATGTGAAGAAGAAATCGGTACTTCACAAAATAATGATTTCAATCAAGGTACAAGAGGAAGAGAAGATTTCCTAAGAGGAAGATGTTATTATGGAAGAGATTGAGGAAGAGGTGTTATAGACTCATGCTATCAATGTGGAGAAGTTGGGCACAGGGCATTTGAATGTCCTCAAATACAATAGGACAACAATAGAAAGGTTGTCACTAGAAACCATGTAACTCAAGTAGATGTAGAAAGTGTTGCATTACCCCAACACAAAGTGGAGCTAGAACAAGGATAAGCTCTTATGTTGAAAAGAGTACTAATGAAAACAACCATGGATGAGAATGAGCCATTCCATGAGAGGAGTCTTTTCTGAATTATATGTAAATCAAGAGGTAAATGTTGTAAAGTTATAGTTGATAGTGGTAGTACAAATAACTTAGTTTCTACTAAAATGGTAGAGAAGTCGGGATTAAAATGAAAAGATCATCCCAACCCTTATAAGATTTCATGGTTGTAAAAGGAACATTTTTTGTTGTTAGGTAAGTGCTACCTAGGGGGTAGCGCCCATTACATTATTATCATAAAATAGAAATACATAGGCAGGCTCTATTGAGTGTGCAATACAGATACATAGTAAGACCCACTAGCTATGCCAAAGGAAACACACGCCTTCACAAGCTCAAAGGCATGTTCCAGTCAAGGAGGTGATAGTAAGTCTCCATTCTGGCTGAGAAAGAAGGAGAACACCTCCATGTTGTCATTTTGGATTCCTTCTTGGAAGAGGTTTAGGGTCGTGGTTGCCACCTTCTTTCTAACCGCAGCTGCATCAAAATCCCTCGAATCATCCCATAGGTTAGTTTCTTAATGAATGCAGAGATAGCTCTATATACTTACTCCCTCGTCAAGTCTTCAACATAACCATTTGCCATTATTTTGCCACTTTGTTTTCTGCCAAATAATTGCACCACCGCCATCAGGAACTCCTCATAAAGGGTGTTGTCATGGATGTGGTCTTCCGAGAGCTTCTCTGACCCAATGACTTTCTTGATGGCTTTGATAGTGCCATCATTCCAGATTTTGAACAACCATCGCAGTTGATCGTTCAGGGATTCAGGCTCATCCTCCAACTCATTCAACTGTTCTTCATCCTAATCCTCCTCCTGAATTTCTTCCCCCTCTTCTTCATCTAAGGATTCCTCCTCCACTTTCTGGCACCAACAAACATAAATAACATGCATCCTCTCAGCCATTTTGCAATTTGTATTGCCAAAATGGTCACCCTTCATTGTAAATAGGCAAGAAATCGCGACCACCAAAACCATTCGATACGAACAACAGAGAAATCGAATACCAAATCCATGGGGAGATTGCGAATTGAACCAAGGAATGATTTGCTTTGGGTTTTATGGATTCAAAAAGATATTGGAGAGATATGTTAATGACAAAATCTAGTGAACTTGCTTTAGATTAGACTGGAATGTCTTCCCCATCGAGAGCATTGTAGGATATGACTTGTTCAGTCTAAAGTTCACATGCTTTATTGGCAAGAAAATTGGTAGCTCTATTACCTTCCCAAAAGATGTGACTGATTGTGAAGCTTATCCCTTCCAAAATTTCTTAAATGGCCTCCTCTAGGTGTCTTAGCTTCCAATCGATTACCCTTCGCTCTTTGATTACGTTGATACACAATTATGAGTCACCTTCAATATCTATGTCGTTCAAGTTCTCCTTCTTACACAGTTGTAGACTGGCAAGGAAAACCTTGAATTCTGCTTTATTATTGGTGCCTTCAGGAGGTTGTAAAAGGAACATTAGTTGGTAGTAAATGAACAATGTTTAGTAAGTTTTCAAATTGGGCTATATAAAGATTAGATCCTATGTAATGTTTTGCCTATGAGTGCTTGTCATGTCTTGTTAGGGAGGCCCTAGAAATTTGATAGGGAGGCTATATATGATGGAAGAAAGAATATGTACACTATTGTGAACAATGGAAATAAATTTACCTAAAGTTTGTGGACGGAAAAAATTGAAATGGATAGCATCCCAATAATATGTTTGAGCACAGAGAAACAATTGTTGAAGGTAGAAAAATAAGTTGGAAGTGATCCAAATGAGGTAGGTAAATTACTGATATGGGAAGAAAGGAAGTGATGCTAAGAATAAGCAAAAAAAAAATCAAGTGAAAGAAGGCTCAAGAGAGGACACTAATAACTATTGGCAACATGTTGATCTCAAGAGTAAAATTTAAACACTTAAAGTTAGCAATTTAGTTTTCGCTCATATACAGAAGGAGAGAATTCTAAAAGGGATACATGATGAGTTAAAATGGAAGGTATTAGGACTATGTAAGATGTTGAAAAAAATTTCACCAAATTCTTATGAGATAGAACTTCTAGAAGGAATTTACCAATTTTTAATATGAAATATTTGTATCCTTATTATGAAAGATTAAAAAAAGTGCAAAATCATATGAATGTTTAGATGAACAGATGGATAAGTGGATGCAATAGTTGCCTAGGAAGAAGACAAAAGTGAAAGTAGATAAGGAATGTGGAATGATAGAGAAAAAATAGAAGGATGAAGAGATTATTTGGATCAAAGGCAAAGACAAGATTTCCGTCCCAAGGTTCTTCAAATGTTCATAAGTTTTAAATTTATAGAACATTTCTATCTACTCAATGTGTCTGATGTAGAAGCATACTTAGCCTCTTTCCTTGCTGGCAACATCACTAAAATCCTCGTGGATTATTGCCAACTTGATTAATAAGTAACATATCATATTAGAAGTGAGGCATTTAAACCTAGGCGCTTTTCTTATATTGGTGCAAGATTTTGGGCATTTGAAACTATCAATTTCCTAAAAATAGTTCCAACATTATGTTGAGTAAAGGATGGTGACTCCCTTGACTAGTGATACACAAAAAATAATGTCAACATTAACCCTGACAACATCCACATATTGGCAATGGTGGTGAAGTTTAAAATTATTCCATCTTTAGCATTTACAAATTAATTCCCCTATCCTGGGGCACTATCAAAAATAGATTTTTTTGTCCTTATTAAGTGAATCAAAGTGAGTGGTTGGGAAGGGGAAGGAAGTCGTATATTGGGTGAAGTTAATCCGAGTTGTGGGAAATAAAATATTTGTGTCGAGTTTTCTTTAATAGAGATATCAAGTCCATATATGATTAAATAAGGAGATAGCCATAGAAGAGTTGTAGGCATTGAAGTTAGTAAGGAGTCTTGAAGATGCATTTTCATATTATTTATTTTTTTGCAATCTATAGTTAAGGTTTTGTTTCAGGTTGGGCATGTTTAAGTTTAGATCAATTTATTATGAAAATCTTTGTCATGAGACTATGTTTCAAAATGGGTCCTTTGTGAAGTTAAATGTTTGTGAGTGATTTTTTCGGTAGTCTTTTACATGGAAATCAATCATTTGTGGTTTAGGTTAACACTGGATGTTGCAGTTGATATGCATTGGATTGTAACAAAAATCTACAAGTCTTTATAATCCTAAACAACTGTCATTTACTCTATACATTTCCAATTTCATTTCAGAGAATTTTATATTCATGCGAGCTGCTTAGATCAACAACTCTTCATTGAGCTCTCAATCCACATCTACATCAAAATTCATATTTAATTATGGATCCAAACCAACTTAGTTCTAATTAGTTGTTGCCTACCAACTTAAATACAAAATATGTAAATTGTTTGACTAACATGTTGTATAAAAAGACAAAGCCCTAATTCATTTTAGACATCCAATATCCATAGAGCACATCTACTTTTCACTAAAGAACATCTACATTTCATTGTAGCATCATCTAAGGAGCATTACATCATCATCTAAGATCATAAGGATAGGTATAGGCATTTTCTTTTTTGTTTGGCGTGTCTTTGAATTTGTTTAAAATCATTGAATTGATCCAAAGACTTCACTAAGGTAGAAGGTGGGAAGCTAGTTTCCTTCCTCTCCTAACACAAGTTTTAACACTACTTCTACGCACCACCATTTTTAAATAGCAAAGGTGAACAAATTTTTGAAGATCATGAACACAATGTTTAAAGCCACAAACCAATGTCAATCTAACAAAAAAAGGTTAAAATCGTAGGTGCACAAATCAAAATTGTGGGTGCAAGATTGAACCTAAACAAAGAACGAGTCATTTCTTAGTTTGTCAAGAATTCACAATTTCAAATTTGATTTTAGAGATCCAAGTTGGATTATTGAGCATAAGTTATAGAAAACTATTTTTCTATCGCAAAAAAGCCAAGTACCTTAATCATCTTTCTTAATTTTTATAGTGTGTTTATGTAGTGTTTTAAGAGTCAACAAATTAAGTTAGGGTAATATGTTTATTACTGCTTATTGCATTTTTTGCCCTTACCTATAATATAAAATGATTGCTTTTATTTTTTTTTCATTTTGGTGAACTTGTTTGATATTACACACCCTAGGGTTTGTCCTTTAAGGTTTGATTTTTTAAGTTTAGTTTTTGATTTGATTTTTTATTTTTCTAATTTTTACATTAGATCTAAACATTATTTTGGATCTTTATTGCCTTCAATGGTATCTTTTGTTTGTATGTCAAAATATCATAATCCCCATCATCTTTGACTAAGAAGAAGTCTTGGACTAAATTCTACCATGGCCATAAGTCAAGTTGGGGATGGTATAAGTGAGAATTTGCATGATACTGCATATCTTAAATGGGGAGAAGCATTTGATCCATAATGCTTGTGTTAAGTAAATGGATAATAAATATATAGCTTTAACTACATATATGCTTTATTTGGACCTTGTAAATTAGGTTTGACTACATAATGCTTTCTTTGGATCTTGCAAATTTGGCTAATGATGTTAATCCTTCCACTTTGGTTGATGTCCTCCATGATTTTTTGATTAATAAGCCATATGGATTGGAAGTACTCAAGGGTATAGGCAAAAGGATAAGCTTGCCAAGTCCTTTTAAGTGGCGTGTCTCCCCCTCCCTCCCATGCCTCTTATTCCATTGTTCCTCCTATCTTTTTCTCTCCTACCTATGGTATGCCACATGTTCCTTGTTTCACCAACCCTCTCCAAATTTAGCCTCTTATTGTGCCTACTTCTTGTATCATGCCTAATTGGGTTCCACCTACTTCTCTTTTCTTCACATCTCTTCCCACTAGTGTCATGCCCACTTCCCATGTTCCTCCCACTAGTGTTATGTCTATTTATAATGTTGTTATCACCTCATCTTCTTCCATAATCCCCCAACCTATCTATATCCCACCCATTAAGTCTCATGTTGCCACTTCCACTCATATCTCCAGTCCTAATGTACCTCTCTCTACCCTTGACACTCCTCTTAAATGACTTGTTGAGATGCAAAGAAAAATGGATGTCTTTCCCATTAGAAATATAGAGGACATAACTCGTGAGATCAAACATAATCCACTTGCTCTTTTGTGGCTCTTATATTTGAGATGTATAATGGTAGAGACTATGTGACCCACTCGATGTATTTCAATGCTACATGTTTGGATTTTGTGTATGATGATAAGTTATTGGCTAAGCTCTTCCCACGGATTTTGAAATATTATAATTGAATGGTTATATTCACTTGCACATGGGTCTATATGTTCCTTTTTATATTTGGCCAATGTTTTAGTGAGCCACTTTAATGTGTGTTGGTTTGAAGGTTAGTATTTCATATTTGTTCGATTGTATACAAGGACTGAATGAGCATATACGCGTTTATATTTTTAGATTCCAATCCTTGTGTGCTAAGATTCATTTCCAAATTCCTAGTGGTGAGCTTTAAATAAGTTTTTTTAAGGGATTGTTGCCTACTATTCAACAAATGTGTACATTTATAGTTTTCCTTCTTTAATGAATTTATGTGCTAATGCGAGGAATGTTGAGATAAGATTGGTAGAGGCTAATGAACTCAAGTATAGACCTTCACATGCTCCTTTTACATCACCCAACACTTTTGATTTTCAAAAACAAAATAGTTTCCAAAAGGGTGATGGAAATATGAGAAAAGGCTAAATTCTTATCATATTTCTACTTCTTCTAATGTTATTACTCTTAAGAATGAAAATTTCTAAAAATTTACAAGACTTTATGAGCTTAAATGAATAATGTGCTTCAAAGTTTACTTAGTGCAAATATGATCACACTTGCTCTTGTTAGACCATTGGATACATCTAGTTCATGGCAAAAAAGCATATTGTAATTACCAGAGAGTTAATGGTCATGATACTAAGTGTTGTATGGTATTAAAGCATAAGATTCAAAATATAAATGATAATAATATGATTCATGTTGAAGGTGTTAATGATGAGGGCAATCATTTAGTTGCTCCTTTTAATCATAATTTACAAATTGACACGAATCATTTTCCTACTCATAATCAATCTAACAATGTGAATTTTCTTAGGGAACATGAGGTACATGCACATGTTGATGGAATTGAAATGTTGATTTACATGAATCTAAAGATCAATTTGTGGATATGTTTAATGAGAGTGCTAGTGGTGCCACTTCTTTTATGTTAATGGTTACCTTTTCACATGACGAGATCTCACCAAACAATTATTATGGTCCTTTGTATGTGAGGTTATGCAGATTTCAAGTTAATTAAGTGTGCATGCTTATTGATCTTGGTTGAAAATATAATATATACATGGAATAACTTATGTTTAATCATCATTTTCAACAAGTGTATGCACATTCAGGTGCTTCACTTAAGATAGCTAGTGTATATTGATTGAGACTATGGTATGTACATTATTTTGCCTTTAGCAGTGGATTTGAAGGAAGCACTTGTTTTGTGTCATATCGTTCCTTCTTTAGATAGATTCTATGTATTACTTGGGCATCCATGGACAAAACAACATTAAATCAATGCATCAAATATGTTCACAAAGGTGGAGTGATTACTATTGCCATGGATCCATATGTATTTTTATCAAAACTAGGTCAATTTACTATGGAAACATTAATCAAAAACCTAAGGAACAATCAAGTGAACATAACGATGAATTGCAAGATTTATACAAGTTTCATAAGGAAGAATAATTGAGGGGAATGAAGAAAAGATGTGATTATTTATAAGACCACAAGGGCCTACAAGGGCAAAAAGTAAATTGATTTATATGTCTTCATACTACAAAGAAGAACAATCTGCAAGAGTGAAAGAACACAAGTGTCATAACCTATAGGTCATAAGCATGAGGTATTAGACATTTGCATGTCTACAAGGGGTCCACATGAGTAACAAATTACACTTGTACCAAAGAAATAGAAAAAGAACAAGGTAATGTGTGAAAGATAGATCTAGTTTTACTTCATCTTCATCAAAGGGGGCTCAAACTACTTGGGCTCCAAAGAAAGACGCAAGTAATAAACAAGTTCAAAATTTACAAGTGAATGTACCTTCAAAGAAAAATGAACAATGATTATGGAAAGAAAGATTACAAATAATGCCTTTGTCTAATATATTTATTAAGATTCATACTTTACATAACAACGAGGAGCACCTACTACAAGATAGACTACTTCATTTTGAGAACATTGTTGTTAGTGATTGGGAAGAAGATGACCTTATGGTGGAATATTCTTCCAACATTCCAACTATCAGTCAATACTTTATGTTTTTCCTTCAATTTCTTTACTTTTTATGTTTTTTTGCATTTCTATAGCTAGAATGTGGATGGTATAAAGACATATTTAGTGGTGTATGTTGGCCCAAGTGATTGTATTGTGTGGTTCATGCCACTTATTTATTATTTTTTTGTGTGTTTCCTTTCATGTTTTCTCTATGGATTTTGGACAATGCAAAGTTATGGAGTGTGTTAATGCAAATTTTTATACCCCTTCTTTTTAAATTCTTAAATGGTTTTAGTCTTTGTGAATAATGTCACATTGCCCATATTATCTTGGCAAGGGTCAATATCATCTTACACTTTATCTAAGTGGTTTAAGTGTTTTTAGTTATCTCTTTTGGATAACTAATTAGTTGATAAGTCAATATAAAATGTTGATAGCAAGCATTCCATTTTGTCATCCTTGTTTTATTTTGATCTTGGTTTTGAAATGTGAGTCCAAAAATAGGATATATTTCTTGAATTTGATCACTTTGAAAATTTGGTGTGGTTGAGATGGATCTATAAGTCACAATTGGTGTCTTGTTCTTTGAATTCTAAATCAGCTCAAGATAGTTAAAATATCTTGTTTTTGATGAAAGAAATCACATGTGTAGAATGTTATTTAGATGTTTGAAATTGTAGTTCTAGATGGTTGCCATGTTTTTTATGCTTTTGTTCAGTTGACATGTCTTTAGGTGGTTGGATATTCTAAAATAAGTCAACACATAAGTGGTAAAGTTCTAGTCTTGATTTGTGCTCTTTGGGAAGGTATGCTTTTGCTCAATTTTGAATGATTAATCATTGCAAAATGTCATAAAATGAATATGCTTTTAGTTTAATGAAGGATCAAGTGGTTTGTTTCATTTTTGGATTCATTTTCTTATTGTTTAAAGTAATAGATTTTGCACGTGCATAATGAGACTTTGAAACAATCAAATGTGTTTGAATTTGTTTCCTGGAATGAACAACAAATCTTAATAGTCTTGTGAACATAAATGACATTGAAATGGTGTTTTGCTTCATCTAATCAATTTCTAAGGTGTTTGGAGTACTAAGGGGATTGCGAAAACATGGTGAAAGTTTAAAACACGAAAGTGATACCTAATTCTTTCCATGGTAAAAAAGGACCCATGTTGGACACTACAGGGTTTATGTTAATATATCCCGTCAAGCTATAATTTGTATGGAGGGATTAATATTTAAACATAGAGAAAACGTAAAATTCTTCAAAGGGATTTATGAAATGACATTTGGGATAGATTTAATATGTGTTGCACGATTTTTTTGGTGACTTGGCATTGATTTGAGGTTAATGAAATTTGAGCATTATTGACATGGCATATGGAAGACTTTAAATATAATGATTTGGAAGTATTTTGAAGGAAAAATAACTCACAATGAGAACTAGATTTATGACACGTTAATAGCCTTGAATGTGCATCGAATGCCTTAAGCTTCAGGTATCTTGTTGAAGAAGCTATCTTATAATACTCTTCCCTTTCCTATAATACTATTTTTTATCACACAATTCATGTCAATTTTAAGGATTGTGGTTCTTGGTCTCCCTTGCTTTATTAATCTCTAAAGTTCAAAATAATTTTAGTGTCTACAATTTCTTGGATGATTCCTCAAGTTTGTTGCTTTTAATGTTAATTTTAGTGACACATTAGTCAAGTGTGGTTACTTCAAAAATTGACTGCATTCAAAACTTGCTTGAATACGATTCAAAAATTTGCTTCTAGAACCTGTACGCACAAAAATCACACACAACCTCCACGAGGACCCCTATGATGATATATGATCCTTCTCACGTACATGTAAGTATGAAATAATGTCCTCTAAGAAGTAAACCTCTTAGTGACATGTCATTTCTTCCATCTTGTGTTGTTTCTTCTTTGTCGTTTTCCCTCTCTCTTTGTTGTCAATGCTTTTCGACACTTGTCGATTTGCATTTTTCTAAGCTTGCGACCCTATTCCTAAGGCTTGTATGCATCTTGTAGTTGAGTTTTCACCTTTCCCCTACGTTTTTCATCCTCTCCACCCCCTAGAAGCCTTCTAGAGGTCCCCCGGACCCATCTCCCACTTTCAATTTTTAGTTTCACTCAACCAATCCAAATCTCCCCCTATTATTTCTAGATCTCCTCCTGGGAGATCCTGTGTTGCAAGTGGAGATTTGGATTCTTGCACATGACTGACCTATTTCTGGAGGCAAATCACCTCCTTTTCATCTTCTCTACCATCTCCCATCATGCATTTCCTCTCAAACCCTTGTTTTTTCGGATCTCCCGCCGGGTGACCCTCTTTTTGTAGGATCTCCCCCCGAGTGACCCCACTGGCAAAAGGGGCGACCCTGTCACATTTCTAGCTGCAAAAAACTCAAGTTTCTCACTCAAAAAAGCTCCATTTTTGCCTTTTTTTCTTTCATTTTTCATGGTTTTTGATGCCTAATATGGAGTTGACTATTTTATGCACCCACACATGCATAATTAAATCCATTTGATCTAAAATTAACAACTCATTCTCTCTCATGCATTCTTCCAACTCCAATTCTTCTTCAGTGATAAGTTATTATTGATTTATCACTCCCTAATTAATTGAGCTCGTTGGGTAATCAATCCAGTTCACTCCCCAATCAATCCTTGTTAACTCTTCAATCAATTGAGTTAACTTCTCAATCAATTCCACCTCTCATCCCTTCTTCTAACCTATAAATACCCCTCACCTCTTCATTATTTTCCAAGTTGAGCAAGTTGGAGAATACTCTTCTCATCTTCACAAGCTTTTTCAAGCTTCTTCATAGGCCTTTGAGCCTCTTTCTTCATTTCTTTCTTTAGTTTTCCAAAGCTTCAAAGCTCTTCCAAGGAGGCAAATTCATTGTGCACACAACTCTTGCTAAGTTTTTTCTCTCCAATCAACATTCTCATGCTCACACAGGACGAAGGTGCCTTTTATTATTTATTGTTCATCAAGCTTTCACATAAAGCTCTTCAAGCATCGTTGCGTTACTTCAATCAATGCCATTGTGCTCATCAAAAAGCTCTCGTTGAGCTTTCTCAAGCTTCTACAAGCTTCTTTTACTTCTTTGTGTTGTCTTGTCGTCAAGAGGTCTTCCCATTGCTTCAAGAGGATACAAGGTTGCCATCAAGGATCGATGAGGGTAGTGGTGTCACACAAATCTTCTCTATTATCAGGTTCCTCTATGCTTTGTTCCATTCATAGTAATTAGATAATTGAAAATTGCTCTTGGGAATAGTAAATCTTTGCTTTTTCCTTGATAGATTAGATCTTGCATGTTAGAATAATTGTTTTCAAATTCCTAGATCTAGACTATTCGTAGAAGCAATTTCCCTTTCTAGATTAAATTACTTCAAAACAATCAAAAACCCCAAAAACATAGATCAAATTGCATTAGGAAAAGTCATATTAGTTTGCATTTCGTATTTTAATTATTAGAATAGAAAAAGCATCTTTATTTCTAAAAATATCAAAAGCACAGAAACAAGTTTGCACTTCATATAGCTTTGCATGCATAAAAACCTAGAAAATACCAAAAACATTAGTCACATAGATAACTTACAAACCCCTGATATTGTCACAAGGTCAACAAAAGTCAACGCACGACTAAACCCTAGGTCAATCAAAACCCTAGGTCAAAACCCTAAAGTCTAGTTAAGGATAGTCCACATACACCTATCTCTTATCTTGGCTCATGAATGTGCCTAGGGATAAGAGGTCAGTGGGTAAGGACAATCCTCGACAAGATTGAGGAGATCCATCCATGACCACAACATGAGCCATTTAGCTTACCACAACAAGATCCATTTGTCCTTCTATTGATAGAAGAAAATGCACAAACTCAAATACAATGTGCAATCATTCAACAAATTGAAAGACAAGAAGCCATCAACGAAAGCAACAGCTTACCCACACAGAGGTGGAACAGTAAAACCCTAATAGATGAAGAGTAACTAGTGATCCTTGGGGTCATAGGTTTATCTCTACAAAAATAGTTGTTGAATGAAACATTCGCATTAGCACACAATGACAAAGGCCCCAGGAGGTGTCAAACCCTCTCCGTGAAGTCCAGCTCTCCAATGAGCTAGACCCCCACCGTGTCTCACCTCCTCTTGACTGGCTACTTCCATGAGAGCGAGAGTGACATAGCAGATCACCCCGTGGCAAGGAGGGAAGGGTCTGTGTGCGTGTCGAAATCTGACCCGATAGCCCTAGACAATCGAGGTTGCGATTTTGAGCTTACATATTTTGGTGAACCCGACATGAAGAGCAAAAACCTTTTGGTTGAGCTTTTTATTTTTTCATTGCAAGATCCCACTTTCATCATCATTCAATGAATCCTTTTGGGATGGATTCTTTCACATTTTTTCATGTTTCACATTGTTTCATGCAAAAAGTCCAAGGGAACCTCCCCTCGAGTGAAATTACAAATTCAAAACAGATCCAAAGAGATCTTGACAACATTGACCAAATCAAAAAACAACAAGTGCACAATCAATCTCAGATCCATAAAGATGATCAACCCATAACAAGCCATAAAAAATAGCCACCAAAATGGACAACAAAGTATGTTGTTAAGAAAAGAACTTACAAGAAGAGCCTCAGAAGGTACAAAAATCACTCCACATGGTACATCGAGATAAAAAGTCCAGAACATGTGAAATGTCATCAGAAAGGACAAATAGGGTCACCCAAACCTCAATGCATATCAATCCATCTCAAGGTTGTTAAAATCAAAAAATGAAGGAAGCCTCACTCATAGATCTTATAGAATATTTGGTCCAACGAATCGAGACCCTTGAGGCTAGGAGTGTTGAACAATCTCGCCAAAACAACATTACAAAAAAACCTAGGGCACAGGGAAATCAATTCATTGATGAAATCATATCAAACCAAGGGGCAACACAAAATACTCCCATTCGTATGACACACCTAACAAAGCATTTAGGCCTCCCTTGCCCTCACAATCCAACACGACATGTCTCAATCAAACAGGTGAGATTCCTATGATGCAAGATCAACCACAAATGATCCCACCCAATCTTCAAAACATAAACATGATGCCATCTAGTCATCCAACTTTTTTAGGATATCAACAATCTAGCATATGCTTTCAACAAACACAACAATCTCCACTTTAAGGGCTAATGTTTGGAGGAACAAAATCCTCTACACATAACTCCCTCTTAGGAACATACCTCAAGTATTTAAAGGAGCCTCTTGACTACAACATATGTCAGGTTATACTACCATAGCCTCTCCCCAAGCTTCCAAAATTTAAAGGAGAGGGTGATCCCAACTCTCATATCAAATCTTACATCATGGTAGTGCGAGAACTCCTTCCATGGGATGGGGTGGTAGCAAAGATTTTTCCAAAGACTTTGGAGGGTATCACTTTGGATTGGTACTATCGACTTCTAGAAGCATCAATCCACTATTTTAGGCAACTCATTGATCAATTTGTGGCTTCCTTTGACATAAACAAATTGGTCAAGACAGGAATACGAGAATTTTTAACAATCAAACAAGAAGCTAACAAGTTGGTTGCACATTTTATCACACGATGGAGGAAAGTTCTCTATTCTTCAACTAGTGCACCAAACATGGATCATAGAGAACTTTGTGATCTCTTCTTACACGCTCTCAACAATGACATGGGAATAAGTACAAAAACTCCCTTATAAATCATATGAAGAATCACTCGAAAGTGCCCTTAGAATTGACCAAGCTGCTATTGATAGCGTAAGAAGGGAGTATGATTCCAATGTAAGGTTGATAAACCATGATACAAATGAAAAATCTTCAACAAATTATCAAGACACAGATGGGTCATCAAGTACTTCACCATCTAGAAACGACAACAATTGTGACTACAATAGTCATACAAATTTGGGAAATGAAAATGCTAACAACTATCTCTTGAGAATCAACAAAAAGTCATACAACAATCATCATAAACCTCAAAATCACAATCATGATAAATATTGCTCATTTCACAAGAGAAGGGAGCATGAGATCAAGTCATGTCGAGGGTACCATCGCTTCATATCAAACCTCCCAAAACATCAACAAAAAAGAATTCATGGACACATTCTCATTAGATGAAGAACTTAGTCCCAAAATCCATCAAAACACCTTTGATCAAAACACATTAGGCCTTGTGCAATTAGATAAAGATCAAGAAATTTGTGTCATACAAAGACTAGAACGACCAAATGACACCTCCAACAATTCCATTTTTTCTCACATGCTAGAGCTTATCAAGAGTTCTCCAGACACAAGAACGCTCTCCTCAAAGCTTTAGATCTAGGCCATGTAGTTCAACACACTCCAAGTGAAAAGTGTTTTTCAACATTTGATTTTGAAAAGTTACCCTCAAAAAATGACATAGCTAAACAAGGTGACCTCCCCCTCCATCTAATAGTCCAAGTTCAAGACTATTCCATTAAACGTGTAATGATCGATGATGGGTCTGCAATCAACATAGTCTCCTTTTCGCTTCTTCAAAGAATGGGTTATGACAAAACACAAATCACAAAACAAACTTCCATTCTTAGAATTTATGATAACCTAAACACTCAAACCATGGGTAAGGTCAATCTTCAAATCACATTGGGTCCCAAAACCCTCCCAATGGAATTTTATGTCATCCATGAAGAAACCACTTACAACATGATCCTAGGAAGGCCTTGGATCCATAGGATGAGGGCCATTTCCTCCACATTATTTCAAGAAATACACTTCTTGTACATGGGAGAAACCCACGTCATCAAAGGAGATCCTGATCCTTTTAGCCTTTATAGAGTTGAAAAAGTCAAAAAGAAGGGAATGTCCATGGAAACCACTAGCGACTCAAAAATCAACACTTTTGAAAAAGGAGAGACATCAAAACAATTTGCAAACATAGAAAACACCTCAAAATGTATATGGAAGGGGGCAATACGAGAATTCCCCTTCGATCCCAACTCAACAAAGTCTTACACTCCATTCAACTTAGTGACCATTCCAATTGAACCAGACATAAACATCCCTATGGTTGAAATCATGACTGAAGAAGAACCATAATCCACACAGAAACTAGGAGAGTCAACACCAAATCCAATTGCCCTTCAAAATTTCAAAACAAACATGGGAACTCAACAAGAACAGAAAATGATAAAGCTAGGGGGAAAATCGTTAAACAATGAAATTTATGTGAGTATACAAAATTCCTCACTAAATACAAAGACATTTTTACACCAAGTCTTCGAGTTTCCTTGTAGACTTTCAAATGAAGTTTAGACCAAATTGGATAGGTCCAGACGTAGTTAAGGAAGATGTCAGAAACAAGACTACCTCTTGTGCATTATGGAAGGAAAAGGTCTTAGCATCTCATAAAAATCATAAAACATAAAAACACAAAAAAATTATAAAAATAAAAAATGTCAAAAGTATCATTCTGTTCATCTTGAATTACTATTAGCGACTTGCTCTTATATTATTTCCATCCCAGTAAGGAGTCTAGTGTTGCCTAGGTGTATGTCATCCTTTCAAGACCTAGAGATTGCCCATTTTCACAATCACCATATCCCCTTCACTCCCAGTGATTCTAATCAAAGCCTAGCTCTTAGCTTTACACTGATCCCAGTCTTAATGAGTCAAGATGTTAGATCTAAACAAAGTCAGTATTCAAACCTACAGTGTTCAAAGGAAGCTTGCAAGCAGACCTTCCCAATTCTTCCCTAGTAGAAGAGAAGTCCAAATAGATCACAAAAACTTTAAGTGGTGCTCAGCCCCTTATCTTTCCTGGCCAAAAATGTCAGGAGGATCAAAACTCTGAAGGAAGCAATCTAAAATATGAGTGAATTAAAAAAAAAGAGTGATCAAGAAAATAAAGAATTGAGAGATCAAGCTTGCATATCAAAAGTTCCAAAAAGCATTCATTTCCATAAAAAAGTCAAAATCCAGAAAAATGAGAAAATCAAGTGAGGAAAATACAAAAAGTGAAAAAGCAAAAAAAAGAGATACAAAAAAAGAGTGAAAGAGAGAAGATTGTTGAATGTCCATACCCTTGGGTGGAGATCAGTATAAGCTCGAAGCCTCAAGGGTGACATTCTAACAGAGAGAGAAAGGTACAAAGCACACACACACACACACACACACACACACACTAGATAAGCAATGCCGAGAGTCTAGTAGTCTTTAGGATCATCTTTTATCTAGGGACCCTAGTTCTTCCCCATTGATCCTTTACATTGGGTCTATCTTGCTTGCCATCTATGATCTAAGTCTAGCGAACATCAACAAAATTTGTTACATGTCTAAGTTGAAAGCTTGTCAAAATTATCTTATCTAGATAAGGATCAGTGTTTAGCCTTTAGCAAAGCCCAAATTCAGAAGCATTCCATCTCATTCCCACTCTCCACATGAATTACAAAATCTTATCTCACAACGTTGAATAGGTCTCTTATATCAAGACAACTCGCAATCCCCTAGATTGAAAATCGTATTAGAGAGCAGTCATGTTTGTTCCACATTGCATTCATATCAAAATCAGAAAAAGAGCCTCAAAGCAATAAATTCAATGTCATATCTTGTGACATTTAGTAGAAGTAAATGTTTCATTTCAAGCATCCCTTGTGTTCTTGCATTTGCATATCGTCACATGCATCCATACATATTCTGAAAAAGACAAAAACAAATTGCATCATCCATATGTGATCATCTTAGGTATGCATTCTCGTAAGCAAAATAAATGCTCTAGCTAGTCACATGCACAAGAGGGAAAGTAAAGTACAAGATGTCAACTAAAGCTATGTATGGATCTCATGAAATCAAGTCTTGTAACAATAAGTGTAAAACAATGTCTAAGCACGAGTCACTCCTCCAACAAGTCAAAAGAGCAAAACTGTGTAGTCAAGTACACAAGTCTCCCCATGCAAGGGGGAAAGGGTAGAGATTCCTTCAATAAATATGTGTCTTCCAAAGACCTCAAGGAGTGTCAAATCAAACCTTTGCAAAATCTCCACAAAAACCATAAAAATTAGAAAAATTGAAAAAAACTTAAAAAAATTGTAAAACATCAAAAATCCCTAAAAATCAAATACATTCTTCAAAATCTGCAATAAAAGGAGAATCTATTCTCCTCTCTAGCTTAGCACGTGTTATATTTCTTTTATGCATCTTCTATGCATCATTTTGCGTGTATTAATTCCTACAGGTCTCATTGACAAAGGCAAACAACTAGTCAAACTCTCACGATCTATGGTAAGTTCGTCGTTTCAGTTTTCATTATTTGTTTTCATATATTTAGATGCCAGGCTAACACTAGTTATTGTAGGTACAATTGCAAGAAAATTGACAACAGGTAAGGCCTAGTTCGGGAATGGTACCTACCTTTCATGTAGACTACCGTCCCCAAGGGGGCAAATATGTAAGCACAAAAATCACGCACAACCTCCACAAGGACCCCTATGATGATATATGATCCTTGTCACGTACATGTAAGCATGAAATAATGTCCTCTAAGCAGAAAACCTCTTGGTGACATGTCATTTCTTCCATCTTGTGTTGTTTCTTCTTTGTCATTTTCCCTCTCTCTTTGTTGTCAACACATTTTGACACTTGTCGATTTGCATTTTTCTGAGCTTGCAACCCTGTTCCTAAGCCTTGTGTGCATCTTGTAGGTGAGTTTTCACCTTTTCCCTATGTTTTTCATTCTCTCCACCCCCTAGAAGCCTTCTAGAGGTCCCCCAGACCCATCTCCCACTTTCAATTTTCAGTTTCACTCAACCAATCCAAATCTCCCCCAGGAGATCCTGTGTTGCAAGTGGAGATTTGGATTTTTGCACATGACTGACCTATTTCTGGAGGTAGATCACCTCCTTTTCATCTTCTCTACCATCTTCCATCATGCATTTCCTCTCAAACCCCTATTTTTTCGGATCTCCCACCGGGCGACCCTCTTTTTGCAAGATCTCCCCTCGGGCGACCCTACTAGAAAAAGGGGTGACCCTGTCGTGTTTCCAGCCACAGAAAAACTCAAGTTTCTCACTCAAAAAAGCTTTGTTTTCGCCTATTTTTCTTCCAGTTTTCATGGGTTTTGATGCCTAATATGGAGTTGACTATTTCATGCACCCACACATGCATAATTAACTCCATTTGATCTAAAATTAACAACTCATTCTCTCTCATGCATTTTCCCAACTCCAATTCTTCTTTAGTGATAAGCTATTATTGATTTATCACTCCCTAATTAACTGAGCTCACTGGATAATCAATCCAGTTCGCTCCCCAATCAATCCTTGTTAACTCTTCAATCAATTGAGTTAACTTCTCTATCAATTCCACCTCTCATCCCTTCTTCTAACCTATAAATACCCCTCACCTCTTCATTATTTTCCAAGTTGAGAAAGTTGGAGAATACTCTTCTCTTCACAAGCTTTTTCAAGCTTCTTCACAAGCCTTTGAGCCTCTTTCTTCATTTCTTTCTTTGGTTTTCCAAAGCTTCAAAGCTTTCATTGTTGCATAGCTTCAAATCTCTTCCAAGGAGGCAAATTCATTGTGCACACAACTCTTGTTAAGTTTTTTCTCTCCAATTAGCATTCTCATGCTCACACAGGATGAAGGTGCCTTTTATTGTTTATTGTTCATCAAGCTTTCACATAAAGCTCTTCAAGCATCATTACGCTACTTCAATCAATGCCATTGTGCTCATCAAAAATCTCTCATCGAGCTTTCTCAAGCTTCTTTTGCTTCTTTGTGTTGTCTTGTCATCAAGAGGTCTTCCCACTGCTTCAAGAGGCTATGAGGTTGCCATCAAGGATCGCTGAGGGTAGTGGTCACACAAATCTTCTCTATTATCAGGTTCCTCTATGCTTTGTTCCATTCATAATAATTAGATAATTAAAAATTTCTCTTGGGAATAGTAAATCTTTGTTTTTTCCTTGATAGATTAGATCTCGCATGTTAGAATAATTATTTTCAAATTCCTAAATCTACACTATTCGTAGAAGCAATTTCCCTTTCTAGATTAGATTACTTCAAAACAATAAAAAATCCCCAAAACATAGATTAAATTGCATTAGGAAAAGTCATATTAGCTTGCATTTCATGTTTCAATTATTAGAATAGAAAAAGCATCTTTATTTCTAAAAATATCAAAAAGCACAAAAACAAGTTTGCACTTCATATAGCTTTGCATGCATAAAAACCTAGAAAATACCAAAACATTAGTCACATAGATAACTTGCAAACCCTTGATATCATCACAAGGTCAACAAAAGTCAACGCATAACTAAACCCTAGGTCAATCAAACCCCTAGGTCAAAACCCTAAAGTCTAGTTAAGGATAGTCCACATACACCTATCTCTTATCTTGGCTCACGAATGTGCCTGGGGATAAGAGGTGAGTGGGTAAGGACAGTCCTCGACGAGATTGAGGAGATCCATCCACGACCACAACAGGAGACATTTACCTTGCCACAACAAGATCCATTTGTCCTCCTATTGATAGAAGAATATAGACAAACTCAAATACAACGTGCAATCATTCAACAAATTGAAAGACAAGATACCATCAACGAAAGTAGCATCTTACCCACACAGAGGTGGAACAATAGAAACCCCAACAGATGAAGAGTAACTAGTGACCCTTCGGGTCATAGGGTTATCTCTACAACAACAGTCATTAAACGAAACATCTGCATTAGCACACAATGACAAAGGCCTCATGATGTGTTGATCCCTCTCTGGGAAGTCCAGCTCTCCAACAAGCCAAACCCCTATCGTGTCTCACCTCCTCTCGACTGGCTACTTCCACGAGAGAGAGAGTGACGTGGCAGATCACCCCGTGGCAAGGAGGGAAGGGTCCATGTGCGTGCTGAAATGTGACCCGACAACCCTAGGAAACTGAGGTCACGATTTTGAGCATACAGTACCATCTAGATTAATAATTTTTATTGTTTGACTTTAACTATAATATGAATCAAGTCATTCCTTGACTAGTGAACACGCTAACATAAATGAACCCCATGAAAGTAAAAATGTTTTTTCTATAAGATTTGAAATTGTTACTGTTGATAGGAAGAATGGAGTCAACATTGAAGTTGGTAACTAGTTTTAGTAACGTAAATAACCTTTTTCTGGTCATCATTCATTTTGGTTCATTGTTTTTTATTGTATATATGTAAATCAAGCTTTTGAGGCTTGTTGACTGTGACATGCTATGAATCTTCCTCTTGAACTTGCTTGAATACAATTCAAAAGTTTGCATCTAGCACCATCTAGATTGGTTATTTTTATTGTCTAACTATAACTATAATATGTTGGGAAAGATGTGTTGTACACCTTGCATAATAAGAATAATAATGCTATTTAAATGTAAAATAAATATCTCATTGTGGTGCATCCTAGATATATGGATACCACATAGGTTAGACATTCTTAGGGCCACTTGTATGTTTTTTATTACTATAAGAGGCAAAACTAGGGTGCTGATCCCATTACAAAACAGCCCAGCGGGCGCACAACATAGACAACAAAGTCCAAAACAAAAACACTAAACTAGCTGAAAAAGAAAATAACTAGAAATAGGGGACTAACAACCAATAGACAGTGGAAAAACCACCAAAAAATAATAGAGAGAAAAACACCTAGGACTAGTTGAATAAATGGCCACAGTCTTTAGCGAGTAATTGATACAACTCCTCATAGTCCTTCATCTTCTTGTTTCCAATGCCATGTTTGTTAAGTTCTAGGTCTTGTAGGACAACCAACGTGGTGGCTGATATGTGCATAACTTTAGATGCGAAGTGGGAAAGGATTTTAAAACTTTTCTCCAATTTCGTTACTCTGATGTTCAAGGCTTTCATCGCAGGCCCCTCCCTCATACTAGTTTCACCTTCTTTAGTGCCCTGGTTGTCCTCATTCAACTTAGAAGAGTTCCCAGTCTCAGAATCTGCAAGATTCAACTCTGGGAATAGGCTAGGGCCATCATCCTCCATCGCACCACCCATCTTCGAACCTACGATCTCATCCACCTTCCCAGCATTATCCTGGTTGTCTATGTTCTCTTCCTTCTCCTCCAAGTTGCTAGAAACCACTTGTTCTTTCAGTGAGGGGAAAGGCTTCACAACTAGCCTACTAGACCTCCTTGTCGAGGGCATTCTGACTTTACCTTATGGCCTAAGTTTCCCCTTGTCTTGAGTTTCCTCCTCACCACCAGAAATCTCAACCATCTTACCTTTCTCCATCTTGTGCGGGCCCTCCTTCATGAGAAGCTCACCAACATTAACAAATTTACACGCATCCTCCTTCCCCTCCTTGGCTTTCTTCTAAGGATTATCACTCTTTCTATCAATGACGACAAGCTTCCTTTTGGTGGATTTCAAACCAACTTTGGGACTGTCAACAATGTCAGTTTCAACCTGGCTAGGCGGTGACAAGCCACATTGAGGGTTTTCACTGGGCTATTTTTGGGGCTGAGTTTCTTTTTGGAAGTAGAAACCCTAATGTCTATGGGAGTCTCCAATAATTTCTTGGGGGTGAGTTCGGTAATAACCACACCATGGCTTTGGTCTTTGGTATGTTTAGAGGCGCTAGGGGAGCTATCAACCTGGGTGGCCGTGATTTGTTTAGGTGGGCATAAAGCCAGATGGAACTTGTACAGCCAGTAGATAAGGCCTTGGTGCAGGGGTATCAAAGGCTTCTCGGGTTTAAGGGCATGCAATTTCATCACTGCCAAGACCAAGCCCTCTAGTGATGAGAGAAGGTAGAAAAGGCAACTAATTAATTGATTTCTCCTAAAATGATTTAATAGCATAAAATGGTAATGGTAAAAGTGATGAAACCTACCTTCCAAGGTAAAGTACTTCATCAACATGTAGCAGATGCCATCCCACGGCTTGGGAAATATTTTGTGGTTGAAACTGCCTTGAAGGTTGTATAGTTCCTCTCCCTTCTTTAGGAAGAGAGGCATGTCCTCTAGGTCAGAAGCCTTGCTTTGGCGTTTCTATTTCACCCCTTCAATGGTCATGCCCATAACTAAGCCAATGACTTCCTTAGTTATCTCAAACCCAACACGACCAACCTGAACCCTTCTGTTATCGCATGAAACCAGACACTGCTTTGACAAATTATCATTGTACCCCTAAAGACATTCAAGGTAAGGAGCCACACCACCATCATAGAAAATGTGCCACAAAGTTTTGTTTCTCTTAAATTCATCACAGGATAAGGGTTCCATTCTGGTTTTCTCCCCCATCTTCACAAAGGTGATAAACTTAGCAATTTGTAGAGTGAAAGTGGTCTAGTTGTGAACTATGAAACTCTATAAAAGTTTGATATTGATATTGGCAGGTAACCAACTAAGCAATTCTTGAAGTTGGAGACCTTCTCCATCACCCTGCCGCCTTATGATTTCATCATGCCATAAATTCACCCTATGTGAACTATATGCCATGTACTCAACATGTTGGGTGATATTAAAGCAATCATTAAAGTAAGCCTTCTGTTTGGTTAAATATATTTTCCTTGTCATCCTCCCGACCATGTGATTGTTGAAATTAAGAAACACTAAGAGGGGGGGGGTGAATCAGTGTTCTGCAAAACTTATTATTATGTTCCTTTATTAATTTACCACATACATTCAAAAGAAAGAAGCATGAACTTAAGAATAATAACAACAAGATCATCACACATGAAAACTAGGATTTTTACGTGGAAACCTAATTAAGGGAAAAGCCACGGTGGGGGTTAACCCAAAAGATTTTATAATCTGTTAAAAGTATTACAAATGGGAAGACACATGCCTTCAGGCACACTGCCCAGAGCTCACTGCTCAAAGGAGGTTCACTACCTACAAGATCAATTACAAAGAGTTCATTGAAATACTTGAACTGAAGAATAACATCTAACAATGCAAGATTATAGTTCTGGTTAGGCTCAATATAATGACTTCACACACTTCATCTCTCACTACCTTGTTTCACTATTCTGCCATGATCCAGAGCTTAGATCTCTTTGCTTTGCACTTGATACTGCCACACTTCGCACCTATCACATCATATTCGTACAATAATATCTCAAAATGCTCGAACCCATCGATCATATATATCCACAACATGAAATTTCATCAACTGCAGTCAACCTCAAGAAAACTTAGAAACTTTTTCAAGATCATTGTTCTGTCAGCTAAATCCATGTACAAACATCAATGCGGACCAAAACCTATGTATTCAAGGAACCACACATGTCAGCTAATACCATTGGATCTCATAAATTACTCAACCAACCACTTCTCTTAATCCGCACAAGGATCAAACACCAAGTTGGCCTGTTCTTCACCGGACTGAACTATCTAACCAAAACTTGATACTCAAATGCTTGTAACTTTCAATCCCTTCATCACTAGAGGCTAAAACTTTGGATTTAGGTAGCCCTAACATCCCTTAACATTCCCTCAAATTCGTAGCACAATATGATTACCTGTTGAGAAATGCAGGTAAAAATGTTGAACCCTGTCATATGCTCTGTTCCTGTCTATCTAAACTTAGACAAATCTGCAATCTCACTTCTGGTATGATCAAATGATACAATGCGGAAGTGTAAGATAGATTCAGTTGCCATCAATGACAACACCTGACATGCCTAGTAGTGTCTCTTGCCAACAATCTCCCCCTTTGGCATTGATGGCAACACTTAGTGAAAAAATGACTAAGTGTTAGAACAACTCCCCCTTACTATGTACACTTGTGATTTCCAATGCTCCCCCTTAGATGAATTCCTCATTTTTCATTGCTTTCCACCCCCCCTTTGACATCAATGGCAAAGGATAAGATCCTCATACCAAAATTCACACAAAAACTCTATGTACATGGGCATATATATACAAACAATCCTTATGTCTTGTCTACATGAACTTAAACACATCACCAAAAATGTTTTTCAATAGTGCCAATTCACTATCCCAACTTTTCTTCATGCTATCCAAAACTGAAATATGACCACTAAATAAAAATGCCTATGACTCTGCCTTCTGTAGATCAGTGGGATCACTTGTCAGAGCAACAACTTGAGCTTCTATCAATGCATTGAACATTGTTTCTAGCTTAGGGAAAATCAGTCCCCGGAGTTCACACATCCTTGCCACAATGTTTTATTTTTCTTTCACCAATTTCTTTATTTCATAAATCAAGATAATTACTTGACATTCTTGACTCGCCACGGCTACTTTCAAAGGATCAAAGGATTGAGATACATTTAACAATTTTTGCTTGGACTCCTTTATTTTTTTCTCAATATCCTCTACAACTTTTGGCCAAGATAAACAAAATTTGTACACATCTCTTCCTTCAGTGAGGGCATTCTGAATACTCTTTACACTAGTATCCAACCAAATTCTATCATTGTCAATCATTCCTTTCAGTTCACTAAATCTTTTATCATTAAATTCATTCCAGACTTTGACTTCCACTGACTTTTCAAAAGACTCAAAGTGAGTACTTATAGAATTTATTAAGCTCTTTAGCTGACTGGAAAGAGACTCAGATGAATCCTTCTAAAAATTTGGCATAATCTTTTCCAAAATGCTAGAAGCAAGACCAAGCAACTCACTGTCCTCAATGTGAGATTTTAGGATCTCCTCTCTTGCCTTTGCTTGTGCAAATGATGCTAACTTCATCTGTTGAACAGAGGAAAGAGTATCCAAATTGATAGGCCCTTGAATTAGATCCAGTTCATCAAATTCAAGCTTATCTTTCTCAAGAAATTTCTTCACTGCATCTGTAGTGTCTCTTTTCGTGAATGTAGTTCCATCTTTCTTCTCCTAAGATTCACAATTCAGATCCTTGCCAGTATCATCATCAGGATTATCTTGCTTTTGTTCTTCAACACTCTTAGATGTTTCTTCTTTTTGATCTTCCTTGTCCTTAACTTCTACTTTATGCTCTTTATTCTTCTCAAAATCATCTTCAGTAGGAGCATTTATTTCCATATTCATCTCTGCATTTTCTTCACCAGCTTGGTCCGGAGGAATTTGAGTATCCTCTACACCATCAACATTATCTTCCTTCACCATCTCTTCGTCTCCTTTATTTAACATTTCCTCTTTCGGAACAGAGAAATCATCTACCTCAGCTTGTTGCCCATTTTTCTTCAACTCTTCATCATTCGAAATGGATGTATCATTAGCATCAACAGGTTCTTTAGTGACCACATAAAACTTATTCTTGTCCAAGGCTCTCTTTAGAATTTGTTATGTTTCTTTGACAACTTCATCAATGTCTCCAAGAATTAGCTTATTCATACTAAGTTTGCTTCTGAATTCATCTTTAACTTCTTTGAAAATTTTATTTGCTTCCTTCCTAGAGATTATCGGACACAAATTGGACAACACATGTTCTCTTAGCTCCAAATCCTTTGCTTTAGCAGCTTCTTTTCTCATCTCCAAAATGTCACTTAGACTCTTAGGGATTTCTAACAAAATTTCCACAAGTGCTCTGTTGAATGTATTCAGGTACTTAATAGTGGCATCCTCCAAAATTTTCTTGTTGGTATCATCAAAGTTGTCATAATATTCTATTATGGGCTTCAAATTCCCATGAACAGTTACTGCATTCACAATATCTTCAACTAACAAGGTGGATTTTTCAACATGAGTCTCAGTCTTTTGTCTTTTGCTCACCTTTACACTTTCGAAGGGCTTGTCTTTGGCAACCCTTGATGCTTTTGCATTATTTGACTTCATTTCTTTCACTGCTTCATCCGATTCTATCTTCTCATCATCTTTTAGGCTCACGTACATTTTGGAGGCTTTTGTCTTCTTTCTCTTTCCTTCTTTACTAGATGGTTTATCTTCTGGATTCTCTATACTAGCAGACTTTGAGTGACCAGAGGTAGCAACAGAACTTCTTGTTCTTCTTTGTTGGCTAGGGGAGGCTTCCAGAGCATAGGGTTGTTCATTGTCTAGCTTTTCTTCTTCAACTTTCTTGGCTCTCTTCCTGGCTTCTTTCACAGCTTCTTTGGTTATTCCAATACTTTCTGCATACATTTCAACTTGCCTTTGGAACTTTTTCTTAGTTTCAAGTCTCCAGAGCTCAACATGCAGTTTCAAATTAAGCTCACCATATGTACCGAATCTCTCAACTGAGGTATCTTTTGGTTTGCTCAAAAGGTGTTGAGCATACATTTCCAGTATTTGTTCATCAACATCATACCCCATGGGCATGATCCATACAATCCTTGGTTCAACTGCTTCCATCAAGCATTGATCAGTTTCCACCATGAAACAAATTATATCCTTGTACTTTTCAACCACAGACTTAGGGATTCTTTCCCTTGATTGCATCATATTCTAGAAATTCTTGAAATATCCCCAAAGAGAAGTCCTTTGGGCATTGGAGTCACCATTATTATGCAAGTGCTCTCTTATTTGTATGGCAACAGGCTTTTCATCCCTAGAAACTCATTCATGTAATACAAGAACAAGCACAAGACCAATGTACCATACTTGAATGTATTCTTCTTATCATTCTTGATCTTGTTCAGATTCTCCATTACCTGGTTTTGCAGCAGCTCACACAAATCATAGTCAACATTTTCTTTTAACATCTAATAACCAGCATAAATGGCTATACTAGACACTGATTTTTCCCTGCTAGAGTGGTATATCTTATACCCAATCACCATATATGCAAATTTGACATCTGGATCAGTTATATCATTTATTGTCATTGCCCTCTTATCAAACTTTGAGCTGGTAGCTTCAGTTACAGTCTGATTCTTCACTGATTTCAACATCAGTAGTCCACCGAATGAGTTAAATCTTGTTATGGCCTTGATGGCATCCTTAGTGATCTTAAAGGGTTTCATCAACCACATAAATTCAACATGCATCCGACTCAGTACATACTGGAATCACTCTTCCTTATTGAAGCACGGGAACTCAATAACCTGAATGAAATGTTTTTCTTCCAGTGCCTTATACTCAGGTTTAAGATTATAAATCTCATCACTTAGGTGATTCTCAAACAAATCCAATAACTTCAAATTCCCAAACTCATCTATGCTAGCATGAATGTAAGCCCTAATATCTTCTACATGCAACACACCATGCAGAACATTAGAAAGGGCACCTAATGGATCGACCTCTACAGATTTGTATGGATGCTTTTTGAATTTGGGTCGGGGCCTTTCGGTGATGTCAACAACCAATGGAGTAGCCATATCCAGAGATTGCAAATTTAGAAAGCTTTATAGAGAATACCTTATTTCGCCGGTTAGGGTTTTCGCTCGGATATCTTCTTCACACTTCAGTCTCTTGGAAATCTTTGCACAGAGCTCGCCTTCCTTCTTTCTTCTTGGATGCAAAATGATTCTGAAGTCACTTGAGTTTCTTTTTAACCTCCGCACACCTACTTTTTGATGTAATAAATGCTTTTGCTCTAACTCTTCTGGATACCCTATTTCTTGATACAATTTCTCATAGATTGCTCTGCAAGTTGCCACATCAACCTTTTTTCTTCCAGAAATTCTTTCAGACAATTTGCAATAGGCCACTCTATCTTCTCTCATCATGCTAGATTCAAGCACCCACTTACTGGCAGGGGGAATTAGATTTTCAATGCAGCTCCCCCTGAGCCAGAGCTCCTATTTCAATTCCTGGAGGAATTACCAGCACCGGATTCTGGTGCGAACCCATCACCATTATTCACTACACCTTTCTTCACTCATGTTTTGTTCATTTCATTCTGGATCTCATTCGCATCTACTTTGCTCTTGCCTTTATCTTGTCTCTGCACATTCTGGTTTCTGTTTACTGGACCTTTTCTATCATCATTCCTGCTTCTGCAGAATCTTGCAATATGACCGAATCTGTTGCAATTAAAGCACGTAACATTTCTTTTCTCATTTACTTGATTTCCTCTTGATTTGCACTGATTAGCCATGTGTCCAAATCTATTGCATGCAAAACATTTTCCATTGAAAGAATTGACATTTCCTCTTTTGTTAGAGTTATTCATCATCATACTTTTGCATTCATTGGATCTATGACCATACCTTTTACAATTGAAGAATTGATCAGAGAAGGATGGACAACTTTGATTCACTCTACTTCTGCACTGAGTAGCTCTATGACCAAATTTATTGCAATTGAAATAATTTCCATTGAAGGATGGATACCTTTGAGCATTAGGCTATCTAACCGGAGGTCTTCTAGGTTTGTTTCTTTGATTCATAATTTCTTTGACTGGATCTAGAGCTTTCACCTTTCTCATATCCCAGACCATGCTTATTATCTGCCTTCTTCTGGCTATCAAGCAACACCTCAAGTTTAGCTGAGCTTACTTGAACTTCTCTTTGTATTCATCTGCAGCTTCTAAGTCATGTTTGAGAATGACAATTTGCCTTTCAAGTTATTCCTCATTATACCTGGTTTCTTATAGATCATACTCTAGATGGCCAATTATTTTGTCCAATCTACAACACTCTTTTATTCTTTCTTTTAGAGACTAATTCAGGTTTTCTTCAATCTTCTTCCTTTCCTCGATTTCCTTGGTTAGCCTCATCACCCCGGATTCCATCTCATGTTTTAGGACAATAGCTTCTTTTGCCAGCTTCTCACATTCCTTTGTCTTCTCCTTCAGAGCCTCATCCATGCCATTATCTTCCTTCAGATTTGCTAACTGTTGAAGTAGCTCCTTCCTCTTTTCCATAGATTTGCTCAGTTGCCCTTTTAAAGTCTGAATGAAATCCTTAGCATCTTTAAGGTTCTCTTGCAGTTCTTTGACTTCTGCTCTGGATTGATCAAGATCTTCTAAAGAAACTTGAAGTTGTTCATTGATGCCATCGGAATACCTGAATGAACCCATTGAAACACCTTCCCAGATCTTCCTCAAGCTGTTAAACTTCTTCCAAGGAACCTTGCTCTAATACCAATTGTTGAAATTAAGGAACACTAAGAGGGGGGTGAATCAGTGTTCTACAAAACTTATTATTATGTTCCTTTATTAATTTATGACATACATTAAAAAAAAGAAGCATGAACTTAAGAACAACAACAACAAGATCATCACACATGAACACCAAGATTTTTATGTGGAAACTCAGTTAAGGGAAAAACCACGGTGGGGCTTAACCCACAAGATCTTATACTCTGTTAAAAGTATTACAAATGGGAAGGCACACTACCCAGAGCTCACTGCTCAAAGGAGGTTCACTACCTACAAGATCAATTACAAAGAGTTTGCTGAAATACTTGAACTGAAGAATAACATCTAACAATGCAAGATTACAGTTCCGGTTAGGCTCAATATACTGACTTCACACACTTCATCTCTCATTGCCCTGTTTCACTGTTCTGCCATGATCTGGAGCTTGGATCTCTTTGCTTTGCACTTGATACTGCCACACTTCACACCTATAACATCATATTTGTACAATAATATCTGAAAATGCTTGAACCCATTGATCATATATATCCGCAACATGAAATTTCATCAACTGTAGTCGGCCTCAAGAAAACTTAGAAACTTTTTCAAGATCACTGTTATGTCGGCTGAATCCATGCACAAACATCAATGTGGACCAAAACGTATGTATTCAAGTCACCACACATGTCGGCCAATACCACTAGATCTCATAAATTACTCAACCAACCACTTCTCTTAATTCACACAAGGATCAAACACCAAGTCGACCCGTTCTTCACTAGACTGAACTGTCTAACCAAAACCTGATACTCAAATGCTTGTAACTTTCAATCCCTTCATCACTGGAGGCTAAAACTTTGGATTCAGGTAGCCCTAACATGCCTTAACATTCCCTCAGATCCGCAACATAATATGATTACTTGTGGAGAAATGCGGACCAAAATGCTGAACCCTGTCATATGCTCTGTTCCTGTCTATCCGGACTTAGACAAAACTGCAATCTAACTTCTGATATGATCAAATGATACAATACGAATGTGTAAGATAGATTCAGTTGCCATCAATGACAACACCTAACATGCCTAGCAGTGTCTCTTTCCAACGGTGATTGGCCATGTGGTTGTGAGGTTGAGTCATCCTAGTCATCCTGCTGACCTGTCTTTGAGTCATCCCATAATGAGTCATCACCCAGTGGCACCAAAAGTGCATGCAAATAAAGATAGAATTCAAATTAGCATATTTGTAATACATGACAATGAAAGGGGAATTAATGCAACTCCTTTAGGAGGAAGTTTTGAACATGTTTAGGGAGGCTATTTACCTTCCTCCAACACCTCCAACTATTGAGGTTTTGCCCAAGGTTGCCCATGTTGTCTACCACCTTGTTACCCTCTCTGAAGGTGTGCCCTATCTCTTTATCTTTGAACCCCATCAATAGGCATGTTATGTCCCTAGTTATGTCCTTGAGCTTCCAACCAATGTCAGTCCTACCCAAATTGACATCTATAATGATTTTAGAATCCCCTTCAATTTGAATTCTATCTATACCCAAGGTAAGAGCAACTTTAAGGCCCTACAGTAAGGCAAGAGCCTCAGCCACATTATTAGATTGTTTGCCTATCCCTCTAGCATAAGAAACAATCAAATGCCCATTATTGTTCCTGATTATTCCACCCACTATCCATACTTGTGCCACTCTTGGCAGCACCACCAAAATTAAGCTTAACCTAGTCTTTTGGGGGAGGTTTCTAGGTAGTGCTCTATTGAGCTATCCTCTTGGAATTGTCAAAGGTGGCTATGTTTGAGGATAAACCCCACTCATTGGCCACCTGCAGCTTTGATTGGGTCAGGGGGTCTTTGGCAATGTTCAAACTTTTGTTGGAAGTGTTTTCAGACACTGATTTGCTAAAAGAGGAGAAGACCTCCTTACGGATTTTGGTAGAATCTCTAAAGATTCTATTATTTCTCTCTTTCCAGGTGCTCCACCCTAGGTGTGGGGGAATTTGTCTCCATAGTTCCCTAATTCTTGGATGTCTAAAGGGGGTAGTCCAACTCTCCACAAATTCAATGAGGCTTTCATTCATCACCCAGTCAAGACCAAGCTTACCCAATATCATACTCCAAATCTCTTTAGTGTATTCATAGTGGAGGATCAAGTGGGGTATGGAATCTTCTTCCTTATGGCAAAGCACACACCAATTTACCTGCTGAAAGCCCCTTTTCTTAAGGTTGTCGATGGTCAGGATTTTGTGGTGTGTCGTAGACCACAAAAAAAAATGATTTTGGGACTTAAGTGACTATTCTAGACCTTCTACTACAATCTATTGAGTTGACCACTGTTAGACAACAAATTGTAAGTAGTCTTAACCGAGAAGATACCCCAGTTGTCCTGCGCCCATAACATTTCATCCTGTCTGGGAAACATAGGAATTCTGTAATTACTCGGCTTAAGTTGTAAGGAGCTAACTACCTGATCCCCCATATTGTTTTTAGTCCAGCATTCAACAATACTTTTCCACTGTCTTCTACCCTGAAAGTGGTCTATACAATTAATAACCTTTTCCCCATAGAAATTGGTAGCTCTATGAATAAGACTATTATTTCCTTGGTTGATCAGAGGTTTCTCTTGTAGCCAAGTGTCTTTCTAGAACATGATCTTATCCCCCTTTCCAAGCTTTCACTTCATTCCTTGAGAGAGGATGTTCTTGGTTTTTAGCATTTTGTGCCAAATAATGGAACCTATGGGGAGATTTTCAAGCTCAAGGAAGTTGACTCTCTCCCCATTGTGCAGATACTTGGCTCTCATTATCTAACTCCAGTCTTTTTATTCCTTCAAAAAACATTGCCCCACCTTCGCTAGCAATGCTTTGTTCATCAATTGGATATTTCTGATTCCCAGTCCCCCCTAGGACTTAGGAAGGCCAACCTTGTCCCAACTGATGAGGGAGATCCTCTTCTTTTCTTCAACCCCCGTCCAGAGGAAAGTTCTCTGGATTTTTTCAAATTTCTCTGCTATGTATCTAGGCATTTTAAACAAAGTGAGAAAGTAGGTGGAGATACCTTGGAGGGAAGCCTTCAAGAGTTGGTACTTACTTGCTTGACTCAGTAGCTTACCCTTCCAACCTTCCAACTTCTTTTGGATTCTCTCGAGAATAGAATTCTAGTAAGAGGGGGTAACTTCCTTGACAGTGAGGGGGGTCCTAGGTAAGTAGTTGGCAGAGCAGCCTCATTACAATTAAGAATAGTTTTGATCTTCAACTAAAGGTCATGTTTAGTGTTGAAGAAGAAGACATTGCTCTTATCATAATTAATGCATTGCCTAGAAGCCCTAGCATAGTTATTAAGTAATTGTTTCCACTTTTTGGCTTCCACCACCGAGGTTGCTCTGAACAACATAGTGTCATTCACAAATCGCTAAATAGATGAAGGGTCCACAATAGAAGAAACTCTAACCCCTTTTAGATCTTGTCTTCTCGGAAGGTTCAATATGTGTCTCCCTAGAACCTTAGCCATGATTATGAACAAGTAGGGGGATAAGGGATCCCTCTGTCTAATTCCTCTGCCATAGTTAAAATACCCACAGGGGGGTACCATTGACCAAAATAGAATACTTGACTGTGGTCACACATTCACTTATGAGTTTAATCATGTTGTCCTGGAACCCAAACTTCCTTAAAACTTTGAATAAGAAATCCTAAGAGATTCTGTCATAGGCTTTTGAGATATCTAGTTTAAGAGCCATACTCGGGATATTACTCCTATCCATAGAGTGAATTATCTCGTGTGTGGAGATGGTAGCATCAACAATATGTCTTCTGAGGATGAAACCCTTCAGATAGCCAATTATGAGGCCATCCAAGAAGGGTTGTAATCTGTAGACCAGGGTCTTAGTGATGATCTTATAGATAGTATTGCAGAGGCTGATAGGGCGATAATCAACCATAGTCTTAGTACTTAGCTTCTTGGGGATCAGATCAATAAAAATAGTGTTAATATGTTTGAGGATCTTACCCATTCTAAAGAAGTCTCTGACAACATCCGTAACATCAAACCCCACAATGTCTAGAAGTCTTGGAAGAAGGTCGGAGGAAACCCATCAAGACCAGGGGCTTTGAATGCCCCCATGGAGAAGACGACAATGTTATTATATGGTGACTGATCATGCTACAACAGGGGCTGCGGGTACCTGCAACAAAGTAAAACATAAATTCTGGTGACTGTCAGTCGTGGACCCCAAAGTATTTAATAGGGGAGTTGCCTATTATTTAAAAAAGGTGTTGGTAGTTGACTTATTTTTGACGGACATGATAAAAGCCTACTTTGTGTAATCACCATTAGGGTTGATAAAAAGGTGGATGGAGAAGGCAAAAAGCCAAGAGTCACAGTTGAGATTGTAATATAGTATTACAACGGTATTGAGCTGTGTAGGTTGCTGGTTGTAATCAGTTTTGCTGGATAATAATATTGGATGGTTATGTTTGTGGATGTAACCCACATTGGGTGAACCACGTTAAATCTGTTGTGTTCATTCTTCATTATTTATTTTCGTGTTATTTAAATTTGCATATAATTGTTAATTGTATTTATCTGGTTTGCCATTAAAATCCTAACAACTAGTATCAGAGCCGTGTGATTTTAGTGAATTGGCAGGGAATTTCAGAGTTGAGTGGGAGCAATGGAAGAAGGAAAATTCAAGGTTGAGAAGTTCAACGGCTCGAATTATCAATTATGGAAGATGCAGGTGGAAGATTACTTGTACCAGAAAGATTTGTGGCAGCCATTGCAAGGAAAAGCAAAAACGCCAGCAGCAATGCATGATGAAGAATGGGAGATACTGGATAGAAAGGCACTGGGAACCATTCGGTTGTGCCTGGCACCATCCATGGCGTTTAATATTTCAAAAGCATCGACTATTGATGGATTGATGATAATGTTGTAGCAGTTGTATGAAAAACCCTCAGCCTCAAATAACGTATTTCTTATGAAGCATTTGTTTAATATGAAAATGATTGAAGGAGGGTCAGTTACAGATAATTTAAATCAATTTAATACATTCATTAGCTAATTAAATTCTGTAAAGGTGAATTTTGATGAAGAGGTGAGGGCTCTCTTGATTTTATATTCTATTCCAAAAAGATGGAATAGCTTGGTAATGGTTGTCAGTAACTTTGTCTCTAGTTCAAATACATTAAAGTTTGATGATGTTGTTCGTGTTATCCTTAGCGAGGAAATGCGACAAGAAAGCGTAATTGAGACTTGGACATCGGGTAATGTTTTGAATGTAGAGAATAGGGGAAGATCAAAGGAGAGAGGAAAAATCCTTGCAAATCATGGGAAGTCACAAGGGAAGAAGGGCATATCTCAATCCAGAGAAAAGAAGGATTGCGGGCACTGTGGAAAGTCAGGGCACCTAAAAAAGGATTGTTGGTCGTAGAAAAATAAATAAAGAGACACACAAAAAGATGATAGTAAGGAAGTTAATGTTTCAAGTAATAAATTACAAGATGCTTTAATTCTATGTTTAGATAGTGCAAATGATTCTTTGGTAATAGATTCAGGGGCTTCATTTCATGCCACACCCCATAGGAAATATTTCCTAGATTCTATTCAAGGTGATTTTGGACAGGGATATTTGGGTGATGATGAACCCTGTCAAATTGTTGGAAAAGGGAAGATAAAAATTAAATTGCAGAATGGAAATCAATGGTTGCTGCAAGAGGTAAGGTATGTTCCAAATTTGAGAAAGAATTTAATTTCTATAGGACAACTGGGTAGTGAAGGATACATAGTTACTCTTTTAGACAAACTCTAGAAGGATACTAAAGGTGCACTAGTAGTAGATAAAGGTGAGAAGGTGGGCAAATTATATTTATGTACTGGTAATACTTATTCTACCCTTGCTTCTATAGAAACAACTGCTGCAGGAACAACTACAGAGAAAGCTGATGCAGGGACAACTACAGTAGTTGTTGTAGGAACAACTACAACAGTTGCTACAGGAACAACAGAGACAGCTACAACAGTGGCTGCAAGCTATAGGAACAGATGCAAAATTGAGGCATCATAGACTTGGGCATATGAGTGAGAAAGGGATGAAGATCCTTCACTCCAAAAAATTGCTGCCAGGACTAAAACAGATTGACTTGGAAATCTATGAAAACTGTGTCTATGGGAAACAAAAGAGAGTAAGATTTCTCAAGGTTGGGAAAGAGAAGAATAGTGAGAAGTTAGAGCTTGTGTATTCCAATGTATAGGGACCAGCTCAGGTATCATCTCTTAGTGGCTCTTATTATTATGTTACTTTTATTAATGATGTAACTAGAAAAACATGGGTGTATTTCCTACAAAGAGAATCAGATGTGTTTGAAACATTTAAGAAATGGAAAGCTTTGGTTGAGAATGAGATAGGGAAAAAGGTGGAATGTCTCAGATTTGATAATGGAGGTGAGTGCTGTAGCAAAGAGTTTGAGAACTATTGTTCATACAATAGAATCCGTAGGCAGAAAACTGTTCTAGGAACTCCACAAGAAAATGGTGTGTCTGAGAGGATGAATAGGACAATCATGGAGCATGCAAGGAGCACAAGGTTGCATGCTAGTCTACCTTTACATTTTTGGGCAGATGATGTACATACTATTGTTTATTTAATAAACATAGGACCTTCAAATCCTTTGGATGGTGGTATTCTAGAGGAGGCATGGACAGGTAAGAAGGTTAATTATTCTTTTTTGAAAACTTTTGTTTATGAAGCTTTTGTCCATGTTGACATTGAAAATAGAACTAAGCTTGAAGCTAAATCTCTAAAATGTACCTTCATTGGATATGGGATAGATGACTTTGGTTATTAGTTATGAGATTATAAAAATCAAAAAATTATTAGGATCAGAGATGTTATATTCAATGAGAAGGTCGTGTATAAAGATCAGCTACAGGAAAAAAGCATGAACAGGCAATAAAGGAATATGTGGTGCTAGATTAAATTCTAGAAAATAAAATGCCATTGGTACCTGATGATCAGCAACAACAAGATATCCCACAAACTCCTACAAGTGTTAGACAATCTATAAGGTTAAGTAGACCTCCAGAAAGATTTTCTCCTTCTTTATATTATATCTTATTAACTGATTCTGGTGAACCTAAAGGTTATGAAGAAGCAATGCAGGTAGATGCCAAACAGTAGTGGGAGATAGGCATGAATGAGGAAATGGATTCCTTGCTGCAAAATCAGACTTGGGACTTAGTCCAATTACCTGCAAGTAAAAGAGCTTTGCCAAACAAATGGGTTTACAGGTTGAAGGAAGAGGAAGGAGGCAAGAAAAGATATAAGGCTAGACTCGTAGTAAAAGGTTTTTCACAGAAAAAAGGTATAGATTTTGATGAAATATTTTCTCCAGTTGTAAAAATGACTTCAATTAGGATTGTTCTAAGTATTGTAGTTATAGAAGACTTGCATCTTGAACAACTAGATGTGAAAACAACTTTTCTCCATGGGGATTTGGACGAAGAGATCTATATGCAGCAACCACATGGTTATGAGGTCAAAGGTAAGGAGGATTTTGTGTACAGGTTAAAGAAGAGTCTACATGGCCTAAAGCAAGCACCCCAACAATGGTATTTGAAATTTGATAAGTTTATGGCTGAGAAAGGTTACAATAGATGTCATTCTGATTACTATGTTTACTTTAAAAGATTGGATAATGGTAGCTATATTACCCTGTTACTTTATGTTGATGACATGCTTGTTGCTGGGTCTAATATGCAACATATTAGTGAGCTTAAGCATAAATTAGCAAAGTCATTTGCTATGAAGGATTTGGGTGCAACAAAGAAAATCCTTGGTATGAGGCTCACTTGAGACAGGAAAAATAGAAAATTGTTTTTTGTCACAAAGTGAGTATATTGAGAAGGTGTTGAAAAGATTTTAACATGATGAATACTAAAGTAGATAGTACACCTTTGCCTAGTCATTTAAAATTGACTAAGGATATGTGTCCCAAGACACAAGAGGAGGAAGACAAAATGTCTAAGATACCATATGCATCAACGGTTGGCAGTTTGATGTATGCAATGGTATGCACAAGGCCAAATATTGCACATGTTGTTGGAGTTGTGAGTAGGTATATGAGCAATCTGAGAATAGAACATTGGACTGTGGTAAAATTGCTTCTTAGATATTTGAGAGGGACTGCTACAAAGCAAATTTGTTTTGGAGGAACCAACACTATTCTTATAAGATATGTTGATTATGATCTGATGGATGATATAGACAATAGGAGGAGCACTACAGGGTATGTTTTTATTGTAGAAGGTACAACAATCAGTTGGATTTCTAGATTGCAAAAGGTTGTTGCACTTTCAACCACTGAAGCTGAGTATGTAGCCGCTACTGAAGCTAGCAAGGAGATGATTTGGTTACAATGTTTTCTGGAGGAATTGGGCCAACAACAGGAAGATAGCCCATTGTTTATTGATAGCCAAAGTGCCATTCATCTTGCAAAGAGTTCAACTCTTCATTTGAAGACTAAGCACATTCAGCTCAGGTACCACTTCATCAAGTTAGTTTAGAGGATGGGCAGTTGGAGCTTGAGAAGATTCACACAAGTGAAAATCCTATAGATAAGTTCATGAATGCAGTGACATGGGATAAACTAATTTCCTCATCAGTTTTCATTCACCTTCTTGACTGATAATGGTAGAAATGAGGAACCAACTAATCCAGACATGAAATCTAATGGGAGTTACAGGTGTAGCAGTGATGCTCCAGGATTGGCCTAAGTGGGAGATTGTTTGGTGTGGAGCCTGATCAGTCCCCAAGTGGGAGATTGTTATTATATGGTGACTGATCATGCTACAACAGGGGCTGAGGGTACCCGCAACAATGTAAAATGTAAATTCTGGTGACTTTGTCAGCCGCGGACCCCAAAGTATTTAATTGGAGAGTTGCCTATTATTTAAAAAAGGTGTTGGTAGTTAATTTATTTTTGGTTGACATGTAAAAAGCCTACTTTGTGTAACTACCATCAGGGTTGATAAAAAGGCGGCTAGAGAAGGTGAAAAGCCAAGAGTCATAGTTGAGATTGCAATGTAGTATTGCAGTGGTATTGAGCCATGTAGATTGTTGGTTGTAATCAATTTTGTTGGCTAATAATATGGGATGGTTGTGTTTGTGGATGTAGCCTACATTGGGTAAACCATGTTAAATCTGTTGTGTTCATTCTTCATTGTTTATTTTTGTGATATTTAAAACTGCATAGAATTGTTAATTGTATTGCTTTGGTCTGCCATTAAAATCCTAACAAACAACCCTCACTTCCTCTTTGGTAACTGGATTCAATAAAGCACAATTGTCGTCAATTGAGAGTAGGGAAGGTATACTGTCCAACAACATTTCACCCTTATCCGGGTGGGAATTATCAGTTTGTTTAGAGAGGAAATTCATGAAGTAGTTAGAGGCAAGTTGACCAATCTCCTCATCTAATTTGACTTCTTTATTGTTCTCATCCAGGAGCTTAGTTATTATGTTCCTTTTCCTATGCTTCATAGTTGACTGGTGGAAAAAGGAAGTGTTTCTATCCCCTTAAGCTAGCCATTGAACTCTAGATTTTTGCTTCCAGAATATTTATTCCCTTTTCATCAACTCCCTCCACTCTTTGAGTGGGAATCTTCCTGATTGAAATTGGCCTCACTCTTATCTCCCTTGGCCATCTTGTCCTAGATGTCTAGAAGGTTGTCGGAGATGTGTTTCTTTTGGGTCATGACATTTCCAAAGCAAAATTTGTTCCAACCTTTGACCTTTTGTTTGATATGAATAATTTTTTGGGTAAGTCTAAACATAGGGGAACCCTGTATCATGTTACTCCACCAGTTGGCAATGCAATCTTTGAAATTAGGTTGAGAAGCCCCACATTATCTCATATCTGAAGGGGAAATAGCCTTTTGGGGCTCTTTCCCACCAGGTGAATAATAGGGGGTTGTGGTTAGAGATGATATGGGGCAGAGCTGTCAAAATAGAGTGCTACATGAAGTCCCAATTGGAAGATATCAAGAATCTATCGAGTTTGTAATATGCTACCCCAAAAAAATTTCAATTTTTTACAAATGATTACAACAGTGTTAGGCAATACATGCAACTAAAGAGAATACCTCCACACTTTCAAATCACCCAGTTCCCAGTATGGGCAAGGTGAGAGCATATAGTGTTTTGGCTTATAATCAAAATGCCTTACAAATAAACTAATACAATCATCCGCTATAAGTAGGCATCCACTTATTCAATGAGTGTTAAAGAAAGATAAACAATGTTTTTTCCTCCACATTGGCAGTAAACCATCACGGGGTTATAAATGTGTTTTACAACATTAATAAAGATTTCAATGAAATAAGCATGCAAATTAAATTAGTACCCCTAATTTCCACTAGTTATCTCTGCTGCAACACTAAGAGAATTAGCTCAGACAACCCCATACTAATTGATGAAGTACTTTCCTCTTGTTAACTAGTTGCAATGAAGGAGATAAAAACATGACTAAAACACATGCTAAAACTACTTCTTATCACAACCTACTACTGTCAAAGACCGTGCCTAATCTGATCTATATTTGTTGTTGTATGGTGGCTCAAGGAAAGACTAGACACTCATATATGCATGTATCACTATTTATAAATACATCCTCCAACATTGTTACCCAACCATCCTCCACGTTAGGCACTTCAAATGAGTACCTTTCAGTCTCTTAAATACCAGTGACCAAGCTCAAGAAGTGCACACGCCTTGATCAGGACTGCTCACATCCAAATCTGGCCTGGTACGGCCCAGCAGAGGCACAACCAAGTTTGATCTTTGTCTTTTTAGCAGCAAACTATCCTCAAAATTCCTAAAACTAGTAGACTCATTAAACTAAACCATTCCATGATGATTTGGCATTCAAAACAACATGCAAGAACAAGATTTATTGGATCCTTCAAGATGTACGGCCTGGGAAGTACGACATATTTGGACAAGTATTTATCAACAACTTTCTTTCTATAATTTGCCTAGAATTAAACATCTTCACTTTGCAAATAAGTTTCAATCAATACAAAGGACATTATATTTGAATCCCAAGCATAATAAACAAAATACCAAGCCTAGGTATGGCCTACTACAACAACAGTACGGCTGGGTTATGACCCTCACACCAGCAATAATTAATCTCCATAGAGACTAAATCAAATCACCTCAAGTTGCTTATAAAAAACATGTTATTTCTTTGCAAAATATCAGACAACAATCTTCAATAATAACTACATTCCCAATTGGTACGACCCGTTTGTATGGCCCAACAAGGTTTTCCAATAGCAATCTAACAAATATCAACCTCGAAGACTGAGATAAACATCACAAAAACCAAATGAATCAATATCAAATCCAATATCACAACTCCATGAAAGCACAATGGTAAACTCTGTATGAGCTTACTCCATAATCTGCCTTCAGCACAAAGGTGATTCATGTATGAAATCACACTTAATCTACAAGAGGGTTTTCATCCTCAAGAGAATATGGAAGAACTCACAGGTTCAATCCATCTGCAAACAAAATCAATTCCCAAAAAACATAACCCTTCAAATGAGCTCTCATCCCCTTTTTATAACTTTTTGAGAGGAATATAATATTAATTTCTTTTTAAGTTTGAATTACGAAAATCTTGGTGGGAGTGTTTGTAGTTGCATATAAAAGCATGTTTAGGCATTCATTTGTAAACTAGATTGTTATTGTGATGTTTATGCATTCTCAAGGTGATTTAAGGCTTTCATTGTGTTCAAAGAGCATATTTGTGTGGTTTATGTATTTGTGTTTGTAGATTTGAGCATCCATTTCATCATGGAATGAAGAGCATCTTCCTCCCATGAGATCTTCACTACAAGGACATTATATTATGTTTGTGATCATTGTTTCATTTGGTTTTTACCTCTATCTCCCTAGGCACACACTCTCTATCTGACAAAGGTGTTCGGAGACTTAAGTGTCCTCCAGGGCTTGACTGAGGCAAGCCTCTAAACACCACAACCCCCTCCCAAAGTTTTCATGGTTGCAGGTTACATGTTAAGGAACTGGACAAAGTGAAGTTGCAAGAAGACATCTTAGAGGGTTGGAATTGCAGAACAAGAAGAAAATCTGCCCCCTGGACTTGGGCACCTGCTCCCTAGTCCCCGAAGTTTCGTGACGGGAAAATCTCCAAAACAACAGAAACAGGTTACAGACCGATTTTCTAGATCTGGGTAAAAAGTAGGGCCTTAGACTTGGGCGCCCGCTCCTGTGTCCCTAACTTTTCTACCTCGAAACCCTGAAAATAGGTACTCTATGATTTGGCATTTTACATCCCTCTGCAAGAGGTTTTTCTGTAATTCATTCGTTTACTGTCGCATTTGCAAAATTACGGGTTTAATGGTCAATTAAGCATAAGAGAAGAAAAATTGATAATTAAATATCCTAATCCAAATTTCCCTACATCTCATAGTGACCTAAGGTATGATAGTACATTGCCACTCGACCCTAGGTCGTTGAATGTTAAGGGTGAAATGAGGATTCCAACATCTAAACACTAAAACATTAAACAAATCCAATTTTTACCCTAAACATTTTGGCGAAACCGTGTTTTTGGAATTAATTGCAACTTGCTAAGTGTTTGTCTTCAAATCTGGGTTGATTTCATTCATTCATATAGACATTCATCTTATTGTATTGAGAAAATTTCAAAAAAAATAAAAAAAATTGCATTGTTTGGGTTACTAATTTGCATCAATCCTTTCTAATTTTCCCTAATTCATGATTTTTACATCAGATCTGATATAAAATACATAAAATTACAAAAAACAATAATTTACATTGCATTTTCATCATTTAATTGCTAGGGTTTTGTAGAAATGTCGACAATTTTCATATAACCTAGTAATTCCAAAATCTAGGGTTAGCAGGCAAAATCTTCTTTCAAAATTTTCTACTGATTTTAGAGGCACATTAAAATTATAATTTGACTATAGTCTTGCATTTTAGTATAAATTTGCATTTAGATTTAAAATATTTGCATTTTTGCATAGAAAATTTCAACAAAAAACTAGCAATTTTCATGCATTTTCATTAAATTTGCATTGGCATTTTGCATATTAAAGCTTGGAATTCATTTTCAAATCTGAGTACACTTCATTTTCATCATAAAAAAGACTTTAAAACATTCATATAACATTTTGTGTCAAGATCTCAAACCTAGGGCTTGAAAAACATCGATTTTCACTAAATTTGACTTTATCGACTCTCCAAACTTGCACCATAGGCGTGTTGTGAAAAGGATTTTTGAATTAATCTTCTGTTATCAAGGTAATTATTTTATACCCCTCCTAAAAATCTTCACAACACTCTTTTATCGGGCTCTTGTATTGAAAAATAGGTGAAAAACTACACATTTTTGCTATTTTTTGCCCTAGCGTTTGGCCTAGTTTGCACTTCAAGTGTGTTGTGACAAATTTTATGGATTGAGGTGACTGTTACCATTGTTATTATTTTCTATACCTCCTAAAATTCATTTCAACACCCCTTTTTCTAGGTCTTGGAGTTGAAAAACCATGAAAAATAGCCTATTTTTGCTATATTTTCACTAGAGTTTGACCTTAAGTGGCACTAAAAGCATGTTGTGATGGATATATTATCATTAAGTGACTGTTATTACTGATATAATTCACTTTACATCATCATTTTCCTCACAACACCCTTTGTCATGCTCCTTTCAATCGAAATTTGGTGAAAAAATCGCATATTTTGACATATTTCACTATATTTTGACCTATTGTCATCTTAGATTTGCATCAAGAGCATGTTGTGAAGGATCTTATTGCTTTTTTGGGCTGATATCAGACATATAATTTTCTGCCCCTGATAAAAAATCCTTACAACATTTTTTTGTTTCATTCATTTGCATTGAAAAAGTACCAAAAAAAAAATCAAGCATTTAAGGCTATTTTTACATATAGTTTTGCACTTGTCTTTTGCACCAATTTTGAAAAGCTTTCAAAATCTGATTTTGCATTTATTTGAGCATATAAACATGGTGTCTAATCGCAACAACAACAATGGGTTCCCTCCTAGACCTTACATGAAAAGAAAGGCCCCTGAGCTTGAAATTGTGTTTACACCTCATGATAGAACAATCAGAGACTCAGAAGGACCTCTTTATATAACTGTGAAAATAATGGGAAACCATGTGGATGGAACTCTTATTGATCCTAATTGCATGACCAATGTTGCCACTAATGAGTTCCTCTTTTCACATCAATTAATGCAAGGTTCGTATGACCCTTCGAATATGATGTTCAAAACACATATGGGAACCTTTGAAAAACCTTTGGGTAAGCTATCATTGTTGGTAACTATATTTGAGAAACTTATTGAACAATGGTTTGATGTTACCCCTACTTCTCATACCTTTGAAGTCAAACTTGGAATCCCTTGGTTAAAGGCTATGAAATCTGTCCCTTCAACTATCTATAAATGTGTAAAATTTCCTTTGAACGGACAAGTGCATGTCATTCCTCGAAATACATACAAGCCTTCAAGTATACAACAACAATTTAAATTGGATTACTTTTGGAACAAAACTGAAAAAGAACCGGAGTTACAAACAAACTTTACCTTTTTGAGCTAAAGAAACTACAAATCAAAACTTTTACATCCAATGCCCGATCCTTCTATACAAGAACCGACAAAAGATAAACAACCCGCATTTGAAGAGAGCTTTAGACCAAAAGGACAAGGTCCCTATGCTGAGGTTCCTCCCCCGAAATTCTTACAAGGATCGGGAGGTCATTGTCAACAACAAAATATTCCACCGCGACAAATGAGGATTGATCCCGGTGCTTCATCTTCTAAAGAGAAAAGCCCTATCTTACAAGAGATAAGTGGTAAAAGAAAACGAAATAGAAAAGCAAGAGAAAGAAGAAGAAGAAGACAAGATTATGCCATAAACCTTGCCTCTCAACAAGAAAACATTGATCCTAATATTCAACCAAACAAATATGACCATAACAATGAACAACATGATGAGCAAGACATGAATTGGGCTATGGTACCTTATGTCCCACTTTCCTCTAACATTAGGGAGTGTGAGGATGACAATAATTTACTTGATGATGAAACTTAGCCTGGGAGACCCTAGAGGTAAGTATCTTTAACCCTTTATCTCTCTTGTGATGTGCTTCCCCTGTGATGTGTTGTGTTGTTTAGGCCTCCTGGGATGACCCCTAATTCTCTTGTAAGGTCTGGGATACCAGGAGACTGCCTTTGTTGTGACCTTCTTCTATTTGTATCATCATTCTTCTATATTGCCTCTCTCTCTGATTTCATTGTTGTGTGTTATGTCTTACGGACATAGAGTTGCAGTTGGTAACTTGGGGGCACCCTCCTACATGACTGTCCCTAAGACACTTGTTTCTCCTTTCTAATTTATTGTTTCCCTTCCTCTAGTGTTTCCATCTAGCGAGTGGATGATGAAAAACATTTATACTGATGCAGACCTAGTGTCCCTTTCGAGAGCAATCAAGAAAAATGGACTTAGTTCCTAATATGCCAATGGGGTTGTATATCTTATCTGACACTTGGCTAGTGGAAGCACTCATGCTTTCCGCGTAGTGAATTTGATGATGTTTTTATCACATTTACAAACCTTAATAATAATGTTGCTCTGTGCACCTTTGTTTGTCTTTGAATCTAGCCTTGGTGGTACTTGATTCAAAGAGCTTCGTGATATAGCCCCACAGTTATCCTTGAACTTCGAATTTGTTGTATAACCTTGGCTCTTTGTGTGGTTAATCATATGCATTGATGTTGTTGTTTATCATGATGTTGTAGACACTAACATGTTTCTTACAGGGATGTATTTGTGGGAACATTGCGCAATCGTAAAGTACATGTCACCTCTAGGGGGCATGGGCTTTGCAAGAGCTTGTGTTCCCTTGTGTGTTTTCTTCCTACTATTGTCTCTTAGATTTGCACCCTTGCTGAGTTGTAAAACTTGGCAATCTGGAGAAACATGGGATCTTTCTAGATCTGTGGGTCACCTGTGATGGAAAGAACCTCCAGAGAAGGCCGGCTTCCTAGCTGGTAATCACCTAAAATCTACTAGACTTGCAGAGGAAAAAGGAGAAGGAATGCTTTTAAAAATGAAAGTTAAAACTGAAAAACTTGAAAATAAGGGTGATTCACCAAACTTAATAAGGCAAATGAAACTCAGACCTGCATACACTTGGCCACAAACAACAGAAAATAAGACCTGCACAACCTATCATTGTATGTTTGCAAAAGCACTTCACAAAGAGGCCTAGCTGCATTAAAATCTTTAAAAGGAAGCCAAACTTCACAATTTAAAGCCTTATAACACTCTAAGGCACAGTTTGTAAACTGCATAAACACAACTTCTGCAGAAAAGGGTTATTAAAACATAAGACAGTCACAAGGAAATTAATTACCTCACAAATGACCTGATCAAACACTTGATAACACCCAATACTGCAAAACAAGAAGGCAAAATTTGATTGTTAATGGTATCCAAGGTGTTCTCTGTATTTCATATGCCCAAAGAGTTACAATAAACATACTCAAACTGAGTAGGATTGCAGAAAAAATCACCAACTCTAGAATGTATATGGAAAGAACTCCTTACAAAGAGTCAAATGAATGACTATATACTCTCCAAAACAACTGTAATCAGATAAAGATGATCCATCTCCATTTTCATGTATCTCATAAATGTGCCCAAAATATCTAATAAAAGTCCTCCAAAAAGGGTCTCCAAAGCAGAAATAGTCAAGGCATGCCATCAACTATCATAAAGGCACCTGAAAATATCTTTGAATGATCTGAAATAAGTCAAATTTGTGCAATAACTCCTGCCCCTGTTTGTCAACTTCACCCCTGTAACATCATAAATGTCTGATATTTTCCCAATAAATGACATAAATACACAATTTCTACATTTAATTAATATTTGACTAAGAGGTTTATAATTACACCATCTTAGTTAATGTTTTACATCTAAATTTATACAAACCTATGCAGAAAAATGACATTTTTGACACAACATTTAATTTCCCGATTTTGCATAGTTTGAGGACCAATTAAATGTTGTGAAAGGATGACAAAGTAATCAACGAGACTTACTTTGCCATTTGTGATAATCTGCCCAATATTGCCTCTTTGCATTTTATTACAAATGATAAGGTAATGCATAACTAATTACTTTGTCGTCTTTTTACAACATTTAATCTGTTCCTAAACTATGCAAAGACAAAGTAAACATCCTCATAGCTCCTAGGCAAAATGACATGACTACCCATACACTTGCATCATATCTCGCATCTCATAATTCCTAACCATTTCCATTTTCGCATACATCTCTACCAACAAGATACGAGGCCTAGGTAATATATTACAAAAATAACCTTTATGACTCCCATACATATATCTCAAATAGAACAAAATATCCACCTTGTGATCTCAACACCAACATGCCTTATATGCATCACTTCACCCACCTTGTAACTCCAACACCATATGCCTTGGCAAAATATACCCTTGGCCCATATGCTACCATAATGTTTTTTTCTTTGACTTAAAAGGGCATAAAATTACCTCACAGCCCCATGCACAATGACTAGGTTTGAACATATGAAGTCTTCCCCATGTCACCAATGGATAAAAATGATTGTTTTAAATCAAAAGTCAAAAACACTCAAATGCAAACTAGGTTCATTTGACCCCAAAAGGAAGAAAACCTAAAAATATTAATTTTGCATTTGTTTTTCTATTGTTCGAGCTTGTTGCCACTCGACCACTGCCGTAGAGGGTTTGGGAGGCAAAATGGATGAATCTGGGGCGATATTGAGTGTTTTCCTGTCAATGTTTTGAGGAAAACATGAGGTAAGTTGACTCCTTTGAGGTTTTAGCTCCTTAAAATTAATTTTTTGGTCCGATTTCAGGCCTCTGTGGTCGCGAACTTGACTGTTTTGATGCATTTCTTTTGTTGTTGTCCATGGCTGACCATTCTGCATTGTGTTTTGACTGTAATGGAGTCGCCACGAAGGTCGTTTTGAAGGAAAACTCTATGGTTTTAACATAACACTTGGCAGAAACAAAAGGTAAGTCTTTCACCTGTCAAACTCTCTCCATTTTTTGAGTTTTCACTTATGAATTTCGTTGCCAGAGGCCGCGACTTCAACTTTTCTGAGTATTTTTGCTTGAAATGAGTTAACAAACTTCATTTTCTTTTTTAGTATTCGCATTATTCTGGCTCAAAATGAGCCCCAGTCTATGAAAAAACTTGCAAAATAAAATTCCTAAGACATCTGTGCCTATTGAACTCAAAAATTGCATTTCTGTCAGTTCTGGGCATTTTTTGTTTAACATATGGAAACCTTGTATTTTCTGCATCTCCATGAAGGTTTCTATCTGCGGCTCCAATCTTCTTCTTTGAACCTTTGTTCACAAGCCTACATAAGCTTCATATGCTTCTCTGTAAGGGGATGCAAGCTTCCCTATTGACTGTGGCAGTTTGTCATTCATAGCTCTATTTCTTTGCTTTAGATCTTGAAAGGTCTGTCACTGTCCATGTAGGGTTTGTAAGTTGTCTCTTCTATTGCAATGACTCCATAACTGTTCTCAAACCGTGTATACTGCTTTAAGGTAGGGTTTTGGACTATATGAATGCTTTGTCCACTGTGAACTACCTTCAAAGTTGCCTTAATCTCAGGTAATGTTGTTAGTTAACATACCAAACTCAAAGACTTCTTGTACTCTATCTCTTGGTGATGGTTCTCTTCTTGACAGTCATGATCATTCTGCTAGGTGATTGTCATCTTTAGCATGTAAGGTTTTACCATTTTCTGTCCAGATTTGCTACTGTCTTTGACATTGTTTATTATTCATCCATCTTGAGGATATAGTGAATGTTGCCATTCTCATGACTATCCAAAACACTTAACATGTCTCTATACTCTGCACTTTCTTAATATTAGACTAACTTCATTATAGATTCAACACTTACAGACCTTTCTCATCCTCTGTTCTCTTCTGTAGGACAGTCATGCTATTTCCAACTTGGTTGTTCCTACACACTGTTGACTGTCACAAGCTCTACTAAAAAACTATCCACTGCTACCAGCACTCTGTCCACTTTTACACTAGTTTAGAAAACTTAAAGAAAGTGAAAAGTATGAAAATTTGTAACGGGGTAGTGATATTTCTTTTTCCAATATATTTCTTTACCTTTTAATCTTAAAAAAATTTGTACATTTCTTATGAAAATCACTGTCCTTTATTCACTTACGGTTGCTCTCCATAAGGACTTCTCCTCTCAATCTTTGGATAATTGTGACTGTCCACATGATTTCTTTCTCATGCATGACTGTGTGCAGGCTTACAAGGGTTTACCTTTATCATTCAAGGCTAAAAGGGTAATTGATATGTTGTTATACAGTCTTAGAAATGATATCAGTCTTCTCTTTTGGGCTTGTTCTCTGAGATAGTGGCAATCATTTTCATTCTTGAAAATCCCTTATCCATTCTTGTAGCAGACCTAGTGACTGTTTTTCTCTCATGACCCTATATTCATTTAATGTTTCCTTTTGTCCACTGTGGACTATCCACCAACACTCTGCATATCTAAGCTCTCCTCTAGGCTTTATGAATCCTTATGTGGACTTTGTCAATGTGGAAACTTTATCTCCCCTACCACACCTTCCTCTGCCCTTGACAAAACTGTAGTCAGTGTATCAAAACACAAGGGTTCTCAGAATTTACCAACCTTTTTTTCTTAAAATGCATGGTGGCCACTCTTTAGTTCCTTGGCAGAGCCTAATGACAAAGACTATTGTCCTTTATTAGCTCTTCCCATCTTGTATATTTCTGCTCTCTATCAACTGCTCCTTGAGGCTCTTTCACTATATGCAACTAATGACAAGCTTATTCTTACTCCTGATAATGCACAAGAACATTAACAAAACCCCTTCCTAATCCTTAATGGATCTCTGAGGTGATGATGCAGTCCTGTGTAAGTTTGTAGTCATGTCTTTATCTAGAGTTGTAGTGTCTCTCGGACCTCTGATAGGCCTCCTTCTTTGTTCACAAGTTTAAAGACTCCTCCATCATGCTACTCACAGAAATCTTGAATGATCTTGAGGATTGTACAAGTCAGTATAGGATTGATATAGCTATTACTATCCCATATTTCTTAAAACTCTCTTCTACATGACATCCCTCTATGACTGTGAGCTTCTTGACACATCTATATCAATCTCTTCCCCATTCAAATTGTTCCATCCACCTTGAAAATTTGGATGATCTTTATGCCAATAGTGATGTTTCTTTTACAAAACCTACTGCTATTTTTAGCAGTCTCTTGATATAGGTCACTGTCTTCATAGGCATACATTCAAAAGGTGCATATCTTTGTGTTTGAGATCATGTGACTATCCTTATGTGAATGTATGAAAATGCATGGTTCGAAATAGCCCTCGATCTATTGAGGCATGGTTTAAAACTAGAGTCTTCTTGGTTATATCCATAATGAACATTGACAGCCACAATAACATTTTGATCATTATAGAGCTCCACTTTCTTGAGATAATCAGAAGACATAGTCTTAAACAAAGTTTTCTAAGGATAAAACAATTGGTGTGAAGAGATATCACATCTTGTATGGAAATTTGTTGTATAGTATCCTATTGCTTGCCTTGAGTGTTTCTCTGATTGAAGAAGTGTTAGTGAGTAAATTGTACAAAGTCTGAGCTCTTTTCAGGTATCCTTAAATTATCAATCCCACAAGCTATTTGAGTATCTTGTTCTTCAGACTGTCATGATACTCTTGCATTTCATAGGGTTTGATGACTATGAACCTTGTATTAGTTTGCAAAGCTGACCTTTGTATTTCTCTCACATTGTTTTATGCACCAAACAATACCCTCATGCTGTCTTCATGCTGGTGGCTGCTCTTGATATCATAGGTGACAATAATTTGGTAGAGGTGAGTGAAGATGACTGTTCTTTGCAACTTGACTGTCCCATTCATTCATTTCCTGTCATGCATGTTCCTTGATGTTGCTTGACTGTCACCACCTTGCATGTCATGGTCCACATGGATTTTGCTGCTCCTTTGTCCTACATGATTGCTGTCCATTTATTATGACAGTCTGCTGTTCCATTATATGCTATGACAACACTTATTGTTGTTCATCTCTTCATTTAATTGGGTAGCGTGCTTGCTGATGTGTGGTCGTTACTCCATCCTCTCTTTTCCTTCTTCATGACTATCTTTATCATGGCTGCCCCTATGATTGCCTTCATGTTGACTGTTATTGCTCTTGACAATTGTGGTCTACCTTCTGAATATGCTCCTTAGACTATGTTCTTGCATTTGTATATTGCATCTGAAATGTTCTATAAGGTCTATGAGCTGGGTTCAACCCTTGTGGGAACCACATTTCCTCCACTCATAATGTAACCTGATGAATCAAACAGAAACATAATTGCACCTGTATCTGCACATGAAGCAAACATGTTAAGAAAAATAAGGACTTACAATCAATATTCTTGATTTGTCTTCTCAAAGGTCCCTGTGACACTAACTGGTTTACTGCATCTGAAAAACAAATTATATATTTATAGATGTATATCATATGATGTATGATGCCTCGTCATTTCTCTAACATCAGTTTTCTAAAAATTTGCAAATAACTAGGGGTTAGCAAGGAGATAGCAGCTGGATGCGGGACACGCAGACAATACAGGATGACACAAGACACGACAACAGGATGAAGGCTCATCATTCAGGCAATGATGAGTGACCCTATCTCATATGTATATTTGTCTTTTAGTTCTTTTATAAATGTATAGTTTGTCTTTTCACTTGCAATGAAACAATTAGTCTCACAGCTTGTGTGAGACCTTATACACTTATTTTTTCAATACAAATTGCTAATCTTTTAAAAGATTTGTACAATCTCTTAAATTTGAAATGCATCTGAATGCAACAATACAATGTAATCTTAATTTGTACCATATATGTACATGGATATAATGCAACAGAAATAAGAATGTACCTTTCTCTCCTTCAAAAATTGAAAAGCTCTACCTGATTGAGCTAATAGTGAAATTTAGGTAACACCTACCTTAACATGCTTGATATCGATGCATGATATCAACCACCTTAAGGTGGGGGCATATAAGTAAGTTGTCTATTGTAGATGTTAGCAATGTGCTTGTCCTCAGATGCAGTTTAAAGACCAACGCGATGAGTGCTTCCTGCATCTCAAGTTTGTTTGCAATCAATCAATCAATCATGTAAGCCCTCTGCGGAGGAAGGATATTGCGTATATCCTTTTTATCTTAGGCCCTCTACGGAGGCAGAGATGGTGTATTTCTTAGAGTAGATTGCATCATCCTGTCATTTTCAAAAGTCCTTTGCGGAGGCGGGGAGCTGTTTTGTGACTAACTCAACCCTTAAGCGTGTCTTCAACGATTGTTGTGGCGAAGCCCAATCATTGGTGTGTGCCTGTAATGTGCTTGAGATGGTGTTGGACCTAGAAATAGGTACTCTCCATTGCTTGTCTGTCGTGTTTTCTCCATGTCTTCAAGTGTGTGTGTTTGGCGTGCTTGCTTTGTTTGGCATGTTTGTTGCCCCATATGCAGTCTAAAGACTAGCGCAATGAGTGCTTCCTGCATTTTGGGAGGTTTTGCATGTCTTGCGTGTGTGTTGCCCCGTATATGCAGTCTAAAGACCAGTGCGATGAGTACTTCCTACATTATGGGAGGTTTGTTTACTTTCCAGTACTTGCATCTGCATTTCATGTATATGAGTAAAAGAAAAGAAAAGATCATGCCTATCTTCTATGCATTAATGCATCTTCTATGCATTTACTATATTCTCTGTGTTCTGCGTGAGTGTAGTTGTCTTCTCCATGTTTTGTGTGCTTACCACTGTCTTCTATGTGATTGGCGTGTCTTCTCTGTGCTTGGCGAGTTTGCTATCTTTGTTGACCGTACTGTAATGCATGTATTGACCTTGCGTTTATACATACATTAAATTGGGGGCTAAATGTAATGTTGGAAAATCTCCCCTTGGGGGCTTTTCCCTCTTTAGGTTTAGCTCCCGGATCTTTTGCATGCATTTAGGACATCTTACTTCATAATTTGCAATCCCAATGGAATGAGCCCTAGGTAGCATGGCAAATGGGACCTAGGAGGACCCCTTGAACTTGACCCTACCCAAAATAGGGGGGAGGACTTGGGTGCTTGTGCCCTAGTCCTGCCTTATTTTGGGGCAATCCCAATTTTTGGGTGTCGGTTTATGACCGTTATTTGGGTCTTATGCCAACACGGTAAGTTTGAATTATGAAAATCATGGTGGGAGTGTTTGTAGTTGCATATAAAAGCATGTTTAGGCATTCATTTGTAAACTAGATCGTTATTGTGATGTTTATGCATTCTCAAGGCGATTCAAGGTTTTCATTGTGTTGTAAGAGCAGATTTGTGTGGTTTATGTGTTTGTGTTTGCAGATTTCAGCATCCATTTCATCATGGAATGAAGAGCATCTTCTTTCCATGAGATCTTCACTACAAGGTGACATTATATTATATTTGTGATCATTGTTTCATTTGGTTTTTGCCTCTGCCTCCCTAGGCACACACTCTCTATCTGACAAAGGTGTCCGGAGACTTAAGTGTCCTCCAAGGCTTGACTGAGGCAAGCCTCTAAACACCGCAACCCCCTCCCAAAGCTTTCATGGTTGCAAGTTACAGGTTGAGGAGCTAGACAAAGTGAAGTTGCAGGAAGACATCTTGGAGGGTTGGAATTGCAAAACATGAAGAAAATCTGCCCCCTGGACTTGGGCGCCTGCTCCCTAGTCCCTGAAGTTTTGTGATGGGAAAATCTCTGAAACAATAGAAACAGGTTATAGACCGAGTTTCTAGATCTGGGTAAAAAGTAGGGCCTTGGACTTGGGCACCCGCTCCTGTGTCCCTGACTTTTTCGCCTCGGAACTCCGAAAATAGGTACTTTGTGATTTGGCATTTTACATCCCTCTACAAGAGCTTTTTCTGTAATTCATCTGTTTACTGTCACATTTGCAAAATTAGGGTTTTAATGGTCAATTAAGCATAAGAGAAGGAAAATTGATAATTAAACATCCTAATCCAAATTTCCCTACATCTCACAGCGACCTAGGGTATGATAGTGCATTGCCACTCGACCCTAGGTCCTTGAATGTTAAGGGTGAAAGGAGGATTCCAACATCTAAACACTAAAACATTAAACAAATCCAATTTTTACCCTAAATAGGCACCTTTTAATTATTTTCACCCTTAGGAGCTTAAGTGAAAATAATAAATAGCTCATTAATATCACTTTTTGCAGAAAATCCCAAACTTCATCCAACTGCCAAATAAACTAAACCAATATGCTTTGTAGGGTTTGGGATACGAAACGATGCCTTCCGAGTGACTTTCCAAAAATAGACGGCTCCTCCAAGAATCTTGAAGAGCAATCCAGGAGCCCGATCAAACTTCTGAAAACATCGCTATAACCCTAGACATCCACTGATCTCAATGCCATACAAAATTAGTCCATTTCCAGAAGGAAAACCATTTTAATAATTAAAATGGCACTAAGTTGCTATAATTAAACATAACCTTAGGCAACCTTAGTGAAATATTAATTAATTATCTAAATAATGGTCCCAAGCCATATAAAGCAATAGAAATGCACTGATTAAACAACTTCAACCATCCCTTGGTGAAATCAAAGACTTGAGACACACAACTATTATGCAAACTGAACCACGACCACTCTAAGAACATTGGAGTTCTCCCAAACATGCCGGATAGCCTCCAGAAGACTGAGAACAAGCATAATGTACACAACAATCTATGCACCAAAAAAGGGACATTATAGAGTTTCACCTGAATCAATTGATCTCCCCTTCTCCTATTGGTTAAAGAGAAGAGTTGATTATTTACATCCATGCCCATTAAAACAGTCTGATTAAGGAAGTCAGCAAGGTCAGCCATGTTGTCAGAGTAGTCTATAATGCCCCTTGACTTTTTCGAAGGAAATAGGGGATATTGAAGTCACCAACTAGCATCCAATTGGCTCTTTTATCGACATTCAGTCTAGGGGCCAACTCTTCCCAAAGCTCCTTCCTGACATTCCTAGTGTTGGGTGCATAGATGTTTAACAATTTCCAAACTTTCTTATTGAGGGTGAACTTCACTTCAAGGTTTTTCCTACTATGGGAGCAATAACAACTAGTGAGGTGATGTTTATTCCACATGGTAACCAGACCTCCAGAGGCTTCAAAAAAGGGATGATGAGGTAATCCACGGTGGACCATAATTTTCTAGCAACTTCTTTGAAACTTTTTTCAAACATTTTAACTTCTTGGAGAAGGAGAATATCTAGTTTGTTTTGATAAATGTAATTTTTGACTAAAAACTACTTTTGAGGATTGTTCAGTCCCCTCACATTCCAGGAGAGGAACTTCATTTATGGCCTCGCCTAGAGTGAGCCTCCAGGGTACATTGTCTCCCATTAGCTATTTACTTGGTAGCTTCCCTCTACCTAGTTTCCCTCTGCGAGGGTCTTCCAGCCTAACCGTTTGTCCCCACATCTGCCGACTTTTTCAAATGGCCTTTGTCCTTCCTCTTGGATATCACCCATCCCTCCTAGTTACTCCACAAGGAACTAGGTCTTGCCCTAGGGGTTGAAATTCTAGGTGAAGACAACTCCACCCTTTTCCTTTTTTCTTCACCTTTTGAGATAGCAGGAGGGCCGTGAAGGACATACTCAGACGCTTGCTCCCTTGCAACAACCTTCTGCCTTTGAGGGGTGTTGTTTTTAGTTTTAGGGGATTGATCCTGGATCTCCCCTTCTTCTTTCTCTTCTGTTCCTATATTATTTTCCTTTGGCTTGGTGTTCAGAAGCTCTACCAACTTCTGTTTGATCACTGGAGATCTCTTTTCTTTGGTCCTTTCAGGTTCTGTTGGTTTGGAGGGGGACCTAATGATGTTCAAGATATCATCTTTGAAGGGATAATCCTCTATATCTACCTCCTTCTCTCTCACCTCTTTAAGTTTTTGGTTTTTTAGGAGGTTGCATTCATTGATTAGGTGGCCTTTCTTGGAACAATTTTGATAGAAAGTAGTGGCATTTTCATAAACCAGTTGCTGCTCCCAGCTTCCATATTTATATGTTGTATTGATTGAATTAGGGAGGGTCTTATTAATGTCTACACTGACACAAAAGCGAGCAAAAATTAACCTCATTTTGTTTTTGGTGGTATTGTCCAGCGCTATGAATATGCCAAATGAGTTTCCAATCCAGGTGAAGATTTCCTCATCCCAATACTCCATCGGTAGTCCTGGTAACCTCACCCAAACTGGGGCAGATTTGCTTAGTTCCATGGTTGCATCGAAACATGGTTTCCAACACCCTAAACACAAGATGTGTTTACCATACAACCAAGGGCCTCCAACCAGAATCACGATAAGGTCTCCTTGGCAGTGAACTTGAACAGAGATAGGCCTCCAGACAGGGTGCTGGTCGCAACACTTCCCTTTAGGTGCCATATGGAAGATACCCATCTCTGGACCATGTCTATATTTGGTCTTAGAGAGCCACTTATATGTTGTATGTAACATTGGGGAATATTTAATTCTGTGGTGATGGTTTAGTGAGCTCATGGTTTATGTAATATCACTTAGTGGTTTTGTGCAAGTTTGTCATATAAAAGCAAGTGCATGAGTAGTTGTTGAGGTTGGCTTGTGTAACCTTTTGCTTGTTAGCTAAGGTTCAATTGAGCATCTCTTGTAGGTTGCATATGTGGAAACATGGATTGGGATGTAACATTGGGGAACATTTAATTTTGAGGTGATGGTTTAGTGAGCCCATGGTTTATGTAATATCACTTAGTGGTTTTGTACAAGTTTGTCATATAAAAGTAAGTACACGAGTAGTTGTTGAGGTTGGCTTGTGTAACCTTTTGCTTGTTGGCTAAGGTTTGATTGAGCATCTCATGTAGGTTGCATATGTGGAAACATGGATTGGGATTTGTGGCTACATGATTCTCATTTGCTTGATCACATGGAGGAATGCAACTAGGGTGCTTGATGCTTCAAAATCCTTGCATAGAGACTTTGTAAGTGCATTCTAATCTTCTTCATGGAGATAATACATTGAGTTTTGTGGGTGTTTTTGGAGGCTTGGTTCTTCCCTTGAGAGGGGTTTTCTAGGGTACATCTAGTGTTCTTGATGGTATGCTTTGTTATTCTTTTGCATGGTGGTTTTTTAATAGTTTTTTGGATATTTCTCTCTCTTGGGGTTATGTGAAAATCATTTATACTGCTACAAATTTCCTTTTATAATATGAATTAAGTCATTCCTTGACTAGTGAACACACTAACATAGGTGAATCTCATGCAAGTAAATGTAATATTTGAATTGGTTTTTTTATCGATAAAGGTGTGGATCACCATAATTATATGATATAAAAACCAATATTACAAAAAACCCCAATAGGACATAGAACAACAACCCCTTACAACTATCTAGGGTGCTCGATGAAGCATACAAAATATACATGCTGCAGAGAGTTCAAATATAGCAAAATAGCCTCCGACAAAACATAGCAATTCAAACAACAATAAAATAGGAAGGATGAGATTAAGATTTGAATTGTTATTGCTGATAGAAAGAACAAAGTTAGCATGGAAGCTAGTAACTAAAATAACCTTTTTCTATTTATCATCCATTTTGGTTCCCTATTTTTTGTTGCATATTTACAAATTGAGCTTTTGAGTCTTGTTGATCATGACATGCTATGAATATTCCTCTTGAATTTACTCTAACACTTTTTTTTTGTCTATTATTACTTATTATGATTATTTCTTTTTATGATTTGGTGAATGTAAAATCCTTGAATAGGTGACTCTAAGCTTCATGGTTGCTCATTGTTTGGGTAAAACTTTTATTTTATATAGTTGGAGGGTTTTGTGAACTATGGGACATAGAAGAAATTAATAAATTAAACTTTTGTAAGTGAATTGGTAGTACGATGCTATTGAAGTTTAATTGTTTGAGTTGATTCAAATATTTTATTTGAAAGAGCTAAGGTTGGCAGTAAATAGAGGGATCAATGAGTGACGTAGACACTTCTATAGACTTGCATGTTAAACTCTCTGAAAGAATACTCTATCCCTAATAATTACTAAGCTCAAGATAATGAACATAACCAAAACAATAGAAAATTAGAGAGGCATAAGCACACTCAATAAACATCCTTTGAAAAAATAGAGCAACTACATAAGATCTTCTTTATATCACAACAACATAGTTTTGTACATCCCAATTCTCCATTTTAACAAACATGCATTACTCCAAAATAGACTGTGAAAGAGCCCCTTGAAGGCTACAACCAATAAGCATCGAATGCCTCCTCCTTCTTGGAAAAAAAGGTCTCCATTTGAAAGGTGTTGTGACCAACCATATCTCCTCAGAGGAGTGAATCTGTTTGCATAAAGTAACTACCCCCCTAAATCAAGCTAACCGTTGGCATAAGTGGTGGGGTAGCTATCACTAAGTAGCAAAAGGCTTTGTAACTGGAGCAATTAAAATCATAACTAGCAGCTAGGAATAAAATAATTGGAGATGACATGAGTTATGGAATTAGTAGTTGTAAATGCCAACCTCTAATAAAAATCCATGACTCACATTGAATTAAAACACTAGGAGTGCATGAATAAACATTTTGTAAGCTCCTTCATTTTAAGGTTAGTTGGTTTACATCATTCTTCCCTTCTTTAGAAAATTTGAACCTCCTAGTTCAAAGCTAATTTATTTGACAACAATTTTTAAGAAAGCTAAAAATATCAGGAAATTAAAGAACTCAACCATTACTCTCTTTTTTAATTCAAGATTGCTTTTACCCTAGGATGCTACTGCATCAAACATCTGGGTAAGAGTTTCGGCTAGATGGTAGAACCATCATTTTGACCCAAAGAATAAGGCCACGACTTGCCCTCCCACCAAATTAGATACCTCTGCAATTTTTCACATCTTTACCTCCTTTGCTTCCAACTACTTGTTGGACCATAAATCGTCCTCCTCTACCAAATTGTCCTCTTTTTCTTTTCCTAGCTTCTTGTGGGCTTAGACTCACTTCTAGTGGTCTTTCTGCATTGAAAGCCATCATGGCTCTACTCATTGCTTGTCCAACCTTCTATTACAATTGTACATAAGCCATTAGAAACACAAATCAAGCTAAGGGAGTCAAAAATTCTCAAAGGTGCTTCCTCTATATGACAAATATTTATGCCTCTACTTGTTCCCTCAGTCACTCTCACTTCTTCTCCAAGAAAGAGATGATATTCTTCTATCTTTTCATCAATTATTGGATTTTTCAAACAACCCTCTAGTTTCTTCTTGTTGGTTGTGTTCTCTACAAATCAATAAGACTTCATCACATATGGGGCTCTCAAAGATCTCCATCCCTACTGCAGCTTCCTCTCTAATGTGGACTGCTTTCACTACTACAACATTTTGGGCCTCCTCTTGTGATAGGCTACATTCCTTTTCATTGCAGTCTTCAAACTCTTCTCCCCTTACATTGTAATCCTCAATATTTTTCCCTTCTTTAGGGTAACACAACTCAACATCTTCATCCCACTCATCCTCTTTATCTTTATTCCCTTCATCTATCCGAGCCTCTTTCTCAAAATCTTTGCAAAATAGTTTTAAGGGTCTTCCATTCACTAATAATTTTGCTAACTCATAAAAGGATTTGATCTTTCCCTGTTCCAATAGTTCTATTCCTTGTCTAATCATGATTCTACGGCTTCCCATTTTGAAAAAAACTCTTGCTCACAAGGTGAGTATTTATTCTCACAATTTTTCTTTGTCTTCTCACAACTCTTCAAGGCCTTTGCTACAATTTTCTTTTTCCTTTCTTTCCTATTATTACATGTCTCATATTGCTCCAACATCCACCATAACTCTTCCAATGCAAGATCTAATTTTTGCAACTCCTTTTGTTAGTCCTTTGTTTGCTTCTGTGTTTGCCTTTGTCTTCTTTTTTCTTCTAATTTAGTTATTCTCTTTTCTATATTATAAGACAACTCCATCTTTGCATCCATTGTCATAGCCACATTTGCCCTTTAAACTATCATAACTCTTCTCACAAAGTCTCCATTCCTAACATCTTAAAATGCTATGATACCAAACCGATGTAGACACTTCTCTAAACCTACATGTTAAACTCTCTGAAAGAATACTCTATCCCTAAAAATTAATAAATTCAAAATAATGAACATAACCACAAACAATAGAAAATTAGAAAGGCACAAGTACACTCAATAAACATTTTTTGAAAAAACAAAACAATTACATAAGATTTGCTTTATATCACAACAACATAGTTTTACACATCCCAATTTTCCATTTTAACAAACATGCATTGCTCCAGAATACACGGTGAAAAGAGCTCCCTAAAGGATGCAACCAATAAGCATCAAATGCTTCCTCCTTCCTAGAAAAAAGGTCAAATGGTGCTATGACCAACAATATCTCCTCAGGGGAGTGAATCTGTTTGCATAAAGTAATTCCCCCCTAAATCAGGGTAACCGCTAGCATAAGTGGTGGGGCAGTTTTCACCAAGTGGCAAAAAGCTTTGTAAGTGAAGCAATTAAAATCATGACATCAGTTTGGAACCAACAGTTATAACTGCCAGCCTCTAATAAAAATCCATGACCCACGTTGAATTAAAACACCAGAAGGGCAGGAAAAACCATTCTGTAAGCTCCATGATTTTAAGGTAAGTTGGTTTACCTATCATTGGCTTAAAGAAAGCAAGACGTTGGAGGAGGTCACTCCCTATCACATATAAACGATATTTGCCCCAAACTTTGGAAAGTACCATCCATTATTTTTTTTAGGTTAGCTTTTGAAATTTATTAGTCCCTGCTCGCAAGGGGGCACTATTGTTTTCACCTCACAAAAACAGAATTAGTTTGCTTTGACCTCCGTGTCACATGGAAAATATTAAAGGCAAACATAAGGTTGCAAATATTTTATTATTTATTCGCTGGTAGATGGTCTTTTTTGATTGGGGCATTATTATATCCGTACTATTTTATTCTCCGTTGCATGGAAATGGAGTGATTATGCAGATTGCAAGGTTTTGGCAACGGCAAGTGGCCTAAAGCTGTTGTGTCGATGGAATCAGGCGTGTCAAAAAGAGAAGAGTGTTGTTGGAGAGTGCTCCTGTTCTGCTGTAGTTGTTCAATGTTTTGGGGAAAAATACCTGTTAACAATGTCCAAATTAACACCGTTTTGGCCGTGAAAGCTGAAAGCTGGTGAAAGCATTCCTATGGATGGCATTGTGATAGCAGGTACAAGCTCTATAAAAGCTGAAAGCTGGTGAAAGCATTCCTATGGATGGCATTGTGATAGCAGGTACAAGCTCTATAAATGAAAGTAGCTTGACAGGTGAATCTGTGCCTGTGGAAAAAGAAGTGGGTAAGGCAGTGTGTGCAAGGTTTGTACCAATCCTGTTTTGAAGCAGCCACTGAAGGTTTGCCCTCTGCTTTTTCATATATTGTCGCTCCTCTTGTACAACGCCTCTAACATGCATTGTCCTCTTGTGTTTACACAGTTGTATAACAATGAATGAGACCTTATAGAAGCCGAATATTACAGGGTTCTTGCAGACGCTGTCTTGGAGAATGATGAGGAGGAAGAAGAGGAGTTGGAGGTCCTGTTATCATTTCAGTGCATGTGAAAATTCAAGCATTTAGGCTTTGAATTGACTGTATTAGTGTATGAGTTTTGTGAATTGTGTTTCAGGAGCAATTGTCTTTCAACTGGTATGACTAGCCTCTTTCCTCAGGTTTACAGGGACATCGTTTTGAAGGGCATCAAGTATACAGGAATTGAAGGGTTTGGAGCTGGCTTAGTTGATGCACTCTAGGAGAGTCCCGCTCAAACCCTAGAGCGGACAGTGAGGGAAGCCAATGTGTTGGCAAACAAGCCTTGGAAGAAGCCCTCTTATCAGGGGCTCGGAATGGCCATGTATTTAAATGCAATTCACAAATTGGAGCTCAATGTGGAAAAGGGTTTGCTTCTTGAAGATATGCTCAAACAAATCTAGGTCTGGACTCTATTTTATGCTTTCTTTCTAATTTTACTTATGCTTGTAATTCCTTCCTGAAGAGATTAAGGAAAAAACTAGGTTAAATTTTTAAAAACCGTGAATAGAAATGTGTGTTTATTTTTTTTAATTCAAAAGAAATTATTCAATGCAACTTGTAAAGATGGGTCTGTGTGAAGTGCCTAGTCAGGGGCAGTTACATGAAGAAATTTTTTTGAGCAGCATTTAATAAATTGCCTTTGGATAATGTCCTTTTGAAAAGAATTTGATTGAATCTAGTCTACGGATAGTAGTGGTTCTTAACACAGATTATTTGAGGGGGCTTTACAGTGCATTTTCTTGAAAACTTTGACCAAATTACATAGATTAACATTTTGACTTTTGATTATCTTGTTTCATTTATCAAAGTTTTGGTAGGCTTTAAACCATATGTTCGAAGAAGTTACTGGTGGCATATTATTTGCTAGTGCAAAATGTTGTTTTCTATCCACAGTTTATGCAATACGGCTCATTCCTTATAGAAGGCATTTGAATTCTGCTGCATCATCATTCCTCTGCCTGTAATTAACAATGCTCAAATTTTCATGATCTCTTTGTTTTATTACAATCATCTTTACAGCCTTTTCAATATCCTTATATAGTTTGTTTCTGCATGTTTGATGCTGTTCACAGATATCAAATGTTATCCGTAGGGTAATACCATGGCTGTGACAAGAACATTCTCCAAATCAGCTTTTAAATCCAAATGAGGTGTTTGAATGGAAAGTCCAAAATTCTAGGTTCTTCTATACCAATGGTTTTAGTGAAACACTTTGATTGAAGAACTGGGGTGTCTGTTGGAATCTCTCTAACACAGTGCCATTAGAAGAACAATTTATTATAATAAGTAGTGCTTACTGCTTTTGCAAAGCCAATCCACGATATGTGTCATTCAATGTTAGAGAAATATGGAGAGCTCTGCTAGTTTTCACTGTGTATCTCCCTTGTTTTTGAACTGCATGATTTCCATATATCTGGCTGTCAAAGAAGAATTACTAATTTATTTTGCTGTTACAAATATTTGTATTGCTGCCATGATTCTTTTGGATACTCGTTGGCACTTGCCAGTTCTGGGTAAAAATGGATTCAACTTGTATGTGAAGAATGTGTGATAATTATTTGTAGTGCCAAATGTTTGACCCTGAGTACAACCTTACTGTTATGTAATGCCTTTGGTGAAGATCAAACTTCTATAATTTTTCCTACTGCGTTGGAAAGTTCTGATGAAATTATTGGGCTTTCCATAAAGTTTCCTGGATTCTATTTAATCTTTTATGCCTTCTTTTCAGTTTTCATTCTATATTTGACATACACAGATCGATTGATTCTCATTGTTGTAGCTGAATGCCTTTGATATTAGCTCAATTTTCCCTGTTGAAGCTAAAATTATTGTAAATCGTCACATGATTTCAGTTGGTTTGAACCACACATAGAGCATTGTTGCTGGAGTAACATCAGAGAGAACATTTGTTTAATTCATTTTGGATCTGTGTTGGAGTTGTTTATCTGTAAGCAGGGAGGATATTCCTCTCGGTTGTTCATCAACAATGTATACTGCTTGAATAAGCCCTGCAAACATCTTCAACACTGTTTTCTCCTACCACACAATGGTTATTTAAACAATGTTTCCTATTCATCAGACTTGCATCAACATAGAATGAGCATAACAGAGCAATAGAAATGCAATGTGGTGCACACACAACTGAAACACGAAGATTTATGCTTGGAGAAACCCTAAACAGGGGGAAAACTCCAGAAGAATAAGCACAAGCTCCTCATGCCACTGTATTACAGTCTTATACAGATGTTACAATGCCACCAGGGCATATATAGAGCTCAATTATAGCTTAACCCAGCTCCTAACACCTGTTATTAGCCTCAGCACCATCCACACCTTACTCTTCTACAATATAGTCATGAAAAATGAACACAAGAAGGTTTTCCAATGAGTGTTCCAATCCCTCGTGCATAAAAGGGTTGAGTTTATACTTTAGACCATAATCTAACTTTAAGGGTATGCTATCTTGGTCATGGTGTGTGGTTGCATTGTTTGCAGTCTTGTTGCCAATATTTTGGACTGGTATTTATCCTAAATGTTTGGATGTAGCAGAACAAAGACATGTTATTCCATTGATTGTCTCATTTATGCCATAGCACATGGCCTAGCATGTGTTGTATTTGTTATGGATGTTGTTGATCGAGCGCAGTGAAGAAAGAGGGAAGGTTGCCTTGAATAATGTCCAAATGATTGGGAATAAATCTGGTTTATTGGTGTATGTATAGACTGTGCAGCTGTAGAAATCCAACAACAATTATACATTGATAATTGGACAAATTAAATGCTAAGAGTGTCATACCAAAAATAGATCCATGGCCTTTACAAAGATATTGGCTGGCCTATATATGCTACATTTAATAAGAGTTTTTAATATCTTTATAGTGATAAGGGTTAGTCTGTAAAAACTCACATCATGCTATTAATAATCATTATGCAATGGTGCTTCTTGAATCCATATTTCATCAATTTTGTATTCAGGGAACAATATTTCATTTGTCAATTGGCTTGTTAACATTAATATTTAAAGTACACATAGATGCAAATTGTGTTTGGATATTAGTTTGTATCCTTGGTTTGTCCTTTGGTGTTGCTAAACCTCCTTCATGCATTTTCCTTATATCTGACATAGCCCACTCAGCGTGATCAACATAAACTAAGAACAAATGATAAGTTTGGTGTGATTGATCAGCTGTGCATAATCTCAACAAGAAATGCAAATAACTAGAATTTAACCCTGCAGTTACATGTATGGCTGTGGCTAACCATGGGATGTTCTTGTAGAGCACAATTTTAGTTCGTTCCACAGTGCACATTCATGCAGTCAAAATAAATTCCTTCTAGGTCTCTTTTTTAGTAGTAATTGTTGTGTTCCAAGCATTATAAAGTTGAACTATCATAAACCTGTTGAATTACAAGAAGCGCTTCAGCTTATACACATCATTGATGCATTTGCTGCCACAATGATAGTTACTCTTCAATGGTCTTGCTTTCCACAACTTAAATCACCCATCCTCAAGGAATGCTCATCAAAACTGCATACATATGAAGTAGCTGCAAATCCCACCATTGAAGTATTTGTGCACTCTAATTTACAAGAATCATCATGTCTACTCTCTCTTCCTGTTGATCTTGAACATGCAAAGATTTTTTCTGCAAATTTAAGACCCCATCCCCCTCAAGCTGTTCAAAAATTATCTTTACAATTTCGTTCTTCTTCATTTCTTGATTGTGTAAAAGGCGGTGTGAACACTATATCTTGCAGTTCTAAGATTTTGTTTTTAATTTCTAAATCTGATTAACTTTTGCACACCTGTTTTCTCCCCATATTCTTCTCTCGCCCTATGCTGGCAGCATTTGGCAGGGACTCCAGTTGCTGCGCAGCTCTTGTTTTTGTACATTAAATGGCCATCTATGAATATTCTTGTGGATGCTTCACATACATTTTTAATGGCTGAGACATGTAGAGCCAATTGCTTATATTTTTAACTTTGGACATTGTTAAATACATTCAACTCAGACTTCCATCCTTACGATAGATTTGGATATATATTGGTACCATAAATGTAAGAACTTCTAATTTTACATCTAGGTATAAGTCATGATTAGTTTTTGGGCATTTACAGTGAGTCTGCTTTTGGAGAGTCTGCTTTGAGTCTTATATATTTGATTCTCTGGTTTGCATTTAATTCTTGTTGCCACAGCTTGTAGCTTCTTTGCCATCTAAAATTGGCAGCAGATGATTAATTGTAAGATGGTTTATTTGTCTGTTGAAATGTCAAAGTTTGACATTTTCTTTATCTTTTGTTACTTTGTTTGATGAGTAGATTCTACCTAATAATGTTGGAGAAGCTTTAGTGCTGTCTTGATGTTATACTCTATATCTTTGTCACTGTACTTAAATATCATCGGGTTTAATGGTCAAACAATCAATAGTAATTTTACACCTTATCCATACCAAAAAGTGGTAAATAGTTGTCCTATTTTTATTGACCCAAATTAACCTTGGATGGTTGAATTGGATGATATTTAAGAATAGCCTTTGTTTGTTGCCTTTGCTTGTGTCCAAACAATCACTTTTTGTTTACTTGGAACTTGAAAGACAATCTTGATTATATTTATATAAGAGTTTAATGCATAGTTCCACAAAGTTTGAGAATGGGGGATGAATGGGAGATGAGGGGATTGGGAGATGGGGAAGGCAACAATGATAAATTTGGAGAGGATGGGGTATCACAATCACATAATATATAATATAATAATAATAGATATTTTGATATAATTATTAATTAATAATAAATTACAATGTATAATATATAATATTTATTAATATATTAATAATAAATATATTATTTATAATAATTAAAAAATAAAAGATTTTTTTTAGCAATTGGGATAATGAAATAATAAAGAAATGAAAAAATATTAAGTCTCCTCTTGTTTATGGGTCTTGTGGGTTGATCTAAAGTAAGTAGTGGGCCAACATCAAATTGGTATGGAGCACAAAGTGTTTGGGGTTGGATGTTTATAAGGGATTGGAAAGGAAAATTGGTATGGGTTGTTTCCAAAAAACTTGTCAATGGGACTAATAGTGAAGCCTTCAAGTATGCATAACAAATGAATCCGAGATATAATTATAGAAGGAGATTCCATGGTAATTATAAATACAATAAAAAACACAAGTTCAAAGATTCCATGGTAATTATAAATACAATAAAAAAAACAAGTTCAGATTTGAATAAAAAAAACAAGTTCAGATTTGAGTATTGTGACATGGTAAGGAATGCCTCCCTGTGCAAGCCAAAGATTTATACTGAACACTACAACAATGTTATCACAAAACTAAACATTGTTAGATTCAATCTAGAATGCCTCAAAGGAGTTTTCATCGCCGATTCTCCTTGTTGAAAGTGTCATTAAGAAGGTCATTGGTCCAAAATTTATATTGAAATTTCCTTAGCATGGCCTGAACAAGACTGTGGCTTTAATATTTTCTTGTCAAACATCATGCATATCTTGAGAGAAGGAATGGTGCACGCCATTGCAAAAGCATATATCAAAAACATATACATCATGGAGCCAAATTTGTTAGAGGCAATTGCAAGATATGAAGCCAAAGCAAAAGCAACTGATGGGAATATGTTCTCATGGGATGTTCTTGCCTCTTTAATAGATGCCAATGTAGTTCTCCTTGCGGCTAGGAATGGACTTGTCACGAGATCCTTGGTTGAGTTAAAATTGATGTTGGGAAGTCAAGGAAAAGCGCTTGGTGGGGGCTTGCAAGGTGAACTACAAATGTGATCAATCCCATTTCCTTTCTTCTATGAAATGCTGCTGTTAAGGACAAGGCCAAGGAGAAAGAGGAGCCTTTGGATGTGCAGAATATCGGTTCTAGTGATAGCAATTAGTGTTTTCCTATATGTAGTTTCTTCTTAGTACTAGAGTTTATCCCTTCAATCTCATACTTTGTTTGCCATATTCAATTTAGCAAAAAAGGTTTTTATAACTATTTTAAGCATAAATATAAAAGAAAATGACCCAATACCACATTTACCTATAGAAATATACATATAATAACTAAGATGAAGAGTCAATCTAATAGGATAAAATTAAAAATATCAATAAATAAACAAGTTTGATCTTATAGTCTAAACTAAAGCGTAACCTTAATAATGTAATAAAAGCGGAGATGAAATGAATAGGCTAAAGAAACTTCACAACCACCAACCTAAAATAACATATGCTAAATTTCCATCTGCCACTGAGGGAAGGAGGGAAGAGGTCGACATCCCAGAGGCATCCCTGAAAAGAAGTTACTTTTGTAAGGCATTTCGGAGACATTTCCCCTCTGTTGTGGCAATGGGGCTGACGGGAGAAGGTACATTTCTGCGTCCTGGGAACGTCCCCATCCTAGAAACATGCTGAGTTGGGGGGAATGTGTACATTGCAGTGTTATTTACTGTGGGATAGTCATTTGATGGCTGTCATTACTTTACTTCTGTTTACATCAATGTTTGAATGCATATTATCTGAAGTTGCGGTTTTCTTGTCTCCTTTGGAACAGGCTTATTCCCATGAATGTATTGTATCTCGGAACATGGAACAAGAGAAGTAGAAAGCAATGATGAACGAACTTATAGGAAAACTCAAAACTTTCATGTCTGCGGACATAAATGCATTACAGGTACTTCTGGGCAGCGGCTACGGGGCATTCACGATTCACCTCCCCCATCCATGGGGCCATAGACACAACCCATGCCCATCCCTCCTGTCCGTACTCCTCGCCGCCCCCCTGTACCTGCCGGTAGCTGCCGTAGCTGTCGGATCAATCAAAATCGCCCGATGCCCTTAACCAGCACACTCTAAGCGCTGACCATCTGACGTGGCTGTGTGGTGGCTGTGTGGGCCCTTCAATTTCCGTCCATTCCCACTCCGTTTCCGTTTTTCAATTCGGCAGTCACGGTTTGGATTTAACAGTCGCCCGCCCAACCAATTTGAAATTGTCTCCCGCCCAGCTCATTAAATGAGCGATCCATTCAAAATGTGGAAGCATAAACAAGGCACGCGAACTGACTGACTGGATGGTGTGCAGAGAAATGTGGTCTGATTGCAGGATATACACAAAACGGGTTTGTTGAAGAGGCTTTAGATACTTTCAAGCAAATGCAATTGGCCGGTGTAAAGCCAGATTCCGCAACCTTTGCTAGCATCCTCCCTGCCTGTACCAAAATGGGAGCTTGAGAACAGGATATGGACATCCACCGCAGGATTTTATCAGATGTTGTAGTTGTAACTGCCCTGGTAGACATGTATGCAAAATGTAGGAGCATAGACAAAGCACGTTAACTGTTTGACAGAATGCCTAAAACAGATATCATGGAATGGAATGGCATGACTGCAGGATATGCACAATGTGAAAGCATAGACAAGGCACGAGAGCTGTTTGACAGAATACCTCAAAGAAACGTGTTCTCATGGAATGCCTCGATAGCAGGGTATTCACAAAATGGATTTGTTGAAAAGGCTTTAGAAACTCATGGGCATCAGCAGTGTCTATGGCACCATCGATGCCATAGGTGCATCCTGAATGCCCCGTAGCCGCTGCCGTGGGGAAATGGGTATGGTGGTGTATTGCGTGAAAGTTGCACTTATTCATTACTTAGTCTATGTTCTCTGAATCCCTCTATAAATGCTTCACAAGCATTCATACAAAGCAGGAAGACTGTCTGTATTCAGTGCATTCTGTTTTATGCCAGGAATAATGACGATATTGGTATCAGAAGGATCTGCTATGCCTCCGATTGCAAGTGTGTTGGTGATGGCAGTCATTTATGTTATTTTGATGGTTGCAGAGAAGTCGTGGAGTAAAAGAGCGGGCATATCTCTGGATTGTTGTTTTCCAATCATAAGAGAATATGGATATGAGATGAAGGCTTCTTCAATCCATGGAAGCCTGTGCAGGCAACCCCAGGAAAAACTTATGTGAAATGTTGGAAGATTTTTTCGTTGCAGGAACAAAGGCATGAAATTAGAGCGAGGTGCATGGTTGATTTTGTAAAGAGGCTTAAATTTCGAGTCCAGGCTTTAGAATATGAACACGGGCGATCTAAACTGAAGGAAGATCAATTCCTCCCATAATCTGAATGTTATTTTTGGGAGAGCGGGGGTCTGTAAGGAAAAACAATGTACAGGATAAGATTGCTTCCGTATGGTTATAAATTATCCTGCTAGAAACTACTAGTAGGTGGATACCTTGATGAGGAATTTTAATTTAATGGAGATTTGATTTCTGTGGATTTTAGTCATTTGAAAATGATTTTAATGGTTTTTAATTTTATGGAGATTTGGAGTGATAAATAAGTAAATACATATAATTAAGTATAAATTAATTTAAAAATTGGATGTTGGATGTTGGGGTGTTTGTTAGATAGAGTGGAATAGAATGGATCAAGTAATATTAGACAAAATATAGTTTTGCTATAAATAGTAATGAATGGAGAGAGAGAGATTGTTTAGCTTTGTAATTGAAGAATGTTTGGAGTTTGTTAAAGGCAATGAGATCTATATGCCTTAAAATCTAGAAATGCTCTAGACCACTAAGTATGTGGATTAGAAAATTAGAATATTCTTTTTTTGCTTTTTGTTGGATTGATTTTGAGTTTTGTATCTAGTTCGCAATGCGAACTCACTTTGTATCTAGAACTTAACCTCTAGTGATCTTTAGATCTTGCCCTATGAACTCTCAAAAGAGTAGACTATTAGATAATGATATTTGCTATCACACTCTTAGGGTTTTTCTATCAAGCTAACAGTATATAAAAATGCATTGGCAAACAAGCTCCAAACATGAACATGAATTCTATAATGATTGCTAGGTGATTCGCATGCACTAGGATGAGTATGATTAGATATGCTAGATTCCCTTATTGATTTGAATGTAAATGTCAATGAATAGATTCCAAGATATTCCAATGTCATGGCCCCATCAAAATGAATGCAACTAAATGTTTTTTAATAGACAAACATAACACCAAATTACAAAAAATTGTGCAAAGTTAGTCTAGGACCAAAGTGTAGGATGATGTTAGTTGACTAAATGTTTAATTTTGATTTTGCAATTAAAATGATTGAGATTGTGACTGCAAGGATGACCTTGCACCCATAGACATGACTTGGGTCAAACAACATGTTGGATCTATATCTAATAGGATTGAATTATGGATAAGGATTGGATGAACGATTAGAATCAAACAAATAAACCAATTGGATTGAGATTGTGTGCACATAAGCATAGGGCTAGGTGCAAGCAAGGCTATGTACGTTAACCCAACTATGCAAAAAATGTACAATTTGTAGCTAAATAAATGTATTAAAATATTGCTCCAAATCAGGCATAAAACTAGATGAGAAATGCATCAAGGATGCATTTTCACCATTACATTTTCCCCCCACTTTGAGGTGCATGTGAATCTCTAAGTATGAATCATATATTTCTAAGTCTGTAGCATTCTTAAACATGCATAAAGTAAATTCAATAGATAGACAAACCTGTAGTCCATAAAGGACAAAGATTCTCCTTCCATGTCCTTTTCTTTTGCATATATATTCTCCATAAATTCTTGCAAGACAAGGGATAAAAGATTCTATAGTAGCTTATGAAGTTCGCAAGGTAGATCAAATACAAAAATGAGAACTTTAGTTACATGTATGCCCCCTTCAATTGATTTTCTCCATTGGGTGTAATTGATTGAAAGATCTTGTTAGATATATCAATAGTAAACATAATTATATAGATAGATTGATAATATATTGCATCATGAGATAATCATAAGCATACTCATGTTATAAATCAATAACACATGATAAGCATGTAAGTACATATAATCATCTGAGCATGTAAATAGGACAATCATGGCTAGAAGAGTACATCTTGAGAAGTATAGCAATGGGCTAGAGATAGGATCAAAGATAGGATTGTTGCCCCCAACATTAGCATGATAATGGTGATGTGGCCCTAAATGGCCAAAATGTTTGTGAAAGTACAATAAATGGTCCTGTGTGGCATCTATGAGCACATGCACACATAGGGTAGGATAATTGGATAATTAGGATCAAGATGATAAGATCCGCACATATAATAATAATAGAAATTATATAAGATGGTGTAGAAAGTAGATCACACACCACAAGAGATGTTTGTGGGCCAAGATGCCCTAATATTCAATATAGACATAAATAGAATAAACCCTTGACGTAGGGTAACACTATACATTACTCCTTATCGAAGAAGCCACTCCATGTTAGATCTACAAGAGATCCCAAACACAATATCATACTCGTCACATGTCCTTACAATTATATTCACCTCCTTTATATAGACCTCCTCCTAATAACTTTATGGAGGGGTAAACCACTAAACCTAGTGTAGACCTACTCATTAGCTAATATAATTAATTACTCAAGTTGTCCACATGACCCAATAGAACTAACTTAAGGGATGTGTGCCATATGTTGGCATTTCCATCCGCCTAAATACATAATAATATCATATCCATAGGTACATAACATGTCATCCCTCCTTAACATGTTTCATCCTTGAAACATGAGAAGAATCCAAATAGTATGACTATCACAAATCATTACAAATATGATTCCATGACCAACCATCCATAGTTGATCTTTGCAATGGTTTTAGCTTGACGGTACCGAGATCCCAGCCTTGATCCACATTTTGCTACAACCATTTGATCCCATTCAGAGCATTTCCAACTAGAATATCTACAAAAATCCCACTTCCATTATGCTTCGATGGATGCCCATACCCTGATCCAAAGCTCCCATTTTGGCACAGGCGGGGAGGATGCTGGCTTTAAAACTGCCAATTTCATTTTCTTGAAAGTTTCTAAAGCCTCGTCAACAAATCCATTTTGTGCATATTCTTGCAATCATGGCATTCCATGAGACCACATTTTTTTGAGGCATTTTGTCAAACAGTTCACGTGCCTTGTCTATGCTTCCGCATTTTGCATACATGACTACCAGAGCAGTTGCAACTACAACATCTGAAAAAATTCCTCTATCCTTTATGCTTTGATGGATGTACATACCCTGTTCCAAAGCTCCCATTTGGCACTGGCTGGGAGGATGCTGACAAAGGTTGTAGAGTCTGGACTTATGCGTGCCAGTTGCATTTGCTTGAAAGTTTCTAAAGCCTTTTCAACAAATCCATTTTGTGAATACCCTGCTATCGAGGCATTCCATGAGAACACGTTTCTTTGAGGTATTCTGTCAAACAGCTCTCGTGCCTTGTCTATGCTTTCACATTGTGCATATCCTGCAGTCATGCCATTCCATTCCATGATATCTGTTTTAGGCATTCTGTCAAACAGTTAACGTGCTTTGTCTATGCTCCTACATTTTGCATACATGTCTACCAGGGCAGTTACAACTACAACATCTGATAAAATCCTGCGGTGGATGTCCATATCCTGTTCTCAAGCTCCCATTTTGGTACAGGCAGGGAGGATGCTAGCAAAGGTTGCGGAATCTGGCTTTACACCGGCCAATTGCATTTGCTTGAAAGTATCTAAAGCCTCTTCAACAAACCCGTTTTGTGTATATCCTGCAATCAGACCACATTTCTCTGCACACCATCCAGTCAGTCAGTTCGCGTGCCTTGTTTATGCTTCCACATTTTGAATGGATCGCTCATTTAATGAGCTGGGCGGGAGACAATTTCAAATTGGTTGGGCGGAGACTGTTAAATCCAAACCGTGACTGCCAAATTGAAAAACGGAAACGGAGTGGGAATGGACGGAAATTGAAGGGCCCACACAGCCACCACACAGCCACGTCAGATGGTCAGCGCTTAGAGTGTGCTGGTTAAGGGCATCGGGCGATTTTGATTGATCTGACAGCTACGGCAGCTACCCGCAGGTACAGGGGGGCGGCGAGGAGTACGGACAGGAGGGATGGGCATGGGTTGCGTCTATGGCCCCATGGATGGGGGAGGTGAATCGTGAATGCCCCGTAGCCGCTGCCGTACTTCTGGGAGTAAATTAAGCTTTAAGTTAGACATGTCTTGTCAAGCACTCAACACTTTATCCACACGTGTATCCATATTATGCTGCACTTTAAAGAGTGGGATGAGCAATGCAGTTTTTGGAAATGTTATTTTTGGGCCAGTGGTTTTTAGCTTAAAATAGGAGAGAGGACTCGATTTGGTGTGGGCTTCTATACTTGTAATAGGAGTCGACCCCTTGGGTCCTACTCCTTATGTCAATATTATTGAAAAACAAGTCAGACATGTCTTGTCAAGCACTCGATGCTTTATAGACATGAGTAACCAAATTATGCAATACTTCAAAGAGTGGGATGAGAAATGCAGTTTTTGGAAATGTTATTTTTGGGCTAGTTGCTTTTAGCTTAAAATAGGGGAGGCTCCTATACTTTTTATAGAAGTTGACCCTGTGGGCCCTACTCCTTATGTCAATATTATTGAAAAAAAATTAATGATAGGACCTTTTTTTTAATATTCCTTATAACATGAAAAAAAAGTACCCAATACTTTAAAAAAGGTCCAATTAATGTTTGGCAAATAAATAACCATTTACTCAAATATAGTTGACGATTAAATACTTATATTTCAAATACACACAATTTTCCAAAAATAGTGATATGGCATGAACAAGTGGAGTTTAATTTGTTCTATGTGTGACATGACATTTGTCCAACTTGCAAATATATATGACAAAATTACATATTAATTATAAATATTACACATTCTTCTATTAATACACTTATACATGTTATACCCAACAACCTATAAACCTTCCTAAACTATATTACCATCCCATCAAAATGACACAAATTGTTCCACATATCAACCTTTCTACGATAACTTATAGTTCCACCATGCCCAAGTACTCCCTCACTTACTCTGCATGAAGCTTGCAATAACTTAAAAATAGCTACAAGGCTCACCATCAACAATTAGAGAACAATAAAATACCAATAAGATACATTATTAACAACACCTCTCAAATCCAAATGATATGTATTATTTATTACAAATTTCAAATCACTTCTTTCACTAAATTAAAATCCATCCATTAATTCTACATTCTTACAAAGCAAAGTAATTTCAATTCCCCTTCATTAATTCAAATCCATCCACTTGCTCCATAGATTACCCAATCAAATGCATTTAATTTGAATATCATCCAATAGATGCAGCCATACATATCAAAACTCAAATATGTAACCACACAAATCAATTAAAAAAATACTGATATGGCTATGATGCTTATAATTTAAACAAGTTCTCTTTTATAAATTGTTTTCTACATTTTCAAACACTTGTTGTAGGTTCAGACACTTCTTCGAGCTTTGTTTGAAACTTACAACCTCTATTTGAACTCTAAATTGAAACTATATGTTTTTGCAACTATTTGAAATGTGTGTATGCTTTCTCATGTGTTTCAAATATATATATATATGTTTTTTCATGTGTTCGAACTATATATATGTTATGTCATGTGTTTGAAGTGTGATCTAAATAGTGATGTTAAAACTTCAACTTCAATATTAATATCATTCCAAATAAATTCTATGTTTACAGATGGTCTTGCATATAAAACATAAGATGTTCTTCTGTATAAAGGTGAAGGAGATTGTTGAATAGGTGACATGTCACCAAGTACACCATTTTAGTTTAGGTGTGTTGACACCCTAAAAATCAATCCCTAATTTGCCCCTTGTTCCTATGAAATTAATGTTTAGGGTTTTATCCTGACTTGTAAAATCGTCAAAACCCTAGTCTTTTTGCCATCTTGCCCCTTGTCGTCCAAAAAATCATGCTACATTATTCAACTCATGAAAATATTTGCTTTATGACCTATGTCCAAGTTGAATATGCTTAAGTGGAGTATCCCCCCTTATTCATGTTACCTAGGCAAGTCCCCCTTTTATGAACAACTTTTGAGCACATGCGCAATTATTCCACTTAAGTTCCCCCATCGCATGCCTCCTTCGCATCGCATTTACGTCCCCGACGATCCATCCCTAAAGGCAATATGTGATGGCAGCTTCTAATGCACATCACACATTTTCTTTGCATCGCATTTGTTTTCCCAGTGCTTGTATTGAACATGCAATGTGGGATGGACAGTTATGGGACAACTGTCATCTCTTTGTTGCATCGCAAGTGGCCTTTGCATCGCGAATTGGTTTATGAAGAGGAAGTTTGTATTTGCGATGTGCGATGGCCGGAGTAAAAGGTTGGCGGCAAAGCAGGTTGGAGGGGGCTACATGTCGGTCTCTTAGTTCATCGCATACCTCCTTCACATCGTAGTTTGATGTTTGCCAATGATGGCTAAACCGTGATGTGCAACGGTTGCAGTGGTAAAGTTTTGAGGCAGGGGGTACGTGGCAACATTTGGGTGCATCGCGACACCTCTTCACGTCGCAGTTATCATTTGTCGGGACTAAGCAAAATAGCGATCTACGATGGTGCTCAAGCATAAAGGAAGTTGAGCAGGGGTGGACACGTGGTAGTGTCTCTACTCCATCGCGCGGCCCCTTTGTATCACAGTTTCTAATACATTGCCTTAAGGCAATGCGCGATATGCGATGGATGTTGCAAATGGAAAAATGTGGTGGGTGTGTATGTGGTGGTTCCTTGGCCTGTCATAGGGCCCCTTCACATCGCGGTTTCTATTTTTGTGCCCAAGGCCAAATGCGATGTGCGATGGGGTGAAAAGAAAAAAGTGGGTGGTAAAGTATTTTCAAATGGATGAGTCCACGTGGCGACATCTGGACTCATCGTGAGGGTCTTGTGCATCACCCCTTTGCTGGATGGCCACAAGGACAATCTGCAATGGTGAACAAAATGAAGTGGGCTAGCACAAAACATTTGGGGATCGAGAATTGCAATTTGAGAACCAAATAAAAGATGGATCATTTTGCAGGGTGAAGGTCAGTTTGTCAAGCCGTCATTATGCCGACTTGACACCCGCCTAGGAGATATACAGAAGTACGCCATGACTATCAAGAGAACCATCAATGCAATGCAGATGGATAGTCATGGTGTCATCAAGATGGTTGGTGGAGTTGGTAGCGTTTCCTTTCAATTCCAAGGTTAGATTAGGGTTACAAATGCTATAAGAGGAAAAGGGTGATTCTTTTGAAAGGGTTGGATCATCTCGTCACTTTCAGGCGACTAAGTGCAGAGCTTTCTAGGGCTCCAAAGAGCAAAAAAGTTACAGTTTTCTAGCAGATGAAACACAGGTTATGAAAGATTTTTCAGATCTATTTCAGTTATCATTGTACATCAATTTCTCCTTCTATAATTTTTCAAGGAAAGCCTCAGTTTTGTTAGGTTTCCTCTTGCCACGTTTTGTGGTATGACTGTAACCGTCTATCAGATGAATTAGACAAATTTTGAAAACATTGCATGCTATGTAATGATCTCTTTTATGGTTATAGATGAATAATTATATGTTGAAAAGGATTACTAAGTATTTTCTTCTTTGATATCTATCTTTTTTGCATCTAGGTATCCAAAATGTGCATGTTTCATTTCTGTTGTTTTCTTTCTTCTGTTGAGCTGTGGACTCTATAACCCAATATTAGGCACCGGTCTGAAGTATTTGATCACCCACACTCTTAAAATCAAAACAAACTTATCATGTGTGAAGAAAGTAGTTAATTTGTATGTCTTGCAAACAAGCATACCTGCACCTTCCATTGTCAATGGGAGTGCCCTTTTATTAGCGATATAGGGGTTATTAATGACAACCAACTATTTTAGGTTCAGTGACAATCTTTGGGGCCTAGAAGGTAGTTTGGGTTTGGTTATCCTATTATTTTTAGCTGTTCATCTAGTTTGAAACTAATACCTATTCACGTATACCCCCTAGAATATCCCTCTCGAGTCTAAGATAAGCTCAAAGTGTAGAGGAGTTTACCCACTCCTGTAAGGTTGCCCAAAATCACCTTGAACTTGTTGATAAACCCCTTCTAATAATCCAGAACAACTGTCCTTGGCCTAGATGATTTGAGAATGTTTTAGAGTTTAGGGTTATAGTTATTTTGGGAGTCAACAAGGTGAGTGAGGTGTCTTCGGCTAAAATGGATGGGCAGTTGAAGATAGCTCACACCACCATTAGGCCCTCTCCCCTAATTACTATGACGGACAGACAATTTAAGGAAGTCAATAATGTTAAAACAAGTTTCAACTTTCTTATCATTTTATACATACAACTGGATGAACACATTTTACAGTTTGATATATGTTTATGATTCATATATGTTTATGTTTTTATACATAAATATACATACATTTTTCTATGTGTGAGTGCACTTCTAATTTACAAAGACTTCAAGAGTAACAAACATAGTTCTAATCAATTTTTACATACAACAAGAGGATCATGTAGTACAGTTGGATATATGTTTATGATTCATAAATTTCATGTTTTTATACACAAATATACATACATTTTTCCATTGCATATATAATAGTTATGTATATTTTCATATGTTTCAAAATGGGTTTTGAATATTTTTGTATAAAAACATGAAATATTTGAATCATAAACATATTTCCAACTGTAAAAACATGCTCATCCTATTGTATAAATATATAACAGTTATGTATGTTTTCATATGTTTCGAAATGGGTTTTGAATGTTTCTATTCCACTGGGTGTATAAGGGTATTATATATATATATATGAATCGTAAACATATACCCAACTGTAAAACATGCTCATCTTGTTGTATCTATAAATTAATAAAAACTCTTTTTGTTACTCTTAGAGGTATTTGCAAATTAGAATTGCACTCACACATAAAAAAATGTAAGTATATTTCTCTATAAAAACATGAAACATATGAATCATAAACATATATCCAACTATAAAACATGCTCATCTAGTTGTATGCATATATAAAGTTTATGTATACTTTCATATGTTTTGAACTGGATTTTCAATATTTTTGTTCCAGTGAGTGTTTAAGGGTATTATATTTATTCTATGTGTGAGTGTAACTTTGATTTACAAATGCTTCGAGAGTAAAAAATAGAGAGCTAATAAATTTATACATACAACAGGATTAGCATGTTTTACAGTCGGATATATGTTTGCATTTAAATGATTTTAGTGATATTAATTGCAATATATTCAAATGTTTTATGTACAAAATCATTGTAGATGAAGAACAAAGCCCAAATGAGAACTAGACGTGGTGGAAAGAGATTACGAATGACACTCCCTTTGCACAAAAGAGGTGTCAGGCTACCAATAGATGAAGATGAAGTTATTCCCATTGCACAACCAACCGAACCAATAATCCAAGTGAATGTATCTATTACGTCAAAGAAGATTTTAGTGCAACGAGAGTGGTCAATAGATGATATGGAAGCTACCATGAGAGATGTTGAAAAAATGGATATTCAACCAAGGGTGCAACAAGAAAATGGGGACTTTCAACTAGCACATTGACAAATTGGTTGACTAGCATAACTACGACTAAAAGGAAAGGCCCCCCCAAAGTTTTGAATGAAGATGAAGAGGAAAATATTGTTGAATGGTGCAAGGAGATGGCTGAAATTGGCCATGGACTTGAAATAATAAATTTGAAGGTTGAAGTTGTGCTTTCTAAAAGAGGCAATAGAAGTGTTTCATACATAATACCCAAAAGTTGAGAATGGATCACAAGTTTATGTTGCATTAAAATGTTGTTGGACAAAGATTTCCCAGTTTTTACTTGTTTAAGGGTAAGAAACAACTAAAAAATTATATTGTTGGTTGTAAACCAAGTGCATGCATGGATACTCAGGCCCGCACATGGATGACAAAAGATGTATTTCTAAATTGGTTGCACCATTTTGCAAGATCAGTTCTTGGTGGTGTTTCACCCATGACTAGACACTTGTTGATATTTGATGGCTATGGAAGCCATGCTGCCTTGACAACTATTCAGGAGGCAAGGTCACTTGGTATTGACTTATTAATACTACTAACCCCCACATCTCACAAATTGCAGCCACTGGATGTAAGTGTCTTTTCAACTTTCAAGTCATATTTTAAGAGTGAAAGAGCAGCATGGATGGCTAAGTATCCCAATTTAGACATTAAAAAGGTAGAATTTGCACAACTTGGTAGACCCGCATTTCAAAAAGCACTGATTGTTGATAACATAAAATCTAGATTTAAAAGGACATGTATATGGCCTCTTAATCTAGATGCACTAATGGAGGATATACATCCCAGTGACACATTTCAATTCACTACACTTGAGGAGGCTTCTGCTATAGAGAATATTCTTAGTCTTTCAAGTATTGATGTGCCATATTCAGAGGTCGACAAGACATAGTCAAACCCTCCAAGGGGGAATACTGTAGAGGAAATAGTTGAGCCAATCAATTAGGAATTATGTGCTGCAAGAGAAAGTAATGTTTTAGAAGACCAACATAGTCAAGAGGAAGAGGGACTTAGTCTTCCCTGTTGCAAATATGTGCCTAAGTGGTGTTGTCATTGATGTCAACATATCCTTGTTGTCATTGGTGTCAACTATATCCTATACTGCTGTCTGTATAGAAGACCGGATTGTTGAGGATATTGAGAAAATAAATGACAATCAATGCATGCGGACCATATGGCTGTGTAGAGGATTGTCAGAGGTTGCTCCAGTTAAGATTTGAGAAGTCCGCATGAAGATTTCAAGAAGTTATGGCCATCTGAGTAGAACCGGATTCAACAGTATTCAGTAGAGACAATGTGACAAGAAGTTGGTCTGGATTGGTCTGGTATTAACACTCTATGATCTATGGATCTAGAGGCATGTCTAGGATGTTGGTGTGTTCCGTCAATTCAAGTGGTTTGTGGTTTGGAGGTCCACGAGCAATCTTTCTAGTTTGACAATCATTGTAGATAGTGTTCTTAAGGTTTCGGAGGAAGATACAGATGATTCTGGCAATTTGGTATAGAGTGGAGGTGATTGATGATTTCAATGTGCTAGTGGAGGTCTCTGGATCATGTGGCTACTGTGTTGAAGGTCCGCAATCAAGGTTGAGCTTGTTGTTGAAGACTTCTACTTTGAGGTTGTTGTTCTTCCCTGTTCATGGCTGACCAGATGGTCCTAGCATGTTGCGGATGATCTAAAGAGCATGTTATAAAGCGTGGTGTGTTAATAGAGGAAGATTCAAGTCTTAGTTATGTTTGGCCGACAGTGTGAAGATCCGCGTTGAGTTTAGCCGACCTTGTTGATTATTCCAAGGTTGATGAAGTGTATAAATACTTGTTGAGGAGTTGTCGAAAAGCATCCTTGAACAAATGAGTTAAATCCAAAGAAAGGATCAAAAAGCAGAGCAGAGCAAAAGAGGAGCGAAGGAAGTATAGAGTGAAGAGTCAGTGAAGAAGAATTTGAAGATAGGAGCAGAAGTTTTTGAGCCTTCAAAGGGACTGATTAGGCATGAATGTAGATGGTATTTCTTAGTTCATTATCTCTGTGTAAATCATAATTTCTTATAGGCAGTGAGCCTCTTCTTGAGTAGTGAGATCTGGGTAGTGTGCCTTCTATTTTCTTAAGTACTCTTAACAGGATACACATTTTTGTGGGTTAACCCCCACTGTGGTTTTTCCCTTAACCGGTTTTCCACGTCAAAATTCTGGTGTTATGTGTTCATATTGTTTTTGCTCATGTGTTGATTTTTTTTTTTTTAAATGCGCCTGGTAAACTTTTTAACGTGACCGGCGACGCTGGTGCGACACGCCCTCCGGGTCCATGCAAATGCTTTTGCCCGGAGCAATGAATCGGTGAGGCCACAACTGGGGGACCTCATCCCCTAAGAAGAACACTTCAAACCCGCGAGCTCATCGACCCAGCGAAGGCGTAAAGCCTTGCGAGCTCGTTGGCCTAGCGGGGGTTTGAACTCTATGGCCGCCACTACAACCGAGGAACTTAACCACCAAACCATGCCATCATCGGCTGCTCATGTGTTGATTAATGCTTTAATGTTTTCATCATTAATCTGGTTGTAAAGAAGATTTTAAAAGTTAAAGTTTAGGGACAACTGATTCAACCCCCCCTCTCAGTTGTCCAGACTATTTCCAACATTCCCATTAACCCAAAGCAACCATCATGGTTGGTGGAGGGGGCTATGAACCTTGGTATTCCTTTGAATTTTGATGAAGACCAAAGTCTTTCGTTGCCATCTACACCAAACACAATGAGTGCATCTCCATTGGTACACTTTTATGTTAATTGTGGATATTAGGAAGTGGGGGAGGATGTTACAGAATTGGGAGGAGCTTAGGTTTTGGAGGAAAATGTTAGTGAGGGCCAAGTTGAAATTGAACTAGAATCCATCCAACCATTAGGAGGCCAAATCAATTTTTCCATTATCTAGTTCCTTAAGCTGATTGTTCATCTAGTGAAGCATACCTCAAAGCATCAAGCTGACAATGGAATTCGACCGAGTAGACAATATCAACTTATCACTACAGATGATTACATGAAGCTATTAATGAAGCAAGAGGATAGGAAGAAAGAAATCCAAGAGTTGAAACTTCAGAAGAGAACAAATTAAAGAGAGAAAGGTTGAAAGAATTACCGCTAGAGACATGAAGGAGCAATTAAAAAAAGAAAGAGAACTTCAACGACAAGCAAATAAGCTACAAAAAATTTAATAAAGGAGAGAGAAGGAACAAAAAAAGGACCATCAAAGAATTGAATAGGAAAAAGATTAAAAAAGAGAAAGAATTGGAAAAGGCCAAAAACTAATTGGAAAGGCAAAGGCATTTGAGCAATCCATTGAATCCCTTGTCTGAACAACATGTTATATTTAGGGACTTGATAACTATCATCGTGCTTAGTATTCTACAATAATGCCTTTTGTAGGTTTTACTCAAGGCCATTCAAGTAGCAGTCCTATAGCTTCTCAAACAATAACCATGGAGTGTCATGTCCCACGTTGAATAGATTAGCTCATTCCAATTAAAGATTGAAATGACCAAACTAACTTCATCAATCATAGAAGCCATCATCGAACTACATCGAGTTGTTTGAAGTCTTGATTATATCTCATGGTATCGATCACCATATTCATTGAAAATCCTTGGTGACTATTGAAGGCATAGAGGATCAATCAGATTGCTATTGTTTGGATTGAATAGGATTACGAAGCCAGTAATCACTAAGGCCTTCGCTGCAAGCTACAGAAGTCATGGGAGGCCTTGTAGAGAGTATTAATTACTTCATTGGTGTGATATACATCATTAAGAAGGCGATCAGTAATAACAAACATTCCGAAGGTCTTAGCCAAGCAACAAATGGGAATATGAATCGGAAGTTGGTGCCAAACAATGAATAAGATAAGACAAAACAACACTCAAGGATAAGCAAATGATTAATTATTTAAGGCGCTGATTATAGTAAGAACTTATAAATAAGACAAAACACAATAAAGACAAGTCAGCATAAGACAAAGGTTATGAATTAACTAATTAGAAGGAACGGTTGTCTAAGAGACATCTCCTCATTATGGGATGTGACTTCTGGTCTTTCCCTCCGTATATAAGTGGCATCAAAGGAGGAACACAAGGACAATTCACAGATCAGAATCATACAAATATTGCAGTCCAGTCAATCAAACAATCTCAGATATACAAACTTAGAATGAACAACATTCAAGCAGCGGATCAGTATTGTATAATGTTGGATCAACATTGTCATCACTCAAGATTTATCACAACAACACATTATAGGACAACACAAGGTTCAAAAATAAGAATCTTCTTATACAGGACATTACAAGTGGTATCAGAGCAGTCATCCTACCAACCTGTGAAGTAAATTAATGCAACATTATACAAGACAATCCTCACATAACAATAACAACAATATGGAAATGAACAATCAATTGAAGGCTTTCATGGAAATGACCACAAAGGCTATGATAGAACAAACCAAAGCTACCCAAGCACTTCAACAAACATTACAAAGCATGGGAAATGTGATAGACAATCTCAAAAATCACTCAACAAATGAAAAAGAGGTGGGATCTAACCACTCCAAGACTAACAATTCAACATCAAATCCAAGGGTTCCAAAACCCTACTTCTTACCTGAAGAGGAGACATCAAGAATGGAAGAAACCGCTCCACATTCAATGAGCATGGATGATATTGCAAGAGCATATGCAAGCTTAGAGCCTGAGGTGCAAAGGGTGGTATCATTCAATGATTATAGAAATTCAAAGAGGAATGAGTCAACAAGGAAGGAAAGGAGAAACATTAACAAAGATTTGAAGCAAAAAGCCAACAAGGTGAACCTTCCCAAATTTGATGGAACCAACAAAATCACCCCACTTGCATGGTTGCAAAAGTTGAATGACTACTTCCACCTTAGCCCAATGACTGAGAGGGATGCCCTCCAGTTTGCCATTCTACACTTGGAGGGATTAGCCTACGAATGGTGGCATCATGGGAAGCATACTCAAGGTCATGAGGCCATCACATCTTATGAATAATTTTCCAAAAGGTTCATTAAAAAATTTGATCGACGACATCCACAACAAGACTTCAAAGAGCTGACCCTATTGAGGCAAAGAGGAACCATGGATGAATATATCAATGAGTTTGAGAAGATAGCCATCCGAGTTTCAGGAGTAGACGATGACAGACTCACATACTTATTTATTGAAGGATTAGATGAAGCACTACGAGGCTTAGTGGGAGCACTTAAACCCACAACACGAAGATGCCATTGAAATGGCAACTCAATTGGAAAAGAACAAACCCTCAAATCCCTATACAAAACCATCCCACAAAAAGGAAAGATTCCATGAATCTTTCTTGTCCAAAAATGAAATAAATGAGAAAAACTTATGTTACAAATGCAAGGAACCCTGGGCTCATGGACATACTTGCCAAAGAGATGGAAGACCCTAGACCAGAGATGGTACGGTAAAAGACAATTTCTAAAAAAGGAATCTATGCTTCAAATGCGACGAAAAATGGGAGTCGGGTCACCGATGTGCAAGAAAAAGAGAACAAAACCTAAAAATCATGACAAATGAGGAATTGGAGGAAAATTTTGAACCTAAGGAGAAGAAAAAGAAACATAGTGAAGAAAAATGTTTATGATTGCCTGAGTACAAGCAAACCATATTAGAGACATGATACGTAGGAAGAATGCCCTCCATCATGCTCTCATCAAATTATGTTAAAGGGATGATAGGTAGGAAGAATGCCCTCCATCATACCCTCATTAAGAGATGATAGGTAGGAAGAATGCCCTTCATCATACTCTCATCAAGTTATGTTGAAGACATGATAGGTAGGAAGAATGCCCTCCATCATGCTCTCATCAAATTATGTTAAATGGATGATAGGTAGGAAGAATGCCCTCCATCATACCCTCATTAAGAGATGATAGGTAGGAAGAATGCCCTCCATCATACTCATCAAATTAGGTTGAAGACATGATAGGTAGGAAGAATGCCCTCCATCATGCTCTTATCAAATTATGTTAAAGGGATGATAGGTAGGAAGAATGCCCTCCATCATACCCTCATCAAGACATGATAGGTAGGAAGAATGCCCTCCATCATGCTCTTGTCAAGATGTGATAGGTAGGAAGTGTGCCCTCCATCAAACTCTTGAACCTTGAAGGTGGACATAAGAGGTGATAGGTAGGAAGTGTGCCCTCCATCATGCTCTAACTTGCAGGCATTTCTATGGATTCTACCAAAGGATCGACTTGAGGTTTGGATAGCTATATGTTGAACTAAATGTTATTTATGTTATATCATTAATTATGTTATGATGCATTGATTTCATTGCTAATTTATTAATCTTTAATATTACTAATGTCCCTTCCAAGAGTTATTCTTGTGTGGAGGTGAAGAAATTAGTACATCCTACAAGGAGACATTAGGGAGGTAGGGAGGTATAGAACATAAAAAGTTAATTTCATTAATCACAAAGACCCATGAACCAAATTCATTTCTATATTAGATCAATTCTTCCAAGGGTCTCTTTTGAGTTCTTCTCTTGATTTAAGTAACATAAAACCGATACTTAGTTATATTATGGGCCCACAACCCACAAATTTCCAGGATCATTCTTCAGCACTTAATAATCATCTATAACACTTGTATTTCCTCAAACACGTCATTATTCAAAATAAAAAAAAAGCTTACCAAATCTTCTTTGATCATAAATTTTCTATCCATGACATCATATAATCAATTACTCCTCAAGAACATAACTCTTCTCAATTTTGAGATCAATAACATATTAAAGGGTAAAACTACAAGATGACAAGTACAAGACCAAATCTCATAATCAAAGATCAAGATATTTTCATCATTCATTGGAATCTTTAGAATCTCAATACTCTCAAATCTTCTTTAATCTATGATACTTGCATCACATCGTTGTTAATCAAAACATCAAACAAATGCTCTTTTGATCACAAATTCTCTCATGGAATTGCAATCTCTCTTCACTAAAGCATGTTCAATCTAAAACCACGATTTCGTCTCAACACATCAGACATTAAAAAGTGCAAGGTAATGAAAGAACTTGTTGTGATTGCTTGTGATTGCTTGAGGACAAGCAATCTTGAGTGGGGAGGGCTGTCATGTCCCACGTTGAATAGATTAGCTCGTTCCAATTAAAGATTGGAATGACCAAACTAACTTCATCAATCATAGAAGCCATCATCGAACTACATCGAGTTGTTTGAAGTCTTGATTATATCTCATGGTATAGATCACCATATTCATTGAAAATCCCTGGTGACTATTGAAGGCATAGAGGATCAATCAGATTGCTATTGTTTGCATTGAAAGTAATCACTAAGGCATTCGCTGCAAGATACGAAAGTCATGGGAGGCCTTGTAGAGAGTATCGATTACTTCATTGGTGTGATATACATCATTAAGAAGGCGATCAGTAATAACAAACATTCCGAAGGTCTTAGCCAAGCAACGAATGGGAATATGAAAAGGAAGTTGGAGCCAAACAATGAATAAGATAAGACAAAACAACGCTCAAGGATAAGCAAACAATTAATTATTTAAGGCATCGATTATAGTAAGAACTTATGAATAAGACAAAACACAATAAAGACAAGTTAGCATAAGACAAAGGTTATGAATTAACTAATCAGAAGGAACGGTTGTCTAAGAGACGTCTCCTCATTATGGGATGCGACTTCTAGTCTTTCCCTCTGTATATAAGTGGCATTGAAGGAGGAACACAAGGACAATTCGCATATCAGAATTATACAAATATTGCAGTCCAATCAATCAAACAATCTCAGCTATACAAACTTAGAATTAACAACATTCAAGCAGCGGATCAGTATTGTATAGTGTTGGATCAGCATTGTCATCACTCAAGATTTATCACAGCAGCACATTATAGGACAACGCAAGGTTAAAAAATAAGAATCTTCTTATAAGGGACATTACATGGAGGACCATTTGGCTGGGAAAGGTTCACCAAACAACAACACATCAACAAACCCCATGCCCTCATCAGGGTTCTCCTTTTCACCATGGTTTCAATCATAAGAATGTGAAAAGGCACGGGGTGGATACTTTTTTGGGAGGCATGTATGCCATTGTCAAGTTAAAATAGCATGATAGGTTGCATGCCATTTTGTTTAATCACTTAATGTGTTAATACCATATGAGTGTGCAAGAATGTATATGTTGAAGTTCTATCATCATTTTGAAGGTCATCCATATATATACAACAAACCAATTTTGTCACATTACTTTGTTCTTGTCTATACCATTATGTTATGTGATTGAGTGAATTGTTGTTGTCATACTCTTTTGTTAATGTTTCTGATTTATATATCCTAATGTTAGTATACACACACACACACTTGAAATGAAATCTTTTTCAATATCTTCCTCAAATTTACAGCAGCACAAGTCTTTTTTCTTTCATAATTTGAAATATACAATGAAATAAAATACAAGTTCCAAATTTATATATCCATATACAATGAAATTAAATACAAGTTTCAAATTTATATATCCATATATAATGAAATAAAATACAAGTTTTAGATTTATATATCCTTATGAGTGGATAGTTTAGTTTATGTTAATCAACTTAGAACTGGTTTTAAATTAACATGTTTATAAGTATGTTTGAACACTAAGACCAAATGAGATCCTAATATAGGAAAATCTACAATGAATTTAACTTGAGCTAAAATATTTTTTACTATCTTCCTAAAAATTACACTAGAATAATATCAATACAAGTCTCCTTTCCTTCCTAATTAGAATTATATTGTAGTTTCTCTAAGCTTGTGCTTGTGTTAAAGAGTAAAGGCAAAAGAAGTGAGTTGAGAGTTTGAAAGGTTGTAGGTGTTGCTTTTACTTTTATACAAGATAGGTGTGGGAGAGTGTTATATATATATATATATATATAATACCCTAAAACACTTGGGTTTTGAATATTTTTATTCCAATGGGTGTTTAAGTATGTGTGTGTGTGTATAAACCCATATCCAAGCCAAATACAAATAAATTGAAGTGTTAACTGTTATATCTACATAAACCCAGTTGGAAGATGATTAACATAAAGTAAACTATGAACTATTATGTGCGTATATAAATACCCTTAAAAACCCATCGGAATTAAAATATTTTAAACCCAGTTCGAAATCAATAAACATAAAAAATCTTAAAAAACCCATTACAATTAAAATATTTAAAAACTTGTTGGAAACTGAATACTAAAATACCCATTGGAACAAAAATTTCAAAACCCAGTTCGACTTGGCCCTCACCCACATTAGCCAATTGCAATAAAAACCTAATAAACTCATTTCAAACCATTGCAGCAAAAATATACAACCATATGCAACAAAAAACCAAAAAAACCCAGTTTGACTTGATTATACAACTTGAAAAACCCATTGCAACAAAAATATGTAAAACCCATAATGTTCATTTTGAAATTACTCTATCAATAACAAACAATTAAAAGGAAATGAGAGCATATAGGGTCACTGCCATAGTGAGGTTGGAAGACAACCTCACCTTCCATTTTCTCTACTCAATCTGCCTCGGCCATGGAAACCAAGATGAGTCAAACAATTTCCATTGAAATACAGTGTGTTGAAAAACACAAGTCGAAATAACAATGATAGACACCCTCCCAAGCTCTCTGCAACATGGTGGAAGGCACAACAATAGACCGAGAATGGTGAATACTGCTCCATGATAGGTCCTATCATGCACAATGTTGGGTTTATTAGTCTTCCACAATGGTGAAGGTGGAAGCATTGACTAGCAATGGAGAGGAGGACACGGAGGTGAAAGTCGGCGGCATAAATGACATTACCAACCAACATTAATTCCTTGTGCTTCGAGATAAATGTCTCGAGCTCAAGTGGAAACAAGATTGCTGAGTAGGCAACACTTTCACAAGTCCATCATGGCAGTTTGGGTGTGTGACATGTCTTTGAGTGATGTGGAAGGGTGGCAGAAGTAGCCCACAACACCATTAGGCCCTCTCCACTACATTGACAACATTCACTTGAGTGACCGTCATGGTTGATTGGAAAGATTAAAGAAGATACCATCTAATTTTGGAACATTTATTTGAATACAATTCTTTACTTCTATTTAGACATGAGCATATTCACGTATTCTCTTTCTATAATTCAGCTATGTTCTAATAGAGGAATGTTAGTGCTTTATTTTTTTAGTTAAGAATATGAACCATCCAAATTTACTGGAACAACATTCAATTGTATGATAATTTTGCATTTTCCATCAATGTGTTTTGAATGATAGTGTTGGAGCCTTCTCAACAACAATTTTTTTATGTAATGGTTCCTCTATGTTCTAGGGTTTAGGGTTTAAATCCAAAATAATGTGTCGCCTTGAGGTTGTAGGGTTTATCCCTTCACAAACTTATTTTTTCAAGTTGGCCAGATGTCCAAGTTGTCCCACTTAATGGTTACTGCTTGATCTCTTTGTAGTCCATCAATATTACTAACCCTATGCATTGTTTATTGCTTGTTGCTAAGTCCCCACTCTAGAAACTTATACCTCGGTCACATGGTACCCAAATGCTATGTTATGTTAGCACTTTGTTACGTGGTAGTCACCCATTGCATCACACGCATTCTCCACATCATAATTTTCCTAGCGGGCCCCCTTTACCATCTCTGCGATGTGTGATATCATACTACATGTCCCTTAGTCTATTGAACTTTGGTTTGAGTCATCCTTTGTTGAACCCATGTTGGCATGACGCCATTGTTTCACCTTTATCCACTTGTTCACTGTGTCCTTTATTTTGCAAAAGAGTTGAGAAAGTTATTGAGATGAAATCATCAAACTCAACAGGTGGTAACATCTTATTTCATTTCAAGCGCTCTTCACATCGTGGTCTTTATCAATGGGCCCGCTCCCTACATTACGATGTGTTAGCTATTGATTTTGTAGTGGTGAGATCCAACAATGGCGATGTCTCCAAATGTCGAAAGTTATTGCATGCTAAGTTGTTAACTAGATAGAGCCAAAATATTGTACCATCAGTGCTCCCAAGTGTTGAGTTGTTTGTAGCTTCGATAAGATAACATAATAATAAATATGAAGTATGTTAAGATAAATATCAATATAGCATGATCAAATGATATATTACCAAAGCATAAACATCTTCTGCATTCTAAACCGTGATTAGTAACTATTAAAATCAGTGAAACCGATTACAATACAAACGGTGACAAAGTCACACCTGTGATAGGCGTGACTCCTTGAGGAGTCACGTCTATCACAAATGTGACTCCTAATGTCACTCACATATTTATATCAATGTCTTTGCCCTGCAATACCACGGATCGACACAAAAATTGGAAGTGTATGAGAAGTGGAAATTGCATCTGAAATACAAAAGAAAGTAATAAGTTAAGTCTGCTATATAAATATCCAACTTTCAGAAAATATCCAAGTCAAAGATTATAAGTTCGATTTGAATTTACATGGTATCAGTGCCAGGTTAAGCAGAATCCGGGCAGAAAATCAAACTTAAGAAATTCAGATTTAATACATCTCATTTCTCAAATGGCGGCAGCAATCCAATTTGAAGACATTGGAAGGAAAGAACAACAAAAAGAAAAAGGTGTAAAGAAAATCAAGATGCGTAAATCGTTATCTTCATAAAAGCGATCCATGAGTATAAGGAGCAGCAATCCATGTTAGGAGGACAGATCTAATTAAAGATAGCAGCAATCATGAGCAAATAATATATGAAAAGATTTGTAATGATTGGTGAAGTTGCATCCCTCAAAGGGAAATAAAAGGAGTCAATGAAGAAGATCAATAGGCATCAAGGAAGGAGAGGAATCAATCGATCTGCAATTAAATCAGCAAAGGTATGGAATCTCTATTATATATTGAACTTATAAATGTCTTAAGGCAATTTCTGAAGATATGCATATTCATATTGCAATAAGTAATATATAGTTGCAAATGCATTACTCAATGATACATTGGTAAATGATAGAAATGAATGACATCAAAAAAGATATGATTAGTATTGGTGTTGGAAATAAGCCACACCTGGACCGACGATGCTCTGGTCCAAGAGGGGCTAGTAGCTTAGTGGTAGAGCACTCCAGCAGCGTATGGAAGGTCCTAGGTTCGAGTCCTAGCTGGTCCATGTCTCAACATGGTATTAGAGCTAGGCCCAGGCTAGGAGCCCCAAGCACACGAGAGGTGTGGCTTAAGGGGGGGTGTTGGTGTTGGAAATAAGCCACACCCGGACTGACGATGGACTGGTCCAAGAGGGGCCAGTAGCTTAGTGGTAGAGCACTCCAGCAGCGTATGGAAGGTCCTAGGTTCGAGTCCTAGTTGGTCCATGTCTCAATAATTAGCTTATAGGAATGCATTACATTATATTGACTAGAATAGCAATCAAATGAAATTAGTCATATAATTGACATAGGATATTTATGTACATTATCATCATGAATATGGAATCTTGATCACATATAATGGATGAACAAATGAATGTCATTATAAATGAATATACAAGGAAGAATGAATTAATATGATAAATGTGTATATATAGAATGAACATGATCAATAATGATAATGGAAAGTGATCAAACTTTAGATCATATGTGATGAGCCATATGATATGAGGCCAAAATGATAAGTCATCATATGAAATATCAACAAAGACTTAGAAATCATAGGATTGTGCTATATCCAAGAAAAGGATTAGCCTCATCATTAATCGTCTCGTTATCCTAGGTGTATGGGTAAGTTAGGAGATTGTATGTTGGACCTAGGTAACCCTCAAGTGGATGAAGAACACTGTGTGGGTGTGAAGTCCTTGGGCCTATGGTAATGATGAGCTCATCAATGTTAAATGTCCCTGACGTGAGGTGACTCTTGGTGGGATGAAGAATGTGTGGTGGACATGAAGTTCCATCAAGCCATATGGTGAAGAACTCTGTGTGGGAGTGAAGCCTTTAGGCCTTCGTATGGGATGGTTAATGGCTCCTCAATGAACCATACCTATGGAGCTAGAGATGGATTAATGATAGGGCGACACATGATCCTCTCAAGGGTAGAGCATAAGGCCTTTGATCATGAATATGAATATGGATATAAATATGAATATGAAAGTGAATATAAATGATTATGAATATGAAAATGGGATTAAGAGGGAGTTCACTGTACCTTATAATCCTCAACAAAACGGAGTTGCAGAAAGAAAAAATAGAACCATTGTAGAAGCTGTTAGGGCTATGTTACTTGATCAGAATATAGACACTTCACTTTGGGCAGAAGCATCTAGTACTGCTGTCTATATACAGAACAGATGTCCTCACTCTCATATTGATGACAAAACTCCTCAAGAAGCCTTCACTGGCACAAAACCAGACTTTAGTCATTTAAGGATATTTGGTTGTCCTGTTTACATTCATGTGCCCAAAGAGAAAAGAACTAAGCTAGAACCTTCTGGGAGAAAAGGCATCTTTGTAGGCTATAATGAAACATCAAAAGCTTATAGAATATATATACCTAGTCAAAGACAGATTGAACTAAGCAAAGATGTGATTTTTGAGGAAGACATAGCTTTCAAAAGAGCCAGAAATGATATTGAGTCAGAAATTCAAACTTCCAACTCAGGCATAGAAGAGGATCCTACACCTAAGTTTCAGAGGGAGTATCCTAAGGAAGAGGTAAACCATGAACAAATCACATCACTAGAAAATCCCAAGAAAAGACCACTTTGGGCCACCAAAACAATGGAAGAAGCTAAAAATTATGCCACTCCCTCAGGGACTTTTAGGGAAAGCACAAGACCTAAGAGATTCTCTAGTTATGTAGCTTTAATGAGTGAATTCATTAAATCAGAACCTTCTAGTGCTATAGAAGCTCTTAAGCACCAAGTATGGAAGGATGCCATGACAGAGGAGTATCAATCCATTCTAAAGAATGATGTGTGGGATATAGTACCTAGACCAAAAGGGAAATCTGTTGTTTCTTCAAAATGGCTATTTAAAATCAAACATGCTGCAGATGGCAGTATAGGTAAATACAAAGCAAGATTTGTAGCCAGAGGATTTTCACAAAAGGAAGGAATTGATTATGACGAAACCTTTGCTCCAGTTGCTCGATATACATCGGTCAAGGTAGTTCTAGCTATTGCAGCAGCCAAAGGGTGGAAAGTCCATCAAATGGACATAAAAACTGCTTTCTTAAATGGAACCATTGAAGAAGAGGTTTACTTAGAGCAACCTGAAGGATTTGAGATTCACAATGCAGGATCCCATGTATGTAAATTAAAGAAAGCTCTATATGGACTTAAACAGCCCCCCAAAGCCTGGTATGAAAGAATTGACAGTTATCTCTTGAGATTAGGCTTCTCAAAGAATGATGCAGATCCAAATCTCTACTTCAAACAAAGCAAATGTGATATGTTAATATTGATATTATATGTTGATGATCAATTGATTACAGGAGAAAATTACCTTATTGATCAGTGTAAGAAAGATCTAGCTTCAGAATTTGACATGAAGGACTTAGGTCTATTACACTACTTCCTTAGACTGGGAGTATGGCAGAAATCAGACTGTATTATTCTAAACCAAGGGAAGTACACAATTGATATATTAAAAAGGTTTGGTATGATGGAATGTAGACCTATGTCTTCCCCCATGGAAACAAATCTTCATAAATTGAAGGAAGCAGCAGCAGATTCTCCATTGGCAGATCCCACTCTGTACAGGCAGATAATTGGATCCTTGATGTATTTGGTCAATACCAGACCTGATATCTGTTATGCTGTAAATGCCTTAAGTCAGTTTATGTGTGAGCCCAAGAAGATACATCTTGTGGCTGTGAAACATATAATGAGATACCTTCAAGGTACTCTAAATTATAGCTTAAAATATGAAAAGGTTGACTTAGATCTACATGGATTCACAGATTCAGATTGGGCTGGAAGTGTAACTGATCGGAAGAGCACCTCCGGATGTTGTTTCAGTTTAGGGTCAGCAATGATATTGTGGATCAGCAGAAAACAGTCTTCAGTTGCTCAGAGTTCTACAGAAGCCGAATATATTGCAACTTCTATGGCTGCTAGAGAGGCAGTATGGCTTAGAAAATTGCTTGTGGGATTATTTGGTAAACCTCTGGAACCAACTATCATCCACTGCGACAATCAAAGCTGTATTAAGCTATCCGTGAATCCAGTATTCCATGATAGATCTAAACATATTGAGATTCCTCATCACTATGTGCGTGATATGGTCGAAAGGAATGTGATTCAGTTGGAGTATATCAGTACAAGAGATCAAACTGCAGATATTCTTACTAAACCACTACTCAAGGTAAAAGTTGAATACTTTAGAAAAAATCTTGGTATGATTGAAATGTAAAATTCTAATTGATTTGTACTAATTTATTAAAGATGTTTAATGTGTAAACATCTTGTGTCATATGTGTGACTATGACATTATGGGCCTACCCATTCTGTGTTTATTTCCAAAAGGTGACGATTTTTTGGATAATCTACACTTGTACCTAACATTATAAGGTGGCGATCTTATAATGTTCATTAGACTGATATCATGTGACTTGATATTGGTATGAATCATGGAGTTATCATGATTAAGTTATGGTAGAGATTATGTGACTTAATGTCAGTGCACATACCATAACTGGGATATATATAAGGAGAATGTAATGTTCTCGAGTATAGTATATCCTTTAGTATCACGAGGTAGGTGATGCTACGTATCATGAGATAGGTGATACTATATATCATGAGTTATGTGATATTAAATTACTTTGAGTAATTCATTATAGATCAGATAATTGATATTCACAGAGATTATTGTGATATTGTTATCTTCCCGAGCTAAGAGGGAGTGTTGAGTTGTTTGTAGCTTCGATCAGATAACATAATAATAAATATGAAGTATGTTAAGATAAATATCAATATAGCATGATCGAATGATATATTACCAAAGCATAAACATCTTTTGCATTCTAAACGGTGATTAGTAACTGTTAAAATCAGTGAAACCGATTACAATACAAATGGTGACAAAGTCACACCTGTGATAGGCGTGACTCCTTGAGGAGTCACGTCTATCACAGATGTGACTCCTACCGTCACTCACATATTTATATCAATGTCTTTGCCCTGCAATACCACAGATCGACACAAAAATCGGAAGTGTATGAGAAGTGGAAATTGCATCTGAAATACAAAAGAAAGTAATAAGTTAAGTCTGCTATATAAATATCCAACTTTCAGAAAATATCCAAGTCAGAGATTATAAGTTCGATTTGAATTTACACCAAGTGTATGCAAACTTTATTGTGATTGGTCCACGTCATATATAGGGTGTTCAGAGACAAATCTAAATGGGCCAACACTACCAACCCAACACCTAGCGACATTTCATTGCATTGCAACCTTGATGGTGCGCCACTATCTTGCGACTGCGAAGTGCAATGGTCGTAGATTATGTGGTGATGATATTTGATGGTGGAAAACATCCCAATTCTATAAATGCCTATTTGTCCCAACATGTGTCCAAGGACCACCATGCCAATGTACCACACATACTCCTACCCACCCAATTGCTCAAATCTTGTTGGCTTGAAGGGTGGGTCGGTATTTCAATATTTTCAAAAATGTGAAGGAAAGGATGGACACGTGGACGACTTTCCTTTTGTTGCTTGTGCCTTCCACATTGTGATTTTAAAGGGCATGCATTTTAGACTAATCTCTGACCATTGATTCTTATCATAAGTAAGATCAATGGCCCTAACTTGAGTAGGATTGAAAAGTTTAACACCAGTGACATAAATGGCATTAGTTTTGCATGAGCATTCAAGGCGAAGCTTGTGGGAAGGGTAAACTCATTTCAGGCGATATTTGGAGCAGAAGGAAGACAATTTCTTGTTGTTTTACTATCATTTTGTGGAGATGAAGGAGCTATAAGTGCTGCTACAAGTTTAGGAGGAGCTTAGACGAAAAAGTTGTAAGTGCCATTGCTTTAGTAATTTTAGTTGGTCACTAAATGATTGCGAATGGCAAATGTGTGAGTCATTGATCGTAATTACTCTATGCATTTGTGTTACAACTAGGGTTTTGTATGCTTTCTCTAAAGCTTGTTAGAATTGATTGAAGAAATATCCCTGCAATTGATAAAACTATTTAGCTGTTTGACCATCGTTAAGCTCGTTTCTATAAAACCCTAGAAAACTTTGCAATCCAAAAATTAGCTGAATGTCTACCCAATCCACCCACTCTAAGAGACCTCTAGACCAAGACATTTTAGACCAATTGTCTAGTTCTTCCAAGAAGATAAAGCGCACCCATGGAACTAGAATTTTATCTGATAGGTTGTAGGATAGATTTGAACGCATTAGAGATGGAATTCTCCCATCCACAGGCTGGGACTTATATTGATATTGCAAGCAACCTACCAACAAACTAGTTCCCCTTTGCAACATTTGGAGATTGGACATGAGGACATTGGTTGTCTCAAACTTCTTTGTAAATCATAATCTCATGTTTGGAATTTATACAAGATATGATTCCCAAACTAGACAACTGATGGAGAGTCAAGGAAAGGTGGTTTTCACCCTGAACAAAGATTTGATCAGGATTGTCTTTCATCTCAACCCTCATGTCAATCAACAAATAAACCAAGATGAATCATGTAGAGAATATAGAAAGGATAGACATGGCTACAAGGTTAAGTGGCTCCCATCCCACATGCCTAAGGGTGAAGCAGGAAAACTGATAATTATCCCAATGAATGAGGTAGAGCCTCTCAATGTAAGTGCTTTTGAAGATTACTTTCAAATGATGTATCGAGCCTTGTGTCAAATTTTTGGAATAAATTATAAAGCCCAAATGCCAATTGCATTAATGATGTTAGCTGTAGATATTCAAAATAGGTATGTCAACATATTATTTGACTATGACACCCATTTGGCTAAAAACATTCATAAGGAGATCACTACCATGAAGAAAGAAAATAGAATGCCTTACTTTAGGTGACACTCTCACTTCTGCCATATATTATTGTATTTGGGTGAGGATCATTGGGATCCTATGCTAGGGTTGGTCACCACAATTGAGCAAGGAGAGCCTACTCTAGTTCAAGAATGGACATATCTATTTGACTCCCATTGGTTGATGGCTAGTTATTGCATGTTTGAAGATAACTTTGTGCAAAAGGTTACAACATTGTTAGGGTACAAGAAAGGAAGGCTTTCAAATGTGTTCACTATGTTTTTAAGGCCTAAAGCATTAAACCCACAAGCTCATGTCAATCATAACTAGGGAGATTGATTCTACCACAAGAACCACACTATTATTAGAGTTTATGGCGCTGAGGTAGCCCCACACATTTTATCGTTTTAGGTACCTGAGAGGGTGGATTTTCTTCAAACCATGTGGAAGTTGAACCATTCAAAGAACTGGTTTGATCCACACAATACTCAGGAGCCGAAACACTTTGCCCATTTAAATGTTTTTTATTTGGCCTTGGATCTCTTTCGCATCACCAATGAAAGGAGGGACTTTGATGGATGGGTAGCAAAACCCAATGGGATACATTTATTAGGCCATGGATAGGACCAATGAGGCCATTCAAAATTATTATTGGGGGGATGCAAGTAGATTTGCCCCCATTTGAGAGATCATTGATTGGAGGTGGAACAATTACCTCCACCAATCCATTCATGCAATGTAGTACTACCTCAACCACAAGTTTTTCTTCGTTGATAGCTTCACAAATGCTAATGGGGAGGTTATGGAGGCCCTCTCAACATGCATTGAGAGGATGACATTGGTGAAAGACTTCATCATTTTAGAGTTGCAAAATTATAAGCAAGCTAGTGGGAAGTTCTTTTCTTTGCCACTAGTTATCCAAGGAAAATCCACCCAGACCCCAAGTAAAAAAAAATGAAGTCTTATATCTTATAAGTTACAAATTACAATTATTAATAAAATATTATTTGCTTACAAACTCTTGAATATCTTTTTTGTAGGTTCTTGGTGGGAAGATTGGGATGGAAATACCCCAAATCTCCAAAAGCTATCCCTTTGAATTGTCTCAACCTTGTAATGATTTTGGTTGAGCACAACTGGAGTTTGTTTGACATCATTCACATGAAGAAGCATAATAAGTCGACTCAACGATGCATCAATGATCTAGTTTTTGTGCAATACAACCTTCAACTTTGCACAAGAAAGGTGGAGGACAAATCAAAGTAGCATATTGATTTGGATGAGATTGATCCTTATAGTGATTGGACCATGCAAGATGAGGAACCCTCCTTGTTTACAGATGACGAGATTGTTGATTTCAAGAGGCAAGCTATGGAAGATGTGGCTACAATAGAAGTAGACGAGATTAGATTGTCATTGGATGATATTGATGTGGCAAAAGAGTCATTGGCATCTAGTAGCAGGGTGGAACCACAGGGACAACCTTCTAGGCCGAGCGAGGAGTTGCAGCTGAGTGTGAGGACTAGACCCTCTACCCCTCAATTTTTCACTAGAATAGAGAAGAGGAAATTGTAAAATCTTGTAATTTGTAACTTGCCTAGATATGCAATTTATGATGATCATTTTCAAAGACAACCATCATAAATTCATTATGGATATCAGCTAGCTATTGTTTCCGCATGATGATGTAATTTTGTTGTCAATTTGTATTCAAATCTAATAGAAAACACTTCCTCATGGCTTTATAGACTCATTTGATACATTTTGTAATTGAATTTTGCTAAAAAAAAATGTTTTTGAAGAAATTTAAATACTTTTTTAAGTTGTCAAGTTTTTCTGAGTTGGAAATTTTTGGTCTATTGAGTCCAAGTTGAGTCGAAGTTTGCGAACTATGGTTCTCCTAATCCAGTGGTTGTTCTCACTCAATTCCTCCACTTTTTAGGATTTATATATAGCCGGTAAAGGCTTATCAAAGTTAACATAGATCTGTGCATAGTTGTTAACCCCTAGATTCCTTGTGAATTATGACGGTACTATGTATCCTGCAACTGAATTTCCAATCTTCTGCAAAGAGGTTTCTTGTTAGTAATTCACTTGAAAGTAAGGCAGATTTACTCAAGGCGGAAAGCAGTGTTCCATAAATAAAACATATTTTCTCATGAACTACGACTCTTCTTGGAATACCTTGGAATACCTGATCTTTTTCTTTTTCTTGGAATTCCCTTTGGCATCATTAATGTTTTCATAGCGCCTGAGAGATTCCGGTTATCTTGGACCCAAATCCTTAAGAGTTTCTAGTCTAGCAAAGGCATCTGTAAATCTGTATATAATCAATCTCTTTCTTACATCAACCAAATTCTTTATTCCATTTTATCCACTGAGAAAGAGATCTTTGACACAGTCTAGTTTGAGATAGAATCTACTTCCTTTTTGTGGGAATGTTCTTCTGGCTGATATTTGCATAAATCTTTGTAGCTCCTCGTTGCATACTTGTGGGATTTCTTGTCATAGAGCAGTTCTGAAATTTAGGCTTGGATTGTTGGAGGAATCATTCTGAAAGGGGGCCATGGTCCCCCCTCTAAGTGACAACCACTAGATCCAATCAGTTGTTGACTGTTGGGCAAGAAAATTACAAATTTGAACTGGTTATGACAGTGAAAGGGCAAGGGGAATCCCTAGGAATAGAGATATACTCACTTCACAAAGTAGATTACGAATTGAATTTTTTTGCTCATTATTAACACATCAAACAAGCCGTCAATTTCTTTTCTCAAGGGATAAATGGAAGCTTTTAATGTTCCATATTTTTTAGCAAACATTTTAATACTTTTCATTCCAAAGTAAACAAATAGTGTATCTAAACTCTACCTTTCACTTACAGTCTAGAATTTAGGACTAATAATTCTGATCCTGCCCCTTTAAGAGATCTATACTATACTGGATTGATTTGAGTCACAATCAAATGTACAAAAACCCAATTCTTCAAAGTAAATAATTCTGATCCTACCCCTTTAAGAGATCTATACTATACTGTATTGATTTGTGTCACATTCAAATGTAGAGAAACCCAATTCTTCAAAGTAAATAAGCTGAACACTAAATGTAAAAATAATATTACAAGGTGAACATCAAATACAAAGAAAGTGTCCCTAATAACTTCCAAATGACATTTGTACACTGGCTGGCTGCACTATGCCTGGCATTATACATTAGTATCATCAAAGAATAAGGTCTATTCAAATTTCAAAGATGCTAAATCAGACTCTTTACACCGTGGCAGAATATGGTTTGGCAATACTCATTATTTATAGGTATCCTATTAAAATTTTAATTTCACACTATAAAAGGTGCTGGTGTTGGCAGCATCTATGAAGTACAGGTACTCTTATATTTATATTCACAATCATAATTTAGTGATTTTACCACAATATATGCCTATACATATTGATCATCGTTGAGAGTGCATATCCCTGGCAATCCAGGCACTAGTTCTAAAATCAGCTGAGATTTGAACACGCAAAACCTCATGAATTGCACCACGTTGAATAACATACAGAAATTGCTCTTGTTTGGGCTCTAGCAGTTTGCTCAATGGTGCTATGCATACATGCATTTCATCACCCCTTCGGAAACCATTCACCCATTGCCCAAGGCTCCACCATCTCAAGCAAATATGTTTGTCTGCAATTTGGTTCTTAGCAAGAGCTTCTTTCACATATTCAGTCTGCCAGAACATTCAAAAGTAAAAACTGTTAATATTTTAGTTCCTTTGTGATTGTCAATATTAGAAAACTGCAAGATTCTGAAAGCACAGGTTATAATATATTAATATTTAAGGTCAACTTCAAAGAAAATTTCTCAAAATCCATTGTTTTAGCGGCTAAAGAACTTCCTGTTCATTTTCTAGAAGATAAGGTTTGGGTAATGACCAAATGTAAAGGACCATTAGGTCATATATCTAGTTTAAGCAATCCCAAATTGAAATTACAGAATCAAATGCCTTCACTGACTCACCATAAATTGGGATGGTAACTAATCTATGGTGCATGGCAGGCAGATAACATAGTAAAGTGTTTTCATTCTCTGCAGGCATTTGTGACCTAGGCTTACTAAATGATTCTGATTGGTCAAATTATATCGAAAATTTGATAAACTAGTTAAAACCCAAAGGCTTAGAGTATATCAATGTAAACAATAGTCAGGCTGCAGTGTAAAAGTGCTGAGATGAAACTCCAATCAGAGATTTGTCATTAGGACTGGATTTAGCATGCCTAAACTGAATGATTAAGAAAACTTTCCATGGAGAATATTAACAAATATTAATTCTAGAATTTTTTTTTCAGGGGTTACCGAGTCCCACACTTGCGTTGAGATTTTATCCTGAAGCATTTTATCTGATCTGTATTTCTTTTTCTTGCAAGGTTACAAACAAAAAATTACAAAAATATTCATAAAATCATTTATTTTACTTGAAAATGATGTTAAAATCTAAGTTGTCAATTCTAATTTGGATCTTGGTTCAGGTTCACAGATTCAGTTTGTGGATCAGAAAAAAAAATATGGGGATTGGGTTCCTTTTCGGTTCATTTATACCAAAAGCATATAAAAATCATAAATATTTTTACATAAAAATAGGAATAACCACATAAAATATATTTAATAAACAAAACAACTGTTAAAATTTCATAAATTCATACTCCAAAAAACTCGCTAAAAAGACTAAAATAACCCCTGTTCATATGTGGCTAATATTTAATAAACAATACAACTATTAAAATTTTATAAATTCATACTCCAAAAAACTCCCTAAGGAGACTCAAATAATGTTGGATGAATTTAAAACAGCAGCAGCAGCATAGATAATAACATCTCCAAAACTCCCTGTTTTTCACACATACTCATCAGTCATCATTGGACAAAGAAATAGAAGAAGGAGAAGCTTTGAGAAATGATGGGGCTGTCTATATTCTTAGCACATTTTTCTGAACAGCATAACATAGTCATCGCAGATTGTGAATTCCCGATGGATGCCCTATGGATTTGTCGTCACAATGAGTCGGGCATTGATCCATGTTAGGTGTGTTTACAGAACATGGCCAAAGACCGCTAAGGCACGCTTATTTGCCGCTAATGGATAGTAACATCCGAAATCTAATGCATTCTTTACTGCAATGGCATCGTTTCAGGAGGGTCTTATTTTTATTTTTCGAATGTAAAATGTGAAGAAAAAAAAGAGTGATTTATGTATGATAAAACATAAAAACAAACTAAAAATTCCATCCAAATGTGTTGGGTTCATCCCTGGTTAGCCATGATCCTCTTGGATTCTGTCCAGGTTTGCGCGGATTTGCCCAGGACGAATCTGCGGAAAATTTACACCCCTGGCTGAATTTGCATCAGGATCAATCTAGAATCCAAATCTGGTATGAACAGGACCTGAAGCCGGGGGCAAAACCCAGTGAACCAGTAACATAGGTTAAAATATCTAGAAAATGACTATAGATTATGCCGCCTCATGGCAGTGCATAATTAGCGTAGAAATGAGCATGTAGATTGTAATCCATCTTCAATAATGAAATTTCCCTGGATCATATGTAATCATCCATGAAAATCCTTGGGATAAAGATTATAACACATATCCATATCACTCTGGACATTTCAATCTTTGGATTTTCTTCTATAATAGAAGCTCTGTGATACTACACAGAAAAACGATCTGAACACTATACTCCATTCCTTAAAAATTGAGATTGCATATTGGTCATATTCCACAATAACTCCTTAAAGGCTACTTAAGTCATCATAAAACGTAAGTGAAGGAGAATGAAACTTTATTGCTCCAGGCTTTGTAGAAAGCATTTATATATGTTTAGGTTTCACCATAGGAAATTTTGATAAAATAAAGAAAAAAGTTGCTTTGCATTTAAAATTGAACCTTACAATTTAAAAATACAACCATGGAAGAATCGTTGAAATTGAGAGACCAATTTATCATCTTTCAATAAGTACCTTTGAAGGACAGGTTAAATCTATTACGAGTCAGATGATAAAATATTGAATGAATTAAAACAATAAGCGACACATGCTTATACAGAATTACATATCTACAAACTTAGCAAGTTTCTAAAATAGAAACTGCAGAAGATCGTGAAGACTATCTTACCAAACTATTTACAATGCGTTACAAGAATGACCATTAAATAAATATGACATAAGTATTATTCTAATACCCTCCCTTAATGGTCAATTGACCAACAACACCAAGATGCCCCCTGAATTTTACAAACTTATCTAGACTGAGCGACTTGGTGAGAATATATGATGTCTGCTCCTTTGTTGGAACATACAGCAACTGAACTGATCCGTCTTCAACAAGCTTCCGAATGAAGTGACAATGAGTTTCCACATGCTTGGTTCTTTCATGGAAGAATGGATTCTTGGCAAGTTTGAGAACTCCCTAATTATCACAGAACAAGGGAGTCGGACCTGCTTGAGATGTTTGCATATCCGCAAGCATCCAGCGAAGCCAAACTGCTTCACAAGTTGCCTTAACTGCTCACCGATACTTTGCTTCTGTCGAGGAGAGAGCCACTGCCTGCTGCTTTTTACTAGTCCATGTGACTGCACCAGATCCCAAACTGAACACATACCCAGATGTTGATTTCCTGTCATCAACCGAACCTGCCCAATCTAAGTCTATGAAACCATTGAGTCTAGGATCATGACTCCTAGTGTAAAGAAGTCCATAATCAGAAGTGCCCTTCACATAACGCAGCACACGCTTCGCTGCTACCCAATGATCAGCCTTGGGGGCTGTCATGAAGCGTGAAATGTAGCTCACTGCAAAACTGAGGTCAGGTTTAGTGGCAGTGAGATAGATGAGGCTGCCCACTAGTTGCCTAAACAATGATTCATCCACTACAAGTGAGTCTGACTTAGCTGACAACTTAAGCCCTTTTTCCATGGGTGTGGAGGCAAGTTTGCAATCCTACATACGGAACTTATACAGAAGACTTCGAGCATACTTGGACTGGGAGATGAAGATACTGCTCTCGGTCTGCCAAACCTCTACACCTAAACAGTAATGCAAGAGTCCCAAATCTGTCATGTCAAATGTGTTGCACAAATCCTGTTTGATCTCAGCGATCAAATGTGCCGAACTACCAGTAATGATCAGGTCATCCACATAGACAAGAAGAATCAGAATATCACTACTAGTGCGTTTGACATACAAATTAGAGTCAGATGGACTCCTCTGAAAGCCATGATCTGTGAGGTACTTGTCAATCCCGATGTACAAAGCCCGAGGAGCCTGTTTTAGGCCATAGAGTGCTTTTACCAATCTGCACACCTTGTGTTCTTGACCGGCAACCTTGAACCCTGGAGGCTGTCATGTAGACTTCTTCCTTCAACTCACCGTCGAGGAAAGCACTCTTAACGTCCATCTGATGGACTTTCCAACCAAACTGGGTTGCTAAGGCAAGGACGAGCCGAATTGTACTCATCTTGGCTGTAGGATCAAAAGTCTCCTCGTAGTCAATGCCTTCCTTCTGTGAGAACCCCCTAGCAACGAGACGAGCTTTGTACTTGTCAAGGGTTCCGTTAGCTTTATATTTCACCTTATACACCCATTTGTAGCTAATGGGCGTCCTCCCTGGAGGAAGATCAGAAAGGACCCAAGTGTGATTTTTTTGAAGACTCTGGTATTCAGATTGTTGTGTTTTCCTTGCACATACAACGCAGAATAAAATACCTATGTACTCTATCCTCTCTTGAACAAAATCCCTCAATTGCTAAACCAGGTGATCAAATGAGCAGACTCCAAGGTTCTTCATTAGTTATTTTGGTTTCACAACTTGGGATAGCTTAGTAATTGTTGTTTAACACAAAGGGACTTACACAAATGTTCAACAATAGGAAACTTGTTCCTCTTGGATAACAAACAACATAGCTTTTCAAAAGGTCTAGCAATATGTTAACTTAGGATATGGCAATGAAAGTTCTTGAATCTAACTCTAACAAGACTTTAAGAAAATGCAAAAGGAAAGGGTATAGAGAGCTCTAATCTAAAATGCAAGCAATTACCACTAACTCACTGGAATCTCAACCACACTTTGCTTCTCCATAAGGTAACAACTAGACAAAGGTGATGCAATCTTCTAAGGGAAAAAAGTTAAGGTTTTCAGATTACTTATGCCCATAAATCCCCACAAACATGAAGGTGAATGATCATAAAGTAATTGAAGTTAAGCTCAAATAAGGTTCAGATTAACAATGCACTACAATCTGCCATCGACAAATTATAAATGGTATGAACTATAAGGATTCCAAACATGAATCAGCAGTAACAACTTCCATGAAACATAAAACGAAATAGCTGAAAATATTCTATGAGCGAACACCTAGAAACCACGCATCCATTTGAAACAACACAAATCACCATGAAAATTTCAACAATGAATTTGCATCTATTTCAGCAGAGTCTTTTGCAACAATTTCTCAGAGCATTCCCCCCTTCAAATGAGAACAAAGTGAGGCTTATATAGCCCTTAAGATACAATGAATAGGAATCAAAGGCCCTTATTGTGTCACACAGGCAAGTGGTTACAAAATTTACTAATATTAGGCACTGCATCTATGAAGCACTCACAAAGTGGGGTGCCCTCCTTTATGACTTTCCCTTTTTTGTGACAAATTCCACAAATCTTGATATGACACATGTAACCTCTTCCATAGGGACACTTGGCAGTGTTTGAATGGTGCATTCCACGATTTGCAACTCCTCCGTGCACTTGACAAGTGTCATTTTCCATCTAGCCATGGGTGTCTGAAACATGCCCATGAAGGTGGAAAGTGCGCATACATCATCCAGAAGCTCCTTGGAAACAGTTTGTGTATGCTAAAAATACCTTGTATGCATTTTATCTTTCCGCAAATACTCATCAATTTCTCCATTGGGGCAACTATCTTGTTAATAGAAACAAGTATTTTGCCTTGAATTTCTTGAAGTACTTCTTTTGTTCGGAGGCCTTCACTCTCAATCTTCCCCAGAATTTGCTCCTTTATGCTTAGAGTGCAATACCAAGAAGGAAAATCATATGCTGAACCCTGTTCAATCACTCCTTCGTCTATTAAGGTGACATTCGGAGTATATATCAATCTTTTCACTTGAGGCGTCACCTCTTCCCTGATAACTCTGAATTCTGCACAAAACACCAAAACAGCTTGAACTCGATCCAAAAGAGAAGATGCTTCTTTGTACAATTTCACAATTTCATCAATAAATCCATCAGCTTTGATCCTGAAGCTTGTTGTCCACTCTTGCAATGCCTAAGATGAAGATCTCATTCCTTCTAGGTGTGCAATGGATTCCTGCGAAAGCAAGGCCGGTGGTGCAAGTATCCCTTTAGCTTGGTTCACTGGCATCATCAATTGTTGGATATAATGTTGAAATGCTTGATTATCCCTTTCCAACTGGATCCTCCGCTCCCATTCCTTCTTCAATCTTTCTTTGATGGTTGTGACTGAATCCTCGAATTCTTCCATTTCCTGTTCCATCGTGGTTGGACCCAAATCAACTGTATTAATGTTGTATCCACCTGGAACATCCTCACCTGCATCCATGTTGAATCTTGGGACAGCAACATGTACCTGCCTTGCCCCAGCGCTGTCTCTTGTGATCTTTGAAAATTTAGTAACCTTTCGCTTTTCCTTGTCAAGTTTGGCTCTACTCAACAAGTCCTCCAAACTCAAGATGGGCTCTCTTTCAACAATGGATTTCTCTTTAACTCTCTCCCTTAGCCACTCCAGCAATTCTGACAAATCATCCTGATTTTCCTTTGGAATTTTCTTCTGTTGAACAGTAGGGAGAGCCTCCTCATCAAATTCATATAACTCCCTATCATCTTGATTTTCTAGATTAATCTCAATAGCACTTGATTTTGCTCCTTCGGTGGATTTGACAGGACCTCATCAATCTGATTCCCTGCATACTGGATTCCAAAGATTCATGCTTATCATTCCCAGCTTGTACATTCAAGGCCACCTATTCATCGGGCCTTGTTTCATCTCCCTCAATATCTATTATACTATTGTCTTCCTGCCTTGAGGAGGTACTGGCTGCATTTTGGTCACTATTTTTCACTTTCTTACTTGGCTGAATATCTTCTTGTGAATCAGCACCTGCACTTTCTGAATCACTAGAATCACTAGTCACTGGCTGACTCACTACTTGAAGTATCCCTGGACTGATGTGCACTAACTCCTCCCATCAAATTGTAAGTGAATTGAACATTTTTCTCCTAAAGCCTTCGAACTTGGAAGTCCACATATTTTCTCGTATGTGCCACAATTGGTATCATCAAATCATCATTACGTATGACCTCCTGTTTTGACCAATTGATGGTGAAAGGTTTGTTCTTCTCTTGATCATATGAACTTTGTGAGAACCTTATGTGATTCTCCTCAATCTGATCTGGAATGTTAATTACCCTTGTTGCTCTAACCAAGTCCAAAGACAATCTGTAGCAGTTTTTCTTCCTTATTTCCATGTCATCACATGCACCCTCCCAATGATCCTTGAGCTGAGGTCTATGCTCATATTTACTCCCAAATTTCTGCCTAACTGTATTGAATGGATCAAAGTTGCCGTGTGCATCATTATGGCGCACTAGATTATAAGCTTGCAGTTCTATCTCCGAATTTTCAGCTGCCTGTAATGACATACAAGTTTCTAGCCTCCCAATACTAATTGGAAACTTGGTCATAGTTTTCTTTCTCTTCCTTTGAATTTTGTCGAATGCTACCAACTGTCTTGTTACTTCTAACAACACCATTCTATCTGTAGGATATCTTGGCAACCTATAGGGCAATGATGAATATCCTTCAACACGGAGGTATGTGAATCTAGGGACCACTTTCTGCACTTTTCCACAAAGTTCATAGCCTCTTTTGACAATCTCCTGCATGTGTTGCCTTGCAATAATCTGACAATGTACATGGAAAAGGCATCATTAAACCTCCTATAGTGAGATATAGCCTGTAAGTGTAGCTGAGGCTATCAGTCATAAAATTTGAATTGCCCATCTCTGTTTCCAACTCTCCCTTTGCAATTTAGCCCTGGGTACCTCTCGTTCCTGGCAAGCATGTATATTACGTATAAACTCATGTAAAATGTTTTTGTCTCCTGCAGATTCTTCAACTGATCATCAATATTGCTGCTGATCATTTCAGCCCAATTGACCATCCTCTTTCCACTTATAATCTCCTCGATGAAGAAGAACATCCAGGACTCGAAATTTGCCGATTGTGGGCAGCCCATGATGTGATTCAGAAATATAACCATATAACCGATCTGATGATGAAAATCAGATTTGTGAAGCTTCTTAGGCACTTTGCTTACATGCGGCCTCGATTGTACCAACCAATTGTTGTTTATCACTTCCATGCACTTTTCGGGTCCAGCCAAATAAAGCTGCAAGGCAGACTCCTTGGTACAAAATGTAGTAGTCTTGTGCGAAGGAATGTCGAAAGCCTCTGCGATTGCTTCTTTTCTCAGATGAGCCAGTACTTTGCCATCTCTTGTCACAATGCATCTCTTTTCTTGATCATAGTGCTTGGCACACTCCAACATCAATTCCGGGCTCAGGATCGCAGGCAGGAAGCAGGGAGCTTGCACAATTCCGTTTTTCAACATTCGCTTGATCAAATCCGAAGGATTGGGTTTGTATAGGTTTTGCCGAATTTCCTCCATGTTGGTTCTCCCCAGATTGGTGTTGCCGAGGTTTCGCCATTTCGACGTGATCTTTGTTTCTGGCCACATTCCCTTCATATCACTTCTCATCATCGCCTGTCTGTCTTTCGCATTCATCGTTCACCTGCACCCATATCATGACGTCAGCATCATAAAATAATGCTTAATAGACAAGCAAATAAGACAAAATTCACCGCCCAATGCATGTGGGATAAATTGAATATGTAATTTTAAATTACCTCGTCCTATTACAATAAAAATCAATAATGCGATCCTTTTGCGATTTTTTTTTTGACTGATTTCTTGATAATATCGATAAATCCAGCTCCAACGCGCCTTTTCAGTTGCCAAAATCTGCTCCTAACATCATTTCACCGTGAATGCTTCGAATAAGAAAATAAAATTATGCATATTGAGGGTCAAACGAATATGTTATTCAAATGCTTGTTTTACCTCAGCGAACTTGTGAAGACCCTGTTGTCAAATTTGCGTATGTGCTGAGAAATAATGTCTTCAAAATATGTGAGAATGAATCGAAATCCTTCAACTACCTTTTCTCTTAGCGAAACAACCAGAATGCGAATCATGACCGCCCACGTGAGATCCCAAGCAAACGTTTATAATTTAGTTTATTAGGCAGAGCATGAGAAATGCGAGCCTCCACCAAAGTGCGAATGGAATCAAACTTAGATTACGACTTCACTACGCTTGAAACCCGGCGTCACTTCTCAGCGAATTCTTCATTCTTCCACTCGATAACACAAAAAAAAACAAATCTTATGCTTGGAGAATGAGTGAGAAATCTTATTGCCAGGCACCATTCGAATGATTCCAAACTTGGAAAAAGACAGAGATATTCTTAACATGCGCTTGAGTGACTTTATAAATGTTCAGCGTATACCACGATGCCAGGTTGTACATTTGCTATGCGTTTTAGAGAGATACGCACTTACATTCATTGCGAACTGATGTCAATGAAGACTTGGAATGGACATTTTGAATACCAACATATATGCCAGCCAACTGATGTCAATTATGCACCAGCACTCCTTGCGGTCTTCCCGTGCTCTGATGATCAATTCTAATTTTAGAATACAACAAATCGACCTCTTAAGATTTTCTCTCAACATCATTTATAGTGCTGCTTAAAATAGCGAGCAGGTGCTTAGAAGATTAACACATATCTTAAGACTCGCCTTTTATTGCAAATTAACCACTATCTGGCGCTAAAGCGGACTTCAATGACCCCCATGCATGAAACGGAAAATGCAAATTGCAAGACCCAGATAAATATGCGCTTGAGCGGACTAAGGCGGACATCATGTATAACGCGGATTCTCCCATTTGCAAAAGCGAATATAGTGAAATGTCCAAGGCAGACCATTTGGCGCTTTGTGTACAACTTGAATTTCTATGCTTTACAAAGTGACTAATAAACGTCCACCTAGGCGGAGTTTTAGGAACATCAAGCATTATTTGCAAATTCCACACTTGGGTGGGAATGCTCAAACGGGGACATCGTTAACACCAAACGAACCAATGCCAAAAATCCAAAAGAGAGGGGTCCCCGTTTCAATGGGGGCGATGTTGTGTGTTTAGGCAGCAACACAGACTCCATAGCCTTTTCCCACTCAAGAATTCCTTTAGCCTCTAAATATGTCTGAGGCTCAGACACTGTGAATGTTGGCCATGAGAGCAAAATTAATTGTATGCTGCTGTTTGCTCTTGTTTCTGGATGATCTACCCTCAATGAGCTCATCATCATGAAGATCTCCAATAGTCTTAGCCCACCATTTAGGCCGGAGAGTAGAAGTGCCAACATCGGATGCAACAGGAGGAGTTGGAACTATACCTGGAACAAGTGGAAGATCAACATCTTTAGGAGGAAATTCAGGTTGAGCATCATCAAAAACAGAATCTGCATCATCATCCCTCCCATCAGGTGGACCTAATGGAAAATGAACACCCAAATTAGAAGCCTTCAAAGGCTGATCCTCAGAATGTTGCACAGATGAGGAAGGATGAAAAGGTCCTCGTTCTTCATCAAAGACAACATCCCAACTGAAGATAAGACGATCAATATCTATATCAATCAACCGATAAGCCTTATGGTTGTCATTGTACCCTATGAACATAAGCTTTTGACTCTTGGAATCCAACTTTGAGCGCTTGGCATCTGGAATCCATACATAAGTTAAAGAGCCAAATATTCTCAGATGACTGATCTGAGGTTTGCGGCCAGTCCAAGCTTCCTCAGGGGTCTTCCCCTTAACAACATATGTAGGAGACCGATTAAGAAGATAGACAACAGTGTAGACTGCTTCTACCCAATACTTCTTAGGAACACTGCTGTGTTCTAGCATGGAACGGGCCATCTCAGTGATTGTGCAGTTGCACCGTTCTACAACACCGTTTTGCTGAGGAGTATTAGGTGTGGTTAACTGCGTTTGATGCCGTGTATATCACAGAAGTTGGAGAAATCAGTAGAACAAAATTCCCCCCCATTATCTGACCTAAGAGCGACTATGGAACAGCCAAACTCTTTCTCTACTAAGGCCTTAAACTTCTGAAATACAGTAAACACATCTGATTTCTGTCTGAGAAAGTACACCCACATTTTACGACTGAAATCATCAACAAAAAGCAAGAAATACCTGCAACCAATAACAGAAGGTGTATTCATTGGCCCACATACATCAGTGTGAACCAACTGTAGTACCTTAGAGGTTCGCCATGAGTCACCATTTGGGAACGGTGTCCTGTGTTGCTTCCCAGCCTGACAAGCTCCACAAACTCTATGATCCTGAGTCTGGATCTCAGGTAAACTAGCTACAAGTCCCTCCCGAGATAGCTGAGAGAGATAGTGCACATTTAAGTGCCCATAACGTTGATGCCAAAGACTAGTGATGGAAGAATTTCTGGCTGCCATGGCTAACTCTGGAGAATCACCTGTATCCACAAGTCTGTATAGACCATGATCCTCAATACCAACAGCCACAGTCGTGCGAGTCTCCTGATCAATAATGGAACATTTGTGTGCACTGAAAACCACATCCAACTGAGGAGAGTGCCGCATGATCTGACTAACAGAGAGAAGGTTTAGTTCCATGCCAGGAACGTAGTAGACATTGAGGAATATGAGATTCCTCCCACCAGACTAAATCTGAATAGTGCCCTTGCCGACAACTGTATACTCTTCACCTCCTCCAAAAATAATCGAGTCACTGAAGGGAGATAAATCTGTGAACCAATCACGCCGATGTGTGAAGTGTCACGAGGCACCTGAATTAATGTACCAGGCAGAGAACTTTACATGATCTGTAGGTCTTTTAGCCATAAAGGCGTAAAAAGTAGATTCCTTCTGCTCAGTGTGCTCGGCAACATTTGCTTTTGGCTGAGACCCTCCCTACTTCTGTTCATAAGCCAAACGCTGACGACAATCCTTCTTCATATGACCATATTTATGGCAGTAATTACACTGAATGTTCTTTTTCTTAGTGCTGTCCTGAGGTTGACCTGAGCCTTTCTGTTGTGGAGGTTGACCTTTCCCTTTATTCTGAGCTTGAGACTTGGCTACAAAAGCTTGCTCTGTAGAGGATGAAGAAGCACTACTACCAAACTGTTGTTTCCAGCGATCCTGCTACAAGAGCTCCAGAAACTTCAGATCAACATTAGCAGACGTAATGTTGAGAGTCTCAATGAAATGTTCATAAGACTTAGGTAGACTTTTCAGAGTGATTACAAACATGTCTTCCTCCATTTTCCGACCAATAGCCTCCAGTTGATCTCGGATCTCCTGGATCTTGTTCAGGTGCGCTTGCAAAGTTGTCTTCTCATCCATCATGATACAAAACAACATATTGTTCAAGAAAAATGCACGGCTCTTGTCGGAGGTCTCATGCAAACCCTTCAAATGGTCCCAAATTTCCTTTGCTGATTTACCAAGTGGAATCTGAGGTAGCTGATCATCTGTAACTGACAGCTTAATGAGCATCACCGCTTGATGATTTTGCTCATCAAACTTGTCCTGGTCTTTACCCGCCGTTGTGGGACGAGTAGAGTTGCCTAGAATCATCTGATCAAGGCAGCGATATTCAAAGATGATCACCATTCCAGGTATTATAATTTTTGCCATCAAATCGTTGACCGCCTTCCAACATAATGTTGATCAAACTCGCCATCTTGCATGCTTTTTGAGGCATGAAAAATGAGGTAGTTAGAAGAGGCTGAATGCACAGAATTCAAGACATGAATTCCAATTTATTGAAGAAGTTTCAAGCACAAATTTGAAGACAAATCCATCGACACAAATTCCAAGGCACGGATTTTGAGACACCCAGAAAAATCTGATGACAACCCGGAAATCTTCTCGAAAAACCCAAAAAGAATCTGCAATCAGAAAAAAATTCGACTTGAAATGAAGGGTCAAAACCTAGCCGAAATTGCAGAAACCTAGGCTGCCATGGAAACACAGAAAAATGATCAGGGAATCGCGGAATGAAACCACTATAATCCTTCAGCACAAAGGGTTTCAAATGCCAGAGAAACTGCCGACAAAGCTTGCAGAAATCACTGTAAAAAAACTCCAAATTGCGTCCAAAAAATGAACCGCGACCCTTAACACCTCACGTGCCACGATCCAAAAAGGAATAAAAGAAACACGACAAGAATATGAGTAAAAACGTGCCCAGATGCAACAGAAAAATGCAGAAAAATGCGGCCCTAATCACTTGAAACTGGAGTGAAATCGTGTCCAGATTTGCAGCAAGAGGGTCGAAATTTTTAGTGAGAAAATACTCACGAAAATCTCAAATCAAAACCCTCGATTTTTCCTTTCAAAAACACCCATGATTTTTAGAGTTAATAAACCCACGAAAAAACAGAAGAAATCGATCTTCAAAACAATTTCGAAACGAAATTTTAGAAGATCAATTTTTAATCACCGGGCTCTGATACCATATTACGAGTCAGACTGTAAAATATTGAATGAATTAAATCAATAAGCGACACACGCTTATACAGAATTACATATGTACAAACTTAGCAAATTTCTAAAATAGAAACTGAAGAAGATCGTGAAGGCGATCTTACCAAACTATTTACAATGAGTTACAAGAATGACCATTAAATAAATATGACATAAGTATTATTCTAATAAAATCACAAGATACATTAATTAGCTTTCTCTGTCAAAGGTAAAAAGGCAAAAACCAAGGTTTACGATCTTGCTAAAAAATCAGCTAATGAAACTTGAAAGTCATTTGTGAGCTCAGACAACTCTGGAAATTAACATTGATATTTAGGCTGTGGAAGCATAAATGACAGCTGAAAGTGGATTGGTGGTCATCAGTAAAGAAAATGGGTAACTGAGGTTATTTTGGGAGCTATTGCCTATTTCACTAAGCCTTTTCTTAAGGAAAACAGTGAATGAATCTTTCATTGGACCTTGGTTTAGATCAAATTAGCATACTTGCATATGGAGTAGCAGACAGTAGAATTTGAAACTATATGCAAGCTTACATTGGTTGCCCAATATGGACATGGTTTTTTATTTACCTCTAGAACTTTGGAATGAGGCAATTTTTACTGATATACATGATGCTCTTGGTGAGTATCAGAGAGAATCAAATGTTACTCGTAGCCTTGGGAAGTTTACTTATTGTTAGAAATTGTCTCAATTTAGTTATCGAAAACCTTTTATCTGAAACAATTTCTCTTATCTATATATGTGACAAACCAATATATTTTCAGAATATTACATTTAAATGCAATATAATATGGCCATTTGGTAAAGTATTGCACTATGCATCCCATTGTAGCCAAACAATAACTAACAATAGACCTTGCAGGAATTCTAAACTAAATATTGCCCATTAGAATCAACTGTCAAGGAAGGGACTTAAGAACAAAATAAAAGAAATTTGGTAACACTGAATTTTCCCTGTTCAAGATTCGATCCCTCTTCAAAATAAATTCCAAATGGTGCAGACACTAGAAGACTGGGAACAAAAATTTCAACAGTACACAATTTCTTTGCAACATGTGGAGGGAAATAAGGTTGGCATTCATGCTAATCCTGAAGTTAAATTTCAAAAGGGGCAAATGACTTGAAGTGACAAGTATGACAGCAACTGCAATAAAATTCTTTCATTAATCATTAGTGCAATCAACATAATCTCTTCTAAATTCAGCTTTTCTATCTGAATTAATCATATGTAAATGATTCTGTTGCAATTAGACATGCACATTGTAACACCCTGCAGCATGCATGGCAAATATTTTCAGACATGGAATTGACCCCCCAAGGATGATATGGTCAGATGATGATAACTAAATGAGTAGAAGACTGTGCCAGGCAGCCCTCAAAGTGGTCACCCATGGTTGTTCAATAGCCTGCTCTTGTAGTTAAAGAGAGAAATGTCACTGATGTAAATGGCAAAAAATGCAGCATATCATCTTACATCGATAGATGCAGTGGATAAAATGAAATTCAGATCCTCTAGAGAGCCTTCTTAATGTCTCATGGAACAATTGAGATTAAAATTATCTTCTAACAAACTAGCCTTGTATCTACAATTAAAGATGACTAATCAGATGCAGTTTCCCAAGAAACTATGCTGACAGTGGTAAAAATGCTACTATCAGCTCCTACTATTTGGTGACATGCTCAATCTACAAGAACAAACTGCATGGGTAATTCAGGTTTCAACTGGTTTTTGAATGTTCCACTAACTTAGTAATTGGCACCTACGATCATGGGGAATTCATGCTGAATTTGATGAGTTGAATTTTGATTAGGTTCCTTTAAATGTATCTGTGCTAACAACTCTTCAGGCAAGGATTTTTGCTGGCAGAAAAATTCGGTTTGGAGCATTTCTAATCCCATTGTAAGTTAAAATTTAAATATTAGGAGGCATTTTAACACTATTTTTTATTCTCATGAAAAAAAGGTAGTACAGGTTATAAGACCAATCTCTAGCTCCATATTCAGAATTTGTTTATATTGATTGTTTACATGAACTTATTTGTCACCAATGGAATAATTGCATTAGAGATGCTTTTGTTGCTGAACGTCTGCATCATTTTCTTGTGGGTATTTTTAGGGATGGATTGTTTTACCTGGCCCATTTTTTTATCACTGGCCTATCAGTTAGTTGTTAATCAAGGTGATCGACCACAAGATTGTTCATCTTAAAAAGATGTGGTTGCAACATTCCCAAATCAAGAAGCTTTGTATATAATGATAACAAACAATGGATCAATTAAGTGAGCAGATGTAACAGAATGTTTAGAAAGCTAAGGGTGTTGAATATAAACTCGAACAGTAGAATGAGATTGAATTTTTGTGACAAGAGTATTTATTGGATTCTGAATTAGGCACTTTAGAGAAATCTATACTGCATATGTCATGATGCTGATTTGGCACAGCAGGAGCATTCTCTATTATGGCAATTTGACAATCTATAATTAAAAGATGATTTTTTAGGGAAGTAGAAGCAACATGTTACATGGATTAAGAAGGTAGACGGGAATACTACTTTCTTTCATCAATCTTTAAATTATGCTGCAGAAAATCAAAATATTCAATTGATTTTGTCAAATTGTAAAGAGTTGATTCACAAGAACCAATTCATAGATATTTTCAAGCTCTTTTAACTTAAGCCTCGATTGATCAGTAGCAAGACATCGAGTTTTGCTATATGTTTCCTAATTTAGTATCCTCTTTCTCAAAATTGGCCTGTAATGGCCTCGATGACAATCTATTCGGGATACATTTTCGGCCAAAAGACTGGCTGAAGGTAGATGAATATCTGGTGAATATTGAGAACACAAATCAAAATAAAAACAAATTTAGCCAAATATCTTTGCCTCCAGTTATGAAACAATTATTTCAGAGTTGAGGACATGCAGAGTTCTTTCCCCTTATAAAGGGGACGCATTTAGATAGGGTCAATATGGTTCTATGAACTATACTGTTAGAAAATGTTGTATTCTGGCAAAAGTTTGGCAAAGAAAGGCTTGGCCAAAAGCTTTCACAAAGACTGGCTACAGGTATATGGATATTTGATGAATATTGAAAGCACAAATCAATATTTAAAAAAGAAAAAGATTAGCCAATAACTTTGCCTCCAATTATGCAACAATTATTTCAGAGTTGAGGACATGCAGAGTTCCTTTCCATCATAAAGGGGACACATTTAGATAGAGTCAATAGAGCTATACTATTAGGCTAAGTTGACAGTTTTGGTTCAAATCCTGGTTCGGGTTTGTGGATTTGGTTTGTGGATCTGGCAAACATTTTTTTGGAACTGGGCTCATTTTGAGTTTGTTCATACCAAAAACATATAAAAATCATAAAAATATAATATTTTAACTTAACTATAGGGATAACCACATAACATACATTTAATAAACAAAACTACTATAAAACTTTCCTAAAATTTATATGTGGCTTATATTGAAATAAATTCACATGTGGCTAATATTTAATAAACAAAAGCTCATAAGCTGAAGCAACATAAGCTCAATTCAAACAATTGGCTAAGAAAACACTGAGGAGAACTTGTTTACAATGATTTTCCTTGGAGGTATTTATGCACATGAGTTACAAGACATTGGAGAGGAGCCCAAGGAATGCTTTAGCTTCTTCAAACCCCACAAGCTCTGTGTTTTGTCCTATCTAGGATGGTTTGGCTATGCCTACGGATAAATCTGCCTCTGATACCTATCACTGCACAATGACAAATTTTGCAAAGATTGAATCTGTCTGAGAGTTTTGACTGGAGTTGAATCCATCACAGATGCCTGATTCTTTCTTGACATTAGCATCATGAGTGTCTAGACCACTCAAAACACCTTTGCCTCTAGTCTTCCCTGACAATCTGATCTTCTGCAACTTTGTTCATGTGATTTTCTTGCTAAATGAATTATTAATAGTGTCTAGTACAAGGATAAGTCTTTATAAGTGACTAAGTTGGCTAATTTCACTAACTTAACTAATCCATTATAGATCACACCTTCCTAATTAGAAGGCTTTTGGCTCCACAAAAACTTCGAGAAGTCACTAGATGAGGAAACAATTCCTCCACCTTGTTCCTTGGATGCCATTTGGTCTTGCACGACTTTGCCTCTTCAAACCAACCTACCATGTTCCCTAAAACAGATGCAACGACCCTTTCATTTGCTTCTACTTTTGGTTGGTAGATGAATTAGGAGGAGCCTCACATTCAACACTTTTCTTATCTTCCAAAACCTTGATCCTTGGATGCCACTTGGTCTTACAAGGCTTTGCCTCTTCAAACCAACCTACCATGTCCCCTGAAACAAATGCCACAATCCTTTCATTTGCTCCTACTTTTGGTTAGCAGATGAATTAGGAGTCTCACATTCAACACTTCTATCTTTCAAAATAAGTGAAGAAATTTTGATGTGTATCTACCAAGGAGATCGATGGTTTGCTTTCATAAACTCTTTCCATCTTTCATTACCTAGTGTCTATTGTTCCTTTTCTAATAAATAGCATCTCTAAGGTAAATATGTATGGGCTGTCAAACACTACACCACATATATCAAGAGGAACTGCATCTAATATAACCTCATCAAATAAATGCTGATTAACACCAAACTTAAGTTTGCATTGTTTGATAACGAACAATTCTGCTGCTTATTTTACCCAACCCAAATCATATGGTTTGGGCTGTTGATATGTTTCCAATCCAAGCTTCTTTACCAACTCCTTACAAATCAAACTAGCTTGAGAACCAAGAATCAAAGATAGCATCTACTTTTGTCTTCTTGATTTAACTTTGCTATTAAAAGTATGCTTACCTTCTCCTCACTCTTTGTTGTTGTCCAAGCAAACCTTTTTGTGAAAGAAGGTGCAAAAAAGTCTCATCTACATCAAAAGTACATTCCACTTCTTGGACTTCAAAAGAAGTCATGACCTTCTTTTTACTCCTTTTCCCTTTCGTGGTCTTCAATGAGTGCAATTCTAGATGTAGCTTCCAACATGATTCATTTGTATAACCATTAACATCACAATGTTTACAATTTTTATCAAATTTAGTGGTAGTTAATGCACCAAGCTTACCTTCTCTTTTGCCCTTGGCTTTCAAATCACCTTGCTGTCTTTGTTTCTTTGAAGAAGGGGGTGGACACTTTTCCTCGTCCGTTTTGTTGTAATGAGCATGAGAACACACCTCATCTTCGTCCTTAGGCTTTGAGAAAAATAAAGGTCTTCTTAGGTGGCTATTAAGAACACCTACGTACTTCATCAAAATGTCATCCTCTTGGATGTCTCTATCCATTCGGACAGCCCTTCTACAAAACTCACTTGCATATTCTTGCACACTTTGACCTCTTTCTTGATGGTAGTATTGCCACTCAATGGATCTTTGTTGTTACGATGTATGGGATAGAATTGTTTTTTGATTAGTCAATTAAATTCATCTCAAGAACAAATGGGTGCTTAACTTCCTTAAATCCAAAGAATGAGAATAGATTTCAAACCAAGTATGAGCAATCTTTGCTAATCTTAATCTGGCAAAGGAAATTTGTTGTTCTTCACTAATATGATACCTACTAAAATATAACTCCAATTGTGCCAACCAATGGTCAAGCTTCTTGACATCTAAATCTCCCTTATAAGTGGGATCTTTATCTTTGCCTCACCTTTGAAAGAGGTGTTGTTGAAAGACATTGCTCATTAGCTTTAGAATTCTATAAAAAATATCCCTACTTTCTCCATGAGTGCCTCCATGATGCTTTCTAGCCTCCCCAAAGAGTAGGAAATGCTCGCAACTATAGTTGAAAAATCGGCAAGTACACACAAGCTAAAAGAGTAGGGCGAGTAACTCACCGCTAACTTAGGAAATGCTTGCAACCATAGTTTAAAAATTGGCAAGTACACACGAGTTAAAAGAGTAGGGCGAGTAACTCACTACCAAGATATGGACGAGTAATTGCCAAACAACTTGCCAATAAGTCATTTAAACTTGCCGAGCCCAAGGGAAAAACTTGGCCACTTCAAAAAAATTACAAAACCCCATAAAATGTCAAAAAACATCTTTTTTTACTGTTTTCATTTGAGCTTCCATTCTTTGGCTATATTGAGCATATTGTGAACATTTGCAAGCACTATTGTGTGATTTAGAGTGAGGGTTGATCGGTTTTATACAGTTTTTCAGCCACATTTGACAGGCATGTACCATTCTAGCTTTCATTTCATTTTGTAATTTTGTTTCCAATTTTCTATTATTTTCATGTAGCTGCTAGGGTTAGTGTCTAATTTTTTCTTTATTTTTCTTTTATGCTAGGGTTTTATGTTGGTTTTTGGAAATAATATGGCATCCACAGAGAACAAAAGTGGTGGGAAGCCTATAGACCCTGCATAGAAAAATGACACTACCAGTACAGAGCTTGAAATGGTCATATGCAGCTACTATGGGCTGCATAAGAGAGGAGGCATAAAACTGCTTCAAATTTCACCTTGTAGGGATGTAATGCAATGGAACAAAAAGTTGAACAAGAGGTGTAGGATCTCCTAGCAACTTATAAGGAGAAAAAGAAAAGAGAAAAAAAGGAAAGCTGAGGCAATGGTCGTTGTCATAATTTTTACAAGTTCAGAGACAAATTTAGGGGGCTCCTCAGCTTGCATTGGGCCACAATATGGGGATTTGTAGTTAGTAGAAGTTCACAGTCTAAGACACGCGACTTTTTGTTCCTCATAACACTCTTGGTTTGCAACCTTCATTGGAAGGTACAACGTGGAACTAGGAAAAACAGCATGAGGCCAAGTTGGCATGTGTCAATTTTTGGTATTATAACAACATACTATTTAATGTTGCAAGGAGCTCTTCTTGGGAGGCAATGGTCAATGCATTGACCATAGCAAGAAAAGGCCCCATTATTAGAGGATGCAATAAAAAACACAAATCTTCTAGTTGATTAAAATAAATTTGGCAAAAGGAGGATTGCGCAATTTTATTTGATGGGTGGATAGATGGTAGGAACAGCACCGCAATCAACTTCCTTGTGGCTTCAAGAGGACAATTAGTATTTTTGAGGTTAGTTGATGCCTCCAATGAAGTCAAAAATGCCAAGACCTTATGCAACTTGTTGGATGAGATGGTGGGAGTGGAGAATGTTGTCTAGGTAGTGACAAACAATGCACTTACGTATGTGTTAACTACTAGACTTCTTGAGGTGAGGCACCCTGTTGTGCCCAATCAAAAATTTTGCTTCATTAAGGCAATTTGAGCAAGTCTAGAAAATTTTTCGTCAAAAAAGTCAAAAAGTCAAAATTTCTAAAAATAGAAATTTCTATTTTTAGAAAGTTTCTAAAAATAGACGTCAAATTAGGTTTTTTGGGTTTCTTGAGATACGGATGCTGGCAAAATTTTCTAAAAATAGAATCTCAGATTTAGGTGTCGTGTCTGATTCTCATTGGTTGATTTCGCTTCACGATCAGTGTGGTCCAGATGGAATCTACAAAAGGTCAAGTTTTCTCTACTAGGTCAATTCTGCTTTTTCAGAAAGCGAAACACGAGCTCTGGAGTCATCAATGGAGGAAGTTCATCTGCCAGAGCTCATTTTTGAGTTTTCAACGTTGTTCCGACAACGCAGAACCGAAGAACAGTCGTCGATTTGACGAAGAACACAAAACGGAGCAAGATGGATCAGAAATGGAATGAAAAGTTGAAAATTCATAAATTTGACTAAGGCATGGATTTCCAGGCGCCCGAGGAGGCTTGGGGCACCCAGTTTTTTCAGTGTTAGTTTTTTTTGTGTTTTTCGAGAAAATGCGAGAAATGCCTCTATCAGACAGTTGCAGGGCGAATAAAAGCAGTCATTTTGGTCAACAGGCCCTGAAAAGCTGGAATCCACATCAGATATACCTAGGCTATCCAGTTCATCCCTCATCCAGCAACAGTTGACTGGCGAAACATCAAAATCAGTCACAGGAAGCAGCTGTCGGCATGCGAAACGAAACAAGCTGCAAACAGAGGCTGAAAATCATGAATTTGGCTAAGGCACAGAATTCTAGGCACCCCTGGACGCTGGGGGCGCCCAACTTTTCATGCCTTTGAATTTTTTATGCGTTTTTCAAGAAATGTCAAAAAGTCTCCGACAGCCCGTTTCCGGGTGGTCAAACTCAGTCAAGCTCAGTCAAACGTCGATAAAAGCTAGGATTTCATCACAAGTGTGTTCAGGCTACTCAGATCACCTCCCGTCCTGCCTCAGTAGTCATCCAGACGACCGAAAACAAAGATCAAACAGGGGCTGTTGGCACAGAAATCGAGAAATGGAAAGGAAAGTTGAAAAACAAAAAGTTTCTAAGGCACAAATTCCTCCGGGGCGCCCACTTTTCCATGCCTTAGGATATTTTTCAGTTTTTCTCGAAAACGACAAAACCTCTTCGTCAACCCGGTCAGGTTCACAACAAATCAGTTTGGCGCGTTTTTCGAGGCAGACAAAGGGTACAATCAGCTCAATTTTCATCAGGCTTGCCTGTATGCCAGATCATCAGACTCAGTTTTGTTCCGACAGGCAGAAATCGACAGCCAAACAGGGGTCATCAATCACCGGAACACGTGCGGAAATCAAGAAATGAAAAAAGTTGAAATTTTCAAAAAATTGTCTAAGGCACAAAAACCCAAGCGCCCCTGGAGGCTGGGGGTGCCCAAGTTTTCATGCCTTGGTAAAATTTCATGTTCGACAGCCGCTTCCAAAACTTCATCCGGCGACAGGTTCCAGAGGTCAAATTTGCGGTCAAACGTCGTCAGATCGTCAGTCTGAGGCTGGGGATGAAATCACGGTTAATTCTTCAAGATGCCAGGATCAGTCAATTTTTTCTGTCAACGGTGTCAGTTTGCCATCTTGTTGAAGTCAGAGACAGGCCATACTGCAGTCAAAATGAGTGCAAAAGTGTTGAAAACGAAGGAAAATTTGGCTAACACTTTTGCAATCTCACGTGTTTGATGACATCATCGAAGAAGATATTTTTTTTCATCTCACACATCAAGCCATAGGTAGCTATAAAATAGGGATTCTTTCTATTCGAAGACATCCACTTCGATTTGTGCTTTAAAAGTTGCTTTCTTCAAGGATAAGACTCAAGCTTTATTCTGTCACAAAGAAAGCTATGTTTTTGCCCTAAAGATCTATAAAGATAAACTTTGACTTCTTTTATTCATTATCTTTTGCAGGTTGCATCCAGAGGGAAGATTTTTATTTTTCTTTCCATGAAGATTCGAAGACCCAAACGAAGTGTTTTTTCAACGTTCTTCATAGTTTCGAGATGAGGAAGCAAGGAGGCACCCTTTTTCAAGGTCCTTTTTTCTAAGGGATCATTTTTCAGAAACAGGACCGAAGCTTTTTCAATTTTCATCGAGATGGGTCCATCTAGAATTTCATTCTCTTGAAGATTGGGAATTTAGCCTTTTTTTCCAGGAATCTGCTTTTTTGCTGCTTTTTCGGGAAAGTCTCCACTTTTTCAAAATCCGACAATCCGGGTTGCTTCAAAACGAAATTGCCTACAAAACCCATGTGCTAGCTTTTTTGCTCGCAATCTACTTTTAGGAAAAATCAGCGAGTAATTTTCAGCCTTTTGTCCAAGATTTTTCCGACATAGGCGTGTTCACAGTCATTTTTCAACTCTTTCAGTATGCAATATTTTCCAACAGAGATCAGGCCTAAAACAACATTGGTTCACGATTACCTGAAAACTTTCAAGACAGACTTGTATAAAATACTTCCAGTGTTCAATTTACATCCTTTGAAAGATGCAGGAAACAGTGCAATCAGGAATTTGAATCACACCGGATTACTTGCAGCAGCTTCATTCCCCATTTCAGTGCAAAAGTATCGAATTCGTAATTGCTTGTATGAAGCATTACAATTCGGTCACAAGAGAGGTCCAATCAACAAATGGACGTATGCTCTGCAATCTCAGGCCAGATGACATTGAGAAGTGTTTTTCAATACTAGTTTGGATAGAGAACATGGTCGTTTCAGTTGAAGAATGCAAGAGGGTGTGGCACAATGATAAAGAAAAGTACCGGAAAAAGATTGCTCAGAGGTGGTTGAAAGAAAAGCAGAATGTTATGCCAAAGAACGTTGGGCATAGAGAATTCAAGGAAGAACATGCAATAATGATTACTCTGCTAAGCCGGATCACAGGTCAAGCATACGCTAACAAATTTCAGCCTTGGATGTTTTACATCATGTCCCAGATTGTTGAAGGAACCGAATTCTATGATTGGTCGGCACTCATCAGTGATAGTCTCCACCAGCAGATACTTGATTTTCAAAGGGCTCATGAATTCCACATGATATCATACCTTGTATATTTGATGGCTTTTCAGGGTCAATTCCGAGGTTTGAATGTTGTTGGAACTCTAGACATTCAACATGTGTATTACCATTTCTAGCAGCTAGAATTTTCTCAAGCTGAGAGACATTACAAGCAGATAAATGATGCATTCATCATGCATGCAGTGCGAGATCTGGATAATGAGTTGCATATACGATTTTCAGCCGATGTCAGAATGGCGATGGCGGAATGGGCTGATTGGTTTATCCAGTTTCCCACTTTCTCCTACATCAGAGTATATGGCTTCTCAGGAGAGCCAGCCATGCTGCCGAGATATCCTATAGATGAGGTAGCATTCATGGAATTTCTAAGGCAAGCCTACGAAGTTCATTCATTTCTGCGTAACAGACGCAAGGTGGCTTTCAATTTTCCAATTGGGATGGGAATTTACAGATGTAGATTTGGAGCAGATGCCAAGGTAATTGGTAATGAATCGTCCAAGTATGGTCTTAAGTTATTCGACAGGAGGTCTTCATATGATCCGCGTGGTGTTTTTGCATCACACCTTGGTCAAAATTGTGTGCATACCCCCGCCGTTGAAGATTTCTGGGCTAATTGTGCAGATGAGTTCGAAGCGCGGAAACGTAGTTACAGCAGGTTTACTCTTCGACAGTTGGCTGAAATCCTTTTGGAAGATGTAGAGGGCTTGTCAGATGATGGTGAAGTTTTACTTCCCACGTGTTTCAGAGATTAGGTTGAGCAGCAACCGTTGCCACCAGTTAATTGGTCAACCAAAGTGAGCACCTCCATTGAGGAAAGAACGAGCCGAGTTGTCAAAAACAGTTTGATATTCTTGAAGAATAAACGAAAGGAAGTCATTCCAGTAGCAGAGCCGCCAGTTGTTCAACCATCAGAACCTTCAACTTCCAAACCAAAACAAAGAACTAAGGCTATGAGCGTCCTTCCAGAAGGAACAAAGATGGCCAAGTTGAAGAGGAAAAAGGTTGAGTCTCCAGTTCATTTTCAGCAGGAACAACCAGCAGTTACATCAGAAGTTCCCACTGAACCAGCGCCGCATGTAGAAACATTGCCTTCAATTCATGTTTCTCCACCTTCACCAAGTTCTTCTCCCATTCACATTGATTCAGAGCCAGATTCGCCGGTTCATAACTTTGATACACATATTGGTTCATCAGGAGTTGATGAAGTTAGAACCGAGTTTCCAAGAGAGGATGGCTCATCCTGGCTTGAAAACATTCTGGGAAGGAAGCGGAGAAAACCTTCATATCAGTTGGACTTGACAGAGCTTAAAAGTGTCTAGCAAGACACACCAAACAGAAAGATGAAGAAGTAGGATCGCATTGAAAAGAATGCGGATGGAGAAATAATCCTTGAAACTGCAACACCACCAGAGGATAAAAATGTTGATGATATTGATGTTGATGACTCCAAAGTTGCCAAAGCTAACCTTGGTAGGAGTACCCGGCATAAAAATGTAAATCTCTTCGAGGTTGTAGCGGATAATCTGAAGGAGAGGGTGTTGAAAGATGGAGAAGATAAAGCAGCCCTCAAGGCTGAAGTTAGGCAACTGCGGCAGTACATTTCCAACCTTTTTCATGGCACGTCACAGGCTGATTTACCGCTTCCTCCGAATCTAGAATCACCGACCGATCAGCAGCAGTTCAGTCAGTTGATCATCTATGGGAGACACATGAAGGATTGGGTGGAAGAATTTGTGACTTAATGAAGAGTTGTACTTTCATAGATTTATCAGTTAAAGCATAACGCCCACGATCTGCGTTAAGGCATTCAGGGGTTACAGCAGACCTTGGCTGAAAATAGACCGGTGTTTGAGATCATTATCTCCGACTTGAAGATGGCACAAAATTCTGTTGATTCAGCTGAAGATAAGAAGATAGTTTCTACTTGGAAAGCGCAATACCTTTTCACAGTAAAAACTTATGAGATTGTAATCTCAGAGTTAGCAGAATGGAAAAAGTGGTAAATGTTCTCAAATTTGTGAGATCCTTTGTTTCTCAGATCCCGTGTTCGTATGAAAAAAATGGTACCCTTTATGATCTCAGGGAAGTACAGACAGAGTTCCAGACTCTCATCCGCAGCAATTTTAATGGTGATATCAATGCCGGCAAGATGGATCGTTTTGCCGCAATGACAGTGAAGTTTGATAAAGTTGTGGGTGAAGTTCATGAATTCCTTCAGATGGTTGCAAATGGTGAAGAAATGCTGGAAAATCAGAATGTCATTCTAGAGAGTATCAGTGTTCCTGGCAAAGATGCGGTCATGCGCTTTTTAGAAGATATTATATCTCAGAATATCAATTGATGACATCACCATACAGCAAGAATGTTGATGAGGATGTGACTCAAAAGAAAGCAGCTTTAAATCAAATGTTTTTTGTTTTAAAGCATGTGCTTTCATCCAAAGCTCATCCACTCTTTATTTAGAAAGAAATCACTTTGTATTAATTGGAATTTTCTTTGCTTTAAAGCAAATTGCTTTAAAGTGTTTGTTAGTTGTATCTGTCTTAGAATAGAAATAAAGCTTGTGAGTTGGCAAGTTAGTTAGGGTTAATCAAGAAGATTTTAGGGTTCCCTACTCCTTTGATTTTAGTATAAATAAGGGCAACCTTGCTCATTGTAAGGGAGCTGCGTTTGTGATAGCAAATTTGTTGTGCCTATTCTAGCCTGCAGAACTTGTTATTCCAAGTGTTTATTCACTTTGTGTAATCTATTTCCAGTGTTTGATCGCATACTGTATGCCTGCCTTTTGCTACAGTATTGCTGTCCTGGAGTTGTATCAACTTTGTGATATTGGAATAGAAGTCTCATGCTTGGCTTTTGCTCTAATATTCTCTCACTAATCATAATGTTTTGTCGTCAGATGTGTGGCTTGGTTAAATTTTATTTCAGCTTTCATCATTAAAGTACAATGCGTCTTGTGATGTGAATCTGGGAGAAACTTATTCAAGTTTTTGTGTTAAAAACAAATCATTCCTCGTCCACTTTTGATCTCTGTGCTCTGTGTTTACTCAGATAATCAAAAGCGTCATTAGTTTAGGCCTAGCTGTAGTTAGAAGTTTTAAAAGGGAAAAACTTTTGCTGCAGCGAAAAAGAGTTTTATAACCTTGTGCTCACAGCTAAGAATCAAAAAGAAGATAGGCAAATTTAATTTAATTATCTTTTCAGCGAACATCAGCAAAAAGGGAACTCCCCCTCACAATAGGAGAGCAGTTTATCTGTGCATAGCTGTCAGTTTGCAACTCGGATTACAAAGGTGCGAATTGAAATGCCAACAGTTTTCTGGCACCCACCGTGGGGCACAAGGCATAAAACTTCAAGAAAGCTTAGGCTTATGTCACGGGAATGACTCTCTGGCGTCCTACTGCTCCAGTTCAACAACCAAATCTTACACCATCTGCTATTCAACCAAATCTTGTACGAGTGGAAGGCGAGCAAACGGACATCATTAGTAGCCTGAGGAGTTTCATATTTGCGCAAAAGGAAAGACCTAATCAATGGAGAAACGCGGCTACTATTCTTGACGAAGAAGAACACAAAGCAGATCTTGCAGCAGGAAGACCAGTATTACCACCTCCCGTGTGGCAATAGATAATCCTAGCTCACAGGGTTTATACAAGAAGGGGGAAAGATAGTACTACAAATCCTTTCTTCCAAGATCTTGTTTCTACAGAAGTTGGTGAAGCATTCAACATAGTTCCTGAAGTCCAAACAGTTCCTGAAGTCAAGTAGGAAGAAACTCAAGAGGAACCAATAATCCAGCCTAGAGCAATGGGCGATGCAAATAACAACAATCACAATGATCGGAATTAGAGGCGTCCACCCCCATTGCCTTGGGGTGATAACATTGGACCTTTGGCCCTACAAGCACATCATGAGTTACCAAAGGGGTCAAGAAAGCACTTTCCCCGGTTCCACGGCGATGGGACTCAACATCCTGACGAACACATCTCTGCATTCACAACAGCTTGTGCCGTTTTGCATGTATCACATGAAGATGTTGTGCGTCTCTTCGTTGAGACTCTCGTGGGAAATGCTACTGACTGGTTCAATCATTTGGAGCCAAACATCATTACGAATTGGGCAACTATGAGCGAGAAATTCTTGGCAAGGTTCAAGCCTGCCGAAGACGGCCACAGATTGTTTGCCCAACTCTCAAATTCAAAGATGGAAAATAATGAACCAATGAGGGAGTTTGTAGCAAGGTTTAATCGCCTGGTTACGCGCCTTTCTCATACACTCAGTCCATCTCCGCAAATTCTGTTGAGCAGTTTCATTAACGCTCTTCCTTCTGAGATAGCCTTCTTTTTAAGATCGGCTAATGAAACAGAATTATCCAATGCACAAGAAAATGCCATCAAGTTAGAGGATGACATGATTACCTCTGGCAAGATGAAGTCGGATTCAATCAGACCTCTTGTTCAAAGTTCTGCAGATCCACTGTCACAAAAGGTAGCAAATGAAGTAACTATTATGAAGAGACAGTTGCCTACTCAGGGGCAACCTGCGCAACAGTCATATCAGTCACCACAGCAACAATACCAACCGCAACAACAGTATCAACCACAACAACCATATCAGCCTAAGAGGAACAATTTCCAACCTTTCAATAATTACAGGCCCAGGTTGCCAGCACCTCCACTAAGACAAACAGTTGATGTTGCTCAAAATGCAGTGTTTTGCTCTTTTCATGAAACCGATGCACATACTGAGGCCACATGTCCTGAAAATTTAAGGATGGATCAGATTATGGGATACACTGATGTTGCACCCATTTCAAGCATTGTACCTTCCCCAAGTGCGAATGTTGTCTTACCACAAACGGACAACTTTGATGGCGACTCTACTACGGGATACTTCCAGAAAGAACCTGTTCAAATAAAGGAAGAACAAGAGGATCTTCGTCAATATTCTCTTGCAGTGAATCATGAAAATCTTTCAACTCCTGTGTTTACACGTGCTCAGCATTTCAAAGCACAGAAAGAGGAAGAAGATAAGCAAAGATCAAAAGAAAAGGGGAAAGAAGTGGCGTCCACTTCTAATGTTAAGCCACCACATGAAAATGTCAAGGCTGCTCAAGATTCGTCGTCGGCGAATTTTGATATAGTGGATTCTATGGTGAAGACAAAGGTACAGATTTCTCAACTGGAATATCTTCAGGATCATCCAGATCAGTTGGATAGAATTGTTAAATATGTCAAGAAGGAGGCTGTCGTGCAACCTACATTGCTTGAATCTTCCGTTCCAGCAGAAGAGAAGCCCAAGCCTTTGTATATATCTCTGTATATAGGAGGCTATAAGTTGAGCAATTGTATCATTGATTCAGGAGCCTCAGACAATGTCATGCCCTTGCAGGTGATGAACACATTAGGACTCTCGTGCACCAAAACATATGACAAGTGTTATTCTCTTGAGTCTAAGTCAGTGCCATTGGTTGGACAATTGAAGGATGCTCAAGTACGGTTGGCTGCTTGTCCCAAGAAGAAAATAATGATGACGATCTTGGTAGCCGACATTCAGTTACAAAATGCTGCTAAGTAGAAGCTTCTGCAAAGAGCTTGGAGAGATACAATTGGATTGGTCGTCCGCGACCATTCCATTAAAGAAAGGCAGTTTCAAATTGGAACCAGAAACCAAGTCTCGGTTTACGGTTGTGAAATCTCAGGATCCTCAAGCACAAGTGCTATATCAAGAAACGAGTCCTGGTACATATGTGATGCTCTCAGAAATAACCGAAGAGAATCAAGAAGTTGTTTGCGCGGTCGACGAATCAAAAGAAGAGCCAAAGATATGGACTATGCAATTCGACAAAAGTTGCTCGACTGCCGACTCAAGAACAAGGGTCGTGATAACTTCTCCTGATGGTCGTTTGTATCCATTTGCATACCGCTTGCAATTTGAATGTACAAATAATACGGTGGAATATGAGGCGCTTTTGTTAGGTCTCAAGAATGCAAAAGATATGGGTATTAAATTACTCAGAGTTGAAGGCAACGCAGAGCTGGTCGTGAAGCAGATCAGGGAACAATTTCAAGTGAAGAAGGATCGTCTTCAACATTATAGATATAGGGTGTGGAATGTAATCGACTGGTTCGAAGCATTTGATATCCAATACATTCCACGCTCAGATAATAGCAAAGCAGACGCCCTTGTGATATCCGCTTCATTTTTCATGCCTCATTCTGATTTTCATCATAATGCATTTGCTATTGAGCTAATATACAGGCCAGCTGTACCCGACAATTGTGACAACTGGCAAATCTCCAATGACGATGACCACATCAAAGACTTTCTCATCATGGAAGATAATTTCAAGGGACTTTTCTTTGAGGGGAGTTTGGCTCCTTTCAGATAATCTATTACAGAGATCAAAGACACTGATGAAAACAATGATGAATCCGATTCATTCCTCTCATCTTTTGAAGGTTGGTTTGAAGAATCTTCGACAGATGCAAAAGCCGTGGAAGAGGTAGATTCTGGTATTATCCAGTTGAAAGGTAACAAGATTCCCAAAGGTCTCGTATCCTTGGAGGATATATTTGACAGGCATGATAGATACATTCAAAATCAGAGGAGAGTGGATGATAAGACCTCTGCTGAGCATTATCAAGTAAACATTGGTTCCGAAGACAAGCCTAGGCTTGTTAACTTAGGCAAATGTTGTACAGAAGAAGAAACCGAGAGGTTTATCTCCTTATTTAGACAATATCGAGATGTTTTCGCCTGGTCATACGAAGACTTAAAAGTCTTCACACCCATTGAATTGTCTCATACAATTCCATTGAAACTTGATGCAAAGCCCTTCAAGCAGAAACAAAGATATTACAATCTGCGAATCCAAGACAATTTATGCGGAGATCCAGAAAATGGTAGATGCAAAGATCATATTTCCAATTCAGCATTCAACATGGTTGTCAAACATAGTTCCTGTACGTAAGAAAAATAGTGAAATCAGAATTTGCGTAGATTTCAGAAACTTGAACCAATCGTCTCTCAAGGATAATTATCCTCTGCCGATCATGGAGCACACATTGCAAACAGTCGCCGGTTCAGAGATGCTGTCATTACTCGATGGTTTTTCTGGATATAATCAGATCGCTGTGGCCCAGGAAGATCAGTTCAAGACTGCTTTCACCACTCGTTGGGGTACGTTCGCTTATGAAAGGATGCCTTTCGGCCTCATCAATGCCGGTGCTACATTTCAAAGAGCTATGGATTTGGCGTTTGGAGACTTGAAGAACAAATTGATTGTCGTCTACCTTGATGACCTCACCGTTTTCTCAAAGACGCAGGGAGACCATTTTGCACATTTAGTTAAAGTGTTCGAAAGATGTAGATACCACGGGATTTCTTTGAATCCTAAGAAGTCCATCTTTCCAGTGACGGAAGGTAAACTGCTTGGGCATATTGAATCTAAGGAGGGAACACAGATTGATCCTAGTCGGGTTAATTCCATCAGGAATCTGTCTCTACCAACAAGCAAAACTGGGGTGCATTCTTTCTTTGGCAAAATAAATTTCATACGAAGGTTTATACCGGACTTCTCAAAGCTTACAAAAGATATATCAGCTATGATGAAGAAAACATCGGCTTTCAAGTGGAGAGACGAAGGCAAGAAGGCGTTTGTCGCGATTAAGGAGGCTATCAGCCAAACACCAGTGTTAGTCCGTCCTGATTTTAATAAGGACTTCATCCTTTATTGTTATGCGTCAGAACATACCATGTCCGCCATATTGATGCAGAAGCTGAATGAAGAGACCGAATCTCCAATTGCTTTCATGAGTAGCAGCTTTAAAGATAGTGAAATGCGGTATTCTAAAATGGAGAAGAACGCGTATACAGTAGTGAGAGCAGTGAAGAATTTCAAATTCTATATCTTGACGGCTCACACAACAATGTATGTTACTGATCCTGTGGTTAAGAGCGTGCTAACTTAGCAGGAGATGGGCACCACGAGAGGCAACTGGGTCGCAAGGGTTCAAGAATATGACTTAGAGATCAAGCCAACTAAACTTGTCCGCGGGAGAGGTCTTTGTCAATTGATGGCGGAAGACGGTGACATGAAGCACCAGGCTGATGGCAAACCCGAACCTGAAATTGAAGAGGATCTTCCTATGGTCCTATTTGTTGATTCTGCAGATGAGTGATATGCAGAAATTGTATACTATTTGACTTACGGAGAATGTCCAACTCACATGGACAAACAGCAGAAGAGAACATTAAAATTGAAAGTGCAAAAGTTTGTGCTTTGGAATGACATTCTATACAAGCAAGGGCTTGATGGAACCCTTTTGTTATGTGTCAATAAAGATCAACAACAACGTTTGTTGGATGGATTTCACAATCAAGCATGCGGAGGCCACTTCTCATCAAGGGTCACTGCATTCAAAATCCTGCAAGCACAATTCTACTAGCCGACTATGTTTCGCGACGCATATGAATGGGTGTCGAAATGTCAGATCTGTCAACAATTTGTTGGCAAACTCAAGCTAGCAGCCATTCCCCTCAAACCAGTAATTATTGATGGTCCATTTCAGCAATGGGGATTGGATTTTGTTGGTCCTATCAATCCACGTTCCAGTAAGGGGCATATTTATGTCCTCACAGGTACAGATTATTTCACAAAGTGGGTTGAAGCTATTCCAACCAAGCAGACTACCTCGGAAGTGGTTTGTGACTTTCTAAAAGAAAATATTATTTCAAGATTCGGGGTACCACGCAAGATAGTGACTAACAATGCAACATGTTTCTCATCTGAGGAGGTACTAGAGTTTTGTTATGATCACGGCATCATGTTATCACACCCATCCGATTATTACCCTCAAGGTAATGGACAGGCCAAATCATCAAACAAAAACATAGTCACTATTACACGCAAGCTATTTGATTCTAATCAAAAGGCTCGGCATAAGAAGTTTTACGATGCTCTCTGACCGATAGAATTACTCCCAAGAGAGCCATTGGTACTTCACCTTTCATCATTTTGTACAGTACAGAGGCAATGCTACCTATCACGCTAGAGTTGTCTGCTTTACAGCTGGTGACTACAGTTGAGGATGATGAGTTCAAAGATCCTATTGAGAAACGCATCCTGTATTTGATGAAACTAGAGGAAGAAAGGGTGGAGGTTGTAGACAGAATCACTCAACACCAGGAACGAGTGAAGAAAATATTTGATAAGAAGGCTCGCCAGCGAGACTTTGAAATCGGTGATCAAGTCCTACTATGGGACAAAAGACACAAGCCCAAGGGAATGCACAGAAAATTTGATTCCTTGTGGCTGGGGCCATACAAGATCCACGAGTTTGCAGGGGAGAATGCTTATATTCTCTCATACTTGGATGGAAGGCTCTTTCCATTGCCTTATAGTGGATTGTACTTAAAGCACTTCATCCCTTCGGGGATGGAGTAATCACCTTTCACTTTCTGTTCTGGTGATGTATTTCCCCTTTCCGTAATATGATCGTTATGTCATAATGTTTTTCCTCTTTTTGTAATGTGACAATTGTGTTCTTTGTGTTTTGGGAAGTTCCAACTCTTAGGTGATTTTAGGAAGTCCAATTTTTAGGTGATGTAGGGAAAAGTCTTGATCTAGGTGATTAGGAAAGTGACTTGACTCTATTACCCAACTGATAAGGTACTGGTCCAAGCTTGAAAAGTCCAAAGATTCTCGGTTCTACTATGCCATAAATATCCAACATGGTCTCCAAACAGAGCCAATTGTTGTGCCCAATCAAAAATTTTGCTTCATTAAGGCATTTTGAGCAAGTCTAGAAAAATTTTCATCAAAAAAGTCAAAAAGTCAAAGTTTCTAAAAATAGACATCAAATTAGGTTTTCTGGGTTTCTTGAGATACGGATGCTGGCAAAATTTTCTAAAAATAGAATCTCAGATTCAGGTGTCGTGCCTGATTCTCATTGGCTGATTTTGCTTCACGATCAGCGTCGTCCAGACGGAATCTACAAAAGGTCAAGTTTTCTCTACTGGGTCAATTCTGCTTTTTCAAAAAGCGAAGCATGAGCTCCGGAGTCATCAATAGAGGAAGTTCATCTGCCAAAGCTCATTTTTTAGTTTTCAACACTGTTTCGACAATGTAGAACCGACGAACAGTCGTCGATTTGACGAAGAACACAAAACGTAGCAGGATGGATCAGAAATGGAATGAAAAGTTGAAAATTCATAAATTTGACTAAGGCATGGATTTCCAAGCGCCGCAGAAGGCTTGGGGCGCCCAATTTTTTCAGTGTTAGTTTTTTTATGCGTTTTTCGAGAAAATGCGAGAAATGCCTCTGTCAAACAATTGTAGGGTGAATAAAAGCAGTCATTTTGGTCAACAGGCCCTAAAAAGCTGGAATCCACGTCAGATACCTAGGCTATCCAGTTCATCCCTCATCCAGCAACAGTTGACTGGCAAAACATCGAAATCAACCACAGGAAGCAACTGTCGGCACGCGAAACGAAGCAAGCTACAAACGGAGGTTGAAAATCATGAATTTGGCTGTCATAGAATTCTAGGTGCCCCTGGAGGCTAGGGGTGCCCAACTTTTCATACCTTAGAATTTTTTACGCATTTTTCGAGAAACGTCAAAAAGTCTCTGACAACCCATTTCTGGGTGGTCAAACTCAGTCAAATGCCGGTAAAAGTTGGGATTTCATCACAGGGGTGTTCAGGTACTCAGATCACCTCCCGTCCTGCCCAGCAGTCATCCGGACGACCAAAAACAAAAATAAACAAGGGCTGTTGGCACGGAAATTGAGAAATGGAAAGGAAAGTTGAAAAACAAAAGTTTTCTAAGGCACAAATTCCTAGGCGCCCCAGGAGGCCCGGGGCGCCCACTTTTCCATGTCTTGGAATATTTTTCAGTTTTTCTCGAAAACGACAAAACCTCCTCCATCAGCTCGGTCAGGTTCACAGCAAATCAGTTTGGCGCATTTTTCGAGGCAGACAAAGGGTACAATCAGCTCAGTTTTCATCAGGCTTGCTTGTATGCCAAATGATCAGACTCAATTTTGTTCCAATAGGCAAAAATCGACAGCCAAACAGGGGTCATCAATCACCGGAATGCGTGCGGAAATCAAGAAATGAAAAAACTTGAAATTTTCAAGAAATTGTCTAAGGCACCAAAACCCAGGCGCCCCTGGAGGCTAGGGGCGCCCAAGTTTTCATGCCTTGGTAAAATTTCATGTTCGACAGCTGCTTCCAAAACTTCATCCGACGACAGGTTCCAGAGGTCAAATTTGTGGTCAAACATCGTCAGATCGTCAGTCCAAGGCTGGGGATGAAATCACAGTTAATTCTTCAAGATGTTAGGATCAGTCAGTTTTTTCTATCAACGGTGTCAGTTTGCCATCTTGTTGAAGTCAGAGACAAGCCATACTGGAGTCAAAACGAGTGCAAAAGTGTTGAAAACGAAGGAAAATTTGGCTAACACTTTTGCAATCTTGCGTGTTTGATGACATCATCGAAGAAGATATTTTTTTTCATCTCACACATCAAGCCATAAGCAGCTATAAAATAGGGATTCTTCCTATTCGAAGACATCCACTTGGATTTGTGCTTTAAAAGTTGCTTTCTTCAAGGATAAGACTCAAGCTTTATTCTTTCACAAAGAAAGTTGTTTTTTTGCCCTAAAGATCTATAAAGATAAGCTTTGGCTTCTTTTATTCATTATCTTTTGCAGGTTGCATCCAGGGGGAAGATTTTTATTTTTCTTTCCACGAAGATTCGAAGACCCAAACGAAGTATTTTTTCAACATTCTTCATAGTTTCGGGATGAGGAAGCAAGGAGACACCCTTTTTCAAGGTCCTTTTTTCTAAGGGATCATTTTTCAGAAACAGGACCGAAGCTTTTTCAATTTTCATCGAGATGGGTCCATCCAGAATTTCATTCTCTTGAAGATTGAGAATTTCGCCTTTTTTTTCCAAGAATCTGCTTTTTTGCTACTTTTTCGGGAAAGTCTCCGCTTTTTCAAAATCCGACAATCCGAGTTGCTTCAAAACAGAATTGCCTACAAAACCCATGTGCTAGCTTTTTTGCTCGCAATTTGCTTTTTAGGAAAAATCAACGAGTAATATTCAGCCTTTTGTCCAAAATTTTTCCGACATAGGCGTGTTCACAATCATTTTTCAACTCTTTCAGTAATGCAATATTTTCCAATAGAAATCAGGCCTAAAACGACGTTGGTTCACGATTACCTGAGAATTTTCAAGACAGACTTGTATAAAGTACTTCCAGTGTTCAATTTACATCCTTTGGAAGATGCAGGAAACAGTGCAATCAGGAATCTGAATCACTTCGAATTACTTCCAACAGCTTCATTCCCCATTTCAGTGCAAAGTATCGAATTCGTAATTGCTTGTATGAAGCATTACAATTCGGTCACAAGAGAGATCCAATCAGCAAATGGACGTATGCTCTGCAGTCTCAGGCCAGATGACATCGAGAAGTGTTTTTCAATACCAGTTTGGACGGAGAACGTGGTTGTTTCAGTTGAAGAATGCAAGAGGGTGTGGCACAATGATAAAGAAAAGTACCGGAAAAAGATTGCTCAGAGGTGGTTGAAAGAAAAGCAGAACGTTATGCCAAAGAATGTTGGGCATAGAGAATTCAAGGAAGAACATGCAATAATGATTACTCTGCTAAGCCGAATCACAGGTCAAGCAGACGCTAACAAATTTCAGCCTTGGATGTTTTACATCATGTCCCAGATTGTTGAAGGAACCGAATTCTATGATTCGTCGGCACTCATCAGTGATAGTCTCCACCAGCAAATACTTGATTTTCAAAGGGCTCATGAATTCCACATGATATCATACCTTGTATATTTGATGGCTTTTCAAGGTCAATTCCGAGGTTTGAATGTTGTTGGAACTGTAGACATTCAACATGTGTATCACCATTTCCCGCAGCTAGAATTTTCTCAACCTTAGCGACATTAGAAGCGGGTAAATGATGCATTCATCATGCATGCAATGCGAGATCTGGATAATGAGTTGCATATACGATTTTCAGCCGATGTCAGAATGGCGATGGCGGAATGGGCTGATTGGTTTATCCAGTTTCCCACTTTCTCCTACATCAGAGTATATGGCTTCTCAGGAAAGCCAGCCATGCTGCCGAGATATCCTACATATGAGGTAGCATTCATGGAATTTCTAAGACAAGCCTACGAAGTTCATTCATTTCTGTGTAACAGACGCAAGGCGGCTTTCAATTTTCCAATTGGGATGGGAATTTACAGATGTAGATTTGGAGCAGATGCCAAGGTAATTGGTAATGAATCGTCCAAGTATGGTCTTAAGTTTTTCGACAGGAGGTCTTCATATGATCTGCGTGGTGTTTTTGCATCACACCTTGGTCAAAATTGTGTGCATACCCCCGCCGTTGAAGATTTCTGGGCTAATTGTGCAGATGAGTTCGAAGCGCGGAAATGTAGTTACAGCAAGTTTACTCTTCGACAGTTGGTTGAAATCCTGTCGGAAGATGTAGAGGGCTTGTCAGATGATGGTGAAGTTTTACTTCCCACGTGTTTTAGAGATTAGGTTGAGCAGCAACCGTTGTCACCAGTTAATTGGTCAGCCAAAGAGAGCACCTCCATTGAGGAAAAAACGAGCCGAGTTGTCAAAAACAGTTTGATATTCTTGAAGAATAAACGGAAGGAAGTCATTCCAATAGCAGAGCTGCCAGTTGTTCAACCATTAGAACCTTCCACTTCCAAACCAATACAAAGAACTAAGGCTATGAGCGTCCTTCCAAAAGGAACAAAGATGGCCAAGTTGAAGAGGAAAAAGGTTGAGTCTCCAGTTCATTTTCAGCAGGAACAACCAGCAGTTACATCAGAAGTTCCCACTGAACCAGCGCCGCATGTAGAAACATTACCTTCAATTCATGTTTCTCCACCTTCTTCACCAAGTTCTTCTCCCATTCACATTGATTCAGAGCCAAATTCGCTGGTTCATAACTCTGATGCACATATTGGTTCGTCAGGAGCTGATGAAGTTAGAACCGAGTTTCCAAGAGAGGATGGCTCATCCTGGCTTGAAAACATTCTGGGAAGGAAGCGGAGAAAACCTTCATATCGGTTGGACTTGACAGAGCTTAAAAGCGTCTAGCAAGACACACCAAACAAAAAGATGAAGAAGCAAGATCGCATTGAAAAGAATGCGGATGGAGAAATGATCCTTGAAACTGCAACACCACCAAAGGATAAAAATGTTGATGATATTAATGTTGATGACTCCAAAGTTGCCAAAGCTAACCTTGGTAGGAGTAGCCGGCATACAGATCTAAATCTCTTCGAGGTTGCAGCGGATAATCTGAAGGAGAGGGTGTTGAAAGATGGAGAAGATAAAGCAGCCCTCAAGGCTGAAGTTAGGCAGCTGCGGCAGTACATTTCCAACCTTTATCATGGCACGTCACAAGCTAATTTATCGCTTCCTCTGAATTTAGAATCACCGGCCGATCAGTAGCAGTTCAGTCAGTTGATCATCTATGGGAGACACATGAAGGATTGGGTGGAAGAATTTGTGACTAAAGGAAGAGTTGTACTTTCACAGATCTATCAGTTAAAGCATAACGCCCACGATCTACATCAAGGCATTCAAGGGTTACAGTAGACCTTGGCTGAAAATAGACCGGTGTTTGAGATCATTATCTCCAACTTGAAGATGGCACAAAATTCTGTTGATTCAGCTGAAGATAAGAAGATAGTTTCTACTTGGAAAGTGCAATACCTTTTCATAGTAAAAACTTATGATAGTGTAATCTCAGAGTTAGCAGAATGGAAAAAAAAAGTGGTAAATGTTCTCAAGTTTGTGAGATCCTTTGTTTCTCAAATCCCGTGTTCGTATGAAAAAAATGGTACCCTTTATGATCTCAGGGAAGTACAGACAGAGCTCCAGACTCTCATCCGCAGCAATTTTAATGGTGATATCAGTGCCGACAAGATGGATCGTTTTGCCGCAATGACAGTGAAGTTTGATAAAGTTGTGGGTGAAGTTCATGAATTCCTTCAGATGGTTGCAAATGGTGAAGAAATGCTGGAAAATTAGAATGTCGTTCTAAAGAGTATCAGTGTTCCTGGCAAAGATGCGGTCACGTGCTTTTTAGAAGATATTATATCTCAGAATATCAATTGATGAGATCACCATAAAGCAAAAATGTTGATGAGGATGTGACTCAAAAGAAAGCAGCTTTAAATCAGATGCTTTTTGTTTTAAAGCATGTGCTTTCATCCAAAGCTCATCCACTCTTTATTTAGAAAGAAATCACTTTGTATTAGTTGGAATTTTCTTTGCTTTAAAGCAAATTGCTTTAAAGCGTTTGTTAGTTGTATCTTTGTCTTAGAATAGAAATAAAGCTTGGGAGTTGGCAAGTTAGTTAGGGTTAATCAAGAAGATTTTAGGGGTCCCTACTCCTTTGATTTTAGTATAAATAAGGGCAACCTTGCCAATTGTAAGGGAGCTGCATTTGTGATAGCAAATTTGTTGTGCCTGTTCTAGCCTGCAGAACTTGTTATTCCAAGTGTTTATTCACTGTGTAATCTATTTCCAGTGTTTGATTGCAGACTGTATGCCTGCCTTTTGCTACAGTATTGTTGTCCTGGAGTTGTATCAACTTTGTGATATTGGAATAGAAGTCTCATGCCTGGCTTTTGCTCTGATATTCTATCTCACTAATCATAATGTTTTGTCGTCAGATGTGTGGCTTGGTTAAATTTTATTTCAGCTTTCATCATTAAAGTACAATGCGTCTTGTGATGTGAATCTGGGAGAAACTTATTCAAGTTTTTGTGTTAAAAACAAATCATTCCTCGTCCACTTTTGATCTCTGTGCTCTGTGTTTACTCAGATAATCAAAAGCGTCATTAGTTTAGGCCTAGCTGTAGTTAGAAGTTTTAAAAGGGAAAAACTTCTGCTGCAGCAAGAAAGAGTTTTATAACCTTGTGCTCACAGCTGAGAATCAAAAAGAAGATAGGCAAATTTAATTTAATTATCTTTTCAGCGAACATCAGCAAAAAGGGAACTCCCCCTCACAATAGGAGAGCAATTTATTTGTGCATAGCTGTCAGTTTCCAACTCGGATTACAGAGGTGCGAATTGAAATGCCAACACACCCTACACTCTTTTGAACTCCTTTGTTTACTAGCAATATGGTGTTTCACACAAACATGGAGTAAACAGAATTATAAAGCATAAGTATAGTGGACAACATAGAACATGAATTTATAACAGAATTGCACAGAATAAAGCATTGTTTCCATTCATTGAATATCTCAGTATTACACTACAATGTCACAATGCTACTTCCCAATTACAAGTATCGACTCAATAAATAACTTATGCCAAGGTTGGTTGAGATACCAACCGTCGGGAACAACTCCATAACTATCTAACCGTCGGGGTTAATTCCCGATAACACTACTAAACTTAACTGTGCACAACATTAATTAATTCATGATTATTTACTTGGCCAATTACAGCCGACTACCACTAACAATAATGACTGACTACATTATCCCCCCCACAAAGCAAGTCGTCTACTAGAAGACAGAAAACCAAGTATAGTAACAAGTGACATTAGGTAAGCTCTTCCAAACTGACGACAATGCTGAAGATCTTGGAGGAAAACTTGGAAGTAGGAGCTGAGTAAAAGTAGAACCAACACATTCGGAACACCTGTTAGTAGACCAACCAAGGGACCCAATCTGATAGTACACTGAATGCTATTTAGAATGTTGCACCCTATCGATCACTGAATCGAGATGGTACTAGTTTGATGGGGGTTTGGGCGCAGCGCCCCCACTGGGATCGAGGGGCAACGCCCCCAGTGGGGTCCGGGGGCAGCGCCCCTGGCGCACTCCCTTTCGCAATACAGGGCAGGGTCAAGCAACAGCGCCCCTGCCGCCAAGCCCAAAATAAGACCTTCAAAACCATTCGGACCTTCATAGCGCACATCATTTTTCTAAATGCTAGATTTAGTTTGTATGGCCTTAATTGTGGCAATTCTCTTTGTACGACGGCCAAATTGAACTCGTACGGCAGATGCAACTTCCTTTGTATGGTCGCAACAAGAACATACTCATACGGCTGCACTGAATGACTCGTACAATTGGCAGAGAATTCCGTACGGCCTGGATAATTGACTGGAATCTCCTTCGTACGGCCTGCTTTCCACAAAGTTTGTACGGCCGATTGAAGACTTCTTGCAAACGATGTTTGTGCCTTCACGTGGATTCGTACAGTTTGTACAGCAATGTGCAGGTCGTACGGTCTTGATGTGCTTTCCCTCGTATGATCTAATGTATTTTCGTACAGCCTGCATACCCCTCGCCTCTCTTCCTTCATCGTCGTACGGTCTGTAACCTGTCTTCGCTCAATGGTACGGTTCCTGATTTTGTTTGGAGAGAAATGTGTTTGCAAAAATGACTCTGTTGTGTTTTATAATGTAGGGCTGGCCGTACGACCTAAGCCGTATGGCTTAGGTTGTACGACCTAAGTCGTATTGTTCATGTCGTACGACCCAAGTCGTACGGTTCTCTTTTTTTTCAATTTTTTTTCACTCTTTTTTTCTCTATTTTTTCTGTTTTTTCCAATCTTCTATCCAGAACAAACTGAATCGAATTTTTCTATTCCTGTCCAATGGGGTCCACATTTTATCTTCCTCTCCGACTGTAACAATTTCTTGTCGCGTAATTTGTGCCGTAATATTTTTCCTTTTTTTCCGGAATGTCTCTTGATATTTTTCCCTTCTCCGGAATTTTGTTGTGATGGTGATTTGACAGTACGACAAGTAGTCATATCCTCCAATTTAAATATTTTAACTTCATTATTCGGAGACGTACCTTTATTAATTTTGTAATCGTCTGCAGTGTCCGGTGCCTTTCTTGGAACCAGAATTGTTGTCTTTCGGGAGTTCGGCAAACTGTCTGACTTTTTAACATCATTTTTTCTCTGTTGCTTTTCACCGATCACCAAAAAATTGCGAGTCAACGGAAATATGGTATAGTCCTTATTCATTCGGTATGGTTTCTTTCTGACCGGTTGTGCATTAGAGATCCGGGGGATTCTGTGCATGCGTAGTTCCAGAGGTATTCCCTTCAACTCTTTGTATGCGTCCTTGTGCTCAAAATTTTTTTTAATTGTAGCACCTTTCTATGCTGGGTTCCAGTCGTTACCAGCCAAAATCACTTTTTGATTAGTTCCATCACCTCGATTCACCTTACTTGCCAATGGCTCCTCATATCTGATCACCTTGTCTGGTTCAAATTTATGTGCAAATGTATCATCTATCTTGGCATCACCCTTTGTATATTCTTTATGTGCCTTTTCTAGTCGACTTGCCTCTATCACTAATTGCTCTGTTACTTCCGACTAATTATTACCTTCCTCCCCTTTGTCACTCGTTACTGGTTCCCTCTTGCCAAGTGGTTGAGTGTTTGTCAATCCATCCAGTGCTTCATTCGTCAACAATGTTTCACTGGGCCTAATATTGCCGAGTGTTTCACTAGTTGCCCGAGAGCATTTGCCACTTTCTCTTATTGAAATCATGTTACACTCCGATTGGAAGAATTCATAGTCTTCCATCTGCCAATGAAATAACCCGTTTAGTGAACTTGTCTCGTCCTCCGAGCATTCATGGAGGTCCAGAATACCTTCGTCGTTTGGCTCTATAGTTCCCCTTTCTTCCTCCATTCCGCATCCTCCTTCAGATTCTGAATCTGATGATGCCAGCTCTTCACTCACTACTTGATTTACTAGGTCGATCACATATTTCTTCCCATTGCTCTCTATGGATAACGTGTTTCTCTTCTAGTTGTGATCTGCTCTCACTGCCACCAGCCATTCTCTTCCGAGCAATGCGTCGTACCCCCTCTTCTGCACCAGGATGACTACGAAGTTCAGCAAGAATGGCTGGTCCCGATTGTCACTTTTTGCGCCATCAATGTTCCCAATGGCTTGATGCCATGCTGGTCGGCGCCCACCAATTGGAATGTCGGTTGCCAGAATGTAGGTTTCCCAAGACTCTTCCATGTGTCTTCGGGTAGTACGTTGATTGTTGCTCCTCCGTCGATGATCGTGCTTAGGATTTTCCCTCCAATCTCCATTTGTACGATTGCTGGCTTTTTCCTAATGTTTACCGACAGTAATATTGGGTCGATGACTTGGTCACCTTGCGATGGAGGCTCTACTGTTAATTCCTTTCTTCGACCTTCCTGTCGTTGTTGTTGATCATTACCGACTACGTTTGTGATTGCCATTTCGAGTTATGGCATAGTTCGGAGAAGGTCCGTCACCTTGATAGGTACGATGGTTTGTAGTATCTGCCGAACAATATTGTTCTCCGCCTCTGATCGCCAAGAGGTACTTGGAATATCCAGAGCGGTCTTCTCTTCCTTCGTCATTGCCCGCTCCACTTCTGCTTTTGCTTCTTTCATTCTTTGCTTTTCTGTACGTGGATCTAGGTAGACAACCTTCTTTGCCTGGGCTCTGGTGGTGACCGCCAATACCTTTTGGTTTTGTTCTTCCACATTCAGCATATTGATGCCTTTCTGCTTTGGGCAGTCGCTGTCTTCATGATCACTCGGTCCACACCATTTGCACAGTCTTCCCCCCGAACCTTGACCATTGTGGCATTCCCTGGCGAAGTGAACCCATTCATTGCACTTCCGACATTGTATCACGGGCCTCCCTTTACCATCGTACTGTATCTTGCTCGGACTTCTGTTACTTCGGTTACCTCCAGGAGATGCATTGCTATTGTACTGAGGCTTTGGTGGTGTGGTTGGCAGAGTCGACTGCTCTCCTTGTGTGAAGAGTACTTGTGTACTCCTTGCTCTTAGGTTGTATGGGCATTCCTTGATGGAATGTCCCATCACTTGGCAGATATCACAAAACAACTTTTTCGAACAGTTTGCTTTCGTGTGACCTTCCCCCTTGCAATCTGTACACCACAGTTCTCTGGCTTCCCTCGTACTCTCCTTATCGGCCTTCAATTATTTCATCATTCTCATCATGTCCTTCCTGAGTGCTTGCAAGGTCTTGGACTCGCTGTCGCTGTTGTTGTCCGTACTCTCTTCATCGTCCGTCTTCCTTTTCCCTTGGAAGGATGTTTTATTTTCACTCTATATATCCATCGCTCGATTGTACGCTTCATCGTACGACGACGGAGGCACAACTTTCATTTTCTTTCTCAGTGATGGGAGCAACCCTTCGATGAACCATCGCTTCTTCAGTCCGTTGGCCGACTGAGTCCCAGTTTTCCCAACAATTGTTTCAGTCTCCGATTGTAGGTTCACACGTTCTTGTGCTTCCCTTGCTTTGTACTGTAGATCTCCGCTACAATTTCACTGTCATCCCTCAAGAGTTTGGATTCGTCTTGGAATGCCTTCTTGAGTAATCTCCATGATACCCTGTGTACTTGGTCCAACTCTGTGTACCAGTCGATGGCACTATCTCTGTGTTGCTGGAAATGCTTTCAACCAGTAGTCCACATCATCTTGCCCATTAGCTATCCAAATCGTCTCGCACGTCTTGCAGTGCCGTACTGGATCTTCTAACCCATTCCTCGTAAATTTTGGCAGCTTCTGCCTCTCGGCTGGCGGAGTCACCATCCTTCCCCGATGCCCTCCTTGTGTGTTGGACCTGACTGGACTGGTTCTCTCGCAACGTCCCGGTGCATCACTTGCACTCTCGGCCACGTTCGAGTCTTCCCCGCGTCCTCTGTCGGCGTCCTCTACACCTCGAGTCTCCTCGGGTTCGTTCCGGTACTCCCTCTGCCCGGGGGTCTTAGGCTCAGATCTTCCAACTCTCGGCCCTTCGTCGTCCGATATGGATAACTCTCCGATGCGGCGTATGCTGTTTTCAATTTCTTCTGTCAATTCATTTTCATTCCCTTTTTCTTTATTTGTCAGTGGTGTCTTGAAAATTCCTTCGTCGGTTTCGTCAACGAGGTTTTGGTGCAACTCGGTATCTTGATTTATTTCATGACGATGTTCATTGGCAATTTGTCTCAGTGTTTTCCTCCATTCTTCTTGTTCCTTTAATCTCAATGATCTTCGTGTTCTTTCCTCTAGTGTTTCTTGCCCACTTGGTACTCGGTTCTTATCCTTATTGAGTTGTATGGGGCATTAATTGCTACTCGTACGGGCCTTAGTTGCCAAACGTACGTCTTCGGCTTGTATCTTGTTCGTCCTCTTCCCGCTTGGTTCTCTCAACGAGATTTCCCACAGACTGCAAAGGTCTTCCGTCAAAGTGTCTTCACGATCCTTGTTTGCTTGTACTGGCTCTTCCGTCGACTGCCCCATCATGATGCCATTCTCCCGTCTGGATGTTCACCAGATTCGCTTAGGCAACGGCACCAAATGTTTACTGGCAATATGGTGTTTCACACAAACATGGAGTAAACAGAATTATAAAGCATAAGTATAGTGCACAACATAGAACATGAATTTATAACAGAATTGCACAGAATAAAGCATTGTTTCCATTCATTGAATATCTTAGTATTACACTACAATGTCACAATGTTGCTTCTCGATTACAAGTATCGACTCAATATATAACTTATGCCAAGGTTGGTTGAGATACCAACCATTGGCAACAACTCCATAACTATCTAACCGTCAGGGTTAATTCCCGATAACACTCCTAAACCTAAACTTAACCGTGCACAACATTAATTAATTCATGATTATTTACTTGGCTGATTATGGCCGACTACCACTAACAATAATGATTGACTACATCCTTGTGCCACTCATTGCATTGACTTTGTCCTTAAAGATATAGGAAAACTTGGATGGGTCAAGAACATGGTGGAAGGTGTGAGAAATTTGACAAAAAAATCTACAACCACCCATGGGGCTTGAATCTTATGAGAGAACACAAATGGTAAGGAGCTTGTGCAATCCGGAGTCACATGGTTTGCAACTAATTTCATCACATTGTAGAGTATTGCAGTTGTATTGCCATCTCTTAAGCGCATGTTTGTGGGCGCTAGCTGGATGAATAGTCCTTGTTCCAGGAAGGCCGAAGGGGAGAGGACCGTGAAGACTAATTTTGATGATTCATTTGCCAGGTACATAGAAGAGATCATCAAGTTAAGTTTTCTTTATAAAAAATGATTTTTTTCAAAATTGTATAATGTTACAATTTGCTGGTTTTTAATTTCTAAATTTTTTTTGTTGATTCTTTGATTTTTTTTAATTTTCTAATTTAGTGTAATTTTTTAATTTCAATTTGATATGCTCTCTTGTTTTAGTTGTCAAAATGCTTGGTGGATAAGGAGAAAAATCCCATGGATATCTATGTGAGGCCATCGACAAGTCCAAAGAGGCAATCCAACATTTGTATAGGTCAAATAAAAACAAATATGAACCCATTTGGCACATTATATATCCAAGGTGGAATCGACAACTCCACCAACATATTCAGACTACTGCCTACTACTTGAACCTAAAGTTTTTCTTCTCTAGTTCATTCAAAGTAGATGAAGAAGTTATGGTTGACCTCAACATGTGTGGTGAGAATGGTCCCCAATGAAAACCTTAGAGACATCATACATGATGAGTTGCAGATTTATAAAGGTGCAGAGGGAACTTTTTTTTACCTCTATGCATTCAAAACTAAGCTACTTTGCAACCAATTTAAAAAAATATATGTTTAGTAAGGCTTAAGTTCAATATTTAATTTTAGTTTCCCTGAAGTTTACTAAGTCTCTTACAAAGTGCTAAATGTTGTCCTTGCAGATCTTTGGTGGGATGATTCGGTGCAACACCTAATCTTCAAAAACTTGCCATCCACATTTTGTCCCAACCCTATAGCACTGCTAAGTGTGAGCACAATTGGAGTGTTTTTGAGGCCATTCACACAAGAAACGCAATATGTTGACTCAAAAGTTCATGAATGACCTTGTCTTTGTGTAGTTCAACCTTCAATTGCATGCAAAGAAAGTGGAGGGGCATGAGACACAAGAGGCACTTGACCTCAATGACATGGATCGATATTCAAATTGGATTGTTGAGAATGTGGATCCAATTTTTACTGCTAATACGATAGTAGATTTGGAGAGACAGGCAACGGAATGCACAGTGGATGTAATGGAAAATGAAGAGGCCTCAATAGGGGCTTCATCAAATGCACATCATATGCCTAAGGCTCTTGTTGAGGATGATATTGTTCCTCAACAAGAAGCACTACCATCTAGTTGGAGGAAAAACACAACCATTTAGGAGTTTTAGTCGTAAAAGGAATTTTTAGATTATGAACATTGAAATTATACTTTGTAATTTTTGTTTACATTGAAACTTGAAGTTGATATGTATTGAAATTGGTTTTTGATCTATGATGTGTATTGAACTCTATTTTTGATCTATAGATGAAAGAAATCAATAACGAGTTATCTAAATTCAATAGTATGCATGTTTTTGAAGAATATTTTACAAACTTTATGTGTTTTTTAATGTTTGGAAAATTTGCCGAGTTGTGAATCCAAGTCAAATTTAAGGCCCACTGAGTATTTTCTGAGTTTGAGTTTTTGAACTATGCTTGCAACATCCTCTTCACTTAGAAATTTTTTTTCTCCATCAAAAGGTGTAGCATCATCATGTCCCATGCTTTTTACTCTTCTTAACCAATCTCTAGAGTCTAATGGTTGCTGAAAAGGAAATAACTCTACCTCCTCATTTGTACTAGCTGATCTAGAGTCTAGTAATGGGCATAAATTTGCAAAACAATCATACAAACAACCAACCACCAAAACCCAAGAATACTTAATTTGATACCAATCTGATCCATAATGAGTGTGAACGGTCCACCACATAACTCAACACCACGAATCCTACTCAACTGTAATGTGCATTGATTGATTAAGTTGTTTCTTGTACAAAATATAAGAAAAACAGTCTTGTGTTCAAGGTCTAGTGGTGTTAAGTACAAATAACATAAAATGAAGCATGCATAACCAAATTAGAGAGAGCATATAACACACATGTAAATGAAGAGAATAAAAACAATTCACCTAGAGAAACCCAAAATGAGAGAAAACTCCAGGAGACAAGGATTTACTTTTCAAGCCACAATCTCTTGAGGTATTATAATATTTTACTACCCTTTATAACTACATAACACTCAATGTATGTTTATCTTTGACTGGACTTTATATAACTAAAATTCATGCAATGTTGAAAGAAACACTGAAATGGATTTCATCAACAAATTTGACACGCACTGAAAGAGATGCAGCTCTCAAGTCAAGTAGAAACAAACACTTATAAACTTCAGAATGGAAAAACAAATCATGCAAGTCCTAACATGCTAAGGTAAGTGCAATAATGCAGAGTCACAGACATGTCATGATGATAAGCGAAAGCTAGAACAAAGCTTGATGCTGTCAAAGTTACATGCACATAAACAACATGTATGTTCTTTGGCGTCCAAATTGGGGGAAATAGAGAACATTGTAAAGGTAAAACATTTATGCATTCTTGGAAGCAGGCCTCAAACATCAGTAGAACTTGGTCATTTCACATCCATTGAAATGGATTTGTTTCTATCAAAAATGTCATTCTCTATTTCTATCTTGCATATGAGCATGTTCATGTTAAGGGACAAGTAGACAAGAAAAAACAAGAGTTTTTACCTGGATTCCTAGCCATGCCAAACAGTAGTGTAGACCAATGAGATTCACAAGAACACTATGCTTGGCTGTGAGAAGATACAGTTGGACATCTTCAAAACCCATCTTTGTTTTATGCAAATGTTCCATGGCTCTTTGGTAATCTCCTACTTCAAGGGACTCGTAACGGGCACTTTGTTTCACAAGCTCAATTAATGAATGTGCTCTTTCAGCCATCTCTGCATGTAACTTGATATAAAATGCCCGCCATCCCTGCACAATTAGAATGCAGCACCAAAAGATTGACTATAAAATTCCAGATAAAAGTCGAAATCTATATGGAAACATGTGAAGAAAATAAAAAATGCATTATCCCCTGGAGCTTTTAAACATGTGCTATGAATGGCTGCACCAGACATATTTATATGTTCATTAGCCATTCTCCTCCTATTGGTAAATCATCTAGAGACACTGAAACTATAGGAATAGCAGTCAATTCTTATACAGCCTAACAAGAAATAAGATCAAACTCTATATACATGCCAAAGGAGGACAAGTACCCAGCTTACCACAACTAACATAAGCAACATGCAGAACTTCAAAAGAAACAACCATACAGACAATGAAATTTCAGTGCTAAACAAGAGCATATACATTTGAAAGGTCATTCTGCAAGGAAACAATAAGAAGTGGCCTAAGAAAATAAACCGATTCTTAGAATTGTTTTCTTGGTTAAGACATACTAAAAGGCATAATGGGAATTATATGAATACAAAGTACAGGCCATTAAAATCTGGCTGTTGGATTTGAATTTCAGGTACGGTCATAGGTTGAGAATTTCCACTAGACATCTGCTATTAATCAAATTTCAATGTCAGATTTGAAATTTTTGTGTGTTCCTGTTCCATCTCTTTTTACATTAGTTAGGCATAGATGTTTTTGCAAATTATATGCTGCCAGAGATCAACTTTGAAGTGGCTAAATTTCCAACTCATATTGCATTTGGTAGGGAATGTTAAATCTAAACTACATACTTCATAAAAAGCGAAAGGTTTCCACCAACAATAACACATGAACTGAGTTGTAAATAACTTTGCAAATTATAAAAACAGATCCACTACTAATATAAGAGGTCATGCAAAAACCTAAATATATTTTAAAAAATGGCAATTTTACATAGCAACAAAGATGTTAAAATGGTATCGCAGAGATCTATGATTAAAACTTACAAAAGAATAAGTTTTGTGATGGTTATTGTTATAAATTTTGCCAGTCAATAGACGAATACGAAACTTCAATAGTAACCTTGGAAGAAGTAGGATAGGGCTAAAAAAGGGTCTTGAGGAATGTCTCACAGACCAGCTTCTCCTAAGAATACATCTTGACTTCCCATATTTTGCTTTCGGGACTGGCAAATACCACTAAACAGTAATTCTACTTCCCAGCATCTCTGATATTTGAATGACTTTCCATATTTTGGCTTCTGGGACTGACAAATACCATCAACGATAACTCAACCTCTCAGCATCTCCGATATTTGAATGACTTCCCATATTTTGTTTTTGGGGCTGATAAATTCCATCAACAATAATTCAACTTCATTGTGTCTCTGATATTTGAATCAGACTTTATCATTTACTTCCCAGGAAAGTCTTCAATGTTCATCAATCATTGTATGTTTAATGCATGAAACAATGGCATTATATGTAATACTTTCGTCTTCAATATTTTGCTTTTGGGACTGACAAATACCATCAACAAAAAATCTACCTCTTAGTGTCTCTGATATTTGAATCAGACTTTATCATTTACTTCACAGGAAAGTCTTCAATGTTCATCAATCTTTGTATGTACTATGTATAATGCATGAAACATTGCATGTAATGCTTCGTCTTTCTGTGGCAAACATCCTGCTGCTCATCTTCCTGTTTTGTACTTGGGTATCACTCAGACAGAACAATCATACATTTATATACTTTGTAAAGAACTGAAGTCAATGTATCATCAGCTCCTTGCCAACCATTGCATGAAAATCTTCATCTTCTAAGAGATTCATTATGATAGACTATAAAATTCCTATGCAACCCTTGAAACACCCAACAATATCCAGCCTTTAGGTTTCAGTACAGGTTATTCAATGTTACCATCTTTTGAGGCTTAATAAATTAATTACAATCAGAAAGAGTGAACCTGCCACTCTATAACCAATTATTTGTCAGTAAGGCCAAAAAAACTTTAGTTAACACCTCACACTTATTTCCAAAGCAGTATGACTACTATAGATATTTTAAATACGCTAAGAGATATCAATATAATATATTACTCATAATTATGAATTAATTATTAATTTATATAAATAATTCTTTGTTTATATAATTATTAATTATTAAATTATATTATTCAATTAATATATAAGTATGTATTTAATTATTTAGAAAAATACAAGTTAAATTATATCTTGATCTTCATTATTTGGTGTGTAAAATTTTAAAATAGAACATAAGGTAAGCAACATAATTTAAATATTTATATACCCTCTATATATTTAATTTTTTAAATGGTATATTTAATTACTAATTATTAATTTGATGTGTAAATGGCCATCAAATTTATGTTAAGGGGTTTTTACACTAATGCCATTACAATCCACCCTTACTACCATTGTAGTTATACCCCTCGGCATACATATACACCTATTTCTTCAAAAACGCAATTGAGTCTAATGAATTTTACCATTGGACATTGGGGCTTCCAAAATGACAAAAATGATACAATTCAGATTTGAATTATTGTCATTTTTGGAGCCATGAGCATACTGCAGAAAACATCTCATACTTGTTGCAATAGCAAAACTGTTGCACACCTATTTCCTAAAAGACAAACCAAGTCAAATAACCTTAACCAATGTACGTTGGAGTTTGGACCTCCTAAATGCCAAAATAATGGTATTTGGAAGTCAAAAAGTTAATCCTCTCTATTCAGGATAGACATTCATTTCAATTTAGAAAAAGTATAACAAATTCAAATAGGTCAACTGCATCACCTTCTATTTCATGCATTATTTTCAAGCATATTACACAAATTGTGCCCTATTTGGTGAGTAGCCTTCTCTACTTCTTTGTGGCAATTGGTTTGGGAGCTCGCCTGTTGCTATTGTAGTCCAGAACCTTAATAACAGGAGAAAAACCATGCTCTATTGCTATGCACATTGCAAGTGTTTTCCAACAACATATAATAAACTCATTGTTTTGTGTGAGATACTATGTAAATCTAGTAAGCTATCATTTGATGTTGTAGTGTAGATTTAAGACCTTCAGTGTGTGAAAAAGTAGTGTTTGACCAAAATAATAGAATGAAAGCTGTCTTATAAACTGCCTCTGAAGTTTATTGGCTCACCTGAACCTGGTTAATCCACTCCTAAATGGCATCAATCTGGTGGATGAAAGAAAGAATAAAAAATGGGAATGGAAAGGTATAAATACCCCCGACTATTGCACATTTTCCCACATGCTTCCATGCTGTTTAACACAACATAAATTGTGCTCTTTGCTACAGAATTAGACAATTTGATACAAAAAAAAAAAGGAGATTTTTTTCCCTTGGTGGATTTGACATCTTTTAACCATACAATTAAGCCAGTTTGTGGAAAAATAAGAACACTCGCATTGAGAAAATTATTTGAAATTAGGGACTTATGCAATGAAGAAACATATCTACAATGATGGTGAAGATCAAGACATTCTTTGGTAAATTCATCATGATTGTTGGCAAATTCAATGCAATAATTATGCTGCACTAATGACATTATCCAAATTTATGAAATGAATTATGAATGCATTCCCTAATACGACAGATAATAGCTTTTCTAGAAATGCCCTCTTTCTCTTGTTAATTAGAGGGCAAATGGAAAACGTATCCAATTTGTAAACTCGAGTAATTAGCCTGTTTAAAATATCTTCGAAGGGAATACTGGAGCTATCTCATTGTGGCTTATATCACATTTACCTTTGCATGTCGGGAGTAGCCTGTTTAAACTCTATTAAGGAAATCCGAAAAACAGTGGAGTTGCTCACACACGTAGTGAGTTGTCCATTTAAACTCTCTTACAAGGAGCACCAGAGTTGATCCTGCAGTACTGCTTTATGGAGGAGCAGGTTACAGCTATAAATTAGTAAGCTTGATTTCCAATAAGATGCTGCCAATCACATGGCACCTACCAAGGACTGATAAAACATTGTTTTGTGATAACCATGCGCCAATAGTGTTTGATTAAAATTGCACTGAACACAAAGCCTGTAGATAGAAATCTCTTGTTTGCATGTGTGTATGCATAGTTATGGAAAAAGTAGTCCATATCAATTTCTGAATATCTCAGACATTTATTTGATGGAGATGTAACGTCGAAAAAGGTCCCCTTGGGGGCTTTTCCCTCATAAGGTTTAGCTCCCGGGTCTTTTGCATGCATTTAGGACATCTTGCATCATAATTTGGCATCCCCATGGAATGAGCCCTAGGTAACATGACAAATGGGATCTGTTGATGTGTTTTCCTTGCACACGCAACACAAAATAAAATACTCTCTTGTACTCTATCCTCTCTTGAACAAAATCCCTCAAATGCTTAAGCCAAGTGATCGAGTAGACTCCAAGGTTCTTCATTAGTTACTTTTGGTTTTGCGACTTGAGATAGCTTAGCAGTAAGATGTGAATTGTTATTTAACACAAAGGGACTTACACAACTGTTCAACAATAGGAAACTTGTTTCTCTTGGATAACAGACAACATTGCTTCTTTTAAAGGTCTAACAATATGATAACTTATGATACGACAGTGAGAGCTCTTGAATCTAATTCTAACAAGATTCTAAAGAAAATGCAAAAGAAATGGGTGTAGAGAAATCTAATCTAAGTGCAAGCAATCACCACTAATTCACTGGAATCTTAACCACCCTTTGCTTCGCCATAAGGTAACAACTACACAAAGGTGATGCAATCTTCTGAAGGAAAAGGTAAGATTTTCAAATTACTTATGCACATAAATCCTCACATACATGAAGGTAAATGATTATAAAGTAATTGAAGTTAAGCTCAGATAAGGTTCAGACTAACCATGCACTACAATTTACCATCGACAAATCATAAATGGTATGAACTATGAAGACTACCAACATGAATCAGCAACAACAACTTCCATGAACATAAAATGAAATTACTGAAAATAAACTAAGCTAATCCTATTCTATGAGGGAACACTTAGAAACCATGCATTCATTTGAAACAACACAAAATCACGATGAAGAATTCAGCAATGAGTTTGCATTTATTTCAGCAGAGTCTTGAGCAACAATTTCTCATAGCATTCCCCCCTTTTACAAATGAGAGCAAATGAGGCTTATATAGCCCTCAAAATACAATGAATGGCCAAGATTAAATCCAGGAATCAAGGGTGCTTATTGTGCCACACAAGTAGGTGGTTACAAAATTTACCTTTTACAAATGAGAGCAAATGAGGCTTATATAGCCCTCAAAATACAATGAATGGCCAAGATTAAATCCAGGAATCAAGGGCACTTATTGTGCCACACAAGTAGGTGGTTACAAAATTTACTAATATTAGGCACTACATTTATAAAGCACTCACAAAGTGGAGTGCCCTCCTTTATGACCTTCCTTTTTTGTGAGAAATTCCACAAATCTTGATATGGCATGTGTAACCTCCTCCATAGGGACACTTGGCAGTGTTTGAATGGTGCATTCCACGATTTGTAGCTCCTCTGTGCATTTGACAACTGTCATCTCCCATCCAGCCATGGATGTCTGAAACATGCCCATGAAAATGGAAAGTGTGCAAACATCATCCAACAATTCTCTAGAAACAACCTGTGTATGCTGAAAATACCTTGCATGCATTTTATCTTTCAGTAAGTACTCATTGTAACACCCACTCAAATTTAACAAATTATAAACTTACATTTAATAGAATTTCAGCAGAAAGAAAAACTAACTATTATGAAAATAGTATCGAATGCAATAAAACTCAAATATTACAACTAACTTTCTTTTTTAGCTGAAATAATCTTTCTAACAGAATACTTGTGAACAAAATAATTTAACTAACTTTCTTCAATGAAATTCAAATATTAAGGTAGGAAGAGAGATTAGAAAAGTACAACTTGAATAGCTTCCTACTGATTTATTTGCAAATCCTCCTTTGGATTTTGGGAAAAAGGAATATCAACAGGGGTTTTATCCACCCAACCAAGACCAACTAGTCTCCCGTGCTTCTTCAACTGAAGAAAACCAACTCTTCACGAGGGTGATTAACAAGGAATCTAATAACATCAATATTGCCTCTGAGCCTGGTATCAAGAACCTATACCCCCTGATCGATCTTTTTCCTATAGGTACCTCCTAACTAGAAAGATCACTCTGACCAGTGGTATATCTAGTACTTGATAGCTAACAGATGCTTATAGTACATCGTACCTTGGCAAGGATTTCTAATATATATATATATATCTGACACTACTGTGTCGTCAGCACTCACCCTTGCTCGACATTGACATTATTTCATATGTTTCTTTTTGTTTACAGGTTTGGACAAACATGTATAATCTACTTGACATGCTTACAGATTTACATGAGATTCAACATATGAACATTTAGACAGAAAAGGTATCCTTTAACTCAATGACCGAAGTCAATCCCACAATGAGAGTATAGTATAGTATAGTATAGTATAGTATATATATATATATATATATAGGTGCGAAGGCAAATACTTCTGCAGTTTTCAAAGAATTGGAATTACATGACACATACGGATTCAGAAGATCCATGCAAGAATCGCAGATTAGAAAATACAGAGAAACAGAAAGAATCATAATTTGAATAGCTACGGCCATCCAAAAATGCATTTCTATCCATCGCATGATGATCTATAAAAGACTGAAAGGTGACATTGTCTTGCCTGATTAAGCTTTTGCAAGTCGACGCTGAGGAACAAGTGACTGCAAGGACAGTTTCAGATTGACGGATTGGTTCTTGCTATCGCTCCAAAAATATTAATTCGGCAGAGTAAGTAGAGTATGAAGCTCATGCACAAGGAAAATATGATTTGGATTACTGAGTTGCAGCGATAAGATCACTCAAAGGATGATATCAAAACGCTCCCTAAACCTGCGAATGTTCTCTAAAAGGGTGCGAATACTCTTATGAAAAAGGTGCGAATGCTGTTATGAAAAAGGTGTGAATGTTGTGCTACAAGATTGAGTAAAGACTATGAATGAAAGGATGAACGCCAACTATATAAGTCGCCCACTCCCTTCCCCGTCCACATGCAAGAAGGAACATTTCCTTCTTGCGTGCGGGCAAAGTGGGGAGTCACAAACAAGACTCCAGCTCACACACCACTAAGCTCTCCTCAAGAGGTAAGTTGACAATATATAATATTTAGTATACAAGGAAAATAATTCTTACCAACTTGAAATATTTACATATATGTATGTGCCTTGGCCAAGGCTACGATGATATAGTCGTCTAGACTTAGGCTTAGACAATATTGATGTTTTTCGATTCTCATAACCACCCTCTCCTTGTTGATATCCCTTTTTCCTTGTCGCTTGATTTGTCCTGCAACACTTCGACAATTAATAAGGGTTAAATCATTTTCTTGATACGAACATTTATATATATAATATTCATACATCCATTCTCACATATAATTGAAAAATATTCGCATATAAAAGAAAATCATTCTCACATAATTATACACCTTATTCAATGAATACATTCATATTCACATGAAAGCAGTTATACACAACTAACAACATAACCAACAGTTCATTGTTCAGTAGAAGGGGATGTATCACTCATCAATTTCTCCATTGGAGTCAACTATCTTGTTTATAGAAACAAGTATTTTGCCTTGAATTTCTCGAAGTGTTTCTTTTGTTCGAGTGCTGTCACTCTCAATCTTCCCAAGAATTTGCTCCCTTATGCCTAGAGTGCAATACCAAGTACTGAACCTTGTTCAATCACTCCTTCATCTATCAAGGTGGCATTCGGAGTATATATCAGCCTTTTCAATTGAGGCATCACCTCCTCTCTTACAATTCTGAATTCTGCACAAGATACCAGAACATTCTGAACTCTATCAAATAGTGAAGAAGCCTCCTTGTATAACTTCATAATTTTATCAATGAATCTGTCAGCTTTAATCCTGAAATCAGCTGCCCAATCCTGCAACACCTGAGATGAAGATCTCATTCCCTCCAAGTGCGCTATAGACTCCTGCGAAAACAAGGCAGGTGGTGCAATCATCTCCTCTGCTTGATTTACTGGCTTCATCAATTGTTGAATATAATGCTGAAATGCCTGGTTATCCCTTTCTAACTGGATCCTCTGTTCTCGCTCCTTCCTTAGTCTTTCTCTGATAATCGCAACTGAATCTTCTAATTCTTCCATCTCTTGCTCCACAGTGGCTGGACCCAAATCAACAGTACTAATATCATATCCACTTGGAACACCATCACCTACACTCATGCTTACTTTTGGGACAGCAATGTGCACTTGCCTCAATCCAGAGCTATCCCTCATGATTTTTGAAAACTTAGTAACTTTCTACTTTCCCTTGTTCGGTTTGACCCTGCTTAGTAGTTCTTCCAAACTCAGGATGGGTTCTCTTTCAACAATAGACTTCTCTTTGACCCGACCCCTTAGCCACTCTGGTAAGTTAGACAAATCTTCTTGACTCTCTTCTTGAACCTTTTCTTTTCGAAAAGTAGGAAGGGCTTCTTCATCAAACTCATATAACTCTTTGTCATTTTGATTTTCAGCCTCCACCTCTATCATGACTACTTCTTGTTCCTTAGATGGATTTGCAAAACTTCATCAATCTGATTACCTTGTTGGATGTCTTCCTTAGTTTGCATTTCCAAAGCCACCTGTTCATCAGGCCCTACTTCATCTTCCTCAATATCTATTATGCTATTGTCCTCTTGCCTTAAAGAAGTGTCGGCTGCATTTTGGTCACTACTTTTCACTTTTTTATTTGGCTGAATATCCTCTTGCGAATCATCACCTACACCTTCTGAACCACTAGAATCACCAGAGTCACTGTTTGACTTGCTACTTGAAGTATCCCTGGACTGATGGGCACTAACTCCTCCCATCAAATTGTAAGTGAATTGAACATTTTTCTCCTGAAGCCTTCGAATTTGGAAGTCCACATTTTTTCTTGTATGTGCCACAATTGGCATCATCAAATTGTCATTGTGTGTGACCTCCTGTTCTGACCAATTAATAGTGAAAGGCTTGTTTTTCTCTTGATCATATGAACTTTGTGAGAGCCTTCTGTGATTCCCCTCAAGCTGATCTGGAATGTTAATTACTCTTGTTGCTCTAACCAAGTCCAAAGACAACCTGTAGCAGCTTTTCTTTCTTATTTCCATGTCATTGTGCGCATCCTCCCAATGATCCTCGAGCTGTGGTATGTGCTCATATTTACTCCCAAATTTCTGCCTGACTACATTGAATGGATCAAAACTATTGCATGCATCATTGTGGCGCACCAAGTTGTAAGCTTGCAGCTCTATCTCTAAATTTTCAGCCGCCTGCAATGACATACAAGTTTCCAGCCTCCCGATGCTAATTGGAAACTTTGTTGTAGTCTTCTTTCTCTTTCTTTGGATCTTGTCGAATGCTACCAGCTATCTTGTCACTTCTAACAACACCATTCTGTCTGTAGGATATCTGGGCAACCTGTAAGGCAATGATGAATAGCCTTCAACATGGATGTATGTGAATCTTGGAAATTGAATAAACCACTTTCCGTACTTTTCTACAAAATTCAAAGCTTCTTTCAACAATCTCCTGCATGTGTTGCCCTGCAATAATCTGACAATGTGCATGGAAAAAGCATCATTAAACCTCCTATAATGAGATATAGCTTATAGGTGCAACTGAGGATAACAATCATAAACTTTGAATTGTCCATCTCTATTTCCAACTCTCCCTTTGCAATTCAGTCCTGGATATCTTTCGTTTCTAGCGAGCATATATATAACATATGAGCTCATATAAAATGTTTTTGTCTCCTGCAAACTCTTCAACTAATCATCAATATTGCTGCTGATCATTTCCGCCCAATCGATCATCCTCTTTCCACTTATGATTTCTTCGATGAAGAAGAACATCCAGGACTCGAAATTTACTGATTGTGGGCAACCCATGATGCGATTCAGAAATACAACCATATAGTTGATTTCCTGATGGAAATCAGATTTGTGAAGCTTCTTGGGCACTCTACTCACATGCGGCCTTGGTTGTACCAACCAGTTGTTGTTTATCACTTCCATGCACTTTTCGGGTCCAGCCAGATAAAGTTGCAGAGCAAACTCCTTGGTACAGAAAGTAGTAGTTTTGTATGAAGGAATGTCAAAGGCCTCTGTGATTGCCTCTTTCCTCAGATGAGCCAATACTTTGCCATCTCTGGTCACAATGCATCTCTTTTCCTGATTATAGTGCTTGGCGCACTCCGGCATCAACTCCGGACTCAACATCGCAGGCAGGAAGCAAGTAGCCTACACCATTTCGTTTTCTAACATTCGCTTGATCACATCCGAAGGATTGGGTTTGTATAAGTTTTGTCGAATCTCCTCCATGTTAGTCCTCCCCAGATTGGTGTCGCCAAGATTTCGCCATTTCGATGTGATCTTTGTTTCTGGCCATGTTCCCTTCATATCGCTCCTCATCAGTGCCTGCCTGTCCTTTGCATTCATCGCTCACCTGCACACACATCATGCCGTCAGCATCATAAAATAATGCTTAATAGACAAGCAAATAAGACAAATTTCGCCACCTGATGCATGCGAGATAAATCAAGTATGGATTTTGAATTACCTCGCTTTATTTTAATAAAAATCGATAATGTGAGCTTTGCGGAAAAGAATAAAATTTGACTGATTTCTTAATAATATCAATAATTCCATCTCCTACTCGCCTTTGCTAAAATCTACTCCCTAAAACAGTGTTTAAAATGAATGTTTGAAATTTATCAAAGGTTGGCGTACCAAGTTGTAAGCTAATTTCACTTTGATATTTGAACGCTCCTCTTACCTTGGCAATATTGGAAAAGAGTTCTCTTCGTTGAATATATGTGTGATTAAATGTCATGTAAGCTTCGAAGAAGCTTAGGGCAGGCGGTATGAATGATGATGGATAGTGTTCAAAGCACAAGCTACAACCTTCTGATATAACTATGCCTGAGTGAATACTTTGGCTCTAATGCATGATGCAAAGACCAAATAATACACTGTGATCTGGTATGAGCATCTGGGGTGAGCTTTCCTAATTGCAGATGCAAAGAATACCAACATTCGTGGATGTTACAAATTCTGCAACAATCGACTTACACCAATTTTCGAGTGGCTTTTTCCTCCTTTATGTTCTATGTCTAATATAGACCTCACACTTTATGAATATGATCTCCGACTCACGTATAGGCAAACTCTCCTGCACGATGCAAGACTTAAAACTGGCTTTTTACAAAATGATCATGTATACATGCGTGAGTGGGCGTTCTGGGTCTTGCAGAGTTTTACAAACTACAAAGTGACCATCCTAGCGTTTGAACGTTTAAGGCAATCTTTAGAAGATGTGTAGTGATTTTAGATGCCTATTTTAGCGTTTCCATTTATTTCATGCAAATCAAAAGATATCAAGCAGCCATGTTAATGCATTACGTGTAAGGCTAGTTTTGCAGAGTGATGCTAAATTTGCGCTTTCATCTATTCTGAGGAGGCCTTTATTGCTCACGATATGAAACGGATATACTTCAGAATTGACTTTATGGGGCCCACTCATGGAAATGAATTTGCACTTGAAATATTAAGCGGATGCTTTGGTTCATTACGCATAATATTTGGCAAGATGAACGGAATGTGTTTGGGCAAACATGTGAAATATTGAATATTCGTAAATGCAACATCGATTCATTGGAGCGGAGTTTAGACGCCACCTTGCATACTTCGAAATGCAAATCACCCTCGTCGAAGCGCCTAGGCAGACTCTCGATACGTATCTACATAATGTTGAAATTCTAATTGCATAGTCCCTTAAAAAGTGCGCTTAGGCAGATGTTTTGGGACGCTATGCACAATTGCTATATTTGCAAGGCTTTGGTGAATGCGCACTTGAGCTCACTGAGCGAAGACCTAGAAACTTTATTGCAAGGTGAACAGAGTCGGTCCGGAGCGGACATTTGAGTGTCATATGCACAACATCCAATTTGCAAAGCGTCTCCTAACATGCGCTTGAGCGGACACTTCAATCCCGCGTGCATAAGATGAAAAACGAACAACTTGCAAAGTGAAGTAAAAAAAAAAAATCCACTTGAGGATCACACCTAGAGTAAACTTTTGGGTCCGATAAGCAAAGTGAAGTCATAAACGCACCAAGGAGAAAAGCGAACATTCTGAACTATTGAACACAGATTCACATTGCATCGAGCTTTGTGACAAACTTCACATTTAACCCACGCCTTAGACAATTTTTTGAATTTCCTCCAAATTTTGAAAACGAGAAAACTCTGTTTGACTCTGCGATGACTGACTTCCAAATCACTCAATGAATAAGACCATTGCCAAAACAACACAACCTCAAGCCAAAAAGAGAGGGTCCCTGTCTGTGACGAGGCGATGTTGCGAATAGGTCACAACAGGACCTAGGAGGACCCCTTAAGCTTGACCCTACCCAAAATAGGGGGGAGGACTTGGGCGCGGGCGGTCCCAATCTTTGGGTGTCGGTTTATGACCGTTATTTGGGTCCTATGCCGACACGATAAGTTTGGATTACGAAAATCTTGGCATGAGTGTTTGTAGTTGCATATAAAGCATGTTTAGGCATTCATTTGTAAACTAGATTTCAACTAGATGATCATTGTGAACTTAAGGCATTCTCAAGGTGATTCAAGGCTTTCATTGTGTTGCAAGAGCAGATTTGTGTGGTCTATGTGTTTGTGTTTGTAGATTTGGGCATCCATTTCCTCATGGAATGAAGAGCATCTTCCTCCCATGAGATCTTCACTACAAGGTGACATTATATTGTGTTTTCATCGTCATTTCCTTTGGTTTTGGCCTTTGCCTCACAAGGGCACGCACTCTCTATTTGACAACAGTGTTCGGAGACTTAAGTGTCCTCCGGGGCTTGACTGAGGCAAGCCTCTAAACACCACAACCCCCTCCCAAAGTTTTCATGGTTGCAGGTTACAGGTTGAGGAGCTGGACAAAGTGAAGTTGCAGGAAAGTATCTTGAAGTGTCGGAATTGCAGAACAGAAGGAAAAACAGCACCCTGGACTTGGGCGCTCGCTCATTAGTCCTCCAACTTCCGTGACGGGAAAATCTCCAGAACAGCAGGGAAGAGTTGCAGACTGAGTTTCCAGATCCGGACAAAAACTAGGGCCTTGGACTTGGGCGCCCCCTCCTGTGTCCCCGACTTTTCCACTTCGGAGCCCCGAAAACAGGTACTCTGTGATTTGATATTTTGCTTCCCTCTGCAAGAGCTTTTTCTGTTATTCTTCCGTTTACAGTCATATTTGCGAAATTAGGGTTTTAATGGTCAATTGAGCACAAGAGAAGGAAAATTGATAATTAAACATCCTAATCCAAGTTTCCCTGCATTTGTAAGCGACCTAGGGTATGATAGTGCATTGCCACTCAACCCTAGATCCTTGAATGTATAGGGTGAGAGGAGGATTCAAACATCTAACAATACTAATATAAACAAATCCAATTTTCCCCTAAACAATAGAATATTTAGAATATTTCTCCTTTATTCTTATCAAAAACACCAAGGTTGTGTCAAGTCAAACAAATCATGTCCTTTGCAATGCAGTACAGTTTGAGAGCCTCTTCTGTGCTTCAATTAGCAATGACATCCCAAATCCAGTTTCCTTATCTTTAGCATAGGACGATGTTGTTTCACTAGATAGTTTTAATATTATGAAGGTATCTTTGAGTTCTGCCTCATGGCATCTTGAAGAATGTCATATGAACCAACCAGCCAAACCATTCCAATTTTGACAGAAATAGCAATCCAAGGACTCCCAAAGAAATAGTCCAGTTATGAAAGAAACCTTTGTGACTTCATAATGCATGATTTACCTCATCATATGATTTTACATGATACCTTGACTTGATGATTTTACAAGTGTGGCACCATGCCTTGAAATATTACAAACTTAATCCTTGGCTAGCATCATTGATTCATTAGTAAACTGATGGAGAGAATAACATTTTTTTGTAAGTTTTCCTTGTCACTTTCCATAATTTTACTCTAAATCATTGTTCATTGAAGAAATAACATAGTTGTTTCAATTTTTATTCCAACTTGTGATGTAAGGGACAAGTGCTGTAGAGTTCTAGAATAGATGTTGCAAAACAGAGTGTAAAAGACCATAATTTTGATGAAGTAGGTGTCTAATGGCAAATCTAGATTACCGTTAGTCATCCTTGGTAATGCACGTCCATACTGATGTACCTCCCACCACTGGCATCTACTTTCAGCAGAGCTTCTGGCACTGTTCCCATGCATTGATAAGAGGGATGGGAAAAAGTATTCAGTAAAAGAAAAATATCTGAATCCAACCTTAAATATTAACTCTCTTTTACAAAAGACCAATATATAATACATCTTTTAGAAGAGTAAAATTATTGAAAATACTAGCTGGAACCGTGTACCTACCCACCATCTCATTTTCTTACTAAAATAGTGAGTTTGATTGGATTGTTTATTTCATGTTATACAGATAGCCATTTTCAGAGATAATGAAGAACAGACTAACGAATTTGATTTTGTCTGGTCCTCCTAACATTGTCAGCCTTCCCACCCATAAGCACTTTTCTTGTGTCTTACTCATTATTTAAAATCTATCTCTTTATCCAAGGCTGTATTGGCAGAGCTGTAGAATATCTTCTATTTTCAAGAGTAATTAATTTTAAACCCCAAATTCAAATCCTCTTCTTGCTTGTTATCAGGGAAGCTTGAGACAGTGTCCTGGATAAATTAGAAAGTGCTAATTATTTATTCACTCAGTTTTCTCCAATTCTGATATTGAACACCAAGGCTATTCTTCATAAATAGTAATCTCTGCTAGTCCTAATTTTCTATTTAGCATGCACTGTCAATAGTCACGGTAGTAATTTACCATTATAAAGAGAAATTTGAGAACCATCTCAATGTTAAAAGTTGCTATCTAACATAGAGAACAAATTCAATTTGCGATAAATAATCTGAAGCTTATTGGGTTGCATCGTCATGAAATCTTGCCCCAAAACAGTTTGGGCATTGTGAACACGTTGTATCCCATGTTTCATGGTGACTGTGCTTAACTAAAGGCAACCATGAAACACTCTGAGACAACCTTTGGGGACTTCAAAACCTTAACGAAAAAAAAAATTGGTAGCGAAATTCCTAGAGCATAGAACTTCAATCAAAATAAGTGAGCTATCTTATTATGTCAATCCGTACTGCTCCCACTAAATGCTAAGAACCAAAATACTTTAATACCACTTGTAAAAAAAAAACCACTCTGATATCACCTTGAAAGAACTAAAATGACAATAAAATAATACAATGAAAACATATGAGAGATAAGTGGGCATCCTTCCCACTTCCTACCCTAATATACCTATGAAATATGAATATATAGTAGTGGAAAAGGAAAATATAAGATTTGTAGCGAACCTGAGAAGACACTGCAAGTCTAGAATGGCCAGGGCTTTCTGCATTTTGAGGCATTTTTTGGTTCTTTTCTTTGTTATTGCTGTATAAATCCAGACAAGGCCATCTCTTTCTTGCCAGTGAACTCCATATGAGATCGGATGCACACAAATCCCTCCAAAACACAGAAGAAGAACCTAATGCACAAAGCTCAGGAACCTGCTAAGACTCAACTTATTAGATAAAAGGAAACGTTTCTGAGTTTTCTAAAATTACTATTTTGCTTCCAAATGGGCCCGATTGACTTTGATTTAGACAACCAAAGACAGACCCTTGAACACTGTAAACGATCCCATTCAAATGGGATTTCCATAAAAATTCGGTATCCTCAGCAAATACCGTAAGTATTAAAAACTCCATTACTGAATAGATATTAAGAATTTCTCAGTCTATTCAACAGAGAAACGTGTTTGTAAAAGGAAAAAGATGTTGAATGTTTGAAAAAAGAAAAAGGTATTGGTGCGGGGCATTGACAATAGTTGAGACAAGGAAAGCTTATAATTCAGTGTAAGTTTTGCCAATTTAGAAGCGTGTTTTGGGCCGCAAGTCCTATTCTAAGAGTTAGAAGCTTAATTAAAATACAGCGGCATATCCATTGTTGAGAATCAAGCTACACCATTAATAGCTATCCAAACCCAGTTCAATTTGGATTGCAGAAACAAAATTTACCCACCCAAAAACAAAACCTATTTCAATTTGGATTGCAAAAACAAATTTGACCCACCCAAAAATAAATGGCACAGACCCAAGTGAAATTTCAAGATGAAATATCGATATGTTACCTTAAGCATGGATGCAATATGGAGAGCTACATCATTGGGAAAATGCCTGTCTTCTAAGGCCCATGTTGAATTATGATGGGTTTTTTCTTCATTGTCGTTCTTCGTTGCCATGGAAGCGTGAATTGGGCTGTCTGTGTTACGAACTGCAGAGACCTCTATCCAATAGGATTTCCATAATAATCTATATATGTAACTATACGAGAGGAAAAATTGTACCGCCAAATTGAGGAATACGTCATCGCAAAAAGTGGCTTAGACCAATCAGCCAGCGAGATTTTGGACTTGCGTATTGTGCTGCATCAATGGTGATGCTTTGCTGATTATGTTATTAATGTATATGTGGAACAATTTAGCACACGCATATATACCGCAAGGAATTTCAGATATTTGTTTACACGGTTCTTTCTTTTCTTTTCCCCTCCCTTTTTTTTTAATGGAAAGGTCCTAGTATTCTATTACTTAAGGGAGAGGGGCCAATTGTCGCCCACGCCCCAATAACCGTTATGTTTTTAATCGCTTGACCCCCCAATTAAATTTTTAAAAAGAACCAATATATGTAAAATACCAACCAAATAAATTAACACAAATGCACCAATACATTTGTAAATTAACCAATGAAATTAAGACAAGTGTACAAATGTGATGGCGAGCGATTATCGGCACATCGGTGCGGATGTATGGGGCGACATGTTGAAATGACCATTTTTTGACCCATGTGCACATAATGCGTCCTACAGGGAAATGTATAAGTGCCCAGAAGCCGAAAGAATAGCTTTAAGCTCTTTGGTCGCATACAGAAAAACCCAAAAAAAATTGTTGAAATTTGATATGTCTAGCTATGTGCTTGACGTGCGCGAAGTTAGGGTGGGTGGCTACTGGCCCCTTTGCCTTAATAAGTTAATAAACTTTACAAATATACACAAAAAAGATTGGGTGGATACGAGATCACACCCCAAAGTGTTCAAATGGGTCTAACCTGGAAAATAGAAAACATTAAAAAACAAGGCCGCTAAGAAGGAGGTGGAGGAGGGTCAGGGTCATCTGGTTTCCCCCAAACATCAGCAGGGTATGAAGTGACATTAGGAACAAACCATCCATCATCATCTTTTTCTTTTTCTTCAGTGTGGGGTGGTGAAATTGCCAGAGCCAATCGAGGGAGCCATTTAGAAGAGGAGTCAGCCAGCAAGCGAGTACCACCACTAGTGGACGACCCTGCACCCCTAAAAGGTCACCCAACAGTGGTGTCTCGAGGAGGACGGGAGGTAGAATGCTGCTAGGAGGAGCTTGGACAACCGCCAAAATGGTGTTGACGAACAAGTGAGCTGGGGGAGAGGGAGCGCCGAGCAGAAAAGCTCTGCCCTCGATGGCAGTCGTGGGAAGGAGCATGGCTACAAGAGGCAGGGGAATCAAGAGGCACTCGAGCAATTGTACATGGGGCATTACCCCAATCGTCGAGAATCTCCTGGAGATGAGCCACCTTGTCTGCCTGCACTTGAATCTGTAACATCATATTAGATCAAATAGTAGCTTTAGCAAAAAGCAAAACATTTGTATCCACAGAACAATGTGCAAAGATTACATAATTTCTATCTTTCCATAAATGGAAGAGGATCTCCACCCTGAAAGCATGCCATATTTGAGTATACTTGAAAGGGAGACACGGCCAATCCCCTAATAGAGCCATGTGCCATGAGAAAGGCTCAGGGCGGAAAGGGCAAAAGAAATCATGGATCCCGCACTAGAGATGTTGAGCGCGGCAACAAAACCAGAAGAGGTGCATAAAGGACTCTGGTTGCCCACAAAAAGGGGCAAAGGGGATCGTGGACGCCCATATGGTGAAGGCGAGAGCCCACTGGTAAACCTTGAAAAAGAATACACCAGGCAAAATGAGCCAGCTTGGGTTCTACAACAACCTTCCAGATATTATGAAACGCACGTTGTCAGGTTGAAATAGGGGACTGTAAATGCCATCTCAAATTGAGGTTGGGCACCATGGGAAGGTGCAGAGAAAGCCAATGATATCCCAGGCGTGGCTTATAATTATAGAAGTTTGTATTAGGCATCCAACGCCAATCCTTCCACCGAGGCTTGGAAGAATGGATACCAAGCTTATGCAAAATTTCAATAGGCAGAGCCTCCTTAATGATCTCAAAAGTCTCTCGATCAGCCTAAGAAAGGTGAAATTGAGTGTTCAAATCTTCCCATGAGTGAAGACTCATGGGAGCTCTAGTAAACAGATCTTGAGGAGTGCAAATGCCTTTCTTGTGAAAGCGCAAGACCTTGACCCCAGGAAGATGGGCAAGAGGGAGTCCTTGAAGCTGAATGAGAGGAGACCACCATAAATTGTGCTGGTTGAAGGAGAGACCATCTCTTAAACCATTTCTAGCCCAAAAAAGCCAGGATGAAACAACTTCCTAGGCACGCCAAAGACTTTTGGTGACAAAGGATCACACAATATGCACTGGTTCTTTCATAAAAAGAAGGGTCTGAAAGCCAATCCCCTTCCAAGCTGGGCGGTTAACTGGGAACCCCGAAGAAATGCAATGTCTGAGAAGGATTTTTGAGGCTTCATTGCCAGAGATGGCACGGACAATCCATTTGACACATAAAGCCAACCCTTGTCGTTGGGTGGATAGGAGGTTGATCCCTCCAAAATCTCACGAAAGGCAATAAAATTCCCACGCCACGCGATGAAATCCTTTATGATCCTCAGACAAGGCCCAAAGAAAATCACAAAGGAGTTTCTCCAACTTCATATAAGACGCTTTAAATGGAGCCCAACAAGAGGAATAGTAAACATGAGTGGCCGCCAGAATCTTGGAACAAATTTGAAATTTCCCAGCCAATGAGAGCGGTTTAATAATCTAGAAGGAAAGCTTTTTTCTCAATTCTGGATAGAACTGCATTCCAAAGATCAACTGGAGACGCTTGAAAGGTAAAGGGAATGCCAAGAAAGTGGAAGATTTCACCATGATCAATCCACTTCCAATCGTAACTAAGAATCCAAGGGGGTGCTAGTAGGAAAGATTGTCGATAGTATTATGTTGTACCACTGAATAGCTGACCCAAAGGCAAGGCAAAAGGTATTAAGACATCAAAGCACTTCCTTGACATTCTATTCTTCCTCAATGAGAGTGAGAAAGAAATCGTCAACAAAATGGCCATTGACCAATTGATGTGAGGAATTGGGCAAAGCAATTCCTTTGAGAAGCTAGGTGGAAATAGAGTTAGCCAAGAAATAACCAGATCCCTCAGCAGTAAGAGCATATAAGGAAGGAGCTAGAGGGCATCCTTGGTGAATTGATTGAAAGAGGCCAAAGATCTGAGACTAGCGGCCATTGATGGTGATGCAAGTCGAGGCATCAACAAAAAGCATGTTAACCATTTGAAGGAATCGAGGACCAAACCCCAAAGCTCGCAACATGGCAAGAATGAAAGGCCACTCGATGCAATCATAGGTTTTGGCAAAATCAATCTTCACAAAAATGGTCTGTTGTTTAGAGCGTTGGGCCCATTCCACGCCTTCCTAGACTACAATTATGTTATCAAGGATGAATTGAGACTTGGTAAAGCTCGTTTGTTCAGGACAAACAATGAGAGGCAACATATGTCAAATTTTTAGAGCCGGGGCTCTAGCTATGATCTTGTAGGAAACATTGAGCAGTGTAATAGGCCACCATTTACAAATATCTTCAAGATCTCCAGATTTAGGTATGAATTTAATAGTTCCTTTTTTTATCAGTTTACCTAAAGAATTATTGTGAAATGTTTCAAGATAAACATTGTGAAGGTCGGAACTAACACAGGCCCATAGGGCTTTGTAAAATTCACATGGAAATCCATCACAGCCTGGTGCTTTGTCATCATCCATAGTAAAAATAGCCTCCTTGAGATCCTTGAGAGTGAGAAGTTGATCACAAAAGGCTTGTCAGGGAGGAGAAAGCCTGCATAGGACAACCCAAAGGCACTAGTCACACTCAATAGAAGGAGTTTGAGCAGTAAAAACCTTCTCATAATGGTGGACAAATGCTTATAGAATATTGGCAAGCTTAGAAAGCACCCTTTGTCCTTCTTTGATTTTTCTAATGCTAGGAGAGGAGTGACAAACACGAAGAGCATGAAAAAACTCTTTGGAAGCTCAATCACCAAATTTAAGCCAATGCAACTTGGTTTTAATTTGAGCTCCTCTTGCAACATGTTTGTCTAAAATTTGTTTGTGCTAGCGTTGAAGCTAAGCCACTCGAGCTTACAAGGTAGGAGAGAAAGGATTCTCAGCAAGACTCAGCATGTCTTGGCAGAGATCCGAGATGGTGGCGTCGTAGGAGCAGTGGCAGAAAATGGCTAACTGGCGGCCATAGATGCGAAGGAAGTGGGAAGTTCGTTGAATTGCATTAGTCCACCATGCTATCCAACCTATCTGTTGAGTAGGATGGCATTCAAGGTTCCAAACCTATTGAATGTGTGTCAGCGTGAGCTCGTGAGTCAGCAAAGAAGTATTAAAAAAATGGGTCTTGGAGGGATGTGCCAGCCCACTTCCCATTCAATGCTAAACTTAATGGGAGAGTGGGATGACAAAGAAACCTCAGGAAGAGGTGTGACTGGTAGCACATCGGAAGAGGCAAATTGAAAGAATGACTATGCTGAGATCATGGCATGATCAAGTCTTTTTAATATTCATTCATTTCTGGCCCAGAAATTACTCCATGTGTACCAATTGGTCTATGAATGGCAGCGGTGAAGATTAGGGTCATAAAGGCCCAATTTGTTGTGCATGTAAAACCATGCTTCCCTTTTGCTAGCTGACCATCAGAAAGGAAAAATCCCAGCTTTGTCAGAAGCCACCTCAACCATATTAAAATTGCCGCACAGGATCTAAGTAGTTGTAGGCATTAAATATGCAATCCACCGCCAAAGGGCAGATCTTTCGACAATATCATTGGGAGCACCGAAAGAATGATTATCAATATTCATGAGGATCCATACAAGACGCTAAGTCAGATTAGACCTGTGATTAAGCACTGAAGAGTGCCACCATGGCGCAAGAGAGGTGACCACACTGCCACGCCCGACCTCATGCTTAGAGGCAAAAACTAGGCCATCAGGCCAGATGACTCGACATGCTGCAAAGAGCATGAAGGCAACAATTTTAACTTCCTAAATGCACAGAACATCAATACCAAAATATTTCTGACAAGTATCCCACATGAAATACTTTTTAGAGAGGTTAGTAAGACCTCAGACATTCTAGGAAATACAATTCATGAATGTAACTCTTGCATATCCTCCTCATCCTCCAAAGAGGAGTAGCGATTCTGCAAGAAGTCTATAGCCACCAATCCATTCCTTCTTTTTTCTAACACAAACTCCCCCTCCTCCAAGCATCCAAAAGGGTTGTGGGAGTGATGTAAGATAGGTACCAATGCTAGTTGAGGGGTTCACATAATATTTGGATGAACATGAAGCTCAGGAGTAGCCTTCCCCTTCTTAGAAGGGTGTGAAACTAAAACATGTGGTGGCGCAGGAGCAGTCGAAAATAGTTGAACTGAACCAACTGGTTGAGATTGAGTCGAGTTAGCAAATTGTGGCTAAACTGCAATAGACTCCTGGTGTTTACTTTGAGTCTAGCCAGTCGAAGTAGGTCAGCCTTTACAGATCATTGTAGTTAATTTTTCCTCAGATTTAGAGGATACAGAGGCCCGAGGAGGGTCAGCCACCCTTGATGGGGTCTTACCTCGAGGAGCTACAAGTGGACAATCTTTGATCGTATGCTCGAACGACTGGCAACGGAAGCAAGTATTGGGTAAATTTAGATATAGCACTCGCTGAGAGTCGTGAAAAGTGTTAACCTATATATCAATGTTATCCTTGAGGTCTCGCGATAAATCTAATTCCACATAGACTTGCTTATGTGGACGGGCCTAGTAAAAGCAATCTAGCTCAACATAAATAACCTTCCCTAAGGAAGAGGCAATATTGGTAAGAAAATGACAACAAGGCAAGGGGAGATCTGAGAATTCAAGCCATACGGGCACACAGATTTTCTTGTCATCAGAGACAGAAATTTCTGGCCCAAGGTTGAAAAACCAAAAGAGACGACCAGACATACCAAGGACCATGTTGAAAAATAGTCTGAACATGGCTGACTTCAGCAAAATGAAAGAGGAAAAACCCCTTAGTGAGGTTTTGGACACCATCCAAGCATAACCCATGGGGGACCCAGGATTTGGTATCCCAATCACGTAGCATGCTTTCAGGGGAGACCCTCCCAACAAAATAACCTATCAGAGTATGTTGGTCAAGCCATTAACAAGCAGAATCAAAATCTAGGGTGGGTAAAACCAAATCTGTAGGAGTGTCAAAGTGCATACCTCATGGAAGACCTTCGGTACAAACTTCCGGGGACGTTTTCTCAAAGGAGCCATTATTCGCAGCCACCAAACTATTAACACCAACAAGAACTACTGGGTTGAAGCTGGTCGAGTCCATTAACAGAAAAAAGCTTAAGTCCTGCAATAAATGTGGTATGACACAAGAAACACAGCAGTGCAAGACAAGGTGACACAAAACCCTAGCAGAGCGATTTTCAGTACCAAAAACCACCTATATGTCACGGTTCTATTAGGAAGTAGTCCCATGTTCCTGATTTATTTTATGGAGCATAAGGTTTAATGATTAGTAAAAAAATGTTGTAAGCCAATTGTAATTCTTTACTTAGTTTTGGATGAATAATGGTTTTATTATTTTTTATATTAAAAAGAGAATAATACACTATTAAAAAAAGGGAATGTGGTTTCAAAGTCTAAGTGGGGCCAAGCTCGAATAATAAGAATCAACAAAACCACTAAGTGGTGAGAGATAAACCATTAGGGGGGATTATGGTCATTTGGTTTGTTCCATACATCAACGGGGATGGAACCATCATCAATATGTTCCCAACTAGTGAGAGCACCCTCTTCTTCTCCTTCATTTGTAGGTTGCTAAGCACAAGCAAGAGAAATGGTCAAATCTAGGAAAGGAAGAAACTTGGTAAAATTCTGCTAGCTAGGAACACACACCCATGTGAAGAGATTGATGGCGACCGAGAATGCTGAGACCATTGAGGGAAACATGATCCCTAACTCTTTTAGGAGGTTGAGAGCCATATGATTAGGAGCCATGATCTCTTCTAATAGGCTAGCTAGCTCCGCATCTACGCCTACATGGAAGAGAGTGACCTTGGTGGTGTTGGCAAGAGACACTGTGTGGCTTCATTAGTGGTCATTGATGGCAACAAAGTCCATCCCACACATCCTCGGGACATGGTGTGCCTTTACCGGAAGAAGTGTTGTGGTCCGGTAAGCAAGAACAGAGCAGGCAGCAAGGTCTGACAGTCAGGTCTGGATCTCTCAGATGAAGTATCTCAGTAAAGTGTGGATTTGGGGAAGTCAAGAGGAGTACCTTGACTGATATATTCCAAGGACTTAGCCTCTGGTGATAGAAGAGTGAACAGATATGAGCACTTGAGTGTTGGGTTCCTGATTGGCAGAGTGGACAGAGGAAGACCTAACCGGCAAAGCATCAAACCTAAATCCGGATGTGATATTGATGGTGATTAAGTTTCTTAAGGTATCATTCATGATTGGCCGACATGATTGATGACTTCTATAAGCATCTCTTTGATCCGCATTACTTGGTATGCAAAGATTCAGCCGACAGATCAGAGTTTGAGAAAATATTGAGTATTCCGGATGTCGACTAGAAAGTGGATGAAATCCTTGGTGCGGATATATATACCAAATGGATTTAGATATGAATGTGGGTGTTGGGTGTGTGGTTGTGTGAAGAATAGCAGAAGAGCAGTGTGAAGGCAGTAAGACAGGTCCGGAATGTAACAGGACAACAGCACCTAAGGAGAGTAAGAATGAATTGCAGCAGATTAGTATATTGGGCTTAACCGGAACTAAACTTTAGCATGTGTGGATGCTTCTCATTAGTTCAAGTATTTTGTTACCTTCTTTTCTTGTAGACAGTGAGTCTCTTGTAGGCAGTAAGCCTCTTGTGAGCAGTGTGCTCAGGCAGTGAGCCCTAATTGGTAAGTGCCATTTTGTACTATTCTATTCTTCTAACAAAGAATACAATCTTGGGTTAATCACCCCATGGTTTTTCCCTTAATTGGGTTTTCCACATCAAAATCATTGTGTCATGTGTACTAATGTTATTTCTGCTTCCATGGTAATGCTTGCTTGTATGATTTGATTCAGCACTAATTGTTAAAGAAGGACTGAAAGTCAAAATACTTAAGATAACTGATTCACCCCCCCTCTCAGTTATCAACAATTGGTATCAGAGCCAAGTTCCTCCAAACAGAGCCTAACAGCTTGAGGAAGATCTGGAAATTCAAATGGATATGTATGGTATGAGGGAACAACTTCAGTCTACCCTAAATGATCTTGAACAATCTAATTCTGAAGTTAATGAATTGAAGGAAAGACTTAAACAAGTTGATGAATTCATAAATGAATTAAAAGGGAAACTGAGTATCTATATGAAAAAGAGAAAGGATCTACTTCAGCAATTAGCAAGTCAAGGTGAAACCAATGATACAAATGAAGACCTAAAAGAGAAAACCAAGCTATGTGGAAAGTTATCAAAAGAGGTCATTATGGTAAGACATGAAATGGAATCAAGAGTTATGAAGTTCACCCAAGAAATTGAAGAAAAAAGAAAAACTGAAGATGATCTAAGACAATCTCTCAAGGAAAAATCAAAAGACTGCCATAAAATGGATAGAATAATCAGACATATGGAATCTGATCTTGAAGATGCTAGAGATAATGAAGAAAAACTTGAGGATCAAATAGACATTCTTAAAAAGGATCTACAAACAACAAATGAATACAAAGAAAAATTCAAGATAAGCTCTGCTCAACTTGAAGTTCTTCTTGAAAGTCAAAAGAGGGTAGATGACAAGCATGGCTTGGGATATGAGAAAGGTGAAAGCTCCGGATTCGGTTAGAAGAACTCTGGATCAGGAAATCCAAGGAACAGACCTAGAAGACCTCTGGTAAGGCAACCAAATGCTCAAAGATATCCATCCTTCAATGGATATTGCCACAACTGCAATAACTTTGGTCATAAAGCAAATCAGTGCAGAAGAAGAATGAATCAGACTAATTCATCCTTCTCCAGACAGTGTTTCAATTGCAAAAGGTATGGTCACAAATCTCATGAGTGTAGAAATATGCAAATGAACAATTCATTCAATGGTAGATGTTTTGGATGCAATAGAATGGGACATATGGCTAATCAGTGTAGATCAAGAGGATATCAGTCAAATATGCAAAGAAATATTGTTTGCTACAATTGCAATAGATCCGGTCATATTGCCAAATTCTGTAGAAGTAAGAATCAAGACAAAAGGGGTCCGGAACAGTATAATCATAGCCAAGACAAAGGAAAGGGAAAAGTGAACGTGGATGAAATTCAAAGGGAGATGAATAAGATCTGGGTGTAGAGAAGCACAGAGAATGTTGGGGATGGATCCGCACCAAAATCTGGTGCTGATAATCCTTCCAAAAATTGAGTAGATGAGCTCTGGCTCAGGGGGAGTCACTAAGAAAAACAAATCCCTCAGCCAGTCAATTGGTGCCTGAAATTGGCACATGGGAAGTTGCGGATTAAAGGATTCTCAGAGAAACATCTAAAGAAAGCTTGGTAAAGATATGGAAGATTTGAAGAGTCTAATCTTCCAAGATTGATCCAGTTTAACAGTCATTCAGTAAAACAAAATTATCACAGTTAGATCCGGTATGATTCAAATTCGAGGCATCTTGATCTGCGGATAGATCAAATGTTTGGGGAAAGCAAGATAGTTTGTTATTAACCACCAAGGATAACTCTAAGTATATCTCAGTGATCTGGAAAAAGATCTTTCTCAAAATAAGAAGAACCAGGCAACCAGAATGACTTAAGTTGCGCATTTATTGCAGTGTGGATTTAGGGTTTTTCTCAGAAATAAAAGGGTTCATTCACTTGTCATTTGCACATTTGCATTCAAGAAGAAAAGAAAAGGAGCTCTACAACAAATTGTTTCAAATTTCTCAAAGATCAACCGTTGAAGTCGATTCATCCAGCAAATCAATCTGGCTCACTCCGCAAACCCTAGAAGCGTAAAAGGTATTTTCTGTTATTGAATATTTCTCTGTAAATCTTTTTGAAGATGGCTACATCGAATGTTGTAAAGATCACTAATAGGGCGTGTCCTAAATTCAAGAAACATCCATATAAATCCCTAGAAGTTGATCCCCTAGGTGCCTTTTCAAGCATTCTGCATGGAGTTCTGCATGTAGTAGGGCATATATTCATGCGAATAATGAAGAATTTGGGGAATCTAAGTTGGTTGATATCTATCACAAGCATTTGATAGATGACTCATTTGAACTCAAAACTCAGTATAAAGCCATCCGGGACAAGCATTTTGCACAATGCATTCATTTCCCCTATTTTGCAGAAGAAGAATGGGTTTGGTATATTTTGAGCAGAGTGCATAATAACTTCATATGGTTGAATGGACCATTCAAGATCACAAAAGATGCTATTAGGGCGGTAACTGGTTTACACTCATCCGAAAAGTTGCCTATTCTCAAATCTGTCAAAAACCAAATTGTGAGTGAGGCTACCGGATCAAAGTTTGACAAGAGGGCAATGACAATTGAAGATATCATTGATCCGGATATCAAATTTGCATCCATGATAATTGGTTACAAGATTTATCACTCCAGCAAGGAAAATTCAGTACCTGGAACAACAATCTACACAGCCTATCAGATGCTAAAAGAAAATGTTGACTATGACCTTTGTGAGCTTCTCCTAAACCAACTTTTGGAGAATCTACAGAAGATAAAGAAGGACAAGAAGAATTCCTTCAAATATGGTGGCCTAATACTCTGTCTGTTTTTCTACTATATGAATGAGCTACCCAGATCTAGTGGCTGGATGTGGCAAAATGATAGACCGGTTGCCATACAAATCAGGGATTACTTGCATGGGCTTGGTGATGCCAAGGCACAAAACATAGCACTATGGGGCTACTTCAAAAACTTCCAAAGCATGATGCAGGCTAGAGAAAGAATTCCCCAATCCGTAGTTGAAAAATATAAAGATACAGTATGCTTTATGGTAGAAACTGATCAGTGCCTAATGGAGGCAGTGGAATGAAGAACAGTGTGGATCATGCCAATGGGGTATGAAGTTGATAAGAAAATTGTAGAGCTGCATGTTCAACACATGCTAAGTTAGCCCAAGGATCCTAAGGTAGAAAGGTTTGGAACCTTTGAATAATTAAGTGTCAAAATCCATGTGGAGCTCAGACAACCAGAGATGAAGAGAAAAGTGAGAAAAGAGGTAGAAGAATTTGCCAAGAGGCATGGAATCTCAAAAGAGGCACTTGATGCCAACAGAGAGAAAATGGAAAGGGTGGAGAAAGAAAAGAAAGAAACTGGAAAAGAAAGTGCTCCAGTGCAAGCCCCCTCCCGGACTAGATCAACTAAAAGCTCTGCACTTGCCACTTCCAAGGGTCAAAAAGCTTCAAAACCAGAAGCTCAGACATCCGAAAAAGGAGAGAAGAGAACCAAGAAAAAGGCAACAAGGTCTTACACAAGCCAAAAGGATGAAGAAGAGATAGAATCAGATGAGGAAGTAAAGAAAATGAAAAAGAAAAGGAAAACATCCGGTGAACCCTCTACTAAAGAAGTAATAGAAGAATTTGTTGAGAAGCCTACTCTATGCACTGATGACATCATAAAATCAGTTACTGTGGATGGGAACCTTCAACCAATGGCTGAATTCTATGATGATTACAATGAAGCTGACCAAAAGATCTTGCAAGAAGCCACAGTTAGGTATCTAAATATCTACAACAAGGATTTTATTGAAATTATATCTCTTATTCCCAAAAGCCTAAAAAAGGAATTAGAAATAAGAAAGAATAATGCTAATGCAAAGGATCTTGAGATCCAAGAACAAATAGCTATTTAGCTATATCCTTCAATCACTCCTAAGCAGAAGAATATGATCTTCAAAGATTGTGTTGGTGCCTAATTTGACTCTCAGTTTTGGAACAATTTTCATGCAGGCACCTTCCCTAAAAATCCAAAAAATGTTTTAAGTGTTGGACCTCCTCAGCATTTTTCAGCTGCAGCATCATATTTTCTTCGAGGAGGAGGTCATCATCATCATCATCATATTTCTAGACATCACCCTGATGTTGCTTGCGAGGGTCATCATATTTTCTGTTTGCATGATCTTTCGCTGGAGTGATATTTTAACATCGGGTGATCTTGGTTAAGATCATCGTGATGATGTTGCTGCAAAGTCCTAAGCGTGACCCGATATTCATCGGGGTCATCACATTTGAACATCGGGTGATCTTAGTCAAGATCATCCTGATGTTGTTTTATCACTTCATCGAGATTTTTGGTCAGGGTGATATCCGCTTTTCTGCCTGTCTGCATCATGATATTTCCAAAGGGAGATATCCGCCTGTCGGCTTCATGCATTGTCCAATGGGGGTGATCATTTCAAATATCCGTCATATTCATATATCACCCCGATCTTATAGCGGAGCTATAGTGCAACATGATATTTGTGCATCAGAATGATATTTCCAAATATCTGGTTATCTTCCGAATATCATCCTGATGCCGATGTGTGGTGACGTCATCAAGGTCCGGGGGGTCATATTTCTAACACTAGACATCTTATAGAGATCCCCTGATATTTGTGAATATGACGGTGACGTCATCAGGATGTTCATCGGCCAGACATTTGGTATCGGCTATGCAGGAGGATTTTCCTCCGATGCATCAGGTTGTGCCGATGAAGGGGATTATCATGCAGGTTATATTGTGATATGATGCTGACGTCAGGGTGATATTTCAAGCAACAGGATATCATGCTGCTGGAGGATGAGGATGATGAAGGTCTTATATTAGTGTCGTCGGGAGCAAAAGCACCGACATCATATATGCTCGCGACCTAGTATATAAAGTGTTGAAAAGGTTGCTGCGGGGTGCATGTGGGATATTTCGACCCTGCATATTTTGAAATATCATGATGATGTATCTTGGCGGGAAACGGTTGCGACGCACAGTATTCTGCATTTCCCAAGGCCGCGGGTTGGTGCGCCATTAATGGCGATTGTTGCAGAGGTATGGGCGATGGCGTGGACGGATCCAGTACCCGACTGAAGTTGTACATCCACAGCTGGCGGTTCATGGCTCGAGAACCTTTTCTGTCCCTTCTTCTACCTGCTGAATTCAATGCGTTGAGCGCCATTCCTTCTGAGATCTGTATCTGGCAGGATTTTTGGTCAACCATGTAATTAATGCTAGTGGTACACTTTCTAGCCGATATAGGCAGACTGTGTTACCATTGTTGAGGTTGTTGAAGGCCTGAGGCATTTTTGTGTAAATAATGAAGAACAGGGCATGATCTTGGCTGTTTTATCCCATTTTGGAGTTTATGAGTTGCAACATGAATGTATTTTGCACATATTTTCAATTTCAGTGTTAATGTTATATGAAAAATGCTTATTACATGTGTCTATCTGCTTGTCTCCATTTGCTGCATGTTATTCTCTTTCTTTTGAATCTGGTTGCATGTCAGCAGGGATATCTGTAAGTAGAAGCAGTTAGGTACCCATTCTTGGGTGATGTTTGTAAGGCAAGCATCAGTCCAACCCCCTGAAACTTGAGTGAAAGTTGCAAACCATCTGTTGTATATGTCTAGTTGACTCCTTGCCCAATGGATAGGCACCAGTCTGCTCCTGGATCAGTAGTTATGAGCCAAAACCCCTTGTCTTGCATCCCGGACATTATGTCCGCCCATTTCATCACTTCCACTAGTTAGTTGTAGGATTAGGAGTAGGAAAACCCTTGCATGCTCTCATACCTAACCAGACATTATGTCCAAGAATGTTGCCAACCTTGTGATCTATCATACAGATCTTGGTCCATACATGAGAGTATTCTACCTGTTGTTGTCAAGCTAAATCATTGTGTTGTTGAGCTAGTCAAGGTTATATCTTGAGTTATAGGGACACCCCCCTTGGTGCGGCAGAACCAGAAGTGAAGGGGAGGAGCTCATGCAACCTCCTATATTAGTTGGCTGAATATGCATGTGCATAGGAACTGGCAAACCCTGATGCTGATTCAGAAGAAAAACCAACAAAATGGCGACTCCGCTGGGGATGGACTGATAAAAGAAATGATATATTTGTGACCCATCCGAGTCACCAACAAAATGGCGACTCTGCTAGGGATGTGATTGATCAAAAGTAATATCTAGTCATCCTTGGTGATATATTTGTGACCCATCTGAGTCATTAACAAAATGATGCTCTGCTGGTGGAATGAACCTGGAAAAGTAGCTTTCAACTATTGAAAATTTTGTCCTCTCTGGAGAGGTGGCGACTTTGCAAAAGATTTGAATGCACATAAAAGATAGATGTATGTTATTTGTTGAAAGATGTACATATTTCTACATCTGTATGAGAAAAGGTACCTTGTTACTTCCCCTTTATATTTGTTGTTTTACTGCATAGGTTAGATGGCAGGGGAAGCCTTAGGTCTTAGGCAGACAAAGGATGTCTAAGAGTAAGTTTTTTATGAATCCAAGTATGAATTATCCCGTACTCAGTGGTGAAATGATGGAGAAAAGAATAGAAGAGATAAAAAATAGGTTGATATTCTTAGAGGCTGAGCAGGCCCGGTTAAAAAGTAATAACCTTGTTATGTCTGCCAGTCAGAAGGCTAAACCTCTTCTCAGCCCTTTTGATCCTTTGTATGACCAACTAGATTTGTCATGGGTTGATTATAAAGTAGAAACTATGCCTGCTAGGATATACTGTCAGATGCCTAGATTTAGTGGTCACAGTGTATGTGATGGGAATGCACATATCCAAAATTTTCACAGTTTCATGGGAAGACATTCATTTAGAGATGAGGATATGTGGATGAGGTTTTTTGTTAGGTCCTTTGATGCAAAAGCAAAAGACTGGTATTTGAGCTTTCCAAAGAGATTTTTTGCCTGTTGGGATGAGCTTACTGACTGTTTTAAAGAGGAATTTGCAAGAGAACCTGCTGATCTTGTTGCAAAATTGATGAACATCAGAAAATAAGATAAAGAGCTATGTGTTGATTTCAGTCATAGGTTTGCAGTAGCCCTTTCACAGATCCCAGAAGTCTTCAGACCTGATATTTCAGCCTGTGTTGGCATATATTTTGAGGCTTTTGAGGAGGGCTCTAGTGGAATACTGAGGGATTTCAAGGTGACAAGTATGCAGATGGCATACAAGTTCGCCGAAAATATAGAAAAATTCAGAAATGGGCACCTGTTGATATCCCTGTCCCCAGGCCTTGGTGTGAATAATAGTTGTGAAGCTGCAAATGACCAAGTAATTAAGGCATCGTGTGAAGATGAAAAGATGAATATTGAAGGTGCCAGTGAAAGGACTAGTGAGGATTCCCATTGCAATGATGAGGCATTTGACCATGAAAACAATAACGAGGTTGTGAACAGCAATAAGCAACTTTTGGAATGGACCTGTGGAGATAATTGTGAGTATTGTGCTCAAGATAGAGAAGAAATAAGCATACAGGCTGATACTCCTCCACAGAGGGAATCCATTGGTGATGAAGATGCGTGCTCTGCTGCCCATGAACAAATGGCATACTATGATGAAACTGATGCACCTGGGTCACCCATTTATGACACATATGGTGATGAGGATCTGTCTGAGTATGGTGAGGATCTTGACACTGTTTTTGACTTGGATTCTGTTTCTCATCCTGATGAAAGAGAGACCAACATACATCAGGTAAGTGATTGTAAAAATGTGCCTAATTTGAAAGAGGTGTCGGAGCCTGATCTTTTCCAGCTTGGTGTACCAGATGGTTGTGTACATGATGTACACAATTGTGATTTTGAAATCTTTTCTTTTGATGTGCCACCATATACAATGAGCTCTATTTTTCCTAGTTGTGTGGTGGACTTTGAGTGTTTTCAGTTTTCAGTCCAGCTAGGAAATCATTTTGCAATGCATGTGATGATAACATGTGTTCTATGCCATATGGGTATGCATTGCCTGATACATTCTGCATCCACTTGTTGCCGGATGCTGAAGGTTGTCTACATAGGGGTGACAATGACAAGCCAAATCAGAGGGTTGAATATGTAGATGACAAGGTTTGTTTGTGGGTGGATCTTTGCAGTATCTCCAAGCTTGACCCAGTGCATGCAGATGAAAACAAGATATTTGACAAAGGGAGATACATGTTTTTCCTTTTCTTGGTGGCCTTAGGCCATCAAGTGTGTTTGGTGATGCAGGTTAGTGCAGTATTTGACTCTGTGCCCAATGGACAAGGGACTGGTCTGCATCCCAGAGATCTGGGGTTCTCGCTGCAGTCTTGCACCTGCACGTCCCCAGACAGAGCCACTATTGGTGCCTGATTTGACTCTCAGTTTTGGAACAATTTTCATGCAGGCACCTTCCCTAAAAATCCAAAAAATATTCTAAGTGTTGGACCTCCTCAGCATTTTTCAGCTACAACATCATATTTTCTTCGAGGAGGAGGTCATCATCATCATCATCATACTTCCAGACATCACCCTGATGTTGCTTGCGAGGGTCATCATATTTTCTGTTTGCATGATCTTTCGCCGGAGTGATATTTTAACATCGGGTGATCTTGGTTAAGATCATCCTAATGATGTTGCAAAGTCCTAAGTGTGACCCGATATTCATCGGGGTCATCACATTTGAACATTGGGTGATCTTAGTCAAGATCATCCTGATGTTGTTTTATCACTTCATCGGGATTTTTGGTCAGGGTGATATTCGCTTTTCTGCCTGTCTGCATCATGATATTTCCAAAGGGAGATATCCGCCTGTCGGCTTCATGCATTGTCCAATGGGGGTGATCATTTCAAATATCCGTCATATTCATATATCACCCCGATCTTATAGCGGAGCTACAGTGCAACATGATATTTGTGCATCAGGATGATATTTCCAAATATTCGGTTATCTTCCGAATATCATCCTGATGCCGATGTGTGGTGACGTCATCAAGGTCCGGGGGGTCATATTTCTAACACTAGTCATCTTATAGAGATCCCCTGATATTTTCAAATATGACGGTGACGTCATCAGGCTGTTCATCGGCCAGACATTTGGTATCGGCTATGCAGGAGGATTTTCCTCCGATGCATCAGGTTGTGCCGATGAAGGGGATTATCATGCAGGTTATATTGTGATATGATGCTGACGTCAGGGTGATATTTCAAGCAATAGGATATCATGCTGCTGGAGGATGAGGATGATGAAGGTCTTATATTAGTGTCATCGGGAGCAAAAGCACCGACATCATATATGCTCGCGACCTAGTATATAAAGTGTTGAAAAGGTTGCTGCGGGGTGCATGTGGGATATTTCAACCTTGCATATTTTGAAATATCATGATGATGTATCTTGGCGGGAAACGGTTGCGACGCACAGTATTCTGCATTTCCCAAGGCCGTGGGTTAGTGCGCCATTATTGGCGATTGTTGAAAAGGTATGGGCGATGGCGTGGACGGATCCAGTACCCGACTGAAGTTGTACATCCACAGCTGGCGGCTCATGGCTTGAGAACCTTTTCTGTCCCCTCTTCTACCTGCCGCATTTAATGCGTTGAGTGCCATTCCTTCTGAGATCTGTATCTGGCGGGATTTTTGGTCAACCATGTAATTAATGCTAGTGGTACACTTTTTGGCCGATATAGGCAGACTGTGTTACCATTGTTGAGGTTGTTGAAGGCTTGAGGCATTTTTGTGTAAATAATGAAGAACAAGGCATGATCTTGGCTGTTTTATCCCATTTTAGAGTTTATGAGTTGCAAAATGAATGTATTTTGCACATATTTTCAGTTTCAGTGTTAATGTTATATGAAAAATGCTTATTGCATGTGTCTATCTGCTTGTCTCCATTTGCTGCATGTTATTCTCTTTCTTTTGAATCTGGTTGCATGTCAGCAGGGATATCTGTAAGTAGAAGCAGTTAGGTACCCATTCTTGGGTGATGTTTGTAAGGCAAGCATCAATCCAACCCCCTGAAACTTGAGTGAAAGTTGCAAACCATCTGTTGTATATGTCTAGTTGACTCCTTGCCCAATGGATAGGCACCAGTCTGCTCCTGGATCAGTAGTTATGAGCCAAAACCCCTTGTCTTGCATCCCGGACATTATGTCCGCCCATTTCATCACTTCCACCTGTTAGTTGTAGGATTAGGAGTAGGAAAACCCCTGCATGCTCTAATACCTAACTAGAAATTATGTCCAAGAATGTTGCCAACCTTGTGATCTATCATACAGATCTTGGTCCATACATGAGAGTATTCTGCCTGTTGCTGTCAAGCTAAATCATTGTGTTGTTGAGCTAGTCAAGGTTATAGCTTGAGTTATAGGGACACCCCCCTTGGTGCGGCAGAACCAGAAGTGAAGGGGAGGAGCTCACGCAACCTCCTGTATTAGTTGGCTGAATCTGCATGTGCATAGGAACTGGCAAACCCTGATGCTGATTCAGAAGAAAAACCAACAGATTGTAAGGATGAGTTCCGAAGCAAAGCTAGAATGAATCAGCTTATGCTCGGAGAAACTAACAAAGTAACAAAAGAGACAGAAGAGATCCTTTGGAATGCATACAAAAGATTCAACATTCCTATCATAGAGGACTTAGGTGATGATCCCTCGGCTACAGATGTTGAAGAATAATCTACTGAGACAGTGGCAGAAGAGGTAAAGGAGACAGGTGAAGAAAAAAGTAAGGACTTAGATTCCTCTCCTCCGGTTTCCCCTGCAGACTCTGGATCCAAAGAAAAAGAAAGAGTACAAGAGAAGATCAGTCAAGAAGCAGAGGAGAAGGAAAAAGAAGATAACAGTAGTAAGGCTACAAAAGGAGAGAAAACTCCAACAAAGAAGGCCACAGATGATGGTGGTAAGGGTGTAGAAGGGGAGAAAACTCTGTCTCCAACAAGAGACACATTAGAGGTAGTCGAAGAGTTCTTAACCAAAGAGATGATGGAATTTGATGAACCAGAACTTCTTCAAGGACCGTTCAATTTTGACTCCCTCTCCCTGGTTCAAACCATGAAGCTAGCATCCTTTACTTTAGCAAAGGCAAAAGAAAAGCTTCTGAAGTCTCACATGGAAGACTGCAAGCTTATAGAAATTGCATTTGGTGTATTGGAGAAGATCTTGCCATCTTTTCAAAAGGATCCCTCGGCCTCTTCATCCGGTAATCTCAAATCTCTAGTTAATAGTGTTAGCACACATTTTGATTCCTTAGAAAAGTCAGCAGAAGATAAGGTCGGGAAGGAATTTTTGGGAAAAAGATTATCAGAGGTACAAGGGTTAATATCAAATGATAGGAGAGTTATGGATATCAGAATAAAGAACCTAGAAAATGCTCTCAAAGATGGGGGAGATACATATAAATTTTATTTATCCTAGCCTAAAGTGACCAAGGACATTGAGAAGAAAGTAAAAGAGCAAGAGGATAAACTGTTAAGTTTATCTCAAAGTTTTGATCCTCTATCCTCCTCCATAGTAAATCAAGAGTGTCAGACTATTGCAGTCATAAATGAAATAAAGACACTTGAGAAGGAGAAGAAAAATAAAATAAACAGGTTGAGTGAACTTAGAGGGATCATTATCCCTAAGTTAGAGTCCATGCATGAAGCCCTAACTGATGCTCAGACCACAGCCCGGACCAATGATCCGACAGATCTCAAGAAGGCAGAAGCTTTTGCATTCCTGTTGAGTGGTCACATCTCAATTTTGGACAGGATGAAGCTGAGTTGGGCAACAGAACTTGTACAATTGAAAAACACTTTTGCAGATATACTAAAGTATATGTAAAGTATAACTGGATAATATACTTATGCGATTAAGTATAGATTGAGTTTTGCAAATTTTGGTGTGCGGACCCCACCCTTTGCCATTGATGTCAAAGGGGGAGTGAGGAGCAGTGAAAAATGAGGAATCCAGCTAAGGGGGAGCTTCAAAAAATGTTCATAAGAACAAAGCATTAGCCAAGGGGGAGTATAGTGTGACACTTAGTCATTTTTCACTAAGTGTTGCCATCAATGCCAAAGGGGGAGATTGTTGGCAAGAGACACTGTGTGTCTTCATTAGTGTTGTCATTGATGGCAACAAAGTCCATCCCACACATCCGCAGGACATGGTGTATCTTTACCGGAAGAAGTGTTGTGGTCTGATAAGCAAGAACAGAGCAGGCAGCAAGGTCCGACAGTCAGGTCTGAATCTCTCAGAGGAAGTATTTCAATAAAGTGCAGATTTGGGGAAGTCAAGAGGAGTACCTTAACTGATATATTCCAAGGACTTGGCCTCCGATGATAGAAGAGTGAACAGATATGAGCACTTGAGTGTTGGGTTCCTGATTGGCAGAGTGGATAGAGGAAGACCTAACCAGCAGAGCATCAGACCTAAATCTGGATGTGATATTGATGGTGATTAAGTTTCCTAAGGTATCATTCATGATTGGCCGACATGATTGATGACTTCTATAAGCATCTCTTTGATCCGCATTACTTGGTATGCAAAGATTCAGCCGACAGATCAAAGTTTGGAAAAATATTGAGTATTCCGGATGCCGACTAGAAAGTGGATGAAATCCTTGGTGCGGATATATATACCAGATGGATTTAGATATGAATGTGTGTGTTGGGTGTGTGGTTGTGTGAAGAATAACAGAAGAGTAGTGTGAAGGCAGTAAGATAGGTCCAGAATGTAACAGGACAACAGCACCTAAGGAGAGTAAGAATGAAGTGCAGCAGATCAGTATATTGGGCTTAACCGAAACTGAACTTTAGCATGTGTGGATGCTTCTCATCAGTTCAAGTATTTTGTTACCTTATTTTCTTGTAGACAGTGAGTCTCTTGTAGGCAGCAAGCCTCTTGTGAGCAGTGTGCTCGGGCAGTGAACCCTAATTGGCAAGTGCCATTTTGTACTATTCTATTCTTCTAACAGAGAATACAATCTTGGGTTAATCACCCCGTGGTTTTTCCCTTAACTGGATTTTCCAATTCAAAATTAGTGTGTCATGTGTACTAATGTTATTTCTGCTTCCATGGTAATGCTTGCTTGTATGATTTGATTCTGCACTAATTGTTAAAGAAGGACTAAAAGTCAAAATAATTAAGATAACTGATTCACCCCCCCTCTCAGTTATCAACAAGTGGGAGACAGATGGAGACAACACTTTGGCAACTATACAAGAGGCATCACTCTAGTGATCTAAAAGCACCTATAGATGGGGGCAAATTCAAGTGCAACTTTGTTTACTTGCACCTGAATCTACATAAGCACATTAGAACAAATCATAGCTTTAGTATAAAGCAAAACATGAATATCAACTGCATGATTAGGGAAAATAGTAAAAATTTTGTCTTTCCAACTACTAAAAAGAATCTCCACCCTGAAAGTGTGTCAAATCTAGGTAAATTTAAAAGGGAGGTAGGGCCAATCTCAGAACAAAACCATATGCCACAAGAATGGGACAAGCCTAAATGGCTTGAAGAAGTCATGAATCTAAGTCCAGACTTCCTAGGCTCTAGTGCAAAACCAAAAAAGGTTCTTGAGAGTCTCAGCTTGTCCACAAAATGGACAATAAGGATTAAGAACTCTAGATGAGACAGGTAAGACCCTGGTGAAAGACCTTGATAAAGAATGCACTAGTCAAAATGAGCTTACTTGGGCTCAACAATATTTAACCAAATAGTATGGAATGTGTGGTGTTAAGTGCCCAAAGAAGATTGGAGGTGCCAACATAGATTTAACTAAGTCACCATGGGGAGATGAGGCGTAAGCCACAAATATCCCTTATGGAGTCTATAATTGTGAAATGGTGTATCTGGATACTATTTCTAATATTTCTACAAGGGCTTGTAAGATCTAACCCCAATTTTGTGAACCATGTGGGAAATAGTGGCATCAATAGCTATTTGTCATGTCTCACAATCTTGGTTAGATAACTAAAATTTCAACTTAGCCTTGGGTTAAGTTAAAAAAATCTTGGTGACTCTCTTGAAAATATTTGGTAGCATTGTAACTCTTGTATTATAAAACCTTAAAGATTGAACATTTGGTGCTTTGGCTAGAGGTTGATCTTAACAGGAAAAGGCCAAAGACCATCAAATAGACTGTTGATTAATGGAAAGGCCATTAAAAAATCATTGCTAGCCCACAAAATCCAAGGCTTGATGGGTTCTGAAGCCTTCCAAATGCTTGTGATAACAAAAGTGACTTATATCTAAATGGGTTTCTTCATAGTGAGGAGAGTATGAATCCTAAGGCCTTTCTAGTTTGGACACTCAAAGGGCACTCTAGATGAAATAATGGGGACTTTCTAGGCATCCTCACCTTCTAGGGCCTTGGTAATCCATTTAGCACAAAATGTTAAGCCTTGACGGTGGATTAAGAGTAAGCCTAGACCCCCAACATCATGGGAGAGACAACAATATTTCCAAGCCACATGGTGAAAACCTTTGTTGCCTTTAGAAGAAGCCCAAAGGTAAGCAATGTTTTTAATTTTTATGTAGGAAGTCTTAAAAGGGACCCAACAAGAGGGATAATAAACATGAGTAGCAGCCAAAATTGTAGAGCATGCCTGAAATTTACCAGCCAAAGAGAGAGGCTTAAAAACCCAATAAACCATCTCTTTATCAATTTTGGATATAATAGCTTGCCATAAGGCAACACGAGAGAAGTAAAAAGCAAAGGGGATGCCAAGAAATTTGAAAACCTCGCCATGATTTATCCATTTCTAGCTAAAACAATCTAACTAGCTAGGTTTAGAAAGGAGAGATTACCTATAGTATTGAGCCTTTTTCCATTGAATACTCGAACTTAAAGCCTTGTAGAATATGTCAAGGAAATGAAGATTTTGCTTGACATTATCCTCTTCTTCAATTAAAGTAAGAAAGGAGTCATCTACAAAGTGACCATTGATGAGATGGTTAGATGAAATGGGCAAGGAATTGCCTTTGACTAGCTTCTGGGAGATTGCATGGATCAAAAGATAGTCAAAGCCTCAACATCAAGCACATAAAGTGCAGGGGCTAAAGGGCAACCCTAGTAGATAGACTAAAAGAGCCTAAAAGAATTGGATTGTTGACCATTAATGGTGATGCAACATAGGCATTTGTAAAAAGCATCTTAATAGAATGCACAAAATGTGGTCCGAAACCCAATGCCTGGAACATGGCAAGGATGAAAGGCCATTCAATATGGTCATAAGCCTTGGAAAAGTTAATTTTGAGAAATAATGCAGGTTGATGGGAGCATCAAGCTCGTTCCATCCCTTCCCAGACAATAATAATGTTTTTGAGGATGTACTGTGACTTAATGAAACCAGTTTGCTTAGGGTAGACCAGTTGAGGAAAAAGAGGCAATATCTTGAGGGTATAGGCTTTGGCAATGATTTTGTAGGAGAAATTCAACAAGTTGATTGGGTGTCAATTGCATATATCCTCTAGATTACCAAATTTAGGTATGAACTTAATATTGCCCTTGTTAATTAAGTTCCCTATGGAATTACCATTTAATGCTTCCACATATACTCTATGAAGATCTTCACCCATAATATCCCAAAGAGCTTTATAAGATTCACAAGGGAATCCATCTAAGGTAGGAGCTTTGTCATTTGACATAGTGAACATAGCCTCGTGGAGGTCTTCCTTTGTGAGAAGTTGATCATAAAGAATGAATTGAAATGTGGAAACTTGATAAAACACCACACTCAAACATTGTTGCAGAGAAATATTTCATTTAGGAGTATCTTATTGGATAGTAAAAACTTTCTCATAGTGTCAAGCAAAAGCTTGGAGGATTCGAGGAAGCTTTGTTAAAAGTTGTTGACCATCCTTGATTTTTTGGATTGCTTGGAATGTGTAGCAAGCCCCTAGGGCTTTGAAGAATTATTTAGAGGCTTTGTCTCCAATTTAAAGGTAGTAAAACTAAACTTTGATTTGGGCACCTCATGCCAAATGAGAATCAACAACCTACTTTTGGTGGTAGATTTTGGCAATATGCAATTGCATAGTTGAATCAAAAGGTTGCACCTCCAAAGTGGCATTGGTCTAGTAGATCTTTGAGGTGGTGGCCTTGTATGAGTGGTAATGGAAACAAGCAAGCTAGCACCCATAAATATGGAGGAAGCCAGATGCATGTTTAATAGTGTCATTCCGCCAAGCAATCCAACATGTCTCATGCAATGGGACATGACTCTAGACCCCAAACACTTTGAATGTGTGCTAACATGCCCTTATGTGATAACAACTGTCATGTTTAGAAAAAACTGAGTCCCTGTGGCCTTGGGTTTGGAAATTTATCATTCAATGCAAAATCCTACTAGGTAGTGGTCTAAAAGGAAAACATCTGACAAAGGCTCAACTAGCAATGAAAAATAACTGGAAAAGGAAAATAAAGACTAGGTTGACAACATGGCTCTATCAAGCCACTTGTAGACTCTATCCAGACCTACTTTAAAGTTACTCCACATGTACCACATCGTATGATCATGGAAGAAACCAAGATTGGGATAAAAAAGGCCCAATTTATTATACATATCGTACCATGCCTCTCTTTTGTTAGTTGTCTATCTCATAGGAAAAGCCCCACATTTATCATAAGCCATCTCAATCATATTAAAATCCATGTACATAGAACCCAAGTGGTGGCATGCATTGAATCCACAATCCATCTCTAAAGCTTAAGAGTAGATCGCTCAACAACATAATTGGAGGAATAAACATTAATAACTCCAAAGGGATGATTATTAATGTTGAAAGAACCCATAACTCTTAGTTGGTGGGGTCACATCCTATTGGGACTCCTATTTTCCCAGTTCTCAACTTGCATTCTTTTGCCCTAAATCCATAAAAATTCCTTACTTTGTACCTTTGTTGTTGAACCCATAATATCTGATCCGAGAGGAGTTTAAATGGGTTCCCTCCAAGAAGTTTTTAAGTGTTTTCCTTTTGAAGTGCAAGGAAGAAGCCCACAAAATGGCTAAGTCCAAAATTTCTAAGTGTTTTCCTTCTGTTTTTGCCTTTTTTCAGAGTTTTGAAGTTTCAGAGTTCTCTCTTCTATCATGCCATTCCTATCAGCTTCGAATTCCCCCTTGTTAATTCATAAAATCGCCAAAGTGTTTCAGGTGTCAGAGGTCAGGTTTGCAATTTTTTGTCTTCTTCCAAGCATGCATTAACGGGAAGGCCGGATCGCCAAAGTTTGCAAAGGTTTCAAAAGTTTTCTAAGTATTGCAAATCTCGAAGTTCGGGTTGGTGGCTTTTCATATTTTTTTGAGTAGGCGGACGGGTGTATTGAAAATGGTAGAGCATGAAATTGAATATTAACTATATCATAATTCATAAATAGATAACATGGAAATATATTAATGATTTTCAAGTACAATCAAGATTTTTGACATTACATTTCAATGGCTTTTTAAAGCCTTACATTATCTCGTAAAAACCAACTACCTACAAGCAAATAACTAACTGTTGTTTAATTTATAAACTATAAACTAACTAAATGTAAACCTTAATATTCTAACACCCCCTTAAGGGTTTACATCCAACATTCCCCCCTTATTACATTAACTCAAACAAAGGATGGAACACTGTAATAGTTGATCACAACTATCCTTTGGGAAACTTTGATGGATCGAGACTTACTCAATTATCCACCAATTTTCCTCGCTCACCCAGGAAACACCAAATTGAACTCACTAGCAGATCTCCTGACTATCAAACCTCCACAATACTTGTGAATCAAGACACACTCAACTATTCACAAGCAAATCACCAACCTCAAATGTGAATCGAGACTCACTCAACTATTCATAATACAAATGATACCAACCTCGACTATGAATCGAGACTCACTCAACTATTCACAGTACAAACTGCAACCAACTACATATCGAGTCTAACTCTAAAATCCACAGTAACAGACCTTCATTTGTGGATCGAGACCAACTCCAAAATCCACAACCAACTACTGTCATTCACTATCAAGAAATGCCAAGCTCTATCAAGCACTGCCAAGCCCCCCTTCACTCCATGAAGGGACACAAACTAAATAGGTGCTTCTCATGCAATGAGTCACCCTTGAGCGAGAAGCTAGATTGGGATGAAAAAAGATCCTCTGACCTTCGGTGCCTCCTGTCTCCAATATATTATGTTAGGCTTTACTTAGATGATGTCATGTGTGAGCCCCTTGAAGCACTATTAGATGTGTCCTTGATGATCTCGAGCATACAAGAGTTAGCAATGTAATAAGTGTGGCCATAATTAAAAGCATGAGATTAGGTGTAAGATTCAACTGATAATGCACCCATTATACAATATGACCAAATTACGTGAAGACAAAAAATCTTATAACTCCTTTCTTAAAAAAACAACTTATTTCTTAAATAAAACCTTGTCTCCCAAAATTCAATGTTTAAAATGCAACCAACGATATGATGTATTATTTTCAAAAACTACACAAGTTACTACCAACCGACTTCTTTAAAAACTTTTAATGTTGTGAATTACTGATGTCTTCTCCGTCAACATTAAAATAAACCATATATATATATATATATTTTGTACCTGCTACATTTCACAGAACCATATTTTTTTGGGGATGCACCAATTTACATTTCTTGTCTATGTTTCTTTCTTTTCATGAGATCCCTTGACAAATAACTTCTTTGCTTAGGCATCAATATGTGGCTTCTCTGCAATAGAGAAAACCCTATTCCATTTTTTTATCCAAATTTTTATTTTCTAGCATAAAAATGTTTGCTTAGGCATAGGTACATGATCAATGCGCTCTGATACCATATTGAAAATGGCAGAGCATGAAAATGAATATTAACTATATCATAATTCATAGATAGATAACATGGAAATATTGATGATTTTCAAGTACAATCAAGATTTTTGACATTACATTGCAATGGATTTTTAAAGCCTTACTGATGGAGGAGCATCCCAAGTTGCAGAGAAATCTTGCATCAACCAAAAATATTTGCTTTATTTTCATTTCTTTTCATTTCAGTTGCAGTTCAGTAATTCATAGTTCAACATTTTCTACCGCATTTTGCTACATCTTCATATTAGAGCTTGCAAAGAAGGAATTATATTACATGCCATGTCAGATACATCATATTCAGATTTTAGGAGATTTGGATTTGTCTACAGAAAGTTATCACTATCATAAGATCATCGACTTTCACAGAGCAGAGATTTCATGTAGTCAGTTAAGAGGAGAAGGTTGCGGAGCACTCCCGTGACTTGCGAAGCCAAAAGAAACATATCACATAGAAAATAAGGACCAGAAAGACCATCCTTGATGTCCACACCAAATTTAATTCAATTGCAGAGCAGTACCATGTGTTGTAGGCTGACCTACATGTTTCTACACATTTCATCATTCATTGTAGTTTGTAACCTCTTGTGGCCAACACAGAGGATTCTACGAGCTTGAAAATGATATATATATATATATATATATATATATATATATAGAATGCAATGGAAGATTCAAGTGCTCAATATATTAGAGAATCACAATGCTTATATGCCGACAACATGCGGGCTACATTCAAGGGCTCACAAGCCTACTTTCTGGGTTACAACTAAAATGAAAGATATGGCATTGATATGCCTTCCAGAAAGAATCTTATTATCTAACTTATCTAATTCACTAGCTGATTTCCTAATGCATCTAAGAGATGTATGTGTGTGTATATATATTCATTTCAGTTGCAACCCAGAAAGTAGGCATGTGAGCCCTTGAATGTAGCCCGCATGTTGCCGGCATATAAGCATTGTGATTCTCTAATATATTGAGCACTTGAATCTTCCATTGCGTTCTATATTTGAGTAGTCTCCATTGTGTTTACTCTAGCTGCATGGTTTGGATAGTCCCTTCTTAGGACCCTCCATCCATGACTGCACCACTTACATTTTCCCGTAAAAACTAACTACCTACAGGAATATAACTAACTGTTGTTTTATTTATAAACTATAAACTAACTAAATGTAAACCTTAATATTCTAATAGGGTGAGGGTCTAATGGCCAAGGTCTGACAAAGCTCAAATTTGCCTAAGTCTTTTGGGGCATAGAGATTGGGGGGTTTCTCTTCCTCTATCCTTTTGGAAGGCAAAAGGGTGAGGGTCCGGGGCCAAATCCCTGATCATTTTTTCAAAGTGCCAAGTATGGCGGGTGGTAGCAGGTGGCAAGTTTATTTTCATCCTTCCTTTTTGAAGGTGGAAGGCAGAAGGCCTGACAACCGAAGTCTAGTGAGCTTTAATTTTATTCTATGTGTTTTGGGATCAGATGGTTCTTTTCTTCTCTTCCATAATGAACGTTGTATGGTGAAGGCTTGATCTCTAAAACCCAATGGTTTCCCTTTGTTCCTTTCAGACTTTGGAGATCGGGGCTTCCTTCTTCACCTTTTCAAAGGTTGATTGCTTGGAGGAAGCCCAATTTGTTAGGGCCCAATTATTTAGCCTTCCTTGCTCCTTCCGCCACCTAGAAACATGGGAAAATGTGCTAACAACTTTCAAGATCGCCATTAATGCAAAATGGGTAGCTCAAGATGATGTTATTATTGTAGTTGGTGGGGTTGTTGGGGTCTTCCTACCCATTTAATCCTCAGATCTGAGTTGTGAAGGCTATAAAGGCAAGATTGAAACTCTTTCTAAGGTTTGGTCATTGAACCAATTATCTGGTCTACAAGTGACTCAAGTTGATTTTAGGGCATCAAATCACATTGGTTTGGTCTGCAAGTGAAGGGATGTATTCGACATGGTGTAGGAAGGATGTGTAAAAAAGATCTGCATGTAATGGTGTCTCCATGGGAGTTTTTAATGATTTTGGCAAATGTATAATCATAGCTATATGTTTTCCCATTCCACACTTGCTGGCACGATTGTAACAAGGGTTTATAGGTGTGTGACAACATTTAAGTTAATACAAGGCTTTATATTTGTCATTCCTCTTATTGCACATGAATCATTGTAGTTCTTTCTTGGATTATTAAGTATGTCCATCACATGAAGGTCTATTTATGATATGTATGCGAATATTGTAGAGGAAAACTAATGCATTGTAGACTTAAACAAAATTCAGGGGTAAACCTATCTGAAAAGTCCACTCTATCATTGTATTCCTACATTGAATTATTTACCAAGGAGCGTAAGCTTATGATGATGCCTGCATTATATATGCCTTCAAGACTCATTTCTATCCTAAACTAACTCATACAGAATTATTCTAATTATCCTAATTTACTGAAGTTCATAGAAATGTAAGAACATCAAAAACAATTTAAAAATCCAGTTGCTACGGGTACCTTCAGCATAAACTGAAGATAACTATATTCAGCAGAGAATTACATAATTAACTCAAAATACACAGAATGATAAGAGAATTGACACTAACCTTCGGAGAACTTAAAATATGTACTTGTTCATGAATTACAACTACTGGAAATAACAATGAAGATATTTTACTTGTCTCACAATGTAATTGATGAAATAACAAAAAAATAGTTTTAGTTAGGAATGCATAGATAAATAAGGAAATAAATGAAGTGAGGGTTAGTACCTTGAGTGGCCATCTTAGGGAACTATCTCACTTAATTTGGAAACTAAATCTACTTCAGATTCTCATAACACATAGTTGTATTCACTTCATATCGAAAACATGATCTTTTCATATTGTATTCAATAAAACATGTCTCGATCTTCCAACATAAAAACAGAGTAACCATTGAACAATTGTAAAAATAAAGTAACTTGGAAAGAAAAACTAACTTACCATCGAACTCATCCCTCCTAACTTATATAGAAATGAGAGAGTACATTGTAACTACCAACTAACTTGATCATCAATTCATCCCTAGATATCAAGGTATGGGTTCGAGATCAATTTATTAATCTAACTGAAACAAAGGAAGCAGAGTTCCATTCAAACAGAAATTCCTATTCAACGGCTCATGAATGAAAACACATAAGTTGTGATTAGAATCTTAGAACAAGTCTTCTTCTTCTCTTGTATTTATTCTTCCACGATGATTACGTTTAGCTTCAGTTGGCGCTTTAACTGTGACTTCCTTCAATGCTTTGTCTTGCAATGTGTTGTGAATTCTCCTCTCCTTAATGCTACCAACTTGCTGCTGCATAGGGTTAATCCATAAAACATATGCATACAAACTAGCCTTCATAATTAATCTATAAAATCTCATTTATATACATACATACTTATGTCTAACTCATGCAATTGATAAATATGATCACCATATTTCATATTGGCATATTAGGTTGAAGGTTTGCAAAAAATATATAAAAGACATCATATTATGGTGGTAATGTCTTAGAAAAGTATCTAAAATATCATAGGTATAAAGTCTGGAAGCATAAGTGTTGTCTCTCAGATTTGCACCCTTGCTGAGTTGTAGAACCTGGCAATCTAGAGAAACATGGGATCTTTCCAAGCCTGTGGGTCACCTGTGATGGAAACAACCTCCGGAGAAGGCTGGATTCCTAGCTGGTTATCACCTAGAAACTACTAGACTAATGTCTTTGCAGGGAAAAGAGTAAGAAGGATTACAAGAAAATGAAAAATACTATCTAAGGTGATGCACCAAAATGGTCATAAGAGACTACACAAGTGACTAATCACACTATAGAACTAGTAATAATAAGGTTCTCATACGCAACCCAGTAAATCATAACCTATGCATCATCAATTTATGAGAAGGCTAAATAACAACAGTTTTGTGAAGGAGAAAGATGTTTTCTCACTACTCAACAACTGATTCTTACTCCTAGCACATCTCACAACCTGCAAAATATATGTATCCCTGCATAAAGGCACCAACATGAAATACAGTCCCAAGGACAAAGAACATCACAAGGATTTGTACTAACACTAAGGATACACAATACCATAAGAAATGGGAAAGCATAAACTATTTATTACTGCTAAAAGGGTGTTACAATGATGTATTACTCTAAAAAGAGGTTACAAAACTGTTCACTTCTGCAAAAGAACTCTCAAAATTACAATATACAATGCAGTGAATAGCAAGAACTCCTGAATAATGAACAAGGAAGAAGACTATATACTTCTCCAAATAGCTGCAACAAGATAAGCATGAGCAATCTTTATTTTTGTGCATCTCATAAATGCCCTCAAAATATCTGCCTAAAGTCCTCCAAAGTGGGCTCTCAATGCAGAAAAAGTCAAGGCATGCCATCACTAATCATAAAAGCACTTGAAAATTCCTTTAAATGCTCTTTAAGGCCATTGAAAACAAGTCAAACCATCATAATAACTTTCCAACTTGTTTGTCAACCTCCCCTGCAGCATCATAAATGCTTGATATTTGCATAATAAATGACATAAATACAACCAATTCTACGTTTAATTAACATTGCCTAAGAGGTTTAAAATTACACCACTTAGTTAATGTTTTACATTCCAAATTTATTACAAACCTATGCAGAAAAATAATGGCATTTAGGACATAACATTGATTTCCCAATTTTGCATAGTTTGGGGACAAATTAAATATCGTGAAAGAATGACAAAGTAATCGATGAGACTTAGTTTGCCGTGTGTGATAAATCTGCCTAATATTGCCCTTTTGCATTTTTATTACAAATGATAAAGTAAGTCATAATTCATTACTTTATCGTTCGTTTACAACATCTAATCTATCTCTAGATTATGCAAAATCGACATAACAACACCTTGTAACCCCTAGGAAAAATAAACACGACTCTGCACTTGCACCACCTCTTGCATCTCATGGCTACATCAAAACCCCTTACAATTCCTAGCCATTCATACATGCATACATATCTATCATCATGATATGAGGCCCAATGCAATACATTTTAAAAATGACCCCTATGCCTTCCTATACACATCACCATGTCTTATATGCATCATTTCATCCACCTTGTGATTATACTAAGACATACCTTGGAAGATATAACGCTCGGCCTTATGTTTTCATAATGCATTTGACTTTTGGAAGAAATCAACAAGGCAAAAAGGGATGTCTCACGGCCCCCTTGATGTATCATCATTAGGTTTTAAATACTTTTGCAAGTCTTTACCACGGCACAAAATAGATAGCAATGATTTAACAAAATCAAAGTAAAAAATGAATAACAACAAATTAGGTCGATCAACCTAAATGGAGGAAAAACCTAAAAAAACTTTCATTTTGCATTTTACTCCTCTCTCTCACTACCGCGCTACCATGACTAGGGTTCTGAAGGCAAAAAGGCATAGTTTTTGGTCGATTTTGGCTGATTTTCTGAGCAATAGACAAGGTAAGTGGCTACTACTAAGATTTCGACCCTTGGTTGTTTGTTTTTGCATTGATTTTTCATGCTCCATGGCCATGATTTTGACTAGGCTTTAATGTATTTTCTGGCTTTCTCATGGCCGACCACTATTGCACCTACATTTAGACTATGTTGGGGCCGCATGAAGGTAGTTTGAGGAAGAAAACTGTGTGGGTTTTAACATAGCACTTGGCAGAAACAAAAGTAAGTCTTCCACCAGTCAAACTCTCTTTATTTTTCTGATGTTTACCTTGCATTCAACTATGCTGAAGCGTGATTTCAAGGCATTTCTGAGTATTTTGTTTGAAATGAGTTTGAAAAAAAATGTCACTTTCTCCTTTGCATCTGGATTTAGCTCAAAATGAGCTCCAGTTTTGCTACATTCGTGGTTTCTCATAGTTTTGTCCCCTTCCACATTCACAAACAAATTACCATCCTCTTTCTTATGAGATTCTTTGCACTGTATATTCACTGTCGAAAGGCATGATTTGGAAGGTTTTGGGTGTTCTCTTCTGAAATGAGTACGAAAACTTACTCTTTCCTCTGTACTTGCATTCTTCTGGCTCAAAACGAGCCCCCAGCTTATGACAAAACTTGTAAAAATGAAATTTTTGTGCATTGGGTTGCTAGAGGTACGATTTGGGCATTCTGTGCATGAGAATCTACATTTGTTCTTTGTATCTACAACTATTTCTTTATTTTCCAGCTCGACCCATGACAAAAAAAAACTTGTAAAAGAGAACATCTCTGTGCATTCTAAATTCAAAAAGATGCATTTTTTGGTTATATCTGCAACTTTTCTATCAGTGGACTTGCGAATAGCTCTTGAAATTTGAAGCCAAGTTGTCTCTGGTATCATGCTCTTTGCTTCGTGTAACTGGACTCCAATCTTGCATTAGAAAAACTAGGATCTCTCTAGCAATTATCATGTAACATGCTTGGATTACTCAGTAAGGGTAAAATGTCCATGAAAGAACCATTTGTTTGACAAGACCCATCCCAAAATGATTGTCCATTTGATGGCTATATATGATGTTCAAGCTACACTCTTTCATCTCATATGACTGTAACAGCCAATTGGAAATGTGCATTCTATATCATTGAATGGGTTTAAAAAGCAAACCTTTCCTTCTCCTATAGCAACAAGCTTGTATATTCATTTTGCTTGACATAACATATGCATACAAGTATCAGGCTATACATACACTTATCTTGTTTCTATACCTGTGTATCAGTTCATTAGCAAGGATAAAGTCCATCTTTCATTTTTCTTCATGATTTTTTTAAAGATTTCTTCTCAGCATGATAGATATTTGTTCCTGTAGCTCAAAATATGGCATGAAGGAAATATGACATTTCATTTATGAATATGCTTATACATTGGCTTTCGTATTCATTTCTTTATAGCGTATTGCTTAGGTATGACTAGGGTTTCTAGAAACCCCATATCCAATCTTGTTGAAATGAACTGCAAATATATTTGTTTCTTTGACAAAATATGCAGAAGAATGGGATTTTGACTGTATCCTTCTGAGTATTTTACCTTTAGACACTTGATGTTCTATAGTGACTTTTGGTTATCATAGCTGGCCTTTTGTTCATCACCATAGCGATACTACTTATGACTGCTCTCTGCCTTGTACTAGACAGTGTCTTTGTTGTTCCCATCATACTCTCAGGTTTACTCTAGTCACTCTAATTGTCATTGCATTCCTTTAGGACTCCACTGTTCCTTTTGTCCTCCTTATTGTCAATGTTTGTTGACTGTCTTCTAGTGACTAGTAAATACTTATTTTGTTGACCTTTTCTTCAGGCTAGAATAGGCTTTAGATAACATGTTTGGTCACTGAAATATAGTCATCATATATGACTGTTCCATAGTCAAATGACCATCATGTCTGAAATGCAATCATTATATATGACTTTTCCACACTTTCCTGTCACTGACACCTTCACATTGTCTTATCTAAAGATATGAGTAGGCACTCAAAAAAAATTGCAAGCCTGTTAGGATCTTAATCCTAAAGACTTTGGTCTCTAGAACTGTAAAAACTTGCTCCAACTTTGACACTGCTTCCAAGTCTTTAAAAGGTTTACATATGTGTCTATTGAACCTTTTTGCGGTCTCCTATGCAAAACTGCCTTTTACAAATACTGTCCAAACTCCTTGTATATCCCTGTTTCCTTTAACTATCATCCTTGCATCACTTCAGTGTTGTAAGGATATAGAAATAGAAGTAGATATTTACAAAGGTCTATCAAAAATAGCCCTACTGTCCACTACTTGGATCTTCTCAATCACAACACACTATTGATTATTTAGCTCTATCTCTTCCACTGCCTTCTTATGTCTGGTCTGCTACTGAACTGTTGTGAAAGATTGCACCAACATTGTCCTCATATAGTCAGCTGTCTCCACAGCCTATTGTTGACTGTGTTTGTTTCTGTATAACTACCTTTGACAATTGTCCTCAAGACCAAAAGTTGTCTTCTTGACTCTTCTATAGTATAAGTACCCAACCACAGTCTGACTCCTCTTGATGATACCACCATTCCACATCTTCTACAACCTCTAAGCAGGTGATTTTCTCTCTGTATAATGTTTCATGACTATTCAGTTATTTCACTGTCAAACAGTCCTTTACCCATGGATTCCCAATCAAAACACATGCATGTTTATCACTGAGACAAAAGTTAGAAAGCTCCCTTGAACACTGATCTCCATAGGATTAAATTAATCTAGGACTTTTAACATCCTTTCATGACCATCATACAAGCTTATAACTATTGGTAAAAAAAAAAAAAAACTTAAGATCACCGATCATAACTATGAGATAGTGAACTCATTTATGTGTTATTGTTCCTTGATCTCCGTTGCTGCTCCTTTCTCTTCATCATCACTACACTTTTTTGGTTCTAATCTTAGCACTTGACTGTCCCTTTATGACTGTTAGACTTTCATAGTCTTGATCTATTGTGAAGGACTGCATGCTGCATCACTCATTTTCTACATTTTTGTAGCATAGATATTATTATGTGTACTCTGTCCTTCTACCAATGGCATTATGGTCTCTACTCATGATTTATTGTCCTCCTATAATGCATTCCAATTGCTACAGGATCATTCATTGACATACACAATCTCATACTTTGTCTTAGTTGACTGTGTATGGGTTTGTTAGTGTTGAGTATGACTGTGTTTGTTGCCAACAAATATGGTTGTATGATATGCCAAGACTGTTACTCTTTATTTGGGTTGTCCTTTATCATGGCTATCACTCCTTTATGACTGCATCATATATATGTTCTTCATTCACAACAAAATGATAAGTACCTGCTCCATTACTTTGTAGTAATCAGTTATTCTTTAAGGATGCATATGGCTGTAGCATAACTTTTTCAACATTCATGTAGTCTTGTAGCAATCAATCTGTATCTTTTGCATATCAAACCAAATCTCGTCACTCTTGCATTGCTGTTATAAATGTCTCTTTTAATGTATAGCTGTTTTGGCACTTGTGTTGTTGTCCTTCTTGGCATTTGATAAACTGTGCACTCTTTTATGCTTCAAAAGGGAAACTATAACAGTATAATGGCATTGCATGATGTTGATATAGCTGCTGTAGTATGACATAACATGGATATGGTTGTACCTTTCACTTGCTGATCCATGATTTCACCCATGATGTGGCATGCTGATTTGCTGTTCCATTGTTGTTCCATTATTCATCTGTTCTATCTGCTTTTGACTTGGAATATGCCAATAACGACATTTTCGTTGTATAGCTTGACAATATTCAAAATAGTTTGACTTTGAATCACGGAAGATAAAACATTATACATCTATACTTCACCTTTCTATTGCTATCCTTTATGTGTTGATATAAGGTTGTTACATGCATTCAAAATTACTTCAATCATGACACAAATGAAAAAGGTACCCGTTCCATGAATGTATGGCCATACTTGTTTGTCTATTTTGGCTATCCCGTACATGACTGTTTCTTTTAACACTCTACTGCACCTATGAAGTACCAAGTATGTTTTCTACAATAGATGTATTCATGGCTCATACTTGTACAATTAATCATGAGTTCATGTACCTTTCATTTGCTACTCTCTCTTGATAGTTGACTGTTGTTAGCATGCAATAATTCTGAGCACAAGATGTTGTTTCTAGTTTATCTTTGATGGATGGATTTCTTGGATAATCATTTAACTATTCTAAACTATCTTATGCTATAGTCAATGAGATGAGTGCCCCTTTCTCTTTATTGCATATACCAATTGTGAGGCCTACCTTTTTCATTCCCGTTTATTTGACTATTTACTGACTATTGCTGATACATTTAGACTTGTGGGACTGTTGATCCCGAATTCCTGAACTATTAGACTTTATGATGTTATGGGAAAACTAATTGGGTGATGTTAGATAGATGCTTTATATTATGGGAAAACTAATTGGGTGATGTTAGATAGATGCTTTATATTACAAGAAAACAAATTGGGTGATGTTAGATAGATGCTTTATAATATGATGTTAAAGGAAAACTAATTGGGTGATGTTAGATAGAAATTGGTTTATATTACGATGTTAAAGGAAAACTAATTGGGTGATGTTAGATAGAAATTGGTTTTGTGATTTAATCTTGGGAATGGATGTTTGAAATGCAGAATTTGGAATCTAATTGTAATGTGACTTCCTTTATGCTTATGTGAACGAATGATATTTTATGCAAGTGTATGTTTTATTTTGCTTCGGCTATGATATTTATATGTGGAATTAACTTTGCAATTGAGTGCACAAGTATTTCTAACAAACCACAGAAATTGAAGATCATCCCACACATGATGTTGTAATCCCTTGTGAAGCTGATCTAGTTCCACGAGGAACCAAGATCAACTCTGTGTATGATGAAATTTTGTAATGTTGATTTGCATGTGGTTAATTGGGCTAAGTCTACCCCTCTTTTAAATTGAATTATAATTTATGTTGTAAGAATTTTGTCTTTGAAGTGCATTTTTTAAATTTTAAAATTTGAAGACCCTTTTCATGTGTTTTAACTTGACCTTGGGTGCTCTAACTAGGCTAAACTTGACCCTGGGTTGTACCCCATGGGTCTAGGGACCTATTTGACTTGGGTAACCCTTGGTAAACCTCCATATGGTCACCTTAACTTCACTCTGAAGTTAAGTGACGAAATTGGAGGCATGGGAGGGAGAGGATGAGTGGTACCAACACTCAACCCCATCCCTTTTTGCTTCCCAAGGTTGGAGATGACTCCAAGACCCACCAATTGTGGAGGACTTGACTCCAAGTCTCTCTCACAATTGGTGAGGGTACCCTTGGACTTGTGTGGTCCCTCTTGAGAGGAAAGGAAGGGGACACATGTGTCACCCATTCCCTCTTAAGCTCCTCTTTTCTCTCCCACATGTTGGAGAGAGGACAAGTGGTAAGGGGTGAGAGAGACTTAGGGATGGGTGAGTGACATGTGTCAACACCCACCCCTTGGGTCATGCTTGTAGTGGGGAGGAAGAGTGAGGAGGTGACAAGTGTCACCTCCCCATTCCTCTAAGCTGATGGGTTGAGCCTATTTTAATCCCACTTTGGAGAAGGTGAGGGGTGGTTGAATTTTTGGAAATTTTAATTGCTTGAATTTTAATTTGGGGAGAAAGATAGAGGGAGTTTGGTGGCTTATGTTGGAGGAGAATTTGGAGAAGCTCTACATCAACTTTCGTCCATAATTGGGCTTTTAAAGGTTGGTTTTCAAGACTAAGGCCTTCTCTTTGTATTTTAGTTTGCTTGCATGATGCATATGTGTGAGATGTATTTTCTTGAGTTGTATTTTGTTATTGTGGAGAAATTTTGTAGGCTATTGTAAGAGCCTCTCCCACTTGGGATAAGATGCTCAACAAGTGTGGGGTAGGGGAGGAGTGATCCTCCTCGGGGTCATTACCTTGTTTTTGTGGTGTTGCAAGCCTTGAGGGAAATATATGTGATTTTGAGCAATATGAGACATGGCTTGAGAGCCAAAATATGGAATCTTTTAGAAATTGTGTTAAATGTGTTGGCTTGAAGCCATAAGAGGAAATTGTATTGGGATATTTTGTAGGAGTGGCACTCTTGAGTTGAGTGTGTCCACTCCCCTACCCCTTGAACTCACCTTGGTTGAGTTCTTGTGTTGTGATTATCCATGGGTGTAAAAATTGTGTTTTGGTTGTGTTGAATTCCTTGTTGTGATGTGGAATGAGACCCTTAGTGTGTGGATGACCTCCCTAGCTTGAAGGTGACCCTCTTACGGGTCTATGGTAGGGAGGAGAGCAAGATGTGTGGTTTTCTTCCCCCTTGTTGTGATATGCAAGTTCAATGGAGCTAAATGTGAAGTTGGAGAAACTCCTTGTGCTTGGAGTTAATATTTTATTTTCCTTTACTCTTTAAGCTCTTAAGGAAGAGCTTGGCCTATTTAGGAGCTTCATCTTTGTTGATCTCTCTCTCTCTCTCTCTCTCTCTCTCTCTCTTGTTGTAAAATTTTGTTTTCTTAAGTTGAGTGAAGGCCATTTTTCATTGTATTGAAAGTTACAAATTGTTGATTTAAATTTTATTATTCAAGTAAAGATGAAGGAAGAAAATTTGTATTTAACAGCTATTTCTTGTATGTAAATTTCAAATATTTCAATTAGCAAAGTTGAGGCTTAGTTGTTATTGTGACAAATATGAAAATTGTATATTGTTGTTGTGAAAGAGAGAAAATTAGTTGTTAATTTTTAGGAGTATCTAATTAATTGTATTTGTTCTTTCTTTACAAGTGTAATTATTAATAATGCAATGAATTCAATTTGTGGGAAAAATATGGATTCTTGCCTTAATGGAAATTTGATAAAAAAATGTATATATATCTTGGTTTAAATTGTTTAAAAATAAAATTTTAAGTGTAGAGAAAAAAAAAATAGTTGTGAATAATTATATATATATACACACACACATATAATTTATATATATTTTGAATAATTCAAATGAATATATATTTTTTGTGTATTTACAAATAAATTTGATTTTATTAGGCTGTCAAATAAAATTCATAGTTAATATTTTCTTTATACAAAGGTATATATATATATGTAAATATATTATTTTATTTCATTTTTAAATAAACTATGAATTTGAAACTTCTGTGTATATATATATATATGTAACATTAAATGAATCATAATAAAATTAAATAACATAAAATAAAAATAAAATACTGTGAAATTTTAAAAAGAATGTATTTTCCATAGTCGCGTATTATTTTTTTTTACAGTGCAAAAATATGGAATTGGGGGGGGGGGGGGGGGTTTGAACCGCCCCACCGCTAAACATTTGGAATATTGGGTGTGGGGAGGGGGGCGGAGCCCCCACCCACACCCCATCTTATGGGATGTGGGTGGGGGCTCCATCCCCCTCCCCACACTCCCCGCTACACTTAAACCCCCGCGGGCTGTGCTCTGCTCACGCCGCCCAACACTCTCCACAATCACGCTGCCGCCCGACTCCTCCTCTGTGGCCTCCCCTCTTTGCGGACCTCTCACCAACCGTGGCCACCACAACTCCACCCACTCTTTGTCACAGAACCCCCTCCATACAGCGCCACCGCCGTTTCCTCACAACCCTGCCTCAACAACACAAAACAAACAAATATTTAGGGCTTCAACATTTTAAAAAAATGAAAACAACAACAAAAAAATATACATATGTTAGAGAAAGGCTAGTTTTTATAAGCATATATATATATATATATATATATAGTTGAAGCCATCATATGCATTTCATATGTGGCCATTTCAACCTGCAACATAACTCAAACCGAGAAAACAAAAAAAATGAGAAAATGAGAAAATGAGAAAAAGAGAAAGAAAGATAAAAGTGAAAACAAAGAGGAGAAAATGAGAAAATAGGGTCACTCATAAGAAAACAATTTTTTATTTTTGGAAGAAATTAGGGCAAGTGGAAACAAAATTATAAAATTAAATATTAAGAGGTAGTTATTTTAAACAATCGAGTTATGTAACCTAACTCTACGAGGACATATAATCTACTCATTATTAACCAAATTCAATAAACCTTTTAATCATGTTGTGACAATTTAATTAAAAAAATTAATTTAAACGTTGATTTAAACCCAAATTGAAAACCTAGCAAACCTATTTAAACGAAGTTAGTAAATCCTGTTTCCGAGATCTAATCTACCAAGACATTAGGAATAATGTAAATAATGCAGAGATAACTCTGATTGATAGAAAATGTGAAGGAGAACAAATTAATTTTAAATTACAGAAAACGTGAAGGAGAACAGATTGATCGGACTTTGCTAAAAAATGTTTTGAATTATAGAAAACGTGAAGGAGAACAAATTGATCTCAAAATTGTAGAAAACGTGAAGGAGAACAGATTGATCAGACTTTGTTGAAAAATGTTTTGAATTATAGAAAACGTGAAGGAGAACAAATTGATCTTAAAATTGTAGAAAACATGAAGGAGAACAAATGATCGGACTTTGTTGAAAAATGTTCATTTAACTTAATCAACTGTATTACCAAAGCAACTAGTGAGATGTAAGTAATTTATTAATCCAAATCAGTAAACCTTTTGATAAAAAATTAGTTTAGTACAATAAACCCTACTCACGCCTGTTAGGCATTATGCTGTCAGATATTTCCAGAATTTAGGGTTTAGTTAGGTGAGTGAAGTTTAACCCTATTGGCGACGTTAACTGCGTCGCGATGACCCCCTTGTTGGCCTTCATTATGATTGGTATGCGCATGGGTATGTATTACCCCGCATTCATCTATTTTATTTACGCCTTAGCGTACGCCAGCGAGCACGCTTACGTGTGCGAGGGGGTTTTCTAGGGAAGCGTGGAATTTTTTTTGTTATTTCGTGTCATGACCACATGACAAATGTGGATATGACACGTGTGATGCGTGTTGTGACTGCATGAGAAATGTGGGCATGACACCAATGTCTTCTTGTTGTAGCATTTATGCACTCCAACTGTGACTTTGCATCTTTGTTCTAGATAGTTCTCTTTGACTGTTCCTCATCTCCCTGGCAGTTTGTCTTGCATTTGTACATGGCATATGAAATGTTCTGTAAAGACTATGAGCTGGGCTCAACCCTTGTGGGAGCCACATTTCCTCCACTCATAATGTAACCTGATGAATCAAACAGAAACATAATTACACCTGTATCTGCACATGAAGCAAACTTGTTAGAAAATAAATGCATATTTTGGATGTGTTTGATGACTTGATTGTTCTCTAGGACATTCAAGGTATACATTTCTTGTTTAATGCATTTGAGGATCAGTTTATACATGCATGGTATCTTGTTCATGTATGGTTTGGGACCATTCATTGCTTAGAGCATTGCTCTAACACCACTGTTTTTGCTAGATGCAGGAGCCAGAGACAACATGAAACTAGGAAGGACAAAGACCACTCAGGGCGACAGGACAACACACCAGAACCAGAACCAGTCATTCTGAGGCAATGACTGGCCTTTAACCTTACATGCACATTTATTTACATTTACTTATTCATGTATAGATTGTTCTTCTATTTCATTGAATAAGAAAATTAACCTCACAACTTGTGTGATATAATGTACATTTTACATTCAATAAAGATTATTTATTCTTTGGAAAAGATTTTGGATAAATCTTTCTTATGTTACATGCACTTGGATAAATGCAGTTATCTAATAAACATAATCTCTTGAATTATTTCATTTATGAACTTGAATGCAATGCATGAAGGACTAGATGAAATGTACCCTTTAAGTTTTGAATCAAAACTCTACCTGAATGAGTTGCAGTGAAATTTAGGTAACATTTTTGGTAACATCTGCTATATGTTTGCTTGCTAAACATCAGACCAGTTGCCTGGAGCTTATCCATTGGGCATAGAGTCACTCGTACTTGACAAAAACTTGAAAAAACATTTCTTTCCATTGCTTCAACTCACTTTAGACTACTATCTTTTCTAATCCATCATGTGAATGGGTATAGTTGGTGACAGTGAACCAATAAAAAATCACTATCATTAATGATATGCGTCTACTTGATGAGTTAGAAGGGGATGACCAACAAGAACACCTCCTTAGCAAACTACTGCGATTTATTACAACTCTAGGAGGAGGACAAGTATGATGTGTGACAATGAATACATGTATTAACTATTTCATATGATGGTTGTCTACACATACAACTATAGTACATTACAATAGTTTCATCCTCGCACATAACCAGACCCAGGAATAACCAACAACTGTGCAGAAATGCACTTAGGGAAATGAAATCTACATCTAATCTATTGTGTAGCAGTACTTATTTAACAATAGAAACTTCATGAAATATGTACAAACATGAAAGATCCTACCTCAGAAGCAATGCTTGAGGTGAATCCCATTGACTGGGATTGGCTCAATGTCACCATCCAGCTTAGACAGTTGGAAAGCATTATGTTGTTTGCATTCTAAAACAATATAGGGCCCACCCCAAAAAGCATCGAACTTAGAGTGCTTCTCAGGTTCACTTTTCAATACATCCCATTTCAGCACTATGTCACCCTCCTGGAATGTTCTTGGAGATGCTCTTTTGTCAAATGACCTCTTCATTTAAGCTTGATGATGCTCTATATTTCTCATGGCATCATTTCTAGTTTCTTCAAGCTCAACTAGTTGAGCTAGCCTTACTGTCATAGGGCCTTCTTCTAGCATGTCTAGCTGATTCACCAAATCAAGTGCTGGTAACTCAAGTGTGATAGGAAGCCTTGCTTCCCTGCCATACACCAGCATGAAAGGTGAATGCCCTATTGACCGTTTTGTAGTAATTCTGTCAACCCATAATGTTGACTTTAATTATGTATGCCAGGCTCTCTGGTTACCCTCCCTAGTCTTCTTGATAATTCTGATCAAGTTCGTATTGGTGGATTCTGCTTGGCCATTGCCTTGCAGATAGTAATTGGAGGATGTATTGAGATAAATACCATTTCTTACAGCCCAATCAGAGATTCTGGAACTAACAAATCCAAGGGCATTGTCTGAAATAATGGACTATGGCACTCCAAATCTAATAACCAGCTCTTCATAAAAATTTAGAACAATAGACTCATTGGCCTCTTTGAGTGCGACTGCTTCAGTCCACTTAGTGAAATAATCAGTGGCTATAAGAACCCACTTATGGCCAACACTGGATGAAGGGTTTATAACCCTAATAAAGTCTAATCCCCACCTCATAAAGAGTTGTTCAACCTGAACTGGCTACAAAGGTAAGGCTGCCAACTTCTCTTTTCTAGCAAATAGAGCACATTCTTTGCATTTTTTGACCCATAAGTGTGCCTCCTTGAACAAATTGGGCCAATAATAGCCACCTTTCATCACCTTAAGAGCTGTTACTCTAGGTGAAAAATGGCCTCCAACTGACCCCTCATGAAATTCATGCAACACCTGTTCAACTTGGTGAGGTTCAATACATTTCAACAATACTCCATTGAAATCTTTCCTAAAAATCAAGCCATTAATGAGCACACAAGGTATGGACTGCAATCTGAAATACCTTCATTTGGCTCTATCCAAGCCCTGAGGACACTCACCAGTCTACAGGAAATGAACCATTTCTTGCACCCAATCAGTAACAGAAATTGAAATAGCTGCTTGCTCTTGATCTTGTGATGATAAAATAGCTTCTTGTTCATGTTCTTCTTTGCTGATAACACCATCAGCAAGCTATTTGCACAACCCTTTACCACTGGCCAGCTTGGTAACCTTAATGTCCACTTCATATTCCATTACCTTAGTCACCCAACTAGCTCTCTTATCACTAAGATCCTTACTTAACAAAAATTCCTTCACTCTCGGATGAGCAACCATTAGATTAATCTTATTACTTGACAACATGTGTTTAAACTTCTTCAAACTCCTTATAACAACAAGTACATGTTTCTCAATGAAGGTGTACCTTAGCTCATAATCCTTTAATGCTTGACTAAAAAAAGCTAAAGGCTGTTCCATTTCTAAATCATTCTTTTGTACCAACATAGCAGAAACAAAATCAACATTACCATAAGCATACAAAGTGAAATCTTTAGAAAAATCAGGATTTAGAAGTGTAGGTGTAGCTGCCAATGCCTCTTTAATAAGCTCAAAACTTCTTTTTCCTTCTCTAGTCTAGTTGAAAGACACATTCTTTCTCAACATAGCAATTAGTGGATTTAACAAATTAGCAATATCAGGGATAAATCTCCTGACGAAGTTGATCCTACCAATGAAACTCTACAGACCTTTCTTGTGTGCTGGTAAGGGGGGAGCCAAGATTGCACTTATTCTTTCAAGGTCAATGGTGATACCTTGTTTTGACACCCGTAACCAAGCAATCTGCCCTCATGGACAGCAAACACACACTTTTTGGGATTAAGTGATATCCTAAACTCCCTACATCTCTCAAAAATCTACCTTAAGTGATTAGATGATCCTTGGCCTCTTTGGAGAAAATAATAATGTTGTCAAGGTAGACTAGGACGGTCTTGTACATTGGGCCTTGAAAGGCCATAACCATAGCCTTTTGAAAGGTTTCTCCAGCATTGGACAAACCGAAAGGCATCTTCTTGTAAGCCATAGTCCCCCATTTTGTGGTGAAGGCTGTTTTATACTAGTCTTCCTCTTTCACCAATATCTGATTGTAACTAGAATAACCATCTAGTAAGGAAAACCTCTCTAATTCTGAGACTACTTGGTGTATCTGCTCCATGGAAGGCAAAGGATGATGATCTTTCAAGGAAGCTCTATTCAAGTCGCGAAAGTCTACACACAACCTTATCTCCTCGTTTTTCTCCCTAACCGGCACAAGGTTGGAAACCCATGAGGTGTGCTTAATAGGAAATATTATGCTACTCTCAATCAGCTTGTTCAATTCCTTTTTCATAAGAGGCTCTAATTTAGGATTCAAGGGCCTTTATTTCTGCCTGACAGGCTTGGCATCAGGCTCAAGTTCAATAGTATGTTGAGCAAGCTGGGGATCAAATCCTTTTAAATTGCTATACTCCCATGCAAAAATGTCACTAAATTCTTGAAAAAGTTGAATAAATGCATGTTTTTCCTTTGTTGTACATACCTTGCCTAGTTTAAGAAGCTTACCCTTGAAGATCTCAAACTCTTCATAGTGATCTTGCTGAACTTCTATGCTGGACTTGGGTTTTGTAGCTTCATCATCAGTGTTAAAAATGGACTCTAAGGTGACCAAACCCTTTGGCATCTTGTTATTCTTGAGCTGAATGATTTGGTTACCGTACTGGTGTTGTAGCCTCTCTTGGTTAGCATGAGAGAATTCAGCTTCCTCTCTCAAGAAGTTTACAATCTGCTGATCACTTTCAAACACCTGCCAATGCGTGTTGTTATCTAGTACAACAGGCCTAACAACAACTTTAATATGTTGATTAGTCTTGCCATTGCTAATCTCTTTGGGAATATCATATTCTGCCCCTACAACAGCCAACCTATCAACATGTTTATTTTGATTTTTAGGTATGGATATCAAATTAAATGCATCAAATCCCTCCAAGAGGTCCCATACTCTATGCTTGTAAGACTTAAGCAGATCATTTTTTGTAATATTAAGTTTTCTCACTTGATTTACAACCAATTCACTATCCCCATAAACTTTTAGACAGCTAATACCCTTTTGTCTTGCCCATTCCAAACCTTGAATAAGAGCTTCGTATTCAGCCACGTTGTTAGTGTAGCTGAAATAGATTCTAAAAGTTGAATAGTACATCTCACCCTTTGGGGAAACAAGCATGCATCCACCACCGACACCAATTTTACTCCTTGAGCCATCAAAAATTAGCTCCCAGACCTCATTATCTTGCTGCCCATCTTGCTATTCTACACTTTTTTTAATGTTAGGCAAAAATGAATTAGCTTCGTGCATCATATACACACCCAAACTAGCCTCTTCTAGGTGCTCACATGGATCAACCACTTGAGTCTGATCTGCCCATTCATCAAGAAGAACTTCTGGTATACCTTGAATTTGTGTACTACCTTCTTGAACAGCGGGCTGCTCCTCTTGTTCACTTGCAACCAAGTTGGCATTGATGGGACATGGAGTGTAAGGTTCAATATGGTCTTTGGAAATGGGTTCTGACTTGACGGTCACCTTAGTGTCGTATGTAATTCTAAACAACATATGAGACCAATCTAAGGACAGATAACCTCCTATCTTTGTAGTAAAATCCCTTGACAAACAAATAACAAAATAAGGAGGTAACTCAATGACATATATGTCCTATGGGATAGAGAAATTTGGATAGGTATGTAGAGTTAAACTCAGTCCCTTTATGACACCCACCGTATTAACGTCAGTTCAATCCAGCTAAACAACTCCCTTCTCTAATGGCTCATATTCAATTCCTAACTTGTCAATGATATATTTGGGCATGAAAGAACTGCTAGCACCTAAGTCAATCATGCAGTTATGGACTAAATGATCACCTATGATCAAGGACACATAAAATGGTGGGGGTTTAACCTTTGAAGCTTTCTGCTCTACATTTTTTCCAATGTTATTTGTCAAAACAACCTTAGACTTATCTATATCAGACTCTTGAGATAATTTTAAATTTGATAAGGTTGATTGAAGCAAGTCTTTTTAGCCAGGGATACTTAGGGAATCCCACATAGACATGGATACACTCACTTTTTTCATATGCTCAAGGATATTGAAAGCAGATGTACCTGATTTAACTTGGCCTTTGGGGGCAGCCACGTCACCTTGAGTACAAGTTGGCTGAAATGGTGGATTAAGCCGCTCCTTGCCTACCAAAGGCTGACTTTTTGATAAAACTTCAATTTTCTCAACATTTGATGGGTTAGAAACACCTTGATTCACATTTGGCACTTGATGCTCATGAGTTTGAACCTTACTAGATTGTTGCTCTTCATCTATAGCCCTTTTCTTGCTATGTGTGTTGGCTGCAATTGAAGAACCAACCTGGTTCATACCACAGAATTCCTCTCCTTGCTAGTTTAAGAGTGTTATTTGATGTATCTGTTCTTCTTGCTATTGAACAGCAGGTTCTACAAGCACATTAGACTGCACTGTTGGACTGTTTTGAACCATCAAAGCTTGGTTAATCACCCCATTGGCACAAATATTTTGGTTATGGGGTTGGTTACAAGGAAAGCACCAGTCATAGTCCTGAGCCAAATTGTTTTGCATGTACAATTTCTTTCAAGGAACTAGCAGCATTTGGGTTGTAAGCCTGATAAGGCCTAGAGTTAAAGTCTTGCCTTGGACCTTGATTATTTGGCTGATAAGGTGGCCTATTTGGCTAATTTTGTTGGTAATTAGACTGAAATGGGGGCTGATAAGGTCTAAAATTTTGACCTTGATGCCTCTTGAGGTTCACTATCTCATTACCAAAAGATTGTAATAGTCTTTTGATCTCCTGTAACTCAAAAGATTGAGTTTGAATAGCATTCTCTTGGTTATTGGGCTGAGTATTAGGTGCTGGTAACGCTGGTGTAGTGGGTATAACAACTACAGGAGGCACATGCATTGGCATTGGTGGCTGAATAGCAAGGAATATTGGCAAAGGAGGTCTAGGGGCAATTTTACCAGCCTGTATGAGGTTGTTCTCAACTCTTATGGCTATAGCATAAGCTTGTGGTAAGGAATCTCCTCCCATAGATTGAACCATAATAGAAATATCACTATTCAAAGCTCTCAAATAATATAAGAAAGCATGATTAGCAGTAGGTACCATTGGTGGGATTCTATCCCATGTCTTTTGAAAACGGTGGTGGAAGTCTAACATAACCTCGTGAGGAGCCCTCTTAATTGTAGATAGCTGCTCCACCAATGACAAATGGTCTGATTTGTCTTCAAAGAAGCTGCACATCTCCTCACCCAAATGATCCCATGAATCTATGGAGTTGACTGGAAGGCTTCTGAACCACTGCAAAGCCTTCCCTTTGAGGGAAGCTGCTAACAACCTAATTGCAACATTCTCTTGTGTCACATGATGGATAGCACACAGGTTTGCAACATCCTTTATATGCTCAGCTGGAGTAGTCTGATCCTCACCATTGAAATATGGTAAACTCTTCAAGGTAGCTACAGGAATGTCATCATGTTGAGCTAAATTCAACGGGCTACCTTGGTTGAATCCAACAAATAGCTGATTTCTAGCTGCAGGAATCATTGTAACTGGGATTCTTGGGACCGTATGAGTTCTAACAGTAGGAGGAGTAGACTTGGCTCTCCTAGAATAGACACGAGATTTCTTGGGTTTCTCAGCTATTATCCCTCTTCTCCTAGGTGGGGATAATTGTAAATATTCAAAAGACAAAGAACTACTTCTGGTTTGTATTCTTTTCATAAGCTGAAATACACTGATTTTGCTAAACCAAAGCTTAGAGTTGCCAGATATGCAAATTTTTTAACCTTTTACAGGTCTGAGAATCACTCGCTGCACATCAAAACCAGCAATAAAAGGTAGTATTTGAACTATTTTTCATTCTACAGTCCCACCGGGTGTTCCAAAAACTATTGTCTCTCAGATTTGCACCCTTGCTGAGTTGTAGAACCTGGCAATCTGGAGAAACATGGGATCTTTCAGTCACCTGTGATGGAAAGAACCTCCGGAGAAGGTTGGCTTCCTAGCTGGTTATCACCTAGAAACTACTGGACTAATGTCTTTGTAGGGAAAAGAGTAAGAAGGATTACAAGAAAATGAAAAATACTATCTAAGGTGATGCACCAAAATGGTCATCAAAGACTACACAAGTGACTAATCACACTATAGAACCAGTAATAATAAGGTTCTAATACACAACCTAGTAAATCATAACCTATGCATCATCAATTTATGAGAAGGCTAAATAACAACAGTTCTATGAAGGAGAAAGATGTTTTCTCACTACTCAACAACTGATTCTTACTCGTAGCACATATCACAACCTGCAAAATATATGTATCCTTGCATAAAGGCACCAACATGAAATATAGTCCCAAGGACAAAGAACATCACAAGGATCTATACTAACACTAAGGACACATAATACCAGAAGAAATGGGAAGGTATAAACTATTTATTACTGCTAAAAGGGTGTTATAATGTTGTATTACTTTGAAAAGGGGTTACAAAACTGTTCACTTATGCAAAAGAACTCTCAAAATTACAATATACAGTGCATTGAATAGCAAGAACTCCTGAATAATGAACAAGGAAGAAGACTATATACTTCTCCAAACAGCAACAACAAGATAAGCATGAGCAACCTCCATTTTCGTGCATCTCATAAATGCCCTCAAAATATCTGCCTAAAGTCCTCCAAGAAAAAGTCAAGGCATGCCATCACTAATCATAAAAGCACTTGAAAATGCCTTTAAATGCTCTTTAAGGCCACTGAAAACAAGTCAAACCATCATAATAACTTTCCAACCTGTTTGTCAACCTCCCCTGCAGCATCATAAATGCTTGATATTTGCATAATAAATGACATAAATACAACCAATTCTACATTTAATTAACATTGACTAAGAGGTTTATAATTACACCACTTAGTTAATGTTTTACATTCCAAATTTATTACAAACCTATGTAGAAAAATAATGGCATTTAGGACATAACATTGATTTCCCAATTTTGCATAGTTTGGGGACAAATTAAATGTCGTGAAAGAATGACAAAGTAATTGACGAGACTTAGTTTGTCGTGTGTGATAAATCTGCCTAATATTGCCCTTTTGCATTTTTATTACAAATGATAAAGTAATTCATAATTCATTACTTTATTGTTCGTTTACAACATCTAATCTATCTCTAGATTATGCAAAATCGACATAACAACACCTTGTAACTCCTAGGAAAAATAAACATGACTCTGCACTTGCATCACCTCTCGCATCTCATGGCTACATCAAAACCCCTTACAATTCCTAGCCATTCATACATGCATACATATCTATCATCATGATACGAGGCCCAATGCAATACATTTTAAAAATGACCCCTATGCCTCCCTATACACATCACCATGTCTTATATGTATCATTTCATCCACCTTGTGATTATACTAAGACATACCTTGGAAGATATAACACTCGGCCTTATGTTTTCATAATGCATTTGACTTTTGGAAGAAATCAACAAGGCAAAAAGGGATGTCTCACGGCCCCCTTGATGTATCATTATTAGGTTTTAAAGACTTTTACAAATCTTTACCATGGCACAAAATAGATAGCAATGATTTAACAAAATCAAAGTAAAAAATGAATAATAGCAAATTAGGTCGATCAATCTAAATGGAGGAAAAACCTAAAAAAAAACTTTCATTTTGCATTTTACTCCTCTCTCCCACACTGCCATGACTAGGGTTTTGAAGGCAAAAAGGCATAGTTTCTGGTCGATTCTGGGTTGATTTTGGGTGATTTTTTGAGCAACAGGCAAGGTAAGTGGCTACTACTGAGATTTCGACCCTTGGTTGTTTGTTTTTGCGTTGATTTTTTGGGTTCCATGGCCATGCTTTTGACTGGGCTTTGATGTATTTTCTGGCTTTATCGTGGCCGACCACTATTGCACCTGCATTTAGACTGTGTTAGGGCCACATTAAGGTCATTTGAGGAAGAAAACTGTGTGGGTTTTAACATAGCACTTGGCAGAAACAAAAGTAAGTCTTCCACCAGTCAAACTCTCTTCATTTTTTAGATGTTTACCTTGCATTCGACTATGCTGAAGCAAGATTTCAAGGCATTTATGAGTATTTTGTTTGAAATGAGTTTGAAAAAAATGTCACTTTCTCCTTTGCGTATGCATTTAACTCAAAACGAGCTCCAACTTTGCTGCATTTGTCGTTTCTCATAGTTTTGTCCCCTTCCACATTCACAAACAAATTACCATCCTCTTGCTTATGAGATTCTTTGCACTGTATATTCACTGCCAAAAGGCACGATTTGGAGGGTTCTGGGTGTTCTCTTTTGAAATGAGTTCGAAAACTTACTCTTTCCCTTTGTATTTGCATCCTTCTGGCTCAAAACGAGCCCCCAGCTTATGACAAAACTTGTAAAAATGAAATTTTTGTGCATTGGGTTGCTAGAGGTACGATTTAGGCACTCTGTGCATGAAAATATGCATTTGTTCTTTGTATCTGCAACTATTTCTTCATTTTCTAGCTCGACCCATGACAAAAAAAAACTTGTAAAAGAGAACATCTCTATGCATTCTGAATTCAAAAATCTTCATTTTTTGGTTATATCTACAACTTTTCTGTCAGTGGACTTGTGAATAACTCTTGAAATTTGAAGCCAAGTTGTCTCTGGTATCATGCTCTTTGCTTGGTGTAATTGGACTCCAATCTTGCATTAGGAAAACTAGGATTTCTCAAGCAATTATCATGCAACATGCTTGGATTACTCAGTAAGGGTAAAATATCCATGAAAGAACCATTTGTTTGACAAGACCCATCCCAAGACGACTATCCATTTGATGGCTATATATGCTGTTCAAGCTACACTCTTGCATCTCATATGACTATAACAACCAATTGGAAATGTGCATTCTATATCATTGAATGGGTTTAAAAAGCAAACCTTTCCTTCTCCCGTAGCAGCAAGCTTGTATATTCATTTTTCTTGACATAACATATGCATACAAGTATCTGGCTATACATACATTTATCTTTTTTCTGTACCTATGTATCAGTTCATTAGCAAGGATAAAGTCCATCTTTCATTTTTCTTCATGAATTTTTTAAAGATTTCTTCTCAGCATGATAGATATTTATTCTTGTAGCTCAAAATATGGCATAAAGGAAATATGACATTTCATTTCTGAATATGCTTATACACTGGCTTTCCTATTTATTTCTTTATACCATATTGCTTAGGTATGACTAGGGTTTCTGAAAACCCCATATCCAATCTTGTTGAGATGAACTGCAAATATATTTTTTTCTTTGACAAAATATGGAGAAAAATGGGATTTTGATTGTATCCTTCTGAGTATTTTACCTTCAGACACTTGATGTTCTATAGTGACTTTTGCTTATCATAGCTGGCCTTTTGTTCATCACCATAGCAATACTACTTATGACTGCTCTCTGCCTTGTACTGGACAATGTCTTTGTTGTTTCCATCATACTCTTAGGTTTACTCAAGTCACTTTGATTGTCATTGCATTCCTTTAGGACTTCACTGTTCCTTCCATCCTCCTTATTGTCAATGTTTGTTGACTGTCTTCTAGTGACTAATAAATACTTATTTTGTTGACCTTTTCTTTAGGCTGGAACAAGCTTTAGATAACATGTTTGGTCACTGAAATACAATCATCATATATGACTATTCCATAGTCAAATGACCATCATGTCTGAAATGCAATCACTATATATGACTTTTCCACAGTTTCTTGTCATTGACACCTTCACATTGTCTTATCTAAAGATATGAGTAGGCACTCAAAAACTTTTACAAGCCTGTTAGGATCTTAATCCTAAAGACTTTGTTCTCTAGAACTATAAAAACTTGCTCCAACTTTGACATTGCTTCGAAGTCTTTATAAGGTTTACATATGTGTCTATTGAGCCTTTTTGCGGTCTCCTATGTAAGACTACCTTTTACAAATACTATCCAAACTCCTTGTATATCCTTGTTTCCTTTGACTGTCATCCTTGTATCACTTCAGTGTTGTAAGGATATAGCAATAGAAGTAGATATTTACAAAGGTCTATCAAAAATAGTCCTACTGTCCACTACTTGGATCTTCTCAATCACAGCAGACTATTGATTATTTACCTCTATCTCTTCCACTTCCTTCTTATGTCTAGTCTACTACTGCATCGTTGTGAAAGATTGCACCGACATTGTCCTCATACAGTCAGTTGTCTCCACAACCTATTGTTGACTGTGTTTGTTTCTATATAACTACCTTTGATAATTGTCCTCAAGACCAAAAGTGGTCTTCTTGACTCTTCTATAGTATCATAAGTACCCAACCACAGTCTAACTCCTCTTGATGATACCACCATTCCACATCTTCTACAACCTCAAAGTAGGTGATTTTCTCTCTGTATAATGTTTCATGACTATTTAATATTTTCACTGTCAGACAGTCCTTTACTCATGGCTTCCCAATCAAAACACATGCATGTTTATCACTAAGACAAACGTTAGAAATCTCTCTTGAACACTGATCTCCATAGGATTAAATTAATTTAGGACTTTTAACATCCTTTCATGACCATCATACAAGCTTATAACTATTGTTAAAAAAAAACTTAAGATCACTGATCATAACTATGAGATAGTGAACTCATTTATGTGTTACTATTTGTTGATCTCTGTTGCTACTCCTTTCTCTTCATCATCATTGTACTTTTTTGGTCTAATCTTAGCACTTGACTGTCCCTTCATGATTGTTAGACTTTCATAGTGTTGATCTATTGTGAAGGACTGCATGTTGTATCACTCATTTTCTACATTTTTGTAGCATAGATTATATTATGTGTACTCTGTCCTTCTACCGATGGCATTATGGTCTCTACTCATGATTTATTGTCCTCCTGTAATGCATTCCAACTGCTACAGGATCATTCATTGACATACACAATCTCATACTCTATCTTAGTTGACTGTGTATGGCTTTGTTAATGCTGAGTATGATTGTGTTTGTTGCCAACAAATATGGCTGTATGATATGCCAAGACTATTATTCTTTGGTTTGGGCTATCCTTTATCATGGTTGTCACTCCTTTATGATTATATCATATATATGTTCTTCATTCACAATAAAATGATAAGTACTTGCTCCATTACTTTGTGGTAATCAGTCATTCTTTAAGGAAGCATATGGCTGTAGCATAACTTTTTCAAAATTCATGTAGTCTTGTAGCAATCAATCTGTATCTTTTGCATATCAAACCGAATCCCGTCAGTCTTGCATTGTTGTTATAAATGTCTCTTTTAATGTATAGCTATTATGGCACTTGTGTTGTCGTCCTTCTTGGCATTTGATAAACTGTGCACTCTTTTATGCTTCAAAAGGGAAACTATGACAGTATAATGGCATTGCATGATGTTGATATAGCTCATGTAGCTGTAGTATGACATAACATGGATATGGCTGTACCTTTCACTTTTGGATCCATGATTTCACCCATGATGCGCAAGCCAATTTGCTATTCCATTGTTGTTCTATTATTCATCTGTTCTATCTGCTTTTGACTTGGAATATGCCAGTAACAACATTTTCGTTGTATAGCTTGACAATATTCAAAATAGTTTGACTTTGAATCACAAAAGATAAAACATTATACATTTATACTTCACCTTTCTCTTATTGTCCTTTTTGTGTTGATATAATGTTGTTACATGTATTCAAAAGTACTTCAATCATGACATAAATGAAAAAGGTACCCGTTCCATGAATTTATGGCCATACTTGTTTGTCTCTTTTGGTTGTCCCGTACATGACTGTTTCTTTTAACACTCTATTGCACCTATGAAGTACCAAGTATGTTTTCTACAATAGATGTATTCATGGCTCATACTTGTACAATTAATCATGAGTTCATGTACCTTTCATTTGCTGCTCTCTCTTCATAGTTGACTGCTGTTAGCATGCAATCATTCTGAGCAAAAGATGTTGTTTCTAGTTTATCTCTGACAGATGAATTTCTTAGACAATCATTTAACTATTCTGAACTATCTGATGCTACAATCAATGAAATGATTTTCCCTTTCTCCTTATTACATATACCTCTGTCTTCTTGTTGTAGCATTCATGCACTCCAACTGTGACTTTGCATCTTTGTTCTAGACAGTTCTCTTATGACTGTTCCTCATCTCCCTGGCAGTTTGTCTTGCATTTGTACATGACATATGAAAAGTGTTGGTATGTGGCGACTGATTATGCTAGTACTATACACAAGTTATGTATCCTCACCAGTTGCTACTGAGACAATTATAACACTTGATGCAGGGACAAAAATATAATTGTGGCACCATAGACTTGGGCACATGAATGAGAAAGAGATGAAGATTCTTCACTCCATAAAGTTGCTACCAAGTCTGAAGAAGATTGACTTGGAGTTCTGTGAAAATTGTGTTTATGGAAAATAGAAAAGAGTCAGATTTCTCGAAGTTGGGAAAGAGACGGAGAGTGAGAAATTAGAGCTTGTGCATTCAGATGTATGGGGACCAACTCAGGTATCTTCTCTTGGTGGCTCTTGCTATTAAGTTACTTTTATTGATGATGCAACTAGGAAAACATGGGTGTATTTCCTAAAACAAAAATTAGAAGTATTTGAAACTTTTAAAAAGTGGAAAGCTTTGGTTGAGAATGAGACAGGAAAAAAGTTGAAGTGTCTCAGATCTGATAATGGAGGCAAGTATTGCAGCAGAGAATTTGAGAATTACTGTTCATATAATGGAATCCGTAGGCAGAAAATAGTTCCTGGAACCCCATAAGAAAATGGTGTGTCTAAGAGGATGAATAGGACCATTATGGAGTGTGCAAGGAGCATGAGATTGCATGCTGGACTACCCTTACACTTTTGGACAGATGCTGTACATACCGCTATTTATTTAATAAACATGGACCTTCAAATCCTTTGGATGGTGGAATTCTAGAGGAGGCATGGAAGGGCAAAAAGGTAAACTATTCATTTTTTAAAAACCTTTGGTTATGAAGCTTTTGTCCATGTTGATATTGAAAATAGAACCAAGCTTGAGGCTAAGTCTAAAAAATGTACCTTCATTGGATATGGAGTATATGAATTTGGTTATCGATTATGGGATTATGAAAATCATAAAATCATTAGGGGTAGAGATGTTATATTCAATGAGAAGGTCATGTATAAGGATCAGCTGCAGAAAAAGAAGCATGAATAGGACAAAAAGGAATATGTGGTGCTGAATGAGATTCTAGAAAATAAAATACTAGTGGTACCTAATGCTCAGCAACAACAAGTTATTCCACAGACTCCTGCAAGTGTTAGACATTCTACAAGGATAAGTAGACCTTCAAAAAGATTTTCTCCATCATTATATTCTATATTATTAACTGATTCTGGTGAATCTGAAAGTTATGAAGAAGCAATGCAGGTAGATACCAAAAAGCAGTGGGAGCTAGGCATGAAAGAAGAAATGGATTCTTTGTTGCAAAATCAGACTTGGCACTTAGTCCAATTACCTGCAGGAAAAAGAGCATTGCCAAATAAGTGGGTTTACAGGTTGAAGGAAGAAGATGGAGGCAAGAAAAGATATAAGGCTAGACTCGTGCTAAAAGGTTTTGCACAGAAAAATGGTATAGATTTTGATGAAATATTTTCTCCAGTTGTAAAGATGACTTCTATTAGAACTATTCTAAGTCTTGTGGCTGTGGAAGATTTGCATCTTGAACAGCTAGATGTAAAAACAACTTTTCTCCATGGGGATTTGGAAGAGGAAATATACATGCAGCAACCACAGGGATATGAGGTCAAGGGTAAGGAGGATTTTGTGTGCAGGTTAAAGAAGAGTTTGTATGGCCAGAAGCAATTGTTATATTTGGGTTATTTAATCTACATATAATTGTTAGTGTTTATTGCTTTGATCTGCCCTAACCCTAAAGAAATGTTCTGTAAGGACTATGAGCTGGGCTCAACCCTTGTGGGAGCCACATTTCCTCCACTCATAATGTAATCTGATGAATCAAATAGAAAAATAATTACACCTGTATCTGCACATGAAGCAAACTTGTTAGAAAATAAATGCATATTTTGGATGTGTTTGATGACTTGATTGTTCTCTAGGACATCCAAGGTATACATTTCTTGTTTAATGCATTTGAGGATCAGTTTATACATGCATGGTATCTTGTTCATGTATGGTTTGGGACCATTCATTTCTTAGAGCATTGCTCTAACACCACTATTTTTGCTAGATGTAGGAGCTAGAGATGACATGAAACTAGGAAGGACAAAGACCACTTAGGGCGACAAGACAACACACTAGAACCAGAACCAGTCATTCTTAGGCAATGAATGGCCTCTAACCTTACATGCACATTTATTTACATTTACTTATTCATGTATAGATTGTTCTTCTATTTCATTGAATAAGAAAGTTAACCTCACGGCTTGTGTGATATAATGTACATTTTACATTCAATAAAGATTATTTATTCTTCAAAAAAGATTTTGGATAAATCTTTCTTATGTTACATGAACTTGGATAAATGCAGTAATCTAATAAACATAATCTCTTGAATTATTTCGTTTATGCACTTGAATGTAAAGCATGAAGGACTAGATGAAATTTACCCTTTAAGTTTTGAATCAAAACTCTACTTGAATGAGCTGTAGTGAAATTTAGGTAACAATAAGAAATAGCATAAAATAAGTCATCATTTGAACCATCATTTCCCCCCAACTTAGACTTTTGCTTGACCTCAAGCAAAATATTCAATAAAACACCTAGGGGAAAAGGTTATAATGCAAAGTTATCTACCTCAGATCCATATCTTCTCTGACCCCCTTTCCTTGTTTGAGATAAAAACCATTGTATTATGCAAGTTTCTCCATCGTAATTAATTCAACATGCCTGCACTCATCACCTCTTCCCCCTGCCCAGTGTGGTATTGGATAAAGAAGAATAGGAGGGTGATAAGTAAGGGGTAGCCATTCCAATCTTTTTTGCTCTGAGATCTAGATATACCTGCGCAACCTCTCAAACATATTCATAAGGTTGTGGAGAGAGTGAGGCTCTTTCTTCTGCAATTCTGGGGTCAAACTATCCCATCTATTCTGCACATACCTCTTGCAATTCTGAATGATAGATACTGCCAACCACTGTATTCTTCTATAATCCCTGAGTCTTAAATCCATAATTACCTTACCTGGACCCTTATGAGAAAGTAGTGTTAGCAATCGGGTAAGGATCACTTCAAGATCTAAGGCTTCTTTCCTAATCTACAGTGGCACTTTCTTTTCCTGTTCCTTATATTTATCCATTATCCCCCCTCTAAGCTGCTCATTCTTGAGGTAAGACATCAGTGCTCTGACTTGAAGATCACCAAGATAGATCAAGGAGTTCCACTCTGTATCTTCTTCCATCAAATAATTGTGCAAACATTATTCATACAACTGAACTTGTTCTTCCAAACTGACTCCTTGAAGTAACTGGAAAAAATCATGCCTTGAATAGATAGAGATAGACTGATCATTAATGAATCTATTAAATTGAAAACTAAGAAACTTTTCTTTGAGAAATAAGGCATAAAATCTTGGTGGAGGTCTGCATTCTATGATTTGAATTGCCTTGTCAACTACCTCTATTAACTTCCCTTCCAACCTTTTTAACTCAACATTTTTACTTTCTAATGATGTATTAAGAATTTGTTTCTCCTTCTCCCAATTTTATTTTTCTTGTTTGAACTCATCTTTGAACTTCATCAATTCAAAACCCATAGATAGAACAATGAGGCATGTTGGAGGTCTTATTATAGGAGGCTACAGGATTGGAGCTTCTTTTTCCTCATTTTCTATTTTACTCAATCACTTGTGCTAAGAGATCCATGTTAGAGCCGTGACCATATGTCTGAATTTTCTCTTCCAATTCTTTTATTCTTATCTCTTTTTCTCTATACTTTTCCTCATACTGTTTCACTTGTTCTTCTAATTATTTAATTCTATTAAGGGCTTCCTGAAGTTCTTGCCTCATATTTCTATCTTCTAACAACTCTTTTTCTTGTTCAAAATCAAAGCCTTCATCCTTATTTCCAGTAACATTGAAAATTTCTCTAAAAGGGCTGCCAGGTGTTGTTTTTCCCATTTTTTTTGCAATGAAAATGTCCACTGAATCAGAACTAGAGGATGAAGAAACATATCTTTTTCATTTGGTAGGTATACTGGCATAAGTAGGAGTATTCCTAGGGACATTTCCTTCCTTATCTGAAGCTGTATCCAACAATGTTAGATCTTGCTACGGTGCTTCCTCCTTCTCTGCTTCTCCTTGTCCCTCATCAACTCTTTTTTCCACATTCTGCCTCCTCAGCCTCCTTGAATGCCTAGGTGTGACAGTTTCACTTTTTCTCTTTTTCTGACTTCTCCTCTTCTTCCTCTCCCCTGCACCCTTCTCTTTCTCATTGCTCCTATGCTTCTCTACATTCTTCTTACTCTTCTTCTTCTTAGAAGAAGTAGAAGCATCACTTCTCATAGTTCCCTTCATGGGTTTAGGGTTAGGTATTGAGGTTTCTTCTACTGTCACCGGCCTAGTTTCTAGAGAAATTTCCTCCTGTGGCTCTTCCTGTTCAAGCTCAACTTCAGGCTCAACCTCTGGCTTAATATTAGGTTCAACCTCTGGCTCAACATTAGGTTCAACACTAGGTTTAGCTTCTAGTTCTGGATCCTGCTAAGGCTCATCTACTTCTAATAATTCTGAAATATCCTTGCACTGTTTAAAAGCATCCCAGCTAACTTGTGGGTGCTAGATTCTCAAACTTCTTTTAACTAGTAGAGCTACCAAACAATGATGAGACAATGTAGTCTCTGTTTGTCTTTTTTGATACTCAAATGCCATTCTCTTCAACATATTGTACAGATAATTGGGAACATTAACCAGTTTGTCATGGTGCAAGTGATTCAACAATTTCAAGTGTGCAGTATACAATAGGTTATGTCTTCCATCACAAATGATATATTTGATAATATACAAAGCACATTTCCCCTAGAAGAACAGAAGGGATAATTGTTTTGTACCTTGTGTAGTCGAATCCAAGTTCTCATTATGCTCACAAAATTCCTTCCTCACCGTTGTTGCATCAACACGAGCTGGATACTCAGACCCTATCTGTGGTAATCTAATGACTTGGGTAATAGATATTTTAGAGGTGTCCACAACTACTCCCCTCACTATCACCTCATCATACTGTAGAGTTGCTACAAAATCCCTTGCCATATCATTATCATACTCTGTTAACTTCAGAAAATAGTCTAACCACCCCACTCTAGTAAAGAGTGGGAGAACCAATACATCTTCCAATATCTCCTTGTTCACCGATGGTTCTCTTCTAATTACATCACCCCCCATTGCACCTGTATTCTGCACTCTTATCAATTCTCAACTCTGCCTAATTTCAATTTTACCACCTCAGAAAACTGCCTGTCAATTCTTCCACTGCCAACTGTAGCTTTAGAGTTCTTTGTTAGTAAAAATTTGAAATTCATCTCACTTACAAGGAAATAACAAGCTCACAATTTAGGGCAGGTCGACTATCATGAAAAACAACATAGGAAAACCTTAATAGTAGCTTAAAAATTTGATTGATGGTGAAAAGAAAATAAAAACTGACCATATACCCCTTCCCCCAACTGAAAGGTGAAGTGACCACACTGCATGAATGAATGTGCAGGGATGAAAGAGTAATGATTACATGAAAATGGTGATATATTGCCGCATGCATGAGATAAACACTTAGTAATAATGAATATAAATAGAAATTTTGAAGACAATCATTAAAAGGTTACCTTATGTGCATTGATTATGAAGAGCATGGAGTGGATCTCCATGGAAATGGAGATGAGTACTTTGGAATTGATTTGGCATGAGCAAAGTGATATGCATAGAGTAGATGGGAGGGTGGTGGGTACGTCAGAATTTATTTGATTTGACAGACCATAATAGTTGATGTAACAACCGGTTAATACAATTTGAACAAACATGCCGTAATTGTTGGATTATTAAAGGTGATTAAAGCACATGGAGTAGTAAGGAAATGCGTGGGAAGAAGAATTAAATGTGTGCCAAATGGTTGAAATGCTCTGCGGACACTTGTTGCTACAAGTACTTGTAGCACAAGTCCTGACTGAATATATTTAGAAAGAGGAAACTAGGGCCCAACTGCGACAGGTCCCTATGATATGTTGAAAATAGGTCCCTTTGAAGTTGACAGTGGTCATCATGTACAATGTTATGTGTGTGCATGTGATTTTAAAACAATGAAAATTATGTTTCAGCGATAGGGGTTGAGTATTGCAACTCAACCTCCACATCATTGGATAGTGCTGGTGAATTAGTATCTGAAGGTGTATCATTTGGTCTCGCATCATCGTCACCAGGAGTGTCAGGAGGACCATACTAAGTAGCAGAAGAAACAAGAAAGTCATGTTTTTGAAGTGGCCTTTTATACAGTTTAAGCGTATGCCAATTGACTAATAGTGAAAACCGAACTTCATCAATAGTCTGCAATTGAATTGCTCCATTAGGAAAGACCTATTTAATCTCATATGGGACTAACCAATGAGACTGAACCTTGTCCTTGAAGTCCTTGTATATTGAATCATAAAGGAGTGCTCAGTCACCTGTAGTGAATTCCTTTGCCTTGATGTACTTGTCATGCCATTTGGCTCTTTGTTTCTATATGACTTCTGTGTGATGAATGGCCTCCAATCAGATTTTATCCAAAGCATTCAAATGTTGTAGCCCATCTTGTTGTGTTGTGGTCAAATCCATTCCTAGTTCCACTGCTGTCCTCAAAGTTTTGTGTTCAGATTCTATAGGCAGGACTGTTGTTTTGCCATAGACCAACTCATAAGGTGTAAACCCTATAGTTGTCTTCCAGGTTGTTTTGTATGCCCAAACAACTTTTGGGAGCCTAGAAACCCAATCTCTTCTGTGAAACTGTACTATCTTTGTTAAGATGTTCTCAATCACCCTATTTGTGACTTCTACCTGACCATTGGCTTGAGGATGATAGGGAGTGGATTTCTTATGTCTGATTTGATATTCCTCAACCAATTTGGTGATTAAATCAGATGTAAATTATGGTCCTTGATCAGTTGCTATCTCCCTTAGCACACCATACCTAGTGAAGATGTCCTCATACAGGAATTTTACCACATTTCCATCTCTGGAAAACTGTAATGCCTTCACTTCAACCCATTTAGTCAAGTAATCAATACATACCAGGATATATTTTTTGTTGTTGGATGTAGGAGATATAGGACCCACGAAATCCAATCCCCACTTGTCAAAAGGAGCCAATGAGATTTGTGGCTGCAAGGGCATCTCATCACTTCTTGTAGGCCTCCCCATTCTCTGACATCTATCACAACACCTAGTGTACTTGACATCATCTTTATGAAGTGTTGGCCAATAATACCCTGTTGTTAGTATTTTGAAGGCTATCCTCTTGGTGGCAAAATGTCCCCCACAAGGTTCATCATGGAAGGCCTTCATTATATCAAACACTTCATCCTCTCTGATACATCTTCTCATAATATTGTTTGGGCTAGTGTAAAATAAGAATCCATAAATACAATAGTAAGAGAAACATTTGTGAACTAGCTGCCTCTTCTCCCTTGGAGAGAAGTATCCCAGAATTTGCCCTATAACCAAATAATTGGCGATATCTGCATACCATGGAGTGTGTATAGTTAGAGGAAATAGATGCTCATCAGGAAAAGAATCATCAATCACTCCTTCTGAAGACTGTGTAGGTAGTCTGGACAGAAAATTAGCAACTACATTGGCCTTGCCTAGCTTATCAACAATTGTAATATCAAACTCCTATAACAACAATAACCATCTTACAAGTCTGCCACCCACTATTGGCTTATTCATCAAATATCTAATGGCAGCATGGTCCGTATGTATGAAAACCTTGTAACTAGTTATGTAGTGCCTGAATTTGTTAATTGCATAAACAACTGCCAACATCTCTTTCTCTATCACTGTGTAGTTTAACTCAGCTCCTTGCAGATTTTTACTCCCATAGTATATGGCATACTCCTTGTTTCCTTCTTGTTGGCCCAGGATCGTCCCAATAGCAAAATCTAATGCATCTATATGGATGTGAAAAGGTAGTGTCCAATTTGGACCTTTGAGAATAGGGGCTTGTGTCAATGATGTTTTTATCTTTTCAAAAGAAATCCGACAATCTGGTGTCCATTCAAATTCACTATCCTTTGTGAGCAGAGTAAATAGAGGGGCAACAATCTTGCTAAAATCCTGAATGAACCTCCTGTAGTATCCTACATGTCTCAGGAAGCTCCTTACATCCTTTTGTCTTTGTGGAATAGGCACCTGGTAGATATGATCTCAATCTTCTTTGGGTCAACTTGGATGCCTGCACTTGAGATGAAATGTCCTAAGACTATTCCCTGTGTCATCATCAGAAAACACTTTTCATTACTCAAAGAGAGGTTTTGCTCGGTGCATCTTTTCAACACTTTCTCCAAATTGTGTAAGGCTTCATCATATGTGTCACCATATGTGGTGAAGTCATCCATATAAATATCCATGCTGTCATGGGCAAAATTAGAGAAAATACTGAGGACTGCTCTTTGAAATTATGTAGTTGGAGCACTGCACAAACCAAAGGGTAAGACAAAGTATGTATATGTCCCCCAAGGGCAAGTAAACATTGTCTTATCTCGATCCTCTGGAGCAATCTTAATCTGGTTATAGCCACTAAAACCATCAAGAAAGGAAAAATATTTCTCGCCTACTAAAGAGTCAAGAACTTAGTCAATGAATGGCAATGAAAAGTGATCCTTCCTGGTAGCAATATTCAGTTCCCTGTAATCAACACAAACTCTCCATTTGCCACCTTTCTTGGGCACTATGACCAATGGTGAAACCCATTCACTGTCTGAGATGGGGTATATAAATCTTGCATCTAGAAGCTTTTGAAGCTCAGCTTTCACAATCTCTCTAAGGACGGGGTTCATGCGCCTTTACTGCTACCTGATGGGTCTATAGCCATCATTAATATATATTTTGTGCGCACATAAGGCAGGATCAATGCCTTTCATGTCACTGTAATCCCAGGTGAATGCTGTTGAGTGTGTATGCAATATTTCATGTAAGGATTGCTATTGTTCATCAATCAATGTATTGTTAATATTCAACATCTTACCTGGCTTGATTTCTAATTGTTTGGATAGTACTTGTACATAAGAGAAATCAAGGCTGGGTTATACAAGTAAGCATTGTTAAGGTAATAACGCATGAAATATTTGGGATACTTCTTCTGAGGAACTGCTGGGTATTATGCTTCTTAAAGGGTCTTGTAAGCAAGATAGGTAGTCTTGTTGTTGTGGGTGCCTCCCATAGTCATTTTTTATAACCGAAGCAATTAGCTCATCTTCATCAGGGATATCCAACAAGGGGCTACGTTTAATAGTCGTCAGGGTTTGCAAGGAATCGGTGTCCTCATCTTCCAGGATAGGCCAAATGGTTTGTTCAAGCTCATGGTATGGCTGGGCTGGTGGATATAAAACTAGTTTCTTGGTCACAGTCTCATTGGATATGATCATGTTACTAGACCGGCAACCTATAAATGCATCAGTAGTGGCAAGCCATGGTCTACCTAGTATAAGAGGATAACTAGAAAGATTAACCTTTGGCTGCAAAACTATGAAATCAACAGGGTATTCCCAAGAATCTAATGCAATGACCAAATCTTCTATGACTCCTTCAAGTTTGGTTGTAGACCTATTAGCTAATTGCAAGACTCTCTGATTAGGCCTAAGGTTGTTCAATTGGAGTGTTTGCATTGTCTCCTTGGTCATGACATTAATTGCAACACCTAAATCTATCAAAGTATTCTTAATCGGAGTCCCATTGATCTTGACATCCACCATTGGACTACCTAGATCTATATATTTGGGAACAATTATATTACCCAACATGATATCAACAAGATTACCTAAAACATGCACTATCTGGGGGTCTATTCTCTTCCTTCCTGGCTTCTTTATGCAAAGATCCCCAATAGTCTTAGTGTAGATAGGAATATCCTTGATGGCTTGGATTAAAGGAATCTTGATGCTTATATCTTTTAGTTGGCTAAGAAGGGTAGTATTAGTTTGGGCTATTTGATTTTGCATAGCCAAGCGCTCAGGGAAAGGAGGAGGCTTCTGATGTAAGGTAGTTTGGGCATCTTGGGCTAATTTAGGTTCCAAAGGTGGTTTATTTGAGGCTTCTTCAGTGGGTTCTTCATCTTCAACTTCTATGATTTGGGGAGATGAAGGCCCTGCAAGTCGCTTCCCTGATCTAAGATGAACATTACTCACTTCCACCCCATAGGTGGGATATTGCATTACCTCATTAGTATAAGCCTGTTGGACAGGCTTGTTGTTAGGGTTAGGTGCAGGTTGTGCAAGGATTTGGGTAGGTCTAGGAGGTGGATTTTGAGGTGTTGATGGTGGCATTATAGTTGGTTGCTATGGCTGAGATGGAATCATTGGTTGCTGAAATTATGCATTTTGCTGCCATTGTTGGCCCTTGTTCCATTGAGGCTGCCATTGTTGCTACTGAGTAGGCCACTAGGGGTTATAGTTGGGACCTTAGAAATTTTGTTGAGGCCATGGATTTGGCTATTGTTGCTTCCAACCAATTTTTAGGGTAGACCATTGTGGAGTAGGCCTTTGTGGGTTTTGCCATGCATTTGGATTACCAGGCCACTGTTGAGTATTCCAAGTAGAGAAATTCTGGTTTACAGCAGGAAAGGGAGAATTAAAATTAAGTGGATTAGAGGGCATACCTTGGCTTTGTTGCTAAGGTCTCGTCTGAGCTATGAAGAATAGTTGCCCATCCTCTCCTTCAAATGGTTGTAATTCTGGCCTTTCAATCTTTTCTTGCTAGATACTGGTCACCCTTTTGCATTTACAATTGGCATTCCTCTGTCTACAGCTGGAGCAATATTTAGTAAGCATTGCATCTTCCTCTTCCTATTTCTTCTTGATATGAAGAGTGTCCAGTTGTGTAGCCATATGGCTAATAATGACCTCCTTCATGTTGGTCAGTAGGTTACTAATTTCCACTCTTGAGACCCCATTAGTTGCCTTGCCTGTGATGGCTGCTCTTTCTCCCCTTGGTTTTCTGGAAAAGGTTCTAGAATAATTTTTGCAAGCTCTGTAGACATCCTCAAAGGGAAGTTGAGATGTATCCCCTATTCCAATGAGATCGAGGGCATCCATGCAGTCATCATTAACCCCCCTCAAAAAGACCAGCTTCAGTGATTCTTTAGACAATCTATTTTGAGGGTTTTTCTTCAAGGCAAACTAGAATCTTTCAACATAGTCTTCGAGTGGTTCATCCTCTTTCTGTGACATCCTAAAGATGTCATCTCTCCTCCTATCATGTCCTCTGCAGTAGTCTTTATATTTTTCCAGGAACTTTGTCTTCATGGTATCCCAGTCTGGAATGACATCTTTCCCCAACCCCATAAACCACCTTAAAGCAACATATTTTAGTGTGGCAGGGAACAACTTGAGTCTGTAAGGATCAGTGGTGTATTCATAACTCCTACACAAGACATCAAACTTGAACAGGAAAGTGTCAGGATCTTTGGTCACCAAGCTGTAGAAAATAGACAATGCAGAAGGTGGTATATTTTTTAGAGTAGCAGCCAGTGCTTGGTTTGGGATAGGGAATTCAAATGTTGCTTGTCCTAGAGGATCATCTACTACAACATCTCCCATGGTTCTAAAAGTCCCTTCTGTAGCTATGGAGGAAGCTGATGGAGATGTAGACAGTGTTGATGAATACGTAGGAGGAAACTCTTCTTCAGCACTTTCTACTATGTAATTGATAAAGTCAGGTATGTCCTCGTTATCCTGAGAAGTTGAAGGGAGGAATCTACCTCAGTGATCTCTCTGCCTCCACATACAGTAGTTTTAGGTTGATATTTCCATAGTCTTGCATAATGTTAGTAGAATATTTGGTGTTTCCTAAAAAGTGAATTTATTAAGTCTAATGCTAAAAGCAGAATTTAAACTATGAAAGCATATAAAAACTAATGAGACTATGAAGGTAGCACCATCCTTGACAACGGCGCCAAAAATGTAGAGAAAAACTACTTTGTTGTAGACTTAAACAAAATTTAGGGGTAAACCTATCTGAATAGTCCACTCTATCCTTGCATTCCTACATTGAATTATCGACCAAGGAGCGTAAGCTTATGATGATGTCTGCATTATATATACCTTCAAGACTCATTTCTATCCTAAACTAACTCATATAGACTTATTCTAATTATCCTAATTTACTAAAGTTCATAGAAATGTAAGAACAACAAAAATAGTTTAAAAATAGTTGCTATGGGTACCTTCAGCATAAGCTGAAGATAACTATATTCAACAGAGAATTACATAATTAACTCAAAATACATAGAACGATAAGAGAATTGACACTAACCTTCGGAGGACTTAAAATATGCACTTGTTCATGAATTACAACTACTAGAAATAACAATCAAGATATTTTACTTGTCTCATGATGTAATTGATGAAATAACAGAAAAATAGTTTTAGCTAGGAATGCATAGATAAATAAGGAAATAAATGAAGTGAGGGTTAGTACCTTGAGTGACCATCTCAAGGAACTATCTCACATAATCTAGAGACTAAATCTACTTCAGATTCTCATAACACATAGTTGTATTCACTTCATATCAGAAATAGGATCTTTTCAGATTGTATTCAATAAAACATGTCTAGATCTTCCAACATAAAAATCGAGTAACCATTGAGCAATTGTAAAAATAAAGGAACTTGGAAAGAAAAACTAACTTACCATCGAACTCATCCCTCCTAACTTATATAGAAATAGGAGAGTATGATGTAACTACCAACTAACTTGATCATCAATTCATCCCTCAATATCAGGGTATGGGTTTGAGATCAATTTATTAATCTAACTGAAACAAAGGAAGCAGAGTTCCATTCAAACATAAATTCCTATTCAATGACTCATGAATGAAAACACATAAGCTACGATTAGAATCTTAGAACAAGTCTTCTTCTTCTCTTGTATTTATTCTTCCATGATGATCACGTTCAACTTTAGTTGGCGCTTTAACTGTGACTTCCTTCAATGCTCTGTCTTGCAATGTGTTGCGAATTCTCCTCTCCTTAACACTACCAGCTTGCTGCTGCATAGGGTTAATCCATAAAACATATGCATATAGATTAGCCTTCATAATTAATCTATAAAATCTCATTTATATACATACATACTTATGTCCAACTCATGCAATTGATAAATATGATCACCATATTTCATATTGGCAGATTAGGTTCAAGGTTTGCAGAATATATATAAAAGACAGCATATTATGGTGGTAATGTCTTAATAAAGCATTTGAAATATCATAGGTACAAAGTCTGGAAGAATAAGAAATAGCATAAAAGAAGTCATCATTTGAATCTATCAAATATATGTTTGGTTCCATTGATCCTCTGTTGCATATTTTCATTCCTCCTTGAACTCTATGACTCAGTTGTCCAATGGAGTAGGCACCGGTCCATATTGGGGATGGATCAATCACCATTTTAATCAAACCCTCGTCTGATTAGTTGTAGGAGTAGGAGTAGACTTAGTTTAGGGTTCCACACATTGTTCATGATTTAGTGTAATAACTAGGGATAGATCTGAAGTGATGCAAAACTATTTTAATCATTGGTGAATCATGTACATGTATGTATGCACTGTGTATCTTGTGTATGAGAAGTTAAGTGGATTCATCTAAAGGAATATATTATTGCCATGATTGGGTGCAAATGCATAGTGCAGTGATCAGCTTAATTAGAGGCTTGTGTAGCCACTTGGTCTTGACCTAGTGACAACTTTGGGGGTCAAGTGTGCATTGGGTATGGTTGTGTTTGTCTATTTGTGTTCTATTTCATGCCTCTAGGAATATCCCTCCCAGGTCTAGCTTATCCTAAAGTGCAGAGGAGCATACCCACTTCTGTCAGTTCACCAAAATCACCCTTGACCTATTGATCAACCTCTTTCAATCACCTTGACGACGCCCCTGGCCTTGGTGATTGTGAAATGTTTTAGGGTTTTAGGTTGCGGCTATTTTGGGACCCAACACATCCTTAATCAACTAAATGTTGATGCCACATAGGAGAGAGAAAGGTGACAATACCACTACAACCCATTTCATGATTGCTGCACAAAAAATGATTCGTAGGACAAATAACATGACATGCAATAGAAAGAAAAAAACCAAAAAAGTTAACTTCTTGACAACAACTCAAAGGTCCAGATCTAGAAATCTTTGTCGAGTGTCATGCACCAAATACTTCCTAGGGAGGTCCATTATACCTTAAAAATTTTAGGATATAAAATTCATGAGCAAGTGGCACTGAGGTTCATGTCCTCACTATTTGTCTCATTGAGAGCTAAATAATTGTTTTGCAAAAATTCCTCCTCTAAATTGAAATTGCCTATTCAAATGAAAGGTTGGTTAGGCCACTATTTTTCTAGTACATATTCACATTCTTCCAACTATCTAGGTAGGTTGTGGGACCTTTATTGGATCATCATAGGTGGAGAAGTGTGGTGGGTAGTGGTATCCATTTGAGACAATAAAACTAACATCGCTAGCGACACTTTGGCAAATTATGGCTTATTTGCTTCCCTAGACATCTTCCCAGGGGATTGAACAACATTTTTTTTTTGAGTCTTGAGGTTTTAAAACTACACCTTGATTTTTTGACTATTGGCCATCATTTCTAGTAAGGGGCTTAGGTGGAGCCCTATTGTTGCTATTAGTCTTGGTTTTTCAACTAACCATAGTTGACTATCCATCCTCTTTCTTACAAGAGGTGGGTTATTAGTAGTTGGTTGGGTGGCATGTTGTTAGAACACTCTGATATACTGAGAGGGGGGGTGAATCAGTATATGCCAAAACTTAATCTAATTCAACTTTATCAACAAAACTTTTTACTACCTTAAACAAATAATGAAGCAAATTAGGCAATTCAAATCATAATCACACAATCACAAACCATAACACCAGATTTACATGGAAAACCCTAGAAGGGAAAAACCATGGTGAGCAAGTTTCTTGGATCTACTATCCAAATCTAGCCTCACAAATAATAAAAAAGATTTACAACAAGTTTTATGGGCTACAACCCAAAGGAAGCTACAAATCCTTGAACCACAATTTTATGGCTTCAACCAAAGGAAGCTACAACTACCTAGAGTGCTACAACACTTACAAGAAGAGGCTACAACCTCTGTATAAAACACTTGAAAGAATTTTTCTGATCAATCACCTCCGCAACATCAACACCCTTCAAACTAACATAAAACTTCAACTCCTTTGCTCAAACAACTTTGTTGTCTTCAACACACTTCCACACACACACACACACACACACACTTTCACATACATCCTCGCATACTTTCACACCCTCATCCACTTTACAACAAACTTGATCTTTCATTTATATCCTCCACAACTCTTTAAAACTTTCTCCTTTGTCGACCAAGATGAAACGTGTAACATGAAACGTGCAACAACCACAACAAGTCAGCTCCCAAAGTCATCAATAATAATGTAGAAATCCGATGCGGTTCAAACCAAGTGATAAACGAGACCTATTTTTCCTTAGCACACATCTCCACACTGGCGCACACTCCCACATGCGTGGCACATTCACCTAAATTTATCAAGTCAACTTCACAAAATACTTATCCTTCCACATATTAGCTCTAGACCTAAATTGGTACTGGAGAAACCAAATAACATCATGTGGATCACTTCACAAGCATTATATGACTTGCAAGAATATTCTCATACATTCCTTTCTCTAAATTACACATCAAGATTTTTTCTGGCGCAAACAAACAGACACTAAACCCAATATCTCTTGTAGACTCTGAATACATAGTCTTTGTTAGGATTAAGCTGCCATCAACCTTGTAAATCCTATGTAATGTATTATTCCTATTATTCTTTGTAAATCACCCATAAGGGATGAAAGGTTTTACCAGCAGCGATATTGTTTAAACTGCATGTTTATATTTGGTCCCCGATGCTAATTTATCCGCGATGGGGGGTCGCATGGGGGTTTTCCCCTGGGAGGGGTTCAGGGGGATCATTCCCCTGAGTAGGGGGTCTGAGGGCAGCACGCCCTGGTGAGGGATCGCGGGCAGTGCCCTTGGAGCCAATTTTTTTTATATTTTATCATTGTAAATCTAGACTGTTCGTCATTGGGTCACAGATCTAACAGTCGATATTATGTGGGTTTTCTTGCCCTAGAAGGCAACCCCCTTTTATAAGGATATTTGTACTATGTTTTTTATTAGAGTTGAGAGTAATAGGTGTCACTGGATTGAAGATTGAAGAAGAAGAGGAAGTGCATGTATTGTAATCTCATATTTGAAGATAATACAACTTGGAGCCTCTTTTCTTAGTGGAGTTTCTTACCCAAAAGGGTTTTCTCCACGTTACATACTGTGTTATGTGTTTAGTTCTTAATGCATGTTATTTTTGTGTAGTGGCTTTTATTTCTATTGCTATCTCCATTGATTCTACATTATTTAGAGGACATTAATAAGGTTTGAATCAGATTTTCATTGTGTGGTTTGCACTTTCACTTGTAACAGTCTTGAAATAGAACATTGAAAAATAGACTTGCGGTACCCCTCAACACCTGAAACTTGAAATGCGAAAACCTATAGGCAATCTAAACATATCTTCCAAACAACAAAGACAAACATCATAATGTGGTGAAACACAGTGGCTTTCACTTTCTCCTTCTGACAAGCCTAATCAACAACATGATTTGTCTTTATTCTGCTAACTCTGGAGAACCTTTGCGGTGCATCTTATCATTTGAAACTTGAATATATCATACCTCTCATTTGTATCCTACTATCCTTCAAGCTATAAGATCACATCTTCAAATGTAGAGAAATGTGAAGTATTCCTTTGACTCTTTGTGACTGCAACAACACTATACCACTGTCTTCATTCTGCAAGCTCTGGAATCTTCTGCAGTAACTTTTATGCTCTAAAATTAGGATCATGCATACTTCACATCTATCTCTATCTAACCTCCAAACCGTAAAGCCATATATTCAAATGCAGAGGAATGCAAAGCATTCTCCTGAGCTTCTTTAGTGCAACTTCTTGTGCCTTTGACTATTTGAAACCTTACACACTTTCTTTCATATCTTGTGCAATGATTTTCACCAAGAGACAATGAATACAATATTACAACAACATAGACAACAATCACAACTTTTTTCATCAAAAACAAGAATCTTCATGTTAGCACATCCTTTAACTTGACAACTTTTACGTATCCATGAACTTTAGTAGATAAGGTACAACTATGTATAGATTATATTGATCCAACAATATGCTTATGACTTTCATCATCATATTCTTCACTTCACAACACCTCTGATCATCACTTCTTTGTCTGCTCCTTTGTCTACTCTTCTGAACTACTTTGTTTACTCCTCTAATCACTTACTATGTCATCTTTGATTACCACTCTATTGACATCATCCACCACAACTCTGTTGACATCAATGATAACATATGCAACACAAGTTTGATACAAGGAGTAACTAGAGGGCATTCTTAGATCTTATGCTCATACATATTGACAATGATAGCAAGCACTAGGTAGGTTCAAATAGAGAACACATTGATTTTGTCTCATTTGGCCAATCTATATATCAATCATCTCCTTTATATCGTTGGAGAGGTCAACTTCAACACATACCCTTTTCTAGGGTCCAGTTGAGAAAAAAATGTCAAGTTCGACACAAATGACATTGCATAGGGAGGAGGCTATCTTGGTCAAGAAATTCTAGCACAATAAAGGCAACCTAGGAAACTCCACCCAGATAGGGACATAGAGAGTCTTCTTGTCAGAGATGATGAAGTCTCGAGTACAAGGTGTGAAAACTAACAAAGATGCATGAGCATAATAGGGACCATGATTAAGGCTAGCCTCGACATGGCTAGCTTCAACAAAACAAAAAATAAAAACCCTTGGTAAGGATTTTCTTTGAGAAAATCAAGGCAAATCCCATGCAGGACTAGGCCTTGGTCACCCATTCTTTGAGCATGCTTTCAAGGGGATCCTTCTCATAAATACTCTGTCAAAGTAAAATTTTCTATCTAGTAGCATCCATTATCAAACTCTAGAATATGTAGAACCACATCCATAGTTGTTTCAGTGGATGTACCTTGTGGAACACCTTGAGAACAAACTTCTTAGGATGCTCGATTGGTGGAGCCATTGCCACACATTGTCAAACCTTCAACTCTAGAAACAACTTCAAAGTTACAGAAGGTTGAGGTTATTTATAATGGGCAAAAAAAGCTTGCAGGCATGGGAACCTAGAAGGTGTTCCAATAAATGTAGAGAAACAATGCCAAATCCTTCTCTAGAGTGAAGCAATATGACATCAGGGGGATGTAACCTAACACTAGCCAAAATTTTATGTTGAAAATAGGAGCTTCTATTTTTGTAATTCTCATATTTTCAGTGGTTTCTTTTATGGTGGGTTTAGAAATGTATCCTGCTAATTTAGGAGTTTTTTTATCACTTGGTGTCATATTTTTTTAGCATTAGGTACCACTTAAAAATCTATAGGACTAGGGGAGAGGACATAATACTCACACACCCTAGCTTTGCACATGTCAAGCTCCTAACAGTATGTCATATTTTCACAAAAAATTTATCATGTCTTTGTAATTGAGTTAAGATCTTAAATATATTGTTTTGGCTTCTAGGTAGTAATGAGGATCGCAAGATGACTCATTATGTTGACACAAGTCCTTAAGTGGTCATTTAAAAATGTTGATTGAAACTCCTGCATTGACGTTACCAATTACCATGCATTACAACCACCAATAAAACTTTCATAAATCTTTAATTGACACTCACAAATCTATGTAAATGGACTCGTAGATGAATGTCCCTCGTTTACAACATGACAAGGTGTATTTTAAATAGTATCGATAGAAGTTTAATGTCACATTATAAAATTAAATTTACATTATCTAAGTTTAATATGTCACATTAAAGAAACTGTTTGGTCATGTTTTATTTAATTTTAACATCCACTTATAGTGTATATTTTTGCCATTAACACATGTACGCTTACCCTAAACCTAATATGTATGCTCATTTTTCTCAAGGTTTTCATTTCTCTAACCAATCCTACAACCTAGAGACTCTCTTCTATGCATAGACATTTCCTTCAATATCTTCAAACTGTCATCCATGCACAAGCTACTTCAATGTGCTCAACCACTACTTAGAACAACATGTGGGGTATTTTTCATTACCACTGATCAACCTCTTTAGATTGCAACTATATATTCAAGTAATGAATGCAATGCAAAAGTTAACCCATATTGAACACTGAAAGCGTAATGCATTATATTGAAGGTTTTTGTTTATGGTTATCTGTTGACAATTTTTTGTTTAGGATTTATTTCTATCGAGGGTTTTCTCTATACTATGATATTACAATTGTATATGCTTTTATACAAGTTACATTTATGTTGAGGGTTTATTTATTTTTAAGGCTTATTTTTGTTGAGGGTTTTCTCTACATTTTTTGTTACATTTTCAAGATGATATTTTCCTATACAAATTTCTCCAAATAATATACCTCTATACAAGTTGATATGTATTTCTTTTAACATATATGTACCCCGAGGGAACCATAGAATATTTTTTGTTATAATAATCTCTCCTTTGTTCTATAATGGAACTCTAGAGGATTTATTTGTAATAAAAACTCTCAATAGTTTTATGTTGAGGGTTTTAGAGTTATATACAGTTGAGGGTTTAATTTCTAATGATTGTTTTTTGTTGACAATTTTTTGTTTAAGGTTTATTTATGTTCATGGTTTTCTCTATATTACCATATTACAACTCTATATATGTGTATATAGATGTCTATATGAGTAAACATGTATATACAACCATGTATGTGTGTTTATACAACTTTATATACATATGTACAATTATATATGCATGTATATACAACTATATATAATGGTGGAAGAAAGAAGAAAGCATTAACATGTTTGTACCTATAAGTTACAAATCAAATTATTTTAGTTGTGTTTCTTAACACAAGTGCACCATATACACCACTAAATATGGAAATCTACTATGCAAGTGTATTTTTGAACATAATACCATTATTGGGATATTTTTCTCTATGTTTGTTACTACCCGAATTATATACCTTATGTTTGTAGGTATGGCAAATGGGTGACAAGAATGACCAAGATGTAGATCAAATGCATATGAGGTTGTATTTTACATTGAACAAGCAAATGTATGAGTTGTTGTTACCAAAGAAACACATGATGGTATAGAATCAAATGTTGGCCCATAATCAAATCACAACCAAAAACTCATGTTAGCCAAAGTTAACAAAGGAAGATTCTATACACCAATAAATTGTAAATACAACTATGTATACGTGTTCATACAACTGTATATACACATTTTGAGCTCTATATATATGTGCTTGCACTTGTAAGTTTGAAATCAAAGTAAATATGGTAATATACTATGTAGTTGTGTTTTTTATCACAATAACATTATTGGGATAATTTGGTCCACTTTCATTACTACTTGGATTATATAATTTGTGTTTGTAGGTACGCAAAATTGGTTACAAGTTTCTACAACATGAGAGACATGAAGCAATTAGTGCAAGTAAAGTCCAAGAGGACTTTACTTTGGCTATGATCCACTAGATTGTAATTTACATTTTTTTTGAAAAATGTATGCATTGAAAGAGAGTTGTTGAATTTGAATTTGAATTGTTAGTGTAAAATAATATTACTGCAATTAAATTTAAATTTGAAAATTGTCTCTAAAATCTAGGAGGATTTGTTGTGAATTATGAATTTGATTTGTTTTCAAGTCTAGTAGGGGAGCCTTACATCATTAAATGTTTGTGTAGGTACCTATATTAATTGGAATATGTCAAGTGGATGTGAGAGCAAGTATGGGAACATATGCACTTGACAATCCATATATATGACATGGACTTGTATTTATGGTAGCCTAGGGACCAAAAAGTGATCATGGGGATGTCTCATTAGAACCTATTTGACTTGTGTCCCCTCTTAAAAGGGTGGTTCTTGTAAACATTTGGACATATAATTAATTTAAAAAGTATGCATTTAACTTTTAAAGAGTCCCCCAATTTGACCAAGTTGTCTTTTATTGCAATTATAGTGAACTTTATTTTGTTTACCTTGTGTGGTGTAGATACACATGTACATGTGAACATGTAAGGGTGCTTTAGGAAATTTTTATTAGGCTTTTTATTTTCAACTAATAATTCTTGTAATATCTTTAACTGGGGGCTATGTGCGCCACAACATAGCGGCTATTGGGGTACGATTATCTATTGGGTCCCCTCCCCTACTAGCTTCCTAAAAAACTGAACTAAAAATTTCAGCATTGCCTATTACTATAAAATCTATGGACCACCTACTATTAAAGGCTTTGGATGTAGGAGCATCCCAAGGTGTAAGATCAATCTTGCATCACCCAAAATATTTTTCTCTCACTTTATTTATATATTTGTAGGTTTATAGTCAAATTCCAATCATTACTCAATTACCTAGATCCTACCACATTTCACCACACTTGTACATTTTACCTCGCGGTTGGGAACATACACTCTACATTGATCCTAGAATGTTACATTCAATTTTTAAAAGTTTTGGATCACCACAAAGGTCTAATTTGGTATTTGACCTACTATCAAGCATAATGATCCAGTTCACTTAGCTTGTTGTTCATTGCGTGCAAAAACTTTCTAAAGCATGTGGAAACAAAGGAACACATTAATATGTTCACTAGACCCTAAAGAGATTATGGCATGAACCACTAGAGATTCATTGGTTCATCATTACTGCACTCATGAACTAGAAATTTATTTCACATGTTTGGCCAACTACACATTTCATGAGGCATCGAGTTTCACACCACGTTTTGGTTAACTGGGATCACTCCTAAAGCTAGAAGCTAATAAATAAACATCCTTTAAGATCATTCAAAGTTAGAAAAGGAATTAGAATATATCTTGGCATGGCATTGTATTGCAATATCTTTCAAATCTATAAAATTTATCCATTGGTAATCAAATGGTTGAGGCTTAGCATGTTGGAATATTCCATTGGGTTTTGTTGTGTGTTTGTTCATTTGGATACATGGTTGGATAGTCCTTCATTAGACCCTCCAACCATGATTGCATAAAATGGTATCAAAGTTTGTTAAAGTGACTTTGTAGAATGATTTTGGTAAAAGAAAAAAAGGAGAAAGCAATTTTTTAGGTGGAGTGTTGATTGACCTAGTGAAAAATTCATTAATCGTGACATGAGGTTGGTAAATTAAAAAGAGAAAGCACAATGTGAATCTTCTAGCAGGAGAGTGTTGGGTAGAAGATTTATGGTACTTGGATTGGTTGTAAGTAGATTATCAAATTGAAGCATCCCATGAGAAGATTGTAAACAAAGTGTTAACTATGGGGTAGTTTATAGGAGTGGTTGTGGATAGATCACTGACCTAATGTAGTTTACACTAGATCCAATATGTTTCCATGGAAAGGACACACTATTATTAATGTCATTGGAAGGGTGAAATAGATGTTTGAGATGGTGAAGGCTATGAAGGTCTAGATGGCTGCTTTTGAAGAAAATTGTAGAACCCCTAACCCTAGAGATGATGAAAGTGATGAAGAACAAGAAGTTACCCTTGCCAAGTGTTGTCGATTAGGATTGCACCCTTATGCAAAGCTGTGAAACTCTGCAATCCTTCAAAACATGGGATCATACTCAGGCTGTGGGTGACCTATGTTGAGTTTAAACCTCTAGATTGTGGGCTGGTTCCCTTAAAATATTCAATTGGATCTATGACTTTGATGTGGAAAAGGGTAAAAGGATCTTTCTAAAAGCAAAATAAAACTGTAAAAATATGGTGATGCACCTAATGATGATGAAAACTTGGCAATCTAGCTCACAATAGATCTCAGAAAAACTATCCACACATACCACTTTTAGCAAATTGATCACAAAAATGTTTCTAAAGGAGGTAGGGAAATATTGCTTCTTGAAGGAAAAATGGTTTTTCACAACATAAAAGGATGATTTTCTAATTTACACAAACTAAGACCTGTGATTTTCAAAGCTATCTAACACAAACAAGTACTAATGAGACAATGATTTTAAAGGTTTTGATGTTAAACACAATAAAATCTTATCAAATCTCTCATACAAGTTGCATTAATGGAAGGTAGATACTTGATCAAACTAAAAAATAAAGAAAATAATTGTATAAAACAAAGCATAGAACCTATAACCTGTTGTAATTTCTATAAATCTGCAAATAAGTGGGTTACAAAACCTCTTTCTCTTTCAAAGTGTGAAGAGCAAAAAGGTAAGAACTGCAAAATGAGTTACAAACAAACTCTGTCTCTCAATATGTAAAAGAGAAAAGAATGCAAGAACTAGCAAAAACTAAGTTTTGCTTTACAATATATAGTTTTCTCTCTCCAAGAGGCATGAAAAATATAACTGTAGCTAACTACCTCTAAAAATAAGCCCTCCAATTTGATCCATGAGGAAATAAAGAAATCCCTAAAAATAAGGGTCAAAACTGCCTGAAAATGAGCAAAAATAGCTCCAATCTACTAGTCTCCATATGTTTGACCCAAGATTTGATCAATTTTGTCTATTTTGGCCCCCAAGTCATGCAAAAAGTCTTCAAAAGACCTCAGTTAACTCAACTCATCTATTTTGCATGATTTTGTATTGCAAAATTGATGTAGGCAAAGAATAAAGTAATTAGGTGCTAATTACTATACTATCAATTACATTTTGTATTAACTCTATGATTTTACAACTTGTAACAAAATAATAAAGCAATTTATAAAATATTACTTTATTATTTGTTTACATTGATTCTTAGTTGTAAAATCATGCATGATGGATGAAAATAAAACAATCACCTTATCTCTCCTATTTGATTTGCATGATCATGCATCTATATGCTTATAAGGCATAAAATATACCCCCTTGTCACTCCATGCAATACCCCCTACTTCATGCATACATTTTTATCATTTTGCAAAACAATGTCATCCTTATGTCTCCCTTTATATATGCATACATAATTGCATCTTACATGTTGAAGTTTACCTTATCTCTCCATTACATAGGTGTCTTCATGCATAAGAAAAAAACATATACATTAATATCCCCTTATAACTCCCTTTGCATCATATATGCATACCTCATTATGTGTTTTAAACCTTCCATATATATGTCACTTATCTTATCCTTCATACCCGCCTTCCACCATACCTTTGAATTATTCCCTTCATTGACCTTGTTAATGTAGATTAGATAAATGCAATGAAGGTAAAATACTAAATCAAATGCAATGAAACACAAGATTATACCTCATAAGCACAACCTAATCCCGTCAAGGGAAGAAGGAGCCTTTGCACACAAAAGAAGCTCCTAAGACCAAGATAATCCCTAGACTATGGATTTCAAATGTGAAATGTTCTTCAATTGTGTAACTCACTATCTAACTCAAGAGTGATTTTGGCATGGTAACTTTGCATAAACTTGGATGATGAAAATGACTTGTGAGAGGTTGTATTTATAGATTTTTGGAAGGGATTTTGATCCAGGGGTGGAGATTGATTGGAGAGATCAAGGGTGGAGGATGAAAGTGATGTGGAGGGCCTAGATTTGATCTTGGAAGATGGAGGGCTAGGAATAAAAGTAAATCTTTTATTCATTTTTGGGAAAAGGGTGAATAAATGAAGTTGGGTGAGATGGATTATTTGTGAATTAAAAATTCACATGGGGAAGGGTAAAATGAATTAAAAATTTATTTGGGGAAGAGTGAATATTTATGAGTTATGACATGTGTAAGGGATGTGTAAGACAAGTAAATGTGATGTGTGATTTATTTGAATTTTAAATTTGGGGGATGTGGAGAGAAGTGCTAATGAGGGTTTGACTCAATTAATTAAGGTGATTAACCTAATTAATGTGGCTGGAATAAATTAGTAGAGGGATTAGAGGGAGGATAAGATTAATTAATTAGTGATTTAATTAATTAATCCTAAGGCTAGGATGAGGTAGGCTAGAGTAGGCAATTAAATAATAGCTATTTAATTGTCTAGGGTAGGGATAGGCTAATTAGCAGGCTGGATTAATTAGTTAACATGGTTTTAACTAATTAATTAGATTTAGGGAAAATGGGGGAATTGATTTAATAAATTTTGCATATTTATTAAATCAATTGGCTAAGTTTTGGACTATTGAATCAACAAAATTAATTCAATTTTAGGGATGAAATGGTGTGGATTTAGGAAATGAAAGGGGTAATTAGTTAAATAAAAATTTAATTAATTGGTTGGAAAGGAAATTGGTATGTTTAGGGATGTCGGGAGTCAGTTTGGTGGTCAAGACATTTTTAGGTGTCTATATTTGCCCCTCTTTGACGTGGCGTCAGGACCTAGGAGGGAAGTGGCGTCAGGTCGAAGAAAAATATGCCCCAGTTGTCGGGAAGGAGTGAGATGGATAGGGGATGCCCCCTCGAGAGGTTGGCGGGAAAATAAAAATTTTGCAGGTAAGCTCTCGAAAGGATGTGATAGAAGTGACAGTTGGATAGAGATGACAAAAGAGGATGACGGGAAGAAAAACAGGGGAAAAAGGCTGAGATCTGCACCCTGGAGGAAAAAGAAGGGGTGGGGGGATGACATGGCCCACTATATTAGGCAAAGTGGGCCCAAAGAGTGCCACATTGGCACATTTTTGACTTTGTAGAAGAAAAGACAAAGGAGAGATGGCTGAGTGCAACCCACATTTCCCATGACTTCATCACATCTCAGAGCGATTCTGAGAGGTCGGGCGGTCACCTGAGGCTGGACCCCAGGTAGGGCCTAACCTGAACTTTGTGATTTTTTATTTTACGCACATTGTTTTGGGTTTTAGAATATGGGTTTAGAGCGCGTGGCGCCAAAGATAAGGCGAATTAGCGCAATCCTGTGGATTGGCGGATTCGCCAGGGTAGGGCAGGGTAGTTTTGTCGCCATTTAGGGGTAATATTGGTGCCATTGTCTGGATTGGCGCCAAAACCCAGGGAGGAAGAAATATGGCATTTTAGCGCCATGGTGGGGATAAAACGACGCTATCATCAGGAATAGCGCCTGTAAACACCTAAAATTGGCTTACTTCACAAAATAATTTCCCATGTTTCGACACCCTCCTTATCCCTCCTATTAATTAAATAAATTTATTTTATTTAATTAATTTATCCCTCATTATCTACCTTGACCATTTACCCATCCCTTGTGATCAATTAACTCACTTGATTTATCACTTAGACCTTACAACACTATCCCTCATTAATCAAATAAATATTTCCAATATTTATTTGGTTCAATTCTTCTTTTCCCTAATCCTCATTAATTAGATAAATCATGCTTATCTAATTGATCTACCCTATTGATCAATCTACCCTAGCCTACCTATCCCCTAGACCTAGGTTAATTAAGCTAAACACTCAATTAACCTTGCTTATCCCCTTCTTCCATGCACCTTTGAATAAAAATCAATCTTTTATTCAAAGGGTCAAATCCCCCTTACCCCTCATTTATCATTCTCTTACACATGTAAGAGTACCATCTTCACATCTCCACATAAAGGTGAATTAAAAATTCATTTGTCATGTCCCCTCTTCCCAAAATGAATCTTTTATTCATTTTAATCCTCCACACCTTTCCCCATGTGAATTTAAAATTTACTTTTAATGAGAGCCCTCCAATCCCATTGACCAAGATTCAACCTGTTGACGCCTGAATTGACTGGTAGTTTTTTGAAAAATTTTCATTCAGGCACTCTCCCTAAGTATCCAAAAAATGCTCTAAGTAACGGACCTCCTCAGTATTTTTCAGCTGCATCATCATATTTTCTTGAGGAGGAGGTCATCATCATCATGTTTGTTTCCATGAAGGTCAGCATCATCATGTTCTCCTTCGACCGGTTTCTCATCGTCATCATCATATTCAGTCATCGGGTGATGTTTGGTTTTTATCATGATGATGCTGCCGAGCTACAGTGCGCCCTCATCTGCTTGCGAGGGTGATGTTTCAAAGTCTCCGGTGATCTTCCATTTATCACCTTGCGCGAGCATGATGATGATGTTGCTTATTCTTTGAGTTGCTCGACCTAACTTGTTTTATCCTAAGGGTCGTCATCATCATCATTTTTCAGTTGTCATCCTGCTGCTTGCGGTGGTCATCATATTTTCCGCCTTCATGATATTTCGCCGGGGTGATATTTCTATCATCGGGTGATCTTGGTTATGATCATCCTGATGATGATGTTGAAGAGTTTTAAGTGCGACCCGATATTCACTAGGGTCATCATATTTCGAACGTCAGGATGATCTTAGTCAATATCATCCTGATGATGTTGTATCACTTCTTGTTCTTTGTTTCTCATCCTGATGATGCTGACGTCATCCGTATATCAGGGTGATATTTTTCTTTCTGCCTAACTGCATCATGATATTCCGAAGGAAGGGGTGATATTTTCATATCACCCGGATGTTTGTTTGTTCGAGCATCATGATGATGCTAATATTAAGGAGATATCCGCCTGCTGGCTTCGCGCATTATCTACTGGGGGTGATCTTTTCAAGCAGCATCATCATATTCAGTTTTCGCCCCGATCTTACAGAGGAGCTACAGTGCAACCTGATATTTGAACATCAGGAGGATATTTCCAAATATCCGGTTGTCTTCCGAATATCATGATGATGTTTATATGATGATGACGTCATCAAGGTCCGCGGGGGTCATATTTCTAACAACTGATCATCTTGAAGAGACTTCCTGATATTTGCAAACATGATGATGACGTCATCTGGATATGAGGAGGTGCGCAGTAGGCAGATATGATGATGACGTCAGCAGGATATGATGATGACGTCATCAGGATGTTCATCGGCCAGACTTTTGGTATAGGCTCAGCAGGAGGATGTTCCTCCGATGGATCAGGTTGTGCCGATTATCATGCAGGTTATATTTCAAATATCATGATGACGTCAGGGTGATATTTCGAACAACAGAATATCATGCTGCTGGAAGATGATGATGATGAAGTCTATACTAGTGTCGTCAGGAGCAAAAGCACCGACATGATATATGCTCATGACCTAGTATATAAGGTGTTATTGAGGTCATCGCGGGGTGCATGTGGGATATTGTTATCCTGCATTTTCAAATATCATGATGATGAATCTCGGCGGGAAATGCTTGCGATAGTCTGTATGATGTTCTTCCCGAGGCCGTGGGTTGGTGCGCCATTAATGGCGAAGGTTGCAGAGGTATGGGCGATGGCGTGGGTCGATCTGGTACCCGACTGGAGGTGTCAATCAGCGGATGATGGCGCAGGGCTCGAGAAATCTTCCTGTCTTCTCCCCTACCTGCTACATTCAAGTTTGGGCACCAATCCGGTTGTGTTTGAGCGCCATTTTCATGATACTGTGTATCTGGCGAAATTTTGGTCAACAATGTAATTAATTGCTGAGCACCTACCTGGCTGTTATAAGCAGGTTGTGTTGTTCATTTGTGGTTGTTGAAAGTTGTAGATTTTTGGCTCTGTAATCCAAAACCAGCTGATCTGGTTTCTCTGTACAGTTTTTCTTGTGAGTTTATGTATCTCCTGTTGTAGGACTTGGCATGAATCCATTGGTTTCATGGTTGATCTTATATGAGTAATGCTATCTTAGCATGTGTTGTGTTAATTCTGTCTCCAGTATTGCATGTATCCTTCTTCTGGATCTGGATGTTTGCTTATGTTTAGATTCTAGAGCATAGAATTCCTATGTTGAATGTCTGATCTTTTGACCTCTGCTCAAGGGGCAGATTAAACTGTTTTCAGGTTGAACATTGGGAAGGGTATACTGCAGTAGGGATACCATAAGTAGAGATAGCTCAACACTTTATACTGGGAGATATCTGTAAGGCAGATATCATGTGTATCCCCCTGAAATCCAGTTTTAGCTATTCATGCTGATCATTCACAGGTGTATGTCTACCGACTCCAAGCCCTGGATAGGCACCAATCATGCTGTGTTCTTGTGTTATACACCATGTCCAGCTTTGCATCCAAATTCATATCAAACCACTTCACACCTCCACCTGTTAGTTGTAGGAGTAGGATTAGGAACCCCCTGCATACTCTCATACCCAACCAGACATCATGTCCAAGAATGTTGCCAGCCTTGTGATCTATCATGCAGATCTTGGTCCATACATGAGAGTATTCTGCCTGTTGTTGTCAAGTTAGATCTTTCTATCTTTGAGCTAGTCAAGGTTACATCTTAAGTTATAGGGATACCCCCCTTGGTGCGGCAGAACCAGAAGTGAAGGGGAGGAGCTCACGCAACCTCCTGTATTCAGTTGGCCTGAATCTGCCTGTGCATTAGAAGTGGCAAACCCTAATGCTGATTCAGAAGAAATGTCAACAAATTGGCGACTCCGCTGGGGAGGACTAAAAAATGATATACTTGTGGCCCATCCGAGTCACTAACAAAATGATGCTCTGCTGGTGGAATGAACCTGGAAAAGTAGCTTTCAGCTATTGAAAATTTTGTCCTCTCTGGAGAGGTGGCGACTCTGCAAAAAAGATCTAAATGCACATGAAAGATAGATGTATGTTATTGGTTGAAAGATGTACATATTTCTGCATCTGTATGAGAAAAGGTACCTTGTTACTTCCCCTATATTTGCTGTTTTATTGCATAGGTTAGATGCCAGGGGAAGCCTTAGGTCTTAGACAGACAAAGGATGTCTAAGAGTAGGGTTTTTGTGAATCCAAGTATGAATTATCCCACACTCAGTGGTAAAATGTTGGATAAAGGGATTGAAGAGATAAGAAATAGGTTGATACTCTTAGAGGCTGAGCAGGCCCAGTTAAGAAGCAGTAACCCTGTTGTGTCTGCCTGTCAGAAAGCTAAACCTCCTGTCAGCCCTTTTGATCCTTTGTATGACCAACTGGATTTGTCATGGGTGGATTATAAAGTAGAAACTATGCCTGCTAGGATATACTGTCAGATGCCTAGATTTAGTGGTCACAATGTATGTGATGGGCATGCACATATCCAAAATTTTCAAAGTTTTATGGGAAAATATTCATTCAGAGATGAGGATATGTGGATGAGGTTTCTTGTTAGGTCCTTTGATGCAAAAGCAAAAGATTGGTATTTGAGCTTTCCAAAGAAATTTTTTGCCTGTTGGGATGAGCTTGCTGACTGTTTCAAGGAAGAATTTGCAAAAGAACCGGCTGATCTTGTTGCAGAATTGATGAGAATCAGAAAACAAGATGAAGAGCCATGTGTTGATTTCAGTCATAGGTTTGCAGTAGCCCTTTCACATGTCCCTGAAAGTTTCAGACCTGATATTTCAGCCTGTGTTGGCATATTCTTTGAAGCTTTTGAGGAGGGCTCTAGTGCATTACTGAGGGATTTCAAGGTGACAAGTATGCAGATGGCATACAAATTTTTAGAAAATGTAGAGGAAATGAGAAATGTGCACCTGCTGAAACCACTGTCCCCAGGCCTTGGTGTGAATAATTGTTGTGAAGCTGCAAATGACCAAATGACTATGGCATCATGTGCATATAAAAATGAAAATAAAAGCATAGAGATTGAGATTGCTGTATATGAACATAATGCTAACAATACTGCTCAACTGGATTGTTTACCAGTTGAGGATGCCAGTGAAAGGACTAATGAGGATTCCCATTGCAATGATGAGGCAGCTGACCATGAAAACAATAATGAGGTTGTGGACAGCAATGAGCAATTTTTAGAATGGACCTGTGGAGAAAATTGTGAGTATTGTACTCAAGATAGAGAAGATATAAGCAAACAGAGAAGCAGTCCTATGTGTGACCCATTGCCTATCTTTCAAACACATGGAGATCATGAAGAGCAGTCAGAAATTGAAATAAGTGCTAGTTCAGAGCATGATTGTTTTTCATTTGATGGCTGCTTTGCTTATGACACACAGGCTGATACTCCTCCACAGAGTGAATCCATTGGTCATGAAGAGATGTGCTCTGCTGCCCATGAACAAATGGCATACTATGATGAAACTGATGCACCTGGGTCACCCATTTATGACACATATGGTGATGAGGATCTGTCTGAGTATGGTGGGGATCTAGACACTATTTTTGGCTTGGATTCTGTTTCTCATCATGATGAAAGAGGAAACAACATACATCAGGTAAGTGACTGTGAAGATGTGCCTGATTTGAAAGAGATGCCAGAGCCTGATCTTTTCCAGCCTGGTGTACCAGATTGTTGTGTACATGATGTGCACAATTGTGATTTTGAAAGCTTTCCTTTTGATATGCCAGCATATAATGCAATGAGCCCTGATCTTCCTAGTTGTGTGGTAGACCTTGAGTGTTTCCTATTTTCAGTCCAGCTAGGAGATCATGTTCCAATGCATGATGATGATATAGGTGATAAGTGCTATATGCCATATGAGCATGCATTGCCTGAAACATTCTGCACCCACATGTCACATGATGCTGAGGGTTATCTGCACAAGGATGATGACAAGCCAAATTAGAGGGTTGAATGTGCAGATGACAAGATTTGTTTGTGGGTGGATCTTTGTAGTATCTCCAAGCTTGACCCAGTGCATGCAGATGAAAACAAGATATTTGACAAAGGGAGATACATGTTTTTCTTTTCTTGGTGGCCTTAGGCCATCAAGTGTGTTTGGTGATGCAGGTTAGTGCAGTATTTGACTCTGTGCCCAATGGATAAGGGACTGGTCTGCATCCCAGAGATCTGGGGTTCTCGCTGCAGTCTTTCACCTGCACGTCCCCAGACAGAGCCACTGTTGACGCCTGAATTGACTGGTAGTTTTTTGAAAAATTTTCATTCAGGCACTCTCCCTAAGTATCCAAAAAATGCTCTAAGTAACGGACCTCCTCAGTATTTTTCAGCTGCATCATCATATTTTCTTGAGGAGGAGGTCATCATCATCATGTTTGTTTCCATGAAGGTCAGCATCATCATGTTCTCCTTCGACCGGTTTCTCATCGTCATCATCATATTCAGTCATCGGGTGATGTTTGGTTTTTATCATGATGATGCTGCCGAGCTACAGTGCGCCCTCATCTGCTTGCGAGGGTGATGTTTCAAAGTCTCCGGTGATCTTCCATTTATCACCTTGCGCGAGCATGATGATGATGTTGCTTATTCTTTGAGTTGCTCGACCTAACTTGTTTTATCCTAAGGGTCGTCATCATCATCATTTTTCAGTTGTCATCCTGCTGCTTGCGGTGGTCATCATATTTTCCGCCTTCATGATATTTCGCCGGGGTGATATTTCTATCATCGGGTGATCTTGGTTATGATCATCCTGATGATGATGTTGAAGAGTTTTAAGTGCGACCCGATATTCACTAGGGTCATCATATTTCGAACGTCAGGATGATCTTAGTCAATATCATCCTGATGATGTTGTATCACTTCTTGTTCTTTGTTTCTCATCCTGATGATGCTGACGTCATCCGTATATCAGGGTGATATTTTTCTTTCTGCCTAACTGCATCATGATATTCCGAAGGAAGGGGTGATATTTTCATATCACCCGGATGTTTGTTTGTTCGAGCATCATGATGATGCTAATATTAAGGAGATATCCGCCTGCTGGCTTCGCGCATTATCTACTGGGGGTGATCTTTTCAAGCAGCATCATCATATTCAGTTTTCGCCCCGATCTTACAGAGGAGCTACAGTGCAACCTGATATTTGAACATCAGGAGGATATTTCCAAATATCCGGTTGTCTTCCGAATATCATGATGATGTTTATATGATGATGACGTCATCAAGGTCCGCGGGGGTCATATTTCTAACAACTGATCATCTTGAAGAGACTTCCTGATATTTGCAAACATGATGATGATGTCATCCGGATATGAGGAGGTGCGCAGTAGGCAGATATGATGATGACGTCAGCAGGATATGATGATGACGTCATCAGGATGTTCATCGGCCAGACTTTTGGTATAGGCTCAGCAGGAGGATGTTCCTCCGATGGATCAGGTTGTGCCGATTATCATGCAGGTTATATTTCAAATATCATGATGACGTCAGGGTGATATTTCGAACAACAGGATATCATGCTGCTGGAAGATGATGATGATGAAGTCTATACTAGTGTCGTCAGGAGCAAAAGCACCGACATGATATATGCTCATGACCTAGTATATAAGGTGTTATTGAGGTCATCGCGGGGTGCATGTGGGATATTGTTATCCTGCATTTTCAAATATCATGATGATGAATCTCAGCGGGAAATGCTTGCGATAGTCTGTATGATGTTCTTCCCGAGGCCGCGGGTTGGTGCGCCATTAATGGCGAAGGTTGCAGAGGTATGGGCGATGGCGTGGGTCGATCTGGTACCTGACTGGAGGTGTCAATCAGCGGATGATGGCGCAGGGCTTGAGAAATCTTCCTGTCTTCTCCCCTACCTGCTGCATTCAAGTTTGGGCACCAATCCGGTTGTGTTTGAGCACCATTTTCATGATACTGTGTATCTGGCGAAATTTTGGTCAACAATGTAATTAATTGCTGAGCACCTACCTGGCTGTTATAAGCAGGTTGTGTTGTTCATTTGTGGTTGTTGAAAGTTGTAGATTTTTGGCTCTGTAATCCAAAACCAGCTGATCTGGTTGCTCTGTACAGTTTTTCTTGTGAGTTTATGTATCTCCTGTTGTAGGACTTGGCATGAATCCATTGGTTTCATGGTTGATCTTATATGAGTAATGCTATCTTAGCATGTGTTGTGTTAATTCTGTCTCCAGTATTGCATGTATCCTTCTTCTGGATCTGGATGTTTGCTTATGTTTAGATTCTAGAGCATAGAATTCCTATGTTGAATGTCTGATCTTTTGACCTCTGCTCAAGGGGCAGATTAAACTGTTTTCAGGTTGAACATTGGGAAGGGTATACTGCAGTAGGGATACCATAAGTAGAGATAGCTCAACACTTTATACTGGGAGATATCTGTAAGGCAGATATCATGTGTATCCCCCTGAAATCCAGTTTTAGCTATTCATGCTGATCATTCACAGGTGTATGTCTACCGACTCCAAGCCCTGGATAGGCACCAATCATGCTGTGTTCTTGTGTTATACACCATGTCCAGCTTTGCATCCAAATTCATATCAAACCACTTCACACCTCCACCTGTTAGTTGTAGGAGTAGGATTAGGAACCCCCTGCATACTCTCATACCCAACCAGACATCATGTCCAAGAATGTTGCCAGCCTTGTGATCTATCATGCAGATCTTGGTCCATACATGAGAGTATTCTGCCTGTTGTTGTCAAGTTAGATCTTTCTATCTTTGAGCTAGTCAAGGTTACATCTTAAGTTATAGGGATACCCCCCTTGGTGCGGCAGAACCAGAAGTGAAGGGGAGGAGCTCATGCAACCTCCTGTATTCAGTTGGCCTGAATCTGCCTGTGCATTAGAAGTGGCAAACCCTAATGCTGATTCAGAAGAAATGTCAACACAACCCTTGATCTCCATCATCCACTCTCCTTGTGACACTTGTCACAAGGCTATGAACCCAATCCTAACCCTAACTCTCATTGATTCCTAGCCCTTGATCTCACCTTCTAATCCTAACCCTCCATCCTCCTCTCAGAAAGTCTATAAATGAAACCCTCTCCAAGCCATTTTAGAGAGACTCCTTCATGCATCAAACCTCTGCCAAAATCTTGTCTCAATCCCCTTATCATGCCATCACTCTATCAAAATCACTCCAAATCTTGTCTCAATCTCATCCAATTCATCCTCTAATCTCTCATCTACATTTGTGTTGAAAAGCCTTGAGCAATCCACATTTAGTCATTTTGCACTCTAATCACAGGAGAAATCTTGAGGAGCTACATGGCGCATTTCCTTCCCGCATGGATTTGTGAGGTATTATGAAGGTATAATCATGTTATTTTGCATTAGATTAGTTATTATCTTCATTTTATTCTCACTTGTTTGTATTGGCGCTATTGTCTGTATTGGCGCTATTTAGTGTCTGTATTGGCACTATTGTCTGAATTGGCACTATTGTCTGAATTAGCACTATTTTACCTCTGTATTAGCACTATTGTCTGTATTGGCACTATTTAGTGTCTGTATTGGCGCTATTGTCTGAATTTGTGCTATTGTCTGGATTGGCGCTATCTTACCTCTCTATTAGCGCTATTTTCTAAGACCAACTTTTGGGTTCTGTGCAGGGACTGACAACTTGTTTGCAGGTCATCAACATCATCTTGAGGATACTAAGAAGCTTTTGCAGGGTTTTTCATCTTTAGTTTAACAAACATTTTAATTGTAACTTAAAACAAACCCTTGCATGTTATCTACAAATCAAACATTTCATTTTGGTGCACCTAAAAAGAATCTTTGTGTGCCTTAGTTTTAAGAACATTTAATTTTGGTGTTCTAAAATTAATCATTGCAACAACAACAATCCAAACACTTCAATTTGGGCTTGAAAAAGAACCACAAATCTCATCAATTGAAAGCATTGGATTAAAAAGCACAATAATCTTGCATTCTTCACTCATTTAATCAAGAAAATCATTTTAAATTATGTGAAGTGTTTTTGTGCTTTGTGTTAGTAGTGTGAGAAGTGTATGCTCTTCCCTCACACCATTTGGTGACCTTGGGAATCAAAAGCTTCTCATAACACTTGCATAAATCACCCCCAACATAATCCAAAGAAATAAAATGAACCATGTTTAGTGTGATCCAATCATAGAAAATACGTATGTTCTCCCCTCGCATCTTTGTATGAACTTGGGGATCAAAAGTATTTTTATGATTGTATTGCTTTTGTAATCCTTAGAGGGCTTGCCACCCTGCTTCGGTAGGTAGGAACGACCCAAGCGGCAACAAGCTAAAGCCAAGCTCTTTCAAGCCGCTATATAAATTAATGTGTTTGTGATGAAAGTCACAAGCAACAGGTGTTGTTGTGTTATACCGACAGCCAACCTTCCCCAAAACCCTCCAAGGCGTAACCCTTGGAGGCTGAGAGACTCCATAACGGAGAGTAGCGCTGCCGCATGTATAACCACCTGAACGAAAGTCCTCACTACGAACCTTTGTTTTAGTGGCCCAAATCCTTAAGGTTGTACATGCTTGATTATCACATTTTTCATAAATCAAACCTTTGGCCATTGTGTTTTCTTGCTTGATTATTTGTCTACTTGCCAAGAAAAATCAAATTCATCCATCAATCCAACCATTTGCAACCTTTAACGCCATTCCTCTCTATTTTAGCGCCATTTTCGATCTGTTTTAGCGCCTTCTTCATCCATGTCTAAAAATTAAATTTTCCCATCAAAAACATCAATTTTATATGCCCATTTTCAAAAAAAAAATAAAAATTCCCCCCACACCCCCCCTCACATCGAGCTAAGTTTTCCTCCCAACACTGCTAAACCATCCCCCCATTTATCAAAACCCACAAGTTGAGCTTATCCAATCCCTTTATTTGAGCTTGATCAAATTCTAATCCACTTCCTCTTTAGTCATAATCTATCTTCATCATCCTAACCACCTATCTAATCCACATCATCATCCAAATCATTCAATCCAATCTTATCGTAATCACCCTCCTCATCCTTAATCCAATTCATCAACATCATTCAAATCCCATCTCATCCAAATCAAATCCAAAATCCAACCAACATTAATACATAATCTTCCAAACCATATTCCAAATCCAATCCAAAATCAACATCAATCCCAATCATTATCCAAATCCCCCACATCATTATCAAACTCCAAATCCAAATCAACCGAATCCAAAATCAAGACCTTAATCGATCACCTAATCAAACCAACCCAATCAACCCTCTTGCTTAAGATCATTAGTCTATCTTAAGCATAGAGAACCATTCATCAAATCAAATCAAATCAAATCAAATCATCTTAAGGACTTGAAATTTTGATCCCACCATCACAATCATCCATTATCCCCATCATCCCATACCATCTCCAACAAAATGGATCTTTATGAAACAATACAACAATTACAAAGACGTAGACAAGCCTATGAGAACATGGATCTTAATGCTAAGGAACAATTCAAAAATGCAATTAAAGATATGCCCTTAGCACACCTCATCATTGGAGAATCCCAATCCCCTATCCAACCTCCATCATATCAACAAACATCTTACACATCATCCCCATCCACATCATATCAATCGTCATTCTTTCAACCTTCATCATACCAACCTACATCTTACATATCCACACCATTATCCTCATATCAACCTCCATCATATCAACCTTGACCCTCATATCATTCACCATCGCCTTACACATTCATGCCATCATACTTATCCACTCAACCACTACCTCCAACTTATCCATTCCCCAACCTTTGTCATGCTAACTTTGATCAAGGGAACACCAATCTCACACACCTTATATCTGAAATTCAAACCTCATATCAACAACCAAATCCCCCATCTCCTAATCCCCATCCTCCAAAACCCCCATCACAATATCCCTCCAACCTTATCAACCTTAATCCATCACCTTATGTATCTCCCAATCCACCAATCCCTATCACCCATCCACCATCTTATCCACCATCAATCTTCCAAGTCCCAACACTATTACATCCAAAGAATCCTTGTGGGATTTCCTCCAAAGAACATCACCTAAAAATGAAAGCAAAGCAAAGGAATCCCTCAAATCCCCCACCCCTCCAACACCACCACCTAGTCCAACACCTATCCTTGAACCCATCCAAAAACCATCATTACCTAATCCTATCACCCACCTATCCAATCCCAATCCTAACCCCACATTATCCACCATCATTATCCATCCATTACATTGTTCTTCAACCCATACACTCATGAAGGATGCCATCCATTGGCTATTAGCAAGGAATCAAACACCCTCATGCAATCCAACATCCACCAAACCTCTTGAACAATCTTCTATCATAATTCGAGAACCATCATGCAACCATGTTCAAGAACCCATAAGTCAAGCACCTATCACATCCATCCAAGCACCCATCACATCTATCCAAGTCACTCCCACGTCTATCAAACCACATGAGTTATGTCAAGCATCAAATCCAAAGCATGTTGAAACATCAACCCCTTCTCTTAATCAAGATCTCACCATCCCATCTAATAAGATCCCCAATCCCCTACCATCCATTGATCAACTTATTGATCTCACACCATCTTTTACCACCCCTTCACCATCCCCCATGAATCCTTCACATCCATTTACCAATCCCATCCCAAATCCATCCCCTTATCCACTTGGCACAAGCACTTTCATCCGTGGTGACTTCCTTGTAGGAGGCGAACAACTTCCTTCCACCACCTATCTATCTCCAACAAATAATGGATTCGCGTCTTGTTTCCAAAGCACTAAACATCCCATTGCATGTCGCATACTCCAACACATGAACTATCATGGCAAAGGCTTAGGCCTTCATGAGCAAGGCATTTTGGAGCCCATCCACACCACATTCCATCCATCCTCGCATGGCCTCAGTTATACATCCCAAGATAAACAAAATGAACATGTTGGTACAACCCATACACCTTCCAAAATACATTCATCCAATCCCAAACATGGTGCATCTCATCGTACTCCAAAAACATGTCGCCATCCCTCCTCCATCATCCTATCATTTACAAAAGCATGTGACCATCCATCTCCCTCCATCAAAATTACCACCACTACTTCCAACTCCAAACATTCCTATTAAATCCACTTTACCTCCCATCCTACCAACTCCTAATATCCCCATCCTCAAATCTCCTCATCCATTTATCCATAAATCCACTTTTTACTCCACCCATAAATCCCCTAAAATCCCCAATCAAGACCAACAAAAGCACACATCTTTCAAACATGAAGCTTCCCCCAAATCCATGGGATTCAAAATTAATAATTTGAATGCCTCAACTCATAAAGCACAAAAGCCTAAAGATGTTATCCCTTCCGAGCAAAATCAAAAATCCAAAAGGCTATCAAATCCCACACCATCAGAAGAAAAAGCAAAAACAAAAATGGTGTGGGTCCCTAAACAAAAAGCACCAAAATCTAATGAGGCATCTACATCCCAATCTACTGCAAAATCCCAAACATCCTGCTCCCCATCTAAAAATCCCATAATTCCTAAGTCCATTTGGGTACCTAAAACCCCAAACTGACTATCCAAAAATCTCCCATCCTGATCCCCATTACTCCCAACTCCACATCCAAAGTACAAGCTTCCAAATACATCACGGTGTGTGCAATCGTTGGTCTTGGTTCCCCTCCATCACTTAACATTCCCACATACTCCCATCTCTCCATCTTTCGTTCACTATCCTACATATCTTCCCCATCACATTCCTATGGTCCATGCTTTTGCATAATCCACATCATAATCCGCATTTTCCACATCATAATCCATTATCCACCATCCATTCCATCTTCTCCTATCTACCAACATCTATGCAATCATCATCCAAAATGCTATCCAATATGGGACCATCTTCTCCTTGCTATGAAAACAGACGCTAGAGTCCCCATTCCATCAAAAAAAGCAAAAAAGCAAAAAAAATAAAAAAATCAAGAAAATAGTAAAGAGAAAAATCCGTCCAATGGTGAAAACCACTCCTTGTGGTGCCTTGGGCAAGTACCATGATGAAAACCCCTTGTGGGCGTCATGCGTAATCCCTTCTCCATCCATTTTGTATCCCTACACTTGGGGGCAAAACCATATCCTATCCATGTATCATTATCCTCTCATATTCCTATCCATTACCCCCTACTTATCCTATCATTCCCCATCCATGCTATCCACTATATCTCCCACCTTAGATCTTGATAAAGACAAGGGGCAAAATATCAACAACATGCTTTGGAAACCTCTTGGCATACTCCCTTTTAAAGTATATCCTCCATCCATCTACTGCCAAGTCCATCCATTCAAACATGAACCCATCATGCAAAATTCTAAGCATTGGGGCATATGATTCCTCGCAACCTAGCCTTTGGAAAAAAATCCTTATCCCCATCTCCTATCCATCTATCATGCATCCATACCACTATCACTTGTCCATTCATCTATCATGTATCAGCTATCCATCATCCTTTCATCGCCAATCCCGCTATCCAACCCCATCACCTTCACCTCTAGACTTGGTGTTCCCTTGTCATTGGTATCTAGCATAAAGGTTATCCACAACGAAATCCAATGCAACCATCTCATAATAAACCATTCCTTTTCCAAAACCAAAAAATCTAAAAACATCACAAAATTAAAAAATCGAAAAACATCACAAAATCAAAAAATCCAAAAACATCACAAAAAAAAATAAAAATACCAAAAACAATAGAAAACACACAAAATTCCAAAAATAAATTATCCATCACAAAATCAACATCATTTCATCAACATGTCACCATCTTCCAACACAATCCTCCAACACATCCTCTTCAAACATCATCACATTTATCCTCAATGAGCTTACACTAGATCCAAGCATTGCATTACCTATCAAAGCATTGTCCCTTAATCAAAAGTCATCAACTATCAAATCAGCATCAACCACAACTTGTCACCATCATATCTTGAGCCAATCTTACAACATCAACTAAACACGATCCAATCATCAATCAATTCCTGCCTTAGGATATGTCTTTCCTACAATAGGCAGAATCTATCAAATCATCATCCATCTTGGCAAGAGAGACAATGGCTACTTGTGTGGTTTGTTGGTCTTTTTGTTTTTGATTTTTATCTTTTGTCCTATTCGAAGATCACATCAAAGCTACCTTGATCTCACTATATCATGGTATGTGGCGAGAACATCTAGAATGGGGCATAGTCTTGTTTTCGTATGCTGTGCTTGTGGGTTGGTTTCATTACTCCAAGCTAGTATTCATATCTTGTTGATCATAGGGTCGGTTCTAGCATATTGATCCCCTTATGCATCTAAGGTTTATCATACCTTTTGTGTACTAAGGACTTATGCTATGAGTCCCCTTCCCTCGTCAGGACAAGGTTGTACTATCTTGGGCATGCATGAGATCATCCCTTTGTCTGCGTGTCTAGTCCATGCAAATGTTGGATACACAACATCACTTTGGTCTTCTATACCTTGGTGAACATATCCACTTTGCTATATCAAACCTAGGATTGCTCTAAATCATTTTTCAACACAATGATCATCCACCAATCAATTTCCCACCATCATCATCACTTTCACCTTACCTCCCCTCCTCCAACCACTTCTACCAATCTATTCCATCCATTTCGAGAGCACAACCGTGTTCTTGCAACCTGCCTATCCTCTCAAGGGGGCATCACCCTTACCAATTATCCCCAAACCTTACCCTATTCTTCTAAGCTAAAATCTTTTTTCTATCCAATCCAACTCTATGTTTTAACTTCTTTGAAATGATGTTACTTAGCCACAACACCATCTCAAAGAGGGGAAAATGTAGACACTTAAAATTGGCTTGCTTCACAAAACAATTTCCCATGTTTCGACACCCTCCTTATCCCTCCTATTAATTAAATAAATTTTTTTTATTTAATTAATTTATCCCTGATTATCTACTTTGACCATTTACCCATCCCTTGTGATCAATTAACTCACTTGATTTATCACTTAGACCTTACAACACTATCCCTCATTAATCAAATAAATATTTCCAATATTTATTTGGTTCAATTCTTCTTTTCCCTAATCCTCATTAATTAGATAAATCATGCTTATCTAATTGATCTACCCTATTGATCAATCTACCCTAGCCTACCTATCCCCTAGACCTAGGTTAATTAATCTAAACACTCAATTAACCTTGCTTATCCCCTTCTTCCATGCACCTTTGAAAAAAAATCAATCTTTTATTCAAAGGGTCAAATCCCCCTTACCCCTCATTTATCATTCTCTTACACATGTAGGAGTACCATCTTCACATCTCCACATAAAGGTGAATTAAAAATTCATTTGTCATGTCCCCTCTTCCCAAAATGAATCTTTTATTCATTTTAATCCTCCACACCTTTCCCCATGTGAATTTAAAATTTACTTTTAATGAGAGCCCTCCAATCCCATTGACCAAGATTCAACCCTTGATCTCCCTCATCCACTCTCCTTGTGACACTTGTCACAAGGCTATGAACCCAATCCTAACCCTAACTCTCATTGATTCCTAGCCCTTGATCTCACCTTCTAATCCTAACCCTCCATCCTCCTCTCAGAAAGTCTATAAATGAAACCCTCTCCAAGCCATTTTGGAGAGACTCCTTCATGCATCAAACCTCTGCCAAAATCCTGTCTCAATCCCCTTATCATGCCATCACTCTGTCAAAATCACTCCAAATCTTGTCTCAATCTCATCCAATCCATCCTCTAATCTCTCATCTACATTTGTGTTGAAAGACCTTGAGCAATCCACATTTAGTCATTTTGCACTCTAATCACGGGAGAAATCTTGAGGAGCTACATGGCGCATCTCCTTCCTGCATGGATTTGTGAGGTCTTATGAAAGGTATAATCATGTTATTTTGCATTAGATTAGTTATTATCTTCATTTTATTCTCACTTATCACAACGCCATAATTAGAAATAGCACTATTATATGTTTTAGCGCTAGAGGGGAAATTAACGTGAAAAGTTATTGTGTCGCCATCATCTGGATTGGCGTAATATGGGTCACGTAGTGGCGCCATTATCTGTATTAGCGCAATGGGTAGGGAAAAGTAGCACCATTTAAAAATGGCACCAGGGGCTGTCCGTGTGGGGGCCACATGATGTGGGCCTTTGAGACGTTAGAAGAAAAGGTGTGCTTTGGGGAAACCATAAGTTAGCAGCTAACGAAGAAGTGGTGGATGCAGGATACACAACGGTTTATACTGCAGTCGCGGGAACGACGAGTGCCATTCGTGATGGCATTGTTTGATGAGGCATGGCGGGCTCGACTGACAAGGTTGGGGCTTTGGACGGTGGCATCGATGCTAGTGCTATGAGCTCATAGAGCTCTGATGACGGCCATGGTGGAGCGATATCGCATCGAGACTTGCAACTTTCTGTTGCCGACAGGAGAGATGACCATCACACTTGAGGATGTTTATCGCATCCTCAAGCTGCCAATTCTAGGTCGATGTGTGAGATATGACACAGGATGGGGCGGACTGCATTGACCAGAGTGTTCAGAGTAGAGCACCTAGTTCTTTCGGTAGATGAGAGGGAGTTGGATTATGATAGGACGCTGGCAGCAGGTGCAGATCCCTTTGCCTTATTTCTATGTGCGCTGATGGGAGGTGTGGTGATGCCGGATAGGCGAGGCAGAGGTTTTTCGATGGGTTAGGGCCGGATGATAGAGGGGATGGTGAGCCATGATATTGTCTACGCATGGGGGTCGGTGATGCTAGCACAGCTGCTCCATGAGATGCACACGGTGGCTTATTTGCATGACAGGGCTTTATCTGCTGGGGTTACTCTGCTACATGTATGGATTTGGGAGCATATCCCTGTGACTCGACCGATATGCAGTTATTATCAGCGGCCGTTTGAGGCGTTTGTGTTCTTGTATCGGGATGCAGAGTATACATACACTGGACAGGTCTGGCACTGGCGGAGGATACTGGATGATGTGATTAGCGTGGTATGGCGTCCCTATATTGGTTGTGAGGAGTGGCCCGATGATGTGACTCATCTCCCGTACACATTTCAGTAGAGATATCTTATGGGTCGTGCAGACCATACTATAGAGATGTACCTACCCTCACGGGTTATGCGTCAGTTTGGATTAGTACAGGATATGCCTCAGCAGATGGCGATATATGCGCGGACGCCACGGGATACAGCCCACTAGCCTGCACCATTACAGCCACAGGTTGCGCTAAATGATTTTGCAACACTTCGGCCAGTTCAGTGGGATTGAAGGAGCACAGTGAGGGATGCAGGTACTACACCTGCGTATGAGGTATGGTGGCAGATGCAGCAGCTGACCTGATTGACAGATCCGATGGTGGAGGTATCGGGGGATGACTCAGATGGGGGTGGAGATGATCCTGATGGGGATGGAGATGAGGTGATCACATATTACATAGTGGAGGTAATGGATGATGGGAAGGAGAGGGTGATTGCGAGAGATGGCCAGCGTGTAGAGGAGTTGGCAGCAGCAGCAGCGGGACAGGGACAGGTGGGGCAGGAGGTTCCAGCACAGCAGGTTTCTGCACAGTAGGTTCCAGCACTGCAGGCCCAAGTTAGGGGCGGATGACAGTGTAGAGGACCGCGGCAACACGGTGGACAGCCGAGGGCAGAGCAGGGTGATCTATCTCCCTCACAGGTGGAGCAGCTGTGAGTCGGTAGACATGATACCGGGGCAGGGAGTTCAGGGGCAGGGGTGGTGGCAGAGGTTGAGAGGCTAACACCTCGGTGACGTCCACGGGAGGAGACGGAGGAGGTGGAGACATTACGTGCTCAAGTGGCCAGTTTAGAGGAGGCGTTAGGGCGCCGAGAGGCCGAGTTGGGACAGCTACGGGGAGTAGATGGGCAGGTGGCAGTGCTAGAGGCTTAATTGGCCCAGGCTCAAGAGGACACGAAGGATTTGAGGATAGAGCGGGATGCAGCACTCATGAGAGCAGAGCAGGTAGAGACTGCGTTGAGTAGTCTATAGGCTTCAGGTGGGGGACTTGCCCTGATTTTGGTAGGGATGCAGGCCCAGCTGGCTCAGGCGCAGACACATGCTCATCAGATATAGGGGCAGTTGAGCCAGGCACAGGGACATATATCCCAGGTACAGGTAGAGCTAGCAGAGGCCAGAGCACAGATAGAGTATTATTAGGGGTTATATTATGCAGCTGTACCTGCAGCGCAACGAGCATCGAGTTATAGCCAGGTCAGCAGGTCAGGGGCATCGAGATCACATAGATCGAGATCTGTGTAGTCAGTACAGCAGACGAGGCCTCCTCCCTCACATGTGCCCCAGTAGGGTCCTTAGGTACCAGTAGCGCCACAGCCACAGCCGCCATCGGGATCATAGGTTCGACCAGGGTCAGGGTCTCCTACTCCCTCAGAGAGAGGATCCTCGATGTGATGTTATACCATGTTAGCCCTTAGAGGCATTGTATCAGGACACTATATATATATATATTTTGATGATGAGCGATGTACACATTGTTTTTTTTTTTTGCGGTGATTATATATGATGCGATGCTTCTAATGGTTTATGATGTTCTTATTTGATGATGCTTATATGATGGATGCACATGTTATGTTTTATATGTTGTGGATGTGTGATGTTGATGCAAATGATGTGTGTGATTTGATGGATGCGTGGATGTTTTTGTGATATATGCATGGTGTTGTGATTTTATGGACTATATGATGTAACTGAATATGCAAACTAATGAACATTTATTATGGATGAAAATGTATGGAATTATGTATATGCCACTAGATGTATATGCTGTTTCAATGGTGATGCTGATGATGTTGTAATGCAACTAATTGTTTATGAGATGTTTATATGTATGGAATGCAATGTGATGATACTATTTTAAATTTAACATGCACGTATGATATGATGTGTAATGATATGCAGCTAAATGTTTGTGAAATGAACCTATAGTGATATGCAAATGGATTAAAATGACTTTCAAAATGATATGCAAATTGGATTAAAATGAACCTAAAATGCAATGCAACTTAAATGTATTAAAATGAGATGCAGATTAGATTAAAATGAACCTAAAATGAGATTCAAATGGATTAAAATGAACCTAAAATGAGATGCAAAGGGATTAAATGAACCTAAAATGAGATGCAAATGGATTAAAATGAGGCTAACATGTAATGCGAATTAAATGGATTTAAATGAGATGCAGATTAGATTAAAATGAACCTAAAATGAGATGCAACTTAAATGGATTAAAATGAACCTAAAATGTTATGCAAATGGATGGATTAAAATGAACCTAAAATGAGATGCAACTTAAATGTATTAAAATGAGATGCAGATTGGATTAAAATGAACCTAAAATGAGATGCAAATGTATTAAAATGAACCTAAAATGAGATGCAAAGGGATTAAATGAGGCTAACATGCAATGCGAATTAAATGGATCTAAATGAGATGTAGATTAGATTAAAATGAACCTAAAATGAGATGCAACTTAAATGGATTAAAATGAACCTAAAATGAACCTAAAATGAGATGCAAATTGGTTGTGACATGTAGCTAAATGATATGCTTAAATGCAGTATAGGTGATAGGTGGTATGCAAACTAGGTGATAGGTGATATGCAAACTAGGTGATAGGTGATATGGCCTAGTCTTGATACACATGATGTTCCTTGTGTTGACCCTGAGTGGTGAGACTATGGGAGAGCGTGTTAGGTGGTGGGAGATGATAGGGGCAGGAGTGTCTAGGGGATGGCGGTGGGGAGATTGGAGGATTGCTAGGTCATAAGACACCACATCATTGAGGGGCGGGTTTGGGTTGGTTCAAGATGTGTTAAGTGGAGAGATGGTGGGAAGATGGGGTTAGTTAGATTGGGGGGGGGGGGTTGAAAAGTGTTTATCAAATCTAGGCCGATATGGGATAGTTGACTGAGTAATTAGGATGATGATTTTGAGCTAGTAACAGTAGTTGCACAAAATTAATTGAGAGCATTTCTTAGTTTAATGTAGCAATGTAGGATATAGTTCACAAAAGTATGAAATGACCTAGGTGATGATGTATATCCTACGATTGCATGGACTAGACCCACAAACAATAGGTTGATTTCATGCATGCCCAAGGTAGTATAATCTTGTCTAGTGAAGGAAGGGGACTCATAGCAGTGAGTGTGAATAATGCATCTAAGGTGTTGATACTTGTATATGCAGATAGGACACATCATGCTAGAACCGACCTAGACTTCAAGATATGAATACTATTCTTGGAGTAATGAAACCAACCCACAAGCACAACATACAGAAACAATGACTATGTCTACTCCAGGTGCTATCCGCTATGTACCATGATATAATGAGATCAAGGTAGCTTTGGAGATGACGTGGAGCGAGACAAAAAGATAAAAAATTAATAAGCAAAAGGACCAACAAAATATACAAATAGCCTTTGTGTGCTCTTGCCAAGAGACGTGATGATAGAATGATAGATTTTTGTCCATTGTAGGAAAGACATATCCTAGGACGCAGATCTGTTGGTGTTTGATTGGAGAGTTTTTGGAAGATGGGAAAAAGAACCTTCTATCCAAATGTAAGATTATAGTTGGTATGTTGCTTGATGATTTTGTGCGCGAGGGACCATGTTTCGATTGTATACGTAGCATGTGTATTGTTTCTTAGATCCAGAAAGCTCAGTGAATGGGAACCATCCAAACGGGTTGGATGGGTGCATCTTAGATACCTAAGTACTGGAAACATCCTTCATATTCCAGACTACCTACATACCCTGTGTCCACGGGATCAAGGTACCTTTAAGATGCGGGTGAAATGAATATGTAGTTCTGGCATGACTTGATGATGTGGGAATGGTTTGCGATGGGTGGGATGTGATGAGGATTGATGTGTGTTAGATGATCGTGATGGGATGCGAGATTGATGCATGGGGTGATTGTTTTTGTATTTTCTATTTTTTAGGATTTTTTTTGGATTTTTTGATTTTATGATGTTTTTGGATTTTCTGATTTTATGAACTGTACAAATGAGAGCTTACAAGGATCCTTGTTCCATGGATGGGGTTTTGGGTGAGTGAGGTAGTACGGAATGGGTGAAGAAACTTGATGTTTCAGAATTTCAAGCCATGGGATGCATGGGTATGGAGTGTTATGATGGAAAGAGGACTTATTAGATGGTAGAACCGGCCACTATGCATGGCGCTTGAAATAGGTTTTCACCATGGTACTTATCCAAGGCGTCACCGAGGTGATTTTCACCATTGGAAGTTTTTATTGCACTCTGATTTTTCTTGATTTTCTGATTTTTTGGTGTTTTGATTTTTTTAAATTTTTTTTTGATTTTTTGACTTGGGGTACCAGATGGGTTATGCATAGAATCTCTTGAGATGCAAGATGTTCATTGGCTCATCTATAGGCTGCCCCTTGGGTGTTGCAAGCTGATAAGCTCCTGACCCATAGTCGGCGGTGACAACATAAGGTCCTAGCCAATTAGGTTCAAACTTTCCTTACTTCGGACGCTCTTGTAGGTTCTTCTGATTTTCCATTAGGACCAGGTCACCTACCTCAAACTTTCTGGTTCTGATCTTTTTGTTGTAGCTTCTTCTGAGGCGGTTTTGATATGCCTGTAAGTGATTTAATGCATTCAGGCATTTCTCATCCAGTAGTTCAAGTTGATGCAACCTTGCGACGCGATAGTCTTCATCAGAGATAATGTTTTGCAATGATACTCAGAGGGATGGGAGCTCAACCTCTATAGGTAAAATGGCTTCAGATTTGAATACTAATGAGTATGGAGTGGCTCCGATAGGAGTGCGGATGCTTGTGTGGTAAGCCCATAGGGCGGGGTTGAGTTGGAGGTGCCAGTCACGGCCAGCTTCATTGACTGTCTTTTTTAAGATGCGGAGGATGGTTTTATTAGAAGCCTCTGCTTGACCGTTTCCTTGGGGGTAATATGGCATGGAGAAGCGGTGTTTGATGTCAAACTTTCTGCACAAAGTGCGAACTTCTTGGTTTTTGAATGGCTTCCCATTATCAGTGACAATGGAATGAGGGATACCGTAGCGGCAGATGATGTAGTGGAGAATGAATTTGGAGATTTGGATGCCTGTGGTGAAGGTGAGTGGTATTGCTTCCACCCACTTTGTGAAGTATTCGGTAGCAGTGATTATGAATTTATGGCCGTTGGAAGATGGAGGATGTATTTTCCCTACGAGGTCGAGTCCCCATTGTGAGAAAGGCCATGGCGTTGTGATTGGTTGCAGCTCCTGTGCTGGTGCGTGGATGAGATCGCCATGCTGTTGACAAGGGAGGCATTTTCTGATAAACTAATGTGCATCTTTGTCCATGGTGGGCCAATAATATCCAGTCCTCAGGATCTTTTTAGAAAGAGCTGGTCCACTTGAATGTGCCCCACAAATACCTGCGTGTACCTCTTCCAAAGCTGCCTCGGCTTCCCTAGAGTCTGAGCATCGTAGAAGCGTGCCATCAAGACTCCTTTTGTAGAGGGTGTCACCTACAAGGATGAAACGGGAGGCTCGACGGATGAAGGATTTTCTTTGTGATGGGGATAGGTTGTTGGGGAGGATATTATCATGAAGGTAGAGGTAGGTTTCTTGATACCAGGGGGATAGAGGACCAACAATTTTGCACACTAGTTCAGATTGGGGAATTTCATATGCTAGGATAGGGAGCTCTTCGATCCGGAATTCGCATTTCTTGCTGCCTTGCTTCATGTCTACCAGAGATCTGATGGTTGCCATGGCATCTGTCGCTTTGTTGTTTAACCTTGGGATTTGCTCAAATTGGATGTCACCGAAATAATCTTTAAAGTCATCGACCATCTTCTTATAGGGAAGGAGCTTATCGTCCTTGGTTTTGTATTCATTATTGACTTGCCTGATGACTAGTTGAGAGTCGCCATACACAGTTAGTTTTTCTATTTTCCATTGGATGGCCATTCAGAGACCTGTGATGAGGGCCTCATACTCTGCTACATTATTGGTGCATGGAAATGTGATTTTGAATGATTTAGGGATCGTGTCACCTTGAGGGGTAACAAACAGGACGCCTGCCCCCGAGCCTATGTGAGTGTAGGATCCATCAAAATACATCTTCCATGTATCTGCGGCTGGTGTGATTGTCAAGATGGCCTCATCTAGAAATTCTGCTATTGTAGGGTGTTCTGCCTGAATAGGTGCCTCAGCCAGCTGATCTGCTATGACTTGTCCTTTGATTGCCTTTCTCTCTGTGTATTCTATGTCAAATTCGGTGAGAATCATGACCCATTTTGCCATTCTTCCAGTGAGAGCTGCTCTGTTTAGCAAATATTTGAGTGGGTCGATCTTAGCAATGAGCTTAGTCTTGTGATTGAGCATATAATGTCTTAACTTTTGTGATGTGAAGACCAGGGCGAGACATGCTCGTTCAATTTGTGTGTAGTTAAGCTCATAGGAAATCAAGGTGCGGCTGATGTAGTAGATGGCTCTTTCCTTCCCCTGCTCATCATGTTGTGCTAACAAAGCCCCAATTGCTGTGTCTATCGCAGAGATATACAAGAGGAGGGGCTCTCCTTATGTTGGTGGAGATAGAACAGGGGGATTAGCTAGATATGCTTTTAGTTGGTCGAAGGCATCCTGACACTGAGCAGTCCAGGCGAAATCCGTATCTTTCCTGAGGAGATGCTGGAATGGTTGGCATTTTTCAGCAAGTCGAGCAATGAATCGACGAATAGACTGTAGTTTACCCTGCAGGCTTCTTAGTTGTTTCAAGGTTTTAGGAGGTGGCATTTCAGTAATAGCTTTGACTTTCGCTGGATCTACCTTGATTCCTCGTCTGGAGACTATGTATCCCAGCAATTTACCTGAGGTGACACCAAAGACACACTTTTTTGGATTTAGACGAACATTATATTGCTCTAGCCTATCAAAGATCTTGGCTAGCACGTCTAAGTGTTCTTCTCTAGTCTTTGATTTGCCGAGTAAGTCATCAACGTAGTCCTCCATGATGTGGTGAAAGAGGTCGTGGAAGATGATGGTCATTGCTCTTTGATAAGTAGCTCCTGCATTCTTTAGGCCGAATGGCATTACTACCCAACAGTATGTCCCCCATGGGCATATAAAGGATGTCTTGTGCTGATCTTCTTATGCAATTTAGATTTGATTGTATCCTGAAAAGCCATCCATGAGAGATAGCATCTCATGCCCTGCGGTAAGATCCACGATCATGTCAATGTTGGGAAGTGGGAAGTCATCTTTCGGGCAGGCCTTGTTGAAGTCTCTGAAGTCAGTGCAATAGCGGATTCTGCCATCTGGTTTAGCAACCGGTACTAGATTTGAAACCCATTCAGGATAATCAATTAGACGTATGAACCCCACATCTAGTAACTTTTTGAGCTCTGCTTTGACAAGAAAGGCCACCTGAGGATTCATCTTTCAGAGCTTCTGTTTGACTGGTTTGGCATCGGGACGCACTGCAAGATGATGAACAACCAAGGCGGGATCTAGCCCTGGCATGTCTGCATAGGTCCACGCAAAGTTGCGATTTCTGCATGTGAAGAATGCCAAGAAGTCTTCCTGTTCGAACAGGCTGAGAGATTCTGCTCTGTATGTGATTTTCGGCTCTTCCTCTGTCCCTAGATTCATTTCCTGAGCTGGTTCAACCAAGATGGGTGATCTATCAGGATATACTTTATCTATTTCAGGGAGGCCCATGCCTCCATCCCCTGGTGCCTCATGGAGTTTTTCACCAGGAGATACGTCATTTATTTTTACTATTTTGGGATCTGATACTGTCGTGGAACAGTTTTCACCATCAGATCTATTATTTCTTTTTATGTTTTTGTGACTGGAAGCAGGGGTTGTCTCCCTGAAATAGGCAGCTGGATTGAGTTCCATGATGTATCCAGCTCTGTGATCTCCTAAGGGGAAGTGGTCTCTTACTCCCATCATTTTAGCAATGGCTTCGTCATTTGGTGCAATATCAAAAATAGGAGGTCCTCGTTGGTCCCAGTCAATGAGGTTGGGGTATACTAATGGTAGGCCATTGGATGATGAGGCGAGAGTGGTGACAGAGTAGATGGTGCAAATGGAGGAGTGGAAGAAATCGACAAAGTCATTAAAGGAGTCTTGTAGGTCCATTTTGTTGACATTGTTGACATCTAGAGAAACTGGAGCAAACTCGGCTAGGATACATTCACCAGTATTAAGGATGCATTGTGGTTGACCATACCCTAACCCTTGAGTATAGGGGTTTCTTGTTGCTTGAAATGGTTCTACAATCCCTTGTTCATGAAGGCCAATGCTGCCTTGTCCTTTGTAACCCATGCTTTTGACTATTTCAGAACCTTTGCCATAACTGTTTGTTGGGATGGTGGGGATGTCTTGTTCTGTTTCTTTGTCCTTGTAAAGCCAGGATGAAATATCTTCAAGTATGTCCTGATCCAGAAGTTGTTTTTTCTCAAAGATGGGCGAGGGTTTGTATTTGATGATGACTGTGTTAGCTGCCTCTGTGTTCGGAGTGCCAAATGTCTTAGGAGTGGGTAATAAGCCCACGCAAAAGGTGTCGTGAAGGTTGTATTCCCCACAGCCTTGGTCGCTGAGCTTGATCTTGACCTCAGGTGATGAAGGTGTTTGGGATGAAGTGGTGGCGATGTTGACGGGGTCCATGTATGAGGTGGAAGCTGTTGGGGTGGGTTGGGTGGTGGCTTTATTAGATGGACAGAAGGTTTGGTTGTGTCCTTCCAGAAAACTGCAGTATTGGAAGGGACGGGGATCGGCATAAATAGTGACTTCAGTGCCGTTGTGGGGGAATTTGAGACATTGATGGAAAGTGGATGGGACAGCTTGCATGGCATGGATCCATGGGCAGTTGAGAAGAATGTTATAGGGGAGGTCAAGATCCAGAACCTGACATTTTGTTTCAAAGATTTTCTGTCCCACTTGAATAGGGAGCTTTATGGTGCCCTCGGATAGCCTCTCGGTGTCATCATATCCTTTGATTATTATGCACTCGCTAGCATCCACAACCACATCTGAGTACCCCAAGTGTTTTAGCAATTTTAGAGTGCATATATTTAGGCCGGAACCACCATCTATTAGGACCCTTTTAATGGTGTGTTTGTGAATGTGGACCTCGATGTGTAGTGCATCATTATGTAGGTGTTCGGAAGCAGGGAGATCTTTTTCAGAAAACGTGATATGGTGTGGTGTAGCGATATGGCTGACCATGGCTTGAAATTGATGGACATCCAAGTTTGTAGGGACTTGTGTTTCCAAAAGGGCCTTGTCGAGAATGTCCTTGTGGTGGGGTGATGTACGAAGTAGCTCAAGGATGGAGATTTGCGCGAGTGTCTTTCCTAGATGCTCTAGGAGGTTATATCGAGTGGTGGGTGATGGACGGGCATTTGGACGAGGGGGGAGGGGATCGGATGTGGATGCGGGTGTCGATTCAGTAGGAGGGGCAGTGCGGATTGAGACACGGCCTTGACGGGTTGTCACGGCACAATCAGGTGCTTGTGCCTGAATGGTGATTGTGTTGACATAGTGGGATGAGGGTTCGATGCAGCCGACAATGGAGTCATAGGATGTGGGTGGTAGAGTGACATTGTGTGCTTGGTTAGACGAGGATGCTTTGTTATGGTTGGGTGAAGGATCCTTGTAAGCTCCAAGGTTAGCATTTGGTGAGGGTTTGGCACTTTGATCGAGGCTGACGTGATTTTGGTCTATGAGGTCTTGGATGCAATGTTTTAGTTGCATACAGTCAGCTGTTTTATGGCCTGCCACATAGTGGTATTCGCAGTAATCATTTTCATTATACCATGCTGCTTTGAGTTCATTGTCTTGACATGGTCGAACGGGGGGGAGTGTGACCACTCCTTGTTTGATGCATCTATCGAGGATGTCCTCGATGGGTTTTGCTAATGGTGTGAAGTTTCGATGAGGTTTGCGTGGTTTATTTGGCCCTCTTGGATTATTTACATTTGCTGCATACGTATGTGCAGGTGTTTGGTTTTGGATGTGTTGGACGACTTTCACATTAGTGACGCCGTCGTTTAGATTATTCTTGTTCTTCCCCCAATAACGTGATTTATCATTGGATTGCGTGTTGGTATTGTTGTTGGTATTGGGGGTGTTGTGATTGGATTTGTAGTTGTTATTGTTGTTGTTGTTAGATTTGGGATCATAAAGTTTGATGGAACCCTTGGCAATGAGGGCTCGTTCGACAGTAGTGCCTTTGTCAATAACCTCTTCAAAGGTAGATGCGCAAAGAATTTGTAAGTGAAACCCTAGTTCCTGATTGAGATTGGCCACGAACATGGTGACAAGTTACTTTTCAGGAATAGGCCATGGGAGCTTGCTTGCTAGGCCACTCCACCTTTGTAAGAAAGAAGCGAAAGCTTCTCCGTTCTTTTGTTTGGTGTTATAGAGGTCGGTCATAGACACCTCATGTTCAAAGTTGTAGGAGAAGTGATTGACAAACTTCTCCGCAAGCTCGGGAAATGTTTGAATGCTAGGGGGAAGATGGGCAAACCATTCAGCGGCTTGGCCGCCAAGGCTTCGTGGGAAGAGTCTCATAAGATATGTGTCGTTATTAGAGACTTCGAGGCAAGCAATGTAGAACTCCCGAAGGTGGTCCCTAGGATCGCCCTTTCCCTTGTATTTGTCAAATTTTGGCGTTTCAAAGTTTTTACGGAAAGGGGGCATGTATAAGGTACAGTCAAATGGGTAGGGGCAAATATCCTCAAAAGAATAGTATTTGTGTTTGCCCCCAGTTTGTAGATCATCCACCTTTTGGATTAAGCCTTGTAGGACAGTGTTGAAATCTTGTGGTTGTTGTGCGTAGGGTTATTGGTTGGTGAGATATTGGAGGTGGGGTAGGATTTGATGTTGGGGATTGGTTTGGTTGAGATGTTGGTGTTGTGGGTTGGGGTTTGGATTGATTGGTGGCTGCTGTTGTTGGTGCGTGTGGAGTTGTTGGAGAACATGTGGTGGTATTTGGGGATTGGGATTATGTTGATTTATGGGATTATGGGGGTATGTGACATAAGATGGATTGACGTTGTGTATGTGGATGTTGGTTTGGTTAGATGTGTTGCGAGATTGTTGTGAGAATAGTTGTCGTAGGTATGGGGTTGGGTGGGGGCACACTTGTGGAGGTACTTGCTTGTGTGATGTTGCCTTGTATACCCATGGTGATGTGTGAAACGGAAGGGTTGACGGTTGTTGTGGTAGTGGAAGTGATGACGGGTTGGGAGATGTTAGGTATAGCAGTGCATGTGGGAATTGTAGATGTGGTAGTGGTTGAGGTTGTGGAGGTGGTAGATACGTTAGGTGTTGACGTTTGAGAGATGGTGGGTTGGATATGTGATGTAGATGCTTGGGTATTTGATGTGGTAGGGATGATTGTAGAAGTGGATGGTTGTGAGGATGTTGTGATGGGGGGAAGTTGAGCACCAAGCTTGAGAAGATGGTCAAGATATCTATTTGGGTCCGATCTTAGGACTTTATCAAGTAGGTCCATGTTATCGGCATCTTGCGTGAAGCTCAAGACATCTAGGTCATCTTGGGATATAGTGGGGACATTTTGTGGTGGTGGTGGTGGTAGTGTTTGTGTTTGTGGTAAGAAGTGAAAAGGGTCATTGGCGCCAAATGGGGGGATGAAGGAATATGTAGATGGATTATATGTTGGATAGGTGGGTATGTTGCTATTGTTGGTGTTAGGTATGCCAAAGGACCATTGTTCCGCCATTTCTAAATTCTTTTTGTGTTGTGATCTCGTGATGGGCATACGCGTATGGATTTGATTAGGAGTAGAGTGGAATGGAGATGGAGACCTTAGAGAATCGGATTGATTTGGTTGGACCCAAAGATGGATATGGTAGTGAGATGGAGTAGAAGGGTATGGTGAAGATTGATATGTCTTTCCAAAGGTTTTATCTTAAGGGTGATATGAATGGGTGATATTGATTTTTGCACAAATTTTGGACCAAAGATGGATGATGAGAAAGGGATTTGGAATTGTGATGTTTTTGATTTTTTTGATTGATTTAGGATGATGAGGATGATGTTCTTGATGTTTTTCAAATTGAGCTTTTAGATAAGATCTAGATTTTGATTTGGCACAAAAAGGATGACAATTTTCTTTGTTTGGGGTAGACTAATGACCTTACGCAAAGAGAGGTGATTTGTTTTTCTTGAAATGTAGACTAATGACTTTTCAAGGAAAATGTGATGTTAATGATAAGATCTAGATCTATCTTTGGCTCAAGCTTTGGTTGATGATTTGTTGATGAGTTTTTTGATTTGGATGTGGATTTTTTTGAAATGATTTGTCTAGGTCCAAGGAGATATGCAAAAAGATTGAAAGGGGATGGATAGATATGTATTTGGGCTGATTATGATGTATCAAAGGGGTCCAATTATGGTGGTGATTGATCCTCTAAGGTCAAAGAGAAGGTGTAATTTAGAAAATTTTGAAGAAAATGGCTGGACTGTTGGCAGATTTCTGCGAGATGGATATGGATTATGGCAGAGCAGAAGGTGTAGATCACAACTAAATGGGTCTTTGTTTCAGGCAAGTCAATCTATGAATAGCGCCAATCCACGGGTGAAATTGCGCTACAATCAGACAGATATGGCGCTGAAACAGGGTAGATAGATTTCTGAAGGCAAATTTTTGGATCTGTTTGTTTGGAACGTGACTAATTGATTTGTTTTGTTTCAGGTAAGTAAATCTAAAAATAGTGCCAATCCATGGATGAAATGGTGCTACAATCAGATAGATATGGCGCTGAAATAGGATAGACAGATTTCTGATGGCAAATTTTTTGATCTGTTTGTTTGGAACGTGACCAATTGATTTGTTTTGTCTCTTGGCAAGTTGTTTGTGAAAAATTAAAGCACTTTAACACACATTTGAACACAAAACAAGCAATGATTTTTGTTCGTGAAATGACATATGACTTTGTTTAGAACAAGCACTTTTTCACAACCTAAGGCGAGAATGTGACAATATTTGTTGAATCCCCTAGCTGCGCCTATTCAAAGCGGGTAGCTCCAGGATCTTGGTAGCACTGGCTCCTCCTTACAATTGCACACACTTCTCATGCATACCAAGATCCAGGTTTCTTATAAGGCTTGTCCCTCACCAAACCTTTAGATTGTCCCTGCTACCTCAGCTAAGAACCGCATGAATCAGGGCTACTTCAAGGGTTTTGCCTTCTGCGTCAACAAATAGAAGGATTTTGGCTTGCTAAAACAATGGTTCTTAGTAAGGGCATCCGTTCAGGTGGTTATACGTGCGGCAGCGCTACTCTTCGTTATGGAGTCTCCCAGCCTCCAAGGGTTGCGCCTTGGAGGGTTTTGGGGGAGGTTGGCTATCGGTATAACAAAACAACACCTGTTGCTTGAGACTTTCGTCCCAAATGCCTTATTTTATATAGCGGCTTGGAAGAGCTTGGCTTTAGCTTGATGCCGCTTGGGTCGTTCCCACCTTTCAAAGCGGGGTGGCAGGCCCTCTAAGGATTACAAAAGCAATACAATCATGAAAACACTTTTGATCCCCAAGTTCATACAAAGATGCGAGGGGAGAGCATACATGTTCCCTATGATTATATCACACTAAACATGGTTCAATTTTAGATCTTTGGATTAAATGGGGTGTGATTAATGCAAGTTTTGTGATAAGCTTTTGATTCCCAAGGTCACCAAAATGGTGCGAGGGAAGAGCATACGCTTTCACGCCACAAGCAAAAAGAGCACAAAACACTTCACACAATTTAAAGGATATTTTTCTTGATTATATGCATGAGAAATACAAGTTGTTCTTTTTAACCAATGATGTATGCAATTTGTGGTTCTTTTTATAGCCCAAATTGAAGTATTTGATTGTTTGTTGGCACACAAAAGAGTAAATTTTAGAGCACCAAAATAAATGTTATGAGCACACACACACACACTTCACACAAGGAGTTGTTTGGATTGATTTTTAAAACACCAAATTGAAATGTTGTCTAAGACCTAACAATGCAAAAAGGGTTCATTTTAGTTTCTAAAATCAAAGTGTTGGCTAACTAACATCAAACCGTCTTGCAAAAAGACTTGTTAGTATTTGTAGTACCTGCAACAGACAGAAAAACAATTTTCACGAATAGCGCTAAAACTAACATACACAGGCGCCACTGCGGGCAGAACAACCCGACTTACGAAAGAAGGCGCTAAAATATTTTATGGTGCTAATTAAATGCTACTATAGTGACAATTAGCATAATAGCATTAATACAGAGTTTTGCGCTAATAGGTCCTACGTAAAGCGTCAATACAGAAGATAGCAATGATTGATGTTAGTGAAGGTGCCACTGCGTGATGTTTCAGAGAGTCACAGAGAAACGCAGATGGCGCTAATGAGGGTTTGACTCAATTAATTAAGGTGATTAACCTAATTAATGTGGCTAGAATAAATTAGTAGAGGGATTAGAGGGAGGATAAGATTAATTAATCAGTGATTTAATTAATTAATCCTAAGGCTAGGATGAGGTAGGCTAGAGTAGGCAATTAAATAATAGCTATTTAATTGTCTAGGGCAGGGATAGGCTAATTAGTAGGCTAGATTAATTAGTTAACATGGTTTTAACTAATTAATTGGATTTAGGGAAAATGGGGGAATTGATTTAATAAATTTTGCATATTTATTAAATCAATTGGCTAAGTTTTGGACTATTGAATCAACAAAATTAATTCAATTTTGGGGATGAAATGGTGTGGATTTAGGAAATGAAAGGGGTAATTAGTTAAATAAAAATTTAATTAATTGGTTGGAAAGGAAATTGGTATGTTTAGGGATGTCGGGAGTCAGTTTGGTGGTCGAGACATTTTTAGGTGTCTACAGTTAACATACACCTTTTACAAAATACATAAGGCATTTCGGCTTGAAACACTGATCATTGTTTTGACTTCTTGTATCTATAAAAAAGCAATGATAATCTCTGTCCTCAAGGGACCGTTTTACCTCAACACTAGGTTTAATAATGATCAAGGTTTTGACCACAGCTTTTTCATGGATAATAATAATTTTCAAAAAGAAATCAAAGAAACATCAATGAATCGAATTAGTGCTTTTGACTAAAAGGAAGTTTTAAACCCTAAACTCTCTTTTCATCTTTTTGTTCTGCTTGTTCTGGCTTTGTAACCCCTTGACCGACGGTGAGGGTTTTGATGGCATACTTGTCTTTTTCTACAACTTCTTCAGATGAGTTTATTTGGCCTTTACCATTCAGTTAATTGGACTGTGTCTTCAATGCTGATAGGTTTTTTCAAGAAAATGACATGGGTTTTGGTTATATTATGAAGAAATAAGCTCCTCTATAACGGCCTCGCTGTATCTATAGTCTTTTCAAGTTTCTTATGTTTATATGAAAGATATGAGGGTTTCAGAAAGAAAATGAGGGTTTTTATTCTTTTTGTTTGTAGAAATCTCCTCTAATGGCTATGACCTGTAACATACTCTCTCTCTCTCTCTCTCTCTTTTGTATATAAGAATACAAGACACAGTTTCAAGAATATATGCAAAGGCTTTAGATTTTCACAAAGAATTTTCACTTTCTTGTCATGGCCATGACATTTTCTTGCCTCCTGTACATGTCTTTAGACTTGGGTAATCTACATTGTCTTTTCAGAGGTCATTGTCACCTTACTTAAGCTTTGAAAACTCTCAAGTTGACAGAGATGTATTCTTTCATGTTGATCCTTGTCTCTTTCATGCAATGTATATAGTGATGGGGCATGGTTTGTTGGCATTTATAGAAGATATGGTACTCTTACGATGATACAACCACATAACTCCAACCTATACACCTTATGCTATGTCTGTACTTTTTATTCCATCAAGAATTCTTTGGTGACTGCTCCTATTATTTTGGAATGACTGTCTCTTTAGGGACTGTTTCCTTCAACTTTGATGATTGTCATCACAAGGCTGATGACCTCCTACCATAACAGTCTACTATAATCTGTGTAAGCTCCAAAACAACTTTCTTACTGCTCTTTTACTGTCATTCACTCATGGCACATCCTAACTTCCCATGGAACTCCTTGGATGCAAGCAAGGTATTGATCTCCTTATCATCTATTGACTCTTGTTATTGCTTTATTGCATGAAACTCATGGAGTGCTTTGAAAGACTATTGGGTGGCTATTATGCTGGCATGACTTATGGCAGTTTGTTGTTCTTTGAGTACTTGTCATAGCTGTCTTTAATAGCCTTTGTGACTGTCTTTTAAGAGAGATGGTTGTTTTCCCCTTCAAATGGCTGATGACTATTCTTATACCTCTGAACTTTACAAGTGACTGTTATTGATTCTTTCTATTGTTCTCCTCTCATAAATGCTGCTATCATCATTGTGAAGGGTGGTTTGCTGACTATCATGCATGCCATAGCGAGTAGTCCTAGTCAGATTGTAACTGCTCCTGTCACCTGTAGACTGTTCTTTTGTCTTGTATGCTTTAAACATTTCTTGTCTAATGTTGATGGATGCTCTTAATGCAGGTTTTAACCATGTACTTCTCTGTATATGCTACTATTAGAACTACTCTTTAGATCTCTTTTTCATCTGTACAGGTTCCTTTTCATTCACATACACTATCTTTTGCTTGCTAACTATCTTTATGACCTAGAAATCTTGATGTATTAAAGAACTTCCTGCAGTCATGACCTCATGGTTCACATGAATAGGGGTCTTACATAGGGTTATACCTTCTTTATTGCTAGACTGTCCCATATGTTGTTCCTATATGTCTTTTGACTACTCTTTGCTAACCTTTGCAAGAATACAAGGCTATCATAAGCTAGTCCTTTTGATAAGACTGCACCTCTTGCCTTGTATGTTATTACTCTCTTGAGCATGATGTGATTGCCCCTTGTGGATCAGTTGATAGCATAATGAATTCCTACAGTTGCTCTAATTGCACTTTATGCTTTCTTTATGACATCTACTGTTAGTTTATCATGATGTTTCACCTACCAGGATGGCTGTCATATCTATGGCATAAATATGAACAACAGAAAGACATTCCAATGATGATAGAAATAAAGAAGAATACCTTCTCATGATGGCACTTCTATATTCAAAAATTTGATATCCTTTTCAAATGAATAAAAAAGGAAAATATGCTGGGCTCAAACCTTGTGGGAGCCACATTTTCTCCACATGTTTTAATGTCTTTAAATCAACAACATTACTTTTCCTATACCTGCACAGTGAACAAACAAGTTAGCATAAAAACATACCTCTTGAAGTTGATTGATCTTTCTCATGATGATTTGATTTATTGCACATGTTTGATTTGATCCATTCACATGAAATGCATAATGTCTGCAAGTTGATATGTTGATAAAAGCATGTGATAATCTTAAATATCTGGAGCTTCTAACAGGGTTTCCCCTAATTTTTTGCAGATACACTATCATGATAAGGAGTTGAAGACAAGGACATGAAGACTAGCTCTCAACTAAAGACATCAACCTTCTGATAAAAGGCAATGATGGATATTTAATATTCTCATGTGTTCTTTCTCTTTTCCTTTTATCATCATATGTACAACTTGCATATGTCTGCATTGCTCAGTTTAGTCACTTCCACGGCTTGTGTAGGACACATTTAAACATTTCTTTAAACATGATCAGTTACTTTACCTTATGCAAATGATTTATGTATTTTTTAATTTTTTGAATCAAATGCATAGGATAGAATAACTGAAACCGATATGAAAGTTATGTTGAAAACATGATATGAAATGACAGTTTATAAATACCTTTCCTTCGCACTGAATTGTGATTACTTGAATAATTCAATCATCTCATAATTGAAAGATAAAACCAATTAGATTATTTTTCTTTCATTGACTGTCTGATATCTTGCCATTAGATATTCACTTGTCATGATGGTTTGACAGTCTTGATTGGACTATCAGATTATCCTGTCAATTGATCCTTATTTTCTCTTGTCAAGACATCATACATTCATTGATTGCATTAACTTAAAATATTTTATTTTATTCCTTTTGTAACAACTACAAATTAGGTCTAACTAAATTAGGTGTGAACATAATTTAGTAACATTTCTAGTGACCTCTCAGGGGTGTTTGGCTGCTAAACAAATTAGAACCAGTAGCCTTGCAATTCCATTGGGCACATGAGTCTTTTTATGTCTTGAACTTTGAAAGACTTTCTGCAACTCAAAATGATAGAAGACTACAACAGCAAAATAAAACTGAAACTAAAACTATTCTGGCCTATTTAAGACATGGCCAAAAAAATGTGCAAAAGCACTTCTTGGAAAACAAAATACTGAACTGAAATTCTACTCTACCCTACACTAACCATCCATTAAAGCTAGTCAAACAAATCCATTAACTAGTGTTGTGAAATAACTTCCCTTTTTGGTTAAGAAAGGATGTTCTGTAAGCTAATTTGCTACTGATAAGATATGATTTATAAGGACATACCTTATAGAATGCTACAAAACTCTCTAAAGGATGAAAACAAACTCACTGACCGTCTGAATATGATCACAAATACTACTATTATGGGGTGAATAAATGATCTAATTTTGCTATTCTGAGGATGAAATCTCCTCTTCAGGAATAACAACAATATGTACCTCCTTATTTATCTCTCTGACAGCTAAATCCCTGATGGGACAACCTCTTGTAATGATGAATCTTTGGCTAGTACTCCTGATGTCTTGATTTAGATTTGCTGTCCTGTTATCACTTGCAATGTCAACTTGATTTTAAAAAATTAGCTCAGATGAATGAAATGAAGTAATGTCTACCTCTTTGTCTTGATCATGCTGATCACATACTATTGGCTCATTTGATACCATCTTATCATCGATGTTAGAACAAAAAACTCCTATGATACCTGAAAACATGTTCTCATCTAACTCATAATTTTGCATAGAATCCAAATGAGGTATATTATCCAGCCGTTCAATACTAGGCATAGATGTTAGGATGCATGTGATATCTTCATTTTCATCCATAAATTTAGGAAGTTGGTCAAACAAATTAGCTAGATCCTCAGACTCATTCTTTATTTCTTTCACAAAAACATGGTTAATCTGATCTTGTTTGCCATCTAAGTTTGACACAAATGACTCAAGATCACCCCAAAATGAAACATCATCACATTCCTCTTGAATTTTTGGTAAAGGAGGATTACTTATTACCTCATAACAACTCTTAACCAGCTATGTATGTTACATGACAGGTTTACCTTCACACTCTTGTAATTGATCCAAGATCAGATTGTTAGACTGCTTAGCTTCAATCAACAACTCTTCATATTGTTTAATGTCTTCTTGCTATTCTATTATTTCTACATGTGGTATGAGCTCTTCATCTGGCTCAAAAAAACCAGGTAACTGGTCAAACAAAGAAACCAGTTCTTCTTCCTCATACGTGGCTTTCTCCAATGAAACTTGGGTATTCTATTTTTTCAACTGAAGACTTTCACCTTGTGACCTCTGTATTCTGCTTTCATTCACCTTATACACAACATTAGAGAACTTTTCAAATGATTCAAAATGTAAAGGATTTGGAGCAGTAGTGACCTCTTGCTCCACATCATATTCATTATGCTTACTTTTAGCTAGGGACATAGAAAAAATAGCAGCACCTTTAGCTGCTGGACTGAAACTTGGAATCTTGATAGGCTTGGGCTCTCAAACCTTTTGCTCTTGTTCACCATACCAACTTAGAATCTTGATTGGTTTAGATACTACTACCTTTTCATTTTCCTAATTTTGGATTGGTATGGAAGGGGTAGCCTTAATAAGATTTGACATTTTGTAATCAGGATGCTTGGTCCAAGAAGGCTGCCATGGTTGTTCAAAAGCTTGATGACTTGATTCAGGCACTAGATGTGACTAACACTGAGGGATAATAGATTGATTTTGAATGCAAACATGCTTCTGATTAAAATTAAAACCTCTAAAACTTGGAATTTGATACCTACTAACCTCATTTTGAATAGGTTGATCCAGAATGAATGTAGCTGTTTGAATTGCTTGCATTTGTGCAAGCAAAAACTTCATTTGCTCCTCCTTTGCTACTATCTCCCTTCTGAGACCTTCAAACTGTATCCTTTGTGCCTCCAACTCTTGCTCATGAAGATAGGCTTGATAATCTAGTTCCTCCTGCTACTGCTCACATTCTTGATGCCTCTTGAACTCCTCTATCTGCTTTGTGATTTCTAGCAATGTGTTTTTTATTTCATTCATGCTATTATTGAGATCAAGTGACATACTCCTTATGCTTGCAATCTCTTCCTTTGCATACTCCTGAAGCTGATTTGGTTCATGTATTGGCTGCCAACAAGGCTGAATTGGGGTGGGTGGGAGGTAAGAGTACTGTGCATGCTGATATACTGCTATTGCATGACTGCTTGGGATAAAACCAACAACATGGCTGATCTGATATGGTTGATAATATGATGGATTAGTAGCATTTTCATGATATGATGGATGATATGATATGTTTCCATGCAAGATAGACATGTTTACTCATTCAAAAAGTTGGAAAACAATTGAAACCCGATCTTGTGAAATTGTTCTCATAGGCTATAAAATCTGATCTATAAAAACTAGAAAGATAGAGTCACCAGGTATTTTAAAATAACACCTCTAAAAAGACTATATTAACTGCTAATCATACCAAAACAACAATAAATAAGTTATTTTTTGAACTAAAAACCAGTTCAAAGTCCCACTAGGCGTGCCAAAAACTGTTGTCAATTAGGATTGCACCTTTATGCAAAGCTGTGAAACTTTGCAATCCTTCGAAACATGGGATCAAACTCAGGTTGTGGGTGACCTATGTCGAGTTTGAACCTCCGGATTGTGGGCTGGTTCCCTTAAAATATTCAATTGGATCTATGACTTTGATGTGGAAAAGGGTAAAAGGATCTTTCTAAAAGCAAAATAAAACTGTAAAAATATGGTGATGCACTTAATGATGATGAAAACTTGGCAATCTAGCTCATAATAGATCTCAGAAAATCTATCCACACATACCACTTTTAGCCAATTGATCACAAAAATATTTCTAAGGGAGGCTGGAAAATATTGCTTCTTGAAGGAAAAATGGTTTTCACAACATAAAAGGATGATTTTCCAATTTGCACAACCTAAGACCTGTGATTTTAAAAGCTATCTAACACAAACAAGTAGTAATGAGACAATAATTTTAAAGGTTCTGATGTTAAACACAATAAAATCTCATCAAATCACTCATACAAGTTGCATTAATGGAAGGTAGATACTTGTTCAAGCTGAAAAATAAAGGAAATCATTGCATAAAACAAAGTATAGAACCTGTAACCTACTATAATATCTATAAATCTGCAAATAAGTGAGTTACAAAACCTCTTTCTCTCTCAAAGTGTAAAGAGCAAAAAGGCAAGAACTGCAAAATGAGTTACAAACAAACTTTGTCTCTCAATGTGTAAAAGAGAAAAGAATGCAAGAACTAGCAAAAACTAAGTTTTGCTTTACAATATATAGTTTTCTCTCTCCAAGAGGCATGAAAAATATAACTGCAGCTAACTGCCTCTAAAAATAAGCCCTCCAATTTGATCCATGAGAAAACCAAGAAATCCCTAAAAATAAGGGTCAAAATTGCCTCAAAATGAGCAAAAATAGCTCCAATATGCTAGTCTCCATATGTTTGACCCAAGAGTTGACCAATTTTGTCTATTTTAGCCCCCAAGTCATGCAAAAAATCTTCAAAAGACCTCAGTTAACTCAACTAATCTATTTTGCATGATTTTGCATTGCAAAATTGATGTAGGCAAAGAATAAAGTCATTAGGTGCTAATTACTTGACTATCAATTACATTTTGTATTAACTCTACGATTTTACAACTTGTGACAAAATAATAAAGTAATTTATAAAATATTACTTTATTATTTGTTTACATTGATTCTCAGTTGTAAAATCATGCATGATGGATGAAAATAAAACAATCACCTTATCTCTCCTATTTAATTTGCATGATCATGCATCTATATGCATATAAGGCATAAAACATACCCCCTTGTCACTCCATGCAATACTCCTTACTTCATGTATACATATTTATCATTTTGCAAAACAATGTCTTCCTTATGTCTCCCTTTATATATGCATACATAATTGCATCTTACATGCTGAAGTTTACCTTATCTCTCCATTACATAGGTGTCTTCATGCATAAGAAAAAAACATATACATTAATATTCCCTTATAACTCCCTTTGCATCATATATGCATACCTCATTATGTCTTTTAAACCTTCCATATATATGTCACTTATCTTATCCTTCATACTTGCCTTCCACCATACCTTTGAAATATTCCCTTCATTGACCTTGTTAACATACACCTTTTACAAAATACATAAGGCATTTCGGCTTGAAACACTGATAATTGTTTTGACTTTATGCATCTATAAAAAGGCAATGATAATCTCTACCCTCATGGGCCCCTTTTACCTCAACACTAGGTTTAATAATGATCAAGGTTTTGACCACGACTTTTTCATGGATAATAATAATTTTCAAAAAGAAATCAAAGAAACATCAATGACTCAAATTAGGGCTTTTGACTGAAAGGAAGTTTTAAACCCTAAACTCTATTTTCATCTTTTCATTCTACTTGTTCTGGCTTTGTAACTCCTTGACCGACGGTGAGGGTTTTGATGGCATACTTGTCTTTCTATGCAACTTCTTCAGGTGAGTTTATTCGACCTTCACCATTCGGTTAATTGGATTGTGTCTTCAATGATGATAGGTTTTTTCAAGAAAATGACACGGGTTTTGGCTATATTTTGAAGAAATAAGCTCCTCTATAACAACCTGGCTGTATCTACAGTATTTTCAAGCTTCTTATGTTTATATGAAAGATATGAGGGTTTCAAAAAGAAAATGAGGGTTTTTATTCTTTTTGTTTGTAGAAATCTCCTCTAATGGCTACGACCTGTAACATACTCTCTCTCTCTCTCTCTTTGTATATAAGAATACAAGGCACAATTTCAAGAATATATGTAGAGGCTTTTGATTTTCACAAAGAATTTTCACTTTCCTATCACGGCCATGACATTTTCTTGCCTCATGTACATGTCTTTAGACTTGGCTGATCTACATTGTCTTTGCAAAGGTCACTGCCACCTTACTTATAATTTGAAAACTCTCAAGTTGACAAAGATGTATTCCTTCATGTTGATCCTTGTCTCTTTCATGTAGTGTATATAGTGATGGGGCATGGTTTGTTGGCATATATAGAAGATATGATAGTCTTATGATGATACAACCACATAACTCCAACTTATACACCTTATGTTGTGTCTGTACTTTTTATTGCATCAAGAATTCTTTGGTGACTGCTCCTATTATTTTAGAATAATTGTCTCTTTAGGGACTGTTTCCTTCAACTTTGATGACTGTCATCACAAGGCTGATGACCTCCTAGTATAATAGTCTACTATAATCTGTGTAAGCTCCAAAACAACTTTCTTACTACTATTTTACTGTCATTCACTCATGGCACATCCTAACTTCCCATGGAACTCCTTGGATGCAAGCAAGGTATTGATCTCCTTATCATCTAAACGTTAAGAAAGGTGTCTCAACCTTGCAACTTTGAAATCTTACTATTCTTCCCAGTTTTGGTCTTTTTGGATACTCATTATCTTGGATAGTGGTCTGGAACTTTCAAAGTTTCCAAGAGAGTGAGAAATAATGAGACTTACTATTTTTAGTAAGTTCTTTGTTTGAGCTCAAATTGACCTTGAATTTTTTCCAAAAGGTGCGGAAGAGCTAAGTGAACATCTCGAGTGAGTTTCGTCTCAAGATCATATCTGGATCATGAGATATTAAAGTTTCTATTTTTTTGAAACTACAGGAAAAGTTCCAAACTCAATTTTTATGTATTGAAACTTCTCTAAATGGTTTGAAAATTATCATAACGGCCTCTGGAAGTTGGACCTTCTGTTTTGAGAAATGTAAAAACATGTTGGACACATAATAGAGCTATAAAAGGGAGAGTTACATGTGGTGGTGCGTGATTTGGTACATCATGAGGCATTTTTGATTGGGAGATAATTTGGGTGCCACTTTAGGGTGGTTTCAACTCATGGTTTTGTAATTACCGTTGGTCATGTGTTGTATTGTATCTCCTATATATCAGGAACTTGAGATGGAGGTTGTATGTAGAATCTTATAGATGTCGAATGACCTCCTGGATCCTTGGTTGGGTATATTCTTGTAAAAGATTGCTCTGCAAGTATATTGTAATCTTTGTGATTTCTGAATAATATATTGGGTAGCTTTGGAGTGTGGGGTTTTTTACCTGAAAGGGTTTTCCCCACGTATATCTTGTGTTGTGAGTTTTGTTTTTACATTTGGAAATTGTTATCATTTTCTATTAATGTGCATCTTAATCTATAACTGTAAAAGAAATTTGCATAAGTCTTTCCTCATTAGATCAGTGTAGGAAGCGTATTCCGTGTACCTTGCTTCCTTTCACTATTGACTCTTGTTATTATTTTATTGCATGAAACTCATGGAGTGCTTTGAAAGACTATTGGGTGGCTATTATACTGGCATGACTTATGGTAGTTTGTTGTTCTTTGAGTACTTGTCATAGCTATCTTTAATAGCCTTTGTGACTATCTTTTAAGAGAGATGGTTGTTTTCCCCTTCAAATGGCTGATGAATATTCTTATACCTCTGACCTTTACAAGTAACTGTTATTGATTATTTCTATTGTTCTCCTCTCATAAATGCTACTATCATCATTGTGGAGGGTGGTTTATTGACTGTCATGCATGCCATAGTGAGTAGTCCCTAGTCAGATTGTAACTGCTCCTGTCACCTATAGACTGTTCTTTTGTTTTGTATGCTTTAAACATTTCTTGTCCAATGTTGATGGATGCTCTTAATGTAGGTTTTAACCATGTCCTTCTCTATATATGCTGCTATTTGAGCTACTCTTTAGACCTCGTTTTCATTTGCATAGGTTCCTTTTCATTCACATACACTATCTTTTACTTGCTAACTATCTTTATGACCTAGAAATCTTGATGTATTAAAGAACTCCCTACAGTGATGACCTTATGGTTCACATGAATAGGGGTCTTACACAGGATATACCTTCTTTATTGCTAGACTGTCCCATCTGCTATTCCTATATGTCTTTTGACTACTCTTTGCTGACCTTTGCAAGGCTGTCATAAGCTAGTCCTTTTGATAAGACTACACCTCTTGCCTTGTATGTTATTACTCTCTTGAGCATGATGTGACTATTGATGAGTGTCAAATTGCACTCATAAAATACACCCTTTTTGCCTCTCTTTTTCCCCTATTCAGTTCATCTTCCTTGTGTTTGCACTCAAATTAGTTAAGCAAGATTGTTCTATTTTGTGATTAATTAAGATAGATTACTTGAGATTAGAATTTTTGATTAGGTGACTAATGCACGTGGGATTAATGGAAAAAATGCAGAATTTCTCTTTCTTTTTGAATCAGCAGGTGTAAATATCAGAAACAACAATTTTGTGCATCTCCGGAGATCGCCTTCAATGATCTCCGGAGACCATAACAAAGAATAGTGACACCTGGAGTTTTGAAGAATTGGGGAATGATCTCCGGAGCTCTCTGAGTGTCTGGAATATCTCTGGAGCTCTGCGAGTGTCTGGAATATCTCCGGAGCTTTGCGAGTGTCTGGAATATCTCTGGAGCTCTGTGAGTGTCTGGAATGTCTCCAGAGCTGCAGACAGGAATAGCTATCTCCGGAGCCTCTTGAGAACAGGGCATGTTCCAGTTAGAGTTGCCAACCAGAAACTTCAGCAGCAATCCTAATACCCCCCTCACTTCACTCAAATCATCACCTGAGTGGTGAAGGGTCAACTATCAGTTAAACTGCTAAAGTTTTATCTTTCCAAAGATTTTGCATGAGTTACGAATTGAACTAATTTTCAGGGCTTTAATGCCCAAGTGTATTAAGACCTAAACTTAGACCTCTGAGTGGACTTCTGTTCCACTCAAGTCTACTTTTCTTGCATGGTGATCTTTCATAAGTTAGACAATTAAGCACAAATAAGAGATGGTGTCATCTCCTAGAAAGACTGATAGATAAGTTCAGTGATATATCATCACTCTTTTTATATATACTTTCAGAAATAGTAATGAAACAACGATGATAAAATTATTCTGATTTTAGGAGATTTCAGTTCTGTTATAGCCATACTTTTTTCATGAATATAGAAGTGAATGAATTGGACTAAATTTAGTTTAGATCATCTTTTGTGCTGATTTCCTGCAATAGCCTTCAGCCTCAAAGGTGCGGAGCAAGGGCCCACTCTCACCAATTAGGCAGGAGGTTAGTATCTCCGTTTTATTATTTCAAGTTTTCTTTTATAAAAGTGTTTCTTGTTTTAATAGATAGATGCATGATATCATTCTTTACTTCAAGTACATTTCTTGTTTTATTCTGTTTTACAGCATTCATTACATTTATTCAACAAGCAGATAGATTAGTCATTCTTTTAAGCTTTAGGATTAGCTATAAACTGGTCACTTAGAATCCTTAGTTGCAGACAGCCATGGACACAGCCCTGGTTCTTTGACATCTGAAAATAGATTAAATGATGAGGTACAGCGACGATCTGTCAACTGTCCCCTGTGGATCAGTTGATAGCATAATGAACTCCTACAGTTGCTCTAATTGCCCCTTATGCTTTCTTTATGACATCTACTATTAGTTTATCATGATGTTTCACCTACCAGGATGACTATCATATCTATGGCATACATGAACATTAGAAAGACATTCCAATGATGATAGAAATAAAGAAGAATACCTTCTCATGACCGCACTTCCATATTCAACAATTTGATATCCTTTTCAAATGAATAAAAAAGGAAAACATGGTGGGCCCAACCCTTGTGGGAGCCACATTTTCTCCACATGTTTTAATGTCTTTAAATCAACAACATTACTTTTCCTATACCTGCACAGTGAACAAACAAGTTAGCATAAAAACATACCTCTTGAAGTTGATTGATCTTTCTCATGATGATTTGATTTATTGCACATGTCTGATTTGATCCATTCACATGAAATGCATAATGTCTGCAAGTTGATATGTCTGTTGATAAAAGCATGTGATAATCTTAAATATCTAGAGCTTCTAACAGGGCTTTCCCCTAATTTTTTGTAGATACACTGTCATGATCAGGAGCTGAAGACAAGGACATGAAGACCAACTCTCAACTAAAGACATCAACCTTCTGATAAAAGGCAATGATGGATATTTAATAGTCTCATGTGTTCTTTCTCTTTTCCTTTTATCATTAGATGTATAGCTTGCATATGTCTACATTGCTCATTTAGTCACTCCCACGACTTGTGTGGGACACCTTTAAACATTTCTTTAAACATGATTAGTTACTTTAACTTATGCAAATGATTTATGTATTGTTTAATTTTTTGAATCAAATGCATAGGATTGAATAACTGAAACCGATATGAAACATATGTTCAAAACATGATATGAAATGACAATTTATAATTACCTTTCCTCCACACTGAATTGTGATTACTTGAATAATTCAATCATCTCATAACTGAAAGATAAAACTAGTTAGATTATCTGTCTTTCATTGACTGTCTGATATCTTGCCATTAGATATTCCAACCACACATCCTGCACAAAATTTCTAATCTTGCAGTCACCAATGTCAAAGAACTACAACGCTTTTGGGCCTTGTTAATTATATTGCAGGATTCTATTATAAGCTTGCTGAAGATAGAATTGAGTTAAATAAGCTTCTGGAAAAGAAGCCACCACCATGGACAACAAAGCATGATGCATTGATTGATCGCATCAAGCAAAAATGTTCCCAGTTACCACCATTAAAGCTGCCAGGAAAAGGTTTCAAAATTGTTGAAACTGATGCAAGTGAAGGTGCCTGGGCAAGTGTTCTTCGAGAATAGAAAACAATCTCCTTTAATCCCAAAGAGAAAGGTGAGATTGTTCGATAAATTTCTGGTAGTTTCAAGAACAATGAAGTAGACTACCATAGTACTCATAAAGAAATTCTTGCCGTTGTCAATACTTTCCAAGCCTTTCAAATGTTCATTGCTGACAAGAGATTTTTGTTGAAAAGTGATTTGCAAAATCTGTGCGGATTCTTCTGTAAAGAATCAAAGAATAAGGTAGTAAGAGGACGACTCCTTAGATGGGCTCAACTACTCAGTACATATGAATTTGATTTTGTTCATCTTCCAGGAGTTGAAAATATTTTTGCAGATTTTATGTCAAGAGAAGGTTATTCTGATAACCCTCAAGCAAATGGAGTTGTCCGAGTCATTCGAATCAGAGAACAAAGATGGTATGAAGAAAGTCGTCATGAATGGAGTATAAATCCTTTCCAATGAAGGAACCTGCACAACTTTCAAATGGCCAATGATTTTCTCTTTGATCGGTTCAAAATGTTAATTGCTAAACAACAACTAACATCACCAGGTTTATGGACCGACATGCCATTTTTTCAGTTCTCAGCTGAAGCTAAACCCATCGATCCTGATGTTGGACATGTACTTCAAAATTGGTGTGGAGATTTTGTTCTCCCAGTCAAGTTCCTCAATCCTCCAGTTGCACGTCTGGAGCAATGGTTGAATGCAGAATATGGTAAGAATTTAATCAGAGACCTGTTCCAAGGACCTTATCCACCAGCAGATGATTTATAGTTTGAAGGAACTTCAGCTTCCACTGGATGTATTTTCAAACTTGTTTTTGATTCTCCTGTTGATAATCCAATTAGCAGGCATCTCTGCCAAATCTATGGTCCTGCGGGTTCTTCTTCTATTTTCAAACATTGGATGGTAGGAAATCGCTTGCGATACTTTCATACTCACCAGACTCCTGTCTGGATTCACACAAAAACCTACCGAATGAATGGACCTACACCACAATCTATGTCTAGAGGATTATATGGCCCATATAAGTTGAAAATAATGAGTATTATCTAGAAAGAACAAGAAGGAAGTCGACCACCTGGATGCATTCCTCATTCATCCACACAGACCTGTGCAAATTGTGTCGACTGCTCTGCCGATGATCCAAGAATACTGACTTTCGGTGCCAGTGGCAATTATCATTCTCCTGATTGTACTCATCCTGATGGAGAATTTTGTGAAGGATGTTTGTTCAACCAGCTAGGTCCTCTCAACTCTAGTATCTCCGACAACACTGGCTCTTAGGCTAATGGATGGGCTTTTCATCCATCGAGAGCATCCATCATCTCATTGAAACTGATAGACGTGGGCCCTTCCACGGTAAAAGGGGAAAGCTTACGTGCCTCACAGTAAGCACAAGTTATTCTTCTCGTGATCAAAAAGTAATTTTGTAAAAGGTTTAGTCTGTTCACCCTTATCTTGTTCACGGATTAATTGGTCCCACCTGAGGAATCTTATCCTTGATTGGGTAATCCTTCGGATAAGGGTTTGCACGTGTCCGTCTTGTATGGATGGATTCTAAAACCAGACTTCAGAGAAAGGTAAAAGCTCTGCCTCTCACAAGATCTATAAATGCACAAGAGGCCACCTTAGTTCTCAAGTAAGTCTTGGCAAGTAGAGTCTCCAAGTGAAGTCTAAAGTCTAAATTTGTAAGTCTGTAAAAGAGTACCATTATCTCTGGTTTGCTCTTTGAGTATAGGCGCATGGTGGTCTTTAAGTAGTCTTAGCTTCTACATAGATGTTTGAGTCTAGGCCAGCGCGCACTGTAATATGATGAATGTTTTGTTCCTGAGTATTCGCAATAACAATATACATAAGATCTATCTGATAGTCAGATATTCTATTCTGCATTTCATTTGTCATTTGTAGCTGTGTTTAAAAGTTGGTATCAGAGCCGATGATGTTATTGTCTATTGTTGTCATTGTTGTCTAACCATAACTAGCCAATAAGTGTTATGCTATTCACTGTATTGCTCCTTATATAGCTCTCTGTATTGCTCATATAACCCAGCATCCTGTTGTAAGTCCTCGCGGTGTAAGTCCGGTTTAAGCTTGTTGCGTCAGGGCAGATTTGAGGCAGTAATTTGTATTTCGAGTACAGATTTGAGCATAGGTTCGAGTGCAATGGATAGAGCAAGCACTTCTGGATCGACTATGGAAAGCATCGGCCATACTGCAGATCGCAACACAGAAGTTAAGTTCACCAATTTCTTTGCTGATAATGAAAGTTCATTTTGTACTCCTGAGTCTAGCAGTAATGTTTTAGATGAAGTTTTTGCTAGTAGTCAGTTTCCAGATAAAGAATTTTGTGTGCCTAAGATTAAAGCTTCTGAAATCTATAAAGACGTACCTCATGGTGTTCTAGATATGTTTGCTAAAAATAAAGGTTTGAAGAATTGGTTTGGTTATAAAACTTCCCAATGTTGTCATGTAGCTACCTTGCAACATGTTGTTACAAGTGGTAGTAAGGGTAAATTAAATTTGTTTTCAGATGCCCTTGTTGGGTAAATTAAATTTGTTTTCAGATGCCCTTGTTGCAAAGTTTCAGAAAGAAGCCTTAGCCAGTTTAGATAATCCACAGTTCATGCATCTGTCCTATGTTAGAATAGGAATCTGTGGCCACTACCGAAAAGGCTTACCTATCATCGTAATGATGATGTTGAAAGATGCCCGATTTTACAAATTGCCTCATTCCCTTCTAGGTGCTAGTTGTGATTCGATGTCCAAAGGTCCAATCTATGTCGATTGCCTATTAGACTTTCCTGTTAGTCTAAAAAATGGAAATCTAAAAGATGTTCTTGAATACAACTTCAAGACAATGAATCTCTTCATGAAGAAGAATTCTGTCGACCATTCCCTATTTTTTCTGGTTCACTATAGATTGTATAATAAGGTCATACCCTTAATGATTAATCCTAGAATAGCCCAAGGGTTAGAAGGTCTTTCCACCATCTGGACATCTTCCAGTGACAGCACACAGTTGACTGCACCCAAAATAGTAAAGTACAAAGATATTAAGATGCCTGAAGAATGGGCACCAGATCTTTGGGATACTAATAGTCAACCTGAAGCAGAAAATGAAAGACAACCACAATTGAGAGGCATCTCAATTGAAGAAATAGATGATCAGGCAGTGATCAGATTCTCATCCGGCACCCAGCCTGCCTTGCGCACTGGACCGTCCATGAGAGTAGAAAGAGTTTTCAACTATAACCAACCTGGTCCATCTGTGAGTTCCTTACCCCGCTTCCAGAGCATTAGATTACAACCCTCTAAGGGTTTTGAAGATTTATTTAAAATCCCCTCTATAGCAAAGCCTAGCAGTTTTATAGCTTCAGCCATTCCTACTAGTTCTTCATGCACCCATCAAAAGTTTTCTAAATTAGATAATGGGTTGTATAGATGTGAAGACTGCTCTTTTGTTTTCAATCCTCCTAGATCCGGCCGTGTTCAAATGTTTTCAGCCCGACAAGCCACTATGCCTGAACAGGATATTTCTGAATCCAATGAAAAGGTTATAACCACTCCTGCAGGTCCTTGTCCCGTTCCCAGTACCATTCCCCCTTTCAAGGATTTCATCCTTTATGATACAACCGAAACCTACAAAGCTGATTTATGGTCTCTGCATTTATTTCCTATCTCTGAAAACTCCCAAGGTACCAGCCAAAGCAAATTGCTTAATTGGACAAACCTTTGTCTAAGGAAATCCATGCTCCTTGCTGAGGATAGAAAGATCTGGCACCAGATCGAAGTAGTCAAGGCTGATAAAGCACGCCTCTGTGCTCAAGAGAATTTCCATTCTCTTATCTCCACTCTTGAACGCTTGGAAAAGCGTCTCACTGATCAGTGGATGAACTCTGTTAACAAAGATCTTCAGGAACTCAAAGCCCAGTATAATGAGTTCAAGAGTCAAGCTGAAACCTGGTGGGTTGCTCAGCAGCGATCTTTAGATCAACAGAGAGAACTTCTGCAAAAAGTCAGAAGTGAAGTGAAATTAGATTGTAATGTGCTTGGTTCTCAATTGAATACTACAAATATACATGTAAAGCATAATGCTCAGAGACTCACTGAAATCTTTGAAGAAGTCCATTCAATTGCACAATCACAACTTCTCATGAGTGATTCCATCAGATCAGAATCCTCCAGCATACAGTCTTCTCTCCATGAAGAGTCTAGGACTATTTAGTCCATGACCCATACAGTTCGTTAGCAACAGACTGTAAGGACAAAGAATTTCCCTTCTAGTACAAAGGGATATTTACAGGCTCAGTATGAAGGACCTAAGTTAACCACTGAAGTTAGGCAGCCTGTAATTGAAAAATTTTATGGTCCCTCTACAGGGAATCTAAGAGAAACCACTCTAAAGGAACAAGCCAAAGGAAAGTTCCAAATGGCTTGTGGTTCTAGTTCTAATCCTAATGGATCTAATCCTGTTGATCCATTCAAAAATATTCAAACTCTGAAAGCTGATACACCGCCCCTTGTTAATTTTGATCATTTTGAAGATATTGAAAATACAAGAGGAATAGATGCAATGCGAGCTTGGATAACAAATTATATATCCACTAATGTTGATGTTGATGAAAAGCAGGTGATAAAGCAAGCTCTTAATGCAATGACTGGTGTTGCACGACATGTCTGGGATAGATTAGATGATGCTTACAGAGAAATGCTATTAGATAAAGGTACAGATCAAGTCTGTGCTCAGTTGACTCGTCTGTTTGTTGGTAAAACAGACACTAGAGAAAAGTTGGCCTATAACAAGTTTATCAAAGGTAAATGTAAGGACCTCAAATATTTTAAACAATATTGTGATATCTAATATGAGAATTTCTATTTGTCAGGCCGTGAGCAGAATCATGAATTCATGTTCACTACTTTTCTAAAAAGCTTTGGTACTGTGATAGGAGAATTCTATCACAAGAAAGTTCTTGAAAACCTGGTCACAGAAAATATAGAAATGAAAGAGCTAACATATCCACAGCTAGTTCAATTCTTAACACAGATTAATGAAGAAATCTGCGAAGAAGGAAAAGCCAAGAAAGAAATAAAAAAGGTACAACCTTTACTTTCTTCATCTGTTTGCTACCAGATTATGCCTTCTAATCAGTTCCCCGAAAAGGGAAAATCTTCTTGTTATAATTGTGACAATTTAGACAAATCCTACAAGAAGAAAAAGAAGAAACTCAAAAGTAAGTATCCCAAGAAAAAAAGATACTTCAGAAAAAGAGATAAGAAAAGAAGGAATTCCAAGAAATGGAAACCTACCTGTTATATTTGCAAGGGTGATCATTTTGCAAATAAGTGCCTGGATAGAAATAAGAAAAAAGGAAAAGGTAAAGTCCGTGCAGCCAGAGAAGCAGGTGTTGAAAATGATGAATTTGAATTCATCAATGCTTATCCATCAGACTCAGAGGATATTATCCTCTCTAGTTCAGAATCAAGTACAGAATCTGAGTCTGAAGAATATGTGTCAGCTCAAGAACAAGCTCAGGTCAATTTAATGACCAAAGAAGTTCAATCCTCTGATGAGGATTCGGGAGTCTCCTACTATTGCAGAATGCTCAGAAGGGACACTTGTGCCGAATTGGACAAGGTAATTGAAGATATTGTCCAAATTGAATCTCAACTCCATACCATGGATATGGGTCAAGAAACATGGAGAAAGCTCACCGCTCAATTGGACCAGCTCAAATCCAAAAAGTATTTCCTACTTCAGCCATCCATCGAAATGGACATGCTCGACCTCCTAAACTTCCAGTTAGAAGATCTCCTATTCTCCAATACGGTCTATCAGTCTCTCCTACAGAAATTCCTGAGCAACATGGTTATAAACCATTACAGCAAAGAGAGCCTTGGCCTCCTGGACCTCCAGCTCAACGGCCATAGTCATTTGGACCTTTGGATCAATGATCCATCCTTAATGCTCCTTCTACAGGAAGTATGGCAAGACGCATTTGGAGAAGAAATAGAAAATCCTTTTTTGAAAAGGTTGTTACTCAAGCTCAGGCAGAAATTTCAGAAATCGATGATGAAGAAAATTTCTATCTCACAGAAGAAATGGAGAAAGCCCTTAAACTTGATAAGTTTGTCAGCCAATTCAATTTTGCTGGATCCATACAGTTGCCTGCTTAAGCCTCTTTCACAAAAGAACAACTGTATTGTGAAGAAAAGCCCTACAACCCTCTCATTCATCATGCTGTAGAAGAACAAGGTGAACCCAAAGTCACCTTTGAAGAAGGCTCAAGTAGTCACCAGAGGAAAGCCTACAAAAGGAGTGCCAAGCCAACCACTTCATGTCCTGGAATAATTCTGACAATCCACTTTCCAGGTATAATGGCATACCCACTAGCATTCCTTATTGATACTGGAGCAGATCTAAACATTGCCAGGTACAATGCTTTCCCTAAAGATCCCTGGATTGAAGGCACTACAGGTATTACTTTTGGTAATTCCGAAAAGGAAGATAGTTCCTCATTCTGCATTGCTCCTATTCAAATTGGATTTGATGGTTTTACGGATAATCTAACATTTGTCCAATATGAAGTTGATGGGTATGATGGCGTAATTGGAAGCAAAGCCATTCAACAATGGGAACCTTTCACCATTGACTCTGATTTTATTATAATTCGGAATACATATCAACTTCCAAGGCTTTATCAAGATCTAGCTTATACTTCAAAGCTAGAAAAAGAAAAGAAAAAGAAACCAGTTAATGCAATTTGGTTAGCCAAACAAATGGATGCAAGTCAAGAATCTCTTGCAGAGATTAAAACTGCTTTTGCTGACACAGTCATGACAAAAGATTTAAAGAAGCAGAAAAGGAACCTGACTTGTGATCTCCCTCTCAAACGGGATCCTCAAGGTAATGAACTCATTCCCAAAGCCAAAGCTAATTATTTTCTAATGAGTTCATCTGAAGCATTAACTTGTAGAACAGAAGTTGCAGAGCTTGAACGGCTCCACATTATTCAAACTTCTAAATCTCCATTCTCATGTCATGCAATGTATGTACCAAAGGTTGATGAGAATGGTAAAGAATTACCTGAAAAATGGCTAGTTGTAAATTATAAGCCGTTAAATGACTGTCTTGTTGACAATAGACATCCTCTGCCAAGTAAGGATCATATCTGGCAGACTATCCAAGGTAGTCATGTATATTCTAAATTTGATTTGACAAAAGGGTTCTGGCAGATTGGTCTTAAAAGTGCTGATTTTTATAAAACAACCTTTTCTGTTCCCCAAGGTCTGTATGAATGGACTGTTCTTCCATTTGGGATTAAAACTGCTCCTTCCATTTTTAAGCAAAAAATGGATGTTATATTTCGACCTTATGCCAAATTTATCCAACCCTATATTGATGACATTCTTGTCTTCAGTCAGGATATGCCTCACCATCTTGACCATCTCCATCAATTCCTCTCTATTTGTCAACATAATGGTCTTGCTGTCAATCCCGCAAAGTCTTTCTTTGCTCAGACCCACATTGTGTTCATTGGCATCAAGCTTCTTCCGGGGGGGAGGATGGAGGCCCAACCACACATCCTGCACAAAATTTCTAATCTTGCAGTCACCAATGTCAAAGAACTACAACGCTTTTTGGGCCTTGTTAATTATATTGCAAGATTCTATTATAAGCTTGTTGAAGATAGAATTGAGTTAAATAAGCTTTTGGGAAAGAAGCCACCACCATGGACAACAAAGCATGATGCATTGATTGATCGCATCAAGCAAAAATGTTCCCTGTTACCACCATTAAAGCTGCCAGGAAAAGGTTTCAAAATTGTTGAAACTGATGCAAGTGAAGGTCCCTGGGCAGGTGTTCTTCGAGAATAGAAAACAATCTCCTTTAATCCCAAAGAGAAAGGCGAGATTGTTCGATAAATTTCTGGTAGTTTCAAGAACAGTGAAGTAGACTACCATAGTACTCAAAGAAATTCTTGCGGTTGTCAATACTTTCCAAGCCTTTCAAATGTTCATTGCTGACAAGAGATTTTTGTTGAAAAGTGATTTGTAAAATCTGCGTGGATTCTTCCGTAAAGAATCAAAGAATAAGGTAGTAAGAGGACGACTCCTTAGATGGGCTCAACTACTCAGTACATATGAATTTGATTTTGTTCATCTTCCAGGAGTTGAAAATATTTTTGCAGATTTTATGTCAAGAGAAGGTTATTCTGATAACCCTCAAGCAAATGGAGTTGTCCGAGTCATTCGAATCAGAGAACAAAGATGGTATGAAGAAAGTCATCATGAATGGAGTATAAATCCTTTCCAACGAAGGAACCTGCATAACTTTCAAATGGCCAATGATTTTCTCTTTGATCGGTTCAAAATGTTAATTGCTAAACAACAACTAACATTACTAGGTTTATGGACCGACATGCCATTTTTTCAGTTCTCAGCTGAAGCTGAACCCATCGATCTTGATGTTGGACATGTACTTCAGAACTGGTGTGGAGATTTTGTTCTCCCAGTCAAGTTCCTCAATCCTCCAGTTGCACATCCGGAGCAATGGTTGAATGCAGAACATAGTAAGAATTTAATTAGAGACCTATTCCAAGGACCTTATCCACCAGCAGATGATTTATAGTTTGAAGGAACTTCAACTTACACTGGATGTATTTTCAAACTTGTTTTTGATTCTCCTGTTGATAATCCAATTAGCAGGCATCTCTGCCAAATCTATGGTCTTGCGGGTTCTTCTTCTGTTTTCGAACATTGGACGGTAGGAAATTGCTTGCAATACTTTCATACTCACCAGACTCCTATCTGGATTCACACAAAAACCTACCAAATGAATGGACCTACACTACAAGCTATGTCTAGAGGATTATATGGCCCATATAAGTTGAAAACAATGAGTATTATCTGGAAAGAACAAGAAGGAAGTCGACCACCTGGATGCATTCCTCTATCATCCACACAGACCTATGCAAATTGTGTTGACTGCTCCACCGATGATCCAAGAATACCGACTTTCGGTGCCAGTGGCAATTATCGTTCTCCTGATTGTACTCATCCTGATGGAGAATTTTGTAAAGGATGTTTGTTCAACTAGCCAGGTCCTCTCAACTCCAGTACCTCTGACAGCATCGGCTCTTAGGCTAATGGATGGGCTTGTCATCCATCGAGAGCATCTATCATCTCATTGAAACTGATAGATGTGGGCCCTTCCATGGTAAAAGGGGAAAGCTTACGTGCCTCACAGTAAGCACGAGTTATTCTTCTCGTGATCAAAAAGTAACTTTGTAAAAGGTTTAGTCTGTTCACCCTTATCTTGTTCACGGATTAATTGGTCCCACTTGAGGAATCTTATCCTCAATCGGGTAATCCTTCGGATAAGGGTTTGCACATGTCCGTCTTGTATGGATGGATTCAAAAACTGGACTTCAGAGAAAGGTAAAAGCTCTGCCTCTCGCAAGATCTATAAATGCACGAGAGGCCGCCTTAGTTCTCAAGTAAGTCTTGGCGAGTAGAGTCTCCAAGTGAAGTCTAAAGTCTAAATTTGTAAGTCTGTAAAAGAGTACCATTATCTCTGGTTTGCTCTTTGAGTATAGGCGCATGGTGGTCTTTAAGTAGTCTTAGCTTCTACATAGATGTTTGAGTCTATGCCAGTGCGCATTGTAATATGATGAATGTTTTGTTCCTCAGTATTTGCAATAACAATATACATAAGATCTATCTAATAGGCAGATATTCTATTCAGCATTTCATTTGTCATTTGCAGCTATGTTTAAAAGTTGGTAACTAATTGGACTGTCAAATTATCCTATCAACTGATCCTTATTTCTCTTGTCAAGACATTATACATTCACTGATTGCATTAACTTAAAAAGTTTTCGTTTACTCCTTTTGTAACAACTACAAATCAGGTCTAACTAAATTAAGTGTGAACATAATTTAGTAACACCGAGCAAAGTGAAAGTGAAGAGGAAGACAAGTAAGGATGTTGAAAGCTATATCAAGTATTCATATTAAAATTTGAGTAGATATTCCAAATTATTTCAATAGTCTAAACTTTGAAGAATTGATAGACTATAACTAATTTAGAAGAACATTGAGTATGAAGATATTAATGAATTGAGCATGGTAAAATTTGCTAAGACTAAGTTGAAGGGTCCTGCTACCATTTGGTAGAAGAAAGTTCAACTCTAGAAAGAAATAGGAAAGTAAATCTAAAATTGGAAATGAGACATGATGGTGAAGAAACTAAAATCTAATTTCTTTCCTACAAATTATAATTTAGAGTTGCTAAAGGAGTTACACAATTTAAAGAAAAAGGATATGACTGTGAAAGATGACATTGAAGAGTATTATAGATTGACAATTTATTCGAGACATTATGATGGAGTGGAGAAAGTGGAAAGATACATGATTGGTTTGAGAGAGTCAATTCAAGAAGAGCTAGGTATGTTAAATATCTAAACAATAGAGGAAGCATATTAGATGGCCTTAACCACAAAAACTATCATGAATAGAAGATTTAGAGATAGGCATAACTGACAAAGAGGTAGAAAGAAGATTCCACCAAGATAGATCTCATTGTGGTGATAGGAGACCATATGCAAAGGACCCTAAGAGTAATAGCCTATACCACAAGGAAGGAGGAAGCTACAACAATAGGGAAGGCAATAATTCATACTACAAGGAAAGTGATGACAAGAATTCATACCATAATGATAGAATTGATGCATATTAGAGAGGTAGAGGGAGATATGGTGGAGGAAATGGGAGATCCTTTAGGGGAACATGCTTGAGGTATAAGGAAGGACACCAAGCATTTGAATGCTACCAAGGTCAAGGAAGCCCTAACAAGAGGCAAAAAGGGAGAGTGAGAGTTGTGCATGCTAATAAGGAGATTGAGAGACCATACAACTCTGAGGATGAACTAAAAAAGGTGAGTCACTTGCTATATATGAGGAGAGATATGTTGAAGCATGATTGTGAGGAGGAAAGAATATAGAGAAATTATTTGTTCAAAACAAACATTGCAAATCAGAAGGTAAGTGTTCAAAGGTTATCATAGACATTGGTAGTATACATAATTTAGTGTCTAAAGAGTGGTTGATTTGCTAAAATTGGAAAGGCTAAAGCACCCTAAACCATATAGGATTGCTTGGTTATACAAAGATCATAAGGTGTTGGTAAAAGAATATTGTTGGGTCAAATTCAAGATAGGTACATATCATGGTGAAGTTTTGTGGGACATAATGCCAATGGATGTGTGTCATTTGCTATTGGGGAAACCATGGCAATTTGACAAAAGTGCATACATGATGGAAGAGTAAATACTTATAGTCTTACAATGAATGGTAAGAGACATAGGTTGATCTTTCTAAAAGAAAGAGGAGAGGTCTACAATAGCGCCATGATTTGTTTGCTAGATGGAACAAAGTTCTTAGATGGCCTGAGGCATGAGAGTATGTGTTTTGCATTAATTTCTAAGGTGTGCAACACTGCAAGCACAACATGCACCATTATAGATGTAGAGGAGATACCTCAGGAAGAAGTTTTTGAACTATTGAAAGAGTACAATGATATCATATTAGACAATACATTAGATGGACTGCCATCAATAAAGAATATTGGTCATCACATGGATCTAATTCTAAGGGAAAATTTTCCAAATAAGGTGACACATAGGATGACACCAACAAATTTTGAATTAGCATGTGCATGAATTGTTGAGGAAATGATTGATTATAGAGAGTTTGAGCCCATGTGTGGTACCTACAGTACTAGCACCTAAGAAGAATGGTAAGTGGAGGATGTGTATAGACTCTAAAGCAATAAATAACATCACTATAAAGTATAGATTACCATTGCTAAGGATAGATGACATAATGGACTATTTGAATGAAGCAAAATATTTTATCAAGATTGAATTGAAGAGTGGCTATCATCAAATAAAAAATAGAGAAGAGGATGAGTGGAAAATTGTATTCAAGAGAAATGGAGTACATGAATGGTTGGTTATGCCTTTGGGTTAACTAAGGAACCAAGTACATTTATTAGGTTGATGAATGAGGTCTTAAAGTAAATTTTGGGTAAGTTTATGATTGTTTACTTGGATGATATTTTAATTTTCAATAAGACTAAGGAGAAGCACTTAGAGCATATTAGACTAATATTGCAAAGTTGAGGGAAGAGAAGTTGTTGATTAATGTGAAGAAGTATAGCTTCATGAAAAAAGAATTGGTATAATTGGGTTTGTAATCTCAGCTAAAGTATTGAAGAGGGGTATAAAGAAAGTTAAATAAATTGTTTCAAGTGGCCTACACCAGTAAACGTTGGAGACATAAGATCTAATCACTAGTTTAGTAAGTTTAGATAGAAATTTCATCAAGCATTTTAGTGGTATAAATGTGCACCATTAACTAAGACAATGAGAGGTGATAAGAAGGAATTTAGATGGACGTCAAGAGTGGATAGAAGTTTTGAGTTGATAAGGAAGAAGGTAACAAAACAACTAGTGTTAGCATTACCAAAATTTAATAAGGTATTTCAGGTTTATTGTGACACAAGTGGAAGTGCAATGGGAGTAGTGTTAATCCAAGAAGGTAGACCAGTAGCTTATTTTAGTAAAAATTTGAATGATGTAAGGAAGAGATATTAGTCTATGATCAAGAATTTTATGCCATAATCTAATTATTGAAGAGCTGGAGACATTACTTATTATTGAAGGATTGTGTTGTACACTAATCATTAGTCATTATAGTATTTGAACAATCAAGGTAGGTTGAACCAAAGACATAGGAGATGCGTTGAATTTATGTAGAGTTATAATGTGTCGAAGCATAGAAGTGAAAAATTAAACAAGGTTGCAAATATGTTGAGTAGGAGACATAATTTGCTAGTTGAGATGAGGATAGAAGGAGTTGGATTTGAAGAGTTGAAGAATTTGTATGAAGTTGATAAAGATTTTGTCAAAGCATGGAGAGCATGTAAAGAATCGGTGAGTATGAATATGAGTAAGTGGCTTGATTACATAATCTAGGATAACTTGTTATTTAGAGGGATTCAATTGTGTATTCCTAGAAGCTCAATGAGGGAGAATTTGATCAAGGAGAAGCATAGTGATAGTTTGGTTGGATATTTTGGTGTAGGTAAGACAAAATATTCATTGAGAACTATTTTTCACTACAAATATATAAGGATGTGAGGAAATTTATTCAAGGTTGTAGAACTTGTTAAGTTGTAAAGGGGTGATCCCACAATAATGGGTTACACTTTTTGGCCAAAGTTGACATTGAAATGAACATTTTGGAAAAAATGTCACTTTCAGACACCTATAGTTGCTAAACCATGAGGAATTTTGAGATGATTTAAACTAGTGATTTGTCACATTTTGTCTATAGATTCTAAATATATTTTTCTAAATTTTTTTGGAATCAAATTGCATTTATTTTTCCATCTCCTTCAATAACTAGTTTTTAACAGTAAACACCATTTTTAAAGAGTGATGTGAACTGTGTAAAACATAACTTTTTTTCTATGAAGGATAAAATTCTAATTTTTTTGAATTTAGATTTTTAACTACGATATCTAGAGGATGCATTTGGTTGCATAATACTTTATTGAATATTTTTCTTCTAATTAACTTTTGAAGTCAAACCAATTACAATTTAGACATAGGTGTACTGTGTAAAGCCTAACTTTTTTTGTATGTATCGGAATTCAATTTTTTTTTCTATTGGATCAAGGACATGAATACCAAGAGGATAGATATTTTTTATAATTTTGTTTTGGTAATATACTATTTTTCCACATGTGCAGAACAGAGAGCTTGATTTTTGGTGAAAAACCTATGTTTAATTAAACTAAAAAAATTGTATAATAAAACCAAAATATATTAAAATTATACTTGATAGAAAGCTTACTTTGAGGACTATAATCATCCAGATGGGTTTGTTAAGTTGATTCCATTTTGATCCTCAACCTAGGCCTCGAAACCCAAAAATTTGCATAAAATTGCATTTGGAGAGGGGCAAGGGCTAAATAAGGGGGTTTGAGCGAAAGGAGTTCAAACGAACCCCTAGAGAGGGTGTTTGAATGAAAGGGGGTTTGATTGAACCCCCTTTCATTAGAACCCCCTAAAAATAACATTAAAAATTTGAAATAACATTAAAGGGGGTTCGATTGAACCCCCTTTCATTAAAATAATAAAAAATCCGACATAAAGTGGGTTCGTTCGAATGGGGGGGTTTGAATGAACCCATTTTTTGGTTTGTTCGAACACCCCTATTTGACTGAACCCCTCCAAAACTTTTTTTTGGTGCACAGGCATTTTTCCTTTGTCAATGTAATTGTAACCCAGTATTGTGGGTTCACCCAATTTAGGGGAACAGTCAAAACATTGGTTTGTATCACCCAATACCAATTATGAAGAAACCTTGGGAAGATATAAGAATGGATTTTCTATTGGGGTTTATAAGAACACAAAGATGACATTATTCTATATTTGTAGTTGTGGGCACTATCTTTGGCCACAAATATATAAGGATGTGAGGAAATTTATTTAATGTTGCAAGACTTTTTAACTTGGAAAGGGGGGAAATCAAAACATTAGTTTGTATCAGCCATTTCCAATTTCAAAAAAAGCTTGGGAATATATTGTAAGAACCGTGTCTAATTCTGCCTTGAAATTTTTGATTTTATTGGTTTGACATTTTGTCAAACACTTGGCATGAAGTCTGATTTTTTTTGTTTCTAAGTGTAATTTGTTTTGGACAATAGATATATGTATGACAATTGCTCAAAAATACATGAAACTCATGTGCATTTATGAATGACTCATCAAACATATATTCTATCTCATAACTAAACCCTTATAATGGAAATTAAGTGACTCATAAAAATAATTTCAGAATATGATCAATTGCTGATATAAATTAGATTATTCAGAATTGAAATGACATCACAATACAATGCTTAAACATGCCAAAATGTAACTTAGATATCTGCTATTCATAATCATATTATTACATTGATAAAAAATGGTCTTTACATACCAAAAACAATGGATGATGATGTCTTTTTCAAACCCTAGCTGGATGATCAGAATTGGCACTTGTTATACACCTTTGAAACTCAAAAAGACCCACGATTCCTCCTTAAACAACTAGGTCTCCTCCCAATAGGGTAGGGCTACCAAATATGGGCGAACAACTTTCTAGATGAGAGGGCGATGACTAGGGTTTAGCCTCCAATATGTCTCAAAACCTAAAATTCAGCTTCCCAAGGATGGTGCTCATCTAGGGTTAAAGCCATTGCATTATTCTTCTATGAAAACTCTCAATATGAGGCCCTAAAATTGTCCCTCATATTTGATATGAAATCTGAATCAAACCCGCAATCAAATCTACAATTATACTCCCACAAAATTGACCAAATCCCAAATTGGTATTTGGCACAAATCTTCCTATTTGGAGATGAAACCCTAGCTGCTGTAACCTACAAAAATAATGACTTTTCCAACTCTTCCACAATGCCAAAATTCTACAATAATGCTCAATAGTAAACCCTAGGTGGATTTACCTCTCAAGTGATATTGTTTTGTCCAAACCACAAATGTCTAAGGGTTTTCATTCTTCGAACAAGCTAAACTAGAAGTTACAACGGAATAGAAACTTTCTAATATTCAATTCTCAAATGATAGATGATGAAATGAACTCTGAATGACCTCCTTATAAAGCCTCCAAGAGGTCTGCTCCATTTTGCCAATTTTAATTTTCTTTTGACATCCATAAGTGGGGCGCTCCACTTGCATAATAAAACAATAATTTATTTGACATTTTATTATATTTTATTATGTTACTTCTTTCCTTTCTCCAAGTGACTTCAAAATTATTTCACTTAACTAATTTTTCTTTCTCCAAGTCACTTTTGAAACAATGGCTCAACTTAACTTCAATTTAGCTTAGGTGGATTTGGCTCAGCTAAGGAGGACAAAAAGGGGACAGTACAAGTCCTCCCACCTCAAGATTGCTTGTCCTCAAGAAATCGAATGAGATAAATTTACATTAGGCCCAAACACTCCAATCAATTTCTGGACCCCAAATTAATCTAGGACTTTGGTATAGCTTCTCATGTGATATGCTATGTTGCACAAGGTTTGGAAAAGAGATTTTATGAAACCTTTTTTGCTAAAAGTGCCACTATCCTCCACATGTATTAAAAAATCTTCCTAAAGTTTTGTGATTCCCTATCATGCTTTTGCTGCTCCATGTTGATAAACACTAAAAAATCCACATAAATGTCCTCTTTTTGCATAGCAAGTACTTGTGAATTATCAAAATGAAGTGCTTCTTTGTCCATAACTCTCATACTCTTGGCTATAATTTGGTGTGACAATATGTGCTTGAGTGCTTTCATTGTAACTTGTTTCCCCTCATGTTAATGACTCTATGAAGTGAATGTAACCATTGCATCCCAAGAACAATGTCATTATCTTTCAAATCAAGAACATAGAAGTCATTACAAAGTGTATACTAACCAAAGAGCATACTAAGCTTGTTGATTTTTTTCTTGCATGGAATAATTAAACCAAATGTTGTAGTCACATCAAATCCCTCAAAATGATCACTATGGTATCCCCTCTTAACCACGAAACTCTCATCAATGTAGTTATGAGTAGCTCCACTATCAAGAAGCGCCATTAACTTACACCCAAATAAGATGACTTGAAATAGAAATGGATTATACCTTGGAACTCTTGAAAGATAAGTGATCATGCTCCCTTTGTTACCATCAATCTCAATATGTGATGCTAGTTGTCCATGTTCACTTTCTAAACTAGTGTATACTTCCACATCATCACTATCAGAGGTAATCTCTATATAGTGCACTTTACCTTTTCCAAGACACATATGACTGGGTTTCCATGCTTCATTAGAAGAGAAACAAAACTTTTTTCTGCAAAGATCATTCTTTGTCTCAAGATCCATCTTTGGTGGTGTTTCAAACTTTGTAGGCTTGGGTTGATCAAGTAAATTATGATCTAATTTTTCATGCTTAGAACTCTTATTATATGGCTGATTGGTAGAAGGTGATATTTCTAAGTTAAGTTGATGCAGTTCAACAATTGAGAAACCAAAGAGGTTTGCCAATTGTTGCAACCTCCTTTCAAAAAAAATCAACACAAGTAATTTTTAAACAAAATCTTCAGCACAAGAATATTTATTTGCATTCAGGAAATATTGGAACTCTACAAGTATAACAATAAAATTCTCCATGAAAGATTCATCTAGAACAACAATCATCTATAGGCAAGATTAAGAACAAATATGCAAAGTGTCTACAAGCAGGTTCTAGAAATGGATAAAAAATCAGCTACAATTCCACAATCCCGTCACTTTCCATCTATTATTGCTCCCTCATTATCATCAAGATTTTAAAATTATTTCTGGGTTTTATGTCCCTCCTTCCCATATTTCCAAATCATTTTGAATTTCTCAATTTTGTTAAGAAATGAGAAAGTTATGCCTCTTTTTCTAAAACTGGGTCTCACAGATATGACCCAAACAATCTCCCTCTCCCCAATAATGCCAATCAAACCTCCACCTCCTCCATTCTAGGCATGGTAATTCATGCAATTGGCCTCTTTAATACTTTTTCAATGCAAATTCAAACTTTTGCCAAAAATTTCTATCAAATTCCTCATTCGGCAACTCCACTCCCCAACACCCAACATCATGGCAAATATTTTATTCCATATCATTTAATTCTTCTTGGGAGTTACAAAATATAAAAATACATTTCCTAGCTAGGGTGTGAGATTTCCCTTACCAAATGCAATGCTAATTCACTTGAATTCGGGCCAATGAAATATATGAATAAAAATATCTTCAAAGGTTGCTGAAGAAAGGTGAAAGGAGATCAAAATCATGCCTACAACACAAAAACAAGCCAAAAATTGAAAAACATAAAATAAAGATCTTTTTGGTTGTGCAGGATTGCACTTCACCCCTGATGCTCCCGCATCAAACATCTGGGGTAAGAAATAATGTTTCATGAGTGTAGATTCATGAACATTCAAAAGGATTTGGTATACCAAGCTTGAGAAGCTCAGGGGTAACCACCCATGTTGCCTCTTCCATCTTCCTTCCCTTCCATTTGATCAAGTACTCCTTGTATTCGTTGCCTCTTGTCCTTCTCACTACTCTTGAGTCAATAACTTCATCTACCTCTTCATGTTCTCTTGCTGGAAGTTGCTGCTCCAAACTCATCTAAAAAAGTAGTCTTCTCCTCATGTGTTTCGTCACCAATAGAATGATAAAGATTAGAAACATTAAAGATGGGTGAAATATCCACTCTTGGAGGTAATTCTATCTCATATGGATTTATTAAAAATTTTCTGAGTATTTTGTATGGTTCAATCTTCTTACTTTTCAACTTGTTATAAGTGCCTTGGGCAAATCTTTCCTTCCACAGGTGTGCCAAAACTAACTCTCCCACTTCAAATTCTTATTCTCTTCTTTTCAAATTAGCATGGGCCTTGTACTTGCTTGTATTGGAATCCAAGCTCTCCTTGACCTCCTTATGCAACTCATGTAAATAATCAACAAAATCCTCTATAGCTACACTTTTCTTTCCAAAATTTGCATTATCTCTTAACTCATGAACACCTTTTGGACTATAACCATAGACAATCTGAAATGGACTCTTACCCATGCTTCTATTGATGGAATTATTGTAGGCAAATTCAGATTGTGCAAGCACCACATCCCACTGTTTTGGTCTGCTATCTGTCAAGCATCTTAACAAATTTCCAAGAATTCTATTAACCACCTCTATTTGGCCATCCGTTTGGGGGTGATAGGCTGAGCTATAAGTTAAATGTGTGCCCAACTTCTTCCATAATGTTCTCCAAAAATGACTAACAAATTTAATATCCCTATTCGAAACAATGCTTCTTGGCAAACCATGCAACCTTACAACCTCTTTGAAAAATAAATTGGCAACATGTGAAGCATCACTTTCAACTTATTGCAAGAAATAAAATAAGCCATCTTTGAAAATCTATCAACCACAATAAAAATAGAATCATTACCTTTTTGGGTTCTTGGCAGCCTAAGTTCAAAATCCATACTCACTTCCTCCCATGGCTTATTTGGAATTGGCAAAGGCTGATATAACCATGTGTTTTGGCTAGCCCCTTTGGCATGTTGACATATTGAGCATATTTGAACCATAATTTTCACATCCCTACCCATACTTGGCTAATAGTAAGTTTCACTCAGCTGCCCCAAAGTTTTATCCACTCCAAAATGTCCACCAAGTCCACCATGTTTTTCCCGCATCAAGTTTTCCCTCATTGATCCCCTTGGTATGCACAATCACTACCCCTTGAACAACAACCCCTCTTGAATGAAATATTCTAGCCACTTGGTTCTATCACTCTCTATTAGAGACTTACAAGCTATCCATGCCTCACTAAAATCACGATCCTTTTCATACAACTCTTTCATCAAATCAAAACCCATAACATTCACTTGCATTTTATTTTGCAACAAACACCTCCTACTCAAAGCATCCGCTACCCGATTTGACTTACCACTTCTATGTTTAAGAACAAAAGAAAATCTTTGTAAGAACTCCACCCACCTGATATGCTTTTGATTTGGCTTACCTTGGCTATTAATGAATTGCAAGGCTTGATGGTCTATGTAGAGGACAAACTCCTTTGGTAAGAAATAGTGTCTCCACTTCTTGAGGGCCTATGCAATAGAGTAAAACTCTTTATCATACACTGAATATTTTCTCTTGGATTCATTTAAATTTTCACTGAAGTAAGCTATGGGCCTTCCTTCTTGACTAAGAACTCCTCCTATCGCTGCCCCACTTGCATCACACTTAACTTGAAACACTTTGTTAAAATCCAACAATGCTAAAATGGGCTATTCGGTCACCTTTGCCTTCAAAATGTTAAAACTTCTCTCTGTTGTAACTGTCCATTTGAAGTCCTTTCTTTCTCCCTTCATTGTGTCTATGATTGGTGCACAAATGCTACTAAAATTTCTGATAAATTCCCTATAAAAAGTTGCCAAACCATGAAGACTCCTTGCCTCAAATAGGCTCTTAATTAGGTGATGGCCATTCTAGGATTGCCTTAACCTTTTTCAGATCCATCTTTAAGCCTTCCTTTGAGATTACAAACCCCAAATATACCAAATCCTCCTTCATAAAGGCACATTTTTCAAGGTTGACCAGCAACTTTTCCTCTCTTAATTTTTGCAAAACAGGCCTAACTTGCTCTAGATGTTCATCTTTTTCTTTGCTAAAAACTAAGATGTCATCTAAATAAACAATCACAAACTTACCAAGGAATGGTTTGAGCACCTCATTCATCAATCTCATGAATGTGCTTGGGGCATTTGTGAGTCCAAATGACATAACGAACCACTCATATAACCCCTCCTTTGTTTTGAATGCAGTTTTCCACTCATCTCCTTCTCTAATCCTTATTTGGTGGTATCCACTTTTCAAATCAATTTTGGTGAAATATTTTGCTCCACTTAAGCAATCCATCAAATCATCCATACGAGGCAATGTGAACCTATACTTGATTGTTATCTTGTTAATAGCCCTTGAATCCCTGCACATACGCCATTCTCCATCCTTCTTGGGTGCCAAAACTACCGGTACTACACATGGGCTCAAACTTTCTCTTATCAAGCCTTTGTCCAACAATCCTTGCACTTGTCTATTTATCTCTTCATTTTCGTTTGGGTGAGCATTCTATATTCTACCTTTTTTGGTAAGCTTGCTCATGGTATCAAATCCATGCAATGACTTACACTTCTAATTGGTGGGGGTCCATCTAGAAGATCCTTCATCAAAATATCTTCATATTCTTGCAATATCCTCTTGATTTCCTCAAGAATTTCTTGTTCTTCACCTTCTATTGCAACTTCTTGTGGCTTGGAAACTAAAGCATAACATACTTCTTCTTCTTCTAACTCCCTTAAAAATTGTTTACCAATGATCATGCATATCTTGGCATCACTGTCCACTTCATTTTGCTTCTCTTTCAATGGGTTCATGACATACTTTTTCTTGTCCTTTGTGATTGTATATGTGTTAGCTTCACCATCATGAAATGCCTTGCGATCATATTGCCATGGCCTACCCAATAGGATGTGCCATGCATCCATTGGCATCACATCACATAGTATGTCATCCTTATAGTTACCAATCTAAAAATTTACCCGACATTGCTCACTCATGAAAAGTTGATGTCCCTTTTGTAACCAAGTGACCTGGTAGGGATTTGGGTGCTTCATCCTTTCTAACTTCAGCTTCTCCACCATCTCTATTGGGACACTAAATTATCCATGCTTCCGCTGTCCACTATTATGGTGCAACATTTTCCTTGAGACTTATAGAATCTTTTAAACAAGCTCCTCCTCTGTGCCAGTTCTAGAAGCTCCTTCTCTGGTTTTAAGAGAACTCTTTTCAGTATGAGAACTTCTCCATCTTCAGGGTCTACTATCTCTGTCTCATTTTTAGCTTCTGCAGTGTATGCTTTTCCAGTGTTTGTCTTTCCAACCTCTTGTATTTGAGGGCAATCAAAGGCCCAATGACCCATTTCCCCACAATTGAAGCATACTCCTGAAAATCCCCCTCCTCTATTATATTCTCCTGATCTCCCTCTTGAACTTTCACCTCTTCCTCTTGAAAAATCTCCTCTTCCTCTTGCATTTGTCCCATGACTTGTTTGTGACTAGCTTGTTTTCTTTTCCTTTTCTAGCTATCCTCTTCCACTATTTGCTTGTCCCCTACCTCATGGAAGTTTTCCTTTTCCTCTAAAGATTCCTTGTTGCCTTCTTGTTAACATATCCTCTGCTTTTAGTGCATACTAGTAGGCTTCTTCCACTGCCCTTATCAATACCATGTTGATCTCATCCTGAATGTTAATCCTCAGGGCCATTTACATACCTTGCTACTTGCTCCTCCTCATCCTCTACGTGTCCATCACATATACTCAGTCTATAAAACTCCTCTGTGTATTCTATGCCACTCAAATCCTTTTGTTTAAGGTTCTGCAACCTTTTAATTAAATTAATGTGATAATCCACTGGCAAGAATTTTGCTTTCAGTTTTGCAACCATCTTCTCCTATGATTTTATCTTCTCTTTGCCTTTCCTATGTCTTTCAATTTGCACTTGATCCCACTATAGGGATGCATGTCCTTTCAACCTTGTGCCAGCATATTTCACCTTCTTCTTCTCTTCAATGGCTTCCAAATCAAAATATTTATCCATTTCTGCAATCCAGTCAATAAGTTCTTCTTGATTCATACTCCCATTGTAACTCGATGGGTCCATCCTTGGTTTACTCCCAAGATTAGCCAACACTTGTAAAAATCTCTCTTCATGTGCATCTTCTTCCTGCACTGCTGCAACCTCTAGAACTTCTTACTCATCCTCACTAATATCTTCAATATGAATCCCTCTTCTCTAAGAAGTATCTATGGCCTCCAACCTTGTTGAGATTCCCCTTATCAATTACATAAGTGCTGGATTTTCTTCTCCTCGTGGGACTCTTCCTCTACCCCATCCTTTATGTGCCATTTCTTCTCCAAATCTCTATAATCCTTCTCTAGTACCAATTGATGCAGTTCAACAATTGAAAAACCAAATAGGTTTGCCAATTGTTGCAGCCTCCTTTCAAAAAAATCAACAGAAGCAATTTTTAAACAAAATCTTCAGCACAAGAATATTTATTTGCATTTAGGAAATATTGGAAGTCTACAAGTATAACAATAATTCAACAATTAAATTCTCCATGAAAGATCCATCTGCAACAACAATCATCTACATGCAAGATTAAAAACAAATATGCAAAGTCTCTAAAAACCAAGTTTTGGAAATGGATAAAAAATCAACTACAATTCCACAATCCCGTCACTTTCCATCTATTACTTATCCCTCATTATCACTAAGATTTTAAAATGATTTCTAGGTTTTATGCTCCTCCTTCCCATCTTTCCAAATCATTTTGAATTTCTCAATTTTGTTAAGAAATGAGAAAGTTATGCCTCTTTTTCTGAAACTCCCTCTCCCCAATAATGCTAGTCAAACCTCCACCTCCTCCATTCTGGGCATGGTAATTCATGCAATTGGCCTCTTTAATGCTTTTTCAATGCAAATTCAAACTTTTGCCAAAAATTGCCATCCAATTCCTCATCCAGCAACTCCACTCCCCAGCACCCAACAACATGGCAAATATTTATTCCATATCATTTAATTCTTCTTGGGAGTTACAAAATAATAAAAATACATTTCCCAGCTGGGGTTTGAGATTTCCTTTACCAAATGCAATGCTAATTCACTTGAATTATAGGCCAATGAAATATATGAATAAAACTATCTTCAAAGGTTGCTGAAGAAAGGTGAAAGGAGAGCAAAATCATGCCTACAACACAAAAACAAGCCAAAAATTGAAAAAAATAAAATAAAGATATTTTTGGTTGTGTAGGATTGCACTTCACCTCTGATACTCCTGCATCACAAGTGCTATTTGAATTGCTTCTTGTAGTTTTCTAGGCTTGAAAGCCTTTACTATACCTCTCAAATTTGCATTCAATCCTTCTACAAACAACATTACAACTCTTTTTCAGTCATGTCAGAAACCATAACAACAACCTTTTGGAACTCATTAATGCAAGAATTTTACATGCTTACTTTGCTTCAATTGAGCCAACTCCCTATAATAGACCTCCACATCTTTCCTATCAAACCTAGCAATGAGTTTACTATTGAATTCTTCATAGGAATGTATCAATGCATGGTTTTGTGTCACACGTCCATGATGCCACCAATCATATGCTATTGCCTCCAAATGCATGATTGCAAATTTGACAACATTTTCTTCTTACATAGGCTTGAGTGTCAAGAAGGTATATATCTTGTGAATCCAAGCTTGTGCACTACTCTTACCACTGCCATCAAAGTTTGGAAGAGTTAGTTTACCCAAAGCTTGCTTAAACTGCTACGCCCTTAATATTAGGTACATAGGGTTATGAATAGTTAGCTTGTGGCTATCTTAACTCCTAATTAAGTCATGTTATCATTATTATATTATTATTTAGTTAGATAGGTCAGACTAGGTGTTATATAGGGGTGTGTCTATTCATCCTAAGCATAATTAGGTATATATAGGAGGATATGAGTCTTAATTCATGATATATTGTGAAGTGTGTTCTCATTGGAGATATTTGGAGGTTGCCCCCTTGAAGTGGCCTGTTATTCTCAGTTATTATCAAGTATTTGCAGAATATTTCATATTATCTTCTTCCATTGTGCAAGTTATTTCATTACAAGTAGTATCAGAGCATGATCTTGGCACCGTAGAGACAAGATTTTTTCTCAACATTGGAGGCGATTTTGGGAAGAGCATAACTTTCATATTTTAGCAAATTTTTTAAAAACATTTCAAAGGGTTTTTGAATACCATATTAAATAAGCTACAGTCCAGATTTCAGAGGAATTGGAGTATATTTGAGCAAATTATTGCAGAATTACGATTTTTACACAATTTATTTGAGATCTACATATCTCTCACATCCTGCCGAATTGGAGCATAATTGGTATTGGGTTTTTGAATACATAATAGAGGACCCTACAGTCCAAATCTTGGAGAAATTTAAGCAAACATAAGCGAGTTATTGCAAAATTAGGGTTTCCAACAAATTCACTCTCAAGGCAGCAAATTTGCTAATTTTTTAGAATTTTTTCTGGGTATGTGGTATCTTGGCCCTGGTAAGTTACAGTAAAAATTTTAGAGAATTTACATTTCATTTGTGTGATTTATTGTAAAAATATTGGTTTCCATCATGACGGGGCCTGCAACAAGAGGCAAAAAGAATGCTGCCACACCGGGGAAATCCTCTGATAAGGATGGGGAAACAATAGAGGATAGTAATCCCAATGAGGAAATAAGTAAAGTCAAGGAAGAGGTTTCCTCAATTAAGAGGGATATGTGTGACTTAAGAGGAGATATATCAGATATACGAAGCATGTTAAGCGCCTATATGAATGAACCAAGAAAGGAGTTCTCAAGCAACCAAGGTGAAACCTTCAAGTTGGCTAATAATGACACAAATTTTAATACTCCTATGGGATCTAGGAATTTTTTTCCAAAGGTGGATATGCGCAAGTTTGATGGTAAGGATCCTCTAACATGGATAAACCAAATGTAATTTTTTTTTGAAGTACATCAAATCCCATATGGACAAAAGGTCACGATGGCTTCCCTATATCTAGAACCAGATCAATTCATTTGGTATCATTGGCTTTGTACTCATCGAAGGAAAAAGGGTCTCACCATCTCATGGTCAATTTTTACAGAAGAACTCCAAGCACAATATAGCAATAGTGTGACAGACAACTTCTTCAGCTAGCTTGCTAAACTTCAACAAACAGGATCAGTTCAGGATTATATTCAAAAATTCCAAAATCTATCCTTAAGAGTGGATACAATTTTAGAGGAGAACTTGAATGATTTATTCTTGGGTGGTCTCAAGGATCACATTCAACATGAGGTACGCATGTTTAGTCCTAGCTCAGTAAATGAGTCTTTTATCTTGGCATGCAGGGTAGAGGAGAAGTATTGGATTCCTAGAAAGCAAGGGGCTAATGTGACAAGAGAGAAAGGATATTCAACACCTTCTCTTCCTCAACCTACTAGGTTGACTCCACAGCAAATTGAGGAGAAAAGAGCAAAAGGGTTGTGTTTTAATTATGATAGCAAATACAGTCGAGGACATAAATGTAGTGAAAAGAAATTGTTCTATATTGAAGGTCCAAGTGAGGAAGAAGAGGAGGAACCCATATTAGAGGAGGATAGGGAGTCAAGTGAGGAATCACATGATTCTCAACCAATCATTTCTTGTCATGCACTCTCAGGTTTTAGTACACCACAAACTCTCAATGTAGTGGGTTTCTTAAAGAAGCAGAAAGTAACAATATTGATCGACTCAGGTAGTACTCATAATTTCATCAACAAAAAGTTGGCAACTCATCTAAATTGTTTTATATATCCAGCCCTAGAGTTTCAGGTTTTGATTGCAGATAGGGGTACAGTTAGTTGTTTGGGGAAGTGTCATAGCATTAAATTATCCATGGGAGATTATCAACTTGATACCCCAATGTATGCGATATCCATGGGTGCAACAGATATTGTTTTGGGAGTACAGTGGCTTACTACATTGGGAACAATTGAGATGAACTTCCAAGAACTATTCATGAGATTTCAATCAGAAGGAAAGGTAGTGGAGCTAAGGGGGTTGAAGGCAAAATCCCCACAGATGGTAAGCTCTCATCAAATGCAAAAGTTGCTTAAGAAAGGAGCGGATGGATTTGTGGCCCAGCTATGTTCATTAGAAGTCTCTCAATCTAATGTACCTACTCATCCAGATTTACAAGCAATAATTGATCGTCACTCAGTGGTTCTTGGAGATATGCCTAAAGGACTTCCTCCTAAAAGGGATCATGACCATGCCATACAACTAGTTCCAGGGAGTCAAACACCAAACATCAGGCCTTATAAGTAACCACACATACAAAAAAGTGAGATAGAAAAAATTGTTGAGGAGATGCTAGAGGCAGGAATTATCAGGCATAGCCAAAGTGCTTACTCCTCGCCTGTGGTGATGGTGCGTAAGAAGGATGAAACTTGGCACATGTGTCCAGATTATAGAGTGCTCAACATGTACACCATTAAAGATAAGTTTCCTATTCCAGTCATTGATGATTTGCTAGATGAATTGAATGGAGCTATGTATTTTACCAAGTTAGATCTTAGATCTGGTTATCACCAAATTCAGATTAAGGAGGAAGATATTTGTAAGACAGCATTTCGAACTCATGAGGGTCATTATGAATTTTTGGTGATGCCATTTGGCCTTACCAATGCACCATCTACATTCTAAAGTTTGATGAATTCTATTTTTAAGAAGTTCTTGAGAAAGTTTGTGTTAGTGTTCTTTGATGATATATTGATTTATAGCAAGACTTGGGAAGAACATTTGCAGCATGTAGATCAAGCATTACAATTACTCGAAGATCATCAACTCTATGCTAAGCCATCCAAGTGTGCTTTTGGTCTTAAGGAGGTGGAGTATTTGGGACACATAGTTTCACATGAAGGAGTAAAGGTGGACCCTAACAAAATTAAGGCTATCATGGAATGGCCTATTCCAAAAACCATTAAGAAACTAAGGGGTTTCTTGGGATTGACAGGGTACTATAGAAGATTTGTGAAGAATTATGGTCGTATAGCAGCACCCCTCACCACTCTATTAAAGAAGGATTCTTTTCATTGGAATGAGTCTGCTAATGTAGCATTTTAGCAATTGAAGGAGGCTATGTGTACAACTCCAGTGCTTGCCACTCCGGACTTCACCAAGGAATTCATTGTGGAATGTGATGCTTCTGGAAATGGGATAGGAGCAGTTCTCATGCAAGAAGGTCGACCAATTGATTTTGAGAGTCATCAATTAAAGGGTAAGAATTAGCTCAAACCTATTTATGAGAAGGAAATGCTAGCAATCCTTCACGCAGTTAAACAATGGAGGCCTTATTTAATGGGTCGACACTTTAAGGTTAAGACAGATCATGATAGCCTAAAATATTTTTTGGAACAAAGGCTATCGTCTGAAGAGCAACAAAAATGGGTCACTAAGATGTTGGGATATGACTTTGAGATTGTATATAAGAAAGGGAAGGAAAATATTGTGGCCGATGCACTTTCTAGGAAGGATGAGAAAGATGAAGCCTTATTATGTGCCCTTTCAATATTACAAGAAAATTGGGTGGAAGAAGCCAAAGCAGAGTGGCAAAATGATGTTGCAACAAGTAATCTCATCCAACAAATAAAAAGTGATCCTAGTAGTTCAGATAAGTTTTGTTTGAAGGGGGATATTCTTTGGTATAAAGAGCGCTTGTATCTCTGCAAGAATTCCACTCTTAAACACAAGATTCTCACAGAGCTACATGAGTCCCCAATTGGTGGTCATTCAGGATTTTTGAAGACATATCATCGGGTCAAGCAAGATTTTTTTTGGGAAGGGCCAAAAGGTGATGTTCAAAAGTTGGTGGTTGAATGTTTGGTTTGTCAAAGAAATAAGGGGGAGACAATTAAGACACTAGGTCTCTTGCAGCCCTTATCTATTCCAAGCCAGCGTTGGGAAGAGGTATCCATGGACTTCATCATAGGGCTTCCTAAATCTAAAGGTCATAATGTCATCATGGTAGTAGTTGATCGCCTCACTAAATATGCACATTTCATTGCATTGTCACACCCTTTTACAGCAAGTGTAGTGGCAAAAGTTTTTTTGGAGAATATCCAAAAGCTACATGGTACACCTAAGGTTATTGTCAGTGATTGTGATCCTATCTTTACTAGTCACTTTTGGAAATATTTATTCTCATGTTTGGGTACTTAATTGGCTCATAGTTCTTCATACCATCCTCAATCAGATGGGCAAACTGAGGTTGTTAATAAATGTTTGGAAGGATATCTACGTTGTTTCACTTCAGAGAAATAGTCTCAATGGGTAGATTGGCTACCACTTGCAGAATGGTGGTATAACACTTCTTTTCATAGCTCATAAAAAATGTCTCCATTTTTGGCACTTTATGGATATCATCCTACTTCCATCACATCATCATTAAAGGTGTCACCAAGAGTTCAGGCAGTAGAGGACCACTTGATTCATCAACAACAGGTACTTTCAGGACTCAAGGAGAATTTAGCTATGGCACAAAATCGAATGAAACAACAGGCAAACCAACATCGTAGTGAAAGAAATTTTGAAGTTGGGGATTGGGTCTTCTTGAGATTGCAGCCTTATAAACAAATCTCACTGAAGCAACAAAAAAAGAATAATAAGTTGTCTCCAAGATATTATGGGCCATACCAAATCATGCAAAAGATTGGTAGTGTTGCCTACAAGCTAGAGTTGCCACCAACAACAAAGATACATCCAATTTTTCATGTTTCTTGTTTGAAGAAGGTAATTGGGCAAAATATTCCTATTCAAACAATACTACCAGAGCTTGATGAAGAAGGAAGAATAATTTTGGAACCAGAGTACATTCTTCAAACACGCACGAAGAAGCTGAGGAATAGAACCCTCACTGAGTATCTCATCCAATGGAAGAATTTACTAGTGGAAGAGGCCGCATGGGAGGATGAGGAGTTCATTCAAAAGAATCCACACTTGGTTAGCATTGAGGACAATGCTTCTTTGAAGGGGGGGGCATGCTACGCCCTTAATATTAGGTACATAGGGTTATGAATAGTTAGCTTGTGGCTATCTTAACTCCTAATTAAGTCGTGTTATCATTATTATATTATTATTTAGTTAGATAGGTTGGACTAGGTGTTATATACGGGTGTGTCTATTCATCCTAAGCATAATTAGGTATATATAGGAGGATATGAGTCTTAATTCATGATATATTGTGAAGTGTGTTCTCATTGGAGATATTTGGAGGTTGCCCCCTCGAAGTGGCCTGTTATTCTCAGTTATTATCAAGTATTTGCAGAATATTTCATATTATCTTCTTCCATTGTGCAAGTTATTTCATTACATAAACTCCTTATGTTTCCTTCTAGGGCCTTGCTCAACCCTTGTTCTCCTTCTATCCTTTCACTGACTTATGAACTGGTTGAAGGACAAGTCATCTCTAATACGTGGTGGAAGAGAGTTGTACTCATCATGCATGGCAATAAACTTATTTGCCAATTTATCTCTTTTTCTTCCTATAAAACTTCTTCTCCTTCTACCTCTCTTGGTATGAATGTGGGTTGTAATGGTCTATCACTTGTGCTAACATGAGTTCTACCAAAATTAGGTGTACCTGCATTACTTCCTTCACATGTATGTGCTTGGTTAACTCTCAAGTTTCCCATGTTTTGAGTCATTTGTCCAATAGATGTCATCATTTGTTGTTGGAACTGCATTAATGCATTCGTCATCTGTTGTTGTCCTCTTACCATATCCCTCAATATTTCACCAACATTTCTTTCATCTCTTGGTGGACTACCATATCTTCTATCTCCCATTGTGCTAGCTATTCCAAAACCTGTTTGTGGCTGCCTTGCAGCTATTGCACCTAATAAAGTGTCCTCTTTTGGGTAGGGTTGTGCTAACTAAAATTGTCTTCTTTGTTCCCTAGCAATGTACCTGTTTGTCCTATCACTTGTGTTCATGAAACCAACTAATTTTCATCCTCTAAGTTGGTAGGATACTAAGCTCTAATACCACTGTAAGAACCCTGTCTAATTCTTCCCTGAAATTTTTGATTTTATTAGTTTGACATTTTGGGAAACACTTGGCATGAAGTCTAATTTTTGCTATTTCTGAGTGTAATTTATTTTGGATAGTAGATATATGTATGCTAATTTCTCAAAAACAGATGAAATTCATGTGCATTTATGAATGACTCATCAAACATATATTCTATCTCATAAATAAACACTTATAATGCAAATTAAGTGACTCAGAAAACAAATTTTAGAATATGATCAATTGCTGATATAAATCAGATTATTCATAATTGAAATGACATCACAATACAATGCTTAAACATGCTAAAATGTAACTCAAATATTTGTTTTTCACAATCAGATTATTACATTGATAAACAAGGGTCTTTACATACCAAAAACAATGGATAATGATGTATTTTTCAAACCCTAGTTGGACGATCAAAATTGGCACTTGTTATACACCTTTGAAACTCAAAAAGACCCATGATTCCTCCTTAAATAGTTGGGTCTCCTCCTAATAGGGCAGCGTTTCCAAATATGGGCAAACAAATTGTTAGATTAGAGGGTGGTGACTAGGGTTTGGCCACCAATATGCCTCAAAACCTAAAATTTAGCTTCCCAAGGATGGTGCTCATCTAGGGTTAAAACCCTTGCATTATTCTTCAATGAAAACTCTCAATATGAGCACCTAAAATTGTCCCTCAGATCTAATATGAAATCTGAATCAAACCTGTAATTGTTGGTGTAATTAAATATTTAATTACACTTTATTAAGTTTAATTAGGGCTAATTTTAGTCTTAGCTTATTCTTAAGTCATATTAGGGTTTTTCTCTAACTTGTAAATATAAAAGAAAGTTCTCACATGTAATTCAAGAATCAATTTCATTAATTCATCCTTATTGTGCAAATTATTCCTTTTTTCTTTTTTCTCTTGTGGAAGGTAAATCTTAGGTTTTGCAAGTGATCTTTGTGGCTGGAGTTAATTATCAACTTCAACATGGCATCAAAGCGGATCTGCAAGCCCCTTCTCAGGTTTAGAGAAAAATTCAAGCAAGATCCATTTGCTGGGTGTGTTTCTGTGTAATACAGAGTATTCCATTGGATTCAGAGTAGCTAGAAAATGTAGATTTGTCTTTTGTTTGGCTGAATTTGGTCTCGGGAGGCCATATCTGTGAAGGTTTCAGCGGGTGCTTTTTTTTGGGATCCGAAGGAAAGCTATTTTTGGAACATTTTGGGCCCAAATGGACCTCACCATCGTGCTTAGAAAGCCCAAAAATCTTAAGATTGACTATCAAATCGTTGAAATCACCCTTAGGCTCATCTAGGGCAATTTTTTTTGCAAGGCAAGTCGTACGAGCTACCGAACACGTAATACGAAGTATATTTTAAAAAAATCCTTATTTTGTTATATTCAAATTTTATTAAATTTTTTTTAAAAAAAAATGCAATCACAGTTTTTTTAATTTTTAAAGTTGCAAATAATTTTAAAAAAATTGCAGGCCCTGCACATGGTACTGCGCAGGCCCTACACCTGTCCTTTGTAGCAGGGGCTGCAGGCCCTAGGGCCTCGCACCCATAGGGGCAGTGGTCCCTTAGGGACCTACGCTCTATAGGGGGCTATGGACCCCTTTTTTGGCCACACACCCTACTCTTAGGGTGGTGGGGAGGCTACGCCGCGCACAAACCCCTTTTTTTTTATTTAAAAAAAAAATCCAACACTTCATTTTTTTATAGTTTTTTTACATTATAAAAAACTATTATATTCTCTGCTGTATATTCTTGCCTCGGATTCCGTGCATTTTTTTTAGTAGTGCCTCCAGATTTAGCAGTGTCTCTACTTTTGGCAGAGGTTCTGCTAACTTGAGCAGTAGGGGGCCATTTTTGCCCTAATTTGTGCTTCAGGGGGGCTATTTTCTTTTTGCCATATCTTGAGCAAACAGAGTAAGTTTTTCAAAAATGAGTAGGTGTCGGAAAGATGGTTCCGAGCACAATCTAGTGGTGAAGGTATTTTTTCCAGAGTTTGCTGTTGGTGACATTTATTGCTATTTGAAGTCCAGATACCTTTTTTTGACTTCTGAGCTTGTATCTTTTTGCCACGATCTCTAATTTTTTTGATTCTTGTAGCATTGGAAAGGTATTGAGGAGCTCTACACAACCATTGATGAACTTTTTCTAGATTCAACCCTAGGTATTCTTTATTCAGTTTGTCAGTTTTATGGCTTTTGTTTGATATTCTGGACATTTTGGCACCTGGAGAAGTTCTATTTATTTTGTTGGGCTTCATTTATCAGCATTAATACATATTCAAATTGTTGATTTCTGATTTGATTTATTTGAGGAGATATCATGGGTTTTGCTATTCACCCTTCTGTGGTAACATTGGGTAAGGATAATTATGAGTCTCAGCAAAAAGACATCTTGGCACATCTCATGTGGCTTAATCTTTTTCCTTATCTTTATGGACTCATACCTGAACTGGATACACCTGGGAGGAAATCTGTATGGTGAAATTATATTGATCATATTGTAGGATTGATTGGTTCTAGTGTTGATTATGACACTATGTGTTCTATCTCACATATTGAGTGCCCATGCACTCTTTGGACTAGCATTTGGGAGATCTATGGAGACCCACATATCTCTCCATTCCCAGATGATATTGCTATGGATTGCCACATACCCCTTGATGATGTAGATTGCATACCTTTTGATGATGATACAGTTAAGGAGCTTGCATATTTAATAGGTCTTGCCAATTCAGATGACACAAAGAGTTCACTTGCTTCTCCTTCTCCTCTTATCGAGATCACATCTTTATTACCTATTGCTACATCAGATTCTTTGCACCAGGACATTATCAGTCTTCCAGAGATAGCTCATTGGGATACATATCTATGAGATATATCATTGTTGTTTGTAGAGTCCCATCTTGCATATTTGGAGGACCACATTGAGGACATTTGTCTTCTCTTTGATGATAGCTTTGATGGAGTTGCATCACCATCATCTACTTCAGAGATTATTCTTCATCCTCCTATTCAGTCACAGTTTTGCAGTGGATTGGAGACATTTGAGCAGTTTTTAGGAGTATCATTATTGTCTTTGGATCATGTGCAGAGTTCAGAGACATTTATCCTTCTTCCTGTATATTCCTATCTGGAATGGGAAGACATTATGCACACATCCACAGTTCTATTTATTCCCAAGGGGAGGAATGTTGTTTGATGTTCATGGGCCTTCATCTTTATTCTGTGTCAGGTATCTTCTAGCACTGCAGGAGTCATCTTGAGGAGTGGATGCATGGTCTCTCTTCTCATCTCTATTTTGGGAGGGAGCATTTCCTCGCATGGGGTTTCATCCTTCTCACTTCTGGGGGGTCTTTTGACCTTCTCTCTTGTTCCTCTCTTATGGGGGGCATTCATGTTTGTACTTCTGTGATGGATTCAGTTCTTGGGGTGTCTTACTATTAGTCCTTCTTCCATCACATGTTCATGTACTTGTATTTTTTCTCTTTTGGAGAAGAGTTTGTTGTTATATGGAGCCTAATCAGACTCAGAGGTTAAATTTTCCCTACCTTTATCAACGCGGTTTCCCTCCAAATTATTTAATGAGGGTTTGGGGGCAGTGCCCATAGCGCTCTCCTTGTCACGATACAAGGCGTGGTCGAGGGGCAGTGCCCTCGAAACCTCAAATGAATTTTATTATTTTATAAAGCGTCGGGAGTTATTTTTTCTATTGGTCAAAATAAAAAAACCCTATTTTGTAACCGACATAAGTCTTGATAAAAATGGCTAAGGGTTAGGGTTTCCATTGATATTGTATTGTAGCATTTGCAGTGGCATTGAGTTGCAAGGATTGTTGGTTGTAATCAGCTCAATTGATGGATAATAATATTAGACTCTTTGTTGGTGGATGTAGCCCAAGTTTGGGTGAACCACGTTAAAAATTATCTTTCATTGTTATTATTTCTGTGTATTTTCATTCATCTGTTTAATCATTATTTGCATTTAATTGATATCTTCTGCATGGAATTCCTAACAAGTGGTATCAGAGTGGGTTGTGTTTGATTATCATCTGCAAGAAGGTCTCACAGTTGAGTGGGAGTCTCACAATTAAGTGGGAGCAATGGTGGATGAGGGTAAATTGAAGGTAGATAAATTCAATGGGGAGAACTATCAGCTATGGAAGATGTAGATGGAGGATTATCTCTATCAGAAGGATTTATGGAGGCCATTGAAAGGAATAGCCAAGAAACTGATAGCAATGACTGATGAGAATTGGAATCTTCTAGACAGAAAGGCATTGGGAACCATTCGGTTGTGCTTGGCACCATTTGTGGTGTTCAATATAATAGAAGCGAAGACAACAGATGAAATGATGAAAGCTTTGGCTAAATGGTATGAAAAACCCTCAGCCTCAAATAAGGTATTTCTCATGAAGCGTTTGTTTAATCTAAAAATGATTGAAGGTGGATCTGTGATAGATCATGTAAATGAGTTTAATAGATTATCAGTCAGCTAACTTCTGTAAAAGTGAAATTTGATGAAGAGGTGAGGGCTCTCTTGGTTTTATGTTCTTTGCCAGAAAGTTAGAATAGCTTAGTAATGGCTGTAAGTAACTCTATCTCTGGTTCAAATACTTTGAAATTTGATGATGTTGTTGGTGTTATCCTTAGCAAGGAAATGCGATGGAAAAGCTCAGGAGGGTCCACATCAGGTAGTGTTTTGACTACATAAAGCAGGGGTAGATCAAAGGAGAGAGGAAAAGGTTTTGGAGGTCATGGAAAGTCACAAGGAAAATCAAAGGACAAGATGTCCCAATCCAGAGGACAGAAGGATTTCTGGTACCATGGGAAACCAGGTCATCTGAAGAAAGATTGTTGGTCTCAGAAGAATAAAGAAGGAGATAAACAAGAAGGCAACAAGGAGACAAATGTGGTAAGTAATAAATTTGAAGATGATACTTTGATTCTTTCCCTAGATAATGCTAATGATTCATAGGTTTTAGATTCAGTGGCCTCATTTCATGATATGCCCCATAGAAGTTATTTTCTTGATTATGTCCAAGGGGATTTTGGGCTGGTTTATTTGGGAGATAATGAACCTTGTCAGATTATTGGAAAGGGAAGAATCAAAATTAAGTTGTAGAATGGGAATCATTGGCTACTACAAGAGGCAAGTCATGTTCCAAGGCTGAGGAGGAATTTAATTTTAGTAGGGCAACTAGTTGATGAAGGTTGCATAGTTACTTTCAGTGATAAAAATTAGAAGGTTTCAAGAGGTGCCTTAATAGTAGCAAAAGGTGTGAAAGTAGACACCTTATATCTTTATACAGGTCATACTATTCCTTCTACTTTAGTTGTTGTAGAGAAAAACTAAATAGGTTCAGGAACAGTTGCTGCAGGTTCGCAGGAAGAGATTGAAATAGTTGCTGCAGGTTTTGAGACAACACTGTGGCATAACAGACTTGGGCATATGAGTGAAAAAGGAATGAAGGTACCTCATTCTAAAAAAGTTTTACTAGGTCTGAAATGTATTAATATAGATTTCTGTGAAAGTTGTGTGTATGGCAAACAAAAGAGAGTTAGTTTTCTCAAGGATGGGAAGTAAAAGAAACATGAAAAGTTGGAGCTTGTGCATACAGATGTATGAGGATCAACTCAGGTATCTTCTCTCAGTGACTCTCAGTATTATGTTATATTCATAGATGATGCAACTAGGAAGGTTTGGATTTATTTTCTTAGGCAGAAATATGATGTATTTGAAACATTTAAGAAATGGAGAAGCTTGGTTGAGAATGAGACGGGTAAAAGATTAAAATGTCTCAGATCTGATAATGGTGGTGAGTATTGTAGCAAAGAATTTGAGGATTATTGTTCCTTTAATGGAATTCGTATGCAGAAAATAGTTCCAAGGACTCCATAAGAAAATAGAGTGGAGTGAGCGCATGAATAGGATAGTAATGGAGCGTGCAAGGAGCATGAGATTGCATGCTGTGCTGCCTTTAAACATGTGGGTAGAGACTATCAATACCACTGTATATTTAATTAATAGAGGTCCTTTGGTTCCTTTGGGCTATGGTATTCTAGAGGAAGCATGGATAGGTAAGAAGGTGAGTATTCTTTTCTCAAAACCTTCAGATGTGAAAGATTGGCACATGTAGATTCTAAAAATAGAACCAAGTTGGATGCAAAATCAAAAAAGTGTATCTTCATTGGATATGGCATTGATAAATTTGGTTATAGGCTTTGGAATGTTGAAAATCTAAAAATTGTGAGAAGCAGGGATGTATTCAGTGAGAAGGTGTTGTACAAAGATCAGTTGCAACATCATGAGAAGAAAGAAAAGGATTATGTGGTGTTGGATGATACTCCATATAGTGATGTTCTAGTGGTTCCTCATGCTCTGCAACAACAACAAGAAATACCACAAACTCTAGAGAATGTTAGACGGTCAACAATGCTGAGTAAACCTCTTGAAAGGTTTTCTCCCTCTTTGTATTCTATTTTTTTAATAGATGCTGGTGAATCGAAAGGGTATGATGAAGATATGTAGGTGGATACAAAGGTTCAGTGAGAGCTTGCAATGAAAGAAGAAATGGACTCCTTGCTGAAAAATCAGACTTGAGAATTATGTAAGTTACCTGCAGGTAAAAAGGCTTTACTAAACAAATGGGTTTATAGGCTGAAAGAGGAAGATGGAGGTAAGAAAATATTTAAAGCCATGTTAGTTGTAAAAGGATTTGTTTAGAAAAAGGGTATTGATTTTGATGAGATTTTTTCTCCGGTTGTTAAGATGACTTCTTTTCGTACTGTTTTAAGTATTGTGGCTGCTGAAGATTTGCATTTGGAACAACTAGATGTGAAAACTACTTTTCTCCATGGTGGTTTGGAGGAGATATATATGGAACAACCCCAAGGATTTGAGGTTAAATGTAAGGAGAAACTGGTGTGCAGATTGAAGAAGAGTTTATATGGCTTAAAACAAGCACCTCAACAATGGCATTTGAAATTTGATAGTTTTATGGTCGAGCAAGGCTACAACTGGTGTAATTCTAACCTTTGTATTTATTTTAAGAGGTTAGATAATGACAGCTACATTATTTTATGTTTATATGTTGATGACAAGATTGTAGTAGGGTCTAACATGGATCACATAAGAGAGTTAAAATAGCAGTTAGCACAATCATTTCTTATGAAAGATTTGGGGATAGCAAAACAAATCCTTGGTATGAAAATTTGCAGAGATAGGAAGAAAAAAAATTGACTCTATCTTAGTTGATTATGTTGAAAAGGTGTTGCAGAGATTCCATATGGAGAATGCAAAAGCTGTCAACACACCTTTGCCTAGTCATTTGAAATTGACTAAGGAGATGTGTCCAAAGACACAAGAGGAGGAAGAGAAAATGTCCAAGGTACCATATGCTTCAGCTGTAGGAAGCTTAATGTATGCCATGGTATGCACGAGACTAGATATTGCACATGTTGTATGAGTCGTAAGCAGGTATATGAGTAATCCTGGATTGGAGCATTGGAATGCGATAAAATGGATTCTCAGATATTTGAGAGGTACATCCAGTAAAAATTTATGTTTTGGGAGCTCTAATACTGATTTAGCATGTTATGCAGACTCAGATTTGGCAGGGGATATTGATACTAGGAGGAGTACTACAGGTTGTGTTTTTACTGTAGGTGGGACAATAGTGAGTTAGATCTCACGGTTGCAAAAGGTGGTTGCTTTATCCACCACAGAGGTAGAGTATTTAGTTGCAATAGAAGCAAGCAAGGAGATGATATGGCTACAATCTTTCATGGAAGAATTGGGCAAACAATAGGCTAACAGTTATTTGTTTACGGATAGCTAGAGTGCCATACATCTTGCAAAGAATTCTGCCTTGCATTCAAAGACCAAACACATATAGTTAAGGTATCACTTCATTCGATCGGTGTTGGATGATGGACAGTGAAGGTTGGAAAAGATACATACAGATGAAAATCCAGCGAATATGTTTACAAAGGCAGTGACAAGGGAGAAGCTGAGCTCCTCTTCAACATCGGTTGGTCTTCAAGAATGAAAACAATAAAATTAGAATAACAAGGTCCAGGGTGTTTATTTCCAGTGGGAGCTACATGGTCAGCGGTGTTATGATCAGTCTCCAAGTGGGAGATGATATGGTGTGGAGTCTGATTAGTCTCTAAGTGCGAGATTGTTGTTATATGGAGCCTAATCAAACTTGGAGGTTAAATTTTCCCTATATCGATGCGGTTTCCCCCCAAATTATGTAACGGGGGTTTGGGGGCAGCGCCCCCAAGATGGGGTCAAGGGGCAGCACCCTTGGCGCGCTCCCTGTCGTGATACAGGGCAGGGTCGAGGGGCAACACCCCGGAAATCTCAAATGACTTTTATTATTTTATAAAGGCATCATGAGTTATTTTTTCTATTGGCCGACATAAAAAAACCCTATTTTGTAACTGACATAAGTCTTGATAAAAATGGCTAAGGGTTAGGGTTTCTGTTGATATTGTAATGTAGCATTTGCAGTGGCATTGAGTTGCAAGGATTGCTGGTTGTAATCGGTTCGATTACTGGATCATAATATTGGACTCGCTGTTGGTGGATGTAGCCCAAGTTTGGGTGAACCACGTTAAAAATTGTCTCTCGCTGTTATTATTTCTGTGTACTTTTCATTCCTCTGTTTAATCTTTATTTACATTTAATTGATATCTTCTGCATGCAATTCCTAATGGAGTTTTCTTCCACTGAGTTTTTCTCCTTTCTCTCCACTTTATGAGAGATTCTTGTTATTCATGGGTAAGTAACATGGCCTTGTAGTTGGGACCCATTCTTGCATTAGTTACATGTTTTTCATTTCTCCCTAAGTTGCACTTATTGGGGGGTGTTGGTGTGATTAAATATTTAATTACACTTTATTAAGTTTACTTAGGGCTAATTTTAGTCTTAGGTTATTCTTAAGTCATATTAGGGTTTTTCTCTAACTTGCAAATATAAAAGCAAGTTCTCACATGTAATTCAATAATCCATTTCATTAATTCATCCTTATTGTGCAAATTATTCCTCTTTGCTTTTTTCTCTTGTGGAAGGTAAATCTTAGGTTTTGCAAGTGATATTTGTGGCTGGAGTTAATTATCAACTTCAACAATAATCAAATCTGTAATTACACTTCCACAAAATTGATTCAATCCCAAATTGGTATTTGGCACAAATTTTCCAACTTGGAGATGAAACCCTAGCAGTTGTAACCTACAAAATAATGACTTCTCCAGCTCTTCCACAATGCTAAAATCCCACAATAATGCTCAATAGTAAACCCTAGGTGGATTTACATCTCAAGTGGTATTGGGTTTTTGTCCAAACCACAAATGTCTAAGGGTTTTCATCCTTAGAACAAGTTGAACCAGAAGTTACAATTCTAATATTCAATTCTCAAATGATAGATGATGGAATGAACTCCAAATGACCTCCTTATAAAACATCCAAGAGGTCTGCTCCATTTTGCCAAATTTCATTCTTTTTTGACATCCATAAGTGGGGCGCTCCACTTGCATAATAAAATAATAATTTATTTGACATTTTATTATATTTTATTATGTTACTTCTTTCCTTTCTCCAAATGACTTCAAAATTAGTTTCACTTAACTGACTTGCCTTTCTCCAAGTCACTTTTGCAACAATGGCTCAACTTAACTTCAATTTGGCTTAGGTGAAGTCGACTCAGCTAAGGAGCACAAAAAGGGGAAATTACATATATAAGTATGGATTTTGTGTTGGGGTTGCCAAGAACACAAAGAGGACATGATCTTCTATATTTGTAGTTGTGGATATATTTTCTAAGATGGCATTTTTCATTCCATGTAAAAATAATAATGACATGGTACATGTAGTTGATCTATTTTTCAGACAAGTAGTGAGGTTTCATGGTTTGCTAAGGAGTATTATTTTAGACAAGGACACTAAGTTTATTGATTACTTTTGGAGGACTTTGTGGATGATGATGAAGACTGTTTTGAAATTTAGTTCAACATATCACCCATAGATTGATGGACAAATATAAGTGGTAAATAGGAGATTAGGAAATTTGTTGAGGTGTTTGGTTGGAGAAAAGATAGGAAATTGAGATGTATGTTCTTAGAGTAGGCATAATTTACATGTATACAATAGTTCAGTAAAGTGAAGTACAAGGAGAACACCATTTTTAGTTGCTTATGGTAATAGTCCAAGAACTGTATTAGAATTGAGAAATATTAGCAAGGAAGAAAAGAGGAGTGCAAAAGTAGAATAATTTATAGAACATATGAAGGAGATGTATACTAAAGTAATGATTCATTTGAGAAGATGAATAGTAGATATAAGGAGAAGGCATATGAGAAAAAAAGACACAAGAAATTTGTGGTTGGAGAAGAAGTGATGGTATATCTCAGAGAAGAAAGATTTTTAGTTAGGGTATACATTAAGATGAAAATGAAGAAGTTTGGTTCCTTGTAGAATTATCAAAAGATTTAATTCAAGAAATGCATATGATGTAGAGTTATTGGAAGGCAAGGGTATATCACTAGTACTCAATGTTGCATATTTTTATCAATATCATGAAGGGTAGTCAAGTGATAATGATTTAGAAGTATAATGGAAGGATTAGATACCACAACAACCAAAAGAGGAGATTGAATAGATTTTGGAAAGTAGGATGGGAAGAAGCATCAGGAATAGATAGTATGAGGAGTATTTTGTGAAATGGAAAGGAAGGCCCGAAGAAGATTCAAGTTAGATTTCTAAGGCTAAGGCAAACTATCTTGGTTTTCCTCTAGTCATTGGAAAGTGGGACTCACTTTTCAAACTACCCCCAGTGTCTGATGCAGGAGCATCCGAGAGTGTAAGAGTAATCTTGCATCACCCAAAAATATTTTTCTTTCACTTAGTTTACTTGTTTATAGGTTTATAGTCACATTTCAATCATCAATCACTTATCGTAGATCCTACCACATTTCACCGCACTTACAAAATTTACCTCATAGTTGGGAACATACACTCTACATCAATCCTAGAATGTTGCATTCAATTTCTAAAATTTTCTGATCACCACAAAGGTCTAATTCAAACTTTGACCTACTATCAGACATAACTAGCCAATGGGTAAAAGTTCAAAGCTGTGTCACACTTTTATAAAGGAAACAACCAATACTAATCTAACTTTTTAACTTGAATCACTACAAAGTGATGTATATGTTTTGAATTTTAAAATGATCTAAATTAAATAAAATGTAGATTTTTAGTGTATTTTATGTTTGTATTTAAAAAATTTTATTGTAGAATTTTATAAAATTGACACTATATTTTAGTTGCTGATAAAATGTTGAAAAATAAGGTTGAATGGAATGTCACACTTTATATAGTAAATTTTATTTATTTTCCTTCTATATTTTTTTGTGTATTCATAACTCTAAAATTTAGTGCATGGATATTTTTTTCCCCAATTTGACAAATATATATTTTTAAATAAAATTTGGAAGTTGCGTGTAACAAAAACACAACTGTTTCGATGGGACGTCAACTTTTGTCTTCATTATTTATCCAAAATAGAAAAAAATTATATCATCTTGACAAGAAATCTCTCCTCTAGTGCATCATATTTTTTTCAAATTTTTTGATAAACGTTACTATTTTTTCTTGAGAGAACAATCAACACCATATTTTGGTGTTGATGACCTTCTTTTAGTAGAAATAAAAAATAAAATATAAACACTAATTTATATGTTTTAAAAATTATATTTTTATAAAGTATACTTATTGATCTACAAAAGGGTATTTTTAGATTCTTTTAAAATGATTATTTGCACGAGTAGGAGTTGTTAGAACATCAAGTTTTTCAAATATTTTTTTTGAGTAAATGAGCCCCAAAGTTATCCTACATATGTTTTTAGTGGATGGTTCCAATTGGAAAATTTGTGTCCTAGATCTAATTTAGCTAGAATGAATCTAAATAGAACATAAGTTTCACCAAAATTGACTTTTAGTTGGAAATACTAAAATTCGTTTATGCTGATGAGTTGGCCCAAAGTGTGACACAGGTTTGTGGTTTTATCCCAGGGGAGGGAGTAAAGTCTAGGTACCATAGCTTCTAAAAGGAAGTTGATAGTGGAAACACTTCCTAAAATAATAAATGAGGAGATAAGTGCATAGAAAATATGATCATGTAGTTTCAAAAGAAATATACAAAATAAAATCATTCACCACATAACACAATGTTTACCCTCAGGGAACCCTTTAGGGAAAAAAATAGCTTCCAAATCTTGAACCAATGTATTCACAGTACCAATCTAGCCTCCAAATATTGAACCAATGTATTCACAGTACCAATCTAGCCTCTAAATATTAAACCAATGTATTCACAATACCAATCCAATCACAATACATGAGTAGGGTTAAACCTTCATAGAAGAACAATCAACACAAATTTGGAGAAATTTTGGCAACATACCCCCTTCAAATTTACATCATACTGCATCTCCATCCTGGGCACCAATATATAGGAGACATTGAGTAGTGTTGAAGATACATGTTTCTCCTAGAAGTCCTCAAGAATCCTTCTGAGCCACAATATTTCCTTGATTGCATCTGAAGTTGCCATATATTCTAATTCTACTGAAGAAAGAGTTGAAATTGATTGCTTCTTTAACTTCCAAGAAATGACTGTTGATCTTGAAATCATCTAAAATCCTAAAGTAGATATCCCATCTTCAAGATCACCTACATAGTCTAAATTTGAATATTTGATTAATTTAAAATTTGTTGCCTTGGAGTACTTTATCCCAAAATTTTGAGTTCCCTTTAGATATCAAAGAACTCTTTCTACTTCCCAAATACTTTCCCTAGATTGTTGCATGAATCTAGAGAGAATGCCAACAACAAAAGAAATGTCTAGTCTAGTTGTGGTTAAATAGGTTAGACTTCCAATGAGTTGTCTATAATTTGTTGCATCCTCAAACTCTATATAGTATTCTCTGATCAACTTCAAATTTTGTTTCGTGGGTATGCTTAGTGGTTTACAATTTGTCATTCCAAATTTGCTGAAAATTTCACCAATATACTTCTCTCATGTGATGAAAATGTAAGATTAAGTAATCCCACAATAGTGTATCCCACTTTTTGACCTAAGTGGGACCCTCCAAATCAACATTTTTAAGCATTTTCAATTGGTGTCAATTATAAAGTACAAATGATCAAGAATTTAAGGGAGATGTAAACTAATAAGTTGTGGAATTTTCTATGTAGATTCACGTTGTAATTATTAAAAATATTAAAGATTTATTTCTATCATTTTCTTTGAATCAATTTTTATATTTCTCTATTATTTTTTATTGAGTGACATTATTCCATATCACATAACTTTCACTACAACTAAATATTTTTCACAATTTCTTGGAATTATATCATTAACTACAATGTCTAGTGCATATATATTTTTTATTAAACATTATATTTTTAATTAATTTTTGAATTAGTACTAACAAAAACTTCATATCTATATTATTCTGTAACACATTTCTCTTAGCATATGTATCAAAATTAAATTTTTCATTGAAACAAGGATATCTATGTGGAGTGCAATGCATTTTTTTGAGATTTCTCTAACAATGTTTGTTATTTTTCCTATTGTCTTTGATAGAGGTCATTATTTTTCATAATGGACCTACACCCGTTAAGAAATAATACATATTATAATTTAATGAAAGCTAATACTATGGGCTACTACTTACAAAATGGTATTTCAAAATGACTTAATTTGATCCCCTAAAAGGTGAAACAAAATTGCTTTTTTATCAACATTTTAATAAGTGTGAAAGAGAGACCGTTGGGGGTTTGATTTAATCCTAGGGTGGTTATATCCAAGGGGGTTTGATCTAACCCCCTTCAATCAAACCCTCTTAGATGGAACCCCTCTAGGCTTAATCATTAATTTTTTTTAAAAAACATGTGATTTTGGGAAAAAATTAAGATGTCCCACAAGTGGGACATACTATTGTGATATCTTGCTATAGATATTCTTGAATCACTTCAATACCCAAATAGTAATGAAGATAACCCAAATCTATCATTTTAGAACCTTTCATCAATTCTACTTTGACTTTTGTAGTGTACTTTTCATTATTTCTTATTATGAACAAATCACCCACATATACAACCATGTATGCAACTATTGCATCAACTATCATGACAAAAATAGTTACATCTTTAAATTCAAAATACTTAAGTTAATGCTCAAGAGGTGCTTGGAGAGTTTCCCATATTAAGCTTGTGGGTCTTGTTTCAAATCATACAACGATTTGACCAACTTGCACACTTTTTGTTCTTGACCTTCAATTACAAAATCTTCTACTATGTCATGTAAACTATTTCTTTGAGATCACCATTGATAAAAGTAGTTTTCACATCCATATGTGCTACCAAATCCATCAAAACCTGAATGGTGGTCCATTTTATTATAGATGAAAAGTTATCCTCATAGTGTATTCCTTATTTTTGAGCATATCCCTTTGTGACAATCCTTGTTTTATGTTTGTCAAGTGATCCATCTGCTTTGTATTTGTTTCCAAAGACCCACTTGCAACCAATGGGATTAGAATTGAGTGGAGGATCAACCAAATACCAAGTATCATTCTTGATCAAGGCATCATAGTCATCTTTCATTAATTTTCTCCACACATCAATCTTTTGAGCTTGTTTGAAGGAAATTAGTTCTAAATCAAAAGCAATATTGATTTCTTCTGCTAGACACTCTTCAAAGGTAAGATTTCATAGCTTACCTTGAATCTCTTCTAGGGACTTTTCTTCTTGTTGTCTAGCTTTATATGCATGTCTAGTGGATGTTTTTCCAACTTCATCAAGTTTGACATCTTTTAGTGTCTATGTGGCCCATTTTGCCATCTTTTTCTATGTTTCTTGTGAAACAATCAGTGCCTCATTTTATTGATCTAAAGCTCCTTCATCTTTTGGTTATTGCTTCAGAAATGAATTTTCATCTTCTCATAAAGTTTCAATTTCATACTTAGAGGGAGTTTCTTGTTTAATTCCTAGAGACAAAATGGATTCAACAAATTCCAAACTATATGTTCCTGCCCCTCAATATTGAAATCTCCACATTAGTCTTTTTGAAAACATTAAATTTTACAAATTTCTCAAGTTGAATCAATGTTGACCTTGTGTCCTTTGTGGTTTCACATTAAATAACATCTCTTGCAATGAGAAATTTCTTATTTTTTACATCAAATAGTCTATAAACCTTTTAAGATTTTGAATATCCTAAAAGGATGCATATGTGACTCATGTGGTCCAACTTGTTCCCTTTCTCATTGGGAATCACTACATGATAGGTGCATCCAAAAAACCAAAGATGCTACATTAAAGGAAGATGACCACACCAAATTTCATATGGAGTCTTCATTTGAAGAGCTATTGAAGTTGACTTATTTCAGAGATAGATTGTTGTTTGAGCTGCTTCTAGCCAAAATTCAAGTTTAATCCTTTGAAATACAACATTTCTTGAACCATATTCATCATAGTTTTGGTCATACTTTCAACTACTCCATTTCGTTGAGGAGTGTGAGGCACTATGAGATGATTCTTGGTCCCATTTTTCTAAAGATAGTCTTCAAACACCTTTGATGTGATTTCACCAACATTATCTATTCTCAAATTTTAATGTGCCAATATAAGATTGTGCATTATTCTGAACAATTATGTGAAACTTTTGGAAATTTTCAAAAGATTCATTTTTTGCTTTGAAAAAATAGATCCATATCATTCTACTATATTCATCAATGAACAACATGAAGTGCTTATTTCCACCAATAGAACGAACTGGAAGCGAACCACACAAATTGGAGTTGATCAATTGCAACCTCCTTTTAACTCTCTATTTGGATTTTTAAATGGTTTACTTTGTTGTCTAGCCAAGATGCATGCTTCACATTTTTCTAATGTTTTGGGTAGAGTTGGAAAACCCACAACACCATTGTTTTACATTGTTCAATTGATATCATAGTTGGTATGACCAAATATTGCATGCCACAAAATACTTGATGACATTCGTCCTTCAATAAGATGAGCAAAGTTCCTTAAAATTGAGTTTCAATAACTTTTGTCAAATCTAGTCAAGACAACTATATTATCACATCTTTGTTTGATTATAACCTCTCCATCATTTATTAAAATAGAGTGGCCTTGTTGTCGAATGACCACCAGGGACAATAAGTGTTGTTTTAGTTGAGGAGGGTATAGGACATTATGTAGAATGAAATATGGAAGTCTTAGTGACTTGAGTTGAACTATCTCTTTTCCTTCAAGTAGAAAACTTGTTTTATCTACCAAATATACAAGATCACATCTTTTTTCATGAAATTCCTCAAAGAAGTCTCTTTGGAAAGTTATGTATTATGTGGCACCCATATCTAGGATCCAAGCATCATACTAGGTTGGATTCACCGAGACACAGTTGATGCCATTTGATATGGAAAGTACACATACACTTGCAAATCAAGTCAAATCTAATTATGAAATTTTCTTCTTTCACTTATTTGGTTCCTTCTATTTTTTTACAAGCCTCAACCTTATCCCACGATGTTTTGCATTTGTGAGCTTCATGACTCCCTTTTCTACCACATCGTTTGCAAAACAAGTTTTGTATGTCATTTTGTTTCTCACAGTGTTGACCATTATTTATTCTAGTTTTGCCTCCTGTCCTCCATTTCCTCCTTTGCCTCTACCATTTACTTCATTTTTGGAAGATGAACCCTTATTGGAAGATTTTTTTTTTTGATGAGCATAAAAATATACTTTCTTGTGGTTTCAATCTTTCTTCCAAAATTCTTTTTTCTTTCAATCATGTTTTCAACTAATTGATCAAAAGTGAGTGTCTTTAATTGATTGCTTGCTAGTAATGACTCCAAATAGGTTGAATTTGTGGAAAAAGGAGCTTTTATGAAGGCAATTATATATATATATATATATATATATATATATATATATATATATATATATATATATATATATATATATATATATATATATATATATATATATATATATATATATATATAACATCACATTTGATTGCTTATATTTCCAAAGCCAAACTCATTACATCACCATTATTTAACTCAAGTTTAGACAACTTCAACTACAATTGTATGAATTCTAATTCTAAAATGGAATAATACAAATACTTCAACTTGTTTAGTGCTTCCCATGGTATGTTGCACACTTGTATATGAAGAAAGACTTCTCCATAAATTGAGGCCCTTATCAAGGTTAGTGCCTGCAAAAATTTTATCTCTAGATTTATTTTTTTGCATTTGCTATTGGTTTAATTAGTTTTTTGTCTCCATCACAAAATTTGAACCATAATTTATTAAAGATGAGAGTATTCTCTGTTGATAACTGAGAGGGGGGTGAATCAGTTATCTTAATTAACTTAACTTTCTGTTCTTCTTTATAACTAGTGCAACATCAAAACAAATAAGCATCCATAATCATGAAAGCAGAAACAAAGTCAATTCACATAACACAATGATTTTGATGTGGAAAACCATGTTAAGGGAAAAAACATGGGGTGCCTAACCCAAGAATGTATTCTCTGTTAGAAGAATAGAAATACAAAAATGGCACTTGCCAATTAGGGCTCACTGCCTGAGACATTGCTCACAAGAGGTTCACTACCTATAAGAGACTCACTGTCTACAAGGTAAAAAGAAAGTAATAAGATACTTGAACTGATGAGAAGCATCCACATATGCTGAGGTTCAGTTTCAGTTAGGCTCAATACACTGATCTACTGCACTTCATTCTTTCTCTTCTTTGGTGCTGCTGTCCTGTCACATACCGGACTTGTATTACTGCTTCCACACTACTCTCTGCTTTTCTTCACACTTCACAACACACCACTCACACCTTCTTAGAGAAATCAATCTGGTATATATATCCGCACCAAGGATTTCAACATCTTTCTAGTTGGCATCCGGGATAGTCAATATTTTCCCAAACTCTGGTCTCTTGACTGAATCCTTTCTTATTAAGTGATGCGTATCTAAAAGATGCTTATAGAAGTCATCAAACATGTTAGCCAGCCATGGATGATTCCTCAAGAAACTTGATCACAATCAATAACTCATCTAGAAAAAGGTCCGATGCTCTGCCGGTCAGTTCTTCCTCAGTCTATTCTGCCAAACAAGAACCCAACACTTAGGTGTTCATATCTTTTCACTCTTACATCACCAGAGGCTCAATCTCTAGAATATATTAGTCAAGGTACTCCACTTGACTTCCCCAAGTCCTCTCTTTACTGAGATACTTCCTCTGAGAGATCCGGACCTGACTGTCGGACCTTGCTACATACTCTGTTCTTGCTTACCAGCCCAAGATACACTTCAGTTTGTCTTCCGGTATGGTCATACCATGTCCTGCAGATGTGTGGGATGGACTTTGTTGCCATCAATGACAACACTCATGAAGCCACAACATGTCTCTTGCCAACAATCTCCCCCTTTGGCATTGATGGCAAAACTTAGTGAAAAATGACTAAGTGTTAAAGTATACTCCCCCTTGGTTGATGCTCTTGTTCTTATGTACACTTTTCTAGAGCTCCCCCTTAGCTAGATTCCTCATTTTTCACTGCTCCTCACTCCCCCTTTGACATCAATGGCAAAGGGTAGGATCCACATACCAAAATTTCCAAAAACAATCTATACTTGGCCGCACAAATATATATACATAGCATACTTACATATACTGAAGTCTATCTACAAAAGTTATCTTATTTTGGATAAATTCTGTTGCCCAACTCTGCTTCATCCTATCCAAAATTGAGATGTGACCACTCAACATGAATGCAAAAGCGTCTGCCCTCTTTAGATCTGTTGGATCACTAGTCCGGGCTATGGTTTGAGCATCACTTAGGGCCTCATGCATGGCCTCTAACTTAGGGATAATTATCCCTCTAAGTTCACTCAACCTGCTTATTCTATTTTTCTTCTCCTTCTCAAGCTTCTTAATTTCATTTAAGACTGCAATAGTCTGACACTCTTGATTTATTATGGATGTGGTAAGAGGATCAAAATTCTGAGATAGTCTTGACAGTTTATCTTACTGTTCTTTCACTTTCTTCTCAATATCCATTGTTACTTTGGACCAGGATAGACAAAATTTATACATTTCTCCACCATCTTTAAGAGCATTTTCTAAGCTCTTTATCCCAATATCCATATTTCTCCTATCATTGGTTATTAGTCCTTGTACTTCAGAGAATCTCTTTCCCAAAAACTCCTTTCAGACCTTTTCTTCTAATGACTTCTCTAAGGAATCAAAATGTGTATGAACATAATTTACAAGAGACTTTAGATTACTCGATGTGGAGGCTAAAGGATCCTTTTGGAAGGATGGCATGATCTTCTCCAATACACCGGATGCAATTTCTATTAGCTCACAATCCTCTATATGAGACTTCAAAAGTTTTTCATTTGCCTTTGCATGGGCAAAGGATGCTATCTTCATAGTTTGAACCAGGGAGAGAGAATCAAAATTGAATGGTCCTTGAAGCAGTTTCGGTTCATCAATTTCCATCATCTCTTTGGTTAAGAAGTCTTTGACAGTTTTTGCAGTGTCTCTTGCCAGAGATAGAGTATTCTTCCCTTCTGCAGTCTTAGAACTGTCTCCTGGGGTCTTCTCTGTTTGGTCTTTTTCCTTTTCCTTTACTTCTTCTTCTTGACTGGTTTTCTCCTCTATTCTTTCTTCTCCTTTAGATCCAGAGTCTGCAGGGGAAACCGGAGGAGAGATGTTTGCTTCTTCATGGACTTCCTCTTCTAGAGCAGAGGAATCTAAGTTCTTAGCTTTTTCTTCAATTGTCTCCTTTGCCTCTTCTGCCATTGTCTCAGTAGATTCTCCTTTGTCATCCATGACAGAGGGTTCATTACCTAAGTCCTCTATAATAGGAAGATTGAATCTTTTAAAATCATTCCGAAGGATATCTTTTGTTTCTTTTGCCACTTTGTCAGTTTCTCTAAGCATAAGCTGATTCATTCTAGATTTACTCCAGAACTCATCCTTGCAATCTTTGAAGATCATGCTCATTTGCTTTGGAGTGATGGAGGGATAAAGCTGAATAGCTATTTGTTCTCGGATCTCCAGGTCCTTTGCCTTTGCATTCTCCTTTCTCATTTCAAGTTCCTTCTCTAAACTTTTGGGAATTAGAGAGATGATTTCAATAAATGCATTATTATATATGTTCAAGTACTTAATTGTGGCTTCTTCCAAGATCTTTTTATTTACGTCATTATACTCATCATAGAATTCTATCATTGGTTGCAGATTTCCATCCACAGTAACTGCCTTGACTACATCATCAATGGACAAAGTAGGCCTTTCAACAAACTCTTCTACTTCTTCTTCCTTGCTATAACTGGTAGAGGGTTCACCGGATGTTTTCTTCTTCTTCTTTATTTTCTTGACTTCCTCATCTATCTCTATCTCTTCATCATCCTTCAGACTTGTATAGGATCTTGTTACCTTTTTCTTTGTTCTTTTCTCTGCCTTTCCGGATGTCTGGGGACTTCTGGTTTTGATGCTTTTTGGGTCTTGGAGGTGGCAGGTGCAAAGCTTTTGGAGGATCTGGTTTGGGAGGGGGCTTGCACTGGAGTACTTTCTTTTTCTGTTTCTTGCCTCTCTTTCTCTGCCCTTTCCATCTTCTCTTTGTTTGCATCGAGTGCATCTTTTGAAATTCCATACCTTTTGGCAACATTCTCTACTTGTTTTCTCACTTTTCTTTTCATCTCCAGTTGTCTAAGCTCCACATGAATCTTTACACTCAACTCTTCAAAGGTTCCAAACCTTTCTGCCTCAGGGTCCTTGGGCTGACTTAGCATGTGTTGAACATGTAGCTCAACAATTTTCTCATCTACTTCATACCCCATTGGCATGATCCAGACTATCCTTGGCTCCACTACCTCCATTAGGCATTGATCAGTGTCTACCATAAAGCACATTGTATCCTTGTATTTCTCAGCCAATGGTTGGGGGATTCTTTCTCTGGCCTACATCAAGCTTTGGAAGTTTTTGAAGTAACCCCACAATGTAGTGTTTTGTGCCTTGGCATCACCAATCCCATGCAAATAATCCCTGATTTATATGGCAACAGGTCTGTCATTTTGCCATATCCAGCCATTAGATCCGGGTAGCTCATTCATGTAATAGAAGAAAAGATAGAGTATCAAGCCACCGTATTTGAAGGAATTCTTCTTATCCTTCTTTATCTTCTGTAGATTCTTCAAAAGTTGGTTTAGGAGGAGCTCACAAAGATCATAGTCAGCATCCTTTCTTAACATTTCATAAGCAGTGTAAATTGCTGTTCTGGATACAGAATTCTCTCTGCTGGAGTGATATATCTTGTAGCCAATTATCATGGCGGCAAACTTAATATCCGGATCTGTGATATCCTCAATTGTCATTGCTCTTTTATCAAATTTAGATCCGGAAGCCTCACTCACAATTTGGTTTTTGACTGATTTGAGAGTAGGTAATCCACTGGATGAGTGCAATCTGGTCACCGCCCTAATGACATCCCTTGTGATCTTAAATGGCCTCATTAACCATATAAAGTTGTCATGCACTCGGCTCAGAATATACCGGATCCATTCATCTTCTACAAAATAGGGGAAATGAATGCACTGTGCAAAATGCTTGTCCCGGATGGCTTTGTACTAAGGTTTGAGTTCAAATGATTCATCTATTAGCTGCTTATGATATATATCCATCAACTTGGATTCCCCGAATTCCTCAATATTCGCATGAATGTATGCCCTAACATCTTCAACATGCAAAACCCCATGCAGAATGCTAGAGAAGGCGCCTACAGGATCTACTTCTAGAGATTTATAAGGGTGTTTCTTGAATTTAGGGCATGGTCTATCAGTGATTTTGACAATATTCAGAGTAGCCATCTTTCAACAGATTTAGAGAGAAATTTACAAGAGCAAAACGTACCTTTTTACGCCTCTAGGGTTCACGAAAAGAGCCAAAAAGATCGTCGGTTGACTTAAATTCTGTGATTGATCCTTGAGAGAGACGAAGCAAACTTGTTTGCAGAGCTCTTCTTATCTTCTTCACTAATGCAAATGTGCAAATGACAAGCAAATGAACCCTTTTATCTTTGAGCAAACCCTATTTTCATTTTGTAATAAATGCACAACTTAAGTTATTTCGGTTGCCTTATCAGAGAGAGATTTGTTTTGGATCACTGAGATGTACTTAGAGCTGATCTTAGTGATTAATTTCAATGTCTCTGCTTTCCTCAAATCATCCCCTTTATCCACAGATCAAGATGTTTCAGTTTAGAATCACACCGGATCAAACTGTGAAAACACAGCTTTTACCAGAAAACTGTCATACCAGATCAATCTTAGAGGATTAGACTCTTCAAATCTTCTTGTGGATCTTGCACATCTTTACCAAGGCTTCTTTAGATGTTTCTATGAGAACCTTTTAATCCGTAATTTTCTTTCTGCCAATTTCAAGCACTAATTATCTGGCTAGGGAAATTTGTTTTCTTTCTTGACTCCTCCTGAGCCAGAGCTCATCTTATTTAGTTTCTGGAAGGAATATCAGCACTAGGTTTTGGTGCGGATCCATCCCCAACATTTTCTATACTTCTCTTTACCCAAATCTTGTTCATCTCCCTTTGAATTTCTTCTGCATTCACTTTTTCTTTTCCTTTGTCTTGATTTTGATTATGATGCACCAGACCCCTTTTATCCTGATTCTTACTTCTGTAGAATTTGGCAATATGACCGGATCTATTGCAATTGTAGCAAACAACATTTCTTTGCAAATTTGACTGATATCCTCTTAATCTACACTGATTAGCCATATGTCCCATTCTATTGCATGCAAAGCATTTACCATTGAATGAATTGTTCATTTGCATATTTCTACACTCATGATATTTGTGACCATACCTTTTGTAATTGAAACACTGTCCAGAGAAGGATGCATTAGGCTGATTCATTCTTCTTTTGCACTGGTTAGCTTTGTGACCAAAGTTATTGCAATTGTGGCAGTATCCATTGAAGGATGGATATCTTTGAGCATTAGGTTGCCTTATCGGAGGTCTTCTAGGCCTGTTCCTTGGATTTCCTGATCCAGAGTTTTTCTGACCGGATCCAGACCTTTCACCTTTCTCATTCCCCAAGCCTTTCTTGTCATCTACCCTCTTTTGGATTTGAAGAATGAATTTCAAGTTGAGCAGAGCTTATCTTGAATTTCTCTTTGTATTCATTTGTTGTTTGAAGATCCCTCTTAAGAGTGTCAATTTGATTCTCAAGTTGTTCTTCATTATCTCTTGCTTCTTCAAGATCAGATTCTAGATGCCTGATTATTCTATCCATTTTATGGCAGTCTTCTGACTTCTCTTTGAGAGTTTGTCTTAGATCATCTTCAGTTTTTCTTTTCGCTTCAATTTCTTGGGTGATTTTGATAACCCCTGATTCCATTTCATGTCTTACCCTAATGACTTCTTTTGATAACTTCTCACATAACTTGTTCTTCTCTTTCAGATCTTCATCAGTAATATTAGCTTCACTTTGACTTGCTAGTTGTTGAAGAAGTTCCTTTCTCTTTTTCATAGAGATACTCAATTTCTCTTTTAGTTCATTTATGAAATCATCAGCCTGTTTGAGTTTTTCCTTCAAGTTATTGACTTCAGAGTGAGATTGTTCAAGATCATCTAGAGCAGACTGAAGTTGTTCCCTCATACCATACATATCCATTGAGATTCCCAGATCTTCCTCAAGCTATTAGGCCCTGTTTGGAGGAACTTAGCTCTGATACCAATTGTTGATAACTGAGAGGGGGGGTGAATCAGTTATCTTAATTAACTTAACTTTATGTTCTTTTATAACTAGTGCATCATCAAAACAAATAAGCATCCATAATCATGAAAGCATAAACAAAGTCAATTCACATAACACAATGATTTTGACGTGGCAAACCCTGTTAAGGGAAAAACCATGGGGTGACTAACCCAAGAATGTATTCTCTATTAGAAGAATAGATATACAAAAATGGCACTTGCCAATTAGGGCTCACTGCCTGAGCACACTGCTCACAAGAGGCTCACTGCCTACAAGAGACTCACTGTCTACAAGGTACAAAGAAAGTAATAAGATACTTGAACTGATGAGAAGCATCCACATATGCTGAGGTTCAATTTTGGTTAGGCTCAATACACTGATCTACTGCACTTCATTCTTCCTCTTCTTTGGTGCTGCTGTCCTATCACATACCGGACCTGTATTACTGCTTCCACACTGCTCTCTACTTTTCTTTGCACTTCACAACACACCACTCACACCTTCTTAGCGAAATCAATCTGGTATATATATCCGCACCAAGGATTTCAACATCTTTCTAGTCGACATCCGGAATAGTCAATATTTTCCCAAACTCTGGTCTGTCAGCTGAATCCTTGCTTATTAAGTGATGCGTATCAAAAATATGCTTATAGAAGTCATCAAACATGTTGGCCAACCATGGATGATTTCTTAAGAAACTTGATCACAATCAATAACTCATTCGGAAAAAGGTCTGATGCTTTGCCAGTCAGCTCTTCCTCAGTCTATCTTGCTAAACAGGAACCCAACACTTAGGTGTTCATATCTTTTCACTCTTACATCATCGAAGGCTCAATCTCTGGAATATATTAGTCAAGGTACTCCACTTGACTTCCCCAAGTCTGCACTTTGCTAAGATACTTCCTCTGAGAGATCCGGACTTGACTGTCGGACCTTGCTACATACTTTGTTCTTTCTTACCAGACCAAGATACACTTCAGTCTGTCTTCCGGTATGGTGATACCATGTCATGCGGATGTGTGGTATGGACTTTGTTGCCATTAATGACAACACTCATGAAGGTACAACGTGTCTCTTGCCAACAATCTCCCCCTTTGGCATTGATGGCAACACTTAGTGAAAAATGACTAAGTGATAAAGTATACTCCCCCTTGGTTGATGCTCTTGTTCTTATGTACACTTTTTCGGAGCTCCCCCTTAGTTGGATTCCTCATTTTTCACTGCTCCTCACTCCCCCTTTGACATCAATGGAAAATGGTAGGATCCGCATACCAAAATTTCCAAAAATAATCTATACTTGGCCGCACAAATATATATACATAGCATACTTACGTATACTGAAGTATATCTGCAAAAGTTGTCTTCAATTGGATAAATTCTGTTGCCCAACTCTACTTTATCCTATCCAAAATTGAGATGTGATCACTCAATAGGAATGCAAAAGCGTCTGCCCTCTTTAGATCTGTCAGATCACTGGTCCGGGCTGTGGTCTGAGCATCACTTAGGGCCTCATGCATGGCCTCTAACTTAGGGATAATTATCCCTCTAAGTTCACTCAACCTGCTTATTCTATTTTTCTTCTCCTTCTCAAGCTTCTTAATTTCATTTAAGACTGTAATAGTCTGACACTTGATTTATTATGGATGTGGTAAGAGGATCAAAATTCTGAGATAGTCTTGACAATTTATCCTTCTGTTCTTTCACTTTCTTCTCAATATCCATTGTTACTTTGGACCAGGATAGACAAAATTTATACATTTCTCTGCCATCTTTAAGAGCATTTTCTAAACTCTTTATCCCAATATCCATATTTCTCCTATCATTGGTTATTAGTCCTTGTACTTCGGAGAATCTCTTTCCCAAAAACTCCTTCCGAAACTTTTCTTCTGCTGACTTCTCTAAGGAATCAAAATGTGTATGAATAGAATTTACAAGAGACTTTAGATTATTGGATGTGGAGGCCGAAGGATCCTTTTGGAAGGATGGCATGATCTTCTCCAATACATCGGATGCAATTTCTATTAGTTCACAATCCTCTATGTGAGACTTCAAAAGTTTTTCTTTTACCTTTGCATGGGCAAAGGATGCTATCTTCATAGTTTGAACTGGGAAGAGAATCAAAATTGAATGGTCCTTGAAGCAGTTCTGGTTCATAAATTTCCATCATCTCTTTGGTTAAGAAATCTTTGACAGTTTCTGCAGTGTCTCTTACTGGAGACAGAGTCTTCTTCCCTTCTGTAGTATTAGAACTGTCTCCTGGGGTCTTCTCTGTTTGGTCTTTTTCCTTTTCCTTTACTTCTTCTTCTTGACTGATTTTCTCCTCTATTCTTTCTTCTCCTTTAGATCCGGAGTCTGCAGGGGAAACTGAAGGAGAGATGTATGCTTCTTCATGGACTTCCTCTTCCAGAGCAGAGGAATCTAAGTTCTTAGCTTTTTCTTCACTTGTCTCCTTTGCCTCTTCTGCCATTGTCTCAGTAGATTCTCCTTTGTCATCCATGACAGAGGGTTCATTACCTAAGTCCTCTATAATAGGAAGATTGAATCTTTTAAAAGCATTCTAGAGGATATCTTCTGTTTCTTTTGCCACTTTGTTAGTTTCTCGAAGCATAAGCTGATTCATTCTAGCTTTGCTCTGGAACTCATCCTTGCAATCTTTGAAGATCATGCTCGTTTGCTTTGGAGTGATGGAGGGATAAAGCTGAATAGCTATTTGTTCTTGGATCTCCAGATCCTTTGCCTTGCATTCTCCTTTCTCATTTCAAGTTCCTTCTCTAAACTTTTGGGAATTAGAGAGATGATTTCAATAAATGCCTTATTATATATGTTCAAGTACTTAACTGTGGCTTCTTCCAAGATCTTTTTATCTGTGTCATTATACTCATCATAGAATTCTGTCATTGGTTGCAGATTTCCATCCACAATAACTGCCTTGACTACATCATCAATGGACAGAGTAGGCCTTTCAATAAACTCTTCTACTTCTTCTTCCTTGCTATAACCGATAGAGGGTTCACCGGATGTTTTCTTCTTCTTCTTTATTTTCTTGACTTCCTCATCTGTCTCTGTCTCTTCATCATTCTTGAGACTTGTATAGGATCTTGTTGCCTTTTTCTTTGTTCTTTTCTCTGCCTTTCCAGATATCTGGGCTTCCAGTTTTGATGCTTTTTGGCTTTTGGAGGTGGCAGGTGCCGAGCTTTTGGAGGATCTAGTCTAGGAGGGGGCTTGCACCGGAACACTTTCTTTTTCTATTTCTTGACTCTCTTTCTCTGCCCTTTCTATCTTCTCTCTGTTTGCATCGAGTGCATCTTTTGAAATGCCATACCTTTTGGCAACATTCTTTACTTCTTTTCTCACTTTTCTTTTCATCTCCGGTTGTCTAAGCTCCACATGAATCTTTACACTCAACTCTTCAAAGGTTCAAGACCTTTTTGCCTCAGGGTCCTTGGGCTAACTTAGCATGTGTTGAACATGTAGCTCAACAATTTTCTCATCTACTTCATACCCCATTGGCATGATCTACACTGTCCTTGGCTCCACTGCCCCCATTAGGCATTGATCAGTGTCTACCATAAAGCACACTGTATCCTTGTATTTCTCAACCAATGATTGGGGGATTCTTTCTCTGGCTTGCATCAAGCTTTGGAAGTTTTTGAAGTAACCCCATAGTGCAATGTTTTGTGCCTTGGCATCACCAATCCCATGCAAATAATACCTAATTTGTATGGCAACAGGTCTGTCATTTTGCCATATCTAGCCACTAGATCCGGGTAGCTCATTCATGTAATAGAAGAAAAGACAGAGTATTAAGCCATCGTATTTGAAGGAATTCTTCTTATCCTTCTTTATCTTTTGTAGATTCTCTAAAAGTTGGTTTTTCAGGAGCTCACAAAGATCATAGTCAGCATCCTTTCTTAACATTTCATAAGCAGTGTAAATTGCTATTTCAGATACAGAATTCTCTCCACTGGGTGATATATCTTGTAGCCATTTATCATGGCGGCAAACTTAATATCCGGATCTATGATATCTGCAATTATCATTGCTCTTTTATCAAATTTAGATCCTGTAGCCTCACTCACAATTTGGTTTTTGACTAATTTGAGAGTAGGTAATCCACCGGATGAGTGCAATCCAGTCACCGTCCTAATGGCATCCCTTGTGATCTTAAATGGCCTCATTAACCATATAAAGTTGTCATGCACTCAGCTCAAAATATACCGGACCCATTCATCTTCTGTAAAATAGGGGAAATGAATGCACTGTACAAAATGCTTGTCCCAGATGGCTTTGTACTGAGGTTTGAGTTCAAATGATTCATCTATTAGCTATTTATGATATATATCCATCAGCTTGGATTCCCTGAATTCCTTAATATTTGCATGAATGTATGCCCTAACGTCTTCAACATGCAAAACCCCATGCAAAATGCTAGAGAAGGTGCCTATAGGATCTACTTCTAGAGATTTATAAGGGTGTTTCTTGAATTTAGGGCACGGCTTATTAGTGATTTTGACAATATTCAGAGTAGCCATCTTTCAACAGATTTAGAGAGAGATTTACAACAGTGAAAAGTACTTTTTTACGCCTCTAGGGTTCACAAAAAGAGCCAAAAAGATCGCTGGTTGACTTGAATTCTGCGATTGATCCTTGAGGGAGATGAAGAAAACTTGTTTGTAGAGCTCTTCTTATCTTTTTAACTAATGCAAATGTGCAAATGACAAGCAAATGGACCCTTTTATCTCTGAGCAAACCCTAATTTTATTTTGTAATAAATGCACAATTTAAGTTATTCCAGTTGCCTTATCAAAGAGAGATTTTTTTCAGATCACTAAGATGTACTTAGAGCTGATCTTCGTGATTAATTTCAATGTCTCTGCTTTCCTTGAATCATCCCCTTTATCCACAGATCAAGATGTTTCAATTTAGAATCACATCGGATCAAACTGTGCAAACCTGGCTTTTACCAGAAAACTGTCATATCGGATCAATCTTGGAGGATTAGACTCTTCAAATCTTCTTGCGGATCTTGCACATCTTTACCAAGGCTTCTTTAGATGTTTCTCTGAGAACCCTTTAATCCGCAATTTTCTTTCTGCCAATTTCAGGCACTAATTATCTGCCTGGGGAAATTTGTTTTCTTTTTTGACTCCCCTTGAGCCAGAGCTCATCTTATTTAGTTTCTGGAAGGAATATTAGTACTAGATTCTAGTGTAGATCCATCCCCAACATTTTATGTACTTCTCTTTACCCAAATCTTGTTCATCTCCCTTTGAATTTCTTCCGTATTCACTTTTCCTTTTCTTTTGTCTTGATTTTGATTATGATGCACTAGACCCCTTTTATCCTGATTCTTACTTCTGCAGAATTTGGCAATATGACCGGATCTATTGCAATTGTAGCAAACAACATTTCTTTGCAAATTTGACTGATATCCTCTTGATCTACACTGATTAGCCATATATCTCATTCTATTGCATACAAAGCATTTACCATTGAATGAATTGTTCATTTGCATATTTCTACACTCATGAGATTTGTGACCATACCTTTTGCAATTGAAACACTGTCTGGAGAAGGATGCATTAGGATGATTCATTCTTCTTCTGCACTGGTTAGCTTCGTGACTAGAGTTATTGCAATTGTGGTAGTATCCATTGAAGGATGGATATCTTTGAGCATTTGGTTGCCTTACCGGAGGTCTTCTAGGCCTGTTCCTTGGATTTCTTGATCTAAAGTTTTTCTGACAGGATCTAGAGCTTTCACCTTTCTCATACCAAGCCTTGCTTTTCATCTACTCTCTTTTGGATTTAAAGAACTTCAAGTTAAGCAGAGCTTATCTTGAATTTCTCTTTGTATTCATTTGCTGTTTGAAGATCCCTCTTAAGAGTGTTAATCTGATTCTCAAGTTGTTCTTCATTATCTCTTGCTTCTTCAAGATCAGATTCCAAATGCCTAATTATTCTATCCATTTTATGGTAGTCTTCTGACTTCTCCTTGAGAGTTTGTCTTAGATCATCTTCAGTTTTTCTTTTCTCTTCAATTTCTTGGGTGAATTTCATAACCCCTGATTCCATTTCATGTCTTACCATAATGACTTCTTTTGATAGCTTCTCACTTAACTTGTTCTTCTCTTTCAGATTTTCATTAGTATTATTGGCTTCACTTTGACTTGCTAGTTGTTGAAGAAGTTCCTTTCTCTTTTTAATAGAGATACTCAGTTTCTCTTTTAGTTCATTTATGAAATCATCAGCCTGTTTAAGTCTTTCCTTCAAGTTATTGACTTCGGAGTGAGATTGTTCAAGATCATCTAGAGCAGACTGAAGTTATTCCCTCATACCATACATATCCATTGAGATTCCCAGATCTTCCTCAAGCTGTTAGGCTCTGTTTGGAGGAACTTAGCTCTGATACCAATTGTTGATAACTAAGAGGAGGGGGTGAATCAGTTATCTTAATTAACTTAACTTTCTGTTCTTCTTTTATAACTAGTGCATCATCAAAACAAATAAGCATCCATAATCGTGAAAGTAAAAACAAAGTCAATTCATATAACACAATGGTTTTGACATGGAAAACCCTGTTAAGGGAAAAACCACGGGGTGACTAACCCAAGAATGTATTCTCTGTTAGAAGAATAGAAATACAAAAATGACACTTGTCAATTAGGGCTCACTACCTGAGCACATTGCTCACAAGAGGCTCACTGCCTACAAGAGACTCACTGTCTGCAAGGTACAAAGAAAGTAATAAGATACTTGAATTGATGAGAAGTATCCACATATGCTGAGGTTTAGTTCTGGTTAGGCTCAATACATTGATCTACTGCACTTCATTCTTCCTCTTCTTTGGTGATGCTATCCTGTCACATACCGGACCTGTATTACTGCTTCCACACTGCTCTCTACTTTTCTTCACACTTCACAACACACCACTCACACCTTCTTAGTGAAATCAATCTGGTATATATATATCCGCACCAAGGATTTCAACATCATTCTAGTCGGCATCTGGAATAGTCAATATTTTCCCAAACTCTGGTCTATCAGCTGAATCCTTGCTTATTAAGTGATGCATATCAAAAAGATGCTTATAGAAGTCATTAAACATGTCGGCCAGCCATCGATGATTCCTCAAGAAACTTGATCACAATCAATAACTCATCCAGAAAAAGGTCTGATGCTTTGCCGGTTAGTTCTTCCTCAGTCTATTCTGCCAAACAGGAACCCAACACTTAGGTGTTCATATCTTTTCACTCTTACATCATCAGAGGCTCAATCTCTGGACTATATTAGTCAAGGTACTCCACTTGACTTCCCCAAGTCCACGCTTTACTGAGATACTTCCTCTGAGAGATCCGGACCTGACTGTCAGACCTTGCTACATACTCTATTCTTGCTTACCGGACCAAGATACACTTTAGTCTGTCTGCCGGTATGGTCATACCATGTCCTGTGGATGTGTGGGATGGACTTTGTTGCCATCAATGACAACACTCATGAAGCCACAACGTGTCTCTTGCCAACATTCGTAACTTGCCTTCATCATTCTAAATAGGTGTCCTTCTTGGTTAGTGTTGTACTAGCAATTGATGCGATTTAATGCATTTTTATCAATAGAAGATGGATTGGTTCCTTAGCACTCCAAAAGGTTTCATTTTCTCTATACCGCAAGACCAATATACAAAACCTCTCAATATGCTTTCCCTTATGATATACCTATTGATATGTGGAAGAATCTTGTCCTTAAATTAATATACTCATTAGTATGTGAAATGGATGTTAAATAGTTTGAGAGTGTAGAGTCATACATGGTACTTAGGTAGCATGTGAAAAGGATTTTCCCTATCAATGTCACCTTCTTATTGATGGTGTTTTTAGCACACAACAACACAGGTGAAATGTAAGTTATCTCACCTCTCTTGAAAGGAATCTTATCCTGAAAAAGACTTCCCCAAGGTTTCTAGAGCTAGGTCTTAGCTTGTAGGAATGACTTCAGTTGATATGTTTTAGTTGTACCAACAAGGGGACTTTCATGCAACTGATAGGGTTTATGAAACTATTATAGCAAAGCGTACAAGCAACCCTATGATATTTTCAACAGATTGACAGTGTAAATGCTGCTTAAAACCTAAATCTAACAGATGGATTTAAATAAAATACAAAAGGATAAGGGTAAAGAGAAGTATTGGAACCTAAGTGACAATCACAATTGGGGTAAAATGTTGCAGATAGACAGATGCTTTTCAATAAAACCACTCCCTACTTTACTAGGTCAAAAGAACCACATTGCTGTAGGAAATGATGCAATCTTCAATGGAAATTAATGATTTTCAAATTACATTCATTCATTAAATGCCCATATAATGGCGCAACTTAACTAGTGAAATGCAATCGAACTAAATTCAATATGAAGGCTCAGGCTAACTATGCATAGTAACTTACAATCAACAAGCACTAATAGAATGGACCAAAGCATTCATCAGATATCTTACCATTTACCCATCATTGCAAAAGCACATCTAATTAACTTTAGATTGATATGAACCATGAAAACCAAAAGAAGATAACACAATACACAAATTCCCAACAACCTGCAAAATTTGCTTTGTATTAATCATAATTTCGGTAGAGTCTCAACAATTTAGTATCAAATCTTAGTTACAATGAGAGAAAGTGATGGCCCTTTTATAGATAAGGCACCATACCGATTTTTTCATGGACGGTGGAGATTAACTCAACACCAAGGGTCCAGATTTACACAACATTGAATGAGGTACAACAATTAGTTACATTTTAAGATTTATTTTTGTCTTGTAGGAAAAAGACAATAAAATTAGCCTTTAAATACATTGAATCTAGAAAAAATGAGTACCTATTTGGTTGTATATAATTAAGAGCCAATTTACAAGGCAAAAGAAAGTCAACAGGGAGCCATATAACATGTGAAAACTTGAGCTGATGTAGATTGACGGGATTCCAAGTGTTGACTTGAATGCTTCATTGGTCATCATCATCCAAGTTGACTTTGTTTTTTCCAACTTCCCTATTACTATATGCTGTGAATACCTCCAAAGCTGGATTGTCATTTGATGACTGGATATTTAGGACAAACAGAGCTAAAACTAGATTCAGGACAAAACATTTCTTATTCTCTGATAGCAATTTAAATTCTTTGGTCTTCTGCATTTGATTTCTAGGTTCAGGATTCTAGGAGGCTCCAACAGAACTCCTAATGTTTGACATGTCGACTTCCTTGATCTAGAATCTTTTTGATGCATCAGCTACACATTGCATCATCCAGTTGCCTTGCTCAATTTGTAAGAAAAGAAAACTCATAATAAATAATCTTTTACGAAATGTGGGTTCATTCAAATACATAAAAGCGGATTTCAAACAAGATTTATCTTTTAAAACATAATGATGTTCAAACCACATATTTGAGCCAACCTGAACCTCTTACATCAATACATGCAAAGCATACTTCCCTTTCATAATCTATGGTGAAAAATTAAATAAAGACTATCTCTTTTGCGTTTCTGTTCCATCTTCACTTAGATAATAATATCTTTCTTGAGGATTGTCCTTTGGAAACCTTGACATAGTCATACACATTGATTATGCCTTTATACACATATATTTCTCCTCCTTTTCCCATAGTTGTTCCATGTATAATTTGATGATCTTTCCCTATCCTATTGGCCCTCAAACTTCATATATTCTCACAATGGCCCCACATATAGGTAGTACTATTGGCCTCTGACCATCCCATGATTCTTGAAGATCATTTCTTTTATGCCTAAACATTTGTTTCACACCCTTCTTCTTGGATCAATGATGTAGAAAACTGTATTTTGATTGTGACAATTATCCCATTTACCACTGTCACGAAGATATGAGCCCATATGCGATTGTGGGGTTTTGGACATCTGCATGCTATGTAGAAATATTGCCAGGTGTATCCATATTTGATCCAAAATCCCGCAACTTTGATATCTCACCAACTTCATATACGTAGAGCTTTGGTAACTCATATTCCCGAAATATATACATGTACACATCAAAACTTTTACTTTGTATATAGATGCAAATACAATATCTTGACGAAAGTCCTCTATTTTTTGTGCCTCGATTGTTTTGATGTCGCAGAATCTTGCATCATTTCCTTGAAGACGGTTCTTGTTTGCATTTCCTAACAGCTTACCTTGAATTCTTGTTTGTACTTCAGCAATTTTTCGCACACTTAATAAAACCATTGAAATCACAACGCTGACAAGTTTATTGCAGGTTTGCGGGAGAAAGGACGGTGACCAGATGGGGGAATATCGGCTTCATCACACTGAGTCGAGGTATTTCACCCAGTGGTTTACGTCCCTTGTCTATGTAAATCTCAATCAAAATCCTTGACGAAGATCTTCCATTTTGCATAGATTCGACGGGCTGGGTTTAAACAGCACATAGTAAGCCTTCACTTGCTTAGGTGGCTGGTGGGCCCTTCTCTTATTGACACATTAACAAAATAGAGTAAGAGAAAGGGCCCACCAGCCACTTAAGCAAGTCAAAGCTTAGTGTGTGCTATTTAAGCCTAGCAGATTTGACGTGGGTAAATTATGCGACCATATAAGAGAAGAACAACTATAGATATGGGTCCACCACCGTCAGAAATATTTACTCAAACCATTTGATCCATGTCTAACTATTTGTGCTCTTCATATCATGCATAGATGCCTGGTAGGATGGGAATGCCTTAACCAGCCGGTGCGTTGTAAGCGACCGGCTGGTCGATGTTGGTACAGTCAGTCGAAGACAGCTGGTGTGGAGTCGACCAATCGTACGGAAGCAACAGTTGAATGGAGTCAAATAATTTTGGTCGTTAGATTTTGTCGAACGCCGGAGTTGTCAAGGAATCCATACAGTCAGTGTTTATGCGAGGCGGGTAGGATGACTACACGATAAAACTCCTCTTTATTATTTCGGCTTTGGAAAATCTCCAGGCATGTATTCTTCTCGAGGGTGATCAACAAGGGCATCATTTGCGAGCATTATGGCATTTGAAGATTTTTATGCCGCAGTTATAGAAGACGTTTTGCTTGAAGAGATTCCCCGAGATTATTGATTATTTTCATCAGCTTATTCCTTTCTCCTTCAATGGATGCGAGTGCCATGCGACTGCAAAATCTCTTCCAATCTGAAATTCTGATGGCGAACCATGTGACGTTAAGCAATGAAGATTGAGCATCAATATAAGCGCCAAACCCATACTTCAATAATTCTTTTAAAATGTTTATTCCATAACAAGTTATACCTACGAAATAAAATTTTCTTCTACAACACTAGTAAATATTCTCTGCTATATTGCTGCATTAGTTAGATGTCTCCTTTCCTTTTGAAACAAAATGATCATCATGAGATACGCTTATGTTTATGTATTTGACATTGAAAACCAGTACGCGGGGATATCCGGTTGAACTAGATTTTAGTGCAAAGGCAGTGGAATACATTTTTAGCGCGAAACACACTTAGGACTCTAATTTTGAGGCCAAATGAACCTCAGTCACTCCAACCTAACCTTCAAAGGGTGCTACAGGGGTCAACATATCAAATTTACTCAATTTTGCCCGAATATGCACAAAGGCATCAAATCATCAAGACACCATTTCTCCCAAACAAACTGCTAAGACCAAAACCAAACCAAAAGCGAAGTGAAAGAAAGGGGGGTCTCCATTTGGTAAAATGAGGCGTGTGTGCAAAGCACAACACTTCTTAGAAAGAAATCCTAGCTTGAAATTTCTTATTGTCAAGATTTACATTGATGAATGGGTTACAAAGGGAAATGGAAAATGAAAATTTTGTGTCCTTATTTCTCCTTAGTGATTTACAGGGTCTAAGCCACATATGCCATTGTTGAAATTATATTAGGTGTTAGATGTAGTAGTTTATAGTGACGATTTACCAAATGTTACAATTTGTTTTAGGTATTCAAATTTTGTATTAAATTTTAAGTTTTTTGATTGCATGAAAATGACTTATTTATAATATTTTAAATAATTCATTAGAAAAATCACAAATGAAAAGATTTTATATGTTCTCCAATAGTTATCTTTTCCCAAAATAAAATCTTTTTCTCCAAAATATTATTTTTCTTGAAAAATCTTTTCTTCCAAAATTTTAAAAATAAACTATACTTAATTTTTTTTTGGAAAAAAATGAAACTTATCAAATTTGTAGGTCAAATGAGTTGCTTGTTGTAAATAATGAAAGCCACACCTTGTCATATGCAAAAGAGAGCAAATAGAGCATGTGTTTGGGTCATTGTACTTCTACAAATCCAACTTTTTGAAACCCTTAGTTGTTTTAATCCTGATGCAAGGCTGAATACTAAAGTGAAAAAATAAAAAATACTTAGGTAGGGACATTAATAACAATAGGGTATGTAATGTATTGAGACCATACAAGAACACAAAGTACTATAGGACACAAATATATTCTAAGAAATAGACATGTATATATTACATGTGGGCTTTACTGCAAGCAATGTGAGTGTTGAACATAGGTGGGAACAAATGAGCATTGAGCATAGGAAATACCAAAGATTTGAACTCTTAACCTTGCCTTAGATTTGAACCCTCAATCTTGCTTATGCTTAGATATTGTTGTGTTACTATGGAGACACAGGTATACATTATGTATGTAGAGTATTTTACAAAGGACACATGGTTAGTGTTATTAAAGAATCACACATAATGGATGGAATAAGCACGTGATGGATAATACGAATGAAATGAAATTTGCAACAATATAAACTATTTCCACATAACCCTCATGAGATAAAAAAATGCAAACACGTATTCAAGATAATACAAAATACAAAATAATAGACAAACATACCATCAAGATGACATAAGATACACCTTGGGAAAACCCTCTTGAGGGAAAAACCTAGCCTCCAAAAGAACTCACACACTCTATTGGTTCTCAATCATGCAGGTCTACAATTCCTATAAGCTTGCACCAACACCTAAGGCTAGGGAATGTCAACATAGGTGATGGGAAGGGATCATGATCAAAAGGCATACATCACTTGATACCCTATAACAAACTGAGGCATATATACAACTAGAAAATTGGCTCAATGACCAACTTGAAATACAACAAAATGTTCGTATTTATCATCTTACAACTAGGCACTTGGAGGGAGATTTCAAACATGTGTCCACTCAGATACAACCTCTAAGACACCCACATGGCCATGTTAGAAGAAGGAAACTATTTGGAAGAAGATCCACTTGGGATTACACATGATCAACTCGGTAAGGGTGAAAACGTTGAACCTTTATGATTGAGGGAAAACAAAGAATCCAATAATGAGGATAAACCAACCACCATGCACAACCATTGATAAAAATGTAATAAGTTCCTTGTCATATAATGGAAGAAGGAAGAAGACATAATAACCTATGAAGAACAAACATGAGGCTCAAGAAGATCATTAGGATCATGCCTTCCATGCTGGAACTACAAACAGTCCAAGGAGCAACCTTGAGGTCAAGGAGACATGACAACCACCCATCAACCAGTAATAAATTTTGGGTAAAAGTACAAATCTATGTAACACTTTTATAAAGGAAACAACCAACACTGATCTAACTTTTAAACTTGAATCACTAGAAAGTGGCATGCATATATTTTTTGAATTTTGAAATGATGTAAACTAATAAAATGTGTATTTTTTTAGTATATTTTATGTTTGTATTTTTTTGACAAAATTAAAAAATTATTTGAATATAGTTTTTTAAAAATTAACACTATAATTTAGTTGTTGATAAAATTTTGAAAAATGATGTTACATGAGACATCAAGCTTTTCATATTCTGAATGCCCAAGATGAAACATGAGAAAGAATAGGGTAGGTGGGAGTGAACAATAAATATTGGAGTAGGTAAAGAGTTTGAATCTTGTATAAAGGTAAGTTGTCCATGTAGAAGCAAGGTAGATCAGATGATGGAAAAAGCATTGAGAACTACTAAATTAGACCAAGAAGAAGAAACATGAAAATACTAGCAACCCTAACTCCTCCAAATAATGAAAACTAAAACACGCCACCATATCAACACGTTGAACAGTCACAAAGATGCATGTGACTATTAGAGCACCTATGGTCACAACATAGTGATCCAAGAACTAAGCCAATTGACATACATTTGTAAGACATTTTTAATTGAAAGAATGACCACCTTGGGCAAAGGACACACCACACTGTCTATAGAGGGAAAATGCGGGTGCACCACTTTCACCATAGACAGGACTAGCTTCAACAAAGAGAAAAATCACCACACCATCATAAGGAAGCAAAATGAACCACCAAGATACAACCAAGGTCAAAGTAGACCATTACAAGGCAAAAGAGTAGAATCCTACCGTATCTAGAAGAAACTCATAATAGAGGATCCAAGACACCAAGAAGTGACTGCCACAACACATAATTGGACTTGCAAGATCATGTGTGGCCAGTGTAACCCAAAAGAGACCACAACATGCATAAAGATTCACCAAAAAAGAAGAGATGTAAAATTGAAGTATAATCCCTTTGCAGTGAGAATGAACCAGTTAGGAGCACATCTAGTACTTGGAGCAAGTAGGGGAAGATGACAAGAAAGGACAATAAGGTAGCAAGGGACACCACAAGAGGGAAGGAGATACCATAATGCTCAAGGAAGGAAGCAAACATAAAGTTAATAGTCCACCAAAATACATCGCAAATGAAAAGTAAAGTGTTTTATGAGTTACGGTGAAGGGGGAGCACACATTAGGACTTGCAAAAGACACTTGGGTGAAAGAAAGTTAGCACATTGATGGAAACACCAATTTTGAGCATGGAATTTGCACACAAGCCAACACACTCAATATATTATCTCATTAAAAAGATTACAATATAATTATAGTGTCTCCATGCAAGGTTCTGAAGCATCAAGCTCCCTAATTGCACTCCATGTGAACAAGCAAATGAGAATCATGTAACCACACATCCCAATCCATGCTTCCTCCAATCACATATAAAACCTACAAGAGATGCTCAATCCAACCTTAGCCAACAAGCTAAAGGATATGAGATCCAACCTCAACAACTAATCATGTGCTTGCTTTTATAAAGCTGGGCTTGCACAAAATCACCAAGTGGTACTGCATAAACCATGAGCTTACAAAACCATGTCCCCTCATTTACTTTTTGGTACTAAGTTTCCCAATTGGCACTAAGTTTTCCCAATGTTAAAATATTTTCCCAATTTGCAACCCACATTAAATATTTAACCCAATGTTACATAAAACTTGCAAGTTATCCTAGGATGTCTAGCCCATGTGGCACATGCATCGCTAGGTTCCTTAGGTGCACAACAAATAAATATTCATTTTACATTATAAGCATTATGCAAGGTGAACTACACACCTTTCCCAACAAACAATTCAAACAAGCACTCAAGAATAACAATAAATGACAGGAGTAGAGGAGTATTATATTACAAAAATGGAGGATAAATAACTTGAAAAGCATGTGCTATAATACCAATGTTAGATTAGGAAGGGATTGCAAAACTAAAAATAAAAATAGCAATAAAAGTACAAACCCAAAATTGTATTTATTACTTCAAAATGAGATGCAATTATATATTTAACAACATTGAACTTGACTATTCAATTCATCACCCAAATGAATGTTCAATTTATCTTCAAGATGGTATTCTATAAGAAAACAAATAACAAATAAATCTCTAACTATAGAATTATTTACATGATTTACATATTATGACATAAATAAACCAAGAAACTACAAATGGTAAACCACAAACTATGGGCCAAAATCATGACCCGATATGGCATCCAAACCATAGGCTCAAATTCCAACACCTCATGTCATGATGAGTCAATAGGTTATTTTTAGAATATTCTCTTATGTTGTCATAATCCATCATAATCTTGTCATAACCAACTCACCAACTTGGGTGCTCCATTTTAGCTCCATTATCTTCATTCAATGATTGTCTTATGACATGTGATACTTACATGTAATAAGTTGGTGAAGAAGTCAAGTCCACTTGGTAACCTCCCTCTTACATGCTCTTACATGTCATAGAATATGTTACATCCCCAATCTTGACTAAGCTTAATTTTACTTTTTATGTGATAAACTAGATAAATAATCATAGGTTAATGATTTGATGTTTGTAGAAAATATCAAGATAAATCATTGATTATATGGATTATGATTAATGCTTAGATTAGACAAGAGATTATATGTTGTTGAGATTATTTTATCATAATGTTTTATGATTTATTGATGATACACTAATCCTAGTTCGTATGATTGTGAGCATAACCAAGAAAGGAATCTACCTTCAAGAATGGAAGGAGAGTATCACCAGAGAGAAGGGGATAGATATTTTGAAAAGACCGGTTGCCATTTGAAGTCTCAAACTGATTATTATGTGAACCCTTGTGAGAGAAGGTATGTGTCAATTGCTTACTAGCTCAAGATTATCCTAGATTCAACCATTATCAATTTGACATGGAAAAAGGTTTTCCAATGTTAAATTTTGTCAATTTGGTCGAGAGAGTTTTTGATCTTTTTCTCTTCTTTGCTCAGTAGCTGTTGTTGATGTAAGCATAAGGTGGCAAAGGGGGAGAAGGCCTCAAACCACTCTCGCACCTTAGTAGGTGATGAATATCAACTTACGTTGAGATGGTAATGTTACCATTAAGTTGATATATATTATTTATATATTTGTTAAATAATAATATAATGATAAAGAGAATTGTTTTATTTAGATATTAACATTTATTTCTTTTGTGTTAGAATTTCTCCATGGATTCTATCTCTACGCTCATGTAGGGTAGCACTTTCTCCTCAACCCTCAAAATAAGGGGAGTGGGAATAACCCAATGTAGCTATGGGGGTGACTGGGGCAGCTAGAAGGATGCATGCCCTCTCGTGGAGAAATTGGTGGAGGGTTTAGCATTGATGAATATGGAGTAGAGAGAATTACATTCTCTCAAAAAGGAGTTCTTAGTTTTTAGTTTTTTTTCTTTCATGTGTGCTTCTGGGCAGGAAGGACAGAAGAAAAGATGAACCTAGTAAAGCTCATGGAGGAGCTCAAAAGAACAAATAAGGAACTGTAGTTGAGTACTCAGGTATTATCATATACTCTTAACTGTGATTTAAGATATAATATATATGTATCTTTATTCTTCCTTATGGCTGCCACTGTGTTACTTGGTATCGTATGCTAGCCAGGGCCGAACCATTATGCCATGCATGTTAAACACTTTGTGTCTTGATTTAAAACTGTTATATATGGATGGAGCTTGTCTCTGTTGTAACCTTCTCAATACCCTTGAGAGCCATGCTTTCATTTAGTTTATAGATATTACATGGCTCACCTTATGAGTAAGAAAGGTGGCAATTGATGTAAATATGTTTAATCATTTTTTATGTATAAGTTTATGATAGACTTTTCATGTCTATGTGCATGTAGAATCCCAACCATAACCACTGTCATAATGACAATAATGGTGTAATCTGGGAATGATAGGGTTATAAACCTATTTCTACCTCTCTAGAATGATTATATTATTATTATTATTAATTATCACTTCTCAAGAGGCATCTTGGACTGTCTAATGAATGCGATGGATATCATATATATTTGTCTATTAATAAAACAATGATATTGCTCTATTGGTATAACTTGAGGGTGGTCGGCTGTGATGGTGCCATCAGCCGAGAGTTATTCTTTATAGAACTTGAAGTCTAGTAAGTCTATGTAAGATTATGAAGCTCTCAAAGTCAAGGGTTGGAGTAGCATTAAACAAAATTGTTGTTCTTTCTTTCATGCATGTTGATAACACCACTAGTTTAGTGATAGTTGAAGAAGACCTTTAGTTAATAAGGTCGAATGGTATAATGATACTATTGAAGTATTTTTCAAGAAACTCTAGCTAACCTTTGAGAATGAAGATGGTTCTTGAGACTTGATATAAGTAGTTATTATTGTCAAATATTTGATAGTCTCTTATTTCTCTAAGAACAAGATTGTTATATCTTATGGGGTTAGAGATGGATAACCTCTTTTATGCGAAAAACATTTGGTAAACGTAAAACTCTTTTACTTTCGACTTTTGAGTAAACTAAGTAAAGTCATTATCGTAGAGGATTAGATTGATCCCTCAATAGAGATGAGTTCTTTGAAGAACTTCAAAGATTTTATACAAAACTTCTCTTGTATTGATACTAGATATCAAACGAATCATGAATATAAACTTTTGAAATAAGGAATAGGGTGACAGGTAGTCACAAATTCTATGTTGCAGATGCAACAAGAAACCATTGGATTGAACTACAGGAATCAGAGTTAGTAATCTAAGTCAAATGGACTAATAATTATGTGATCCTATTTATAATGTATATGTGTATATATAATGAATGATACTAAGTTAAACTGACTGAAAAGAAATGATGACTAAACAAGTTATGTCTAAAATCACTACAAGATGAGATAGCTTCTAAGTCAAGTTAGATATAAATGTGAACAATCAACTACGTTCATTATGAAACGTCTATGTATATTAAATCTTTGGCCAAAGTAATACATCTGTCTCTTCATGCATTAGCTAGTTCACTATGCTCCAGATGGCATAATCTTCCAGTAGTGTCATACATAGTTAGAATGGATCTATAGTTGTATGACCATGAAGAGTTATGAAGAACACAACACTAGAGACTTAGATGGAAAACCTATTGGTTCCTTATACCTATTCTCTACGTGAAGGGTAGGGCCACTTCCAAGAAGGAAGTTGTACTGGGAATCGCTGGTCTTTGGTTAGAGGAAAAGCACTTGGGTGATGCTCTCCTTCCCAATAAGATGACATGCTGAGACTTATGAAGATAGATATAAACACTCTAGATGTAGTATATTCTATTATATGACTTGTTAGTCAAAAATTTTATGTAAAAATTATCATTGTTGCCATGAGCAAAACATTATGATTGTATAGTAAAAGGAATTCACTATTATGTTATCTTTGAATATGTTGCAAATTTTAGTTTTTGAAATTATTCAAAAAAGATATGCATTTTAATTATTGATTATGAAATTGATTATTGTTAAAGAGAAATTGATTATATGAATCATGACTATTTACTTAATGGTAAATTGAGTTGATAATTTGGGTAATACATGGACCTATGAGCTCACTATATGAAATCTTTCTTTGACATTAACAGTTGCTAATGTTTGGATGTTCTTTTGTCAGAATGGTAAGAAAAAGAATGACACCAAGGAAGAAGGTAATGGGAAATGGACATTACCTAAAGGCTACGAGAGAGTCAGCCTCAAGAATGAAAAGACTTGGCCAAACTGGTTACTTGAAAGGCACATGGTTATCTGATGGTGAAACTTTTGCTGATGCTATTAAATGCATCAAGAAGGAGAAGGTCAAAACAGTTAGGGCTACTGCTCCTGTTTCTAAAAATGAATCAGTGAAATCCTCTGCACGTAAGGAATTATCATTGGGGAGTGATCCTAATGTTCTTATTGCTATTAGGGAGGTCATCGATGAGTACCTGTGAGTACCTCCACCTAAGTCTGAATTGATGAACCCCAAGGATGAGGGTAAAGTTGGGAAGATATCCCAATCTAAAAATGACTTGTTGTTGCAAGACATGAAAAATTATAACAAATGATGGATTTTTATGTAGTTTGTGGAAACTATAATGTAATTTTGAAAATTTGGAAAATCTTTCCTTTCTTGTTAAGATTGCATAAATGAAAATACATTTATGTTTATGAATGAATTCAATAGTATGAAAAACTAATTAAAATATTAACTTGCAAACTTTAGGAGAAGTAGATTGTAGCATTCAGACATGAACCAACATTGGGGATAGCCAGGAAGAAGGGCAACCTTCAGGCCACTCTGATTCAAAACATGACCAGATCCTTGCTATGCTCCATGAGACGAGAGAAAGAATTGGATCTCTTGAGCAAGAGGTCAAGGCTCAGAATGGACCTAGTCAGGAAGCCTTTCGATGAGGGTAAGGATGAGGAATGCCATGAAATCACCACCCAAAGTGGACGTGGAGAGAATAACTCTGAAATAAGACATGATGAGGATAAAAAAAGCCACTTGGCTCTAGAATTATCCAGAGATATGAAAAAGGTTACACCTCCTAAGTTTGATGGGACTGTAAGAGGGGATGCCACAGAGGCATGGCTTACAGAAATGGAAAATGCTTTGAAATAAGAAACTATTTTGAAATCACCAAGGTAGTATGGGGAACATACCAATTGGTAGGTGAAGCATCCACTTGGTGGATGAACAAGAAAATGGAGTTAAAATTGAACTCCATAAGTCTAACCTGGGAAAGGTTTGTGGAACTTTTTAGGCAAAGATGGTTGCCTCAGTTGTATTTTGACCAAAAGCTTATGGATTTCCAAATTCTAAGACAGGGTGACTCATCTGTGAATGGGTATTGGGAAAAGTTCACTCGCCTCCTCAAATATGTTCCACAATATTAATAAGATGAGAGGTTTCACATCCAAAAGTTCATCTTGGGTTTGAATACCCAAATTGGAGGTGAAGTTGATGTGCATGGTCCTACTACAATGGACCAGGTTTATGAGAAAGCTATTAAGTAGGAACAAAAATTGAAATCCATGTCTGCATACCAGGAAAGGAACTGGAAAAAGTTTAATTGGTCCCAATCCTCCCCATCATTTAAGAAAAAGGGAAAAATGTAGGATTTCACTAAGAAAGGCAATAAGGGATTCAAGGATAATCAGAATGAATCCAAGTGTTAAGAGAAAGGCAATAACAACTCCAAAAAAAATGGAGACAATTCTGGAAAGCCTTATGAAACATGAGGACCCATGGGAGGGTGTTATTCATGTGGCGGTGACCATTATGCCAATCAATGTCCCAATAAGACATAAGGAACTCAGCCATGAGGAAATCCTTTACCCACAATAGGCAGCTTTCAAACAACGGATACATGCAGCCTTGGATAATAGGCAAGATGAATATCAAATCACATCAATTGAAACCACATGTATTTTATCTAGTTTTCTAATTTTAGTTTTGATAGATACTGGTGCTACAAAATGTTTTATTGCTCCAAAAGTTTTAAGTGAAATTTCTAGAAAAGCTGGTTACATGACAAATACACGGTCAGTTGAATATGTAAATCAAACCAGAGCTCAGGTAGAACAATGTTTGTTTGAGGCTAAGGTTGAACTTTTGAATTTATCCACTGAAGTGAACCTTTATGTAGCCCCATTAGGCTCATATGATGCCATCCTTGGAATAAATTGGTTATGGAGACATCAAGCTAAGGTGGATTGTTATGCCAAAACAATAAAATGCCCAGATGACCTTGGGAATAAAGTCTTTCTGCAAGGCAACCCTAGAGAGGTTAAATTTAGACAAATATCTGCCTTATAGATGAAAAGAGCCCAGAGGAAAGGATTCTAACTTTTTGCCATTAAAATGGAGAAAATAAATAATCCCAAGAAATCTATTTTTCCAGATGATTTGATGTTTTATGAATCTCAAAAACTCTAAGGAGTTAAGAAGAGGGAATCCATATATCAGGAGAGATTAGATATGGATAGATAACCCTTTCTTTGAGATTTTGAGGATGTATTTCCAGATGAACTACTATGATTACCTCCTAAAAGAGCTTTTGATTTCTCAATAGATATAATTCCAAGATCAGAACCTATATCTAAAGCTCCTTATAGAATGACCACAACAGAGATAATAGAGTTAAAGGCTCAGCTATAGGAATTGCTTGATAAAGGGTTGATAAGACCCAATGTTTCACCCTAGGGAGCACCAGTAATTTTTGTTAAAAGGAGGATAATAATTTGCGACTATGCATAGATTATTGTATGCTAAATAAGGCAACGATAAATAATAAGTATCCATTGCCCCGCATTGATGATCTCTTTGATCAAATTTGAAAGGTAATTGTGTTTTCTAAGACTGATCTTCAATCAGGGTACCATTAATTGTGGTTAAAATATGGGGATATTCACAAGACAACCTTTAGAATAAGGTATGGACACTATGATTTCACTGTCATGTCCTTTGGATTAACAAATGCACATGCAACATTTATGAACTTAATGAATAGTGTGTTCAGAGACTGCTTGGACAAGTTTGTCCTTATTTTCCTTGATGATATTTTGATTTACTCTAAGAGTGAGGAGGAACACCTTCATCATTTGAGGATTGTTCTTTAAAGGTTAAGAGAGCATAAATTGTATGGCAAGATCTCGAAGTGTACTTTTTTTCAAAAGGAGGTACAGTATTTGGGTCATATAATTTCAGCTAAGGGAATAACTATGGACCCAACAAAGATTAAAGCCATTTTAGAATGGCCAGCACCAATAAATGTACATGAGGTTTGAAGTTTTATGGGCCTAGCAAGTTATATTATAGAAAATTTGTGGCAAAATTTTCAAAGATTGCTTATCCTATTACTTATTTACAAAGCAAGGGCAAAAGATTTGATTGGTCAAAAAAATGCCAGGAGGCATTCAACCAACTAAAAGAAAGATTGACTACGACACCTATTTTGAAGGTCCTTGACCCAAATGGTCATTTTGTAGTCATTATCGATGCCTCAAGGGAAGGTTTAGGTGGTGTACTTGTCCAGGATGGGAAAGTTATTGCTTATGAGTCCATAAAACTGAAAGCTTATGAATAGAATTATGCCCCTCATGATTTGGAATTGGAAGTAGTAATTCATGCACTATAAATGTGGAGACACTAGTTGCTTAGAAAGCCTTTTGAACTAAAAACAAACCATCAAGGACTCAAAGAACTGTTTACTCAACCACACCTGAATACTCGCTAGAGAAGGTGGTTAGAGCTAATATCAGATTATGATTTTGAGATTAAATACATTTAGGGCAAGGAAAACCAAGTGGTGGATGCCTTAAGTAGGAGATGTTGAAATTAAGGAACACTGAGAGGGGGGGTGAATCAGTTATCTGCAAAACTTATTACTTTGTTTCTTTATTAATTTATCACACACATTCAAAAGAAAGAAGCATGAACACAAGAACAGAAATAACAAGATCACAACACATGAACACCAAGATTTTTATGTGGAAACCCGGTTAAGGGAAAAACCACGGTGGGGGTTAACCCACAAGAATTTATACTCTGTTAAAAGTATTACAAATTGGGAAGGCACACTACCCAGAGCTCATTTCTCAAGGAGGCTCACTGCCTACAAAAATAATTACAAGAGTTTACTGGAATGATTGAACTAAAGAATAACATCCAATAATGTAGAATTACAGTTCCGGTTATGCACAATATACTGACTTTACACACTTCATCTCTTTCTACTCTACTTCACTGATTTTCCATGATCCAGAGCTTAGATCTCTTCCTTTCACACTTGATTCTGCTATACTTCACACTTATCCCTTCATATTCACATAGAAGTGCTCTCAAATGCTCGAATCCATCGATCATATATACCCCCTACATGAAATAACATCAACTGCAGTCGGCCTTGAGAAGAACTTAAGGCCTTTTTAAGAACACTATTATGTCAGCTGAATCCATGCCCAAATACTAATGTGGACCAAACCTATACATTCAAGTCATCACACATATCGGCTAATAACACTAGATCTCATAAATTACTCTACCAATCACTTCTCTTCATCCACACAAGGATTAAACACCTAGTCGGCCTGTTCTTCACTGGACTAAACTGTCTAACCAAAACCTGATACTTAGATGCTTGTAACTTACACTTCCTTCATCACCAGAGGCTAAAATCTTGGATTTAGGTAACCCTGACATCCCTTAACATTCCCTCAGATCCGTAACTCAATGTGATTACTTGTGGAGGATTGCAAGCCAAGATGCTAAATCCTGTCATATACTCTGTTCCTGTCTATCCAAACTTGGACAAATCTACAATCTGACTTCCGGTATGATCAATTGATGTAATACGGATGTGTAAGATGGATTTAGTTGCCATCAATGACAACACCTAACATACCTAGCAGTGTCTCTTGCCAACAATCTCCCCCTTTGACATTGATGGCAACACTTAGTGAAAAATGACTAAGTGTTAGAACAACTCCCCCTTACTTTATACACTTATGATTTCCAATGCTCCCCCTTAGATTAATTCTTCATTTTCCACTGCTTTTCCTCTCCCCCTTTGACATCAATGGCAAAGGCTGGGATCCATATACCAAAATTCATTTAAAAATTTTATGTATAAGGGTCAAAACTCTACATACTTCTGCATATGAACATACAGTTCTTAGGCTTTGTTTATCAACAAAAAGATATCACCAAATTTTTTTTTCAACTTTGTTAATTCATTGTCCCAGTTCTTTTTAATACTGCCCAAGATAGATATGTGCCCACTGAACAAAAATACCAGTGATTATGCTTTTTGAAGGTCAGTAGGATCACTAATAGCAACTGCTACTTGGGACTCTGCTAATATATCATACATAGTTTCTAACTCACGGGAGATCAGTCCTCGCAGCTCATCCAATTTGCCTAAAATTTTGGCCTTTTCCTTCTCCAAATCACTCAATTCATTCCACAGACTCACTACTTGGCATTCTTTGGTAATTACAGACTCAGTTAAAGGACTATATGACTGAGAAATATTAGATAGTTTGAGCTCTATGTCCTTAATCTTTTTCTCAATATATTCAACAACTTTAGATCTATTTAGACAAAACTTATAGATCTCTACACCCTCAAATAGGGCATTTTGAATACTCTTTACACTGGTATCAAGCCCAAATCTATCATAGCTAATTATTTTCTTTATTTCAACAAACTTTTTCTCATTAAATTTATTTTTGACTTTAACTTATGCTGACTTCTCTAAGGTTTCAAAATGAGAATTTATAGAGATTATCAAGCTTTTCAATTGACTGGAGGGAGATGCTGAAGAATCCTTCTGAAATGTGGGCATGATTTTCTCCAAAATCCCATATGCAAGGCCAAGCAGCTCGCTATCTTCTAAATGGGACTTCAAAATTTCCTTTCTAGCCTTGGCTTGTGCAATAGAGGCCAACTTTATCTTCTACACTGGTGAGAAAGTATCAAAATTGATTGGTCCTTGTATTATGTCCTGATCTTCTGCAATCTATTTATCTCTTTCCAAAATTTCTTTCACTGCATCTGTAGTGTCTCTTGCCCAAAATGATGCTTCAGACTTGTGCTCTTTAGGGCCTCCATCTTCTCCCTTTTTGGAGTCAACCACAATGTTCTGCTCATCACTTTCATTCTTTTTCTTTGCTTCTACCTTCTCTGCATCATCATTAGAGGCATCCATGTTTTTAATTATCTCAAAATATCTTCTACACTCTCTTCCACAGGATTTGGTGTATCCTCGGTGGCCGTATTATCAAATTACTCAGCATCTAGAGTGGAGGAATCAATTCCATCGTCAGTTTCTTTTTCTTGATCTTCCTTCATCATTTCTTCATCTTCTTTATTCAATGTTTCTTCTTCCGGAATGGAGTCATCATCTACTGCAGTTTGTTGCTCATTTTTCTGTAGCTCTTCATCATTCAGAACTGATGCATCCTCAGTATCAATTGGTTCTTTTGTAACCACATAAAACTTATTCTTGTCCAATGCTTTCTTTAGAATTTGTTCTGTTTCTTTAACAACTTCATCAATGTCTCCAATCATCAGCTTATTCATCCTTTTCTTGCTTCTAAATTCATTCTTGACTTCTTTGAGAATCTTATCTGCTTCTTTTTTGGAGATCATTGGACATAGACTGGACATTACATGTTCCCTTAGCTCCATATATTTTGTTTTGGCAGCTTCTTTTCTTATTTCCGAAATGTCTCTTAAATTTTTAGGAACTTCTGACAAAACAACACTAGTGCTCTATTGAATACATTCAAATATTTTACAATAACATCCTCCAAAATTCTTTTGTTAGCATCACTGTAATGATTATAGAATTTAGTCATTGGTTTTAGGTTTCCATCTATAGTGATTGTCTTAACAATTTCATCCACAGAAGGAGATGTCTTCTCAACATCAGCCTCTGACTTATGCCTCTTACTTCGCTTTTTGCTTCTAGAAGGCTTCGCTTTAGACACTTTAAAAAATTTAGTGCCTGAGGCCTTCAACTCTTTAACCTCATCATCTGACTCAGTCTTTTCTTCATCCTTCTTCTCCACACTGCCATATGACCTCTTGGCCATTGCTTTTGTTCTTTTTCTTTCCTTATCGGTAGGGTTTTCTTTGGATATCTCTGCAATAAGAGAAGATGATGCACCTGAGGTTGAACTAGTACTCCTAGTAGACCTTGACTTGGAAGGAGGTTCTACCGGAACACTTTCCTATTCCCTATCCTGCTTCTCCTTCTCAGCCTTTTCTATTCTTTCCCTAAATTGCCTTACAACTTCCTTAGTAAGGCCTAGATTCTTGGCCAATTGCTCAACTTCTTTCCTTACTTTCCTTTTGATTTCAGGAGACTTGAATTCAAGATGCAGTTTTTGTGAAATTTCTTCATAAGTTCCAAATCTCCCTCCATCTGGATCCCTAGGCTGACTTAACAAATGTTGTGCATACAGTTCCAACAAATGCCCATCCACTTCATACCCCATGGGCATGATCCACACAACTCTAGGCTCTATTGCTTCCATTTTGCATTGATCAGTAGTAACCATAAAACAAATGGTGTCCTTGTATTTTTCAACAACAGTCCTAGGTATTCTTGCCCTAGCCTACATCATACTCTAGAAGTTTTTGAAGAATCCCCAAAGTGCAGTCTTTTGTGCATCATGATTACCCAAATAGCTTAAATGATTCCTAATCTAGACTGCTACTGGTTTGTCACTTAACCAAATTATATTTTTGTTTCCTAGAAGCTCACTCAAGAAATAGAAGAAGAGACACATAACTAACATACCAAATTTGAATGAGTATTTTTTGTCCTTTATCTTGCTTAGGTTTTCCATGAGTTGGTTTAGTAACAGTTCACAAAGATCATAGTCTGCACCTTCTTTTACCATCTTATATGCAGTCTAGATGGCTGTTCTGAAAATTGAATTTTCTCTGCTAGAGGAATATATCCTATATCCTATCACCATTGATGCGAATCTAACCCCATGATCCTCTAAGTCATTTATAGTCATGGCTCTCTTGTCAAATTTTGATCCAATTTCCTCAGTGACCTCTTGATTCTTCATAGCCTTCAACTGAGGTAAGGTACAGGTTGAATTCAATCATGTAACTGCGATTATTGCATCCTTTGTGATTTTGAATGTATGATTCAACCATAGAAACTCATCATGGATACGGTTCAAGACATATCAGACCCACTCGTCCTCTGCGAAAGTCAGAAACTCAACAAATTGTATGAACTTCTTGTCTTTCAGAGCTTTGTATTCCTGTTTGAGCTCAAAATCATCACCTTTTAAGTGATTCATGAACAGATCAAGAAACCTTGAGTCACCATGCTCCTCTAGAAATGCGTGAATGTAAGCCCTAATGTCCTCTGTGTGAAGAACTCCATATGGAACTCCAAAAAATGCTCCCATTGGATCGACTTTAGTGGATTTGAAGGGTGCTTCTTAAACTTTAGCCTAGGTCACTCAGTGATGTTCACAACCAGAGGTGTAGCCATTTCAAAGATTACAAGTTCAAAGCTTCATAGGAAAATACCTTTTTCTTTACGGAGTTAGGGTTAGCTATCGAATTCGTTCTCCGCACTTCAAATCTCTAAAATTTTAGCTCAGGTGCTCTTCTCCTTGTTCTCTTTGAATGCAAAGTGATTCAAGTGTTTGAATGTGTAACGTCAGAAAATGTCCCCTTGGGGGATTTTCCCTCATAAGGTTTAGCTCTCGGGTCTTTAGCATGCATTTAGGACATCTTAGTTCATATTTTAGCATCCTGATGGAATGAGACCTAGTTCCATGGAAAATTGGGCCTAGGTGGACCCCTTGAGCTATACCCTACCCAAAATAGGGGGGAGGACTTGGGCGCCCGCACCCTAGTCCTGCCCTATTTTGGGGTAGCCCTAATTTCTGGTGTCAGTTTATGACCGTTATTAGGTCCTTTTGCCGACATGGTAAGTTTTAATTTTTAAAATCTTGGCGGGAGTGCTTGTAGTTGCATATATAAGCATACTGAGGCATTCATTTATAAACTAGATTTTAATTAGATGATCATTGTGATGTTCAAGCATTCTCAAGGTGATTTAAGGCTTCTATTGTGTTGCAAGAGTAGACTTGTATGTTTTGTGTGTTGATATTTGCAGATTTGAGCATCAATCTCCTCATGGCATGAAGAGCATCTTCCTCCATGAGAGCTTCACTACAAGGTGACATAATATTATGTTTTCATCATTGATTCCTTTGGTTTTTACCTCTGCCTCACAAGGGCATGCACTCTTTTATCTGACAACGGTGTTCGGAGACTTAAGTGTCCTCTAGGGCTTGACTGAGGCAAGCCTCTAAACACAACCCCCAAACCAAGTCTTGTGATTGTAGGTTACAGGTGTCACATTTGGGAAAAGTGGAGTTGAAGGAAGGATTAGTAGGCATCAAGGATTTAGGATCTAAAGAAAAGTCAGACAAAGGAGCACTTCCAGGACTTGGGCCCTCTCTCCAGTGTCCTCCACAGATAGATCTCTGAAAATAGAAGTTACAGGGCTAATCAGTGTCAGAAGGAGGTCCAGATTTTGTGAAAAAGAAGGTACCTTGGACTTGGGTGCCCGCTCCAGTGTCCCTGACTGTTTCACTTCAGAACCCCAAAAAAAGGTATTCTATGATTTGATATTTTATTCTTGTCTGCAAGAGCTTTCTCCGTCTTTCGTCAATTAGTTGTCGTATTTACATAATTAGGGTTTTAATGGTTAATTTGACATAAGAGAAAGAAAATTAATAATTAAATTCCCTAATCCAAGTTTTCCTACATCTGCAAGTGGCCTAGGGTATGATAGTGCTCGTCACTCGACCCTAGATCCTTGAATGTAAGGTGGAAAGGAGGATTTAAGCATCTAAACACTAGAGTATTAACAAATCTACTTTTCACCTAAACATTTTGGTGAACCCATGTTTTTGGACTTAAATTACAACTTTATGAGTGTTTGTATTCAGATTTGGATTGGTTTTATTCATTCATTTGGTCATTCATTTCATTTCATTGAGAAAAATTTAAAAAAAAATTGAAAATTTTGAAAAATACAAAAAAAATTACATTGTTTGGCTTACTAAATTGCATCAATTCTTCCTAAATTTTCCTAATTCATGATTTTTGCATTAGATATAATATAAAATACATAAAAATCCAAAAAGTCAAAATTTTGCATTGTATTTTCATGATTTAATTGCTAGGGTTTTGTGGAAATTTTGACAATTTTATATAACCTAGTAATTCCAAAATCTAGGGATAGTAGGCAAAATCTTTTATCAAATTTTTCTACTGATTTTAGAGGCTCATTAAAATTTTCATTTGGCTGTAGTCTTTCATTTTAGTGTGAATTTGCATTTAGATTTAAAATATTTGCATTTTTACATAGAAAATTTCAACAAAAACTAGCAATTTTGATGCATTTTCATTAAATTTGCATGGGCATTTTGCATGTTAAGGCTTGAAAATCATTTTCAGATCTAAAATTAAGTCAATTGCATCATAAATCAGACTTAAAATCATTCACATAGAATTTTATCCTAAGATATCAAACTGAGGGCTTCAAAAACAACAATTTTCACTAAAATTGGCCTTATCGACTTTGTAAACTTGCATCGTAGGCATGTTGTGAAAGGTATTTTGGCATTATTTTTTTGTTATTAGGGTAATAATTTTCTTTCCCTCATAAAAATATTCACAAAACCCTTTTATCAGACTCTTGTAGTGAAAATTTTGTAAAAAAACCGCACATTTTGGCTATTTTGGCCCTAGGGTTTGACCTAGTTTGCACCCAAAGTGTGTTGTGATCAATTTTATAGATTGAGGTGACTGATATTATTGATATTATTTTCTGTACCTCCTAAAATTCCTCACAACACCCCTTTTTCTAGGTCTTGGAGTTGAAAAACCGTGAAAGATTACATATTTTGCTATATTTTCACTAGGGTTTTACCTTAATTGGCACTAAAATTGTGTTGTGTTGGGTATTTTAGCACCAAGTGGCCATTATTACTGATATTTTTTTTTTCCATCATCATTTTCCTCACAACACCCTTTGTTATGCTCTTTTGCATTGAGTTTTGGTGCAAAAAGTGCCTATTTTGACATATTTTCACTATATTTTGATTTGGCATTATCTTGGATTTGCATCAAGAGTGTGTTGAGAGTGATTAGATTACTATTTTGGAATTATATCAGACATATAACTTGCTTTCATTGATCAAAATCCTTACAACATCCTTTGTTTCATTCATTGGCTTTGAAAAAGTATCGAAAAATCAAGCATTTTAAGCTATTTTTGCTCTTATCTTTAGCACCAATTTTGAAAAGCTTTCAAAATTTGATTTGGAATTGATTTGAGCATATAAACATGGCCTCTAATTACAATGGAAACAATATGTTCCCTCCTAGGCCTTATATGAAAATAAAGGCTCCCGAACCTGAAATAGTCTTTACACCTCATGATAGAACAATCGGTGACTCTGAATGACCTCTTTACATCACTGTGAAAATAATGGGAAAGAATGTGGAGGGAACTCTTATTGATCCTAATTGCATAACTAATGTTGCCTCTGAAAAATTTCTCTTTTCAAATCAATTAATACAGGATCCCTATAACCCTTTGAGCTTGATGATTAAGACACATATGGGAACCCTAAAGAAACCATTGGGTAAGATATCATTGTTAGTAACTGTCTTTGAGAAACATGTTGAACAATGGTTTGATATTACCCCCGATTCTGATACCTTTGATATAAAACTTGGAATCCCTTGGTTAAAGGTTATGAAAGCAGTTCCTTCAACTATTTATAAATGTGTTATATTTCCTTTGAACAGACAAGTGCATGTCATTCATCAAAATACATACAAACCTTCAACTACACAACAACACTTCACATTGGATTACTTTTGCAACAAAAATACTAGTGACAAATTAGAGCTACGAACAGACTTTACATTTTTGAGCTATAGAAATTACAAAGCAAAACTATTATATCCAGCACCTAGTCCTCCTACACAAGAAATGACAAAAGATAAACAACCCGCATGTGAAGAGAACTTTAGACTGAAAGGACAAGGTCCCTATGCTAAGGTTCCTCCCCCAAAATCCTTACAAGGATCGGGAGGTCATTGTCAACAACAAAGTGTTCCACCACGACAAATGAGGTTTGATCCCGGTGCTTCATCTTCTCATTTGCAAAAGCCTATGAAAAAGGATAGCCCTATCTTACAAGAGATAAGTGGTAAAAGAAGACAAAATAGAAAAGCAAGAGAAAGAAGAAAAAGAAGACAAGAATATGCTATAAATCTTCCCTCTCAACAAGAAAACATCAATCCCAACATTCAACCAATAAATAATGATCCTAATGACAAACAAAATGATGAGAAAGATATGAATTTGACCATGGTACTGTACATCCTATTGTCCTCCAACATTAGGGAGTGGGAAGATGATGATGATGATTTGCTTATAGACAACTTCTAGCCCAAAAGGGGCCCTATAGGTAAATATCTCTAACCCTTTATCTCTCTCATGATGTGCTTCCCCTGTGATGTGTTATATGTTGTTTAGGCCTCCTGGAATGACCTCAGATTCTCCTGTAAGGTTTGGGATACCAGGAGACTGCCTATGTTGTGACCTTCTTCTATTTGTATCATCATTCTTCTAAATTTCTCTCTCTGATTTCATTGTTGAGTGTTGTGTCTTACGGACATAGCGTCGTGGTTGGTGACTTGGGGGCACACTCCTATATGACTGTCCCTAAGACACTTGTTTCTCCTCTCTTATTTATTGTTTCCCTTCCTCTAGTGTTTCCATCTAGCGGGCGGATGACGACAAACATTTATATTGATGTGGACCTAGTGTCCCTTTCGAGAGCAATCAAAAAATAGACTTAGTTCCTAATATGATGATGGGGTTGTATATCTTATCTAATGCTTGGATAGTGGAAGAACTCGTGCTTTCCGTGTAGTGACTATGATGATATTTTTGTCGCATTTACAAACCTTAACAATACTACTGCTCCGTGCACCTTTGTTTGCCTTTGAATCTAGCCTTGGTGGCACTCAATTTGGAGAGCTTCGTGATATAGCCCATGGTTATACTTGAACTCTGAATTTGTTGTATAATCTTGGCTCTTTGTGTGGTTAATCATATGCATTGATGTTGTTGTTTATCATGATGTTGTGGACACTAACATGTTTCTTGCAGGATTATTTGTGGGAACATTTGGCAATCATAAAGTACATGGCACCTCTGGGGGGCATGAGCTTTGTGAAAAGTTAGTGTTCCCTTGTGTGTTTTCTTCCTACCTTAACATGCTTGATATCGATAACTGATATCAACCACCTTAAGGTGGGGGCATATATAAGGTAAATTGTCTGTTATAGATGTTAGCAATGTGTTTGACCTTAGATGCAGAGACTTGCACCCCAGAGTAGTGCATCGTGCATCCTGAGCTTGTTTGCAATCAATCAATCAATCATGTAAGCCCTCTATAGAGGCGGGATATTGCACATATCCTTTTTATTAAGCCCTCTACGGAGGTGGGGATGGTGTATTTCACAAAGAAAATTGCATCATCCTATCATTTTCAAAAGTCCTCTGCGGAGGCGAGGAGCGGTTATGTGACTAACTCAACCCTTAAGTGTGTTTTCGGTGATTGTTGTGGCGAAGCCCAATCATCGGTGTGTGCCTGTAATGTGCCTGAGATGGTGTTGGACCTAGAAATAGTACACTTCATCGCTTGTCTGTTGTGTTTTCTCCGTGTCTTCAAGTGTGTGTGTTTTGGCGTGCTTGTTTTGTGTGGCGTGTTTGTTGCCCCATATGTAGAGACCAGTGCCTTCAGGTAGTGCTTCCTGCATTTTGGGAGGTTTTGCGTGTATTGCATGTGTGTTGCCCCATTTATACAGAGACCTACGCCTTAAGGTAGTGCATCCTGTATTATGGGAGGTTTATTTACTTTCTAGTACTTGCATTTGCATTTCATATATATGAGAAAAAGAAAAGAAAAGATATCATTTTTGTCTTCCATGCATTAATGTCTCTTCTATGCATTGACTGTCTTCTTTGTGTTCTGCATGACTGTAACTATCTTCTTCATGTTTTGTGTGCCTGTTATTGTTTTCTATGTGATTGGTGTGTCTTCTCCTTACTTGGTGTGTTTGTTGTGTTTGTGACCTTACTTTAATGCATGTATTAGCCTTGCGTTTATACATACATTAAAGTGGGGGCTAAATATAATGTTAGAAAATGTGCCCTTGGGAGCTTTTCCCTCATAAGGTTTAGCTTCCGGGTCTTTAGCATGCATTTAGGACATCTTAGTTCATATTTTAGCATCTCGATGGAATGAGACCTAGGTTCCCTGGCAAATTGGGCCTAGGTGGACCCCTTGAGCTGTACCTTGCCCAAAATAGGGGGGGAGGACTTGGGCACCCGTGCTCTAGTCCTACCCTATTTTGGGGTAGCCCTAATTTCTAGGTGTCAGTTTATGACCGTTATTAGGTCCTTTTGCCGACACAGTAAGTTTTGATTTTTAAAATCTTGGCAGGAGTGCTTGTAGTTGCATATATAAGCATACTTAGGCATTCATTTGTAAACTAGATTTCAATTAGATGATCATTGTGATGTTCAATCATTCTCAAGGTGATTCAAGGCTTCTATTGTGTTGCAAGAGCAGACTTGTATGTTTTGTGTGTTGATATTTATAGATTTAAGCATCAATCTCCTCATGGCATGAAGGGCATCTTCCTCCATGAGAGCTTCACTACAAGGTGACATAATAATGTGTTTTCATCATTGATTCCTTTGGTTTTTGCCTCTACCTCACAAGGGCATGCACTCTTTTATTTGACAACGGTGTTCGAAGACTTAAGTTTCCTCCGGGGCTTGATTGAGGCAAGCCTCTAAACACCACAACCCCCAAAACAAGTCTTGTGATTGCAGGTTACAGGTGTCACATTTGGGAAAAGTGGAGTTGTAGGAAGGATTGGCAGGCATCAAGGATTCAGGATCTAAAGAAAAATCAGACAAAGGAGCACTTGGCGGACTTGGGCACTTGCTCCAGTGTCCTCTACAGATAGATCTCCAAAAATAGAAGTTACAGGGTTGATTAGTGTTGGAAGGAGGTCCAGATTCTGTCAAAAAGTAGGTACCTTGGACTTGAGTGCCTGCTCTAGTGTCCCCAACTGTTCTGCTTTAGAACCCCCAAAAAAGGTATTCTGTGATTTGATATTTTATTCTTGTCTGCAAGAGTTTTTTCTGTCTGTCATCAATTAGTCATCGTATTTGCATAATTAGGGTTTTAATGGTTAATTGGACATAAGAGAAGGAAAATTAATAATTAAATTCCCTAATCCAAGTTTCCCTACATTTGCAAGTGGCCTAGGGTATGATAGTGCTCATCACTTGACCCTAGATCCTTGAATGTAAGGTGGAAAGGAGGATTTAAGCATCTAAACACTAGAGTATTAACAAATCCAATTTTCCCCTAAATAGAATGAATGACCTTTTATCCTCTGCAAAACCTAATTCATCATTGTAATAAATGCTCTTCCTTAATACATCTGGTTACACTGTTTCTACATACAGTCGATCTTCAATTGCTCTGCAATCAATTGCATTAGCTTCTTTTCTTCCAGAATTTGTTTCAACAGATCTGAAATATGATTCTTTAACTTCATTCATTGTGCTAGATTCAGGCACCTACTTACTGGTTGGGGGAATTAGATTTTCAATGCAACTGCCCCTGAGCTAGAGCTCTTGTTTTAATTCCTGGAGGAATTATCAGCACCAAATTCTGGTGTGGACCCATTGTCAGCATTCATTTCACCTTTCTTCACCTATGTTTTGTTCATTTTATTCTGGATCTCATTCACATCAACTTTAGTCTTGCCTTTGTCCAACTTCTGCTCTATTTTTCCTTTACCTACCTGTGAGTTCTCCTTTTTGCTTCTGTAAAATTTAGCAATGTGTCTAGATTTGTTGTAGTTGAAACACACAACCTTATTTTTCTGACAATTACATGTTGGAGGAGGTTTAGATCTGCATTGCATTGCAATATGCCCAAACTTATTGCAAGTAAAACATCTTCCATTGAACACTTGTTTGTTCTCAGGAGGACTCCTTTATCCACTTTTGCATTCCTCAGTCTTATGACCTATCTTTTTGCAATTAAAGTATTGACCAGAGAACGATGATGCATTTTAATTCACTTGACTTTTGTATTGATTAGCTCTATGACCATACTTATTGCATTTGAAACAATTGCCATTGAAAGATGGATACCTTTAAGCATTAGGTTGTCTTACCAGAGGTCTTCTAGGATTCCTTCTTTAATATCTTACATCAGGATTACTTTGACTAGATCTAGAGCTTTCACCTTTCTCAAATCCCAAACCATGCTTATCATCTGCCTTCTTCTGATTGTCAAGCAACACCTCAAGTTTAGCTGAGCTCATCTTGAATTTCTCTTTGTATTCATTTGCAGCTTCTAAGTCATGTTTGAGAATGATAATTTATCTTTCAAGTTCTTCCTCATTGTCCCTGCTTTCTTGTAGATCATACTCTAGATGGCCAATTATTCTGTCCAATCTATAGCATTCTTCTATTCTTTCTTTCAGAGATTGATTTAGTTTTTCCTCAATCTTCTTCCTCTCTTCAATTTCCTTGGTTAGCCTCATCACCCTGAATTCCATCTCATGTTTTAGGACAACAACTTCTTTTGCTATCTTCTCACATTCCTTTGTCTTCTCCTTTAGGGCCTCATTCATATCATTGTCTTCATTCTGATTTTCTAGCTGATGAAGTAGTTCCTTCCTTTTTCCATTAGATTTGGTCAATTGTCTTTTTAGGGTCTCAATGAAATCTTCAACATCTTTAAGGTTCTCTTGTAGTTCTCTGACTTCTACTCTGGATTGATCAAGATCTTCTAAAACAAGTTTAAGTTGTTCATTGATGCCATCAGAATACTTGAATGAACCCATTGAAAACACCTTCCCAGATCTTCCTTAAGCTGTTAAACTTCTTCTAAGGAACCACACTCTTATACCAATTGTTGAAATTAAGGAACACTGAGAGGGGGGTGAATTAGTGTTTTACAAAACTTATTACTTTGTTCCTTTATTAATTTACCACACACATCCAAAAGAAAGAAGCCTGAACACAAGAATAGAAACATCAAGATCACAACACATGAACACCAAAATTTTTACGTGGAAACCTGGTTAAGGGAAAAACCACGGTGGGGGTTAACCCAGAAGAATTTATATTCTGTTAAAAGTATTACAAATGGGGAAGGCACATGCCTTTACGCACACTGCCCAGAGCTCACTGCTCAAGGAGGCTCACTGCCCACAAAAATAATTACAAGAGTTCATTGGAATGATTGAACTGAAGAATAACATCCAATAATGTAGAATTACAGTTTCGGTTATGCACAATATACTGACTTTACACACTTCATCTCTTTCTACTTTGCTTCACTGCTCTGCCATGATCCAGAGCTTAGATCTCTTCCCTTCACACTTGATTCTATTATACTTCACACTTATCCCTTTATATTCATACAACAACACTCTCAAATGCTCGAATCCATCGATCATATATATCCGCTACATGAAATAACATCAACTGCAGTCGGCCTTGAGAAGAACTTAAAGCCTTTTTAAGAACACTATTTTGATAGCTGAATCCATGCCCAAATACCAATGTGGACCAAAACCTATACATTCAAGTCATCACACATGTTGGCCAATACCACTAGATCTCATAAATTGCTCTACCAATCACTTCTCTTCATCCACACAAGGATCAAACACCTAGTTAGCTTGTTCTTCACCAGACTAAATTGTCTAACCAAAATCTGATACTCAGATGCTTGTAACTTACGCTTCCTTCATCACCGGAGGCTAAAATCTTAGATTTAAGTAGCCCTAACATCCCTTAACATTCCCTCAGATCCGTAGCTCAATGTGATTACTTATGGAGGATTGCGGACCAAGATACTGAATCTTGTCATATACTTTGTTCCTGTCTATTCGGACTTAAACAAATTTGTAATTTGACTTTCAGTATGATCAATTGATGTAATACGGATGTGTAAGATGGATTTAGTTGCCATCAATGACAACATTTGACATACCTAGTAGTGTCTCTTGGCAACAGGAGAAGACATATCTCCTCAATGATCTCCATACATTTTGATTTTAAGAATCAGGTGTTACAAAAGTCTAAGGGAGATGAGTATTATGAGCAAGTAAAACAAGCTCTTATAGATAATCCTCATAATTCTAGATATGATGGATTTTATGTTGAATCATATGGGTTACTAAGGTATAAAGGAAGGATGTATGTTTCAAACTCTGAGGAATTAAGGAATATTATGTGGAAGGAGGTTCATTCTACACCTTATTCAGGACATCTTGGAGTGACGAAATTGCTAGTTGATGTGAAGCCTTTATATTTTTGGAAGGGAATGAAGAGGGATGCTACAAGGTTTGTAGCTAGATGTCTAGAATGCTAGAGAGTGAAGGAAGAACACCATCACTAGATAGGACTTTTATACCCTCATGAGATTCTGGAATGGAAATGGCAAATCATTAGCATGGATTTTGTACAAGGACTTCCTATGTCTAGGAATAGGCACAATGCTATTTTGATTGTGGTGGATAGACTCACCAAGGTAGCATAGTTTATACTTGGGAATTTGATAGATGGGGCACTAGTCATAGCCTGCAAATTTGTGCAAGAAGTTTTCAGATTGCACGGTATTCCTAAGAAGATTATCTCAGATAGGGATGCCCGTATGACATCAAGGTTTTGGCGAACCTTATTATCCTCACTTGGAACTCAATTAAACATAAGCTTTGCTTATCATCCCAAGACAGATTTTCAAACTGAAAGAGCAAACCAAGTGTTGGAAGACCTACTGAGAAACTATTGCATAGATCAATAATACAAGTGGGAGGATTATCTTCCTCCTCTTGAATTTACCTATAACAATTCCTATCATTCCACTATTAAGATGGATCCATTTGAAGAATTATATTGAAGAAAGTGCCAAACTCCTATAAGCTGGGATAAGCTAGAAGATAAGATTAGCCTTGGTCCAGAAATGTTGTAAAAACTGGAAGAGCAAGTCCATCTGATTAAGAAAAGGCTAGCATAAGTGAATGATAGGCATAAAAGTTATGCAGATGCTAAACGCATCACAAGACATTTCTCAGTGGGAGAAAAAGTCCTTTTAAGAGTTAAGCCACAAAAGAGTTCTATTATTAAGTTTGGAAAGACATACAAACTAGCTCCTAAGTATGTGGGTCCCTTCAAAGTTCTTAAGAGGTCAACCCAGTTGCATACAAGATTGCTCTACTGCCAGCTCTTGCCATGATACATAATATTTTCCATGTTTCTTATTTGAAAAGGTCTATTGTAGGAGATACTCATGTTCTTATTCTTGATTGGAATGCCATATAGGTGAAGGACCCAGGGGTGGTAATGATCGAGCCCATCAAGGTGCTTGAAATACATAAGCTACGCTTGCGTAATAAAGAGATAACTCAATGCAAGGTCTAATGGGACCAGTATATAGAAGAGAATGCCACTTGGGAGAATTATGATGATATTTATCAAAAATTTTCCCATCTCTTTTAAAACTTTTCATTATGATGAACAAACACTTTTTTGTATGTTATTATGATCTTTGGAAAAATTAAATCATTGGGGACGATGATTCCTATGGGGGAGATATGTTACAACTCCAATCTTGACTAAGCTTAATTTTACTTTTTATGTGATAAACTGAATAAATATATTGGAATAAGGTGCCATTAACCTTGTAAATTCCAATATTGTATTTATCCCATTTATTATTTGTTATTTGTAATTACCCATAACAGAATGAGGTAGTCTCATTGACATCGGTTATTTTAGAGTTATCGGCGGGAGTTATGGAGCAATATTTACTATTAAAAATCATGAGTAAATGAGGGTAGGCATTCCCCTTGGAGAATCTACTATTTTTAGCTTGTATGACAACTTGTCATAATGTGGTGTAAGTGGATTTATGGCAGATGCAAGTTATCATAAGATTCCATGCATGTATGACGCATGCAACACCCATTATTAGTTGTGGTTGCTATTATTAGACCTAGGTGCCCATATTGGGAAGATTCTTTGTTAGTGGTATATATGACAGTTATGACGTGTGATAAGATGCTTTTGCATGCTATTCTTGGACATGGGCGCCCAACCTTGCATGGGCAAGTTATTGCCACTTGGTGGTTGCATGTAGACACCATTTTAATGCTTGCATGTGGGGTTGTTGGAGGAGAGAGAAAGTGGACACCCAAATTGGAGGGAAAACTCCTCTATAAATATTTTCCATTGTATTTGTTGTTGCATGTGAGATTTTTGGTACTCAAGTATTGCTGGAATACTGTCAGATTGGAGACTGGTGGAGAGGGTTAGATAGTGATTGTATTGTACAAATCTTTTATAGATTAATACAATCTTGTGCCTCTTTCTAGGTGGATCTTTTTACCTGCAAGGGTTTTGTCCATGTAAATATTGTGTTGTGTTCAGTTTTCTCTTTTGCATGTTTCTGGGTTTGCATATTTTCATTTGCATGTTACAATCTCCATTGGTTATACACAGTTAAGATTACAAAAATTACATTTGAATTAATTTTCCATTTGTGTAGTTGTGCCTTTCATTTCTAACAAAATAATCATAGGTTAATGATTTGATATTTGTAGAAAATATATGGATTATGATTAATGCCTAGATTAGACAAGAGATTATATGTTGTTGAGATTATTTTATCCTAATGTTTTATGAATTATTGATGATACACTGATCATGTTTCGTATGATTGTGAGTTTAACCAAGAAAGGAATCTGCCTTCAAGAATGGAAGGAGAGTATCACTAGAGAGAAGGGGATAGATATTTTGAAAAGACCGATTTTCCATTTGAAGTCTCAAACTGATCATTATGTGAACCCTTGTGAGAGAAGGTATGTGTCAAGTAGTTGCTATCTCGAGATTATCCTAGATTCGACCATTATCGATTTGATGTGGAAAAAGGTTTTCCAATGTCAAACTTCATCGATTTGGTCGGGAGAGTTTTTGATCTTTTTCTCTACTTTGCTCAGTAGCTGTTGTTGATGTAAGCATAAGGTGGTGAAGGGGGAGAAGGCCTCGACCCACTCTCGCACCTTAGCAGGTGACAAATATCAGCTTATGTTGAGATGGTAATGTTACCATTAAGTTGATATACATTATTTATATATATATGTGTGTTAAATAATAATAATAATGATAAAGAGAATTATTTTATTTAGATATTAATATTTATTTCTTTTGTGTTAGAATTTCCCCATGGATTCTATCTCTATGCTCATGTAGGGGAGCACTTTCTCCTCAACCCTCAAAATAAGGGAAGGAGTGGGAACAACCCATTGTGGCCACGGGGGTGACTGGCGCAGCTGGAAGGATGCATGCCCTCTCGTGGAGAAAATAGTGGAGGAAGTTTAGCATCAATGAATATGGAGTAGAGAGAATTACATTGTCTCAAAAAGGAGTTCTTAGTTTTTAGTTTTTTTCTTTTGTGTGTGCTTCTGGGTAGGAAGAATGGAAGAAAAGAGGAACACGGTAGTTGGCAAGAGTGAAAGCTCATGGAGGAGCTCAAAGGAATAGATAAAGAACTATAGTCGAGTGCTCATATATTATCATATACTTCAATTGTGATTGAAGATATAATATATACGTATCTTTATTCTTCCTTATGACTATCACTATGTTTCTTGGTATCGTATGCCGACTAGGGCCAAACCATTATGCCATGCATGTTAAACACATTATGTCTCAATTTAAAACTATTACATATGGACAAATCTTGTCTCTGTTGTAACCTTCGCAATACCCTCGAGAGCCATGCTATCATTTAGTTTATAGATATTAAATGAATCACCTTATGATTAAGAAAGGTGGCAACCGATGTAAATATGTTTAATCATTTTCCTTTATGTAAAAGTTTATGATAGACTTGCCGTGTCTACATGCAAGTAGAACCCCAACCATAATCACTATCATAATGACATTAATGGTGTAATCTGAGAATGATAGGGTTATAAACCCATTTCTACCTTTGTAGAATGATTATATTGTTATTATTATCTATCACTTCTTGAGAGGTGACTTGGACTATCTAATGAATGCCATGAATATCATATATATTTGTCTATTAAGAAGACAATGATATTGCTCTATTGGTATAACTTGAGGGTGGTTGGCTGTGATGGTGCCACCGATCGAGAGTTATTATTTATAGAACTTAAAGTCAAGTAAGTCTATGTAAGACTATGAAGCACTCAAAGTCAAGAGTTGGAGTAGCATTAAACATAACTGTTGTTCTTTCTTTCATGCATGTCGGTAACACCACTAGTTTAGTGGTAGTTAAAGAAGACCTTTAGTCAATAAGGTTGAATGGTATAATGATATTATAGAACTATTTTGCAAGAAACTCTAGCTAACCTTCGAGAATGAAGATGGTTCTTGAGACTTAATATAAGTAGTTATTATTGTCAAATATTTGATAGTCTCTTATTTCTCCAAGAACAAGATTGTTATATCTTATGGGGTTAGAGATGGATAACCTCTTTTATGCAAAAACATTTGGTAAACTTAAAACTGTTTTACTTTCAAATTTTTAGTAAACTAAGTAAAGTCATTGTCGTAGAGGATTAGATGTGGATCCTCAACCTAGATGAGTTATTTGAAGAACTTTAGAGATTTTATACAAAACTTCTCTTGTGTTGATACTAGATATCAAACTAATCATGAACATAAATTTTGAAATAAGGAATAGGGTGACAGGTAGTCATAGATTTCGTGTTGTAGATGCAATAATAATTCCATTGGATTGAACTCTAGGAATCAGAGTTAGTAATATAAGTCAGATGGACTAATAATTACGTGATCCTATTTATAATGTATACATGTATATATCCTGGAATAAGGAATGATACTTAGTTAGAGTTACTGAAAAGAAATGATGAATATACAAGTTATGTCTAAAATCACTGTGGGATGAGATAGCTTCTAAGTCGAGTTAGAAGTGTGTGAACAATCAACTACGTTCATTGTAAAATGTCTATGTATATTAAATATTTGGCCAAAGTAATGCATTCATCTCTACATGCATTTGTCGGTTCATTATGCTCCAGATGGCATAATCTTACAGTAGTGTCATACATAGTTAGAGTGGATCTATAGTTGTATGACCGTGAAGAGTTATGAAGGACACAACACTAGAGACTTAGATGGCAAACCTATTGGTTCCTTATATCTATTCCATTCGTGAAGGGTAGGGCTACTTCCAGGAAGGAAGTTGTGTGGGGGACTGCTAGTCTATGGTTGGAGGAAAAGCACTCGGGTGATGCTCTCCTTCCCAAGCAGATGACATGCCGAAACTTATGAAGACAAATATCAACATTCTAGATGTAGTATATTCTATGATATGACTTGTTAGTCAAAACTTTTATGTAAAACTTATCATTGTTGCCATGAGCAAAATATTATGATTGTATAGTGAAAGGAATTCACTATTATGTTATCTTTGAATACGTTGCAAATTTAAGTTTTTGAAATTATTTAGAAAATATATGCATTTTAATTAATGATTATGAAATTGATTATTGTTAAAGAGAAATTTGATTATATGAATCATGACTATTTACTTAATGGTAAATTGAGTTGATAATTCAGGTAATATGAGTTGACATGTTACATAATCATCATAAGATCCTTTACGCATCTTACAATATCATAAGATGCTCTTACACATCTCTATGATAGTTCATGCTCCTACAGCTTCTTAAACACATCATAAAAGGCAATACACATGGAACATAATGCCAAAACAAAATGGGACACCCTTTTCAAAAGGGATTACAAATAATTAATAAATAATAAATAAATTTACAGTTAGGATTGCAAGGTGCAGGACACACCTATCCCAACATTCTCCCACTTTCCATATACCTTGCAAGAGCAAAATAAAATCACCAACAATTTGTGAACTAATTGTTAGGGGTTGAGAGGCCCATGTACTCACTACACCACCTAAATTTCTCTATGCTCATAGGCTTCATTAAAGTATCTATAACATTATCAACCTTCAAGAATCACCCTTCCATCATCCATTATGTCATGAACAAAATGGTATTGCATACTTTTAATATTTCTTAAAAGTGATTCTAGAGGCAATTGTGTAAAGATTTTTAGAATTGATGTTTTAGATATCACAATGAGTAAAAACATCAATAATTATAAAATTGTTTTATTTGTATTGAATATTGCATTATCATTAGTAACAATCAAATATATTATATATATTTAGATAGAGTAGTTGCGGTTTCTAAGGGATCCCTACCCTTAAAATTTAAAAAGTTAATACAAATGGCTAAGCAAATTAATGTTTAAAGGAAATAACATAAACTAAAGAAAGGAAAGTTGGAAAATACTACCAACACTTGGAAAAACACCTCACCACCCTTAAAATTGAAACTAAGAACCAAAAGCCTTATTATCACCATGAAACAAACAATGCTATAACTAAAAACCAATAAACACACATAACTCAACTTAGCCCCAATGGAGGACTCTAAAAGCCCATGCTCCTCCCCACTTTATTGTTTCCTCTACCACATTATCTCTAGTCCTAGCCATGGGTCTAGTGCTTTGAGGTGACCTGATTCAAGACTTCTACTCTATGCTTGTCCCTATGAACAAATTTTCCATCACAAAAAAATAGTGGGAAAGTATGGTCATTGGTAACTTAAAGGATGCCCTTATCATGCATCACAATTAACCCAACATGACTTTCCTCATATCCAAGAAATATGCCTAAAACATCTATACCTCTTGATACAACAAATGTGTTTTCTAGTACTCAACCACTAACTTCTTTGAGCCTTGAACAAACTTCATCTCCTCAATCTTAACACCAATTCTGGCCAAAGTTGACACAAAGGAGAGCACAGATACACTATTCTAGTGATCTAAAAGAACCAAATGTAATAGCTAAATCCTAACATATATGCATCAGAAACACATTACACTTTCCTAGTGATAAATTCCTACCTCACCATAGCTTTAGACTTGGGAGGTCTCTATGCTCCCAAACCTACCTCTCGTAACACTACCTTCACAAATACTAGCCCCACCAATGAATAGAAACAAAAGATTGATGCCAAATGACTATTTGATACAATGCCATTAGGGTGAGTGTCCTTGTTAATTTTCACATTCATACAATGTACCATGATTAAAAAATAGAGAACATAAAAATCCTACGTTGTTTCCACCAACCAAGCATGTAATGCCCCGCTAAGGAACCCAGAGGATAACACACCTAAGCTTACAAAAAGGTCAATTTTTTTTTAAAATGAAAGAAATAACAACAATCATATATTTATACATAACATTTATATTAATCTTTATCCTCTAGGGTTCCATGACTGCATTACTATCGAACTAAAAGAAGATCTAACCAACATTATGAATTAACTAACAAACATAGTTCATTCTAAGTCTAATTGAATCAGATGAATAAACACATACAATTCCATATTATATCATTAGATAATTGCATGATACACATAATAAGATTAATCCACACAAAACATCACAACATAAGATCCTATGATACAAAATCATTCGCATAAAAATCAATTCTAACATATGACAATCATCGTAAGATCAACCTCATAATCACCTGAATGTAAAACAATGTCAGCAACAAAGATTATCGATAAAACATACTAACTGTCACATAAAACCACACATGAGCATAATCAGGAATGTTATCAACATGAATGTAGCATCTACCAATATCATATAATGTACAACATCAACTATCTAACATACCCTAAATATTCCTATTATTTTACCTTCATCTTCATGCTGCTTAGCCAGACCATCTGCACATCCAAGATGAGAATGGAGGGGCATTACAAAGCATCCTACTAGAAGACTCCATAACATTGATGAAACTCAATTAAGCCTCTCACTACTTCAAATATGCAACACAAACATGCAAAATTATTATCCTTACATCTTCACACACTCCAAATTTCAATCAAAGTTAAGAATATTAATGGAGAAAATTCTCATGAGACTAGAAAAATCATTTCCCTCACATCCTTGTAACAACCATAGAAAAATGTAGACATAAGATACATAAGTTATAGTTACTATTGTTTTGAAATGGGAGCAACAATTGACAAGTGGGAAAAACCTGGAGCTAGAGTTGGTGCACAGGGAATCCCAGGAACTCCTGGAGTAGTGATGCCAGAGGTTTGTACTATCCCTAGCTTTGATCATTTGAATATTAAGGTAGGTTAGCATAGTGGGGTCTCTGCCTCGATAGGAAACAAAAAAAACTATTTCCTCTGCTCTTCCCTTGGGTAAATCGCTTGCCTGGAAAGCACTCTTCTTAATTCATGTCTTGAAACTTAATGATGGAGTGGATATTGTCCATTCTAGAAAGGGTGTGCCTTAAATCAAAAACCTCACCCTGGAAAGGGGTGTGGCCAAAATGGAGAATGTACTCATTGGAAAAGCCTTTGGAAGAAGGCCAAATAAAGAGATGCTTCATAAATGGGTGTCAAATAAATGGCCCATCAAAGGAAATATCTCCATTTCTTCTCTACCTAAAGGGTTGTTTAGCTTGTCCTTCTCGTTGGCAAAAGATTTCTATGACATCCTAACACAAGGTCCATGGTTTCTTAGGAAGCAAATCATTTCTCTCTGTAAGTGGTGACCTAGACTAGATCTGGAGGTGGCCCCATTGACCTCTACTCCTACTTGGGTAAGGCTCCCAGGATTCCCCCTAGAATTTTAGGATGATGAAGTGCCATGTCCATTGCTAACTCTTTTGGGATCTTTTTGGCTTTGGATAATGTCACCAAAAACCACAACAGGTTCATGTTTTCTTGCTTCTATGTTTGTGTGGAAACCCATAAAGTTCTCCCCACCTCCATCATTCTTGACTCCAAGTTTGGAGATGGACTCATGAAATAGTTTATGAGAATTTTGCCCTATATTGCCATAACTTCTCTACTACAAGCCATTTGGTGAATGCTTGTTTGAAGATATCCAAAACCAGTAAAGGTCTAGTGCAAAAGGATAAAGTCCAAGTAGGATCTTGTGTGGTACCTAAGGTTATCCAACCTTCCATTACCCCAGAGGGAGCTCTAGAATCTTCAAGTGCTCTCCCTCAGCCTGTTGTCCCTCCCATAGGGGAAGACCACTTTCCTCAGAATACTAGTAAGAGGGAGGTTCAACTGGGTAGTAGGACTCAAGGCTTTGAGATAGGGGTGCTCTCCCCTTAGAAAATCTACTCGCTAGATTCCAAACCCCTCCAGATGGAGGGAGAAAGTAGTAACTCTCTGGATTTGGCTCCAGGTGTAATTTCAGATCAGAGCTTAGCCCTAAATATGTTGGCCCTAGAAGGTGCTAAGCAAAAAAGGTGTTCGGCAGAAAAAGGCTTACAACTCAAGATAAGACTAACCCCAAAGATGGTCTTAGTCATATCCTCAAAGAAAGGATACTTCTCTCCTCAGTCTGAAAAGGAAGCAGAAGAACTGCGGATGTTGGTAGGGACTCCAAGTCAGGGAAGAAATATCTCTGAGAGACAAGACAAAGGGAAACAACCAGAGATTTGGCCAATGGTAAATAGAAAACACTGGAGCAATTAGGCTCTAGAAGACGCGGGAAATGATCATTATTTCTTGGAATATGAGGGGTTTTAATAGCCCCCACAAGCAACATGTGCTATATAATTTCATTAAGGAAATGAAACCGGACATAGTACTTCTGCAAGAAACCAAGATGAGTTCAAAAGAGTTTGGAAAAGTTAGTAAATATATTTGGCCCTTTGCTCAATTTATTGCTGAGAAGGCGGAAGGTGCTTTAGGAGGTATGGCTACTAAGTGGAAATATTAGGATTTGGAAGGCTCTCTTGTCTCTAATAACAAAAACTGCCTCGATATCAGGTTCAAAAGAAAGAACAACAAGATAGAATGGGTGCTATCCAATTTGTATGCTCCCAACAATATGACCCAATGCTAGAAGTGTTGGGAAAACTTATTGACTGCCAAGTGTTCCTTTGTTAATAGAAAATGGATGGTGGTTGGGGACTTTAACAATCCTCTCTACCCCTTAGATAGCATGATGGAATTAGACAACTTCCTCCAGCAGGGAAGCCTCATAGACATTGAACTAGAGGGGTATAAATTTACCTGGTCTAATAAAAGAGAGGGGAACAAGCTTATCAAGGTTAGATTGGATAGATTCTTGATTTTTGCTAACTGGTACATCCTAGCCAAATGTAACCTCTCCACCTAGCTAAGATCCAGGTAGGATCATACTCCTATTATCTTAAATTAGAATCTGACCACCAAATTTAACTATTATCTCTTTAGATTTGAAGTAATGTGGACCCATCACCCAGATCTGCATAAACAGATTACTGAGTGGTGGAACCAAAAGATAGATGGGTCAGACACGTTCAAGGTTATTCAAAAGCTCAAAATTGTTAAGCAAAACCTCAAGAGATGGAACAAAGACTCTTTTAGCAACATATTTACCCAAAAAAAAGTCATTAAGGCCCAACTAAAACTTATTCAAGTTGAAATGGACTTAGGCAGGTATACCAAAGAGATATATGCTAAAGAAAAAATCATGTTAAGTGAACTTCACAATATTATAAAGAAAGAATAACTTTACCAGAAGCAAAGATCTAGAATCTAGTGGCTCAAAGAGGGGGATAAAAACACCAAATTGTTTCATTAGTCAGCTCTTAAACACAAGAAAAGAAATATAAAAATGAAGTTCACTCTTGAAAATGGTAGGTTGCTAATGAAAGAGGTGGAAATTCATAAATAAGGGGCTAGACACTTTGAAGATCTTCTCAACTCCAATGCTTAATCCCTAGAAGAAGATGACAGGGTTCTGAACTAAATGCTAGAGGTCATCCCCAACTCTATAAATTAGGAAGAAAGTTTAGATATGGAGAAACATTTCCCTGAGGAGGAAGTGAAAGGAGTTGTCTTCTCATTGGACCCTTTCAAAGATCTCGGTCTTGACAGTTTCCCCCTTTTTTTTTTCAAGTCTACTGGGCTATCATTAGTAAGGATATCATTGTTGTTGCTAGAGAATTCCTTAGATGGGGAAAAGTCTTAAATGAACTAAGTAAAACCTCATCATCCTTATTCCCAAGAGGACAGGAGCCAAAAAAATGTCTTAGTTCAGACCAATAAGCCTATACAACAAAATATTTTCTAAAATGTTGGTCTTAAGGATTCAACTTCTCCTAGGAAAAATCATTTATCCCAATCAGAATGGATTTGTCCCTACGAAGCAAATCATCATGGTGCACGAAAATATTCAATCTATGATTAAAATAAATATGGAGAGTATGGTCTTAAAACTAGATATATCTAAGACGTATGACAAGGTTTCATGGTAATTTCTATCTAAATTTCTTATCAAATTCAATTTCCAAAATAAAACTCTAAATATGTTGAGAAATTGCTTTACTATTCCCAGTTTCTTGGTTTTCGTCAATGGTACCCCCCAAGGTCATTTTAGAGCTACGAGAGGGCTGAGACAAGGAGATCCTCTTTCCCCCTATTTGTTCATTATCATGGCTAAAGGTGTGGGCAGAACCATATAGGATAGTGTCTTGAAAGTCAATTTGAAAGGCTTCCGACCAACCACAGCTCTGGTTTTGTCCTCCCCTCAACAATTTATTGATGACACCATCTTGTAGGGAAAGCCACATTGGTGGAAGCTACTAAATGGAAAAGAATCCTTAGCAATTTTGCCTATATTTAGGTCAACAAATAAATATGGACAAAAGTGGCATTTTCTTCTTTAACTCCCATCTTATTCTTCAACAACGTATTGCTGCCGCCCTAAATTGCAAGATAAAATAGCTTCCAGAGACTTATCCGGGAATGCCCATGTCTCATGGAAAACTTTCCAAATCCTCATGGAACACCCTTATTGAAAAAATACAGAAAAAAATCATAGCTTGGAAAGGTGTTCTACTAAGCCATGCTGGCAAGATCTAATTACTCAAAGTGTCTCTACAGAGCATGCCTGTGTATCTTTTATCCCTATTTATTTAACACCCAAGACCATAACTAAAAAAATAGAGTAGATTCAAAGGAGATTCCTCTAGAGTGGCACTGAACAAAAGAAAAGAATGTCCCTGGTGGCTTGGGGTATTGTGTGTACCTCCAAAAATAAGGGAGGTTTGGGAGTCAGGAAAATTAATACCATGAACAAAGCCTTACTATCCAAGGTGGGTTGGAGACTCCTTAGCTCAAACAATGAGTGGTCTTGCATCATGAAGGCAAAGTATCTAAATGGAAGAGAAGGCATCTCTTTTATCCAAAACTAGCAAATGCCCACAAGATCCACCATATGGAATAACATTGTCAAAGATAAGGCTACCCTATTGCTGGGTATGTAATGGCAAGTTGGGAGGGGGGATAGTGTTAAGTTCTGGGAAGACCCTTGGGTATCCTCATGACCCCTAAGTTACCATCCCATTTTCCTGGATATCGAAGATGACTTCAAAAGAATACTAGACATTTATGTTAGTAACTATTGGAAAGTTGAAGGCAACCACGTCACCTAGAACATCTCTATGTCTTGATTTGACTACCCTCTAAACACAACTGCTACTACTATGATAAAATGTCTCCAAAATCATAGATTTCATGGAATATTTTTGCAAGACAAAATTATATGGAATGTTGATCAATCGAGAAACTACATTGTCAAGTCTGGGTTCAACATCTTGCACAATCCTGGAAATGATACTTTTAATTGGAGAAACATTTGGGGAAATCAAACCATTCCTAAAATCAAGTTCTTCTGGTGGATAACAAATCACAACAAAATCTTGACTGTTGATAACTTGAAAAAAGGGGCTTTCAAATGGCTAACAGATGCCTTCTTTGTGAAAAAACAGAAGAGAGCATTGACCATATGTAATTCCATTGCACTTATGTCTGGTAGGTTAGACAAAATTATGAGCAAATTTTTCTATCCTGGATATGGCAAGAAAAGGTCAGAGACACCACTGCTAGCCTGATTTCTCCTTTTAAACACACCTTAATCTCTAAATTGTGGTGGCAAACTTTACTTCATGTGGGTTGGGGGCTATGGAGAGAAAGGAACAACAGAGTATTTAGGGAGGAAAAGAAACTGTGGAAGGTGATAACAGAGTCTATCATGCATAGCATAATAGAGAATGTCAAGGCTGCTGATCTCTAGAATCCTATTTTCAATCCTTCAGATATTGAAGTCAAGATAGCTAATAGCTAGGGTATCCTTGTTAAACTTGGTAAAGCTGACCTTTCTATGAGATTAGCTAGGAAGAATACCCATTGGACCCTACTGACACTAGATGGTATAAACTAAATTTTGACGGTGCTTCGAAATGCAATCTAGGTCAGGTGGGTGGGGATGGCTTAATAAGATATAGTGAGGGTCAAGTTATTGGAGCCTATGTGGAGAATATAGGAATTTAGACTTGCAATTTTTCTGAAGCTGGTGTAGCTCTACAAGGTATCAAGATAGTGGTTGACAAAGGAATAGAAGACCTGATCATTGAGGGGGATTCCAAGAACATTATGGATATGCTATCAGCTAAAGCTACCCCAAGTTGGGCCTATATATACGTAATTGAAATTAGCAAGAAAACTTTGGATAAATTTGAGAATATCATTATCCAACATATATTTAGGGAAGGCAATGAGTCAGCTGATGCCCTTGCTAACCTAGGCACCATCTCTAAAAACTCCATCACTTGGAATGATATCAAGTAGCTTCTGAGTAATATAGCCTTAATCATAACAAATGAAGCAAATTACTCCATTTAACCAAATGAAGCTCCCTAATCTTGAGAGGATGCCTCACATGCATGAAGGAATTTGCTAGAATGAAGGGAATTATGACAAGATATGGTTCAAAGTCCTTCATATTTCCTGTATCTAGCTTAAGCAGTTGCTTGTTCATTCTAACATTGCTGGAGATTCTTATAATTGCTTGGTTGAGTCTATGCATTCCATCATGGGAGGTGATTTAATCCAAACTAAGCTGATGAATTGTGAGAATTTTAAGAATGACACAGAGTTTTGGGGAGTGTTGGAGAGAGGGAACTATTGACACTTGAAAAAAATAGTTCCCAACTTGGTTTATTTCACCCCAAACTCATCAAGACCTTACTTTGTGCCTTTTTTGTTGAACCCATTAGTTATATATGATATGAGACTATTTTGAATGGATTCCCTCCAAGAAGTTTCCAAGTGTTTGCCTTTTGAAGTGCAAGGAAGAAAACCTGAAAAAATGGCTAAGTCCAAGAGATTCCTGGTTTTTTCCTTATGTTTTTTGCCTTTTTCGAAGCTTCAGAGTTTCTAGGTTTTGTTTTCCATCATGCCATTCCTATCAGTTCTAAATTCCTCCTTGATAATCTAAAAATCACCTAAGTGTTTCAGGCATCAGAGGTTGGCATGGTAGTCTTTCGTCTCCTTCTGAGCATGAATTTGTAGGAAGGCCCGATCGCTGAAGTGCACCAAGACTTCAAAAATTTTCTAAGTATTGCGAATCTTAGAGGTCAGAGTGATGGACTTTCATCTTCTTCTAGGTAGGTTGAAGGGTGAGGGCCCAATGACTGAAGTTTGATGTAGCTTCCTTTCTTCAAGTCTTTCAGGCGGTGACAAGCAAGAGGTTTCTTTTCTTCCTTCCTTTCCAAGGACGGAAGGCCGAAGTCCCAATTGTTGAGGTTCAACAAGGTTTCAAAAGTTTCTAAGTGTTTTGGACGTTGGCAACTAGGGGGTTTCTCTTTTTTTTTTTTCTTTTTGAAGACAGAAGGTGGAAGGTTTGATTGTCAAAGTTTAGTGAGCCTCAAAATTTTTATAAGTATTTTAGGATCGTGCAGTTCTTTTATTCTCTTTCAAAGTGAACAATGTATGGTGAAGGCTTGATCTCCGATGCTTGATGGTTTCTTTTTGTTTCTTTTAGACTTTAGACATTAGCACTTCCTTCTTCACATTTTCAAAAGTTGATTGCTTGGAGGAAGCTAGATTTGTTGGGGCCTGATTGTTTTGCCTTCCCTACCCCTCCCACCGCTTGGGAACACGCCAACAACCTCCAGGATCACCATTAATGTGAAATGGGTAGTTGAAATTAACCTTTTATTGCAGTTGGTGGGGTTGTTGAGAGTTTTCCCACCCTTTTCATTCTCAGATCCGTGTTGTGAAGGCTATAGAGGCAAGATTGATACTCATCTAAAGTGGGGTTCTTTGGTGATGGTTAGAGGTTGTGCAGATACAAAAATACTTCTAGGGCCCCAAATTATGCCATGTCCAATGGCAAAAAAGTAATGGAATGGTGAAACATATGAAAGATAGTGTGCAATAGGGGTTGTGCAGAGAATGGATCCATGATTGTTTGTATGTATTTAGGTTTTCCTCTTATCACATTTGTTGATAAGTTTGTACTGGGCATTTGCAAATGTGACAACACTTTAAATATATTACATGCCTTGTAATTCTCATTTGTTCTTTACAATTGAATGCATGTAGTTATTTTCTAGTTTACTAAGTATTTTTGAAGCACAAAACCTGCAATTTGATACAATGTATGCTTAGATCAAACTTTGTTTGTTTCATTTCCATTGTTTTCTTTTTTATCACCTATGACTCTATAGCCCAATTGGATTGGCACCGATCTTGGCTCCATCAGACCAATCTCATATCATTTAAATCAAACATCTACTAGTGGTTTAGGGGAAGAACCATCTTTCCTGTGCATGCTTACTTGCATAGTTTGTATCAACTATATAGGGGTTTTGTGATAACCAGTTGTTCTTGGTTCAGTGACAGTCTTTAGGGCCAAGATAATGATTTGTGTTTGGTTGTGTTATGGAGTAAAAAGTGAACACATACCTTTTTATCTCCTAGTTTAGCTCCTAGGGCCTATTTGCTTCATTATGCATTATAATTGATCATCCCAGAGAAAAGAGCCCAACACCCATGTGAATTTGGGACCTTGGGCCCTTCATTTAACTTACTCTTGACCTAATTTGGGCCCCTAAGCTTGGGTGCCAATCACCCAAGTCTCTCCTGATTGGTCAGGGCTAATTAATGGCATGTCAACCTAGGACCTTTAGAAATGTTCCTCCTTGTCGACTTTTGTGATTTAATTTCGTAAATGTTAGCGGGAATGCATATATAAGTATGTTTTGAATTCATTTGTAACCTAGAGATGGATATTGCGAATTGATGATATTGGAGCAAAGAACATTCAAGGCATTCATTATGTTATTATTGTAGATTTGTGTTTGTATTTGTGTGTTTGTTGCAGATTTGGCATCATCATCCATTTCCTTATAAGTTGAAGAGCTTCATCCTCCTAAGGAATTCACCTCCAAGGTGACATCATTGTTATTTGAATTATTTGAATCATTTCATCATTTGGATTATCTTTAGCCTCTATCCTGCAAGGATATACTCTCTCTCTAACAACAATGTTGGGAAAGATTGAATGCTAACCTGAGATTTGATTGAGGCAAATCCCTAAACACCACAAACCCATAACCCCTCTCTTGTCATCTTGTGTGCAGGTTACAAGTATAGGTTTCGAGAAAAGTAGAGTACAGGAAGGTGTTGATATGTGTCAGACAACTGAGAGGGAGGGTGAATCAATTGTCACAAAAACTTAAACACTTTCTGTAATTAAACATTCATCACTTATCCACAATTATTATGATTTAACAATGAGTGTATGAAATCAAAAACTTAACCACATATACAACATAAAACACAAGAGACACCAGATTTACGTGGATAACCCCAAGGTGGGGAAAAACCACAGAGAGGATTAACTCTCAATATATATTGCAATCTTGAAATAATGATGTTCAGGCTTGGTCACTCAACGAGCCTAAACATTCTGGCTTATTGCCATGAAGAACAACTAGGTCTAGCAGGCTCACTACCTCAACCCTAAACCTAGCAAGATTACAATAAGGGCTGTTAAACCCAGAGGGATATTAAACCCTATTCACTGCCATGATCAACACCTTTCTCTATTTGTGACTGAAGTATAATAATTTCCCTGCTTTGCCTTTCCTCTGCTCTACTCTTCCTCTATTCTTCTCTTCCTCTTCTTTCCTCTGACCCTTATCTTCTCTACCTTTTGGACCTTTCTTAATTTATTCTCATTTTCGCTCAAGGACACCTTTTCCATGACTCAGCTACAAGTACTTATACACTACATCAACCTTGGAATGATCATCAAGGTTAGCATCATAATCATCAACTATTGGAACAATCTCTGTTAGGGTTAGCCGGCAGAAGATATCAATTAAATGCAAATAAAGATTAAACAGAGAAATAGAAATACACAGAATTAATAACAGCGAGAGACAAGATTTAACGTGGTTCACCCAAACTCGGGCTACATCCACCAAACAGAGAGTCCGATATTATTATCCAGTAAATCAAACTGATTACAATCAGCAATCCCTGCAACTCAATACCGCTGCAAATGCTACAATACAATCCTCAAACCCTAACCCTTGGCCGCTTTTTATCAAGCCTTTTTGTCGGTTACAAAAATTAGGGTTTTCTTATGTCAGTCATAAAAAATAGGATTTTTTAAGTCGGCCCTAAAAAAAATTTCTCGGGGGCTACCGCTCCCGAACCCCCGTTTCTTGGGGGCTGCCGCCCCCGAACCCCAACGAGGATACATGGCTAGTGTACAGTACTTTCCTGATCAGTCGCCACCTACCAACAATCTCCCACTTGGAGACTGATTAGGCTCCGCACCAAAACAATCTCCCACTTGGAGACTGATTAGGCTCCGCACCAAAACAATCTCCCACTTGGAGACTGATCCTGGACAACACCGCTGCGCATGTAGCTTCCACTGGAAATAAGCACCCTGGACTCTACTGTTCAATTTTTATTGTGTTCAGTCTAGAAGACCAATCGAAGCTGAAGAGGAGCTCAGATTCTCCCTTGTCACTGCCTTTGTAAACATATCCGCTGGATTTTCATCTGTATGTATCTTTTCCAGCCTTAACTATCCATTATCCAACACCGACCGAATAAAGTGATACCTCAACTGTATGTGTTTGGTCTTTGAATGCAAGGCAGAATTCTTTGCAAGATGTATGGCACTCTGACTGTCTGTATACAAAGAACTGTTAGCCTGTTGTTTACCCAATTCTTCCATGAAAGATTGTAGCCATATCATCTCCTTGCTTGCCTCTGTTGTAGCGACATATTCTGCTTCTGTGGTGGATAAAGCAACCACCTTTTGCAACCTAGAAATCCAACTCACTGATGTTCCACCTACAGTAAAGACATAACCTGTAGTACTCCGCCTGGTATCAATATCCCCTGCCAAATCTGAGTCTACATAACCTGCTAAATCAGTATTAGAGCCCCCAAAACATAAGTGTTTATTAGATGTACCTCTCAAATATCTGAGAATCCATTTGACCGCATTCCAATGCTCAAATCCGGGATGACTCATATACCTACTAACGACTCCGACAGCATGTGTAATATCCGGTCTTGTGCATACCATGGCATACATTAAACTTCCTACAACTGAAGCATAGGGTATCTTGGACATTTTCTCTTCCTCCTCTTGTGTCTTTGGACACATCTCCTTAGTCAATTTCAAATGACTAGGCAAAGGTGTACTGACAGCTTTGGCATTCTCCATATGGAATCTCTGCAACACCTTTTCAACATAAGCAGCCTGAGATAGAGTCAATTTTTTGTTCTTCCTATCTCTGCAAATGTTCATACCAAGGATTTGTTTTGCTGCCCCCAAATCCTTCATATCAAATGACTGTGATAACTAATGTTTTAACTCTCTGATTTGATCCATGTTAGACCCAGCTACAAGCATGTCATCAACATATAAACATAAAATGATGTAGCTGTCATTATCCAACCTCTTAAAATAAACACAATGGTTAGAATTACACCTACTGTAGCCTTGCTCAACCATAAAACTATCAAATTTCAAATACCATTGCCGATGTGCTTGTTTCAGGCCATACAAGCTTTTCTTCAATCTGCACACTTGTTTCTCCTTACCTTTGACCTCAAATCCCTGTGGTTGTGCCATGTATATCTCCTCCTCCAAATCACCATGGAGAAAGGCAGTTTTCACATCTAACTGTTCCAAATGCAAATCTTCAGCAGCCACAATACTTAAAACAGTATGAAAAGAAGTCATCTTGACAACCGGAGAAAATATCTCATCAAAATCAATGCCCTGTTTCTATGCAAATCCTTTTACAACTAACCTGGCCTTAAATCGTTTCTTACCTCCATCTTCCTCTTTCAGCCTGTAAACCCATTTGTTTGGTAAAGCTTTTTTACCTACAGGTAACTTACATAATTCCCAAGTCTGATTTTTCAGCAAGGAGTCCATTTCTTCTTGCATGGCAAGCTCCCACTGAACTTGTGTATTCACCTGCATAGCTTCATCATACCCTTCTGGTTCACCAGCATTTGTTAACAAAATAGAATACAAAGAGGGAGAAAACCTTTCAGGAGGTCTACTTATCCTTGTTGACCGTCTAACATTCACTGGAGTTTGTGGTATTTCTGGTTGCTGTTGTGGAGCATGAGGAGCCACTGGAACATCACTATTTGGAGTATCATCCAGCACCACATAATCCTTTTCTTTCTTCTCATGCTGCTGCAACTGATCTTTGTACAACACCTTCTCATTGAATATAACATCCCTGCTTCTCACAATTTTCTGATTTTCAAAATCCCAAAGCCTATAACCAAATTCATTAATGCCATATCCAACGAAGGTACATTTTTTTTGATTTCGCATCCAGCTTGGTTCTATTTTCAGAATCTATATGTGCAAATGCTTCACAGCCAAAGGTTTTCAGAAAAGAATAACTCACCTTCTTGCCAGTCCATGCTTCCTCTGGAATACCACAGCCCAAAGGAACTGAAGGACCTCTGTTAATTAAATATATAGCAGTGTTGACAGCCTCTGCCCACATGTTTAAAGGCAGTCCAGCATGCAATCTCATGGTCCTTGCACGCTCCATTATTGTCCTATTCATGCGTTCAGCCACTCCATTTTCCTGTGGAGTCCCTGGAACCGTTTTCTGCCTACGAATTCCATTAAAGGAACAATAGTCTTCAAATTTTTTGCTGCAATACTCACCGTCATTATCAGATCTGAGACATTTTAATCTTTTACCTGTCTCATTTTCAACCAAGCTTTTCCATTTCTTAAATGTTTCAAATACATCAGATTTTTGTCTAAGGAAATAAATCCAGACCTTCCTAGTTGCATCATCTATGAATGTAACATAATACCGAGAGCCACCAAAAGAAAATACCTGAGCTGGTCCCCATACATCTGTATGCACAAGCTCCAACTTTTCATTTTTCTTTTGCTTCCCATCTTTGAGAAAACTGACTCTCTTTTGTTTTCCATACACACAACTTTCACAGAAATCCATATTAATACATTTCAGACCTGGTAAAACTTTCTTAGAATGAAGTACCTTCATACCTTTTTCACTCATATGCCCAAATCTGTTATGCCACAGTGTTGTTTCAGAACCTGCAGCAACTTTTCCAGTCTCTTCCTGCAAACCTGCAGCAACTGTTCCTAAACCTGTTTGTTTTTCCTCTATAAAATCTAAAGTAGAAGGAACAGTATGACCTGTACAAAGATATAAGGTGCCTACTTTTACACCTTTTGCTACTACTAAGGCACCTTTTGAAACCTTCTAATTTTTATCAGTAAATGTAACAGTGCAACCTTGTTCAGTTAGCTGCCCTGCTGAAATTAAATTCCTACTGAGCCTTGGAACATGCCTCACCTCTTGTAGTAGCCAATGATTCCCATTCTGCAACTTAATCTTGATTCTTCCCTTTCCAACAATCTGACAGGGTTCATTATCTCCCAAATAAACTAGCCCAAAATCCCCTTGGACATAATCAAGGAAATAACTTCTATGGGGCGTAGCATGAAATGAGGCCCTTGAATCTAAAACCCATGAATCATCAGCATTATCTAGGGAAAGAATCAAAGCATCATCTTTAGACTTATTGCTTACCACATTTGCTTCCTTATTGCCTTCTTGTTTGTCTCCTTCTTTGTTTTTCCGAGACCAGCAATCTTTCTTCAGATGACCTGGTTTTCCACAGTACCAGCAATCCTTCTGTCCTTTGGTTTGGGATCTTTTGTCCTTTGATTTTCCTCGTGACTTCCCATGACCTCCAGAACCTTTTCCTCTCTCCTTTGATCTACCCCTGCTTTCTGCGTTCAAAACACTGCCTGATTTGGATCCACCTGAGCTTTTCTTACGAATTTCCTCACTCAGAATAACACCAACAACATCATCAAATTTTAGGGTATTTGAACCAGAAACAGAGTTACTAACCGCCATTACCAAACTATCCCAGCTTTTAGGCAATGAACATAATATCAAGAGAGCTCTAACTTCATCAAATTTTACATTTACAGAAGTCAATTGACTGACAATTGTATTAAATTCATTTAAATGACCTATCACAGATCCACCTTCAACCATTTTCAAATTAAACAACTGCTTCATGAGAAATACCTTATTTGAGGCTGAGGGTTTTTCATACAATTTAGCCAAAGCTTTCATCAGACCATCTATTGTCTTCGCTTCCGTTATATTGAATGCCACCGATGGTGCCAGGCACAACCGAATGGTTCCCAGTGCCTTTCTGTCAAGAAGATTCCAATCCTCATCAGACATTGTTGCTAGTTTCTTGGCTACTCCTTCCAACGGCCTCCATAAATCCTTTTGATAGAGGTAATCTTCCATCTACATCTTCCATAACTGATAGTTCTGCCCATTGAATTTATCAACCTTCATTTTACCCTCGTCCGCCATTGCTCCCACTCAACCGTGAGACTTTCCTGCAAATGATAATCAAACACAACCCGCTCTGATACCACTTGTTAGGGTTAGCCGGCAGAAGATATCAATTAAATGCAAATAAAGATTAAACAGAGAAATGGAAATACACAGAATTAATAACAGCGAGAGACAAGATTTAACGTGGTTCACCCAAACTTGGGCTACATCCACCAAACAGAGAGTCCAATATTATTATCCAGTAAATCAAACTGATTACAATCAGCAATCCCTGCAACTCAATACCGCTGCAAATGCTACAATACAATCCTCAAACCCTAACCCTTGGCCGCTTTTTATCAAGCCTTTTTGTCGGTTACAAAAATTAGGGTTTTCTTATGTCGGTCATAAAAAAATAGGATTTTTTAAGTCGGCCCTAAAAAAATTTCTCGGGGGCTATCGCCCCCGAAGCCCCGTTTCTTAGGGGCTGTTGCCCCTAAACCCCCGCTCGGGGCCCGGCCCGGCCCCGAACCCCGACGAGGATACATGGCTAGTGTACAGTACTTTCCTGATCAGTCGCCACCTACCAACAATCTCCAAGGTCAGTATTACAAACATTTACAAAATAGGTCTTGACCTATTACAACAATGTGCAAGGGAAATGAAATGCGGATCACGTCATACCTTAGCTGGGACTCAAACATGATCTTCCACACCACAACACACTTCCTCAATCTTTCAGAGATCTCTGCAATCATTGGGATCAACCAGGTCGGCCAAGATTGGTTACATGCTACATTATCTGGGAACAATCTTCACACACCATCTCAATTTCTTAATGCAGACCAAAGTCCAGATAGGAAAATGATTAGGAGACATCCACAAGAACACTATAATCATTAGGAGCAACCGCATGAACCTTAACCACTTTATCCATAGGAATCTTCTCACTAGAACACATGCACTTCACTATCTTCAACTATCATAAAAGAAAGATAGCTTGCGGACCACCAAACAACAAACCATTGCAACTGTAGGCACTTATCATCATCCCAGACTTCCCTCTAGAACTGCAGAGCCAAATACTTTATTGCAGAGGAATGCGGAGTAGAATACTTTCTTCCTATCCCAACTGAACTTACAGAAAAAAGTAGGTTTCATTTTGGTGAACACAACTCACTCAGATCTTCATGCGAATGGCTCAAACCTGGAATGTAGCATCCTTAGACATATGTCTAACTTATTTCCAATTTGGAGACCATGATCTTCAAGCAGAAATAAATGCAGAGAAGTTTACTAGACTATTCTTCAGCGTACAACTCACTGTCTGTTCTACACTTCTCTATAACTCACTTGTTTCTTTTGGAGAGGCTAATTTTCTCAATATCCTCAACATACAAGTCTTCTAAACAAGTAATAGAATAAGATACAATTGACACCAATGACAACAAGGATATGTTGACATCAATGACAACACCGATTAGGCACATACTTGCAACAATCTCCCCCTTTATCATTGATGGCAACAAATGATGTGAAAAACTGCAACAACCATCAAGATAAGATTCTCCCCCTTTCTCTTTACACACATACACTTTTTCTTTCTCCAAAATTCTCCCCCTTTCTCTTACACATTTGCACTCTAAGTTTTTCACATGACTTCTCTCCCCCTTTGACATCAATGGCAAAGGACACATACTTGCACTCATCTGCTCTGATCTAATCTCTCTTTTGAACTCTCTGACTACTCCGCTTGAGAAGTAGCCCTAAAAAGCATCAATTTGGACCTCTGAGCACCTTCAAACTGATGCACTATTATGCATCTTAGTTTAGAGCAGGTAGGGTGGTGACCCCTAACTTTTCTCTAAGATACTCAAAAGTATCCTTAGGTAGAGGCTTGGTAAAAATGTCTGCAATTTGATCCTTGGTAGAAACATACTCCAACTTCACTTCATTCTTTGTCACCTTTTCTCTCAGAAAATGATACCTAATGGATGTGCTTTGTCCTTGAATGCATCAATGGATTCTTTGATATGTTGATGGCACTTGTATTGTCACAAAAGATTGTAATTGGATCTTCATACACAACTCTGATGTCCTTCAAAGTCTGCTTCATCCATAACACTTAAGTGCAATTACATGCTGCTGCAATGCAATTTGCTTCTGCAGTAGATGGGGATATTGAATCTGTAGTACCTTTACTGAACCCTATCTGTATCAGGTACCTATCCAACCATACATATAATGCCCTAGGAGCTTGTTTTAATCCATACGATGCTTTCTTCAATCTGTATACCATGTCCCCTTTTTCTGATGACTGAAATCCTTTCAGTTGTTCAATATAGACTTCCTCTTCCAAGTCTCCATTTAAGAAGGTAGAGTTCACATCCATTTGATAAACCTTGAAATATTTGTATGCTGCAAAACCTAGAAACATCCTTATTGCTTCAATCCTTGCTACTAGAGCAAAAGTTTCTTCAAAGTCTATTCCTTCAACTTGAGCGTATCCTTTGCATACTAACCTTGCTTTGTTTCTTACCACTTCACCATTCTCATTCATTCTGTTTCTAAAGACCCACTTTGTACCAATTACATTCTTGTCTGCTAGTCTGCGAACAAGATCCCAAGTTTGATTCTTCTCTATCTGCATCAATTCTTCTTTCATAGCTATTATCTAATTCTCATATTTGTAATTCCATCCACAGTTTTATGTTCAATCTTAGAGATCAGATAGAAATTTACTTGTTCCTCTATAGCTTTTTTTTCTAGTTAAGATCCCTTTGCTCTTATCTCCTATGATTTGATTTTTAGAATGACTGGTTCTCATATATCTTGGAGTTTTGGTAGCACTTACCAGAGCTTGTTCTTCTTCATATGTGATGTCTTCATGCTACACCACTTTTGAAACATCTAGATCATCTGACTCATATCCACGTGATCCTGAAGACCTGTCCTTACATTCATCAACTTTAACATTTTCACTTTCAATGATCTTATTCAGCCTCTTATTATAGTAATGGTAGGCCTTACTCTTGGTGGAGTAACCAAGGAAGATTCCTTCATCACATCTAGCATCAAACTTGCCTAAATATTCTTCTCTTTTGATATAACATATGCTACAAAAAACTTTGAAATATTTCACAGTAGGAACTCTACCATGCCACAATTCATAGGGAGTTTTTGAACTGTTACCTTTTACTTGAACTCTGTTTAGGATATATATGGCAGTGTGAATTCCCTCTCTCCAATATGCTTCCGAAAGATGAGCTTCCTTCATCATGGTTCTAGCAGGTTCTTGAACTATTTTGTTTTTCCTTTCAACAACTCCATTTTGTTGTGGAGTTCTAGGCGCAAATAGATGTCTCTTTATTCCATGCTCTTCACGAAAGAAATTGAATTCATTTGATTTGAACTCTCCTCCTCTATCAGACCTCAAACATTTAATTTTCAAATCCATCTTATTTTCAACCATTTCCTTAAATGCCTTGAATTTATCTAGAGCTTCAGCTTTCTCTTTCAAAAAGGTGACCCAAGTCATTCTAGAATAATCATCAATGAGCAACATGAAGTACCTATCTCCTTGCAAGCTTTGTTGCTATCTAGAGCTTCAGCTTTCTCTTTAAAAAAGGTGACCCAAGTCATTCTAGAATAATCATCAATGAGCAACATGAAGTACCTATCTCCTTGCAAGCTTCTTACTCTGGTAGGTCCACACAAATATGTATGCACTAGCTCAAGTAGTCCTCCAACTGATTGATCCTTGCTTTTGAAACTTGTTCTTGTCTGTTTACCAAATTGACACTCCTTGCAAACCGGATTAGCAGGCTTCACAAGCTTAGGCAGATCTCTAACAATCTGTGCAGTACTTATCTTCATAATATTATTAAAATTTATGTCACACAACCTTCTATGTCATAACCAACTCTCATCAGTCTAAGTCAACAAACAATAGTTCTCAGTTCCTTTCAATTGATAGATATTACCTCTGGTCTTCTTACAAGTTGCAATGATTGTTTTGGAGCTTTCCCTGATCTTGCATCCATTGTCCTTGAAGCTTAAGTCATAGCCCTTGTCACACATCTGACCCACACTCAGAAGATTGTGCTTTAATCCTTCCACATACAAGACATCTTCAGTATTATACTTGCCATAAAAAGAAATAGATCCTTTCCCACAAATCCTACCAGCTGTATCATTTCCAAACCTAACCAGTCCACCATCATATTTTTCCAAACTTACAAACTTACTTTTGTCACTAGTCATGTGGTGAGAGAAACCACTATCAATAACCCATTCATCCTTGTCCTTAATGACATGAGAAGCCAAAGCACTTTCCACTAGTTTTTCTTCCTTCATACAGCTAGAAGAATTAGTAGACACAAGATCTTCCTTAATAGCAATGAACAAGCATTCATTTATAGAGGAACTTACATTATCTATTTCACCATTATCTGATACTCCTTCATCATCATCAAAATCTTCAACATAATAACACTTATTTTGGGTCCTAGACTTGTTCTCATATCTTCTTCTATTTCTTTCGATTCTTTTAGGACATCTGGAAGCAAAATGACCTACTTTACTACAGGAAAAACATTTGAAAGGTAATTTGCCTTTATACTTACCAGATCCTCTTTGCAGTCTGTCCACAAAGTTGGCTTCAACTTCATCTAACTCATCATCAGATTCTGCCTTGTACTTTTCTGATCTGGAATCACTTCCAGGAGTACTGGCTTTGAAGGCCGTCTCAACTTTCAGTAGAGCATCATCTAACTCCCTCATTTTAAAAGTAGTAAGCTTACCAAGCAACTGATCCCTGTTAATGATTTTTACTTGCATGAATTCTTCAATTGCGGCTACCTTGTGACAGTAGGACTTGGGCAGAGATCTAAGTATTTTCATAACAATTTCCTTTTCTTTGAGAGTTTCGCCTATGGCTTTTATCCCTGTAACAAGTTCATCAACTCTTTGTGTAAAAGCTGATATGTTTTCATCATTGTTCATCTTCAAGCTTTCATATTTCACTTTCAGACTTTGTAACTTGGCTTCCTTCACAGAATCATCTCCTTCATACAGATTTTTCAACTTTTCCCATATCTTATTTGTAGTTTCAAGATCTACCACTTTTATCAATATTGAGTTGGTTAATGAGCTTAGTAGAACATCCTTTTCCTTGATATCTACCTCATATTCTTTGATTTCATCTTCAGTCGTCGGACCATTTTGAGGTATGGTGTATTATGTTTCTGCAGCTTTCCAAACTTTGTAACCAAGAGAAAGAAGATGGCTTTCATTTGAGCCTTCCAGAGAACATAATTCGTTCCATCAAAATGCAGTGCTTCCTTCTTGTAAGACATTTTGGATCTTCCTCAAGCTATTAAACTTTCTTTAAAGGAACTTAGCTTTGATACCAATTGTTGATATGCGCCGGACAACTAAGAGGGGGGGGGGGCGAATCAGTTGTCACAAAAATTTAAAACACTTTCTGCAATTAAACATTCATCACTTATCCATAATTATTATGATTTAACAATGAGTGTAAGAAATCAAAAACTTAACCACAGATACAACATCAAACACAAGAGACACCAGATTTATGTGGAAAACCTCAAGGTGAGAAAAACCACAGAGAGGATTAACTCTCAATATATATTGCATTCTTGAAATAATGATGTTCAGGCTTGGTCACTCAACGGGCATAAACATACTGGCTTACTACCATGAAGAATAACTAGGTCTAGCAGACTCACTGCCTCAACCCTAAACCTAGCAAGATTATAATAAGGGCTGTTAAACCCTGAGGGTTGTTAAACCCTATTCACTACCATGATCAACACCTTTCTCTATTTACGACAGAAGTATAATAATTTCCTTGCTTTGCCTGTCCTCTGTTGTGTTCTTCCTCTATTCTTCTCTTCCTCTTCTTTCCACTACCCCTTCTCTGCTCTGCCTTTTCGACCTTTCTTAATATATTCTCATTTTCACTCAAGGACACCTTTTCCATGACTTAGCTACAAATATTTATATGCTACATCAACCTTGGAATGATCATCAAGGTTGGCATCACAATCATCAACCATTGGAACAATCTCCAAGGTCAGTATTACAAACATTTACAAAATAGGTCCTGACCTATTACAACAATGCGCAAGGGAAATGAAATGCGGATCACACCATGCCTTAGCTGGGACTCAAACATGATCTTCCACGCCACAACATGCTTCCTCAATATTTCAGAGGTCTCCACAATCACTGGGATCAAACAGGTCGGCCAAGACTGGTTATACGCTACATTATCTGGGAACAATCTTCACACACCATCTCAATTTCTTAATGCGGACCAAAGTCTAGATAGGAACATGATTAGGAGACATCCACAAGAATGCTATAATCATCAGGAGCAACCGCATGAACCTTAACCACTTTATCCATAGGAATCTTCTCACCAGAACACATGCACTTCACTGTCTTCAACTGTCATAAAATAAAGATAGCTTGCAGACCACCAAACCACGAACCATTGCAATTGTAGGAACTTATCATCATCCCAAACTTCCCTCTAGAACCATAGAGCCAAATACTTTATTACAGAGGAATGCGGAGTAGAATACTTTCTTCCTGTCTCAACTAAACTTACAGAAAAAGTAGGTTTCATTCTGGTGAACACAACTCACTCAGATCTTCATGCAAATAGCTCAAACCTGAAATGTAACATCCTTAGACATACCTCTAACTTACTTCTAATATGCAAACCATGATCTTCAAGCAGAAATAAATGCGGAGTAGTTTACTGGACTGTTCTTCAGCATACAACTCACTATTTGTACTGCACTTCTCTATAACTCGCTTGTTTCTTCTGGAGATGCTAATTTTCTCAATATCCTCAACATACAAGTCTTCTAAACAAGTAATAGAATAAGATATAGTTGACACCAATGACAACAAGAATATGTTGACATCAATGACAACACCGATTAGGCACATACTTGCATCAGAAGGCAGTACAGGAATCAAGGTTTCAGGATCTGAAATCAACTTTGGGTAAAAGCACAAAGCTGTGTCACACTTTCAACCAACTTATCAACACAAGTGAATTTAAGTATTTCTAACTAAAAATCAATTTTGGTCAAACATATGATCTTGTAAGATTCATTCTAACTAAGTTAGATATGTCCATAACTTTTCCAACTAAAATTGTTGGCTAAATGCATATGTAGCACCACTATGAGGCCAATTTACCAAAAAAATAAAATTATTTGAAAAACTTGATATTTCAACAACTTCTACTCATGTAAATAACATTTTTTTTAAAATATAAAAATACCCTTTTGTAGATCTATAAGTTTAGTTTTCAAAAATATATATATTTTAATAGTTTAATTATTATTTATATTTTCCTTTCTATTTTTACTAAAACTAGGTTATCAGCACAAAACATTAGGTCAATTACCATTTCAAGGAAAAATAGTAAAACTTATTAAAAAAATTTGAAAAAATATGATGCACTAGTTAAAAATATATATCAAGATGGTATAATTTTTTTTCTATTTTAGGTAAATAGTTAATATGAAAGTTGACGTCGAATGGAAACAATTACGTTTTAATACACACACACATTTTATTATTTATTTAAAAATATATATTTATCAAAATTAGAAAACAATATATCCATGCACTAAAGTTTCAAGTTATAAATACACACAAAACAATTGAAGAAAAAAAATTTACGTTATAAAGATTGACATCTCATGTAACTTCATTTTTTAGCATTTTATCATCAACTAAATTATAGTGTCAATTTATTAAAAACTATATTCAAATAATTTTTTAAATTTTTTCAAAAAATACAAACATAAAATATACTAAAAAATAAATATTTTATTAGTTTACATTATTTCAAAATTCAAAACATATATGTCACTTTTTATTGATTCAAGTTTAAAAGTTGGATCAACGTTGGCCATTTCCTTTATAAAAGTGTGACATAGCTTTGTGACCAAAGTCTAGATAGGAACATGATTAGGAGACAACCACAAGCATGCTATAATCATCAGGAGCAACTGCTTGAACCTTAGCCACTTTATCCATAGGAATCTTCTCACCAGAACACATGCACTTCACTATCTTCAACTGTCATAAAAGAAAGCTTGCGGACCACCAAACCACAAACCATTGTAATTGTAGGCACTTACCATCATTCTAGACTTCCCTCTAGAATCATAGAGACAAATACTTTATTACAGAGGAATGTGGAGCATAATACTTTCTTCCTATCCTAACTAAACTTACAGAAAAAGTAGGTTTCATTCTAGTGAACACAACTCACTCAGATCTTCATGTGAATGGCTCAAACCTAGAATGTAGCATCCTCAGACATACCTCTAACTTACTTCCAATCCGCAGACCATGATCTTCAAGCAGAAATAAATACGAAGTAGTTTACCAGACTGTTCTTCAGCATATAACTCATTGTATGTACTGCACTTCTCTATAACTCAATTGTTTCTTCTAGAGAGGCTAATTTTCTCAATATCCTCAACATACAAGTCTTCTAAACAAGTAATAGAATAAGATACAGTTGACATCAATGACAACAAGAATATGCTGACATCAATGACAACACCGATTAGGCACATACTTGCAACATAAGGCAGTATAGGAATCAAGGTTTCAGGATCTGAAATCAACTTTGGATTATCTCTCTAAAAAGACTTGGGTGGTTAGCACCCTAGTCTACTGGATTCTAGGTTCTAGATCTAATTTCTAAGCATCATTTGCAACATCTTCTTATTTTTGACCTTCGATAGATTCTCACTTCTAGACTTGGGTAGTTATTGAATTTGTCCTTTGACACCTCTGCTTTCAAGAGATAGATCCTGACATCTTACTGATCATCTCTGTACTTTTAGATTCTAGGTTGTTGTCGTTTGTCCATTTCAATATGATTATGTCATAACTAGGGTTTTACTCATACTTAACCTAGGGTTTGATAAAAGGCTTGGTTGAATCTTATCTTTCCTTACAAACAAGAGCACAAAATTAGTAGCTGAGTCCTCTTCCATCTTATAGTGACTTAGCTCAGTTTTGTCCTTGAATGTTATAGTGAAAGGAGGGTTTGATCTAGTGTACTTACATGCTTGCTTTCATCTCTCCCTTTTACTATATAACATTTTGGTGAACCCACAAACATGATGGTTAAGACACATAATGGAGCTTTCCTCCCCGTTATTAGGAAGATTAAATTATTGATTAAAGTAGTTGAGAAAGCATTGGAACAATCATTTAACATCATTACTACATCTAACCTATTTTGTGTGAAACTAGAACATCCATGGCTCAAATCCATGAAGGCAGTCCCCTCTACAATTCATAAATGCCTAAAATTTCCTCATCAAGAGAAAGTGCACATTTTCCACCATAGTAGATGGAAACCTATGGTTTCTTGTGGAAACTTCAACCTAGATTACTTTTGGCAACAACCTACTGAGCCTCCTCAACCAAGAGAAGATCATTTATTCTTGGGATACCAAAGATAAAAATCAAAGTTATTCAAAAAATTGGCTAGACCTCCTATTGAACAAGTAGAATGTAAAGAGTAGCCTAAAGTGAATGAAACCCCTTGACCATGAGGTAAGGGAGTCTTTACCAAGGTCCCTCCTCCACCATCCTTAGAAGGATCAGGAGATACCCATAAAGAACAAAGCATTTCATCACAAAATATCAATTTAGTACTAGCTTCCTCCTCTGAGATGTTGAAGAATGTGGAAAATCATGAGAATCCTTTTGCAAACATCACCAATAAAACATGAAGGAATAGGGAAGCAAGAGAAAGAAGGAAGAAAAGACAAACCTTAGCTCGACAAACAACACGTCAACAAGAAAACATTCCACCAACTATTATTGAATCAAACAAGGAAGAGCTAAAGGTTGAAGAGATTAAGGACAATGAGTCAAGTTGGGCAATTGTACCTTATGTACCTATTTCCTCTTTCATTTGAGATTGGGAGGAAGATGATTTGCTCGATGACAACTTCTAGCTTGGTTGTGTAATAGGTAAGTATTTCTAACCCTTTTTAGCCACCTTTTGTGTAGCATCTTTTTGAGTTTCTTGCTTATGTGGCCTTCTCTTATTTGTTGTGTTCCCCTGTATTGTGTTATATATTGTTGTTTAGGTCTCTTTGGATGACCCTTGATACTCTTGTAAGGTCAAGGATACAAGGAGACCGCCTCTGTTGTGATCATTCTTCTATTTGTCTCTCTATTCTTCTATTTCCTCTCCTCTATTTTATTGTTGTGTGTTGTGCCTTGAGGCATAACTTTGTGGAGGATGCCTTGGGGGTATCTTCCCATGTTGTAAACCCAAGTCACTCTTGTCTCCTCTCTCATTTTATTGTTTACATTCTTCAATGAATCTACTAGTCAGTGGATGACAAAAACAAATAAATACTAATAAGGACCATGTATCCCTTCAACAAGAAAGCAAAAATGGACCCAGTCCATATATGAAGATGGGGTTGATATCTATATATATATATATATATATGATGCTTGACTAGTAGAATCACTCTGTGTGATGTATCGTGTTGTGATATTTGTTGTAACAGACCTTTGCAATACTCTAAATCTACTTCTATACACTTTGGATTGTTTTGTATCTCACCTTGTTGCTACACTTTGTTCTAAGATACCTGTAGTATAACCTCATGACTATACTTGGTTCTGAACCTTTAAGCGTAGCCTTGGTCTATCATGTTATATGATTTCTATATAGCTTTCATGAATTGATTTGGTTGCTATCTTAGAACAAAATTTTCTAACCAAATCTTATATCTTGTTGATTATCTTAGCAACTAATCTCTGTGTTTGTGGGAACATGAATGATGATAGTGGCACATGTCACTGTTGGGGCATGGGATTTGTGAAAGCTCTTGTTCCCTTGTGTGTTTTAACTCTACCTTAATGTGCTTGATACCAACAAGCAGGATCAACCACCTCAAGGTGGGGGCATATATAATGGTGTCTGCTTGATTACTTTTCACACTGATAAAGTGTGTTTGAAAGCCCTCATCATGAGACAGGATGGTGTATCTCTTCAGCTAGTGCACATCCTTTTAAGAAAAATCCCTTATCACAAGGTGAGATGGCATATCTCTTGAGCTAGTGCACACCCTTTTAAACAAACCCCTCATCATGAGGCAGGATGGTGTATCTCTTGAGCTAGTGCACATCCTTTTATACAAAGTCCTCATCGTAAGGTGGGGTTGGATCTTGAGTCATTCACCCTTAAGCGTGTCTTTGGTAGTTGTGGTAGTGTATCTCAATAGTCAGGTGTGTTTGGCATGTCTTAGATAGTGAAGTGTAGAAATGAACGTCTTCCTATCCCCTGTGTTTGTTGTGTATAAGATGTATAGTGGTTCGATGACATACTATACGTCACTTGTTTATTCCATGTGTCTTTCGTGTCTTTTATGTTCCTTCTTTGCGTGTCTTGTGTTTTTGTGGTGTGGTCTAAAGATGTGTGGTGATAAACCCCCCCACACTATATGTGTTTTGCATGTCTTTTCATGTGTACTATTTTGTTTACTTTAGTTAGCATTATATATATAGATATGTAATTGCTTAATCATGCCTTCTCTTCATGTCTTCTCCATGTATAGCATGCTTTCACTAGAACTTCTCTATGTATTATGTGCTTCCTTACTATTTTTGTTGTGTCTTATGTGATTGCTAAGTGTTTTCTTATGCTTGCCTAAGTATGGGGGCTAGTGATAGTCTTCAAACTTAGGGTGTGTTTGATGTGTCTGATGTGATTTGACCGTACTTTAATGCATGTATGGATTGTAAGATCACACACACATTAAAGTGGGGGCTAAATGTTATGGAATAAAAAGTGAACACATGCCTTTTTACCTCCTAGTTTAGCCTCTAGGTCCTATTTGCTTTATTATGCATTATAATTGATCATCTCGGAGAAAAGAGCCTGAAACCCATGTGAATTTGGGACCTTGGGCCCTTCATTTAACTTACCCCTAACCTAATTTGGCCCCTGGACTTGGGCACTAACTGCCCAAGTCTCCCCTAATTGGTTGGGGCTAATTAATGGCATGTCGGCCTAGGACCTTTAGAAATATTCCTCTTTGTCGGCTTTTGTGATTTAATTTCGTAAATGTTAGTAGGAATGCATATATAAGTATGTTTTGAATTCATTTGTAACCTAGATATGGATATTGCAAACTTACGATATTGGAGCAAAGAGCATTCAAGGCATTCATTGTGTTATTGTTGCAGATTTGTGTTTGTATTTGTGTGTTTGTTACAGATTTGGCATCATCGTCCATTTCCTTATGAGTTGAAGAGCTTCATCCTCCTAAGGACTTCACCTCCAAGGTGACATCATTGTTATTTGAATCATTTCATCATTTGGATTATCTTTAGCCTCTATCCTTCAAGGACACACTCTCTCTAACAATGGTGTTGGGAAAGCTTGAATGCCAACTTGGGATTTGACTGAGGCAAATCCCTAAACACCACAACCCCCAAACCCCTCTCTTATCATCTTGTGTGTAGGTTACAGATACAGGTTTCAAGAAAAGTGGAGCTACAAGAAGGGATGCAAGAATCAAGGTTTCAGGATCTGAAAATAGTTTTGGATTATCTCTTTGAAAAGACTTGGGTGGTTGGTACTCTAGTCTACTGGGCTTCCAGGTTCTAGATCTGGTTTCTGAGCATCATTTGTAGCATCTTCTTAGTTTTGACCTTCGACAGATTCTCACTTCTAGACTTGGGTGGTTACAAAATTTGTCCTTCGACACCTCTACTTTCGAGAGACAGGTTCTGACATCTTACTGATCATCTCTGTACTTTTAGATTCCACGTTGCTGTTGTCATTTGTCCATTTCAAGATGATTATCTCATAACTAGGGTTTTACTCATACTTAACCTAGGGTTTGATAAAAGTCTTGGTTGAATCTTATCTTTCCTTGAAAAACAAGAGCACAAAATCAATAGCTAAGTCCTCTTCCATCTTTTAGTGACTTATCTTGATTTTGTCCTTGAATGTTGTAGTAAAAGGAGGGTTTGATCTAGTGTACTTACATACTTGCATTCATCTCTCCCTTTTACTATATAACGGGTTCTTTTTTTTAGTTGTTCATCTGGTTTTAAAATTAATACCTGTTAAGGTATACCCCTAGGAATATCCCTTCAGAGTCTAAGTTGAGCTTGAAGTGTAGAGGATCATACCCACTCTTGTTAGTTAGCCAAAATCGCCCTTAACCTGTTGATAAACCTTTTTCAATCACCTTGATGACATGCCTGACCTCGGTGATTGTGAAATGTTTTAGGGTTATGGGTTGTAGTTATTTTGGGAACCAACATTTTTGGCATATTTGTTAGGGATGTAATATCTTGGTTTAGATTTTGAAATACCTTTGCAACATAGTAATTGAAGAAGTTTGCAGTCGTTTCCAGGTGTATTTTGTTGTGTGTTGAAATTGGCAGCTCGTCAACTTACGCCAACATTTTGGCACCATTATTGGGGAAGGATTGTTGCTAGGTTGGAAAGAATTTGAAGTCTCTGCTGGTTGGAGAACCCATAATTATTTTGTAGCCTTGAAGATTGTCACGCTTCAAGGAGTTCCTCTTTTTTGGAAGAAGTGGTGACTCTGCTATCAAAGAGAACAAAGTTTTGATGTTGTGTGCACCTTTCAAAGAGACTACAACTAGTTAAGGTACATATTCTTCCTTCCAACTTTGAACCATGATTTCTTTCTCAGTAAATAAATATGTTATTTTCTATCCTTTATTCCTGCACAAGTGACTTGTAATTAGTTATAGCTGAATGAAATGGGCAAGTTTACCCTAGGGAAAATTTTTCAAATGTATCATATGATGAAAGCCCTAGATACTGTGATAGAGAGAGTGTCCATGAGTATGATGAGGATGAGGGTCCATGCTGTTCAAATAGTTGAACACCAAATGGAAACTGACATTCAGGCATGTAGGCTTCAATACGTAAAAACATGTTAAGGATATATGCCCTCAATGAGATTGAAAGATAATGTGAAGAAAGGGTCAGGGCCCTGCAATCAAGTAAACACCCCGCTGTTATAGAAAAATAGATATCTCGACCTGCAGTAGTTCCAATTGACCCCATTTACAAGAAACTTGACTTTTCTTGGGTCAACTATGATAGGCAAATATTAAAACCTGAGATTTTGAGATTGATGCCGAAGTATGATGGGTATTGCCTTCAGGTAGTGGATGTACATGTTCCAATTTTTCTGGTTTCATGGAAGAACATCAATTTAATGATGAAGACATGTGCATGAGGGTAATTATGTAGAAAGGCAAGGGACTAGTACCAAAATTTTCATGAACATTTCTTTTCTTCATGGAATGCACTTGTTGCTGCATTTGAAGATGCATTTGTATTGCATCTAGACCCTGCCGACCTCATCCAAGAATTAGAATCCATCAGATGGAAAGAGGGAGAGTCCATCATGGAGCTTAGCCATAGATTTGAAATTGTCCTATCCCACATCCGAAAAGATTTCAGACCTGATCCACTTGCTTGTATCGACATGTATCTAGGAGCTTATGATGTTACCTTAGGCTCAGGTTCTATATGGGAGGAGTTCAATCTAATGAACATGCACCATGCATACTTTTTAATTGATTATGTTGAGAGAAATAAAGGGGATTCAATTGCAAAATCCTTGTCCTCAGATGCAAAAGTGGCTGGTAATGAACAGGCTGTTGTAGGCAGCAATGACATGGATGCTTCATGTGATTCAGGCACATGTCGATGGATAATTGTGTGTGCAAGACATACATTGTGTGATAGTGATATAGATAAAAAGAGTAGTGTCTGCACCTACCTTCTGTTGGATAAGTCATCAGTGGATGATGAAGATGAGAAAGCCAATGATGATTCCCAATTTAGTGAAGAGGATTATGACCCTGCTGCTTGTTGTAGTATTGTGGACTGCTAGGAAGGTATGAGCATAAGGCATAATGTCCTTTACAAAGAGCATGCAAGTCCATTAGGTAGCATAATTCATGATTATTATTGGTGCATGGATAATCCTATTTTTGAAAGTGACTTAGAGTTTAATGAGTTTGAAGAGTGTCATCTCAGAGAGCTATCAACTTTGAAAATGGGGAATCAAATGCCTCATTATAAATATGACTCGGCTACCTGTAGACACCAAGTGGACAAAGATGAGTGTGTACACAATGATGAAGAGCTCACTCAGTCAATTCTTAAGGTTGGTTTTGCTGAGTGTAAGCATGTAAATGATATTGAGAGTGAACAAGAGGTTGGTCTCTTGTTGGTGTATTGCCCTCTTTTATCCTTAATTATGACATTGAGGCCATTGACACCTGTTTGCATGAGGATGATGTAGATCTAGGTTGCACTAGATGATAGAGTTGTAAAGATAAATAATGGTGCAGCCAGTGAGATTCAAACTGAAGACCTTGCTTGTGAGAGTTATCAGGATGAGGGGCATGCGGGTGTATGTGAGACCCTATCTCAAGCATGCAAGAGTCATTTTCATTCTCATATGGATTATGCTTTAGCTAGACTTCATGGAGGCACTACTACAATTACTAGTGATGAGAAGGTAGTAGTTTCCAACTATGAAGACTTTGTCATAGATGCATTTTTTGAGCTTTGTTTGGGGTAGTTATCTCTTATTGATGTGGATTGTGTTGAGAGCATATTTTTGAGCTCATTAGATGGGCATGATAGCATTGAAGCTGGGTGCTCTCATGTGGGTCAACTTTTTGATCTGCAGAGTGAGGAGTAGATCATGAGTGATTTTCTTAACATCAGTTTTTACATAGCAGAATGTGTTAAGGAATTCAAAACAAAGAGTTAACTTGAAGATTGTGAGTCTTCACTTGAAATCTCTCAAATTTCTGATCTATATGTTGATAGTGTAGAACTGGATTTGAGTCAAGTATTTGGTTTGATCATGGAGCAATACATTAACATTTGTGGTGTATCTGGGTCGCAAGAACTTGAACAATCATATGACAACCCAAATTGAGGCCACACTTGAACATGATGCATTTCAGCTTGATTTTTCAGGAGGATATTTTTCTTCATGCTGATATTTATGTAGGCCTATATATGCATCATGCTAACAAGGATCTTAAAGGTGAGTATTTCTATGTGGGTCAACATGATGATGGACCCTATTATCTATGGCTGCCATGTCTTGGTGATAGTCATTTCCATTTTCAACATGATGGTATGAATAGTTGTAGTTTACATGTGCATGCATGCAAGGTGTTTTTATTGCTGATGTTAGGTGATCAATACAACAAAGGGTTGAGGGAGATTAGCTCCTTCAATAGGCTTGTCTTCGACAGGGGAAAGTAGCTTCACCAGTCTTTTGTAGGGTTGACTTGCAATGTTTTGAAATTTTGAATACAATCAACTTTCTTTTATGCCTTCCTACCTATGACTGTATGTTTCCTTGTAAATATGTCTTGTTTTGTTTTCCCCTTGTTTATTTTTGCCTTTTTGGTCTACTTGGAGATGTTTTGGATTCTTGTTGTGCCAAGTTTGCCACACTTCCCCAACCAGAGCCAATGTTGACACTTGAAAAAACTAGTTCCCAACTTGGTTTATTTCACCCCAAACTCATCAATTTACCTTACTTTGTGCCTTTGTTGTTGAACCCCTCAGTTATATCTTATCTGAGACTATTTTGAATGGGTTCCCTCTAAGAAGTTTGCAAGTGTTTTCCTTTTGAAGTGCAAGGAAGAAAACTTGAAAAAAAGGCTAAGTCCAAGAGATTTCTGGTCTTTTACTTATGTTTTTTGTCTTTTTTAAAGCTTCAGATTTTTGGGGTTCTATCTTTCGTTGTGCCATTCCTATCAGCTCTAAATTTTGCCTTGATAATTTAAAAATTGCCTAGGTGTTTTAGGTGTCAGAGGTCGAGGTGACGGTCTTTCATCTTCTACCGAGCATGAATTAGCAGGAAGGCTTGATCGCCGTAGTGCACCAAGGCTTCAAAATTTTTCTAAGTATTGTGGATTTTGGAGATTAGAGTGGTGGCCTTTCATCTTATTCTAGGAAAGCTAAAGGGTGAGGGCTTGATAGCTGAAGTCCAGCGAAGCTTCCATTCTTCTAAGTCTTTCGAGCAGCAGCAAGCGAGATGCTTCATTTCTTCCTTCCTTTTCAAGGACGAAAGGCGGAAAGCCCGATCATCGAGGTCTGAAAAGGTTTCAAAAGTTTCTCTTCCTCTTTTCTTTTTGAAGACAAAAGATAGAAGGTCTGATTGCTAAAGTCTGGCGAGCTTCAAAAATTTTATAAGTATTTCAGGATTAGGTGGTTCTTTTATTCTCTTCCAAAGTGAACAATGTATGGTGAAGACCTAATCTCTGAAGCCTAGTGGTTTTCTTTTGTTCCTTTTGGAATTTGGAGATCGGGGCTTCCTTCTTTACCTTTTCAAAATTTGATTGCTTGGAGGAAGCCTGATTTGTCAGAGCCCAACTATTTTGCCTTCCCTGCCCCTCTCATAGCCTAGGAACGCACCAACAACCTCTAGGATAACCATTAATGTGAAATGGGTAGTTGAAATTAATATTTTTATTGTAGTTAGTGGGGTTGTTGATGGTTTTCCCACCCTTTTCATTCTCAAATTTGTGTTGTGAAGGCTATAAAGGCAAGATTGATACTCATCTAAAGGGGGTTCTTTGGTGATGGCTGGAGGTTGTACAGATTCAGAAATACTTCTAGGGCTCCAAATCACACCATGTCCAATTGTAGAAAAGTAATGGGATGGTGAAACTGATGAAAGATAGTGTGTAGTAGGGGATGTGCAGAGAATGTCTCCATGATTGTTTGTATGTATTTAGGGTTTTCCTCTTATCACATTTGCTGATAAGTTTATATTGGGCATTTGAAAATGTGACAACATTTTAAATATATTACAAGCCTTGTAATTGTCATCTATTCTTTAGATTTGAATTCATGCAGTTTTTTTTTGGACTACTAAGTACGTTTGAAGCACAAAACCTGCAATCTGATATAGCGTATGCTTAGATCAAACTTTTTTTGTTTTCATTTCTATTATTTTCTTATCTGTCACCTGTGACTCTGTAGCCCAATTGGGTTGGCACTGGTCTTGGCTCCATTAGACCAATCTCATATCATTTAAATCAAACATCTACTAGTGGTCTAGAGGAAGAACCATCTTTTCTGTGCATGCTTACTTGCACAGTTTGTATCAACTATATAGGGGTTTTGTGACAACCAATTGTTCTTGGTTCAATGACAGTCTTTGGGGCAAAGACAATAATTTGGGTTTGGTTGTTCATTTGTTTTTATTTGTTCATCTAGTTTTGAAATTAATACCTGTTAAGGTATACCCCTTGGAATACCCCTTCAGAGTCTAAGATGAGCTCAAAGTGTATAGGAGCCTCCTCACTCTTATCAATTGGCCAAAATCACCCTTAACCTATTGATAAACCTCTTTCAATCACCTTGAAGACACCCTTGGCCCGAGTGATTGTGAAATATTTTAGGGTTTTGGTTTGCAGTAATTTTAGGAACCAACATGAACTTGGCATCATATTGTGAAACCATTAATGGCTATGATATCTTGGTGTCTAGAGAATTCACTTCTTCATGGAAAGCTAGGGTGGTGTATATCAAAGGTATGTCATTTAGGGTGACTAAGGAGTTGATATCGGCTACTACCAGGTTCAAAATGGAGGGAATGAGACTCCCCAAGGAAGTTAAAGGGCATTATTAGGAGGATATGCAAAAGTTTCTATAGAAGGGTGAAAAGATTAGTAGGCTTCAAAATGGGTACAATAGGGATGACCTCCTTGGTGTTTGGAAGCGTGTTGCTAAGGTCCTTATGAGATATCTTACCCTCAAAGGGTGTTATAAAATATTTCATGCCTACCTCTTTCCTTTGTTAAATTACTTTCTCCTGCATGCTACATTGAATTTTCTTTATTAGATGTTCACATCCTTAGAAGATTCAATCCAAAAAGTGTTGATTAGAGAGAAAACCCTACCTCTTCATCAAGGGTTTATCTACTCCCTTTACAAGTTTGAATTGGCTTTAACTTTGGCCCTAGCCTTTAGACCCCTATCTATAATCTATCAATGCTGGAACACCCTTCTTTTAAGTCGCTGCCTACTAAGAAGCCTAAATTGGCTAAACCCTCCACCTCTATCGACCCTAACCCTAGTGAGGACTCAATTGACATTCCTACCCCCTCTCGAATGGCAAGAAGCCGCCTAAAGTTGCCTTCTAAGAACCTCTGGTGGACCCCCTATTGTTCTTGATCATGATCAGGACTTGGAGCTTACACATGGTCATCCAAAAAATAAAGAAAAGAGTAAGATGTAGGGGAACCCTTCGGAGACTCCCTCCCAGCCCAAGTCCCCTCCTACTATGTAGTTCATCCCTTCCACTAGTCTTGAAGTCAACCAATCTTCAACCCCTCCTCTTGATCACCCAAAAAACAAAGGCAAGAGCAAGATGCAGAGGAACCTCTCAAAGACTCCCTTCTAGCCCAATTCCCACCTACTATGCAGTTCTTCCCATTCACTAGTTTTGGAGTTAAACAGTCTTCTACCCCTCTCAGTAGTCCCCTTACTAGAGACTGTAGTATTAGTCAGGAGGTGAGTAGATGTAGTTCTTGTACCCAGCTAGAAGAGGTCATAACCTTGTACAAGGCTATGGACCTACAAAACCAAGTGTTAGAATGACAACTGGCACAAATGCATCACACCAAGAAGAAAATTCAGCACCTTGAAATTGTTACCCAACCGGAGACCTTTGAATCGCCAAAATATAATGTAATGGAAGACCTTTGGTAGCACGTGGAGAAATTTGCCACCACTTTTGAAAAATGGAAAAGTTTAGAGAAGGAAATGGACAATGTTAAGCATAATCAAGAAGTCATCAAAAAGAATATGGAGGAAATTATCACCTTCAACAAAGAGATTGTCAACAACTTTGCTACTACTCTTTACGTCTTCCAGGCTGAGTTGGAGAAAAGAAAATCAGCAAAGGATATTTTTGGTACTCTTGCTACAGGCGACATCAACCAGTAGACCACTCCCATTGGCCCAGCAAATAGAACCAGAGATAGGAGCAAATAAATCAAAGGGAAAGATGTGGACATGGGTGTTCAAGTCAGTAGTGTGAAGGAGACTACCTTCAAAGATAAACTGGAGTTCCTCAACTGTGACTGTAAGGCCACTAGCGGCCTGAAGCATCTTTTTGACCAATAGTTTTTTCTCTTGTTGGTTCTGTGCTGGGCATTTTTTTTCTAGCCCTCTATCTGTAGTTCATTGGTTTCTACTTTGTTGGTTTAGTGTTTACTTTTACTGCTTGTAAAACTCTTTTTATTTGCCTTGGTGGCTTTTTTATAAGGGTTCAGGACCTTCTCGATTATCTTAATCAAAACAACCATAAACACATAAAATTTCATAAGATATTCCCATGAGAGAACACTCAACCATGTAATAACCTATACCAATTAATGACACACTACATAGCTTGTAATAACTACCAACATGAAGCTACAACCACCATGCCATTAATAAATGCTTTGAGGTCTACGTATAAAAAAAAATATTTGAGGTCTCATTGAGTTTAATATTATTAAAATATTTTATTTCAATATAATAAATGTTTCATGTGCATGAGATGTAGGGGTAAATAATAATATAAGAAAAATACATGTGGTTGCACCACCTATCGTACTACTACAATATTGATTTAGCAACTGGAAACTCTGCACCATGCCACATTATCCTCAATCAATTGGTGTGGAAATTTATGGTATTCCATAGCTATCCTCTAATATCTTTAAGCTGCCACGACCGACCTTGATTTGAACAAATCAAATGACTAAAAATTAATTTTTGGACTTATTTCCCTAAAATTTTGTGGGTACATTTTTTATCTTGGAATATAACAATAGCCATCCATTTTTGTTAATTGGATGACTTACTAAATTTCTTAAATTAAAGTTGTGAGAATAAATTAATAATGTATAAGAAAACGACATGTGGTCTTACAACCTATTGTACTACTATGATACTAATTTGCCAACTAGAAGCTTTGCACTGTGCCACCATGCCACATAAGGCTCAACAAATTAGTGTGCAGATATGTGGGACAAGTAATAGCTATCCTTGAATATCCACAAACTACTACAACCCTTGATTTGAACAAATCAAATAGCTAATAGTTAATTATAGGACTTATTTCCCAAAAAGTTTGAGGGTATGACTTATTTGCTAGGATAGAACAACAACCATCCATCTTTATTAACCATATGAATTGCTAACCTTCTTAAATTCAAGTTGATAATTTTCCAAATGAATTAATTTTTATCTTGTTGCATAGATTATTTTTTCCATCCACATTGAAAGGAAGCAATGGTGTAGAAACACTTCCTACACTAACCTCTAAGAGAAGGTATGTGCAAAAAACAAAATATCTTATAGTTACAAAAAAGAATACACAAAAAAATATAGTATGCCAAGGTGATTTATGTGGGGAAAACCCTCTTAGCAGAAAAACCACACCTCTAAAGCAAAAACCAATTGTATTATTCAACAACTAAGAGGTTACAATACAAATCTTAGGCCATATCATCAACATTCAAACTCTAGAGCAATTCCAATAGCATAACACTACTTGTAAGTCAATCATACAATCCATACAATATTCCATCCTCAAGCACCAATAAATAGGAAAAACTAAAACCACAAACCACAAGTGATTTACTAAAACCATGAGTCAAATAATGACCCAAAAATGGTGCCACAATTAGCCCAAATTTCAGCGCCCAAGTTGGTCATGGTCTCCTTTGCTAAAAATAGAAGATGCTCTTACAATTGTCACAATGTCTATCATATTTGATTCCTCAACTTAGGTGCTCTATTTTGGCATATTCAAAACCATTCAAATATGCCTTATGACTTGTCATAATGCTAGTCAAGATTCCAATGTAACTCCCCTATAATCGTGCTCTTATGCGTCATAAAAAATTGTCATAAGTAACTCCCATCTCACAATGCTATAATGATATTAGATAATCTCACAACCTCTTACACACCTCCTAAAGTATCCGACACATGGAAAATAGCACCAACACAAATTGGGATGCCTCATTTCCCAATAGGATGCCAAAATAATAATAAATATAAATAATTAATAAATTTGAACATTAGGATACAAGGTTGAGATAACTTTCCCAACACACATGTAATTTTTTTAATCGTTCAATAATTGTCCAATAAATGATTTTATTCTTTCAAATTCAATCAATAACTCACCAAATAAATTATTTAATTTTAGGAATACATCTATAATTTTTTAGAAGAAAATAACATTATTGGCAAATGTACACAAATTCACCATGAAAATTATTCCCCCCCCCCAAAAAAAAAGAAGGTATAGATTCACCACAAAAATTAATGCATTGGGCCAGGATTCAACGGGTATTTTATATAATGTTTTAGGGTGGTTTCTTAAAGTAATCACTGGTGGCAATTTCATTTTCACTACATGTTGGAATTGGTGATTTTACCACTACAAGAAAAATATGAGTTTTTAAATATTCTCTCTCCTTCTAAAACTTATATTTTAATGTCTCATACCACATGATACATTTTCTAACAATGAAGAGATTGCCACTGTTTTAAAACAAGCTACATGAAGTGCAAATATTAGGTCCATTATGGATCAAATCTCATTAAGATAGACTTTTGGTCTCCAAAACCTTGGAGACTCAACAAAAGAGAAGAATTATACCTCCCAACTAACATCATGCATACCATATTGCCTTGCATCACCATACAAATATAAGCCAAAACTTGGTAAACCTTTGTCTCTAACTATCCTTGTGATGTAAAAGTATGTTTCTTGAACATTGAGAAACTTGTTTAACATTAATTTTCTCCGAAGGGAGAACTCTTGTGTTAGCACTCATATTCTCATGAAGATTCAATGTTTCCTTGGGTTACTATTTAGCACAGTAAGCATGCAAAATGAAGAATTTTCCATATTTTATGAGGTTGCACGTTTGTTTTCCCTCCTAAACAACATAAACTTCTAGTTAAGCATCTATGGAGTGACTAAAACAACACCACACACATCTTAAGGAGCAATATCTACCACCGTTTCATCAATAAATTTAGAATCAATTGAAACCCTTAATTGGTACATTGCTTAGTAGCTAACATACCAAAACATTTTTTAACCCAACCCAACCTAAGGCTTTGGGTGTTGAATAGATTTAAGGCTAATTTTATCAACCAAATATTGAACATTTAGGTCAGTTTGAGAACATGAATCAAATAATGCATTAACCTTAACACCATTTACATAAATTTTGATGTTAAACAAAGATTCTTTTTCCAACAATTCAATATTTTCAATGGAAATATTAGAGTTTGTTAGGATTGATAATATTAACCTTGCAATCCTAGGAGTACCTTAATTTTAATATTTTAATAGTCAATTGTTATTTCATGTGACTCCAAGAATCATGGAAGGGGAACTTGGAAGTCACACATGAGGAGGAACATTTTTTTGTAATCGGTGCTACCACAATAATGGGTTACACTTTCTAGGACATCCTGATTTTTGCTGAAATCACATATTTTTAAAAAATATAATGATTTAAGCTTTTAAAGGTTCCATTTAAAGGATTTTAATTGAAGAGGGTTTGATCAAACCCCCTTGGATAGAACACTGCTAGTTTTAAACCATACCTATAATGGAGTCTCCTCTACACCTATCAAAATGCTGATAAAAAACCACTTTTGATTTACCTTTTGGGGGATCAAATGAATTCATTTAAAATTTATGTTTTGTAAGTATGTGGTCCTTATTATAAGCTTCCCAAAAAGTATAATTTTAAATATATTTAATTTGATTATTATATTCATTTTTATTTCTTGTGAATATAGGTTTTTCAATGAACATCAAGGTCTTTGTTTCATACATACAAAAATATAGGAAAATATAGAAAAAAATTCTAAAAAATACATGTTCTCTAGGTATTGATGTGCTTATTCCAACAAAAAAAAGGAATACCAATACATACAAAAAGAAGTTATGTTCTTTATAGTACACCTATGTCTAAATTGTAAATGGTTTGACTTTAAAACTTAATTAAAAAATTCAATAAAACATTATGAAACCAAATGCGTCCTCTAGATATTGTAGTTACAAATCTAAATTTGAAAAAAATAGAATTTTATCCTTCATAGAAAAGAAGTTATGTGGTTTATAGTACACATCACTCTTTAAAAATGGTGTTTACTGTTAAAAACTAGTTATCAAAGGATATCGAAAAAGAAATGCAATTTGATTCCAAAAATTTTAAAAAATACATATTTAGAATCTATAGACAAAATTTCACAAATCACTAGTTTGAATCATCTTCAAATTCCTCATGGTTTAGCAGCTATAGGTGTCTGAAAGTGAAGATTTAGTTCAAAATGTTCATTTCAATGTCAAGTTTGGCCAAAAAGTGTAACCCAGTATTGTGGGATCACCCTAATTAAATATTATTTTCTTGGCACTTAGAATATTCTTTGCAAGGTGGCATTGAGTGGGGAAGCTTAATTTGGCATATGATAGCATCTTTGAACACTCAACATGAAGTGGAAGGTAATCTAACTATTTATGGTGTTGTGAGAGGTGTAAGAAGCATCTATGACATTGTAACAAGTACAAGTTTAGCATCTTTGATAATGTGTAAGATGTTGGTAGCCTTTTTTGGACTTGAGGAGTTGTTATTTTGTCTTCTAGTGGGATGTTTTTATCCTCTAGTGAAGTTGGATGCCCAAGTTCATGAGAAAACTCTTGAAGCTTTTAGAAAGATGCTTGTAAATCCTAGACACATGTTAAGAGGTATATTTTGCATGTAGACTACTTGGCTCATGGTTTGAGTCCATTGTATTGGAAACCACTTATTGTTTCTTGTATCACTTTTGACTATAAATTAGAGCCTTGGGGTAGTGGTAAGCATAGGTTGTTTTGTAGGTTATATAGGTATAGAAGTGCTATTGAAATTTAGAGAGATAAGTTAATGTGTTGTAACATTATCTATCATTAATACAAGTTTTGGGTCTATTTGAGTGTGGAATTTTTTCCCACAAGGGTTTCTCCACATATATATCGTGTTATAGTTCACATTTCTTTAATGGTTGTTTCCATTTCCATTATGATCTATCACTATTATTGAATTTGCTGCATTAAGTTTCAACATATCTTACTTGTTTAGTTGTACTTGGTATTGAATAGAGTTTTTATCCCTTCTTATCTTACTTGTGAGGGTTATTTTTAGATGGAACATCTTACAAGAGGACTATTTATGACCATCCTTACCATAATGGTCATAATAAAACATTCATTTCTTCTTGTTACTAGTGGAATTTACCTTCTTGTACTTGATTTTGGCTTCCTTATCCTTAGGATAGGATAGAGGATTATTTACCTCAGGGTAATGAGCATGGGAATGTGCTTCATCTATGTCCACTGGTTTGGAAAGTAAAATGGGTTTGTTTAGATAGTTATTAAGACCTCCTATGTATTTCATTAGGAATTCATCTTGTACATCCTTTTCTATCTAAATAATTCTTCTGAAAAATTCACTAGTATAATCTTCTCCACTTTGACCATCATTTTTATTTTGAGAATTATCATTTCATACATTTATCCTCTTTATGATAAATATGGTAAAGTTGTTTCTTTATTAAAATTTTAAATTATTCCCAAGAACTTGTAGGATCTTGTTTCCTTAATTCCATATAACACAAGAGACTCTCAAACCAAGTTAGAACATGCTTAAAGTCATTGTTAACCTAGTAAGGAAAGCCTTTTGATCTAAGGTAACAGAATGCATGCTAAATTATACCTCCAATTGACCCAACCATTAGTCAATCTTCTTTGCATCCACATCACCTTTGAATAGTAGATTCTTAGTATTAACCTCTACTTTGAATAGAGGTTTATTTGGAAGACTCTTCTCACCCTTTGGGATCTCTTTTTATTCATTAAAATTAGGCTTGTCACTCTCCAATCTCTCTATGAGGATCTCCATTAGGCCTTTCATGGTCTTCATTGATTTAGAAAGTCTTTCTATGGATTTATTTGAATTATGAATGCTTTAACATATATATATATATATATATATATATATATATATATATATATAATCTCGCTCACCTTCCATGCTTTTCAAATCTCTTCTCCACCTATGGGATTTGATGTCTCTTTGCAAAGGTAATGTCTTTTTATCCACTTAACTGTGTTGTGGGCATGAACATGCAAAACACCCACAACGGCCACTTCCCAAAAGAAATGAAACCACTCTACAACCACTTGATATATAAATCAAGGCAAATATTTCTCTAATAGTTTGTCAACAATAAATTTTATTGTAACTTTTAGGAGAGTAACAAAACTAAACTTATAAAATAATCAATAAACAAGGAACTAGAAAACTAGAGAGAACAAACCACAATACTTGGGAGATAAATTTACCCTATAAAATCCTACTTCAGGTAAAATCTCTAACTAAAAGGTGAGAAAACACTCACATAAGTACTCCAAATGGTTTTATAAGAGGCTCCAACCTTTTAGGCTTACAAATAAAGATATAACACCTCTAAACTTAGATAAAATACAACCTATAAATACTCTTAGATCACTTCCCTTGCCTCTAGTTTCATGATTGTCATTTAAATTAAAGAAATGCCACAAGAATTCTCCAACTACAACTCTATATCATGTAACCCAAGCATCTAAGGTGATTATTCCAGATCCACACACAATACAAATAAAATTACAATACATCTAGGAGCCAGAGAGAATGATAAAACATCCCTTTTAAGCATAAAAACTTTATCTCTTTCAACAAAGAAGTCTTGGCAAATTTTCCTAGCCATTTCATTTTTGCTGCATACCAAACTAATTATTTCACCACTGTAAGAAAAATAAAAGTTTTATTATCTTTTTTCTCCTTTTCAAAACCTATATTTTAATCTCCTATACCATCTAATTTACATTTCATAGTGTTCAATAGACTATCCTTGTTCCAAAAACACACCATGAAGCATAAAATCTAGATTCTTTATGGATCACCTATAATATTATGCATATCCATAGTTGTTTCTTTGATTCCATGTATGTCTATAGCCATTTCTCTTCTTATGTTAAGTATATTCATATCATTTATATTTTTATTTCCATTAACACCAATAACCATTGATCTTATAATGGTTCGTACTACGACTCCATAATTAACTATTCTCACGGTGATGTGGATGCTAATAGACCACCACTTTTATGAACTTGGCTTCATTTTATTTTGCCTTCAACATTTCAACTTTCCCTTTCACTAGCTCCTTTATCTATAAAGTAGGAAAAGGATGTAAGCTTTCTTGACAAGTACCTAGATCCTTGTGTTCTTTTTTAGATTCTTCCTTGAGATTTCTTTGTATTATTCCCCTATTTTTCTTCAAATATGTAATGTCCCGTTTAAATTTTTATATTTTCTTTAAGTATAATAAAATTTGATTCACAATTATAGAAGCATAATTAATTATAAATATGGTATCAACTTCAAAAATTGTAGTTTTAATAGATTATTTTAATTCAAATATAATATTTAAAATATATTTAAGGAAAGATGGAACTTATCCTTTGTATCTTCTATTAATTGTCCCAAATCTACTGTGATCTATCTTCACTAAAATGCCTTTGAGATGTCTCCAAATCTGCTTGAATCAAGGATTTTCGTCCACTAACTCAACAATGGAAATTAGGAGGTTTTCATCCTCTAATTTTAGACCTTCAGGGGTTTCATCCTCAGGTTGTTGATCCATAGTTCATGCTCCACAATGAGTAATAATTAGATATAAAATGAATTCTCAATTTATGCCTCCTCCTTGCTTGGTCTCTCGTAAATAGGTTGTTTTCTCCAAGAGTCACCACTCTTCAAGTGTCTTTTGATTAAAAACTTAATTATAATTTCATTTGGTAATATTATTAAATCCAGTAGATGCCTTTAACCTTTACAATTTATTTTCATTTATTGTCCTTTTATCTTCTAGTGCTTAGGGCAAAACACTGCAGTTACCTTTTGTCTTTGTTATTATTGCTAATATGGTTTTGTCTTATTTAGCACCTCTAATCTATTTGGTGGCTATTGGAAATCACTAGCTATTTTAAAAAGTAAATCCTTTTTGTCTTATAACGACCACTCTCAACTGTGTCCCTTTTTAACACCTTTTAAAATAAAATAATATTTTTGAGTTTACTAAAGCATACTCAAATGATTTGGAGGGTATAATCCTAGTTTAATTTCGAGGAGGGGGCATTACAATTTACAATATGCCCTTACCAAGATTTCTTGTCCTTAAGCAATCATAAATTAGGATGCTGAAGAATTTTTGCACCATCCCACGTAGCATCTTCTTTGGCCACAGATTTGTTGGATTCTAAATCGCTCAATATTCTCTCTACAAGCTTAGAAAGGCGATTTGACAAATGCCTATGGCTAACACCTTAAATGTGAATATCTAATGGTATAGGATGAACTCCAGGGGGAAAATTAAAAAGCCCATGTGTAGTAACCCCCATCCACTTGCCAAGATCTTTAGCATCAACCATGTAAATATGATTTTCAATTCAACTTGAAATATATTTTATTCTAGAAACAATTGCTTCCAAGATGGGACCACCTACTCCACCAATTAAATGAAGTTCATCCATAATATATAGGCTAACTTGCTGCATCTGTTTACATTATTTCCATCTGCGAGATAGAGCATCCCATTTCTCAAGTGCACTTATAACAATTCGACCTCTCACAAGTAACTTCAAATTAGTTGTAGTCTCACCCTTTAGTTCAACTACTTTCCATCCAAGATCTTTCCCAAACTTTTGCTTCCATTCACAATACTTTTCCTTTGCTAGTGTAGCTATATAAGGGCAATGCAAACAGATTGAAATGTATTTCTATACCATTTTGATGCAATTGCAGCAAGGCAAACTCAACATAACTAGTCTTACCACTTCTAGAGGGTGCTTCTATCAAAACATTATCATTTAAGTTATAAAGGACTATAAATACCTGGGTTTGCAAAGGTGCCCAAATTACTGATACAAAACTTCATATGAATAATTTCTTATTGCTGATACAAGAAGTGGCTATAAGTCTTTCTCTAATTTTGATGTATGCTTTACAAGAGAACTCCTTAAATTAGATACTTATTCCTCATAGATTTTCTTTCTAGAAGTTCTAAATGAGATAGTAGACTTAGAAGTTGCAACCTTTTTTGCCTCCAAATGAGAAACATGATTAACTAGTATACTTGCAAGGCCACAACCATTGTTCTTGGCATTTACATTCACAATTTGGTTTTGAAGCAAAGTACCCAATCCATGAGTAGACATTACTTGTTCTAGAGATATAATTTCTTTGGTGCTAAGGAATTTCATTTTCTCCAGTATTAGCTTCACCAAATCCTCATAAACTCCAAGGTTTTCAATGGAATATCTTTTAATAATTTATTTCCCAATGGCAACTTCCCAGCTTCAAATTTAGTATTTGTGGAACTAGATGTATCTTTCAATTTAGAACCAGATTGAGTGTTGGTTTCAAAACACCCTTTGATCAAGCCAACCTTTTCATCCCAACCCTCAAAGTTTTTTGATTCATCATTACAAGTGACATGTAGTGCATCTCTATTAAAAACCCTAGATTTGCATCTATCATCCCTTAGTGTATCCAATGGGGTAGAATAAAAAAGTCAAGAAAACCTCCTAAATGCAGCTTTAACATCGACTGAGACTTCTTTGTCTACCTCAAATGCAATTTCAAAAGATGCAATTATGGTATTACTTAAGTTGAAGTACTCTAATTTCAAAGAATTCTCCTCGGGAAGTTTCTCCTTTGGCAAGTCATTTTTACACTGGAGGAAAGAGTAAAACTTTTTGTTCTACCTCCTTACAATCCTCTTCTCTTGTGTGGGTTGTAAGGGGTTCTATTTGTACTTCCATATCAAATTTTAGTGTGTCATTCATGTTCTTAAGTTCTTTTCTGGCATCAGTATTTCCAAATTGAGGAACATTGTATACATCATGTGAGGTTCATATTCATGTTGGTTTTTCTCTTCTTGATCCTCATCCCTTTTAGGACACTTCCTTTGATGAATATGACCAGAGATTGTTTTAGCTTGGTTTAATACTGGTACTACCTTCTTCTTGGATGAGGAAATACTGTCAGTTAATACTCCCACATTAGAACTATGCAAATTCTCATTTTTTTCTTTATCATTACATTCAATGAGTTTGTTTGATTCATTGGCTTGAGCTACAATGTGATCTACTTCATCATTATCATTGAACTCTTTGACTTTATTTTCTTAATTGTCTTTGGCTATGTAATTTGGTCTATTTTGTCAATATCACTGGCTTCATTATCTTAAAATTTATATTGATTTTGATTACCATGTTTGGGTAACTTTATTTGAACTTGGGTAGGTTGTAGCAGATTAATTTCTATTATTTTTTTGTTACTATTTTTTGTTGTTGTTAATGTTACCTAATTTAGCTTCTAGCTCAATCAGGTAGAGCTGAGATAGTTTGTTTGTAAAATAAAGATAAAAGGTACACATTCAATTCTGCTAAGTTCCATTCATATGCACAGAAGTATTATCAAATAAATTATAGTTCAGTTTGCAAATGTATACAAAAGAAAGACTACACAGATTTTGCATAACTGCTATCTTTTATTGATAACCATAAATGTATGGTGTCCCACACAAGCCATAGGAATAACTATTTCAATGCAATATAAGAATAAAATGTATATTTAAAGAAAATAAAAAATAAAAAGCATATGGAAAGAGTAGGGATCCGTAATTGCCTGAATGACGAACCCCAAGTTGAATTGCTGCATCCTTGCTTTAGTTCCTCTCACTGGGTTGCCCCAGAAGTTGACCTACTGTTGCTTGAAATGGCTGCAAGGGAAGAGAAAAGTTGTGTTAGAGCTCAGGATCCATATTCCTTGCATATACTATATCAACAAATAGATAGTTTATTCTCCTAAGGCATTGAAACAGTTTTGCAACATCACAGATATTAGGAAAAGAAGAGGAGTATCATCAATCATCATGAGCATCATTGGAAGCTTTTGGCTTCATTATTTTATCTAACATGTTTGTTCACTGTGCAGGTATAGGAGAAATTTTTATTACTGGATCATCTGTCATTTGACATCATAGCATATGGAGTAAAATGGGCTCCCACAAGGGTTGAGCCCAGCATGTTGCCCTCTTGTCTTTTAAGAGGGATAAGAGTGTAACTTCACCACACTTATTTACAATGAACAAGTACTCATCACTCATGGTAGTGAGTTGATGGTTTCACTGTCATAAATGATAAATACTTACTCAATGAAACTGTAATAATCAAAGGAACAACTATTATGACTGTCACAGTCATAACAAGAGGACTAAAGAAGACATTCTACAATATCAAAGGAGCAGTACCATGAAGACAAAGATGGCAGAGATCCTGCTAGGAGGTGCAGCAAGTCTGTGACAGTCACATAAAAATAGTCATGAAGTATAGTGAGCTGATTGTTAAAACAAGTAGTTAGAGAATGATTAGCAATGATGAAAATAAAGGATAAAAGTCACTCTGAAAGATGACTCAAGAGTAAAGGAGGACCTCTTTAATAGCCCCAACAACTGTTGTAACAATTCACTGTTTGCTACTCATAAATCATTGAAAGACAATCCATAGTGGACAATTAGGAAAACAGCTGTAAGGGTCTATATTAGTTTTAAAGGTTTATCAGTGACATTGATGATCTTTTATCAGTAATAGTGATGATCAAGGGTCTAGAAGACCATGAAAAGTAGTCACATAGAAAGATAGTGCATCTCACAAGTCAACAAAAGAGTCGAACAACATTTTGACAACATTTATGAAGGAATAGAAGTCCATGATAGAAGAAGATGTACTATCTACAGAGGGAACAGTGACCTGAGACAACATGATAGAGTTGTGAAGGTAATTTCCTTTAAAGTCTCAAGGGCAATAAGAAAAGAGGTTCTCATAGTTTCATCATGTAGGTTCATGCATGCTAAAGTATTTAAAGGCAGAGAGGTCTTTTATATTTTGGAGTCTTGAAGATTTCACAGAGGAACAACATGTAATACAAAATATAGGAAATAAGCAAATAGAGATCAAGAAAGTGCTTGAGAACAGTCATAAGGTATTTAGGACAGTCATGTGTAATGACTGTACTTTAATGATGAAACAGTCATAACAAAAGGTGCAGTGTCTGAGGTCTAAAAGACTATGCTATCACAGAGGAACACCATGGAGGTACTTTGTATAACATAATGTAGAGGTATGTAAGAGTTTTTTAAAAGGCTCTGTCAAACCTTAAAGGTGTTAGTATACAATTTTGGTAGTCTTAGAGTTGTTCCCATATTGTAAAGTCACAGTAAATGTACTTAAGGTCATATACAAGAGCATGAAGGAGACTGTGTGAAGTTCATGAGATTCCTCACTATATAGTATAAGGACAATCACATTAAATGTGGGCAGTTTTTACTTTACAGTGATCTCCCATGTTTGAAGGGTTTCTTTAATAATAGAGATAACAATGACATCATACTGATATGATAAGAGTGCATTGTTGGCATATTTCCAGACAACATAGGACAATATAGATTTGCAGACAATAATTCTTTCTCGATTTGTTCTTATTTTCATTGTGAAGGATGTTCGTATCTAAGATCAAGACAAGCTTATTGCGAGTCATGTTATCAAAGTACATGTGAATGCAGGGCAAACCACTAAGGATTAAGATGCCTTGGATAGAGAAAACTGGCTTAAAAGATTCATTGAGTACTATTGAGTAAACTACAAGCCTAGGCTATTAGATGCTACTGCTACTATGTTACAAAACAACTATGTTAGGATTAAACAGCAAATGCACCAATAGTCCCATGAAAGTGGAGAAGTTGCTCCTATACCTATTACTGTGAGGCAATTAGAAGCTATTATTTAGATAAGTGAATCCATTGCAAATATGCTATTATCAGCTGTAGCAATAGAGGAACATGTAACGGAGGCACTGAGACTTTTCAATGTGTCTATCATGGATGTTGCATGTTCAGGCATTACTAATCAAATTAATTTGACACCAGAAATGAGAAACAAAATTCAGCAAGTTGAGACACAAATAAAAGGCGAATGGGAATTGGCAATGTCATGTCTGAGAGGTGCCTTCTTGATGATTTAGGAAAAATGGGATTTACTTCAAATCTGTTGTGAGAAGAGCCCTTGTTGTGATGCATCAGAGAGATGAAGATGGAGATTCAGACCAAGTATGCAAGCATAGACAAATGCACAAAAATAAATATATTCATCATTTTTGCATATTGAGCTCCAGAACAACATATTATTTAAAGACAGTGAAGAAAAGAATGCAGGTTTTATACAGACAAAGAGCTTACCCAAGCTCATGTCATTTCCTCATGAAAAATGTAGTCCAAAACTCCAGATAAAACCTTCAGTAACTCAACCATGGTGACACTCCAAAGCACAACAAATGAAGATGCAAATGTAATGCGAAATGAAAATGCATTGAGGCGTTTGCCCTAACTTTTGTTTTAGGGTTTGAAAACCCTAAGTATGTTGATAGCTCAAAGGCATTTTTGTCTTTCTTTTAAACATTTGCAATAAAATATTAATACCCTCGACCTCACGTCCATATGTCTAGCAATTAGGTGTGTCCCCTTATATATTTTTTGCATTGACTCCCAAGTTTGTCGAGTCATGATGTATTTATGTTTTGCACCAAAAGTATAATGTAAAACATGGTTGAAATGGTAGTTTATAAACCATTTTAATTAATGTTATTTATTGTGCAAGAGGGAAATGAGAGCATATAGGGGGAAGTTGGAGAAGTTGACCGACATATGGATGGAATATAGGAGGGGTTTTGACTTGGTTTTGGGGGGAAATGAGAGCATTTAGGGGCAGTTTCTGATGCCTTTATGATAGGTAAGGTCATGTCTTGGCCTTTTCTTCACTTTAGACTCATTTTGGAGGGAATTTGGGAGCTATTTTCTAGGATTTTTGGTTATACATGACCAAGGGAGTTGTAGTCCCTATTCTTGTGCAACTGTTGGGAAAAGCATATAGTAAATTCAATTATCATTTTTTGAGGGAGTTCTTTCCATTCTCAAGCAAGTAATTGTAACTTTTTTGGAGTTCTTTCAGCATGAGACATGATTTGTAACTCATTTTACAATTATGTATGACAGTTTACACCTTTGAAGATCAATGGAGATAAGCATTTTGCCTTTTCAATTTTCTATTCTATTGTGTGCATTTGAATGATTGATGTAATGACTTGTGAAGTTATCTCATTCCTTGTCTTTGTATCTCATTAGTAGCACCTTTGTGCAGAAAATATATGTATTTGCAGGTTATAAGTTGTGCTAAGATGCAAGTGATGCGAGTCGTGAGAAGTATTTTTCCTTCTACCTGATTGTATGCAGTATATCCTCCTTATGAAATATTGATGCAAAGGCATATAGATATTGAGTTGTGCATGTCAAGCTTTGTTGTTGATTGAAACTGTGTGTGCAAAGCAGCTGTGTAAGTTTTAGGCAAACATTTTGGTGCATCACCTTAGGAGATAGTTTCATTTTCATGTTTCTTCCTTACTCTTTCCCAACAATTCTTCCTTGCTCTTTCCTAGCAAAAGCATTAGTTTAGTAAAGTTTTTAGGTGAACACCATAAGAGCCAGCTTACTGTAGAGGTTAGCTTCCATTATCTGAGCCCATAATCAGGGAGGCTTTCCAATGTTTCACCAATAGGCTAAGTTTACTCAGCAAGGGTGCACTATTAGGAGATAACAATTAACACTATAGAAGAATTGGTATTAAGATTATTGTGTCTATTAGCAATTTTTTTATTATTAAAAGGATGCTAATTAGAAGAGATTAGATCTGTGCCTTCATAAAAAAATGATTAGAGGTCAAAGGATCTCGTTCTAATACTTGCAATGCAAATTCATCCCTCAAAAGGTTATTATAATCACAAAGTTTCTTGTTATGTTCTAAATCATCATCTGTTAACTCATAATCAGAGCCTTAATGAGTGTTATATTCAACTTCATCATCTCCTTCTACGCCATCATCACAAATGTCACCATTACTAATATCATCATTATCTCTACTACTTTCATATTCAGTATTTACAATTTCATCAATAGGACCATAGAAACAATTCAATTAGAATGTCTTCTAGTCTCATCATCTGGTGTAGAAGGGTTACCTCACCCCTCTCTACAAACTTGCTCACACAAATTCTACTTACAAAACAGAGACTCTCTGAACTTCAAACTGCAACACCACATATTCACAAAACAAAATAAACATTCATTAATTTATTACTTTTCCAAGACTTTCTAGACCAACTCCTTACCACACAGTTTTATTTGAATTCATTCAAATCTTATACATACACCCACATACTACATTGGTTACAACATTCGATGAGGATTACAATTCAATCATAGAAATTACTTCTTTTGTGGTCTCAATCGGTCGGCTTATTCTCAGAACCATTCAATCTGTCATTCTTTGCTTCCGATCACACTACACTCAAACTCCACATTGCATATTATGTGTTTTGGCGAACTCCACCATATTGAAGGCGTCTGATTTTCTTCTTACTGGAAGCCTAACTCTTTCCTCTGGAAGCCCCCCTTCACACTGCACATCATAGTTTTTATCATGCCTCTTTTCCAAGGCAATTCATATTCCTCCTCTATACCATGCGCGGTCTCCTCTCTTCCCTTCCCGAGAGTTTTTGTTTTAAACTATTTATTTATTTTCTGGTTTAAACACTATTGCCTCAAAAGCATTAATGAGGTGCCTCTTTTCAATGCCTTTGAACGCTGCAATTCCCTCTTTTTTTTTTTGTTTTTCTTTGTTGTGCTGTGTTCTGCCTATCTGGTCGCCGACTCCTCCAATCCTTCCTCCTTTCATTATATATACATGGAGTTTCATTTCAAAGGGAGATATTATCATATGAGGCATCGCCTCTGTTTAGTCTTAATGTTGATTGAAATGGATCGGTAACATGAGTCATTCAACTAAGCCGCGACTAGCAGAGACCAGGAAGACTTCACACTGAATGTCAACACTTTTTGATTTCTTGTATGAACACATCGTCAAAATGATCCCAACAATCAAAAGTGAACAGAAATCAGCTAAACTGAACAAAAAAAAATGATATAGAGAGAATGTGACACGTGATCACCATTAACCGCGGCAACACCGCCAACACCCTGAAAACATGAACTAAAACAACAAATTAAATTAAAATCAAACAAAACTGAAATATCATCTTTCTTTTTGTTGACGCAGGATTGCGTGTGCGCCTGGGTGCTCTCGATGGAAGTAGAGATAGCTGGTTCGAACCATAAAGGCTTTGGGGTTGGGTGGGCTATCCAACGTGTGTGGGGTTGGGTGGGGGCATAGGGAGAAACCTCCCTAAACGACTATGGGGCTTGGGGGCAACAACGACATCTACCTCCCAGCCCATAGAATAGTAGGGGCCCTTGCATCATCATCAGAAACGTTTTGGTTAAGATTGTTGATAGCCTTTTTATCAACACCATCATCATTATCTTTTGAAATAGTTTGATTAAGACTTGTCATGGTCTCATCATCATCAAATAAAGTTTGATTAGGATTGCTTATGGTTATATCAACATCAACAATATCTTCATCATAAATAATTTGACTATAACTACCCATGTCCCCATCAACTTGAGTAGTATCAAATAGAATCTAAGCACTCTTTATGTCCTTGTTAACATCACTACTGTAAAAAAAATATTTTGATATGGACTATTGGGACCTTCATGGTTCTCTATGCAATTGATATCAATGTGCTGAATGTTATTGGGCTCTCCATTCTTCTCTTTCTTAACATTCATGTCATATATTCTAAGATGTTTGCTATCTCTTTTTGTAAAAAGTCATCTGTTAGGTGGACCCCTAGAAAATTATGTACACCAAATTTATTTTTATCAAAAGATACATAAGAATACTATAACATTTCCATGTTCTCAGTATTCCTTTGAACATAGACATACTCTTGGCTTCTCTCGTCTCCTAAACCATAACATCATTAACTCTGTCCACCTTACTCTATGGTAAGAACCTCGGATGTTTCTAATACATAAGGCATGTGTATTATATCTCTTTGATGATTTGTAGAATGCATAACCTAGGCCCTTGCTTTATCTACTTTATCTTGATAGTCATATAAGTTTGAACCTTATTTATGGAGGGTGGTAGCTGATCCATTTTTGTACTTGTAGTTTACATTAGCAATGTTTCTTTTGTTACAAATTAGGGATTATGTACTTGAAATTCTATTATGCTTGTTCCACATTGGTCCTGATAATATGATGGATATTCATCATGCAAGATTGAAATTCTCATTTACATGCAACTTGTGTTTCATACTTCCAAACTTCCTGCACATGCTTTTGACTTTTTGAATACTTATTAAGTTCATTAGCACTTGGTGCATGTGTCACTAGTTCCAAGGTTTGCTCGGTCTCTTCATCTAATTTTTCTAAATCTTTTTTAGGATGAATTTCATTCTACAACATCAACATTTATCTAGAAATGTATTCCTCTTGATGAACCTTGGCTCAAACTTTTCTTCTTTTCTATGAATGAAAATGGGTCATAGAGGTTTACCAACTAACCCAGCAACTATTCTCTATGTGCGATTGTTCTGATTTTTGTTGTTGGCTCCTAAAGTGCTTGCCCCACTATTCTAATTTCTAAAAGCATTCATATTATTCTTCATCATGTGGAGCATCTGACCCAATATATCTATCATTGTGTCAATCTTTTTTTCTTTATTAGTATCCATCCCTTTACTAATATCCCAAACTGTAACATTCAATTGTTGGCTTCTCTTTCATAGGTTGGTAAGATCTAGCTTTGATACCATTTGTAATGTCCCATTTAAATTTTTATATTTTCTTTAAGTATAATAAAATTTGACTCACAACTATATCAACACAATTAATTATATATTTGATACGATATCAACTAAAATTATAATTTTAACAATTTATTTTAATTTAGATATAATATTTAGAATATATTTCAAGAAAGATGGAACTTATCCTTTGTAGTTTCTATTAATTATCCCAAATTTGCAATGATATATCTTCACTAAAATGCCTTTGAGATGTCTCCAAGTCTGCCTAAATCGTGGGTTTTCATCCACTAACTCAACAATGGAAATTAGGGGGTTTTTGTCCTCTAATTTTAGACCTTGAGGGGTTTTGTCCTTAGGTTTCTGAACCACATTTCACACTCCACAAGGAGTAATAATTAGATATAAAATGAATTCTTAATTGATGTCTGCTTCTCCTTGCTTGGTCTCTCATAAATAAGTTGTTTTCTCCAAGACTCACCACTCTTCAAATGTCTTTTGATTAAAAACTTAATTATAATTTCATTTGGTAATATTATTAAATCCAACGACTACATTTAACCTTTGTGATTTCTTTTCATTTGTTGTCCTTTTGTCTTCTAACACTTAGGATAAAAGAATGTGGTTACCTTTTGTCTTTGTTATTATTATTGATGTAGTTTTGTCTTATTTAGCACCTGTAATCCCTTTAGCGGCTATTAGAAATTTGTGGTAGTTTTAAAAATAAATCCCCTTTGTCTTATAGCAGTTGCTCTCAACTGCATCCCTTTCTCACATCTTTTTAAATAAAATAATATTTCTAAATTTACTGAAGCATACTCAAATGATTTGGAGGGTATAATCTTAGTTTAATTTTGAGGAGGGGGCATTACAAAATCCTTCCTTGTCCTCTTCTCCAAATCATTCCTTATGCCCTGTTTCCAATCCTTCTTTGACCACTTCCTTGTGATATTTTATATGTTAAATAATATCTTCTTTAGATTTCTTCATTGTTTTTTCTTCCAATCCATTATATATTCCTTGTGATCTTTCATGGTCAATTATTCATTATCTTCTTTATCTTTCTCCTCTTTCTCTTTTATAGGCTTCTCTTCACACTCATCTTTGATTTATTAAGAAATACTAAAATTCCAAACTCTATTCACGTATCAAATTTCATAAATATATTTACACATTAATATTAATGGTTCTCAAAGTACCTAACCAATGGTATCTAGTAACACTATACAAAACATCTAGGGAACAACATAAAAATCTTTGAACCTTCGCACCATGTACATATGTTTCCATGATATTCTTTTCTCAAACCTACAACTACTTAGTTGATTCAATGCTTATGAATTTCTATTGTGATGATGATTTATGGATGCAGAACCTTCTCCTTTTAAATACCTAGATTTGGACATGTAATATCAAATCTTCTTTAGTTGGAGCCCAAACCTTTGAACCTTTTTCGTTGTTTTTTTGGTCAAGGGTTAGGATTCCCTTCATCCCCTTTTTAACTTGATCTTAAAACTATTTATACTTGCTTTTGTTTGTTGGCCTAGTAAGGGGTATAATTCTACTCTTTGGGATGTTTTTCGATACATATTTTTTATTTATAATCTCTCTATTGAACTCAAAAATATATATATGTTTCAATCTTTACAATCTCACTAAAGGTATGAACCTTATCCTTCTTTTTTTGGTAGGTATGAACCTTATCCTTCTTAAGTAGGATAACAATACATCTTTATTTGAACACAACTCATCTTTAAATGATATTTTTTAGTGCAACAATATTTTTTTCTTTCCTTCTAAGTAATAAAGATCATTCCACTTTATCCTAATCCCAAAATTAATCCACTAAATGAAGTTAAACGACCACAAGAAGCTTATCATCTAAACTCTTGGTGATTAGTGTGTTGTCAAAATTCCTAGGATAATTATTTTTATGTAAATGAATACCACCATCTTATACATCAATATTAATTGTTCATGAAAACTAAGGCATATGCATGCATCACAATTATTGATTAAAACTAGGGTTTCAAGAAATCACCTTTTCCTACTTTAAATCTAATAATGAAAAAATATAGGCTAGTAAATTTATAACTTTTCTTTAAAATGTAAAAATGATGCATAATTTTCTTACCTAAATCATAAGATAAATATTTTTCCCTTTTATGTATTAACTTTGACTTAAAAAACAATAGTTTTCTTGTCACACAAAACCAACTTTTATTGGTCACTAATCTCTCAAAGCTATGGTAAGAATTTTGATTGTGACCACTTATTGAAAAGACCTTGAATTATAGATCCAACTCAATTTGACTATTAAACTAAAACTTGCACTATAAGAAGGTGCAATGGTTATGCCAATATTTGTACTAATATGTTTGAGATTATGAATGGAGGGATGTAGTACAAGATATAATATTTCATTTATGAACTTTATTTACATAAAATAATATCTAAAACTAGGTGCATTAGAATTACATTTATTTTTGTAATCAGATGTACAAATAGATGTATAAATAGTAGTACAAACAAATGCATTAGATGTACAATATGTTTGTATTAAACATGTATTTACAATCCTTTGAAGAATTATTTTGTTAGACCATCATCTTTGCTTGAATTCGACCACCATTCACCTTTAATACTTTCATTTTCACTTGACTTTTTGGTAGATGAGTTTGGCATGCTCTGCTTCTTTGCAAATCTTTTTGTTCCTCTACTTTGGAATATAATTCTATTCAACCGAATGTTAGTGTAGGTTTTTTATTCCTTTCATAAGGTTTTTCCTACACATATTATTAAGCTTTCTTAGGTTAATAAAGTGAGTTTAATTAGGTGAGTGGGTCATTTGAGGTGCCACCATCCTATGAGGGAGTTGCATTTACTATGTTTAGACTGTTTGATGGTCTCTCACTATTGGTCAATTTTTCCACCTCCACCCTCTCCCTGGTCTATATAAACTCACTACCTAGCTTGTATTTGGTATTCCATTCCATTCTATTTTGTGAGCAATCTATTCAGACTATCTGATATGATCTGTTTGTTTCCTCCATTTTGATCTTCTATTTGTGCTTGCCTTTAGCTTTCTAGATTTTGGGTTTTTATCTCCATTTCAAAATCTAACATGGTATCAGAGCAGGCGAATGTCTAGGGCTAGTCATTTAGAAGATCTAGGATTTGAGATTTGGTTTCTATTGAAAGTTGAATATGCTCTTCTTTTGCATCCGATGATGACCTAGAGAATTAGAAAAAACTTGATAGAAATACTAGTTTCTAGGGAGGGTTTTGTATGTGGTTTTGTGTTGCAGGTAGATTTGAGAGATTCTTGGAGTATTTTTGAGCTCACCATTGAGTTCAGAGCTATCGAAAAAGTCATAATAGCCCTTTGTTTCATCCAGATTGGACACCAGAAGCTATTTTTATGAGGGTTTGAAGTTGGAAGGTGCATATCAGATCCAATGGGTACTTGATCTTTTAGAGTAGTTTGAGGCCACATGGACCTTGCCATCATGTCCAAAAGGCCTAGAAATCTTAAGATCACCTGCCAAATCTTCAAAATCAGAGTAGTTGTTTGGAAAGGCAAAAAAATTTTGTTGGTTGGCCATTTTGGCCCCTGCACGCATTTTGAGCATTTTTGGCCTTGGACTCCTACACCAACTTCATGTAGTTGTAGTATGACCAGTCTTGGCCTTTGTGCCTAGTTCTTCAGCCTGAGTGCCTATATTCTGCTACTTTTGGCAATTTTTAAAAATTTGGCAGAGTTTTATATTTAGCTAGGAATCTCTACATTTGACAGACTTCTGGCAGATTCTCTATTTTTAGCAGAGGTTTACTATTTTTGGAGATTCTACTAGACTTGGTGATAGTTCTACCAAATTTGGCGGAGTAAAAGAATTTTGCATTTTTGGACCCCTCACCATTTCAACTTTCATTTTTGCACCCAAACTTTTGATGGCTTGTTCTCGGCCATACGGAAGTCTTTTTTAGTGCAATTTTTTTTGGAAAGGGCTAAAATTTCATGCTCTTCATAGTGGTGTGACTAGTTTTTTCTCAAGTGATCTGATTTTTCTAGAAATTTAGTTTTCTCATCAAATCTGATAGACAATTTCAGTTTTTGAAGCTTCAAACAATTATAACTTTCACATATGATCTCGAATCGAGGTCATTCCTTTTTTGAAAGTGTATATTTTTTTGAGAAATACACATTGGTGTTGGTTTTACGTTCTCATTTTGAGATATTTTTGTACTTTCAATATTTGAGTCCTTTTCTAGACATTGTAAAACTCTAGAAAACAACTCCAACATTGTAAATGCATTGATCTATAAAGTGACAATCATATTTTGTTGGGGGAATTCTTGATTGAGTGAAAAGAGGGGGTCTCTTGGTGTGCTTTTTGATCTGGTTACTTGTGTTCTTCTTTTCCTTCACATATGGATCATTCTAAGGTTCCATTGTTAACACCTTACAATTATGCAACATGGCATCAACATGCATGGAATGCCCTAATGCAACTTGGGTATACTCATTATGTTGAAAAAAAGGTAACTGAACCCACATATGATAACGAAAAGATAAAATGGATGCTTGAACATACAAAAGTTCTTGGATGTCTTCATAGCTTTGTTTCCCTTGATCTTTTGTTTTAAATTGAAACATGTACAAATTCACATGATGCTTGGGAAAAATTGAAAACATTGTATCATACAACTGATGAAGTTAGAAGCTATTAGATCAACAATGATTTGATGAGCCTTGATCCTAAGAACTTTGGCAACATCTAGGATTATATAACTAAGGTTAATGATTTGAGAGCACAATGTAAAGCATGTGGTATTGAGAAAAAAGACATTTAGTTAATCTATAATGTACTGAACAAAATTGGTCCTAAATTTTCCGCTTTTGTTTCTAGCTTTCACACCCATAGACTAACTATGGGAGTTGCATACACTATGCCTTCATTTGCATCTTTTTCTAAGATGTTAATGCATGAACAACAGAAGATTCTTTCTATGGGTATCACTAAGCCATCACAGACTCATGCCTTGTTGGATAGTTAGCCTAAGGGACAGAAAGAGTCAGGTACTTTTGACAAGAAACAAAAGAAATCTAAGAAAAATCCACACACAGATCAAGCACAAAACAAATCGTCTTCAAAAGAGGACTCATCTAAGAAGGAAAAGTCTACTTGTGCATATTGCAAGAGGACTGGACATGAAGAACATTCTTGTTATAACAAGGATATTGATGAACTGAAACATCTTCTTAAGAAGAACAATATCAGTCTACCTTCTAGAATGTCTGAGTCTTCTTCTTCTTCTTCACATTTCAAACAGTCAGGATCTAATAAGGAAAAAGGCCACACAAGTTTTTCTTCTGAGTCACAAAAAAATAAGGGTAAATCTCTTTGTGCTTCTATAGGTCTTGTATTAGGGAGATGGCTTCTCGATTTTGGAGCTTCTCACCATATGGCTTCTTCACAGTCCATGTTCTATTCTTTTGAGTCTTGTGTTATGCCACCTATTCTGATGGACAACAATACTTACATGAATGTAATTGGGAGGGATTTGTTGATATTGGGGATGACACCTTCAATGATGTTTTAAGTGTACCTCATTTGACAAACAATCTTCTTTCCATTTATCAAATCACCCATGGTGGAGTAGGGAAGATTGTGGAATTTACACCTGATTTAGTTGTCATTCGAGACTTGGAGAGTGGAGAGATTGTTGCTACTGGGATGGTTGATCATGCATCTTAGTTATACTCTTTTTCAGACTTTGCACTTGATGATGGCTCTAATCCTTTGGCTGTTGATCACTGCACTCCTTGTGTGACATTTGATTTTGAGGAGAATTTTGGTTACTTGAACTTGGGTATTCTCACATCTGATCTAGTTCTTGAGCCTTGTATTTCTTTTCCTCCTCCTCCTATTTTCTCAGAGCTTAGGATTGCAGTGATGTAAATGGTTCACATTGGTCTTCCAGAGACAGTTGCTTGGGACATACTCCTACTAGACATCTCATCCTTGTTTGTAGAGTTCCACATTTTAGATTTGGGAGACACTATTGATTTCATTCATCTTCTCTTTGATGGAGTTGATTCTTCTTTAGATGTCTTGAGGGCACCTTCAGACCCTTTTGTTCCTTCTTTGCCTACATCTACTTCTATAGTGACAGTTTCTATAGATATTCATGAGTCCACATATTAGACTCAGTCATCATTCATGTTGACATCTTCTACAGAAGTACTAGCATCTTCTATGGTACCTGATCCATATCAGTATTTGTCATAGTTTGGCATTGGCTTAGAGATCCTTGAGCAGCATTTGGAGGAGGCATTCTTGTCTTCTGAGGAGATATCTTCATCTTTGGATCATGTTCTATTTGAGTTTCCACTTGGTTCTAGTTTGTCATTTTCATCAGTTAGGCCTAGGACTTCTAATTTGGTTGTGGCATCTTTCAGCATCAACATGGACACATATGAGTAGTTTTTGGAGATTTCATACATCTTGAGCTTTCTTACTTCATATTCCTTTTAGGAATGGGAAGACATTCTGCAAACACCTTTGGTTTTATTTCTTCCCAAGGGGAGAAATGTTGTTCGACGATCATGGACCATCTTCTACATCTAGTTTCAAGCATCAACCATTGGCATAGCCGCTTCATTTCAGGGGGTTTATTCATCCTTCTCTGATCTCTCTCTATTTGTGGGGGGGCTTCTTCTCTTTTGGGGGAGATATCTTTGTACACGGGTACCTCATCAGGCTTCATTTGTCGGGACCCATTTTTTCACCCACCTAAGCTACGCTTAAGGGGAGTGTTAGTGTAGGTTTTTTATTCCTTTCATAAGGTTTTTCGTACACATATTATTAATCTTGCTTAGGTTAATAAAGTGAGTTTAATTAGGTGAGTGGGTCATTTGAGGTGTCACCATCCTATGAGGGAGTTGCATTTACTATGTTTAGATTGTTTGGTGGTCTCTCCCTATTGGTTAGTTTTGCCACCTCCACCCTTTCCCTAGTCTATATGAACTCACTACCTAGCTTTGTATTTGGTATTCCATTCCATTCTATTTTGTGAGCAATCTATTCAGACTATTCTAATATGATCTCTTTGTTTCCTCCATTTTGATCTTCTATTTGTGCTTGCCTTTAGCTTTCTAGATTTTGGGTTTCTATCTCCATTTCAAAATCTAACACCGAAATCATAAATCTGTCGTTACTTTTATTGTAAAGCTATATAATGTAAATAATATGAAGTTAGTTTATCTTATGGAATGTGAATAAAGTAAATAAATAATAATTTAGACAAGACACTAGTAGAAATATGGAAAATAAATGACCAGGTGACCAAAACTTTTTGCAACACAACTATAAATGACTAAACAAATGACTAATTTGGTCATTGGTTGAAATGGCTAAATAAATGACTAAATTGGTCATCGGGCAAAAAACACAACTAAATAATTGATCATTGATGAGACAAATAAAAATTAGACAATATGATATTAAAGTGGATAATTAAAAAAGTGGGTTGTATTATAATATAATATAATAATAATATATTATATTACAATACAATATGATATAATATGATATGTCATTATTATATATATTATATAATATTACAATATTATATTTATATTATAATGTATTTAATATTATATTATATTATATTTATATTATAATATTATAATATAATATAATATTATAAATATATTATAATATAATATAACATAATATTATAAATATATAAGAATATAATATTAGAATATTAATATAAGACTTCATATCGAGGAGACAGGTAAAACTATGAGCACCAAAATGTTAAAATTAAAATTTCTGCCAAAAACTATGAGCGCCAAAACATTAAAATTTAAATTTAAAGGTGCCATAAAGGTAAACCCTAACTAGGAAAGGTTCAAAACCCTAATGTTTCAGCTTCTCTTTTTTTGCTGTGAATGATTGGAGCTGAGTAGGGCGCTTAAAATTTCATCGTAGTGCAGCATGTGGGTGAGCTTAAGCTCTCAATTTGTTGATAAGTCATGGCGACCACTGAGAAAGGTCTTGCTTTTATTTTGTTTCATCTTATTTTTATTTCCTTCTGCAAATGTTTGTCACGCTGTAAAAAAGTTCATGCCAGAAGATTTTCTAAACTCGTCAGTTGTTCCCACGCTGGGAAAAAAATCGTGTCAAAAAAAGTCTCATGTCATTTAAATGTTCCCAGCTGGATGCTCTGGGATTTCAATTTTATATTTTTCCAAAGGAAAAGGAAAGGAAAACAGTTGAAAGCAAATAACTTAGGTGAACATATCAAATTGCAAGATTTGAGGTGAGTTGGAAAGGAGTGTGAACATAAAACAGAAGATTCGCCTTCCAAGGAATCGATCCAAGGCAGTGGAGGAAATCTTCTTTTTTTTAAAGGTATCTGCATCAGTTCTTTATTTTTTTAGTACAAAAACTAAAAATTTGTCAGTAAAGAAGTTCATGTGGGAAGATTTTCTAAACTCATCGGTTGTTCTCACATTGGGAAAAAAATTTGTCAGAAAAAGTCTCATGTCGTTTAAATGTTCCCGGTTGCTCTGGGATTTCAATTTTATATTTTTTCAAAGGAAAAGGAAAGGGAAAATGGTTTAAAGAAAATAATTTAGGTGAGCATATCCAATTGCAAGATTTGAGGTGAGTTGTAAGGGAGTGTGAATAGAAGATTCGCCTTCCAAGGAATCGATCGAAGGCAGTGGAGGAAATCTTCTTTTTTTTAAAGGTATATGCATCAGTTCTTTGTTTTTTTTAGCACAAAAACTAATTCCCGCAGCCATCACAAGGAGCTCTGAGCACATGGTGTGGGCTTGCGGGGAAAACCCCATTGTTGCCTTTTTAAAAAAATACCAAAATTTATTTAATGCAAGATATTTACATTGCCTCTTTCCTTAAGAACTATTTCCTTAATTTATTTTTCATTTTTTGATTGCTGGGTGTGTATAATAATATCGATTTACTTATTTGTAAATTGGGTGTTTGCAAAATTTGGATTCTATCTGAAAATGGATACAACTTTTGGTTTTCATTCATCTGTATGGAGAAGTGGTACACTATGAACAAGGATGGTTTTGATATGTTGTTATTTCCTATTTCTATTAGACCATTGAAAGGTATGTGAAAGTGGAAAGATGTGTTTCTCTTTGGTTCTGGGCCTCAAAAATAACTAACAACATTTAATGGACCTTGCGGAGCATATGATAGTGGAAAGGAAGATAGACCTTTTTGTGATGTCCCTGGATTTGAAAATGCATGCATGAAGCTTTTAAGACATGTTTCATTTGTTGATTGCCCGGTGTGTATAATAATAACGATTTATTTATTTGTAAATTGAGTGTTTGCAAAATACCTTATAGGGCACTCAGGGTAAAAGAAATTAAGATACATAAAAGTCTTAGAAGAAATAGCTTAACACTTAATTGGTGAAAATGTGTAGATAAAATCTATGCACTTTCTTATTTCTCTAGGCATGTTAGCTATGTCTGTATTTAATTCTTCTCTGTATGATTATATGGTCCGGCAGGTAAAAACCGGTGTGGATACCCTTGAGCCCCCAAGAAAAAGAAACAAACTTTGGCTATTTTAGCGAGGAGAGCGGGCTGAGCGGCAGAGGCAAGGGTTTCTTGGGCCATATCGTCTCCCTCATGAGCTTGGCTTGAGGAAGGAGTTCTTCTAAAATGGAATATCTGTATTTCTGCTTTGAAAATCAATAAAATTAGGCTTGAGGAAGAAGTTCTTCTCAAATGGAATATCTGTATTTCTATTTTAAAAATCAATAAAATTAAAAGTCTTTGTGTTGCAAAATATTGTGTTTAGGTAGAGTATGCCTTAAAGGTTTTCATGTATTGTGGATTTTTGTGAGTGATTGTGAGGTGTGAGTGATTTGTTGTAAAGGGGATTATTCTTTTTGTTTCATCAAAATTTAATATAAAAAGTTTATTAATCAAACTATAATTAAAAAGTTGATTGTGTTGATTAAGTTTTTTTTAAAATAAAGATGGATTAAGTTTTTTTAAAATAAAGATGCAAATGAATTGGCAGTGACTACAATTTTCAATCATTTATTGATCAATGACTAGTTAACAACATTCAACGACCAAATATACTACCAAATTACCAAATATACCAGTTAACAACAATCAATGACCAAATATACTACCAAATTATCAAATGTACTACCAAATTACCAAATAAACTACCAAATTGATGACTAAATAAACTACCAATTGATGACTAAATTAATGACTAAAATTTGTTTAGTCATAAATTTGGTCACAAGATAAATGACCGGCAATAAACTACCAATGGTCACGTGACCAAACTACTAATCACATGACCAATTTTTGGTAGTTTTTTTAGTCATTTATTTATGTTTTTCTACTAGTGAGAAGGGAAAATCTCTTTTTGTATTGGGTTACAATTGGCAAGTTTCCACCTATGCATCACAAAAGTTTCAATGAATTGGTTAAGAATAGATGTTTTGTAAATCATATATTATGAAGAGGAGAATGAATAGAATAAACTAAAAGGGTATTTAGAAAGGCATTTAATTTTATTGTAAAGCTATATAGTGTACAAACAATATGAAGTTAGTTTATCTTAAGTAATGTGAATAAAGTAAAGAAAATATAATTTGGATAAGGAAGACAAATCTCTTTCTGTATTGGGTTACGATTGGTTAGTTTATCTTAAGTAATGTGAATAAAGTAAATAAAATATAATTTGGATAAGGAAGACAAATCTCTTTCTATATTGGGTTACAATCGGAAGGTATCCACTTGTACATCATTACAATTGGAAGGTATCCACTTGTACATCACAAAGGTTTCAATGAATTATTATGAAAGGGAATTTGCATACCTTTGGCAAGTTTCCACCTATGCATCACAAAAGTTTCAATGAATTGGTTAAGAATAGATGTTTTGTAAATCATATATTATGAAGAGGACAATGAATAGAATAAACTTAAAGGGTATTTAGAAAGGCATTTAATTTTATTGTAAAGCTATATAGTGTACAAACAATATGAAGTTAGTTTATCTTAAGTAATGTGAATAAAGTAAAGAAAATATAATTTGGATAAGGAAGACAAATCTCTTTCTGTATTGGGTTATGATTGGTTAGTTTATCTTAAGTAATGTGAATAAAGTAAAGAAAATATAATTTGGATAAGGAAGACAAATCTCTTTCTATATTGGGTTACAATTGGAAGGTATCCACTTGTACATCATTACAATTGGAAGGTATCCACGTGTACATCACAAAGGTTTCAATGAATTATTATGAAAGGGAATTTGCATACCTTAATTTGTTATAATAAGAGTAATTGCAGATGAGTTTTTTTCTTCTTTTGATAATTGTGTGTAGACACTTAAAATCATCCTAACACTAAATGCTTTTGACCGGAGCTATGAACTGGGTACAACAATATACTACAAGCAATTCATAGATAGCACATCTTGGGGGAGGCTTGAACCTTGATCTCCATCATGATAACCAAGTGGCCTTAGCCACTTGATTACACCCCATACACTAATTAAATATTTAATTAATTAAATAATTAACTAATCTAGTTCATCACTAACAAATTATAAATTTTTCTTTAATTAGTCTAACCCAATCTTACACCTAATTAAATAATTTTTTATTTAATTTCACATATTCCTCTCACCATTTTTAATAAATATACAAATAAATCATTTAAATAAAATAATCTAATGAAGTTAACTACCTCATTATCATCTTCCCTCCATTTAAAAATCAAATAAACTAATTGCATTTAAAAAATGAACTAACCCATTAAAGAGTTAACTATTTCACACTCCCCATGCAAATATATCCATTCATTAGCCACTTGTATTTTTGAATGAGAGAAGAAACAAGAATCATTTAATCCTTGTAACAAATATTTCACTGTCTTATTGATCCAAGGGAAATCTTCTCATTCAATCTCCACCATAGATCTCTCAAGAAAATCACAACCGTCTATCCTTCCAATTAAAAATTATAAATAAAGCTTCAAATCTTCCAAAAAACATTAATGTGAATGCACAAGTACATAATGCCAACATTTTGAAGCAATTTTGTTAAGCAACTACATCCTAATCCATTGAGAAAATCCACTTGCAACAATGGAGTTCATATTCCTTTATTTGAATGTATTGTTAAATTTCATTAAATCCTTACCATTATTTTTAATGCCGAGAGGTATTCTACAATGGCAGCAAGGGGTGGAGGGTAATGGCGTGAGTGTGTTAAAAAAAACTATTACCTTTTACCTTAAAATTGACATCCATTTACATGTCAAATTATTAATATTTAGTAATAAATATAATATAAATCCAAAATAAGATACGGTCTCATCGAATAATAGCATTCTTGGCATTGGATAATAGCATTCTTGCCATTTTCAAAGTGTAGCAAGAAAGTAAAATAAAACTCAAGAAAAATGTTAGAAAATCAAATATTATTAAATGAATCAATTTTTTAAAAAGTTTATGGGTTAAGAAAAAAATATTTTGATTTCTTAATTTGAAAATTTTTAAAAAAATTGTTAATTATAGTTGAGAAATTGATGGACCTAGGGTTGAGTGAAGAAAAAAATGTCTACACATATCAATTTGAAGTAAAATAAAATAACTTAAAGTAAATAAAATAATTTCAAATTAATATCTCTTGGCATTTAATATTAATATTAAATAATAAACATAATATTTCCAAAATAAGGAGGTAAAACAAAGATATGCCATCATCAGTATGAAATAAAACTCAAAAAATATTAGAAAATCCAAACATTACTTTGTATATATTAAATGAAAGAAAAAGGATGCAATTTTCTCAAAAAAATGTTAGAAAATGGAACATTACTTTGTATTATTAAATAAAGAAAAGGGCTGTAATTTTTTTGTGTACTGTTAGAAATTATTTCAACCAAAATTTTATACATGTTTTAGGTTTGAATCTTGATTAATTTATATAAAAAAATATAGTAGTGTAATTTAATCAATAAAAAGTTTAAATTTGATTTGTTAATTAATTTGAAAAACTTAAATAATTAAATAATTAACCAACATTATGTGTGCAGTAAATAAAATGGTTCTAATGTGAAGTAAATAAAATAGCTTCAAATTACTTTTTTTAGATAGATGTATTTAAGATATCTATACTAGTCATAATAAAATTCAATATTGTTATTTCTTTCTTTTATTTCTAAATTTCATGTTTAAATTCTAACTTGACCATTGTGGAACACCTTCTCCCCTTCATCTATTACATATTAGTTTGTGTGCTAACATTTAAATGTCTTTGTGCTCAACCATTCATTCGCACATATAAATTTATGTGGTGAAGGCATTAGTATTTATTGTCACTATCATCATATTGTGTTTAGCATTTACATATGATTGATTGAATGTTTTTATTTTGTGTTAAAATTTTGTTTTCACACATTCCTTTGAGATGTTTTGCAGATGACAAACTGTTCACGTGTTTTGTTGTTGATGCTCATTGCTTTGAGGAATTTTGACAAATAGTTTGTGTGGCTTGCTCTTTATGCAAATTGCACTGAGGCATTTTGACAAATGATTCATGTGACCTACTGTGTTTGTAATTTCTTTGAGATAGCTTTGATGATTTTTCTTCTTAAAGAGGCATAACCAATAGGGATGACTTGTCACTATTGCCCATCCAGACAATTGTAATCATGGAGCTTGGCCCTTCAAACAATTCATTGATAAGCCTCTATATCTTTTGGTCCATATTTTATGTGTTTTTCTGAATGTCTATCATTTTCCAGGTAATGTTGAAACTGGCCTAAAAATGCACGATAAGCTAGAATAACAATCTTAGCAATAGAAATCTGTAAATCATTCTGAAGTTGTTCATCTCCAACAATCCACATTGACTATATCTTATGAATTTCTTCAAATAAAGCATTAGGATTCTTGAATCTCTCTTTTTAACACAAGTGTGGAGATAACACTAGAGAAGTTTCCATTGACATGAATGCCATCATCTTTTAAGCAAGAAAAAATCTTTCCCCAAGGAACTCTTTGATAGCTTTTATGATACTAACAGATATTAGAGGAATGCTTACGGACCCAATCATAACCTAATAAACTGTGGATTTCTAATTTTTTTTACTTTTTGCACAATATATTGTCCATTGTTCATGAGAAACATATAGCTTAGGGATGGATCCATGTAAAGCCTTGGCTTTACATCTAAATTGTTTTCTAAGAGAAATAATATTTCGGCCATATATGCATGCTTATAATAACTATGGCCATAAATGGTTTAGTAGTTTGTAGGGATGCCTTGCACAGAAATGTTAATGGGGTTTTATTTTATTTTATTTGCATTTCTATTCGGATGTAGCAGAGAGTTTCCTTCTGGGCCTAGGTTGAGGTTATGTTTCTTTTGTATTTCAAGTAGTAGGTCGGTCTGTTATTTTGATGGAACTGCTTTCTCCCATGTTTAGTTCTGATTCTTTACACCTCCTCTCGATGCATTTGTCAAAACAAGTTTGAGTAAGCTTATTGAAAAGTTCAACTCTGTACACCATTTCCTACTCTGCCATACCAAAAATATGTTCTTTGTTTAGTTTAGAGGGGCTTTGGTAGCCATTCTGAGAATTAATTGACATTGACAAAATAGGCTCAGAAGCCTTCAAAATAAGAGTTCAGTAATTTGGATCTCATTACACTAATTTTCTTTTCTTTTCTTGTTCTATAAATCTCGAGCACATATTGTTTTGGTTGAAGTTTTGAGTCCATTTGCTCTGTTTTCATGAGCTTGAAGAAAATTGCGAGTAATTTGAAGAAAAAAGCTATAGAGCCATCTATATGCATTGTGGGTCTTGTGTTTTTTACCTCCCCCTCACATTTATCCACGTACCCAGAAGATTTGAAGGCGTGTTTAGTTTCATACGCTAGATTTATTTTGCTTGTTAGTCCCTGCCTACCGCAGGGGTACTGTTGTTTTCGCTTGCTAGTATTAGTTGTGCCTCGGAATATGTGCAAAGACAAAAATTGGTCCTTTACCTATGATTTTTTTATTTTTCTAGAATTTTGAGAGGGAATTATTGAGGAAAGTTGTTTTTCTGACTGGACGGTTGATTTTTGAGCCCATTGGTAACTATTTTTCGAATTCTAAAATCTTGAATTTTTCCTTGTATCTGTAGATAATTTTTTTTGTTCGTATAGTAAAGTTTTAACTTTTACCATAATTGCATCTAATGAAAAATAGAGCAGGTTGCATATTGATCATTTCTAAATGTTTTTAGTTGTTTTTTAAAGGGAGGACACATCATACAAATTGTTGCGTGGTATTTTGTTAAATAATTCCCCTGCCTTGTCTATGCTTCCACATGTTGCATACATCCCTGTCAAGGCAGTTACAGATAACATTGCCCTATTGCTTAGTCTCTAGTCTAGAGAGAGCTTAGTCAATGAAGGCACTCGGATTGGGGGGGAATAGCTAAATCAATAGCTTCACTTCATCATGTTTGAGAGGACTGTTCGGAATCAATGGCTATGACCTCCCTATATACATATGGGTTGTTCGGTATGAGAATGAATCAATAGCTTTATTTGGATCGGGGAGGATAGAATCAATAGCTTAGCTTCATCATGTCGAAGAGGACTAAGGAGCTAAGTTTGTGCAGCCTTCCAAGTTGGGTAAGTGTTGAGGTGATTGCAAGCTCTATGGTTAAAATTGTAGAAATGTAGAACACTCTGTGATTTTCTTGGTAGATTATCATGGAAGTAGTACAAATCATAGGTTAAGGATCTCTTAGAAGAAAAAGTTTGTCAAAATGTTTGCAACAACACTAGTATGGAGGCTCTCAAAACTTATCATGCTAGTAAGGTCCCGTGAAGCTTTCGTAGTTTGTATAAAAAATGAGATGTCCATAGTAAGTGTAATGTTAAACCAAACATCTTTGTTACTTTTGAGAGAAAAAGGCAAAGGAAAAATAGAGAAATAGAGGGACAAATATTTGAAGTTTTCATAGAAATAAAACAAATACACCAACAATCTTTCTTTGCTGCTTGAGAACGCATACAGAAAAACAACTGTATTTATATATATTCTTCTTCTTCTCTGAGATAGAGCTACAGCTCATTACATATTGAAAAGAAAAGCAGAGCATTACTTCTCTGAGATAGAGCTACAACTCATTACATATTGAAAAAGAAAAGTAGAGCATTATTAAGCTATTGTATTTAAAACTACATACATGAAAACAGAGCATTACTCACATCATGAAGTAGAGCTACTGCTCTTAAAACATAAAACAGAAAAAAATAGAGCACTACTACAACAATTTTCTATGCCCAGCACATAGGTAAAACAACATTGCTACAACTTGACTTGATCCATACGCTGGCGAAGGGAGACCATACTTTCATGACAACATCTTGCAGAAAATGTAAAAGAGAATTTTAATAGGTATGGAGAGAGCATAATGGAGATAGCAAAGGTCAATTCATTTATTTGCAAAAGTCTTCAGAATTTAATGGTAAGCAATCAATGCCTTGTCTGCAGCGCTGGAGGATGAACAGGAGGAGGAGTTATTATGGTTGTTGTGGATTACAATTCCAACACTCCCCCTTAATCACAACTACCGCCATCTAGAACTCCCAAATGACCTCTTAGATACTCAAAGATTTCATTTCCTAATGGCTTGGTGAAGATATTTGCATACTGATCTTTAGACCTGCAAAATTCTAAAAATATTTCTCCATTGTTGATTAGTTCTTTGATGAAATGATATCTTGTATCTATATGTTTACTCCTCTTGTGAAAAACTGGATTCTTTGACAATGCTATAGCTGAGTTGTTGTCACAATAGATCCTTGTTGCCTCTTCTTGTTCTTGCTTGAGATCTTTCAACATTCTTCTCATCCAAACTACTTGACATGATGCATTTGTGGCTGCTACATACTCTGCTTCAGCTGATGAAAGAGTGACAATTGGTTTTTTCTTTGAAGCCCATGAAACTACACTTGTTCCAAAATGAAAAACATAACTGGAAGTGCTCTTCCTGTCATCAATGCTCCTTGCACAATCACTATCTGTATATCCTATCATCTTGAACTCATTTGACCTTGAATACTGAATGCCATAGTTCCTTGTTCCACTCACATATCTGAGAATCCTTTTTCCTACTTGCCAATGAGAAACTTTTGGAGATTCCATGAACCTTGAAATGAGACTAACTGCATACATAATGTCCGGCCTTGTGACTGTCAAATACATGAGGCTACCAACAAGCCTTTTGTACAAAGTTGGATCAATGTTGGCTCCTTTGTCATCCTTGCTTAATTTCAGTCCTGTGACAATTGGTGTTGGAGCTGATTTGCAATTTGTCATATTAAACCTTTTCAAAATCTCATTTGCATACTTGGTTTGAGATATGAATATACCATTATCACTTTGATTAACTTCAATGCCGAGAAAATACTTCATGAGACCTAAATCAGTCATCTCAAATTCCTTTTTCATAGTTCCTTTGAACAAATCAATTGCCAAATCACCCGTGAATATCAAATCATCAACATACAAGCAAACAATTATTATCTCACCTTGCTCATTCATCTTGGTATACAATGTAGGCTCATTGCTACACCTATTGAAGCCATTTAGCAAAAGATAAGAGTCAATTCTACTATACCAAGCTCTTGGGGCTTGCTTGAGTCCATAGAGTGCCTTTTTTAGTTTGTAAACTTTGTCTTCTTGACCCAATATCTCATACCCAGGTGGCTGCTCCACATACAGTTCTTCTTCAAGATAACCATTCAAAGATGCTGATTTCACATCCATTTGGTAAACCGACCACTTGTTTTGAACTACTATTGCAAGTATAGTTCTCACGGTGTCTAATCGAGCTATTGGAGCAAATGTCTCATTGTAATCAACCCCAGGCTGTTGGGAATATCCTTTTGCCACTAGTCTTTCTTCATGTTTTTATACATCACCATTTGCATCTAATTTGGTTTTGTAAACCCACTTCACTCCTATGACATCCTTGTCTTTTGGAAGACTCACTAACTCCCATGTTTGATTCTTTTCAATTGCATCAATTTCATCATCCATTGCATTTACCTATTTTTCATCCTTAATTGCATCTTCATAATAAATTGGATCTTCTACTTGTGAATAAAATGCAAAAAGAGAAATCAGACCAGCATTGTTCTCACCTTCATTTTGCTCATAAATGTCTCTTAAACTTTTGATTTTTTGTCTTATTAAGCTTGCCAATGTTGGATTTGACATATCACTTGCACTAGAACTTGTGGAATGTGGACTTGATGATCCTGCACATTGATTGCCACATGTAGATGGTGTTTGATGTACATTTGAAGGAGTGGATGCTTGAATGCGTGGGGTTGTCCTTACACTTGATGATGGTGTCATTTGTTGACCACTTTGTTGAGCTTGAATGGGTGTGGAAGGAGTCACATTTGATGGAGTACCTGCTAGTATAAAAACTTCTCTATCTTCTTGTGGTAAGTTGGCTGCAATATTGATTGTTTTCTCCAAACTTCCATCCCATGCTTCATCTTCTATGAATTGCACATCTCTACTGATTATAACTTTCTTAGTTATTGGATTGTATAGTTTGTATGCCTTGGATTCATCACTATAACCAACAAATATACACTTTTTTCCCTTTTTGTCCAATTTTCTTCTCAACTCATCTGGCACGTGCATATGCCACACATCCAAATACTCTCATATGAGAAACACTATGTTTTCTTACGGTTCATGCTTCTTCAGGAATCATATTCTTCACACTCTTGGTTAGACACATGTTCATAATATATGTTACACAAGCTATAGCTTCAACCTAATATTCATTTGACAAATGTTTTGCTTTCAACATGCTTCTTTCCATTTCCATGATTGTTCTTTTTTTCCTTTCAGCTACCCCATTTTGTTGAGGTGTGTATCTAGTTGTGAATTGCTTGTGAATCCCATGGTCTTTGCAAAAATTTAGAAATTCATTTGAGATGTATTCACCACCTCTATTTGTTCTCAATGCTTTGATGTAGTACCCACTTTGCCTCTCAACAAGAGCCTTGAATTGATGGAAGAAATCAAACACTTCATTTTTTTGCCTTAGGAAGTAGACCCATGTTTTCCTTGAATAGTCATCAATGAAAGTAAAAAAGTAGTAGCTTCCACCAATTAAGGGTGTTTGCATAGGTCCACACAGATATGAATGCACAATCTCCAAAGGTGTCTTTGCTCTAATTGACTTGCTGGTTGGAAATGTCTCTCTATGTTGCTTTCCCAAGATGCATCCTTCACATACTTTTTTCTAGTTTCTCTATTAATGGTAAACCCTTTACCATTCTCTTCCTATTGAGTAGATTTAAACCTCCAAAGTTGAGATGCCCAAATCTTAGATGCCATAACCAATTTTCATCTTTTATTTCTATGTGAAAGATGGTTTGTGTAACTACTGCAACTTCTTCTTTATTCTCTTGTGGTTCATTGTGGGTTGTGCTTGAGCATATTCCACATCCAAATCTGGCTTAATCTTTGGGGAAACATTCTATTGTTTGTCATTTGAACTTTGGCAATGAGCTGGTTACTTGGAGATTTATCTAGAATAGTGCATTCTTTATTTTTGAAGAAGACTTTATAACCTTTTTGAACAAGTTGCCCAATACTCATTAGATTATGTTTTAGACCAGGCACAAAATACACATTTGAAGTATACTTCTTCTCCCCTGTTTAGTTAGAATATTGATGTTTCCTTTACCCATAACTGACACTTTGTTGTCATTACCCAATGTGACATCTAATTTTACACTTTCATCTAAACTTGAGAACATTTCTAGGTTCCCAATCATGTGATTGTTGCAACTTGAGTCTAAGAACCATACATCCTTTTGATTCTCTTTTGCTATATTGCATGCTATGAACATATTACTCTGATTTTGATTTTCTTTTGTGAAGTTTGCATTTGGTTTGATAAAATCATATTGTTTCTTTCTACACTCATTTGAATAATGTCCATACTTCTTACAATAATGACATTGGATTTGAGATTTGTCATACTTTTGACCTTGTGGTTGATTTTGAGATGGGTTTGGGCTTGAGTTATGGCTGCTGCCTCTTCCACTTGAGCTTGATGGGCTGCTTCTTACACCTCTATAAGAATTTCTTTCTTACCTCTAAAATTTGATCTTCCTCTACCTCTACCATGGATGATTGAAACTTGTGACTTGAATGCATGCTCCAATGAGGTGTTTGCTCACCTACTTAGCCTATGTTCATGTGAGATGAGAGATGCATGGAGCTCATCAACTGAAAATTGTGAGAGGTTCTTTGTTTCCTCTATGGTCACAACTATGGATTCAAACCTTGTGGGTAAACTCCTTAAAATCTTTTCAACAATCCTTCTATTTTCAAGTGTTTCACCATGAGATCTAATTTGATTAACTAAACCCATCACTTGTGTGAAGAAAGAGTCTATTGAATCTGAGTCTTTCATGAAAATTGTTTCAAAATCCATTCTTAGCATTTGTAGTTTTGATGTTTTCACCTTTGCCATTCCTTGATAGGCTGTTTGGAGTATATCCTATGCTTGTTTGGACTTTGTTGTTGCTGTAATCCTTGGAAAAATACTCTCATGCACTGCTTGGAAGATGTAAAGAGAGCTTTGGAGTCCTTTTTATTATCCCTCAACAAATCTTTCTCTACTTGTGTCAATTCATTGTATGCTGCTGCATCAGCTGGTTCTAGAAAGCTATTCTCTACCAGATCCCAAATATCCTAAGAAAAAAATAATGCCTTCATGGTGATTGTCCAATAACCATAGTTCTTCCCATTAAATTGTGGAATCTAAGGGTTTGTTAAACTTGTGCTTGTGCTTGCCATTGTTGACTATGAAACTTGCTCAAATGCCTTTGCTAGAGCTCTTAGCTTTTGCTAAATCTTTCTTTGAGCAACTCCTGTTTGAGCAACCTTTGGCTCTGATACCATGTGGGAGAAAAAGGTAGAGGAAAAATAGAGAAATAGAGGAACAAATATTTGAAGTTTTCACAGAAATAAAACAAATACACCAAGAATCTTTCTTTGCTGCTTGAGAACACATACAGAAAAACAACTATATTTATATATTCTTCTTCTTCTCTGAGATAGAGCTACAACTCATTACATGTTGAAAAAGAAAAGCAGAGCATTATTAAGCTGCTGCACTTAAAACTGCATACATGAAAACAGAGCATTACTCACAGCATGAAATAGAGCTGCTACTCTTAAAACATAAAACAAAAAAAATAGAGCACTACTACAACAATTTTCTATGCCCAACACATAGGTAAAATAGCATTGGTATAGCTTAACTTGATCCATACACTGGTGAAGGGAGACCATACTTTCATGACAGCATCCTGCAGAAAATGTAAATGAGAATTTTAATAGGTATGGAGAGAGCAGAACGGAGATAGCAGAGGTCAATTCATTTCTTTGCAAAAGTCTTTAGAATTTAATGGTAAGCAATCAATGCCTTGTCTGTAGCACTGGAGGATGAAAAGGAGGAGGAGTTATTACGGTTGTTGTGGATTACAATTCCAATAACTTTTCAATTTAATAAAGCTCAATGAATCCTCCCTTTGCAATGATAGTAGAAGAGCTCGCTCAAGGCAATTCAACTCGCAAAATAGTAGAGATGGTATTCAAGTCAAGATGGATGAAGCCTAGAATGAAAGATGTCAGTTTTAAAAGTTATTGAACCCAGACCATTAGGGAGGCTCTCAAAACTACCACCACAAGGATTAAATTTTGTCATTGCAGTGTGGATTAATGCCTTTAGTCATAATTTATCTTTTACTAGTTTGAGATGGAGATCTTTAAGGGGTCTTTATGTTTTCTTCTTCCTAATCCATATTATCAAGGGGATATGTGTAGAAGTATACATTGTCTAGTATGTACTAGCATGCTTTATTGTAGGGCTATATATTCCTTCATGTTATGAGCCAATGTATAACATTGGTAAATTGATTTAAGTAGGATTTGACAATGCGATTTTGCACCCGGTGGAGCCGAGTGAGAGGAAACTGGGATAGTCATCATAGTTTTTATAGTTTCGTAACATATTGTGTAGCTTAACATTTTTCTTTGCACTTAAATACATTGCAAAAATATGTAGTAAGCAACTAAAATTCGTAGGGTTTGTAGGTAAGGGGTATCTCTTTCTTCATTTTTCCCATGGACTTGGTAGGTTACCCTATTCAGACACTTAGACATTTGTGCATGCAAGGTGTGCCCTTAAGCCTTTATTTCTTTAACTCCATAAAAAAATTCAGTGGCACTGTAGTTTTTTAATTGGTAAATTTTTCCTATGAGTGCCCCAGGTGTAGATGCCATTAATAAAGGTATGTATTTCTTGTCAAATTTACCCATATCTTGTGAGATTGGCCTTGTTTAATTTGGTGCCCTATATTGAGATTTGGATTTTGGGTTTTTCATTGAGTATTCATGCACAAAATTATATGACTTTGTTTATTTAGATACGTCACATTTAAAATAAATGAATTTATTCTTCATCTGACATTTTACATTATTAAACATTCAATATATACATTTTACATTTTTATATATAAACATTCAACATAATTTTTACGAATTTAAACATGGGCCTCTGTTATGGAAGCTTTGTTGATTTAACAACTTGAACTGATTCCATTCCATGTTGGACTATATTTTAAAATACTAATTGGTTCAATTTTTTAAAATTTCATGTGTACAACACTGGTTGCTTGTTCTTGGACAAATACTAAGCGGTTTGAACTGCACTGTGCACCTTATTTGGTCGTTCCCCAAAAATATTTCCTAATTGCACAACTTACCTTATATGGGTGCACGGGCATTTTTATGCTTATCCTCTTGTCTCATTTTATGCAAGTGTGCTCCAATACATTTTTACAATTCTGCTTCTTGCATCCTTCAAATTTTCTATCTCTACAATATTTTTTGTTCTTTTCTGCGACAGTCATCATATTCCTAAATTTTTTGGATTTCGGCCTTTTTCACATTGCTTTGTTTTGTTGTTCCAAAGCCTGACGAGATGTGCATCCCTCTATATCAGTATTCTACTTCTCTATTTTCAAATTGAACCAAACTTTTTGATCTGTTACTCTATGATATCTCTCCTAGGACTTCTATTTGGGAACTTATTCTCTGTGGTTCTGGCCACCTAGTGGAAACCATGTATGCCATGCCGATGATAGTACTTGGTGAACTATTGCCTTTTCATCTACAATTTTTGGGTCACTATTACCAGTGCATCTCTAAGACTTGATTCAGAATATTTTCTTTCAAAATAATTCTCCATGACCCATAAGTAATGGTTGCCTCCATGTGTACTATTTTCAAGAGTGAAATATGCACATCAATTACAATTTTAAAATATCACAATAAATTTAAATTACAATATCCTTTATATTAAAGTTATATGAAACAAAGCAATGATTCCTTTATAAAGTCTTAAATAATTGAAAAGGTATTAATCTAGTTCTTAATTAATCTTCATCATAGAAAGAAAAGAAATACATATCTTTTCCAAGGTTTACAAATCCTTCCAAATATCAGAGAATGGATTAGAGATTGGACCTTTTTCAGCTAGTGAGCACTTCAGGAGGAACCCAGTTCTTATTTAGAACCAACAAGTTCTTATACAGAACACTCAATGCTTGCAGCACACCATCCCTAACTAGGACAATCCCAGGTGTACATTGTACCGTGAGTTGGACACACACTGTATGCCCCTTCTCCAATGCTCACTATGAGCCAATCAATAAACCTTCTCCTTCATGATTTCCTATACTTCCTTTCCTTATTTTTTCATGTGTCCTTTTTACATTATTTTTCACGGGTTTAAGTAATAACCCAAAGGGTGGTTTCAAATGGTCGTACCCTTTCATAACAACATTAACTTTAATTTTTAATTATAACTTCCCGTGAATTCTCTTTAGTATAATTTATTTTATTTAATCTTTAACTTTTAAGTAACTTTTCATATTTGATTTATTTACAACTTTCACAGGGAAAAAGTCCCGTAACAATTAGATCCCCCTATAATTTAGATGTTGCCCTTAGTATCACAAGGAGCTTTTGCACCAAAAAACACATGAAACAACTTTAGTTAAACAAATGTGGATATTGAGCTTTAATAAAATCAACTTTTTTCCAAGTAGCACTATCAATACGACAATGACTCCATTTGAATTTAACGTCATCTATAATTCTATTACTTAAGGTTCTAGACCCTTTTTCAATTATTATTTCTAGTTCAATTTAAAATTTACAAGTAGGCTCCATAGAAATACTTTTCCAATCAATACCATGATCTACACTATACACATATTTCTTAAGTAAACTCACATGGAATACATTGTGGATTTGTAATTGAGGTGGCAAAGCAAGTCTATATGTGACATCACCTATTTTTTCTAAAATTTCAAAAGGTCCACAAAAATGAGGAGCTATTTTAGAATATTTACCAAGTTTTAATGAACTCCTTTTGGGTTCGACTCTAAGAAAAACTTGGTCACCAATATCAAAATACCAGATAGATCTTTTGGAATCAACCCAACTCTTATATCTATCCTAGTTAGCCTTCATGTTTTGTTTGGATTTGTTAATAATGACTTCCATTTCTAATAGGTTTTCATTCTCATACCAAATCTTATGGATAGGGTTAGACCACGAGATAGGTGTATTACAATTTTGACCATAGACGGCTTCAAAAGGTGACATCTTAATGGTTGAATGATATCCTTGATTGTATGCAAACTCAACTAAGTGTAAATAGTCTTCCCATGACCTAGGCTTATCCATGATATACATTCATAAAATATTGATGCATGAGCATCCCGAGCGAATATGCGATCCTACATCAACCAAAAAGATGATATTTCAGTTTTGGATTGAGTTATCACATTTTGGTATTTCAGTTTGGTTTTGTTGTCATGGATGTCTTCATGTTTGGCAAATTGAAGTTTCATGACAATTGTTCGATGAAATGTTCACAACCATTATTTTGGCAAAGTCTTCGTAGATTCAATACATTCCTCTGGAGGTTGACGGTATATTTGGTTTGAATCATTAAAAGCCAAAATACCTAAATTGTGATGCGTCCATGTGAAGAAGGAAATCGTGTATTTGTAAAACCAAAAAAAAGAAATGTTAAATATATGTCTTCATTTTTTTGTAATTGTTGTGGAGTCTGCGAGAAATAGAGGAAATTGGAAGTTAGTGAAGTCTTTTATTTTAAGCCAAAGCTCATTGGTGGTTATAGGTATATATTAATTTGAAGACTTTCTTTGAATTGAATAAATATGCAATATGCAACACCTAATATGCCATGATATAGTGATAAGGGAAGTTAATTAGATAGTAAAGTTTAACATTAGACATCAGAAGCCATATGGAATCGAAACACACTAGAAGCAACGTCTCATATATCCTTGAATACCTTTGAAGATGAAAAGACATGTGCATAAAATGCATATAGAGGAAGAGTCGATGTGGGGATGACATAGAACTTTGTGAAATTTTATATCTTCAACGCATGGGTTTGCTGGCCATGGTCATATGATAAAGACTAGTTAAAAATAATAAAATCAAAGACCAATGATCACGGATAAGAAGACCAAGCATTCCTTGGTGCAAAAGCTAGAATGCCTTTAGAGGCACGGACTGAGAAAGGTCATGTGACCCATGTAGATTATAGTTGATAGCATGTGGGAAAACTTCTAATTACATGGACAGAATAGTGGCGTAGCAAGAAGGCATTGAAGTGAGGAATGGGAATGTCAAGCATCAAAGGGAAAAAGGAGAAGCTATGATATTGGGCGATGTCTCATTTGAAAGTTCAACCTTTATTCAAAAAGAAAATGAAGCGTGTATGGGCGGTGGGTAGAGTAGGTTGTAGAAGAACAACATATTGATATAGAGAAAGTTAAAGAATAATGTGGGGGCCACTAGATTTTGGCATTATTTGTTGAGAAAAGAACAGTCCAAAACAAAAAAAATTGAAAAGAATATGAAAAGTCATGCTGCTGCATGGGAAAAACAGAGAGAAGATCATACAAAAGTGTGGAAGTGGGAGTAGGCTGCATAGGGGGAGTAAGAGGTAGTGCTTAAACTGCTAGAAAAGATAATTTGTTGCTAGAATGACTTGTAAATGAAGAATGAGGCGATCAGTTGCGAAGACTAAACGCTGCTACCAAGGAGAATGAAATGTAGTGAGAAAAAAAGGAATCATTAGAATTGTATGGCATATTTTGTATAGGATTTTGAATATGAATATCAATAAGAGTCTTTAGTTATATTTGTGTTGCAATGTGAAATTGGGTCTAAGTTTAATCAGGGGAACTACTTGTGTGAATTGTGAGTTGATTTGTTGTGTTTGAGTTTGTGAGTGTTGTTGTAGCAGAGGGAAGATTTAGCATTTGCATTATATGGTATTAGAGTAGGGGATCTTAAGTGTGGAGAGGATTCGCCAGGACCTGTGGGTAGAAAAGAGTGAGAAGGTAGTAGAGAAGAAGAGCTCGTGTGGACTGTTGCAAGTGTGTGAAAGAAGTATTGAGCAGTTGGGAGTTGAAGTGCCATGAAAAGAAGTGTGATTGTAGATTGCAGAGCATGAGTTGAGAGTTGTGAAAGATTGCAGCAAGTGAGAGAAATGGGGATTTATGTAAGAAGGCCCATGATATGGGATGGATGGAGGTAGTATGAAAAGAGGAAAATCTCTTTGATGGTGGTTGATATAAATGCAAGGATGGATAGGATGGAAGCATGACATCATGGTGAATTAGTCAAGCATGATGCATATAAGCAAGAGGATGCAAATGTAGCAGTAGTTGAAGATGAAAAAGAGATGATGGTAGAAGATATTGAAGATGCAGCTATGGAGATTGAGATGGAAACGATGGAGCTTGATAAGGTTGCAACAAAGGATTAAGCAGAAGATGATTTATTATTGTAGATTTTGACGATAGAAGAGGAGTGGCTTGAGAAGATCAACGATGAAGATGAGAAAATGCATGTCACAATGAAGGAAAAAGAGGTAAATCATGAACATTTTGATTTCATTTGTGATCATTCTTCCATAGTGAGAGTAGAAGAGGACGTTGTTGTAGAGGATGAAATAGCATTTGCATATTTGTATGTAGATGCTGCATATTTGTATATAGAGGTTGTAGAAGATGATGCAGATGTAATTTGGTGGAGGTGGTCAGTTTGTAGTAGGTTGGATCCCACGGAGGGGGAGAGGAGAGGAGAAATAATTTGGTAGAGGAGAATGATACATGGTGGATGTGAATCTACGAGAGGAGGGAAGAGTGGTGAATGAAGTTGCGAGAGGACGATGATGCTTGTGCCAATGAGATGTTGGAAAAAGAGGAAGAAGAATTGACCCTGTGCACATTTCACAGCGATGGAGTTCATTGCAGGTTGATTGCAACCTGAAAGGATAGTTCAACTACTCAACTCTACCTTTGTGAGCCTATTCTCAGAAACTTTCTACTTGACATGTTTGATGTAGGAGCATCCCAGGTGAATACATGATCCAGCATCAACCAAAAAGATTATATTTCAATTTTGGATTGAGTTGCATTTTGGTATTTTAGTTTGGTTTTGTTGTCGTGGATGTCTTCATGTTTGGCGAATTGAAGCTTCATGACAGTTGTTTGACGAAATGTTCACAACTATTATTATGGTAAAGTCTTCGCAGATTCAATACATTCCTCTGGAGGTCGATGGTATATTTGGTTTGAATCATTAAAAGCCAAATTACCTAAATCATGATGCGTCCATGTGAAGAAGGAATCATGTATTTGTAAAACCACGAAAAGGAAATGTTAAATATATGTCTTCATTTTTTTGCAATTGTTGTGGAGGCTACAGGAAATAGAGGAAATTGGAAGTTAGTGAAGTCTTTTATTTTCAGTCAAAGATCATTGGCAGTTATAGGTATATATTTAATTTGAAGATTTTCTTTGTATTGAATAAATCTGCAATATGCAACGCCTCATATGCTATGATATAGTGATAAGGGAAGTCAATCAGATAGTAAAGTTTAACATTAGATAGCAGAAGCCATATGGAATCAAAACAAACTAGAAGTAACGCTTCCCATATCCTTGAATACCTTTGAAGATGAAGAGACGTGTGTATAAAATACATATAGAGGAAGATTCGATGTGGGGACAACATAGAACTTTGTGAAATCTTATATCTTCCATGCATGGGTTTGTTGGCTGCGGTCATATGATAAAGACCAGTTAAAAACAACAAAATCAAAGACCAATGATCACATATAAGAAGAGCAAGCATTCCTTGGTGAAAAAGCTAGAATACCTTTAGAGGCACAGACTGAGAAAGGTCATGTGACCCACATAGATTATAGTTGATAGCATGTGGGAAAACTTCTAATTACATGAACATAGTAGAGGTGTAGCAAGAAAGAATTGAAGTGAGGAAAGGGAACACCAAGCATAAAAGGGAAAAAGGTGGGTAGAGTAGGTTGCAGAAGAACAACAGATTGATATAGAGAAAGTCAAAGAATAATGTGGGGACCGCTAGGTTTTGGCACTATTTGTTGAGAAATGAATAGTCCAAAACAAAAACTTTGAAAAGAATATGAAAAGTCATGTTACTGCATGGGGAAAATAGAGAGAAGATCATACAAAAGCATGGATGTGGGAGTAGGCTACATAGGGGGAGTAAGAGGCAGCACTTAAACTTCTAGAAAAGATAATTTGCTGCCAGAATGACTTGTAAAGGAAGAATGAGGTAATCAGTTGTGAAGAATAGAGGTCATTGCCAAGGAGAATGAAATATAGTGAATAGAGATCGGTTGCGGCCAGAAAAAAGAAATCATTAGAATTGTATGGCAAATTTTGTATAGGATTTTGAATATGAATATCAATAAGAGTCTTTAGTTATATTTGTGTTGCAATGTGTAATTGGGTCTAAGTTTAATTAGGTGAACTACTTGTGTGAATTGTGAGTTGAGTTGTTGTGTTTGAGTTTGTGAGTGTTGATGTAGCAGAGGGAAGATTTAGCGTATGCATTACATATCTTCTAAGATTCTATTAATCCAATCTATTTGGCAATCGGACTCAAGATGATATGCAGTACTAAAACTCAAATTGGAACCAAGTTCCATAAAAAGATATTTTCAAAAAGAAAAGGTAAACCTAGGATCTTGGTTTGAAACAATGTTTTTTGGAAGACCATGTAATCTAATGATCTCTTTAACAAAAATATGGGCAATATCAGAAGTAGAGGATTTTATTTTGATAGGTAGGAAATGTGCCATTTTGGTTAATCTATCTACCACTATGAAGATATAATCATGACATTTTGGTGTTTGATGTAGTCCAGTGATAAAGTCCATACTAATTGACTCCCATTTCCAATTTGGGATAGATAAGGGTTGTAAGAGACTAGGGGGTTTACATTAGTCTTCTTTTACTTTTTGACAAGTTAAACATTGTTGGACATAGGTACAGAGCTCACACTTATTTGAGGCTAAAAGTAACTTCTCTTAATTTAGAGATAAGTTTTTTGGAATCCAGGATGTCCATCTATGTGTATATCATGAGAATCCCTCAAAATTTGTTGTTAAGGTTAGGTAGATTAGGAATACATAATATTCCTTTATAATAAAGGAGGCCATTACTACCCAACAAATAATGTTCAAGTCAATCATTTAAATGGACATTAGAGGATTGATTCGGAAACCATTGTAAATTGGTTGGAAATAATCATCAATAGGTAACTTGGAGTTGATATCTTTTTCAAACTGGCTTCTCTCAAGGGTCAAGGCATTAAAACATAAACATTTTTGACTTAATGCATCTGCCACTACATTTTCCTTTCCTAGAACATAATGGATAGTGAAATCATATTCGATTAAGCGTTCCATCCATCTTTTTAGTCTCATGTTAAGTTGAGGTTGAGTAAAAATATGTTGTAGACTACGATGGTCAGTTTTTAATATAAATTTATTTCCTAACAAATAATGGCACCAGACCTTTAAAGCATGGACAATGCCTAATAATTCAAGATCATGGATAGGGTGATTCCTTTGAGCAGGTAGCAACTTTCTTGATTCATAACATACTACTTGATTATTCTGCATTAGAACACCACCTATTCCTGTACCACATGCATCTGTAATCACAACAAAGGGTTTACTAAAATTTGGAATACAAAGAATAGGTGCATATGTCAATAGAGTTTTCAATGTTTTAGAAGCCTTATCACATTCAGGGGTCCATTTATAACTTTGTTCTTTCTTAGTTAGATCGGTCAAAGGTGCAACAATTTTGGAATAGTTTCTAACAAATCAAAGATAAAAACTGGATAATCCTTAAAAAAATTGATTTCATGAGCATCCTTAGGAATAGTCCAATCTCAAATTGCCTTAATTTTAGTAGGGTTAGGTGAAATACCCTTTTCAAAAACCACATGACCTAAATAAGATACTTCTAATTTAAAGAATTTATATTTATTGAGTTTGGAATATAGTTTATGTTTGCGTAAAGTTTCTAGTACCATCCTAAGATGATGTTCATGTTCTTCTTCATTTTTTGAATATATTAAGATATCATTTATAAAAATAATCACAAATACATCCAAAAATGGATGAAAAACATCATGCATCAAAGTCATAAAAGTCGCAGGTGCATTAGTTTAACTGAAAGGCATTACCACAAATTCATAATGGTCATATCATGTTTGAAAAGCAGTTTTGGCAATGTCGGATTCCTTAATACGAATTTGATGGTATCTTGATTGCAAATCTATTTTGGAAAAGCACTTGGCACCATGTAACTAATCTAGAAGATCATCAATTCAAGGTAAGGGGTACTTATTTTTTATGGTTAATTTAGTAAGTTGTCAGTAATCTATGCATAACCTCATGGTTCCATCTTTCTTTTTGATAAATAATACTAGTGCATCCCAAGGGAAGACACTTGGCCTTATTTTTTCTCCTTAAGTAACTATGTTAATTGAATTTTTAGTTCTGTTAATTCAGGAATAAATTGATGATAGGGAGCTCTGGAGATAGGTTCTGCCTTGGAAACTAAATCAATTGCATGTTCTATAAATCGTTTAGGGGGTAAACTATCTAATTCCTTAGGGAAAACATGTTTGAATTCTTGCACCACAAGTTTTATATTAATTTCTAGTTTAAATTTATCACCTTTTGGAATAACATAGCACAAAAGACTTTGCAATTTTTTCTAGCACTATGCTTGACTTGCATGGTTGAAATAGTTTTAATGTGGAGCGGTCTTTTCTCCCCCTATAAAATGTGACATGTCCCCATGTTAGAGTTTAACATAACTTGTTTGTTTCACAACCAAGAAAGGCATATTTTTATCTAACCAACTCATACCTAGAATAGCATCATTGTTACCAAGATTCAGTACATGGAAATGATCATGGGTTATAAAGTTATCTAATTGAAATTCTAGATTTTCAATAATTGCACCAGTTTGTTTAACTATCCTACCATCATCCATTTTGAAAGCTAAAGGTTCAATCACCTTTGATGTAATTTTTAGTTTAGAAACAACTTTAGGAGAGATAAAGTTATGATTGCTACCAGAATCAACAAGAAAAATAATAGGGTGGCCATTTATGGAACCTTTAGTTTCAATTAAGGAAGGATGGAAATGTACTACACCTATATCAACAGCTATATAAATCTTCATGTTGGAAGGAGTAGAGGCATTGTCATTCTTGTTTTGATATTGTTGTGGACAATCTTGTTTATGATGGTTCTTACCACATGTCTAATAGTGTGGAGGCTTGCGAGGACAATATTGTTAAAGGTGATTCTCACCATAGGTCCAACATTGAAGTCCTGGTGGAGTAGGTTTGTCTTTGTTGGGTTTGATCATATTTGTAGATCGACAGTAAATAGTATTTTGATTAGAATGATGTCTACCCTATTTGAAATCCTTCTTGTATGATCCCTCATTATTTCTTTTGCGATTTTCCCTTCTTTACTTTAAAATTTGATTATGTGTTTCAAATTTTTTGGCAATTTGTGCGGCTTCATCTATTGAAATTGGCTTACTACACCATACATGAGCTTGATGTATATGCCTAAAAATGACACGACTCTGTCTAAATAAATATTCTTAATATTTATTTCATTCTAATTCCTCTATCAATAAATAAATAAACAAATTTATTTATTTGATTCATATTTCTTTAAGTTAATTAAATATCAAAATATTTAATTACCTTTTCTAAAGTCAAAATTAAATAAAATCTTTTATTTAATTAAATTCTTCCAAACAATTAAATAATTCTTAATTATTTAATTAAGTCACTTATTTCTCCAAATTTCAATAAATCAATCAAATTTATTTAAATTCTCTTAATCTCTAAAAATAAAATATAATCAAATATTTTATTTATTCTTCCAAATCTTGCGCAAACAATTAAATAAATTTATTTATTTAATTTGCTTTCTTATATTCAAATTTTTCAAAAATCTTCCAAATCTTTTAAAAATAAATCTTCTTCTTCATGCACACAAAATTAAATAATTTATTATTTAATTTCTCTCAAATCATGCAAAAGCAAATCACAAGTTGAGTTAACTAATTCATTCAATCTTGTTTTTATCAATAACTCTTAAATTAGAAAAACGTATTCTAATTTATGAAATCAAATCTTATCTTTATAAAAGAAAGCGGTTAACTCAAACAAAACAGCTTTTGTGTGACACTTGTCTTCTTTCTATTCGTGCACATCCTCTCAAGTCTTCTATACTGTTGATTTTCTCATTCTTTCTATATCGTTGATCTTCTCTCTCACAAGTCTATAAATTGAACCTAATTTCTCTATTTCATTCATCCAAGCTTTTTAGTACTCTTACTCTACAGGAATTACAACGCGCCTTTGGTACCCAAGTCATTCCATTTGTTTGCGATCAACTTGTTACAATATCACTACTATTGTTGTGAAGAATTTCTTCATTGCAATAAACTATCATAGCCATTCCCACTTGACATCTTGGAAATAGCAAGGAAGTGCACCTTTTGAGGGCCATATTCATACACAAGATTATTTGAAATAGGCAATCAATGGAAGCCATGAAGTGAAAAGGTTTTGCAAGGTTTGAAGTTCCTTTTGTTTGATTGATTTCTTTGTTTCTTATTCTATTGAGTTTTGAGTATTGTTGATATATTTATTGATTATTCATTTACACCAATTTTCTCATAACATTTTTGGTGCCCACCATGGGGCCCACTAACCTTACTTTTTTTTTTCTAAAAAAAATTGATTTTTTCGAAGCTAGGTATGGAAAAATGTAATCATAATGCAGAAAATCTGAAGATCCTTGTTCACTAGTTTGAGAGAATAGGCATTGAGCATTCAAACGGTGTAACCTTAGCTCAAACAATTTCTGGGTTTTGTTGAAAACATCAAAATTTTATTTGGGTATCTCTTACTTTTTGCAGAAAGTGCATGGATTTCAAGTAAAATAGATCACAAATTCATGTCCCTATTTTTACCCTATGTTTGTTTTCTTTTTTTGCTTTTTTGGCCTATTTTTAGCAATTTTATGAAATTAAGCATATATGTGTAACTTTAGCTCAAACAATTTCTGGGTTTTGTCAAAAATATCAAAATCCTATTTAGGTATCTTTTATTTTTTGCAGGAAGTGCATGGATTTCAAGAAAAATAAATTCCAATCCATGTCCCTATTTTTAGCCCATGCTTGCTTTTTTTTTTTTTTACTTTTTCAGAGCAGTTTCACAAAATTGGGCATATCTTTTGCATAAGGAGTCAAATTTTCATAAAACCAGCAGTGTTGGAAAGCTGGTTCTTCCAACTTTTCTATGGTGAAAGAATTTTGAGGTAATTTTATTAGATTTGTTAGGTACACTCAGTCAAAGTCAACCATTCTTTGCAAAACTCAAACGGGCATAACTTGTGCAAAATTTATTTAATTTTCATGAATTTTTTTTGAAATTACATAGAATTTCATGTAGAATCTGATCATAATATCCAATCTAGTGTACCTAATATTATTATCAATTTTTTTTCAAATTGCTTATTTTTTACCTAACAAGTTACGCGCTTTTGGTTGAGTTGATTTTATGCTAACTATTGAGTTTTTGGTGGAACTAATCAACTTTTTGTAGCTTCTTATTACTCAAATAGAGAAAATGGGTTTTCCTAACATGTTCATGCAGGACGAGCGTTGAAGAATTAAAAACCTATCACACTAGGTCTTAGGAACATATTGCTTTCTTAAGGGACAATGGACATAAATGCAAAAAATACTTCAATTTTTAAGGGACAATGTACATGAATGCCAAACACTTCAATTTCATAATGTACAATTGACAAACTACAATTGCGTGTGTGCCCAAGTAGCTAACTCATTTAGCTTTTTCATTTTAATTAGGGGAAAAGAACTACTATCTTTCATATTTTTTGAATGGTACTAGGCCTATGCTCTCCCCTATCTTGGGTGACCAAAATGCCAGACATATCATTTCACATGTGTTAAACCTTTAGAGAGGCCTGCCCTTGGATATCCTTCCGTCCAAGTGGGAACGACCTTAAGTCGTAACAAGCTAAAGCCAAGCTCTGCCAAGCCACTATAAATAAATTGTGTTTGGAGTGAAAGCTTCAAACAATGAGTGAAGTTGTGTTATACCGACAACCAACCTCCCCCAAAACCCTCCAAGGTGTAACCCTTGAAGGCTGGGAGACTCCATAATGGAGAGTAGTGTTGTCGCATGTATAACCACTCGAACGGTTGCACTTACTAGTTATCCTTTGTTTTTAGTAGCCAAAAACCCCTATAAACCGGTGCAGGGAAGGGAGATTATCACCTCCCAAAGATGCCTCATCTAGAAATAGTGAGAATTTGGTTTATATTGTCCCAACTAGCCTAGGATTTGTACTTACTTTTTAGTCAAAAAGAGTCCAAAAATTACCAAAAAAAAAAAAACTATGAAAATATTCTTTATGTTTGTTGTGTCTTTTTGTCATAATTGAAAAAAATTAGATCAAAAAGACCAACTTGCAACCAAGAAACCAAAAACATCAAAAAACGTGTCAAAAATTACAAAAAATAGTCAAGAAAACCAGAGTTGTGCATCTATCCTGCAAAGCTGCACATATATCTCGACCTGTTGTGCATTTACTGTGACTTCCTGCACATTTATCTTCTGTTACGACGCCTTTATCATTTGCCAGAGTTGCGCATTTAACTTGACTTATTGTGCATTCATCCTCTATTTCAGTGTATTTGTTGCTGCGCATCCAAGACAGTGAGCATTTCCCAGTCTTTTGAGAGAAAATTTTCAACTTTTTTGGGTACCCATTTCAGTCTTGTGTCAGTTTCTATGGAGATGACAAACCAATTAGAAGTAATTTCTCAAGAACTCCAAGCCATACAACAACGAATAGCAATCTTAGAAGATGAATCTTCCAAAAAAATAGTATTTGCCACAGGGCACATCTCCTTATCCACATATACCAAATCCCTCCCAACATAAGCATGCTAGTACTAGCTACGCCTCACCCCAAAATCATACATTTTTTCTGTCTTAATGATACTCTTGACAAGACAAGCACCGCCTCAAGTGGGAAATCATGTACCAATCCGTCTACCAGTCCTACACCAACATCGACATCAAGTTCCCCAATCTCAAAACCACCCAAAGAATCCATTTATGATTGGCTCTAAAGACTATTCTACAAACCTAAAAGTGAAAGAAGAGCTATGGAAAAATCTGAACCCACTCATCCATCACGTCATCCATTACCTCATACACCTACGAAGGATGTGATCCAAGGGCTACTAGCAGAGAGTCACCCATGTCCCTAAATTCTAGTCTTTGACCTTACCAAAGATTTTTTCAATGACATGTCAAATCCTACAACCCCTTCATATAATATGCAACCCCTTGAGCTTATTGAAGAACTTCCTACCATGAACCAAAGTCAAGGTCCATTGTACCTTCATGTTGTCGACCTAGAACCTATCCAAGAGTCCTCTACCTCCACTTTAATTCAAGCACATCAAGGGTTATGTCAAGAGCACACTTTAGAGCATGTGTAAACATCAAACCTTTGTCTAAATCAAGATCAAAGCACTCCTATCCAACCCATCCATAACATTTATCTTTTCTACGACCAAGATATTACCTTTGAAGAAGCTATCCATGAGCAACTTGATCCTATACATGAGAAAGAGATCCAATTCCAATCCATCCATAACCTTTATTTTTTCCATGATCAAGATATTATCATCGATGAAGAACCTATGCACGAGCACATTGATCCCATCACGCTTAATCCTATCTATGATCAAGATCCCATCTACGATCAAGAGCCTATCTATGATCAAACAAACCATGATGATCCTCTTAGCCAAGTTTATGCATTCCATGGTTATGAGCCTATCACCCCATCTCGTCCTATCTATGATTCAACAACTTCCACTTCCCTTGATGAGACAATTGCCTCCCAAGTGCACATAGCTGATCAAACCAATAACTTGAATCTTAATGAGCATAATAATAATCAAGAGCCTAATGATCCTTCATTGTCTATTATCGACCATGTTGTAAATCCATTATCCTATCCCCTTGGTCTCACTACCTTCATGCACGAATGTTCCTCCTTAGAACACCAGCAACCATTATCCTCTATCTCACCTCCTCGATCCAATAAGGAACTCGTGTCTAGTGTTCCACCTATACATAATCCCACTATCCATCGCATACTCCAAAATATGAACTATCAAGGTAAAGTTTTAGGCCTTCATGAACAAGGTACTTTGGAGCCTATCTGTGTCAATGTTCCTCCACCCTCTTATGGCCTTAGATACACACCCCAAGGTGAACAATCTCAAGATGTTGGTACTTCCTCCACTCCCCCTAAATCCACCACTTTCCATCAAAAATCCTATCATATCCCCAAAACATATGTTGCCATTCCACCTCCTTTATCGTATACATCCCAAAAACATGTGACCATACACCTTCCACCATCCAATCTACCTCCACTACTTCCAACTCCTAACATCCCTCCATGCATGTTACCACCACTTCTTCCAACACCTTATCCATCCATCCATGGATCCTCTAAAAATTCCAATCATGGCCAACAAATGCACAAGTTGTCTAAACAAAGAGCTTCCACCAACCCCACTTCCACCATCTCAAGGAGATTCAATAGCAAATATTTGGATACCTCTACCTATAAAGTCAAAAATCCTAAAAGTCCTCATGCTTGCGGATATAGACGCCAAGAATCAAAGTAGAACCCATCTCAAAAGCTGTATACATCCACACACCTCAAAGCAAAAATGAAAAAGTGTGGGTCCCCAAGCAACAAGTAATTACCTCTGAAGCTACACAAAAGATGCATATACCCAAGCCTATACCTTCACAAGTAAAAAGAAAAATGGTTTGGGTGCCTAAGCAAAAAGCCATCAAGTCAAATGAGGCATCCACCTCTCAAGAATCCCAACCATTCACTTCCTCCTTTTTCATCCAAAAGTCTCAAATCCATTCATCCCACATGACAAGCAAAAATCAGAAAAATACTCAGTCTATGTGGGTCCCTAAATGCCTACATCATTCATCCACCAAGAAAAACTCTCCATTGCTTCCTACACCACCTTCCTATCATGAGCTTCAATGTTTATCACGGTATGTGCAACCGTTGGTCATGGTTCACTTCCATCCCACACCATTTCCACATACCTCCATCTCCCCTTCCTTCCACTATTATCTTACATATCTTCCTCATCCTATTCCTATGGTCCATGCTTTTGCATAAGCCTTCTATCCATCCTTACATAAGTCTTACCTAATCCACATCATAACCCACTATCGCACCTTTGATAATCCGCTATCTACCTTCTCCATCTCACTTTCATGCAATCTTCTACCAACATCTATGAGAACACTTAACATAGTCCATGCGACAACATCACATCTAGTGGGACTATCACCTTTCATGGAGCCAGGCACTTGAGTCCCTCTCATCCGTATTCCACTTATCATATCCAAATATTCAAAAAAAAAGAAAGAGAAATCCCTTCGTCCAACGGTGAAAATCTGGCAAACAGACGCCTTGGATAAGTACCATGATGAAAACCTGGCAAAATAGGTGTCATGTGTAAGTTGATCTCCTATGTCACCTACACTTGGGGGCACCTTGTCTAATCAGCATATCACTTTTCTCCTATCATTACCTTCCATACCATCGGCATATCCTATCCTTTATCTTTACCCATTACATACCTATCTTGTCAAATCCATCCATCCTATCTTACCGCACCCTCCTATCATCTGTATCCTGCACATACCTATCTTATTAAGTCCTACCGTCTTCCATTCCTCTTTTAATCTTGATACAGATATGGGGGCAAAATGTCAAAACATGCTTTAGAAAAACTCTTGATGTACCTTGTCTTTTTCAAAACAATCTAATCCTCTCATTCTCCTATCATTGTAAGCATTGTCGTGAAAAATCCTAAGTATCCTACTTACAATAGGGCACGTTATTCCTATGCAACATAGTCCTTGGAGATCACATCCTTGTTTCCTTCTACCTAGCCATCCGTGGTGTTCCCTTGTCATTGGTATCTATCACTTAGGCTATCCAAAAAATCCCAAAAACATCAAATCATTTGCAACCCAATCTACTAGTACCATTCCTCGAACTACATTTCCTCTGTGTCGTCACATAGGCAAGGCCATTATCAATGCGCCTCCGAGGCTCTGCTTCCTGTCCATCCCATATCTTATCGTCTATCCTCTAGCCCGTCCATGTCTAAGTCCAAGTCCTCGAACTATGTTGCCTCTGCGTCATCACGTAGGCAAGGCCATTGTCAATGCACCCCCGAGGCTCTCACGCTCCACTGCCCATACGTTCCATATCTTGTTATCTGTCCTTCTATCTATCCCCATCCACGCAAGCGCAACAAAGCCCACTTTCAAATAGAAATCTTGATGCAAAACATCAACCTATCCAAAGCAAAGCAAAAACAAGAGAAAAACAATCTTAACGATTATCTCTAAATTTTGGCAAGGAAAACACATCTAATGCAATAATGTTTTGTGTTTGTGATCAGGTTAAGGAACAACATCTTTATTTTTGTTATCATGTCTTTCTATTCTACTTGAGGATGCCAAAAGCTAGAGATGCTATGATGGGGGCATGATTCTTTTCTTTGTTTGATGTTTGTGGATCAATCTTTAGTAATGTGAAGCCTTGTCTAACGACATGATTAGCAAAAGATCATCGAGGACATCAGAGGTCTAATATGAAAGGGGGCAATCCTTGTCTATTGAAATGCAAGTAGTACTCAGGTCATCTAGATTCAATTTTGACTAGATGCTTATATCAACTTGCTATATTAAAATCCATGTAAGCAATACTCAAGTCATCTCTATTCAATTATACCTTGATGCTTGTATTTTCTCACAACATTTTAAAAGCCCAATGATGAAACAAAGCACTTCAAAATACTTGCAATATCAAGATGACAAATATCCATATCCATATCCATAACGTATCCAATTGCATTTCATATCCTGTCATAAACCATATCAATCAATCATAACTATTCGTGTTGCTCTAGGGACATATTGTATCCTATTATCTTTACCCATTACATACCTATCTTGTCAAATCCATCCATCCTATCTTACCGCACCCTCCTATCATCTGTATCCTGCACATACCTATCGTATTGAGTCCTTCCGTCTTCCATTCCTCTTTCAATCTTGATACAGATATGGGGGCAAAATGTCAAAACATGCTTTGGAAAAACTCTTGATATACCTTGTCTTTTTCAAAACAATCCAATCCTCTCATTCTCCTATCATCGTAAGCATTGTCATGAAAAATCCTAAGTATCCTACTTACAACGTATCTAATTGCATTTCATATCTGCATCCATAACATATCCAATTGTGTCTCATATCCATATCCATATCAAATTGCATTCCGTATACTATCAATGCAATAAAGATTCTATGCAGAGTATCATGTTTACAAAAGCTTGTGATTCCTTCTATTGAGTCATTATTCTGGCAATCAAATTTCTATCTATCATTGTCTCTTTCATCCTTGTCTAGTCAGTCTGAGCAATGATCCAAATGCAAGTCTATCCTTAATCCATACCAATCAAGTCAATCAATCTTGTCAAATCATCCAATCGCAATCAGCGGTCTTGATCCTAATCTTGTTGTAAACCATATCAATCAATCATAACTATCATGTTTCTCTAGGGACATATCGTTCCCCTCCATGACAACACTATCCTTTGTGTTAATCTAGGGATCTGTCGATCCTCGCCATGACAACACTATCATCAATCCATATCGATTATTCATTTGGTTTACCGCTTGACAGGGGCAATACCTTGTTTGTTCTTATATCATTTGTGCATGCTTGCTTACTTGCTTGTGTGTTATCATTTTATCTTGCATCGCGTATCATTTGGCTCTTTCTTCAACCAATTTCTTCATCCTACCCTTTTTTTCACCTTCTTCATCGTGAGATTGTCCGTCTCGCGCCCTTGAAACTCTCTCCTCATCTAATCTCTTGAGGGGGCATCATCATCCTATCTTTCCATTGCCATCTTTTTTTTCTATCTATACCTTAGCTTCCTTGAAATGATGTTACTCGACACAAATCTCATCATCTCGAACATCACATCAAAGAGGGGCAAAATGTATATGCCTAAAAATGACATGACTCTAACTAAATAAATAATCCTAATATTTATTTCATTCTAATTCCTCTATCAATAAATAAATAAACAAATTTATTTATTTGATTCATATTCCTTTAAGTTAATTAAATATCAAAATATTTAATTACCTCTTCTAAAGTCAAAATTAAATAAAATCCTTTATTTAATTAAATTCTTCCAAACAATTAAATAATTCTTAATTATTTAATTAAGTCACTTATTCCTCCAAATTTATTTAAATTCTCTCAATCTCTAAAATAAAATATAATCAAATATTTTATTTATTCTTCTAAATCATGCACAAACAATTAAATAAATTTATTTATTTAATTTGCTTTCTTATCTTCTAATTCTTCAAAAATCTTCCAAATCTTCTAAAAATAAATCTTCTTCTTCATGCACACAAAATTAAATAATTTATTATTTAATTTCTCTCAAATCATGCAAAAAGCAAAATCACAAGTTGAGTTAACTGATTTAATTAATCTTGTTTTTATCAACAAACTCTTAAATTAGAAAAAAACATTCTAATTTATGAAAGCATATCTTATCTTTATAAAAGAAAGCAGTTAACTCAAACAAAACAACTTTTTGTATGACACTTGTCTTCTTTCTATTCGTGCACATCCTCTCAAGTCTTCTATACTGTCGATCTTCTTATTTCTTCTATATCGTTGATCTTCTCTCTCTCACGTCTATAAAGTGAACCCAATTCCTCCATTTCATTCATCCAAGCTTTTAGTAAACTTACTTTGTAGGAATTACAGTGCACCTTTGGCACCCAAGTGATTCCATTTGCTTGCGATCAACTTGTTACCATACCATTACCATTGTTGTGAAGCTCTTCTTCATTGCAATAAACTATCATAGCCATTCCGACTTGACATCTTGGAAATAGCAAGGAAGTGCACCTTCTGAGGGCCATATTCATATACAAGATCATTTGAGATAGGCAATCAATAGAAGCCATGAAGTGAAGAGGTTTGCAAAGGTTTGAAGTTCTTTGTTTGATTGATTTCTTTGTTTCTTATTCTATTGAGTTTTGGGTATTATTGATATATTTATTGATTATTCATGTTTACACCAATTTTCCCATAACACTTGGTATTCATGTCTTAAACCATTAATAAATCGAACTACTTGATCATGTCCCTAAATGAATGGTACAAACTGATTGAGCAGTTCAAAGTTTTGTTTATATTCATTCACTGTTTGAAGTTTCTATTTTAACTCAAAGAATTCATTCCTCTTTTCTTGCATAAAATCATCTGAAAGGTATTTTTGTTGAAATAATTGTTCAAATTGTGGCCATTTTACTTTGTTGACTCATAGTTTCAAGGATCTAATAGTATCTTTCCACCAATTCAAAGTGGTATGTTTTAATTGGTAGGTGGCGATTCAAGTTCTACCATAGCTACTGGTGTCTTGAAGGTCAAAATATCTTTCTAAGTTGGTCAACCATTGTTCCACTTCCTCTCCTATACCAGTATTAGCACTATATTTAGGTAACTTAATTTTGTGAACAAAATTGTCTAATTCTCGTCGTGTTCATTTGCTTGTATTGTCTTCTGAGGATTTTGATTTAGAAGTGTTGAAACTACTATTATTTTAGGAGTCAAAATCTCATTAGATGACTCTAGTTGTTTCTTACTAGTACTTTTCGATTTGCCTTTATTTTTTCTTTTATCCTGATGCCTAGTTGGTTTTGAAATATTTTTCTTGCTTTTCAATAGTTCTACTTCTGTTTGTCCTTTCCATTTTGAAGCTTCCTACCTAAGTTGTTGTACTTGAGCAGCTAGTTGGGTAATTTCATTCATTAAAGCTTGATTGGTTTTTTCTAATGCCTCGTAGGCTTTGTGGTCACTTTCAAATATCATTGTTATAAGTCAATATGTATACAATCAAAAGGATTAAATCAGATTGTAATCAATGTCAAGTTGTTTCTTATGTACTCCTATTAAACAAGCAATTGTTTTGGTCAATTTTCACTAGAAAAATGTGTATAACTCCCTTGTGATGTTATAAATTTCTATTTTAAGGGACTTATTCAATAAGGATCACAAGTTTTTCTTTCATTATTATAAGTTTAAAGCACAAATTAATGTGTAGGCTAGTGGTAAGATTCTTTCCTAGAGTATGAGAGGTCTCGAGTTCAATTCTTGGAAAGATGTTTTTGTAGGAATTTACTAGTGCAGTCATGGTCAGAGGGTTCACAAAATGAACTGTCCAAACCATGCAACTAGAGTAAACACAACAGAAACAACACAAATGTAGAATGCACAGGCCTGCTTTTCGGGTTACAACAGATATGCAAGATATGGCATTGAAGTGTCTTCCAAAAAAAAACCTAATCTAAACTATCAAACTTATGAAATCAACTAACATCCTAATGCATCTAATAGATCTATATATATCATCCTCAAGCTCATAGAATCCTTCGCGTCAGCCAAAAGAGGTTACAATCCCCAATGAAAGGTGTAACGTGTAGAAATGGGTAGGTCGGCCTTCAAACTTTGGTATTACTCCGCAAATGGATGAAACTTGGTGCAGACCTCAAGGAAGGTCTATTTGATCCATATGTATCATGTATGATGTTTCATTAGGCTCTGCAAGTACCTTCTCCTTCAACTGACTATCTGTATGCTCTGCTTTGTGAGAATTGATGATCTTCTGATAGCGATAACATCAACAAACAAATCCAAATGACCTAAAATTTGAATATGATGTAGATGATGATATCTAGATGCAACGTTCTGCTCTACGAGCTCTAATCTAAATATGCAGTGAAATGCAGTACAAAATTATGTTGAAACTACAAATGACTGAACTAAACTGAAAATGCAAGAAAAGAAAGAATGCAAATATTTTGGTTGATGCAAGATTGCTCTGCAACCTGGGATGCTCCTACATCAGACACCCAAGGTTGTTGAAAAAGTGAGTCCCTCACTTTGCTGGGGCTAGACGAAAACCAAGGCGGTCCACCTCAGCTTGAGAAATCCATTTTGAATCTTCTTCCAGTCTGCCTTTCCACTTTACCAAATATTCTTTGTACTACTTGCCTCTGGTGTTGTATCCAACTCTGTTGTCCAAGATGTCCTCTATATGCTCTAGTTGTTGCTGTGGTAATTGACTCTTCAATTCATCTTCAATGTTGTCACTTGTTTCTCCTTCATGATACTGATATAGGTCTGTAATGTTGAATATAGGTGATATACCAAATGTCTCTAGTATCTCTACGTCATATGCATTTCTTGAATCAAACTTCCTAAGTATCTTACATGGTCCAAACTTCTTCATCTTCAACTTGTTGTATGTCCACACTGGAAATCTCTCTTTTCTCAAATATACCATTACTTCATCTCCAACTAAAAATTCTTTGTGTCTCCTCTTCTCATCTACTTGCTCCCTATACTTACTATTCATCTCCTCCAAATTCTTCTTGACCTAATTATGTAGTGTCTCCATGTATGCTAAAAATTCTTCTGCTTCTACACTTCTCTTATCCTCCACACTAATATCTCTCAACTCTGCTACTCCTCTAGGTTTCATTCCAATCACAATCTCAAATGGTGTCTTCCTTGTACTCCTATTCACTGAATTATTGTATGCAAACTCTACTTGCGGTAAAATTAAATCACAATTTCCTGCTTTGTCTCCAACTAAACATCTCAACAAGTTACCCAAACTCCTATTTACCACTTCTATTTGTCCATTTGTCTGTGGATGAAATGTTGAACTAAACTTTAGATTTGTCTTCATCTTCTTCCATAATGTCCTCCAAGCATCTAATGAATCTTGCATCTCTGTCTAAAACTATACTCTTAGGAAATCCATGCAATCTCACAATCTCCTTGAAAAATAGGTCAGCAACATGCACTGCATCATTTGTCTTCTTACAAGGTATGAAATGTGTCATCTTCAAAAATCTGTCTACCACTACAAATATAGAATCATGTCCTCTCTGTGTCTTCGACAATCCTAATATGAAATCCATGCTTATATCTTCCCAAGGTCTCTCTGATACTGTCAAAGATTTGTACAATCTAGTATTCTGACTACTCCCTTTTGCAATTTGACATATTCTGTAACTCTGAATAGACTTCCTTACATACTTATATATCGGAGGCCAAAAATAATGTTCACTTACCAAAGCTACTATCTTATCAATTTCAAAATGTCTTGCCATTCCACCACTATGCTTCTCTTTTATCAAATTATCTCTCATTGAACTCCTAGGTATACACAACTGATTTCCTTTCAATAACTTATCCTCCTGAATGAAATAATCCAACCACTTAGTTCTATCTATCACAACAAGTTCCTTACACACTTTCCATGGTTTTGCAAAATCAAGATCTTCCTCATACATGTGCTTCAGTTCTTCAAAACCTAATACCTCTACTCTCATCTCTGTCAACAAATTCCTTCTTCTACTCAATGCATCTGCAACTTTGTTTGACTTCCCACTCCTATGCTTCAATACAAATGTGTAACTCTGCATGAACTCTAACCATCTCATATGTCTCTGATTCAACTTTCCTTGATTGTTTAGATATTGTAAGGCTTGATGATCCATGTACAATACAAATTCCTTAGGCAACAAGTAATGTATACACTTCCTCAAAGCTTGAATTATGGCATAGAACTCCTGATCATAAACTAAATATCTTCTCCTTGCATCATTCAACTTCTCACTGAAATATGCTACTTGTCTCCCTTCTTGACTTAATACTACTCCTATTGCATGCCCACTGGCATCACAATCCACTTGAAATACTTTGTTGAAATCCGGTAATGCTAACATTGGTTGCTCTGTCACTTTCTGCTTCAATAATTTGAAACTCTTATTTGCTCCTGATGTCCACTTAAAATCCTTTCTATCACCTCTCATTGTCTCTGTCATTGGTGTGCATACTGAACTGAAATTTATAATGAACTTCTAGTAGAAACTAGCTAATCCATGAAATTTTCTTACCTCTCCAATGCTCCTAGGTGTTGGCCACTCAACAATTGCTCTAACCTTCTCTTGGTCCTTCTTCAATCCTTCCACAGAAATCACAAATCCTAAATATACCAATTCTTCGTTCATGAAACTACATTTCTTGATGTTTATCAATAATTTCTCTTCTCTCAACCTCTGCAATACTTGTCTGATATGCCCCAAATGTTCTTCCTTTGTCTTACCGAAAATCAAAATATCATCCAAGTATACAATAATAAACATACCCAAGAATTTCTTCAAAATCTCATTCATCAACCTTATGAAAGTACTTAGTGCATTAGTCAATCCAAAATGCATCACTAACCATTGATACAATCCTTTATTTGTCTTCAATGCAGTCTTCCACTCATCTCCTTCTCTGATTTTGATATGATGGTATCCACTCTTCAAGTCTATCTTTGTAAAATATTTTTCTCCACTCAAACAATCCATAATGTCATCCATCCTTGGAAATGGAAATATATACTTAACTATGATCTTATTGATTGCTCTAGAGTCTGTACACATTCTCCATTCTCCATCTTTCTTTGGTGCTAGTACTGCAGGTACCACACATGGGCTCAAACTTTCTCTGATCAATCATTTCCTCAGTAGCTCCTGTATTTGTCTATTCAGCTCCACATTCTCTGTTGGTGTCATCCGGTGTACTGCTTTGTTAGGCAAACTAGCTCCAAGTAGAAGGTCCATATGATGACTGATACTCTGGATTGGTGGCAATCCTTCAGTACATTATCTGATATGACATCTTCACACTGTGTCAACAATTCAGTTATCTCTTATGGTTGTGATTCTTCAGTTTCTTTATTTAGGGTTTTGCACTTCTTAGGAATCAAAGCAAAACACATATTCTTATATCTCAATCTATCTAGAAATTTCCTTCCATCAACCAAACAGATTCTATCATTCCAACATATTTCACTCTTAGGCTCATCTTCCTAAGGTATTAAGATATGTTTCTTCCCATTTGATGTTATAGTGTAAGTATTCTTTCTCTCATCATGTATAGCCTTTCTATCATACTATCATGGTCTACCCAACAATATATGACATACATCCATCGGCATAATATCACACAATACTTCATCATTATAAGATCCTATATGAAATTTCACCAAACATTGTTCACTCACCAGTACCTTATGTTCATCTTGAAGCCATGCTTTCTTGTAGGGATTAGGGTTTTTCAATCTCTCTAGGTTTAGCTTAGTCACCATCTCTTTTGAAACTAAATTATCAGTACTAACACTATCAATTATAACCTTACAACATTTACTTCCTGATTGCATCTGGTCTAGAACAAACTTTTCCTTTGCGATGGTTCCTAAGTTGTCTCTGCTTGAAATAATGCTCTCCTCATGACTAGTGATTCTCCTTTCTTTGGTTTTCCAACAGAACTAGGTGATCTAGCAGGTTCTTCCTCCACATAAGCTGCTCTTGCATCATTTTCTATCTTCTTACTTGCACTTCCTTGATGACATTCAAATGCTCTATGTCCTTCACCTCCACACTTAAAACAAGTTCCTCTGAATGTTCTCTTATCAAACCCTCTTTCATCTCTCCAGTATCCTTCACTGCGGTAAGAATTATGATTCCCTATGTTGTTGTGGTAGAAACTTCTGTCATCTCTCTGGTATGAATTGTTATATGTCTTCCTTCTTGTATGGACTTTCCTTGTTCTATTTTGCATAAGGTCTTTCTCCTCTAGAATATATTCTACCTCTCTGAAATTTACCTCCTCTTCCTCTCCATCTCTTCTCATGCTTCTTATTCAACTTGTCTTCAACTTTCAGGGCAAACTGATATGCTTCTTCTATTGTTGTCATCCTTACCAAATTGAGTTCTTCTTGAATGTTCATTCTCAATCCATTTATGTATCTTGCCACTGCTTCACTATGTCCAGTCCTTATAATCATCTTATGAAATTCTTCAGTATACTCCTTCATAGATTTCTCCTTCTGCCTCAAGTTTTGTAATATCTTCAACAATTCTAACTCATAGTCAATAGGTATGGATTGGTTCTTCAACTTTGTCACCATCCTATCCCATTTTATGATCTTTTCTTTTCCTCTCCTATTTCTATCCAATTGAACTTCTTTCCACCAAATAGCAGCACGTCCTTTCAAATTAGTCTTTGCAAATCTTACTTTCTCTAGGTCTTGAATTTCCTCATATTCAAAGTATTCTTCCAAGTCATTTATCCAATCAATCAATTCCTCCAAATTTAAATTTCCAATATAGTTTGATACATCTACTCTAGGTCTCTTACCAATCTTAGAAATAGCTTTCAACATCTTCACCTGATCTGATTCTTCTTCTAATAAGGCTTCTTCATTTTGATCTGAAAAATGGAATTCTTCATCATCACTTTCAACATTATGTCTAGGGTTTAGTCCTCTTCTTCTATCTTCTTCTATAGCATCCAATCTAACTTTCATTGTCCTCATCATCTCGATCATTTCTTCCATTCTTCCAGCAACATTGGCCATAACAGGCATCCTCCTCAGCAGTATCTCTTCCTAGGATCTGGTCTAACTACCTCAATTCAGCGATCTGACTACAAGGTAGAAACTGCCTCACAATTGACGCTCTATTGACAAACACAAGTAGACTGCCTCAAGTCGGTGATCTGTTCACAACAAGATCTTACAAAATGCCTTCACTTCCTAAAGGATTCAAAACTTCACTCTGATACCACTTGGTGCAGTCACGGTCGGAGGGTTTGCAAAATGAACTGTCCAAACCATGCAGCTAGAGTAAACACAATGGAAACAACACAAATGTAGAATGTAATGGAAGATTCATATATTCAAAATATCAAAGAATTACAATACTCATATGCTGGCAACATGCAAGCTACAATCAAAGGGTTCATAGGCCTACTTTCCAGGTTACAATAGATATGCAAGATATGGCATTGAAGTGCCTTCTAGAAAGAAAATACCTAATCTAAACTATCAAACTTATGAAATCAACTAACTAACTTCCTAATGCATCTAGAGATCTATATATATCATCCTCAAGCTCATCCTCAAGCTCATAGAATGCTCTGCATCAGCCAAAAGAGGTTAGAATCACTAATGAAAGGTGTAACATGTAGAAATAGGCAGGTCGACCTTGAAACTCTGGTCATGCTCTGCAAATGGATGAAACTTGGTGTGGACCTCAAGGAAGGTCTATCTGATCCATATGTGCCATGTATGATGTTTCATTAGGCTCCGCAAGTCACGAAAGTGCTCCGCAAACCTTCTCCTTCAACTAACTGTCTGTATGCTCTACTCTGAGAACTGATGATCTTCTGATAGTGATAACTTTTAGCAGATAAATCCAAATGACTTGAAATTTGAATATGATGTAGATGATGATATCCAGATGCTACGTTCTACTTTTGCAAGCTCTGATATGAAGATGTGGTACAAAATGTTGAAATTACAAATGACTAAACTGAACTAAAAATGGAAGAAAAGAAAGAATGCAAATATTTTGGTTGATGTAAGATTGCTCTGTAACTTGGGATGCTCCTACATTATTTACACTCACCCTTTCTTTGGCTTCACCCATAGGTACACCTAAATTTTTTTACCTTGTATGCCTTTATCACAAAATGATTTTTTTGTAGGATTTTACACTTGTGCACCTTTAAAATGGTGTTTTGTAGGATTTTACACTTACCCTTTCTTTGGTTTAACCTGTAGGTACAACTAAAAGGACTTCCTAGTGCTTAGATTGGACAAAAACAATTTATAGAAATAATTGTATCACAAATTGGCAAGCTTGATGTGAAGATTGTTCTATATTTGAGCGACAATTCTTTCAAAGGTGGAATTCCTATTTAGAACAATATTAACTTGGACATAAGATGGCAAAATGATATAAGATGATTTAGGTCTTCCTAACTTACCGGTTCCTTACACGAATAAAGTGAATTCAATTGATATGATTTTGATAGTTTATACTTATGATAACTAGTTGGCTTTGTTTCTATCAAAACCAGGTTAAAGTAATTTACAGCTTTTAGGTTTTGGCAAGGAATATCGAGCACACAAAATTAAATTCAAAAAATATAAGGGAAGCAACCAAAATTAAAGTGTTATTCATTACATTGGTTTACTGGTTCAATATATTTAATGCACAAACATAATTAGTTCTGATTGGTGCAGGCTCTTATACCAAATGAAACATACTATTTTCCAGAGTGAAATATGCACAACAATTACAATTTTAAAATATTATGATAAATTTAAATTACAATATCCTTTATATTAAAGTTATATAAAATAAGAAAATAACAATGATTCCTTTATAAAGTCTTAACTAATTGAAAAGGCATTAATCTAGTTCTTAATTAATCTTCATCATAGAAAGAAAATAAATACATATCTTTTCCAGGGTCTGCAAATCCTTCCAAATATCACTCCGGATAATGGATCAAAGATTGGACCTTTTTCAACTAGTGAGCACTCCAGGAGGAACCCAGTTCTTATTTAGAACCAACATGTTCTTATGTAGAACTCTCCATGCTTTGCAGCACACCAACCCTAGCCAGGACAATCTTGGGTATACATTGTACCCCAAGTTGGACACACACCGTATGACCCTTCTCTAATACTCACTGCTAGCCAATCAATAATCCTTCTCCTTCATGATTTCCTACACTTCTTTTCCTTATTTTTTCATGTGTCCTTTTTATTTTCACGGGTTTAAGTAATAACCCAAAGGGTAGTTTCAAATGGTCACACCCTTTCATAACAACATTACATTTAATTTTTAATTATAACTTCCCATGAATTCTCTTCAGTATAATTTATTTTATTTATTCTTTAACTTTTAAGTAACTTTTCATATTTGATTTATTTACAACTTTCACTGGAAGAAGTCCCATAAGAAATTATTGCATACTATTGTCTCCACAACAAATTATTGATCAATGTCTCAGTGATAAATTTTTAATTTATTATCTCTTTAATATATTAAGCACCATATGAGTGACACCATGATCTCTATGGTTTATAATGGTCTTCACAACTAATATCCTTTTGAACAGAATTGATTATGTATGATGGTATCATATGTATTTCTCTATCTCTTCACCCTTCCAAGGCTTGTTGGAGCAAATTTGTAAAATGCAGCCCCATTTTCACATTGAGCTCTTATTAGGTGATCTCATTTGATCCATAGTGTCTCCACTGAATCTTTGCTAAGGCAATCACTTGATTCTACTATGTTAGTTTGCACCTTGTCAATGTTTTGATTACTTCAACTTCAGAAATTATATCTCCTTTCAATTTCACCTATATGGAGAACCAATTAATCATGTCAAGAGTTTCATTACCACATTTATTATGCTAAGAGACATAACAAACATATGCTTTCTACTAAGCTTAGGATGCAAAGCTAATAAATAGGTGACAACTGCAAGTAGCTCAAGATTTTCCAAGAGTTCCATGGTAACATGATACCATCTTGGCCACCTTCCCAATGTAGATGGAACTCTACCCAACTTGACTTTGAGTAAGACTTATTTCTTTTCCTTGGATTTGTGCTTGATCTTGCATAAATTGACATAACTTTTTTGACAAGCACCAACTTCTTCAGATTTTTCTAGATCCTACGAATATGCTTTTCCATGTCCTTCAGTATATTTGGTCTAGAGTGAATCCTGTGGTTAGCCCAATCTAATGGCATGGTATACATTCCCCAATACAATGCTTCAAATGGAATCATACTAAGAGAAATTTTGAATCCATTATTGTATGAAAATTTAATCTAATACAATTTGAAATAATCTATCTGTTTGGTTGGATGTTCTACCACCTATATTATCGGCATGCATGTCTTCAATCATCTATAGTGCAATCTGTAATTCAGATTCAAACCAAGTTTTAGATAGAGATCTTTCTGAAAATTTGAGGTATACTTGTAATCTTGATTTTCTATCATATGCACAAGAATTTTGTCTAGTTTGTGTTAGAAATGAAGACAACAACTACTCAAATGGAAATCTGATTTCAATATGTTAATGATCTCAAACAATGCATTATCTATAGAGATTGCATTCAGAATTAAATCACAACACAGGAGCAAACACCATAGAAGAATGACACAAAATATAATGTGGAGAAAACCCTTTTGAGTAAAAAACTCCACTAAGAAAAGAGGCTCAAGTTGTATTATATTCAAAACTGAATAGCATAATACATGCACTTCCTTCTTCTCTTCAACTTTCACTCTGGCAGAACCTGTGTACAAAAAACCTGTTATACTACAACACTTACATGGCAATTTATTTATAGAAGTGTTTTCCCTCCAATCTAGGCATCCACTTTCTCTCTCCTGAGAATCTCTGTCATGCAAACATTAAATGCCTACATACAAGCTCCTACCACTTGTCCAAATTCACCCATCCAAAGTTGGCACCCAAGACTAAATATGGTCTCTTACAGCATCTTATGATGTGTCATAATCATCATAGATTCCTCTATAAAGAATCTTCCCAAAATGGGCGCCTAAGGCTAAACATAGCAACTTATAGCTATTAAATATCCATCATATGTTGTCATAGTGTCATAGAATCTTATGACAACTTGTAGCTGTCATAGATTCTCTTACATGCACTCACCAAACACGATGACATGTTTCATACATTATAAAAATAGAAAATTCCTCCAAGGTGGCACCTACCCTCATTTACTCATGATTTTTACAATTGCCAATCGTAAATGTCACTCCATAAATACTTTTGGTTAAATCAAAATTACCACTGTCGGTGAAACTACCACATTCCCTTATGGGTAATTACAAATTACAAATACAAATTACAAATAACAAAATGGAGTAAATACAATATTGGGATTTACAAACTTAATGGCACCTTATCCCAACATTCTCCCACTTGACATTATACATTGTAAATCAACCCATAGGAAATCAAATGAAAAATAATCAGGCACTAGAAACAAGGCCCCATGGCCTCTACACCACACAAATTTCTCTGTGCTCATAGGTTTGGTCAATGAATCTACAACATTCTCCTGATTGTCTATCTTCTTTAGCTCAATCTGTCCACTTGCAACTAATTCTCGAATGAAGTGATACTGAAAATCAACATGCTTAGTCTGAGAATGATACATATGATTCTTGGCCAAACAGATAGCACTCTGGCTATCACAACCAATCTAAATGACCCTGCATTCAAAACCAATACTTGTACATAGTCTCCTCAACCAAACTACCTCCTTAGAGACATGAGTAGAAGCCATATACTCTGCTTCGGTGGTGGATAGAGTAACTGTGGGCTGCCTTTTACTCATCCAACTCACTACTCCTCCAAACAGAGTAAACACATAGCCACTAGTGGACCTTCGACTATCTAAGTCACCTACCCAATTTGCATCAACAAATCCCTGTATGTCCAAAGTTTTATCAACACTATCAGTGCCAAAATAAATCAAACAATAATCAGGAGTACTTGCAATATATTTAAGGACCCTTTTCGCATAATTCCAATGTTGTCTACCAGGGATAGACATAAATCTACTCAAAACTACCACTGCTTGGGCAATATCTGGCCTAGTGCAAACCATTGCATACATCAAACTCCCTACAACACTAGCATACGGCACATTAGACATATCCTCAAAATCATCCTCATTCTTTGGACACATCTAATAAAAGATTAGTACCAATGGGTAAGGGAACTCTAATTGGGTTATAGTCCTACATACTTAATCTCTCCCAAATGGTATTCACATACTTACTTTGAGACAACCAAATCTTTCTATTACCTCTGTCCCTCTGATCTCCATACCCAGAATATACCTGGCAGCTCCAAGATCCTTCATATTGAATGCACCTAAAAGTTGGGCTTTCAGCTCATTGATCATACCCTTAGTATTGCTAAAAAACAACATGTCATCAACATACAATGCAATGATCAATATAGAATCATCAATATAATGAATGTAAACATAGTGATCCTCCTTGCTCCTAACAAAACCCAATTTCAACACAAATGAGTCAAACTTTTGATAGTACATTCTAGGGGATTGTTTTAGACCATAAAGAGACCTCTTTAACCTACAAACCCAATGTTCTTTTCCTTTTACCTCAAAACCTATAGGTTGTTGCATGTAAATTTCTTCCTCAAGATCTTCATGCAAGAACGCAGTCTTAACATCCATTTTCTCAATCTCTGAATCAAAATCTGCAACAATGGATAAAAGAAATCTAATAGAAGTCAATTTAGCAACATGAGAGAAAATTTCACCAAAATCAACTCCCTCTCTTTGAGAGTAGACATTGGCTACCACCAGTCTAGCCTTGTACTTCTCCAATGAACCATCTACTCCAAACTTCTTCTTGAAGACCCACTTGCAACCTATGGCCTTTCTTCCTTTGGGAAAATGAACAAGATCCCAGGTGTTACAAGAGTCTAAAGCCATCATCTCCTCTTGCATGACGAACTGCCAAGACTCACTATCATCTGCATGAATAGCTTCCCTATAGGATTTGATGAGTGCCAGGTAGCACTTAGCTAAACATGCCTTTTTACTTCCTTTTTCCCATCTTTTCATTATGCTTGTCCTAGTAATTGCACTATAGGAACTGTAAAGTCCTATTTTGATTATGCTAAGAAGAGATGAATTGCTAAAGATTATTGTTATGATGAAAAGGCTTATGTTGTAGTGAAACTGATGAAATTGTGTAAAAATGTCTCTTTTTGGGTTTCACAGGTGTTACTGTATAGGTGGAAGGTAGTTTTGAAGAACTCTGGAGGTAATCCTAATTATCTTCGGAGTTAGGCATAAAGGACACTACATGATACTCCAACATTTTCTAGTTGTTGGAGGATCTCTGAAGAGAAAGAGAGTAGTAGAGCAAAGAAGATGGTGATCTCTAGAGTTGTGCCTCAACAGATTCTTGGAGCATCTCTAGAGATGCTGGCAACAACACAGAGTCTCTGGTGCTACTAATTACCAGGACCTCTGGAGGTGACTGCAATGCTATGAAGTCTACCCATACAATCCTGAGTGTCCCAGTGATGACTCTAGTTGTCCACGGGGACATGATACTCTTTTACTTGTTTTTGCATGAGATTAGAAGACTTATTTCAATACACTATTTTAGGGCCTTGGTGCCCATTGTTGTTATAAGTTAAACTCTAGATTTAGTGGAATCTTCAATACCACTAAAGTCCTTTTTCAGAATTTGCATGATTATAATCTAAATGGACAGCTACATGTCTTAGTTAAGAATAAGAGATTTTTTTATCTCAAAGATGAACTAATAGGTAAAGTAGTTAGTTCCAATAATATTATGTCGCTTAGACTAATATATATTTGGATAGGAGCAACATTATATCTATTAGATTTTGTTAGCAATGTTTTTATGTAATTTTCATTTCAGAACAGAACATATACTTTTGAATACAATATACTTTGATAGACTGGATTAAAGGGAGCTTGTTGTTACACTTTTATTTTGAGTTTCTTGTTTAGCCTTCGGTTCTGAAAGTGTGGAGCAAGGGCCCACTCCCACCAATAGATAGGAGGCTAGTATTCCTACTTTAGTGTCTTATTGCAACTTTCATTAGAAGTATCATTTTCCTACTTTCATAAGATAGGTCAATTATTATTATATTATTATTTTTTTAAAAAGGGGGTAAAACTTTATTGATCAACAAAGAAAGAATACAAAACAAAAGGCCCCAGGTCCACAAAGAACCCATAGGAGTTTACTAGGAACCACGAGAAAGCCACCTACCTATTTTTTTCCTCAATAAATAACTTTTCTAAAACCAGTATACTTTGGTGACAAAAGATCCCGATCCCCAACATCCCATCCCTCTAGGTACTCTAAAGCCCATTTGGCCAGATAATCCACCACCCTATTCCACTCACGAGGAATATGGCGAAAGGAAACATAATCCAAAGAACAACAAAGATCCAACATCTGCTTAACCACAATGGCCAACTGCCAATTAACTCCATCCACCCTCTGCTCCAACAACATATCTACCACAATCTGTGAATCAGATTCACATATGATTTTTTTTCCAACCTAGCGAGCATCCCCATTCAATAGTACTAAGAATAGCAAGGGCTTCCAGAAATTGTTAGTATGAAAGCCTTTATAAGTTGAGAAGAAAAACACATCCCTTGCACTATCTCTACTAGCACCCCAATCCTTGCATGTCTAGGGTTCCCTCTAGAGGATCTGTCAGTGTTAACCTTCATAATCCCTTGGGGAGGAGGGGACCACTGAGCTTCCCATCGGAGCTTCTATTTGGTCTGTCGAGGCCATCCACCAGCAGAGAGACCCAAACCATTGTCAACCAAATTCAAGTTCCTAATAATAGCCAAATCATTAGGATCCACATTGACCAAGAGATCACACTTTGTTGAAATAGTCTTCTAGATTATACTATATATCTTTTGCCATAAATGAACTACTCCTAGCCTCACATCCTAAAAAAGCCTCCTATTCCTTTCTAACCACAAGTGCCAAATAATAAAAGTAGGCCCAATATTCCAAACAATTTGGAGAAATGAGGTCTGAGTTGGGGGCCTACCCAAACTTTCCCAAAATTCAACCAAGTGGCACGAACACAACCATGATTCCACACCCCCCACCAAAGGTGCCAAAGCTCCCAAGAGAAAGGACACTAGAAGAAGAGATGTGAGACACATTCTTCACTGTTGTGACAGAGGGGCCTTGAAAACCTCGCTTCCTCAAGTTCTCCCAAGTAAGGCATCTATTTTGAACAACCAGCAAAGCAAATAAATTACACCTGGGCCAAGAAAATCTATTCCAAACCCTTTTCCACCAAGGAACACCAACTTGCCTGTACAACTTTCTGTCCAACTCCAAGTAGCTCGAGGCATCTAAAAATTTTCCTTTCAGATCCGGACCCCATGCCAAAACATCCCTCCCTTTGAGAGAGTTACACATTCTTCTAGCCAAGATTCTAGAAAGCTCCTAATGATCCTCCTCACTACCCCCAAGAGGCCACTCATGAGGATCCTTCCAGTGCATAACCTCCACTTGACCTAACACCTAAATAGTCTTAAAATACACCACCCTGCTCCATCTAGATTCAAGCAAACTATTGCAGAGGGTAAGCAAATGAGGGTACATAGATAAAATCAGGGGATGACCATCCCAAGAATCAAACTAGAAAAGAGCCTTAAAGTTGCCATTACAAATCTAGAAAAGGCCCTCCTTGATAAGCTTTGCCCCTCTCTTGAGGGTATCCCAAATCATAGATCCCTTCCCCACAAGGCTATATCTAGGCACATCAGAGGGGTCAACCCCCCGAAGATACTTATGAGTGAGAATTCAAGCCCAATCCTGATCTTGAAACATGCACCATCTCCAATACAAATTAGTAGCTAAGGCCTGACCGCTCAACCTTGCAGGATTAAGTCTAAGTCCTCTTTCCTTCTTCAGCCTATAGATAGATTCCCACTTAACCAGACTCCACTTTGAGAAGGACAAATTACCTGGCCACAGAAATTGCTGGGCAAGGGCATCAAACTCCTTAATGAAGCTTTAGGGAGCAACCTGCACAAATCACCTATAAATAGGGAGGGCTTGAACCACCGACTTCAAAAGTGTCACATGCCTAGCCGATGAGAGCCATCTATAAGTCCAATGACTAACCCTCTTGCAAGATTTATCTAGAATATCCTACCAAATCTCCCTGCATTGAGACCCCAAAATAATGGGAATCCCAAGATAAATCAAAGGAAGGGAACTAATCTGAAAGTGAAGAATTCGAGCAATCTTTATTTGGATAATCTGAGGGGTATTGAATAAGAAGATGGAAGACTTATCCTCATTAATCTTTTGACCAGAGGCAACCAAATAGGTATCTCAAGTTTTCTGTAAATTCACAGCTTCATTAATACTAGCCAAGCCTATCAAGACAATATCATCCATAAATTGAAGATGGGAGTGAGGAGGAAAACTATTACTCCAACTCCATCCTTGAATAACTCCTTGTCTAATCCATGCCTTAAGACATCTACCCAATCCTTCCACCATAATAATGAACAAAGAGGGAGATAAGGGATCTCCTTGATGAAGGCCTCTGGAAGCTCCAAATAACTCTGAAGGCTCTCCATTGATAAGGACTGAAAAGGATGTAGAGGTCACACAACTCATCACCCAAGCCATCCACTCCCTACCAAATCCAAAAGCCAGAAGAACTTTCTACAAGAAAGCCCATTTGACCCTGTCATAAGCTTTTTCCATATCGAGCTTGATGAACATGGATTTTTCCTTAGAGTTTGCCATCGAATGAGTGAACTCAGTAGCTATCACAACCCCATCGAGAATCTATCTACCAGCCACAAATCCCCCTCATTTCTCTGAAATCAACAAGCTGAGCCAAGGCTTGAGCCTTTCTGCAATCAGTTTGGTAATAATTTTGTAGATCACATTACAGAGAGCAATGTGTCTAAATTGGTCCAACCAATTAGCACCTTCCTTATTTGGGATAAGAGCTAGAAAAGTGGAATTCATGGCCCTTAACATTTCCTTATTTCTTTGGGATTCCTACACCACATCTAAAAGATCCAACTTGATGATTTCCCAAAACTCCTGGAAGAATTCTATAGGAAAACCATTAGGGCCCGGAGCTTTACCTTTCTTCATTTGGAACACCACCATCTCCAATTCTCACAATGAGATGCGAAGCATGAGGGCTGCATTCATCTCATTGGAAACAAGTGAGGGAATACAATCAAAAATACAAATTTCATCTTCTCTAGTAGGAGGAGAATCTTTTGTAAAAAGAGTTGAAAAGAACTGGGAAGCCTTGCTAGAAATCTCACCCATAGAAGAGAGTCAAGTTCCCTCTGGAGACACAAGAGAGGTGATGAGATTACCGTTCCTTCTGGCTTTGACTGAGTTGTGAAAAAAGGCAGTATTCCTATCACCTTCCTGAAGCCAATCTATATAGGATTTTTGCTTCCAAAAAATCTCCTCCCGCAACTCCCATTCCTCCATCTCCTTAGCTACTACAATCTCCTCCCTACTCAAATCTTTAGTGAGGCCTTGATCTCAAATTTGGCAAGTGATGAAGTCTAAACGGGCCTAATATTATGGTGCAGATTGCTGAAACACTTCCTATTCCACTTCTTGAGCTTGTATTTCACATATTGAAGTCTTTTGGTAAAAGAGTACATAGCCCTATCATGAGTAGACCTCCCTTTGTGCCACCAAGCTCCCATTAAGTTCTGGAGAGAAGGGTCTCTCAACCACATGAGTTGAAACTTAAAGGAAGAATTCCTCAGAGCACTGAAGGAAACTGCTGAAAATTTAGTCAGCCAGTGATTTGAACCCTTCCAATCCAAAATCTTTGAGGTGGTATTCCACCTATCTCTAATCCAATAGAAAGAGACTAAGAATCTGTCCAGTCGCTTAGAAATAGCACCTTCACCACATCTTCAGTTGCTCCAAGTGAAGACATTATTACTAGGCATCACATCAATCAAATGCAAGAGCTCAATGCCATCCCTTAAGAGATAAGTAGAAGGGTCAAGCCTGGTAGTGCCACCTCCTTTTTCTTCCAAGTAATTAATAGTGTTAAAGTCACTTGCTACAATCCAAGGAAGTAGGAGAGCAAGAGACCAAACATACTGAACTTGAGACCAAAGCTATGATTTACCCAGAAGATCAGAAGGAGCATAGACATTAGTGAAAAGGTAGAATTCACTACAGTCTAAGCTAGAAGCAATCAAAGAGATAGAAGAGCGGCTCGAAATCCACAAAAGGGGAACAACCTTCCATGGATTTTAGAAATAGGCCACCCCACTAGAACTACCATGAGCTCCTACACACTGACACAAGCCCCATGTCTAGATACTGGGAGCTTTATTCAACAACCCATCCACAATCAAGTTAGTTTCCAGAAGAAAGGCAATATTAGGAGAATGAGTACCAATCATCTCATGAATAGCTTTTTGTCTAGGGATGCTATTCATACCCTTTACATTCCAAGAGATAACTATCATTTATGAGGCTGGGAGAAATGAGAGTCAATGGTCTACACTAACCTAGCATCCATAATAAGATAGGTCAATTATTGTCTAAGCACTCTTGTTTCCATTTAATGCATGTTTCTAGCTTTTGTGTGAATTGGATAGATTCTTTCAGCAATTTACTGCTTTAGTTTTTAGAATAGAACTTCCTTTCACAGTAGATGATTAACAACATTGATTTATTAGGATAGTTCAATTCAGTATGATTAGCTAACGACTGTTGATTATTAGGTTCCTTGTTGTAAACAACCTAGGACACAACCTTGGATTTGACACATGAAAATATGATTAAATTCCAAGGTACAGCGACCCTTGTTAGGATCTAAGTTCATCCTCAATACTCAATAAAGTAAATACACAACAAAAATCTAGTGGGCTATGTATACGCCTAAAAATGACATGATTCATTCTAAATAAATATTCTAAATATTTATTCCATTCTTCTATCAATTAAATAAATATTCTAAATTTATTTAATCGATTCACTGTTCCATAATTAAATAAATTCAATTTATTTAATTAAAATTCTTCTAAATGTCCTACATAATTAAATAATCATAAATTATTTAATTAATCCAAATTCCTCTATCCTAAGTTCTAAATTCCAAAAATCCACCTCACACATACACCTCACTTTTCCACCTCACCTTGTCCACCTCATCGGGTTGCACATGTAATTAAATATATTAAATATTTAATTACCTTATTTTCCCTAACCCACATGGCCTATTTCTTCTGAAATCAGAAGTTAGTTAACTAACCGATCAAATCTGTTAACTAATTAGTCATTTGAGTTCATTGGTCAATCTATTTTGTTGACTCCTCAATCAACCTAGTTCACTGGTCAATTAATTCAGTCAATCCCATAATCCACTCTTCTAACTGATCAATCAAGTTTGTTAACTGATCAGTCAATGGAGTTAACTCTCTAATCAATGTTGTCAAATCCCCTCTTTCATGATGGAGCTGAGACACTTGTCATATTTCTACTGGTTGCACATTCCTCAACCATTCTCAACCTTTGATCTTCTTACTTCTTCTCAACCGTTGATTCTCATTCTTCTGAGTCTATAAAAGAAGCTGTATCCCTCCATTCTAATCATCCAGGCTATTTGTATTGTTACTCTGCAGAAATTCACTAGTGCACCTTTGGCACCCTCTTACCATTCACTAGCTTGAGATCACACCTTTGCTTTGAAGCTCATCTTCATTGCACGTTTATCACAACAGCCATTTACCATCGACATCCTTGAACACAGCTAAAAGAGTGCACTCTTTGAGGGCCTACTTCATCAGTAAAAAGGACGGTTGTAGTAGGCGAACAATAAAAGCATTGATTCAGGGAAGGTTTGCTTTGTGTTATTCATTGCTCTTTTCATTCAATCTTTCTTGCTCTCATTTATTCTGTTGATGTTTGGGTTTTATATAATTTAATTGAGTGATCCACGTTTTACCCTTACATTTTTGGCGCCCACTCCCCCCAACCCTCCCCTTCCCTCGGCCCCGCCCACGCCCTCCACCCAACACCCCTCCCCTCTCCCTAACCCTCCACCCCGTGTCCTGTGCACTTCCCACCCCCCTCTCCCAATCCCCCCTCTCTGCACTCCCCATCCCCCACCCTCCCCTGATCCCACCTCTCTACACTCCCCATCCCCTCCTCCCCTGATTCCCCCCGCCCAAAACCCCCCCCACCCTCCCTCGATCCCCCCCCACCCTCCCTCGATCCCCCCCGCCCAGAACCTCGCCTCCCCTCTCCCCGATCCCCTACCCACCACCAACCCCACGCTTAGCTCCCAGCCCCCCCGTCCCCCACTCCTTGTGCTTCCCCTCCCCTCCCCTCCTTGTTCCCCCTTCCTCCCCTCTCCCTCTCGCAGCCCCCGACCCTCCCCTTCCCTCGGCCCCCAGCGCCTAGCTCCCATCCCTCAACACCCTCACCCCCGCGCCCAGATCCCCCCACCCCAAATCCCCTCGCCTGCCCGCGATCCACCACCCGCGTTCCCAACTCCCACCACCGCCCCTGTTCCCCGTTCCCCTGCCTACACTCCTCCCTAAATCCTGCTCCCCTCTGCCCTCCCTCCGCCCCTGACTGCGCTGCTTAGCCCGTCTGCCACCGCCACAGCTCCACCCGCCACCACCTTGCACACACAGCAGCCAGCAAACAAATTTGAACCATCTAAAAAAACATAACAAAAAAAAAATCACAAAACATAAATATAACAAAAAAAAAAATTAAGTCAACCCTAATTTGCATTTTAGGTTAAAATCTTTTTTTTGAAACTCATAGATTTTTTTAATTTTTTTTAGGAGATCAAGACCCTGGTCACATGGAGGACCAGGGGTTTGTTTAAACCCCTAACATTAAGTTTAACCACTAGGGGCATAAACTGCCCATGTGACCACAACATTTGTAAACCATTAGTGGTTAACTGTCTTGCAGGTTGCTCCTACTTGTCAAAAGAGGCTTTTTCTTTTCTTTTTGGCATAACTTTCTTGAAACAGGTCAGATTTTTGCAAAATTATAGTTGTTGGAAAGGTGATTTGACAAACTTTGTAGTGGTAAGGTATTTTTAGCCTATTTGATCAATTTCATTAGGTATAATCAGTCAAACTTCCCATTTGCTTGCAAACTTCAATTGACCGTAACTTTAGCATTTTTTATTGAATTTTCATGAAATTTTTTTTTAAAATAGCATAGAATTTCATGAAGATTCTGATTTTCATATTTATTTTGCTGTCAAAACTCACATTTTCATGAAAATTTCTAGATTATGTGTTTTTCATCTAACCATTTGATTTGCAAACTTCTTGATTCATTTTTGTTTTTGTGGACTACAGGTGGATATCAGGAGACTGCTAATCCAGTTTGGTGTAAATTGTCCACTGAAGACAATCATTTTTCACTAAGTGTTGAATAGGACTGATTCAGGCATTCTCATGCAACTTGCATACAATTCTCATCTAGTTCTAATTAGGAAGGAGTAACTCATTGTTCATGCAACTTGCATACAATTTTCATCTAGTTCTAATTAGGAAGGAGTAATCCATTGTTCATGCAACTTGCATTCAAATCCTCACCTAGCACTAATTAGGAAAGAAGTAACTGGATCATTTGTTTCTTGCATTGCAACACTTTCCAAGTTATCGCTATCTGGGATTAAAAAATTGAACTCACCTTTGATTTTGGGGTTAAAATTGAACCACTGCTATCTTGTGAGACCAAAACTTCAAAGTTAACTATTTCATGCTATGAGGATTAAAACTAAACTCACCATTGATTTTGGGGTTAAAATTGAACTACTGCTATCTCATGAGACCAAAACTTCAAAGTTAACTATTTCGTGCTACAAGGATTAAAACTGAATTCACCATTGATTTCTGGGATTAAAACTGAACCAATGCTATCTTGCTAAAATCAATTCAAAGTTCTATGCTTGAGTAGATTAGCCCATTCAATTTTTCTAATTTTAGATAGGTTGGATTAATTAGTGTATTCTGTGCTTGCGAATGACAAAAGGCTTATGCTCTCCCCTTTTTTGGGTGATCAGAGTGCTAGACTTATCATTCTATTTGTTTAACCTTTAGGAGGGGCCTGCCCTTGGATGCACGATTGTCCAAGTGGGAACGACCCTGAGTGGTAATAGGCTAAATCCAAGCCCTACCAAGCCACTTAAAATAAATTGGACTTGAGGTGAAAACTTCCTGCAACAAGTGCTGTTATGTTACACCGATGGCCAACCTCCCCCAAAACCCTCTAAGGCGCAACCCTTTGAGGCTGGGAGACTCCACAATGGAGAGTAGTGCCACTGCATGTGTAACCACTTGAACAGTTGCCCACATTAAATACCTCTTGTTCTAGTGGCCCAAAACCCTTATAATCCATTTCTTGCCTAAGATTTTTGTGCTTGCTTTTATTCAGTTTAGTCCAAAATAGAGTCGAAAAAACTACAAAACAATGAAAAACTACAAAATATTCTTTGTGCTTGCTGTGTTTTCTTGCTGTTAATTCATAAAATCAGACCAAGAAGACCTTTTTCTAGCCAAAAAATACCAAAAACAACAAAAAAATCCAAAATTTTGCCAAAAAAAATAGAGCTGCGCATACACGACAGTGAGCATTTGCAGTATTTTTTGAGGAAATATTTTTACCTGTTTGGAGCACCCCTTTCAGCCTAGCTTCACTTTCTAAGATCAGATTCAACCTTGCAGTCAGTCTTCATCCGTTTCACCCAAATCTCTCTCTTTCGTCAATCGCCCCATTCACTTTCTGTCCAAATCCCTTTTGTCCCAAAGTCCGTTTATCCCATACCGGTTTGACATAGGTCCCTTCTCGTGTCATTAGTGAATTCACGTAAGCCTAGTAGGTCACAGTACCTTTGCTAGTAGTCTTGTTGAACGACTAGTCCATATATAGTAAGACGGGTATCAACTACCCTTACTAGTGGCTACCGTCTTATGTCAACCGTCTTACTTGAAGTCATTGAGCGAGAAAGTCCTTTGTCTGGGTCTCATCCTAGATATCCTATCCACTGCAGTCTCCATCGGCACCTTGCCAAAATTTCTAGTCCTAGTCCCCTCCATCCCCCATCACTTTGCATGGTTCTTACTCAATCCCAGTACAACAAGCAAATTGAAATGGCGAGCTCATCCAATCACCTCGTCACACCACGTGATGGCGATGAAGAAATTTCTCATGAAGAATTAGTAGCGCACATCCAAGATAGAAAATTCCAACGCCTAGTAGAGAAGGTGCTCCTTGAAGACCCCCATAAATACTTCCATCATCTTGCTAGTCTCAGAATCAAACTCCCCGTAGACTTTGACATAAGCTCCATCATGGAGAATGTAGACAATGATCATGAGAGGGGCACGAATGACACAGTTCCGCATGCAAATGAGAGGGGTACAAATGACATAGTCCCGCATGCCAATGATAGAGGAAAGAATCCCATAGATCAAAATGCTCCTATGGAAGAAATGCGAAAATGACTCGAGAGCCTCACACAAGAAATATTAGACCTTAAGACGGGTACGAGTACCAAGAACTACTCCTTGGAAGACATAGCACCGTACCCCTTCGACAAAAATTTGGTCATGAAACCATTCCCCTATCAGTTCGGAGTTCCAAAATTTGACAAATATAAAGGGAAGGGGGATCTTAGAGATCATATCTGGGAATTCACTGCAACATGTTTAGAAGTAGCTCACAACAAGACCTACTTGATGAGACTATTCCCAAGATCTTTAGGCAGTCAAGCTATGGAGTGGTTCTCACATCTCCCACCAGGAATCAGAACTTTTGATGAACTTGTCAATAAATTTATAACGCACTTCTCTTACAACATAGAACATGAGGTATCTATGCTAGATCTATGCAACACCAAACAAAAGAGTGGTGAGTCATTCGCCACCTTTTTACAATGATGGAGACAACTAGCTAGTAAGTGTTCTTATGATATGCCTGAGAAGCAGCTATTGGAGATGTTTGTCCACAACCTAAACACTGATCTTAGCCATCAGATACAGATACAATGCCCTACATCTTTCTCAAAAGTCACTGAAATGGGCTTATTCATCGAAAAGGCTATGATCGCTAAAGGAGCTATCAAGATCTACAAGGACACACCTACTTCCAATTACACAACGGATAAATCAAAGTTTTGGACCAAGAACAAGAATGTGGTCAATGATGGAGTTGTGGATGCCAAGGCGGCAGCTCCCAAGCAACAACCCATATTCACTCTAAAGGGAGAAACAAACAATGGTACAATCAACAAACCACCTTCTTGGGAGCCCAGACCTTGGTTCAGTTCAAATCCAAGGAGAAAATTCACACCATTGGGTGAGTCTCAAGAGTCTGCACTACGAAAGTTATTGGCAAACAATGAAATTTCTCTACCGCCAACAAGTGATTATGAGCCTATAGTCAAACCTCCCTACTGGAAGGACATAGACTATTGTGAATATCATCGAGGAAGGGGGCATACAACTAACAACTGCATCCACCTCAAAAATGTCATACAAGATGTACTAGATCAGAACCAGGGAGGGACACAACAACATAGCTCCAATGAAACTCATGTGGCCTACAGGGATCCACTTCTGAATCACAACAGGCCATATAACTACAACAACAACAACACCAATGGCCACAACAACAACGGCAACAACAGTAACGACAACAACAATAATCGCAACTAGCCAAATCAGAATAGCGGGACTAGTAATGCCAACTATGCAAGTGTGCCATTTGACTACACCATAAACTGCATTTCTAAGCAAATCCCATAGGTCAATGTCATCTCACCCAACCAACAACTAGGACCTAACAGAATTGGTTGTAGTATAATTACCCACAGTGGTAAAGTCACGCTCAATACCGCCCCTCCAAGGTCGTCACCGTCTCCATCTGACTTCCGTCAGTACAATGTCATCGACCAGTTACAGAAAACTCCAGCTCACATTTCCATATTGGAGCTATTGCGTCTATCTCCTTCTCATAAGGAGATTCTTGAGAAAGCCTTAGTGGATACCACTGTCCCCACTAATTTGGCCCAAGAAAAGTTTTAGACCATGGTAGGCAATCTGACATCCTCCAACTCTATATCGTTTACTGAGCAAGATGATCTCTCCATATCCCAACCTCATAACACCCCTCTGCACATTGTCGCCTTCATACACAAACACCTCATCAAGAGGGTTCTCATTGATGGAGGTGCTGGTTTAAATATTTGCACATTAAAGCTAGTCCTTGCATTGGGGTTCTCCGAATAGGCAGTTGATCCAAGGAGGAAAATTACCATCAAAGCGTATGATGAGGAAGAAAGAACCACAAAGGGAACAGTTGTCCTACCCATTCAGGTGGGACCAATAATCAAAGATGTAGTGTGTCAAGTCCTTGATCGAGAGCTTGCTTATAATATCCTACTTGGGAGACCGTGGATTCACGCCATGAAGGCTGTCCCTTCAACCTTTCATCAATGCATTAAATTCCCGCACAATGGCAAGCAAGTCATCATTCAAGGCAACCCTGACCCCTACCAACATTGCAATTCTTTCTGTGCAACACCTGAGTGTGTCATACCTAACAACAGAGCATACATTTCCCCTACCCTGCAACAGGACCATACCACTGAAGCTTCCTCCTCAAGACCCAAAGCACAGAAAATTACCATAAAAGAAAGTGGAGTGGGGGAATACTCCATTGAGCACAGCCTCAATCTTGCCAAGATGCCTTTGTCTCCTCGCTCTTTTGGCCAACCCAAACACCAACCCAAACATTTTCCAAAGCCATTTGCTCCTCCTGTAGCTCCCACAAATCCCTTTGTAAAATGGGGGACCTTATTTGATGAAACAGAGGAGTGAGATCTCCTGCAATGGCTTTATGCTGAAGAAGAAAACACACCCCAAGATCCGCCTAGGCTCCCAACAGAACTCTATGGGTGAGGTGAGACTATTTTGCACAGGATGGGGTACGAAGGACAAGGCCCCATCGGTCTCAGAAAAGAAGGCATCATTGAACCTATACAACCTTCTTCATCCTCTTCGGCTAGAAACACAAGTGGCCTAGGATACAAAGGCAAGGGTAATGCCAAGGAAAATGCTTGCCTTGTGGAAACAATCCAAACACTCCAAGTGGATAGCGACACAGATTCAGATGATTCAAATGAGTATGAGTGGGACGAGCTAATAGAGCACTCCTACGACAACAAAGAGGTTGACACCATCCAAATTCTTAGCCCCTACCGTGAGGGACAAACGCAACGGGACAGACCACTGGAGTCTGATTTGCCTATCCCTGAGATTATGGCTTTCGAGGAAAGTTTAAATTCCATTACAATAAACAACTTGAAGGAAAGTACCACCCGGAACACTGCCCCCACCAATGCTCCTAACATTTCCATTCACACCATCAATGAATTAGGTCTATCATCTGACTCCCTTCCCCTCTTGCACCTTGAGCTTATTGACTGGGATTTGCAAGGAACTCCCCAACCAGATATATTCCAAAACGACGATGCTTACATCGATTATATGGAACTTAGGGACCACTTACCCAAGGGAGATCATAAAGCTGGTTTTGCTATCGAACTGAATACCGTGGCTTACTTCAAGGAGGGTGCCAAGCCTTTCAGTCGTAAAAATATCAAGATCAAAAATGGATCTGACAGTGAAAACTGCCTTGCGGCAATGTCAGCTCATAAAATAGTAAAAAGAAAGGACGCATCCGAAGGTGAAAACCCAACTGTGGCACCTGACGATGGAATGCTTGACACTCTCCCTAGTGATATGTACCAGGAAAGGTCACAGATTGTTGTAGAACTGACAGAGCCTGTGAATATTGGAACAGAAGAACAGCCCAAGATTATCCACTTTGCCAAATCTCTTACACCACCAGAGAAAACCAGGTTTGTACCATTCTTTAAGTAGAAGAGAGGTAGCTTTGCTTGGTCGTATGTAGACATGCCAGGTCTAGACCCAAACTTAATTCTACATCATCTGCCATTAGATCCAGGAGTGAAACCAGTAAAGCAGAAGCTGAGAAAGATGCATCCTCACATAGCACTTTTGGTCAAAGAAGAACTCAAGAAATTGCTGGATGTGGGGTTCATTAGAGCCATAGATTACCCAGAATGGATATCCAATATTGTGCCAGTGTCTAAACCAGATGGCCGAGTTTGACTATGCAATGATTTTCGAGACTTAAACAAAGCATGCCACAAGGATGACTTTCCATTGCCAAACATCGATATCATAGTTGAACTAACTGCAGGACATACAATGCTATCACTCATGGACGGATTCTTAGGGTATAATCAAATCAAAATAGCACCGGAGGACCAACACAAGACAGCTTTCACTTGCCCATGGGGTACCTTTTGCTAGAATGTCATGCCATTTGGGCTGAAAAATGCAGGTGCCACATATCAAAGAGCTATGACTACTATATTTCATGACATGATGCATGTAACTATGGAAGATTATGTCGATGATATCCTAGCAAAGTCTCTTACAAGGGATTCACATCTGAATGTACTAGAAAAAGTTTTTCAAAGGTTGGACCAATTCCAAGTCAAGTTGAACCCAAAGAAATGTGTGTTTGGGGTAACTTTAGGCAAGCTGCTAGGCTTCATCGTGTTAGCAAATGGAATAGAGGTAGACCCGGCCAAGGTCAAAGCTATAATGGACATGCCACCACCCAAGACTCTAACTCATTTGAGATCCTTACAGGGCTAGCTGTATGCCATCCACAGATTCATATCACAGCTGGCAGACAAATACCAACCTTTCAGCCATCTCCTGCATAAGAACATCCCATTTAGGTGGGATGAAAGGTGTGAAGAAGCATTCAACAAGCTAAAGGAGTACCTTATGAATCCACCCATTCTCATGCCGCCGATCCAAGGAAAACCTCTAATTCTCTACATATCTGCTACACCTACTACTCTGGGGGCACTTCTAGCACAACAGGATTACGAGAACAAGGAAAGAGCTGTATACTACATCAGTCGAACCTTAGTGGGCTATGAGTTGCAATACTCACAAGTAGAAAGATCATGTCTCGTGGTAGTTTTTCCTTCACAAAAAATCTGACATTACATGCTTGCACATCCAATTAAGCTCATTGCAAAAATAGACCCATTGAAGTACCTTCTCAGCAAAGCTGCTCTCACAGGTCGCCTACCAAAATGGGTAATGCTTGTCAGTGAGTATGACATCGAATATGTGGATAGAAAATCCATCAAGGGACAAATCATAGCTGACCAACTAGCAGATGCACCATTACAAGACAACAAGCCCATGCAGTTTGAGTTTCCTGATGAGTCCTTATTCACTATATCAACATCTTCTTGGAAACTCTACTTCGACGGGTCTTACACAAACCATGGATCGGGGGTAGGCATCCTGTTTATAACTCCCCAAGGTGACACAATTCCAAAGTCTTACCGTTTGTTATTTCCATGCACCAATAACATAGCAGAGTATGAAGCCTTGGTAATTGGTCTTAAGATGACAACTGAGTGGAAAATCCAAGAACTACATGTCTATGGTGATTATCAGCTTATCATCAATCAGGTCAACGATGAGTATCAAACCAAAGATGAAAAGCTTATCCCCTACAAAAGAATGGTCGACAACTTCAAAGAACACTTTGGGACCATCTCCTTCGAGCAAATACCCAGGATCAAGAACAAAGCAGCAGATGTAATGGCTACCATAGCCTCTCTTCTAGAAATACCTGAAAATGAGTCACGGTATGAGTTCTTAGTGGAAACTATCCGGCAACTAGCTTATGATCTTCTTGAGACCCATTCCATATGCCTCCTAGTTGGATTTGATTCACCTTGGTACGGTAAGACTTACACTTACCTCAAGGACAACATTCTCCCACCTGACCTCTCTTCCAACCAAAAATGAACTTTTATACGACAAACCTCTCGCTACACCATCATAGCTGATACCCTTTACCGACGTGGTCTGGATGGTACTTTGCTCCGTTGTTTAGAACAAGAAGAATCCATAACTACCTTGCCAGACGTACACGAAGGGATCTGCGGAACACACTCCAACAGTCCCTCCTTAGCCAAGAAACTCATGTGTTTGGGTTATTACTGGCCAAACATGGAAATGGATTCATATCAGTTCGTCAAAAAATGCAAACAGTGCCAAATACACGGGAACTTGATCCATGCACCTGCTCAAGAGTTGAGACCTTTAACGACACCCTGGCCCTTTTGCCAGTGGGGACTTGACCTTGTGGGAAAGATCATCCACCCTCTTCCAATGGCCACAAATTTATCATAACCGCCACTGAGTATTTCACAAAGTGGATTGAGGCCATTCCCCTAACCACCGTCACAGGTAAGCAAATTTCCTCTTTCATTCTGAATTACAATATCTGTAGATATAGTATTCCTTCATCTATTATCACGGATAATGGAAGACCATTCAAAAATTAGGATGTCCAAGAGCTCTGTGAGCATTTCAAAATCCAACATCATTTCTCCACTCCATACTACCCCCAAGGTAACGGCCAAGCTGAGGCATCGAATAAAACCATTCTAAAAATCCTAAAGAAGACTGTCAATGATGCTGGCTGTGATTGGCATGTCCAACTCAATCCCGCTCTGTGGGCCTACAGAACCAGTATACGCACTCCCATAGGTGCTACAACCTACGCCCTTGTCTATGGTTCATAAGCCATCCTCCCCATTGAGGTCGAACTACCATCTCTTAGGGTGTCGTTGAAAGGTCTCATATCAGACGAAGAATACAGAGTCTCCAAGTTACAAGAACTAGAGCTGCTAGAAGAAAGGCGCTAGAAAGCCTTTGATCATCTCAAAGCATATCAACAGATGATGTCAAGAAGCTATAACCACAAGGTTCGCCCAAGATGCTTTAAGGTTGGGGACCTAGTTCTCAAAGAGAATCCTCACAATCAACAAACTAGAGAAAAGAAAGGCAAGTTCAAACCTAACTGGCTTGGGCCCTATGTGATTATAACTGCTTACGGATCGGGGGCATATCAGTTGGCCACATTAGAGGGTGAGTTGTTTGATGATCCAATCAATAGCATGCACCTTCACCGATTCTATACCTAGGAGAACCCCAATGCAAGGGGGCACAATAAAATCAAAAATTAAAAAATAAAAAAAGTTGAAAAGAGAAAATACAAAAAAAATCAGAAAAAATAGAAAGCATACAAAAAAATCATCCTTTGGTGAAAACTTGGCAAACAAGTGCCTTGGATAGGTATCATGATGAAAACCTAGCAAACAGGTGTCATGTTTACTTTCTAGCTTCTCGTGCAAATAAAAGCAAGTGATGAAAACCTGGTAAACAGGCGTTACTTGTGATAAACTGCCTTCTCCATCTTTGGGAATCCAATCACCCTGAGTCCATTCTTCCTTCGCTCATTTCCCATTTGACCCATATCTGTCCCACAATAAACACTTGACAGTTACCTATCATGGCTTGATACTCACCTTGTGGCCTTGTCAACCAAGGTTTTGTCCCATATTGTCTCCTTCATGTGAGCCTAGTCTAGTGTCTCTCGTCGGTGTCCATGGTCCAAGTCCATGAACTACGTTGCCTCTGTGCCGTCACGTAGGCAAGGCCATTTTTTTTTCTAATGTGCCCCCAAGGCTTCCATTTCTCCCACAGTCCCATTCGTCCCCTTTCTTATCATCTTTCTTCTAATCCATCCATGGTCCATTAGGGTTTACCCTGAACTACGTTGCCTCTGCGTCATCACATAGGCAAGGCCATTTAGCAATGAGCCCTCGAGGCACTAGGTCAGTCCCTTAGGGTCCATCTCCCCAATAAGGATTGTGCAATCTTCTCACCAAGCAAGCAAATGCAAGCAGAACCTGCGCCTCAAGCAGAAATCTTGACTGTGAGCATCTTAACCTATCCAATGCAAAGCAAATACCCAAGGTCTTCTAAATGATTTTACGCAAATTAAGGTAAGAACTAAACACATATCAATGCAAATATGCTTTGTAGATCAGAAACATGGTTAACAGTTCGAGTCTTGATTTTTGCTATCATACCTTCCTATGCTAGTCGAGGATGCCAAAAGCTAGAGATGCTATGATGGGGGCATGATTACTTTCTTTGTTTGCTATTTGTGGATTAAACTTTAGTAATGTGAAGCCTTGTCTAAGGACATGATCAGCAAAAGATCATCGAGGACATCAAAGGTATAACATGAACGGGGGCAATCCTTGTTTGTTGAAACGTAAGAAGTACTTAGGTCATCTAGATTCAATTCTGACTAGATGCTTGTATTAACTTGCTAAATCACAATCCATGTAAGCGGTACTCAGGTCATCTCGGTTCAATTATACCTCGATGCTTGTATTACCTTACAATATTTCTGAAAAAGTACCAAAAATAAATCACCCAATGATGAAATAAAGCACTCCAATAGCAATGCATCCATCCTATATCCATTTATACATCCATACCATACCCCATGCAATAAAGATTCAATAATGCAGAGTATCAATACAAATAAAAGCTTGTGGGTCCTTCTATCAAGTCTTTCTTCTATCAATCAGATTTCTATCTATCATCATATCTTTCATCCTTGTCCAGTCAGTCTGAGCAATGATCCAAATGCAAGGTCCATCCTTAATCCATACCAATCAAATCAAAGTCAATCTTGCACAAATGATCTAATTGCAATCAGTGGTCTTGATCCTTGTCTGGTCGTAAACCAACTCGATCAGTTAATCAATCAATTATCTTATACAGGATGTAACATTGTCGAAATCAGACCAACACACGCGTCTTACATGACATGCTTCATTTCCTGAAACCAAACACTATCCTTCATGTTGCTCTAAGGATCTATCATTCCCTGCCATGACAACACACCTGCCGTGTTGGTCTAGGGATATATCGTTCCACACCATGACAACACTATCGTATATCATTATCAGTATATCGTTGGTTTACTGCTTGATAGGGGCAATACCTTGTTTGTTCTTGTATCATTTGTGCATACTTGCTCGCTTGCTTGTGTGTGTCATCATTCTTCTTGCATGACGTATCATTCGACTCTTTTCTTCATCCCTTTTCCTCCAACCTATCCTAACCCCTTCGTCTTCATGAGATTGTCCGTCTCTGAATCTTTCGCCCTTTTCCTATCCAATATCCCGAGGGGGCATCCTATCGTCATTAAACTTGTACCAAGGGCAAACTAGGGCATGTATCACTATCAGACTATCGATTTCTTTGAAACAACACTGTAAACTGCATTGCATCAAAGAGGGGCAAAATGTATACGCCTAAAAATGACATGATTCATCCTAAATAAATATTCTAAATATTTATTCCATTCTTCTATCAATTAAATAAATATTCTAAATTTATTTAATTGATTCACTGTTCCATAATTAAATAAATTCAATTTATTTAATTAAAATTCTTCTAAATGTCCTACACAATTAAATAACCATAAATTATTTAATTAATCCAAATTCCTCTATCCTAAGTTCTAAATTCCAAAAATCCACCTCACACATACACCTCACTTTTCCACCTCACCTTGTCCACCTCATCGGGTTGCACATGTAATTAAATATATTAAATATTTAATTACCTTATTTTCCCTCACCCACATGGCCTATTTCTTCTCAAATCAGAAGTTAGTTAACTAATCAATCAAATCTGTTAACTAATTAGTCATTTGAGTTCACTGGTCAATCTATTCTGTTGACTCCTCAATCAACCCAGTTCACTGGTCAATCAATTCAGTCAATCCCATAATTCACTCTTCTAACTGATCAATCAAGTTTGTTAATTGATCAGTCAATGGAGTTAACTCTCTAATCAATGTTGTCAAATCCCCTCTTTCATGATGGAGCTGAGACACTTGTCATATTTCTACTGGTTGCACATTCCTCAACCATTCTCAACCTTTGATCTTCTTACTTCTTCTCAACCGTTGATTCTCATTCTTTTGAGTCTATAAAAGAAGCTTCATCCCTCCATTCTAATCATCCAGGCTATTCGTATTGTTACTCTGCAGAAATTCACTAGCGCGCCTTTGGCACCCTCTTACCATTCACTAGCTTGAGATCACACCTTTGCTTTGAAGCTCATCTTCATTGCACGTTTATCACAACAACCATTTACCATCGACATCCTTGAACACAGCTAAAAGAGTGCACTCTCTGAGGGCCTACTTCATCAGCAAAAAGGACGATTGTAATAGGCAAACAACAGAAGCATTGATTTAGGGAAGGTTTGCTTTGTGTTATTCATTGCTCTTTTCATTCAATCTTTCTTGCTCTCATTTATTCTGTTGATGTTTGGGTTTTATATAATTCAATTGATTGATCCACGTTTTACCCTTATAGGCTATACCTATCAAGTGGGTTCCACTGTCTTGTGGATCTCCTCAAGAGTGGAGTAAGAGACTCTACTTGTTCTTCTTGATGATCATCTACACCAACTTCTTCTATAACAATAGATTCTTCTTCATCAGAACCTCAAATCTTCTTCTTCTTCTTCTTCACCCTCCAATCCATCATTGTGTTCTTCCTAAGGTGCATCTTCCTGCTCTAAGTCAAAGCGACTCTCTTCACCTTTTCTTTTTCTTTTGGCTGCTCAGGTTCAGAAATAGCTCTAACTTCCCTAAAAATAACATCTCTACAGTAGATAATCTTTTGGGTTAGTGGATTCCAAAGCTTATAAGCTTTTACATTATCACCATATCCAATGAAAGTACACTTTTCATCTTTTGGATCCAACTTAGATCGCTTTTCCTTAGGTACATGAACAAAAGCCTCATAGCCAAAAACCCTTAAATATGAAACATAAGGTTTCTTACTTGTCCACACTTCATAAGGTGTCGAATCAAGAGCCTTACAAGGAGATCTTTAATCAAGTAACAAGTGGTACACACTACCTTTGCCTAAAAGCATTTATCCAATTGTGAATCACTCAGCATACTTCTAACTCTTTCCATGATTGTTCGGTTCATCCTTTCTACAACACCATTTTGTTGTGTGTATAAGGAGTTACCTTTTGTTTGATTGTACCTACATGATTACAAAACTCATCAAATTCCTTAAAACAATATTCCCCTCCATTGACAACATTTATTTTTATCTTTAATCCCAATTGGTTTTCAACTAAGACCTTATAATCCTTAAACTTAGTGAAAACTTTAGATTTGTGTTTCATAAAATAAATCCATGTAAATCTGGATACATCATCAATAAAGGTGACAAAATAATGAGATTTTCTGATAGATTCATTATCCATGTAAGTCCAAACACATCTATATGAGTAATCTCTAACTTCTCTTTTGCTCTATTGCTTCCTAAAGGAAATGATTTTCTATTTTGTTTACCAAACACACAATGCTCACAAAAATCAAAGTGTTCATCAGAATAAGAGAAATCACCCAACAAATTTTTATTCTTAATTATTTTCAAAACATTATTACTTGTGTGGCCCAATCTATGGTGCCACAACATACAAGTGTTTTCAAAAGCCTTGAAAACATAAGAGGAATTACAAACTGTAGTGGCATCTAGCCTAAACAAGGTTCCTAATCTCTTCCCCTTCGCTACCACCAAGTTTCCTCTCACCAATCTACAATCATGCTTATCGAATGTTACATGCATTCCCAAATCATTCAACTTTGAAATTGAAATCAGATTTCTAGCTAATCCAGGAACATGCAAAACACTAGGGAGGGTTTTAATCCTCCCATCACTGAAACACAACAATACCTTTCTTTTCCCAACTATCGGATATGTATAGTTGTCCCCAAGGTACACTTTACCTCCATCATACTATTCATATGTGGAAAACCATTCCTTATGCAGGGTCATGTGATACGAGCATCCTGGGTCAACCAACTAGTGATCATTAAGAACAAGATTACATGCAGAAAGTAAAACATCTTCACCTACATTTGAAGATTTATCAAAAGTGGGCTCCCATTGTTTCTTTGGGTTTCTGCAATCCTTTTTCACTTGTCCCCTTTTACCACAGTTCCAACACTTTACTCTGTTCTTCTTTCCAGGAGTCTTAGAACAACCCTTTGACTTGTCTTTGGACCCCTTCTAATATCCTTTTGGTCCTCTTTCTTTAGACCTTCCTTTGACACTGAGAGCATCCCCTAAACTATCCAAACTCTTCTTCCTCAATTCTTGTGCCAACAAAACTGCAACAAGAGCATCCAACTTCAAATCCATGAGGTTAGCAGTGATAGAAAGGATAACATTCTCCCAAGACTTAGGTAAAGAACAAAGAAGTAAGATACATTTATCTTCCTGAGTAACTTCAACATTTATAGATGCTAGTTGACTCAACAACAAATTAAATGAATTTAAATGCTCTGCAACTGATTCACCATCTTTCACTATTTTGATATAAAATAGTTTATGCTTTAAATAAAGCTTATTTACCATACTCTTGGCTTGATAGATATCACCCAATCTTGTCCAGAGTTTGTGTGCAATCTCTTCCTTCGAGACATTCAATAGGAAGAAACCTGCAATACATAGTCAGATAGTTCCCCATGCCTTCTTATCCAACCTTTCCCATTCATCTAGACTCACATCAACAGGCTTCTTCTCTTTTTGAATAGCCAACTACTAGTTTCTTTCCTCCAACAAATCCTCCATCTTCAGCTTCCACAACTCACCCGCAAAATTTTTGTCCCTATTAGACTCACTAGGGCATCCACGTAGAAGAAATCCTTTTGGAAGAAATTTTATTATGAGAGTCCTAATTCTCCTTTATCCATTTTTATATATTTTCTTAGGTATCAAATTTGCCAATTAAGGTTATTAGACCAAGTGTTGTTCCTTGCTTCCTAAGAACAAATTGTTGAATGGAGATTTTGATATCTAGGGTGGCATTTTTTTCAATCTCACATATACTGTAGATCTTGTTTATTCCACTTGAGGTTGGTGTTCATTTTTTAGTGGTGAAAGTTCAATGTTATTTCTACACATCACCATGCTCTTTTAGTTCTCATTGGTCCTAAATGTCTCCCCTTTTAAAATTTGCATGATGAAAAATCTCTCGATGGTCTAAAATGCATTTATGCCAGTAACTATACAAACCATGTCTACATAACTTCTCTTGGATTTGCTTCTTTCTTTCCCACTTTCACTTTTCTCTAGATTGCCTTGCCTCTTTCTACAATCAACCACTTTGTTAGGACTTTCGTTTGTCTTTTTGTTCCAATCAATAGTTTTCATGCTAGTTGTGTTGATTTCTACCTTCTTGCAAGATTCACCAAGGATGATTTGCCATGTCAAATTCATTATTGAGCCTTGATTTGCACCTTCCTATTTCTATTTGATTGCTCATTTCCATGTGATCTTGATTGTTCCTTATAATTTTAGCACTTAGAGCATTATGCATCTAAATTATAATTAATCTCAATTAAAATAATAAATAAATATACAACAAAAAAATATAAAAAATATGTGTGCCCTAGACATTAGTGATCTATGTTTAAGAAATTATGAAAAGATCTTATTTCTAGCACAAGTTATGCATTATGGGGAAATATTACTCATTAAAAATACTATAAAGTATAAAAAATAATTTATAACAAATATTTAGATATTTATCATTTTTTACTTTAAAAAAAGATTTAGAATCTACGTATGAAAAATCACAAAATCATTAGTTTACATTGTCTTGAAATTCTTAAACTGTTTGCTTTCTATAATTGGCAAAAAATAAAAAAATTGGTTAAAAAGTTTGATTTGGCCCACATAGACCAAAAAGTGAGACACACCTTTATGCCTCCACCCTTTCAACTATCTATGAAATACTAAACACATTATAATTGTCACCACCACGTAAAACACCAAATGTCAAGTAATTTATCAACATTTCAATTGACAGTGAAATGCCTACAATTTTACATCTCACTTTGGCCACAACCATGTGAAAAAATTACAACTTCCACATCCTTCTCACATTACCACTATAGAAAACACAAAAATTCAAAACTCTAACATGATGCCTATAAAAGAAATAAAATCTATACATATAGTTTTGGTGTAGGTTTATGCAAATAATTATCATATGGGAATCACCACAAGTGTCCAAATAATTCTCACATCCTTTTGAAGAAGGCACATGGGACATGGAGGGGTGGCAAAGTAGGTGGAGGGGAGGAGGTAATGGGTGTTTTCATTGGGGATGTATATAACAATTACAATATAAGTGTATTTAAGTAGAGATTGGGCGATGGAAACACAACAAGAGTAGGGCAGTGAAATTAAACAATTAATATTGGTGGATAGTGATGGGCTGTCATAAGGTCCTAACACTTTAGATGAAAATTATCAGTTTATCGACTAGGGTAGTGTCCGAGGTTGTATGCAATAGGGAGTTTGGATATTTCATTGAGAAATAGTTTTCTAATTCTGTAAAAAGATTGAAACAACACATGAAATGAAACAGTAATTTTATCCCTCTATAGAAAGCACTCAAATTTTATACTAAAAAGCATGAAAACTCTAGACTAGAAATAATATAAATTCTACACTAGAAAGCAGATAAATTCTATGCTAACAATTCACAAATGCAATTTGTTATGCTGCAAACATTCCAAATTCTAACTATCATAAATTAGTAATTCTAACTAAGGCAGATGCACCGAAAAACTTCTAATCAACACAGAAAGTTTCAAAACAACAGTACACACTAGTTTAACTTTTAAACAACACACCCTGTAGGTTAACGCCATAAAACTAAACATAAACTATCTTCAACCGAATGAAAAACATTCACAAAAATAAAAATACTTATCTATCCTACAGTCCTGTGAGTGGCCATCTCGTGGGAGAAACTTGTCTTAACTCAGGTCACATTCAATCACTTTCACAACACATGATAACTCCATTCAAATTTTCATATTTCCAAAGAAACTAAAACACAGAACAACATCATTTGCATTCATGAAAAATTGCAAGTACACAGCTCTGATGATTTTTAAAAACTAAGGGATTGTCTTTCATTCATCCATAGTATATATTTATATTCATGTTTCAAGCAACAACTAAAATTGAACTACTTCAAAACTCCTAAATTTGAGATGGTAGGAAAATTCCATTTGAAGAAGTCTTAAAACTGAAAAATAGAATCTTTACTACTGCTATCTTTTAAAACATAAAAAGGACTCTGAGTGGAGCCATAATGTCTTTTTGGGTAACCATAGAAATAACAAAATTAAAACAAAGTCTTCATTTAATGCAAACCTAAAATTTCTAGTGCCCCCAACTTCCGGCGCACTCATCCACAGCTACATGATGTCCACTTCTTTTGTAGGCAATGCATTACATTAACTTGCACAGTTACCCAACTTTTTATGCCATTAAATCAACATTTAAAAGCTAGTCTCAATCAATTTAGGAAATAAGGATTTGTACAACATTTTATTAAAAATAAATAAATATAGCTTATAAAAATAAATAAATTGGCAAGGCTAGGGAATTGGGTAATGCAAAAAGGCTATTTGTTCCATCAAAGAAATGAGGTTATTTATACCTCATCATATAGCATTGCATATGCATTCAAAGCTCCCAGTTATCCAACGAGTCAATTTGCACCACAAATCTGGAAAAAAAAAATATTGGTAAATAAGAAGAAAAACCAACGTGAGACAAAATTTTTGATTGATTTTGCACAAAAAAAACTCACACTAAAAAACCTATCGTCTTAATTAGGAAAAAAACATACAGTACATACCTTGCCCATATTTCATAAAATCATGACACATGCCATAAATCTAAGTTGGCAAGATGTTTCTCTACTTATGTTAAATTCATGATCAAATCATATTGTCATGAGCAACCAAGGGAATCCCAATGGGTCCAAACTCTACTCTACAAAATGGGATAAAAAATCAACAAATTTGGCACACAAACACCTATAGATCAATAAATTGATTTCTAAAATCGACAATTACTTTGGTCATGTCTGTATTTAGTTCTCGACCACTACCTACAAACTTAGCTGATCATCCCTAGCTAGGTCAAAGATCCAATTTCATGTTAACTCATGGTTATCATGGTTATCCTAACCTTTGTATTCACCATCACACTAAATTCATGATCTATTCATGGTCACATGTCTCTGCCATAAAATTTTGAAACCATTTGGCCACCGTGTCAATGACATTCATAGCTTTAAAAATCATAAGCTTAAGAGCGACAAGACATCACATGGCGGCACCAAACAATTTCCAAATCTACATGTGAGGCTCATCTAATAGACATGGCACCTTCTAAGAAAGACACGCTACTCACAGTCTGCTGACATGTTAATATATCCTTATTACATTTGAAAAATATGCACCCAGAGGCATTCACGCTTGAAAATCCTTCAGAAAGCACTAGGACCACAATCATAAGTTCATTCTTTGCTAATGCCAAGCTAGATGTTACCACCAAACAACCATTGGTCCAATGGACGAATACAAATCATCCTGCAACCGCCACTCATCATCCACAAAATTTCTCTGAGCTCATGTGAAAACGTGTTAGACAAAAAAACACAAGTCAAACATGAAATTTGATAATGTCATCAGAACCAAAGTTGTCACTTAGCCACATTGTCACTAAGTATTTATAAATTATGTAGTGCATGGGATCCTTTCACTAGTATAATTCATGCATGCATAAACAATCAAAGAGAAGGGGCCCACTACATGATGGCATGGCCATGATCTAACTAATCATAGAGCATCTACTCAGATGAACACATGATATCACAGTCAAGGACATTCAAGAGCAATTGATCAAGCACATCTCCAATGATCCTTGGAATCCAAAGAACCTCAAGAGCTTTGACAAGCATGATAACTCTCTTAAGGTTGCTCAATAAAAATGATTTGATGATACTTAGGACCCCTTGCAACAAAAATTATTTGTCACATCATAAACATTGAGCTCACCCATGTACACAAAGTTCTCTACTACATTGACTCCTTAGCACTTATAAACATCAATGACCAATGCTCAATGTTTAGCCCACAACGTATGATATAACATGATCATAGCTCAACTTCATACATATATCAATATCAATATCTCATTCTTTTGTAACTCAAAATATCAAATGGTCATTACACAAGCTACAAATATGAAGCTAGACGTATACAAGAATTGAGGAATTATCATAGGGGTAGGGAAAAAAGATATGAGCATAATCTAGAACTTGATAAAGGAATTCAATGGGGCCCATTGGATAGAATTTCTTGGATCAATTATCATTAGAGGGCCACAAAATAATACCAAAAATCTAGAAAAAGGCCATGGAAGTGATGAGTCGCAAAATTATCCTTATTAGTTACTCTTTATACCCTATTTTGACTTGTATTTCATATATGTTTGCATCCTTTGAATACCCTTTTGACTAAATAATCTAATAAAGCACAAAGTTTAATATGTATTTTATTTATTAGATGAAGCATTTCTTGTCTTAGTTGTGATAATTGTTATGCTCATGAGTTGTTTAAGTGTAGCAAAGTGATTTTAGTAGAGTTAGCCACTTGCCTGTAGCAACCAAGATTTACTACCTGCAGTCAAGACTGTAGCTTATCTCTAGCCAAGATTGTAGCATGCTTGAAGCCAAGACTATACCATGCCTGCAACAAAGTGATGAATAGGGACAAATGGTGAACTTTGAATTTTCTCATAGATAGATGGAGCTTACATGAAAATGAATGAGTCAATCGACTCATCCTTGTTATTCTCAACAAATCCTCCATCATTCTTCTTTTGAGCATATGTAATTAATGTTATATAGTTTTGACAGGAATATGATTCTTACTTGTCCATGAACTGGTTTCGTAGTATAACTATTATTTCTAAATAAAGAATCCACTTCTTATATGTTTGAGAGTAGTGGGATGAATATAGTGGTAGAGATATTATATATAATAGAAATAAAGGTAGCAAACAGGATCTAGTGAAGATATTGAGCATAGTTTGAATGTAACAACTTTTGAGATCAATAGAAGATTGAGTTCTTATTTACTTCATTTCTAGTGTGTTGTGAGTCATATATTCATTCTAATTTAGTTACTAGTGTACTTAGAGGGAGAGAGGAAAGCACAATTTTATCCAAGAAAGGGCCCACTTGAGGTGGACTATAGCTGGGTCTCTGTCCTAGTTAGTTTAGGTTTATTTATAGTTCACTATACTCTTGTCATAAGATTTCAACCTATATCCATTAACTTGTGTCTATAAGGTTTGATTTCTGATTTGTTTGAGAAGCTTTCCTAGAATAAATTTTCATTGTGTACTAATACTTCCTTATATTATGTGTTTTGTTTCTTTTCCTGTACACAACATTAGAATCTCAATTTCCTAAGAATCTAACGTCATACATATAGTACCAATACCGTGCCAATAGATACATCCCTTGGTTGACATGCAAACGAAGCATATAAACATGAACCAAGAGGCTACTTGATTAGTGGATAGCCAATCCATTGAGTCATGGATGAGCTTTTGCTACACCAAGTTTAATTGGGGATTGGCATATCTCATTAGCAAGATTGGATAGCAATAGAATGGATGAGGTAGCTAACGAGGGATCGATGTACAAAGCAATATGATCGTAATGGGAAATTTGATGGAATGCAAATGATATTAATGTAAGGGAAGGGGCTATAAAAGTGTGGGATGTGTTGTCTATGCCACCTAAAATGTAAAAAAACAACATTATCTCTCGTTTGCCCTAGTTCTCTATGTAGCTCATCAATATTGATAATTAATTTGAGATTTATTTTTAATGTGCCCCATTAAAAGTCTCATGCTTCCAATGTATCATTATACTCTATTATATGTCTTAATTAAATCTTGATATCATGTATTAAACCAAAGTCTTATGTCATGATTAAATCAAGTTTCATATAATTCTAGACTTTGAGGACCTTATACATTAACTTGAGCAAGGGGGATGAGTCTGGTAAGTCATGTTAAGTTTGAGGTTTGATGTTGATGGTCAAATGACACAATCAACTTAGAAACAATGAGCTCACTTGAAACTTATACCCCCTCTCCTGAGAAGAGACTCAACTTGAGTAAATCATGGTAAAAGTCTCTCCAAGGTCTTTTTGTGAGGTCTTGACCCACTTGGGTAACTTAGAGGTCTATATATTTGTTCCAATTTAAGAGCTTTTTTGGTGATTGCTTGGATTTCTTGAGTTTTAATTGGTATGTTTACTCTCTGTTCAATAGTTTTGCAAGTTAAATATGATTTTTTAATGATATTTCTCTCAATATTTGTAAAAATACAATCTTAAGAATGAAATCATGTGATTTAATAGTTTAAATTTGTTCATTTGGGATAAATTTTTAGATGCAAATCCTATTTTAATTAATTTAAAACTATCCTAAACATGCTCCTAAAAATAATTGATTTTATGAAAAAATGATCAAAATTTTAAATAATGAATGCAAGTGCTCAGCTCTATGTTCAATGTAGAATATGACTTTGCCAAATGTCCCAAATCAATTTTTTAATGTTCTAGAATTAGAGCTTTTGATCAAAATCTATATAACTTTTATTTTTCTATAAGGTCATTTTTGTGACTACATAATCAACCCATGAGTGCGAAACTAAACCAAACTTGTTGATTTGATCTCTACTAATATTTAGAAACTTGTTTTTAGTGTTCTTTGAAGTTTTTAGTATGACCTTGTATACAAACATTATTTGTGTGCTTGGGAGTTTGCAAATAAGAAGGATAGTTGACTCTGTTGTGTCAAACTCTAGTAAGGATGCCAAGTCAACAACTTTTGAACAAGATTGCACATAACAAGCAATGGTGCATAACGCCCTAGGGTGCTCATTTGATACAATGATATGGTTCATTTTAGGCTCTGCGAAGGTGTTCAATTCATGTATTTGCTAAATGGTTAAATGAATTAGGGCTTGTCTTTAAATGCAACACTTCAGTATGCAATTCAACGATTTCACACCTCATGTCAATTCACAACAATCGTATGGAGGGAAAATAATTGTGCCCATTTTTAAATTATATTTTTAGAATTAAGATGTCATCACGACTATAGATTTGACTCAAAATAGAAAATGAATAATCTAAAAATCAAGTTAAAACTTTGAAACTCTACATAAATAAAAACAATGCTAAAATCATATCATTTACTAACTTCCATTATTTAAAAATTATCATCCTTACACACTAATTATTACATCATAAACAAATAAATTGAAACCTATATAAGTATTACATTACAAACAAATAAACTGAAATGTGTTAGGACAAGGAAAAAAAAAAGAGAAGAAAAGGAAAAGAAAGAAAAGGAAAGAATAGGAAAAGAAAAAGAAGAAAGAAGAAAAAAAAAGTTTGCAGTTTTCACCATTACGGAAGAAATGCATTGGGAGGTTAGATTTATTCTCATAAAAGATAAAGCAACTAAAGCTGTCTCATGATAATATACTCCTTTGGTAGGACATGCAACATAATTTAATTATTCTCACTGCCTTTTTAAACAGAGATTTGATGCGGGGATATAAATAAATGGTCTGTAACTCAAACCTAATGCGAGTCTTCCCTCAAAATACATGCTTATCTTCCACGGTTTTTCTAAGACTAATTATTACCACGCCACAAACAACAGTGAAAGTCCAAGAAACTGTAGCTGCTTTTTCCTCGGATGTAGAAAGATGCTCTTGTGCCTTCCTTGGCAACTTGTGCAAAGAAAAGAATGTATTCCCATCTTCTTTTTCCTTTTGACTGTACCCATTTTCATAATGTATTCCCATCTTCTTTTTCTTTTTGACTGTACCCATTTTCATAATGTATTCCCATCTTCTTTTTCCTTTTGACTGTACCCATTTTCATAATGTATTCCCATCTTCTTTTTCTTTTTGACTGTACCCATTTTCATAATGTATTCCCATCTTCTTTTTCCTTCCTTCGCAACTTGTGCAAAGAAAAGAATGTATTCCCATCTTTTTTTCTTTTTGACTGGACCCATTTTCATAATGTATTCCCATCTTTTTCCTTTTGACTGTACCCATTTTCATATTCCATATCAAGTCATTATAAAAGGCTGTCAATCTCGGGAACAAACTCATCTGAACACATTCTGGGCAATCTGTTCTCAGTCATATCTTGTTCAATTTCATTTGCCATCTTTCCTCTTTAATAAGCTGAGTAAGAGAAAAATGGGCAACACTTCCTGCTGCTGTTCATGCTCTCCCTCCCAAGAAGATTATCAAAATGTTATAGATAAAATGGTTGCGGTGGAAGAGATGAGCCAAATTGATGAATTGATCTCTTACATTGATCAGCTCTTAAAGGCCATTGACAAGGGAAACATTCATTCAATTGCCCTTCTTGCCAAGACGAATCGGGTGGGTTCTTCTATCAATTCTGCTGGTGGTTTACTGGAGAAAATATTGAAGCGATCTAACGGTCATATATGCAAGGTATTCAACCATTTTTTTTCAAAACAAAAAGAGTTTTAATTGATGCAACTCATTTCCTTATTATTAATTTGTTGATTCAGACATTTAAGGTATTACTAGGAAGAAAGTATCAACGTGGAAGAAAATTTTGGTCACAGGGGATAACAGTCACAATTCTAAAACTATCTATGAATGTTTTTGTCTGCAGAGGGACATTATGCCAAAACTTAACCGCTAAACACGCAAATCGGTGATTGATGTAACAAATCAAGCAGCACAGATTAAGTGGGTGGGAGCAGCGCTTTCAATTGTAGGTTTTGTGTTGGAACGAATCGAACAAGTTTCTTCTAACAGACAGGAATGTACAGAGCTCCTAAGATATATGTGTAATCTTGCAAAATACATCAAGCAGTTGGATGAACATTTGGCTCAAGAAAAGCTGAATCGGGTCCTCCAATTCATTGTAAAAGGCTCCCTCATCTGCATATCGCAAATGGAATCTCATGCGCTTTCCAAGTAAATTCAATTTATGCAATGTGAATTTTTTTCTTTAGTCATGTAATATTCGTAATTCAACTCTTGTATAATGATAAATCTTTATTTACTTTTGATGGCTAAATAGATTTTTCACTGCTCCGGTTGCGGCTGAAGATTTGAGGAGATTACAAGCAGAAGTTGGGCATAAGTACTCAGAACTCTCATTGGAAGCGATAATCGCTGTCTTGAATAGCAATCAAGAAATTTTGGAGAGGATTCCAGTTGTCTTACCTCCCTCCCAAGGAAGATCTCCTCAAGCAGGTATTAATTTCTCTTTTATTTGGACCTTTGTTTATGTTAGATCTAGCAAATATATATATATAGATATATATAAAAAGAAAAGAACCTTTGCGGCAGTAAATCTTGAAGTTAATTTAATTTAACTCGTAAAAAATGATGATCCACTAGTGAGTTAAATTAATTGATGCGATCATAGTGGTCAAGAAGTGTCCTTGAACGGTTTTTTCCCATTCAATTCTTATACCAAGTCAACAATCAATATCCCTTTATTTCAGTTTCTTGGTGTTTTGTTTTGGGATGTCCATGTTTTGTTATATTCAAACATGTTTGGGCTCATTTTTTGCTCTATAATTGTCTTTCAATTTGATATTTCATTGTGATTCACATTAGTCATTGATATCTACAAAAAATTATTCTCATTTTTAAGGAAAGAGAAATTATTTGTATATGTATTAATATGCATTAGAAAATGGTTTAAATCTATTAAAATTATAGTGATCAATATATTAATATTAGCTCTCAATTAACTATAATTTAATCATCATTCGTTTTTTTAGAATCACAAATGAGATGGATATGTTCTTGTTACATAAGTGTAAGTGAGATGTATATTGTCTTATTATGTGGTCAATATTAACTACCACACATCATTGATTTCATTGACATGTCATTTAGTATACTCAACATTAGGAAGTAACAATTACAACAATAAACTGAGAAATACTATCACAACCATAATGTTCACAATATCATATTCAAAATTTGTAGATGTATAATGTCTTGTCACATGCTAAATTTCAACTACCACACACATCATTGATTTCATCCACATGTCACTAAATATAGTCAAGATTGGGAAGTAACAATTACAACAAAAAACTAAAAATACCATCCCAACCACATTGTTCACAATAATTACATTCAAAATTCATAGATAATCCACATTTATCCTTTCAATATTCCTACTCATGAGTTTTTCAAAAGAGTAGTCCTTTTAATGGTATAGAAATAAACTAGTATAAAAAATAGTGCTCTATATCTATACAAAATCATTGAGTACAATAACAAACAATAACATACATTAGACAAACCAAACATCTAAAATATGTAGTACATTCTAATTAGATGGTACACACATCCCATAATACACAACTATGCACTCGTTACTATTGTATGTATTTAGTCAAATGATACACTCAAAGTTGATGATCACACATCCCTTACTAGATGATCATCTTTCTCCTCTTGTACCATGCATATTATGGCAAGGCCACTCTACCTATGCTAATATGATTAATTATGTCACTAACTACCATGGGTCAAGTCCGCAATTAAGATCTACATAAGATCTATGCGAGACATATTACAAAACTTAATGAAACATATTACAAAACTGAATAGGACACATTACATAACCACCAAGAATTCACTAACTATTTTTTCATAGTTATATAGTATAATATAGAATACAATACTTTATAGAATTACAACATATGTTTAGTATTTATATAATATAATATCTAACACTTTGTGGCATATATTTTATATACAATATACTAAATATATGTGTATTTCAATTGAAATAGTCATACCAAGAATATATCCATCTCATACAATAATACATCAATATCTAATTATTAACCAAAATATAATTAACATAGTTTCTAACAATTTTATTTAAATTTAAATTAAGGATGTTTTATTAGTTTAGTTACAAACAATTTAAAATAAAATAAAATAAATTTAGTGTTGCTTAGGTTATTGTAAATATATTTTCTTAAAAATAAAAAAATATAATATTAAATGAATTTATTTGACTAATATTGTCTCTAAAGCATAAAGATATAAGTCAAAATATTGTAAAGTTTCATCTATTTGTATTTTTTTCCCTTCTATAGATGTAAATTTATTTATTATGTAGTTTTTATTTTTTTAAACATGATTTCTAAGAAAATTTATATTGGGTTTGCAGTTGGCATTGAGGAAGCCAGAAATCATGTGACTAAACTTCTAGATATGGAAAGTAAATTAGTTAGAGTGGTGGTTATTTATGGACAAGGTGGGATAGGAAAGACAACATTAGCGACTGCAGTTTTCAGCAATCTCGACCTCAAAAACTACAAATATTGTAGAGTTGATATACAACAGAATTGTTCAGACACAGATCTTAAGTTGCTACAAGAACAAATTTTAAGAGACCTTTTTGGCACTAATGTTAACTTAAGGAGTTTGAGTGAAGGTCAGGAAGAGTTGTCCAAGGCTTTTGAAAAAGCCTCTCAACCTGTTTTCATTTTTGTTGACAACGCACTGAAAGAAAGTGACCTAGAAAAGCTTTTGCCTATAAGTCACTTGGCGTCCCTTCCAGTGCAGAGCAGGATTCTTGTAACAACTAGAAATCTGAACGAGACTCGTATAATTTTGCAGGCAAGAATTGAACGCTTTTCTTATCAGGTAGCTTCTCTTCCACAAGAAGAGGCACGAAAACTCTTGTTTGAGTTCGCATTAGGCAGTGACCAAGCAAGCTTTGACCCCACCATAGATATTAATCGTCTCCTCCAAATATGCCAAGGAATTCCTCTGGTTCTAAAATTGGCTGGAGCGAGATTATGTGAACATGCTCAGAGCGTGCCAGCTTGTAGAGATGCAGTTGAAAATCTCAAGTCAGATCTGCTACAAGGAGCGGAGGATGAGTTAAGCGAACGTATGGTGGACTTTGTATATAATCGCTTGAAACCCTCGTGTAAAGAGGGCTTTCTAGAGATAGTGTTCTTCTTTTGTGATTGGAAGCGAGAAATAGTGACCTATGGTATTGGAGAGACAGAGTTTCTAGAGCTTGAAAGGGCTGCACTTGTAAATATCACGAGTGCAGGTAGAGTGAATGTTCACGATATAGTGAAAGCACGAGGGAGAATGTTGTCGCCAGATGGGGAGAGAATTACCGACCTACAACCTCTCACTGATGTTCTCCAAGATGAAGAGGTACATTTTCTGTCCTCAATTTTGTGAATATTAATATATATAAAACTCATTAATCAAAATTTGGTAGAGATTTACGTATAACCAGTTTTAGGAAAAATCTAAATAATCAATCAGTGCTCTATATTGGAATGTACATTTGAGCTACAAACATTTTTGCAGAGGGTTAAGAGAACAAAGGGGATTGCTCTTGATGTATCATTTGAGCTGGAAGCACGTCATCTCAACTTAATGAAGAGATGTTTAAGAGTTTTGATCTTGACAACAAGGAGAACGCAAGAGGAAGGACCGAGAATAGTAAACGGAGAATGCAAAGGAGCCTTTGAAAATCTAAGGTTGCTCAGCCTCAACGACCATAATTACTCAAGGATGGATGTCAGTAAACATCCAAAATTAGCAGTATTCATTAGGAACTTCTCCGCAAGCTCCAATTTTTCTGAGGCAAACTCTACAAACTTTGTCTAATTTTTTTATTTTATTTTCTCAAATATTTCCTTTATTTAATTTATTTATATTTTTCCTAGGACATTTATAATTTAAAATAGTGAAATTGTATTGCAGTTCTCAGGCGTCGCATCTTCATTGCGATATATGGATATAAATGGTGCTACATTAGTTAATCTTACCACCACCCTTTCGCAAATTCAGTCTTTGCATTCTCTAACATTGCAGCGGTGTAGTGGGTTTGATAGCCTGCCTAAAACCATTGGGAACCTATCTGCTTTGAAAAAGTTGAATTTAATAAGTTGTTTCAGGTTGGCGAACTTTCCAGACAGCTTTGGCAATTTAACTTCTTTAAAAGAGTTGAATTTAAGAGGTTGTTCCGAATTGGTGAGCCTTCCCAACAGTTTTGGCAATTTAACTTCTTTAAAAGAGTTGAATTTAAAATATTGTCACAGCTTGGTGAGCCTTCCAGACAACTTTGGCAATTTAACTTTTTTTAAAGAGTTGAATTTAATAGGGTGTTCCAGCTTGGTGAGCCTTCCAAACAGCTTTGGCAATTTAACTTCTTTAAAAGAGTTGAATTTACAAAATTGTTCCAGCTTGGTGAGCCTTCCAGACAGCTTTGGCAATTTAACTTCTTTAAAAGAGTTGAATTTAAGAAGTTGTTCCAGCTTGGTGAACCTTCCAGACAGCTTTGGCAATTTATTTGGTTTAATACAACTATATTTAAACCGTTGTACACAGCTATCTGTGTTGCCAGAAAGTTTCGGAAAGCTCGCTTCTTTGGAGCTGTTGATATTGGTAAAGTGTGAGCAGCTCTCGAATCTACCTCAAAATTTTGGTCAGCTGAAGTCTTTAAAATATGTGAGCATACATGGATGCAGGGTATTACAGAGTCTCTCTGGTGATTTTGAATGTTTGAGTTCACTGATTGCTATTGACGCTTCAGAATGTTCTCAACTGGAGGAAAATTCAATGGACAAGTTAGCGAAGACGAAAGGATTGATGATTGTGGATATAGGTGGAAGCCCTCTGTTGGAAAAGCGGTGGGAACAAGTGAAGGAGCAATATTCTTTAGCAGTAGTGTTGGACGCACCAAAGGTAATCTCTGTAACACACTTTCTTGTGTATAACTGAGACTTTTATTTCACTGGTTATGCTCATCGTTGTTCTTAATTGGGGGTATTCGTTGCGTTGCAGGTATTCTGGCGTGGAATGTTCCCGTATGCAGATGTAATGTGCAGAGCAATTTTTCACAGTGAGTCGAAATTCGTGCATCTTGATGAGAATGGGGAGTTTGGAGAGTCGCCCTGTCCGGCAAGTGGGGTAAAGCTGTGGGTCTTGTTAACATCAGCATCAAATAGAAATAGCAAATGGTTGGAAGCAGTGAAGAAGAAATGGGAGGAGGAGGAGGGGCAGATGATGATGATGTATGTGGAGATGGGAGGTTCATGGGAGGAAAGCGAAACACGTGTCAGGCAAGGCCTCCCCCATTTACCCAGCGGCACCCGTGCCTGGATTGCTCCTGACAATAGGGCCAGGATACTCTTTGCCTATTCCGTGTACATGTCCGGGGGAGGGATGTTCATGTTGAGAATTGTATTGTGAGCACATCAACTTGTGTGGATGAAGAGGGAAGGAGGAGGCTTCACGACTTGGACTTCATAATTCCCGACTATACACCTACTTCTCGAGAAATTGACTACAAACACACTTTTGACCAATTAATCTCCCCAGCTGTGGAAGCCACGAAAAACCTGATTTCTAATCAATATTGAGTGGTGTTTATTTAGTATTTAGGCTTCCAACAAATAATTGGCTACAAAGACACTTCTGACCAATTAATCTCCTCTGCAAATTTCCATCTTTGAAGAAGCCCTCCAATTTATGTCGGAATTGTATTGACTCATTGAGTTTTTTAAGTTCACATTATTTTATTTAAATAAATTTATATATTTGTAAAGAAATAAAATGATTTTTTAATAGTAAAATTAAGTTTAAATGAATATGATAAATAATATAATCTAATTAATTTAATTTATAGTTATTATTAATGATTATTGGTATTAATTTATTTTTTCAACTATTTTTAAAAATAGTAATATATTAATTTGTACTCTTATTTTTCTCTTTATTATTTGTTAATGATTTTCTATTATTAATAATATTAAGATATATTACGTATTAAAATTATGAAAAATGGTAAAGAGTGATAAAGTGTGAAAAAAACAACAACAAGGGTAATTAGGAAAAGAAGGAAAAAAAGGTGAATATAGAGCTTGATTATGGAAAAAAGGGAAGGTCGAGTAGATTTCTCCATGGATATTGGGAATATTTCTTCAAATTCAGTTATTTCAAAAGACATCAAGGTACTAGCAAGATTCATGGCCAAAAATAACTAGGACCTAGGGTTGATATTAGAAGAAGTTGGCCAACTTTTAGAAATCAAGGGTAAGCAATTTGGGTCAAGGGCTACAAATTGTAAGATCTCCGTTTTGAATGTTAATGTGGAATGGATCTCAAAATTCTAACTATTAATATACCAGACAAGTTTGACACCCAATGATAGAATAGTTGAAGAAGACGTCAATAATTGTGAAATTCATTAGCATTTGGCCTTTGATATGTTGGCCTTGTTTTTAACTTGCCAATTTTTAAACTTTTTGCATCAAAATTCCTCTGTGAGTCACTCCTAATCGCAAACGCTCAAAATGTTAAAATTCAAATGCTTTTTTTTTTTCCAAAAAATTGATAGAATCTATAAGGACTTTGAAAATAACAAATTTTAAAACTCACGAGCTGTAAATTTCTCCACAAATGTAAATTTGAGAAATTTTCTTTCCCCTCATTGAATTTTGAAGGTCGAAAATGATTTGACAGGGTAGAAGAAACTCGGCTAAGCTAAGGGCGAGCGGATCTTCTTCTAAGCCTTAAAATACCCAAATTTAGTCCTTTTCCTACAACAATGTTTCTTATTTTCGTGCAATTTCACATAAATTTGAAGGTTTCCTGTAATGCAAAAAATTGTGAAGCTAAGAAAACCACATGTTCACAACCTGTTCTCTCGCCAAAATTTGTGATGCTGAGCATAAAGTTGCATGTTCACAACATGTTCTCTCACCTCCATGCACAACAAATCCCTGTCACGTCTCTAGCAAGAAAACGTGTGTTGTCCCTAGAAAATAATCTAATACATTATGGAGCAACTTAATATTCATATGTTTATGTCTGATAGATCAAAAAATTCCATTTTTGAACAAATGTAGAAATCAAAAAATTGTCGGGGAAAAGATGTGCCCACTAGCAAACCCTCGAAACAAGTTCACTGCCCATCATGAGGACACATCAAGAGTGACGAAAACATTAGAAACTCGCAAAATTATTTATTCTGCTCAAATATCATTCGTCAGAACATTTTTCCCCATTTTTTCAATTTGGAAAACCCCAAAACCCCTGCAACGTAAAAAATCAGCGAAAATTTCATTTTTTAAATCCTTGTGTCGTAAACCTTAGCAAAATGAGTTCTTCCCAACGATGACACAGTTTCCAAGGGTGAATCTAATAGCATTTAATTGACTAAAAACATTGGTCCCCACTTTAGGGAGGACTAATAATGCTAAAATCATAAAAATTGTCATCCTTACACATTAATTATTACATTAAAAATAAATAAATTGGAATGTGTAAAAACAACAGAAAAAAGAGGAGGAAAAGAAGGTTTATAGTTTTCACCATTACTGAAAGATATCCATTGGAGGTTAGATTTATTCTCATAAAAGATAAGGTAACTAAAGAGGTCTATCATTCTATACTACTTTGATAGGATATACAACATAATTATGTTGAAGGCGTTCCCTTTGGCAAAGAGAGGTCTGGCATCGACAATTGATAGTTGAAAATGAGTTAGAAGGGATGCAAGATGATTGAAGGTGTGTTGACCATTTGATTTCGTAGTTGCCATTTTTTGCTGGTTTTTTCCTTCTCCCTGTCTGCCTAAAATAATTATGATGTTATTCAAAAATCTGAAAATGGATCTCCAAACAATCTCGATGGGCATGTAAGTCATCTAGCCATCTATGAGGCCCACCCTTGTGCGACCATTTCAGTGGCACTATTAGACCTAATTTAATTGCTTTACCTAGGCTTAGGTTTTTTGTTAATGGTATGGTGACCTTGTCTAAGAGTCACTATGGTGTTGTTGTGGGTCTATTTATAAGGTAGTTGTGTTGATTTTGTATGTGAGATACATGTCTTGATTTGATATATCATATATTGTTCAACTATGATGAATTAGTTAGAAGTGATTATGTTAATTCTTGATTTGTATTGAAATATGATGTACACATGTCGTCGAGCGCACATGTTATGTGCAAGGGGGTTTTAACATTGGGTTTAATTTTTTTTTTTGTTAGATCTATTTTCTTGTCCACTTGTAAAATATGGGCATGACACCATTCCTTTTTCCGTCATCAGGAAAGCATTTATGATGGCCTGTCTGTTGGTCTTCTACATGCCATTTTCTATTTATTTGTTTGTCATTTTTTCCCCAGATTTATGCACTAATTATTATTATTATAAATCCACATTCACTGTGGTCCCGTGTTGGCTATGGCTATCTGATGAAACATATCGGCGACTAAAACACATTTTCATTTCTAATAAATGTATCCATTTAGAAAATTACATCGAATAAATTAATAGCTCATGGGGATAAAAGGGGAAGTTGTAGATAATATTTACAGAGGGAAAATAAAGCAATTAAAAATTTGTAATATTATGGAAATGATATTTTATATTTGCCCTAATATTATCTAAATATTTCTAATACAATATTATAAAAGAAAATTATATAAAATATACAATATATTACATTTATAAATTTTAAAATAATATTATATTATAAAAATATTATTTTTTTGTTACTATAACCCTAGTAAGGGACCAAGGAGTCAGGACCCATCCAAAATTTGGGCAAGCCCATGAGTCTGAATGGTAAAAGACTAACAGTCCAATGACAACAGAAACTGTAGACATATACATATGTAATAGGGTGAGAAGAGCAACTTACAAGGCCCTCTCCCTAGACCACTAATTGTTAAACAAAAACTAACACACAGATCCATATTACTTATCTTCCTTCCCAAGTAGATCCACCACATCACACACCTCATCACAAGTGCACGAGTATTCTGACCGCGTATGCTCTAGGACTAGAACCCCCATTTTCTCTGCAATGCAATCCACCATTTGACGAGTCTCCACCACCCTCAATAGCATATCATGAATATGACCCATTATAAATTCATGGTTCTTAGCCATTGACTTGGAGAATTCCACCATATCGTCATGGGATAACACAAAAGTTGCAGCAATTGACAACAAAGTTGCAATGGTCAAGGATTGTGCCTCTTTGAAGACATTCCATCGTCCTCTTGAAGTAGCAGGGTCCAACAACAAGTTTGCCATAGCAATACGCACCTTCTATCCATCTTGCTCATCCACCTCCTTTTCCAGAGAAAGCATACAACCCAACCATTCTCTTAGTATTGGATTCTTCACCTCCGCTTCCACATAATTCATAAAGCCAGCAATGGCCTCCTCTCTTGACATCTTCAATCACTTCCACATAATTCATAAAGCCAGCAATGGCCTCCTCTCTTGACATCTTCAACCGCTTCCACATAATTCATAAAGCCATCAATGGCCTCCTCTCTTGGCATTTTCTTCAACTGCTTCCTTAGAGTGTAAGCCCTCTTCATTCTACCTCCAGCCGATAAACTTCTAGTCTTTCATTGAATCTACCTCTTCACCAGATGCATTGTCGTAGCCTTGCCTTTGAACCTGTAGCGAGAGCCATCCCCACCACTCGACACACCTTAACCAACACCACTCCTAACCTCTGCCATGGAAAAATGACTGTTGGAAAAGCATAAAGGAAATGTATTGTCTCGAGAATATCTCTCAGTAGAGGAAATAAATATAACTTTGCCACACGCTACCAGATGAAATGAGTAATCCAACCTATCCACCATCATCTGCACTTCATAATCTGCTGGTAAGAACTGAGCCTTGATCCTCTCTACCATCCGACTCCAGGATGAGATCATGCTCTTGCCACTCTTCACCCTTTCTCCCTGGGTGTAGTTCCACCATGTGAGTGCAGCGCCCTTCAATTTTGTCTTTGCAAACTTGACTCTTCTATTCTTCGGTACCTCCTTGTACTCGAAGTAGTTGTTCAAAGCCTCGATCCATTTGATGACTTCTTCTACATCCATCTCTCCGTTGAACATCAGAATCTCCATTCTTGATTCAGACGACTCCTTACCAAATGATTTTATGGCCTCCAGAAATTGTTTCTAATCTGCAGATATATCTGCCTATCCTGAGGTTGTTTCCTCTTCCCCATCTCCTTCTTCTCCATCAAACTCCTCGTCTGGTTTCTTTCCTTTTCCTAAGGTTTTCAACTCAGCCTGGAGTGCTTCCTTTACTCTAGTTTTTATCATATCCTCTATCTCCTTGAATTTCTTGGCCACTTCAGTGGTCATCCCCTTTGGAGGCATCTCGCTAGCCCCTCCTTCACTTTCTCTGTCAGACATAAACATTCACAGATAGCACCCAAATGCCAATACACCTACAGCTCCTCAATTCTACCTGCCGCCCAAATCTTTTGCTGAGCTCTGATACCACTTGATGCAGAGCGCACACTGCGGAAACAAACACCATGGAATTTTTGTCAATATCAGTAAGAGATCTCAAATGTCTCACCGAAACTCTTGCACTTCTTCCTTGTCAGCCTAACTTACCTTGTCGACCACACTATCTTCTATCTCCCCAACGGTTTCCTTCACACCGAAACCTTCCTATTCATCGGCCAAACATCATACCATCGGCCTCTTTATGAAATGTCACTCTGAAGTTTCTTCTCACACCAATATGCATTCCATCAGCATGTATATACATTTCCTAACGTTCTATCGCTAGTAGTCCATTGTATCTTTATCCACTTTGACCGCTACAGTCGGTCATCAATTGTCTCAAAAGCAAATGTATGTTTCCACATACAACTGGAATATACAATTGGAACATACAATCAACAACTTCCTATCACCGGTTCTCTCTCCTGGTTCAACCGGTCACTCCTTGCATCTAACCGTTTGCATCATCCAAATGTACATTCAAGACATGCTTTCGTAACATATAATCTTGACATACAATAGCAGTATACACACAAACTGACTCTCGCATACAATAGTGATATACACATACATTGTCTATGACATACAATTGACAGATACACAGGAAATGTATTTCCTCAGACAATTTCGACATACATAGGAAATGGACCTTCATACAATTGCGATATATACAGGAATTGTATATTCAGCGAACAACACAAACTTAACCCAAAAAGACTTTTATACATACCATTCTTGACAGCATATATACAGGATGATGCTCACATGCAAATATGATATACTCACAGACTATCCCTGGCATACAATGGACGGATATACATAAAATGTATATTTGAATTTCCCGCCGATAACTTCCTCTGCAACAGCTTCCGCAGTTTCTATTCTTCCATGACCAAGAATAAAAAGAAACAAAAACAGAAACTATTGTACAAAGCCCATTCCATTGATTTCACAGAAATCCACCAGTGGAATGGTTCTAATCGTGCATTTCAACAATAGAAAAAACTGAATTCAATATAAAACAATTCTATATAGATACTATACACAGGACAATTTGATGCACATGGAATTTACACAGAATTCAAGATTTAGAAAACACAATTTGATAGAATTTCTATTGCTACATTCCAGCTTCATAATTTGATAATTTAAGGTGGAAGGCAAACTCTTTTTACCACCACCTCCATTTATTTATTTTTCTCCTATTCCGCTCCCCTTCTGATTTTGCTTAACCAAGATTATAAACAAAAAAAACCCTAACTAATCTCACGACACCTGTTTGGCTTTAGACAACAAAACTCCAAACAATTTGACACATTGATTTAATCATCCACTTACCCCAATGTCTAATGATGTCCAAATTGGCTTATTGGAATGCCCAATTTGTGACCTCGATTCATCTGGTGGATGGTGGGCCCGGTTCTTACAAACATGAAATGTTAACACAAAATGCTACATGATAACATGAAATGTATCAAACATATTAAAACCTTATTCTTCTCCCTCTTATGCATATTTTATCTTGTTGAAGGGGTGCTCCTGCACTACAAGGGTTGAGCATTTAGGAATAGGGATAGCGTTAAGGGTTTAGTTATAAGGGATTAGGGTTTAAGGTTGAGGGATTAGGGTTTAAGGTATAGTGTTGAGGGTTGAGGGTTTAGGGATAGGGTTTAGAGTTGAGGGATTAGGGTTTAGGGTTGACAGATTAGGGTTTAAGGTTGACAGTTGAGAGTTTAGGGATAGGATTTAGAGTTTACGGATAAGGGATTAGGGTTTAGGACCTTAAGAGATTATGGTTTAGGGTTGAGGCTTTAAGGATAGTGTTTAGGGTTGAGGGATTAGGGTTGAGGGTCGAGGGATTAGGGTTAAGGCAGAGTGTCAAGGGTAGAAGGATTAGGGATAGGGTTTAGGGTTTAAGGTTTAAGGATTGAGGGTTGAGGCTTTAGGGCTGAGGGTTAATGGAATAGGGTTTAAGATATAGTGTCAAGGGTTCAGGGTTTAGGGACAGGCTTTAGGGTTTAAGGTTTAAGGGTTGAGGGTTAAGGGATAAGGTTTAGGGTTTAGGGATTATGGATTAGGGTTTAAGGTATAGTATTGAGGGTTTAAGAATAGGGATAGTGTTTAGGGTTTAAGGATAAGGGATTAGGGTTGAGGGTTGAGGGATTAGGGATTAGGATTGAGTGTTGAGGGATTAGGGTTTAAGGTATAGTGTTGAGGGTTGAGGCTTTAGGGATAGGGTTTAGGGTTTAGGGTTTAAGGTAAAGTTTTGAGGGTTGAGGGTTTAGCGATAGGGTTTTGGGTTTAGGGTTGAGAGATTAGGGTTTAAGGTTGAAGGTTGAGGATTTATGGATAGGGTTTAGGTTGAGGGATTCGTACAGGAGCACCCCTTCAACAAGATAAATATGCACAAGAGAGAGAAAAATAAGGCTTTAATATGTTTTAGACATTTCATGTTACCATGCAGCATTTGTATGCCATTGTCAAATGTAGCATTTTGTGTTGGCATTTCATGTTTGTAAACATCAATTTAGACATCATTAGACATTGGGTTATGAAAAAGATTAAACCAAGGTGTCGTATTATGAGGAGTTTTGTTGTCTTATACAAAACAGATGTCGTGTGATTAGTTAGGGTTTTTGATATAATCTTGGTTTAAGCAAAATGGGAAGGGGGAGTTGAAGATAGAAAAATAGACGGAGGTGATTGAAAAAGAGTTCGCCCTCCTCCTTCTGAAATTATCAAATGTATGACGCTGAAATGAAGATATAGAAATTCTGTCAATTGTGTTTTGCAATTTCTAGATTTTGTGTAAATTTCTCTTTGAATCAAATTGTTCTATATATTATTTGTATAGAATTGTTTTGTATTTAACTCTTTTTTTTCTATTGCCGAGATGCCCGATTAAATCCATTCCATTGGTGGATTTTTGTGAAATCCGTGGAATGGATTGTGTACATTAGTTTCTGTTTGTTTTCCTTTTGTTTGATGGGCATGGCAGAATAGAAATTGTAGAATCTATTGAAGAGGAAGTTATCGACGGGAAATTCAAATATACATTTTATGTATATCCGTCAATGGTATGCCAGGAACAGTCTGTGAATATATCGTATTTGCATGCGAGCAACCTCTTGTGTATATGCTGTGAAGAATGGTCTGTTGCCTGTGTATATCGCCAAAGTATATCGGGTAGACAATTCTTGTGTATGTCGAAATAGTCTGAGGAGATACATTTCCTGTGTATACGTCTATTGTATGTCACAGATAGTTTGTGAGTATATCGTTGTTGTATGTGAGTGTCAGTTTGTGTGTATACTGCAATCACATATCGTGATTGTATGTTGTGGAGATACATAAAAAATATACATTCCTCATGAAGTAAAGGACAACTGACAGAAGTGGTAGTTAGAAGGAATGTGGGAAGGATATCTGTCTGTAGATACCAAGGATGACTGGTAATAGCAGGGAGGAGAACCAGCTCTGTAAGTCAACAAATGTATGTTGAAGAATGTATGCTAAAATATACATTGAAAACATACATGTCACAAGATACAAAAGGTGACTTGCCGAAGTGGTGAACAGAATGTATGTGGGAAAGATATTTATTTCTGCGAATACAAGAGGTGACCGATAATAGTAGGTAAGGACACCGAAACCCACCGGGAAAGCAGGTTAAGAATTGTATATGAGCTTTTGTTTGTATGTGGTGAGACATACAACGAGGGAGTAAAGACCGAGGGCCCCACCAAATGCATATTCTGAATGTATATTTAGAATGCATGTGAAGAATGTGCATTGCAAATGTACATTGAGGATATACAAGCAGTGGGTATATCACAGTTGTACCTGAAAAGCAATTCGTGTCTATCCCGCATTTGCATGTCGAAGATTGTATATGCGAATGTACATTGTTAATGTACATTTCATGAGGTGCAAATGAGGACCTATTGTAGCAGTCAAAATGGTTGGAGATACAATGGGCTACCTACGATAGAAGGTCAGGTAATGTATATACAAGCTGAATTGAGAATGTGATTGACAAGCATTTCACTGTTGAATTGAAAGGCTTTTTCCGCTGTACCCACTCTGCATCAGGGATTAGGGTTTAGGATTGAGGGTTTCGGGATAAGGGATTAGGGTTTAAGGAATAGTGTCAAGGGTTGAGGGTTTAGGAATAGGGATAGCGTTTAGGGTTGAGGGATTAGTGTTTAGGGTTTAAGGTTGAGGGAAGTTTAGGGTTGAGGGATTAAGGTTTAAGGTTGAGGGTTGAGGGTTGAGGGATAGGGTTTAGAGTTTAATGATAAGGGATTAGGGTTTAGGACCTTGAGGGATTAGGGTTTAGGGTTGAGGCTTTAGGGATAGCATGTAGGGTTGAGGGATTAGGGTTGAGGGTCGAGAGATAGGGTTTAAAGTTTATGGATAAGGGATAGGGTTTAACATGTATAGTGTTGAGGGTTGAGGGTTTAGGAATAGGGACAGCATTTAGGGTTTAGGGATAAGGGATTAGGGTTTAGGGTTGAGGGATTAGGGATTAGGGTTTAAGGTATAGTGTTGAGGGTCGAGGCTTTAAGTATAGGGTTTAGGGTTTAGGGATAAGGGATTAGGGTTTAAGGTTGAGGGATTAGGGTTTAGGGATAAGGGATAAGGGATTAGGGTTTAGGGTTGAGGGATTAAGGTTTAAGGTTGAGTGTTGAGGGTTTAGGGATAGGGTTTAGAGTTTAGGGATAAGGGATTAGGGTTTAGGACCTTGAGGGGTTAGGTTTTAGGGTTGAGGGTCAATGGATTAGGGTTAAGGTAGAGTGTTGAGGGTAGAGGGATTAGGGAAAGGGTTTAGTGTTGAAGGTTTAAGGATTGAGGGTTGAGGCTTTATGGTGAGGGTTAAGGGATTAGGGTTTAAGATATAGTGTTGAGGGTTAAGGGTTTAGTGATAGGGTGTAGGGTTTAGGGTTGAGGGAATAGGGTTTAAGGTAAAATGTTGAGGGTTTAGGGATAGGGTTTAGGATTTAAGGTTTAAGGGGTGAGGCTTTAGGGTTTAGGGTTAAGTGAGAGACCTAGATGGCTAAGGATGGATGGAGAGGTAGACAAGGAGTGACTGAGAGACATAGAGAGGGGAGAGGTAGAGAGGTGAGGGGGAGAGATAGGTGAGAGATAGAGAGGTGAGAGATAGAATAAATACATGGAGAAATGAATAATATAGATTTTTCTATAGCAGGCCAAAACGTGCTCGCATTATAATGAGAGCGCATTTTGGATTTCTATACAAATAGTAAAAAGGCCTGGATCCCCGTGATCTAGGCCCACATACTCTGTTTTGTTTTGTTTATGCACGTGTTCTAACAAAAAAAAGTGTTTTCATGTTATTGGGAAGTTCACATGTACATTTTTCACATTCTACCACCTTTGCATGAACTTTCCACCACTTTTTCTGCTTTGCCAACCTAAGAAGGAGGAAGTAACATAGTTTTCACATCGAATTTGATATATATCAATTCAAGTTTCAATTTTTGTAGTGTTGCAATGTTAATTGTGATTGAATTGTAGGAATTTAACATTATAGGTTGGTTAATAGTATTATTGTTACTAATTCTATTTGAGTGTTATTCAATTTAACGTTGAAAAGGAACTAATATCTATCTCTTTATCATGCTACATATAAATTCTCCATCATGCTAAGGAAATGATCAAGAATTAAACCAACACAAGAAGAGAAAGAAGCTAAGAGTGCAAAGAAAGCAGGGGCTATGAGGGAACTTCATGAGAAGAGGAAATTGGACACGATTGTTGAAGACATGCCAATTGAAGAGGAACCTCAACCATCAAAAAGAGATATGGTATTGGCAACACAAAGGGAATGGATCCAAAATTTTCGTGCCATGAGAGATTTGAATACCAAAATTGGAGAAACATCCTCTACTACAAGTGAAGATGCAGGGACACCATCTATCGCATCTCAAGTTGAGTGTACATCATCACTCACATGTGAGGAAGGAGGTACACCATCGTTCCCACCTTAACCTCACGGTATGTCATCTGTTCCATCTTCGATTGAAGGTATGCCATCTAGACCATCTCATTTAAATATTGATGAAATTCCTAATGTTGAGACAAATTTACCTATCTTAACACCACCTAGAATTTTTCATAGAAAGCCAAAGTATTTGATTGATATTGATGAGAATATTTTGTAGCCAATGGAAGGTAAGATTCCAAAACACACTTGTAGAAGATATGCTCATAAGATTTGGATATTGTTTTTTAAAAAGTTAAATGAGACCGTAAGATGTCAACTACTCGTTGAAATGATGTGAAGTATAAAGTATAGGTCCATCACGAAGATTCTTGGGTTGAGAACATTAGAGACTTCAAGTGAAAAAACTATTGTCAAGAATTTAATGAGTGCATATGAGAGTGTGAGTAACACCTCACGGACAAAAGATAGTAATGCAACACAGCATGTCATTACATCAACTATAGTAAGTAGTCAAATGAGGAAAGCTCGTCTCATTAGAAAGACGAGTCAAGTATTGAGAATTAATAAGAAAACTTTATCAAGAGCTGTTGGAAGGTGCCAAAGAATTGAGGACACCAATGCCAATGAATTATGGGTGTTCTCGGAGAGACTACCACGAAAAGATAAACCAATTGTTTAAGCATCGAGATCACTAATTGAAGACTTTTGGAAGAATTACATAAGGGTATCTCTAAATCAAAGGGATATGGTAAGAAGGAGAATCGGTAGTCAAAACCATGAGCCACATCCAAAGCATTTTTTTGGATATGACTCAAACACAGTTTTTTGGTAAATTTCTAGAGATGTATCCTCAAATTAAAATTTGTCAAATATATTTTGAAATGCTAAAACCTTTCTATGTCAAGATAAATCACACATGCACTACTTGTTGTAGATTACATATTGAATTTTCTAACCATTTTGATGTTTATTTGTCTATATATTTATATTTGCATACTAACAATGTTTTGCAGGATTATGGCATACTCAGAAGTTTTATTGTCTATAGATGAGTTGTTGTCCTGTTAAAATGGAACCCAGATTTTAGGAACACTATCTAAAACTATAAATATAGGGTTAGATCTCTTTAAAAACAAAAGACAGCCTATGTATTGCACTAAGTCTTAGTTGTCATCTTACCGCTTCATATTAGACATATTAATAAACATATGGTGACATCTTATGATGAAGTCAAATTGTTGCTAACTCTAAATATTGAAGAAATTGGTTTACATAGCCTGGTTACTAGATATAACCCTACAAAAAAAATAGTCTTTGCCTTCAAGGCTGAACTAGATGTTATTCCAAGGAATCGAGTACTAATATCATTTTAATGTGTTGCTCTTAAAAATAATAATAATAATTATATGGTTGGCTATCACTCTACTGTTTATAAAGCTTTATGTTGTGAGTTAATAGTTTTCAAAAGGGAGAACTAAGCTTTTAGTGGATAAATTGCCCTATGCTATCTCTCCGCTAATGTACAAGTCCCTGAAAGATTTAGGTAAGAGTTTACCCTCCACTAATGTTGGAGCTAAAACTAGATTAGGATGGTATCCAAATCCCGTACATTCAAGGAGGAGCTATGCCTTAGTAGTTAAGCTATTAGGAAATATAAAGCTTATATGGTCTCCATCATGTAATGAATTTGTGCTTAAGGGAGTAGTGATTGAAATTTATATTTGAAATTTAAATGAGTCAGAATCCCTCAGATAGCCATGGGTTATATTCAATCATCTTCATACGCACTACTATACTTCTCTTAATTGTTGTTAACTAAGTTGAATACTTGGTACCTTTGGTTCTTGGAGACCAATTCCTTAGTGAAATGAGTTACTTCTATGAAACCCCCAATTGAAGGAAGCTTTGAGTCACTATCCAATGATTTGGTGGATAGGCAACTACATGTTAGAACCGAGTCCAGTACAGGTACGGTTAGCTGGTTTTCACCAGTACCGTGCAGGTGACAGATGCTAGGCACTAGCTGTCGTACTAAAGGATTAGCCAGCCTTCACCAGTAGCACGGAGGTGAAGAATGCCATAGTATGATACAGGAGTGGTTAGCTGGTTGTCACCAGTATTGTGCAGGTGACGAATTCTAGGAGCTAATCACCATATCCTTAGGAGTAGCAGGCAGTCATTAGTAGCACGGAGGTGACATAGGCCTAGAGCTACCCACAGTATGATAAGGTCTAGTCGGCCTTCACCGTTTCCATGCAAGTGATTAGGCTAGGTGCTAACCCATACCTAGATGGTCAGAGGTCGCCAGTGGCATGGAGGCAATAGTTGTCTAGATCCATCAACTCAGAAGGTTCAATGAACTGTGGTGTATCTCATTGCTAATAGTGTTAAGATTATACCTTGGCTCTAGCTAGCATTGGCAACATGTATTATGGGAAGCCTGTTAGTCATCCTAGTTAGATGTCATCTAGATGAGGAGGGAACCTGGTGTAGTATGGGATATACTATACTACTTTAACTTGTGGGGTAGTGTTAAAAGGAATATATGTGGCAACGTACTAGTGGTTATCACCTAGGACCCTTGAATTCCCTTAGCATTGGGACATCCTCATGGGAAAACAGGAGAGCCTTGGTTGGGGTGGATAGGGCATTCTATTCACATGGTTGTGATTACCTTACACGCCCCCTTGGGAACTAATCAATGTGGAATCTAGACAGCCCTGTTGCATCTACCATCTCCACTAGCTCCTCATGTGTTAAACTAGGTACTTTCATCTTCTCATTAATGTTCCTGTTATTTAGGTTGTGCATTAAATGCTAGCTTGAGGTATTTGGGTGAGCTAATCTCTATAACCAAGGGCTAATTTTATGGTAAGTAAATGATTGCTGATGTATGATGTAAGCTATGACATTTCATGTCTGTAAATCATGCAGGACTAAATGTATACAGCAGTAGCATTAGCTGACTTGGCTTATACTTAAGGTATGAAAATGTTTAATTCCTACATGGATTATAAATAATATCCTAGAAGCCTTGCTGCTGGTAAAGTTTTCCTTTGTTGAAGGACCCAGGAGGGCAATAGAATGATTTAAGTATATGATTTTAAAAGAAAACTGCTGCTGTCCTACTGTTATGAAATGAAATGGTTGTTGCAGTAACAAACTATTATTATTTGCTATTGATTGTGAATTCAAACATATTGCTTAATTGTTGTTCTCATAGATAGAAGTAAATTGGAATTATATTGAAGGAGTTTACAATCTATTATGTTCATAAAAAGTATTTTAATCTTGTGACTGCATATAATTTGTATCAGTGCAGAAAACTAGCAACTTTCGAACATTGTGATCTTGAAAAAAAAAATTGGTAAACATGGTTGTTATTACAAAAAATAATGCTAAAATCATATCATTTACTAACTTTTGTTACACCGAGAGGCGTTATACAGTCACAGCAGGGTGGGGATGAGAGCACTCATTTTTTCTACCTAAATTTATAAGAAAAATAATTAAAATACCAAAAGGAAATAAAAAATAGAACTTAAGAAAATCAAAGAAAAAAATCTAAAAAAGAAATTTAAAACCATTGAAGGAGAAAAAGCTAAATCACAAAAACTATGGAACCAAAAAGAAATGGGAAAAAATAAAAAAATAAAAACTAAAAAAGAAATTGGAAAAAATAAAAAATAAAAACCAAAAAAGAAATTGGAAACTACTGGAAGGAGAAAAAGTTGGAGAAAATTACGAAAACTATGGAACCAAAAAAAAAAAATTTAAAAAAATTAAAAAATAAAAACCAAAAAAGAAATTCAACAAGAAATCAAAGAAACTATGGAAAAAAGATATACGTGGGCGTATTTTAGATATATATTTTTAAATATAAATATACTAGTTATTTAAAAATTATCATCATTACACACTAATTATTACATTATAAACAAATAAATTGAAATAGATCAGAGGAAAAAATAAGAAAGAAGAAAGAGGAGAAGAAGAGAAAAAAAAAGAAGGTTTGTAGTTTTCAGACCTATGGAAAGAAATGTATTGGGAGGTTAGATTTATTCTCATAAAAGATAAAACAACTAAAGATATCTATCATGCTATACTCCTTTAGTAGGACATATAACATAATTACGCCGAAGGCATTCCCTCTATGAGGTGAACTAGCCTGGCATGTAAAATCAATGGCTCAGAGTCCTCCTTACACTATGCAAGACGATGAAAACGATCTTGCGCGTTCGTTTCTTTTCACCGTCTTTTTTTCGCCATTTCGCAAATTGTTTTCCTCGGTAGTTTAAAATGTAGGAACGTTTGTTCCACTATTTCAGGATACAACTAATCCTAGCCTCCAACGTGGAATGCATGTACAACGGCGATTCATTAAAGGAAGAAGTGAATTCATTGCCCTAGAAATTCAAGGTAGATGTTTTCACCAAAAAGTTTGAGTGGTAAATTACATTGACTACGAAAATTCTTATGTAAAATAGGGAATTAAATATTTACTAAAACAAGAGGAATACTTTTTGAATGCTTTCCCTTAAAAAAGTGAAAAAAATTGAGAGAGTGACCAGAGTGATTTTATTAAACAATTTTCATGAATTTTTAATTTTTGGAAAGCATAAAAACGGTTTGCATGGTTTTTTTTCACAAATACAAGCTCCCCTGATTAGGTACTGCTAACATTTTTTAACACAATGCATATCACTTTCCCACGTTGTATAAAGCAATCCATTAAATAAATCCATTTGTAGTGCCTAAAGTTTATTTTAGCTTTCATTTTATATTAATATTTTCTTTATTATATAATTATTAATTTATTTAATAAATTCATTATTTTTTAATTTTAATATCATTTAATCTTAATATTATTTTAAAGTGTATTTAGTATTTTTAAGAGTACTTAAATTTAATAAATTTAATATTTTTTATTTATAAAATTATAATATTAGATATAAAATAATAAATTATATTTTAACATAATAATTATATATAACATTTTTTTTATTTGCATTTACTCTATTTTAATGTTTTTAAATTTATATTTATTTCATTTTATTATATTAACATTATTATAAAGAATCAATAAGTGTGTACCATGTACTATGGTGATACAGTTGTGAGTTCTTAATTTATAAAAGATTTTTTATTTTTTTATTTATAAAAGTTTTAGTATATTCAATAATTTTTATTTTTCTTACAATATAATTAAAATTTTATATTTGTTAATTAAAATATTCATAATTAAATTTAACTTTTCAACCATAATAACTAATTTATCTCTTTATTGACTAATCTTTAATATATATATATATTGGTAAAACGCTGAGGCCATTAGTATATATAAAATCAATTATAAAATACAGCTCTGTTCAGTGTGGGCACCGGTAGGAAAGAATAGAGCGAAGAAAACCTCTGGTCTAGCCTGGGACTTTTTTAGTCCAGTATAAACTGTTTATTTATAGAACTTACACGGGGTCAAGCCCCACAAGGAAACATATTTTCTTATACAATTACTGAGATACAAATATAGACATTGCCCTTATCCATGGCCTTCCTTTTGATATCCTCTTGCTGTATGTCCTTTGGTTCTTCGACTCTTGGGATGACCTCCAAGGCTTATAACCTTTGAACAACTATCCATTATCCAATTAAATGGACTTCTTCTATCTTGCTCCTACCCATGTACCTGTCTAACCTGAAATCACAGGAAAACTACCCCTTCTTTTCGCAAGTTAGCTATACAAAAAACCTAAAATTCATTCTCCTGCAAACATCTGTCAATTCTTTAAAACCTTTGCCTGAGAAGGAAGAAAAAAATACTTGCTATTTCCAAGCTTTTCAAAATTAATCAAGCACACTTGCTTCACTGTTAACTAAAATTCGGTTATGGTTGACTGATCCACTATATGCCAACATCTGGTAAATCCTGTTCCTTAGGAGTAGATCATTTTCCGTCCTGTTGAGATTTTCTTGTTTCTGTGTATGATGTTCAGAGTTTGTGTAGTCGCAGAGTTGTAGAGGTTTACATCGGCGTAAGTTTCGTATCGTTACACCAAATGTGATTGTGAATGCATATCACAAAAGCATGTTGAGAATGTATGTTGAGAATGCACCTTTCATTGGATACAAATGGTGACCGGTCGTAACGGTGAAATCAGGGTAAAGAAACTTTAGTCCACCGATAATAGCAAGTCACGCCAAGCATAAACTAAGTTCGTATATCGGCATATCAGGAGAATAAACAAGGAGTTCACTGACAAAGGAGGTCACGCCGAAAATAACTCTGCCCACTTCCTCATCGGGTGAGGCGAGGAAATCTCTTGCTGAAACGATATCACAACTGAAAAGTAAGGTGGGTCCCACCACTTGCATATCGGATTTGCATAATAAATCTTCAAGATACAAGCCGATGTACAAGCGAAGATACAATCCGAATGTCAAAAGAAATTCAAAATAGAAAAGTCTTTGTATGTTTAAATGCTTGTATGTTTCTTCGAGAAGCAAAGACAAATGCAAATGAGAGACAAAGGAAATGTATATACAAATGCACGAAACACTAGAGATACCTATGTGGGCCCCAACTCCAATTTAAATGTTTCATCATGACTAGATGCATTGCACTTTATATCCAACGCGGAGCCGAAAAATAAGTAAACTGTGGTTTATAAAAAAAGTCCATAGAGGTGATGCAAAGGAGTTTGTATGTATTCGGCTTTGTATATAAAACAAGTATGCATATCAGAAGATACAATCCAAAAAGTGATGTGGGCTCCATCAAATGCATATCAGGCTTGTATAAATAATGATATACAAGTAAGAGGATGCAAATAAGAGATACAAACTGGAAGTGAAAGGAAAGTTAAATCCTGAGAATATGTTCGGGGTGCTTGTATATTTATAATATACATACCCGATATACAAAGGAGTAAAAGCATCGCTGGGGAAGACATGCTTTGTATGTGCACTTGTACAAGATCACATACAAACGACAGTATACAAAGAAAATATACAATAGAGGGTTTGTATAAGATGCTTTGTATGTGCGCTTATACAAGATAACATACAAACGCCAATATACAAAGAAAATATACAAGAGAGGGTTTGTATAAGATGCTTTGTATGTGCGCTTATACAATAGCAATATACAAGAGAATATTATACAAAACCTAACATCATTGGAGATATAAATAACGGGTGGGGGCCATGTATGTATATTGGAGATGAATGAAATGCAATCCAACAAGATATATACAATGGAGGAACCCAAGAAGATTCCAATTCGTTTCACAAATCCAATGAAGTCCGCAACTGTAAAAAGTGTATGCATGTGATATAAAAGAGATACAAACAGATACATACAAGTCTGGACCTAGATAGAATTTATTTGAAGTCTGTACTTGTATATTGCGATGTATCTATACAAAATACAAAGACAAATGCATAAATACATATGAGAATATAAATGCATGATCATGAAAACTAAAGAGCGTTCGGTGACAGTCATATCGATGCATTAAGTGGTGAATGAAACATGTCGGGAAGACCTAAAGCATCGGGATGCCACGTTAATCTTACAGCGATGAAGAAAGTCATGCCGATAATAACTATGCCCACTTCCTCATCAGGTGAGGCGAGGAAATCTCTTGCCGATACGATATCACAAATGAAAAGTAAGGTGGGTCCCACCACTGGCATATCGGATTTGCATATTAACAATGTATTTGATATATATATATATATATATATCATTTTATTATTTAAATATTAAAATTTTAAAATATATATCAATTAACAAACTTTTAGATTAATGAAAACATAACACTATAATAAAAATATATTAAAATTTGATATATGAAAATATAATGTTGTAACCTTATTTATAATATATATCACCTTATAATATTTTGTTATAGAAATAAATATAAATTTGGAATATTTTCAAAGAAAACTATAAATATTTACTAAAACAAGAGGAATGATTAAGAAGCATGACAAGCCATTTAAAAATTGTGATAAGAGAGAACAAGAGGAATGATTAAGAGGCATGATGAGCCATTTAAAAATTGTGATAGGTCTCTCTTAAATATTTATAGAGTATGACATATTATAACATTAAAGGTTAGTATTTAAAAAAAATTGAAAAATTATTATAATAACTATTAATATGTTAAAATTGTTGAAAATTATATACGTGAAAAAATATTAATATTTTAAAATTGTTGAAATTATATACATGAAAAAATTTGAATGGTACATGATTGAAGTAGATTATTTATTTATTTGTCTCTATGGTAGATTTTTTTGTTGGGTTCTTGTTACATTATATAAATGTAATCAATGAGTAACTAATTATTTCAAATTAATTAGAATAGGAATGTAATTATTCAAAATCAAATGACTCAACTTCCCAAGAGATTGATATAAATTTCATGAAATCATGACAACTTTATCCTCATGAATAAGGTCTACACACTAATGTACAATTAAGATTGAGCTTCGAAATCCAAGCAAGGTTTGCCAAGTAATATAGAAAATCTTAGGGAAGAAGGAATAACATGACACGACACATATGTTTCCCTAGGGCTTGTCTTAGGATGTACCACAAGGCAACCCAAATGTTAATCAAAACTCCATTAGTCATTTTCAACAACACTTCTGAATGACTATATTTATCTGGTGTTAGATTGTTTCATTATATTGTTAAATATTTATTATAATGCTCTCTCTCATGAGTAATATAATAATACATATTATATAGAATATAATATTGTGTTTGTCATGAATACGTAACATATTTTAAAACACAAAATCATTGGCCATCATGGGTTTACAAAACTAAGCTTAACTACATAAACACATTGGAAAAAGTGTTCTGTTGTGTAATAGACTTGGGGATATAATCAAGCATTCCAATGGAAAACCCAACATTAAAGATCATCAGTATAGCCTCATGAAATGGTAGAGGGGAATAGAGAAAGAGATATATAATAACACACATCCTTATGTGGTTTCAATGTTATTCACAAACAAGTTTATTTACCACCATGTATACATGTTTATTCTAATCCATGAGAGAGAAATATAAGAGACATAGATATATAGAGAGGATATTGATAGTGGCATAGAGATAGAGAGATAGAGACTAAATTTTGATCAACCATTTCACACCAACAATCCAAAGAATGCAAGACAATATAAATGATAGGTGCCTCTAGATCCATTTGTTTCTTGTGTTTATCAACTGAAAAACTAACATGCGAAAGAAAGAAAGAGATAGAGGAAGAGAGCATCCCAGGAGAGAGAGGAAGAGAGAGAGGAATCTAGATAAGGGGAGAGATGGAGATATAGAGATATATAGTCATTTCTCATTTAAAAAAATGTATCATGCACGATATCCCACTCCTTTCACCGCCTATTCACTCAATCTAATCTATGAAAAAAAAATAGATTGTCTCGTGAATGTATCTATGCACTAAGGGAGCAACAATATTGAGTAAAAAGACTTATAAAGGGAATTGTGTAAATATGTATGAAGTTCAAAGTAATATACTTCATGATGTGCATTCTATGTCATGTTTCTTTTACAAAAGTTTTGTCAGAGAAAGATTGAATACAACGATCTCCCATGACATAGAATGCACACCATTTTTTAGGTGTAGAGATCATTCCCACATCATCTACAAATTCAAACAAATAAAAAAAATTTACCCTTGAAATTTAATATTTTAAAATAATTAGGAATTCTCAATCTAAAATTATAGTATGTCTTAATGTAATTTTAAGCCATCTGACCTCCAAATTATGCAAAGGTGTGAGATTATAAAACTAATGAGGGTCACTAAGTTTGATTGATCTTTGTATCGTGTGACATCCCCATGAGAGGATGCACGATGGTAGGCTAGATGGAAAGTGAACATGATGTAGGTGGTGGCCATGCTTATATTTGTAAGTGAACCCAGGGGGCTCATTCATTTGAAGTACCTACTAAGCAAAACATAGGGATCTTGATATCCATTAAGATTATGCAAATTAATTAACAACACTTAACAAAACAAAAAAAATGACATGGGTCAAAGGGATACAAGAAAATCATCATTCACTTAAAGACATGGCAATCTCACCTTAGTGTGAAATGGGGACATCGAAGGGTTGTATAGGGATAGAGAGATAGAGAGGGATAGAGAGATACGGTGAGAGAGAAAGAGAGGAAATAGAAAGGGAGGGAGGAAAAATTGATAACTATCATAAAAAATTGCTTCATAGGCAAGGTCGACTTTCAAATTTAGGCCCTAAAAATTTTAATCCCTTTAGTGAATTTTTTCAAAATTAAATGACCATCGAACACCTTAAATGGAATTTAAAATATTTTTTTTAATAGAGAGAAGAGAGAAAGAGTGATAGAGGAAGAGAGAATAATAGAAAGGGAGATTGATATAGAAATGAGTATAGGGATAGAGAGGGACAGAGAGGTATATAGATAGAGAGGGATAGAGAGAGATGGTGAGAGAGAAAGAGAGGGACAAGGAGAGGGAGGGAAAAAAACCTAGAGAAGAGAGATAGAGTGATAGAGGAAGAGAGAATAATAGAGATTGATAACTGTCATAGAAAATTTACTTGAGAGGTAGGGTCGACTTTCAAATTCAGGCCCTAGAAATTTGAATCCTTTTAGTGAATTTTTGAACATTAAATGACCATCACATAGAAAGAGAGATAGAGTAGGAGAGAGATAGAGATAAAATAAATAGAGGGAAATACATATAGATAAAATAAGAGAGAGATGGTTATAATGATAGAGAAGGAGAGAGAGACATATAGATAGAGAGGGATAGAGATATGGTGAGAGAGAGGGACAAAGAGAAGGAGGGAGAAAAACCTATACAAGAGAGATAGAGTGATAGAGGAAGACAAAATAATAGATAGGGATATTGGTAGAGAGAGGGGAAGAGAGTCCAAGAGAGGAAGAGAGATAGAGAAGAGAGAGAGAGCTAGAGATAGAGACAAAGAGCTAAGATGGAGAGGAGAAAGAAGGAAAGAGGGAGATAGAGAAACATAGAGATATAGATAGAGACAAAGAGAAAAGGAGATAAAGAGATATAGAAAGATAGGTAGAATGATACAAAGATAGAGAGGGAGAGAGGGGGAGAGATAGAGAGAGAAGGAGACAAATATATATAGAGATAGGTAGAGTGATACAAAGATAAAGAGGGAGAGAGAGGGGGAGAGATAGAGATAAGAGATAGGAGAGGGAGATAAAGAGATAAATAGAGATATGTATAGAAATAGAGAGATAGAGAGGGAGGGAGAGATAGAGTACATTTTACTATGAATACCTTCATCAACACAATTTCTAAGCCCCACAGTATAAAGGAAACCTTAAGACATTATCCACATTAGAAAGATTTAAGATTAAATCAAATTTTATTTCTTATGAAGTGTTATACGTAATAAGGAATATAACAATTCCATCTACAAAAATTAGTTCTCCATGCTTATTGTCCAAGTTGTAACTAAGTGTAATGATTTAATTATATATTTAATTTATTATATAAAATCTATATTATAGTTATATGAGAGAAAGAGAGAGAGAGAGGAGACAAATAGAGTCAAACAAAAAGAGAGATGAATAGAGAGAGGAGCAAGGGGATATATATATATAGAGAGAGAGAGATGAATAGGAATACAAATAAGTGATATAGAGGGAAATATTGATATAGAGATAGAGAGGGAGAGAGGGGGAAAAAAAGGTATAATCAGGGAGAGAGATAGAGAGAGGGGGATTGATGGAGAGAGGAATATAAATAAGAGATATAGAGGGAATGAGAGATATAGAAAAGAGAGAAAGAGATAGAGAAAGAGAGAGAGTGAGAGACACAATGAGGGTTGGAGAGATAAATAGAGAGGGAAGGATATTGATAGAGAGGAATATAGAAAAAGAGATAGAGTAGGAAATAAATATAGAGATAAGATATATAGAGGGAAAGACAGATAGAGAAAATGCGAGAGAGAAAGAGATGGGTATATGGATAGAGAGGGAGAGAGAGGTATAGAGATAGAGAGAGATAAAGAGAGATGGTCAAAGAGAAAGAGAAGGAAAAAGAGAGGAAGGGAGAAAAACCTAGAGAAGAGAGATAGAGTGATAGAGGAAAAGAGAATAATAGAGAGGGAGATTGATATAGAGATGAGAAGAGAGGAAGAGATAAAGAGAGATAGATAAGAGAAAGAGAGATATATATCTACAGATAGAGAGCTCAGATCGAGAGGAGGAGAAAGAGAGAAAGAGGAATATAGAGAAACATATAGATATAAAAATAGATAGAGAGAGAAGGAGACAGATATAAAGAGAGGTAGAGTGATGGTAAAATTTTATAAATATAACCCTTGGCATGGTGTTTTGATATCATTTGGATTGTATTGTAGGGATTTGTAGGATTTTAGTTTAGGCCTAAGTACCAACATGCTACTAAAGTGTTAACACATGAGCTACAACATTAGTGGAGTTTCTCAATCTATTGTAAACTTATTTTGAAGGAATATATCAAGGTTTACTTTTGGTGGTGGGTTTCTTACTCAAAAGGGTTTTCCCAATTATATGTATGTCATCATATCGTCTCTATTTCGTTCACTTATTTTTCTATGTTTAATTAATGTTACATGTATTTTAGATCAACAAATTTTATTAAAAAGATAAGTTCTATGCAATCCAAATATTCCATGATTCAAGAATGACTATGTAGTATTGTAATAAATTAATAAAAATGAAACCAATTGATATCTTAAATGTGAGCATCACTTATAACCTTTATACATCTAAGACAATATAACTGCCTTAAAGAAACTTTGAAATTTTTCCTAAATCATTTTGGAAGGATATTTTGCGTCCACATAAAAATATAGTGACATCCCATTGCCGACATAATTAATTAATTCACTTCACCAATATTCTAAATCATTTAAATAATATTATATATAACAGAGTCACTGTCTATTTTTCAACGTTTACATGATTTAGATGTTGTAATGGACATAGAATTAGTATGGCATGAGAGTAGGTTTTATATGTATAAATAAATTGTAATCTATTTTCTTAATATAATTAGTGTTCTACAATAATAAATAATTATAATTCAATTGTATAACTTTCAAATTTTATAGTTAATAAATAAATCCATTTCATTAGAAAAGAATGAATATATGAATCCATATCATTAGGAAATAGAATGATTAGTGAAAGTTATAATGGTGAAATGTGTGCAATGTAAATGAAATAGAAATTATATAATAAAAATTATGACTAATGTACAGTTGTGCATTGGTAGTGGTACAAATCCTACATCTAAGAAATGAAATGATTTTGTGTTATAATGGGTTGTATAAGGAAGACTTTAGGCTCACACTTGTTAGTCACAAGCGTATATGCTAACACAAAGATGGTAGAATGGATAAAGAAAGAGGGGGTAGAGAGAGAGAGAGAGAGAGAGGAAACAAATAAAGTTAAACAAAAAAAGAGATGAGTAGAGAGATATATATTTATATTGAGAATGGGAAAGAGATACAAAGAGGGGAGAAAAATAGGGTTAAACAAAGAGATATGAGTAGAGAGAGAGAGAGAGATGTTGCCAATTTCAATCCCATTGTTATTAGCTTGATTAGTCATGCTAACCATGGTTTCCTTTTATAAGGATTGAATGAAAGCCAAGAGAATATGCAAAAAATCAAATTTCATTAAAAAAGAACTTGTTTTTAGAAAATGATTACCATGAAACCCATCACAAGAAACCATTTTACAAGATAAATCTCAGATGAAGTACATCTTCCAAAGGTTTGTCTATAGAAAATAAAGATAAAAAATTTTGTTTGCCACACCATGTTAAAGGATTGGTTAGATTTGGAGTTCCAAATCACCTTGTGGATCGGTAATGAAATCTTAAAGAGTTTGAGCAAGGCCCACCTTACTTTTATTATGAATGTGTCTAGTATTCCAGTGAGTGTATGGGAAAACCATATCCTTATTTATGTATGATGTTGAATTAAAATATGTGGATTCAAAGTACTTTTTAGTTTTAAGTAGAAAACATGGTTACATGAATAACCTTCCTATGAATAATTATTTTTTAGATTTTACCTTTACCATCCATGACAATTGAAGAGACATTTTCTAAAACAAAAAATCATTGGCCATCATGGGATTACAAGACTAAGCTTAACCACATAAACATAGTGGAAAAAATGTTTCGTTGTGTGATAGACTTGGGGCTATGGTCAAACATTCTAATGGAAACCCCTACATTATAAATCAAGCTATGCTACTTTTACAATGTAAAAAGTGGAGCTTGGTATGGGTTGGTCTAGATCATCTAGCTCCACTAGAGCCTCATGAAATGGTACTTTTACAAAAATAGAGAGAAAGAGAAAGAGGAAGAGAAATAGAGAAAGAGAGATAGAGTAGGAGATAGAGATAGAGATAAGAGATATAAAGGGAAAGAGATAAAAAAAGAGGGAGTGACTTTCAATTAGTCATTTCGTACCAACAATCCAAAGATGATATGTGTACCCATTGCTTAGTAAAGCGGAGCTATCTCTAATAGTCGCAACATCCCATCTCTAACCTTCATTGATTCATACATGGCATGTCCAATACAATGGAAAATAATGTCATTTATTGAAGTGGCCCAAAAATGGACATTTGCAACATCTCAGAAGTCCAACAAATGGAAAGAATGCTACATCTCTAGATCCATTGATAGACAATAATGATGAAACTTCTTCTAACATGTGTACCCATTGCATAGTAAAGTGGAGCTGTCTCTAATAGTAGCAACATCCCATCTCTAACTTTCATTGATTTATACATGGCATGACCAATACAATGGAAAACAATGTCTCTTATTGAAGTGGCCCAAAAATGGACATTTGCAACATCTCGAAAGTCCAACAAATAGAAAGAATGCTACATCTCTAGAGAGAAAGTAGATTGATATAATGTGTGAGAGAAAGTGTGAGAGAGAGGGGGAAGGGAGATAAAGATAAAGAGAGATAAATATAAATAGAGAGGGAAAATAGGGAGAAACAGAGAGGTAGAGAGATAGACAGAGAGAGAAGAGAGAGAAGCGTATGGATTGAGACATTCAATGGATCAAGATGAATGGGACAAGTTGGACAGAAGAGATATATCTACTATTAGGTTATTTTTCTAATTCAGGCCTACGAGTTTATGAGAAAAACTTATTGCATATAATACCAAAATAAATGTCTTGTAAATAAGTTATTTTAAAAAAAATGTATTCTTTAAAGATTCATGAAGGAGAATTTGTAACCAAACATTTAAAACTTGGCTTCCATAGATGTAAAATTGGTCATCATAGGATACCATCTTTTTGTTTTGAAGCCTATTTATGAAAGGGGATCAATATCCTTTCTTTGTTCTCTAGAACTGGGGGTGCAGAAGTTACTTTGGATCATTTGGGTATACCACTCAATTATTATGTTGTATCTACAAAAAATGGAGATAGGAAGAGCTAGAACATTCACTACATGCAATATGGATATGATCTAGATTCATCAACTCCACTCAACCAAAATAGGGAGATAGAGAAGGACAAAAAGATAGAAAGAGAGGCAAATTCGAAACTTGAAGCCCACATAAACAATCCCTTCACAGTGGTTGATTGTGAAAATGAAATCCACCAATACTCTTTCAATTTCGGTGTACCCATTGCACACTAAGGTGCAATTGCTAGTTTAATTATTCTCAATATCTTCAACTGTACCTGCCTTTTTAAAAAGAGATTTAAAACAACTACAGATATTTATAATGCTATACTCCTTTGGTAGAACATACAACATAATTTAATTATCCTCAATATCTTCAACTGTCCCTGCCTTTTTAAAAGAGATTTGTGCTAGAATATAAAGAAAAAAAAAAAGAAAAAAAAGATTTGTAGTTTTCACCATTAAGGAAAGGCACGCATTGGGAGGTTAGATTTATTTTCATAAAAGATCAAGCAACTAAAGATGTCTATCATGCAGCATCCTATACTCCTTTGGTAGGGCATACAATATAATTTAATTATTCTCAATGTCTTCAACTGTACCTGCCTTTTTAAAAAGAGATTCGATGCGGGGATATAAATAAATGGTCTGGAACTCAAATCTAATGCCAGTCTTCCCTCAAAATACATGCTTTTCCACGGTTTTTCTAAGACTAATTATTACCACGCCACAAACAACAGTGAAAGCGCAAGAAACTGTAGCTGCTTTTTCCTCGGATGTAGAAAGATGCTCTTGTGCAAAGAAAATAATGTATGCGCATCTTCTTTTTCTTTTTGACTGTATCCATTTTCATAATGAATTCCCATCTTTTTCCTTTTGACTGTACCCACTTTCATAATGCATTCCCATCTTCTTTTTCCTTCTGACTGTACCCATTTTCATATTCCATATCAAATTATTATAAAAGGTTTTAAATCTCGGTAACAAACTCATCTGTGCACATTCTGAGCAATCTGTTTGAAGTCATATCTTGTTCAATTTCATTTGCCCGCTTTCCTCTTCCATCTTCCATAAGCTCAGTAAGAGAAAAATGGGCAACACTTCCTGCTGCTGTTCATGCTCTCCTTCCCAAGTAGATTACCAAAATGTCATCAGTAATATGGATGCGGTGAAAGAGATGAGCCAAATTGATGAATTGATTTCTTACATTGATCATCTCTTAAAGGCCATTGATGAGGAAAGCATTAATTCAATTGCCCTTCTTGCCAAGACGAATCGGGTGGGTTCTTCTATCAATTCTGCTGGTGGTTTACTGGAGAAGGTATTGAAGAGATCTAAGGGTCATATATGCAAGGTATTCAACCAATTTTTTTATTTTTTTTAAGATTTTAATTAATGAAACTCATTTCCTTATTATTAACTTGTTGATCCCAACATTTAAAGTCTTACTAGGAAGAAAGTATTAACGTGGAAAGAAATTTTAATCACAGGGGATAACAGTTGCAATTCTAAAACTATCTATCAATGTTTTTGCGCGCAGAGGGACATTATGCCAAATATTAACAGTGAAAATCGCAGATTGATAATTGATGTAACAAATCAAGCAGCAAAGATTCAGTGGTTGGGAGTAGCCCTTTCAGTTGTGGGTTTTGTGTTGGAACGAATTGAACAAGTTTCTTCCAACAGAAAGGAATGTATAGAACTCCTAAGATACATGTGTAACCTTGCAAAATACATTAAGTATTTGGATGAACATTTGGCTCAAGAGAAGCTGAATCGGGTCCTCCAATTCATTGTAAAAGGCTGCCTCATGTGCATATCGCAAATGCAGTCTGATTCGCTTTCCAAGTAAATCCAATTCATGCAATGTGAATTTTTCTTTAGTCATGTAATATTCGTATCTCAACTCTTGTATAAAGATAAATCTTTATTTACTTTTGATGGCTAAATAGATTTTTCGCTGCTCCGGTTGCGGCTGAAGATTTGCAGAGATTGCAAGCAGAAGTTGAGCATGAGTACTCAGAACTTTCATTGGAAGCGATAATCGCTGTTTTGAATAGGATTCCAGTTGTCTTACCTCCCTCCCAAGGAAGATCTCCTCAAGCAGGTACTAATTTCTCTTTTATTTGGGCCTTTGTTTATGCTAGATCTTTTCCAAAAACAAATATAATAATAAGAAAAGAACCTTTGTGGCAGTAGATCTTGAAGTTAAAATATTGTAAAATTTCATCTACTTGTAAATTTTTCTTGTATAGATGTAAAATTATTTATTATGTGGTTTTTTTTGGGTTTAAAAATGATTTTTAAGAAAATTTATTTTGGGTTCGCAGTTGGTATTGAGGAAGCCAGAAATCATGTGACTAAACTTCTAGATATGGAAAGTAAATTAGTTAGAGTGGTGGTTATTTATGGACAAGGTGGGATAGGAAAGACAACGTTAGCGACTGCAGTTTTCAGCAATCTCGACCTCAAAAACTACAAATATTGTAGAGTCGATATACAACAGAATTGTTCAGACACAGATCTTAAGTTGCTACAAGAACAAATTTTAAGAGACCTTTTTAGCACTAATATTAACTTGAGGAGTTTGAATGAAGGTCAGGAAGAGTTGTTCAAGGCTTTTGAAAAAGCCTCTCAACCCGTTTTCATTTTTGTTGACAACGCACTGAAAGAAAGTGACCTAGAAAAGCTTTTGCCTATAAGTCACTTGGCGTCCCTTCCAGCGCAGAGCAGGATTCTTGTAACAACTAGAAATCTGAACGAGACTCGTATAATTTTGCAGGCAAGAATTGAACGCTCTTCTTATCCTGTAGCTTCTCTTCCACAAGAAGAGGCACGAAAACTCTTGTCTGAGTTCGCATTAGGCAGTGACCAAGCAAACTTTGACCCCACCATAGATATTAATGGTCTCCTCCAAATATGCCAAGGAATTCCTCTGGTTCTAAAAATGGCTGGAGCGAGATTATGTGAACATGCTCAGAGTGTGCCAGCTTGTAGAGATGCAGTTGAAAATCTCAAGTCAGAGCTGCTGCAAGGAGCGGAGGATGAGTTAAGCGAACGTATGGTGGACTTTGTATATAATCGCTTGAAACCCTCGTGTAAAGAGGGCTTTCTAGACATAGTGTTCTTCTTTTGTGATTGGGAGCGAGAAATAGTGGCCTATAGTATTGGAGAGGCAGAGTTTCAAGAGCTTGAAAGGGCAGCACTTGTAAATATAACGGATGAAGAGACAGTGAATGTTCACGATATAGTGAAAGCACGAGGGAGAATGTTGTCGCCAGATGGGGAGAGAATTACCGACCTACAATCTCTCACTGATGTTCTCCAAGATGTAGAGGTACATTTTTTGTCCTCGATTATATATATATATTCCAAATTTTGTAGAGATATACATATAACCAGTTTTAGGAAAAATCTCTAAAAAATCAATCAGTGCTCTATATTGGAATGTACATTTGAGCTACAAACATTTTTTGCAGAGGATCAAGAAAACGAAGGGGATTGTTCTTTCTGAAGAATTCAACTTGGAAGCACATCATCTCAACTTAATGAAGAGATGTTTAAGAGTTTTGATCTTGAGAGCAACCTGGAGAATGGAAGGACCGAGAATAGTAAACGGAGAATGCAAAGGAGCCTTTGAAAATCTAAGGTTGCTCAGCCTCAACGACTATAATTACTCAAGGATGGATGTCACTAAACATCCAAAATTAGCAGTATTCATTGGGAAATTCTCCGCAAGCTCCAATTTTTGTGAGGCAAACTCTACAAACTCTGTCTAATTTTTTATTTTATTTTCTCCAAAATTTCCTTTATTTAATTTATTTATATTTTTCCTAGAACATTTATAATTTGAAATAGTGAAATTGTATTGCAGTTCTCAGGCGTCGCAGCTTCATTGAAATATATGGATATAAATGGTGCTACATTAGTTAATCTTACCACCACCCTTTCCCAAATTCAGTCTTTGCGTTCTTTAACACTGAAGATGTGTAAAGGGTTTGATAGCCTGCCTGAAACCATTGGGAACTTACATGCTTTGGAAAAGTTGAATTTAGATTTTTCTTTCAGCATGGTGAGCCTTACAGACTGCTTTGGTAATTTAACTTCTTTAAAAGAGTTGAATTTACATAATTGTTCTAACCTGGTGAGCCTTCCAGACAGCTTTGGCAATTTAACTTCTTTAAGAGAGTTGAATTTAGAATATTGTTTCAACTTGGTGAGCCTTCCAGACAGCTTTGGCAATTTAACTTCTTTAAGAGAGTTGAATTTAGAACATTGTTCCAACTTGGTGAGCCTTCGAGACGGCTTTGGCAATTTAACTTCTTTAAAAGAGTTGAATTTACATAATTGTTCTAACCTGGTGAGCCTTCCAGACAGCTTTGGGAATTTAACTTCTTTAAGAGAGTTGAATTTAGAATATTGTTTCAACCTGGTGAGCCTTCCAGACAGCTTTGGCAATTTAACTTCTTTAAAAGAGTTGAATTTAAAATATTGTTCTAGCTTGGTGCACCTTCCAGACAGCTTTGGCAATTTAACTTCTTTAAGAGAGTTGAATTTAGAACATTGTTCCAACTTGGTGAGCCTTCAAGACAGCTTTGGCAATTTAACTTCTTTAAAAGAGTTGAATTTACATAATTGTTCTAACCTGGTGAGCCTTCCAGACAGCTTTGGCAATTTAACTTCTTTAAGAGAGTTGAATTTAGAATATTGTTTCAACCTGGTGAGCCTTCCAGACAGCTTTGGCAATTTAACTTCTTTAAGAAAGTTGAATTTAGAATATTGTTTCAACCTGTTGAGCCTTCCAGACAGCTTTGGCAATTTAACTTCTTTAAGAGAGTTGAATTTAGAACATTGTTCCAATTTGGTGAGCCTTGGAGACAGCTTTGGCAATTTAACTTCTTTAAATGAGTTGAATTTAAAACGTTGTTTCAACTTGGTGAGCCTTCCAAACAGCTTTGGCAATTTAACTTCTTTTAAAGAGTTGAATTTAGAATGTTGTTTCAATTTGGTGAGCATTCCAGACAGCTTTGGCAATTTGACTTCTTTAAAAGAGTTGAATTTAAAATATTGTTCTAGCTTGGTGAGCCTTCCAGACAGCTTTGACAATTTAACTTCTTTAAAAGAGTTGAATTTAGAAGGTTGTTCCAGTTTGGTGAGCCTTCCAGACAGCTTTGGCAATTTAGCTTCTTTAAATGAGTTGAAGTTAAAAAATTGTTCCAGCTTGGTGAGCCTTCCAGACAGCTTTGGCAATTTAACTTCTTTCAATGAGTTGAATTTAAAAAATTGTTCCCGCTTGGTAAGCCTTCCAGACAGCTTGGGCAATTTAACTTCTTTAAAAGAGTTGAATTTAGAATATTGTTCCAGCTTGGTGAGCCTTCCAGACAGCTTTGGCAATTTAACTTCTTTAATTAAGTTGAAATTAAGAAGTTGTTCCAGCTTGATGAGCCTTCCAGACAGCTTTGGCAATTTATGTGGTTTAGTAAAGCTATATTTAAGCAGTTGTACACAGCTATCTGTGTTGCCAGAAAGTTTCGGAAACCTCGCTTCTGTGGAGCTGTTGAGATTGCGAGACTGTGAGAAACTCTTGAATCTACCTCAAAATTTTGGTCAGCTGAAGTGTTTAAAATATGTGAGCATACATGGATGCAAGGTATTACAGAGCCTCTCTGGTGATTTTGAATGTTTGAGTTCACTGATTGCTATTGAGGCTTCAGAATGTTCTCAACTGGAGGAAAATTCAATGGACAAGTTAGAGAAGATGAAAGGATTGATGATTGTGGATATAGGTGGAAGCCCTGTGTTGGAAAAGCGGTGGGAACAAGTGAAGGAGCAATATTCTTTAGCAGTAGTGTTGTGGGGAAGACAGGTAATGGCTGTAACACACTTTCTTTTGTTTAACTTAGAATTTTTATTTCACTGCTTATGCCCATCCTTGTTCTTAATTGGGGATATTCGTTGCGTTGCAGTATGGAATGTTCCCATATGCAGATGTAATGTGCAGAGCATTTTTTCACAGTGAGTCAAAATTCGTGCATCTTGATGAGAATGGGCAGTTTGGAGAGTCGGCCTGTCCGGCAGGTGGGGTAAAGCTGTGGGTCTTGTTAACATCAGCATCAAATAGAAATAGCAGATGGTTGGAAGCAGTGAAGAAGAAACGGATGGAGGAGGGGGGGCAGATGATGATGATGATGATGTATGTGGAGATGGGAGGTTCATGCAGGGAAGAGAGCGAAAGGCGTGTTAGGCAAGCTCTCCCCCATTTACCCAGCGGCACCCATGCCTGGATTGCTCCTGACAATAGGGCCAGGATACTCTTTGCCTATTCCGTGCTGTATTATTACCGCACACATGTCCGAGATAAGCAGAAGTTGGGGTTTCAGAATTGTATTGTGAGCACGTCAACGTGTGTGGATGAGGAGGGCAGGAGGAGGCTTCACGACTTGGACTTCATAATTCCCGACTATACACATGCTTCTGTAGAAATTGACTACGAAGACACTTTTGACCAATTAATCTCCCCAGTTGTGGAAGCTGAGGAATACCTGAGTGACTATTATTAAAGAGGGAGAGAGTTGTGCATAATTATTTAGTATTTAGGCTTCCAATAAATAATTCACTACAAACACACTTTTGACCAATTAATCTCCTCTACAAATTTCCATCTTGAAGAAGCCCTCGGATTTATGTCGGAATTGTATTTGACTCATTGAGCTTTTTTACGTTTACATTATTTTATTTAAATAAATTTATATACTTTTAAAGAAATAAAATGATTTTTTTAAGTAAAATTAAGTTTACATAAATATGATAAATAATATAATCTAATTAATTTAATTTATAGTTATTATTATAGATTATTGGTCTTAATTTGAATATTAATTTATTTTTTCAATTATTTTTAAAAATAGTAATATATTAATTTGTAATTTTATTTTTCTCTTTATTATTTGTTAATAATTTTCTTATTCATAATATTAAGATATATTATGTATTAAATTTATAAAAAATGGTAAAGAGTGATAAGTGTGAAAAAAGTAACGACATGGATGATTAGGAAAAGAAGGAGAAAAAGGTGAATATAGAGCTTGATTGACAAAAAAGGGAAGATAGAGTAGATCAAATTCCACAACCTTATCCAACATCCTCCTTGCCTATGCCAAAATGGGATCTTCGGAATAGGGTGTGGACAACCATCAAAGCATAAAGGATATAGGAATTTTGTCACGTGTTGTATTTGTAGCTGCCCTTGTAGACATGTATGCAAAGTGTGGAAGCATAGACAAGGCGCGTGAATTGTTTTTATGATGCCTCAAAGAAATGCACAGTCTCATGGAATGCACAAAATGGATTTTTTGAAAAGGATTTATAAATTTTCAAGCAAATGCAATTGGCACATGTAAAACCAAATTCTTGTAGCCATAATTGATCATCATATTATATTTAATGTACTATCATATACATAATGTCATGAACATAACATATACTTTATATATAAGGCCATATAGACATGTACAAACAAGGCCATACATGCATATACAAAGATATACATCGGTAACATACAAAAATATGTATACAAAGCAATCTAGGCATACAAAACAGATGTCCCAAAATCTAATTTCCTATGAATTGCTATCAAATAATTAGCGGCCCTTACTTGGCCATGAAGATGGACAGTTAATCAGTGACTCATCCTCTCTCTCTCGTTGACTAGACCTCCTTGATAGAGATTTTTGAAGCTCCACTTGTTAATACAATCAAACAATATCCAAATTAATATAGAAAATGTGAAATATATAACATGGCATATGTAATCAATCACTTATTGCTAATTGATGATCCCTCTGTCATTTTTTGTCTCCCTTCATTTGTAGTTGGATGAGTTGGAGTTGTGACCTCCTCTGAGAAGCATCAAGAAGCAAAATTGAGTAAACATGAATATCATTTATGTACATTAAATGACATGAGATAAAACAAGAAATACAAAATGACATTTACATGTTACTAGCTCATACCTCGGTCAAAGGATTTGTAGACAAAACAACTGCATCAATGCCAACCTCCACTGACTGACAAAGATGAGGAGTCTCCATATTCAACACCTAAAAATAGAGTTCAAGGTTATTTGACCAAAATAGATACATAACATTATTTAATTGCATAATGATTACAAATGATAAAATTTACCTCAAAGTGCTTCTGCGTGTAGGGGACCAAGGAAATCATGGTGGTGGTGGTGAAGCTCCTTGTTCATTAACAAATTGTCACTAAATAATATTACCATTTATATATGTACTATATTTATGATCTTGTGATAAATTACATACATGTTGACTAGATCTCCTCTCATAACCCTGCATTGTACAATTAACAGATGTAGAATGAATACTTTGGCCTTAGAATTTCATAGCGCACAAACAATTATATACATTAATTTTGACTTTTATTATAAATAGTCATATAATTAATTATAAATTTTAAGTACAAATATATTAAATCAAGATGAACCTTCTAAAAAATTACTTGGGAGTCAATACCAAATGTATGTTGTAAGAGGTCATCTATGAGAACAGTATTATCTAATACAGTTGTGTCCATCACTGGCTACTACCCCTACATTGCAACATCCTGATACTCTACAGCATTATCTGGATCAACTAAATGGCAAAAGTCTTGGGTCCCAAATTGCACAAGTCCCCACATGAATTGTAAAGATGTGGGGACAAATGATGCCTACTACTCTCACCCTCATCGGCCTGGGTAAGATCATTGCCATGCTATGCTAGAGACTGGGCGAGAGAACTCAATGAATGCAATATCTCCACCTCAACACTCCTTCAAAGCCGAAGGGAGTGAGATATGAGTTGACCTCACGAGGGGTCTAGGTACATGGTTCTAGTCTCGATGTGCCCCTATCTATCTTGGGCAGAGACAACACCTCTTCCCTAGAACTCTTGAATGTCAAAGTAATTAGGAATCTAGTTGAGGATGAACTCACAATAGAGTTTCCTCAAGAAATATTACGACACCTCATTGTTATTACAAGGACTCTCATCAAAGACCATGTACCATCTATCCCACAAGTTTTAGGATATACCAGTGTGCACACACCAATGAATTGGGAACCATTTTCAACTCTCTTCTACTGTTTGATCAGTTTTAGGATTGATAAAATGTGAACATAATTAAGATTTTGTAATTTTTTTGTCCTTAACTTGTTGGGAAGACAATTTGTCATCATAGTATTGTCGACTCCTCTCCCTACAGTCATTCTATTCGGTATTTGGTTTGTCACTAATTCAATATGAAAAATAATGACTTCTAATGACTTGGCAAGGGCTCTCTTGCGATCGGTGCTTGCATTTGAAGTATTTAATGTTTCAATTAGGGTTTCAAGATGGTTTTTTATTTTCTTCAATTTGCCTTAAATAGTTTTCTTGGGTGTCTCTTTGATGGTGAGGACATGAAGGTGGGGGTTTTGAGGGTTCTCCTTAGTTTGAGGGGGGTTGTTTTGGGCCTCCTCTACTAGATTAGGATTTTGTGATGGCTCATTGGCTGAAAATTCAACATAAAAATCCAATCAAAACATTACAAAATTAAATAATTCTTTTCAAATTCACAAAAAAAAAATCAAACCCTACCTTGTTCAGCTACTACACCCTCTACACTTCAGCCATGACATCCTCGGGAGTGGAATTGGTGAGGTAGCATGGTGAAATTATAAATTGCTCTTTGAAATTGCTACTTCTAGGTCTCCTATATCACGCTCGCATTACCAGAAGTGAAACCTGCGACCATTTTTTGCAAATGAGCTGTGGGTTTCACTTTTTGGTCTTTTCATTTTGTTTTTTAGAAAGCTAAAATGTGAGTGCGTTATAACGTATTCACGTCTTAGGCTCGGTAATACCGAGCCATAACGTGAGCACGTTATAACACTCGCATTATAGATTTATGGGACCAAAAAGTCCTTGTGGCAACTTTTTGGTCCCTCATCTTTATGCTTATACTCGTGAATGGTGTTTCAACCTCCACAAGAGCAATGATGAGATATCAAAGAGTGCGTTCCCTAGGAGGGAAAAGACAAATTTGAAGTAGAATGGAATGTTGTAATAAAGCATAAAGGAGAGAAGTCACCATGAGCATGGAAACCCTAGCTTGCTTGATGTGACATCACAACTTGACTCAAGAAGTTGGTGTAGCCCAAAGAAGAAGACAGATCTTCACAACACTTGCAAGATGTTAGTGTAATACCAATAATCTACCATAGAGAGCATGAGGGAGAGAGGGAGAGAGAGAGAGTGCAAGTGTGCCTAGATTGCTTAGATGTTCAAATGAATAAACTAACTTGCTTATATATGCATTCCCATTGATTTTCAGAGAATTAAACCAAATGAGGCCAACATGAGGAAGCATTAGAGATGTCCTAAGCTGACATAACATTAAATTAGCCCCACGCTAAAGGAGGGCCTATGGCACTAAGTGCTTTGGTCCTTTAGCCCCAAAAACTCTAGGATAAGTCACACTAAGTGTGATTAAGTCAGCCCTATAATTATCTTTTGGGTTTTGTACATCAAGATTTATAATTAATTGCTTTAGGTCCACATGGGTGCTAAACTAGGTGTAAAATGGAAAGGCTACACATTTTACTCCATAACATTTAGCCCCCACTTTAGTGTGGGTATGATCTTATGCTCATCTCGTACTAAAGTATGAAGAGGAAAAATTTCAATCACAAAAAACATTGAAGTCATAGAATGTCACCAAAATTGAGGGGTGATCACGCCCCCAAGTTTAGGATTATAGGAGTTTATGATGATTTGCATACACATAAGAGACATGACATAATTCACTCAAACATGGAGCACTTGGAGAACATGAGACAAGACAAGACATACTCAAGGCACACACTTGAGCAATCATAATGCATACACACAGTACACAAAGCATAGATGACATACACACAAGGTACAAAGTATTCATGGAATATACCTGAAACACACATGGAATACATGATGAACAACACTTAAGAGGCATACATAAGGAATATGTAGAGAATACACATGAACCATGCATGAGGCATGAAGAATACATATAGGATAAGAATATACGCATAATACGACAATCACAAGAAGCACATAATGGAAGACCCTGAGTTGGCATGACAAAACATACCACAATCTAAAAGGTTGTCTCAACTACCATGCACCATTCCTCAAGGTGCAATAAGAAGAATGATAAGAAGGGGTTGGTTAGAAATAAGAAGAACAAGAGGATACAACACATCATACAAATATTCTAGTATCTTAAAACAAGTTTTTTCCACTCAAGGGAATACACCAAGCCTTGCAGAATAAGGTGTTGCAACCATACCCAAAGGTACTCTAGCCAAACTCAAGTTAGTGGTTCCAATGCTTCTCCCAAATGTGAAAGGAGCTTCAACAAGATAGACTCAAGATCTTGTTTCTAAGTGTGCCCTAATCCTTTCCAAGAAAGTGGAGTGATAAAAATAATCAACAAGTGTTTGGATAGAAAGATGAGAGTAAGGCCCGTAGCACGATATATGCCCCCACCTTAAAGTGATTGCTTTCTCCATCAGGAAGCAATTGCCTTTAAGGTAGAATAAAGAAGACCTAGATAAAAATAGGCACAAGAGCTTTCTAAAAGCACATGGCCAATTGATATGTGTTCTCAAAAGCAACATCATGACAAGGGGTTGCCCTCGGGATGAGCAAACCAAGGTGATGCTTGTAGGCATGAGACACAATTTCATGTGTAGTCATGGTAGGACACCGAGCATAGCAGCAAGGTGTCACATAAACAAAACATGTTGAGTACAAAGATGACAGAGGAAAGATCACATGAAAGTAGAGTACACATAAATTGAATTGTGAAAGGATGCTAAATCATCCAAGAAAAATAAAAAAATTGTATATCACAACATATAGAAGAATGAAGATACATATAAAGGAATGACACAAGGTATTTTTCTCCTTGTACCTTTGTGCTAGAAAGTGTGCCAAGGGAGAACTAACAAAAGATCACAATATGGGGATAACAATGCGCACAAGCATACCACAAATTAGGAGGGACCACACTTGTGAGTCATCCTATAACGGATCATCCTTCCCTAACTTGATTATTATACAATGGATGGAGGACAAGGTGCTATAGGGACTACAATGAGCATGGTAAAAATTGCTAGAGCTATATTGTGTTCAAAGTTGTCAAATTTTGTCACCCAATACTTGACATTCCTTAGTGGAATGTCCAAGCTCTTGATGATATGCACAATAATGAGGTGTTGAATGATTATGATGTTGAATCTTTTTGTGTGTTGGAGGAGGAAGAGTGATTAAGCAGTCTTTGAGTAGACTCAACAACATACACTCTTGTTGAGATATAAGAGAAGATATAGGTAGAGTAGAAAACAATCCTTTTTGTTGTGAACATGGTGGAGAGAATGTAAGAGAAGTTCAGAAATCTAAACCTACTTTAGACAAGTGTGGCGTTCGTCCCACAGGTTTCTTAATTCTTTGTTCTTTGCATCCTAACCCATGTCCATTGTATCCTTGTTTAGAAAATATTTTGAATACATGCCCATAAGGTATCTCCAAGTTTGAAGGAAGATGAGAGGTCATACATGACTATCTTTGTTGAAATGAGAATTATCATCATGTGTTGAAGAAGATGGAGAAGGATCATTCTTTTTATCATCGTGAGGAGGGTCCATCTTTGTTTCAACAATCCCATGGGGGTTGAAATCTAAAGGGACCTCATCATTACCAAGACATGCATTAGAAGAAGATGATTCAATAGATTAAGATGATTCTTTATCACAAATGGCCGCCATTTCTTTAGAAGAAAGTGGATCTTCATCAATATCAAAAGTTCCATTGTTATTACTTTTGAGTTTAATTTTTTTAAGAGTTGGAGATTGTGTTGGAGAAATCTCATTTACCTTCGGGGTTTTTGGGTGTGATGGTGATATTTTATGCTCACCCATAATGGTGGGTGTAAAATAAAACGAACCCCAATCATCATCAAAAATGCATTCGAAGGGCCAACACTATCCTGACCATTACTGTTAGCAGTGGAGGGTAGTGGTTTGGGTTTTGTTAAAGAAGGGATCAAATTTACTAGAGGAATTTTATGTCTCTCTTCCGTTTGCAAGCAACTTTCTAGCACTGAATCATCTTCAATCGTATGGATTTTTTTTTCAAAAATGAACTTTATTGAATGATGAAGGGTATACAGAACTACTGCCATGTCATGAATCCACTGTCTACCAAGAAGAAGATTGTATGAAAGAGAATTAGGCATGACATGGATAAGGGTAAGTAATATCATAGGTCCAGCCTTAACATTTAAGGTGATTGTACCTAGTGATTTCATACTAACATTATCAAAGCCATGAATATCAAGTGTATCTGGTTTGATGAGAGATGTATCGGCATTAAGTTTATGTAACAAGTCTATGCCACAAACATTAAGACCTTATCCACCGTCAATCATAGTGTGTCTTACCCTCATTTTATTAATAATGATGGATATCATAAGAGGTTTATATTGGTTTTGCACTTCTATGGGAGGTAATTCATGTTGTTGAAAAAGATATTTGATGTTGTCAAATGCATGCAGATAAATAGAGATGCTACATCATTCGGTCTAACAAAAGGTGGAACAATTACCTTTTGTAGAGACTCTTGGAGAATTATGTGGTATGTAGAAGGGAGGGAGAAATATAAAGAGGGTTAGAGAGATAGAGAGTGAGGGAGAAATATAAAGAGGGTGAGAGAGATAGAGAGTGAGGGAGAAATATAAAGATAGCTAGTTAGAGAGAGGGAGAGATAGAGATAGAGAGGGGGTAGAGATAAAGAGAGGATAGAGAGATAGAGATGGGGAGAGGGAGAGATATGGATAGAGAGGAAGAGATATAGAGAGGGAGAGGGAGAGATATAGATACAAGGGGATAGAGATGGAAAGAGATAGAGAGAGACATAGATATAGAGAGATAGCATTAGAGAGAGCTGGAGAAAATATATAAAGTGGACTAGATAGAAAGAAAGCTCAAGAGAGAGGAGATAGGAGATAGAGACAGAGAGGGAGAGATAAAGAGAGAGAGGGGGAGGGAGATAGAGAGAAAGAGAGAAAGGGAAGGGAGAGAAATAGAGAAGCAGAGGGAGATATATAAAGAGATAGAGAGAGAGAAAGAAAGAGATGGAGGGGGAGGGAGAGAGACTTATATAGATAGTGAGAGAAATATAAAGAGATAGAGAGAGATAGAGAATGAGAGAGAGAGGGATATAGAGTTAGAGATAGAAAGAGGGAGAAAGAGATATAGAGGGACGGAGAGATATAAAGATCTAGTTAGAGAGAGAGAGATTATAACACGCTCATGTTATGCCTTGTTTGGACCAAAAAGTGGTTTTTGCCATGTTTTGGTCCCCCATCTTTCTGCACACATTCCATGCATCTCCTCCTTGTTCACCTACTCCACCGTCTTCTCCTCCATCACCACCACCTAGTAATACCAATGTTGATTCAATACCAAGGACCAATCTTCCCCCTTTGTCACTTAAGTCTCAACTAGTGTCATCCCCATTCTCGTGGCTTAAAGAACTAGTGTCTAAGAAGAAAAAGTGTTCTCAAATGGTGGATCTTGGTTTTGAAGTAGTAGCAAGATTACTACAACCTGCACCTCAACCTAAAAAAGGTTTGCACAAATTCTATGTTGATGGTAGACCCCTCTTCTAGAAATCAATATGTGGAGATTGTAGAGCCTACATTAGATAAGAATGAAGAGAAAGAAATTGAGGTGGATTATAGAATCACTAGAGTAAATCTTGGCTCATCTACACATTAAGGTGATATTCACAATGCCCAAGTGTCTTTTTCTAGGCTCATTGAATGACCAAAGAAAGAAAAAGAGACTAAGGATCAACTTGAAGAGCATGTAAGAACACTATCTTTGTACATCAAATATATGATTGATACTTCTACTTAGCCCCTTGATGCTTTGACAACAACTTCATCCAGTGGATCACCAAGAGAAATAAGCTCTGATGTTATAAAACTTTTAGTAACTATTAGTAGTATGGTAGAGCAATTGAAACCTAGGTTGAGAAAATAATTCTAATGGTCTTATTTACATTGAATAGGCCATAAAATTATATGAACATGTTTTGGATTAGAATAAATAAATTGATGGTAAATCCCAAGCAACTAAGAAAGCAGATGCAGTGTTGCAATTAATTGTTAGGGATCTGTAGGAAATGCTAAAAATTAATGTGAAAATTTTAGTTGTAGAGAAAGTTTTTAATAATCCCAAAGAAAATGATTTTATCAGATGGTTTAAGGGGATTGAATGGAAATTACTCGTGTTGAAGCAAACTTTGATAGAGATAAACTATGTGATTTAATTTTGATGGATTCTCAAGATAACTGCTTGTCTTTTGATGTTGGTATTCTTAAGGAGGATGAAACTAACTAGTCTATTTGATGTTAATATTGTAAAGAAGAGATTCAAATAAATTATTTTAGAAGATTTTCTCAAGGACACTGTTGATAGCAACACCATAGAAAAGTTAAGTAACATGTTTGTTGCCTTGATCATTTCAGAAGGAAGTCTGTAATTTTCACAAAAAGATTTAAGAAATAATTGAGGATCTATTAACATGGAAGGTACACCTAAATAATATGTCCATTCCAAATGGGAAGGTAGTAGCTCCAACAATTACCAACTACAAAAATTACAAGGCCAAAATAGCTCCTTCAGAGTCAAAGACTTCAATAGATGATATAGTCAGCAGTCAAAACTATGAAAAAATAAAGATGTCACCTAATCTTTCTTTGTTTTTCTTTATCTTCTATTTGAAAAGTGACTTTTTATGACTCATTTTGTAATAAAAGTTAAAAGTGAACTTTATTCTTATAATGAAAGAAAAGAAAAAGGATAAAGTTTATTTTTTCTTATTTTCACTTTTCAAAGAGTTACAAAAAAGAAGTTAGAAATATAAAGTTATCCCTCTCCTATTTTTCCTTCTACATGTGCATGTGCAAAAAGATGGGGGACCAAAAAGTGGCCAAAACCATTTTTTGTCCAAACAAGTTATAACATGAGTGCATTATAAGAAACTCACGTTTTTTCCTATTTGGAAATAAAAGCCAAAAATCAGAACTTGTATCCTCATTTGTACCCAAACACTTAAAACATGACAAGGCTTTTGTGTGAGCACATTATTTTTGGGAAATAGGTGTTGTACACCTTGCATAATATTGTATTATTTATTTAGATACCACTTGTATAAGTTGTATGTAACATTTCAAGAGTTAACTATTTTATGTGTGTGGGACATAGAGAAATTAATTGTTTATTTGTATTATTTAATTGTTGGGAAAAAAACGTAGTACCAATAATTACATAAGAGGGTCAATGGTTTTGTGTTACCTATGGTTTTGGGGCACATGGATTTCTCATTGTATTTGTGTGAACTTGGATTATAAAAGAAAGCACAATGTTATTATTTGAGGTTTTGGCTAATTCATTGTTGGTGTATGGGAGGTTTGTGAGAGATTGTCATTGTATTGAGCTCTCTCCTGCAAGTGCATATTGTGAAGCATGGCAGTTGATGTGTGGATTCATGCTTAGACACAATGGAGGATGCATTGTTGGTGCTTGATGGTTTAGAGGTATTCATGGAGACTCATAAGATGTATTGTAATTTTCTTATTGTTGAATAATACATATGAGTGCAGATGATTTTGGAGGCTAGGTTTTTCCCTCTTGAGGGTTTTCCCAGGGTATATCTTGTGTTCTTTTGTGTTTGTCATCTGATCTTTGCATTATGGTTGTTTCTTGCATCATATTCTCCTTATGGGTTATGTGGAATTGGTTTTATTGAACTTGCAAATTCCTAACAATTATTAAGTTGCTCAAGAAAATTTCACTCAAACATAATGTCACCACAATGTTCTTGTTGTTATATGGAGCCTAATCAGACTCGGAGGTTACATTTTCCCCACTTTTATCGGCGCGGTTTCCCCCCAAATTCCTATGGGGTCAAGGGGTAGCGCCCCTTGCGGCGTCCATGGGCATGGGGTCCATGGGCAGTGGGAGTTATTTTTTATTGACTGACATAAGAAAACCCTATTTTTTGTAACCGACAAAAAGCTTGATAAAAGCAGCTAAGGGTTAGGGTTTTGACATATTGTATTGTAGCATTTTGTAGTGGTATTGAGTTGCAGGGATTGCTGATTGTAATCGGTTTGATTTACTGGATAATAGTATTGGACTCTCTGTTTGGTGGATGTAGCTCGATTTTGGGTGAACCACATTAAAACTTGTCTCTCGCTATTATTAATTATGTGCATTTCCATTTCTCTGTTTAATCTTTTTTTGCATTTAATTGATATCTTCTGCTGGCTAACCCTAATAGTTCTCACACTCCATAAGGTCGTTTGTGAACTTCACGAAGTCAACAAGATCAACAAGGTAAAATTTTCATGTTTTTTTCTAATTTTAAAAATGAATCATTTGTTTTGCAATGTTTTGACTCATTTTTTATTTTTAGCTAATGAACCCCCTCAAATGCCCCCAAACCCTAATTCATTGAATTGAGGGTTTGATGAAATTCTAGTTGAAGAGGGAGTACAAAATAGCCCTCCCCAAACTCCTCCATCAATTTCCTAACATCCTCATGAGACACAAACAAACATATTAGGGAAAATTGAGGAAAATAAAAAACAACTTAAAACCTTGATTGAAACATTGAAAAATCCTAATGCAACCAATGCACATTAAAGATCCCTTGCGACATCCATCAAATCAATTATTTGTCATATAGATTCTATGACTAACCAAATTAATAAATGGTTAGATTATTGGGAGAATGCATGACAATTCTATTTGACAAAACTGTCATACAACCAAGTGAAAAATTAAAAAAATGAAATATGATATATGTGCCTTATTTATTTATCCAAGAACTAATGAGCAATTGCATGGGAGTTACAAAATATTCCCTATTCATTGGTGCCAACACCAAGGAATAGCTCAAAAATTTTGGGATAGGTGGTGGATGGCATTTGATGATCAACCATCCAACAATAATGAGTTCTCATAGTATTTCTGGAGGAAACTCTTTTGTGAGTTCATCCTCAATGAGATTCTAAATTATTTTGGTATGTAATATTTCTAGGGCAGAGGCAAAGACTCTGCATAGGATAGGGAGGGGGCACATCATGCTTAGGACCACCTAGTGAGACCCCTAGCTAAACCATCTTTTTAGCATGTCACACTCACTTCCACTATGAAGGAGAGTGTTGAGGTGGAGACATTTCTATCTATTAATTCCCTCATGCAGACCTTACTATAGCATGGTAGGCATCTTTCACAAGATAGTGAGAGTGAGGCTAGTAGGCGTCGATAGTCCCCACACATTTATCATTCTTGTGGAGCTCTATATGATTATGGGTTTGAGGATGCTAGTGATATAGACATTGGAGAGGATGCTCCACAGTTTCAAGAGTATGACACACAGGGGTAGGAGCAGGATACATCCATATTAGATAATATGATAATAACCGATGAGTTGCTAGATAGGACCTTTGGCATTGATGCATGGGTAATTTTTAATAAGATTTTATGATGTATTAAATATTTTCTTTTGAAATCTATAATTAACTATATGAATCTATTATAAGTCAAAATTAATGCAAAGAATTGTATGAATTATGAAATTCCAAGGTCAAAGTATTCATCCTATATCTGTCAATGCAAGGTTATGAGGTGATGTCGAATCCACAAGTATGTAATTTGTAAAAAAATAGTACAAAAATAGTACATGTAAATTTTTTGTCATATACCAATGGTAATCTTAAAATGATAATTTGATGATGTACAAGTGGATGTTGGACCTCCAAGATCATGAAGATTTGGTGGGGGTGGTCATATATCAAGTTTCACTAAGGTAAATTTAATTATTTTTAATCATTATGCATTTAAATAATGTTATGTATATTTTGGTCAAATAACGTTGTTCTATTTTCAGTTAATGACATCAATTCAAACTCTTCCTGATATTTGTGACACAACAAAGTTGGGCATTATTGCAACTATTTTGTCTTCAATTCCTTTGACTGGGGTATGAGCCAGTAATGTAAATATCATTATGTATTTCTTGCTTTACCTCACATCATTTAATGTAAATAAAAAATATTTATGTTTACTCTAATTTTCTTCTTCATGCTTCTCATAGGAGGTCACAACTCCAGTTCATGTGCCTATAGATGAAGAGAGGTAGCAGATGACTGAGAGAGATCATTAGTTTGCGATAAGTGATTTATTACTTATGTCATTGTATATTTCATATTTTTGTATATTGATGTGTACATTTTTTAATTGTATTAATAGGTGGAACTCCAAAAATCTTATGAGATGAGGTTCAGTTGGTAGATTAGAGAGCATGAGTCATCAATTTCTTCTCCAACTTCATGACAGAGCAAGGGTCATCGATTATTTTCTAACACTCAATAGGACTTTCTATGTTGTGACATTTTGTGTATGCTTATATGGCTTTCTACACATACATTTATGTTTTACCGATGTATATCCTTGTATGTCTATATGACTTTTTTTATACATTCATCATATTCATGGCATTATATATATAAACTATATATCATTTTCATAACATTATGTATATGACATTTTACATTGTATAGATGATGACCAATTATGGTTATAGATGTTGTCATATTTATTATTTCTATATGATGCTATCAAATTTTAGATATAGATATAATGATATACCCTGAATCATGACTTGTGTTATGCCATATTATCATTTCATTTTATTATGAACTTATTTGGGATTGTCTTAACATGAGTACACTTGTCTTTTTCGTTAGAAGTAAGAGTATATTGACTCATACCGATGAAGGGTATGAACTTGTCTAAGAAGGGTTTAATTTTACATACGATAGATAATGTGTCATGTTAAAAATTCTTGATATTGCTTGTGTTCTTCAATGTTTCCATGAACCTCTCTTGAAAATGTACAAGTGTGTGGATCTATGTTTAATCTCTCTTAGCAAGGAGGGGTGATACTTGAACATATGAATAGACTACTAATAATTTGGAATAAAATTTTATTAAATAAACAATTATTAAGTTGCTATGGAAACCTATGTAGTGGTAAGACAAGTTTTTAGGCCCTTCCCCTCCTTGAAACACATAAGTGGTTCGAAGACATCCTCCAAATCACAAGTAACACATTTTCACTTAACTAACTTGTCATAATCAAACTTTTCTTCCATAACACAAATATGCTTAAAATTTTGTCTCCATTCATCCTTTCTATCTTTCAGGACTTTCCACCCCATCTTCATGAAGAATGTGATCTTCATGAAGAATGTGATGACAGAATCTCCTTTCACCATCTTGATGCGATGAAGCTGTTGCTTTAATGCAAGAGCTTGACTTGTGTTGTTGATCTCATACATCTCCTCTAAGCTCTTGAACATATCTCTTGTAGTTTTCAACTTGGAGATTATTGGCACAATGTGATCTTTTATGGAATCAACCAACATCTTTTTCGCCTTAATGTCATTTCTCTTCCATCGAGGCTTCTCATTCTCATTGGTTGGTTCAGGAACTTCGCCCTCCTTGAACTCGGCTAACTCATTTTCTTCCAAAGTGAGCATGACTCTAAACTTCCAAGATGTGAAGTTTGATGCACCCTCAAGTCTATCTTTGAACTTGAGCCCGTTCACCATCTTGACAATAGATGTAATAAAGGATGAGAATAAGATAGGAGGGTAGCGCTACTTGAATGAATCTGATCACGATCTTTCTTATACCCGCTCTGATACCATGTTGATACATGGACCAACTAGGATTTGAACCTAGGACCTTCCATACACTGCTGGAGTGCTCTACCGCTAAGCTATTGGCCCCTCTTGGACCAGTCCATTGTCGGTCCGGGTGTGGCTTATTTCCAACACCAACACCCCCCTTAAGCCACACCTCTCATGTGCTTGGGGCTCCTAGCCTAGGCCTGGCTCTAATACCATGTTGAATTTACGATCAGATATAAAAAATAGAAATTTAATTTAAGTTTAGAGACATTAACACAACATATTCCCTAGGAAAACCCTCCTTCTCGAGAGAGAAAAACCCAACCAATAATTTCTCTTATATTATAGAATATATAATGCAGAAATCTGCTTTACAAGCAATATGACAATATGTTGAAGATGATTGAATTCTTCTCCAAGTGCTAATTCTACCTTCAATCAAACTCGATCTGCTGTAGAAGAAAGAACTTGTCTGAATATGATCAAATGACGAATATTGCATGTGTATATATATGTAATTGTGGTGCCTCTTCATGAATGGGGTGTGACTCCTCATTGAGTCGGCCTGGAAATCTCCCGCTGCTACAAAACATCAACAGCTACAATAGGCTCTTTCAGTTCTGACTTCTTGTTAGCCGATAGGCTATAGACTATGGCACGCCGGGATATCATGCTGATTTTTTTTTCAGTCGATGGTTTTTCAGTCACGGCTTTTACACTCCACATCAATTCTTGCAGATGTAAAAACTCATATCAAATCTACCCATGAATTTAGAAGTGATGGTACATTTGATTTGATCTGATTCTAAAAGTATATTTATATCAAATTATATAAATTCTTGTATTCAAGTGTTACAAAATAAAATTTCTAACCTGCCCTGTTTTTGTTTCTCTCAAAACATAAAATTAAATTGAAGTGAAATTTGATAATTAACAAATCTAAAAGTAATATATATCAAGCATGATCTTTTTTAATTTGTTTTCATTTTAACTATATATTTTTTATATAGAATGTAGAGCTGGCTTAGCATTTTATACAATGTCTTATAAATAGTGAGAGACTTGAAAATTTTAAAGGTAAATCAATAGAATTCATGAGATCTTACAAACACCTAGTAATGGGTCAATTAACCAATCAATTATTAAAGTTGGAGATCCATTGTGAGAAGACAAAGAAGAGAATGATTAGCAATTATAGTCAATTGTGTCCAATCTGAAATTTTACCACATTAGAACTCTTCAATCTCTTACTATTTTGAGGTTCTTTGAATAGATTAAAGCTTACATCCTTCATTCTCAACTCTTGAATGCATTTTCTCATACCTCTTAAATTAACCTAGTTCCTCTACAATCCCATATAAACTTTCCCGCTAATGATAAGCTTTAACAAAATAACAAAGATGAGAATTACAAATTCTATAAAAGTACTAGTACAAAAAATTCACGATCTTGGACAAGTCTGGGCAGTAGCAACAGTTATAAAAAGCAAAGGGAAAACAATCCAATTGAAACAAAATAACAATAACAAACAAGTTAGAAGACCTGGTTGTTGATGCTATCAATTTTAATTCCTTTACTTCAATATGGTGGGCTATGAGTTGCTCCTCTATTTGCTATAGCTTCAACAACAATAGATGGGCCTCGATACTTTAAATGCTAGTCACATGTTTCTAGACGTGTCTTCAAATGTTTTATCTTCTATAATAATTTTCTATATACTTAAATACAGTTCACACTTCACTCTATTTATCATTTTATTAGTCCCTGTGGTATTAGTTGGTCTGAGATAAAATTTTTGACATTTTCCAAAGTTTGATTTTTCCAACCATTTTTGCATTACAAAAATTCCCAAAACCTGATTTTCTGATTGATTAACAGCTATTTTAGCCCATTAGTAATTGATTTTCCAATTTTCTTAAATCTGACTAAATAAAAATTAGGGCAACTATAAATTTTGAAATGTTTATGATGTTTTACTTTACCTTTCCAGATAGACGCATGGGCTGCATTGGTGAAGACATGGCGATTTAGCATGCGCCACAGCGCTACAATTTCTGCGTGCCACATCCTCTACATCCTCTAAAGCCCCTCAGATGACTCCATTTCCCCTGTAGCTCCTCTGCCGTCACAGAGCTGAAATTTCTTGATTGTCCTCTAAGTATCTGCTGGCTGCTGCCTTTGCATTGATTTTCCTTATAATTTATGTGTTGCTGCAATTCTTTACTCTGTGCATTAATATTGATTGTCACTAGGCTATGGTGATTGCTGTAATTTCATTACCCTATACATTAATTTTAATTTATTTTGTTGCACACTTCTTGCTATAACTTCTTTAGCCTATGCTATATTTTTTTATTCCCATTTGGCTGTGTGGTGGATGCTGCAATTTGTTTAATCCATGCATTGATTTTGATTGTCACTGCAGGTTGGATGCATGGCTGGGCAGTTTGCAAACCCCCGGTCTGAGGATTTTGAAATGGTTAATGGCATCAAAGTCCCAAGCTATAGTGGAGACATTGTGAATGGTGATGGATCTGATCTGGGATCTCTTCAGCCTAGTCCTGAGAGGATGGTGCGTGCATATTGCCAGGCAGCTGCAACCCTTAACCTTCTTCGGGCTTTTGCAACAAGAGGCTATGCAGCAATGCAGCGAGTTACCCAATGGAATTTGGACTTTACATCCCACAGTGAGCAAGGTGAAAGGTAAGATTGCCATCAGGCTTTGCAGATTTTTCATGGTTATAAATTGCATTTGATATTAAATTTGGGAGTACAAGCTTTTCTGTCGCCTATATCTTGAACTTTCTCATCGCGTATACTAAGCTCTTGGATTCATGTCATCCTGCGGGCTTACAGTTGACCGCCCAATCATGAGCACTACAGAATTCTGGACATCACACGAGTGCTTGCTTCTACCATTTGAGCAATCTATGACAAGAGAGGATTCAACTTCTGTGCTCTCGTATGATTGCTCTGCTCTTTTTCTTTCATGCAGTAATTAGGCAGGGTTAAATTTACTGGGAACTGTCCAAAAAACAAGAAATATGAATTTATATATTTTTTCATTATGGGCAGTGCCAGATCTTCCTAATTCACAAAGAATTTGTAGTGGCTACAAGTAGCTGCTATGATGGAGGTGATTGATTCGGAGAAACAATCTGCATTTAATGGAGCTTATCAAAGTAATAAAATTAATATCCTTGTTCATTCTATATTTGTGTGGCCAATTTTTTTCACTGGGTTAGTACTGGGATCTTTCACCCGTGCTATTGGTCTAATGCCCATTCCACTAGGGACTTTCCCTTTCCAGGAGTACATGGTGATGAATTTGAGCTTCGTGACAGCTATTGTATATGCCTTCTTTTATGTTATGTTGGATAAGAAAGCAGGTACAATAGCAGGAGTCCTTTGCCTTCTTTGCTGGGTCAGCAGCAATACTCTTGCTCAGAGATTTGGGTTTTCCTTAGCGTGGAAGGTAAGCTTATTTCTCAATCCTCTGATTTCTACGTTTTGTTGGGTTTAAAGATAGTCTGTTTTCTTAAATTAGAGGGGAAAATGTGGATTAATTTTCCTTGTTCTGGAGGAGCCTCCCCACTGCATGACATGGGCTCTGTTCTCCATATTTTCATGGATAATCACAGTGAGTAATTCGGCTTGTTTAGAGTTACATTCTTGTAATTTATAGCAATACAACATTGGGCTTTTTTTTTAAAAACTTTGCAATTTAGAACTATGGGCCACGTTTGTTGCATGGTTTTCTTTGACAGCCAGAAAAGGTGACAGTGGTGTCTCCTATGTGTTTCAAAGATGGCATTGATCTCATACTTGAGACATCATTTTTGTAGGTAAGGTTATATCTTTATTATAGAGTTTTACAGAAGTACGTTATTGTACTTAGAATACATATTCAAATCCCATCCTAAAATAATTCTAGCATACAGGAATTTATGGAGGCAAAATGGACAGCAGGGTTGAATAATACAACGCCTAGTGTCTGGTCTTCTCCTCCTTTGGAACTGAAAGGAGCACCTGCGCTTGCATTGCATGCAAATGTGGGATTTGTTTCTTTTGGTATTTCTGAATTCTCTACTTCAATTATGCTATTATTCTACTTTTGGTTACTAGTTGGTTTTTAATGCTAATTCCCTATAAATGCGTTTAACAGATTGTTCAAGTGGTCAAAGGGTAAAATTTGTTGTTTTTAAGTGGAATGCTTTGAATTTTCTGATTGGTTATCGTCCCCCCATGCCTGCACCTTTTAAACAACAACAAAAAAACATGGAAGGCTTCTTGTGAGCTTGTTGTGACTAAGATCAAGCCTTCTCTGATGGAGTAGAGAGGAGGGTAAGGAAGCTAAGTAGCCTTTCAGATTTATTGAAGCTACATTAATAGTGCCCGCCTGCTGAAATTTGTTACAGATTCACATTTGATTCCGATTCATTTGAATGGGATTAGGAATGTTTGTTCCTTTGACAAATTCTAGTTGAACAAAAATGCATTCACAAACAACATGATAAACACCAATTTTTGGCATCCATTTTGGCTATACAAAAGCAAGAATGTAGCCAGAAGGGCATCACCGGTTAGAAGCAAGGAATAAATTATATAAAACACGACCGTTAATGAAAGCCGAGGACTTGTTGAATGGAAAGCAAACTTGTGATCTCATCTTATCAGTGGTTGTCAAAGCTTTATTCAGGAGCCTTGTTCTAGATTGAGGATAATTCAATGTTAAACTACTGAACCATGGAAGGCTGCCCACAAGAAGAGATCCTTGACTACGCTTTTCTTTTGGGGTCAATTTTGATAGTGCCCACCACACTCCGGTAGGCTGGCGACCGTGACCATCCTTGAATTGAGGACATTTGTTCGATTGACATTGCCTGGCCGGGAATGAAATACATTGAACTGTTCATACTTTTCGAACTTATTTTATTGTTAAATGATGTTTTAAATGTGTCTATGAGATTGGACACAGTTAAATTCGCCAACTTCATAATTGAATCCATTTCAGACTGACACCGTACAGGCTCATGTGTATATTTTAGTAGATATATTTAAATGTTCATGTTTTTAAAATTTCCACTTCTTTTAGTTTTCATAAGTTATTTTTAATTTGTATTTTAAAAATTCAAATATTAATTTTTATATATTATTTTAATAGCCGACCCACTGTCATACCTGAAACCCATCCCCGTCCCTGAAATTTGGAGAAACACTGGTTTACTCTTTATTAGACCATAAATAGATGCCATACAGCCCACCAAGGGTGACCACAAATAATTTAGTAGTGTGCAAGTAATCAATTTATCTTTTTCTTGATTGCAATTTTTTCCATTTTCATATAGGGAAGGAAGATGCATCTCCATTTATTCTATTAATGTCATTGCACTCTCTTATTATTAATAAATAACACATTTTATCAGTTATCCTTTTGTGTATTTGTTATGGTTCTTTTTGGGTATTGAATATGTTTATCATTTCTCTGGATTTGTTGGCTGTTCACAAATTAGACCTTCCATTGTAGGTATGGAGGGGGACCAACTATAGCAAGAAAAGTAATTACATCAGGTTTTTCCCAAGAGGATTTAACAGTAGCGGTTTATCCTTTACGTCTTTGATTGATTGTGATCCCAAAAGGAAACCAAGTAATTGTTAAAATAAGCAAAAATGTTTTTCCTTTTCCTTTGTTTTATTAACTTAAGATCATTCTTCATTGGTGATTTCAGATACTGATTTTTTGCCTTGATAAACTTATTAATTACTGTACGGCAGACCTGATATGACTGATATGTTAGGTCATTTCAATAAATAAATGATTTATTGTTCAAGTTATTTCTACTAAGGAAATGTTTTTGGCTGTAAGATAATGCTATCACTATATAATTCTGGCAGTGTTTTAGCTAACATTTTGGGTGCTTTTTCATTAAATCTTCTTTCAATGTGAAATGAAAACACCACCTAGTCTTCGGTAGATACTGCATTGTCTCTTTTGAAGTGAAAGTTTTAAAGAAACATTGTAAAAAGTTGCATTAGATTGGTCATTTGGGTTTTGTAGATAACTTGATTGACAAAATTTTGAATTTTAATAATGCTCTTTAAGAAATATGGTTGTTGGTTGTTTCTATTTTTCCTCGTTGTGGTCTACAAACATTGAAAATGCTTGCAGTGCAAAACAGGTTGCTTAGCTACTCTTGTAAAAACATTGAAAATGCTTGCAGTGAAAAACAGGTTGCTTAGCTACTCTTGTAAAGCCTGATCATGAATTTTGAGATTGGGAGGGTTTTTATGTGCTTAAGAGAAACTGTTAAGGCAGGACTACTTATCGCAAGCCAGTTTTCGCTTCAAAGTTCAGCACAGATTAGAGGGATCATGATTCTTATGATTTTTGGCACCCTGATCAGGAATTTTGAGTTTGGGAGTGTTTTTACTAGAAACTGTCAAGGCAGGACTACTTATCTCAAGCCAGTTTTGGCTTCAAAATTAATGTCTCCGTTACAATTAGCATGTTTTGCATGAGTATTTTATCCAGATTGATTGGAGATCTTACTGCATGTTTTTTAGATAGACCCATTACAATTAGCATGTTTTTCAGATAGACTCCTTCAATATTATTGAACTGGCTATTGTAGCATCATGAGCTTTCATTATGAAATCATTGTACTCTATAATGTCTGTAGCACTATGAATTGGCATGAAGATTTTAAAGCATTTGTCTTTGTAAACATATGTTGAGTGAATTATGGTTTAAGTTTTGGTTTGAGAAACTATTGATCCATGTCATAGTTTGGAAATTTGGAAGCCTACGTTACACTTGGGACATGTTGCATGTTTTTTACATGTTTACCATATATATAATTGTAACAATATACTAATCAAAATAAACCATATCTTCATTTACCTGACACTTCAATACATAACTGATTTGTGCATGGCAAACCAGACAAAGTTAAGTGTAAAGTGATTAGCAAAATAGAAGAAGTCCTTATGGAAATTTAACCCTGCATTTAATGTTATGCCATTTGCTTAGAGCTTTAGGCAGGGATTGCTGCTGCAACGCAACCCTTGTTTAAGATTTCATCTTCCATGAAACATATTTGTATCGTAGTTGTTTATCTTTCAATACCAATGACACATAATAAATTGTAAATTTGGTCCAATCAGAGTGTGCCATTAAAATCCCAACAAAAATGATTACATAAATACAAAATGCAATATTTTTTTATTAAAGTTGCAAGCTAAAGATAAATTACAATATAGTAAATTATTTGAGAAAAAGATGCATACTAATAACAATTAGTACAATGTTGGCCTCTTATTACTTTTGGAGTAAATGGGTTTTTACCATTTACGTTTGCTTTAGTTTACTTAGGCATCATAATACATTATTAGGTGTATATTAGTTTATTATTTGGTAGTTGTTGTCCTTTATAAGCAAGGTCCTGTATATTATTTTGCATCTCATTAATATTTTTCATCATTTTGGTGAAATACCTTTGCTTGTCTCCTATTGTGAAGGTTTATCCTCGAGGTTGTGCTCCTCAGAAGTGCTTGACACCAACATGATATCAGTGAATTGGTGAGATCGAGATTTTGGTGAGATAGAGATTTTATATCCTGCAATTTTTTGGTGGAATGATATTTTTATTTGGCATTTGTAAAAAAAAATTTCGCCTATTATTTATCAAAATTTGCTTGCTAAGGGTTTCTATGTTTTTGAGTTTGAAAAGTCATCATCAAATATTGCTTGCAAAATTTCAAGGTTTTATCCAACCTGTTTTCCTATTGCTTGCTATTTTATATTGGTTGCTAAGAACCCAAGGACAGCCATCCAAGGCCTCCTGCGTGTTTGGCAAGAAGTGGCCTCCCGTGGATGCATGCGAGGAATCTAGCATTGAAGCACAGTATAAGAACTTATATTATAGTCAAGACATATGGGCTCTCCACCATGTGTGCATGGAAGGAGGAGTGGAATACCTTCCCTCTGTCTCAACGGGCCACCCTACAGGCCCGACAGGGTGTACACTACCTTGTGCTTGAAGGCCTTGAAGTTGTTAACCCAGACACCATGCTCCCCGTTCCTGCAAATGGAGCCTCTGTTTGACATTGTTCCTCCAAATTCTCATAGCACCAACAATGTCATGTTGAGAGTCAGTAACATGCTTAAATATTCATCTATAAAAAATTCAGAGCTCGCAGCAGAATCAAGGGACGTGCAAATACCTGTGGATCAAATGGTTGGTTTTCTTCATCTATATTATTGGCTAATACGTATCAGACTTTATACATTCAAAAGTTTGCAGCATAAATATTTAAGGTTTCAAATCTGCGTAGTGGAAGCGAAGTGGGCCCTTTTGTTGTATCTCTTTGGGCATGGGAAGGGACCATTTGTCCCACATTGGTGGTGTGGAGTTATTTTTATATATTCTTATAGCCCAGTGGTCTTCACTTTAGAGTGACCAGGGGTTGACGTTATCCATGGATGAACATTCCATGTGCGTGCACTCTACATTCAGACTCGTATGGTTGGTTTGTGGCTCAGTATTTGGTGACTTGTCTTTAATATGGTACGGGAACCTACCACATAGTTCAAACACTGAGATGCCCAAATTTTTGCCTCCACTGAAGGACGTGGTCACATAGGTGACTAGAATTGAGTCCTCAGGTGCTTGTTGGTGCTTTGAAAGTGCCTTTATAGGCTTTTTTTCATTTTTGCGTGTCTTTTGCAAATGAAAGCTAATTTTCAAAAACTAGATATCGATGTGTTGGACTCATTTTCAACTTGCCAAATTTTAAAGTTTTGTGTTGAATCCTTATGTTGAGTCATTCCTAGTCACAAATTCTCTTGAAGTGTCAGGTTGCTTTCTAGTTTGAAGGATAAATTGTTCGTCTATTTCAATTGAAGTCCTAGAAATGGTTATGCTATGCGGCAAATCAGAAAAATAATTAAACATCAAAATCTGAATGGGGTGGAGTTAAATCCTTTTACAGAGATGTTTATATGTCTATTTTGCATAATGTGGCAACTTTTCAAGTCATGGCGCCTTATGGTTTGAGAAATTTTGAACTTTCAATTTTTCGGCAGATAGTCGGTGGAAACAATTAAATCATGGTTTTTGTAAAGGTTGGAGCAGAATCATCTGGTAGGAGATCTCATGGTGTTATTATAGATAATGTGGCAAGATTTCATGACAATCTAACATTCCAGTTGAAGGTAATGCATTTTTCGCCATTTCTCACGCCTGCACGGTTAACTAGGTTGATGTAGTTGCAGTTGAGTTCACGGAAGGAGTTGAAATGTTTCGCTTGTCTACGTAAAGTTACTTTGATATTTTCTAGGTCAAAATAAAGATCAACTCGTATGCACAAATCCAGGTTGGCAAGTTGCAAATTCACCTAATTCGAAGTGACTTAGTAATTTTCACAAGTTAATACTATTTGAAAAGTGATAAAGAATATGTATTAATTAATTAACTTGTGAGATTGGCTAAGTGGAGAGTTTGCTTTTAAAAACAAATTATTTTCGGCCTACTTAGGAAAAAGTGAAAGTTCGCATCTACTTTCACTTTTGGCTAAGTTCGCGTCTACTTTCACTTTTGGCTAAGTGAGTGTCTACTTTCATTTTTTGCTAAGTGAGCACCCACTTTCACTTTTGCCTAAGTGAACATATACTTTTGAATTTTGACTAAGTTGGGATCCACTTTCATTTTTGGCTAACCAAAACCAAGACATGATTTTACAAGTTTTAAATAAAGAAGGATTTCACTTGCGTATTGGGCGAAGCAAGTCCTCCACTCTCCATACAATCCGCGTATGTTCGCGAGAAGTAAATAGTACATATCTGTGAGAGACAGCTAAAGTATTGATCAAAGCATGAAAACGTGAAGTAGAGTAGTTACAACTGCCAAGTAGAGGTGTACACATCGTGTCTTATATGCATGCGAAACTAAACAAAGAGACCATTATTTGCAAAGTCATGATTCCTCAAACTCAGGCCATTCCCATGTGAAGGATCAACGTGGACTCTAAAGAAAGAAGAGGTAGTTATCATTGGCATCAAAGCATGCAAGAGATGTTAAAGGTTATCTTCAATAATAGAAAAATGCCAACCTGTGGAAGAGTTGCATGCCAAGAAAGATGGTCTCACAAAATATAGAGACAGCAAGTTTCTTGTTGATAAACTCCTCATATGAACCAATTAATGGAGGCGTTGCGCATTGATATCTTCAATTATTTCAAGATTTGCATTCTTTGTAAGAAGCATTAGAACAGGTTATGAAAATCCATTAAAGTATAATCGAAAGTGGATCTTTGTCTGATATGATAGTTGGGAATGCGTTACATAAAAGCATATGCAAAGATTGTAAATTGTCTGATAAAATGCCACAAAGTAATACCAACTCAAGGAAATATGCTTTCATGGATCGAAATGACTGCAGGATATACATAAAATGGGACCATTGAAAAGGGTTGTGGAATTTTTCAAAGCAGTTGTAATTGGCTGTTGTAAAGCCAAATTGCCAACCTTCGTCAGCATTCTCTTAATCGGTACTGAAATGGCCGCTTCTGGTATAGAGTATTGGCATACATCCAAGCACATTGAAACAAAAAGTTTTGTCAGCTATTATAGTTCGAAATGGTCTAGCAGACATATATACAAGATGTAGGTGCATAGACAAGGCGTGAACTTTAAAAAAAAATGCCTCATAGAAATGTGTTTCCTAGATAGCATTCATTGTTGTATATGAACGAAATGAATTTGTTGAAAATGCTTTCAAGCAAACGGGATGATTGGCTAAAGCACATGTTTGAACACTTTCTGGTTGCACTGGAAAAGGCCTCCAATATCATTTCTGAAGGACAAAGCTTTGAAGAAGTAATGTATTTACTTTTCATCCTAATGTGGGGATTCGATCAAGATATCATGTTGTTATTTTCTTGAATCAAATACTACTTGGAAAAGCATGAGATGTTTGACATAATACATACATACAAAATGCAATGGATTATTGAAAAGGGGTTTAGAAGCTTCAAAGAAAATGCAATGTATAATGGTAACCAGGAAACAAATCAGATTTTTGTCAATGAAGATGACGGTGATCTTGATAACCCATCAAAAGGAGTTTTCCCCATCCCCTGATGCATGTTGAATCTATTATACAAGGGAAGGTTGATTTTATAGTGGAAACCAACTTGCACAAGACATGCACCAAATTGAGCAAGTTAGTTGAGGAGTTTTAGTTTACTTGTGTGGGTCGTGAATGCCATGGTATTGATCTAAGACACAAGCTTCAAGATTATACTTTCCAAGATGAAAGCCATGATACTATTGAAGCATTATGTGAAAGATTTAGTAATTCTATAGAGAGGGTTGACTTGCAAAAGGGTTGCTAGATTTATGATGGCGTGTTAGATACAAGACTTGCCTGAAATCTTTCAAAATCCTTAAAAGCTTGATAGTAATGTTGATGTCAACGATTTTGTATTCAACATACTTATTGATGGTTATATCAAGGAGAGGAATATGATGGAAACTCTCATGATATGTGATAAAATGGTGACATTTTGTTTGGTTCCTAATGAAATTACCTACAATGTACTTCTCCATGATCTTGGTAAAGAAGGAAATACTTGGAGCTTGTCGAGAAGTGTTTAATGGATGCCGAGATGAACAAGAACACTATTCATAAGTACAAGTTTCCAAAGGTACAAAATTTGCTACAAGATTTCTAAAATGGGAGGAAATATAGTACCACCTCAGCAAGACCACTAACACGGTCTATTTTTCAAATGTTTTGGGTTTCAAATCACCTTTTTGTAAAAATGACTTAAGTCACTCCTTGTAATGTAAAGTTAGAAAATGAACCTTATTTCAGGAAAAGTTGTGAAAAACATAACCAAAAATAAGGTTTATTATTTCGTTATTTTTCAAAAAGGTAGTTATGAAGTAGTTATTATGTAGTTACTAAAGAGAAGCCTATAAATACAAGGCTATTTCAAACGTAACGGAAACATTTTCAAGAGAAATTTTGAAGGCAAATTATGCAGAAGCTTTTTAGAGACCTTTGATCTAATAGTTTGTACATGAAGGCTTTTTGAAATTGTATAATTTCACAAAGATAATAAAGAGAGCATTTGGTTCGTAGGTTTCATTGTACCTCTGAGTTATTGTTACTAATTTCTCGTATGTTAAAAGAGTAATACCTCTGTATCATCATGTGAATCATTGGTTATCCTTTGAAGCATATATAAACCATGCAATTGATGTAATGAAACACAATCATATCTTGGTACGTCGATTTGAATGTGCTGGAGAAACCTGTCTCTTTATACATTGAGACTTGTCATCTTCTTTTCATCATCATTGCATATTAAAACATTAGTTGTGAAGTTCATCAAATTGGTTCAGGAATGTAGTTTCTAGCTTCTAGGATGAAATCCCCTCATAACTCATTTTGACTTTAAGAAATCCGAACTAATATTCATATGTCTATTGGTAGGGTTTCTGTTAATCATCTTTATTGTTAGTTTCCCTTTTCCTCCTTTTTGTACTTTCAGGTTAAAAGTACACAAAAACTACAAACACCCCCATCATACGAGGGAGCTGCCCCTCTCAAACACAGAGGAAGATCGTTGCTTTATCGTGATCTCTCCAACTGTTGGTCAGTTTGTGTGAGGCCAATTATTTTTCCTTCCTTATTTTGATCGTTATGCATTTCAGTTGATCACATTATCAGACTTTTAGAGACTATGGTTTCATTATGCAAATTTGATTATATCTCCTGATTTTGATATGACATTGATTAGACATATGGTGATTCGATTTGATCATATTTCGATGCTATTTTGTGTTTAGACATGCGAGATATATTAGATGATGTTTTGTGATGTGATTTCTAGTTATTTATGTGATGATGATTATGTGACATTTGATAAAAAATGCAGTTTAATTTGAAATTATGTTATAGATGATTATTGTTGTATTCAATGACATGAATTTAATTCCAATTATTTTGGCTATGATTATTCATGATATGATAAACACTTGATTGAGATGTGCAGGATTACATTCCCAAGCCACAGAAAATTGGAGGTAGAATTCACACATATGTTATTCCCTATGAAACCGATCCATTCCTAAAAGGGATGAGGATCACGTTTGGAATTGAGTGTTGATTTAAGTGCTTATTTAAATTTATCACTTTGGCCTAGTACCCCTTGGTTTAATTTAATTATATCATGCGTTGTATAATTTTTATTGATTTATACCACTTGGTATTGTTTTTATTTTTGAGGCCATTTAAAGTGGATTTATGACTCCTTATGTGAACCTTAGTGTCCCAAAATTTACCCTAGGTGGTTACCCATGGGTCTAAGGTCAATTTTGACTAACTAAACCTTGGGATAACTCACTTTTGGTCACTCTAAACTGAGGTTTAGTTAAAGTGACGAAATTTGAATTAGATAAGGGTGGGAGATGAGTCATGCTTTGGGAAAGACTCATCTCCCTTCCCAAAATTTGGGAATCCCTTCCCTAGGAAGACTTGGGAGGTCTCCAAGACTCCCAAGTGTGTGGGATCTTCCTCCAAGACTCTCACACACGTGTGAGAGCATCTTGGAGGGAGATGGCTCTCTTACAGAATAAGAGGATGCCATATGGCATCCCTTATCCTCATGGAGGCTTAAGGGGAATGCCACCTCACCACTTGTTCTCTCACACATGTGTGAGAGCACAAGTGGATAAGGTGAGGATTGAGATGGAATTGGAGGATGACACTTGTTACCCTCACACTTCCTCTCTCTTGCAAGTGGCCTAGGAGGAGGAAGTCACCTTCTCATTCCTCAAGGCCAATTTAGAAGGCCTATATTACCTCCTCTTCTTGAGGAGTGTGGGGTTCTTACATTTTGTAGATTGCTTTCTATTTTGAACAATTTTTGGGGAAGTTAGAGGGATTTTGGAGATTGGAAGGTTTGGAGAAGTTTGGAGCTCATCACCAAACGTTCTTCCATTATAGGGCTTTTGAAGGTAAGCCTCATGACTATGTTCTTTGCCATTGCATATTTTTATTGTGATGTGTTTGTAGAATTGTTGTTTGTTGTTTCATTTTATTTTTGCATGGGATGGGAGTTTGGTGAGAGCACCTCCATTTGGAGGTAAGGCTCAACTTGTTTGGGGTAGGGGAAAGGAACCTCCTTAAGGTCACTCCCATATTTTTGCGTTATTTATGGCCTTGAGGGTGTTTTACTTGTTGTGAAGATTATTTGAATGGCAAGAATGCCATGGAAGTTTATTTTGAGATATTTGGAGAGTTGTGGTTTTGGAGGTTTTGGCTTGAAGCCATGAGACTTGGTATTTGATGTTTTTGGTGTGGCCTTTGAAGTAGAGGGGTCCATTCCCTACCCCTATCAAACTCATTCTCATGAGTTGTGTTATGTGTTTATCCTTGGGGTTTATTTTGTGTTGATGTTGCTTGATGCTTGTTGTGGTGTGTTGCAACCATGTGAATCCCTACCTCCCTATGTCGAGGGTGACCCACTTACAGGTCTATGGTAAGGAGGAGGGCATTTCAAAGTGGCTGGGTTTTTCTTTTTTTGTTGTGTTTTATTTGTAGGTTCTTATTGAGAAAATGGAGCTTTGGAGAAGCTCATTTTTTGGTGTTGCTTTGGTCGTTCGTTATTGGCTGTTGAGCCATGGCCTTTGTGGCCCTATTGTAATTTATTTTGTCAAGTATTTGTACCCACAGTGTTGGGTGTAAAAAGTGTGGTAATGTAAACATTCTCTATGAGTTATTTAAAAAGTTGTTTATTCTCTAAGTTGTGGAGTTTGTGTGTTATAGAGAAATGCAAGAGATGATTTAATTGTTGTCATTTGTTCTTTGCACTATATATATATATATATATATATATATATATATATATATATATATATATATATATATATATATATATATATATATATATATATGTTGTTGTCAATGTTTTAGTGCAAACTAGAAAATATGAAGGAAAATATAATGTATTCTTCTCTGTTATTTTGTATTGAAATTTCCATGTTATTAGTTGCTGCTATGAAAAGAAAATGGGTTGTTAGAAATTTAAATGAAGTAATTTTCTTACCTTATTGGTTGCATCAAAAGAAAAGATATATTTCTGTGTATTTAAACTGTTTTTTACAAAAAAAAAAAAATTCTAAATAGTATATTTTCAAAAAAAATGCTTCTGTATTATTTTATGTTCTAGGCAAAAAACTAATATTCCATGTAGATTTAAATTAGTGTTGAGAAAGTTAGTAGTATGGGTATATATATATATATACTAACTGGAAAAATAAACTTGCTGTGCTTTTTAGTCCACTGTATTTTCTTTTTTACTGTGTATATTGAAATATATATATATAAGTGTTTATATATATATATATTGGAAATAAATAAAAATATATATAGTTGAGTGTACTGTGTATGTATATGTGTATATATATATATAATATTTTAAAAAAACTAGAATTTAAGTATTAAGTTTAATAGAGGTTAAATATCCATTATTGGCAGACTGTTAAACCGCATACTTTGTTGAAATGAAAATTGTTTTAGAGTAAAGGGGGGCTGTGGTAGCGCAGTCCCGCCGCCACCGTTCTTACCAGTGAGGGTGTGGGGAGGGGGTCAAAACCCTCCCCACCATGTATCTTAAATACTTCCTGCGCCATTAAACAGCGCCCCTAACCTCTCACACAGCGCTCCCCTGTGACTCCCGTGCTCCTCGAAACTTTCCACCTCGCAGCCCCTTCACCGTTCCCCCCATTGCTTCCCTCATCCCTCTCTGCGATCTTCACCCCGCTGTGGCCATTTAACCCCCTTCATGACAGCAGATCTCTATGAAACCTTACTGCCTACAACAAATTTTTAACTTTATATATATATATATATATATCATTCTGTATAGATTTACAAAAAAAAAGATTAATCTAACTTAACTCCTGTGTTTATCTAACCAAAATTATACCTCTGGTTGTATCTCCAAGGCAGCCATGAGAGCCCAAACCCTAACTTGCAAAACAAAGAAGATAACAAAAAAGAAAAAGAAAGGAACAAGGAAAGAATGGGATAGGAAAGTTAGGGCAACAAAAAGAAAATATTAGAATATTATTAGGGCTAGAGGAGGATGTGAGAATTTTAATTTGGATTTGAGATAAATTTCTATTTTTCTTATTTTCTCATGTGCACGGATTTCCTAAATTTTCCCTCTTTTTAATTTTGGGGACTTGTTGGAGAAATTTTGACTTATTTGGAGAATTCTTTAATGTTTAGAATTGAGTTTTATTTTAGGGGTTGTGTTAATTTTAATTTATTTTGGAGATTTTAATTTAAGAGGTGGATGGGTTGGATTTTGTTCAAAGATGGGAAGTGTGTTCCCTTTGATTTTAAATTTCACTTTTATTGGAGTAATTATTTTATATTCCCTAGCGTGATTTTATTATTTTATTTTTATATCAATATTGCTATTATTTTACGGGAAAGAGTATTTTAATCTCTTCCCTTCTCTATTATTCTAAGTTAGTTAATAAATATAATGCCGAAATTATATTTATTAGCGGACTCAAATTTGAAATCCATTTTGGCGTCATGTAATTATTTTATTATTTTATTTCAAATTTTTAACCTTTTTATGCAAGGTCGATTTATTTGACCTTGGTAGGGTATTTATTTTGTTATTTTATATTGTTTTAAATTTGTTCTTAAGGTTAAATTTTTATTCTTAAAATTTGTTTAATTTCTTATTGGAGTTTTATTTTAAAATTTTTAAGTTGATTATTGAAAATGCATTATGTTGTCGAATTTTCCCTAGATTTCTAGGGTTTTAATTTTACAATATTTTATTAACTTTTATCTTACCATTCCACTTTATTATGCATCCATCATGCCATTATTTTCTTAATTATTATTTTGATTTCATTTTTTATCTGAGTTAGGGTTAGGTTTCGAATCTGATGAAATCCCCTTCTCACCTAGGAAACTTAGAGTTAGGATTAAAATCGTTCTAACCCTATAAGTGACACACTTCGTGTTGCATACCCCCAGATGGCTATCATCACGCAGGGGACTACATGGGACTCCGCACCTCCCCAAATTTTGTGAGCATGTTTACACCTTATACTTATTGCCACCGAGCACACAGACGCGTGCGAGGGGGTTCCTGGGGATAGGTAGAAAAGTTTTTTCGCAATTCATGTCATGACCACATGGCAAATGTGAACATGACACGTGTGTTGTGTGTTGTGACCACATGGGAAATGTGGGCATGACATTTGGTATCAGAGCCAAATTTAAACACTGAGCTTGTTTAGGGCACATTATTATTTCTACAACTTTGATTAATTTGTGGTTACCTCATTTTTGTAGGATGCCTACCTGACGAGTTCGGTGAGCGCAGTCCCGCCACACTACGTCTGCCGAGGTGTACAGTGATTCCTCATCTGAGGGACAGGCATAGTCAGCCCCACAGGTATCGCAGGCACCCCCAGCCCTACCAGATATTGGGCCACATATATTACAAGCATTACAAGCAGTTTTAGATAGGCTTCCACCGGCCGTAGTTGAGCCACACATAGAGCCACATGTTGAGCCCCGCGAGGATCTACGTGAGGAGCCACGCGTGGAGCCACGAGCAGAGTCCCATGTCGAGCCATGTGTGGAGCCCCGTGTTGAGCCACGAGGGGCACCACGTGTGGAGCCATATGTTGAGGTGCCAGAGACAATGACAGAGGAGGATGGATCGGCCGACAGGCCCCATAGCAGGAGCCCTCCACGTCATGTTAGGCGTGAGGAGGCAATACAAGTAGAGCACATTGTTCACAGACCTTATGATTATTATGCAGATGAACCTATTAGAGGGCACAGAGACCGAGGAGATCCCATTAGAGATTTGTTGAGGTTGAATCCTCCTACTTTCGTCGGGACCATAGAGAGAGCTAAGGCAGAGGCCTGGCTCATTAGCTTAGATAGATGCTTCGCATTACGTCCTTACGAGGGCAACATGAAGGCTTGTGTGGCAGTCCACCTGTTGCGAGATGTAGCAGCTACTTGGTGGTGCACTGAGGAGTGCAAGCGTCACCTATCATTGGATACTCACATGGGAGACCTTTATTGAGTAGTTAAATGCGTGATATTTATCATATCACTACAGGTAGCATCGCATAGATGATTTTCATGACTTTCAATAGAGAGGACTTATAGTTGCTCAGTATGAGGGTAGATTTACCGAGTTGTCTCAATATGCAGAATATCTCCATGACGAGAAACTCCTGTTCATAAGTTTATCAGAGGATTGAACCACAACATAGCAGGGCCTATTCCCATGGCAAACCCCTAGACTTTGAGTGATGTTGCTGAGAAGGCATACATTACTGAGGAGATATAGGGACGAGGGTAGAGTTCACGCCCTTAGTTTCAGGATTGTGGGCAGCAGCAGCATCAGCAGAGTTTCTGCAGACCATCACAGCCACCTCATAGGGGAGGATTTTGTTCTGCACCCTTACCTCCTAGGCCCCCACAACAGTAGCAGCCACAGCAATAGCAGAGAGCCAGGACACAACAAAGGGCACATGGGGGGCATAATAGAGGTTGGCAACAACAGGGCCCACGTAGAGATCAAAAGTAGCAGGGACCACCTGCGGGACCTGCGAGATCACAACAGTCATACAAGGGTTCACAAGGGTCCACTAGTAGATCAGGATAACAACAGTCGAGTAGGACTCAGACTGGATACGTACATGCTAGGGGCCCATGTTATGTGTGTGGTGGAGCAGGACATCTAGCCAGAGAGTGTCCACAGGGCTTTACAGTAGGGGGCAGCCTCGTACAGGAGGATCAGAGTAGATGGTTGGAGATGTGGGTAGGTCCCACCGTATGTTCGCAGCGGTTGATAACCACCAGGCTGATTTTCAGGCAACAGTGATCGAGACGTCAGGTATGATAGGGGGTATTCCCATTTCTATTCTCTTTGATTCTGGTGCTACTGATTCTTTCATATCTCCATCGTTAGTGGAGCATTCCAGGCTAGTGGCCTCTAGGCAGGGTGATAGGTGGGTGGTTGAGTTGGCTTCAGGGGCCAAGATGACAGTAGATGCCTTAGTCCATGACTATGAGATTTCTTTGGGACCCTTTGCCACAGTATGTGACCTTAGATTTAGGACATTAGGATCCTACGATGTGGTTTTGGGTATGGACTGCCTTGTGGCTCATCGAGCCAAGCTAGATTGTCGCTGAAAGGTGATTAGCTGCTTAGACGATCATGGTACATCAGTTGAGATAGTGGGCATATAGAAGCCCACAACAGTGTGTATGATATTTGCTTAGCAGCTTAAACGCTGCATGCGGAAGGGATGCCAGATGTTCGCTATCACAGTGAGTGACAGATCAGATGACGAGCCTGAGGCATCTTTGGATGATCATCCCATCCTTAAAGAGTTTGCCGATGTGTTTCTAGCAGAGTTACTCGGGATGCCACCCCGTCGTGAGATAGACTTTTATATTGACTTAGTGCCGGGTGCCGAGCCAGTGTCTCGTGCACCCTATAGGATGACCACTCATGAGCTCACAAAGCTCAAGTTACAACTTAAGGACTTGCTCGAGAAGGGGCACACCTGACCGAGCGTTTCACCTTGGGGCACTCCTGTCATCTTCGTGAAGAAGAAGGATGTGTCTCTTCAATTATGCATGGATTATAGGCAGTTGAATAAGGTGATGGTGAAGAACCATTCTCCTCTGCCTAGGATTGATGATCTCTTCGATTAGATGCAGGGAGCCAAGGTGTTCTCTAAGATTGACCTGAAGTCTAGTTACCATCAGTTATGTATCACAGAGGTGGACATCCATAAGACTGCCTTCCAAACTGGCTATGGCCACTATGAGTTCACTGTGGTCCCCTTTGGTTTGACGAATGCCCCTACAGTGTTCATGAGTCTCATGAATGGGGTGTTTCGTACCTACTTAGATCGGTTCATGATTATTTTTCTCGATGACATTTTGATCTATTCACGGACCGAGGAGGAGCATGAGGAGCACCTACGTCAGGTTCTATAGTGTTTGAGGGAGCAGAATCTTTATGAGAACTTGGCGAAGTGTGCATTTTTCAGGACAGAGGTACAGTATCTGGGGCATATCCTATCTGGCAATGGAATCTTAGTAGACCCATCGAAAATCAGGGCTATCAGAGATTGGCCAGTACCCACCAGTGTGATAGAGGTCAGGAGTTTTATGGGGTTAGTTGGTTATTACCGTCACTTTGTTGAGGTTTTTTCTCAGATAGCGCACCCCATCACTTCCCTTCAGCAGAAAGGGAAGAGCTTTCTATGGACTGAGCAGTGTGAGAGGGCCTTTGGGGTCCTCAAGGAGCATCTTACCAGTGCTCCCATTTTAGTGGTTCTTGATCCTACAACAGATTTTATGGTTTGCACGAATGCATCACTCGAGGGTTTGGGAGTCGTACTTATGCAGGGTGGTAGAGCGATCGCATATGAGTCACAAAAGCTTAAGACCCATGAGCTGAACTACCCCATGCACTACTTGGAGTTAGTGGGAGTGGTTCATGCTCTAGTTCGTTGGAGACATTTCTTATTGGGTCGTCACTTTGAGCTTTATTCAGATCACCACAGTTTTCAGTATATCTTTACACAGCCGAATTTAAACACCCGTCAGGAGCGTTGGATGGAGTTTCTCTGCAAGTATGACTTTGATATCCAGTACATAAAAGGGAAGGAGAACGTGGTTGCTGACGCATTGAGTCAGAGATGCCACGAGCTCTTGACCTTGACTCTGAGTGTGGACTTGAGAGGATGCATTATTCAACATCTACCAGAGAATGAGTGGTTTCTTGAGGTGCAGCAGGAGATCAGTTCACAGAGGGCCCTTGTGGGCAAGTATGCAAGGTATTCACTTGAGGTAGATGGGTTACTTCGTCATCGACAATGCATCTATGTAGCCCACGCAGGTGACCTACGTACTATAGTGTTATCAGAGGCTCACAAAGACCATATACGGCACATCCAGGGGTGAAGAAGATGCATGCTGACCTATGACAGCTGTACCATTAGGTGAGTATGAGACGGGATATTGCAGAGTTTGTTGCTCGATGCCTTGAGTGCCAGAGGGTCAAGGCCGAGCATCAGCATCCAGTGGGTCTTTTATACCCACATGAGATACCTGAGTGAAAATGGGACACCATTTCCATAGATTTTATTGTTGGTCTTCCTATGTCTTCGCGTCGCCATGATGCCATCATGGTGACAGTCGACAAGTTGACCAAGGTGGCACATTTCTCACCTGTACGCACGACGTACAATGCGCCAACAGTGGCGAGAGTATTCTTAGACAATATTGTGAGGCTACAAGGAGTACCTCGCCACATCATTTTTGACAGAGATTCTGTGTTCATTTTAACATTTTAGAGAGCCTTGCTACATGCGTTGGGCACACAGCTCAACTTTAGCTCCGCTTATCATCCTGAGACATATGGATAGACAGAGCGGGTGAATCAGGTGTTGGAGCACATGCTTCATATGTATGTTATGGACCATCAGTCTAGATGGGAGGAGTATATGTATCTGGTTGAGTTTGCCTACAATAATGGGCATCACAACTCATTGGGTATGCCTCCTTTTCAGGCTTTATACGGCAGACCATGCAGGACTCTATTAAGTTGGGATCGGATAGAGGACAGGGGTGCCATTGGTCCAGAGTTAGTTCACGATATGGAACAACAGGTCACACTGATTAGGCAGAGAATTTAGGAGGCACATGATAGACAAAAAAAGTATGCTGATGCTAAGAGGACTGATCAGAGCTTCTTAGTGGGTGACAGGGTATTCCTTAGAGTGCGGCCACACAAGAGTCCAATCTATTTTGGAAAGGGCTCTAAGCTCGCACCACAGCTTTTAGGACCCTTTGAGATCTTGGAGTGAATAGGACCTATTGCCTATCATCTAGTGTTGCCACCTAGTCTATCACATATCCACGATGTCTTTCATATTTATGTATTGAGGCGATATATATTTGATATATCTCACGTATTGGACTAGAGTGCTCTACAGGTAGAGGTGGGCGAGCAGTTGGCTTTGGAGCCAATTCGCATATTGGCTTGTCAGACACTGGGCCTTCGAGGTCGAGAGCTGGACCAGGTTAGGGTCTAGTGGGATCGTTATGACGAGGTCATAGAGACTTGGGAGGATGCAGCTATTTTGAGGACACTCTATCCTCACCTTTTTGATGACTTCTAGGAGGAAGTTTAGTCTTAGGGGGGAGGATGTGATGCCGATTATTTTTCCTTCCTTATTTTGATCATTATGCATTTCAGTTGATCACATTATCAGACTTTTAGAGACTATGGTTTCATTATGTAGATTTGATTATATCTTCTGATTTGATATGACATTGATTCGACATATGGCTATTCAATTTGATCATATTTCGATGCTATTTTGTGATTAGACATGCGAGATATATTAGATGATGTTTTGTGATGTGATTTCTAGTTATTTATGTGATGATGATTATGTGACATTTGATAGAAAAATGTAGTTTAATTCAGAATTATGTTATAGATGATTATTGTTATATTCAATGGCATGAATTTAATTCTAGTTGCTTCGGCTATGATTATTCATGATATGATTGACACTTGATCGAGATGTGCAGGATTACATTCCCAGGCCACGAGAAATTGGAGGTAGAATTCACACATATGTTATTCCCTGTGAAACTGATCCATTCCCAAAAGGGATGAGGATCACGTTTGGAATTGAGTGTTGATTTAAGTGCTTGTTTAATTTTATCACTTTGGCCTAGTACCCCTTGGTTTAATTTAATTATATCATGCGTTGTATAATTTTTATTGATTTATACCACTTGGTATTGTTTTTATTTTTTAGGCCATTTAAAGTGGATTTATGGCTCCTTATGTGAACCTTAGTGTCCCAAAATTTACCCTAAGTGGTTACCCATGGGTCTAAGGTCAATTTTAACTAACTAAACCTTGGGATAACTCACTTTTGGTCACTCTAAATTGAGGTTTAGTTAAAGTGACGAAATTTGAATTAGATAAGGGTGGGAGATGAGTCATGCTTTGGGAAAGACTCATCTCCCTTCCCAAAGTTTGGGAATCCCTTCCCTAGGAAGACTTGGGAGGTCTCCAAGACTCCCAAGTGTGTGGGATCTTCCTCCAAGACTCTCACACATGTGTGAGAGCATCTTGGAGGGAGATGGCTCTTTTACAGAATAAGATGATGTCATATGGCATCCCTTATCTTCATGAAGGCTTGAAGGGGAATACCACCTCACCACTTGTTATCTGACACATGTGTGAGAGCACAAGTGGATAAGGTGAGGATTGAGATGGAATTGGAGGATGACACTTGTCACCCTCACACTTTCTCTCTCTTGCAAGTGGCATAGGAGGAGGAAGGAGAAGGTGACAAGTGTCACCTTCTCATTCCTCAAGACCAATTTAGAAGGCCTATATTACCTTCTCTTCTTGAGGAGTGTGGGGTTCTTCCATTTTGGAGATTTCTTTCTATTTTAAACAATTTTTGGGAAAATTAGAGGGATTTTAGATATTGGAATGTTTGGAGAAGCTTGGAGCTCATCACCAAACGTACTTCCATTATAGGGCTTTTGAAGATAAGCCTCATGACTATGTTCTTTACCCTTGCATATTTTTATTGTGATGTGTTTGTAGAATTGTTATTTGTTGTTTCATTTTGTTTTTGTGTGGGATGGGAGTTTTGTGAGAGCACCTCCATTTGGAGGTAAGGCTCAACTTGTTTGGGGCAGGGGAAAGGAACCTTTTTGAGGTCACTCCCATATTTTTGCGCTATTTATGGCCTTGAGGGCTTTTTACTTGTTGTGGAGATTATTTGAATGGCAAGAGTGCCATAGAAGTTTATTTAGAGATATTTGGAGAGTTGTGGTTTTGGAGGTTTTGGCTTGAGGCCATGAGACTTGGTATTTGGTGTTTTTGGTGTGGCCTTTGAAGTAGAGGGGTCCATTCCCTACCCCCATCAAACTCATTCTCATGAGTTGTGTTATGTGTTTATCCTTGGGGTTTATTTTGTGTTGTTGTTGCTTGATGCTTGCTGTGGTGTGTTGCAACCGTGTGAATCCCTACCTCCCTAGCTCAGGGGTGACCCACTTGCGTGTCTATGATAGGGAGGAGGGCATTTTGAAGTGGCTAGGTTTTTCCTTTTTGTTTTGTTTTATTTGCAAGTTCTTATTGAGAAAATAGAGTTTTGGAGAAGCTCATTTTTTGTGTTACTTTGGTCATTTGTTATTGGCTGTTGAGTCATGGCCTTTGTGGCCCTATTGTAATTTATTTTGTCAAGTATTTCTACCCATGGTGTTGGTTGTAAAAAGTGTGGTAATGTAAGCATTCTATATGAGTTATTTAAAAAGTTGTTTATTCTCTAAGTTGTGGAGTTTGTGTGTTTTAGAGAAATGCAAGAGATGATTTAATTGTTGTCATTTGTTCTTTGCACAAACTTCTATATATATATATATATATATATATATATATATATATATATATATATATATATATATATATGTTGATGTCGATGTTTTAGTGCAAACTAGAAAATATGAAGGAAAATATAATGTATTCTTTTCTGTTATTTTGTATTGAAATTTCCATGTTATTAGTTACTGCTATGAAAAGAAAATGGGATGTTAGAAATTTAAATGAAGTTGTAATTTTCTTACCTTATTGGTTGCATCAAAAGAAAAGATATATTTCTGTGTATTTAAACTGTTTTTTAAAAAAAAAAAACTGAATAGTATATTTTAAAAAAAAATGCTTCTGTATTATTTTATGTTCTAGGTAGAAAACTAATATTCCATGTAGATTTAAATTAGTGTTGAGAAAGTTAGTAGTATATATATAATATATATATATATATATTGTAGTATATATATATATATATATTTATATACATCTATACTAACTGGTAAAATAAACTTGTGCTTTTTAGGCCATTGTATATCTTAAAAAAAAAAGTATTTTTTTTATTGTGTATATTGAAATACACACACACACACACACACACACACACATATATGTATATATATATATATATATCAATATATATATATATATAAGTGCTTATATATATATATTGGAAATAAATAAAAATATATATAGTTGAGTGTACTGTGTATGTATGTATATATATGTACAAAATATTTAAAAAAATTGGAATTTAAGTATTAAGTTAAACAGAGGTCAAATATCCATTATTGGTGGACTATTAAACCGCAAACTTTGTTGAAATGAAAATTGTTTTAGAGTAAAGTGGGGGCTGTGGTGGGCATTGGCGCCCATAACAGTCCTGCCGCCACTGTTCTTACTAGTGAGGGTGTGGGGAGGGGATCAAAACCCCCACCCACACCCTTGGGTGTGGGTGGGGGTTTCGACCCCCTCCCCACCATGTATCTTAAATACTTCCTGCGCCATTAAACAGCGCCCCTAACCTCTCACACAGCGCTCCCCTGTGACTCCTACGCTCCCTGAAACTTTCCACCTCGCGGCCCGTTCACCATTCTACCCTTCGCTTCCCTCATCCCTCTCTGCGGTCTTCACCCCACCATGGCCATTTAACTCCCTTCACGGCAGCGGATCTCTGTGAAGCCTTACTGCCTGCAACAAATTTTTAAGTTAAAATATTAATGGGTATATATATATACAAAAGAAAAAAACAATAATCTAACTTAACCCCTGTGTTTATCTAACAAAAATTATACCTCTGGTTGCATCTCCAAGGCAGCCATGAGAGCCCAAACTCTAACCTACAAAACAAAGAAGATAACCAAAAAAAAAAGGAACAAGGAAAGAATGGGATAGGGAAGTTAGGGTAACAAAAAGAAAATATTAGAATATTATTAGGGCTAGAGGAGGATGTGAGAATTTTAATTTGGATTTGAGATAAATTTTTATTTTTCTTATTTTCTCATGTGCACGGATTTCCTAAATTTTCCCTCTTTTTAATTTTGGGGACTTGTTGGAGAAATTTTGACTTGCTTGGGGAATTCTTTAATGTTTAGAATTGAGTTTTATTTTAGGGGTTGTGTTACTTTTAATTTATTTTGGAGATTTTAATTTAAGAGGTGGATGGGTTGGATTTTGTTCAAAGATGGGAAGTGTGTTCCCTTTGATTTTAAATTTCACTTTTATTGGAGTAATTATGTTATATTCCCTAGTGTGATTTTATTATTTTATTTTTTTATCGATATTGCTATTATTTTATGGGAAAGAGTATTTTAATCTCTTGCCTTCTTTATTATTTTGAATTGGTTAATAAATATAATGCCAAAATTATATTTATTAATAGACTCAAATTTAAAATCTATTTTGGCGTCATGTAATTATTTTATTATTTTATTTCAAATTTTTAACCTTTTTATGCAAGGTCGAGTTATTTGACCTTGGCAAGGTATTTATTTTGTTATTTTATATTGTTTTAAATTTGTTCTTAAGGTTAAATTTTTATTCTTAAAATTTGTTTAATTTCTTATTGGAGTTTTATTTTAAAATTTTTAAGTTGATTATTGAAAATGCGTTATGCTGTCAAATTTTTCCTAGATTTCTAGGGTTTTAATTTTATGATATTTTATTAACTTTTATCTTACCATTACACTTTATCATGCGTCCATCATGCCATTATTTTATTAATTATTATTTTGATTTTATTTTTTATCTAAGTTAGGGTTAGGTTTCGAATCTGACGAAATCCCCTTCTCACCTAGGAAACTTAGGGTTAGGATTAAAATTGTTCTAACCCTATAAGCGACACACTTCATGTCGCATACCCCCTAGATGGCTATCATCACGTAGGGGACTGCATGGGACTCCGCACCTATCCAAATTTTGTTGGCATGTTTACGCCTTATGTGTATTGCCACTGAGCACGTAGACGCATGCGAAGGGGTTCCTAGGTATAGGTAGAAAAGTTTTTTCACAATTCGTGTCATGACCACATGGTAAATGTGGACATGACACATGTGTTGTGTGTCGTGACAGCATGGGAAATGTGGGTATGACAGTTTGTCGCTGCTCTTTAGGCGAACAGAGTTAATTTTCACGGTAATATTTGCAGCGACCAATCTGTTTACCAACAAAATTTTTGGTGACTCTACTGGGGAAGATTGAAGCATTGGTGCCTTTTGTTCCTCAAAAATCTACAAGTATCTCCCCCAAAAAAGAAGTTAACGACTCTATCTAAAAGAACCCTAAAAAATGGTTTGGTATCAAGGAACCCAGAGACATAACATGCATCTTCCTAAATCAGATAGTGACAGTGATGATGAAGATTATCCTTTTTTCTACATCCTCTTCTTAACAAAATCAAGTTCTTGATGAACCCAAGCAAGTGGAGTTCCTGAAGAGTTTCTATGGTAGCATGCAATTTGCGTCTAACAAGGTTCATCCTTCATTGCTTCAAACGTTGCAAAAGATTGAACAAAAAGATGGGAAGGAGACTCATTTTCTTGCTCATGATTGTAATTCCCTATCGAAGGAGATTCATACATCAAAAGATAAAAGAAATTGTGCTGAGATATATCATTCACATGATGAGGATAAGCAATGAAGAGGCAAAGGTTTTTCCTGCAAATGAACCCATATTGATTATAATATCTTCTATTCAAAGGTCTGAAAGAGACTCAACAGAACATGCATGTACTAGACAAGAAGTTTTTACATTTTCTCATGATAGGACGTCTCCATTTAAGCAAGATGAAAAAGAAGTCGTGGAGATAGAAAAAGAAGATTGTATGGAAGTATACAATAATGAAACAAAAATATTTCTAGATGATGGCACGTTCTCAGTTTCTTTGGAGAATGTCACTCCTATTGTGACAACTTGCTCCGGTTCCAGAACTATAACCTCTGAGAATGATTTTTGTGACATGGTTGATGTTCGAGGGAGTGCAAAAGAAATTTTGGGCCGAAGTGTGAAAGAGCATGAAGACAAGTCACAAAATGTTTTCTTAACATGTATGCAATCTGAGCAAGAGGAGAATCATGATGAAATGGCACCGAAAGATCTCTCTCATGAGGTTTCCATCACAAGTTGGTGTCTCAGGACTCCTGATGATGATGTTCTTTGTGAAGAAGATGTTTTCCTCTATCATCTATTGAACAAGAGTACTCAACTATTGAAACTAAAGGTACTACTCAAGATGAAGCATTGAGTACTCTCACTCCAAATGTACAACAAGATCATAAGGATAGCGGGTGTGAATCTACACAAAAAGAGGTTATAAATGAATTAGTCCTTGAATATCTTTGTATAAGTGATTTCATTGTACACCCTAGTCCTTTGTCTGCATATAATAATGTTAAAGAGAGAAGCGAGAGTAATGTTTATGGTAGCAATAGAGGAGCTCAAAGTTCTAATGTTCATGATAGTATACATGAAATTGTAAATATTCAAAGGATTGACAGAGAGCTACATGTTTTCACTTCTTCTTCACTACTTCCAAGGGAGGAAAATATTATTTCTTCTTCATCAATTATAGAAGAGGATTTTCAAGAGCACAAAGTGCATAATGTAGACTCATCAACTTCTCTTCCTCATGTGCAATTCTTCAAAAAAGCACATCCTGAGTTAGTAATGCTAAAGAAGGAGGAATTTCTCTTTGCAAAAGATGATTCAATGATAAAGGAGGACATTATTCATAAGAAGGATCAGCCGCAAAATATTAAGTTTTCTTCTCTTATTGGTTCACATGAAGGATGTCTGGTTCATGATTCAATTTTATTTTATTCAAACTATCAAAAAGATCTTTAGATAGAGAAGGTTGGTATGTTCGACATTCAATACCAGAAGATATGATCAACACTACACGGGTCAACACCAATATGATTCAAAATGACTCAGAACTTTATGATGAGAAATGGATGTTTAGTGTATTATTCAGGGAGTCCTCACATTTCATGTATTTCATTTTTCTCATCTTCCTAAAATGTCTATTGAGTCCACAGGTGCCTCATTCGTGCACATCTCTTTTTCATACAGCTGCCTATTTTTCTCAACCTGTCAATGGTTTTACATGATCATCCTTAAGCAGTTTTGAGGTAAGAGTCACCTACCACGTACATAGGTTAATTAGGTGTTTTGGTTGTGCCCGTCTTGTTTTTGTTTTTATTGTTTTTGTTGTTTGCCTCGTCTCTTTTGTTTCTCTTGTCCTTTTGCCTCTCTTGAGTCTCCTTGTTATCTCTTGACTCTACCCAGCCAATGGACAAGCAACTTATTTCTAACCAGAGATTCTAGGTTCATCCTTTGTACACAAGGTCCTTGTCCCCAGTTAGAGCCAGCTGTTGGCCTCGTTTTCAACTTGCCAAATTTTAAACTTTTGTGTCGAATCCTTATGTTGAGTCACCCCTAGTCACAAATTCTCCTAAAGTGTCAGGTTGCTTTCTAGTTTGAAGGATAAATTATTCGCCTATTTCAATTGAAGTCTTGGAAACGGTTCTACTATGCGGCAAATCAAAAAAATAATTAAATATCAAAACATGAAAGGGGTGGAGATAAATCCTTTTACAGGGATGTTTATATGTCTATTTCGCATAATATGACAACTTTTCAGGTCATGGCACCTTATGGTTTGCAAAATTTTAAACTTTCAATTTTTCGGCGGATAGTCGGTGGAAACAATTAAATCGTGGTTTTTGTCAAGGTTGGAGCATAATCATCTGGTAGGAGATCTCATGGTGTTATTACAGATAATGTGGCAAGATTTTATGACAATCTAACATTCCAGTTGAAGGTAATGCATTTTTCACCATTTCTCACACCTGCACAGTTAACTAGGTCGATGTAGTTGCAGTGGAGTTCATGGAAGGAGTTGAAATGTTTCACTTGTCTGCGTAAAGTTACTTTGATATTTTTTGGGTCAAAATGAAGATCAACTCATATGCATAAATCTAGGTTGGCAAGTTACAAATTCACCTAAGGCGAAGTGACTTAGTAATTTTCACAAGTTAATACTATTTGAAAAGTGATAAAGAATATGTACTAATTAATTAACTTGTGAGATTGGCTATGTATATAAAAGGTATCACTTGTTAATTTGGCTAAGTGGAGAGTTTTCTTTTAAAAACAAATTATTTTTGGCCTACTTAGGAAAAAGTGAAAGTTTGCATCTACTTTCACTTTTGCCTAAGTGAACATACACTTTTGAATTTTGACTAAGTTGGGATCCACTTTCATTTTTGCCTAACCAAAACCAAGGCATGATTTTACAAGTTTTAAATAAAGAAGGATTTCACTTGCGTATTGGGTGAAGCAAGTCCTCCACTCTCCATACAATCCTCCTATGCTCAGGAGAAGTAAATAGTACATATCTATGAGAGAGAGCTAAAGTATTGATCAAAGCATGAAAATTCGAAGTAGAGCAGATACAACCACCAAGTAAAGGTGTACACATTGTGTCTTATACACATGCGAAACTAAACAAAGAGACTATTATTTGCAAAGTCGTGATTCCTCAAACTCAGGCCATTCCCATGTGAAGGATCAACGTGGACTCTAAAGAAAGAAGAGGTAGTTATCATTGGCATCGAAGCATGCAAGAGATGTTAAAGGTTATCTTCAATAATAGAAAAATGCCAACCTATGGAAGAGTTGCATGCCAAGAAAGATGGTCTCACAGAATGCAGAGACAACAAGTTTCTTACTGATAAACTCCTCATATGAACCAATTAATGGAGGCATTGTGCATTGATATCTTCAGCTATTTCAAGATTTGCATTCTTTGTAAGAAGCATTAGAATAGGTTATGAAAATCCATTAAAGCATAATTGAAAGTGGATCTTTGTCCGATATGATAATTGGGAATGCGTTAGATGAAATCATATGCAAAGATTGTAAACTGTCTGATAAAATGCCACAAAGGAATACCAACTCAAGGAAATATGCTTTCATGGATCGCAATGACTGCAGGATATACACAAAATGGGACCATTGAAAAGGGTTGTGGAAACTTTCAAAACAATTGTAATTGGTTGTTGTAAAGCCAAATTGCCAACTTTCGTCAGCATTCTCTTAACTGGTACTGAAATGGCCGCTTCTAGTACAAACTATTGGCATCCATCCAAGCACATTGAAACAAAGAGTTTTGTCAACTATTATAGTTTGAAATGCTCTAGCAGACATATATACAAGATGTAGGTGCATAGACAAGGCATGAACTTTTAAAAAAGTGCCTCACAGAAATGTGTTTCGTAGATATCATTCATTGTTGTATATGCACGAAATGAATTTGTTGAAAATGCTTTCAAGCAAATGGGATGATTAGATAAAGCACATGTTTGAACACTTTCTGGTTGCACTTGGAAAAGGCTTCTAATATCATTTATGAAGGACAAAGCTTTGAAGAAGTATTATCTTTACTTTTCATCCTAATGTGGGGATTTGATCAAGATATCATGCTGTTATTTTCTTGAATCAAATACTACTTCGCAAAGCATGCGTTGTTTGACATAATACATACGTACAAAATGCAATGGATTATTGAAAAGGGGTTTAGAAGCTTCAAATCAAATGCAATGTATAATGGTAGCTAGGAAACAAATCAGATTTTTGTTAGTGAAGATGACAGTGATCTTGATAACCCATCAAAAGGAGTTTTCCCCATGCCCTAATGCATGTTGAATCTATTATACAAGGGAAGCTTGATTTTGTAGTGGAAACCAACTCGCACAAGACATGCACCAAATTGAGTAAGTTAGTTGAGGAGTTTTAGTTTACTTGTGTGGGTCATGAATGCCATGGTATTGATCTAAGACACAAGCTTCAAGCTTATACTTTCCAAGATGAAAGCCATGATACTATTGAAGCATTATGTGAAAGATTTAGTAATTATATAGAGAGGGCTGACTTGCAACAGGGTTGCTAGATTTATGATGGCGTGTTAGATACAAGACTTGCCTGAAATCTTACAAAATCCTTAAAATCTTGATAGTAATGTTGATGTCGATGATTTTGTATTCAACATACTTATTGATGGTTATATCAAGGAGAGGAATATGATAGAAACTCTCAGGATATGTGATAAAATGGTGACATTTTGTTTGGTTCCTAATGAAATTAGCTACAATGTACTTCTCCATGGTCTTGGTAAAGAAGCAAATACTTGGAGCTTGTCGAGAAGTGTTTAATGGATGCCGAGATGAATAAGAACACTATTCATAAGTACAAGTTTGCAAAGGTACACTATTCTATTGAGTTCGCAGGTGCCTCATTCCTGCACATCTCTTTTTCATATAGGTGCCTATTTTTCTCAACCTGACAATGGTTTTACATAGTCATCCTAAAGCAGTTTTGAGGTAGGAGTCACCTACCACGTACATAGGTTAATTAGGTGTTTTGGTTGTGCCCATCTTGTTTCCGTTTTTGTTGTTTTTGTTGTTTGCCTCGTCTCTTTTGTTTCTCTTGTCCTTTTGCCTCTCTTGAGTCTCCTTGTTATCTCTTAACTCTACCCGCCCAAATGGACAAGCAACTTATTTCTAACTAGAGATTCTAGGTTCATCCTACGTCCACAAGGTCCTTGTCCCCAATTAGAGCTAGTTGTTGGCCTCATTTTCAACTTGCCAAATTTTAAACTTTGTTGAAGAATCCTTATGTTGAGTCACCCCTAGTCACAAATTCTCCTGAAGTGTCAGGTTGCTTTCTAGTTTGAAGGATAAATTGTTCTCTTGTTTCAATTGAAGTCCTAGAAACGGTTCTGCTATGCGGTAAATTAGAAAAACAATTAAATATCAAAATATGAAAGGGGTGGAGATAAATCCTTTTACAAGGATGTTTATATGTCTATTTTTCATAATGTGTCAACTTTTTAGGTCATGGTACCTTATGGTTTGAGAAATTTTAAACTTTTAATTTTTTAGCAGATAGTCGGTGGAAACAATTAAATCATGGTTTTTTTAAAGGTTGGAGTAGAATCATCTGGTAGGAGATCTCATGGTGTTATTATAGATAATGTGGCAAGATTTCATAACAATCTAACATTCCAATTGAAAGTAATGCATTTTTGGCATTTCTCACACCTGCACAGTTAATTAGGTTGATGTAGTTGCAGTGGAGTTCACAGAAGGAGTTACTTTGATATTTTCTGGGTCAAAATGAAGATTGACTCATATGCACAAATCCAGGTTGGCAAGTTGCAAATTCACCTAAGTCAAAGTGACTTAGTAATTTTCACAAGTTAATACTATTTGAAAAGTTATAAAGAATATGTATTAATGTAATGTCAGAAAATGTCCCCTTGGGAGCTTTTCCCTCATAAGGTTTAGCTCCTGAGTCTTTAGTATGTATTTAGGACATCTTAGTTCATATTTTGGCATCTCGATGGAATGAGACCTAGGTTCCATGGAAAATTGGACTTAGGTGGACCCCTTGAGCTGTACCTTGCCCAAAATGGGGGGAGGACTTGGGCACCCGCGCCCTAGTCCTATCCTATTTTGGGGCAGCCCTAATTTCCAGGTTTCAGTTTGTGACCGTTATTAGGTCCCTTTGCCGACATGGTAAGTTTGAATTATGAAAACCTTGGCGGGAGTGTTTGTAGTTGCATATATAAGCATGCTTAGGCATTCATTTCTAAAACTAGATTTCAATTAGATGATTACTAGCAAGCTATTGTGTTCTCAAGGTGATTCAAGGCTTCCATTGTGTTGCGAGAGTAGACTTGTGTGTTTTGTGTGTTGATATTTGCAGATTTGAGCATCAATTTCCTCATGGCATGAAGAGCATCTTTCTCCTATGAGAGCTTCACTACAAGGTGACATAATATTGTGTTTTCATCATTGATTCCTTTGGTTTTTACCTCTGCCTCACAAGGGCACACACTCTTTATCTGACAACAATGTTCGAAGACTTAAGTGTCCTCTGGGGCTTGATTGACACAAGCCTTTAAACACCACAACCCCCAAACTAAGTCTTGTGATTGCAGGTTACAGGTGTCGCATTTAGGAAAAGTGGAGTTGCAGGAGGGATTGGTAGGCATCAAGGATTCAGGATCTGAAGAAAAATAAGACACAGGAGCATTTCTAGGACTTGGGCACTCGCTCTAGTGTCCTCCGCATTTGAGTTTTGGGAAACAGAAGTTACAGGGCTGATCAGTGTCAGAAGAAGGCCCGGATCCTGCAAAGAAACTGGTACCTTGGACTTGTGCACCCACTCCAGTGTCCCTAACTATTCCTCTTCAGAACCCTAAAAATAGGTACTCTATGGTTTGTTATTTTACTCCTGTCTGCAAGAGCTTTTTCTGTTATTCGTCAATTTGTTGCCATGTTTGCATAATTAGGGTTTTAATGATCAGTTAGGCATAAGAAAAGTAAAATTGATAATTAAATTCCCTAATCCAAGTTTCCCTACATTTGTAAGTGACCTAGAGTATGACAATGCTGGCCACTCGACCCTAGATCCTTGAATGTTAAGTGGAAAGGCAGATTTAAACATCTAAACACTAGAACATTAACAAATCCAATTTTCCCCTAAACAATTAATTAATTAACTTGTGAGATTGGCTAAGTATACAAAAGGTATCACTTGTGAATTTGGCTAAGTGGAGAGTTTGCTTTTAAAAACAAGTTATTTTTGGCCTACTTAGGAAAAAGTGAAAGTATGCATCTACTTTCACTTTTGGCTAAGTTCGCGTCTACTTTCACTTTTGGCTAAGTGAGTGTCTACTTTGATTTTTCTCTAAGTGAGCACCCACTTTCACTTTTGCCTAAGTGAACATATACTTTTGAATTTTGACTAAGTTGGGATCCACTTTCATTTTTGGCTAACCAAACCCAAGGCATGATTTTACAAGTTTTAAATAAAGAAGGATTTCACTTGTGTATTGGGCAAAGCAAGTCCTCCACTCTCCATACAATTTGTGTATGCTCACGAGAAGTAAATAGTACATATCTATGAGAGAGAGCTAAAGTATTGATCAAAGCATGAAAACGTGAAGTAGAACAGTTACAACCGCCAAGTAGAGGTGTACACGTCGTGTCTTATACGCATGCGAAACTAAACAAAGAGACCATTATTTGCAAAGCCATGATTCCTAAAACTCAGGCCATTCCCATGTGAAGGATCAACATGGACTCTAAAGAAAGACGAGGTAGTTATCATTGGCATCGAAGCATGCAAGAGATGTTAAAGGTTATCGTCAATAATAGAAAAATGCCAACCTGTGGAAGAGTTGTATGCCAAGTAAGATGGTCTCATAGAATGCAGAGACAACAAGTTTCTTGCTGATAAACTCCTCATACGAACCAGTTAATGGAGGCGGTACACATTGATATCTTCAGTTATTTCAAGATTTGCATTCTTTGTAAGAAGCATTAGAACAGGTTATGAAAAAGCATAATCGAAAGTGGATCTTTGTTTGATATGATAGTTTGGAATGTGTTAGATGAAAGCATATGCAAAGATTGTAAACTGTCTGATAAAATGCCACAAAGTAATACCAACTCAAGGAAATATGCTTTCATGGATCGCAACGACTGCAGGATATACACAAAATGGGACCATTGAAAAGGGTTGTGGAAACTTTGAAAGTAGCTATAATTAGCTGTTGTAAAGCCAAATTGCCAACCTTTGTCAGCATTCTCTTAACCGGTACTGAAATGGTTGCTTCTGGTACAGAGTATTGGCATCCATCCAAGCACATTGAAACAAAGAGTTTTGTCAACTATTATAGTTTGAAATGCTCTGGCAGACATATATACAAGATGTAGGTGTATAGAGAAGGTGTGAACTTTAAAAAAAATGCCTCACAGAAATGTGTTTCGTAGATAGCATTCATTGTTGTATATGCACGAAATGAATTTGTTGAAAATGCTTTCGGGCAAATGGGATGATTGGTTAAAGAACATGTTTGAACACTTTGTGGTTGCACTAGGATAAGGCTTCCAATATCATTTTTGAAGGACAAAGCTTTGAAGAAGTAATGTCTTTACTTTTCATCCTAATGTGGGGATTCGATCAAGATATCATGTTGTTATTTTCTTGAATCAAATACTACTTGGCAAAGCATGCACTGTTTGACATAATACATACGTACAAATCAAATTTTTGTTAGTGAAGATGACAGTGATCAGATTTATAATGGCAACCAAGAAACAAATTAGATTTTTGTTAGTGAAGATGATGGTGATCTTGATAACCCATCAAAAGGAGGTTTCCCCATCCCCCGATGCATGTTGAATCTATTATACAAGGGAAGCTTGATTTTGCAGCGGAAACCAACTCACATAAGACATGCACCAAATTGAGCAAGTTAGTTGAGGAGTTTTAGTTTACTTGTGTGGGTCGTGAATGCCATGGTATTGATCTAAGACACAAGCTTCAAGCTTATACTTTCTAAGATGAAAGCCATGATACTATTGAAGCATTGTGTGAAAGATTTAGTAATTCTATAGAGAGGGTTGACTTGCAAAAGGGTTGCTAGATTTATGATGGCGTGTTAGATACAAGACTTGCCCAAAATCTTACAAAATCCTTAAAAGCTTGATAGTAATGTTGATGTCGATGATTTTGTATTCAACATACTTATTGATGGTTATATCAAGGAGAGGAATATGATGGAAACTCTCAGGATATGTGATAAAATGGTGACATTTTGTTTGGTTCCTAATGAAATTAGCTACAATGTACTTCTCCATGGTCTTGGTAAAGAAGCAAATACTTGGAGCTTGTCGAGAAGTGTTTAAGGGATGCTGAGATGAACAAGAACACTATTCATAAGTACAGGTTTCCAAAAGTAAAAATTTGCTACAGGATTTCTTAAATGGGAGCAAATATAGTACCACCTCAGCAAGACCACTAACACGGTCTATTTTTGTAAAAGTGACTTAAGTCACTCCTTGTAATGTAAAGTTAGAAAATGAACCTTATTTCGAGAAAAGTTGTGAAAAACATAACCAAAAATAAGGTTTATTATTTTGTTATTTTTCAAAAAGGTGGTTATGAATTAGTTATCAAGTAGTTACAGGGTAGTTACTAAGGAGAAGCCTACAAATACAAGGCTATTTCAAATGTAAAGGGAACTTTTTCTAGAGACTTTTTGAGGGGAAATTATGGAGAAGCTTTTCAGAGACCTTTGATCTAATACTTTGTACATGAAGGCTTTTTGAAATTGTATAATTTCACAAAGATAATAAAGAGAGCATTTGGTTCATATGTTTCATTGTACCTCTGAATTATTGTTGCTGATTTTTATGTTAACTGATTAATACCTTTGTATCATCATGTGAATTATTGGTTATCCTTTGAAGCATATATAAACTATGTAATTGATGTAATGAAACACAATCATATCTTGGTATCTCAATTTGAATGTGCTGGACAAACCTGTCTCTTCGTACGTTGAGACTTGTCGTCTTCTTTTCATCATCATTGCATATTAAAACATTAGCTGTGAAGTTCATCATATTGGTTCAGGAACGTAGTTTCTAGCTTCTATGGTGAAATCCCCTCATAACTCATTTTGACTTTAAGAAATCCAAACCAATATTCGTATGTCTATTGTTAGGGTTTCCGTTAATCATTTTTATTGTTAGTTTTCCTTTTCCTCCTTTTTGTACTTTCAGGTTAAAAGTACACAAAAACTACAAATACCCCCATCATACGAGGGAGCTACCCCTCTCAAACGTAGAGGAAGATCGTTGCTTTATCGTGATCTCTACAATTGTTGGTCAATTTGTCACTGCTCTTTGGCCGAATAGAGTTAATTTTTAAGGTGATATTTGTAGCGAACAATTTGTTTACCAACACGATGAAAAGATATTTTCGTCACCTTTGCAGTGGTTGAGGTATTTCTCACTTATTTTTCTGTTTGATGGTGCTTTTACTCTGTTGAAGTCTGATATTGGTTTTGCTCAATTCGTGTGAACAAAGGGGTTGGTTGTTTATACTATGAAGAATATTTGTTACATTCTCTTTTTTCATCATGGATTTGCCTAAAGTAGAACTTCTAACTGCAACAAATTATCTTAAGTGGAAATCTAATATGGAGATTTTGTTGTTAAAATTGAAGTTGCAAAGGATTACTTTTGACCAAGATCTTGAACCCAATAGTGTTGTAGAAAAAAGGAACTCATTTGATCGAAGAGATGAAGCTCTTTGTACTCATTATGTCCATTTCTTCTGATTTGAGATATCATGTGTTATCTTGTAAGCATCCTAATGATATTTGGACTACCTTAGAGAATATTTTTGGTAAGCCAGATAAGATGAGGAAATTTCATTTGGAGAATGAACTAATTATTCTAGATCCTAGATATTTTGACAATATCCAGGATTTTTTCACCAAGCTTAATCCTCTCATATTGTAGTTGTCTGAATGTGGCGTTAAAAAAGATGATGAGCAATTGATTCTATCTACTTGAGCTCTAAGTTAGGTCCTGATTATTTTGTATTTGTTTCTGCATTTTATGCTACCATGATTGCTCTAGGTAGTGCACACAAAATGCCTTCTCTTGATGGTTTTGCAGCGCAACTCACAAGAGAACAAGCAAAGTTGGTACAAATAGGCAAATTGACACTTATAAAGTCTCAAACACTTCTTGGAAAAGATCCTAAGGCTTCAAGTAGCAAGGACAAGAAGCAGAATAAGGATTCTAAGTCTAAAGAGAAAGTTAAGGATCCTCCTTCATAGCCTACTCCTAAGACCAAGACCTGTTCTAAAGAGGAACCATCACAAAAGAAGAAGATAAAATGTGCTTATTACAAGAAATCCAGACATGATGATTATAGATTTTATACTAAGAAGATTGATGAGCTTACTTGAACCTTCTTTAGAAGAACAACATCCTGCTGCCCTCATCAGAGTCTCCTTCTTCTTCTGCTTCTCAATCGGCTACATCTTCATCTACACAGTCAAGGAATGCAGGATTTACTAATGGGATGAAAGTTAAAGTACTCTTGGCTTCCACTATTCTCGAAAATGAGAGATGAGTTCTTGATTCAGGTGCATCTCATCATATGGCATCTTCTATGGATATGTTCTCTTCTTTCAAGCTTTGTAGTTCATCTAATATTTTGATGGGTAGCAATACATGCATGAAGGTTTCTGGGAAAGGTTCTATTGATATGGGTGAAGGATCTTTTAATGATATTCTCTCTGTACTCTCCTAGACCACTAATTGTCTTTCAGTTTATCAAATTACTCACGGTCCACAAGGTAAGACAGTTGAGTTCACTCCCGATCATGTTTACTGTTGATGTATAAATTTGTGGGCCTAATCCAACAACAACATTGGAAGTTTCAGAGATGTGGGATTGACCCCAGAAACAACCTCCAGATTTTAGGGAAGCTGGCTCTTCCATTTTCAAAGGGGGTTTGGGAAAAAGGGCAGAAAAAACAATATTACATATACATTAAAATAAAATCTAACCCTATGGCGATACGCCAAATTTGAAACTAATCCAGTTGCACAGTGTCAAACCCTATATAATTTAACTAAGAAACTAAAGAGCATCAGCATGATCAATCACTCAGTTTATAAGCAGATCTAACAGAGGCAAAGAAACAGAAACTAGAAAGCAAGAAACAGAAAATAGACTCATAGTTGCACAAAGCACCGTCTCTCTTTATTGAATGAAGAACATAATACAGAGGCAAGGTTTGCACAAAATAAAATGTCACATCCTCATGAAAGAGGCACTGCTAAGGCAAAAATAAAATATATGTTGCTATTATCTTCCCTAATCTGTGTAACTGTTGGAACTCTCTAACTGTGTATATATCTTTATGCTCTGTCCTAGATCTATATTTATAGCCAAGAAAATAAATCCCTAAAGATCTCCTCAACTGCCTCAAAATATCTGAAACTGAAAACCATAAAATCTGGGATTGATTCTGGCTCTAACTGATTCTAGTAACTAAACTGAGTTTTCCTAGCTGTAAAATATTTTCCTCCATCTATAGCCTGCATGAGAAAATACTTCATGTCGCTCACCATTTTGCTTGAAGTGAAAAGTTTAGGGCTGCACCTCTTTTATTTTACGTGAGGCATAGAGAATTAAAAGTCTTTATTTCATAAAGTTCCAAATTAATAACTACTGGGACCCACGGTGTAATGAAAGACTCTTATTATATTTCCATTTACCTGTAGCCTTTTAAATGAAACTCATAAAAATAAATCTTTAGCTTTATGTAACAGGGCCCACCACTAGATTTAATAAGAGACTTCTTATTAAAATAAACCTCAGCTGCTCTCTTTGACTCCCGTGACCCATTGGTATTTAATGAATTTAATAAAAATGAAATAGATCTCATTTTTCTCTCTTTGTCTTGAGCCACGTGGTAAGCTGGCACTCATCCGGAGTGCATTTTCTCATTGCTTCTCAATCCCGCAGCTTCCACATGGTTTCTTCTGGTGCCTTCTTTTAAACTGCTCACAAGCCGTTCATTCTTTTCTGCATCTACGGTTACCATTTTGCTGGGCATTGAAACCCTATATCTTTTATTGTTGAAATGGCGGCCATTAATTTGGATACGCTGAGCCTCTCTGTTGCACATCACTCCTCCCTTCAATTGGTTGTGAGAGATTTTACTGGATGCACAGGGTGTCTTTGAAATATATTCTACTCTGATTTGTCTAGGGCAACGCTTCAACTTAGAGGTGGAACCCCATTGATATGATGCCATTCTTCATGGATAGTATAGATCCTTTAAACATGGCTGCCTCACTTCTACATGACTTCTACGATTGAATCTAAGGCCGCGCCAAGCTACATGACTACACAATAGCTATTAAGCCATGCTTCCAAATGGTGGCTTCAACATGAACAGGTCAAACCTCATATATGATGTGCGCCTTCTTTGAATCATTGAAGTACCTTTTTTTTTATGGCTCACGCCATTCTTTCTACCACAACTGATTGGATGCAGTTGTGCCTTATTTGAAAATCCCTGTTGCCTTTGATTTTGATACTGGAGCTACATATTAATGGCTGCTATATATGAATGATTGTATCCTTTATAAATAGGCCAAACCTTTGAAAGGTAATAGACTGAGACTTTTGATATGCAGTGCCTCTCTACAATACTGGCGCTTTGAACTTCAGATGATGCTATCACATAATCATAAAGTGGCTCGCTTGTTGTGTTGTTGAGGCTTACTATTTTTCATGGCTACATACTGTCATCTTCAGGGTAACGTCATTTGTTGAGGTTGAATGCCACGATCATAGAATAGGCACGTCTTCTTGTTAGTGCTTGCAGCCCCTCATGTATTTGGAATGATTACCTTACATTGGATGGCAGCGTCCATTAACTTGGCCCATGTCTGAGTCCATAATGCCACGCCTTTATTGCTAATGCTTTGATCTTATTTTGCATTAAAATGTTTCTTCACCTTTAAAATGGATTAAGCTTCCTAATTTCATGTTAAAATCTTTATTACAGGATGCCCCTTGGTGTCTTTATATTAGATAGTGCCAAACCAAAATCCTTCTGAGAATTTTACAATGTCGAATCGTTGCTTCAATCTGGCTGAGTGGATCTTTGGACAACACCATACAACTAGCGCCTTATTTCTATAAAAGCCACGCCATGACTTTGGATACGCCATGGTACTCTCTATACGAGTAGTGTCATCTCCTTCCATGATGCGCCACACTTAGACTATGATGTGTCAATAATTCGAATGGTTGTTGTCTCACATTGGCCGCACCTTTGATGGCTATGACAGTGCTTTCATATTTAATGGAGAGCTCTCATTGCTTTCGCTGCAGCTTTACTCATGACTTGTGTTGTGTCCTCATTGTTGGTGCCATACATTTTATAATATCCATTTCTCAATATGCTCATGCCATCTCTATGTGGCTATGCATTACTCATGGAGGCTGATTTATTTTGCAATCATACGCTTCATAGCATTAATTAGCAAGTTCGTGCCACATTTTTGTCGCTGGCTGATTTATTGGCTGGTGCCTTTGAATGGCTGTCTCCTTCCTTAGGAGAAGGCACCTTTTAACTTAAATGGCATGCCTTTATCGAGCCTTGATCTGTTAGAGGCCACTCCTTTCATTATTTTGTTGCAATGCTGGTGCCTGGGACTGGTCTCCACATTTCTAGTAGTCTTTGTTTGATTAACTGGTGCCTTGCTCCTATTGAATGGAGACCCTTCCAATTGTCTGTGCCACTTTGAATTAGATACATGCTCATGCCTCATTTATTAGTTGAGATTCATTACTCGTGCCTTGTGGATGCTTAGAATGCTGATGTGCCTTACATCTAAGGCCGAGCTACATTGAGCGGCGCCTTGATTGTTATTAGCTTCATCAAACAAGAATGTCATATCCCTCGATGCTGCTGCGTTGAAAACAGTATTGCTATGATTCCATTTCAGACCGATCCTCCTTTAAATGTAGCGTATCATCCTTTGTATGGGAAGCGCCTTTATTTGTGAGAATATTCAGCATCCTCATTTGGTAAGCTGAGCACTTTTGAGAAGTGGTGTGCCCTTTTCATTGTGCTGATGCATAGAACTTTTAGAGGAGTTTATGTTGAAAACTTGGGAGGCCACCTCTTATTATATACTGAGATCCACAATACATTTAGGCTTGCCCTATATGAATCGGTATGTCATGAAATTCTTGCCTTCTATTATCCCTTTAAGAACTTCGCAGCATTGAGTGCAATGACTGAGATTCATTTTGAAATTTATAGAACTTTTAGAGGAGATTATGTTGAAAACTTAGGAGGCCACCTCTTATTATATATTGAGATCCACAATACATTTAGGCTTGCCCTCTATGAATCGGTGTGTCATGAGATTCTTGCCTTCTATTATCCCTTTAAGAACTTCGCAGCATCGCGTGTAATGACTGAAATTCATTTTGAAATTTATTAAACCCTTTGACTCTATATTGATTCCATTGCTTGCACCATTTTCATTATGTGCATCTTCTAATTGTCATGAGCTGAGACATACTTCAAATTGTGCTATATGCATATTTGAACCTCGCTTAATCTTTACTGCAACTCCACTAAAATTCATTAAATCTCATGAAATGAAAGTTTCGAAATGGTGTGAAAAATTCATCCCCAGTTCTTGGCGACTGGCTAGGAAAGTGGGCCTGCTCACTATGAACCTAAAGAAAATAATGCCTTATCCATGGGGCATAAAGTCATAGTAGGCTGAAACTGAAACATCCATGAAACTAAAAATAGAGTGGCACCCAATATCTGTGCAACCAGATTGAAATACAACTACCCAGAAAAGCATTGAAACTAAAATTTAAGCACTGCTGACCCAAACATATTTCTTAATTGAAACCAACTGAAACTGAGCACTGAATCTGACCCATAACTGAGACATGACTGAACCATAAAACTGACTTCATTTTGTATTGCAGCTGAGATTTATTGAAAATAAAACAACTGAAACTGAAAACTAATGCTGATGCCACAGCTTATTCTAAAAACTGAAACTAACTACTGACATATTGAACACATAGGAATATGTCCATTCACAGGAATGGAAAAATAACTGCCAAATCGGATGATGTTGCTCCAGTTGACCCACATTGCACTGATAATTGACTAGATGAAATACATAAAAACGTATAACAAGATTTTGTACCTTTTCGCCTCTCTGCACTCCAGAGGCACATCCTTGGTATTAAAACACCAGTCAGGTTGTTCTGAATGTTGCTCTTATTTCAGCAGAGGGTGGGAAGGGGAAACCAAGTACTGAAGCTCCTTCTTCTGATTGCATTTGACAGATTCTGCCAACAAGACTCCATCAGTGACCTCTCTTGCTGACTTTTCACCAACATTATGACTCAAGATAGCTTTAAAAATAGGTGTGCACGTGACAGAGCTGCCAATCATGGTCTTGAATCTTATTTGAATTCCCTCTTGGAGGAAGAATGGAATATGACATAGTTCTTTATGCAATTCTTCACTATTGACCATATCCCTTAAGGCTTCATTGTCATAAATATTTTCTTATACCCATAGGTTTTCATCAAACAAAAGAGAATACTCATTTTCAAAAATATAGAACAAATCAACTCTTGCACTTGTGTCTCTTTCAACCTCATCTTCATGATTTGCTACATGATGCCTTGTAAAACAACCATCCACTTGCTCAATCATAGGATCTTCTACATCAAATAGCTGATATCCTTGTTGCAAGATCAAGAATAAATCCTCATCTTGTTGCCCCTGAAGCATATCTATGCTATATTCCTCAAGATGTGAAACTTCATTGTAGAAATGAAGACATTATGTATTTGTAGATTCAGAAATTTCATTTGCAACTTCTTCCTCAAGATGAGGCACAAAATGTGCATCACTGTCGACCCAGTACTTTTTAGCATCAAAGCCCCTCTTGAAGTACTTTTCATCTTCTAGAAGTGTCACCTCATCATCACCATCTGAATCTTCTTTATGACTTGATAGAATCTCTGAGTTACACTTTACTATAGGGGCATGATACTCAAGATCATAGGGACACACCAATTGAATAGGAGTCACCTTCTTAATTGCATTTTCGTTCTTGAAACTTGATTCTTCTTCGATATCAAAATGGCAAAGAACCTGATCTGTGACTCCTATGGGTGGGTTTGCAGCTACAGAGGTTTGTAATGCATAATTCTGAATATAAGGAGGTCTCTTTTGTGCCTGGAGGAGGGTTTCTTCTATGAACTGATCATATTGGTATTGTTGTTCATAAGGATTTTGAGGCATGACATTTGGATCAACATAAATCATGGCTTGACCTTTTAGCTCATTGATCTCATGGGAGGGGGTTTTTATAAGTTCTTTCACTGCACTCATCTCCTCATGATTTGGCAAATCAGTAGGGAGGGTGGGTGGACTATAATTTATATGAATTTGGCTACAAGAAAGAGCTTGAGATAGGTTATTTGCATGAGGCAACATTGGTTTTAAGGGCAGAGGAGATAGTGTACCAGCATCTATGAGGTTATTTTTAGCTTTAATAGCCAAATCATATGATTGGGGTAGAGTATCACCTCCTAAGACTTGTATCATGATAGATATCTCAAGGTCTAAAGCCTTTAAATAATACAAGAATGCAAAGACTGGAGGAGGTTTGATATCAATAGAGAATTTTTTCCATACCTTGTCAAATCTTGAATTGAAATCATGTATGGGCTCCATAGGATGCCTCTTTATGGTGATGAGGTTCTGGGTTAGAGTGCTAACATCTGTCCTCTCCTTGAACTGATTGTAGATGAGTCCACCTAGCTGATCCCATCCAGTGATTGAACCGGGCTACAAACTTCTGTACCACTCTTTTGCTTTACTTTTGAGGGAAGATACAAGCAACAGAAGGGCATGATTCTTAGTTGTGATATTATGAACGGAGCATAAACTTGCAACATCTTGAATGTGATCTACAAGGCAAACTAAGCCATCCCCAAGAAAGTGAGGCAGTGCCTTCCATGCTGTGTCAAGAACTTGACCTTGCTACTGAAGAATAAGAGGACTTGAATCCCAAGTCACAAAAGGTAGGTTTCTTGCAGGAATGTGCACATGCACATAAATACCAAGGGCTACCATGGTCTGCAAAAGAAAAGATCTAAGAAAGATTCACCAATAGAGTCACCAGATGGATGATTTATTCTCCTATGAGCATGTTTTTTGTGATTTACCACCAAAACCACAAAACACAGGGCAAAGATTCCATGAGAACAAAGACCCAAGTCTTTGATTCCAGTCCCATCGGGTGTGCCAAAAACTGTTGATGTATAAATTTGTGGGCCTAATCCAACAACAAGATTGGAAGTTTCAGAGATGTGGGATTGACCCCAGAAACAACCTCCAGATTTTAGAGAAGCTGGCTTTTCTATTTTCAAAGGGGATTTGGGAAAAAGGGCAAAAAAAACAAGATTATAGATACAATAAAATAAAATCTAACCCTATGGTGATGCGCCAGATTTGAAATTAACCCAGTTGCACAGTGTCAAACTGTATATGATTTAACTGAGAAACTAAAGAGCATAAGCATGATCAATCACTTAGTTTATAAGCATATCTAACAAAGGCAAAGAAATAGAAACTAGAAAGCAAGAAACAGAAAATAGACTCATTGCTACACAAAGCATCGTCTCTCTTTATTGAATGAAGAACATAAATTACAAAGGCAAGGTTTGCACAAAATAAAATGTCACATCCTCATGAAAGAGGCACTACTAAGGAAAAAAGAAAACATCTGCTGCTGCTATCTTCCCTGATCTGTGTAACTGTTGGAACTCTCTAACTATGTGTATATTTTTATGCTCTGTCTCGGATCTATATTTATAGCCAAGAAAATAAATCCTTGAAGATCTCCTCAACTGCCTCAAAATATTTGAAACTGAAAACCATAAAATCTAGCACTAATTCCATCACTAAGTGATTTTGGTAACTAAACCGAGTCTTCCTAGCTGCAAAATATTTTCCTCCATCTCTCGCCTGCATGAGAAAATACTTCCTGCCGCTCACCATTTTGCTTGCTGTGAAAAGTGGCATGAAAAGTTTAGGGTTCCATCTCTTTTATTTTATGTGAGGCATAGAGAATTAAAAGAGAGTCTTTATTTCATAAAGTTCCAAATTAATAACTACTGGGACCCATGGTGTAATGAAAGACTCTTATTATATTTCCATTTACCCATAGCCTTTTAAATGAAACTCATAAAAATAAAGCTTTAGCTTTATCTAACAGGACCCACCACTAGATTTAATAAGAGACTTCTTATTAAAATAGACCTTAGCTCCTCTCTTTGACTCTCGTGACCCATTGGTATTTAATGAATTTAATAAAAATGAAATAGATCTCATTTTTCTCTCTTCGACTTGAGCCACGTGGTGAGATGGCACTCATCCGGAGTGCATTTTCTCCTTGCTTCTCAATCTTGCAGCTTCCACGTGGCTTCTTCTGGTGCCTTCTTTTAAATTACTCATGAGCCATTCATTCTTTTCTGCATCTAGCGTTTACCATTTTGGTGGGCATTGAAACCCTATATCTTTTATTGTTGAAATGGCTACCATTAATTTGGATAGGCCGAGTCTCTTTGTTGCACAACACTCCTCCTTTCAGTTGGCTGTGAGAGCTTTTACTGGATGCACAGGGTGTCTTTGAAATATATTCTACTTTGATTTGTCTAGGGCAACTCTTCAACTTAGAGGTGGAGCCTCGTTCATATGACGCCATTCTTCATGGATAGTGCAAATCCTTTAAATGTGGCTACCTTGCTTCTACATGACTTCTACCACAAAATCTAAGGCCGCACCAAGCTACATGACTACACAATAGCTATTAAGCCATGCTTCCAAATGGTGACTTCAACATGAACAGGTTGAACCTCATATATGATGTGTGCCTTCTTTGAATCATTGAAGTGCCTTTTTTTTGTTATGGCTCATGCCATTCTTTCTACCGCAGCTGATTGGATATAGTTGTGCCTTATTTGAAAATGCTTGTTGCCTTTGATTTTGATACCGGAGCTACATATTAATGGCCGCTATAAATGAATGACTGTATCCTTTATAAATAGGCTGAACCTTTGAAAGGTAATAGACTAAGACTTTTGATATTTCTGTGCCTCTCTATAATATTGGTGCTTTGAACTTCAAATGATGCTATCACATAATCATAAAGTGGCTCACTTATTGTGTTGCTGAGGCTTACTATTTTTCATGGTTGTGTACTGTCATCTTCAGGGCAGCATCATTTGCTGAGGTTGAATGCCATGATCATAGAATAGGCACATCTTCTTGTTAGTGCTTGTGGCCCCTCATGTATTTGGAATGAGTACCTTACATTGGATGGTGGCATCCATTAACTTGGCCCATGTCTGAGTCCATAATGCCATGCCTTTATTTCTAAGGCTTTGATCTTGTTTTGCACTAAAATGGCTCTTCACCTTTAAAATGGATCAAGCTTCCTAATTTCATGTTAAAATCTTTATTGCAGGCCGCCCCTTGGTGTCTTTATATTAGACAGTGCCAAACCAAAATCTATAGGTTTTACTCCATCATTCTGAGACTTTTACAATGTCGAATCATTGCTTCAATATGGCTAAGTGGATCTTTGGACAACACCAACAGCTAGCACCTTATTTCTATAAAATCCACGCCATGACTTTGCATACGCCATAGTACTCTCTATATGAGTAGTGTCATCTCCTTCCATGATGCACCACCCTTAGACTATGTTGTGTCAGTAATTTGAATGGTTGTTCCACTGTCTCACATTGGCTGCACCTCTAATGATTATGACAGTGCTTTCATATTTAATGGAGAGCCTTCATTGCTTTCGTTACACCTTTACTCATGACTTGTTTTGTGTCCTCATTGTTGGTACCATACATTTTATAATATCCATTTCTCAATATGCTCATGCCATCTCTATGTGGCTACGCATTACTCATGGAGGCTGATTTATTTTGCAATCATACGCTTCATACCATTAATTAGCAAGCTCGTGCCACATTTTTGGCGTTGATCGATTCATTGGCTAGTGCCTTTGAATGGCTGAGCCTCCTTCCTTAGGAGAAGTTACCTTTCAACTTAAATAGCATGCCTTTATCGATCCTTGATATATCAAAGGCCACTCCTTTCATTATTTTGTTGCAATGCTGGCGCCTAGGACTAGTCTCCACATTTCTGGTAGTCTTTGTTTGATCAATTAGCGCCTTGCTCCTATTGAATGGAGACCCTTCCAATTGTCTGTGCCACTTTGAATTAGCTACATGCTCATGCCTCATTTATTAGCTGAGATTCATTACTCATGCCTTGTCGATGCTTAGAATGCTGACGTACCTTACATCTAAGGCTGAGCTACATTGAGCGGTGCCTTGATTGTTATTAGCTTCATCAAAGAAGAATGCAATATCCCTCGATGCTACTGCATTGAAAATAGTGTTGCTATGATTCCATTTCAGACTGATCCTCCTTTAAAAAGTAGCGTATCATCCTGTGTATGGGTAGGGCCTTTATTTTTTAGAATAGACAGCATCCTCATTTGATAAGCTGAGCACTTTTGAGAAGCAATGTGCCCCTTTCATTGTGCTGACACATAGAACTTTTAGAGGAGATTGTGTTGAAAACATAGGAGGCCGCCTCTTATTATATACTGAGATACACAATACATTTAGGCTTGCCCTCTATGGATCAGTGTGTCATGAGATTCTTGCCTTCTATTATCCCTTTAAAAACTTTGTAGCATCGAGTGCGATGATTGAGATTCATTTTGAAATTTATTAAACCCTGAGACTCTATATTGATTCCATTGCCTGCACCATTCTCATTATGTGCATCTTTTAATTGTCATGAACTGAGACATACTTCAAATTACGCTATATGCATCTTTGAACCTCTCTTAATCTTTACTGCAACTCCACTGAAATTCATTAAATCTCATGAAATGAAAGTTTCGAAATGGTGTGAAAAATTCATCACCATTTACATTAGAGACATAGAGACTAGAGAAATCATTGCTATAGGTGTTGTGGATCATGCATCTCACTTGTATTCTTTTTCTCATTTTGCTTCTGATGATGATATTCCTTTGGCTGATGCTCATACCCTTCCATCAAGGGTGAATCATGTTTGTGAGGAGAAGTTTGTTCATTTGAATCTAGGTGTCATAGAGACTAGTGTTGAGCTTCCTCCTCCTTCACCTCCTGCTTCTTCAGATTTGGGTTCTTCTCTTGAGCAGGTTAATCATAGTTTTTCAGATATTGGTTTATTGGATGAGTATTTGGCAGGTATCTTAGACTTGTTTGTAGAGTCTCATCTTGCAGATTTGGGAAACATATTTGAGGGGATTTCTCTCCTCTTTGATGGCAATCCCAGCATGGTTGTTGATATATCTACATCTTCTTTAGAGATTGACATTGATGAATTCTCTCTTTCACTGGATTTGTCACATTTCTTGGTTGTCTTTTATCATGATTATGTGGTGGATTATTCATGCTTGGAGACTCCTCCTCACTATTTAGAGATTTCTATTTGGAGACTTCCTTCCTCCTTCCTTCAGTTGGACATGAAGTGGCTTCTTCATCATTTGGTGGACTTGTTTCTTCCTAAGGGGAGAGGTGTTGCTTGTAGGCATTGGATCATCTTTTGTTTCCAGGCATACTTCATCGGCATTGGAGCTTCTTCATTATGGGGGGAATATAATGTCTCTCTTTTCCTTCCTATGGGGGATCATTGATTGTATATACATGATGTATGTAGTCCTCGAGGGGTATTAGTTAGTCCTCCATGTATCATCTTGTTTTCTTTTCTCTCTTTTGGAGAGGAGTTTTGTCCCACAGGGTTTTCTCCTTTTGTTTGGTTGTGAGAGATTACATTTCATCATATTTGCATTATAAATGGGTACCTAACATGGTTGTGTAGCCAGGACCCATATTGCATCTTGCTCATATTACATAATAATCTCTCTAAGTTGCACTTAAGGGGGTGTTGCAGTAAATGGGTTTTTACCATTTACGTTTGCTTAAGTTTACTCAAGCATCATAATGCATTATTAGGTGCATATTAGTTTATTATTTGGTACTTGTTGGTTATATTTTTACCAGCTTTCTCCTTGCCTTTATAAGCAAGGTTATGCACATTATTTGCATCTCATTAATATTTTTCATCATTATAGTGAAATAACTTTGCTTCTCTCGTATTGTGAGGGTTTCTCCTACAGGTTGTGCTCCTGGGAGGTGCTTGACACCAATAATTATAAATACTTGACTTTATTGTCGTTGTACATACATCTAATAAAGTTTATATATATGATGCACAAGATGTTGCCTAAGGTGCAGCTCCCTTGTATTAATAGAGAAAAAAGATTGCATATCATCAAAATGAGGTTGGGTTCCAATTACAAATTATTTATCAGTCATATCCACCCCCATTCTTATTTTACAGCAAAAATTGAAGGCCTTCAATCAATTCGTTGATCCACTCATTTTGCTGTTGGGAGAAGAGAGAGGGATGTTGATTTAAAAAGCCTCTAAAATCCTCCATTTTATGCTTGACCAGTTCTCTTGTGAAGAGGTGGAAGGATTCCTTCAAGTACTCATTGATTTGCATTGATGCCACATTGAACACCTCTTGATTTTGTTAAGTAATTGAAGCAGACTGAAGGTTTAATTTAACACCAAACAACAATTAGAAAAAATAGAGACAATAAGAAAATCAAACACAACAAATATACATCGAAATCAAGAATTACATGGTTCGCCAAAATTGGTTACATCCATGAGAAAAATAGGGTATTCATCTCTTTTATTCACAGCAACAAGTACATAGTTTCATCAATCAATACAAGTGATTGAATCCCAAATATATATTACACTCTTCAGGGCAAATGAAGAGTTTGAAGAATAGGGAAGTTGGAAAGTCAGTGATCTGGCTGGACTTCGCAATCGAAGAATCTCCCACTTGAAGTCCAATCCATGCTATGAATAGTCACATATAGAGATGTCACCCGCTTTTCTACACTTATTGTCAAATTTTTACCAAACCAAGAGAAACTCTGCAGAAACAACTCCTCTTTTGGAACATCCTTAATAAATGCATTTACAGGATTCAAGTTCATGTGTATTTTCTCCAACTTTAGCTTACCTTGTTCGAGGACACTTCGAATAAAGTGATATCAAAGTTCTATATGCTTTGTTTGTGTATGAAATGATGCAATTTTTTGCCAAATGTATTGTGTTGTTGTTGTCACTATACAACATGAAATCATGTTGTCTGCTACTCAATTCAGATAATAATCGTTGCAATCACAACATCTCCCTATCTCTTTCAGTGATGCTATTATATTCAGCTTCTGTAGTGGAGAGAGCCACTACCTTCTGCAATCTAGAAACCCAACTGATCATTGCCTCTACAAAAGTAAACACATATCCGGTGGTAGAGCGTCTTTTATCCAAATCTCCATCCATGTCAGAGTCAACATAGCCTTGCAGTTCTATGCATCTTCTCCTATAAATCTCAAAACATGATGTGATATGCCCTTCAAGTATCTAAGAATCCACTTTATAGCCTTCCAATGAATCTTACCTAGATTACTCATACCTATTGACCACTCCCACTGCATGAGCAATGTGGGGTCTTGTATAGACCATCACATACATGAGACTCCCAACAACAAAGGAGTAAGGCACTCCTTCCATGTACTATTTTTCTTCCTATGTCTTAGTACATATCTCAGAGGATAACTTGAAGTTATTAGCAAGAGGTGTGCTTATTAGCAAGAGGTGTGCTTACTACCTTAGCACTCTTCATGCTAAACCTATCCAAAGCCTTCTCAATACACTTTTCTTGTGACAATTTCAATTCTTTTTTCTGTCTATCTCTTAATGATTGTCATTCCAAGGATTTTTTGGTAGCCCCCAAATCCTTCATTGAAAACTTGTTAGCCAATTGTTGTTTCAACTTGCTAATAGCAGCCATACTAGTTCTGGTCACTAGCATATCATCAACATACAATGATAGTAACACAAATTCACCATTCTCCAAAACCTTATAATACACACATGGATCAAATTTACACCTAGAGAAATTTTTCTTAGCCATGAAAGAATTGAATTTGAGATACCATTACCATGGACCTTGTTTCAGCCCACACAAACTCCAATTCAATCTGTAAACTAAATTCTTTTTACCTTCAAGTTTCGAAACCTTCAATTTTCTGCATATACAATTCTTCTTCCAAATCACCATGTAGGAACAATGTCTTGACATCAAGCTTCTCTAATTCAAGATCATAATCGGCGGATTATCCTAGCACTGCCTTGATAGAAGCCATCTTCACTATTGGTGAAAAGATTTCAGTGAAATCAATGCCCTTCTGCTGACCATATCATTTGACCACTAGTTTGGCCCTGCATCGCTTCTTCCCACCTTTCTCTTCCTTCAACCTGTATATCCATCTATTTTTCAAGGCTTTCCAGTTAGGTGGAAGAGAGACCAAATCCCATGTGTGATTTTTCATTAGAGAACTCATCTCATCTTTCCTAGCTCCCATCCATTGTTTATTGTCTTCATCATTACAAGCTTCTTCAAATATAGGAGGTTCAGCTTGATCAAAAATTAATAAATGTTGAAAAAAATCATCATATTTAGATGGAGGCCTGTGCTCCATGGCAGATCTCCTCAACGAAGGAATTAATTCCTATAAAGTGCCCTGTTCAAAATTACCAACATGATATTGTTGTTGAGGCAGCTTGCTTGAGAATTGTGAGCTCGCAGAGTCATTGTATTGGGCACAAAAATATTAGGTACTAAACTTGTATTAGGCGGCTGAATTAGTGTATTGGGTGGTATAAAAACATGTGTTGGGCGACACATTTGGAACTAAATTCTACGCCAAGTTTCTATCACAATTAGGCCGCAGGTTTTGTGATATGATGGGTGGCATGTTTTGGAATGTTTCTAGCTATAGATATGTATTGGGCGGCATAGTATATGTAGATGAATTTGTATTAGACGTCATACCTCAAGAGTGTTAGGCGGTATACCAATTGGCATATTTTGAAGTGTATCCTACAGCAAAGTTTGAGGATAGCCTTGGTGTATATTTGGCATAGGATAGTGTGTATTCAGCTGTAGGTTATACACATCACTCCCACTTGTGATGTCTTCAAGAGAAACATACTCTTTCGATGGCATCCCCTGTTCTGTTAGATAGGGCATTACTTTTTCATTAAAAAATATATCTCTACTACGAGTAACATGCTTGGAAACTAGATCCCACAGTCGGTAACCAAATTTCTCATCTCCGTATCCAATGAAAACACATCTTTTTTATTTTACATCAAGCTTCATTCTTTTTTTCCTGTGGGATAAGAATGAAAACCTCACCCCCAAATACCCATAGATGATTATAGGAAATCCTCTTTGCCAGCCACTTCTCCTCGGGAACTTCAAAATCCAAGTGAAAGGATAGACCTGGGTTAATCAAATACACTGCAGTCTGCAATATTTATATTCTCCACCCAAAAAAAATTTCCCAACTCTCCAAAATAGTTTTGTTTAGTCTTTCAGCTGCATCATTTTCTCGTGGTGTAAAAGAAAAAATTTAATCCTCTGAATACCATTCTCTGCACAAAACTAATTAAATTCTATTGAACAAAATTCACTACGTTATCAGTTTTTAAGCACTTAATTTTGTTTCTGATTTGATTTCCTACAAGTGCTTTGAAATTTTTAAACATGCCTGAATTCCTCTAGTCTTTATATAACTATGAATCTCCTTGCCTCGCAGTAAATCTCCCAAGTATGCCGGAAGAACACTCGCAACAGTAACGGAATTTGGTTTCACACCCATCAACAACATTTGACAAAAAAGGACTGCAGTGTGTCATCAAAGTAGTCATTCTAAGCATACTCAGCTATTACAAAATTCCAGGAAACCAAATCTCTCACAGGCATTTTGTCAAAACACTTTGTGTGCATCCTCATCTATCAATTCCACCTTTCAAGACAACCCATCGCTCCATGTGTTTGTTTACACTGGCTTCATCTCCCCGTGTTTTCACTAAGATTAGTGGATCATTCTACAAGCTGTGATTCACATGATAATAGAGAGCCCATTCCACATGGGAGCCTTCTCTGAGTTTCTCTTTGTCAGGCTTTTCCGGGCATCTACGTGTACCAAAAAGACAATCAGCAATTAAAAAATTCATATAAAGCAATAAACAAATGAATTTGAAATTCTCAAATTCCAGCTGAACTACGAACCCAATTTCTTCTATACAGGCAGTCGAAAATTTATAGACAGGTCCACATAAATGGACCATATCCAAAAACAGTCTATCATTCGAAAATTTATAGACAGGTCCACATAAATGGACTATATCAAAAACAGTCTATCATTATCAGTTGAACAGATTGAACAAATTTATAAAATTAAATTGAAATCCAAAATTTTTTAAATATTTGAAACAGTCCATCATTATCAGCTGAACAAATCGAACAAATTTATCAATTCAATCGAAATCCGAAAGTTTTAAAACCCAACAAGCCGGCTGTTTAGGTGAGCGCTTTCAATTCCAACTTCTTTTTAGCCGATAGGCTATAGTTTGTGGCACGCTGATTTTTTTTCAGTCGCTGGTTTTTCAGTTACGGCTTTTACACCTCACATCAAATCTTGCAGCTGTAAAAATTCATATCGAATCTGCCAATGAATGTAGAAGCGGTGGCACATTTGATTTGATTATATTTATATCAAATTGTATAAATTCTTATATTCAAGTGTTCAAGTACACACTCTTTGGGCATACTCCAGCAGTCACCAATGAAAATAGCACCGAACTGAAAGCCACAACATACAACATCTTAAGTATTTAATTACGCTTCCTTATTTGCTCAGAATTTTAGTCTCAAGATTTCTTCTCTTATTTTCTTTGTTTTTTTCTGCATCCTTTTTTGGAATTGTATTCCCATCGATCATTGTTTCCTCCTCTTGTCTAGTATATTTGTGTAATTGACTTGTTTAGATGGTTCTTCAATGTAACTTCCATGTTATTTCCTTCTTCCTGTTAATATTACTCATAGTGTTGTGCTTTCTAGGACTTTGTTTAATGACATTTGACAAGTGTTCATCAATTTGTCTTGCATAAAACAAGTGGAAATTCGGATAAACAACTACTTTCTTATGGCTTTCAAAACTAGAGAGCTTGAGTTTATATGTATTAAACATATAAAAAAATAATTTATTAGCACTTGTATAGAAAGGAGGTATAATGGTTAGGCCGATTGCAATTTATATAGAATGTTATGTAAATTTGAAATTTTTGAATATAGCATTGGATCAATAGAGAAGCTTAACATTTTATAGGAGGTTTTATATTCTAGTGGTAAAGTAATCTATAAAAATTTAATATAACATCAAAAGGAGTTGCTAATCAATCTTTTAAAAAAGTTTATTGATATGTTAATATGAGATAAAGTGGGGAAACTAAATAATTATATTTGATAAACTATTAGATAGGGGGTTCTCAATTCAACATAAATGTCTTCTATAATTTAATATTCAATAATTAAATAATTAATAATTGTTCTTTTGTTTTTATGTCTAAGGACATAAATTGACTCTTCATTTCAATTCTATTTTTGTCAAATGTTGTAGATACAACTTTCTTGGTAGACATGTATGCAAGATGTGGAAGCATAGACAAAGCATGCAAATTGTTTGAAATAATGCCTCAAAAAGATGTGGTTTCATAGATTTATTCATTGTCACCTTATATTTTATAATATATTTTTAAATTTTATTATAAATAAATATTATAATTCCCATAGGGAAAAAAGGTGAATTTAAGAATAGGAGGGATATTACCTACACCAGTCACTTTGGGTATTTATAAGATCCATTACTGATAAAATTTGTGCATCAAGAAATGCTATATTTCACAATGGGTTGAACTCGAGGCCCATATAACGTTGGTCATGCATTACTAACAATCAAATTCAATTTTAAAAAATTCAATGACTTTATTGGATAAGTTTCGACAATTTTATAAATTATAATGAAGCACTTGAGCAATGCTGGAGAGATTCCATGCATGAAATTTTAATTTTCTTACAAAACCAATAGCTAAATTTAGCCCTAGGTCTACATCAAAAGTTATATGTTAATTCACATATTCGTGTAATACTAACTTGTTAGAGAAGCGACAAAAAAATCATACTACAAAGAGATCCAATTCCATGGCTAAATATAGTCACCAAATTGGATTGTGGTCAAATCCCATAAATGTGGCGCTAAGAAATAACCAACAATCTTCCATTCTCCATCAAATCATTGCATTTTCTTTTATTTTCCTCGTTTTCATAATTCTGTATGTTTTCATAAGAATGATGCCTTTCTCATCAATTGTTAAAGAAATTTCCTCATCCAGAGATGAACACTACATATTTATTGAATTTTTACACAAAATTTTAACCTTATGCAGTTTAATTTTCTATACATTCCTTTTACTAATTTGTGTGCCTATATAATAAAAGTCTAATAAAAATATTCTCAAAATAAGTGAGATTAAGTGATTTAACTTCACATGCTGAAACATAATGACAATAAGCATACTTTGTGTGGCTAAAATCAACATTACATGCTTATCTATATTTTATACAAAAATCTAGTTTTGTACTTTCAAATTCAAACATAATGAGTCTCGGATCAATAATTTTAAAAAGAATTAATGGTTACACCGATTGCAATTTATGTAGAATGTCCTATAAATTTGAAAGTAGCATTGGGTCAATAGAGACACAACATTTTATAGGAGGTCTTAAGTTGTAGTCATAAGTAATCTGTAAAAATTTGATACAAAATCAAAAGGAGTTGTTAATCAATCTTTGTAAAAAGTTTATTGACTTGCTAATCTATGATAAAGTCTCAAAATTAAATAAATATATTTGAAAAACTATTCTCCTCAAAGATGCTTCATTTGCATCCAAAAAAAATATTTTCATTTAGTGAGTTTTGAAGCCCCTCCATCTGATGTTTCTATTTGCACCAACAAGTCATGGTCAAGATTTTCTTTATCTGTGTCATATGATTCATTTTTTGGTGGCTACATCCATGCTGATGAGACAATTTTCCATCGTTGACCTTGATGCTTCAATTGCATCAAGATTAAGAACATCTTACACAAGCACATTATAAATTAGTTGCATCGTGCTCCATTTTATTGAGCAAAAGTATCACCCTTAAGAAAAAATTTAATGGTGCATGCGTGTTTCATGTCTAAGGTACCAAATAATCACACTTGAAGAAATTGTACATTTATGTAAATATATGTGTCACTAAGCACCACCATAAACTGCAATATTTCCACTTGACAAAAAACATTTCCCATGGTCAAAAAATCCTAAAAACCTTCTCTTGTAGGCCAATTTGTATTCAAAGATCTAAAAATAATGTTCAAGCGCAATCTTGTATCATCAATTCGATTTTAGTGACCCTTGATCAGATTCAAGGTCTACAACAACAAGGCTTGAATTGTAATAGGATGTTGTGGCCAACAAAGAAGTTAAATTTTGACAAAAAATAAAATATTATATTTACAAGTAGAATTTGATGCTAGTCACTCTCTAGAATGAAGAGCCATACCAATGGAAGAGAAACACTGTTCAAGTTTCATAACTGAGCACCAACACATAACATTGATCTCTTAAGATCACATAATGTTCTTCAATACACCAGTTCTCCTCTGTAGAGAACTACCAATATGAAAACCTGGATATACCATGCAATGTATTGACAAAAGAACTTGACACCAATATCCCACCTTTAATGGTTCCCACACTACTTGTAGATCTACAAGGAGATTTTACAACCACCTTCTCACTTTGTTGACATTGAGTAATCTAGTGCTTAAGATACAAGAAGAAACTTGGTAAATTTTACAATGACTAAAAGAATTGAGTGGTGGAATCTATTGTGCTCAAAAAAGCCATTTCCAACATGTGAATAGAGCTCAAGCTCATCTTTGTTTATTTCATAAGGCAATTACCACTAGGTTGTCATGTATCTTGTGGACAGTGGACATCAAATATATCAAAATGTAACACAACATATTAATTTGTTTCAATTTTAGAATCAATGTAAGGACAAGCCTCATGGATGTTATTAAAATCTCCAATGTCAAATATCCATGCGTCTCTTTGAATTTCCTATATTGATTTCATTCTTATCTTTAGTATTCTTAAATTGTGTCTCTTATCATGGAATGCAAATTGAGATGAATTAATTAATGTCCTCAAATTTGATTAAATACTATGTGACACTTTATTAACACTTGCATTCGCAATCATAAGCTTAGCTTTATAGAGCCACTCCATCAAGGAAACAACCACCCCTACAAGTGAAACAAAAAAAAAAAAGCCAAACCTCTAGCCATAAAACCAGGACAATTATTAATGATTTAATTGTTGAATGATAAATGACATATATGTTCTATTGAATGCCCCTATCCAACAATTGTTCAAATATAATTATTCAATTTTGAAACTTTATCTCATATTAGCAAGTCAATAAACATTTTTTAAGACCTCTTATAAAATGAGAGGCTTCTCTAGTGACCCAATGCCACTTTCAAATTTATAGGGCATTCTATATAAATTGCAATGGGCATAACCATTGCACCTCCTTCCAGTGCAAGTGCTAGATATATGCATGCTATGTGGTATTCTGAGCTTAATTCTTACTTTTAGACTGCAAATATGTATTTAATTATGGTTTAATAATTCTTACTTTTAGACCACAAATATGTATTTAATTACAGTTTAATATTTTTTTTTATGGATATTCCCAAAATGACCCCAACCCAAAAATTTTGTCGCCATATGAAAAAAAACCTGAACCCAAAACTGAACTAGTAATTTAGTGTCTTAAAATTTAGAACTTTCAATTTTCTGGGTGCTCAGAACTCGACAGTTGTAGGGGGCTGAGGGTCTCACTGTCATGTCCAAGTTCTTGTACTAAGCAGATTCGAAGTCTTCTGTTGTAATCTGATTAGGCACCTGAATGAAAGACTATTCTAGTTGTATATGTAGCCAATTCATATAGATGGTTGTTTTTAACATTAGCAACTCTTAATATGTTGAAAATTTTGGTGATCCTGAGAAAAATTCAGACAATGCCAACATGTATTTTAGAAATAAACCTTATCATATAGCTGTACTTATTGCCAAGATTTAACTAAGCATTTTATGTGAATCAAAGGTATTATCGTTGTTCATGGTATCATGAACAATGGCTATTAGATTAGACATAGAAGGTTGCAATTTAGTGTTTACATAGGAATGCTTGCTCTGGATAAATATGGTTCTATTGTCATCTTATGTTTTTCAAATTGTTCTATTTGAATTCTAGTATTGGTAGAAATTTCAGTGCGGTCTTTGTTTAAATGTTATTGTGATTGTGGCTAAATATTTATATATGGAGTGGATAATAATCCGAAGCAAAAATGTTCAGAGCATTAGTTTTATTTTGGTTGTTCATAATATGATTCAATGGTTATATGTTAGACAAAGAAGGTTGACATGTTTTATAAGATCCAATGGTTATTAGATTAGACAAAGAAGGTGTCCATTTGGTGTGCATGCAACCTGTTTGCATAGGCATGCTTGCTCTGTATCAATATGTGGCCATAGTCATCTTATCCTTTCCAAATTGATCCTTCTGAATTTCAGGGTCTGGCATAGAAATGTCACCATGACCCATTATTAATTGATGAATTGTGTTATTAAGTTGAGGATATTGTGAAAAGATAGTGGCTAAATTAGTAAATATTTATCGTGAGTGGGGATGATAGATTGGAAAAGCAAAAGTGTATTAAGCTGTAAATTTGTTCTATTTTCTTTGTAGAAAATGGCACTCAGTAGCTGTGTCTACAGTGAAAGCATTTCTATTTCTTAGACATTCCAACTGTAGCGTTTCAACTATAGGGTGCACTTGTGTATTCATATTTCTGAAACTGATAACCTAGATTAGGAGGGAAATACGTGTATCTGAAACCTCACGTTAGTTTGAGGTTTCTAGGCTACATTAAAATTTTCATTTCTCGATAAATTTGTGTTCTAAGCTTTTCATGTAGCTATTTATCTTTAGGTACTATGCTCGGCTGCACCTAAGAGCAGTAAACTGTAGGAAAAGGAAGTGTGGGCACAGTAACCAGGTGAGATCAATCAAACCACTAGATGATCAGATTACTTTTATTTCTCTTCTTTACTTGGAAGCCCTCTTTTATTTGATTTTATGTGTATTTAATTCTATGTGTTACAAATCTGTGATGCCTATTTATTTCTTCTTGTTTGCCAAGCTGCAACCAAATAAGACTATTTAGTAAATTTGAAATTTGGAGTTATTGATTTTCTAGCTCGAAAGGTGGAGTGGAGTTGCTTTAAAGCAATTCGAGTTGGATTTTCAGAAACAGCAGATTTTTTATTCATTAATAGAATGTTTTTGAGTTTGTGAGATTGAGATAAAATCAAGAGCAATTTTAGGTGTGATTTAAAGCTGATTAAAGCAAGGAAAGTTTATTTTCTTGCACATTAAGTAAAGCAGCTGGGCTCTATATATGTAAGATTGTTGTAGCAAACTCATGTTGTATTTTCGAAGAGAAAGTTTGTTGTTAGGTTGAATAGAAGATCCAACATTTGCAGGTTTTTCCCCACATTGGGGTTTCCTGGGTATATCTGTGTTATTGTCTATTTGTGATTGGCTTATTGTTATTTTTTGCTTCCGCTATTATTTGTTGTTAATTAACCCAGAGTATTGATTGTTATAAATCAGATAGAGGTTCTATTATGTGAATTTATTGTGCAATTAATTTGTAGTTGGGTTATAAGAAATTAACATGGTATCAGAGCTCTAAACTCTGAATATGAAGCCAAGATTTGTGATGCATATTTCAAGAAAAAAAAATTAGTTTTTTGTCTCTAGTGCCTATGGCAACCAATGTTCGATATGAGGACAGGGTTGAGGGTGCGTCTAACTTCTTCTAGTGGAAGGTTCAGATTATATCTATTCTCAAGGAGAACATGCTGTGGATCTATGCTGGTACAAAGGCGACATCGCCAACAAATGATCCTGTTGCCCTAGATTCGCATGAAGTAAAGGAATCCAAGGCTCAGAGGATTATCTTGGATGGGGTAAGAGATCATCTAATTCCTCATCTATCGGGGAAAGACACCGCCAAGGAGATGTGGGATATGCTTACAAAACTTTATCAGAGCGACTATCAAAGTCATAAGATGATGTTGAAGGACAAATTACATAACACCAAGATGTCTAAAGGAGAGAGCGTGACCTCTTACTTGTCCAAGCTAACACAAGTCAGGGATGAGCTGGCTGCTATTGGAGAGACGATTGATGAAGATGAGTTGGTGCGTATAGCCTTGAACGGTTTTTCGAAGCACTAGGAAGTGTTTGTCAAGTGTGTTGTTGGCAGAGATCAGCTACCTGATTGGGCAAGGCTTTGGGATGATTTCGTTCAGGAGGAGATCCGTGAAGGTGCTCATCGAGGAGATTAAACAAAGAAGGGTCAAGATGAAGAAAATCTTGCTCTTGCAAGCAAGGGCAAGCAAAAGTTCAATAAAGAGCGATCGGAAGGTTCTTCCAAGAGTGGGAAGAAGAAAGATCTGAGAAAGATAAAATGTCTTTGCTGCCATCAAATGGGTCACTATGTTAGTCAATGTCTGAATAAGAAAAATAAGGACAAGCAAAAGAAGCAAGTTGCTGCCATAGCAAAGGTGGACGAGTTTACATCACGATTTGAGAATGTGTTTTCACTCATTGCCTGTCTCTCAAGTTCAATTGCCAATAGGGTATGGTATACTGATAGTGGGGCTTCTTGCCACATGACGGGAGTCAGAGAATGCTTCATTAAGTTGGAGGAGAAGAAACTGGATTTCTATATTGAGCTTGGAGACAATGCCAAGTACCATGCAACTAGTATTGGCACCATCAAGTTTCAGAGGGAGTCCTGCAAACCCTTGTTGGTGGAGGATGTGTTGTATGTCCCTGGCATAACGAAGAATTTAATCTCAGTTTCTACTTTAGAGGACAAGGGTTACACCATAACCTTTGAAAGGGGCAAAGTCTATATTCATCCCAAGGATTCCAAGGTTGCAAAAGTGATTGGAGTCAGGCATGGAAGCTTGTTTCGATTACAGTTTGAGCTAGCACATGCGTTGGTAAGCAACTGTAGAGGGCTAGGAGAATTGTGGCATAGGAGGATCATGGCTCATCTTCACCATGGAGCACTTAATGTGCTCAAGGAAATAGTGACGGGGCTACCTAAGATGAAGATAGAAAACCATGAGGTGTGCAAGGGTTATGCTCTTGGGAAATATGCCAAGACCAGTTTTCCAAGCAGTGACACTAGATCCAAAGGGATTTTGGATCTTGTACACTCAGATGTGTGTGGGCCCATGTCAATAGTATCCTTGATTGGGTATGAGTATTATGTTACTTTCATTGATGACTTCTCTAGGAAGACGTGGATATATTTTCTGAAGAACAAAGATGAGGTATTTAGTAGGTTCAAAGAGTTTAAGGCTCTTGTGGAGAACCAAACGGGGAGGAAGATCAAGATACTGAGGTCTGATAATGGAGGTGAGTATACCTTGAATGCCTTCAAAGATTTCTGTATTCAGGAAGGTATCAAGAAAGAGTTGACAGTTCTGTACAATCCTCAGCAAAATAGGGTTGTTGAATGGAAAAACAAGGCTATAGTTGGAGCAACCAAGGCCATGCTTCATGATCAGTATCTACATTAATTCTTATGGACAGAATCTTGCAATACAGCTGTGTATTTGCATAATAGGAGCCCTCACAAAGTGTTGGGCAAATTGACTCCAGAAGAGTTCACTGGTAAGAAACCAGATTTGGGGCACATTCACATCTTTGAGTGCCTTGTGTATTGTCACATTCCTGTGGAGAAGAGAACCAAGTTGGAACGAACTGCAGAGAAGGGTATCCTTGTTGGGTACAATGAAACCTCTAAGGCCTATCAAGTTTACATTCATGCCCTTAGAAAAGCAATTGTTCGCAGAGATGTGAAGTTTGAGGAAAAGAGGGCTCTTCAGAAGTCTAGTAGCTTGATGAATGAGGAGAAGCGATCGCCCATGGTTGAGATAGAACAAATCCCTCAAACTTTAGTCCCACAAGCTAGAGAGTAGAGAAGCAGGCCGAGCAAATTGATCAGAAGGAGGAACAAAAAATTCCTCAGCCTCAGATTCCTATTACTGAGAAGAAGAGAAACAGGGCGGCTGAGCAAACACTCAGAGAGGCCCAGGAATATGTTGGTGACACACGGGATTCAGTCAAATAGAGAAAAGCTCCCAAATGCTATTTTGATTATGTGGCACTTATGACTAAATTAATTATAGAGGAGCCTTCCATCTTTCAGGAGGCATCCATGCACCAAGTATGGAGGGATGCCATGGTGGAAGAGTATTCTTCCATCATGAAGAATAGCGTGTGGGAGGTAGTACCACGGCCACAAGGTAAGTCTGTGGTGGGCTCGAGATGGCTGTATAAGATTAAACATGCTGCAGATGGTAGTGTGGAAAAGTTCAAAGCCTAGTTTGTGGCTAAGGGGTTTTCTTAGAAGGAAGGAGTCGACTATGACGAGACTTTTACTCCAGTAGCCAGGTACTCATCCATAAGAGCTATCATTTCTATAGCAGCACAGATGGGTTGGAGGATTCACCAGATGGATGTAAAGACGACCTTCCTCAATGGAGAGATTGAGGAAGAAATTTACATAGAACAGCCAGAAGGATTTGAAGCACATGGGAGGGATTCTCATGTATGCAGGTTGAGGAAAGCATTGTATGGGCTCAAGCAGGCTCCCAGGGCGTGGTATTCACGTATTGATAGTTACTTGCAGAGCGTGAGCTTCATCAAGAGTGAGGTAGATCCGAACCTGTACTATGTTCAGGTGAAGGATGAACTTCTCATATTTGTGTTGCATGTTGATGACCTATTTCTCACTGGGTCAAAGGAGCTCATTGTCCATTGCAAGCGGGATCTTGCAGGAGAGTTTGAAATGAAGGACTTGGGGTTGATGCACTACTTTCTGGGATTGGAGTTGTGGCAGAAAGAGGGAGAGATCTTCCTTGGACAAGGGAAGTACATAATTGATATCCTGAAGCGATTCAGGATGGAGGACTATAAGCCCATGTCCACACCACTTGTGACCAACTGGAAGAAGATTGATGCTTCTAGATCAAAGGTAGTGGACTCGACTTTATATAGATAGTTGATAGGCTCTCTTATGTATCTGGTCAACACTAGGCCAGACATTTGTTTTGCAGTGAACTCACTTAGTCAGTTTATCGTGGAACCTAAACGTGTGCACTGGATAGCTGTGAAACATGTTTTGAGGTATCTCCGAGGCACAATTGATTATGGGCTGAAGTATGTATAGTAGGAAACAAAAGTCAGTTGGACTGAGTTCTGTAGAGGCCAAGTATATGGAAGCCAGTATGGCTACATGTGAAGCTATCTGGCTTTGAAAACTTCTAGCTAGGCTCTTTGATCAAGAGCTAGATCCTACTGTCATTTACTGTGATAATCAGAGTTGTATCAAACTCTCTGAGAATCCAGTGTTTCACGACAAGTCAAAGCACATTGAGATCAAGTACCACTTCATCAGAGATTATGTGGAGAAGGGGACAATGAAGCTCCAGTACATTTCTATGGATGAGTAGATAGCAGACATCCTGACCAAGGCCTTGATGAAGAGTAAGTTTGAATTCTTCAGGGATAAGTTGGGTGTTGTGCAGAACACCTTCCTTGCTAAGAGGGAGTGTTGATTTTCTAGCTCGAAAGGTGGAGTGGAGTTGCTTTAAAACAACTCGAGTTGGATTTTCAACAACAACAGATTTTTTATTCATTAATAGAATGTTTTTGAATTTGTGAGATTGAGATAAAATCAAGAGCGATTTTATGTGTGATTTAAAGCTGATTAAAGCAAGGAAAGTTTCTTTTCTTGCACATTAAGTAAAGCAACTAGGCTCTATATATGTAAGATTGTTGTAGCAAACTCATATTGTATTTTTGAAGAGAAAGTTTGCTATTAGGTTGAATAGAAGATCCAACATTTGTAGGTTTTTCCCCACATTGGGGTTTCCTGGGTATATCTGTGTTATTATCTATTTTTGATTGGCTTATTGTTATTTTTTGCTTCCGCTGAACTATTTGTTGTTAATTAACCCAGAGTATTGATTGTTATAAATCAGATAGAGGTTCTATTCTATGAATTTATTATGCAATTAATCTGTAGCTGGGTTATAAGAAATTAACAGGAGTATGGTTAAAAGAAAAACAAACTTTTGTTGTCCACTTTAAATCTGCGTTGTCTTAAGTTGGAATTTATGTTCATGGTTTTATTATTTGAAGTTAAGCTCTTTGATTTTGGAGATTTAATGCATAGGTAAAATGATCTTAGTATAATATGACCATTGACAGTAGTGTCTTTTGAGATTCCACTAAAAAATGGAAGACCAATTCTACCATTGTTGGAAAATGTATTTTTCTGTTTTTCTATCTGAAGGAGTTAAATCCAAACATAAAATTGTTAGTGAGCATGGAGGCATGGTGTGGGCAATGGATGGAGGGGATGAAGATTCATATTTTGTTTGATTTCACTGTCATGCATTCTTAAAAAAAAAGAAATACAATAATTTCTCAAATCTAGATCCCAAAACAAAAACAATGACATTTTACTTCTTCTCCAAGCACCCTCCTACCAACACAATAAATTCTTATTGAACCAAGGCAAGGTCCAAATCCTATAACAATAATACAACCACCTTTTACCTCCACTCAAGAGAGAATTGAACGTAAAATGTGAAATCAAATCCTATAACAACAATACAACCTTTTACCTCCACTCAAGAGAGAATTGAACTTAAACTGTGAAATTTAGCACATCTACAATTCAGAATCCATATAATTTTAAGAATCCAAAACCTCTTATCCAGAAAAATAAAATTAAAACCAATATATAGTTTAAATTAAGCATATTACAGTATAACCAGATAATTCAGTTCATTTACTTGTAATACCTTTTCAAAATGAACCAATATAGTAATTTATTTATCTAAAAACAACTCCAATCCCAAAATAAAAAAAACCTAGTTTTTACACACCAAAAATAATAACTTAACCCTAATTTATGAATCCAAATCAAACACACTACCCAAACAGTAATTTATTTATCTCAAAACAGTCTCAATCCAAAAACAAAAGAACCCACTTTTTAGACATCTAAAAAGATTTAAACCCCAACACCCAGATATTTTATTATCACTTCATTGTGATGCATTTACGTTATGAACATGCACAATAATTTCTGTTTGACCGCAGACAATTTTAAATCCTATAAAAACACAAATTCTACAGACAATACATATATTTTAATTTATTGCCTCTACAACCCAGAAGCTAATTAATATAAAAAGCCCCACCTGGACATTCTTGTATTGTAAGATTAAAAAAATTCCATTGGACAATATATGTGTCTTGCTGGGCAAATCTTCTCTGTCTGGTTACTGTTCTCACATGGCAAACACCATAAGAGCTTGTGAAATCAGCATGTAAGATGAGGTTATACCCTCACATCTGTCTCCAGCCTGGCATCTTATCATAAGCACTCTATTTCTCACCAAGACCTCACGAAGATCGCTATGAAGCTGATGCTTCAACAACTTTACTAGCTCTCTGCTCTGACTCTGTCACACAAAAGTCAAAACCCAATTGGATATCACAAAAACCATCCTATCCAATGCTAATTGGAGTAATAACCAGAGTTAAATTCGATCAACTACCATGGGATAACCCAAAAAATTATTATATAGGGACACCTTTTTTCTCTGGTTTGTGTCCCTATATAATATTTTGTAATTCCCAATTCTCGCTTTATTTCACTGGGTTTCAGAAATGAAAAAGTGTTTTAACATACTTTATTTTTCTTCATTTTATTGACATGAAGTGTTGTAGGAATATTTATGGAAACGATGAATCAAACAAAAGTAGCTAAGAGGTTACTATCCTCGCATGGTAGGCACCATCGGAGCTCATGAAATCTACATGTAAGATTTGAGGGAGATCGGCGCGATATCAATTGTTCTCGATCCTACCCATTCATATTTCTTAAATACTACTCGCAATAAATCAGAAATGGAGCACTAAAGAAACAACTCTTAGAAACTTCACTTGGTTAAAAATGACATCTTAGAAACTTCACTTGGTTAAAAATGTAATGTAGAAGCATACTCACATTCTAATCTTTATTAAGTTGAGCATTTAGCTTGGGAAAAATCTTTTTCCTGTCACTGCAAGTATGCCAATTTGCACCTAAATACCCACTCTTAGTCAAAATTGATGTCTTAATTTTCAAATCAATTTAATTCAAGAGGACATTATTGTTGAATGTGAAGTCCGACTGTTCATTTCATCTTCCCTACTTTGTCTCTTCATCTTCCTTAAAGACTATTGTATATATATGAGGGAAAACTTTATGTAAATTGCCGTGAAGAAGAATAAACTTAATGCCCTGCTTTCCTATGGATGTAACCACATTGGCAAACCACGTTAAATATCTTGTCCATGTGTGTTACTTTGTGTGTTGTTTATTTGTTTAATTCTCTCAACAATTGGTATCAAAGCTGGAGAGATCCAGGGAGAGCAGGTTGAATAGAAGGGTATCAGAGGAGATTAAAGAAGGCTTTCCATTCATGGTCATGAAACGAATTTTGTCCCGTCGTTGTTTTGTCTGGCTAGATTGAGGATTTTGAGAGAAAATGACTATCAAGCTCTGTTTCTTCTAGGGTATTTGTTAAGTATTGAAGGCTTATGAGGAAATTGCAAACGACTTATCTTTTGGAGCTTGCGGGATCCCATGGAGTTTGGGGGTTGGACATGATTATCATTTTCTGCCCTTTGTTTTTTGGTTTGTCTCAGCTGGTGTATACAAGTATATGAAACCTAAGTCTATACACAATGAGGAAGCCTAGGGCAGGGTCACATGAGGATACCAGGGCTTTAACAGAGCAAGTGGAGAGGAAGTGTAGAGTAGCGTCACACGAAGAAAGCTATTTGGAAAAGCAAGCGCGGGACCTCCTAAGGGCCAAGGCAGGGTCGCATGATGAGGACGGGTCTTTTGAGAGCGAAGCATGGACGCTTCTCAGGGCAGCTCTGGTGAGTTATTGCGGCAGCCCCATTGGGTTAATTACCACAAACGATTCCCATGATCCTAATACATTAAACTATGATCAAGTTTTCATTCCGGATTTTATACCTTCAAGAATTGCTTTCTTGCTGAAAGGAGAGTATGACATCGTGCAGAATTTTATTCTTCATACTTCGCAGTTGCAGAGTTGGGAGAAAACAATGGACAACGGAGTTGGCATAACCCATATCGTCAGAGGTCGAGAAGCCCAGATCCAAGCTTCACAAGGAGACCTGTGAGATGGTGACTATTGTGGAGACTATGCCCATGGTGATTGTAGGCGTGGTAACCTACATCAAAACCCCTCAGGCCTCTGCACGCTGAACACTGTGTGGGCTCAGCATCTCAACAAGGAGTTAAGGAGGCATTTTTACAAGAACTGGTACAAGGCCAAGAAGAAGGCCTTCACCAAGTATGCAAAGAAATATGATGATGAAGATGGTAAAAAAAGCATCGAGACCGAGCTTGCGAAGATGGATGGCGTAGAATTGAATGTGAAGGGGCTAATAGTGAAGGTCTCCACGTGGTTGCCTACAGAGGAGGATTTCTGTCAAAAGAAAGCCGCATGGAAAGATTTCTTTGCCGCAAAAGGTCAAGGGTATGGTTAAAGGAATATGGTACAACTAGATACCCTTTTATTCGAAGGTGTTCCATCTCGGTGGTTTGAAGAGTCGAGGGTGTCATCAAAAGTTTCTGTCCTTGTTACACAGACACCTTCAATAGAAGCAGAGGCCGGTGAGTTGTTTGACTTAATACCTCAATAGGAAAACCATAAAGGGTCGCGAAATTCAAGCCTGTGAGAGATCCACCTCTGCCATTAGATTTGTTCTACAGTAGGTCCACGAGGTCAAAGTGCATATGATGTGACCACCATAGATCAGTGTTCAGGAAAATTTGAAGCAGCAACTGATAATGGTGTGCATGAGGAGCAAAGTGTTGATCCTCTAGACGTGAGCAAGGTAGATTTTTTTTTCTTGAGGATTCGGTAATCTCCAACCTATAGAAGGAGTTCGAAAAGGTTGTAGCAGAACTAGGCGAAAAAATGGACAATTTCAGTTCCCCTAATGCCACTTTGACAGCACCTATATCCCTTGTTTTTCAAAAGAACAATAAAAAAAGAACAGAAGGGTAGAAAGAAGAAAAACATTTTATCGACTGTTGGCAGAACATAAGACAAACTTGAAAAACAATGGTGGTGTCTCAACTATTGGTGGTTATTGCAATGGACCAGTGGGAGCTCCTCAAAGCCCTTAAGAGGTTCTGGTTTTGGCCCTAATTCTGCAAGGTATGGAGCAAATCCAGTTGTAAGTTATAGTGGAGCAGAAAGTTACAACTGTGGAGTTGATTTTTTGGTTTTTGTAGATTTTTTTGCTCAAAATCCATGGTTTACATGTATGCTTTGTACATGGTTTGAGGAGGTATTTTGCAGCCTTCTTAGTGTGGAGTTATTGGTATAATTTCTACAACATTTACTAATGGGTTCCTTTGACTACGGTTACTCATTGTAGATTGGCAAATCGGATTCGACGAGGATCTAGTGTTTGAGTCTTTAAGTCTACAGGTTATCCTCTTTGATATCTCTGTTTGCATGTTTCTTTTGAGATCTTTGAGTTATGCAATTATGTGGATTAGCTACCCATTGACTGCAGTGGGATGACTCAGATGTAGACTATCTATATCCACGAAATCAATTCAGTGTTGATACATATTTTTGGGTATGTTTCTTTGAGATGAGAGGATGGATGATTAGAGTATCTAGTTAGTCGGATAATGAGACTTGTTGCATGCTTATCATGATACCATGGATAACTCAGTAGCACATTTCAGTGGGAACTCTTGGTAGTGAGAGATATGTTGTCAAGAGATGGTTATATTGATGTGATTGGAGATGATGGTCCTTGTTTACAGGATGTTTATTATTGTGCCATGGTGGACTATTGATTCTAGATTAGAGTGTTGGCATGATACTGGTTCTCTTGATACAGGGCATGCTCTTTGGAGCATGTGGTCTTCATTTGTGGAGATGTTAGATCACAGTGTCATGTTGTGTTCTTAGGTTATGCAGACGTGCGGTGGGAGTTTTTGACAGTCGTCTTGTTGGTGCTCTTGGTATTGAGTACATTGGTCATTTGCTTGGAGAGCTTCACGATGGTGCAGTGTTTTTTTTTAGCTTAGAATGGATTGAGCATGGAGGTGCTCATGAATACTTGGAGACTTGGGTGAGGCTGGAGTTCTCTTGGGATTATAGAACATTTGTTGAGATGGTTACTATTTGGAGGTTTCAGCAAGAAGACTAAGGAGCCTACACTTGGTTACAGACGTGAGTTCATTATGGACCTAGAGAAGATTGTTCTTGGAGAAAGTCATTGGGACTTGGTGTATCCTAGAGGAGCATTCTCATTCCCCACTCTTGGTCTACTCAGCGAGTTATCTTCAAATAAGTATTGCCCATCCTATTTTTTAGATGCATTTCTCTTTATACTTTATCTTATCATGGTTATGGACCTTGAGCTATGGTTATTGGTTCTAGAGGGTTCATTTGAGGGATCCTGGCAGGTTTATCTCCTTGTGCATATGAGTTTGGAGTTTAGGAGATGTAATTAGGCTTATTCCTAGTTTTGGAATGGATATTCGGGTGTGATCTTCCTTGGTTAAGAAGCTTACATCCATGTTGGTTTGATCCTTGAGAGTGATTGGTTGGGTGTTGTTAATGCTTTTAATTTTGGGGAGGTAAAGGAGATCATACTTGGCATAGCTTAGCACTTGGTGGTGTTGGTAGAAGGATGTGATATAGTTTGCAACTTCTCTTTATGGTATTATGTTTCTTCCTACAGTTTCTTATTCATCTAGTATGATCACTGGTTTGTGGTCATCTACTACTGTTGTACTTTATTGTTTTTTAACAGTAGTATGTGGTCTTTTAATGTATATCATTTGAGATGTGGAGGACTTGGGAGAAGTGAAGTGAGATAAAAGGTGAGAGAATTGAGTAGAAAATTGTTTGTACAAGTAAGCTCTATTTTGCAACAGGTTGGTTGCAGTTTGCAAATCATTATGGTTGTTCTTGGTATTACATGATTTGATTATTTGCCACACTTTTTTATGCAAGTGTTGATTGGTAGACTTGAGTTGTTTTGGTTGATATTGCTCATGCAACATAAGTTCTAGGATGTATGTGTGTTTTTCATTGGATTGCAATATCAAGGGTCTTGAGATGTTTGCACATCAATGGCTTTGGTGTGTTTGTTATCCTAGAAGATGGTAATGTTTTGAGCAAGACAATGGATTATACAAGGATAAGAGCTGCAGTATGGGCTGGATATGTTGTTGACATGAGTTTACTGATGTTGTATGGTTAGTTGGATGTGATTAGCAACTAGTTGTGGTTGCTATTCCAGCTATGGTGACTGATTCTTGTCCGCTACGAAGGCCTATTTATTACCATTATATTTGGTGATTGTGTTTTGGTTGATGCAGGGTTCTTCCTTTTATGAGACAATAGGCCATGGAAAGCAGACTTCAAGTGGAAGAATGTTCTGATGTGAAGTTGTAGCATGGATCGGACTTCAAGTGGGAGATTGTTGGATGTGAAGTCCAACTGTTCATTTCATCTTCCCTTCTTTGTTTCTTCATCTTCCTTGAGGACTATTGTATATATATGAGGGAAAACTTTATGTAAATTTCTACAAATAAGAATAAATTTAATGCCCCGCTTTCCCGTGGGTGTAGCCACATTGGCGAACCATCTTAAACTCTTGTCTATGTGTGCTACTTTGTGTGATATTTATTTGTCTAATTTCTCAACAATTATTTACTCAATCAATAAATAATAATTATATCATTGGGATTGACAACAAAAATGAAATTCTTCTTGGGGAAGGATTTGCAGTGAGGAATGGATGCCTCAAGCTTGACGCTGCTACAAATCATCATCCCACTTGATATCGTTCTCATACTCAAACCTCTCACCTACTATCCTCTATTCAATTTAGACAAACAATAATTCACCTTAGATACACCAAATACTCTTGGACTCTCCCAAACCATAGCACTTGCCTATTTCATACATTGCTTGTATGCCAGAAGAGATTGTAGCCCTCACGATCATGTCTCTATGCACCAACAGAGACCACCGTGAAGCTCTCAGGGTTTGCTTGACTTAGTTGCCAATAATGTTGCTGTGTATGCAAGAATATGGATATCAAAAATAAGGAAACAATGCATCAAAGAACCTATTCCATATTCAACATCACCTCATCTAATGATCAAATGATTAAGAAATATAATGAAAACAACTAAACAATCCTGTGATATTTGATAATAATTTTGATATGTTGGTTGCTCATTTTAGCAACATAACATTAGATAAAGATAATAGATAAGATAATGAGAGATCTATGAAGGTTTTGACAACATAAACTTATGGCAAAAGATGTGATGTCTAATCATGGCTTGGTTGAGGCTTGATTTATAGAGGTTGGACATGATGAATGAAAGCCTAGGATTAAAAGATTAGATCAATGGCAATAATTGATTGAGAGCACATTAGGACAAGGATAAGGATTTCTAGGGCAACAAAGGAAGCTTCTAGGGCTTATCCTTATGTGAATCCAGTCAAGATCGAGAGATGAAGTATGAAATGGATGGTTGAGATAAAAAGCTCATTTATTGATTGTGGAAAGTGAATGAGGATAAGGACAAGCTAGTCATGTGACTCTAAATAATTAAATTAAATAATAAAAATATTTAATTAATTATTGGAGAGAGGATGATGGGAGAATAAATTAATTAAATAAATAAGAATTATTTAATTAATTTTGGCTAAAAAAGGATAAGTGGAAATAAATAAATATAATTTATTTATTTAATTTAGGTGATGGAGGGAAAGGATTAATTAAATACATATAATTTATTTAATTAAATTGAGAAAGGATATGGTAAAGGGGAATCCTAGAGAACAAAAGTGTCGCAAGGTGGTGTTGACAATGTGATGAAAGTGACATGATCAATTTCAGATGTCTACAACTGCAGTTCACACGAATTAAAAACTTCTCTATTTTTTTAAAGTTTTACTGCTCTTCTGGATCGACAACATCCACCAAATTCTTTTCATCACTCTCATCACCAATAACGAGGGCTATGTAGGCGCACCTCACAGAGCTCACCCACATCATTCTTGATGCCAATCTTATGTGAACAAATGGATCTAGGGTTGTGACAGATATGCAATAAATACATAAGACTACTTGCCAATAGTAAAACATTTGCATTTACACCATTCAAGATTGGTATGATTTAGAAGTGAATCAGATCTATTTTATACATAATAATAGCATTTATTTTACCACTCAAAAAAGACAAAAATAGTATTGATAAAAGAACAATGGTCTATGACTTTGGCTAATAAAACTACACTGAGCATTAAAAATAAAAATATACCTAAAATCGTGTCACGTCGTAAATTGTGCTTGCTCACAATTTCATACTTTATTTGGTACTTGCTTTAGCATCCACTCCCTTAGTGTTCATTCCAAATGTTGCTTTGATCCTTTCTTCTTATCCTATTAGAAAACCGTAAAAGTGCCTTAGCCATGGAAATGCCCCAAGTCATCTAAACCTTTTAACAGCTAAAGTTGCATGGACAAAAGTGCTAAGCGCGGACGTCTGCATGGCACATTGACATACCAAAAACATCTTTCAATTTGATGACCATTTTTAGAAGGTGCATTTTTACTTGCATGGCATTCTGAGATTTTCTTGATGTCTATTCGCATACAAATGGCTCCTTTCCCAGCTTTTTGGCCCCTTGCCTCTTTTATAAAACCTAATCGATTTGCCATTGGAAAGGATCGGTTTCTCATGCTAGCGAAGCTCTACCAAAATTATTGCTCACTATCATTTTACTTGTGCTATTGTTATTTTGTGTTCATTGTTCATTGCAAGTTATTGAAAGTATTCACTTAATGTGATTTACCCTTATTTCTTGTACTCTTCGAAAGGCTCTCATTTGAGATCACTATCCTTCTAAACAAAGCTTCATTTTGTTATTATATGTGATAGTCTTCCAATGAGATTCACGTAACCTCTTTCCCAACCTTTGTCAATTCATTTAGATTAGCATTTACCTTGTGATTGAATATCATTTCATTGCTTATTCACTTATCAATATTACATTATCACTTTGTCACTGCTCATCACAATTATAGACACACTTAGAATTTAGAGCACACATTATTTTATCAAATATCAATCTCTAGCTGTCATTGAGGTGGTAACACCAAAACGAGGTTTGAATGAGGTGAACTCCTATACAACCTAACACTTCTTCTCCATTTGTGATTGCAAGTTGTGTGAGAGGAGATTTTGAGCACACAAGCATTTGCATCTTCCTTTCCCTTTCTCATTGATTCCCTTATTTCATTATTATCACATCATTTCTATATGTTTCTCTCATCTATTGATTTCTATGTAATAATCATTGTGCTTGCTGTCAACGGGGAACTTTCAAAATCTATGTGAAGTTATACATATCTAAGATTTTGATTTTTTGTGAAGTTATACAACTTACTGCACAGACATGTGCCACATGTTGTCATCCTAGACAGTGAGGTTGTCCACTTGATGTGAGGTTCCTTGTGATCTCTTATTTATGTTTATGCATTTATTTCTATGATTTAGTGTATTAATCTCTATATTTTCTCTATTTTATCTTGTCTTAGTTTTAATCAATAGTATTTAATCATTTCAATTCCAATTGCGACAAAGGGATATAGCCCCGATATTCTTGCTATTCCTAGTTGGATAGCAACAAGATATACATCTTCAGTGCCTAGTATCCTAATGTGTAATGGGAAGTTGTTATGATTAAATAAATGGGTGAAAATTCAGAACTGTGTCCCACTTTTATAAGAAAATGGCCAACACATATTTTTCCAACTTAAACATAAAAAAAGTCATATGTATGTTATGAATTTTAAAATGACCTAAACTAATGAAATGTAAAATTTTTAATGTAGTTTATACTTATGATTTTTAAATTTTTTTTAAAAATAGTTGAATATATTTTTTTAAAAATTTAATTGATGAATTTTAAATGCTCATATTTTTCGAAAAAAGTGACATCGATGGGACATCAAGAAAAATATAGAAAAATTATTTTTTTAAAAAAAAAATTTTCCTAATTAGTCAACTCAAATATCTAGTGCATAGAAAAAAAAAAGTTTTGATAAATATTTTTTTTTAATTTTTTAAAGTCAATTTTAATCAGAACATAGTAGTTTCCGTGGGACATCAACTTTTTTACATTAATTTTAAAATAAAAATAAAAATACCCTCTTGGAGAGGATTCCATTCTATAGTGAACCATATAATTTTCAAATTTTTTTAATATGTTTTGCCTATTGATAGCTATTTTCTAATCTACTTCATGTTCGATGGGAAAAACCTACTTACAGGGTAAGTGCACAAAGATGAGGGACCAAAATACAGTCTTAAGTTGCCACTTTTTTTCTGAAATCAGGAAACATTGATGTTGGATGAGAAATTGAAGATAGCTACACTCAAAATTTAAAGATGGAACAAAAACAAGAGTTGTAGTGCTCTGAATTTAGTTTCTAAACTACAATTTTTTCCCAAAAATAGTTGAGATTAAGGGGTTCAAAAAGGGGGAGCACACAAATTGGTCCTATTTTTCTCAAAAAAATATAACATAGCGTCTGGTGTGCTCCCCCTAAAATGTTAATTTTTTTAGTATTTCAATAATCACTCCAGTGAGAAATTAGCTAACACATTATAGTTTATCCCTGATTTTTCTGATAATTTTTTAATGAATAATTGATTTTTTAGTAATTTTTAAAGTGGACACATCCTTAAAAACAAAAATTTGAGTGAGCCCACCTAAAATGTTTGAAAACTAATCGAAAATCATTTTTTTTAAATTCATGTAGAATGGAGTCTAGTTTCTAAAAATATAACTTATTTCAAATTTTGATGAACGATTTAAAAAAAATTCAAAAATACTAGACACTGGTTTTTGACAAAAAATAGGCATAGTAACAAAAGAAATTCAAGATGAAACACTAAGCATACTCAAAATGTGAAAAAAAATATATGGTTAGATAGCTAACAGAGAGCTTAAGATTAAGGCGGTATTTTTTTTGAGTTTTCATTGCAAAAAGTGTCATTCTGATCGGGAGCATGCTCCAGATTATCTCCAGATTTTGCTAAAAACTGATAAAAAGATGTCAAAGAACCTTGAGCATAATTGGCAATACACATGCCAATTGCATTTGCTTGAAAGTTTCTAAAGCCTTCTCAACAAATCCATTTTTTGCATATCTTGCAATCATTGCATTCCATTATAGAACATCTCTTTGAGGTGTTATGTCATACAATTGACATGCCTTGTCTATGCTTCCACACTTTACATACATGTCTACAAGGGCAGCTGCACTTCCTATTGTCTCTCTCACTCTCTATTTCCCCCCCCCCTCTCTATGTCCTACCCTTTCTCTGAGCCTCTGCTTCCCTCCCCTCTTGACCTCCTACCTTCTCTCTCACTCTCTTCTTCCCTCCCCTATCTACATTCCATCCTCTCTCTCATTCTCTACTTCCCTCTCCTCTCTACCTCCTACTCTCTTTCTGAGTCTTTTCTTCCCTCGCCTCTCTACCTCCTACCTTCTCTCTCACTCTCTTCTCCCCCCTCCCTCTTTACCTCTTACCCTTTCTCTCACTTTCTACTTCCCTCCCCTGTCTACCTCCTACCCTCTCTCTCAATCTCTTCTTCCCTCCCCTATCTACCTCCTACCCTCTCTCTCTTCTTCCTTCCCATGTCTATCTCCTACGGTCCTCTCCCACTCTCTACTTCCCTCTTGTCTCTACCTCTTATCCTCTCTCTCACTCTTTACTTCCCTCCCCTCTCTACCTCTCCTCATCATCCTTTCCATCCAATGAAATTTCATAAATTATCTTGTTTCCATTTCATCATCCCAATTTATATCCTCGTCCCTCTTTGCATGTCCTAGTTTTCTTGTTTCCATATTCTTTGTCGACATGTGAGAGGAGAGGGAGGAAGAGGGAGAGAGGATGGAGATGGATGGGAGAGAGAGGGGAGAGATAGGGTGATAAGGAGAGAGAGAGAGAGACTCTTAGTTTTCTTATTTTGGAGAGAGAGAGGGTTGGTCGGGTTTATGAGTTTAGGGTTGCTTAAGTTTAGGGTTTAGTGGAATTATTTAGGGTTTACGGGTTTAGGGTTTCTTGGATTTATGGTTTAGGGGTTAGATTTTTGGGGTATTATTTAGGGTTTAGGGGGTTTGGGAGAGAGAGAGAGAGGTTTAGGGTTGCTCAGGTTAGGGGCATATTTAGGGTTTGAGTTTAGGGTTGCTCAAACCTTTAGGGGTAAATTATTTAGGGTTTATGAGTTTCTAGGGTTGCTCAAGTTTAGGGTTTAGGGGTTAGGGTTAAAGGGGAATTATTTTATAATTTCCCTCCAATTCTCATAATACTAACGCATTAGTCCACCCATCTCCTAATCCATCAATCCCTATCATCCATCGACCATATAACTCACTATCTAAACCACCATCAAACATTCTAAGCTCTAATCCATCAACCCATGAATGCTTGAAAACTTTTCTCCAAAGAGTCTTTACAAAATCCAAAAATAAAAGCAAAGATATGGAGCCATCCAAATCCACTGATCCAATTTCATCCCCATCTAACACTCCCAATCCTAATCCATCTGGGCCTCCTATATCTATTCACTCAATCCTAATCCTAACCCCACAACATCTTCCATCATTATCCATCAACTATATGTTGGTATGTGGTGATTGATCATGCAAGTACTGTACACTCGTCATGTATCCTCTTTTTTGCCCGTTTGGAGTTGGTTGTTAATTTTTGTTAACCAACAAAAGAAAAATAACATTGTAAAACCCTAATTCTAGAAGCTTCCAAAAAGCTTGTTATAAGTGGCTGGGATGTATGTTGCGGGTGGGATTTCGATATTGTATTGTAGCATTTGCAGCAGTATTGAGTTACAAGGATTGTTGGTTGTAATCAGTTTGATTAGCTGGATAATAATATTGGACTCTTTGTTGGTGGATGTAGCCTGAGTTTGGGTGAACCACGTTAAAACTTGTCTCTCGCTGTTATTATTTCTGTGTATTTTTCATTCCTATGTTTAATATTTATTTGTATTTACTTGATATCTTATGCATGCAAACCCTAACAAGTGGTATCAGAGCAGGTTGTGTTTGATTATCGTCTGCAAGGTCTCATGGTTGAGTGGGAGTCTCACGGTTGAGTGGGAGCAATGGCGGACAAGGGTAAATTGAAGGTAGATAAATTCAATGGGCAGAACTATCAATTATGGAAAATGCAGATGGAGGATTATCTCTATCAAAAGGATTTATGGAGGCCATTGGAAGGAATAGCTAAGAAACTGACAACAATGACTAATGAGGATTGGAATCTTCTGGACAGAAAGGCACTGGGAACCATTTGGTTGTGCCTGATGCCATCTATGGCGTTCAATATAACAGAAGTGACAAAAATAATTGAACTAACGAAAGCTTTGGCTAAATTGTATGAAAAACCCTCAGCCTCAAATAAGGTATTTCTCATGAAGCATTTGTTTAATCTGAAAATGATTGAAGGTGGATCTATGAAAGATCATTTAAATGAGTTTAATACGATTACCAGTCAGTTAACTTCTATAAAAATGAAATTTGATGAAGAGGTGAGGGCTCTCTTGATATTATGTTCTTTGCCAGAAAGTTGGAATAGCTTGGTAATGGCTGTCAGTAACTCTGTCTCTAGTTCAAACACTTTGAAATTTGATGATGTTGGTGTTATCCTTAGCAAGGAAATGAGATGGAAAAGCTCAGGAGGGTCCACATCAGGTAGTGTTTTGAATGCAGAAAGCAGGGGCAGATCAAAGGAAAGAGGAAAAGGTTCAAGAGGTCGTGAGAAGTCACGAGGAAAATCAAAGGACAAGAGATCCCAATCCATAGAACAGAAGGATTGTTGGTATTGTGGGAAACTAGGTCATCTAAAGAAAGATTGTTGGTCTTAGAAGAATAAAGAAGGAGACAAACAAGAAGGCAATAAGGAGGCAAATGTGGTGAGCAATAAATCTAAAGATGATGCTTTGATTCTTTCCCTAGATAATGTTGATTCATGGATTTTAGATTCAGGGGCCTCATTTCATGCTACGCCCCATAGAAGTTATTTTCTTGATTATGTCCAAGAGGATTTTGGGCTAGTTTATTTGGGAGATAACAAACCATGTCAGATTGTTGGAAAGGGAAGAATCAAGATTAAGTTGCAGAATGGGAATCATTGGCTACTACAAGAGGTAAGGCATGTTCCAAGGCTGAGTAGGAATTTAATTTCAGCAGAGTAGCTAGCTAATGAAGGTTGCATAGTTACTTTCAGTGATAAAAATTGGAAGGTTTCAAGAGGTGCCTTAATAGTAGAAAAAGGTGTGAAAGTAGGCACTTTATATCTTTGTACAGGTCATATTATTCCTTCTACTTTAGTTGTTGCAGAGAAAAATCAAACAAGTTCAGGAATAGTTGTTACGGGTTCGCAGGAAGAGACTGAAACAGTTGCTGCAGGTTCTGAGACAACACTATGGCATAACAGACTTGGGTATATGAGTAAAAAAGGTATGAAGGTACTTCATTCTAAGAAAGTTTTACCAGGTCTTAAATGTATTAATATGGATTTTTGTGAAAGTTGTGTGTATGGCAAACAAAAGAGAGTCAGTTTTCTCAAGGATGGGAAGCAAAAGAAAGATGAAAAGTTAGAGCTTGTGCATACATATGTATGGGGACCAGCTCAGGTATCTTCTCTCAATGGCTCCTGGTATTATGTTAAATTCATAGATGATGCAATTAGGAAGGTTTGGATTTATTTCCTTGGGCAAAAATCTGATGTATTTGAAACATTTAAGAAATGGAGAAGCTTGGTTGAGAATGAGACGGGTAAAAGATTAAAATGTCTCAGATCTGATAATGGTGGTGAGTATTGCAACAAATAATTTGAGTATTATTATTCCTTTAATGGAATTTGTAGGTAGAAAACGGTTCCAAGTACTCCACAGGAGAATGGAGTGACTGAACGCATGAATAGGACAATAATGGAGCGTGTAAGGACCATGAGATTGCATGCTGGGTTGCCTTTAGACATGTGGGTAGAGGCTTTTAACACCATTGTATATTTAATTAATAGAGGTCCTTTAGTTCCTTTGGGCTATGGTATTCCAAAGGAAGCATGGACAAGTAAGAAGGTGAGTTATCCTTTTCTCAAAACCTTCGGATGTGAAGCATTTGCACATGTAGATTCTAAAAATAGAACCAAGATGGATGCAAAATAAAAAAAGTGTACCTTCGTTGGATATGTCATCGATGAATTAGGTTATAGGCTTTGGGATTTTGAAAATCAAAAAATTGTGAGAAGCAAGGATGTTGTATTCAATGAGAAGGTGTTGTACAAAGATCAGTTGCAGCAGCATGAGAAGAAAGAAAAGGATTATGTGGTGCTAGATGATACTCCAAATAATGATATTCTAGTGGTTCTTCATGCTCCGCAACAACAATAAGAAATACCACAAACTCTAGTGAATGTTAGATGGTCAACAAGGCTAAGTAGACCTTGTGAAAGGTTTTCTCCCTCTTTGTATTCTATTTTGTTAACAAATGTTGGTGAACCGTAAGGGTATGATGAAGCTATGTAGGTGGATACAAAGGTTCAGTGGGAGCTTGCAGTGAATGAAGAAATGGACTCCTTGCTAAAAAATTAGACTTGGGACTTATGTAAGTTGCTTGCAGGTTAAAAAGTGTTACCAAACAAATGGGTTTATAGGTTGAAAGAAGAAAATGGAGGTAAGAAAAGATTTAAAGCCAAGTTAGTTGTAAAAGGATTTGCACAAAAAAAAGTATTGATTTTGATGAGATTTTTTCTCTAGTTGTCAAGATGACTTCTATTCGTATTGTTTTAAGTATTGTGGTTGCTGAAGATTTGCATTTGGAACAACTAGATGTGAAAACTACCTTTCTCCATGGTGATTTGGAGGAGGAGATATATATGGAATAGCCCCAAGATTTGAGGTCAAAGGTAAGGAGAAACAAGTGTGCAGATTGAAGAAGAGTTTGTATGGCCTGAAACAAGCACCTCGGCAATGGTATTTGAAATTTGATAGTTTTATGGTTGAGCAAGGCTACAGCCAGTGTAATTCTGACCGTTGTGTTTATTTTAAGAGGTTGGATAATGACAGCTATATTATTTTATGTTTATATGTTGATGACATGATTGTAGCAAGGTCTAACATGGATCACATAAGAGAGTTAAAACAACAGTTAGCACAATCATTTGCTATGAAGGATTTGGGGGCAGCAAAACAAATCCTTGGTATGAAAATTTGTAGAGATAAGAAGAACAAAAAATTGACTCTATCTCAAGCTGATTATGTTGAAAAGGTGGTGCAGAGATTCCATATGGAGAATGCAAAGCTGTCAGCAGACCTTTGCCTAGTCATTTGAAATTGACTAAGGAGATGTGTCCTAAGACACAAGAGGGGGAAGAAAAAATGTCCAAGGTACCATATGCTTCAGTTGTAGGAAGCTTAATGTACGCCATGGTATGCACGAGACTGGATATTGCACATGTTGTAGGATTCGTAAGCAAGTATATGAGTCATCCCGGATTGGAGCACTGGAATGCGGTAAAATAGATTCTCAAATATTTGAGAGGTACATCCAATAAACACTTATGTTTGGGGAGCTCTAATACTGATTTAGCAGGCTATGTGGACTCAAATTTGGTAGGGGTTATTGATACTAGGTGGAGTACTATAGGTTATGTCTTTACTATAGGTGGGACAGTGGTGAGTTGGATCTCCAGATTGCAAAAGGTGGTTGCTTTATCCACCACAAAGGCATAGTATGTAGTTGCAATAAAGGCAAGCAAGGAGATGATATGGCTGTAATTTTTTATGGAAAAATTGGGAAAACAATAGGCTAACAATTATTTGTATACAGATAGTCAGAGTGCCATACATCTTGCAAAGAATTTTGCCTTGCATTCAAAGACCAAACACATACAGCTCAGGTATCACTTCATCCGGTCAGTGTTAGATGATGGACAGTTAAGGCTAGAAAAGATACATACAGATGAAAATCCAGTAGATATGTTTACAAAGGAAGTGACAAGGGAGAAGCTGAGCTCCTCTTCAACTTCAATTGGTCTTCAAGACTGAAAACCAAAAATTAGAACAATAGAGTCTAGGGTGCTTATTTCCAGTGGAAGCTGCACATCCAGCGGTGTCGTCTAGGATCAGTCTCCAAGTGGGAGATTGTTTGGTGTGGAGCATGATCAGTCTCCAAGTGGGAGATTGTTGGTATGTGGCGACTAATCATGCAAGTACTATACACTCCTCATGTATCATCGTCGGGTTCCTCTTTTTTTCCAGTTTGGAGTCAGTTGTTAATTTTTGTTAACCGATAAAAGAAAGACAACATTGTAAAACCCTAATTCTAGAAGCTTCCAAAAAGCTTGTTATAAGTGGTTGGGATGTATGTTGCAGGTGAGATTTCAATATTGTATTGTAGCATTTGCAACGGTATTGAGTTGCAAGGATTACTGGTTGTAATCGGTTTGATTAGCTGGATAATAATATTGGACTCTCTGTTGGTGGATGTAGCTCGAGTTTGGGTGAACCCACGTTAAAACTTGTCTCTCACTATTATTATTTCTGTGTATTTTTCATTCCTTTGTTTAATCTTTATTTGCATTTAATTGATATCTTTTGCATGCAAACCCTAACACTATATGCATATCCTAGTCCATCAACCCATGAAGCCATGAAGGATGTGGCCCAAGGACTATGAGCAAGGAATCTAAGAACATCATGTACTCAAATTCCTATCCTTAAGCCTAACAAAGAACCTCCTAATAACATGTATACCACTCCAACATCATCATCCACTCCTATGTCTATCCATTTCATTGAAGAGTCTCCTACCATAAGTCCAAGTCAAACCCCATCATGTAGCCATGTTGTCAAACATCCAAAGATTATTGATCTTGGATCCAAGAACCCATCACATCCATCTAAGAAACCCAATAGCTATACATTAAGAGCCTAGTCCAAAGAATGTGGAAACACCAACCACCCATCCTAATCTAAATCCAAACATCCCATCTAATCCCATCTCGGTTCCCTTACCATCTCATGGTCAACCCCTATGTACATTGATCCCATCATTAATCCTCCAACATCTCCTAGTAAACCCCCATCACCACCTCTTACTCCCCAATTCAATGAATATCAATGCATCCCCACTTATCCTATCCGTATCTAATATTGCACTATCCATGCTTATCCTCCCTGTGATCAAGATATTATCCATGAGCAAGTAAGTTCCCACATCACTCAGGTATCCATCATCCCATTAGCCCTATCCATCATCATGTGCTAGTCCTATTCATTATCCATCAATATCCCATGATGAGACACTTGGTCCCCAAGAAAACATAGACAATCAAACAAATATCTTGGATCCTAGATCTTGAATCACATCGCAATGAGTATAATGATTTAATCAAGATCCAAGAATTCTACATCCATTTCCCTTTGATCCTCCATCATCCCAGGTCAAACTAGATATGTTTAGGTGTTTATCCTAGTTGCTCGATTTTAGGGTTTAGGGGTCAGGGGCATTATTTGAGGTTTACATGAGTTTAGGGTTGCTCAAGTAAATAGGGTTTAGGGTTAGGGTTTAGGAGAATTATTTAGGCTTTAGGGGTTTAGGGATGCTCAAGTTTAGGGTTTAGGGTTTAGGGGTTAGGGGTTAGGGGATTAGGGTTGCTTGAGTTTATGGGTTAGGGTTTAGGGTTTAGAGAGAGATAGAGCGAGGGGACCAATAGAGATTGGGAGAGATAGGGAGATAGAAGTTTATGGTTGCTTCAAGGTTTTATGGTTTATGGGTTAGGGGTTTAGGGGTTTAGGGTTGCTCATTTTTAGGGTTTAGAGGTTTAGGGTTGCTCATTTTTAGGGTTTAGGGGTTAGGGGTTAGGGTTTAGGGTTTATGGTTTAGGGGTTAGGGGTTAACGTTAAGATGTTTAGGTTTATGGTTTAGGTAGAGAGGAGAATAGGGAGATATAGAGGAGACTGAGCCTGGGAGAGATATCTCTATCTCCTCTATCCCTCTCTCTAACTCTACCTACCTCTCTATCTCTCTCTCTCTCCTTGTCTCTCTATCTTGCTCTCTATTTAGATCCTCTCTCTCTAACTCTACCTTTCTATCTCTCCCTCCCTCACTATTTGAGGTTTACATGAGTTTAGGGTTGCTCAAGTAAATAGGGTTTAGGGAACACCTTTAGGGTTAGGTTTTAGGGGAATTATTTAGGCTTTAGGGGGTTAGGGATGCTCGAGTTTAAGGTTTAAGGTTTAGGGGTTAAGGGTTTAGGGTTGCTCGAGTTTAGGGGTTAGGGTTTAGGGTTTAGAGAGAGATAGAGTGAGGAGACCAATAGAGATTGGGAGAGATAGGGAGATAGAGGTTTAGGATTGCTTCCAGGTTTTATGGTTTTGAGGTTAGGGGTTTAGGGGTTAGGCATTAGGGGTTAGGGTTTAGGGGCATTATTGGGGGTTTAGGGTTTATGGTTTAGGGGTTAGGGGTTAAGGTTTAGAGGTTTAGAGGTTTAGGTTTATGGTTTAGGTAGAGAGGAGAGTAGGGATCCCTATCTCTTAATCTATCCATCGCTACCTCTCTCTCCTCCTCTCTATCTCTCTCCCCATCCCTCTACCTCTTGAAATCTCACTCCCTATGTCTCTAAACATCTCTCCATCTCTTTCCCTAACTCTATCTATCCACATAACCCTATCTCTTAATATATCCCTCTCTACATCTCTCTCTGTATTTCCCTATCTATCTCTCCCTTGCTAGATCTATCTCCCTATATCTCCCCTCTCTCTATATGTATGTATCTCTATCTTTCTCTCTCTATAGACCCCTTTGTCCATCTCAATCCCATCTCTCCCTCTCCTTGTCTCTATCTCCACCTATCCCTCTCTATATCTCTATTTGCCCCTCTTTCTATATTTTTTCCTTTCTCTAACTCTATCTCTATCTCTCCATCTCTTTCTAGATGTCCCCGGGCTCTCTCCCTATCCATGTCCATGTCCCTCTCTATCTCTCCATGTCTCTCGATCCCTCTTTATATATAGGGTAGAGAAATGAAAAGAGAGAGAGAGAGAGAGAGACTCTTCCATGCAGATACAATGTTACATTTGTCCCTCCTAGTATTAAAATGTTCTATTTCATGAACCACATGGATATTTGAGTCTAGGGATACTCTTGGACCATCACTTGATTACCTATTTGATGCACTACATGCATAGTTACAATATATTTTATGTGAGAGCATGATATCCTAGACCATGATTTTGGCACCAACATTGAGAAAGTTATGATTTTTGCATGCATGAACCTTTATGTTTTCATGCTTCCCAGAATGCACTCGTGTTATAATGTGAACGCATTTTGGGAAGCATGAAAAATGGTAAAAAAGCATGTGGGACTCGTGTTTCAAATCCCACATGACTGTTAATCCTGCTTTTCACGTGTATATCTGACAAGAAAATGCTTTCCATGTTGTTTGACTTATTAAGAATCATTTTTATATCAATCCACCACCTTTTTTTGTTTTTTCAACCTAGAAGAACTGATTTTGCATGTTCTTAGAGAAAAATTTATTATTTAAACTAAAAGTTTCATGTTTCATGTGTGATATTGTTTCAAAGATAATTACCATTGATATATAGATTGAATTTGATGATATATGTTTGTTTTTTCCATAAATTTCACTAATCCTATTCTAGAATTATATGAATTCATAATCAAACTTGCGAAAAAGAAGAATTTGAGGATTTTGAAGCCATCTTTTGGAGAATTGGTCAACTGCAATATCAAATTCTAAGGTATGTTCAACTTATATCCATTTTAATTCACATATATATGTTCTTTATGTATTTATGTCTTTACATTTTTTATGTTCTTTATGTTCTAAGATATATGCATCTAGGTATATCAGTTAGTTCAGTCAAAAAGACTCCAAATTCCTCATGTTTCCACCTTGTTTTGGCCCTTCATGCCTTCATTTCACCTATTTTCAGCTATACAAGAGAAAAACATTATCAAATACTTCATAATATAATTTTAGAGAACAATTATTTGTCATACTCATATTCATGATCAATGGAGCCAAAATTGATTTTGGAAGACTCCTAATTTTTTCCCTAGGATGATATAGAAGGATTTATTCCTTAATACATGCATAATTCAATTCATTTAATAGAACCATTCAATGGCTTGAATCTTAGACTATCTTATGCCCCCTATTATGACAATCCTACTTGTCTCTATTAATTATTTAGACATAATTGTTAGGTGTCCTTTTGATAACTTCTCCATGCACGTTTCATAGTATGAATTCTCTTGGAGAAGGTTGGAGGATGTGGAAACCTCTTTAGTGTCTTGGTCTAGGACATTCGTTATGCACCAATTCATAAATAAGTCACTTTTAGTCAATAGAAGCCAAAATACATCCATTTGCAATCATGGATTAGTTAAGGACAGCTAGGTGGTAAATTTGTTGCCATTGGCAACTTCACAAATTTCATGTCTTATCTTGTCCTCCTTGGTTTTCTCTATGGATCTCCATCATTGTCTTCCTGATTCGTATAATTCATCATGTCATAGTTTCTTCATCATTCGATAATTATCTAATCACAATAACCCTAGATGGCTATCCCTAGGACTACTCTGTCAATTGCACACTATGTATTTCAAAAATTTAGATTTCCTTCATGTGTGTTTCAATGGTTTGGAGTGTTAGGACAGTCTTGATCTTCTTCAAACTTTCACCTTTTGTCTGTATTGAAAAATATCTAAAATAATCCTCGTAGAACCTTACGATTAAAGTTAGGACTATTATGACTACCCTCATAGCTGTGACAGTCTTATTTGCATCTGAATATGACAGTCATGTCTCCATGCAATGAACTTGTCTAGGATATCTTTTTGCAACATCCATCCTCACCTTCATTCTCATTGTAAAGATCAACAACACTCCCGAGCAAGGCATTTGTACCTATTCATGATTATCCTACTTGTGTTGGTTATGACAATAGATTGTCTCCTTCTTCATAGTGGCCTTTATGGCAATTTAGCTTATGCACATGATTATCTACTTGAGTTTGGCATTGCCATATTAATGAGCCTTGACTTCAATAATTGTCTTTTGATATCCCTTCTTCACTCTCTACACTAATCCAAAGCATAATTTTGTCACTACTATTCACAACATATTTCATGAGACTGTCTTCCTTTTTTCCATTATTGTGACAATTAAGGCATGACTAGGGAGTAGTTGAATGACATCTCTTCTTAATTAAGATAGTCTTCTTCCTTATTTCACAAGCTTGTAGGATCTCGTGAGTCACTTGACCCATACTTCACTAGAATAATCTTGAGGCGTGGAGAGATTTAAATTCATAGATAGGGTATTGACAATTTGCTAAACAATTTCAAAATGTTGGTTAGGATAGTCCCAAGCATGAAATTTTGATAGGTTGCCTTTCTCTATGGAATTGAGGCTATGGTTTTCTTCCAAATACCCTATATGCAGCCCTCCCTTGTACTAAAAAAAACACTTTTCCTTAGGCTTAACACCTCAAACAAAGTGGTTTCCTTCACAAACTACCACTAGGTCTTGTAGGGTAGCAAACTGACCTTTTCCAACATAATTTCCTAACCAAAACTCATACCCAGAATATGAGCACATATTTGAGTACCCTTTTGACCCTACTCAACATATCAAGAAATCAAGTGTGGTTGTTTTGTAACACAATGATAAAAAATCTACTGCTACGCTTTGGATGAGGGCTAATTTGGCCTGTTTGAATGGATCACATGAATTAGCAAGAACATATGAACATGAATATAAGCTCACACATGAACATAGTTGCACTCCTTCACTTGAAATGCCTCAAAACAACATTCACTAATAGTCATAGTGGAATGACATTTTTATACTCTTTAAAGGGCCCCATTTATGGATCACACCTTCTCAATATAGAGAATTTTAATCCCCAAAATCTGACCAAAGCATGAAATGATAGTTTTCTTACAAAAATGGAGGAAATGAGCACCACAACCTATTTGACAAATTGTTACAACTCACTTTGATACCACTCAATCCATAAAAAATATGATGGCGATTATGTATTATACTTCATCAACATAACAAAAGTTTAGAGAAGAGAGTTATCTACAAATATATGGACATACAAGCATCATGACACAAGATGATACAAAGGGAGTTATAAGGAGATAAAACACTAAAAAGGAGGTTTTCATGAGTGTAGGACAGTCACAAGTCTATATAATAGTCCACTATCATAGTCATGACCATCATGAAGTTGTGTTTAATTTATGCATTACTTAAGATGTCTTTGATCTTTTGTCACGAATATCCAGAAGGTTATCTTCAAGGGTTAATGTTCTTTTGACTATCACAAAGTTTTTGGACTATTTTAAGACTATTAGGATAGTCAATTTATGTTGATTAATAGTCCCCTTCGATGGCATTCATTTTGTCATCCTTCAAAATCACCTCCATACAACTCATATATGTAAAAAATTAACCATACAATTCATGATTTCCAAACCTGAAATAATGATTTAATACTCATATAAGAGTCCAAACAATGACCTTCAAGGAACAAGACAGTCAAGAGCAGTCAAGGTGATGTTCTTATGAGTTGATAGGGTCAAAGGGAGGCTTAGTATTAGAGATATGCCTTTAAATAGTGATCTCTCAACACCTTATGGTTTCAAGTAGTATTGAAGTCTCTTGGTAGCCCTATTTTCGTTTATGGAAATACTCATGACAATCTTGAAGGAACAAAACTATTTATGTACATCAGTCCACTATGACTATCATAGTATTAGAGTCTTTTAGAAACCTTCCCAACTTTCTCCTTCATAAGATTCATAGTCCATAATTCAAGTGTATTAAATTTCTGCCATAAATGTCCTCTTTCCATTCAAGTGTATACTTCATGATTAGGTATTCAAGTGTATACTCTATGACTTTGTATTTGTCTTCGAGTGTATACTCTATGACTTGTATTCAAGTGTATATCATGACTATGTATTCGAGTGTATACTCCATGGCGTTGTGTATTCTATTGTATACTTGTTGCGTTTTGTGATTGGGAAAAAGGTGTGAAGAATCTATATGAAGGTCTTTCAAACCTACTCAAGGAGTTTTGAAGCTTTCTTGGCCATTATTTGACAAAGTGTGATGACTGTCCTAAATGATTATGCATGACAGTGTTGGGGAAGCAATTGGAAGTTCATCAAATATAAGTCTAAAAGTGGTGTTTGTGCTTATTCCTTGTTGGGAACGGGTCTTAGAAGGTCCTACAGACCTGAACAAAGGATTTTAGAGCATTCTTCAAGGGTTAGACAAGTTTTATTATGATTGTCCCAAGAGGACTAGTTTTACAATCATTGAGTAAGTGTTGGCACCCAAGTAAGTTAGGGTTTGCTTTTGAGTCTAGGTGTTTAATACCTATTGGAATCACCTTTAGAATGTTTGAAATAGGCTCCCAAATTTGTATAGAGGTTTTTGAAAGCATTCCAAGTTGATTTGCCTTAGTTCATTGAAGTCATATAGGAAGTTGTACATAGGAGTAGCAATGGAGAACATGCAAGAACAATTTGTCTTTTGGGTCTGTTTTCATGAACTCCACCCTTCCTTTGCATCATTTATGACTTTGTGTATTTGAGTGTATACTCCATGACTTTGTATGTTCAAGTGTATACTCCATGACTTTGTGTATTCCATTGTATACTTGGTGCATTTTGTGATTGGGAAAAAGGTGTGAAGAATCTATATGAAGGTATTTCAGACCTGCTTAAGGAGTTTTGAAGCTTTCTTGGCCATTATTTGACAAAGTGTGATGACTATCCTAAATGATTATGCATGGCAGTGTTGGGACATCAATTGGAAGTTCATCGAATCTAAGTCTAAAAGTGTTGTTTATGCATATTCCTTGTTGGGAAGGGGTCTTAGAAGGTCCTACAGACCTGAAGAAAGGATTTTAGAACATTCTTCAAGGGTTAGACAAGTTTTATTATGACTGTCCCAAGAGGACTAGTTTTACAATCATTGAGTAAGTTTTACAATCATTTGTCTTTTGGGTCTGTTTTCATGAACTCCACCCTTCCTTTGCATCATTTAGGACTTCGCGTATTTGAGTGTACACTCCATGACTTTGTATGTTCAAGTGTATACTACATGGCTTATATGTGTGTTCAAATGCATATTCCATGACTTATGTATGTTCAAGTTATCTTGATATGAGGTGTCTTATTCAGAAGTTTGTAGAACCTTGTTATTCATTCTGATTGTGCTATTCATTATCATTATAAAATTTCTAATTATCATTGTCTTATTCATCATGCTTGTAGAAATCATCATCATGTTGAGGAAATGAGCAAAGACTCTAACACCATAAGAGCATGAAGCTGAGAATGAGAGGAAAAGAGAAAGAATGAGGTGAATTTAGGAAAGTAGGAAATTTTCAACCATATAAGAAGACATTCCACCATTGCCAATTGAAGAGGAACATGACACATCTAATGAAGCTAAGAGAGAGATGGAATTGGCGACACAAAGGGAATGAATTCAAAACCTCCGTGCAATGAGGAAAGTGAATCTACAAGTTGGAGGCACTCCATCGTCCACAGGTCAAGTTGAAGGAACACCATCTTTCACAGGTGAAGTAGAAGGAACATCTGCATTTTCTTCTCAAGTTGGTGGCATGCCATCATTCACACCTCAACTTGAAGGTACATCATTTTAATCCTTTTCACCTCCAGTCAAAGGTACGTCATCTATCCCATCTCAAGTAACTATTGAAGAAATTCCTAATGTTGAGTCTACTTAAAAAAATTAAAACGCCTCCTAGAATTTTGCATAGGAAGCCTAAGTTTCTAATTAATATTGATGGGAATGTATTGGAGCCCATGTAGGATAAGATTCCCATGCACACTTGCCAAAGATATGCGAATAAGATATGGAAATTATTCTTTGAGAATTTAAATGAAACTAAAAGATGTCAACTCTTTGTTGAATTGATGAGAAATCTGAAATTTAGGCCCACTATGAAGATTCTTGGCCTAAGAACATCAAATTGTCTCAAGTGAAAAATCAATTGTCAAGAATCTAATGAGTGCATATGAGAGTGTGGGTTCCACCTCACACACCAAGGATAGTAATTTCACACGACGTGTCATTACATCGACAATTGTAAGCCAACAAACAAAAAAAGCTTGCCTCATTAGAAAGACAAGTCAAGCATTGAAAATAAATAGAAAAACTCTAATGAGAGTCATTGGAAGACTTCAAAGAGTTGAGGATCCAAACACTACTGAATTATGGGCATTCTCTGGGAGACTCCCATGGAAATACAAAGTTGTTATTGAAGCTTTGAGATACTAATGAAGACTTTTGGAAGAATTACACAAGGGTATCTCTGAATCAAAGGGATGTGGTAAGAAGGAGAATTAGTAGTCGAAACCATGAGCCACATCCAAAGCATTTTTGGATATGACTCAAACACATTTTTTTGGTAAATTTCTAGAAATGTTTCCTCAAATTAAAATTTTTCAAATATATTTTGAAATACTAAAACCTTTCTTTGTCAAAATAAATCACACATGCACTACTTGTTGTTGTAGATTACATATTGAATTTTCTAACCATTGGGATGTTTATCGGTCTATATGTTTAGATTTGCATACTAACAATGTTTTGTAGGATTGTGGCATATGTGTCCCACCAACTACTTCAAGAGACTTCATATTAATAATTTTATGAGATAGAGAGGAAGGTCAAATATTCTACAGGAAATTATGCTTGGATGGCACATGTCAGCATTGTGGTGGCTTGCAACATATGCCAATATGTGAACATATGGAAAGAACACATGCAGTTGGAAATAGACTAGTAGAGTTTGGCAAGTATAAAATAGTGGCATACAATACAAAAGATGGTAAAGAAGAAAAGAGGTGTGAATATGTCATTCAAAAGATTCCAGTGTATCAATTTATGTCTATATTTCGTGACAGTATAGTGTATGAGTATGTAAAACATGCCCATAGAGCTCGATGGTTGGACTTGCAATTCAAGTTATGAAAGGACACATTTCTAGTTGGTAGCATTGTTTCATTTATCAACTTTGCAGAGAACTACGAGTTACAGCCACAGTGTGAGGTGCAATCCAATATTACAACTCGACACATGTTTCTATATTTTTGCACATCGCATTCATTCATGCAAATGATAGTACAAAGGATGACAGAAAGATCATAAGGGAGTATCATTTTTATATAAGCAATGATTGCACGCATTCTGCGGAGTTTGTGCAAGGTTGCTTTTAGGTGTTCTACAATGATTTGGCTAGAAGGGGCATATTGTTCAGTTAGCATATCATATGGTCGGATAACTGTGCATAACAATTCAAGAACTCGCAAAATTTCTATTGGCTAAGCAGGAGGCATAATATTACAGGTGTTCAGCATATGTGGAACTTTTGTGAGGTCAAGCATGGAAAGAGGGAGCATGATGGTGCAGGAGCATGTATCAAAAGAGCCATAGCACAAGAAGAGTTAAAGTATAAAGACAATGCAAAGTTGACAAATGCAAAATCAATTGTCAAGTGGTGTAATGCTTCAATGGGATTAGGTAATGAAGGTAAGTCTTTAGTTCGTAGATTTTTTTGGTTGATAGATGATACTAACATTGCACCATATGAGGAATGTTGTACACTTATAGGATCAAGTGAGCTACACTCTTTCAGAAGCTCAATTGCAGGTTCATGGAGTATCTGTACACAAAAGATGGCATGCTTTTGTTCTTCATTTACAATTCAAGCCTGGCATGAGTGCAAGTCAAAGGAGTGGGTTGACGAATGACAGTTAAGTTATCTTAGCCCACTTGACATGTATCGACCTCCGATGGAACTAGAAACAATAGAGATGGAATCATCGGTTGACTTTGACCACATATCAGATCTAGTTCAACCAGGTAATATATCTATTTGCATAGTTTTTGAAATTCCTAATGTTATCTTATACTTTGTAGTATTTTTGTAATGTTGACTAATTTCATCTAATTTGTTGCACATATCATTGTAGGGCGTGTTTATGCAGTTATTGCAGATGAAGATAACGAAGAGGGAATAGATTATTAATTATGTCATTATGTTGAGGCCAAAAATAAATTGGAGGCCCCAGTTACAGATGGAGAAAACATCGAATACCTTACAGGCCCAGTGGTTGTTACTAGAACATGGCTTAGAAGGTACCCACATAAGAGTGTTAATGTTTGGTTGTTTGAGGACTTTGACATGCATCGAAAGATTCTTCATTACTCCAACCTTGTCATGAAAACCAATGTTCATTTGATACAATATCAAGGTAGACCTTTGAACAAGACCTTATGGAAGGTGCATGAGTCTAACCATGAGGCAATACTTGACACAATAAAGAGTAGAGAAGACCCAGATGGTTCGTTGGATTAATTTGTAAGTATGCATAAAACTTTCCTAGATAGTTACTTGTACTTAGTTTTGTATATAGACAATAGTATGAATTGCTTCCCTTCAGTATATTTATGTTTAGTCAATTTTGCTTTTTGATGCTTCTCACAGGAGGTCACGACTCCAGTCCGTCCAACTATTGATAAAGAAGATAGAGAAAAGATGATGGAGAGTGATCATCAGATGGAGGTAAGTGATCAATTATATATGTGATGTTATATATTTCATGTACATTTTGTTATAGTAATGTGCATATTATTTGATTGTATTAATAGGTGGAGCTGCATGAGCTTAAACTGTCGAAGAGGTCTACTCGACATCAAGGAGAGGATAATTCATGGATTGGATCTCATGAGTCACTTGACCCATACTTCACTAGAATAATCTTGAGGTGTGGAGAGATTTTGATGCAGAGTAGGGTGGATGATCATAAACTAACTAAACAATAAGGCAACAATATGCGTTTCAATCCCCAAGCTTCAACTCTTCATTCTAGGGATTCTAACATGACATATGGGGGCTGCACACATAAATTTCAACCATTAACACAATCTACCAAAGCTTATTCTACAAACCCTAGCTCTTATACATCTTCTATGCCCAAAACATGTGGTTTTATAGCCTAGGACATCAACAAACAAGCACTTAACACCCTCCCCCCACTCCTGCAACATCAACAACACAAAACACTACCCATCTACCAGTTCTCAGGCCATTTCATCAGTGGAATGACTCAAAACTTTATTTTCTTCACTCAAAACACTAAAACCTAAGGTTTCAAAACATAGAGCAACTTTTTGCAACATAGAGCAACTTTTTACAAATTTTACAATCCCTTCAAGGCTTCAATGAAACATAGATTCACTCTAATGTGACTTCCCGACAAGAATCCACATTCACCTTTGACAATTTGAAAATTTGCTCACCCTAGGTAAATGTCTCATGACAATCATGAGGGTTAATGACAGTCATCTAGGGACTGTCCTATGGCTGTTGGTAATTCTTTATTGTAACATGATAATATGATAACATGATGCCAAGGGAGGTCTCGTTTCATGTGCCAAGTGCCCCAATCGTTTGGGGTAGCACGCTACCGGCAAAGTCCCTTAAGATCCCTAAGATGCAAAAATTGTCAAACTTTGACGGAGTAGTTCTCAAAATTCCTGGTACCTGGGAACGTTTCGTTTGGAGATACAGGTGCACGTGGGGTCCATCCACAATAACCTCTCTCAGTTTTGGTCAAATCTAGTCCATTTGATCGTGCCGAAATCAAACGCATTCTTACAAAATGCTTCAGTTCTATGTAGTAGAAATATGCTAGGAGTGACATTTTGCATTCCATAGCTCGTGGGGCCGAACAGACTACGCCAACATGTTGGGGTGGGTAGATAAATGCTAGGGGAGGTCTCATTTCATGTGCCAAGTGCCCCAATCATTTGGGGCAATAAGCTACCAGCAAAGTCCCTTAAGATCCCTAAGATGCAAAAATTGCCAAACTTTGACGGAGCAGTTCTCAAAATTCATGGTCGCTAGGAACGTTTCGTTTGGACCTCCAGGTGCACGTGGGGTTCATCCACAATAACCTCTCTCAGTTTTGGTCAACTCCAGTCCATTTGTTTTGGTCAACTCCAGTCTATTTGACCGTGTCAAAATCAAATGCATTGTTTCAAAATGATCTAGTTTCATGCAGTAGAAAGATGCTAGGAGTGACATTTTGCATTCCATAGCTTGTGGGGCTGAACAAACTATGCCAACATGTCGGGGTGAGCGGGTGCCCCAATCATTCGGGGCAGCGGGCTACCGGCAAAGTCCCTTAAGATTTTTAAGATGCAAAAACTACCAAACTTTGATAGAGTAATTCTCAAAATTCGTGGCAACTAGAAACATTTTGTTTAGACCTATAGGTGTACATGGGGTCCATCCACAATAACCTCTCTCAGTTTTGGTCAACTCCAATCCATTTGACCATGCCAAAATCAAACATATTCTTGCAAAATGCTTCAATTCCATGCAGTGGAAAGGTTGCCAGGTGCCATATTTTTTGTTCTTCTCATCATGGGGCCGAACTGACTACGTCAACATGTCAAGGTGGGTGAGTAAATGGTAGGAAGGTCTCATTTTGTGTGTCAAGCATCCCAGTCATTCCAGGCTATAAGCTATCGACAAAGTAGAAAGTTGCTAACACTGAAATTTTGCATTCCATAGGTCTTGGGGGCAAAATGACTGTGCCAACATGTCTGGGTGGGTGGGTAAATGGTAGGGAAGGTCTTGTTTCATGTGCCAAGCATCCCAATCATTCTGGCCTCCAAGCTACTGACACCTAGCACCTTTCGTGTTTGCCGGTAGTTTGCAGTCCAAAATGACTGAGACACTTGGCGCATGAAATGAGACCTCCCCTAGCATTTACTTGCCCACCCGGACATGTGGGCGAAGTTGGTTCAGCCCCACGATGAGTAGAACAAAAAATATGGCACATAGCAACCTTTCCACTACATGGAACTAAAGCATTTTGTAAGAATGTGTTTGATTTTGGCACAGTCAAATGGACAGGACTTGAACAAAATTGAGAGAGGTTATTTTAGACAGATCCCACATGGAGTTGTAGGTTAAAACAAAATGTTCCCAGTTGCCATAAATTTTGAGAACCGCTCCATCAAAGTTTGGCAGTTTTTTCATCTTAGGGATCTTAAGGGACTTAGTCGATAGCCTGTTGCCCCAAACGATTGGGGCACTTGGCACTAAAATGAGACCTCCCCTGACATTTACCCACCCATCCCGACATGTTGGCATAGTCCATTCAGCCCCACGAGCTATGGAATGCAAAATGTCACTCCTAGCATCTTTCTACTACATGAAACTGAAGCATTTTGCAAGAATGCATTTGATTTCAACACGCTCAAACAGATTGGAGTTGACCAAAACTAAGAGAGGTTATTGTGGATGGACCCCACATGCACTTGTAGGTCCCAAGAAAATGTTTCTAGTTGTCATAAATTTTGAGAACTGCTCTATCAAAGTTTGGCAGTTTTTGCATCTTAGGGATCTTAAGGGACTTTGCCGGTAGCCTGTTGCCCCGAATGATTGGGGCACTTGGCACATGAAATGAGACCTCCTCTGACATTTACCCACCCACCCTAATGTGTTGGCATAGTCTGTTTGGCCCCACAATCTATGGAATACAAAATGTCACTCTTAGCACCTTTGTATTGTATCAAACTGAAGCATTTTGCAAGAATGTGTTTGATTCTGGCATGGTCAAACAGACAAGAGTTGAACAGAACCGAGAGAGGTTATTTTAGACAGACCCCACATGCACCTATAGGTCCAAATGAAATGTTACCAGCTACCATGAATTTCAAGAACTACTCCGTCAAAGTTTGGTAGTTTTTTTCATCGTAGGGATCTTAAGCGACTTTGTCAGTAGCCTGCTGCCCCGAATGATTGGGGCTCTTGGCACACAAAATGAGACCTCCCTTGGAATTTACTCACCCACCCCGACATGTTGGCATAGTCCATTCGGCCCCACGAGCTATGAAATGCAAAATGTCACTCCTAGCACCTTTCTACTGCATGAAACTGAAGCCTTCTTGAGTGTGTACGATGGTAGGGTTTGGACAAATGGAAATTTGTTGTTAAAATTCACAACATCTTGATGGTATTGTGGCCATGATCTCCTCATATGACATGAGAAGAACTATTCCATATCATTTTTGTCCCATAACCTTGATTATTATGATTAGAAGCATGGGAAAAAACCCTACAAGAAACAAAGCAATGATTAGATCTCAATATGATCATGATATACCCAAGCATCTATATTAGTCTAAAGATTTGGTGAGTTTCCATTGGCACCCAAACCCTGGATCATCATTAGAAATCCTTGAATGCTAATTATAGTCATTATGCTTCTTTCTTATTAATTCTTACTAATCATGGTGAGTTGGTGAAATCTTGTTATATGTCATTGGAGAGGGATCCCTAGAGTTGGAATAGTTGTTTGAGACCTTGTTGAATGTGTCTGAGGTGTTGGAACAAGAATTTGGAAACCTTGAATCCTTAAAGCCATTTGGTGTTATGCCTAGAGGCCTAATTTGCAGAAGAATAGTCAATTTTTGGAGTGTTTCATACAAAGTGACCACCCCTAAAATCTTAGTATGTTGTGTAAAGTCCAAATGGGTATCTAAATCTATGTTTATATTCTAGGTTTCAGGCCTAAGTTGAAAATTATGTAAGAAAATGTCATTTTGTTGTACTACTAGGCCTAGGGTCAGTCAAATAAGGAAATCTTAGAAGCTTGTTGTTCCTAAGTTCTTGTGAAGCATCATTGCATTGTATTTGTTGTCTCTATCTTGTGTAAGACCCTCCTGGTGTAGGTTATGGTGTTTGAGGTGTTAATGACCCATAAGACCTTAGAGCCTAGTATACACCTAAGGGTGGCTATGAGAATATAAACTACAAATTTTACTTTTGAATGTTGAAACCATTGTGTTCTACCCTATCTTTGCATTGGATATGCACAAAATGGTTTTGTTGATAAGGCTTTAGAAACTTTCAAGAAAGGACCTTGATGCAGAGGAAGGACCTTCTTTAGGACAATAACACAAAATGACAAAGTGTTCTTACACCATCTTCATTTATGCTCCTAGGTGTACCTCTATAGGACTGTAACATTGAACTCTTTTTAGACTCTTTTTATTGTCAGAAGCAACTATTGAAGGTTAATTTCTCACCCATCTTGCTTTAATAATGACCTCACACACGTGGCTAGTATGGATATTCATATAATGACCTCACACACGTGGCTACTATGGATATAAAGCTAATTGCATTTGTTTTGGACATTTGGAATCCTATTCCTTTATTTATTTTTCTAAAATGGGCGAGGATTTCTGATTTTAGGGTTGGTTTTTCCTTTTGGCACATGATTTTCTAATTTTTCCCTATTTATTTCTCATGATAAACTTATTACGTTTCTGATTTTATTGCTATAGGTTGTCTAGGAGGGCTAGTCTCAGGATTGGAGGAGAAAATATTAATAAACTTGAGGGGAATCTGTGTTGTTCTTCCTTTATATGAGGATCATGACTATGTAAATTCATGACTACATTCTCTAAGGCTTATGTTTGATGGAGGGTTTTCTGGACTCTAATTTCATTAAGTGGTTTTAGGATAAGTCTCTAAGGGAAGTCATTGAGTTTTTTATGGTGCAACAAGGTTATCACACCTATACTTTGGAATATGCTACCCTTGAGACAATCCTTCCCAACCTTCTGATTGATATTATGCAAGGTAGATCTTAGGGACAGTCACAGAGGCAGGGTGCAGTCATGTTTCTTATTTAGTTAATGTGGTCCTTAATCAATGTGAGAGAGTGGGTATATTCTCTTAATGATGATGCTGAGACAGTATGATGAGGCAGTCATCAAAATACCATGAAGAAGAATGGTAATAAAATAGTCACAAGGTAAAATAATCATGCTTTGATGTTGCCATAGAGTCACGCAAAGGGAGATCAGTGTTCAAACATGATTATGAAGGGTTTTAAAAGCTAGCAGAGGTTTGTCATACTTTGAGGATGGTTACATTTTATATCATTCCTACTTCAAGTGCAATCACATAAGATGGATGTTATGGGTGGCCATGGTTGTCATGAGATTGAGTACATTGACTTGGATCCAGGAGGATGATTCAAGATCATTAATATCATAGTATTTTGAGAGGGGATCAAAGATATCATCATATATTTTATCTAGGTTCATGAGTTATGGAGAATCAGAAGATGTTGTGGTGGAATAAACATACAATTTCATCAAAGGACTTCCGACACCTTACCAATATAGGACTGCTAAATAGGGGCAACATTGTAACAACTTTTGTGCTTTGATTTACCATTAAAACCATGCATAGAATTATTCTAATAAACTTTCCAAAAGACTATCCTATGAGTTTTGGGGAGTATAGATATGTAATCAAGGTCTCTAAAGGACTGCCCCCATGTGTCTAGCTCACTAAACTTCATCACAATACTATCTAGCTAACCCCAACCTACTTATGAGCAACATTAATGACTATCTTAAATCATTTGGACTGGAGTATTATTGCAAGAAAGGTTTTGAGTACTCCTTAGACTTTCATAAAGTAATCACTGAGGGTATCAAGACCTAAGAAGTTCACAAAGCCATCCTATAAACAAATTACAAGAAGAGGAATAGTCATGAGGCTCTAAAAAGGTTACTTCAAGGGTTTTCATTGTAAGCAAGAGGTGAAAAGTTTGTAAAGTGGCTCAATGCTGTGGGGACTATTATGCTGATATGAATTGCTGATGGACTATCTTTAATGCAAGGTACAATCGTAAAAGATTGCCCTAATGTAGGATCTTTGTCATGTTAATATAGGGGAATTTGTCACTCTTTGATCTACAAGTCATGAGGGATGGTGAGTGAGTGTGGCTTAATAGGTTTCATTCAAGGTGAGAACAATCCAAGCTAGACATCTTGGATATTAACTCTTTCCTACTCATCCCAATTGCTATAAGACTACAAGAACATTCAAATCATACACCAAAGAAAGCACTAAAATCCAATTGCCAACATGCTAGTGAATGAGAATTGTATGTGACCACATAAAAAAAATCATACTATTCGTCAACAAATACCATCTCCTTGGTCCAATAATTCAAAAGACCTAGAAAGCACATGTCAATGCACATTTAGATGAATAGACACACTTCCAACTTTATTGTTTCATGGAATGCAATGATTGCAAGATATGCACGAAATGGATTTGTTAAAAAGACTTTAGAAAATTTTGAACAAGTAAAAGTAATTGGCACGTGTAAAGACAAATTTCACAACCTTTGCCAACATCCTCCCTATCTGTACACCAAAATAGAATGTTTGGAACATCATATGGACAGCCATCAAAGCATAAAGGATATAGGAAATTTGTCACATGTTGTAATTGTAGCCGCCCTTGTAGACATGTATGCAAAGTGTGGAAGCATAAACAAGGCACATGAACTATTTGGCATGATGCCCCAAAGAAATGTCACCTCATGAAGGCACATGAACTGTATGGAAAGTGTGGAGGCATAGGTCCAAGGCGCATGAACTATTTGAAATGATGCCTCAAAGAAATGCACAATCCCATAGAATGCAATGATTGCAATATATGCACAAAATGGATTATTTGAAAATGATTTATAAACTTTCAAGCAAATGCAACTGGCACATGTAAAACCAAATTCCTGTAACGATAATTGATCATCATATTAAATATTTAATATACGTTGTCATATACATAATGTCATGAACATAACATCTAGTTTATATACAAATCCATATTGGCATATATTCAAAAATATACATCGGTAGTTCATACATAAGTATGTATACAAAGCCCTCTAGACATACAAAAAAATCTCAAAAACTAGTTTCCTATGGACTTTTATGAAATAATCAGTGGCCCTTGCTTGACCGTGAAGATATAGAGCCAATCACTGACTTATCAGATCTCTCTGTTGTCGAGTACACCTCTTTGACAGAAGTTGATTTGGCTCCACCTGTTAATACAATCAAACAATATATGCACATTAATATATAACATCACATATATAACATGAAATATATATCACATATGTAAGATCGATCACTTGCTGCCACTTGGTGATCACTCTCCATCATCTTGTCTCTCTCTACATCCGTACTTGGACGGACTGGAGTTGTGACCTCCTGTGAGAAGCATCAAGAAGCAAAATTGACTAAACATAAATTTCATTTATGTGCATCAAATGACATGAGATAAAACAAGAAATACAAAATTATGATATTTTCATGTTATTGGCTCATACCTCAATCAAAGGATTTGCAAACATCATGGCTGCAACAATGCCTATCTGCGCTAACTCATGAAGATCAGGAGTCTCCATTATATTCAACATCTAAAAATCAAGTTCAAGATTATTCAAACAAAATAAATACATAACATTATTTTAAAAATGCATAATGATTAGAAATGGTTAAATTTACCTTCGTAAAAGTGGTGGTTTGGCGTCCAGGGGACCAAGGAAACCGTGGAGGTGCCGGTAACTATTGAAATCATCTAATTGTCACAAAATAATATTACCATTGACATATCTACAATAATTATGATTATGTGATAAATTATATACCTGCTGACTTGACCTCTCTCATAACTTGCCAATGGATGGCTAACAGAGGCAAGATGAAGACTCTGATCCTGGAATTTCATTATGCAGACAATTACATACATTATTTTTGACTTATAATATAGATAATCATATAAAATTAATTACAAATTTCAAATAACAATATACTAAATTAAGATGAAACTTGTAACAAATTACCTGAGAGTCACTACCAAATGTATGCTGTAAGAGATCGTCACTGAGAACAAGATCATCCAATATGTCCTGCCCATGTGTCGCAGCATCCTACCCCTACATCACAACATCCTGCCGAGAGTCCTGTCGTGCCTCCAGCATCCCATAATCACATAGGTTCCCACATGTACTACACAAATGTGGGGACACATGACGCCTACTACTCTCACCCTCATCAGCTTGGGTAAGATCATCAGCATGCTATGATAGAGTTTGGGTGAGAGTAGTCAATGAATGTAAAGTCTCTAGCTCAACACTCTCCTTCAAAGCCAAAGGGAGTGACCTATGTTCCGGCGTTGCTCGGGGTATAGGCACATGGTCTTCATCTCACTGAGACCTGGGTCTATCTTGGGTAGAGCCACCACCTCTACCCTGGAACTCACGAATGTTAAAATAATTTAGAATCTTGTTGAGGACAAACTCACAATAGAGTTTCCTTGAGAAATATTGTGGTACCTCATCATTGTTGCATGGGCACTGATCGAAGACCATGTACCATCTATCCCAAAAGTTTTGGGATATTTCTTCATTCCTACACCAATGTATAGGAAGCTGTTTGCAACTTTCTTCTAATCTTTGGCCGGTTTTGGGATTAATAAAGTGTGCACATAATTGAGATTTTGTAATTTTTTCATTCTTGACTTGTTCATATGACAACTTGTCAGCATAAATTGCCAACTTGTCTCCCTATAGTCTTGGAATTCAGTGATTTGTTTTGTCACCAAATCCATGTGGGAAACAATCTCCTCTAGTGATTTTGCAAGTGCCCTCCTACGATAAGTGGTTCCACTTGGATTGTTTAGGGTTTGAATAATAGTTTGAAGATGTTTCTTGTTTTCTTCTATTAGCCCTAGGTAGTGTTCTTGATTATCCCTTACATTAAAAGAAGGTGAAGGTGGGTTTTGAGGGTTTGGAGGGTTTTGGGGGTTGTTTTCACCCTCCTTAGTTGGATTTAGGTTTTCTCTTTCTCTAATAACTGTAAATGCAATATAAAAACAAATCAAACATTGCAAAACTCAAAAATTGTTCTCAAACTAACAAAATCAATCAAACCCTACCTTTTTCCTATGCTGGAGCCTCCAAATTTGCATGATGACTTCTTTGGTGGCAAGGTGGCATTATGAATTTATTATTTTCTCTATTACACTTGATTGGATAGCCTTTTCTTCAATGCGATCATGCTTTTCCCTGTTTTCTTTACTGCTAAGCTTGCAATGGTTGTGGTTGTGAGTGAGGAGAAATGTTTTTTTTTCCTTTTATGCAAACTAAAATGCGCATGAGTTTTAAAACGTGTACGCATTATAACGCGAGTGTGTTATAACTCGCTCACGTTTTTCTTTAATTTTGGAGATGGTGGCGACTTTTTGGTCCCCCATCTCTTTGCATTTACCCTACAATAAATTTTAAAAAAATATAATAAAAAAATCAAAATATGAAAAAAAAACATATATCTACAATCTACGTTTCGAGTACTACAAAAGGGTATTCGTCAATTTTTTAAAAAGTGTATTTTAATGGCAAAAATTAATAGCAGAAGATGATTTTTTTAAAAAACTATGGGAAAGCGGGGGTGGACTACCACATAGGATGCCACATAAGTAGTTTCAGGTGTAACTTTGCTGGGTGGTACAGTTCCGCCTAGTAAGGTTACGCTCATAACCATGCAGGGCGAGTCAAATGAGGGCGGAACCTTACCGGGCTACCACTTGGTAAAGTTACGCTCATAACCATGCGGGGTGAGTCAAATGAGGGCGGAACCTTACCGTCTGGTAAGGTTATGCCCGGAACTACTTTTTTAATTAAAGTTTTATAAATAATTATTTTTTAATGTAGATTCCATACAATATAGAATAACAGGGTCAGGACAACATCAACACATGAATTACAAATTAACAGGGCAAATACAAGACAAAAAATTAACAAGCAAGGGTAATTTTTTTTTAATAAATAATAATAAAGTTTATTATTTTATAATTGATTTAATTTTATTAGGGTTTAATCTTTTATTTAAGTTAGGTTTAAATTTTTATTTAAGTAGGGTTTAATTTTTTTTAAATTATATTTTAGGGTTTAATTCAATTTTTATTTGGGTTTAAATTTTTTTAAATACTATCTTAGGGTTTTAATTGAATTTTTTATTAGGGTTTAAACGATTTAAATTAGGGTTTAATTTTTTAAAGTAGGGTTTCATTGATTATTTGTTAATTAGGATTTCTAAAAATTGACAAATACTATACAAATAAACACCTAGATTAATAACAAAAAAATCAATACAAATTAACAAAAAATAAACTTAAATTTATGTGAACTTCCCCATCCATATCCGTGTATGCTCTTTCCTCATGTTGTAAGATGATCTTGGAAATCAGAAACGGTGTGGTTTCATTGATTATTTGTTAATTAGATTTTCTAAAAATTGACAAATACTATACAAATAAACACCTAGATTAATAACAAAAAAATTAATACAAATTAACAAAAAATAAACTTAGATTTATGTGAACTTCCCTATCCATATTCGTGTATGCTCTTTCCTCACATCATAAGCTGATCTTGGAAATAAAAAATGGGGTGGTTTCATTGATTATTTGTTAATTAGGGTTTCTAAAAATTGACAAATACTATACAAAAAACTCCTAGATTAATAACAAAAAATCAATACAAAGTAACAAAAAATAAACTTAAATTTATGTGAACTTCTCCATCCATATCCCCATATGTTTGTTCCTCGTGTTGTAAGATGATCTTGGAAATCAGAAATGGTGTGGTTTATGTGAACTTCCTTATCCATATCAGTGTATGCTCTCTCCTCACGTCATAAGACGATATTGGAAATTAGAAACGGTGTGGTTTCATTGATTATTTGTTAATTAGGGTTTATACATATTTGTGCAGACTTGAATTAAAAGGTAATTTGTGATGGGGAACAAAAGGAATATGTCAAGGATTTTTTAATGAAGAAGGTTTGACGAAGATAAAAATCTAAGAGGAAGAATTGAGAGAAATTCAACCTTAGAAGGATTGGTTAAACATAGTCAAGAAGCATAAGATCAAATTACCAATGAACAAGAGGAAGAACATCTTGGGTTTGATCAAATCGAAGAAGAAATTGAACAAGGTGTAGAAAACATTGTGACCGAGGAGGAAATTGAGAACATAACATATTTTAAGGATATGGAAAATCTAGCAGATTTAGATAAGATGTACTTTTTAGTAAGATTTCACCCCAAGAAATGTTACCTGATAGTACAATAAAACTTCAGGGTAAAATCAAGAAGTTGGGTCCATGAAAAGGGGATTCGACCAAAAGAAACTCGCAGAAAATGCATATACGTTATTGAAAAAATGCGTACACGCTTAGCTATGAGTACCCGAGCCTAAATCAAAATGCGTATGCATTATGATTCAGGTACGCAATAAGAAATGCATACGCGTTATAAAATGCATATGCGTTATAATGTGTACATGTTTACTAATGCGTACGCATTTCTAAAAAGTATTTAATTTTTAAAATAAACGACTGTCATTTTCATTTCTTCCTACGAATTTCTTGGAGAGGAATAGTGACAGAGCCATACGTGTACGCATTCTTCAAGACTTAAACTAGCCCATTTTTAGTTGCCACCTCCCCCCGTCGATGCAAGGGACCTCCGCAACCTCCAAGTTGGTTAAATTCTGCATTTTTTTGGTTCTATATCTTGCATTTTTTACTTGTAATTATAGTTTACTCTTTGTTTATTTTGTTTGTAATTAGCTTGTTTAATTTATATTTTTTAAATTGTTTTTGGAAACAAAATCATCACGCAAACGAGAAACCGTAAATTCTAAATTGAAATCCACAAAATTTATACCTAATTTAACTAATTTAACCCTAAACCACACAAAACCTAGACTTAGAAATCAAAACCCTAAACCCTAGGTTCCAAAAAATTTAGACCTAAAAACTAAAACCCTTAACCCTAGGACCTAAACCCTAAAACCTAAACCTAAAACCCTGAACCGTAAACCCTAAAACCTAAACCTTAAACCACAAAACCTAAACCTAAAACCCTAAACCCTAAACCACAAAACCTCTCGTAGGGCCTATAATTAAGTAGGTATATAATTAATAATTATCACAATTCTTAAATACATGTCACATAACTGGTATCAAATCTCTCTAAGCCCCGATCTCATTTATTTTCCCATCAATATTAGGTATTCATGTTCCTTACTACTTAGCTCATGTATTCCTCCCATAGACCTTTAAGATTTTTAATTACTTCATATCCCTTGTATTTGTGGATCTTAAAGTTTGATTCCATAGTCCCATCTACATCTCTTGCACCTCCAACATCCTCATATAAGAATTCTTGAGATCCCAACCATTAAGCTGAGCTAAGATGTATTTTTACCATTTGAGCATTATTTAGGCATGAGTTTTTATGGATCCTCAAGTTATTTAAATGCAATACTCCACCTACCTCCCCCACCTTTTCAAATATGAAATTAACGATTAGATTGACACTAATGGGTGTGTAGAATCATCTATATCCTATCAAAATGATATTGAGCTCAACAAAGGCATATACGTACATGCAATGCCTAAAGAATTTGAAAATAGGTATAAGAATATATATTAAGCATAAATCAAATTTAAAAGTAGGTGAAAATGCAAATCCTAGAGCCAAATAAGGGTGGGTAGGGTGATCAAAAGATATGAAAGGTAAGCAATCACCAAATCTATAAATAATAATAAAGTAATAAGTTACAAGGATAAAAAAGAAAAGTTAGATATGATAGTATGATGTATTCAGAGATAAATGTAGATTTGAAATCCCTAATGTCAATAATAAACATTAGGAAGAAAACTATGTCATGTAAGCTCAATTAGGTTTACCAAAATGAAAATAGAGGTTCCATATGGTTAGTCTAGGAGAATTTAATAGAATGGATACACGTAAGAAAATAATTATCCTAAACAAACATAAATAACTAACATTGTATAGAATTGACAATTGGTCGATGTTATAATTACAAAATAAATGAGGACAAGAATGCTTAGTTGTATCACTAAATGATGAATATAATTGACAAGGGTCTTCTATGTGTTGATGTTTAGCTTTGAGAAATGTGATCTCTTAGTCTAATGAAGGCTATTTGTTAAATGTCTACTTTATACTCTAATGGAGAACAAATTCATAGGTAGGTATAGAATCAAAACTATGAACTAACTTCCTACTTTCGCAAACTTATTCCTATGCTCAAACAAACTTCTACCCTTCTACTTGCCTGGTCCAAACTGCTCTGCTATGCTCCTTCTATTAGCTAGGGGACAACTGATATTTATAAATATAAATTTACTAGGTTGTTGTATGATTAAAGACATGATGACACTTTTCCTTAACTAACCCTCTAATAGAAAACAAGATCGAAGGTCCAATGAATAAGTCCTAGGATACATATTATTTACTTCTTTTTAAGCACCAAATTCAAGTTCTTTGTTAATGACTTTTCTTTCAATGCTCTAGAATGATGAGAGATCTTTGAATGTGTGGATTCATCCTATATGAATGGAAATGAATGTCTTTAAAAACTAGCACATGACATCAAATTACAAAGAACATGTGTTTAGTTGGCTATCAGTGGGAAAGGTAAAGGGGGGAACTTGGCTGAATTTGAATTTCTAAATTTGATGTTGGGTGGAACAATGTTACGCCCGTTAGGTCAACCTTTTAAGCATGGACCCAAACTAGGATAAAAGACAAGCTAGATCATAATAGATAATGACAACCTAGGAATTAGTGTATGGATGGACATGATAATCATACAAATAGGTTGAATGTATTGTGATATGCACACATAGAAAAAAGGATATACAAATTCTAGAAATGAATTTGTAGATACATCAATTATATAAATAAGTATAAATATATTCTCTAAATACATGGGAAGGATGTTATAGCTACCCCTAGTTTCCGCACTATATGTCTTTAAGCATAATTTCACACTAGGAGGTTATGCTAGTGCATTAAATTCCTTGATTGGAAGAAAGAAGACTTATATGACCCTAATGGATTTCTAGAATAGAATACATAAATGTAACAAGGATTGGTTATTGAGACAATGCTTAGCTATAATTTGGACATGCCTTTAAATTCATTTATAACCTATTTTTTTATAAACTTGATAAAATGTTTACTTGACATTCAATATCTAGGTTCCGGTTCTAACTCTTTGGATTGATATAAATGCTCGATATAGAAAAATGGGTGTTTTAATTTTCATCCAAGACCTTTTGAAAGTGATTAGAAAAAAATATGGAATGAAGGGGAGGCTCGAATTGTTTGTATTTTCTACAACATAAATTAGTCTAAATTTTCATGCTGTGCATTTTTTAATGTTTTAAATTGAATGTGTCTTCAAATGACATGTATTTTTGAATTTGTCCATGTTCAATGTGATTTTTAGTTTAAATTGTGTACATTACTTAATTAGTTTGTTGATATATATTTTTTTATTGTTTAACATGCAGTTGCCCTTTCATCACATGGAGCCAAATATAGGTGTAGTTGATGAGTTTTCTATAGAGGATTTCATACATATTGAGTAGCCCAAAAACCCCTTACATAGACCATCACCTCCACATAATGGATCACCACCACAAAACCCCACACCTCCACCCTCTCCACCTCCTAACCCCCCACGTCCTCCAATTGATCAAAATTAGTTATGAGAGAGAATAAATGCAAACCTAAATGTCATTCAAGAAAATATAAATTTGATAAAAAATGAGCCCAACCTTCCCCCCATGTAGCATGATTTGCATCTTCGATGCAAACTGTTGTCGACTCTGTTTAATCCATCGATGCGGACCTAGTTAGTTTCCATCGATGGAGAGAAGAGAGAAGACAATTTTATGCAGATGGGTTGTCTTATAAAGAAATCCATGACCTTCATATCACCAAAGAAGCCATGTGCCAACATTTCTTTAACCCCAATACAAACAAAGCAATTCCATCCAATAAAAAATGAATTTCAATTAAATGGTATAGGCACCCACAGATAGCTACACATTTTTGGGACAAATGGTGGATGGTCTTTGATACTCCACCACATGGCAATTGTGAGGTGCCCCTTTATTTTTTGAGAAAGTTATGGGCTGAGTTAGAGTTAGGTAAAAAACCCAACTATTTTGATATGAGGTCATTCCAGGGAGTTGGGCATGGCATGCCCCAAAATAGATTAGGAGAACGTGTCAATTCTCAGTGACATGCTCCAATTCCATCGATTGTTGCTCCTCTAGCTAATAGTATTCCCACTACATATCAGCAATAGACGATATTATCGACATTAGGAGCACTGAGTTCTCTCTCAGGAGATCTCATTCATCAGACTACCCATGTGGAAAATGAAGTGGGTGATAGAGAGCATGGAGGTTCATCCTACGAGCATACTCAAGCATCCACTCCAACTCCACTTGTATCTACGATGGAATCATTTATGGATTTACTATATGCTGACGATCATCCTACATAGGTATGTACATCTTTTGAAAGGCATGTATTTTAATTTGTTTGAAATGTACAAAATTCATGTAAATAATAAAATTAAATTATATATACAATATAATAGTAATTTTCAATAAGTGTTCGGTGTAGATGCATGATCAGAGGAGCCCAGTTTCTCAATATGATCGTGTTTATTTTTCTAGAGTTGTAAAAATGGGCACACCTTACAGTCAAGTAAACCAATATATATTTTAATTTATGTCCATATCTAATTTAATTTGAATTTGTACACGTGTGTGAAATTATGATATATTATATCTATGCAGGGAGGTCATGCGATACCCATGACCGACCAACCACAAGGTGTGGTAAGCGCTCCTGAGTCATTATCATCTTTTATGCATGGGCCATCTCAGGTGCGTGCTTTCAAAATTTATTTAAGTTTGAAATTTACATGTGCTTTATAAACTCAATCCATGTACTATGATTATTTTATGCAGGATGATAGAAGTATCCTTATAGGTGGTAGGTAGGCTCCTGATCATGGTCATGCCATGAGGGCATGTCATTTGAGGTCCTAAACTATACTAAATCTCCTATACAAATTTTAGGTCTTTTAAATATATATTTAAAATCAATTAAAATCATTTTTTATCACTAATATTTTCTAACCTATTGTTTGCTTTATTTAAATATCTAGGAAATAGCAGCTCAATCATTTGGTCCTCAATCGATAGTTATACCACTTGTTGAACAAAATATGTCAATATATTCACATGATCATATGGTAATTTATGCATACTTTAAATCATAAATTTACTATATTTACTATATTTAATTAAAATCAAATTTTTATCGAGTTAATATTTTCTAACCTATATTGTTTGCTTTATTTGAATATATTCAATCAAAATCAATTTTTATCACTAATATTTTCTAACCTATTGTTTTCTTTATTTGAATATCCAGGTATCAGTAGCTCAATTAGTTGGTCTTGATAGACTTGATTTGACCGATTGTCCTGATAGACTTTAGATAGTTTTATTTATATGTGTGCCACTTGACATATACATTTTGAACATGTTATTTCATGGACCATTTCATGCATACATTATATACACTATGATCGTGTAACTTGTGTTTATGAACATGATCATGTACATGTTATGTTCATTATGATGATTATATGCACTATATATATATGCACTATAAATTCTTATCTAGAATCAAATTGCATATATATTTTAAGCATGCCATTGTTGAATGAAGTTTATGTTAGAAATAGTCCGGACAACTGAGAGGGGGGGTGAATCAGTTGTCACTATATTTTAACTTTTTGAAACTTATCTACAACCAAATTAATGATGATAGCATTAAAGCATTAATCAACACATGAGCAGAAACAATATGAACACATAACACCAAAATTTTGACGTGGAAAACCTGGTTAAGAGAAAAACCACGGTGGGGGTTAACCCACAAAAATGCATACCCTGTTAAAAGTACTTAAGAAAATAGAAGGCACGTGCCTTTGGGCTCACTACCCAGAGCTCACTACTCAAGAAGAGGCTCACTGCCGACAAGAAATTATGATTTACACAGAGATAATGAACTAAGAAATAGCATCTATGTTCATGTCTGAATCAGTCCCTTTGAAGGCTCAAGAACTTATGCTCCTATCTTTAGATGCTTCTTTACTGACTCTTTTATTCTTCATTTCCTCTTCTTCTACTCTGCTCTACTTTTGATCCTTTCTTTTGATTTAACTCATTTGTACAAGGATGCATTTCAACAATTCCTCAACAAGTATTTATACACTTCTTCAACCTTGGAATGATCAACAAGGTCGGCTAACCTCAACGTGGAGCTTCAAACTGTTAGCCAAAACATAACTGAGACTTGAATCTTCCTCTATTAACTCACCATGCTTCACAACATACTCCTTAGATTATCTGTAGCATGCTATGACCATCCAGTCGGCCAAGAACATGGAAGAACAGCAACCTCAAGGAAAAATCTTCAACAATAGGTTCAACCTTCAATGCGGACCTTCAACACAGTAGCCACATGATCCAAGACCTCCACAAGCACAATGAATTCAACAAAAACAACTGCACTCCTCCATATCACGAGAATCTCTTACATCTTCATCTGGAACCTCAAGAACACTATCTGCCATGACTATCAAACTAGAAAGATTGCTTGCGGACCTCCAAACCATGAACTACTCAAGTTGAGGGAACCCACCACCATTCCAGACATGCCTCTAGATCTACAGATCATAGAGTGCTAATACCAGACCAATCCGAACCAACTTCTTGCCACTCTGTCAATACTGAACAACTGCAAGAGCTTGTTCTACTCAGAAGTCCATAACTTCACCAAAACTTTATGTGGACCTCCCAATTCTTAACTAGAGCACCCTCTTACAATCCTCTACATAGTTGTATGATCTACATGTATTAATTGTCTATAATTTTCTCAATATCCTCAACAATCTGGTCCTCTATACAGACAATAGTGTAGGATACAGTTGACACCAATGGCAACAAGGATATGTTGACATCAATGACAACACAACTTTAGGCACATATTTGCAACAATCTCCCCTTTTGTCATTGATGGCAACATATGATGTGAAAAACTAAATTTAACCATTAGGACAGAAACTTCTCCCCCTTTCCTTTATGACTTCTATAAATTACTTCTTTAAAGCTCCCCCTTACACCAGCAACTAGTTTTTCACATGACTTCTCTCCCCCTTTGACATCAATGGCAAAGGGCACATATTTTCTATCTTTTTCTCCCTTTTGCTTCAGACTGATCCCAAAATTTGCATACTGACTACTCCCCCTTTGAGTAGTACCTCCTTAACATCAATCTGGATCACAAGATATGAATGTGAATTCCAATGAACTGATGCACTTTAGTGCATCTTAGTTCTGATTAAGAGGGGTAATAACCCCTAACTTTTCTCTGAGATACTCAAAAGTATCCTTGGGAAGAGGCTTAGAGAAAATATCTGCAATCTGATCCTTTGAAGACACAAACTCCAACTTGACTTCATTCTCATTTACCTTCTCTCTCAAGAAATGAAACTTGATGAATATATGCATTGTCTTTGAATGCAACACTGGATTCTTTGAGATACTTATAGCACTTGAGTTGTCATAGAAAATTGTGACTGGATCCTCAAACACAACTCTGATATCCTTTAGCATTTGCTTCATCCATAGAACTTGACAACAATTATTTGCCGCTGCTATGTACTCTACCTCTATAGTGGACAGAGAAATTACCTCCTGCTTTTTACTCATCCAAGATACCAATCTTCTTCCCAAGAAGAATGCACCACCTCTAGTACTTTTCCTGTCATCAACATCTCCTGCCCAATCAGCATCTGTATATGCATGAAGAGTGAAGTCATTGTCCTTTGGATACCACAATCCATAATCAATTATCCATTTGAGATACCTAAAAATTCTTTTGACTACCATAACATGGGATTCTTTTGGATCAGCTTGAAATTTGGTAACAAGTCCAACTACATTCATGATGTCTGGTCTGGTTTGAGTTAGATAAAGTAATCCTCCAGTCATTGACCTATACATTTTATGATTTGCCTTGGGAGAGTCATCATCTTTGCTCAACTTACATCTGGATGCCATAGAGTACTTACTAGTTTTGAGTCTTCCATTCCAAACTTCTTCAACAATTCTTTCACATATTTGGACTGAGATATGAAGATACCTTTATCTATTTGAACAATTTGTAGACCTAGGAAGAAGTTCATCTCACCAAACATTGACATCTCAAACTCACTTTTCATTTGATCAGCAAATGTTTTGCACATGCAATCATTTCCACCAGAAATGATATCATCAACAAAGACCTCTATTGGATTAGGTCCAAACAACTGAGAGGGGGGTTGAATCAGTTGTCACACATTCTAAACTTTTTCTACCTTTAATCTTCCTTCCAAACTTATAATCAGATTAATGAAATAAACATCATATAACCAGAAATAAAATAACACACTTGACACCAAGATTTTTGACGTAGAAACCCAGTTAAGGGAAAAACCATGGTGGGGGTTAACCCACAAGAATTAATACCTTATTAAAAGTATTTTACAAATGGGAATGCACATGCATTCAGGCTCACTGCCCAGAGCTCACTGCTCAAAGGAAGGTTCACTACCTATGGAAAGTATTACAAGAGAACAACAGAGATTTGAACTAATTAATAGCATCTTCTTATGCATGGATTTTAGTTCCGATTAAGTACATAAACTAATTTAACACATTTCATCTTTGCTCTTCTCTTCTTACTGATCTACCTTCATTCGCACTTTGGATTTCTGCTCCTTTCGCACATACACTTTATTCACACACACCACGCACATTGAATCATCTAATTTCATTGGCTATATATATCCGCAACATGATCTACAATCATTCTGTCAGTTGGCTTCAACAATACTTAGAACTTTTTGAATGCTCTGTTCTGTTAGCTAGATCTAGGCATAACTTGGAGTGTGGACCAAAACTTACTCTTGGAAATCATTACTCATGTCAGCCATAATCATTGAATGCCACCATTTGTCCAACAAGCAACTTCCATTCATCCGGAATAAAGATCTTCTATAAGGTCTGCATGTTCTTCTGTCTGCTCTATCAGATTGGAACCCGGTACACAGATGCTAATATCATTTGATTCCTTCATCACCAGATGACAAAATTCTAGATTTAGAGTGCATTTGTAATGCTATCAACTACTTTCGATCTGCGACATACCATGCCTTTCCACCGGAGAGATCCGGACCAAAATACCGAACCCTGTTACTGCTCTGTTCCTAACTGCTCGAACTTAGATAAATTGTGATTCTGACTTTCGGTATGAATAACTTGTGTTATGTGGATGTTTGGAATGAGGTTAGTTGCCATCAATGACAACACCTATCAACTCTAAGCAGTGTCTCTTCCAAACAATCTCCTCCTTTTGCATTGATGGCAACACTTAGTGAAAAATGACGAAGTGTCTTGGTGTAGCTCCCCCTTTGACTGTATACTCATGCCCTTCACTTAATCCGGTGCTCCCTCTTTGTTGAATATGTCATTTTTCACTACCCTTCACTCCCCCTCTGACATCAATGGCAAACAGTGGGGTTCGCAAGAAAAAATTCTTCAAAAATATTGTTTATACTACCGCATGTGTACAATTAGTCATCAAGTTCTACTTACATGAATTTTAGAATGTCCACAAAATTGGTTTTTATCTGCACAAATTCGGAAGCCCAAGTACTCTTCATTCCATCCAGAATTGAGCTATGCCCATTCAACAAAAATGAGTATGCTTCTACCTTTGAAAGATCAGATGGATCATTGGTTTGAGCTGCAGTCTAAGCTTTAGATAAAGCTTTTTACATGGACTTTAGCTTAGGGGTAATCAATCCTTGGAGCTCACACATTCTCTTCATAATGTTACCCTTTTCTTTACCAACCCTTTTAATCTCATCTATCAAGCTAATTACTTGACACTCTTGTCTTATAGGAGAGGCAGTCAAAGGATCAAAATTTTGATAAAGAACTGTTATTTTTTGTTCTTGTTCTTTTATCTTTTTCTCAATATCCTCATTTACTTTGGGCCATGATAGACAGAATTTATACAAATTTCTTCCATCAACTAGGGCATTCTGAATACTCTTTATGCTGATACCAAGTATTCTTCTATCATTTCCTATCAGATTCTTTATTTCATAGAATTTCTTATCCAAGAATTCTTTTTGAACTTTTGCCTCTGCAGACTTCTCAAGGGACTCAAAGTGGGTATTTACAGAACTTACAAGATTTTTCAGATGTTCGGAGTGAGAATCATTTTGATTCTTCTGATAAGTAGGCATTAGCTTTTCCAGAATCTCGGATGCAAGTCCCGGTAGCTCATTGTCCTGCATGTGGAATTTTAACATCTTTTCTCTATCCTTTACTTGGGTGAATGATGCTATTTTCATCAGTTGAATTGGAGAGAGAGCATATGGATTGGCTAGACCTTGGAGTATTTCAGGCTCATCAAGCTCATACACTTCTTTTCCAAGAAGACTTTTCACTGCCTATGTAGTGTCTCTTGCAACATTCTCTAAACTTTCCTTTTGTTCTTCATACTTTTTAGTGTCTACTTTAGGTGCTTCAACATTCACACCATCTTCTTCTGCTTTATCTTTATTTTCTCTTTCTTCCTCCTTTTCTGCATTATTTTTCTATGTGCTCTCTATAGAGGGACTCTCTAATGTTTGTTCACCACTAGCTACCTGATCTGGAGGGCTCTGTGAAGTAACATTATTTCCTTTTTCTGACATATCCGGTGGGTTAGGAGTATCTTCTATATCAACTACTTTGTCCACCAATTATGTATCCTCCTAATTTGCTTGTTCTACTTCCGGAACAGATGCTTCACTCATCTCAGATTGCTACTCAATGATGTTCTCTTCTTCATACTCTAGAACTTTTTTCTGTGATAATGGTAAAATTATGCCTTTTCAGTGCTTTCAAAAGGATTTCTTGTGTTTCTTTAAAAATTTCACTTGTTTCTCCAAGCATAAGTTTGTTCATTCTCTTTTTGCTTCTAAAGTCATCTTTGACTTCCTTGAAAATCATATCTATTTGATTAGGTGAAATCTGAGGACACAGATTTATTAGTTCATGTTCTCTAATCTCTATTACCTTGCTCTTGGCATTTTCTTTTCTCAACTCCAAAATATTTGCCAAACTTTGTGGCAACTCAGAGGTTATCTCAATCAGTGCCTTGTTGTATATGTTGAGATATCTGATAGTTGCTTCCTCTGAGACCCTTTTGTCTGCATCACTATAATCATCATAGAACTCAATCATAGGTTTTAGATTACCATCCATAGTGACTGATTTTATCACATCCTCCAAGGAGAGTGTGGGCTTCTCAACATATTCCTCATATGTTTCTATCTTTTGCTTTTTGCTAGCTCTTTTGCTTTCAGAGGACTTCTCTTGGGTTACTTTTGCAGTGTTTGTTCTGGTGGCTTTTATTTCTTTGATTTCAATGTCAGAATTTGTATCTTCTTCCTCTTCTCTTATGCTTTCATAGGTTCGGGATGCCTTTGTTTTCTTCCTTTTCTCCCCTTTTTCAGATGATTTTTCTTTTGGTTTTGCAGTCTTGGAAGGTACAGGGGTAGCAGAAGAGCTTCTGGTAGTTCTTGAGGTGGAAGAGAGTTCCACCGGAGCACCTTTTTGTTTCTTATCTAGTTTCTCTTTCTCAACCTTTTCGGTTCTTTCTCTTAATTTCTTCACAGCCTCCTTAGTTAGACCCAGATTTTTAGCTAACTGCTCAACTTCTTTTCTTACTTTCCTACTGGTTTCAGGTTCTTTGAACTCAGTATGCAATTTCAAACTCAGCTCCTCATACATTATGAATCTTTCAACAGTTATGTCTTTGGGCTTGCTTAGAAGATGTTGAGCATACACATTCAAGATGTTTTCATCTACTTCATATCCCATGGGCATGATCCAAGCAGTTCTGGGTTCCACTACTTCCATTAGACACTGATTAGTATCAAACATGAAGCATACTTCATTTTTGTATTTCTCAATAACTAATTTAGGAATCCTTTCCCTTAAGTGCATCATACTCTGGAAGTTCTTGAAGTAACCTCATATTGCAGTTTTCTGAGCTTTGAAGTTACCAATGCTGCAAAGATGATATCTAATCTGAATGGCAACTGGCTCATCCTTATTCCAATGCACACCTCTTACCCCGAGTACCTCACTCATAAAATAGAAGAATAAACATAGAGCCAATGTACCGTACTTGAAGGTGTTTTTCTTATCTTTCTTGATCTTGTTCAAATTTTCAATCAGTTGATTTTGTAGTAATTCACACAAATCATAGTCAGTATTCTCCTTTAGCATCTTCTTTGTAGCATATATAGCTATTCTGGATATAAAATTTTCTCTGCTCGAGTGGTAGATCTTGTACACAATCACCATGGAGGCAAATTTAACATCTGGTTCTATAATATCATTTATAGTCATTACTCTTCTGTCAAACTTGGCACTGGTAGCATCTGTCACAGTCTAGTTTTTCACGGCTTTCAGCATGGGCAATCCTCTGATTAAGTTTAGACTAATTACAATTCTAATAGCATTCTTGGTAATCTTGAATGGTTTTAACAGCTAAATGAATTCATCATGCATCTGACTCAAAACATATCGAACCCATTCATCCTCATCAAATGTTGGAAACCCCATAACCTGAATAAAGTGCTTATCTTGTAGTGCTTTATATTTGGGTTTAAGTTCATGATTTTCATCACTGAGTTGTTTCTCAAATAGATCTACATATCTTAAATCTCCAAATTCAGATCTATGTTTGCATGAATATAAACCCTAAAGTCTTCAACATGCAATACACCATACGGAACACTTGAGAAGGCACCTAACGGGTCAACTTCTACTGATTTGTGAGGGTGCTTCTTAAATTTGGGTCGAGGCCTTTCAATGATGTCAATAACATGAGTAGCCATCTTAATAGATTTCATATTCAAAGTTTTACAGATAGGTACCTTTTTCTTCTGCGAGGTTAGGGTTGAACAATTTCTGGTTAAATTTTTTTTTTGTGCCTCAGTCTCTGGATTTTGCAGCTCGAATGTCCTTATTATTTCCTCTGAATGTAAAGTGATTTGAATGAGTGACCAAGCGACCTTTTATCTTTTGCAACACCTAATTTGGCATTGTAATAAATGTGTTGCCCTAATTACGTCCAGTTGCTTTGTTTATGATAATTCTTCATAAATCACTTCACGAGTTTTTATATCAACATTTTTCTTTCCGAAAATTCTCTCAGAAGTTTTGAGACAGATCAAAATTTCTCTTGTTGTGCCATCTCTAGGTACCCACTTTCTGGCTGGGGGAATTTGATTTCCAATACTACTCCTCTTGAGCCATTGCTCCCACATTAATTCCCATAGGAATTTTCATCACCGGATTCCAATGCGGACTCATCACAATTGTTTATTGTGTCTTTCTTTACCCAGGTCTTGTTCATTTCATTTTGTATCTCATTCACATCAATTTTTTTCTTGCCTTTTTCTTGTCTCTGTTCATCTAGTTTTCTGCTTCTCAGACCTCTTCTTTCATTGTTCCTATTTCTGTAGAATCTTGCAATATGACAAGATTTGTTGCAATTAAAGCATACTTGATTTCCTCTTGATCTGCATTGATTAGCCATATGTCCAAATCCATTGCAAGCAAAGCAATATCCATTGAAAGAGTTGCCATTTGAGTTATTTATTATCATACTTCTATATTCATTGGATTTATGGCCATACCTTTTGCATCTAAAGCATTGACTGGAGAAGGATTGACCATTTTGATTTACTCTGCTTCTGCACTGAGTAGCTCTGTGACCATATTTGTTGCAATTGAAACAATTTCCATTGAATGATGGATATCTTTGAGCATTAGGTTATCTTACCAGAGGCTTTCTGGTTCTATTTCTTTTATTCCTTGGTTGAATAATTCTTTGTCTGGATCCAGAGCTTTCACCTTTCTCATATCTAAGATCATGCTTGTCATCATTCCTTTTTTGTTCTTCAATTAGGGTTTCAAGCTTAGCTGAGCTTAGTTTGAACTTCTCCTTATACTCATTTGCAATTTCTAGGTCATGCTTCAGAGTGATAATATGTCTTTCAAGTTCTCTTTCATTGTTTCTACTTTCTTGTAGATTTGACTCTAGGAGACCAGCTATACCATCCAGTCTCCAGCATTCTTCAGTTCTCTCTTTCAGACTTTGTTTCATTTCTTCTTCAGTTTTCTTCCTATCTTCAATTTCCTTGGTTAGTCTCATTACTCCAGTTTCCATTTCATTTCTTAGGACAACAACTTCCTCAGCTAACTTCTTGCATTTGTTTGTCTTCTCTTTCAGGGCCTTGTCTTCTAATTAAGGAGGTTGACCATTTCCTTGGGATTTGCTTAATCTTCCTTTTAAAATCTTAATGAAGTCTTCAACCTGTTTGAGTTTATCTTGCAGCTCTTGGACTTCTGTCTTAGACTGCTCAAGATCATCTAGGGCGAGATTAAGTTTCCCTTGAAGGTTATATTCATCCATATCCCAGATCTTCCTTAAGTTGTTAAACTTTTCAAAAGGAACCTTGCTCTGATACCAATTGTTGGAATAGGTCCGGACAATTGAGAGGGGGGGTGAATCAGTTGTCACAAATTCTAAACTTTTTCTACCTTTAATCTTCCTTCCAAACTTATAATCAGATTAATGAAGTAAACATCACATAAGCAAAAATAAAATAACACAATTGACACCAAGATTTTTGACATGGAAACTGTTGTGATGTTCACAACACGCCCCATTATGCTCCTTAGCAAAATGGGGACCCCTGCTGATGTTTTGCTTTTTGCTTCTGCTTGTGTTTTTTCTGCTTCCTGGCGGTCTGGTAAAAATGAAGGTCAGGTGCATCATCATCATGATATATGATAAGGTTGGTCATCATCATGAGGTCAGTTTGTCAAAGTTCATATTTTATTTCTGTGACCTCATATTTTAAAAGAGCTTGAAATTTCATGTAGGTTTGCCTTTTACTTCACTTGAAAATTCGTCCATATGTGAAAGTTATGCATGGTCAAAGTCTTGGTCAAACCTGATATTCGCAGGAGGATCATCATATTTTTATATCCTAAGTCATGTTGACAGGATCATCATGATCTTGGTCTATCACCCGATAAAAATCATGCAGTCGCAATATCCGGACGTCAATTTTAGGTGGTAGTTCCCTTTACCCGTCAAATGGCCTCAGGCGCATCATCAGCATCATGATTTTCTTAGGAGCGTCATATTTTATAAACCTGGTTTTGCTGTCTGAAGACATCATCATCATATTTGAAACACCCCCCCCGACAATATCCTGAGGTTCAAATATAATGATGACGTCGGCTTTCAGTCAAGGTAAGTTACCCCGTCGAGCGGTCTTTGTATCGCGAGCATCATCATGATATCCTTGCATCGCCTGATCTTAAAATATCATGCTGATGGTATAAGATCACCCTGACTTAACAAATCCACCTTCGGCATATTGGCATGCGCGTATTATAAACCTATCGCAAGGTCATCATCATGATATTTGCTGAACTTCACGAAGATGATGATGACGACTTCATATCACCCTGATCTTTCACGAGGATCATTTGCTGAATTTCGCCAAGTGCTGGAAACATCATCATCATGATAATTCAAGATAGAGGATCATCATCTTCATATCCTCCTGATCTCCGGTTAGCGAAATATCATGATGATCACCCTATCTATTCAGAAGAGGTCGATATTGCATTCCTCAACCGCATGATCATATTTTGCAATATCACCCTGGCCCGAATATCCTGATGACCTTAACTCATCCTTGTGCTCTGAAAATGAAATATGATGATGACGTCATCATCATATTTTTATCCTGTCCTATTGTCAAGATCATCATGATCTTGTTTGTGCACCCGATATTTCGCCAAGTCCTCCTGCCGATGAAATACAACCTTTTGCAAATATCCTGATGATCATCATCATCACCTTTTCCCTTCGGCAGGATATTTTCTAAAACATGATCCGGTTGGCGAATATCATGATGACGTCATGATCTAAGTTTAACGAAGACTCCAAATATCATGATGACATCATCCCAATCTGATAAACGAAGAAGTAAATATCCTGATGATCATCATCATCATTTTTTCTTTCAACAGGATATTTTCCAAAACACGATCAGGTTCGCGAAATATGATGATGACGTCTTATTCCAAGTTCGACAAAAGCAAATATGATGATGATCTTCATCATGCTGATTTTTTTTCGAGAGGGTTACCTTGGCCGCGAAAGGGTCATATTCACTTCATCATCCTGATCATGCTCCTTAGGTGACCCGATATCACAAATATCCCCCTGATCTTAACCGAACATGATGATGACGTCATCCTTAGCATTTCAATGAAGCCCGAATATCATGATGACGTCACCATCATCTTCCTTTCCTCGGCAGCATGATTATATTCATATCCTCCTATTCTCCTTCAACATGATGATGATGATGTTGTTGTTCTTTTCTCCATTATGCAGAAGCGGAATATCATGATGATGAGGTATATCGACTAACCTATTTTTTGACGCACCGACAGCGAATATCATGCCGATGGGCGGGAAATGAGGCGGTGGAATTTTAAAGTGTTTTTTTTGGCGCCTCTGGCATTTTTTTCAGTCAGCGATAGTTGACCCGTGAATCTTGACCCGTCTAAACGCATTTTTGACGCGTTTTGAGAGGATTTTGGATCCGATTTTCTCCATCTTGCGCTGTCACCTGGATTTAAACGCTTATTCTAGTTTCCTGCTGTTTTTTGTGATAAATGTGAAACTTATTGCTTGTCTTGTCTTGCAGGCTTGCAGTTGAGGAAGCAGCTGGAAAGTCAACACAGTGACCTCATGGAGGCAGAAGATCTGATCTCAGGAGCAAGAAGATAAGGATGAAATGCAAAAGGTCAAGGCCATTCAAGTAAAGAAGAAGGTCGCAGCTGAAGGTATTATCACAAAAGACAAACAGAAGTTATTGCCCAGCTGCCGGAACTTCTCAGAAGGGGCAATATTTCGCCCAGATTTGACCACTGCTCTGAGATATTTTTGAGAACTGGTTCACCTGCATTTATTGCTGTAACTAGGGGTTTGAACCAGGGGTTCAGTTAGGTTTTTTTTGCTATAGTGAGGACAATCAGAATGTTATATATTGTGCCTCTCTACACTGTAATACTTTACAACATGGATTTTAGGAAAACAACAGGGGCTACACACAGAGATTCTAGGAAAACACAGCAGTTAGCTTAGCATAGTTTAGAGTAGAAGAAGGAGGTCGCCTGTTTGTCTGCAGTAAGGTGCGCATGGAATGTCTGGCTGCCTTACTGTATCTGTAAAGCTTGTAAGTTCTCTGTAGTATGATCAATGAAACTAAGAGTCATTCTTACATTGTAAATCATGTATGGCTATTCGTTTCTAATACAATAGAATCTGGAGTTCTGCATCTATCTTCTGAGTGTTCTCCTGCTCTTCTTTGTGTTTTGAAATATCTTCTTTGAGAGCTTGCAATTTTAAATGTATGTTCGTGAAAATGCTCAGGACTTACATTTAGGGTTTTTACTGTGGATTTGATCAAACTACTGTGGTATTTACATAGTGCATAACAGAAACACTTAGATCCTTCAGTAGATTAAGTGAGGTATAGAGTAGATCTTTCTAACTTTTCCCAACCCATCTGAAATATCTAGCTAAAAACGTAGAAATCCAAAGGAAATTGTCTCAAATTTGAAGAAGCATGCATAACAGAGCTATGAGTAGACAGTTTTCATAAACAGATAAAGAAGAAAGCTGCAAAAATCCAAGAAAACCCTCTAAAACTTGCAGCCCAGTATCACTTGTATGCAAATGAACAGAATACTTGTTGAAATCTATGACTTCTTTGCATATTCTTAGTCCAGTAAACCACAAAATAAACCTAAACTACGTAAGGCCCCTTGAACATTACAGCTTCACATTGACCAACTGAACTTGACCAACCGAACCATTGTAGACTTGGGATTAGTTGAATCACCAGATGATTCCTTCTTGTCTTTCAAGTATAGTTTCAGTTCATTTTATGTGAATTTTAACTTATTGTTATGATTGCATCAAAACAGTCATCAACAGTTTTCTGGCGCTAGAAGGAGGGCTAGAAGGCTGTATATTGTAATCATCAACAGTTTTATGGCGCTAGAAGGAGGGCTAGAAGGCTGTATATTGTAATCATCAACAGTTTTCTGGCACTAGAAGGAGGGCCTGATTTGGTTTAGGGTTAAAATTCTAAGTTTTAAATGTTATATTCTGAGATATGTTAGATCTCATAAAATTTCAAAAGGCCTAAAAGGGTGAAAAGAAGGTCCCATTTTTTTTAATGGACACATATGGGGACAGTTTTCAAGTTAACAGTCCTTTATTTCAGGGAGCTTTGAATGAACAGTTTTATTCTCAAAGTTTATCTAATTTTTGTTTGTCCAGTTGTTGCAGGATACACCGGACTATTGAACACAATGAACTTAAATGTTTAACATTCCTCACTAGGATAGATTCATATTTGAAAGGACTAATTATTTTTTCAGATGTGTTCAGGGCTGAAAGCTGGCAGGAAAAAGAAATTTTGCAGCAACAAGCTAATACAGCACTAGAAACTAATAGGCGGTTAGAAAATGCAATAGAAAAATCAATTCTGGAAGGGAATGATAACAAGGCATCTTTTCTTAGGTCATTTTATGGAGGGATTGATAGTAGGTCTCTACTTCCTAATACAGGAAAAGGGGAGTGCAAGTATAAATCTTTTAAATCTTGTAGAGAGGAAACCATTTGTCAGGATAAGGTTTTTATTGCTGATCCTAATGCTTTTGGTAAAGATAGTAAAACATCTTTCCTTGAGTCATTTTATGGAAAGGAGAAATGTGGGCAAATGAAAAAATTAGAGTGCACTGAAATTGATGAGATCCCTACTATAAAAACTAGTGAAGTCATAGAAGAGAAAGTAAATCCCAATCCCATGACTGATTTCTCTGAATTGAATGACCAAGTTCAGGATTGTTGCAGGTTAATAGAAGCAGACTCCACACTGAATGATAACTGTGAGTCATCTGATGAACAATTCTTGAAAATTGAAAATACAGAAGATCATGGAGCTGTTGTGCATAATCAGACATCCCCCTCATGCCATGTTGAAAATAAAATAGGGGAGTACTCCTGTCAATCAAAAGATGTCGTCCCACCTTTACTCTCAAGTGATTTAGAAATGATTAATTTCTGTATATCAGATGATGATCAAGATACTTACTTAAGTGCTGATGTGCAGGAAACTAATGAGAACATTGAGAGGTGTGCTAAATTTGAGGATAAACTGAACATCCAGAATGAAGGAACAGAGCTGGATGAAGATGAAGAAATGATACATCTAGAGTCATTCTTCTTTCAACTTGAAGAAGGACTAGACATAGAGCTAGGCAATGAAAATGCAGAGCTAAATGAAGAGCCAGCTACTAATAAACAAGTGTGTTCCACAGAGCTAAAGGCACATCAGGTTGTCTCTTTCCTTTCCTTAGTAAATGATGATAAATGCTATTTTGATTATGCAAATTCAAGAGATAGGACATGCTTATGGATTAATCATAACCCTGATGAGCTGCCTCAGTTACTAGTTAAGAGCTATTCTGATAAACACAATGAATCTAGAATACCAGAATTTTTTTCAGAATTCAAAGATAAATCTGCTATGATGAGGACCATAACTAGTACCCTGTTACTCCTGCACAACCTAAAGAAATATACAAGTAGGGGTGTTTTTGGGTCCTTTTCCTGGGTTTCTAAATTGCCTCGTAGAGGCTTGTATATAGTCTGGTAGGGTACTTGTTTTTTGTTTTTTTGTGTTCTTCTTTTGCTGTTTTCTTTTTAGGTTAGTTGTTTGTATAGTTCCTTTCTGTTTGTTTTTTGCTTTTTGTTTCTTTCTGTTTGTACAGTTTTTTTTCTTTTGTTGTGTTGTTTGTACAGCCTGTTTGTTTGGTTTGTTTGTTGTCTCCTCAGCAGGGATCTTTATTTTACTGTAGAGTATTAAAGAGCAAAACTAGCAACCATTCAAAACAGTATATAATTTAGGATATTCAGGTTAACCATTTGCAATTTACACATAACCTGTCACTGTCATGAATGTAGAGAGTTGTTCATCTTCTGAAGTTTTGTATTCAATAAATATGATTGAGAATTCGAAGCAGGTTTCTCACGATGACACACCTAAAATCCTTGGGTTTGTTGAACCTACCAGTGTAGATATTAGGTGAAAAATTAGAGGTCACCCTTGCCACCATTACAATTCTCAGCTTAATTTCCGCAAGTGTCCACTCCTTGCATCATCATGAAGTTACAAATTGCTATATCTTATGAAATCTTTCAAAATTAGAAAATAAATAAATAAATGAATAAAGCGGATTATACTGAAAATCCAGATTAAGCCATCTAAGTAACTCTACCGGGGCTATGGACGCTCGCTGGCAGTGGGGCTCTACTTAGGAGAATTGTAACGATAACCTTGCCGGGGCTATAGACACTCGCTGGCAGCAAGGCTCTATCCGGTCGGCTATGAGGGAATATCCTCACCTACGTAGGCTAATGTCAGTCACTGGTTTGTTCAACCGATCTTCAAGATGAGGATAATTAATCACATGCACACAACTAAACTGAAAATAGAAATTCATGCATCTTTATTGAACACTTTGAGTCTCAAGCTGAATAGTAATTTGCAGGAAAGATAGTTGGAAGTTATGAGTTCATTTCACCTAGTTTCCTTGAACACTCTGAATTTAATTGTTTTGTTTTGGTTGCTAGTTGTTGTGATGTTCACAACACGCCCCATTATGCTCCTTAGCAAAATGGGGACCCCTGCTGATGTTTTGCTTTTTGCTTCTGCTTGTGTTTTTTCTGCTTCCTGGCGGTCTGGTAAAAATGAAGGTCAGGTGCATCATCATCATGATATATGATAAGGTTGGTCATCATCATGAGGTCAGTTTGTCAAAGTTCATATTTTATTTCTGTGACCTCATATTTTAAAAGAGCTTGAAATTTCATGCAGGTTTGCCTTTTACTTCACTTGAAAATTCGTCCATATGTGAAAGTTATGCACGGTCAAAGTCTTGGTCAAACCTGATATTCGTAGGAGGATCATCATATTTTTATATCCTAAGTCATGTTGACAGGATCATCATGATCTTGGTCTATCACCCGATAAAAATCATGCAGTTGCAATATCCGGACTTCAATTTTAGGTGGTAGTTCCCTTTACCCGTCAAATGGCCTCAGGCGCATCATCAGCATCATGATTTTCTTAGGAGCGTCATATTTTATAAACCTGGTTTTGCTGTCTGAAGACATCATCATCATATTTGAAACGCCCCCCCCGACAATATCCTGAGGTTCAAATATAATGATGACGTCGGCTTTCAGTCAAGGTAAGTTACCCCGTCGAGCGGTCTTTGTATCGCGAGCATCATCATGATATCCTTGCATCGCCTGATCTTAAAATATCATGCTGATGGTATAAGATCACCCTGACTTAACAAATCCACCTTCGGCATATTGGCATGCGCGTATTATAAACCTATCGCAAGGTCATCATCATGATATTTGCTGAACTTCACGAAGATGATGATGACGACTTCATATCACCCTGATCTTTCACGAGGATCATTTGCTGAATTTCGCCAAGTGCTGGAAACATCATCATCATGATAATTCAAGATAGAGGATCATCATCTTCATATCCTCCTGATCTCCGGTTAGCGAAATATCATGATGATCACCCTATCTATTCAGAAGAGGTCGATATTGCATTCCTCAACCGCATGATCATATTTTGCAATATCACCCTGGCCCGAATATCCTGATGACCTTAACTCATCCTTGTGCTCCGAAAACGAAATATGATGATGACGTCATCATCATATTTTTATCCTGTCCTGTTGTCAAGATCATCATGATCTTGTTTGTGCGCCCGATATTTCGCCAAGTCCTCCTGCCGATGAAATACAACCTTTTGCAAATATCCTGATGATCATCATCATCACCTTTTCCCTTCGGCAGGATATTTTCTAAAACATGATCCGGTTGGCGAATATCATGATGACGTCATGATCTAAGTTTAACGAAGACTCCAAATATCATGATGACGTCATCCCGATCTGATAAACGAAGAAGTAAATATCCTGATGATCATCATCATCATTTTTTCTTTCAACAGGATATTTTCCAAAACACGATCAGGTTCGCGAAATATGATGATGACGTCTTATTCCAAGTTCGACAAAAGCAAATATGATGATGATCTTCATCATGCTGATTTTTTTTCGAGAGGGTTACCTTGGCCGCGAAAGGGTCATATTCACTTCATCATCCTGATCATGCTCCTTAGGTGACCCGATATCACAAATATCCCCCTGATCTTAACCGAACATGATGATGACATCATCCTTAGCATTTCAATGAAGCCTGAATATCATGATGACGTCACCATCATCTTCCTTTCCTCGGCAGCATGATTATATTCATATCCTCCTATTCTCCTTCAACATGATGATGATGATGTTGTTGTTCTTTTCTCCATTATGCAGAAGCGGAATATCATGATGATGAGGTATATCGACTAACCTATTTTTTGACGCACCGACAGTGAATATCATGCCGATGGGCGGGAAATGAGGCGGTGGAATTTTAAAGTGTTTTTTTTGGCGCCTCTGGCATTTTTTTTAGTCAGCGATAGTTGACCCGTGAATCTTGACCAGTCTGAACGCATTTTTGACGCGTTTTGAGAGGATTTTGGATCCGATTTTCTCCATCTTGCGCTGTCACCTGGATTTAAACGCTTATTCTAGTTTCCTGCTATTTTTTGTGATAAATGTGAAACTTATTGCTTGTCTTGTCTTGCAGGCTTGTAGTTGAGGAAGCAGCTGGAAAGTCAACACAGTGACCTCATGGAGGCAGAAGATCTGATCTCAGGAGCAAGAAGATAAGGATGAAATGCAAAAGGTCAAGGCCATTCAAGTAAAGAAGAAGGTCGCAGCTGAAGGTATTATCACAAAAGACAAACAGAAGTTATTGCCCAGCTGCCGGAACTTCTCAGAAGGGGCAATATTTCGCCCAGATTTGACCACTGCTCTGAGATATTTTTGAGAACTGGTTCACCTGCATTTATTGTTGTAACTAGGGGTTTGAACCAGGGGTTCAGTTAGGTTTTTTTTGCTGTAGTGAGGACAATCAGAATGTTATATATTGTGCCTCTCTACACTGTAATACTTTACAACAGGGATTTTAGGAAAACAACAGGGGCTACACACAGAGATTCTAGGAAAACACAGCAGTTAGCTTAGCATAGTTTAGAGTAGAAGAAGGAGGTCACCTGTTTGTCCGCAGTAAGGTGCGCGTGGAATGTCTGGCTGCCTTACTGTATCTGTAAAGCTTGTAAGTTCTCTGTAGTATGATCAATGAAACTAAGAGTCATTCTTACATTGTAAATCATGTATGGCTATTCGTTTCTAATACAATAGAATCTGGAGTTCTGCATCTATCTTCTGAGTGTTCTCCTGCTCTTCTTTGTGTTTTGAAATATCTTCTTTGAGAGCTTGCAATTTTAAATGTATGTTCGTGAAAATGCTCAGGACTTACATTTAGGGTTTTTACTGTGGATTTGATCAAACTACTATGGTATTTACATAGTGCATAACAGAAACACTTAGATCCTTCGGTAGATTAAGTGAGGTATAGAGTAGATCTTTCTAACTTTTCCCAACCCATCTGAAATATCTAGCTGAAAACGTAGAAATCCAAAGGAAATTGTCTCAAATTTGAAGAAGCATGCATAACAGAGCTATGAGTAGACAGTTTTCATAAACAGATAAAGAAGAAAGCTGCAAAAATCCAAGAAAACCCTCTAAAACTTGCAGCCCAGTATCACTTGTATGCAAATGAACAGAATACTTGTTGAAATCTATGACCTCTTTGCATATTCTTAGTCCAGTAAACCACAAAATAAACCTAAACTACGTAAGGCCCCTTGAACATTATAGCTTCACATTGACCAACTGAACTTGACCAACCGAACCATTGTAGACTTGGGATTAGTTGAATCACCAGATGATTCCTTCTTGTCTTTCAAGTATAGTTTCAGTTCATTTTATGTGAATTTTAACTTATTGTTATGATTGCATCAAAACAGTCATCAACAGAAACCTGGTTAAGGGAAAAACCACGGTGGGGGTTAACCCATAAGAATTAATACCCTATTAAAAGTATTTTACAAATGGGAATGCACATGCATTCAGGCTCACTGCCTAGAGCTCACTGCTCAAAAGAAGGCTCACTGCTCAAAAGAAGGCTCACTGCCTATGGAAAGTATTACAAGAGAACAACAGAGATTTGAACTAATTAATAGCATCTTCTTATGCATGGATTTCAGTTCCAATTAAGTACATAAACTGATTTAACAAAATTCATCTTTGCTCTGCTCTTCTTACTGGTCTATCTTCATTCACACTTTGGATTTATTCTCCTTTCGTACATACACCTTATTCATACACACCACACACATTGAATCATCTAATTTTATTGGCTATATATATCTGGAACATGATCTATGATCATTCTGTCAGTCGACTTCAACAATACTTAGAACTTTTTGAATGCTCTATTTTGTCAGCTAGATCTAGTCATAACTTGGAGTGCAACCAAAACTTACTCTTGGAAATCATTACTCATGTTGGCCATAATCACTGATTACCACCATTTATCCAACAAGCAACTTCCATTCATCCAGAATCAAGATCTTCTGCAAGGTCTGCCTGTTCTTCTTCTGTCTTCTCTGTTAGACTGGAACCTGATACACAGATGCTAATATCATTTGATTCCTTCATCACTGGATGAAAAAAATTTGGATTTAGAGTGTATTTGAAATGTTGTCAACTACCTTAGATCCGCAGCATGCCATGCCTTTCCACCAGAGATATCTGGACCAAACTACCGGACCCTGTTACTGCTATGTTCCTAACTGCCTGGACTTAGATAAATTGTGATTCTGACTTTCGGTATGAATAAGTTGTGTTATGTGGATGTTTGGAATAAGGTTAGTTGCCATCAATGACAACACCTATCAACTCTAAGTAGTGTTTCTTACCAACAACCTCAACAATTAGAATATCCTCATGATGAATCTTGAAGTACATATTACTATCAACAGTTCCTTTGCTAAATCCTAGCTTAAGCAAATGCTTATCCAATTTGGCATACCAGGCTCTTGGAGCATGCTTGAGACCATACAAGGCTTTTCTCAATCTACAAACTATATCTCCCTGATCAAACAACTAAAACCCTTCTGGTTGTTCAATGTAGACTTCTTCCTCCAAATCTCCATTTAGAAATGCTGATTTGACATCCATCTGATAAACTTTAAAATCTTTGAAAGCAGCAAAAGCAAGAAATAATCTGACTGCCTCTATTCTTGCCACCAGAGAAAAAGTTTCTTCAAAATCAATTCCTTCCACTTGAGAATAGCCTTTGCATACCAACCTTGCCTTGTTTCTTACAACCTCACCTTCTTCATTTAGCTTATTCCAGAAGACCCATTTAGTTCCAATCACATTTTTGTCCTCAAGTCTAGGAACAAGATCCCAAGTGTGATTCTTTTCAATTTGCATCAATTCTTCTTCCATTGTCTTCACCCAATTTTCATCATTGCAAGCTTCATTTACTGATTTAGGTTCAATCTTTGAAATCAAACAAATCTCTTCTTGATCTTTAGCAACTCTTCTTCTAGTTCGAACACCTCTACTTTTATCTCCTATGATTTGATCTTCAAGATGATTCATTCTTACATACCTGGGAGTTTTGGAAATTGTTTGAGTTTCTACTTCTTGAATTTATTCCTCATCTTCTGCACTAATCTCTTGAGTTACTGGGGTTACCAGATCCATCTAAATCTGGGTCTAGATTTGAACTTGTCTTCCTTGATTTTGACTTTCATCTTGATCATCTGAATCATATCCGCAATACCTGGAGTGTCCTTCTTTGCTTTCATCAACTTTAACATTAACACTTTCAACAATCTTTTTCAATCTTTTGTTGAAGCACCGGCAGGCCTTACTTTGAGTTGAGTATCCCAAAATTATTCCTCCATCACTTCTTGCTTCAAAGTTGCTTAAATCCTCATCTCTTTTGATATAACATTTGCTACCAAAAACTCTGAAGTATCTCACAGTAGGAGGATGACCAAACCATAGTTCATAAGGAGTCTTACTAGAATTTCCTTTGATCTGCACCCGGTTAAGAGTGTAGACGGTAGTACTCACAACTTCCCTCCAATAAACTTGAGGAATATTTGTTTCCATCATCATGGTCCTAGAAGCTTCTTGAATGGTCCGGTTCTTTCTTTCCATGACTCTATTTTGCTGAGGAGTCCTAGGCGCTGATAACTATCTTTTTATTCCATGTTTTTCATAGAAAGCATCAAACTCACCGGAAGTGAATTCTCCACCTCTGTCAAATCTTAAAAACTTCAATTTCCCACCAATTGCATTCTCAACCATCATCTTGAACACCTTAAACTTATCAAGAGCTTCTGATTTTTCTTTTTGTAAAGTTACCCACATCATTCGGAAGTAATCATCAATCAACAACATGAAATATATATCTCCTTGCACACTCCTAATTCTGGTAGGACCATAGAGATCAGTATGCACCAGTTCCAATCTCTCACTTGAATCTTGTTCCTTACTTTTGAAAGAAATTTTGTTTTGTTTACCCAATTGACATTCTCTACACATGCTATCTGATTTCATAAGTCTTGGAAGATCTCTTATAGCTTGAGTGGAACTTATTTTGACAATGTTATCAAAGTTCACATGACACATCCTCCTTTGCCATAACCAACTTTGATCTATTTGAGCAATCAAACAACTCTTACCTAAACTTCCTAAATGAAAGATGTTACCTTTGGTTTGAGTACCAGATGCAATCTCAGTTCCAGAGCTTTCCAAGATTCTGCACTTTCCATCCTTGAACTGGAGATCATAACCCTTGTCAACCAACTGTCCAACATTGAGAAGATTGTGTTTCAGTCCTTCCACATATAGAACATCATTGGTGTTGTTCTTACCATCAAAAGAGATGGATCCTCTGCCACAAATTCTACTAGCTGAGTTGTCTCCAAATTTCACAAATCCTCCTTCATAATTTTCAAAACTCACAAACTTACTCTTGTCGCCGGTCATATGATGAGAGCATCCACTATCAATCACCCATTCATCCTTTTCAACAACTTGAGTAGCCAAGGCACTTTCCACATTTGCACAGCTAGTAGATTTAGTAGATATTGGATCTTCTTCTTTAATAGCAATGAACACCCAATCATTTTCCTCATGTTCAGATTCATCATCTGTGACTCCTTCTTCTCCAACTTCTTGGACATAGTAGCAATTCTTCTAATTTATATATCTTTTAGGGTTTGGTTTTGAAAACCTCTCCAGATATCTTGAAGCAAAATGACCAATCTTATTACAAGCAAAACATTTGAGTGGCAACTTTCCTTCATACTTACCGGATCCTCTTGGCATTCGTTTGGCAATGAGAGCTTCAAGATTTGCAGTCTCATTTTCATCATCTTCAAGATCCTTCCTGGTTTGATAAATCTACTTGAATTTCTTGAAGAATCTTCACTCAGATCATATCTTTTCTTTCCATGCACACTGGCCTTGAATGTCGATTCAGACTTGGGAAGAGAGTCACCAAATTCACTTAATTCAAAAGCTAAAATTTTTCTAATCAAGTGTTCTCTTGTAACATATGTAACAAATCTCTTCTATAGCAGCAACCTTATGTTTGTATGAATTGGTCAAAGATATGATTACTTTTTCCACAATCTCTAATTCTTCCAATATTCTGTCAGCACACCTGATCCCACACACAAGTTCGTTTATCTTTTGCATGTAGATTGTGATGTTTTCATCATCGCTCATCCTTAGATTTTTAAACTTTCCTCTTAGACTTTGTAGTTTGTCACATTTGACATATTTATCTCCTTCATACAGATTCTCCAATTTCATCTAGATTTCATGAGCAATTTTTAGTCCAAAAACATTTGTCATTTCTGAATCAGTCAGGGCATTCAATAAGGCTTCTTTAGCTCGAAGATTATTTTCAACATCCTTGAGTTCATCTAGAGTTGAGGCGCCTTTCTTCGGAGGTTCATACTTATCTTTGGTTATTGACCAATAGACATCACCCATGCACTGTAAATGGCATTCCATGTGACTCTTCCACACAGTATAATTTGTTCCATTGAATCTTGGACTATCCTTCTTATAAGTCGACATCCTGGATCTTCCTCAAGCAGTTAAGATCCCTTTTTAGAGGAACTTGGCTCTGATACGAATTGTTAGAAATAGTCCAGACAACTGAGAGGGGGGGTGAATTAGTTGTCACTATATTTTAACTTTTTGAAACTTCTCTACAACCAGATTAATGATGATAACATTAAAGCATTAAAGCATTAATCAACACGTGAGCAGAAACAATATGAACACATAACACCAAAATTTTGACGTGGAAAACTCGGTTAAGGGAAAAACCACGTGGGGGTTAACCCACAAAAATGCGTACCTTGTTAAGAGTACTTAAGAAAATAGAAGGCACATGCCTTCGGGCTCACTACCCAGAGCTTACTGCTCAAGAAGAGGCTCACTACCTATAAGAAATTATGATTTACACAGAGATAATGAACTGAGAAATAGCATCTATGTTCATGCCTAAATCAGTCCCTTTGAAGGCTCAAGAACTTCTGCTCCTATCTTTAGATTCTTCTTTACTGACTCTTTACTTTTTTCTTCCTTTCCTCTTCTTCTGCTCTACTCTGCTTTTGATCCTTTCTTTTGATTTAACTCATTTGTACAAGGATGCATTTTGACAATTCTTCAACAAGTATTTATACACTTCTTCAACCTTGGAATGATCAACAAGGTCAGCTAACCTCAACGTGGATCTTCACACTGTCGGCCAAAACATAACTGAGACTTGAATCTTTCTCTATTAACTCACCATACTTCACAACATACTCCTTAGATCATCCGTAGCATGCTATGACCATTTGGTCAGCCAAGAACATGGAAGAACAACAACCTTAAGGAGAAATCTTCAACAACAGGTTCAACCTTCAATGCAAACCTTCAACATAATAGCCACACGATCTAGAGACCTCCACAAGCACAATGAATTCCACAGAAACAACTGCACTCCTCCATATCACCAGAATCTCTTACACCTTCATTTGGAACCTCAAGAACACTATCTTCCATGACTGTCAAACTAGAAAGATTGCTTGCGGACCTTTAAACCATGAACCACTCGAGTTGAGGGAACACACCACGATTCCAGACATGTCTCTAGATCTATAAATCATAGAGTGCTAATACCAAACCAATCCAGACCAACTTCTTGCCACTCTGTCAATACTGAACAACTGCAAGAGCTTATTCTACTCAAAAGTCCATAACTTCACCAAAACTCTATGCAGACCTCCCAATTCTTAACTGTAGCACCCTCTTACAATCCTCTACACAGCTATATGATCTACATGTATTAATTGTCTATAATTTTCTCAATATTCTCAACAATCTGGTCCTCTATATAGACAATAGTGTAGGATACAGTTGACACCAATGGCAATAAGGATATGTTGACATCAATGACAACACCACTTTAGGCACATATTTGCAATAGTTTAGATGTCTTAAAATGATTAACTTTCAAATTTCAATAAAATCACATGGTTAGGTGACAAATTAATACATTCCTTATAGTTTAGATCATATTCATAATAAAGTAAGGGCAGGCAATTTTAACTATTTTCCAATTCTAGCAAATATTAATCACTAAACAAAAATCTATACTTGACATGTATAAAATGTATAAGATACAATTGAACAATTATATAAAATGTGGTTTATAGGACATAATTTGAATAAGATAAAACTAGAACAAGATATAAAAAGTGATTTATAAGTTCATTGAAGTTCATACATCAAATAAACATATATAATGTATATTGATGTTTAACACAACTATATAACATGATAAAACATATGTGCATATAAATACAATTAAAGCTTATACACTTTTAGTTCAAGACCACAAATTGATATTTACATAATTTATATGATGAATTTTTTTTACAATGACAATCATGGTAGATCGACTTGATGAGAACCTGTAAAAATAATTAACTTAGTAACTATATTTTATGAGTCATGGAACTAGATAATTCATGCGAGAAAAGAACAATACATACTAAAAGTTAGAAAATTGGATCTTATAAATTCCTTACAAATTCAAGTGATGTCTGCCATAGGATGGATTAAGGGGATCAAAGAGGATATGGCTTAAGGGGTCATAAGAGAATGGCTTAAGGGGAGTTAAGAGAATGACTTAAAGGGATGCAAGGGGGTGGATTAAGGAGATGTAAGAGGATATGACTAAAGGGGTCCTAAGAGGATAGCTTAAGGGGAGTTAAGAGATGAACCCTAAACCCATAATAGATTTGCTATTCTAACCATCTTGTGAACCCTATAAACCCTTAACCCTAGGACCTAAAGCCTAGGATATGAACCCTTAACCCATAATAGATTCAAGTTGTTCTAAGCATCTCATGAATCCTAGAAATCCTAAACCCTTAACCATAGGACCTAAATCCTAGGATATGAATCCTAAACCCTAACCCATATAGATTTGTCATTCTAAGCATCTCGTGAACCCTACAAATCCTAGAAATCCTAGATATAAATTTGTTATTCTAAGAGGATGGATTAAGGGGAGTTAAGAGATAAACCCTAAACCCTTAACCCATATAGATTTGTTATTCTTTGCATCTATGAACCCTAGGACCTAAATCCTAAGGGATGCAAGATGATGGATTAAGGGTTGATAAGAGGATATGGCTTAAGGGGTCCTAAGAGGATGGCTTAAGGGGAGTTAAGAGATGAACCCTAAACCCTTAACCCATAATATATTTGCTATTATAACCATCTTGTGAATCCTATAAACCCTTAACCCTTAATCCTAGGACTTAAAGCGTAGGATATGAACCATTAACCCTTAACTCATAATAGATTCAAGTTATTCTAAGCATTTCATGAACCCTAGAACTCATAAACCCTTAACAATAGGATCTAAAGATTAGGATATGAGGAGGGATTAAGGGTATATAGGAGGATATGGCTTAAGGGGTCCTAAGAGTATGGCTTAAGGGGAACTACGAGAGTGACTTAAGGGGATGCAAGAGGATATATTAAGGGTAGATAGGAGGATATGGCTTAAGGGGTCCTAAGAGGATGGCTTAAGGGGTCCTAAGAGAATGGATTAAGGGGATATGAAATCAATTAAAAACATTTTATAAAATGACAATGAATTATTTAGTTTTATATTTTGACTATCAATTAAATGTATCTAGAACTATATATAGTTACCTGTATCTAGATTCAAATTCCATTTTAATATATATGCATGTGGGCCCTCTCTTTTTGTAATGCATCTAGTTTTGGGAGACCTAAAACAAAAAATGATTTAAAACTATAATTAGGAAATGATTAAAGACTAACATATATATATAGACATGTATATGTGATAAATTTTTAACTATATATAGACTATCAATTAAATATATATAGAACTATATACTTACCTATATTTATTTACTCCATTGTACCATTTGCGTCCTCTCTTTTTTCTAATGCATCTATGATTGTCTCGTGATCGTCCAATGAAATTGTCCATAACACTTTATTAGCAGGCCTCCCTTTATATCTAACTAGTTTTATATTGGTTACCAAAATCAAATGTGAGTAATGTATAATCTTCTTGTGTCTTTCATAGTATTCAAATGCAGGCAAGCCATTCTTTCTTATTAGATATTTTCGAAGCCAGGTGCCAACAACAACCACAGAACCAGTTGGATACTCAAAGTTGTCATCATTCACTCTAGGATGTACCAACTTATGTTTTCTCTCAACACATCTAGCCAACCAATACTCTGTCTCCTCTTCATTCTCCTTAGGTGCAACAACAAAATACACATGTCCTGCAAAAAAAATTAATACAATAAAGAGTGACATATGTTTAATTCACATATAAACATGTATGCATATAATAATTGAATTCAATTTTTAATGTACCTTCTTGTACAAGGTCAGAAACACGATCATAATCATCCGATGCAAACAGTTGATTATCTTCAATTGTCATTCCATGTTGACCATGTGTCGATGTAGGTGTTAAGGCTCTTTGTTGCCATTCTTTGACCCATTCTATATTTTCACACACCTCCCAATCACCTGCAATACAAATTTTACAAAAACATGCAAGCTCCCTTGTCCATATTGTCCATGTGTTTGCATTGGAACTCTTAAATGAATGCCATTTTGTAGATCCATTAATTGTTTCACTATCATGTCGAGTAAGAATATCATTTTCTTCAACTAACCAAAAGAAGCATCGAATTATTGAGCTCTCACTTGTTCTTATAGATAATTTGTACTGCACCAATCTACAATTGCATGTGCATCTCTAAATTTTGCCGCATCCTCAAATTTTAGTTCCTCTCTAGCAAGAGCTCTTTTCACACATGCACCTACTCCATCATGTTCTCCTTTACCATGTCCAGCTTCAAAAAAACTCCATATGTGATGGATATTATTTTCCTTATGAACTCTACATAACCAATAAAATATTCTAGCATTCTTGAGTTGTGCAATTATTCGACCATATGAGATGTTCTCTCATTTCAATTCCTCTTTTTTAAAATTTTTTATAAAATATATCAAAACAATATTAAACAAACTCAGATGAATGTAATCGATTATCACTCACATAAAAATGGTACTCTCAAAAAATTTCTATTATCTTCTCTACTATCATCTGCATGTCTATATACATTATGAACAAATATGGCTACTTGCACTGAATTATAATATTGTGATTGAATTTATTCTTATGATTTTATTGTTTTCAGCAAAATCAACAACTGACAATATAGTTCCAATTGGGAATGTGTTTTTACATGTACGAAATTGACCATCAAGCCAATGGATTTTGAGAGTGTTTTACATATTTAAGTACAATCTTATTTTTAAATTATTTCATAAATGCATGCACACAAAATTTTTGCACAATTAGCTCACAAAGTTTTCCAATTTTTCCATCTTTTAAAGAATATTCAACATTTTTAAATTTTTTAACATCCACTAATTGTTGTCCAAATTCATGTAAACTACTTTCATTCATACATTCTCCTAATAATAAAAAATTACCACATCTATCGCATTGTCCAGAAATACATGCATTTAAATAAAATAAGTTTCCATTAAGGGGTTCACAAAACAAACCCACTATAAAATCTTTGATTGTTTCAGGTGGCATATTAATTCCACAAATGTCCTGCATAATTTGGTTAGCATGTAGAGTACAATGTATATATCAAAAAATATCATAATAATAACAAAATTGTACATGAGTTTTACAACATCAAGAGATTTGTTATTTATTAATTATAACATACCAAGGTTTACATTTTTTGAATGATCTTTGACTTATGCTAATATTTGGTAAGATTAAATCATCTAAATTTTTTTTATATAATTCAATTTGAGTCATATCTAATAGATGTTTTGGATGAGGGTCACGTATTTTTTATTCCACCCTTAATTTTTAAACATTTTTAATATTAGGTGATACTCTTGTATTATCATGCCAATATTTTTTGATTAAAGATTTGATTTCATTAGTTAATTTCATATCTGACCTTGGGAGTCTACCACTAAAACTCCAATATTGATTAATTAGATCTTTTTCCATATTTTCTCTTCTTTTAGCCACTCTTATCAAAATTTTACGATTTACTTTTATATATTTACTAATCTTACTTAACGTTCTTTTATTTGAAGTTGATTTATTAACTAGAGTAGTTGTTATTGCATGACGAGTTGCATTCTTATCTTTAGATCGACTTTTCTTTCCTATATAATCAATAACATTGGCAACACTAGATATGATTTGTTCTACTAAATCATCTTTCTTTTTTGGTTTTACAAAAATACCTAATTTTTTCATCACTTTTCGCATTTTTCACATTTTCGTCAATTGCATCATAAGTTGACATTGAAATCCTAATTTCTTTCTATTAAAAAATATTTTATATAATCTATTTCTATGAGTTCTCATTTGTCTCCAAGAAACTTTACCAGGAAGGTTATCTAACACATCTCTTTCAATTGTAAAAAAAAATATTCTCATTTTCATTCATACAAGTGGTTTCATTTTCATTGAACATGCAAGGGGTTTCATTTTCATTTTCAAACATACAAGGGATTTCATTCTCATTTTCATCAATATGAGGGATTTCATCGTTATTTTGTTTTTGCATCGTTTTAAAACTATAATTATTGATACCATTAATGGTGTATCCAGCTTCAACTAAATAATTAAGATCAATATTATCAAGACTTGAGTTTGAAGGCATACCCACATAAGTTGTTTGAATATGTACATTTTCCATATCATTGGGAGGTGGATTTGAAGACATACATGAAGTTTGCATAGGTGCGATTTTCATATCATTCAAAGTTGAAGTAGAAGGCATAGTTGGGTTTGTCTCCATAATTGCATTTTCTTCCATATTCACTATCTCCACATTTGAATCATCTACATTCATCTCACCTTTCATGGTTTCCTCTTCAACATTCATGGAACTAGATGCTTCCAAATTTTTCATTTGGCAAATTCTTTCTCTTCTATCCCTTTGTCTTTTTACCTCCATTTCTCTATTTGCTTCAATTTCTTTGGCTGTCATTAACTTTCTACATCTTTTTCTTTGTCTTTGCTTTGATCCCATGATTAACAAACCCTCTTGATAAAATACAAATGATTCTTAACATATTTTCCAATTGCCACCTCCTTGAAATATTCAAATAAAACTATATAATATGGAGATCCTTTCTTCTATAAACTTTGAAGTACAAAAACATCATGAATACATCCAAAATTTTTGTTTCTCCAAATCTTCTTGTAAAAAGTCCTTGTACTTGATTCCACTTTAGAAAATTTAATTTGCAGTTGTCTCTTTCAAAAATTTGAATAGAATATGACTTATTAAGAGATTGTACAAGACAAGAATGAAATAAAAAATATAGAAACTGGCGCTTTCAGTCTGTACTACAGAAAGGGAATGTTGCAGGAAAAAAGTGCTCAGTTAGTTTTTTCTAAATCGAGGAAAAATGGATATATTAGAAACGCATATGTGTTATAAAATGTGTACGCATTCTATTTTATAAACGCGTACGTGTTATATAACGCATACGCGTTTCATTTTTTTAAACAACCAAAAAGATAACACGTACGCGTTGTAAAATGCATATGCATTTTTTTAAGAACACGTACACACTTTCTAAATTTTGAATTCCCAATCCACATGCTGCCTCGGTTTTAGGCTCAGGAAAGGCTTGGCAACCCAACCCTTAGCCTAACCTACAACTAAAAAACTAAGGCAGGTTCAAGAGAAATGTCAAACTTTGGCAATATAGTTGATAGACCTTTTTTCTGAATTAATATACAAAATTAAAACCCATTATAGAACACGATGTCTAATTTCTAAATATATAATTTTTGTTAAGATTAGATTATGTTTTTTTATTTTTTAATTAAGTTCTAAGAAAATCAGTCCATAAACTTAAAATATCAGTTTTTTTGTTTTTTAATAACTTTCTTTTGGTTAAAAATTATATGACATCAATCTTTAGACAATTCTCTACACAATGAAAAAAAAATTAAAAAATGTTTAGTTTAGGTCCAATTATGTTGTCCGTACACATTGCTTTTTAACAATAGCAATTAAGGCCAATAAAAATTTAAGAAAAAATATTCAGAAAAAATTACAAAAAAATATTCTCATCAATTTTCATGTTGTTAGATATCTTTTTCCAAAAGGAATTATAAAAATACTTTTATTTAGGTCAAAAAGTGGTGTTCATACACGTGCATGGTATGGTAAAAAATAACTTTTAAAAAGTAGTTTTTATACATACCTATCAAAATTTAATTTCTGTCAATTGGGCTTTTGAATAAATTAGATATTTGAAAACTAGATTCAAAATACTAAATTTCATATTATTGACTTTTTTCAAGATTCATTGTGTAAGTGCTTTAAATTTTCAGTCCAAGTGTGACAAATTTTGAAAAACACGAAAAACACTTCCACTTTTTAAACTTTTTGTGGACCCAACTTCTTGCATCAGCCCTTCATTCCAAAAGAATTTAGGATGAATTTTTTGAAGACAAATCTCTAATTGGAAGAGCACAATTATGTGCTAAGTTATTTAGGTGAAAAGAAATGGCCCCTGTTTTGGAGTTGCTAGGGGTTGAGAATAGGGAGAAAAAAAATTCTAACAAAAAATATAATAGTTGAAAACTTGCAAGAAGCTTTGAACTCTATTCAAATTACAAGTAGAACAAGTGATTTAAGTGTAGCACGAAGGGCATTGATGACCATGATTTCAAGTAAAAAAGTATCATTGACGAAACAGGTGAAAAGCAATTGGAAAGTTATTGCTTGTATCTAGCAAAACTATTCACAGATATATTTCAAAGAGAAATAAGCTTGATGAAAACATAGAAAAAAAATTGGGTATCCTAGAAAAGATAGAATCTAAAAAAAATATGGTAAATATTGTCAGGGTTCCCAAAAAAGATAGAATCTCAAAAGATGTGAAGAAACAAGTCATTGAATATTGGATCAACCACTCTCACGTTTCCTCTAATAGAAGGGATTCTATACAAGTAATAGGTGAAGATGGAAAAAAGTATCCTCATCCAAAATGTTTTATAGATACAACACAAAGTGAATGTTTTGAAGCATTCAAGCAAGAATCTCCACAGGTAAAGGTATCTCAAAGGGTGTTTGAAAAGTTGTGTCCCTGTTTTGTACGCATAAATAAACTGCATGAAACTTGTTGTTGAAATCACATGGAATTTCATCTACATCTTCAATCGTATAAAAAATTTATGGCAATGACTCATCCAAATGTTATCATCCATGCAAGTACAACACAATTTATGAAGTCTCTCTTATGTGAAAATAGAAGGTTCTGATGAATTCAATGTGCAATGTATCAAAAATAGTAGTGAAATTTGTGGAGATTTGAACAAGCTTCCTTTGATCAAAAATATTGATCAATCAATAGAAATTATATGGAAGAGATTTGAATATGAGAAATACACAACCATGTCAGAAGTGGAATAAAAAAAATTGTTATGAAAGAAAGTGAATTGCCCTACAATGAGTTTTTGAATAAATTTTATAGTCTCATATATCTGCACATCCAACATTGTCATGGTGCAACATGGTAGGCAAATCAGTTTCATGAGTCAAAGAATTGTTTTCCACAAGGTTGTATTCTTTTGGTTGTGGATTTTGCTGAGAACTATACATTTAGTCCTCAAACAGAGATTCAGAGTCAATATTATCATTCATAGTAGGTTGCAAGCTTCGTACATGTTTGTTATAGGCCTGTTGAGTTGTAACTAGATGGTGTACAAAGTAGCCCGCATGAATGAAATATTATCAAAGAGGTTCATTTTTATATCAGTGATGATACTAGTCATGATAGAAGCTATGTAGCCCATTGTTTTGGAATGTTTTTTGATGATCTAAGACAACGTGGCATACATGCTTCAAGTCATTAGATTTGGTCAGATGAATGTACTGGTAAGTTTCAAATTTATTAAATATTTCAATTTTTTTAAAATTATTTCCAACTTTTAAACAACTTTTAATGTTCATTTGTTTACTTTATAGGACAATTCAAATCCTCTAAAGCATTTAATTGGTTGAGCCAACATGCAAGTAGTTCCATAAAATTTGTGTGGAATTTTTTTTTGAAAGTGGAGATGGAAAAGGTGAGCATGACGGAGCTAGTGCATGTGTGAAGCGTGCACTTTGCCAACATGAGCTTGCTGGTAACACCATTCATAGTGCAAAAGAAATTGTTGAATGGTGTAAGACTCATTTTGGGGCTCGTGAAGGAAAAAGTGGCTCAATAAGTACACCAAATGCTATTTTAGGGAAGTCAAATGTATTTATTGTAATTCTTGCAGATCTACATTTATTTATGTTTAGTACATGTACATTTTTTGTTCATACAAATTTTAATTTCCATGATTGTAGATATCGATCGATCAAATCTCTATAATTGTCAAAAGATTGTCGATATTAGAAGACTTCATCAAGTGATGACGACTGGACATAGTAAACCACTTGCAATCCAAATTAGAGAAAAATCATGTTTTTGTGTTGATTGCATTGAGAACAATGCAAATGTTCTACAATGTCAACATATTATTGATGGATATGTTTCAGAATGGGAGATGAAACAATTAGTTTCAATGTTTCCTTATGAAGATGATAATATAGATCTCCATGATCCTTTATATTCATCTAATTTTGAACGTGTATCCGATCTAGTTGTTGTAGGTAAATAAACTATTTACATGTATATTGTTATTCAAATAGTGAATTTACATGTAGATTGATTATTTAAATAATGAAATTGTCTAAATTGTCTAAGTAACTACTTGTATTTGAATTGACTTTTGAATTTGTGTATTTTTTGTAGGAGATATCTTTGTTGTGATTGCAGATCTTGATAATATCGAAGGTGTAGATTATTATCTACTCAGATACATGCAACCAAAATTTAAGTTGACAGAATCTATGATAGATGGTGATGGACAAGAGTATCCCATTAGATCTGTAGTGGTTGAAGGTACTTATTATCAACAAATGAAGACAAATAAAAGTGGTATTATATTTGTTGATTATTTGCCAGGACAAAAGGTTCTATTACAATCACTTAGTTATAGCAACATGGTTAAATTTGGAAACTTTGTGAAAAATAGGACATAGCCAACAAAAATGGAAGTTGAGTATTGAAGACCATGAAAGAATTTTAGAGATAATAAAAGATAGAGAGGATCCAGATTTTATGTACCAAGAAATAAGTTAAATGTATTTAAATTACTTGTTGCACAATGAAATATGTTCACAATAAAATGTTACAATTTCTAGAGGTTCCTACACATGCACAAGTTCATTGAAGTTCTTTGATCATTGTATGTAATAGTTGTATTAATTAGTGCATGTAATTGAATTTGAAATGGATGTACTTTGAGGGACTATGCTATACAATTTAGTTTCATTATTTACTATATTAGTTGTAGTAATTTCTATGTCAATATGGGTTTGAAGACTATACTTTAAAACCAATCAACAAATTAACATGTTTGTAAGTCTCACACATTTTGAGTTTAAATCTCTTCTACTTGGTTGTAGTATCACACATATTGAGCTTAAAGGTATCTTATTGAACATTCTTGGTCATCATAATATTGTTTATGTTTAATGTTTATGTAACATATTTATATGTTTAATGTTGAATATACAAAAATAATTTCCTTTTAATTTCTATTTATTTTAAAAATAGTTTCTAATTTTATGATTTTAAATATTAACCTCATAACCAAATTTGAATATAATATTTTAATCAAGAGTGCCTAGTTACAACATATATATTTTACATCCCCTTCAAACCATACTATATTTTTTAAAGTGTTTTTAACTTAATAGTTTTAAATTTTATTATTATATAAAAAACTTAGATTGTGACTACCCAATGAGTTTGATTCCAAGTTCTAGCTTGCTTAGTAAGACACTTTTCACATGATGAGTTCTAACATGAGTGCAAAATTAAATAGACAACTGGAAGAGCTAATAGAGAGAGGTCTAATTTAGCCTATAAAGGATTACAATTTTGACTATTATATCAAGATTTGACTCTAATTAAACTCCAAATGACTTTTTAATATCAATCTTGAATGCATTAATTTTATTTTTATTTGTTATAACTTAATAATAAAAAATAAAAAATATTAAAATTTGTATTTTATTCAATAAATTTGATTGACATATATATCATATTGTTGACAAATTAAAACAAGGAATGAAGTATCAAGGTCATTGAACAAACTAACTACTTATAAATAGTTTTTAATTGATTAGCATTTATAGTTGATGGAATCATGGATTTGGCATCAAGAAGCATCAAGTGACAACCATCACACAGTTTAATCTAGAAGCATCAAGTGACAACCATGTATATTTTAGCTAAACATGATTAGCACTAAATGAAAGGAGTTGGGTCACTAACATGACAATGTGAAATAATAATTGACAAAGGAGAAGAGATAAAAAGTGTATCTATATCTCATTTGTGTGACTAATGTGGTTAATTGAAACTAACCATGTGTACCGCAGCTATGATTAGAATGATGTTCAAACTACTGGCATAGCTTAATCCTATTGCTTTTAGTTTTTTAATAGAATTGGGGTTGTGATCTTTACCTTTTTATGTAATTTTATCATTTTATTCAATAAATTTGATTGACATATATATCATATTGTTGACAAATTAAAACAAGAAATGAAGTATCAAGGGCATTGAACAAACTAACTAATTATAAATAGTTTTTAATTAATTAACATTTATAGTTGATGGAATCATGGATTTGGCATCAAGAAGAATCAAGTGACAACCCTCATACAGTTTAATCTAGAAGCATCAAGTGACAACCATGTATATATTAGCTAAACATAATTAGCACTAAATGAAAGGAGTTGTGTCATTAACATGACAATGTGAAATAATAATTAACAAAGGAAAAGAGATAAGAAAGTGTATCTATATCTCATTTGTGTGACTAATGTGGTTAATTGAAACTAACCATGTGTACCGAATCTATTATTAGAATGATGTTCAAACTACTAGCATAGCTTAATCCTATTGCTTTTAATTTTTTAATAGAATTCGGGTTGTGATCTTTACAGGTTTTTATGTAATTTTATCATTTTATTCAATAAATTTGATTGACATATATATCATATTATTGACAAATTAAAACAAGAAATGAAGTATCAAGGACATTGAACAAACTAACTAATTATAAATAGTTTTTAATTGATTAGCATTTATAGTTGATGGAATCATGGATTTGGCATCAAGAAGCATCAAGTGACAACCCTCACATAGTTTAATCTAGAAGCATCAAGTGACAATCATGTATATATTAGCTAAACATGATTAGCACTAAATAAAAGGAGTTGTGTCACTAACATGACAATGTGAAATAATAATTAACAAAGGAAAAGAGATAAGAAAGTGTATCTATATCTCATTTGTGTGACTAATGTGGTTAATTGAAACTAACCATGTGTACCGAATCTATGATTAGAATGATGTTCAAACTGCTGGCATAGCTTAATCCTATTGCTTTTAGTTTTTTAATGGAACTGGGGTTGTGATCTTTACCTTTTTATGTAATTTTATCATTTTCCTATATGATCACAAGTGACAACACAATAGTGTGTCCCACATTTTTACATTTTGGGGAAACTAAAATTGGGTTTCTAGCATTTCATATATTCTATCAATTATTATGACTAAGCGGTCAAGAATTTAAGGACGATGAAAAATAATTATTTCTAAAATTTTCTAAGTAGATTCAATTTATATTTTTTGAATTTTACAAAAAATCATTTCTATCATATTTGGTTGATTTTCAATAAAATATTTATTATACTTAACTAGTTAATCAATAATAAATTTTCCATAACACATAACTTGAACTACAAATAAAATATTTACATGATTTCTTGGAAATAGATCTTAACTCCAATATCTATGCATTGATATTTTTTGGTAAATATTTTGGAATATTTTTTATTTAATTTTTAACTGGTAAGAATTGAAACTTAGAACTATATTTTCTCGTAAAGCATTTCTCTTTGCCTATATATCCAAATTGAATTTTATTTTTTCGTTGAAACAAGGACATCAACATGGAGTGCAACACAATTTTTTGACATTTTATGACCTATTTTGTTATTTTCCCATTTCCTTGAATAGCTCAGGTCATTATTTTTTTGTAGCATGCCTATGTTGTTTATAAAATTAACAAATATATTTTAAAATAAAAGATAATTACAATAATACTTTTTAGAAAGAAAACAATTCAAGGGCTAATTACCTATATAATTTAAACAATAAGTTAACTAAAACTTGATTTTATCCAAATTAAGACTGGTATATGAAGGAAAACATCCATACATCTATAACTAAACATCTAAATGTGCATATACATATCATATATATAAAGAAATAACTAAACATGTAAACTCAAGAACATCAAGTCTAACTACAACATCTAAACTCAACATGTACAAACTCAAGAATATCAAGTCTAAATGCAACAAGTAAACTCAACAACATGTAAGTTCTCAATAACATTAAGTCTAAATGTGAAACATCATGAGAGTTCGGGCAAACATAACAAAGAACATGAATGTCTAACTGCAACATCAATTCTTATGCCTCCTATGGGTGGAATGGGCCTCACTCAACCTAGGACTAGTATGATGTGTTGAGCCCTATCCTGAACCCTGTGTATCTAATCTCATCCATCTATGAATATCTGAGTCATGTGTAGATCCTTGAACATAAAAATTATCTCTATTTGAATCAATTTATATATTAAAAAATATGGAATCTCAAGTACATGTTCAAATTTTATACAATACAATACTTTACCTCGCATCCAGCCTCAACAACATCTGGTGTCTGCTGCACAGTGTCATGTCCTAGCACCACTCTAGTCAATCCCTGATGTAAGATTGATCAAATAAGAGTCAACACATATGATGCACACTTGACTAAATCTTATAATTTAAATATATTATTATTTAACAAATAAATTACACTAGATTAAACACAAATTTAATATATGCCTCATCATTAGCAACCTGTGTAGCTCCATGGATGACCCTCTCAATCCCACTAAGGTTAGATGAATTAAGGGTCATCGCAATGTCTTCCTCAAACAAAAGTCCATGGAATGATCCTGTTAGATCGTAAGGTGGTACAATACCACTATCAAGTTGTGATGGAATCTATTTTGAAGGCATTGTGTCAGTCATATGTGTAGCTCAACAATCACTATGCTAACTGACAAATGTGGCCACAGACTCGAGAGGGATCATGTATTCTAAACTGACAAACTAATATATCGATAATAGATCTTGCGCCATACATCTACCCAATCTATGTAGTGCACTCTCTCCAGAAGGTTGCACTACATCACATGGTGAAACTATGCCAGCACGTATGTAAGGATCATAACTGGTGGAAGTTGAATCAACTAATCATAAGCTGGTGCATGGACACAACATATATCTACCAACACGATCTGATGCAAGGTGCACTACAACAAATCCCTGTGATTAGCTCCCTTTTTTATTTTGTTTTTCGCTTCCACCAACTATTTTAATGTATTTTTCTCTAGTTTTTTGAAAAAGTCGGCGCTATTTATCGAGATGGTGTTATTTTTGGTGTTTTTTGCACCAATCACAACAAGTAGGTGCTAAATTAGGTGCAAATTAGCACCTACATTATCACCTAATTTAATGCCTAATTTAGCACCTACTTTAGAGCCTACTTTAGCACCTAATTGTTCTGATCTAGCAAGGATTAAGGGTTAAGGGATTAGGGGTTAGGGTTTAAGGGATTAAGTGTCAAAAGATAAGGGATTTGGGGCTTAGGGGTTAGGTATTTTAATGGTTAATGGCTTAGGGATTATGGTTGATATTATGTAATCTCTATATAAACTTTGATAAAAAATAATAAAGGTATGAGTGGAAGGGTGTACCAAAACTCTGTTGGTGTAACTTTTGAGCTTATGAATGAAATAGAACATCTTATTATTAGAGATTCTCCATGACTATGTTATCATTATGTATTTTTCTTATGTTTGCGATACTTATTTCTTCTTATATTTGAATGAATATCAATTATTGAGCCTCAATACTATGCTTATATGAATGAATATGCTGATACAATAAAGCATTTACTATGGATGTTTTCAGTTACATGTTCAAAATTATGTTCAACATAAAAATAGAAACTATTTAAAAATAATAAAGTTAACAAAGTTGCTTTTTTAAATAATTGTGAGTTACGTACATTAATATTTATTAACTTTTGTGTCTTCACAAACATATGTTGATACAAAATGAATGGAAGAAGCATCCAAGTACCTTAATCCTAATTTTTTCTACCAACAATTCATACCAAAGATTGAACAATTTAAGGATATTGCAATAGGTAATTTGTATCGACACAAATAATATTACTGAAGCATTTCAAAGTTTAAGCCATAAAAATCATCCTTTTTTAAACATGGTGGTGGTACCCCTTTGGGTTTAGGGTTTTAAGTCTGAAATGTTTAAGAGTTTACCTTTTAAAAATCCTTTTACCTTTTTTTCCCAATGTCCTACACTTTATGTTCTATTGTTGTGTTGACTATCTACTGAAGGTTGTCGGTCAGTTAAGTTATAACTTCATGTCTTAGCATTCGTATGTTGATCGACCCCTTAACCTAGAGGTTACCCGTTGTCACCGATAAAATCAAAGCTTTTATATCCTAAGTCATCTGCTAGGTCCTAAAGTTTATTTAAGTGCATATCGCACCGTCGCAGAGCATCTTTTATGACCATCCCCCTGTTGCGTGGCCACAATAGGTTGACACATGTCCAGGAATCTTTACCTCTGTAATGCTTTATAGGGATCTTGTCTCTACGAACAGTTTGTTGCCACTTGTCAATGTGTTAATGGTCTATCGAGAAAGCCTTTGATCCAACGGTTGCGCTTCAGTGCAGAGGAATCTTTTCAAGAAGAATATTCGCTGCAAGGCAGCAAGATGATGACACATGGTGATACCATTTGAAAGGCAAGTGCAAGGAAGGTGCATTGAGGCTTAATCACACCATCGTGTGGTAGATGTAAGGTGGGCCATTTCTGGCTACGACGTCGTGAAATGGCACCACATGTCTGGTCTGGACAAAAGTGACATAATCTATAGAAAAGGTACAGACGATTTGTCCCATTTTGATTGGATGAAGACTATTCAAAGAAGGTGACGAAGATTGTCAAATCTAGTCAACTAATCAGAACCATTAATTTCAGAATGTAAGGAAAAGATCGATGGCCCAGATTGAAACTTTCAAAAGAGGAAGATTTTCAAGTGTCTGTGGCACAAATAGAGTAATGACCACTGCGAACTCTATTAATACAGAGAATTGTGAAGGAATTTAGCATAAAACAGGTAGAATTAGGGCATTCTTTATCATTTACAAGAGCGCAATTGCATTTAGAGCAAGGAAATCATCAAAACAAGCATGAAAAAGTAATCCCAAACTTCTGCAAGCGTCAAAAACTAGTAAGTGATTATTTTTCCTCTGTGCCTGGTTTTTCAGTTGTAGGTTCATTCTGAAGCATTTAGGGTCATTATTAACTATAAAAAACCCTAAGTTATTTGTATAAAAGCAAAATGAGTCAGTTAGGTCAGCCTTCCTCCTCAAAACATGGCTTAGATGAAGACCTTATGGTTCAATGTCCCAGGTCATCAAAAAGACATGTAACAAGGTTAGGGGAAGTAGGTAAAAATGACAAAATTTATGACCTTTGTGTAGATTACTGAGATGCCAAAACTACATGGAAGCTAGATTTGGCTAAGTTAATTTTCCCTAATGTCTTTGTAAACCTAGACTTGGTCAGAGCAATAGCAAGTAGGTATGACCCTCGAACCATGTATGTCTTGTCTGGCAATGGTAATGTTATAATTAGGTTCACAAAGGCATACATTTCCACTATGTTTAACCTAGACCCTGTTGCTACTATGCACATTGACCTAAGTGCCCTAAGAGAGAAATACAAAACTATTAGATATGCTTATAGGTTATTTAACCTGGCCAAGGATAGACCGAAGGGGGTTGATGGAGCCTTGATAAAGATTTCTAACAAATAAGAAAAGCCCTTCCATTGTAATTTGTTCATGGAGTACTTTGTCAGAACCTACCACAACTTATGTCATGTGCTTGGGAGGGATGCAACAGATAGAATGCCAGTGGCTCTGATGATGATGGCAGTATACATTCAGGATTATGGAGCCAAAAAACCATATGACTATGCAAGATATCTGGCAAAGAAAATGCATGAGCAGATGATGGCAATAAAGAACAACATGTATACACTAGGTCCCCATGTAAAATTCACATGGTATTCATTAATGTGTCATATGATCATGTTCTCACTATCTGGCCACTGGAGCAAGGATTTGCATGTAAAGATGATAGATGTAGAGGGTAATATGTTGCTAGTGCAGATGTGGACATGCATGATAGACATGCATTTTAAATATGCAAGTTATGTTACATTTGAGGAGCATTTTGTGAGAAAGGTATTAGGTTTCTTGGAACCAGCTGCTGATAGGATACCTAAGGAAGTAAAGGATTTTTTGAGACCACTGGAGAGAACCCCACACCTGAAAATAGATTCTAATTGGGGAGACTAGTTCTTGCATGAAAACACAACTTGCATAAGGATTTATGGGTGTGAGGCTGCACCTTATTCTTTGCCCAAGTTTGTCCCCAAGAGACTAGCCTTTATGGAGATTATCAGACAATTGAATGAAGTAGATAAGGAGCATTTTAGGAATCACAAGAAGGGGTCATTTATCCCTTCTTCATTGAAACTCAGTGATTTCATAATAATTGATAAAAGTGGATTAGATCAGATAGGCTTCATGCTGCAATGCTATAGGATGGACATGGAGTAGGTAAGATTCTTTGACCCTGAGGATTTCATTCATGATACAATATTAAAGGTTAGCAAGCATGCATACCCTCACCATGTTCTCTTGGATGAGGACATAGTAAGAAATTGTCAAACAATTTAGAGATGCATCTTTTGAGGAACAAATGAAATGCATTAATGGAGGTAGAGAGAATGAAGGAAAATCTCAATATTGCTTACCCTGGGGCTTTTATTGAGATACAAGACCCCATAAAAAGAATAGAGATGATGTTTTCCAATGTAGAGAAGCTAATAGCTGATGCACCTGCAGGTGAGGAAATCCCCCCTACCAGCCAAGCAGTTCAAAGGGAAAGTATGTTAGAAAAGAAGAATATCCTAATTCCCCTGCTCCAAAGAGGGAAAACATAATTGACCTTGAGATAGAGGAGATAGAAGTTGTGAATTTTGAGGAAGGGGAAATAGAAGAGTAGATTCAAGATCCCCCTCATCAGGTGAATTCCCCACCAAGGATAGTGCCTTACTCCTCACTAGAGAATAGGTTGACAAGGGCCACAGTCAACAATGAGGTTGATACAGAGGATGTGAGGGTAATGGCCTGCAATCAGTTTATTTCAGATGATGCATTCATTAGCACTCCTAAGTTAAGGTCATTTGTGTTGAGGACCAAAAATGAGGAATTTCAAAAGAGAATTGAAGAAGCAAAAAGTGGTACAAACCCCTCAGAGTATGATGCTATTACTAGGAGGGTTTTGGATGAAATAAGTAAAGACATTAGTGCAATGACTCTTGAAGAAGGCAGAGCACTTGTGACTAGGAGCAACATCTCCCTGCTACCACATTGGGCATTATTAGATGCTATTGTATTTGATACATTTACAAGAGATGACTCTGATGTGACAAAGGAATAGATCAGCAGAGTTATGCAAGGTGTTGTATTTGATCCAAGGTTTGAAACCTTGGCAATTTGGGCATTGGCCCCTACTAAAAAGAAACCAAAAGTTGGTTTAGATGAGTTAACTGGTAATGTGATAATAAAAATGGGGTCAGACACATTCATCGTAATTGAAATGTTAGATACAAATATTTCAAATTTAAATTATACATATGTATACCCATTTACTATGGTGTTAGATGATCATCCATACACCAATTGGAAAGGTACTTTCCTAGCTTCTAGGTCTTGCATGGCTAAAGGTCTCATACTGCACATCTAAAGAAACATTAGTCCTGCAGGATTATCAGTTACACAAAAATCAATTCCAAGAAATGACAACCTAAGGCCCTAAGGGCCAACCTAATGTCTCGGGGGCTCATCCATGATGGCCTTGCCTACGTATACTCATCACAGAGACTTCATAGTTTGGGACTTGCACTCCCTACCACAAGGTGGTATCATACAATTTATAACTTGGTTTAACATATGTAGTAGAAGCTTAATAATATCAGGAACTTATAAGGAAGATGACATACACAACATCTACAACATCCAACGATGCATTATCATAACCAAAACATACTAATAGAAGAAGTTCAACATAAGCCATTATATTAAGTATATCATTTCAGAACACAAGTCCTAGCAATCAATATGATAGTCACTTGTCTTCATTATAAGTCTAACTGTCTTCTTCTAAGATATAATTTAGTCTTCTTTGGCACAAAATTAAATTAATCCAATCCAAATCATTCTCGCATAAACCCCACCAGTTCCCTCTTGGTCCAGTTTGCATTAAAATAGTTTCCTCAATTTATCTAATTTGTTACTGGGCTCTAATCAAATCATCATCGCATTAATCGTACGTACTAGAGATTCAAGATCATTTGATAGAGTTAAACAAGCAATTTAGTTGACATCCAACACATGTAAAATCAAAAATGTTTCAAGGTACATAATTTCTACTAACGTAATCCATAAACTAAAAAGAGACAATATTTAAGATTACATATAGAATTTGCAATTTGTCGAACAAGTTAGGAATGTTAATAAATACGGATCCTTATAGTACTCAAGATTCTCCAATTAGTCCATTACTAATTACACCATTCTAACCATTTTATTTATATCTATGTATATAAAGAGTGAGAGAGAGAGAGAGAGAGAGATCTTAATCTATAAAAATATTTGATCCTCAACAAGGTAAATAAACAAACACAACTAAAAAGAAGTAAATCAGTCAACTATAATATAACTGTTACTTCAAAACTACATCTAAGATCAAGAAGGGAATAAATAACTTCTATTCTATTTTGATTTAGGGAGCTTTTAAATATAAATTATCATATCAAAAGATACACTTTTCTTTCTATTCTTAAATAGAATAATATAAGACCATATGGTTTAAATTTCATAGTTAACAAGGAGCACTAAAAGTAAAGTTTAGATTAAAACTTAAAGTTTCTAATTACAAAAGATCTAAAATTTATCTTCTAACTTAAGGTTCTAACTCTCAACTCATATCTATTTAAGATAATAATAAAATATAACTAATGCTAATACTAATGCATATATATATATATATCAAAGAAAATTAATAGTATAATAAACTTCCTTAATTCCCTAGATGCACAAATACTTTCTATTATAGACATGAATGAAATCAAGATAGCTAAAAGTTATATGTTCTCTTTATTAAAAGTAAGAAGATACATAAACTTCTATTTTGCTAACATATTATTTACATTTTCTTACCAATAACATACCAATAAATGTGTTATCCTTAATTTGCAATTACTTGCTTTCTAATTGATATTATTCTAACTCACAAAATAGATTCTCTCTTGATATTATAATTATAAGTCAAAGGAATGCATTCCAAATTTCAATATTGGTTCCTGTTCATAACATATATAAACAAAACCATGAAAAGTTTCTCCAACAATTATGAAGTAAATTAAATGTTAAAAGAAAGAAAAATATTCAATCACCCATTTACGATAATGAGGGAAACTTTCCTAGAACGTGTGGTACTCAGAATTGAAGCATGGTCCCAAACCAAAGCATTTGGACACTAAATATGACACTTCAAAAAAAACAAGAGAGTAACAAGACCAATTTTTGGGGTACGAAACTTTCGGCATTGAGAATATCTCTGCATATATCCCATTTATATAAATAACTAATACCAAAAATCAATTTAATGCATTGCTCTACGTCATCTCACAAGGTACTAGTATCTAATGAAGCATTAATAATGCCTACTGAGAAGATATTACCCTTGGAATTGTTAGTTGTCATTGCACCAAAAGATCGAGCTATTAATGCCCGATACAACCACTTGACTTAACAAGCACGGGAGGTGGTTAAGCCCTTGTCGCAAACCACCGCAGTGCAGCGCTGAACAAGGAGACCAAGGGTCACACCTTGCAACAACCCCCCCAGTGCAAGCGCAGGGTTTGAACCCGTGACCTCGGCTCTGATACCAATTGTTAACTGTCGTTGCACCAAAAGATCGACCTATTAATGCCCGATACAGCCACTTGACTTAACAAGCACAGGAGGCGGTTAAGCCCTTGTCGCAAACCACCACAGCGCAACGTTGAACAAGGAGACCAAGAGTCACACCTTGCAATAGGAATGGCTTAGTTAATGGCATAGAAGGAATGCAGTTGAACTCAGGATTGATAAAAAAGACTACAAGGAGGTTCCATAACTTGGAATGCAATTGAACACACAATTAGCACAATATGGATTTGTTGAAATAAGCGATCTGCAACTGCCATGATGGGAGATTTGACAGACAATGCCCTAGTAGACAATAACAAAAAAAAGACACTAAGCATAGGCATGGCACGTGAACTATTTGGCAAAAGCCCCAAATCAACGTTAACTTTTGGGATGCAATGGTTGCAGAATAAGCACAAAATAGATATATTTGATAGACTTTAGAAACTTTCAACGAATGCCATTGCCAAGTGTAAAGCCAAATTTCTTGACCTTTGCAAGAGTCAGATTTTCTTAAGAAGCATGATCACAGGTTTAAACCAAAAAAAAGTAACGAGGATAAGTAATATAACTATTCGACATAATGCCTTAAAAGATGATCTCATGGTATGATAATTGTTTGATGTAGCATAAAATCGATGGAAGCAGAGTCTCAACAACTAACAAATGAAAGCTCATAGTGCATAGATCGGGTTTGATTAAAAGGATTAAGAAATGTCCAAGGAGACCCATTTCTAGAGGTGCTAAGCCAATTCCAAAACCTAAACCAGTGCACTCCAACCTATTGCGTTAATAACATAAAATAACAGCAATAGGTAGATATAGAACTAGAAGAGGGGGTGCATACCCTAAATGATAAAATGTGTGCTAAGAATAAAAATGGATTTGTTAGACTGGCTTTTGAGGTGTGAAAGATATGACCACGGTTGGTGTCTACCAATCGACTCTAGTTATGCTTGCCTAAATGTGACCAATTATGGAATGTCATGAAATTGGTCAGAGGAACATCATCACTTTTGGTTGACAGAGGCTACACAATTTGGTCTCAAGGCAAAATGCACCAACTGTATTACTAAATCACAGTAGTTTGTAAAAGGTGGAAACACACGCCAAAATAGATGAGATAAAGATATTAAAGGGGCATCCTACGACTGTAAATTTACAGTTTGAAATACTTATAAATGTAAGGTGTTGAATCATAACAAAAGCACACAAACCGCTTGATAAGATACCTTAAATAAATGTCACCGTATGAAATCCACTGGTTGCAAACAATGCCCAAAATTGGATTTGTTGACTTAAGAATATTTCAACTAGTTAATAACGATAGGCATATAGCCATAGCTGATGTTGAGGCATCCCCAATACCAACAAGCGTATATCAGGAATTTCAATAACGTCCAAAATCAGGAAGGAGCGACCACGTACCTATTTATTGAACACCGAGATGTCTTTCCACAGTTGTTCTAAATCCTTCCATGATCCTCTATAGAGATGTTCCTCCCCTGCTTCCTCCAAACTGAGTAATGACTTCTTTTTATTTCCCCCCCGCATTCCGTAGCCAATCTCCCATGCATAACAACCAAGATTTAGGCCTTTTTATTACACCTTTTCCACCCTGCTTCTTAAAACCGTAGGGTATCTTTTGAAGAGTATACGTTTCAAACTAAAATAGAAAAGAGCAGTTAATGCCCATAAATTAATTTCCCTTATGAAACTATCGTTTTCCTCATGAGACCTGAATTAGATAAAATGATGCATTCGAAGAATCTTTCCTAGAAGATATTCAAATATCTATCTATCTAATAAAGTCATTATTATTATTTCCCACTAAATATTTATTTATAATCTCTATTGCAAAACTAATGCAACTAATAAATTCACCATGACTAATAACAATTAGATAAAAGATTATTCTGAATCAGTTAAAATGCAAATGCAATTTATTTCATTTCTACGTAAATGAATAACCCACATCAATTAAACAATCCAACTAAATAACTCAAATGTCAAACATACCTGACACAACCAAGGCGAATAGGGAGGGGCACTACATCCTCCCCCCCTAAATCTCTACTTACTCTTGGAAGTCGCAACTAGAGTAGAACATAACATGTTAGTACCAACCTCGAAGTTGATTCATCTCATAAAATTAATGTACACTAGTTTGCCTATGGAAAGAGGTTTATCTCATATACTCCATTTCAACATACTTTACCCTTCTACTTTTCAATGTCTCGACAGTAACACAATCACAACCTACATTTCAAAAATGATTCCCTAATATCTAAACCACTCAAAATCCTTATAAGTTGGCATTGACACACAATCAGTTTCTTCAAGACAATAAACACAATGTACCATTTTAATCCTAACTAATAGAAATTCTCATATAATGTATTCAATTTTCAAGTACACCACCATTGCAATACCTTATTCAATTTGATGTTAAACAACCAATAGGGCAGAATGATACATTTTTACAAAATATCAACATATTTTTGCACATAAAACACACATTTTCCAATAATTATCCATCATTTATAAACAAGATTTTTCACTATAATTATTGTACCATACTAAATCCAAACACAATTTATCATTTCATAAATACAATTTTCATAATTTACCATATATTCTTCACATACACAAAAATTAACATTACCAGGATTCACATCACAAGGCTACACAATGGTCCATCTGGATACTGGGAACAACATATTAATCCATGAGCGAAGAGCCAATATCCATCTCCCATAATCCATACCTCACACTCAATGGTTTGTTGGTGTTGGGCCACACACAGAGGGTGAAACCATCCAAACAAGACCACAATAACCTCTCTCTTGTTGTGTAAGGTGATTAGCCTCCAAGAGATAGTCATCACACATAGGTGGGTAGTGGGTCCTAACTGTATAACAGCCCCACATACTCCCATCCTCAAGGTTCCCTATGTCTGCTTCCTCATATACACTCACCAAGTCTGCCTCATACGTCCTTGGAAAGGAATCACAATACGACACATGGCTGACATCAAAAACAATAAGGATAAACTAATTTAGCCACCAAAGTCATAAAGAAAGATTAAATAAAAAAAATAGTTTCAACAATAAAGCAAGAAATGCGCGCAATTTCAACACTAAATCAAATGTAACCACGAGGGTTACTTGCAAATAAGATCACAAGGTGTGGCTAAACCATCACAATCAAATAGAAACAAAGCGTTGGCCTTCACAGTCAATAGAAAATCATCAATAACCATAGAGAAAGTCCACTATCTTCAAAATTGCATTGTACAACACTGTGTGACTAGATACTAGCCACCAAATGAGGAAGGAGGGAATAACATCGGGCTATAGCAGTAGCCCTCATGTGGTGCAGAGTGAGCATGCCATCCACATGGCTCAAAGTGTATTTCTTAGCTACACCCTGCATCATGTTGTCACGCGACATGGGCTAGCCAAGTGGCCTATGCACTCCTTGGCTGCCCGCATGGAATGTGCACCTCGGCCACATCCCGCATTGCATCTTAGTGCGACATGGTCATATGCCAACCAGAGAAGGCACGTACTGGCCGTATACTGCATGGCAGTGTGTCTGTGGCTCCACAGAAGTAGGCACGTGCAGAACACACCCCGCATAGCAACACCTCATGGAAAAGGCACACGTAGGTACTCATCGTAGCTAGAGGTATACATGGCTAGGATATACCCATATGCTAACTAACCCAAGCACTGTCGAAAGAAAACATGAGTATCCCTCTACTAGTGTGCAAGGCCCCATTACGCTCATCACACGAGTAGGCTATAACACAATCTCATAGTGCACCTTCACGTGTCTAAGCACGTGGCATCATGTCCTCGAGCCCAGCTTACTACCATCAGCAACACGGCATCATCACCAGCACTGTGTTAGAATATCAGTGGGGTGTGGCATCATACCTATTGCATCATGTCGGAACATGTGTAAATATAGGATCTATCCCAACATGGTGACAAACCTCCCTCCACGTGTTGGACCTCAAAATATACATGGGGCACATGGTCTCACTTGGGTTATCCATGCAAGTCCTAGACCCCGGCCCCCAAGTGACGACTCATGCCATCACATAGTTCCAATTGGGTTGTCCATGCAGGTCCTAGACCCTGACCCCCAACTGACAACTCATGTGGCATATCATACCTTTCATGAAGACAAGGTAAATGATCCTCCAAGAAATACCATCCAAATGTTCAGAAATTGTGGGGATCAGGCTAACACATATGGATCAAGTACCCTGATCCATCATAAGGGGAAGTAGTGACTATGTTTCCTCAGGTTCGGTTGAGCGAGGGACAGCTCTGTACCGTCATAAGCATTCGTTGTACACTCCACCCAAGGAACTTTGTGGCTACTACTACCCCTTCACAGACTGAGGGACTAGAGAACCAAAAGAAGAGAATCTATAAATCTAACTTTTGGCTACTCTTTCATATATATATTTTCAACCACACAAGGGTTGGTCCTCAATCAGGTAACAAACATACAAACACACGTAATGGTATGGTTAATCCCACACCAAAATACACACATTCCCCATGGATGGGTACCCAATATCACCATCCCATGGGCACACAAAGCATGTACGGGGTATTCACAACACTCAACCAATGCACTATTACTGGTTTCTCACATTTATAGGGGAAGATTTACATTTACATACACCATTTTCATCACTACCATAAGTACATTTATTTCCATAACCAATCTAATTCCCGTTACAAAATCGTAACATTACCTGTTACTCATTTCCCTATTCCAGTTTCGTTTCACTCTAATTTTTCTACATTTCACATGATGCTAAAAGTCAATATGATGATCATCTATCCAATACCTCAAGCTGGGTATTTAGATTAAAGCATGGTATCCAACACAAGGGTTCCTACAACATGCATAGGAAGTATTACCATAACTAAACATGGGCGACAGCATTAACCAGAGATCCCAGTGCTACAACCTGGCTCTGATACCAAATGTAATGCCCTGCCATGCAACCCTAGAGATAAGTCAACTAAAGTAACATAAAAGGTGGAATTTTTTTTTTTAAAATAGAAGTAACTGTACAAAATATAACATAGTTTGTTACAACCAATTAACTACATCTCTAGGGATAACATGACTGCATTATAGAAATTAAGCAACATTCAACCATATACAAAACTCATTACTACACATGAACACGATCTAAATAACCATGGCTTGATCTAAGTCTAGATGCATCATTAGAACACATACACACACACACCTTTTTATAATGCTCTTCTCTGAAAATATTGATAGATAAATAATGAGATTAATTGTGTGAAAGAAATAATTTACAAGTTTTAACTTAGTAAACTTCATATTACATAACAGAGTATATCACATTCATCGTAATTAAAATGTTAGATACAAAGATTTCAAATTTAAATTATAGATATGTATACCCGTTTACCATGGTTTCAGATGATCATCCATACACCAATTAGAAAGGTGCTTTCCTAGCTTCTGGGTCCTACATGGCTAAAGGTCTCATACTACACATCTAAAGAAACATTAGTCCTGCAAGATTATCAGTTACACAAAAATTAATTCCAAGAAATGACAACCTAAGGCCCTAAGGGCCGACCTAATGTCTCGGGGGCTCATCCATGATGGCCTTGCCTACGTATACTCATCGCAGAGACTTCATAGTTCAGGACTTGCACTCCCTACCACAAGGTGGTATCATACAATTTATAACTTGGTTTTACCTATGCAGTAGAAGCTTAATAATCTCAGGAACTTATAAGGAAGATGACATACACAACATCTATAGCATCCAACGATGCATTATCATTACCAAAACATACTAATAGAGGAAGTTCAACATAATCCATTATATTAAGTATATCATTTCAGAAGACGAGTCCTAGCAATCAATATGATAGTCACGTGTCCTCATTATAAGTCTAACTATCTTCTTCTAAGATATAATTTAGTCTTCTTTCGCACAAAATTAAATTAATCCAATCCAAATCATTCTCGCATAAACCCCACCAGTTCCCTCTTGGTCTAGTTTGCATTAAAATAATTTCCTCAGTTTATCTAATTTGTTACTGGGCTCTAATCAAATCATCATCACATTAATCGTACGTACTAGAGATTCAAGATCATTTGATAGAGTTAAACAAGCAATTTAGTTGACATCCAACACATGTAAAATCAATAATGTTTCAAGGTACATAATTTCTAATAACGTAATCCATAAACTAAAAAGAGACAATATTTAAGATTACATATAGAATTTGCAATTTGTCGAACAAGTTAGGAATGTTAATAAATACAGATCCTTATAGTACTCAAGATTCTCCAATTAGTCCATTACTAATTACACCATTCTAACCATTTTATTTATATCTATGTATATAAAGAGTGAGAGAGAGAGAGAGAGATCTTAATCTATAAAAATATCTGATCCTCAACAAGGTAAATAAACAAACACAACTAAAAAGAAGTAAATCAGTCAACTATAATATAATTGTTACTTCAAAACTACATCTAAGATCAAGAAGGGATAAATACCTTCTATTCTATTTTGATTTAGGGAGCTTTTAAATATAAATTATCATACCAAAAGATACACTTTTCTTTCTATTCTTAAATAGAATAATATAAGACCATATGGTTTAAATTTCATAGTTAACAAGGAGCACTAAAAGTCAAGTTTAGATTAAAACTTAAAGTTTCTAATTACAAAAGAGTCTAAAATTTATCTTCTAACTTAAGCTTCTAACTCTCAACTCATATCTATTTAAGATAATAATAAAATATAACTAATACTAATATTAACGCATATATATATCAAAGAAACTTAATACTATAATAAACTTCCACAATTCCCTCTATGCACAAATACTTTCTATTATAGACATGAGTGAAATCAAGATAGCTAAAAGTTATATGTTCTCTTTATTAAGAGTAAGAAGATACATAAACTTCTATTTTGCTAACATATTATTTACATTATCTTACTAATAACATACCAATAAATGTGTTATCCTTAATTTACAATTACTTGCTTTCTACTTGATATTATTCTAACTCACAAAATAGATTCTCTCTTGATATTTTAATTATAAGTCAAAGGAATACATTCCAAATTTCAATATTGGTTCCTATTCATAACATATATAAAAAAAACCATGAAAATTTTCTACAACAATTATGAAGTAAATTAAATGTTAAAAGAAAGAAGAACATTCAATCACCAATTTACGATGATGAGGGAAGCTTTCCTGGAACGTGTGGTACTCAGAATTGAAGCATGGTCCGAAAACAAAGCATTTGGACACCGAATCTAACACTTCAAAAAAAATAAGAGAGTAACAAGACCAATTTTTGGGATACGAAACTTTCGGCATTGAGAATATTTTTGCATATATCCCATTTCTATAAATAACTAATACCAAAAATCAATTTAATGCATTGCTCTACGTCATCTCACAGGGTACTGGTATCCAACGAAGCATTAATAATGCCTACTGAGAAGATATTACCCTTGGAATGGCTTAGTTAATGGTGTAGAAGGAATGCAATTGAACTCAGGATTGATAAAAAGACTACAAGGAGGTTCCATAACTTGGAATGCAATTGAACACAGGATTAGCACAATATGGATTTGTTGAAATAGGCAATTTGCAACTGCCACAATGGGAGATTTGACAAACAAATGCCCTGGTAGACAATAACAAAAAAAAGAAACTAAGCATAGACATGGCACATGATCTGTTTGGCAAAAGCCCCAAATCAACGTTAACTTTTGGGATGAAATGGTTGCAGAATAAGCACAAAATAGATATATTTGACAGACTTTAGAAACTTTCAACGAATGTCATTGGCAGGTGTAAATCCAAATTTCTTGACCTTTGCAAGCGTCAAATTTCCTTAAGAAGCATGATCACAGGTTTAAACCAAAAAAAGTAACGAGGATAAGTAATATAAACAATTTGACATAATGCCTTAAAAGACGATCTCATGGTATGATAATTGTTTGATGTAGCATAAAATCGATTGAAGCAGAGTCTCAACAACTAACAAATGAAAGCTCATAGTGCACAGATCAGGTTTGATTAAAAGGATTAAGAATTGTCCAAGGAGACCCATTTCTGGAGGTGCTAAGCCCAATTCCAAAACCTAAACTAACGCACTCCAGCCTATTGCATTAATAACATAAAATAACAGCAATAGGTAGATATAGAACTAGAAGAGAGGGTGCATACCCTAAATGATAAAATGTGTGCTAAGAATAAAAATGGATTTGTTAGACAGGCTTTTGAGGTGTGAAAGATATGACCATGGTTGACGTCTACCAATCGACTCTAGTTATGCTTGCCCAAATGTAACCGATTATAGAATGTCATGAAATTGGTCAGAGGAACATCATCACTTTTGGTTGACAGAGGCTACACAATTTGGTCTCGAGGCAAAATGCACCAACTGTATTACTAAATCACAATAGTTTGTAAAAGGTGGAAACACACGCCAAAATAAATGAGATAAAGATATTAAAGGGGCATCCTATGACTATAAATTTACAGTTTGAAATACTTATAAATGTAAGGTGTTGAATCATAACAAAGGCACGTGAACCGCTTGATAAGAAACCTGAAATAAATGTCACCGTATGAAATCCACTGGTTGCAGACAATGCCCAAAATTGGATTTGCTGACTTAAGAATATTTCAACTGGTTATTAATGATAGGCATATAGCCATGGTTGATGTTGAGGCATCCCCAATACCAACAAGCATATATCAAGAATTTCAATAACGTCCAAAATTAGCAAGGAGCAACCACATACCTATTTATTGAACGCCGAGATGTCTTTCCACAGTTGTTCTAAATCCTTCCACGATCCTTTGTAGAGATGTTCCTCCCCTACTTCCTCCAAACTTAGTAATGACTTCTTGTTATTTCCTCCCCACATTCCGTAGCACATCTCCTTTACATAACAACCAAGATTTAGGCCTTTTTATTACGCCTTCTCCACCCTACTTCTTAAAACTGTAGGGTATCTTTAGAAGAGTATACATTTCAAACTAAAATAGAAAAGAGCAGTTAATGCCCATAAATTAGTTTCCCTTATTAAACTGTTGCTTCTGTCATGAGACCTGGATTAGATAAAATGATGCATTCGAAGAATCTTTCCCAAAAGATATTCAAATATCTACCTATCTAATAAAGTCATTATTATTATTTCCCACTAAATATTTATTTATAATCTATATTGCAAAACTAATGCAACTAATAAATTCACCACGACTAATAACAATTAGATAAAAGATTATTCTGAATCGGTTAAAATGCAAATATAATTTATTTCTTTTCTACATAAATGAATAACCCACATCAATTAAACAATCCAACTAAATAACTCAAATGGCAAACATACCTGACACAACCAAGGCGAATACGGAGGGGCATTACATTAATTTTGGCCAGAGTGGAGGATACTTGGAAATCTTACTCACAACTAAGGGCAGCTTATGAGAAGCATGAGTCTGACAAACAGAGGTTGTTGAGCATAAAATCAAAATGGTTACATTGAATTGGGGAAATCAAAGAATTTCTTAGGTGTGCCAGGTATGATCCAAATACACCTCCTGAGTTGAAACTGGTGTCTAACATGTTGAAGTATTTTGAGGATGTGGCCAATTTCCAATTGAAGTTGGACACAATTTTGAAGGAGAAGATGCTTGCTATTGAAAAGTTGGACACTAAGTGGTTACCTCCTATTTTGGATGGTGATGGTAAAGCCAAGGACCTAGACAAGTGGGAAAAAGAAATAGTGGATAATAGTTATCAATTCATTCCCACTTGTTGAGATGAAAGTGACCCAACCATGTAGGTATTGAGCCTATCACTTGACAAGCTGCACACTCTTGAAGTAAGTTTTGATATGTTTTGTAACCATGCAAAAAGTATCCTGGATTCCAAATATGTCAATCATAATGGCAAGATTGCAGAAGTGTTTTCATTCCCTTGGCTGGTAGAAGAGACATATGGTGAGTGGAAGGACAGATATGGATCAAAGGATTGACAAGCCAACTACCATCCTCCTAGCATTAACAAGGCAAATCTTTAAGCAGCTGCATGTCTCCCAAGTTCAACCATTCCTCTCCTATTCTCTCTAGTGCAATTAATGTTTCCCAACACCTTTTTGGCAGTTCTTTGAATCCAAAACAATTTGAAGTATAGTGTATTCAATGTTGAGGGCACATTCTTGGTCTATAAAGGAACTATGTTGCTCATTTCATGTGTTGTTGAAGGTTTGGGAATTTTGGAGAAATAATAAAATACAGTTCTATTGGGTTGCTCAATCTCTTGTGAGTTTATGAATTATATGTTGAATGTTTTATGCATAAAATTTTATTAGTTTCATGTTGTTTTAAATGAGAAATACTTTATTGCATGTGTTATGTTATATGTCTCCAAGTTGTGTACATTTTTCTTCTGAATCTAAATAGCTAAGGGTTATTCAAGGTTCTGGAACATGGGTCTTCTGTGTTGAATGCTTAACCTTCAAATTTTGTTCAAGGAACAAATTAAATGTTTTAGGTTAAGTGTTGGGATGAATACACTGTAGTGAGGGTATTTATAAGCAGAGATAATTGAATACTCAGTCTTGGGTAGTATCTGTAAGGTAGATACTAAAGAAGCCCCTTGAAATCTTATTATCGCTTTAAGTTTATGGCAAACATTGATATATGTATGTCTATTTGACTCCATGCCTTGAGATAGGCACCAGTCTGTCCTTGTGTTGAGGTTATGATTCAAAGCCCTAATCTTGCATCCAAATACAAAATATAATCAAATCTTAATTACAAACCTTTAGGATTTTAGAAGTAGTTTTAGGTTTCAAATCCTCTGGTTCACAATTGAGTATAAGATCCAAAGCTAGACCCTTTGCAATTATTTCACAGTTTTGGTCTGTATTAGAGAGGATTTATCTACTTTGTATCAACATCCCAGCAAGGTCATAGATTTATTTCATGGATGTTGAATAGGGAATACTCCCTTAGGTTTTGCAGAGCTTGAAGAAGGAGAGGAGACATTTATAGAGTATGTCTCTTGTACTGTTGGCCCCTGACCTGAGAACCATGTTGATGAGTGATAGCTACCTTGTAGGGATTGCTTAGGAAACATTTAGTTGGGAAAAAACTCCAACACATGGATTGCAAATAATTCTAAAAATTTAGAAGTCTTGGTCATTAACATTATTGTCTGCTACAATGTCATCTAATGTATCATTGTCAATGTTCATATGTTATTTCAAGTATTTAATATTATCATCATTCTCATCTTGACCTGCATCATCTTCATCATCATTGAAATTTGACTCTAGACTATCTATATTGTTACTAGATGTATTTGGATCATCATTTTCTATACCATCCATATTGTTGTCTTCCATAACATCATCTAACTCTAGATTGTTGTCTTCTTGTGCCTGAACATAACCATCTTCAACATCATCATGGATGTCAATTTCTTCAATGTTCTCTAATCCCTCTCTCTCATTTTGTTGGCCATCATTATTTTGCTCAGTATCCACTAATGCATCGTCAAATACATGCCTTAATCTTGGATCATAATGTATGACAAATATCCATTTCGGGTCTAAAATATTTTCATAGAAAAATACCTGTACATGAACGACATACATATATTAGACGTATGTTATAACCATTTTATTGATTAATAAACACATGTATATATTTGCAATAAACTATGAATTAATAGATTAATGATCACTACCGCTTCTTATTTGAGTTAAAGAAATACCTGCTCACAATGAATTGGTAGAACATAAGGCTCCTACCCCATGAGGAATCTATAGAAAACAATCCACTATGGGTATCATGTCTTCGTGTCCTCTCAAATGCTTCATACCATCTACACTTAAAAATACAACATTTAACAGATCGGTAATCCAACTCAATAATTTCTTATATTTTCCCAATATATTATAGATTCCCTTCAATTATATTCTTATCTTTTGAGCTTGATCGACTAGATTGCTTGAAGTCAACCATGATGGCACAATCGAAGGATTATCTCTTTACATCTACACTTTCTACACGATAATGTCGACCATATGCCCACATTGTTGGATATTTCCTCACCTGTGAAAGACCATTTATTTTAGTGAAAACAAATATAATGACGAATATTAAAATAGTTAATAGTGTCAAAACTGTAAGGAAACAACATTTTGTAAAATTCCAACTGTACCTTTCTTTCACATCCTCCAGACATGTTGATTTCATCTTCTATTATGTTTGAATCTATACCTGCATCTTCTATTTGATTTTGAATTTGTTCAGTATCCCATTCTAGTGTGCAATCTTTGCCCCATTCCCTAAACAGATCAGTGGGAAGTGGAGTATTCCTTGGGTTCGATCTCTTAAACTAACCCCTTGCTTCTAACACTTCTTCTCTCTTTTTATCATACAAATCAATCCGTTTGTTCATAAAGTCCATGTGGTACAGAATGAACTTTTCGAGTATAACACTTTCATCTACACCTATTAAATGTCAACATGTTTATTTCAAACTCCAAATGTCATGTTGTTAATTTGACAAATAAATTACAAAGTAAATTAATGATTGCAAGAAAAACAACCACATTGATCATGAATTTACTTACTAATTTCTACTTGAACACCATTAGATTGTGGTTTTTCTCCATCAATAATATTCGATGCTCGTTCTTCATCCCAGAAGCATGGCCCATCTTCAAAATCCTTACCAAGGAATTCACACAGGAAGAAAAATGCTTCATTCAATACATACCCTTCAGCCATGCAACCCTCTGGATGTGCCTTTTGTCGGACATATCTTTTTAGAGTTTTCATATACCTCTTAAAGAAAAACATCCACCTCATTGATACGACACCCACCAATTCAATGTCATTGACTAGGTGTATAAATAAATGGACTTGTTGGTCCATGAAACTTGTAGAGAGCTCCTTCTCAAATACACATACAATTTCTACAATTTCCTTCTTCCATTTTGGCACTTCACATTCGTGGATCTCCTTGGAGGTTACCCACCTAATATAAGAATAGTAAATTAGTATGAAGCTTTAGTCAAAAATTCAAATGTAATATAATATCTCTATGTCTCTCACACATGAACATTTCATATAACCACATACCTTGCAAAAGCTGACAATCAACTTATGGCATTCCTAAAGTCAATTAAAGACAGGAATTCCCTCTAATTGCCAATGGCATGATATGCTATCAAACACATTTATGAAAAGGTCATTAGTAATTTTTTCTCACACAACAAAATATCAAAATATATTTAGTACTTAATCAATGTTACCAGTAAATGTTAAATGATGATATATAATACCTTCATAAAATTATGAAAATCACATGTTTTAAATCCTGTGATATGTCCATCAACTGTAAAAGCTTTAGCCAATGATGACCCATAGCCAGTAGGTGTCCTTATTGAACAGATGAAATTTTTTAGTTGGTCTAGCTCTTTTTTTTTTTTAAATCCATGGATCTTCTACATATTTTTCATTTTCCCTGTTTGTCCACAAATGTTTTCTATCAATTTTTATATGCGAAAGAGCAATATCTCTCCTCGAAGACAAGGTATCCTTCTCTTTGCCTAATATATGTTGAAATATAGAATCTGGGACATTTTTGAAGATGTGCATAGGATCTAATAGGTGAGATATTAATAGATCCTTCCAGTAAGGGAGCTGATAAAATATGGATTTCCTTTTCATTCTTATTAACTACAACTTGTTCTAGTTCTTCAATTGAATCACCCTGATCAAAAAAATCCTCCCAAAATTTCAATTTAGCATCTTCATACTTCTTAAGCCAATCACCTGGACCCATAATCATGGGAGGGCCTCTATTTTCAACTTTTCCACCAAATTGATTCTTCAGGTGATTTCTAAAGTTATGATCTAGTGGTAGAAAAACCCTATTTTCTGCGTAAATAAATTTATGTAGATCTTTAGAATACCGCCCTTGAAATTATTCTGCACATCTTGGACATGCAAATAGCCCCTTTGTTTGAAGTCCTACAATTCAATAAGTAATGTTAATAACATCAAAAAAATAGTATAAAACTAAGTATGAAAGTTGGGATAAAAATAAATTATGAGTGTAAATACGTAAATATTTTATCTTACCAGAACAAAGACCAAGTGTTGGGAAATCATGAATAGTCCAACATAGCACACCATACAACATGAAGGGCCTATTTGATGGAGGACATGATATGTCATACATTCTTATGCCTTTCCATAGCAGTTGCATCTCATCAATATAAGACGCAAGATAAACATCCATGTTTTTAACTTGATGTTTTCCTAGAACAATGAGAGTCAACATAAGGTGCTCCTTTCTAACACTCATCCATAGGGGAATATTGTATACTATCAATCTGACTGGCCAAACACTATAATTTGAGCTCAGGAAAGAGAATGGACACACTCCATCAATTGCAAGACCAAACTTGATACTACGAGGTTTATTTTTGAATTTTCTTGGCCATTTTTCCTCTGTGTTTCATTGCTTTGGAGTCAACCAAAATTTGCATGAATCTATCTTTACTCCTATTCTTTGCATGTCAGTCCATCAATTGTGCAAGTGACTTGCAATGAAACATTTGTTGAAGTCTAGGTATAATTGGCATGTGACATAAAACCTTCTTTGGAACTGTAGGACCTTGTACATCTGTACAATATCTCTTCTCTTTGCATACAGGGCATTCTACCTTGTTTTGATATTCATCTCTATACAAAATGCAATCATTTTTACATGAATGAATTTTTTTATATTTAATCCCCAACTCAACCAACAACAAATGCACCTCTCTACAAGTTGATGGCAACACATTCTCTTCAGGGAATATTTTAGTTTTTAGTGCCTTGTAAGATTGCCAGAGATTAAATCAATTGAATGTTTGACTTATGATGAACATGTTTGATATGTCAATCTATACTAAGACTATTTATATACAATATATGGTTTTAAAATCCCCTTAAAGAAATTTAAACGAAGTTGATGAATGTTTCATACGAATTATGTACACCAATTGGCAATGCAAAGTAAGAAATAGATTTCAACTCACTTCAGTAGGGTAGTGAATCATTTTTCTAACCAACGAAATAGTGACTTGATTTCTAATAATATTAATGTGCATGCTAGTTTTGAGGTTCTAGTTCTACCTGATTTGAACAGGGGTGTCTTCGCTGCTTACTTGATGGAGTCTTTCAGGTTGTTATCAACATTACGTTGGTGGTAATTACCCCTACTATCATCATTACTATCAACCATATGATCATTATTGTCATCATTGTTTCCATCCCCAAAGAAACCTGAAAGCATTTCATTCAATCCTTCTTCATGCACTGCATTTTCACTATCATGATCATCATCATTAAGGCTAGGTGGCATGTCATCAATGTATGCGGATTTCATCGTCTCTTCAAATTTCTCAGCTGGTAGTATTCTCTTCAATGTTGCTCTTTTCGCCCTGGTCTTGTTTAAAGGATGGTTTGGATCATCCCGTCCAAATCTTAATAAACCAGTTGGATCTTGGGTATTAGTATGTGTTTCATCAACATCGTCTACCTATCAACAAACGCAAGCATTATTTAATGTTTGGCAACAATTGTATAAATCATAAATGTATCAATTTCAAAGAAATATAATCAAATATGGATTAAAAAATAAAAATATAAATAATATAAACATATATACATCAATTGAATAATGGAACATTATTTTATAGACTACCCTTTTATACAATAATCTAAATAAAACAAAATTTTGACAACATAGTTCATAAAACATCAGTCCATACTCATTTATTATTCGTTGGTTTTCTGCCCTTAAGAACATCCTTAGGGAGACCTTGTTCTTCCCTTTTCTTTCGCGCAGGAGTGCATTTTAAGAAGGGGTAATCAATCAATAACTCATCCCCAATGGTAAGGTCCATAATAGCCTCAACCATTATCACTCTATTAACCTCTCTTTCCATATCTACATCTTTATCATTTATAACCTCAACAAATTGACAATTCGGTCTTACAGTAGGGTCCCTTCCCTTACTACTATTTATAAATCCTGCAATATTTTTGTGTGTGTATGCACGTCCATCTATATACATAAGATGACCTCTATTAATTTCTTTTCCACTTTCCAATTGGAGACGATGTGTATACATATTCAAATTTAGACCATATGCTGACATGCTAGGCTTATATTCTGCTATCCTTCTCCATTCACCACTATAATATGATGGACCATAATATGGTATTAATCTCCTAGTGGTTTGTTCTGGATTGTTTCTATGTTTAGATCCCACATGTACATTTTGGACAATAAAGAGGCCTAGATTCACTCCATGAATATTGGAGGGTCGTATTATGTAGTTGTATCCCCAAAATTGAAACACCTCGTACACTCTAGGTAGTTGTTGATACTAGGCCAAGTGCAATATAGTCAATGATCAAATGTCTCTTTGTAAATTGATCTCAAACTCAGGGGCAAGTCATCATCTCCATCACATTCATTCTCATAGAGTATGTAGTCCACCTTCCCCTTGTCTTTAAGCAAATTATGCATCTTTAAACCAGTTCTTGTTCTGTTACTTGTTTTCATCAATTCCTATCTTCTGAGCTGGTATATTGGAACATATTTTTGTTAGATGTATCATCTGATAAATGATCATTGCCCTCTGGGCTGGAAGTCAGTGATCCAGGAAACTTTAAACCAAGAAATTTATCCTACAAGTATCCATTAAGAAAAAAAATAGTTATTTAAATAATATAAAACAATGTTTAAATGAAGTATACATGTTATTTATATCAAAATTGAAAATTCCTTACCATAATTCCTATTGGATTTGAATTGATTATAGGAGACATACTACTGACTGGAAGCTTATCATATATGTAATGTCTTTGTACAATCACTCGTTTGAATTGTTTCTTTCCACGACATATAGAACATCCATAAACAACAATTTTCTCAAAGTATTCATCCCATGTACTATAGTCCTGATCAACCTCTTGTTCAGTGCAATCATTTGTTGTGTCTGCAGGATCCATTGTCATATCCTCTTCCACCCACTATCGTCTACGTGATTTAATAGTTTTAGGTCCACGTCCACGTACATATCTTGTTCTTTTGCTAGTTGAACGCTTAGGCTCTGCATTTGCTCCAATCTTCATCTAAAATAATCAACAACATGCAGTAATTTATGTCAAGATTGGATAATACATTATAAATTTTAATAATACTATGAAAAAAGATGGACGTATCACAAAATGCCATCAAATCATTTTTTCCTAAGTTAAGTCAAAATTTGAGTACCTGATGTTCTGCTTCATCTGTTGTGTCCTCATTTGATATGACACGATCTGTTGCCATGGCCTCATCTGGCCCCTATAATACACAACATAGTAAATAATGTTTAGTACACCAATTATATCATTTCAATGAATATGCTATCCAACACAAAACCTCACTTTAGTCATATATTTGACATATTTATATCATGTTTTGGCCATCCTAATTTTCAAACTTTTCCCTTGATCATAAAATCACATTTAATCACCATTCCTGTGCATTTTCAACCAATAAGTTTGACCTCAGAGGCCTCATGGACAAAAAATGACTTTATCTCCTCTATGTTGTAGCATTTGTGAATTCATAAACACCTTCCTCCTTTGGTTGAGGTTGCTTTCTCTTCTTACCTCTATTGTATCTGCAGATTCCATTGTCATATCTATTTCCACCCACTTTCCTCTCTGTGGTTTAGTAGTTCTACGCCATCCACGTCCTCTCTCCATGGCCTCCTCTGGATCTTGTAATACACAACAATGACAATAGTCACATAGCAGCTGTGTACCAAGAGAATATTGTTGAAATTATCTTGTTAATACGCTTGCTTTTCATTAAGATGCACTATGAAAAACAAAATAGGATATTGCAACATTTTGCTCTTCACAAAAAGTTTACATGCAGAATCTTGACAACTAGAGCTCAAATCTTATGATTACAAGATGAGTACAAATTCACATCAAAAAGACATTTATTTACAAGATGACTACAAATAAAACCTATTACTAATAATTTTAGCTGAACATCCCTTCCACGATCCCTTGTTATCCTAGATGAAAGAAAACCTATTATTAATAATTTTAGCTAGTTCTCTACCTTACACTTCTTCCACAAATTCATTAAAATCGTAGATATTTTCTCTTTGAAAACTAGAGATTGGATTCCTTATTCTTGATTGAAACCTACTTTACATTGGATAGTGTGAGAATATTTATCTTAGATAAGATCCAAAACTTTAATTCTTGATTTTTTATTTTTCATGATTGGTGTTTATCCTCCATAGAGGCCGTGGTGAAAGTAGTTGGCTTGGTTATGTAGAAATCCCCTCATCAAATAAAAGCCAACAAATATTTACAAATGGCTCAACCCATATAAGACTTAACAATTTACTACAACTTTAATGAAAGATTGATACATAGCATGACCGACTTTATGATGTATGGAAATCATATTTGTAGCCTAATAAGTTATGTTTTCATAATTAGTATTGCATGGAAGTCTAGCCACTAGCTAAAACCCTTGACATCTTGATTGATTTAGCTAGCATGTATATCTTCATTAACCAAGAGAAGGTGTTAGATCTGAATTTATTTGTTTGATAGGTAAAAGTGTTTGGTTTTCAAGTTACTAAAACACAATACAACTTTTTTTAAGTTCCATCAAATTATGTTTTTATTAAGTAAAGTTTCTAGGATGTATCCATTTTTTTCCAAGCTAGTTGGTTGTATGTTGTTGTCACACTAGATTCCAATGTTATAAAACCCTTACTACTTAAACATTTACCTCAATTCCAAATGTTTTCATGAGGAACATTTTGGTTTGGCACAGCTAGGCACTAAATTAGGCACACTTTGCGCCACCTTTGGTGCCCCAAAAAGATTACATTTAGGGCTAAAAGTCGGTGCTAAAGTCGGCGTTAACAACGCTAACTATAGCGGCGACTAATGAATCAAAAATAGAAAATTAAAAATTCCCGCCTACATTAAAACATACCACACAACAAAGAAACACAAAACAAAACTTTCATACCACAAACTTGATGAAAATAATTTGCCATACGTCGCTCTCATTTTTGAATATGTAGATATAATTCTAAGATTTACTAGGCATTAGAGAGTTCAAGCTTTATTTTTTTGAATATTAAATAGGATCGTGTTCTTAGGATGCAAGGGTTTGGCGATCCTTAACTAGAACCCCTCCCTCGAACATCGGGTTCAAAGACTGCTAAGTACAAATGTTGTTTTTTTTACTTTAATCCCTTTATTTTTGGCATTGATACAGATAATAAATTTGCTATTTGCTAGTTAAGAATACAGTGCGGCAATGCGCTTCTGCAAGATCATTAGCTTTTTGTTCCATATATATTTTTCAACTCTCAGGAGATATCTCATAGGCATTTAAATCCAAAAAGAGAGTCATTCAAGGTAAAGCTTGCTCATTAATTACCTATTTCTTTTAAATCACCCATTTCTTTGAATTTCTTTGATTGGTGGCTTGCTTTCATACCACAAAATAAAACTTTCATACCACAAACTGGATGAAAACTTTCATACCTGGTAGTGTGTACTTTATTTGCCTCCACAGACTAGACAAAAATAATTTGCCCTAGGTCACTCAAAATGTCAAGCAATAGAGGGAAGGGAGCAAAGGGAGCAGACTCTGGCCACAATGAGGTAATTCATTGTCAATTTATAGATTTGTAAATGTTTCCATTGTTTCTTTGATTTTTAATTTTTAGTTTTTTATTTCTAAATTTAAAAGAAGAAATTTATTTTTTATATATATAGGGACATGAGACTGACAAAGATAAAGAGGCATTGGCTTCCATATTGGGGGTAGAGGTAGTGAACAAATTGGATGGTGTGGACTTGACAATGCTTGCCAGATACATAGGAAAATGATCTAGTAAAGCCCCTGAAACATTGCAACCGAATCAATCGTGTCAAAGGGAATTAATTGACTCCCCAACCAGTCCTAGATCAAGCAAAAAGATCCAGGAGGAAATCAATAATGATTAGCCCTAAGAATGTGGAATAGGGAGCAAATACTTCCAATGTCCCAGCCACTCCTGGGACACAAACTTCTTCCACCATGCCATGTTTTGCATCTTACATTGATAGCTACAATACCAAGATAGAATATGATGTGGTTTCAGGGGAAGTCCGAATGACAGATGCTAGAAAAACATTTGTGAATAGGTTAAAGGAATCATGCCTTTAACGGTTCAAAGACCATCTACATTTTCTATTCTCAAAGATACCCATGCACCTGCAAAAAGTAGTTAGCCATGACATGAAGACTGAATTTGGTACAGGATGGTCTGTAAAAAAGATAAAGCTACGAATGTCTCAAAACTGCAAGAGATTTCAGTGCAACCAAACAAAGAAGATAAAAGAACTCCCTCCTGAGCTAAGGCTCAAAAAAAGGCCAATTAATGTAAGTGTGAAAGTATGGAAAGAGCTTGTAAAAGCATATGAGAAGTCTGACGCACAAAGGAAGTCCAGTGAGGAGAGTACGCAGGTATTTGAATTTGCTCATAAGATTATATCAAATTTATTAAATGATTTTTAAATTTTATTTGTGCATAGTTAAATTGAATTAGTATATGTTTCAAGACAAGGCCTCCAAGGCTAGGCTTGACAAACTTCATGCCATGCATCATAGTGGCCAGAAAGGTTTACAGGGCTTGATCTGTACATTTGTAAGTATATTTAATATGTTAAATGATTTTTTTTTTATTTCCTAGGAAAAAGTAAATGATTGCATATTAATTAATTTAACTAGTCCATGTGCCATGTTTTGACAGGAGGAGAAATATGGCCAGCATCCAACGCAATTTGAAAAGGAAACGTTACAAAGCAAAAAGTGGACCAATTTTTTAATCTGGATGGAGAATGAGGTATCAATAGTTGACTTTCAATAACTTAGTTGGATATTATTGTGTTAATATGTCAATTTGCATTTCTTGTGTTGAGTTGTTTATTGATGCGTAGGATGAGTTCTAAAGTGCTTATCTATTGGCTATACATCCCACTCAATTGTCCCATTATTTCATGTTGAGGAAAAAAATATTTTGTTTGCCTTAAAGGGCAGTGGGTGACATTCGTGCCTTATTTTCATCACATCTTTTAATTAATGACCATGGTCTTTTAATATCTCTTAAGTGTCCTCATTTAAGTTATGAGTTGTATCATTTGAGTAACTTAGTCCCATGTTGATTTGATTTATCTTCTTTTCTCTCAAACATGGTATCTCAAGGATTGCTTCCTTGTGATGCAGAGCAGGGGTGGTTTCAAGATTTCAAGATCTCACTACAAGATTTGGTGTTTTCTTGCTCATAACCTTCAGTGGATGCAAACTAGGTTTCAACCCCTAATGGGTCATTTATGCTTCAACATGTAAATCAACACGAGGAGGACTCTCAATGGAATGAGGATGACAAACAATAAGTGTTAGGAATGTACAAGAACTTAGGGCTAGCAAACTTCAAGTGCTCAATGTCCTTCTTACGCCCTTCCATTTCTCATGTCATTTTAAGGATGTTTGATTCATTTGCTTGTGTTGTGGCAACCCTAGTCATAGCCGTAGCCACTAGATCCATATAATCTACTTCCATTACCATTGTTTCCATAGCTTCATTAAATCTCAAGAGTATAGTATGACATGCAACTTCTTGATCAACAACATGTCAGGTACATGCTTGGGAAAACTATGGGGTGCCTTTGCGGTGCCATAGATATTCCTATATGTTAACAACTCATATAGGGAGTAATCTTTTAGGTTCTCCAAGATTCTGATCATGTATTCAGACAACATAGGGAACCTTTTCTCAAATAATAGCTCATGCAAGGGAGCAAAGAATTGGTCACAGATGTGCTCATATTTGGATGAATATTTGTGCTCCCATCAGTCCTAGAAATAAACATGGACAAAATGACATGGGATGCCCCATGTCTAATTCATCCCCAAAGAATTTATTAGTTGCACAAATCATATAACACAAGTAAGAGGTTGTATAGAATTTTGGCTTTGTGCCCATTGGAGGAGACTCAACTCTCATTATTTCATTACACAAAGTGAGTGACAAAACAACTACCTAGTTTAAAATTGGCCCTTCTTTAAGCAACATATGTAGTAATGAGACTTAGGATTCTTGAAATGAGAAGCATCCTTCTCCCCATACAACCTATTGACTAGGGCCATTATGTTTTTTACTAAACCCTTGAGGCTGATGGAAGAGTACCATTTAGTGTTCCTAGAAGTTAATTGTCTCCTCTTGAGGTTTAGGCTATGTTTCAGGGTTGAAAACTAGGCACTTTTGTTGTAACATCCACTTCTAGGACCCATGGGTGATGTGGCACAGGGCCTTGAACCACCACATAGGTCTTATAGAGAGAGTGTTTGGTGTAAAAGCCAAACCTAAGTCCTATAGAGAGAGGGGGTGGTGCTAGACTCCAAGCACCAAAAAACCATTAAATAGTCCTCTCGTGCATGAACACATGTTCCCAAATGCTAGATCAACCCCACATCTATGGAAGATAAAGGGTCGCTCCACATAGAAAAGTAATAAAGTATCTTGTGTGGGTCAAGTAGACCAAATAATCCATGCATGAACCAATAAACAACCTCCATGATGCCTCAACATGTGTACAAGGGTGCTATGTCATCTCTATCATGCCTCAACATATGTGCCAATTCCAAATATCAAGTCCCACGTGTGGTGATGAGAAGGTCGATCTATGTCAAAAAGTGATGAATAAACATGTGTGAGCCAATGGAGACCAAGTGCTCCATGAACTAATCTCATATAATTTGCAGTAGAAACTTATACATAATATGTCAATGTCTTAAGAAAATAAGCATCACAATATATCACCATGGATCTTGTAATGATTCTATCGTTCATAAAAATAGTAAATCACACTCACTGTATACATCAACATTTAGAATAGAATATAGCAACTGGAAGCACAAGCATGAGAGGGAACGAACTGATATTGAAAACTCTAGGAATTCATTGAGATAAAAACATAGGCCTTTCAACACTTCTGTATTAAATTATATATAGCTATCAAATACAGCTTCTAAATAATAGAGTCTGAGTGTAATAAAATAGTGTAGAACCCCTTGTCTTTGAATTTACATAGTTTATATAGATAATTACAAACTTTGAGCCATTATTAGCTCATCAAACTAACTTTATGCTCTAATTAAAATCAAACAAAAAATATTTAAAATTGCTGCAAAGATTCTAGTTTGTTTTTTGGAACTGCTACAAGATATTTGGACCATTGCTTAGAAATTGGTGGATAGTTACATAGAATAAGGCATGTTTCTTATCTTCCAGAAGGTAGGCAAATATTCATTCCATATTTAATAATGTTGGCCCATCGAGAAGCACTTGGGAAATTATAAGCCATCATTTCACTAGTTGAAAACTCTAGGTCATTATATTGAGCATATGAAAATGGAGGCAAGTAGTGCACTAATAATTTGAACTCAGTTAAGAGATCAAAGTCATCTTTCAACTTATCTACTATAGACTGCCCCTTTAGTGATTTGTTGAAATCTTCAAATTTGGAGTCTTCACTTCTGCATTCGGCTAGTAATTCCAAATATTGATTTTCAGGAATAAAATATTGATGATCATCTCAAAATGATGGCAAACCTTTCTTAAATAAATTAGTGAATCGAGCCTTGAAACCTATCACTTTATTTAGAAGTTCATCTGCCTTATTTTGCACACTTTCCATTATTTGATGCTTTCCAATAAGTCTCTGGGCATCCAATATAATGGTTGACTTGTCATTTATCCCCAATGCTTGTAAACCTTCCCTGGAAGTAGCATTCATAGTATTGATTATTTGATTTGCAAGGTCTTGTGCCATATGGATGAGCTCTTCTCTTAAATCTCTACACCTCTGATTACTAGACACTTTTTGCTGGGCCGAAGAAGTAGCCCAGGCTTCTTGCAGTTAAATTCTTCACGTCTATGTCACATCTATAATCATGGCATTGTTTGGATTTGAAGTCTCATGTAGGGAACCCAAGGCTTCAAAAATGGTATCTTCTGTTGGCTCAAAAGCATCTAGTTTTTTTGCAAACAATCTAAGCTCTTTAATATTAGCAATCTGTAGAAGGACCTTATTGTGCCCGAGGCATTCCATTTTTAGAACTAATATTCATCATGGTTGCTTATTATCTTGGATGTACATGAAATTTGGATTTTCTACAGGAGACTAGAGTTGTGCCCATAATTCTCATTCTTAATGGTGTTGGAGATGTCATTCTACTTCCATACTCAAATTCATTCAAAATTAGGTCATAGATATGCCCTTGACAGTCCTCAGGTTGATTTTGTTCTGGCAGGTATATGCTACTAAAAATACCACAAACTCTTTTACTTTTTCTCATGCATGCTTAGTAAGACACCATAACATAGGGATTTATTCCAAAGAAACCACACCAACCACCAAATCTCAATCATCTATAAAAGGCATTAAGGAGCTAAGGTGTGATGAACCCTAGCTTCAAAAGTTCAAAAATTCCCTACATTTTGTACACTAACAAGCTCCAAAGTCTGGCCTCCAAATATATTGCCAAGTCACTATAAGTAAGGGTTGATTTAGGTATAGAAAGAAAGGTTTGCTTCAGCCTTAATAGGTTTGCCCATTCCATCACAATATTAAACTATTGATTACTGGTATGTGTGAGTCTTGGGCACTATATAGTCCACTCCAACCCTAGATCACAATGTTGTCCTAAATATATTGTCACTTTGGATGGCTTCATGTTGGAAATAGAGCTCCAATGAGGTTAAGAACTTAGGGAAAAGTGACTTTATTAAAATAAAAGGCAAAAAGGGCCAAAAGTGGCAAGGGAAATATAAAAAGGGGAAAAAGAGGAGTTCTCTCCTCATTCTACACTAATCACTTTTTGAAAGGTACTTCGAGAGCTCTTGATCTTGGAGAGGCTAAGGTTTGGAAGAAACCCTTGCATTATTCACCAGTTTTGGTGGTGCAAGATCCACCCTAGCTGGTTAGTAGTGGAAGATCATTCAGATTTTTCCATTGGATTCAATGTTTTTAGGACAATAGACTGCCGGTTGATATTAAAGGAAGTTCTGAAGATTGGAGGGAGATTTCTTGAGAAATAGAGGGCACCTCTCTCATCTCTGTCATCTTGTGGAAAAGTTGGGCGCTATTCCCTTCACCATGGGCGTGAAAATTTCTATTTTGGAAGTGTGGGAACCATATCTATTTTGCTGGGTGAGTTCCCTTTGAACCTGGGCCCATTTCCTTCATTATCTAAGTACGTGGGAACTTATTCTCCTTGGCTGGGTGCATTTCATTCCATTTGGAGTAGCAAAGGGCCAGAGTAGGTCTCGATCTTGGTGTTGGGTGACTTTAATCCTCAAGTAATAGAGCGTGGGCCTACACTACTCAAATCTGGGCACTTTTTATCTATAGAACGATTGGTTGTCACTGTTTGCTGGTGCGTGGGACTTATCTAGCTTGTTGGGTGCATTTGGAAGCATTTAGCTTGGGTGTTTTCCACATCACAAGAGATTACTCCTTGTTGGGTGTGAAATTGATGCTTAGGGACAGCATGGAAGCAGTTATCTTAGTGTTGGGTGCTGCCTGATCTGTTTGGAGGGGTCGTGAAGCTCTTGGGCACTAAACATAGTCAAATAACAGTCAAGAAGGGAGCTGAATATTTCATTTGGGTGCAAGGAAAGGAGAGCTAGCTCTAATCGAATCCCCAGGTGCCATTCTTCTTGTTTCTTATGTGTATTAAAATCTAATATAAATAACAAGGGATTTTATGAATATATAAAGTTATATTGTTGATGCCCCTTATTGTTATTTGCATGACAAAGCGAATTAGATAACAGTTCTATGATTTTTTTTGGTGAAGTTCATAATTCTATTGCTAAAAAAGGAAATATGTACATAGATTATAGAATTGGACCCTTTTGGCTGGGTTGGCACAAAAGAGAGTTGAACCAGAGACTAGTTAGGGAGGCATGTCTATGAAATTCAAGATTCTCCGCTTGACACAACCAGAAAAAGATGGTTTAGTTTTAAACTGCTACCCTTCATAGGGAAACGAGCGTACATGATTATGAGAATGACTGCAAGACATGAAATATAAGATTCTGAAATAAAAAAGACTAAAAAACCCTAACAGAGAAAAACTAGACTGTTGGCTTATAGCTAGGAAATCCCGGAGGAACCAGGGCTAGATCACTCCCAAATTTGGGTAGAGGCTCGAAGGTGATGATGTAGCCATGCTCCTCCTTGCGCTCCAATTCTGATTCCATGCTCTTCCCCTATGTACACTCCTCATTCGACTCACTTCTCTGAGCGGCAGGATGAAGGTACTCTTGCCCCTTGGCCTGAACTGGTGCCGAAGACGAGTGGGAGTCTGTTGGTGAAGCCTGTGGTGGAATGGGGTGGTGAGCACCCAATCCACCTGCCAAGGTGTCCAGGTGTGCCCTGGCCTGCTCAAGAACAAAATGGAGATCATGGGCCTAAGAAGTAGCCTAGGCTTCTTGCTGCTGTTGAGCCAAGAGGGTCCATCCCATAATGTTTTTGAGTGCCCAATATGGGTTGACCACCCTGGGGGGATCTGCAGATTCATGTTGTATTGCCAAATAAGTAGCCTCACAGTTGTCAATCTCCTCACAAATGTGCATGGGGATGCTTGGGTTATAATCCACATAGAATTCCCAAGACTGATAATTGTTGCCTCTGCCTCCTCGCCCCACGCTACCTCAAACCACTCCTTGTCGCAGATGACGTGCCATGACAGGCTCCAGAATGCTACAAACTATAACCTACACTAAATTGGTAGCTCCTGTCACCAACTCCACTCAAATCCAAAAGAGTATATGTCGTCCCCATGCTAAGCCTCAATCCATTGAAAAGGGGAGGCCCAAATCCAACAGGTGCAGTCATGGTAGGAGGGTTCACAGAATGAACTGTCCAGACTGTGCAGCAAGAGTAAACACAATGGAAACAACTCAAAGATATGAAACAAACACACATTCAATCATTTAGTATATATTAGAATTCAAATACAATCAGGCTGACATCATGTGGGCTTACAATTAGGGCTCTCAGGCCTAATTACAGAATATCAGAATATGCACAAGTTATAGCATTGAAGTCCCCTCGCAAAAGGGCCAACTATCTATCTTCTAAATTATTAGAACTAACTATCTACTTTCCTAGGGATCTAATACATCCTTATATATCATCTCCGGTACAAAAGATTCTTCCGCGTCAGCTAAGGGAGGTCACAAACTCCAATGAAGAGCTATAATGTGTGTACATGGATAGGTCGGACCTAATCATGTAGAACACCTCCACAAATGAATGGAATGATGTGCAGATCTCGGGGAAGGTCAGCCATAAACCAAAGATCATTAAATGATGTGTCATTAAGTTCCACAAGTTGAGGAATGCTCCGCAAGCCTTCTTCTTTAGCTAATTATTAGGGACTGTTAGGTTGCTCTGTTTTGAGAAAATAGCTGATCTATTGATAGCGATAAATTTCTGGTAACAAATCCAAATGCTCTAAATTATGGATATGATGTAGATGAGTGAATCTAAATGCTAAGTCCAACTCCACAAGATATGCAATTTAACTGCAGTAGAATGGAGACCAAAATATAGAAACTGCTTCTAACTGAACTGCCTGAACTAAACTGGAAATGAAAGGAAATGAACTGAACTGCAAACAAACTGAAATGTAAATGTTTTTGGTTGATGCAAGATTACTCTTGAACCAGGGATGCTCCTACAATAGACAACCAGGGTTATTGAAAAAGTTAGTCCCTCACTTTGCTGGGGCTAGGGGAGAACCAAGATGATCCACCTCAACTTGAGAAATCCATGATGAATCTTCTTCCGGTCTGCCTTTCCACTTCACAAGATATTCTTTGTATTGTCTTCCTCTAGTATTGCATCCATCTCTACTATCCAAGATGTTTTCAATTTGTTCCAATGCTTTGTGTGGTAACTGCTTCTTCAAGTCTTCTTCCATGTTGTCATTGAACTCTGCTTCATAATACGGATATAGGTCTACAATGTTGAAAATAGGTGATATACCCAATGTCTCCAATAACTCTACCTCATATGCATTTCTTGAATCAAATTTTATGAGTATCTTACAAGGTCCAAACTTTTTCATCTTCAACTTGTTATATGTGCCAACTAGAAATCTATCTTTTCTCAAGTATGTCATTACTTCATCTCCTACTGCAAATTCTTTATGTCTTCTCTTCTCATCTACCTTTTCCTTATACTTACTATTCATATCATCCAAATGCTTCTTTACCTGATTATGCACTGTCTTCATGTGATCTATAAATTCCTTTGCTTCTGCACTTATCTTCTCTTCCATACCAATGTCCCTCAATTCTGCAACTCCTCTAGGATTTACTCCGGTAACAATCTCAAAAGGTATTCTTTCAGTACTCCTATTTATTGAATTATTGTATGCAAACTCTGCTTGTGAAATAATCAAATCCCAACTTTCTGTCTTCTCTCCAACCAAACATCTCAACAAGTTTCCCAAACTCCTATTCACTACCTCTGTCTGTCCATCAATCTGTGGATGAAAAGATGAACTGAACTTCAAATATATCTTCATCTTCTTCCAAAGTGTCTTTCAAAAGTATCCAAGAAATCTGGTGTCTCTGTCTAAAATTATACTCTTAGGTAATCCATGCAATCTCATAATCTCCTTAAAAAATAGGTCTACTACATGTATTGCATTAGTTGTCTTCTTACAAGGTATGAAATGAGCCATCTTTGAAAATATGTCAACCACTACAAATATTGAATCATGTCCTCTCTGTGTCTTAGGCAATCCCATTACAAAATCCATGCTTATGTCTTCCCAAGGTCTCTCAGGTAATGTAAAAGGTCTATACAATCCCGTATTCTGACTACTCTCTTTTGCAACTTGACAAACTCTACAATTCTACACAAATTTCCTAACATCCTTATGTATCTGAGGCCAAAAGTAGTTTTCACTCCATAAAGCCACTGTCTTATTGATGCCAAAATGTCCTACTAATCCACCACTATGGTTCTCCTTGATCAAATTATCTCTCATTAAACTTCTAGGTATGCATAACTGATTTCCTCTGAACAACATATCTTCTTGAATGAAATAATCCAGCCACTTACTCCTATCGATCACAACAGGTTCCTTACATGCTTTCCAAGGTTTCACAAAATCAGTGTCTCCCTCATACATGTTCTTCAATTCATCAAAACCCAACACTTCAACTCTCATTTCTGTCAACAAGTTTCTTCTTCTACTCAATGCATCAACAACTTTGTTTGATTTTCCACTCCAATGCTTCAACACAAAAGTGTAACTCTGCATGAACTCTACCCATCTCATATGTCTCTGATTCAACTTACCTTGACTTTTCAAATACTGCAAAGCTTGATGATCAGTATATAGTACAAACTCCTTAGGTAACAAGTAATGTCTCCACTTCTTCAAGGCTTGAATTATGGCATAGAACTCTTGATCATAAACTGAATATCTTCTCCTTGCATAATTCAAATTCTCACTAAAATATGTTGCAGGTCTACCTTCTTGACTTAATACTACTCCAATCACACTTCCACTTGCATCACAATCAACTTGAAATGCCTTGTTGAAATCTAGTAATGCCAAAATAGGTTGCTCCGTCACTTTCTGCTTCAACAATTCAAAACTTTTATCTGATCTAGATGTCCACTTAAAGTCTTTCTTGTCACCTCTCATTGTCTCTATTATAGGGTTACATACTGAACTGAAATTTCTGATGAACTTCTGGTAGAAACTAGCTAATCCATGAAATGATCTAACCTCTCCAATGCTTTCCGGTATTGGCCATTCAACAATTACTCTCACTTTCTCAAGGTCCATCTTCAATCCTTCCACAGAAATCACAAATCCCAAATATACCAACTCTTCCTTCATGAAACTACACTTCTTGATGTTTATTAGCAGTTTCTCTTCTCTCAGTCTCTGCAACACTTGTCTAATGTGCTGCAAATGTTCTTCTTTTGTCTTACTGAAAATTAGAATATCATCCAAGTATACAATCACAAACTTAATCAAGAATTTCTTCAAGACTTCATTAATCAATCTCATGAAAGTGCTTGGTGCATTTGTCAATCCAAAAGGCATCACCAACCACTCATACGATCCTTCATTTGTCTTAAAAGCAGTCTTCCATTCATCTCCTTCTCTGATTCTGGTCTGATGGTATCCACTCTTCAAATCTATATTGGTAAAATATTTTGCTCCACTTAAACAATCCATGATATCATCCATCCTAGGTAAAGGAAATCTATACTTAATTGTGATCTTGTTTATTTCTCTAGAGTCAGTACACATTCTCCATTCTCCATCTTTCTTAGGTGCTAACACTGCAGGTACTGCACATGGACTCAAACTTTCTCTGATCAAACCTTTCCTCAGCAACTCTTGTATTTATCTATTTAACTCTTCATTTTTTACCAGTGTCATTCAGTGTGTTGCTTTGTTAGGAAAACTTGCTCCAGGTATATGATCCATGTGATGACTAATACTCCTTATAGGTGGCAATCCTTCAGGTACATTATCTGATATGATGTCTTCATACTCTATCAGAAACTCTATTATCTCCTCCGGTTGTTCTCTTCCAGTCTCCTTCTCCAATGTTTCAAGCTTCTTAGGAATCAAAGCATAACACATATTCTCATGTCCCAAACCATCCAAAAATTTTCTTTCATCTACTAAATAGATTCTAGCATTTCCACATACTTCACTCTTAGGATCATCTTCTAAAGGAATCAAAGTAATTCTCTTTCCATTTGTTGTTATAGTGCATGTATTCTTTCTCCCATCATATATATCTTTTCTATCATACTACCAAGGTCTACCCAACAAGATATGACAAACATCCATAGGCATAATATCACACAAGACTTCATCATGATAGGATCCAATATGAAATTTCACCAAACATTGTTCGCTCACCATTACCTTATGATCATCCTGAATCCATGCTATCTGATAGTGCTTAGGGTGTTTCAATCTTTCCAACTTCAAATTAGTCACCATCTCCTCTAAAACTAGGTTATCTAAACTACCACTATCAATCACAACTTTACAACACTTACCTCCTGATTTGCATTAGTTTTGAACAAACTTTTCCTCTATAGTGGTTCCTCATTTGTTTCTACTTGAAATAGTTCTCTTCTCATCACCAATGATTCTCCTTTCTCTAGTTTACCAACAAAGCTCGATGATCCAACAGGTTCTTCTTCAACATAAGCTGCTCTTCCACTGTTTTCTATCTTATTGCTTGTACTACCCTGATTACATTCAAATGCTCTATGTCCTTCACCCCCACACTTAAAACAAGTACCTCTGAATGTTCTCTTATCAAATCCTCTTCCCTCTATTCTGTATCCTTCATTCTAGTATGCACTAGGGTTTCCTCTCAGGTAAAAATTTTGGTCATCTCTCTGATAAGCATTATTATCTCTGTCCTCCTTGAATGTGTTGTCAGGATTGTTCTTCTCCATGAATGATCTATCTCCTCTAGAAAATATTCTACCTCTCTAAAATTTACCTCCTCTGCCTCTTTGTCTTGAATCATGCCTTTATTCAGCTTCTCTTCAACTTTCAGGGTAAACTGATATGCTTCTTCCAAAGATGTCATCCTTTCCAAGCTTAGTTCTTCTTGAATGCTTAATCTCAGTCCATTCATGTATCTAGCCACTTTCTCCTTAATCACTTCGCTATGTCATGTCCTTATAATCATCTTATGAAATTCCTCAGTATATTCTTTCACAGATTTCTCGTTCTGTCTCATGTTCTACAATCTCTTCAACAGTTCCAACTCATAGTCAGTAGGTATAAACTAATTCTTCAATTTTGTCACCATCCTATCCCACTTCGTAATATTTTCTTTTCCTCTTCTATTTCTTTCCAAATGAACTTCTTTCCACCATATAGCAGCATGTCCGTTTAGTTTTGTCTTTGCAAACTTTACCTTCTCTAGATCTTCAGTTTCTTCATATTCAAAGTATTCTTCCATTTCATTTATCTAGTCAATCAATTCTTTAGGGTTCAAATTACCAGTATAGTTCGGCACATCAACTCTAGGTCTTTTCCCAATCTTTGAAATAGCTCACAACATCTTCACTTGATCTGATTCTTCTTCTTCATCACCTCCTAGGGTTTCGCCAATTTGTTCAACAGATTGAAATTCTTCTTCATCATCACTTTCAATGTAGTGCCCTCACTTTGCTTATCTCAGAATGATAGCTATCCTAGTAGGACAGGACCTTATGACATTCTATTTGATGATGGATTCTTTGTTATTACGCTAGTTGATTATGGACCTATTTCTATTATGACGTTTGATGATGTTGATTACTGGTATTTTATGCTTTCACAGTTTGTTGGACATATCGAAGGTTATGCATTAATGTTATTTTGAATTTAACATGTTATTTGATCATGGTTATGATGCTTTAATAGTGTTTGTCATATTAGGTCATTATATAATTGATTATTCTATTCTGCTAATAAGTAATCAGAAATTATGTGAAATGTAGTTACTTGTAGATGTGTTTATGTGAATGGAACAGTGTTGCATTACTCGTGTTCAAGTACCCTACCACACTGCGACTTCCGTTCACTGTGTATATGACTATAGTTTATATATATATGTTCAACCCTATTGTTTGTTGCAGGCTGTAGGTACTAGGCATCAACTCCACCTGAATTATCAGGTCTGAGCGTGCCTTCACCAATGGAATTATTGATCGAAGTTAGCATAAGGTTCCCTGCTCAGTCAACATCTTCAAAGAGGATGAATTCCCAATATTATATCATGTCATCACCATCAGATGGACTATTTGTCATCATTTTTGTCATCATGTCTTGTGCTCGTGCATGGAGGAAGAAGGTTTTGGAGAATTTAGGGATCTCTTTCTAAAGAGAAAGGGAGAGAATGGATAGGGGGAAGATGGGAGGAGGCTAGAGCTGCAGGCTTGGATCTGGGAGAAGCAACAAACCCTCAGCCAGTCAATAGAGTGGTTCCAGGTTCCATTTTCCTTTATATTTTTATCTCTGAATTTTGAAATTGCATGTCGTGTTCATGTCTTGACTTGTCTCCCTGTCGATTGTTGTGTGTCTTCTAGAATCGTCGAATTAATTTCTGATAGAAATTTAGTTATTACAATACATATTTCAAAGTTCTCTTAGTACATATAATGATTCATGGCATAGGATACGCACATTGCATTCTAATACAGGTGAATCTGATTTCCATCACATGGAAAGAACATTCTACCTACCCGTTGAGTAATGGGGATGTAGATCGATCCCAAACCTTGAATATAATAGTCTGCCTGAATGTCAGCTTACCAAGTCGCTTGAGTTTCACTCTATGCCATCTTGGTTTGTAAGTAGTTGACCGCTACAAGGGAGGATGAGCACTTGAACCTCACCATACCTACCCACTTTTCCTTAGATGTTTGAGAGAAGAATGGATTTCATGTAACATTTTAGGATCCCAACCAAAAAGTTGTGTTACTGTAAATACTCCTAAGCCTAAATTCATATGTGATCTACAGTAAAAGAAAACACATCCATGTTTCCCCTTTATTTCTCACGCCGTGCGTTTGTCATAATTTATATGCTTTATATTTAACATATCCCATTTTAGTCATGAGGAATGCTGTAATTTAGATGATGTCATTGATCAATAAAGTGGTAATTACTCAAAATTTGAAAATTGTCATCTTTTACTTATACACTGGGTGAATCCACTGTCAAGTGCAGAATATTGATAGGCTCAGAAACCATGTTTGAGGAGTATCCATTCCTTCAATATTCACCTGGGAATTGCACCATATGTTACCAAGTGGACCAGGTCGATTACTCCTGCATCAAATAGGGAACATGCCCAACGGGAATTGAACTCATGCCATCATTATGGAAAACATTCAACTTTCTAGTATACCCCTCGATGTGAATGGTGGTCAGTATATTCTGTATAAATATACTTGATGTGATGAATTGATTTGATGCGAGCATATTATCTTTGCTTATATTTATTGTACCATTTAGTTTAGATGTATAGATTTACCATTATATCTTCCACAATTGAGAGTAGAATTCCTGGCAGAGTGTGAAATTATGGGAGCATTTTCCTTAAAAGCCCACTTGGTCTTCTCAATTGCGCCCGTTGCTTCCCTTGGAGTAGGATTTGTTATTTGATCTGCCAGGGATTTTGAGAGCATCGAACAGGCCTTCCACCTCTGGCGAGTCCTCATCAACCAAACATTTCACCCCTGTCGATTCCTCTTCGCCTTCTGTTTGTATTGCTACATATATAGAAACAAGCAAAGCTTACAAAATTTGGGCGTGATCAAACCAGCGTCACTAGAATTACCACTGAGCTTATATTCATATGTGTTCGGTAGGTACCAAGAGAATGCATCCATACATTTAGAACAGATTTGATAGGTATCTCAATGAGAAAGTTTAGGGTTTCCTCTAGATGGATGGCGTGACCCCAAGAAGGTCAACCATGCACACCTAATGATCAGTTGTAGTTGTAGGGTGTGATCTAGCGCCTTACACTTGCCAGTTGCTTGAAAGTTTCTAAAGTTTTTTCAAAAAATTCATTTTGTACTTATCCTGCAATCATTGTGTTCCATGAGAGGACATCGCCGATAAAAAATGATTGAAGGCAAATAGTTCAGGCAAGTTTATCAAATAGCAAGATTTGGGGGTGAGTGAGGGAAGCGCGACCTGAAAATAAGTCGCTTCTGTTTTAAAAGTTTCTAATGCCTTTTCAATAGATCCATTTTGCGCAATCTATAATCATTGTGATCCTTGAGATGTTATCTCTGAGAGAACATCTACAAAGCAATTAACTCAGGCGAGTATATTAGGATTGCAATTGTATTCATGTGTCTATCATAAATTTCATTCTCAACACTTCTCATGGCTATATTGAGGGTGATGTTCTAGTAATGCATTTGTTTTCAGGATATGTTAAAGCAGAGTAACATCTTAGGAAATTATATTTCTTGTAATTAGTGGACAACTGGTTGGATCTCTCTCCACAAGCCATTTTTCCCAATCATTTTTTTTAAATTGGTGGTGTATATAATCTATATTATTATATTTACAGTAGGAAATGATTGTAAAGTATATCTCTATGAGCTATTTTTCCACTGTCAACCGATTAGCTCCTATAAAATTCTCAAAAATTAGCTTTGACAGAGTTATAGCTGTATTTAAACATTTTTAGCTGTAAAATATAACTGAAGTTAAAAAAAGACTGCATCATATGGAAGAAGAGATTTTGAACAAACTGTCAAAATTTACATAGGATTATGATGATATGTATATTAGGTTTTTATACAATTTACTTATACAAAAAAATAGTAATAGTATTTTAAAGGCACTATTGATTAGATAACTGTCATAATAATAATAAATCAGTTAGATTAATTTACAATGTTTATTTATTTGTCTGGAATGAAAAATATTTACTATCCAATGATCCTTGATATTTATATTATTATTAGTATTATTATTTTAAATATTATTATCATCTCAAAGGTAATAGTTGTTATTTCCAAGCTGATTGGGAATGTATGGGTGAAAGTCTAAAGGAAAATTGTATTAAGATTTTAGTTAACGTAGATTTAATATTTTAGTTAAGCTATTAGATTTAATTAATCAATTTATGTATATTTTAAAAGATAAGATTAAGAAACATATTGATATAGATAGTATTGTATTGATGCAATAGTTTAATTTGATTAAACCAAAATTGATATGACTATATAATAATGTTGATAAAATTTAATTTAAATCAACATCAATTTTATTATGAATTCTTTATAATGGCGTTGATTAGTCGAAATTGATTAATAGGAAGGATTAAGATTTATAAACAATGTAATTGAGATTTAAGTTACAAGTATTACTTTAGATAATTGGTTTATTATGAGTCTATTGTATAATGTAAATGAAATTTGCGTAAGTTGGTCGTTGGTCGTAATAGGGTCTCATTGTCGAGGTTAGTTTTCCAAAGGCATAGAATGTTATGTCTTGATTTCATATGATATGATGTAAATGCATCAAGATGTGTAAAAAGGTCCTTCATGGTTGTTATGATTTATTTATTTGTTGAGATGTTGTGTTGGAATAGACAATGGGGAGACATCGGTATTTGTAAAGGAGAATATTTCTTATGTGTTGCTTCATTTGGAAGCTATGGACAATGTTTTGTGAGTTGTCCTGGTGATTAAGTTGATATGCAAGATGGTTAATGCCTTGCATTGTTATATATACATGTTGATATGAGGATAATTGTTATGAAAGATGGTTAATGCCTTGCATAGTTCATGTATCCTCATTGTCATAATGATGTTTGCTATGCTTGTTGAGTAGGGTCTTCTAGTTGAAGGTAGGGGAGTGGTTCTCAATGGGGGTCGGAGCCCAAAGTGGCATCCGGGACAACCCATGTGGGAGTTTCTTAACTCAGTGATAACCTAAATAATGAATTAGGGGGTTGGATAGTTAATCACACTAAATAAAGATAAGTGGATGCCTCACTCATGGCTCAAGTGCTTGTTTAGGCTTGAGATGAGATGAGAAGGCCTGGAATGGCAAGATCAACTACCTTGTCCTCATGAAAGGTATGTTTATTCCGTATGAGTTTGTATGGGGGTCGGGGGTTGAGAGAGGCTGCGAGGACAACCCATGATGGGGGTTGGGGCCTAGGAAGGCCTACCAGGACAACCCATGACAAGCTATGTGGGGACACTCTCCCTACTGCAGCCTAGCATTCCTTGGTTGTGCTCTCCCCATTCGATGTGCATTGCCTCTGGATGTGGTGTTGTGTTGATTGTGATAATGTCATGTGTTGTATTGGAGTCTTGATTAGTCCTTGTTCCTATTAGTTGTTATGTACCTAACTATTGTTGTAGTGGGACCTTATGTTATCTCCTAGCACAGGGGGTGGACCTCAGGGTTCCACATGGTCAGGTGGATGTGCTTATTTCCACTAGTTTTTTCCCTTACTGATGTTCATGTGCAAGGAGGATGTATCTTGTTTATCTGATATCAGATCTTGTACCAGTTTGAGGAGATAGTTATGTATGCTCATGTACTAGTCATGTATTCCAGTTAAGACATAATGTATGTATTCAGAATGGTGATAATGTAAGCGAAGAAATGATGTACTGTTATATCTAGGAATTTGTATATGCACATGTAATCCTAATCATGTTGATTATTTATCTGATGTCAAGGTTTGAAGATGTAAATGTTTATTGATTTAATGCAATAGAATTAGAATGATCTACTGATGTAAGTTAGATTATGTTAATTGATTTGTTAAGTAATGCAACCATGGAACTTTTGAGGACAAGTTGTTAGTTTAAACATGTGTATGGATAAGTTAAACATTACTTTGTTATCTTTTTCATTTTTTTTAAAAAAAATTCCTGTTTTGTGTAGCATAGATGTGTGTCCTCTAAGGGTTGTATGGCGGGGTGTTACATTCAACATTAGGTCTCAGTGTCAATCCTCTTCGCCTATCTTCTTCAACAGTGGTGGTGTTCACCTAGGGTTAGGGTCTTGACTTCCAATTTGCAGGTTCCTGTGTGTTTTCCTTCTGACCCTTAGTGCCTTGGTTTAAATTGTTCCCTAGCCCACATGCACTGTTTAATTGTTTTTCCTGTCGCATTTGAGAAAATTGTTAAATTCTGTGTATGCAAAGGTGAAATGTGTGTTGGAAAACTTTTGAAATCTCCCCTCGGTCCCTCGAAATTGATAAAAAATGGGTCAGATGTAGTTCTGAATGCATATCGGGTCACTGTTTCCAGTTTCTAAATGTTTCTATCAGTAGCCGAGAGGGTCTCATATTGCCAGTGCCGTGGGTCTACCAAGTGTCGAGCCCCAATTTATTGCCGCGCTTTTATTTTTGAATGTAGCTCTAACGCGGACTATGCCACGTTGCAGAGGCTATTTCTCTTTTGTTTCTAAGTTACTTGCTACGGATGGCGCCACGTGTCAGCTTCCGACAAAGTTCCACCAAAGTTTCAATGAAGTTTCTTTTAAGTTTCTATGTGTGCGCGGAGGCACCACGTGTCACTCTCTGTTGATGTTTCTGAAAGTTTCTAAGTTGCTGCGAATAGCGCCACATGTCACTTGTGGAGGCAGGGTCAGCTTGTTTCATTGTGAGCGCGGAAGGCACCATGTGTATCTTATAATGGCCGCGGAACCTGCCATGTGGCTGCTTCCGCGTGTCTCTCTCTTTTTCCTTCGGCGCCAAATATTGACAAAGGTGGGTCCCAGTGAGTGTCTCAAGTATCGCGGGTGATGACAAATGTCACCTTCCGCATAAGTCATAGGAGGGGCCTTAAAGTTTCTGAGTGTTTCGAGGAAGTTTCTTTGAGTTTCAAGAAGTGGCCGCGGAAGGCGCCATGTGGCTGCTTCCACGGGTGTTTCAAAGAAGACTCTTTAATGTTTCAAGAGAGCGCGGAGCTTGCCATGTGTCTGTCTCAGCCAAGCTTCCGAAGGGTCCCAATATTGTTTCAAAGTGTTTCTCAAGAGGAGTGTGGGGGGCACCACGTGGTGGCTTCCGCGGGTGTGTCTCGAAAGGGTCTCTAGCGTTCTAGGGGTGCCGCAGAGCTTGCCATGTGGTGGCTTCCGCGTGGGGTTCCGACTGTTAACTCTCAGCGGGGAAGATAAAGGAAAAAGGACCCAGCATTAGAAACTTGAAGTGTTTGCGTGGCACATTTTTTGTTGGTGGCGACTTTTTGACACTTTTGGGGCCGTTGATTTTAAGCGATGGGTTTTGATCGACGGCCACGTTTTAAGCTTGCAGCAACAAGTTTTTTCTTTGTATCTGTGGCCATGTTTGAGTGGGAAAAATGTCAGAGGCTTGCTGTGGCTACGTTTCCAGAGGCTGTGAGTAGCTGAAACATTAATGGTGATTGCACAGAGGTGTGGGTCGATAATGGACAGATCAACCACCATTTTTATGATGCATGTCCCTGGGCGGGGGTGCAAATCCTAATTCTCACCTGCTCCTCGTCCTTCTCTAGCTTCTCCATGATTTGTCCCCTGTTGCATTTATGATTTTGAGAGCCATTTTTCTGATACTGTGTATCTGGCAGGATTTTTGGGCCTCCCTTGTAATTAATTCTTTCGGTACATAGTTTTGATATAAAAAGCAGACTGTGTCACTCAAAAAGGTTGTTGAAAACTGGACATTTTGGCTCTGTAATGAAATACATCTGGTTTTGGTTGCCCTGTGCAGAGGATCTTGTGAGTTTGTGAGTTTCATGTTTCATGTATTGTGTATAGACTTACTAGTTTCATTTTGTGTTAGATGAATAATGCTATACTGCATGTGTTTTGTTATCTATCTCCTGTATTGAATATACTCTTCTTTTGAATCTGGATATCTAAGGGGTGTCTTGGGTTCTAGGATACAGGTTTACTATATTGAATGCTTGATCTCTTAACTTCTATTTGAGGGATAGATTAAACTGTTTTCAGGTTAAGTATTGAGGAAAGTATATTGCAGTAAGGATATCATAAGTAGAGATAACTTGATACTTTGTTCTGGGATGTATCTGTAAGGCAGATATCATACAAATCCCCTTGAAATCTAGTTTTAATATGTTTATGTTGAACATTTACATGTGTATGTCTATGACTCCAAGCCTTGGATAGGCACCAATCTAGTTCTGTGTTGAGGTTATACACCAGGTCCAGCTTTGCATCCAAACATAAAATCAAAATCAAACTCCAAAACAACCATTAGGACAGTAGAATTAATTTTAGGATCCCAAGTCCTCTGTCTACAACTGAAAATAGGCCCAAAGCTAGCCCCTTTGCTCTTATCTTGCAGTTTTGGTCTACTTACAGGAGGACTTATCTACTTCATGTTAGCATCCCAACCTTTGTATGCATATTCTCATGGATGTTGAGTAGGGAATACCCCCCTAGGTTTTGCAGAGCCTGAAGAAGAAGAGAAGATAAAAATAGAGTTTATCTCCTATATTATTAGCCCCTGGCCCAAAGATCCTGTTGATCATTGATGGCTACCTTGTAGGGAAATCTGGGAGTAAGCATCTATTTGGGAAAATAACCAACAGAAATTGGCGACTCCGCTGGGGAACTTGTGTAAGAACCCTGATTTTTAAAAGAAAACAGTTCCTAGTAATAGGTGGCAACTCCGAACCAATCTCTCAACCGGTAAAGTAAAAATTTGTATGCAAGGGAGAAGATCCCAGCGTAATACTCTATTTGAAGAGTTACCCATAAAAATGATGTATAGAAAAAAGGGGACTGTTTGAGCCAGTCAAGATGGTTCTCCTAGCCCCAAGAAAAATGATTTTATTCAGGATAATCCAGGATCCTCAGAGAAAATAATACCTTATTTTTCAAACACTGAGGCTGAAATCCAAAATGTGTATGAAAGGCAGCAAGGTAATGGTTTGAGAATAAGGTCAGAGGTGTTTCAAGAACGTCCTTTTCATGATTCTCCAGACAGATTTGAAGAGGCTGAATCCCTAAGGGATGATGATAATGATGATCAGAATATGATAAAACCATCCTCTTCTATGCCTAGAGAGGAAGAACTAGCTGATGAAATTAAGAGCTTAAGGGCTGAGTTAGAATATCTGTAAGCAGTAAAAATCAGAGATGATATGAGACAAAAAGTGCAGGCTTTGAGAGTTGCTCAAAATGATTCAATTCCTACCCTCCAAAATGTAAATATGCAGAGAAATCAACAAAGAAATGAGGTACAGTATCATCAGAATAATGATCCAAGATAGAATGTAGACAATGCCAGAGTACCATTAAATAATGTGAGATATCAAAATGTAAATAGAAATGCAAATGCTAATCAGTTTGAAAGGCACCCAATGTAGTTGGACAGATTCAGACAACTTGTTTTTGATGGCATTCCTGGTTATCCAAACCCTGTTGACAAACATGTGAGGCTGCAAGTGCCTAAATTTTTAGGAAACAATACTGTCTCAGGAGAAGACCATTTAAAAGTTTTTCAGAATACCATGGACAACTTTGAGGTTGAGCATGAGGATGTTTTCATGAAATCATTTATGCAATCCTTAGTTGATGAAGCCAAGGAATGGTATAAAGGTCTACCTGACAGAAGCATTTCATCATGGGATGATTTCAAAAGGATGTTTAAGGAACAATATGGTGACAAAACTGACCCTAGCTTTTTTGTAAATGAGTTCACTAGTATCACTAAAGGGTCAAATGAGCAGGTTGCAGATTTTAATGCAAGATTTAATAAAGTGTTGAACAAATTGCCACATCACATGAGGCCAAATGAACCAATGTGCATAATATTATATATTAATGCTTTTGATGCCAAAACAGCATATGGGTTAAGAGATAAGGGTCCTGCTACTCTCAGGGATGCTTTCAAGATAGCAATAAATATTGAGAATAACAGGAAGGTATCTAGTAAAACAAACAGAAGGGATGATGTGAAAATTCTGCAGAATCCAAACAAACCTCAAAACACTCAAGGTAATACATCTGCCCCTGAAGATAAAATAGACAAATTGGCAAATGTTGTAAAGAATCTAAGCTATAGGTTGACTAAGAGTGAAAAAGAAACAAGTCCTGATAGGCAAGCTTACCAAAGACAGAAAAAGAGACCATCATTGCATGATATGCCATATAATACCAATTGGCATAATGGTAGGCCTGTATTGCCACATAACAACACAAATCAAAGAGCTCAGAATCCAAAGGAAACTCCTGATCCTTTGAAGAAGGCTGTTAATATTGTTAATGACACCCCTTGGTGTATAATATGCCAGATGCCTCATTCACAGTCACAATGTATGATTGCTCAGTCTCTATATAACAATGCCATGGCCTGTGATGAGTGCAACGAGCCTCATTGCATGGAAGATGATAATGTCAACATGTTGTCTACAAATAGAGAATACTCTTTTCATGATGCTGATGCAAATGCAAATGATGAAACTTAGGTCTGCCAACAGTTCCCATATGATGAAGATGATGAAGACAACTATGCCTATGCTCAGGATTCACACAGTTTTCTGAATAACTTGAGGAGGCCTTCTGATGAAGAAATTAGGACCTTCACAGCTGCAGTAGTTGCTCAAGTCAAAAGCAACTACAACCTAAGAGGTAAAGCTCAAGTAAGTAACTCACACCAGCCAGAAGGCATTTCTGCAAATCAGCCAGTACACAGTCATAAAGGAACTGAGACACAAAAGAAGCAATGGAACAATAATAGGCAAAATTTTAGGCAAAAAATAGGTTATGATCCCCAAGGACCAAAAAATAGAGTTCCCCAGGTTGAGGATCAAAATAAGAATTTTCAGAACAAGGATGACAGTCAGAGAGCCATAAAAACTAAAGATGGATCATCTCAGGATAGAGGTAAAACTATGGATCAGGCTACAACTGTTATTCAAAATTATGCTCCATTTGACATCACTCAGGTCTTGTCTCAAATAAAAGTCTCTGTTCTACTGATGGAGCTGATGAAAGTAGAAGAATTCAGAAATAAGAGTCTTGGAGGAAGATCCCACACACTTGGGAGTCTTGGAGACCTCCCAAGTCTTCCTAGGGAAGGGATTCCCAAACTTTGGGAAGGGAGATGAGTCTTTCCCAAAGCATGACTCATCTCCCACCCTTATCTAATTCAAATTTCGTCACTTTAACTAAACCTCAATTTAGAGTGACCAAAAGTGAGTTATCCCAAGGTTTAGTTAGTCAAAATTGACCTTAGACCCATGGGTAACCACCTAGGGTAAATTTTGGGACACTAAGGTTCACATAAGGAGTCATAAATCCACTTTAAATGGTCTCAAAAATAAAAACAATACCAAGTGGTATAAATCAATAAAAATTATACAACGCATGATATAATTAAATTAAACCAAGGGGTACTAGGCCAAAGTGATAAAATTAAACAAGCACTTAAATCAACACTCAATTCCAAACGTGATCCTCATCCCTTTTGGGAATGGATCGGTTTCACAGGGAATAACATATGTGTGAATTCTACCTCTAATTTCTCGTGGCCTGGGAATGTAATCCTGCACATCTTGATCAAGTGTCAATCATATCATGAATAATCATAGCTGAAGCAATTAGAATTAAATTCATCCCATTGAATACAACAATAATCATCTATAACATAATTCTGAATTAAACTGCATTTTTCTATCAAATGTCACATAATTATCATCACATAAATAACTAGAAATCACATCACAAAACATCATCTAATATATCTCGCATGTCTAATCACAAAATAGCATCAAAATATGATCAAATCGAATTGCCATATGTCGAATCAATGTCATATCAAATCAGGAGATATAATCAAATCTACATAATAAAACCATAGTCTCTAAAAGTCTGATAATGTGATCAACTGAAATACATAACGATCAAAATAAGGAAGGAAAAATAATCGGCCTCACATCCTCCCCCCTAAGACTAAACTTCCTCCTGGAAGTCGTCAAAAAGGTGAGGATAGAGTGTCCTCAAAATAGCTGCATCCTCCCATGTCTCTGTGACCTCATCATAACGATCCCACTGGACCCTAACCTGGTCCAGCTCTCGATCTCGAAGGCCCAACGTCCGACAAGCCAATATGCGAATTGGCTCCAAAGCCAACTGCTCGCCCACCTCTACCTGTAGAGCACTCTAGTCCAATACGTGAGATAAATCAAATATATATCACCTCAATACATAAATATGAAAGACATCGTGGATACGTGACAGACTAGGTGGCAACACTAGATGATAGGCAATAGGTCCTATTCGCTCCAAGATCTCAAAGGGTCCTAAAAACTATGGTGCGAGCTTAGAGCCCTTTCCATAACGGATTGGACTCTTGTGTGGCCGCACTCTAAGGAATACCCTGTCACCCACTGAGAAGCTTTGATCAGTCCTCTTAGCATCAGCATACTTCTTTTGTCTATCATGTGCCTCCTAAAGTCTCTGCCTAATCAGTGTGACCTGTTGTTCCATATCCTGAACTAACTCTGGACCAATGGCAACCCTATCCTCTATCCGATCCCAACTTAATAGAGTCCTGCATGGTCTGTCGTATAAAGACTGAAAAGGAGGCATACCCAACGAGTTGTGATGCCCATTATTGTAGGCAAACTCAACCAGATACAGATACTCCTCCCATCTAGACTGATGGTCCATAACATACATACGAAGCATGTGCTCCAACACCTGATTCACCCGCTCTGTCTATCCATCTATCTCGGGATGATAAGCGGAGCTAAAGTTGAGCTGTGTGCCTAACGCCTGCAGCAAGGCTCTCCAAACTGTTGAAGTGAACACAGAATCCCTGTCAGAAATGATGTGGCGAGGTACTCCTTGTAGCCTCACAATATCATTTAAGAATACTCTTGCCACTGCTGGCGTATTGTACGTCGTGCGTATAGGTGAGAAATGTGCCACCTTGGTCAACTTGTCGACTGTCACCATGATGGCATCATGGCGACGCGAAGACATAGGAAGACCAATAATAAAATCCATGGAAATGGTGTCCCATTTCCACTCAGGTATCTCGTGTGGGTATAAAAGACCCATTGGATGCTGATGCTCGACCTTGACCCTCTGGCACTCAAGGCATCGAGCAACAAACTCTGCAATATCCCGTCTCATACTCGCCTAATGGTACAGCTGTCATAGGTCAGCATGCATCTTCTTCACCCCCGGATGTGCCACATATGGTCTTTGTGAGCCTCTGATAACACTATAGTACGTAGGTCACCTGCGCGGGGTACATAGATGCGTTGTCGATGACGAAGTAACCCATCTACCTCAAGTGAATACCTTGCATACTTGCCCACAAGGGCCCTCTGTGAACTGATCTCCTGCTGCACCTCAAGAAACCACTCATTCTCTGGTAGATGTTGAATAATGCATCCTCTCAAGTCCACACTCAAAGTCAAGGTCAAGAGCTCGTGGCGTCTCCGACTCAATGCGTCAGCAACCATGTTCTCCTTCCCTTTTATGTAGTGGACATCAAAGTCGTACTTGCAGAGAAACTCCATCCAACGCTACTGACGGGTGTTTAAATTTGGCTGTGTAAAGATATACTGAAGACTGTGGTGATCTGAATGAAGCTCAAAGTGACGACCCAATAAGAAATGTCTCCAACGAACTAGAGCATGAACCACTACTGCTAACTCCAAGTAGTGCATGGGGTAGTTCAGCTCATGGGTCTTGAGCTTTTGTGACTCATACGTGATTGCTCTACCACCCTGCATAAGTACGACTCCCAAACCCTCAAGTGATGCATTCGTGCAAACCATAAAATCTGTTGTAGGATCAGGAACTACTAAAATGGGAGCACTGGTAAGATGCTCCTTGAGGACCCCAAAGGCCCTCTCACACTGCTCAGTCCATAGAAAGCTCTTCCCTTTCCGCTGAAGGGAAGTGATGGGGTGCGCTATCTGAGAAAAAACCTCAACAAAGTGATGGTAATAACCAACTAACCCCATAAAACTCCTAACCTCTATCACACTGGTGGGTACTGGCCAATCTCTGATAGCCCTAATTTTTGATGGATCTACTAAGATTCCATTACAAGATAGGATATGCCCCAGATACTGTACCTCTGTCCTGAAAAATGCACACTTCGCCAAGTTCCCATAAAGATTCTACTCCCTTAAACACTATAGAACCTGACGTGGGTGCTCCTCATGCTCCTCCTTGGTCTGTGAATAGATCAAAATCTCATCGAGGAAAATAATCATGAACCGATCTAAGTAGGTACAGAACACCCCATTCGTGAGACTAATAAACACTGTAGGGGCATTCGTCAAACCAAAGGGGACCACAGTGAACTCATAGTGGCCATATCAAGTCCGGAAGACAATCTTATGGATGTCCACCTCTGTGATACATAACTAATGGTAACCAGACTTTAGGTCAATCTTAGAGAACACCTGCATCTGATCAAAGAGATCGTCAATCCTGGGCAGAGGATAACGGTTCTTCACCATCACCTTATTCAACTACCTATAATCCATGTATAATCGAAGAGACACGTCCTTCTTCTTCACGAAGATGACAGGAGTGCCCCAAGGTGAAACGCTCGGTCGGGTGTGCCCCTTCTTGAGCAAGTCCTTAAGTTGTAACTTAAGCTTTGTGAGCTCATGAGTGGTCATCATGTAGGGTGCACGAGACACTGGCTCGGCACCTGGCACTAAGTCAATATGAAAGTCTATCTCACGACGGGGTGGCATCCCGAGTAACTCTGCTGGAAACACATCGGCAAACTCTCTAAGGATGGGATGATCATCCAAAGATGCCTCAGGCTCGTCATCTGATCTGTCACTCACTGTGATAGCGAACATCTAGCATCCCTTCCACATGCAGCGTTTAAGCTGCTGAGCGGATATCATACACACTGTTGTGGGCTTCTGTATGCCCACTATCTCAACTGATGTACCATGATCTCTAAGCAGCTAATCACCTTTTAGCGACAATATAGCTTGACTCGATGAGCCGCAAGCCAGTCCATACCCAAAACCACATCGTAGGATTCTAATGTCATAAATCTAAGGTCACATACTATGGCAAAGGGTCCCAAAGAAATCTCATAGTCATGGACTAAGGCATTTACTATCATCTTGGCCCCTGAGGCCAACTCAACCACCCACCTATCACCCTGCCTAGAGGCCACTAGCCTGTAATGCTCCACTAACAATGGAGATATGAAAGAATCAGTAGCATCAGAATCAAAGAGAATAGAAATGGGAATACCCCCTATCATACCTGACATCTTGATCATTGATGCCTGAAAATCAGCCTGGCGGTTATCAACCGCTGTGAACATACGGTGGGACCTACTCACATCTCCAACTGTCTACTCTGATCCTCCTATACAAGGCTGCCCCCTACTGTAAAGCCCTATGAACACTCTCTGGCTAGATGTCCTGCTCCACCACACACATAACATGGGCCCCTAGCATGTACCTATCCAATCTGAGTCCTACTCGACTGTTGCTATCCTGATCTATTAGTGGACCCCTGTGAACCCATGTATGACTGTTGCGATCTCGTGGGTCCCACAGGTGGTCCCTACTACTTTTGATCTCTACGTGGGCCTTGCTGCTGCCAACCTCTATTATGCCCCCCATGTGCCCTCTGTTGTGTCTTGGCTCTCTGCTACTGCTGTGGCTACTACTGTTGTGGGGGCCTAGGAGGTAAGGGCGCAGAACAAAATCCTCCCCTATGAGGTGGCTGTGATGGTCTGCAGAAACTCTACTGATGCTACTGCTACCCATGATCCTGAAACTAAGGGCGTGAACTCTACCCTTGTCCCTATATCTCCTCAGTAATGTATGCCTTCTCAGCAACATCACTCAAAGTCTAGGGGTTTGCCATGGGAATAGGCCCTGCTATGTTGTGGTTCAATCCTCTGATAAACTTATGAACCAGGAGTTTCTTGTCATGGAGATACTCTGCATATCGAGACAACTCAGTAAATCTACCCTCATACTGAGCAACTGTAAGTCCTCTCTACTGAAAGTCATGAAAATCATCTATGCGACGCTACCTGTAGTGATCTGATAAGTATCACGCATTTAACCGCTCAATGAAGGTCTCCCATGTGAGTATCCAATGATAGGTGACGCTTGCACTCCTCAGTGCGCCACCAAGTAGCTGCTGCATCTCGCAACAGGTGGACTGCCACACAAGCCTTCGTGTTGCCCTCGTAAGGACGCCACGCGAAGCATCTATCTAAGCTAATGAGCCAGGCCTCTGCCTTAGCTCTCTCTGTGGTCCCGACGAAAGTAGGAGGATTCAACCTCAACAAATCTCTAATGGGATCTCCTCGGTCTCTGTGCCCTCTGATATGCTCATCTGCGTAATAATCATAAGGTCTGTGAACAATGTGCTCTACTTGTACTGCCTCCTCACGCCTAGCATGACATGGAGGGCTCCTACTATGGGGCCTGTCGGCCGATCCAACCTCCTCTGTCATCGTCTCTGGCACCTCAACATATGGCTCCACACGTGGTGCCCCTCGCGGCTCAACGCGGGGCTCCACACGTGGCTCGACATGGGACTCTGCTCGTGGCTCCATGCGTGGCTCCTCGCGCAGATCCTCGTGGGGCTCAACATGTGGCTCTATGCGTGGCTCAACTACAGCTGGTGGAAGCCTATCTAAAACTGCTTGTAATGCTTGTAATATATGTGGCCCAATATCTGGTAGGGCCGGGGGTGCCTGCGATACCTGTGGGGCCAATTGTGCCTGTCCCTCAGCTGAGGAATCACTATATACCTCAATGGATGTAGTGTGGTGGGACTGCGCTCACCGAACTCGTCAGGGAGGCATCCTACAAAAATGAGGTAACCACAAATTAATCAAAGTTACAGAAATAATAATGTGCCCTAAACAAGCCCAGTGTTTAAATTTGGCTCTGATACCAAATGTCATGCCCACATTTCCCATGTGGTCACAACACACAACACACGTGTCATGTTCACATTTGCCATGTGGTCATGACACGAATTACGAAAAAACTTTTCTACCTATCCCCAGGAACCCCCTCGCATGCGTCTGTGTGCTCGGTGGCAATACGTATAAGGCATAAACATGCTAACAAAATTTGGGGAGGTGCGGAGTCCCATGTAGTCCCCTGCATGATGATAGCCATCTAGGGGGTATGCAACATGAAGTGTGTCACTTATAGGGTTAGAACGATTTTAATCCTAACCCTAAGTTTCCTAGGTGAGAAGGGGATTTCATCAGATTCGAAACCTAACCCTAACTCAGATAAAAAATGAAATCAAAATAATAATTAAGAAAATAATGGCATGATGGACGCATGATAAAGTGGAATGGTAAGATAAAAGTTAATAAAATATTGTAAAATTAAAACCCTAGAAATCTAGGAAAAATTCGACAACATAACGCGTTTTCAATAATCGACTTAAAAATTTTAAAATAAAACTCCAATAAGAAATTAAACAAATTTTAAGAATAAAAATTTAACCTTAAGAACAAATTTAAAATAATATAAAATAACAAAATAAATACCCTACCAAGGTCAAATAAATCGACCTTGCATAAAAAGGTTAAAAATTTGAAATAAAATAATAAAATAATTACATGACACCAAAATGGATTTCAAATTTGAGTCCGTTAATAAATATAATTTCAACATTATATTTATTAACTAACTTGGAATAATAGAGAAGGGAAGAGATTAAAATACTCTTTCCCGTAAACTAATAGCAATATTGATATAAAAATAAAATAATAAAATCACGCTAGGGAATATAAAATAATTACTCCAATAAAAGTGAAATTTAAAATCAAAGGGAACACACTTCCCATCTTTGAACAAAATCCAACCCATCCACCTCTTAAATTAAAATCTTCAAAATAAATTAAAATTAACACAACCCCTAAAATAAAACTCAATTCTAAACATTAAAGAATTCTCCAAACAAGTCAAAATTTCTCCAACAAGTCCCCAAAATTAAAAAGAGGGAAAATTTAGGAAATCCGTGCACATGAGAAAATAAGAAAAATAGAAATTTATCTCAAATCCAAATTAAAATTCTCACATCCTCCTCTAGCCCTAATAATATTCTAATATTTTCTTTTTGTTGCCCTAACTTCCCTATCCCATTCTTTCCTTGTTCCTTTCTTTTTCTTTTTTGTTATCTTCTTTGTTTTGTAGGTTAGGGTTTGGGCTCTCATGGCTGCCTTGGAGATACAACCAGAGGTATAATTTTGGTTAGATAAACACAAGGGTTAAGTTAGATTAATCTTTTTTTTTTGTAAATCTATACAGAATGATATATATATATATAAAGTTAAAAATTTGTTGCAGGCAGTAAGGCTTCATAGAGATCCGCCACCGTGAAGGGGGTTAAATGGCCACGGCGGGGTGAAGATCGCAAAGAGGGATGAGGGAAGCAATGGGGGGAACGGTGAAGGGGCTGTGAGGTGGAAAGTTTCGAGGAGCGTGGGAGTCACAGGGGAGTGCTGTGTGAGAGGTTAGGGGCGCTGTTTAATGGCGCAGGAAGTATTTAAGATACATGGTGGGGAGGGTTTTGACCCCCTCCCCACACCCTCACTAGTAAGAACAGTCCGCCAATAATGGATATTTAACCTCTATTAAACTTAATACTTAAATTCTAGTTTTTTTAAAATATATATATATATATATATATACATACACAGTACACTCAACTATATATATTTTTATTTATTTCCAATATATATAAACACTTATATATATATATATATAGACACACACAGTAAAAAAGAAAATACAGTGGCCTAAAAAGCACAGCAAGCTTATTTTTCAGTTAGTATAGATGTATATAAATATATATATACCCATACTACTAACTTTCTCAACACTAATTTAAATCTACATGGAATATTAGTTTTTTGCCTAGAACATAAAATAATACAGAAGCATTTTTTTTGAAAATATACTATTTAAAATTTTATTTTTTTTGTAAAAAACAGTTTAAATACACAGAAATATATCTTTTCTTTTGATGCAACCAATAAGGTAAGAAAATTACTTCATTTAAATTTCTAACAACCCATTTTCTTTTCATAGCAGCAACTAATAACATGGAAATTTTAATACAAAATAACAGAAAAGAATACATTATATTTTCCTTCATATTTTCTAGTTTGCACTAAAACATCAACAGCAACATATATATATATATATATTGTGCAAAGAAAAAATGACAACAATTAAATCATCTCTTGCATTTCTCTAAAACACACAAACTCCACAACTTAGAGAATAAACAACTTTTTAAATAACTCATACAGAATGTTTACATTACCACACTTTTTACAGCCAACACCATGGGTAGAAATACTTGACAAAATAAATTACAATAGGGCCACAAAGGCCATGGCTCAACAGCCAATAACGAATGACCAAAGCAACACCAAAAAATGAGCTTCTCCAAAGCTCCATTTTCTCAATAAGAACCTACAAATAAGACACAACAAAAAAGGAAAAACCCAGCCACTTCAAAATTTCCTCCTCCTTACCGTAGACCTGCAAGTGGGTCACCCTTGAGATAGGGAGGTAGGGATTCACATGGTTGCAACACACCACAACAAGCATCAAGCAACAACAACACAAAATAAACCCCAAGGATAAACACATAACACAACTCATGAGAATGAGTTTGGTGGGGGTAGGGAATGGACCCCTCTACTTCAAAGGCCACACCAAAAACATCAAATACCAAGTCTCATAGCTTCAAGCCAAAACCTCCAAAACCACAACTCTCCAAATATCTCAAAATAAACTTCCATGGCACTCTTGCCATTCAAATAATCTCCACAAAAAGTAAAACGCCCTCAAGGCCACAAGTAGCGCAAAAATATGGGAGTGACCTTAAGGAGGTTCCTTTCCCCTACCCCAAACAAGTTGAGCCTTACCTCCAAATGGAGGTCCTCTCATCAAACTCCCATCCCACGCAAAAATAAAATGAAACAACAAACAACAATTCTACAAACACATCACAATAAAAATATGCAATGGTAAAGAACATAGTCATGAGGTTTACCTTCAAAAGCCCTATAATGGAAGAACGTTTGGTGATGAGCTCCAAACTTCTCCAAACCTTCCAATCTCCAAAATCCCTCTAACTTCCCCAAAAATTGTTCAAAATAGAAAGAAATCTACAAAATGTAAGAACCCCACACTCCTCAAGAAGAGGAGGTAATATAGGCCTTCTAAATTGGCCTTGCTATGCCACTTGTAAGAGAGAGGAAGTGTGAGGGTGACAAGTGTCATCCTCTAATTCCATCTCAATACTCACCTTATCCACTTGTGCTCTCACACATGTGTGAGAGAACAAGTGGTGAGGTGGCATTCCCCTTAAGCCTCCATGAGGATAAGGGATGCCATATGGCATCCTCTTATTCTGTAAGAGAGCCATCTCCCTCCAAGATGCTCTCACACGTGTGTGAGAGTCTTGGAGGAAGATCCCACACACTTGGGAGTCTTGGAGACCTCCCAAGTCTTCCTAGGGAAGGGATTCCCAAACTTTGGGAAGGGAGATGATTCTTTCCCAAAGCATGACTCATCTCCCACCCTTATCTAATTCAAATTTCGTCACTTTAACTAAACCTCAGTTTAGAGTGACCAAAAGTGAGTTATCCCAAGGTTTAGTTAGTCAAAATTGCCCTTAGACCCATGGGTAACCACCTAGGGTAAATTTTGGGACACTAAGGTTCACATAAGGAGTCTTAAATCCACTTTAAATGGCCTCAAAAATAAAAACAATACCAAGTGGTATAAATCAATAAAAATTATACAACGCATGATATAATTAAATTAAACTAAGGGGTACTAGGCCAAAGTGATAAATTTAAACAAGCACTTAAATCAACACTCAATTCCAAACGTGATCCTCATCCCTTTTGGGAATGGATCGGTTTCACAGGGAATAACATATGTGTGAATTCTACCTCCAATTTCCCGTGGCCTAGGAATGTAATCCTGCACATCTCGATCAAGTGTCTATCATATCAAGAATAATCATAGCCGAAGTAACTGGAATTAAATTCATGCCATTGAATACAACAATAATCATCTATAACATAATTCTGAATTAAACTGCATTTTTCTATCAAATGTCACATAATCATCATCACATAAATAACTAGAAATCACATCACAAAACATCATCTAATATATCTCGCATGTCTAAACACAAAATAGCATCAAAATATGATCAAATCGAATCACCATATGTCTAATCAATGTCATATCAAAATCAGGAGATATAATCAAATTTGCATAATGAAACCATAGTCTCTAAAAGTCTGATAATGTGATCAACTGAAATGCATAACGATCAAAATAAGGAAGGAAAAATAATCGGCCTCACACAAACTGACCAATAGTTGGAGAGATCGCGATAAAGCAACGATCTTCCTCTGTGTTTGAGAGGGGCAGCTCCCTCTTATGATGGGGGTGTTTGTAGTTTTTGTGTACTTTTAACCTAAAAGTACAAAAAGGAGGAAAAGGAAAACTAACAATAAAGATGATTAACAGAAACCCTACCAATAGACATACGAATATTAGTTCAGATTTCTTAAAGTCAAAATGAGTTATGAGGGGATTTCACCCTATAAGCTAGAAACTACATTCCTGAACCAATTTGATGAACTTCACAACTAATGTTTTAATATGCAATGATGATGAAAAGATGACAAGTCTCAATGTATAAAGAGACAGGTTTCTCCAACACATTCAAATCGACATACCAAGATATGATTGTGTTTCATTACATCAATTGCATGGTTTATATATGCTTCAAAGGATAACCAATGATTCACACAATGATACAGAGGTATTACTCATTTAACGTACGAGAAATCAGTAACAATAACTCAGAGGTACAATAAAACCTACGAACCAAATGCTCTCTTTATTATCTTTGTGAAATTATACAATTTCAAAAAGCCTTCATGTACAAACTATTAGATCAAAGGTCTCTAAAAAGCTTTTCCATAATTTGCCTTCAAATTTTCTCTTGAAAATGTTTCCTTTACATTTGAAATAGCCTTGTATTTATAGGCTTCTCTTTAGTAACTACCTAATAACTACTTCATAACTACCTTTTTGAAAAATAATGAAATAATAAACCTTATTTTTGGTTATGTTTTTCACAACTTTTCCCGAAATAAGGTTCATTTTCTAACTTTACATTACAAGGAGTGACTTAAGTCATTTTTACAAAAAGGTGATTTGAAACCCAAAACATTTGAAAAATAGACCATGTTAGTGGTCTTGCTGAGGTGGTACTATATTTCCTCCCATTTTAGAAATCCTGTAGCAAATTTTGTACCTTTGGAAACTTGTACTTATGAATAGTGTTCTTGTTCATCTCAGCATCCCTTAAACACTTCTCGACAAGCTCCAAGTATTTCCTTCTTTACCAAGATCATGGAGAAGTACATTGTAGGTAATTTCATTAGGAACCAAACAAAATGTCACCATTTTATCACATATCATAAGAGTTTCCATCATATTCCTCTCCTTGATATAACCATCAATAAGTATGTTGAATACAAAATCGTCGACATCAACATTACTATCAAGCTTTTAAGGATTTTAAAAGATTTCAGGCAAGTCTTGTATCTAACATGCCATCATAAATCTAGCAACCCTTTTGCAAGTCAACCCTCTCTATAGAATTACTAAATCTTTCACATAATGCTTCAATAGTATCATGGCTTTCATCTTAGAAAGTATAATCTGGAAGCTTGTGTCTTAGATCAATACCATGGCATTCACAACCCACACAAGTAAACTAAAACTCCTCAACTAACTTGCTCAATTTGGTGCATGTCTTGTGCAAGTTGGTTTCCACTGTAAAATCAACCTTCCCTTGTATAATAGATTCAACATGCATCAGGGGATGGGGAAAACTCCTTTTGATGGGTTATCAAGATCACCATCATCTTCACTGACAAAAATCTGATTTGTTTCCTAGTTACCATTATACATTGCATTTGCTTTGAAGCTTATAAACCCCTTTTCAATAATCCATTGCATTTTGTACATATGTATTATGTCAAACATCTCATGCTTTTCCAAGTAGTATTTGATTCAAGAAAATAACAACATGATATCTTGATCGAATCCCCACATTAGGATGAAAAGTAAATACATTACTTCTTCAAATCTTTGTCCTTCAAAAATGATATTGGAGGCCTTTTCCCAGTGCAACCAGAAAGTGTTCAAACATGTGCTTTAGCCAATCATCCCGTTTGCTTGAAAGCATTTTCAACAAATTCATTTCGTTCATATACAACAATGAATGCTATCTAGGAAACACATTTCTATGAGGCATTTTTTTTAAAGTTCATGCCTTGTCTATGCACCTACATCTTGTATATATGTCTGCTAGAGCATTTCGAACTATAATAGCTGACAAAACTCTTTGTTTCAATGTGCTTGGATGTATGCCAATACTCTGTACCAGAAGCGGCCATTTCAGTACCGATTAAGAGAATGCTGACAAAGGTTGGCAATTTGGCTTTACAATAGCCAATTACAACTGCTTTGAAAAATTCCACAACCCTTTTCAATGGTCCCATTTTATGTATATCCTGCAGTCATTGCAATCCATGAAAGCATATTTCCTTGAGTTGGTATTACTTTGTGGCATTTTATCAGACAATTTACAATCTTTGCATATGCTTTTATCTAACGCATTCCCAACCATCATATTAGACAAAGATCCACTTTCGATTATACTTTAATGGATTTTCATAACCTGTTTTAATGCTTCTTACAAAGAATGCAAATCTTGAAATAATTGAAGATATCAATGCGCAACGCCCCATTAATTGGTTCATATGAGGAGTTTATCAACAAGAAACTTGTTGTCTCTGTATTCTGTGAGACCATCTTTCTTGGCATGCAACTCTTCCACAGGTTGGCATTTTTCTATTATTGAAGATAACCTTTAACATCTCTTGCATGCTTTGATGCCAATGATAACTACCTCTTCTTTCTTTAGAGTCCACATTGATCCTTCACATGGGAATGGCCTGAGTTTGAGGAATCATGACTTTGCAAATAATGGTCTCTTTGTTTAGTTTCGCATGCATATAAGACACGATGTGTACACCTCTACTTGGCAGTTGTAACTGCTCTACTACACGTTTTCATGCTTTGATCAATACTTTAGCTGTCTCTCACAGATATGTACTATTTACTTCTCGCGAACATACGCGGATTGTATGGAGAGTGGAGGACTTGCTTCGCCCAATACGCAAGTGAAATCCTTCTTTATTTAAAACTTGTAAAATCATGTCTTGGTTTTGGTTAGCCAAAAATGAAAGTGGATCCCAACTTAGTCAAAATTCAAAAGTATATGTTCACTTAGGCAAAAGTGAAAGTGGGTGCTCACTTAGCAAAAAATGAAAGTAGACACTCACTTAGCCACAAGTGAAAGTAGACGCGAACTTAGCCAAAAGTGAAAGTAGATGCGAACTTTCACTTTTTCCTAAGTAGGCCAAAAATAATTTGTTTTTAAAAGCAAACTCTCCACTTAGCCAATCTCACAAGTTAATTAATTAATACATATTCTTTATCACTTTTCAAATAGTATTAACTTGTGAAAATTACTAAGTCACTTTGAATTAGGTGAATTTGCAACTTGCCAACCTGGATTTGTGCATACGAGTTGATCTTTATTTTGACCTAGAAAATATCAAAGTAACTTTACGCAGACAAGCGAAACATTTCAACTCCTTCCGTGAACTCAACTGCAACTACATCAACCTAGTTAACCGTGCAGGCGTGAGAAATGGCGAAAAATGCATTACCTTCAACTGGAATGTTAGATTGTCATGAAATCTTGCCACATTATCTATAATAACACCATGAGATCTCCTACCAGATGATTCTGCTCCAACCTTTACAAAAACCATGATTTAATTGTTTCCACCGACTATCTGCCGAAAAATCGAAAGTTCAAAATTTCTCAAACCATAAGGCGCCATGACTTGAAAAGTTGCCACATTATGCAAAATAGACATATAAACATCTCTGTAAAAGGATTTATCTCCACCCCATTCAGATTTTGATGTTTAATTATTTTTCTGATTTGCGGCATAGCATAACCGTTTCTAGGACTTCAATTGAAATAGACGAACAATTTATCCTTCAAACTAGAAAGCAACCTGACACTTCAAGAGAATTTGTGACTAGGGGTGACTCAACATAAGGATTCAACACAAAACTTTAAAATTTGGCAAGTTGAAAATGAGTCCAACACATCGATATCTAGTTTTTGAAAATTAGCTTTCGTTTGCAAAAGACACGCAAAAATGAAAAAAAGCCTATAAAGGCACTTTCAAAGCACCAACAAGCACCTGAGGACTCAATTCTAGTCACCTATGTGACCACGTCCTTCAGTGGAGGCAAAAATTTGGGCATCTCAGCGTTTGAACTATGTGGTAGGATCCCGTACCATATTAAAGACAAGTCACCAAATACTGAGCCACAAACCAACCATACGAGTCTGAATGCAGAGTGCACGCACATGGAATGTTCATCCATGGATAATGTCAGCCCCTGGTCACACTAAAGTGAGGACCACCAGGCTATAAGAATATATATAAATAACTCCACACCACCAATGTGGGACAAATGGTCCCTTCCCATGCCCAAAGAGATACAACGAAAGGGCCCACTTCGCTTCCACTACGCAGATTTGAACCCTAAATATTTATGCTGCAAACTTTTGAATGTATAAAGTCTGATATATATCAGCCAATAATATAGATGAAGAAAACCAACCATTTGATCCACAGGTATTTGCACGTCCCTTGATTCTGCTGCGAGCTCTGAATTTTTTATAGATGAATATTTAAGCATGTTACTGACTCTCAACATGACATTGTTGGTGCTATGAGAATTTGGAGGAACAATGTCAAACAGAGGCTCCATTTGTAGGAACGGGGAGCATGGTGTCTGGGTTAACAACTTCAAGGCCTTCAAGCGCAAGGTAGTGTACACCCTGTTGGGCCTGTAGGGCGGCCCGTTGAGACAGAGGGAAGGTATTCCACTCCTCCTTCCATGCACACATGGTGGAGAGCCCATATGTCTTGACTATAATATAAGTTCTTATACTGTGCTTCAATGCTAGATTCCTCACATGCATCCATGGGAGGCCACTTCTTGCCAAACACACAGGAGGCCTTGGATGGCCGTCCTTGGGTTCTTAGCAACCAATAGAAAATAGCAAGCAATAGGAAAACAGGTTGGATAAAACCTTGAAATTTTGCAAGCAATATTTGATGATGACTTTTCAAACTCAAAAACATAGAAACCCTTAGCAAGCAAATTTCGATAAATAATAGGTGAAATTTTTTTTTACAAATGCAAAATAAAAATATCGTTCCACCAAAAAATTGCAGGATATAAAATCTCTATCTCACCAAAATCTTTATCTCACCAATTCACTGATATCATGTTGGTGTCAAGCACTTCTGAGGAGCACAACCTCGAGGATAAACCTTCACAATAGGAGACAAGCAAAGCTATTTCACCAAAATGATGAAAAATATTAATGAGATGCAAAATAATACACAGGACCTTGCTTATAAAGGACAACAACTACCAAATAATAAACTAATATACACCTAATATTGTATTATGATGCCTAAGTAAACTAAAGCAAACGTAAATGGTAAAAACCCATTTACTCCAAAAGTAATAAGAGGCCAACATTGTACTAATTGTTATTAGTATGCATCTTTTTCTCAAATAATTTACTATATTGTAATTTATCTTTAGCTTGCAACTTTAATAAAAAAATATTGCATTTTGTATTTATGTAATCATTTTTGTTGGGATTTTAATGGCACACTCTGATTGGACCAAATTTACAATTTATTATGTGTCATTGGTATTGAAAGATAAACAACTACGATACAAATATGTTTCATGGAAGATGAAATCTTAAACAAGGGCTGCATTGCAGCAGCAATCCTTGCCTAAAGCTCTAAGCAAATGGCATAACATTAAATGCAGGGTTAAATTTCCATAAGGACTTCTTCTATTTTGCTAATCACTTTACACTTAACTTTGTCTGGTTTGCCATGCACAAATCAGTTCTGTATTGAAGTGTCAGGTAAATGAAGATATGGTTTATTTTGATTAGTATATTGTTACAATTATATATATGGTAAACATGTAATAAACATGCAACATGTCCCAAGTGTAACGTAGGCTTCCAAATTTCCAAACTATGACATGGATCAATAGTTTCTCAAACCAAAACTTAAACCATAATTCACTCAACATATGTTTACAAAAACAAATGCTTTAAAATCTTCATGCCAATTCACAGTGCTACAGACATTATAGAGTACAATGATTTCATAATGAAACCTCATGATGCTACAATAGCCAGTTCAATAATATTGAAGGAGTCTATCTGAAAAACATGCTAATTGTAATGGCTCTATCTAAAAAACATGCAGTAAGATTTCCAATCAATCTGGATAAAATACTCATGCAAAACATGCTAATTGTAACGGAGACATTAATTTTGAAGCTAAAACTGGCTTGAGATAAGTAGCCCTACCTTGACTGTTTCTCGTAAAAACACTCCCAAACTCAAAATTCCTGATCAGGGTGCCAAAAATCATAAGAATCATGATCCCTCTAATCTGTGCTGAACTTTGAAGCTAAAACTGGCTTGCGATAAGTAGTCCTGCCTTAACAGTTTCTCTTAAGCACATAAAAACCCTCCCAATCTCAGAATTCATGATCAGGCTTTACAAGAGTAGCTAAGCAACCTGTTTTTCACTGCAAGCATTTTCAATGTTTTTACAAGAGTAGCTAAGCAACCTATTTTGCACTGCAAGCATTTTCAATGTTTGTAGACCACAACGAGGAAAAATAGAAACAACCAACAACCATATTTCTTAAAGAGCATTATTAAAATTCAAAATTTTGTCAATCAAGTTATCTACAAAACCCAAATGACCAATCTAATGCAACTTTTTACAATGTTTCTTTAAAACTTTCACTTCAAAAGAGACAATGCAGTATCTACCGAAGACTAGGTGGTGTTTTCATTTCACATTGAAAGAAGATTTAATGAAAAAGTACCCAAAATGTTAGCTAAAACACTGCCAGAATTATATAGTGATAGCATTATCTTACAGCCAAAAACATTTCCTTAGCAAAAATAACTTGAACAATAAATCATTTATTTATTGAAATGTCCTAACACATCAGTCATATCAGGTCTGCCGTACAGTAATTAATAAGTTTATCAAGGCAAAAAATCAGTATCTGAAATCACCAATGAAGAATGATCTTAAGTTAATAAAACAAAGGAAAAGGAAAAACATTTTTGCTTATTTTAACAATTACTTGGTTTCCTTTTGGGATCACAATCAATCGAAGACGTAAAGGATAAACTGCTACTGTTAAATCCTCTTGGGAAGAACCTGATGTAATTACTTTTCTTGCTATAGTTGGTCCCCCTCCATACCTACAATGGAAGGTCTAATTTGTGAACAGCCAACAAATCTAGAGAAATGATAAACATATTCAATACCCAAAAAGAACCATAACAAATACACAAAAGGATAACTGATAAAATGTGCTATTTATTAATAATAAGAGAGTGCAATGACATTAATAGAATAAATGGAGATGCATCTTCCTTCCCTATATGAAAATGGAAAAAATTGCAATCAAGAAAAAGATAAATTGATTACTTGCACACTACTAAATTATTTGTGGTCACCCTTGGTGGGCTGTATGGCATCTATTTATGGTCTAATAAAGAGTAAACCAGTGTTTCTCCAAATTCCAGGGATGGGGATGGGTTTCAGGGATGACAGTGGGTCGGCTATTAAAATAATATATAAAAATTAATATTTGAATTTTTAAAATACAAATTAAAAATAACTTATGAAAACTAAAAGAAGTGGAAATTTTAAAAACATGAACATTTAAATATATCTACTAAAATATACACATGAGCCTGTACGGTGTCAGTCTGAAATGGATTCAATTATGAAGTTGGCGAATTTAACTGTGTCCAATCTCATAGACACATTTAAAACATCATTTAACAATAAAATAAGTTCGAAAAGTATGAACAGTTCAATGTATTTCATTCCCGGCCAGGCAATGTCAATCGAACAAATGTCCTCAATTCAAGGATGGTCACGGTCGCCAGCCTACTGGAGTGTGGTGGGCACTATCAAAATTGACCCCAAAAGAAAAGCGTAGTCAAGGATCTCTTCTTGTGGGCAGCCTTCCATGGTTCAGTAGTTTAACATTGAATTATCCTCAATCTAGAACAAGGCTCCTGAATAAAGCTTTGACAACCACTGATAAGATGAGATCACAAGTTTGCTTTCCATTCAACAAGTCCTCGGCTTTCATTAACGGTTGTGTTTTATATAATTTATTCCTTGCTTCTAACCGGTGATGCCCTTCTGGCTACATTCTTGCTTTTGTATAGCCAAAATGGATGCCAAAAATTGATGTTTATCATGTTGTTTGTGAATGCATTTTTGTTCAACTAGAATTTGTCAAAGGAACAAACATTCCTAATCCCATTCAAATGAATCGGAATCAAATGTGAATCTGTAACAAATTTCAGCAGGCGGGCCTATTAATGTAGCTTCAATAAATCTGAAAGGCTACTTAGCTTCCTTACCCTCCTCTCTACTCCATCAGAGAAGGCTTGATCTTAGTCACAACAAGCTCACAAGAAGCCTTCCATGTTTTTTTGTTGTTGTTTAAAAGGTGCAGGCATGGGGGGACGATAACCAATCAAAAAATTCAAAGCATTCCACTTAAAAACAACAAATTTTACCCTTTGACCACTTGAACAATCTGTTAAACGCATTTATAGGGAATTAGCATTAAAAACCAACTAGTAACCAAAAGTAGAATAATAGCATAATTGAAGTAGAGAATTCAGAAATACCAAAAGAAACAAATCCCACATTTGCATGCAATGCAAGCGCAGGTGCTCCTTTCAGTTCCAAAGGAGGAGAAGACCAGACACTAGGCGTTGTATTATTCAACCCTGCTGTCCATCTTACCTCCATAAATTCCTGTATGCTAGAATTATTTTAGGATGGGATTTGAATATGTATTCTAAGTACAATAACGTACTTCTGTAAAACTCTATAATAAAGATATAACCTTACCTACAAAAATGATGTCTCAAGTATGAGATCAATGCCATCTTTGAAACACATAGGAGACACCACTGTCACCTTTTCTGGCTGTCAAAGAAAACCATGCAACAAACGTGGCCCATAGTTCTAAATTGCAAAGTTTTTAAAAAAAAAGCCCAATGTTGTATTGCTATAAATTACAAGAATGTAACTCCTAAACAAGCCGAATTACTCACTGTGATTATCCATGAAAATATGGAGAACAGAGCCCATGTCATGCAGTGGGGAGGCTCCTCCAGAACAAGGAAAATTAATCCACATTTTCCCCTCTAATTTAAGAAAACAGACTATCTTTAAACCCAACAAAACGTAGAAATCAGAGGATTGAGAAATAAGCTTACCTTCCACGCTAAGGAAAACCCAAATCTCTGAGCAAGAGTATTGCTGCTGACCCAGCAAAGAAGGCAAAGGACTCCTGCTATTGTACCTGCTTTCTTATCCAACATAACATAAAAGAGGGCATATACAATAGCTGTCACGAAGCTCAAATTCATCACCACGTACTCCTGGAAAGGGAAAGTCCCTAGTGGAATGGGCATTAGACCAATAGCACGGGTGAAAGATCCCAGTACTAACCCAGTGAAAAAAATTGGCCACACAAATATAGAATGAACAAGGATATTAATTTTATTACTGTGATAAGCTCCATTAAATGCAGATTGTTTCTCCAAATCAATCACCTCCATCATAGCAGCTACTTGTAGCCACTACAAATTCTTTGTGAATTAGGAAGATCTGGCACTGCCCATAATGAAAAAAATATATAAATTCATATTTCTTGTTTTTTGGACAGTTCCCAGTAAATTTAACCCTGCCTAATTATTGCATGAAAGAAAAAGAGCAGAGCAATCATACGAGAGCACAGAAGTTGAATCCTCTCTTGTCATAGATTGCTCAAATGGTAGAAGCAAGCACTCGTGTGATGTCCAGAATTCTGTGGTGCTCATGATTGGGCGGTCAACTGTAAGCCCGCAGGATGACATGAATCCAAGAGCTTAGTATACGCGATGAGAAAGTTCAAGATATAGGCGACAGAAAAGCTTGTACTCCCAAATTTAATATCAAATGCAATTCATAACCATGAAAAATCTGCAAAGCCTGATGGCAATCTTACCTTTCACCTTGCTCACTGTGGGATGTAAAGTCCAAATTCCATTGGGTAACTCGCTGCATTGCTGCATAGCCTCTTGTTGCAAAAGCCCGAAGAAGGTTAAGGGTTGCAGCTGCCTGGCAATATGCACGCACCATCCTCTCAGGACTAGGCTGAAGAGATCCCAGATCAGATCCATCACCATTCACAATGTCTCCACTATAGCTTGGGACTTTGATGCCATTAACCATTTCAAAATCCTCAGACCGGGGGTTTGCAAACTGCCCAGCCATGCATCCAACCTGCAGTGACAATCAAAATCAATGCATGGATTAAACAAATTGCAGCATCCACCACACAGCCAAATGGGAATAAAAAAATATAGCATAGGCTAAAGAAGTTATAGCAAGAAGTGTGCAACAAAATAAATTAAAATTAATGTATAGGGTAATGAAATTACAGCAATCACCATAGCCTAGTGACAATCAATATTAATGCACAGAGTAAAGAATTGCAGCAACACATAAATTATAAGGAAAATCAATGCAAAGGCAGCAGCCAGCAGATACTTAGAGGACAATCAAGGGGCTTTAGAGGATGTAGAGGATGTGGCACGCAGAAATTGTAGCGCTGTGGCGCATGCTAAATCGCCATGTCTTCACCAATGCAGCCCATGCGTCTATCTGGAAAGGTAAAGTAAAACATCATAAACATTTCAAAATTTATAGTTGCCCTAATTTTTATTTAGTCAGATTTAAGAAAATTGGAAAATCAATTACTAATGGGCTAAAATAGCTGTTAATCAATCAGAAAATCAGGTTTTGGGAATTTTTGTAATGCAAAAATGGTTGGAAAAATCAAACTTTGGAAAATGTCAAAAAATTTATCTCAGACCAACTAATACCACAGGGACTAATAAAATGATAAATAGAGTGAAGTGCGAACTGTATTTAAGTATATAGAAAATTATTATAGAAGATAAAACATTTGAAGACACGTCTAGAAACATGTGACTAGCATTTAAAGTATCGAGGGCCATCTATTGTTGTTGAAGCTATAGCAAATAGAGGAGCAACTCATAGCCCACCATATTGAAGTAAAGGAGTTAAAATTGATAGCATCAACAACCAGGTCTTCTAACTTGTTTGTTATTGTTATTTTGTTTCAATTGGATTGTTTTCCCTTTGCTTTTTATAACTGTTGCTACTGCCCACACTTGTCCAAGATCGTGAATTTTTTGTACTAGTACTTTTATAGAATTTGTAATTCTCATCTTTGTTATTTTGTTAAAGCTTATCATTAGCGGGAAAGTTTATATGGGATTGTAGAGGAACTAGGTTAATTTAAGAGGTATGAGAAAATGCATTCAAGAGTTGAGAATGAAGGATGTAAGCTTTGATCTATTCAAAGAACCTCAAAATAGTAAGAGATTGAAGAGCTCTAATGTGGTAAAACTTCAGATTGGACACAATTGACTATAATTGCTAATCATTCTCTTCTTTGTCTTCTTACAATGGATCTCCAACTTTAATAATTGATTGGTTAATTGACCCATTACCAGGTGTTTGTAAGATCTCATGAATTCTATTGATTTACCTTTAAAATTTTCCAGTCTCTCACTATTTATAAGACATTGTATAAAATGCTAAGCCAACTCTACATTCTATATAAAAAATATATAGTTAAAATGAAAACAAATTAAAAAAGATCATGCTTGATATATATTACTTTTAGATTTGTTAATTATCAAATTTCACTTCAATTTAATTTTATGTTTTGAGAGAAACAAAAACAGGGCAGGTTAGAAATTTTATTTTGTAACACTTGAATACAAGAATTTATATAATTTGATATAAATATACTTTTAGAATCAGATCAAATCAAATGTACCGTCACTTCTAAATTCATGGGTAGATTTGATATGAGTTTTTACATCTGCAAGAATTGATGTGGAGTGTAAAAGCCGTGACTGAAAAATCATCGACTGAAAAAAAAATCAGCATGATATCCCGGCGTGCCACAGTCTATAGCCTATCGGCTAACAAGAAGTCAGAACTGAAAGAGCCTATTGTAGCTGTTGATGTTTTGTAGCATCGGGAGATTTCCAGGCCGACTCAATGAGGAGTCACACCCCATTCATGAAGAGGCACCACAATTACATATATATACACATGCAATATTCGTCATTTGATCATATTTAGACAAGTTCTTTCTTCTACAGCAGATCGAGTTTGATTGAAGGTAGAATTAGCACTTGGAGAAGAATTCAATCATCTTCAATATATTGTCATATTGCTTGTAAAGCAGATTTCTGCATTATCTATTCTATAATATAAGAGAAATTATTGGTTGGGTTTTTCTCTCTCGAGAAGGAGGGTTTTCCTAGGGAATATGTTGTGTTAATGTCTCTAAACTTAAATTAAATTTCTATTTTTTTATATCTGATCGTAAATTCAACATGGTATCAGAGCCAGGCCTAGGCTAGGAGCCCCAAGCACATGAGAGGTGTGGCTTAAGGGGGGTGTTGGTGTTGGAAATAAGCCACACCCGGACCGACAATGGACTGGTCCAAGAGGGGCCAATAGCTTAGCGGTAGAGCACTCCAGCAGTGTATGGAAGGTCCTAGGTTCAAGTCCTAGTTGGTCCATGTATCAACATGGTATCAGAGCGGGTATAAGAAAGATCGTGATCAGATTCATTCAAGTAGCGCTACCCTCCTATCTTATTCTCATCCTTGATTACATCTATTGTCAAGATGGTGAACGGGCTCAAGTTCAAAGATAGACTTGAGGGTGCATCAAACTTCACATCTTGGAAGTTTAGAGTCATGCTCACTTTGGAAGAAAATGAGTTAGCTGAGTTCAAGGAGGGCGAAGTTCCTGAACCAACCAATGAGAATGAGAAGCCTCAATGGAAGAGAAATGACATTAAGGCGAAAAAGATGTTGGTTGATTCCATAAAAGATCACATTGTGCCAATAATCTCCAAGTTGAAAACTACAAGAGATATGTTCAAGAGCTTAGAGGAGATGTATGAGATCAACAACACAAGTCAAGCTCTTGCATTAAAGCAACAGCTTCATTGCATCAAGATGGTGAAAGGAGATTCTGTCATCACATTCTTCATGAAGATGGGGTGGAAAGTCCTGAAAGATAGAAAGGATGAATGGAGACAAAATTTTAAGCATATTTGTGTTATGGAAGAAAAGTTTGATTATGACAAGTTAGTTAAGTGAAAATGTGTTACTTGTGATTTGGAGGATGTCTTCGAACCACTTATGTGTTTCAAGGAGGGGAAAGGCCTAAAAACTTGTCTTACCACTACATAGGTTTCCATAGCAACTTAATAATTGTTTATTTAATAAAATTTTATTCCAAATTATTAGCAGTCTATTCATATGTTCAAGTATCACCCCTCCTTGCTAAGAGAGATTAAACATAGATCCACACACTTGTACATTTTCAAGAGAGGTTCATGGAAACATTGAAGAACACAAGCAATATCAAGAATTTTTAACATGACACATTATCTATCCTATGTAAAATTAAACCCTTCTTAGACAAGTTCATACCCTTCATCGGTATGAGTCAATATACTCTTACTTCTAATGAAAAAGACAAGTGTACTCATGTTAAGACAATCCCAAATAAGTTCATAATAAAATGAAATGATAATATGGCAAAACACAAGTCATGATTCAGGGTATATCATTATATCTATATCTAAAATTTGATAGCATCATATAGAAATAATAAATATGACAACATCTATAACCATAATTGGTCATCATCTATACAATGTAAAATGTCATATACATAATGTTATGAAAATGATATATAGTTTATATATATAATGCCATGAATATGATGAATGTATAAAAAAAGTCATATAGACATACAAGGATATACATCGGTAAAACATAAATGTATGTGTACAAAGCCATATAAGCATACAACAAAATGTCACAACATAGAAAGTCCTATTGAGTGTTAGAAAATAATCGACGACCCTTGCTCTGTCATGAAGTTGGAGAAGAAATTGATGACTCATGCTCTCTAATCTACCAACTGAACCTCATCTCATAAGATTTTTGGAGTTCCACCTATTAATACAATTAAAAAATGTACACATCAATATACAAAAACATGAAATATACAATGACATAAGTAATAAATCACTTATCGCAAACTAATGATCTCTCTCAATCATCTGCTACCTCTCTTCATCTATAGGCACATGAACTGGAGTTGTGACCTCCTATGAGAAGCATGAAGAAGAAAATTAGAGTAAACATAAATATTTTTTATTTACATTAAATGATGTGAGGTAAAGCAAGAAATACATAATGATATTTACATTATTGGCTCATACCCCAGTCAAAGGAATTGAAGACAAAATAGTTGCAATAATGCCCAACTTTGTTGTGTCACAAATATCAGGAAGAGTTTGAATTGATGTCATTAACTGAAAATAGAACAACGTTATTTGACCAAAATATACATAACATTATTTAAATGCATAATGATTAAAAATAATAAAATTTACCCTAGTGAAACTTGATATATGACCACCCCCACCAAATCTTCATGATCTTGGAGGTCCAACATCCACTTGTACATCATCAAATTATCATTTTAAGATTACCATTGGTATATGACAAAAAATTGACATGTACTATTTTTGTACTATTTTTTTACAAATTACATACTTGTGGATTCGACATCACCTCATAACCTTGCATTGACAGATATAGGATGAATACTTTGACCTTGGAATTTCATAATTCATACAATTCTTTGCATTAATTTTGACTTATAATAGATTCATATAGTTAATTATAGATTTCAAAAGAAAATATTTAATACATCATAAAATCTTATTGAAAATTACCCATGCATCAATGCCAAAGGTCCTATCTAGCAACTCATCGGTTATTATCATATTATCTAATATGGATGTATCCTGCTCCTACCCCTGTGTGTCATACTCTTGAAACTGTGGAGCATCCTCTCCAATGTCTATATCACTAGCATCCTCAAACCCATAATCATATAGAGCTCCACAAGAATGATAAATGTGTGGGGACTATCGATGCCTACTAGCCTCACTCTCACTATCTTGTGAAAGATGCCTACCATGCTATAGTAAGGTCTACATGAGGGAATTAATAGATAGAAATGTCTCCACCTCAACACTCTCCTTCATAGTGGAAGTGAGTGTGACATGCTAAAAAGATGGTTTAGCTAGGGGTCTCACTAGGTGGTCCTAAGCATGATGTGCCCCCTCCCTATCCTATGCAAAGTCTTTGCCTCTGCCCTAGAAATATTTTATACCAAAATAATTTAGAATCTCATTGAGGATGAACTCACAAAAGAGTTTCCTCAAGAAATACTATGAGAACTCATTATTGTTGGATGGTTGATCATCAAATGCCATCCACCACCTATCCCAAAATTTTTGAGCTATTCCTTGGTGTTGGCACCAATGAATAGGGAATATTCTGTAACTCCCATGCAATTGCTCATTAGTTCTTGGATAAATAAATAAGGCACATATATCATATTTCATTTTTTTTAATTTTTCACTTGGTTGTATGACAGTTTTGTCAAATAGAATTGTCATGCATTCTCCCAATAATCTAACCATTTATTAATTTGGTTAGTCATAGAATCTATATGACAAATAATTGATTTGATGGATGTCGCAAGGGATCTTTAATGTGCATTGGTTGCATTGGGATTTTTCAATGTTTCAATCAAGGTTTTAAGTTGTTTTTTATTTTCCTCAATTTTCCCTAATATGTTTGTTTGTGTCTCATGAGGATGTTAGGAAATTGATGGAGGAGTTTGGGGAGGGCTATTTTGTACTCCCTCTTCAACTAGAATTTCATCAAACCCTCAATTCAATGAATTAGGGTTTGGGGGCATTTGAGGGGGTTCATTAGCTAAAAATAAAAAATGAGTCAAAACATTGCAAAACAAATGATTCATTTTTAAAATTAGAAAAAACATGAAAATTTTACCTTGTTGATCTTGTTGACTTCGTGAAGTTCACAAACGACCTTATGGAGTGTGAGAACTGTTAAGGTTAGCCAACAGAAGATATCAATTAAATGCAAATAAAGATTAAACAGAGAAATGGAAATGCACATAATTAATAATAGCGAGAGACAAGTTTTAACGTGGTTCACCCAAACTCGAGCTACATCCACCAAACAGAGAGTCCAATATTATTATCCAGTAAATCAAACCAATTACAATCAGCAATCCCTGCAACTCAATACCGCTACAAAATGCTACAATACAATATGTCAAAACCCTAACCCTTAGCTGCTTTTATCAAGCTTTTTGTCGGTTACAAAAAATAGGGTTTTCTTATGTCAGTCAATAAAAAATAACTCCCACTACCCCTGGACCCCGCAAGGGGCGCTGCCCCTTGACCCCATAGGAATTTGGGGGGAAACCACGCCGATAAAAGTGGGGAAAATGTAACCTCCGAGTCTGATTAGGCTCCATATAACAACAAGAACATTGTGGTGACATTATGTTTGAGTGAAATTTTCTTGAGCAGCTTAATAATTGTTAGGAATTTGCAAGTTCAATAAAACCAATTCCACATAACCCATAAGGAGAATATGATGCAGGAAACAACCATAATGCAAAGATCAAATGACAAACACAAAAGAACACAAGATATACCCTGGGAAAACCCTCAAGAAGGAAAAACCTAGCCTCCAAAATCATCTGCACTCATATGTATTATTCAACAATAAGAAAATTACAATACATCTTATGAGTCTCCATGAATACCTCTGAACCATCAAGTACCTCCAATGCATCCTCCATTGTGTCTAAGCATGAATCCACACATCACCTGCCATGCTTCACAATATGCACTTGCAGGAGAGAGCTCAATACAATGACAATCTCTCACAAACCTCCCATACACCAACAATGAATTAGCCAAAACCTCAAATAATAACATTGTGCTTTCTTTTATAATCCAAGTTCACACAAATACAATGAGAAAACCATGTGCCCCAAAACCATAGGTAACACAAAACCATTGACCCTCTTATTTAATTATTGGTACTACGTTTTTTTCCCAACAATTAAATAATACAAATAAACAATTAATTTCTTTATGTCCCACACACATAAAATAATTAACTATTGAAATGTTACATACAACTTATACAAGTGGTATCTAAATAAATAATACAATATTATGCAAGGTGTACAACACCTATTTCCCAAAAATAATGTGCTCACACAAAAGCCTTGTCATGTTTTAAGTGTTTGGGTACAAATGAGGATACAAGTTCTAATTTTTTGCTTTTATTTCCAAATAGGAAAAAACGTGAGTTTCTTATAATGCACTCATGTTATAACTTGTTTGGACAAAAAATGGTTTTGACCACTTTTTGGTCCCCCATCTTTTTGCACATGCACATGTAGAAGGAAAAATAGGAGAGGGATAACTTTATATTTCTAACTTCTTTTTTGTAACTCTTTGAAAAGTGAAAATAAGAAAAAATAAACTTTATCCTTTTTCTTTTCTTTCATTATAAGAATAAAGTTCACTTTTAACTTTTATTACAAAATGAGTCATAAAAAGTCACTTTTCAAATAGAAGATAAAGAAAAACAAAGAAACATTAGGTGACATCTTTATTTTTTCATAGTTTTGACTGTTGACTATATCATCTATTGAAGTCTTTGACTCTGAAGGAGCTATTTTGGCCTTGTAATTTTTGTAGTTGGTAATTATTGGAGCTACTACCTTCCCATTTGGAATGGACATATTATTTAGGTGTACCTTCCATGTTAATAGATCCTCAATTATTTCTTAAATCTTTTTGTGAAAATTACAGACTTCCTTCTAAAATGATCAAGGCAACAAACATGTTACTTAACTTTTCTATGGTGTTGCTATCAACAGTGTCCTTGAGAAAATCTTCTAAAATAATTTATTTGAATCTCTTCTTTACAATATTAACATCAAATAGACTAGTTAGTTTCATCCTCCTTAAGAATACCAACATCAAAAGACAAGCAGTTATCTTGAGAATCCATCAAAATTAAATCACATAGTTTATCTCTATCAAAGTTTGCTTCAACACGAGTAATTTCCATTCAATCCCCTTAAACCATCTGACAAAATCATTTTCTTTGGGATTATTAAAAACTTTCTCTACAACTAAAATTTTCACATTAATTTTTAGCATTTCCTACAGATCCCTAACAATTAATTGCAACACTGCATCTGCTTTCTTAGTTGCTTGGGATTTAGCATCAATTTATTTATTCTAATCCAAAACATGTTCATATAATTTTATGGCCTATTCAATGTAAATAAGACCATTAGAATTATTTTCTCAACCTAGGTTTCAATTGCTCTACCATACTACTAATAGTTACTAAAAGTTTTATAACATCAGAGCTTATTTCTCTTGGTGATCCATTGGATGGAGTTGCTGTCAAAGCATCAAGGGGCTAAGTAGAAGTATCAATCATATATTTGATGTACAAAGATAGTGTTCTTACATGCTCTTCAAGTTGATCCTTAGTCTCTTTTTCTTTCTTTGGTCATTCAATGAGCCTAGAAAAAGACACTTGGGCATTGTGAATATCACCTTAATGTGTAGATGAGCCAAGATTTACTCTAGTGATTCTATAATCCACCTCAATTTCTTTCTCTTCATTCTTATCTAATGTAGGCTCTACAATCTCCACATATTGATTTCTAGAAGAGGGGTCTACCATCAACATAGAATTTGTGCAAACCTTTGTAGGTTGAGGTGCAGGTTGTAGTAATCTTGCTACTACTTCAAAACCAAGATCCACCATTTGAGAACACTTTTTCTTCTTAGACACTAGTTCTTTAAGCCACGAGAATGGGGATGACACTAGTTGAGACTTAAGTGACAAAGGGGGAAGATTGGTCCTTGGTATTGAATCAACATTGGTATTACTAGGTGGTGGTGATGGAGGAGAAGACAGTGGAGTAGGTGAACAAGGAGGAGATGCATGGAATGTGTGCAGAAAGATGGGGGACCAAAACATGGCAAAAACCACTTTTTGGTCCAAACAAGGCATAACATGAGCGTGTTATAATCTCTCTCTCTCTCTCTCTAACTACATCTTTATATCTCTCCCTCCCTCTATATCTCTCTCTCCCTCTTTCTATCTCTAACTCTATATCCCTCTCTCTCTCATTCTCTATCTCTCTCTATCTCTTTATATTTCTCTCACTATCTATATAAGTCTCTCTCCCTCCCCCTCCATCTCTTTCTTTCTCTCTCTATCTCTTTATATATCTCCCTCTGCTTCTCTGTTTCTCTCCCTTCCCTTTCTCTCTTTCTCTCTATCTCCCTCCCCCTCTCTCTCTTTATCTCTCCCTCTCTGTCTCTATCTCCTATCTCCTCTCTCTCGAGCTTTCTTTCTATCTACTCCACTTTATATATTTTCTCCAGCTCTCTCTAATGCTATCTCTCTCTATCTATGTCTCTCTCTATCTCTTTCCATCTCTATCCCCTTGTATCTATATCTCTCCCTCTCCCTCTCTATGTCTCTTCCTCTCTATCCATATCTCTCCCTCTCCCCATCTCTATCTCTCTATCCTCTCTTTATCTCTACCCCCTCTCTATCTCTATCTCTCCCCCCTCTCTATCTCTCCCTCTCTCTAACTAGCTATCTTTATATTTCTCCCTCACTCTCTATCTCTCTCACCCTCTTTATATTTCTCCCTCACTCTCTATCTCTCTCACCCTCTTTATATTTCTCCCTCCCTTCTACATACCACAATTCTCCAAGAGTCTCTACAAAAGGTAATTGTTCCACCTTTTGTTAGACCGAATGATGTAGCATCTCTATTTATATGCATGCATTCGACAACATCAAATATCTTTTTCAACAACATGAATTACCTCCCATAGAAGTGCAAAACCAATATAAACCTCTTATGATATCCATCATTATTAATAAAATGAGGGTAAGACACACTATGATTGACGGTGGATAAGGTCTTAATGTTTGTGGCATAGACTTGTTACATAAACTTAATGCCGATACATCTCTCATCAAACCAGATACACTTGATATTCATGGCTTTGATAATGTTAGTACGAAATCACTAGGTACAATCACCTTAAATGTTAAGGCTGGACCTATGATATTACTTACCCTTATCCATGTCATGCCTAATTCTCTTTCATACAATCTTCTTCTTGGTAGACAGTGGATTCATGACATGGCAGTAGTTCTGTATACCCTTCATCATTCAATAAAGTTCATTTTTGAAAAAAAACTCCATACGATTGAAGATGATTCAGTGCTAGAAAGTTGCTTGCAAACGGAAGAGAGACATAAAATTCCTCTAGTAAATTTGATCCCTTCTTTAACAAAATCCAAACCACTACCCTCCACTGCTAACAGTAATGGTCAGGATAGTGTTGGCCCTTCGAATGCATTTTTGATGATGATTGGGGTTCGTTATATTTTACACCCACCATTATGGGTGAGCATAAAATATCACCATCACACCCAAAAACCCCGAAGGTAAATGAGATTTCTCCAACACAATCTCCAACTCTTAAGAAAATTAAACTCAAAAGTAATAACAATGGAACTTTTGATATTGATGAAGATCCACTTTCTTCTAAAGAAATGGTGGCCATTTGTGATAAAGAATCATCTTAATCTATTGAATCATCTTCTTCTAATGCATGTCTTGGTAATGATGAGGTCCCTTTAGATTTCAACCCCCATGGGATTGTTGCAACAAAGATGGACCCTCCTCACGATGATAAAAAGAATGATCCTTCTCCATCTTCTTCAACACATGATGACAATTCTCATTTCAACAAAGATAGTCATGTATGACCTCTCATCTTCCTTCAAACTTGGAGATACCTTATGGGCATGTATTCAAAATCTTTTCTAAACAAGGATACAATGGACATGGGTTAGGATGCAAAGAACAAAGAATTAAGAAACCTGTGGGACGAACGCCACACTTGTCTAAAGTAGGTTTAGATTTCTGAACTTCTCTTACATTCTCTCCACCATGTTCACAACAAAAAGGATTGCTTCCTACTCTACCTATATCTTCTCTTATATCTCAACAAGAGTGTATGTTGTTGAGTCTACTCAAAGACCGCTTAATCACTCTTCCTCCTCCAACACACAAAAAGATTCAACATCATAATCATTCAACACCTCATTATTGTGCATATCATCAAGAGCTTGGACATTCCACTAAGGAATGTCAAGTATTGGGTGACAAAACTTGACAACTTCGAACACAATATAGCTCTAGCAATTTTTACCATGCTCATTGTAGTCCCTATAGCACCTTGTCCTCCATCCATTGTATAATAATCAAGTTAGGGAAGGATGATCCGTTATAGGATGACTCACAAGTGTGGTCCCTCCTAATTTGTGGTATGCTTGTGCGCATTGTTATCCCCATATTGTGATCTTTTGTTAGTTCTCCCTTGGCACACTTTCTAGCACAAAGGTACAAGGAGAAAAATACCTTGTGTCATTCCTTTATATGTATCTTCATTCTTCTATATGTCGTGATATACAATTTTTTTTTATTTTTCTTGGATGATTTAGCATCCTTTCACAATTCAATTTATGTGTACTCTACTTTCATGTGATCTTTCCTCTGTCATCTTTGTACTCAACATGTTTTGTTTATGTGACACCTTGCTGCTATGCTCGGTGTCATACCATGACTACACATGAAATTGTGTCTCATGCCTACAAGCATCACCTTGGTTTGCTCATCCCGGGGGCAACCCCTTGTCATGATGTTGCTTTGAGAACACATATCAATTGGCCATGTGCTTTTAGAAAGCTCTTGTGCCTATTTTTATCTAGGTCTTCCTTATTCTACCTTAAAGGCAATTGCTCCCTGATGGAGAAAGCAATCACTTTAAGGTGGGGGCATATATCGTGCTATGGGCCTTACTCTCATCTTTCTATCCAAACACTTGTTGATTATTTTTATCACTCCACTTTCTTGGAAAGGATTAGGGCACACTTAGAAACAAGATCTTGAGTCTATCTTGTTGAAGCTCCTTTCACATTTGGGAGAAGCATTGGAACCACTAACTTGAGTTTGGCTAGAGTACCTTTGGGTATGGTTGCAACACCTTATTCTGCAAGGCTTGGTGTATTCCCTTGAGTGGAAAAAACTTGTTTTAAGATACTAGAATATTTGTATGATGTGTTGTATCCTCTTGTTCTTCTTATTTCTAACCAACCCCTTCTTATCATTCTTCTTATTGCACCTTGAGGAATGGTGCATGGTAGTTGAGACAACCTTTTAGATTGTGGTATGTTTTGTCATGCCAACTCAGGGTCTTCCATTATGTGCTTCTTGTGATTGTCGTATTATGCGTATATTCTTATCCTATATGTATTCTTCATGCCTCATGTGTGGTTCATGTGTATTCTCTACGTATTCCTTATGTATGCCTCTTAAGTGTTGTTCATCATGTATTCCATGTGTGTTTCAGGTATATTCCATGAATACTTTGTACCTTGTGTGTATGTCATCTATGCTTTGTGTACTGTGTGTATGCATTATGATTGCTCAAGTGTGTGCCTTGAGTATGTCTTGTCTTGTCTCATGTTCTCCAAGTGCTCCATGTTTGAGTGAATTATGTCATGTCTCTTATGTGTATGCAAATCATCATAAACTCCTATAATCCTAAACTTGGGGGCGTGATCACCCCTCAATTTTGGTGACATTCTATGACTTCAATGTTTTTTGTGATTGAAATTTGTCCTCTTCATACTTTAGTACGAGATGAGCATAAGATCATACCCACACTAAAGTGGGGGCTAAATGTTATGGAGTAAAATGTGTAGCCTTTCCATTTTACACCTAGTTTAGCACCCATGTGGACCTAAAGCAATTAATTATAAATCTTGATGTACAAAACCCAAAAGATAATTATAGGGCTGACCTAATCACACTTAGTGTGACTTATCCCAGAGTTTTTGGGGCTAAAGGACCAAAGCACTTAGTGCCATAGGCCCTCCTTTAGCGTGGGGCTAATTTAATGTTATGTCAGCTTAGGACATCTCTAATGCTTCCTCATGTTGGCCTCATTTGGTTTAATTCTCTGAAAATCAATGGGAATGCATATTTAAGCAAGTTAGTTTATTCATTTGAACATCTAAGCAATCTAGGCACACTTGCACTCTCTCTCTCTCCCTCTCTCCCTCATGCTCTCTATGGTAGATTATTGGTATTACACTAACATCTTGCAAGTGTTGTGAAGATCTGTCTTCTTCTTTGGGCTACACCAACTTCTTGAGTCAAGTTGTGATGTCACATCAAGCAAGCTAGGGTTTCCATGCTCATGGTGACTTCTCTCCTTTATGCTTTATTACAACATTCCATTCTACTTCAAATTTGTCTTTTCCCTCCTAGGGAACGCACTCTTTGATATCTCATCATTGCTCTTGTGGAGGTTGAAACACCATTCACGAGTATAAGCATAAAGATGAGGGACCAAAAAGTTGCCACAAGGACTTTTTGGTCCCATAAATCTATAATGCGAGTGTTATAACGTGCTCACGTTATGGCTCGGTATTACCGAGCCTAAGACGTGAGTACGTTATAACGCACTCACATTTTAGCTTTCTAAAAAACAAAATGAAAAGACCAAAAAGTGAAACCCACAGCTCATTTGCAAAAAATGGTCGCAGGTTTCACTTATGGTAATGCAAGCGTGATATAGGAGACCTAGAAGTAGCAATTTAAAAGAGCAATTTATAATTTCACCATGCTACCTCACCAATTCCACTCCCGAGGATGTCATGGCTGAAGTGTAGAGGGTGTAGTAGCTGAACAAGGTAGGGTTTGATTTTTTTTTGTGAATTTGAAAAGAATTATTTAATTTTGTAATGTTTTGATTGGATTTTTATGTTGAATTTTCAGCCAATGAGCCATCACAAAATCCTAATCTAGTAGAGGAGGCCCAAAACAACCCCCCTCAAACTAAGGAGAACCCTCAAAACCCCCACCTTCATGTCCTCACCATCAAAGAGACACCCAAGAAAACTATTTAAGACAAATTGAAGAAAATAAAAAACCATCTTGAAACCCTAATTGAAACATTAAATACTTCAAATGCAAGCACCGATCGCAAGAGAGCCCTTGCCAAGTCATTAGAAGTCATTATTTTTCATATTGAATCAGTGACAAACCAAATACCGAATAGAATGACTGTAGGGAGAGGAGTCGACAATACTATGATGACAAATTGTCTTCCCAACAAGTTAAGGACAAAAAAAATTACAAAATCTTAATTATGTTCACATTTTATCAATCCTAAAACTGACCAAACAGTAGAAGAGAGTTGAAAATGGTTCCCAATTCATTGGTGTGTGCACATTGGTATATCCTAAAACTTGTGGGATAGATGGTACATGGTCTTTGATGAGAGTCCTTGTAATAACAATGAGGTGTCGTAATATTTCTTGAGGAAACTCTATTGTGAGTTCATCCTCAACTAGATTCCTAATTACTTTGACATTCAAGAGTTCTAGGGAAGAGGTGTTGGCTCTGCCCAAGATAGATAGGGGCACATCGAGACTAGAACCACATACCTAGACCCCTCGTGAGGTCAACTCATATCTCACTCCCTTCGGCTTTGAAGGAGTGTTGAGGTGGAGATATTGCATTCATTGAGTTCTCTCGCCCAGTCTCTAGCATAGCATGGCGATGATCTTACCCAGGCCGATGAGGGTGAGAGCAGTAGGCATCATTTGTCCCCACATCTTTACAATTCATGTGGGGACTTGTGCAATTTGGGACCCAAGACGTTCGCCATTTAGTTGATCTAGTTAATGCTGTAGAGTATCAGGATGTTGCAACGCAGGGGTAGTAGCCAGTGATGGACACAACTGTATTAGATAATATTGTTCTCATAGATGACCTCTTACAACATACATTTGGTATTGACTCTCAAGTAATTTTTTAGAAGGTTCATCTTGATTTAATATATTTGTACTTAAAATTTATAATTAATTATATGACTATTTATAATAAAAGTCAAAATTAATATATATAATTGTTTGTGCGCTGTGAAATTCTAAGGCCAAAGTATTCATTCTGCATCTGTTAATTGTACAATGCAGGGTCATGAGAGAAGATCTAGTCAACATGTATGTAATTTATCACAAGATCATAAATATAGTACATATATAAATGGTAATATTATTTAGTGACAATTTGTTAATGAACAAGGAGCTTCACCACCACCACCATGATTTCCTTGGTCCCCTACACGCAGAAGCACTTTGAGGTAAATTTTATCATTTGTAATCATTATGCAATTAAATAATGTTATGTATCTATTTTGGTCAAATAACCTTGAACTCTATTTTTAGGTGTTGAATATGGAGACTCCTCATCTTTGTTAGTCAGTGGAGGTTGGCATTGATGCAGTTGTTTTGTCTACAAATCCTTTGACCGAGGTATGAGCTAGTAACATGTAAATGTCATTTTGTATTTCTTGTTTTATCTCATGTCATTTAATGTACATAAATGATATTCATGTTTACTCAATTTTGCTTCTTGATGCTTCTCAGAGGAGGTCACAACTCCAACTCGTCCAGCTACAAATGAAGGGAGACAAAAAATGACAGAGGGATCATCAATTAGCGATAAGTGATTGATTACATATGCCATGTTATATATTTCACATTTTCTATATTAATTTGGATATTGTTTGATTGTATTAACAAGTGGAGCTTCAAAAATCTCTATCAAGGAGGTCTAGTCAACGAGAGAGAGAGGATGAGTCACTGATTAACTGTCCATCTTCATGGCCAAGTAAGGGCTGCTAATTATTTGATAGCAATTCATAGGAAATTAGATTTTGGGACATCTGTTTTGTATGCCTAGATTGCTTTGTATACATATTTTTGTATGTTACCGATGTATATCTTTGTATATGCCTGTATGGCTTTGTTTGTACATGTCTATATGGCCTTATATATAAACTATATGTTATGTTCATGACATTATGTATATGATAGTACATTAAATATAATATGATGATCAATTATGGCTACAAGAATTTGGTTTTACATGTGCCAATTGCATTTGCTTGAAAGTTTATAAATCCTTTTCAAAAAATCCATTTTGTGCATTCCATGAGACTGTGCACTTCTTTGAGGCATCATAAAAACAATTCACGCACCTTGTCTATGCTTCCACACTTTGCATACATGTCTACAAGGGCAGCTACAAATACAACACGTGACAAAATTCCTATATCCTTTATGCTTTGATGGTTGTCCACACCCTATTCCGAAGATCTCATTTTGGCATAGGCAAGGAGGATGTTGGATAAGGTTGTGGAATTTGATCTACTCTATCTTCCCTTTTTTGTCAATCAAGCTCTATATTCACCTTTTTCTCCTTCTTTTCCTAATCATCCATGTCGTTACTTTTTTCACACTTATCACTCTTTACCATTTTTTATAAATTTAATACATAATATATCTTAATATTATGAATAAGAAAATTATTAACAAATAATAAAGAGAAAAATAAAATTACAAATTAATATATTACTATTTTTAAAAATAATTGAAAAAATAAATTAATATTCAAATTAAGACCAATAATCTATAATAATAACTATAAATTAAATTAATTAGATTATATTATTTATCATATTTATGTAAACTTAATTTTACTTAAAAAATCATTTTATTTCTTTAAAAATATATAAATTTATTTAAATAAAATAATGTTAACGTAAAAAAGCTCTATGAGTCAAATACAATTCCGACATAAATCCGAGGGCTTCTTCAAGATGGAAATTTGTAGAGGAGATTAATTGGTCAAAAGTGTGTTTGTAGTGAATTATTTGTTGGAAGCCTAAATACTAAATAATTGTGCACCACTGTCTCCCTCTTCAATAATAGTCACTCAGGTATTCCTCGGCTTCCACAACTGGGGAGATTAATTGGTCAAAAGTGTCTTCGTAGTCAATTTCTACAGAAGCATGTGTATAGTCGGGAATTATGAAGTCCAAGTCGTGAAGCCTCCTCCTGCCCTCCTCATCCACACACGTTGACGTGCTCACAATACAATTCTGAAACCCCAACTTCTGCTTATCTCGGACATGTGTGCGGTAATAATACAGCACGGAATAGGCAAAGAGTATCCTGGCCCTATTGTCAGGAGCAATCCAGGCATGGGTGCCGCTGGGTAAGTGGGGGAGAGCTTGCCTTACACGCCTTTCGCTTTCCTCCCTGCATGAACCTCCCATCTCCACATACATCATCATCATCATCTGCCCCCCCTCCTCCATCCATTTCTTCTTCACTGCTTCCAACCATCTGCTATTTCTATTTGATGCTGATGTTAACAAGACCCACAGCTTTACCCCACCTGCCGGACAGGCCGACTCTCCAAACTCCCCATTCTCATCAAGATGCACGAATTTTGACTCACTGTGAAAAAATGCTCTGCACATTACATCTGCATATGGGAACGTTTCAGACCAGAATCCCTGCAACGCAACGAATACCCCCAATTAAGAACAAGGATGAGCATAAGCAGTGAAATAAAAATTCTTAGTTAAACAAAAGAAAGTGTGTTACAGCCATTACATGTCTTTCGGACAACATTACTGCTAAAGAATATTGCTCCTTCAATTGTTCCCACCGCTTTTCCAACAGAGGGCTTCCACCTATACCCACAATCATCAATCCTTTCATCTTCGCTAACTTGTCCATTGAATTTTCCTCCAGTTTAGAACATTCTGAAGCCTCAATAGCAATCAGTGAACTCAAACATTCAAAATCACCAGAGAGGCTCTGTAATACCTTGCATCCATGTATGCTCACATATTTTAAACACTTCAGCTGACCAAAATTTTGAGGTAGATTCAAGAGCTTCTCACAGTCTTGCAATATCAACAGCTCCACAGAAGCGAGGTTTCCGAAACTTTCTGGCAACACAGATAGCTGTGTACAACTGCTTAAATATAGCTCTACTAAACCAAATAAATTGCCAAAGCTGTCTGGAAGGCTCATCAAGCTGGAACAACTTCTTAATTTCAATTTAATTAAAGAAGTTAAATTGCCAAACCTGTCTGGAAGGCTCACCAAGCTGGAACAATATTCTAAATTCAACTCTTTTAAAGAAGTTAAATTGCCCAAGCTGTCTGGAAGGCTTACCAAGCTGGAACAATTTTTTAAATTCAACTCATTGAAAGAAGTTAAATTGCCAAAGCTGTCTGGAAGGCTCACCAAGCTGGAGCAATTTTTTAACTTCAACTCATTTAAAGAAGCTAAATTGCCAAAGCTGTCTGGAAGGCTCACCAAACTGGAACAACCTTCTAAATGCAACTCTTTTAAAGAAGTTAAATTGTCAAAGCTGTCTGGAAGACTCACCAAGCTAGAACAATATTTTAAATTCAACTCTTTTAAAGAAGTTAAATTGCCAAAGCTGTCTGGAAGGCTCACCAAATTGAAACAACATTCTAAATTCAACTCTTTAAAAGAAGTTAAATTGCCAAAGCTGTCTGGAAGGCTCACCAAGTTGGAACAACGTTTTAAATTCAACTCATTTAAAGAAGTTAAATTGCCAAAGCTATCTTGAAGGCTCACCAAGTTGGAACAATGTTCTAAAATCAACTCTCTTAAAGAAGTTAAATTGCCAAAGCTGTCTGGAAGGCTCACCAGGTTGGAACAATATTCTAAATTCAACTCTCTTAAAGAAGTTAAATTGCCAAAACTGTCTGGAAGGCTCACCAGGTTGAAACAATATTCTAAATTCAACTCTCTTAAAGAAGTTAAATTGCCAAAGCTGTCTCGAAGGCTCACCAGGTTAGAACAATTATGTAAATTCAACTCTTTTAAAGAAGTTAAATTGCCAAAGCTGTCTCGAAGGCTCACCAAGTTGGAACAATGTTCTAAATTCAACTCTCTTAAAGAAGTTAAATTGCCAAAGCTGTCTGGAAGGCTCACCAAGCTAGAACAATATTTTAAATTCAACTCTTTTAAAGAAGTTAAATTGCCAAAGCTGTCTGGAAGGCTCACCAGGTTGAAACAATATTCTAAATTCAACTCTCTTAAAGAAGTTAAATTGCCAAAGCTGTCTGGAAGGCTCACCAGGTTAGAACAATTATGTAAATTCAACTCTTTTAAAGAAGTTAAATTGCCAAAGCTGTCTCGAAGGCTCACCAGGTTGGAACAATGTTCTAAATTCAACTCTCTTAAAGAAGTTAAATTGCCAAAACTGTCTGGAAGGCTCACTAGGTTGAAACAATATTCTAAATTCAACTCTCTTAAAGAAGTTAAATTGCCAAAGCTGTCTGGAAGACTCACCAGGTTAGAACAATTATGTAAATTCAACTCTTTTAAAGAAGTTAAATTACCAAAGCAGTCTGTAAGGCTCACCATGCTGAAAGAAAAATCTAAATTCAACTTTTCCAAAGCATGTAAGTTCCCAATGGTTTCAGGCAGGCTATCAAACCCTCTACACATCTTCAGTGTTAAAGAACGCAAAGACTGAATTTGGGAAAGGGTGGTGGTAAGATTAACTAATGTAGCACCATTTATATCCATATATTTCAATGAAGATGCGACGCCTGAGAACTGCAATACAATTTCACTATTTTAAATTATAAATGTCCTAGGAAAAATATAAATAAATTAAATAAAGGAAAATTTTGAGAAAATAAAATAAAAAATTAGACAGAGTTTGTAGAGTTTGCCTCAGAAAAATTAGAGCTTGCGGAGAAGTTCCCAATGAATACTACTAATTTTGGATGTTTACTGACATCCATCCTTGAGTAATTATGGTCTTTGAGGCTGAGCAACCTTAGATTTTCAAAGGCTCCTTTGCATTCTCCATTTACTATTCTCGGTCCTTCCACTTGCATTATCCTTGTTCTCAAGATCAAAACTCTTAAACATCTCTTCATTAAGTTGAGATGACGTGCTTCCAGCTCAAATGATACATAAAGAGCAATCCCCTTTGTTCTCTTAATCCTCTGCAAAAATGTTTGTAGCTCAAATGTGCATTCCAATATAGAGCACTGATTGATTTTTTAGATTTTTCCTAAAACTGGTTATACGTAAATCTCTACCAAATTTTGATTAACGAGTTTTATATATATTAATATTCACAAAATTGAGGACAGAAAATGTACCTCTTCATCTTGGAGAACATCAGTGAGAGATTGTAGGTCGGTAATTCTCTCCCCATCTGGCGACAACATTCTCCCTCATGCTGCTCTTGAAACTCTGTCTCTCCAATACCATAGGCCACTATTTCTCGCTCCCAATCACAAAAGAAGAACACTATGTCTAGAAAACCCTCTTTACACGAGGGTTTCAAGCGATTATATACAAAGTCCACCATACGTTCGCTTAACTCATCCTCCGCTCCTTGTAGCAGCTCTGACTTGAGATTTTCAACTGCATCTCTACAAGCTGGCACACTCTGAGCACGTTCACATAATCTCGCTCCAGCCATTTTTAGAACCAGAGGAATTCCTTGGCATATTTGGAGGAGACCATTAATATCTATGGTGGGGTCAAAATTTGCTTGGTCACTGCCTAATGCGAACTCAGACAAGAGTTTTCGTGCCTCTTCTTGTGGAAGAGAAGCTACCTGATAAGAAGAGCGTTCAATTCTTGCCTGCAAAATTATACGAGTCTCGTTCAGATTTCTAGTTGTTACAAGAATCCTGCTCTGCGCTGGAAGGGACGCCAAGTGACTTATAGGCAAAAGCTTTTCTAGGTCACTTTCTTTCAGTGCGTTGTCAACAAAAATGAAAACGGGTTGAGAGGCTTTTTCAAAAGCCTTGAACAACTCTTCCTGACCTTCATTCAAACTCCTCAAGTTAATATTAGTGCTAAAAAGGTCTTTTAAAATCTGTTCTTGTAGCAACTTAAGATCTGTGTCTGAACAATTCTGTTGTATATCGACTCTACAATATTTGTAGTTTTTGAGGTCGAGATTGCTGAAAACTGCAGTCGCTAACGTTGTCTTTCCTATCCCACCTTGTCCATAAATAACCACCACTCTAACTAATTTACTTTCCATATCTAGAAGTTTAGTCACATGATTTCTGGCTTCCTCAATACCAACTGCGAACCCAATATAAATTTTCTTAAAAATCATGTTTAAACCCAAAAAAAACTACATAATAAATAATTTAGAATCTATACAAGAAAAAATTACAAGTAGATGAAACTTCACAATATTTTAACTTCAAGATCTACTGCCACAAAGGTTCTTTTCTTATTATTATATTTGTTTTTAGAAAAGATCTAGCATAAACAAAGGCCCAAATAAAAGAGAAATTAGTACCTGCTTGAGGAGATCTTCCTTGGGAGGGAGGTAAGACAACTGGAATCCTATTCAAAACAGCGATTATCGCTTCCAATGAAAGTTCTGAGTACTCATGCTCAACTTCTGCTTGCAATCTTTGCAAATCTTGAGCCGCAACCGGAACAGCGAAAAATCTATTTAGCCATCAAAAGTAAATAAAGATTTATCATTATACAAGAGTTGAGCTACGAATATTACATGACTAAAGAAAAATTCACATTGCATGAATTGGATTTACTTGGAAAGCGAATCAGACTGCATTTGCGATATGCACATGAGGCAGCCTTTTACAATGAATTGGAGGACCCGATTCAGCTTCTCTTGAGCCAAATGTTCATCCAAATGCTTAATGTATTTTGCAAGGTTACACATGTATCTTAGGAGCTCTATACATTCCTTTCTGTTGGAAGAAACTTGTTCAATTCGCTCCAACACAAAACCCACAACTGAAAGGGCTACTCCCAACCACTGAATCTTTGCTGCTTGATTTGTTACATCAATTATCAATCTGCGATTTTCACGGTTAATATTTGGCATAATGTCCCTCTGCACGCAAAAACATTGATAGATAGTTTTAGTATTGCAACTGTTATCCCCTCTGACTAAAATTTCTTTCCACGTTAATACTTTCTTCCTAGTAATACTTTAAATGTCGGGATCAACAAGTTAATAATAAGGAAATGAGTTTCATTTATTAAAATCTTAAAAAAAATAAAAAATTGGTTGAATACCTTGCATATATGACCCTTAGATCTCTTCAATACCTTCTCCAGTAAACCACCAGCAGAATTGATAGAAGAACCCACCCGATTCGTCTTGGCAAGAAGGGCAATTGAATTAATGCTTTCCTCATCAATGGCCTTTAAGAGCTGATCAATGTAAGAAATCAATTCATCAATTTGGCTCATCTCTTTCACCGCATCCATATTACTGATGACATTTTGGTAATCTACTTGGAAGGAGAGCATGAACAGCAGCAGGAAGTGTTGCCCATTTTTCTCCGACTGAGCTTATGAAAAAAGGAAGCGGGTAAATGAAATTGAACAAGATATGACTTCAAACAGATTGCTCAGAATGTGTTCAAATGAGTTTGTTCCTGGGATTGACAGCCTTTTATAATGAATATTCATTTGGAATATGAAAATGGATTAAAAAAAGCCAAAAAAAGAGGGGAATACATTATGAAAATGGGTACAGCCAAAAAAGAAGATGATGCGAATACCTTATTTTCTTTTCGCAAGCTCTAAAGGAAGGTACAAGAGCATCTTTCTCCAAACGAGGAAAAAACAGCTATACAGTGTTTTGCACTTTTACTATTGTTTGTGGCGTGGTAATAATTAGTCTAAGACAAACCGTGGAAGCTAAGCATGTATTTTCAGTATCTAATAGATGCTGAACGTAGGATTTATTTAATCCTGCATCAAATCTCTGTTTAAAAAGGTCAGTACAGTTGAAGACGTTGAGAATAATTAAATCATGTTGTATGTCCTAGCAGAGGACTATAATAGGATAACCATTTTTTACTTAGTTTATTTTTATGAGAATAAATCTAATATTCCAATGGATATCTTTGTGTAATGGTGAGAACAGTCAACCTTCTTTTCACATTTTAATTTAATTGTTTGTAGTGTTATAATTAGTATTTAGGGATGATAATTTTTATATGAAATTTAGTAAATAATATGATTTTAGCATTATTTTTATTTATATACATTCTTAAAGTTTAGATTTGATTTTTAGATTATTCATTTGTATCTTGAATCAAATTTGTAGTTTGGAGAGTAATCTAGATCTCTTCTACATTCATGGAAATGACTTTTTAATTTTAAAAATAAATTTAAAAAATGGATTAATTGTTCTCCCTTGAAGTGATTGTTGTGAAGGTATGAGGTGTTAAATCGTTGAATTGTACACTAAAGTGTTGTATTTAAGGAAAAGCCCTAACTAATTTAAACATCTAGCAAACACATGAATTGAACACCTTCTAGCACACATCACATAGCCTAGAAAGAACCATCTCATTATATCAAATCAACATCCTAGGGCATTATGCACCATTATTTCTTGTCCTTGATTTTGTTTAAAAGTTGTTGACTTGGCATCCTTACTATGGTTTGACACAAGGGAGTCAATTATTTTTGTTATGTGCAAACTCCCAAGCACACAAATAAAGTTCGTATGCAAGAACTTCAAGGCACACTAAAAGTGAGTTTTTAAACATTAATAGAAATCAAATCCACAAGTTTGGTTTAGATCTACATTCATGGGATTGATTCTATAGTCAGGAAAATGGCCTTGATAGAAAACAAAATGTTATTAGCATAGGCTATATTATTGTTAGCCTTCTATGGGAAAATTGTCTAATGCCACAAAACAACTTTTTAACTTGCCATTAAACCAATTTCACGTCACTAAAAATCAATAATGTGAAATATCAAATCTTCCAACAAATCAAATCTTCCGAGTCACTAGAAATCAATAATGTGAAAAACCAAATCTTCCCACAAATCAAATCTTCCCAATGTAAAAATATCAAATCATAATTAATGCATCTAAGTTACTAATATCATTATTTTCCTATGGGAAAAACCCTTGCACATCTTAGAGATGCAAGTGCTAGTAAAGATTATAATGTGTTCATTTGACAAGCCTTAATTTTCTACAACATTGACAAATTGATTTGGGGTATCTCCCAAAGTCATATTCTACATCAAGCATAGAGCTAAGCACTTGCATTTATTATTTAAAATTTTGATCATTTATTTTCAAACATACATTTATAATTCCCACCTCTTGTTCCTAGGATATCCAATGTTAATAATGATTAATTAATATCTCCTAGAAGTTTTATGCAAAGAAGTATTTTATTTCTTTATATTTTTGGTTACGTGAATGTCCTAGTGCCTCTTAAGGTTTTCCCCCAAGGTTTATGCCTTCTCTATTAAGATTTCAAATATGAATTTTCTAATTACCTCTTAGGGTTTTCTCCCAAGGTTTATGCCTTCTCTATGAAGGTTTCAACTATGAATTTTCTAATTAGTATATTATATATTGTATATCTAATTAGAATATGTATATATACCCTTTGTTGTATCTTATAGTTATATTCTTTATTTAGATTTGATACTTTCAAACTCACTTACCCACCCCGTTCAATTGAAATATATTATGTGATTATTCCTTATGGATTCTCATAATCCATTACCTATTAATAGGATACATGCACACTTTGTTGAATTTGAAGTATTTATTTATTTTGTATCATATAATCCTTTTATCTTAAATATTTTTATGTCCTCTTATCTTTCCTCTTTTACTAAGTTGTCATCTTAATCTCTTGTATACTCTCACCTCACTTTTTTCATGTAAATATCTGTATTATTGTGATATAAAAATCTAAAATCTTTACTATAAAATCTTGAGCATAATTAATTAGAAAAAGTATACTAAATATGTATCTTCGTTGTCTTACTTTATAAACACAATTTAATTTATACATATTCTCATAGGTTTTAGACAAATTAATTTAGAAAATTAAATTATCCTCAAGAACCTATATTATTAACCTAAAGAAATTAGGTGATCCATGACAGAATCCGTACCGTCTTCTGTTTTGAATAGACTGTCACGTGGCGTCCTCCTTTTCCTGTCATCTTTTAGTATTGATACCGATACATTTATTCATTTTATATTATTTTCTTGTTTAATTGTTAAGGCCCACAGGCATTTCGTTCGCAGTTATTTCTACTAGTTTGTTGTTTGCTACTTTGGGTTTCATTGGTCTCCGAGTGGTGTTTCATTGAAGAAACTCAACTTAATCTTTTTAGTATTTACTCTTCTGTATGATATTGTTGTGGACCCACCTTATTGAATGAAACCCATCTGTGTGTTTGTGATGACAAGGTGAACAGATAACAGATCAAATTAGAGAGACGATCACAGAAAAATCTGCACAATGTTCCCTTTCAAATGGGTTGGCATGGCACATCCTTGTTTCCCTCTCCTTGTCTTTCTTTATTATTGAGACGGCTACAGCCATTCATTTCTTATCGTCCTTCGGCTCTTGATTTCTTTTTTATTATTGACGCCGATAGTCATGTTGGTTTGTAATTATCTTTACAGCTGTTTGCAATTGATTTTTTCTTTTATTAGTGATCCAGAGAGTCATGTCAATTTCAAGTATCTTTACAGCTGTATGCAATTTATTTTTTCTTTTATTTTGGATCCAAACAGCCATGTCAATTTCAATCATCTTTACAGCTGTTTGTAATTGATTTCTTCTTTTATTAGAGACCCAGATAGTCATGTCAATTTCAAGTGTAGTTTGTAATTGATTTCTTCTTTTATTAGAGACCCAGAAAGTCATGTTAATTTCAAGTGTAGTTTGTAATTGATTTCTTCTTTTTATTATGGACCCAAACAACCATGTCAATTTCAATTATCTTTACAACTGTTTACAATTGTTTTTTAGATAGTCATGTCAATTTCAAGTTTCTTTACAGTTGTTTGCAATTGATTTCTTCTTTTATTATGGACCCAAACAACCATGCCAATTTCAATTATCTTTACAACTGTTCGCAATTGATCTCTTCTTTTATTAGTGACCCAGATGGTCATGTCAATTTCAAGTATCTTTACAACTGTTTGCAATTGATTTCTTCTTTTGTCCACAACCATGTCAATTTCAATTATCTTTACAACTTTTCACAATTGATTTCTTCTATCTTTACAATTGTTTGCAATTAATTTATGCCCCCTTACTAGATCTCCTTTTAAAAAGGTAGGTACAGTGGAAGACATTGAGAATAATTAAACTAGCAATTGGATCCATAGGTTCAATGGGCATGCCAATAGTTTTTTATTACTCTAGACGGATGCTTTTCCCATAGTCAAATTTCAACATGAATGTACACAAAAACATAATACATTTAATTTATGTATCTCATCTTGTTTATATCCCCATGAGCATTCTTACTACCAATATTGAATACACCTTCCAATTTGTAAGAGAGATGTGACACTAGGATATCAACTCCTTGCTTGTAATAGATAGGTGTCCTTTGGTATGGGTACCAGACTTCATTCAAATAGGGATGTGGGAAGTCTTCCCGATGTCCCTTTTGTAGGAGATGTGTCCCAAGAGATGGTGGACATCATACCTAGTACATAAAACATATTAAGAGCATCCCAGGTATGTCCATGAGAAAACACATCAACAAGGTTAGGTGACAAGTCCCTTGTTACAATATACATTTGCATTTAACCAAGATATATGTCAAAAGAATGACACAAAATTTCCAACATAGCTCAAATTGGGGCCCATGGGTCTAGAGATATAAGAAGAGCGATTGCCATTGCATATTAGACCAAAGTTTATTTGAGACCTACACCAGTTAGTCAATTTTGGAGTAGATTTCCTACACCATGGCTAAGACTAAGACTACACTTTGAGTAGGTTATAGACTTTCATTAGAGTCCAAGTCGAGCTTGCAAAGTTTCCAAACACTGGTGAAGATGGTAATACAACTCCCTTGTATGAGGCCTTCATAGAGATGAAGAGGCCCATCTGTAATGTTGCTAAAAATGAAGTGGCCATGAATCTAGTTAACATTTTATTTGACGCCAAGACTCTAATTGGGAGGAGATTTAGTGACCCTCTTATGCAAGAAGACATGAAACACTAACCTTTCAAGGATGTTCTAATCCCCACTACCAAGACCATGATTGAGATCACTTACAAGGATGAGAAGCACTAATTTGCCCTTGACCAAATTTCTTCCATGGTGCTCACCAAGGTGAAGGAGATTGTCGAGGCATGTCTCAACCACCATCTGAAAATTACCGTTATTACCGTGTTGGCTTATTTCAACAATTCATAGAGGCAGGCTACCATGAATACTCACCTCATTTCTAGCCTCAATGTTTTGAGGATCACCAATGAGCCCTTTCTAAATTTAAAAACATACACTGAAAAACATATATATAAACAAATTACAACTCCACTATAATAAATTATCACCATTAAATACTTATAATAGTTATTTCTAATCTATAAAGAGTATACAAAAGGAAAAATATTACTTATTAACCTTTCATACACACTGATTATTCTTCTACGCCATAGAGGGTGCACAATAGAAAACATGTTCACTTGATTGCAACTACTATAGTAAATTTCCTCAGTCGATGTTTAGTTTTAATGTTGAAAACTACTTGTTAATCCAACATATTAAATTCTACTCTATGATAAAGGGCATTTGTAAGGGTTTTCTATACATATAATCTCAAAGGATTTTGTGAAATCAATGAAGAATTCACATCTCAACAATCTTGAAAACATTAGACTATGATACCCTCAAGGAAGTCAGTCATTGACCATTGCTTTTAGAAAAAGGTGTAAAGAATTTGAATCAAAACATTAACTTAAAAGGAAGAAGGGTGCTTTGCAATAATGCCTAACACATCTTTTCTTTTATAGAAATTTATGGTAATTAAGGGGATGCTATTATTACTTCAAATTTACAAAATTAAAATAAAATATGTTGGCAAGAAATGTTAGGTCACATTCCAGAGATATGAGCCTAAGTGAAATCTCGAGTCTCTTTTATACCCAAGGTGTGACAGTGAGAGTATAACTGAGAACAATAGTAAGAATTACATAGTGTGGTGAGAATAGATCATACATACAAGTCATTCACACATATAAACACATAGCTTGGTCATCGTAATCCTTATGAATCCATATTTATATATTTATATCCATAGTATATATAAAAGGCAGGTTTGATTCTCTGCTCTGTATTACACTTCTATATATTCTACTACCATATTGTTATATCTTCTTCTATCATACTATCTATTACATATATGTGGTGTTAGGGATGCGTCCCTTATATAACAACCTAAATATCATCCTATATGTCAGCCATGTTCTCTGCACTTCTCTTGTGGTGAGTTGCAATAGGTTCTGATCACTGCTTTGCCTCTTGCCAACATCATCCACCCTTTTTGAAACAATGTCTTGTCCTCAAGACATGCAGTACTAGTTATCGGGTAGGATGTTCTTGTAGATTACTTTGCTCAGCTGAGTTAATGTAGTGTCCCACTACTTTTTAGCCTATTGCAACACCTATATGTAGCCTTCTATCTGAATATGTGTTGTCTCTACCTCTGCAAGAGTAGAAGGAATTTGAATCTTTTGAACCATCTAGTTGGCCTCTCCTAATATCCCCATTAAGTGAGCCAACCTTAATCTGACCATTTCCCTCAACTGCTTGATCTGTGACCTTATTTGTTCCCTCTAGTCTTGTAGTTGTTGCAGCTGGGTGTGTATAGCCTCAATCTGTGTCCTTACTGCCCCTTTCATGTCCTTCATCAAATCATATGTTGGATGTCCTTCATCAAATCATATGTTGGCGCAGTTTGTGCTATTTGTGTTTCCAAGTTATCTATTTGATCTTTCAAGGTCTTTGTAGTGGTGGGCCACTGTAGACAAAATTGATATAATATGTTTGCCTCCCTATGACATTTTGTGTAGGTTCTTGATTTGAGTTTCTAACTAAGTCTGTGCTGCCATGTATTTCTTAGTAGCATATGTCATCCTATTCTTTGTCATATCTTCCTTCACATGCTGCCTTATTTTTGTGTTGTGATATTGCATTTCTTCCTAAATACTGTTAACTAATTGTTTGAGTTGTTGGGGCAGTGGCAATGTTGTGTCTCTTGGTGCATTAGATAGTTGACTCTATATGGCTTCTATGGCTTCCTGTAATTGCTCAGTGATGTCTACATGCTACTAGAGCATTTCTTCCATGGCTGTGGGGCATGAAATATGTCTCCTAGCTACAATTTTTGAATTGGTGAAATGCCTAACAGGTTTACTTGTGAACCAAGTAGGGGGGGTTGTAAAAGCTAAAGAGTGACCACTAGTTGCATATGTTTTTGTTGCCCCAAGAAGTCTTTTATAGATTGAATGGGGGAGGCACTAGAGGAAGATGCCTCTGTAGTGTCTATATGTGTTTCTTGATGTTCTTCTCGTTTCTCCTCCTCCTATTCTTCTTGCTCTTGCTCAGTCTGTTGTTCATTGTGAGGGGAATTAATTTCTTGTTCTTGTTCATTTGTGTCTTTCTCCCTCAGAGATAGCCTAAGCTTTCTTAGTCTAGTTTTTCCCTTTCTTCTTTTGACAGGGCCATCAATATATCTACCCTTTATTTTGTTCTCATTTCTCGTACTTGCAGGGTAAAAGTTCAAAGTCGTGTCACACTTCAGACCAACTCATCAACACAAATGAATTTAAGTATTTCCAACTAAAAGTTAACTTTAGTGAAACATATGTTCTATCTGAATTCATTCTAGCTAAATTACATCTACGCCACAACTTTTCCAATTAAAACCATCCACTAAAACATATATAGCATCACTTTGGGGCATTTTTTCCAAAAAAAACAAAATTTTAAAAACTTGATGTTCTAACAACTCCTACTCATGCAAATAAACAATTTAAAAGAATCTAAAAATACCATTTTGTAGATCTATAAGTCTACTTTGTAAAAACATATTTTTTTAAGATTTCAATTAATGTTTATATTTTATTTTTATTTTTACTAAAAGTAGGTCATCAACACCAAAATATGATGTTGATTGTCCTCTCAAGAAAAAATAGTAAAGTTTGTCAAAAAAAATTGAAAAAAATATGATGCACTAGAGGAGACATTCTATATCGAGATGATATAATTTATTTCTTATTTTGAATAAATATTTAAGACAAAAGTTGACGTCCCATCAAAACAATTGTGTTTTCATTACATGCAACTTCCAAGATTTATTCAAAAATATATATTTATCAAAATGGGGAAAAAATTAATCCATACACTAAAGTTTTGAGTTATGAATACACAAAAAACACAGAAGGAAAATAAATAAAATTTACTATATAAAGTGTGACATTCCATTCAACCTTATTTTTCAGCATTTTAGCAACAACTAAATTATAGTGTGTTAATTTTATAAAACACTACATTTAAATAAATTTTTATTTTTTAAAAAAATTACAAACATAAAATACACTAAAAAGTCTACATTTTATTAGTTTACACAATTTAAAAATTCAAAACATATACGTCACTTGCAGTGATTCAAGTTAAAAAGTTAGATCAATGCGCAGAGCCTTAAAGTTTTGGGGAAGGGAAGAGGTGAGAATGACTAAGGACAAGGGATTTCTAGTATAGTATGATGGGATTGTTGGTTGAGATGCATTTGTGGACATAGTGGCTATTTGTTGTTGTAAAGAGTTTACATTTTAAAGGAGTTGGGTGATAACAAGGTCTGTGGTATGAGTGGATTTAGTTTGGGTAACATGTGGAATAGTGTTGTTGGATGGTTGAGAAACTCTGGGGTTAGTTCCAGGAAAAGTAAATGATAATGAAGAAATAGGGGAATAAACCTATATTAATTTATAGGGTTCCCTCCCGTTCCAATAGAATTTGTGTTGGCATTCACTGATTGAGCAACACTTGTAGAAATTTGGGAAGAAGTGAAAATGGAAATAGAAGAAGTTGGTATAGACACCAATAGTTGACCTTGCAATGTGTTTGAATGCAACTCATTGATGGTTTCTACGTAGGTAGCTAGAGATGGGACATTGGTATTCACAATGTGAGCTAGGCTACGTAGAATATCTATGCCATAGGAATCATTTTTTAACAACATTCAGAGGTTCTCTACGAGCGAGATAGCCTCACCAGCTAGGTGCTTTGTACCCAAAAAATCTTGAAAGTTGGCCAAGTGATTGTCCAATGTCTAGATTCGAGCTTGGGGGACACAGGCTATGGGCATGTCTATTTTGGGAGGCTCTCTAAAAGAGTGTGGTCCAAGGATTGTAGGGATGTTAGAAAAAGATAAGATAGGTGGTTGGACTCTAGATCTTCCCATTGAGAAGTTAAGATGTAGGTTTTCAACTGCATGGAGCTGGAGCTACCAAGATCATGGGAAGCCATGAGCAATCTTAATCTTCTACAAATGGTAAATTTTGAGTTGGAGCATTGTGTTGTGAAGCTCATAAACCAATAGAAGCTCCCCAACACACAAGTACTCTAAAATTTATAAATTAGAAGAAAGAGAATTGTCTTGAGAGAAGAAGTTTTTATTTTAGATGAAGAAGAGCAATGTTTTGTTTTGTAGTTTTCAAATGTTTCAAACACGTCAAGTTCACCAAAATGTGCTATGAGAAAAGTAACTTTAACTAAACTTTGGGTGAAAGTTCAGAGCTGTGTCCCACTTTCAGCCAATTAAATAGTTCCGAGCGGATAGTTTCCAGGTGGTAACTTTCCACCCAGCTTCATTCCACCTGGAACCACGTGGCACCTATGTGGTTGAATGTTTTCAAGCGTAAACGAATCGAGCGGTACATTTATGCTCATTAAGGTTCTAGGTAGAACCAAATAAAATATAAAAAAGGGCAAAAATGTCATTTTCGGCCAGCTTGGTGTCGAAGTAAAATTTTTCGCTTGGAGCCCACATAAGCCAGCAAGCACACAAGCCTACTGACCGCCACCTCTACGTATACATTATATATTTCTCGTGGGCTCCAGGCTTATTATCTGTTGAAACATTTTGAGGTATTTACATTCTCTGGTGTATGGCCTCGAAAGCTTATTATCACTTGAATTTCAAACCCTAGCCAGAACTCAATTTCGAACCCTGATCAGAAGTCAAAAAATGTGAAGTGGGTATTTGAAACACTTAAAATAAATAAAATTTTGACACCATACAAAATTCTATATAAATTTTGACAATCCATACAAAATTTCTCCTTTCATGTGATTGAAACATTTTTAATTTTGACTGTGTTTTACGGCAAAAATGTCTAAATACAACCATACAACCATCACATTTAGGCCTTGATGGAGATGTTGTCATTATACATGTATTATAATATCATATGAAAGGAGAGATTTTGGACAAACTATCAAAATTCATATAGGATTATGATGATATATATTTGGTTTTTATATAATTTCAAACCCTAGCCTGACAGTCGACCTTGCCTATTAATCAATTGATTAATGACGAATTCAAAGGTGCTCTTAAAATACTATGATAAAATTATAAAATTATATATAAATCATATATATATCATCATAATTCTATATAGATTTTGACAGTCCATACAAAATTTCTCCTTTCATGTGATTGAAACACTTAAAATTTTGATTGTATTTTACAACAAAAATGTCTAAATACAGCATATGGACTATCAATATATATATATATCATAATTCTATATAAATTTTGACAGTCCATACAAAATTTCTCCTTTCATGTGATTGAAACACTTAAAGTTTTGACTGTATTTTATGACAAAAATGTCTAAATATAGCATATGGATTGTTTAATCTAGTCCAGCAGCAATCTAGATTTAAAATGAATAAATTAAATACTTACAAATATTTTCAAATACAAATGTAGAAAAGACAATGAACATGAATAGAACTTGGATATCTCATACATTACTTAAAATAAAACATACACACATACATAGCCTCTTAGATGAATGAGTTATTGTGATAAGTATCCAAGAGGAGTGTTGCTAACTTGACAACTAGAGGCAATAGTGACACCTAAAGAGCTAGTGGTGGCACATGAGGAGGTAGTGGTGGTAGCCAATTTTCTTCAATCAAGGAAGCAAACATGTTCTTATTAGCTACCTATGAAAACACTTATTTGCATAAGTAAACTTAAATAAAAGAGGTGTAATATAAAATATTACACCATCATTAGTCAACATCACTCCATGAGACAAATAAGACCACATGACTTAATCCATGGGCCTCTTGTCAAGTTAGCACACCCTCAAGAATCACAACCACAACCATCATGAAGATCATATGTGAGAAATGATTCATTCTTAACAAATCAAAGTTGGACCTCTTAAGTTGACTAGTACAAAAAGGAAATGCCTAAGCTACCACAAATAGAGGAGGGTGGAGAAAAAGATATTTATGAGTGGTTGTAAAGCACCCAAGAAAAGTTTAGAGTGGATACTAAGGTAGCCACTATATTAGCACAGGACAAATCGGAAGAGGAACAAAACAAAAGGAAGTAAAAGACAAGAAGGCTAGAGAAACTATTTCTCAACAAGAGAAATCCATAGAAGCTACCACACAAAAGGAGAAAGAAGCTAATGAAATAGCCACATAGAAGGAAGAAATGTACTTCAAAAAAACTATAGCATAAAAAGGAAAGTAGATTATGATGACCACTCAATAAGAGACTTCATGAGAGCTAATTGAGAAGATCCACACCTTCTTGGCCCAACAAAGACAACAATTGCCTATCCTCTTAGTAGCCCCTAGTAACCTTCACCCATTGAATAATGGATAGCAAGTTGACCTACATAAACCAAATCCCATACAAAAATAGACCTTGGGGAATGCTCTTCAATATAGTGCTCAACTAGACTAGATGAACCCCTATGTGTAGAATGAAGAGATGATCAATCTCTTAATCAATAAAATTAGTAAATTTAGACCCTAATATGAACTAGATCCTATATTAATTGTGGAATTCTATCTCAAGCATTTGACACAAACTTTATTGGCATGCATGGAAATTATGGCCAAGAAATAGCAAAAACTTTAACCAAGTGTAGTATGAGAATATAAGGAAACTCTTTTAAAAATGATGTGCACTAAGATTAAGAGAGAATAAATGTCTATCTAGAGTAGATAAGTAGTTAGAATTAGCACATGACAATAGTACAAAAACATATTTCTCCTACATACTTAGTTGGCCAACAACTATGTAAAATCTCTAAAGAATGAAATCAATAATATTGAGGTTCAACTCCTAGTTAAATAAACTTTGAACAACATATAAATGGATCCAAATGGTACAAAGAGGAATAAATTATTTTAGCTTAGTGAGTAGTACAATAAGCAATATATCAAGTGGGTGCAAGAAACCAATCAAATGGATGAGTATGGGTCTACAATCAACTATAATCTTACAAATTTATCCAATGTTGTACAATTTCATAAGACTTTTATGGCTAAACATATGACTAAGGTACTACCATCCTTCTTTTATGAGGTTGAGGAAGAATATTTGGATCTCAAACTATAGTTGTGCTAAGCCACATCACATATACATAATATGGACTATTTTAAATAATTTAGACTTATTATGGACTTGTTACTAGACTAAATTTAAAAAGATCTATTTGAAATAAACTCTAGAATTCTATTTTTTTTTAAATAATATGATTGGTCAACTTTATTTTTAATGAGCTAAGGGTATATCAATCTTGAGTGAGCTAAGGGTAGATCAATCAATTTTTGAAGTCATTAACAACTTGAACAAGTCTAAAAACTTAAAAATATTATCCAAGAAGACAATTAAATACAATGGGATTTAGAGAGCTAGTACTCCTCAAGGAGAAGTATTGAAGAGATAGATCTAGAATTTCATCTTGTAGGAACATTCTATTTCTTATGCCTAGAGTATGTATATGACAATCACATCCTACATATACAAATTTTGTTTGAATATGTTCATTCAAACAACATGCAATTGATTGGTTTTATTCAACTCCTTGTTGGTGTACATCTAGACACATTTGACATGATTACAAAAGCCTATCATCCATTTCAAAATATAGATTTCACTCAAAGTAAGCTTCACTCACCTCATACATTTCAAGCAAAGTCACCGAGAAAAAGTTAGTGACTTTATCAGATTATGCTAGATGAATCTATATTAATAAAAATACATTATCACCTCCTAGATATAGAAATTATGAAGATATTTATGGATGTAACATCAATCCTTCTATCTTAGAGATCATGTTTTAGAAGCATGATTCTTTCATAGACTTAACTGTGTGTAGAAAATTATAAATAACTAAAGACCGTGACGTTTCAATAATTTATTGCCAATCAAATGTATAGATTTAAATGTATATCTAGATTGTTAATCCTATTAATATATGGACTTGGTCCTATGTCAATACCTTATACATACAACTGTCTAACAATCATTCTTGATTTTGTTCTTATGTTTCAAGTTAGTCATACTTGTGGTCATGTCATTTTTCCTTCACTAACATTAAATCGTGTCATTCGATGATTCACATCTTATTTTAGCATATTTGAGAGAAGCCCTAGACAATGCCCAATAGTCTTGAATGGCCTTTAGATAATAATTTATAGGGACCACCCTTATGTATAATTTATCTTATTAATTGTTCAATAAGTTGTTTACATCCTCATAATTTAAATCATTGTATGGACATTGGTCATACATTTCCCAAGATTAAAATATGATCAAAATAGATCTTTAAATATGCTTAGGTTTTTCAGTTTAAACCAATCTTCAATGTGTTACAACATGTTCCATGTATATAAGTTAAATCCTAAATGTTATCCATTCAAGAATTAAAAGAGGTCTTCTTTTTCAATCATATGCTAAGAATTATTAGCTTGAATACTTTAATATATTTAATAAAAAGTATAATTATATTCCTTTATCCTTTATCCTTTATGATTTTGAGTGCCATTTTTCTGATACTGTGTATCTAGCAGGATTTTTGGGCCTCCATTGTAATTAATTCTTTCGGTACATAGTTTTGATATAAAAAGCAGACTGTGTCACTCAAAAAGGTTGTTGAAAACTGGACATTTTGGCTCTGTAATGAAATACATCTAGTTTTGGTTGCCCTGTGCAGAGGATCTTGTGAGTTTATGAGTTTCATGTTTCATGTATTGTGTATAGACTTACTGGTTTCATTGTTGTGTTAGATGAATAATGCTATACTGCATGTGTTTTGTTATCTGTCTCCTGTATTGAATATACTCTTCTTTTGAATCTGGATATCTAAGGGGTGTCTTGGGTTCTAGGATACAGGTTTACTATATTGAATGCTTGATCTCTTAACTTCTATTCGAGGGATAGATTAAACTATTTTCAGGTTAAGTATTGAGGAAAGTATATTGCAGTAAGGATATCATAAGTAGAGATAACTTGATACTTTGTTCTGGGATGTATCTGTAAGGCAGATATCATACAAATCCCCTTGAAATCCAGTTTTAATATGTTTATGTTGAACATTTACATGTGTATGTCTATGACTCCAAGCCCTGGATAGGCACCAATCTAGCTCTGTGTTGAGGTTATACACTAGGTCCAGCTTTGCATCCAAACACAAAATCAAAATCAAACTCCAAAACAACCATTAGGATAGTAGAATTAGTTTTAGGATCCCAAGTCCTCTGTCTACAACTGAAAATAGGCCCAAAGCTAGCTCCTTTGCTCTTATCTTGCAGTTTTGGTCTACTTACAGGAGGACTTATCTCCTTCATGTTAGCATCCCAGCCTTTGTATGCATATTCTCATGGATGTTGAGTAGAGAATACCCCCTAGGTTTTGCAGAGCCTGAAGAAGAAGAGGAGATAAAAATAGAGTCTATCTCCTATACTATTGGCCCCTGGCCCAGAGATCCTGTTGATCATTGATGGCTACCTTGTAGGGAAATCTAGGAGTAAGCATCCAGTTTGAGAAAATAACCAACAGAAATTGGTGACTCTGCTAGGAAACTTGTGTAAGAACCCTGATTTTTAAAAGAAAACAGTTCCTAGTAATAGGTGGCAACTCCGAACCAATCTCCCAACTGGTAAAGTAAAAATTTGTATGCAAGGGAGAAGATCCTAGCGTAATACTCTATTTGAAGAGTTACCCATAAAAATGATGTATAGAAAAAAGGGGACTATTCGAGCCAGTCAAGATGGTTCTCCTAGCCCCAAGAAAAATGATTTTATTCAGGATAATCCAGGATCCTCAGAGAAAACAGTACCTTATTTTTCAAACACTGAGGCTGAAATCTAGAATGTGTATGAAAGGCAGCAAGGTAATGGTTTGAGAATAAGGTTAGAGGTGTTTCAAGAACATCCTTTTCATGATTCTCCTGACAGATTTGAAGAGACTGAATCCCTAAGGGATGATGATAATAATGATCAAAATATGATAAAACCATCCTCTTCTATGCCTAGAGAGGAAGAACTAGCTGATGAAATTAAGAGCTTAAGGGCTAAGTTAGAATATCTGCAAGCAGTAAAAATCAAAGATGATATGAGATAAAAAGTGCAGGCTTTGAGAGTTGCTCAAAATGATTCAATTCCTACCCTCCAAAATGCAAATATGCAGAGAAATCAACAAAGAAATGAGGTACAGTATCATCAGAATAATGATCAAAGACAAAATGTAGACAATGCCAGAGTACCATTAAATAATGTGAGATATCAAAATGTAAATAGAAATGCAAATGCTAATCAGTTTGAAAGGCACCCAATGTAGTTGGACAGATTCAGACAACTTGTTTTTGATGGCATTCCTGGTTATCCAAACCCTGTTGACAAACATGTGAGGCTGCAAGTGCCTAAATTTTTAGGAAACAATACTGTCTCAGGAGAAGACCATTTAAAAGCTTTTCAGAATACCATGGACAACTTTGAGGTTGAGCATGAGGATGTTTTCATGAAATCATTTATGCAATCCTTAGTTGATGAAGCCAAGGAATGGTATAAAGGTCTACCTAACAGAAGCATTTCATCATGGGATGATTTCAAAAGGATGTTTAAGGAACAATATGGTGACAAAACTGACCCTAGCTTTTTTGTAAATGAGTTTGCTAGTATCACTAAAGGGTCAAATGAGCAGGTTGCAGATTTTAATGCAAGATTTACTAAAGTGTTGAACAAATTGCCACATCACATGAGGCCAAATGAACCAATGTGCATAATATTATATATTAATGCTTTTGATGCCAAAACAACATATGGGTTAAGAGATAAGGGTCCTGCTACTCTCAGGGATGCTTTCAAGATAGCAATAAATATTGAGAATAACAGGAAGGCATCTAGTAAAACAAACAGAAGGGATGATGTGAAAATTCTGCAGAATCCAAACAAACCTCAAAACACTCAAGGTAATACATCTGCCCCTGAAGATAAAATAGACAAATTGGCAAATGTTGTAAAGGATCTAAGCTATAGGCTGACTAAGAGTGAAAAAGGAATAAGTCCTAATAGGCAAGCTTACCAAAGACAGAAAAAGAGACCATCATTGCATGATATGCCATATAATACCAATTGGCATAATGGTAGGCCTATATTGCCACATAACGACACAAATCAAAGAGCTCAGAATCCAAAGGAAACTCCTGATCCTTTGAAGAAGGCTATTAATATTGTTAATGACACCCCTTGGTGTATAATATGCCAGATGCCTCATTCACAGTCACAATGTATGATTGCTCAGTCTCTATATAACAATGCCATGGCCTATGATGAGTGCAATGAGCCTCATTGCATGGAAGATGATAATGTCAACATGTTGTCTACAAGTAGAGAATACTCTTTTCATGATGCTGATGCAAATGCAAATGATGAAACTCAGGTCTGCCAACAGTTCCCATATGATGAAGATGATGAAGACAACTATGCCTATGCTCAGGATTCACACAGTTTTCTGAATAACTTGAGGCCTTCTGATGAAGAAATTAGGACCTTCATAGTTGTAGCAGTTGCTCAAGTCAAAAGCAACTACAACCTAAGAGGTAAAGCTCAGGTAAGTAACTTACACCAGCCATAAGGCATTTCTGCAAATCAGCCAGTACATAGTCATAAAGGAACTGAGACACAAAAGAAGCAATGGAACAATAATAGGCAAAATTTTAGGCAAAAAATAGGTTATGATCCCCAAGGACTAGAAAATAGAGTTCCCCAGGTTGAGGATCAAAATAAGAATTTTTAGAACAAGGATGACAGTCAGAGAGCCATAAAAACTAAAGCTGGATCATCTCAGGATAGAGGTAAAACTGTGGATCAGGCTACAACTGTTATTCAAAATTATGCTCCATTTGACATCACTCAGATCTTGTCTCAAATAAAAGTCTCTGTTCCACTGATGGAGCTGATGAAAGTTGAAGAATTCATAAATAAGAGTCTTGGAGGAAGATCCCACACACTTGGGAGTCTTGGAGACCTCCCAAGTCTTCCTAGGGAAGGGATTCCCAAACTTTGGGAAGGGAGATGAGTCTTTCCCAAAGCATGACTCATCTCCCACCCTTATCTAATTCAAATTTCGTCACTTTAACTAAACCTCAATTTAGAGTGACCAAAAGTGAGTTATCCCAAGGTTTAGTTAGTCAAAATTGACCTTAGACCCATGGGTAACAACCTAGGGTAAATTTTGGGACACTAAGGTTCACATAAGGAGTCATAAATCCACTTTAAATGGCCTCAGAAATAAAAATAATACCAAGTGGTATAAATCAATAAAAATTATACAACGCATGATATAATTAAATTAAACCAAGGGGTACTAGGCCAAGTGATAAAATTGAACAAGCACTTAAATCAACACTCAATTCCAAACGTGATCCTCATCCCTTTTGGGAATGGATCGGTTTCACATGGAATAACATATGTGTGAATTCTACCTCCAATTTCTCATGGCCTGGAAATGTAATCCTGCACATCTTGATCAAGTGTCAATCATATCATGAGTAATCATAGCCGAAGCAACTGGAATTAAATTCATGCCATTGAATACAACAATAATCATCTATAACATAATTCTGAATTAAACTGCATTTTTCTATCAAATGTCACATAATCATCATCACATAAATAATTAGAAATCACATCACAAAACATCATCTAATATATCTCGCATGTCTAATCACAAAATAGCATCGAAATATGATCAAATCGAATCGTCATATGTCGAATCAATGTCATATCAAATCAGCAGATAAAATCAAATCTACATAATGAAACCATAGTCTCTAAAAGTCTGATAATGTGATCAACTGAAATGCATAACGATCAAAATAATTGATAATGATATTCGTATCTCAACTCTTGTATAATGATAGATCTTTATTTACCTTTGATGGCTAAATAGATTTTTCGCTGCTCCGGTTGCGGCTGAAGATTTGCAAAGATTGCAAGCAGAAGTTGAGCATGAGTACTCAAAACTTTCATTGGAAGCGATAATCGCTGTTTTGAATAGGATTCCAATTGTCTTACCTCTCTCCCAAGGAAGATCTCCTCAAGCAGGTACTAATTTCTCTTTTATTTGGGCCTTTGTTTATGCTAGATCTTTTCCAAAAACAAATATAATAATAAGAAAAGAACCTTTGTGGCAGTAGATCTTGAAGTTAAAATATTGTAAAGTTTCATCTACTTGTAATTTTTTCTTGTATAGATTCTAAATTATTTATTATGTAGTTTTTTTTTTTTGGGTTTAAACATGATTTTTAAGAAAATTTATATTGGGTTCGCAGTTGGTATTGAGGGAGCCAGAAATCATGTGACTAAACTTCTAGATATGGAAAGTAAATTAGTTAGAGTGGTGGTTATTTATGGACAAGGTGGGATAGGAAAGACAACGTTAGCGACTACAGTTTTCAGCAATCTCGACCTCAAAAACTACAAATATTGTAGAGTCGATATACAACAGAATTGTTCAGACACAGATCTTAAGTTGCTACAAGAACAAATTCTAAGAGACCTTTTTGGCACTAATATTAATTTGAGGAGTTTGAAGGAAGGTGAGGAAGAGTTGTCCAAGGCTTTTCAAAAAGCCTCTCAACCTGTTTTGATTTTTGTTGACAACGCACTGAAAGAGAGTGACCTAGAAAAGCTTTTGCCTATAAGTCACTTGGCGTCCCTTCCATCGCAGAGCAGGATTCTTGTAACAACTAGAAATCTGAACGAGACTCGTATAATTTTGCAGGCAAGAATTGAACGCTCTTCTTATCCTGTAGCTTCTCTTCCACAAGAAGAGGCACGAAAACTCTTGTCTGAGTTCGCATTAGGCAGTGACCAAGCAAACTTTCCCCCACCATAGATATTAATGGTCTCCTCCAAATATGCCAAGGAATTCCTCTGGTTCTAAAAATGGCTGGAGCGAGATTATGTGAACATGCTCAGAGTGTGCCAGCTTGTAGAGATGCAGTTGAAAATCTCAAGTCAGAGCTGGTACAAGGAGCGGAGGATGAGTTAAGCGAACGTATGGTGGACTTTGTATATAATCGCTTGAAACCCTCGTGTAAAGAGGGCTTTCTAGACATAGTGTTCTTCTTTTGTGATTGGGAGCGAGAAATAGTGGCCTATGGTATTGGAGAGACAGAGTTTCTAGAGCTTGAAAGGGCTGCACTTGTAAATATCAGAGTGCAGGTAGAGTGAATGTTCACGATATAGTGAAAGCACGAGGGAAAATGTTGTCGCCAGATGGGGAGAGAATTACCGACCTACAATCTCTCACTGATGTTCTCCAAGATGAAGAGGTACATTTTCTGTCCTCAATTTTGTGAATATTAATATATATATAACTCATTAATCAAAATTTCGTAGAGATTTACGTATAACCAGTTTTAGGAAAAATCTAAAAAATCAATCAGTGCTCTATATTGGAATGTACATTTGAGCTACAAACATTTTTGCAGAGGATTAAGAGAACAAAGGGGATTGCTCTTGATGTATCATTTGAGCTGGAAGCACGTCATCTCGACTTAATGAAGAGATGTTTAAGAGTTTTGATCTTGACAAGAAGGAGAACGCGAGAGGAAGGACCGAGAATAGTAAACGGAGAATGGAAAGGAGCCTTTGAAAATCGAAGGTTGCTCAGCCTCAAAGACCATAATTACTCAAGGATGGATGTCAGTAAACATCCAAAATTAGCAGTATTCATTGGGAACTTCTCCGCAAGCTCCAATTTTTCTGAGGCAAACTCTACAAACTTTGTCTAATTTTTTTATTTTATTTTCTCAAATATTTCCTTTATTTAATTTATTTGTATTTTTCCCAGGACATTTATAATTTAAAATAGTGAAATTGTATTGCAGTTCTCAGGCGTCGCATCTTCATTGCGATATATGGATATAAATGGTGCTACATTAGTTAATCTTACCACCACCCTTTCCCAAATTCAGTCTTTGCATTCTCTAACATTGCAGTGGTGTAGTGGGTTTGATAGCCTGCCTGAAACCATTGGGTACCTATCTGCTTTGGAAAAGTTGAATTTAGATTCTTGTAAAAGTTTGGTGTGCCTTCCATATAGTTCTGGAAATTTATTTTGTTTGGAAAAGTTGAATTTAATAGATTGTTCCAAATTGGTGAGCCTTTCAGACAATTTTGGCAATTTAACTTCTTTAAAAGAGTTGAATATAAGAGGTTGTTCCAAATTGGTGAGCCTTCCCAACAGTTTTGACAATTTAACTTCTTTAAAAGAGTTGAATTTAGGAGGTTGTTCCAAATTGGTGAGCCTTCCCGACAGTTTTGGCAATTTAACTTCTTTAAAAGAGTTGAATTTAGACTCTTCTTTCAGCTTGGTGAGCCTTCCAGACAGCTTTGGCAATTTAACTTCTTTAAAAGAGTTGAATTTAAGATATTGTTCCAGCTTGGTGAGCCTTCCAGACAGCTTTGGCACTTTAACTTCTTTAAATGAGTTGAGTTTAGACTCTTCTTTCAGCTTGGTGAGCCTTCCAGACAGCTTTGGCAATTTAACTTCTTTAAATGAGTTGAATTTAGGATATTGTTCCAGCTTGGTGAGCCTTCCAGACAGCTTTGGCAATTTAACTTCTTTAAATGAGTTGAATTTAAGATATTGTTCCAGCTTGGTGAGCCTTCAGACAGCTTTGGCAATTTAACTTCTTTAAATGAGTTGAATTTAGGATATTGTTCCAGCTTGGTGAGCCTTCCAGACAGCTTTGGCAATTTAACTTCTTTAAATGAGTTGAATTTATATTGTTCCAGCTTGGTGAGCCTTCCAGACAGCTTTGGCACATTAACTTCTTTAAATGAGTTGAGTTTAGACTCTTCTTCCAGCTTGGTGAGCCTTCCAGACAGCTTTGGCAATTTAACTTCTTTAAATGAGTTGGATTTAGAGTCTTCTTCCAGCTTGGTGAGCCTTCCAGACAGCTTTGGCAATTTAATTTCTTTAAAAGAGTTGAATTTAAGAAGTTGTTCCAGCTTGGTGAACCTTCCAGACAGCTTTGGCAATTTAACTTCTTTAAAAGAGTTGAATTTAGGAGGTTGTTCCAGCTTGGTGAGCCTTCTAGAAAGCTTTGGCAATTTAATTTCTTTCAAAGAGTTGAATTTAAAAAGTTGTTCCAGCTTGGTGAGCCTTCCAGAAAGCTTTGGCAATTTAACTTCTTTAAACAAGTTGAATTTAATAAATTGTACCAGCTTGGTGAACCTTCCAGACAGCTTTGGCAATTTATTTGGTTTAATACGGCTATATTTAAACCGTTGTACACAGCTATCTGTGTTGCCAGGAAGTTTCGGAAACCTCGCTTCTTTGGAGCTGTTGATATTGCGAGAGTGTGAGCAGCTCTCGAATCTACCTCAAAATTTTGGTCAACTGAAGTGTTTAAAATATGTGAGCATACATGGATGCAGGGTATTACAGAGCCTCTCTGGTGATTTTGAATGTTTGAGTTCACTGATTTCTATTAAGGCTTCAGAATGTTCTCAACTGGAGGAAAATTCAATGGACAAGTTAGGGAAGATGAAAGGATTGATGATTGTGGATATAGGTGGAAGCCCTCTGTTGGAAAAGCGGTGGGAACAAGTGAAAGAGCAATATTCTTTAGCAGTAGTGTTGTGCGGAGGACAGGTAATGGCTGTAACACACTTTCTTTTGTTTAACTAAGAATTTTATTTCACTGCTTATGCTCATCCTTGTTCTTAATTGGGGTTATTCGTTGCGTTGCAGGGATTCAGGTATGAAACGATCCCGTATGCAGATGTAATGTGCAGAGCAATTTTTCACAGTGAGTCAAAATTCGTGCATCTTGATGAGAATGGGGAGTTTGGAGAGTCGGCCTGTCCGGCAGGTGGGGTAAAGCTGTGGGTCTTGTTAACATCAGCATCAAATAGAAATAGCAGATGGTTGGAAGCAGTGAAGAAGAAATGGATGGAGGAGGGGGGGCAGATGATGATGATGATGATGTATGTGGAGATGGAAGGTTCATGCAGGGAGGAAAGCGAAAGGCGTGTAAGGCAAGCTCTCCCCCATTTACCCAGCGGCACCCATGCCTGGATTGCTCCTGACAATAGGGCCAGGATACTCTTTGCCTATTCCGTGCTGTATTATTATGAAGAACACCAACTTCATCATGAGGGCTCCTCGAGGTTGGGGGTTGAGAATTGTATTGTGAGCACATCAACTTGTGTGGATGAAGAGGGAAGGAGGAGGCTTCACGACTTGGACTTCATAATTCCCGAATCCCCACCATACAGCTGCTCCTGTGGAAATTGAAGACACTTTTCACCAATTAATGTCCCCAATTTCGGAAGCCTTGAGCTACCTGACTTCCTATTGAAGAGGGAGACAGTTGTGCATAATTATTTAGTATTTAGGCTTCCAACAAATAATTGGCTACAAAGACACTTCTGACCAATTAATCTCCTCTACGAATTTCCATCTTCAAGAAGCCCTCGGATTTATGTCCGAATTGTATTGACTTATTGAGCTTTTTTAATTTCACGTTATTTTATTTAAATAAATTTGTATATTTGTAAAGAAATACAATGATTTTTTTTTGGTAAAATTAAATTTAAATGTATATGATAAAGAATATAATCTAATTAATTTAATTTATAGTTATTATTATAGATTATTGGTCTTAATTTGAATATTAATTTATTTTTTCAATTTTTTTAAAATAGTAATATATTAATTTGTACTCTTATTTTTCTCTTTATTATTTGTTAATAATTTTTTTATTATTAATATTAAGATATATTATTTATTAAATGTATAAAAAATGGTAAAGAGTGATAAGTGTGAAAAAAGCAACAGTAAGGGCAATTAGGAAAAGAAGGAAAAAAAGGTGAATATAGAGCTTGATTGTGAAAAAAAGGGAAGGTAGGGTAGATTTCTCCATGGATATTGGGAATATTTCTTCAAAATCAATTATTTCAAAAGACATCAAGGCAGTAGCAAGACTCATGGCCAAAAATAACTAGGACCTAGGGTTAATATTAGAAGAAGTTGGCCAACTTTTAGAAATCAAGGGTAAGCAATTTGGGTCAAGGGCTACAAATTGTAAGATCTCTGTTTTGAATGTTAATGTGGAATGGATCTCAAAATTCTAACTATTAATATACCAGACAAGTTTTACACCCAATGATATAATAGTTGAAGAAAATGTCAATAATTGTGAAATTCATTGGCATTTGGCCTTTGATATGTTGGCCTTGTTTTTAACTTGCCAATTTTTAAACTTTTTGCATCAAAATTCCTCTATGAGTCACTCCTAATCGCAAACGCTCAAAACGTTAAAATTCAAATGCTTTTTTTTTCCAAAAAAATTGACAGAATCTATAAGGACTTTGAAAATAACAAATTTTAAAACTCGTGAGCTGTAAATTTCGCCACAAATGTAAATTTGAGAAATTTTCTTTCCCCTCATTGAATTTTGAAGGCCGAAAATGATTTGACAGGGTAGAAGAAACTCGGCTAAGCTAAGGGCGAGCAGATCTTCTTCTAAGCCTTGAAATACCCAAATTTAGTCCTTTTCCTACAACAATGTTTCTTATTTTCATGTAATTTCACATAAATTTGAAGGTTTCCTGTAATGCAAAAAATTGTGAAGCTGAGAAAGCCACATGTTCACAACCTGTTCTCTCGCCAAAATTTGTGATGTTGAGCATAAAGTCGCATGTTCACAACATGTTCTCTCACCTCCATGCACAACAGATCCCTGTCACGTCTCTAGCAAGAAAACGTGTGTTGTCCCTACAAAATAATCTAATACATTATGGAGCAACTTAATATTCATATGTTTATGGTGATAGATCAAAAAATTCCATTTTTGAACAAATGTAGAAATCAAAAAATTATCGGGGAAAAGATGTGCCCACTAGAAAACCCTCGAAACAAGTTCACTGCCCATCATGAGGACACATCAAGAGCGACGAAAACATTAGAAACTCACGAAATTATTTCTTCTGCTCATATATCATTCGTCAGAACATTTTTCCCCATTTTTTCAATTTGGAAAACCCCAAAACCCCTGCAACGTAAAAAATCAACTGAAATTTTATTTTTTAAATCCTTGTGTCGTAAATTTTAGCAAAATGAGTTCTTCCCAATGATGACACGGTTTCCAAGGGTGAAGCTAATAGCATTTAATTGACTAAAAGCATTGGTCCCCACTTTAGAGAGGACTAATAATGCTAAAATCATAAAAATTATCATCCTTACACATTAATTATTACATTAAAAACAAATGAATTGGAATGTGTAAAAACAACAGAAAAAAGAGAGGAGGAAAAGAAGGTTTATAGTTTTCACCATTACTGAAAGATATCCATTGGAGGTTAGATTTATTCTCATAAAAGATAAGGTAACTAAAGAGGTCTATCATTCTATACTACTTTGATAGGATATACAACATAATTATGTTGAAGGCGTTCCCTTTGGCAAAGAGAGGTCTGGCATCGACAATCGATGGTTGAAAATGAGTTAGAAGGGATGTAAGATGATTGAAGGTGTGTTGACCATTTGATTTCACAGTTGCCATTTTTTGTTGGTTTTTTCCTTCTCCTCGTCTGCCTAAAATAATTATGATGTTATTCAAAAATCCAAAAATGGATCTCCAAACAATCTCGATGGGCATGTAAGACATCTAGCCATATGTGAGGCCCACCCTTGTGCAACCATTTCAGTGACACTATTAGACCTAATTTTATCGCTTTACCTAGGCTTAGGTTTTTTGTTAATGGTATGGTGACCTTGTCTAAGAGTCGCTATGGTGTTGTGGATCTATTTATAAGGTAGTTGTGTTGATTTTGTATGTGAGATACATGTCTTGACTTGATATATCGTATATTGTTCAACTATGATGAATTAGTTAGAAGTGATTATGTTAATTTTTGATTTGTATTCAAATATGATGTACACATGTCGTCGAGTGCACATGTTATGTGCAAGGGGGTTTTAACATCGGGTTTAAATTTTTTTTTTGTTAGTTCTATTTTCTTGTCCACTTGTAAAATATGGGCATGACACCATTCCTTTTTCCGTCATCAGGAAAGCATTTATGATTGCCCGTCTATTGGTCTTCTACATGCCATTTTCTATTTATTTATTTATCATTTTTTTCCCCAAATTTATGCACTAACTGTTATTATTATAAATCCGCATTCACTGTGGTCCCGTGTTGGCTATGGCTATTTGATGAAACATATCGGCAGCTAAAACACATTTTCATTTCTAATAAATGTATCCATTTAGAAAATTACGTCGAATAAATTAAGAGCTCATGGGGATAAAAGGGGAAGTTGTAGATAATATTTACGGAGGGAAAATAAAGCAATTAAAAATTCGTAATGTTATGAAAATGATATTTTATATTTTCCCTAATATTATCTAAATATTTCTAATACAATATTATAAAAGAAAATTATATAAAATATACAATATATTACATTTATAAATTTTAAAATAATATTATATTATAAATTTTTTTTTTTTGTTACTATAACCCTGGTAAGGGACCAAGGAGTCAGGAAACATCCAAAATTTGGGCAAGCCCATGAGTCTGAATAGTAAAAGACTAACAGTCCAATGACAGCAGAAACTGTAGACATATACAAATGTAACAGGGTGAGAAGAGCAAATTACAAGGCACTCTCCCTAGACCACTAATTGTTAAACAAAAAATGACACACAGATCCATATTACTTATCTTCCTTCTCAAGTAGATCCACCACATCACATGCCTCATCGCAAGTGCATGAGTACTCTGACCGTGTATGCTCTAGGACTAGAACCCCCATTTTCTCTGCAATGCAATCCACCATTTGGCGAATCTCCACCACCCTCAATAGCATATCATGAATATGACCCATAATAAATTCATGGTTCTTAGCCATCGACTTAGAGGATTCCACCATATCCTCATGGGATAATACAAAAGTTGCAGCAATTGACAACAAAGTTGCAATGGTCAAGGATTGTGCCTCTTTGAAGACATTCCATCGTCCTCTTGAAGTAGCAGGGTCCAACAACAAGTTTTCCATAGCAATACGCACCTTCTATCCGTCTTGCTCATCCACCTCATTTTCCAAAGAAAGCATACAACCCAACCATTCTCTCAGTATTAGATTCTTCACCTCCGCTTCCACATAATTCATAAAGCCAGCAATGGCCTCCTCTCTTAACATCTTCTTCAACCACTTCCTCAGAGTGTAAGCCCTCTTCATTCTACCTCCAGCTGATAAACTTCTAGTCTTTCATTGAATCTACCTCTTCACTAGATGCATTGTCGTAGCCTTGCCTTTGAACCTACAGCGAGAGCCATCCCCACCACTCGACACACCTTAACCAACACCACTCCTAACCTCTGCCATGGAAAAATGACTGTTGGAAAAGCATAAATGAAATGTATTGTCTCGAGAATATCTCTCAGCAGAGGAAAGAAATATAACTCTGGCACACGCCACCAGATGAAATGAGTAATCCAACCTATCCACTGTCATCTCCACACATATCACTCTTGGGGGTGATGAAACATAATGTTTGCTTATTGAACATTCCCTTTATCAGGAGGATGCTCCTTGATATCATTCTGGATCAACTTCATCAGAGCATAAGGATAAGAAACCTTCAACATTTCTTCTAAATAACCCCCCTTCTCTCTTGAATCTATACCATGATTTGTTGCCCAATATGCTACCTGATTCCCTCCCCTCTTGATGTGAGAGGCTTTAAAGTTTCTAAAATTGCCTGCAAGTTGTTTGGTCTCCACCATAATATGCTCTAGCCTCCAATTATTAGAGGAATCATTATCAAGCAATCTAATGATAACCTTCGAATCACCTTCCACCCAAATATTGTCCCAATCATTAATTCAGGCAATTTGAAGACCTTTCCACAACGCCCTAGCTTCCGTTAAATTGTTAGTATCAATTCCAAAGTCTAAAGATAAATATCCCAAGGGTCGCCCCTGATTATCCCTAAAAATGCCTCCTCCTTCAACTCTACCTGGATTTCCTTTGGCTGCACCGTCAAAATTCAGTTTCACCCACCCTTTCTCAAACAGGAACCACCTAACATATTGATCTTTGGAACTTTTTTTGTGAACCTATTAATGTCCCCAAGTCAACGAAACCATGGCCATTCGTTGGCAAAAATCTCCTCCTCTTCTACCAACTTCCAATCTTTTTTCTTTCAGACTTCTCCAATCTCATTTAGAGAGCACTCCATCTAGTCCCAAATTCTGTCTACCCCTTTCTTGGTCTAGAAATATTCTTCTATTCCTCTCCAACCATAAATTCCAAATTAAGATAGTTGGGGCCGCACCCCAAACAAACTGGCTTTTGTAGCACCCATCCCATTCTTCCAGAAGCATGGAAATGTTTTGAGGGGTGGCCCAAGCCAACTTCCAACACCTGAGAAATCTGCCCCATGTCTCTTGAGCGAAGCTACAGTGCAAGAAAAGGTGATTTCCATCTTCGCAACCTAATTTACACATAATACATCAGGGGGAGCCATACTTACCTAACCTGACAAGCCTATCCCAAGTCAAGGCCCTACCTTTCCAAGCAATCCAGAGAAAGGCATTAGCTTTAGGCAAACCAAGCTTGAACCAGATCCTAGACAACACTGAGGGGCTCACCATTTTCCCATGGAAAAAATATCGATTATAGACTTCTCTCACCATCGCTTTGCCTTCCCCACTGCTCATCCACATCAATTTGTCTTCATTCTTAGAAAAGGGCACCTTGTTTAACTTGATTAAGATTTCCTTCCAAAGCTTACTCGACTCCTCTCTTAATCCATCTTGGGACTTCCAAACCTTTCTATCATCTCTCATTTCTATGTAATCCTTAACCATCATACCCACTCTAGGTTCCAAAACGAAAGCAAGAGAGGAGGAGTAAGAACACCTCAAAGGCTTTTCCTCGATCCAAGTATCCCTCCAAAATCTAACTTTATCCCCTTTGCCTACTTTCCATATCAAATCAGGTCTTAACATACTACAACAAATTCTCTAAAAATTCCATATATTGGAGCATTTGGGAAAGATGGCAGGGTAAGTGCAAGAAGATGGGGGGCCAAAAGGGGATCTTAAGTGGCCACTTTTTTTTTTTTCCCTGAAATCAGGAAATACTGACTTTGGATGAGAAATTGAGCATAGTTACACTCAAAATTTTAAGATACAACAAAAACAATGTTCGTAGTGCTTTGAGTCTACTTTCTAAAATACTATTATTATTTTCTGAAAATGGTATAGATTTTCAAAAGAGGAAGCTACAGAAATTGGTGTTGTTTTTGTCAAAAAAACATAACATAGCGTGTTTTGTGGCTCCCTCAAAAGGTTAACTTTTTTTTGGTATTTTTAAAATCACTTTAGTGAAAAATTAGCTAACAACATGTAGTTTATGCCTAATTTTTCAAATAATTTTTTAATGAATATTTGATTTTTTACTAATTTTTAAAGTGGACACATCCTAAAAAATAGAACATTTGGCTGTGCTACCCCTGTAAATTTTGAAAACTAATTGAAAATTATTATTTTTTTAATGTGTAGAATGAAGTCTAGTTTATAAAAATGTAATTTATTTAAAATTTTAATAAACGGTTAATTTATAATGAAAAAAGACCAAAAACAGACACACAAAAAAAAAGAAATTAAAGATGAAAGGCTTAACATTGTCAAAATGTGAAAAAAATTACATCGTTAAATAGCTAAGAGAAAGCCTAACATTATCTAGGTGTTTGATTTGTTCGACCTTGAAACACGTGCAAATCTGAGGGTTAGCATGAACAAAATTATGTGAAATCCTGTAGAATATGCAAAAACACATCTTTAGACGTTGGGAAGGCACTCCAAACCTTTGGGTTAGAAATCCAAAGCAAATCCCAAGCCTAAGGCTTGGGATTCCCAAATCAAACTATAACGCGCTCATGTTATAACGTGCTCGCATTATAATGCGCTCGTGCTATGTTTTGTTTTTTTTCCATTTTTGCAGGTTTGCCCGATGCTTGCCTAGTTTAACATAATGCGAGCGCATTATAATGTGCTCGTGTTATGTCTCACTTGGAAGGATTTATGTTCAAGGTTCCTAAGTATGTTTGATGTATGTATATATGTATGCTTGTATGTATGTATGTATGGTTGTATGTATTTATGTACATATATCCATGCTTGTTTGTATGTATATATGTATGCATGTTTGTATGTAATGTATGTATGTATGTATGTAAGGGTTTAGGGTTTAGGGTATATAAGGACCTAAGCCCGTATAGTTTTTAGGGTTGAGGGTTGAGTTTTTGGGTTTAGAGTTTAAGGTATAGGGTCGAGGTTTGAGAGATTAGGGCTTAAGTAATAGGTAGAGGGTAGAGGGTAGAGGTTAGAGGGTTGAGGGTTATAGTTGAGGGTTAATATTCAGCTTGTCAAGTGTATAAGATTAAGTGTGTAAGGCATGGGGATTAGGGTTTAGGATATTGGGTTTAGGGTTTATGATATGATTGAGGGTATATAAGGCATAGTGTGACTTGGGTTGAGAGTGTATGGTTTAGGTTTAATTTAAGTATAGGGTTGAGGCACAATATTCAGGGTTTAGGGTATAAGGGTGAGGCTATAGGGTATAGGGATGAGCATTTGTGGGTGTAGGCTTTAGGGTTTAATGTATAGGGTTGAAGATTGAGGGATTAGGGTTTAAGTATATGGTTGAGGGTATAGGATTGAGGGTTGAGAGTTTATAGTTGAGGGATAATGTTCAAGGTGGAGAGATGTGGAGAGGAAGGGAAATATCCAGAGAGCCGTGAGAGATATACAATTGAGAGACCTATAACCTAGGGAGAGAGGGGTGAGAGAGATAGGGGAGAGATGGGGATGAGGCAGATAGGGGAGGAGAGGGGTGGATAAGGGTTGAGGGTTTAAGTGTTTAGGGTTTAAGGGTTGAGGTATTAAGGGTTTAAGGGTTGAGGGATTAGGGTTTAAGGTATAGTATTGAGGGTTGAGCATTTAGGGATAAGGTTTAGGATTTAAGGTTTAAGGGTTGAGGGTTGAGGCTTTAGGGATAACCTGGTTTAGGGATAAGGTAAAGGGTTTAAGGTATAGTGTCGAGAGTTAAGGGTTTAGGGATAGGGTTTAGGATTTAAGGTATAAGGGTTGAGGCTTTAGGGATAGGGTTTAGGGATAAGGGATTAGGGTTTAGGATTGAGGGATAAGGGTTTAAGGTATAGTGTTTAGGGTTGAGGGATATGGCTTAGGATTTAAGGTTTAAGGGTTGAGGGTTGAGGCTTTAGGGATAGCATTTAGGGTTTAGGGATAAGGGATTAGGGTTTAGGATTGAGGGATTAGAGTTTAGGGTTGAGGGATTAGGATATAAGGTATAGTGTTGAGGGTTGAGGGTTTAGGGATCAAGTTTAGGGTTTAGGGTTAAGAGATTAGGGTTTAGGTTGAGGAATTAGGGTTTAAGGTATAGTGTTGAGGGTTGAGGGTTTAGGGATAGGGTTTAGTGTTTAGGTTTGAGGGATTAAGGTTTAGGGTTGACAAATTAGGGTTTAAGGTTGAGGGTTTAGGGTTTAGGGATAGGGTTGAGGGTAGAGGGATTAGGGTTAAGGTAGAGTGTCGAGGGTAGAGGGATTAGGGATAGAGTTTAGGGTTGAAGATTTAAGGGTTGAGGGTTGAGGCTTTAGGGCTGAGGGTTAAGGGATTAGGGTTTAAGATATAGTGTCGACGGTTGAGGGTTTAGGGATAGGTTTTAGGGTTTAAGGTTTAAGGTTTAAGGGTTGAAGGTTGAGGGATAGGGTTTAGGGTTTATGGATAAGGGATTAAGGTTTAAGATATAGTTTCAAGGGTTGAGCATTTAGGAATAGGGATAGCGTTAAGGCTTTAGGTATAAGGGATTAGGGTTTAGGGTTGAGGGATTAGGGTTGATGGTTGAGGGTTGAGGGATTAGGGTTTAAGGTATAGTGTTGAGGGTTGAGGGTTTAGGGATAGGGTTTAGATTTGAGGGATTAGGGTTTAGGGTTGACAAATTAGGGTTTAAGGTTGATGGTTGAGGGTTTAGGGATAGGATTTAGAGTTTACGGATAAGAAATTAGGGTTTAGGACCCTGAGGGATTATGGTTTAGTGTTGAGGCTTTAAGGATAGCGTTTAGGGTTGAGGGATTAGGGTTGAGGGTCAAGGGATTAGGGTTAAGGTAGAGTGTCAAGGGTAGAAGGATTAGGGATAGGGTTTAGGGTTTAAGGTTTAAGGATTGAGGGTTGAGGCTTTAGGGCTGAGGGTTAATGGATTAGGGTTTAAGATATAGGGTCGAGGGTTGAGGGTTTAGGGATAGGTTTTAGGGTTTAAGGTTTAAGGGTTGAGGGTTGAGGGATAAGGTTTAGGGATTAAGGATTAGGGATTAGGGTTTAAGGTATAGTGTTGAGGGTTTAGGAATAGGGATAGTGTTTAGGGTTTAAGGATAAGCGATTAGGGTTTAGGGTTGAGGGATTAGGGATTAGGGTTGAGGGTTGAGGGATTAGGGTTTAAGGTACAGTGTTGAGGGTTGAGGCTTTAGGGATAGGGTTTAGGGTTTAGGGTTGAGGGATTAGGGTTTAAGGTATAGTTTTAAGGGTTGAGAGTTTAGCGATAGGGTTTAGGGTTTAGGGTTGAGGGACTAGGGTTTAGGGTTGAGGGATTAGGGTTTAAGGTCAAGGGTTGAGGATTGAAGGTTGAGGGTTTAGGGTTTAAGGTATAGTGTCAAGGGTTGAGGGTTTAGGAATAGGGATAGCGTTTAGGGTTGAGGGATTAGGGTTTAGGGTTTAGGGATAAGGGATTAGGGTTGAGGGTTGAGGGATTAAGGTTTAAGGTTGAGGGTTGAGGGTTGAGGGTTGAGGGATAGGGTTTCAAGTTTAATGATAAGGTGTCATGCCCACATTTCATATGCGGTCACAACACAAACCCAAAATAACAAAAAAACACATAGACAACATTTGCAAACCTCATTCATCAAACAAGAAACAAAACATACATAAGAAGTGACAGATCCTACAAGGTGAGTAGTCTTATTCACTAACCTTCACAAGCCCTATATGGATGATATTTGAAGAAGAGCTCCACTCTTTTCCTCCTCCTCCAAGTTCACCTTCTTTCCACCCTGATCCCAACCCCCTCCATTCTCCCTCCTCTCCTCTTTTAAACTAATTCCCTCCATTTTCCCTTATTCCCAAGTGGCATTAAAGAACTAAATCCACAACTCATCTATTATCCTAGTGGACTTAAAATAATTAACCCCACTCAAGAGGTTCCCCACTATAGTCCTTTTTACGACACATGGAGAAATAAAATATAAGTAAAATAAAAATAAAAAGGGAGTGGATGACACACTCCCTTATTAAGGGGGAACCCCACCAAAAGAGAGGCACAAAGAGACAAGCACTCTATTATTAGGGGATCATGGAGTTGTTCCATGACTTGGAAGTGGGCCTGAGTGTGGATTCCACTCATCCCATTGTCCCCATGCTTCCAAATTCGTCACTTAACTACACTATGAAGTTTAAGTGACCATATGGAGGTTAACCCAAGGTTATCCTAGACAAAAAGGTCCTTAGACCCATGGGGTATAACCCAAGGTTGATTTTTGCCTAGTTAGAACTCCCAGAGTCAAATAAAAACACAAGAAAAGGGTCTAAAAGAAATAAAGTTTAAACAAGATTTAAAACAACATTTCTTACAACACATATCACAATATAAATAAATCAGAAGATAGCCCTAATTCCCTTGACCTCATGCAACATTACACATTACAACATTTCACTAAACACGAGGTTGATCTTAGTTCCTTGTGGAACTTAGATCGGCTTCACAAGGGATACAACATAGGGTGTGGAATGATCTCCTGTATTTGTGGTTTCATTAGTAATACCTGCACACTCAAACTCGAAGTTAATACAGATATCATAGCCGAAGCAGTATAAATACATGCATACCTAAACATTCTACCATATAAACATACTGAACTCATATTAAAGTTTCTTTTCTAATATTATCCATTCATCGTTCTCTTAAAAGCAACATCTAACTATCATTGCACGATTGTTTTCTTAAACATCAAATAGGTTTAATAAATAAGATTCCAAGATCAACAGTCCTTCAACATAAAAGTAGTAGCAATAGTACTGCAATTAGCCTTATGAACAGAAGTGGAAAAGGTAGGCCTCACATCCTCCCCCCCTAAGATTGTACTTCCTCTTGGAAGTCGTCAAAGAGGTGAGGGTAAAGAATCCTCAGTCTCGCTGCATCTTCCCATGCTGCAGTGAACTCGTCATACAAGTCCTACTAGACCCTATTCTAGTCCAGCTCTCGTCCTTGAAAACCCAGTGCTTTGGAGTTTTAACTATTGATTATTTCATTTGGATGGAGATACTAATCATGTACCTAGATTTGTAGGTATCATGTAGACATCGGTTATTGGAACCAACTAGAATTGTTCATGATGAGACACGGTAACAGAAAGGATTATGGTGTACTCATTGTCTATCTTAATTATTTAAGGTAGGTGCAATTCATAGAGATAGATCTTATGGACGTATGTGAGGAAAATCATACGCTTGGTTAATACTACTATAGAGGCCAAAGATATATTTCACCTTAACTCCAATGTTATCTAGAAATGAAATATATTAAGTGTTGATCTAAGGAGTCAATGTAGTTCATCCTGATGTGAAACAAATGAGAAGTTTGTTTAAATAAATTCATAGTTGTTCTCTCTTGGTAAGGTAGATATTGAAAGATAGGTGTCCCAAATCGATATTTTAAATGTGCCCTAACCTATGAGAGGAAGGATTAGGAAAAACTGTCCAAAGTTATATAGGGTTATGATTTACTTATACTAAGATATATCATAGTATTTAAAGACTCCAATGACTAGATAATTATCAAAAAGTGAATATGCTTGTTAATCAGGTCGACTGACAATTTCAAGCCTGATAAGCTACCCATTGCAACACCTCAAGGTAATCAACGAAAGCCAAATTATGATTAGATCGTTCATCATTTACAAGGGAAAATTACGTGAATTATAAATTACATGATAATGAAGCTTTTGTTCAAAAGTAAAAGAAGTACTAACCGATTCTAATACCGAAAGAATATCAATCTTTTCTATACTCAGGTTGTAACTATTTTTCTTTACTTAGAAGTAAATAAGTAATTTGAAATAAGCTTTATTTTGATCCCACTATATTCGTTTGAAAACTATCTCATAGCAAGGTGAATAAATCTTTACAGGTGGACCAAAAAAAAAATTTGTATTTCTACATGCATCTTTCTAAACGAGTCAAATGCTTAGAATCTACTAATCAAACTATATTCACATCAAAGACTAGCTTTAACTCAAGAAGCAATTTGAGAATGCAACCACTAACATGCACGGAACCCACTACTAAATGTTGAACTCTCTCCTTGCATATGTTATAGCCTTTAAAACAGTAAAATGCCTTTCATACAACCTTTTAAAAACAGTAAATTGCTCCTTAAAATAAGATGCAACCTTTTAAAAAAATAAAATAAATCTCAGGATCAGATTTGACAGTTGACTTTGCTTATCAAACAAATTTCCTTACAGCAGATGTTCTATATGTGGTGCCAGTAAAATACTTGATACATCAATTATAGATCTTACATCTAAACACATATTTGCATTCTTCCACATTACAGGTATTAACTTCACAAGGCTCACATAAAGGTTCAGGGAATGTCATAGTCTCATCTTAAAACCAAGTAGCCAATAACTAGTGCCAAGTAACCAAAGATCCAAGAACCAGGTAGAATGATGGTCTTAGGGCCACGCGCCTAGGGGCCTCGCCATACATTCCCAAAATGGCCTACCTCTTGTTTGTATAAGGGGTTTAACCTCCAAGAGATAGCCAACATAAGAACAAGATCACTAGGAAGGTAAGTGGATAATAACCAGCCCATACTAGTCCACACCTACCCCCATCCTCATAAGTTTCCCACGTCTGCTTCCTTATATACACTCTACCAAAGGTCGCTCCATCGACATGGCGAGAAGAACATTACAACACATGACCAACACTTGCAAACAAAAATAAACTAGCACAAATAACAGATATACCAAAAGAAAGGAGTTTCAAAATCCAATAGTAAAATAAATAAATGTGCGCCATTCCAACAATAAATTGACCATAACCACAAGGGTTACGTGAAAAATGGAGAATCAAAGATTTGTGTCTAAGCTACTTTCAAACAAGATTAAATAACATGGTTGGTCCACACAGGCAAGATACAAAAAGGTCATCAGACAACCAAAAGAAAATGCTTGTAATCCATGAAAGTGCACATCACATCACTATGTGACTAACATTAAGTCACCAATAAGGAAGGAGGGAAACACGGTCACTACATATGTTATGCAAGCACAACCAATGCAATAACATCATGTAGGTAAGTATTATCAATGCGCCTTCACGTACTCTTACGTGGAATCGTGCCCTTCTCAAAGGTAACACATCATCAATATAGTACATCGTGCCCTTCTCAAAGGTACACGTCATCAATATAGTACATCATGCCCTTCTCAAAGGTACAAGTAAGATACCAAGGTAAGAATAAACCTGCACAAGTAGCATGGCCTCAATCAATTCACATGCCCATACCAATCCATAACCAAGATCCCAAGTCCAATGTCAACAGTACCATCAACGAAATATAGCATGATAGGATAGCACAATGGGCCTCGCAAGGGTCCATTTACTAAGGGGAAGTAGGGGGTACTCTAGCATAGGAAGGTATGGTTGGTTGGGTAATCCCAAACCAATGCCATAGCATGTCGCCATAGCTTCCTAAGTTCTTCTTCTCCACTACCTCTCTCCACACATGGAAGGTCTCCAACTCCAAGATTGGACCTTACAGGGTAAACATACAAACAACCATACAAGCATGAGTCCATCATACTTGTAGTTATATACTTAACCCATGGATGGATACCCAGTATCGTAAGCTCATGAGTACACTAGGCATGTACGAGATAATCACAACACATCGCAATCACGCTCTTCTGTTACTCACATCCACAAGGTAAGACATAACACAATTTTCTTCTACCATTCATTACTTATTGACGGGAAATCAACTTTCATACACAAGGTCACATAATTATTTACCATAATGATTTATAAGGAATCTACCCAACATCATTTAAAATTCACCTTTATGAGGTCTAAAAAAATCTAACTATAACTTCGCATTAAAAGACAAGGCAATACACCTCAATCAAGTATACCAACATACTAGCATTTGCATAATAAGTCATAATTGAATCAAAGCAACACTATTTCAACTCACGAGATGTGTCCCACAACACCTCACGCATCAAGGAGTCTTCTAAAACAAACATAAAGTACTACATGTGAATTATGCACCATACATGTACTTATCTGACAATCAAGCTTGTAAAGAGAATGTATGTCATAAGGAGAGTCTAATTAAAAGCTTAAATCGTTAATTTAGCATTTTACCAAAAGATGCCAAACATTATGCCCACACAAGGTATGTGCAACTTGATATCTATTTTACACAAGGAAAATTTATAAAATGCAATTTTCTCATTAAGGAAGTACTTTACAATGTTCAACAAGCACACCATTTACCCTTGTATCTTCTCGAGAACATAAATTATTTCTTAACAATTCTAAGCATAAGTCACGTTTACTCCTATTTCTTTCATAACCTTTTACTCTCAAAGGCGATGTAAACATCACTCAATGACTTGCACTCAGGAGATTCAAAGTAGATACATTTCATGCAAGCATTTCTAGTTACCAGCACAAGGAAGACAAAGCCAAAACTCACTTGATAACTAGGGTTAAGAGTCAAGAAGATCTGCTATTCAAACATCATGATAAACATATGCAAGGTACACAAGACAAGAACAATCAAACAAGTCATTAAGACTACATCATGCATTCAAATAGTTCAAGCATAACAATGCACCATCATCTCTTTCACATCCAAATTCATAACATATAATCAAGGTGCAACATGAGACTATCTGATCCCATGATGCTAACCTCTAAACCCAATCACTCATAGTGTATACTAAAGGACAACACCACACTTTACAAAAAGAACACAAGGGCGAGAAAGGGCCCAATACAACCTTCTCATACTAGACCAACCTATCTAAGAGGAGGGTCGACAAGGAGAACACAACCATCTATAAATCCCAAGTGGAAGACTTCGATAATCATGTGGCAAGGCCATCACAATGACAACACAAGAGGATGGATATTCCTCCATGGTGAAGGCTAGTTAACAAACCGCAACCTCACTCTCTCGCAGCTATACGGAGTAGGACAAAGGTCAGACCACACTCAACCCACTCCATGTCGGCCCTAACAACATGCACATCCTAGAGATCCCAATGTTGAAACATGGGCTCTAATACCAAATGTCATGCCCACATTTCACATGCGGTCACAACACAAACCCAAAATAACAGAAAAACACATAGACAACATTTGCAAACCTCATTCATCAAACAAGAAACAAAACATACATAACAAGTAACAGATCCTACAAGGTGAGTAGTCTTATTCACTAACCTTCACAAGCCCTATATGGATGAAATTTGAAGAAGAGCTCCACTCTTTTCCTCCTCCAAGTTCACCTTCTTTCCACCCTGATCCCAACCCCCTCCATTCTCCCTCCTCTCCTCTTTTAAACTAATTCCCTCCATTTACCCTTATTCCCAAGTGGCATTAAACAACTAAATCCACAACTCATCCATTATCCTAGTGGACTTAAAACAATTAACCCCACTCAAGAGGTTCCCCACTATAGTCCTTTTTACAACACATGGAGAAATAAAATATAATAAGTAAAATAAAAATAAAAAGGGAGTGGATGACACACTACCATTATTAAAGGGGAACCCCACCAAAAGAGAGGCACAAAGAGACAAGCACTCTATTATTAGGGGATCATAGAGTTGTTCCATGACTTGGAAGTGGGCCTGAGTGTGGATTCCACTCATCCCATTGTCCACATGCTTCCAAATTCGTCACTTAACTTCACTGTGAAGTTTAAGTGACCATATGAAGGTTAACCCAAGGTTATCCTAGCCAAAAAGGTCCTTAGACCCATGGGGTATAACCCAGAGTTGATTTTTTCCTAGTTAGAACTCCCAGAGTCAAATAAAAACACAAGAAAAGGGTCTAAAAGAAATAAAGTTTAAACAAGATTTAAAACAACATTTCTTACAACACATATCACAATATAAGTAAATCAGAAGATAGCCCTAATTCCCTTGACCTCATGCAACATTACAACATTACACATTACAACATTTCACCAAACACGAGGTTGATCTTAGTTCCTCGTGGAACTTAGATCGGCTTCACAAGGGATACAACATAGGGTGTGGAATGATCTCCTGTATTTGTGGTTTTGTTAGTAATACATGTACACTCAAACTCGAAGTTGATACAGATATCATAGCCGAAGCAGTATAAATACATGCATACCTAAACATTCTACCATATAAACATACTGAACTCATATTAAAGTTCCTTTTCTAATATTATCCATTCATCGTTCTCTTAAAAGCAACATCTAACTATCATTGCACGATTGTTTTCTTAAACATCAAATAGGTTTAATAAATAAGATTCCAGGATCAACAGTCCTTCAACATAAAAGTAGTAGCAATAGTACTGCAATTAGCCTTATGAACAGAAGTGGAAAAGGTAGGCCTCACATAAGGGATTAGGGTTTAGGACCTTGAGGGATTAGGGTTTAGGGTTGAGGCTTTAGGGATAGCATTTAGGGTTGAGGGATTAGGGTTGAGGGTTGAGGGATAGGGTTTAAAGTTTATGGATAAGGGATTAGGGTTTAACATGTATAGTGTTGAGGGTTGAGGGTTTAGGAATAGGGATAGCATTTAGGGTTTAGGGATAAGGGATTAGGGTTTAGGGTTGAGGGATTAGGGATTAGGGTTTAAGGTATAGTGTTGAGGGTCAAGGCTTTAAGTATAGGGTTTAGGGTTTAGGGATAAGGGATTAGGGTTTAAGGTTGAGGGATTAGGGTTTAGGGATTAGGGTTTAGGGTTGAGGGATTAAGGTTTAGGGTTGAGGGTTGAGGGTTGAGGGTTTAGGGATGGGGTTTAGAGTTTAGGGATAAAGGATTAGGGTTTAAGACCTTGAGGGATTAGGTTTTAGGGTTGAGGGTCGAGGGATTAGGGTTAAGGTAGAGTGTTGAGGGTAGAGGGATTAGGGAAAGGGTTTAGTGTTGAAGATTTAAGGATTGAGGGTTCAGGCTTTAGGGTGAGGGTTAAGGGATTAGGGTTTAGTGAAAGGGTGTAGGGTTTAGGATTAAGGGAATAGGGTTTAAGGTAAAGTGTTGAAGGTTTAGGGATAGGGTTTAGGATTTAAGGTTTAAGGGGTGAGGCTTTAGGGTTTAGGGTTAAGTGAGAGGCCTAGATGGCTAAGGATGGATGGAGAGGTAGACAAGGAGTGACTAAGAGACATAGAGAGGGGAGAGGTAGAGAGGTGAGGGGGAGAGATAGGTGAGAGATAGAATAAATACATGGAGAAATGAATAATATAGATTTTTCTATAGTAGGCCAAAACGTGCTCGCGTTATAATGTGAGCACATTTTGGATTGCTATACAAATAGTAAAAAGGCCTCGAGCCCCGTGATCCAAGCCCACATACTCTGTTTTATTTTGTTTATGCACGTGTTCTGACAAAAAAAGCATTTTCATGTTATTGGGAAATTCACATGCACATTTTTCACATTCTACCACCTTTGCATGAACTTTCCACCACCTTTTTTTACTTTGCCAACTTAAGGAGGAAATAACATAGTTTTCACATCAAATTTGATATATATCAATTCAAGTTTCAATTTTTGTAGTGTTGCAATGTTAATTGTGATTGAATTGTAGGAATTTAACATTATAGATTGGTTAATAGTATTATTGTTACTAATTATATTTGAGTGTTATTCAATTTAACGTTAAAAAGGAACTAATATTTGTCTCTTTATCATGCTACAGATAAATTCTCCATCATGCTGAGGAAACGATCAAAAATTAAACAAACACAGGAAGAGAAAGAAGTTAAGAGTGCAAAGAAAGCAGGGGCTATGAGGGAACTTCATGAGAAGAGGAAATTGGACACGATTGTCGAAGACATGCCAATTGAAGAGGAACCTCAACCATCAACAAGAGATATGGTATTGGCAGCACAAAGGGAATGGATGCAAAATCTTCGCACCATGAGAGATTTGAATACCGAAATTGGAGAAACGTCCTCTACTACAAGTGAAGATGGAGGGACACCATCTATCGCATCTCAAGTTGAGTGTACATCATCACTCACATGTGAGGAAGGAGGTATGCCATCGTTCCCACCTCAACCTCACGGTATGCCATCTATTCCATCTTTGATCGAAGGTATGCCATCTAGACCATCTCATTTAAATATTGATGAAATTCTTAATGTTGAGACAAATTTACCTATCTTAACACCACCTAGAATTTTTCATAAAAAGCCAAAGTATTTGATTGATATTGATGAGAATATTTTGTAGCCAATGGAAGGTGAGATTCCAAAATGCACTTGTAGAAGATATGCTCATAAGATTTGGAGATTATTCTTTAAAAAGTTCAATGAGACCGCAAGATGTCAACTACTCGTTGAAATGATGTGAAGTATAAAGTATAGGTCCATCATAAAGATTCTTGGGTTGAGAATGTTAGAGACTTCAAGTAAAAAATCTATTGTCAAGAATTTAATGAGTGCATATGAGAGTGTGAGTAACACCTCATAGACAAAAGATAGCAATGCAACATAGCATGTCATTACATCGACTATAGTAAGTAGTCAAATGAGGAAAGCTCGTCTCATTAGAAAGACGAGTCAAGCATTGAGAATTAATAAGAAAACTTTATCAAGAGCCATTGGAAGGTGCCAAAGAATTGAGGACACCCATGCCAATGAATTATGGGTGTTCTTAGGGAGACTACCACGAAAAGATAAACCAATTGTTGAAGCATTGAGATGACTAATTGAAGACTTTTGGGTCATTAAGGGCGTGGTTCGGTGGTTAAGTCGCTCAATTGTAGTGGCGGCCACCATAGTTCAAACCCCCACTGGGCCAACGAGCTCACAGGATTTACGCCTTCGCTGGGCCAATGAGCTCGTGGGTTTGAAGTGTTCCTTCTTGGGGATGAGGTCCCCCGTGTTGTGGCCTCACTGGTTCATCACTCCGGGCAAAAGCGTTAGTGTGGATCCAGAGGGCGTGTTGCGCCAACGTCACCGATCATGTTAAAAAGTTTACCAAGCGCATTATCTTTTAAAAAAAAATTGAAGACTTTTGGAAGAATTACATAAGGGTATCTCCGAATCAAAGGGATGTGGTAAGAAGGAGAATCGGTAGTCAAAACCATGAGCCACATCCAAAGCATTTTTTGGATATGACTCAAACACAGTTTTTTGGTAAATTTCTGGAGATGTATCCTCAAATTAAAATTTGTCAAATATATTTTGAAATGCTAAAACCTTTCTATGTCAAGATAAATCACACATGTACTACTTGTTGTTGTAGATTACATATTGAATTTTCTAACCATTTTGATGTTTATCAGTCTATATGTTTAGATTTGCATACTAACAATGTTTTACAGGATTATGGCATACATGCCCCACCACCATCTTCAAGAGACTTCATATCAACAATTTTATGTGAAAGAGAGGAAGGTCAAATATTCTACAAGAAATTGTGCTTGGATGGCACATGTCAGCATTGCGGTGGCTTGCAATGTATGTCAATATGTAAACATATGGAAAGAACACATGCAGTTGGAAACGAACTAGTAGAGTTCGACAAGTATAAAATAGTGGCCTACAATACAAAAGATGGTAAAGAAGCAAAGAGGTTTGAATTGGTTATTCAAAAGATTCCAATGTATCAGTTTATGTAGATACATTTCGTCACAGTATAGTGTATAAGTATGCAAGACATGCCCATAGAGCTCGATGGTTGGACTTGCAATTCAAGTTATGCAAGGACACATTTCCACTTGATAGCATTATTTCAGTCATTGACTTTATAGAGAACTACAATAAACAGCCACAATGTGAGATGCAATCACAATATTACAACTCCACACAGGTTTCTATATTGTGCACATCGCATTCATTCATGCAAATGATAGTACATAGGATGATAGAAAGATCATAAGGGAGTATCATTTTTATATTAGTGATGATTGCACGCATTCTATGGAGTTCATGCAAGGTTGCTTTTAGATGTTATACAATAATTTGGCTAGAAGGGGCATATCATGCAGTGAGCATATCATATGGTCAGATAACTATGCATCACAATTTAAGAACTCATAGAATTTATTTTGGCTGAGTAGGAAACATAATATTATAGGTGTTCAGCATATGTGGAACTTTTGTGAGGTCGGGTATGGAAAGGGGGAGCATGATGGTGCAGGAGCATGTATCAAAAGAGCCACAGCGCAAGAAGAGTTAAAGTATAAAGACAATGCAAATTTGACAGATGCAAAATCAATTATTGAGTGGTGTAATACTTTGATGGGTCTAGGTAATGAAGGTAAGTCTTCAGTTCATAGATTTTTTTGGTTGATAGATGATACTAACATTGCACCATATGAGGACTATTGTACAGTGACAGGATCAAGTGAGCTACACTCTTTTAGAAGCTCAATTGCAGGTTCATGGAGTATCCATATACGGAATATGGCATGCTTTTGTTCTTTATGTACAATTCAAGCCTAGAATGAGTGTGAGTCAAAGGAGTGGGTTGATGAATGGTGGTTAAGTTATCTTAGCCCACTTGACATGTATCGACCCCTGACAACACTGGAACTGACAGAGATGGAATCATCAATTAACTTTGACCACATATCAGATCTAGTTCAACCAAGTAATATATCTACTTGCATAGTTTTTGAAATTCCTAATGTTATCTTGCTTTGTAGTGTTTTTGTAATGATGACTAATTTCATCTAATGTGCTACACATATCATTATATGGCATGTTTATGTAGTTATTACAGATGAAGAGAACTAAGAGGGAACATATTATTACTTGTGTCATTGTGTTGAGGCCAAAAAGAAATTGGAGGCCCCAGTTACATATAGAGAAAACATCGAATACCCTACAGGCTCAGTGGTTGTTACTGGAACATGGCTTAGAAGGTACCCACATAAGAGTGTTAATGTTTGGTTGTTTCAGGACTTTGATATGCATCAAAAGATTCTTCATTAATCGAACCTTGTCGTGGCATCCAACATTCAATTGATACAATTTCAGGGTAGACCTTTGAACAAGACCTTGTGGAAGGTGTGTGAGTCTAACCATGAGGCAATACTTGACACAATAAAGAGTAGAGCAGACCCGGATGGTTCATTGGATTAATTTGTAAGTATTCACATTGATTTTGTAAAGTCATGTTACATTAATTTGTAAGTATGCACATTCATTTGTAAGTTTACATAGGTTTGTCATTTTCTATTTGCTGCTGCATTTTTACACATATACATTGAATATTGTGATGAATATGTTTTTCATTGATGTCAAAGTGCTTGGATGTTAGTAATTGAGTAAGGAATGCATAATTGTGCAGGTCTATTAGTTGTCTATTGTTTGATGATACCATTATGCTTTTAGGATATGTTGTTGGGTTTTGTAATATAAAGACCCTTCTTCATAGAGTATGTGATGTGATGCACAAAGTTGTAGTGCTTCAAGACAAGATATGAACTTGAATAGTGAAGATCTCACTGAAGCAGTGGTATGAACTTGAGCAAGGAAGGCCTCATGATTGGTTTGATTTGTTTGCTATGGTATACATTTGATGTTTACATCATCATCATGTTATGTTTCATGGGGTTAGATCTAAGTGATGGATGACATTGATCCTTACTGGTCTTAATCCTATTCACTTATGTTTCACTCATGTGATATCAAGATTGATGTCGTAGGGTTTGGATGTTAGTTCATAACATTCATGTTTATCATGTTACAATAGCAAGACATAGTTGCTAATGTCATTGGTTCATGCCATTAGATCATTGGATTTGGTTGTGGTTCTTCATCATAACATGTCATGCTTTCAGGAGTTGGATTGGGTTGTGGTTCTTCCTCATGACAAGAGTTTTTTCATATCTCAATGTCTTCATGTGTCAAAGATTTCTTCAGTGTCCTCATGATCTTGATGTTGATCACAAAATATGGTGTTAAGGTCATGTTGATGTTGATCAATGAGTTGTGGTTGTTGTTGGAAGTTTTGGAAGTCTAAAGGATGTCACAGTGGCAGTGTTCATATCATAGCTGCAGATGTTTAAACATTCAAAACTAGTTAGGGTTTTTAAGTTAAAGTTATTAGTTATGTTTTAAACCCTAAGTGTATTGTCTTTAAAGACCTAGTTTGGTAAGTTTTGTTTACATTATACTCTCTATTTAATCTGTCTCAGATAACCTTCTATGTTCTTCATGTGGTCTTTAGCACTTAGATTATATTATGTTTAGGGTTATCTAGTCCTCAACCTTCTAAAAACCCTAGTCTTTACTTTGCTCTAAAATCTTGTTGCAAGTATGGGACTAACCGGTGTTGTCATTGATGTCAACATACTCCTATTGCATTAATGATAAGGATCAGAGGATGTGGTTCAAAGGGTTTGTAGATATGTGTCTTAAGATGATCCAGTAAAGCTTTTAAAGGTCTACATGATGATCTGAAGAAGTTGTGGCCGCTCAAGTAAAATAGGTTCTGGCAAATGTTCAGAGGTGACAGAGTGATACAGATAGGTCCGGTGAGATCTAGAAATGCATTATCCTATTCTGCGGATTTAAGGAAGTGTTTAGGAAGTCAATTTGAATTGACAACTCAATTGGTTTGAAGTCTAGAGGTCTGCAAGCATCTATTCCTTTGTGATAGTGATGACAGACTGTGTTCTTGAGGTTCCGGATGAAGGAGAGAAGGATTTCAGTAAGCAAATGAAGTGTGGATGTTCTTGGTGATTCAGGAAAGCTTGTGGAGGTCTTTGGATCATGTCCAGTTCGTGTTGGTGGTCCGCATTGGAGTTTGAGCTCGCAATTGAAGAGTTACTTCCAGATGATGGTGTTCTTCCTAAGTTTGGCTGACCAGATGAGTTACACATCATGCGGATGATCTTGAAGATGTTATGTGAAGATTGGTGTGTTCCTAGAAGAATATTGAAGTCTCAGATCTGTGTGGCCAACAGTGTGTTGATCCGTGTGAAGTCTTTTGTAATTAGTCATGATGTATTTATGTATTTTCTCTGTAATGTTTGCCGACTTAGATGATCATTCCTAAGTTGATGTCTTGTATAAATAAGGAATTGTAAAGTCATTTCAAAGTGTGTCTTGTGGCGATGAGAGTGTGGTAGAGATCAGAGGAGCGAAAGGCAGAGCAGAAGTATTGGGCTTAAATGAAACTGATTCAAGCATGGTAAAGATGATATTCTCCAGTTTAAGTATGTGATACTTATTATTCTGTAGACAGTGTGTCTCTTGTAGGCAGTGGGCCTCTTGTGAGCAGTGTGCTCGGGCAGTGAACCCTGATTGGCATGTGCCATTTTGTCCTTTCTATTCTTCTAACAGAGAATACAATCTTGGGTTAATCACCCCGTGGTTTTTCCCTTAACTGGGTTTTCCACATCAAAATCTTGGTGTCTTATGTGTTGATGTGTTTTTTCTCTTGATTTAATGCATTATGTTTCCATGATTGATTTATTATTATGTTGCTGAATTACAAAGTGGGTTTAAGTGTTTAATTGGAAGAAAGTTTTGGACAACTGATTCACCCCCCTCTCAGTTGTCTGTCCTAAATCTAACAATTGGTATCAGAGCTAAGTTCTTCTAAAAGAGCTTAACCGCTTGAGGAGATTCAGGATGTCGTCCTACAAGAAGGATAGTCTGAAGTTTGATGGAACAAATTTTAATCTTTGGAAGAGTCACATGCAATGTCACTTGCAATGTATGGGAATGCAGTACTGGACCATGGCTACAACGAAGTATACTCCTCCACAGGGTGGCCTGAAAGCCCCAAATGAAATCACAGATGCTGAAAACAATCTGCGGACTAAAGAAGCTCTTCTAAGTGCATTGTCTGATTCAGAGCTGACAAATGTTGTTGACCTACAAACTACTTTTGAGATTTGGGAAAAACTAGAACTTCTGCATGAAGGAGACAAATATGTTAAATGTGCAAGGCTACAGAGTCTGAAAGGAAAATTTGAAAATCTGAAGATGAGAGAAGATGAAAATATCACAACTTTTATGCCAAGAGTAAATGAGCTTGTTTGTGGCATTAGATGTGCTGGTGGAGTCTTGGATGAAGATGAGATTATTGGCAAAGTTCTCAGATCCCTTCCTACTTCTTACAAAATCAAGGTTGTTGCCATTGAAGAATTCAGAGCCCATTCAAGTGTCACAAGAGATCAATTGGTTGGTAAATTGGCTGCATTTGAATTGACCGAATTTGGAGATGCCCCCCCCAAGACTAAATCTACATTCAAAGCCAGTGCCTCTATGAAAGGTAAACAAAGGTTTGATCCAGGAGAGAACTCTTCAAGGAAATTATCATGGTATGAGAAAGTAAGAAAAGACCTGGAAGAGGAAGAAGCTGAAACTGCTCAACTTGAAGCCCTTATTGCAAAAAGACTGCCAAGAGGATCCAGTAAGTATGAAGGGAAATTGTCTTTTAAGTGTTTTAACTGCAATAAGATTGGTCATTTTGCCTCAAGGTGTCCGAAAAGATTTTCAAGGCCAAATCCTAACAAATCAAGGTTCCAAAAGAATTGTTACTATGTTCATGAAGATGATGATAATGAAGGAGTAACAGATGATGAATTAGAGATAGGAAACAAATCCTGAAGTGACTAGGTGTTTATTGCCATCAAGGAAGAAGATCCAATGCCCTTTGAATCTGTCAATCATAAAGTTGTAGAAAGAGCTCTAGCTGCCCAAGTTGAAGAAAAGGATGATTGGGTCATTGACAATGGATGCTCTCACCATATGACAGGTGACAAATATAAGTTCATAGATTTGGAAAGGTATGAAGGAGGAGTGGTAAAGTTTGGTGATAATTCTGCTGGTAGAATCAGAGGTAGAGGAACTATTTCTTTTGATGGAAGGAACAAAATCAGTAATGTACTGTATGTTGAAGGATTGAAGCACAATCTTCTCAGTGTTGGTCAGTTGGTGGACAAAGGCTATGATCTCCAATTCAAGAATGGAAAATGCAAGATCTTTGAAAGTTCCAGAATAGAGATTGCATCCGGTACTCAAACTAAAGGTAATATCTTCCACTTGGTTGGTACTTGTAAAAGTTGCTTATTTGTTCAAGTTGATAAGAGTTGCTTATGGCATAGGAGGATGTGTCATGTGAATTTTGATAATATCATCAAGATAAGAAACACTCAGGCTGTAAGAGATCTTCCAAAACTGGTGAAACCTACTAATACCTTGTGCAAAGAATGTCAGTTGGGTAAGCTGAGCAGAGTCACATTCAAGAGTAAGGATATGTCTTCTACCGGATTATTGGACTTAGTTCATGCTGATTTATGTTGTCTGGCAAGAATCAAGAGTGTACAAGGTGATAGATACTTCATGCTATTAATTGATGACTACTCCCGGATGATGTGGGTAACTTTTCTAAACGAGAAATCAAAAACTCTTGAGAAATTCAAAATATTCAAGGCTATGGTAGAGAATGAAACCGGATTAAAATTAAAATGTCTGAGGTCTGATAGAGGTGGAGAATTCACATCCGGTGAGTTTATAGAATTCTGTGAGAAACATGGAATAAAGAGACAGTTGTTTGTTCCTAGGACTCCACAGTAGAATGGAGTAGTGGAGAGAAAGAACCGGACCATCCAGGAAGCATCGAGGACCATGATGATGGAAGCAAATGTTCCTCAGATCTATTGGAGAGAAGCTGTCAGCACTGCAGTCTATACTCTCAGTCAAGTACAAATCAGAAGCAATACCGGTAAGACTCCTTATGAACTTTGGTTTGGCATCACTCCTATTGTGAGGTATTTCAGAGTTTTTGGTAGCAAATGTTACATTAAGAGAGATGAAGATTTAGTCAAATTTGATGCTAGAAGTGATGAAGGAATTTTATTGGGTTCTCTACTCAAAGTAAAGCATACCAGTGTTATAACAAGAGATTGAGGAAGATTATAGAAAGTACTAATGTGAAGGTTGATGAAGGAATTAAAAAACTCTCAAGGTTTTATGAATATGCTGAAGATGATCAGAATGATGTTTTGATCCAAGGAGTCCAAGCCCCTTCTGAGATTCAGATCTAGACTGATCCGGTAAATCAGGAAGAAGAGATAAGTTTGAATGAACCTGATCAAGAAGTGCAAGAAACTCCCAAAGTTCCCAAGTATGTAAGACTGAACCACTCTGAAGATCAGATCATAGGTGATAAAAGCAAAGGTGTACAAACAAGAAGAAGGATTGCTCAAGATTCAGAAGAGGATTGTCTGATTTAAAAGATTGAACCTAAGACAGTGAATGAAGCTTGCAATGATGAAAACTGGACTAAAACAATGGAGGAAGAGCTGATGCAAATTAAGAAAAATCACACTTAGGATCTTGTTCCCAGACCTAGAAATAAGAATGTGATTGGAACCAAATGGGTCTTCCGGAACAAACTGAATGAAGTTGGTGAAGTAATCAGAAATAAAGCTAGATTGGTCTACAAGGGTTACTCTCAAATAGAAGGAGTTGATTTTGAAGAAACTTTTGCTCCAGTGGCAAGAATTGAAGCAGTCAAAATATATCTTGCTTTTGTTGCCTTCAAGGATTTCAAAGTATATCAGATGGATGTCAAGTCTACCTTCCTGAATGGTGACTTGGAAGAAGAAGTATACATTGAGCAACCAAATGGATTTCAATTGTCTGATCATGGTGATATGGTCTCCAAGTTGAAGAAAGCACTATATGGACTCAAGCAAGCCCCAAGAGCCTGGTATGAAAGATTAGATAAGCATCTTTTGAAGATTTGTTTCAACAAAGGTACTACTGACAGTAATTTGTATTTCAAAATTGATCATGAAAACATCTTGATTGTTGAAGTGTTTGTTGATGATATCATTTTTGGAGGAAGAGATAGTATGTGTAAAACTTTTGCAAATCAAATGAAAAGTGAGTTTGAGATGTCCATGCTTGGTGAAATAAATTTCTTCTTGGGTCTACAAATCATTCAAACAAAGAAAGGAATCTTCATTTCTCAGACCAAATATGTGAAAGAATTGTTGAAGAAATTTGGGATGGAAGACTCAAAACCAATGAATACTCCCATGGAAACCAGATGTAAATTGAGCAAAGATGATGACTCTCCTAAGGCTGATCAGAAAAAGTACAAGTCAATGATTGGTGGATTGTTGTATCTCACTCAAACTAGACCTGACATTATGAATGTTGTTGGTCTTGTTGCTAGATTTCAAGCTGATCCTAGAGAATCTCATGTCATGGCAATCAAGAGGATTTTTAGATATCTAAAAGGGACAGTTGAGTATGGATTGTGGTATCCCAGAGATCATGATTTTTCTCTTCATGCATATACAGATGCGGATTGGGCAGGAGATGTGGATGACCGGAAGAGTACCAGTGGTGGAGCATTCTTTTTGGGGAAGAGATTGGTTTCTTGACTGAGCAAGAAACAAGAGGCAATATCTCTGTCCACTGCAGAAGCAGAATATATTGCAACAGCAGGTAGTTGTACTCAAGTTTTGTGGATGAAGCAAATGCTAAGAGACATAAGAGTGGAGTATGAGGAGCCTATCACAATCTTCTGTGATAATTCAAGTGTAATAAATATATCTAAGAATCTGGTTTTGCATTCAAAGACTAAACATATATCCATCAAGTTTCACTTTTTGAGAGAGCAAGTGAACAAGAATGAAGTCAGATTGGAGTTTGTGCCTTCGAAGGATCAGATTGTAGATATCTTTACTAAACCTCTACCTAAGGACTCTTTTGAGTATCTCAGGGAGAAGTTAGGGGTTATTGCCCCTCCAGTGATGAACTAAGGTGCACTAATGTGCATCAGTCCAGTGGATATCACAGTCATATCTTGTGATCCAGATTGATGATGGAGAGCTGCTACTCAGGGGGAGCAGCTGGTATGATTCTAAAGTGTTGGAGTTGCAAGTATGTGCCCTTTGCCATTGATGTCAAAGGGGAAGAGAAGACATGTGAATGGTTGTTGTTGATAGGGGGAGTTCTGTCAGTGAGAAAAAGTTCTTATCTTGATGGTCAAAACAGTTTTTCACATCATATGTTGCCATCAATGACAAAGGGGGAGATTGTTGCAAGTATGGGACTAACCGGTGTTGTCATTGATGTCAACATACTCCTATTGCATTAATGATAAGCATCAGAAGATGTGGTTCAAAGGATTTGTAGATATGTGTCTTAAGATGATCCAGTAAAGATTTTAGAGGTCTGCATGATGATCTGAAGAAGTTGTGGCCGCTTAAGTAAAATTGGTTCTGACAGGTGTTCAGAGGTGACAGAGTGATACAGACAGGTCCGGTGAGATCCAGAAATGCATTATCCTATTCTGTGGATTTAAGGAAGTGTTTAGGAAGTCAATGTGAATTGACAACTCAATTGGTTTGAAGTCTGAAGGTCCGCAAGCATCTATTCCTTTGTGACAGTGATGACAAACTATGTTCTTAAGGTTCCGGATGAAGGAGAGAAGGATTTCAGTAAGCAGATGAAGTGTGGATGTTCTTGGTGATTTAAGAAAGTTTGTGGAGGTCTTTAGATTGTGTCCAATTCATGATGGCGTTCTTCCTAAGTTTGAGTTACTTAGCCCGCAATTGAAGAGTTACTTCTAGATGATGGCGTTCTTCCTAAGTTTGGCTGACCGGATGAGTTACACATCCTACAGATGATCTTGAAGATGTTATGTGAAGATTGGCATGTTCCTAGAAGAATATTGAAGTCTCAAATCTGTGGCCAATAGTGTGTTAATCCACATGAAGTCTTTTGTAATTAGTCATGATGTATTTATGTATTTGCTCTGTAATGTTTTCTGACTTAGATGATCATTCCTAAGTTGATGTCTTGTATAAATAAGGAATTGTAAAGTCATTTCAAAGTGTGTCTTATGGCGATAAGAGTGTGGTAGAGATCAGAGGAGCAAAAGGCAGAGCAGAAGTATTGGGCTTAAATGGAACTGATTCAAGCATGGTAAAGATGTTATTTTCCAGTTCAAGTATGTGATACTTATTATTTTGTAGACAATGTGTCTCTTGTAGGCAGTGGGCCTCTTGTGAGCAGTGTGCTCAGGCAGTGAGCCCTAATTGGCATGTGCCATTTTGTTCTTTCTATTCTTCTAACAGAGAATACAATCTTGGGTTAATCACCTCGTGGTTTTTCCCTTAACCAGGTTTTTCACGTCAAAATCTTGGTGTCTTATGTGTTGATGTGTTTATGTTCTTGATTTAATGCATTATGTTTCCATGATTGATTTATTATTATGTTGCTGAATTACAAAGTGAATTTAAGTGTTTAATTGGAAGAAAGTTTTGGACAATTGATTCACCCACCCCTCTCAGTTGTCTGTCCTAAATCTAACAAATCTAAGTTAATACCTTACACCCATATCGGTGATATTATACCAGTGATATCCCTGACGAGTCCAAAGTGCAAAAAGGCAACAATCTTTGACGAGTTATCTCTTGGAAACCATGACACTTAGAAACATTCCATCTGAGGCAACGTGATCATGTAGAATCCCTCTACAATAACATCTCTCAGTTTTTATATCTCTAAGGCGTTTGCCCATGGTGAAAGGTTTTATGTTGCCCCAAAAATCATTAGAAGGAGGTAGTGTAAAGTTGTAAAGGGGTGTAACTTTAGTCTTGCTCCTAATGCAACCAAACTGACAATTCTAACACATCCAAATGGGTACGTTTAGGCTATGCATGGTCCTGTTTTGTACCCAAATATGCCGAAACAATTCGAGCTATATTATACAGGTGATATCCTTGAAGAGTCTAAAGTGCAAAAAGGCAGCAATCTTTAAAAAGTTGTTACTCAGAAACCATGACACTTAGAAATATTCCATCTAAGGAAACTCGATCATGTAGAACCCCTCTACAATAACCTCTCTCAATTTTTCATATCTCTGAGGCATTTTCTTGTGGTGAAAGTTTTTCTACTACCCCAAAAATGGTCAATTGCATGCAGTGTAAAGTTGCAAAGGGGTGTAACTTTCATTCTGCTCCTCATGCGACTAAACCAACAATTCCAACGCATCCAGATGGGTACATTTAAACTAGGCATGGTCCTGTTTTGTACCCAAACATTCTGAAATAGTTTGAGCTACATTGTACCGGTGATATTCCTTAAGAGACCAAAGTGCAGAAAGGCAACAATCTTTGACGAGCTATTACTCAAAAATTGAGTCACTTAAAAATATTTTGTTTGAGGCTACACAATTACGTAGGGTCTCTCTACAATAACCTCTCTCAGTTTTTTATATCTCTGAGGCGTTTGCCCGTGGTGAAAATTTTTCTGCTGCCCCAAAAATGGTCAGATACATGCAGTGTAAAGTTCCAAAGGGATGTAACTTTTGTTTGTCTCCTCGTGCAGAAAAATTGACAGTTCCAACGCATCCAGATGGGTGCGTTTAGCTAGGTATGATCCTATTTTGCACCCAAACATGTTGAAACAGTCTGAGCTACATTGTACTGGCGATATCCCTTAAGAGACCAAAGTGCAAAAAGGCAACAATCTTTGACGAGCTGTTACTCAGAAACCGTGTCACTTAGAAACATTCTATTTGAGGTTACAAGATCATGTAGGGTCCCTCTATAATAATCTCTCTCAGTTTTTATATCTTTGAGGTGTTTTCCTATTGTGAAAGTTTTTTTGCTGCTCCAAAAATAGTCAGATGCATGCAGTGTAAAATTGCAAAGGGGTGTAACTTCTGTTCTACTCCTTGTGCATTCAAAACTGATAGTTCCAACGCGTCTAAATGGGTACATATAGGCTAGACATGGTCCTGTTTCATACCTAAACATGCTGAAACAGTCCGAGCGACATTGTACTGACGATATCCCTTAAGAGACCAAAGTGCAAAAAGGCAACAATCTTTGACGAGCTGTTACTCAGAAACTATGTCACTTAGAAACATTTTTTCTGGGGCTACGAGATCATGCAGGGTCCCTCTACAATATCCTCTCTTAGTTTTTTATATCTCTAAGGTGTTTTCTCGTGGTGAAAGTTTTTTTGCTACCCCAAAATGGTCAGATGCATGCATTGTAAAGTTGCAAGGTAGGCTACTTTTTATTTTGTTCCTTGTGGGGCCAAATCGTTAGCACCAACACATCCATTTGGGCACATATACGCTACGCATGGTCAATACCCTTCATTGAAAAATGGCACATATAAGAGGCAAATGTGTTGTGCATTGGCTAGAAGGCTATGCTCAATGCAAATTTAAGGGTTGCAATAGGTTTCATCAATGGTGTACTTGGTGAAGTCATTGTGATTGTGCTTAAAAATAAGAGAATCTGACTTGAACTACCCCTCTTTCTTGTTATGAAATTCCATCATTACATCAGACTTGCATGGGGACACAAATGACCCACAATTGGTTCCAATTCTTCCAATCACTTGTCAAGATCTTACATTCACAACAGTGTCATTAGTTGTGGAAAAACGTGGCCAAAAGTAGTTGTAAATCACAGGTATAGCCATGATTCATCTTCTATATGTTATGTTTTATCTCTATTTCTTACTACTTGCCATGTTTATCTTTCCATAGGTATGGAGACCAGATCGTTGAGTTAACCAATAAAAGCCTTAACTACAGGCCATATCATCTCTACATCTTGAACTATCTCCAAAATCAGAAATGTTGTGAATCCGTAGAGTTAAGTGAATTAGTAATGTATTGAATCACCCAAGAATACACTTGAGAGAATTTGTAAAAATGTTTCGTTTCAGCCATGCACTAGTGATTAAAATAGCTGCTTCTTTTTTTCAATTGCACATTTCCTTGGATAAAAATTACATAAAAATAATTTGGAAAAGTAATAACTATAAATTTGATTTGATGGCGCAGAGTTTCAGCCCAAACCAAGGTAAAAAAATACTGTACAAAATTCTCTGAAGAATCTCAAGTATTACCGAGGTGATCACATTACACTTGTGTGAGTTTGATTTGCGTACATTTTATTTGAGATAGGCATAAAATCATCGTCATTAACTCTCAAAGAGACCTCATATCTATATACATTTACATATATATGTATATCTCTATTTATATGTATGTATATATTTATATATATATTATTTTTCTTTTTCTTTTTCTCTTTTTTAGTCTACGTTTTAATCTTTTCATTTCTTTTTATTTTTTGCCCCTTTTATATATTTTTACTCTGCTTATGTTACATCTGGTTTCCTTTTTATCATTGGTTTTATTTCTCATCTCTTTTGACTTTTGTGTTTCTTATTATTTATTTTTCTATATTTTTTATTTTTCCTTCCTTTATTGCTCTAATACGTTTATTTTTAGGTTTCCTCTTTATCTTTATTTCAATTTAGTTATTGCTACAAAGTTGATTTGATGGCACAGAGTTTCAACCTAAACCAGGGTAAAAAAATCTTGCACAGAATTATCTGAAGAATCTCAATTATTACTGAGGCGATCAGATTACACTTGTGTGAGAGTTTGATTTGCGTACATTTTATTTGAGATAGGCACAAAATCGTCATCATTAACTCTCAAAGAGGCCTCACACGCATGTAATTATTTCACCACTTAGTCTAGCTAGTCTAATGAGGATGATGTGGCTCCAAATTCTAGTAAACATGTCATAAATGGTCATTCAAGCCCTTTGAAAACCCTTACATATTCTAAGTAGAGATTATTCCACATATACCATGGAGAGTGATTGTGACATCATACAACATTGAGATAAGAAAGCCCCAATCTATTGTGCATGTAGGACTAAGCTTCCATCTCAGTAGTTATCTATTACATGGGGAGAAATTATCATACTTGTTTGATGCCACTTCCACTATATTAAATTCACCACACACAACCCAATTTTTTATGACTTTAATATACAATCTCATGTTGATATTCAACATGATGATTCATTTTTATTTTAAATACAACTTTTATCTTTTAGTTCTAGAATGAGGTTTAGTTGATACTTGAATAATAATAGCTGGCTTATTGGATCAACAAACATCCTGTGTAATACAATTGGACTTTAAATATTTGAAGTAAACCATCTACAAATATCCATTGAAATGTGGATTTATAATGCAAATATGGATGCCATCAACAAAAAAAAATTGTATTAACCAAATATCTATATAGGCACACATCAATATATGTCAATATAAGTATAACATATATAAAAAATAGCCATATAGGCTTACAAGAATGCCATATAGGCATACAATGTCAACTATATGCAATACAAAATATATGTCCACAAATGTTCATACAAGCATACAACAAAAGAACACAATAAAAATTCATTCGCCTTTGTCCGGTGAAGAGAATAGATCATGGGCAGCCTTTGATCTTCGAGGGGATGGAGATGGGTATGAGGGTGGTCTACTACGAACTTGAGGTTTGCTCATCCTATTTAGTTGTTCATGGATCTGTAGTTGTTACAATAAAAAGTATAGACATTAATATATAGAAATTACATTGTAAAAAATGAAACATTTAACAAAATAATCACTTACCGCTACCATATAATCTGTCTCCTCATTTGTCTTAGTACCAGGATCAGGTTGTGGCGATGTAATGTCCTATAGAAACCATCCAGATAGAAATTAAACTTCAAATCAATAATCATTTGATTTTTCAAAAATAAACAACTATAACAACGAATGTAATTTGAAATTTACTAATCTACCTCATACCCCCATCAAAGGCATGAAGCTATGAATTGCAGAGGACACACCATGCTCCATTGCCCTATGAACATCGGGAGGTGTCTCCACAGCCTGCATCATCTAAAAATAAAACAACATTATTCAATTATGAAAACCATAATAGTGATGCAAGTCATGGCTCCTAATATACACACACGTTCACCTAAACATGGAAGTACACACAATAAAGCACACAAGTCACATGCATATACAAATTAGATGAAGATTCATGACTATTGTGTGGTATAAGGGTCAACAAAGGAGGGGCCATAGTAGCATCAAATTTTAGGTTTAAGAAGTCAGAGAGGGAGTGAAGGTGTTAGTTTAAGTTTAGGTTGGTGGTAGGGTGGGGTAGGGTTGTCAGGTAGCACAACCATGAATTTCTAAATTGTTTTAAAAAAATTAAAAAAATAATAGGATAAGAGATTCCACCTATTACTAAAAGTGATAAAAACACTGACTATGCGGAAAGGACTCCAACCAAGTAGATAAATGTAAAAGGGATCCACCTAAATACATGGTTTATTGATGTTTAGACATAAATTACATGGACCTTTATTAGAGTGCAAGTTTGTAATAATCATGGTTCATAGGTGAAGTTATCAACCTATTAAGCAATTATTAAATTATAGACTCAAAACAATGGCGGTTCATTGGTGAAGATATTTGTGTCAAAATAGTCAAGTTTTATTTATAAACATATCAAACTAATGAAACATTATCAGGTTGTAGGAATGGAAATGGTCATGGTCCATTGTTAGAATATATTAGGCTCATGATTCAAGATTCCAATAACACCTCTTTGCAACTCAAAATGTCTTTGTTTTGACTCTACCTCAAGGTTTTCCATCTCATGTGGTAGATTTTTGAATTTCACTTTTTATTATCATGCATTCTATGGTGAACTCTCTTGGCTCTTCAATTAGTTGTGAACTCTTGTGAAGATTTGGCTCTCTAGGTGATATACTATAGCTCTTTCTTATGCTTCCTCAAGTCTCCATTGCTATTGTGCTCTTTTGGTACATGTTTATGTGAGTTCTTGGAGGAATTTGTGCTCTCTTTCATCTCAAACAATATAGTAGTATTAAATGAAGGGTCCTCATTAGACTTAGGTGGGTTAGATGTAGGATTAGAAGTAGGGATGGAAGAAATTGAGCCAATAGGATTGACATAGTTTGTAGGGGAATGGGTTAGTGTAGATTTGAAGATTTTGGTTAGGGGTGACTTGTCGCCCCCATAATTAATACCTAAAACCTAATGATGTTGGAGTCAATCATATGCTATATAATATGTCATAGGATTGTACCCCTCTTCGGTGTCATGTCCTGGGGTCTAATTGGTGGTAATTGGATGATTTTATTGGAGAGAATTTGTAGAAGAATAGTGTGGAGGGGATCAACAAGCTTTGGTAGACATATATGGAAAATGTGGTAGCATAGACAAGGTATTGATCTGTTTGAAAAGATGCCTCTAATAAATGCGGCCTCATGGTGATGTCCTTATTTATGCATTTGCTTGTCATGGCATTCCCTGAGACCACATTTCTTTGAGGCATTTTTTTAAATAACTATATTGTAATTGAAATTTTGTCATCTATCAACATCTAGTTATTAGTTATGCAATCTCTAGTAATGCTTTGAGTTTGAAAGATGTGTGATGAAATGTAATCAATGATATGAATATAAAATACAAAAATCTAGTAAGTACAATTCATTAATTAAACTGTTTATTTTATTAACTTTGTGAAGCTTTGAAGTCCACCACCACTGGCAGGTGTTGCCGTGAAATCTCCAACATTAACCTATTCAACATCCAAAATCAAATATAAGAATACCATTCATTTAACAATGCTATTCACGTGTAATATTTATAATTGTTTACTAGTTACATACCCCAACAGTAGATGTCGTAGTGTAATATGCAGGTGGAGAACCACTGAAAACTGCATCAATGCTATGACCCTAAAATTTCACTAAAATCATCAAACTAAATTAGTTAATCTTGCATTTCAAAAATAAAATTTAATAAATTAAATTCAATGAACTTGCAAATATTTACCTGAGTATCAAGGCCGAAAGTCTCACTCAGGAGGGCATCTGTCATCACCATCTACTCAGCTGTAAATGAAGCCTATGCACCTATGTCCCAACTATCCATGGGGTCATAACCATAAGCTGACCCGCAAGCCTAACAAGTATGGGGTGGAACCCTACTCCTCAAACTCTCCACCGGCCCATGTTTTGCTACAAGATTGGCATGCTCTATGATGCTCTGGGTCAAGGCACTAATGGACTAAAGTGTCTCAACCTCAGCAATCTCCTTCACAATGGAAGGGATAGACACATGCTCATGGCTTGGTCTAGCGAGAGCTCATCTAGCTGGCCGTTATGGGTCAACACATGACCCTGGTCTATCCTATGCTGACCCCCCACCTCTACCCTGGAAGTCCCACATATCAAAATAGTTTGGCACTTTGCTTTTTACAGACTCGCAGTAGAGTTTCATTAAAAAGTATTGCGGGACTTCATTATTGTTGCATGGAGGATGGTCAAAAACCATCCACCACCTCTGCCCAAAATTGTCCCTTATCGCTTGGTTGTTGCACCAATGGATAGGGAACCTCTTGCATGTAAGGGGTAGAGGTTGATATGTTTATAGGTCTATAAAAATGGAACACAAGTCCAATTGTGTAATTTGTTCATTTTTTACTTGCTCATACGACAACTTGTCTGCATAGTACTCTCTAAATTCTCTCCTCTTTTCTACCCAACTAGATATTTGCTTGCTAATTGAATCTACATTTGATAACATAGATTCAAGAGATTGAGCAAGCGTGGATCTATGCAAGGTTGAAGTTGCAGGATCTTTCAACCTTGCAATTATGTCCTCAATTTGTTTTTTATTATTTTCAATTTGCCCCATTAGATTTTCTTGTGTTCCAGGGGCATGTTGAGGAATGAATGGAGGTGTTTATTGTTGGGTTATTTTTCAGCGGGTATTTCATGTTCAGGTGATTCAGGATTTTGTGGATTTTCAGGAGGAGGAGGAGGTGCATTAACAATTCTTGTCAATTAAGGAAATTTAGAAACAAATTCACACAAATTAACTTAAACCTACCTATTTAGAAACAAATTCACACAAAAAAATAAATACAACTCACTCCTTTAGTCTCTTCGATGTCGTGGCAGAATTTTGGCAATGAATCAACAAGAATTTGGTGTCAAAACTGGTCTCCAATAATGCGAGCGTGCTCCTTAGGGTTTGCAAATTGCAAGTGCAAGAAAATGAAATGGAGAAATGAGCCTCAACGCAAGTTTTTTTTAAATACTAAAACAAAACATGCTCACATTATGTCTTACAAGTTTTTAAAAAAATTTGGCCACTTTTTGGTCCCACAACTTTTTGCACCCGCCTGACATTGGAATCAAAGATTTATCCAACATGGTTCTGCAAATATTTGGCTTGAATAACCTTGCTCCATAATCTATCTTGTTCTTCATAAATCCTCCATGATAGCTTAGCCCCTAGAGCCTTATTCATATTTCTTAACTGAACCCAAGACCACCAAGATTCTTTGGCTTGCACACCTCTTCCCATTTGACCAAATTGTGTTTAAAGGTCTCCTCTGCTCCTCTCCACAAAAAAGTCCTTTGAGTCTTCTCTAGAGCATGAGCCACTTTACTGGGGATTTGGAAGGCAGACATCATATAGGTGGGCACAACCTCTAGAGAAGCCTGAATGAGAATAATCCTGTCAGCCAGAGAGAGCCACTTCCCTTTCCAAGAACCCAGTTTTCCTTGCACCTTATCTATTACTTTCCTCCACTCAATCTCCGAAGTCCTCTTATCCACCAAAGGCATGCCTAGGTAGCTACTAGGAAGAGTATCCACCTCAAACCCCAAAATTCTTTGTACTTCAAAGGACTCAACACATAACTCCTTAAGGAAGAAAATTTGGGACTTACTTGCGTTAATTTGTTGGCAAACTGTTGCTTCGTAGTTCAGTAGGATCTTCTTGAAACCCCGTGCCTCTCTAGTAGTAGCTTCTCCAAACAATAGAGTGTCATCCACAAATTGAAGATGAGTCAAATTAGGATTTCTTCTAGTCACTTGAAGTCCTTTGATTGAACCATCAGCTGTTGCATGCTTCAAAGCATAACTTAGAGCCTCTGCCATAATAAGGAAAAGAAAGGGAGATAGGGGGTCGCCCTGGCTTAGACCCATTTTCATAGGGATGAAGTTAGTGGCCCTTCTATTAATTAGCACAGCATATGAAATAGAGGAGATACAACTAAATCCAATCACACCTGTCCTTGTAGAAACCCATTTTTCCATGACTTCGATCAAAAAATCCCAAGATACTCGATCATATGCCTTGTTCATATCAAGCCTAATAATCATTCCTTCTTTCTTTTTCTCTTTGCTTGGATGGATGGTTTCATGCACCAGTGACACTCCATCAAGAATTTGTCTACCCTTCAAAAAAATGCTTTGTTCCTCAGCAATCAGCCCTTCTAAACATACTTTCAACCTAGCGACCATAGCTTTAGTCACTATCTTATAGATACCATTGCACAATGCTATAGGTCTAAACTCATCATAATATCTCAGATTTTTTACCTTAGGGATAAGAGCAAGAAAGGTTGTATTCCATGTTTTCATTATTGTCCTCCTACTTCTGCATTTTTCCACAACCTGCCACACGTCCTCCCCCACCACCGCCCATTTTTTTTTAAAAAAGCCCAACTGAAAGCCATCCAGCCTAGGGGCCTTCATTGCCCCCAAAGAGAAGACAATTGACTTAATCCCCTCCTTTGAGAATGGGGACATCAACTTCTCATTTTTTGAATTCTCCATTAGAATAGGAATGTTACTTAGAAATTTGGTCTAGGACTCTATATTTCTCCCCCCAACTTCTTATAATTTTTTAAAGAATCTTCTGCCTTCCTCTTTGATCACCTCAACATCTTCCAAAATAGAACCACTAGGAAGAAAAATCTTAAGGATCTTATTTTATTCCCCCTAACATTCATGGAGAGGTGGAAAAACTTAATGTTGTTATTCCCTTCTTTCAGCCATCTAACCCTAGACTTCTGGAGCCAAAAAAAATTCTTCCATCCACAGTAGTCGATTGAGCTCATAGATCTTGTCCTTCTCCTTTTCCCTATTAATATTCATTAGTCCATGTAGTGCTATCTCCTTCTCAATAGTCGCTAGCTGATCTTCTACCTTCGACTTTGCCTCAAATAGATTCCTCGTCACCTCTTTGCTCTAGTCCTTGACCTAGTGCCTAATATCTTTCAACTTTTTGTAAATCACATACCTCTTGTTCCCTTTAACCTCCTATCCCCACCAACATTCCAGAGCATCAAGAAAATCTATATGTTCAAACAAAAATCCTCCATTTTAAAGGGGGTGCCCTTCGGCCTCTAATAGATTGAGCAGTGCAGACAAATCAACCAATGATTAGATGCTCCAAACTCACTGACCTGAGAAAAAATTGTACCAAAGCAAGTTGCCAATCAGAATTGACTAAAAACCTATCCAATCTACACAAAATATTGTCTTCCTTGATCCTACTATTCATCCATGTGAGCCATCCAACCTGGTGGTACCTACCTAGGTCTAGGGTTTTAAGTCATTTTTGCAAGCATTCATTTTTATTTCCCCTTAAACCCTAAGTCCCACGGTCTTATTTTACTTTATGTTATAATCTGTCTTTGACTGTTTAGCCCAGGTCACTGGTTACTTAAGTTACAACCTTGAGCCATATAAGTCATGAAGTGACCAGCCTCTTTTGCCTAATATTACCATTTGTAGCCCGTAATATCATAAGGTCTAAGTCTTAAGTCTATGTAGGGATCGAAAGTGCCACATGGAACGATATCACAAGCCCATAGAACTTTCAATGTTGATGTCATGTGCCTACTGCGGGGCTATGATATGTAGACAGTTGTTAAGGATGTTGGGTCTTATAGCCATAAGATCAAGGATTATAAATCAACGAAGGAAGCATTGTCAGGTGTTGGATAAAGAGGTGAGCTACAAAAAAAGAAGATCTAATGATAGTGCAGAGGTGTAGAGGAATCTTGTCAGAGGGGATGATTCACTGCGTAACCCTGAGATTGTGACATATGGTCAATTTTTAAAGGAGTAAAGGCCTGCATAGGGAAAGATACATGGCAGCTTTAGCACACTTGCGCAAAGCCAAAAGGAGGTGGTCCACATTCTACCGTGCTACTGCGTGATGCTGCCATGTGGCCACGTCAGACAAAGTGAGTGGAAAAGTCAGCAGAAGGCGCATTTGAGATGGAGTAATATGATTAGTTGGCAACTTTTCACATAAAGGTTTAAGTTTTCAAATCTGGCAGTTGATTCTGAATCAGAGATCTCATAGTAAGAAATTTGCATCAACGAATGGAATTTGATTTTCCTATGTAACTGTTGGATGGTGTCCTTGCGTTATGAATTTGCATTCTCCATGCTTGTGGCGGTGGAAGATCTAATCTTGGAGCCTCGAAGCAAGAAAGCGGAGGATGTTGGATGTGCGATGGCCGTTGATTGAGTCCTAAAGAAATTTTCATTCATGGCCAAGATTTAAACCTAAGGCGGTTGTCTGTCGGTGCCATTCCCGTGAGCTTTCACTATGCAATTAATGGAATTTCAGTGTGACCAAGGCCAAGAAATCAAATCTTCTCAGAACAATTGAATTCCAACACATTTCATTGAGGATTTTTATTAGAGGATATGATTGCTTCACTGAGGATCCGATCGATTCATAATTGGATCTGTCAGAATGTAGGTGGCCTGAAGCTTGTTACTCCTTTAAAAGGGAATTCAGGGCCATTCTACAAAGGTTGTTGTTGGTTGTTCTTCTAGAATTGTATAGTGAAACATAGAGATTTTGAAGATTTTTGTTCTATTTTCAGGTCTTACTTGAGTCTGAATCTCATGTTCTTATGAACTTGTTTATCAGTACTAGCATCCTATGAACTAAATAATGGATTTATGGTCCAACTGTCTCCTAAGGTGTGGTCTACATAAATTATGAGTGAATGAATCAAGGATTTCTTCATCTTGTCTTCATGAAATTTATTATGGATGTATGTTTCTACTTAAGGCACTTATTCAAAGAATAGGTTAAATTGCTTTATCAAAGATAGATTTATGTAGATGTATACGAGGATATGGTAAGAATGATTGAATCAAGAATATTAAGGGTAATGTTGTAAGGAAATGTTATAAATCTTTTGATGCTTAGGTTACCTGCTGATATTTGATTTTAATTACATAGATGATTTAACTCTGTTACCCTAGAATAAGGCACCAATCTCTTGCCTCTATGTCTAGTTTCATGCTCTAGAAGTAATCAAGCACCCAAATACTTAAAAATCACTTAAAACAATCTTAAGTATTTTTTTATTTAATGTTTTTCCCTGTTCTATGGCTTTGAGGAATGCAAAAGCTTGATTGATTTGAGCCAAGTCTTCATATTTTCATAATCCTCAAGCAAATCTGCATAGAACCAATCTGCTTTTCACAATATTTATAATAAATGGTGTAGGAGGTTATTGAATACTGTTAAGGGATCACCCTCCCAAGTTTTGCAGAGCCTAAAGTGAAGAGGGAAAGTTGTGTCAATATTCACCTATGTGTTGGCCAGCCCCTCATGATAGTTGAACATTGAAAGTGGCTAAATCGTAGGCTATTTCATGAGATAAGGTTGGCATTTAAAAACAACCAACACAACCTTAGGAGTGATATCCATTAGCAAAAGCTCCTCACAAAATTTCTTGAAGCTAGCTGAACCTATGTTGCCCACACCTCTACCCCCTTCTTATCCTCAGGAGTAAGGGTGGCATTGAAATCTCCACCAATAATCCAATTATTTGTGGAGTAGGTCTCCCTAAAGGATTTCAAAAGATCCCAACATTTACCTGACCTATTTCAAGATTGGGTCCATGCACATATGTAATCGTGACTGCCTCATTCCCTTGCAAATATCTGAGGCCAATTGAGAGCACATGATCTTCAGCCAAGGATTCAAAACTTGAAAACTTATTCTTATTCCAAATGACCGCTAAGCCTCTTGATGTTCCAATAGCCCCTACTATTATACCTTCAACATTCTTCCAAATCCTACCAACAAGATTCATCATACCTTCCTTGTCAATCTTAGTTTCTTGAAGTGAACACACATCTAGAGCCTCCACCTCAATTAACCACCTAACCAAGCGGTGTTTCTCCAGGTCATTCAGGCCTTAAACATTCCAGCTAATCACTTTCATTTCTTAACCAAAGCATGGAGGTGCTTGCCTCCCTTCTTAAAAAATTTATTCAAAGTATCCTAGGTTCCTTTCCCTACCTCCACCATAGTTGTGTGTTTAGCCTTACTCATATCTATCTTCCTTCCCCTCAAAATAGGACCACTCGCATCCATAACCACATTATTTTTTCCTCTTTTCCCACTTATGGTAATAATTTTCCATTTGTTCTCCTTATCATATTCATCAGCCTCCTCATCTGAACAATCCTTTGTTAGGTGACCACCTTTTGCATCTTTACTTATGGGCTCAACCAACTTGTCTGGCACTAGAAGATTGTTCGAATCCTGCAAGGCCTCCAAGACTCCTCCCCCACTATCCTGTCATGTACCATCATCCTGCAAACCAACTGCTAATCCTTCCCCCATCTCCAATCCCTTCCCTTCACTTCTCTTCTCCACATTTTCTAAAACAATCTTCATATCTGGATTTCTAGGGATCTCCTTGTCTCTTCCTTCCACCTCCCAAGCACTCGAATCATCAAGAAAATTCCTCTTCTCTTCTTCACCCTTTGGAGATCAGGATTTAACTCTCCCTTCGACATCATTCCTACCATCTCACCCACCACCCTTCATATTGTCACAATTCCTAGCCAAATGCCCTACCTTCTTGCAATTAAAGCATCTGATCAAGAGGCATTCATACTCCAATTCCTGAAGCCAAACACCAATAGCTAGGGATAGTTTAACAGCATGTCAGATTGGCTTTCTCAAGTCTATATCAACACATATTCTGGCATAGGAGGCTAATCTCCCCTGATGAGAAGCTTCTGAACTCAAGAAAAATTTTCCCAGCGCGTCCCCAATCATCTTGAAGATTTCTTCTATCCATAATTCTTGAGGAAGTTTATACATTCTAACCCAGATCGATGCATCCTTGATCAACTCTTTATGTAGATTGAAACCAAGTTCCCAAGCCCTGATGTAGAGACCCACATTGGCCATGAACCATAGACCTCCCTTCAAAATGTTATCTCTTTCAAATTTTGTACGAAAAATAATTTGTAAAAACCCTAGCACCAAGAAACTCACTTCAGGTTTAACTCCTAGCCATTTGCGATCAATCCAATCCTTAATTCTCTTCATAGAAGGCCAAATACCAATGAATTTGGTAATAATTACATTCTTCTGAAGCTTATCTACTTTCAAATTTAGGAATTCTTGATATTGATAGCACAGGTACATCTTCCACAATTTCCAAATTGACATTACCGATGGACAACCATTTACCTTTGAACTCTTCCTTATCCAGATGTGCCTCAGCATCCAAGAGCAGTTTCCCAATCATCGCAGTCTCATCCAGATTGATTTCTTCGCTGAAAATCCCATCATCTTGCTCTACTCCATTTGCTCCTTTCACGTCTTTCGCATCTTTCACAATTGTCGCTACCTTCATCACAGAGCTATTAGTCCTATTAATATTAAGCTTTTATAAAATTAAATATTTAGATGTATATATATTATACAATATGATTATTTATTATTGCATATTATATTATATAATATGAATTATAAAATATGTTTTAATATAATATTATATTGTATAATCCTAATATTAAAATATATTATATTTTTAATAGTTTTACATATATATAATTTAATTACGCCTGATAATGAGCTAGCACACTAGACAGCTAGGAGGGGACATGTGAAGAGTGACAGGGGGCTTGGAGGATCTTAGGTAGAGACGCTAAATAGGGGAATTGATATCTGGTGCCATTTGTTTTTCCCGAGCGGTCGAATGACTTGGACGATAGAGGACAGGGTGGCAAGGACATGATGAATTTGGCAGGTTGGAGATGGGCAGTCACTTCCCCATGGCCTACAAATCATTAATAGGTGTGTTCGATAGAGGCAAGCACGCTTAATAAGATTGTGCTACAAGATATTTCTTTGTCAAGTGTGTGAGATGTCTAGTTCTTATCGAGCTTTCTGGGGATAATTAAGGTTGCAGTGGGAGCGATACTCACCACAGTGAAGGAAGTCTTCTTAGCTAGGCTCTAATTCTTTGCAAGATGTCTTCCTCTTGTGGTGGTGCGGGGTGGGGAGAGAAGATGGAAAAAGAAAAGGGCGCAGCTCTACTGCCTCACGGAAGACAAGTGCAAAGGAAAATTAGCAATAGGACAGTGGGGGGAGATGAGGAAGCGGAACTACCCTATGAAAAGGATAGCGGCAACCTGCGGGAGGATATGTCAACATTTCTCCTTGATCCAGGTACGTTGCGTAGGTAGTGGAATGTTTTTGGGGCCACCCAGTCCCTCACCATTGATATGATGACTTATGTTGCGATCTCATTGGTTCTGGTGCACGAGGATATTTTAGAGTTTTCGAAGGAGACTGAGCTGAACCTAAAGTTTCTATTGGACCATTTGCATGACATTCTCAATGGGCAAATCCAACTTAGGAAGATGGTGGAGAAGATGAATGTGCGGATAGTAGAGGAGGAGAAAGTTGAGTATAGGTGCAGCTGCGATGATGAAGCAAACATAGTGGATCTCATAGGTCAGGATGGGGTTTAGGAATTTAGCTAGCTCTGTTAGATGCGGGTTTTTTTGATAAAGTTAATAGTATGTATGTTTTATGAGGTTGGCCTTGTAATTTGCCTCCACTCTAGACAGCTTATATTCTGGCACTGTATTAGACATTTTTAGACAGTTGAAGGGCTATGCCCTGGTTTTTGATGGGTCTCTGGTCCCTTACCAAGGTATATATAAACAGAAAAAAAATATAATTTAATTATATATTTATTTCATAGAAAAAGTCTATATTGTAGTTATATTTGCTATTATATTTTATTATTGGTAATGTTACGAAAATAATATTTTATGTTTGCCCTAATATTATCCAAATATTTCTAATACAATATTATAAAAGAAAATTATATATAATATATAATATGTTATATTTATAATTTTTTAAAATAATATTATATTATAAAATTAAATATTTAGATGTATATATAGAATATATAATAGGATTATTTATTATTGCATATTATATTTTATATAATATGAATTATAAAATATATTTTTAACATAATATTATATTGTATAATTATATATTAAAATATATTATATTTTTAATAGTTTGACATATATTTAAAATTTAATTATATATTTATTTCACAAAAAAATTCTATATTGTAGTTATATTTACTATTATATTTTAATCTATAGAATATATACCATTATTAAATATAAATAAAATATACTACATAATTACTATATATGATATATATTTTTAAATATAACACTATGTAAATTAATCTATAAGAAATCTAACAACTCAATTGACTTTACATAGGTTGAAAGAGAGAGGAGTGCAAGGAGAGAGAGAGGGGGTGGATTCGGTTATGATTGCACATTTTAGGTATTGTCCACAAGTGGCTAGAACAAGTAGGCAATGTGTCACCATATCACTAATTGACAAATAAATTATTCTTAGTGGACAATTTGTGTTGAAAGAGAGAGGAGTGCAGGGAGAGAGGGGGGGTGGGGGGTTGTAGTTGTAATATATATAGAGAGGGGGGTCTAATCACACCTAGAGTCATCAAATATCCCCTATTGCTCATACCAATGTAGAGCTAGGTAAGACCTAATTTGTGTGCCCAATTCATAGATTTACTTTTTAGTTTTTCTCCCTTATAATTATATTGGAGTGGCCTATCTTAATGGATCTATGGTTGAGAAGGAATTAAATTACAGTGTGTGTGCATCAATGATTAAGTCATTATGGCTAGGCATGGCATCTTAGGTTGGGTCAATGCACATTGGACACATGGACAAGAGAGTTGAAACTATGTTAAGGCATTCAGTTATGACTGCACATTTTAGGTATTGTCCACAAGTGGCTAGAACAATTAGGCAATGTGTCACCATATCACTAATTGACAAATAAATTATTCTTAGTGGACAATTTGTGTTAAGCCCTAATATTGATTTATGGAATAATAATAGAAAAGCTAACTCGTAGAAAGATTGTAGTTAAGAATTTACATTATATAAAATATAGTATATAATAATAAGTATAATTAATATATATTTTTATATACAAAATAGATATAGTTAAATAATAGATAAATGATAGTATATACAAAATATTTTATACACCCATATATATTAATTATCCACTTATTTATTTATTTATTTTTCTTATTTCTCTTCCTCTCTTTTCTAGACTCCTCATTCTCCATACAATCTATTACCCCTCTTCTATTTAATCTGACTTGGTCTGCAATTCATCAATCTATCCTATACCTCTACATCATGATGATTGAACACAGAGTGTGATTTGAAACATTGATGATAACAAACTTATACAGAGTTAAATCCAGAAACATGACTAAACAATGTTATGGACTATGGAAATTCAATGTCTTTAACATACACTATAGTTAAGATGAAATGACAACTTTAACTCTATTTGGTAACAAATGGTGTTAAGAATTTATACTTCCACTACCAAATTAAAAAAATTTAAATTACTTTTCACCTTTCACTAAAATGCAATGGCCATTGAATGTACATTTGGAATAGGGAAAGGAAAGAAGGGGGTAGATAAGTGATAGAGAGAGAGAGAGAGAGAGAGATAATGCAATAATCTTATTATGCCAAGAGGAGTTCTACACTCACAACAAGGGCTGAAAGATTCAAATTCCCATAAACATTTAGATTCTGTAAACAAAAATCATAAAATATTTAAATAAATAAATTCATGTAAATAAGATTCATTGGAAAAAATTTCTTGTCCAATTTCTTTTTTGGTTCCATAGTTTTTGTGATTTTCTTATTTTCAATTTCTTTTTTGATTTTTAGTTTTTTATTTTTTCCAATTTCTTTTTTAGTTTTTAGTTTTTATTTTTTCCAATTTCATTTTTTGTTTTTATTTTTTATTTTTTATTTTTTTATTTTTTCCAATTTCTTTTTGGTTTTTATTTTTTATTTTTTCCAATTTCTTTTTCCAATAAACTATGGAAAGGAGATATCCCTCGACGTACTTTAGATATATCTTTTTAAATATAAATATAGTAGTCTCATAAAATCTTTGCAATTTTTTGAACTAAAACATTCATGAAGGAGACTTTGTAACCAAACATTTAAATGTTTTTCATGTAGTAGTATCAACATGCTATTAAAGTTTTAACACATGGGCTATAACATTAGTGGAGTTTCTCAATCTAGTGTAAGCTTATTTTGGGGAATTTATTAAGGTTTACTTTTGGTGGTGGGTTTCTTATTCCAAAGGGTTTTCCCAAGTATATGTGTCATCTTATCTTCTCTATCTCCTTCACTTATTCTTCTATGTCTAATTAAGGTTACAAAATGCATGACTAAAAACCCTAGGATTATAATTGGCAACATCCAAGCTTCTAATTAGTCCCATGTAGATTGTCCAAAGAAATTTGCTCCATATAATCAAAATAATGTCCATGATTTTTTGATACTTGTCTTTACTAACCTTTTTGAAATTTGGAGGAAATAAATCATTCATGAAGACTTTGCAACCAAACATTTAAATGTTTTTCATGTAGTAGTGAGTTAACTAGCTTTCATAGATGCAAAAAAGGAAGGAGAGGAAAAATGTATTTCTACAATTTATTCATTATAGGGTACCATATTTCTATTTTGAAGCCTATTTATCTAAAGGGGATCAATATCCTATCTTTGTTCTCTAGAATTGGGGGTGTAGAAGTTTATTTGCATCATTTAGGTATACCACTCAATTATGTTGTATCTACAAACATTTGTAAAGAAAACAAGCTTATCCTCAAAAGATCGGTGGAAAACGCACATCAAAAGGGTAAATTGATTAAGGTGAAAGATGTGTAGAATTCATGGAGGAGAGATAGAGAGAGGTCTCAAGATCATACCTATATCATTTGCAAATTAATTTAATTTAAGGTTTTGATTCGATAATAGGTGGAATCCATGGCATGTGCATTGTACATCTCTAGATCCATTAACAAACATTGATGATGAAATTCCTTCTGACAAGGGACATGTAATGCAAGAAGATAGTCCTGTTGAATGGAAAGTAGTGTTAGGACTATACCCAGGCCTACTATTACAACTAGACGGGCTCACATTGATTGGCCAATGTGGGGTTGACCAAAACCATAACTGGGAAGAACCAAGATGTAATCCACTGTTAATAGTGTTTGCTATTGATTTGATTGGCTCCAACCATCCAACATTTCATGTCCCATATGTTATGAGTTAGCCTACCCCCAAAAAGTTATTTATTGAGAAACAAAAAGATTATGACATAATTATGTCACAATCTCCTACCATGGAATTATAAACACCTCTAAAAATCATCATACAAAGAACTACAAGTACCGAAAAGACACACTTGATAACAAACATGAAGTCTACCCTCATGTTAATAGCCCTACATGGCTAGTCACCATTGTTGCTACTCGCACCAACTGGAATTACAACTTTCAACATACATGCATCAACCATTCATTTTTCTCTTTGAAAACAAATAAAAGAAATAATCCCCTACAAGGGAAAACACTAGCAACATTCCAAGTGTTTAGGGTAAAATTGGATTTTGTTTATCATTTTTGTTTAGATGTTAAAATCTGCCTCTCCACTAAACATTGAATGATCTAGGATCGAGTGGCGAGCACTATAATACCCTAGAGTCACTTTTAGATGTAGAGAAACTTGGATTAGGGAATAAATTATCAATTTTTCCTTCTCCTATGCCCAATTGACCATTAAAACCCTAATTATGCAAATACGACAACAAATTAATGAATCACAAAAAAATCTCTTGTAGACGGAAGTAAAAAACCAAATTACAGAATACCTATTTTCAGGGTTCCGAAGCAGAATAGTCGGGGACACTGGAGCGGGTGCCCAAGTCCAAGGTACCTACTTTTTCATGGAATTTGGACCTCCTTCGGACACTGATCAGCCCTGTAACTTCTATTTTCTAGAATCTATCTACAAAGGACACTGGAGTGAGCACCCTAGTCCTGGAAGTGCTCCTTTGTTTGTCTTTCCTTCAGATCCTGAATCTCTGATGTCTACCCAACCTTCCTGCAACTCCACTTTTCCTGGATGCAACACCTGTAACCTGCAATCACAAGAATTGGTTTGGGGGTTGTGGTGTTTAGAGGTTTGCCTCAGTCAAACCCTAGAGGACAATTAAATCTCTGAACAACATGGTCAGATAAAGAGGGTGTGCCCTTGTGAGGCAGAGGCTGAAAACCAAAGGAATCAATGATAAAAACACAATGATATGTCACCTTGTAGTGAAGCTTTCATGGAGGAAGATGCTCTTCATGTCATGAAGGAATTGATGCTCAAATCTGCAAATATCAACACATAAAACATACAAGTCTACTCTTGCAACACAATAGAAAGCCTTGAATCACCTTAGGATGCCAAAATCACATGATCATAATCTAATAATGCTCTCCAGTTTACAAATGAATGCCTACACATGCTTATATATGCATCTTCAATCATTCCCGCCAAGATATTTGAAATTCAAACTTACCGTGTCGGCAAAGGGACCTAATAACGGTCACAAACCGACACCTAGAATTTGGGGCTGCCCCAAAATAGGGCAGGACTAGGACATGGGCACCCAAGTCCTCCCCCTATTTTGGGTAGGGTACAGCTCAAGGAGTCCACCTAGGCCCTATTTGCCAAGGAACCTAGGTCTCATTCCATCGGGGTATTAAAATATGAGTTAAAATGTCCTAAATGCATGCTAAAGACCCAGGAGCTAAACCTTATGAGGGAAAAGCCCCCAAGGGGACATTTTCTGACGTTACATTTAGCCCCCACTTTAATGTATGTATAAACGTGAGGCCAATACATGCATTAAAGTAAGGTCACAAACACATCAAACACAGAGAAGACACACCAATCACATAGAAGACAGTAACAGGCACACAAAACAAGGAGAAGACAGTTACAGTCACGCAGAACACAGAGCAGACAGTTAATGCATGGAAGACACATTAATGCATGGAAGACAGAAATGATATCTTTTCTTTTCTTTTTCTCATATATATGAAATGCAAATGCAAGTACTGGAAAGTAAACAAACCTCCTAAAATGCAGGAAGCATTACTCAAAGGCACTGGTCTCTGCATATGGGGCAACACACACGCAATACATGCAAAACCTCCCAAAATGCATGAAGCACTACTCAAAGGCACTGGTCTATGCATATGGGGCAATAAACATGCCATACAAAACAAGCACATCAAAACATACACACTTGAAGACATGGAGAAAACACGGCAGACAAACGATTGTGTGTTCCCTATTTCTAGGCTCATCACCATCTCGGGCACATTACAGGCACACACCGATGATTGGGCTTCACCACAACAATCACTGAAGACATGCTTAAGGGTTGAGTTAGTCATAGAACTGCTCCCCGCCTCTATAGAGGACTTTTGAAAATGACAGGATGATGCAATCTGCTCTGAGAAATACACCATCCCCGCCTCTGCAGAGGGCTTACATGATTGATTGATTGATTGCAAACAAACTCAGGATGCATGATGCACTACTATAGGGCACAAGTCTATGCATTTGAGGTCAAACACATTGCTAACATCTATAATAGACAACTTACCTTATATGCCCCCACCTTAAGGTGGTTGATATCAGTTATCGATATCAAGCACATTAAGGTAGGAAGAAAACACACAAGGGAACATTGACTTTCTCAAAGCCCATGCCCCTCGGAGGTGACATGTACTTTATGATTACCAAATGTTCCCACAAACACATCCCTACAAGAAACATGTTAGTGTCTACAAAATCATGATAAACAACAACATCAATGCATATGATTAACCGCACAAAGAGCCAAGGTTATACAGCAAATTCAGAGTTCAAGGATAACCGTAGGGCTATATCATGAAGATCTCTGAATTGAGTACCGCCAAGGCTAGATTCAAAGGCGATAAAAGGTGCATAGAGAAGCAATATTGTTAAGGTTTGTAAATGCGATAGAAACATCATAAAATTCACTACGCGGAAAGCACAAGTGCTTCCACTAGCCAAGCGTCGGATAAGATATACAACCCCATCATCATATTAGGAACTAAGTCCATTTTTTGATTTCTCTCGAAAGGGACACTAGGTCAGCATCAGTATAAATGTTTGTCGTCATTAGCACACTAGATGGAAACACTAGAGGAAGGGAAACAATAAATAAAAGAGGAGAAACAAGTGTCTTAGGGACAGTCACATAGGAGGGTGCCCCCAAGTCACCAACCACGACGCTATGTCTGTCAGAAACAACACACAATAATGAAATCAGAGAGAGACAATATAGAAGAATGATGATACAAATAGAAGGTCACAACAGAGGCGGTCTCCTAGTATCCTGAACCTCACGGGAGAATCTGAGGTCATCCCAAGAGGTCTAAACAACACAACATGTCACGGGGGAAGCACATCATGAGAGAGATAAAGGGTTAGAGATACTTACCTGCAGGGTCTTCATATTATATGTTGGAGCTCGCAAACCTCTTGGAGAGGTATTCGATCATATTTGTTGTAAAATTTAAGTGGTTCTTTTGAAAGTCTTGTTTGTTGTCATATGATGATTATTCTTTAAATCCTTGTTTAAATGAGGCTTTTTGTTGCTTATGAGGGGGAGAACCACTATTATTTCTAACTATTAATTGTTGTCTTGTTCTTTTCTGATTTTTGGCAAGTTTTCGTTGGTAAATCTTTCTAGAACAGTAGCAGGATTCATCCCGTACCATCTTGCTCGTCTGTATTGGTTGTTGTTCTTTCTTTTCAAAGGTATTTTGATTATCTCCTGATCCATATAAGGATAACGGAGGAGGAACCTCAGTGTAAATTCCATTTCTTCGTGGACGAGGTGATTTATCCACTTGTTTCTTATCCACTTCAATCATTCCCACGATACTATCATCCTCGTCTACTTCCACTAAACCTTGTTCCACCATATTATTTTTAGTATGCTTAGGAAAAGGATTAGTGGAGATTTGTAAATCCTAATTCAGCGGAGCAACCGACTTGTTTCCATTATCATTCACACCCGATACCTAGATGACATTTGAATCAATAAGGTCCTATATCTCATGTTTAAGACGCATACATCGTTCAGTGTCATGTCCTTGTGTCTGATGAAAATGACAAAAGGCATTAGAATCAAAGTAAGGTCCTTGTCTACTAGGATCAACGAGATTGATCAGGGGAAGCCTCAGAATGTTATTACTCACAGCTTGATTCATGATAGAATGATAGGACTCAGATATCAGAGTAAACTTCCTCGGTTGATACGATTGTTTCTTTGGATTATTTATAGCAGACACATTTGTATTTGGTCCATTGATCTTGATGAAATCTCTATTATTGTTCCTTTTAAAGTTGTTTTGCAATGATCTACCCATGGATTGTCCAACTTGAGCCGATGAGTTTTGGTTTTCATACTGACTAAACGAAAGTTGATAATCACGAAGGGCAGTGCATAAATGTTGAAAGGAGTTGTACTTCATCAGGAGGATCTTATTACGAATGTTAGGTTGTAGATTTGTAATGAATATATTTTGAACATCCTCATCTTTTGTCTGATATTGGATCTGAGCATAAAGGCCTTGATATTGACTAATGAATTTAGTTAATTTTTCTTTCAGACCTTGTTTGCATTGAACCAAATCGATAAGAGTGACTTGGGGTCCGATATTTGCTTGAAAATGTTGTAAAAATTGATCAATCAATTGTGAAAAGGAGTGAATTGAATTCGGAGGCAAAGAACAAAACCATTCTAAAGCAGTATCTTTGAGAGATCGCAGAAAAAGTTTTGCTAACAAATCCTCTTCAAAATAGAAATCACTACACATAGCTGTGAATGCTGCCACATGGATATTAGGATCTCCTTTTCCACCATATTTTTCAAAGCGAGGAGTTTGAAACCTCTCAGGCATAGGGGTTCTCAAGATTGCATATGATAATGGGTTATGGGCATGATATGTCGGTAGAGTAGGCTGCAAAGAGTTTGTCAAGATTGTTACCTTTTGTTGCAAAGTAGTCATGCCATGTAAAAGTTGGTTTAGGATGGCAACATTTGGAGATGCGGTTTGTTGTGGGGAATTGGAACCGAAGTGAGGGGGTGAATGAGCTTGAGATATGACAGGTAGAGGTTGGGAATAGGTCAACGGTTGTTGGACATATTAGTAGGTGGAAGATGATTGCGAATAGGTAATAGTTTGTTGGAAATGAGTGGAATAGATAGGAGGTTGAGAACAATTATTCATAGAAGATGTCCCTTTAGGAACCAAATTCTAATAATTAAATCCCATAGCTTTGTAATTAGTGCCATTAGATACTCCAATACCAGTGGTAGAATTACTACAAGTGTTCACATTAGTTGCTAAGATCATTGATGTAAAGGTAGATATCCCCGTAGTTGGTATAGGTGTCAAAACTTGTGTATGAGATGGTGATAGAGTGTTCTTTATCACTTGTGCACATTCAATCACTGGCATAATGTTAGTTTGTACAATATGTGTTAGACTACAAAGTGCATTAATGCCATCTTGTCCTTCTTTTATCAATTCTCTTAAATTATGAATTGCAGGAATGGCTTCTTCAGCTATTCTCTCAGTTTCCATAAATGATTGAAACTCGGCTAACTCTTTACCCAATTTTTCTATTTGCTCATCTTATACATATCATGTTGTCTCAATGGTATCATCAACATCATGAAAATTTTGTTCTTCCATTGTACTTGTAATAGGTGGAATGTCTTGTAATGTTTGGGTTTCTCCTTTTATAAAGAAGGTGTTCAAAGTACCAATTTCTTCAAGAGCACTAGATCCCATGTGTCTTATGCTTCTTCTTAAAGGAATATTTCTCTTAGGGCAGAAATTTATTAAACTTATGCAGCAATATGATCACTCTCAACACACTCTTGATGCAAATTTAAGATAATGCCAAGTCGATTATAGTGAAAATATGTCAAAATAGGCACTTTTTTCACCGAAATTCAATGCAAGAGAGCATAACAAAGGGTGTTTTTAGGAACATGATTATGGACAGAGAATAATATCAGCAATAACATCCTCTTGATGCAAAAATATCTGACACAACATGCTTTTAGTGCAAACTAGGTAAAACCCTAGTGAAAATATAGCAAAAATAGGCTATTTTTCACAGTTTTTCAACTCCAAGACCTAGAAAAAGGGGTGTTGTAAGGAATTTTAGGAGGGAAAGAAAATAATATCAATAATATCAGTTACCTCAATCCATAAAACTGATCACAACACACTTGGAGTGCAAACTAGGTCAAACCCTAGGGCAAAAATTGTCAAAATGTGTAGTTTTTCGCCAATTTTTCACTACAAGAGCCCGTTAAAAGGGTGTTGTGAAAATTTTTATGAGGGGAAGAAAATTATTACTCTAATAACATAAAATTAATGCAAAAATGTCTTTCACAACACACCTATGGTGCAAGTTTATGAAGTCGATAAGGCCAAAATTAGCGAAAATTGTCGTTTTCGAAGCCCTAGGTTTGAGATTTTGTAACAAATGCTATGTGAATGTTTTGAGGTCTGAATTTTTATGGAAAATTACATACTCTTAGATCTGAAAATGATTTTCAAGTTTAAACATACAAAATGCCCATGTAAATTTAATGAAAATGCACCAAAATTGCTAGTTTTTGTTGAAATTTTCAATGCAAAAATGCAATTTTTTTAAATTTAAATGCAAATTCACACTAAAATGCAAGACTACAGCCAAATTCAAATTTTAATGAGCCTCTAAAATTAGTAGAAAAATTTGATAAAAGATTTTGCCTACAAACCCTAGATTTTGGAATTACTAGGTTATCTAAAAATTGTCAAAATTTCCACAAAACCCTAGCAATTAAATGATGAAAATGCTATGTAAGATTTTGAATTTTTATATTTTACTATAGTTTATATCAGATCTGATGCAAAAATCATGAATTAGGAAAATTTAGGAAGAACTGACACAATTTAGTAAGCCCAACAATGCAATTTTTTTGTATTTTTCTAATTTTTCAATTTTTTTGAAATTTTTGCAATGTAATAAAGTAAATGCCTATATGAATGAATGAAATCACACCAAATCTGTAGACAAACACTCATAAAATTTTAATTTAAACACAGGTTCACCAAAATGTTTAGGGTAAAATTGGATTTTGTTAATCTTTTATTGTTTAGATGTTAAAATCTGCCTCTCCACTAAACATTGAAGGACCTAGGGTCAAGTGGCGAACACTATCATACCCTAGAGTCACTTTTAGATGTAGGGAAACTTGGATTAGGGAATTAATTATCAATTTTTCCTTCTCCTATGCCCAATTGATCATTAAAACCCTAATTATGCAAATACGACAACAAATTAATGAATCATGGAAAAAGCTCTTGCAGACGGGAGTAAAATACCAAATTACAGAATACCTATTTTTGGGGTTCTAAAGCAGAACAGTCAGGAACACTGGAGCAGGCGCCCAAGTCCAAGGTACCTACTTTTTCAGGGAATCTGGACCTCCTTCGGACACTGATCAACCCTATAACTTCTATTTTCTAGAATCTACCTATAGAGGACATTGGAGCGAGTGCCCTAGTCCTGGAAGTGCTCCTTTGTCTGTCTTTCCTTTAGATCCTGAATCCCTGATGTCAACCCAACCTTCCTACAACTCCACTTTTCTCGGATGTGACACCTGTAACCTGCAATCACAAGACTTGGTTTGGGGGTTGTGTTTAGAGGTTTGCCTCAGTCAAACCTTGAAGGACACTTAAGTCTCTAAACACCATTGTCAGATAAAGAGGGCATGCCCTTGTGAGGCAAAGGCTGAAAACCAAAGGAATCAATGATAAAAACACAATGATATGTCACCTTGTAGTGAAGCTTTCATGGAGGAAGATGCTCTTCATGCCATGAAGAAATTGATGCTCAAATATGCAAATATCAACACACAAAACATACAAGTCTGCTCTTGCAACACAATAGAAAGCCTTGAATCACCTTAAGATGCCAAAATCACATGATCATAATCTAATAATGCTCTTAGTTTACAAATGAATGCCTACACATGCTTATATATGCATCTACAAGCACTCCCACCAAGATATTTAAAATTCAAACTTACCATGGCAGCAAAGGGACCTAATAACGGTCACAAACTGACACCCAGAATTTGGGGCTGCCCCAAAATAGGGCAAGACTAGGGTGCGGGCACCCAAGTCCTCCCCTTATTTTGGGTAGGGTATAGCTTAAGGGGTCCACCTAGGCCCTATTTGCCAAGGAACCTAGGTCTCATTCCATCGAGGTGTTAAAATATGAGCTAAAATGTCCTAAATGCATACTAAAGACCCGGGAGCTAAACCTTATGAGGGAAAAGCCCCCAAGGGGACATTTTCCAACGTTACACCAAGAAGGCATGTATTTCATTCGATACATTCTACTAGCCAAAATGAGCTTCATCAATCTAAAATTGTTTGAACGCATTGACATCAACTTGCATGAAGCACTCCCTACCATAATCAAATCCCTTTTGGAACCTATTCAATCATCATCTTCAGTGACCTATGTCAACTCCCACTAGTCATATGGGGGAACACTCTAGTCAAGCTTCTCCATAATGGTTACATTGAGCAATATATTTTGTCAAATCAGTCAAGACCCCCAAAAAAGTTGCTTTATGTGCTCTTATCTCAAAAATAAGAAATGTAGATCCACAAATTACATATTGCAAGGTTCCAATGTCATGCTCAAGTTCTTCATTTACCTCTACTGAGAAATCATCTTTTCTATCCTCTATACATTTGTTTCCAACAAATTAGTTGGTATCACTACATAATAAATGTATGCTCCAATCTTTGGTAGTGCCAATTGCCAAGTCCAACGTTGAGAAAAGTAAGGGGATGAGTCATGCCCAACTCTAGACGATGAACATCTTCAAGCTAAGATCCTCTTATTTATTGGCTAAGAAGTTATCCTATGTTCTAATGTGTGGGTGCAGGCAAAAGCAATTACATAGGCTCTCTTTGGGATCACAACCAACCAAAAAATCTGCCCATTGTTCTGCTAATCTATGGTGGGTGTCGCCAAATCCCCCTAAAAATGGCATGGGTCTTAACAATACACAAAACATAAGGTCTAACACTTGAAATAGAAAAAATTGACATCAACAACATTGATTGTCAAGGGTTGACATTCACATGTATATCAAGAGTGTACAACCTAGAAAGTCTTCACATATGCCCTAGCTTCACATTCCAAACATATACGCACATGCAACATATGTTGCTCTTAGGAAACAAGATGAGGGTTGATTAAGGGCTATATCACATGCAAATAGTTGACCAAAACAAAAAAAATAGTTTGTCACCTCCATACCTACTTTTACCCACCACTATTCAAAACTAACTTTACTATGAATCATGTCGACATATTTAATCTACTTCATTTATTTTCCAATGCATGACAACAAAACATATCTCTACATTCTTTCAATCTCCAAATGGACAACAAGCATTTACCCTCGAAAAAAGTGTATGCTCTCTTCTTGAGTATAATAAATGGTCATGCACTATACCACTAATTACTTATTTTCTACATGCTATATCGATGTACCCATTACACACTAAGCTATAGCTAGGCCTACCATTACAACTAGATGGGCTCAACATGCTTAAAGCAATTACATAGGCCCACTTTGGGATCACAACCAACCAAAAAATATGCCCATTGTTCTACTAAGTCATGGTGGGAATCACCAAATCCCCTGAAAATGGCATGGGCCTAACAATACACAAATCACAAGGTCTAACACTTCAAAGGAAACAATTGACATCAACGACATTGATTGTTAGGGGTTGACATTCATAGCTACATCAAGAGTGCGCAACCTTGTAAGTCTTCGCATATGCCCCAACTTCACATTCTAAAGATATGCACACATGAAATAAAGCCCATATGTTGCTCTCATGAAACAAGAAGAGGACTAATAAAGGGAGGGAAAAAAAATTGTCATCTCCATACCTACTTTTATCCACCATTATTCAAAACTTACTTTACTATGAATCATGTCAACATATTTAATCTACTATATTTCTTTTCTAATGTAAGAAAAAATATATATTACCACATTCTTTCAATCTTCAAATGATGGATGGACAATAAGCATTCACCCTCGACAAAAGTGTATGCTCTCTTCTCGAATATAATAAATGATCAAGCACTATACCACTAATTCATGTTTATGAGATCTGTATCTTTGGCCTTTTGGAAATAACTGTGAATGGAATTCCTGTAGGCCTTAACAATTAAACAAGAAAATAATATAAAATGAATAAATGTATTGGTCTCAATACTAAAAGATGACAGGAAAAGGAGGAATCCACATGACAACCTATTCAAAATAGAAGATGGTACGGATTTTGTGATGGATCACCTAATTTCTTTAGGTGAATAATGTAGGTTCTTGAGGATAATTTAATTTTTTAAATTAATTTGTCTAAAACCTGTGAGAATATGTATAAATTAAATTGGGGTTATAAAGTAAGGCAGAATTTTGGTCACCGTAAAGGAAGATACATATTTAGTATACTTTTTCTAATTAATTATGCTAAAGAATTTATAGTAAAGATTTTTATATCACAATAATACAAATATTCACAGGGAAAAATGAGGTGAGAGTATACAAGAGATTAGGATGACAACTTGGTAAAAGAGGAAGGATTATCCATACAATAGAATATACTTCTCCATCTATAGAACTAGCAATTGCACCCATAGGAGGTTTAAGGAATACGTCGATAGGAACAACCGACGAGTTTAGAAAATTTTCCAGCTGAATTTTTTTACAGTGTGAGACACTTCCGAGCACTATAATGCTCACATATAAAAGCCCATCGGCTAATAAGAGGACATAAAATTATTTAGGATAAAAGGATTACATGATACAAAATAAATAAATACATCAAAATCAACAAAGTGTACATGTATATTATTAATAGGTAATGGCTTATGAGAATCCATGAGGAATGATCACATAATATATTTCAATTTAAAGGGGTGGGTAAGTGAGTTTGAAAGAATATCAAATTCAAATAAAAAATATAACAATGAGATACAACAAAGGGTACATGTAGATCCTAATTAGATATATAATAGATGGTATACTTAATTAGAAAATCATATTTGAAACCTTCATAGAGAAGGCATAAACCTTGGGGGAAAACCCTAAGAGGTAATTAGAAAATTCATATTTGAAATCTTAATACAGAAGGCATAAACCTTGGGGGAAAACCCTAAGAGGCACTAGAACATTCAAGTAACCAAAAATATAAAGAAATAAAATACTTAGTTGCATACATCTTCTAGGAGATATCAATTAATCATTATTAACATTGGATATTCTAGGAACAAGAGGTGGGAATGATAAATGTATGTTTCAAAGTAAATGTATGTAGGTTACGGAAATAACTTAATCAAGAATTTTAGAGAGGTTAGAGCAAAACAGATTTACAAAGGATCTTATGGGGTTACTATCAACAATGTGGCCAACTTTTGAGTAAAAACACTCTCCCTGTCAAAAGATATGATTTATTTTTTTTAAATTACCGAAAATTACCAAGGCAGAGTTTCCACATGGTTTTAAAACCTCTTTGAAGAGCCAAAACGACCTTTGTCGGTGCTCAAACACCTAATTCACAACTTCTTTCAAATTCAAGAAATGTTCAAGTGTTCATCGGCAATTCAAAAAAGTTCTATAACCAAGAAGATGGCAAACAACAAAGTTTTTGAAGTTATCATCCACCGTTGATAAAGGCCCAATTAACTATATCTAAAGAGTAATAATTATAGTATCATTTTTTAACTACATCTAAAGAGTAATAATTATGGTATCATTTTTATAAGTTTCGAGTTTGTGGTTGGCATAATCACCAAATAAACCAATGCATGAGGAAAGGGAGTCTATAAACATACATTGGCGAAATAGAAGTATGATAATTTGATGAGCTCCATAAAGTTTCAATACCCAGGATAATTTGATGAGCTCCATAAAGTTTCAATAGCCACTTAAAAGGCCGAACATCAAAGCGTATCCAAGGAAAGAGACAAAAGGTTTTCATAACTAACTAAAGAGTCAATAAGCATTTGTTAAAAAGCAAAGTCGCAAATCACAAGTTACTTTTTAGTTGTGATTCTGGCAATCAAACTAATGATGGTAAGGAAAACTTAGTTTCAAAAGTTCCATTGATCCTCGCCAAGTTTCGAAAACCTCTTTTTCATTGTTTGGTTTGAAAATAAGGTCGATGATTAAAAGAAAAGGTAGTTACTATAACTACCTTAGAAACTGAGCGTCATTCACTACTCATCTCAATCTCACTGCATTATGAAGAGGGCCAGTTGAAGGAGACGCTACACATTCTGCTAACTCCCCTACATATCTTCAATTATTGCATACCTGCATTCTCAATAAAACGCCTAGACAAGGTATATGAATTGTTTATCAGAACGTTTCAAAGAAATGTGGTCTCATGGAATGTTATGAATGGAAGATACATACAAAATAAATCTATTGTAAAGGTTTTAGAAACTTTCAAGCAAATGCACTTGCCAAGTGTAAAGGCAAACTCTAAAAACCTTTGCCAGCATCCTCTCGACCTGTGCCAAAATTGAAGCTTTGGAACAGGGTGTGGAATCCATCAAAGCATAATCGATGGAGGCTCTTTGTCAGATATTATAGTTACAAATGCTCTGGTAGACATGTATGCAAAATTTTGAAGCATGGACAAAACGTGTGAGTTGTTTGCCTGAAATTTGAATGCATTTAAGAGATGTCCTCGAATGGAATGTAATGCTTGCAGGATACGTGTAAAATGGATTTTTTGAAAATACTTTAGAAACTTTCAAAGCCAACACAATGAGCCAGTGCAAAGCCAAATTCCATAACCTTTTTTAGCATATGCCCTATACGTTCCAAAAAGGAATTTTGTAAATCTTTACAAAAGGGTATGGTCATCCATTAAAACCTAAGGAAGAAGGGATAATCTCTACCTGATATGGAAGCTGAAGAATCAAAAAACTTTTCCAAGCAATGAGATGAAGGTATCCAACATTATATCCTTTCCTTCTAAAGGAGCTACACAAGGCATGCAAAGATAGAAGAAACATTGATCCTATGCTTTGGAGTCTATATTAAGCAAGACAAAAAGTTTGTTAAATCTTCATTTGTGTCAGACATTTCATTTAATGAAGTGGCAAACCATGCCGAGTAGAAGATCAAGTGTGAGTAGGCTCTACATCTCATTATAATAAAAAGTGGTAAATATTTGTCCTGTTTTTATTGGCCAAAATTGACATTTGACTGTTGAAGTGGATGATGTTTAAAAATAGCCGTGTGGGTAGAAGATCAAGTATGAGAAGTTAGACCAGTGGAGAAAAACTTATGAATGCATTTGTGTGAACTTGTAAACATGAGGAACACAATTACAAAGGGTATTGTAGCCTCTAGACTCTTGGAAGAGGTTAGTTGGATAGGCTCAAGAATTTCCCATGTAGAAGACCACCTCTTAAGATGAACTTCTCTATGAACACTTATGAGGAAAATATAGATTAGTCAAAAGGGCTCAACTTGTTTGCTAGAGCCATACTAGATACATGGTTCACATGTATTAATCTCTTGGAAGATGAATATATCAACCTAAGATAGAGGTTTGCTATTGTTGTAGTAAGATCTATGAGTTCCACACCATGTAGCTGTAGCAATGTGAAAACATAGTGATGGTCTTTCCTTCAAAGTTATTAGTTTCATGCTACCTTTTTGGAAAAGTGACTTATACCACTTATTGTAATTAGAAGTTAGAAAATAAGCTTTATTTCTGAAAAAGTTGAGTGAAATCTAACCAAAATAAAGTTTATTTTTATTTATTGTATTTCAAAAAGTAGTTATGAAGTAGTTACAAGGTGGTTATCAAGAAGAATCCTATATATATACAAGGTTGTTTTCTTTTTTAAGGGGACTTTTTTCCTATGTTATCATAACTAATTTTTTGTATGTTAAATTGGTAATCTCTTTTTTCATTGTGGAAATCATTAGCCTTCTACCAAAGCATTAATACAAACTATGCAATTGATGTAAATAAGTACAATCATTTCTTGGTATCTTGATTTGAATGCGTTGATACACCCTATCTCTTCGTATGTTGAGATTTGTCATCCTTCTTTTGTTAGTGTTGCATATAAAAACATATTATTGTTGTAAAATTCATCATATAAGTTTAGGAACGTAGTTTTTGACTTTTATGGTGAAACTCTCGTTAATAAGTTTGTGAAATTCAAATCAACATTCGTATGTTTGTTGTTAGGGTTTTTGCAAACCAATCTTTCCTGTTAGTTTTATTTTTTCTCCTTTTTGTACTTTCAGGTTAAAAGTACACAAAAACCTTAAAAAAACCCCATCATACAATGGAGATGCCCCTCTCAAACGTAGAGGAAAGTTGTTAGTCCAGTAACAACTTATCCAACTGCCCAAACATTTGTCATTGCATATTGGGTGAGTCACATTGAAATTTGTAGTGACAAATATATTTACCAACATGATAGATAGGATTAAACATTGGATGGGGCAATTATGGCCTCAATGCCCTCACCCAAATATTAGTTTTTTAGCATTAGGGTTTCCCCAAATTACCTTTCAATCAAAAGAAGATAGAGATAAGATTCTTAAGGGTGGCCCTTGGTTCATGGGAAATTTAGGGCTATGTCTTAGATCCTTGTCACTTGGCTTCAATCCAACAAAAGTATTGGTGAAGGAAACCCCATTGTGGATCCATATGTATAAGCTCACTTAGAAATTATACTTAGAGGAAATTCTCAAAGTAATAGGGAATTTCCTTAGTGAATACTTGCATAGTTCCTCTACCATGAAGGAGAAAAAACTAGCCACATATGCAAGGACATGTATGAAGATAGATTTGAGTAAGCCAATTTGACATGTGAACATACTACAATCCTCAATGGGCATTGGGGTTAAAACAAAAAATCATCCACAATCCTAGAGTATGTTCTTACCTTCTAAGCTAGGGGATGTCATTAAGAAGGTAAAACAGGGGCTCATCAACAAATTGAGGATGGTTAAAATCCAACTAATGAGAGTGGGTATGCTCTCCTGCACTTTGGTCTTAGCTAGACCAAGAAGGGATATTCCTTGAGGCATGAATAGATCACAAATAAATGCACATAGCCATACACAAAGTACACTTGACCCCCATAGCTATCGCTAGGTCAAGACAACTGGCTATACAATCCTCTAATAAAGATAATTAAATACATCTTGCACATGCACCCATAGATAGGACCATCTATATCCACATAAGATAAATTCATTTGACATTATTTACACAGCGGCAAGATGCAAACATGTGTGACATGATTCACAAAAGATTGAAATAATTTTGGATTACTTCAGATTTGTCCCTAGTTATTACATGGAATCATGGGCAACATGTAGAAACTAATTCATCCCTACTCCTACAACTAACAAGACAAGGCTTTGATTAAAATAGAGTGTTTGATCCTTCACCAATATGGATCCATGTCTATTCCATTGGCTAACTTAGTCATAAGCAGCAAAGGGGAAGGAGATACGTACAACACCCATCAACAAAAACATGAAATGTACATTCACACACAAATCTAAGATATATAAACATACAATGGACATACTTAATAATCTTGAGTTGAACTGCAATAACCCACATGTAATAGAAGAAGACCAATACAAAGCCTTTGTATTATTTTAAAATGTTGTCATACATTCACTAACTCTATTACATTCATGCTAGCAAATGTGGCAAGAGGAAACAATGAAACTATGATTTCAACATTCCCCTAAATCATTACAATTGGCCATGGAGACATACCACTACATGAAGATATGCGTTGAAGCCCTTTCCTACCGACTACTAGATGTATTCCCTCATTCACTGCCCAGACGTTATGCTTTGCTTGATGCCTAAAAACTACCTTAGGTGATTCCAGACCAGATAATTGGTTCAACGACTAACCCTTCTTACACCTTATTTTCATGTATATATAGCATTATTTCTCACAGATGCACTTGAGAGGAAATCACCTACCCCACCTACTACATTAACTTTGACATTTGAATTCATCTACCACACCAACAGGCTCCAAAATGATCATTAATGGTGATCTAGAGAGTCATTGGAGCATCCCATCGCGTACCGAACAAGAAAATGGCTAGGAAGGCAAAAATGTCAAGCCCCAAAAAATTGAGCTTCTACCAAGTAAATTATTCTTCTTTATTGGGAGTAGGAGACACTCTGCAAGTGCAAAGGAAGGCAAAAATCACCGAGGTTCAACAAATTTGGCTTAACCAAACCATCATCCTTTGAGCAGACGAGCGAGCACCAGCCTGAACTTTGAAGTCCACAAGCAAAGGAACACTTATTGGCTTCGAAAGTTGAGTCGTCACGATACATCCTTTTCTAAAAATGGGCATAAAAGGAAACGCTGACCTCTGAATTCCTAAGAAACACAAGGAAACACTTATCAGGCTTCAGGAATCGAGCCTACGCTGATCATCCAACAATCGATCATGAAGAACTTGCACCACCTAGTTTCACGGTCCCAAAAGACTTAGAACAATTATGCAACATCAGGGATCAGGAATTAGGAATGAGCTACTGAAAGCATACTACACTTCAACACTCGGTCAAAAGACAAGAACCTTTCTAAACTCCAAAGTTCAAAAATATAGACAAGCCGAACCATTGGACTTCGACAATCTGGCCTTCATCATACCATCTGCACTCAAGCATAGGAATCAAAGAATCCCTAACCCCTAAAGTCTAAAAGATAGACAAAAATCCATTGGGCTTCAGCAGTTGAGCCAATACCATTCCACCTTCTCCCGAACAAGAGAAAAGAGGGCCCATGATCCTGTGGTCTCCCGTGGTCCCAAAACACTTAGAATAACTTTGAAGTTGTTAGGAATCAGGGATTGGGCCAACTGCAAGATGTATGCTTCTAAAGTAAGGGAGAATGAGGACGACTGGCGTCCTGACTCTAAAACACTTAGCCAATTTTGCAAGACACCATGGGAGTTCGGAGCTGATAAGAATAGCATGTCGGTAAGGGAAACCCCAAAACTCTAAAAGGCCGAAAAATATAGAAAACCTAAGGGGAAAAGCCATAAACATTTCAGAATTAGATTTTTATGGATTTTCATGGCATTTTGACACATAGGGAAACCACTTAGGATATCTCAGATAGGTTATCAATAATGGGTCAAATGGGCCAAGGCAAAATCAAAGGCAGGAACAAGGACCTTTGATGGATCATAGGCAGGAAAGAAAGGAGGAAAAATTGGCCACCAATAGTGGATCTAGTTGGGGACGTGTGTCACACCTGGTACAACAAGAACCAACTATCTTTGGGAGCAGACCAAAAAAGAGGCAAAATAAAATAGGGGGAAAATAAACCAACGTATGTACAAGGCAACACACAACAAAGGTGTATATATAGCAAGACAACTTACAATCATTGGGATGAGGGCACAAAATGGAAGATGGCTGTAATTAAAATTTTAACATGAGGTAGGGCAAGCCTACAAAACAAAGAGGGGGTTACTTTCCTCTGTTAAAAACATGACCTGAGTGAAGGAGTTGATCTCCCTCAAACCAAATCTACATTCATCACCCAGTTGTAACAAATGAAGTCTTTCATCTGCATGCACCAAATTGCACAAGATTTCCCTAAATTGAAGACAAGCCTCATCATTGAAATTAATGCTATTGCATGGCAACCACAAAAAATAGGTGTTTGACCTATTCCAGTCCATATCACGCATGTTCTTAGCAGTGACAAGTGTGAAAACAAAACTCAAGTTAGCACCAAAAGAATTGGATGGGAATAAACATCCATCATTAATTGCAACTTCACTATCTCCGTTGAGGTCTCTTCATTCAAACTAAGGGAAAATAGGAATACCTCTAGTTCACGTGGAAAATAAAAATGTGTCTAACTATATTGCTGATCTACAAGAGAAGACACGTCATTTTACAAATCAAACTAGAAAAATTCCAGCTCTAGCATACATTCAAGTTGGGCTACAACATGTTGAAATTTAGGCATACACATGCCTTGCTACTCATTTACATCCATGTCCCACACAAAGGACTCAACCTCTAAGTTGCAACACCAACACCTTCAAGAGTTGGTGAACACCCAACATCAAAGTGGAAAGATTCATATTCATTTGCATTTTCACCAAACTCCTAAACACAACTTTCACATGTGTTGATACAAATCACAACATTTGAATCACAAGCATGATTTAGGTTTCAATTCAAAACATCAGCACAAAACTCATCATCATGAGACACCTTAAGTGAAGAATCAAGTTCTTCAAATTGTCCCAATATTTTACACTCATTCTGGCAATCTACTGTATCACATTCACTATTGCAATGAATTGATGACACATTTCTTCTTCTACATTCATTATTATATTATTTGCTTATGGATGAATCAAAGCACACTTAGCATGGGGAAGACAATAACCCTTACACCAAAGAAACGAGTTCTCATATGTGTCCACATAATCACCATCTTCATACTCTTCAAGAGCAAACTCTTCAAACTAAAATTTCATGACTGCACTAACATTTATCTTAGATTGGTTATCATTAGGCATGGCCATATCTCTATCTTCCTCATGCAAACAAATACCAACTTCATCATATTCCAATGGAACAAAGGGGGGCGGCATATCAAACAAGAAAGTAGTTTCTTTCTCAATCCCTATGTCATTTACATGTGTACATTCTTCATAATCAGCCTCACAAGTTGTTCCAACTTGTTGCTCACTCATGCACATGCCTTCCTCTTTGTTCAACAAGCCAATTACCTCATTCTCAGGCTGAATTCATCATGCATCTCATTATTACCATTTCCAACTGATGAACTTTCCAATTGAAGGTGCGTACACACATTGTCCTCATCATCTGCATTGTTTCCATATGATGCACCACCTTCACACTCTACCATTCTAACTACATAATCATCATAATTTGATTTTGTACTCATCTAATTAGTTGTATCCACAATGTTGTTGTTCATATCAACATGTTCTTCAACAACAATACTAACACTTGTGGATTGTTCATATCAACATGTTCTTCAGCAGCAATACTAACACTTGTGGATATCAAACTTACTATGTAGTCATCTCTTATTTTCTCCATGTAGTCTAGGAATAAATAAGCTATTATAAAGCTTTCTATGTCTCAAGCATTGCAAGACTATCCTCAAATGCCTTTCGTGCTCTTCCACTTATTTAGAGTATATCAATATGTCATCAAGGAAGATCAACACAAAATCATCTAAACAATCTCTGAAAATGTTGTTCATCAAAATCATGACGGTTGTTGGAGCATTAGTCAACCCAAATGGTACCACTATGAACTCGTAGTGACCATATCGAGTCCTCAAAGTTGTTTTAGAGATGTCTTCATCCTTAATCTTCAATTGGTGATAGCTGGATCTAAGGTCTATCTTCGAGAACACTATAGCTCCTTTCATCTAATTGAAGAGCTTATATATTCTTGGGGGTGGGTACTTATTCTTAATAGTAGCTTTGTTAAGAATCATATAATCAATGCATAACCTCAAAGTACTATCCATCTTCTTTACAAAGATAACCGGTGCGCCCCATGGTGACACACTAGGTCTAATGAACCCTTGGTTTAGCAATTCCTGCAATTGTGCATTAAGATCATACAATTCTGTAGTAGTCATCCTGTAGGGTGCCTTAGATTGAGGCTCAGTCCCTGGTAGCAAATCAATTAAGAAGTTAAATTCTCTCTTCAGTGGTAACTCTATCAACTCCATAGGGAATACATCTCTAAAATCTCTAAGGATGGGTAGTCATTGAATGCTGGTTCCTCTTTGTCAAGGTCCTTTACTTAGACAACATAAATGGCACACCCTTTCCTCTTGGATCTCTTCAATTGCATAGTTGAGATTTGTCTAATCTCTAAAGGTCTCTTAGATCCATTAATCTCCACTTGATTTCCTAGGTCATCCAAACGTCTAACAACTTTGTCTTCACAATTTACTAGAGACTTATGCTTAGTTAACTAGTTGATTCCCAGAATTACATCATAAGACTCTAATAGTGCTACATACAGATTTAACTTGCATCTGAAAACTAGGAAGCTCTAACTCACTGCATGCTAGACACAAGTCTACTCTCTTTTCTTCTCTATTGCCATATTGTACCATCCAAAAGTTTTTCATATGCCCAGGTCTAATAGATAACTTAGATACTACTCTAGGATCTACAAAACATTCTATGGCACCAGTATCAATCGAAATCGAAATAGGTAGTCCATAGAGCTTACCTTGAAACTGAATAGGTGCTGCCTGAAAGTCAGCTTGCTGATTATCCACTGCGACATGTATCTGATGTTGTGGTGCTCCTTACTAATTTTTGTTTCCTCTTCCAGCTAATCTTTGAGGACATGAATTAGCATAATGCTCTCCTCCACAAATGTCACATCCACCCTTAGGTGCTCTATGCCCTTCAATTCTTTCCCTCTGGTTATTGTTTTGGTTGTTATAGCCACCTCTTTTGCTGCCTCCATGCTAGTTTCCACTATTTCCATCCTAAGAGTTATTACCTCTCTTCAAATTCTTGATCTGTCGATTGCCATTACCTTGATTGTTATTTTGATTATAATTCAATTGATAGTCCTATTGATTATTCTGAGGTCCCTTCTTGGCAAACTTTGCATCTTTCTGCTTACGATAACTGGCTACTTGTTGCAACTTCTATTATTGTTTAATTGCTTTCTCAAAAATGACATCCATAGTAAGTGGATTATGAATGTCTACCTCTGCTCCAATCTGGGGCCTTAATCCCAATATAAACTTCCTGATCAGAAATCTCTCATCTGTCTAGTACTTTGGAACATACTTAAGTAGATGCGAGAACCTCTCACAATAACTGGTTACAAACATACCTCGTTGCACCAAATTATGAAACTCCATGTCAAAGAAGAGTTGTGGTAACCAGCTTTTCCTAAAAAGTTGTAGGAAAATCTCCTAATTTATTTCACTAGATAACATTTTCTTATTTGCCTTTTCATTATCCCACCATGTTGTTGTTTCACCAATCAACTAATATGATCCCCACATTGCCTTCATGTGATCTGAAAGGTTTAGGAGCCCAAAGGGTTTCTCCATTTCTATGATCCATGCTTCAGATCCATCTCCAATTGTCTTCCCATCAAATTTTGGAGGTGAAACCTTCTTGAGGTCTTTCCCCAACTCTTCTGCAATCCTTACTTGATTGTTAGCATTAATTTCAACCTCAGGGACTTGAACTTCTATCCTCAAATTCTCATTTGCATTATCATCTCCTAGGTTTTCACTAGTATTATCCTCTCTAGGATTCCCTCTGATCTCCTACTCAAGGGCAGTCATTCTAGTATCTTGTTGAGTCAAGAGAGCAAGAATGTGGTCCAATCTTCCATCTTGATCATTATTAGCATCTCCATGATTCCTTGCATTTCGACCACCAAGTGCACCTCCACGGTTTCTTCCATTTTGACCACTTCCTAATCCTCCACTACGATTAATGTTTCTAGTATTCATGATGAATAATATGCATCAAGTTCGCAACATAGAATAATAGTCCCAAAAGAGGCCCTAGTGTTCAACCTAGCACTCTGATACCAAATGTAAAGCCTCTCAAACCATCACAAAAGTAAATAAAGTAAATAATCCATTTAAATTACATCACAAAAAATGAAAGTAAAATGATGTAATTAATCCGCTTAATTACAATATTACAAGAAAAAGATAAATCTCATAAATATGAATCAATAAAAGTCATTAAATCTTACAAAAGTCATGTGCCCAATCTAGGTGAAAGCACTCTAAAATAATATACAAAGTCCATTGGCATTCATGCCATAATACATCCAAATCCAAGTTACAATGATCATGTACAACAAGTATAAATAAATCAATACACTCTCTAGTAGCCACGAACCAAGTGGTTCTCCTGCAAGCCGAGAGACGAGAACATGGCTCAGGCACTTTTCCACCCAACCATGAAGCAATTACACTTCCCCATATCCCTTCATGACATGAAGGAAACCAAGCCCTGCACAAAATGTCTAGCTACCTAGAACAACTGGCAAGTGGGAACACCCAATGCAACCTGATGTCAAATGTACAATTTTAAATAATGAAATGCAAATTGTCTCACAATAGGATGTGGCAGAGATATATATCAATAAGTTTGCTAGACAAAATAACTATCTATTCAACGACAGCTCGTTTAGACCCAAACCTTTAAAACATAGTAACTAGTCAATTCTTGAAAAGAGGAAAAGACATCTCTGATAATCCACATTTGGCATCCTAACACAAAAGTAACCCAATCACATTCCTAGATAAAAATCTACTTTCTTTCCCCAAGAAATAAATAATAAGATAGAATAAATAACAACCCCCTATTCACAAATAGGCCATTTCTAATTCCTTTTCCAAGCAACAATCGTGAAAACGCACTTTCCACAAGCAATAAGTAGAACATCACGCAATCATTCATCCATTTATGCAATTTAATTAAAATGTCTATAGTCTAGTTTTTAATCCTTAACTATAATTCATTGTCTAAAAGTTTGAAGCATCTAATGTTTACTTCTTTTCATCCATTACCATTTCATGAGTTTAACAATTCATAGAGTTTTATTGTAATGAGAGATTGAGATAGGTTTCAGCATAAAATAATCATAAATAATAATCAGTAATTAACTGTCTCTGTTCTTAATAACATAATTGTTTTAAAGAGTTTAAAATAGGTTATAGAATCAATTTAATCGAGCTACAAGAGCTTATATCAGTTATAGATAATGACACATATCTGCTATAGGAACTAGAAAATGGCAACAGTGATAAAATAATAGCCATATAAGTAATCCTCTCACTGCTACAAGAAAAGAAATCATATCCAAAACAAAAGACTATGACAGGTCTCAATGAATTTCTATGACAGTAAAAACACAAAATCTACAGGTAGTGTTTAGAACAAAAGGAGGGACAATGACTAAGGGATATTTCTATAAATTTAGAAATCTTAGTTTGTTCATTTAGTAGGTCATTCCTATAGCTAGTTTGCTCCAAACAGACCACCAAAACCATAACAGATCTACACAAGAATAGGAGGTGGGTAGATTTTAGGCGGTTTCAGAAAGATATCATCAAGAAAAACTAACCAAACAATGACCAAAGGGTTTCTAAGGTTGTATGCCAAAGACAAGGAAGAGGTTGTTTCTATAAGCATAAAATAGAGGTAAGGATGTTGATGATAGGGATATAAAACAAGGCAAGTCAAGCTATAAGAAGGCAAGATGTTTTATATACTGACCAACGCCTATTCTGACCAACGCCTTCAAAACAAGGCTGATTTTAATGGATAAGAAGGAAATAGAAGACAGTCCAAAGAAGAATAGAACACAAGCTAAATTGCAATGGTTTCACAGTCATAATCAAACATATTTTATTGCAACTTAATGAGGAAAATACCTGGATTTATTTGTTACAGTAGAAGATTGATTCTTCCCTTCCTGTTGCTACTCTTAGTTGCTACCTATCGTTGCTCTAACTGCTTCCTGTCACTACTCAAATCAGTGATAAAATCTCCATTCTCTACTACAATCGTGGTGATTTTCCTTTTGTTGTTCCCTTATTTTATTCAAAAACTCTGCTAATATTGGCGTTTAGATTTAGGTTTGATTACTTTTTGGTTAATCTCTAGTTCACTTTTGTTTGAATGACATTTTGGCCTTTCAAAAGCCACAATAAAATATAATTAAATAATTTATTTATTCCTTTGGCTTGCATGGCTGATTATTATTCTTTTAATTCTTTTATTAGAATTCTAAATATAATAAGTGTTATTAATATAATTTATGTATTTTCAAAGAAATACATATTCATTTTTAGTATCAAAACAAGAAGATTTTATATATATACATATATAGTAATTAAAATTTTATTATTTTAAATTTAATTTAAATATTGTCTTCCAAACATCCATAGTTGTATAAATAGGAAAACATTTATTTATCATTATTAAATAATATAAAACACACAATTTTAAATATAAATCAAAAGAATCATTAATATTATGACTAAATCATACATTCAAAATGTGGGTGGAAGGGTGGGCGCCACCTCACAAAGCTGAGGTGGCCAACTTGGCAGTGGCAGAAGGGGATGAGTTGGAGGGTGTCAGCAGCCGTATGCAGCATGGGAGAATTTATAGAAGGCACTCCTTTCAATTACTTTTTTTCACATTTAGGGTGGCAGGTGGCAACAGGCTACGAATGTTCTCATGTGTAAAGGACAACTTTTAATCATCTCATTAAATGTCGAAGGCCGACTGATCTCGGGATAGAGAGTTGCGATGGGTATGAGTTGGCAGAGGATTATATCCCCCATTTGCACAATCTTTGGCATCATTTTTGGGCAAGTTTTTTTTCTTTTTATTGAGCGTCGAGCTAGTTCTGTTGCAGTGTTGTGTATGGCAAATGATCCCCCGCCGATTATCATTTTCCATCTCCCAACTGAGCATCTAAGGTGCGAAGGAATGGAGTCGTCAGTCTTCCTAACCAGTAGGATTAAGTAGATGGCATTTAAAGGCAAGGTGACAGAGCAAAGGTTGTCGAGGGTGCTTCGCCAAAATGATGCTTTTGCAATCGGCATAGTAAAACTCATTCTTGGCAAAGCTTTCATCAGTGAGGGAGAAAGATACCGGGTAGATACTGATATTTCCTCTCGGGTGGTGGCATCTCTGTTAGATGTGTTGACAGTGAAGGAGGAAGTCCAGGTGATGGTGAAGCGTTTGTTCAAACACAATCTGCTAGAGGGGCTCGATGAAGTGTTGGAGGCTGCAGAAAGAGGAGTAGGGCTTCCCAAGTCGAAGGATTTGGCTAGGGTAAACCAGCCAGGTGAAGTCATTAAATTCTTGTTACTAACTTATATTCACACCTAATTTAGTTAGACCTGATTTGCAATTGTTACAAAAGAGTAAAAGAAAACTTTTAAGTTAATGCAATCAGTGAGTGTATGATGTCTTGGCAAGAGAAAACAAGGATCAGTTGTCAGGATAATCTGACAGTCCAATCAGGACTGTCAAACCATCCTGACAAAAGAAAATCTAATGACAAGATATCAGATAGTCAATGAATGACAGAACAGATCTAATTGGTTTTATCTTTCAGTTATGTGATAATTGATCACAATTCAGTGTGAAAGAAAAGTATTTATAAAAATTGTCATTTCATATCATGTTTTGAACATAGGTTTTATATCCGTTTCAGTTATTCTATCCTATGCATTTGATTCAAAAAAAGGTAAACATACATAAATCATATGCATAAGGTAAAGTAAATGGTCATATTTAAAGAAATGTTTAAATGTGTCCCACACAAGCCATAGGAGTGACTAAACTAAGTAATGCAGACATATGCAAGCTATACATCTGAGGATAAAAGGAAAGAGAAAGAACATATGAGAATATTAAATATCCATCATTACCTTTTTAGAAGGTTGATGTCCTTAGTTAATAGCTGGTCTTCATGTCCTTGTCCTCAACTCTTGATCATGCCAGTGTACCAAAAAAAAATAGGGAAAAACCCTGTTAGAAGCTCCAGATATTTAAAATTATCACATGTTTTTATCAATAGACATATCAACTTGCAGACATTATGCATTTTATTTGAATGGATCAAATCAGACATGTGCAATAAATCAGATCAATCATGTTCAAAATTGCTTCATCTCATGTTACAGAAGAAGCAGTGATCCTGATTAGGAGTATGCAAGTACAAAGTGCAATGACCAAAGAAATGATTACAGTCATAAAAAGGTATTCTCCTTTATTTTGATAATAATTGAAATATGTTTCGCTATTCAGAATACTTCATAGTTAGAACAAATGAGCATATGGAACAACAATAAGACAAAAGAATGTGTTGTTTCAGCATAAGGATATTTTTTTCTTTCATACACGAGTCAAATCAAATCTAAGATGTCATAAAAGTACATAAGGTGCAATGAAGGACAGCCTTGTAATAAATGGAGAATCAGATGGATGAACTTTGCCAAGACTGTCATGAAATTAACCAAGTGGAGCAGCCTCATAGAATGTTGATTTACATGAAGTGAAGGCTACAAGAGCCATTACAAAATGATGAACTGTCATGATACCATATCATACAATGCTATCAAACTGTTATAATACCTTTTAAGACATTTGGAAGAAAAATGATGCCAAATAAAAGTGCCAGAACAAGCAAAGCCTGATGAGAGGCATGTGAACAACAATATATGAGGTAACATGTGTTTATTCAGTATACAAAAGGTACAATTTCTTTGCTACAGAAGATATGGATATCAAACATCGCATGCTACAGCCATGTGTCTAAGTAAAATAGCGCAATATAAAGAATATAGCCATGCTACAAAACTGGAGCATCATGTACATCATGTTCAAGACCATATCATACAATGGAGTTACAGTCATAGACAGAAGATAGCATAGAAAAGATCAAATCTAAATGTTCATTACACACAGGAGATGGTTGATGCAAAGGTGCATATCATGTTCAAGTTCAAATCATGCAATAAAGTACAGATGAAAGAATAAAAGAAGATACAGTGTTTTTTAAAGATACCACATCTGGTAAAATCAAATGACATTCAGGAAGTGAAATAAATAAAAATAGGTTGTTCTGTATGTTCTTATTTTTACATACTCATGTGAACAGGTTTAATTCTTTCTAGAGTGCTCATGAGATCACTTTGTTTTTGAAGTCACTGTTAAGAGAAAAGAAAGAAATATATGTATGTTGTTACAAGAAGCCACAGAGAAAGAAAATATAGCATGGCCATGACCGGAAAGGCCTATTTCTTTGAAGAAATAAAGAACCCTTTTTCTTGAGACCCTAAATGCATGTTCTTGTATATAGAAAAGGAATATATCAGAGAAAGAGAGGTTATAGGCCGTAACTAAAAGGGCATTTTTCCTATGTAAAGTTCAAAACCCATATCTTATTTTTCAAACCCTAATGCAAAGAGACAAAATGTAGATAAAGGAGATGTCAAAGTTGAAGTTACAACATGACCATGATAGGAGAAGGGTCGTTCTTGAAAGAAAAGATACCCATTTTTATTTTTGAAACCCTTACCAAAAATGTGCATACACAGTTCAAGAGAATGAAGATACAGAAAGGCCGAATAAAAGAGCTCACCTCACATTTTGTAGAGAGGAGAGAAACCACAGGGGCCACAGGCCTTCTTTCTATTTTTGAACCCCCTTCCAAATACATGGAGGTTGGCACAAGAAGCACAAAAAGAAAGTTTCATGTTAAAAGAAATGAATAAAAGACTTGCAGAAAAGAAGAGAGGAAACCATCTAGCCACAGCCATGGTGAAAGAAAATCATAGAAAGATCAAAGAAAGTTCATTATCATACACAGAAAAGGCTCACCTTTCTTATTTCTGTTAGAGATATATGAGAGAAGCCACCAAAATAGTAGAACAGAGAGTGGAGAAGCATTTTCCTTCCAAACCCTAGCCGTCGGCTCTTGAAGTTGCAGAGCTAAAGGAAACATGCAAACCAAGTCAAGGGTCAAAATATCCCTTTTTACCTTATGTATTTTTGAATGCATATAAAGTAAAAAACAAAGATCATTCAAAGGTAAGATTATGGAGTTTTATCTTGCATGGAGATATAAAGACAAGTGAATACAAGGTAGCAGAGACAAGGTGTATGAAGACAAAATCATGTAAAAGATAAAGTGATATGGATGAGAAATGCATATGAAGATATGGTCAAGGTAGAAAATGGACATGGTAATGATACATGTGAAATCAAAATGATAGTAAGAGGGTTAAATGGAGTGATAAGGGAATATTCTTATGCCTTAAGTGCATGTGTAATGCAACTAGAAGGTTTTCTTTTGCATGGAATTATAAGGTGATAATGATGCAATTATCATTCTTCTTGATAATTCATTATATTATTTTGCATATAAATGACCTAATTATTGCATGGGAGGCATAAGGGGCTATTTTTTTTCATTTTTCATGTATGAAGACCTAATTGAATTTTGGCATCATTATCATGCAAAAACATGCAAATTAGATGAATGTAAAAGGAGAGATAAGGTGTATCCTTTTTCTTCCATTTCTTCATGATTTTACAACTATATATCATGTAAACAAATTGATAAAGTAATATTTTATAAATTACTCAATTATTTTGTCACAAGTTGTAAAATTGGAGAAATTAGACAAATTGAAACTCATAATAGAGTAAGTCATGCAAATGATTACTTTATTAATTTTCCACATGGTCTATACATGCAATATCATGCAAGATGGAGAAATTAAGTTAATTGAGGACTTTTGAAGTCTTTTTGCATGGCTTGGAGGTCAAAATAGAGAAGATTGGTCAACTCTTTGATCAAACACATGGAGACTAGCAGATTGGAGCTATTTTTGCTCATTTTGAGGTAGTTTTGACCCTTATTTTTAGGGATTTCATTGTTTGATCGTGGATCAAATTGGAGAGCTTATTTTTAGAGGCAGTTAACTGCAGTTGATTTTTCATGCCTCTTGGTGAGAGAGCAAACTATATATTGTAAAGAAAAACTTAGGTTTTTCTAGTTCTTGCCTTTTTGCTTTTTACACTTTGAGAGAAAAAGAGGTTTTGTAACTCACTTATTTGCAGATTTATAGAGATTACAGGAGGTTATAGGTTCTATACTTTGTCTTATGCAATTATTTCCTTTATTTTTTAGTTTGATCAAGTATCTACCTTCCATTAATGCAACTTGTATGAGTGATTTGATGAGATTTTATTGTGTTTAAAAATCAAAACCTTTAAAATCATTGTATCATTAGTACTTGTTTGTGTTAGATAGCATTGAAAATCATAGGTCTTAGGCTGTGCAATTGGAAAACGTTTCTTTTATGTTGTGAAAAAACCCTTTTTCCTTCAAACATAAATATTTTCCAGTCTCCTATAGAAACATTATTCTGATCAATTTGTTGAAAGTGGTATGTGTGGATAGTTTTTCTAAGATCTATTGTGAGTTAGATTGCCAAGTTTTTATCATTATTAGGTACATCACCATATTTTTACAGTTTTTGCTTTTAGAAAGATCATTTTACCCTTTTTCACATCAGAGTCATAGATCTAATTAAATATTTTAAGGGAACCAGCCCATAATCTAGAGGTTCAAACTTGACATAGGTCACCCACAGCCTGAGTTTGATCCCATGTTTCAAAGAATTACTGAGTATCACAACTTTGCATCACGAGTGCAATCCTAATCGAGAATAGTTTTTAGCATGCCTGGTGGGACTTTTAAGTAATTTTCAGTTCAAAAAGAACTTATTTATTTTTGCTATTTTGGTATGATCAGCAGATTTTACAGCCTTTTAGAGGTTTATTTTCAAGTACATGGCGACTCTAATTTTTTAGTTTTATAGATCAGATCTTGCAACTTATGAAAAAGTATCAAATAAGGTCAAATAAAGATTCTAAGAAGAAGCATATTCAGTTATCTCCACCAAAAAGGAGGATAAAAGTAGATAGAGTTTTCAGACCAACAAGTACAGTAGTACCAAATCTATCAAATACACAGCTAGAATTTGCTTCTCATCATAATCCCTTGTTTGCAAGTTCATTAGTACCTCATATTTCTCCATCAGCAAGCACGAGAGAACAAGTGCCTATTTTTCAAGAGGATCCTATTTTTAAAGAGCTTGAGGAAGAGGAACTTGTGTTACAAGAGGTACTAGTACCAATACAAGTACCAATTGTTCAAATGTTTGCAGCAGCTGGAGCAGCCCCTGGGGGAGCACCTGGAGGAGGAGGTGGAGGAAATCTAAGACCACCAAGAAATCAACCATTTGTCACCTTTAATGGGAGCAGCCCATTAAATTTAAGGCAACATGATGATATACTAGTGGTTGCATTGAAAAAGTCTACATAATTTCAATGGTGAGGATGGAACCACACTGATATAACACATCAGAGATGTAGCATCATTGTGTTCTGCTCATCATATTACAGAAGAGAATGTAGCAATCAGGTTATTAGCAGCATCTTTCAAAGGTAAATCTCTTCAATGGTTTATAAGTCTAAGAGTTAATTCTATTACATCATGGGATGAATTAGGAGCTACTTTGAATAGACAATTTCAAGATAAATCTGATCATTTATCACTTGTTGAGCAAATGACTACTATCAAGAGGGCCCCACAAGAGAAAATGATAGATTTCAATTATAGATTTCAAAGGACATGGAATAGAATTCAAAAAATGATAAAGCCTTCACTTGAGCATGCATTTTTTATTATTTAAGAGTATTAAATAGTGATATTGTTGTCATGATTTAGTCTATGGGTGGGGTTACTTTACCAGCTGCATTTGATATTGCAATAAGGGTAGAAAATAGTTTAATACAAGCTGGTAAAATTGCACCAAGGCCTCCTATACCAATATTTCTTGATATTCAACCATCAATACTAATAGCAGTACCTCCTATTGCATCAATTCCTGCTATGCCAGCCTTTGGCTATCAAAACACTGTTAAAAATGCTGCTGATCCAATTCTTTTTTATATTCAAGAGCTTAAAGGAAATCAACAAAACATAGCAAAATTATTGCAGACTGTAAGCAACAATTTAGTGAGTCTAAAAATTCAAGCAAATCAGAATAACAGACCATACCAAGCCCCATATTAGCCAAATAGACCTCCTTATCAGGCAGATTACCAAGGACAAAAAAGAAACTATAATAACAGATCAAATTAGCAATATAATCCCAATACTGTTAGCTCATCAAAAGAGCTTGTACCCATACAAAATAATATGATTGAGGATTATGCATGGTATTATCCATGTAATTAGCCTCATAACTAGGCTACTTGCATGAATGGAATGGTCAGTCAAGCACTCATGGTACAGAATAATTATGTTGCTGCTGAAAATATAGCAAGTGATGTAAATGATCAACTAGATGTTCAGCCTCAGTATAGTAATCCTGATGTTGCTCTAATGAACTGGCAAGCTAATGAGTTTTGTGGTGTAAATCAATTGCCAGGTCAGAAACAGTCTTTTACTAATATTGCAGCTAATACCAAGTCAAAAAGAGAGCTATAGACTTACAACAGCAAGTTGGAAATGAAAAATAGCAAGCTGGAAATGTACAACAACAAGCTGATAAAGGGAAAAGTATAGTTTTTGCAAGTCAACAAGGTCCAAATCAAGCTTCCACTTCTCAAAATATTCATATTCTACCAAGAAGACAGCAAAAAATTGAAAAAAGACAGCCAAAAGCTCAGAAATAGTCAAGTAAAAATCAATCAGATGCTGCTGTTCCCAAAGTACAGCAAAAGGTTAGTGGTCCTTATTTCAATATTTTGGATCATATGAAGAAAGCCATTGTTAGCATATCCATATTAGATGTTTTACACATCCCTGGTCAGAAAGACCTGTTATAAGATGTTTTAGCTCAATTGTCTTTATCAAGTGAGGTACAAACAGCTCAGCTCTAGGTTATGCTTACCAATGAGGCATAGAATAACAATGAACAACAAAACAAGTGATCAAACCACTACCTTTTTATGTTACCTTGATAGTTGGTGATCATTTAGTACATAACTGTATGATTGACTCAGGAGCTAGTAGCTTAGTGATGCCAAAACAGCTAGTTAATAAACTTGGTTTGAAATATGAGCCCATTGTAAGAGGACTCATGCAATTAGATGGTACTGAGGTCAACACTGTTGGAATATTCAAGAATCTAGGTCTTACCTTACATGCCTGTCCAAATTTTGTCATACATCAAGATATACATGTCATTGACTTGCCACCTAGTTTTGCCATCTATTTATCCAAAGATTTTACAACAAGATTAGGAAGTTATTTATCTTCTAATTAGACACGTCTATTTTTTAGAACCAGATATGGAACCAAAGTTACAATAAAATCTAAGCCATTAGCAAAAGACTACCTTGAACCATATACACCTAGTCCAATAAATGCAAACCTTCAATTTTTTATCAAGAACATCTACCTATTGTTCAAGATCCAAGTACACCTTTAGAGGGCATACCAAATTTGGTTTTAAACCAGTGGGCAACAGTAAATCATGAAACATATCCTTTTGATCAGATGGATGAAATAGGTCTTTGTGTGTATATGATACAAGAGAAAATTGCAGTCATTCCAAATCTATTAAAAGGAGAAAATCAGCAAGTTATAGAATTTGGAAATGATGTTTGGCAGCTCTATTTTGATGGTTCTAGGAGTAAGGTTGGTGTTGGTGGAGGAGCTGTTCTAGTTTCTCCTACAGGTGAAAGGTATTATTCATCTTTTTGTTTTGCTTTTAGTTGTTCTAATAACTCAGCTGAGTATGAAGCTTTGGTTTGTGGATTGGAATGGGCTAGAAAAAGGAACATTAAATGTCTTAAAGTCTTTAGAGACAGTGAATTAGTTGTGAAACAAGTCAGAAGTCTTGCTTCTACAAAAAATGATTTGCTAAAATTGTATAAACACAGAGTTTGGGACATGATAGAAGAATTTGATGCATTTAATCTGATATCTGTACCTAAAATTGATAATAAACAGGCTGGTAAACTAGCTGCCATAGGAGCTAAATATGATATTCCTATAGAGATGAGGAATGTTCATAGTCCTTTATATGTCAAAGTTGCTGTAAGACCATTAGTTCTAGATAATAATATCAGTTGGCAAGTGTTTGACAATGATGAACAGGTTGTAAATTTTTTGATAGAAGAGGTTGAATTTTCTATAGGTAATCAACAGAAATTTATGCAGCAATATGATGATCAAATACTTCAGTTAAAGTTAAACAAATTGCCTAAGGGGTTGCTAACCTTAGAGTCAATTTTTAATACTGATGATTAGGTAAGAAGGGACAAGCCTAGTTTGTCAATGAAACATGAACATTATGAACCTATTGAGATCTTTAAAGATAAGTTACTCAAGCTTGGAAAGGTATGTACAAAAGAAGAACAACAAGCATTCATTAAGCTTTGTCAAGAATTTAGTGATGTGTTTGCATGGGAATATGGAGATCTAAAGGGTTTGAACCCTGAGTTGGCTCAACATACTATTGAGCTTGAACCCAAGGCAAAACCTGTTAGATAGAAGCAAAGACCACTAAATCCAAATCTGGAAGTGTTTATAAAAATATAATTGAATAAGTTAATTGAAGGTAATGTTATCTTTCCTATCAAACACACTTCTTGGGTTTCTAATTTGGTTCATGTCAGAAAAAAGAATGGTGAAATCAGATTATGTGTTGATTTCTGTGATTTAAACAGAGCATCTTTAAAAGATCATTATCCTTTACCATCCATGTGTAAAGTACACAAATTTCACAAACACACAAAACTAAAGTAAAACATAGAATTACTGCAAGTAATTTAGAGTAAAGTAAAATAACTTCTATTTAACATCCATAAGGAAAAACATTAAGATATTTCAAGAGACCAAAATAATCTTTCCATTTCATAAGTTTAAAGTATAATCAAGATTACAAATCATATGTATACATCTGAAGTCATTTACAGAGTATGTAAAATTCAATAATATTACAAGTGTTAAATGTTGGCATCAAGCCTTACAAATCTTTGAAATAATAGAAGTATAAGTAATCAATATCATAAAAATCTAACAAAAGTCCTCGATCGCTATCGACCAACTGGCCATCTGCTGAATCAAAGGACAAGAATATGGTTCAGGCACTTTTTCTGCCCAACCACGAAGCTTGCGCTTCCCCGGTATCCTTCAAACTAAAGGATTCCCAACCCTGCTTGAAGAACCTAGCAATCTATAAACATATGCAGGGTGGAATCTGGTGTGTGCCTATCAATCTACATGCATTACTATCATGAATACAGCATCTCATCAATAGGATATGGCAGGGAAATATACAAATCTAGGCTATCAACCATTCATTCTATAATTGTAGACATGTCTATTTCAACATTCCCATTAGCTTTGGCCAAAGTATTAATCTATAAAATGACATACAAGTTTTGAAAAAGAAAACCTACTTCCCTGTTATTCCATACTCGACACCCGTCCCAAAATGTAATCTTTCCAAAATACACACTAAAGAAGAATAAACATAGTACATGCAAGCATCTATTGGCTTTCTAAAATTCAGATGTACAAGTTTACAATGATTCATTCTTTCTTCTTTCCAAGCATCAATACACAAAACATACTATGAAGCAGTCCACTAATTCAGTTGTTTAATTATTTCTTTAAATAATCAATTTAGTTCATAGTTCTACCTTCCTGTCATTTCTGCGACAAGAGGTTTATTCAAACACAAATAAAACATACTACAGGCTTCCTGTCGCTGTAGTGACAGGATCTACTACAGACATACAAAACAGAATAATGAACAATAGATCATTTAATTAACGGCCTTCAAAAAGTAAGATATATTATCTATAGTTTCTAATCTTTGGTTTGATTATATTTAACAAGTTTCGTAAAGGTTAAACACAACTATAGGAACTTACTGGTTTGCTACAGGAAGATGGTTATTTCCAGTTATATAAGAAAAATTGCAAGGTTTACTGTCTAAAATTAACAACTACAGATCTAATTTTCTACTTAGATTCAGAGATCTTATCGAGGCTGCCACACGAAATAAAATAGAGGTTTGCTAAGGTCAATTTTTAGAGCTAACTATGTACACTTTCAATCGACATTTTAAGTGCAAAAATACAGTCGACAAAGAGTTCCCAAAACATAAAAGGCTTAATTCAAGGAATTTATTTTAACACTGAGGTGGTCGATTGGTACAACCTTCTGTTTATTCCAGCCAGCAAGCAATTAGATTTCAAACATGAGATCTTTTACCAATCGACTAAATAGTAATCTAAGGAAGTTTTACTCAGTGAAATTTCTTGATCTGAGTGACACAAAAAAATTGTAGTCTTTTCACCATCTGAAGAGTAGAGGTTAAGGGGATAGCAAGAAGAGGGATCAATTTTGTGTGAATCATCCAAGTCATAGTTGGATCGGCCAGCATCCCAGTGATCTGAGTTTTTAAAGAAAATCCATCGACTCAATTGTATGGGCGGCCAGGCTAGAAAAATGTCAATCAACTAGGTAAAACAAGGGTCTGCTTAGAAAATAAAACCCAAAAGCATTAGCCAGGAATAAAATGGTCAACAATTCATGGTTTGATCTACATTGAAATTGACCAAGAGGAAAATTAAGAGGACATTACAGTCATTGGTAAACATCAACCTAATTCCCTGAGCATGAGGTGGCCAAAAGGTTTTAATGGTCAGAAGATAGATATGCCAGATAGAAGGCTTGAGCGGCCAGCTTTAAACATGGGTTGATTTGACATAGGAGAGACATCGAATAAGATAGAAGGAAATGCATTCAATTTACTAGCATTTTATTTACACAACAATAACAAAAACCAAAAGAGAACCTGGGGAATGATGGCGATGGTGAGACGACAAATTGGGGACGTCGCTGCCTTTCTTCCTATCGCTGCACTTCTCCAATGTCTGTCGCCCCCAAAACTTAGAAGAATTTCTTCCAAAATGTCGCTTCCCTCTCAGTAATTCGTGATCCCTTATCTGATTGATCTCCCTCCTTTAATCAATTTTTCCTCTCTTGTTTTAGACATTCAGATTGAGTTTTAAAACTTCAGTTAACTCTTGCTTTTGCATGCTCTCTTACCCACCAATTTTGAGAATAATACCGTTTAAAAATAACAGTAATAATAATATCTTTTGAACTTTTTTTCGCATGAGTGACAGAAACAAATATTTAATTCTTTATTTCAAACTCTAAATTTAATAAAGCTATTTTAATATTATTAGACTATTTTATTTAAAACAAACTATTTTAATTAGTCAAGAATAGAAATAAAATACAATATTGCATGAAATTATCTCATTTAATGTATTATTTAAATTTAAATAATATATTGTCTTCCAAACATCCATTAGTAATATTTTATTATTCAATTTAAAATACAAACATAGTTATCCTCATTAAAAATGAAACACCATTTAACTATAATTCAAAAACAATTAACCACACACTAATGCATTTAAATCCATTTCATTATGCATATGCAACTATGTGAAGTGTGTGAGGTAACTAGATAAAACCCATCACATGTTTGCCAAAAAACTAAATCTCTTCTACCTGAGCCATGCTCTTGTCCTTCGACAAGACTTGTAAAACTCAAACTCATCGCACTATCAATAAGTTAGTCCAAAATATAGCTAAGGCGACAAAATCTAAATGAATAACATATCATATCCATTGTAAATCTACTTATTGTTCCATAATTTCACTTGTAATTGACTAATGAGGTAAATATGTAAAGTCTATGAAAGTTCGAGATGTGACACCATGGAACAGATATTGCAAGTTGTTTCTGGATCAGAAAGATTCCCTTTGTTGGATGGTTATTCAGGTTATAACCAAATTTTGGTAAAAGAAAATCAATACAAGACAACTTTTACTACTAAGTGGGGCACACTAGGTTACAGAAAGATGCCATTTGGCTTATCAAATGCAGGTGCAACATTCCAGAAAGCTATGGACATGGCCTTTCAAGGCCTTATCAATAAGTTTGTACTTGTGTACTTAGATGATGTAACTATTTTTTCTAAGAAAGATGAAGATCACTTTCATCATTTAAGATTGATTTTTGAAAGATGCAGAGATTTTGGGGTTTCAATCAACCCAAAAAAGAGTTTTTTTTTTTTTATTTTTTATTTTTTTACATAAAGGGATACTTTTAGGACACAGTATCAAAAGATGGTATAACTATTGATCCTGAAAGAATTTCTGCCATACTAGCATTACCTCTTCCAGCCCATAAAAAGGGCCTACAAAGTTTTCTTGGCAAAATAAACTTTATAAGAAGATTTATACCTAACATAGCAGCTTTGTTGCAGCCTCTTACATCCATGTTAAAGAAGAATATATCTTTCAGCTAGAGAAAAGAAGGAAAGTAGAGCTTTGAAGAAATAAAAGAGACACTTGTTGCTGCCCCAACACTAATCAATCCAAATTTTGACAAAGATTTTATTTTGTATGCATTTGGCAGTGTTGATATTATATTAGCTATGCTTTGTCAGCAAAATAAGGAAGGATTGGAACAGCCTGTGGCTTTCTTTAGCCAAATTCTACATGATTATGAGGTAAGATATTCTTTTGTTGAAAAGTGTGTATTGGCTATTATAAGGACCCTAAAGAAATTTAAACACATGCTTTCAAATAATAGGATTCAATTAATGGTTGCCCATCCTACAGTAAAAGAATTCTTGCTTAGTAAGGATTTGAATGATAAGAGTGTAGGGTGGATAACAAAGGTTATGGAGTATGACATCCAAATTAAAGTTACCAAGCTGGTTTGAGGCAAAAGACTATGTGAACAGCTTGCAGATCATGAACAAAACAACACTGAACTTGAAGGAAAAGCTAAGACAGTGCTACAGAATGAAGCAGCATCTGTTGTCCTAGATTCCCCTGCAAGTTGGGTGTAGAATATGATCCATTATCTGCATACTGGAGATTGTCCTCAAGGCTTGGATAGATCAACAAGAAGATACTATAGATTGCAGACAATTCCTTATGCTATGATAGATGGAATCTTGTACAAAAAAGATTTTAATGGTGTTTTACTAAGGTGCGTATAGCTAGATCAGATTCAAAAGATTCTAGAAGAGTTTCATGATGGACCTTCTGGAGGTCATTTTGCAGCCAGAACAACAGTTTTGAAAATTATGAGAGCTAGTTATTATTGGCCTGAGATGTTCAGGGATACACATGATTGGGTAAAGAAATGTTTAAAATGTTCAGTTCTTGTAGGTAAACAAAAACTTGCAGCAATGCCCTTGCATCCAATCCAGGTAGAGTAGCCATTTGGCAAGTGGGGATTGGACTTCATTGGTCCTATCAATCCACCATCTAGCCAAGGACACAAGTGGATATTGACTGCTACTGATTATTTTACCAAATGGATTGAAGCAGTTGCATTAAAAGAAGATAATGAAACTTCTGTCCTAAATTTCTATCAAGATCTAGTGTACAGGTTTGGTACTCCTGACTTAATTATTTCAGATAATGCTTTAGCATTTATTGGTTTAAGAGTATTTGATTGGTCTGTCAAAAATAACATATTTCTGAATACTTCATCAAATTATTACCCTCAAGGTAATGGTCAGGTCAAATCAACTAACAAAAATCTGATTAAAATCGTAAAGAAAATAGTTGATGAAAATCAAAGATCTTGGCATGACAAGTTAAAGTTAGCCTTATGGGCTGATAGGATAACTCCTAAAAGAGAAACAGGTAATTCACCTTATGTTCTAACATATGGCAAAGATGCCAAACTACCAATATCAATTGAGTTACCAACTTTGAGTTACATAAAAGAGCTGGCATTACTTGAGGAACAACCAATGGAGATAAGGCTTGCACAATTGATAGAACTGGAAGAGATCAAGAAGGATGCCTTGAAAACATTAGAAATGCACCAAGCCCAAATGAAAAGGGCATTTGATAGAAAAGCATTCCCAAGAATATTTAAAGAAGGAGATCTGGTTTTCAAATGGAATGAATTAAAGAGCAAACCTGGTCAATGTACAAAATTTGATGCTATGTGGGATGGACCATACATCATTGTAGAATGCAAGAACACAATGTATTTCAGCTTGCTAAGTTAGATGGAGAGGTGTTTCCAATCCCTGTCAATGGGATTCACCTCAAGTTGTTTTATTAGAGAAGCGGCTTTTTGCTGCAAATAAGTGCTTTTGCACATTTAGTTTCAGTTATTGTTTTATTTTCCAAGAAGTGCTTTTGCACATTTTGCTGGCTATGTCTTAAGCAAGATAAAATAGTTTCAGTTTCAGTTTTGTTTTGTTGCTGTAGTTTTCTATCAGTCTGAGTTGTAGAAAGTATTTTTTTAAGTTCAAGGCAGAAGAAGACTCATGTGCCCAATGGAATTGCAAGGCTACTGGTTCTAATTTGTTTAGCAGGCAAACACCCTTGAGAGTTCGCTAGAAATGTTACTAAATTATGTTCACACCTAATTTAGTTAGACCTGATTTGCAATTGTTACAAGAGGAGTAAAAGAAAACTTTTAAGTTAATGCAATTAGTGAATGTATGATGTCTTGGCAAGAGAAAACAAGGATCAGTTGTCAGGATAATCTGACAGTCCAATCAGGACTGTCAAACCATCCTGACAAAAGAAAATCTAATGACAAGATATCAGACAATCAATGAATGACATAATAGATCTAACTGGTTTAATCTTTCAGTTATGAGATAATTGAATTATTCAAGTGATCACAATTCAAAGTGAAAGAAAAGTATTTATAAAAGCTGTCATTTCATATCATGTTTTGAACATATGTTTTATATCAGTTTCAGTTATTCTATCCTATGCATTTGATTCAAAAAAAAGTAAACATACATAAATCAATTGCATAAGGCAAAGTAACTGATCATATTTAAAGAAATGTTTAAATGTGTCCCACACAAGCCTCACTGTGTTTGATCCTCATTTTAAGATTGGTCAACTCTTGGATCAAACACATGGAGACATTTTGAGGCAGTTTTGACCCTTATTTTTAGGGATTTCATTGTTCGCTCGTGGATCAAATTAAAGAGCTTATTTTTAGATGCAGTTAACTGCAGTTGATTTTTCATGCCTCTTGGTGAGAGAGCAAACTATATATTGTAAAGAAAAACTTAGGTTTTTCTATTTCTTGCCTTTTTGCTCTTTACACTTTGAGAGAGAAAGAGGTTTTGTAACTCACTTATTTGCAAATTTATAGAGATTACAGCAGGTTACAGGTTCTATACTTTGTCTTATGTAATTATTTCTTTTATTTTTCAATTTGATCAAGCATCTACCTTCCATTAATGCAAATTGTATGAGTGATTCGATGAGATTTTATTGTGTTTAAACATCAAAACCTTTAAAATCATTATCTCATTAGTACTTGTTTGTGTTAGATAGCATTGAAAATCACAGGTCTTAAGTTGTGCAATTGGAACACCTTTCTTTTATGTTGTGAAAAAAACCTTTTTTCCTTCAAACGGAAATATTTTCCAGCCTCCCTTAGAAACATTTTTGTGATCAATTTGTTGAAAGTTGTATGTGTGGATAGCTTTTCTAAGATCTATTGTGAGTTAGATTGCCAAGTTTTCATCATTATTAGGTGTATCACCATATTTTTACAGTTTTTGCTTTTAGAAAGATCCTTTTACCCTTTTTCACATCAAAGTCATAGATCCAATTGAATATTTTAAGGAAACCAACCCATAATCTGGAGGTTCAAATTCGACATAGGTCACCCACAGCCTGAGTTTGATCCCGTGTTTCAAAGAATTGTTGAGTATCATAACATTGCATCACGGGTGTAATCCTAATCAACAACAGTTTTTGGCACGCCTGGTGGGACTTTGAATTGATTTTCAATTCAAAAAGAACTTATTTATTTATGTTGTTTTGGTATGATCAGCAGATTTTACAGTTTAGAGGTTTATTTTCAAGTACTTGGTGACTCTAATTTTTTGGTTTTATAGATCATATCTTGCAGCTTATGAAAAAGTATCAAACAAGGTCAAATAAAGATTCTGAGAAGAAGCATATTTAGTTATCTCCACCAAAAAGGAGGATAAAAATAGATAGAGTTTTTAGACCAACAAGTACATCAGTACCAAATCTGCCAAATACACAGCTAGAATTTGCTTCTCATCAGAATCCCTTGTTTGCAAGTTCATTAGTACCTCATATTTCTCCACCAACAAGCAAAAGAGAACAAGTCCCTGTTTCTCAAGAGGATCCTATTTTTCAAGAGCTTGAGGAAGAGAAACCTATGTTACAAGAGGTACTAGTAGCAATCCAAGTACCAATTGTTCAAATGTTTGCAGCAACTGGAGCAGTCCCTAGGGGAGCACTTGGAGGAGGAGGAGGTGGAGGAAATCCAAGACCACCAAGAAATTAGCCATATGTCAGGCAACATGATGATATACCAGTGGCTACATTGAGAAGTCTGCATAATTTCAACGGTGAGGATGGAACCACACAGATAGAACACATCAGAGATGTAGCATCATTGTGTTATGTTCATCATATTATAGAAGAGAATGTAGCAATCAGGCTATTAGCAGCATCTTTCAAAGGTAAAGCTCTTCAATGGTTTAGAAGTCTAAGAGTTAATTCTATTACATCGTGGGATGAATTAGGAGTTGTTTTGAATAGACGATTTCAAGATAGATCTGATCATTTATCACTTGTTGAGTAAATGACTACTATCAAGAGGGCCCCATAAGAGCAAATGATAGATTTCAATTACAAATTTCAAAGGACATGGAATAGAATTCTAGAAATGGTAAAGCCTTCACCTGAGCATGCATTTTTGTATTATTTAAGAGTATTAAATAGTGATATTGCTATCATGATTCAGTCTATGGGTGGGGTTACTTTACCAGCTACATTTGATATTGCAATAAGGGCAAAAAATAGTTTAATACAAGCTAGTAAAATTGCACCAAGGCCTCCTATACCAAAATTTCCTGATATTCAACCATCAATACCAATAGCAGTACCTCCTATTGCATCAATTCCTGCTATACCAGCCTTTGGCTATCAAAACACTGTTAAAAATGTTGCTCATCCAATTCTTTATGATATTCAAGAGCTTAAAGGAATTAGCAAAACATAGCAAAATTATTGCAAACTGTAAGCAATGATTTAGTGAGTCTAAAAATTCAAGAAAATCATAATAACAAACCATACCAAGCCCCATATTAGGTAAATAGGCCTCCTTATCAAGCAGAGTACCAAGGACAAAAAAGAAACTATAATAACAGATCAAATTAGTAGTATAATCTCAATACTGTTAGCTCATCAAAAGAGCTTGTACCCATACAAAATAATATGATTTAGGATTATGCATGGTGTTATCTATGTAATAAGCCTCATAACCAGGCTACTTGCATGAATGGAGTGGTCTGTCAAGCACTCATGGTACAAAATAATTATGTTGCTACTGAAAATATAGCAAGTGATGTAAATGATCAACTAGATGTTCAGCCTCAATATAGTAATCCTGATGTTGCTCTAATGAACTAGCAAGCTAATGAGTTTTGTGGTGTAAATCAATTACCATGTCAAAAATAGTCTTTTACTAAAATTGCAGCTAATACCAGGTCAAAAAAGAGAGCTGTAGACTTACAATAGCAAGTTGGAAATGAAAAATAGCAAGCTGATATTAATAAACAAGCTAAAAATTTACAACATCAAGCTGATAAAGGGAAAAGTATAGTTTTTGCAAGTCAACAAGGTCCAAATCAAGCTTCCACTTCTCAAAATATTCATACTCTGCCAAGAGGACAGCAAACAACTAAAAAAAGATAGCCAAAAGCTTAGAAATAGTCAAGTGAAAATCAATCAGATGCTGTTGTTCCCAAAGTACAACAAAAGGTTAGTGGTTCTTCTTTCAATATTTTGGATCATATGAAGAAAGCCACTGTTAGCATGTCCATATTAGATGTTTTACACATCCCTGGTCAGAAAGACCTGTTACAAGATGCTTTCACTCAATTGTCTTTATCAAGTGAGGTACAAATAGCTTAGCCCTAGGTTATGCTTACCAATGAGGCACAAAATAACAATGAACAGCTAAAACAAGTGATCAAACCACCACCTTTTTATGTTACCTTGATAGTTGGTGATCATTTAGTACATAACTGTATGATTGACTCAAAAGCTAGTAGCTCAGTGATGCCAAAATAGCAAGCTAATAAACTTGGTTTGAAATATGAGCCCATTGTAAGAGGAGTCATGCAATTAGATGGTACTAAGGTCAACACTGTTGGAATATTCAAGAATCTAGGTCTTACCTTACATGCATGTCCAAATTTTGTCATACATCAAGATATACATGTCATTGACTTGCCACCTAGTTTTGCAATCTGTTCATCCAGAGATTTTACAACAAGATTAGGAGGTTATTTATCTTCTGATTAGACACATCTATTTTTAGAACCAGATATGGAACCAAAGTTACAATAAAATCTAAGCCATTAGCAAAAGAGCACCTTGAACCATATACACCTAGTCTAATAAATGCAAACCTTTCAATTTTTGATCAAGAACATCTACCTACTGTTCAAGATCTAAGTACACCTTTAGAGGGCATACCAGATTTGGTTTTAGACCAGTGGGCAGCAGAAAATCATGAAACAAATCCTTTTGATCAGATGGATGAAATAGGTCTTGGTGTGTATATGATACAAGAGAAAAATGCAGTCATTTTAAATCTGCTAAAAGGAGAAAATCATCAAGTTGTAGAATCTAGAAATGATGTTTGCCAACTCTATTTTGATGGTTCTAGGAGTAAGGTTGGTGCTGGTGGAGGAGTTGTTCTAGGTTCTCCTACAGGTGAAAGGTATTATTCATCTTTTCGTTTTGCTTTCAGTTGTTCTAATAACTTAGTTGAGTATGAAGCTTTAGTTCATGGATTGGAATGGGCTAGAAAAAGGAACATTAAATGTCTTAAAGTCTTTGGAGACAGTGAATTAGTTGTGAAACAAGTCAGAAGTCTTGCTCCTACAAAGAATGATTTGTTGAAATAGTATAAACACAGAGTTTGGGACATGATAGAAGAATTTGATGTATTTAATCTGATATTTGTACCTAGAACTGATAATAAACAGGCTGATAAACTAGCTGCCATAGGAGCTAAATATGATATTCCTACAGAGATGAGGAATGTTCATACTCCTTTATATGTCAAAGTTGCTATAAGATCATCAGTTCTAAATAATAATATCAGTTGGCAAGTGTTTGACAGTGATGAACAGATTGTAAATTTTTTAATAGAAGAGGCTGAATTTTCTATAGGTAATCAACAGAAATTTATGCAGCAATATGATGATCAAATACTTCAGTTAAAGTCAAACAAATTGCCTAAGAGTTTGCTAACCTTAGAGTCAATTTTTAATATTGACGATTAGGTAAGAAGGGACAAGCCCAGTTTGTCAGTGAAATAGGAATAGTATGAACCTATTGAGATCTTTAAAGATAAGTTACTCAAGCTTGGAAATGTATGTACAAAAGAAGAACAACAAGCATTCATTCAGCTTTGTCAAGAATTTAGTGATGTGTTTGCATGGGAATATGGAGATCTAAAGGGTTTCAACCCCGAGTTGGCTCAACATACTATTGAGCTTGAACCCAAGGCAAAACATGTTAGACAGAAGCAAAGACCACTAAATCCAAAGCTGGAAGTGTTTATGAAAATAGAATTGAATAAGCTAATTGAAAGTAATATTATCTTTCCTATCAAGCACACTTCTTGGGTTTCTAATTTGGTTCCTGTTAGAAAAAATAATGGTGAAATCAGATTATGTGTTGATTTTCGTGATTTAAACAAAGCATCTTTAAAAGATCATTATCCTTTACCATCCATGGAACAGATATTGCAGGTTGTTTCTGGATCAGAAAGATTCTCTTTGTTGGATGGTTATCCAGGTTATAACCAAATTCTAGTAAAAGAAGATCAGTATAAGATAGCTTTTGCTACTAAGTGGGGCACACTAGCTTACAGAAAGATGTCATTTGGCTTATCAAATGCAGGTGCAACATTCCAAAAAGCTATGGACATGGCCTTTCAAGGCCTTATCAATAAGTTTGTACTTGTGTACTTAGATGATGTAACTATTTTTTCTAACAAAGCTAAAGATCACTTTCATCATTTAAGACCAATTTTTGAAATATGCAGAGAGTTTGGGCTTTTAATCAACCCAAAAAAGAGTATTTTTTCTGTTCATGAAGGGAAATTTTTAGGACACATAGTGCCAAAAGATGGTATATCTATTAATCCTGAAAGAATTTCTGCCATACTAGCATTACCTCTTCCAACCCATAAAAAGGGCCTACAAAGTTTTCTTGGCAGAATAAACTTTTTAAGAAGATTTATACCTAACATGGTGCAAGAGCACCCCTTCAACAGGATCAACATACACAAGAGGGAGAAGAATAAGACTAATATAGTTTTGACATTTCATGTTACCTTATAGCATCTTCAAAATGTAACACTCTATATTGGCATTTCATGTTTGTAAACTCCAAACTTGACATTTTAGACAGTTTGGATTAAGGGAAGGGTTAATCAAGGTGTCTTAACATTAAGAGTTTTGCTATCCCATGCAAAGTAGGTGTCATGTGGTTAATTAGGGGCTTCTACCAATAATCTTGGAAAACTCAAATCCCAGAAACAGAGAGGAATGTTGGTCTCTCACTGTTGGGAAAGTTAAATAGGAAAATCCTCTGGAATAGGGGCAGTGTGTTTTGGTTTTTGTCGAACAGTTGAATGTGGTTTTGAAACACTAAGAAGGAGAAATAGAAATTCTGTAAATTGGTTTTCTTTCCAAATTTCTAAATTCTGTGTAGATACTCTGTGTAGAAATTCATTCTGGATAGAATCTGTGTATAATTTAAATTTAGTGCCTCTGTGGTCGAAATGACTAGATAAATCCATTCCACTGGTGGATTTCTGTGAAATTAGTGGAATGGACTTGTAAATTATTTCCCCATTTTTGTTTATTCGTTTATCTGTTAGGTATGGTAGGATAGGAATTGCAGAACCACTCCAAGTATCTCATTAGTGTATACCGTTGTTGCAGCTGAGTGTCCATGTGTGTATATTGGCTGTATACGTCCTATGTGAATGTCAAGACTATCTATGGAAGTACATTTACTGTGTATACGTCAATTGTATATAGATTGTGTGTTTACTATTGCATGGCGAGAAGATACCAGTTATGAGTATCTGTCATTTGTATGAGATAACCTTCTGTGTGTATCCTGCATTCAGGTCATCGGTGTGAGAAGTAAGAAAGTCTGGTCGAAAAGGAGTTGACATAGGGATTTCGGCGTGACAGGAGACATCGGCGGAAGGAATAAGGACCTCACCAATAGGTATGTGTCTGGCCGACGAGGAGCTGGCACACAGGGCATCGGTGTGACCAAGAATATCGGCAAAGGATACAAGGTTTTCGCTGATAGTTCTAGGTCTTGGCAATAAGGAGTTTGTTCTTTGGGGTGACAAGTGACATCGATGGGGAGTATAAAGCCTTCACCGATAGTTGTATGTCCTGGCGATAAGGAATTTGGCATTGGCATGAGGAAAAGCATCGGGCGAACAAAAATTGGTAAGGCCGACAATGCATGTTCTCACTGATCGGGGTGACAATAGGGAAGTGTCGCCGATAGGGAGTTCATCGGTAGGAGACTACCCATCAGAAGAGGAGAAGAAAGTTTGGTCGATGGTAATAGGTGTTACCGACGGTGAAGTGGGTGCTAAGTATATCGACGTGACCAAGGGCATCGGCAGAAGGAATAACATCTTTGCCGATAGGTGTATGTCTTGGTGACAAGGTGTTTGGCGTCGGCGTGAGTGGGGTATTGGGGAGACTTCCTGTAGCTAGGCCGACAATATAAGTGTTACCGATAGGCAACTTAGTCAAAGGTGGTGACTGTTGGTGAAGGTGACAGGGACCGGCAATCACCGGTTGAAGATTATTGGTATCAGTGTGACAATTAGCATCGGGGTGAGATGCATTAGAGGGGCCGATAGCCATTGTTAGGCTGATAGGGTATATCGGTGAGACATTTTGTTAACTCTTGCCGATGAAATGAGAAACACCAAATTCCACCATTAGTACACATTTCCAGCTGTGGCTCTACATCAAGTGGTATCAGAGCTAGAGAAAGCTCTGGGAAAGGCTGTTGTGTATTTTGATTTCGAAAGGTGTTTGTTCCATCTAGCAGTAGAAGGAGAAAGCAAAATGTCAGAAGGAGAAGCTTCAGAAACTTTTCTAGCAAAAATGACTAATGCTGAATTGACGGCCTTGGTGAGAAAGCAAATAGCAGAGAGCAGAGCTGATAGAGCTTAGAATCAGACATTGAAAGAAGAACTAGAGAAGTTGAGGGACAGAGTGGAGAAAGGGGAAGAAAACTCTAGTGAACGAGAAGATGGGGATGATGAGGAGACCCCAAAGCAGGAAGAGCTAGTGGTTCCTGCAGACCAGAGACCCTTACTCAATGCCCTCTGGTCCATGGAAAGAAGGACCATGGATGTGAAAATAGACCTGCCAGTGTTTGCAGGAAGAATGGAACCTGATTCAGTAATGGAGTGGATAGACTCCTTAAACAATTTCTTTGAGACCGAGGAAATACCAGAACACCAAAGAGTGAAGATGGCTCAGTCCAAAATGAAAGGAGCTACACTGACTTGGTGGAATTTCATCTAAGATGACAGGGTGAAAGAGGGAAAGAACAAAGTTATAACATGGAAGAGAATGATGGCATTGGTGAAGGAGGCCTATGTTCCATTGGATTACAATATCCAATTACATAAGAGGAAACAGAATTTGAAGCAGAAGGAGCTAGATGTCAGCTCACACACAAAAGAATTCATGAAGTTGTGTGTAAAAACAAAGGTAAGGGAAGGTGATGAAGAGAAGATAGCAAGGTACCTCAATGGATTGAGGTTCAACATCCAAGAAGACCTAAATCTGCATAATCTAGATATAGTTCAAAAATGCTATCAAATGGCACTCAAAGTGGAAGAAAAATTAAAGAGAAGGCATGAGCAGAACAATAGAGGTAGAGGAAGATAGCAGAGAGGAGGAAGAAGTCCTTTTAGAGGCAGAGGATTTGGATACCAAAGTGAATCCAATCAAGAGAACAGCAGAGGAGATATCAGTCAGAACCAAGGGGGGAGCTACAATCAAAGGGAAAACTTCAGGGGCAGAAGACCATCATTTAGAGGAAGATCTCAGGGTAGAGAACCTATCAGATGTTACAATTGCAATCAAGAAGGCCATATAGCCAGCAGATGTCTAGCAAAGGCAACAAGTTCAATAGGAGAAAAGAGGATCAATCTGATCCAAGAATCTGATTGTCAAAGTGTAGCAAGCTCAAGCACTAATCCAAGTGTGAATGTTCCTGACAGTTATGGGTATCCTGAGAATGGAGAATCTTTGATGATTAGAAGAGCAATGACCACCATGAAGATGCCTGGAAAAGAACCTCCACAAAGGAAGTCTCTCTTCAGGACTACTTGCAAGGTAGAAGGAAAGGTATGTAAAGTTCTAATTGACTCTGGATCTACTGAGAATTTTGTATCCATTGAGATGGTAGAAAAGCTTAAGCTTAAGAGACTACCACATCCTTGCCCATATAAAATTTCATGGCTCACCCAAGGTCAGCAAACAGTTGTAGAAGAACAGGCTTGGGTAGAATTGCAAATTGGCCCATACAAGGATAGGTTATTGTTTGACATTGCCAAGATGGATGCTTGCCATCTCCTATTTGGAAGACCATGGCAATATGATTTAAAAGCATACCATGATGGAGTCAGAAACACCTATTCAATCACCAAGAATGGTAAGGTGATAGAATTGCTACCATTAATGGAGAATGAGGTAGAAACAAAAGGAAAGGAAGTTAAGGTAATGATGGTAGAAGGCAAACAATTCATGAATGAGATAGGAGAAGAAGGAGCAGTCACATATGCTCTAATTCCTTGCCTGAAGGTGAACAAGGAACAACAATAAGAAGTCAAGGGAGAGAAGAGACAAAAATTCATAGACCCAACTGTCTAAGAGCTATTGGACAAGTACAAAGGCATTATCTCTGATGGGATGCCAAGTTCCCTACCACCTATAAGAGACATCAGCCATTGTATAGATCTGATCCCAGGATCTACACTTCCAAACAAAGCAGCATATAAGCTCACTCCAGATCAGAATACAGAGGTAGCAAGACAAATTGAAGAGTTGTTGAAGACAGGCCTAATTGGCAAAAGTTTAAGCCCATGTGCAGTACCAGTTGTACTAGCACCAAAGAAAGAAGGCACTTGGAGACTTTGCACTGATTCAAGGGCTATCAACAAGATAACAATCAGTTATAGGTTTCCAATCCCTAGGATAGAAGATTTACTTGATTGTTTAGGAGGTGCTAAATACTTCACCAAAATAGATCTAAAGAGTGGCTATCATCATATTAGGATTAGACTTGGTGATGAGTGGAAAACTGCATTTAAGACTAATGAGGGGTTATATGAGTGGAAGGTCATGCCTTTTGGTTTGTCCAACGGCCCTAGTACCTTTATGAGATTGATGAATGAGGTCTTGAGAGAATTCATAGGTAAATTTGTCATAGTATATCTAGATGACATCCTGATTTTCAGTAATATGAGGGAAGAGCACCTCATCCATATAGACTTGGTTCTCAAAAGGTTATATGAAGAGCAGCTAATGATCAATTTAGCAAAGTGTCTGTTTATGTAGGAAGAAATCATCTACTTGGGATTTGTTATCTCACATAACAAACTGAAAATGGATCAAGAAAAGATAAGTGCCATATTGTCTTGGCCAACCCCCAAAACCTTGAATGATGTTAGAAGTTTCCATGGGTTAGCAACCTTTTATAGGAAGTTTATAAAGGGATTTAGTCATGTTTGTGCACCCATGCTTGACACCATAAAGGGAGGACAGAAGTGCAAGTTTACATGGACAAAGGAGGCAGATAATTCCTTTGAAACATTGAAGAAGAAGGTGGCAGAGCAGCCAATTCTTACATTTCCTGACTTCAGCAAGATTTTTCAAGTAGAATGTGATGCAAGTCATATTGCAATTGGAGCAGTCCTTAGTCAAGAAGGAAGGCCTATTGCATTCTTCAGTGAGAAATTAAATGATGCCAAGAAGAGATACTCATCCTATGATTTGGAGATGTATGCTCTAGTCCAGTCACTTAAGAAGTGGAGGCATTACTTGATGCCAAAAGAATTCATAGTGTTTACAGATAACCAGGCCCTTAGTTTCATAAACAGTCAAGAGAAGCTGAACCATAGGCACATGAAGTGGGTGGAAACTCTGCAAGCTTTCACTTTCACACTCAAGCACAAGAAATGGGTTAAGAACAAAGTAGCAAATGCTTTGAGCAGGAGAGTTCTGACCATCAATCAGATCCAATTGGAGAGTGTTGGGATTGATTCTTTGAAGACAATGTATGGTGCTGATGAAGACTTTGGAGAGATCTACAAGGTATGTACTTCTTTTGGAGACAAGTATCATGTTGAGTTCTCTAAATTTCTGATCCAAGATGGATTACTTTTCAAAGGTGGACAACTATGTATTCCAAGATGTTCTATGAGACTGAATATTATTCAAGAAAAACATTGTGGGGCCATGGCAGGACATTTTGGTCTTGATAAAACTCTAGATCTTGTGAAGAGGCATTACTATTGGCCAAAGTTACAGTCAGATGTGAGAAAACTTGTGGAAGCATGTGTAATATGTCAAAAAGCAAAAGGGAGATCCACAAATGTAGGTTTGTACCAGCCCTTACCCATCCCTTCTAGGCCATGGGAGAGCATAAGCATGGATTTTGTACTAGGTTTGCCAAGGACAAGGAAAGGATATGATAGTGTTTTTGTGGTAGTAGACAGATTCAGTAAAATGGCACATTTCTTACCATGTAAAACCACTTGTGATGCTTCATATGTTGTTGATTTGTTTTTCAAGGAAATAGTGAGGATACATGGTTTGCCATTGAACATAGTCTCAGACAGAGATGTGAAGTTTATTGGTCACTTCTAGAGAACTCTTTGGAAAAAGCTTGGAACCAATTTATCCTTCTCATCAGCCTACCATCCTCAAATAGATGGGCAGACTGAACTTGTTAACCATTCATTGGGTAATCTACTCAGGTGTTTAACCAGGCAGCATGGAGAGAAATGGGATAAAATCCTCCCACAAGTAGAATTTTCCTATAATGACACCATTAATAGGAGTACAGGAAAATCACCTTTTCAGGTGGTATATGGTATTCATCCAAGAGGTATTCTGGAGCTGAGAGATCTGCCTATAGGAGAGCCTATTAGTGCAGATGGTGAAGCTTTTGCTTCAGCTATCAAAGAAGTACATGATTAGGTCAAAAACCAACTCCAACAAGCTATAATGAAGTACAAAACATATGCTGACAAAAAGAAAAGAGATTTACAGTTTGTGGTTAGAGATTTGGTCTAGGTAAATCTGAAGAAGGAGAGGCTCCCGAAAGGTAAGTATACCAAGCTAATGCAGAGGAAGATTGGACCATGTCAGATTTTAAAGAAGTGTGGGTAGAATGCATATGAGATCCAACTTCCTCCTGATCTTAGATTGTCACCCATTTTCAATGTATGTGATTTGACTCCATACAAGCCAAATGTAGATGTAGACCAAGAACCATTGCAGGATGCAGCAGATGATGATATCCCTAAGCATGATCCACCAAAGTTGAAGCATATCTTAGACTCAAGAGTGATAAAGACGACCAGGAACAAAGAATACCTGGAATACTTGGTGACTTGGCAAGGGAAACCAGATTCAGAGGCCATTTGGATGACTACAGATCAGATTTCAAATCATGGTGCAGACCTCTAAACTCTGATCTCAAAGGGGCTTGAGATCTCTTCTCCCGAGGACTATGGTGCAGGAGCACCCCTTCAACAGGATCAACATACACAAGAGGGAGAAGAATAAGACTAATATAGTTTTGACATTTCATGTTACCTTATAGCATCTTCAAAATGTAACATTCTATATTGGCATTTCATGTTTGTAAACTCCAAACTTAACATTTTAGACAGTTTGGATTAAGGGAAGGGTTAATCAAGGTGTCTTAACATTAAGAGTTTTGCTGTCCCATGCAAAGCAGGTGTCATGTGGTTAATTAGGGGCTTCTACCAATAATCTTGGAAAACTCAAATCCTAGAAACAAAGAGGAATATTGGTCTCTCACCGTTGGGAAAGTTAAATAGGAAAATCATCTGGAATAGGGGTGGTGTGTTTTGGTTTTTGTTGAATAGTTGAATGTGGTTTTGAAACACTAAGAAGGAGAAATAGAAATTCTACAAATTGGTTTTTTTTCCAAGTTTCTGAATTCTGTGTAGATACTCTGTGTAGAAATTCATTCTGGATAGAATTTGTGTATAATTTAAATTTAGTGCCTCTGTGGTCGAAATGACTAGATAAATCCATTCCACTGGTGGATTTCTGTGAAATTAGTGGAATGGACTTGTAAATTAGTTCCCCATTTTTGTTTATTTGTTTAGCTGTTAGGTATGGTAGGATAGGAATTGCAAAACCACTCCAAGTATCTCATTAGTGTATACCATTGTTGCAGCTGAGTGTCCATGTGTGTATATTGGCTGTATACGTCCTATGTGAATGTCAAGACTGTCTGTGGAAGTACATTTACTGTGTATTGTATATAGATTGTGTGTTTACTGTTGCATGGCAAGAAGACACCAGTTATGAGTATCTGTTATTTGTATGAGATAACCTTCTGTGTGTATCCTGCAGTCGGGTCATCGGTGTGAGAAGTAAGAAAGTCTAGTCGAAAAGGAGTTGACATAGGGATTTCGGCGTGACAGGAGACATCAGCAGAAGGAATAAGGACCTCGCCGATAGGTATGTGTCTGGCCAACGAGGAGTTGGCACACAGGGCATCGGTGTGACCAAGAATATCGACAGAGGATACAAGGTTTTCATCGATAGTTCTAGGTCTTGGCGATAAGGAGTTTGTTCTTCAGGGTGACAAGTGACATCAGTGGGGAGTATAAAGCCTTCACCGATAGTTGTATGTCCTGGCGATAAGGAATTTGGTGTCGGCATGAGGAAAAGCATCGGGCGAACAGAAATTGGTAAGGCCGACAATGCATGTTCTCGCTGATCGGGGTGACAATAGGGAAGTGTCGCTAATAGGGAGTTCATCGGTAGGAGACTACCCATCGGAAGAGGAGAAGAAAGTTCCACCGATGGTAATAGGTGTTACCGACGGTGAAGTGGGTGCTAAGTATATCGGCGTGACCAAGGGCATTGGTAGAAGGAATAACATCTTCACCGATAGGTGTATGTCTTGGCGACAAGATGTTTGGTGTCAGCGTGAGTGGGGTCTCGGGGAGACTTCCCGTAGCTAGGCCGACAATATAAGTGTTGCCGATAGGCAACTTAGTCAAGGGTGGTGACTGTTGGCGGAGGTGACAGGGACCGGCAATCACCGGTTGAGGATTATAGGTATCAATGTGACAATCGGCGTCAAGGTGAGATGCATTAGAGGGGCCGATAGCCATTGTTAGGCCGATAGGGTATATCGGCGAGACATTTTAACTCTTGCCGATGAAATGAGAAACACCAAATTCCACCATTAGTACACATTTCCGGTTGTGGAATGGACTTGTAAATTAGTTCCCCATTTTTGTTTATTCGTTTATCTGTTAGGGATGGTAGGATAGGAATTGTAGAACCACTCCAAGTATCTCATCAGTGTATACCGTTGTTGCAGCTGAGTGTCCATGTGTGTATATTGGCTATATATGTCCTATGTGAATGTTAAGACTGTCTGTGGAAGTACATTTACTATGTATATGTCAATTGTATATAGATTGCGTGTTTACTGTTGCATGGAGAGAAGACACCAGTTAAGAGTATCTGTCATTTGTATGAGATAACCTTCTGTGTGTATCCTGCATTCGAGTCATCGATGTGAGAAGTAAGAAAGTCTGGTTGAAAAGGAGTTGACATAGGGATTTTGGCGTGACAGGAGACATCGGCGGAAGGAATAAGGACCTCACCGATAGGTATGTGTTTGGCCGACGAGGAGCTGGCACACAGGGCATCGGTGTGACCAAGAATATCGGTAGAGGATATAAGGTTTTTGCCGATAGTTCTAGGTCTTGGTGATAAGGAGTTTGTTCTTCGGGGTGACAAGTGACATCGGTGGGGAGTATAAAGCCTTCACCGATAGTTGTATGTCCTAGCGATAAGGAATTTGGCGTCGGCATAAGGAAAAGCATCAGGCGAACAGAAATTGGTAAGGTCGACAATGCATGTTCTCGCCAATCGGGGTGACAATAGGGAAGTGTCGCCGATAGGGAGTTCATCGGTAGGAGACTAGCCATCAGAAGAGGAGAAGAAAGTTCTGCCAATGGTAATAGGTGTTACTGACGGTGAAGTGGGTGCTAAGTATATCGATGTGACCAAGGGCATCGGCAGAAGGAATAACATCTTTGCTGATAGGTGTATGTCTTAGCGACAAGGTGTTTGGCGTCAGCGTGAGTGGGGTATTGGGGAGACTTCCCGTAGCTAGGCCGACAATATAAGTGTTGCCGATAGGCAACTTAGTCGAGGGTGGTGACCCTTGGCGGAGGTGACAAGGACCGGCGATCACCGGTTGAGGATTATAGGTATCGGTGTGACAATTGGCGTCGGGGTGAGATGCATTAGAGGGGCCGATAGCCATTGTTAGGTCGATAGGGTATATCGGTGAGACATTTTGTTAACTCTTGCCGATGAAATGAGAAACACCAAATTCCACCATTAGTACACATTTCCAGCTGTGGCTCTGCATCATAACATAGCAGTTTTGTTGCAACCTCTTACAACCATGTTAAAGAATAATATAGTTTTTAGCTAGACAAAAGAAGGAAAGCAAAGTTTTGAAGAAATAAAAGAGGCACTTGTTGCTTCCCCAACACTAATCAATCCAAATTTTGACAAAGATTTTATTTTGTATGCATTTGGTATTGTTGATACTATATCAGCTATGCTTTGTCAGCAGAACGAGGAAGGATTGGAACAACCTGTGGCTTTCTTCAGCCAAATTCTATATGATTATGAGGGAAGATATAATGTTGTTGAAAAGCATGTATTGGATGTTATAAGGAGCCTAAAGAAATTTAAACACGTGCTTTCAAATAATAAGATTCAATTAATGGTTGCCCATCCTTCAGTAAAAGAATTCTTGCTTAGTGAGGATTTTAATGATAAGAGAGCAAGGTGGATAACAAAGGTTATGGAGTATGGCATGCAAATTAAAGTTACCAAGCTGGTCTAAGGCAAAGGACTATGTGAACAACTTGCAAATCATGAACAAAACAACATTGAACTTGAAGGAAAAACTGAGACAGTGCTACAAAATGAAGAAGCATCTATTGTCCCAGATTCCCTTACAAGTTGGGTGCAGAATATGATCCATTATCTATATACTGGAGATTGTACTCAAGGCTTGGATAGATAAAAAAGAAGATACTATAGATTGCAGGCAATTCCTTATGCTGTGATAGATGGAATCTTGTACAAAAAAAAATTAATGGTGTTTTACTAAGGTTTGTATAGCTAGATCAGATTCAAAAGATTCTAGAAGAGTTTCATGATGGACCTTCTGGAGGTCATTTTGCAGCCAGAACAACAGCTCTGAAAATTATGAGAGCTGGTTATTATTGGCCTGAGATGTTCAAGGATACACATGATTAGGTAAAGAAATGTTTAAAATGTTCAATTTTTGCATATAAACAGAAACTTGCAGCAATGCCCTTGCATCCAATCCAGGTAGAGCAGCCATTTGGCAAGTGGGGATTGGACTTCATTGGTCCTATCAATTCACCATCTAGCCAAGGACACAAGTGGATATTGACTGCTATCAATTATTTTACCAAATGGACTGAAGCAGATGCATTAAAAGAAGCTAATGAAACTTCTGTCTTGAATTTCTATCAAGATCTAGTGTCCAGGTTTGGTACTCCTAACTCAATTATTTCAGATAATGCTTTAGCATTTATTGGTTTAAGATTATTTGATTGGTCTATCAAAAATAACATATTTCTTAATACTTCATCAAATTATTACCCTCAAGGTAATGGTTAGGCTGAATCAACTAACAAAAATCTAATTAAAATCATAAAGAAAATAGTTGATGAAAATCAAAGATCTTGGCATGACAAGTTAAAGTTAGCCTTATGGGCTGATAGGATAACTCCTAAAAGAGCAACAGATAATTCACCTTATGTTCTAACATATGGCAAAGAGGCCAAACTGCCAATATCAGTTGAGTTACCAAGTTTGAGTTACATAAAAGATCTAGCATTACTTGAGGAACAACCAATGGAGATAAGGCTTGCACAATTGATAAAACTGGAAGAGATCAAGAAGGAGGCCTTGAAAACATTATAAATGCACCAAGGCCAAATGAAAAGGACATTTGATAGAAAAGTAGTCCCAAAAATCTTTAAAGAAGGAGATCTGGTTTTCAAATGGAATGAATTAAAGAGCAGACCTGGTCAACATACAAAATTTGATGCTATGTGGGATGGACCATACATAATTATAGAATGCAAGCAACACAATGCATTTCAGCTTGCTAAGTTAGATGGAGAGGTGTTTCCAATCCCTGTCAATGAGATTCACCTCAAGTTGTGTTATTAGAGAAGCGGCTTTTTACTGTAAATAAGTGCTTTTCAACATTTAGTTTCAGTTATTGTTTTGTCTTCCAAGAAGTGCTTTTGCACATTTTGTTGGCTATGTCTTAAGAAAGCCAGAATAGGTTCAGTTTCAATTTTGTTTTGTTGTAGTTTTCTATCAGTTTAAGTTGCAAAAAGTTTTTTTTAAAGTTCAAGGCAGAAGAAGACTCATGTGCCCAATGGAATTGCAAGGCTACTGGTTCTAATTTGTTTAGCAGGCAAACACCCCTGAGAGGTCACCAAAAATGTTACTAAATTATGTTCACACCTAATTTAGTTAGACCTGATTTGTAGTTGTTACAAAAGGAGTAAAAGAAAACTTTTAAGTTAATGTAATCAGTGAATGTATGATGTCTTGGCAAGAGAAAACAAGGATCAGTTGTCAGGATAATCTGACAGTCCAATCAGGACTGTCAAACCATCCTGATAAAAGAAAATCTAATGACAAGATATCAGACAGTCAATGAATGATAGAATAGATCTAACTAGTTTTATCTTTTAGTTATGAGATTATAGAAATATTCAAGTGATCACAATTCAGTGTGAAAGAAGAGTATTTATAAAATCTGTCATTTCATATCATGTTTTAAACATATGTTTTATATCATTTTTAGTTATTCTATCCTATGCATTTGATTCAAAAAAAGGTAAACATACATAAACCAATTGCATAAGGTAAAGTAACTGATCATATTTAAAGAAATGTTTAAATGTGTCCCACACAAGCCAGGGGAGTGACTAAACTGAGCAATGCAGACATATGCAAGCTATACATCTGAGGATAAAAGGAAAGAGAAAGAACATATGAGAATATCAAATATCCATCACTGTGTTTTTAGAAGGTTGATGTCCTTAGTTGATAGCTGGTCTTCATGTCCTTGTCTTCAGCTCCTGATCATGCAAGTGTACCTACAAAAAATTAGGGAAAAACCCTATTAGAAGCTCTGAATATTTAAAATTATCATATGTTTTTATCAACAAAAATATCAACTTGCAGACATTATGCATTTTATGTGAATGGATCAAATCAGACATGTGCAATAAATCAGATCAGTCATGTTCAAAATTGCTTCATCTCATGTTAAAAGAGAAGCAATGATCCTGACTAGGAATATGCAAGTACAAAGTGCAGTGATCAAAGAAATGATTATAGTCATAAAAAAGTATTCTCCTTTATTCTGATAATAATTGAAATATGTTTCGCTATTCAGAATACTTCATAAATAGAACAAATGAGCATATGGAATAGGAATAAGACAAAAGAATGGGTTGTTTCAGCATAAGGATATCTTTTTCTTTCATACATGAGTCAAATCAGATCTAAGATGTCATAAAAGTACATAAGGTGCAATGAAGGACAGCCTTGTAATAAATGAAGAATCAGATGGATGAACTTTGCCAAGACTGTCATGAAATTAACCAAGTGGAGTAGCCTCATAGAATGCTGATTTACATGAAGTGAAGGCTACAAGAGCCATTACAAAATGATGAACTGTCATGATACCATATCACACAATGCTATCAAATTGTTATAATACCTTTTAAGACATATAGAAGGAAAATGATGCCAAATAAAAGTGCCAGAAAAAGCAATGCCTGATGAGAGACATGTGAACAACAATATGTGAGGTAACAGGTGTTTATTCAGTATACAAAAGGTACAATTTCTTTGCTATAGAAGATATAGATATCAAACATCTCATGCTATAGCCATGTGTCTGAGTAAAATAGAGCAATATAAAGAATATAGCCATGTTACAGAACTGGAGCATCATGCACATCATGTTCAAGACCATATCATACAGTGGAGTTACAGTCATAGACAGGAGGTAGCATGGAAAAGATCAAATATAAATGTTCTTTACACACAGGAGATGGTTTATGCAAAGGTGCATATCATGTTCAAGTTCAGATCATGCAATAAAGTACAGATGAAAGAATAAAAGAAGATACAATTTTTTTTAAAGATACCACTTCTAGTAAAATCAAATGACAGTCAGGAAGTGAAATAAATAAAAATAGGTTGTTCTGTATGTTCTTCTTTTTACATACTCATGTGAATAGGTTTAATTCTGTCTACAGTGCTCATCACATCACTTTGTTTTTGAAGTCACAGTTAAGAGAAAAGAAAGAAATACATGTATGCTATTACAGGCAGCCATAGAGAAAGAAAATATAGCATGGCCATGATTGGAAAGGCCTATTTCTTTAAAGAAATAAAGAACCCTTTTTCTTGAAACCCTAAATGCATGTTCTTGTATACAGAAAAGGAATATATCAGAGAAAGAGAGGTTATAGGTCGTAACTAAAAAGGCATTTTTCCTTTGTAAAGTTCAAAACCCCTATCTTATTTTCCAAACCCTAATGCACAGAGACAAAATGCAGATAAAGGAGATGTCAAAGTTGCAGTTACAGCATGGTCGTGACAGGAGAAGGGTCGTTCTTGAAAGAAAAGATACCCATTTTCATTTTTGAAACCCTTACCAAAAATGTGCATACACAGTTCAAGAGAATGAAGATATAGAAAGGCTGAATAAAAGAGCTCACCTCGCATTTTGCAGAGGGGAGAGAAACCACAGGGGCCGCGGGCCTTCTTTCTATTTTTGAACCCCCTTTCAAATACATGGAGGTCGGCATAAGAAGCACAGAAAGAAAGTATCATGTTAAAAGAAATGAATGAAAGACTTGTAGAAAAGAAGAGAGGAAACCATCTAGCTGTGTCCATGGTGAAAGAAAATCACAGAAAGATCAAAGAAAGTTCATTATCATACACAAAAAAGGTTCACCTTTCTCATTTCTATCAGAGATATATGAGAGAAGCCATCAAAATGGCAGAACAGAGAGTGGAGAAGAATTTTCCTTCCAAACCCTAGCCATCGGCTCTTGAAGTTGTAGAGCTAATGGTAAAAAGATAACTAAATGAGAAATGACAAACTTTTAGGGTTCGGCTGATGTTTTTGTTCGATGGATTTTCTTTCTATTTTTTCTCATTTCTTTTCACTCAAACAAAATCAAATCACATCTTATCCATATCGAGGTCGAAACTTAAGTCTTGCTGTTCCTAATGATTATGCCAAGGAGGGGCCCATGGGCCAAAAGAACTATTTCATTTCTTACATTTGATTCTACTAAGTCAAAGGTTGAAATCATTAGAAGGTGAGGCTTTAGTGCCTTTTATCTCCATTGTCCATGATGGTCGACAAGATAGTGGTTGAATATTCCTCATTGTTTCATGCAAACCAAGTCAAGGGTCAAAATATCCCTTTTTACCTTATGTATTTTTGAATGCATATAAAGTAAAAAATAAAAGATCATTCAAAGGTAAGATTATGGAGTTTTATCTTGCATGGAGATATAAAGACAAGTGAATACAAGGTAGTAGAGACAAGGTGTATGAAGACAAAGTCATGTAAAAGATAAGGTGATATGGATGAGAAATGCATATGAAGATATGGTCAAGGCAAAAAATGGACAAGGTAATGATACATGTGAAATCAAAATGATAGTAAGAGGGTTAAATGGAGTGATAAGGGAATATTCTTATGCCTTAAGTGCATGTGTAATGCAACTAGGAGGTTTTCTTTTGCATGGAGTTATAAGGTGATAATGATGCAATTATCATTCTTCTTGATAATTCATTATATTATTTTGCATATAAATGACCTAATTTTTGCATGGGAGGCATAAGGGGATATTTTTTCATTTTTCATGTATGAAGACCTAATTGAATTTTGGCATCATTATCATGCAAAAACATGCAAATTAGACAAATGTAAAAGAAGCGATAAGGTGTATTCTTTTTCTTCCATTTCTTCATGATTTTACAACTATATATCATGTAAACAAATTAATAAAGTAATATTTTATAAATTACTCTATTATTTTGTCACAAATTGTAAAATTGGAGAAATTAGACAAATTGAAACTCATAATAGAGTAAGTCATGCAAATGATTCTTTATTAATTTTCCACATGATCTACACATGCAAAATCATGCAAGATGGAGAAGTTAAGTTAACTGAGGACTTTTGAGGTCTTTTTGCATGGCTTGGAGGTCAAAATAGAGAAGATTGGTCAACTCTTGGATCAAACACATGGAGACTAGCAGATTGGAGCTATTTTGCTCATTTTGAGGCAGTTTTGACCCTTATTTTTAGGGATTTTGTTGTTTTCTTGTGGATCAAATTGGAGAGCTTATTTTTAGAGGTAGTTAACTGCAGTTGATTTTTCATGCCTCTTGGTGAGAGAGCAAACTATATATTGTAAAGAAAAACTTAGGTTTTTCTAGTTCTTGCCTTTTTGCTTTTTACACTTTGAGAGAAAAAGAGGTTTTGTAACTCACTTATTTGTAGATTTATAGAGATTACAACAGGTTACAGGTTCTATACTTTATCTTATGCAATTATTTCCTTTATTTTTCAGTTTGATCAAGTATCTACCTTCCATTAATGCAACTTGTATGAGTGATTTGATGAGATTTTATTGTCTTTAAACATCAAAACCTTTAAAATCATTGTATCATTAGTACTTGTTTGTGTTAGATAGCATTGAAAATCATAGATCTTAGGCTGTGCAATTGGAAAACCTTTCTTTTATGTTTGAAAAAACTCTTTTTCCTTCAAACAAAAATATTTTCCAACCTCTCTTAGAAACATTTTTGTGATTAATTTGCTGAAAGTCGTATGTGTGGATAGATTTTTTGAGATCTATTGTGAGTTAGATTGTCAAGTTTTCATCATTATTAGGTGCATCACCATATTTTTATAGTTTTTGCTTTTAGAAAGATCCTTTTACCCTTTTTCACATCAAAGTCATAGATCCAATTGAATATTTTAAGGGAACCAACCCATAATCTGGAGGTTCAAACTCGACATAGGTCACCCACAGCCTGAGTTTGATCCCATGTTTCGAAGGATTGCTGAGTATCATAACTTTACATCATGCTGAAATCCTAATTGACAATAGTTTTTTCCTTTTATTCTGGATATTAAAGGAGAAGAGCTAGTTGACCACAAGGTTAGGGTTTGCAGAGGCTGAGACTTTCTAAAGAAATTGTTAAGCATAACTCCAGTCGAAGGCTTTGAGTGGGTTGGTGAATTTAGGGATTATCTCTTTGCTGAAGGGGAGATTTGATGGCTCAAGTCTTGGTCTTCTTGCACTATTGCTGGGTGTGTGTAAGTCTGATATTATGTTTTTTGATATAGTTTGGTAATGGTCAGGTAGTTTGGGTTAACTTGTAAACAGTTTATTATGTTAAATGTAAAGGCTAGTAGCTCAATCCTATGGAGGACATTTTGGGGGGCATTTTGTCAATCAATGTAAGGGTGGTAGTCTTGGATAATAGTCTCTACTCATGGAGCTCATACTTCAAACTCTATATAGTTGTTTTGATTATATCATATAATATAAATCTAATCTTACCTATTGTTACTAATTTTTTGTTCACACTTAAAATTAATTGGACCTAAGTGTAATTGTTCAGAAGGAATAATAGAAAACTTCAAAGTTATGCATTCATTGAACAATTGACATCTTGACAAAAGCAGAGAAGGATATCCAGTTGTCAGGATAACCCATCAGTCCAAATAGGACTGATAAGTTATCATGACAAGAGAATAGATTGTCAAGAAATCAAAGATTCAAGAAATACAGTTGTTCTACACAGTTTGATCTTTCAGGAGTTATAAGTTAGATCGATTATTTAGTTAATCAATTTTGAATAAAAGAAGAAAGATATTTGTATTGAACTGTTATTTCATGTCATGTTTTGAACATACATTCAAGTATCTGTTACTTTATCTCATGCATTGATTGAAAAGGAAATACATATACATCATATGCATAAGAGAAATTAACTGATCATGTTTAAAAGAAGTGTTCAAATGTGTCCCACACAAGCCGTGGGAGTAACTAGACTGAGCAATTGCAGACATGCAAGCTAGGCATCTATTTGATAAAAGGAAAAGAAATGAACATCTGATAAATCTAAACATCCATCATTGCCTGATGATGAAGATTGTTTGTTGATGCTGGCCTTCAAGTCTTTAGCTCTCAGTCTTCACTCCAAGCTCCATCATCAGTTGAACCTGCAAAATTTTGGGGACAACCTTGTTAGTGCTTTGGATGTTTAAAGTTATCACATGCTTTCATCAAACAAAAACATCTACTTATCATATCATGCATTCAGATGAGAGATCAGATCAGATATATGCCACAAATCAAGAAGAAACCATGAAGAAGATCAATTACTACTCTTAGGTACATTTTTATGCTAACTTGTTTGTTCACTGTGCAGGTATAGGGCAAGTTTTGTTGTTGATTTGAAGACAAATAAACATGTGGATTAAATGTGGCTCCCACAAGGGTTTGAGCCCAACATGTTTCTTTTCATTTTTGAAAAGAGTATCAGAAAAAGATAGGATGCATCATTCTAAGCTATATCATGCATCATCTAATCAACTTATATAAAAGATATGTCATCATGACATTATTATAGTTGATTGAAGAAAATCAGATTAACATGACTGAGTTAAGATTGACAAAAACAAAGTGCAAAAATCAGATTACAGTCATCCAGGCTACAAGAGCCATCTAAAGTACAGAAGCATTGTGAATGCATATATTTATTTCATCACAACTAATAAAAGCAACTAATAGAGTGCATTCATAGTACAAGGATATGATACAAATATTCAGATCAAGGTGCCTGATAAAAAGAAGAGAAACGGAATAAAGCTTCCAAGATGCAAGAACTTATGTATCATTTGACCAAGTTGCAGAATAAATCATGTGAGGGTATCATTTCATTATGAAAAAAGAGTAAGAAGTAAATGACATGATGCAGGTACTCAAAGTGATCAACCAGCTGAGAAATACAAGTTATGCCTTTAAAAAAGACAAAATTAAACCAGCAAGGCATCAATAGCTCTAGCTAACATATGACAGTCTGAATAAACAGTCATTAATACATCATTGTCAAAGACTATTCTAGGCAGTCACCAATGCCTCAAAGCTTCAAAGCATCAAGATACAAGGAGGTATAGATGAGACATGTAGAGGGGCAACATCCAAGGATGAAGCACATGATGCGTAGCAGATACGAGAGTGTACAATGTAGGGTCATCACTGACATGACAGTCAGGTATAAAGTCAAAATAAGAGATAGTCATGCCTAGAGAAAAGAAGGAGTCCAACATTAAGCATAGTGGAGTGACAAGAATGCTACAATCCAAATATAACTAAATGGTTTCCATGCATCTCATCACTGTATTGACCAAACAAGCCTTATGCCATATGCTTTGAAAAGTTGAAGATATCATGATATAGTAGGCAAATGCCAAAGGGAGAGATACCATGAAGAACAAAGACAAGTGTAGTCACCTTCACTGTAGGCAGTTAGGACAGTGATCATGAAGTAGATTTTGCAAGTAAAAATAGTTAGAGTATATTATAGTTTCCATATCCATCTACAGAAGTAGATCAATGATGAAGGAGAAACAGCAGAAGAAGAACATGCCATATGCCAAATGCTACAAATAGTGATTGACAAGAGCATGAAATTCACAAGGTAGGCAGTTTTCTTTCTTTTATGCCATTGTTCTGAGTGATACAGTCATAGTAAACTGTTGCCATGATCAAGGAGAAGAGATAAGTACATATATATATATATATATATATATATATATATATATATATATATATATATATATATATATATATATATATATATATATATATATATGAGATACTATGACATCCAAATCCTAAGATAAGCAGTGAGTATGCACAAGGATAGCTACATGAGTACCTAAAGAACACCATAGACAACCAAGGAGAAGAGAACATGATATCTATGCTATAGTAGAATCCAAATGCAACAAAGACTGTCAGGAGATGATTCCATCATCATAGATGACAAACAGTCAACCATCCTATAGATTAGCAGGCAAAGGAGACACATAACATACAGGATGAACAGTCTAAAAGAGCCATTTGAAATTTCAGAATGTATGCTACAGAAATATCAGAGTATAGTTACAAGATGGAGATAAATGAATGACAATAATTCTTTTTTAATATCAAAAGACTTGTTATCATACCCTGGAGCTACAGTGGAATGTAGATAAGGTAAAGTATCATCATCAATAGCCATGACAATCACAATCAAAAGGAGGAGAAAGTTCTCTGTGAAGCAAAGTGAACTTTCACTTATTAATACTTTCAAACCCTAGTGCTTTTGCCTACAGGAAAGATTTCTCATGCTAAAATGAATACCCATCTACAGAAAAGCTAAAGTATCATCATCAATAGCCATGACAATCACCATCAATAAAAATGTAGATAAGGTAAAGTATCATCATCAATAGCCATGACAATCACAATCAAAAGGAGGAGAAAGTTCTCTGTGAAGCAAAGTGAACTTTCACTTATTAATACTTTCAAACCCTAGTGCTTTTGCCTATAGGAAAATACAGTCAAGGAGGTGCTATACAGGAAAGATTTCTCATGCTAAAATGAATACCCATCTACAGAAAAGCTAAAGCCTTATTTCTTTTCTACATATAGATTGAAATGAATACCATAAAATAGAGCTAACACCATAGTTGTGCCAGAGGAAGGTTTATTGTGCAAGAAATAACAAACCCTGATAGAAAATTTAAAACCCTTGTTCCTTTTTATTCACTTACAATCAAAAGAGAAAGAGACAACAGTGAATATTACAAGAGAATGGTCGTGACAGTGAAGGAGTTTTTGTGCAAGGAAAGTTGAAACCCTAGTTTCAAACTTACAAACCCTCAACAGTCTACCACATTTTTGGTGTCTACATACACATGAAGCATAGCCGTAGCAAATGGAGGCCTTGAATGTGCAAAAGAAACAAACCCTTATCAGAAAGATTGAAACCCTCAAGGTTTTTTGCACCTACAGTTAAGAAAAAGATGAAAGGAGATATATACATGCATAGTCGATAGAGATATGTCATTTTTTGTTAAAAAATGCAATACCCATTTCAACTACAGCCCTTGTCATTCTTCAACTGTAAAAAGACAAATTAAGCTACATAAGAGAAAGAAAGGTAGGTGCTTACCTTGTTTTCTGACAGGAGGAGACATCTATCCGTGGCCTCACAATAGCATTGAGCTTTCAAATACAAGTTATAGTTGCAAGGAAGAAGAGATGCAGAGACAAGGAGGGTATTAAAGAGTGCACGATGTATGGAGATAGCCATAAAGGAAGAAGGAGGCCGCAGCCATTAAAGAGAAATGAAGCTACAGATATCAATAAAATGCCTCATATGAAACTCAAAACAATGTTACCTTCTTTCTTGCAGGTAGAGTTCCGGAGTTTCAACCAAGAGAAGCCATGAAAAGGAGTAAAAAACCATAGATATTGTTGGTGCCTGATTGATTGTCAATTTCCAAGCAATTTTCATGCAGGCACCATCCCGAAATATCCAAAAGGTTCTAAGTTTTGGCACCCCTCCAGTGTTTTTCAGCATCTGCATCTCATTTCTTGAGGAGGGGTCTTCGTCTTTTCTCCATCGACATGAGTTCATTTTTGTGTCTTCGACATTTCGGTTTGAACTTGAACCCTTTTTTTCTAAGTTCAATGGTTTAGCGGTTCGGGGTTCATTTTTCTTCTAACGGATCATATTATGCATTTGCCTTGCGCAAATCTTGTATCATTGAACCTCCCGCTTGAACCCTTTGAACCGGTTCAAGGTTCAATAGTTCGATGCTTCGAGTTTTTTGGTCTCGGCCGAAGTGTTTTGACGATGGAGTATTGTTGTGGAGGTTTGAACCTCGCCATTGAACCGGTTTCAATGGGTTCGCGGGGTTGCTTTTTTGTTGCTGACTGAGTTGGTTTCAGCATTGAACTTCTCGGTTGAACCTCTCCTTTGAACCATCCGCTTGAATCGGTTCAATGGTTCAAAGTTTTTTTGTTTTTGGTCTTATCGGAGTGATCGGCTTCATCGGCGAAAGATTTCTTGAGTGCTCCGATTGTTTTGGTCTGGCCGATGAGTGTCCATCAACGTGTGTTTGGTCATTGGCGAAGCATTTTTGGGCCGTCGATGTAAGGTGTTTGGCTGATGAGGAGTCGTTGGCGTGTGTCTTGCCGAGGGGACTTTCATCGGAGTGATCAGCATTATCGGTAGAGCGGTTTCTTGCTAGGCCGACAGTGTTGGTCTGGCCGATGGCGAAGGTGCTGTCGGAGAGACTTGGTTGATCGGTGAAGGTTTGGAGGGTCGGCCCGACGGTCTTTCTCTGGCTGATGAAGGGGAATGCGAAGGTAGTAGTCGGTGTGACTGTTGAGATCGAAAGGAGTTTTTTGGAGCAGGCCGATGGTATAGGTTTGGCCGATGGGTTTTGGCGAAGGGTTGTGTGTCGAGCGCGGCAAAACGATCGACACCTTTTATGCTTATGGCCATGTTTTTAAACTATTGAAGGCTGTCCGCACCATACATGTGGGACTATTCTTCCTGCACATTTAAACCTGCAAAGTGCATTTTAGTGGGAATTTTCTTTTTGAACGCAGCGACAGTTTTCACGTGGCCGCGAGTGGTTGAGCCATCAATGGCGACTGTAGCAGGGGTAAGAGAAATGGTACACATGATCAGGTGGCCCGATTTATGGATGAAGACTCCCAGATGGCGGCGCAGGGCTCGAGGCCTCCCTTGTCTGCTGCAGCAATAACTTCTGAGCGCCATCCTTCCTGTGTGATCTATATCTGGCAGATTTTTGAAAGCCATGTAATTAATTGCTATGAGGTACACTTTCTGGCCAATATAGGCAGACTGTGTTACCATTTTGTTGTTGTTAAAAACTAGACATTTTGGCTCTGTAATAAGATACAACTAGTTTTGGTTGCTCTGTGCAGCAAAACTTGTGAGTTTATGTATCTCCTGTTATACGTTTTTGCATGAATCCACTAATTTCATGGTCAATTTTATATGAATAATGCTATGTTTGCATGTGTTATGCTGATTCTGTCTCCAGTTTTGCATGTATCTTTCTTCTGAGTCCAGGCATTCAAAGAATGTCTAAGATTCTAGAACATAGAATTCCTGTGCTGAATGTTTAATCTTTTAACTTCTGCTCAAGGGGTAGATTAAACTATTTTTAGATTGAATATTGGGAAGGGTATACTGCAATAGGGATGCCATAAGTATAGACAGCTTAACACTCTGTATTGGGAGATATCTGTAAGGCAGATATCATATGTATCCCCCTGAAATCCAGTTTTAGTTGTTCATGCATATCATTCACAGGTGTATGTCTACTGACTCCAGGCCCTGGATAGGCACCAATCTTGCTTTGTGTTTGTGTTACAACCATGTCCAGCTTTGCATCCAAACTTAAAATCAAAATCAAAATCTAAAACAATCTTTAGGACATTAGAATTAGTTTTAGGATCCTCAGTCCTCTGTCTACAACAACAAATAGGCCCAAAGCTAGCCCCTTTGCTCTTATCTTTCAGTTTTGGTCTACTTACAGGAGGACTTATCTGCTTTTTGTCAGCATCCCAGCCTTTGTATGTATATCCTCATGGATGTTGAGTAGGGAATACCCCCTAGGTTTTGCAGAGCCTGAAGAAGAAGAGGAGATAAAATATAGAGTCTATCTCCTACACTGTTGGCCCCTGGCCCAGAGATCCTGTTGATCATTGATGGCTACCTTGTAGGGAAATCTGGGAATAAGCATCCAGTCTGGGAAAAAACCAACAGAAAATGGCGACTCTACTGGGGATGGTGATTTGAAAATTGTTATTTTTGTCCTCCCTGGTGAAATATCTATGTGCCCATCCGAGTAACCAACAAAATGGCGACTCTACTAGGGATAGAGAGAGTCAAGTAACCTAAGGGCTAGAAAATCTAGTTTCCAGTGAAGTTGTTGTAGCAAAAAGGAACCATGTGGTGCTCTGCTGGGGTGATGAATCCAGAAAACAAAAGTGCCTTGCTGACATTCTATCCTCTCTCTGAGAGGTGGCGACTCTGTTGAAAGAACCTATCAATGCTGCAACATATATCCAGGTATTCATCTTTGATTTAAAATGTTGAGTTTAGAACAGCAAGCCTGGCCGTGCTCTCAGAGAAGACCATTCTTTATTGAAAGATATAAAGCCCTAAATTTCACAGGGATATATGGTTACCCAAATATTATTCCCAATAAAATTAGAAGATGTTTGCCAAAATATAGTGGATCAGATTCTGAATCGGCAAACAAACATCTGCAAAGATTTTGTAATTTAATAGAACATTATGAGGTAGAGGATGAAGATGTAGTAATGAGACTCTTTGTTCAGTCATTGGAAGATGATGTTAGGATATGGTTTTCAGACCTGCCTGTTTGTTCAGTTTCTTCATGGATAGATTTAGAAGTTGCATTCTTAGGGCAGTTTGGTGAAAGGTTTGATGTGGCCTCATTGATCATACATTTTATGAATATCCAAAGGGAAGATGAGGAGCTGGCTCCAGCCTTTAATCTTAGGTTTATTAAATTGCTCAGGCAGATCCCTGAATATATGAGACCTAATAATGCATTGTGTTTGACAATTTATTTGGCTGCATTTGATGAAGAAATGAGTTATCTGTTGAGAGATAAAGAACCAGTCACACTTCACCAGGCTTCCAATTTGCTATGGACATAGAAAACAATGAGAAATATGGAATGCTAGTAGGTTTCATGGCTGCAAGTTGTCAAAGCAGTTATCAAAGTGAATATATTTCAGCTCTCCCAGTATGTGCATTGAGAGATGATTGTATAGAGGGAAATATACTTCAGAATAATGTGTGCAGCCATGATGTGATGCATGAAGAAAATGTTGTAGAAAATGTAAGCACATCTTGTAATAATGAAAACAAAGATTGTTATCAGCCTTTAGAAGACAAGCCTACAGACACAAGGTGCCCTCCAATTGATCAAATGAGAGACATACATGAAGTTGTGTCTTGCAGCAGTGTACATATCCCAGTTATGCCTGATTATTTATATGAAGTGGATATGCAGAGCTTCACTCTGAATATAGAAAACATTGATTCAAGGGATGGCAGTGAATATGCTAGTGATTGCCAGCATTCAGATGCATATGTGAGCCTTTCAGATGATGAAATATATTTGGATGCTGATTATGAGTGTTTCCTTGAAGATTTTGGCCACCTTCATAGTGCAGAGGTTGAAAACTTTGCTTTTGATTATCAGGGCATTGGTGAAGATAAAAAACAAGGTCACTATTCAGAGGTGGATGGGAAAATTGCAGATGTGTGTGCTCATACAGTTGGGAATAGTGTTGATTGCAGGGGTGACTATGAAGCTTTCAGTGTAGGGCTGCATTCTGAGTTATTTATGCCTTCTCTTGAGACATTTTAGGGGGACATTAATGACAAAACTGTCGTGTATGATGATGATGGATATCTATATGTTCATCAAGATAAATTTGATTATGAGATGTTGCTTGTGCCTGAATATTGCATGTTTGATACAGAGGAGCTCTTATTTTTTGAGGAAGGGCAAAATTCTGATGTGGATTCATTTGTTTCATGTGAGTCTGTTATTTTTCCAAGCAACATCAGTGACTCATATGATGATGACATTCTACAACTGATAATTATATATGCTGATGAAGCTAGTTGTAGATTTGTTGAAGAAAAAGAAATGAGCAACAACACAAATAATTGCCAAGGGGCTTGCTGCAGACAGTTAAATGCTTTTAGGCTTCATTTGAAGAAATCAAAAGAAAATCAGGTGTTTGACAAAGGAAAAGTCTGGTTTTCCCTTTTTGGTGGCCCTGGGCCACCATGTTTATTTTAAATTAATGTGTTTGGTGATGCAGATTGGTGCAAGTTTGACTCTGTGCCCAATGGATAGGGGACTGGTCTGCATCCCAGAGATTTGGGGTTCTCGCTGCAGTCTTGCACCTGCACGTCCCCAATCAGAGCCACTGTTGGTGCCTGAATTGATTGTCAATTTTTGAGCAATTTTCATGTAGGCACCATCCCGAAATATCCAAAAGGTTCTAAGTTTTGGCACCCCTTCAGTGTTTTTCAGCATCTGCATCTCATTTCTTGAGGAGGGGTCTTCGTCTTTTCTCCATCGGCATGAGTTCATTTTTGTGTCTTCGACATTTCGGTTTGAACTTGAACCCTTTTTTCTCTAAGTTCAATGGTTCAGCAGTTCGGGGTTCATTTTTCTTCTAACGGATCATATTATGCATTTGCCTTGCGCAAATCTTGTATCGTTGAACCTCCCGCTTGAACCCTTTGAACCGGTTCAAGGTTCAATAGTTCGATGCTTTGAGTTTTTTGGTCTCGGCCGAAATGTTTTGCCGATGGAGTATTGTTGTGGAGGTTTGAAACTCGCCATTGAACCGGTTTCAACGGGTTCGCGGGGTTGCTTTTTTGTTGTTGACTGAGTTGGTTTCAGCGTTGAACTTCTCGGTTGAACCTCTCCTTTGAACCATCCACTTGAACCAGTTCAATGGTTCAAAGTTTTTTGTTTTTGGTCTTATCGGAGTAATCGGCTTCATCGGCGAAAGATTTCTTGAGTGCTCCGATTGTTTTGGTCTGGCCGATGGGTGTCCATCGGCGTGTGTTTGGTCATCGGCAAAGCATTTTTGGGCCGCCGATGTAAAGTGTTTGGCTGATGAGGAGTCGTCGGCGTGTGTCTTGTCGAGGGGACTTTCATCGGAGTGATCGGCATTATCGGCAGAGCGGTTTCTTGCTACGCCAATAGTGTTGGTCTGGCCGATGGCGAAGGTGCTGTCGGAGAGACTTGGTTGATCGGCGAAGGTTTGGAGGGTCGGCCCGACGGTCTTTCTCTGGCTGATGAAGGGGAATGCGAAGGTAGCAGTCGGTGTGACTGTTAAGATTGGAAGGAGTTTTTTTGAGCAGGCCGATGGTATAGGTTTGGCCGATGGGTTTTGGCGAAGGGTTGTGTGTCGAGCGCGGCAAAACGCTCGACACCTTTTATGCTTGTGGCCATGTTTTTAAACTATTGAAGGTTGTCCGCACCATACATGTGGGACTATTCTTCCTGCACATTTAAACCTGCAAAGTGCATTTTAGCGGGAATTTTCTTTTTGAACGTAGCGACAATTTTCACGTGGCCGCGGGTGGTTGAGCCATTAATGGCGACTGTAGTAGGGGTAAGAGAATTGGTACACATGATCAGGTGGCCCGATTTATGGATGAAGACTCCCAGATGGTGGCGCAGGGCTCGAGGCCTCCCTTGTCTGCTGCAGCAATAACTTCTGAGCGCCATCCTTCCTGTGTGATCTGTATCTGGCAGATTTTTGAAAGCCATGTAATTAATTGCTATGAGGTACACTTTCTGGCCAATATAGGCAGACTGTGTTACCATTTTGTTGTTGTTGAAAACTGGACATTTTGGCTCTGTAATAAGATACAACTGGTTTTGGTTGCTCTGTGCAGCAAAACTTGTGAGTTTATGTATCTCCTGTTGTACGTTTTTGCATGAATCCACTGATTTCATGGTCAATTTTATATGAATAATGCTATGTTTGCATGTGTTATGCTGATTCTGTCTCCAGTTTTGCATGTATCTTTCTTCTAAGTCTAGGCATTCAAGGAATGTCTGAGATTCTAGAACATAGAATTCCTGTGTTGAATGTTTAATCTTTTAACTTCTGCTCAAGGGGTAGATTAAACTATTTTCAGATTGAATATTGGGAAGGGTATACTGCAATAGGGATGCCATAAGTATAGACAGCTTAACACTCTGTATTGGGAGATATCTGTAAGACAGATATCATATGTATCCCCCCTGAAATCTAGTTTTAGTTGTTCATGCATATCATTCACAGGTGTATGTCTACTGACTCCAGGCCCTGGATAGGCACCAATCTTGCTTTGTGTTTGTGTTACAACCATGTCCAGCTTTGCATCCAAATTTAAAATCAAAATCAAAATCTAAAACAATCTTTAGGACATTAGAATTAGTTTTAGGATCCTCAGTCCTCTATCTACAACTGCAAATATGCCCAAAGCTAGCCCCTTTGCTCTTATCTTTCAGTTTTGGTCTACTTACAAGAGGACTTATCTGCTTTTTGTCAGCATCCCAGCCTTTGTATGTATATCCTCATGGATGTTGAGTAGGGAATACCCCCTAGGTTTTGCAGAGCCTGAAGAAGAAGAGGAGATAAAATATAGAGTCTATCTCCTACACTGTTGGCCCCTGGCCCAGAGATCCTGTTGATCATTGATGGCTACCTTGTAGGGAAATCTAGGAATAAGCATCTAGTTTGGGAAAAAACCAACAGATATGATGGAAACATTCAAACCCCAAATCAACATAATGCAGTTGCAGAGCGTCGAAGAAGAATGCCAAATGAAGAATGAGCAAATTTTAGGGATATCTCTCAAGTGTGATGTTTTGACTTACAAAAGACAAATAATTACCTTATCCAAAATGCCCGTGGTCAAGACTTTGGTCTTGAATATTCCTAGCCATCATAACATGGAGTGGCCGACCAACATTGCTTGGGACTTGATCTTTATTAAGTCAAGAAGGGTCGATATGATGAGAGAGAAAGGCTTCATGCCTTATAAACTATTTAAAACTCCTTGGTGATCGAATAGATAGCATGGTCAAAGATGCATTATATGATACACATGCTAGTCAAGGTTCCTTGTTTTGCAAACATCCAAAGGTAAAGATCCTTCTTGATTATGCATGATGGCCAACAAGGTCAAGGGAATATTGTTTTAGACATGGCATGCATGAGGTCAGAGCATGGAATATACAAGGTGGAAGACATGGCAAGCAAGTATAATGGGCAATGTTGATGCATGGAGTAAGGGAGTCATAAGGCTTTAATGCATATTGTTTTGTGCATGGAGATATTATGATGCATAAGATTACTTATGGATTTTTTCTTGTAGAAAGAGGATATTTTTTTCTCCTTAGTGCATGTGGAGTGATAAGGGTTTTTTTTTATCTAAGTCCTATTTGTGCTCATATCATGCAAATTAGGTAAATGTAATTGGAGTGATAAGGAGTTATATTTTTCTTCTAAATCATGCATGATTTTACAAAGTTATTAATTGCAAATAAATAATAAAGTAATATTATCCAAATTACTTTATTATTTTCCACAAATTGTAAAATCAAAATTAGAACAAATTGTAACCAATAATAAAGTGATTATTTTATTACTTTATTATTTACCCACAATCAATTTTGCTCATACAAAATCATTCAAATTGATTAGTTGAGTTAACTAGGCCACCTAGGAGGTTTTGCATGATTTTTGGGATATTTTTAGGGTTCTTGGTCAACTTTTTGGTCAAGCATATGGAGAGGCCCAAATTGGAGCTATTTTTGCTCAATTTGTGGCAGTTTTAGACCCTAATTTTGACGATTTTGGAGGTTGCTTGGGAGTGATTATTTTTAGAGGCAATTATCTACAAGTTCATATTTTTGCATGCCTCTTTGAGACTATATATTGTAAAGCAAAAGTTTGTTTTTGCTAGTTCTTGATTCTCATTCTGATTTAGACAAATTGGAGAATTCTTGTAGCTCATATTTTACAGTTTTATTGAGAGATTGACAGATTACAGGTTATACTTTTGTCTTCTTTGCAGAACTTTCCTTTGTTTTCTTTGAGATCAGTTAAATTACCTTTCCTTTTAGTGCTATTAGTGAAGTGATTTTGATGAAATTTTGTTGTATTTTATCATTAAACCTTTAAAATTATTGTCTCACTTCCTTGTTTACAGCATTAAAGCATATAATCATCACAGGTCTTAGGTTGTGTTAACTAGAAATAGTCTTGTGTTGTGAAAAAATCATTTCCTTCACAAGAACCATGTTTTCAAACCTTCCTTAGAATCACTTATGTGATATTTAAGCCAAGTCTGGATTGTGTAAAAGTTTGATTTCTAGGTAAACATTGTGGATCAGATTGTATTATTTTTTATACAAATCAGGTGCATCACCATTTTTACCTTTAGCATTCACTTAGTTTCTTTCTTCCCTTTTCCAAAATAGTAAAAACATACATCTCAATAGAACATTTAAAGGGAACTAGCCCATAATCTGGAGGTCTAATTTCGTTATAGGGTACCCACAACTTGAAATTAGTCCCATGTTACACAGAATTACAGAGCTTCACCAGCCTTGCATACGGGTGCAATTCCCAGTGATAACACCTATAAAAAACATACATTCAAAATAAACTTAAAATACAATATTTTTCTAAGTATCTAACCATCAATCACATTTGTTATTCACACAATAATGCATATTAAGCCATTCAAAATAATGCAATATGAGACTATGTGAGTGTGTGAGTGCATCAGGGTTAACCATCCCAAACAGTTCTTGCCAAGTGGCTAGAACATCTCTACCTCAACCGTGTTCTCGTCTTCAACAAGTACCTGCATTCATTTTCACTCAACTCGATGTCAATAGGTTAGTTTCCCAAAACATAGTCAAAGCAAAACATTATAATCATATTGATAATATTTAATATTTAAATCAACTTTCCAATTTATGAAAATATAACTTCTTGATAATTATCTTCATGCACGTGGAATCTACTCAAAGTAAAACAACCATAGTAAATGTTCACTAATCTAGAATAATTATATAGTCCATAAAAATGAGATGTGACAGTGTCTAATGTCGTGGGCTTAGGCCAGTCCTAAGTTTATTCTATTGGGTTTATTCATCGGGATCGAGATTTAATCGTTTAATGTCCAAAAAAGTGTTAAAATAGGTCTTGATTAACAAGTGTAAATATTTTAGGTCCACCTAGGTGCTAAACTAGGTTTAAAATGCTAGTGTACACATTTTACTCCATAACAACGTCAATGGTCGCCACTAATAACTTTGTTTTCAGTTTTCAAAAAAATTGCATCTTTTGAATTTTCCCTTTTCTATGTACGCCTTTATTTAAGGTTCATGTTAAGGCACCTTGGCTTAGGGCTATCTAAAAAATCCTCTGTAAACTCTTTTGTTTAATATAATATTATAATATGGGTTATCGATGTAAATTGCAATTGTTGTCATCCTTTTAAATATTTATCTTATTATCTATTATTTTTCATTAATAACATAATCCTAGAACTTTTATTATTTATGATTATAGCCATTGGTTAATTCTAGAACTATCATAATTTAGAATATATGTAAAAAATAAGGTTAATCTAAATCGTTCAGTCGTTGACACTTGTCTCTATTCTTGAGACGTTATTTAGAAATTTGGGTGTGTCAGAACTTTGACCGAAATAGAACTTATGCCATTGATCCGCGAACATCTCATGATTGACATATATTATAATATTATAAGTACATTGATGTAAATTGTAATTGTAATCATCCTTTTGAATTTTTATTTTATTATCTATTATTTTTCATTAATTTGAATCATTCGCTCATTGACACTTGTTTCTATTCCAGAGATTTTATGTAGAAATTTGGGTGTGTTAGAACTTTGGCTCAAAATAGAACTTATGTTATTGATCTGCGATCATCTGACGATAAAAATCTATATTATAAGTACATTGATGTAAATTATAATTCTAGTCATCTTTTTGAATTTTTATTTTATTCTCTATTAATTTTTATTAATTTGAATCATTCACTCATTGACAATTGTCTCTATTCTAGGCACTTTATGTATAAATTTGGGTGTGTCAGAACTTCAACCTGGATTAGAACTTATGCCGTTGACTTGTGATCATCTAGTGATGTAAATGTAAATATTTTTAAAGCTATAAATTTTCCAAGTAACTTAATCATTATCATTTAATATTTAATATTTTCACCAACCACATTATGATTTTTCAAAAACTTGCCAGCACATTCACCAAATAATTAATTTTATATATTTTTGAATATTTATATAATTCACCGCCAAACTTATATTGTTTTTTTGAATACAAGTATAATTTGCCAATGAAATTATTTTTTTCAAATCTATCTATATTTCGCCAGCTAAAATCACTAAAGTGGAGAAATTTTAAAAAAAATTGCCAACAAATTTTTTTCTCCCCAAAATAGGCATACATTTGCCACAAAAATTATTGCCTCTAGCTAGGATTCACGAGGATTTTATAGCTTTTTTAGCGAAGGGTTCCTTAAAGTTATCATTGCTTGCAACACTTTTTGGTGCTCCCAAGTATCACCCTTTTAGAGTTCATGAAATTTTGCATAGGTAGAAAATTAGTGTTGATTGATAGTGGAGAAAGCCACAACTTTATATATGAGGAATTGGTAGCTAGAAGAGGATTGGGAATAAAGGACTTTGAAGGATTTAATGTCATAGTGGTAGATGGCTTCACCATTCCTTACACTAAGAAGATCTAGCAGCTAAACATCACATTGGGTAGCCATAAGGTGCGTGTGTGATGGCTTCTATGTTGTGGGACTTGGAGAGATCAAGACATGGTCTTAGGAGTATAATTGTTACATTCCCTTGGGTAGTTTACTCAAAACTATCAAATCATGGAGCTAAAACTAAAATCAGAGGGAAAGAAAGTAGTGTTCTAAAGTATTGCAAATGGAGCCTTGAGAGTTGTCTTAGCGAAGCAGATGGAGAGATCATTTTTATAGAGGACAAGTTGCTTGGATAGCATAATGCTTGGTGACAACCACATGTTCATCCATGAGCAATAAATCCTATCATGTTGACATTCAATCTAATTTTAGATAAGCATAGGGGTGATCCCACAATAGTGTGCAATGATAATTTTAAGAAACCCTCCTTAAAAAAAGATATAAAATCCTAGTGAATCCTAGCCCAATGCAATAATTTTTGTGGTGAATCTATGTTAATTTTGGAAAAAAAATCTGTGGTGAATTTTTCAAATTTGTTCACATTGTTCATTTTTGCTAGCGAATTATAGATTTTTTAAAATAAAATAATTTTGTTGGTGAATTATAGATTTTTTAAATAAAATAATTTTGTTGGCAAATTATAGATATATTAAAAAATTAAGTTAGGTGGTGAATTATAAATATATTCAAAATATAAAATTTATTGAGTAATTTTGCCAATGATTTAAAAAATAATGTGGTTGGTGAAAATATTATATGCTAAATGATAAACTTTACATCATCCAATAAATATAGATCAATGGCTTAAATTCTATTCTAGGACCAAGTTTTGACACACCTAAATGTGAACTTATAGTAAATCCATAATAGGTATCCTTGAGAGACAAGTGTCAATGAGTGAATGACAATTTGTAATGATACAACATTAATATATTATTAATTTATTAACCTTTAACAATTTAAGAGATTCTACTGACATGGGGAAATACGCCATTTAGAATTTATTTATCTCATCCACTTCATTTGTTCTGGTATTTTGAAAGGAAATTTGCAGCCATAATAGAAAATTTCCACATAACCCTGTCAGAGATAAATATGCAAACAAGTATTCAAAAATCCATATGCAAAAGAATAGGCAAACATACCATTGAGATGACACAAGATATACCTTGGGAAAACCCTCCATGAGGGAAAAACCTAGCCTCCAAAAGAATCCACACCCATTGTATTATCTTATGAACAAAGATTACAGTACATAGTCTCCATGAATACTTCTAAATCATCAAGCTCCCTAATTGTACTCCACGTGAACAAACAAATGAGAATCATGTAACCACACATTTCAATCCATGCTTCCTCTCCTCACATATGCAACCTACAAGAGAAGCATGATACTAATGATAAGCCAACTAGCCAACCTCAACGACTACTCATGTGCTTGTTTTTATAGAAATAAGCTTGCACAAAACCACTAAGTGGTATTACATTACCATGTCCCTCAAAACCATGAGCTCGCTAAACTATGTCTCAGGCTCATTTACTTTTTGGTACTAAGTTTTCCCAATATTAAATATTTTTCCAATGTGCAACGCACATTAAATATTTATCCGAACGTTACATACATCTTGCAAGTGGCCCCAAGAATTCCTAATCTATTGCGATGTTCACATATCTAGGATGCACCACAATTAAATAATACATTTTACATTATGTGTATTATACAAGGTTATGCAAGGTGTACAACACATATTCCAACATATTTCTTATTGAAATATTGATTTAAAAAAATAAGAATAATAGAACTATAGATTTTTTTTTTATTTTTTTTGCATCATCCAATGTATGATAATCAACAGTTGAAGTTCTATTACGGGTCAAAGTTTTGACACCACCAAATGTGAACTTAAAGTTTCTAGAATTGGTCTCCTTAAAAGATAGTTGTCAATAAAATTTTCAATGAGTAGATAATTACAATCAACTTGGCTATAGCCTATTATTAGACATTATGGTCATCTTATGCAGAATGTAGAGGGGTTATAACTTATCTTCTCATGTGTGAGTTGTTCCTTCAAAAGATTGAAATGCAGTTTAAATGCCATCTCCCAAATTGGTACTATCTGGTTGTCGAAATTTGAACTTAAAGTTACTAGAATAGGTGCAATGCCTCGAGCTGGGAAATATGAAATCACACCAAATCCTGATCTTGCATATTGAAAGAGACATCTCAGATGAAATAATTTATGACGATAATGGACATTGGAGTATAAGGTGGGCATGGAAGGAATATTTTATAGCTTTGGTAACAATACAATCTTTTGAATGATATTGGGAATATAAACCTCTGAAATCAGCCAATGGCCATTAAATATTTTATTAGAATTTAGTGGTGCTGACATAGTCAATTTAATGAAGTTACATGGCATCATTCAATTTCCTTGATACTTGTACTAATAGTACAAAACTTTTCTTTATATTACTATTTCTTGGTTTAGTTGTAATATGTTTTATTTTCTTTATATTATCGTCTCTTGTTTCTAAAAGTTGAAATTAATGGCATTCATCATTACAACAACGTGTAGAAGGTAAGTTACCAAATAAAGTTCAATTTTTATTAGAAATTTTGTATAAATATCAAGTATGACTATGCAGGATGTCATTTCTCTTCACTTCTCGGTATGATAAACAATTCATTTGTGTATGACTAGGAAGGATGTTATTTCTTTCAACTTCTTAGAATGAAGAAAATAAGCCCTTGTCAAGTCAAATGTATTACGCCAAGAATTAACAGTTTTGAGTTTTGCAAATGACACATGCTACCATGGTTAGTGGGTCGAGTTTCATAAAGATAATTCTATGTATGAGAAACTTGAAATTAGAATCAATGCATGGAATTTCTACTGTAATGTTATTGGCAATGACATGAAAAAAATCAATTTAATTATACTTTATTGGCCTCATTGTTACCCACACCTATTGGTTTATTGTACATATAATGCAAAGTTCCATGGAAACTCATTTGTTGACATTGTGGATGACCACATAGTTGAATTTGTCATGCACAAATTGTTTGCTAACAGGTTGGTTATGGACTATAGTGAAATATTTGTTCAACATCATGGAATAGATGGACCAAAAAGATGTTGGAGGATAAAGTTACGATAAAAACTTCAGAGAGAAAAGTTTTGTATGTTTAAAATTTTGATACATATTATGTTAATGTGACAATTGTTACAATGACACAAGTGTTCTAACTTCTATGTATTTTAATCTCTCTCTCTCTCTCAGTTTAGTATGTTTAAAATATAAATATAAATGAATGAAAAATATATAATTATAAAAATATTAATTAACAGTTTGTTTACATAGAAACTTAGGTTCCCACATAAATAATGTATTGATTGTTTAACACGATAGTGCAAATCAACTATATTTATCTAGCTTTTTAAAATGGTGTAATCATTTAATCAAATAAATAATTGAAACCATATGTGTGACAATTAATGAATAGCTTAGGGTAATTGATCCCGTATGAATATCACACTGATACATATCCTCAGCATTAATGTTGTAAAAGGTGATATAACACTTGTAATTTTTTAAAAACAAGAAAGAAATATCAGAAATAGTCTGATTACAAACAAAAATATCGTAGATTGAAGAGTGTGATTGATAGAGAGGACTCAAAATAAACTTAACACAAATAAGAATACAACACAATTGTTAAAAAGGAAACAAAGCTAGAAAGAGAGAGAAACAATTATCTTGTAGTAGAAGAACTATCACTCCCTTTTGGGAGCTAGGGGGAATAATAGTTGTAGTTGTAGGACCAACCAAAGGAGGAGGATAGGGAGCATGGTCTAGGCATGGTGGTGAAGGGACTTGATAGCATTAAAGACATCTTTGACATTATACAACAAAGTGCTATCCATTGAAACATATGGTGCTTGAGGACATTGTTTAAAACCATGGCATAGTCGTTGTGAAGACCATTCTATAAAGCATGGAAGATGCAAGATATGGTAGGAACATCTTTGAGCTACTAGAGAGAAGAGACCCTTGGTTGACACAAAGCTAGAGAACATGTCATTGTCTTGGATAGCTTGACACAACTTTTCCTCTAGTAGTAGGTACTCATGAATGAAATCAAAACTAAGCACTTCAATGAATTCGACATCCTAGATCACATCCATGATGTTGGAGAGGAAGATGGAGATAACCTCTAAGAATAGAAGCACCATGGGGAAATCTCATAGCAATTCGTTACCAACAACTATGTGGATGGTAAACTCCACTCTAGGGCACTTGAAGTTGAAAACATGGGCCTGTTAACACAAACCGGCTACCGCTACACCAAAAGCTCGAATAGTTAGTGAGGGCACCACCGAAGAGGTTAGCCAGAGACCACTAGGGTCCGAAGGAGGGGTTGAGGGTCCCGCGTGATAACAGCTTAGCCCCCCCGAGCCGAGAGGTCCGTATGGACATAGGCGACCACGAGGCGAGTCAAATGTTATCAGCGGGAATCGAACCCCTCCCCAGTAGAGTTGCCATTTTGTTAACACAGACCGGCTACCGCTACACCAAAAGCTCGAACTGTTAGTGAGGACGCCACCAGAGAGGTTAGTCAGAGACTGCTAGGGTCCGAAGGAGGGGTTGAGGGTCCCGCGTGATAACAAGGCCAACTTAACAGAATCATAGGGGCCAATTTTAGTTGGCTCCCACTTCTAGGATGGAGATAGATTCTTTTGTTCTTCACAACCTCCTTCATCTTCATAGCGATAATAAGATTCAAAATATGAAATAAGAGAAGAAACATGAAATTAGTGGATCTAAAAAAAGGGAGTAAATAGCCAATTCCATCCACCAAAGTCGAGAACAATTAACTCCTAGTCCCAATTTATTGCATCACTAACAAGTGAAGTTAGAAAAGCTCCAACATGCTACGAAGGCAAATAAGAGGCAATGCACAATAATGACAAGTTCTAAAGAGGAAGGTCAAACAAGATAGTGGTCCTTTGAATAATAACTACATTTTAAATATAAATATAATCTAATATTAAAATTTATTCTGATGAAAAAAGATACCGTGCAATTAAATCCAAAAGCATTCAGCATAACTTCATGGATTGTGGAAAACTCACGCTAATTAAAATATATTTTTATTATTAATTTACTGATACATTTGTTATTAAATTCTATATTTATTACATATAATTTTTTTTTATTATAGCTATATTTATCACTATAGTCTATACAAGTAACAATATAAATTATTAAATATAAATATAATATTATGTACATGTGAAAATGAACATAAGGAAACAAGCTAAACTAAGTTAACCTATTTCATTCATAACCAAATTCAACCTCATGATTGAGCTAATAAGGAATGCAAACATAAAATGAAGTTAAATGACTAACAACATATGCAAACCTTGATTGTTTTGGATTTGCTCCTTGATGTTGGATGTATGATTGCTCTTCAAAATGACAACATAACCTTGCATAACATGGAGACTTGAAAATGATTTGGTTTGATAGCTATTTATAGATATTTGGGACGAGGATTTGATGGCTAGGATTGATTTGGATGATCAATGGTTGAGGATTGTATTTATGAGAGACCACCAAGTGGTATGATAGGATTAGAGCATAAAGATGGTCCTTGGATCAAGGAGAGATCAAGGGTGGAGGATGGTCTCGGATAAAGTGGATGAATGAGATTGAAAAAGGGACAAAATGACCCTTTTTAGAGGGATATGCAAGGTACTTGTCCATCTCTTGGTAAGAGACACATGTGGTCTTGTACAAAAGCCTATGCCTTTGTACATGTTGGAAGATGTGAAGGGTTTGATTGGGTTAAGCATGGTTAGGAATGTACAAGCATGCGATTAAGTTGATTAAGTGGATTAGTCAACTTAATCAAAAGTGCACAAAATAGGGAATTAAATAAATAGAAATATTTATTTAATTTTTGGATGGGGATAAGGATATTAGATAGATAAATATTTATCTAATGTTGGACTATGGTAAAGGATTGATTAATTGAATAATGATTAATTTATTTAATTAATGTTAGGAGATGGTATGTATGAATAGTGATTTAATAATAAAATACTATTTAATTATTGTTGGAAGGTGGATTGGATAATTAAATGTCTAAATAGGTGTTTATCTAGTGAATTATGGAAAGAAGCGGTTTAGGGATGTCTTGATTAGCGTTGGATGATGAGAAGACAATTTTACGTGTTTATATTTTGCCCCTCCAACACCATCTCAAAGAATGATAAAATATAGCACTTGATTAGATTAGAAAAAGACGATGGTAGGATTAAGGATGATGATGCCCCAACCAGTCGAAGTGAGAATGACAAGGAGGAATGATGGTAGGGATGATGCCTCCTTGAGAGGGCAAGTAGGTTTAAAGAACACATGCGTGCTCTCAAAATGATTAAGATAGCTGGATTAGAAAGATGAGAATGGAATTTAAAAAAAAAGGATTTGGAGGATAGAAGAGATGGGATGCAGGGGATTTGGGGGAAGGGGTGATGGGAGATAAATGATTGGATGAAAGGATTAGGGGGAGAATATGGAAAGGGATGGATGGATGGATGCAAACTGATAGATGGATTATGTGTTATACTTTGATGTTTTGAGCAATCTTATTTAATATGGCATGAGACGTTGTGCTTCAAGGTATAAGGAACCAGGCTGGCAATGTGTCCCATGCATAAAAGGATGCCCTAGCACAACATAAGGCATTTGACGACCTTGGTGGATACTATGATAGGACAACCGATAAGGTCACCAACAAACCTATGTCATATAAACCATGATATGGAAGACCATGACACTGCTATGGCAAGTAGGTTATATGGACCAATACAAATGTAAGATAAAATGATAATGCATGCACACAAGCAAGCGCATATTCACAAAATGATTTAAAGACAAACACGATGTTGTCCCTAGTCAAGCTGAAAAGCCAAAGATTGATGGATTGATGATTTTAGACTATGTTCTTGATGATAAGTACAACACGAGGATTGGGAATGATATATCTTGATGATGATGATGGATGTTTGATCAAGACTTTAAACAAGGCTGGGAGCAAGACCAATGGATAAATAAATACAAGGAAGGGATAATGGCTTGAGAGGATCCATAATATCAATAGAATATAAACCTCTAAGGGTTGGTGGTAGGGAATAAAGTAAGGAAAACCCTAAAGAATAACATGAATAATATAAGAATGACCTAAGGATTGATATAAATTAGAAAAACACCACTTACTAACTAGATCTAGAACAAGCATGAAATGCAAACCTTAAAGGCCAAAGCAAGGATGGGTAGGGTAGGAAAATGATAACATTAAGCAATGACAAGCAAAACCCTAAAATAAGCAAAGTAATGAATGATCACACCAGAGCACAATCAAATCCTAGGGAAATCTAATATGAAAGACAAGTAATATGAAATTTTAGATTTGAAACCCCAAGGAAGGAGAAGAGACCCCAAGGGAAAACCCTAAGTCATGTTAAAAAGTGTTGGGTTCACTACAGATGTAAGAGTTTTAATCACACTTGCATAATTATCTATGCTATTAAAAAAATGTAATTGAATAGTGGACAATTAACCTAGATACAAGAGTTGGGACATATAAAACTAAAATAAATATGATAATTAAATATGAAAGGATAGGTGTACTTAGCTCTAGGTTCAACATGAATGAATGATGTTGATGCTATTTTTAAATGGTTTGCCACTATCATAAAATTGTTTTCTTGGTCTAATGAATATGTTAGTTTGAATTAACACACAAAACTTTGCAAATCAAACTAATTGTTGTGAAATTGATTTGACACTTGAAATTAATATAGGAAGCATGTGAATGATCAAATAGAAAATATGCACAAAAATTTGTTCACCTTCACTTTCTAGATATTTGAATTTGTCATGGTGGTGTCTTGAGGTACCGCCAAGGAGCTTGTTGACTCGATAGGTGAACGATCTCTTAGGTCAAACCTCTTTGTGGACCAAATTAATGGCTAGAAAGATCAAAGACAACATTAGACCTATATATGATCTATATGATGATGTAGATTTGATTTCTTTATTATTGTTTAGAATTAAAGTGTTTTATAGTTACTCTCCTTTTAATTCACCTTATGACATCAAGTACATAACACAATGTCTTTAAATACTGTGACATAAAAAATGTCACATGAAACGTGTTGTAGGTAAGCTCACAACAACTAGTAAATGGGGCTAGGAAAGTTTAAATTTAAATTTAATGCCTTAAATTTCGAGGCTCATTCCAATACACTTTAGGGAGGCTCATTCCAATACACTTTAGGGTTGATCTCAATCAATCCCAAACCTTATAAAATGATTTGAAAGAATAAAGTGATAAAACTTGAAGTAAAAAACAACTGTATAAAATTAATTTAAAGCAATAATAAAATAAAAATAAACAAAATTGGGATTTAAGCCAAATCTATAAAATAAGCACAAAATTAAATAGGAATTAACATAAACATGCTAATTTTAACACTACAACTTTAATGGAAAGTATATTTTCCACCATTTAAGTACTTTAACTCTTCCATATTTTCCACCATTTTACTTCTTAAGCTTTACCGTTGAATTAAAATTTTTGATTTTTTGGGATTGACTATTTTTAGGTCATGTCAAAATAACTTTCTACCTAGCGTCGTAGGGAGTTACATTAGTTTTCTTCTTACATATAGAGAGAGCATATATTAGGGTTTAAGCGGAAAATCACAGCCATGGATCCCTCTGCTATGAGTTCGCCCGAGTTTCAGCATTTCTTGGAGGTATGTTCCAACTGCACCCATATTTCCTATATAAATGTCTGGTTACTGAGTTATGTGCTGCATGGCAGGTCCAAGCTGAATATTTTAGGGTTTTAAACAAATATAGGGTTTCAAGTTAAAATTAGGATTTGATAAGAAGTTATTTACCAAATAGATTTAGATTATTGGTTTTGAGGAATTTTGTGCAGTACGTGAATATTTTGAGGCTTTAAATTATTTTGAGACTGCTAATTTCGACTAAAACTAGGAACAGCTTATGGGTTTTCTGTAGGAGCTGTCCTGGTTTCGGATTCTTATTGAAACCCTAGAAGCTAACAGAGCCTATTGATGCATTGGAGTTTTTATTTTATTTTATTTTTATTCTTTATATCTTGAATTCTCTGTTATTCATTTATTTGATTTATTTAGCGCTTGGGCGGTTGTCTTTCTTAACTTAGCTGCCTATCGTAGGTTTTTTTTAGGGTTATTTGGAGATACTCGTACTGGCAGATGAGGGAAACCGCCACAAGCTTAGAATACCACCTGGCGTGGATGCCATGCGTGAGGGATATCATCTACATCCAGTTGCAAGTTGATGCAGACACATTATATGTTCGTCATACCTTAACCATGACCATCATAGTCACAATCGCTCTGGGTTTTTGCTACCATATGATGGCCTGCTAGACTGCTGCCCCCAAGCAGTTGCTTCCACTGTTGTCCTTAAATCCATTTTTCAAACATAATAATTATTTTCTCCAACTCGTGTGCTACTTCTTAATGATTTGATTTTTCTTTTCCTTGGTTTTTTTTGACATACAGAAGAGCTCTTTTTTTTTAGGGTTTTGAGCATAGAAACGAGGTTTTTGTTTAATTGGTATATATTAACAGAAAAAAGCTCAAATCAATCAAATATATGATGGATGAAAAATAATGCTACAACAATCTATTGCCATTTCTTCTTTGAAAGAGATAACAGTTATATAATATTGAAATGATTAAAAATAGAAAACAGCTTGATAACAGCCTTGCAGCTTTCCAACAGGAAACAGAATAATGGAGTCTAACGAGAAGAAAACTCAGATAGTGCAAAAAAGGTCACTATCTGTCCCGCCACAATGTCTATCAAAACTAAAATAAAATACACTATTATTGATAAACTGTTGGTTAAAACTTAAACCCTTAAACAAACCTAAATTTCACAGTGAAATTGATATTATGACAACAATAAAGAATACCGTAACAATCTGGTGTCTTTTTTTTTCTGTAAAAAAAGTGAACAGTTATATATTGAATTAATAGAAAAACAGAAAACAGAATCAAAAACATATAAAAATAAAAAAGATATACATATTTCCAATAGTAATTAAGTATATATATTAAATTTCCATTTATATATTAAACCCATAATTTATAAATATCTAATATCCATTTATATATATTATAATTTATAAATATATTATGTAGATATTTAAATATAAAATATAAATAAGAAATAAAAAATATATTAATATAAATATATTAACATATAAACAATATATAAAAAATATAAAAATACATAAATACAAATATATTAATATAAATATAAATCGTTTATATATAGAAATAAAAATATATTAATATTAATAATAAATATCTAAATACTAATATATAACTGTCTCAAGGCCGTAAGAAAGGCTTTTAAAAAAATATCGGCTTTTATATGATTGTCCCACGCCCTAAAAAAATTCACGCCAGAATTTTTTCTGAACTCCTCGGTTCTTCCTACCCGAAATTCACACTAGAATTTTTCTTAACTCCTCGGTTCGTCCTATCCACGCATTTCTTGAACCATTTCTGACGAAGGATTTGCACAGGATAAGTTAAAAAATATAAAAAATCTAAAATAAACGCCAAACTAAAGCAGGTTCGTCGGGAAATTTTTAAAATTTTGTTAGAAAATGTGGTGGGTTTGCCCGGGTTTGTCTGTGACGAACCCACAGGTGTTTTGGCGAACCCCGGATCCGGATCCGGTAAGAATTGGACCGGGACCCTGCAGAAACCCTCCCTGCAGAAACCCTAGGCGAACCGATAACTTAGAATTTATTATTTTTAAAAGTTTTAATTTGTAAGTCTTAATTAGTTTTCAATTTTTTTTTAACGAGAGGAATTGGTATTAGTTTTCAAATGTTATTTTTATATTATTTTATGATTTATACGAGTAATTATAATTTAATTTTATTAGGTTTTATGATTTAATTTATTATGATTAATTAAAAATTTATTAAGTTTTTGCTTTTAGATTTTATTTGTTAAATATTATTTTAATATATTAATTTAAATCTTATACAATTGACTTTGTTGTAATTTTTCTTATATTTATTTCTATATAATAATTACAACTATTACAATTTCATGATAATTATAAAATTAATAGACAGTATATAAATTAGATAAAAACAGTATATATTTATAATTTTTAATATTTTGTACGGATGTACCAAGTCCTCAATTTTTTTTTGCCATACTGGCATACTGTACCCCAGTACCTGCACCCGTGCTCGCACCCTTTGATATAATACAGTTAATCTTACGCATTTTCTTCTATATATTGGTGTTAGTACAAGAAGCAAGCCAACAATATGTTGAGACCTTACATTGCTGTTTATCTGCAAAGCCTTGTGAGTGCTGATTTTCTTTCTTACTGTAATCTGTTTTGCTTTTGTTTGTACTGTTAGAAGATTTTTTTCCTTTTGAAGCTTCTGGTTTAATTTTTATAGGCCTAATAATTATGATCAATTAAATGTATGTTGACTTATCATGGAAGTCGTTTTTATTTTCTTCAATATATTAACCTGTTTGATTGTTTTCTGAGTTAAGGAACAAGGCCTTTACAAAATTAGGTGAATATAATCAGCAAATCTCTGTTTGTAAGGTGGTTTCTTTTTGTGTTTATCTAAGATTTTGGTGTTTAATATTGACAATGTAGATTTATTTCATTTAATCACCATTATTTGGTTGAAATTGTGCTGAAATTAATTGTTGAATGCAATAATATGAGTATAGTCCAGTCCTGTTGGCATACTGTTGTGTTATAAGTTGTTCACAGTGCTACTGATTTTGTTATTTCCATCTGGGAAACTTGTAGGATGCAAAATGATTAGCCAAACCTGTTTGGAAATATTGTTTAAATCTTCTCTCTAATTGCACAAGAGCTTTGGGTACTGTCACTGTACACTGTTTTAATAGTTGTTATTGCTATGTAGTTGGAGGGTTTTGTCAAGTAAGGAGTGCATAGAAAATTAATGTTCAGGATTTGTAAATGAGTTGTCAGAAGGATGTCATTGAAGTTTGACTGTAAAAGAAGTCAAGGGTGGCAAGGATTGCAGGAAAGAAAGTTCAATGGGATGTCTCTAAAAAGAGGAATAACCACTTGATGGACTTGGTGCCACTTTTGGGCTGGTGTCGCACAAGAGAGATTTCATTACACCCTGATATGAGCCATCCTTGCATAGGTCCCATTCTGTACAATTTTGTAATTTATAGTTTTTTGAAAAAGTGATCTGTTCTTTTTCACCAATTTATTTCTTCTCTTTTTTGAATGTTTGTTTTGGTTTTTGTTGGGTGGTGCATCAGGCAGTGTCAAGCAATGCCCTAGTGACCTGACTGCTTCAATATAGGAAGATAGACACGAGGTATTGATAAAGATAATTGTGTATTTGGTTTGAATTTTTTTCCCGTTTATCTTGGGTTGCATTCAGAGTTGAATGAGTGTAACCTTAACTTGGAAAGTCAATTCATCCATTTGGTTGTGTGCAAACACCACGTAAGTATGAAGAAGACATTTGAAGAGGGCTGCCATGAATTAAAGCTTTTTGTCAATTGCATAAGAGCTCTGGGTAGACATTATATTAGTGGGATTCTATAGTCATGAAATTCCCAAGTATGAGTCCTGTTTGACACAAAATGAGTAAAAATTTAACAACTCTGAGATTGTTTGAATTGTGGGGTGTTTCCTCTGATATATTTGACAAACATCCAGAGGTTTTGTCATGATTTGTAAATGAGCTGACAGAATGATGCCTTTGGGTTTTGATTGGTTCTGAAATATTTCCATATTGAATGCATTTTAATATTTTATTTGAAGCAGTTGTGGTTGTTCACTGTATAAAAACTTTTATGTTATATAGCTGGTGGGTTTTGTGAAGTATGGGGCATAGAGGAAGTTAATAAATTCATTTATAAGTGAGCTGGCTGTAGGATGCCATTGAATTTGTAGTTATTCCCGAGACAGTACCAGTCTGAGTGGAATCGAATATTTTATTTGAAATGGCTAAGGTTGGCAGTGATTAAAAAGAGAGAGGGCTCGATGAGATGTCCCCAAAGAGAGGTGTTGTGTCTTAATAGACTCGGTGCCACTTTGGCTGGTGTCTTACAAGAGAGATTGCATTACACTTGATATGAGCCATCCTTGCAACATTTCCATTCTGCTCATTTATTGAAACAGACTTCTCTGTTTTTTGCTCAATTATTTTTTGCTTCTTTCTCAAGTGGTTGTTATATTTTTTGTGGTGTGGTGTAAGTTGGGTTCTGTTATCTTAATCTCCTAGTGTTCCATTGGCTTAAAGAGGGAGATAGATGTGGGTATCAACAAATAAATTTCTCTACTCAATTGGTTGTCAGGTAGAGAAATGTTTAATTATGAATGCATTGTTTTATAATATCTAAGATCTCCCACAGTTTATGTAGCATTGACATAATATTTTGGGGAAATCTTTTTGTCCTGTAGAATCATATAGACAATGAATTTTATAATAAAAAATGAGAAATTGGCCTTACATTCTCCTATCAGTGAGTCAGACTCTTCTCTTCAGTTCTGTGCTTTAGAACACGGTGTACTTACTTTTTTGTAATGAAATTATTTGCACAAGAAAAGAATAGAATATAAAATAAGCTGCAAATACTTGATAACGATAAGCCACTTCAAGGGGGCAATCCTCCAAAAGTCTCCAATAAGAACAGAAGATCTATGCTTGACAAATGATGCAACTTTTGATGAACCTCCTTTTGATGACAAGGAAGACCTTTCCTGCATAGAAAAGCATGCCAGAAGCTATCTTTCATCTCACTACAAGAAAAATCTTGTAAATACTAAATAGACATCAAATATTGACAAGAAAACAAATTGAACACAAACTCTTACACAATAAATCCGAAATTTGGAGTCTAGATATAACCAAATAGATGTAAAACAATCAATTTACAATTTGGACAAATTCTTACACAATGCTTCTGAAATTATTAACTTGTTGGTTCTCAAAAACCACCCCTTTTAGGAAGGAGGGAATCTCTTGAAAATTCATTAAAAACACCCTTTCCCCATCTCTACTCATTTTCCTTAATCATTCTTTTTGGGGCTCCGAAGCAAGGGGGGAAAGGGATCCAGTGTGTAAAGAATTTCTCTGCCCAAGCAGTGAAGAGATCCATTGTGTAAGAAAGTGTGAATAGCAGATTCGGAGGTTGAATCTTCATTCTTCTCTCCTTGATTCTGTACATGGTCGAGGGTAATCAATTCCATTCCCGAATGCAGGCATCTGTCAGAGCCTTTCTGTATTTGTGCCTCTTTTTTTGCGTTGCCAAAATGATGTTTTCTGTATTTTTGGTAATTCTGATAAAGACAGTCTTGGTCATTATTTCACTTCTGACTCATGGATAATATCTGTTACATGGGGACACATCTCAGCTCCCTCCTTGCGTCCCTGTCCCCCCAGTTTCCCTGTAAAGCAGGATGGTAGGGCCTGTCATCAGGGAAACAGGAGACAGTGTCCATGAGGGCTTAACATTACCCAAATGTAACATCTCCGGAATGTCTGGAGATGGTCAGACATCAACCTGTTGGAAATTACTGTACAAAGAGCAAATGTATGCAAACCTTGAATGACTATATACAGCTATAGAATGAAAGTGTGCAACTGTTGCATGCAACTGTTGAATGAAAGTGTAATGACAGCATACATTTCTTACTCTTTTTGTCAATGGGAAATTGTGACTGCATGCAACAATGGAAATAAAATTTACAGTTGTTGAATGACTGCATACCTACAATTATGAAATGAAAACATGCTCCTGTTGAAAATTTACAGTTGTTAAATCAATGGGCAAAGGCATGATGTCATACAGTTGTAATAAATGCATGTTAGTCATTACTCGTAACACTCATTTATGATTTTATATCCTTTAGGCTTTTTGTTGGAATGAAAATATTGAACAATGAAATCAAACATGTCTATTTTTTTAATTGTGGCTATACTTGGATGTCACATTGAATATCAAATTTCATACATTAAATGAATATCTGTATTGGTAAAAGTTTGAGTTTCCATATATATATATATATATATTGCTGCCCCCTGCTGTCCCCAAAAAGCCTCCCACCTTCTGCCGTCCCCATCCCTGACAAGCTGTGAAATATAAGTAACATGTGGTCAACCTTCTAGTCATTACTTGTGGCTAGAAATTATTTGTAAGAACTTCCAATTCTACAGCAAGGTGTAAGTCCTAACTTAGTTTTTGTGCATTACAGTAAGCATGCTTGTGTAAATAACTAGGTTTACTATATTTGGTTTTCTGGTTATTTTATTCTTCTGGCCACAGCGAGTAGCCCTATCTGACCTCTAAGATAGGGCAGGGGATGATAAATTTTAATCTGGTTTTATTTGTCTATATTTATGCACTTATAATAGACCTTTTACTAAGTACACGAGTTCACATTTCTACAGCTATTCTGAACCTATTTTTATTGGGCCTTTAGTCAGATTCCATTTCGTATCTATCAAGAGGAGCTCTTCCAAGCTGTAGGCCCTGTACATCAGTGTTTTTTTGTAATGTTGAAATGTTGAAGTTTGACATTTTTCTAATTTTTTGTTACCCTGTTTTATGGGTATATTCTGACTACAAATGGTACGCAGGGAAAAGCTTTAGGCATTGTATGACTGGTATTAATCTACATGTTGCCTTTGCTTTTGTCCCAACAATCACTTCTGTTTACTTGGAAGACAATCCTGATTATATTATCTAGATTTGAGTTTAATGTATGTAATGTGTACATTGCAGTGTTATTTACTTTGGGATAGTCTCTTGATGGTTTTCATCACTCAACCATTTTTTACTTAAATGTTTGAATGCATATTATATGAAGTTGCAGTTTTCATGTCTCCTTTTGGCACTGGCTTATTCCTATGATGTATTGTATGTTGGAACATGCAGCAAGAGAAGCAGAAAGCAATGATGAACGAACTGGTAGGAAAACTTTCAGATGTCTGCTGGGATAAATGCATTACAGGTACCCCTGGGAGTAAGTTTAGCTCAAGTGAGACCGCATGTCTTGTCAATTGTGCTCAACGCTTTATGGACATGAGTGCCCAAATTATGCGGCGTGTCCAGAGCATGGGATGAGTAGTGCAGTTTTTTGGAAATATTATTTCTGGGCTGGTTCCCTTGAGCTTAAAATACATTGACATTCGCTCTGAGTGAAGTCATGATTGATTGGACAAATAAGAGAAGAGACCATCTGATTTTGAAACATTTATTAGAATACAATTGTTTACTTATATTCAGAGATGAGCATATTCATGTATTCTCTTCCTGTAATTCAGCCGTGTTCTTATAGAGGAATGTTAATGCTTTGCTTTTTAGTTGTGAATATGAAATATCCAAATTTCCTACAACGGCTTTCAATTGGATGCCATTTTTTCATTTTCCATGTACGTGTTATTAATGATAAAAACTCTGCAATTTTCACTATGGGCAAGATGTCAAGAAATGCAGTTGATGCTACATGGTTGATTGGACAATTCAGGGAAGATGAAGTCTAGTCCTGCAGCATTTGTATTATGCTATATTCAGGGAATGCACTTACAAAGAGCAGCAGGTGAGTTCTGGTTGATAGGCAGTGAAGAATACTATGTAGCACCCAAATATTTTTGGGTTAGAATAGCCTTTTTGCCAGACATTGGCAATTGAGTGACATATGATCGACGTATGGAAATTATAAATGAAGGAAACAGAGCCATTTCCATATGCTTGGTGGAAAGCAAAACAAGATATTGAATTGATGGTTAAGGAGGATTCTTATACGCGGAGATGTGGCTTATTATTCTCCTTGACTTACGTTTTCATATCATATTTATTACAACTTATGATAATTAATCCGTAACGTCTATGGTAATGTGCACTGACATTTTTACATACACATAATCATTGCATTCTGTAATGACAAAAGCACTATAAGAGACTTGAAAAGGTCGATGCCCACACAAATTGAGGAGGCGGGCATTTAAATTTTAGCCACTTACAGAGATTCTGGAACTTTTATAACATGTACAAATATATGCAACAGAGAATTCGTTTGATCAACTGACATATTTTTCATAATTGTCTGTTTGAGCTTGTAGATTAACTCGTGGAAACTATACTTTTTCTGTTTTCTCTTTTTACTTGTGTATGAAAGGGGTAGATTCTCTCCTTTTTTCAATTATTTTTTCCATTCTCTGGGACTTTTTGGGTGTTCCAGGGACATATTTTGTTTTAGGTTGTGAAAGGGAAGGTGGGGATGAATTGGTGTCCTTGGGGACATCTATGCCTCTCCTGCAGGTTGGAGGATGTGAATTTGTTCCCAACTATTTTTGGATGTCTTTCAATGTTGGGAAGAGGTGAGGGGCCTTGAGGTTGACACATACTTGGGGATAGCTTTGACCGCTTCTACAGAGATTGGGATGTTCATTATGTTAGGACATCATTAAGGCATCGAATTAAAAAAGTAAACAGGTCGGCATTTTGAAATAGTTATTTTCGTGATCATTAAGCATACAATTAGATATTCATATTTATAATCCAATATGTCCTCATGGTTTTAACCTATGTTCCATTGTGGAGGATCTCGAGATGTTGCCAGCAGTTTGGGGATGTTTCTGACTGTAGGATTTCTGCAACCTCAATTTGTTTTGAGAGTTCACTTTCTAAATTTCTAGAAAGGGGCATTTTGAAATAGTTATCTAGATTCTACATGATCATTGATGATATAATCAGGAAACCTTTTTGTGTAATTTCATAATTGTATTTCAATAATTTTGGCCGTTTTGATTTTTGATAATTTTCTTTTTGTTAAAAATGTCAAGGATCACAAAATTGCAAAAAAAGAGTTTAAACATCTAGTCATCAATAGTATATGAACATTGGGATCTCAATATACCACTTGGTGTAGTCATGACAGGAGGGTTCACAGAATGAACTGTTCAGACCATGCAGCAAAAGTAAACACAACGGAAACAACTCACAGATGTGAAACAAATGCAGTCTCAGTCATTCAGTATATCATTGACTTCAAATACAAATCAGTTGGCAACATGCGGGCTTACAATAGGACAGACCTGATTACAAAATATCATAATATACAAAGATATAGCTTTTAGGCTCCCTCGCAAAGAATCCAAACTATCTATCTTTTAAATCATGAACCCTCCTGTTGTGACTGCACCAAGGGATAGAAAGGACGTTAACATAACATGAGATCTATATACAATCTATCGTTGCCCATAAGAAATCTTGTAATGAACCTTTTTGAAGGTTGATAATGAGGTTCTAATAATCAAAAAAGATGGTTGCCTACCTGCATCTCAAAACTTGAAGCCGAAGTTTTTATCGACCTTGAACAAACCCATTTTATTCAGACAAATAGGGTGCAAAGTAGACTCAAATGGTTAAACCTGAGTTGTTTTAAGATAACTTGCGACGGGCACATTGATTGACAATGCAATGTGTGTTGTTAGAGGGGACCCGTTAATTACACCCCTTTTCATTATGCTACCTCTTTGCCCCCTGTTGACTCCTCGTTGTGCATAGGTATCTCATACTTTAGACATGTTATTAGTCCTTGCCTATAGGGTGGGCCTTATGTTTTCATCCGATCAAATTTGGTATTAGTAGAGCTTTGCAACAACTATATTATTTGAAATCATGCTGTCCTTAAAAATTAAAGGCTCATTCTAAGGTTTCTTTATTTAAGTGGGTTTTCTTAATATGTTTTATAAAATAAGGAAAATTTCATTATAGCAGCTATGGTGTCATGCACTTAGACTCGAGAAATAATATACTAGTAAAAATTTAATAAGGAACCAATACATGTGCATATATACAAGTGTAATAATACGCTTTATAAATTACATCAAAGAAACAACCAAATATGGTGACACACATAAGTCAACAATAGGTGTCTTGGTGCAAATGTTTCAATCTAACTTTTTTTTGGAGTGTTTTTGAACAATTCAACAAATATGTAGTTGATTAGGTTACATTGTTGATACCTAGAACCCCAAACAATAGTTTTAAGCTTTTAACTTAGATACAAAGATATGTTGAAATTTTTATGAAAATTTGATGTATCGTTTAAGAGCTTGATATACACGAAGTTAAGGTGTGCGGTTATTGGGTCCTCTCCCCTAGAGTCGAACACATACTATAAAACTTTTTCATAATGTTTTAAATCACATTACTAGACTCTTGTGCATATAGTAGGGCAAAAGATGTGGGATGTGGCATTTTGTAAGATAGTTCACATGCTTTGTCTATGGTTACACATTTTGCATGCAAGCCTATTGGGGCAATTGCAATGATAATACTTAACAAATCCTCCCCTTTCTTTATCTTTAGATAGAGGTCCATACTATGTTCCAAAGCTCTTATTTTGGCACAAGAAGGTCGAAGCTCAATGAAAGTTGCAGTTTTCAACTCTACAATGTTAAGATTAAGGTGCCATCAACCTTGTAAATTTTATGTAATTAATTACTCTTAGTATTGTTTGTAAATCACCCATAAAGGATAAAAGGTTTCACCAGCAGAGGTCTTATTTTAGTTAGATGTTTATATCCGTTCCTCGACGCTAACTCGCCCGCGACGGGGGGTCGCAGGGGGTTTCCCCCTTGTGAGGGCTCCGGGGGGATCATCCCTTCGGCGGGGGGTCCAGGGGCCGCGCGCCCTGGTGGGGGTTTGGGGGCAATGCCCCTAAAACCACATTTTATTTTATATTTTATCATTGTAAATCTAGATCGTTCGTTATTAGGTCACAGATCCGATGGTTGATATTATGTTGGTTATCTTGCCCTAAAAGGCAACCCCCTTTTATAAGGATATTTGTACTACGTTTTTATCAGAGTAGAGAGTAAAAGGCGGCGCTAGATTGAAGACTGGAGAGGAGAGGAAGTGCATGTATTGTAATCTCATATTTAAAGATAATACAACTTGGAGCCCCTTTTCTTGGTGGAGTTTTTTACCCGAAAGGGTTTTTTCCACGTTACATACTGTGTTATGTGTTCGGTTCTTGATGCATTTTATTTTTGTGTAATGGGTTTTAATCCCTGTTGCAATCTCCATTGATTCTACATTGTTTAAAGCACACAAATAAGGTTTGAATCAGATTTATGTTGTGTGGTTTGCACCTTAATTTCTAACATTTGGTATCAGAGCCTGGCTAATTTTGATTCTTAGGTGGTAGTGTGAAGGTTTTTTAGCTATAGTGGGAGATTTGATTGTTATTTGTTTGCAGATCGTGTGTAGATATCATGGCTTCATCCACTGTTGCTTCTACCTCTCAGTTGGACATTGAAAAGTTCAGTGGTACGGGGTACAAATTGTGGAAACTGAAAAATGGAGGATTTATTGGAAGAAAGAATCCAGTGGTTCGCTGTTCAGAAAGAGAAGAAACCTGATGATGTTGCTCTTGATGAGTGGGAAAGGTTAGATAAAAAGGCTCGAGGTACAATCCAGTTGTGTTTTGCAGATTTTGTTCTATTGAATGTTGCGAGTGAAAGTCTGCACATAGCCTGTGGAAGCGTCTGGGTGAGATCTACCAAGCCAAGAGTATGGTAAATAAGCTTTATTTGAAGCGTAAGTTATTTTCCATGAAAAAGAAAGGGGGTGAATCGGTTGCAGAGCATTTGAATTCATTTAATTTGCTATTGAGTCAACTAGAATCTGTAGAAGTTGAGGTGAATGAGGAAGATAAATGTATATTGCTTCTTTGTTCTTTGCTCGAGTCATGGGAGAATGTTATTTTGGCTATCACTACTAACTTCACAGATCCAAAGTTGGATGCTCTTATTTTAGTTTTGCTGTCACATGAATTGAGGAAGAAAAGTTTGGATAGTTTAGGGGATGCTCTTAGTGTCAGGGGAAGGTCTATGGAAAGAGGGCCAAAAGGAGATCAGAAAGGGGCTAAGGACAAGTCTAAGGGCTGATCTAAGACTCTTGGGAAGAAGAATAGAGTTAAGTGTTGGAACTATGGTAAAATGGGACATGTGAAGGAGTGCAGAAACCCAAAGAAATAGTGGGAGAATGCTTCTGATAAGTCCTCGAATGCAGGTGAAGATGTTTTACTTTTTGCTTGCAATACTGTTTCTAATGATCACTGGTTGGTTGACTCAGAATGCTCGTTCCATATGACCCAGCATAAGGAATGGTTCTCCACATATGAAGAATATGATGGTGGTAATGTGTACCTTGGGGACAACTCTACATATCCAATAGTTGGGAAAGGCAAGGTACTGTTGTGTTTCAGTGATGGGAGGATTAAAACCCTCCTGTCATGTCCCCATTTTTGGCTTAAGCTATCAGGAGATCTCTTGAGTTAGCCTATCATCATTTCTCGTAGGCTAACACATTGCAAAGGGAATGATTCTGACATTTCTTAGTTTGCATATCACTGTGGACATCTCAGAGGCTGACTTGATGATGATTATGGCTCTTTTCCATATGTTTTCTTTGCTCAAACTCATATCTTCATTGTGATGGCTGACCTATCTACCTTGGTCGCCACCCTTAGACAAGATACCTTGGTCGACCTGATCATTATATATCATAAAACTCAAGTAAGAGAATTGGCGCCCAAGTTTAATTCAAACAATATGCAAGAAGATTATGAGGCCGACCTCATTAAGGAACCTTCTAGCATGCATTGGGAAGGAGAAAGGTCTAGAACAAGGAGAAGTATAAGAGGAGGGCAAGGAGCTGCCATTTGCATCACTCATCAACGAATGTTCTTGGTATCTTTCCTATCCTAAATGGCTTAGAATTTCAGTTCTAATGTCCATAGTCAAGGAGATGACCCCTTGGCAATGAATGGTGATGTCCCCATTCATCTAACTTCATTTATTCTTGTAGATTTGATTCAAAGCAGCCATTGAAGACATCATTGCTGAGTTGTAGCAGCAAAAGGAAGGCATAAGACTAGCCCTTGAAGGGCAGCGAATCACTTGGAGGACACCCTAGAAGGCAACGAACATACCTAGGAAGCCAACAAACCCCATTTGAAGGCAACAAAGACCTCATAAGAGTAGCAAATCAAGTATCTTAGGCAGTGAATTGCAAATTAGGGCCTGCAGACTATTATTGAAGGGAGCGAATCATATTGGAGGGCAGCGAACTAGTCTATATCCGCAGCAAAGACCATTAGGAGCAGCGAATGGATTAAGGAGTCTCAAAATCTCTCATCATATCATACTTGATGCAGATTACAAATTGTATCAGCCCTAGGACTCTAGACAAATAAATATACTTGCCTCATTAATGTAAACTTGGATGATATATGCATTATATCTATTGGATTGAAGACAAATATATTTATTTTCAGTTCATGATCATCTATTCTATTGTGGTGCTTGATCATTGTGTGCAATTGTGAAATAAATCTAAGTTAGGTACATCATAGTGGTATCAGAGCCAAAGATCCTGCCAACCTATGGGTCATGAAAGATCACATTAGTTCGTTGCCACATCATTACCAAAGAAGAAGCGCTGAAGACATGGGTGACAGAAGACAAGGCAACCCTCCTAGAGGAGATCTGGACCAAATACTACAGGAGATACATAATACCAACTGCAATATTGAGAGAATGTTCCAAGCCCTAATGAACAATGCAAATAATGGAGGCAACAATCAAGGCAATACAAGGAGTACAAGGGCCAACAGTGTAGCAGAATTACCTTGGAGGTCACATACACCTACAGTGGACAGGCCTATGCGCCCTACCTTCCTTCCTAGAGAAGAAGTGGAGGAGCCCCAAGTGGAGGAAGAAGAAGAGGTGCCCTTCGATGTGTCTTGACTGCCTTGGCCGACGATTATGATGCCCTTCCCGAATGTGTGTGAGCCAAAATCAACGTCCATCAATATATGAATCAAAAGAGGGAGAGTCGAAGAGGATAAAGGGATCGTCAAAGACCGAGGAGAGCACAACAACACAAAGAGCCCAAGCAGTACAAGGATGCTTTGAACAAGATACCTCTTCTGAGCTTTGATGGTAGTAGAGCAATGAGCGCGAGGGCTTAGGTCAACAAGCTGGACACATTCCTTACCCTCAAACCGATGAGCGAGGAAAAGGTGATCCACTTTGCTACTATGCACTTGGACTAGCATACAAATGGTGGCATCATGGACTTAGATCACAGCACCACAACAAGATCACATCATACAATAAATTCGTCAACAAGTTGATCAACCGGTTCGACCGTAAGGATGTGGAGATCTACTACTGTGAGCTTGCATAACTAAAGCAAGATGGAAGAGTGGAGGCTTATGTGAACGAGTTCCAAAGAATTGCGGTCATGGTACCTGATATAACGGACAAAAGGATCACTATGCTCTTTGTGGAGGGACTTGTTGATGATTGTTTTGAGACAGACATAACAATTAGTTAGAATTCACATAAAATGAACCAAAACTGACTTGAAAGATATGAAGGAATTGGTTAAGATTCGCTTAATCCCAAGTTTAATATGGTCAGGTCTTGCCCTGTTGGGCAAATTCAGTTGGTCAATGTGAAGCTGTAATGTTCAAGGGAACTTACGCGATTTAGGGTTTCTTGTTGGTTTACTGGACTCAAACTATGAAAAAGATTATAAATATTAGCATGTTGTTCATTCTTTTTGCATAAGTGTTACTGTATTTCAAAGCTTTAAATGATCTTCTTGAATTATTGCAGCTTTCTCCTCTTAAATATTTATGAAAACTGTCTACTTTTAACTTTGTTATGCATGCTCTTTCAAATATGAGACAAATTTCCTTCAAATTTCTACATTTTAAGCTAAGTATTTTCAGATGGGTTGGGAAAAGTTAGAAAGATCTAATCTAAACATCATTCATTCTACCAAAGGATCTAATTGCTCTGTTATGCACTTTGTAAATCATACAGCAAATTGATCAAATCCACAGACAAAACTCTAAGTGTAAGTCCTGAGTATTTTCATAAACATACACTTAAAATTGCAAGCTCTAAGAGAAAATGTTTCAAACACAATGAAGAGCAAGAAAACACTCAGAAGATAGATGCAGAATTCCAGATTCAATTGTATTAGAAACAAACAGTCATATAAGATTTACAATGTCTGAATGACTCTTAGCTTCATTGATCAAATTACATAAAACTTACAAGCTTTATAGATACAGCAAGGAGGCAGGATGTTCCACACACTCCTTGTTGCAGACACAGGCGACCTCCTTCTTCTACTTCTAAACTAAAAGGTCCCTCTATTCTAGAATGCTAAAACTAGTTACAAGTGCTGTTATCCTCTAAAAATCCTTGTGTAAAGTTTTACAGTGTATAGAGGCACAATATATAGATTTTGGTTGTCCTCAATACAGCTCAAAACCCCTGGTTAAGCAATGGTTCAAACCTCTGGTTACAACAATAAATGCTGGAGAACAAATCCTCAGAAATATCTCTGGGCATGCATCAAATCTGGGCGAAATATGTCCTTCTGGAAACCCTAGCAGCTTAATATTAACTTCTGTGGCCTGCTGCAATAATGTCTTCAGTTGCATTTTGTCTTCATCATTGAAGACCCTTGACTTCTCGCACTCCATCCTTATCTTCCTCTGCTCCTGAGATCGGATCTCCCCTCTATGACGCCATTGTCATCAAGTTTCAGCACCTTCCTCAACTGCAAACCTGCAAAAACGGATAAGCAATAAGTATCATCATTTAATAAACCTGCAGGAAGAAAAAAAACTGCTAAATCTAGTCGTGACTGTGAATGCAACAATCGGGCCCTAAATCCGTGAAAATCGCGTCCAAAAATGCATGTACAACGCTTAGAAAAGTCGGGTCAATTATCGTTGACCAAAAATATGCATTCGGGCCTCAAAAAAATGCTTAAAAAAACTATCGCTTCGCTTTCGCCCTTCTTCTTGTTTAAATCCATGTATATCCGTTATACAAGCGGGATGTGATACATCCATTTAATCGGAATCCAATCCTTTTCAGTTCCGCAGCTTGCATATCACAATGTATATTGGTTTGCATGTCGCAACATACAAACGCCAAAATATACAAGCACTTAACTCTATTTTATGATTTTTTCAATTCCGTCAATGTATAAATGCAATGTATCTTTTAAATATTCAATTCAGACATGATACAAGCATTTAATCAGATTTTACTTTCTTTTTTGATCCCACGTTGTATGTATTAAAATGCATGTAATGATATACAAAGCGCGAAATATACAAGGACTTTTCATTATTTCATAGCCATTTCAGGTCCGCCCCTTGTATATTTCGATGTATGTTTGCTTTGAATGTTTAAATATACAAGTCCGAAATGTACAAGGAATTAACCAATTTTCATAACTTCCTTCGGGTCCGCGGAATGTATATTTCAAAACTTTAACCAAATGCATATAAAAAAGAACATACAAACAACTTTGTATGTAAACCCAATATACAAGACCCATTTCCGCGACTTTGTATGTGAGCGACATACAAGAGACTTTGTATATGCATGACGCGATATACAAACTATTTTGTATGTGCAACATACAACGGCCTAACATACAAAATCAAATGCATATGCAACCCGATTGCAAAAGGCAAATGTGACTAAGTACAAAAACAAAACCCTTTGCATATACAAACGACCTTGTATATGCAAAGCGATATACAAACCTGAATGTACATTTTACCAAAATGATCATAACTTGCAAAATATGGTGAATTTTAAGATAGTTCAAAAAACAACCCTACCTCATTTTTCACAAGGAATCCAACCATATCATGCCTTGGTATTGAAAATGCATTTTTTCTCTATTTTTATCAAAGTTTATAATTTTAACCCTCTTTTCCCTTTACTACCAAACAGACCCACAGAAACAAAACAGAAGCAAAAAAGCAAAGCCACAACAAGGGTCCTCATTTTGTTAAGGAGTAAAATGGGGCGTGTTGTGAACATCACAACAACTAGCAACCAAACAAAACAATTAAATTCAAAGTTTTCAAGAAAAACTAAATGAGATAAATCCATAACTTCCAACTATCCTTCCTATAAATTATTATTCAACTTGAGACCTAAGGTATTCAATAAGGGTGTATGAATTTTTATTCTCAGTTCAAGTGTGTGCACGTGATTAATTATCCTCATTTTGAAGATTGGTTGAACAAACCAGTGACTGACATTAGCCTACGTAGTTGAGGATATTCCCTCATAGCCAATCGGATAAAGCCTTGCTACCAGCGAGCGTCCATAGCCCCGGCAAGGTTATCATTACAATTCTTCTAAGTAGAGCCCCACTGCTAGCGAGCGTCCATAGTCTTGGTAGAGTTACTTAGATGGCTTAATCTGGACTTTCAGTATAATCCGCTTTATTTATTATTTTTTATTGATTTTGATATTTGATAGAAATTTCACAAGATATAGCAATTTATAACTTTATGATGCAAGGAATGAGCACTTGCTGAAATTAAACTGAGAATTGTAATGGTAGCAAGGGTGACCTCGGATTTTTCACCTAATATCTACACTGGTAGGTTCAACAAACCCAAGGATTTTAGGTGTGTCATCGTGAGAAACCTTCATCAAATTCCCAATCACTATTATTAAATACTAAATTTCAGAAGCTAAACAACTCTCTACATTCATGACAGTCACAACAAGTTATGCATAAATTGCAAATGATTAACCTGAATATTTTGAATTTTATACTATTTTCAATGGTTGTTAGTTTGCTCCTTAACACTCTAAAGAAAAACAAAGATCCCTGCTGAGGAAACAACAGACGACCAAGCAAACAGACTGTACAAGGGAAACAAAAACAAAGCAAAAGCGACTGTACAAGCAGCAAAAACAAAAACAAAACAACAAAACAGAAAGAAACAACAAAATTGTACAAACAACTAACCTACCAAACTATACACAAACCCCCCCCCCCACAGGGCAAATAAAACCCAGGGAAGGACCCAAGAACACCCCTACTTGCATATTTCTTTGGATCATGCAGGAGCATTAGGGCATTAGTTATGGTTCTTAACTTACCAAATTTATCTTTGAATTCTAAAAAATGCTCTTGTACTCTAAATTCATTGCATTTAACAAGATGATCTCTAATTATCAGCAATTGAGGTAGCCCATCCTGTTCGTGAGTAATCCATATGCATGTCCTATCTCTTAAATTTCTATAATCAAAATAGCATTCAACATTATTCACTGAGGAAAGGAAAGAGACAACCTGATGTATTTTTAGCTCTGTTGGACATGCTTGTTTATTGACAGCTGGTCCTCCCTTTAACCTTATACTTTCATTGCCTAGCTCCATGTCAGGTCTTTCTTCAAATTGAAAGATGAATGACTCTTGATGTATCATTTCTTCATCTTTATCCAGCTTTGTTCCTTCATTCTGGATGTTTAGTTTATCCTCAAATTTAGCAAATCTCTCAATGTTCTCATCAGTTCCCTACACATCAGCACCCAAATGAGTATCTTTATAATCATAATCTGATATACAGAAATTAATCATTTCTAGATCACTTGACTGTAAAGGTGGAACAACATCTTTTGATTGATAGGAATACTCCCTTGTTTCACTTTCAAAATAATGCTAGGGCGATGCCTGATTATGCACAGCAATAGCATAATCCTCTGTATCTTCTATTTTCATGAATTGTTCATCAGATGACTCATATTTTCTATCCAGTGTGGAGTCTGGTTCCACTGATCTGCAACAATCTTGAACTTGATCATTTAATTTAAAGAAGTCAGCCATGAAACTAAGATTTACTTTCTTTTTTATGACTTCATTAGTTGCTATGATAGGAATCTCATCAATTTTAGTGCATTTAAATTCCTCCATTTGTCCACATTTCTCTTTACCATAAAATGACTCAAGGAAAGATGTTTTGCTATCCCTATCAAAAGTATTAGGATCAGCATCAAAGATTTCATCCTGACAAATGGTTTCCTCTCTACAAGTTTTGAAAGATTTATACCTGCGCTCCCCTTTACTTGTATTAGGAAGTAGAGAACTACTATCAATCCCACCATAACATGATCTAAGGAAAGATGTTTTGCTATTATTTCCTTCTAGAACTGATTTAGCTATTGTATTGTCTAACCAACTGATAAGTTCTAGTGCTGTATCTGCTTGTTGCTCCAGAATTTCTTCATTCTTCTGCCAGACCTCAGCCCTGAACACATCTGAGAAGAGAATTAGTCCTTTCAAATACAAATCTATCTTGGTGAGGAAAGTTAAATAATTAATTTCACTGTGTTCCACAGACTGGTGTATCCTGCAACAACTGGATAAACCAAAGTTAGATAAACCCTGAGGATAAAGCTGTCTATTCATAGCTTCTTGAAATGAAGGAAGGCTAACTTGAAAATTGTCCCCATATGAGTCCATTAAAACTGGGACCTTGTTTTCAACCTTTTAGGCTTTTGAAATTTTATGAGATCTAACATATCTCATAATAAAGCATTAAAACTAAGAAAATCAACCTTAAATCCAATCAGGGCCTCCTTCTAGCGCCAAAAATTGTTGGTGATTGTTTTGAGATAGTCATAACAATTAGTTAAAATTCACATAAAATGAACCAAAGCTGACTTGAAAGATATGAAGGAATCGGTTAAGATTCGCTTAATCCCAAGTTTAATATGGTCAAGTCTTGACCTGTTGGGCAAATTCAGTTGGTTAATGTGAAGCTGTAATGTTCAAGGGGCCTTACGCAATTTAGGGTTTCTTATTGGTTTACTGGACTCAAACTATGCAAAAGATTATAAATATCAGCATGTTGTTCATTCTTTTTGCATAAGTGTTATTGTATTTCAAAGCTGTAAATGATCTTCTTGAATTATTGCAGCTTTCTCCTCTTAAATATTTATGAAAACTGTCTACTTTTAACTTTGTTATGCATGCTCTTTCAAATATGAGACAAATTTCCTTCAAATTTCTACATTTTAAGCTAAGTATTTTCAGATGGGTTGGGAAAAGTTAGAAAGATCTAATCTAAACATCATTCATTCTACCAAAGGATCTAATTGTTCTGTTATGCACTTTGTAAATCATACAACAAATTGATCAAATCCACAGACAAAACTCTTAAGTGTAAGTTCTGAGAATTTTCACAAACATACACTTAAAATTGCAAGCTCTAAGAGAAAATATTTCAAACACAATGAAGAGCAAGAAAACACTCAGAAGATAGATGCAGAATTCCAGATTCAATTGTATTAGAAACAAATAGTCATATAAGATTTACAATGTCTAAATGACTCTTAACTTCATTGATCAAATTACAGAAAACTTACAAGCTTTACAGATACAACAAGGAGGCAGGATGTTCCATACGCTCCTTGTTGCAGACACAGGCGACCTCCTTCTTCTACTTCTAAACTAAAACGTCCCTCTATTCTAGAATGCTAAAACTAGTTACAAGTGTTGGTTATCCTCTGAAAATCCCTATATAAAGTTTTACAGTGTATAGAGGCACAATATATAGATTTTAGTTGTCCTCAATACAGCTCAAAACCCCTGGTTAAGCAATGGTTCAAACCTCTGGTTACAAAAATAAATGCTGGAGAACAAATCCCCAGAAATATCTCTGGGCATGCATCAAATCTGGGCGAAATATGTCCTTCTGGAAACCCTAGCAGCTTAATATTAACTTCTGTGGCCTGCTGCAATAATGTCTTCAGCTGCATTTTGTCTTCATCATTGAAGACCCTTGACTTCTTGCACTCCATCCTTATCTTCCTCTGCTCCTGAGATCGGATCTCCCCTCTATGACGCCATTGTCATCAAGTTTTAGCCCCTTCCTCAACTGCAAACTGCAAAAATGGGTAAGCAATAAGTATCATCATTTAATAAACCTGCAGGAAGAAAAAAACTGCTAAATCTAGTCGTGACTGTGTGAACGCAGCAATCGGGCCCTAAATCCATGAAAATCGCGTCCAAAAATGCATGTACAACGCTTAGAAAAGTTGGGTCAACTATTGTTGACCGAAAATATGCATTCGGGCCTCAAAAAAATGCTTAAAAAAACTATCGCTTCGCTTTCCCGCCCTTCTTCTTGTTTAAATCCATGTATATCCGCTATACAAGCTAGACGTGATACATCCATTTAATCGGATTCCAAGCCTTTTCAGTTCCATGGCTTGCATATTGCAATGTATATCGGTTTGCATGTCGCAGCATACAAACGCCAAAATATACAAGCACTTAACTCTATTTTATGATTTTTTCAATTCCGTCAATGTATAAACACAATGTATCTTTTAGATATTCAATTCGGACATGATACAAGCATTTAATCAGATTTTACTTTCTTTTTTGATCCTGTGTTGTATGTATTAAAACGCATGTAATGATATACAAGGCGCGAAATATACAAGGACTTTTCGTTATTTCATAGCCATTTCAGGTCCGCCCCTTGTATATTTCGATGTATGTTTGCTTTGAACGTTTAAATATACAAGTCTGAAATATACAAGGAATTAACCAATTTTCATAACTCCCTTCGGGTCTACGGAATGTATATTTCAAAACTTTAACCAAATGCATATAAAAAAGAACATACAAACAACTTTGTATGTAAACCCAATATACAAGACCCATTTCTGCGACTTTGTATGTGAGCGACATACAAGAGACTTTGTATATGCATGACGCGGTATACAAACTATTTTGTATGTGCAACATACAACGGCCTAACATATAAAATCAAATGCATATGCAACCCGATGGCAAAAGGCAAATGCGACTAAGTACAAAAACAAAACCCTTTGCATATACAAACGACCATGTATATGCAAAGCAATATACAAACCTGAATGTACATTTTACCAAAATGATCATAACTTGCAAAATATGGCAAATTTTAAGATGGTTCAAAAAGCAACCCTAGCTCATTTTTCACAAGGAATCCAACCATATCATGCCCTGGTATTGAGAATACATTTTTTCTCTATTTTTATCAAAGTTTACAATTTTAACCCTCTTTTCCCTTTACCACCAAACAGACCTACAGAAACAAAATAGAAGCAAAAAAGCAAAGCCACAGCAGGGGTCCTCATTTTGCTAAGGAGTAAAATGGGGCGTGTTGTGAACATCACAACAGGACTCAGTGATAGAATCTGAGGATTGGTGAAGGTGCATAAATCCGCTACACTTGAGGAGGCCATTGACCCAGCATTGGACTTGGACACCACTCCAGCATACACTCCACCGAAGAAGAATGTTTTCAAGGGATCCAACTCCAATCCGAAGAAGTCATTTCAGCCTCACAAGGTTAGCCCTACTTCATTGGAGAGAGATGAATTGAGGAGGAAGAAGCTATGTTTCACTTGCAAGCAACCTAGGGAGCCAAGACACAGATGCCTTGGGAAAGGCAAAGCTCATCTCATAGAGGTCCTATCTGATGATGAGGATGATGATACACATGATACAGGATCTGAACACGGCTAGGAGCATACGGAGCAGCCCACCTTGGAGTTGGACATAGGGGAACCGGGCAAGGTGACCATTGCCTCTATTTCGGGAGTCCCTAGATATCATTTCCTTCGGCTAAAGGGTGTACTTAAGGGACAACGAATCACTTGCTTGGTAGATAGCGGAGCCACCCACAACTTCATTGATGAGAAGTTGGTGAAGAGAAAAGATCTTGAAGGAGAGGACTTTCCAGGGTTCATAGTCTTAGTTGCCAATAGATACACCATGGACTACCGATAGAAGGTCTCACAACTAAGCATCCAGTTGGGAGATTACATAGTTACATACGACTTCTACATTGTTAACTTGTTAGGTATGGATGTGGTTTTGGGAATGCAATGGTTGGACTCGATTGGACGATATACTCATGATGTGAAGAAGATGGAGATTGAGTTCATGCACAATGGGAAGGTCATCTTGAAGTCTCTTTCTAACGGTGGAGCTGGAACCATATTAGCGAGGCGCATGGAGGCCCTATTTCATCATGACGACATAGCTTGGGTTGCCCAAGTGGCCATCACTCCTACACCTTCCAAAGGTGAGTATCATGTTGATATACAGTCCATTTTGGATAAGCATGATAGGGTTTTTGGACAGATTCCTCCTGGCAGGCCCTCGGACAGAGGCTTTGAGCACGTGATCGAGCATGAGGAGGGAACGAAGCCAATCAATATCCCTCCATGCTGCCACCCATGACATTTTAGAGTGGAGATCGAGAATACTATCAAGGAGCTTTGACATGGGATTCATTAGACCTTTGAGTCCATTTGCTTCTTCAGTAGTCTTGGTGAAGAAGAAGGATGGTACCATGAGGATGTGCATCGACTACAGGGCCTTGAACAAGAAGACCATCAAAAATAGGTACCCCATACCCAGGATCGATGAGCTTCTTGATGAGTTACATGGGGCTATGTACTTCTCGAAGATTGATCTTCTTTCAGACTATCATCAGATAAGGGTGTGAGAGGAAGACATACCCAAGACAACATTCTAGTGCCACTATGGTCACTATGAGTTTCTTGTCATGCCCTTTGGACTCACGAACGCACCTGCTACCTTCCAGTCCTACATGAACCATGTCTTCCACAAGCAGTTGCATAAATTCCTGTTGGTATTCTTTGATGACATCTTGATCTACAAAAAATCTTGGGACGAGTGCCTACAACATCTCGACGAGGTCCTTCGAATCATGGAGGCACAGTCACTATACGCCAAGGCTTTGAAGTGTGAGTTCTGGATGACAGAGATCCTGTACGTTGGGCATGTGATCAGTGCTGATGGTGTGAGAGTCCACGAGGAGAAAATCAAGGCAATTCAGGAGTGGCCTACACTGTGGAACATCACTGAGATGAGAGGCTTTGTAGCTATTACATGAGATTTGTCAGAGGCTTCTCACAGTTGGCAGCACCACTGATGGACCTTACCAAGAAGGGCTCATTCCATTGATCCATCAAGGCGCAGGCGATATTTGATCGGCTTAAGGAGGATATGAGCACGACACCAGTATTATCATTGCCCGATTTCACTAGGTCCTTTGTGCTAGAGTGCGATGCATTCGAAGAGGGCATTTGAGTAGTATTGATGTAGGACCAACATCCCATCAAATTTGAGAGTAGGAAGCTGAGGGACATCGAGCGCCTCTACTCCACCTACGAAAAGGAAATGTTAGCCATCATGCATGCCTTGGCTAAGTTTAGACAATACTTGGTGGGATCTAAGTTTGTGGTGAGGACCGACCACAACAGCTTGAAATACTTCTTGGAGTAAAAGGATTTGAACGAGAGGCAGTAGAAGTGGGTCTCCAAGATACAGGCATACGATTTCGATATCGAATATGTCAAAGAGAAGAAGAACGTGGTGGCTAATGCACTCTCTAGGAGACCTACCCTTTATTCTCTGAGTGAGATTTCTGCTGATTAGAAGTCTCAATTGTTGGTAGAGTACTCCAAGTCTACATTTGCTTGTGAGCTCATGGATGGCATAGTACATGATGACAGATACAAGCTAGCAGACATGTGATCTATTACAAGGACATAATCTTATTGGTGCTCGAGTCTTAGCTCAAGAAGCAGATTTTGAGAGCGGTGCATGATTCACCTACAATAAGACATCCTGGATTCTTCAAGGGTTATAGACTGGTGCGGGAGAGATTCTCTTGGAAGGGTCTTAAGGATGATGTGCTACAACATGTTCATGAGTGTATGACTTGTCAGCAGAACAAGTTTGAGCACACCCTTCTTGCTGTTACTTCAGCCATTGTCTGTTCTTGAGTAGAGATGGGAGAGCATTTCCATGGACTTCATCACAGGTTTGCCTAAGGTCCATGGTAGAGATCGCATCTACGTGGTGGTGGATCGACTCACTAAGTATGCACACTTTTATCCCATTGCAGTAGACTCTTCTGCAATATAGGTGCCTGAGTTATTTTTCAGAGAGGTGTTCCACTTGCATGGTCTTCCCAAGACCATTGTGAGTGATTGGGATAGCAGGTTCTTCAACACATTTTGGAGAGAGCTATTCCGTCTTGCCGATACTCTGAGCACAAGCTATCACCCTCAAACCGATGGGCAGATGGAGATTGTGAATAAGTGGATTGAGGGATATCTTCAGAACTATGTATGTAAGGAAATGAGAGCATCTCAGAACGTATTTCTAAGAACTGTGGTGTCTTTGACAGATTTAAATTTTTTTCAATCGCTTCAAAAACATGCACAACTATGCCCCAAAGAAAGAATAGACAGTTCATTTCCAACATTAACCCTTATAGGAAAGTACAAGCAACATTAACCAGTTTCAACAACAGAAATATTAAACATGAAAGACAGAACAAGAACACAGATTTATGTGGGAAAAACCCTTACGGGTAAAAAACCCCACACTCCAAATCACAGAGCCATTGTATTATTCAGCAACCAAACAGTTACAATACATTTATAGGCTCATAGCCTTTACAAGAGATTAACATCTTGTTCCATCTGGAGACAATCCGCCAGTCTCTCCTCTTCTCTATCTGTCTTGCCTGGTTCCAGGTATCACACTCATCCAATATTCATAACTACATGTCCATGCATGAGTGTCGAGACTACTCTTCATCTCTAATAACCAATTGAACAGAACAGTACGAACTCTCTCTTTCTACCTCTCTATTCCATCCTCTGTTACAATGCATTTTTCATATCACATTTCAGAAGAGAACATTCGGTTCGACTACCATAACGAACCAGATAGTTACAAAAGGCAACCGTTTAATTTACAATATTAGTGATATACATTGCCAATACAACATTGGCTTTTCTGTCCTTCCGCCATGTCAAGGAGCCATGTCACCACTGTCAAACGAATTCCTAGCATCCCAGCTCATAACCCTTTCCATGACTATTCATATTTGTGAGATATAATTATCCCACATTCATCAACCAGTGATCCTTTGATCACTTTATATACAAGACCACTCAATAAGACTATCGTCGGCAATTTTGTTGCCGACGATACCAGTCTAAGCCTCATCGGAATAGCCCAAGCCATCGGAGACCACTCCACCATCCACACCGATGGTTCCTTGTCCCACCAATACCCAAGCCTTCATTGGTAACACACATAATAGTCGGAGTGACATCTTAGGGCTTAGACGATAGTTCAAGCTAGGCTGAACACCTTTCCATCAGAGAGACACCAATTATCGCAGAGACTACACAAAACTTCGCCGATAGTTACAGTTGCATCGATCAGTGTAGCACAAGCGATCGGAGAGAGAACTTAAGACAAGGCCGACAACGATAGTCAAGCCGATGGACAGAACACCATTGGTGAAACATACTCCATCGCTGGAACACAAACAAGTTATGCCGAAGACCCCCATTTCACCGATAGCACATCGCAGGAACACCACCATCGGGAAGACACAAACGGTCAGAGTAACAAACAGATCGTTGAGACAAAGAGTAGCACAAGCCAATGCCTGTAATCTGAGTCACAAGTACTCAACATTCTCCCACTTGATGAAGGAATTACAAGAAACCATCAACGCTCCAAGTTACAGAACCAAAGTCGATACTGTCTCCACTCCACTGTGTTCACAAGCTACACATAAGCTCCAACATAACCAACTTCAAAGCTTCCAAAACACAGCCATGAAATCATCCTCCAGAAATAAGATAGAACATTAGCTAGAACAACAATCAGAAAACTAATTGCACCCATCCAACTGAACAAAAAACCCATGTGACTGAAAAATAGCACACACAGCAAGTGCTAATCCATCCAATCACTCATACCTTCAAGGTATTCATTTCAGCAGACTCATGCCACCTACATATACACCCATCAACTGCAAATACAAGCTCCATGTGTCAACCAGTCGAAGAAGAACAAACACATCCAAGAACTCCCACTGCATGGGTAATGCAGATCTAAAAAAAATCGTGGCACACAAAGTCTACCAATAGCATAACATAGAAGGTGTAAGTAACATCATCATGTAGTACCAAGGAATCAACCACAATGATATGCAAAACCTGTAAACAAATATCCTGTAGCAAATCTCCTCACCAATCTAGAACTCTCCCAAATTCCCCACATCCAACAAAGGAAAGAGATAACAGAACCTCCATGTCATCACCCAAGAACATAAATGAAAACACATGACCACAAGCTAGTGATCACAATCAGCTCCAATAAAAAACCTCAAACCAAAGTAGTGTGAAACAAAACATCCAGGAAGATAACCAGAGCAAAGAGAGAAACACTGCACATCATATACCTGTAGAAAATCCTTCTACATACACCTCTAAGTGCCAACTGTGTCAAGTATGATCTCCTTTTCAAAACCCCAAAGAGAACAACATAACAACACCCAAACAAACATTCAATCTCAAGAGATCAAATTCAACATATGTAATCATGCAACTAATATGGATGTAAGCCTCTCAAACCAAAGAAGATCAAACTAATCCATTTCCTATTTCAGGAAATCAACCCATCAAACCATCTCCTAACAGTCCTCATTAATGAACGATATCTTAAATTCAAATGTATAAGGAGATAATCATGCTATCCATCTCTCACAATGAATCCTCTAGAACCATCTATGAGCAGTTCAAGATCTATGTCTATGAAAGAAAGCATAAAACACATGAGAGAAACAATGGGCAATACCTCTCAAGTAATAAACTGCCGAGTAGACCATGAGTGGGGATAAGAATGCTCCTCCAAGAGCAATCTCCTCATAGGTCTCTGTTGAACTCACGTCCAACCAAGGTGTAGGCTTCTCGGACTTTTTGCTGAAATCTTCATCAAGAGTAACCATCAACAACACTTCTCTCATCTTAAAAGAATTATAGCCTCACCTTATTCTCCATGTACCCATGAGCATCTGCAAATAATCATTTCATACTAAACTCCAAATGCATCTCTGCACCAACATGAAGTAATCAAGTAAAAGATCAATGCACCCAATACACAGAGAATCACCAAACCATTGTCAAAGCTCCAATCATCTGAATCAGGAACTTATCATGACATCATGATCTTACCATCTCCCTTAGGAGATTCCATGCTCCAGGTGAACATAACCATGGTCTCAAGAGCAATGTATCATGCCAAAACTCAAATGCATAAATCAAGAAAATACCATGACATGAAACAAACCAAACTCTAAACCAACATCCCTTGTCAAGCACCACCAACACCTCAGCCAAGGATTTCATGAATCCTCCATGGCTCCAAGATGTTACACATCCTCAAATAGTGCCCCTGCAAATGCGAAAGAACTCTTCTGCAGCAACAGGATCTAAGAGCTCCTCCTAGTAACACCTACAACACTAAAGAAGATCATTCACCACTAAGTGATGAACACACAGTCAATGCTAGAGCTCTCACTGAACCGTGGCAATTGAGCTTTTTAGACATCATGTCCAAAATTCCTCCTAATCTAAAAATCCTCTAGGTCCACACATTAACATGTCCATGTGACAATAAAACCAAGTGGCACCAAGATCTCCAAACCAAGGAAATACACTATCACTGTCAATAGCTTACACAAACCTGTGTATCCAAGCTATTCATGACATCATGATACACATGCTACAAGTCTCCTTAACTGACTATTCAGGTACTTTACAACACCCATCCTCTCATCCTGAAGCAATCACACCAATGCACAAGTGACCACAAACAAGGCTAGCTAACAAATCTGCATAAACACTGAAATAATTTTGTGGATAAAGACAGTCCACATCTGAGTCATCTCACTGTAGCTTAATAGGTGATCAGCCCACAAAACTACATAACTCGTAGATCCAACCAATGTACCATGCAAACTCACTATCACACTGGAAACTGCAAAACTGAGATCTCAAGGAATAGATAACAATGTAGACAACATGACTCAAGCACCAGATTACTTACAAATATGATTCGCCAAACATGTCCACAACCTGAGCACCTTAGTCTAGAAAACCAAAAACATTACCATAGAGATGCTAAGTGACATATCACATACCAACACTCCCATGCAGAGAAATCATTTCAGCTCCTCACACCATGCACAGAGCATGCATGCAAAAATGCAACTATATCATCTAGCAACACCCCAAAAGACAGGGTCTAGAAATAGATTAAATGCAGCTTCACAAAACCACAAGTTTTTCTCTTGACCATGTAAAACCTGCAAAACCACTGTGTTTGAAAAACACCCGTGCACATCCATACCCACTTCACATATGGAAGACCAAGAATATGAATCAAGAAACACCATAACGGTTAAACCAGAAAAATAGATCATCATGAATATGCATAACCATAGATTTTAGGAAAAAACTATGAAACCCCTCAAAACCAAGGAACATGATTCTGGGATGTGCAACTACAAAGCATCCATTAAAGGAAACAACAGTTCAAGAACTTCAGGCCCACTTGTAGGCCAACTCCACAACCACCAACCTGCACATGCATCCGAGAGAGACAGGCTATTACAGAAGCTCTCAGACCATCCAATGATCAGCTCCATAGCCTACATGCAATCAGGGTAACAAAAAATATGCCTTCCAATTCTAGGACAAAACACCTAGCATAAGCACATTTCTCCATAGCTAAGAAACAACCCAAGCTTCTCCGTATCATCAGGGAGCCTCTCACACAGACACCCAATAGAGAGATTTGCTGCATCTCAACCATAGAGTAAAGTATTCCACCCCAAGCATCGGGATTATACCGCTGCCAACTAGGAGCCTCATACTACATCATTTCAATATGACCAGCTCCAGTGTCTCCATCTTCACCATCCTTCAAGCACCGCTGAAACAGGAAAATTGGATCAACTGCCAGACTTCACTCTAACAAGGATCAATCATCAGACGATTCCTTCAGATTTTCTCAAGCCTGTCACACTAAGAAATCATCATAGAAGGAATACCCAGACCTTATACACTAGGAACTCTTACATGCAAACACATGCAACACACAAATGTACATATGTGAGCAACAAAGCAGATCCCAGAAGAAGGCTCTGATACCACTTGTAAGGAAATGAGAGCATCTCATAACGTATTTCTAAGAACAGTGGTGTCTTTGAAAGATTTAAATTCTTTTCAATCACTTCAAAAACACGCACAACTATGCTACAAAGCGGAAACAAACATAGTTCATTTCCAACATTAACCCTTAGAGGAAAGTACAAGCAACATTAACCAGTTTCAACAGCATAAATATTAAACATGAAAGACAGAACAAGAACACAGATTTACGTGGGGAAAACCCTTACGGGTAAAAAACCCCACACTCCAAATCACAGAGCCATTGTATTATTCAGCAACCAAACAATTACAATACATTTACAGGCTCATAGCCTTTACAAGAAATTAACATCTTGTTGTATCTGGAGACAATCCAACAGTCTCTCCTCTTCTCTATCTATCTTGCTCGGTTCCAGGTATTACACTCATCCAGCATTCATAACTACATGTCCATGCATGAGTGTCGAGACTACTCTTCTTCGTCTCTAATAACCAACCGAACAGAACAATATGAACTCTCTCTTTCTACCTCTCTATTGCATCCTCTGTTACAATGCGTTTTTCATCACATTTTAGAAGAGAACATTCGGTTCGACTACCATAACGGACCAGACAATTACAAAAGACAACCATTCAATTTACAATATTAGTGATATGCATTGCCAATACAACATTGGCTTTTCTGTCCTTTCGCCATGTCAAGGAGCCATGTCACCACTGTCAAAGGAATTCCTAGCATCCCAGCTCATAACCGTTTCCATGACTGTTCATATTCGTGAGATCTAATTATCCCACATTCATCAGCCAGTGATCCTTTGATCGCTTTATATACAAGACCACTCAGTAAGACTATCGTCATCAATTTTGTTGTTGATGATACCAGTCTAAGCCTCATCAGAATAGCCCAAGCCATCGGAGACCACTCCACCATCCACACCGATGGTTCCTTGTGAAAGGAAGCTAGGTGTGCAGAAATCGCTTCCTACACTAATCTAATGAGGAGAGATGTATGCAAATTCAACTTTAATTCTTACAACTACAACAACATAGAACATCTAACAGAGATATTGCAGCAATACACATACACACAGAAAGTAGACAGAAGAGAGAGAGAGACAAGATATATGTGGGGAAAACCCTTACGGGTGAAAAACCCCACACTCCAAAACACAGCTCAAATGTATTACAGTAAACAATAGCAAATTACAATATAGTTTTAGAGCCAATGCTCTTTTAGGGGTCTTCGAATGTCGAATCTAGAGATATTCCGGCAACATAACAATACTTGTACCAAAGTTATCTATCTCCCATCTAAGCACCTGTTTATATAGAGTTTACAAGGCAAATCTGGAACCTTCTAGAGATGGGCGTCCATCTTGGACTCATGCCCCAAAACCCACGCCTAAGGACACTTGTCCAACATCCCATCCCGAAGTGGGCGCCTGGTCCCAAGACAGGTTACGACAGATGCTCTTATGGACCTTACAGCTATCATAGAATCCGTTATAACTGACAGCACTTACAGCTGTAAGAGAATCTGTCATACACTGACTATAAATATCATATTCCTCTTACAACATGTCATAACCTCCTTTGACCACCCAAAGATGCCTTTCTCTCATGCAAAGATACTCACCGACACGTGTCATTAATTAAAAATCATTTGAGGTTTCGAGGGTGTTGCCCCCGAGCCCCCACAAGGGCGTTGCCCCTCGACCCCGCCCTGTACCGCAATAAGGAGCGCGCCAGGGGCGCTGCCCCTGGACCCCGCAAGGGGCTACGCCCCTTGACCCTGTCTTGGGGGCACTGTCCCCAAACCCCCGTTAATTATTCAAGGGGGAACCCACGGCTGCCAAAGTCACCAAAATTTATCCTACTGCATATACACAAGGTGCTAACTATGCCAACTCATCATGGGATAAATAAATACAACATTAGGAATTTGCAAAGGTTGAGACACCTTAATTCCCAACACCTTGTCCCATCGATACCCAAGCCTTCATCGGTAACACACATAACAGTCGGAGTGACATCTTAGAGCTTAGCCGATAGTTCAAGCTAGGCCGAATACCTTTCCATCGAAGAGACACCAACTATCGCAAAAACTACACAAAACTTCGCCGATAGTTACAGTTACACCGATCGGTGTAGCACAGGCGATCGGAGAGAGAACTTAAGACAAGGCCGACAACGATAGTCAAGCCGATGGACAAAACATCATCGGTGAAACATACTCCATCGCTGGAACACAAACAAGTTACGCTGAAGACCCCCATTTCGCCGATAGCACATTGCAGGAACACCACCATCAGGAAGACACAAACAGTCAGAGTAACAAATAGATTGCTGAGACAAAGAGCAGCACAAGCTGATGCCTGTAATCTGAGTCACAAGTACTCAACAATGTAGTAGGTCATCAGTGTGCCTAGGTCAAATGGTTTCACCTTGGAGAGTACTGCTACAATACTACCTATCACATGTCCATTAACATGACACCATTCCAGGCATTGTATGGGTATGATGCACCATCTTTTGTGGATTTGGCTTTTGGTGATAGTAGAGCTCCTTGGGTTAAGGAGATGATACAACAGACACGGGACATCCTTAAGGCATTGAAGGAGAACATGCAGTGTGCACAGAATCAACACAAGATTTATGCAAACATGCATCGTAGTGAGAGGACCTTTGAGGTGGATGACTTGGTTTTTCTATGCCTACAACCATATAGACAAAGCACTCTGAAGAAGAGTGGTGCGAAGAAACTCAAGCCAAGATTCTATGGCCCATACATGATTGAGAGGAGGATAGGTGATGTTGCCTATGAGCTTGATTTGCAGCCTGGGAGCAGGATCCATAATGTGTTTCATATCTCATGCCTCAAGAAGGCCTTGGGACAACATGCGACATCTTCACCTGATCTTCCACCCCTTGATGAGGAGGGTATGCTAATATTGGAGCCTGATAGTATCATGGACATAAGAGAGGGTCAGCTGTGTAGCCGTGTCATCAGGGAGTACTTGGTGCGATGGAGAGGATTACCTTTGGAGGATGCTACGTGGGAAGGAGAGCAAATCTTGGAGCATCCCAATCTTCGATTGCTTGAGGACAAGCAATCCCGAGAAGGGAGGACTGTCATGTCCCCATTTCTGGCATAAGCTATCAGGAGATCTCTTGAGTTAGCCTATCATCCATTTCCGTAGGCTAACACATTGCAAAGGGAATGATTCTAACATTTCTTAGTTTGCATATCACTGTGGACATCTCTGAGGCTGACTTCATGACGATTCTGGTTCTTTTCCATATGTTTTCTTTGCTCAAACTCATATCTTCATTATGATGGCCAACATGTCTACCTTGGTCGCCACCCTTAGACAAGATACCTTGGCCGACTTGATCATTATATATCATAAAACGCAAGTAAGAGAATTGGCACCCAAGTTTAATTCAAACAATATACAAGAAGACTATGAGGCCGACCTCATTAAGGAAACTTCTAGCATGTGTTGGGAAGGACAAAGGTCTAGAACAAGGAGACGTATAAAAGGAGGGCAAGGAGTTTCCATTTGCATCACTCATCGACGAATGTTCTTGGTATCTTTCCTATCCTAAATGGCTTAGAATTTTAGTTCTAATGTCCATAGTCAAGGAGATGACCCCTTGGCAATAAATGGTGATGTCCCCATTCATCTAACTTCATCTATTCTTGCAGATCTGATTCAAAGAAGCCATTGAAGACATCATTTCTGAGTTGTAGCAGCAAAAGGAAGGCATAAGACCAGCCCTAGAAGGGCAGTGAATCACTTGGAGGACACCCTAGAAGGCAACGAACATACCTAGGAAGCCAACGAACCCCAATTGAAGGTAGCAAAGACCTCATAAGAGCAGCGAATCAAGTATCTTAGGCAACAAATTGCAAATTAGGGCTTGCAGACTATTATTGAAGGGAGTGAATCATATTGGAGGGTAGCAAACCAGTCTATATCCGCAGCAAAGACCATTAGGAGTAGCGAATGGATTAAGGAGTCTCAAAATCTCTCATCATATCATACTTGATGCAGATTACAAATTGTATCAGCCCTAGGGTTCTAGACAAATAAATGTACTTGCCTCATTAGTGTAAACTTGGATGATATATGCACTATATCTATTGGATTGAAGACAAATATATTTATTTTTAGTTCATGATCATCTATTCTATTGTGGTGCTTGATCATTGTGTGCAATTATGAAATAAATCTAAGTTAGGTACATCACACCTCCCTGGTGTTTATCATGTTCTTGGATTAGCTAGAAATTTGATTTCTGTTTCAAAGCTGAATGATTTGGAAATGCATGATACTTTTGACAAGCATGGTTGCAGATTGGTGAGAGGGAACTTGGTGGTAACGAAGGGAAAGAGATTGAGAAAGTTGTTCAAGCTTGAAGCCACTACAGTTTGTAATGCCTCCTATGTATTTGAGGCCAGTACTGAAAATAAATGTATGTCGTGGCACTGCAGATTGGGTCACACAAGTAATAATGTACTGAAAACTATTAAGAATAAAAATTTGTTGGACAGTTTCTCTTATTCTGATGAGCACTTTGATTTCTGTGAGCATTGTGTGCTTGGTAAATAGAATAGAAAATTATTTCCTTTAGGAAGCAATAGAGAAAAAAAGGAGGTAGAAATTATTCATACGGATGTGTTTGGGCCTGTGGATAATGAATCTATTGGAAAATCTCGTTATTTTGTCACCTTCATTGATGATGTATCCAGATTTGCTTGGATTTATTTTATGAAATACAAATATGAATTTTTCACTAAGTTTAAGGATTTCAAAGTCTTAGTAGAGAACCAATCGGGTTTGAAGATAAAAATATTAAGATCTGACAATGGAGGAGAATATTGCTCTAAGGAATTTAATGAGTTTTGCAAGCATGCAGGTATTATCAAACAAAAGACAACTCCGTATACACCACAACAGAATGGTGTTGTAGAACGGATGAACTAAACAATCATGGAAAGGGCCAGAAGTATGTTGAGTGATGTACAGTTGGATAAATGCTTTTGGGCAGAGGCTGTGTGTACTGCTTGCTACTTGATTAACAAATCTCCTTGTAAGGCTCTTGATTCGACACCTTATGAAGTGTGGACAGGTAAGAAACCTTCTGTTTCACATTTAAGGGTTTTTGGCCGTGAGGCTTTTGTTCATGTGTCTAAGAAAAAGCGATCTAAGTTGGATCCAAAAGATGAGAAGTGTACATTCATTGGATATGGTGATAATGTCAAAGCTTATAAGCTTTGGAATCCACTAACATTTAAGATTATCTATTCTAGAGATGTGATTTTCAGGGAACTTAGAGCTATTTCTGAACCTGAGTAGCCAAAAGAAAAATAAGAAAAGGTAAAGAGAGTGCACTTTAATTTAGAGCAGCAAGATGCGCCTCAGGAAGAACACAATGATGGATTGGGGGGTGAAGAAGAAAAAAATTTAAGTAGTTCTGATGAAGATGAATCTATTGTTACAGAAGAAGTTGGTGTAGATGATCATGTAAAAGAACAAGTAGAGTCTCTTACCCCACCCTTGAGGAGATCCACAAGAGAATGGAACCCAATTGACAGGTATAGCCCACCAGATTTCTGTTGTGTATTTTCTTTATTGAGTACTAACGATGAGCCTAGATCCTATAGGGAAGCTATTCTTACAGATGATAGCGAGTCTTGGCAATTAGCCATGCAGGAGGAGATGATGGATTTAGAATCTTGTAACACCTGGGATCTTGTTTGTTTGCCCAAAGGAAGAAAGGCCATAGGTTGTAAATGGGTCTTCAAGAAGAAGTTTGGAGCAGATGGGCCATTGGAGAAGTACAAGGCTAGACTGGTAGCCAAGGGCTACTCCCAAAGAGAGGGAGTTGATTTTGGTGAGATATTTTGTCCTGTTACTAAATTAGCTTCTATTAGATTTCTTTTATCCATTGCTGCAACTTATGATTGGGAGATTGAGCAAATGGATGTTAAGACTGTGTTTTTGCATGGAGATCTTGAAGAACAAATTTATATGCAACAACCCACATGTTTTGAGGTAAAAGGGAAAGAGAATTGGGTTTGTAGGTTACATAGGTCTCTCTATGGTTTGAAACAATCCCCCAAAATGTGGTATCAAAAAATTGATTCATTTGTGTTGAAATTGGGTTTTGTTAGAAGCGAGGAGGATCATTGTGTTTACATTTATTGTGTTGATTATTCTATACTGGTCATTGCATTGTATGTTGATGATATGTTATTTTTCAGCAATACTAAGGGTATGATCAGTGAGCTGAAAGCTCAACTTTCAAGTGCATTTGATATGAAAGATCTTGGAGCTGCCAGGTATATTTTGGGTATGGAGATCAGGAGGGACAGAGGTAACATAAAGCTTTGGTTGTCTCAAAGTAAGTATGTGAATACCATTTCACAGAGATTTAGTATGTAGGACTGTAACCCAGTTAGAGTTCCTTTATCCATTGGTACTAATATTTTATTAGATATGTGTCCAAAGAATGAAGATGATTTTGAAGATATGTCTAATGTGCCATATGTTAGTGTTGTAGGGAGTTTGATGTATGCAATAGTTTGCACTAGGCTAGATATTGCCCAAGCAGTGGGAGTTTTGAGCAGATTTATGTCTAACCCTGGTAGACAGCATTGGAATTATGCGAAAAGGGTGCTTAAATATCTTGCAGGTACTCTTGATTATTGTTTGGTCTATTCTGATGCCGATAGTGTTGATAAATCTTTGGACATACATGGTTTTGTTGATGCAGATTGGGCAGGTGACTTGGATAGTCAAAGGTCCACTAGTGGCTATGTATTTACTCTGTTTGGAGGAGCAGTGAGTTGGATGAGTAAGAGGCAGTCCACAGTTGCTTTGTCCACCACAGAAGTAGAGTATATGGTTTCTACTCATGTCTCTAAGGAGACAATTTGGTTGAAGAGATTGTGTACATGTATTGGTTTTGATTGCAGGAACATTCAGATTGGTTGTGATAGCCAGAGTGCTATTTGTTTGGTCAAGAATCCTATGTATCATGCTAGGACTAAGCATGTTGATGTACAATATCACTTTGTTCGAGAAATGGTTGCAAGTGGACAGATTGAGCTAAAGAAGGTACACACTCAGGAGAATGTTGCAGATGCTTTGACCAAGCTTGTGAGCACAGAGAAATTTATTTGGTGCAGAGAGGCCATGGGCCTTAATTCTAGTGCCTGATTATTTTATGGATTTCCTATGGGTATTTACAATGTATGATGCCAAGTGGGAGAATGTTAGGATTAAGGTGCCATCAACCTTGTAAATCCTATGTAATTAATTACTCCTAGTATTGTTTGTAAATCACCCATAACGGATGAAAGGTTTCACCAATTGAAGTCTTGTTTCAGCTAGATGTTTATATTTATTCCTCGACACTGACTCACCCACGATGGGGGGTCACAGGGGGGGTCCCCCCTGCGAGGGGTTTGGGGGCCGTGTGCCCTGGTGGGGGTTCGGAGGCAATGCCCCCAAAACCACATTTTATTTTATATTTTATCAGTGTAAATCTGGATCGTTCGTCATTAGGTCATAGATCTGATGGTTGATATTATGTCGGTTATCTTGCCCTAAAAGGCAACCCCCTTTTATAAGGACATTTGTACTATGTTTTTATCAGAGTAGAGAGTAACAGGCGGCACTAGATTGAAGACTAGAGAGGAGAGGAAGTGCATGTATTGTAATCTCATATTTGAAGATAATACAACTTGGAGCCTCTTTTCTTGGTGGAGTTTTTTACCCGAAAATTTTCTCTCCACATTACATACTGTGTTGTGTTCGGTTCTTGATGCATGTTATTTCTGTGTAATGGGTTTTAATTTTTGTTACAATCTCCATTGATTCTACATTGTTTAAAGAACATAAGTAAGGTTTGAATCAGATTTATGTTGTGTGGTTTGCACCTTCATTTCTAACATACAATTGCCAGAGACTCCAAAACCTCAAAATTCGTCTAACTCATCTCATCCTTGGGATTTTTTGGGTGAATTGCATCTAGATTACCCTACTATTGCTAGGTTTGAATCTTCCTTTTATATTCTATGCTTTTATCATGTGGGAGATTAATAAAATTGTGGGTTCTATCTATAATGGCTAGCCTACTGCTAGAGCCAACAAACTAGAGAGCTTGCAGATGTTAGTTGATTGTGTTTTAGTTTCATTTACTACATAAAATCTTGGAGCCAATATTTTCTTGCATGCATTAAACTGTACAAATCAGTATTTGTCTACAATTTTGTAAGTTGAGAAAGCCTATCATGGTGTGAGAATTAATTAATAAAGTAAAATCACATATTTTGTTTTTGATTAAGATAAGTAGCAAACTAGGGTGTTAATCCCTTTTACACAAAGGCCCCCAGGGCTGAGCAAAACAGGCCACAAACAGGTCATCAATAACACATAAACAATAAAAAATAGTAGCCCAACTAAAGAACAGAATAAGGGATCTAAACAACATCAAATCATGAGGAAGCAAATTTAACTCCTTTAACTCTCGATCGCGAAACAACAACAGATTTGGGGAGGCCTTTTTTTTTTGCTGAACCACTATCCAGGGAAACTCCAAGTCAAAATCTTTAGAGCGAGGTGAGAGGAGGGGATTCTCAATAGACATGGCAACCAAAGGGATCTCATGCGTTGAACCAAAAGCTAGTAGTGTTGAAGATAAAGCAGGTATTGACAAAACATCAATCTAACCTTAAGCAGAAGGGGCCGACAAAGGAGCCGAAGGTCTATCAAAAGTGGCTGGAGCAGTCGAGGGGTTAGCCTCGTCCGCCACCACAGGGGGCGGGCAAAGTCTCTTGGGAAGGCTTATCCTCCCAGGAGGAACTATCCTCCTCAGAGGAATCATCCTCCTGGGAAGTGCTAACCATCAAGTGATCAAGGAGGGCATCCTTCCACCAAGTTGCAGCATCTTTATGGCAAGAGAGAGGACAATTGGAGGCTAAGTGACCAATAGTGGAACACCGTTTGCATCTGAAGGGGAGACCTTCATAGTCTAAACTATTGCGTATAAGGCCTATCCTCAACCATCAAAATTACATCTCCATGAAGGGGTCTGGAGTCAATATCCACTAAGATGTGAGTGACTGTAATATGTCCAATCAATGAGTTAATAGAGTCTATCTTCAAGAAGCGAGCAATAGCATTGCCAATGCCCTCGTAGCATGAATCTTCCCAAAAATACAGAGGGAGATTAGGGAGACGAACCCATATCAGTCTAATATTCAAATGCTCATAGAGAGGATTGAAGGAAGGAATCCAAGGTTTGATAGAGAGAGAATGCTCATCCCACAACCAAATCTTGCCATAGAGCACTAAGTCTCGCTGCTCCGTAAAAGCAAATGTCACTATGAAGAAGCACATGGGAAGAGTTCAATCGTACCATCTACAAGAGGCTTCCATGAATCCATGACCCATTTGTGAAGATCAGGAAGAGAGGGCAAAAAACCATTGAATTTGCAAATCACCCCTCTTTTGAGATAAAACTCCTCATTTTCTGAGACGCCTTGGCCACACATCACCACCGGGGATGATTGGGCACAAGGCAATGGCCAAGAGACCCCACGTAGAGCTAGGTGGGACCGAGCTCCCGAGTTATTCACAGCCTCAGAGGAAGATTGTGGAGGCCGTCCTTGAGCACACATAGTAGTGGCATTCAAATCACGACCCGAACCCACATGATTTCGTGCAGCAAAGGGACTCTTATTGCAAACAGGGGCAGACGAGGGACCAACGCCTGGACCCGAAGCCACCCCTGGGAAAAGGGCACATAGATCTTGAGAGATCTAAACCACCGGGTCAGAAGGAATGACATTCTGCTCCAACCTGCACACATAACCAGCGTCCCACGTAGGCGCAACGATGCTATTCAAGCTCGCTTCAAACTCCTGCTCAAACGGCGTACTCAGTGCCATTCAAAAATTCATCTTTCAATGATTGTATGTAAACACCAAGGACGCCGCCTAACTATATCCTACACTTGCTTTACCTAAATTGAAACATAGTGACAATAATAAAATCACATATTTTGTTCTATCATTGCAGGGTTAGGGTCAAGGTTAAATTGTTGCTTGAGGTTGTGCATCATAAATTTTGTTTGGTTATTGTGAAGGAACAACTATTGCCTATGTAGAGGTCATAGGGCTCAAGAAGACTAGTATCCAGATGAAAGTTCTTTTTCACAGTCGCCTATCCTTCTCAGAGAGTCTTGGTCTCGTTGATCTGCAAATGCTTGGAGCCCACACAAGGTGTCAAGTCCCAAAGAGAATGACAAAAGTCCAATAAGGATGTAGATGCCAATGTAAGCTATCAAGTGCCACGTTTTGTAAACTAGAATGATCATGTTAAGTCATTGCTTCTTGTGCTCTTAATTTGTAAAATTATATATTGTGCTTGCTTTAGATTTTAGCTTAGTGAGGCTTTTAAGCATTTGGTGACTAATAAAATGCTGTGTTTTTTTGCAGTTCTTCATGAAGGTTTTGATCCATCATTTTCCAGGGTATTTTGGGATGCTTTTATAAGATCACTTGGTTTGTATAGTTATTGTATATTGATCTTTGACTATCCAACGTGCAAGAAGTTTTGGTTAGCAGGCATGGTATTAACCTATTTGATAGTGCATCGATTATCCTATGTATTCTAAGAGCATAAATGCTGAACTATAGGATTATAGAGGAGTATGAATATTTGTTATTTTAAAATAAACAATTTGGATTTTACATTCAATACTCAAAATAGTGATTCTGTTTACCTTTTTTTTTATATAACTAGAATGTTATGTTAGATATCATGTTTCTAAATATGGAAATATTAGATGGCATCGTTAAAAAACATGGAAGTATGATATAGTGGGTGTTTTAATTTTTTTTCCTACCAACAATCTAGTTGTGATACTATTTTTTCTTTCTTTATTGCTATTAATCACCCTTGCAAAGTATTGTTTATGCCATCATCATTGTAACCGATTGCGATGTTAGTTGTAGCATCAATATGAGACCAATACAAGCTCATTACGAGCAAACACACCAGAAATCACCTATGGAAGACCAAGAGTCACTACTTAGAAATCCACTTTATTTAGAAACCACATCCACATTAGAAGCCAACTATGGAAGATCAAGGGTCACAACTTAAGAATTCCACATTAGATGTCCCTATGGGGATTTGAACTTGGATCTCCATAATGAGAACCCAACGTTTTAACCAATTAAGCTCAACCCCTTGGAGGACACATTCGATTTATTAGTTTTTGTTCACTTTAAATGTTTTATTTTCCTTTATATCTGACAATGTTTGTCTCCTATTTATCTTCTTGTGACCTAGTGTATTCTAGTTGACAATTAATAGTCAAAATCAAATCTATGTGGCAATAATTGAAGTCTATGATATGTAATTTTTTCTTTGCTTTTGTAAATTGTTTTGTTAATTATCCAGGGAGTGCCCTTCCACTACATTTTAGTCTTTGCTGAAGTGCAGTATACTGATTAAATTGACAAGCCATCCACCTCACCATATTGCCTTGACAATGAGATTTACCCAAAGTTGGATCTTTGATCTTCACTCACATCAAATATTAGACAGTAGACCATAGTTTGAACAAGTGGTTTGATTTAATTTGTAGTCTTTACATAATTGAATTTATTTTTCTTAATTTTTTAGCTAGCTTTATTTCCTCAATGTTTTTATTAATTCAATGAATTGGATAGTAAGACTAAATTTGTGTAACTGAATCATTTGCATTCTTCCCTTGTGGTACTTCACATATAGTGTTCCCAACTTTGCAGTTGCACCATGTAATAGGGTGTTACAAAGATGCAACACCATAATTGTTTGGTTCCTAACCTTTGTTTTCATTTATATGCTTTTTATCATTATTTTTGTAATGGTTGTAACCAACTTCCAATCATGAAGCTTCTTGAATAGTTATTATTGGCTTCCAAATGCCTCTTTCATGTCTCTCTCTCTCTCTTTTTTTTTTTACTCAGGAAGTATCCCCGCGACCCAGCCTAGCAACTCCCTCCGTGCCTTGCCTCGGACTTACTCGGATGCCGAGTTTTGGGGCAGCGGAGGGGCGAGCGGAGGCGAGACTAGTCCTCCTGAGGAGAAGCATAAAGCCTGCAACCACACTTCTCCGGTTAAACCTGGGTAGCATGAGTCAACCTTGGGACCTATATGGGACAAACCCAAAGCCCTTAACCAACCATGCTACCTGTGCGGGCTAATGTGTCTTTCAATAGCACTTCATTGTTGTTTTTTAACTAGCTATCACGAGCTTCCAACACACCATATATGTGTCTCAAACTTCCTTTAGAAACCTAGGGTGAGATTCAAGATACTAAACTTTTTGTTGATCTCTTATAGGCAAGCCCATATCATATAATATGGTAGGGCATTTTCCTTTATGTGGTAAATAGTGGAAGAGGTTGAGTGGGGATAAATGCAACAGGGGATGAGTTTGGACCACATTCTTAAGATTAGTATGCCTTCGTCATGTTGGAATGTACCCATTTCTCTCTACACATTTTTGCCAACATCCCTCCATCCTTAGCCAAAATGTGATCTTTGGAAAGGGGTATGGACATCCATCGGAGCATAAAAGATGAATGAATCTCGTGAGATATATCATGACTGCTCTAGTAATCATGTATGCAATATGAAGCAACATAGACATGGCACATGATCTGTTTGACAACATGCCTAAAAAAATTTAAGTAAAAATGTAAAAACATAGACAAGGCACATGGACTATTTGAATTCATTTCCCATGGCATTCCCTTGCTCTTTGTATGTTTGTTACAACTTATGTGTTGTGTATTCTTTAATCAATCAATTGTGAAATTGGCAATATTTTTCAGTTTTGGTGGTTGTCCACTTAAAAAAATTGGTGTCGTTGTAGACTCCATTAATGATGTTGCAACATTTGTGAGTGCCTTGCTTGAGATGCTCCTACAAGTTGGTTTGGCCTTAACTAATGTGCAAACAATCATATGAATGGAAACAATTAACTATATCATGCAAGATTTATTTTATTATATTTGATTTAAGATCTAATTCTACTTTGTTCAAGGTTAGTCCATGTATACTGCAATTGCAAATTATTTTTATAGTAGGCAAGGATTGTAATTGCATTGCAACCCTTGTTTTAATTTGAATATTTTTTCATGCTCTATATAATGTGATTATTTTTTAAAAATAATTATTTTGTTCTCTATTCTTTTTAAAAAAATATTACAAACTTCTTAAAATATGTTCTTAAAATTATTTGTGTGTATAAGATTATATAAATTTAAAATGAACTTCTAGTATAAAGAAATGTAAGCAGACTCTCTTTATTAATGTAATGCATGTCTATGTTTTATCAATATGGAGAGAATTGATATTATTTAAATTTGATAGAAATTAGATGTTAGCTTTTAGCGCTTTTTAGTAATCTCTCATATATATATATAACATGTTCAATGATTAAGGGTGTTCATCGAGTTTAAATATTAAGAAGATACATGTTAATACATTTAACATATAATTAGAAATTTAGTTAGTAATTTTTAAAAAATAATGATGATTATTTTTAATATCATTTCAATAAAATTGATATATATATATATATATAAGATATAATTTAAAATATATTATTCAATTATATAATATAATTATGATAGTCATCTTGATATGAAAATTACAATGTATATGTTTCTCATTGTATTAATATGCCATCACGTGTAAGAATGAACCCTACAACCTACAAAAGAAGAAAGTGATATAATATCATTCTACTTAAATATCATCCACTTCAATGGTCAAACAATCAATAGCAATTTTACACCTCATTCACAATAAAAAGTGGTAAATATATGTCTTATTTTTATTGGCCAAAATTGACCTTTGACTGTTGAAGTGGATGATATTTAAGAACAACCATATAATATAATAACATTAGTTTAGAATATAAATGAAACTAAACATATTTTCTAAGATCATTTCTACAAATCATTTGAAGATATGGTTGAATTATGAAATTGGATGAATTTACTTTTAGGACAAGTTAGAATTAATGGTCTTCATCCTCAACTTATTTAGTATTCCAAATTTTAAAAATTCTCTCTAGGCCTCCTGCCAATGATATGCAAAAAAACTGTGTTTTACCATTGTAATCTTTTTTAAGTGTGCAAGTCTCAGAGCTTTCATTGTTGAAGCCCTTGTAATGCCTTAGTGAATTATTTTATACCTATATTCAAAAACCTTGTCTATCGTTTTGCAATGGCTGGATAATTTCTCTCCATTATAATTGCAGATAACTTGAAACTTACTTCAACATTATCAGTTTCAATGGCTGTTGTTTTTGTGGTTTCGTGGTGATATCTACATGCCAAGGCTTCTTCCTGATGTCATTAATCAGGCTGCATTTTGGAAGCTTTTTACAGTTGTTCCAGTCATGGTCACTGCCTATATCTTCCATTGTAATGGTGCTAAAGATTTCTATGTTACTTCAACCTTTTAATTTGCTATCTAAATTATCCAGATAATGCTGTAGCTAATTGAGTTAAATTGTAATCTTAACTTGGTCTTAAATGTTGATATTCGGTATTGAATTCAGATATTTTTGGCATGTGTAGTTCATCCGATACACAATGAACTAGCAAAACCTTCATTAGCAAAACCTTCATGCATGAAAACAATTGTTCAGGCATCACTTCTTTTATGTTCAACTATATATATATATATAAATATAACAACAATATATATAAATATAACAATAAGCTTTTTTTTTTTTTGGCTATCTTCTATTTGGAGAAGAGACTATGAGTGATGTTCTAGCCAATTTTGACAAAGATTTGAGAGTCCCTTACAGTGCTCTTTTGAATGACGTTGTTCGCATAAGATATGCTGTTCATTTGATGCTGGTCTTTCATGTGGTTCACTTTGCCTTGTGTCTCAACATTGATGGGCTTGTCTTTCCATCAGCATCCCCCCTTGTACATTCAAGGAGATTCACATGGACCATAGCTGGACTAGTAAGCACTGTCTTTCTAGGGGCAACATTCATACCTAGTATCTGGGATGCATTTCAGGTAACGGGGGCTATGATAGCAGTATGTATTGGCTTTATCTTCCCAGGTGTTATTGTTCTTAGGTGAATGACAAGTTCTTTTTTTTTGTTAAATTTATATTGTTCTTCACTTGCTTAGCCCATGAGATGGTTCAAAATTGTTTTAGTATAATGCACTAGCTAAGCACAATCTTTTTACTGCAGAGACACTCATGGCATCTCAACGAGAAAAGATAGATGGATTGCACTGATTATGGTTACACTGGCTGCTATTTGTAGTTTGATTGTCATATCTAGTGATATATATAATTTTTTGTTTGTTTAGTCCATAGGAATGGAATTGTCATGTTCCTGCTATGACTAATATGTTGTCTCTATTTTGCTTGTTGCTGCCTTTCACAGGATGCAGTTGCTGTGATTCAATTTATTGAGGTTCCAGAGTATGCTGCAAAAAAGACTCACAGAAGAAGCATATCGGAAAGGAAGTGCAGATAATATTACTTGTGTTGTCGCACACTTTCATCACAAATAGTGGGAGTCATTCTCCCTATCATTCTTGTGTGATTGAGCATTTGTTGCTATGAATCCAGATTGCTATTCTTTTCCATTGTATTTATCAGCTCTGCATGTTGTTAGTTTTTATGATCAGATTTAAAGCAATCAGAAAAATACAACACAATGAACAATGAACACAACAAGATACCCTGGGAAAACCCTCCAACTTGAGGGGAAAAACCCAGCAACAATATATCTCTTATATATTGAATGATAAGAACAACAATCTGCTTTACAATGGCCAAATCCAAGGCCTACAAGTATGGCTTCACTTCTTGAAGCACAAAGAATAAGTCCACACTTGATAAATCTGATTTGATCTTGAAATAACTTGATCTGCTCCTTAGAAGTCTGCTCTGCCTTAGAAGTCTGCTCTGCCTTGTGAATTTAGATTGTAATTGAATGTGTTTGATTGAGAGAGCAATGACCTTGTATATATATGTGTGTGTGTGAGGGACGCACCCTTTCACAAGCAGTCGGCCTCATTACAATGTTAATTTGGTCGGCCTGAGAAGGATCTGACTGAAGCTAAAAACATCAACACTCCCTCTTAGCTAGGGAGGATACTTCCAACTGCATGAGACATATCACCTCATCGTGATGTCAACCACAATGGATGACATTCACTATGGCTTTCCCAGAGGGTGGAATCAAGGGATTTCACCTCGAACTTCTCTCACAGAGAAGAACTCGTTATCAAGGGATTTCACCTCAAACTTCTCTCACAGAGAAGAACTCGTTATCAAGGGATTTCACCTTGAACTTCTCTCACAGAGAAGAACTCGTTATCAAGGGATTTCACCTCAAACTTCTCTCACAGAGAAGAACTCTTTATCAAGGGCTTGCACCTCAAATCCCTCTCACAGAGAGAAATGCATTAACAAGGGCTTGCACCTCAAATCTCTCTCATAGAGATAAATGCATTAAAGTACATCTCAAGAAGTCACTGATACTGATACTCCCTCTTAGCAAGGGCTTCATTCTCCACAACTCCAAGCTTGTCTCAAAAATGCACAAACTTTACTTTCGCAAGAGGCTTGGTGAGAATTCTGTCATCTGCTCATCAGTGCTGTTGTACTACCATATCTCTGATATAGTGGAATTTGATCTCCACATGTTTAGTTCTGTCATGAAACGCTAGATTGACAGAAAGCTTCACACAGCTTAGATTATCATAATGAATGACAGTCGGCTCCAATGATTGTCCAAACAATCTTTTAAGAAGCTTCCGAAGCCACACTGCTTCTCAAGCTACCACACAAGCTGCAATATACTTAGTCTCTGCTGAGCTTAGAGCCACTAAAGACTGCTTCTTGCTGCACCATGATATCATAGTGGACCCCAAACTGAAGCAACATTCAGAGGTGCTCTTCTAATCAGCAACACACTCGGCCCAATCAGAATCAGTATATCCAAGCAACTCCAAGTCCATAGTAGGAGAATATCTCAAGCCATAACCAACTGTGCCATGCAAGTATCTTAGGATATGCTTCGCTGCAACTAGATGTACTTGTCTTGGTTCACATATGAATTGACTAAGTGCACTCATTACATAGCAAATATCTAGTCTAGTATTGACTAAATACATCAACGATCCAATCAACTTCTTGTACATCATGGGATCCACCAGATCTGAACTAGCAGCAACCTCCTTAAGCTTATGTAAGTTGGTCTCCTTAGGCGTAGACATGGATTTGCAATCCATCATACCAAATCTCTTTAGAATATCAATGGTATACTTCCCTTGACTTAGAATGATCTCATCAAGCTTCTGCCATACTTCTGAACCAAGGAAGTAGTGCATGTAACCAAGATCCTTCATTTCCAATTCAGAAGCTAACTCCTTACATTTGATAATGAGGTGATCTTTTCCAGTAAGAAATAAATCACCATAAGGAACCAAGATCAACTAGATTACCATCTTCTTCAGGTTTAGTAGGCATCCTCTGACTCTTTTAGTACTTGCATCAACCTTATGACCTCTTTGTCCAAGATTGGTTGCAATGCTTGCCTTAGAGAAAATTTTCCAGAGCACATCTCTGATATTGTAGAGAGTTTAGGATTGTCCTCCTCGACCCCAACCTAGATCACTCTATTCTGAATAGGTTTGCAAAGCTATCAATCAAATCCAGATAGATTATCTTGTGCAATTCTATTCTCAGCATCCAAAGAGGTCTTCCAAGGACATTTATCATCAGCCTTGTAAAGCTGCAACCTTCACTTCTTCTCAGTGAGTCACAGAACTCCCTCTTGACCCCTGCCTCAGAGATTGCAAATAAGACTTCTGAAAGTAAACTCCCTCTAGCCACTAACTTAGTCCCATAGCTGCAAGTTGTGACTCCATGCTTGATCATTTCTTTGGTCAGCATAACTTCCTCACAAGATGCCTGAAGCTCTTCCTCCTAGTGCAATCTCTCATTACTTTCATGCTCCTCGATCGATCCTGGGAGCATTTTAGAGAGAGATTACTAACAGTTTGTAACTATCCAAAGCAATATCAAGGCTAGAATCATACAAGGTTTACTATCTCAAGTTATAGGATGAACACATAAGAATTTATGAACAATATTAAAACATGAATAATGAAATCAACCTATAAGTGAAATATGTAGCAAATATCAAAAGATAAAAATGAAGGGATAAAGAAACTTATCTTTATTGAAATCTGATATATAACTCTTTCTTCCATGTTTTACTCCTTTCGAGAGTGCTAAACTTAGCACAACAAAAGACAATCTGCAAAACTATAGATTTCTTAAATGCATTTAGCATGTAGAACCAACCCTCTCAAAGAGTCAAGGCTCTATCACAATTCATGCATTAGAGAATGATATCGATGTGACCAACTAATCACCATCGATATATCAGATCTCTAGCCTAGAAAAGAGTGATTTCAAGGGCACAAACAACAAGGAGAAATACTTATCTCTTTATTGAGTTGTTGGTACACCAATGAGCTAGGCTTGTGGCTGTTCTCGTCAACACACCAATTAGACACGATGATGACAGAGGTCGCAACTTCATAAACTCCCACAACAAAATCCATCTCCTCTCTACGAGTCGAGATAACCAAAATAAGGAGAAGCCATGAAGAAAACAGGTCCATCGCCACCATGATCAATTGAAGAGAGCTGATTTCTCAATTCCGAAATCCTCATGAAGTAAGAAATAACCGTTTCTCCTTTTGACATTTTCACATGATGTAGTTGTTGCTTCAGTGCAAGAGCCCGGCTGGTGTTGTTGATTTCGTACATCTCCTCCAAGGTTTTGAATATGTCCCTTGCCGTCTTCAACTTGGAGACAATCGGAACAATATGATCTTTAATGGAGTCAACCAATATCTTCTTCGCCTTGATGTCTTTCTTTTTCCATTGCAACTTCTCTTCTTCCTCCGAAGGTTCGGGAACTTTGGTTTCCACAAATTCGGCCAAGTCATTTTCTTCCAAGGTGAGCATAATTCTAAACCTCCATGCTATGAAGTTGGATGCTCCTTCTAGTCTATCCTCAATTTTAAGACCGTTCACCATCTTGACTAAAATAGGGATAATAGAGCGTATTGCTGCAATGACAAATCTGATCATGATCTTCTTCAAACCCGCTCTGATACCATGTTAGTTTTTATGATCAGATTTAAAGCAATCAGAAAAATACAACACAATGAACAATGAACACAACAAGATACCCTGGGAAAACCCTCCAACTTGAGGGGAAAAACCCAGCAACAATATATCTCTTATATATTGAATGATAAGAACAACAATCTGCTTTACAATGGCCAAATCCAAGGCCTACAAGTATGGCTTCACTTCTTGAAGCACAAAGAATAAGTCCACACTTGATAAATCTGATTTGATCTTGAAATAACTTGATCTGCTCCTTAGAAGTCTGCTCTGCCTTAGAAGTCTGCTCTGCCTTGTGAATTTAGATTGTAATTGAATGTGTTTGATTGAGAGAGCAATGACCTTGTATATATATATGTGTGTGTGTGAGGGACGCACCCTTTCACAAGCAGTCGGCCTCATTACAATGTTAATTTGGTCGGCCTGAGAAGGATCTGACTGAAGCTAAAAAACATCAACAGTAACAATTGAAACAGCCTTGTCCATTCCAAAAGTGGACATCCTTTTGTAAATGATTTGATTAATCTTGATGGTAAGGTAGGCAATCTACCTAGCATTTTTAATAAATTACTTTAGTCAAATTTTTAAAATTTTTAAGATTTAACCCGTGATTTAATTTCTCAATGGTTGAGAAAAGTACTTGTCAGCATACAAATATCTAAAGCATTTTGCACTCTTGCAAACATCACTTTTATTTGTTACACCATCATTCAAATAGGCAACAATACTAGACTGCTCCACCACTTATTTGGGAAAGTATTGGTTGTATAAAGAACTAGAGTTTTTGCTGGGAAAAATGTAACTCATTTAGTTGGACTGTTAATAAAACAGAAAATGGTGATGGCCCTTTTTTTGCTTATGTAAAGAAGAAATGTCCTGCCTTCTAGATGCAAGTTGTTGAAGTCCACCAACATGAGTCATATTGAAGAAAGACATTGACATGTTATTCAAATCTAAGGTTTAACATAATATGAACATATTAAAGAATCATGTTACCTGATAATATGAACTATTACATTCCGGTCTATTTGGAAAAAATCATGTTACCTGATAATTTCACGATTTGATAAGCTGCCACGAAAAACAATGCCCTATCATAAGAGATGAATGAATGAAAGATTTTAATACAGAAAACCAAAACACCCAGCAAATAACCAAATCACACAGAGATGCGAACACACCAGAAAGAGATCGATCGCCTTGGTGTAGAGATGAATGAATGAATGCAAGCTTTTAATAAGCTCCATGCGGTCAAACAGAACCAAATCAAACCGAGCATAACCTAACTGAATCCCTTTTTTGGTATCCACAGGAGAAGCGTGAGTGGCTTCTTTCCGTTTAAAAATCCAGCGAAATCACTGACACTGCCAAATCACATGACAGCATTCTTTCCATGTATACCTACTTACCTACTTTTACGTCTTCTCCAACCAATGAACCAAACATGCTTCCTCTTTCGTTATTTCATATTTCATGATTTCAAATAAACACGTAATTAGTTCCAAAAGGGTTGATATTGATAACAGGCACCCCTGCTTGTCATATAAAAATTTTATGATGGTTTTATCATTTAATTACCTTTCATTGACGTTTTTAAAAAAAAAAAATTGTCAAAAAAATGTTTGAGTGAATTTTTTTTATATTAAAAAAATGCAGGTTAAAAAAAAGTCAATCAAATGTGTATTAATTGTTTGATGTCTTGAATTCTAGATTGAGGGATTTAATTGTTGGCATGAAGTTATTCCATTTTGTTATATATTTATTTCAGGTATAGAATTCTAGTATTAGACCAAGGTATACAGAAGTGTTAGTTCAATACCTCCAAAATATAATGTCAATAGTAATACTCTCATGGCCGTTTGGATATTCCACTCTGAAGAAGACCAAACACCCACAATGTAACCATTGTTAAGCAGGCCTGTGGAATACAAGGTGGCTTTCACAAATCAATTACCCATTTCCTTGAATCTTTCACGCCAAAAAATGGCCTTTCTCAAAATTAACTATTACATGCATTCACCACCGCTTTTACAAATTTCTAGGAGATCCTGTTTTAAAACCAAAGTGTTGTTTTAAATCTATTCCCAATTTCCGTATCTTCATCTAAATCATCATCAGAAGAGGACCCAAAAATTTCTTTAAATGTTTCTTTCAAACGGTTATTCTGAGACTTTTCATGTAACATTGAATTACTAGAAGTTTTAGAACACTTTGCTCCAAACCACCTAAACATTTCCCCAATGGTAGTTTGTTTATTCTATTTTGAAGACATATTTTTGAAGTACCTAAATAAAAAAATTCTACACACTTCAATACAATTTCTATAGCCACTTGCAAATTGCAATCATTTAAACAATATTTCAAAAAATAGCAAAGCAATAAGTTTCTATCCATACCTTAACAACAGCTCTCTGAGAGAACTTGGCAAATTGAATAAAAATGGAAGAAGTAGTAGCAATTTTTTTTGATCCATGTAAATAATTGTAAATCAGCTCTTAATTACAATACACAATTTACAACTCTTCTTAATATGTGTATTTGTAATTGTAATTTGTAAAGTTATCCTTATTCCATACATAATAAACAATGAATTAAAAATAAAAAACGTGCACTTTTTTTTTTTTTTTTTTTTCCTAAATTAGAAATTAGAAACAAATTACAACTTAGAAATAAATTATTCTATAGAGAAAAAGCAACGATTTTTTTCTATTTTTAAAAATAAAAAACAATATAAAGATTTGTTGTAATTTTTAAAATTTGTTGAAGATAAAGATAAAGTTGATAAATATAATATAAAAAATCTTTTTCTTGATTTTTAAAAATAAAAAAAATATAAAGTTTTTTTTGTAATTTTTAAAATTTATTGAAATAAACATTTTAATTTAATATATTTTCAAGTCTCAAGATAAAGTTGATACATTGTTTATATTTTTATTAAAAAAATGATATATATTATAATTAAGAATATTATATTATATTTGCTTATTATAAAATTTTACGGTTTACTAATAATTTAAAGACTCGTATATACGGTTATATAAAAAATTAGTAAGTCAAGGTATACGGTCCAATCAATTTTAGAGTTGTAAAATACGGTCTAAAATGACAAAAACGACCAAATAGACCATCAAATTCCAGGCTTGATTGATAACATTAACAAAAATAATTGCACAAGGAAGGTATACAAAAGCTTCCATTAAATTGAAATAATTTCTCTGCTCGTTTTAAACAACTTCAAAAATACACAAAAAATAATTTAACAGAATATTTAAAATATTTGCGGTGCCAAAAGTTGAAGGAGAAAATCAGGTGTACACCATTTTCATAATTTAAAGAAAAAACCTTTGCTTATAAAGCCAAAGAACAATGTTTTTGGAGTTTTTAATCTACGGTTTTTAGACTTGAGTTGCAAGGCCAAACATGCCAAGTACCCTATGTGTACTCATTAAAACCTATGGAAAACTTGGCCTATTTTTTTTAGGAATACTTCATTACTCATGGAATCATCCATCTATGTCAAAAACGATTTGGATTTGATATAAAATTTAGAGAAAAAATAAAAATAAAATTAAAATTAAATTAAAAAAAAAAATCACTTGTTCACCTTAAAAGAAAAAAAAAAAAAAAAATCACATCATTACCATGTTAATGATATTGGTATAAAAAAATCAATATTGGTGATCTTGTAGAACATGCGATTCTTCTTTATTAAAAGAAGGTAAAAAGGATGAACGATTAGAAACAAAGGATCACACATCATTAAAGATGTTTTAGATAGAAAAATATGATTCCATTTCGATTAAGTTTGTTTGGGGTCGTAATTAACATTATGACTTTTGATACTCGTGATCATATAACTGTAATTTAAAAAAAAAATTACAATAGAAAAATATTCAAATAATTGTAAGGTGAAATTTGCATATTCATGTGAAATTTCATTTAGTTTTGGGTTCATTTTGATCGAATAGTTCAATACAATTATATAGTGAAATGTGGCACACTTTTGTGTTAAATTTGACTCCCTTGTGAATCCTTATCCATCCTCACTACTCTTATTTACACACATGCCTATACATTCATCCTTATCCTTGTCTTATCTACATTTGTTCCCACATACTCATATCATCTATTAGTCTTGAGTTGCATACATTCATTCATAATTACAAGACTCCACACTCATGTCTAAATTTTAAAAATCAAACTGCCAACTCATGTCCTTTCTTCATAGTTGTTGGGAACCCATTTAGTACACATTTGTGGGATGATTTGTTATGTCTTGGTGTTTAAAGATATTGATTTAAGTATTAATTGATTAGCAAGAATCGTTTTGAAAATCGTATGCTTTACAAGTAATGTCACTCTATGAATATTTCACTTCTGGATGCTAAAACAAACACAATTCTACATCAAATCATTCTAGAACATATAATGACTGAAGAGTGTTATCTTTGATCATTTTCATTATTTCAAAGTTGGTCCAATCAAAGAATCGACCTAGGAGAACTTGGCCCTTATGATCCAATGACTTCTCTAAGGTATTTTTAAATACTATTGGTCCTTAACAGTCAATGAAGAGTAGATATCACAATGAAATAGGTTGCATTTGTTTATTGTCAACAAGTTCATTCCCGTGGATTACAAATCACTTGGATACATATCAATCCATTCTTGTGATAGGCAAGATCGATCATGTAGGGCTTAGATTCAATCACAAAGATTTAAAATCTACTAACATGTGATCTTGAGGAGATTTCCACACATACAATATCCATTTTCAATATTGACACAAGTGGAATTAATGTTGCAACAAGTTTTAGTCTTCATCCTAGTTCCCACAAATAATTGCCTTAATCTCTTTCATTTATTTTTCAAAATAAAATGTTCAATTTATCATTCCCAAATGTTAAGTTAAAGCAAAAGCAATATTGCTCATCGAATCGGTCATCTAAAAATCAATTTCAGAGCTAGGCTTCGTATAAAACTAAAAATGAAACCCTAGCAAATCAACATGGGCAGAAGAAAAAGTAACTCACCCAATTCCGACGGGAGGCTCTGCTTCAAGATTTCTAACAATATACTTGGGTCTTTATGCTCAACATCTCACGATTGCCATAACCAATTTCTTATGACTTCAACGCCCTATTTGAGTACCAACATGAATTTTTCAGCACTAAAGAATCCATAACTTGTGAAATTAAAGACCTCAAGTATGCCACAAACTTCAGGTTCTATTCATACAAAGTTTTCTTGGAAGATGTCATCCTACAACCTTATGTATCAACAAAATTTTACAATGAGCCATTCAATTATATTTACTACATGCACTGCAATGAAAGAATGTAAACCAAAAATTAAAAAACGGTATTCACTAGTCTACAAAAAGTAGATAACAATACAAAGTATTCACATACTCTCAATGCGATATATTTTGCAAACAAGCACATGCCATATCACATGATCAAATAAACCCAAATGCCATGATCCCAGCATATGCACAAAATGCAATTACCAGAGGCAAAGCTAAAATGTACAAACATTATTGGCACCCAACAAATACAATTGGCAAATGTAAAGCCAAACTCCACAAATTTTATCAATGCCCTGCTTTCCTGCAACAAAATTTGAGCTCTGGAACATGGTATGGACATCTATCAAAGCGCAAAACAAAATTGTATTCACATACTTGAAATTCCTCAATCCAAAGTTTATGTTGGATGGCTTCTCAGACACCACACTCCCACTGGTATCCAACAACATAGAAGCAAACCCAAAATAAACAATGCTCTTGCTCACCATTGTCTTTACCTCCACTTTGGTTTTCCTTTCTTTGCCCACTTCTCTGTATTAAAAACCAGTGGAATATCATTAAAAAATAACACTTCTTCTAGATAGGATTGTCCCTCTCAGCGCTATGACGACAGAGGAGCTACAGGAAAAATGGAGTCATCTAAGGGGCTGTAGAGGATGTGGCATGCAGATAGCGCTGTGACACATGCAAAATTTAATTTCTCCATGTCTTCTCTAATGCAGCCCACGTGTCTATCTGGAAAGACAAAGAAGAACATCATAAACATTTCAAAATTTTAGAGCTGTCCTAATTTTTATTGAGCTAGATTTAAGCAAATAAAAAAATTAATTACCAATGGGCTAAAACGGCCCCTAACCAATCGGAAAATAAGGTTTTGTAAATTTTTGTAATGCAAAAATGGTTGAAAAAAATGAACTTTAGAAAATTGAAAATTTTTTCTCTCGACACATATTTCGAGACCCAACTAATACTTGCAAGTGGAAACAACAGTTGAGAGATATTCAATAGAAAAATTAACATAAAACATTGTTTAGTTTGTTCAAAAGACTTGGAGGCACAAACAAATTAAAATATGAGAGATATTCAATAGAAAAATTAACATAAAACATTGTTTAGTTTGTTCAAAAGACTTGGAGGCACATCATATCCATTCCATCTAAAATCCTAAGACTGATATAAATGTTAATTATGTTTGATGCTGATGATATTGCCTGAATTATTTCATATTCTCTCCAGCATCTGCCCATTGAAAATATTGATTTCAGACAAAATGAAAACCAATTATAGAAACTACATTATGCAATCATAAGCAAGGGATTTATCAATTACATAATTTGCATTTGTTAAGTCTTGCAGTCGCTATGTTTGATATTAGTGATCAACTTCACATTGAGGTTAGATATCTATAATGTATGTATGATTTTCCTAGTCAATGATACACTGTTTTCTATTCTTTGACTATCCAGAGTGCCTTTGGATTGTAGATTAATGTTTCCTATCCTTGGATTACTTCTAGCTTGACATTTCAAATAAGTCGTTCCACCATTGCACTGAATTTAGAGTGGTGATCTCACAGAGAGAAATTTAAGAAACTTGTTGCCAATTACTCCAAAAGGAAATGGACAGTTAAGTAAAGCAATTGCTGCATAACAACGCTTTTCAGGTGGCAAAATAAAAATTTTGTGTGACATGGATCACTAGCTTCAATCCCATAGATGACATCAAAATTTTGAAGATGTGGCATTATAATAAGTGTCTTATAGCCTCCCATTTCAATCAAGTTTGAAATATTTTGCACTTTACATAGGATTTTTTTGGAATGTCAAAATATGTCCATTGAAGACTGAAATAATTGCAAGTTCAGGATGCTTCTGCCTTTCTTAGTTGTTCTAGAACCTAGGCTATGATAGAACTATGTCAAAGTTGTTTGTAGCTATTTCCATGGTGTGGGCTAAACCTTTTTTCTTTCTAGAACCCTAGGACATAATAGAACTTTTTCAAGGTTGTTGATAGTTGTTTCCACATTGTAGGATGAACCCTATTGGGTGTTTCTTAAAAAAGAAATATTAAATATTTTCTTTTCTTTTGCGTCTCCATTGATAAATGCATCTTTCTGCTGCATGACTGATTTGCTTCTTCTCAATTCTATAGTTCTGAGAGCTCAAGTCTTACCGTGAAGGTCTGCCAAAAATGACTAAAAACAACATCCCCAGTTGACAATCTAATATGACAAATCACTCAAGGTGTTCCTTCCTCTACCATCACATCCAGAGTGTACATATATTTAGACTAGTCCTCATGCTATGTCCATTTTTTGTTGCATGTGTTTATTTCATGTTGGTTTTGATTTCAGATTTTTTGTTTTTGATTTGAGGAACATTGGATGCAAACTTAACTCCAGTTGTTAGGTATACACATCAGTGCATGGCATGGGAGGCACATGCTAGTCATGATGTATCAATGGATCTTTGATTTTGGTAGCCAAGGGGCATTCTCCATTAACTTATCTTTGCATGCATTGGAGACTAGTCATGATGTACCCATTCTTCTCTACCCACACTTTCCCCGCTCATATCTTGTTGCAAGTAGGGGTTGTGCCATGAGTCTTCTCATTAACATTATATCATAACTCTTTGGACATTGGGGGTTTTGTCTTCACAATTTTTTTCAAAGCAACACAGGCATCTAAAACAATCTTTTGGACGCACTTGGGTTTTATCTGTACACTTTTTTTGAAAAATTGTTATTAATGATGTTTAGGAAGAAGATTTACTTGCCTTGGTTAAGAAAAAAAGGGATGAAGAAGAGGAACTTATACAGATTGAAATCAATGATGCAAATATTCTGTGCCTCTTGGACCGATCTAACATGCTAAATGATTTTGTAGAAATGATAAAGCAAGTTCTGGGGAGTGTGATGTCATCTATTGAAGGCTACCGGCAATTTACTAGCACAAATGAGCAACATACTAACTAAATGCTTAGTGGCTTGTTACTCTTTATTTTTTGTATTGATGTCCCATCAACTCTAGTTTGACAAACATTTTTGTTCCTAGCCATATTTATTGTGTTTTTGTGGGAGCATTTTTGTTATCCATGAAGACAAATGGATGATTTTGCATGAAGACAGAAAATACGGTAGTCTTGGAACTTTAAGGCCCAAGCTAAAGCTCAAGGATTTTTACAGCTAGGACATGTAACATATTTCTTGGCATTACTTCACTGGAAAGATTATAGCTTATCTGTTGTTTAGTGTTTTGTTGGTTCTTTGACAGTAGAGGACATTTCTTGACATAAATGTATAATGAATTTCAAGGAATTTTTTATTGTTCATATTTTCGTTGAGTCTTGGTAAATCCAAAATATTCTTTGGCACATTTTCTAGTGGATTTCAATGTTGTTTGTATGCAACCCCAGGATGGAAAATTAGGGCAGTTTGTGGTTAAATATATAAGCCTTTGCTAGATCTAGATTTCTCTGTAACATAGTGTTGGTTTTAATATGGGCCATATCTATGTGAGGATCAAAGATGCAATAATCCAGATGTGCATGGGAGGCCCCACATACCGCCATAGCTTTCATAAGAGGACACATACACATTCAATGCCTGCATAAAGAAAACTTTGTCAGCTAACAGAATAAGTTTAATTTTCTGCTTAATTTCAAATTCTCCCAAATTGATTATGAAAAACTGTTTATATCCTTGCCAATACAAAATATCTGAAACTCCTCTCAATTTGCTTGCAGCTTTAGGTAGGGACTGCAATTGCAGTGCAACCCTTGTTAAATCACTGAATAGTGTGGTCAAGTAATGAAAACATAATAAAAATAAATAAAATTTGTCAAGGTTTAAAATGATATTTTGAGTGTTTTAGGATTTAATTGTGTGAAAGTTTTTTCTTCAACCAATTCTCTTCTTTGGCTCTCTTCTTCCTAATGATGGATCATGGAGTGTGATCTAAAACATTGAAGAAAAAACTCACACAGTTAAATCTTGAAGCACTCAAGATATCATATCATGGACTTTGGAAATCTAATGTCTATTAAGGTTTAAAATACAGACACCATGTCTCAACTCAGTGGAGTCCAACAAGAATGATCATAAAAAAATTAATATGGAACCATGCCAAGAGAACTATGATACCCAATATTTTATGCAAAATCAACAAAGTTGTTGGCCTCTTTTGCAACCATGTGTATTTTTTATCTTTAAACATCCAAGATCTTATTGTTTGCTTGATCAAGTTGCTCATGTGTATGCGTGTATATGGGCACCTTGCTTACTTTTGCTAGTGAACAATGTTTTAAAAGTTAAATTATATGCTTCTCACTTGAATAGTACTTACTTGCATGTGGTTTCATAGCACTCACCTCGAGTTCAACACGACTACTACTATGAATATCATATGCATGCTCGTCGAGTTCATCATCATAATTATCACTATCAACATTGACATGAAGTTGTACAGTTTTGTAGAGAGCTCTATTGACATGACCTTTTTCTTTTCGTTCTGCTTTCATATAATTGCTCTGCATGTGGTTTAATCATCATGCAAAAATTAATATAAGTCAAATAAAGAATGTAAAAGCTATAAATTTTTGTCCAAAAGAACATTTTAAGCATGAAGAATGATAAAACATTGGGACAAATTAACTTACAACTTAAAGAATACAAAAGCTACAAATTTTTGTCCAAAAGAAGAATGACAAAACATTAGGACAGATTAACTTACAACTTAAAGAATGCAAAAGCTATAATTTTTTGTCCAAAAGAACATTTTAAGCATGAAGAATCACAAAACATTGGGATAGATAACTGACAACTATTATATTACCTCAACTAATTCAACACAACTATGGCAACTATGCTGCACATTCTTGTCTAGTTCATCATGATCACTATCAATATCGATAGCTCAGTTGACATCATGAAGGCGTTTAAATGTTTTCATGTTGCTTTGATAAAATTACTCTGCATGTGGTTTAACCATCATTCAAAAAAATATACAAAGCATTCAATAATCAAGTAAAGATTGCAAGCTATAAATTTGTCCAAAAGAACATTTTCTAGATCACTCCAACAATAAAGAAACTGGGTTGGATTCTCCTACGCTTAGATTTCAATAATCTACATATTAAGAGGCATTTGCATAGAGAATTGCTAAACAAGAAGAAATGAGATCAATAGAGCCTCTTACCTCATATGAATCCATGGATTTATGCTCATTCCATGCAGAAATTATAGGGTTAACAGAGGCAACCATATGTGAAACTAGTGCAGTCATGGTAGGAGGATTCACAGAATGAACTGTCCGGACCATGCAGCAAGAGTAAACACAACAAAAATAACTCAAAGAAATGAAGCAAATGTAGATTCAGTCATTCAATATATAATAGAATTCAAATACAGATTGGCCAGCAACATGCGGGCTTACAATTGGGCTGACATGCCTGATTACAGAATTCACACAAGATATAGCTTTGAAGCTCCTTCGCACCAAAATCTAGACTATGAACTTATGCGGATGATCACAACTTGATAACTTGATAAATTATTTCCTAAGGATCTATTACATCAATATATATCATCTCCAGAACAATAGATTCCTCCGCGTCGACCAAGGAAGGTCACAAACTCCAATGAGGAGCTGTAACATGTGAACATGGATAGGTCAGACCTAAATGCATAGAACACCTCTGCAAATGAGTGGAATGATGTGTGGATCTCAGGTAAGGTTTTACATGAACCAAGGATCATTAAATGATGTGTCATTAAGCTCCACAAGTCAAGGAAAGCTCCGCAAGTCTTCTCCTTTAGCTGATTATCAGAGACTGTCAGGATGTTCTATTCTGAGAAAATAGTTGATCTTCTGATAGCAATAACTTTCCAGTAACTAATCCAAATGCTCTGAATTCTGGGTATGATGTAGATGAATGAATCTAGATGCTATGTCTAGATCTGCAAGATGTGAAATGCAACTGCGGTAGAATGTTGACCAAAATGCAGAAACTGCTTCTGACTGAACTGCCTGAATTGAACTGGAAAATGAAAACAAACAAATTGAATTGCAAAAAAACTGAAATGCAAATGTTTTTGGTTGATGCAAGATTTCTCTTGAACCAGGGATGCTCCTGCATCAAACATCTGGGGTTATTGAAAAAGTGAGTCCCTCACTTTGCTGGGGCTAGGGGAGAACCAAGGTGGTCCACCTTAACCTAAGAAATCCATGATGAATCTTCTTCCGTTCTGCCTTTCCACTTCAGAAGATATTCTTTGTATTATCTTCCTCTAGTGCTGCGTCTAACTTTGCTGTCCAAAATGTCTTCAATTTGCTCCGGTGATTTGTGTGGTAACTGTTTCTTCAGGTCTTCTTCCATACTGTCACTGAACTCTACTTCATGATACTAATAAAGGTCTGCAATGTTGAAAATGGGTGATATACCCAAGGTCTCCGGTAGTTCTACTTCATATGCATTTCCTGAATCAAATTTCCTGAGTATCTTACAAGGTCCCAACTTCTTCATCTTCAACTTGTTATATGTCCCAACTGGAAATCTTTCTTTTCTCAAGTACACCATCACTTCATCGCCAACTTCAAATTCCTTATGTCTTCTTTTCTCATTTGCCTTTTCCTTATACTTACTATTCATATCCTCCAAATGCTTCTTCACCTGATTATGCACTGTCTTCATATGATCTACAAATTCTTCTGCTTCTGCACTTCTCTTTTCTTCCATACTGATATCTCTTAATTCTGTTAGTCCTCTAGGGTTCACTCCGGTCACAATCTCATAAGGTGTTCTTCTGGTACTCCTATTTACTGAATTATTGTATGCAAACTCTGCTTGAAAGAATCAAATCCCAACTTCCAGCTTTTTCTCCAACCAAACATCTCAACAAGTTTCCCAAACTCCTATTCACTACCTCTGTCTGTCCATTAGTCTATGGATGAAAAGTTGAATGAAACTTCAAATTTTTCTTCATCTTCTTTCAAAGTATCTTCCAAAAGTATCCAACAAACTTTGTATCTCTGTCTGAAACTATACTCCTAGGTAATCCATGTAATCTCACAATCTCCTTGAAAAATAGGTCTACTACATGCACTGCATCAGTTGTCTTCTTACAAGGTATGAAATGAGCCATCTTTGAAAATCTGTCAACCACTACAAATATTGAATCATGTCCTCTTTGTGTCTTAGGCAATCCCATTACAAAATCCATGCTTATGTCTTCCCAAGGTCTCTCCGGTACTGTCAAAGGCTTATACAATCCAGTGTTCTAACTACTCCCTTTTGCAACTTGGCAAACTCTACAACTCTGCACAAATCTCCTAACATCCTAATGTATTTGAGGCCAAAAGTAATTTTCACTCACCAAGGCCACTGTCTTATCAATGCCAAAATGTCCTGCTAGTCATCCACTATGTTTCTCCTTGATCAAATTATCTCTCATTGAACTTCTAGGTATGCATAACTGATTTCCTATTAACAACATATCTTCCTAAATGAAATAATCTAGCCACTTACTCCTATCTATCACAACAGGTTCCTTACATGTTCCAAGGTTCTACAAAATTAGTGTCTCCCTCATACATGTTCTTCAATTCATCAAAACCCAACACTTCAAATCTCATCTTTGTCAACAAGTTTCTTCTTCTACTCAATGCATCAACAACTTTGTTTGATTTTCCACTCCTATGCTTCAACACAAAAGTATAACTCTGCATGAACTCTACCCATCTCATATGTCTCTGATTTAACTTACCTTGACTATTCAAATATTGCAAATCTTGATGATCTGTATACAACACAAACTCCTTAGGCAACAAGTAATGTCTTCACTTCTTCAAGGCTTGAATTATGTCATAGAACTCTTGATCATAAACTGAATATCTCCTTGCATCATTCAACTTCTCATTGAAATATGCTACAGGTCTACCTTCTTGACTTAATGCTGCTCCAATTGCATTTCCACTTGCATCACAATCAACTTGAAATACCTTATTGAAATTCAGTAATGCCAACACAGGTTGCTCTATCACTTTCTACTTCAATAACTTAAAACTTTTATCTACTCCTGATGTCCACTTGAAATCTTTTCTGTCACCTCTCATTATCTCTGTCATAGGCTTACAAACTGAACTGAAATTTCTGATGAATTTCCTGTAGAATCTAGCCAATCCATGAAATGATCTAACCTCTCCAATGCTCTCTGGTGTAGGCCATTCAACAATTACTCTTACTTTCTCAGGGTCCATCTTCAATCCTTCCACAGAAATCACAAATCCCAAATATACCAACTCTTCTTTCATGAAACTACACTTCTTTATGTTTATTAGCAATTTCTCTTCTCTCAACCTCTGCAAAAAGTGTCTAATATGCCACAAATGTTCCTCTTTTGTCTTACTGAAAATCAGAATGTCATCTAAATATACAATCACAAACTTACCCAAGAATTTATTCAAGACTTCATTCATTAATGTCATGAAAGTACTCGGTGCATTTGTCAATCCAAAGGGCATCATTAACCACTCATACAATCCTTCATTTATCTTAAAAGCAATTTTCCACTCATCTCCTTCTCTGATTCTGATATGATGGTATCCACTTTTCAAATCTATCTTTGTGAAAAATCTTGCTCCACTCAAACAATCCATAATATCATCCATCCTAGGTAAAGGGAATCTATACTTCACTATGATCTTGTTGATTGCTCTAGATTCAGTACACATTCTACATTCTCCATCCTTCTTAGGTGCAAGCACTGCAGGTACTACACAAGGACTCGAACTTTCTCTGATCAAACCTTTCCTCAACAACTCTTGTATCTGTCTATTTAGTTCTTCATTCTCTGTCAGTGTCATCCGGTGTGCTGCTTTGTTAGGAAAACTTGCTCCAGGTATAAGATCCATGTGATGACTGATACTCCTTATAGGTGGCAATCCTTCAGGTACATTATCTGATATGATTTCTTCATACTCTGTCAGCAATTCTCTTATCTCCTCTAGTTGTGTCTCTTCAGTCCGCTTCTTCAATGTTTTAGGCTTCTTAGGAATCAAGGCATAACACATATTCTCATGTCTCAAACCATCCAAAAAATTTCTTCCATCTACCAAACAGATTCTAGCATTCCCACATACTTCACTCTTAGGATCATCCTCCAAAGGAATCAAAGTAATTCTCCTTCCATTTGATGTTATAGTACATGTATTCTTTCTCCCATCATGTATATCTTTTCTATCATACTACCAAGGTCTACCCAACAAGATGTGACATACATCCATAGGCATAATATCACACAAGACTTCATCATGATAAGATCCAATATGAAATTTCACCAAACATTGTTCACTTACTAGTACCTTATGATCACCCCGAATCTATGCTATTTGATAAGGCTTAGGGTGTTTCAATCTTTCCAACTTCAGCTTAGTCACCATCTCTTCTGAAACTAGGTTATCTAAGCTACCACTATCAATCACAACTTTGCAACATTGACCTCCTGATTGCATCTGGTTCTGAACAGACTCTTCCTCTGCGGTGGTTCCTCATTTGTCTCTACTTGAAATAGTGCTCTCCTCATCACAAGTGATTCTCCTCTCTTAGGTTTGCCAACTTAATAGGGATCACTTAGTTCAATAGGTTCTTCTTCAACATAGGCTTCTCTTCCACTGTTTTCTGTCCTCTTGCTTGTACTACCCTGATTACATTCAAATGCTTTATGTCCTTCACCTCCAGACTTGAAACAAGTACCTCTGAATGTCCTCTTATCAAATCCTCTTCCTTCTATTCTGTATCCTTCAATCCGGTATGCCTTAGGGTTTCCTCTCCGGTAAAAATTTATGTCATCTCTCTAGTAAGCATTATTATCTCTGTCCTCCTTCTTGAATGGGCTATCAAACTTGTTCTACTCCGGATGTGATTTGTCTCCTCCAGAAAATGTTCTACTTCTCTAAAATTGACCTCCTCTGCCTCTTTGTCTCTGATCATGTCTTTTATTCATCTTCTCTTCAACTTTCAGGGCAAACTAATATGCTTCTTCCAAAGATGTCATCCTTACCAAGCTTAGTTCTTCTTGAATGTTCAATCTCACTCCATTGATATATCTAGCCACTTTCTCCTTGCTTACTTCACTATGTACTGTCCTTATGATCATTTTATGGAATTATTTAGTGTACTCCTTCATAGACTTCTCCTTCTGTCTCAGGTTCTGCAGTCTTTTCAACAGTTCCAACTCATAGTCAGCAGGTATAAATTGGTTCTTCAATTTTGTCACCATCCTATAATCCCACTTTGTAATCTTTTCTTTCCATCTTCTATTTCTTTCCAACTGAACTTATTTCCACCATATAGCAACATGTCCTTTCAACTTTGTCTTTGTAAATTTCACCTTCTCCGGATCTTCAATTTCCTCATATTCAAAGTATTCTTCCATGTCATTTATCTAGGACCAATCAATTCTTTAGGGTTCAAATTACCAGTATAGTTTGGCACATCAAATCTAGGTCTCTTTCCAATCTTTGAAATAGCTCATAGCATCTTTACTTGATCTGATTCTTCTTCTTCATCACCTCCTAGGGTTTCACCAGTTTTTTCAACATGTTGAAATTATTCTTCATCATCGCTTTCAACATTAGGTCTTGGTGTCAACCCTCTTCACCTATCTTCTTCAACAACATCATCTCCATCATCTCATCCATTCTTCTAGCCATTGTTCCAACAACATCAACTCTCCGTGGCGGCATTCTTCCTAGGATCATGTGTAAACTACCTCAAGTTCGACGACCAGGCTACAAGGTGACAACTGCCTCACAATTGACGATTGGTTGCAACACAAGTAACCTGCCTTAATTTGGCAATCTATCCACAACAAGATCTTACGGAATTCCCTTGCTAATTTCACTCAATTCACTCCCAAAGATTCAAACTTTCGCTCTAACACCACTTAGTGCAGTCACAGTAGGAGGGTTCATAGAATGAACTGTCCGCATCGTGTAGCAAGAGTAAACACAAAATAAATGACTCAAAGAACTGAAGCAAATGTAGATTTAGTCATTCAATATATAATATAATTCAAATACAGGTTGGCCGACGACATGTGAGCTTACAATTGGGCTCATAGGCCTGATTACATAATTCACACAAGATATAGCTTTGAAGCTCCTTCACACCAAAATCTAGACTATGAACTTATGCGGATGATCACAACTTGATAACTTGATAACTTCTTTCCTAAGGATCTATTACATCAATATATATCATCTCTCGAACAATAGATTCCTCTGCGTCGGCCAAGGAAGGTCACAAACTCCAATGAAGAGCTATAACGAGTGAACACAGATAGGTCAAACCTAAATGCATAGAACACCTCCACAAATGAATGGAATGATGTACGGATCTCGGGGATGGTTGGCCATGAACCAAGGATCATTGAATGATGTGTCATTAAGCTCCACAAGTCAAGGAATGCTCCACAAGTCTTCTCTTTTAGCTGATTATCAGAGACTGTCAGGATGTTCTGTTGTGAGAAAACAATCGATCTTCTAATAACGATAACTTTTTGATAACTGATCCAAATGCTCTAAATTCTGGATATGATGTAGATGAATGAATCTATATACTATGTCCAGATCTGCAAGATGTGAAATGCAACTATCGTAGAACGCAGACCAAAATGTGGAAATTGCTTCTGACTGAACTGAACTGGAAAATGAAAAGAAACAAACTAAAATAAGAATGTTTTTGGTTGATGCAAGATTGCTCTTGAACCAGGGATGCTCCTACATCAGAAACTTGCTAAGTGAGACCAAATATGCAACTCATTACCTGTTGGTACCCTTCATTTGAGTTGACATGATCTAGCGAGGCTCCTACTGGGCATTTAACAGATGGCTGTGAAATCTCTGTTGACGAACTAGATTTCCACTTCATCCAACTCTTAGATTTACTAGGTCGATCTAGTGTTGCCATATAATTGACAATATATTCTGCACCTGCTTCTCTATTACTGTTTTCCACCTAAAATACATTGTCAATTTCAACATATAGTTAGTTCAATAAAAATTTGAAATAAATAACACAATGTAAATTGAACCAAAAATCCATACACTTATTGCAAATTTATCCAAGGCACATGGACAAATATCCATGTCCATGTAATGACTGTCTTGGTGGAAAGGTGAAAAAAAGAAATCTGATTTATCGACATATGATAAGATATGGGCATAGTGGTATAAGCCCTTGGGATTACAATTATTATGAAGATATGATAGAATTGCAGAGTGTGAGAGATGAAGAGGCAACAAACATAGATGAAGTGGCACCAAACATAGATGAAGATGCAACAATGTTAGACGAAGGGTTTGAAGTTGATATAATGTTGAATGAGGGTCTAAACTATGATTGGGCCAAGTTGATGGAGGATGCTTTAAAGTCTGTGTATGCTAATTGCAAGTTAAGTTGCTTGACAACAATCCTTCAAATTCTTAACTTGCAAGTGGTGTTTGGTTGGACAAATGAGAGTGTAGATCAGTTATTGGTATTAATAAGTTCGTTGTTACCACCTGACTCCACATTGCCAACAAAATGAAGTTAATGTAAAAAGCAAATCACTAAGCTAGGCTTAGAGTATGAAAACATCCACACATGTGTGAATGGTTGTGTATTATTTCACAATAATCTTGCAAGTGAGAGTGAATGTCCAAAATGTCATGAAGTGAGGTCTAGACAAGGGTTGAAATCAGTTGTGGTTCCTAGAAAGGTTCTTCGCCACTTTCTAATAATCCCATGATTATTCTGAATGTATAGGTGCAGAGACATTACTGAACTTATGCAATGGCATACCCAAAATAAGAGCACCGATGGAAAACAACGACATGTGCCTGATTCTAAGACGTGGATGGAATTTGGTAATAGATGGCCTAATTTTTCTCAAGATCCTCATAATATAAGGTTGGGTTTGGCTCTAGATGGGGTGAACCCATTCTTAGATCAAAGTACTAAATGGTCAAGTTGGCCAGTGTTTTTAATAAATTATAACTTGCCTCCATGGTTAGAAACTAAACTATTTTTCTTAATGCTATCATTGATTATACTATGAAAGAAAAGTGTGACTTCAGATACAATCGATGCTTATCTAGAGCCATTATATGACGAGCTAATGGAATTGTGGAAATTAATTGAAGCGATTCAATCTTTAAGGGATGGTCATTCAATCAAATTCACTTTAAGATCTTCCTTATTGTTTATCTTCCTGCATATGGCACATTGTCTAGTATCAGTGTTCATGGATACCATGGATGTCCTGCTTGCTACTTTAAGGATTTTGTGAGGCACTCAAGAAGTTTGCGTAAGTGTATTTATTGTGGACATTGTGCTTACCTTAAAATGGATCATACATATCGTCAACAAAAAACACGTTTCAATGGTCAAGAAGAGAATTATGAAGCACCATTGCTAATAACAAGTGATTACATTGTTGAGAATGGACAAAAAAGAATGTCATTTATTGAAAATGATGGGATTGCTGGTAGTAGATATTATTATAAACCATAACTATTTTATAATCTTCATTATTAAAAACCCTAATTATTTTAAATCATAATTATATAGCATAACATTATTAATATAATTAGTTTCAACATTTAGGGATTCCGCAACTAGGGCATTAGTGGTTTCTAGAACAAGAGTTTTGTAAGGGTTCAAGGTTTTAGTGGCTTCTGCAGATAGGATTTTACTAGGGTTTAAGGCTTTTGGGTTTTCAAGATTTTTGTTAATTGACAGTTCCTGGTCAAAGGCTCTTCTTTCACATTCTTATTTGTATTATATTACTTTATCATTTTGTAGTTGGGCTCTTTTTCTCTTTTGATTTTAGATGCTTGGTTTTGCTAAGGGGGTCTTTTTTTGCACTCCTACTTGTATCTTAATTTGCTGTAAATTTGAGTTGCATTAACCTACTTGATATCTATAATAATTTACAATTTATTAATTTATATGTATCAAATAATATTGTAATAATTTTATTAATATTATTAATCAAATAATATTGTAATAATTTCATTAATATTATTAAATAATAAGTAATTATTATAGTTATTATATATATAATTATAAAGTAATTATTAATTTGTATGTAAATTATTTTATTCATATAATTATTATTTATTTCATGTAACAAATTTAATATGAAGTGATATTTCTCCTCAGTTTCATGGAGGAGCTTTTAGGATCTCTTTTCAATGTTACAAAACAAATTAGAATCCTATTTTCAAAAATAGGGCCCTAATTTTTAATTCTTAAAATTTTAGCAACTGCTTTTAAATTAATTTAATTTTTTTTGCTACGTAACAGGATAGAAGACATTTGCAAATTTTTAACATTAATTTTAGCTAAAAAAAATCTATGGGGCCATGAGCTTGCTAAAAATTTTGAGTTTAAATTTTGTCTCATTCCTTAAGAGACATTTGCAAATTTTTAACATTAATTCTAGCTAAAAACAATCTATGGGACCATGAGTTTGCTAAAACTTTTGAACTTGAATTTTTTCTCATCCAAACAAGTGAAAGACTCTTTGATGAACTTAAATTTTTAACATTACATGCTATTATAAAATCTATAAAATTGTAGCCTTAGATAAATATATTTAAGATATCTATATTAATATTTTTATTAAATATGATTAATCTTTCACATTTAATTTTTTCAATAGTTTTAAGCTTTTTCTCCACCAAAAGGTTTTTTAAACATAGTATTACAACCCCGTTGCTATCACTATAGTTATGCCTCTAATATAATTACTTCGTATGTTTATTACAACATGATCAGAAGGTTGAATACCAATAGAAAGCCCTTGTGAGTGGGAGATGTTCATTTTTTAATAAGATGGTTGTATTGATCTGGAGTAAGAGGTATTCATGTTCCATTGAGATGTGTCGCTTGATTTTGACTCTTGTTCTACTGATTGTATGTCTTAGCAGATTTCAACAAGGCTATAGATTTGAACAACAGAAGCATCCCTATCAAGAAGTCGGATTTGATAGTCTCCTTTGGAGAGATCCTCATTGATTTTGTCCCAACTATCTTCTGCATTTCATTAGTTGTGGCACCTACTTTTAAGAAGGCCCCAGGGGGTGCACCAACAAATGTTGCTGTTGGGATAGCCAGGCTTGGAGGTCATACAACATTCATTGGGAAGGTCCGTACCCAGATTAGATCTATTTTAGGTGCCTTTAAGTACTGAATTATTAGGCTAAAATGAATTATCAGAATATTCATAAGTAGCTTTTTACACTGTGATTAGGCTGGGTCAAAACGGTATTAACTCTTAAAAGGTAATCAATGATTTCTTCTTTTCATTTTTTTATTTGTGACAATTTAATTTGGGTATACATTTGATATCCTTGTGGTAAACCAGCACTACAATTCAAACCTTTTCACTCTTGGCAGGTTGGTGATGATGAGTTTGGGCATATGTTGGCTAGAATTTTAAGGGAGAATGGTGTGGATGACAGGGGATTGCTATTTTATAGTGATGCTAGAACAACGCTTGCATTTGTGACACTGTACAGTGATGGAGAACGAGAGTTTATGTTTTATCATAACCCTAGTGCTGACATGCTCTTGAATGAGGCTGAACTTGACAACGAGTTGATACAATAGGTATGTCCTAGAAAGAATCATATCATGTCTGATTTCAAACTCTATGTCTAGTTTCTCAAAATGCCCTTCCCCTCAATTAGGTGCATCTTGGAATTGCTTCTACAACTAAAAAATCATCTGCCCAGTCTTTGGTAACTTTTCAAAGATAATAAAACACTGTAATCAAGATGGAATTCCAAAAAAGTTATGCATTGCCTGCATCAAAAGGACTTGAATATAATATTATGGTCAAACCACAGTTAGTACCTATAATAATATCAGACTTCTGCAAGTTATTTATGCTTGGATGTGACCGATACTTGCTAGTAATCTAACATTGAAGAAAAACATGTTGACATTCTCTTGACAAACATAATGGACATATAACATAATGTAATATATTGGCATTTTATCCAACTTGTGAAAATATAAATTCATGTTTTAGCCTTCATGTGCCTGGTTCATGTGGCAAATTGGGAGTATATTGATTTGATCTTCTGTGATTCACATTCCCCAATTATAATCTTGCACGGTGTGAATTTTCTCATTTTTACTTCTAAGGTGATAATAATGTGAGTTTATTGCCTATTCTAGGCACTCCCACAATATCAAGACTGAGGACATTTTAAAATTGTTTGTGGTGATATAGACCTTTTTGTAAATACGTTTTGCTAAGAAATGATTCTCCTTACTGAGAATGCATTTTTAATTCTTTTGTTTGCAGGCACGCATATTTCACTATGGATCAATCAGTTTGATTGCAGAGCCATGCTGAACAACCCATCTGACAGCTTTGAGAATGGCAAAAAATGCAGGTGCTCTCTTATCTTATGATCCTAATCTCAAATTGCCATTGTGGTCCTCTCCAGAGGAAGCTCAGAAAGGCATTTTCAACATCTGGGATAAGGCTGACTTAATCAAGGTGCTTGTTCCTTATGTATTATAACTTGATAAGAAATTTGATTTTATACATTAAAAAAGGATTGGTACAAGTACTTACATACTCTATTTCATAGAAAAAGCTTTCAACGATTCTTTTCATCTTTATTTATCTCAGACATAACTTGTTATTGAATGACACCTAAGGAAATTGATTACATGCATCAAAAAGGGATTGGTACAACTTGCATACTTTGTTTCATAGTGAAAGCTTTCAACATTTCTTTTCATCTTTATTTACCTCAGACATAACTTATTATTGCTTGACACTTAAGGAAATTGATTACATTCATCAAAAGGGGATTGGTACAAGTTGCATACTCTGTTTCATAGTGAAAGCTTTCAATGCTATTTTTTCCATCTCTATCCATCTCACACATAAGTTGTTATTGTCACATATTATTTTAATTTTTTTTTTAGATTAGTAAGGATTAACTGGAATTCCTTACAGATGGAGGAGACTATGAAAAGGATGAAGTAATCATGTCTCTTATGCATCCAAAAATCAAGTTACTAGTTGTAACTGTAGGAGGAAAAGGTTGCAGATATTATACCAAGGTTGGTATTAGTGAATAACTTTCCAACTCATACTTTATGGTGAAATTTTTGATTCGTTTGTTTCCTCTTGGATGTTGCTTTTGATTCTCATGATAAATGTCGCGAACTATACATTCACAAGCATTTTCTGCTTAATTTAGTTATGATTGCGAATCTTCCAAATAAGGAATATTCCAGCATGACCTTGATGATACTTTAATTGTTCTAGAATCTGTTCTATATTCTAGTAAAAATTTTTGGAAACAATTGCGTAGGATATAAACTACCTATACATTTGTTTCCTAAAATCTTTATTAGAAAGGTAGCACTGTGAACAAATTCTCAAATCTCTCACTACTATATTAATATTGATATGGAAAGAAAAAGTTGTCCTAATGATTATCCATGATAGAAAAGTTGTTAAAACATTTTTCTGACCATCCCTTCTTTTTGCATAGGACTTTCAGGGAAGAATAAATAGCTTCCCTGTGAACACAGTTGATACAATAGGTATTGGAGATGAATTTGTTGGGGCATTTATTTCTGAGCTGGTCAAGGATATGTCATTGCTTGAGGTAACTCTAGGCTTCATGTTCCACCATGCATTTGCAATACCAATCCGTGTTTTACTCACAAGGGCAGTACCGTTTTTGTGTCTCTTGGTTATCAGAATTTCAATTCGTTTGATTGACTCTCCATTGTTTATACTCTAGAATTGATCCATTTATTACCAATCTTAACAAATTTCAAAAATAAAACCTCTGGGATGAGTTTGTAAAATATTTTCCCTTATTGTTAGAATTTACCATCTTATCTCTTATTATTACAACACCTTCTACTCTCTTATCTCTATGTCATCAGTATTTGTCTCTCTATTATGTGGTATATCTGTTTATCCTATCTTCAAGACCTCATTTATACTCCAACCGTTTACTTCTATCAAGATTATTTGTTGTAAAGGAAATGTTTCATCTCTGATATGCCATTTGAGTAATCAATTAAATTATTGCATTTACAGGATGAAAGCGATTGAGGGAATTACTCCTTTTTACGAATGCTGTTGGTGCTATAACCACGATAGAAAAGGGTGTAATTCTTGTATTGCTTGATAGAGCTTCGGTAATGAGCCTCGTGAACAAGATTCAAGCTTCATTAACCTGTCTGAACTGTATTGGTTGTTTTTGCCTCTAGAGAAGGAACAAATAATTCTCCATATTAGTGTGTTATATATGAGTAATAAAATCAGTTAAGCTAGTTGATTGTATGTAGTTTTATTCAAAATAAAGCTCAAGAAAGCATTGTCATCTAATTTTATTCAACATTACTTCATAACATATAAATGCATATCAAGCATTAAGAGTCCTTAATTCTTCATTCTATACTTTTAAATATTAAGCATTTTATCAAGTAGTCCTTAAATAACCTAAAGTAATATACTTAATTAGTCCTTAATATTTCATTTTATATTAGTATACATTACACATCTATGAAGCAATACTTGAGTAAACCAATATATGCATACCTAGAAAGGGTCCATGCATCAAAGTTATTGTCCCATGTCCTCATGAATAATCAGGGATACATGTAACTCCATCATGGAGCATGTAACACTGATGTGCATGTCCCCTATTACTTGTCATGTGATGGATTTATTCATGCAGGGAACATGGAACATGTATCCAATAATAGTAACAAGAGTCATCTCACAAATCAAAAGGAGTTACTGCCCCATGTCATTAGGGATCCCATGTCCTCAACTCGCTTTGTTTGTGACAACTTACTCTTCATTCTAAACTTTGCTAAAGAGGTTTCCAATACTCTTGATGTGCATGATCTATTTTGTTTGGTCTCTAGTTCTCAACTCTCAATGCACAAAATTGAGTTCTTCATTACTTCGCCTAACAACCCCCTAGATTGGATTTTTAAGGAATGATACTCAAGCCATCATGCCCACCCTTATGATTACCATAAGAATGGATGTGAACACAAAATGAAAAAAAAAGTTTTCTAAAGCTAACTACTTCGAAAAATAACTCAAAAACAAATTTTAAAGGATCAAATTACCTAATTGTTTTATGAAACTCCTAGATGGTAAAGAGGTTCCTTAGGGTTTTCTTCTTGTTTACACAAAAAAAAAATTAAGTTAATCATAACATTATCAAGATAATTTATGACATTGAACTAAGTACAATAAAGAAATCAAATAAATACAACACTCACTTCTATCTCATCGAATTGAAATATAATTATATTCATTAAAAAACACAACTACAATGAATAATCACAAGGAAATCTATTTTCTAATTTCATTCTAACATACTAAATTAACTTTGCTTAACTAACAAAATCAGAGTTTTACTAAATTTACTAATTTACCATTTTTATAACATTGAAAACTGCCCAATAGAGTAATCAACATAAGTATACTTACTGAGTTTATCTATATATATATATATATAGGTGTAAGAGGGTGAACTACCCTCTTCCAAACACACAAATGTTTCACACAATTTCACAATATCAAAACACACACACACATGGGCAACACTTTGCCCCAAATTCAATATTCAACGATGATCAAATTGCAGAAAAATATTTTGATTTTTATTAATCCAATCCACACTATAAATCTGTGATCAAACTTACAGGACTTGGCCTTCAATAGCCTTTCCAAATATGTATATCTATAGACTTCAACTTCAATTTTTTTCTAAACTTTCTTCCCCAATCTCCCCAATTTGCATTTCCTCTGTTCTCTCTTCTTCACAATATGCTTGCACACATTTGTGGTTCTCCTTCCTCTGACAACCTATCCTCTGTACCCATTCTTTTGTGGTCTGTTATCTCCCTTCCGTATTCTCTATTGGTAGCATTCCATTTCTTTTCCAAAGGCTACACATTCTCTATATTCCCCATTATATTTTTTTTCTTTGGTCTTGTTTCTCTTAAGAATTTGAGTACGCTGGTATGATTATCTTGGCATCACAACAACATATTTTCTTTGTATAAGAAACTCACTCCTCTATAACTTGCTTCTGGTAACATCTTCCTTTTCTTCTACAACGACCACCTTCATTTGGGTTTATTTTCCTCTGGATTTCTTCTTAAATCTAAACTTATTGTTGGCATTGCCAACTATACTAAAATTTCAATTCACTATATTACTTGAGCAACAAATTATTTCCACCTTTGTTCATTCCTTTTAGATACTGGCAGTGTTTCTTTTCACACTCCACTCCTCTTCCCAGCAACAACCATGCCTCTTATTCTTCCTCATAGATCGATCCCCTCTACCTTCTTCTATGGCGTGGTGTTTTCATATGACAATTTGTTTTCTTTTTTCTGAATGAAAGGTGCTCCAGAATGTGAGGCATCACCTCAACCAAACCACATACTACTAAGATCCAGACATAATTGCTACTAGAAGGTTTACATTCTTCACCCCAGGGAAAAGGTTTACATGAAGTCTATGACCAAATGCAATGGTACCTTGATATTACTCTCATGACCCTTAATTAAAGGTTGAATCTTGTCGTCATCAAAGATTTAAAACTTAGTGCTCTCCATACCACAAAGGTCGCACCCTTTCAAGACATTAATTATATTTTATATTACATACAACAACAAATTTTATTAGGTTTGCCTACCCAAGTATGAGAAAATTAAAACTTTTTGAGGTTTTCAATTTCTCTATGTTACCTACGACATCTTGTACCTAATAAGGATGTGTACCAAGGTGAGCTCTCCATACAACTCTATATTGTTTGAATATAAGTAATGAGTAAGATCTCATCAGCATCTTGTCAAACTACTAACAACGTGTTTCTGTCGCCTTTAAGATGACCACAACAAATTGTACGGAATGAGTGCTCAGGCCAGACTATGAATTTTTCTATAACTCGGAACCATGGAATCAAAATCCCACGAAAACTAATCAAGAAGTGTACTAGAGAATAACCATACAAAGATCCCTGCAAATCCATTCGCTCTCAACCTTTACGAAACTCCTAATTTTAAACTTTCGTCAAATCATCAGCACTCGTCAAAAAATATTAAATTCTCAAAAACTAAGAAAAATCTGACCCCAAAACCTTCACCACAAATTCTAAAATCCATCCAACAATCTTCTTGTAAAAGGGTTTGCGAAGAAACCTCACCAATTTCTCAAAACAATTGTTTTAGTGAAACTACCTATTGTGTGTCGAAGCTAAAGAACGACAAAAACTTAAAACTTGTAAATTCTACCTCACCACTTGCTCCAATGGCCAAGAGATGCCAAATGAAAACCAAATCACAGACATAAATTAAACCCAAACCTCACACTCTGTTTTTGGTTGATGTTGATCGCCAGTCCACTCGGATGCTCCTCCATCAAACATGCCAAGTAGGAAAGTTTGTGAGCATACACTCACGAATGTAGAGTTGAATGGTAGGACCATTCTTCCAGATTGCAAGCAATCTGCAGTGAACTCCATTGTTGAAATGTGTGCACCAAAAATGATTTCTTTTTCCTCTTTTTCCAACATCTTGCCGGAACAAGCTCCACATTCCTCCAACAAATATGCACTCTCTTCTTCTTTCCTCTTGTGGATATGCATCCACCATGCACCGTCCTCCTCCTTGAATGATTCTCTCCATTCATATGCTCCTTCCTGGGATCCAACCCACCATCATCAACCGACCACCTCCACCAAACAAACTCACTATTCTTCTCCTCTTTCGTGGGTTTTGACCCACCACAATCCAACCACCTCCACCAAATTCCCTCATCATACACATCACAATATGCATTATATACATACAACTATGCCCCTACATCTTCATTGAAACCAATAATTTCCATCTGCTCTCCTCCATACTCCTCAACCCTCAACATTACAAATGAATGCAAAACAATATCATCACAAAATGTAAACAAGTTTACCTTTTTCTTCATTGCTACAATGTTTCCTTCGTCCTCATCAATTGCAAACTTCATCTCATCCTTCGCTATGAGGTTTTCATTTACACCATCTATTCTCATCATCATTCCCATATCATCAATTGTTGTACCAAATTTCCCAACTGTAGCATCTTCTACAATCTCCTTTTCACATAAACATGTATATAAATCTGCATCTTCGTTTGTTTTCATCCCATCATTTTGCAACTCCTTGTCCATCTTATCAAAAAAAAATCCCCATCAAATTCCTCTTCATACAATTCAGAAAAAATCATGAGTTACCTCTTCACTCTTAGCTGCCCCATTCATCTCCTTCAAGTGTTCACTCAAACTAACCAATTCTTCTATCCTCCCACCTTCTTCTTCAAGCAAATTATGTTCCTCTTCAACAAACAAATCTGCAACATCCTCATGAAAATGGAAAGCTTCCATGCATATACTCTTTTCTTCTTGTCCTTTATCCTCTACTATATTCATCATTTGAAACAAATCAAACTCAAAATTATCAAATTGTACCTCATTTCTTTTCGTTGTCCCAATTTCTTTTCCTTCATCTTCTATTGCATCATTTATCTCTTCATGGTCTCCTATCCAATCTCCTTCAAGCATCTAGTTTATTTTCTTTATCTCCTCTTTCCATAGGAGATCGTCCTCTTCTTCTTCCACTTGTTTATCAAACCTAGGGCCTTCCAACTTTGTTCTTTCTGCCTCTACATCTGCTACAACTTTTTGCTCCTCGGCTGTAAGTTTGTGTCCTTCCTCTTCTATCTTTGTATCCTCCAAAGGATCTATTGTTGCTGTTGCTACATCAATTTTATCTTCTTCTTTTGTCTTTCAAAAGACATCTCTATTGCAATCTTTAACACTTGTACTCTTCTCATCTCTTCATGAATTATATCTTCTTCACATCGTTGTCCCACATAGTTCATGTCCTTCCATGGGTCCTTCACCGTTGCACTTTCATGTTTTACCTCTTCTTTTCTTTCAAAATAGCATTCTACAGCTGAATGCTCTTTCTTTCTCCACTCTTTTCTCTCCTTGTCTCTTCTCCTTTCTGGTTTTCTTTCCTTTTGGAATGTATGGGCTACTCCCATATGCTCTTCTTTCCATGCCCCTTCTACCACAGGGCTGCAACTCTTCATCTTCTCCTTTGCAACTTCGGTTGCATTCTTCTCTCTTTCCTCTCGATCCTTTTACACAAGGATCTCGTCTTCTTCATTCTTCATATCAACTGCCATTTCTTCTCTCTTCTTTTCATCTTTCTCTTTCATGCCATCTTCATGACATGCTTTCATTGCAAATTCATCTCTCTTGTCTTTGTTACTCTATATGACTTCCAATTGGTCACATTTCTCCAACATCCTATCAATTTTCCCAATCTTTTATGTCATCTCTCTAAGGAATCCCTTCCTCTTGTACCTTCTACAGCCATCCCATATGACTGACTTCTACACATGTATCTTCATACTGCTGCAATCTTTTATATCTTCATTCACTTACCTTGCAACCTGCAAGGACAAATCTTCCGCGGTACTAGCTCTCACTGCTCAGAACTTCTCTCTCACATCTGTAACAGTCCTCATGAGCTCTTCTTTATCGCTGCCTCTACCCACACGTCTTGGTGTAACCTCTACACTCGTAGGATACTTGGCTCTATGGGGGGTGGCAGGAGCCCTACACCCCTACGGCCCTCGTAGCCACCACAGGTCGTAGGGCCTGTGGACTGTGGCACCTGCAGGGCGTCACCCAACCCCTTTCAGCCCATAGTCGGCTTATTAAAACCCTTCTCTGTTAAAAAAAATGTATCTACAAATTATTTTTGATTCGGCTCTGTTGTCTCAAAAACCCTACATTATTATATGGTTTTTATAATTTTTTTCCTATGGATTATATATATATATATAGAGAGAGAGAGAGAGAGAGAGAGAGAGAGAGAGAGAGAGCGAGCGCATTATTTTCTCTGTCTATTATATATATATATATATATATATATTCCCATAGATATATGTATGTATGTTAGAACCTATTTTAACTTGAAAGAAAAATTCCAAAGAGCTACTATAAAAACTTTTGAGTAATTATTGGAAGAACAATAATGCCTCTTAAACTTTAAATTATAAACTCTTTGCAAAACCTAGAAAATGAGAAAATCAAACTTTAGCAAATAACTAGTTTTAGTAAACCTTGAAAATAAAAATCATTAGAAAACTAAACTTTGGGAAAATGGCCTTCCCACTTGGGGAAGGGATTTTCTCTCCCCACCTTTTCCTCCAACTTGCAAAACAAAAAGATAAACTTTAGGATGATTAATTTAAATTTAAACCCTTTTTACCTTTCTAAACTCACTTATAGGAATTGTTTTAATTTATTGCTTTAGTGCTATAGTTGGAGTTAATTCATTTATTTAATTTATTTTTTCTATACTTCTATAGTTGATGTTGTTTATTTAAATTGATTTACTTTATTACCTTGTGCTATAATTGAAGTTAATTTATTAATTTTAATTTATTTTTTATATAGTTCATAAAGTGGCGTTATGCTATTGAAATTTTTAGTGAATTTATATCCCGAGTAATGTTATGTTGGCAAAATTTTTAGAGACCCAATCTTAGAAAGTTGATACATTTCATGGCATTATTTTTTAGATGAATAGATTAATTAATTTACTTAGTTATTAAGCTTCCCATTTTAATTTATGTGGTTAAATGTTTTTATAAAGACTTTAAATTTTATTTATTATCTTGGTTAGATTTTAAAGGCTAAAATAGATTTATCTATCTTTAGCATGTTATTTCCCACATTTTAATTTTATTTAAAATTGATAGTTTAATTCTAGGTTAGGGTTTCGACTTAGGTCGTAACCATTTTTCACCTTCACCTAGGAAACCCCAGGGATGGTTCCTTGATGGAGACCACCCCTCTTAGCGACACACACCCCCTTAGTTGCTATCATCATTGTAGGGATTGCAAAAGGAGTTTTGCATCATCCCGCACCTTGCTTGACTTCCTTGCCTTTGGGTGGCGTGCCTAACATGTGTTGCGAATATAACCATGTTACATGTGTGTGTCATCGAGTGCACATGTTGCACACAAGGGGGTTTTAGAGTCGGGTGGGAAATTTTTTTGATAATTCATGTCATGATCACATGGCAATGCTTGACTTCCCTGCTTTTGGGTGATGTGCCTAATGTGTGTTGCAAATACAACCATGTTACGTGTGTGTCACCGAGTGCGCATGTTGCATGTGAGGGGGTTTTAGAGTCGGATGGAAATTTTTTTTGATAATTCGTGTCATGACCACATGGCAAATATGGGCATGACATGTGGTATTCATGTCATGACCACATGGAAAATGTGGGCATGGTATATCTTCATATTGCTGCAATCTTTTATATCCTCATTCTCTTACTCTACAACTTGCAAGGACAAATCTTCTGTGGTACTAGCTCTCACTGCTCAATACTTCTCTCTCACACCTACAATAGTCCTTGTGAGCTCTTCTTTACCATTTCCTCTACCCACACATCTTGGTGTATCCTCTAGACTCTTAGGACCTTCAGGCTTTGATACCACTTGGTGCAAGAGGGTGAACTACCCTCTGCCAAACAAACAAATGTTTCACACAATTTCATAATATCAAAACACACACACATGGGCAACACTCTGCTCCAAATTCAATATTCAGCAATGATCAAATTGCAACAAATATTTTGAATTTTATTAATCCAATCCACACTATAAATATATGATCAAACTTACAGGACTCGGCCTTCAATGGCCTTTTCTGCTATGTATATCTATAGACTTCAACTTCAATTTTTTATCTGAACTTTCTTCCCAAATCTCCCTAATTTGTATTTCCTCTGTTCCCTCTTCTTCACAATATGCTTCCACACATTTGTGGTTCTCCTTCCTCTGACAACCTATCCTTTGTACCCATTCTTCTATGGTCTCTTATCTCCCTTCCATATTCTCTATTGGTAGCATCCCATTTCTTTTCCAAAGGCTACGCATTCTCTATATTCCCCACTATATTTTTTTCTTTGGTCTTGTTTCTCTTAAAAAATTGAGTACACTGGTATGATTATCTTGGAATCACAACAACATATTTCCTTTGTATAAGCAACTCACTACTCTACAACTTCCTTCTGGTAACATCTTCCTATTTTTCTACAATGACCACCTTCATTTGGGTTTGTTTTCCTTTGGATTTATGCTTAAATCTAAACTTATTGTTGGCATTGCCAACTATACTAAAATTTCAATTCACTATATTACTTGAGCAGTGAATTATTTCCTCCTCTACTTGTTCTTGTTATCACCTAATACTACACCCCTACTAGGTTACAGAACTTAGCATACTGGTGAAACATGGGATCCTTTTCAGGTTGTGGGTTACCTATGATGGAAAGGAACCTCCAGAGTAAGCTAGCTCTTATGGTGTTCACCTAAAAACTATTCTAATGCTTTGTAGAGGAAAGGGTAAGAAAGAAACATGAAAATGAAACTATCTCCTAAGGTGATGCACCAAAATGATGTTATCTAACTCGTAAAATTAGTTTTTAACACACAGTTTGATCAATAGCACAACTTAACTTGCACAAATCAGCTCTAAAACATATACTATCTGAACAAAGGTGCTACTAATGAGACACAATAACAAGGAATGAAATGAATTCACAAGTAATTGTATCAACCATTTAACTGCACACAATAGAACATAAAAGAAGTAAGAAGGCAAAAAGCTTATCTCTATTGATCTCCAAGGTGTAAACTATAATACTGGTATGTAAAATGAGTTACAATATTATCTCCTGCTGAAAGAGCTCCAAAAGAGTTACAATCTGGCCTAAAAATGAAAAGAACTACCTAATAATGAACAAATGAAGAGACTATATACCTCTCCAAACAGTTGTAAAGAGATAAGGACTAGAAACTCCCTTGGTCGTGCACAACCAAAAATCCTAGAAAATATCTCCCAAAGTCCATCCAAAATGAGTCTCAAGTGAAGAAAAGGTCAAGGCATGACCTCACCTATCATAAAGGTACTAGAAACTACCCCTTAAAGCTCTTTAAGGCCATTAAAAACAAGTCAAATCACTCCAATATTTTTGGCATTTGATTAAATACCAAACTACACCCTCTAACTTAGTCTTACAAACCAAACCTCCTATCCCCTTTTGCACAACAAATAACATTAATTAAAATGGTTTATAAACTACCATTTCAACCATGTTTTACATTATACTTTTAGTGCAAAATATAAAGGCATCATGACTCGACCACTTGGGATTTAATGCAAAGAAAATAAAATATAAGTCTTGAGGGGACACATCCTAATTGCTAGGCATATGAACATAAGGTTGAAGGTATTAAATTTTTATTGCAAATTCTAAAAGAAAGGTAAAAATACCTTTGAGCTATCAGCATACTTAGGGTTTAAACCCTAAACAAAGAACTTGGCCAAACTCTCATTTCACATTTCACTTGAAAACTTTCATTTTATTGTGTTTTTGAGCACCGCCATAGTAAGGCTTTTGTTGGAGCATTGCAGGTCTGAACTGGAGTTTTCACTGGGGTTTCATGCATTTTTCACTTGTTGGGCGCCGCTGTGGTTAAGCTTGCCTGAGCTTTTGGAGGTTTCACTGGAGTTTTTAGACTGCATTTTTTTACAGGAAGATGATAGAAAAGCTCGGTAAGCTCTCTGTCACTCAAAATCTGCCCTTTTTCTTTTCATTTTCTGTCAAAAGAAATGCATTTCTAAAACTCTCCTGCATTGGTATAGATGCAAATGATGAATATATTTTATTTTTCCTTCTATGCACCTATTCATGAGTAAAACACAGTCCATATTTTGGTTTCCTACATGATTTTTGTGAATCATTTTCCCCTAGCATGATGTGTATTTCACTCCTATAGTTGATGATTTGGAATGAAAAGAAAATATTTGTTATTCTGAGCATAGTTCAAGAAGCTTTGAAACAAACATAGCTAGGGTCCTACAGAAACCCTCATGTCCATTCTTGTTGAAAAGAAAACAAATACACATATATGGTTTTCTTGATAAACATGAAAGAAAATGGAATATTGAGTGTATTATACTCTATACTATGTTCTTTGCTACATGATGCTTGTGATTTTTTTCTTCCTGTAGCAATGATTTGCAATAAAAAGTGCATTTGCTTGACTTTGAGCATATTTGTTACAATGTCTCTAGTATTTGCTTGATCTGACTGTTCTCCATAATGGCTAGGGTTTAATGGAAACCCTCATATTCCTCTTGCTAAGATGAACAATAAATGTACTTGTTTCTTTGCCAAAACATGAAGTAAAATGAAGCTTTCACTATTCACTATGTATGTTTACCTTAAAATATTGCTGCTCCATAATGAGAAGTAGCTCATCACAGCTCTTGTGTTGTTTTTGAAAACACACTTGACTGTCCCTTATTCACTGTAACAGTCATTTTGGACTGTCCCTTAATACATTTAGTGACCTTTTTCATAGCCATTGCGACTGTTGTATGACTATATTTGTTGTCCTCTTTGTGCATGAATACTGTTGTATACCTCTATGATGACTTTACTTGTATTCTTCTCATAATTGTTGTCCTCTTTATGATTTCATACTGTTCTAAATTGGTGAAGTTTTCTCGCAAACAACAAACTGGATTTTCGTAAAATTTAATGGGTTTTTTCATCTAACTGTTTCCTAATTTTGTCAAAAAATCACGAAAACCCAGTTCGTATTTTTTGAGATATGATACAATCATGAAACTCCTTTTCTCTGACATCTCTATTGAATGGTGATAGGGTTTAACAGCAATCTCAAGTATAATGATATGATGATGAAAACCAAATACCCTTACTAGCTATAAAACCCTGTAACAATGAAAGTCCAAAACTCTAGCAATAATGGAGGTATCCTTGTAAATGAAGTAGATCACATACCTATCAATTTCTTCTGCATTCAAACTATTCCATCCACCTTGAAAACTTGGATGATTTTCATGCCAATAATGATGCTTCCTTTACAAAACCTACTGTTCTTTTCAAAAGTCTCTTGATATAGGCCACTGTCTTCATAGGCATACCTTCAAAGGGTGTATATCTTTGTGTTTGAGATCATGTGATTGTCCTTATTAACTGTGATTGTCATTTTCCCATGTGACTGTCTTTCATAATAGAAAGTGACTGTTCCTTGCATGATTTGTTTCACAGTCCATAAACCTGTCCATCCTTATTGCTAAGGATACATGATCACTGTGTTTAGTCTCCTGTCTAAGAACTGATCTTTTGAATCATGCACTATCATTATTGTTCTAGGAAAATTAAGCATAACAAGTCTTGTCTACACCTCCATTCGCCATGACGCACATTGCTCCCCTTAAAGCAAGAGAACTATGAACATAATGATCACAACCTAAATTGAGATACCCTTGAAGTCTTCTCATTATTCCTTGATCACTTACATGCTGCTTCTATATAACCCATCCAGATATGACTACCCTTTGGACTGTCCCTATCTCATAAAGTGATTCCATTGAACAAGCATTTGCCATTTATAATAGAGACCTAGTAAACTTCATAGTTTATCATGTTCCACTTTGGGCAAGTATATTGTCATTCATGATAGTACTTGGAAAACTTCACTATCATGGGTGATGAGATACATGTTCCAAATTTGATGAATATGACTCCTTTACACTTGTCATCCCTCTTCAAAATAGAGGGCAACATGCTGGGTTCAACCCTTGTGGGAGCCCATTTCACTCCACATGCTATAATATCAAATACAAATAATTCACCAATGAGAATTTCAGCTATACCTGCATACTGAACAAACATATTGGACAAAACAATGAAACTCAGAAATTGATGGAACTGATGATGATCTCCTACTTTTCTTGATATCTATGATGTTGCAAAACTGCTTCAATGCCTTAGGAGAATAAACTATATATTTGTTGATATAGCATGTGCAAATAATATGGATCCCGAGCTCTAACACAATTTTCTCTCATCCCTTGCAGGCATTCAAACAATAGCAGTTCAACCTCTGGATCAACAAAGCGATAGGAACTGAAGTAAGGATGCAACAGTTCAACTTGGGGTTTGCCATTCAGGCAATGACGAATCCCAACTCTTTCATATGCTTTTCCTTTTCTTTTTCATTCAAATGTATAGTTTATTTTTATATTGCATTGAAAAAGTTATTCCCACAGCTTGTGTGGGACATCATTCATTTATGATTATCAATAAAAGACAACAGTCATGCAAAATTTATGTAATCTTTCTCTTGTATACATTTGCAAACTAAAATGTAATTCTATGCATATGAATGAAACTTTCAGTAGAAATCAATGTGTATCTTTTATCTTTGTTTTGCAAACACTATCTCAACTCTACCTGATTGAGCTGGAAACGAAATTAGTCAACATTTTTGGCGACATCTGCTATATGTTTGCCTGCTAAACATTTTGACTAGTTGCCTGAACTTATCCATTGGGCATGGAGTCAAATAAGAACTCAACAAGACTTTGTGAAACAGTCTTGCATACTGTTATAACTCATCAAAAACAATGCATAACACCTTCAAACCTTATTCCACCTACCAAAACTTAGAGAAAACTAACTAACTGTGCAAAAGAACACTTAGAGGAAATGAAAAATGAACCTACCCGACATCTAACCAGTAGAGGTGGTGCTCAAACATGACCTTTTATTGGTTCTTTGAAATAGCTTCCTATCCTCAACAATTTACAATATCTCACATGCTCATGAACAACCTCAAGGAGGTGGATAATTGAAAAAAGTATAACCAAATGTCTTAATAAGATTTGGAGAAAGAAAACAAGTCCGCCTACCTCATGATTTTGTTCATGCTTGTTGTTGTTTTGAGGCATATAGGCAGATTGAACCTGCTGCTCCTCAGTTTCAATCTTCTCCTCAAGTGCGAGCATGAGTGGTAACACTTTGTTAGGATTGATTTGAGCTAGATGTCTTACAAGAATTTCGTTTGAACCGATGTACCTCAATCTCTCTTTGTTGGCTTCTTCCTCATGTACTACTGATTCCTCATCTTACTGATTGGAATGCTCCATTTATAGTGATTACTTTTAAAATATAACCTCCTCTACAGGCTGTTCCTTCTGCTCAAGACTTTCCTCCTCCAAAGATGTCATTTCACCTTCTGATTGTGAGAAAGATAGATCAATGTTATCCTCAAACTTGTCCTCTTTGTGGTAGCCCTCTTGAGGAAACAAAACATGAATGTGTTCCTCATGTTTGTTTACTTCTTCCTACTGCTCCAACTCATGTTCAAACTTGTCATCCAATTTGGAGACAAAATCTTCAAGGTCATCCCAAAATGAATCTTCCTCACACTCTTCATGAGATTGGGATGAAGGAGGACTATTTTCTACCTCATAATAGCTCTCAGTCAGCTGTGGAGGTTCCAAGAAAGGCTTACTTTCACACTCTTTTACTTTATCCAAGACCCCATTGTTAAACTGCTTAGTTTTAATCAACAACTCCTCATATTGTTGAGCATCTTCTTGTTGTTCTAAAATTGCTGGTAGGTTGGGTACCTGAATGCTCTCTTCATCTTGTTCAACAAAAATAGGTAGTTGATCAAACAAAAAGACCAATTCTTCCTCCTCATGTGGTGCCTTCTCAAATAAAACTTAGGCATCCTGTCTTTGCAGCTAAAGACCTTTACCTTGCAACCTCTGTACATTGCTTTCATTCATTTTATAAACAACATTAGAAATTTTTTTAAATGAATCAAAATGCAAGCGATTCAGTGACAAGCCTGATCCTACATCCTCTTCACATGCATTATACTCATATTTAGTTGGGGACATGGTACAAACATCATCAACCCCCTGCTCCTCTTGCCATAGAGTTTCATTTTCATACTTACCTCCTAGTAAGAAGTCTGATTTCTCTTGTATATCATATGAAGGCTTGTAGACATCATATGTCTCCCTTTTTGCCTCCAATAACACTTCATTTTGTTTATTATACCAACTTGGAATCTTAATTGACTTAGGTTTTACGACCTTTTTCTCTTCCTGATCTTGGACTGGTATACAAGGAATAACTTTGCTAAGGTTTGGCATTTTAAAATTAGAATGCTTGGTCCAAGAAGGCCGCCATAGCTATTCAGTACTTTGATGATTTGGTTTAGGCTCCTGATATGACTGAAATTGAGAATTAACAGGCTGGTTTGACTAATTTTGTTCATTCATGGTCTCCTGTAGGGGCTGATCTTTAACGTTGGGAGGACTATTGCCCCTAAAACTTGGAATCACAAAATTAGAAGACCTACTTGGAGATTGAATAGAATCATTGAGCTTGAAACTTGAAATTAAAACCTTGGGAATCTCTTCCTCTGTTGGCTGATCTATTGAAGTCGAGGGATTTTGATTGAAGCAAGGAATAGAAAGAGTTGATTAAGCCTCCAACCTTTGAGCTTGGGCAAGCAAAAGTTTTATTTATTCTTCTTTGGCTACAATGTGCCTAGTAAGAAATTCCTCTTCATACCTTTATGCCTCCACCTCTCTTTGATGAATATGAGATTGATAAGCAAGCTCTTCTTACTGCATATCATACTCCTGCTCTTTTGTGACAACCTCTAATTTCCTTCTTAAGTCTAATGCTATCTCCCTGATACTCATGTTGTTAACATCTTGAGGCTGATTCAGAGAGTAGTCATGCTGGTTATGAGCAAAATGATCTTCTTGCAAATGATTATAGGCATAGATATGTTGCCAGGAGACATGAGCAGGGGTGGGAGGGTGGTAAACATGATGATTATGCTGATAATCTGCTATTGGTGGGTTATTTGGGACAAAAACAACAACATATTTTGCTTGGTATGGCTGGTAAGAAGTGGCATAAGCAACACTTTCATGGAATGGAGGATTATAAAACATATCTCCATGGAATGAAGACATTATGTAACATTTAAAATCGCTGGAAATTCACAGAAATGATTAAAAAATTAGAAATATTAAGACTGACTTTTTGCAAAAAAATTGATAACATTCCAGCACTTGGTCTTCTTGAAAGCAATAGAATGACTCAGAGTCACCAGATATGCAAATTTCAACCTCTTGAAGGTCCAAAAATTATTGGTTGCACATAAAAACCAGTAATAAACATATATTTCTTGAATTGTTCTGATTCGAATAGTCCCACCGGGCGTGCCAAAAACTATTATCACATAATACTGCACCCCTGCTAAGTTACAGAACTTAGCATACTGGTGAAACATGGGATCCTTTTCAGGTTGTGGGTTACCTATGATGAAAATGAACCTCTAGAGTAAGCTGGCTCTTATGGTGTTCACCTAAAAACTATTCTAATGCTTTGCAGAGGAAAGGGTAAGAAAGAAAAAAGAAAATGAAACTATCTCTTAAGGTGATGCACCAAAATGATGTTATCTAACCCGTAAAATTATATTTTAACACATAGTTTGATTGATAGCACAACTTAACTTGCACAACTCAGCTCTAAAACATATACTATCTACACAAAGGTGCTACTAAAGAGACATAATAACAAGGAATGAAATGACTTCACAAGTAATTGTATCAACCATTTAACTGCACACAATAGAACAAAAAATAAGTAAGAAGGAAAAAAGATTATCTCTATTGATCTCCAAGGTGTGAATTGTAATACTGGTATGTAAAATGAGTTACAATATCATCTACTACTGAAAGATCTCCAAAAGAGTTACAATTTGGCCTGAAAATGAAAAGAACTACCTAATAATGAACAAATGAAGAGACTATATACCTCTTAAAATAGTTGTAAAAAGATAAGGACTAGAAATTCCCTTGGTCATACCCAACCAAAAAGCCTAGAAAATATCTCCCAAAGTCCCTCCAAAATGAGTCTCAAGTGAAGAAAAGGTCAAGGCATGACCTCACCTATCATAAAGGCACAAGAAACTACCCCTTAAAGCTCTTTAAGGCCATTAAAAACAAGTCAAATCACTTGAATATTTCTGGCATTTGATTAAATACCCAACTACACCCTCTGACTTAGTCTTACAAACCAAACCTCCTATCCCCTTTTGTAAAATAAATAACATTAATTAAAATGGTTTCTAAACTACCATTTCAACCATGTTTTACATTATACTTTTGGTGCAAAATATAAAGGCATCATGACTCAACAACTTGGGAGTCAATGCAAAGAAAATAAAATATAAGTCTTGAGGAGACACATTCTAATTGCTAGGCATATGAACATAAGGTCGAAGGTATTAAATTTTTATTGCAAATGTTAAAAGAAAGGTAAAAATGCCTTTGAGCTATTGACATACTTAGGGTTTAAACCCTAAACAAAGAGCTCGACCAAACTCTCATTTCACATTTCACTTGCAATCTTTCATTTTGCTGTGTTTTTTAGCGCCGCCATGGTAAGGCTTCTATTTGAGCATCATAGGTCTAAACTGGAGTTTTCACTGGGGTTTCATGCATTTTTCACTTGCTGGGCGCCGCCATGGTTGAGCTTGCCTGAGCTTTTGGAGGTTTCACTAGAGTTTTTAGACTGTACTTTTTTTTACAAGAAGATGATAGACAAGCTCGGGTAAGCTCTCTGTCACTAAAAATTTGTCATTTTTCTTTTCATTTTTTGTCAAAAGAAATGCATTTCTAAAACTCTCCTGCACTGGTATAGATACAAATGATGAATATATTTGATTTTTCCTTCTGTGCATCTGTTCATGAGCAAAATACAATCCATATTTTGGTTTCCTACATGATTTTTGTGAATCATTTTCCCTTAGCATGATGTGTATTTCACTTCTGTAGCTGATGATTTGGAATGAAAATAAAATGTTTATTATTCTGAGCATAGTTCAAGAAGCTTTGAAACTTCACTATTTTGTTTCTTAAACATAGCTAGGGTTCTATAGAAACCCTCATGTCCATTCTTGTTGAGAAGAAAAGAAATACAAATATCTGGTTTTCTTGATAAACATGAAAGAAAATGGAATATTGACTGTATCTTACTCTATACTCTGTTCTTTTCTACATGATGCTTGTGATTTTTTTCTTCCTGTAGCAATGATTTCGAATAAAAAGTGCATTTGCTTGACTTTGAGCATATTTGTTACAGTGTCTCTTGTATTTTCTTGATCTGACTGTTCTCCATAATGGCTAGGGTTTAATGGAAACCCTCGTATTCCTCTTGCTACGATGAACAATAAATGTACTTGTTTCTTTGCCAAAACATGAAGTAAAATGAAGCTTTCACTGTTCATTGTGTATGTTTACCTTGAAATATTGCTGCTCTATAATCAGCTCCAGCTCATCACAACTCCTGTGTTATTTTTGAAAACACACTTGACTGTCCCTCATTCACTGTAACAGTCATTTTGGATTGTCCCTTATTACATTTACTGACCTTTGTCATAGCCATTGTGACTGTTTTATGACTATATTTGTTGTCTTGTTTGTGCATGAATACTATTGTATACCTCTATGATGACTTTACTTGTATTCTTCTCATAATTGTTGTCCTCTTCATGATTTCATACTGTCCTGGACTGGTGAAGTTTTCTCTCAAACTACAAACTTGGTTTTCGTAAAATTTAATGGGTTTTTTCATCTAATAGTTTCCTAGTTTTTTTCAAAAAATCACGAAAACCCAGTTTGTATTTTGAGATATGATGCAATCACGTGACTGCTATCCTCTTGGGGAAAATGACTACTCCTTTTCTCTGACATCTCTATTGAATGGTGATAGGGTTTAACAACAATCTCAAGTATAATGAAATGATGATGGAAAAAAAAACCCTTACTAGCTATAAAACCCTATAACAATGACAGTCCAAAACTCTGGCAATAATGGAGGTATCCTTGTAAATGAAGTAGATCACATACCTATCAATTTCTTGTCCATTCAAACTATTCCATCCACCTTGAAAAAATGGATAACCTTCATTCCAATAGTGATTCTTCCTTTACAAAACCTACTATTCTTTTCAACAGTCTCCTGATATAGGTCACTGTCTTCATAGGCATACCTTCAAAGGGTGTATATCTTTGTGTTTGAGATCATGTGACTGTCCTTATTGACTGTGACTGTCATTTGCCCATGTGACTGTCTTTCATAATAGAAAGTGACTATTCCTTGCATGATTTTTTTCATAGTGCATAAACATGTCCATCCTTATTGCTAAGGATCCATGATCACTATGTTTAGTCTCCTGTCTAAGAACTGATCTTTTGAATCATGCACTATAATTACTATTCTGGGAAAATTAAGCATAACAAGTCTTGTCTACACCTCCATTCACCATGAGGCACATTGCTCCCCTTAAAGCAAGAGAACTATGAACATAATGATCACAACCTAAATTGAGATACCCTTGAAGTCTTCTCATTATTCCTTGATTACTTACAGGCTGCTTGTATCTAACCCATCCAGATATGACTACCCTTTGGACTGTCCCTATCTCATAATGTGATTCCATTGAACAAGCATTTGTCATTTATAATAGAGACCTAGTAAACTTCACAGTTTATCATGTTCTACTTTGGGCAAGTATATTGTCATTCATGATAGTAATTGGAAAACTTCACTATCATGGGTGATGAGATACATGTTCCAAATTTGATGAATACGACTCCTTTACACTTCTCATCCCTCTTCAAATCAGAGGGCAACATGCTGGGCTCAACCCTTGTGGGAGCCCATTTCACTCCACATGCTATAATATCAAATACAAATAATTCAACAATTAGAATTTCACCTATACCTTCACAGTGAACAAAAATATTAGATAAAACAATGAAACTCAGAAATTGATGGAACTGATGATGATCTCCTGCTTTTCTTGATATCTGTGATGTTGCAAAACTACTTCAATGCCTTAGGAGAATAAACTATATATTTGTTGATATAGCATGTGCAAAGAATACGGATCCTGAGCTCTAACACAATTTTCTCTCATACCTTGCAGGCATTCAAACAGTAGCAGGTCAACCTCTGGAGCAACAAAGCGACATGAACTGAAGCAAGGATGCAACAGTTCAACTTGGGGTTCGTTGTTTAGGCAATGATGAATCCCTACTCTTTCATATGCTTTTCCTTTTCTTTTTCATTCAAATGTATAGTTTATTTTTATATTGCATTGAAAAAGTTATTCCCACAACTTATGTGGGACATCATTCATTTATGATTATCAATAAAAGACAACAGTCATGCAAAATTTATGTAATCTTTCTCTTGTATACATTTGCAAACTGAACTGTAATTCTGTGCATATGAATGAAACTTTCAGGATAAATGAATGTGTACCTTTTATATTTATTTTGCAAACATTATCTCAGCTCTACCTGATTGAGTTGGAAGCTAAATTAGGTAACATTTTTGGCGACATCTGCTAAACATCTTGACCAGCTGCCTGAACTTATCCATTAGGCATGGAGTAAAATAGAAACTCAACAAGACTTTGAGAAATAGTCTTGCATACTACTATAACTCATCAAAAATAGTGCCTAACACCTTCAAACCTTATTCCACCTACCAAAACGCAGAGCAAACTAACTAACTGTGCAAAACATCACTTAGAGGAAATGAAAACTGAACCTACCCTACATGTAACCAGTAGAGGTGGTGCTCAAACATGACCATTTACTTGTTCTTTGAAATAGCTTCCTGTCCTAAACAATTTACAATATCTCACATGCTCATGAACAACCTCAAGGAGGTGGATAATTGACAAAAGTATAACCAACTGCTGTAATGAGATTTGGAGAAAGAAAATAAGTCCACCTACCTCATGATTTTGATCATGCTTGCTATTGTTCTGAGGCATACAGGCAAATTGAACCCACTGCTCCTACATTTCAATCTTCTCCTCAGGTGCGAGCATGACCGGTAACACCTTGATAAGGAGGTATTTTTCACAACATGTCAAATTATGGTATTTTATTTCAAGGTTTAACTGCGTAGTTTTTGAGTCAAACACAAATTTCTTGTGTTTTATTTATGGGTCATGTGTTTGACTCAAAAACTACGTAGTTAAACCATGAAATAAAATACCATAATGGTAACACATTGTTAGGCTTGATTTGAGCTAGATGTCTGATAGGACATCCGTTTGAACTAATGAACCTCAATCTCTCTTTGCTGGCTTCTTTCTCATGTACTACTGATTCCTCATCTTACTGATTGGAATGCTCCATTTCTAATGATTCCTTTTGGACTATAACCTCCTCTACAGGTTGTTCCTATTTCTTAAGACTTTCCTCCTCCAAAGATGTTGTTTCACCTTCTGATTGTGAGAAAGATAGCTCAATGTTATCCTCAAACTAGTCCTCTTTGTGGTAGCCCTCTAGAGGAAACAAAACATGAATGTGTTCCTCATGTTTGTTTACTTCTTCCTGCTGCTCCAACTCTTGTTCAAACTTGTGACCTTGTTGTTTTGATTTATCATGATTGGCAACTTCCTCCAGTAGGTCTAATTCTTTGTCATCTAATTTGGAGACAAAAACTTCAAGGTCATCCCAAAATGAATCTTCCTCACACTCTTCATGAGATTTTGATGGAGGAGGACTATTTTCTACCTCATAACAGCTCTCAACCAACTGTGTAGGTTCCAAGAAAGGCTTACTTTCAAACTCTTTTACTTGATCCAAGATCCCATTGTCAGACTGCTTAGTTTTAATTAGCAACTCCTTATATTGTTGAGCATCTTCTTGTTGTTCTAAAACTGCTGGTAAGTTGGGTACCTGAATGCTCTCTTCATCTTGTTCAACAAAAATAGGTAGTTGATCAAATTAAAAGACTAATTCTTCCTCCTCATGTGGTGCCTTCTCCAATGAAACTTAGGCATCCTGTCTTTGCAACTAAAGACCTTTACCTTGAAACCTCTGTATGATGCTTTCATTAATTTTATAAACAACATTAGAAAACTTTTCAAATGAATCAAAATGCATGGAATTCAGTGACAAGCCTGATCCTATATCCTTTTCACATCATTATACTCATATTTAGTTGGGGACATGGTACAAACAACAGCAACCCCATGCACCTCTTGCCATAGAGTTTCATTTTCATACTTACCTCCTGGTAAGAAATATGATTTCTCATCTTGTATATCATATGGAGACTTGTAGACAACATATGTCTCCCTTTTTGCCTCCAATAACACTTCATTTTGTTTATTATACCAACTTGGAATCTTAATTGGCTTAGGTTCTACGACCTTTTTCTCTTCCTGATCTTGGACTGGTATACAAGGAATAACTTTGCCAAGGTTTGGCATTTTAAAATCAGGATGCTTGGTCCAAGGAGGCCGCCATGGTTGTTCAGTACTTTGATGATTTGGTTTAGGCTCTTGATATGACTGAAACTAAGGATTAACGGACTAGTTTGACTGATTTTGTTCATTCATGGCTCTTGTAGGGGCTGATCTTTAACATTGGCAAGACTATTACCCCTAAAACTTGGAATCACAAGTTTAGAAGACCTACTTGGATATTGAATAAAATCATTTAGCTTGAAACTTGAAATTAAAACCTTGGGAATCTCTTCCTCTGTTGGTTGATCTATTGAAGTAGAGGGATTTTGATTGAAGCAAGTAATGGAAAGAGCCGATTGAGCCTCCAAACTTTTAGCTTGGGCAAGCAAAAGTTTTATTTGTTCTTCTTTGGCTACAACTTGCCTAGCAATAAATTCCTCTTCATACCTTTGTGCCTCCACCTCTCTTTGATGAATATGAGCTTGATAAGCAAACTCTTCTTGTTGCATATCATACTCCTGCTCTTTTGTGACAACCTCTAATTTCCTTCGCAACTCTAATGCTATCTCCCTGATACTCATGTTGTTAAAATCTTGAGGCTGATTCAGAGAGTAGTCATGCTGGTTATGAGCAAAATGATCTTCTTGCAAATGATTATAGGCATGGATAGGTTGCTAGGAAAGAATCTACTGTTGGTGGGTTATTTGTGACAAAACCAATAGCATATTCTACTCGGTATGGTTGGTAAGAAGTGGCATAAGCAACACTTTCAAGGAATGGAGGATTATAAAACATATCTCCATGGAATGAAGACATTATGTAACATTCAAAACAACTAGAAATTCACAGAAATGATTAAAAAATTAGAAATATTAAGACTAACTTTTTGCAAAAATTTGATAACATTCCAGCACTTGGTCTTCTTGAAACCAATAGAATAACTCAGAGTCGCCAGATATGCAGATTTCAACCTTTTGAAGGTCCGAAAATTATTGGTTGCACTTCAAAACTAGTAATAAACTTATGTTTCTTGAACTGTCCTGAATCAAACAGTCCCACTGGGCATGCAAAAAACTGTTATCACCTAATACTACATCGTTGCTAAGTTACAAAACTTAGCATACTGGTGAAACATGGGATCCTTTTTAGGTTGTGGGTTACCTATGATGAAAAGGAACCTCTAGAGTAAGCTGGCTCATACGGTGTTCACCTAAAAACTATTCTAATGCTTTGCCGAGGAAAGGGTAAGAAAGAAACATGAAAATGAAACTATCTCCTAAGGTGATGCACCAAAATGATGTTATCTAACCCGTAAAATCAGTTTTTAACACACAGTTTGATCAATAGCACAACTTAACATGCACAACTCAGCTCTAAAACATATACTATTTACATAAAGGTGCTAATAATGAAACACAATAACAAGGAATGAAATGACTTCAAAACTAATTGTATCAACCATTTAATTGCACACAATAGAACAAAAAAAAGTAAGAAGGCAAAAAGCTTATCTCTATTGATCTCCAAGGTGTAAACTGTAATACTGGTATGAATAATGAGTTACAATATCATCTCCTACTGAAAGAGCTCCAAAAGAGTTACAATCTAGCCTGAAAATGAAAAGAACTTCCTAATAATGATCAAATGAAGAGACTATATACCTCTCCAAATAGTTGTAAAAAGATAAGGACTAGAAACTTCCTTGGTCGTGCACAACCAAAAAGCCTAGAAAATATCTCCCAAACTTCCTCCAAAATGAGTCTCAAGTGAAGAAAAGGTCAAGACATGACCTCGCCTATCATAAAGGCACAAGAAACTGCTCCTTAAAGCTCTTTAAGGCCTTTAAAAATAGGTCAAATCACTCCAATATTTCTGGCATTTGATTAAATACCCAACTACACCCTTTGACTTAGTCTTACAAACCAAACCTCCTATCCCCTTTTGCACAATAAATACCATTAATTAAAATGGTTTATAAACTACCATTTCAACCATGTTTTACATTATACTTTTGGTGAAAAATATAAAGGCATCATGACTTGACCACTTGGGAGTCGATGCAAAGAAAATAAAATATAAGTCTTGAGGGGACACATCCTAATTGCTAGGCATATGAACATAAGTTCGAAGGTATTAAATTTTTATTGTAAATGTTAAAAGAAAGGTGAAAATGCCTTTGATCTATCGACATACTTAGGGTTTACACTCTAAACAAAGAGCTCGACCAAACTCTCATTCCACATTTCACTAGCAAACTTTCATTTTACTGTGTTTTTGAATGCCACCATGGTAAGGCTTCTATTGGAGCATCGCCAGGCTGAACTGGAGTTTTCACTGGGGTTTCATGCATTTTTCACTTGCTGGGCACCACCATGGTTGAGCTTGCCTGAGCTTTTGGAGGTTTAACTAGAGTTTTTAGACTGCATTTTTTTTATAGGAATATGATAGAAAATCTCGAGTAAGCTCTTTGTCAGTCAAAATCTACCCTTTTCCTTTTCATTTTCTGTCAAAAGAAATGCATTTCTAAAACTCTCCTACGCTGGTATAGATGCAAATGATGAATATATTTGATTTTTCCTTTGGTGCATCTGTTAATGAGCAAAATATGGTCCATATTTTGGTTTCCTACATGATTTTTGTGAATCATTTTCAGTTAGCATGATGTATATTTCACTCCTATAGCTGATGATTTGGAATGAAAAGAAAATAGTTGTTATTCTGAGCATAGTTCAAGAAGCTTTGAAAGTGCACTATTTTGTTTCTCAAACATAGCTAGGGTTCTATAGAAACCCTCATGTCCATTCTTGTTGAGAAGAAAAGAAATACACATATATGCTTTTCTTGATAAACATGAAAGAAAATGGAATATTGACTGTATTTTACTCTATACTCTATTCTTTGCTACATGATGCTTGTGATTTTTTGCTCCCTATAGCAATGATTTGGAATAAAAAGTGCATTTGCTTGACTTTGAGCATATTTGTTACAGTGTCTCTAGTATTTGCTTGACCTAACTGTTCTCCGTAATGGCTAGGGTTTAATGGAAACCCTCATATTCCTCTTGCTGAGATGAACAATAAATATTTACTTATTTCTTTGCCAAAACATGAAGTAAAATGAAGCTTATGTTTACCTTCAAATATTGCTGCTCCATAATGAGTTCTAGCTCATCACAACTCCTGTGTTGTTTTTGAAAACACACTTGATTGTTCCTCATTCACTGTAACAGTCATTTTGGACTATCCTTGAATACATTTAGTGACCTTTGTCATAGCCATTGTGACTATTTTATGACTATATTTTTTGTCCTCTTTGTGCACGAATACTATTGTATACCTCTATGATGACTTTACTTGTATTCTTCTCATAATTGATGTCCTTTTCATGATTTCATACTGTCCCGGACTGGTAAAGTTTTCTCTCAAACCACAAACTGGGTTTTCATAAAATTTAATGGGTTTTTTCATCTTATTGTTTCCTAATTTCTTTCAAAAAATTCATGAAAACTCATTTCGTATTTTTTGAGCTATGATGCAATCACGTGACTTCTGTCCTCTTGGGGAAAATGACTACTCCTTTTCTCTGACAACTCTATTGAATGGTGATAGGGTTTAACGACAATCTCAAGTATAATGAAATGATGATGAAAACCAAATACCCTTACTAGCTATAAAATCCTATAACAATGATAGTCCAAAACTCTGGCAATAATGGAGGTATCCTTGTAAATGAAGTAGATCACATACTTATCAATTTCTTCTCCATTCAAACTCTTCCATCCACCTTGAAAACTTGGATGATCTTCATGCGGATAGTGATGCTTCCATTACAAAACCTACTGTTCTTTTCAATAGTCTCTTGATATAGGTCACTATCTTCATAGGCATACCTTCAAAGGGTGTATATCTTTATGTTTGAGATCATGTGACTGTCCTTATTGACTGTGACTGTCATTTGTCCATGTGTCTATCTTTCATTATAGAAAGTGATTGTTCCTTGCATGATTTGTTTCATAGTCCATAAACCTGTCCATCCTTATTACTACTGATCCATGATCACTGTGTTTAGTCTCCTGTCTAAGAACTGATCTTTTGAATCATGCACTATCCTTATTGTTCTAGGAAAATTAAGCATAACAAGTCTTGTTTACACCTCCATTTGCCATGAGGCACATTGCTTCCCTTAAAGAAAGAGAACTATGAACATAATGATCACAACCTAAATTGAGATACCCTTGAAGTCTTCTCATTATTCCCTGATCACTTACAGGCTACTTCTATCTAACCCATCCAGATATGACTACCTTTTGGACTGTCCCTATCTCATAATGTGATTCCATTAAACAAGCATTTGCCATTTATAATAGAGACCTAGTAAACTTCATAGTTTATCATGTTCCACTTTGGGCAAGTATATTGTCATTCATGATAGTACTTGGAAAACTTCACTATCATGGGTGATGAGATACATGTTCCAAATTTGATGAATACGACTCCTTTACACTTCTCATCCCTCTTCAAAATAGACGGCAACATGTTAGGCTCAACCCTTGTGGGAGCCCATTTCACTCCACATGCTATAATATCAAATACAAATAATTCAGCAATGAGAATTTTACCTATACCTGCATAGTGAACAAACATATTGGATAACACAATGAAACTCAGAAATTGATGGAACTGATGATGATCTCTTTCTTTTCTTGATATCTGTGATGTTGCAAAACTGCTTCAATGCCTTAGGAAAATAAACTATATATTTGTTGATATAGCATGTGCAAATAATACGGATCTCGACCTCTAACACAATTTTCTCCCATCCCTTGCAAGCATTGAAATAGTACCAGGTCAACCTCTGGAGCAACAAAGTGACATGAACTGAAGCAAGGATGCAACAGTTCAACTTGGGGTTCATCATTCAGGTAATGATGGATCCCTACTCTTTCATATGCTTTTCCTTTTCTTTTCCATTCAAATGTATAGTTTATTTTTATATTGCATTGAAAAAGTTATTCCCACAGCTTGTGTGGGACATCATTCATTTATGATTATCAATAAAAGACAACAGTCATGCAAAATTTATGTAATCTTTCTCTTGTATACATTTGTAAACTGAATTGTAATTTATTTGACAATACTTCTGTGCATATGAATGAAACTTCCAACATAAATTAATGTGTACCTTTTATCTTTTTTTCTCAAACACTATCTCAGCTCTACCTGGTTGAGATGGAAGCTAAATTAGGTAAAAGTTCCTTCTAGACACTGGCAGTGTTTGTTTTTACACTCCACTCCTCTTTCCAATAGCAACTACGCCTCTTATTCTTCCTCACAGATCGATCCCCTCTACTTTCTTCTATAGCGTGGTATTTTCATATGGCAATTTGTTTTCTTTTTGCTGAATGAAAGGTGCTCCAGAATGTGAGGCATCGCCTCAACTAAACCACAGACTACTAAGAGCCTAATGTAACTACTACTTGAATGTTTACATTTTACGCCCCAGGGAAAAGGTCACTCTCAACCAAGTTAAGTTTTGTAAATATACATGAAGTCCACAACCAAATGTAATGGCACCTTGATATTACACTCATGCCGTTCATTAAAGGTCGAATCTTGTCTTCATCAAAGATTTAAAACTTAGTGTTCTCCATACCACAAAGGATGCTCCCTCTCAAGACCTTGATTATATTTTATATTATATACAACAACAAATTTCATTAGGTCTTCCTACCATGTATGAGAAAATTAAATTTTTTTGAGGTTTTCAATTTCTCTATGTTGCTTGCGACATCTTGTACCTGACAAGAATGTATACCAAGGTGAGCTCTCCATACGATTGTATATTGTTTGAATATAAGTAATGAGTAAGAACACATCAGAATCTTGTCAAACTACTAACAATAGCGTGTTTCTGTCACCTTCAAGATGACCACAACAAATTGTACGGAATGAGTGCTCAAGCCAGAATCTGACTTTCACTATAACTCTACACCATGGACTTGGAATCCCATGAAAACTAGTCAAGAAGTGTAGAATAACCTTGCAAATATCCCTACAAATCCATTCACTCTCAACCTTCACGAAATTCCTGATTTTAAACTTTTGCCAAATCATCAGCACTAGTCAGAAAACATTAAATTCTCCAAATTCAAGAGGAATTTAACCCTAAAACCTTCGTCACAAATTCTGAAATCCATCCAACAATCTTCAGGTGTAAAAGGGTTTTCCAAGAAACATCACCAATTTCCCAAAACAATTGTTTTAGGGAAACTGCCTATTGCGTGCCAAAGCTAAAGTATGGCAAAAACTCAAAACTTCCAAATTCTGCCTCACCAGTTACTCCAATGGCCAAGAGATGCTAAACGAAAACCAAATCAAAACAAAAATGAAACCCAAACCTCACACTATGTTTTTGGTTGATGCTGATTGTCAGTCTGCCTAGATGCTCCTGCATCATATATATATGTATGTATGTATGTACACACACATATATAATTCTGAATGAAAACAAATATTCTTCTTTCTTAAAAATAAAATATAATTTATAATGAACAAATGGTAGTACTAATATATATATACACATATTTGTATACATATACAATTCCATAAACTCATATCAAACAATATCAAAATGACTGAATATATATTATAACTAGAAATAGATCCAAGTGATATTAAAATGACACATAATGCATTTCACATGTAATAATTGTTTGTTGTGTAATAGAAAGGGCATGACAGACCTCTGGGGCTGGTCAAGATTTCACATGTAAAAATGTTATTTAGAGTATTGATTTAGTTGAGTGTTTGATGTAGTGTGTGCCAACATTCTTTTCAGAAAGAATAATATCTATGGTTTATGCATGTATTGTGTTGTGATTGATCGTAGTTGCATATTTTCTCTTGGTATTTTAAGCTCAGAAAAAGCAATTGAAAAACCCCAAAATTTTCTTTCAGGTAAGGTGTCCTGCATATTAAAAGGGATTCTTGGTAGGTGAGGGCTGCCCAGTCATTTTCTCAAAGGAATTGTGATACGATTTTCTGCATGTAATTGACTGGGGATTTTCTAGATTGAGTCATAACAGTAGTGACAGAGATATTTATTTGTTACGGAACATACATTGACAGGTTTGGCATCTTCAAGGCTGAAGCAACAACAAGTGCAGTTGATTTTTTATTTTCCACCACATAAAATAAACTTAGAGGATCTTAGTTTTCTACATATCATTTTATGTAGTCCCTATCTGATTGTCGTGGGATAGCTAAGGGTGTTAAGGAGAAATTGGCCAAACTTATGGGAAGCTCCTCTTTGTAGATTTAAGAATTCATAGTTGCAGTTTTAGAGCTTTGGGATTTATTGAACTTGGAAGAAAAAGCAGTACTGTGAAAGGTGTCTTGTGAATCTGTCCGCTAGTTGTTGGGTTTCAGTTGTTGATGTAGTGCTTTCAAAAATTCAAGGTTTTGAGAGCAGAAAAGTCTGGACAGGCTATTTGATTTTGTAGAGAAACATATTTTGATTGGAGCACAATGGGAAAACAAGATTGTTGTTTTATTTTTCTTAGAAATAATGAGCACTTAGAAATTGGATAGTGTGTAGCATGAAGCATCCATTATAGGATCTAAAAATGTTGTCCAAAGTGCTCCTACCCTTGTTGCTCATCAAACCTCTAATGTTGGTAAGTCCAAGTATTTGACTTCTGTTCAACAACCTCCCCTGCAGGCAAATATGTATTCCAAATGCAGAAGTGTATGAAAAATGCAGAAGTATATACAAACCACGTGAATTGTTTGATACAATGCTTGAAACATGCTTTGTTTACATTCTTTCTTAGAGTGACAAGTAGGCAACCATTAAAAGAAGCCAATATTAGATGGCTATGGAAGGCATTGACTTGTTGTTTTTATATGATTTTGATTAAATTTTTTTGTAGCTTCTAATCTTTTGCTTTGCATATTCATTTTCATGCAAGGATCTATTTGCAAGCATTGGTGCCATAATCATAATCTTGAGTTGCACCCATCCTCAAATCTATTAGGGAAAGAGCCTTCAAGATGAGATAGTCGAGTAACAGGTATGCACAATCCTTTGTTTTTCATTTTATGAGATACATTGATTTGTTCACCATGTCTTATTTTTTTCAATCGGTTGGTGTGCAAGAAAAAAATTAAACTAATTTATTAAGGTTTTGTTTTTATCTCCATTTTTTATGCATGAAAAATAGAGAAAAGTTGAATTTTTATTGGTTGCCCATTTATTCCCCATTGGTAGAGCTATTTTTCATTAGTTTAAATTCTGAAAAAACACATCCAATAGAATAGAGGACAAACAGATTAATTGATTTCTAAAGTTTTATTGTGGGTAGGACAATTTGTGTTGCAATAGCTATGTGGAAGTCTACAAAGCAGCTCATGTGCCTTGTCTATGTTTCCACATTTTGCATACATTCCTAACACAACATTTGAAATAATAACAACAATAATGCCTTTTCTAAAGATCTAATATTTGCAATAGTCTCTGCAAGCATGGATAGTAAACATGGCTAGATACAGATCTATATCTAGGTCCAAGCATATGCAAGAGGACAACTTACCACAGACCTATTTAACCAAATGCATCATTGCTTTCTAGGTCTCACACATGGCAATACAAGAAAAATCAAGTATTCTTAATTGTTTAACCCATCGCAGGTTGCATTGTCGAGTCACATAAGATGGCACAGAGAAGTGAATTGGGGGCTGGTGATTAGAGGGTGCGGATGGGGAAGAATCTGGTGTACAAGGCCATGGAGAGGGCTAAGATGGCTACTATTGGCGGGCCAAACGAAATTGAAATGGAATGGTGTGTACCCTTCCATGCCCTCCTATCTATTCATTTTGTCTCCTTTTTAATTTAAGTGGATACTCCTTATTTGTCATTTGCACTTTATTTACGCTTTATTTATGCATGCAACTCAAAATGACTCCATGGGATTCGATAGCAAGACATTTTCTTTGGATTTGTGAAACCCTAGCACTAAATCATATTTTTTAAAAGCTTCCATTTTGAGTCATATTCCATGCACTGTTTATTGAGTAACATATGTCTGTTACTGCTCTAAAATTTGAAAGAAATTGCCAAATTATTCATTTTTAAAAGATTATGTAGAAAGATTCCAGTCATTGCATAATCAAACGTAAATTCCAACCAACTTTCACAGCATTGCAATAGTATCCTCTCAATTTTCAAAATAATCATTTTTGGGGATAATGGATAATGGTAGGCCTTTAGGAGTTTTTCTTGGTCACGTCCTTATTGCCAGCATGCGATAATCTAGGGCCACATTCCTAAGATAAAAAAATGGATCACAATTGGATGTGCTCTATATTGATTACACCATAACCTTGCCAAATTTATGTTGAGTTACATCTTAGTATTGAGACTTAAACATGGGTTTCCCTTGCCAGGCCCATTTTGAGTTAGGATTTGGACTTGTTAAAAAAAATAGTAGAAATGTGGTAAAACCCCCACAAATTAAATTCAACCTTATCAACTGCTTCCTCATTGAAGAAGACAACAATAATAATTGATGATAAAAAAATTTCAGATAATGATAAATGCTTTTTCATTTTCTTCTGGCAAACAAAAGAACCTTGAGAATTTTTATCTACCACACTTTATGATGAAGATACTTCAGAGCGCCAGATTGAAATTGTTTTGTATTTGAATTAGAGTTTTGTTTCTAGTGTTAGCACATTTTGGAATGTTACCTCAACTCAATTTGCTTATGATATTTTCTTATCTTTTCACGGTGTCTAGGAGATAGCTCCCTTGACGAACTTCCTTGCACAGAACGAGTATTGTTCACTTGCTTTATTTAAAATTTTGAAATGAATTTACAAATTTCTATCACCCTGATTGGAATTCTAGCTTTAGGTTTGCTTAATTCCTTTTGTATATTTTTCATTTATTCCATTAAACTTCTTTGGGATGCCTAAGGGTTGCAACTCAACAATAGGTAGTTACCAAATGTTGGGTCATGGCTTCAAGTTTCCTTGACTCCTCAATATCTCCTGCAACCTAAAAATTTACCAATCATAGAAAACCTTCTTTGCAATAAGAAAGTAGGCATTAAAGAATTTTTCAAATGAAGTAGGCATAAAAGAATTGTACAAACAATGTAATTACCTCATTTTTTATTGACAGTTGTTAACTATGTTTAACGTTGTATTTAGCTCCTTTTCCTTGTATTCTTCATGAATTATGCATCCTTTAAGAGAAAGTAAGCACCTCTTGCTTCTAAACATAAATTTAGAAGATTGGCAATTGACTAACCAATTTGTTCAAAACTGTTTACTTTTTTTACTACTTTATTGGAGTTTTATTCTTTTCATCAAGCTCCTTTTCATGACTTAATTGGAGTTAAAAGGGTACAGATTGAGGTGAGTGCAACTTGCATTTATTTATTCACTTCCACTGCACCCCTCAAATAGTTTACCTTAGTAGTTTGGTTTTCATATGTAGGGATCAGTGAAGGACCTATCACAGAAACTTGAAAAAAAGCACCAATGCCTAAACAAGGTACCAATATCCATTCAGAATTTCAGATTCTGAATTAAACAGTACAACCTAGATAAATTTAATAGTTGTTCAGAAAGTTCATTTTTCTAACGTTAAGTTTTCTTTGGAAGAGCAAATAATGAGTATTTCCATCTTCCAAAATCCAAGAGAAAGTGAGAATTCACATCAGTTGGCACCAAAGCATTTGTCTTTCATACAAAACTAAAATATTTTTCATCACATCTACATTTGCTTCATTATACTATTTTCTTTGTACAATGACCAGCATATTCAAGGTCTAAAAGTAATATGAAAGATGCATTATTATCTTATTTTTGAATTTTCATGTTGCCTTTGGTAGGGTTATTGATTTATATTGGAGAAACCAATGGAAAGATTAGCAGTCTGCATATATTGCTTGGCTGCTATTTGTGTGTCTGTTCTGCGCTTTTACAATATTTCAAAGGAAATCTTCTAGAAGCCTCTAGAGAGCCTAAGGTGGCATATAAGACAATTCATCAATTTTTGAAATGGCATTTCATTTGCTTGTGGATTTCATTTGAATTCAATTTTAATTTGGAAGAAGATATTTTGGAGTCACATGTGAGTTGAATTTGGATTTAACTTTCATTTAGATTTCACTTGGGAATATATTTTGAAGTGCAAAATATCTTATAAAATTCCAATTTAGAAATTTAAGTTGCAATCTTATTCATAAAGTGAAGTGTGGATTTTAGCTTCCCTTTGAGGAAAGGGACACATATCATTATATTAATGGATGAAGCTATACTAACTTGAGTAAGGTTTATTTAACTAAGAGGAAGAGTTTGGTAGAGGGGTTGCATCAATGGACTCATTATTGCATATTTTGAGAAAATTTGAGATCTTGAGAAAAGGAATGTGAAGGAGAACAAGGGTTTAGAGATTTTGAAGGATTGAAAGATTGAATGAGAACTTGAATTATTTGGGAAATCTTGGCAAGTGTGGAGTTCGTTCTACTACAAACTCTTGAGGGTTTGAACATTGGATTGAGGTTGGGCCAAATTTTTGTATGTATTCTCTCTTACTTGAATCTTATTCTTGCATATGGATGCTTCTATGTTTGCAAAGAAAGGATAAAGTGGTTGTATTACATTTATGTTCATTATTTTGTTGAAAAGAAAGTCATGGCCTCCACTAATGGAGTTATATGTTGTGCAAATACATATGTTGTGTGAATATATTTCTCTATTGTGGGTATTGTCTCCAAATGGAATATCATTTTCCTAAGTGTTGAAATCCTATATATTTCCCCTCTTTTCATTTATTGTTTCCAAGGATGGATATGTCTCCTTGAGGATTGTTAAAATTATTTAACCTTGTTAAGGATCTTGCTGTAGGATGTAGATTTTCTTTACATGTAAGATCTCCATTGGTATAGGAGACAAAGAGTGTATGATTCATTTTCCTTATCGGATATGAACTTGCCCAAGCAGGGCTATATGGTGAATTGGAGAAAAAAGAGTAGTATGTTGTGATGTATGTTTAATAAATTTTAATCCTCATGGAGGATGTGCTTTTGAAGAGTTTCCAAGAAGGGACTCAATATGACATGCCATGTGAGTTAGAGTCCCCTTAGTGAAAGACACTCTTTGCCTTGACTACCAATGGCTATCCCTTCTTATAGTTATATGTTTTTCCACATTATGAATGAGAGAAAACCCAATCATTTGGTACGATTTTCATTGTATCCAAATCTATGCTTGAATATTATGTTCATGTACTCATACTTGCTCCCTCTTAAGCAAGGTAGGGTAATAGCATTACATTGGTCAGGTGGTATCCTTTCCCTTGTTGGCTCTAGAGCATTGGAGCTTTCGAGCATGTGTGGCTTGGAGGTCCTTTCCCATGTCACCTAGAGGAGAATGTATTTTATGTTATGAATATTTCATCATTGTGTATGTAACTCGTATCAAGAAATGGTATATGAATTTCCATATTAGCAAATGAATATTGTAAGCTTATTGTAGTCATCTTCAAACTCATGGAAATATGGATATGGACATTTTGAGTTATTTTTCATAATGCTTGTATTTGATTTTTTATTGCATATTATTGTGGTTGGGTAAATTCTACAATCAATGAACCTATGGGCAAAATCTAAGCATTTGTTAATCAAAAGTTATGCAAGAAATTGAGTATTTGGCCTAAATTGGCATTGAATCCTAAATGTAGTTGTAGAAAATTTAGTATGAAGTTTTCCATATGTTTATTATGCTAGAAATGTGCATGGTTGAATTTCTTGTTCTATTAATTCAACAAGCAAAACATATGTTATCATTTTAGTTCCAATTTTATAAAATTGTCACTTAAGCATGTTTGTTGTCTATGACAGGAACCATTTGTTTTTTTATTAAGGGGTAAAAAAGGTTTTGAAAGGACCTTAAACCTTAATACAACCAAAAAAGCACCATCAACACAACATCCAACCAACTATGAGATTGTAGCATAGATGCCACAAAAGACACAAACAAACAATAGGAAAATAACAGTCTAAATAGCCAACAAGCAAGTAATCAACACAATCCAAATCATGGTGGCTTGAAGCCAAAATGCTCCAATGAGCTTTGAAAACATTCACTAGGCATGTTCACATAGAATCAATTCTTGATTTCTCCTTAACCACCTTCCTATTTTTGGTTACTCTTGAATCAAGAGATCTCTCATCCAATGATGACATCCTTTTTTTCCATATTTCTAGAAAGAACTCCCACTGCTTGGGAAATGCCTAGTCTAGTATAGACCATAGCATACATCAAAATTCTGAGTGTACTTTGGTAAGGCACTCTGCTCATGTCTTCCATCTCCGATGGGGATGTTAAACATTGTGAAGCAAATAACTTCGTTCCAATTGTAAAAGGAACACATAATGGTCTACAATCATGTATGTTAAACCTCTGTAAAACTGAATTGACATACTTACTCTAACCAAGACATAGTTTTCTGTTCACTCTATCTCTTCTTATTTCCATTCGAAGAATGTGTTTATCTACACCAAGATCTTTCATTTCAAATTTATCTACAAGTTGAGACTTTAGTTCTAAAATCATTCCTTTCCCTTTACCAATAAATAACATATCATCAACATATAATGTAATAAATAGGAAATGATCACTATTAGATTTATAATAAATACAATGATACAATTTAGAACACTTAAATCCCAAACTCAACACATATTTATCAAATTTTTGGTACCACATCCTAGGACTTTGTTTGAGGCCATACAAAAATTTCTTCAATTTACAAACCAAATTACTTTTACCTTTCACCATGTAGTGCTATAGTTGTGTCATATAAATATCCTACTCCAAATCACCATGAAGGAAAGCCATTTTCACATCCATTTGCTCAACCTCTAGATCATACGCACCATCAATAGAAAGAAAGAATCTAATTGACGCCATTTTTGCAATAGGAGAAAATATTTCACTGTAATCAACACCCTCAACTTGAGAGTAACCTTTTGCAACCAATCGTGCTTTGTACTTCTCAATACTTTCATCTGAACCAATCTTTTTCTTGAACACCCATTTGCAATTAACAGGTTTTTATCCTTCAGGCAATGGCACTAGGTCCCATGTATCAATTTTTTCAAAGCTACCATTTCTTCATCCATAGAAATCATCCAATACTTTACATCATTCATACCTAATGTCTCTTCTATAGATCTAGGTTCATGTATGTTAGTATTCAAAGAAAAAATGCATCTCCAATCATTAGGTGAATACCTTTCAAGTGGTTGTATATGCCTTGTAGACCTTCAAACAAGTTGAGTTGGAGGTTATTCCTCTTCTTCTGAAGATTCAGATCTAGATGAGCTCTCCTCAACTTCTTCTCTATCTAGGGACCTTGATTCAACTTTCTCAGGCGTAGAAGGGAGTTGAATCACATCTTTCTGTTCACTCTGTTCTAGTTGCAATGTAACAGAGAAGGCTTAGTTTCTCTAAAAATAACACTTCTACTATATATTACCTTCTATGCAACAAGGTCCCAAAGCTTGCATCCTTTCACACCATACTTGTGCCTGATGAAGATATATTTCATAGCCTTGTTCTCCAACTTTGTTCACTTCTCCTTTGGCACATGTGCATATGCCTCACAACTAAAAACTCTAAGATGTCTTAGTGAAGGCTTGTGCCCTAACCATGCCTCCATAGGTGTTTTATCAACAAGAGCTGATGTAGAAGACCTGTTAATTAGGTAGCTAGTAGTGACAAAAACTTTAGGCCAAAACCATTGTTCTAGGCCAACACCACTAAGCATACTATTAGCCTTCTCCATCAGTGTCTTGTTCATTCTTTCTGCAACTCCATTCTGTTGTGGAGAATATGGAGTTGTCTTTTGTCTTTGAATGCCACAATCTTTACAAAATCTATCAAAATCATTAAAGAAAAATTCACCGCCATTGTCAGTCCTCAAACATTTTATTTTCTTTCCAATCTGCAACTCAACCATTGCTTTAAATTCTTTAAATAGACTAAAAACTTCAGATTTACTCTTTAGAAAATATACCCATGTCCTTCTGCTATAATCATCAATAAATGAAACACAATATGTGGAATTTCCAATGGAAGGAACATCTATAGGACCAAAAACATTAGAATGAATAAGATCCAATACACCACATGGTTTATGAGAACTCGAGTAAAACTAAACACAATTTTGTTTACCATAAATGCAATGCTCACAGAAATCAAAATCAAGATTACAATTAGTCAACCCTTCAACAAGGTTTTTATTTTTCAAGGTCCTTAGACCCTTTTCTCCTATGTGGCCTAATCTTTGGTGCCACAACATAGTCTTCTCTGCAAGCAATTTTGATTAAGAAGAAAGAGTACCCTTAGGTACCCAAAATCCATGACCATCCACAATGAAACTCTCTCCTTTTACAATGAAGTAGTCATAGATTTATTTTTCACTGAATCTGTGCTGAGAATGAGTGTACCTTATTACACCCAGAACAAAAACATGCATAAATGGATTCTATAAAAAATTCTAGAGACTTATCCACAGGTTTGTGTTGTAAAAATAGTGAGGAACTTCAGCAAGATCCAGTTTCAAATCCCCTGGTTACAATAAGGTAGCCCATAACTCTAGTGAACTTGTTTGAGTGTTCCCTATTACACCCAAAAAAACCCTTTAAAAATGGATTTCACAGACATTCTCTCTATGAAGTATGGAAGGGCTGTTGGGATAACAATTATGCAATTATGTAGGGGTAGATGATATCTCCCAGACTGGCTCTTCCATTCTGAATTATAAACAAAATAAAATGATTAGCTACCATCCAGTCTCTTCTGGTCTTAAACCAGGTGCATTTCGAAGATGATGGGAACTACAAACTCACCTTGTGAAGAGTTTCCAAATAAATGTCTCAAACCTCCATCTCAAACAAAACATTGGCATTGATTGCCACTGTAGCTTCAAGAATTTGGTTTGTTGAATCTCATTGATGTTGTAGATGTTTCCTTGCATCATCGCAGAGACCACATGGAGGGACTTGAGGAATAGGCAATTGCCATTTTTATTATTGACATTAAGAAGGACATCTAAGCGGACCACAGCCATTTGCAGATTTGGCACCAATATTCCCTGGTCCATATACTAGAATTCGTATCCTTGAAACTTTCTAAAGTGTCCTGCAAATCAAAATCATATGTGGCTGGAAAAATATACAAGAGAAAATAATCACATTATGTATGGTTAAATGACAAGTAAGTTCTTCATGACTTTGTACTTGGTCTATATGTTAGCAAGAAATGAGTTTTATCTAGGCTTGATGAAGAAAGATGCCATAGGATGTGGTTTGGGATAGTTCAAAGTTTACGATTGTTATCCTCAACTGTAAATGGAACAATCACAAAGGCATTACATGAGGGTGAACGATGCATTTGTAATATATGTTACTACACATTTGGAAGTTGATTTGAACAAAAGAATTTCTATAGCTACTACAAAGTTAATCCAAAGATATGGAAGTTGGTTTATCCAATTTTGTAACTTCACATACATTAGAATTGAGGGATTTACAAGAGTTGTCTACAAGCTTCTCATGTACCCCACTGATAAAATCATATTGTTGGAGCTAAGTAGGCAGATTTGTCAGTGTCAAGAACTTCTAATTGAAAAGCATGGAGCAGGGGTACAATTTCCTCTCATTCTAGGAGATGGTATGTATACCTGCCCTTCTTTACGTGCTACCAAATAATCAGGTGCAGAGATTCAAATGTGCAATTTGCATTTGTGCAATAGTAGACTGAATTTTGATCCCCTTCAGAAGATGGAACAACTATTGGGTAAGGAGTACCATCATTTCCACATCCAGAAGATTTCTGGGCCGATTGTCATGATGAAGATGAGGTGAAGAGGAGAAGGTATTGAAGTTTTCCTCCATTTCATACCAAAGTGTTCAATATTTGTGTTGCTACCAACCTGGTGTCAGATCATAGAAGGATGCTTGAAAAGGAGAAATTTGATTGCATATTCAGTGGTGCCATCCCTCGCCTATATTGCTTGAATGAACATGATATTTCATTGTACTTGCTTTGTGTCTCTATTCTCTGGCTTCAGTTATTTATTTATTTATTCTTAGTACAGTGGAGAACCTGTTGTATTGTATGTATGCTTTGTAATGAGCATAGCAGTTTACTGCTAATTAGTTTTACAACAATGAACTCATAATTAATCGAGGCAATAGGGTGAAGAAAATGTGCAAAGGGAGCCTGGGAGTGCAGCCTGGTTGCATCGATGGGAGTGTGGAGGCGAGCATAGGAGGTTGGAAGCGGTAGTCTGGTATGAAGGCCTCAACTTTAGTCAAAGGCAATCGTTTAATAGCCACCAGCAAGGGAGGGAGATGCATGGAGAACGGGGAGGGATGCAAAAGGTATGCCCTCCACTCAGGTTCTGCCTCGTCGCACATCAATCCAACTACACAAGCCCTAGGGTTTGATCCTCTGGGGTCAGCTATGCCTAGAAAGTCTCCTATTGTTGGGTGTGTGTCCACTGATCTGGATCCAAAGATTCTTGCGGCCTGCAAAAATAAAGCTAACCCTTATCATGAGTGCACAACCTTTTGCATGGAGCAGATTCAGTAGGCCAATTCATCCCCTCCGGTGTCTGTGCCATGCCTACCTTCCTCACCTTCTGGGGATCAAGTCTCTCCTCTTGTTGGTTCTACTTTTTTCATCAGGGATGTGGAGGTGGTCCTCGTTGATGACCCTCTGGATTATTGCATTTCTGATGGTTGCATCGAAGCGATTTTTGAGGATTTGGGTAAGCGTTCTTTAATTTTGAGATGCTTGCACAAGCATCCATCTCTGGCTTCGTTTCAAGATTGGGTTGAAGCAACTTGGAGCAACTTGTCCTTCCCGATGGTTGAGTCCTTGGATTTTGGTTTCTTCCTGTTTTCTTTCAACTCTGTCACAGATTGTGATTTCATTGTAAAAAATGGCCCCTGGTTTTTTGAGCACTCAATCATTTTCATCTCTCCTTGGAGTCCCTTTTTTGACCCCGCTACAACCAAGATTTCTTATGTTCCTCTTTGGATCAGGCTTTATAACTTGCCCCTAGTCTTGCAAAATGTGGATCTCATCAATGATCTAATCAATCAAGTTGGAACCTTTGTGAAGATTGACGAAGCTGGGATGGTCCTGATCGCAGGTTTTTGAGGGTCTGTGCTATGTTTGATATCTCCAAACCCCTCTTTCACTCTATCAAGATCCAATCTGCTCATGGAATTTGGACTCAATTTTTAAATTTTGAAGGATTGCCTTTTTTATGCTTTCGGTGCAATATGTTGGGACATAAAATCGAGGCTTGCTCTTTTCAATAGAAGTTTGGATCAAGGTTTGTCTACCTTAAAAAATGGGTTAAGAAAGTAGGTTCTCCTAATACTGACTTCATTTGGTAGAACCATGGAAAGTTCTTTTCCTCGCACTTTACTCCTGATCCCGTGTCTAAACTTCCGGTGGTGCCCATTTCTTCTCCACTTGCTGCTCTGCCAGTCAACAATGATGATGATCACCTACCTTTATCTGATTCAGAGGATGACGATGTAGATTATGAGGGAACTTACCCTTTCATGGAATATTTGGATGAGGACTTCGAGCCCTTCAAACTCGATTTCATTTTAGCTCCTCCTCGGATGCTCGAGATTGCTCAATGGGACAACAGTAAATCTAAATCAGATTGCGGGACTGTTAGGAAAAAAGGTTAGAAAAATGATGCAGAGAAACTCTAATTGGAAGGAATGGAGGCGATGGAAGGAGGCTCTTAGTGGACTATGGAGGCCCTCCTTTCTCGGCATGGGTTAAAAGCCTAGCTTCTCTATGAGTTTGTGTGATGGCCCTGTGGGCTTTGCTTCTAATTTCATTTGTTTCTACCAAAATGATGTGTATTTCTTCCTTCTCTTAGTCTTCTTAGGTTATTCTCTCCTCTTCTTGTGTCTCTTCTATTCCTCTCTTCTTCATCATTCTTGGCCCGTTTGGCCCTGTTGTTCTCATTTTTTATGTTGATTATACAAAAAACTTCTTACCAATAAAAAAATAGTTTTGCAACCAACTAATTAAAGCAAATACTAAAATTCAGATTAAAAACAAAAAACAGAAGAGTTTCATAATTGTTTTGCACTAACAAGAGAATGCCATATATAAGGAAAAATAAAGAATGGTTTTTTTGGCTTTAGTCTTCATACTTTGTAACTAGGAAATTGTAAAAATGTTTGAGGTTGCCAACTTGTTGTCCTCTTTGTCTTTATCTACTCAAATCACATCATCATTTGCATCTTTCCACTCAATAAGGCCTAAAATATCTTTGACTACATTCTTATTTAAATGATATTCTTTTGCCTTGAGTAAACTTGAAATCTTATCTTGAACTAAATCTCCATTCTTTAGCGAAACTAAATCATGTTGACAATCCTTGTCTATCCTGAGAGATAACAAAGATTAAGTGCTAGATGAAAGTTTAATATTGTGTCACACTTTTATAAAGAAAATGGACAAACAAACATTTTAACTTGAAGTATTTGAAAAGTGACATGTTTTGAATTTTAAAATGATGTAAATGAATGAAATGTAAAATTGTTAGGGTAATTTACATCTATATTTATTTGAATAAAATTAGATATAGTTTTTTTAAAAATAAAATTGACAACTATAATTTATTTGTTGAAAAAAAGTTTAGAAAATGATGTTAAAGGGCCTCCACCTTTTTTAATAGTAAATTTCATTTTTGTTCCTTAATTTTTTTTCATTTTGTTAATTTGAAGTTTTAGTGCATGGAGTAATTCTTTTAAATTTCGATAAATATTTTTTAATAAATATGTAAAGTCAAGTGTATTGAAAATGTAACACTTTCGAGGGGTCTCCACTTTATGTTTTGATTGTTTATCAATAAGAAAGAAAATTATACTACCTTGACAAGAATTCTCTTCTCTAGTGCATCATATTTTTTTTAATTTTAAAAAAATAGATTTTAATACATTCTTTATAATTTTCAATCAACCCTATGTTTGACTGTAATGACTTACTTGTAGTGAACTTAAAAAAGATTATCAACAATGATTAAAATGTATAAAAATATAGTTTTGAAATTAATGTTATTAGATTGGATCTACTAAAGGGTATTTTTAGATTTTTCAAAAATGTTTATAATGTGAGAAAATGTGCATAAAAGATACGATTTTGTAACGTCAGAAATTGTCCTCCTATGTGGAATGGTACAATTTCCCCCGGTTTAGCTCCTCACTCTTGGTGACCTCTCAACCTTTTCTTTTTCGACCTTCCTAAAACCTTGATTGACTAAGTCTAGGAGCAATTTATTCACTTTTTGAGGTAACTTGTTGATAGAACTGGGAAAGGGGATTTGAGATTTGGGTCCTTAGGGCCCCCAAAAATGCAGATCTGAGTGGAAATGGGGGCTTGGACATGGGTTCCAACACCCTAGTCCTCCCCTGTTTCCCAGGATTTTGAATTTTAGCGGTGTGTCAGTTCCCGTCGAGTGCCTCGAGATTCCGTTTTCAAATTCTTAGTTTTCGCGTGATATCAAGACGTTATTTTGAAATTTGAATTCCCTAAAGCTAGATATAAACAAACATTTGCAAATTATTTTATCACACACAATTCTTATGCAAGCTTGATGCCAAAACTCTACTACAATTTGCATTGAAGATCAGTGACTTGTTGAAGCTCTTAGAATTATTCTTTATTTGCTATCTTGGAGACAATGGATGGAGATTAAGAATCAAGATCTTGAGTCTATCTTGCTCTTCCTAGGGTTTGTACACCCTTTGCATGATTGGGAGAAGGGTTGAAGCCTCCAACAACAAGCTTGGAGATCCTCCGCGAACATTGCTAATTCGCCTTCTTGTTCATACAAGTCTTCATTTATCTCATCTCCTTGAGGTGAAGTTGTATGTGTATATTGATGCGAAGCAAGTTTTTTATCTTCCCTTGATTGAGACATCTAGGGTTTGATTTTTATGCATACACACATTGTTAGGTTTGCACACACTTCTGCAAATCTTTATCTCTGGCTATTGTTGAGGTAGAAATACCGAAGACAGGGCTTGACTGAGGCAAGCTCCTATATAGCTGCAATATTTTCCTTCTTTTGTAGGTTCATATCATATTTTGTAGGTTCTGGTGGAAAGAAGCTATAGAAAGAAGGATATTACAGGTACAGTCGCAATAGACTTTCAAATTTTTGGATTCCAATACTTGTGGGACATTAGAGCGGGCACCCTAGTCTAACCAAGGGTTTATTTCAGGATCTGGAAGCCTTTTAGCAGTCTCAGACACCCTGTGCAGAAGATTTTCCAATTCAAAAAATTGCGGGACATTGGAGCGGGTGCCCTAGTCCAAGTGGCCCTCAAAATCTGAGTACACTATCTCTGAAACTCTATCTCTACACTTCTGTGATCAGTTTTCCTAATTGCGTCATCAGTTTCTGTATATTTTTTATTTAAGGCATAATTAGGGTTTTACTCAGTTGAAAGGAAAACACTTGATAAAATATTGATTAGGGCTTTAGGTTTCATAACCACGCAAGTGTAAGGGATAGACAAAGTGATTAGAAGCTTGTTCACAAGCTTGGCCTTTGTCCTTCCAATGCTTAGTAGTGAGATTGTGGTATTTAACCTAGTTTAAACAAACTATCAAATTCAACACTAAACGTTTTGGTGAACCTGAGCTTTAAAGAATTTGCATCCTTTTAAACTTCAAATTTGAAATAATTTGTTGTTCTAGAGCATAATTGCATTGGAAAACCTTTTTAGTGAAATTGCATATGTTAAATTGTGGATTACATTCTTCATCTTTTCACTAAAAGAGTTGGAAATTATCATTTATTGTTGGAAGTTGTATTTCATTTGCAAAGGCAATCATTGTGCATTTAAATCTTGGTTTAAATAGAGCATGTTAAAATGTTAGATTTTTTTTTGCAAGATTTTCATGCTTATGATGAGCCATTGAGTCGTGATGACTTTGATATGCTAGATGAAGCCCTTGAGGACTTTATCTCGATTGAACATTCCACTACAGACTTTAAGCCATCATTATTTCAAAGATTTGTAAGTGCAATTTATGTTCCTAAATCTAAAGAAGAGATTGAGAAACCAAAAATTGTGGTCACTCTATGTGCAAATGTGGTTCAACCATCCTCTAAACCTGTGCTTATTATTAAAGGTCTTTCATCTCCTTCTCAATTTCCTGATCACATTTATGATTATGCAAAACAAATAGCAAATCAAAACTCACAAAAAACCAATAATAATGTGGTTGCTCATGCATATAACATTCGAAATAACAAACAAAGTACACAACAAACAAGTGTTCTGATATCTTTACCAGCTTCTCAACCTATGCTTCCTCAAGCACCTCATTTAACATATAAAGGTGGTAAAGACTATGATCTTGTAGAGTAGCTTCGCGCTACTCCTGCAAAGATATCTCTTTGGGAACTTATACAAACTTCACCTACTTACCATGGAATGCTACAAGAAGCTTTACAAAAGATGATTGTTCCTCCCGCTGTTAAACCAAATAATTTTGCCGCTTTACTAGATTGTATGCATGCAACAAAAACAAATATTTTATTTCAACAACATGAATTACCATCTCTCAAGGTTTAGAATTAGTGTGATCCTTTGGTTATATTTATTACAATCAACAAGACATTGGTTAAAAGAGTTATGATTGATAATGGGCCAACCCTTAATGTTTGTGGCATTGATTTATTGCATAAGTTTAAAGTTGATATATCTATTGTCAAACTGGAATCATTAAGTATTCGTGGATTTGATAATGTTGGATGACAATCCGTGGGCACTATAACTTTACCTATACAAGTTGGACCTATGATGGTGCCTACCTTGATTCATGTGATGCCTTGTTCTCTATGTTATAACATGATTCTTGGTAGACCTTGGATACATGCATTAGGAGCAGTTTCTTCTACTATACATCGTTCGATTAAGTTTATATTTAAAGGTAAACTGCATACTATCCATTCGGATCCTGAACCTGATAATTGTTTACAAATGAAAGTGCATAAGCATGTTATTTTTCTTAAAAGTTTGAATAATTTGAAAGCTGAGTTGTCAGCTCCTCTTGCCTCTAAAAATATTATGCAAGAGTCCAAGCAATCGAATGCATTCATTGGTGATGACTGGGGTTCGTTAGATTTTGTATCTTCCTCCACAAGAGAATATAAACCTTAAAACCCCGTCCCTGAAACATCAAATATTGCATCGATCACATCACATGCTTCGAATGAAAAACATAAGACTTCTTTGGTGACAAATAAGGATAATACTCTAAGTTATACTACTGATTATGAGACTTATGAAGCTCCGCCTTCGTCTAAAGAAATGGTCTCTCTCTATGGTAGAGGATTCTGAATCCTTTACAAAAATTGTGACTGTGTAGGTAATGGTTGTGGCATAAATCAACAAGGAATCAAAGTCCCCATAGAATCTGCTTTGCAACATTAATCAAATGGCATTGGATATAATCCTTTTAAGGAATCCAAAGCCCGCAAATGCCCTACTCTAAATGTGAATACAATATCAACACTTAGTTTGATAATTCCTGAAATGATTGACATCAATTGTCCTCCAGGATCACTTCCATTAGATTTGTTTACAGCGGATGAAGCAATAATGGACTTCTTAGGTGCTTATGATGGTATTCCTCATTATCACCATAAACGTGGCCTACTTTATTGTTTAAACAATGATGCATATTTTGGAAAGACTACTAGCACAATAACTGCTATAGTAGAGCGTAATGAAGAACTTGAAGAACAATTACAATCCTACAATCCCCTGGACCATAGTACTCTCCTTAATGGAAAGACTATTGATGTCGTTATGGATAAGGATAACCCTGAAAAAGTTATCCCTATTGGTGATTGTTTAAATGTGGAAGAAAAAGAAGAAATTACTAAACTATTGAATGAGTTCTCAGAATTATTTGCTTGGAATTATTCAGACATGCCTGGTATAGATCCTCAGATTGTAATGCATAATATTGTGTTAAAACCAGATGTTAATCCATTCAAACAAAAGATTCATAAGATGAATCCTAAAATTGTGTTACTTGTTAAAGATGAAATAGAAAAACTCTTACAAGCTGGTTTTATCCGACCTATTGATTACTCTCCGTGGATCTTGAATATTGTTTCCGTCGCTAAACCCGACGATCGTATAAGAATGTGCACAGATTTTTGAGATTTAAATTTGGCATCTTTGAAAGATGATTTTTCACTCCCCAATATCGATATGATTGTTGATTCCATAGCTGGACATGAGTTGCTATCTTTCATGGATGTTTTTTCAGGATATAATCAAATCCTTATAAATCCTCTTGATCACTGTAAAACAACCTTTATAACACCTTGGGGTACATTTTGTTGGGTAGTCATGTCGTTCAGTCTTAAGAATGTAGGAGCCACTTACCAACATGCAATGACTTATATTTCATGACTATATGCACAATATTTTAGAAGATTATGTTGACGACATCCTAGCAAAGTCTATCCATCATAAGGATCATGTGACAAATCTTTGACAAATATTCAAGCGCATACGAAAATATAATATGCAATTGAATCCCCGTAAGTGTGTTTTTGGCGTGGATAGTGGAAAGTTATTGGATTTATTGTTTCAAATCGAGGTATAGAAGTCGATACGAAAAAGATAGACGTGATTGTTAATATGCCAATACCTAAGAACTTATCTCAACTTTGTAGTTTGCAGGGAAAGATACAGGCCATCCGCTGGTTCGTTTCACAACTCATGAATAGGACACACCCCTTTACGCAACTACTGAAGAAAGATTCTCACTTCCAATGGAATTTTGAATGTCAAAAAACTTTTGATGATTTAAAGGATTACTTAGCTAATCCACCTGTTTTGCAACCTGTTGTTTTAGATAAACCATTTCTGTTATACATTTCAGCATCTAACAATGCCCTAGTAGCTTTGTTAGCACATCATAATGCTGAAGGCAAAGAATGTGATGTCTATTACATCAGTCGTACTTTTCTTGATTATGAAGAGTGATACACAGTTATAGAGAAGCATTGCCTAGCTTTAGTGTTGTTATATGGAGCCTAATCAGACTCAGAGATTAAATTTACCCCACTTTTATCTGCACGGTTTCCCCCCAAATTCCTACGGGGTCAAAGGGCAGCTTATTTTTTCATTGGCCAACATAATAAAACCCTATTTTGTAATTGACAAAAGTCGTGATAAAAATGGCTAAGGGTTAGGGTTTCCGTAGAGATGTATTGTAGCATTTTGCAGCGGTATTAAGTTGCAAGGATTGTTGTTTGTAATCAGTTTGATTTACTGGATAATAATATTGGACTCTCTATTGGTGGATGTAGCCTGATTTTGGGTGAACCACGTTAAAACTTGTCTCTCGTTGTTATTATTTCTGTGTATTTTCATTACTCTGTTTAATCTTTATTTGCATTTAATTGATATCTTCTACCGGCTAACCCTTACAAGTGGTATCAGAGCGGGTTGTGTTCGATTATCGTCTGCAGGAAGGTCTCATGGTTGAGTGGGAGCAATGGCAGATAAGGGTAAATTGAAGGTAAATAAATTCAATGGGAAGAACTATCAGTTATGGAAGATGCATATGGAGGATTATCTCTATCAGAAGGATTTATGGAGGCCGTTGGAAGGAGTATCTAAGAAATTGGCAGGAATGACGGATGAGGATTGAAATCTTCTAGACAGAAAGGCACTGGGAACCATTCGATTGTGCCTGGCACCATTAGTGGCATTCAATATAACGAAAGCGAAGACAACAGATGGTCTGATGAAAGCTTTGGCTAAATTGTATGAAAAACCCTCAGCCTCTAATAAGGTATTTCTCATGAAGCGTTTGTTTAATCTGAAAATGATTGAAGGTGGATCTGTGACAGATCATTTAAATGAGTTTAATATGATTATCAGTTAGTTAACTTCTGTAAAAGTAAGTTTTGATGAAGACGTGAGGGCTCTCTTGATATTATGTTCTTTGCCAGAAAGTTGGAATAGCTTGGTAATGGCTGTAAGTAACTCTGTCTCTGGTTTAAATACTTTAAACTTTGATGATGTTGTTGGTGTTATCCTTAGCTAGGAAATGTGACAGAAAATCTTAGGAGGGTCCACATCAGGTAGTGTTTTGAATGCAGAAAGCAAGGGCAGATCAAAGGAGAGAGGAAACGGTTCTGGAGGTCATGGGAAGTCATGAGGAAAATCAAAGGACAAGAGATCCCAATCCAGAGGACAGAAGGATTACTGGTACTGTGGGAAACCAGGTCATCTGAAGAAAGATTGTTGGTCTCGGGAGAATAAAAGAGACAAACAAGAAGGCAATAAAGAGGCAAATGTAGTAAGTAATAAATCTGAAGATGATGCTTTGATTGTTTCCCTACATAATGCTGATGATTCATGGGTTTTAGATTCAGGGGCCTCATTTCATGCTACACCCCATAGAAGTTATTTTCTTGATTATGTCTAAGGGGATTTTGAGCTAGTTTATTTGGGAGATAACGAACCCTGTCAGATTGTTGGAAAGGGAAGAATTAAGATTAAGTTGCAGAATGGGAATCATTGGCTACTACAAGAGGTAAGGCACGTTCCAAGGCTCAGTAGGAATTTAATTTTAGTAGGGCAACTAACTGAAGAAGGTTGCATTGTTACATTTACTGATAAAAATTGGAAGGTTTCAAAAGGTGCCTTAATACTAGCAAAAGGTGTTAAAGTAGGTACCTTATATCTTTTTATAGGTCATATTGTTCCTTCTACTTTAGTTGTTGTAGAGAAAAAACAAACAGGTTCAGGAACAATTGTTGCAGGTTCGCAGGAAGAGACTGAAACAGTTGTTGCAGGTCCTAAGACAACACTGTGGCATAACAAACTTGGGCATATGAGTGAAAAAGGTATGAAAGTACTTCATTCTAAGAAAGTTTTACCAGGTCTGAAATGTATTTATATAGATTTCTATGAAAGTTGTGTGTATGGTAAACAAAAGAGAGTCAGTTTTCTCAAGGATGGGAAGCAAAAGGAAGATGAAAAGTTGGAGCTTGTGCATATAGATGTATGGGGACTAGCTCAGGTACCTTCTCTTGGTGGCTCTCAGTATTATGTTACATTCATATATGATGCAACTAGGAAGGTTTGGATTTATTTCCTCGGGCATAAATTTGATGTATTTGAAACATTTAAGAAATGGAGAAGCTTGGTTGAGAATGAGATGGGTAAAAGATTAAAATGTCTTAGATATGATAATGGTGGTGAGTATTGCAGCAAAGAATTTGAGGATTATTGTTCCTTTAATGAAATTTGTAGGTAGAAAACGGTTCCAGGGACTCCACATGAAAATGGAGTGGCTGAACGCATGAATAGGATAATAATGAAGCGTGCAAGGACCATGAGATTGCATGTTGGGATGCCTTTAAATATGTGGGCAGAGGCTATCAACACTGCTGTATATTTAATTAACAGAGGTCCTTCAGTTCCTTTGGGCTGTGGTATTCCAAAGGAAGCATGGATAGGTAAGAAGGTGAGTTATTCTTTTCTCAAAACCTTCGGATGTGAAGCATTTACACATGTAGATTCTGAAAATAGAACCAAGCTGGATGAGAAATTAAAAAAGTGTACTTTTGTTGGATATGGCATTGATGAATTTGGTTATAGGCTTTGGGATTTTGAAAATCAGAAAATTGTGAGAAGCATGGATGTTGTATTCAATGAGAAGGTGTTGTACAAAGATCAATTGTAGCAACATGAGAAGAAAGAAAAGGATTATGTGGTACTGGATGATACTCCAAATAGTGATGTTCCAGTGGTTCCTCATGCTCTGCAACAACAACCAAAAATACCACAAACTCCAATGAATGCTAGATGGTCAACAAGGCTAAGTAGACCTCCTAAAAGGTTTTCTCCCTCTTTGTATTCTATTTTGTTAACCGATACTGGTGAACCAAAAGTGTATGATGAAACTATGCAGGTGGGTACAAAAGTTCAGTGGGAGCTTGCAATGAAAGAAGAAATGGACTCCTTGCTGAAAAATCAGACTTGGGAATTATGTAAGTTACCTGCAAGTAAAAAGGCTTTACCAAACAAATGGGTTTATAGGATGAAAGAGGAAGATGGAGGTAAGAAAAGATTTAAAGACATGTTAGTTGTAAAAGGATTTGCACATAAAAAGGGCATTGATTTTGATGAGATTTTTTCTCCGATTATTAAAATGACTTCTATTCATACTGTTTTAAGTATTGTGGCTGCTGAAGATTCGCATTTAGAATAGCTAGATGTGAAAACTGCCTTTCTCCATGGTGATTTGGAGGAGGAGATATACATGGAACAACCCCAAGGATTTGAGGTCAAAGGTAAGGAGAAACTAGTGTGCAGATTGAAGAAGGGTTTGTATGGCCTGAAATAAGCACCTCGATAATGGTACTTGAAATTTGATAGTTTTATGGTTGAGCAAGGCTATAGCCAATGTAATTTTGACCATTGTGTTTATTTTAAGAGGTTGGATAATGACAACTACATTATTTTATGTTTATATGTTGCTGACATGCTTGTAGCTAGGTCTAACATGGATCTCATAAGAGAGTTAAAACAACAGTTAGCACAGTCGTTTGTTATGAAGGATTTGGGGGCAGCAAAACAAATCCTTGGTATGAAAATTTGCAGAGATAGGAAGAACAGAAAATCAACTCTATCTTAGGCTGATTTTGTTGAAAAGGTGTTGCAACGATTCCATATGGAGAATGCAAAAGCTATCAGCACACCTTTGCCTAGTCATTTGAAATTGACTAAGGAGATGTGTCCAAATACACAAGAGGAGAAAGAAAAAATGTCCAAGGTACCATATGTTTCAGTTGTAGGAAGTTTAATATATGCCATGGTATGCACGAGACCAGATATTGCACATGTTGTAGGAGTTGTAAGCAGGTGTATGAGTAATCCTAGATTGGAGCATTGGAATGCGGTAAACTAGATTCTTAGATATCTGAGAGGTACATCCCATACACATTTGTGTTTTGGGGGCTCTAATACTGATTTAGCAGGTTATGTAGACTTAGATTTGGCAGGGGATATTGATATCCGATAGAGTACTATAGGTTATGTCTAAACTGTAGGTGGGACAGCGGTGAGTTGGATCTCACAGTTGCAAAAGGTGGTTGTTTTATCCACCACAGAGGCAAAGTATGTAGTTGCAACAAAGGCAAGCAAGGAGATGATATGGCTGCAATCTGTCATGGAAGAATTAGACAAACAACAAGCTAATAGTTATTTGTTTACAGATAGCTAGAGTGTCATACATCTTGCAAAGAATTCTGCCTTGCATTCAAAGACCAAACACATATAGTTGAGGTATCACTTCATTCGATTGGTGTTGGATGATAGATAGTTAAGGTTGAAAAAGATACATACAGATGAAAATCTAGCGGATATGTTTACAAAGGTAGTGATAAGGGAGAAACTGAGCTCCTCTTCAACTTTGGTTGGTCTTCAAGACTCAAAACAAAATTAGAACAACAGAGTCCAGGGTTCTTATTTCCAGTGGGAGCTACAGGGTCAGCGGTGTTATGATCAGTCTCCAAGTGGGAGATGATATGGTGTGGAGTCTGATCAGTCTCCAAGTGGGATATTGTTGTTATATGGAGCCTAATCAAAATCAAAGGTTAAATTTACCCCACTTTTATCAGCACAATTTCCCCCCAAATTCCTACGGGGTCAAGGGGCAGCGCCCTTGGCGTGCTCCCTATCGCGATACGGGGCAAGGTTGAGGGGCAACGCCCCCGAAACATCACATAGTTTTTATTATTTTATTAAGGCGTCGAGAGTTATTTTTCATTGGATGACATAAAAAACCCTATTTTGTAACCGACAAAAGTCGTGATAAAAATGGCTAAGGGTTAGGGTTTCCGTTGAGATGTATTGTAGCAATTTTGAGCTGCAAGGATTGCTGGTTGTAATCGGTTTCATTTACTAGATAATAATATTGGACTCTCTGTTGGTGGATGTAGCCCAAGTTTGGGTGAACCACGTTAAAACTTATCTCTCGCTGTTATTATTTTTGTGTATTTTCATTCCTCTGTTTAATCTTTATTTGCATTTAATTGATATCTTCTGCCGGCTAACCCTAACAAGTCTTTTCCACTCAAAAGCTTAGACATTATCTCTTAAATGCTGAAGTGGATGTAATGGTAAAATTCAACCCTTTGAAAATCTCTTCGCAAGAATAGATTTATTAGGTCATCTTGCTAAATGGGTTATGTTGTTAATAGAATTTGATCTCAGATTTATTTCACAGAAAGCGATTAAAGGACAAGTGATAGCTGATCAATTAGATGATGCTCCCTTGCCCTTTTCTATACAAAATGTTGATGCATTCCCTAATGAACAGATTTTAACAATCTCTGCAGATGAAAAATGGGAGTTATACTTTGACGGATCAAAATGTCGAACTGGCTCCGGGGTTGGTGTTATACTGATACCCCCGTCGGTAAGTTGATTCCCTTATCTTACCGCTTAAATTTTTTATGTACAAACAATATAGCTAAATAGGAAGCTCTTATCATTCGACTTCGTACAGCCCTGGTTCTTAATATCAAAAACATTACAATATACGGTGATTCTCAGTTAATTGTTAAACAAATAACGAGATCATATCAAACTAAGCATGATAAGTTATCTTAGTATCGTGAGTTTGCATTATCTCTCTTAAAACAATTCAAATCATACTTGATCGATTCCATTCCCAGGAAAGATAACTGGCATGCAGATGCAATGACAAGCACAACTTCCCTTATATCCCCGAATGGTTCTCCTGAGCAATTTACCTTTGTTGTTCATAATCTTAAGACACCGATAATTAAAAGCCCTATAGTTGTGAATTCAGAACTCTGTGGTAACACATAGATGGATGAATGATTCTCCTACATATTCAGCTATCTACATGATGAAACCATTCCTGATTTGACATCTAAGAATGCCTGACTCCATTTATGCAAACTAGCAACGCGATACATTATATTATCGAATGTCTTGTACCGGTGAAGTTATAATGGTGTTTTACTCCGATGTTTAAGCAATTCAGAGATTCTAATAGCTTTAGAAGAAGCTCACTCTGGTGCCTGTGGATGGAATTTTGTTGGAAAATCATTGGTGCAAAAATTGTTATGTATGGGGTACTATTAGCAGCATATGGAACAAGATTCCTTTGCTTGCGTCAAGAGATGCCCGTAATGTCAATAACATAAACACCTAATCCATGCTCCCACTCAAGAGATTCATGCCTAGGTGTCACCATGGCCATTCTCTATTTGGGGCTTGGATCTAATCGGTAAAATTTCCCCGCCCTCCTCTTAAGGAAATATGTTTATAATCACTGCTACTAATTATTTTACAAAATGGGTTGAAGCGGTCCCTTTGCGATCCACGACCGCCGATGTAATCTGTCGATTCATACAAGATAACATAATTTCTCAATTTGGAATACCTTCCTCCTTGGTTTCAGACAATGGTACACCATTTAAGAACAAGGATGTGAAAAAGTTCCTCAAAAAATATCATATACAACATCACTTCTCTACGCCTTATTACCCTCAATCAAATGGCCAAGCAGAAGCTTCAAACAAGGTTATTGGACTGATTTTATGGAAAACTATTAATAAACATAAAAAGATTGGCATATGTAATTATCCTATGCATTATGGGCCTACAAAACAAGTATTCGAACAACTACTGGTAACACACCATATAATCTTGTCTATGGCACAGACGCGATAATGCCATTGGAGTTAGAAATTCCTTCCTTGCAAATTTTCCTAAGAGACATCATGGATGATAATAGAGAATGAGAGAAAATATTACAAGAACTTGAGATGCTTGATGAAAGATGTATTAATGCTCTTGAACATCTCAAGGCTTATCAGAAGGGTGTGCAACAAGCCTATAATGCGCAAGTCATACAATGTTCATTTAACGTTGGGGACTTGGTTCTTTATGAAAATCAACGCAACGTAAATGCACCGCCTGGTGAGAAAGGTAAGTTTAGCCCTAATTGGCTTGGACTATATATAATCACTGAAACCTTTGGATTTGAAGCGTACAAATTAGCTGATGAGCAAGGTACGCCGCTTAAAGAACCTATAAATGTAGCGCACCTCAAAAGATTTTATGCTTGAGATCTAATGTTAAATGTTTCTGATCTAATTTATCACATAGATTAGCTTCAATTTTGACAAGATAGTACTGTTTTGTCTTAATTCATTTGGAATTATATCTTTGTTTAGTTTATCATTGTTGTATCCTATTTAAGTAGTAATTGCTTAGATCAAGTTTGTATTAACTGAATGTGGCATGGAAATTAAAATTATGTGTAAAATAATTAATCATTGTGTTTGTTACTACATGTTCTTTTTAGAATTGTTAGTATATCACAATAGCATTAATTATAGCATTTAGACATCATCACTAGTTGCATTTTACAAAAATCACCTGTGATAGATCAAAAGCCATTACACATAGATCAAAAGATATATATATATATCTCAGTTTCATGTATACATCTGAGTCGACTATCCCTCAAAACAAAATGAGATGTCATAGTGCCTAAAGTCTATACATCACATAGCTAAGCCTTGATCTCTAGTACCCTCAGGGCCTCGTGGTGTGCGAGTGATAGAAGCCTGACCATGTGTGGCTATGGATCGCGAATGACTCCTAGAGACGCTTCACGATCATAACCCCTTGATCGCTGTGCCCTGAGCTCAGTCTCGGCATGTTCATCTCTCTATCGAAACTCCTCTCTCTTGTGTAGACTGCTCTAGCATGGCCTCTATAGCAATCCTATATCTGACGAATGGCATAAATATCTTAGCATGCCACCCAGTGGATGATCGTGGTGAATAACCTGCCCACACCTGCTGCTCTGAGGCATCTGTAGGTACTATGTCTCCTATGACGTGACTCACAAAGTCTTGCCATGCATCGGTCCCAACTACAAAACAAAGGAAAAGATAGATGTTAGACTCCCAAATAAATATCACAAATAATAAACTATACAAAACATACACTAATAAATCAAACCTAACCTGGATCTCCATCTCACTAGGATGGATCTCAGATCACCGATGGTGTGATGAGCTTTGTTGTCTGATCTACAGCTGGGGGCATAGAACTACTAGGCTCCCCCCACTTTGTTTAACTAGGCCTCACATCGTCTGCAGGTGTAGTACCACGAGCTTTTGACCGTGATCTCGACTCAGTCTCCTCGTCAGTGTCTGCCTCCTACTGACTCTGTCACGATCTTGCTCTGAAGACGTATTATGATGGGACCTCCTCCAACCCATCCTCATCCTCTTCAAGATCGTCGTATCCCACAAAATCACTGACGTCGTCCTCCACCCCTGTGTCACTCGCGTGACCAACCCAAGGTCAAGCATCCCCTATAGGGTGCCCAGGTGGAAAGATAGGTGCAGGCCGTGCTGTGTGCCACCAGGTCCGATATGCTCAGGTACACCTGATGTCATCTATGTCTGACACTGGCTCTGCATCCTCAGGACCCTCGACGTCGCTAAGTGGTACGTCTGCTATAGTTGGTCACGGATGGTATTGGCTCTAACTGCACTCCAAGCTGCACACATATAGCTTGGATGAACTACAGCAACATCCTATATATGTCCGAACTGTCGTGCCACCCTATCAAAGTAGAACCAAGATATAGTATGATTGAGGCAACCAACCATCAACTGATCCCTCTGCATCCGAGCTAACTACCTCTGCTTGCCAGGCCATCTAATGTAGCCACGATACACTCTCTAGATAATGTCACTAGGCTATAATCTATCAAATACCACTCTCTAGTTTAACAGATTGTCGTGCCTCCAACACCTGACCAGTGGATAGGCATAGATGTGAGGATGGGTGAATGCTGCCTCTATAGGAAATCCCACTGGTTGTGTGCACCTAATGTACTCAAAGGCCTAGAGCTGTAGTAATGTGCAGAGCATCAGACTATGCATCTCATAGTGGACATATCACCCTAAGTCACAATAAAGGTGTGCAAGCATACTACGCCCCCATGCGTGGACAGTTTGATGCTCCTCCATCGCTCTAATAGTATGAACGAGACCCCCATGAAGGTGAGTGCCTCATCCATCTGGTGTGATGGCTAGTGTGAATGTTACAATCATGATCCTCTGTAGTAAGGGAATGTCTCTGCATCCCTGCTCTAGTAAACAGAGCTGAATATGTCCTCGCTCTGCCTGTGAAACAGTGTGACCCAAGCAGTATAGTTGACTCTCACGAGTATACCCCACTGAGCGATGTCCAACAACCCTCACTGTCTCTCCTTGGATTGGTAGTTGAAAGATCATAAATACATCCTCCAGTGTGATGGTAATCTCACCAGTCGATAAATGGAATGTGGATGTATCTGCATTCCATCTCTCCATTAGTTCCATGAGCATTGTGCAGTGGAATCTGATTGTGGGCATCTCAAACGCCCACCATAGGCCCACCATCTATAAATGCTCTCTCTCTGTGACAGTCAAGGCGCTAGCGCGCTCTCGTAGAAGTGCCATCAGATGACCACCTGTGTGCTCACACATCTTAGGGACATCCTGTAGATTAGAAAGTAAGCAAGAGTATCAAAATCCCCTCTAGAAACTAAATTAAGCTATCAAGAACTGAACAAAATGCATGTGCCTAGGGCCTGTGTCCTTTGTGGACCAAGGCCCCTAGGAAGACTAGGCCGCCCCAAAGGGACACTGGCACCCTTGTGGGACTATGGTGCCCCAGAGAGACTCTAGCGCCCTAGGTGGACCTGGGCGCCCCTGTTTGGGAACCCTATCCACCTTCCCCTCTTGGCATAGACATCAATAAACGTGAAAGCAAAGGTACAACAAAAGATGACAAAAGAGTTAGATCAGGACCCTACCTCAGCCTCAAAATGTCTCTCCACCACTCAAGCTCGGAGCATCTCCAGTCATGGTGGATGATATGGACGTTGGCTCGGCATGGTCGTTCTCCTATTTTCCTTCTCTCTGCAATGACAAGAAACAAGAATGATTTAGTGATAAGTGACAACTCCCCTTTACATAAATTAAGTGAGTGAGAATTCCTATCCCTAAATAGGTGCAAAAGTGTGCTCTTTCACTCTTGAGCCCTTTTCTTGAGTTGTCGAACTCTGATTTCAGTGTCGTTTGTTGCGTTGGACTCTAGGTTCCACTCTCTTTCTTCCCCAATGTGTTATGTTTGAGCGTTGTTTCTTCAAATGACCCTCACAATACATTTCCCCTGAAATCGATGCACAAGGATATCTCCTTGTGTCTACTCTTGGACTAAGCAAGCAGAAACAAGGGGGGGTATATATCTCCCTCGATTTCCTCCCTACCTCATCACTCAACCCCCTTAGCATTTTGATACTGACTCATTGGTGGTGGTTGCAAGTTGATTTGATTTGTGATTTATTTGACAAATGTTCCTTTGTAGTTTGCAGGTCCTAACTTTGTGGTCTTGCAGGATTGCAGACTTGGGGGCTCCTTCCTTCTCAGTAACAACACTCGGCTTCCTCTACAGTATCCTTTTGGGTATCCTTTTTGTGATTGATGTATTTACTTTCCTTTAGAGGCATATGCATGTAGTGTCATATGGCCACTAAAGTGGGGGCTAAATGTAATATCAGAAATTGTCCTCCTGTATGGAATGGTACAATTTCCCTCAGTTTATCTCCTCACTCTTGATGACCTCTCAACCTTTTCTTTTTCGACCTTCCTGAAACCCTGATTGACTAAGTCTAGGGGCAGTTTATTCACTTTTTGAGCTAACTTGTTAATAGAACCTGGAAAGGGGATTTGAGATTTGGGTCCCTAGGGCCCCCAAAAATGTAGGTTTGAGTGGAAATTGGGGCTTGGACTTGGGCGCCCACGCCCTAGACCTCTCTTGTTTCCTGGGATTTTGAATTTTGGCAGGGTGTCAATTCCTGCCGAGTGCCTCGAGATTTCATTTTCAAATTCTCAGTTTTTACATGATATCGAGACGTTATTTTGAAATTTGAATTCCCTAAAGCTAGATATAAAAAGACATTTGCAAATCATTTTATCACACACAATTCTTATGCAAGCTTGATGCCAAAACTCTGCTACAATTGCCATTGAAGATCAGTGACTTGTTGAAGCTCATAGAAGTATTCTTTATTTGCTATTTTGGAGACAATGGATGGAGATTCAGAATCAAGATCTTGAGTCTATCTTGCTCTTCCTAGGGTTTGTACACCCTTTGCATGATCGGGAGAAGGGTTGAAGCCTCCAACAACAAGCTTGGAGATCCTCCGCAGACATTGCTGATTCACCTTCTTGTTCATGCAAGTCTTCATTTATCTCATCTCCTTAAGGTGAAGTTGTATGTGTATATTGATGCAAAGCAAGTTTTTGATCTTCCCTTGATTGAGACATCTAGGGTTTGATTTTTATGCATACACACATTGTTAGGTTTGCACACACTTCTGTAAATATTTATCTTTGGCTATTGTTGAGGTAGAAATACCGAAGACAGGGCTTGATTGAAGCAAGCTCCTATATAGCCGCAACATTTTCCTTCTTTTGTAGGTTCAGATCATATTTTGCAGGTTCTGGCAAAAAGAAGCTACAGAAAGAAGGATATTGGGGGTACAGTCGCGACAGACTTTTGAATTTTTAGATTCTGAGACTTGCGGGACATTGGAGCGGGTGCCCTAGTCCAACCAGGGGTTTATTCCAAGATCTGGAAGCCTTTTAGCAGTCTCAGACACGCTGTGTAGAAGATTTTCTAGTTTGAAAACTTGCAGGACATTGGTGTCAGAATAAGGTTCCATTAACCTTGTAAATTCCAATATTGTATTTTATTCCATTTATTATTTATTATTTGTAATTACACATAAGGGAATGAGGTAGTCTCATTGACAGTTGTAATTTCAGAGTTACTGGCGGCAATTACAGAGTGACTTTTACTATTGGCAAATGCAAAAACTCATGGTAAATAAGGATAGACGTGCTCTCTTGAGGAATATACTATTTTTAGCATGTATGACAACTGTCATAATGTTTGGTGAGTGAATCTATGACAGCTGTAAGTTGTCATAAGATTCTGAGATTCTATGATGCATATGATGGATATGTTAGTTGTATATTTGCTATATTTAGCCCAAAATTCCTATCTTGGAAAGATACTCTTTTGCCAGAATCTATGACTGTTATGACACGTCATAAGACGTTGTAAGAGGCCAGGTTTAGTCTTGGGAGCCCAACCTTTGAATGGCTATTTTGGGACAAGTGAAAGATGCTTGTAAGATGGTAATTAATGTTTACAGGTTGGAGAATCTTAGGAGAGAGAAGGTGAACACCTAAGATGAGTTAGAAAATGTTTCTATAAGTATTTTCCATGTATTAGTTGCTGCAATACAGATTTTAGGTACTCAGGTGTTGCCGGAATGCTGTCAGATCGAAGACTGGTGGAGAGAGTTGAAGTGTTGATGTATTGTAAATCATTTTCAGATTAATACAAACATTGGGACTCTTTCCTGTGTGGAGTTTTTTACCCGAAAGGGTTTTCTCCACATTAAACATTGTGTTATGTGTTCATATTTCTGATTTTGCATTTTTGTAAAGCATAGTTTTGTTTCTGTGTTACAATCTCCATTAATAACACACAGTTAAAGATTGTAGAAATTTATATTGAATCAGATTCCCATTGAAGTAGTGTTGCTTTCATTTCTAACATTTGGTATCAGAGCCTAGTCAACTTTGACTCTTGGGTGGTAGTGTGGAAGTTGTAGCTGCAGTGGGAGATTTGATTGTGTATGTTTTGCAGATCTTGTGTTGTTATTATGGCTGCACCCACCATTGCATCAACCTCTCGATTGGACATTGAGAAGTTCAACGGAATAGGGTATGAGTTGTGGAAGCTAAAATTTGGAAGAAAAAAACTAATGGTTAGCTGTCCAAAAAGAGAAGAAACCTGACGATGTCTCTCAAGATGAGTGGGATAGACTGGATAAGAAGGTACGGGGAACCATCCAATTGTGTCTTTCAGACTTTGTCCTATTGAATGTTGAAAAGGAAGAGACTACATACAAGTTGTGGAAATGGTTGGGTGAGATCTATCAAGCCAAGAGTATGGTAAATAAACTTTATTTAAAAAGAAAATTATTTTTCATGAAAATGCGAGAAGGTGAATCAGTTGCAGAGCATTTAAATATTTTTAATTTGTTAGTGAGTTAGCTTGATTCAGTAGATGTTGAGGTTAGTGAGGAAGATAAATGTATCTTACTTCTTTGTTCTTTACCTAAGTCTTGGGAGAATGTTATCCTTGCTATCATTGCTAACCTTGCAGATCTGAAGTTGGATGCTCTTATTTTAGTGCTACTGTCACAGGAATTGAGGAAGAAGAGTTTAGATAGTTCAGGGGATGCTCTCAGTGTCAGGGGAAGGTCTAAGGAAAGAGGACCTAAAAGAGATCAGAAAGGAACTAAGGACAAGTCCAAGGGTCGATCTAAGACTCATGGTAAAAAGAACAGAGTTAAGTGTTGGAACTGCGGTAAAAGGGGACATGTGAAGGAGTGTAAAAACCCCAAGAAATAGTGGGAGAGTCTTTCGAATAAGTCCTCAAACGTAGGTGAAGAAGTTTTACTTTCTGCATGTAATGTTGCTTCTAATGAAAATTGGTTGGTTGACTCAGGATGCTTGTTTCATATGACTCCGCATAAGAAATGGTTCTCCTCATATGAAGAATATGATGGAGGTAATATCTACCTTGGTGACAAATCTACATATCCGATTGTCAGGAAATGAAAGGTATTTTTGTGTTTCAATGATGGAAGGATTAAAACCCTCCCTGGTGTTTTGCATGTTCTTGGATTAGCTAGAAATCTGATTTTAGTTTCAAAGTTGAATGATTTGGGAATACGTGTGACATTTGACAAGCATGGATGTAGATTAGTGAGAGGGAACTTGGTGGTAGTGAAGGGGAGGAGATTCAGAAGCCTATTCAAGCTTGAAGCCACTACAGTTTATAATGCCTCCTATGTATCTGAGGCTTTTGAAAACACTTGTATGTTGTGGCACCATAGATTGGGCCACACAAGAAATAATGTATTAAAAACTATTAAGAATAAAAATTTGTTGGATGGTTTCTCCTATTCTGATGAGCACTTTGATTTCTGTGAGCATTGTGCGTTTGGTAAACAAAACAAAAAGTCATTTCCTTTAGGAAGCAATAGAGCAAAAGAGAAGTTAAAAATTATTCATACGGATGTGTTTGGACCTGTGGATAATGAATCTATCAGAAAATCTTGTTATTTTGTAACCTTCATTGATGATGTATCTAGATTTACATGGATTTATTTTATGAAGCATAAATCTAAAGTTTTCACTACGTTTAAGGAATTCAAAGTCTTAGCAGAGAACCAATCAGGTTTAAAGATAAAAATATTAAGATCTGACAATGGAGGGGAATATTGTTCTAAGGAATTCGATGAGTTTTTCAAGCATGTAGGTATAATCAGACAAAAGACAACTCCATATACACCACAATAGAATGGTGTTGCAGAAAGGATGAACCAAACAATTATGGAAAGGGCCAGAAGTATGCTTAGTGATGCACAGTTGGATAAATGCTTTTGGATAGAGGCTGTGTGTACTGCTTGCTACTTGATAAACGGATCTCCTTGTAAGGCTCTTGATTCGACACCTTATGAAGTGTGGACAGGTAAGAAACCTTCTGTTTCACATTTAAGGGTTTTTGGCTGTGAGGCTTTTGTTCATGTGCCTAAGGAAAAGTAATCTAAGTTGGATCCAAAGGCTGAAAAGTGTACATTCATTAGATATGGTGATAATGTGAAAGGTTATAAGTTTTGGAATCCACTAACCCGCAAGATTATCTTTTCTAGAGATGTTATTTTCAGGGAACTTAGAGCTATTTTTGAACCTGAGCAGCCAAAAGAAAAAGATGAAAAGGTAAAGAAGGTGTGCTTTGATTTAGAGCAGTAAGATGCACCTCAAGAAGAACAGAATCATGGATTAGGGGGTGAAGAAGAAGAAGAAGATTCAAGTAGTTCTGATGAAGATGAATCTGTTGTGACAAAAGAAGTTGGTACAGATGATCATACAGAAGAATGAGTAGAGTCTCTTACTCCACCCTTAAGGAGATCCACAAGACAACAGAATCTAGTTGACAAGTATAGCCCACCAGATTTTTGTTCTGTATATGCTTTATTGAGTACTAACGATGAACCTAGATCCTACAGGGAAGCTATTTCTGTAGATGATAGTGAGTCTTGGCAGCTAGCCATGCAGGAGGAGATGATGGCTTTAGACTCTTATAACACCTGGGATCTTGTTCATTTTCCCAAAGAAAGAAAGGCCATAGGATGTAAGTGGGTCTTCAAGAAGAAGTTTGGAGCAGACGGGTCATTGGAGAAGTACAAGGCTAGACTGGTAGCCAAGGGCTACTCCTAGAGAGAGGGAGTCGATTTTAGTGAGATATTCTCTCCTGTTGCTAAATTGACTTCTATTAGATTTCTCTTATCCATTGTTGTAGCTTATGATTGGGAGATTGAGTAAATGGATGTTAATACTACATTCTTGAATGGAGATCTTGAAGAAGAAATTTATATGCAACAACCTACAGGTTTTGAGGTAAAAGGAAAAGAACATTGGGTTTGCAAGTTAAAGATCTCTTTATGGTCTAAAACAATCCCCTAGAATGTGGTATCAAAAGTTTGATTCATTTGTTTTGAAATTGGGTTTTGTTAGAAGTGAGGAGGATCATTGTGTTTACATTCATTGTGTTGATGATTCTATACTGGTTATTGCTTTGTATGTTGATGACATGTTTTTCAGCAATACTAAGGGTATGGTTAGTGAGCTTAAAGCCCAACTTTCAGGTGCATTTGAGATGAAGGATCTTGGTGTTACAAGGTATATTCTGGGAATGGAGATCAGGAGGGACAGAGTTAATAGAAAGCTTTGGTTGTCACAAAGTAAGTATGTGAATACTATTGTGCAGAGGTTTAGTTTGCAGGATTGTAACCCAGTTAGAGTTCCTTTACCCATTGGTACTAAGCTTTCATTAGATATGTGTCCAAAGACTGAGGATGATCTTGAGAATATGTCTAATGTGCCATATGCTAGTGCTGTAGAGAGTTTGATGTATGCAATGGTTTGCACTAGACCAGATATTGCCCAAGTAGTGGGAGTTTTGAGCAGATTTATGTCTAACCCTGGTAGACAGCATTGGAACTATGTGAAGACGGTGTTTAAATATCTTACAGGTACTCCTGATCATTGTTTGGTTTATTCTGGTACTGATAGTGTTGATAAATCTTTGGACATACAGGGTTTTGTTAATGCAGATTGGGTAGGTGACTTGGATAGTTGAAGGTCCACTAGTGGCTATGTGTTTACTCTGTTTGGAGGTGCAGTGAGTTGGATGAGTAAGAGGAAGCCCACAATTGCTTTGTCCACTACAGAAGTAGACTATATGGCTGCTACTCATGTCTCTAAGGAGGCAGTTTGGTTGAGGAGACTGTGTACAGGTATTAGTTTTGATTGCAAGATCATTCAGATTGGTTGTGATAGCCAGAGTGCTATCTGTTTGGCCAAGAATCCTATGTATCATGCTTGAACTAAGCATGTTGATGTTCAGTATCACTTTGTTCAAGAGTTGGTTGCAAATGGGCAGATTGAGCTAAAAAAGATAGACACTCAGGAGAATGTTGTAGATTCATTGACCAAACCTGTGAGCATAGAAAAGTTCATGTGGTGCAGAGAGGCCATGGGCCTTGTTTCTAGTGCCTGATTATTTTTCATTTGTTTTCTTATGAGTTGATTTAAAATGTATAATGTCAAGTGAGAGAATGTTGGAATAAGGTGCCATTAACCTTGTAAATTCCAACATTGTATTTTATTCCATTAATTATTTGTTATTTGTAATTACCCATAAGGGAATAAGGTAGTCTCATTGACAGTTGTAATTTCAGGGTTACCGGTGGCAGTTACAGAGTGACTTTTACTATTGGCAACTGTAAAAACTCATGGTAAATGAGAATAGGTGTGCTCCCTTGAGGAATATACTATTTTTTGCATGTATGACAACTATCATAATGTTTGGTGAGTGAATCTATGACAGCTGCAAGTTGTCATAAGATTTTGAGATTCTATGACACATATGACAGATATGTTAGTTGTATATTTGCTATATTTAGCCCAAGCTTCCTATCTTGGAAAGATACTCTTTTGTTGGAATCTATGATGGCTATGATGCATCATAAGATGATGTAAGAGGCCAGATTTAGTCTTGGGAACCCAACCTTTGAATGGTTGTTTTTGGACAAGTGTAAGATGCTTGTAAGATGGTAATTAATGTTTACAGGTTGGAGAATCTTAGGAGAGAGAAGGTGAACACCTAATATGAGTTAGAAAATGTTTCTATAAGTATTTTCCATGTATTAGTTGTTGCAATACATATTTTAGGTACTCATATTTTAGGTACTCGCGTGCTGTCAGATTGAAGACTGGTGGAGAGAGTTGAAGTGTTGTTGTATTGTAAATCATTTTTAGATTAATACAAACATTGGGCCTCTTTCCTGTGTGGAGTTTTTTACCCAAAAGGGTTTTGTCCACGTTAAACATTGTGTTATGTGTTCATATTTCTAATTTTTCATATCTATGAAGCATAGTTTTGTTTCTGTGTTACAATCTCCATTAATAACACACAATTAAAGATTGCAAAAATTTATATTGAATTAGATTTCCATTGAAGTAGTGTTGCTTTCATTTCTAACAATTGGAGCAGGCACCCTAGTCCAAGTGGCCCTCAAAATCTAGGTACACCGTCTCTAAAACTCTATCTCTACACTTCTGTGATCAATTTTGCCAGTTGCTTCATCAGTTTTTATATATTTCTAATTTAAGGCATAATTAGGGTTTTACTCGATTCAAAGGAAAACACTTGATAAAATCTTGATTAGGGCCTTAGGTTTCATAACCATACAAGTGTAAGGGATAGACAAAGTGATTAGAAGCTTGTTCACAAGCTTGGTCTAAATTTCCTCCCAATGCTTAGTAGTGAGATTGTGGTATTTAACCTAGTTTAAACAAACTATCAAATTTCACACTAAACAAATTCTAAATAGCTTAGAAAAAACATAAGGAAAAAGATGCCACATCTGTTGCTAATAGGACAATCCAACCAAAATCATTTCGGTTGAAATAATTTTAGTTAGAATTACAGACAACTTGCAAAGAAAAAATGAGGGTAAGAATAGGTTTTTCTCAACTTTTTTCAATTGAAACAATTTTGTGTGGAACTTTAGCATTAGCAGATGTGCCATGTTATTGCATGTGTTTTTAGCTAAAATTGTTTCAACTAGAAATTTGGCATCCATGTCCATGCCGTGTCATTGCACATTTTTGAATCAAACTTGTTTCGACTAAAACTTTTTCTAGCCAAAATGTCTTTTTTGACCTGAAGTGTGACACAACTTTGAACTTTTATCATACTCTCTTTTTGAAGACTCCCTTGATTTCTTTGAATAAAATCATCATCAATTACCTAGGCTTCTTCACCTAGGTAGGGTTTAGAGGGACATTTGACCATCTTATGCCCCAAATTATTACAGTGGAAGCACCTGAAGGGTAACACTTAATAGTTTAAAAATTGAATCCAAGAACCTCACGATTAAGAAATCCTTATGGTATGAAAAATGGGCTAAATAAAACATGTTTTGAATTAGATAACCGGGAAGGACCCGAACCCATACATAGAAGCCAAAAAGGCAAATTAAGTGAGTTTCATAGGCAGTGAAATTGAGAAATGAGATTTTGAAAGGGCTCGAACCCTTAAACAACAAAAGGCAACCCCGCTGTGAAAAACAAGGACAAAACGTTAGGGACTAGATGACACTAGAACCCAACCTAGCAATACGAATGCCTTTGACATGAGGGTGCAAAGTAGAAACAGACTTAGGAAGACCTTTTTTCCTTCTTTCAACAATGGTCCATGAACACAAAGAGTCTATGTCCATAGGATAAGGAGAGAGGGAAATCCTCATCAAATTCTTCTATTAAAGATAGAATTTGAGAAGAGGGGGAAGCCCCAACACAAGAAGCTAGGGTACTTGATGACTGAACTGGAGTAGGAAGCTCCTCATTGTCCACAAGAGAAAGGGAAACCATCGGCTAATCAGAAGTCACTGGAGGAAGTGGGGGACACGCGGCAACCTCAGCTGCCAAAGCTCCCATAGGACATGAAGTGGGCGAAACAACAACTGGAGAGGGCATACCAGCCGACGAGGGAGCATTCTCCAGAGAGTCAGAAGCACTGATGGTCAAGTGATCTTCCAAAGCATTCTTCCACCAGGTGGCCACACCCTTGCGATGAGAGTGGGGACAAATAGAGGCCAGGTGGCCAGTGGCAAAATACCATCTGCATTTGAATGTGAGGCCCTCATAATCAAGCAATTACATCCACGACCTATCCCCAACCTATAGAACCACCTCCCCATGAAGGGGTTTGGAGATGTCAATGTCGACCAAAATACAGGTGAACGTGGAGTGTCCCATGTAAGAGGTTGTAGAATCCATCATCAAGAAGCAATCGATAGCATTTCCAATGTCCTCGTAACAGAAATCTTCCCAGCATTGAAGAGGGAGATTCGGGAGCCTAACCCATGTTGGCCTAATGTTGAGAGGCTCGGTAAGAGGGTTGAAGGAGCAAGACCAAGGTTTAATGAAGAGGGAATGCACTCCCCACATCCAAACCTGACTGTTCAACACAGTATCCTATTCCTCTGGGGAAACGAAGGTCACCACAAGAAACCCCTAGCGCACAGAAATAGCTCAATCTTGCCCTCCACTGAAGGCTTCCAAGACTCCAAGACCCAGTTGTGCAGGTCTGGTAGGGACGACCACAAGTTGTTGAATTTGCAAACAACCCCATAACGCTGATAAAATTCCTCATTCTCAAGAACCTCATTCTAGCACACCGCAACTAGGGGAGGTAGTGCAGAGGGCAGAGGAACAACTCTTAAAGAGGGGTGAGCAGGAAGCTTCCTATAAGATAAAGTATTATTTGCTTCAAGAAAGAGAGCCCTAAAAGAGCCACACACTCCATATACAACACTGAAACGGTAGGGTGTTGGGGGAAAACCTATCACAGACATAGAGACGCCAATAGGCTCTCCTGATGGAATGCTAAAACTGTAGGGCATTGGGGGAAATGCCATCATAGGAATAGAGTCACCAACAGATAGAGCCTCCAACAGAATCCGCTCAACAACGCCATTAGCTAACCCAAGATCTGTAGCCGCAACACCAACCAGAAGGGCCATCTTGTGGACATTGCCCAGGGATGGGGCCAGGATGACAAGGGTCAGGGAAACCTTCTTAGCATTCAAAAAACCCTCGTGCGGGAGCCCCATCGCAGCAAAAAAATATGATAAGTTTTAAATTAATGGGCTTTAAAATGTTGACAAGACATACACATTCACAAATCTTCTTTGAGAATCTATCTGGTTTGTATTTATTTTGACAAAATCTCCCACCTTTTCAACTAGTCATTTAATTAGAAATGAATCTCTTATCACAAAATAAGGTTATACAAATAAACCTACATAGAAACCTTGGTGATAACAATAATGACAAGATAAAAAGGGGGTCAAGGACTCACGAAAATTCCCATCCTACCAAAAAACCATGGTCCATTTTTCCACACAAAGGTTCTATCCTTAACAATATGAAATTAGACTAAGGAAAAACCTTTTTCCAGCAAAGATAAAGATGCATTTACAATGTTCATCTAGGTTTCAAAGTTGTAATGCCCAAAAATAACTAAGGGTAAAACATGCAAAAACAATGCCAACAATTTTTTTGCACTAACAACCATAATACACAATGCATGCTATAACAACATTGTATTGTCCCACATGACAACTCACATACAAAACACCATACATGTGCGAAAGATATTTTTAAATGTTTTATTTAGAATTCTAGTTCGGATGTTACACACAATACCATTAATAGTATTCAAAACCATGAAGGAAACCATTTAATACTTGTCTCAATGTTCAACATGCATGGAGTAGTTATGTACAAGAACCACTCACCTCTTTAAGACCATCATGTACTAAAATATTCCTTATGACTCTTCACCTCCCTAAAATAGAGCACCATTTTTCAAGTGGACTAGTCAACCCACTAAATACTCTTACAAGGTGTCATTAATGTCATAAGTAATTCCTATCTTTTACACATCTCTTACAATGTCATAGCCAATATGCCAAGTGTCTAGAAAGTGTCACATCCTCCTCTCATAGAATCCACTCCCAATTCCAAGAGGCTTCTAATAATAAATAATATTACAAAGATTATTCTCTAGGATCCATAACATCAAATGTTATATCCATTAACAATAAAATATTACAACTTAACTTCTTAGGATTTTGCAATGTGAATAGCACACCTCAATCCTAACATTTTTCGGATGTGTGTGTATCACATGTAATAATTATTGTGTAAAATTGAGAATCCATACCTATGAAGTGTATTTTGGGTAAATGCTATTGAGATAATCTGTAGTGGGTTGACTAGTCCAATTGGAGCACCATTTTCCACATGGACTAGTCAAACCAATAAATGCTCTTACAAGACATCATAAATGTCGTAACTCATATCTTTTACACACCTCTTACAATGGCATAACCAATATGCCATGTGTCTAGAGAGTGTCACATCCTCCTCTCATGGAATCCATGTCCAATTCCAAGAGGGTGCTATTTTTTATTGGTAAGGAGGGATTTTTTAGGATGGCCCCACACCAATGGAGGTCACAAAGGGGACCTCCTCCCCATCCACATATTCAACTTAGATCACTTATTTAATATAGAAGCCACAATGGAAGTCCAAGAGCCACGACCTGGAATTCCAACTATAGATGTCACTTGGGGGATTTGAACTTGGATCTCCATCTTGAGAACCTTATGGCCTTGTCATTTAAGTACAACCCCTTTGAAAAGAGGGCGCTAATAGTAAATAATAATATTACAAATGTTATTTTGTTTAGGTTCCATAACATCAAATGTTATAACCATTAACAATAAAATATTATAACTTAATTTCCTAGGACTTTGCAATGTGAATAGCACACCTCAATTCTAACATTTATTTGGATGTGTGTGCATTGCATGTAATAATTATTGTGTGGAATTGAGAATCCATAACTATGAGGTGTTTCATTGGGTAATGTTATTAAGATAATCTTTATGCATACTAAGATATTGATGAGACCATAAACTATCTCATCTTTAGCCAAATAAAAGCATCTTTTTGCACAATCAATGTTGTTGCATGTCTTAATAGTATTGCATGTTTTAATTTATGATAAACAATTAGGGCAGAGTCTGTGAGTAAAAAAGTTGAATCCTCTGCCCTGAAAGAAAAGAAACAGCCCCTCCAATAGTCCTTATTAGATATTTTGCCACAAACAGTGGATAAAGGATTCAAGAAAGTTTTCAAAGATGAGTTTCAAGGTTGTAGAGATGCCATAATCCCTGTCTCTGGTTGGAACCTATTCTGGTATTTCTATGACAAGAATGACCGACAACCTCCCGTGTGCAATCCATGGAACTTAGACTTGGAAAAATTGATATTGCCTAATGTTTTTGTGGACATTGAGCTCATCACAATTATCGCACATTGCTATCATCTAGCTACTAAGACAGTAAGGTTTCCTGATGGTTTGCCATTGGTAACAATGTCAAGGAAAGCCATAATCGATTGTTTCATGTTAAACAAGTAGGATCTAACTGTTGTGGATATTCAGAAAAGAGAAGAAGACTACAAGAGGTTGAGAAAGACCTATAGGACTGATGAATTGCCCATGTATATGAGAAAAGGGGCCAATAATAGAAGAAGCCTATCCCTACCACCTCTGTAGAGCCTTTCTCTGTTGATAATTTCACAGCATATTTCAAGAAAACATATTTTTCTTTGTGTCAAATTCTAGGGGTAGATGCATAAGAGAAAATGCCAATGGGGATCATGATGATGGCAATGAGGATAAAAAATCCTAAGTTGAACATTCAATATGATTTTGCCTCATATCTAGAGAAACAATTGCATGAGGGATTCCTTCAAATATTAGAAAACAGGGGACCAATGAAGTTCAAGCATTACTTTTTGTTGTGTCATTTGATTTTATTTCAAAATAGAATGAGCTGGAGTCCAAGGATGGATTTGACCATGGTTGATAACAAGGGATACAAATTTATTGTGCAATGCTAGTGTTAGCTTTGGGATATGAATTGCAACAAGGGTGACTATGTTTCTTTTCATGATGATTTCGCTGTCAGGATCATGGCCTCTCTAGGAAATGTTGTACCAAGATTGACACCAAAAGTAAGGGAAATGTTGAGACCACATGCAATGGTGCCAGAGAAGGGGCATACACACAATTTTGGTGATTTCTTCTTCTTTCCAAACTATACACTGCTAAGGGTTTATGGGTGCACTCAAGCCCCACATATTTTACCAAAATTATGTCATTGCAAGTTGGCATTTCTAGAATTCATGTGGCAAATGCTGTGGATAGAGAGGGATTTGATGAAAAAATAGAAAAAAGGAACATTCTTGCTAGACTTGACTGCGTTTCAAGGGTTTTCTATTGGTTCTGACACTCTTGAAGAGTTGCAAGAGTATTTGAAAAGTAGATATTCTTTGAAATGTGCTATGTATATCTATAGACTTCAACTTCAATTTGTTATCTGAACTTTCTTCCCCAATCTCCCAAATTGTATTTCCTTTGTTCCCTCTTCTTCACAATATGCTTCCACACATTTGTGGTTCTCCTTCCTCTGACAACCTATCCTCTGAACCCATTCTTTTGTGGTCTCTTATCTCCCTTCTATATTCTCTATTGGTAGCATTCCATTTCTTTTCCAAAGGCTACACATTCTCTATATTCCCCACTATATTTTTTTTCTTTGGTCTTGTTTCTCTTAAGAATTTGAGTACGCTAGTATGATTATCTTAGCATCACAGCAACATATTTTCTTTGTATAAGTAACTCACTCCTCTACAACTTCCTTCTGGTAACATCTTCCTTTTCTTCTAAAATGATCACCTTCATTTGGGTTCGTTTTCCTTTGGATTTATGCTTAAATCTAAACTTATTGTTGGCATTGCCAACTATAGTAAAATTTCAATTCACTATATTACTTGAGCAATGAATTATTTCCTCCTCTGCTCATTCCTTCTAGACACTGGAAACATTTCTTTTTACACTCCACTCCTCTTTCCAATAGCAATTGTGCCTCTTATTCTTCCTCACAAATCGATCCCTTCTACCTTCTTCTATAGCGTGGCATTTTCATATGGCAATTTGTTTTCATTTTATTGAATGAAAGGTTCTCTAGAATGTGAGGCATCACCTCAACCAAACCACAGACTACTAAGATCCAAATGTCACTACTACTTGAAGGCTTACATTCTGTGCCCTAGGGAAAAGGTCACTCTCAACCAAGTTAAGTTTTGTAAATAAACATGAAGTCTATGACCAAATGCGATGGCACCTTGATAGTACACTCATGACCCTTAATTAAAGGTTGAATCTTGTCTTCATCAAAGATTTAAAACTTAGTGTTCTCCATACCACAAAGGTCGCTCCCTCTTAAGATATTCATTATACTTTATATTATATACAACAACAAATTTCATTAGGTCTGCCTACCCATGTATGAGAAAATTAAAACTTTTCAAGGTTTTCAATTTCTCTATGTTGTCTGTGACATCTTGTACCTAACAAGGATGTATACCAAGGTGAGCTCTCCATATGATTATATATTGTTTGAATATAAGTAATGAGTAAGATCTCATCAACATCTTGTCAAACTACTAACAACAGCGGGTTTTTGTCACCTTCAAGATGACCACAACAAATTGTACAGAATGAGTGCTTGAGCCAAAATCCAATTTTCGCTATAACTCTGCACCATGGACTCAAAATCCCATGAAAACTAGTCAAGAAGTGTAGAATAACCTAACAAAGATCCCTACAAATCCATTCACTCTCAACCTTCACAGAATTCCTGATTTTAAACTTTCTCCAAATCATCAACACTAGTCAGAAAACATTAAATTCTCCAAAACCAAGAGGAATCTGACCCTGAAACCTTCGCCACAAATTCTGAAATCCATCCGACAATCTTCAGGTGTAAAAGGGTTTTCCAAGAAACATCACCAATTTCCCGAAACAATTGTTTCAGCGAAACTGCCTATTGTGTGCTGAAGCTAAAGTACAATAAAAACTCAAAACTTACAAATTCTACCTCACCACTTACTCCAATGGCCAAGAGATGCTAAATGAAAACCAAATCATAACAAAAATGAAACCCAAAACTCACACTATGTTTTTGGTTGATGCTGATCGTCAGTCCACCTGGATGCTCCTGCATCATATGTATGTATGTATGTATGTATATGTATGTATACACACACACAGATATATAATATATATATTATATATAATTCTGAATGAAAAATATTCTTCTTTATTAAACACAAAATATAATTTATAATGAACATATGGTAGTACTAATAAATAAATAAATAAATATATATATATATATATATATATATATATATATATATATATATATATATATATATATATATATATATATCCCAAAAGATTGCAATATAAATGTGTCTTGAAACTCTCTTCTATCTCTATAAATGCTTCAAACAACAACAATTCTATATCCATGAGAGAAACCCCTCCCTTACTCTCCCTCCTCCATAGCCACTCACTATGAACACTCCATTGTAGTGTATGCTAACTAAACAAATATTAAATCAAACTCAAAATCAATGAATCAATTAATCAAGATGATTTACTAATAAATCATTTCCTTACCAATATTAAACAAATATTTGATCTAAGAAACTAATTTCAACTACAAAGCACACATTATTATTACAACACTACAAGGTAGGTACTCGCTACTACGTGGCACTTATTATTATTATTATTATATACTTTCGCATCAAAATCGTAAATACAATACATATAAAATAACACTTCCACTTACACAAAATGTGGACGCGTTTGGAGATTAAAACTAGTTAGTAGTTATAACTTTCTCACAAATAATAAAATGTAATATACAATTGTTAAATATTAAAAAAAATTAAAAAATTTTATATAATTTTTAGAAATTAAATCATGTTCTACTTGAAAGCCATTTTAACTTAAAATAATAGATATAAAAATATATATCAAAATTTCTTTATTATTGTTTAATATAATGAAATATTTTTTATTTAAATATAATTATAATAAGGGAAGATGAAAGAATGCAAAATATGCAAAAATTGAATTATATGGAGAGGAGGTGTCGCTTTGTTAGTCCCTGTCGTAGGCAGGATAATTGTTGTTTCCACTTGCAAGTATTAGTTGGGTCTTGAAATATGTGTCAGGAGAATTTTTTTTCAATTTTCTAAAAAAACCATTTTTGCATTACAAAAATCTACAAAACCTAATTTTCCCATTGGTTAGGGGCTATTTTAGCCCATTGGTAATTGATTTTTTGATTTGCTTAAATCTGGCTAAATAAAAATTAGGGCAACTCTAAAATTTTGAAATGTTTATGATGTTCTTCTTTGTCTTTCCAGACAGACGCATTGGCTGCATTAGAGAAGACACAGGGAAATGAAAATTTGCATGTGCCACAGCGCTATCTGTGTGCCACATCCTCTATAGCCCCTCAAATGACTCCATTTTCCTTGTATCTCCTTTGTCATCATAGCGCTAAGAGGGACAATCCTGTCTAGAAGAAGTGTTATTTTTTTAATGATATTCCACTAGTTTTAAATACAGAGAAGTGGGCAAAGAAAGGAAAACCAAAGTGGAGGTAAAGACAATGGTGAGTGTTGGGACCTAAAATTTCCTACCAATTTTTGCAGAAATTCAGGATCCCATGATGAAAAAATCAATTTCAGTACTCAGAAATGCACCTGCATAATATGCTCAAGTGGCCTACTTTGAAGGATTATAATTCGAAGCCTATTCATCTTCATACAAAATCACTTTACAAACATGCTTATCTACCATATGTGAGTGACAAAACCTGATTTCAACTTCCTACGATCAGTTTTGACTAGTTTTTGAAGAACCAAGTTGGAGGGTTCTAGTAAAATTTGTTGTCTGCACATTGTGAAATTTGCCCGAGAGGTAAACTTTGGAAGCCAATATCCAACAACTGGATGATGCTCATGATGAACCAATTGGTATTCCTGATTTGCATTATGATAAGTTACTTTCATGCCAATTTTTAGGTTCCCAGCAACCCATTAGGTATTTTTCCAAAACCAAAAGCAATTGGGTTTTACACAGTTTTGACAGCTGCACTTCCAGAAAGTTATCACAGAGGTCAACTTTGATGCCTAATTTTTGGTGAAGCAAGATGACTGGTGAAAAATCCTCTTGTACACATACTCATTGTACCTAAATGACCTAACCGCCCAGGTTGCATCTTCCCAAAATCAGATTTGACATTTTTTCAAGGAGGTAAGCTGGTGAGCCCTAATTAGGTTTTGACAGGTGCAGTTTTAGAAAAGGCTAAGTAACTCACTTTGAACAATTATATCTCGCAACTCAGGATACATATTTCTAAACTATTTGTTGCACTGAATTCTTGGGTTGAAAATTTATACGCTTGTGCGTTTTCATGGCTCCAGGAGATAGTTTGACCGATTTTCTAGGGCAATTCTTAACGCTACTTGGCAAGTTTGATCACTATGTAAAAGTCTCAGGAAACTAATTTTGATGACAACCCATTGCAATTTTTCACTTCAAAGACACATTAGAATGGTCCTAGAGCAATTCAAGACCAAAAACTTGTTTCAAAATGAAATTTTTTAGCCGGGCCCACAAGGAGACCCGGCATGCTTCACACAATTATGAAGTCATATGGGTATTGAAGCTAGCACTATTGTATATGCCATGTCTACACTGAAGGGTCTGGTGACATGAAGTAAATTAGAAAATTTGGATCCCAAACTGAGCGGGTCACTTGCTTTGATTCTTCAAACTTCACTTTTGAAGGAACATCGTGTAAAAAACCTAGCCCATCTTTCAAAAAACCATATTCAGGGTGATTGTAAAAATGTTTTATACCTTGTTCGGCCTCAGATTAATTTGATGAAATTGATATCTTTACAGATTGAGGATGTTAAGCAAAACCATCAAAGAGAATACACTATGATTTTTGTTCCACGCTGCATTGTTGTTTGTGAGAAGATTTTGCAAGAGGAGAAGGTACATGCAATGGTCGAAATGGTAGAGTATCCATTATACATAGTGCTAGTTGATGAAGATATTTTGTCTTTTAAACTCGAACTGGCATACAAAGAGTGTCAAGTTGATGGTGATACAAGTTCACTTTGGCATGTTGCAAAAGCTATCCACAAGCTTCAGTCTGCTTTTGGTCTCATACCAAATGTGAGAGTGAAAGGAAAAGCAGCCACAACTGTTGCAGATATACTAAGCCGTATGCAACTAGAACAACCTGTAGTGTCATCCAATGCGGGGATTCTAGAGATTGATACAATTATTTTACTAGATCGTCATGTGGACATGATTACTCCCATGTGTTCTCAATTGACTTACAAAGGACTTCTAGACGAGTTCTTACATATAAATAATAGAGCAATAGAGTTGGATGCATCAATCATGGGTGCCCAAGAGGAGGCCATAGAAGCCAAGGTTTTACGCCAAAAAGCAACAACCATGAGGTAGGATTACATGGAAGTGACAACTACTAGTCAAATAGTATCAAAATTAAAAGATTTTGTGAAGAAATTGAGTTCTCTTCTAGAAATGATGAGACACACACATCTTGCTCAACATCTGTCCACATTCACTACAAAGCCAACTTTCCTACGTCGACTTAACATTGAACATACACTTATGGAGGATCAGAGTTATGACATATGTTTTGAGTACATTGAGGAGATGATTCATAAGCAGGAGCCCTTTCTTAGTGTTTTGCGGTTGCTTGTTTTGTTTTCCATCACTAATGGAGGCCTACCAAGAAAGCATCTTGATTATTCAAGGAGAAAGTTGCTTCATAGATATGGTTTTGAGCATATAGCAACACTCATTAACTTGGAAAAGACTAGTTTGTTTAAGAAATAAGATTCTAGAGCGGCGCAGCAAGAGCACATGTGCATTTTGTACTGCCAATCTCTTAAAAAATGCACTCAGTTGGGTCATTCCCAGGCCACTCTTTTATGAGGATGCATCAAGGTTAAGGGATGAGTTTGAGGCTAATAGGCATGTGGATGACATTGACACAATTAATAGGATGATTGAGGCAACAGAGGCAAAATTGACAAGATGGAGCCATCCAGATCCTTATATTGTTCCTTGGGCTCCTAAAGGTTCAAAATTTGCCTGAAATCCACCTGTTCCTGAGGTTGAAATTGTATTTGACCATGGCCTAGAGAAGTACAATTAGATGATGATGCTATTGACTACTTTAAATCTAGGGTAAAACATTCAGTTTGTCTTGTAAAATACTTTTCAAACCTGAATGCTATCAGTGGAGTTGATAATCTTTTAAAAAACTCTCAAGCAAATGCATATGGCGGGTATAAAACCAGACACCACAATCGTTGTCAACATCCTCCGTACTTGAGCTAAATAGTTAGGGCAAAATTTGAAAATATACAGAAGAAACTCACCAATAAAAACTCCTCGGCAAGAGAGATAAAGTCAGAGTGAAAATATTAAACTATGCTGATCTTAGAAGTCATGTCGACGGACCAGTTTCAGCAAGAGATATACCATTGGAATGAGTTCTCAAGGTTTCTCCAACTGTGTAAGTCACTCTGATACTCTGATACATAGGAAGAAGATATTGTTGGAGTTCTCCATTCAATGAAATGCAATACAGAATAAAAGAAATAGAACAAAGTTGATTTATCAAAATAATGATAAAACATAAGTAGTAAAACTTTGCACTCAATAGTGTAAAATGCAATTACATGTTCATCAAGGGATGAAATATTTTCACCAAGATAGTTAATTAACAACAATTATTTTGGTGAGTCATTACTTCTTACCCGAGGGATAAAATGGATGTTATTAGGAAAGGAGAAATAATATTTCTTCACAAGAAGTCATGGACATGAAGATTAAGAAGGGAGTATACTCGGAATGAAGACACATTATTAATAAACCCTAACTGTTTTTCCAGTGAGCACAATCAAATGGAATTCTTTGATGAAATCATATTAATGTGGGATAAAAAAATTATTAAAATAATCTCAGTGTGGGATTATTGCTTTAGGGACACACATCTTACCAATGATATAAAAGATTTTCACTAAGGTATGAAGTATTTCTATGAGGCAGATAATTATTTTATCCAGGGAAAGATTTTAAAATTACTTTGATTGCAAGACAATTAATCTGATAAGTAATTATTTTACCTAGAGAACATTTTATGCCAATAAAAATATTTCACCGAGGAGATAAAGGAAGGATAATCATATTCACCCGGATGAATACTTTTGTTGAAAGTGAAAGTACGCAAAGGAAAATATAAAGGAATTAAAGATCAAAGTATGATAAAATACTTTATTTCTCAAGGGAATGCAAAAATAAAGAAAGTTAAGATTAAATATTTAATTATTGCGGAAGACAACTAATTAAATAAAGAGTTGCAAGAAAAGGGTCACAACCCTAAATTTGCAAGATATATATGGGAGGAGCAAATCAGAAAGAGTGGGATAATCATCAGTAGTAGTAGGTTAGGAAATCATCAGTAGTAGTAGGTTAGGAAATCATCAGTTAATCAATTGCCTCAGCAGAATAATATGCTATGTATTGCAAGATCTTTTGAAATTATATAATGGAGAAGAATGCATGAATTGGTGGCCAAACACTGGTGTCAATTGTTTGTTAATATCTGATTATTTGGCTGTCTCCAGATTGGTGCTTTCATATTATTTAAATTGAAGTGTCAGAACTTAATTTATCAAAACATATTTGCTATTCTTGTGTAGTTTCATTAATTGCTTTCTCTCAGAGAATTAAATATCCTTTTAATAGATCACAGTAATCTGGGAGTATCACTTGGATCATTGAAGAAGAGCCCTATAATCGATAAAATTATCATACCCTCTCCAACTTGATTTTATCTTGTTATTCAAATCTACACTTGATTTGTCAGGGCACATTTGATGCTTTTGTGTGATTCAATTAACTGGTTCCTTCAAAAGGATTAAAATTTCCTATTAATTAATCATAGTAACTTGGTAACAATCTTTTGGATCATTAAAGAAGAGTCTGATAGTTACATTCTTGCACGTTTGTACAAGGTGCAAACAATCACAAGTGCCAAGCAATTCAAATTGTAGCTAGCAAGTAAGCCACATATCATTCACCTCTTGACTCCATTAGCCCACAGAAGAAGGCACTGGTCATACCCACTCCATTTTAGAATTTTATAAAATCTTACCCATACATTCACATTTCAAACTTTAGTAGGAGTAGTTAGTAAGCCTTCATCTATTTCACTTCATGCCACTTTGAATAGATCCATAAATTCAACTAAGTCATACAACTCTTAATCTCCTTCAACTATCAAGGTCCACCTACCTAGGTTTAGCAGAACCTGAAGTGCAGGGAGTCATCAACCACATAGGTTTTAACTCGGTTAGTTGGTTCAAAAATGTTGCAAGTTTGATCATAGAGCCCGGCATCCTCTTATGGTTTGTAACCTACATTTTTGAGACCCAACAAATTGGTGACTCTACTAGGAACTAATTCAGAATTTGGTTAAAGACCGTCTCATCACAGAATCAATACATTTTTTGAATTTCAACACAACTTGGTAACTCTGCTGGCAAGGACCCGCAAAGACAATCATTTTCCTACTTATTAAAAGTAGGTGGCGACTTTGAAAAAAATTTAATATCGGATCAAAAGAGATAAATTATAGACACCAGAGATATATTATATTATCCAACAATGAATGGAAGGAGATCTATGTTCTAAGGGAGTCCTAAGAAAAGGTGGAAAGATCCAACCACCTAATAATGTGAACACATTAGAGCAGGGTTTCACAACATTTCACACTAATGGTGGAAATCCCTCAACACCACCTAAAGGAAACAATATAAATAATAATATCCTCGATCACAGGATAGAGCCTCAAAAGGCAAATGAATCCCAGGCTGGGTGGAAGAAAATTAGGAGGGGTTTATTGATCACACTGTCATTGATTTTGATAGTATGACTAACCAAGATATTGAAGTGTATCTAGAATGGCAAAGACAACAACTCAGGGGACAAAAATTGATACAAGAAAGTCAAAAACTAGATAGACAATTGGCACAATTAACCATCCAGGTATGAAAACCACCAAAATATGTCCCTCCATAGAAACAAGATGGTAATGTCAATTCACATGGGCCATCTCAGAACACATATGCTCCAGGTATTTCAAGAGTACCTCATAATGCATGCGGTAACCCTACCCAACATAATATGCCACCACAAAGGCTCAAACCTAAAAATGCAGGTAACATTCCTCAATACTATCCACCACCAGGACAACGGTATGCCCCACAATATCACCAGCATGTGCCACATCAGAATATACACCCTCATCAACACCTCCAACAAAGTGTTTACCATCAGCCTCCATATGGATACCAATGTTACCACATTCCAACACCTTTGAACCTCTATTCACCAAATCCCATACGCATGAGTACAAAATTTGATATGACAAGATACCAACTATATCCATACCCAATTGACAGCAATTGGAGAAATATCGTTCCCAAATTCACTAGGAATAATGAGATATCAGCTGAAGAGCATGTCAGAAATTTCAATGCCTTTATACAGGATATTGGTATGGAGTATGAGGATGTTACTGAGAACACAATACCTGAAGAATGTACTAGCAATGAAGAAAGCAATGAAGCAGGTTTTCTTGATAGTGAACAAATAATACATCTAATTATAGTCAAATACCATAGTGAAACAAATTTTGCCCCAACCCTGAAGGCTCGAGCCTATAAATGCAGGTAACATTCCTCAATACTATCCACCACCAGGACAACGGTATGCCCCACAATATCACCAGCATGTACCACATCAGAATATACACCCTCATCAACACCTCCAACAAAGTGTTTACCATCAGCCTCCATATGGATACCAATGTTACCCAATTCCACCACCTTTGAACCTCTATTCACCAAATCCCATACGCATGAGTACAAAATTTGATATGACAAGATACCAACTATATCCATACCCAATTGACAGCAATTGGAGAAATATAGTTCCCAAATTCACTAGGAATAATGAGATATCAGCTGAAGAGCATGTCAAAAATTTCAATGCCTTTATACAGGATATTGGTATGGAGTATGAGGATGTTACTGAGAACACAATACCTGAAGAATGTACTAGCAATGAAGAAAACAATGAAGCAGGTTTTCTTGATAGTGAACAAATAATACATCCAATTGCAGTTGAATACCATAGTGAATCAAATTTTTCCCCAACCCACCCACCTCCATACTTGAATCAACGGTTTGAGGAAAAGGAAGGCTGCATATCTGAAAATGACTTTCAAATTTTTTCAAATCTAGTGTATGATGAAACACAAGAAATAAACTAGACAAAAGCATGCTTTGGTATGTGTGAGGGTGATTTTCATATATTTTTAAATCCTTTGTATGATGAGAAAAGATCATTTTCAAATGGCAAGGACAATGCATCAAGTTATAATGAAAATAGCTATAAAATTGAAGCTGATATATCACAATTGTCCTTAATTGACAATGCTAAATTTGATGAAGATAATGCAAAAGATAAAAATTTTACGAAGCCTGATATTGAAAAGTGTTGCATTCAGCATGGTTGTGTTTTTGGGACAATCATGTGTCATGTCTCTAAGGTGACGCCTGATAACAGAATGTGGACTAATAAGAAATGTGATAGAACATCTAATGATAGCATTGAAAATGGGTATTTATTGGCAAGTGACAATAGTGTTTCCAGACGTGTGATACTATTGCATGATGAGAATCAAATTTTTGATAGAGGAAAATACGGGTTTTTCAGTTGTGGTATGGTTTTTTAAACCATATCACCTTAGGGAAAAACTCATGTTTGGATTCTATTGCCCAATGGGGTAGGCATTGGTCTGCTCCCCAGAGATTTGGGATCTTGCTATGCCCATAGGGGGGATATATCCCTAGATAGAGCCACTATTGGGACCTAAAATTTCCAACCAATTTTTGCAGAAATTTCAGGATCCCATGATGAAAAAATCAATTTCAGTACTCAGAAATGCACCTGCACAATATGCTCAAGTGGCCTCCTTTGAAGAATTATAATTCGAAGCTTGCTCATCTTCATACAAAAACACTTTACAAACATGTTTATTTGCCATATGTGAGTGAGCACATCTGATTTCAACTTCCTACGATCAGTTTTGACTAGGTTTTGAAGAACCAAGTTGGAGGGTTCTGGTAAAATTTGTTGTCTGCACATTGTGAAATTTGCCCAAGAGGTCAACTTTGGAAGCCAATATCCAACAGCTAGATGACGTTCATGAAAAACCAATTGGTGTTCCTGATTTGCATTATGATAAACTACTTTCATGCCAATTTTTAGGTTCCCAACACCCCATTAGGTATTTTTCCAAAACCAAAAGCAAATAGGTTTTACATAGTTTTAACATCTGCACTTCCAGAAAGTTGTCACAGAGGTCAACTTTGATGCCTAATATTTGGTGAAGCAAGATGACTGGTGAAAAATCCTCTTGCACACATACTCATTATACCTAAATGACCTAATACCCCCCAGGTTGCAGCTTCCCAAAATCAGATTTGACATTTTTTCAAGGAGGCAAGCTGGTGAGCCCTAATTAGGTTTTGACATGTGTAGTTTAAGAAAAGATTGAGTAACCCACTTTGAATGATTATATCTTGCACCTCGGGGTACATCTTTCCGAACTGTTTGTTGCACTAAATTCTTGGGTTGAAAATTTACATGCTTGTGCATTTTCATGGCTCCAGGAGATAGTTTGACCAATTTTCTAGGGCAATTCTGAATGCTACTTGACCAGTTTGATCACTGTGTAAAAGTCTCAAGAAGCTAATTTTGATGACAACCCATTGCAATTTTTCACTTCAGAGACACATTGGAATGGTCCCAAAGCAATTCAAGATCAAAAACTTGTTTCAAAATGATATTTTTAGCCAGGCCCACAAGGAGACTTGACATGCTTCACACAGTTATGAAGTCATATGGGTATTGAAGCTAGCAATGTTGTATATGCCATGTCTACACTGAAGGGTCCAGTGACATGAAGTAAATCAGAAAATTTAGATCCCAAACTAAGCGGGTCACTTGCTTTGATTCTTCAAACTTCGCTTTTAAAGGAACATGGTGTTGAAAACCTGGGCCATCTTTCAACAAACCCTAATCAGGGTGATTGTAAAAATGTTTTATACCTTGTTTGACCTCAGATTAATTTGATGAAATTGATATCTTTACAGATTGAGCAAGATGTTAAGCAAAACCATCAAAGAGAATACACAGTGATTTTTGTTCCACGTCGCACTGTTGTTTGTGAGAAGATTTTGCAAGAGGAGAAGGTACATGCAATGGTCGAAATGGTAGAGTATCCATTATACATAGTGCCAGTTGATGAAGATATTCTGTCTTTTAAACTTGAATTGGCATACAAAGAGTGTCAAGTTGATGGTGATACAAGTTCACTTTGGCATGTTGCAAAAGCTATCCACAAGCTTCAGTCTGCTTTTGGTGTCATACCAAATGTGAGAATGAAAGGAAAAGTAGCCACAACTGTTGTAGATATACTAAGTCGTATGCAACTGGAACAACCTGCAGTGTCATCCAATGCGGGGATTCTGAAGATTGATACAATTATTTTACTAGATCATCATGTGGACATGGTTACTCCCATGTGTTCTCAATTGACTTACGAAGGACTTCAAGACAAGTTCTTACATATAAATAATAGAGCAATAGAGTTGGATGCATCAATCATGGGTGCCCAAGAGGAGGGCAAAAAAGCCAAGGTTTTACGCCAAAAAGCAACAACCATGAGGCAGGATTACACATAAGTGACAACTACTAGTCAAACAGTATCAGAATTAAAAGATTTTTGGAAGAAACTGAGTTCTCTTCCAAAAATGATGAGACACACACATCTTGCTCAACATCTATCCACATTCACTACAAAGCCAACTTCCTAGGTCGACTTAACATTGAACATACACTTATGGAGGATCAAAGTTATGACATATGTTTTGAGTACATTGAGGATATGTTTCATAACCAGGAGCCCTTTCTTAGTGTTTTGCAGTTGCTTGTTTTATTTTCCATCACCAATGGTGGCCTACCAAGAAAGCATCTCGATTATTCAAGGAGAGAGTTGCTTCATAGATATGGTTTTGAGCACATGGCAACACTCATTAACTTGAAAAAGATTGGTTTGTTTAAGAAACAAGATTCTAGAGTGGCGCAGCAAGAGCACGTGTGTATTTTGTACTTGCAGTCTCTTAAAAAATGCACTCAGTTGGGTCATTCGCAGGCCACTCTTTTATGAGGATGCATCGAGGTTGAGGGATGAGTTTGAGGCTAATAGCCATGTGGATGACATTGACATAATTAATAGAATAATTAAGGCAATAGAGGCAAAATTGACAAGATGGAGCCATCCAGATCCTTATATTGTTCCCTGGGCTCCTAAAGGTTTAAAATTTGCCAGCAATCCCCCTGTTCCTAAGGTTGAAATTATATTTGACCATGGCCTGGAGAAGTACAATTAGATGATGATGCTACTAATTACCTTAAATCTGGGGTAAAACATTCAGTCTGTCTTATAAAATACTTTTCAAACTTGAATGCTATCAATGGAGTTGTTGCTAATGTTTTAAAAAACTCTCAAGTAAATGCATATGGCAGGTATAAAACCAGACACCACAATCGTTGCCAACATCCTTCGTGCTCGAGCTAAACAGTTGGGGCAAAATTTGAAAGCATACAGAAGAAACTCACCGATAAAAACTCATCTGCAAGAGACATAAAGTTGTAGTGAAAATATTAAACTATGTCGATCTCAGAAGTCATGTCCATGGACCAGTTTCGGCAAGAGATATACCATCGGAATGAGTTCTCGAGGTTTCTCCGACTGTGTAAGTCACTCTAATACTCCGATACATAGGAAGAAGATATTGTTGGAGTTCTCCATTCGATGAAATGCAATACGGAATAAAAGAAATAGAACAAAGTTGATTTATCGAAATAATGATAAAACATAAGTAGTAAAACTTTGCACTCAATAGTGTAAAATGCAATTACATGTTCATCAAGGGATGAAATATTTTCACCAAGATAGTTAATTAACAACAACAATTATTTTGGTGAGTCATTACTTCTTACCCAAGGGATAAAATGGATGTTATTAGCAAAGGAGAAATAATATTTCTTCACAAGAAGTCATGGACAGGAAGATTAAGAAGGGAGTATACTCGGAATGAAGACACATTATTAGTAAACCCTACCTAATTTTCCAATGAGCACAATCAAATGGAAGTCTTTGATGAAATCATATTAATGTGGGATAAAAAAATTATTAAAATAATCTCAGTGTGGGATTATTGCTTTAGGGACACACATCTTACCAATGATATAAAAGATTTTCACCGAGGTATGAAGTATTTCTATGAGGCAGATAATTATTTTATCCAAGGAAAGATTTTAAAAATACTTTCATTGCAAGACAATTAATCTGATAAGTAATTATTTTACCTGGAGAACATTTTATGCCAATAAAAATATTTCACCGAGGAGATAAAGGAAGGATAACCATATTCACCCAGATGAATACTTTTGTTGAAAGTGAAAGTATGCAAAGGAAAATATAAAGGAATTAAAGATCAAAGTATGATAAAATATTTTATTTCTCAAGGGAATGCAAAAATAAAGAAAGTTAAGATTAAATATTTAATTATTGCGGAAGACAACTAATTAAATAAAGAACTACAAGAAAAGGGCAAGAAAAGGGTCACAACCCTAAATTTGCAAGATATATATGGGAGGTGCAAATCAAAAAGAGTGGGATCATCGTCAATAGTAGTAGGTTAGGAAATCATCATTTAATCAATTGCCTCAGCAGAACAATATGCTATATATTGCAAGATCTTTTGAAATTATATAATGGAGAAGAATGCATGAATTGGTGGCCAAACACTGGTGTCAATTGTTTGTTGTTAATATCTGATTATTTGGTTGTCTCTAAATTGGTGCTTTCATATTTTTTAAATTGAAGTGTCAGAACTTAATTTATCAAAACATATATGTTGTTCTTGTGTGGTTTCATTAATTGGTTTCTCTCAGAGAACTAAATATCCTTTTAATAGATCACAGTAATCTGGGAGTATCACTTGGATCATTAAAGAAGAGTCCTATAATCGATAAAATTGTCATACTCTCTACAACTTGATTTTATCTTGTTATTCAAATCTACACTTGATTTGCCAGGGTACATTTGATGCTTTTCTGTGATTCAATTAACTTGTTCCTTCAAAAGGATTAAAATTTCCTATTAATTAATCACAGTAACCTAGTAACAATCTTTTGGATCATTAAAGAAGAGTCTGATAGTTACATTCTTGCACGTTTGTACAAGGTGCAAACAATCACAAGTGCCAAACAATTCAAATTATAGCCAACAAGTAAGCTGCATATCATTCACCTCTTGACTCCATTAGCCCACAGAAGAAGGCACTGGTCATACCCACTCCATTTTAGAATTTTATAAAATCTTACCCATACATTCACATTTCAAACTTCAGTAGGAATTGTTAGTAAGCCTTCATCTATTTCACTTCATGCCATTGTGAATAGATCCATAAATTCAACTAAGTCATACAACTCTTAATCTACTTCAGCTATCAAGGTCCACCCGCCTAGGTTTAGCAGAACCTGAAGTGTAGGGAGTCATCAACCACATAGGTTAACTCCATTAGTTGGTTCAAAAATGTTACAAGTTTGATCATAGAGCCTGGCATCCTCTTAGGGCTTGTAACCTACATTTTTGAGACCCAACAAATTGGTGACTCTACTGGGGAACTAATTTAGAATCTAGTTAAAGACCGTCTCATCACAGAGTCAATACATTTTTTGAATTTCAACACAACTTGGTAACTCTGTTGGCAAGGACCCGGAAAGACATAATCATTTTCCTACTTACGAAAAGTAGGTGGTGACTCTGAAACAATTTTAATATCGGATCAAAAGAGATAAATTATAGACACCAGAGATATGTTATATTATTCAACAATGAATTGAAGGTGATCTCTTTTCTAAGAGAGTCCTAAAAAAAGGTGGACAGATCCAACCACCTAATAATGTGAACACATCAGAGCAGGCTTTCACAACATTTCACACTGATGGTGGAAATCCCTCAACACCACATGAAGGAAACAATCTAAATAATAATATCCTCGATCAAAGGATAGAGCCTCAAAAGGCAAATGAATCTCAGGAACGGGTGGAAGAAAATCAGGAGGGGTTTGTTGATCACACTATCATTGATTTTGATAGTATGACTAACCAAGAGATTGAAGTGTATCTAGAATGGCAAAGACAGCAGCTCAAGAGACAACAATTGATACAAGAAAGTCAATAACTAGATAGATAATTGGCACAATTAACCATCCAGGTATCAAAACCACCAAAATATGTCCCTCCACATAAACAAGGTGGTAATGTCAATTCACATGGGCCATCTCAAAACACATATGCTCTAGGTATTTCAAGAGTACCTCATAATGCATGCGGTAACCCTACCCAGCATAATATGCCACCACAAAGGCCCCAGCCTATAAATGCAGGTAACATTCCTCGATACTATCCACCACCAGGATAGCAGTATGCCCCACAATATCACTAGCATGTGCCACATCAGAATATACACCCTCATCAACACCTCTGACAAAGTGTTTACTGTAGAGGAAAACTAATGTGTTGTAGACTTAAATAAAATTTAGGGTTTAACCTAACTGAATAGTCCACTATCATTGCATTCCTACATTGAATTATCAACCAAGGAGTGTAATCTTATGATGATTCCTGCACTATCTATGCCTTCAAGACTCATTTCTAATCCATGTTAATCTTGTACAATTCTTATTTTATCCAATCCTACTTACTAGAAAGCATAGGAATGTAAAACAGTAAACAGAAATGGAAAACAACAAAAACAATCTAAACTTCCACTTGCTACGGGTACCTTCAGGAGAAGATGAAGATAACTGTATTTGAAAGAAAATCACAGTTTTAATCTAACAACTCAAAAATGATGAAAAAGCTAACACTAACCTCTGAAGGATTAAAAACGTGCACTCTACTCATGAATCACAATTACTCATGAAACACAATTACTGGAAATATCAATCAATAGTTCTTACTTGCTTCACAATATAGCACATAAGATGGAATGAAACAAATTAACTAATAATGCAGGAATAAATAAGAAAACATGTAAAGTGAGAGTTAGTACCTTGAGTGGCCAGCTCAAGGAACTATCTCACCTTTTCTAGAGATTAAATCTACTTCAGATCTTCACACATCCCATAACATATAGTTGAATTCAAATCATATCAAAGATAGAATCTTCTTCAGATTTTATTCAAAATTATAACATGTCTAGAATAACTGATAACTGTAACAAAGTAACGGCTATTTTTGAAAGTAAAATATAACAACCAACCTAATCAACAAACTCATCCCCTAACTTATATAAAGATGGGAGAGTCTTATGCAACCTTCTAACTAACTGTGATCATCAATTCATTCCTGGACATCAGGATATTATTTTTGAGATCAACTTATTAACTGGAACAAAGGAAACAAAGTCCTATCCAAACAGAAATTCTAACCATAACAGCTCATAAATAAGATTCATAAACTTCGGTGAGATTCCTAGAATAAGTCTTCTTTCTCCCCTACGTTTATTCTCCCATGATAACCACGTTTGTCTCCACCGATCGCTATGTCTAACACTTGGGCCACATTCTCATTGATTCCTCTGTTCTACATCCTATTGTAATTACTCCTCCTTGGATTATTTATCTGGCTGCACAGGGCTATTCATTCCAACATATATACAAAACAACCTCTCATAATAAACTTACGAAATCCTATCTATATTTCATGCATATTAATAATTCAAATCATCCATTTAATAATATAACCACCTGAGTTCATTTATTAGCATAGGGTCCAAGTCTTTGGAAAGTATATATATGAAACAACATAAAATAGAGATAATGTATGTGAAGTATTTGCAGAACCATATAGAAAAGGTCTTTAAAACATATGGAAATAGTATAAAAGGAGGACAATATTTCATCCCAACATTCCCCCCAACTTAGACTTTTGCTTGTCCCTCAGCAAAATTAAAGAACTAGACACCTAAGGCAAAAGGTTATAATGTAGGGTAATTCTTCTAAGGTATGGGTCCTCTCTAACTCCTTTTCCTTGCTTGAGGTAGAACCCATTAGAGTATGCAAGTCTTCCCATCCTGATCTGCTCAGCACGCCTACACTACTCACTTTTCCCTCCTGTCCAATGTGGCACTGGATAAAGAAATATATGAGGCTGATAAGTGAGAGCTAACCATGATAATCCCTTATGTTCTGATATCTAGATATATTTGTGCGATCTTTCAAGCATATTGGAGTTAAACTATCCCATCTACCCTACACATACCTCTGACAATTTTGGATAATAGACACTGTCATCCTCTGTATTCTTCTATAGTTCCTAAGTCTTAAATCCATGATCACCTTACCTGGTCCTTTATGAGACAACAATGTCAACCATTGGGTTAAGATGATTTCAAGCTCCAAGGCTTCCTTCCTCAATTGCAGTGGTACCTTCTTTTATTGGTCTTCATATTGGTCCATCAATAACCCTCTGAGTTGTTCATTTTTAAAATATGACATTAATGCTCTGACCTAGAAGTCTCCAACATAAATGCAGGGATTCCATTGTGTATCATCATCCATTACATAATTGTGTAGGTAATACTCACACAACTGGTCTTGTTCTTCTAGGCTAACCTCTTGGAAGTAATTACAAAAGATAAATCTTGAATGCAAATCGGGTTGATCATTGATAAACCTGTTAAACTGAAAATTGAGAAATTTTTCTTTCAAAAATAGTGCATACACTCTTGATGGAGGTCTACATCCCATAATCTGCTTGGCCCTTTCAATAACCTCTGTCAACTTTTTCTCTAATTGTTTAATCTTCAAATCCTTTTATGCAACAGATTCATTGAGGTTATGCTTTTCTTTTTCCCAGTTTTCCTTCTCTTGCCTATTTTCATCAATCAGTTTTATTAGTTCAAAACCCAAGGACAATGTAGTATGGTATGTTGGGGTTTTTACCACAGGAGGTTAGAGAGTAAGTACTACCTCTTCCTCAATATTTGCTTTATTTTCAGCTAGTTGTGCTAACAAATCTAAATTAGAGCCGTGGCCATAAGTTTGGATCTTCTCCTCCAACTCCTAAATCCTCTTTTCATTTTCTCTATCTCTTTCTTCATAACCCCTTACATGTTCCTCAAGTTCCCTTATTCTATCTAGGGCTTCTTGCAACTCCTTCCTAATATCTTTGTCTTCTATCAATTCCTTTTCACCTTCAAAATTTTCAACATTCCCTTTTTCAGGGGCATCAAAGATTTCCTTAGCAAAGTCATCTGGCACAGGTTTTCCCATTTTTTTGGCAATAAATGGATCTTCTGATTCAGAATCAAAAGAAGAAATGTACCTTCTTTTTCTAGCAGACATATTATCGTTTGCATAGGCATCAGTAGAAGCATCCTCAAGAGGGTTTTCTCCCCTATCTGAATCTAGATTCAAAAGAGCTAGATCAGTATCCTGCTGGCCTTTATTTTTGTCTTCGTCTCCTAGGTGCTCAACAATTTTCTCTTTAACACCTTGCTTCCTCAACCTCCCTGATCACCTAGGAGTAACTGTCTCATGTTTTTCTACCTTTTTCCTCTTCTTGTTGTTCTCCCTCTGACTCTTTATTTTCTTCCTAGATGTTGAGGAAGTGGTTCTTTTTGTTGTAGGAACAGAGGTTGAGGGCTCTTCAATTGATATAGGCCTAAACTCTGGAGGGTTCTCAGGTTGTGTTTGTTCCTGCTCAGTATCAACAAGGGGTTCAGTTTCATGTGGAATATCTTCCTCTGGCTCTGGTACTTCCAAGAGTGTTGAGATGTCTACACATTGTTTAAAGGCTTCCCACTCAATTTGTGGGTACCGAATCCTTAAACTCCTTTTTACTAACAAAGCTATTAAACAATGGTGAGAAAGAGTTGTGTCTGCTTGTTGCCTCTAATACTCTAAAGACATTCTTCTCAGCATACTATACAAATAATTGGGAACATTGACAAGTTTCTTATGCCTCAAATGGTTAAGAAGTTTAAGATGTGCAGTATACAGCATATTAGATCTACCATCACAAGTGATATATTTGATAATATAGGAAGCACATTTGTTACATCCCCTTTTTGGATTCAATATTACTATTTACTTTTCTTAAATAGTACAGTCATGTGGATATGTTTTAACATCATAGAAAATGATTATATGATTAGAAAAGGTTAATTTTATGAAATCATGGATTTTTACTTGATTATGATCAATCTGATGTTATGAATTAAAATGTCTTTTCGATATGAAAATGAAATGATTTGATGTAAATGTGTTTTGACCAGAACTTTGGTACTCTGACCACAAATTGGATGTGAGATTGTTAATGACATGAATAGATGGAACATGTTCACCAAGAAGAAAGAAGAAGAGAAAGTATCTTTGAGAAAGAGAATAGACTCTGGAATAACCCATGGGTGCTTGCCACTGAAAACGAACATCAGGTAGATAAACCTAGTTGCCTTGAGTTAAGTATTGATTCCGGGCTAAGTCAATTTTAGATGAGATGTCTAAGTTTGCAAGAAAAGGTCTTTCTTCTTTTCGTAAGTTGTCATAATGAGTATGGGAAAATTGACATCAGTGTCGTAATACTCTGAATCATGTCGTCAAATATGGACGACCGATATATATATATATGTGTGTGTGTGTATACATTTGAGAATGAGTTGTATGTCATGTCTTGTTTAGTGGTTCGGCGTAAAAGTTGAAAGTTGTGCGTAAGTCGATCCCAAACCTTGTTTTGTGTTTGTGCTCAAATCATCATCGTCATCATAAAGCTCTATGAGTGTATGATGTAAATGTTTACTTGCAAAATTCAATGGATGTTGAATTGTTTCTTTTATGGGCTATTATCGTATAATAAAAGGTTTAAATAATGTTTTAAATCTTGAGACCATTGGGTGTAATACCTTTGGTCATATTGTATTGGAATATACAAAATTATATTAGTTATATTTAAATAGTCGTTTTGGGGTAATCCTTTTATTCTTTTATGATGTTAATAATCAGGTAGTAGCTCGAAGAGCTCACTCAAGTCTTTACTATGATGTCTTATATTTCGAAATAATATATTTACTCTTGAGCTTTAAACTTTATGAATGGGTTGTCGGCTTAGCCATTATTTTCTAGTTATGCATTTGATCTATACTCATAATCGGTTATGAGTAGTGTGGCATCTTATCCAAACTAAAAACTGCCACCTCGCATAGTGTTGAGCTCCATTTTGCAGAGTAGTTGCGAATTTAGTGGGAAACCAAACCTTTTTCTGGGTAGTGGTCGCAGAAAGGAGGGGATGGTTATGCCATGTAGGGTGGTTACCCAATTGATAGGGCGTGATTTAGAGAGTGGGGAAGTTAGTTTTGTTGGGAGAACAAGATTTAGAGGCAGAAGGGAGTCAGTTTTGAGGGAGAGAAACGGAGAAAAGAAGCTGAGAGGTGGCCGAGCGTAAAGAAAGTGTGAGCAGGTAAGAAAAGAAGGAGCTCTTGGACCAGTTTTGAAGCAATCACTAGAGATTTTCTTTAGGTTTCATTTCATTCCTCCTCTACGCTGCCATGGATAAACAGGGATGTTTAAATAGGACTGGCACCGTTTTGTTATACGAAGGAACTAAGTATTTTTCTTGATAATGTAATATATGGATTGTTTACCAACTTTAAAACATGTATGTTGTCATTTCTTTCTAAATGGAAACAATGCTATTTTCTCTTGAACTGCACCTCAGTCTTAAAACTCACAGCTAAAATACATTTGTTTCTTGAAACATCTTTGATGGTCGGTTTAAGCTATGTCGTATTGTTTAGCTTTAGAAACATATGGATATGTGGAGAGCACTTAGTAGACTGTGTTTTGGTCAAAAACTAGCTATAAAGTTATTCTAAGCCGCAGTGATCTAACCTAGGTCGACGTTGGAAGTGTCCTCAATTGGCCTGCTAACTAGTTACGATTGGTCTTGTCATATTTAAAAACAATTTGTTTTATAAAAAAAAACTTGAAGAATGTGTTAACCGTCGACAAAAGAGAAACCATAGTGTGGAATGTATGTCAATGTGTGTAAGACTACTTAGCCTTCCACAAGTTCTGAATCTTTAATTGGGTGGCCAACCATAGAGAGCATTCTATACTTGTTGTGAATGATAACTAGTTAAAGTCCATTTATTTATTGTATATAACTCTTTTCTCTTTAAAACATTCAAATTGTTTTGTCTTTGAAGGAGAATATAGAGTTACTATTGGTCTAAACTGTCAAACATGTTAGATAATGAAGTTTTAGAGCCGACACAATGAGTCTATAGTTATGTAAACTTGCATGCATTCTCCTTGCAAATAGAAACAACTTGAGAGGATTTCTAAATGCTTAGTATGATAAAAGATTAAGCTGTGTCGAAGATTTGATAGGTCAAAGAAGAATTTTAAGAGTCTTTAAACTTTAACTTTGGGTCTTCGAATACTTGAATTCTATTATTGGTTTATTGTTACACCCCTTCCGAAATTACTTAGTTAAGTTTTGTGTCCTCTCTTGACGAGATAATTTAAAGCAGTGAACGAACTTAGAAATCAACTAGTAAACCTATAACATTAACTGATTGATTGGTAAGCTAGAAAACCCATTCTATTAACATATGGACGGAAATGTCTCCATGAGCTAAAAAGAGAGAAGTAAACCTAACTACCATGTGTTAATGCATGATGAGTTTGGAACACCAAGAGGTTATCGTGGTCGTTATATTGAACTTATACAGAGGTAACTATAGGATTGCAATTAATTCAAGTCGAGTTGGGGTGGGTGAACTTACTACATGCATTGACACAACGCTAATTATATTCAAATCCTTTGGCCAAGGTAGTGCATGTGCCTCAAGTGCATTGATAGTTCACTGTGACTGGATGGCGTAGCTTGTGGAGTGATCATGCTTGACTAGAGGGTATCTAGGGGATTGCATGATAACAAGTTACGTAGGTCACAACACCAGTACTCAGATGGCTAACACCATTAGTTATCCTAAGTCTATCCTCTTTGAGTAGGGTAGGGCCACTTCCAGTTAGGAAGGAGTGCAGAAGACCGACAGTGTGTGGTTGGAGGTTAAACTCCTTGAAGATACTTTCTCTTCTATATTCCAGAGGCTTGCCGAGACTTGAATTTGGATGGTCAACAATCGAGATGCAGTGACTTTGGTAAGTTTTTATTTCAAAAATGTTCTAAGTAGCTTTAATCATCATATTGTATAATGTTGTAGATGGATAGATCCCTTTTTGTATAACTTATGATTTCATGATTATTGTCAATCGATGGATGAACTACTTGGTTTTAGAATGAAAACAAATTATCTTTCTATATTAAACTTTTAAAAAAATTATTACCTTTGGTTAAACTTAGATTTTAGGGTGAAAACTAAACTAGGTGTTACATATGGTTCAAAAAGAACCTTTGACTTTGCCATAGATATTAAATGAGGATCTGAGCCAGTATCTAAAGCTCCATACCGAATGACCACTACTGAACTTATGGAATTGAAGGCTTAATTGTAGGAGCTATTGACTAAAGGTCTAATTAGGCCAAGTGTATCACCATGGGGAGCTCCGGTTATTTTTGTCAAGAAGAAGGACGGAACCCTTAGACTGTGTATAGATTATCAGATGCTAAATAAGGAAACGATAAAGAATAAGTATCCATTGCCACATATTGATGATTTATTCGACCAAATGTGTGGTGCAGCAGTATTTTTTTAGATTTGAGATCTGGATACCATCAGTTCAGGTTGAAAGATGAAGATATTCACAAGACTGTATTTAGAACAAGATATGGTCACTATGAGTTCACTGTGTTACCATTTGGATTGACTAATGCACCAGCTGCTTTCATGAATCTCATGAATAGTGTTTTCAGATATTGCCTTGATAAATTTGTCCTAGTTTTCATAGATGATATTTTGATATATTCCAAAAATGAGGAGGAGCATAGACAACATCTTCAAATTGTTTTGCAATGATTAAGAGAACACAAATTGTATGCGAAACTCTCGAAATGCACTTTCTTTCATAAAGAAGTGCAGTATTTGGGACATACTATATCAGCAGAAGGGATATCGTCAACCCAGTTAAAATAAAGGCTATTATGGAATGGCATGTACCTTCCAATGTTTCAGAAGTATGAAGTTTTATGTGATTGGCTGGATATTATAGGAAATTTGTTCTAAATTTCTCAAGTATTGCTAGTCCAATCACTTCTTTGCAGAGAAAAGGAAAACGGTTTGTTTGGTCAGGAGAATGTCAAAAGGCATTCGACTTATTAAAAGAAAAGTTAACAACAACACCAATTTTGAAAGTCCCTGATCCTGAAGGGCAATTTGAGGTTATTACCGATGCCTCTGGAGAAGGGTTAGGAGGTGTCCTTATGCAAAATGGACGTGTAATAGCCTATGAATCAAGAAAGTTGAAAAACTATGAGCAGAATTACGCTCCTCATGACTTGGAATTGGCAGCAGTGATTCATGCCCTTCATATGTGGTGATATTATTTGTTGGGAAAGACTTTTCTATTAAAAATAGATCATCAAAGTCTTTGTTACATATTTACTCAACCTCATCTCAATACAAGACAAAGGAGGTGGTTAGAACTAGTATCAAATTATGACTTTGAGATTGCTTACATCAAAGGTAGAGAAAACCGAGTAGTAGATGCTTTAAGTAGAAGAAGACACATAGCTTCTATAATCTCTATTCATGCTAATTTTAAAGATCTAGTATTGCAAAGTTTACCTGGAGACGAATATTACGAACATGTTAAGCAAGCTCTGCATATAAATCCCAAAGATCCAAGATATGATGGATTCTATTTTGAGTCAGATGGATTAATGAGATTTAAGGGAAGGATCTACGTTCCTAATTCTGTTGAACTAAGAAACCTTGTTTGGAAGGAAGTTCATTGTGCACCTTATTCCGGACACCCAGGAGTAACAAAACTTTTAGTTGATGTCAAGCCACTATACTTCTGGAAGGGAATGAAAAGCGACATTGCAAGGTTTGTGGCAAGTTGCTTGGAGTGTCAGAGAGTGAAGGTAGAACACCAACATCCTGCCAGATTGTTATACCCACATGATATTCTAGAATGGAAATGGCAGGTTGTTGGTATGGATTTTGTTCAAGGGTTACCAATGTCTAAGAATAAACATGATGCAATTTTGGTTGTAGTAGATAAAGTAACCAAAGTAGCACATTTTATTCCTAGAAATTTGATAGATGGAGCTCATATTTTGGCTTGGAAGTTTGTGCAAGAAATATTTAGATTGCATGGCATACCTGGAAAGATTATATCTGATAGAGATGCTCGAATAACCTCTCAGTTTTGGCAAACTTTATTTTCAGCACTAGGGACTAAACTCAATGTGAGCACCTCTTACCATCCTGAAACTGATGGACAAATAGAAAGGGTTAATCAGGTTAGAGGATCTTTTAAGAATGTATTGCATGGACCAGCAATACAGATGGGAGGAATATTTACCTCTTGTTGAATTTGCCTATAATAATTCCTATCATTCTGCCATTAAGATGGCACCATTTGAAGCATTATATGGCAGGAAATGCAGAAATCCTATAAGTTGGGACAAGCTAGAAGATAGGATAAACATTAGACCAGAAATGCTAGCAGATATGGAAGAAAAAAAGTGAAAATAATAAGGGGAAGGTTGGCGGAAGCCAACGACAGGCAAAAAAGTTATGCAGATCGCAAACGGGTGCCTAGACAATTCTCTATTGGTGAGAAAGTTCTTTTGTGAGTGAAACCCCATAAAAGCTCAATCAAGTTTGGTAAATCATCAAAGTTGGCTCCTTGATATGTCAGACCTTTTGAAGTCCTTGAGATTATCAATCCAGTGGCCTACAAAATTGCTCTACCTCCAGTCTTGTCCAAAATGCATAATGTTTTTCATGTTTCTTACCTAAAGAAATATTTTGTAGGTAATGACCACATTCTTAAATGGAATTATTTATAGATACAAGAGCCAGGAGTGGTTGTGATCGAGCCACTCAAGGTGCTCAAAATGTGTAAACTTTGTTTGCGTAATCGAGAGGTTTTACAATGCAAAATTCAGTGGGACCAATATGGCAAGGATAGCGCCATTTGGGAAGACTATAATGACATCCACCAAAGATTTCCTTATCTTTTCAAAAACATTAATGTTAAACTATAAATGTTTGTTTTATGTTAAAATTTTTGCTTCATAAACTCAATCATCGAGGATGATGATTCTGAAGGGGAAGGATATGTTACATCCCCTTTTTGGATTCAATATTACTATTTACTTTTCTTAAATAGTACAGTCATGTGGATATGTTTTAACATCATCGAAAATGATGATATGATTAGAAAAGGTTAATTTTATGAAATCATGGATTTTTACTTGATTATGATCAATCTGATGTTATGAATTAAAATGTCTTTTCGATATGAAAATGAAATGATTTGATGTAAATGTGTTTTGACCAAAACTTTGGTACTCTGACCACAAATTGGATGTGAGATTGTTAATGACAGGAATAGATGGAACATGTTCACCACGAAGAAAGAAGTGTTGCAAGTATGAGGTGAGCCAGTGTTGTCATTGATGTCAACATACTCATACTGCATTGACAAGAAGGATTTGATGAGCTTTGTGCTGAGGATATTAAGAAAATTAGCCTCAGTCAGGAACAGTGAAGAACAGTGATGAGAAGAAGGTAAATGTACTGTATAGGATGAGAACCGGAGAATGCGGATTAAAGGGTTAGTAGATATGAGTCTTGAGATGCTACAGTTAAGATTTCAGAGGTCCGCATGAAGATCTGAAGGAGTTGTGGCTACCGGTATAGAACCGGGTCCGGCAAGTATCCGGAGGTGACAGAGGATCACAAAAAGGTCCGGTGAGGTCCGGAATTGTATTATCATAATCTGCGGATTGGAAGGAGTGTTTGAGATGTCCTTGTGATGTGTCATCCTGATTTGTGTGTGATTTGGAGGTCCGGAAGTACCTCTTGCATTATGACAGTGGCGACAGACTGTGTTCTTGAAGTTCCGGATGAGGAAGACAAGAGATCCCAGTAAGCAGAGGAAGTGCGGATGTATCCGGACATTCAAACAGGCTTGTGAAGGTTCTTGGATCTTGTTTAGGTTGTGTTGTTGGTCCGCATTGATGGTAGAGCCCGGAATTGAAGTTATTCTTCCGGATGAAGTTCCTGCTCTGTGTAGCCGACCGGATGAGTTGTTCATCCTGCGAATGTTCTTGTGATGGCCGACCGGATGTGTTATTCATCTTGCGGATACTCCTATGGTTGTTTGCCGACTTAGATGTTTGTTCCTAAGTCGATGTCTTGTATAAATAACAGTTTGTGAGTTCATTTCAGTGTGTGGTGTGAGGATGAGAATGATATAGCAAAGAAACGTGCGAAAGGCAGAGCAGAGATTGTTGGGCTTAATTGGAACTGATCCGGACATGGTAGAGATGTCATTCTCCAGTTCAAGACTGTGATTTTCATCACTTTGTAGACAGTGTGTCTCCTTGTAGGCAGTGGGCCTCTTTGTGAGCAGTGTGCTCGGGCAGTGAGCCCTTATTAGCATGTGCCATTCATTTTTCTTTATTCTTCTAACAGAGAATAATTCTTGGGTTAATCACCCCGTGGTTTTTCCCTTAACCGGGTTTTCCACGTCAAAATCTTGGTGTTCAATGTGTTGATGCTTATCTGCTCTTATGTTTATGTATTATGCTTCCATGGATGATTATTTGATGTGCTGCTAACTAACAACAGTGAGTTAAGTGTTTGAATAACAAGAAGTTTTATACAACTGATTCACCCCCCCCCCTCTCAGTTGTATGCCCTAGATCCAACAATTGGTATCAGAGCCAAGTTCCTCTGACAAGAGCTTAACCGCTTGAGGAGATCCAGGATGTCGTCATACAAGAAGGATAGTCCGAAGTTCGATGGAACCAACTTCACTCTCTGGAAGGGTCGCATGAAGTGTCACTTGGAATGCATGGGAAAAGCTTACCTGGGTATGATTTCAAAACCATATGTACCTCCACAAGGTGGTCCGACAACTCTGAATGAAATCACAGAAGCTGAAAACAATCTGCGGACCAAGGAAGCTCTTCTAAGCGCATTGAATGACTCAGATCTCTCGAATGTCATTGACCTACCCACTGCATATGAGATCCTAACTAAATTGGAACTTCTATATGAAGGAGATGAGTTTGTCAAAAGTGCAAGGTTGCAAAGTCTAAAAGGGAAATTTGAAAGGTTGAAAATGAGAGATGATGAAAACATCACTACCTTTATGCCAAGAGTAAATGAGCTGGTATGTGGAATCAGAAATGCTGGTGGAACTTTAGATGAAAATGAGATTGTCTGCAAAATCCTAAGATCCCTTCCTGCTGCCTACAAAATCAAAGTTGCTGCCATTGATGAATTCAGAGCCCACACAACTGTCACAAGAGAACAACTGGCTGGCAAACTAGCTGCATTTGAAATGACCGAGTTTGGAGATGATCCTCCCAAGACTGAATCTGCTTTCAAAGCCAGTGCCTATGTGAAAGGCAAACAGAGATTTGATCCGGGTGAAAACTCATCAAGGAAAATGTCATGGTATGATCAAGCAAGAAGAGACATGGAAGAAGAAGAAGAAGAAATAGCTCAACTTGAAGCCCTCATTGCAAAGAGACTGCCAAGAGGATCCGGTAAGTATGAAGGAAAACTACCCTTTAAGTGTTTCAACTGCAATAAGATTGGTCATTTTGCCTCAAGATGTCCGGAGAGATCTGCAAGATCTAATACTCACAGACAAAGGTTTCAAAAGAATTGCTATTATGTTCATGAAGAAGATGACAATGAAGGAGTAATAGATGATGAATCAGAACCAGGAAGCAAATCCGGAAATGAGTGGGTGTTTATAGCCATCAAGGAAGAAGATTCCATGCTCTCTGAATCTGTCAATCACAAAGTTGTTGAAAAAGCCTTGGCTGCTCAAGTGGAAGAAAAGGATGATTGGGTTATTGACAGTGGATGTTCTCACCATATGACTGGTGACAAGAATAAGTTCTTAGACTTGGAAAGATATGAAGGAGGAATGGTAAAGTTTGGTGACAATTCTACTGGCAGAATCAGAGGTAGGGGAACTATTTCCTTTGATGGTAAGAGCAAAACAGGAAATGTACTGTATGTTGAAGGATTGAAGCACAATCTTCTCAGTGTTGGTCAGTTAGTGGACAAAGGCTATGATCTCCGGTTCAAGAATGGAAAATGCAGAATCTTTACAAGCTCCGGAACTGAAATTGCATCCGGTACTCAGACAAAAGGTAACATCTTTCATCTGGTTGGTTCAAATAAAAGTTGTTTGTTTGTTCAAATTGATCAGAGTTGGTTATGGCATAGAAGAATGTGTCATGTAAATTTTAATAACATCATCAAAATAAGCAATACTCAGGCTGTGAGAGATCTTCCAAAGTTGATAAAACCTACAAATAGTGTGTGTAAAGAATGTCAGTTAGGCAAACAAAGCAGAGTCTCTTTTAAAAGCAAAGATCAGTCTTCTACCGGATTATTGGAATTAGTACATACTGATCTATGTGGTCCGACAAGAATCAAGAGTCTGCAAGGTGATAGATATTTCATGTTATTAATTGATGATCATTCCCGGATGATGTGGGTCACCTTTCTAAAAGAAAAATCAGAAGCTTTTGAGAAGTTCAAAATCTTCAAAGCTATGGTGGAGAATCAAACCGGATTGAAACTAAAGTGTCTAAGGTCTGATAGAGGTGGAGAATTTACATCTGGTGAATTCATTGACTTTTGTGAGAAACAGGGTATAAGGAGACAGTTGTCTGCTCCTAAGACTCCACAGCAGAATGGAGTAGTTGAGAGAAAGAACCGGACCATCCAGGAAGCTGCTAGGACAATGATGTTGGAAGCAAATGTTCCTCAAATGTTTTGGAAAGAAGCTATCAGCACTGCAGTCTACACTCTCAATCGAGTTCAAATCAGAAACAACACCGGTAAGACCCCCTATGAACTCTGGTTTGGCATCACTCCTACTGTGAAATATTTCAGAGTATTTGGTAGCAAGTGTTATATTAAAAGAGATGAAGATCTAGGAAAGTTTGATGCTAGAAGTGATGAAGGAATTTTCTTGGGCTACTCCACTCAAAGCAAAGCATACCGGTGTTACAATAAGAGATTGAGGAAGATGATAGAAAGCACCAATGTGAAGGTTGATGAAGGAATTGAGAAGCCTTCAAGATTTTATGAGTTTGATGAAGATGACCAAGACAGTGTTCAAGGACCTCAATCCTCTCCGGTGAGACAGAGTCAGCCTGATCCGGTAAATCAGGTAGAAGAGTTAGATTTGAATGAGGCTGATCAAGAAACAGCAGTGCTGGATACTCCCAAAATTCCTAGGTATGTAAGACTGAATCACTCTGAAGATCAGATCATAGGTGACAGAAGCAAAGGTGTACAAACTAGAAGGAATATTGCTCAAGATCAGAATGAATGTTGTCTGATTTCAAAGATTGAACCTAAAACAATAAATGAAGCCTGCAATGATGAAAACTGGACCAAAGCAATGGAAGATGAACTGATGCAAATTGAGAAAAATCATACTTGGGATCTTGTTCCCAGACCTAGAGACAGGAATGTAATTGGAACCAAGTGGGTCTTCCGGAACAAACTAAATGAAGCTGGTGAAGTAATCAGAAACAAAGCTAGATTGGTCTGCAAAGGCTACTCTCAAATAGAAGGAATTGACTTTGAAGAGACTTTTGCTCCGGTAGCAAGAATTGAAGCAGTCAGATTACTTCTTGCATTTGCTGCCTTCAAAGACTTCAAGGTATATCAGATGGATGTCAAGTCTGCCTTCCTAAATGGTGATCTGGAAGAAGAAGTCTACATTGAACAACCGGATGGATTTCAATTGTCTGATAATAATGATATGGTTTGCAAGTTGAAGAAAGCCTTGTATGGATTGAAGCAAGCCCCAAGAGCATGGTATGAAAGGTTGGATAAGCATCTTGTGCAGATTGGATTCAACAAAGGTACTGCTGACAGCAACTTATATTTCAAAATTGATCATGAGAACATTCTGATTGTTGAAGTGTTTGTGGATGATATCATTTTTGGAGGAAGAGATAGTATGTGTAAAACTTTTGCAAATCAGATGAAAAGTGAGTTTGAAATGTCTATGCTTGGTGAAATGAATTTCTTCTTGGGTCTGCAAATTACTCAAACAAAAGAAGGGATCTTCATTTCTCAGACCAAATATGCGAAAGAATTGTTAAAGAAATTTGGTATGGAAGACTCAAAGCCTATGAACACTCCTATGGCAACCGGATGTAAGTTAAGCAAAGATGATGATTCTCCAAAGGCAGATCAGACAAAGTATAGATCAATGATTGGTGGATTGTTGTATCTCACTCAAACTAGACCAGATATAATGCAGGCTGTTGGTCTTGTGGCAAGATTCCAGGCTGATCCTAGAGAATCTCATGTTATGGCAATCAAAAGAATTTTTAGATACTTGAAAGGAACAGTTGAGTATGGTCTATGGTATCCTAGAGATCCGGATTTCTCTCTTCATGCTTACACAGATGCAGATTGGGCAGGTGATGTGGATGACCGGAAGAGCACTAGTGGTGGAGCATTCTTTTTGGGGAAGAGATTGGTTTCTTGGCTAAGCAAGAAACAAGATGCAATATCTCTGTCTACAACTGAAGCAGAATACATTGCAGCAGCAGGTAGTTGCACTCAAATCCTATGGATGAAGCAGATGCTAAGAGACATCAAAGTTGAATATGAGGAGCCTATCACAATTTTCTGTGATAATTCAAGTGCAATTAACATTTCCAAGAATCCGGTATTGCATTCTAAGACTAAGCACATATCTATCAAATTTCACTTCTTGAGAGAACAAGTAAACAAGGAAGAAGTCAGATTGGAGTATGTTCCCTCCAAGGATCAGATTGCAGATATCTTTACAAAACCTCTTCCCAAGGACTCTTTTGAATATCTCCGGGAGAAGTTAGGGGTCATGGCCCCTCCGGTGATGAACTAAGATGCACTGATGTGCATCAGTCCGGTGGCTATCACAGTCATATCTTGTGATCCGGACTAATGGGGAGCTGCAACTAAGGGGGAGCAGCTGGTATGATTCTGATGCATGAGAATTGCAAGTATGAGCCCTTTGCCATTGATGTCAAAGGGGGAGAGAAGACATGTGAAAAACAAGTGGTTGATGATCAAAGGGGGAGCAGCAAAGGAAGACATGTGAAGAGTTGTTGTTGATAGGGGGAGCTGTGACAGAAAAGAGAAGTTCTTGTCTTGATGGTTTTTCACATCATATGTTGCCATCAATGACAAAGGGGGAGATTGTTGCAAGTATGAGGTGAGCCAGTGTTGTCATTGATGTCAACATACTCATACTGCATTGACAAGAAGGATTTGATGAGCTTTGTGCTGAGGATATTAAGAAAATTAGCCTCAGTCAGGAACAGTGAAGAACAGTGATGAGAAGAAGGTAAATGTACTGTATAGGATGAGAACCGGAGAATGCGGATTAAAGGGTTAGTAGATATGAGTCTTGAGATGCTACAGTTAAGATTTCAGAGGTCCGCATGAAGATCTGAAGGAGTTGTGGCTACCGGTATAGAACCGGGTCCGGCAAGTATCCGGAGGTGACAGAGGATCACAAAAAGGTCCGGTGAGGTCCGGAATTGTATTATCATAATCTGCGGATTGGAAGGAGTGTTTGAGATGTCCTTGTGATGTGTCATCCTGATTTGTGTGTGATTTGGAGGTCCGGAAGTACCTCTTGCATTATGACAGTGGCGACAGACTGTGTTCTTGAAGTTCCGGATGAGGAAGACAAGAGATCCCAGTAAGCAGAGGAAGTGCGGATGTATCCGGACATTCAGACAGGCTTGTGAAGGTTCTTGGATCTTGTTTAGGTTGTGTTGTTGGTCCGCATTGATGGTAGAGCCCGGAATTGAAGTTATTCTTCCGGATGAAGTTCCTGCTCTGTGTAGCCGACCGGATGAGTTGTTCATCCTGCGAATGTTCTTGTGATGGCCGACCGGATGTGTTATTCATCTTGCGGATACTCCTATGGTTGTTTGCCGACTTAGATGTTTGTTCCTAAGTCGATGTCTTGTATAAATAACAGTTTGTGAGTTCATTTCAGTGTGTGGTGTGAGGATGAGAATGATATAGCGAAGAAACGTGCGAAAGGCAGAGCAGAGATTGTTGGGCTTAATTGGAACTGATCCGGACATGGTAGAGATGTCATTCTCCAGTTCAAGACTGTGATTTTCATCACTTTGTAGACAGTGTGTCTCCTTGTAGGCAGTGGGCCTCTTTGTGAGCAGTGTGCTCGGGCAGTGAGCCCTTATTGGCATGTGCCATTCATTTTTCTTTATTCTTCTAACAGAGAATAATTCTTGGGTTAATCACCCCGTGGTTTTTCCCTTAACCGAGTTTTCCACGTCAAAATCTTGGTGTTCAATGTGTTGATGCTTATCTGCTCTTATGTTTATGTATTATGCTTCCATGGATGATTATTTGATGTGCTGCTAACTAACAACAGTGAGTTAAGTGTTTGAATAACAAGAAGTTTTATACAACTGATTCACCCCCCCCCTCTCAGTTGTATGCCCTAGATCCAACAAGAAGAAGAGAAAGTATCTTTGAGAAAGAGAGAATAGACTCTAGAATAACCCATGGGCGCTTTCCATTGAAAATGAACATCAGGTAGATAAACCTAGTTGCCTTGAGTTAAGTATTGATTCTGGGCTAAGTCAATTTTAGATGAGATGTCTAAGTTTGCAAGAAAAGGTCTTTCTTCTTTTCGTAAGTTGTCGTAATGAGTATGGGAAAATCAACATTAGTGTCGTAATACCTTGAATCATGTCGTCAAATATGGACGACCAATATATATATATATACATTTGAGAATGCGTTGTATGTCATGTCTTATTTAGTGGTTTGGCGTAAAAGTCAAAAGTTGTGCGTAAGTCGATCCCAAACCTTGTTTTGTGTTTGCGCTCAAATCATCGGCATCGTCATAAAGCTCTATGAGCGTATGATGTAAACGTTTACTTGCAAAATTTGATGGATGTTGAATTGTTTCTTTTATGGGCTATTATCGTATAATAAAAGGTTTAAATAATGTTTTAAATCATTAGACCGTTGGGTGTAATACCTTTGGTTGTATTGTATTGGAATATACAAAATTATATTAGTTATATTTAAATAGTCGTTTTGGGGTAATCCTTTTATTCTTTTATGATGTTAATAATCGGGTAGTAGCTCGAAGAGCTCACTCAAGTCTTTACTATGATGTCTTATATTTTGAAATAATCTATTTACTCTTGAGCTTTAAACTTTATGAATGGGTTGTCAACTTAGCCATTATTTTCTAGTTATGCATTTGATCTATACTCATAATCGGTTATGAGTAGTGTGACATCTTATCCAAACTAAAAACTGCCACCTCACATAGTGTTGAGCTCCATTTTGCAGAGTAGTTGCGAATTTAGTGGGAAACCAAACCTTTTTTTGGGTAGTGGTCGTAGAAAGGAGAGGATGGTTATGCCATGCAAGGTGGTTACCCAGTTGATAGGGCATGATTTAGAGAGTGGGGAAGTTAGTTTTGTTGGGAGAATGGAATTTAGAGGCAGGAGGGACTCAGTTTTGAGGGAGAGAAAAAGGAGAAAAGAAGCTGAGAGGTGGCCAAGGGTAAAGAAAGTGTGAGCGGGTAAGAAAATAATGAGCTCTTAGACCAGTTTTGAAGTAGTCACTGGAGATTTTCTTCATGTTTCATTTCATTCCTCCTCTATGCTGTCATGGATAAACAGGAATGTTTAAATAGGATTGGCACCGTTTTGTTATACGAAGGAACTCAGTATTTTTCTTGGTGATGTAATACTAATGGATTGTTTACCAACTTTAAAACATGTATGTTGTTATTTCTTTCTAAACAGAAATAATGCTATTTTCTCTTGAACCGCACCTCAGTCTTAAAACTCACAGTTAAAACACATTTGTTTCTCGAAACATCTTTGATGGTCGGTTTAAGCTGTGTCGTTGTATTGTTTAGCTTCAAAAACATATGGATATGTGGAGAGCACTTAGTAGACTATGTTTTGGTCAAAAACTAGCTATAAAGTTATTCTAAGCCGCAGTGATCTAACCTAGGTCGACGTTGGAAGTGTCCTCAATTGGCCTGCCAACTAGTTATGATTGGTCTTGTCATATTTAAAAACAATTTGTTTTATAAAAAAACTTGAAGAATGTGTTAACCGTCGGCAGAAGAGAAACCATAGTGTGGAATGTATGTCGATGTGTGTAAGACTACTCATCCTTCCACAAGTTCTGAATCTTTAATTGGTTGGCCGACCATAGAGAGCATTCTATACTTGTTGCAAATGATAACTAGTTAAAGTCCATTTATTTATTGTATATAACTCTTTTCACTTTAAAACATTCAAACTGTTTTGTCTTTGAAGGAGAATATAGAGTTACTATTGGTCTAAATTGTCAAACATGTTAGATAATGAAGTTTTAGAGCCGACAGAATGAGTCTATAGTTATGTAAACTTGCATGCATTCTCCTTGCAAATAGAAACAACTTGAGAGGATTTCTAAATGCTTAGTATGATAAAAGATTAAGCTGTGTCGAAGATTTGATAGGTCGAAGAAGAATTTTAAGAGTCTTTAAACTTTAACTTTGGGTCTTCGAATACTTGAATTCTATTATTTGTTTATTGTTACACCCCTTCCAAAATTACTTAGTTAAGTTTTGTGTCCTCTCTTGACGGGATAATTTAAAGTAGTGAACAAACTTAGAGATCAACTGGTAAACCTATAGCATTAACCGATTGACCAGTAAGCTAGAGAACCCATTCTATTAACATATGGATGGAAATGTCTCCATGGGCTAAAAAGAGAGAAGTAAACCTAACTACCATGCGTTAATGCATGATGAGTTTGGAACACCAAGAGGTTATCGTGGTCGTTATATTAAACTTATACATAGGTAACTGTAGGATTGCAATTAATTCAAGTCAAGCTGGGGTGGGTGAACTTACTACATGCGTTGACACAATGCTAATTATATTCAAATCCTTTGGCCAAGGTAGTGCATGTGCCTCAAGTGCATTGATAGTTCACCACGACTAGATGGCATAGCTTGTGGAGTGGTCATGCTTGACTAGAGGGTATCTAGGGGATTGCATGATAACAAGTTATGTAGGTCACAACACCAGTATTCAAATGGCTAACACCATTGGTTATCCTAAGTCTATCCTCTTTGAGTAGGGTAGGGCCACTTCTGGTTAGGAAGGAGTGCGGGAGATCGACAGTCTATGGTGGGAGGTTAAACTCCTTGAAAATACTTTCTCTTCTATATTCCAGAGGCTTGCCAAGACTTGAATTTGGATGGTCGACAATCGAGATGCAATGACTTTGGTAAGTTTTTATTTTGAAAATGTTCTAAGTAGCTTTAATCATCATATTGTATAATGTTGTAGATGGATAGATCCCTTTTTGTATAACTTATGATTTCATGATTATTGTCAGTCGATGGATGAACTATTTGGTTTTAGAATGAAAACAAATTATCTTTCGTATTAAACTTTTTAAAAAAATATTACCTTTGGTTAAACTTAGATTTTAGGGTGAAAACTAAACTGGGTGTTACAACATTTCCCCAAAAAATATGGAAGAGATAATCATTTGGTACCTTGTGTGGTAGAGTCTAGGTGTTCACCTCTTTCACAAAATTCCTCCGTGGCCGCAGCTGCATCAGCCCTGACTAGATACTCAAACCCTGTTCTAGGCAACCCTGAAACTTGAGCAATTGCAAGCTTGAAAGCGTCTATTGTCAACCCTCTAACCATTGCTTCATCATATTTCAGAGTAAGTGCAAGTTCTTTTGCCATGTCATCATCATATTCTGTCATTTTGAGGAAGTAATCAAGCCAAACCACTCTAGTAAAGAGCAGAAGAACCAACACATCCTCTAATATTTCCTTGTGTGCTTAGGGTTGCCTTCTTATTACATCTCCTCCCATTAAGACTATGAATTAGAACTCTGCAATGTCAATTCTCTGCACAATGCCAACTAACCAATTTCTACTGCCTCAACTCACCACCCTGAAAAACCAGTCTGTCAATTTGCCTCTTTCCTGCTTCTCCACTATAACTCCATAACTCCTTAGGGTATTAATTCATTATTTGACAGAGGTGAGTTCATAGCACAGAGTATTTTGTCTAGTTTTTTTCTCAAAAGGTAGGGTTTTAAACAAGGTTTTGAAAGGCAAAAATGTAAAGGCAACAATGATTAAATGACAATCATTTGAAAAGAAACCCCTCCCCCCAACTTAATGATGAAGTGACCACAATTCAAATGGCAGGTTTTACAGATGGGGAAGGAGTAATAAAAATAAATGGTGGAAATATACATCGCATGCATGAAATAAATTATGAATAAACATGAATATAAATAAAGAAATCTAAGTGTATTAATAGAAAGGTGTTGATTGTACATATATATCGAAATGAAATAATTAACATACCTTGAAAATTGTGAACAACATTGGTGAGGTGATAGAATAGGCATGCAACAAATGGGAAGTTGGATGTACGGTTACAGAGTGATAATTAAATAGTGCAAGATGGCGGATGGAAGTACCACTCATAAATGTGAATTTACACATGGAATAATGTGAATGGATCAATTTTGAAAGGAATACGGGTTGACGGAATGGGTGGGAAAAGTGAGGTAGTGTTCACCAAGCAATGGAACATAACAGTAGACAGGTGTTGCTACGGGCACTTGCAGCATAAGTCCTGACTGTGTAAATGTAAACATAATATAACAGGTCCCAACAGAGTCAGGTCACGATTGAAGAAGTGAAAAATAGGTCCCAATGGAGATATCTAGTTGTAACCATGGAAATCGTGCAATGTGTGCATGTGAGAAAAATAAAGAAATTTAATTGTCAGCAAGAAGGGTTGAGTATTGCAACTCAACCTCCACATCACTGGACATTGTTGTTGTATCAGCATCGGAATGTGCATTGTCTGGTGTTACAACAGCTGAATCAACATCTTCTAGTGTCACAGCATCTGAATCAGGAGTATTAGGAGGAGCATACTGAGTAGATGGAGATACCATAAAGTCATCTCTCTGGATTGGCTTCTTGTACAAATTGAGCCTATGCCCATTGACCAATACTGAAAACTAAACTTCATCAATAGTTTGCAATTGAACTGCACCATTAGGAAAAACTTGTTGGATTTCATATGGACCTAACCAACGTGATTGAAGCTTGCCCTTGAAGTCCTTATACCTTGAATCATAAAGTAGTGCCCAGTCTAATGCATTAAATTCCTTTGTTTTTATATATTTATCGTGCCATTTAGCCCTTTGCTTATGTATTACCTCTGTATGATGAATGGTTTCTAGTCACATTTCATCTAAGGCATTCAAATGTTGTAGCCTTTCCTGTTGTGCAGTGGTCAGATCCATTCCTAGGTCCATTGTTGTCCTCAGGGTTTTATGTTCAAATTCAATAGGCAAGACTGCAGCCTTGCCATAGACCATCTCATAGGGTGTAAACCCTATAGTTGTCTTCCAATTTGTTCTATAGGCCCAAACAGCTTCAGGGAGCCTAGAAAGCCAATCTCTTTGATGAAGCTGCACTATCTTGGTCAGGATGTTTTCAATTTCTCTATTAGTAACTTCTACCTAACCATTAGCTTTTGGATGCTAGGGAGTGGATTTCTTATGCCTGATCTGGTATTCTACAACCAATTTTGTTATTAAACCATATGTAAACTGTGGTCTCTGGTCAGTTACTATTTCTCTTGGAACACCATACCTAGTGAAAATGTCTTCATACAAGAATTTGGCCACATTGCCATCTTTGGCAAATTGTAATGCTTTCACTTCTACCCATTTAGTTAAGTAATTTGTACATACCAAGATATATTCTTTATTGTTGGATGAAGGAGATATAGGCCCCACAAAATCCAAACCCCACTTGTCAAAAGGAGCTAGTGAGATTTGTGGCTACAAAGGCATCTCATCACCTCTAGTAGGCCTCCCCATTCTCTGGCATCTATCACAGCTCCTAGTGTACTTGACAGCATCTTTGTGAAGCGTTGGCTAGTAATAACCTATTGTAAGTATTTTGAAGGCTGTCTATTTAGCTACAAAATGTCCTCCACAAGGCTCATCATGAGAAGCCTTCATTACATCAAATACTTCATCCTCCCTGATACATCTTCGCATGATATTGTCTATTCTAATGTAGAATAGAAATCCAAAAATCCAAGAGTAAGAGAAACATTTATGCACCAACTCCCTCTTCTCCCTTGGAGAGAAATATCCTAGAATTTGCCCTGTAACCAAATAATTGGCTATATCTGCATACCATGGAGTGTATGTAGTGAGAGCAAATAAATGCTCGTCAGGAAAAGAATCATCGACCACTCCATCTGAATATTGTGTAGGTAGTCTAGACAGAAAATTAGCAACAACATTAGCTTTGCCTAGTTTATCAACAATTGTAATATCAAACTCTTGCAACAACAATAACCACCTTACAAGTCTTCCACCTACTATGATTTTATTCATCAAGTATCTGATGGCTACATGATCTGTATGAATGAAGACCTTGTAACCAGTTATGTAGTGCCTAAACTTATTTATGGCATAAACAATTGCTAACATCTCTTTCTCTGTCACTGTATAAATCAATTAAGCTCCTTGCAGATTTTTACTGACATAATAAATAGCATATTCCTTGGATCCTTCTTATTGGCCTAAAACTACACCAATTGCAAAATCTAATGCATTAGTATGGAGTGAAAAGGTAAGGTCCAATTTGGTCCTCTAAGTACAGGAGCTTGTGTCAAGGAGGTTTTTAGCTTTTCAAAAGAAGTCTGACAATCTGGTGTCCACTCAAATTCACTGTCTTTTGTTAACAGAGTAAATAGAGGTGCAACAATTTTGCTAAAATCTTGAATGAACCTTCTGTAGTAACTTGCATGTCCTAGGAAACTCCTAACATCGTTTTGCTTCTGTGGAATAGGTAGGGTGGAAATAACTTCAATTTTCTTTGGATCCACTTGTATTCCAACACTTGAGATAAAGTGCCCCAAAACTATTCCTTGTGTCATCATAAGGAAGCATTTTTCATTACTCAAAGAGAGATTGTGATCTATACATCTTTTCAATACCTTCTCCAAGTTGTGTAGGGCTTCATCATATGTGTCACCATATGTGGTGAAGTCATCCATATAAATCTCCATACTGTCATGTGCAAAATTAGAGAAAATGCTTAAAACTACTCTCTAAAAAGTAGCTAGAGCTTTGCACAAGCCAAAGGGCATGACAGTGTATGCATATGTCCCCCAAGGGCAGGTAAACATTGTCTTATCTTGATCTTCTGGAGCAATTTTAATCTGATTATAGCCACTAAAACCATCAAGGAAAGAAAAATATTTTTTGCCTGCTAGTGAGTCAAGAACGTAGTCAATGAAGGGCAATGGAAAGTGATATTGCCTGGTAGCAGTGTTCAATTCTCTGTAGTCGACACAAACCCTCCACTTTCCTCCTTTCTTTGGAACTATAACCAATGGTGAAAACCATTCACTGTCTGAAATGGGGTATATGAATCCTGCATCCAAAAGTTTTTGTAGCTCAGTTTTAACAATTTCCCTGAGGGCTGGATTCATGCACCTTTTCTTCTGCCTGATGGGCCTATATCCATCATCTATCTATATCTTATGCATGCATAAGGCAGGATCAATGCCTTTCATATCATTATAATCCCATGCAAATGTTGTTGAGTGTGCATTTAAAACTCTATGCAAGGAGTGATGTTGCTCATTAGCCAAGGCATTATTAATATTCAACATCTTTCCTGGTCTGACTTCTAGTTGTTTGGACAGTTCTTGCATAGAAGACAAATCAAGGCTGGGTAACACAGGTAAGTATTGTTGAGGTAATAAAGCATGAAATATTGGAGACACCTCTTCTGATGAACTGTTAGGTATTATGGTGCTCAAAGGGTCTTGCAAGCAAGATAGATAATCTTGCTGTTGCGGATGCCTTCCACAGTCATTATGGAGGACATGAGCAATTAGTTCATCTTCATCTGGAACATCTAACAAGGGGTTGCGTTCAATAGTCATTAGTGTTTGCAAGGAGTAAGTGTCCTCTTCTTCCTAGAAAGGCCAAATGGTCTACTCAAGTTCATGGTATGGTTGGGCTGGAGGATACAACACCAATTTCTTGGTCATTGTCCCATTAGAGATGATCATGTTACCAAACCTAAAACCTCTAAATGCATCAGCAATGGCAAGCCATGGTCTGCCTAGTATAAGAGGATAACCAACAAGATTGACTTTGGGCTGCAAAACTATGAAATTAGTTGGATACTCCCAAGAGTCTAATGTAATGACCAAATCCTCTATGACTCCCTTAGGTTTGACTGTGGACCTATCAGCTGATTGAAGAACTGTCTAGGTAGGCCTAAGATTGTTCAGTTGGAGTATATGCATTGTTTCCTTGATCATGACATTAATAGCAGCACCTAAATCTATCAGAGTGTTATTAATTAAAGCCCTGTTGATCTTGACATCCACCACTGGACTTCCTGGGTCTGTATATTTTGGAACAGTTATATTACCCAACATGATGTCTACAAGATTACCTAACACATGCACTGTCTGGGGGTCTATTCTCTTCCTTCCTGGCTTCTTTATGCAAAGATCCCTAATAGTTTTGGTATTGATGGGGATATCCTTGATAGCTTGGATTAAGGGAATCTTGATGCTGATATCCTTTAGCTGGCTAAGAAGGGTAGTATCAGCTTGAGCTGGTTGCTTTTGCATGGCCAAACATTCAAGGAAAGGAGGAGACTTCTGCTGCAAGGTAGGTTGGGCATCTTGGTTTGAGATAGGTTCCAATGGTTGTTTATCTGGGGTCTCTTCGGTGGGCTCTTCATCTTCAAGCTCGGTAATTTGGGGAGATGAAGGTCCTGCAAGTTGTTTCCCTGATCTAAGATGAACATTACTCACTTCCACCCCATAGGTGGGATATTGCATCACCTCGTTAGTATAAGCCTACTGAACAGGCTTGTTGTTAGGATTAGGTGCAAGTTGGGCAGGGATTTGGTAGGTCTAGGAGATGGATTTTGAGGTGGATTTTAAGGCAGTGGCATGATGGCTAGCTATTGTGGCTGAGATGGAATCATAGGTTGCTAAAATTGTGCATTTTTCTACCACTGTTGGCCCTTGTTCCACTGAGGTTGCCATTGTTGTTGATGAGTAGGCCACTGAGGATTATAGTTAGGTCCTTGGAAATTTTGCTCTGGCCATGGGTTAGGTTGTTGTTGGTTCCAACCAGCTTGTGGAGTAGGCCATTGGGGATTTTGCCATTGTGGGTTTTGCCCTGCATTTGGGTTACCAAACCATTGCTGAGTATTCCAAGTAGAGAAGTTCTGATTTGCAGCAAGAAATGGAGGATTGCAATTAAGTGGATCAGGAGGCATACCTTGTCTTTGTTTCCATGGCCTTCTTTGAGCAATGAAGAATAATTACCTGTCCTCTCCTTCGAATTGATGTAACTCTAGTCTCTCAATCCTTTCTTGTTAGATACTAGCCACCCTCTTACATTTGCAATTGGCTTTCCTTTGTCTACAGCTAGGGCAGTATTCAGTGAGCATTGCATCTGCCTCTTCTTGTTTCTTCTTAATGTGAAGAGTGTCCAACTGTGTAGCCATGTGGCTAATGATATCCTCCTTCATATTGGTCAGCAAGTTACTAATTTCCACTCGAGAAACTCCATTAGCTGCCTTGCCTGCAATTGCTACTCTTTATCCTCTGGGATTTCTAGAAAAAGTCCTAGAGTAGTTCCTGCAAGCTGCACAAATATCTTCAAAGGGTAGTTGGGAGATATCCCCTGTTCCAATGAGATTTAGGACATCCATGCAATCATCATTGACTCCCCTTAAAAAGACCAGTTCAATGATTCTTCGGACAACCTATTCTAAGGGTTTTTCTTCTAGGAAATTTGGAATCTCTCCACATAGTCCTCTAATGGCTCATCCTCCTTCTCTGACATCCTAAAGATGTCATCTTTCCTCCTATCATGTCCTCTGCAGTAGTCTTTTTATTTTTCCAGGAATTTTGTCTTCATGGTATCCCATTCTGGAATGGCATCTCTCCCTAGTCCCATAAACCATCTTAAAGCAGTATCTTTTAGGGTAGCAGGGAACAACTTGAGTCTGTAAGGATCAGTGGTATAATCATAACTCCTACGCAGAACATCAAACTCAAACAGGAAAGTGTCAGGTTCTTCAGTCACCAAACCATAGAAAATAGGCAATGCAAATGGTGGTATATTTTTCAGAGTAGCTTCCCGTGCTAGGTCTGGTATAGGGAATTCAAATGTAGCTTGTCCTAGAGGATCCTCTACTGAATCTACCATGGTTCTAAAAGTTCCCTCTATGGCAGTAGAGGAAGTTGATGGAGATGTAGGGGGTGTTGATGAAGATGTAAAAGGAAACTCTCCTTCAGCACTTCCTATTGTGTAGTTGTTGAAATCAGCCATACCCTCATTGTTCTGAGAAGTTGATGGGAGGAATCTACCTCAAGTATCTCTTTGCCTCCACATACGGTAAATTGAGCTTTATGTTTCAGTGGCCTTGCACAATGTTAGTAGAATGCCTAGTTTTTCTTGAAAAATGAATTTATGCAATCTAATACTGAAATCAAGATTTAACTTATAAAAGCATGTGAAATCTAACAAATGAGATTATGAAGATAGCACCATCCCGGCAACGGTGCCAAAAATGTAGAGGAAAACTAATATGTTGTAGACTTAAATAAAATTTAGGGTTTAACCTAACTGAACAGTCCACTATCATTGCATTCCTACATTGAATTATCGACCAAGGAGTGTAAGCTTATGATGATGCCTGCACTATCTATGCCTTCAAGACTCATTTCTAATCCAAGTTAATCTTGTACAATTCTTATTTTATCTAGTCCTACTTACTAGAATGCATAGGAATGTAAAACAGTAAACGGAAATGGAAAACAACAAAAAAAAAATCTAAATTTCCAGTTGCTACGGTTACCTTCAATAGAAGATGAAGATAACTATATTTGATAGAAAATCACAGTTTTAATCTAACAACTCAAAAATGATGAAAAAGCTAACACTAAGCTCTGGAGGATTAAAAACGTGCACTCTACTCATGAATCACAATTACTGGAAATATCAATCAATAGTTCTTACTTGCTTCACAATATAACACATAAGATGAAATGAAATAGATTAACTAATAATGCAGGAATAAATAAGAAAACATGCAAAGTGAGAGTTAGTACCTTGAGTGGCCAACTCAAGGAACTATCTCACTTTTTCTGGAGATTAAATCTACTTCAAATCTTCACACATCCCATAACATACAGTTGAATTCAAATCATATCAAAGATAGAATCTTCTTCAGATTTTATTCAAAATTATAAGATGCCTAGAATAACTGATATCTGTAACAAAGTAATGGCTATTTTTGAAAGTAAAACATAACAACCAACCTAATCAACAAACTCATCCCCTAACTTATATAAAGATGGGAGAGTCTTATGCAACCTTCTAACTAACTGCGATCATCAATTCATTCCTGGACATCAGGATATTGTTTTTGAGATCAACTTATTAAATGGAACAAAGGAAATAGAGTCCTCTCCAAACAGAAATTCTAACCATAACAACTCATAAATAAGATTCATAAACTTTGGTGAAATTCCTAGAATAAGTCTTCTTTCTCCCCTGCGTTTATTCTCCCATGATGACCACATTTGTCTCCACTGATCACTATGTTTGGCACTTGGACTGCATTCTTATTGATTCCTCTGTTCTACATCATGTTGTAATTACTTCTCCTTGGATTCTTTATCTAGTTGCACAGGGTTAATCATTCCAACATATCTACAAAATAACCTCTCATAATAAACTTATGAAATCCTATCTATATTTCATGCATATTAATAATTCAAATCATCCATTTGATAATATAACCACTTGAGTTCATTTATCAGCATAGGGTCCAAGTCTTTTGAAAGTATATATATGAAACAGAATAAAATATAGATAATATATGTGAAGTCTTTGGAGAACCATATAGAAAAGGTGTTTAAAACATATGGAAATAGTATAAAAGGAGGACAATATTTCATCCCAACATTTATCATCAACCTCCATATGGATACCAATATTACCCCAATCCACCACCTTTGAACATCTATTCACCAAATCCCATAGGCATGAGTAGACAATTTGATTTGACAGGATACCAACTATATCCATACCCAATTGACAGTAATTGGAGAAATATAGTTCCCAAACTCACTAGGAATAATGAGATATCAGCTGAAGAGCATGTCAAAAATTTTAATGCCTTTATATAGGATATTGGTATGGAGTATGAGGATCTTACTGAAAACACAATACCTGAAGAATGTACTAGCAATGAAGAAAGCAATGAAGCAGGTTTTCTTGATAGTGAACAAATAATACATCCAATTGCAGTCGAATACCATAGTGAAACAAATTTTGCCCCAACCCACCCACCTCAATACCTGAATCAATAGTTTGAGGAAAAGGAAGGTTGCATATCTGAAAATGACTTTCAAATTTTTCAAATGCAGTGTATGATGAAACACAAGAAATAAACCAGACAGAAGCATGCTTTAGTATATGTGAGGGTGATTTTCATATATTTTTAAATCCTTTGTATGATGAGAAAAGATCATTTTTAGATGGGAAGGACAATGCATCAAGTTATAATGAAAATAGCTATAAAATTGAAGTTGATATATCACAATTGTCCTTAATTGACAATGCTAAATTTGATGAAGATAATGCAAAAGATAAAAAATTTATGAAGCCTGATATTGAAAAGTGTTGCATTCAGCATGGTTGTGTTTTTGGGACAATCATGTGGCATGTCTCTAAGGTGATGCCTGATAACAGAATGTGGACTGATAAGAAATGTGATAGAACAACTAATGATAACATTGAAAAATGGGTATTCATTGGCAAGTGACAATAGTGTTTCCAGACATGTGATACTATTGCATGATGAGAATCAGATTTTTGACAGAGGAAAATACGGGTTTTTTAGTTGTGGTATAATTTTTTAAACCATATCACCTTAGGGAAAAACCCATGTTTGGACTCTATTGCCCAATGGGGTAGGCATTGGTCTGCTCCCCAGAGATCTGGGATCTTGCTATGCCCACAGGACACATACATCCCCAGACAGAGCCATTGTTGGGAGCTAAAATTTCCTACCAATTTTTGCAAAAATTTCAGGATCCCATGATGAAAAAAATCAATTTCAGTATTCAAAAGTGCACCAGCACAATGTGCTCAAGTGGCCTACTTTGAAGCATTATAATTCGAATCCTGTTCATCTTCATTCAAAATCACTTTACAAACATGTTTATCTGCCATATGTGAGTGAGCACACCTAATTTCAGCTTCCTATGATTAGTTTTGATTGGGTTTTGAAGAACCAAGTTGGAGGGTTCTGGTAAAATTTGTTGTCTGCACATTGTGAAATATACCCGAGAGGTCCACTTTGGAAGCCAATATCCAACAGCTGGATGATGTTCATGAAAAAACAATTGGTTTTCTTGATTTGAATTATGATAAACTACTTTCATGCCAATTTTTAGGTTCACAGCACCCCATTAGGTATTTTTCCAAAACGAAAAGCAAATGGGATTTACAACGTTTTGATAGCTGCACTTTGGTCAACTTTGATGCCTAATATTTGGTGAAGCAAGATGACTGGTGAAAAATCATCTTGCACACATAATCATTATACCTAAATGAGCTAATCCCCTAGGTTACAACTTCCCAAAATCATATTTGACATTTTTTCAAGGAGGCAAGCTGGTGAGCCCTAATTAGGTTTTAACAGGTGCAGTTTCAGAAAAGGTTGAGTAACCCACTTTGAATGATTATATCTTGCACCTCAAGATACATCTTTCTGAACTATTTGTTGCACTGAATTCTTGGGTTGAAAATTTACATGCTTGTACCTTTTCATGGCTCCAGGAGATAGTTTGACTAGTTTTCTAGGGCAATTTTGAACGCTACTTGACTAGTTTGATCGTTGTGTAAAAGTCTCAGGAAGCTAATTTTGATGACAACCCATTACAATTTTTCACTTCAAAGACACATTGGAATGGTCCTAGAGCAATTCAAGACCAAAAACTTGTTTTGAAACGAAAATTTTTAGCCAGGCCCACAAGGAGACCCGGCATGCTTCACACAATTATGAAGTCATATGGGTATTGAAGCTAGCAATGTTGTATATGCCATGTCTCCACTGAAGGGTCTAGTGACATGAAGTAAATCAAAACATTTGGATCCCAAACTAAGCAGGTCACTTGCTTTGATTCTTCAAACTTCACTTTTGAAGGAATATGGTGTTGAAAACCTGGGCCATCTTTCAACAAACCCTATTCAGGGTGATTGTAAAAATGTTTTATACCTTGTTCGGACTCAAATTAATTTGATGAAATTGATATCTTTATAGATTGAGCAAGATGTTAAGACAAAACCATCAAAGAGAATACACTGTGATTTTTGTTCCACGTCGCACTATTGTTTGTGAGAAGATTTTGCAAGAGGAGAAGGTACATGCAATGGTCGAAATGGTAGAGTATCCATTATACATAGTGCCAGTTGATGAAGATATTCTATCTTTTAAACTAAGATGTATGCATCTGGAACAACCTGTAGTGTCATCCAATGCAGGGATTCTGGATATTGATACAATTATTTTACTAGATCGTCATGTGGACATGGTTACTCCCATGTGTTCTCAATTGACTTACGAAGGACTTCTAGATGAGTTCTTATATATAAATAATAGAGCAATAGATTTGGATGCATTAATCATGGGTGCCCAAGAGGAGGGTAAAAAAGACAAGGTTTTACGCCAAAAAGCAACAACCATGAGGTAGGATTACAAGGAAGTGACAACTACTAGTCAAACAGTATCAGAATTAAAAGATTTTTGGAAGAAACTGAGTTCTCTTCCAAAAATGACGAGCACACATCTTTCTCAACATCTGTCCACATTTACTACAAAGCCAACTTTCCTAGGTCGACTTAACATTGAACATACACTTATGGAGGATCAGAGTTATGACATATGTTTTGAGTACATTGAGGAGATGATTCATAAGCAGGAGCCCTTTCTTAGTGTTTTGTGGTTTCTTGTTTTGTTTTCCATCACCAATGGTGGCCTACCAAGAAAGCATCTTGATTATTCAAGGAGAGAGCTACTTCATAGATATGGTTTTGAGCACATGGCAACACTCATTAACTTGGAAAAGACTAGTTTGTTTAAGACACAGGATTCTAGAGCGGTGCAGCAAGACCACGTGTGCATTTTGTACCGCCAATCTCTTGAAAAATGCACTCAGTTGGGTCTTTTGTAGGCCACTCTTTTATGAGGATGCATCGAGGTTGAGGGATGAGTCTGAGGCTAATAGGCGTGTGGATGACATTGACACAATTAATAGGATGATTAAGGCAGCAGAGGCAAAATTGACAAGATGGAGCCATCCAGATCCTTATATTGTTCCCTGGGCTAGTAAAGGTTCAAAATTTGCCCGCAATCCGCATGTTCCTAAGGTTGAAATTATATTTGACCATGGCCTGGAGAAGTATAGTTAGATGATGATGCTATTAATTACCTTAAATCTAGGGTAAAACATTCAGTTTGTCTTGTAAAATACTTTTCAGACCTGAATGCTATCAGTGGAGTTGTTCATAATGTTTTAAAAAACTCTCAAGTAAATGCATATGGTAGGTATAAAACTAGACACCACAATCATTGTCAACATCCTCCGTGCTCGAGCTAAACGGTTAGGGCAAAATTTGAAAACATACAGAAGAAACTCGCCGATAAAAACTCATCGGCAAGAGACATAAAGTTAGAGTGAAAATATTAAACTATACCAATCTCAGAAGTCATGCCGATGGACTAGTTTCGGCAAGAGATATACCATCGGAATGAGTTCTCGAGGTTTCTCTAACTGTGTAAGTCACTCTGATACTCTGATACATAGGAAGAAGATATTATTGGAGTTCTCCATTCGATGAAATGCAATATGGAATAAAAGAAATAGAACAAAGTTGATTTATCAAAATAATGTTAAAACATAAGTAGTAAAACTTTGCACTCAATAGTGTAAAATGCAATACATGTTCATCAAGGGATGAAATATTTTCACCAAGATAGTTAATTAACAACAATTATTTTGGTGAGTCATTACTTCTTACCCAAGGGATAAAATGGATGTTATTAGCAAAGGAGAAATAATATTTCTTCACAAGAAGTCATGGACATGAAGATTAAGAAGGGAGTATACTCGAAATGAAGACACATTATTAATAAACCCTAACTATTTTTCCAATGAGCACAATCAAATGGAAGTCTTTGATGAAATCATATTAATGTGGGATAAAAAAATTATTAAAATAATCTTAGTGTCCGATTATTGCTTTAGGGACACACATCTTACCAATGATATAAAAGATTTTCACCGGGGTATGAAGTATTTCTATGAGGCAGATAATTATTTTATCCAGGAAAGGATTTTAAAAATACTTTCATTGCAAGACAATTAATCCGATTAGTAATTATTTTACCTAGAGAACATTTTATGCCAATAAAAATATTTCACCGAGGAGATAAAGGAAGGATAATCATATTCACCCGAATGAATACTTGTGTTAAAAGTGAAAGTACGCAAAGGAAAATATAAAGGAATTAAAGATCAAAGTATGATTAAATACTTTATTTCTCAAGGGAATGCAGAAATAAAGAAAGTTAAGATTAAATATTTAATTATTGCGGAAGACCACTAATTAAATAAAGAGCTGCAAGAAAAGGGCAAGAAAAGGGTCACAACCCTAAATTTGTAAGATATATATGGGAGGTGCAAATCAGAAAGAGTGGGATCATCATCAGTAGTAGTAGGTTAGGAAATCATCAGTTAATAAATTGCCTCAGCAAAACAATATTCTATTTATTGCAAGATCTTTTGAAATTATATAATGCAGAAGAATGCATGAATTGGTGGCCAAACACTGGTGTCAATTGTTTGTTGTTAATATCTGATTATTTGGTTGTCTCTAGATTGGTGCTTTCATATTATTTAAATTGAAGTGTCAAAACTCAATTTATCAAAACACATTTGTTGTTCTTGTGTGGTTTCATTAATTGGTTTCTCTCAGAGAATTAAATATCCTTTTAATAGATCATAGTAATCTGGGAGTATCACTTGGATCATTAAAGAAGAGCCCTATAATCGATAAAATTATCGTACTCTCTCCAACTTGATTTTATCTTGTTATTCAAATCTACACTTGATTTGTCAGGGCACATTTGATGCTTGTGTGATTCAATTAACTGGTTCCTTCAAAAGGATTAAAATTTCCTATTAATTAATCACAATAACCTAGTAACAATCTTTTGGATCATTAAAGAAGAGTCTGATAGTTACATTCTTGCACGTTTGTACAAGGTGCAAACAATCACAAGTTCCAAGCAATTCTAATTGTAGCCAGCAAGTAAGTCACATATCATTTGCCTCTTGACTCCATTAGCCCACAAAAGAAGGCACTAGTCATACCCACTCCATTTTAGAATTTTATAAAATCTTACCCATACATTCACATTTCAAACTTCAATAGGAGTAGTTAGTAAGCCTTCATCTATTTCACTTCATGCAACTGTGAATAGATCCATAAACTCAACTAAGTCATACAACTCTTAATCTGCTTCAGCTATCAAGGTCCAGCCACCTAGGTTTAGTAGAACCTGAAGTGCAGGGAGTCATCAACCACATAGGTTAACTCTGTTAGTTGGTTCAAAAGCATTGCAAGTTTGATCATAGAGCCCGGCATCCTCTTAGGGTTTGTAACCTGCATTTTTTAGACCCAACAAACTAGCAACTCTATTTGGGAACTAATTCAAAATCTGGTTAAAGACCGTCTCATCATAAAGTCAATATATTTTTTGAATTTCAACAGAATTTGGTAACTTCGCTGGCAAGGACCTGGAAAGACATAATCATTTTCCTACTTATGAAAAGTAGGTGGCGACTTTGAAACAATTTTAAAATTAGATCAAAAGAGATAAATTATAGACATAAGAGATACATTATATTATCCAATAATGAATGGAAGGAGATCTCTTTTCTAAGAGAGTCCTAAGAAAAGGTGGACAGATCCAACCACCTAATAATGTGAACACATCAGAGCAAGCTTTCACAACATTTCACACTGATGGTGGAAATCCCTCAACACCGCCTGAAGGAAACAATATAAATAATAATATCCTCGATCACAGGATAGAGCCTCAAAAGGCAAATGAATCCTAGGAATGAGTGGAAGAAAATCAGGAGGGGTTTGTTGATCACACTGTCATTGATTTTGATAATATGACTAACCAAGAGATTGAAGTCTATTTAGAATGGCAAAGACAGCAGCTCAGGAGACAATAGTTGATACAAGAAAGTCAAGAACTGCAAAGACAATTGGCACAATTAACCATCCAAGTATCAAAACCACCAAAATATGTCCCTCCACATAAACAAGGTAGTAATGTCAATTCACATGGGCCATCTCAGAACACATATGCTCCAGGTATTTCAAGAGTACCTCATAATGCATGCGGTAACCCTACCTAGCATAATATGCCACCACAAAGGCCCCAGCCTATAAATGCAGGTAACATTCCTCAATAGTATCCACCACCAGGACAACAGTATGCCCCACAATATCACTAGCATGTTTACCATCAGCCTCCATATGGATACCAATATTACCCCAATCCACCACCTTTAAACCTCTATTCACCAAATCCCATAGGCATGAGTAGACAATTTGATTTGACAGGATACCAACTATATCCATACCCAATTGACAGCAATTGGAGAAATACAGTTCCCAAATTCACTGGGAATAATGAGATATCAGCTGAAGAGCATGTCTAAAATTTCAATGCCTTTATACAGGATATTGGTATGGAGTATGAGGATGTTACTAAAAACACAATACCTGAAGAATGTACTAGCAATGAAGAAAGCAATGAAGCAGGTTTTCTTGATAGTGAACAAATAATACATCCAATTACAGTCGAATAGCATAGCGAAACAAATTTTGCCCCAACCAACCCACCTTAATACTTGAATCAACAGTTTGAGGAAAAGGAAGGTTGCATATCTAAAAATGACTTTCAAATTTTTTCAAATGCAGTGTATGATGAAACATAAGAAATAAACTAGACAGAAGCATGCTTTGGTATGTGAGAGGGTGATTTTCATATATTTTTTATATCCTTTGTATGATGAGAAAAGATCATTTTCAAATGGGAAGGACAATGCATCAGGTTATAATGAAAATAGTTATAAAACTGAAGCTGATATATCACAATTGTCCTTAATTGACAATGCTAAATTTGATGAAGATAATGTAAAACATAAAAATTTTATGAAGCCTGATATTGAAAAGTGTTGCATTCAGCATGGTTATGTTTTTGGGACAATCATGTGTCATGTCTCTAAGGTGATGCCTGATAACAGAATGTGGACTGATAAGAAATGTGATAGAACAACTAATGATAGCATTGAAAATGGGTATTCATTGGCAAGTGACAATAGTGTTTCCAGACGTGTGATACTATTGCATGATGAGAATCAGATTTTTGATAGAGGAAAATACGGGTTTTTCAATTGTGGTATGGTTTTCTAAACCATATCACCTTAGGGCAAAACTCATGTTTGGACTCTATTGCCCAACGAGGTAGGCACTGGCCTACTCCCCAGAGATCTGGGATCTTGCTATGCCCACAGGGGGCATACATCCCTAGACAGAGCCATTGTTGGGACCTAAAATTTCCTACCAATTTTTGCAGAAAGTTTAGGATCCCATGATGAAAAAATCAATTTCAATACTCAGAAATGCACCTGCACAATATGCTCAAGTGGCCTACTTTGAAGCATTATAATTCTAAGCCTATTCATCTTCATGCAAAATCACTTTACAAACATGTTTATCTTCCATATGTGAGTGAGCACACCGGATTTCAGCTTCCTACAATCAATTTTGACTGGATTTTGAAGAACCAAGTTGGAGGGTTCTGGAAAATCTGTTGTCTGCACATTGTGAAATCTGCCCAAGAGGTCAACTTTGGAAGCTAATATCCAACAACTAGATGATGTTCATGATGAAACAATTGGTTTTCCTGATTTGCATTATGATAAACTACTTTCATGTCAATTTTCAAGTTCCCAACACCCCATTAGGTATTTTTTCCAAAACCAAAAGCAGATGGGTTTTACATAGTTTTGACAGCTGCACTTCTAGAAAGTTGTCACAGAGGTCAACTTTGATGCCTAATATTTGGTGAATCAAGATGACTGGTGAAAAATCTGCACACATACTCATTGTACCTAAATGAGCTAATTCCCCCCAGGTTGCAGCTTCGTAAAATCATATTTGAAATTTTTTCAAGGAGGCAAGTTGGTGAGCCCTAATTAGGTTTTGACAGGTGCAGTTTTAGAAAAGGTTGAGTAACCCACTTTGAACGATTATATCTCGCACCTCGGGATACATCTTTCCAAACCATTTGTTGCACTGAATTCTTGGGTTGAAAATTTACATGCTTGTGCATTTTCATGGCTCCAGGAGATAGTTTGACCGGCTTTCTAGGGCAATTCTGAATGCTACTTGACCAGTTTGATCAATATGTAAAAGTCTCAGGAATCTAATTATGATGACAACCCATTGCAATTTTTCACTTCAGAGACACATTGGAATGGTCCCAGAGCAATTCAAGACCAAAAACTTGTTTTGAAATGAAAAAATTTTAGCCAGGCCCACAAGGAGACTCAGCATGCTTCACACAGTTATGAAGTCATATAGGTATTGAAGCTAGCAATGTTGTATATGCCATTTCTACACCAAAGGGTCTGGTGACATGAAGTAAATCAGAAAATTTAGATCCCAAACTGAGCGGGTCACTTGTTTTGATTCTTCAAACTTCGCTTTTGAAGGAACATGGTGTTGAAAACCTGGGCCATCTTTCAACAAACCCTATTCAGGGTGATTGTAAAAATGTTTTATACCTTGTTCAGCCTCAGATTAATTTGATGAAATTGATATCTTTATAGATTGAGCAAGATGTTAAGAAAAACCATCAAAGATAATACACTGTGATTTTTGTTCCACGTCGCACTGTTGTTTGTGAGAATATTTTGCAAGAGGAGAAGGTACATGCAATGGTTGAAATGGTAGAGTATACATTATACATAGTGCCAGTTGATGAAGATATTTTGTCTTTTAAACTAAGTCGTATGCATCTGGAACAACCTGTAGTGTCATCCAATGCGAGGATTCCAGAGATTGATACAATTATTTTACTAGATCGTCATGTGGACATGGTTACTCCCATGTGTTCTCAATTGACTTATGAAGGACTTCTAGATGAGTTCTTACATATAAATAATAGAGAAATAGAGCTGGATGCATTAATCATGGGTGCACAAGAGGAGGGTAAAAAAGTCAAGGTTTTACGCCAAAAAGCAACAACCATGAGACAAGATTACACGGAAGTGACAACTACTAGTCAAACAGTATCAAAATTAAAAGATTTTGTGAAGAAATTGAGTTCTCTTCCAGAAATGACGAGACACACACATCTTGCTCAACATCTGTCCACATTCACTACAAATCCAACTTTCCTAGGTCGACTTAACATTGAGCATACACTTATGGAGGATCAGAGTTATGACATATGTTTTGAGTATATTGAGGAGATCAGTCATAAGAAGGAGCCATTTCTTAGTGTTTTGCAGTTGCTTATTTTGTTTTCCATCACCAATGGCAGCCTACCAAGAAAGCATCTTGATTATTCAAGGAGAGAGCTACTTCATAGATATGGTTTTGAGCACATGGCAACACTCATTAACTTGGAAAAGACTGGTTTGTTTAAGAAACAGGATTCTAGAGCGGCGCAGGAAGAGCCCGTGTGCATTTTGTACCACCAATCTCTTAAAAAATGCACTCAGTTGGTTCATTCGCAGGCCTCTCTCTCATGAGGATGCATCGAGGTTGAGGGATGAGATTGAGGGTAATAGGCATGTGTATGACATTGACACAATTAATAGGATGATTAAGGCAGCAGAAGTAAAATTAACAAGATGGAGCCTTCCAGATCCTTATATTGTTCCATGGGCTTCTAAAGGTTCAAAATTTACCCACAATCCGCCTATTCCTGAGGTTGAAATTGTATTTGGCCATGGCCTAGAGAAGTACAATTAGATGATGGTGCTATTAATTACCTTAAATCTGGGGTAAAACATTCAGTCTGTCTTGTAAAATACTTATCAGACCTGAATGCTATCAGTGGAGTTGTTGAGAATGTTTTAAAATTCTCTCAAGCAAATGCATATGGCATGTATAAAACTAGACACCACAATCATTGCCAACATCCTCCGTGCTCAAGCTAATCGTTAGGGCAAAATTTTAAAACGTACAGAAGAAACTCGCCGATAAAAAATCATCAGCAAGAGACATAAAGTCAGAGTGAAAATATTAAAGTATGCCGATCTCAGAAGTCATACTGATGGACCAGTTTCGGCAAGAGATATACCATCGGAATGAGTTCTCAAGGTTTCTCCGACTGTGTAAGTCACTCTGATACTCTGAGACATAGGAAGAAGATATTGTTGGAGTTCTCCATTCGATGAAATGCAATACGGAATAAAAGAAATAGAACAAAGTTGATTTATTGAAATAATGATAAAACATAAGTACTAAAACTTTGCACTCAATAGTGTAAAATGTAGTTACATGTTCATCAAGGGATGAAATATTTTCACGAAGATAATTAATTAACAACAACAATTATTTTGGTGAGTCATTACTTCTTACCTGAGGGATAAAATGGATGTTATTAGCAAAGGAGAAATAATATTTCTTCACAAGAAGTCATGGACAAGAAGATTAAGAAGGGAGTATACTCGGAATGAAGACACATTATTAATAAACCCTAACTGTTTTTCTAATGAGAACAATCAAATGGAAGTCTTTGATGAAATCATATTAATGTGGGATAAAAAAAATATTAAAATAATCTCAGTGTGGGATTATTGCTTTAGGGACACACATCTTACCAATGATATAAAAGATTTTTACCAAGGTATGAAGTATTTCTATGAGGCAGATAATTATTTTATCCAAGGAAAGATTTTAAAAATACTTTCATTGCAAGACAATTAATCCGATAAGTAATTATTTTACTTGGAGAACACTTTATGGCAATAAAAATACTTCACTAAGGAGATAAAGGAAGGATAATCACATTCACCCGGATGAATACTTTTTGTTGAAAGTGAAAGTATGCAAAGGAAAATATAAAGGAATTAAAGATAAAAGTATGATAAAATACTTTATTTCTCAAGGGAATGCAAAAATAAAGAAAGTTAAGATTAAATATTTAATTATTGCGGAAGACAACTAATTAAATAAAGAGCTGCAAGAAAAGGGCAAGAAAAGGGTCACAACCCTAAATTTGCAAGATATCTATGGGAGGTGCAAATCAGAAAGAGTGGGATCATCATCAGTAGTAGTAGGTTAGGAAATCATTAGTTAATCAATTGACTCAGCAGAACAATATGCTATATATTGCAAGATCTTTTGAAATTATATAATGGAGAAGAATGCATGAATTGATGGCTAAACACTAGCGTCAATTGTTTGTTGTTAATATCCGATTATTTGGCTGTCTCCAGATTGGTGCGTTCATATTATTTAAATTGATGTGTCAGAACTCAATTTATCAAAACACATATGTTTGTTTGTGTGGTTTCATTATTTGGTTTCTCTCAAAGAATTAAATATTCTTTTAATAGATCACAGTAATCTGGGAGTATCACTTGGATCATTAAAGAAGAGCCCTATAATCAATAAAATTATCATACTCTCTCCAACTTGATTTTATCTTGTTATTCAAATCTACACTTGATTTGTCAAGGCACATTTGATGCTTTTGTGTAATTCAATTAACTGGTTCCTTCAAAAGGATTAAAATTTCCTATTAATTAATCACAGTAACCTGGTAACAATCTTTTGGATCATTAAAGAAGAGTCTGATAGTTACATTCTTGCACGTTTGTACAAGGTGCAAACAATCACAAGTGCCAAGCAATTCGAATTGTAGCCAGCAAGTAAGCCACATATCATTCACCTCTTGACTCCATTAGCCCACAAAAGAAGGCACTGGTCATACCCACTCCATTTTAGAATTTTATAAAATCTTACCCATACATTCACATTTCAAACTTCAGTAGGAGTAGTTAGTAAGCCTTCATCTATTTCACTTCATACCACTATGAATAGATCCATAAATTCAACTAAGTCATACAACTTTTAATCTGCTTCAGCTATCAAGGTCCACCTGCCTAGGTTTAGTAGAACCTGAAGTGCAGGGAGTCATCAACCACATAGGTTAACTCCATTAGTTGGTTCAAAAATGTTGCAAGTTTGATCATAGAGCCTGGCATCCTCTTAGCGTTTGTACCTTGCATTTTTGAGACCCAATAAATTGGGGACTCTACTGGGGAACTAATTCAAAATCTGGTTAAAGACCGTCTCATCACAAAGTCAATACATTTTTTGAATTTCAACAAAACTTGGTAACTCTGCTGGCAAGGACCCAGAAAGACAATCATTTTCCTACTTATGAAAAGTAGGTGGTGACTCTAAAACAATTTTAATATCAAATCAAAAGACATAAATTGTAGACACCAGAGATATATTATATTATCCAACAATGAATGGAAGGAGATCTCTTTTCTAAGAGAGTCCTAAGAAAAGGTGGATAGATCCAACCACCTAATAATGTGAACACATCAAAGCAAGCTTTCACAACATTTCATACTGATGGTGGAAATCCCTCAACACCACTTGAAGGAAACAATATAAATAATAATATCCTTGGTCACAGGATAGAGCCTCAAAAGGCAAATGAATCCCAGGAACGAGTGGACGAAAATCAGGAGGGGTTTGTTGATCACACTGTCATTGATTTTGATAGTTTGACTAACCAAGAGATTGAAGTGTATCTAGAATGGCAAAGAAAGTAGCTCAAGAGACAACAGTTGATACAAGAAAGTCCAAAAAAGACTGGAAATTGCACCCATATGCAAGACTGGAAAAGTTCTGCAATTCCGTGTAACATGGGACTAATTTCAGGTTGTGGGTGCCCTATAATGAAATTAGACCTCCAGATTGTGGGATGGTTCCCTTAAAATGTTCTATTGGAATGTATGATTTTTCTCATTTGGAAAAGGGGAAGAAGGAAACTATATGGAAATGAAGCATGTAAAATTTGGTGATGCACCTAATATGGATAAAAATATGCAATCTTGTTCACAATATAATTCAGAAATCCAATTCACACAATCTGATCTTGGCATAAATATCACAAAAGTGATTCTAAGGGAGGCTTGAAAATATGATTTCTATGAAGGAAAAAGGATTTCTCACAACACAAAAAGATTATTTCCGTTAACACAACCTAAGACCTGTAATAATTATATGCTTAATGTTGTAAGCAAAAAGTGAGACAATAACAGTAAAATTCATCAAATCACTTCAAACAACTAGCATTAAATGGAAAGGTAACTATTTGATTTCAAATAAACAAAGTAAATATTGCAAAAAGAGACAAAAATGGAACTTGTAACCTGTTGATCTCTTTATCAAAACTGTAAAAATTGAGCTACAAAACCTTCTCTAAAAGTGTATAAGAGCAAAAGGCAAGAACTAACAAAAACAAACTTTTGCTTTACAATATGTAGGTTTTCTCTCACAAAGAGGCATGCAAAAATATGATCTTGCAGATAACTGCCTCTAAAAATAATCTCTCACGAGCAACCTCCAAAATCCTCCAAAATAGGGTCTCAAACTGCCAAAAATTGAGCAAAAATAGCTCCAATTTGGACCTCTCCATATGCTTGACCAAAAAATTGACCAAGAACCCTAAAAATACTCCTCATATCATGCAAAAAACCTCCTAGGTGGTCTAGTTAACTCAACTAATCAATTTGCATGATTTTGCTTTAACAAAATTGATTGTGAGTAAATAATAAAGTAATAAAAATAATTACTTTATTATTGGTTACAACTTGTTCTAATTTGACTTTACAACTTGTGAAAAATAATAAAGTAATTTGGAAAATATTACTTTATTATTTATTTACAATTAATGTATTTGTAAAATCATGCATGAAAAATCTAACTCCTTATTACTCCAAATGCATACACCTAATTTGCATAATTCTAGCAAAAATAGGACTTTAGAGATTAATACAATCCTTATAACTCCTTTTGAGAGAAAAATAACCCTCTTTCATGACAACTTGCCTTAGGGGAAAAACATATCCTTATCTCTCCATATTATCAAAAAATGCAAAAAAAAGATATCTAAACTTTGCCTTATAACTCCAATATACACATGCAAAAACAACTCACTGCCATATATGTTCATCATGCAAAACCAAAACCCAAGTAAAGCACATGTCCACCTTGCATCTCCTTCATGCAAAAAATATGCTTTATTCTCCATTATTTGCCACCTTGCATATATTTGTCTTCATAAACTTCTTGCCTTGACCTTTTGATGACAATATTATAAGGCATAAAATCATATATTTTTTAACCTTATTCAGTCATCCTGTACAATACATGTGATACTAGGAAATATTTTCTTTGTCTCCAAACACATGATGACAAGGACATATCACCCATGCAATGTCGACCATGTGGGTTTGAGCATCATTAGACATGTGGCAACTGGCCTCCAAAGAAAGAAAAGATGTTTAGAAAAATTATAAGCCATAAACCTTATCCTTATTGCTACCGACCACCATTTGATATTCCCTCATGTCGGCCACTCCTTATTATCATTGCTAGGAAAGCATCATTTGGAATTGTTGACCTCGGTCAACATTTGGATTTAGCAATAATGTTTTTGATGAAGTCAAAAAGCTCAAGGAAGCTTCGAACAAAATATTGTGGAACCCTAAACTTATCATTCATTTTCACTCCTCTTTGATGGCTGTCATTCTGTAACTTCATTGCACTAGGGTTAGATTTGGCTTTCATGGCTTCTATCTCTCAGCTTTTCCTCTGTCTTTCAACATGGTTCCTTGCATTTGAAGAATGGCAAGAGGCAGTAAACATTGTATCCTTCATCTTTAACTGGTATTTCTTTCTTTCTATGAAGCTTCCTTCATGGCCACGGCCATTTCAGCTCTTTATGTTGCTTCTGTAGCATTTCTTGATATATTATTGCTTTTTGTGTGTTATTTCTCTCCATATGTTCGATAAAGTGTGAGGAAATCTGCAAGAAATGATAAAGACTTATCAACATGAGGTTGTGACCATTGAAGTCTTCCTCTCTGCATTCAAAGGTAGCTCTTCTACACTGTCAATATCATTCTTTCATTGCATGTAAGGGAGACAAGAGTCTCGACCTTTCTTTATATGGGTATTTTGAATGTTCTTCTTCTTTGTATGGTCGTGGCCATTTCACTTCCTGTAGTCTATTTTTAACTTCCTAGCATTAAAAAAATGAAGGTTTCTCAACATACAGAAAAGAGGGTTTCTCCTGAAATGCATACAAATGCATTTTCCATGCATGACCACCTGTAAACACATGCTCTGAGCCTTCCTTTGACTACTTTCTATAAAAAAGATGAAGGGTTTTAAAAAATGCAATAAGGGTTTGATCAAAATTGCATATATTGTCATTTTGTAGCACGACCATGAAAGAAACACATAGTATCATCATTCTTTTCCTATAATGGCAAAAGATATGTTAGGGTTTCATAAAAACCCCATGTGGGTATCTTCAAAAAACCTTCTTTTTGTCACGGCCATGCTATAAGATTTCTCTGTAACTCTTCTTCCTTCACTTGGGCTCATGAGATGAAACTTAAGGGTTTGATGAAATGAGAATTTCTTGAAAAATGAGGGCAAAACTCCTCCTTCTGTTCATGGTTATGGCAGAAAACTTTACTGTGTTGATTCATTGACTGTATGCAAGAAAGTTGTTAGGGTCCCAAACCCTCCTGTAGTAATTTGTATCTATGTGAATTCTGCAGCTTGTTCTCTTATCTTTGAACACTTATTAGTGATGATAAATCTCTTTTCTATAACTCTGAGCAACATATGTGTTCATTTCTGTAGAAGAAAATGTGTAAGTCTTGATGGCATCTCTTTCTCTGTAGCATACTTTTCCAAAAAGACTTGCAGTTTGTATTATTCATTTGTCTTCTTTAGCATGTTCAGTATGTATTTTATCTTCTTTTGAATGTGGCATATACCTATACATTTTGAGACTGTAAGGCTGTAGCATTATCTTATCTTGACATGCCTTCATCTTTAACTGTATCAGTTAGATGGTCTATTCTTGATATATCATTTCAATATGTGACCTAGTGACTGCATATCATATGCTCTCCATGACAAACCTTTGCATACTCCATGATAACCCTTGCATACTGGTTGCTTTGATTATGAAAAACATCTTATCTCCAGATTTCATCCATCTTTCTGTATCTTTATGTCATGACCTCCTATCATTTGAATGCTATGACTGTCACTTTAAATTTTTAGGTTGTCCATCATTATCTACCTGCACTTATCAAAAATATAACATGATGTTTGTTTGTTGTTCTATGCAAGTTATTAGATGACTCTTTTGGTGTACCCTGTAGCTCATGTGCATAAGTCTGTTTCCTGAAAGCACTACTTTGTCACTCTTTTATCATCATCAGATAGTAATGTGAACACTCATATGGTAGTGACTAAAAGATATGCATCAGTTTGGTTATGTCATTTACTCTTCTTTGAACACCATATGCAAAACAAATAAAGGCTTGTGTAGCCTATTCCTTCCATCTTCTATGGCTGTAACTTTGATTTCTACACTTTGCCAACTTGATTTAGGAATTTTAAGTTAATATGATTTGCTTCAATCAGCTGTAATGAATGTCATGATGACATAGATTTTCTGCAAGTTGATTAAATGATGCATAGTCTAGCTTGGAATGATGCATCCTATCTTTTCTGATACTCTTTTTCAAATGAAAAAGAAAACATGTTGGGCTCAAACCCTTGTGGGAGCCACATTTAATCCACATGTTTATCTATCTTTAAATCAGCAACAATACTTGTCTTATACCTGCACAGTGAACAAACAAGTTAGCATAAAAATGTATACCTAATGGCATTAATTGATCTTCTTCATGGTTTTTTTTATTTGTATCACATGTCTGATCTGATCCTTCATATGCAATGCATGATGTGATAAGTAGATATATCTACTTGATAAAAGCATATGATAACTTAAAACATCTGGAGCTCTAACATGACTGTTCCCAATTTTTGCAGGTTGAATCTGATGATAAGAGATGAAGATGAAGATTGAAGACCAATACCAACCAGACAACCTTCTTGCTTAGGCAATGATGGATGTTTTTTTTTATCATGTGTTCATTTCTTTTCTTTTATCAAACTGATGTATAGCTTGCATGTCTACAATTGCTCAATCTAGTTATTCCCACGGCTTGTGTGGGACACATTTGAACACTTCCTTTAAACATGATCAGTTAATTTCTCTTATGCATCTGATGTATGTATATTTCTTTTTCAATTAATGTATAGGATAAAGTAACAGATATTGAATGTATGTTCAAAACATGACATGAAATAACAGTTCAAAACAAAATATCATCTTTATTTATTTGAAAACTGATTATCTGAATAATCAATCTAACTTATAGCTCCTGAAAGATAACATCATGCTAAAACAACTATATTTCTTGAATGATTGATACCCTGGCAACCTCATTCTCTTGACATGATGGCTCATCAGTCTTGATTAGACTGATGGGATATCCTGTCAACTGAATCTCTTTTCTGCTCTATCAAGATATCAACTATTCAATAAATGCATAACATTAAAGTTTTCATTTATTCCTTTTGAATAAATGCACTTAGTTCAAACTAATTTTAAGTGTGAACAAAAAATTAGTAACATTTCTGGCAACCTCTCAAGGGTGTTTGCCTGCTAAACAGCTTAGAACCAGTAGCCTTTGCAACTCCATTGGGCAAAGAGTCTTTTCTGCCCTAAACTCAGAAAAATTCTACAACTCACACTAACTAAAACACAACAGCAGCAACAAACTGAAAAACTGAAACTAAACTGATTTGCTTAAAACAAAATCAGCAACATGTGCAAAAGCACTTCTTGGAAACCAAAACAATAACTGAAACTAAATGTACAGAAGCGCTTATTTGCAGCATAAGGATGCCTCACTAATAGCATAACTTGAGGTGAATCCCATTAACTAGGATTGGCAACACCTCACCATCTAACTTAGCACGCTGGAATGCATTGTGTTGCTTGCATTCTATTATTATATATGGTCCATCCCACATTGCATCAAACTTTGTATGCTGACCTGGTCTGTTCTTCAACTCATTCCACTTGAAAACTAGATCTCCTTCTTTATAAATTCTTAGTACTGCCCTTTTATCAAATGTCCTCTTTATTTGGGACTAGTGTATCTCCAATGTTTTCAAGGCCTCTTTTCTAACTTCTTCAAGTTTAATCAGTTGTGCAAGCCTGACTTCCATTGGCTACTCTTCAAGTAACTCTAGTTCTTTTATGTAACTGAGAGTTGGTAACTCCATTGTTATTGGTAACTTGGCTTCTTTTCCATATGTAAGCACATAGGGTGAATTACCTATTGATCTTTTAGGTGTAATCCTATCAGCCCATAATGCTAATTTTAACTTATCATGCCAAGATCTCTGATTTTCATCAACTATTTTCTTTATGATTTTAATCAGATTTTTGTTAATTGATTCAGCCTGTCCATTACCTTAAGGGTAATAATTTGATGAAGTATTCAGAAATATGTTATTTTTGACAGACCAATCAGATACTTTTAATCTAGTAAATGCTAAAGCATTATCTGAAATAATAGAGTTAGGAGTTCCAAACCTGGACACTAGATCTTGATAAAAATCTAGGACTGATGTTTCATTAGCATCCTTCAAAGCAACTGCTTCAGTCCATTTAGTGAAATAATCAGTAGCAGTCAAAATCCACTTGTGTCCTTGGCTTGAAGGTGGATTAATAGGACCAATGAAGTCCAATCCCCACTTGCCAAATGGATGCTCCACTTGAATTGGGTGCAAGGGCATTGCTGCCAATCTTTGTTTACCTGAAAAAACTAAACATTTTAAACATTTCTTTACCCATTCATGAGCATCCTTGAACATGTTAGGCCAATAGTAACCAACTCTCATAATTTTTAGAGTTGTTGTTCTAGCTGCAAAATTACCTCTAGAAGGTCCATCATGAAATTCTTCTAGAATCTTTTGGGTCTGATCTGGCTATACACATCTCAGCAAAACATTATTAAAGTCTCTTTTATACATAATCCCATTAATTATAGCATAGGGAATTGATTGCAATCTCGAATATCTTCTTTTAGATCTGTTCAGGCCTTGTGGACAATCACCAGTGTGTAGATAATGGATCATATTATGCACCCAACTTGTAGGAGGATCTGGGATAGCAGTTGTTTCATCATTTTAAAGCATTGTCTTAGGCTCTCCTTCAAGTTCCTTGTTGTATTCTTCATCATATGCAAGTTGTTCACACAGTCCTTTGCCTCGAACTAGCTTAGTAGTTTTAATTTGAATGTCATATTCCATAACATTTGTTATCCACCCTGCTCTCTTGTCACTTAAATCTTTACTAAGCAAGAATTCTTTCACTGTGGGGTGAGCAACCATTAACTGAATTCTATTATTTGACAACATGTGTTTGAACTTCTTCAAGCTTCTTATAATAGCCAATACATGTTTTTCAACAAAAGAATATCTTACCTCATAGTCATGAAGAACTTGGCTGAAAAATGCCACAGGTTGTTCCGTTCCTTCATTGTTCTGCTGACAAAGCATAGTTGATATAGTATCCACACTGCCAAATGCATATAAAATGAAGTCTTTATCAAAATTTGGATTTATCAATGTTGGAGTAACAGCAAGTGCCTCCTTTATTTCTTCAAAGCTCTGCTTTCCTTCTTTGGTCCAGCTGAAAGGAATATTCTTCTTTAGCATTGTTGTAAGAGGTTGTAAAAGTGTTGCTATGTTAGGAATAAACCTTCTTACAAAGTTAATTCTTCCCAGAAAGCTTTGTAAGCCTTTCTTGTGTGTAGAAAGAGGTAATGCCAATATTGCAGTGATTCTTTCAGAATCAATTGATATTCCATCTTTAGACACTATGTTTCCCAACAATTTACCTTTATAAATAGAAAAGATACTCTTCTTTGGGTTTAGTGATACCCCAAATTCTCTACATCTTTCAAAAATCAGTCTTAAATGATGAAAATGGTCTTCAGCTTTTTTAGAAAAAATAGTCACATCATCTAAGTATACAAGCACAAATTTATTAATCAAACCTTAAAAGGCCATGTCCATGGCTCTCTGGAATATTTCACCTGCATTTGATAAGCCAAATGGCATCTTTTTGTATGCTAGTGTGCCCCATTTTGTAGTAAAAGTTGTCTTATACTGATCTTCTTCTTTTACAAGAATTTGGTTATAGCCTGAATAACCATCCAATAAAGAGAACCTTTCTGATCCAGAAATAACCTACAATATCTGTTCCATAGATGGTAAAGGATAATGATCCTTTAAAGATGCTTTGTTTAAATCATGGAAATCAACACATAATCTGATCTCTCCATTCTTTTTCTGACAGGAACCAAGTTAGAAACCCATGAAGTATGTTTGATAGGAAAAATGATATTACCTTCAATGAGTTTATTGAGTTCAGTCTTCATAAGCACTTCCAGCTTAGGATTTAGTCGCCTTTGCTTCTGTCTGACAGGTTTTGCCTTGGGTTCAAGCTCTATTGTATGCTAAGCCAACTCTAGGTTGAAACCTTTTAGATCTCCATATTCCAATGCAAATATGTCACTAAACTCATGGCAAAGCTGGATGAATGCTTGTTGTTCGTCCTTTGTACATATATTTCCAAGCTTGAGTAACTTTCCTTTAAAGATCTCAATGGGTTCATAATGTTCTTGCTTTACTGACAAGATGGCCTTATCTTTTCTGACTTGATCATCAATATTAAAGATTGATTCTAAGGTCACTAAGCCCTTAGGTAGCTTGTTTGATCTTAACTAAAGTATTTGATCATTATATTGCTGCATAAATTTTTGTTGATTACCTGCAGAAAATTTAGCCTCTTCTATTAAGAAATTTACAATCTATTCATCACTGTCAAACACTTGCCAACTGATATTGTTATCTAGGACTGATGGTCTAACAGCAACTTTGACATATAAAGGAGTATGAACATTTTTTATTTCTGCAAGAATATCATATTCAGCTCCTATAGCAGCTAGTTTTTCAGCTTGCTTATTATCAGTTCTAGGTACAGATATCTGATTAAATGCATCAAACTCTTCTATCATGTCCCAAACTCTATGCTTATATAGTTTCAGCAAGTCATTTTTTGTAGCAACAAGGTTTCTGACTTGTTTAACAACTAACTCACTGTCTCCAAAAACTTTTAAACATTTGATTTTTCTCTTTCTTTCCCATTCTAGTCCATGAACTAAAGCCTCATATTAAGTTGAGCTATTAGAATAGCTGAAAGCAAATCTGAAAGATGAATAATATTTCTCACCTATGGGAGAAACTTAAACAGCCCCTCCCCTAGTGCCAATCTTGCTTCTAGAGCCATCAAAATAAAGTTCCCAAAAATCATTTTCTGCTTCAATAGCTTGTTGTTTTTCTTCTTTAATCAGATTTGGAATAACTATATTATTCTCTTGAATCATATACACACCAAGGCCTATCTCATCCATTTGCTCAAATGGATCTACTTCATGGTTCTCTGTTGCCCATTGATCTAAAACCATATCTGGAATCCCCTCTAAAGGTGTATTTGGGTCTTGGACAGGAATCAGGTCCTCTTAATAAAAAATGGAAAGATTGGCATTTATTGAACTGGGTGTATAAGGCTCAAGGTGATCTTTGGCTAATGGCTCAAATTTGATTGTAACCTTGGTTCCATATCTAGTTCTGAAGAATAAATATGTCCAATCAAATGATAAATATCCTCCTAACTTTTCTATAAAATCTCTGGATAAGCAAATAGCAAAGGTAGGTGGCAGATCAATGATATAAATATCTTGATGTATAGGAAGGTTTGGACACACATGTAAGGTAAGGCCTAAATTTATGAACATTCCAACTATATTGACTTCAGTTCCATCCATTTGTACAACACCTCTAACAATAGGTTCATATTTCAGGCCTAACTTATCAGTTAGTTGTTTTGGCATGACTGAACTGCTAGCTCCTGAGTCTATCATGCAATTATGTACTAAATAGTCACCTACAATTAGAGTGACATAAAATGGTGGAGGTTTGCCTACTAGTTTAGGCTGTTCTACTCTTTTCCCTGCCTCATTTGCAAACATAACCTGAGGTTGATGTGCTTTTTGTACTACATTTGGCAAAGAAAATTGAGATAATGCATCTTGTAATAGATTTTTTTGTCCTGGAATGTGTAAAGCATCTAAAATGGACATGCTTACTGTTGCCTTTTTCATATGATCTAAAATATTGAAAGCAAGACCACTAACCTTTTGTTGTACTTTTGGGACAGCAGCCTCTTGTTGGTCTTTAGCTAGCTGTTTATTTTTTGTAGTTGGCTGTATTGACAGAATATGCATATCTTTTGATGTAGAAGCTTGATTTTGTCCTTGCTGACTTGTAGGAACTATACTTTTACCTTTATCAGCTTGTTGTTGTACATTTCCAGCTTGTTGTTTTCCAGTATCAGCTTGTTGATTTGCAGTTCCAGTTTGTTGTTGCAAGTCAACAACTCTCTTTTTTTATCTTGTATTTCTTGCAATATTAGTAAAAGACTGCTTTTGACCTGGTAATTGATTTACACCACAAAATTTATTAGTCTGCCAATTCATCAAAGCTACATCAGGATTAACATACTGAGTCTGAGTATCCAGTTGGTCATTCACATCACCTGCTAAATTTTTAGCAGTAGCATAGTTATTTTATACCATTAAAGATTGACTTACTATCCCATTCAGACAAGTGACCTGGTTACGAGGCTGCTTACATGGGTAACACCATGTATAATCTTGAACCATGTTGTTCTGTATAGGAACTATTTCTTTTGATGTACTGGCAGCATTTGGATTATATTGTTGATTTGGCCTATTGTTGTAATTTCTCCTTTGACCCTGGTAATATGTCTGATAACCAGGTCTATTTTCTTGGTATGGGGCTTGGTAAGGCCTGTTATTCTTATTTGTTTGAATTTTTAGACTTACTAAATCATTACTCACAGTCTGCAATATTTTTGCTATACTTTGTTGATTTTCTTTCAACTCCTAAAACTCAAAACGAATGGGATCTGCACTATGTTTTGCATTTGCCTGATACCCAAAAGATGGTATTGATGAAATATGTGGGGCTGAAATTGGAATTGATGGTTGTATATCTAGAAATTGGCATTGGTAGCCTAGGTGCTATCTTACTAGCCTGTATTAAACTATGTTCTGCTCTTATTGCAATATCAAAAGCAACTGGTAAGGTTAGCCCCCCATAGATTATATCATAACAGAAATATCAGAATTTAATGCTCTCAAATAATACAAAAATGCATGTTCTGGTGAGGGTTTCACTATTTCAGGAATTCTATTCCATGTTTTTTTAAATCTAAAATTGAAATCTGTCATTTGCTCTTGTGGAGATCTTTTAATAGTGGTCATTTATTCAACTAATGATAAATGATCAGATTTATCATGAAATTGTCTATTCAAAGCAGCACCTAAATCATCCCAAGTTCTAATTGAGTTAACTCTTAAGCCTCTAAACCATTGAAGAGATTTACCTTTTAGTGATGCTGCCAATAACATGATTGCTATGTTCTCCTCGGTAATGTGATGCACAGAACACAAAGAAGCCACATCTCTGATATGCTCAATAGGTCTAGTTCCATCTTCTCCTATGAAATTTGGTAAACTCTTCAATACAGCCATCAGTATGTCATCATGCTGATTTAGATTCAAGTGGTTGCCTCCATTAAATGTAACAAAAAGTTGATTTCAAGGTGGTGGTGGATTTCTTCCACCTCCTCCTCCTCCGAGAGGTGGTACTTCTCCTCCAACTCCTCCACCTGGTGGAATGGGTCCTCCACCTCCTCCTCCTCCGAGTAGAGACATTGGAGTAGGTAGAATTTGAGCTGGTGCTTGGACTGAAACTACTTGAAATATTTCTTGTAACACAGGTTCTTCTTCTGCAAACTCAAGAAGAAGAGGTTCCTCTTGGAAAACAAGAATCTATTCTCTCAGGCTTGCTGGTGGAGAACTATGAAATTCTAATGATGAACTTGCAAATAATAGATTCTGGTGAGAAGAAAACTCTGGATGTGTACTTGGCAGATCTAAAATAACTGTCGAATTTGCTATTTTGATCACTCTATCTACTTTTATTCTCATTTTTGGTGGAGATAACTGAATGTGCCTCTTTTCAGAATCTTTACTTGACCTTGTTTGATATTTTTTTATAAGCTGCAAGATCTGATCTATAAAACCAAAGTGTTAGAGTCACCAGGTATTTGAAAATGAACCTCTAAAAGGCTAAAAACTCTATTGTTCATACCAAAATATAGCAAAAAGAATAAGTTCTATTGAACTGAAAAATTAGTTCAATGTCCCACTGGGCGTGCCAAAAACTGTTATCACTAGGAATTGCACCCGTATGCAAGACTGGAAAAGTTCTGCAATTCTGTGTAACATGGGACTAATTTTAGGTTGTGGGTGCCCTATAATGAAATTAGACCTCCAGATTGTGGGTTGGTTCCCATAAAATGTTCTATTGGAATCTATGATTTTTTTGTTTTAGAAAAGGGGAAGAAGGAAACTATATGGAAATGAAGCTTGTAAAATTTGGTGATGCACCTAATATGGATAAAAATATGCAATCTTGTTCACAATATAATTTAGAAATCTGATTCACACGATCTGATCTTGGCATAAATATCACAGAAGCAATTCTAAGGGAGGCTTGAAAATAGGCTTTCTATGAAGGAAAAAGGATTTCTCACAACACAAAAAGATTATTTTCGTTGACACAACCTAAGACTTGTAATAATTATATGCTTAATGCTGCAAGCAAAAAGTCAGATAATAATTTTAAAGGTTTAATGGTTAAACACAGTAAAATTTCATCAAATCACTTCAAACAACTAGCATTAAATGGAAAGATAACTATTTGATTTCAAAATAATAGAGGAAATATTGCAAAAAGAGACAAAAATGGAACCTATAACCTACTAATCTCTTTATCAAAACTGTAAAAATTGAGCTACAAAACTTTCTTCTCTCAAAGTGTATAAGAGCAAAAAGGCAAGAACTAGCAAAAACAAACTTTTGCTTTACAATATATAGGTTTGCTCTCACAAAGAGGCATGCAAAAATATGAACTTGCAGATAACTGCCTCTAAAAATAATCTCTCACGAGCAACCTCCAAAATCCTCAAAAATAGGGTCTCAAACTACCACAAATTGAGAAAAAATAGCTCCAATTTGGACCTCTCCATATGCTTGACCAAAAAGTTGACTAAGAACCCTAAAAATACTCCTCATATAATGCAAAAAACCTCCTAGGTGGTCTAGTTAACTCAACTAATCAATTTGCATGATTTTGCTTTAGCAAAATTGATTGTAAGTAAATAATAAAGTAATAAAAATAATTATTTTATTATTGGTTACAACTTGTTCTAATTTAACTTTACAACTTGTGAAAAATAATAAAGTAATTTGGAAAATATTACTTTATTATTTATTTACAATTAATGTATTTGTAAAATCATACATGAAAAATCTAACTCCTTATTACTCCAAATATATATGCCTAATTTGCATGATTCTAGCAAAAATAGGACTTTAGAGATTAATACAATCCTTATAACTCCTTTTGAGAGAAAAATAACCATCTTGCATGACAACTTGCCTTAGGGGAAAAACATATCCTTATCTCTCCATATTATCAAAAAATGCAAAAAAAAGAATCTAAACTCTACCTTATAACTCCAATATACACATGCCAAAACACCTCACTGCCATAAATGTTCATCATGCAAAACCAAAACCCAAGTAATGCACCTGTCCACCTTGCATCTCCTTCATGCAAAAAATATGCTCTATTCTCCATTATTTGCCACCTTGCATATATTTGTCTTCATAAACTTCTTGCCTTGCCCTTTTGATGACAATATTATAAGGCATAAAATTATATATTTTTTAACCTTATTCAGTCATCTTGTATAATACATGTGATATAGGGAAATATTTTCTTTGTCTCCAAACACATGATGACAAGGACATATCACCCATGCAATGTCAACCATGTGGGTTTGAGCATCATTAGACATGTGGTTACCGACCTCCAAGGAAAGAAAATATGTTTGGAAAAATTATAAGGCATAAACCTTATCCTTATTGCTACCGACCACCATTTGATATTCCCTCCTGTCGGCCACTCCTTATTATCATTGGTAGGGAAGCATCATTTAGAATTGTTGACCCCAGTCGACATTTAGATTTAGCAATAATGTTTTTGATGAATTCAAAAATCTCAAGGAAGCTTCAAACAAAATATTGTGGAACCCTAAACTTATCATTCATTTTCACTCCTCTTTGTTGGCCGTTGTTCTATAACTTCATTGCACTAGGGTTAGATCTGGCTTTCATGGCTTCTATCTCTCAGCTTTTCCTCTGTCCTTCAACATGGTTCCTTGCATTTGAACAATGGCAAGAGGTGGTAAGCATGTTCGAAACAAGGCAAATAACTGAGGGGGGGTGAATCAGTTATCTCTGTAGACACCTAAAAATGTCTCGACCACCAAACTGACTCCCGACATCCCTAAACATACCAATTTCCTTTCCAACCAATTAATTAAAATTTTATTTAATTAATTACCCCTTTCATTTCCTAAATCCACACCATTTCATCCCCAAAATTGAATTAATTTTGTTGATTCAATAGTCCAAACCTTAGCCAATTGATTTAATAAATATGCAAAATTTATTAAATCAGTTCCCCCATTTTTCCTAAATCTAATTAATTAGTTAAACCCATGTTAACTAATTAATCCAGCCTACTAATTAGCCTATCCCTACCCTAGACAATTAAATAGCTATTATTTAATTACCTACTCTAGCCTACCTCATCCTAGCCTTAGGATTAATTAATTAAATCATTGATTAATTAATCTTATCCCCCCTCTAATCCCTCTACTAATTTATTCCAGCCACATTAATTAGGTTAATCACCTTAATTAAGTGAGTCAAACCCTCATTAGCACTTCTCTCCACATCCCCCAAATTTAAAATTCAAATAAATCACACATCACATTTACTCCTCTTACACATCCCTTACACATGTCATAACTCATAAATATCCACTCTTCCCCAAATAAATTTTTAATTCATTTTACCCTTCCCCATGTGAATTTTTAATTCACAAATAATCCATCTCACCCAACCTCATTTATTCACCCATTTCCCAAAAATGAATAAAAGATTTGTTTTTATTCCTAGCCCTCCATCTTCCAAGATCAAATCTAGGCCCTCCACATCACTTTCATCCTCCACCATTGATCTCTCCAATCAATCTCCACCCTTGGATCAAAATCCCTTCCAAAAGTCTATAAATACAACCTCTCACAAGTCATTTTCATCATCCAAATTTATGCAAAGTTACCATGCCAAAATCATCCTTGAGTTAAATAGTGAGTTGCACAATTGAAGAGCATTTCACATTTGAATCCATAGTCTAGGGATCATCTTGGTCTTGGGAGCTTCTTTTGGGTGCAAAGGCTCCTTCTTCCTTTGATGGGATTAGGTTTTGCATGTGAGGTATAATCTTGTGTTTTATTGCATTTGATTTAGTGTTTTTACCTTCATTGCTTTATCTAATCTACATTGGCACACCCGGTGGGACCCACAAGGTCTGAATCTAATCTTTGTTTGTGAGTTTTTGTGTATGTGATTTTTGCAGGTTTAGTGCTATCCAACCGTCACAGTGGTGCTATCTCAACCTTCCTTTAGCGCTATTCCTGTTTTAGCGCTATCTCTGCGCGAATTTTTTTTTTAATACTAACCCTACTCACGTGTTGTTTTTTTGCTTTTCCTGTTGCTTTCTGTGGTGTTTGCTCTCTGTTTTGCAGGAAAACTAGGAATTACAGGGGGAGGTTATGGCAATTTTTTGAAAGAAACGAAAAACCAGCATCCGTTCCTGTTTTGACACCATCCTTCAGATTAGCGCCATTTGTACTTCTCCATGACTCTGAAACATCTCGCAGTGGCACCTTCACAGCCATAAATCATCACTATCCTCTGTATTAACGCCTTAAGTAGGGCATATTAGCGCTAAACTCTGTATCTACGCCATTCTATATATTATCGCTATAGTAGTGTTTAATTAGCGCCATAGATTATTTTAGCGCCTTCTTTCGTAAGTCAGGTTGTTCTACCCGCAATGGCGCCTGTACATGTTTATTTTAGCGCTATTTCGGTAATTTGCTTTTCTGTCTATTGCAGGTACTACGGATACTAACAAGTCTTTTTGCAGGATGGTTTGTTGTTAATTAGATAACACCTTGATTTTGGAAACTAAAATGAACCCTTTTGCATGTTAGGTCTTAGACAACATTTCAATTTGGTGTTTTAAAAATCAATCCAAACAACTCCTTGTATGAAGTGTGTGTGATCATAACATTTATTTTGGTGCTCTAAAATATACTCCTTTGTGTGCCAACAAACCAACAATCCAAACACTTCAATTTGGGCTTTAAAAAGAACCACAAATCGCATCAATTGAAAGCATTGGGTTAAAAAGAACAACTTTGCATTCTTCACTCATATAATCAAGAAAACAAAATCTTAATTTGTGTGAAGTGTTTTGTGATTTATGTTTGTAGTATGAAAAGTGTATGCTCTTCCCTCGCACCATTTGGTGACCTTGGGAATCAAAAGCTTCTCATAACACTTGCATAAATCACCCCCAACATAATCCAAAGAAATAAAATGAACCATGTTTAGTGTGATCCAATCATAGAAAATACGTATGCTCTCCCCTCGCATCTTTGTATGAACTTGGGTATCAAAAGTATTTTTATGATTGTATTGCTTTTGTAATCCTTAGAGGGCCTGCCACCCCGCTTCGAAAGGTGGGAACAACCCAAGCGGCAACAAGCTAAAGCCAAGCTCTTTCAAGCCGCTATATAAATTAATGTGTTTATGATGAAAGTCACAAGCAACAGGTGTTGTTGTGTTATACCGACAGCCAACCTCCCCCAAAATCCTCCAAGGCATAACCCTTGGAGGCTGGGAGACTCCATAATGGAGAGTAGCGCTGCCACATGTATAACCACCTAAACGAAAGCCCTCACTATGAACCTTTGTTTTAGTGGCCCAAATCCTTAAGGTTGTACATGCTTGATTATCACATTTTTCATAAATCAAACCTTTGGCCATTGTGTTTTCTTGCTTGATTGTTTGTCTACTTGCCAAAAAAAAAAAATTCAAATTCATCCATCAATCCAACCATTCACATCTTTTAGCGCCATTCCTCTCTGCTTTCAGCGCCATTTTCCATCTATTTTAGCGCCTTCTTCATCCATGTCTAAAAATCAAATTTTCCCATCAAAAACATCAATTTTATAAGCCCATTTTCAAAAAAAATTTGGTCGAGAGGCTACGCCCCCGAGCCCCTGTTAGCGGGGGGTCACATCCACCCCCCCACACCCCCCCTCACGTCGAGCTAAGTTTTCATCCCAACACCGCTAAACTATCCCCCCATTTATCAAATCCTGTCAATTGAGCTTGTCGAATCCCTTTATTTGAGCTTGATCAAATTCATCGTAATCCACTTCATCCCTAGTCATAAGCATCTTCATAATCCTTAATCTAATTCATTATCATCATCTTAATCCCATTCTTCCATCCATTTGATCAACATTATCCAAATCCTCATCCCCAAATCAAGCCCAAGTCAAAATCATAACATCAATCCAAAACCAAAATCAAATCCAACATCAATCATCCCTCATCCATTGTCAACTCTAATCAAACATTCCAATTCCTAATCCTTAATCAAAGATCATCTTTCACAAATTAAACCTTGGTTAAGGACCTAGTCTCCTTCATCCTCCATCAATCCCCTCATCCAAAATCCCAACCACAATTATCCACATCATTAACAAAATCCCCCAACATCATTATCAAAATCCAAATCCGAATCAACCCAATGAAAAATTAAGACCTTAATTGATCACCTAATCAAATCAACCCAATCAACCCTCTTTCTTAAGATCATTATTCTATCTTAAGCATAGAGAACCATTCATCAAATCAAATCGAATCATCCTAAGGTCTTGAAATTTGATCCTCAACATCACAATCATCCATTATCCTCCATTTCATCTCATCTCTCTCCCACAAAAAGGATCTTTATGAATCAATACAACAATTACAAAGACTTAGAAAAGTCTATGAGAACATGGATTCTAATGCTAAGAAACAATTCAAAAATGACATTAAAGATATACCCTTAGCACACCTCATCATTGGATAATCCCAAACCCCTACCCCATGTTCATCATACCAACCTCCATCATATCAACAAACACCCTACACATCATCCCCATCCACATCATATCAATCGTCATTCTTTCAACCTTCATACCAACCTACATCTTACATATCCACACCATCAACCTCCCATCAACCTCCATCATCCTCACATTAACCTCCATCATCCTCATATCAACCTTCAACATCATATCAACCTTTACCCTCATATCATTCACCATCCCCTTACACATCCATGCCATCATACTTATCCAATCAACCAATACCTCCAACTTATCCATCCCCCAACCTTTGCCATGCTAACTTTGATCAAGGGAACACCAATCTAGCACACCTTACATCCGAAATCCAAACCTCATATCAACAACCAAATCCCCCATCTCCTAATCCCCATCCTCCAATCCCCCCATCACAATATCCCTCCAACCTTATCAACCTTAATCCGTCACCTTATGTATCTCCCAATCCACCAATCCCTATCACCCATCCACCATCTAATCCACCATCAAATCTTCCAAGTCCCAACACTATCACCACCCCTCCAACACCACCATCTAGCTCCACACCTATCCTTGAACCTACCCACGACCCATCATTACTTAATCCTATCACCCACCTATCCAATCCCCATCCTAATCCTATACCAACCACCATCATTATCCATCCATTATATTGCTCTTCAACCCATAAACTCATGAAGGATGCCATCCATTGGCTATTAGCAAGGAATCAAACACCCTCATGCAACCCAACATCCACCAAATCTCTTGAACAACCCCCTATCATAATTCAAGAACCATCATGTAGCCATGTTCAAGAACACATAAGTCAAACACCTATCACATCCATCCAAGCACCCATCACATATATCCAAGCACTTCCACTTCTATCCACACACATGAGCCATGTCAAGAATCAAATCTAAAGCATGTTGAAACATCAACCCCTTCTCCTAATCAAGATCTAACCATCCCATCTAATCCCATCCACGATCCCCTCCCATCTATTGATCAACTTATTGATCTCACCCCATCTTCTACCACCCCTTCACCATCCCCCATGAATCCTTCACTTCCATCTACCAATCCCATCCAAAATCCATTCCCTTATCTACTTGGCACAAGCACTTTCATCCGTGGTGACTCCCTTGTAGGAGGCAAACAACTTCCATCCACCATCTATTCTCCAACAAATAATGGACTCGCGTCTTGTTTCCAAAGCACCAAACATCCCATTGCATGTCGCATACTCCAACATATGAACTATCAAGGCAAAGGCTTAGGCCTTCATGAACAAGGCATCTTGGAGCCCATCCACACCACATTCCATCCATCCTCGCATGGTCTTGGCTATACACCCCAAGAAAAACAATCTACACAGGTTGGTACCATCCACCCACCTTCCAAAATCCATTCATCCAATCTCAAACATGGTGCATCTCATCGCACTCCCAAAACATATGTCGCCATCCCTCCTCCATTATCCTATCATTTGCAAAAGCATGTGACCATCCATCTTCCCCCATCAAATTTACCTCCACTTCTTCCAACTCCAAAAATTCCTATCAAATCCACTCTACCTCCTATCCTACCAATGCCAAACATCCCTATCCAAAAATCCCCTTATCCTCCCATCCTCCCAACTCCTAATATCCCCATCATCAAATCCCCTCATCCATTTATCCAAAAATCCACTTTTTACCCCTCCACCCATAAATCCCCTAAAATTCCCAATCAAGACCAACAAAAGCACACATCTTTCAAACATGAAGCTTCCCCCAAATCCATGGGATTCAAAAGTAATAATTTGAATGCCTCAACTCATAAAGCACAAAAGCCTAAAGATATTATCCCTTCCAATCAAAATAAAAAATCCAAAAGGCTATCGAAGCCCACACCCTCACAAGAAAAAGCAAAAACAAAAATGGTGTGGATCCCCAAGCAAAGATCAATCAAAACAAATGAGGCATCTACACCCCAATCCACTCCAAACTCCCAAACATCTTGCTCCACACCTAAAAATCCCATAACTCCTAAGTCTATTTGGGTCCCTAAAACCCCAAATCGATCATACAAAAATCCCCCATCCTGATCCCCATTACTCCCAACTCCACATCCAAAGTACAAGCTTCCAAATACATCACGGTGTGTGCGACCGTTGGTCTTGGTTCCCCTCCACCACTTAACATTCCCACATACCCCCATCTCTCCATCTTTTGTTCACTATCCTACATATCTTCCCCATCACATTCCTATGGTCCATGCTTTTGCATAATCCACATCATAATCCACACAATCCACATCATAATCCATTCCATCTTCTCCTATCTACCAACAATCCATGCAATCATCACCCATAATGCTATCCAACATGGCACCATCTTCTCCTTGCTATGGAAACAGACGCTAGAGTCCCACCCCATCAAAAAAGCAAAAAAATCAAAAAAAATCGAAAAAAAAAAAATCAAGAAAATAGTAAAGAGAAAAATCCGTCCAATGGTGAAAACCACTCCTCGTGGTGCCTTGGGCAAGTACCTTGATGAAAACCCCTTGTGGGCATCATGTGTAACCCCTTCTCCATCCATTTTGTACTCCTACACTTGGGGGCAAAACCATATCCTTCATCCACATCCATAATATCCTTGCACATCTTATCCAATGTCTTATCCTTATCCTATCATATTCCTATCCACCATCCCCTATTTATCCTATCATTTCCCATCCATCATATCCATTATATCTTGTTTCAACCATCTCTCACCCTAGATCTTGATAAAGACAAGGGGCAACATATAAACAACATGCTTTGGAGACCTCTTGACATACTTCCTTTGTCAGTATATCCTCTATCCATCTACTGCAAAGTCCATCCATTCAAACATGAATCCATCATGTAAAATCTTAAGCATTGGGGCATATGATTCCTTGCAACCTAGCCCTTGGAGAAAATTCTTATCCCCATCTCCTATCCATATATCATGCATACCTATCCTACCCCTCATCCTTATCTTCCATCTATCTAACATACATCCCTATCGCTTGTCCATTCATCTATCATGAATCAATTATCCATCATCCTTTCACCGCCAACCCCCCTATCCAACCCCATCACCTCCACCTCTAGACTTGGTGTTCCCTTGTCATTGGTATCTAGCATAAAGGTTATCCACACAAAATCCAATGCAACCATCTCATAATAAACCATTCCTTTTCCAAAATCAAAAAATCCAAAAACATCACAAAATCAAAAAATCCAAAAACATCAAAAAATTAGAAAATCCAAAAAAAACATCCAAGCACTGCATCACCTATCAAAGCATCATCCCTTATCAAAATCATCAACTATCAAATCAGCATCAACCACTACTTGTCACCATCATATCTTGAGCCAATCTTCCAACACCAACAAAACATGATCCAATCATCAATCGATTCCTGCCTTAGGATATGTCTTTCCTACAATAGGCAGAATCTATCAAATCATCATCCATCTTGGCAAAAGAGACAATGGTTACTTGTTTGGTTCGTTGGTCTTTTTGTTTTTGATTTTTATCTTTTGTCCTATTCGAAGATCACATCAAAGCTACCTTGATTTCACTATATCATGGTATGTGGCGAAAACATCTAGAATGCGGCATAGTCTTGCTTTTTGTATGCTGTGCTTGTGGGTTGATTTCATTACTCCAAGCTAGTATTCATATCTTGTTGATCATAGGGTCGGTTCTAGCATACTAGTCCCCTTATGCATCTAAGGTTCATCATACCTTTTGTGTACTAAGGACTTATGCTATGAGTCCCCTTCCCTTGTCAAGACAAGGTTGTACTATCTTGGGCATGCATGAGATCATCCCTTTGTCTGCGTGTCTAGTCCATGCAAATGTTGGATAAACATCATCACCCTGGTCTTCTATACCTTGGTGAAAACATATCCACTTTGCTATATCAAACCTAGGATTGCTCTAACTCATTTTTCAACACAATGATCATCCACCAATCAATCTCCCACCATCGTCATCCTTTCATCTCACCACTTATCCTCCAACCACTTCAACCAATCTCTTCCATTCATTTCGAGAGCACAATCGTGTTCTTGCAACCCGCCTATGCTCTCGAGGGGGCATCACCCTTACCAATTATCCCCAAACCTTACCCTATTCTTCTAAGCCAAAATCTTTTTTCTATCCAATCCAACTCTATGTTTTAACTTCTTTGAAATGATGTTACTTAGCTGCAACACCATCTCAAAGAGGGGCAAATGTAGACACCTAAATTTGACTTGCTTTTGCAAATCAATTTCGCATAGCTTCTCTAACCATCTGTCTATCCCTTGTGATCAATTAATCCATTTGATTTATCACTAGACCTTACAACACTATCCTCATCAATTAAATAAATATTTCTGATATTTATTTAGTTACCTTTTGTCCATTTCCCTAATCCCTGTTAATTAGATAAATCATCCTTATATAATTAATCTATCCTACTAATCAACCTATCCCTAGCCTAATTGATTAAATAGCAATTATTTAATCAATCTACCCTAGCCTACCTATCCCCTAGACCTAGGTTAATTAAGCTAAACACTCAATTAACCTTGCTTATCCCCTTCTTCCATGCACCTTTGAATAAAAATCAATCTTTTATTCAAATGGTCAAATCCTTCTTACACCTCATTTATCACACTCTTACACATGTAAGAGTACATCTTCACATCTCCACATAAAGGTGAATTAAAAATTCACTTATCATGTCCCCTCTTCCCAAAATGAATCTTTTATTCATTTTAATCCTCCACACCTTTCCCCATGTGAATTTAAAATTCACTTTTAATGAAAGCCCTCCAATCCCATTGACCAAGATTCAACCCTTGATCTCCCTCATCCACTCTCCTTGTGACACTTGTCACAAGGCTATGAACCCAATCCTAACCCTAACTCTCATTGATTCCTAGCCCTTGATCTCATCTTCTAATTCTCACCCTCCATCCTCATTTCCAAAACCCTATAAATGAAACCCTCTCCAAGCCATTTTGGAGAGACTCCTTCATGCACAAAACCTCTGCCAAAATCTCTCCACAATCTCCTCATCTTAACACCATAATGTCCAAATCACTCTAAATCATCTCTCATTTCCATATAGTCTCTCAAATCTATCACCTAATCCGTAATCTCTCATCTACATTTGTGTTGAAAAGCCTTGAGCAATCCACATACATTTCAGTTATCATGGGAACAATCTGAGGAGACTCTTGGGTGCATCTCCTTCCCGCATGGATTTGTGAGGTCTCAATGAAGGTATAATCATTTATTTTTGCATTAGATTAGTCATTATCTTCATTCAAGATTTCACTTATCAAGCTAAAGCCAAGCTCTTCCAAGCCGCTATATAAAATAAGGCGTTTGGGACGAAAGTCTCAAGCGACAGGTGTTGTTTTGTTATACCGACAGCCAACCTCCCCATAAACCCTCCAAGGCACAACCCTTGGAGGCTGGGAGACTCCATAATGGAGAGTAGCACTGCCGCATGTATAACCACCTAAACGGATGCCCTTACTAAGAGCCATTGTTTTAGCAAGCCAAAATCCTTCTATTTGTTGACGCAGAGGGCAAAACCCTTGAAGGGGCCCTAATTCATGCGGTTCTTAGCCGAGGTAGCAGGGACAATCTAAAGGTTTGGTGAGGGACAAGCCTTATAAGAAACCCGGATCTTGGTATGCATGAGAAGAGTGTGCAATTGTAAGGAGGAGCCGGTGCTACCAAGATCCTAGAGCTACCCGCTTTGAATAGGCGCAGCTAGGGGATTCAACAAATATTGTCACATCCTCGCCTTAGGTTGTAAAAAAGTGCTTGTTCTAAACATAGTCATAAGTCATTTCACAAACAAAAATCATTGCTCGTTTTGCGTTCAAGTGTGTGTTAAAGTGCTTTGATTTTTCACAAACAACTTGCCAAGAGATAGAACAAATCAGTTGGTCACAGTCCAAACAAACAGATCCAAAAATTTGCCATCAAAAATCTGTCCTCCCTGTTTCAGCGCCATATCTGTCTAATTGTAGCGCCATTTCACCCGTGGATTGGCACTATTTTTAGATTGACGTGCCTGAGATAGAACAAATCAGTTGGTCACATTCCAAACAACAAAATCTAAAAATTTGCCATCAAAAATCTGTCTACCCTATTTCAGCGCCATATCTGTCTGATTGTAGCGCCATTTCACCCATGGATTGGCGCTATTTTTAGATTGACGTGCCTGAGACAGAACAAATCAGTTGGTCACATTCCAAACAATAAAATCCAAAAATTTGTCATCAGAAATTTGTCTATCCTGTTTCAGTGCCATATTTGTCTTATTGTAGCACCTTTTCATCCGTGGATTGGTGCTATTTTGAGATTGACTTGCCTGAAATGAAACAAATCAGTCGATCACATTCCAAACAAACACATCCAAAAATTTGCCTTCAAAAATTTGTCTACCCTGTTTCAGCACTATATCTGTCTGATTGTAGCGCCATTTCACCCGTGGATTGGCGGTATCTTTAGATTGACTTGCCTGAAACAAAGACCCATTTAGTTGTGATCTACACCCTCTGCTCCGCCATAATCCATATCCATCTCACAGAAATCCGTCAACTATCCAGCCATTTTCTTCAAAAAATTTCCAAATTGCACTTTCTCTTTGACCTTAGAGAATTAATCACCACCTTTGTTGGACCCCATTATCAGCCCAAATACATATCTATCCATCCCCTTTCAATCTTTTTGCACATCTCCTTGGACCAAGACAAATCATTTCAAAAAATCCACACCCAAATCAAAACACCATCAACAACCAAAGCGTGTCATCCTTTTGAGCCAAAGTTAGATCTAGATCTTATCATTAACATCACATTTTCCTTGAAATTTCATTAGTCTACATTTCAAGAAAAACACATCACCTCTCTTTGCGTAAGGTCATTAGTCTACCCCAAACAAAGAAAATCGTCATCCTTTTTGTGCCAAATCAAAATCTAGATTTTATCCAAAAGCTCAATTCGAAAAACATCAAGAACATCATCCTCATCATCCTAAATCAATCAAAAAATCAAAAACATCACAATTCCAAATCCCTTTCTCATCATCCATCTTTGGTCCAAAATTTGTGCAAAAATCAATATCACCCATTCATATCACCCTTAGGATAAAACCTTTGGAAAAACATACCGATCTTCTCTTCTACTCCATCTCACTACCACATCCCTCTTTGGGTCCAACAAAATCAATCCAATTCTCTAAGGTCTCCATCTCTATTCCACTCTACTCATCAAAATCATACGCGTATGCCCATCACAAGATCACAACACAAAAAGAATCAAGAAATGGCGGAACAATGGACCTTTGGCATGCCTAACACCAACAATAGCAACATACCCACTTATCAAACATACAATCCACCTACATATTCCTTCATCCCCTCATTTGGCGCCAACGATCCTTTTCACTTCTTACCACAAACACAAACACTACCACCACCACCACCACAAAATGTCCCCACCATATCACAAGATGACCTAGATGTCTTAAGCTTCATGCAAGATGCCAATAATATGGACCTACTTGATAAAGTCCTAAGATCGGACCCAAATAGATATCTTGACCATCTTCTCAAGCTTGGTGCTCAACTTCCCCCCATCACAACATCATCACAACCATCCACTTCTACAATCGTCCCTACCACATCAAATACCCAAGCATCTACATCACATGCCCAACCCACCATCTCTCAAACGTCAACACCTAATGTATCTACCACCTCCACAACCTCAACCGCTACCACATCTACAATTTCCACATCCACTGCTATGCCTAACATCTCCCAACCCGTCATCACTTCTACTACCACAACAATCGTCAACCCTTCCATTTCACACATCACCATGGGTATACAAGGCAACATCACGCAAGCAAGTACCTCCACAAGTGTGCCCCCACCAAACCCTCACACCCTTGCTTACCTACAACAACTATTCTCACAACAATCTCACAACACATCTAACCAATCCAATGTCCACATACCCAACATCAATCCCATAAGTCAACATAATCCCAATTCCCAAATACCCCCACATATTCTCCAACAACTCTACGTGCACCAACAATAGCATGCACTAATCAATCCAAACCCCAATCCACAATACCAACATCTTAATCAAACCAATCTCCAACATCAAATCCCACCCCACCTCCAATATCTCACTAACCAGCAACCCTACACGTTTCAACCACAACAACCACAGGATTTCAACACCATCCTACAAGGCTTAATCCAAAAGGTGGATGACCTACAAACTGGGGGCAAATGCAAATTCTATTCTTTCGAGGATATTTGCCCCTACCCATTTGACCGCACATTATACATGCCCCCTTTCCCTAAAAACTTTGAAACGCCAAAATTTGACAAATACAAGGGAAAGGGTGATCCTAGGGACCACCTTCAGGAGTTCTACATTGCTTGCCTCGAAGTCTCTAACAACAACACATATCTTATGAGACTCTTCCCACGAAGCCTTGGCGACCAAGCCGCTGAATGGTTTGCCCATCTTCCACTTGGAATTCGAACATTTTCCGAGCTTGCGGAGAAGTTTGTCAACCACTTCTCCTACAACTTTGAGCATGAGGTGTCTATGACCGACCTCTGTAACACCAAACAAAAGAACAGAGAAGCTTTTGCTTCTTTCTTACAAAGGTGGAGGGGCCTAGCAAGCAAGCTCCCATGGCCTATTCCTGAAAAACAACTTGTCACCATGTTCGTGGCCAATCTCAATCAGGAACTAGGATTTCACTTACAAATTCTTTGTGCATCCACCTTTGAAGAGGTCATCGACAAAGGCACTACTGTTGAACGAGCCCTCATTGCCAAGGGCTCCATCAAACTTTACGACCCCAAATCTCACAACAACAACAACAAGTCTAATCACAACACCCCCAATACCAACAACAATACCAACACGCAATCTAATGATAAATCATGTTATTGGGGGAAGAACAAGAATAATCTGAACGACGGTGTCACCGATGTGAAGGCTGTCCAACACATCCAAAACCACACGTATGCAGCAAACGCCAATAACCCAAGAGGGCCAAATAAACCACGCAAACCTCGCCGCAATTTCACAGAATTAGCAGAACCTATCAAGGACGTCCTCGATAGATGTCTCAAACAAGGAGCAATCACACTCTCGCCTGTTAGACCACGCCAAGACAATGACCTCAAAGCAGCATGGTATAATGAAAATGACTATTGCGAATACCACCGCGTGGCAGGCCATAAAACAGCTAACTGTATGCAATTAAAGCATTGCATCCAAGACCTAATAGACCAAAATCTCGTCAGCCTTGAGCAATGTGCACACCCATCACCAAACACTAACCTTGGAGCATACAAGGATCCTTTGCCCAACCATAATAAAGCATCCTCGTCCAACCAAGCATACAATGTCACTCCACCACCCACATCCTATGACTCCATTGTCGACCGCATCGAACCCTCATCCCACTATGTCAACACAATCACCATTCGGGCACAAGCACCCGATTGCACCGTAACAACCCGTCGACGCCGTGTCTCAATCCGTACTGCCCCTCCCACTGAATCGACACCCCCATCCACATCCGATCCCCTCCCCCCTCGTCCCAACGCCCGTCCATCACCCACCACTCGATATAACCTCCTAGACCATCTAGGAAAGACACCCGCGCAAATCTCCATCCTTGAGCTGCTTCGCACATCACCCCGCCACAAGGACATTCTCGACAAAGCCCTTTTGGAAACACAAGTCCCGGCAAACTTGGATGTCAATCAATTTCAAGCCATGGTCGGCCATATTGCTACACCACACCATATCACGTTTTCTGAAAAAGATCTCCCTACTTCCGAACACCTACATAATGATGCACTACACATCGAGGTCCGCATTCACAAACACACCATTAAAAGGGTTCTAATAAATGGTGGTTCTGGCCTAAATATATGCACTCAAAAATTGCTAAAACACTTGGGGTACTCATATGTGGTTGTGGATGCTAGCGAGTGTATAACAATCAAGGGATATGATGACACCGAGAGGCTATCCGAGGGCACCATAAAGCTCCCTATTCAAGTGGGACCGAAAATCCTTGAAACAAAATGTCAGGTTCTGGATCTTGACCTCCCCTATAACATTCTTCTCAGCCACCCATGGATCCATGCCATGCAAGCCGTCCCATCCACTTTCCATCAATGTCTCAAATTCCCCCACAACGGCACCGAAGTCACTTTTTATGCTGATCCTCGTCCCTTCCAATACTGCAGTTTTTTGGAAGGACACAACCAGACCTTCTATCCATATCATAAAGCCACCACCCAAACCACCCCCACAGCTTCCACCTCATACATAGACCCCGCCAACATCGCCACCACTTCATCCCAAACACCTTCACCACCTGAGGTCAAGATCAAGCTCAGCGACCAAGGCTGTGGGGAATACAACCTTTACGGCACCTTTTGCGTGGGCTTATTACCCACTCCTAAGACATTTGGCACTCCAAACACAGAGGCAGCTGACGCAGTCATCATCAAATGCAAACCCTCGCCCATCTTTGAGAAAAAACACCTTCTAGATCAAGACATACTTGAAGATATTTCATCCTGGCTTTACAAGGACGAGGAAACAGAACAAGACATCCCCACCATCCCAACAAACAGTTACGGCAAAGGTTCTGAGATAGTCAAAAGCATGGGTTACAAAGGACAAGGCGGCATTGGCCTTCATGAACAGGGGATTGTAGAACCACTGCAAGCAACAAGAAACCCCTATACTCAAGGGTTAGGGTATGGTCAACCACAACGCATCCTTAATACCGGCGAATGTATCTTAGCCGAGTTTGCTCCAGTTTCTCTAGATGTCAACAATGTTAATGAAACGGACCCACAAGACTCCTTTAGCGACTTTGCCGATTTCTTTGCCTCCTCCATTTGCACCATCTACTCTGTCACCACTCTCGCCTCATCATCCAATGCCCTACCATTAGTATACCCCGACCTCATTGACTGGGACCAACGAGGACCTCCTATTTTTGATATCGCACCTAATGACGAAGCCATTGCTGAAATGATGGGAGTAAGAGACAACTTCCCCTTGGGAGATCACAGAGCTGGATACATCATGGAACTCAATCCGGTTGCCTATTTTGGGGAGACAACCCCTGCTTCCAGTCACAAAAATACAAAAACAAAAAATGGATCTGATGGTGAAAACCGTTCCACGACAGTATCAGATCCTAAAAAAGTAAAAATAAATGACGTATCTCCTGGTGAAGACCTCCATGAGGCGCCAGGGGATGGAAGCATGGGCCTCCCTGAAATAGATAAAGTATATCCTGACAGATCACCCATCTTGGTTGAACCAGCTCAGGAAATGAATCTAGGGACAGAGGAAGAGCCAAAAATCACATACAGAGCAGAATCTCTCAACCTGTTCGAATAGGAAGACTTCTTGGCATTCTTCACACGCAGAAATCGCAACTTTGCATGGACTGAAATGCCACCTCCTAAAACCTTGAAACAATTGAGAAGCCTACAGGGTAAACTACAGTCTATTTACCGATTCATTGCTCAACTTGCTGACAAATGCCAACCATTCCAGCATCTCCTCAGGAAAGATACGGCTTTCGCCTGGACTGCTCAATGTCAGGATGCCTTCGACCAACTAAAAGCATATCTGGCTAATCCCCCTGTTCTATCTCCACCAAGACAAGGAGAGCCCCTCCTCTTGTATATCTCCGCGACCGACACAACAATTGGGGCTTTGTTAGCACAACATGATGAGTAGGGGAAGGAAAGAGCCATCTACTACATCAGTCGCACCTTGATTTCCTATGAGCTTAACTACACACAAATTGAACGAGCATGTCTTGCCCTGGTCTTCACATCACAAAAGTTAAGACATTATATGCTCAATCACAAGACTAAGCTCATTGCTAAGATCGACCCACTCAAATATTTCCTAAACAGAGCAGCTCTCACTGGAAGAATGGCAAAATGGGTCATGATTCTCACTGAATTTGACATAGAATACACACAGAGAAAGGCAATCAAAGGACAAGTCATAGCAGATCAGATGGCTAAGACACCTATTTAGGCAGAACATCCTACAATAGCAGAATTTCCAGACAAGGCCATCTTGACAATCACACCAGCCACAGATACATGGAAGATGTATTTTGATGGATCCTACACTCACAGAGGCTCGGGGGCAGGCGTCCTGTTTGTTACCCCTCAAGGTGACACGATCCCTAAATCATTCAAAATCACATTTCCATGCACCAATAATGTAGCAGAATATGAGGCCCTCATCACAGGTCTCTGAATGGCCATCCAATGGAAAATAGAAAAACTAACTGTGTATGGCGACTCTCAACTAGTCATCAGGCAAGTCAATAATGAATACAAAACCAAGGACGATAAGCTCCTTCCCTATAAGAAGATGGTCGATGACTTTAAAGATTATTTCGGTGACATCCACTTTGAGCAGATCCCAAGATTAAACAACAAAGCGGCAGATGCCATGGCCACCATCGGATCTCTGGTCGACATGAAGCAAGGCAGCAAGAAATGTGAATTCTTGATCGAAGAGCTCCCCATCCCAGCATATGATGTTCCCCAATCTGAACTAGTGTGTGAAATCGTTGGTCCTCTATCCCCCTGGTATCAGGAAACCTACCTCTACCTTCATGATAATATCCTCCCCAACAACCTATCCCCATCACAAAAAAATCCTTCATCCGTTGAGCCTCCTGTTTCATCCTTGTAGGTGACACCCTCTACAAAAGGAGTCTTGATGGCACACTTCTACGATGTTTAGACTCTAGGGAAGCCAAGGCAGCTTTGGAAGAGGTACATGCAGGTATTTGCGGGGCACATTCAAGTGGACCAGCTCTTTCTAAAAAGATCCTGAGGACTGGCTATTATTGGCCCACCATGGACAAGGATGCACATCAGTTTATCAAAAAATGCCTCCCATGTCAACAGCATGGCGATCTCATCCACGCCCCAGCACAGGAGCTACAACTAATCACAACACCATGGCCTTTCTCACAGTGGGGACTCGACCTCGTAGGGAAAATCCATCCTCCATCTTCCAACAGCCATAAATTCATAATCACTGCTACCGAATACTTCACAAAGTGGGTGGAAGCAATACCACTCACCTTCACCACAGGCATCCAAATCTCTAAATTCATTCTCCACTACATCATCTGTCGTTACGGTATCCCTCATTCCATTGTCACTGATAATGGTAAGCCATTCAAAAACCAAGAAGTTCACACTTTGTGCGAAAAGTTTGACATCAAACACCAATTCTCCACGCCATATTACCCCCAAGGAAATGGTCAAGTAGAGGCTTCTAATAAAACCATCCTCCGCATCTTAAAAAAGACAGTCAATGAAGCTGGTCATGACTGGCACCTCCAACTCAACCCTGCCCTATGGGCTTACCGCACCAGCATCCGTACTCCTACTAGAGCCACTCCATACTCACTAGTATTCGGATCTGAAGCCATTTTACCTATAGAGGTCGAGCTCCCATCCCTCCGAGTATCATTGCAAAACATTATCTCTGATGAAGACTATCATGTCGCAAGGTTGCATCAACTTGAACTATTGGATGAGAAACGCCTGACTGCATTAAATCACTTACAGGCATACCAAAACCACCTCAGAAGAAGCTACAACAAAAAGATTAGAACCAGAAAGTTTGAGGTTGGTGACCTGGTCCTAATGGAAAATCAGAAGAACCTGCAAGAGCGTCCGAAGCAAGGAAAGTTTGAACCTAATTGGCTAGGACCTTATGTCGTCACTGCCGACTATGGGTCAGGAGCTTATCAGCTTGCAACACCCGAGGGGCAGCCTCTAGATGAGCTGATGAACATCTTGCATCTCAAGCGATTCTATGCATAACCCATCTAGTACCAGAAGTCAAAAAATCAAAAAAATACAAAAAATTAATCAAACACCAAAAAATCAGAAAATCAAGAAAAAATCAGAGTGCAATAAAAACTTCCAATGGTGAAAATCACCTCGGTGACGCCTTGGATAAGTACCATGGTGAAAACCTGTTTCAGGCGCCATGCGTAGTGGCTGGTTCTACCATCTAATAAGTCCTCTTTCCATCATAACACTCCATACCCACGTATCCAATGGCTTGAAATTCTGAAACATCCAGTTTGTTCGCCCATTCCGCACTACCTCACCCAACCAAAACCCCATCCATGGAACAAGGATCCTTGTAAGCTCTCGTTTGTACAGTTCATAAAATCAGAAAATCCAAAAACATCATAAAATCAGAAAATCCAAAAACATCATAAAATTAGAAAATCTAAAAACATCATAAAATCAAAAAATCCAAAAACATCATAAAATCAGAAAATCTAAAAACATCATAAAAAATAGAAAATCCAAAAATAATCACCCCATGCATCAATCTCACATCTCATCACGAACATCTAACACACATCAATCCTCATCACATCCCACCCATCGCAAACCATTCCCACATCATCAAGTCATGCCAGAACTACATATTCATTTCGCCCACATCTTAAAAGTACCTTGATCCCATGGACACAGGGTATGTAGGCAGTCTGGAATACGAAAGATGTTTCCAGTACTTAGGTATCTAAGATGCACCCATCCCACCCGTTGGGATGGTTCCCACTCACTGAGCTTTCTAGATCTACGAAACGATACGCATGCTATGTATACCATTGAAACATGGTCCCTCGCGCAAAAAATCATCAAGCAATATACCAACTATAATCTTACATTTGGCCCGAATGTTCTTTTGCCCATCTTCCAAAACTCTCCAATCAAAACAGATCTACGTCCTAGGATATGTCTTTCCTACAATGGACAAAAATCTATCATTCTATCATCACGTCTCTTGGCAAGAGCACACAAAGGCTATTTGTATCTTTCGTTGGTCTTTTTACTTATTGATTTTTATCTTTTTGTCTCGCTCCAAGTAATCTCCAAAGCTACCTTGATCTCATTATATCATGGTACGTAGTGGATAGCCCTTGGAGTAGACATAGTCATTGTTTCGGTATGATGTGCTTGTGGGTTGGTTTCATTACTCCAAGAATAGTATTCATATCTTGAAGTCCAGGTCGGTTCTAGCATGATGTGTCCTATTTGCATATACAGGTACAAACACCTTATATGCATTATCCACACTCACTGCTATGAGTCCCCTTCCTCCACTAGACAAGATTATACTACCTTGGGCATGCATGAAATCAACCTATTGTTTGTGGGTCTAGTTTATGCAATCGTCAGATATACATCATCACCTAGGTCATTTCATACCTTTGTGAACTGTATCCTACATTGCTACATTAAACTAAGAAATGCTCTCAATTAATTTTGTGCAACTACTGTTACTAGCTCACAATCATCTTCCTAATCACTCAGTCACCTATCCCATATCGGCCTAGATTTGATAAACACTTTTCAACCCCCCCCCAATCTAACGCCCTCACTGACCCCATCTTCCCACCATATCTCCACTTAACACAACCTGAGCGAAACCAAACCCCAACCCCCCCTCCATGACGTGGTGTCTTCTGACCTAGCAAGCCTCCAATCTCCCCACCACCAATGTGGCACTCTTTGGGCCCACTTTGCCTAATATAGTGGGCCATGTCATCCTTCCCTCTTTCCTTTTTTCCTCCAAGGTGCAGATCTCAGCCTTTTTCCTCTGTTTTTCCTCCTACCATCTTCTTTTTCCCCCACCTCTCCAACTATCACTTCTGTCACATCCTTTCGAGAGCTTACTTGCAAAATTTTCATTTTCCCGCTGACCTCTCGAGGGGGCATCCCCTATCCATCTCATTCCTTCCTGGCAACTGGGGCATATTTTTCTTCGACCTGACACCACTTCCCTCCTAGATCCTGACGCCACGTCAAAGAGGGGCAAATGTAGACACCTAAAAATGTCTCGACCACCAAACTGACTCCCGACATCCCTAAACATACCAATTTCCTTTCCAACCAATTAATTAATTTTTTATTTAATTAATTACCCCTTTCATTTCCTAAATCCACACCATTTCATCCCCAAAATTGAATTAATTTTATTGATTCAACAGTCCAAACCTTAGCCAATTGATTTAATAAATATGCAAAATTTATTAAATCAATTCCCCCATTTTTCCTAAATCCAATTAATTAGTTAAAACCATGTTAACAAATTAATCCAACCTACTAATTAGCCTATCCCTACCCTAGACAATTAAATAGCTATTATTTAATTGCCTACTCTAGCCTACCTCATCCTAGCCTTAGGATTAATTAATTAAATCATTGATTAATTAATCTTATCCCCCCTCTAATCCCTCTACTAATTTATTCCAGCCACATTAATTAGGTTAATCACCTTAATTAAGTGAGTCAAACCCTCATTAGCACTTCTCTCCACATCCCCCAAATTTAAAATTCAAATAAATCACACATCACATTTACTCCTCTTACACATCCCTTACACATGTCATAACTCATAAATATCCACTCTTCCCCAAATAAATTTTTAATTCATTTTACCCTTCCCCATGTGAATTTTTAATTCACAAATAATCCATCTCACCCAACCTCATTTATTCACCCATTTCACAAAAATAAATAAAAGATTTGCTTTTATTCCTAGCCCTCCATCTTCCAAGATCAAATCTAGGCCCTCCACATCACTTTCATCCTCCACCATTGATCTCTCCAATCAATCTCCACCCTTGGATCAAAATCCCTTCCAAAAGTCTATAAATACAACCTCTCACAAGTCATTTTCATCATCCAAGTTTATGCAAAGTTACCATGCCAAAATCATCCTTGAGTTAAATAGTGAGTTGCACAATTGAAGAGCATTTCACATTTGAATCCATAGTCTAGGGATCATCTTGGTCTTGGGAGCTTCTTTTGGGTGCAAAGGCTCTTTCTTCCCTTGATGGGATTAGGTTTTGCATGTGAGGTATAATCTTGTGTTTTATTGTATTTGATTTAGTGTTTTACCTTCATTGCTTTATCTAATCTACAATCTCTATTATCTTAACTTTCTTTTCTTCTTTTATAATTTGTGCAGCATCAAAACATATAAGCATATATAATCATGAGAGCAGAAATAAAATCAACACACATAACACAAGGATTTTTACATGGAAAACCTTGTTAAGAGAAAAACCACGGGGTGACTAACCCAAGATTGTATTCTCTGTTAAAAGAATAGGAAGTACAAAATGGCACTTGCCAATTAGGGCTCACTGCCCAAGCACACTGCTCACAAGAGGCACATTGCTTACAAGAGACTCATTGTCTACAGAACTTACAGAAGGTAACCAGGTGTTTGAACTGATGAGAGGCATCTATAAATGCTAGAGTTCAGTTCCGATTAGGCACAATATACTGATTTGATGTACTTCATTCTTCCTCTGCTCTAGTGTTGCTGCTCTGTCACATACCAGATTTGTATTGCTGCTTCCTCACTTATCTCTATCTTTCTTCACACTTTATTTTATCATGTCTATACTCACACACATCTTCATACTGGAATCCATCTGGTATATATATCTGCACCAAGGATTTCAACAACTTTCTAATCGGCAACCAAAATACTCAAGATATTTACAAATTACTGATCTGTCGGTTGAATCCACGCTTGAAATGTGATGCGTATCAAAATAATAGGCATTGAAGTCATCAATCATGTCAGCCAACAATGTATGATCTCTCAAATAGCTTGATGAACATCAATTACTCATCCGGATTGAAGTCTGATGCTCTGTCGGTCAGTTCTTCCTCAGTCTGCTCTACCTGTCTGGAACCCAACACTCAAATGCTCATATCTTTGCCATGTTTCATCACCAGAGGCTCAATCTCTGGAATATAGTAGTCATGATGCTCCTCTTGACTTGTCCAAGTCTACAACTTGTTGAGTTACACCATCTAAGATATCCGGACCTGATTGTCAGACCTTGTTGCATGCTCTGTTCTTGTTCACCGGACCAAAACAATCTTCAATCTGACTTCTAGTATAGGCATACTATGTGTTGTGGATGTGTGGGATAAACTTTGTTGCCATCAATGACAACACTCATGAAGCCACACAGTGTCTCTTGCCAACAAAGCATTGTATCCTTCATCTTTAACTGGTATTTCTTTCTTTCTATGAAGCTTCCTTCGTGGTCGCGGCCATTGCAGCTCTTTATGTTGCTTCTATAGCATTTCTTGATATATTATTGCTTTCTGTGCGTTATTGCTCTCCGTATGTTGGATAAAATGTGAGGAAATCTGCAAGAAATGATAAAGACTTATCAACAGGGGGCTACAGCCATTGAAGTCTTACTCTCGGCATTCAAAGGTAAATCTTCTATACTGTCAATATCATTCTTTCATTGCATGTAAGGGAGACAAGAGTCTCGACCTTTCTTTAAATGGGTATTTTGAATGTTCTTCTTCTCTATATGGCCGCGGCCATTTCACTTCCTGTGGTCTATTTTTAACTTCCTAGCATAAAAAAAATGAAGGTTTCTCCACATACAGAAAAGAGGGTTTCTCCTGAAATGCATACAAATGCATTTTCCATGCACGGCCACCTGTAAACACATGCTGTGAGCCTTCCTTTGACTACTTTATGTAAAAAAGATGAAGGGTTTTAAAAAATGTGACAAGGGTTTGATCAAAATTGCTTATATCATCATTTTGTAGCATGGCCATGACAGAAACACATTGTATCATCATTCTTTTCCTGTAATGTCAAAAGATATGTTAGGGTTTCATAAAAAACCCATGTGGGTATCTTCAGAAAACCTTCTTTTTGTCACGGCCATGCTATAAGATTTCTTTGTAACTCTTCTTCTTCACTTGGGCTCATGAGATGAAACTTAAGGGTTTGTTGAAATGAGTGTTTCTTGAAAAATGAGGGCAAAACTCCTTCTGTTCACGGCTATGGTAGAAAACTTTACTGTGTTGATTCATTGATTGTATGCAAGGAAGTTGTTAGGGTCCAAAACCCTCCTGTAGTAATTTGTATCTATGTGAATTCTGCAGCTTGTTCTCTTATCTCTGAACACTTATTAGTGATGATAAATCTCTTTTCTGTAACTTTGAGCAACATGTGTTCATTTCTGTAGAAGAAAATGTGTAAGTATTGATGGCATCTCTTTCTCTGTAGCATACTTTTCCAAAAAGACTTGCAGTTTGTATTATTCATTTCTGTCTTCTTTAGCATGTTCAGTATGTATTTTATCTTCTTTTGAATGTGGCATATACCTGTACATTTTGAGACTATAAGGTTGTAGCATTATCTTATCTTGACATGCCTTCATCTTTAATTGTATCAGTTAGATGGTCTATTCTTGATGTATCATTTCAATATGTGACCTGGTGACTGCATATAATATGCTCTCCATGATAACCCTTGCATACTAGTTTCTTTGATTATGAACAACATCTTATCTCTAGATTTCATCCATTTTCTTGTATCTGTATGTCATGACCTCCTGTCATTTAAATGCTATGACTGACACTTTAAAATTTTAGGTTGTCCATCATTAACTACCTGCACTTTTCAAAACTGTAACATGATGTTTGTTTGTTGTTCTATGCAAGTGATCAGATGACTCTTTTGGTGTACCCTGTAGCTCATGTGCATAAGTCTATTTCTTGAAAGCACTACTCTGTCACTCTTTTATCATCATCAGATAGTAATGTGAACACTCATATGGTAGTGACTAAAAGATATGCATCAATTTGGTTATGTCATTTACTCTTCTTTGAACACCATATGCAAAACAAATAAAGGCTCCTGTAGCCTATTCCTTCCATCTTCTATGGTTGTAACTCTGATTTTTGCACTTTGCCAACTTGATTTAGGCATTTTAAGTTAATTTGATTTGCTTCAATCAGTTGTAATGAATGTCATGATGATGTAGCTTTTCTTCAAGTTGATTAAATGATGCATAGTGTAGCTTGGAATGATGCATCCTATCTTTTCTGATACTCTTTTTCAAATGAAAAAGAAAACATGCTAGGCTCAAACCCTTGTGGGAGCCACATTTAATCCACATGTTTATCTGTCTTCAAATCAGTAACAATACTTGTCCTATACCTGCATAGTGAACAAATAAGTTAGCATAAAAATGTATACCTGATGGCATTGATTGATCTTCTTCATGGTTTTTTCTAATTTGTATCACATGTCTGATCTGATCCTTCATATGCAATGCATGATGTGATAAGTAGCTATATCTGCTTGATAAAAGCATATGATAACTTAAAACATCTGGAGCTCTAACAGGACTGTTCCCAATTTTTGCAAGTTGAATATGATGATAGGAGTTGAAGATGAAGACTGAAGACCAATATGAACCAGACAACCTTCTTGCTCAGGCAATGATGGATGTTTTCTTTTATCATGTGTTCATTTCTTTTCTTTTATCAAACAGATGTATAGCTTGCATGTCTACAATTGCTCGGTCTAGTTATTCCCACGTCTTGTGTGGGACACATTTGAACACTTCCTCTAAACATGATCAGTTAATTTCTCTTATGCATCTGATGTATGTGTATTTCTTTTTCAATCAATGCATAGGATAAAGTAACAGATATTGAATGTATGTTCAAAACATGACATGAAATAATAGTTCAAAACAAAATATCATCTTTATTTATTTGAAAACTGATTAACTGAATAATCAATCTAACTTATAGCTCCTGAATGATAACATCATACTAAAACAACTGTATTTCTTGAATGATTGATACCCTGGCAACCTCATTCTCTTGACATGATGGCTCATCAGTCTTGATTAGACTGATGGGATATCCTGTCAACTGAATCTCTTTTCTGCTCTATTAAGATATCAACTATTCAATAAATGCATAACATTAAAGTTTTCATTTATTCCTTTTGAATAACTACACTTAATTGAAACTAATTTTAAGTGTGAACAAAAAATTAGTAATAGGAAGCAAATAAGAAGGTGGTAGAGGCCAGAGCTAAGGCCACCTATTGGAAAGTTAAAACTGAGAAATTTCATAAACGTATTGATCAGTTAGAAATAGAAATAAAGTCTTTTAAATATAAAATGGCTTTAGAATTGATTGAGAAAATATTCAAGAAGATGATGGAGAATAGTGATAAGGTATGGGAGTTGCATAGCACACAATGCCTACCAAGAGCATAAAAGATTACACCTCGGGATGCTGGAAAAGAAAGAGGAGTTGAGAGCCAAAACAAATGTTAATACACAGGTGTTTAAGGAGTATGATGAACTGATCAGTATGCATGAGAGGTTTAACACTTTGTTAATAGAGGATCTTGGTGATTTCGATCAACATTTGGATATGGCTTTCCCTAGTTTCTTTGATAATGAAGACAATTTACAAGAACAAAGTATTTGGAAAAATGAATTGGCTCAATTGTTACTGATAGCTCTTGAGAAATTCAATGGTGAAGAAAGGGTGATAGATAACACACATATACAGCTAGAAATAATTTTCACTTTGGAATCTATCATGAAAGACATAATCTCCATAGATACTTATGCAACTCAAGAGTATATTGATCACATTGACAAGATTAACTTGTTCATCTCTAGAGCAGCATAAAGGGGTCAGGAGGCGTTGTACCAACCATGTCTACATCCTCAGCTGATTAAAAATGGAAGACAATGGTTAAGAAAGAAGCTAAAGAAGCTAGAAAATCTAGAGAATTCTTTGACCCTCAATTTTTCCAATGCTAATTCAAGAATTTTTGTATATTAAAAATACAAAGAAGAAATCAATATATGTTGCATCTAGAATAGCAGGCAAAGCATGTTCATCAGATGCTATATCATTGGAGAGGAGAACCTTGCCAGGCCTATGGTCATGGGTTCTCTGTGGTGATTGACAGATCCAGATCATGACTAGTGTTGACGCCCAGATTAATTTCCTTATCTATTTCTTAATTATGTTTTGTAACAAATGTTAGCTATTTGAAAAGGTGTAATTTAGGAAAATACATTGTTTCAACCTAAAGCTTGTTCGCTTCCCGTACATATAAGGGAAACCAAGGCCAAGTTTAGGATCATCAACAGTAGAAGAACAATCATAATACATATAATATTATTATTATATTTTCAGTCATATTTGCATAACATAATAAAGAGACTTCTATGAATATTTGAAATAATATAATGGGAAAGAAGGTTTAATCAATGGATTTATTTTTCTTATGAGTTATTTGGATATCTCCATATTGGTCTTTTCTAGCTATTTAAATCATTTTGATTTATCAAGGCACATTTGTTGTCTATGTGTGATATGCTTGATTGGTTTCTATAAGAAGTTGTTTTAAGTCCTTCTAAGTGATTCATGTTTATTGGTCTCTGCCCAGAGTTAAAACCCTTTAAATGAGTCATCTTAGTAGGTTTCCTTCAAGTTGGAATTAAAATCCTTTCAGACAATCACAATAGCTTGGAAAGATATCAATGGGATCTATAAGAAGAGTCTAATAACCAATAGTCTTGCACATTTATACAAGGTATAAACATCCCAAGGTGCCAAGTAGTTGGAGTTAAGCTAAATAGATAAGTCTGCAATCACACAAATCTTGACCCCATTAGCCCAATAAAAATAGGCGCTGATCGTAGTCAAATTTGAAATTATAATCTTTTGAATTTACCTATCACTCTTCTATTTATTCGCACTCATATGCCACTAGGAAATAGATTACCATAATCAAAGTATATACACCTCCTAAATCTGTCTAAACTATTAAAGGTACACCCGCCTAGGTCCAGCAAAACCTAAAGAGTAGGAAGTCTAAAACCATATAAGGTTGTTCTATTTCATTGGCCAAAAACATTGCAAACCTGACCATAGAGCCTGGCATCCTCGTAGGGTTTGCAACCTACATTTTTTAGACCTAACAGAATTGGTGACTCTACTGGGGATAACTCTAGAATATTTGTCCAGTCAAAGACTCAAGAAAATTAAGGAATCATAACTCTGTTGGTGGAAAAGACCCAGAAGATAACATCATTCCTCTCTAAGAGAGGTGGTGACTCTAAAACAGGATCTCAGTCTCTTGCAACATGGATGGTAGCAGATCCAAGACAAATGATAAAATTTTGAATGATAAGCAATCATTCCCACCTTCAAGGGTCCCTACTAAGAAGAATGGAATATCAAATCAGTTAGAATGCACTTAAACTAATAGCTAGAGTACTCAAGAAAATACATCAGAACAGCCTGTACTAACACAATAGTTTTACTCCTTTGCATGAATCAAAATTTCATGAAGGATTCCAATCAAAAATTAATCCTACCCAATCTAAACAAAACATATTTACTGATATTCTAGACCAATATAGACTTGACCCTCAAAAGCGGCTTGAATTTGAGGTACAGCTTGAATGAGAAAGGATACAAATGCAAGCAGAATATGATTATAAAATGGCGATGTAGCATGGTGGGGAAATTCAAAATGAGTTTATAGATCAAATGGCATCCATGGAGACTCAAGGTAGTCCACAAAAGGACACATGAAATGCTGATGAGGTACAACAAAACTCACAAAAATTATAGGAGGAGCTTAGGTTAGCCAAACTAAAAGAAGAGGAAGAATGAATAAAGCAAGAGTTGAGGCAAATAAAATCTCGATGTGCAACAACAAGCTCAAAGTATATACCCCCCATAAGTAAAGTGGGCATGCTCCTACAAGCAATCCACAAGGGTCACATCAAAGTGTAAGTGGTTTAAATGCTTCAAAAGCACCACAGGATCCAGGTAACACTAGTTATGTGCAGCAGAACATTCCACCACAAAACCCAAGAACACATAATGTTCATATGACTTCCCAACATATGGCTAATACCTATCCACCTCCTGGTCAACAACATGTTCCACCTCACCAGCAAAATGTACATGGAAATATAAACCCACACCATAATGTACAACAACATGTATCTCACCACCACCACCAATAATGTCAGCCAAATCAAGACTTGCAAGGACCCCTGAATATAAACAAATACAGGCAACTGGATTTATTTGGGTATCAGATTTATCCTAATCCCATTGACAATGATTTGAGAAATGCACTCCCAAAGTTTTCTGGGAATAATGTTATTTCAGCAAAAGAACATATCAGAAACTTTGAGACAATTATGGATAGCTATGATGTGCAATATGAAGATGTCCTCATGAAATTGTTTATGCTATCCGTGATAGAAGATGCTAGGGATTGGTATAAGAATTTTTTGGATGCTTCAATTAGTTCTTTTGAAGACTTTAAAGAATAGTTCAAAGAACAATATGGAAATTAATGTGACCCTAATTTTGTTATACATGAACTGACAGGCATACAAAAGTACCATAATGAATCAGTTATGGATTTCAACCAGAGGTTCTCCAAAATATACGATAAAATCTCACCTAATTTGAAACCTTCGGATGATATGGCCCTAGCTTTATACTTAAAATCCTTTGATCCAAAACTGGATATGAACTCAGAAATAGAGCTTCTATTACTCTTGCAGAAGCTCAGAAGGCTGCTATGAATATTGAGAATAACAAAAGAGCTACTGGGAAAATTGGCAAAAGAGACAATATCTGAATTCCTCAAAATTCAAATAATCACCAAACTAGGCAAGCAACCTATTATAGAAATGAGAGGACTAGGTTACATGATATTCCATACAACACTAATTGGAAGGATGGGAGACCTATGGATAGTAGACAAAAGCATAATTATAGTAAAGACACCCATGATCCCGTGAAGAAACATGGGACACATGTGGTAGAAAATAATCCATGGTGTTTAGCATGCAACCTACCACATTCACCTGAATACTGTGCAGTAGCGCAATCATTACAAGAAAATGAAATATCTTATGATTAGGACAGGGATAATCATACTATAAACATGTTAGGAATGAGACCTCACCAAATTGATGAAGAGTACTCATCCTTTGAAGAAGATGGGTTTGAATATGATGTGAGTAACCAAAGGTATAATGTTAACATGGGTCAACAAGAAATCTTCTCTGATTAGGAAGATAATAATGAAGGAACCACTTATATACCCAATACAATCCCACAGTTCCAATTAGGAAAACCAACCAAGGAAGAGAAAAGAGCCCTTACAATTGCTATTCTGGCTCAGGCTAGAAGTAATTACAATCTGAGGAACAAACCCATAAATGTAGATCAGGGAACACCTAGAGGCTTGTTCATCAAAGAGCCAAATCATAAGAAGGGTGCCCTGGATAACTAGAAGAAAGGAGAAACTCAAAAAGATACACACAAGGAAACAACAAAGGTTGAGCAAAATAAGACAAAGGACAGTGCTAAACAACAGTCTGAGGAAAAGGGCTCCAATAAGATAGAAAAAATAGATCAATTAATCACTACTCCCGCACTTGACATAACACAAGCATTGTCTCAAATAAAGATGTCAATACCATTACTAGAGATGATGAAAATAGATGAATACAAGGATAGTGCTCTCAAATTGATTTCTAATATACCGAACAAATAGCAAAAGCAGAACAAAAACAAGGAAGTGTCAGAAATCAAGATAAATAATATTGGACAAGAGATCATTAAAACACCTAAAATTTATCTTGGCGATACCATAACAAAGAATCCTTCCTAAGTGGACCCATTTTATATAACACTATTGATTAATAACAAACTAGTAAGAAATTGCATGATCGACTCTGGAGCAGCAATAAACATCATGCCAATAGCTATTATGAAAGAATTAGGTTTGTGGGTGGACACAACATATGGTAAATGCTATGCAATGGACAATAGGTCCATCCCAATTGTTGGAGTCATGAAGGATATAGAATTGAAATTGGCCTCATGTCATGAAGCCACTTACAAAACTGATATAACTGTAGTAGATACTCTACCATACTATGGTATGTTGTTATCCAGACAATGGACTGCTGCAGTAGGAGGAAATGTCCAATTGGACTTATCATATGCAACAGTACCAGTAAATGCAAAGGAAGTCAAGCTATGTAGAGAGCCAAGATATGAAAATACTATAGAACGTCTTAATCCAAACCAGATGAATTATTTTTTTGACGTGGATCTTGGAAGTTTTAGAATCAAAAAATAACAGCCTGAATTGCAAAATATAGAACCAATCAATAGAGAGGCTCAGATAGATGAACATGGTGTATGGCAAATGTATTTTGATGGTGCATGTAGTAAAGGGGGGAATGGAGCAGCAGTGATATTCATTTCACCGACTAGCAAGACATTCAAGTATTCATTTTTGTTAACTTTTGAATGCACTAATAATATTGTTGAATACAATGCGTTATTGTTGGGTTTAAACATTGCCCTAAGATACGAGATTACACTTCTAGTAGTGTATGGAGACTCTAAACTAATTGTCTCACAAGTCAGGGCAAAATATTCATCAAAAAACAAGAGGTTAAAGCAATATAGAAATGTTGTTTGGGACACTATTAAACTTTTGATGCATTCTCTATAGACTAGGTAGAAAGATCAAAAAACATAATGGCAAATTTCCTGGCAAATGTAGCTCTGAAAAGAGATGATATTACATTATCAGGAATAATAGAAGTAGAATTCAAGACTAGACCTGCAATTCCTGATAATATCTATAATTGGCAAGTGTTCAACGATGATGATGACCTGATCAAGTTTCTTCATTGTGTAGACCAATGTGAATCTCAAGAAATAGATTTCAATGCATTTGTGGAAGAAGTATATGGTAAGGAAACTCTTTTTTGCCAAGAGGTGGTACAACTCAAAAAAAACAAAATACCAAAAGGTCTTGTGGCCCTAGAAAGAATATTTGATGGACATGACAGATTTAATCTCAAACCTATACCAGTCAATCTTAAGGATGTTGAGGAAATCTACCATGCCCACATTTCCCATGCGGTCATGACACGTAACACATGTGTCATGTCCACATTTGACATGTAGTCATGACACAAAATATCAAAAACTTTTCCACGTCTCCCTAGAAACCCCCTCGCACGCGTTTGTGTGCTCGGTGGCAATACGCATAAGGCGCAAACATGTCAATTGATACTCGGGAAAGTGCGCCTTCCTACGCAATCCCCTGCGTGATGATAGTCGACTAGGGGGTTAGGCGACGCGATGTGCGCCACTTCTAGGGTTAGAATAGATTTAAATCAAACCCTAAGTTTCCTAGGTGAAAGAGATGATTTCGACTGAATCAAAATCAAACCCTAACTCTAATGCATAATAAATCAAATATAATAACGCATCCAATAGTATGATGGTCGCATGATGAAATGGAGTGATTAAATGAAAGTCAATAAAATGCCATAAAAATAAAACCCTAAATTCTAGGAAAATTTTGACAGCCTAATGCGTTTTCAATAATTGAAATAAATATTTTAAAAGAATTCTCTGTGAAAATAATTAAGGCAAAAATTAAATAAACAAGGTGTAAAAATAAATTAAATAATTCCAAGGTCAAATTAAAAATTTACCACTCATCAAAAATATAAAAATTTGAAATTAAATAAACGACCAAATTAAAACTCAATAATTAAGTCCTGTAATAAATATAATTTCAACAATTATGTTTATTAATCAAGTCAAGTAAAAAGATAGAAAAAGGGAATAAATTAAAACATCCCCTTCGGGATAAAATCGATTAAATTAAAAATAAATTCAATAAAAAAGATTTCCCAAAAATATTAAATTAAAACACACTAGATAAATAAAACGAATGCCCAAAATAAATAACTTGCAAAGGGATAAAGCATCCCATTTAAAATAAAAACAACCCATTTCCACAAGAATAAATTCCACATGGAATTAAAATCCAAAACCCAAAAGAATATTAAATCAACTAAAATTAAGCACAAGGGAAAGTCAAACAATTCAAACAGGCCTAAAAGCACAAGAGCCTTCTTGTTTTCTCTTGCAGGTTGGGGTTTTGCTCACCCATGGCTGCCACAAAAAAAAATACAGAGGTATATTTTTCAATAAGCACATTGGTTTTCTTCTTTTTTGATATATATATGTGTGTGTGTGTGTGTGTTTTGCTGATATAAAAAAATGATGCACAGACAGTTATCAAGGGCCGATGGCATATTCACCACAGAGGAAGGGCAGAGAATGAAGGCCCCACGATGGCGCCACTGTGGGGTGTTTCATTTGTTTTATTTAAGTTAAGGCAGCAGCGATGGGGAGGGGGTCGAAACCCCCACCCACACCCTCAACCAAAAAAATTTCCGAACCTTCACCAGGGTTCGGCCCACACAGCATGTTTCACGGTCCTCTCTTTTTTTTAATCAAAATATATATATATATATATTAAAAGTGTGTTGGTCTGTATTTGATATATATATATATATATATATATATATATATATATATAGTGATATATACATTACCTCTTTCAGCTTCACAGTAAGATCTAAATTACATCTAAAACTAGAATGTATATATATTAAATATATATAAATATATATGTGTGTGTGTGTATATATATATATTCCACACACACACACACACACACACACACACACACACACACACACACACATATATATATATCGCTTATATAAAAACTACAATTCCAAAATAGAAGAGTATAACCAGATTGCAACCTATATTAACTCAGTAGTGCATATTATTTTTGCAAAAATAGATAATACAAAAACTTCTATTTCTTTTTTTTTTAATGATTAAGACAAAATGGCATATTTTCTTTTGAACAAAATTTTCCTCTACATCTACATTTTCCAACAACAAGAATTATAACAGGCCTATTTCTATTTTTTGATCATGAACCTATAATAAAAATTAGACAGCATTATTTCTTTTTCTTTTGTTTAAATGCAACATATTACGAAATCAACCATAACATTTAATATGAAACAACAAGTATATTTTTTTTCTGTTCAAACTTTTCCTACACAACATTTAATTAAACGTAAAATAACAAGTGCATAGGGCAGCAAGGAATACTTCCATTTACCATAACCATAAATGTATTCAAAGGCAAATTTAGTTTGCATACATAGTAAATAGCCTACATTTCTTCTTTTCAACATGAGAATACATTTTAACAACAAAAACATCAAGGCCTCCAAGGCCATGGCTCTCAAATAGCCAATACAAATAATGAAGTAGAGGCTAAAATATGTTTTACTTCAAATTTTCAAGGCTCCAACAATGACCTGCAAAATATAAACACAAAAGGGGAACCAAGACCATGCAAATCGCCCTCCTCCCTACCATAGACCCGCTAGTGGGTCACCCCCGAGCTAGGGAGGTAGAAATCACACGGTTTCACAAACACACCACAACAATGAAATCTCTAAACACACAAAAAAAATTACTCCCAAGGGTTTGCACATAACAAAACTCATTAAAATGAGTTTGGAGGGGTAGGGGAGTGGACCCTTCAACTCAAGAGGTCACTCCAAGAAAAAATCACAAAACTCAAGGCCTCAAGCCATAGCAAAAAATATATATATCTCCATAAATCTCAAAACCACAATGGCACTCTTGCCATCCAAATTTCTCCCAAACACCATAGAATGCCCTCAAGGCTATAATAGACCAACAATGAGAGGTGACCTCGAGGAGGTTCACTATCCCCCACCCCATACGAGTTGAGCATTTCCTCCAAATGGAGGTGCTCTTACCAACACCCAAACCCACACAAAAATGAAACAACACCAAACATAAATTTCCAACACATACACTAAAATAAAATATGCATAGGGAAATGGTTATTGCCATGGAGCTTACCTTCAAAAGCCCAAAAATGGAAGCACATTTGAAGAAGAGACCACACTTCTCCAAGTTTCCAAGCTTCCAATATTTCTCTAACACTCCCAAAACCTCCAAAGATAGAAAGAAATTACAAAAAGCAAGAACCCCAAACTCCTCTCCAAGAGGAGATAAAATAGGCCTTCCAATTAGGCCTTGAGGAATGAGAAGGTGACACTTGTCACCTTCTCCTTCCTCATCCCATGCCACTTGCAAGGGAGAAGGAGTGTGAGGGTGACAAGTGTCACCCTCCAATCCATTCAAACCCTCACCTTATCCACTTGTGCTCTCACACATGTGTGAGAGACCAAGTGGAGAGGTGGCAACTCTCCTCAAGGCTCCATGAGGATAAGGGATGCCACATGGCATCCTCTTATCCTCCAAGAGAGCCATCTCCCCCCAAGATGCTCTCACGCGTGTGTGAGAGTCTTGGAGGGAGATCCCACACACTTGGGGGTCTTGAAGACCCCCCAAGTCTTCTTGGTGGAGGAATCCCCAAGCCTTGGGAAGGGAGATGGGTCTTTCCCAAAGCATGACTCATCTCCCACCCTTAGCCATTTTCAAATTTAGTCACATTTACTAAACCCAAGTTTAGAGTTACTAGATGTGAGTTACCCTAGGGTTTAGTAAGTCCAAATGGACCCTAGACCCTAGGGTTACCACCTAGGATAAGTTTGGAACTCTAATAAACACCTAGGGAGGTATAAAATCACTTTAAATGGCCCATAAATAAAATAACACCAAATGGTGTAAATCAAAACATAAATTTACAACACATGATATAATTAAATTTAAAAGGGTGAACTAGGCCAAATAAATAAATCAAGCATGCACGAAAACACCATCCGATCAAACATGATCCTCATCCCTCTTGGGAATGGATCAGTTTTATAGGGAATTACATATGTGTGAAAACTACCTCTGATTTCTCATGGCCTGGGAAAATAACATGCGCAACTCGATCAAGCGGTCAATCACATCATAGATAAATTATAGCCAAAGCAACAGAAATTAAAGTCATGTCATAGTATACAACATTAATCATTCACATCATAATTAAGATTTAAAATTGCATTTCCTATCTAATATCTCATAATCAACATCAAATAATAAATCCACATAATGAACTCGTAATCACATCAATAATCATCATCAAATGTATCTCACATTTCTAACATCATCATAGCATCAAAATATGATCTAATCAAATCACCACATGATTAATCAATGCTAATCCAAAAATCAGGAGATATATTCTAAATCTGCATAATGGAAATCAATAGTCTCTAAATATCTGATAATGTCACCAACTATAATGTAAAATGATCAAAATAGGGAAGTGAAAATAATCAACCTCACAAAATCAATCTTGGAATAGAGATGGCTCCTAAAAAGGTGTTCATTGGAAAAAAGATCAGCCCTAAAGTTAGAGAAATGCTTATAGCCCTGCTTAGAAGATATAAACATGTGTTTGCTTGGTCTTATGATGATCTAAAATCATACATAGAAGATTTATTCTAGCATGAAATACCATTGAAACCTGATGCTAAACCATTTAGACAAAAACAAAGACCCATAAATACCAAATTAGCACCTAAAATGCAAGAGGAGCTCATGAAACTTAGAGATCGTGGAATAATCAAGCCAATTAGACATTCTTCTTGGGTCTCAAATTTGGTGCCAGTAAGAAAGAAAAATGGGGACATAAGATTATGCATGGATTTCAAAAATTTAAATATCTCATCACTCAAAGACAATTATCCACTTCCAAACATGGAAGCAATGCTACAAAGGGTGAAGGGATGTGAATTGTTGTCTATGATGGATGGCTTCTCATAGTACAACCAAGTGAAAGTCAAAAAATTAGAACAGTATAAAACTGCTTTCACCACACCCTGGGGTACATATGTGTATGTGAGAATGCCTTTTGGCCTCACAAATACTGGAGAAACATTTTAAAGGGCTATGGATGTAGCTTTTGCTAACCTAATCAATACTATAATGGTGGTTTATCAAGATGATCTAACAGCATATTCCAAAAAGGTTGAAGACCACTATGTACACCTAGAAAAAAATATTTATCAGGACATTAGAATATGGCATTTCCTTAAACCCAAAGAAATGTCATTTTGCTGTGACAGAAAGCAAATTATTAGGGCACATAGTCTCAAAAGATGGAGTAAGGATTGATCCTGGATGAGTGGAAGCTATTGATAAAATTCTCATTCTAAAAACTATAAAAGCCATCCAGTCCTTCTTTGGACAAATTAACTTTGTCGGGAGATTCATATCAAACTTTGCAGAGATTGTCAAGCCAATCTCAAAGATGTTAAAGAAAGGTTCAAAAGTTGATTGGACATAAGAGGTTGTTGATGCATTTGTGTCAATTAAGAGAGCAATTAAGGAAGCACCTATATTAAAATCTCCAGACTTTGACAAACTATTTCAAATATTTTCTTTTGCATCATTTCACATAATGGCAGTAGTAATGCTACAAAAGAATAATGAAGGATATGAACAACCCATCTCATTCTTCCATAAATCACTTCAAGGGGTAGAATTAAAGTATGATATCACTGAAAAGCAAGCTTATGCCCTAAGAAAACCAGTCAAGGCATTTAGGTCTTACTTGGTGGGGGCAAAAGTGATTGCTTATGTGCCCAATGTTGCAGTTAAGGATGTGTTTGTTTAAACTGAGGTCACCAGACGAAGATGCAGGTGGATAAATCATATTCGGGAGTTTGATATTGACATTCAAATTACCAAACTAGTGAGGGGGCAAGGGTTAGCCAAGTTAATGGTTGAATCTAACTTGGAGGCCTCACAGATATGCAATGTAGAGAAGGAATGTGACATGATTGCAAGCATTGAACATACACCCTGGTACACCAATGTGATATATTATCTCAAACACATGAAGTGTCCTGAAGGGTTAAATGACAAACAAAGAACCTTAAAGCTGCATGCTTCAAAATATGTGTTCATGGATGGGGATTTGTATTGGAAAAATAGGGACGGTGTCTTATTATTGTGCTTAGATGAAACATAAGTAGCAAGAAATGCATAGAGGTGTATGTGGAGGACACTTCTTAGCAAAAACCACTACCCATAAGATACTGAGAGTAGGCTATTATTGGCCTAAAGTTTTCAATGATGCCCACAAATATGTAAGAAAGTGTGAAGCATGTCAGAAGTTTTCTAGCAAATTGAATTATTAGGGAGCCCTGCCCTTGAGATCAATGCAAGTTGAAGCACCTTTTCACCAATGGGGAATTGACTTTATAGGGGAAATCATAGACAAATCTAGTGGTGGACATAGATGGATCTTATTAGCCATTGGTTATCTTACAAAATGGATAGAAGCAATTCCAATAAGGCAAGTCACTAGTAGAGTAGTGATTAATTTCCTACTAGAGAACATTATTACAAGATTTGGGGTCCCTATAAGGCTCAGCACAGATAACGGTATGTGCTTTAGATCAGAAGAATTTAAGACATTCTGTGATTCCTATGGCATAATAGATTCATATGCTTCACCATACCATCCTCAAGCCAATGGGCAAGTAGAATCGAGTAACAAAAGTATTATAAAAATAATCAAGAGGATGTTGGACAACAACAAGAAAGCATGGGATTCCAAATTGAAAATGGCTCTATGGGTAGATAGGGTTACTGTAAAGAAGGCCACTGGAAAGTCTCCATTTGAACTGGTGTATGGAGCACAAGCTAGGCTCCCAATGCATAACCTTTTACCAATCTATAAGTTTATCCTTTAAGAAGATATAGATGTCCCTGAGCCTATGGAAGAAAGGATAGAATAATTGGCTGAATTAGATGAAATCAAGACTCAAGCACAGGATCAAAATGAAAAAATGCAGTCACAGATGAAGTATTTGTTTGACAAAAGGGCAAAGGATGGAAAGTTTAAAGTGGATGATATGGTCCTTATGTGGAATGCCACAGGCCAGGATAAAGGGAAGCACAGGAAATTTGAAGCACTATGGTTAGGCTCATTTATCATCATTGATAAATGTGGTGAAGATTCATACTACTTACAAAATCTTACTGGTGAAGAGTAGGAATTACCAGTGCATGGACAATTCCTGAAGCACTTCTATTGAAATCATAATTTCCATGCACTGTAGACTAGAAATTTTTCTTTTCTTTTTCCACCACCCCAACCATTGGTCTACATCCCAAAGAATATTTCTAGATTCTTGCAGTGACCTCATAGTCATTTATTCCTAATCAGAGCCACTGTTGGAAAAAAAAATTTAACCCCAAAATCTTTTGTAAAAATTCATTTCCCTCCACAATATCATCACCTAAAATGCCATTTTAAAATTTCCCTTGCCCAAAATAACTCATTTGTCTTATCCATGAGTCATAACCCTAATAAATCCATGTTTTGTCACCCTCACCATAAATATAAAAGTCATATTAGAGAGATACCTCTGCATCGGCAAGACTTATACTAGCGTTCCTTCAAAAAGGCAATATAAATGGTATCGGTGAGAATGTGTCATATCAAGGGAACTCATTTTAGGGTCCCTTTGATATCTCGCAGAATTGTGCCGAAGACACTGCTATGTATCGAAGAGAAGTATCTTAGAGTCTCTTCGATAAGTAGGGGAATAAATAATAGAAGGGCATAAATGTTTTCATTGGCATATTAGGCTAATAATGAGAGATCGAGGGGACTAAAAAGTCAAACCTACACACTTAAAGGATCAAAGAGACTATGAAGTATTAGAGTGAATGACTTAAGGGTCTCTTCAATATCACGAAAGCACTAAAACTCATCGAAGAGATAGAGGTACATCGGTGTAACAATTAAATGTGTCCTGTTGATAAAGCGATAACATTTATAAAGCATTTTGAGATGACTTTGGGATATCGATGTGAAGTGATTCCTAGTCCCACCGAAAAGGTGAAAGGTATGCTTAATAAACAAACATCGAAGGGATGGATACATATCGGGGAAGCCAAAACATTGGTCCCTCTCATAAAACAAGATTTGTGAACACATCGAAGAGACAAGAAGATATCAGAGAGATTTTTCACAAAAAGGGTTTTCAAAGAAATGTTGTGATATTGGTATGGGATCATTTGAGGTCACTCTGAAATCCTAATGAACTAAAAGAATCACCAATAAAAGACATCGGGGACAGAAAGAAATGTCGATGAGATTACAAAATTGGTCATCCTGATGGAATAGTGACAAGACATGTTTGGCGGTGATCAAACGACCCTTATTCAAAAATTAAATGTCCGTTTGATGATATGAAAGATAATGTGAGACACCATTAATACACCAGATTTGAGTATATTGAGACAACTCTTGAGAAGATTGAAACAATTAAGCAACCACAAAGAGCAAGGGCAGAGCATGGCAGAAAATAGTAATTCCAGAACCAAAAAAGATATCCAAGTAAGTACTCTGAGCTTGGCTTAAAATTTGCAAAATACACGAATTGGTTTGAACTACAATCACAGAAGTAGGGTTCTTTTTTATACATAAGTTTCATCATGGAAGATGTGACCGAAAACCCTAAGGGTAAGAGGCAGAAATTAGAAGAAAGACATTTAAACCAGGACTTAATAGACCAATGCACAGGATCGAGACAGAGGTCTAGAAGAAATGTCCAAGTGAACCCCCAAGCTGAGAAATTGGAGGATATAAATAGACAAATAAGGGACACATGGACCCTAATAAGGGGGTATGATCTATTCCTGTATCACTATAGGAAAATGCATAGGCATAAACCTATCTCCAACCCATGGAGATTGAACCTGGGAAAACTAGTAGTGTCAAATGTGTTCATCAATGTGGAGTTGTTAAAAGCTTTAGCCAACAAATATGATCCACATACCTGTATGATTGAGTTGAATGATGGGTCTGGTTTCATCCATGTGTCACCAAGAACTATATATCCATGGTGTTTCAGTTGGACACTAGCTTTGATATGAAATTCAGAACCTGTTAAATGAATATTACAATCTGAGAAATAGTTATAAGAGATGGAGGCTACCCCTACACAAGCCCCGAGATGAAGGGAACAGGCTCAGAGTATTCTCAGGGTCGAGGATCCACCATATTCTATAGATTTGTTTGAGGAATATTTTAGATACACCTATTATTATGTTTGTCAATTGCTTGGCCTGGATGCCCCTCTGTTTATGGAAGTTGCACCAATGGTCCTTACCATAGATGTACAAAGCCAAGATGCATAGGCTTTGGACTATACTAAATACCTTGCTAATGATCTTCACAAAGATTTGATTGCTATAAAAAAATGGAGGTGGTAAATTCATGCATTATTCTTTGTTCATGCATCTTATCTTAAGAAGTTGATTTAAGTCCTAAGTGATTTTTGTTTATTGGTCTTTGCCTAGAGTTAAAACCCTTTAAATGAGTCATCTTAGTAGGTTTCCTTCAAGCTGGAATTAAAATCCTTTCAGACAATCACAATAGCTTGGAAAGATATCAATGGGATCTATAAGAAGAGTCTAATAACTAATAGTCTTGCACGTTTATACAAAGTATAAACATCCCAAAGTGTCTAGTAGTTAGAGTTAAGCCAAATAGATAAGTCTACAATCACATAAATCTTGACCCCATTAGCCCAATAAGAATTGGCACTAATCGCAGTCAAATTGAAATTATAATCTTTTGAATTTACTTATCACTCTTCTATTTATTCCCACACTCATATGCCACTAGGAAATAGATTACCATAATCAAAGTATATACACCTCCTAAATCTGCCTAAACTATTGAAGGTACACCCGCCTAGGTCCAGCAGAACCTAAAGAGTAGGGAGTCTAAAACCATATAGGGTTGCTCTGTTTCGTTGGCCAAAAACATTGCAAACCTGACCAAAGAGCCTAGCATCCTCTTAGGGTTTGCAACCTACATTTTTGAGACCCAACACATCGCAATAAGCGTCGCTAAGAGGGGTAGTTTCCATCCTGGAACCAACCCTAGGGATTCCTAAGTGAACAAAATACAGTTTCGACCTAAGTCAAAACCTAACCCTAGAGACAACTATCAACTAAAGTAACATTGAAATATATAATCTAACAAGATAAGGCTAGATAAACCTAAGGTACTATTTAAATCTATCAACAATAAGAACGAGATTACAAGCCTTAAATAAAGCACATATCCAAAAATTAAACGAGAAAGTTAAACAATGATATAAATTAATTAACTAATCATCTCTACGATTTGCCCAAAAATTACATCAATATTACTATGAAAATTTTGCTAGCATAATGTTATAAGGAAAGAAGATTTACAAAAAACTTGAGCAGCAAAATGCCACTAAAGAGCTAACATACTTAAATTTAAATCAATTAAATAACACATTTGAACTAAATCAAATTAACATAAATCCTTCAACTAAAGCACTAGGGCCCAATAAAATTATCTCAAATAATTAATTTACAAACTTACTAGTGTCAATCATAGGATAAAATGTTTAAACTAGACACACAAATATAATTACTTTATACTATAGAGCTTGGGTAAAAATAAATCATAAAGATAAATAATTACCACCCAAAGTTTTCAACAACAAAGCCCACTAATCCACTAAGTGAGATTAAAAGCAAAAGCAAGAGGGTTTAGGTTTAAACAACCCCTAAAACCTAGGGCAACACAAAACCCTAAAAGAATGTTTATAAAATGCATGAAAACAACTTATTTGCTCACACTCTAACTATTTTGTTTCATTAGTTTGCATGTTCAAGTTGCAATGGGAGGGAAAATCCCTTCCCCAGGTGGGAAGGCATGTTCCAAGAAAAGTTTTCTAACAACAGTTTATGTTTTTCCATTTACTTCTATTTTGTTTTATCAATTACTAACTTAGAGGTTTATACATTTTATTTTCTAAAAGTTTTGTTATTTGTTTTGCACAAGTTGAATCTAGTATGCACAAGTCTCTATGCTTCCAAAACACTTAGGTTTTATTTTTTTCCATTTTCTAATTACTTTCTAACTCAAGTTATCAAATAAAATTATTGTCTTTGATTTCAAAATGAAGGGCTCTCTACTTTACTTATTTTTCAAATAAAAAAGAAACTTGCTCTCTGGATTTACACATAGAGGTCTATGTTTAAGAAAGAAACATATATATATACAAACACATCACAGAATATATTGCAGGGCCGAAGATAAATACAAAATGGACTATGTATTAAAGAAAATGTGAGGGTTTTTTTTAAGTTTTAACAGAGCTTTGTTATTATTTTTTGTTTTGAAAACATAGAGCACAAAAATAGAATGGATGGACCTGGGTCGCAAACCTGTGACCTGTGTAGTTTGCGAGGTTTGCCCCGCGGCCTACACAGGCTGCAGGCCTGTGGCCACCGTGGGAGGGGAGCAGAGCCCCCGCTCCCACAGTGCCCTGGGGCACTGTGGGGTCGGGGTCTCTGACCCCCAGCTATATATATATATAAACTAACATTTTTCTTTGTCTTTTTTGAAAATAGAGAATTAGTAATTTTAAACAACAAGTTTAATAAATGTATATATATATAATAACCACCACAAAGATATTTAAAATAGGCATAAATAAAATTTGCTTTTCTTCAATAATATAAAAATAACTATAGTCTACACTAAATACTTTATCAAAACATACAAAATTGTTTTTGTTAACAATAAAAGCATTGTATTATATTTTTTTAGAAGAAAACTATAGTTATTTTCTCCTTCCCACTAGCTAGGTAAGTAACAAGAAAACATATCTTTTTGATTTATAATACAATTATCCATTTTATTTTTAAAGCAACATGATTCATTTTTGTTTCCTTTCATTTTAAAGTAAATGATGCAAAATAACCAAATAGAGAGTAGGGAGAGAGAGATAGATTTACACAACATTTTATTTTTCAAAGACACAATATAGTAAAGTTTAATGCCATCCATTTTATTGAAATAAATAATGATTTGTACAAAGGACTTGAATACATCAAGGCTTCCCAAGAGAGATTTACTCTCTTAAACTACTAACACCTTACAAGGCTCAAAGCCAAGGCATATATATTGCCTTTAATTTGCAACTCAACACTAGAACCACCTTTTTTTTACAAGTTCACAAGGAGCAAGGCCTTTCACATGGCCATAAAAAAGCCACCATCTCATACAACTCTGTAGGAGCTTACTAAGGAGATTTCTCTATCCTTGTCTCTTCCACCTACTTGAAAACCTACAATACACACAACAAGGCTCCATATGCCAAGGGATTGCTCACCTCCTGTCCTAGGCTTGCTAGCAAGCCACCCCCGAGTTAGGAGGCCCACTAGGCTACCAAGGTTGCACACAAACAAAAGTAAACCACTCATCAAAAACACACCAACACCACCCAAGGGATACACACTCACAACCATTTTGTTGCCAAAATGGTGAAGGAGGAGATTGGGCTACCCTCCAACTATAAAGTTACCCAAACCAAGACAACACATGGCATATTCTTAATAAAACCAAGCCATCACATGGCATATTCTTACACAACCCAATATCACAAAACCAACAACTCCAAGAACTCAAAAACCTTCTAAATATTTCCACCTCTTTCCAAAATCTTCCACAACTCCTTCCAAGGCCAACACATGTAGCCATAACCATATTAGGCCAAAGCCTTTCCAAAACCATAAGAACAAGAGCATAATGGAGGTGCTCCAAATCTCAAACCCAAAACATGACATACCTCTCCTAAGAGAGTTGATGTCTACAACCCATTTCCTAATAATAAACAACATGAAATACACTCACAAAACACATAACAACAACTATGTGCAATAACACAAAGAAATCTAATGAAAGCATGAATCTAATAAGCTAATACGCTCGAGAGTCTACCTCTCAAGCTTTCCAAGGTTAAGAGGTTTAAAGAAGAGCTCCACAATAGCCTCTATCTCCAAGATTCTACTCTTCTTCCAAGTCCAAAACCCAAAGAAAACTCTCCCAACAAGAAAAGAAATGAAAAAATGTAAAAACTAAGAACCCTTCCCCCTTCAACAAGAGGGAGTTAAATAGGCTTTTCCCACAAACCTTGATGAATGAATAGGTGACACTTGTCACCTTCTCCTTCATCCACACAACCCTCTCATAGCCCCACAAGAATGAGGAGGTTACACTTGTCACCTTCCCATTCAACTATGCTACACACCCTCCCACATATGCTCTCACACATGTGTGAAAGCATTGGGAGAGGGGATCACACATGTGAGACCCCACTTGTGCTCTCACACATGTGTGAGAGTATAGGGAAGAGGTCTCACACACGTGAGGGCTTTGGAAGCTTCCAAATCACTCAATGACAAGGGTAACCTTACCCTAGGTGAGTGGGGTTAGTTAAGGTGGGATGGTGACTTGCCACCCACCTTTCACATCTCTCAAAATCGTCACCTTACTCTAAGGGTAGGTTAAGGTGACCATACAAGGGTTACATCAAGAGTTAACATGTTAGAAATGGCCCTAGACCCTAGGGGTATGACCTAAGGTCATTAATTAATCATAATTAACACAAGGGGGCTCATAAATCCACTTTAAAAAGGCTCATAAACATTTAGCATGAAACTTGTGCAAAGCAAAAAAATACAACATTACATACTTTCAAAGTGATCAAACAATAAAGTGAAACCTTACAAAAATTTCATCAATTTAATCATGCAATTAAAATTAAACAATACCATAGTCCCTGGGAGGGACTTGGTTGAGCATCACTGGTTTTAAACAAGAGTAGAGTCGTGGACCTTCGATTTCCATTGGCAATGGAATTAGTCTGCACACTACAAAGCACATTAGTACCCACATGCAGTATATATATTCAAATATCTGAAGCAACAAGAATAAGAAAGCACACATATCATACATTCATAAATATCACAAGATAGCATTCACTTGATTCTCAAATCAATCATGTTTCCAATCACACAATCAGGATCATAAATCACTTAGTATTTCATCAATTTGATCATCTAACTAAACCATTTCAATTGCATCAATCATAATAACACATTCAACATCATGTAATTTATAATATAATCAAACATGTAAGCTATAGCATCATCCTACAATAACTTGTCTATCTAATCAAGCATAAGATAAAACTATCAAATATCCAAATAAAAGGGATCAATAGTCCTCAAAATGATCACATATCAAATATAATCTGAACAACAAGTCTCATAACAAAACAAGAAGTGTAACATAAGTTAGCCTCGCACTACAACACTTAAGGATCTAGTTCAAGCACAAACAAGTGATATTCCTATCAATCTCAGCTAGGGTGTGCATCACTTATGCACCCATAAATTAACACAACCACCTTATCCAAAAGATCCACAACAACACTACAACGTCTCTTAGCTTGGGTGAATCAAAACAACATGGTCTAATAGTGCAACTAATCTAGTCACACAAGGGTGGGCCTTACAACAAGGTTTTTAATAATCCCCTCTGGCTTGACTGTGGACCTATCTGCCAACTAGAGCACTATCGGGGTAGGTCTTAGGTTATCTAGATGAAGGTTACTCATTGTTTCTTTTGTCATTACACTGATGTTTGCACCTAGGTCAATCAAGATGTTTTTGATGAGGGTATCATTGATGTTTACGTCAACCACAAGGTTTCCAAGATTTGCATATTTTAGAACAACCAAGTTACCTAACATAATATCAGCAATTTGTCCTATAACATGGATTGTCTGAGGATCTTTTCTCTTCCTTCCTAGTTTCTTAATGCATAAATCCCTTATGGCTTTAGTGTAAATGGACACATCCTTGATGGCTTGGATGAGGGGAATTTTAACATAGACATCTTTTAATTGCCCCATGAAATCAAAATCAGGTCCAGACGGGGTTTGTTTAGGGTGAATTTTCAATCTCTCTAGAAATGGAGGGCTTCTGGTAATGGTTTCTTCTTATAGAGAGATTTTCTCATAAGGCTTTTGTTGGGTATTCATATGGTTATCAATGATGGAGGGTTGTTGCTCATCAGGAAGTTCTGTAATGAGGGGTGATGATGGGCCAGCAAACATCTTTCCTGAGCGCAAGTGCACATCACTAACTTCAACCATATAGGTTGGGTATTGGATGGCCTCATTAGTATAGGCTTGTTGAATAGACTTGTTGTTAGGGTTAGGTTCAGGTTGTGCTAGAAATTAAGTAGCTCTAGACTGGGCAGGAGTAGGTGAGGTTGTATTTGTCATAAGAGTAGGTTGTTGAGGTAGGGTTTGTTGTGGTTGCAGGTAGTTCACATTTGGATTTTGCCAAGATTGATTTCCATGCCACTATTGTGGCCATGGGTTTTTATTAGCTTTCCATTGTGGATTATAATTAGAGGATTGAGATGGCTATTGTGGCCATACCCCCTTCTGTTGGGTCCAACTAGGTGGCATGGTTGCCCATTGCTGTTGTGGCCAATTATAGCAAGGTGCATTATTCCAATTATGAGAATTTGAGATAGCCGATACAAATGGCATGGAGTTGGTCAAGGGGTCTTGAGGCATACATTGTCTTTGCTGCCATGGCCTCCATTGTGCAATGTAGAATACTTGACCTTATTCATCTTCTATGGCTTTGAAATCTGCTTTCTCATTCTTACCCTCATAAATACTAGCAAGTCCCTTGCATCAGTAGTTAGCCTTCTTTTGTCTACAATGTGGACAACATTCACTCAAAGCTGCCTCTGATGCCTCTTGTTTCTTCTTTATGTGTAGAGTGTCTAGTTGTGCTCCCAAGTGACTTACGATATCCTCTTTCATGTTGGACAAGAGATTACTGAGCTCTACTCTAGAGATTCCATTAGATGATTTACTTGAAGACAGTGTTCTAAAACCTCTATTTTTCTTTAGAGTAGAATGTGAGTAGTTTCTGTAGATTTAACAAATTTTATCAAATCCTAGTTGAGAGATATCTTTTTCTCCAATTAGGTTGAGTGCATCCATACATTCCTCACTCATACCTCTTAGGAAGACCAGCTTGAGTGACTCTGGAGAGAGAATATTTTGTCTTGACTTTTTAAGACAAAACTAAAATCTCTCAACATGAATTTCCAAAGGCTCGTCTTCTTTTTGTGATATCCTGTAGATGTCATCTCCCTTCATGTCTCTGCCATGACAATAGTCCTAATATTTCTACGAAAACTTTTCTTTCATGATGGCCCATTAGTTACAGAATTCTCTCCCAAACCCATGAACCATTTTAATGCAACATCCTTGAGGGTGGCTGGGAAAAGCTTAAGCCTATATGCATCTATAGTGTAATCATAACTCCTACAGAGTACATCAAACTCAAAGAGAAATGTATCAGGGTCTTCAATGATTAGCCCATAAAGTTTGGTAAAGTAGAAGGCGGGATATTTTTCAAAGTGTCAGCTCTCTCCTGGTTGGTAATAGGAAAGACAAAGGTAACTGGCTCAACTGGGTTATCTACTTCATCTTCTATGGTGTATGGGTTATGATCTACAATATCCTCAAAGTCTTCAGTGTACTCCAGACCAAGGAATGATTCAAAGTGTTATTCTTCTTCTTTTGTTGAACTGGTTGGAAGAAACCTCCCTCTATGGTCTCTTGGCCGCTGCATACAATAATGTATGATCTAGTGGCTCTGTTCCTGCATCATGTTAGTGAATATTTTGGAGATATATGGAGTATTTAAGCAATCCTAAATGTTGAAAAAAAATTATTGTATCCTAATAAAGCAAATACAAAAATAAATCAACAAGAACTCAGAAACTCTAAACCTTAGCACCATCCTCGACAATGGTGCCAAAAATGTCAAACTCTGTTATTTACCAATATATTGATGTGGAAAGGACATACATACTACTCAACAGACCATCAGATCCCTTATCAAGCAATCTATTGGTTACATTACATGCTACATTTACATTGTCAAACCAGGGAATCGTATTCTTCTTGGATGATGCATGTACTGTGTGTACAATTAAGGATTCCTGAGTTTTATCCTAGAGGTTGTGTAAGGGAAATAAAGCAATTACAATATTCTAAGTAAACAGGAATAATGGAAAGCAACTAAGTTATTTAACCACAACAATAATCAAATGTCTTTATATAACATCTATGTAAAAGAGGAACTGACAAGTAGTTCAACCGGTGATCACCTTGACTCAATGGACTTAACAACATCAACTACTGAGTTTAAACTACTTCATATGATTCATAACAACAAAACATTAATCACACACATATATATAAACATACAAATTATAGACTGGACATATGAACAAGGTGGAGAAGCACAATACCTCAAGTGGTTGACTTGAGTGGTTGTGATCCAACAAGATCTCACTAAATCTCTACTGAATCTTTATAGTCATAAACAGAATTCAAAAACCCATACTCCTTTATTTAATGTTGGAAAGTGACAAGAATACAACAAAATCTGCTACTGCATATTTGTTCAAAACTGTAGAAAATATAATCTAATTTATTCACCTCTGATCTAGCTAACTAAGATCAGCATTGTCTTTTATATGAATAGGACTACTGAATAATAAATGTCTTAACTACTCATTATCCCACATCATAGGAAAAGGGACTTTATTACAGAGCAACTAAAAATAGGAAACTAACTAATATGAAGGTAGCAGAGGTAATACACTCCTACTACAATTCTACCTCTTAATCATCCATAAAGAACAATCAAAACTTAGAAACAAAATCATAGAGCATGAGCTGGGCTCCTCAACTACATCATTTATTGAAAGTTAACCATTATAGAGTCATGGGTGACTCATCCCAATTAACTCGGGATCTTCTTCCTTTGACTGCAGGTACCTGTATCATCTTCTACGGATATCAACATCTCCTTCGGCTACGAGTTGTACAGTGTTCTTCATGATACGAAGCCAAGCCTTTGTTGCATGAGGAGTTAGTACTCTATATAATATTTATGCATCACTACCTTTTAGAATCAACATAAAATACTAACATATCACATGAACTATCTATTATCCACACAATTAATTATTAGCATATTATATACCATTTGCATGCTTCAGTGTCTTAAGGATAAACATGGACATAGTTAATACATATATGAGTCTGGAAATGTCTTTGGGAAATAAGTAATTAAAGCAGTAAAAGCAAGACAAATTATGGTCCCATCAAATACTATGAAGGAACTCAAGACCATTAGGATGATTAGTTAACATGGAGTGGATAGTCTTGACTAGAGGAATAGTAGAACTAGGTAAGTCCTCATAATCCATATGGTCTTGGTAGTCCACCAAGTGATGGTCTAACTCATAGATCTGATGATGCTTTAGAGGGACACTTCCTAATCCAACCTTATGGTCGAAGGCTATCTCAACATCATGATAGCTAGTCATCGGAAGAGTCAATGTTGAAGAAAGAAGAGTGGTTATAGCAATATCTTGAGAGAAGTTTGTAAAGTTTGGTGCTGAGCTAAATGAGTATCACGGGTATAGGAATGAGCTATTGCATCTTGTCACAAACTTCTACAAAGGATATAAGTTGAATTAAGTTGACTAGGTCATGAAGTTCATAAACTAGGTTTCGGCCTCACAACACAATGAAATATACTGAAGTTTATTGTTTTTAAATGTTGAGAAGAATTTGTTTAAATGTTAAAGAATGTTAGGTTCACCAAAATTTAGAGTGAACCACAACAACGAAGAAAATGTTTAAATGTTCAAATGTTAAAACACATTGGGTTCACCAAACTATAGAGGAGGAAAAATTACACCTTGACTAAAATGTATTAGCCAAAGGAATTTTCCACTACTACACTAAGATTTGTTTTAGTTTTGCTATCTACTTTTTTTCGATGGACTAACATTACCAGACCCTTTTTGCACTAAAAAAATAAAATAGAAACTATGCTAATTGTTGGAAAGATAAAGGAAAGCTGATAAAATGTTGATCATAAAGTACTATAGACATAATCTAGAAATTTTAGATATAAAACATAAAAAAAGAGATATAGAAGAACCTAGTATCAAAAGATGGAGCCCTCTGCTAGAGATGTCAGTGCGTCACAGGGACATCTGTGCATTACGTTGTAGTCTAAGCCATATGGAAAACTTAAAACTTCAATTTAGTTTCACTTCTAATCACCTATACATAATAGCAAAATAGGAAATATGAATCCTGATGAGCCTAGTTCTTAGCTTGTTTTCTTATAAGTTTCCTTATAGTTTCATGCAAAATATAGACATTCCCAAACATTATTTTAAGCATATTTCTATGTTATGTTATCCCTTGTGATCATTATGTATACTTGAACTTGGTTAATTAAGTATATGGAGATATGATTATAACATGATGAAATTATATGATTATATGTGGAATATGGATTATTGAATGTTTGTGTTGATTATGGTTGTTAGTATTTTTACATGATCATGGACTAACCCTGCAGCTAAAAGAAGAAGGATTGTCACTCGTAGCAACTGCAAGGTGCAGCCTGCTGCCACAGCATTTCCAAGCGCAAAGCAATGGAAGATTCCAGACCCAACTAAGTGCAGCAATCATGGCACGAGGACACTTGATGGAGATAATAACACATCGTGATAGTAACCAATAAAGATGATTGGGAGCTTGAGGGATTCTATTGCAACTATAAGACCAGTGACTAATTCAACTAGTCCACATTCCCCTATTTTAGCAAAGAGTTCTAATTTTGTGAGGACACTTCTTTCCTTCTTTTTCCAGTCATTGTTGTTAGTATTTATTACACTCTAGTTCATATAGAGTGGTGTTTTTATGTTTACAGTCAAGAAACCTATTTCAATAACTCCCCCATGCCTATATCATGGTTTAGTGGTTGAGGTGGAAGTTAGTTAAGTTTAGTTTTGAATATTTCTTACTCTATCACAGATATAGCTATCTGAATCTTTTCTGGATTATGCAGACAATATTATTTGATTATGAGTCATGAATATTATAGTTTAGCAAGATTTTATGTGATTTGAAAAGATTGTGCAATGTATGTTAGAATCAATATGATTGTGTTGATTTGAAAGAGATAGACTTGAGTTTAAGTAGTGAGGTAGTCACCTGAGCAAGGGCCACTCAAGATAACTGTCCTTCACTTTATTTCTTGCATGTTATTATTGTTGTAGCAGTTATTTCATGAATGTAAGATCAATTAGATTCTTAAGTTGTTTTAGTTCATTTGACTTGTAAAACTTCAGAGGATAGGATAAGTGTCCAGTATCAAGTTAGAGTTTATTCCTTAATAATCTTTGTTTCAATCTTACATTGCAAAGAACTTATAGCAACTATAGCAGCATTATTTTCTCTTGTTATTAAGTAACTTGATTTCAGGTTTGTACTAGATAAATTAGATAGTGTGACCTTTGAAAGCACATATAGTGCAAGTGCCATCACAAGCCTACGAGCCCTGGTTGACAATTTAATGAATGTCTTTTCAAGGCTTATAGTGGACTGTTCATTAGGGTATTCCTTTGAATTATGTGACTACCACCAAGTTTACCAAGCATTGTAAAGACTCTACATTTTTGGCGTCGTTGCCAAGGATGGTGCTACTTTTAGAGATCATTTCCTATCAGTTTCCAGCTTTCCTAGTTTAAATTTTTTGTTTTTAGGAGGATAGGATACTTAGGTTCTACCTCACCAGCTACCAGAAAAATTACTAACATTGTGCAAGACCCATACAAGTCATACTCATTGTATGCAAAGTCAGAGAGACACTTTGGGAAGGTTCCTTCCATCAACTCAATAAGCTACAATAAATATTGGTGACTATAGTGATTAGAGCGAGAGTATTACTGAAGAAGAATCTTCCCTCTCATCAACATCTACTGATAATTCAAAAAGAACTTTCCTCACCGTGGCTGATGCAGTAGATGATCCACCGGGACAAGTGACCTTCAAGTTTCCAATCACCAACCAGGAGAGGGCCACTACTCTGAAGAATATACCTCCTTCAGCATTACCAGTCTTCTATGGCTTGGTGACTGAAGATCCGGATACATTCTTGTTTAAGTTTGATGTCCTGTGTAGGAGTTATGACTACACCATTGATCCACATAGGCTCAAACTCTTGCCTGCTACTCTAAAGGACATTGCTTTAAGATGGTTTGTGGGACTAGGTAAGGATGCTACTCCAGATTGGGATACAATGAAGACAAAGTTCTTGGAGAAATACCAAGACTATTACAGAGTAGTTAACAAGAGAAGAGATGATATCTTCAGCATGACTCGGAAAGAAGATGAGCCATTAGAGGACTATGTGGAGAGGTTCTATTTTTGCCTCAAGAAAAATCCATAGAATAGATTATCAGAGGAATCTCTGAAGCTTGTCTTCTTGAGACGAGTCAATGATGACTGCATGGATGTCCTCAATCTTATTGGGGTGGGAGATATATCTCAATTACCCTTTGAAGATGTCTGCAAAGCTTGCAGAAATTACTCAAGGACTTTCACCGAGAGAGCAAGGGGAGAGAGAGAATCCACCATTAGTAAGGCATCCAATTCAGTTTCAAGAGTGGAACTGAGCAACCTATTGACCAACATGAAAGAAGATGTCATAAGTCATCTAGCCACTCAATTGGATACTCTACACTTGAAGAAGTAGGAGGAGGCTAACGCAATACTCACTGAATACTGTCCAAATTGCAAACAAAGAAAAGCCAATTGCAAATGCATAAGAGTGGCCAATATTATAGAAGATAAGTCAGAGAAACCACACTTTCAACCTATTAAGGGTGGAGATGGCCAGCTGTACTATGTTTCACAAAGGAAACCATGGCAGCAAAAACAAGGTATGCCACAAGATCCTTTAACTTTTAATTCATCATTTCCAGTAGGTCATCAAAATTTCTCTGGGGAACCCTCAGTGACCAATGCAACAAAACCAATGGCAACCACAATGGCAAAAAGGATAAGAATGGCAAAACTAAAATATGAATTACTCACAACCCTTATTGCCTCCTCCTTAGCCACAACAACAACTCATTATGTCAAATCCATCCAATCCTACAACTCAACCACCACGAGCACCACAAATACCTACCCAACTTGCACCTAACCCCAATAACAAGCCTATTCAATAGGCATAAACTAACGAGGCTATTCAATACCCTACTTATGGGGTAGAGGTGAGTGATGTCCACCTCAAGTCAGTGAAAATGTTAGCTGGACTATCAGGTCCTCAAATCATTGAAGTGGTAGATGAATAACCCGTAGTTGAGACATTAGACAATTCACCTCTGGAGCCTAAATCAAATCAGGTGAATCAGACTATCCTAAGTCCAGAGCCTCCTTTCCCTAAACGTCTAGCCATTCCAAAACATCAAACCCAAGTAGAGACAAACCTATTGAGTCAACTTAAGAATGTCAGCATCAAGATACCCCTTATTCAATCCATTAAGGACATTCCAATTTATACCAAGATAGTGAGAGACCTTTGTCTTAAAAAGCCAAGAAGAAAGAGGAAGGACCCTCAAATAGTCCATGTCCTAGGGAACCTTGTTGATATCATGTTAGGGAACATAATTGTCCCTAAATACACAGACCCTGGTAGTCTAGTAGTGGATGTTAAGATTAATGGAACCCTCATCAAAAATACCTTGATTGACTTAGGGGCAGCCATCAATGTCATGACTAAAGAAACAATGCAACTACTTTAGCTGCCTAACTTGAGGCCTACACCAATTGTTTTACAATTGGAAAATAGACCAACAGTAAAACCTGAAGGGATCATTAAAGATATAGTTATAGCATTAGACTCATGGGAGTACCCTACAGATTTCATAGTTTTGCAACCAAAAGTCAGTCTTGCAGGTTATCCACTTATCTTGGGCAGACCATGGTTAGCAACAACAGATGCATTTGTAGTTTGTAGGTCTGGAAACATGATAATTTCTAACGGGACTATAACCAAGAAATTGGTCCTCTATCCACCAGCTCAACCTCATGACAATTCAAAGCAAATCATATGGCCTACCCTAGAAGAAGAAGAAGAAGACCACTATTCCCTACAAACTCTCATGACTATTGAACGCAGTCCTTTGTTAGCAACCCAAGATGAGGATGACTTAATTGATCACATTATACAAAACCATTGTGGCAGGGACCCACAACAACAAGACTGTCTATCATGTTTACAAGATCCATTGCAAAATATCATACCTGCACATTCCTTAGAGGAATTATGCCAACTTTTTCAAGAACTATTACCTCAAGAATGTGTTCCCAAAATTAGTGGATGTGACCTCTCATCTATGCAACCAGCCTCTAAAACATTGGAAATCTTGCCAGGCAAATTGTTGGATATTTATAATGCTTTAACTAAGGACCAACAGGACTCCTTGAGCAATGTGTTGTAGGCACATGCATCAGCTTTTGCATGGGGTTACAATTACATGAAAGGAATAGATCCAGACTTGTGCATGCATAGGATCTACATAAACAATGGTTTCAAGCCCATAAGACAACCACAAAGGAGAATGAATCTTGCCTTATGAGATATAGTAAAAATTGAGCTGCAAAAACTCCTTGATGCTGACTTTATTTACCCTATCTCTGACAGTGAATGGGTGTCGCCTTTAGTTATTGTCCCTACGAAAGGAGGCAAGTGGAGGGTGTGTATAGATTACAAGGAACTTAACACAACCACTAGAAAAGATCATTTCCCATTGCCTTTCATTGACCAAGTACTTGATTCCCTAGCAGAAAAAAGTACTCCTTCTTAGATGGCTTTAGTGGCTATAATCAGATAAAAATAGCTCCAGATGACTAGGATAAGACCACCTTTACGTGCCCTTAGGGTACATATGTTTACTATGTCCTTCCTTTTGGGTTATGCAATGCCCCAGCCACTTTCTAGAGGGCAGAACTAAGCATCTTTTCAGACTATGCTAATGATTCTATGGATATCTATATGGATGATTTCACCACCTATGGAGACACATTTGAGACAACACTTAATAATCTAGAGAAGGTCGTAAAAAGATGCCAAGAACATAATTTATCATTGAGTCATGAAAAATGCTTTATGATGATGACTCAAGGAGTTGTTCTAGGACACTTTATATCCAGTGATGGTATTCAAGGGGATCCCAGTAAAATTGAGATAATTTCTACACTCCCTATACCACAAAAACCAAAAGATGTCAGAAGCTTTCTTGGCCATGCAGGCTATTATAGGAGGTTTATTCAGGACCTCAGCAAACATGCAGTACCTTTCTTTACTCATACAGTACAAAGGACATGGAATTTGACTGGACCATAGAATGTCAGCACTCTTTTGACACACTTAAGGCAGCCTTGACAAAAGCACCTATCTTGAGAGGACCAAATTGGACGTTGCCTTTCCACATACACACTGATGCTTCTGATTTTGCTATAGGGGTTGTATTGGGACAAAAACATGCTAATAAGGAGTATGCTATCTATTATATCAGCAAAAACTTACAAGGAGCATAACTCAATTATATGGTCACAGAAAAAGAAATGTTGGTTGTTGTCTATGCTATTAACAAGTTTAGGCATTATATCACTGGTTACCAAATCTTTATCCATACAGATCATACTACAAACAGGTACTTAATGAACAAACCTGTGGTTGGAGGTAGACTAGTTAGATGGTTTCTCTTACTACAAGTATTTGATATTACAATAATAGATAAGCCAAGAAAAGCTAATGTGGTGGTAGATTTTTTGTCCAGATTGCCTATACAAATAGAAGAAGGTGTTGTGGATGATTCCTTTCCAGATGAGCATTTGTTTGCCCTTAATGTACACACACCATTGTTTTCTGATATTGCTAACTACTTAGTAGCAGGGAAGATACCACCACACTTCTCTCTTAGAGAAAGGAGACAGTTAGTGCACAAAAGCTTTCCATATGTTTGGCTTGCTAGTTCTTTGTCCTACATTGGTCTAGACCATATTATGAGGAGATGCATCAGAGAAGATGAGGTCTTTGACATCCTCAAATCTTGTTATGATGAGCCCTGTGGAGGTCACTTTGTTGCAAGTATGTGCCTAACTGGTGTTGTCATTGATGTCAACATATATGTGTTGTCATTGGTGTCAACTGTGCTCTTGTTTTGATGCTAGTTTTTATTGAGGTAGATGCTTTATATTGGCCTATATAAGTGATAAAGATGATTATTAAGTGATCCTAATATTAAGTTTCCAAGTGCTTTTGAGAAAATTTGCTCTCCCAGTGGAAACAGTGTATTGAAAAGTATCTCTGTCTATTGAAGAACAATCTAGTAGTTTGCTCTACATTTCCTATAGATTGAATATCTTTGTCTGTGAATTGGAAGTTACTTAGAGGCATGTCTGAAGATGCTATCTTCCAAGTTTGAGCCTCTAGGATGAAGATTTGAGTGAGTTATGTTCACCAGAGTGAAAACTGCTTTTTCTGTGCATTTGGTGGTGACAGGGAGAATGTATTCTACTCCGCATTCCTCCACAGTTAAGTCTTTTGGTTTTTAGTTCTAGAATTAAGTTTGAAATGTTGTTATGTGCCTTCAACTCTAATGGTTCATGATTTGGTGGTCTTCAAGCGATCTTTTCCTTATGACAATGGCTGATAGTTATGTTAATATGCTCCAGTTTGAAGAACCTTATAAATAAAGTGATCAGAGGTGGTGCGAATGTTCTTAGTGATTACAATGTGCTTGTGGATGTCTCATGACCATGTTCCCACCTTTTGATTGGTCCGCGAAGAGTAATTTGGATCATGGATGAAGACTGTTCCCAAAATACTTAGTGCTAACATCAGTCTTGGTCGACTTGGTTGTTTTCACCACTTGCAGAGTTGCATTGAAGATTGTGGAAGCATGTCATGCCATGGAAGATTGCATTTGAGTCCCAGCTAAGGCATAACGTGATCCACATACATCTTTTCCTTAGCTAATCTTGTTTAGGTCCAGACCTATTTCTATGTATGATTGTAATGTCGACCTTGAAGATTGATCTAATGGTTGATGAATGTAATGCCAACTTTGATGTACATTCCAAGGTTGATGAATTATATAAATACTTGAAATGATGTCATGAAATTGTATCCAAGTGTGAAAAATGAACAAATAGCAGATCGTGAGCGAAGAAGGCAAAGTGGAGAAGATATATTGTGCTTCAATGGAACCAAGCTCTAGCATGGAGTAGATGCTGCTATCTCAGTTCACAAATTTGGCAGTGAGCCACCCACTAGAACTGAGCCACCCTCTTGGTAGTGAGCCTCTTCTATTGGCAGTGAGCCTCTTTTGAGCAGTGAGCTCTAGGCAGTGAGCCCTAAGGCAATGAGCCTCTAATTTTTTGTGTTGTTATAACATATTTATTTATGTGGACTAACACCCACCGTGGTTTTTCCTTTATAGGGTTTTCCACATAAAAAATTTGGTGTCCCATGAGTTGAATGTGTTATTGTGTTAAGTTTCTTGTTTCATGCTTTCATGGTTAAATCTCAATAACAATGATTAAGCAATTGATGTGCTGACATTCATAAGTGGTTAAAGTTTTTGTGACAATTGATTCACCCCCCCCTCTCAGTTGTCTTATGTATTTCAACAATTGGTATTAGACCAAGGTTCCTCAGAAGTAAGCCTAACAGCTTGAGGTAGATCCAGGATGTCCTTCAAGAAGGAAGCTCCACGGGGAACAAATTATGCTCTTTGGAAGGTAGGAATGAAAAGCCATCCCCTTTGTCTTGGTTATAGAGTGTGGAAATCGACTAAGAATAAGCATACCATGCCTCATAATGTTTTATCGACTGAAGATGAAATCAAAGAATATGAGTTAAATATAAAAGCTAGAGATGCTTTGTTAAGTGCTTTGTCTGACACTGAATTGATAAAGGTCATGGATCTGGAAACTGTTCATGAAGTCTGGGAAAAGATGAAAAATCTATATGAATATGTAAAGAGTGCCATATTGCAAGGACTAAAAGAAAAATATGAAGGTTTAAAGATGAGCAAAGATGAAAACATAATAGCCTACATGCAAAAGGTTGATGAAATTGTTAATGGAATAGGTATTGGAGGAACTATTGATGAGAAGGAAGTTGTAATGAAAATTCTTAGGTCATTACCTAAGTCCTACAGTCACAAGGTAGCTGCAATTGAATAAGTAATGACTGTGCAAGAAGTCACTAAGGATCAGCTGCTAGGAAAGCTTACAGCTTTTGAGATGAGAGAATTTGGTGATGTTCTTCCAAAGATTGAGACTACTTTCAAAGCCAACACTTTAGAGAAGATCTCCAGAGCTAAAAAGTACAAGGTGGAACCTGATGATGAACTTGATGAAATTGAAGCCAACTTTATTGACAGACTACAAAGAGGTTCTGGTAAGTTCAAAGGCAAATTACCTTTCAAATGTCTTTCATGTGGTAAGGTTGGTCACTGTGCTTCTAGGTGTCCAGAGAGAATTGAGAGAGGCAAGAAGAAATTTGAGAGTAAACCTAGGGTTCCAAAGAAATGCTATTATGTTAGAGATTTTGATGATGAACGTGTGACAGATGATAAATCTGATGATGCTAGTACTAGTGCAAATGAATGCTTGTTTATTGTCATTAAAGAAGAACCTGTGTCTACTAATCCTGCTAGCTGTGTGAAGGAAGAAAAACCAGTGGAAGAAAGTGCTCTAGCTGTTCAGGTTGAGAAAGATAAGGATGAATGGATTATTTATAGTAGATGCTCACATCACATGATCAGTGACAAAAGTAAGTTTGTGAGTTTGGAAAAGTATGATGGAGGACTTGTTAGGTTTGGAGATAATGCAGCTGGTAAGATTTGTGGAAAAGGATCTATTTCTTTTGATGGAAAGCACAACATTGATGATGTCCTATATGTAAAGGGTTTAAAACATAATCTTTTGAGTGTTAGTTAGATGTGTGATAAAGGTTATGATTTGAGATTCAAAGATAATGGGTGCAAGATCATGGAAAGCTCCGGAATGGTGATTGCTACCGATAAGAAGAACAGAGGTAACATTTATCAATTGAGAGGAACTAATTATTACTGTTTATTGGCTCAGATAGAAGAAAGTTGGATGTGGCATAGAAGGATGTGTCATATCAATTTTGATAATCTGGTGAAGATAAGTTTAGTTTAGGCTATGAGAGATTTACCAAAGCTTGTGAAATCTGTCAATACCATTTGTAAGGAGTGTTAGTTGGGGAAGAAGACAAGAACAAGTTTCAAGAGCAAAGAGCAATTTTCTGTCGAATTGCTAGATCTAGTGCATACAGATTTGTGTGGTCCTACAAGGGTAAGAAGTCTACAAGGAGATGGGTACTTCATGTTGCTTATTGATGATTATTCTAGAATGACTTGGGTCACTTTTCTAAGAGACAAATCATAAGCCCTAGAAAAGTTCAAATATTTCAAGGCAATGGTTGAGAATGAGATAGAACTAAAAATTAAATGCCTAAGGTCTGATAGAGGAGGAGAGTTCACATCAAGTGAATTCAACATTTTCTGTGAAAAGCAAGGGATAAAGATACAGTTGTCTGCACCTAGGACTCCTCAGCAAAGTGAAGTTATTGAAAAAAAGAATAGGACAGTTCAAGAGGCTGCTAAGACCATGACGAAGGAAGATGATCTACTGAAAGTATACTAGAAGGAAGCTATACATACTGCTGTCTACATTCAAAACAGAGTTCAAGTCAAAGGTAATGGTACTAAAACTCCTTATAAACTGTGGCATGGAAGAGTTCCTATAGTGAAATATTTCAATTTTTGGAAGCAAATGTTATATCATAAGAGAAGAAGATCTAGGCAAGTTTGATGCTAAGTGTGAGGAAGGAATCTTCCTTGGATACTCTACCAAGAGTAAGGCCTACTGATGCTACAACAAAAGGTTGAAAAAGATTGTTGAGAGTGCTAATGTGAAGGTGGATGAGGACAAGGAAAGAACATCAGATCTAAGTGGCTATGAATCAAATGAACTTGTTGTCATAGTAAATGAGAAGAAATATGAACAAGAAGATAGTCACGATGAAGAAGAAAAGGCTCTGGAAAATGTAGTTAAAACTCCCAAGTATGTAAGGCTTAATCATTCTAAAGATCAAATTATAGGTGACAAAAGCAAAGGAGTACTGACAAGGAAAAGAGCTGCAAAAGAACAAGTGAATTATTGTTTGCTTTCAAAAGTTGAACCTAAAACTATGAATGAAGCTTGCAATGATGAAAATTGGGTAAAAGCTATGGAGGAGGAGCTGATGCAGATAGAGAAGAATCAAACTTGGTAATTAGTTCCTAGACCTGTTGATAAGAATGTCATTGGAACTAAATGGATTTTTAGGAACAAGCTAAATGAAAATGGAGAAGTGGTAAGAAACAAAGCAAGGCTTGTGTGAAAAGGATATTCTCAAATTGAAGGAATAGACTTTGAAGAGACTTTTGCTCTGATGGCTAGGATTGAAGCAATCAGAATATTTATGGCATTTGTAGCACACAAAGATTTCAAAGTGTATCAGATGGATGTGAAGTCTGCATTCTTGAATGGTGAGTTGGAAGAGGAAGTTTACATTGAGCAACCAGAAGGATTTTAGTTATTAGACTAAGGTGATATGGTGTGCAGATTGAAGAAAGCTTTGTACGGACTCAAGCAAGCTTCTCGAGCCTGGTATGCAAGATTTGACAAGTACTTATTGCAATTAGGGTTCTATAAAGGTACTACTAACAGTAATCTCTATTTTAGGATTAATGGTGATCAAATTTTGATTGTTGAAGTCTTTGTTGATGGTATTATCTTTGGAGGCAATAAAGGTATGTGTAAAAAATTTGTAGAGGAAATGCAAAAGGAGTTTGAGATGTCCATGTTTGGTGAAATGAGTTTCTTTCTAGGTCTACAAATTACTCAATCAGAAAAATGGATCTTCATTTCTCAGTCTAAATATGTAAAAGAGTTGTTGAAAAAGTTTGGGATGGAAAACTCTAAACCAGTGTGCACTCCCATGGTGACTGGTTGCAAGTTGAGAAAAACTGATGATTCACCTAAGACTGATCAGAAAAGGTACAGATCTATGATTGGAGGATTACTTTATCTAACACAAACCAGACTTGATATTATGCATGCAGTTTGTCTTGTGGCAAGATTTCAAGAAGATCCTAGAGAGTCACATGTGATGGCAGTCAAAAGAATCTTGAGGTATTTAAAAGGCACATTAGATCATGGCTTGTAGTATCCAAAGGATAATGATTTCACTCTCAGTATTTATACAGATGTTGATTGGGCAAGAGATGTTGATGACAGAAAAAGTACAAGTGGAGGTGCTTTCTTCTTAGGTAATAGATTGGTTTCATGGCTGAGTAAGAAGAAAGATTCAATCCCCTTGTCTACTGTAGAAGCAGAGTATATTGCAACATCATGTTGTTACACTCAAGTGTTATGGATGAATTAGACCTTAAAGGACACAAGACTTGTGTATGAAGATCCAATTGCAATCTTTTGTGACGATACAAGTTCTATAAACATTTCAAAGAATCCAGTGATGCACTCAAGAACAAAGCATATATCAATAAGGTATCACTTTCTAAGAGAAAAGGTAACAGAGAATGAAGTAAAGTTGGAATATGTGTCTACAAAGAATCAAATTGTAGACATTTTCACCAAGCCTCTGCCTAAGGATACTTTTGAGTATCTCAAAGAAAAGTTAGGGGTTGTTACCCCTCCTGCTCTGAACTAAGATGCATATGAATGCATCAGTCCAGTGGTGCCCAAAGCCTCATTCTTTGATCTAGATTGATGTTTTGAGAGCTACCTCTTAGGGGGAGTAGCTAGATAAGTTCCTGATAAAGAGAAGTAAGTGTTGATAATAGAGAAATTTTAGTTTGATCAGAGCAGCAGAGTGCAAGTATGTGCCCTTTGCCATTGATGTCAAAGGGGGAGAGAAATCATGTGAAAAACTCAGGGGGAGAAGGAGTGCAGATGTACAAAGAGAAAGGGGGAGAATCTCATCTTGATGGTCTTTACAATTTTTCACATCATATGTTGCCATCAATGACAAAAGGGGATATTTTTGCAAGTATGTGCCTAACAGGTGTTGTCATTGATGTCAACATATATGTATTGTCATTGGTGTCAATTGTGCTCTTGTTTTAATGCTTTCTTGCATTGAGGTAGATGCTTTGTGTTGGCCTATATAAGTGATAAAGATGATGAGTAAGTGATCCTAATATTAATTTTCCACGTGCTTTTGAGAAAAACTACTCTCCTAGTGGAAATAGTGTATTGAAGAGTATCTATGTCTACTGAAGAACAGTCCAGTAGTTTGCTCCACATTTCCTATAGATTGAATATCTTTGTCTATGGATTGGAAGTTACTTAGAGGCATGTCTGAAGATGCTATGTTCCAAGTTTGAGCCTCTGGTATGAAGATTTGAGTGAGTTATGTTCACTAAAGTGAAAACTACTTTTTCTGTACATTTGGTGGTGACAAGGAGAATGTATTCTGGTCCTCATTCCTCTGCAGTTAAGTCTTTTGGTCTGCGGTTCTAGAATTAAGTTTGAAATGTTGTTATGTCCCTTCAACTCTAATGGTTCATGATTTGGTGTTCTGCAAGCGATCTTTTCCTTATGACAATGGCTGACAGTTATGTTAATGTGCTATGATTTGAAGAACCTTATGAATAAAATGATCAAAAGTGGTGCAGATGTTCTTGGTGATTATAATGTGCTTGTGGATGTCTCCTGATTGTGTTCCTACCTTTTGATTGGTTTGTGAAGAGTAATTTGGATCGTGGATGAAGACTGTTCCCAAAATACTTAGTGCTAACACCAGTCTTGGTCGACTTGGTTGTTTTCACCACTTGCAGAGTTGCATTGAAGATTGTGGAAGCATGTCATGGCATAGAAGATTGCATTTGAGTCCTAGCTAAGGCATAACGTGATCCGCATACATCTTTTCCTTAGCTAATCTTGTTTAGGTCCAGACCTATTTCTATGTATGATTGTAATGTCGACCTTGGAGATTGATCCAATGGTTGATGAATGAAATGCTGACCTTGATGTACATTTCAAGGTTGATGAATTGTATAAATACTTGTAATGATGTCATGAAATTGTATCCAAGTGTGAAAAATGAACATATAGCAGAGTGTGAGTGAAGAAGGCAAAGCAGAGAAGATATGTCGTGCTTCAATGGAACTGAACCCTGGCATGGAGTAGATGTGGCTATCTCAGTTCACAAATTTGGTAGTGAGCCACCCACCAGCAATGAGCCTCTTCTATTGGTAATGAGCCTCTTTTGAGTAGTGAGCTCTGGGAAGTGAGCCCTAAGGCAATGAGCCTCTGATTTTCAGTATTGTTATAACATATTTATTTTTGTGGGCTAACACCCACCGTGGTTTTTCCCTTATAGGGTTTTCCATGTAAAAAATATGGTGTCTTATGAGTTGAATGTGTTATTGTGTTAAGTTTCTTGTTTCATGCTTTCATGGTTAAATCTCATTAATAGTGATTAAGCAATTGATGTGTTGACATTCATAAGTGGTTAAAGTTTTTGTGACAATTGATTCACCCCCCCCCCTCTCAGTTGTCTTGTGTATTTCAACACACTTTGCAATAAAAAGGACAGCATTCAAGATCTCAGCAACAGGCTATTATTGGCCAACTCTTCATAAGGATACAATTAAGTATACAAGGGGTTATGATAGATATCAAAGAATGGGAAGACCAACAAGATCCAACGAGATGCCTTTGCAGCCACAGATAGCACTAGCACCATTTGACAAATGGGGGCTTGATTTCATTGGGCCAATTTCACCAGCTTCTAATAATGAGTATATTCTAGTTCGCACTAATTATCTGACAAAGTGGGTAGAAGTCAAGGCCTTTCAATTTGCTAGAGATGGGAATGTAGCCAAATTCTTGTATGAAGAAATTTTCACTAGGTATGGAGCACCAAGAGAAATTGTCACTAACCAAGGTCCCCAGTTCACTTCTAAACTCATTTCAACATTGGTTAAAGAATATGAAGTAAGGCATAGGAAATCAACACCTTATCACCCCCAGGCCAATGGGTAAGTGGAAGTTACAAATAGAGAAATTAAGAATATTCTAAACAAGACAATAAACATGCACATAAAGGATTGGGCAGCCAAACTACCAGAAGCAGTATGGGCATACAGAACCACATGGAAAACAATAACTAGTTTCACACCTTATGAGTTAGTATATGGTAAAATAACAGTTCTACCCATAGAGTTTGAATATAAGACACTAAGGACTACAATAGAACTTGGCATGATCTAACATTAGCACAACAAGAAAGGCTCTATATTCTCAATTAGCTAGATGAGATTAGAATGGTAACTATGCACCACAAAGAGATTGTTCAAAAGCAGAGAGCCAAATGGCATGACCAATATATAAAAAATAAAGCATTCCATGTGGGTGACTGGGCTCTGTTATATGATTCAAGGTATAAAGATCATAAGGGCAAATTGCAATCATGATGGTTAGGGCCTTATGAAATACATCAGGTCTTTCCCAATGGAGCTGTTAAACTACAAACCATAGATGAGGTTAGATTTTTACTTTTGGTTAATGGCCATTGATTAAAACTCTATACCAGGCCCTCAAACAGAGATGATTTTCTTAACCACTGCTCTATTCCTAGAAATGAGCCAGATATTGCTATATCATCTCCTGGCAATAACATAGAGGAAGACCCTATCGGTTATCAAAGTGACTCAATAGGTGAGCTACATAGCCCACCTCCTGAGGTCACTCAAGTATAATTTATTTCCTTTCTTCATATGCACACACAACACTGATGTCGTTATCTTCATGAAGTTTGATTCAATCCGCCGTAGGGACTTGTGGAAGGCAACTCACTCCATGTTGCCATAATACACATTGGGACCTGTTGGAGAGGAACATGCGGCAACTATCCATCTGCTCACATGCAAAAACTATCCATTCACTCATTCAAATTATGTGCCATGCACTCCACTTTTCAAGCGCATGCAGTTGTTGTTCATCATTCCACCGCATGCCAGCTACATCAGCTAGTTCACATGTACTAGAATGTCATTCCACCATTTCTTCTAATAATAAGTTCTATCCAATCGAACTTATGTTATAGACACGTTTTCGAATGCTTCACTCGCACAAAGTCCAACTCATTTCATTCCAATAGGTACAAATATTAACTTTCCATTATTTCACACAGATATTTCAATGTTTCAATATGTGCTCGCATTTAATTATACAAATTTAGCATTCATAATCCTATATCCATATACTATCATCCTTCTCTTCACCATACATGGCCTTGAATTGAGGTCACTTCAAGATTTTAGTTGGGGGGAGGGATAGTGTTTTTGTGTTTAAAATAATGATTGTTCTCCATTACCATTACCAGTTACACCACTTTTAATACATCCTCTTTTCCATTCTTATGTCTATTTTGCTAAATTGTCTGCTATCCTAATTTCCCATAGTTTCAAGTTAGTTCAGACTAGTATAATATAATAAGGGAATATATAGGGGGTCATTGGAAGTGCAGGATTATTGAAAGTGAAAAGAGCAAGCAAATATAGCAGAGGGTTTGAAAAGGGGTTTTGGGGGATTTGAATTTGAAGTTCAATTTGGTAACATGGGAGGAGACATCATTAGACGGGAACCTACAGTGCATGATGTAGTACTAGAGACCAATTAACCTTGCCAATCCTTACACAAGCAAGATGGATTGACTATTTCCTAAAGCTCGTAGAATTTAATGAAGGTATTACGAGGCAATTTGCAGCCTCACTCTACCATGATGAAGCCACTAAAAAAGGTCTGATAGTGGATGCTTCAGAAGCAGAAATTGCTGAGGTCTCTGGTTTATGTAAGAATGGTGAAGAGTTCCCCATCAAAGCAGATGCAATAGCTGTAAGACAAGTTTAGTGAGGCAGGGGAATAGCTGGAATCCACATCACAAGGTACTAAAAGACTATCACTTCCAGAATTATGGGCTTCTTGTGCCATGCATATTATCAAATACCTTACTTGTGATGGTAGGCAGTCTAGGTTATACACTGTGCATTTTAAATTGTTAAGCCATCTTCGCCATAATAGAGTAGTTAATGTGCCAAATTTCTTGTATAATTTTTTAAAGAGAATGGGATATGAATATCAAAGAAAATCAAATAAATCAACATTATCCCATGATTGTTTGATCACTTTGTTAGTGAAGATAAGTCTTAGGATGTAGTATCCACATGTGCCCTAAAAAAGATTCTTGAAATGTAGAAACATCAATGACATCCTTAATGAGCCAATAGCACCAAAAAATTTAGAGTCACATGTTGCATCCTTGAGAGAAAACCCTACTTCACCTGTTGCTTCACCTACTCGTAGCGTAGAAGAAATAGGAGAACAAGATGTGCCAATTGTGCCAAATGTAGAATCTGACCAACCTATACTAGAAGAAGAGAATCAAACCCCAGAAGAAGAAGCCAATTAGACTCCATCCTCTAGTAAGACACCTAGCACCAAAACACCAAGAACTAGGAAGAAGAAGGGTAGTTCTTCTTCTGAGCCTGCAAAGAGGTCAAAAGATAAATCCACCCCATTAAGGCGTTCACATCACCTTAAAAAGAAAGGTGTTATGAGGGGTGCTTTTGAGAAGCTTGGAAAGGAGAAAGAGAATGTGGTAGCAGTAGAAAGTGACCATGAACAAGAGGATGATGTGACTGAGAATGTACAAGTCCCTATCAAAAGGAAATGGTATGTGTCTAGTACCTCTAAATCTGAATCAGAGGACATTTTTATTGCTAAGAAAACTAGGAAGAAAACACCAGATAGCCCTGGTAATAAGGAATATGAGTTTACAGGGGGTAGTGATGAACAACCTTCAATGGATGAGGAATTGTTGATTAAAGATAGGAATATAAGAAGCAAACTTCAGGAAGCCTTTGACAAAATAAAACAACTAGAAGAATTGGTTAAAACCTATGAGCAGAGGGATAGGGAGAGAGAAGCAAAGATACAAGAGTTGGAGGAGAAAGTTACACTTATGATTAGGAGTCAAAACTAGATATCCTTGTAGAATTAGCCATAGTAGTTGTAGGAAATAAGGAATTAGTAGCTAAAGAGAAAAGACTCCTTGTTGTAAAAACCCCAACATGTCATACAGTTGTGTCCCTAGGATATCAGTTAAGGAAGGTTACTCAAGATTTCTTTGAACAAAAAGAAGAGTGGAAAAGAGAAAAAGAAACCATGATTGCAGACCACACTAAGGCACTGGAAAGAAAGGATATTGAGCTGAGGAAGCTGGCAGTTAGAATGGACGAAATATCAGACAAAGCTGCTCAGATTGTCAAATGGTGTCCCCCAGCTAGGACCTATGCCTTGTTTCTGCAAGAAAATTTTCTAAGTTACCGGTTCAGTAGATTGATCAATAATAAACCAGTTGACATGAGTGAGAAAATGGCCTTCCTCAAAGTTTTTGCTACCGCCACACCTGATGAACAAGACTAGTTATGTCAGTTTTACTTACATATATATGTTGTATCTGAAGATACTAAATAGAATCCATTAATCTATGTAGGGGATTTAAAGGTAAGAGCACTGGCATCTTATTTTAGGAATGAAAAATTGAGAGGGGAAATCATGCAAGCCTACTCAGAAAGAGAAACCTCCATTACCCTACCAATTAGAAAAGAATCTGAAATCCCTAAGGTTATCATTATAGAATGGAAGCAGCTTTTAGAGCACAAGGGTGTGGGGAGAAAGATTATGAATTTAAGGTTACAAGATTATTCAGCATTTGACAGTTGGGCTCATCCATCATTCTCATCAGCATGTCTAGGACAGGTGGAACAATTTGACTCCAGAGCTACAAAAGAAGGAACCCCATTCTATCAATAACTTCATGGCTATGTTTGAAAGGGTCAAGAAATACATGGACATTGCCAAAGGACAATCATTGAGCTAGATACCACTTACTTTCCAACCCCCTATGCTTCTATATCTAGTGCCACATTGGACTAGTAGGAGGAGTACCGAGTGTGAGAAAACAAAGGTCTCTAGAATGAATAGGTTGGCATACAATAATGGCTTTTATTTGGTGCAGTCCCAAGGGGTAGGTACTATTGCAGATTTGAGGGAGATTACCCTGTATTACAGCCTACAACCCTAGTTGATTTGCTTCAGGACAAGCAAATGGATAGCTGGGGGGTGTGATAAGCCTAGTTATTAGCTTGTTTTCTTATAAGTTTCCTTATAGTTTCATGCAAAGTACAGACATTCCCATACATTATTTTAAGCATATTTCTATGTTATGTTATCCCTTGTGATCATTATGCAGACTTGAACTTGGTTATTTAAGTATATGGAGATATGACTATAACATGATGAAATTGTATGATTATTTGTGGAATGTATGGACTATTGAATGTTTGTGTTGATTATGGAATTGTTAGTATTTTGTACATGCTCATGGACTAACCCTACAACTAAAAGAAGAAGGATTGTCATCCGCAACAACTGCAAGGTGCAGCCCGTAGCCACAACATTTCCAAACGCAGAGCAAGGGAAGATTCTAGGCCCAACTAAGTGTAGCAATCACGGCATGAGGACACTTGATGGAGATAATCACACATCGTGATAGTAACCAATAAAGATGATTGGGAGCTTGAGGGATTCTATTGCAACTATAAGACCAATGACTGATTCAACTAGTCCACATTCTTCTGTTTTAGTAGAGAGTTCTAATTTTGTTAGAATACTTCTTTCCTTCTTTTTCCAGTCATTGTTGTTAGTATTTATTACATTCTAGTTCATACAGAGTGGTGTTTTTATGTTTACAGTTAAGAGACCTATTTCAATAACTCCCCCGTGCCTATATCATGGTTCAATGATTGAGATAGAAGTTAGTTAGTTAAGTTCAGTTTTGAATAGTTTTTACTCTATCACAGATATAGCTATCTGAATCTTTTCTGGATTATGCAGACAATGTTATTTGATTATGAGTTATGAATATTACAGTTCAACAAGATTTTATGTGATTTGAAAAGATTGTACAATGTATATTACAATCAATATGACTGTGTTGATTTGAAAGAGCTAGATTTGAGTTTAAGTAGTGAGGCAGTCACCTGAGAAAGGGCCACTCAAGATAATTGTCCTTCACTTTATTTTTTGCATGTTATTATTGTTGTAGCAGTTATTTCATGAATGCAAGATCAATTAGATTCTTAAGTTGTTTTATTACATTTGACTTGTAAAACTTCGAAGGATAGGATAAGTGTCAAGTATCAAGTTAGATTTTATTCCTTAATAATCTTTTGTTTCAGTCTTACAATGCAAAGCACTTATAGCAACTATAGCAGCATTATTTTCTCTTGTTATTAAGTAACTTGATTTCTAGGTCTGTACTAGATAAGTTAGATAGTGTGACCTTTGAAAGCGCATACAGTGCAAGTGCCATCACAACCCTACGAGCCCTGGTTGACAATTTAATGAAGGTCTTTTCAAGGGTTATATTGGATTGTTCATTAGGGTATTCCTTTGAATTGTGTGACTACCACCAAGTTTACCATGCATTGTAAAGACTCTACAAATCTAGTAGTCTCCAAGTGATAGAAATGAACTTAAATAAAAAAGAAATGAATAGTATAACTTCAAATAGATAAAATGAGTAATAGAAATTAAGGGATTCAAGGAAAGAGCTCATAAAACCCCAAAGACGAATGAAGATTCTGTGACCTGCAAAAGGAAAAAGAAATTTGTTAGGGTTGCTTGGGAGTTTGCCTTCGATTCAAGCCCCTACTTTGGTCTTTCGACCTCCACAGGCAGCCAAGATGGAAAAATATGAAAATATGTGTGTTGCTACTTTCTATGTGTGAATAAAATGGAATAACAATAGTGACAAGATATTTTACTAATGAAAATGAAAAACTAATCTACTCAAAACCAGTGAGAGCAAACTAGTGTAATAACTTGGAAGAGAGAAAGGATGGTGAGGTAACCCACACAATGCAACCAATCAAAAAATGGAATACACTTAAAAAGAGAAATAAAAGAGGGCAAATGAAACCCAATCACTTGGTAAAAACAAGTGCAAACTATCAAGCTATAGTAGAATAATCCAACAAGCAATGGTCTTAATAAAACCCCATGAAGAAGTCATAAAACCCTTAAGAAACCTCACATTAGCGTGTATACAACATCACAACCACAAATAATCCTTAAGAATGCTAAGAGAATGTTGTAGGTGAGAATAATAGAGCAATAGTTCATAGATTTCTTCACAAAGGTACAGATGAGAGCCAAAGAATTTTTCCAAATTACTTGAGAATGAAGAAGATGAGTTCAAAATTCAAGGGTAGAGGGAAAAGGAGGAAGAGGGTCAAAGAAGATCATTCTAGGAGGCACAGAGGCATTACAAAGAATCTTGGGCATCACTGAAGTTGGCTAGTAATGCCTAGAAATAGTCACTTGGCACCACATAGATGCGAGACATTAGTGTGATGTGCAAACATCCATGCTAAGTGCTAGCGTCCAAGTGACTCTAGCTCTCGGTCAAATGAAACACCTTAAGATGAAGAGAAGAACAAGACACCAAAACATATTTTTATGAAAATAACCACAAAGCTCAAGCATAACACAAACACACATGTGTAGGTTAAGGAAAAAGGCTAAGGCAAGGCTAAAATCATCCTAAAAATATACTAGGGGAGTAGACACCAAAATGAGTATAAAACGTAGCATGAAATTGCAAGCGTATGCAATTTTTGACATCACAATAGTTTATTTAGAAGGTATGTATGATAATTGTGTCTAGAACAATCTTGCAACTAGGTATATTTTTTTAATCATACAAATTTGAAGTATCCAAATTTGATCTTGTTGTTCCTAGTGTAGTTAGCATTATGGATAATGTTGACACATTAGACTATAAAGCATTTTGTTTTCCTAATCGCTAGGATAAGTTTACTAAACTACTTGTTGGCAAGTCACAATTTATGGGCATGGATGGTGATTATAAACATGATGTTTTTTCTTGTGTTGTAAAGAAATCCTTTTGGTTCAAGGCAGGGGTATCAAGATTAGCCCAAAATTTTCTTCTTCAAACTTGATGGGCTTAGATACATGTTTGTGTGCAAGCAAATTTATGTTTTAGTTGGGTAGTGAGAGCTTCATCAAGAATGAAAAAGAACGATTCAACTAAAAACTTAATTTTTGATTGAGGCAAGAAGTTACTTCCTATTATCCTATGGCCTTATGCCATAAGGTTTCTTTGTAGGGTTTGACCTATAAAACCTTCACCTTTCTGCTCAATGCAACCATTCATCAAAGCTGAAGTCCCTTTAACTTGTGACCCCACATCATTGGCTATAGGTGAATTTTGATCATGTATGTTTTTTTTTGCTTTAGGTTTTGTTTCCTTTGTGTTGTCTTATGCATGTATATAGGCTTGTCTTTTTTATTTGTCTCCCTTGTTCCTCTCAATCTACCCTTAGTGCTTTTCTAAGATCTCACTGTGCCTACAAGATCCATTATTGTTCTCCTACCAATGATGTGCAAAAAATAATTTTACTATTGGAATCTTGTTTGAGTGTACAAGTCTTGGAGATTTCATGGCTAAAGTCTTTGTAATGATGTAGTGAACTATTTTATGACTATTTTCAAAAGCCTTGTCTATCACAATGCACTTTATTTATTTTCTTGCATTGAATTACTATAGTTGGCAATGTTATGACTTAAAACATGTGTTCAAAATTCACCTTCATGGCCTAGTGACCTGACCCATGCTGCCTAGAGCCTATCCACGTTAGCACTCCCATTAGATACATGTCACTTTCCCATTAGGCAAGGACTAATTTCTCCCTAGTGGTCAATTTTCTTTGTGCATCTTTATTTTAGCTACTATGTGCCCTTTGTTGAATAGGTTGTTGCTTCATGAGGCATATATGTATGTGGATCTTTCTAAATGACCTTATGATGGAGGTGTACAAGTCATATAGTTTGTGCCATATTGGACTAATTATAGTGTGCCATGTGGACCATGTTAGTAGGTATGGTGGGGCTATTTGGGGCCATTGTATTATTGAATTATATGGCATCATGCTATCAACAAGGGCATGTGATGTATAACTATAAGCATGTGGTTAGTGCCCATTTATCCAAGGGACCAATGGAAATCAATGAGGTGGGTCCATGTATGTAAAGGATGAATGGTGTGATGCCATATAACTACAAGGTAGAAATAGTGGTAGTCCCAATGTTCACATTCGGTAGGCCCAATGAATTTTTAAAGGATATACATGCTTTATGGTTAATGTAAGGACCCCTTTTGGGTCTTTATCTAATTACCTCTTTATTTCATAGTTAATGATACAATTGTTTAATTTGGGTACTCGGGCAAGGTAACATATGTTCAAACAGAACAAGAACATGTCTCACCCAATGGTATAGACAACACATCTGTCCAAAACAGGACAGACAAATAAGTTTTCTCTAGCAAGAGACTTAGACTCATCGAGACAACATTGAGTCCCGAGTCATCCTGATAGACTAATATTCCCTATTGAAGATGCACTGAGGTCTACATCTATCAAGATAATATTTAAATGTGTTTGCATCCTGCCTCAGAATTTGGCTTAAGCCTTGAGGATGCAAAATTTCACCTAGAACTCTTCTAAGTATTAGTATTCCTAGTTGAATTATCCTTGATTAATGGTGCAAGTTGGTTTGTTAACCCAACAAAATGCACCTGAAAACCTACGTACTGAGAACATCCTTCGTTCCTCAAACTACCTACATACTCGCTTCCAAACAAGATCAACATGTAATTTATACGTAGTTATGGTTTCTAAGTTAGGTTTGATGTGAATTGTAATTTGTGGGTACGCATATCTTTACAAGGCCCCTTCTCCCTAGACAGTTCCTTTGCGACTGCTACCCACGAAGGGAAGCATAAAAATTACTTAGTCAATTTGACTAGTACTTATTTACTAAAAGAATCTACCATCCTAATCCCTAGTGAGTACTTAGCCTTTCGACCAAAATTTATTCTCAAAAATAAAATAAGAATCCCTTTCATTTCCCATATTCGTTTTCTGTGTCATCGTTATGATTGATTTATTTATCTTTTTAATGTTTGCCTATCGTTCATTTGTCCGAGGAATATTTCTCGTTCACTTGGACTTATTAATAGATGATCCTTATTACTCCACGATGATTTAAAGGGATGATGTCATAGACGTCATTATTGCAACTATATTAGGCAAGCAGATGCAGAAGTTCAATCGTGACAATGTGAACTAGAGGCACCATTATTGTCGAATGTTGCAAAAGTTTGGTTTCATTCTTGTTTAAGTTTACTAATCTAGAATAAAATTTGCAACTTAAAGCTCATAACCTCAATTGCGTGATCAAATTCCAATTGAATAGAAATGAAATCAAAATTCTCTAACAACACACTAACTCTAATTAACAACATTTAATTATTATTGAACAATAAGATATTTTAACTAAAAAATGAACAATACTTGAAACTTAATACTTTCTAATTTAATTCCTTTCTAAAGGGAAATTTTTGAAAAGTTTATATTCCTAAAAAAACATAGTAATAGTTCAAAATAGAAGATTTTTAATAAGGCAAACTGCGAGTTCTCAGCTTCATTCTTTCCTACTATATCTAGTTAGAAAAAAAGAAACCTTTTAATAATGCAAGTTACATCCCCTCTTTTCCTATTTTATCTAATTTGAATAAGAAATTTAATAAAGCAATTTCAAGATTTCATTTCCTACTATATCGAATTTAAAATGGAAATTTTTATATAAAGCAATGCAAGTTCATATTTCATCCTTTTCCATTATTATTCTAATTTAAAATTGGAAATCAAACTACATGTTTTTTAAACATATAAATGAAATTATGTGTTTTGTTCAAATTTAAATTGTAATGATACCAGATAATTTTGACAAAACTATATATACATGTTTTTGTTTGCTTTATTATAAACAAAAGAATTTAATAATAAATAAATTAAATTAAAAGGAACCATCAAGCAATGGCCTATAGTACACAGGTCGTGGTCTTTAAGGGTCTACAACCTGTGTACCACAGGTCATCCCCAACACAAGGCGCAACCTTGATAGGGTTGCGAGCTGTGGTTTACACAGGTCGTAGCCTCCTTTATGAGATGCGACATGTGTAAACCATAGGCTGCACCTCCTAAGTTGCTATCCATTTAAAACAAAAAATAAATTAAAACCAGTTGCATATATTTATGTGTGTGATATAAATGTATATATCTCTATATATATACCTATATATATATACACCATTTACATATATTTTAAAATTTTCTATGCAATTGAATGAGTTTAATAACTAAGAAAGAATAACAATGGAAGAAAAAAAAATATTTATTTTCAAATTTTCTTCATAACTATAAATATTATATTTCAATTTTTTGTATAAATAAAAGCAAAATACTAAGATGTATGATAAAGAGACATATTTACTTCAATTCTTTTTGTATAGGTAAGAAGTGGAAAATAAAGATAAAGATATTCTTAACTACACATAGAGAAGAAGAACAAGAGAGATTATCAATTAACTTTCATTCCCTTTTTGAAAAAAAAAAAGATTTAAAATGCCTACCTGGAATCTCACTCTTGATTTTGACAATCCTTGACTATAGAAATCCTTCTTGCAAAAATGAGTTCCTTTCGAAAACACCCCTTTCAACTCAAAAGTGTAAGTCATTTTTATTTTCAACAAAGCCTTAAGCCTTATCACAGGAATGAATAAATTTTGTCACACCCCCTCCATCTTATTTATACTAAAACTTGCTTCCTTATCTTGTCTTTTTCCTCGATCTTATCCTCATCCTTTCTTTTTATCTTTTTTCCTTATTTACTTTATTCTTATCTTGCTCCTTCCTTATCTTTTGTCTTTTTCTACTTCTCTTTATTAATTTTGTTTTTAATTCTAAGTTTGTTTTTTAGTTTAAAATAGAAAATTTTATCTAAGTAAATTTATTTTATTTAGTTAATTAATTTAACTTAATTAGGCACGTAATTTTTAATCTTATAATTTTTATGATTAATTAATCTAATTAAACACCATGGATTTGACTTAGCATTGGGGGTAAGGCAAATTGATAAGCTACAGGATTGATCTTTTCTCGAACTTTGAAAGGTCTAATATAACATGGTGCCAACTTCGATTTCTTTCCAAAAGATATGGAACTCTTGTGGGGTCTTATTTTGAGGATGACCTTTTCACCAACTGAAAAACTCCTTAATATTCTGTTACTATCGACATAGCTCTTTTGTATGTCTGATGCTTCCTTCAACCTTTGACTTACACCTTTTACTTGATTTTCCATTTCTCTAAACATTTCAGGCCCAATCACAATCCTATCTTCCAAATTATCCCAACTCAATGGAGTTTGACACTTTCAGCCATATAATGCCTCAAAGGGAGCAATTCCTAAGGAACACTGAAAAGAATTGTAATAGGAAAATTCCACTAGTGGAAGATATTCTTCCCACTTTGATTGTTGATCCATACAATACATCTGTAAAAGATCTTATAAAATCTGATTTGTCCTTTATGTTTGACCATCAGTTTTGGGATGGTAAGTTGTGCTGAAATTTAGTTGAGTTCCAAGGGCTAAATGTAATGCAGTCTAAAACCTTGAAGTAAACTTTGTGTGCCTATCCAAAATGATTTTCTCTAGAAGCCCATGAAGTCTGGGTATTTCCTTAATAAATCTTCTAGCCACGGTAGGTACATCATCTGTTAGATTCCCTGATATAAAATGAGCTACCTTGGTAAATTTATCCACTATCACCAAGATTGAATTGTGTTGGTATGGTGACATTGGTAACCCTTGCACAAAGTCCATACTAATGACTTGCCACTTTTGGAAAGGTATATCATAGGGGTACAATAATCTTGTTGGATGAACGTGTTTCACTTTAAGCCTTTGAAATTCCAAACACTTCGCAACAAAGAGAACTATTTCCTTCTTCATTCATGGCCAATAGTATAATTTTTTAAGATCTACATACATCTTGTTAACTCCTAGGTGCCCGAAATAAGGAACATTGTGAGCTTCCACCAAAACAAAAGTCCTAAGGTCTCTAATGTTGGGAACAAAAATTTTGTTATTATATCTTAGCAATCCATCCCTATCAAACATACACCCTGAAAATTTTAGATCACTTGGATTTCTCTTCAAGGCAACACTAACCTCTTCATACCAAGGATCTTTTTTTTGTTCCCTTAAAACTTGTTCCTTGAATGTTGTTCTAAAGGTTACAATTGTCATGAAATGCCTTCTTCTACTTAGAGCATCAGCTACTCTATTTTCTTTACCTTTAATGTATTCAATTTCAAAGTCATGCTCACTTAAGAACTCTAACCATCTTCGTTGCCTTTCTTTCAAATGCGGTTGAGTGAAAATGTACCTTAATCCTTGATGATTTGTTTTTACCCTTTGACATTCCAAACACTTCACAACAAAGAGAACTATTTCCTTCTTCATTCCTAGTCAATAGTATAATCTTTTAAGATCTACATACATCTTGTTAACTCTTGTTATACAATATTTTAAAACTTTGTTGGCTTCTCATTGAATCTCTAATTGCCTTCACATGCAAGCATGTTTGTAGGGAGATGACTAGGGTCACGAATACTTTGGCCAACTTGGAAATAGATTCAGAGGTAGCTTTCATAGTGGAAAATGCTCTAATCACATGGCAAAAATTATTGTCGAACATAATTTATAACACCTCTTGCACAAATAGTGAGGCACTGTCATTAGAAGGTGCTAGGGTTGTGGAAGGCACAAGCAAGGCTAGTGCAAGGAGTCCTACTAAGAATGAAAGCCAAGCATACAAAACATGATGGTAAAGAGTATGAGCAATTTCCATTTGCAAACATTAAATGCATTATGTTTATTCCTCTCTAGGTGAGATAGGAGAGATCACAAAATGGATACTATGATGCATCTTGTAACTAAGAAAAGGTAGATAGTGTTCCTAGGGAAGATTTATGACCTCAAACTCAAATATTTTCAAGGTAAATGTAGTGATAATGATACATGCCATCAATGTCACTCTTGGAAAGCTTTTTCTCACAACTCATAGATACAGGGTTAACACTAACATCTCTTCCATGTTTGTCATGATTTTTCTTAAGGTCAGAGAAACCAAGGAAATTATAAGGGTAGTCTCAAAATCCTTAATTAGGCCATGATGGAGATGAGGGCTCCAGGATATTCTTCATGATGTTGTGATAAGCTACGACTTCCACCCTAGTGTAAGAATTTGGCCCGTTCTCAATACTATTCCTAATGGTCCATGGATTTCGTTTGTTGTTTCTAGAGTTGGTTAGATGAAACCCTCCTCAAGCACCAAGTCAAATGGGGCATTGAATTTCTAAAATATGTCATTGGGGCAGCCCCCTCACCAAGTATAGATTAGTCATTTGCATTCGAGGTTGGCAGCTTGGACAGTAACATGGAGAAGGAAATAGAACTCGAATAACAAGCATGAAATATTAAGAATTCTAATAATATGTAAAAGGTGAACATATAAGCCCAATATAGTTAAGAAAATATTTATAAAATTTGTTGTCTATAGTAAATATAGGAGATATACAAGCACCCTACGAGGTTTTTTGGAACAAGCCCTCCATGCAAGAATAGCCAAAATATGTAATTCTTTTTTTGAGTTAATACAAAGGGTATGGCTCCTAGTCCAAATTTGCTAATAAAAAAGGTTGTTTTATTATTTTTTACATAATAGTAATAAAATGATAACATATATGTGTATAGGGTGTGATCAATTGGCCGAGCCACTTGGTTATCATGATGGAGACTAAGCTTCAAATCCCCCGATGATACATTACCATTGAATGGTGTGTTGCATGTATATTGTTGTTTCATGTACTTGATTCATAGCTAGCTCTAGTCAAAAGTATTTTCCCAACCAAAAAAATGATAACATATATACATAAACATATCCATAATTATATTATATATACATATATAGTAAAAATTATAACGTTAATTATTGTTGCAAATATAAATATATAGAGTTGTAATGATTTATTACATTTGCATTATTCATCCATAATATAAAGTCAATTACACACAAGATTATAACTCAACTACAAAATCAATAAAACAATGACTCACCATGATTAAATCATATCATTTAATCCATCATCAATTAAATTTAAATTCTCACAAAATCTATTATTATTTTACTTTATTTTTTAGGTTGCAAGAATCGGCATAGCCCCCTATAACCTGTAGTGCGTTGAGTAAACTTTTTAATGTGATTGGTGACACTGGAACGACACACTCTCCAGTACCACGTGGGCAGGGGGATTGGACCTCGTGACCTCTTGCCTACAACAGGACGCTTTAGCCAATTGAACCAGGGCCCTTGCCCCACCAAATCTATTATTTACAATGAAACGAGATTTCAATATTTAAACGAATTAATACCAATTTCCAATTAGATGTTTAAATCACCATTTCCTATAAGAATTACAATCTATTTAAATCACCTTAAATCACAATATCTTTTAAAATCACTTAAGTGATAATATAAAGATTAGGGTTGGTAATAACATCTCATCATGCTATGTATTTTGACTTAAGTAAATGTATGTGAATATATTACAACTACCTAAATACTATGCACCCTTAATATAACCAATTTCTCTTACTGTTAGATTTCTTGCACCAAAGTTAGCACTATCATTTAAACACTCACTTAAGTGATAATATATATATTAGGGTTGGTAATAACATCTTATCATGCTATGTAATTTGACTTAAGTAAATGTATGTGAATATATTACAACCACCCAAATACTATGCACCCTTAATATAACCAATTTCACTTATTAATCTTTCCTACACCAAAGTTAGCACTATCATTACTTAGGGCCATTTGAGTTCACCAAATCATTTCATATCCACTATAAACAACTAATAATTAAGTAGATCCCAAAATGTAATAAAGCATTCTAAAACATCATTTAAAAAATCAAAACATTACTAACCTAATCATCAAAAGTCATCTTGAAATCAATTAGGTCGTGATCTTAATCATGGATAAATTCATTCTTAAGGTAACCCATTAACATAATTCACATTCAATTAGAAGACAATAATAATTAGCATAAATCTCTACCTTATGCACCATATTCAAATTAGCTCCTATTATCAAGGATTAAATATCTTTATCCACAGTTAATTCAACATTCATAAAAAAAAAATAAAACATTATCTACTATGTTAAATAATTGCATATTAAAATCTAATATTACAAGATAGTCAACATGAAATCTATGAATCATGGTTTATAAGGTTACAAACAATGTTCCAAGATTAACTAAAATTATTACTCATTAAGCACATGGAGTGTGACTAGGGTCACAAAATAGGTGGGCCTTATACACCTACCCTTGTTTGTGCATCATTGATATATCCTTTACATGGATCCCTATGATTCTTTATTTTGGGACTCCCTTCATGTTTACATTATGGATTATGAGATGCTCCCATTCTTTATTAACTCTTATCTTTGGTCTTCGATGATATTGCCCTCTTTTACAACATGGATGAGGTTGAAATTTTCATTCATAGAGCTAGATATTGATCTTTGATCTCATTTTTTTTTATCATTTATGGACCTTATGCATGCATTTCCATGTGTGTTAGAGGGTTTCATTTTGTTTCTCTATATCTCGTCATGATCCTACATCTTGTGAGATGCCCTAACTACTTATGATACATTTAGGGATATTTCTTCACGTGATGGTGACATAGTAAGCATATAAATTCTACATCTCATTGTAGCTTTCCTTACTCACCTACGAGCCCTCCTACTTGTGCCTTTTGTTGACATAAAAATCTAGAACAAAGACTAGTTTTGACAATGTTTATGTTGTACTTCAGTGAGATACAATAAGGAAGAACTTATATAGGCAGATAATTAATAGACCAAATCAAAAAAAATATACACTCATACACCAATAGATATCATATATATTTATTCAATGTCACATACAATGTCTCTTATACAATACCATTCTATTACATTCGTATATCTCTAATCTCTTACCACAAGTATAGATATTCACATTACATGTTCATATTCTCCACTTCGTATGCTTTTATTCCTATTCCACTACTATATATTCCTTGCCCACTCATATTCATTCATCTAATGTATGCTTGTATCTCTCATTGTTCTCTTCCTTATATAGCCTCAAAAAGGTAAAATAAAAGAAGATAACAATATAAAATAAAATAAATTAGTGATACCAAACAATTAAAGAAATGTAGAATAATAGACAACCAAAAGAAAAGGGTTCAAATTATTCAACTATAATAATTATAATCTAAAAAATAAACTAAAAATCTAAAAATAAAAGAAAAATAACATATAACAAAAATAAGAAAAAATAAGTACAATATTGTAAATATTATAATTACTTTGATATAATAAAACAAATATAAAATTAGGAAAATTTAATAATAAAGTTTTTTTTTTTTAGTAAAAAGAGGGTAAAAACTTTATTGATTCAAGAAAATAGTACAAAGCCAGAAATTACAATCCCCTCGCCAAGGGTCACTAGCCAGCAACAAAGTCATCAAGCAACACCCAAAACACATGTCATATCTTTCATAACCAAGTCCTCAAGCTCCCAAGAAAGGCCCTTAGGGAGACAACTCCAGCCATCCACTTTCTAATTTCCCATTCGTTCAGAAGCCCATTTAGCCAAACCATCAGCCACCTTATTCCACTCCTTAGGGATATGACAGAAGGTGATAGAATCCAGGACCTTACCTAGAGAGATAATATGTCTAACCACCCCAAACAACTGCCAATTTACATTCTCCAACTACTACTTATTCAACAAGTCTACCACAATCTGAGAATCTGACTCACAAATTATCCTTCTCCATCTAAGGGCACAAGCCCTTTTCAAAGCCAAGAGAATAGCCAATGCCTCCATGAAATTGTTAGAGTGTTGGCCACGATACTCTAAGAAGAACTCAACCACTCTAGAGCAGTCCCACCAATGCCTCCGACACTAGCGTGACCTGGATTACCTCTAGAGGAACCATTAGTATTGATCTCCAGTACCTCCAAAGGTGGAGGTATGCAATGACCATCTCTTTGAACCTTCCCTCTAGCACCTTGACCCAAACCAAACCCAATCCCACCCTTGGCGCAAATAGAAAGCCCCAAACACCGAACAATTTCCATATCTCTAGGGTCCATAGGGGCCGAGAGATTACACCTAGCTACCAAAGTCTCTTGAAGACCTCCCAAGATCCTCATCCAAACCTGCCACACCTAAAGCTTCTTATCTAGAAAAATCCTACGATTACGCTCTAGCCAGATATCCCAAATGATGAAACTGGGACCAATTGTCCAAGCAATGTGGAGGAAGGAAGTCTTAGCTGGAGAACTCCCCAACCTACTCTAGAAGTCCTCTAAAGACAAGTCATGCCTACACGGCTGCCTCCAGACTTCCCACCAAAAATGCCAGATCACCCTAACAAAAGAGCATTGGAAAAAGAGATGAGAAATGTTCTCATCGATATTAGAGCACATTACACACAAAGGGGCCCTGAAAGCCCTGCTTCTAAAGATTCTCCTAGGTCAGGCATCTATTATAAATCACCAACCGAGAAAAGAAATTATACTTGGGCCAAGAGAATTTATTCCAGATCTGCCTCCACCAGGGGACCCCTGTGCACCCAAGCATCTGCTCATCCAAAACCTAATAACTAGAGGTAATAGTGAATTTATCTTTTTGGTCACCTCCCCAGGCCAGAACATCCCTCTCCAATAAAGAGTTACAAACCCTACTAGCCAAGATGTCGGTCATCTCCTGACGGTCCTCCACCGATCTCCTAGGTGGCCACTCATGCGAGTCCTTCCACCTATACATTGTAGCCCAACCCAGAACCTAAGGGGATTTTAAATCCATCACATAAGTCCAACTAGCTTCCAAAAATGCCTACATAGGTCCTGCAAGTGAGGGTGTGTAGACATAATAGGAGGATGTCCATCCCAGGAATCAAACTAGAAGAGAGCCTCTGAACCCCTATTGCAAATCCAGAACAATCCTTGTTTAATCAACTTGGCTCCCCTCTTGAGGGTATTCCAAACCATAGATCCCTTACCCATTAGGCTATATCTGGGCACATCTACACAATCCACATCCCCGAGGTATTTTGAGGTGAGGATCTTAGCCCAAGTCTACTGCTGCTGAGAACACCATCTCCAATAGAGTTTGGCTGCCAAAGCTTGCCCATTCAAATTGGCTCGTTGCAACCCAAGACCACCCTACTGCTTCGGCTGACACACAACATCCCACTTGACCAAACTCCACTTACTCAAAAGTAGATTACCAGACCACATAAACTACCAACAAAGACTCAAAGTCTTTCACAAAGCTGGCAAGGGCAGATAACACAAAGCACCTGTATAACGGGAGAGCTTGAACCACAGACTTCAAAAGAGTCACTCTTCCTATAGTAGAAAGCCACTTGCAAGTCCAATGACTTACCTTTTTTCAAAACTTCTTAGTAACATCCTGCTAGAACACATGAGGTAACATGTGAATAGCCAGAGGAATGCCAAGGTAAACAAAAGGAAGCGATCCAATCTGAAACCTGAGGATACCTACAATTCTCTGTTGAATAAGATTAGGAGTATTAAAAAATAAAATAAAAGACTTGCCTTCATTGATGCTTTGCCTTGAGGCAGCTAAATAATAGTCCAGGGCCTTTCTTAGATTGACCGCTTCATCCACTCTGGTGAGACCCATTACCATCATATCATCCACAAACTAAAGATGGGATTGGGGGAATGTTATTGCCCCATCGCCAACCATGAACAAGACCAATCTCCACACGAGATTTCAAGAGTCTCCCAAGACCTTCAACCATCAAAAAAAATAAATATGGAGATAAAGGATCCCCTTGTAGAAGGCCCCTGGAAGCCCCAAAGAGTTTAGAAGGCTCTCCATTGATGAGCAAAGAAAAGGAGGTAGACATGACACAACTCATAACCCATTCAATCCAAGCACTGTCGAACCCAAAAGCTCTCAAAATCTTGGTTAGAAAATCCCATTTGACACGATCATAAGCTTTGGCCATATCCAACTTAATGAAAATAGCCTTCTCCTTAGAGGAAGGCATAGAGTGAACAGTCTCAGCTATAATAACCACACCATCTAGAATCTGCCTACCAGCCACAAATCCACCCTGTTCCTCATAACCTAATTTATCTAACCACGGCTTCAGTTGTTCAGCAATCAGCTTGGTGATTATTTTGTACACCACATTACAAAAGGCAATAGGCCTAAAGAGATCCAAAGAATTAGCCCCCTCCCACTTAGGGATGAGAGCCAAGAAGGTAGCATTCAAGGCTCTTAGCATTTTCTTATTCTTTTGAGATTCTCGAACAACCTCAAGAAGATCAAGCTTTATAACCTCTCGAAACTCCTAAAAGAACTCAATCGGGAACCCATCAGGACTAGGAGCTTTACTTTTCCTCATCTAAAACACAATATTCTCCAACTCCAGTAGAGAGATTGGCTTGAGAAGGGACTCATTCATTTCACTAGTCACCAAGGGAGGAATGCAAGCCAAAATTTTAGCTTCTTCCTCACTAGTAGGAGGAGAATCATCAAAGAAGAAAGCAGAGAAGAACCATGTGAACTATTTCAAAATCTCACCAGAGGAAAGAAGAGGGTCACCATCTGGGGGCTTGAGAGATGAAATGATATTTCCCTGCCTTCTATCCTTAACTGAATTGTGAAAGAAAGAAGTGTTCCTGTCCCCTTCCTGAAGCCAATCAATGTGGGATTTTTGCTTCCAAAAAATTTCCTCACGAAGCTCCCATTCCTCTGCCTCCTTCATAGCCATAGCTTCCAACATACTCAGCTCCTCAGATAGCCCCTGAGCCCAAATCTACCTAGTAATGGTGTCCAAGTGCTCTTGTGCAACCCTTTTAGCCTGGAAAACATTGCTGAAATGGTGTTTGTTCCATCGTTTCAGCATATACTTGACATTCTGAAGTGTTTTAGTAAAGGAGTACATAGCAGTGCCAAAAGTAGGCTTCCCCTCCCTCCACCATCCTAGGATCAAATCATGAAGAGACTCATCTTGAAGCCACATAAGCTGAAATTTAAAGGATAATTTTTTAGAGAATCTAGACAAGCAAACGAAGAATTTGATCAGCTAGTGATCTATGCCCCGCCAATCCAAAATCTCAAAGCTAGTCATCCATTTAACACCAACCCAAAAATTGGACACCAAAAACTTGTCTAACCTTTCATAAATAGCATCATCACCAGTCCTCCTATTGTTCCACATAAATAACCCATTCACGGGTTTGATATCCACCAAATTCATACAAGCCACATTGTCCCTCGAGAGATCCAAGGAAGGATCGAGATGGGTAATCCCACCCCTTTTCTCTTCCAGAGACGAGACAACATTGAAATCACCTGCAAGAATCCAAGGGAGAAAGGACTCCAAAGAATGCAAGTATCTAATATGAGACCACAAATGAGCCTTCCTAGGGAGATCCATAGGAGCATAAATATTAGAAAGAAGAATTCTCTCACCAGACTCCAAACTAGAAGCAACAAGAGATATATAGCACCTACTAGAAAGCCACCAAAGAGGAAAAACTCTACGCGAATCCCATAAACAAGCAAGTCCCCCTAAGTTGCCCTGCGCCCCCACACATTAACAGAGACCTCTACCCCAGATCTTAGGAGCCAAATTCAACATACTTTCAACAAACAACTTAGTCTCCTAGAGGAAAACCAAATCAGGAGAGTGAACATGAATCAACTAATGAATAGCCTTTTGTCTAGGGATACTATTCATACCCCTAACATTTTGAGATATCACAATCATTGTTGGGGTTGGGAAAAGTGAGAATCAATAGTCCTCACTGAGCCAAACTCTACCATAGTCTCTCCAATCAACTTTACCTTTTCCTGACCTTCTTCTTACCTGCTTTAAGAGGCTTCTCAGGAGCCCCCCCTTTTTTTTGGGGGGGGGGGGTTTCTAGAGGCCCAAAACAAGAGGAGACTTGCCTTTACCAGAGTCCCCCACAACCTTCTTAATGATGATCCCAAAACTAGGGGGGTTAGGAACCATAATAGTGCCTATCATCAAGCCAATTCCCCCAAGCCTAGGACTCGAGGAAGGAAGATCTACATCCATCTAAGCTAATTGACCTCATGTTGGGGCCTTGCTAGAAAAAGTATTTGGCTAATCCACCAAGCACTTCTCAACAATAGTACTATTGGTAACTTGCATTTCGAAGGGAACATCTTCCTCTTGAACCAAGTCCTCTAATGCTTCAAACCTGTTGAGGGTTTCCTCTTCTTGCCTGTCTTTAAGGGTCCTCTTTTGTCGTTTATTCCTATTACGAGACTTAACAGGCACAAAACCATCCTTATCCACCTCCACCCCATGCATGGGGGCCTTACCTTTGTCCACATTCGAGGCAGATTGATGAGAAGCATTAGCCATACCAGCAGTCGAAGCAACTTTGGGGCACTTCCACTACAAGTGACCATATTCATGACATAACCAACAACGAAAAGGTAATGCCTCATAATCCAATTGTTGGGTCCAAGATGTTGCCCCATTGCTTATTTCCATTGAATCCAACAATGGATTCTTCAAGTCAATTTCTATGCACACTCAAGCAAAGGAAAGAACCCTTTTATTCAAGGTTTGTTGAGAGGGCCCAATAGGCTTATCGAGAAAGAGAGCAATCATCTATAATATATCACTTTGCCAGCATTCCAGGGGCAAGCGAGGGATGCGTACTTGAACCAAAATCTGAGAAGGGAGACCATCAACAGAGTTGAAACCCACATGCCGAGGTTTAATGAATAGGCCCACTTGGTTGTATAAGTATGACCCACCTTCAAAAGCTCGATTTCTATCAGCAATACATGAAAATTCCACCATGAAGAAATTGTTGGCCGCCAACATAATATCAAAATCCCCTTCAAGGTTCTAGATCTTGTGAACCCACAAATCAAGAAAGGGGAGCAAAGCCCGCATCCCCATGAACTTGCAAATCAACACATGGTTGTTGTAGTACTCCACATCTTCTGCCATAGAGTCTGGTTATATCACAAGCACCGGTCGCTCTTGGGATCTCTCCAAACACCCATTTACTTTGTGTAGCCAAACACCAAACCCTCACCAGGGTTACCCAAATTCATAAATCTCTGACTTCCTCTAGGAAGAGAAGAACCTGGAACAGACTTGTCCACCGATGCATGAAGCTCCATGAAAAAGAAAGAAAAACCCCCATCCTGATAACCAGATCATTGGGAGCAGTGAAAACAAACACTAAAGCTACTCCACAGAAAAAGTAAGACTCAGAAGAAAAAGAATCAAACCCCCCATAAGCATGCAAGCACCCCCCACTAGAAATATGTGCCTCTGTATGCCGCCCCAAACACATGCAGATGTAGCCGATTAGAAAAAGAAGAGGAAGAAGTACAAGCCACGGGCTTCCAAACCCACGTAGCTCCCCTTACCTATCATCCTGTCCTTGTCCGGCCTGAAAATTAAATTAAAAATTTAAAAAAAAAATCATAAAGTTGTTATGAATAATAATAAAAAAAAGACATTAATATAATCTTAGTATTAAGAATAAACATATTGAATAACACTTTAGCTTACAACAAGATTGACATACTAATAACATAGTTGTAAAAATGGTAATTTAATATATATAAATATAATAATAAAATTGTTAAGCTAAAATAATTAAAGAGTTATTACTATACAATATAAAAACAAGGTTATTTTATTAATATTTTATATAATAGTAATAAAATGATAATATATATGTTTATATCTATATATACATATATGTAGCAAAAATAATGATGTTAATTGTTGTTGTAAAATACACGTATATAGAGTTGTAGTGATTTATAAAATTAATGAAAGAATGACTCATCGTGATTAACTCATATCAATTATCATTTTGTGTTATCGATTAAATTCAAATTCTTGTAAATTCTACTATTCACAATGAAATGATTTTGATATTTAAATGAATTATTATCAATTTCAATTATATGTTTACATCATAATTTCTCATAATAATTACACTGTTGAAATCACCTAAACCATAATAGTATTTATATACTCATTTAAGCAATAATATAAAGATTAGGGTTAGTAATGACATCTCATCTTGCTGTGCAATTTAACTTAAATAAATATATGTGAGTATATTTCAACTACCCAGATGTTTTGTGCCCTTAATATAGCCGATTTCACTTATTAGGAATCTTTCCTACATTTTTAATTCAACATTTGTGAAGAAGACTAGTTAAGCATTACTTACTAAGTTAATAATCATATATTAAAATCTAATACTACAATACAATCATTGTGAAATTCATGAATCAAGGGTTAGAAGGTTACGAGCAATGTTCTAAAATTAGCTATAATCATTAGTAATTAAGTGCGTTGAGTGTGATTAGGGTCACAAAATGAGTGGGCCTTACACATGCACCCTTGTTCACGCATCATTGATATATCATTTAAATTAATCCTTGTGATTCTTTATTTTAGGGTTCCCTTCATGCTTACATCGTGGATTATGAGTTGTTCTTATGCTTGATTGACTTTTGTCCTTTGGTCCTTGATGATATTGCCCTCTAAAATGACATAAATGAGCCTACAAGTTCCATTCATAAAATTATTGAGCATTTATCTTATTTTTCATCCTTTATGGACCTTATGCTTGCCTTTCCATCTATGTTAGAGGATTTTATTTCATTTGTCTCCATAACTCACCATGATCTTACATCTTGAGAGACAAGTGATGATGACACTTTAGCCCTGACCTCTTATGATACATATAGGGATATTTATTCATGTGATAATGACATAGCGAGCATATCCTTTCTAAATCTCATTATATTTTTCCTTATTCACTTATGGGCCCTCCTACGTGCACCTCTTGTTAACATAAAGATTCATATTAGAGAATGGTTTTGTACTATATTTATGTTGTACTTTGGTGTCATACAATAAGGAAGAAGAATCCCCTCTCTCTCTATATATACATAGAGAGGGGGGGATCTTATACAATCATCATTTTATTACATTGATATATCTCTTCTCTCTTATCACAAGTATAGGAATTCACATTATTTTTTCATATTCTCCACTTCATATGTTTCTATTTCTATTCCACTACTATATATTTATCACTTGCTCATATTCATTCATCTATTTTATGCTCTTATCTCCCATTGTTATCTTCCTTGTATAGCCTCTTTATGTCTCTTCATTACGTGCCTCTTCCTCATATCCTTTCACAATATCTCTTAGTTATCTTCTTATCATGTGATTCTCTCTTCCTTTGTGATACTATGACCTTTTATAGCTTATTTAGGTATAATTTGAGAATATATAATCATCATTCTATTACATTGATATATCTCTTCTCTCTTATCACAAGTATAGGTATTCATATTATTTTTTCATATTCTCCACTTCATATGCTTCTATTCCTATTCCACTCCTATATATTTATCACTCGTGCTCATATTCATTCATCTATTTTATGCTCTTATCTCCCACTATTCTCTTCCTTATATAGCCTCTTCATGTCTCTTCATGACATCTCTTCCTCATATCCTTTCATAATAACTTCTAGTTATCTTCTTCTCATGTGATTCTCTCTTCCTTTGTGATACTACAACCTTTTATGGCTTATTTAGGCATAATTTGAGAAAATGTGTGTGTGTGTATTTGAGACTACACACACACACACACACACACACACACACACAGTCTCAAATAAACACACACAGTCTCAAATAAACACACACAATCATCATTCTTTCACATTGATATATCTCTTCTCTCTTACCACAAGTATAGGTGTTCACGTTGTTTTTTCATATTCTCCATTTCATATGCTTCTATTCCTATTCCACTCCTATATATTTCTCACTCACTCATAGTCATTCGTCTATTTTATGCTCTTATCTCTCATTATTCTCTTCCTTGTATAGCCTCTTTATGTCTCTTCATAACACCTCTTCATATCTTTTCATAATAACTCTTAATTAGCTTCTTCTCATTTGATTATCTCTTCCTTTGTGATACTACAATCTTTTATGTCTTTTTAGGCATAATTTGAAACTATTTAGTGCTTTATGAGTCCTTTATGGATCCAAAAAGGACTTTAATGATATGTGTGGTACTGTACAACCTCCTATGTGTTGTATGTTGCACTCTCAAGCATCCTTATGGTACTATTGATACCTTTGTAGCACATGTGGGGGTTAGATTTACTCATGTTTCCTACCAACATTCTCATTAGGACTAAAATATTGTTTAGTCCTCGAGACAACTTAGTGAAATTTCTTGTAATTAGCTTCCTTTTAACTTTCATCAATGACACTCCCTTCTCTACTCATACATTCAAATTTCACAAACCCTATTCTTCCTACTTCAGGGCCTCTCCTTTCTTTCTTACTTGAAAACAAGCATTTTATAGTACCATGCCCTTCTCCATGATATCGTGTTGTCATCTTTATTTTAAATCTTCCTTGTGCATGGTATCTTTCTAGTTCTCCTCTTTGGTTCCTCCAACAACCACACTTCCATGACATTTTCTAAGTCAGATCTTAATTCTCCACTTTTTACAAATATCTCTCTTCGAGTTTGGTTCTCTTCCAACATCACTCGTAAGGATTTTTCCTATTATAGATATCCTTCTACTTCATCCATCATTGTTTTCTTCGCCATCTTCATAATTGTGTATTTCCTCCACATGGACCTCATCCATTTTGGTTCCAAAAGTTAAGTGTATAATCTTTTCATCTCCTTGGAATGGAATTTCTTCTTATTTTGAGTCAAAGATCCCATTGCAATTGAAAATTACTCCAAGTTTAGTAGGACAAGATATGGCATAGGGGTTCCTTTATTGCATATCCATCACTTTGAAATCAACCTATGATGAGGTTGAGGATTTGTTTCTACCTAAACTATTGCTAATTAAAACAAAATTCAATCAAACATTAGAATTCCAATTGACAAAGTTGTATATCTTGCTACTGTCCAAATAGGAAGAGAAAGATTATCTGGGTTGGATTCTTTTGTTGCATTTGAAATGGACATGAGCTAACTAAACTAAAAAAATTGACTAAGTACATCAGAAAATAAGGAAGTAAGTAGAAATAGAGAACTAAATTTATAGAAATTGATCCAGAAGCTGAAATAACAGAAAACAGGGAACCTAGATCCAAGATTTGGAGCTCACTGCTAGGGACACCAGTGCGTGGCATAGATGTCTATGCCTAGCACTGTCATCTACACGAGCTTGAAATTTGCATTCTATACATGTATGAAATGGCACAAGTTTCAATAAATCTTGTTGACAACAAAGATGGAAAATAGTGCATGAAAGTCGAATAATTAAAATAAATAACTAGAAATGAAATAAAGATAAGGAAAGGGAAGAAAGACACAAACACTCATGCGTTTGTGATCTTTATTCTCTCAATATCCAACTTGCAAGAAAGGAGGAAAAGGGTTGGGTTGTATGGAGGTTTGCCTCAGTCAAACCCTGTCTTCGGTATTTCTACCTCAACGACAACTCGATATAATACAATGATAAAGTGTGTGCTCTTGTATCCTATGTGTATCTAGAATAGCGACAAGCAGTGACAAACAATAATATATTCAAGCTAACTAATAAAATACTTCAAATCATAAAGACAAGAATTGATCTAAATGAATGAAAGCAATATGCTAGGATAGTTACAAGAGATTTGTTGGAAGGCTATCACATCAAAGAACAAGAAGAATCCACTCTTTGAGGATGTTGATCACGTGTGAGAGTGCAAAGGGAATCAAAATGAATCAAATGAAATCAATAACCTAAAATAAAGAGCTTGACATACAAATACAATGGTACAAGTAGTATGATAGTGAGTGATCAATTCGACGGAGCTTCGCTGTGAAAATTTATGATTATGTGAATGGCAAAATGAAAAGTTTTTTTTATAGAAAAGGAAGGAGGGAAAAAAGTTGGGCAGAGAGTCATTTGGGCATGGATAGGCATGAAAAAAGCTTGGAATGCCACGCAAGAAAAAATGCTCCTTCTAAATGAGTTGATAAATTGTAAGATGCTATCCAAATGTGAGCACTTGGTGCAAATGTTTGCGCCTAGCGCTCCAGTCTAGGCAACTTCAGGTCTTAAAAGGTTGTCTTAGCTTGGGACATTAGAATCCCAACTAACGAAGATGTATATCTTGCCACTGTCCAAATAGGAAAAGCAAGATTATCCGGGTTGGATTCTTTTGTTGCATTTGAAATGGACATGAGCTAACTAAACTAATGAAATTGACTAAGTACATCAGAAAATAAGGAAATAAGTAGAAATAGAGAACTAAATTTATAGACACTGATCTAGAAGTTGAAATAATAAAAAATAGGGAACTTGGAACCAAGATTTGGAGCTCACTGCTAGGGATACCAGTGTGTGGCATAGACGTCTACACCTAGCACTGTCATGTACATGAGCTCGAAATCTACATTCTGCACATGTATGGATTGGCACGAGTTTCAGTAAATCTTGTTGACAACAGAGATGGAAATAGTGCATGAAAGTGGAGTAATTAAAATAAATAACTAGAAATGAAATAAAGATAAGGAAAGGGAAGAAAGATACAAACACTTGTGTGTTTGTGATCTTTATTCACTCAATCTCCAACCTGCAAGAAAGGAGGAAAAGGGTTGGGTTGTATGGAGGTTTACCTCAGTCAAACCCTGTCTTTGGTATTTCTACCTCAACAATATCTCGATATAATACGATAATAAAAAGTGTGCGCTCTTGTATCCTATGTGTATCTAGAATAGCGACAAGCAATGACAAACAATAATATATTCAAGCTAACTAATAAAATACTTCAAATCATAAAGACAAGCATTGATCTAAATGAAATGAAAGAAATATGCTAGGATAGTTACAAGAGATTCATTGGGAGGCTATCGCATCAGAGAACAAGAAGACTCTATTCTTCGAGGATGGTGATCATGTGCGAGAGTGCAAATGGAATCAAAATGAATCACATGAAATCAATAACATATAACAAAGAGCTTGACATGCAAATATAATGGTACAAGTAGTATGATAGTAAGCGATCAATTCGACGGAGCTTCGCTATGAAAATTTGTGATTATGTGAATGGCAAAATGAAAGGTTTTTTATAGAAAAGGAAGGAGGGCAAAAAGTTGGGCAGAGAGTCATTTATACATGGATAGGCATGCAAAAAGCTTGGAATGCCACACAAGAAAAAATGCACCTTCTAAATGAGTTGACAAACTGGAAGATGTTATCCAAATGTGAGCACTTGGTGCAGATGTTTGCGCTTAGCACTCCAGTCCAAGCAACTTCAGGTCTTAAAAGGTTGTGCTGGCTTGGGACATTAGAATCCCAACTGACGAAGATGTATATCTTGCTACTATCCAAATAGGAAGAGCAAGATTATTCGGGTTGGATTCTTTTGTTGCATTTGAAATGGACATGAGCTAACTAAACTAACAAAATTGACTAAGTACATCAGAAAATAAGGAAATAAGTAGAAATAGAGAACTAAATTTATAGAAATTGATCTAGAAGTTGAAATAACAAAAAATAGGGAACCTAGAACCAAGATTTGGAGCTCACTGCTAGGGACACCAGCGCATGGCATAGATGTTTGCACCTAGCACTATCACCTAAAAGAGCTTGAAATATGCATTCTATACATGTACGGATTGGCACGAGTTTCAGTAAATTTTATTGACAACAAAGATGGAAAATAGTGCATGAAAGTCGATTAATTAAAATAAATAACTAGAAATGAAATAAAGATAAGGAAAGGGAAGAAAGACACAAACGCTCGTGCGTTTGTAATCTTTATTCGCTCAATCTCCAACCTGCAAGAAAGGCGGAAAAGGGTTGGGTTGTATGGAGGTTTGCCTCAGTCAAACCATCTCTTCGGTATTTCTACCTCAACGATAGCTTGATATAATACAATGATAAAAAGTGTATGCTCTTGTATCTTATGTGTATCTAGAATAGTGACAAGCAGTGACAAACAATAATATATTCAAGCTAACTAATAAAATACTTCAAATCATAAAGACAAGCATTGATCTAAATGAAATGAAAGCAATATGCTAGGATAGTTACAAGAGATTCGTTGGAAGGCTATCGCATCAGAGAATAAGAAGACTCTATTCTACAAGGATGGTGATCATGTGCGAGAGTGCAAAGGGAATCAGAATGAATCACATGAAATCAATAACCTACAATAAAGAGCTTGACATGCAAATACAATGGTACAAGTATTATGATAGTGAGTGATCAATTTGATGGAGCTCACTATGAAAATTTGTGATTATGTGAATGGCAAAATGAAAGGTTTTTTATAGAAAAAGGAAGGAGGGGAAAAAGTTGGGTAGAGAGTCATTTGGGCATGGATAGGCATGCAAAAAGCTTGGAATGCCACGCAAGAAAAAAAAATGCACCTTCTAAATGAGTTAACAAACTAGAAGATGCTATCCAAACGCGAGCACTTGGTGTAGATGTCCACACCTAGCACTCCAGTCTAGCCAACTTCAGGTCTTAAAAGGTTGTGCTAGCTTGGGACATTGCTAGGGTCAAGGCACTTTTGCAAATTTAGGTTTAGGCAAGCAAAAAGAGGTCAAAACAGAGGTTAAATGGAAAGAATGCTAAAGCGAGTACCAAGTAGAGCGTGAAATTGCGTGCGAACACAATTTATGATGCTACACAACCCTCCTTTTTATTACCTTGAGATTTACTTCCATATTCTTCAAAGTTCTTATGTGCATCTAGGAGTGTCATTTGGAAAGGCAATACCAAATGGTGTATCTTCAAGTTGTAGTCTCCCTAACAATTCTTAGGTGCATTTGGGAACTATATCGATATCTATGCCAACATATGATATCGTATAAATTTTATTGTTCTATTGGTCTACTTAACATCTAACATTATAGATTGCTTTTTCCAATTGTTGGACGTTTTCAGTGCATTTTTAGCTCGATGCATCTTCTTACCTTTGCTTTGCTTATTCTAACAATTTGAAAATTATTTTATCTTGTTAATTAGATCTTCTTCTTGCATTGAGATGGCCATCTCCTTCATCTTCTCTACTTCTACCATGGAAAAACATATTTTCCTCTCCCAATCTTTTTGTTCTTTTCTAATTAGTTCTTTTAACCTTACTTGGGTCACATTTTTTTATTCATATACTCTACTTCATCTTCTTCCTTTGAATCCTCTACAATATTATTCTTCTTTTTAGTATTTTTTCCTCTTTTGGTGGTTCTATTATTTTTTCCTTCTTTTCTCGTCTCTTTGATTGTCGTCTTTATTAGGCTCTCCTTCCATTCCTTGTATTTTTATTTCTCTCTCTTTTCCTAGTCATATAATGTCTCTTCAATCTCAAAATTTTCCATATTTTTTGTCGTTTGGCATCTTCTTACATTGGATCCTCCCCTCTTAGATATCTTTATCATCACCTTATATCTCCTTTGTGCATTTTGATTAGACAATTCATCAATTAGTACTAGATGCAACCCCATTTTTGTAGTAATGTGTAGTCTTGGGATAACTAAATGAATCACAAGACTCATTGTTATAAAATCCACAAGTCAATTTATTTTTTTGCTCTACATATGTTTGCATAATGGCCTATTTTCCCACACTAGTAGAAATTGATGCCCTCTCTTCTACATTGACCCTTTCCTCTATTTCCACTATAATAACATCCTATGTATCCTCCTTGACAGTTTTCATCATAGTTGTATAAAGGGTTGTTTGAGTTTGAAGTTATAGTGCTAGGTTTTCTACATAATTAATCGATCTTCAATAAGGGGTGGGTTGTGGTGGTGGGCCACCCTATATAGATGTGTAAAATAATTTTCTGGTCACTGCATGAATCTAATACATCTTAAATTATCTTAAACTACATCCTCGTCATTTGGAAATATGTTGTACCATGGATCACATCTATTGTGCATTCCTCCAATGACTGAAATATATACAAATGGTAGTCATCAGTTTCATGGCCATATATTCCTATAATACATTGCACCATACTTTTAAAGGTTTCTTTTTCACTATGCCAAACTCAACCCTAAGTGTGGGTCTCTCTTGGTCCCCTCTATAATTGGACACTAACTTCTAGAGTGTCCTTTGTTAAATTATTGATTGTGCCATATTTTGGACCTTCTAGGAAGAGATGCTCCTGTGGCCTCTCCTTTTGCTAAGATTTCTTGCTAAACAATTGCAACTATTCTAGTTCATGTCATCTTTTTGTATTCTTGATTTAACACATGTATTGCTCACTCTTCTCCATGAGTGTGCTTCAATTTTGGAAGCCATTTCTATCACTTCTACAAATGTACTAAATGTTGGAAATATGCAGCCATTTAGAATAATTCCTCATAACTCAATGAGAGATTAATATGCAACAATAACCATGAATACGCATGCAAAAGAAATAGACAATCATACCATCAATTGGTGAGACAAGATATACCCTAGGAAAACCCTCATTGAGGGAAAAACCCAGCCTCCAAAAGAATCTATCTCTCATGTATTATTCAACAATAAAGATTACAATACATAATGAATACCCTGAAGCATCAAGCTCTCTACTTGAACTCCATGTGAACAAGCATGTAACCACACATCAAATGTCATGCTTCAAACCCTCACAAATGTAACCTACAAGAGATGCTTAAACAAGCTAAACCCAATCAAAGCTCAAACAACCAACCTCAACAACTACCTGTGTGTTTGCACTTTTATAGGGATAAGCTCACACAAATAAAATGTGTGGTATGGCTAAACCATCTATCCCAAAACCATGAGTCTACAAAACCATTGACTCCCACACTTAATTATTGGTACTAAGTTTTTCCAATAATTAAATAATTAATTACTCTATGTGTCCCACACACATAATTTAATTAACCCAACATTACATACAACTTTTACAAGTGACACCAAATAAATATTTAATGTGGATAAACACATCACATGGATGCACCACAAATAAATATTTTTTTACATAATAAAATAATACCAATGTTATGCAAGGTGTACAACACACCTACTCCAACATTCTCCCACTTGTTGTATACATTGCATAAGGGATCAACAAGTAAACTCAAAACATCAAGGAAACCATCTATATGCCCAACATGTAGCATATAAACATCCATGTGCTCCAAGATACCTGCAACAATAATCAAGGTGTCCACCATCTCAATAAGAATCCCCTCATCCTCCATCATGCCAAACCATGAAGGATAAGATCCTCCAAAGAGATGCCACACTAAATGATGTAGAGCGCACAATGGTTGCGTAGGTTTTATCAACAAACTGATCGGTGAGAGAGTAGCCTATGTCTTGGTGAGCTACTATTGTCAGCCAAACATAACTCGTCGGCCACCATAGAACTTACCTCTCTGATCTTATGAGTCTCCCTAATGGAGAACTCTATGTTTTGCACCTATCGGTAGGACTTGACACCGTCGGCAACCCAACAAAACCTTCCACTGATACACCAATCACATCGACATCACATTCAAACACATTCGTCAGCCAGTCTTCAATCATCGGCGAACGCTAGGGTTTTCTATGCCGATACTCCTATATGTTGTTGCACAGTCTGCCTTCACCAAACCCTAGCACATGGAGATGCTAGGCGATCTACTGTGCATCTTGCACTGTCCAGATCCTCTGTGCTGCAAAACGATGAAACACACAGGAAACAAAAAAACACATATTGTACAATGAAGCCATTCCACTGATTTTGACAGAAATCTCACCAGTGGAATGCTTCACTTCGACATTTTGCAACAATGGAAATACATAAAGGAAAGGAAATCTACAGCTAACAAACTTGCAATTACAGAGAACATGAATCGAAATGACGGAATAGAATATCTTTATTTCTCTTTGAAACAATGTTCAATCACACTCAACCTCCTCTCTGTGATCTGATTACATTCGATCACAATATCATATGACTAATTACAACCTCAAACCCTAATACTTGATCTTGTTCATTTCCCTGGCTTTTATAGATTCACCCAGAGTAGTACCAAACTGACTCCAAGTGGCTGGGAAACGCTACTGCCTATTTTTGGCATTATTGCTATTTTTAGTATTATGCGATTATAATTGACAAATGTCACTTGGGACTTACAAAATGAACCTAGATTTATTCCACTCAGACTCACACATGGCACTAGCCCTTACAATTGGTCACTTGGACCTTATACAACACCAAAAGATCAAAATGAACATGAAATTAATTAAAGTATCTAGGTGCCCCTGCACCATACTCCCGGGGTTAACATAACTCAAGTCCCTTGAGGAACCAAGTTTGAAATGGAAACCCCATGTTTGATGATGTCTTCCTCGCTCATCTAGGTTACATCCTCATCAGGTAAACCATGCCATTTGACCAGATACTGCTTGTAGGTTTTATGTCTGGTCTTCTTCTGAACTTTGGTGTCTAAAATACAGTCTCGCTGTACTGGCTGACTCGGTGAAAAATTAGAAATCCATTCTGCATCCCCTGCTCCTATCACATCTGAATCTGTAACATTGTCTCCCCTGAATGGAAATAGTTTTGACACATTGAAAATGGGTGATATCGCTAAACCTAGAGGAAGTTCAATTTCGTATGCATTAGGCCCAAATTTGTGTATAATCTTGCATGGACCTATCTTCTTCATAAGAAGGTTCGTGGGCTGCCCCTTTGGAAGTCTTTCCTTCTTCAGATATGCCATTACCAGATCTCCAACTTTGTATTGGACATCCGTTTTCTTCTAATCAGCTCTCTCTTTGTATTTCCCTATGTTCTTCTGGATAATTTCCCTTATAGCATCATGGATATCCTTCATACTGACTATAAAATCTTCTCCTTGTGCACTCCTTTTCTCCATGAGCTGGAGATCCCTAAGCTCCAAAATTCCCCTGGGATGAATCCCATATACAACTTCAAAAGGGCTCTTTCCTGTGCTCCTATTAACAGAATCGTTATATGCAAACTCTGCTTGTGGGATTATCATATCCCATGCTTCTCCATGTTGTTTAGTCAAACACCTCAAAAGATTACCCAGTGATCTATTCACCACCTCAGTTTGTCCATCCGTCTGAGGGTGATAGGCTGACATGAAAGATAATTGAGTGCCCAATTTCTTCCACAATGTATGCCAAAAATGTCCCACAAACTTGGGATCTTTGTCAGTGACAATACTCAATGGCAAACCATGAATGCGAACTATTTCTTTAAAGAATAGACCAGCAATGTGTGAAGCATCATTGGTACATTTGCATGGTACAAAATGAGCCATTTTACTGAATCGATCAACTACAACAAATACACTGTCGAAACCTCTTTGAGTCCAGGGAAGACCCAAAACAAAATCCATACTGATGCACTCCCATGGCCTTTGCAGAATTGGAAGTGGTTGATAGAGACCTACATTGGATGAAGTCCCTTTGGCTCTCTGGCAAATGTGACAACTATCTACAAATTTTTTGACATCTATTTACATCTTAGGCCAGAAGTAAAACCTTGTCACTTGCTCCAATGTCTTGTCCAGTCCAAAATGACCTCCAAGACTATTGTAATGTTTCTCTTTTATGATGTTCTCCCTCATGGAACACGTAGGTACACACAGTTGGCTGCCTTTGAACGGTAGCCCTTGCTGTAACAAATATTCAAAAAAATTAGAATGATAGGAATCTGAAAATTGTGAAAAAACTGCATATATCTCCTTGAAGTCCTCATCATCCTGGTACATATTCTTGAGAGAATCCACTCCCACACTCTGCAACTGGATTTCCTATATAGTGCACACTCTTCTGCTTAGAGCATCTGCCACCTTGTTGGCTTGTCCCTTCTTATGTTTGATGGAAAAAGTATACGCCTAGAGTTGTTCGACCCACTTCATATGCCTGTGATTTAGCCTCTCCTACAAATTCAGAAAACTCAAAGCATGGTTGTCAGTATAAATAATGAATTCCTTGGGCAAGAGATAATGTCTCCATTTTTTCAATGCTTGAACCATTGCATACAATTCTAGATCATATGTGGAATACTTTCGTTTAGCATCATTCAGCTTTTCACTGAAGAAAGCAACAGGTCTGCCTTCCTGACTCAAGACAGCACCAATGGCAAGGTTACTGGCATCACATTCCACAGTCAACAACTTATTAAAATCAGGCAAAACCAAAATAGGTTTCTCTGCTATTTTCTGTTTGAGAATCTCAAAAGACTCATCAGCTGCTCTATTCCAAACAAACTTACATTTATGTCCTCCTTTTATGGTATCCAGAATGGGTGCACAAATATGACTGAATCCTCTTATGAATTTCCTATAAAAAGTTGCCAACCCATGAAAACTCCTTACATCACTGATAGTTTTGGGTGCTGGCCAAGACAGAATAGCATTTACCTTCTCTGGATCCATTTTCAAATTGCCCTGGGATATCACAAATCTAAGGTATGTGAGTTCTTCCTTCATGAAGACACTCTTCTCCATATTGATCATCAATTTCTCCTCATGTAACTTCTTCAACACTTGTTCCAAATGCTACAAATGTTCTTCTTTTGTCCTGCTGAAAACTAGAATATCGTCAAGATAGACAACAACAAATTCGCCAATAAAATCTTTCAATACCTCATTCATTAGATGCATGAAAGTACTGGGAGCATTGGACAGACCAAATGGCATCACCAGCCACTCATAAAGACCTTCATTAGTCTTAAAGGTTGTCTTCCATTCATCCCCTTGTCTAATCCCGATCTGATGGTATCCACTTTTGAGATCAATTTTAGAAAAATACCGAGCTCCACCCAAACAATCCATGAGGTCCTCTATTCTGGGCATAGGAAACTTATATCTGATGGTGATCTTATTTATGGCTCTCGAATCAGTACATAACCTCCATTTGCCATCCTTCTTGGGAGCTAAAACTGTGGGTACAACACATGGACTAAGACTTTTCCTCACCAGGCCTTTATCCAACAATTCTTGTACTTGTTTAGCAATCTCCTCATTCTAATTAGGTGTCATTTTATAAGCTGGTTTATTTGGCAATGTGGATCCTGGGATGAAGTCAATCTAATGACTTATGTCTCTTACAGGGGGTAGTACATTGGGCATATCCTCCACCATGATACCCTTATATTTTTCTAACAATTCCTGCACTTCCTTAGGGACTTTTTCCTTGCTGTTTTTAGACAAATCAGAGTTGTCTTTAGGTTTCAAAATCAGAGCATACCCCTGGGTTCCCTCTTCTTTCAGAGTATGGAGAAACTCTTTCCCACTCATTAACATGATACTTGAGCCTACATTCTTGTCTACACCCTCTTCTGGTAAAGGATCCATCTTATATTGTCTACCATTCTTAGTGATCACAAAGGAATTGGATTTACCATCATGTTGGGCTTGTACATCATACTGCCAAGGTCTTCCTAATAGTAAATGGCATGCATCCATGGGAATTATATCACACAAAAGTTTATCCCCATACTCCCCTATCTGAAATTCTACCCAAGCTTGTTCATCAACCAAGACTTGTTGCCCTTTGTTCAGCCATGACACCTTGTATGGACTCACATGTGGCAATCTTTTCAAATTCAATTTCTCTACCATTTCTACTAAAACTAAATTTTCAGTTGAGCTAGAATCAACAATTACCTTACACCTTTTGCCGGAAACTTTACACAGAGTTCTGAATAGTGTCTTCCTCTGGGGTGGTTCCTTGTTCTGTGGTACCTTCAGCATCGTCCTTCTCATCATGAGATTCTCTCCATCTTGTGCTGGAGCTGCGCTTCCCATAGGTGAGTTCACATTCTAACAATCTTCTTCTTGAATCAGCTGGCTCCTTCTCTCTCCTCCATGAGAGCTTGAGGCTTTTTCCGGACACTTGCTTGCTGTGTGCCCGATTTGGTTACAATTATAACATCTTCCCATGAAGACATTAGGACCTCTGCTTGGTCCACCAAATCTGCCTCTTCCATTGGGTCTCCTTCCTCTGAAACCCTCTCTGGAACCAGATTCTCCACTGTGTTCTTGCTGACTAGACTCCCCTTGAGTCTTCTAGAACTGATTTATGCCACCAAAGCTATTTCTGCCCTTGAAATTTCTTCCACCTCTGCCTCTGTTATGTTGTTCTCCTTTTCTTTTCTGCTTCTCTTCTACTCTTAGTGCCACTTGGAAACACTTGTCCACAGTTTCTGGTGTCAAGATGGTAATCTCATCTTGTATACTATACTTCAAGCCATTAATATATCTAGCAACTCTTCCTTTCTCATCCTCAGCATGTCCATGCCTTAGAGACAATTTATGAAATTCCTCAGTATAGGTGGATACATCCATATCCTTCTATCTGAGGTTCTGCATTTTCCTGTATATCTACACTTCATAATCCACTGGTAGGAACTGAGCCTTGATCCTCTCTACCATCTGACTCCAGGATGAGATCATGCTCTTGCCACTCTTCACCCTTTCTCCCTGGGTGTAGTTCAACCACATGAGTGCAGCGCCCTTCAATTTCATCTTTGCAAACTTGACTCTTCTATTCTCCAGTACCTCCTTGTACTTGAAATAATTATTCAGAGCCTTGACCCATTCGATGACTTCATTTGCGTCCATCTTTCCGCTGAACATCGGAATCTCCATTCTTGCCTTGGACGACTCCTTACCAAGTGATTTTATGGCCTCCAGAAATTATTTCTAGTTTGCAGATATACCTGTTTGTTCTGGGGTTGTTTCCTCTTCCCCATCTTCTTCTTCTTCATCAGACTCCTCGTCTGATTTCCTGCCTTTTCCTAAGGTCTTCAACTTAGCCTGGAGTGCTTCCTTGACTCTAGTCTTGATCATTTCCTCCATCTCCTTGAATTTCTTGACCACTTCGGTGGTCATTCCCTTTGGAGGCATATCACTAGCCCCTTCTTCACTTTATCTATCTGACATAAACATTCATAGACAACGCCAACACTTCTGCAGACCTTTCGCTAGCTTTGATACCAAAATGATGCAGAGCGCACAATGGTCGCGTAGGTTTGATCAACAAACTGATCGACGAGAGAGTAGCCTATGTCTTGGCAACCTTCTGTTGTCAGCCAAACATAACCCGTCGGCCACCTTAGAACTTACCTCTCCGATCTTACGAGTCTCCCCGATGAAGAACTCTATGTTTCGCACCTATCGATAGGACTTGACACCATTGGCAACCCAACAAAACCTTCCACTGATACACTGATCATGTCGACATCACATTCAAACACATTCGTCGGCCAATCTTCAATCATCAGCGAACGCTAAGGTTTTCTACGCCAATACTCCTATACGTCGTTGCACAGTCTACCTTCACCGAACCCTAGCACATGGAGATGCTAGGCAATCTACTATGCATCTCGCACTGTCCGGATCCTCTGCGCCGCAAAACGATGAAACACACATGAAACAAAAAAACACATTGTACAATAAAGCCATTCCATTGATTTCGACAAAAATCTCACTAGTGGAATGCTTCACTTCGACATTTTGCAACAACATATATACAAAAGGGAAAGGAAATCTATAGCTAACAAACTTGCAATTACAGAGAACAGGAATCGAAATGACAGAACATAATATCTTTATTTCTCTTTGAAACAATGTTCAATCACACTCAACCTCCTCTCTGCGATCTGATTACATTCGATCACAATATCATATGATTGATTACAACCTCAAACCCTAATACCTGATCTTGTTCATTTCCCTGGCTTTTATAGATTCACCCAGAGTAGTACCAAACTGACTTCAAGCGGCTGGGAAACACTACTACCTATTTTTGGCATTACTGCTATTTTTAGTATTATGCGATTACAATTGACAAATGTCACTTGGGACTTACAAAATGAACCTAGATTTATTCCACTCAAACTCACACATGGCACTAGGCCTTACAATTGGTCACTTGGACCTTATACAACACCAAAACATCAAAATGAGCATGAAATTAATTAAAGTATCTAGGTGCCCATGCACCACTAAACTATCACATAAAAGCAAGAAACCTACATTAACTGATATACAAACACAAACACCAAATCCAATGGTAACAAATAGGCTCGAGTAGCTGACAAGAACCAATCACCATAGCTGAAATAACAATCACAACTAGTTGTTAATGCATCAATTAACATACCTCCAACCCAAGGTATAAGTAGACCTTATGCCATCAACATATCCAACTCAAATCTCAATGATAACAAGTCCCTGTATATACTCAGTCCTGCATAAAGAAGCTCTCTGAGGTAACAACACAAAGCACATGATAACAAACCTCAAGACCCTCCATACTGTAATATAATGAGAACATCCAACAAAGGAACCATATACATCCTGGAACTCCCACTGCATGAGTAAATGTCAAATCTGAAAATAGATTAAGGCATCCAAAGATCCACTAATAGTACTCACATAGAAGGTGTGGATAAATCCTCCATCACATAGTGTCAAAGAACACACACATAGACATGCAAAATCTACAAACTAAATAACTAAAACATAACTCTCACCTCAAGTCCATATCTCTCCTAAATCATCCACATCATAAGAGAAAGAAGTCAAAGAGTCTCAAAAGCTCTATACACATCAACTCCAATGTCAAGTGAACATAAAAATCTAGGAAGAAGAGCAAGACCAATCAAGAGAGAACTTGCAAATCATTTAACCATGTCCTATCCACACTATTGTGCTATCGCTGTGAAAAAAATGACCTCCTTTACAACCCCAAAACAAGAAACCTCATCAACATCCAATAAATCAAGATGCAAGCATCTCAAACCAAAGGTAGATCAAACTCATAACCATCCCAAAATAGGAATAAACGCAAAGCCACTAACCATCTCCATTACACACAATGATCTCATAACAACTCAGGATCAAACATAAGGAGATAACTAATCATATCCATGCATCCACTGCTCAAACAAGGCCTCACAACCATAATGCATAGCTCAAAACTCAAGCATGAGAAGACAAGATGCAAAGAAAAGAATGCATTTGAAAATTAGGTGGGCATACCTATCAAATCATTCACCGCCGAGTGGACCAAGAGTGGGGATGAGATTGCTCCTCCAAAATGCACCAAGCCTCAAAGATTCTCTCCAAGAACAATCTCCTCAACATGTCCATATTGAACTCACATCCAACCAAGGTGTAGGCTCCTCGGTCTTGCTTCTGAAATCCTCATCAAAGAGTAACCATCTCAACACATGTCTCTAATCCCAAGAGAACTCAAGCCTCACCTAAGTCTCCAAATATCAATGAGCACCTCCATGATCAATCCATGCTAAACTCTAAAAGCAAATGACCAATGTACTCAATACCAAGAGAACCAACAAGATCATAGTCAAAGCTCCAATTGTAGAATCAAGAAACTAATCGTGAAATCATGATCTAATCATCTCCACAAAGGAAGATCACATGCACTAATGTACACATCATATCTAAAGAGAACATGTATCATGATAACACTCAAAACTAGTATCCATAGTAAACCAAGACACAATACCAACACCTCTAAACCAAGGATCAACATCTCCAAATCACGTGAAGATAACCATATCTTGCCAAAGCTACCATTGAACTATGATACTGAGCTATACATGGCAACAATATAAACATCAAACCATCACTGTCAAAATCTCCCACTGAAACATGTAACCAAGCTATCCATGACATCGTGATAACCATCTCCTAAATGAAGATCATACATGGCCCCAACACAAACAAAGAATCCCACTATAACGACACGGCTCCCAAAAGGTTTGAGTAAAACTTAATCTCCAAACCAAAAAGATGAACAAAACCTGTAAACCAAACATCAATGATCCAACACCACCAAAATTGTACCTGTAAAACAATCATGTCATGCCAATGTCCCAACCAAACAAGGAGCATCCATGGCACCATAATCACCACCCAATGTACCTACACCAAACTCCCATCAAGTCTCACACAACTGTACCATATAGTCAACAAACATAGGTCCCATATCATGACTGTATTAGGTAATACCATCTCTCTATATCTCATAATGACAAGCAAAACAATGAAAGATGTGATTAAACCAAGCCACAAATCAGAGTCTACATCAACACTAAAATATCTATGGGCATAGACAACCCACACCCAAGTCATATATGCAAACTGTAAGTATAGACAACCTATAACATCACACAACTTGTAGATCTCACAATGTAGCGTGTAAATTCAACAATATACTGGTAACCATGTCAGATGAGGAAAATTAGAGATAAACATGTAAGTATACAATGACTCAAACACCGAATCACCTCAAATTCAATTTGCCATCAACTCACAAAAGCACCATAAGTCAAAGAGAACAAAAATAGCTCAAATTGATAAAAACCTGAACAAACCTAAGTGTGATAGGTGAAAAATGCAATCCAAACATAAACGAAAGATGAACAAAATCAAGTACAAGTCACTTCCTTTTTGCACAAACAATTTGCCTACACTGATCGAGCATATTGAAGTTGCACCCAAACTCAATTGATTGCTCCTTGCTCTTGTTATGTGGATTGCTCTATTTGCTAATAATGTAAATATCGATGTCCCAAGGAATGAAAATAATAGCATCAGTATACTAAAATGAGAGATCCCCAGAAATGGAGAAAGAGGTTTGATTTATAGACCTATGAGACAACAGATCTACGGTTGAGGATGATCAAAAAGATCAATGGTTGAGGATGGTTGAAAGAATGTGCACGAATGAGAGAAAGACAAGTGTCCTTGTCCTCTCATGCATCAAGGGAGTTAACAAATCTGATTAAGGAGTTGACTGAATTGATTGATCAAATGACTGAATTGATTGGGTAGTGAACTGAATTGATTGCTTAGTGAACTCACTTGATTGACTAGTTAACTAAATTGATTGATTAGTTAACTAGATTGACTAACATGTTAACTGATTTGATTGATTAGTTATCTAAATTAATTGAGAGTGAAATATGGATGAGAGGGAATAATAGGAAATTAAATAAATAAATAATTTAATTTCATGAGTACATGTGATAAATGAATTAACTATTAAATTTAATTCATTTTGGAGGAAAAAAGACTAATTAAATAAATAGTTTGAATTTATTATTTAAATTGGAGGGAAATTGATTTAATTAAATAATCATAATTATTTAATCAAATGTGGAGGATAAATTGATTTAATTAAACAATTAGGATTATTTAATTAATATGGAGGATAAATTTATTTAATTAAATAATCAAGATTAATTAATTGACATGGAGGATAAATTGATGAACAATCAAATAATTAAGAATTAATTAATTAATGAAGTATGACAAATGAAAGCTTGATCTGGGAATGCGTCAATTTTAGGTGTCTACACTAAGAATATTATCTCCAAACCTGTTCTACTGCGTAGTCCTCATAAATACCTTTCCAACACCTATAAGAAGTCCAAAATCTAACTCCATATGCACGAGTTATGCCCGGTCAAAGTTCAAAATGCACATCTAGCTTCCAACTGGAAAAACATTATCAAAATGGCAAAAATCTAGAAAAATCTCTAATATCACAGCGAAGTACATGAAAAGAGCTTTTTGTCAGCTATAAAAAGTTGAAAATTTGACATCTTGGGTGAAAGTTATGCCCCTTGGAAAAAAATCTGTCTTATTAGGTTTATGGAGCAAAAATTGGTGGCCACTGGGTGGTTGGTCGGTGGACATTTGGCGGCCCACCGGTAGTGGTGGCACTTGGATGACGATGTGGTGGCGGAGGTGGTGGCAAATTTTTAAAAATAGTTTAAAAGGTTTAAAGTTTTAATTTTTGAATTTTTTTTTAATATTTTATTTTAAAGCCCCATAGAGCTGGGTTGGGCGCTGACCTGGAATCTAATTGTCCTTGTCGAACCGGTGTTGAGACCGAGGGCCAACTAAAGGGTTTTCTAACTTGGACCCGCCAACCAAGAGCCAACCGACCTTGACACTCAAGTCGGTCAACCCTGTTGGCCATGCCGACCGGCCTGCCACACCGTATTAGGCACAGGGCTAGGTATAGGGTGGGGTCTGCGTACCCCCTGCCTATCATTTTTTAAAGGATTTTAAAAGCAGTGCAATTTAAAAAAAAATCTAACCTCTTCAGATGCCCTCTGGTCGTACGACCAAGGTTGGGGGCAAAAAAATTGCATTTTTTTATAATGGCCAAAATAGGTCAAATTTTATATGAATCTTCATGTCTTGGGCTTCCTGGACTCAATGGCAAGGTTTATTTTGTCCTAGGAGGTCATCTGTGGAATCTCCTCCCCAAAACCCTCTTAATGAAAACCCAAAACAAGCCCTTTTCTCCATATTTTTCAACACCCAAATCTACAAAAAATAACCACAAAACTGCAACCCCAAAACCCTAACTTTGTAATACAAAACCAAAACCCTCATACCTTGCAATATCTTCATTCTTTTCATGCAAGTCCATGGATTCAACTATGCACAAAAAATCCACTCATGGCTAGGGTTGGCAAATAGGGATTTCCTCCCAAATCAAGGCAACCAAGCTCTGATACCAAATGTTGGAAATATGCAACCATATAGACTAATTCCTCATAACCCAGTGAGAGATTAATATGCAACAATAGCCATAAATCCACATGCAAAATAAATAGACAATCATACTATCAATGGGTGACACAATATATGCCTTGGGAAAACCTCCGTTGAGGGAAAAAAACCAACCTCGAAAAGCATCCATCTCTCATGTATTATTCAGCTATAAAGATTACAATACATAATGAATACCCTGAAGCATCAAGCTCTCTACCTGCACTCCATGTGAACAAGCATGTAACCACACATCAAATGCCATGCTTCAAACCCTCACAAATGCAACCTGGAAGAGATATTCAAATAAGCTTAACCCAACCAAAGCTCAAACAACTAACCTCAACAATTACCCGTGTGTTTGCTTTTATAGAGATAATCTCACACAAATACATGTGGCATGGTAAAACCATCTATCCCAAAACCATGAGTCTACAAAACCATTGGCTCCCACACTTAATTATTGGTACTAAGTTTTTCCAATAATTAAATAGTTACAAATAAATAATTAATTACTCTATGTGTTCCACACAAAATAATTAACCCAATGTTACATACAACTTTTACAAATGGTACCAAATAAATATTTAATGTGGATAAACACATCACATGGATGCACCACAAACAAATATTTATTTTATATAATAAAATAATACCAATGTTATTCAAGGTGTACAACACACCTACTCCAACACTAAAAACTTTCCCATATAATGTTGCTTTGATGTAAGGAATGAGGCCTGATGTGAACCATTCTATTATCTGCTTCTCCATTTTAATGGTTCTTCTAGTTTTTGTGCTACACTCTTAAATCTTTGATTATAATACTTTATATCCTCACCTTTCTTTTGGGCCATCTCACACATTTTCCTTACACTTTTAGATGTGGTTTCAAGGGATTAGAAATTATTTATGAATTTTGTTCTAAGCTCATCCCATGTTTTGTCATGTTTTAGACAAAACTTCATATACTACTTCAAGGCATCTTCCCTTAATGTATCCACAAAATCACCGAGTTTCAGGTTTGATAATCATTTATGAATATCTTTCTCCACATTGATTTTAGAACAACTAGGGTTCCCTTGCATCCTTTATGTTTTTTTTAACTAGGAGCTTTCTTTTATTGGTTCGTGGTGGAAGGTTGTGGGTTGATCGGGTTTGTTTATTTTTCTCATCTTTCTTTCTTTTCCCTTTCTTTTTCTAACCTTTTGTGATTACTATTGTCTTGGTTCTTTAGTTCTATTTATGCTTGTGTCTCTTTTGTCTCAACTTTATTTAGTCCTCTGTGTCTCTTCTTTTTTTTCTATTGTCTCACCAACCTCTTCTCTAACCTTTGTCCCTAGCCAATTCAATATCAAAATATTGTTCACCAAAGATCTCTCTTAGATCTCTCACAAAATCCTTCTCACACTCTTTTATTGCTCTGGCTTCTTTTATACTTAAATTCACACTCTCAATATCTATACCTTACTCAAAATATTTTGTAGTCTTTAATGACACAAGGGTTGGCATTTGGTCTCGGGGTTCATGTCCTCTCATGGCCTCTTTTGAGTTGGGGATGTGGCCTTTTTAAACTATTAATTATTTTTTTAATTTATCATTATTACTTGAATTATTACTTTCATTCTCCTCATTGCCACTCTTCACGATTTCTTCTAAGGTATCTTCCTAGAATTTTAATTTCTTTGTAGTCTCCCTCGTCTTCAAGCCAGTGATTCTATTAATCCCAATATCCCATGGTTTTTGATGTTAGTTAGATCCATACATTGAGAAGTTGGTGTTGCTAACTCCTTGAATCCCTCTGTCATTTTAAATGTCTCATGTAACAAGTTAGGGTCATCTTCCATAATTGGCACTTGAGTTAGAAATATTACTTTTGGTTGAGCCTCCCTTCTCTTTCCATTGTTGCTACAGTGTCTCCTCTCAATGATTCCAACTCATCCATATTTGTTGATGCTTCATATCCTCTTAACTGATCTATCATTTTTTAATATTTTGTTTTACAATTCTTATGGGGATTATTGATCTATTGGGTTCATTTAGATTGGTAAGTGCATGCTATTTAATAATTTAGCCAAATCAACCACTCCTATAGATTTTAATATAGCCCTTTAAGTGCACTCATATGCTTCCTTATGCATCTTTTTTTTCCGTTGCTTTTTGATTCATTACTTCTTTTTTCTTCCTTTGTTTTATTGTTTCCTTCTACTACCTTCAACACCCATCTCAATTTTAGCAACAATCTCTCTAACTTTATTATCTCCCTTGGAAATGTTAATTTATTTACTCATTGTTAACCCCTTTTTATGCATCCCTGATAGATAGTCCTGATTTGACTTAGCTATCACATATCTTCAAAATCCCTCCACTCCTAAGCCATCCCCTAGATGCCTAACCCCACTGAGGGCCAGGTCTTACTTTGTCTTGTTGCACCCTTTCACAATATTTGCTTTCATCTTGTACATAATATTTTTTTTTAAATATCATTTTTTCTTTGGTTTGTGTTACCACTCTCTCCTTTTGGTGTGGAGTTCCTCCCTATGCACTAATGACTGAAGTTCTGACAATAGAACCAAATTATGTTAACATAAAAACCTAGACTAGGGATTGGTTTTGTACCGTGTTTATGTTATACTTCAATGTGATACAATTAGGAATAAGAACTTATGTAGATAGATAGATATCATTCAATAAGATAATATATTCTTTTAATTTCACATACAATGTCTCTTATACAATCATCACTTCATATATCTCTTCTCTCTTATTGTAAGCATAGATTTACATTACATTTTCATGTTCACTTCATATACTTCTAATCCTACTCCACTGGACTATATCTTTCTAACTCACTCGTATTCATTAATCTATTCCACATGTTCTTTTTGCCCATCCCCCTCTTCCCTATATAGCCTCTTTATGTCTTTTCATAGTGCCTTCTCATATCCAATTTCTAAAGAACTCTCAATTGTCTTCTTCTCATGTGATTATCTCTTCCTTTAAGATATTGCAACCTTTTATCGCTTACTTAGGCATATAGGGTGTATTTAAGTCTATTTAGTGCTTCACGAGTCTTGTATGGGTCCAGAAAGGACCTTAATGATGTGTGCAGTACCACACAACCTCTTGTATGTTATATATGACATCACTAAGACCTTTGTGGCACATGTGGGGGTTAGATTTACTCATGTTTCTAATAACACCTCTCTTGATTCATCTTACCACAAGGACAAGCTTGTGATATCAATATACATGTTTCACCTTCACTTATGTATGACGATGCACTTTCTCTCATACCTGGTGATGTACCCATTACTTTGGGACAACCTATTTGTGTGATTATTCTATTGATGATATTTATGATGATTGTACTTCTTCTATCACTGGTGTTGTACCTCTATGTGATACACGTGTTTTACTTTCACACGAGATTGTTATTTGTTCTTCTATATCTAACAACTTGAATGGTCTATTGATGATATGTTTAATGATGATCATAACGATAGTTCTCTATCTTTTCACGATGAGGTTGATGACTCTCTATTTTATGATGCATATTCCTTTAACATGCTTATGCAAGAGTCATTTAGTGGTAATGATACAAAGTTTCATGTTAGGTCATTCCTATTTTCCCATTTTGTTTCTATACATGATGATAGTACTCTTGTGCATGCCTTTGGTGATATCTTAAATGGTAGAGCTAAATAATGGTTTCATTTATGTCATGGTTATTATATGTATCCTTCCATGATCTGCCACGTACTTTCATAGGTTACTTTACTTATGGACCTAGGCCATTTTTAACTCATTATTCTCATTCTCCCCCTCTAGTGGCCCTTAGCAGATCCCATGAGTTTTTCTCTACATTACATGTTGATATACCACCTTTTTATACATACACTCCTTTAGATCTTTTTTGTACTTTCTTATGGTGTATCTTTGAGTGGTCATAGAGTACATTCTTCTACACCTTGTCAATGAACAAACACATGATTTAGACATACTCAAGGATGAAGAACAACATGATCTTTTACAAATTTTACTTGGTATATGTGAGAATAATAACATTAGTTGACAATGCATATTTCACAATCTTGAAGTGCTACTACTACACGTGACTTGATGCATACATACATAAATATGGGACATGTTGATCATGATATTTCATCTTGCGTGAACTAACTCCTTACTAGGATTGACTCTTTAGAATGATATGTTAATATTCACGCACAAAAGATTCAAACCATAAAATGATAAGTTGTTGAAATATTTCATGATCCTTTAGCACATAGCATTTTAATTGATGCTTCATTTGTGGCACCTTGTTTTACGAAGCATGGTAGTAAAGGTGATCCATTACTTTAATATCTAAGGACATTCACTATCACGTGATTTCCTTATTTTCACGAGGATCAATTATTTGCCAAAATATTTCCAACAAGATTTTTTTATATATATACATATAACCTAGATAGGGACCAGTGACCCATCAAAAATAGGGCCAAGATCGCAAGTTTTTAACATCTGACCACAAACAAAGAGGTTATGAACAACAAGTCTAAAACTTCAAACTATGTCCAAGGAGTGGGGAAATTACAACGACCCTCAATCCAATCCAATCCATAAACATAAACAGAAACATGACAAAAATAATAGAAACTAAAAACCTGACACCATCCTACTTATCTTTACTTCCATCTAAATCTACTATGCCTTCATCATCGCACACACGGGTATACAATGGACGAGCTCGCACAAGAACAAGAACAAGAACAAGAACCTCTAGCTTCTCTGCCAAGCCCTCAACCATCCTCTTGGTAACCAGCACATTCTGAAGAATGTTGTACAAGTGACCCAAGACCGATTCATGATTCTTCGCAGTCTATTGGGAAAAGTCAATAAGGTCCTCGTGTGTTAGAATAGAAGTTGTTGCCACTGCCAAAGACTGGGCATCACCAAAGACATTCCATCTCCCTCTAGAAGTTCCTGGGTCCAAAAGCAAGTGAGATGGCTTCCCTCATGTTCACTCCATCCTTGTCGTCCACCTCCTTCACAACCTTCAGCAACCTATAGAGCCATTCTCGCAAGATGGGATTTCTTATTTCACTCTCATGTCTTGTACAAAACCCACCATAGCTTCCTCTGTCAGAATTTTCCTCAATCTTTTTTGGGGTGTATATTTCCTTTTCATATGCCCACCAACTTATTTGCTCGGTCCAAGGTGAAGGATTTACCGTCGAGGGGGGGCAACCGTCTACTTGCCTTTCTCCCTAGAGCCTGATCCATCTGCCAAACCACCTTCCATCAGAGCAACCACAACCAAAACAAACAAAACCAAAAGGAAATGTTGAAATGGAAGTAATCTATGATCCATAAAGGCAAGTTGCCTTCTGAATCATGCCATCACTAGTAGTGATTAAGGATCTGCCACCTTTCACCTCACACATGCCATCGGATAGTCCGCCACCTTTCTCCATTATGACAGTTTAATGTGCTTTCGCATTATCAGGAGTATTTCCAACAAGATTGAGGAGCCATACTTTTACATGATTTCTACTGCTTTTGTTGGGGGTTAGCTATGACTTTCATGAAGCATTTTCATTACAATGTTGAGCCTGGGATGTCTATCAAATAAATCATGCAACACAATCATTTTCAAATTTATGTTCTAGCATATGCAAGTGTGAGTGTACTTTATTAGAAGATCCTCTTTTATCAACACATTTCTAGCAATTCTACTTTTCCCCAAGTTAACATCATTGTCACATTTGAAAAATTGAGGCGACAAACACATGTACCTAATGATATTCACATAGATCATAATGCACTCCCCAAAACAAATCAATTTAGAGAATTTACTACATTGAAAGGGCACCTACATATGATAGTGGAACAACTTTTGGAACACAATCTTATTATGTTACATTTGGTTATGCCAATGGCCCAATGGACATGCCTACTCTTGGACAACATTGAACTAAATATTTATGTGCTTTTCCTCACACACACATGTGTAGACACCTAAAATTGACCCATTCCCAGATCATGCTTTCATCTGTCATACTTCATTGATTAAATAATTCTTAATTATTTGATTAAATTTCATCTATCGACCCATCAATTTATCCTCCATGTTGATTAAATAATCCTGATTATTTAATTAAATCAATTTTATCCTCCATGTTAATTAAATAACCCTGATTATTTAATTAAATCAATTTATCCTCTATGTTAATTAAACAACCCTGATTATTTAATTAAATCAATTTATCCTCCATATTTGATTAAATAATTCTGATTATTTAATTAAATTAATTTCCCTCCAATTTAAATAAATAAATTCAAATTATTTATTTAATTAGTCTTTTTCCTCCAAAATAAATTAAATTTAATATTTAATTCATTTATCACATGTGCTAATGAAATTAAATAAATTATTTATTTAATTTCCTGTTATTCCCTCTCATCCATATTTCACTCTCAATCAATTTAGATAACTAATCAATCAAATTAGTTAACTAAATCAATCAAATCAGTTAACATGTTAGTCAATCTAGTTAACTAGTCAGTCAATTCAGTTGACTAATCAATCAATTGAGTTCACTAAGCAATCAATTCAATTCACTACCCAATCAATTCAGTCATCTAATCAATAAATTCAGTCAATTCCTTAATCAGATTTGTTAACTCCCTTGATGCATGAGAGGATAAGGACACTTGTCCTTTTCTCATTCGTGCACATTCTCTCAACCATCCTCAATTGTTGATCTTTTTGATCATCCTCAACCATAGATCTGTTATCTCATAGGTCTATAAAAAGAACCTCTTTCTCCATTTTTGGGGATCTCTCATTTTTAGTAAACTTATGCTGTTATTTTCATTCCTTGGGAGATCAATATTTACGTTATTAGCAAATAGAGCAATCCACATAATCAAAGAGCAAGGAGCAATCAATTGAGTTTGGGTGCAACTTCAACATGCTTGATCAGTGTAGGCAATTTGTTTGTGCAAAAGGAAGGTAACGTGTACTTGATTTTGTTCATCTTTCATTTATGGTTGCATTGCATTTTTCACCTATTACATTTTGGCATGCCCGATGATCTAACCCCTCTTGTGTGTGAGTGTTTGTTAAGGTTTTTGTTGTAGATTCAAGTGTTTTTGGACACAACATTTGGGAATCAAATTTCACAAACAGCTTCCTACACTCAAATGGACCTCACCGTTGAGTCTGGGACGCCTTGCAGGTAAAAATCAACATATAACTCCCCTACTTTTTGTTACTGGAAATTTTTTGAATTTTCTAGCTTAGTTTTTTTTTTTTAAAATAGATTTCCACATCAATTAAAAAATAAAAAATAAAAAATAAATTCCACAGGGTTTTTTTTTTTTTTTTGTTCTTAGGCAAAATGTGTATATATATATTACTTTAGATTTTTTTAAGCAAAAAAAAAAAGACAATTTAAAAAAACAAAAAAAACAACACACACACAACAAAAAAAAATTATAAAAAAACAAAAAAATAGCTATATATATATAACATTAAAAATTAAAAAAAAAACACATTTTTGCAGGCCCCTCAGCCTCCCCTGATACCCCAACCCCACAGTCCCCTCCATGCCCCGCTCCCCTCCCAACAACCCCACCCACACACCTACCACACTCCACTCACCCCCCACTAACCTCCTACTCCCCCTGTGAACAACTCTTACCTCCGCCACCTCCCCTCCCCACCTCCTACTCCCCCTTTGCCTGTCGCCCACCCCCTGCAACCAAACCCTCCCACTCCCCCTCTGCGCTCACCTGCCACTCCCTCGATCGCCTGCTTCGTCCCCCACTCTTGCATAGCCACCGCCAGACCCCTCCCTTCCCTGTGGCCAATCCCCCTCTCCGCTCAACCACCCCCCACACGTCGCCCTCCCATCCCCCTACCGCCGCTCACCCTACCTCTTCCCGCCTACTAAAAACTCTGCCCATCTCCGCTGCACCCGCCTCCCACCACCACCCTGCGCTACCCTTCTCCCTCTGCCTGCAACACTCTCTCGCCCTTGCCAACACAATACATATGCACATCAACAGACAACAAATAAATTTATTAATTTTTTTTTAAAAAAAAAAAAAAACCCTATTTTTTCAACTTTAGTCTTTTAGGTTTTTTTTTTTTTTTTAATTTCTTTTTTTAGGCACTCAACCCCTGGTCACATGGAGGACCAGGGGCCTGCTTCAAACCCTTAACCACTAACATTAACTGCTAGCATTAAATTATTGATGTGACCATTTTGTCTATTAAATGCTAGTTGTTAGTTAACTTTCAAGCTTGCCTAGCTTGCTCCCACTTGCCAAAATAGGCTATTTTTTTCTTTTTTGTATAACTTTTTGTAGGTATATCGGATTTCCATGAAACTAGTTGCGTTAGAAAGTTGGTTCGCTCAACTTCGTAGTGGTACAAGTATTAACTTTTACATTTCTTAACAAAATTTCGTGATTTTTTTTGAATTGCATAGAATTTCGTGTAGAATCTAGTCATGCTATCTATTATGTTGTCATTCATCATATTTCTCAGAAAATTTCCATATTACTTGTTTTTCACCTAACAAGTTGGCTTGCAAGTTTCTTGATTTTTTTTTTTGTTTTGGTGGAACCCAGGTGGACATCAGGAGTTGCCTCTTATAGTTTGACGAAGACCAACCTTTTTCTTGCAAACTACTTAAAAAATTGAGACTACTAATGTGATTTGATATAGGACGTATGCCAAAGACAAATTTTGATTATCACTAAGTCTTAGGATTCACACTTCATTTTTCTTAAAGGAATTGACATGTGTTTGCCATGCTTGAAATTGCTTAAATGTGTAATTTTGTTTATCATTAAATCTTAGCACACATTTCATTTGGCTTAAGGGAATTTACATGTGTTTTATGTGCTTGGAATTTCTTAAATGTGTATGCTCTTCCTTCGCATGGCAATGTGAACTTGGGAGTCAAAAACATTTAAGTTATTCATTTTATTGCTTTCCATGTGTAATATTCTCCTTTAGAAGGGCTTGCTTTTGGATTGCGTTTCATCCAAGAGGGACGATCCTAAGCAAATCTTTCCTTCAAACCGCTATATAAATTGGATAAGGTGAAAGCCAAGTCTTAACTAGTGTTACCCTTTATCATACGGTGCGAAATTGAAAAGAGGCCTAGCAACACTTTGTGAAATAAATTTTGCATTGTGTGAGGTATATGAGACTCTTAGTAGAATTGGTTAAAGCCTTTAGTGGCTTGCCAGATGCTTGCAAGACGTTGGTCCCCTGAAGTAACTAGCAACCTTGTAGTTAGTATCCACCCGATTCACCTCCGAATGTTGCAGTAATTATTAGTGCAAGGGTACAACCCCCCACGCCCCCCCTCCCCCAAGATTACTCGCCATATGGCTCCCTTGAGATGATACATAAATCCTCGGCTTAGTATAAGCTACTTTCTGGGGAAAGGGTGATTGGGTCATCTTTCCAGTCCTGGAGGTCCCTATCTGTCCTCTCTCAAAAATACGAAACAATGTACACACCCATTTTAGGTGTGATAACACTTGAGACGACGGAGATTCCAAGTTGTGAACTAATACTATCACAGTGAAGCCTTGTCTTTAGGGATAAAAAGTGCTTGTTTTGTTTGCAAATTGTGTTTATACCTTTGAAAACTTGGGCTTTTAGGAGCCATGAACATACGCACTTTTGTTGAAAATAGTCATTTGTGTATATTGCCTATTGTGTTTTTCTTGTCCAAAAAGCAAACCAAAAATCCCAAAAACATAGTTTAAAACTTTCCTTTTAGCTCTTTCGTTTGCCAAAAATTCCCAAAAATAAAAAATAAAAAACATAGAGTAAATCTTTACCTTTTAGCCTTTTTATTTGTCAAAAATCTCAAAATCCAAAAACATAGTGTAAAATGTTACCTTTTAGCCTTTTCATTTATCAAAAAATCCCCAAAAATCCAAAAACATAGTGTAAAACTTTCCCTTTTAGCATCTTCATTTTTTTCAAAAATCCCAAAATCCAAAAAACAAACAACATCACCCCCATCTTCATCCACAATCCTTTCCACAAGCCATCCCAAAACACCCTATCATTCCATCTAACTTGGTTATCAATCCAAAAATATAGATCATACAATCTCCTAGTTTGTCTTGTAGCTTAAACTTATAAGACCAATTAACATCAACCAAACTAATGAACCAATCTACCTTAATTCTTTTAAGATAGACAAATTCACTATATCTTTTTATCTTGTCTTATCTCAGAATCATTAGTCTATTTCGGAGAAGATAACCAAAATCCCAACATCATCAAAATTTGTTGATCTAGGTTTTATACCTCTTAACCAAGCACATCGTTCATCCACATCATATGCCTACCAATTGATCAAAACAAAACAAAACCATGTTATACATTCCAAATCCGCTGCAAGGCAATCCTAAGGTGTCTACCTCCGAAACAGTTGTTGATGCATCAAAGTTTAGCACAGGGATGGACACTAATGTCTTTGTTCCTACCGGGTGTATTGTAGGTGCCTCTTCATCTCAAGATCAAACTCAACACATCCACAAAGAATCTCAAGACCTCGATTATGACTTACAAAATCCCAAGATCTTGGAAAAGCTTAGCAAACTTTTGGAATCAAACTACAATCATTACTTCCATCTACTAGCTCAAAAAGGAGCTAAGTTGCCTTGTGATTTTTATACTTAGCAAATCCAAGAAAAAGACATCTTTAACACCTCCATGGCCACTATGGGTGGAGGTCGTCCATCGTCACTGCCCACAACATCTACCTTACCACCTTCTTTTCCAACCGATGATCTTCCATTTACAAACCTATTCAACAAAATACCAATTGAACCACTCTTAAAACCATCATACATCAGTGTCCAACACCAATCTAACCCATCTTCTTCTATCCCACGAAACCCCTCTACTAATCCACAACAACCATCTTCTTCTATCCCACATAACCCTACTCCAAATTCACAACCAACATCTTCCTCTATTCCACACAACACTTGTGCAAATCCTCCACAAGTATCTCATGCTCATTCATCCACTACAAACATACCCACCAATACAACTCCATATAACACAAACCTTTCAAACACATATCAACAAGCTCCACACAAAAACTACCAACAACCTCCACACCAAAACTACCAACAACCTCCATACCAAAATTACCAACAACCGCCAACCAACTATCAACAATCACCATACAACTATCAACAACCACCTTCTTCCAACATTCAACAATATTATACACCACCACCACTACCATCTGGGATACAGCTTACAATTCACTAAATGCAAAAATAGATTACCGACCTTTCACTCAGACACACCAAAAAGACTTTCTCATTTGAGGAAGTTTGTCCATATCCATTCGATCACTCTATTCCTATGCTCCCTTTTCCTAAAAACTTTGAAGTACCCAAGTTCGACAAGTACAAAGGAAAAGGTGGTCCTCAAGAGCATTTATGGGAATTTTACATGGCTTGTTTAGAGGTTGCACACAACAATACATGTCTCTTGTGTCTCTTTCCCTGAAGTCTCGGAGGACAAGCCATGGAATGGTTTTCACACTTACCTTTGGGTATAAAGTCCTTTAGCAAACTAGCTGAGAAGTTTGTCACCCATTTCTCTTTCAACATCGAACAGGAAGTCACCATGACCGACTTGTGTAATAATAAACAAAGAAATGGCAAAACTTTCATCTCCTTCTTGCAAAGGAGGAGAAACATGGCTAGCAAATGTCCTTGGCCTCTACCTGAGAAACAATTGGTACACATATTTGTCCAAAATTTGAACCAGGAACTTGGATTTCAGCTAGAAATACAATGTGCTAGCTCCTTTGAGGAAGTCATTTCAAAAGGAACCAACATAGAAAAAGCCCTTATCGCTAAGGGACTTGTGAAAATATTCAAAGAAACAAAAGACAACACCTCCACATCAAATGAGAAACCATGATTTTGGGTGAAAAATAAAAATGTTGTCAGCAATGGTGTTGTGGATGCAAAACACATTCAAACAGTCCAACCACCCCTCAACATTCAAACACCAAAAAAGGACAATTCCACCCCTTTCAGGGACCATCATAAACCATACTTTGCAACCAAACGTAGATTCACTCCCTTAGAGGAACCCATCGAAAATATTCTCAAGAAATTGATACAAAACAACTTAATCAGATTACCAAAAGCCATATAATATGAAGAACTGGCTTTTAAACTCGCGTGGTACAAGGACAACGAATACTATGAATTCCATCACACAAGAGGACACAAAATGATGGGATGCATGAAACTGAAAACCCTCATCCAAAATCTCATTGATCATGGAGAAGTTATCATTGATGGCGCTCCGCAACCCACAAAAAATAAAGACCTTGGTATTTATGACGATCCATTCCCTCCTCATGAAAAAGGAAACAACACCAACAATAAAGGTAAGGGTATCAATAATTTGTTAGGAGTATAATTCTGTTGTCGGCCACTTTAGCGAAAGTTTGGTATCTACTCTTACCATCAAAGGGAAAACTCCTGACTGTGTTGTAACCACCTGTCGAGGTCATGTTACCCTTCGTGAGGCAACCTCGAATAGTCAACCCGCTTCAGAGTATAATCGACTTGATCACTTGGGTAAAACTCCATCTCTCATATCCATTCTTGATCTCCTCCGCACTTCCCCTGAACATAGGGATATTCTCAAAAAGACCCTTAAGGAGTCAACCGTACCTAATAACATTAACACTGCACAGTTCAAAGCCATGATAGGACACATCGCCTATCTGCATCACTTGGTCTTTATAGAGCAAGATGTCCCATTCCAAAATTCATGTCATAATGAAGCTTTGCACATTGAAGTGTACATCCACTAACGTAAAGTTAAAAGGATCCTTATAGATGGTGGTGTTGGTCTAAATATATGTTCTTTAAAGCTGCTAAAACAGTTAGGGTATTCTACAAATGCCATTGATTCTTCAAAGGTAATGACCATCAAAGCCTATGATGATGCGGAACAAGAATCTGAAGGAGTCATACATTTACCAATCAGAGTGGGTCCTACTTTAGTGGAAACCCAATGTCAGGTATTGGACCTTGACCTCCCGTATAGCATTATTCTTGGTCGCCCATAGATTCACACCATGCAGGCTGTACCCTCCACCTATCACCAATGTTTGAAGTTCCCCTATAAAGGTACAAAAGTTACCATTCCTGAAGATATGAACCCTTGTGCAAGGTAAATACCTCAATTCAAACCAAGTACCTAAAAATGAAGAAGCCCAACCCTCATCCTCATATGTCGATCCATCCACATTATCCACAAAAACCTCGTAAAAAGGACATTCCTGAGGTCAAGTTTAAGTACAAGAACATGGGGTTTGGAGAATATGACTTGCAGAACTCTTGCTGTGTAGGGAACTTGCCTTTATTGCCTAAATCCTATGGAAAACCTCTTGCGGTGAAGGCAAGTAAAAAGAAAGCTATCAAAACCATGTGCCCAATAATATTCATACATGAGCACAATCTAGAAGATGAACATTTTGAAGACACATCCTCTTGGATTTTCCAAGACGAGAAGGAACCAGTAATACTGCCTGTGGAAAAGTACATGTTCAATGGTCATCACATTGTCAAAAATATGGGATATAAAGGACAAGGTGGACTTCGACTCCACGAGCAAGGAATTATAAAACCCATATCTGTCACTAGAAAATGTAATATAAATGGTTTGGTATTTGGTAAGGAAGTACCCCAATCCTTAGATATCCAATTTATACTTGATGAAGTCGTGAAAGCTTTTCCCGTGAATAAAACTTCTATGGAGGATACCATTGATGATTCCTACCTTCACCTTACTGATCTATTTAATGAAACCTCCATCTTTATGATCTCGTTTGTTTCCCTCACCTCAAGGACCAAAACACAAACCGTTTCCCTTGTACATCCGAAACTAGTCGATTGGGACTAACAAGGGCCTCCTATTCTGTATATCTTTCAGAATGATGAAGCCTTAATAGGATTTATGGGACTTATATATGGTATACCCCAAGGTGACCATAAGGCAAGTTTTATAATGGATCTCTCTCCTGTCGCATATTTCTGGGAGAATGTCAAATCGTTCAGTCACAAAAGTATAAATAAGATAAATCGATCCCTAGGTGAAAACCACACTGTGGCACCTTTTGATCGCAAAACAGTAAAAAGAAAGGATGCATCCAATGGTGAAAACCTCCCTGAGGTACTCGAGGATGAACTATTTAGCCTTCTTCCACCATCAAAATATCAGGAGAAGTCTGCTTTATTGGTCAAGAAATCACAAGAAATGAACCTTGGCACAATGCAGAATCTAAAGATAACATTCTTAGCATATTCTCTGTCACAACAAGAACAAAAGGATTTCACTGAATTCTTTCAAAAAAGGGGAATTAACTTTGCATAGACTTATGCCGACATGCCAAGATTGGATCCTGCATTAGTAGTCCATCTTTCAGTCTTACTTGGAGCTAAACCTACCAAGCAGAAACTATGCAAGATGCATCCACATATTGCTTTATTGGTCAAAGCTGAACTTGAGAAGCTCCTAGACGCCAAATTCATATAGCCCATTGATTACACAGAGTGGGTCTCCAACCTTGTACTTGTCGCCAAACCAAATGGGGGCATCCACATTTGTGAAGACTTCAGGGACTTGAATAAGGCTTGCCCTAAAGATGATTTTCCATTGCCCAATATCGACATCATAGTAGATCTAACAATAGGTCATGAAATACTTTCCCTCATGGACAATTTTTTAAGATACAACCAAATCATTATAGTGCCTGAAGATCAGCACAAAATGACTTTCACATTTACTTGGGGTACCTACTATTGGCAGGTCATGCCATTTGGCCTTAAGCATGCTAGTACTACATACCAACAAGCGATGACAATTATCTTCCATGATCTATTTCATACCATTATGGAAGATTACATTAATGACCTCTTAGGTAAATCTACAAGAGCAGATCATTTGAAAGTGTTGGAGCAGATATTTGATTGACTGGAGCAATATCAACTAAGGCTTAATCCTAAGCAGTGTGTATTCAGAGTAACATCTGACAAACTCCTGGGCTATATTGTATCTCGTAGAGGCATTGAGGTTGACCCTGCAAAGGTAACAACTATTATGGACATGTCTCCTCCGAACAATCTCAAACAATTACGAAGTCTTCAGGGAAAACTACAGTCTATTCAGTAGTTCATCTCACAATTGACCGATAAATGTCAACCCTTCTCACACTTACTCCGCAAAGATGTCGTATTCAAGTGGGCAGTAAGTGTCAAGAGGCCTTTGAACAGTTAAAAGCTTATCTTGCTTCACCACCTGTGTTGATGCCTCTAATCACCGGGAAACCTCTATTGCTTTACATATCCACTACATTGGCAACCTTGGGGGCACTTATTGCACAAATTGACAACTCAAGAAAAGAACAAGCCATTTACTACATTAGTCGCACCTTGGTAGGATATGAGCTAAACTATACCCCTATGGAAAGAGCTTGGTTAGCAGTAGTGTTTGCTTCCCAAAAATTGTGGCACTATATGTTGAACTAGAAAACAAAGCTTATATCTAAGGTAACTCCTTCAAAATACCTTCCTTCCAAGGTTGCTCTTACAGGATGTTTGGCAAAATGGGCAATGATTTTAACTGGGTTTGACATCGAATATGTGGATTGAAAGGCTATAAAAGGGCAAGTGATTGCAGATCAACTGGTAGAGGCTCTAATAACCGATACACGCCCCATGCTATCTGATTTTCCAAATGAAGGAATTTTCAATCTCAATGCATCAGTCGAGTGGAAATTATACTTTGACAGGTCATACACACAACATGGTTTTGGAGCAGGCATCCTCTTCATCACCCCACAAGGTGATTGTATTGCAAAATCGTATCGGTTGGCTTTCCCATGCACTAACAACATAGTTGAATATGAAGCATTAATCACTAGTCTCTGAATAACTATCTAATGGAACATCAAACAACTTCAAGTCTACAGAGATTCTCAACTTGTTATTCGCCAAGTCATAGATGAATATCAAACCAAGGATGACAAGTTGATGCCATATAAGAAGATGGTGGACGACTATAGACAACACTTATGCAGTCTTGCATTTGATCAAATCCCCAGAGTTAACAACATGGCTATTGATGCAATGGCTACTATTGGGTCTCTATTAGATATGCCACCCAACATACAAAACTGTGAATTCTTACTAGAGCAGTTGCTTATCCTATCTGTTGATATTCCGCAAACCAAGATGATCTGTGAGCTTGTTGGTCCCAACTCGACGTGGTATCAGGATATCTACAATTACCTTCATGACAACATCCTCCCATCCGATCTAACATTAACACAAAAGAAAACCTTCATTCACTGTGCCTCCTATTTTACCATCATATGTGATACACTATACCGACGGAGTCTCGATGGTATCCTCCTCCGATGTTTAAATGTGAAAGAAGCTTAAACCACTTTAAGGGATATACACGAGGGTATATGTGGAGCGCATTCCACCAGTCCCAATCTAGCAAAGAAGTTGCTACAAACTAGATACTTCTAGCCCACCATGGAATAAGATGCCCACCAGTTCGCCAAAAAGTGTCTTTAGTGCCAACAACATGGTGATCTCATTCATGCCCCTGCTCATCAACTGCAACCAGTGACCACTCCGTGGCCATTTTCACAATGGGGACTCGACCTTGTAGGAAAAATACATCCCTCATTTTCCAATGGTCACAAGTTTATATTCATCACCATTGAGTATTTTACGAAGTGGGTGGAAGCTATTCCCATGACCTATATCACCAGCAAGCAAATTGCTAAATTCATCCTCCACTATATCATTAATCGATATGGCATCCCTATGGCTATAGTAACCGACAACGGTAAACCATTCAAAAACTAAGATGTACGTGCCTTGGGCACACAATATCATATCCAACATTGGTTTTCCATGTCGTACTACCCCCAAAGCAATGGCCAAGCTGAGGCTTCAAATAAAACAATCCTTAAAATACTCAAAAAGACAATCAATGAAGCCAGCCATGATTGGCATCTCTAGCTTAATCCTGCCCTTTGGGCCTACCAAACAAGCATTCAAACTCCAATAGGTGACACTCCTTATGCTTTGGTAGATGGAACTGAAGTTGTTTTGCCTATAGAGGTTGAAATCCCATCACTCCATGTCTCCCTGCAACATTTGATAAACATAGAAGAGTACAGAGTATCCAGGCTACATGAATTAGAGCTTCTAGATGAAAGGCCCCTTGCAGCATTAAATCATCTTCAGGTCTACCAAAACTGACTACACCATAGCTACAACAAAAAAATTAAAGAAAGGCAGTTCCAAGTAGGTGATCTAGTCCTGAAGGAAAATCAGAGAAATTTGCAAGACAGAGAAAAGAAAGGTAAATTTGAACCTAACTGGTTAGGCCCTTTCGTCATCATAGCAGCATATGGATAAGGGGCATACTCCCTAGCAACACCTGAAGAAATTTCTCTTGATGAACCCCTCAACAGTGTTCATCTCAAGAAATTCTATGCATGATCCTTGGGAATATCCTTGCAGAAAATAACAAAAATATTTTAAAAATAGAAAAATAGAAAAAAAAAATGTTCGTCCTCTGGTGAAAACCTAGTAAACAGGTGCCTTAGATAAGTACCATAGTGAAAATTGGCAAACAAGTGCTATGTGTAGGAGTCAACACTACCATTTATTCATTTTCTTTCATCCATCCATATCATTCCGTAATAAAACCCATCCATCCATAATAATACCCATTAACCTGCGCATTCCCAGTTATCCATCTATCATGGCTTGGAATTTAGTCAATGTCAAGCATTACATCCTTGTCTCACCCATAGTCCATCTAGTTTCCCTCATCCATGGTCACTCCATCCAGTTCCACTCATTCCATGTCAGCTTGTCTATCCATAATAAATCCTTTACTTGAATGAGGGCACATTCCTTAACCTAGACTTAGGAATGGATCCTCGTTTATATCAAGGATAGTTGTCACGCGTATCACCCATCCATCATCATTATCATCACTGATCCATCATCACTATCATCATCCATCATAAAAAAACACTCATCCATTACTCACTTTTATCCCCATCAATCAACCCATTCATCACTTGCAAACCAGAACTACATATCATCATCATCATCATCAACATAATGTGCCTTGATCCCGTGGACATAGGGTATGTAGGCAATCTGGAATATGAAAGAAGTATCCAGTACTGGGGCACATATGATTCACTTCATCATCCATCTCAATCCATAATAATAGTTCATCTTCACTTCATCCATCTACCATACTCCATCCTACCACTTATCACCTAGACTTGACTAACTCAAGCAGAGCATCAACTATGCAGACTTTGAAAAGCTAAAAGTAATTATAAAATTTTGAAACCAAAAAAGGGCCACTCCTAAGAAACAATATGCAGCCTCATACCGTTTACTTATATCTAGGTATATCCATACATCCTGAATCCAAAGCCTTTAATGGATACATCTTTCCTACGACAAGGCCTCAAATGTTTCCAGAATACCCTCTTTTAACAAGAAAACATGTTGGTTGTCTATTTGTTTCATCAATGGTCATTTATTTCTTTTGGATTTATCTTTTGCTCCCATCTAACTACTTAGTCAAAGCTATCTTGATTTATCTATAATCTTGGTATGTGGCGACAACAGTATGGATTGGGGCATAGTCATTGCTTTCGTATGTTGTGTTTGAGGGATGATTTTATTATCCTATTAGGACAAATATGTATCTTGTGTGTGATGGACTTAACATCTTGCCTATCAAGACCTTCTGCAACTAAGGTTTTGAAAAGACCTTCCTTGTATTAAGGCTCTTCTAGGCCAAGACTATTATTTCCATGTTTCACTTATCCGAAAAGGTTCTATTATACCTAGTAGTAATAAATTCAAACCGTGTGTTTGCAGAGTCGATTGTCTTATGCATCGGATACATGGTCACCCTGGTTCTTATACCTTGGTGCATAATATCCTTATGCTATATCAAAATAAAGGATTGCTTTATTATACATATTAGCGTAACTTCTCCCATCCAATTATTTATTCTATCCTCATCATTTGATTATCAATCATGTGTTAATCATTTGTCCATCATAATTCTCTTTGTTAATCAATTGTTTCAACATTTTCATCACCACTTGATTATCTCTGTTTAGTTTAATCATTTGTTTCATCATAACTACTCATAAAATACATCATTCCATCATTTATCCTTTTATCTTCTCCATTTTTCTCTATGTTGTTCTCCATCTTCTATCTCCTTATTTTCTTCATATCCATTCATTTCGAGAGTACACACGTATTCTTCCAATTCGTTTATCCTCTCGAGGGGACATCGTTCAACCTATTAATTAATCTCTAGGTACTTCTTCTACCCAATTGGGGCATCATCATTTATAATCCAATCATATTGTTCTTCTAAACCAAAATCTTCTTCTATCCAACATAGCACTATGTTTTAAACTTCTTTGAAATGATGTTACTTCACAACACCATCTCAAAGAGGGGCAAAATGTAGACACCTAAAATTGACCCGTTCCCGTCATACTTCATTAATTAAATAATTCCTAAATAATTTGATTAAATTTCATCTATCAACCCATCAATTTATCCTCCATGTTAATTAAATAATCCTGATTATTTAATTAAATCAATTTTATCCTCCATGTTAATTAAATAACCTTGATTATTTAATTAAATCAATTTATCCTCTATGTTAATTAAATAACCCTAGTTATTTAATTAAATCAATTTATCCTCCATATTTGATTAAATAAGTCTGATTATTTAATTAAATCAATTTCCCTCCAACTTAAATAAATAGATTCAAATTATTTATTTAATTAGTCTTTTTCCTCCAAAATGAATTAAATTTAATATTTAATTCATTTATCACATGTGCTCATGAAATTAAATAAATTATTTATTTAATTTCCTATTATTCCCTCTCATCCATATTTCATTCTCAATCAATTTAGATAACTAATTAGTCAAATTAGTTAACTAAATCAATCAAATCAGTTAATAGGTTAGTCAATCTAGTTAACTAGTCAATCAATTCAGTCATCTGATAAATCAATTTAGTCAACTCCTTAATTAGATCTGTTAACTCCCTCGATGCATGAGAGGACAAGGACACTTGTCCTTCTCTCATTTGCACACATTCTCTCAACCATCCTCAATCATTGATCTTTCTGATCATCCTCAATCATAGATCTGTTGTCTCACAGGTCTATAAAAAGAACCTCTTTCTCCATTTATGGGGATCTCTCATTTTTAGTAAACTTATGCTGTTATTTTGGTGCAGAAGCACCTAGTCAGATTTTGTAAATATGGCCAAATGTTAGATTTTTGGGTGTTTTGAGTCTTTTGTGGTATAACAAGGTCTATTTAGACCATTTTTCTATGTAATGAGTCATGTGGGGTCAGATTTACATTGGGTTGTCAAGTTTTTATAAATATTGCTATGCAACTTTATAATTTTGGCTTGTTTTGGGAAGTTGAACAATCATTGGTTCAAAAAGTCGTTATGAACTATTGTTTGATGGTTGAACAAGTTTAAATATGCCTCACAAACTTCGATGTAGGGTATGAGGAGTTTTTTAAAGTGATTTCAATACGAAGTGCTATGTTTTCCTGCAGTTTTATGTGCAAATTTGTTGTTGCAACATCATGTATGACTCTGTACTGAGAGATTGTGATCGAAAATGCATTGGAATTGGTAGGTTCATGAATTATCTTTGATTTGGCATTGGTTGCATTGAATTTCATTGAAATTTAAGGGAGTTTGAAGTGTTTTCCTAAAAACAGTCTGGAAACCCTAGGTTTGAGGGTTTGAAAGGAAAAATTATGTTTTGGGGCCCATTCCACCGTTGAAAATTTGTAAAACTCGGTGGAATGGAGGGTTTTAGTATGTTTTTAAGATTTTGAAGTTGGGTAGTGCAGGGAATGGAGTTTTGGGCGAATTTGAGCAAGCCCTAGCCTAATATCCTCATGTATTAGGCTTAGGAGACTAGGTAGGTTAGAAAACTTGTGGAACAGTGAAGTTGTGATGAATTGTGGTGATGAAACCTATATAAATAGACCCTATGTGATGTGTTAGAACCCTTGGAGTGGAAATTGGAAGTTTGGAGCAAGAATTTCACACACTTGCTTTGGAAAAGTGGCCTAATTTGGCCTAATTGCACCAGGACAATCAATTTTAGAGGGTGAAGTTATGAAACAAGCCTATGCACAAATTTGATATGTTAGTGAAGAGCATAAAGGGTATTCCAAATGGTAACTAATTCATGGGTTTGAGGCCTTCTCCAAAAGATATGTTGAATTTTTACTATTTGAAGGGCTACAAGCAAGATTGAAGAAATTGAGAAAAAGACATCAAGTTAAGGGCTCCAAATTGAAATGTTGGTTGAATTGTGAATGATTTGAATACTCCACCCTACTCTGCATCATATTTTAATTCCTTGGGAGATTAATATTTACGTTATTAGCAAATAGAGCAATCCACATAATCAAAGAGCAACGAACAATCAATTGAGTTTGGGTGCAACTTCAATACGCTCGATTAGTGTAGGCAATTTGTTTGTACAAAAGGAAGGTAACTTGTACTTGATTTTGTTCATCTTTCATTTATGTTTGCATTACAATTTTCACCTATTACAACATGTACATTCTACAGATAGATGCATCGAACTCAAACATCAAGTTCAATAACTTGTAGACAAAGGGAAGATAAAAAATGAGCATACACTTCGTAATTTGTTATGGATGAATCTGTAGGGACATTGATTACAACAATACATCTTCCTACTATATTATAAACACATTCAATAGTGATGAATTCATTAGTTAGATATTCCCATTCCTCTTCACTACACTTTGTGCTTTCCTTTATTACTTTCCCCCTTATATTATGTCATGTATGTTGTGATTCTCCTTGCTTATTTGTCCGTTTTTCTTGTGTGTCCTTTCACTTCAACCATTTCTTTATGCTATGTTTGTTGTGTATTATTTTCTCATACCTTCTATATTATGGTTCATGCTTTGTCTTCTCACTTGGGGCCATCTTTCTTATGTTTCTTCTCATGTTTAGCACTTATGCTTTCTCATGTGCCATCTTTTGATCCTATGCTTGATTATATTTTCATGTTCCCCTTTATACCCTTACACACTTTCTTTCACTCTTGTGATCACTCATGTCCTTTACCTATCACTCGGGTTATTCACTTTCACATTAAGATCTTATGATTGCTATTTTCCTTGTGCTGTGATAGGATCCATATGCTTATCTTTATCATGATCTATGTTTGCTTACCATATACTTATCATAGTTATGATTCCACAGTCATGCCTTATGACCCCTCCACACTTATATCTTATGTTTAAAATTTCACATTTATGATGTTTATTATATCTTGATGCCTATGGGTCCTATCATGCCATTATCTTATGCTTATCACGTTTTGATCTCTACTCACTACTCATATCTAATATTATCGATTACTTGTGGGCATTATGCCTTCCTCATGCTTCTCAAGCTATCTTATTGTGTTCACATGCTTCTCAAGCTATCTTATTGTCGATTACTTGTGGGCATTATGCCTTCCTCATGCTATATGTGGTTACATGTTATGTCAAGCTTATTCATTTACCCATACTAGAGGCAACCTTATTGTATATGCCTTGATTATTATCTTTCAATTATGTGCTTACATGTCAACATCTTATTTGATTACCTTAGTATTTTTTAATCATTATAATCATTTTCCATTGTCATCCATTTCTTGCATACTTCATATGCAACCAATTGGAGGGGGCATATACTATCACTAACACTCTTTATGCTTAAGATTTTAAACACCTTTAGCTAGATAAACAAGTTATCACCATATTCAGATAGAGCCCCATTGCATTACATGCTTGCATCGCACAAACATCAATCGCATGACCACATGAGGTGGATCCATATCATATTTTTGGCATTGATTGGAGTATTATCACATCACTTTCCATACTAAAAAACTCTCTTACCCTTCCTCCTCTTTGTACTTCTCATTTCATAGACACTTGAGTTAACTTACAGTTTGTGCCTATTTTAGTTGTATGACAAAAGCTACTTATTACACATTTTTTTTGTTTTGTAGGTTTCTATGGAGCACTCGTGCTAAGTAGAGGAACACAACAAGAATATAAGAATAACCTACTACCTATATCTATAACAATATCTTTTTGAAGTGTTTGAATAACGACTTTTCATATTGGCTAAGAATGTATGCATTATTTGAAATACATGCTTATGTTCAACTCGCATGCACATAAAAGTAGGGGCAAAATGTAACAGTAAAATTAGCACACACATGCTAATTTCCAGTAGATTTCGACCCATCACACTCTCGTGCTAGGTTTGGCTCATGCCCCAATCCCTATGTATCTCCATTTACACTTATTCCCACACATTCACCATTAACCCCTTCATTCATTACACTCCATTTGCACTTATGTCAATACATGTGTTCCCTACCTCAAGATTATCATTTCATTGCCCAGGTTCATTTCCATGCCACTTGGAACTAATCTCGTGATGCACAAGAATGAACCTAAAATTTAATTTTTAAAATTCCAATTCTAAGACTCTCGCCCCTTAACACATGTTTGTGCATTGCTATGTCTTGGTATTAAATACATTCAATGTGCCATTAATTCATATAAAGGATAAATTAATTGGAACACATTTTGATTTTTAAAGAGACAAAGAATTACAATCCACATCATTTGCACATAGGCCACTTACATGTTTGTATACGTTGTCTTCAATACCATTCCTTGCTATTAACTCAACTTGACAAGGGGGTTGACCTTATAGACCACACTCTCTATTGAGTTGGCAATCTTTTAAAGGTGTTCATAAACATCAACGATCAAATTTAGATAACAACAAAACAAAGGTTAACATATTTACTAAAGCATCATTCTACCAGATCACTTCCATGCATCATATCAAATACACGCGGTTTGAGATCAAATCTAAAGGGCTTGAGATTGAACCACATAGTTCTAATTTTAAGATAGTCATTATACCAAGGCCATTGAATTTCTATAGATATCAAATCAATTATGTACAATATCAACATCATCTCTCCATTATCAATTAAAAAAACTAAATACCCTAATCCTTTAATTTAGTAGTCATATTTATTCAACTTGATTTATCTACGTTAATTAGTCGATAGGCTTTTATATGTGAGCATTATAGTGCTCGGAATTGTCTCACGCCTTAAAAAAGGAAAACTTTTTATCATATTTATTCAACTTGATTTATCTACGTTAATTAGCCGATAGGCTTTTATATGTGAACATTATAGTGCTTGGAATTGTCTCACATCCTAAAAAAGGAAAAATTTTCTACACTCTCCAATTTTCCTATCAGCCTATTCCTTGAACCTCCTATGAGTGAAGTGCTATGTAAAAGGGGTTCTATTCCCTCACATATACTTAGAACCCAAACAATCAATGCCCTTGGGTAATAAAAAGTTTGAAAGCCAAATAATGAATGGAGTTCTAAAAATTTGAGTGTGCAAAATCATGTTGGGAACTAAAATGTGCAAAGGCGGGAAGGTCTGGACACTTGGCGGGAAGCCTTTTGATTTTGCTAAATTCTCCAAGGTAAAAAAATATATATATACTCCGGGAGTTGGGATTAAAAAAGTTTATATATGTATACATATTTCATCTATAAATACCTTATTGTTACGTTGCCGCCATTCCGAATCAGTAAAGCAAGCGGAAGGAGAAAAATTACCAAGTATTTTGTAAACCCTCGTCTTCGCCATCTAAGGGTTTGTGAATTTCTCAAACCCTTGACCTACTCGAGGTCTAGGGATCGATTCTCTGCACTGCCATGGCTAAGCGTAAGCTGGAAAGTGCGTCTGCATCTTCGTCTGAAGCGGACCCCTCTTCTTCTGAAGAAGAACAGCAGCAGAACAATACTGATGAATTGGGCCCCGATGACGAGGAGGAGCTCGAGGCCGTGAACAGGATGGCTCCCTCCGAGGAAGAGGACGAAGATGCCGACGCAGAGGACCCCGCCGCTGATGCCTCCACTCCAGACACTGACAATGCCGAAGGAGAGGAATCCCCTACCGATGACGATGTAAATCAAAATCCTCAATTTATTTTGCCCTAAAATTATAGACGCTGTGCTCTAGTTTTCTTTGCCTACTGAAAAATTATTTGTTATTTTGAAATTTTTATATGGGCATTTGAACATGAGTGCAAGATAGCTCCGAGTCAAAATGAGTAAGCTTGCTTTTGCAATTGGTATAAAAGAAATTACTACGGAAGAATGTGCTGGAAGTAGGTTAAAGTTTTACTTGAAGTATCTGCTTTTTATTTTCAACAGAAAAACCATAGCAATTTCGGGAACTCGACTTTCTCTATTTGTTGTGTGAAATCTTTACGTTTTGAGCCAGTAATGTATGGTTTTTGAGCTCCATAAATCTTTTTTGCCCTAGGTTAGAGATGTTTCAAGGATTCCCAATTAGAAATTGTGAAACTCTATGTTACATTTTTGTTGGAGAATTTTGGCAAACCATAGCAATTACGGGAACTCGACTTTCTCTATTTGTTGCGTGAAATCTATACGTTTTGAGCCGTAACGTATGGTTTTTGAGCTCCATAATTTTTTTTTGCCCTAGGTTAGAGATGTTTCAAGTATTCCCAATTAGAAATTGTGAAATTCAATGTTACATTTTTGTTGGAGAATTTTGGCAAACCATAGCAATTACGGGAACTTGACTTTCTCTATTTGTTGTGTGAAATCTTTACGTTTTGAGTCAGTAATGTATGGCTTTTGAGCTCCATAAATTTTTTTTGCCCTAGTTTAGAGATGTTTCAAGTATTCCCAATTAGAAATTGTAAAACTCTATGTTACATTTTTGTTGGAGAATTTTGGCATACCATAGCAATTAAGGGAACTCGACTTTCTCTATTTCTTGTGTGAAATCTTTACGTTTTGAGCCGGTAATGTATGGCTTTTGAGCTCCATAATTTTTTTTTGCCCTAGGTTAGAGATGTTTCAAGTGCTTCCAATTAGAAATTGTGAAACTCTATGTTACATTTTTGTTGGAGAATTTTTGGCTTTTCCTTGTGTAGCAGAAGCATGTGCTGTGGAGGAAAATGCGATTCGATTATATTTTTGAAATAATTTAGCTCATGTATTTTGAAGGACCCAATAGAATTACGGATGCAAAGACACCGTTTTCTAATGTATCTCAATTATATGTTCTATTTGCTTTTAATAATCAAAATTTGTTTATGCAGGGTCAAAGAAAGCCAGTCAGTGCAGAGGTTGCAAAACGTGAAAGGCAAAGGCTGAAAGAGCTTCAGAAGCTCAAAAAAGACAAGCTTCAGCAAGTGCTGTCACAACAAAATTCATTAATAGATGCTGATATGGTAATATGATTAATTGAATGATTGGTAACCACGATGCACTGATGTAGCGATATAGTTAGAAACTCCAGTGCAAACCATTAAAAAATTTCTTATGTTTTCATGTAAATTATGTGTTTAACCTATTTCCTAGATGGTTTGCCTATAATATATCCTGGAGATATTCTTCGTACCAATTAACCTAGTTCTTAAAAGTAATTTTAGCTTCATATAATCTGTTATGATATTGATAGAGCTGATAATATATTAAGGATCATTTTCTGCCTCTATAAGAAATGCTTCTCTCTTATCAGAACAAAAAAGCAAAAGGGCGATTAAAGTATTTACTGCAACAAACAGAGATATTTTCTCATTTTGCTCAAGGAGCTGAAGCAGATGAAAAGAAACCAAGAGGAAAGTGAGTAGGACACGTCTATTCTCTCAATGAAGCACTCTGGAAATTAACTTCTTTTAATGTAACTATTGTCTCACTGAAGTAAGCTGGAAATTAAATTGTTTTAATGTAAGAAATTGTCACTTTTATGATGCTAGGGGTCGACATCAATCAAAGAAAACCGAGGAAGAAGAAGATGAAGAATATTTAAAGGAGGAAGAAGATGCTCTTGCTGGTTCAGGAAGCACAAGATTAATCACACAGCCATCTTGTATGATTCTTTGCTCTCATGTTGCAGTTGAATTACATTGTGGTTTGAGTTATCAAGTTTATAGAATACGGCAAGAGCTTGATGTTATTCGAAGACCATCGTAATTCTGTCGATGTTATGCACAACTTATCCTGCTTCTGTTATTGATTGTTGTATATGTTGTTTTTAATGTTTGTTCCCCTGATGGTAAAATGATTTTAGGTTAATGCTAATGACAATCCTAATTAATAATATTCAAATTTTTATACCATAATGCTAAATCAGATAAAATATTAAACATGATTCTTGTTTTGCTTTCAACTAGGTACTTGATTCCTCACCTTTTTCTTAAATGATTGAATAGATCTGTTATACTAAAATCTGCCATGTGTTTTTCTTGGAATCATTTATTATCAAAATGGGTATCAAATATAGTTGTGACAATCTTAGTTGTGACAATCTAGTCTCTTTCAAATGCTTTGAAATGATATGCTGTTATGATTAAGCATTAATTTAGCCAGGTCGGTGAAGATAACAAGGAAATAAATGCAACTTGTATTTATTTTCTGACTCTGAAACATGTGCTTGTCATGTGCCATTATTATATTTAAATATCAAACTAAATAAATGTCAAATATTAAGTGGTTTTATCTTCCTTCACTTCTTGGAAAATCAGTTTATTTGGCATTCTATGAATGCATTCAACAGACACGTGCACATGAGTTATCTTCTTTGCTACCCTGCTATGTTAGCAACATTGTTTTCAACGACGTGTTTAAACATTACCAGTAAGTAGGTTGTAATCTTTTGCTCAGTAACTACACTGATGCCTTCAGATGTGGTAGGGCCTTTTTTAAATGGTTTAAGGGGTTTTGTACATTAATAGACAAAAATATTGTTAATTTCTTACATAATGCTGCAGGCTGCCAGATGTCATTCTTTATGTTTAGAATACTGTAGAACAAAGCTTTTGGTACAAATATTAAACTGCTGTCTTGATTCAGGTTGGTATATTTCGGTTGCCTTGTGAGCTTGTAGTGTTTATTAAAGCCAATGTAAACTATTCTATTATTCACAACAAAATATTGCACCAGACTATCCAAAACAAGAAATTATTGCGTTAAAACAAAGCCAACACACCCATTGACAAAAAAAGCAAAATGCTTACAACCGAAGATGAGGGTTCTAATTAAAAGCTTCATGCTTCCTTTGATTTTTTCATTGTGGCAATTGCCTATCGTAATTGGATGCATTATGGAGTCACATATATTGACTTTGGTCACTTGTGGACATTAATATGATATGCACCACCTATCTTCCATTGATATGTTGGGCATTGTGCTTTTGAAGTCTTGCTTAGTTAAGTTCACTTTACTTTTGAGAATAGTTGTACGATTCCATCATTGTTTGCCTGGTTAACTCATATTGCTTTCCATCCTTTTTTTGAAATAACAATTGTTCTCACACAAAAGTCAACGTCCTTCTCAATCCCCTTGGCTTGCTTGGGTTTTATGAAAATGTAAGGATTTCTAACAATTCAAAGTAACCCCTTTGAGAGCAAAATGTCGAATGGATCTTGTTTGTGTTACTGGTTTGGCCCCTTGTATTGGCAAGTTCGGGTATGATCTAGCCTGGATATGGATTTGGGTTTAGTTTGGTAGGGGATCCGTCCAGGGTTTTGCAAAATGTTTGTGGGTTCTTCTAGGATGAGCCTAGGCGAACCCATCTTGAATTTTGCATCCATCCACTCTTGCCACGACGAACCTGCTGCTTTTTAGGTTTTTTTTGTTTTTTTAAATTCTATTTTGGCATTTGACTTTGACTCATATACCTAAAAACACCCACCTAAGCTTAAAATGTGGAATCAAAGGCATTTTAATGACAAAAACAAAGTGATTTCGCTTGTTGTGAATGTAAAACTAGAATATCATTCATCCTTGCCAAACTTTCATGCTTCCAACTTGTTGGACTTGATGTTGAGGACGAGCCAGCTAGCGAAGTGAGCGTGAGAGTGCCATTGGCAGTGTTTGTGGTTTTTCTAATATACTGGTGCCTACATCATATAATATTGATGGTGATGATATTTTTGAAGATCCATATGATGTTGATCCTTGATTAGTGATGGCTGATTGTTGACACTTAGATATTAATATTTTTAATTTTAATATATATCATGACATTCGAGTTTGACTAATTGACATAGTATTTTTATCAATGTTGCAAGATATGCTAGCTCCCCTCCCTTGACATGCGTATTAGTGTATTTGGTAGGGTATGGGTGAGGTACGGCTCAGATACGACCAAGATATTGTGCCCATTTGTACCCAAAATTAGGGCAATTTAAACCCGTGTCGGATCCATGTGGATTCGGCATTTGGAAAAAGTTTGTTGTATCCAGTATAATGTTTTTGAAAAAACAACCCTCTTTTGTCACGTTTTCTGTTTGAAGAAGTTTATAAAATTTTGATTTATTTACTCTGAGCTCTATGTAATTAGTTGATAGGCTTTTTTATGTGAGCATTATAGTGCTTGGAATTGTCTCATGTCGTAAAAAAATTCATGCTGGAAAATTTTCTAAAGTTGTTGCTTGTTCCTATCAATGTATTCCTTGAACCACCTATGGGTGCAAGTGCTAGTACATCTATGGAGCAGTAGATGCACTGCATTCCTCGCTAGGAGTTGATTGGTTTTTTCTACTCTTGTTGTCAATCTCTTTTGTATACTTGAATGTTCTCAGTAGGGTTTGATCTTGAGTAGGGAGAATGGGACCTTGAAGTAGTTTTATAAATCACAGGGGAAGTGACTCAACTAGGACAAATGCTCTGTCTTGATGACCAGCTACAGAGTCAGGGAGGTGGATCAATCTCCCTTTTACGAATTCTAGGATATATTTTAGTATATTGATATATAGCTAAAAGTTATCAAGTTAAAAGATTTAGTTTGTCATATTTATAGAGTTTACGATTTAGTTATTTTAAATTTTTTTATAACTCTATAAATTATTGTTTATATTTAATATATTTAAGTTGAGTTTTATTTTAAAATTTATCAAATATTTAAATTTTAATATTTTAAAAATAGTTAAATATGTTTATATATATATATAATGGAATTATTGTATCCAGCTGTATCCAATTAGGGTGTCTTGAAAAATAGTTGTATCCGTATCAGATACCGTACCCGTATCCATACCTGTACCCGTGTCCATGCAACCTTGATTTTTATAATTTTTATGGTGGTTTTGTTTATTAAATGATGCTATGTGGTATTCTGAACTTAATTACTGCCACACACACACATATATATATGTGTGTGAAAGAACCCAACCCCAAATTTCTATTTTGACCGAGCTTGTGAACCGAACCTGCAAACCTGAACCTGAACCAGTACCATGACTAGTAACTTAGGATCATCTTGTACCATTTATAGATTTCATTTTGATTAATACAGTGATTCCATTTTTGGTTTATTTGTGGTCTGATTAGGGATAATGGAGTTTACCTGCTTGTAATCAGCTTTTTAATATATGACGCAAAGGAAAACTCTCATGGCTGCCATAACTCAACTCGTACACACACTTTCTCAGATTATCATATAACTCAAATCAAAACTCACACAAGAAATGCAAAACAACTCATTATTTTTATTGAATCTCAAATTCAAATAAACAATTATATTAAACTGCAACAAATGATTACAACTATTGGCCAACTCCTTCAATCTCAACCTAGCTTCACTCTGCAACTGCTACAGGCACAATACTCCATCCATCTCCTGAGACCGACTCCATTCTCACCTGTGCGCTTCTTATCCTCTTTACCCTCCACTCCGAGGCGACACTCAGCCAACTTCAACTCACTGTAATTCTCTTCCAGTTGACCGTACTGCCATATCTTTCTCAACAGGCCGAACTCTTCTTGCTGGCAGCGAAACTTATTATCATCCTTGTTGTTTGTTCACACAGGCAGCAATCTCTAATATTTTTAATTGGTCTTTTTTTTAAATCTGTTGCTGCCACGCCTTCTATTTTCCTTTTATTCTAGTTATATTTGAAAATTTCCTTCATCGTTGTCCTTGAGAAGGTGAAGAGACATCGTTGAGAGGGAAATTGGAGCTGTTTATTTGTGATTAGAGTCAAAGACTCCAAACCTCCTTTAGGCCCGCGGCCTCCACCACATCAAGCGACCAGCCAAAAGGTGATAAACTTATATATTTTGCAAAGATTAAACAATAGAACTAAATACCACCATGGTTTCTCCCTTTAATCAGGTGTGGATAAGAAAAGGTATTGCAAAATATAAACCACATACTTCAATCTAGACTTCACCGCTGACATGTCCACATAGGTACTTGGACGCTTCGTCTGCCTGCGGCCATCAGTTTGCATAGTCTTTTTTTTTAGACATCAATAGGACCATTATACTGTCGCTCTCCTCCTTTGGTTGCAGACTTGGAATAAAATTGAGCATTCCATAAATTCGGTGGTGGGATTTTATATGCTTATAACCTTAATTGACTTCCCATACCTCCTGTTATCGGCAGCAACATATCGAAGAAGATGGTGTCTCATGCTTGAAGAATATAAACGATTCCAAGGCATCAACCATGTCGCATTTTGTAGTTGATTGAGAGGGGTTTTGGCTGACTCGGGGAGGGGCGAAACCATAGGGGGTTTGCCTCCTAAAAATACATGCTGCAAGTATATTGGCCCCTGAATACCATCTAATCCCTTCAACAACCAAGTTAGCTGGAAAGGCACAACGTTCCACGACAAAATTTGCTTCTGTATACATTGTTCTTTCACAAGATCTGTTTTGGCTTAACACTGCAGCTAGACCCTCGTTGAAGAAGCATATTGGCTTGTGGACCATCACAGTTCGTCCCATCAGTGAATGAAAACACCAGTGTTAAAGCATACTATGGTACAAGAATCTTTATTGTGTAGAAAGGATCAGATTTTTTTCTCGATCTCTTCTGCTCATTGCCCTTGGTTCACCACCACACATGATTGGCTGATTGAATCCCCATTAAATGCAATCCCATATTCTAGGTTTGGAGCTAGTTTACTTGAAACAGGATTGTCATAGACTGTAAGTTTCTCACCAGACATAGGTGGGAATCCATTCTCAGTTGTTCAGTACACATGTGACCGACCAATCTCAAATTCAGCCCATGATGGAAGAATGTATTCCTTTATATCATCTGCTACAGTTGCCACAGCATACACTTTACCACTACTTTTAGTGAATCTTTATTGTTCCACTTGAACTACCTTTACCAAAAGAGATCCTAAAAAAAACTCAGAAGCTGAAATGGTTTTGGGTGATGCTGATTGCTTGTTCGCCCGGGGGTGCTCCTGCATCAATATACAACTTGTACAACATTCAAAGTTCACGATTCCCTTCCCTTGTTTCTTTGTACTTATAACTAATGAGACTGCAAGGTCTTCAAATTTCATCCCCTAGTCCCAAGTCAAATGTGTCCAAAAGTCTAATTGATACATTTACATGGACTCTGGTTAGAACTTAAGCACTTTTGGGCTTGTTCTTTTTCTTTTCTACTTGATTCCTTTGAATATTTGAATTCTGTTTTGGATTAAAAATTAAACACCAATTGGCACAGATTGAAATTTTAGGAGTGTTTGGACTTCTTGTTTTTTTTGCTTGCATCCTTCTTAAACCGAGGTTAAACTTTTGTAAAACTTTGGAGTGAAATCTGAAGTCAGATTTATTAAGCTGGCAAGTGAGTAAGCTAGATTCTCCATATACATCCCTGATGATATCAGTAAGCCTATTCTCTTTCCCTGCATGGGTACTTCTGAATGCTATCCTGGGGCCTGTGGCATCTTATAGATCATCAATACGTTGCACAAGAAGCTGCAAACAAATTTTGCTGCTGCAAAGCAATTTGGGTAGATTTTTCCATCCAAGCATATGGCAAACCTTGTGCAGTTTTCATTATTGGATTTTTCAATGTTCCAGGCACCTACACATCAAGTCATTGAGGTTCACTCACAACATGTAGTGCCATATGCCAATAGTGCTGCTGCCTTTGACCATTTGTGTCAATTATGTAGGCATCTGTATTATCCAATTTCATTGCATAACACTGTTAGTAAAGATAGATGACTGTGCATCTCCCTTGAGAGTATGCCTTGCACCAAACAAACAGATAAATAAATATTTCTGTTCTATGTCTAATGCCTTCCACTGTGTCTCTCTATGATCATCTATGATCAATATTTAAGATAATCTGGTTATAATAAATATTGTTTCTGAAAATATAACAAGATTTTTACATTTTACAGTGTTCTCCCCAAATCTCTCCTTTGATCAGGATCAGCAAGTTCCCATGCTTCATGAAATGGGGTTTAGAAAACATGCAGAGGTAGAGGTTGTGAGTGTCTCCTTTCAAGTTTATTTGAGGCCAGGGTGTATGTTTGAGTTTTATTGTTTGACATTTGGATGATTTTTGGAGTAGAGCTTTTCACTGGACATCTGGTGTTACTGACATTTCAATGAAAATTGTTTGACTAGGTCTGTTGTGTCAAATGCCTAAATATCAAAATATGTAAGCTGGAATTTAGGGTAATTCATCAAATTTTTCTGGGATTGAAACTTTCATATGGAAGTGCACTTGCCTGTTAATGTTAAACTGCATAGATTAGTTATACTCTAAGTTACCGGTTCTGGTATGGGTTCCGGTTCGGGTTCGCCGGTTCGGTCAATTTTTTTTTTTGGTGTGGGTTTGTTTTGGGTTTGCCCATACAAAAACATATAAAAATTAAAAATATATACATATTTCCAATAGTAATTAAATATATATATTTAATATCCATTTATATATTAAACCCATAATTTATAAATATCTAATATCCATTTATATATATTATAATTTATAAATATATTATGTAGATATTTAAATATTATATACATATAAACAATATATTTATAAATTATATATATATATATATATACATATAACAAATATTGTTATATAAAAAAATAAAAAATATAAATATAATTATATAACAATATACAATAGACTATATTTAAATTTAAATTAATAAACTATATATTTATATTAATAGATAATATATTTATATTTAAATTAATATATAGACTATTGTTATATATATAATTATACAAATATATTAATTTAAATATAAATGTAATTATATAACAATATAGACTATTATATATATTTAAATATTGTTATATAAAAAATATAAAAATACATAAATATAAATATAAATTGTTTATATATAGAAATAAAAATATATTAATATTAATAATAAATATCTAAATACTATTTAGCCGATAGGCTTTTATACGTGAGCATTATAGGGCTCGGAATTGTCTCACGCCGGAAATTTTTTTAAACTTGTCGGGTGTTCTTATCGGCATATTCCTTGAACCTCCTATGGGTGCAAGTGCTAGTATATAATTGTCTCAGGCCAGAAGAAAGGCTTTTAAACTAATAGTCTCACGTTGCAAAAAAATTCACGCAAAATGTTTTTCTTAACTCCTCGGTTCTTCCTATCCAAAATTCACTCCAGAATTTTTCTTTACTCTTCGGTTCTTCCTATCCGTGTATTCCTTGAACCATAGTGCGAATCCTTCGTCATTCGTCAGACGCACTGATCAGGGCAAAGAAAGGCACCAGGTGCGAACTTTCGCTTGTATTCCGCCTCCAAACTAATGAAGATTTGTGAGGAAATTTTTAAATTTTTGCTAGAAAATGTGATGGGTTCGCCCGGGTTCGTCTGTGACGAACCCACAGGTGTTTTGGCGAACCCTGGAGGAATCCCTGCCCGAACCAAACCTGGATCCGGATCCGGTGCGAATCGGACCGGGACCCTGCAGAAACCCTAGGCGAACTGGTATCATAGGTTATACTTAATGGTGTTTTTCATGTTTATTTTGTTGCGCTTTACATGAAACTTTCACATCTGACTGGGTTGGATTTGTTGTGCAATGTAAATTGTACCTCCTCTTCATATAAGCACTGGAGCTTTGTTACATGAATATTCTTGTTTTAGTTGACTTGTTACATTGTTTAATGTGTCTAATAAATAATCTATCAGATAGTCTTATCACATTTAAGTTGATTTGTGTGAAATAAAAGTAAAGTTAGCTCTGTTTTGAGAGATCAATTCTGTATTTCTGCAACACTTTTTTTGACATTTGAAAACCAACGTGTCTGCTGTTGCTGCAATTGATTCTTCTGCTTCATAATAAGCTTGAAGACTCTGCATTAGCTTTTGTGATTATGACTGGATTTGTTTTCTGATTGATTACTTATGCTCAGGTATTCAAGGCAAAATGAGAGATTATCAGCTAGCTGGATTGAACTGGCTCATTAGATTGTATGAAAATGGAATAAATGGAATTCTTGCAGATGAAATGGTAGTGTATGTTTTTTAAAATTTATTTATCTGTTTATGTTGCTTTCTAAAGTGTTGTTTTAATGCTTTCCTATTATATTATTTGAATGTAATTTGTTTCTACAAATGAGTCTTCCTGTAAACATATCAAACATTTCCTTTTCCCTTTTTCTTATTACAGGGGCTTGGAAAAACCTTGCAAACGATCTCCTTACTTGGATATTTACATGAATTCCGAGGAATATCAGGCCCACATATGGTTGTGGCACCAAAATCAACTCTTGGTAATTGGATGAATGAGATTCGACGATTCTGTCCAATTTTGAGGGCTGTGAAGCTTCTTGGAAGCCAAGAAGAAAGGGTGTGTATTTCCTGGGTGAAATTTGAAAGCCTGTTTTAACACATTTCCTTTTTAATGGACCACTAGTTAGTTGCTGATGATGTATTGGCGTTCCTAAATTGTGCAGGCAAATATCCGTGATAATATGTTGGTACCAGGGAAATTTGATGTATGTGTCACTAGTTTTGAGATGGCAATTAAAGAAAAAACAGCACTTAAACGGTTCAGCTGGCGTTACATTATTATTGATGAGGCACATCGAATTAAGAATGAAAATTCACTTCTTGCAAAAACTATGAGAATTTACAGCACCAATTACAGGCTTCTTATAACTGGGACCCCTCTTCAAGTATGATGCATCTTTAATCTTCATAGGAATTATATCATATACTTAAAGACACTTTTATGTTGACATGTGTGTCTTGTCTTTGTGTATGTTGGTCCATAATAAGAATGCATCTTATAACCAGTGTGAGAAGCCTTATTATGTGTTAATTAATATTTTAATGATCTATCTTCTTATGCTTGCAGAACAATCTCCATGAACTTTGGTCATTACTGAATTTCTTACTTCCAGAAATTTTTAGCTCTGCTGAGACTTTTGATGAGTGGTTCCAAATATCAGGTGAAAATGATCAACAAGAAGTGGTCCAACAACTTCACAAGGTACATTAGTCACATTTCTTTAATTATATGCTCTTTGCTGGCAAATTGTATGCATTAAACATGAGTCTGCTTGGTTAAGATTTGTTTCACGTGTGAAGGTTCTTCGACCATTTCTATTGCGGAGGCTCAAGTCAGATGTTGAAAAGGGCTTGCCTCCTAAAAAGGAAACAATATTGAAAGTAGGGATGTCACAATTGCAAAAACAATTTTACCGAGCCCTTCTTCAAAAGGACTTGGAGATTGTCAATGCTGGAGGAGAGCGTAAGCGCCTTCTGAATATAGCTATGCAACTGAGAAAATGTTGTAACCACCCATATCTTTTCCAAGGTGCTGAGCCAGGACCGCCATATACCACTGGAGACCATTTAGTCACAAATGCTGGTAAGTGTTGGTTTGCTATACATCATTGTGGGTTTTAGTTGTTACTTTTAACCAATTATGTTATCTTGGGTTTTGCCATACATCATTGTAGGCTTAATGTGTTACTTTCACTAATTACATCATCTTGGTTTTGGTCATTTTCCAGGCAAAATGGTTCTTCTAGACAAGTTGCTTCCAAAGCTGAAGGAGCGTGATTCCAGAGTTCTCATTTTCTCACAGGTAAGTTGTGGCTTAATGAAAGTGTTATTAGAGTAGTGTTCTTAACCATGTAAGAGCATGTCAGAATATCTGTTGTCTTCTACAGATGACCAGACTCTTGGACATTCTGGAGGATTATTGTATGTTCCGAGGATATCAGTATTGCCGAATTGATGGAAATACAAATGGAGAGGAACGTGATGCTTCAATAGATTCTTTCAACCAAGAAGGCAGTGACAAATTTATTTTCTTGCTTTCTACCAGAGCAGGAGGTCTGGGCATTAACCTTGCCACTGCAGATGTTGTCATTCTGTACGACAGTGACTGGTATTCATCTGATATATGAAAAATGTTAAATTAGGTGCAAATATTGCTATTAGAGTATTTGGAATCTAAAATATTCAGCTTTACAGGAATCCTCAAGTAGATTTACAAGCTCAAGACCGTGCACATAGGATTGGACAGAAGAAAGAAGTTCAAGTTTTTCGATTTTGTACAGAGGTTTGCCTTTTTACTTGATGAGCAAACTATTTCCAATTTTTGTCTTCATATAATTTTTTTATTTACCCTTGTTTATAATTGCAGTATACCATAGAGGAAAAGGTGATTGAGAGAGCTTATAAGAAACTTGCACTAGATGCATTGGTCATACAGCAAGGACGTCTGGCAGAGCAGAAGGGTAATAAATGATTTATACATTTGAGTTGATTGCATTGATTACATGCTAGTTAATTTTGTTTTTCTGAATTAAGGTGTAGACTTGCTACTTATTTGAAGTTTGTAATGCAGGATTCATGGAAATTGCTTTGCACATTTTATACCATAAAGGCTGATCTCATTTTAGTTCATCTTTGTTTTTTAATTCAAAGCTCTATTTGTTGCATAAATGATCATCAGTGCTAATGGCCTTTGCTTTTTTATTTCCACTTTACATAGCAAATATGATTCAACAGAAATGTCACATTTGATATTTATTAATTACTAACTAGAATTAGTAACACAGTGTTTATGCCAAAGTTGGTAACCTGGAGGTACATGAAAAATAAGTATTTATTGATAAAATTTAATATTCATATAAACTTCAAAAAAATATAACCAGATTTTATTAGAAAATTCATACAATTTGTATGAGGCAGGGCTTCTTGTTTTGATAAGAAAGATGTTAACTTTCATTGTCTTTACATATTTAGATGTTTTGAAAGGGTAGCTCATTATTTTATTTGTTTAATGCCCATTCTTTTATTTTCCTAAGGATTTAGGATAGTACTTTATTTAACATAAACATTCTTGTATGTGAAGTCTGATATTTTTGTAATGCCAAACCTTAAGAAGAAATAGAATGTGTCTTCTTTTCTAGATCTTAACTCTCAGCAAGTTCCTAGAAGTCAACAAAGTGGGTGGACTTTGCCATCCTGTTTGAATTTCTTTTAAAGAGGTTTGAAATATGATTAAAAATTATTGGGGTTATTATTAAAATCTGCAATATTTGGTGAGCTTCATTGCTAGTTTGTGATGATTTAGAGTAAGTCCAAAAAGATATGATTGTTTAGGTAAGTGCAGAATCCCTCAAGGCCATGTTGAACACTGCTCAAGCTGCTGATCTGATCCCTTTCCCTATATAATATATTTGCTGCAGGGGACTGGGGCAAAACCTATTGAAGGCATTATTTGAAGCCCCATGGGAGACATGCTTGCTGTAGGAAATTTGTTGTTGGACAGACAGACCCAGCAAATTTTTAGGAAAAATAAATCCATCAACACTAAGAATGGAAATGGTGTTTACTGTTTTTTGTTGTCTTATTTTGGTGTTTACTGTTTTTGTGTTGTCTTATTTTTTGTAAAACATCAATAATCTAATCTTACAAATGTCGTATCTTGTAATGACCACTGATCAATGCATATTTCTGTGTGCCTAGTACGGTTGATTGCATTGGATTTTTTATTTTTATTTTTCCACCAGGTTGAATATGAACATGACATGAAATGAAGCATTGTGACTCTGGTTAGGGCATTACTGCTTTCTCACATGTGGAGGAATATCCAGAGAAGTCACCATTATTTAAAAACAAAAATTTTGAGTTGTGATTATCCCACATTGATAATGTGTGAGACAAGGAAGCATTAACATGCACATTTACCAATTGAGTGAGAGGCTAGAGGGTAACAGATGCTTTGTGATTCCCATCTTGTGAATATTCATCAACGTATACATTGGGTTAAAAAAGGCCTTAGAGAAATGACTATTCACTGAAAACAGTCATTGTGGTGATCCATCTTCTGTTAATTTTGTACTGGTACAGTTATTTTTTCTTTCCATAGATACTTGTCATGCATGAGTTGGGTGACCACTTGAAAGTTAGTTTTTAATTTTTTGAGATGAGTAAATTTTTTTACCCGTGTATTTTATAAGCTTGGAACACAAAACCTATTTTTTGGTGCATTGTGATGATGTTGGCAAATGTAGTTTATTGTTTCTACCTATATCAGGTATCAACAAGCATTAAGACTAAATCAGCAATTCACTTTAGCTTGTATTGCGATAGTCTGGTAACAGTACAATTTCTTTATTTAATGCAGCTGTGAACAAGGATGAGTTGTTGCAGATGGTAAGGTTTGGTGCAGAAATGGTCTTCAGCTCAAAAGATAGTACCATAACTGATGAAGATATTGATAGAATTATTGCAAAAGGAGAGGAAGCTACTGCAGAACTTGATGCAAAGATGAAGAAGTTCACAGAAGATGCAATAAAATTCAAGATGGATGACAGTATGCCATCCCTTCCAAATGGACTAGTTTATGTGCTATTTCTTTGTGTATCTTTTGGAACTGATTTATGTTTAGGAAGTATTTGATAATAGTATTTTAATAAGACGCTTATTTGCGGGGAAAATAGTATAAGATATGGTGTTTCCTAGTTTAGGGGACAGTATATGCATTGAAGTAATCTGTGTTATTGTATTTAATTAAGTGAATTTGAGTTTCTTTTGGTAAAGATGTTGCCTTCTGTTTGATGCAGATGCTGAGTTGTATGATTTTGGTGATGACAAGGTTTGTATTTTTTTTAAAAATTCTTGAAACTCTTTTTTAAAAGAACTTGCCATAGGTGTTGAGTTACTGATCTTTGAATGTCTTTTTCCTAATTTGAAACAAAGGATGACAGTAAGTTTGACCTGAAAAAGGTCGTTACTGACAATTGGATTGAGCCTCCGAAGCGAGAACGAAAACGCAAGTATGTTTATTAAATTGATTGAAATAATATTAAGTATCAAATGTTCTACATTTTCGACATGTTAATTCTTTTGTGTTTGCCTTGTAGCTACTCTGAATCAGACTATTTCAAACAAGCAATGCGACAGGGGGGGCCAACAAAACCAAGAGAGCCACGAATTCCTCGCATGCCTCAATTGTAGGGATACTGAAATGCCTATCTTCCATCATTTTATTTGTATCAATAAAAAGGACTTTTTTCTAACATTTGATAATTTGTTTCTAGGCATGACTTTCAATTCTTCAATACTCAACGCTTGACAGAGTTATATGAGAAGGAAGTTCGCTATCTCATGGTTAGTTCCATTTTGCAAAGTTCATAGCAGTTTGTAATCATGTTTATGATTTCAACATAAAATGTGTTTATGCAGTTTGTAACCCTTTTTTGTGATTTCAATGTAAAAAACTATTGAAAAGATTTAAAATAAACAGTTTCATTAAATTACTTCGAATCAGAGGATTTCATTACCTGGACTAGAGTTGAACAAGTGCTCATGACACCTCTGTTAAACTTTATAAAGTTTGCATTGTTAATATATCAAAAGCCATCTAATATGTTAGCCAAAACTCTGGGAAATTTTCTCCATTAATCAGTGATTACAATTTCAATCACATTACTCTCCAAGTGAACATATAGAGACACTGGTGTTTTATGGCAGTGATCTCAATGTTTTTATCCTCATCCAACATATAGAAACTAAGTCATTATTCTCTGTTTCACTACCAAATGGCTTACCAACTCAAGAAATGCCAATCATGTTTTGACAGTTTTCAAATATGCGTGGCTTCTTCTGTAGAAGAATTTTAAGAAAATTTAAGAGGGTTAGCAAAAGAGTTACGTGGAGAAACATCAGGAGCAGATTGTGGTGAATGATGGACAAAGAATTAAGTTCTTCACTTCAATCTGAACATTAATCTGCAGGAGATTAAATTATTAATCTGAGAAACAATTTCAATCTGATAAACATGGGATGTAATAATGTATCACTACATAGGTAAAATGTAACCTTTTTAGACTAACCTAGACTCATCAAGTGCATGCAAGAAATAAAGCGCACTTAACATAGGTAAATCAGAGCTGGATGAATATGAGAATAAAAAATGCAATTTTAGGAAATTCAGTGCAAGTGAGAGGTTTACTTAGCTCTTGAAACTACTGTGAAGATATTGTGATGCTGTGCAGAACTCAATCGTCTAGGTACAGAAAATAGATGCACCCATTCTACTTGCTGTCTGGGAACTGTGACAGATTCGGAATTCTGTGCAGATCAAATCTGTGTTGTGCAGGGTTGGATCTGTGTGCCAAGGAACTGTTTTGAAGTGCAAGATTGATCCTGCTCTCTGTGTACTTTTTCGACCTGGTTCTTCTGTCACTGCTGTCTGCTGAAGTGTAAGAACTGGCAGTATTAAGGATTATTTAAGGGAAATTGCTGGATTGTGATGTTTACTTTGCTCTTGGAACTATTATGAAGATATTGTGATGCTGTGCAGAACTCAATCATCTAGGTACAGAAAATAGATGCCCTCGTTATACTTGCTGTCTGGGAACTGTGACAGATTGAATCTGTGTTCTTCGTGGTTGAACCTGTGTGCCAAGGAACTGTTTTGGGGTGTGGGATTGATCCTGCTGTCTGTGTACTTTTGCAACCTGGTTCTTCTGTCTCAGCTCTCTGCTGAAGCATAAGGACTGGCTGTATTTAAAAATATTTAAGGAAAGTTGCTGGATTGTGAGGGTTCATGTTCTCCTCAGATACCCCCCTTGTTTTTACAGGCTTTATGGCCTGTTGCGAGAAATTGAAGGCATCAGACTTGAAATGCCGGTTCCTTTTAAAGCTTCAAATCAAAATGTTCTTATGAATGAATGCTCCTTGAAGTGCAAATGCTCCAGGATTGCTTGATGATTCTAAGATGTGATTAAATGCTCAAATGAATGTCTTTAAATACCAAAACAACAAATAATTGTGCGATTGTGTACAGAGTTGGCTCACAACGGCTAAAAGAAAAGGGTCGGGGGTTAGCAATTTTAATTTTAAAAACTCAAGTTTTGTGTCAGATCTGTGCCGTGCAGGATTGCTCCCTCATGTCATGGGATTGACCCAAGATCAGGGATGGATATGTGGAAGTACAGGCTAATAGATGAGTCGAATGTGTGGGGATATGTGGAAGTAGGGCAGGGATAAAGATTGAATGTATGGAAATGAGTGAAGGTGAGCATGACTGGGGATGGATAGGGATCGGGGAAGGAGTCAAACTTAGCACAAGAGTGTCACATGTTATCTTAATTCTATTAAGATATTTCATCAAAATGGACCCAAAACTAAATGGGAGTTGGCATGGGCATGCAAATTTCTCCATCGCAAATAGTTATTAATATAATAATTTTACATTTGCTTCAGCACCCCATCCAATTAAAGGGAGAATAAGGGTGATAGCCTCGTTTGAACAACCAACAACAAAAGCTTGAGAATAGCGTTCCTGGGAACTTTCATGATTATTATGCAAATTTACAGTCTGCCTGGGAGCCATATTTTCTTCCACATTGTGATGTTTCAAAGGTGAAGTGTTCTTAATCAAAGTTTGAAAATTCGGACTCGCCTCGGACTCGGCAGACCAAAATTGGACTTGGACTGGGGACTCGGCATGGAGTTGTGACAAAAACTCGGCTAGGACTCGGCAAAAAAAACTGTAGTTTAAAAAAAAACAAAAGAAATTAATGCATTTAGAGAACATAAGAGCCTAATTTGATTATCAATTTGTCATAATTCAAAGATTACACGTCATATGATCATCAAACACTCAATAATTGAAATTTTATCATAGTTTCAAACTTTCAAAATGTATAACAGCATCATAAATGTTTACATATAATCATATGCCAAAATGAGGAAAACATTGACATCCTCCTCTTTCCCCTCCTAATGAAAGTCAATTTTGAAGGCCTAGAACTAGTAGGTGTTGCTACAGTAGCCAAATGAGGAGATTGAGGATTAGGAGAGGTTTCTTCAAAAGTGTCTTCGTCCGCCATTGCTTCTTCTGCTGCTGCTCTCTCCATTTCAGAAAGATCCTCATCAGTAAGGAAGACATCAGCATCATCATTTTGTTCATCAATAGTCCATTCACCATATGGATCAATATCATCCAAGTCGATGGACTCATGTGAAATACCCTCCACCTTTCTAGTTCGAAGGCAAAGGTTGTACCGAACAAAAACCAAATCATTTAGGCGCTGCTAGGTCAACCTGTTTCTCTTCGTTGTGTGAATGTTCTCAAATAAACTCCAATTATGTTCACACCCAGGAGCACTACATGGCTGCGACAAGACATAGATGGCTAGCTTTTGAAGATCACTTACCTAACTTGGTGATGATCTCTGTAGCTTGTTTTCTCGGGTTCTTTCACGCCGACTTCAATGACAGACCTGTGTTTTTCAAGGCAGAAGAGTGAAAATGAGCAAAAAATGATTATTTTGAGTGTTATATCCATGTCCCAGGCGTGGCGCGAGTCCCTGGTTGGGACTTGCGAGTCTTGAGGCGAGGCTGGACTTGTGCGAGTCCTGAGGCCAGACCCGTGAGTCCTGACTAGGGACTCGAGCAGACTCGGCTCGCGAGTCATGAGGCCATACTCGTGAGTCCCGACTAGGGACTTGCGCAGACTCAGCTCGTGAGTCTTGAGGCTGGACTCGCGAGTCTTGACTAGGGACTCGCGCAGACTTGGCTCACGAGTCCGTGCTGAGTTGACTGGGCAGGCTTCAGGACTTGCGAGTCCCGCGAGTCTGCAAACTATGTTCTTAATCACCAATGCAAGTTTTCACATTCTGTTACCAAATCTACTTAGGAGGGTTGTTAAACCTGTCTTCTTCTCTCAAGCTACACAATTGAGAGATCTTCTCAAATTAACCATGCAGATCTGCATTTGAAAAGATGCCTCTGAACCAATCAATTGGAAGTGTGGGATCTCTGCCTTCTGAGTAAACCTTGATTTCTTGACTCCAAATTGGAACAAATCATCTCAGCTGAAATACTTAGGAGGGTTGTTAAACCTGTCTTCTTCTCTCAAGCTACACAATTGAGAGATCTTCTCAAATTAACCATGCACATCTGCATTTGAAAAGATGCCTCTGAACCAATCAATTGGAAGTGTGGGATCTCTGCCTTCTGTGTAAACCTTGATTTCTTGACTCCAAATTGGAACAAATCATCTCAGCTGAAATATTAACATATTGAAGTATCTGCCAATCATAGTTTTGATTTTCGCTGGATTTGGAGAATCACAGAATGGGTAATATTGCTTTGGATTTGGAGGTGCAGGGCTAAAATGTTAAAAGCAAAAAAACTACATCGAATGATTTGATCTGGTCTTAATAGCCATCATAATTAAGCCTGTTAATATGTGGTGCTTTGACTATCAACTAGAGATGAATCAACTGAGAAGAAGCTGCACAAAGTGGTTTTTATGATTTTATCTCACTAGCGTATTTGTCACAGCATATGAAACAGCCACTATTACAAGCAATATTTTGTTGCATTCCCAACCAGATTAGCTGAATTATTAACATTAAATTTATTTTTCAACCCTGCCTAGGTCAATGAATTGTATATATGCAAACAAATATACATAATTTGTAATTGTGTAAACAAGGGTCAAAATATCTGCAAACAGCTGGAAGGCCTCTGGAAATGTGTAGGAGACAGTTTTGCTGTTTTCTGAAATAATTTTGGTTACTGCCCAGTGTTTCTTGGAAGTTTTGAAAAATTTCTTTGGTTAATGTTTCCATTTGGAGATAGCAAAACATAAATATAAGGATCCCCAAATGGTGATTCCGGCAACCAAGGTTGATTTGTTATTTAATGCAATTGAATTGCACTGGTACACCAAGGTTAATTTGTTATTTCATGCAATTGAATTCTACTGGTACACCACTATTTAATTTTGGCTTGTCCTATTAATAGTCTACTGCATTCATCAAAAGTCCTTTGTAGCTAATGAATATTTGGTAGGCATTATTTATAGTTTGAATGGTTGAATCAAAACTCATAGTATGAGGAGTAATTATAGTGCTTTCCTTCAGTATAATGTCGCATGGTGTGCTATTGTATTTTTAATGTTGCACTCCAATAAAAACTGATGTGTACTCATAATACCTCTCGTCAACTAGAAAGGGCTCAACTTATATGTATTGAACTGCTATTATAATTCCTGTCTTTTACTTTTCTTGTTCCTGTAGCAATCGAATCAAAGAAACCAAGCAAAAGATACCATTGGAGAAGGAGATGACACAGAAGGTATGCTTGATAATGTTTTGTATTTTAGTCTTTTGGAGGTTTTTTTCCTTCTCTAGGCCTCAAAGGTCTTTCTGTTGCTATTTTTATTTCAGATGTTGGGGAACCCCTTACAGCCGAGGAACAAGAAGAGAAAGAACAGCTATTGGAGGATGTGAGAATGCTGTATAAAAGGGCTTTGATTATGATTATCATATTTAATAGTGCAAATGAATGCTTAGCTGACATTATTGTGATGTACTAGGGATTTTCAAATTGGACTCGAAGGGACTTCAATACATTTGTACGTGCATGTGAGAAGTATGGTCGGAATGACATCAAAAGTATTGCTTCTGAAATGGAAGGCAAGGCAGAGGATGAAGTAGAGAGATATGCAAAGGTTTTCAAAGATCGATATAAGGAGTTAAATGGTATGTTTCAGTTTTAATTTCTGTAGTTTCATTCTTGAATATATCTGTACATGGTCATGAGGGAAGTGAGCATGGTTTTTTAATCATATCATTTGTTCTGTGATGATTTGGATGTTGAGTTTGAAATTTGTTGAGTATTACATCCCTATGATCAGTTTACATAAATTTATACTGCTTTTTAAGTCTTAGATTTAGTCAAAGGTCTGTCTGATAATTTGTGTGTGCAGATTATGACAGAATAGTAAAAAATATTGAAAGGGGAGAGGCTCGAATATCTCGCAAGGATGAGATTATGAAAGCAATTGGAAAGAAGTTGGATCGCTATAAAAATCCTTGGTTGGAACTTAAGATTCAATACGGTCAGAATAAAGGAAAGCTTTATAATGAGGAATGTGATCGCTTTATGGTACCTGTTATCTACCAACTAGACCCTATCAAAACTACTTACGCCTTTAATTTGGCTTCTTAACTGACCATTGGTTGATTTGGCTATGTTTAAATATTGTTCACACTTTCCATTTATACCTCAATTTTAGCAAAGCATGAAACAATTGGCTTGAATTGATAGAATGTAATTCTAAATTTTACCTATTGAGACAGAATTAAACCTGTATTATATATTTTGTACTAAAGGGGAACTCTTTAATACTAGGTATCTGAATGGTTGTTTTCCATTTGCAGTTGTGCATGGTCCATAAACTTGGCTATGGAAACTGGGATGAGTTGAAGGCTGCATTTCGTATGTCACCCCTTTTTCGTTTTGACTGGTTTGTCAAGTCTCGCACTGCAGCTGAACTTGCAAGGCGTTGTGATACACTCATACGATTAGTTGAAAAGGAAAACCAGGAAGTAGATGAAAAGGAGCGTCAGGCCCGTAAGGATAAGAAACTCGCTAAGGTGCAGGATAAGATTCATAAGTTATTTATTTTTGCTTTTGTCCATCGCTATATTTTAAATAATTTATACATCTGTAGTATATTTTTTTCGTAATTCCTGTAGTCATCTCTTCATTCTCATTTTCAATATATTGACATGGTTGTGGCAAACGGGAAAGTTGTTGAAAATGTTGAGCTTTATAACAATACACAGCAGTTAATGTTGAAAGATAGTCATAGATGAGAATGTTGGATTTCAGAACACAACACCTTCAAAAAGACCTCCTCCAAAGATGTTTGCCATTGAGCCTGCATCCAGTACTGGCGGCATGTCTGCCAAGAGGAGAAAACAAGCCAGCATGGATGATTTTCTTGGTTCTGTATGTGTATCTCAAGATTTCTGTCCCTTCAATTGCTTTCTTGAATGACTTTTTATCTATCTACAAAGCTTGAGTATGTTTTATTGAATTATTTTGTTGTACATGCAACAGGGAAAACAGAGGAGGTGAAACTAATTTTTGAGGTTCAGCTGGTAATTTGAACGTCATTTCTTTTTGACAATTCTGCCAGGCTGATTTTGTAATATAATTATATCTTCAATTTTTTTGGGTTGGGTAAGATGCTACGGGTTGCTACAAATAGGAGGTACCTTAAGTGACGACTTGTTCAATTTGCATTTAATTAGTATTGGCCCTTAAATGCTTTTTTGGGTATGAATCCACTTGCATTCAATTAATTGTGAACAGATTGGCCTCTTAAGCCTTTTTAGGATATGAAACCCACTTGCATTCAATCAATTGTAAGCAGATTGATCCTTTAAGCCTTTATAGGATATGAAACCACTTTTGGCAATATAAAGACACTGATATTGAAAGGTAACTATACAAATTGGTGTCAGCATTGCGGTGGACTTTGAGAGAAATGGTCACTGTGCTTTGATGCACTCTTATGTAGATTCATAAGACTTTCATGGTACAATGAATATTTATTTTGCTTATGGATCTCCATGCATATATTCTTGGTTGATATTGTTGTCTTTCTATGGATACTGTTTACTTCCAGCCATTTGCATTTGGCTTCTTTTCTATCTCAACTATGTAAGATATACCTTATTTTGTCTTCGTTTTCTGGGGTTCACAAGTTTATTGAATGTAAAATGTATTAGCATTAAATTTTGTTTTAATGCTTCCCTTGTTCCAACTGTAATGTATGGTTCCGATTCTGTTTTTTTGAGATAAACATTTGATAGAATTGCTTTAAGCTTGGGTCAATGGTAGACAGTTCCTGCTCAGCAGCTTTTTTTTTATGGCTAACATAAATCGTTATTTTATGTTGCTGAGCATGATCTTTGCATTTATCATTTGCATCAGATTGGATTTATTTTCTGATAAAAAATTCATATTTACGGTCTACTCTTTTGTGGGCACCCATGCTACATTTTTATAAATTTAACATAATATTGGATGGATAATTATGGTAGTAGTGTTAGTTACAAACTAGATTAGTGATGGGTGCGAAATAGATTTATGTTTGAATTGTTAAATTTATTTTTCTGGGCTTTGATTTGATTACATTGATCTATTAATTTTTGACTCAAGTTGTTTTACAACATTTTCAGTTTTCGAATATTTAATTAGGGTCAACTTATCATGGCAGGTGCAGATAACCTTTTTATTAGCTTGTTTATTATACACTGAAATGCCCCTATTTAAGAAAATGGCAAATCAGACTCATCAAACCCTTTTTTGTATAATTGCTTAGTTTGCACCTATGGTTTGCTGGTTCTTGGTTAAATTTTACAAAAGCAGGTCAATCTGTTGTTTCTTCTTGTTGCCCTTTACCATCTTATTTACGTCCCTTTCAGTTTTGTTTCTAAACGTCTGAGTTGGTGAGATGCTAAAGATTTTGTCTCTCTGGATTTGTAGAATTGAAGTTTACAGATGTCTTTTAATCTGTTTTTTACTTTGTTGGACACATTTGGTATGTTTTGTTGTTTAGATGACAATTTTTTATATTCTCCTTTGATTAATATGTTGTGGTTGGTACTACTATTAATGTAAACAGCACTACTATTTGTGTAAGTAATGCGGGGAGCCAAACATGATTTTTGTGCTTCTGGCTTTATTTGAAGTGCCCTTTTGTCAGTAATTTTTAGCAGCTCTGCTTTAAGCTACTTTCAGTTAAGGTTACCTTGATCAGTATGACTACTATGAGGAGCCTCCCTTCTAAATTGCGGAAGCACCGGGGTAGTTTTGAATCTGCAAGTTCATATTGGGACTCAATCCCCACATTAGAGCAAATGTGGACATTCATAAGCCTCCCTACATGAACTAGGTCCTTGAAAAGTCAAGTTCAGGGTACCATAAAAGACACCTTCCTCGTTTAAGAATAAACTTATAAAATAACAGTAATGGAGGTGAAATTAAGAGCCAACATGGTGATAAAAAACAAACACAATAGAGCCTCAAAGTGTGGTACACAACAAAAGGCATAGAACAATAATGGAGGGAATAAGACTAGCAAGAAAATGTCCTAGAGATGGATAATATGATTATTGTGGCTATCATTAGCCAACTTTTTTCCTTAGCATTTAGTAAGTGCAAGCAAGAATCAACCTCCAGTTGGGACAACCATAGTTCCAAAATAGGATTACATTGTGGTAAACAACTAATAAATGAGCATAATGAAGCATCATTTGAGACCTTGAGGGTGTTGTTTGGACTTCTAATTTTAGTTCTCATCAACCTCAAAGCTTTAAAGGCTTTGCATTTTCTAAATGTTTAAACAAGATAACTAGGAGAGTTTGATACATGAGGGATGCGTGGACAATGCAACATGGAAATAAAACCAAGAAGATGATGGATAAGTGTTTTTGATAGGGTTAGAGTTTCCCAGTTTGAAGATGCATTGATCTTGTATGTGGCCTTATTAGGATGACATTCCAAGTGCCACTTAGATAAATCGAGATAGGAGTAAGGTGCATTGCTTCACTAGTCTTTTGTTTTTGTTAATGATCATGGTTAGTCCATTAGGGTGAAGGTGTGTAATAACAAATAAGTTTATGACACATGGTGACAATGCAACTCAAGAAGACTTGGAAAAATGGTGTATCCTCATTGCACTGTACATTGATCAAATTAGTGATGAGAACCAGCTAACCTTAAAGAACAACCTTTTTTGAATTAATTATGAGATTTTTTTCCTAAGGAGTTGCAAGCACTTCACTTATCCATATATATTTTATCTAGGACTATGCCCGAGTCAAAAACTCCTCATTAGAAGACTAAAATTGAATTGTTTGAAGTGAAAGCATAGTTGTAGGAGATGCTAACTACGAGTTTAATTAGGACTAGTTACGCGATAGGCTTTTATCTGTGAGCATTATAGTGCTCGGAATTGTCTCACCCCGTTTAAAAAACAAAATTCACGGCAGAAAAATTTCTAAACTCGTCGGTTGTTCTCACGCCGGGAGCATTATAGCGCTCGGAATTGTCTAACGCCGTCAAAAATAAAAATTTTACGCCGGAAATTTTTATAAACTCGTCGGTTGTTCACATGCCGGGAAAAAAATAGTGTGAGAAAGAGTTTCATGTCGTTTAAATGTCCCCGTGGCATTCTCTAGGATTTCTAATTTTTTCTTCAAAGGAACGGGAAAGGGAAAACGGTTGAAAGCAAATAACTCAGGCGAGCATATCAAATTGCTTAATTATATAGTTATTATTTATATTAATAATAATTTATTATGATAATTAATATAGTATTATATTACTAGCACTTGCATCCATAGGAGAGGTTCAAGGAATATGCCGATAGGAACAACCGGCGAGTTTAGAAAAATTTCCGGCTTACGGCGTGAGGCAAATCTTGAGTTTTCTGTCTGTGGGTTGTGTTTTTCTATCAATTGAGTGAGTGAGATGGAGCGAGTGATGGTGTTCACCACATAGCCCAATCCTTTTAGCATGCATGTTTTGATTTCTCTGCAAGAGAAAGGTAGACCCAGGCTCCTACAATTAACTGCTAGCGTTGGTGAGTGGTCGTTGTATTCACAGAACCTGGTTGAAGTTGAGAAGAAAAGTTTTGTTTAATCTTTGTTGGAAGAAGATTAGCGCTTAAAGCTTATTTCAATGAGCACATTCAACGGTTGTACTCTTTTTTGATAAGCTTTAACAAAATTTTGTGATTTTGACCCTAGATTTATTTTCAAACAAAGAAGAGCGGATGGAAATCTAGCAACATAGCCATTTAAAAGAAGAAAAAACCCATTACAGACCATGTCAAAGTTAAAAAAAAAAATGGGTTAAAAAAATAAACATGTGGGATGCTCCACAGTAAGGTAGCGTGCAGAATGACGATAAAAAAATTGATTTCCAGATTAAGGATTATATTTGATTAAGGATATAATAGAACATAAATTAGGTGGATTATTGCCTCTTCCATGAACACATTGTCTTTTTTTATGTGTATCAATCTACTACAACAGTAATAAAGCCACGATTCTCTATCATGATTCGTCACATAGTTACATGAATTTTCATATTTACAGTATGTCAAGCTAGATACATAATTTAAATATATACTTTTCTCATTGGGAGCTTGGCAAATTGAGAATATATTTTAGAGGAGAATCCTTTTTCAAAGGCATAAGTTCTTTTTTGGTTGGAAAAATGTCTTCTTCTAACTTTTTAATTCCACTCAAACATCATCAGTTTCTCCCAAAATCTTCCTTGGTGGTAGATTTTAGCATGCTTTACACAATGATTCTTGTTTTCAGACATTTTAAGTTTGTAGGTGCAAGGTATTGCATTTGTCAATTTTGAGCATACATGCAACAAAACAACTTTTCAAGCCATCTAAATGGCACTCTGACTTACACAGATCTTTTTCAATATTTTGGTGCTCTTCAAAACTCATCAACGGCTCCTAAATATCTCTCTAGCACTCACAACACTCTTACAAGTTCTATCGGTCTTTCACAATTTTTGTCAGTTTTATATCCAACCTGGGAATTCAGATTTCCACACATCAGGATCTTCAAAACTATGAAAATCCCCTTACTTTATGAAAATCCACAAAATAGCTTATTAAGAAGGGCCCCACTTAGGACACCACTGTGTTCACCCTCGCAAACACACCATTTCGCATCCCTCTAGAAAGACATCACAATCGCCTTTGCCAGCGAGTGATGCAGATGCTCCTCGGGATTGACTGCCTTCAGTTTCGCCCAATTGTTTGTAAGAACCTTGTAGGTGTTCTTTGCTTGATCTTTCGGGGCCAGAGCTGGCACGTCTTTCAATTCCAACACCCTTCTCTAGCCCACCGCCAGAATCAGATTAAGCCACAACAGTGTCATTGCGCTCACCAACCCAGCCACGCTGTAGGGCGTCACATTCTCTTCTCCATTACTATCCTCCAACAAAAGGGGCTCCTGCAGATCTGAGTTCATAATCCTTTGTATTCCTAGGCTCCCGCGTAGGGCAACGAAGCAGAGGAACGTGAGGGCAGGGACACAAAGGGCTTTGAGAATACCATATGTTGCAGGGAAGGAGGTCTTGTATTTTATGACAGTGCAGAGGCAGAGCGTGAGGGAAAGTGGCCATCACACTCTGAGAAACAAGGGCAACGAACCAAAGCAGTTCACGTGGGCATGAGATTCATGGTTTTCTTTGTGGATGACCTCTTGCACGTATTGGAAGTCCGAGACATGGCATGGAATGGAGATTCTACCCTTGTGATCAAATCTATATTCTTTCTCGGCCTCCTTGAGAAACTTCTCGAAGAGTGGGTGGTTCATGTATTCCAATGCTAGCAGGCTTCAGGGCTTTGTGAATACAATGACCACTCACCAACGCTAGCAGGCTTTGGGGCTCTGCGTCGTAAGGCACATGTCTAGAATCTTTGCCACAGTTTCCCAACTGTTGGGCTTTGCTCAATCAGACTTTAACCCTAATAGACTTGTCTTCTCCTCTGATGGGCAAACATGTACTCCTTTCCAATTCCAGAGAGTGCAGGTAGAAAAATGTTTTACACAGTCAGTGGCTGTAATAGAATTTATAGATTTTGATAAAAGATATTTTTCGAAATCAGATCAGATTAGATTGAGAAGGATTTTTTATTTCAAATTTATCTTTACAGCTGTGATCCATTGCAATCAAATCACAAATAATTCTGGAAGTTTTCCCTTTCCCTTGCCTTTAAAAAAGAAAAAATCCCTAGAGAATCCCAGACTCTTCCTGACACTATTTTTTCCTGGGGTGTGAGAACAACTGACGAGTTTATCAAATTTTCCGGGATAAATTTTTTTTACGGCGTGAGACAATTCTGAGCACTTCAATGCTCACGGCGTGATAACAACAGACGAGTTTAGAAATTTTTCTGTCGTGATTTTTTTTTAACAGCGTGAGACAATTCCGAGCACTATAATGCTCACAACTAAAAGCCTATCGGCTAAAAATAGTATTATGATATGAAATAGCTATTAATTAATTTAGTATTTTTTTTTTCAAAAGAAAGGGAAAGGGAAAACTGTTGAAAGCAAGTAACTTAGGCCAACATATCAAATTGCTTAATTATATAGTTATTATTTATATATTATTAATAATTTATTAATTAGTAATTTATTGTGATAATTAATATAATATTATATTAAAATAGTATTATGATATGAAAATAGTATTAATATAATTAAGAACCATCCATGTCGAGGTTGCCTGAGCCAGGGACATCATCGGAGGCGTGCGAAGGATTTGCAGAAAGCAGAGCGAGTATTATATATTACATTGATTATTATTATATTATTTTAATTATTACATTTAAAGTAAAACATACTTTTTTATATTGTAATTTGTATCTTGTTTTTCTTCATTAAAATATATATAACTTATATGAAGTATTTATATATATAGTAACTAAAAAATAAAGAAATAAAGACTTGATAAATAAGTTGTGTTATATATATATATATATAATTAGTATATATCAATAATATTAATATTGTTTTGTATTTTATAAATAAGTTAATATCAATTAAAATATAAAATCTAATGTTAAACTTGAATATTAATAATTTAAAAGTAGGAATTGATATACATTGATAAAGTGAGAAAGATTTTGTAAGGCTCACTTTTAAACTTGTTTTGAGATTTTTGGAGCATGTTATATATTTGGGCACAAGTGTATTTAACAATAATTTTGCTAACTCCAGGATGTTTTCTATGCTTGTCAGTAGTCATTCGATCTAACCTAGATTTCAGGAGTAAATGCAGAGTTTGCTGGTGGATCTAAGACATTTTGGAGGAGTAAATGTAGAGTTCATTGGTGGATGGGTAGATTTTATGCATTAATTCGTCCTCCTTAATCACTGCCTCAACAATCTATAAATATAATTAACTGCAATATATTTCAACCCAATACTAAAGCAGCTACAGAGAGGAGGTGAGTATTTATTGATTCCATTGGTATTTTATTTTTATAAGTAGTATTATGTATTTTGAATATGAAATTTAGGAAATTTATATCTTTTGTTGTTAAAATTTAGAAAATTTACATAGTTAATGGCTTCTAAGGCATTGTATATTTTCTATGGTCAAGGAAATTACAACAAACAAATTATTAGTTTTTGTGCTATAAAAACAAAGAACTGATGCAAATACCTTTAAAAACATAAAAATCCTCCACGTCCTTGAAATAATTCCTTTGATAGAAGGCGATTCTTTTGTTTTTTGTTCATCCTTAGGAAGCCCTTGCCAATCCTCGCCCGAAAAAGGATTCTAAGGCACTTACTCCTACAATTAGTGTTATCGTAGGGTTACTAGGATTGCTTGGCCTTAAGTAGCCATTGAATATCTCCACTAAAAAAATTCTAGGATGATTCCTCCCACAAATAAGTGGAATTCTAGGGTCACCCTATATATTTAATATATTCCTTATGACTGTCTGTCCAAAATTTCATCTTCCAATTGATGTACGCTTAAAATTTAGGCCAAAAGTGGCACAAATTCCTTGTGGACAGAATGGTGTAGTTTACTTTTCTTAAGTTTAACTTAGAACAATTTAATAAAATGAATAGGTATAAGCATAAAATAAATTACGATTAAATGATTACAAATCAAATTGATGATTTAAATAATTGTATTTAGTATTATAATTTAAAAATGTAAATTCTCAATAAAGATTAGTATTAATAATATAAATAATAACTATATTTGCTTTCAGCCATTTTCACTTTCCTTTTCCTTTGAAAAAAAAATAGAAATCCTAGAGTATCCAACAGGGACAATGCTACTAAATGGTTGATAGATGTTATGCTAGAGGATATTTTAGCTAGCTCAAATAATTGTTATATGTTATGTGTAGATTCATTCTAACATGTAAATAGAATGTACACCTTCTGCACGACTTTAGTATAAATGTGCAGTTTTTGGAAATCATCTTGGAAGAGCACGAGAATAATTTCCTTATTGTAGGGATTTGTTTTGTCCAATATAACCACAAGTAGGAAATGTGCTCCAAGACAACTTTATCATCATGAAATCAAAATACTTGACCTTAAATTTCATAGGCGTTAGAAATTGATTAAGAATTCAATGGCATTACCTGTTAGGGCTAATGCCAAGGGCTATACAAATCAAGGCACCTAAGATAGATTTGTGTGATACAACTAGGAAATCGTGGCCTTGCCAATAAAGACAATAAAGCTAGGATTTTAGTCATAGACCATCCAACAACTTTAAAATTGGAATCCTTCTACTATTTAAATACTATTAATTATACTTAATTCAATCTGACAAAGAAAACGTTGAGCTTCACAAAAAAATAATATAAACCTGCCAAAGACAAATTAATTTCCATAAGATGCAAACAAAGTTAGGGCTTTTTAAATTCATGGTTTCTAGTCAATTAGACCATAAAAAAGTCTCTTAGATTTTACCAAAATGAAACATTAATACCCACAAACAATCAAGACTCTATTTGTATTCGAAAAGTAAAGCAATGGTAGATTTTTGCAGGTAATACACAAATTATATCAAGAAATCAAGATTTTATTTGAGTATTGTCTAATCTATTTTATTAGAAAAAGTTGTTGGCTTGCCTGTAAGTAACTTCTGCCTGTGACATAGTGTAGGTGTAACATGAATCCATTCGAAACAAGATGATGTTAACCTTCAACACAGATCCACCTTTTCTTTTTAGAATTGCCCCCTATTTGCACATGCCCACATTATTTGTCAGCAGTGTATCTACCCACCCACAAATATCAATAATCAAATAGTATATAATAATAAGTTTAGGCCTGTAGGCAGACAAGCTCGCAATGCTCACTCAACTCAAAACACTCTACACATCTCCATGCCGTAACGACCGTGTTTCTGCATTGCTTAGAAGTAACCCACTTGTGTATATATATTTGTGTATACACATAGCATATATTCCTTCTGGCCCCTAAAGAAAACTAGCAGATATCAGGCTAGGTGTATGGCATCATCTGTTGGCCTAAAAAATAACTGGTATGGAGGGTGATCTGTTTTGTTTTTGCTTTGATAGGGATAGATATATATTTGTTTTTGGGGGGCAACATGTCCCTTCAATGGATGAAGAGAAAAGCCAAAGGCTTTGAGGGTAAGAAGGAGAATTCTAAAGTCAGTGATCAGCTACAGAAGCAGATCTCTAACCTGAAATCTAAAAAGGAGTCTCTTGCATCTGTTCATACTGGGTTCCCTTCTTCAGTTGCAAGCTTTGTGACCAACACATGGATGCCCTCTGTCCATGGTGGTGAGAATAAGAAGAAGCAATGGTCTTCCATGAAGAAGGGGTCATTCAACACTGAGTGCCCTTGGAATGAGGTACTAAAAGCCAAAAGTGAAAATTAAGCATTACTTCCTGTATAATTATAAGCAAAAGAATATCCCTAACAAATTATTTTTTATTTCAACCGACAACTAAAAGAGTAACTGGTAGTAGGAGGTCACCTTGACTACCACTATGACAAGTGCCTTGTGCATGTCCAAATGGCATGCACTACCTTAGCCAAGAGAATGGATTCCTTTTTCGAGGGTCTTTAGAAGTAATTGTGGAGCCATGTAAGAATTTGGACAACTGTTAAGCATTTTCAGGTTTTTCTTCCTTAAATGTACTTCGTAATGTGAGTCTTTTCGGGTTTTTAAGTCATTGCATGTAATGAAAAGATTGCACATTCCTTAATTTTGAACTTGGGTCATGTTAGAATATAAATGCCATTTTTTTCTAAACCTCTGACATCATCATCTCACCACACTATAGTGCCATTGCATGGTACGATTAGTTTTTAGGAAGTTCTATGGATACTAGATCATGTTGTTTTGGGCTTCTTTTTTAATGCTTGTATGTTTTAGGTGAGGTCATAAATTTCCTTATTGTGTTGAGGGGAATTTAAGTATTTGTCACTCTGGCATAATTCCTTGGACAACTTTCTTTGTAATATGAAAGAAAATTGAATAAGGATTTACTTTTCTTCGATAACATAAAGTTACCAATAACACCATAGGAAATTGCTGCAAGGATACATAATCCAAACATTGATACCATTTCAACCATCATTGCATATATAACATAGATTTATTTATTTATATCATATAAACTATAATGTCAAAATTAAATTACTTAACTTTTTTATCTATTTCTAGGTAATGTCAGTACATATATAATGTCTTTTTTTCTATTAAAAAAATTAAAATTGTTTGTTGCAATTTCACCTCAAATTTTATTTTGTGACCCGACACATTCATCTTGTTTATGCATCTCCAAATTTATATAGCATTATTGCATTTGATTTCCAAATTCTAAATATGTATTTATTAGTCTCAATTACTTTTAATTTCAATGAGTTATATATACTTATAGAACAAATAAAAATATAGTCAAAAGTATATTTAATGCGTGTTTAAGATTTATAAGTTATATGCTAAAAAAAGAACTTAGTTATGAGAACCATGATAAAACATAATGAATGCACCTACAATTTGTATGTTGGTGGTACTCAAAAATAGTATGTAAACAATTTTCTCATCCATGAAATTGACATTTCTGTGGATGCATTTTTTGTTTAGGTTATGGAAAATCCTCTGCAACCAATTTAGATAATTGAAATTTCAAGTAGTGCTTATGAAGTCACTATAACAAGCCAATTAGTTACAATGAATGTCCCAACATCATCAACTTGGTCAAACACGTTTGCGAATTGGAATGACTTTTATGAAATTGAAATCCAAAATTTTGCAAGGTGTCTTCCACTCAGTTGTAATTAGATTGTTCAAAAAGTAAAGGCAACTAGCATACATGCACACACTGTGCAAGAGTCTGACGTCATAGCAATGTAGGAAACCACAAATGAATTCCATGCAACATGTGAGAAATTAGTTGGCTTTTGCACTTTCCTGAGAGAAATTTGTACTATGATGGATATTTTGGACAAGGTGATGCTCCTCGTCTTCTTTATGCATTTCAAGACTACATGACCTATGTGTAGTATGATAGTAATATTGTTGTGCCCTATATAATTCTTGACCTATTTTCCTCTGTCCAGAGTTAAATAGTTCACCTTGTATATTCCTTGAATATTCTTTAGAAAATGACCCTACAAAGCTTAAATCTTCAATTACCCATGCTCTACCTTGCCAAAAATCCCAAACACTTGCTTGGAGAATCCTTGAAGAAAACCCAGAAAAACCCATAAATCTTTTGTCTCCAATTGTTTTCTATTGTAGAGATTTCTTAGTTTTATACTTAACCATTTTTCATGTATATGATGATGACGTCATCCTTGTTTTGGGGTTTTCTGTCATTTGTCGAATTGTATCTCATATACAATTGCATATACAAAAGCATTTGCAAAGACAGGTACAAAAAAGGGATGTGCAAAGATACATCGGCGGTATGCAAAAAGGTGATACAAAATGTATGTCCATTTTTGTATGTATATAGGATTGTATCATCCCACATACAATCCTATATACAATGGCATATACAATCCTGACATACAATCCCAGACCTGAAAGAATATGTAATTTGGTTTACAGAGGCAAATGCGATTGTATGCATCTTTGTATGTACAAGCAAAGGTCAAATGCAATGTTTGTATGTATAAGCGATTGTATGCAGTTTTGTTTGTATATTCGCATTGTATATGTGATATACAAAAGGTGATGCAAAAATGAATACATACAATCCAGACGTGATTGGGGAATTGAATGTGGTGGATAATCAATTGGGGTCCGCAATTGTATATTGCATGTACAAGGTCAAAAAAGTGCAACATACAAGAAGGTAAGATACAAAGCCTGACCCAATGTTAATTTCAATTTGCTTCAAAAAAATGTTGGGGTCCGCCTTTGTATGCACATGCGATTGTATCACATATACAAAGTCACATACAAAGGATTTTCGGCAAGAGAGGCCTTATCGGCGGCTCAGTTTGAGGTCTCTCTGATGGCTGATAAAGATGCAAATGTTCAACAATGGGTCCCAGGTTTAGCTCAGCGGCTAATCAGATAGTGCCACGTGTCAGGCAGATTCAAAGGCCGATTAAAAGGCAGGTGCAAAAGGTGATACAAAAGTAAAGGCCCGCTTTTGTATGTTGGCAATTGTATTGTATATACATTTGCATATACAAAAGCATATACAAAGGGAGATACAAAGACATGCAAAGCAATTTGATATGCAAAATACAACGAATGAAGTAATTGCATAAGTGCAAGTTGAACAGTTTGAAGGACCCGATATGCAGGTGACGTCACCCAAATCTCCTCTTCGACCAGGTTCTGCAGGATGATAACGTCATCATGATTTTCAAAGTGCATCCAATTTTTTGTATGTTTGTATGCATACAAATGACGGTTCTCCTTGCAGCAAAGACAAAATTGACGAATGGTCTACATTTAGTCAGGAATGGTTGCCGACTCTAAGGATGAATGTGCAGTTTTGGCGACAAGACATCTTAGCGGCCAAATTAAGTTTTGCAGAGATCCCTTAAACACAGAATCGATGAAAATACAGAGAATTCAAAGGGTCAGAGATTTAAAGTGTTGTAAAAGATTTGTCAAGGGGCGATATATCCCATCTGCCATCAATACAAATCTGATCTCTTAACTGCCATGCTTCAGATATTTTATGTATTCATTGTTGAAGATAGATGATTGAGCTGCTCATATTCAAGGCCCAAAATATCTTTCACCTGCCCTGTTCTAGATATTTTATTGCATAACTTATTGCAGGTGGACGTCCCTTCTGGCGATGATATTTTCTGACAGAGCCCATGGGGAGAATTTATTGTAACCAGCTTAGGGCAAATGCAAAATGCTATATATGCATAAACATGAGATGTAAAAAGGAGGTTGGAAGATTTAGTAATCGATGCTTCTGATTCCAAACAGAGAGAATTCCTCTACTGTAACCTTGCCTTCTGATTAAATACATGCTAGTTATTTTTACCTCTTCATGCTATTTTGACTCTGTGTGATCTAAGAATGATGTGTTTGTGAATGTTTAATTCCTTCTAATCATCTCTTGCTCCTTGCCTCTATTGAAATCAGCTTGATCTGTGTATGTTTATTGGTTGTATCTAGTCATTTTGTACATTTTCTCAGTTCTGTGAGGGTTCTTTTATTCAACCTGGTGTATCACCTAATTTCTATTTATGTTTCCTTCTACCCCTTTTCCCCTGCAGCATTAGCACTAGGTTTAAATATATTCCTCTAAGCATTAAGCTTAGAATGAGAAACCGACTTTCTTTGGAGGTCTGATCTTAGTTTGCAAGGTCCCACACTTGGAGATCATTCCCATTGTCATTAGAATGCTTGGACTCTCTCCAAGCAGGGTGTAATTCTATGTGACAATAATTTTTGGCACGCCCGATGGGACAAGCTCAATGAACTTCTCATCAAAGTACTAAGAGATTTGGTGTTTCTCTTAGTATTACCAGCCTTTGGAGGTAATACAAACAACACCATGGTGACTCTAATCACATATCAGCTAGTTTCAGCAGTCTAGATTACATGCAGCTAATGAGGTTGGTGCTACTTGTTAGTTTTCTATCATTTGAAAGTATTTTTTATAGCACCTGGTGACTCTATTTGGTGTTCTAACTCACATCTTAGTGTTTCAAGACCTTGTTGTCCATATTCATTCCTAATTTGTTATCTAGACTTGTCTATGCTTCATGCTTTACCCTTGCAAAGTCTAGTTATCAACACTACAATGGTTATTCTGCTCCATTTCGTGAGAATTCAGACTTTTGGCCTCCAAACAGCTATTTGCCTCATTATAATCAGCATTATCACTAGGAGCATTTTCAAACCACTCTTGCTTATCCTTATTTATAGCCTGTTCATTCCTATAGTCAACCTTGTGAAACCCATTCTACTCTAAATCAAATGTGCAACCTCTCTAGTCAGTCCCAAAATGATGTTGATTTGGGTAGCATTAAGAGTTTGTTACTGGATTTCTAAAGGCAAATTTTAGAAATAGATAGAGAAGCACAATATAACATGCAACAAGAGGAGTTGTCCTATCAGATTTCTTGTTATCAACAGGAGTCAGAAAATAGAAGGGTGTATGAGGAAGAATGCTTGAACATGCAACTTGCAGCCAAGGAGAAACAAATAATACAGTTGCTTGCTCAAGTGCAAAAGCTTAAAGTAAAACATTTCTCTCCTATTCCTAGCTTGAAACAAATCCATCCTTCAAACCAAAGTGAATCTATGAAAGAGCCTCAAACTTCTCTACCATGGCAGCCTTCTTAGACCAAGCATCCTAGTTACAAAATACCAAACCTTGTAAAGGCCAATCCTCTGACACCAATTGAAAATCAGGAAGAGGAAAAAATTGTAGAATCCAAGCCTATCATAATTCCAAGTTTTAGGAGTGTGTTTTTGACCCAACAACCAATTCATAACCAAGAGCAGCCCATAATGCCACATAATCAGTTTAGCAATGAGCATGTTTACCCTACTTCATTAGTTGAAAGATTTTGCCCTCCCACCATCTCCCTTTTCAAAGGAGGACCCATTATTTGGAGGGCAAATGAAGACTATGTAGGTGAAGAGGAGAATATTCCTAGTGAATATGATGAAGGAATAACTATTTGCAGCCCATTTCATGACATTGAATCAGAAAAATCAGACCTTTTGCAAGAGAATGATGAACTTGCTCAGCTGGGACAACAGTTTGATAGGTAAGAGAAAGAGTCTTTTGGAGCATGTGAGTTAGAAGAGAAAAAAATAGACTTGTTGCCAGAGGAAAAATATGGTCTTGATGAAGAGGAGTCCATTCTCTCAAGTCAAGAAACCTTTCATGAAGTTGATTTGCAAGATCTCAGCTGGTTAGAGGAACTTCCTTTCTGTTGTACAAAAGAGTTTGAGGCTGATATAACAAATGAAAGTTTGTTGGAAGAGGCTACCTCATTGTTTGAACATTTGGCTTCCTTTATTGAAGAAGAAAAACTTGATTTGGAGGACACTTCTTTGAGTAATAATGGGAATTTTGAGCTTGGGCCAGCTATTTGTAAAAGTCTTCTAAGAGCTGATAGATTTGATGAGCTACTGGTTGTCCTAGTGAAAGAGGATGGTCCATTGACCATAAAGGAGAAGCCAACATGGAAAACTATCATGCAAGGTGAAGGTAATGATGTTATTTCTAAGCATTCAAATTGTCTTCTCTCTTGTCCAAACTTAGCCATGAAATAGGACAACCATGAACAAAAGGTAGAAAGGTTTGAAGAATGCAGCCATGATGACATTATATCAACCTTCTTGGGTTCTTTGAAGGAAGAAGGAGAAAACCATGAAGTCCCAAGTTAGCTGTTTCACACACAAGAGCAACATGAGAGTCAAATGGAAGACACCATCATACCAAATGAAGAACAAGAAGCAACCAATCCAAAACCTTCAAGGGGATGTCCTATTAGGCATCTAACTAGGATGGAAACCAGCAATGCATCACAAGTCATTCTTACCTCGAGCATGAGGATTCTTTTGAAGGCAAGCATACTCAACTGTCCTATCCACTCCAAAACAGCAGTGTGAATGATCAACACAAGTGGGTAAGTGGATTTATTTTCTCTATTCAAGAGGCATTGCAACAGTTGGTTGAACATCTGTTATTTCTTCACCTCTTCTTGGCTGCCCACAAACATATGGAGCGTTGCAAGTTGCAAAGAAAGGGCAGCTACTTTCATGAACCAATTAATGGCTTTGTTTAGTATAGCCTTTTCATTTGATTAGTTTAGGTTAGTATAGGTTGTGTATGTCTTTCTATTTCCTCCAAGTGCTGATGCACAAGTAGTTAGTTGTCTTTAGGTAGTTTTATGTTTATCTTGTGTCTTGTCTTGTTGTTGAGAGGGTATTAGCAGCTATGTATCAGGTCTGATATTAGTTTGTTCTAGGTTCTTTTGACCTTGTGCCCAATGGATGCTTAAGGCCACTGGTCTGATTGTTTAGCAGGCAAACATCCCTGAGAAGTTGCCAAAATGTTGACCTATTTTCCTTTGTCCAGAGTTAAATAGTTCACCTTGTATATTCCTTGAATATCCTTTAGAAAATGACCCTACAAAGCTTAAATCCTTGAATTACCCATGCTCTGCCTTGCCAAAAATCCCAAACACTTGCCTGGAGAATCCTTGAAGAAAACCAGAAAAACCCATAAATATTTTGTCTTCAATTGTTTTCTATCGCAGAGATTTCTCAGTTTTATACTTAGCCATTTTTCATGTATATGATGATGACGTCATCCTTGTTTTGGGGTTTTCTGTCATTTGGTCGAATTGTATCTCATATACAATTGCATATACAAAAGCATTTGTAAAGACAGGTACAAAAAAGAGATGTGCAAAGATACATCGGCGGGATGCAAAAAGGTGATACAAAATGTATGTCCGTTTTTTGTATGTATATATGATTGTATCATCCCACATACAATCCTATATACAATGGCATATACAATCCTAAGATACAATCTCGGACCCGAAAGAATATGTAATTTTGTTTAGAGAGGCAAATGCGATTGTATGCATCTTTGTATGTACAAGCAAAGGTCAGATGCAATGTTTGTATGTACAAGCGATTGTATGCAGTTTTGTTTGTATATTCGCATTGTATATGCGATATACAAAAGGTGATGCAAAAGGGAATACATACAATCCAGACGTGATTGGGGAATTGAATGTAGCCAATAACCAATAGGGGTCCGCAGTTGTATATCGCATGTACAAGGTCAAAAAAGTGCAACATACAAGAAGGTAAGATACAAAGCCTGACCCGATGTTAATTTCAATTTGGTTCATAAAAATGTTGGGGTCCGCCTTTGTATGCACATGCGATTGTATCACATATACAAAGTCACATACAAAGGATTTTCGGCAAGAGAGGCCTTATCGACTGCTCAGTTTGAGGTCTCTCCGATGGCTGATAAAGATGCAAATGTTCAGCAATGGGTCCCAGGTTTAGCTCAGCGGCCAATCAGATAGTGCCACGTGTCAGGTAGATTCAAAGGCTGATTAAAAGGCAGGTGCAAAAGGTGATACAAAAGTAAAGGCCCACTTTTGTATGTTGGCAATTGTATTGTATATACATTTGCATATACAAAATCATATACAAAGGGATATACAAAGACATATGCAAAGCGATTTGATATGCAAAATACAACAAATGAAGTAATCGCATAAGTGCAAGTTGAATAGTTTGAAGGACCCGATATGCAGGTGACATGACCCAAATCTCCTCTTCGACTAGGTTCTGCAGGATGATAATGTCATCATGATTTTCAAAGTGCATCCAATTTTTTGTATGCCTGTATGCATACAAATGATGGTTCTCCTTGCAGCGAAGACAAAATTGACGGACGGTCTGCATTCAGTCAGGAATGGTCGCTGACTTTAAGGATGAATGTGCAGTTTTGGCGAAAAGACAACTTAGTGGCTAAATTAAGTTTTGCAGAGATCCCTTAAAGACATAATCGATGAAAATATAGAGAGTTCAAAGGGTCAGAGATTTAAAGTGTTGTAAAAGATTTGTCAAGAGGCGATATGTCCCATCCGCCATCGATACAAATCCGATCTCTCAACTGCCATGCTTCAGATATTTATGTATTCATTGTTGAAGATAGATGATTGAGCTGCTCATATTCAAGGCCCAAAATATTTTTCACCTGCCCTGTTCCAGCTATTTTATTCCATAACTTATTGCAGGTGGACATCCCTTCTGGCGATGATATTTTCTGACAGAGCCCATGGGGAGAATTCATTGTAACCGACTTAAGTCAAATGTAAAATGCTATATATGCATAAACATGAGATGTAAAAAGGAGGTTGGAAGATTTAGTAATCTATGCTTCTGATTCCAAACAGAGAGAATTCCTCTACTGTAACCTTGTCTTCTAATTAAATACATGCTGGTTATTTTTACCTCTTCATGCTATTTTGACTTTGTGTGATCTAAGAATGATGTGTTTGTGAATGTTTAATTCATTCTAATCATCTCTTGCTCCTTGCCTTTGTTGAAATCAACTTTATCTGTGTATGTTTATTGGTTGTATTTAGTCATTTTGTGCATTTTCTTAGTTCTGTGAGGGTTCTTTTATTCAACCTAGTGTATCACCTAATTTCTATTTATGTTTCCTTCTACCCCTTTTCTCCCGCAGCATTAGCACTAGGTTTAGATATATTCTTCTAAGCATTAGGCTTAGAATGAGGAACCAACCTTCTCCGGAGGTCTGATCTCAGTTTTCAAGGTCCCACATTTGGAGATCATTCCCATTGTGTCATTAGAATGCTTGGACTCTCTCCAAACAGAGTGCAATTCTATGTGACAACAGTTTCTGGCACGCCCGGTGGGACAAGTTTGATGAACTTCTTATCAAAGTACTAAGAGATTTGGTGTTTCTCTTAGTATTACCAGCCTTTGGAGGTAATACAAAAAACATCATGGTGACTCTAATCACATATCAGCTAGTTTTAGCAGGCCAGATTACATGCAGCTAATGAGGTTGGTGCTACTTGTTAGTTTTCTATCATTGAAAGTATTTGTTTTAGCACCTGGTGACACTATTTGGTGTTCTAACTCACATCCTAGTGTTTCAAGACCCTGGTGTCCATATTCATTCCTAATTTGTTATCTAGACTTGTTTATGCTTCATGCTTTATGCTTGCAATATCTAGTTATCAACACCACAATGGTTATTCTCCTCCATTTCATGAAAATTCAGAGTTTTGGTGTCCAAACAACTCTTTACCTCATTATAATCAACATTACCAGCAGGAGCATTTTCAAACCACTCTTGCTTATCCTTATTTGTAGCTTGTTCATTCCTATAGTCAGCTTTGTGAAACCCATTCTACTCTAAATCAAACGTGCAACCTCCCTAGTCAGTCCCAAAATGATGCTGATTTGGGTAGCATTAAGAGTTTGTTACTGGATTTCCAAAGGCAAATTTTAGAAATAGATAGAGAAGCACAATATAACATGCAACAAGAGGAGTTGTCCTATCAGATTTCTTGTTATCAGCAGGAGGCAGAAAATAGAAGGGTGTATGAGGAAGAATGCTTTAACATGCAACTTGCAGCCAAGGAGAAACAAATAAAACAATTGCTTGCTCAAGTGCAAGAGCTCAAAGTAAAACATCTCTCCTATTCCTAGCTTCAAACAAATCCATCCTTCAAACCAAAGTGAATCTATGAAAGAGCCTCAAACTTCTCTACCATGGCAGCCTTCTTGGACCAAGCATCCTGGTTACAAAATACCAAACCTTGTAAAGGCCAATCCTCTCATATCAATTTAAAATTAGGAAGAGGAAAAAGTTGTAGAATCCAAGCCTATCATAATTCCAAGTTTTAGGAGTGTTTTTTTGACCCAACAACCAATTCATAACCAAGAGCAGCCCATAATGCCACATAATCAGTTTAACAATGAGCATGTTTACCCTACTTCATTAGCTGAAAGATTTTGCCCTCCCACCCTCTCCCTTTTCAAAGGAGGACCCATTATTTGGAGAGCAAATGAAGGCTATGTAGGTGAAGGGGAGAATACTCCTAGTGAATATGATGAAGGAATAACTATTTACAGCCCATTTCGTGACATTGAATCAGAAAAATTAGTCTTGTTGCAAGAGAATGATGAACATGTTTAGCTGGGATAGCAGTTTGATAGGCAAGACAAAGAGTCTTTAGGAGCATGTGAGTTAGAAGAGAAAAAAATAGACTTGTTGCAAGAGGAAAAATATGGTCTTGATGAAGAGGAGTCCATTCTCTCAAGTCAAGAAACCTTTCATGAAGTTGATTTGTAAGATCTCAGCTGGTTGGAGGAACTTCCTTTCTATTGTATAGAAGAGTTTGAGGCTGATATAACAAATGAAAGTTTGTTGGAAGAGGCTACCTCATTGTTTGAACATTTGGCTTCCTTTATTGAAGAAGAAAAACTTGATTTGGAGGGCACTGCTTTGAGTAATAATGGGAATTTTGAGCTTGGGCCAACTGTTTGTAAAAGTCTTCTAAGAGTTGATAGATTTGATGAGCTACTGGCTTTCCTAGTGAAAGAGGATGGTCCATTGACCATAGAGGAGAAGTCATCATGGCAAACTATCATACAAGGTGAAGGTAATGATGTTATTTCTAAGCATTCAAATTGTCTTCTCTCTTGTCCAAACTTAGCCATGAAATAGGAAAGCCATGAACAAAAGGTAGAAAGGTTTGAAGAATGCAACCATGATGACATTATATCAACCTTCTTGGGTTCTTTGAAGGAATAAGGAGAAAACCATGAAGTCCCAAGTCAGCTGTTTCACACACAAGAGCAACATGAGAGTCAAATGGAAGACACCATCATACCAAATGAAGAACAAGAAGCAACCAATCCAAAACCTTCAAGGGGATGTCCTATTAGGCATCTAACTAGGATGGAAAGCAACAATGCATCACAAGTCATTCTTGCACCTGAGCATGAAGATTCTTTTGAAGGAAAGCATACTCGGCTATCCTATCCACTCCAAAACAGTAGTGTGAATGATCAACACAAGTGGGTAAGTGGATTTGTTTTCTCTATTCAAGAGGCATTACAATAGCTGGTTAAACATCTGTTATTTCTTCACCTCTTCTTGGCTGCCCACAAACATATGGAGCATTGCAAGTTGCAAAGAAAGGGCAACTACTTTCAAGAACCAGTTAATGGCTTTGTTTAGTATATCTTTTTCATTTGATTAGTTTAGGTTAGTATAGGTTATGTATGTCTTTCTATTTCCTCCAAGTGCTGATGCACAAGTAGTTAGTTGTCTTTAGGTAGTTTTATGTTTATCTTGTGTCTTGTCTTGTTGTTTAGAGGGTATTAGCAACTATGTCTCAGGTCTGATATTAGTTTGTTCTAGGTTCTTTTAACCCTATGCCCAATGGATGCTTAAGGCCACTGGTCTGCTTGTTTAGCAGACAAACATCCTTGAGAAGTTGCCAAAATGTTGACCTATTTTCCTCTATCCAGAGTTAAATAGTTCACCTTGTATATTCCTTGAATATCCTTTAGAAAATGAACCTACAAAGCTTAAATCCTTGAGTTACCCATTCTCTGCCTTGCCAAAAATCCCAAACACTTGCCTGGAGAATCCTTCAAGAAAAACCCATAAATATTTTGTCTCCAATTGTTTTCTATCGCAGAGATTTCTCAGTTTTATACTTAGCCATTTTTCATGTATATGATGATGACATCATCGTTGTTTTGGGGTTTTCTGTCATTTAGTCGAATTGTATCTCATATACAATTGCATATACAAAAGCATTTGCAAAGACAGGTACAAAAAAGGGATGTGCAAAGATACATTGGCGGGATGCAAAAAGGTGATACAAAAGGTATGTCCGTTTTTTGTATGTATATACGATTGTATCATCCCACATACAATCCTATATACAATGGCATATACAATCCTGAGATACAATCCCAGACCTGAAAGAATATGTAATTTGGTTTAGAAAGGCAGACGCGGTTGTATGCATCTTTGTATGTACAAGCAAAGGTCAGATGTAATGTTTGTATGTACAAGTGATTGTATGCAGTTTTGTTTGTATATTCGCATTGTATATGCGATATACAAAAGGTGATGCAAAAGGGAATACATACAATCCAGACGTGATTGGGGAATTGAATGTGAAGGATAATCAATTGGGGTCCGCAATTGTATATCGCATGTACAAGGTAAAAAAAGTGCAACATACAAGAAGGTAAGATACAAAGCCAGACCCGATGTTAATTTCAATTTGCTTCATAAAAATGTTGGGGTCCGTCTTTGTATGCACATGCGATTGTATCACATATACAAAGTCACATACAAAGGATTTTCGGAGAGACATGCCTTATCGGCAGCTCAGTTTGAGGTCTCTCCGATGGCCGATAAAGATGCAAATGTTCAGCGATGGGTCCAAGGTTTAGCTCAGCAGCCAATCAGATAGTGCCACGTGTCAAGCAGATTCAAAGGCTGATTCAAAGGCATGTGCAAAAGGTGATACAAAAGTAAAGGCCCGCTTTTGTATGTTGGCAATTGTATTGTATATACATTTGCATATACAAAAGCATATACAAAGGGAGATACAAAGACGTATGCAAAGCGATTTGATATGCAAAATACAACGAATGAAGTAATCGCATAAGTTCAAGTTAAACAGTTTGAAGGACCTGATATGCAGGTGACGTCACCCAAATCTCCTCTTCGACCAGGTTCTGCAGGATGATAACGTCATCGTGATTTTCAAAGTGCATCTAATTTTTTGTATGTCTGTATGCATACAAATGACGGTTCTCCTTGTAGCGAAGACAAAATTGACGGATGGTCTGCATTCAGTTAGGAATGGTCACCGACTCTAAGGATGAATGTGCAATTTTGGCGACAAGACATCTTAGCGGCCAAATTAAGTTTTGCAGAGATCCCTTAAACACAGAATCGATGAAAAATACAGAGAATTCAAAGGGTCAAAGATTTAAAGTGTTGTAAAAGATTTGTTAAGGGGTGATATGTCCCATCCACCATCAATACAAATCCGATCTCTCAACTGCCATGCTTCAGATATTTTATGTATTCATTGTTGAAGATAGATGATTGAGTTGCTCATATTCAAGGCCCAAAATATCTTTCACCTGCCCTATTCCAGATATTTTATTCCATAACTTATTGTAGGTGGACGTCCCTTCTAGTGATGATATTTTCTGACAGAGCCCATGGCTAGAATTTATTGTAACCGACTTAGGTCAAATGCAAAATTCTATATATGCATAAACATGAGATGTAAAAAGGATGTTAGAAGATTTAGTAATCTATGTTTCTGATTCTAAAACAAAGAGAATTCCTCTACTGTAACCTTGCCTTCTGATTAAATACATGCTGGTTATTTTTACCTCTTCATGCTATTTTGACTCTGTGTGATCTAAGAATGATGTGTTTGTGAATGTTTAATTCCTTCTAATCATCTCTTGCTCCTTGCCTCCGTTAAAATCATCTTGATCTATGTATGTTTATTAGTTGTATCTAGTCATTTTGTGCATTTTCTCAATTCTGTGAGGGTTCTTTTATTCAACCTCGTGTATCATCTAATTTCTATTTATGTTTCCTTCTACCCCTTTTCCCCTGCAGCATTAGCACTAGGTTTAGATATATTCCTCTAAGCATTAGGCTTAGAATGAGGAACCGGCCTTTAGATATATTCCTCTAAGCATTAGGCTTAGAATGAGGAACTAGCCTTCTCTGGAGGTCTGATCTCAGTTTGCAAGGTCCCACACTTGGAGATCATTCCCATTGTGTCATTAGAATGCTTGGACTCTCTCCAAGCAGGGTGCAATTCTATGTGACAACAGTTTCTAGCACGCCCAGTGGGACAAGTTTGATGAACTTCTCATCAAAGTACTAAGAGATTTGGTGTTTCTCTTAGTATTACCAGCCTTTGGTGGCAATACAAACAACACCATGGTGACTCTAATCATATATCAACTGGTTTCAGTAGTCCAGATTACATGCAGCTAATGAGGTTGGTGCTACTTGTTTGTTTCTATCATTTGAAAGTATTTTTTTTAGCACCTGGTGACTCTATTTGGTGTTCTAACTCACATCCTAGTGTTTCAAGACCCTGTTGTCCATATTCATTCCTAATTTGTTATCTAGACTTGCCTATGCTTAATGCTTTACCCTTGTAATGTCTAGTTATCAACACCACAATGGTTATTCTCCTCCATTTCGTGAAAATTTAGACTTTTGGCCTCCAAACAGCTCTTTGCCTCATTATAATCAGCATTACCAGTACGAGCATTTTCAAACCACTCTTGCTTATCCTTATTTGCAGCCTGTTCATTCCTATAGTCAGCCTTTTGAAACCCATTCTACTCTAAATCAAACGTGCAACCTCCCTAGTCAGTCCCAAAATGATGTTGATTTGGGTAACATTAAGAATTTGTTACTGGATTTCCAAAGGCAAATTTCAGAAATAGATAGAGAAGCACAATATAACATGCAACAAGAGGAGTTGTCCTATCATATTTCTTGTTATCAACAGGAGGCAGAAAATAGAAGGGTGTATGAGGAAGAATGCTTGAACATGCAACTTGCAGCCAAGGAGAAACAAATAAAACAGTTGCTTGCTCAAGTGCAAGAGCTCAAAGAAAACATTTCTCTCCTATTCCTAGCTTCAAACAAATCCATCCTTCAAACCAAAGTGAATTTATGAAAGAGCCTCAAACCTCTCTACCATGGCAGCCTTCTTGGACCAAGTATCCTGGTTACAAAATACCAAACCTTGTAAAGGCCAATCCTCTCATACCAATTCAAAATCAAGAAGAGGAAAAAGTTGTAGAATCCAAGCCTATCATAATTCCAAGTTTTAGTAGTGTTTTTTTGACCCAACAACCAATTCATAACCAAGAGCAGCCCATAATGCCACATAATCAACTTAGCAATGAGCACGTTTACCCTACTTCATTAGCTGAAAGATTTTGTCCTCCCACCATCTCCGTTTTCAAAAGAGGACCCGTTATTTGGAGAGCAAATGAAGGCTATGTAGGTGAATAGGAGAATATTCCTAGTGAATATGATGAAGGAATAACTATTTGCAGTCCATTTCTTGACATTGAATCAGAAAAATTAGACTTGTTGCAAGAGAATGATGAACATGTTAAGCTGGGACAGCAGTTTGATAGGCAAGAGAAAGAGTCTTTTGGAGCCTGTGAGTTAGAAGAGAAAAAATTAGACTTGTTGCAAGAGGAAAAATATGGTCTTGATGAAGAGGAGTCCATTCTCTCAAGTTAAGAAACCTTTCATGAAGCTGATTTGCAAGATCTCAGCTAGTTGGAGGAACTTCCTTTCTATTGTACAAAAGAGTTTGAGGCTGATATAACAAATGAAAGTTTGTTGGAAGAGGCTGCCTCATTGTTTGAACATTTGGCTTCCTTTATTGAAGAAGAAAAACTTGATTTGGAGGGCACTTCTTTGAGTAATAATGGGACTTTTGAGCTTGGGCCAGCTGTTTGTAAAAGTCTTCTAAGAGCTGATAGATTAGATGAGCTACTAGCTATCCTAGTGAAAGAGGATGGTCCATTGACCATAGAGGAGAAGTCAACATGGCAAACTATCATGCAAGGTGAAGGTAATGATGTTATTTCTAAGCATTCAAATTGTCTTCTCTCTTGTCCAAACTTAGCCATGAAACATGACAGCCATGAACAAAAGGTAGAAAGGGTTGAAGAATGCAGCCATGATGACATTATATCAACCTTCTTGGGTTCTTTGGAGGAAGAAGGAGAAAACCATGAAGTCCCAAGTCAGTTGTTTCACACACAAGAGAAACATGAGAGTCAAATGGAAGACACCATCATACCAAATGAAGAACAAGAAGCAACCAATCCAAAACCTTCAAGGGGATGTCCTATTAGGCATCTAACTAGGATGGAAACCAACAATGCATCACAAGTCATTCTTACACTTGAGCATGAGAATTCTTTTGAAGGCAAGCATACTTGGCTGTCCTATCCACTCCAAAACAACAGTGTGAATGATCAACACAAGTGGGTAAGTGGATTTGTTTTCTCTATTCAAGAGGCATTGCAACAGTTGATTGAACATCTGTTATTTCTTCACCTCTTCTTGGCTGCCCACAAACATATGGAGCGTTGCAAGTTGCAAAGAAAGGGAAGCTACTTTCATGAACCAGTTAATGGCTTTGTTTAGTATAGCCTTTTCATTTGATTAGTTTAGGTTAGTATAGGTTATGTATGTCTTTCTATTTCCTCCAAGTGCTGATGCACAAGTAGTTAGTTGTCTTTAGGTAGTTTTATGTTTATCTTGTGTCTTGTCTTGTTGTTTAGAGGGTATTAGAAGCTATGTCTCAAGTCTGATATTAGTTTGTTCTAGGTTCTTTTGACCCTATGCCCAATGGATGCTTAAAGCCACTGGTCTGATTGTTTAGCAGACAAACATGCCTGAGAAGTTGCCAAAATGTTGACCTATTTTCCTCTGTCCAGAGTTAAATAGTTCACCTTGTATATTCCTTGAATATCCTTTAGAAAATGACCCTACAAAGCTTAAATAATTGAATTACCCATGCTCTACCTTGCCAAAAATCCCAAACACTTTCCTGGAAAATCCTTGAAGAAAACTAGAAAAACCCATAAATCTTTTGTCTCCAATTGTTTTGTATCGCACAGATTTCTTAGTTTTATACTTAGCCATTTTTCATGTATATGATGATGACGTCATCTTTGTTTTGGGGTTTTCTGTCATTTGGTCAAATTGTATCTCATATACAATTGCATATACAAAAGCATTTGCAAAGACATGTACAAAAAAGGGATGTGCAAAGATACATTGGCAGGATGCAAAAAGGTGATACAAAAGGTATGTCCATTTTTTGTATGTATATACGATTGTATCATCCCACATACAATCCTATATACAATGGCTTATACAATCCTGAGATACAATCCCGGACCCGAAAGAATATGTAATTTTGTTTAGAAAGGCAGATGCGGTTGTATGCATCTTTGTATGTACAAGCAAAGGTCAGATGTAATGTTTGTATGTACAAGTGATTGTATGCAGTTTTTTTTGTATATTTGCATTGTATATGCCGTATACAAAAGGCGATGCAAAAGGGAATACATACAATCCAGACGTGATTGGGGAATTGAATGTGGCGGATAATCAATTGGGGTCCACAATTGTATATCACATGTACAAGGTCAAAAAAGTGCAACATACAAGAAGGTAAGATATAAAGCCGGACCCGATGTTAATTTCAATTTGCTTCATAAAAATGTTGGGGTCCGCCTTTGTATGCACATGCGATTGTATCACATATACAAAGTCACATACAAAGGATTTTTAGCGAGACAGGCCTTATCAGTGGCTCAGTTTGAGGTCTCTCCGATGGCCAATAAAGATGCAAATGTTCAGCGATGGGTCCTAGGTTTAGCTCAGCGGCCAATCAGATAGTGCCACATGTCAGGCCGATTCAAAGGCAGGTGCAAAAGGTGATACAAAAGTAAAGGCCCGCTTTTGTATGTTGGCAATTGTATTGTATATACATTTGCATATACAAAAGCATCTACAAAGGGAGATACAAAGACGTATGCAAAGCGATTTGATATGCAAAATACAACGAATGAAGTAATTGCATAAGTGGAAGTTGAACAGTTTGAAGGACCCAATATGCAGGTGACGTCACCCAAATCTCCTCTTTGACCAGGTTTTGCAGGATGATTACGCCATAATGATTTTCAAAGTGCATCCAATTTTTTGTATGTCTGTATGCATACAAATGATGGTTCTCCTTGCAACAAAGACAAAATTGACGGACAGTCTGCATTCAGTCAAGAATGATCGCTAACTCTAAGGATGAATGTGCAGTTTTGGCGACAAGACATCTTAGCAGCCAAATTAAGTTTTGCAAAGATCTCTTAAACATAGAATTGATGAAAATATAGAGAATTCAAAGGGTCGGATATTTAAAGTGTTGTAAAAGCTTTGTCAAGGGGCGGTATGTCCCATCCGCCATCAATACAAATCTGATCTCTCAGCTTCCATGCTTCAGATATTTTATTTATTCATTGTTGAAGATAGATGACTGAGCTGCTCATATTTAAGACCCAAAATATCTTTCACTTGCCTTGTTCTAGATATTTTATTCCATAACTTCTTGCAAGTGGACGTCCCTTCTGGCGATGATATTTTCTGACAGAGCCCATGGGGAGATTTCATTGTAACCGACTTAGGTCAAATGCAAAATGCTATATATGCATAAACATGAGATGTAAAAAGAAGGTTGGAAGATTTAGTAATCTATGCTTCTAATTCCAAACAGAGAGAATTCCTCTACTGTAACCTTGCATTCTGATTAAATACATGCTAGTTATTTTTACCTCTTCATACTATTTTGACTTTGTGTGATCTAAGAATGATGTGTTTGTGAATGTTTAATTCCTTCTAATCATCTCTTGCTCCTTGCCTTTGTTAAAATCAGCTTGATCTATGTATGTTTATTGGTTGTATCTAGTCACTTTGTGCATTTTCTCAGTTCTGTGAGGGTTCTTTTATTCAACCTGGTGTATCACCTAATTTCTATTTATGTTTCCTTCTACCCCTTTTCCCCTGCAGCATTAGCACTAGGTTTAGATATATTTCTCTAAGCATTAGGCTTAGAATAAGGAACCAACCTTCTCTGGAGGTCTGATCTCAGTTTGCAAGGTCCCACACTTTGAGATCATTCTGATTGTGTCATTAGAATGCTTGGACTTTCTCCAAGCAAGGTGGAATTCTATGTGACAACAATAATATTCCAATCATTTAATATATACTACCCCTTTCACATAAATTGTGTATTTCAAGACTATATAAACTATATGTAGTATCATAGTACTATTTTGCCCTACGTTGTATACCAACAATTGAAGTTGTACTACCTCTTTTATATAAATAAAATTTTGGAAGTTGTTTGAGTGTTTTTTTTTTCACTATTTTCTCATCTTACATCAACAAATAATAATTTATCCTATGTGTTTAGCCTCTACACATAAATTAAATGTTTTAAGTTCTTAATATACTTTTAATGTTTTCTTTGATCCATCATAACTTATGTGCTTATTATTTTACATGTATACAATGTACATTGGAAAAATCAAAGACTTTTGTTATGTAATATGCAATGTACCAATAGTTGAACTTTTGATAGCCATTTTCCATTAATAAAATGTTCCACTTCATCATTTTTGTGCTTGGTTTTAATTAGACAATATTTAGCCCTTTTACATAAATAAAATGTCACAATTTATTTTTATAAAATATTCATTTTTTATGCTACTTTTCAAAAATTCTTATAAAATTATACACTAAAATTATTCAGATTTTGACAAGTTCTATAAAGAACATGGGATTGAGAGGCACAAGACAACTCCATATAACCCTCAATAGAATGGAGATGCAGAGAGGATGAACATAATGTTGATGGAGAAGGCAAGTAGTATGCTAAGTGGAGTTGGCCTTAAACAAAAGTTCTGGGTTGAAGCTGTTGCTACCGCTTATTACCTACTTAATAGGTCTCCTACATCGACGCTTATTGATAAGACACCTATGGAGGTGTGGTCTAGTAAAAATCCTTCATTGAGACACATTCGAGTATTTAATTGCGAGGCATATGCCCATGTGCCTAAAGAGAAGAGGTCCAAGTTGGAGAACAAGGCTGTGAAGTGTATCTTCATTGGTTATGGCATTGGTGTGAAAGGGTACAAGCTTTAGGACCCAGTGGCTGAGAGAGTTCTGTATAGAAGAAGTGTGATCTTTAGAGAGCTCAATCCTTCTTCTATTATTCTACAACTAGAGAAAGAGGATGTGGTTCATCTGCCTTCCACCCCTGAGAAAGTTGAACCAAAGAGATCTATTGGACTTGATGATGAGGAGAGCTCTAGTAGCTCATAAAGTTCAAAAGAAGATGAAGAACCTCAACCTTAACCTTTGAGGAGGTCCACATGGATAAGGTGACAACATGATAGGTTTGGTTATTCATTGCATGATTCCAGTTGTATTTTTGCTTTGATTTCTAATGATGATGAGCCTGGGACCATAAGCAAGACTATGGGTATGAGTGATGCAAATTCCTAGAAAGAGGCTCTATAAGAAGAGATGGTTTCCTTGGGGAAAGTAATACTTGGGATCTAGTGCCCTTGCCTGATGGACGTAAACCTATTGAATGCAAATGGTTTTTAGAAGAAATTTGGTTCAAATGGTAGTGTTGAGAAGTTTAAGTGAAGGTTGGTCGCGAAGGGTTATTCTCAGGTTGAGGGAATAGATTATGGTGACATTTTCTCTCCTGTTGCAAAGGTGACATCTATCAGATTCTTGTTATCACTTGTTACAACATACAATTTAAAAGTTGAATAGATGGATGTGAAGACAAATTTCCTTCATGGTGACTTGGAGGAAGAAATCTATATGTCACAACCAGAGCACTACGTGGTAAAATATAAAAAAAATCTGGTTTGCAAGTTGAAAAATTCTTTGTATGATTTGAAGCAATCTCTTAGTATGTGGTACCAAAAATTTGATAACTTTGTGTTGAGTTTGGGATTTTTGAGATTGAAATCAGATCATTGTGTTTACTTTAAGATGGATAATGATTGCATTCTCATTATTGCATGATATGTTGTTCATTGGGAATGGTAAGAATTTGATTTCTGATATGAAGTCTCAGTTGTCAGCACAATTTGAGATGAAAGATTTAGGGGTAGCTAGATACATCTTGGGAATGGAAATCAGAAGAGGCAAAATTAATAGAAAAATGTGGTTAGGCTAGAGTAAGTATGTGAACACCGTGTTGGAAAGATTAAACATGGCAACTTGTAGACTGTTGACTGTTCCCGTTATGATGGGGACAAAGTTATCTATTACAGATTGTCTAAAGTCTTCTTCCGAGATGGAGGATGTGAGCAGAGTTCCTTATACTAGTGTGGTTGGCAGCTTGATGTATGTTATGGTATGTACAAGACCAGACATTTCCCAAGCAGTGGGAGTCCTTAGTTGATTTATGGCTAATCCTGGACGAGTACATTGGGATGCAGTGAAGAGAGTGTTTAGATACATGCGAGGTACTTCTAAGTATTCCTTATGTTATCATTGTTATCCTACAAGGGATTGGCATTTACTTTGTATTCGAGGATTTGTGGATTCAAATCAAGCAGGTGATATTGACAGCAAAAGATCCACCAGTGCTTATGTGTTCACTAGATGTTCGGTGGTACTATTAGTTGGATGAGTACGCAAAAATTTGTGGTCACTTTGTCCACTACTGAAGCAGAGTACATGGCAGCAACTCATGCCTGTAAAGAATCCATTTGGCTTAAAAGATTATGTTTTGATGTTGGGTTTGATGTAGGGAAGATTACCATTTATTGTGACAGTCAGAGTGCCATATGTTTAGCAAAGAATCCTACTTTCCATGTGAGGATGAAGCATATTGATGTCCAGCACCATTTTGTTCATGACATGGTAGAGGATGGGAAGGTAAATTTGAAGAAAGTTGACACTTTGACGAATGTTGCAGATGCCTTGACAAAACCTATGAGCATGGAGAAGTTCAGATGGTGTTCAGAGTCTATGGGCCTCTCAGCACTTTGCAGTTAAGTCTTGTCATTCTATTAGTTCTTGAAAGGTGTTCGACAAGTGGTGTTAGTATGTGGCGACTGATCATGCAAGTACTGTACACTCGTACTGTAAATTTTTTTCCTCCTTTTTGCCCATTCGGAGTCAGTTGTTAATGTTTGTTAACCGACAAAAGAAAAATGACATTGTAAAACCCTAAATCTAGAAGCTTCCAAAAAGCTTGTTATAAGTAGCTGAGATGTATGTTGCGTGTGTGGAATTCATGAGATTGTAATCTATTTTGCACTAGCTAATAAAATCATTTGATGGCCAAGTTTCTGTGGATGTAGCCCATTTTGGGTGAACCACATTAAATTTATGTGTTGATCTCTTTTGTGTTGTTCTTCATTGTTATATTTGGGTTATTTAATCTACATACAATTGTTAGTGTTTATTGCTCTAATTTGCCTGAACCCTAACAAGTGGGAGAATGTTGGGAATTAAGGTGTCTCAACCTTTACAAGTTCCTAATTTTATATGTATTTATTCAGCACCATGTTGTAGGATCCAATGTTGACTCGGCATAGTTTTGCCATGTGTCGACACCTTGTGTACATGCAGCAAGGTGAATTTTGGTGACTTTGTCAGTCGCAGTTTCCCCCCAAAATAATTAACAGGGGAGTGCAAGGGGTGAAGCCCCTCCTGCGAAGCCTAGGGGGACCATCCGCCGTTGGGGGCCTAGGGGTAGATCCCATGGTAGGGGTTTGGGGGAAGCGCCCTTGGCCGGGGGCTCGGGGGCAACGCCCTTGAAGCAAAAAATTGGCCTATATTTAATAAAGGCATCGACGGTTAGTTTGTTATTGGCCAACATGGAAAAACCAACATTGGATCACCAATGAAGCTTGATAAATATGCAGCTAGAGAATGTGAGAGGGGATGGGATGGAATGAGAATCAACATTTTGTGTCCTCTTGAAAGAGCTTGCATTGCAAGTATGTTGTAATCATCTTTTGATTTGATAATACATTGTGCAGGTTTTGGAGTGTGGGTTTTTTTATCTGAAAGGGTTTTCCCAACATATATCTTATGTTGTGAGCATTATACTTGTTTTGATGTGTTATTACCTTTCTGTTAATGTGCATCTAATAACCTGTAACTAGTAAAGACTGAAATTTGCATAACTTTCCTCATTAGATCAGTGTAGGAAGTTGTTTTTGCATACCTTACTTCCTTTCAGGATTGTTGCAGATCTAAGGTTTGATGAATGTTTGACAAATGGGTTTTCTATTTGTGCTCATTATGTGAGGGTTTTTGGGGCAATATTTTTCTAGAGACCTCTTGGACAAAAACAACCTATGAATCAATATAAAACTTGACTATGTTTATAAAAAAAATTGGGCCATTTTTTGTGCATGAAAGAATCTTGCAAAGAATATGTTTGTACATGCATATAGAATCTATACAACCGCATAATCCATATGTTGTTGTAGTTAGCATAATATTCACTACAGTCATCATCGGTGAATATATGAAGCCTTTGTGCAAGTTTGTGTCATTAGCGTACGATGTCGGTAGAAATATTAATTAAAATGTTTTTATTACATAGTGTTTGTTGGGTGTTGATGTCATGTATGGGAGTTTGCAGAATTGGTTTGAATGGCCAAAGCCCTAGTCAAGTGGGGGCCTAGCATGTGGTCACTCCCAGTTGCCTAAGGGCTAAACCTCGTAGGTGGTGCGAGGGCCACACCACTCACCCATGCCCACCATTGCCACTGATATAGGTCCACCCTATTATTGCAACCAATGACACTACCCAAGGGCCCCACCAACCACTAGACTTTGGTTTGTGAAGCCTAATAAAGATGATTTTTTCTAAGATGCATAACTTTTATCCATGGTATCAAATTTTTGAATTCTTATAAGCATTAGAAATCTCTCTTCGAGCACTGCATAGTGGTATAGATTTGGTGATCAAATTCTGTTGTTTATGTTAGAATTTGGTGCCTACAACTAGTTTTAGTCCTAAATGATCAATAGGTGATATCTTGAGCATACAAAATTAGATTTTCAATTTGGAATAGTTGATGGAGAGAATTTGTAGCACTACTACATAGTGGATCAGATGGTTTTTCACTTGGATGAGTAGAGAAAGGTTTGTACTTGTTTGAGCACTTGTAGGAGCCTAAAACTTTGGGTGTGATTATGTGAGCATCCAAAAGAATTTTTGGGTGAAAAATTGTGGGAGTGCATGTTTTTATGAGGCCAATATGATGGTATGTAAAATTATCAAGTTTGATGTTCCCTCATATAGGTTTATGGGTATTTTTAGAGTGTTGGCTTTGATGGAGATAGGTACATAGGTTGTCTTTTGGTTTGAGGACATGGTTGATACATGTGTGAGAATAGGAGTCTCAATTTAGTGAGAGTTGGCTACAGGTGTAGTGATGGTGATATTTATAGATGGTGGTGTGTTCAGTGTTTCGAGGTTGTTACTTACCTCCTAGTTGCTTGTTTGATTCCTTGACTATGGTTACTCATTTCTGGATTTGTTTTACAAATTAGATGTGAAGTTGATCTGGTGTTTGAGTCTTGAGATCTACAAGTTATCCTTTGGGTTGTCTCGATATGCAGGTTACTGATGTTATAATGAGTTTGCATGTTTCATTGTTTAAGATCTATGAGTTGTGTAATTTAGTGGGTTGTCTAAGTTACTCATAGGTTTCATTGATGAATTAGATGTGGATTGGCTATATCCACATGTCTTTTCAGTGTTGATGTAGACTTTGTTAGTTAGTTTGTGGTCATTTGTGCATTGGTATGTTACATTGAGATGAGAGGATGGATGGTTAGAGTACCTAAGATAGTTGGTGTTTGGTACTAGTAGCATGTTCTTTATATTAATGTCATGGATAGCTTGGTAGCACATTTTAGTGGGAGCTATTGGTAATGATGGTTTGTTGGTGGCGATCATGGTGTCATGCAGGTTCTTTGTATGCTTGGAGCTTTGGCATGGCATGGTTTTTATGCGGATGCATTATTGGTTATGTTGGATTGATTTTTTATTGCAGGTGGTGGTTTATCTTCTTGGCTTGGAGATGTTAGTTCTACTTTATCCTCTGGAGCTATTAAATTTTGCATTTGAGTGTATGAACCATGGGTGATCTTCATTTAGGAGACGATTTTCATGATGCCATGTGTATCTCGATGTTACGATTTAGTGGGAGCTTTAGAAGTGATGTGGATTCATAACTTGGTTATGGATGCTCTTCTATAGTGGTTGTTGGTGTTATGGAGGAGTTCTTGGATCATGTTTCTTCTATGCAGTACAAGTTCTTTGACATCTCGAGTTCCATTGATAGGAGATGGTTATCTTTGTGTGATTTGGAGATGTTGACATCTTGTGACCATGGAGGACTCTTGGAGTCTTTAATAAGGTGTCGGTCTATGCCTTGTCAGTTTTGATAGAGGATCCTTGGTTTAGAGGATGGTTGGTATTGTGCCATGGCAGATTCTTGATTGCGCATTAGAGTTTTGGCACGATATATGTGCTCATAGGAGTGGGATATGTTCATTGGAGCATATGATCTTCTTGGGGGAGATGTTAGATCATGTCATCATGATGTGTTCCTAGATTTTGCAGATGTGTAGTGGGAGCTTTGATAGTGGTCTGGATAGTTCTCTTGGTATCGATGACATTGGTCATGTGCTTAGGAGATTCATGATAGTGTCATGTTGCATTTGGATATTAGCATGGATTGATTAGTTATAGGTGCTCATGGATACTTGGAGACTTGGGTGAGGTTGGAATTCTCTTGAGTTTGGAGACTTTTGTTTAGATGGTTACTATTTGGAGGTTTTATGAAGAAGACCGAGGAGATTTCACCTAGATATGGACATGAGTTCATGATGGATTTGATGAGGACATTGTTCATGCTTGGAGCAATCTCATTCCCCACTATTGGTCTACATGGCGAGGAATCATTTGATAGGTATTGCCCACCTTGTTTCAAATGCATTTTGTTTTATGCTTTGTCTTCTCATGGAGATGAATCTTGAGCTATAGTTGTTAGTTAGAAGGGGGTTCATTTGAGGAGTGTTTGACATGGTTATCTTCTTATGCATATGAGTTTGATTTATGATGATATTTATGAGGATTTTAGGAGATGCAATTGGGCTTATTCTTAGTTATGGAATGGTTATAAGTGTGATCTTCCTTCAATTTTAGAGAGGATTACATCCATGTTGGTTATATGAGATACATATGTTTTGTTTGATCTTGGAAATTAAATAGTTGGGTGTTGTTATGGCTTTTCACTTGGGGTTGTGAAGGAGGTCTAACTTGGCATAGATTAACACTTTGAGGTGTTGGTAGAATGACATGGTATGTGGTATGATTTACAAGTTTTCTCTCTTTGGCCTATGGCTACTTCCTGGAGGTTTGTGTTCGCATGTTTGGATGTGGTGAACTTAGGAGAGTTATGGTGTCTTTTTATGAGAGAGTATGCAATTCTTGTTTCATATGTGGATCATTGTGATTGTTCTTTGTTACTACATGGTTTTGATGACATAGGCCACACCTTATTATGAGTGTTGATTAGTGGACTTGTAGATGCCTTGATCTATTTTAGATTTGACATCACCCATGCAATGGGAGTTCTTGGATGTGTGAGTTCTTCATTAGACGGTTTATACAAGGATTTTATGATTGTAGTTTATGGGTTGGATACATTTTGGCATGAGTTATATGTTATTTTTTATACCTTTGAGGTATGGATGATTGGTTGTATTAGCATTTGTTGTGGTTGTTATTTCTAGTCATGTGGGTTTTTTTCTTGGTAGTAGCTTGGAGCCTTTGTTATCACTTGGATTTGATGCTTGTATTCTTTGGATGAACGTGTCTTCACCTTGGCATGTTCCTTTTCTTCCATGTGTGGCATGGTGGAAGATGAGAGGATTTATTTCTTTAGATGGCAGTCACCTTGGTTTTTATTGCATGTATCTTAATGGAGCATGAGATTCATGTGGTTTCATGTTTGGCTATGATGATTTATTTCATCAATTGACCCTTATGCAATGTAAACAACAAGTGGGAGAATGTTAGGAAAAGGGTGTTGTACACCTTGCACAAGAAAGAAGTATTTTAATTATGTAAAATAAATATTTATTTGTGGTGCATCTTTGGAGATGTGTTTAACCACATTAAATATTTATTTGGGTCCACTTGTAAAGTTGTATTGGACATTGGTTAAATATTTTGTGTGGGAGACATAGGACAAATATTTAATATTTGTGATAAATATTTAATTTGGAGGGTCAATGGTTTTGAGACACATGGTTTAGCTAATACTAGTTAGTGGTTTTGTGTAAGCTTGAATCTATAAAAACAAGCACATGTTTAGTAGTTGGGTTGGTTGCAACTTGTATTAAAATCTCTTGTAGAGTGCATATGTGAAACATGGCATGGGATGTGTGGTTGCATGGTTACCCATTATGCTTTGACACATGGAGGATGCATTGGAAGAGCTTGATGTTTCAAAAGTGTTCATAAAGAATCTCTAAGTGTATTGTAATGTTTTCATTGTTGAACAATACATTGAGTGTGGATGCTTTTGGAGGCTAGGTTTTTCCCCCTTGAGGGTTTTCCCATGGTATATCTTATGTCATCTTGATGCTATGTTTGTCTATTCTTTTGCATTGTGGATTTTGAATTCTTTTTACATATTTTTCTCTAATGGGGTTATGTGAAATGATTTATATTGTTGTAAACTTTTTCTTTTAGTATAATGCAAGTAGACCATTAACTATGCCTTAACAATATGCTGACACATGTCACATGCATATGGTACACTTTTTATATGGATAAGATGGTGCTAGGTGTTGAATATGTATGGTTCCAATTATATTGTAGGTATGCTAGTTGTAACGCACATGCAAATGCACATTACTTTAGTGTGGAAGACTTTGAAATGGAAATGTATTGTATAAGAGAAGATATGTACAATCAAATTTATGCAGATGAGTTTTTGGTTGGTTCTTTTCTACCTGTACCATGTACAATGCTAGTATTTATAGAAGTGGGCCATTATCTAGGCCTTAACAATATGCTAACAAATGTTGCATGTGTATGGTGTGTTTTTTACGTGGACCTGATGGTGTTAAGTGTTGAATCCGTATGGTGCCAATTATATTGCAGATATGCCAATTGTAATGCAGGAACATGTGGCATAGAGGTTGTTGTGTATTGGTTGCACATGGTGACAAATAGGTTGATAATTGAGCAAAGGCATGTTCACCGATGTGCAGGACAAGCAATATTACATGATGACATGCAAGAACAATGCCTAGATGCATAATGACAATATTGTGCAAAGTTGTACTAGTGCCATGTGGTGAGAATGAGTGGAGGTGAGGGTACAACCTACATAAATATATGAGACTAAGGTTGTGCATTAGGCTACACTTGAATCAAAATACACATACAAATAAGCATAAATTAACTTAGATCTAATTAATATTAATTTGTGGGTTATTGTTTCTTAATAATTATTGTTATGGTATAGAAAGTAAATAAGAAAGGTTTGTGTTTTTAAAACTTTCTTTTTTATATTAAGGTTTACATGTTAAAAGCGTCCCATGAAATTTATGATCTTAATATTTTTATTATATTGGATAGGCTATCTTTAAAATGTTTTATACCTATTTTTAATATTCAAAATGCATAAGGTTTTTGATGGCACATGGAGGTGAAAGACTCGACTTTATACGAGTCTTGTCAAGCAACTTCACACAAATCTTGCAAAACACATACAACATAAAACATTCATTTAGGCAAAATCCAAAGTTATTATTCCTTTGCTACAAGTGATCTTGTAGCTATGCATAGACCTACATGTAGAAACACCAAAATAATGCACAATTGAAAGGAAGTTGATAGTAGAAACACTTCCTACACTAATCAGTGAGGATACAAATGCACGCAAAATATTATCTAACAGTTTCAAAAGAAAATATACACACAAAAACAACACCACAATGACATAATGTTTATCCTAGGAAAACCCTTTTGGGAAAAAAATAGAGTTCAAATCTTGAACCAATGTATCACAATAATAATCCAATTAAAATACATCAATAGGTTCAAGCCTTCACAAGAGAATAACCAACACAAGTCTAGAACAAATTAAGTAGCGTAAACCCATGCAAAATTACATCATACTATATCTCCATCCTACACATCAATATATGGAAGATACAAAATAGGAAACCACATATGGTAAATCATAAACCTTGGAATAATGGCACCCTAAAAAATGGTGCCCAAATCTCCATGAGGAGTCCCAATACCCAACTCCCATGATGAGTCAACATGTTACTATTAAAAAATCCTCTTACAGTGTCATAATCTGTCATAACCAACTCACCAACTTGGGTGCTCCATTTTCACTCCATTATCCCCATTCAAATATGCCTTATGATGCATTACATAACATGCAACATAATTTTGGTCAAAATTCCAATGTATTTCCCCTATAATCATGCTCTTACACAACATAGAATCCATCATATGTAACACCCATTTTACAATGTCATAAGATGCTCTTACACATCATGATGACATTAGCTACTCTTACAACTTCTTACACACATTATAAAATATCTGTTAGTGAAAAACATTATTATATATTACTTAGCCTAAGTAATATTTTGCACGACTTTAAGACACCTTAAATGGTTAGGTGTCGAGTTGGAGAGTTCGACACAACTCTCCAAGACACATGTTGACACTCTTTCTTCCACCTCTAGTTGAGTGTTGAAGTCAACTTCTGAGTCGACTCAACCTCTCTCACCTATATGTACAACTGCCTTGTTCATAATCTATTACTCCAAATTTGTGATCAACATGCCTTTAGTTGATACTTGTTTCTAACATGGTATCAGAGCTATGCTAATTAGCTTGATGGTTCCTTTGGAGGCATAAATTTCTAGAATTTTTTGTAAAAAATACATTTTTTTTTAAATTTGACATTCTGCAAGTTTTTGTTCATAAGATTTTTGTTGAAAATGCAATTTTTTTTCTTGATCGATTTGGTTATTTTTTGTGAAAATCTGGGCAATTTTTTTGGTCAATTTGACCATATTTTCCCCGTTTTGGGTGAAATTTCACCCAGTTCACGGGTTTCAAAGGAGATTTTGGGCGTTTTTCACTTGTTTTACACATCTGGTCGAGTTTTTTTGGAGATCTATGACCAAAGTGTTGGTTGATGGTTTTCATTCTTATCTGGTTCATGGTCATTTTCTGTGTCGCGGTTTTCTTAAGGTTTTTTAACAATTGCAGATTCTACATTGTCTGGTCACTGTTTTGGAGGTTTGGAGTTGACTTCAGTTGTATTCTGTGGTAAATGTATCCACTTCCTACCGCCAGCCATTGTGAAGAGAAACCTTTGTTTGGAAAGCGCCATTGCATTGCATTGCATTACATTGGACATTTCAAGAAATTTGAGCCTTATTTTGGATGTCTGCGTTTCACTTCACTATGCTTGGAGCTTCATTTGTGAATCCTGTACATCATCTTTAAGGACTCATGCCCTTCTGATAAGCTATGTCCCTCTCATTTCCATGTCTGTGCTCGAGATATCATTCACATGGTTTGCAATTTCATTCCATCATGGTTCACGGAGGTTGCTTTGCATGCCAACAGCCTACAACCACGGAAACTTCTGTGGCGGTAGCCACACTTTGCAGCTATGGAGTTAGCAGTTACCAATCTGATCAAAGTTGTTGCATAACTAGCAAATTCGCCCTTTATTAAGGGCGGTTACTATAATATTGTTTGTTTTAGCATTTTTTGCTAACATTTCAATGTTAAAGGTTAGCATTTTTTGTGACTGTGACAATTAATGTCAGAGCTAGTAGTTTACAAGCTAACCATAACAACAAATACAGTTTATGTCTTGTTAACATTTAGTGTTAACTTAAACCATAACAAAAGTAACTGTTAGTAACAAACAATGGTTTAAAGTTTAACCACTAGTGGTTTAAAACTTAACCTTTAACATTTTTCTTGTCAACTATCGGAGGCTAAGACAAACTTACAGTTAACTTTTACACTAGATCACACTCGAGAAAATTAAAAATTGCCCGAAAAGACCCTGGTCTTGCATAGTGTGTGCAAAAGGAGGGCTTTTTTTCATTTTGTCGTAACTTTCACCCACAGAGGCAAAATTGGGCATAATTATAGTCGACGGGAAGTTGGTTCGGTGCCGACAAAGCTATGTTGAGATGATTTGGGAATTGTCTATTTTTGTCAAACTTTTATTTCTTTCTTTGTACAAGTTAAGCAACTCGTAAAACAATTGTATCTTTTGATTGGCAACTCAAAATTGAGTGCCGTTTTTTAAGAAAGTGAATAATTTTTCAAGGCTAATCTATTGGAAACGATTTCACGGGTAAGTACAAAAAGATGAGGGACCAAAATGGGGTCTTAAGTTGCCACTTTTTTTTTTTTTTTTGAAATCAAGAAACATTGATGTTGGATGAGAAATTGAAGATAACTACACTCAAAATTTGAAGATGGAACAAAAAGAAGAGTTGTAGTTCTCCGACTCTAGTTTCTAAACTACTAATTGTTTCCAAAAATGGTTGAGATTAAGGGTTTCAAAAAGGGGGAGCACACAAATTGGTCCTGTTTTTCTCAAAAAAACATAACATAGCGTCTAGTGTGCTCCCCCTAAAATGTTAACTTTTTTTTAGTATTTCAATAATCGCTTTGGTGATAAATTAGCTAACACCATGTAGTTTATCCTTGATTTTTCTGATAATTTTTTAATGGATAGTTGATTTTTTAGTAATTTTAAAGTGGACACATCCTGAAAAACATAAATTTGAGTGTGCTCCCCTGTAAAATGTTTGAAAACTAATCAAAAATCTTTTTTTTTGAATTTGTGTAGAATGGAGTCTAGTTTCTAAAAATATAACTTATTTCAAATTTCGACGAACGGTAAAAAAAAAGTCAAAAATACTAGACACTAGTTTTTGACAAAAAAATGGACACACTAACAAAAGAAATTCAAGATGAAACACTAAACGCACTCAAAATGTGAAAAAAATTATATGGTTAGATAGCTAACAGAGAGATTAAGATTATGGTGGTATTTTTTTTTGAGTTTTCATTGAAAAAAGTGCCATCCTAATGGGGAGTACGCTAAAAATTGATAAAAACACGTCAAAGAACCTTGAGCATAATTGGAAATACACATGCCAATTGCATTTGCTTGAAAGTTTCTAAATCCTTTTCAACAAATCCATTCTTTGCATATCTTGCGATCATTGCATTCCATTATAGAACATCTCTTTGAGGTGTTGTGTCATACAATTGACATGCCTTGTCTATGCTTCCACACTTTACATACATGTCTACAAGGGCAGCTGCACTTCCTATCGTCTCTCTCACTCTCTACTTCCCTCCCCTCTCTACGTCCTACCCTTTCTCCGAGTCTCTGCTTCCCTCCCCTCTCTACCTCCTACCTTCTCTCTCACTCTCTTCTGCCCTCCCCTATCTACCTTCTATCCTCTCACTCTCTACTTCCCTCCCCTATCTATCTCCTACCCTCTTTCTGAGTCTTTGCTTCCCTGGCCTCTCTACCTCCTACCTTCTCTCTCACTCTCTTCTCCCCCTCCCTCTCTACCTCTTACCCTTTCTCTAACTTTCTACTTCCCTCCCCTGTCTACCTCCTACCCTGTCTCTCTCAGTCTTTGCTTCCCTCCCCTATCTACCTCCTACCATATCTCTCTTCTTCCTTCCCTTGTCTACCTCCTACGGTCCTCTCCCACTCTCTACTTCCCTGGACTATCTCCACCTCCTATCCTCTTTCTCACTCTCTACTTCCCTCCCCTCTCTACGTCTCCTCATCATTCTTCCCATCCAATGAAATTTCATAAATTATCTTGTTTCCATTTCATCATCCCAATTTATATCCTCGTCTCTCTTTGCATGTCCTAGTTTTCTTGTTTCCATATTCTTTGTCGACATGAGAGAGAGAGAGGGTTGGTCGGGTTTATGAGTTTAGGGTTGCTTGGGTTTATGGTTTAGGGGTTAGATTTTAGGGGTATTATTTAGGGTTTTGGGGTTTTGGGAGAGAGAGAGGTTTAGGGTTGCTCAGGTTTAGGGGCATATTTAGGGTTTATGAATTTAGGGTTGCTCAAACCTTTAGGGGTAAATTATTTAGGGTTTATGAGTTTCTAGGGTTGCTCAAGTTTAGGGTTTAGGGGTTAGGGTTAAAGGGGAATTATTTTACAATTTCCCTCCAATCCTTGTAATACTAACTCTTAGTCCACCCATCTCCTAATCCATCAATCCCTATCATCCATCCACCATATAACTCACTATCTAATCCACCATAAAAAAATTCTAAGCTCTAATCCATCAACCCGTGAACGCTTGAAATTTTTTCTCCAAAGAGTCTTTACAAAATCCAAAAATAAAAGCAAAGATATGGAGCCATCCAAATCCACTGATCCAATTTCATCCCCCTCTAACACTCCCAATCCTAATCCATCCAGGCCTCCTATATCGATTCACTCGATCCTAATCCTAACCCCACAACATCTTCCATCATTATCCATCAAATATATGCATATCCTAGTCCATCAACCCATGAAGCCATGAAGGATGTGACCCAAGGACTATTAGCAAGGAATCTAAGAACATCATGTACTCAAATTCCTATCCTTGAGCCTAACAAAGAACCTCCTAATAACATGTATACAACTCCAACACCATCATCCACTCCTATGTCTATCCATTTCATTAAAGAGTCTCCTACCATAAGTCCAAGTCAAACCCCATCATGTAGCCATGTTGTCAAACATCCAAAGATTATTGATCCTGGATCCAAGAACCCATCACATCCATCTAAGAAACCCAATAGCTATACATTAAGAGCCTAGTCCAAAGAATGTGGAAACACCAACCACCCATCCTACTAAATCTAAACATCCCATCTAATCCCATCTCGGTTCCTTTACAATCTCATGGTCAACCCCTCTGTACATCGATCCCATCATTAATCCTCCAACATCTCCTAGTGAACCCCCATCACCACCTCTTACTCCTCAATCCAATGAATATCAACGCATCCCCACTTACCCTATCCATATCTAATATTGCATTATCCATGCTTATCCTCCCTGTGATCAAGATATTATCTATGAGCAAGAGCTTATCCATGAGCAAGTAAGTTCCCACATCACTCCTATCCATCATCCCATTAGCCCTATCCATCATCTCGTGCTAGTCCTATTCAATATCCATCAATATCCCATGATGTGACACTTGGTTCCCAAGAAAACATAGACAATCAAACAAATATCTTGGATCCTAGATCTTGAATCACATCCTAATGAGTATAATGATTTAATCAAGATCCAATAATTCTTCATCCATTTCCCATTGATCCTCCATCATCCCAAGTCGAACTATATGTTTAGGTGTTTAGCCTGGTTGTTCAAGTTTAGCGTTTAGGGGTCAAGGGCATTATTTGAGGTTTACATGAGTTTAGGGTTTCTCAAGTAAATAGGGTTTAGGGTTATGGTTTAAGGGAATTATTTAGGCTTTAGGGGTTTAGGGATGCTCAAGTTTAGGGTTTAGGGTTTAGGGGTTAGGGGTTTAGGGTTGCTCGAGTTTAGGGGTTAGGGTTTAGGGTTTAGAGAGAGATATAGCGAGGGGACCAATAGAGATTGGGATATATAGTGAGATAGAGGTTTTATGGTTTAGGGGTTAGGGGTTTAGGGGTTTAGGGTTTCTCATTTTTAGGGTTTAGGGGTTAGGAGTTAGGGTTTAGGGGCATTATTTAGGGTTTATGGTTTATGGGTTAGGGGTTAGGGATTAAGGTTTAGAGGTTTAGGTTTATGGTTTAGGTAGAGAGGAGAATAGGGAGATATAGAGGAGACCGAACTTGGGAGAGATATCTCTATCTCCTCTATCCCTCTCTCTAACTATACCTACCTCTCTCTCTCTCTCCCTATCTCTCTATCTTGCTCTCTCTTTCAATCCCCTCTCTCTAACTCTACCTTTCTATCTCTGCCTCCCTCACTATTTGAGGTTTACATGAGTTTAGGGTTGCTCAAGTAAATAGGGTTTAGGGAAAATGTTTAGGGTTAGGGTTTAGGGGAATTATTTAGGGTTTAGGCGTTTAGGGATGCTTGAGTTTAGGGTTTAGGGTTTAGGGGTTAGGGGTTTAGGGTTTCTTGAGTTTAGGGGTTAGGGTTTAGGATTTAGAGAGAGATAGAGTGAGGGGACCAACAAAGATTAGGAGAGACAGGGCGATAGAGGTTTAGGGTTGCTTCCAGGTTTTCTGGTTTAGGGGTTAGGGGTTAGGGTTTAGGGGCATTATTTAGGGTTTATGGTTTATGGTTTAGGGGTTAGTGGTTAAGGTTTAGAGGTTTAGGTTTATGGTTTAGGTAGAGAGGAGAATAGGGATCCCTATCTCTATCTCTCTGGACATATGGATCCCTATCTCTTAATCTATCCCTCGCTACCTCTCTCTTCCTCTCTATCTCTCTCCCCATCCCTCTACCTCTTGAAATCTCTCTTCCTATGTCTCTAGACATCTCTCCATCTCTTTCCCTATCTCTATCTATCCGCATAACCCTATCTCTTAATATATCCCTCTACCTCTCTCTATATTTCCCTATCTATCTCTCCCTTGCTAGATCTATCTCCCTATATCTCCCCTCTCTCTCTATATATGTATCTCTATCTTTCTCCCTCTATAGACCCCTTTGTCTATCTCAATCCCCATCTCTCCCTCTCCACATCTCTATCTCCACCTATCCCTCTTTATCTCTCTATTTTCCCCTCTTTCTATATTTTTTCCTTTCTCTAACTCTATCTCTATCTCTCCATCTCTTTCTGGATGTCCTCGGGCTCTCTCCCTATCCATGTCGATGTCCCTCTCTATCTCTCCATGTCTCCTGATCACTCTCTATATATAGGATAGAGAAATGAAGAGAGAGAGAGACTCTCCCATGTAGATACAAGGTTCATTTGTCCTCCTAGTATTATATAGGATTTTTGCATGCATGAACCTTTATATTTTCATGCTTCCCAGAACACGCTCGCATTATAACACGAGCACGTTTTGGGAAGAATGAAAAATGATAAAAAAAATGTGGGATCCATGTTTCAGACCCCACATGACTGTTATTCCTGCTTTTCACGAGTATATTAGACAAGAAAATGCTTTTCATGTTGTTTGACTTATTGAGAATCATTTTTATATCAATCCACCACCTTTTTTTGTTTTTTCAACATAGAAGAACTGATTTTGCATATTTTTGGAGAAAATTTTATTATTTAAACTGAAAGTTTCATGTTTCATGTGTTATGTTGTTTCAAAGCTAATTACCATTGATATATAGATTGAATTTGATGATATATGTTTGTTTTTGCCATAAATTTCACTAATCCTATTCTAGAATTATATAGAATTCATAATCAAACTTGCGAAAAAGAAGAATTTGAGGATTTTGAAGCCATATTTTAGAGAATTGGTCAACTGCAATATCAAATTCTAAGGTATGTTCAACTTATGTCCATTTTAATTCACATATATATATTCTTATGTTCTTTATGTCTTTATGTCTTTATGTTTTTTTATGTTCTAAGATATATATGTGTCTAGGTATATAAGTTAGTTCAGTCAAAGAGACTCTAAATTCCTCATTTTTCCACCTTGTTTCTGCCCTTCATGCCTTCATTTCACCTATTTTAATCTATACAAGAGAAAAACATTATCAAATACTTCATAGTATGATTTTAGTGAACAATTGTTTGTCATACTTATATTCATGATCAATGGAGCCAAAATTGATTTTGGAAGACTCTTAATTTTTGCCCTAGGATGATATAGAAGGATTTATTCCTTAATACATGCATAATTCAATTCATTTAATAGAACCCTACAATGGATTGAATCTTAGACTATCCTATGCCCCCTATTATGACAATCCTACTTGTCTCTATTGATCATTTAGAAATAATTGTTAGGTGTCCTTTTGATAACTTCTACATGCATGTTTCATAGTATGAATTCTCTTGGAGAAGGTTGGAGGATGTGGAGACCTCTTTAGTGTATTGGGTTAGGACATTCATTATGCACCAATTCATAAATAAGTCACTTTTAGTCAATAGATTCCAAAATGCATCCATTTGCAATCATGGATTAGTTAAGGACAACTAGGTGGTAAATTTGTTGCCATTAGCAACTTCACAAATTTCATGTCTTATCTTGTCCATCTTGGTTTTCTCCATGGATCTCCATCATTGTCTTTGTGATTCGTATAATTCATCATGTCATAGTGGCTTCATCATTCGATAATTATCTAATCACAATAACCCTAGATGGCTATCGATAGGACTACTCTGTTTCAATGGTTTGCAGTGTTAGGACAGTCGTATGTGAAACTTATTGAACATAAATAAACTCCATCACACCACCTCAAATGAATTTAAACTCAATCCAAATTTCATGAATATGAAGTTATCCTTTTGAATAAATCAGTTATGGCATGACAATCCTTTATGAGCACTTGGTCTTGATCTTCTTCAAATTTTCACCTTTTGTCTGTATTGAAAAATCTCTAAAATAATCCTCTTAGAACCTTACGAATAAAGTTAGGACTGTTATGATTGCCCTCATAGCTGTGACAATCTTATTTGCATCTTAATATGACAATCATGTCTCTATGCGATGAACTTGTCTAGGATATATTTCTGCAACACCCATCCTCACCTTCATTCTCATTGCAAAGATCAACAACACTCCTGAGCAAGGCATTTGTACCTATTCATGATTATCCTACTTGTGTTAGTTATGACAACAGATTGTCTCCTTCTTCATAGTGGCCTTTATGGCAATTTAGCTTATGCACATGATTATCTACTTTCAAAATTGTTATAAAATTGTTATAAAATGCTCAAATCCCTAGGCCTAATTGCTTTCAAAAAAATTGTATCATGCCCATTATCTACGAAATCTCCATGAAAAAGAGGTTTAGGGGTTGTATTAAGGTATACACAAGATGATACAAAGGGTGTTATAAGGAGATAAAACACTAAAAAGGAGGTTTTCATGAGTGTAGGACAGCCACAAGTCTATATAACAGTCCACTATCATAGTCATGATCATCATGAAGTTGTTTATAATTTATGCATTACTTAAGATGTCTTTGATCTTTTGTCACGAGTATCCAAAAGGTTATCTTCAATGGTTAATGTTCTTTTGACTATTATTTGACAAAGTGTGATGACTGTCCTAAATGATTGTGTATGAGTGTTGGGGCAACAATTGGAAGTTCAACAAATCTAAGTCTAAAAGTGTTGTTTGTGCATATTCCTTGTTGGGAAGGGGTCTTAGAAGGTCCTATAGACCTGAACAAAGGATTTTAGAGCATTCTTCAAGGGTTAGACAAGTTTTATTATGATTGTGCCAAGAGGACTAGTTTTACAATCATTGAGTAAGTGTTGGCACCCAAGCAAGTTAGGGTTAGCTTTTGAGTCGAGGTGTTTAATGCCTATTGGAATCACCTTTAGAATGTTTGAAAGAGGCTCCGAAATCCGTATTGAGGTTTTTGAAATCATTCCAAGTGGATTTGCCTTAGTTCATTGAAGTCATATAGGAAGGTGTACATAGGAGCAACAATGGAGAACATGCAAGAACAATTTGTCTTTTGGGTATGTTTTCATGAACTCCACCCTTCCTCTGCATCATTTATGACTTCATGTATTTGAGTGTATACTCCATGACTTTGTATGTTCAAGTGTATACTACATGACTTATATGTGTGTTCAAATGCATACTCCTTGACTTATGTATGTTCAAGTTATCTTGATACGAGGTGTCTTATTCAGAAGTTTGTAGAACCTTGTTATTCATTCTGACTGTGCTATTCATTGTCATTATAAAATTTCTAATTATCATTGTCTTATTCATCATGCTTGTAAAAATCATCATCATGCCAAGGAAATGAGCAAAGACTCTAACACCAGAAGAGCGTGAAGTTGATAATGAGAGGAAAAGAGAAAGAATGAGGCAAATTCGGGAAAGTCAGACATTGTCAATCATACAAGAAGACATTCTACCATTGCCAATTGAAGAGGAACATGCCATGTCTAATGAAGCTAATAGAGAGATGGAATTGGCGGCACAAAGGGAACAAATGCAAAACCTCCATTTAATGAGGAAAGGGAATCTCCAAGTTGGAGGCACTCCATCATCCACAGGTCAAGTTGAAGGAATACCATCATTATCTTCTCAAATTGGAGACACTCCATCTTTCACAGGTGAAATAGAAGGTACATCTGTATTTTCTTCTCAAGTTGGTGGCACACCATCATTCACACCTCAAGTTGAAGGTATGTCATTTTCATCTTTTTCACCTCCAATCGAAGGTACGTCATCTATCCCATCTCAAGTAAATATTGAAGAAATTCCTAATGTTGAGTCTATTTTACCAATTAAAATGCCTCCTAGAATTTTGCACAGGAAGCCTAAGTTTCTAATTGATATTGATGAGAATGTATTGGAGCCCATGCAAGATAAGTTTCCCATGCACACTTGCCAAAGATATACGAATAAGATATGGAAATAATTATTTGAGAATTTAAATGAAATCAGAAGATGTCAACTCTTTGTTGAATTGATGAGAAATCTAAAATTTAGGCCCACTATGAAGATTCTTGGCCTAAGAACATCGAATGCCTCAAGTGAAAAATCAATTGTCAAGAATCTAATGAGTGCGTATGAGAGTGTGGGTTCCACCTCACACACTAAGGATAGTAATTTCACACGATGTGTCATTACATTGAAAATTGTAAGCCAACAAACAAAAAAATCTCGCCTCGTTAGAAAGACAAGTCAAGCATTGAAAATAAATAGAAAAACTCTAATGAGAGCCATTGGAAGACATCAAAAAGTTGAGGATCCAAACACTAATGAATTGTGGGCATTCTCTGGGAGACTCCCATGGAAAGACAAAGTTGTTGTTGAAGCTTTGAGATCACTAATTGAAGACTTTTGGAAGAATTACACAAGGGTATCTGTGAATCAAAGGGATGTGGTAAGAAGGAGAATCCGTAGTTGAAACTGTGAGCCACATCCAAAGCATTTTTTGGATGACTCAAACACAGTTTTTTGGTAAATTTATAGAGATGTATCCTCAAATTAAAATTTCTCAAAGATATTTTGAAATGTTAAAACCTTTTTTTGTCAAAATGAATCACACACACTACTTGTTGCTGTAGATTACATATTGAATTTTCTAACCATTGGGATGTTTATCAGTCTATATGTTTAGATTTGCATACTAAAAATGTTTTGCAGGATTGTGGCATATGTGCCCCACCAACTACTTCAAGAGACTTCATATCAATAATTTTATGTGATAGAGAGGACGATCAAATATTCTACAGGAAATTATGCTTGGATGGCACATGTCAGCATTGCGGTGGCTTGCAACGTATGCCAATATGTGAACATATGGAAAGAACACATGCGGTTAGAAAAGAACTAGTAGAGTTTGGCAAATATAAAATAGTGGCATACAATACAAAAGATGGTAAAGAAGCAAAGAGGTGTGAATATGTTATTCAAAAGATTCTAGTGTATCAGTTTATGTCTATATTTCGTGACAGTATAGTGTATGAGTATGTAAGACATGCACATAGAGCTTGATGGTTGGACTTGCAATTCAAGTTATGCAAGGACACATTTCCAGTTGGTAGCATTGTTTCAGTTGTTGACTTTGCATAGAACTATAGTCTATAGCCACAGTGTGAGGTGCAATCCCAACATTACAACTCGACACAGGTTTCTATATTTGTGCACATCGCATTCATTCATGTGAATGATAGTATGGAGGATGACAGAAAGATCATAAGGGAGTATCATTTTTATATAAGCGACGAACCCACACATTCCGCGAAGTTTGTGCAAGGTTGCTTTCAGGGCTAGAAGGGGCATATCATATGGTTGGATAACTATGCATCACAATTCAAGAACTCGTGGAATTTCTATTGGCTGAGCATGAGACATAATATTACAGGTGTTCAACATATGTGGAACTTTTGTGAGGCCAGGCATGGAAAGGAGGAGAATGATGGTGCAGGAGCATGTATCAAAAGAGTCATAGCACGAGAAGAGTTAAAGTATAAAGACAATACAAAGTTGACATATGCAAAATCAATTGTCGAGTGGTGTAATGCTTTGATGGGTCCAGGTAATGAAGGTAAGTCTTCAATTCGTAGATTTTTTTGGTTGATAGATGATACTAACATTGCACCATATGAGGACTGTTGTACACTGACAGGATCAAGCGAGCTACACTCTTTCAGAAGCTTAATGCAGGTTCATGGAGTATCCATACGCGAAAGATGGCATGCTTTTGTTCTTCGTGTACAATTCAAGTCTAGAATAAGTGCGAGTCAAAGGAGTGGGTTGACGAATAGCAATTAAGTTATCTTAGCCCACTTGACATGTATCGACCCTCGACGACACTTGAACTGATAGAGATGGAATCATCAGTTGACTTTGACCACATATCAGATCTAGTTCAACCAGGTAATATATCTACTTACATAGTTAAATTTGAAATTCCTAATGTTATCTTAAACTTTGTAGTATTTTTGTAATGTTGACTAATTTCATCTAATTTGCTGCACATATCATTGTAGGGCATGTTTATGCAGTTATTGCAGATGAAGATAACAAAGAGGGAATAAATAATTACTTGTCTCATTTTGTTGAGGCCAAAAAGAAATTGGAGGCCCCAGTTACAGATGGAGAAAACATCAAATACCCTATAGGCTCAGTGGTTGTTACTGGAACATGGTTTAGAAGGTACCCACATAAGAGTATTAATGTTTGGCTATTTGAGGACTTTGACATGCATCAGAAGATTCTTCATTACTCCAACGTTGTTGTGACAACCAATGTTCATTTGATACAATATCGAGGTAGACATTTGAACAAGACCTTGTGGAAGATACATTAGTTTGACCATGAGGCAATACTTAACACAATAAAGAGTAGAGAAGACCCAGATGGTTCGTTGAATTAATTTGTAAGTATGCATAAAAATTTCCTGAATGGTTACTTTTACTTTGTTTTGTATATAAACAATAGTATGAATTGCTTCCCTCCAGTATATTTATGTTTAGTTAATTTTGCTTTTTGATGCTTCTCACAAGAGGTCACAACTCCAGTCCATCCAACTACAGACAGAGAAGCTAGAGAAAAGATGATGGAGAGTGATCATTAGATGGCGGTAAGTGATCGATTACATATGTGATTTTATATATTTCATGTACATTTTGTTATAGTAATGTGCATATTGTTTGATTGTATTAACATGTGGAGTTGCATGAGCTTGAACTGTCAAAGAGGTCTACTCGACAACAGAGAGAGGATGAGTCATGGATTGGCTCTCCATCTTTGCGGTCAAGCAAGGGCTGCCAATTATTTCATAAAAGTCCATAGGAAACTAGTTTTGGGACATACTTTTGTAAGTTACCAATGTATGTACATACTTTTGTATGTTACCGATGTATATTTTTGTATATATGCCTGTATGGCTTTGTTTGGACATGCTTATATGGATTTGTATGTAAACTAGATGTTATGTTCATGACATTATGTATATGACAGTTTATATTAAATATTTAATACGATGATCAATTATCCTTACATGAATTTGGCTTTACACGTGCCAATTGCATTTGCTTGAAAGTAAGGAATGCATAATTGTGCAGGTCTATTGGTTGTCTATTGTTTGATGATACCATTATGCTTCTTCATAGAGTATGTGATGTGATGCATAGAGTTGTAGTGCTTCAAGACAAGGCATGAACTTGAATAGTGAAGATCTCACTCAAGCAGTGGTATAAACTTGACAAGTAGTGGTATGAACTTGACAAGCAGTGGTATGAACTTGAGCAGCGAAGGCCTCATGTTTCATTTGATTTATTTTCTATGGTATACATTTGATGTTTACATTATCATCATGTTATGCTTCATGGAGTTAGATCTAAGTAATGGATGAAGTTGATCCTTATTGGTCTTAATCCTGTTCACTCATGTTTCACTCATGTCATATCAATATTGATGTCACAGGGTTTGGATGTTAATTCATAACATTCATGTTTATCATGTTACAATAGTAGGACATAGTTGCTTATGTCATTGGTTCATTCCATTGGATTAATGGATTTGGTTGTGGTTCTTCATCATAACATGTCATGCTTGCAAGAGTTGGATTGGGTTGTGGTTCTTCCTCATGACAAGAGTTTGTTCGTGTCTTCATGCTTCTTTGTCCTCCATGTCTTCAGTGTTCTCATTGTCTTCATGTGTCAAATATTTTTTTAGTGTCCTCATGATGTTGATGTTGATCAAAAAATATGGTGTTAAGCGCCTCAATCATTCGGGGCAGCAGGCTACTAGCAAAGTCCCTTAAGATCCCTAAGACAGAAAAACTGCCAGACTTTGACAAAGGTTTTCTAAGAATTCGTGGTAGCTGGGAATATTTTGTTTAGGCCTGCAGGTGCACGTGGGGTCTATCCACAATAACCTCTCTCAATTTTGGTCAACTCCAGTCTGTTTGACCGTGCCGAAATCAAATGCATTCTTTCAAAATGCTTCAGTTTCATGAAGGAGAAAGGTGCTAGGAGTGACATTTTACATTCTATAGCTTGTGGGGCTGAACGAACTACGCCAACACGTCGGGGTGGGTGGGTAAATGTTAGGGAAAGTCACGTTTTGTGTGCCAAGAACCCCAATCGTTCAGGGCAACAGGCTACTGGCAAAGTCCCTTAAGATCCCTAAGACGAAAAAACTACCAAACTTTGATGGAGTAGTTCTTGGAATTCATGGTAGCTGGGAACATTCTATTTGGACCTACAGGTGCATGTGGGGTCTGTCCACAATAACCTCTCTCAGTTTCATTCAACTCTAGTATATTTGACCGTGTTGGAATCAAACACATTCTTGCAAAATGCTTCAGTTTCATGTAGTGGAAATGTGCTAGGAGTGACATTTTGCATTCCATAGTTCATGGGGCCGAACGGACTTCACCAACACTTTGGGGTGGGTAGGTAAATGCCAGGGGAGGTCTCATTTTATGTACCAAGCGCCCTAGTCATTCGGGGCAACAGGCTACTGACAAAGTCCCTTAAGATCCCTAAGACGAAAAAATTGACAAACTTTGACGGAGCAGTTCTCAAAATTCTTGCAACTAGGAACATTTCATTTAGACCTACAAGTACACGTGGGGTCCATCCATAATAACCTCTCTTACAATTCGTTTGACCATGTTAGAATTAAACACATTCTTGCAAAATGCTTCAGTTTCATGCAGTGGAAAGGTACTAGGAGTGACATTTTGCATTCCATAGCTCGTGGGGCCAAACAAACTTTGCCAACATGTCAGGGTGGGTGGGTAAATTCTAGGGGAGGTCTTGTTTCGTGTGCCAAGTGCCCCAGCCATTCGGGGAAGCAGGCTACCAGCAAAGTCCCTTAAGATCCCTAAGATGAAAAAACTGCCAAACTTTGACGGAGTAGTTCTCAAAATTAATGGTAGTTGAGAATGTTTCATTTGGACCTACATGTGCACGTGGGGTCCTTCCACAATAACCTCTCTCAGTTTTGGTCAACTCCAGTCCCTTTGACCATGTCGAAATCAAATGCATTCTTGCAAAATGCTTCAGTTTCATGCAGTAGAAAGGTGGTAGGAGTGACATTTTGCATTCCATAGGTCATAGGGCTGAACAGACTTTGCCAACGCGTCTAGGTGGGTGGGTAAATGCCAAGGGAGGTCTCATTTCGTGTGCCAAGCACCCCAGTCATTTGGGGTAGCAGGCTACTAGCAAAGTCTCTTAAGATCCCTAAGACGAAAAAATACCAAACTTTGACATGACAGTTCTCAGAATTTATGGCAGCTGGGAACATTCCATTTGGACCTGCAAGTGCATGTGGAGTCCATCTACAATAACCTCTCTTAGTTTCATTCAAATCATGTCCGTTTGACCATGCTGAAATCAAACGCATTCTTACAAAATGCTTCAGTTTCATGCAATGGAAAGGTTGCCAGGTGCCATATTTTTTGTTTTGCTAATCGTGGGGCCCAACAGACTATGCCAACACATCGGGGTGGGTGGGTAAATGGTAGGTAAGGTTTCGTTTCATGTGCCAAGCATCCCAGTCATTCTTCCCTACAAGCTACCGACACCTAGCACCTTTCAAGTTTACCAGTTGCTTGCAGCTTGGAATGACTGAGACACTTGGCACATGAAAAGAGACCTCCCCTAGCATTTAACCACCCACCCTGACGTGTTGGCATAGTCAGTTAAGCCCCACGATGAGCAGAACAAAAAACATGGTACCTGGCAACCTTTCCATTGCATGAAACTGAAGCATTTTGTAAGAATGTGTTTGATTCTGGCACGGTCAAACGTACAGGAGTTGAACAAAACTGAGAGAGGTTATTGTAGACAAACTCCACATGTACCTATAGATCCAAACAAAACATTCCCAGTTGCCACTAATTATGAGAACTACCCTGTCAAAGTTTGGCAATTTTTTCATCTTAGGGATCTTAAGGGACTTTGCTGGTAGCATGCTGCCTTGAATGACTATGGTGCTTGGCACACAAAACGAGACCTCCCTTGGTATTTACTTGCCCACCCTAATGTGTTGGCGAAGTTTGTTCTGCCCCACAAGCTATGGAATGTAAAATGTCACTCCTAGCACCTTTCCACTGCATGAAATTGAAGCATTTTGCAAGAATGCGTTTGATTCCGACTCGGTCAAATATACTAGAGTTGAACGAAACCAAGAGAGGTTATTGTGGATGGACCCCATATGCACCTGCAGGTCCAAATAGAATGTTCTCAGCTACCACGAATTCCAAGAACTACTCCGTCAAAGTTTGGTAGTTTTTTTGTCTTAGGGATCTTAAGGGCTACACCCATTTTATCCTTCCTCATGCATAAAACAATAATATGATGTTGTAACAAGGCTGATCTTGAGTTGGGAGAGATTTGTACATCCATTATTCTACATCATAGCTTCTATTTATTGCATCACTCAAATATTTTCAAGGCCTTTTCCTGGTTTCCTCTTACTAATCTAGCCAACCAGGACCTTGAAAATGGTGTAGCAGTAACATATAAGGCTAAGAAATTAGGTAAAAGATTAGTGTGATCATCTATTTTTAGTTTTAACATATTTTTCTATCATCATTGACCATTGTATCCATGCATGTGTAGGTATATCAGTTAGTTCAGTCAAAGAGTCTCCAAATTCATCATGTTTCCACCTTGTTTTAGCCCTTCATGCCTTTGACATCATGACTGTCTCAACATGGTCTTTCATCATTTTAATAGTCCTCTTTAGTGTCTTGGGTTAAGACATACCTTATCACCTATTCATGATGATTTGTATGCATGACACAATAATATTTCAAAATTTCCTAATTGTCCGTTGTTACTACATGATGGTGGTTACCTTGATTGACTATATGGGGAATTGTCATCATGGGGGGTTTGAAGCTTAAAAATAGTCATCACAACATCTACCATGGTCCAAGAAGGTAAACTCAATGCCCAATTTGAAACTACTCGCAAAGGGCTTCATTCAAGTCATGATTGTTGTCTTCACATGTCTTCCTCTAGACTTTGGGACAACGGTTATAATTTTTTCCATGGGTCAAGAAAATGAACTACATATTGATTTTTCAGAAGTTATGAACCTTATGCATGTTTAGGACAACTTGGGCATCATAAAAATGAGTTTTATCAAACCTGCAACAACCATGAACATGAAGAACAAGTTGTAGATTTGGTTGAGAAAATGGGTATAAATCAAGCTAGTCTTTCACCACAAGAGGAGGTGCATGATATTTGTGCATTTGGATGTGAAGCAATAGAATAATCATGATGAGGCTCATCATCATCATTTATAAGGACTTTTGTAATTACATCTACCCTTGTAGACATTTATGCAAAGTGTGAAAGCATAGACAAGGCACGTGAACTATTTGACATGATGCCCCAAAGAACTGTCGCCTCATTGAATGCAATGATTACAAGATATGAACAAAATGGATTTTTTGATAAGGCTTTGGAAACTTTCAAGCAAATGAAATTGGCGGGTGTAAAGCCAAATTCCAAAACCTTCGAAATGGTATCTTTGGAACACGGTATAGACATCCATCAAAGCATAAAGCATATAGGAATTTTGTCAAATCTTGTAGTTGTAAGTACCTTGCAAGACATGTATGCAAAGTGTGGAAGCATATACTTGACGAACATGAACTGTTTGACATGATGCCTCAAAGAAATGTTGTCTCATGGAATGCAATGATTGCAAGATATGCACGAAATGGATTTGTTGAAAAGACTTTAGAAACTTTCAAGTAAATGCAGTTGGCACGTGTAAAGACAAATTCCACAACCTTTGCCAACATCCTCCCTATCTGTACACCAATATAAAATGTTTGGAATGATGTATCAATATCCATCAAAGCATAAAGGATATAGGAAATTTGTTGCATGTTGTAATTGCAACTGCCCTTGTAGACATGTATGCAAAGTGTGGAAGCATAAACAAGGCACGTGAACTATTTGGCATGATGCCCCAAAGAAATGTCACCTCATTAAATGCAATGATTGAAAGATATGAACAAAATGGATTTTTTGATAAGGCATTAGAAACTTTCAAGCAAATGCGATTGGCAGGTGTAAAGAAAAATTCCACAACCTTAGCCAGTATCCTCCTTGCTTAGATGTTGTAGTTGCAACTGCCCTAAGAGACATGTATGCAAAGTGTGGAAGCATAGACAAGGCACGTGAACTATTTGGCATGATGCCCCAAAGAAATGTCACCTCATTGAATGCAATGATTGCAAGATATGAACAAAATGGATTTTTTGATAAGGCATTAGAAAATTTCAAGCAAATGTTATTGGAGGATGTAAAGAAAAATTCCACAACCTTAGCCAATATCCTCCTTGCCTATGCCAAAATGGACATCCATCAAAAGGATAAAACATATGGGAATTTTGTTAGATGTTGTAGTTGCAACTGTCCTCAGGGACATGTATGCAAAGTGTGGAAGCATAGACAAGGCATGTGAACCATTTGGCATGATGCCTCGAAGAAATGTCGCCTCATGGAATACAATGATTGCAATATATGAACAAAATGGATTTTCTGATAAGCCTTTAGAAAGTTTCAAGAAAGTGCAATTGGCAAGTGTAAATCCAAATTCCAAAACCTTAGAAATAGTATGTTTGGAGCACGGTATAGACATCCATCAAAGCATAAAAGATATAGGAATTTTGTCAAATGTTGTAGTTGTAAGTACCCTACAAGACATGTATGCAACTTGTGTGGAAGCATATACAACAAACATGAGTTGTTTGACATGATGCCTCAAAGAAATGTTGTCTCATGGAATGCAATGATTGCAAGATATGCACGAAATGGATTTTTCATAAGGCTTAAAAAACTCTCAAGCAAATGCACAAAAATAAATTTTAACCATTTAAGCAAATTTTGGCACATCTAAAACCAAATTGCAAAACCTTAACCAACTTCCTCCTTGCCTATTCTATAATGGGATCTAGAGAACATGGTGTGGACAACCATTAAAGCATAAATGATATAGGAATTTTGTCACATGTATTGTATTTGCAAAGTTGCCCTTGTAGACATGTATGGAAAGTATGGAAGCATAGACAAGGCACGTGAACTATTTGAAATGATGCCTCAAAGAAATGTACAGTCCCACAGAATTCAATGATTGCAAGATATGCACAAAATGGATTATTTGAAAATGATTTATAAACTTTCAAGCAAATGCAATTGGCACTTGTAAAACCAAATTCCTGTAACAATAATTGATTATCATATTAAATATTTAATATAAATTGTCATATACATAATGTCATGAACATAACATCTAGTTTATATAAAAAGCCATATAGGCATGTCCAAACAAAGCCATACAAGCATAAATTCAAAAATATACATCGATAGTTCTTACAAAAGTATGTATTCAAAGCCATCTAGGCATACAAAAAATATCCCAAAAACTAGTTTCCTATGGACTTTTATGAAATAATCGGCGGCCCTTGCTTGACTGTGAAGATGTAGAGCCAATCATTGAATCATCCTCTCTCTGTCATCGATTAGACCTCTTCGACAGAAGTCAATCTGGCTCCACCGGTTAATACAATCAAACAATATATGCACATTAATATATAACATCACATATATAACATGAAATATATAACATCACATATGTAAGATCGATCACTTACTGCCACCTGATGATAACTCTCCATCATCTTGTCTCTCTCTACGTCCGTACTTGGACAGACTGGAGTTGTGACCTCCTGTGAGCAGCATCAAGAAGTAAAATTGACTAAACATAAATATCATTTATGTACATCAAATGACATGAGATAAAATGAGAAATACAAAATTATGATATTTTCATGTTATTGGCTCATACCTTAGTCAAAGGATTTGTAGACATCATGGCTGTAGCAATGCCTATCTGCACTGACTCAGGAAGATCAGGAGGAGTCTCCACTGTATTCAGCATCTGAAAATCAAGTTCAAGATTATTCAAACAAAATAAATACATAACATTATTTTAAAAATGCATAATGATTAGAAATGGTTAAATTTACCTCCGTAAAAGTGGTGGTTTGGCGTCTAGGGGACCAAGGAAACCATGGAGGTGCTGGTGACTATTGAAATAATCAAATTGTCCAAAATAATATTACCATTGACATATCTAATTATGATTGAAGAGAACTTGTGTCTCAAATTACTGCTTGAACCTCATGTTTAATCATGGTTCTTCATTGAACCTTTCTGGAGTTCATTGGGTTCAATGGTTCAAGGGTTCATTGAACCGTTCATCAAAGTTCCAAGGTTCAACGTCGGACATCGAGTTCAATGGTTCAAGGGGTTCTTTGAGCCGTTCATCGAGTTCCAAGGTTCAACGTTGGACATCGGGTTCAATGGTTCAAGGGTTCGTTGAACCTGTCAAGAGTTCAACGGGTTCAAGGGTTCGTTGAACCTGTCAAGAGTTCAATGGGTTCAAGGTTCAATGTGAATAGTAATCGCTGTGATTGAACACCATTGGCGACAATGTAAAGTGTTTGAACCGATGGCAGAGGACTTGGGCATCGTAGAGACATTGAACTATCAGTGTAGAAAGTGAAGCACTCACCGATGGAGCGGGTTATTCTGATGGGTCTTTGGTTTGACATCGTTGGCAACAAAATTTTTGACGATGGTATTACTAACAGTTTAGAGATATAAATTGACATGTTGTCTGCGACCTGGTGCATGTGGGATTAAACATCTCGTGAGAATGTGAATAGTTACGATGGTTTGATGGCAGCGGCGCTTGGGAAGTTAGATCAATCAGTTAGGGCAAAAGTTGAATAACTGTCTTTGCTCTTAAAGATAGAAAATATAAACAAATCTGCTGGTGTCATTGCAGAGAGATGAAATGATTCGATTATACAATTTATTCTGTGGATGTGCAGATGAAATAAACGTCTTTGTGTAATTGTAAAGGAATTGATATCTGAGCAAAAAGGAGTTGGGATCTTTATTGTAATCTTTTAGTTTACTATAATAAAGATAACTTCTATTGTGGTGGTGGGTTTTTTACCCGAAAGGGTTTTCCCACGTAAAATTGGTGTCATTTTGTGTTGTCTAAATTGTTTATTCTATTTTTCTGGTGTATTCATCTGTAGTTTTTGAATTGAAAGTTACCTGTCTACATTGTCCCCTTTGAATTGACATTAGGGAAGCTGTATTCCACACCTGTGCTTTCCTTACAAGTGGTATCAGAGCTTGGCCAGTTGTGTTATCCTTGTTGGTAGGTTGGGTTTTTTGTGTCAGTTCTTTGAGTGGGAGTTCTGTAGCAGTCTATTTTGTTAAATAAGATGGCAAGTACATCAGGAAAAATAGACATTGATAATTTCAATGGCACAAACTTTGAGTTGTGGAAACTTAAGGTTGAAGATGTGCTAGTTGACAGAGATCTTTGGGTTGCTGTGCCTGGGGTTAAACCTTCAGGCATGAAGCAAGAAGATTGGGATTTGGCAGATAGGAAAGCTAGAGGACTAATAAGATTGAGTCTAGCGGATTCTATTCTATTGAACGTCCATGAGGAGAAGTCAGCCAAAGATTTGTGGAAGAACTTGGGAGATATTTACCAGGGCAAGTCCTTGGTGAATAAACTTTTCCTCAGGAAGAAGTTGTATTCTCCGAAGATGGATGAAGGAGCATCTGTAGCAGATCATTTGAACACATTTAATACAATTGTTGCATAGTTGACTTCTGTAGGTGTAAAAATAGAAGAAGAGGACCGTTGTATGCTTCTATTATGTTCCTTACCTAACTCATGGGATAATCTTGTGATGGCTATTGGAAGTACAACAACCATGTTTACAAATGAAGCGGTTGTTGCCTCGCTGTTATCTGAAGAGATGTGGAGGAAATCTTTTGAGACGGCCAAAGAGGCCTTGTCCGTTCGAGGTAGATCAAAGGAAAGAGACAAGAAGAAGGACAAGAAGTCTAAGTCCAAATCAGAGGGGAGATCAAAATCTCTTGGTAAAAAGTCCAAGGTGAAGTGCTGGAATTGTGGGCAGAAAAGACACATCAGAAAAGACTGCAAAGAGGAGAAAAAGAAGAAGAAGAAGAACTTCTTTGACACTGATTCTTCTCAAAGTGATGTTGATGCCTTCATTGCTGCCTTGGCAATGCCTGCATTTGAAGATGTATGGTTGGTGGATTTAGGAGCATCTTTTCATATGAAATCTCACAGAGAATGGTTCACTAAGTATGAACCGTACGCTGGTGGGAAGTTGTTCCTAGCAAGTGATTCAACACTGGAAATTGTTGGCCGAGGAAGAGTTAGAATCTAGTTCCTAGATGGTAGAATAAAGGGAATGAATAGAGTACTACACATTCAGGTCTGGCTCAAAATTTACTTTCTGTTAGTAAGCTTAATGATGTTGGAGTGCAAGTTACTTTTGTGAATGGTGGTTGTAAGATGACTAGAGGTTCTATTGTTCTAGCAAAGGGTGAACACATTGGAACTTTGTATAGGTTAGATGCTAAACCAGTGTGCTATAATAATGTCTCTGTAAAATCTAAAAAAGCTACTATTGCAACACATGATGCAAACTCTATGGAAGTTAAACTTCCTACAGAGAAAATAATGCTCTGGCATCATAGACTTGGTCACATAGGTGAAAAAGGTTTAAAAACCTTGAAGAACAAAAACCTGGTAGATGGGCTAATTGATTGTAATCTGGAATTTGATTTTTGCGAACATTGCATATATGGAAAATAGAACCGTGTTTCTTTTTACTCTAGTTCTCATAAATCTTCTGGTGTTCTAGACTATGTACATTCTGACGTTTGTGGTCCAGTTGATGTTCCTTCTCTATCTAAATCAAGATACTATGTGTCATTTATTGATGATTATTTGAGGAGGGCATTTGTATATTTTTTGAAAAATAAATTAGAAGTGTTCAGTCGGTTTAAAGAATTTAAAAATCTTGTGGAAAACCAGACTGGTAGAAAAATAAAATGTTTGAGAATGGATAACGGTGGTGAATATTGCAATGCAGAGTTTGATAAATTTTGTCTTGATCATGGAATAAAGAGGCATAAAACTACACCTTATACTCCACAACAAAATGGAGTTGTTGAAAGGTTGAATCGATCATTGATGGCGAAAGCAAGAAGTATGTTGAGTTATGCTAGTCTTGAACAAAGCTTCTGGGCTGAGGCGATTGCTACAACTTGTTACTTGCTGAATCGTTCTCCTACTTCGGCATTGGTTGATAAGATGCCTATGGAAGCATGGTTTGGAAAGAAGCCCTCTCTAAGACATATTCGTGTCTTTGCTTGTGAAGCATATGCTCATATTCTTGAGGTAAAAAGATCTAAGTTGGATAACAAGGCAGTCAAATGTATCTTTATTAGCTATGGAGTCGGTGTTAAAGGGTACAAGCTTTGAAATCCTAAAATTGAAAAGGTAATTCACAATAGGAATGTAAGTTTTAGAGATCTGAAACCTTTGGTTATTGATCCTCAGCTGGAGAAGACAGAAGAGAAGCAAGAAAAGAGTGTTGTTAATATTCCTCTGACCCCTATAAAAGAGGAATAACAAACACCAAGTGTAGATGATTCAGATGTGAATTCAGGTAGCTCTGAAGATTCAGATCCAGAGCAAGAACCTAAACTAGCACCTCAACCATTGAGGCGATCTACACGTGAAAGAAGACAACCAGATAGGTATGGATTTTCAGTACTTGATTCAAGTTGTGCCTATGCTTTGCTTACTGATACTGATGAACCTAGGACTGTGAAAGAAGCTATTAGTTTACCTAATTCAGATTTTTGGTTGGAAGCCATGGATAGCGAAATGTCATCATTGGAGAAAAATGGAACCTGGGATCTGGTGCCCTTGCCTGAAGGTAGAAAACCTGTGGGCTATAAGTGGGTATTTAAAAAGAAATATGGTCCAGATGGTAGTATTGACAAGTACAAGGTAAGATTGGTTGCTAAGGGGTATTCCCAAAAGGAAGGTATAGATTATGGAGGAATCTTTTCTCCTATAGCTAAGCTGACATCCATTAGATTTTTATTGTCACTTGTAGCAGCGTATGACTCTGAAATTGAGCAGATGGACATGACAACAATGTTTCTTCATGGGGATCTTGAAGAAGAAATTTATATGTCCCAGCCAGAGCATTTTGTGGTAAAAGGTAAAGAACATCTGGTATGTAAACTTAAAAAGTCTCTTTATGGTCTAAAGCAAACTCCCAGAATGTGGTATCTAAAATTTGATACATATGTTTTATCTTTGGGATATGTGAGATCTAAATCTGATCATTGTGTCTATTATAAAACTGATGGTGATCAGATTCTTATAATTGCACTGTATGTGGATGACATGTTCATTGGCAATGGTAAGGAGATGATCTCAGAATTAAAATCTCAGTTGTCCTTAAAATTTGAAATGAAGAATCTAGGGGCAGCGAAGTACATTCTGGGAATGGAAATCAAAAGAGACAGATCTAAGAGAAAGCTTTGGCTCAGCCGAAGCAAGTATATTACCAATGTTCTTGATAAGTTTAATATGTCTGATTCTAAACAGTTAGTTGTTCCAGTTTTGCAGGGAACGAAACTATCTGTTGAAGATTGTCTAGAATCTTCGAATGAAATTGACGACATGAAAAGAGTGCCTTATGCAAGTGCTGTTGGCAATTTAATGTACGCAATGGTCTATACTAGACCAGACATTGCTCAAGCAGTGGGAGTTTTGAGCCGGTTTATGGCGAATCTAGGCAGATCACATTGGGATGCTGTGAAAAGAGTTATGAGGTATTTGAAGGGAACTTCTGACTCTGCTATTTTCTATCATGGAAACTCAGTTGGATCTCAGAGATCTATCAACATTCAGGGATATGTTGATTCTGATTGGGCAGGGGACATTGACAGGAGAAGATCTACCAGTGGATATGTATTCACGTTAAATGGTGGTGCTATTAGTTGGATGAGCAAGTGGCAGGCTATAGTCACTTTGTCCACAACAGAGGCAGAGTACATGGCAGCTACTCGTGCATGCCAAGAAGCTGTTTTGTTGAATAGGTTGTGTTCTGATGTTGGTTTTAATGTAGGGCAGATACAAATTTGCTGTGACAGTCAAAGTGCTATCTATTTGGTGAAAAACCCTACATTCTATGCTAGGACAAAACATATTGATGTCCAATATCACTTTGTTCATGATATGGTGGAAGACAAAAAGGTAAAGCTGGAAAAGGTTGACACTTTGGAAAATGTTGCTGACGCCTTAACTAAACCAGTGAGCACAACCAAGTTCAAATGGTGTTCAGATGAAATGGGTCTTCGGGCCCATAGTTCTCAATAATCAAATGAGGACTAAGAGGTAGTAGTAATCTCTTCGACAAGTGGGAGATTGAAGAGAACTTATGTCTCAAATTATTGCTTGAACCTCATGTTTAATCGTTGTTCTTTGTTGAACCTTTCTGGAGTTCATTGGGTTCAATGGTTCAAGGGTTCATTGAACCATTCATCGAAGTTCTAAGGTTCAACGTCGAACATCGGGTTCAATGGTTCAAGGGGTTCATTGAACCGTTCATCAAGTTCCAAGGTTCAACGTCAGACATCGGGTTCAATGGTTCAAGGGTTCGTTGAACCTATCAAGAGTTCAACAGGTTCAAGGTTCAATGTGAATAATAATCGCTGTGACTGAACACCATTGGAGACAATGTAAAGTGTTTGAACCGATGGCAGAGGACTTGGGCATCGTGGAGACATTGAACTATTGGTGTAGAAAGTGAAGCACTCACCGATGGGTCTTTGGTTTGGCATCGTCGGCAACAAAATTGCTGACGATGGTATTACTGAGAGTTCAGAGATATAAACCGACATGTTGTCTGCGACCTCGTGCATGTGGGATTAAACATCTCGCGAGAATGTGAACAGTTATGACGGTTTGATGGCAACAGCACTGGGGAAGTTAGATCGATTAGTTAGGGCAAAAGTTGAATAACTGTCTTTGCTCTTGAAGACAAAAAATATAAACAGATCTGCTGGTGTCGTTGCAGAGAGATGAAACGATTCGATTATATAGTTTATTCTATGGATGTACAGATGAAATAAACAGCTTTGTATAATTATAAAGGAATCGATATCTGAGCAAAAAGGAGCTGGGATCTTTATTGTAATCTTTCAGTTTACTATAATAAAGATAGCTTCGATTGTGGTGGTGGGTTTTTTACCCGAAAGGGTGTTCCCACATAAAACTAGTGTCATTTTGTGTTGTCTTAATTGTTTATTCTATTTTTTTGGTGTATTCATCTGTAGTTTTTGAATTGAAAGTTACCTGTCTACATTGCCCCCTTTGAATTGACATTAAGGAAGCTGTATTCTGCACCTGTGTTTTCCTTACAATGATTATGTGATAAATTACATACCTGCTAACTTGACCTCCTCTCATAACCTGCCAATGGATGGCTAACGGAGGCAGGATGAAGACTCTAACCCTAGAATTTTATTGTGCAAACAATTACATACATTATTTTTGACTTATAATATAGATAATCATATAAAATTAATTACAAATTTCAAATAACAGTATACTAAATCAAGATGAGACTTGTAACAAATTACCTGAGAGTTAATACCAAATGTATACTATAAGAGATTGTCACTGAGAACAAGATCATCCAATATGTCTTGCTCCTGTGTCGCAGCATCTTGCCCCTACATCGCAACATCTTGTCGAGAGTCCTGTCATGCCTCCTACGTCCCATAATCACATAGGTTCCCACATGTACTGCATAAATGAGGGGACACATGATGCCTAATACTCTCACCCTCATCAGCCTGGGTAAGATCATCGGCATGCTGTGATAGAGTTTGGGTGAGAGTAGTCAATGAATGTAAAGTCTCCAACTCAACACTCTCCTTCAAAGCCAAAGGGAGTGACCTACCTTCTGGCCTCGCTTGGGGTATAGGCACATGGTCTTCATCTTGTTGAGCCCTACGTCTATCTTGGGCAGAGCCATCACCTCTACCCTGGAACTCATGAATGTTAAAATAATTCAGAATCTTGTTGAGGACGAACTCGCAATAGAGTTTCCTCAAGAAATATTGTGGTACCTCATCATTGTTGCATGGGTGCTCATCGAAGACCATGTACCATCTATCCCAAACGTTTTGGGATATTTCTTCATTCCTACACCAATGTATAGGAAACCGTTTGCAACTTTCTTCTAATCTTTGGCCAGTTTTGGGATTAATAAAGTGTGCACATAATTGAGATTTTGTAATTTTTTCATTCTTGACTTGTTCATATGACAACTTGTTAGCATAATATTGCCGACTCCTCTCCCTATAGTCTTGGAATTTGGTGATTTGTTTTGTCACCAAATCCGTGTGGGAAACAATCTCCTCTAGTGATTTTGCAAGTGCCCTCCTACGATCAGTGGTTCCACTTGGATTGTTTAGGGTTTGAATAATAGTTTGAAGATGTTTCTTGTTTTCTTCTACTATCCCTAGGTAGTGTTCTTGATTATCCCTTACATTAAAAGGAGGTGAAGGTGGGTTTTGAGGGTTTGGAGGGTTTTGGGGGTTGTTTTCACCCTCCTCAGCTAGATTTAGGTTTTCTCTTTCTCCAATAACTGTAAATGCAATATAAAAACAAATCAAACATTGCAAAACTCAAAAATTGTTCTCAAACTAACAAAATCAGTCAAACCCTACCTTCTTCCTATGCTGGAGCCTCCAAATTTTCATGATGACTTCTTTGGCGGTGAGGTGGCATTGTGAATTTGTTGTTTTCTCTATTACACTTGATTGGATAGCCTTTTCTTTAACATGATCATGCTTTTAGCTGTTTTCTTTGCTGCTAATATGCAATGGTCACAGATGTGAGTGAGGAGAAATTGTTTTTTTTTCTTTTATGCAAACCAAAACACAAGCGCGTTATAACACGCTCATGTTTTTCTTTAATTTTGGAGATGGTGGTGACTTTTTGGTCCCCCATCTCTTTGCATTTACCCTCACACTATTGTTATTTCATTCCAATTAGACTTGCTTAACGCACTACTATTATAAAGTGCCAAAATTTAGGGGGGATAAAAATATTGAATTATGGGGGGTTAATAGAGTTGTGTCAAGAGCATTTCTGAGCTGTGCCAAGAGCACTTCCATAGAGATATGTCGAGAGCATTTCTGAGTTGTGCCATCATTCTTCAACATTTTTTATGCATTGTATTGAGATGTGACAAGAACACTTCCACATCACCATCACATCATGCTACATGTGAATCCAGAGTTGATTCTTAGAAGACTTCCAGAGATTCATTGCAATAGAAGATTGATATCAGTTCCTTTGCTTTTACAAATTTCAGCGTTGCTTCACAGAAGGCTTCCACAAAATCTTCAAAGCAAGACATCATATTGGATTTGAATTTTAGCCACATGGCATGCAATTGGCATTCCACACATGGATCTTGCAAATATTGCAAGACTATCACTTTCAGTTGTATTGTGTCAAATGCACTTCCATCGAGTCATGTCCAGAACACTTTCTTATTTTCTGTCTTTTGGAGGAAAGTTTTTCCCACAAGGTTTTCTTTCTTTCTCAACCTTATGAGAGATACATTTGTACATGGGTACCTCATCAAGCCTAGTTGTCGGGACCCATCTCTTCTTGTACCCACCTAAGCTATGCTTAAGGGGGTTTTAGTGCAAAACATTATTATATATTACTTAGCCTAAGTAATATTTTTGTACATAGCTTTAAGCCACCTTAGGTGGTTAGGTGTCTACTTGGAGAATTCGACACAACTCTCCAAGACACATGTTGACACTCTTTCTTCCACCTCTAGTTGAGTGTTGAAATTGACTTCTGAGTTGACTCAACCTCTCTTATCTATATGTACAACTACCTTGTTCATAATCTATTACTCCAAATTTGTGATCAACATGCGTTTAGTCAATCCTTGTTTCTAACAATATCAACATGTTTCCAAGAATACCACCTCAAATTGGGACACCCTATTTCCCATGTGAGGACATAATAAAAAATAAATACCACTAATTAATAAATAAAAAGCATTGGGAAGCAAGGTTGAGACAACTTTCCCAACATTCTCCCACTTTTCGAATACCTTGCAAAAGAGGAAAGGGGAAATCCAACATTAAAATCTAGTTGCTAGGGGCCATGAGGCCCATAGACCTATCGCACCACCTAAACTTCTTTATACTCACATTCTTTGTCAACGCATTTGCAACATTCATCAAGGTGTCAAACTTTTCAAGCATCACCATTCCATCCCCCACTATGTCATGAGAAAAATGATTTTGAACGTCTATATGCTTCGTCCATTGGTGAAAAGTTAGGTTCTTTTCCAAGTAATATTCTAACTGTCACATCCGATCTAAACTACTCCTTGACTTATCCCAACATCTGAACATGGTATTTGAAGCCAAATTTCCTCCTTATAGGCATGAGTAGCCTCCATGTGCTCTACCTCTATAGCAGATAAAGTGACCATAGCTCAAGCTCATCCAACTAATTGCACCACCAAATAGGTTAAAAACATAACCACTAGTGGATCTTATGTTGTCCATAGCTGTTGCCCAATTTGAGTCAACAAACCCCTAGATCTCTAAGTGCTACAAGTACTCATCATCTTTGCTACAAGTGAACCTCACTATGTTGCAAGTGATCCTTGTAGAAAATAGAATACTTTGTACCTTAAGACTCTCTTCACTGCTACCTAGGGCTCTTTGCTAAGATTAGCCATAAACTAGCTCAAGACTCCAACTACTTGGGTAATGTCTCGTTTGGTGTAAACCATTGCATACATCAAACTACCAACTGCACTAGAATAAGGAACATGCCTCGTGTTGTCCATCTCTATAGGTGAAGATGAATACTTCTCAACTAATGACTTAGTTTCCACTAAAATAGGAATACTCATTGGTCTGTAGTCTACCATGTTCAAACATTGTAACATAGAAAACATGCGTACTAATGTTCCAACTAGAGCTTTTTGTTAGTTCTATCCCTTTTGATCTCTATCCCTAAGATGAATTTAGTAGACCCCAAGTTCTTCCTACCAAATTCTAATGAGAGTTCAGACTTTAGATTCCAAACCATCCCCTTACTATTAACAAATATCAACATATCATCCACATACAAAGTGATAACAAGGAGATGATCACCATCCTACTTAAATATAGACAGTGATATGATTTAGACATTACAAATACCAACTTTACAACATATGCATCAAAATTGTGGTACCACATTCTAGGAGACTATTTGAAACCATACAAAGATTTCTTGAACCTATAAATTGATGACTCCTTACCTTTTACCATGCAATGCTTATGCTATATCACGTATATTTCTTCCTTGAGGTTACCATGCAAGATCAATATCTTCACATCCATTTTATCAATCTCAAGATTGAAAGCTACCACAACATAATAAGACCCAAATGGATGTCAGCTTAGAAATTGGAGAAAAATCTCACTAAACTCAATTTTGTGTCAACCTGGGAATATCCTTTCACAACCAATCTCCCCTTGTAATTTTCAACATTGCTATTTGAACCAAATTTCTTCTTGAAGGCCCATTTGTAACCAATAGTATTTATCTCCTTCAACAATTGAACCAAGTCCCAAGTGTCATTTTTCTTCAATACAACCATCTCATCATCCATTTCCAAATTTTAGGACTCACTATCATCTATCTATATTGTCACGGTCATAGTTTGAGTCTCATCGGTATTAGTAATCAAGGCAAAATACATCTAAAATTAGGTAGGGTATACCTCTATAGCTGCCTTCTCTATTAAGTGGACCTCCTCAAAAACTAAGGTGGTTGTTCATCCTCCTCTAAACTCTTCAAGCTTTTTGTAATATCCTCCTCATCTAGTCTAACTTGAACCTTTTATGTAGTTGTCTTGGTCTTTGGCTATAATTACACTATAGACTTTGCGCTCCCATTTGGTTTCTCAGTTGAAGGAGAAGGCCTGCTCTCCTTGAAGATCACATTCTAGCTATATAATTCCTTCCCAATCACAAGATCCCAAAGCTTATATCCTTTCACAATGCCACTTTAGTTGATGAAGATACACTTCACTACCTTATAATCCAAATTTGACCCTTCTCCTTAGGCACATGAGTATATGTCTCACAATAAAAAAACTCAAAGATGGTAGAATGGAGGAATTTTGCCCATCCAAACCTCCATAGTTAATTAGGTAACAAATGGTTCTAACCACCTATGTCTAGAATTTATCTTTGAAATTGGCCCCACTCAACATATTCCTAGCCCTCTCTACCAATAGATTGTTCATCCTCTCTGCAACCCCATTTTGTTGAGGGGTGTATGGAATTGTCTTATTATGTGAAATTTTATTCTCTTTGTAGAATTTATCAAACTCGACCAGACAATATTCTCCACCATTATCTATTCTCAACATCCTAATCTTTTTACTTGTTTGGTTCTCCACAAGAGCCTTAAACTCCTTGAATTGACTAAATACTTTGAATTTATGCCTAGGAAAGTAGACCCAAGTCCTCCTAGATAAATCATCAATAAAATAAACATAATACAAGGATTTTTCCAATGAAAGCACATGTATAGGACCAGACACATCACTATGAATATGATCCAAAATCCACAAGATTTATTTGAGCTCAAGTAAAAATGAACACAATTCTATTTACCATAAATATAATGTTTATAAAAGTCAAAGTCAAGAGAACAATCAACCAACCTCCCTACAAGATTTCTATTTTTCAAGGTCCCAAGACCCTTCTCACCTATGTGGCCCATGTGCTTATGCCACAACATAGTCTTCTTAGCTAGTAGCTTGCTCTTCTAGCCAAGAACATTTTTAGGAACCCACACTACATTTCCAGATATTGCAAGTTTATTTGTAACAGTTATAGGTGCTACAAGTGCCTTTGTTGCAAGTCTTGATGTTGTAGGTTCCTTTGGTGCAAGTATCAATCTTATAGGCATTGATGTTGTAGGTAACAAATTTGCAGGCTTAGACACTAAAATTCTCTTTGTTGTAGGTATTGTAGAGTTGTTACATTGAATGTAGGTGTTAGCATCAAGGTGGAACAAAGTTCTAACTTGAACTCTCTTTTCCAAAACCATCACTTTACGAACCATCTTACACCCACCATTGCTAGAGACTACCTGCACACATCCATCATTCATCTTGATAATGCAAATCGAGGATGTGTAAAACTCCTAAAATATGTTTGATCCTCCCATTCAAGAATTTTATCTTGACTTAGACACACCCAATGATACTTAAAGAAAAGTTTTGTCACAAAGATAGATCTTTGCACCATCAAACTTATTGTAATTAGAAAACCACTCCTTATGGGGAGTCATGTGGAAAGAGGCACTAGAATTAATCATCCATGCATCCTTCCATGCATGTGTGGTAAGGTATGTAACAAATGCATCTGATTTATCTTGAGAAGCTCTAGAATTTGAACTATCATTTGATTCATTCTTTTCTTTCTTCTTCTCATTACAATCCTTCTTGGTGTGGCCTTTCCTACCATAGTTCCAACATTTGAACTTAGATTTACCAAGAGACTTAGATCTACTATTGTTCTTCTTCTTATCTTTTACCTTTGACTATCCATGAACAATTTGTTGTCATATTTTGCCCAAATCCAAAATATCCCAAGAATCCCTCCTTCCATCAAAGAAATCTGTTCTGAGAAAACCTAAATGGAAGGATGTTTCCTTTAGAAAATCCCAGAAAAAGTCCCAAAATTCTAAGTGTTTTGTCTTTTATTTTGCCTTAGTTGGCAAAATTCTAGTTTAGCGAACCTTTGGTTCACTGGTTCTTTGATTCGCCAGTTTGCCGACTAAGGAGTGAGCATACAGGTGAAAGTCTACGGTAAATAGTTATGAAGACAAAGGGAGTGTTTTATCGGCAAATATTTGGCTTTGCGAACCTCTTGGTTTGCTAATTGGCGAAATCGCCAACTAAGTGAAGGAGAGGTTGAAAATGACTAAGGCAAAGGGGCAAAGGTAGACAAGGTTTGCCTTTATTGGCAAAGATAAGAAAAGAGATCGGCAAACTAGTCAAATGCAAAAGGGTTCACAATTTCTAAAGTTTGCTAGTAAGGTGATTGGTCGATAAAGGGAACCAAAAAGCAAAAAAGAGCCAAAGATAGTAAAGTTAGCAAAAAGGAGATTTCACTAACTGAAGGAAAAGGAAAAGCTAAAGAAGAGAAAGTCAGTCGTAGAAAAGAAAAGAGTTTGCCTTTGCTAGAAAACTTAAGGTTTGGTGAACCTTAAGTTCGTCGATCGGCAAGTTTGCCAATCGGCGACTTTGCCGATAAAGGAAAAGAAGAAGAGCAAAGCGGAAAAGGCATTGGTTCGTGAAAATGAAGATTCACTGACAAGGCGAAAGGTAAGGAAGTCAGCCAAGGAAGTAGTTCGCGAAAAGAGATTTTCATTGACTAAAGGAAAGAGCAAAGGCAAGATTGGTTCGCAAAAAGAAAAATTTGCCGATAAGGCAAAAAAGTGATGAAGTGCGGAGAGTCAGGAAATGAGTAAAAAGACTAACTTAACAATAGGTTTGTAATAGTGGAAATTCATCGAAAGGCAAAAGAGAGAAAAGGTAGAGCATGAAAGAAGTTCGTGAACGCGAGAGATCGCCAATAAGGCAAAAAAGTAAGGACACAAGCCATGTTCGCGAAAGTAATATTTTGTCGATAGAGAAGGAAAATATGAGAAAGAAATGGAGAAAAAGACAAAGGAAGCTGAGTAGTTCACAAAATGGGTATTTTGCCGACTAGAAGCTAAAAGGCCTGAAGTGAAGGAGACAAAAGAAAAAAGGTCAGCCAAGGCATTAGTTCTCAAAAGGAGATTTTCACCAACTAAAGGAAAATCGGTTAAGGCATGGGTAGTTTAGAAAAGGGAAAGTTCACCGATAAGGCAAAAAAGTGAGATAGGGCGGTGAGTCAGGAAATCGGCAAAAGCACAAACTTGCCAACAAGTTTGTAAAGGTGGAGATTTGCCGATAAAGCAAAGGGGAAGCCAAAAGGTTGGTTTGTGGTGAGGAGATTTTGCCTATAAAGCAAAAGAAGGCCAAAGGCAAGGTTGATTCGCAAAAGGGGAAATTCACCGATGGAGGAGATAAAGGAAGATCAACTAAGGCAAAGGAAGTTCACGGAATGCAAATTTTACTGACAAGGCAGGAAGGTAGAGAAAAAGGAAAGTCTCCGCTTGGTCAGTAAGTTCGCAAAATGGCGAACTTGCCTATAGGTTCTAAATTTTCAAAATTCGCTGATAAGGGAAAAAGCTTGGGGAAATGAAGAAACCAAGGAGGCCAAGTTCGTAACAGTGGAAATTTGTTGATGGAGAAGAAAAGAATGAGAACAAAGGCAAAGCAAAGAAGGTTCTAAAAATGAAGATTCGTCGACAGGGTGAAAGATAAGAAAGTTGGCCAAGGAAGAAGTTCATGAATGCGAGAGATCACCAATAAGGCAAAAAGTAAGGAAAAGATGAGCAAGGAAAGGAGAAAAAGACAAAGGAAGCTGAGTGGTTCGCAAAATGGAGATTTTGCCGATAAGGGAAAATAAAGGCCAAAAAAGTGAAAATTAATGTAATATTAAAGCATGTACTATAATGTATTGCTCTAAAATATTTTAAAGTAAGTTTTAAAATACTTTGAAGTATTGTAAAAGGATTTTAAAATGCATGACTTTTCTGAGTGCCTTAAAGCGCGCTTCCAGGTGACACCATTGTTGCAGGTCAAGGTCATCAAAGTAGTTGAAAACAGTGGAGAAGCTTCAATGCACAAGTACCAGAAATAAATGAGTGGGATGAAGTGTCCCTGCAACCCATGCTTATACAATTCCTTCCAAGGACAAATCAACGCCAAAGCATGGACGTTCCTCAAATTTTACGGGTCTTTTGACAGGGCCATGGGCCAAAATTGAATGCAGCATGGGCACACAAATCAAATTGATTAACTAGAATTTAACTTCTGTAGCTGCAGGATGGACTATGAAATGCTATATATACATGAAGAAAAGATGAAAAAAGGTTGTTGGTTAGCTGTTCTTCTGGGTTGTTACGCTGGCTAGATAATTTGTTGTCACAAGCCTTGTAATGCAATTACAGGAACTGACAGAATTTGATGTATTGTGCATGAATCTAGGCCTTTAATGTCTTCTAGTGTGGTTCACTAATGAGTGCAATTGATTATTTTGTGTCTTCTTCCCTGCAGCAAATTGTTCTATTTTTGTAATGGCTTTCTAGCCTTCATGATCAATACAGATTGATATTTTGCCTCTCTTAAGTTTTATACTATGTTCATTGTGAATTATATGCTAGTATTATGGACAAGACGGTCCCTTTCTTAGCTCTAGTTCTCTATCCGAACCTCTATATGACTTATATGAGTCTGTGTGAGTTTTATTCAATCTTGAGGTCATTGTTGTGTTAATTCAAACACAGTTAAACACATTTACAAATTTGGTGTATCACCCCCTTTCAATTCTAGTATTTTCTTCCCCTTTTCCTTGTGAGCATCATTAGATTTAGCTTAATTCTCTGAGCCTTAAGCTCAAAAAGAGGAACCAACCTTCTCTAGAGGTTTGATCTCAACTGTAAGGTCCCACACCTTGAGACCAATCCCATGTTACTCTAAAATTGTTGAGACTATCAAAGCTTCAACAAAAAGGTGCAATTTCAGGTGATAACAATTTATGGCACGCCCAGTAGGACAAAGTTTGAAGATAAGAAGTTTGGTGCTATTCTTAGCCTATTGCAATCTTAAAAATGTCTTTCAAGCACCATGGAGACTCTGCTAAACAAATCTACTAGTGCATCTAGTTCAAGTGTTTAAAGATCCATCAAAGATCAAAGTTCAATGATGCTCTTGGTCTTTTCTAACCTTCAAGTTTCTCAAATCACCTGGCGACTCTCTTCTGGTATGTTCACAGTCTCCTAAAGCAGACATGTTACCCTTGTTTTTAAAGAATATTTTGATGCATCTCTATTTTTCAATACTCTAGTATGTCAATATATTATGGAAGTCGTGGCCTTTTCCCTCCATCAAGAATAGGCTTCCATACACCCATCACAACTTTCACACCATTGTCATGGCTCTGCCAAGAAGTAGACCCTTTGTGGCCTTTAATGGTGGAAGCCCTCTAGACCTTGCACAATATGATGACATCCTTGTTTAATCTCTGAAGGCTATTCCCTTTTTCACTGGTGAAAATTTTGCTACCCCTGTTGAACACATCCAAGACATTACCAATGTATGCTCCATTCACAATGTTACCCAAAACAATATTGCAATAAGGCTCCTTGATTCTTCCTTGAAATAAAAAGCTCTCCAACGGTATAGGGGGTTACCTACAAATTCAATTCATGAATGGGATGATTTGGGAACAAGGCTCTGTTAGAATTTTGAAGATAATGGTGATAATTTGTCCCTAATATAGCAAGTGGTCACTATTAAAAGGGCTCCTTATGAATTCATGATGGATTTTAATTTTAGATTTCAAAAAACTTGGTACAAAATCCCACCATTGGTGAGGCATTCCCCTAATGCTACCTTCTTGTATTATTTGAGATCCCTAAATAGTGATATTGTTGTCATGATCCAGTCTCTAGGGGGGATGTGTTACCTGATGCCTATGAGATAGCTATTAGGGCAGAAATTGTTTAATTTTGGCTGGAAAGTTTTCTCCTAGGCGTCCAATGCTATTATTTCTAGAGGCCCCAGTCATTCAGCCAATTTTGACACCAATTCCTATAGCTAATATGCCATACCAAGCTCCTAATCAGTCCTATCGGCTAAGCAAGCAACCTTGTCAGGGGAACAGTCAAGGACAAAATCAACTGAGCCATGTTAGGTCCCTGAACTCCATATACTTAGTTGTTACAAGTACATCAGGTGTGCTTGTTCCAATTCAGAACAACCAAGCTCAAGGTTATGAGTGGTGCCATCCATGCGATCCATCAGCAGTCCCAAAGCTGCAGGTTGGACCTAGTCAGTAGGCTATGGTGGGGCAAAGGCAAGTACAAGTTGAATGCGTGTTTTTGAATTGTAAGAGGATGAGGGCATTATGGAGGAGGTTGTTGCAGAGTTTGCTCCAAGAGTGGATGATGTCACCCTATTTCATGAACTGCCCAGTCACATCGAAAATGAAGAGGACAAGCATATGACAATGGATTTGTAGTAGCATAAAGGCAGTGAAGATGATGGTGAATTGTTGTAGGTTAAGGCCAAGAATGACAATGAAGTCCCAACTCATGAAGAAGAGCATATGAGCAGCCCTATACTGAAGAGTGTAGAGGACTTGCAGGAGGCTCATTTCTGGGATGAGCTTGATTTTTTATGCTCAAACCTAAACAGTAAATTAGTGCCTCGAGATGAGGCAAATCCTAAGCAATTTGAGTAGATTGAGGAGGCAGTCATTCCTCTAGTTGATACACAAGAGCTTGAGCATTCCAACCAACAAGAAGAGAAAGAAACAGAGCATGGGCATGAGATCAACTCTATTGATTTGCATGCCATCTCAAAGGCATTCCCTATAAGGCATTTGGCCCAACTGGAGATAGATCATGAGGAGTCACCGCTTGTCATGCTCACTCGTGAGCATGAAGTTGAGCATTCAAATAAGTGGGATCAACCCATTTATCCACTTTTAGGCAGCTACATCAACAATCAATTCAAGTGGGTAAGTGAGTTTGTTCCCATTCTTGGGGAAGCGTTCCACCATTTTTTTGTATGCCCACCCCTCCCCCACCTCCTATTAACTGCCCATAGGCATGAAAAACATTGTAAATAGTTGAGAAAGGGCACTTTTTTTGAAAAATCAGTTAATGGCTTTGTTTAAGTAAATTTTCTAGTTGTTAGTTTAGGTGTAGGTTAGTTTCATTTATGTTTTAGGTTTCTTTCCTCTAAGTGCTCTTGCATAGGTAGCTTTCTCATTAGGAGATTGTTACCTTGTTATTTTGTTTTGTTTTCTAGAGGTGGTTTTAGTTATGTTTGATCTTGTTGTTGCATTTTTCCTTTTGACCCTATGCCCAATGGATTGTATAAGGCAACTGGATCCCTATGTTTAGTAGGCAAACACCCCTGCATAGTTGCCAAAATATTGTCATATTTTTCCCAAATCCAAAATATCCCAAGAATCCCTCCTTCCATTAGAGAAATCTAATATGAGAAAGCCTAAATGGAAGGATGTTTCCCTTATAAAATCCCATAAAAAGTCCCAAAAAAATCTAAGTGTTATGTCTTTTATTTTGCCTTAGTCGGCAAAATTCTAGTTTGGCAAACCTTTGGTTTGTTGGTTCGCCAATTCATCAGTTTGCTGACTAAGGAGCACGTAGGAAGGCAAAAGTCTAAGGTAAAGAGTTATGAAGACAAAGGGAGTGCCTTATCAGAAAATCTTCAGGTTTGCGAACCTCTTGGTTTGCCAATCAGCAAAATCATCGACTAAGTGAAGGAGAGGCTGAAAATGACTAAAGCAAAGGGGCAAAGGTAGGCAAGGTTTGCCTTTATCAACAAATATAAGAAAAGAGATCGATGAACCAGTCAAATGCAAAAGGGTTCATAATTTCTAAAGTTCATTGATAAGGCAATTGGTCGATAAAGGGAACCAAAAAGCAGAAAAAGCCAAAGATAACAAAGTTAGCGAAAAGGAGATTTCACCGACTAAAGTAAAAGGAAAAGCTAAAGAAGAGAAAGTCAGTCGCAAAAAAGCAAAGAGTTTGCCTTTGCCAAAAAACTTAAGGTTTTGCAAACCTTAAGTTCGCCAATCAACAAGTTTGTCGATCGACAACTTTGCCGACAAAGGAAAAGAAGAAGAGAAAAGTGACGAAGGCATTGGTTAGTGAAAATGAAGATTCGCTGACAAGGTGAAAGATAAGGAAGTCGGTCGAGGAAGTAGTTCATGAAAAGAGATTTTCACCAACTAAAGGAAAGAGCAAAGGCAAGATTAGTTTCCCAAAAGAGAAATTCGCTGATAAGGTGAAAAAGTGATGAAGTGCAGTGAGTCGAGAAATCGATAAAAAGACGAACTTGCCAATAGGTTCGTAAAAGTGGAAATTCACTGATAAGCTGAAAGAGAAAAGGTAGAGCATCAAAGAAGTGTTTGAATGTGAGAGATCATCGATAAGGTGAAAAGCAAGGACATAGGTATTTTGCTGACTAGAAGCTGAGTAGTTCACAAAATGGGTATTTTGTTGACTAGAAGCTAAAATACCTGAAGTGAAGGAAACAAAAGAAAAAATGTCATCCAATGCATTAGTTCTCAAAAGGAGATTTTCATTAACTAAAGGAAAATTGGCTAAGGCATGGGCAGTCCAGAAAAGGGAAGGTTCGTCGATAAGGTGAAAAAGTGAGATAGGGCAGCGATTTAGGAAATTGGCAAAAGCACAAACTTTCCAACAAGTTCGTAAAGGTGGAGATTCACTGATAAAGCAAAAGGGAAGCCAAAAGGTTGGCTCATGGAGAGGAGATTTCATCGATATAGCAGAAGAAGGCCAAAGGCAAGGTTGGTTCGCAAAAGGGGAAATTCATTGATGGAGGAGATAAAGGAAGATCTGCTAAGGCAAAGGAAGTTTGTGGAATGCAAATTTTGCTAAAAAGGAAAGAATGTAGAGAAAAAGACAATTCCTTGCTTGGTTGGTAAGTTTGTGAAATGGTAAACTTGTCGATAGGTTTGAAATTTTCAAACATTGTCGATAAGGCAAAAAGATAGGGGAAATGGAGAAACCAAGGAGACCAAGTTCACAACAGTGGAAATTCACCAATGGAAAAGTAAAGAAGGTTTTGAAAATGAAGATTCGTTAACAGGGTGAAAGATAACGAAGTCGGTCGAGGAAGAAGTTTGTGAATGCGAGAGATCAACTATAAGGCAAAAAGCAAGGACACATGCCAGGTTTGCGAAAGTAATATTTTATTGATAGAGAAGGAAAAGATGAGAAAGAAAAGGAGAAAAAGACAAAGGAAGTTGGGTGGTTCGCAGAATGGAGATTTTGCTGATAAGGCAAAATAAAGGCCAGAAATGTGAAAATTAATGTAATATTAAAGCACATACTATATGTATTTCTCTAAAATATTTTAAAGTAAGTTTAAAATATTTTGAAGGATTGTAAAAGGCTTTTAAAAGGCATGACTTTTCTGAGTGTCTTAAAGCATGCTTCCAGGTGACACCATTATTGCAGACCAAGGTCATCCAGTTAGCTGAAAACAGTGGAGAAGCTTCAATGCACAAGTACTAAAAATAAATGAGTGGGATGAAGTGTCCTTGCAACCCATGCTTCTACAAGTCCTTCCAAGGAAAAATCAACGCCAAGCATGGATGTTCCTCAAATTTTGTGGGTCTTCTGACAAGGCCATGGGCCAAAATTGAATGCAGTATGGGCGCACAAATCAAATCGATTGATTAGAATTCAGCGCTTGTAGCTGCATGGTAGACTATGAAATGCTATATATACATGAAGAAAAGATGTAAAAAGGTTGTTGGTTAGTTGTTCTTCTGGGCTATTATGTTAGCTAGATAATTTGTTGTCACAAGCCTTGTAATGTAATTTGAGGAACCAATAGAATTTGATGTATTGTGCCTGAATCTAGGCCTTTAATGTCTTCTAGTGTGGTTCACCAATGAGTGCAATTGATTATTTTGTGTCTTCTTCCCCTACAACAAATTATTATGTTTTTGTAATGGCTTTCTAGGCTTCATGATCAATACAGATTGATATTTTACCTCTCTAAGTTTTATATTGTGTTCATTGTGAATTATATGCTAGTAATGTGAGCAAAATGGTCCCTTTCTTAGCTCTAGTTCTCTACCCGAACCTCTATATGACTTATATGAGTCTGTGTGAGTTTGCTTTAGTCTTGAGGTCATTGTTGTGTTAATTCAAACACAGTTAAACACATTTGCAAATCTAGTGCATCACCCCCTTTCAATTCTAGTATTTTCTTCCCCTTTTGCTTATGAGTAGCATTAGATTTAGTTTAATTCTCTGAGCCTTAAGCTCAGAAAGAGGAAGCGGCCTTCTCTAGAGGTTTGGTTTCAACTGCAAGGTCCCACACCTTGAGACTAATCCTATGTTACTCTGAAATTGTTGAGACTATGAAAGCTTCAACAAAAGTGTGAAATTTTATGTGATAACACAACCACTAATTCTTTGGTAGATTTAGAAGCCTTTTGCCTCATCTCCTAGTTATCAATCCTAAATTGCACCCTTGAAGAAGGTATTCAATCTTCTTCACTAAGTTGATATAATGGAAACATCTTGAGACATGTGTGAATCTCTAGAGAGGGCTAGTTCCCTTGGTTTATCACCTAAAACTAAAACTAAACTACTACTGCCATGACAAGAAAAGAGAGAAAGAAGGGCATAAACTAAAACTACATCCTAAGGAGGTGATGCACCAAATGGTATAGGACCTATATTATTGTTTCACATACACAATGCACTAAATAACTAAACTTTTGACTCACACAACTCAAGATTTTTGACATATCTTAGTGCATAAGTTTTTCATGGAGAGAGACTTGAGCTTGGACAGTGTTTTAGAAGGAAATAACTAATATTTTCACAACTAAACCATACATTAGCTCATCAAACAAACCATAACCTGCACAATCATGTAATCTTTTGCCTAAAAGTAATGAGAAATATGACTAAATTTCAAAGATAACAATGAAATCACAAGAAAATCATAAAATACTCCATAATTTACATAATAAGACAACCTTGAATAGATGAAAATCTCTTTTATTGATCTTGAAAGGTACATAAACTAGTTTAGTACAGATCTGAAATCTTCTAAAAAAAGGTCATAAAATGATAGTATTTTTGATATGTCTTCTCCAAAACTGAGTTACAATGCCTAGTTGATTCTTTTAAATTACTAGAAAGAACTCTCTCTACTAGCCTTGGTGTCCATTCTCATGCCCAACATGGGAAAGACAATAGACATGAATCTTGGAAAGAAAAATTGAATGTTATTATTGGGTCAAAACTCTTTGTTGTTGTAGGAACATTGGCCTGATTTATCTCCTTGGAAGGCTCCACTATGGCATGAAGATATGGGTTAGTTGAAATGTCCAACTTAGAAGGTGGAACTGCTCCATGAAGGACTCAAACAATTGTCTTTGTTTCTACTAGATGCTTACAATATGGTCAAATTGCTTGTAGTGTTGGCATAGCTCCTTCAATTGATCATCCATTGTCATTACTACCTTCAAACTATTTATAATTGAATGATATAGCTATACATTCTCATCCTAACTTCCCTTTGCACATTTATAGGACATGTTTCATGAGTTTGAATTGATTTGGTCTCCTTGGGGCATAGGGAATCGTATAGGTTTTCAAACTGCATATTAAACTGCCTATTAATGACCTTTTCCATGTTTCCTTAGCCTTGCAAACTTCTGCAGGTGCTTTCATATGTCTTAGAATTGTAATCAAGGCTTGATCAGGCATCTGAAACCTCTTGGTCTTCCTGAGTGGTGATGATCACTCCAACTTGTCTCTCAGGCTCCTTAATCTTTTCAATGTCTCTATTAATTCTTTGTTAAAGTTTGTTCTCATTTGATCTTGTCAATGTTTTGTATTGTGACCTTGCACTTACCTTTGATAGACTTTTATTCACTACCTTGAAGACTTGAAACAAACTTTAAACACTTCTATCCATTGTCAAACATTGTAGAATAGTATCTTGACATCTCTATATAATCTTTGCACCTTATCTTCATATAATCTTCTGTGTGGATTGTCATACCATGCTACAATGCCAAGTCTTCAAGAATGTTTATACAAAGTTTTCTTGTCCACTCTACTATCTATTTTTCTCTATTAAGCAATAGGACCCTATCATTGCCATTCTAGTCTTTCTGTCACTATTTCATTGTTGACTGTCATCTTGTGGCATACCTTATTCATTGTCTTTCCATAGTTTTGCTGCTACTGTACTATCAGCAGATTATTCATCACTCTCAAGTGATGATTCTTTGCTCATACCCTACCTTTATCCCTTCTATGGATGTGAATATACATGATTCCATTATACTCTTAAACTAAAGCTCCTCTAAGCAGATCACAAAGACATTTTATAATAACTCTTATTCATCTCAATTGTAGGGTAATAATAGTCTTAAAACTAATTTGGATTGTCACCATCATGCTTCAAAACCTTCATCTCTACACTTTTTGATATTGTTTGATAGGATTTTCCTTTAATCTTGACCCTTTGAGTATATTTTCCTTCATTTTGATGTCATCATTGGTATTCTAGTCTCCTTGTCTTGGATTTCCATACTCCCCTTATACATTAACCTTGTTTCATATCTTATATCACAATCTTACTCCTATCTAGGATATTTCCACGATCTTATGACTATTCCATGATCAATATCACACTCTTTTTGCACTTCTCAATCATGCAGGTCTCCCTTCTACTCAAGGATAACTTCTAGATCTCTATTAACTCTTCAATATAAACTCTCCTTGGTCAACAAGTTTGCAGACCACTATACTTTTCCTACTATCCTTTACTGTGCTGACCTTAATCATCTTATGTAGACCTTTATCTATTGTCTTTACCCTACAAAGTTAGGATGATATAATAGATCTCCCTTTTTGAAAAGGTTTAGGATTGTTGGACCTTCCAAATAATGGTGCAAGTTTTAGGACTCGGTCATACCTCCATTGTTGACAATCATTGTCACCATATTAGGCATCTTTCATTTAGTCTTAGCAGGGCTCAAAAGAGCTCCTTTAAGAGACCTCTTATATTCTTAGAACACAATGGTAGTTAGGTAGGATACAGTAATCTTCATCTTCTTTCTTGTGGCTTTCATCAAAGATTTTGAATATGGGCACATACCCTGTAGACCGTGCACATACCTTGAAAACCATCCTTTCACTTGAAAGATGACCTATGTGACATTTGTGACAGTTTACTAGGATTAAGAGACTAAAAACATATGACAACAACATGGAACTGTTAACAGGCCATTGGGATTGTCACAAGGTTTTTGTATAATGTTTGGAGCCTTCGTCTTTAACATAGACCCTCTTTTGAAGACACCCTAACTCTCAACAATGTTAAAGCAACTTGACAAACTTATCTGACTAAGATATGCTCTAACCCATTTGACAAAGGCCTTCACTGTCCTCACGTACACATGCAATAGCACTTGTTTATTCTCCACTTTCATCATGCATACTTTAATAAAAGAAGAACAAAATAATGACTTAAACTTATGCATGCCTTATACTGAAGGACTGTATGAAGAATGCAAGCCTTTCCTAAATCTTTGTACACGATGCATAATGATTTTTTGGCAAGGTTGAACTAAAATTTCCTTTGAAGCAGTGATAGTTCTGCATGCATTTTCTTCAACACCGTATCCATTGTCCCTATTTCTTCATATATATATATATATATATATATATATATATCTTTCTACTATCTCATTATCATTTAATAATAATATATTATTACTTCCTTGGGTTGCTGCTAATGTGTCATTCTCTTGGGTAATATCTAAAACATGCTTTTGTGTTTGATCACAAATACTATCAAGTTCCATCAAATTTAATATCTTCCTTTTTTTTTCTAAAAGTCTGGCTTGTGAGATGATTTACCATGAACATATTCTTTAGGTTTTCTATCACCTTCAAATAAACCCAACATAACTTGCCTTGTAGTAGATATATCATCCTTCTCCACAATACCTTATCATTAGCTTTTTCTTGTAAATGATTACAAGTTCAAAGTGACTACTTATTACTGGCAATCCTTTATTTACCATAAAACTTGGAGTTGCCAGTAAAACATTCTTATTTGTAGCTCCAGAGATGATTTATCATGTACAGTTGATGTCAATCCTTGGGCTTCTTACTTTGTCACATACTTCAGCTATTCATCACTGAGACTGTCTTCTCTGCAAACTCAGCTTGCACTACACTATTTCCTCTTCTCACTCTGCCCACTGTCCTTATTATCTCTGTGCATCGTCTTGATGTGACCAAGTATAGACTATAATGGTGATTTCTAGGGTTTACGCACATGTCACCTAAAGTTGTAGGTCTTCTTCTGTCATGTAGGGTTTCCTTCAAAGGCTTGACAATCCTATTTTTCTTATAACAACCTCTGTAATTAAACATGCCCCAATGTTGTTTGGGCTTACTATCTTCCTTTTGTCTTCAACTCACTATGAAATAATACTTATCCTTTTTTGTGATAGTAATTATTTTTTCATTGTCATTGAATTGACTTACAAGTTGACAGTGGACATGCTTATCCTTGCATCTTGACATCTGAATCTTTGCATCTTGAACATCTGAATGCTGACTTGAATGACTCCATCTCTATCAAAGACTTATGTTTCAATTAATCCTCCATATTGTTGCCTATAATCATTGTCTTATTGTCTCATGGGAGCTCTTTTGTGATCAAACCACCTTTTAAAATTTCCATATCACATTTTCCATATATCAAACTCTGCATACATACCCTGTGATCAAAGCACCTTTTAGGCACTCTCTTGCCTTATCCCTATATACACTAGACCGTGCCCTCTCTAAGATGGTTTTCAACATAGATGACAATGATGTCTTGTAAAATCATGTTGAAACCATCCTATGGAGACTTCTTAAATACATAAGCAATGGTGAATGTATCCCAAAAACTTGTTTATTGTCCTCCATTCACCATACATGAGAAAAGATATCAAACTTACACATAAACCCAGAGTGAGTCTGCTATAATATGCCTCATGGCTCTACTTGATCTTCATGGCTTCTAGGGCTAAACACACTTGGTATACCTCCTCCATACGTTGAGACACCTGTAGAGTCAGAGGAAACCCTAGAAAAGCATGACAAAAGCTTATCAAAGAGTCAAAACAAACTTAAAACTTAATGAAGCTTCGACCATTTTTTGAAAGGAAGGGTCCCTCCATGTAGTGTATGGGATTTTTTTGACAAAAATAAGGTTTCTTTTAACTTGAATTTCAACATAGGATTAAAATATAACATCCTAGTCACCTTATGACTTCTAAAATATTAGTAGAGGTAGTCAAACAACACATTTTACCCCTTTTTGCATTGTAAAACTTTGTTTTAAACCTTTAAGGGCCTATGGACCAAAACTTATGACCTTTTAACACATCTAGGACACTCCTTGTGATTATTTGAGACTAGAGGGCACAAATAGTCAACATTTTTTGTGACTTCTATGGGGATGCTTTCCTGCTAAGCAACAAAGACCAATAGCCTTGGATATCCATTGGGAATTGAGTCACAAGAGACCTAAAAGACACTGAACTCAGATCGGAAACATAGCTGAAGTACCTTTGAAGCAACTACAAAACAACAGACAAACACTACAAACAAACTAAAAGACAACTACTACTTGTGCATCTACATTTGGAAGAAAATAAATACTTATCTAACCTAAACTAAACAAGTACGAGACAATCTAAACAAAACCATTTACTAGTTGCATAGAATTAACTATCCTTTTTGACTAATTTGGAATGGTTTCAATGATTTTGAATAGACAACAAGGGGTGAGGAGAGGATGGGTATTCAACAAACTGTCAAAATACTTCTCCAAGAAAAGAAACAAATTCACTTACCCAATCAAGTTGATTGAAAGTGAGCTATCTCAAGGTGAATAAGTGAGTTGATCTTGCACTATGTGATGCTCAATCTCATGTTTTGGATCAAGTGAGATGTGTGGGAACTCCTTCTTGGACTCCATCTAAGATAGATATTGGATAGGACATCCTCTTGATAAGCTAATGTGCAAACAATCAGTGTTGGTTTGATGTTTATGCCCTACTATCCTATCATCCTGCTAATTAGAAATATTTAGAAACATGGACTCGTCTTCTAAAAACATGGTTAATTCCACTTTATGCTCATGTTCATGAATCTCTTCTTTTAAGGATGTTGATTTGATATCCAAGCTTGATCAAAAGTTTTCCAACTCATTCCAAAGGAGGTCTTCTTCACTTCTCTACATAAGAAGACACATCTCAACTTTAAGATAGCATTCTTGCTGATTTAAGGGGACAACAGGATCCTCTTCTTGAAATGTAGGTTCTGATTTAGTTTCTTGTTCAAATTGATAGGCAACCTAAAGATCATCAATCTCTCTACCCTCCAAAATAGGACTGTCTCTGTGTTCCTCTTTATGAGTTAAGACTTCTTTCTCATACTTATCTTCTTGAATCAATAACTCATCAAAGTCTTCAACACCTTCTTGCTACTCTAAATAAGTTCTTAATGTGGGCATTGGCATGCTCTCTTCATCTTTGTCCACAAAGTGAGGTAATTAATCAAATAAGAATACCAAATCTTCATTTCCATTATTGCTCATTTGACCTATATCTTGATGTTCTATGTCTGATTTTTCATCTTTTACAACACATGCAGGCTCACAAATAGTAGATAGCTCTCCTTTTGTCTCAACTAACTCCTCTTCTTTTTCATCCAACTAGCTAGCTTGCCCTATACTCAGTTGTTCTAATTGATCATATTTGTCTTCTACTTGCAAAAATTTTGATTCTTCATCTTTTAAAACCCATGTAGGCTCACAAATAGTAGTTGGTTCTTCTATTTCTTCAACTAGCTCTTTTTATTTCTCATCAAACCAATTGGCTTTCCAAACAACTGGTCCACCCTTGAAAAGTGAGATGGTACTTGGGCAAGAAAGCTGACTTGGTATAGGATTTTGAAGAGCTTGTTGGGTTTCTTGTGAGGAAAAATATTCTTGCAAAGGATGAATACTTTGAAAACTTGGAATTTCAATGAAAGAAGACTTACTTGAAGATTCAGAAGGTTTTCCTTGATTGAAACTTCAAGATGCTGACTAGGATTCCATCCTTTGGATTTGGGAAAGTAGTTGCCTCATTTATTCTTCCTTTTTTGCAACTCGTTTAACAAAACATTCTTCTTCATACCTAGCATGTCCCTCCACCTACTTGTGGAGGTAATCTTGATAAGAAAGCTCTTCCTGTTGCATGTTATACTCCCACTCTTTTTCAATAGCATCAAACTATTTTTGAAAGTCTATCACAATATATTGAATGCTCATGTTATCAACATATTAGGGTTGATTGGTAGAAAAAACATGCTTATTGGAAAGAAAATAGTCTTTATGGGATTGGTTATGAGCATAGGTAGGCTACCATGAAGGCTGAGTAGGGGCAGGTGGGAGGTAAGCATGATGAGCATACTAGTATCCTGTTGTTACATGGTTGTTTGGGATGAAACCAACAATGTTCTTAATCTAATATGGCTGATATAAAGGCTCAAAAACTATGTTTTGATAAGGAAGATTAGAAGAGACATGTTTTTCTTAATAACTTGACATGTTAGAGCATTGAAATGAGTTGGAATTTCATGAAATATTTCTTAAAAACAAGAAAATTTAGGTCTATTTTTTTAGAAAATTTAGGTCTATTTTTTTTAGAAAATTTAGCTCTATTTTTTTAGAAAATAAACTCATACCAGTAGACCACCAAAGGATTTGAAGACTTCCTAGGAAGAAAAGATCATGAAAATCACAAAAAAGGATGATCCTTGGTATTCTTTGAGCACTTGTACTGCTTATGCTAGAAGATTCTTCACTTGTAGAGTTGCCAGATGCTGGTAAATGCCTTTATTATGCTGAGAATAACACCAAATCTCTCAACTATAATTCCAACTTTGGGTGGAGTAGTCCCACTGGACATGCCACAAACTCTCATCAATCTTGAATTGCACCCTTGGAGAAGGTATTCAATCTTCCTCACTCGATTGATACAATGGAAACACCCTGAGACCTGTGGGTTGCCTATAGACTAGGATGAATCTCCAGAGAAGGTTGGTTCCCTTGGTTTATCACCTAAAACTAAAACTAAACTACTGCTGCCATTACAAGAAAAGAGAGAAAAAATAACATGAATTGAAACTACATTCTAAGGAGGTGATGCACCAAATGTATAGGACCTATACTGTTATTTTACATACACAATGCACTCAACAACTGAACTTTTAACTCATACAACTCAAGATTTTTGACATATCTTAGTGCATAAGTATTTCATGGAGAGAGAGAGAGAGAGACTTGAGCTTGGATAGTGTTTTAGAAGGAAATAACTAATATTTTCACAACTAAACCATATATTAGCTCATCAAACAAACCATAACTTGCACATTCATGTAATCTTCTACCTAAAATTAATGAGAAATAGGACTAACTTTCAAGGATAATAATGAAATCACAAGAAAATCATCAACTACTCCATAACTTACATAATAAGTAAACCTTGAATAGATGAAAAGATCTTTTATTGATCTTGAAAGGTACAAAAACTAGTTTAGTATAGATCTAAAATATTCTAAAAGAAAGGTCATAAAATGACAGTATTTTTGATATACCTTCTCCAAAACTAAGTTACGATGCCTAGTTGATTCTTTTAAATTACTAGAAAGAACTCTCTCTACTATCCTAGGCATCCATTCTCATGCCCAACATGGGAGAGACAATAGACAGGAATCCAAGAAATAAAAATTGAATGTTCTTATTGGGGCAAACCTCTTTGTTGTAGGAACATTGGTCTGATTTATATCCTTTGAAGGTTCCATTGTGGCATGAAGATAGGGGTTAGTTGAAATGCGCAACTTAGAAGGTGGAACTACTCCATGAAAGACTCAAACAATTGTCTTTGTTTCTCCTAGATGCTTGCAATATGGTCAAACTACTTGTAGTGTTGTCATAGCTCCTTCAATTGCTCATTCATTGCCATTACTGCCTTCAATGTTTATAATTGAATGATATAGTTATACATTCTAATCCTAACTACCCTTTGCATATTTATAGGACATGTTTCATGAGTTTAAATTGATTTGGTCTCCTTGGGGCATAGGGAATTGATGCAGTGCTACAAGGGTTCATTCCAAACCCTCGAAACTCCATAGGTAAAACGCGTCCTTTCTATCGGTGAGAGAAACCTATTGTCCTCCCAACATACCCCATCGGCTAAACTTATGATTATCGGCATAAACAAATCCTCGCTGCCCGATAGTTATCTTCACACCGATGCTCCTAGACATGACTCATCATTGGTTGCCTATTGGCAACACATGCAATATCAGCCAACCAAAACATCTTTACTCCAATCGCATTCGTTACTTCAATAGCCCTCTCTTCGCTGTGACTCACTGCCATCAGTCAAGTGATCAACAGTCACTCCGATCTGCTATCCTCCCCGATGAAACCTTACTCCGATACATAGCTCACCCTGATGCAACCAAGGCTTATATGTGCATCACCTGACCCACGATCGCCAGTTACCTCCACCCTTGCTGCTGGTCGACCTTTGTATCTAATCCTTGTATCTGTGATAGACAAATGCAAGATACGCAGAACATGCAAAAGCGATATATTCATAGATTTTATATCCTTCATGCAAAAGTGATATACACACACTTTGTATGTCTCTCCAAACCACGCGGATTTTCACTGTTTTGATATGCTTTTTGCATAGCGATTGCTCCGAACTGTTCCACCTTAAAACATGTAACTCTTTGCACTACGACAATCTAGCATACAACCATGCTAGAATCCTTCAACACATTTCCTTGCCCGATCCTGCAAGCGTGAACCTGGAAAAACAAAAAAACAAAAAAAAACCTAAACTAATATATACAACCATTCCACTGATTCAGAGAATCAACCGGTGGAGTGGATAAACGAATCCATCCGACCTCAGCAAAATGATCTATTCAGTCAATTCGATAGCCAGAAAATAACACAACAGGATCTTATATTGATATTTTCAAAAATGCAACTACACAGATGTTCTGTTCCAACTCAACTGAATTCAAAATGATTATAACTGAGTCACTACTGCTTCTCTGACTTCTCATTCGATCTACATTGGGGTATTTAACTACTTACCCTCGGTAGTACAGATTTGGTTCCCAGCGGCTATGAGGCAATTCCAAACAACTGGGAGATAACAGCCAACTAACAACCTCCTAAAAATAGCATGTATGGTCAAACAGACCTTATTACATTAAATGATCATTTAAGACCTTATTAAAAACATAAAAATAAACATAAAACAATTAAATGCCTCATGGGGGCCACTGTGGGTTAGGTGCACCTATACCAGGAATCTTCTAGGTTTTCAAACTGCATATTAATTTGTCTTTTAATGACCTTTTCCATTTTTCCTCATCCTTGCAAACATCTACAGGTGCTTTCATATGTCTGAGAATTGTAATCAAGGCTTGATTAGGCATATGAAACCTCTTGGTCTTCTTGAGTGGTGATGATCACTTGAACTTGTCTCTAAGGCTCTTTAATCTTGTCAGTGTCTCTATTAATTCTTTGTCAAAGTTTGTTCTTGTTTGATCTTGTCAATGTTTTGCACTGTGACCTTGCACTGACCCCTCACAAACTATTATTCACTGCCTCAGAGACTTGAAACAGACTTTAAACATTTATATCCATTGTCAAACATTGCAAAACAGTATCTTGACATCTTTGTATAATCTTTGCACCTTGTCTTCATATAATCTTCTCTATGGACCGTCATACCCTACTACAATGCCAAGTCTTGAGGAATTTTTGTACAAAGTTTTCTTGTCCACTCTACTATATATTTTTCTCTATCAAGCAATAGGACCCTATCATTGTCGTTCCAGTCTTTCTGTCATTGTTTCATTTTTTATTGTCATCTTGTGGCATACCTTATTCATTGTCTTTCCATAGTTCTGTTGCTACTGTACTATCAGGAGATTATTCATCACTGTCAAGTGATGATTCTTTGCTCATACCCTACCTTTATCCCTTCTATGGATGTGAATATACATGTTTCCACTATACTCTTAAACTAAAACACCTCCCAACAGCTCACAAAGATATCTTACAATAACTCTTATTCATCTCAATTGTAGGGTAATAATAGTCTTAAAACTAATTTGGATTGTCACCATTATGCTTCAAAACCTTCATCTCTGCATTTCTTGATATTGTTTAATAGGATTTTTCTTTACGTTTGACCCTTTGAGTTAATTGTCCTACATTTTGCTGTCGTCATTGGTATTTTAGCCTTCTCTTGGTTTTCCATACCCCCCTATACATTAACCTTGTTTCATGTCTTGTATCACAGTCTTACTCCTATTTGGGATATTTCCATGATCTTATGACTATTCCATGATAAATATCACACTCCTTATGCACTTCTCAGTCATGCAGACCTCTCTTCTACTCAAGAATAACTTCTAGATCTCTATTAACTCTTCAATATAAACTCTCCTTGGTCAACAAGTTTACAAACCTCTATACTTTTCCTGTTGTCCTTTACTGTGCAGACCTCAATCATCTTATGTAGACCTCTATCTATTGTCTTTACCCTACAAAGATAGGATGACAATAGATCTCCCTTTTTGAAAAGGTTTAGGACTATTGGACCTTCCAAATAATAGTGCAGGTTTCAGGACTCAGTCATGCCTCCATTGTTGACAGTCATTGTCACCGTATTAGGCATCTTCCATTCAGTCTTAGCAGGGCTCAAAAGAGCTCCTTTAAGAGACCTCTTATATCCTTAGAATACAATGGTAGTTATGTATGAGATAATCATCTTCATATTCTTTCATGTGGATTTCATCAAAGATTTTAAAATGTGGGCATAGACCCCTACAGACCTTGCACATACCTTGCAAACCTTCCTTTCATTTGAAATCTGACCTCTGTGAAAGTTTACTAGGATTAATAGACTAAAAACATGACAACTTGAAACTATTAGCAAGTCATTGGGACTATCATAAAGTCTTTGTATAATGTTTGGAGCCTTTATCTTTAACATAGACCATCTTTAAAAAACTATGAAACTATAGCAAAGCAACACCAACCAACTGAAAGTGAAGTAAAATAAAAACTTTGCTCCCACTCCCGCTCTACAATTGCTTTCCCGCTCATTTTGTTTTTTAATTTTTTCATGGCTGCAGGGGAACCGGGGGGCCCCCTACCCCTCCCATCCCCTCCCTTCAGTTTGGTGTAGCTCTAAACTTGCTTTGGGTGGTGGTTATGTCCCCGTGTTCCAAGACAGAATTCTGGACCTCTCAGACCACGTGCCGCAAGACAAGGCATTGGGTTCTAAGGCTTGGAAAAATACCCTTTTGGGGGAGGATTTTGATTTTCTGCAGAATTTTCCCCAACTTCAGTGAATGGTTCGGCGATTAAGCTCCCAGACATAACCATGGAAAGAATAGTCTCTACTATGGAGCATGCTTTGGTAGGAAAGTTCTTTTCCTTTAGACCAAAAATTATTTTGGTTAGGAAGTGGGTGGTTGGAAAATGAAAGATGAAGGGTAGTGTGACCATTAGTGCTATGGCTGGAGGGACATTTCTCTTCAAGTTCATAGCCAGAGAAGACCTTACAATTGTCTTAGTTGGGGGTCCCTGGTGTTTAGTGAAAAAAGAGGGGTTTGGTAATTTCAAGGGTTTATGTGGAATCCTCCTTTCACACCAAAATTCGAGGACATTCAAACGAGAAGAGAAATCTACTACAGATCTCCTGTCACTTGGAATAGAGGGGAAGATTGGAATTGTGTAAATTTGTTGTTCAATTAAGCCTTATTATGATCAAACCCTAATTTCGTAAAATCGTAAACAAACGGACAAATCATGGAAAATGATCGCACATAGAGATATCAAATGACAATCAAATACATACCAGATTTCAAAGTTTAATGTATGGAAAATTCAGGGACTAATGAGTGGGTGAATTAGTCCAATGTACCTGTTTCTATCGGGATCTCTGAAGAATGTCTGCAACACAATTCTGTTGTCACAGAGATTTCACCACAACAGAATCTAGAGGACTAATGAGCAGGCGCCCTAGTTCAAGCCCTAATTTTCTTCTTTGCTATGTACTTCCGATAGTTTGTAATGCCTCCTTGCAACTCCACTTATTCGACTTCCAAAACCTGTAACCTGCAATCACAAAAAAGTGGGGTGGGGGTTGTGATGTTTAGAGGCTTCCCTCAATCAGGCCCCAGAGAGACATTCAAGTCTTCTAAACATCGTTGTCAGATAAAGAGTGCGTATCCTTGTGGGATAGAAGCAAAACCCAATTGATAAATGATTGAAAACACAAATGAATGTCACCTCGGTGGTGTAGCTCGCATGAACATGAAGATCCTTCACATCATGAGAAGATGAGGCTAAATCTGCATAACAAACACAATAACAAAACAATACTGCTCTGCAATAATGAATATTTTGAAAGCTCTCAAATCATAAGTATGCCAAAAGCTCATAACCATCTTCTAGTTCTCAAATGAATCACTAAACATGCTTATATATTCAACTAAACAACTTCCCGCCAAGAAATTCATTATTTAGACTTGAGGTGTCAGCATAGGACCTAATAACGGTCACATAACCAACGCATGAAAATAGGTCCTAACCCAAAATAGGGCAGGAGTAGGATGCAGGTGCCCAAGTCATCCCCCCTATTTCAGGTAGGAATCATCATAGGTGCATCCCCTAGGTCCCATTTGCCATAAAACTCAAGGGTTTCTTCATCATAAGTCATCATTAACATGCAAGATGATGTAAATGCATTCTAAAGGACCTGGGAGCTAAACATATTAGGGAAAATGCCCTAGGGAGACATTTTTTGATGTAACATTTAGCACCCACTTTAATGTTTGCATGAACGTGAGGCCCATACATGCATTAAAGTACGGTCAACAAACACAACAAACACGCCAAGCTCATAGAGATAATACATACACAAAGATTGAGAACTATTTCTAGCCCCCAGTCTCAGGTAGACATTAGAGAAGACATGTCGCAGACACCCCAAAAACAATGAAGACAGTAACAGGCATGCAAAACATGGAGAAGACAGTAACAGTCACACAAGACACGTAGAAGACAGCATTGAAGACACACAAAACACAGTGAATGCAATGATTATTTCTTTTTTCATTTTCATTTTCCCCATATGAATGCATATGCAAGTACAAGAAAAGTAAATGCACAACCCATAATGTAGGAGGGACTCATCACCACCAATCTTTAGACTGCATATGGGGCAACAGACACGCAATACAAATCTTAGAGTGTAGGAGGGACTCATCACCACCAGTCTTTAGACTGCACTTGAGAACAAACACACCATACAAATCCCAAAGCATAGGAGGGACTCATTGCCACAAGTCTTTAGACTATGCTTGGGAACAAACACGCCACACAAAACCCAAGTGTAGGAGGGACTCATCAGCACCAGTCTTTAGACTACATGGGGGAAAAAACATGGAAAACACATAAGACACAAAGAAAACACGGCAAACAAGGCGATGGAAGAAACCTATTGCTAGGTTTGCTACCATCTCATGCACATTATAGGCACACATTGATGATTGGGCTTCACCACAACAATCACTGAAGACACGCTTAAGGGTTAGGATAGTCTCATATCTGCTTCCCACCTGCTCAGAGGACTTTTTGGAAATGACAGGATTATGCAATCTCCTCGAGAAATACACCATCCCCGCCTTCTACAGAAGGGATTAAAATAAAAGGATATGCACGATATCTTGCCTCTGCAGAGGGCTTAATGATTGCAATATAAAAATAAAGATGTGCACTCGCGTAGAGATACAACATCCCGCCTCCGCAAAGGGCTTACAAACACGCTTCTTTAGTATCAAAATCATCAGACAGCTTACCTTTATATGCCCCCACCTTAAGGTGGTTGATATCGTATATCGATACCAAGAACGTTAAGGTAGGAAGAAAACACAGAAGGGAATAAGAGCTCTCGCAAAGCCCATGCCCCCAGAGGTGACATGTACTTTACGATCACCAATGTTCCCACAAACACATTCATGTAAGAAAAGAGGTTAGAAATATTTCTAGAAGATAATAACCACATCACATGATCAAAAGCAATGTATGAAAATAACCACATCAAAAAGCCAAGGTTACACTATGGATTCGGAAACTGAGTATAACTGTGGGGCTATACTGCAAAGATCTTGAAATTGAATGTAAATGAGGCAAGATTCAAAGATAAACAAAGTGCACAGAGTAGTTGTATTGTTATAGTTTGTTAGTGCAATAAGACAACATCAAAATATCACACAGAGTGATTCTACTAGCCAAGCATCAGATAATATTATCAACCCCATCGTCGTGTATGGACTAGGTCCATTTTTTATTTCTCACTGAAGGGACACTTGGTCCTTATCAGTCTTATTTGTTTTTCGTCATCCGCAGACTAGATAGAACCACTAGAGGAAGGTAAACAATAAATCAAGAGAGGAGAACAAGTGCCTTAAGGACAATCACGTAAGAGGGTGCCCCCAAGTCACCAACCACAATGCTATGTTCTTAAGACACAAAACACAATAATGAAAATGGAGGAGAAACAATATAGAAGAATGATGATACAAATAGAAGAAGGGTCACAACAGAGGCGGTCTCCCAGTATCCTTGACCTTACAAGAGAATCAAGGGTCATCCTAGGAGGCCTAAACAACACAACACATCATAGGGGGGACACAACACGAGAGGGTAGGTCACATAAACAAGCAAATAATGCCATGACATAGGTGACCACCAAGGTTAGAAATACTTACCTATAAGTAAACCGGTCTAGAATTTGGAACTTGCGAGCATCTTAGAGAGATGCTCCATCAAGTTTTGTCTAAAGTTTGAGTGGTTCACCTTAGATTGTTCTTTGTTCTCAGAATATCCATGCGGTGCTTGTTTCTCATATCCTTGTATATGTGATATCTTTTGTTGCTTGTGAGGAGGAGAACCACTATTATTTCCAACTGATGATAATCGTCTTACTCTTTTCCAAGTTTTAGCTAGCTTATTTTGTTGAGTTTGTCTATCATTATCTTGTACAGTTTCAATATTTTATTTTGTCATGATCTGTTGCTTTGGTTGTTCTAGTTGTTTTTCCAATGCATTTTGGTTATCTCCCAATCCTTGAAGGGATAATAGAGGAGGAACCTCGGGATAAATACCATTTCTTCATGGACGAGGTAATACTTCATTCTTTTCCTTATCCACTTCTATAGTAGTAATTATCTCATCATAGTTTAGATAGTCCTCTTCTATTTCAAGTGTATTTTGTTCCATCATGTTATTATCGGTATGCTTAGGAAACTGATTAGTGAAGATCTGTAAATTCTGATTCAGAGGAGCAATTGACTTATTTCCATTATCATTCACACCAGATACCTGTATAACATTTGAGTTGATGAGGTCTTGTATTTCATGTTTAAGACGCATACATCATTCAGTATCATGTCCTTGTTGTCGATCATAGTGACAAAAAGCATTAGCATCAAAATAAGGTCCTTACATTCTACTAGGATCCAATGGTTTAATCAGAGGAAGATTCATGAGGTTATTACTCGCAACTCGATTCATGATAGAATGATAGGATTCAGATATCAGAGTGACTTTTCTTTGCTGAAACTGTGTCTTTTTCAGATTAGTAATAGCAGATACTTGTGAAAAATTGTTGGAATTCAGCCCATTAACCTTGATGAAACTCTTATTATTCCTCTTAAAGTTGTTTTGTGAAGGTCCACCCATGGACTGACCAACTTGAGCCGATGGGTTTTTTGATTTTCATACTGACTAGATGAAAGTTGATAATCACGAAGGGCGGTGCATAAATGTTGAAAAGAGTTATACTTCATTAAGAGAATCTTATCACAGATGTTAGGTTGTAGATTTGTAATAAACACCTTCTAAACATCCTCATCCTTCATCTGATATTGAATTTGCACATAGAGTGCTTGATATTGACTAATAAACTCAGTTAACTTCTCTTTCAGACCTTGCTTGCAATGAACTAAATGAATCAAAGAGACTTGATGCCCAATGTTTTCTTGAAAGTGTTGTAAAAATTGATCAACTAGCTGTGAAAAAGAGTGTATTGAATTTGGAGGTAAAGAGCAAAACCATTCTAAAGAAGTATCCTTGAGAGATCATGAGAAAATTTTTGCTAACAAGTCTTCTTCAAAGTAAAAAGCACTACACATAGCCATGAATGCTGCCACATGAGTATTTGGATCACCTTTTCCACCATATTTTTCAAAACGAGGGGTCTCAAACCTCTCGGGCATAGGAGTTCTCAAGATTGCATAAGATAGGGTATTACGAGCATGATAGTTTGGTATATTAGGTTGTGAATAATTCATCAAATTTATCACCTTTTGCTATAAAGAAGACATGCCTTGCAAGAGTTAGTTGAGGAGGGCATCATTAGGAGATGCGGTTTGTTGTGAGGAATTGGAACCAAAGTGTGGAGGTGATTGAGGATGAGGAGCGATAAGCGGAGGCTATGAATAGGTGAGTGGTGGTTGAACATAGTGATAAGTGGAAGGTGGTTGCGAGTAGTTGTATGTAAGAGGTGGTTGAGAATAAGTGGGATGGAGAGGCGGTTGAGAGTAATTATTCATGAAAGAAGTCACCTTAGGTGCCAAGTTTTGATAGTTAAATCCCACAACTTTGTAATTTTATGAATTATTGCCATTAGATACTCCAATACCAATGGTAGCATTACTACAAGCATTTGCATTAGTGGTTAAAATTGTTGATGTAAATGTAGATATTCCCATAGTCGGTATAGGTGCAGATACTTGCGTGTGAGACGGTGACGACGTGTTATTAATACCATTCGCACATTGAATCACCGGCATAACAATATTGTGTACTATATGTGTTAAACCTCGAATAACATTAATACCATCTTGTCCTTCTTTTATCAACTCTCTTATGTTGTGAATCACAGGGATAGCTTCTTCCACTATCCTATGATTTTCCGCAAATGCTTGAAAATCAGCTAACTCTTTATCAAGTTTGTTTATTTTCTCATTAGGTGCATGTGTTACCACCTCAATAGTGTCATAAAAATCATGAAATATTTTATCCTCCATTGTGGTTGTATGAGGTATAGTGTCTTGCAAAATTTGTCTCTCCTTTTGTAAAGAAGGTGTTCAGTGGATTTTCAGAGGTAGGAATACCGTTTTCTTCAGGAGCACTAGATCCCATGAGTCTTCTATTTCTTATTAAAGTGATATTTATATTATGTAAATGGGTTATAATACTCATACAACAGCATGTAACACTCAATGCACAAACTAATAGAACAAACCCAAGGAGCAAGGTATGTTTAGGATCCAAAATGCTTGATTTTTCACTTTTTTCACAATTTTTTAATGTGAAAGACTAACGGAAGAGGTGTTGTGAAGAATTTCAAGAGGGCAAGAGAATAATAATTCTAATAAAAACCCAACTATGCAACAATATCTTTCACAACATGCCTTTGATGCAATCCTATATGCCCATAAGTCAAAATCTGGTGAAAATACACTAAAAACATGCAATTTTTCACCAATTTTCAATGCAAATATCTAATAGAAAGCATGTTGTGAGGAATTTGAGGAGGGGAAACAGATTATAACCCTGATAATATCCAATTAATGCAGAAAAATCCTTCACAACATGCCTATGATGCAATTCTAGGGAGACGATAAGGCCAAATCTAGTGAAAATGCAAGGTTTTCAAACCCTAGACATGAAATTTTGCAAGAATGACACTATGATGCGACACTAAAATTATAAATCAGTCCTAATGAGTGTTTAAAATAGTAGTAAAATCTGAAACAAGATTTTAACCACAAACCGTAGCTAATGCATAAACTAGGTTATATGAAAAATGCATAATTTCAAGCAATTTTTAACAATTTAATCATGAAAATGCAATGTAAATGAATAATGAATGATAAATTTATGTAATTTAAATAAAATCTGATGATAATAATAGAAATTAAATTGCAAATGAATTCAAATTATTTGAAAATGCGAGCTAAACATGCCAATTTTTTCTAAATTTTCTAATTTTTCAATTTTTTTTGTAATTTTTCAAATGCAATAAGATTAAAATGAAATGAATGAATGAAATGAATGCAAGTCTAAAGTACAACACTTAGAAAGGTGCAAAAATCCTTAAAAACATGGGTTCACCAAAATGTTTAGTGAAAAAAAGAGAGATTCGGTAATTTCAAGGGTTTATGTCGAATCCTCCTTTCACACCAACAGTCAAGGACATTCAAATGAGTAGAGAACTCTACTATAGATATCCTATCATTTGGAACAAAGGGGAAGATTGGAATTGTGTAAATTTTTTATTCAATTAAGCATGATTATGCTCAAAACTCTAATTTTGTAAAATCGTAAACAATTGGACAAATCACAAAAATTGATCGCACACAGAGATATCAAATGACAATCAAATACACACCATATTTTGAAGTTTAGTGTATGGAAAAGTCAGGGACTAATGAGCGGGTGAATTAGTCCAATGTACCTATTTCTGTCAGGATCTCTGAAGAATGTTTGCAACACAATTCTATTGTCACAGAGATTTCACCGCATTGGAATCCAGAGGACTATTGAGCAAGCACCCTAGTCCAAGCCCTAATTTTTTTCTTTGCTCTACACTTCTAATGCCTCCCTATAACTCCACTTCTTCCACTTCCAAAACCTGTAACCTGTAATCACAGAAAAGTGGGTTGGGGGTTGTGGTGTTTAGAGGCTTGCCTCGGTCAGGCCCCAAAGAGACATTCAAGTATTCCAAACACCGTTGTCAAATAAAGAGTACATATCCCTACAGGATAGAGGAAAAAACCAATTGATAGATGATTGAAAACACAAATGAATGTCACCTTGATGGTGTAGCTCGCATGAACATGAAGATCCTTCACATCATGAGAAGATAAGGCCAAATCTACATAACAAACATAATAACAAAACAATACTTCTCTGCAACAATGAATATTTTGAAAGTTCTCAAATCATAAGTATGCCAAAAGCTCATAATCATCTTCTAGTTCTCAAATAAATCACTAAACATGCTTATATATGCAACTAAACAACTTCCCGCTAAGAAATTCATAATTCAAACTTGAGGTGTCGGCATAGGACCTAATAACGGTCACATAACCGACACATGAAAATAGGTCCTGACCTAAAATAGGGAAAGAATAGGATGCGGGTGCCTAAGTCATCTCCCCTATTTCAAGCAAGAATCATCATAAGTGCATCCCCTAGGTCCTATTTTCCATAAAACTCAAGGGTTTCTTCACTGAAAGTCATCATTAACATGCAAGATGATCTAAATGCATTATAAAGGACCTGAGAGCTAAACATAGGAGGGAAAATGCCCTAGAGAGACATTTTCTGACATAAAACCTAGATGTATGGAAAACACAGCATTTCGCTATGCAAATGGAAGCTAAGCTTTGATGTTGTTGCTAATCTTAACAGAACTGCACCTGTTTGGATTAGACTCCCGGGCCTCCCTTTGGAGTACTGGGATGAGGAGATTTTTATATGGATAGCCAACTCCTTTGGCCACTCCATCATGCTCGATAGCACTACCAAGAATAAATCCAAGTTAGTGTTTGCTAGATTCTATGTTAGTGTTGATATCAACAAAGTTCTTCCTAAACAACAGTACTCTGGAATCTAAGTTTGGGCAATGGATTCAACCCATTATTCATGAAAAATCCACCACCTTCTATCAAAACCATAACAAGAAAGGACACCTGGTTTCCCAGTTCAAAGCAAAAAAGTTCCCTTTGGACTCGAAGAATCAAGTCACTGGAGTTGAGGAGGAGTACCCCTTTAAGGAAGATCTACTAAACATCATCAACTCCCCTCACAAAGGGAAAGGAGAGGCAAGAAATGATGAGAAAATGAGTGCCCTCTCTTAGGAGGTGGCGAAAGACCAAGGTCTCCCTAGTCATGAGGAACATGTGACTAGCCACTCCCCTACTATCTCTGATCTCCCTAAGGAGGGGAATATGACTCTCTTGCAGGAGTGTAGGTTGGAGGAGGGTGAGTTTCACCATGGGGATATCCCCAACAAAGAAGTCCAAGGAGTCAATGGGGTGTTGTCTAATGAATCTTTGGAAGGTGACCAAATAGAACTGAAGGCAACAATAGTGTGGTTTAGGGGTTTCCTTCCCCAACTAGAAAAACTCTTATCCTAACCCCTGGGGTAGGCTCCAGCATCACTGATTCTAAAGGTTGGACCACTGCTAAGAAAAAAGGTAAAGGTCATAACAAGAAGACTATAGATGTTGGGGTGGATACCAAAACTGGTAGGCCTTCCCAACGGGAAACTAGACAGAAAGCGATCAACAAGGATATTGCTATGGGAAGGCAAAGGACCTTGGAGATTGGCTCCAAGAAGGCCCCAAATAAATGAGAATCCTCTCTTGGAATATCAGGGGGCCTAACAGCCCTCACAAGTAGTTCTTAACTTCAAGAGTTGTGTCTACAATAATAAAGTGGATATTCTGCTGCTCCATGAAGTCAAAATGAAGAGTAAAGGTTTCCAATCCATTGCTATGAATATCTGGCCTAATGTTGATTACTATATTAGTGATGTCTAAGGACCTTCTGGGGGTATCATCACTATGTGGAATAATAAGGCTGTCAAAGGGAGTCTAATTGATAAGAGTAAAAATTGTCTTGCTGTTAGAATTGAGTCTAACAATAATTCTTGGAACCTTGTTAACATTTATGCTCCTAACCAGAGGAACTCCAGAAGGGAATTATGGGATTATCTATCCTCACTTATTGATAAGGACTGTAGAGGTTGTTGGATGTTGGTTGGAGACTTTAACACCCCCCTCTTCCCCTTAGAAAAAAGTGGTGGTATACTTTATTATACTAACAACATGGTAGACCTGGTAGATTTCCTCAACAAAGAAGGCCTCATGGATCTTGATGTTCAAGGACACCGATATACATGGTCTAATCAGAGAAAGGGAAGGAATTTGATATAAGTAGAGCTGGTAGATTTCCTCAACAAAGAAGGCCTCATGGATCTTGATGTTCAAGGACACCGATATACATGGTCTAATCAAAGAAAGGGAAGGAATTTGATACAAGTCAGACTAGATAGGGTCCTGGTCTCATCGGGTTAGGATTTAATCTGCACTTCTACTTTGGAAGCTCTATCAAGGACTACTTCGGACCATAATCCCCTCCCATTTTCTTGGAAGGATAAGGATATTAAAGGACCATACCCCTTTAGGTTTGAAATTAAGTGGACTCAGCATCCTAATTTTAGGGATAAGTTGGCTAATTAGTGGAGTGTTGTTGTTCAAGGTACCCCCATGTACAGACTGGCTCAGAAACTATTCATGGTTAAGAATAAGGTTAAGGGGTGGAATAAGTTAACCTTTGGTAATATTTTTGATAGTCAAAATAGGATCTCTGCTAATCTGGCTGCTATCCAAAAATAGATGGAGGATGGTGACACTTCAGAGGATACTGCTAAGAAGGAAGAAATATTAAGAAAGGAATGGAGGGAAACACTCAAGAAAGAGAAAATCTACTGGAAGCAGAAATCTAGGGTGCAGTGGCTTAGAGAGGGGGATAGAAACACTTCTTTTACCAATCTACTATGAGACACAGGAAAATAAATAGCATTGTTAGACTCATGTATGACAATAGTACCCTAGTTGAGTCAGACTTTCAAATGGGGCAAGTGATTGCTTCCTATTTCTAGAACTTCTTGGCTGCCCAAGATTGAAGGATCAAACAGGAGCTTATTGACATCATTCATACTTATCTCAATGATGAGAATAATGCTCAGCTTGGTAAACTAGTTTCTGAGGAGGAGGTTTGTTCTAGTCTTTTCTCTATGGGTGCTTTCAAGGCTCTGGGGTTGGATGGTTTCCCTCCATCCTTTTTTCAGGAGTACTGGGATATTGTGGGTATAGATGTCACTGAGGTGGCTAGGGACTTCTTCTAGATAGGTAAGCTACTGAAGCAACTCAATCATACCTTTATTGCTCTGGTGCCAAAAAAATTGGACCCTTTGTGCATGGGGGACTTTAGGCCTATTAGTCTTTCTAATACTATCTACAAGATATTTTCTAAGATCTTAGTTTTCATACTTCAGCCTATCCTTGACAGACTTATCAACAGCAATCAAAAGGGGTTTGTACCAAGTAGACAGATTATTGATGTGACCATATCTACACATGAATTTATACACTCTATGGAAAGAAACAAATTGTCTGAAATGGTTTTTAAGCTTGACTTCTCAAAATCCTATGATAGAGTGGACTGGTAGTATCTATTTAGATTTTTGGAGCAGAAGGGTTTCTAAGGAAAAATATTGTAGCTTATAAAAATGTGTCACCTCTATTAGATTTTATGTCCTTGATAATGGGGTCCCTAGGGGTTTCTTTAATGCGGGTAGGGGCTTAAGGCAAGGTGACCTGTTATCCCCTTACTATTTCATCCTTATGGCCAAAGTCCTAAGCAGAAGCTTTCTCAATTTGCTAAATTCTAGGGAAATAAAAGGCACTAAACCCACTTCAACAGCTAACTCAGTGGCTATTCCACAGTTTGTGGATGACACCATCCTATTTGGGTTTGCCTCAGTGGTTGAGGCAACGAAATGGAAACAAGTGTTACAGGATTATGTTGTTTCGGCTAGCTAGTGTATCAATTATGACAAAAGCTAGGTGTATTTCTTCAATACACCCTTGGAGATTCAACAGAAGATTATGGGGATCCTTGGCTGCTCTAGTGGTGTGCTTCTCAGAACTTACTTGGGCCTCCCCTTAACAGTTAAGGATTTTACTCTGACTATTGGAATTCCATCTTGGAAAGGATTCAAAAGAAACTGGCAGGGTGGAAAGGCAATCTCTTAAGCCAAGATGGAAAATATCAACTTCTAAAGGCCTTTCTACAAGGTATCCATGTGTACTTTCTATCCCTTTTTAAAATTCCCAAGTACATTGTTGAGAATTTTGAAAGAATCCAAAGGAATTTCCTATGGACAGGGATGGAAAATAAAAGGAGGTTGGCTTTGGTCAGCTGGGATAAAGTGTGCAGGCCAAAACTCCAGGGGGTCTAGGAATAGGGAAGATCAACCTAATTAATAAGGCCCTTATTGCTAAGGTTGGATGGAATCTCTTAAATGGAAATAAGGAATGGGGTAGTATAATGAGAGCCAAGTACTTGGGAAATCTAAATCCTAAGGATTTTCTACATTCTTCTGGTCTTCCTAAAGGGTCAGTCACATTTGGCTTAAAAGTGCACCTCTAAATAGGCTACAGAATGTCCAAGGTTTGGTCAATAAGGCTATCTCTTTCTTTGGCAGGTTGGCTGGTGACTACCTCCATCTTGGGAGAAGTGGGTGGAAACAAATGTCTGATTGATATCAGGGCCAGGAGGACCTTTTACAGAAGGCAGATGAGGTTCAACTTTCCCTTAGAGATTGTAGAATTCCCATTTTCCCTCAGAAGGACAAAATGTTGTGGGCCAGGGATAAGACTGGGATTTTTACAGTTAAATCTGCCTATAACCTCTTTGTGTTAGAAGGGGGATAACCTATGGAAGAAAGTTTGGATCCACAAACTCATACCCAAGATCAACCATTTCTGGTGGTTGGTGGTGCAAAACAAAATTTTAACTATGGACAACCTTCGGCTAAGAGGATTTCAAATCCCCAACAGATGTGCTCTCTGCTTAAAGTATGAAGAAATAGTCTCTCATCTCCTCCTGCACTATGATTTTTCTTAGGAAGTCTGGAGTTTGGCTATGCAAAATCTAGGAACCTCATGGTGCTTGGATGGTGACCTCCCTACTTTCTTAAGGTCCTAGAATTCCCCATTCATCCACCCCATAAGCAATGAAATTTGTGCCTAGGTCCCTCCCATCCTGACGTGGGGCCTTTGGAAAGAAAGGAATAATAGGCTATTTAGGGAAAAATTCAAAGGGTCCAAAGAGGTTTTTTGTATGATTTCCAAGATCCTGCAGGAAAACCTCTCTAACAGCACTTTGAAAGTTGTTGAACTCCCTCCCACTAGCTTTGAAGCTAATATCATAAATCAATGGAGCATTTTGGCCAGTATATGTAAGGTAAATGATACCAGGCATAGAGCTAGAGTCAATACTAAGTGGTCCCCCCCTTGACTGGTTGGTCCAAGCTCAACTTTGATGGTGTTGCTAAAGGTAACCCTAGAATGGCCATTGGCGGAGGAGTCCTCAGATCTGACAAGGGTGTCCTCATGGCAACCTTTGCAGGGGGACTTGGTGAGAACACTAACAATGTTATTGAAGCCATGGCCCTCCTCTGGGGCCTTAAAGTTGCCCTTGGCATTGATATCAAGTACCTAGTGGTTGAAGGTGATTCCAAGCTAATCATTGAAGTTGTTAAAGACAAAACCAAGGTTGGTTGGCATATTGAGGACATTATTTAGGATATTAACACCTTGCTTTTAAGTTTTGAAGGTATTGAAGTTGTCCATATTTATAGGGAAGGTAATTAGACTGTGGACCTCATGGCTAACTTTGGGATCAATCTCTACCCAATAAGATGTTGGAGGAATATTTATAATCTTCCTCCGAACATAAGAAATAACATTCAAAAGGAGGCTTCTTCCTAATTCCTCATGGCCAAAATCCCCCATCTAGTTCGTGACTTTATGTCATACCCTCATTACACGGGGTGGCATGAGATGGATGACATCACCTCCAGGACAATACATAACACCCATTCACACTGGATCAAACAGTCCCACGTGGACTATTGCCAACTTAGTGATCCCCGGAAGTCATTGCCTAGCTGGCATCTTGAGTCTTTTCATACTTTGTTGGCTACTCTGGATGGTGCGAGATCACACAAGCCACATAATGAAGGAAATAATGTCCTGAACGTGATTAGGTATTGGAAGGACATTTTTGGGAGTTTGAGAAGCATCATTTGCAACAACTATTATGAGTATCAAGTCATTTCCAGATTGTTTGAAGGCATTCTGCAATTCTCTAAGTCTTGTAATTGCATTTCTCCTTGTTGGTGTGGTAAAGTCAGAATGATGGGAGGCGACAAAGTTAGAACATATTCGATGTTGTATGGGGAGTTTAAAGATGATTCTCGGGTTTGGAGCATAGCTTATGAAGGGGGGATTACTCCATTCTTGGAGTGCTTGAACAGATTCGATGAGAGTCTATCTATTCAATTTGCTATGTCGTGGGACGAAGACCGGAAGGTGCGTTTTGGTGGGGTGCAGTTTGAGGTCTCTGAAGAGTCCATAGCTAAAGCCACGGGCCTGCATTGTGAGGGCAAAAGATTGAATAAGCAGACGAAGGTCCAAGATCTGGAGGGGCTTAAATAATTTTTCTGTGAAGGTGAGAAGCGGGTCAGATTGCAAGGCGGCTTTGAGTGTGAGAGCCTGGTAAATCCCTAGGACTGTGTTTGTTATCTTATTATGAAGTTTATTACTTTTGAGGGTCTCTATAGATGTTTCTACCATTACCACTTCACCCTGTTGAACCATTTTAGACATAAAATTCTAGTGAACTTTCCCTTCTATCTGCTCTCTTCCCTTGAGTCTTCTGTCAAGTTGACTAGGAAAACCCAAAAGGGTAATCCGGTAGTGGTGGTTGTTCCCCTACACTAGAGTTTGATTTTTTGCCTATGTCACTTCCATTTGGCCCTTTTCCCTACAAAACCTCTTAAGGCTAGTCTAATTGAAGAAAATGTGGATGAAGATTCGGGTGACAATATCCCGTTAAGTGTTAAATATGGCAGCCCTATCAAAAATAAAGCCATGTCTCATGTTGATGTTGACCCTCAAAATCCTATTGGCCCCCCTAACTCTCCTACTTTCCCTGATTCTAGACCCCACAAGATGAAGGATACCCCTTCCCCTCGGGCCCATAAAACTAGTCGTACCCCTATGGTTTCAAATTATGGGGGTGTTGATGGGTCCCAAGGCCAAGCTCGCAAAGATGTTGTGGAAGGTCTCTGTGGGCTAAAAAATTGCCCTTCACCCTCTAGAGGTAGGAAACCCAAAGGTCTGCAAGTCCACTCCAGTTTTGGTAAAGGGGGGAAGAAGAAAAACAAAAAAGGTGAAGTGGGTACAAGGAATGTGGAACTAGAGATTGAGAAAGGCCAAGACAAACCCTTGGAGTAGAAAGAAGATGATATAACTAATGTCAAGGAGATAGTTGTGGGTAGGGAGACCACAGTGAGAAGACCTAGCATTCACAAGTTGACAAGGCTGGTAGCAAGGAAGTCCCCGGTGTTAAAAATTATTGATTACTCCTTTACTTCTCACCCTGATGACTCAGAGAATGAGATTGAGATTAAGAAAGTAAAGACTACCCCTATGCAAGATCAAGAGGTAGCGAGCCACTTTGACTCCATGAACAATTTGTATTATGATACTGAATGATATGATGTTGAGATTCTGAAGACTCCAGAGAAAAAGGTGGAAAGTGTCAGGGAGGGTGATTATAACAAGAAGGTCATGCAAGAGCTTGGGGAGGTTAAGTCTCGTCTCTCGGCTATGGAAGCTAAGGTCAAGGTGTTGGTGATCGTTTGTCTGAAAGTCATCCACCAGGCGACCACTACTTTTACCACTCTATAGGAAGAACACAATGTTGAAAAGGAGGTGAAGACTGAGAACAAGGAGGAGCTGTTGAAATTTCTAAATGATGATTGGAAAGATCTATTTAATTAGTTTTTACTCCTATTCTATTATCTAGACCTTGTTTTATTTTGATACTATTATGAACTTTTGTTGTTAGTCAGGTGTTTTTGTGTTGTTCGTGGCCTTGGGCCTATTTTGTTGCCCTCTAGGTTTTTGTTATCGGTATCTGCACCCATGTTTGCAACTTATTACTATCAAAAACATAGACCCTCTTTTGAAGACACCCTATCTCTCAACAATGTTAAATCAACTTGATAGAGTTATCTGACTGAGATATGCTCTAGTCCATTTAACAAAGTCCTGCACTGTCCTCACATACACATGCAATAGCACTTGTTTATTCTCCACTTTCATCATGCATACTTTTATAAAAGAAGAACAAAATCATGACTTAAACTTATGCATGCCTTTTCCTAAAGGACTGTATGAAGAACTCAAACCTTTCCTAAATCTTTGTACACTATGCATAATGATTTTTTGGCAAGGTTGAACTAAAATGTCCTTTGAAGCTATGATTTTTCTACATTCATTTTCTTCAAAACCGTATCCATTGTCCCTCTTTCTTCAGATATATATCTTTCTACTATCTCATTATCATTCTATAATAGTATAATATTACTTCCTTGGGTTGCTACTAATGTGTCATTGTCTTGGGTAACATCAAAAACTTACTTCTATGTTCGATCACAAATACTATCAAGTTCCATCAAACTTAATATCTTATTTATTTTTCTAAAAATATGGCTTGTAAGATGATTTATCATGAACATATTCCTTAGGTTTGCTATCACCTTCAAATAAACCCAACATAACTTGCCTTGTGGAAGATATATCATCCTTCTCCACAATACCTTATCATTAGCCTTTTCTTGTAAACGGCTAGAAGTTCAAAGTGACTGCTTATTACTAACAATCATTTATTTACCATCAAACTTAGAGCTGCCAGTAAAACATCCTTATTTGTGGCTCCATAGATGATTTATCATGTACAGTTGATGTCAATCCTTGGGCTTCTTACTTTGTCACAGACTTCATCTATTCATTACTAAGACTGTCTTCTCTATAAACTTAGCCTGCACTACACTATTTTCTCTTCTCACTCCCCCTATTGTCCTTACTGTCTCTGTGCACTGTCCTAATGTGACCAAGTTCAAAATATAATGGTGATTTATACGGTTTATGGACATGTCACCTAAAGCTCCAGACCTTCTTTTGTCATGTAGGGTTTCCTTCAAAGGCTTGATAGTCCTCTTTATTTCTTATAATAACCTCTGTAATTAAACATGCCCCGATGTTGTTTGGGCTTACTATCTCCCTTTTGTGCTCAGCTCACTATGAAACAATCCTTATCATTTTTGGTGACAATAATTATTTTTTCATTGACATTAAACTGACTTGCAAGTTGATAGTGGACAGGCTTATCCTTACATCTTGGACATTTAAATGCTAACTTAAATTCCTCCATCTCTGTCAAAGACTTATGTTTTTGTTAAACCTCCATATTGTTGCCTATAATCATGGTCTTATTGTCTCATGGGAGCTCTGTCTTGATCAAACCACCTTTTAAAATTTCCATATCACTTTTTCCATATATCAAACCCTATGTACATACCCTGTGATCAAAGCACCTTTTAGGCATTGTCTTGCCTTATCCCTATATACACTGGACTGTGTCCTCTCTTAGATGGTTTTCAACATAGATGACATTGATGTCTTGCATAATCATGTCGAAACCATATTATGGAGACTTCTTAAATACATCAAATAATGGTGAATGTATCCCAGAAATGTATTTATTGTCCTCCATTCACCATGCATGAGAAAAGATATCAAACTTACACATAAACCCTGAGTGAGTATGCTACAATATTTCTCATGGCTCTACTTGATTTTCATGGCTTCTAGGGCTAAACACACTTGGTATACCTCCTCCGTACGTTGAGACACTTGTAGAGTCAGAGAAAACCCTAAAAAAGCATGACAAAAGCTTATCAAAGAGTCAAAACAAACTTAAAACTTAATGAAGCTTCAACCATTTTTTGAAAGGAAGGGTTCCTCCATGTCGTGTATGGGATTTTTTGACAAAAATAAGGTTTCTTTTAACCTAAATTTCAACATAGGATTAAAATATAACATCCTAGTTACCTTATGACTTTTAAAATATTAGTAGAGGTAGTCAAATAACACATTTTACCCCTTTTTGCACTGTAAAACTTTGTTTTAAACTATCAAGGGCCTATGGACCAATACTTATGACCTTTTAACACCTCTAGAACACTCCTTGTGATTATTTGAGACTAGAGGGCACAAATAGTCAACAACAACAATTAAAAGTCATTTGAAGGAGAAATCACTACTACATACTAAACTTAGTGTTACTAGATGCATGAATGGAAATGCAAATGCATGTGCAACAGAGTTGGAATTCATGTAGTGAGATCAAGGGACATGGTTATATTCATGATGGTGTTCTGAGGTATCGCAAACTAGTCATAATTGATGTAATGTTTGTATGGTCACAAGCAAGGAGCTAGTAGTGGTGGTTCCACTAGAAATATGTTGATACCAATAGTGTTAACATTGTAAGTATTGATCATAGTGTACAACATCGATATATTATACAAGATGATTATCCACATGGAGACATCATTATTAATTGTGAATATGGTATGTTGACATCATATATTGTCAAATTATAGTTCCATGACTCTTGGAATTCTACAAGTTGCTTAGATAGTTAGACAATTCATGTTCCCATGAATACGTCTAAATGCATCACCTCTTGTGAATGTGCCAATGTTAGAAGGTCATAGACAAATGGATGGAACAGAAATCCAGACTATGGTACAAACCTTAGAGAGAACATCGTTGTTGTGAATCTTTAGAACAACTATAGAAGAAGTATGTTGTAGATTGAGACTCTATTAAATACCTTGTTGTATTGAATTTATTTTGATTCTAAATAATATAACTGCGAACATCTTTTAGTGGTGGGTTTTCTCCTGAAAGGGTTCCTGCATAAATATCCTGAGTCTTGTGTGTAATCTTGTGGATGTTTACTATTCCATTTACATATGTACATGACATTAGATAGGTTTTGTAAGTGTTGTTGAATGTCTTTCTAAGTACTTAGTTTTAAGTCTCTCAATCCCAATCTATCGATTGACTGTAACGAGGTTTAAAATCCCCAACATTTGGTATTAGAGCACAAGGTTGGTTGTTTGGGCGGTTACTATTTTGTTGGGGATTTAAACCCTCGAGTGTGTAGTGGTAAACCTTACAACAATTGGTATGTTGCAGTTTATGTATAACTAGATGCAAAAGAAGACTTTAAAGGACTTTGTGAGAAAGCAAAGTATTAAATCTATGGCTAGCGCATCATGGTCTAAGATTGAACATTCCAATGGATAGAACCTTATGTTGTAGAAGTTCAAGGTGGTAGATCTTAGAGTTGGTCTTGTGTTTGCGTGGTGCATGGTTATGACCTAGAGCTCCTATTGAGCAATCTGTGATTACCTTCTATCATGGTGGCTATGCTCCTTTATCCTATGGTCATGTGTAACAAATGAGCGCTCATGTTGGGTGCTTGTTTTTTCTCCCTTGGTCACATGGAAAAGTACTAGTTGTGTTGACTACTATATGGAATGCTTAAGTTGGGTTCATGGTTTTAGTCCCTGAATTTATGAAAGTACTAGATGATCATCCCCTCATTCTATGTAGGTTGTGGAGTTGGTCATTTTGTGACCTGGAAGTTCTTAGACAACCTAGTTTCTTAGTTGCATTTACTTGGCGATGGTTGTGGAATTGGTCTTTCAATGGTCTAGAGTTCCTAGACAACTTGCAATCCATTTGGATGATTGTATTTGCATGTATGATTTCCCAGTTTTACATGTTATTTGAAATCTATGGTTTTATAGATTTGTGTAGATTTTGCCTTATGAGCTTCTAGTTATTGCAACTTTGCAATTAGAGTTTGATTGGTATGATATGATTGGTAGAACACCTATATCAAATTTGGGTGAGGCTAGATCTCTGGCTTTTGAAGATCGTGTGTTGGAACATGGACTCGTTTGATGAGGTTTTAGCAAAAAGATTGAGGAGTCTATAACTAGAGCTAGATGTGAGTTCAACATGGACCTGTTAAGGAGATTATGCTTCAAAGGCAGAACAATCTCATACCCCACTCTTAGTCCACTTAGTGGTGAATGATCTGATAGGTATTTCCAACCTAGTTTTTAGATGCATTCTTTAATTGTGTCTTCTCATGTGTTTTGAGTCTTGATCTATGGATGTCAATTCTAAATACTTTCTTGAGGAGTAGATACATGGTTATGGTTTTTGTTATCTCCTTATGTTTGGGTATTAGTCTATGGTATCAGTTTTGAGGACTTATTTGAGGAGTACAAAGATGGTTAGTGGCTTTGGGAATATTCCCTTGTAGTGGGAATGGTTGTTTTTTTTTATCTTCCTTCAGTTTGAGAGGCTTACATCTTGTTCTACTATGTTTGAAATTGAGATTGAATAGTTAGGTGTTGACAACTTTTTTTCTACAGATTTAAAAGGAGGTCTTACTTATCATAGCTTGATCACCTGTAGGTGTTGGTAGGACATAGTTTGATTTATTGGTTTTCTTTATATGGTTTATTGTGTATCTTAGAAGTTTGATTCATTTCATGTTAGAGTTGAGATTTGTGTATATTTGATCATTTACTGGTATTATACTTCATTTTTTTTGTAATAGTAAAGGTGATTAGGGCTCTTTAATCTCTTTTATCTATGTGATGTTAAGAACCTAGAAAACTAAGGTGATTAGGGGAGATAGTTTTGTAGTGATTATGTTTTCAAGTTTATAGATAGATGTATGTTCAACACTATGAGATAGAGGATTTAGTCATGTTCTCTATTTGAGTTTTGTTGGTGGATTCTTTGGATGCTTTGGTCTTTTTCAGACTAGACATTGTCCATGCAATGGGAGTCCTAGGGAGGTATATGTGTCATTGAATTATAGGGAATTACAGTTGTGGATTGGGCTGGATATGTTGATAGTAGGTCTACCTATGATGTGTGTACCCTATTGTAGATACTAAGTCATGTAAAGAGATTATGCAACAATATTATTTTTTTAAGAATCATACAGTGGTGAAATATGATTCAAAGACTATAATTTGTCTAGCAAGAAATCTTGTTTACCATGCTAGGACAAAGCATGATGATGTTCAATATTATTTTATCAAGGAGATAGTTGAGTAGAAATTTTCAAATGGAGAAAATTGACACTTAGGTAATGATGTTGATTCTTTGATAAAACAAGTACTACCAAGTTCATTTGGTGTCAGAATGAGATGGGCTTGACCCATTCTTGAGCATGAAGTTAATTTCTTGGGTTGGATACTGCACTCTCTCTTGTACAGTCAATATCAAGTGGGAGAATGATGGGATTTGGGTGATATCCATCTACAGAGAATCCATATATGAAGATTTTGTCTACATACTTGATTGTAATAAAATGCAATGAGTCTTTAGATATTGCAGTAAAATAGACATAGTGATTTACATGTGATAGTGATGTTATAGGTGTTGTAGTACATCATACATGTTGGTTCACATGTGGTGGTGTTGTGATAGCAATCGAAAGTCATCTAAAGGAGAACTCACTACCATATACTTAATTTATTGTTATTGGATGCATGAATGGCAATGCACGTGCACATGTGAGAAAGCTAGAATTCATGTATTGAAATCTAGGGACAAGATTATGTTTAGGAGGGTGTTCTAAGGTACTGCAAGCAATGAGAACTAATGTAAGGTTTGTATGTGCCACCACAAGTGAGAAGCTGGTAGTGGTGACTATATTGGAAACATGTTGATACCAACAATGTTAAGGTTGTAACTATTGATTCATAGTGTGTGATTGAAACATATTATACAAGATGATTATCTACATCGAGATATCATACTTGGTGGTAAGTGTGGTATGTTGATGTCATGTATGGTTAGATTATAGTTGTATGACTCTTGGTATTCCATGATTTGGTTGGATAGTTAGATGAGTGGTATTCCCATGAATATGTCTATATGTATCACTTCATGTGAATGCACCAAGGCTAGAAGGTCAAGGGTAGTTGGATGGATCATAAGGTTAAACTGTTGTACATACATTAGAGAGAACATTATTGGTGTGAAGTTTAGAGTGACTATAGAAGAAGTATTTGTTGCAAGTATGGGCCTAACCGGTGTTGTCATTGATGTCAACATACTCCTGTTGCATTGATGATAAGGATTGGATGAGCTGTATGCTGAGGATATTGAGAAAATTAGTTCTAATCAGAAACAGAGAAGAATAGTGAAGACAGTGAGCTAAAGATCCTAGCTAAGACAAGATCAGAAGATGCAATTCAAAGGGTTTGTAGATATGTGTCTTAGGGTGTTCCAGTAAAGATTTCAGAGGTCCGCATGAAGATCTAAAGAAGTTGTGACCGCTCAAGTAAAACCAGTTCTGGTAGGTGTTTAGAGGTGACAGAGTGATACAGATAGGTCCGGTGAGATCTGGAAATGCATTATCCTATTCTACGGATTTGGTGGAGCATTTAGGAAGTCCTTGTGAAGTGTCAACTTGATTGGTTCGTGGTCTAGAGGTCCGCAAGCACCTATTCCTTTGTGACAGTGATGACAGACTGTGTTCTTGAGGTTCCAGATGAAGGAGAGAAGGATTTTAGTAAGCAGATGTAGTATGGATGTTCTTGGTGATTCAGGCTAGCTTGTGGAGGTCTTTGGATCATGTTCAGTTTGTGTTGGTGGTCTGCATTAGAGTTTGAGCTCGCAATTGAAGAATTACTTCCGAATGATGGTGTTCTTCCCTAGTCAGGCCAACCGGATGAGGTACACATCCTACGGATGATCTTGAAGATGTTGTGTGAAGATTGGCATGTTCGTAGAAGAAGTTTGAAGTCTCAGATCTATGTGGATGACAGTGTATTGATCTGGGTGAAGTCTTTTGTAATTAGTCATGATGTATTTATGTATTGTCTCTGTAATGTTTGCCGACTTAGATGATCATTCCTAAGTTGATGTCTTGTATAAATAAGGAGATGTAAAGTCATTTCAAAGGTGTCATGAAGATGAGAATGTGGTAGCGAGGAGGAGAGAGAAAGGCAAAGCAGAAGTATTAGGCTTAAACAAAACTGACTCCAGCATGGTGAAGATGCTATTTACCAGTTCAAGTATGTGATACTTATTATTTTGTAGACAATGTGTCTCTTGTAGACAGTGGGCCTCTTCTGAGCAGTGTGCTCGGGTAGTAAGCCCTAATTGGCATGTGCCATTTTGTTCTTTCTATTCTTCTAATAGAGAATACATTCTTGGGTTAGTCACCCCGTGGTTTTTCCCTTAACTAAGTTTTCCACGTCAAAATCTTGGTGTCTCATGTGTTAATGTGTTTCTGCTATTGATTTAATGCATTGTGTTTCCATGATTGATTTATTATTATGCTGCTAAATTACAAAGTGGATTTAAGTCTTTAATTGGAAGAAAATTTTGGACAACTGATTCCCCCCCCTCGCAGTTGTCTACCCTAAATCTAACAATTGGTATCAGAGCTAAGTTCCTCTAAAAAGAGCTTAACCGTTTGAGGAGATCCAGGATTTCATCCTATAAGAAGGATAGTCCGAAGTTTGAAGGAACTAATTTTAATCTCTGGAAAAGTCACATGAAATGTCACTTGCAATGTATGGGATTGCAGTACTGGACCATGGCTACAACAAAGTATACTCCTCCACATAATGGCCTGAAAACCCCAACTGAAATCACAGATGCTAAAAACAATCTACGAACTAAAGAAGCCCTTCTAAGTGCCTTGTCTGATTCAGAGCTTTCAAATGTTGTTGACCTACAAACTGCTTTTGAGATTTGGGAAAAACTGGAACTTCTGCACGAAGCAGACAAGTATGTTAAATGTGCAAGGCTACAGAGTCTGAAAGGAAAATTTGAAAATCTGAAGATGAGAGAAGATGAAAATATCACTACTTTTATGCCAAGAGTAAATGAGCTTATTTGTGGCATTAGATGTGTTAGTGGAGTCTTGGATGAAGATGAGATTGTTGGCAAAGTTCTCAAATCCCTTCCTGCTTCTTATAAAATTAAAGTTGCTTCCATTAAAGAATTCAGAGCTCATTCAGCTATCACAAGAGATCAATTGGTTGGTAAATTGGCTGCATTTGAATTGACCGAGTTTAGAGATGCCCCCCCCAAGATGAATCTGCATTCAAAGCTAGTGCCTCTGTAAAAGGTAAACAAAGGTTTGATCTGGGACAGAACTCTTCAAGGAAACCCTCATGGTATGAAAAAGCAAGAAAAGACCTAGAAGAAGAGGAAGCAGAAACTGCTCAACTTGAAGCCCTTATTGCAAAAAGACTGCCAAGAGGATCCGGTAAGTATGAAGGGAAATTGCCTTTTAAATATTTTAACTGCAATAAGATTGGCCATTTTGCCTCAATATGTCCAGAAAGATTTTCAAGGCCAAATCCTAACAAATCAAGGTTCCAAAGAATTGTTACTATGTTCATGAAGATGATGATAATCAAGGAGTAACAGATGATGAATCAGAATCAAGAAACAAATTCGGAAGTGATTGGGTGTTTATTGCCATCAAGGAAGAAGATCCAATGCCCTCTTAATCTATCAATCATAAAGTTGTAAAAAGAGCTCTGGCTGCCCAAGTTGAAGAAAAGGATGATTGGGTCATTGACAGTGGATGCTCTCACCATATGACAAGTGACAAAAATAAGTTCATAGATTTGGAAAGGTATGAAGGAGGAGTGGTAAAGTTTGGTGATAATTTTGCTGGTAGAATCAGAGGTAGAGGAACTATTTCTTTTGATGGAAAGAAAAAAACTGGTAATGTATTATATGTTGAAGGATTGAAGCACAATCTTCTCAGTGTTGGACAGTTGGTGGACAAAGGCTATGATCTCCGATTCAAGAATGGAAAATGCAAGATCTTTGAAAGTTCTAGAACAAAGATTGCATCCGGTACCCAAACAAAAGGTAATATCTTCCATTTAGTTGGTACTGGTAAAAGTTGTCTATTTGTGCAAATTGATTAGAGTTAGTTATGGCATAGGACGATGTGTCATATAAATTTTGATAATATCATCAAGATAAGCAACACTCAGGCTGTAAGAGATCTTCCAAAATTGGTGAAACCTACAAATAGCTTGTGCAAAGAATGTCAGTTGGGGAAACAAAGCAGAGTCTCATTCAAAAGCAAGGAACAGTCTTCTACTAGATTATTGGACTTAGTTCATACTGATTTATGTGGTCTGGCAAGAATCAGAAGTGTGCAAGGTGATAGATACTTCATGCTATTAACTGATGACTACTCCCAGATGATGTGGGTTACTTTTCTGAAAGAGAAATCAGAAGCTCTTGAGAAATTCAAAATATTCAAGGCTATGGTAGAGAATGAAACCAGATTAAAATTAAAATGTCTGAGGTTTGACAGAGGTGGAGAATTCACATCCAGTGAGTTCATAGAATTCTGTGAGAAACATGGAATAAAAAGACAGTTATCTACTCCTAGGACTCCACAGCAGAATGGAGTAATGGAAAGCAAGAACTAGACCATCCAGGAAGCATCTAGGACCATGATGATGGAAGTAAATATTCCTCAGATCTATTGGAGAGAAGTTGTCAACACTACAGTCTATACTCTCAATCGAGTACAAATCAGAAGCAATACTGGTAAGACTCCTTATGAACTTTGGTTTGGAATCACTCCTACTGTGAGGTATTTTAGAGTCTTTGGTAGCAAATGTTATATTAAAAGAGATGAAGATCTAGGAAAAGCATATCGGTGTTATAACAAGAGACTGAGAAAGATTATAGAAAGTACAAATGTGAAGGTTCATGGAGGAATTGAAAAACCCTCAAGGTTTTATGAATATGATGAAGATGATCAGAATGGTGTTCTGATTCAAGGAGCCCAAGTCCCTTCTAAAATTTAGATTCAAACTGATCCGGTAAATCAGGAAGAAGAGATGAATTTTAATGAGCCTGATCAAGAATCAGAAGTGTAAGAAACTCCTAAAGTTCCCAAGTATGTAAGATTGAACCACTCTGAAGATCATATCATAGGTGATAAAAGCAAAGGTATGCAAATGAGAAGGACGATTGCTCAAAATTCAGAAGAGTATTGTCTGATTTCAAAGATTGAACCTAAGATAGTGAATGAAGCTTGCAATGATGAAAACTGGACTAAAGCAATGGAGGAAGAGATGATGCAAATTGAGAAAAATCACACTTGGGATCTTGTTCCCAGACCTAGAAACAAGAATGTGATTGGAACCAAATGGGTCTTACAGAATAAACTGAATGAAGTTGGTGAAGTAATCAGAAATAAAGCCAGATTGGTCTGCAAGGGTTACTCTCAAATAGAAGGAGTTGATTTTGAAGAAACTTTTGCTCTGATGGCAAGAATTGAAGTAGTCAGACTATTTCTTGCTTTTGTTGCCTTCAAGGACTTCAAAGTATATCAGATGGATGTCAAGTCTGCCTTTCTGAATGGAGACTTGGAAGAAGAAGTATACATTGAACAACCGGATGGCTTTCAATTGTCTGATCATGGTGATATGGTCTGCAAATTGAAGAAAGCATTGTATGGACTGAAGCAAGCCCCAAGAGCCTGGTATAAAAGATTGGATAAGCATCTTTTGAAGATTGGTTTCAATAAAGGTACTACTGATAGTAACTTATATTTCAAAATTGATCATGAAAACATCTTGATTGTTGAAGTGTTTGTTGATGATATCATTTTTGGAGGAAGAGATAGTATGTGTAAAACCTTTGCAAATCAAATGAAAAGTGAATTTGAGATGTCCATGCTTGGGGAAATGAATTTCTTCTTGGGTCTACAAATCACTCAAACAAAGAAAGGAATTTTTATTTCTCGGACCAAATATGTGAAAGAATTGTTGAAGAACTTTGGGATGGAAGACTCAAAACCAATGAGTACTCCCATGGCAACTGGATGTAAATTGAGCAAAGATGATAACTCTCCTAAGGCTGATCAGAAAAAGTACAGGTCAATGATTGGAGGATTGTTGTATCTCACTCAAACTAGACCTGACATTATGAATGTTGTTGGTCTTGTTGCTAGATTTCAAGCTGATCCTAGAGAATCTCATGTAATGGCAATCAAGAGGATTTTTAGATATCTAAAAGGGACAGTTGATTATGGATTGTGGTATCCTAGAGATCATGATTTTTCCCTTCATGCATATATAGATGCAAATTGGACAGGAGATGTGGATGACCGAAAGAGTACCAGTGGTGGAGTATTCTTTTTGGGAAAGAGATTGGTTTCTTGGCTGAGCAAGAAATAAGAGGCAATATCTCTATCCACTGCAGAAGTAGAATATATTGCAACAGCAGGTAGTTGTACTCAAGTTTTGTGGATGAAGCAAATGCTAAGAGACATGGGAGTGGAGTATGAAGAACCTACCACAATCTTATGTGATAATTCAAGTGCAATAAATATTTCAAAGAATCTGGTGTTGCATTCAAAGACCAAACATATATCCATCAAGTTTCACTTTTTGAGAGAGCAAGTGAACAAGAATGAAGTCAGATTGGAGTTTGTGCCTTCTAAGGATTGAATTGCAAATATCTTTACTAAACCTCTACCTAAGGACTCTTTTGAGTATCTCAGGGAGAAGTTAGGGGTTATTACCCCTCCGGTGATGAACTAAGGTGCACTGATGTGCATCAGTCTGATGGATATCATAGCCATATCTTGTAGTCCAGATTAATGATGGGGTTGCTACTCAGGGGGAGCAGCTGGTATGATTCTAAAGTGTTAGAGTTGCAAGTATGTGCCCTTTTCCATTGATGTCAAAGGGGAAGAGAAGACATGTGAAAAACAAGTGGTTGTCGATCAAAGGGGGAGCAGTAAAGGAAGAGAAGACACGTGAATGGTTGTTGGTGATAGGGGGAGTTGTGTCAATGAAGGAAAGTTCTTGTCTTGATGGTTAAAACAATTTTTCACATCATATGTTGCCATCAATGACAAAGGGGGAGATTGTTGCAAGTATGGGCCTAACTAGTGTTGTCATTGATGATAAGGATTGGATGAGCTGTATGCTGAGGATATTGAGAAAATTAGTTCTAATCAGGAACAAAGAAGAATAGTGAAGACAGTGAGCTAAAGATCCTAGCTAAGACAAGATTAGAAGATGCGGTTCAAAGGGTTTGTAGATATGTGTCTTAGGGTGTTCCAGTAAAGATTTTAGAGGTCCGCATGAAGATTTGAAGAAGTTGTGGCCGCTCAAGTAAAACCGGTTCTGACAGGTGTTCAGAGGTGGCAAAGTGATATAGATAGGTCCAGTGAGATCCAGAAATGCACTATCCTATTTTGCGGATTTGGTGGAGTATTTAGGAAGTCCTTGTGAAGTGTCAACTCGATTGGTTCGTGGTCTGGAGGTCCGCAAGCACCTATTCCTTTGTGACAATGATGATAAACTATGTTCTTGAGGTTTCGAATGAAGGAGAGAAGGATTTCAGTAAGCAGATGTAGTATGGATGTTCTTGGTGATTTAGGCTAGCTTATGGAGGTCTTTGGACCATGTCTAGTTCGTGTTGGTGGTCCGCATTAGAGTTTGAGCTTGCAATTGAAGAATTAATTTTGGATGATGGTGTTCTTCCCTAGTCAGGTCGACCGGATGAGGTACACATCCTGCAAATGATCTTGAAGATGTTGTGTGAAGATTGGTGTGTTCCTAGAAGAAGTTTGAAGTCTCAGATCTGTGTGGTTGACAGTGTATTGATCCAGGTGAAGTCTTTTGTAATTAGTCATGATGTATTTATGTATTGGCTCTATAATGTTTGCCGACTTAAATGATCATTCCTAAGTCGATGTCTTGTATAAATAAGGAGTTGTAAAGTCATTTCAAAGGTGTCGTGAAGATGAGAATGTGGTAGCGAGGAGGAGAGCGAAAGGCAGAGCAAAAGTATTGGGCTTAAACGGAACTAACTCGAGCATGGTGAAGATGCTATTTACCAGTTCAAGTATGTGATACTTATTATTTTGTAGACACTGTGTCTCTTGTAGGCAGTGGGCCTCTTGTGAGCAGTGTGCTTGGGTAGTGAGCCCTAATTGGCATGTGCCATTTTGTTCTTTCTATTCTTCTAACAAAGAATACATTCTTGGGTTAGTCACCCCATGGTTTTTCCCTTAACCGGGTTTTCCACATCAAAATCTTGGTGTCTCATGTGTTAATGTGTTTCTGCTCTTGATTTAATGCATTGTGTTTCCATGATTGATTTATTATTATGCTGCTAAATTACAAAGTGGATTTAAGTGTTTAATTGGAAGAAAGTTTTGGACAACTGATTCACTCCCCCCCTCTTAGTTGTCTGCCTTGAATCTAACAGTATTTTGTAGATTGAGACTATATGAAAGACCTTATATTGAATCTATTTTGATTTTGAATAATATAATTGTAACATCTGTTGGTGGTGGGTTTTCTCCCAAAAGGGTTTCCCACATGAATCTCTGAGTCTTGTGTGTAATCTTGTGGATGCATACTATTATAGTTACTTTTATGCATGACGTTAGATAGATTTTTCAAGTGTTATTGAATGTCTCTCTAAATATTTAATCTTAGGTCTCTTAATCCTAGTCTATCGATTGAGTGTAATAGAGGTTAAAATCCCCAACATTGATTAGATCATAGTGGCATCAAGGACTAGAGTAGGTGTTGGAATAGTTGATACTAGTTCTAGGTTTACCCTGAAGAATGGAGCACGGAAGATCAATGTTGGGGTCATCTTTGGCCGATAGACACCATTGATTATGCCTATTAAAGGTCTTCCTAAGGTTGTGTGCAAAAAAGGAATGTGGCTAGGCATCAATTTCTTGAAATGTGTTATGGGTATCATCCCCACCTCTACAATGAATTGGTCATTTAAAATATTAGAGGAAGATGAGGAAGATGGAGTTGTTCCTGCCTATGGTGGTGAATATTGATAGTCATAGTAAGGCAAAAAATTTGTCACCTTTAGCTTACATGGTAATAGTTTAGTATATGTAAAGTTTTCTTTTTTGTAGTTAAAGAGGATTGTTTGTTCCTCTTAATGTAATTCAAAAATAGATATAATTGTTGTGTTAAAGATTGCTTGGAGGTCCTATTAAGGAGTAGCATATATGTAAACTTTCTATACTTTATAATACAAAGGACATGGTCCCCATGACCACCTTTAACCAACCAAAAAATATATAATATAAACATATTTTTTAAAAATAACAAATAAATAAAATAAAATAAAAATAAATTAAAAATTAAGAATAAAATTTAAAAATTTGGAAGGAACAACGAGGCACAATCCTTATGGGAGCTACAACCCCCATTAAAGGGGCACAACCCATACCAAGCCATAGTTGCCTCCACATTAGCCTTTGCAACCATTCTTATGGCTCAAAAAAATATAATGTTGAATATAATTCAAAAAAAAAATTGAAAACAAATAAATAATAAACCTTGCCCCCCATTCTTTTAGAAAAATAAATATGGCCCGCAACCGAGATCCTGGAGGAAGGAATTATGGGGGTGGAAGAGATCTTTCAGAGTCTAAAATCCCATCATTTGCCTCTAGAGCAAATGTAATTCTGATCGGGGGAAGCTCGCAAAGAGGGGATGTGGAATTTTTCAAACATTACCAACAATTTCACTCAAGACCAAAGGGTTTCAGGTCGGGGAGGAAGGAAGGATATTGGAGGGAAAGACAGACTAGGGCAAACATCAAACAGATGTGGAGAGTCCCAGATCAAAATATGGGAAAGAGTAGCAAAGTGATTGTTATACCCTCAGAGATTTTGAAACCAAGGACATAAAAATTAAAGGAGAGGGCTTTTTCCACTAAATGGAATGGTCGGGGTCTCGGATGGAAGGATTTGAAGGAGTGGTGGAATCAAACTTTTGGGTCAGAGGTAACCCTTTCCCCTCTTCCAAATGATTTCATGTTAGTAGTTTGTAGTTTGTAGTAATGTAGAGGTGAAAAGAACAATCCTTTATAGGGTCCATTCTTTTGCAAGGGTCATGGGTTTTATTGCACTTATTGTGAACCCAACTTTGATCCATTTAAACAGTGTATTAGAAGAATACCAGTTTGGTTTCAGCTTCCCAAACTTCCCTCGAAGTATTGGAATTTGGAGTTGTTAAGATTGGTTGGGGATGGATTTGGGAATTTCTTAGGGGTTGAGGATTCAATCGGCAAGGGTGAGTTTGAAACCTGTATTAAGATATGTGTGGAAATTGATCTAGAAGGGGACAAGTGGGAGGAGTTGGAGTTAATGTCAGAGAATGGAAAGTGGACTCAAAGGATTGAAATTGACTCTCAGGCCAAGGAGGTTATTATTTTTAGGGGACAAGGATCCTATGTGGAGCTTTCCCTAGAGGGGGATAGGCTAATGGGAGTAGTGGAAGAAGTCATTGGAGCAGGAGAGGGGGGAAAGACCGATTGAGGCATTGGAAAAAAGAGAGAAGATTGAGGAGTATCAGAAAGGGGGTGATTTGGGTCAAGGAAAGGATTTCCCATCTATAGATGTAAATAGTCTTACTCATCCCAAGGTGGATTTAAGTTCTCCTGACCCCCGAATAGGTCTAGGATTCCAACTTTAGCAGGTGGTGGTGGAACAAAGGGAAACTTTAGAGGTAGAAGTAGGGGAGACTTTAGGGGAAATTTGCCCAAGGGAGGTGGTGATCTTGGGGTGGGTGATGGTCGGGTCTTAGTATCAAAAGATATTTTAGAAGTGTTGGGTATGGCTAATGAATAGGGAATTTCATTGCAGGAGGAACTATCCACACCTATCAAGGACTTGTCCTTGGAGATGCCCCCTTTGGAGGATGCATTGGAGGATGGGGAGTTGCAGGATGAAGAAAGGGATCTGCTATTTGGGAATGTTGAAGGGTTAGAAGTGGAGATAGATCCTCCTGGGGAACAAGCTAAGCTAGGGATTAGCCAAGTCCCGACAATCAAGTCTAACCTGGATTATGGCAAATCCAAGAGCAGAGGTAACAAGAGAAGATAAGCAAGGATGGAAAGGTTGAAGGCCAAGTTAAGATAACCAAATTGTTGAGATCGGGGAAGGGAACAACCCTTCCCTCAGGGCCATGAAGGTTCTATCTTGGAATGTTAGGGGCTTAAACGCCCCTAACAAATAGCACTTGGTCAAGCGTAGACTAGAGATTTCTAGGGTAGACATTGTAATGTTACAAGAGTCTAAATTGACCAATGATGAAATGGAGGTATTCAGAAAGAAACTTAATTTTTGGCATCTGGAAGCAGTCCAGTCGGTGGGAGCCTCAGGAGGCAGAGCAATGTTATGTAAACCTTAACCTTTACATTTGGAGAGCATGGTTGAAGGGGCTAACTGGTTGAGCTGTAGGATAAAGAGTATGAATTCTAATTTGCAGTTCTTCTTGGTTAATGTTTATGGGCCAAATGCTTGCTTTAAGAAAAAGGATCTTTGGAGAGAGTTGGACTTGCTGATTGCTACAAACTCCAATGAACATTTCATCTTTGGGAGGATTTCAACACAATTTTTCTAGCTCTCAAGAAAAGAGAGGGGGTCTTCAGAGGATCAATCAATCTCAAAAGGACTTTAGTGAGTGGGTGGAGAGAAACTGGCTACTAGAATTTAGGATGAGTAATGGGGAGTTTACTTGGTCAAACATAAGATGGGGAGGTGGTCTCATTTCAGAAAAGTTGGACGGATTCTTTTATTTGGGAAATTTGGCTTTCTTCCCTTTTGGCTTGGATGGAACAATACAAACTTGTTCAGGCTTAGACCACTTTCCCATTCAGCTGGATATAGTGGGGGATAGAACACCGACAAGAAATCCATTTAAGTTTGAAAAGATTTGGATGAAGGACCCATCCTTCTTCGAATTGATAGCAGATTGGTGGAAGGAGGAGTAGCCGCCTGGTTCAAAACTCTTTTGTCTTGTTTCAAAGTTGAAATCAATCAAATTAAAACTAAAAGAATGGAACATCCATCATTTTAAAAATATTTGTGTATCAAAGAGAAGTATAGAAGATGATCTGCATACCTTGAATGAGGAAGTTTTGGCACAGGGTATGGATCAAGATAGTTTTTTCGAGGAGAAAGAGATTTTGAAAGATTATGATGACATTATTTCAAAGGAGGAAGTCTTTTGGAGACAAACATCTAGAGAGGTGTGGATAAACGAGGGAGATAAGAATACAAAATATTTCCATAATGCAACGAAACAACGAAGGGATATGAATAGATAACCAAAATCAAGTTAGCAAATGGCTCCTTAAGTGAAGAACCATAGGCTATAATAAAGGAGATGGTGGCTTATTTCTCAAAGATCTTGAATATTATGGATGGTTTAGATCTAATTGCACATAAATCTCTTGTATAGAATATCCCAAGATTGGTAAAGGAGGATCATAATATCATGCTCAAAAAAAGCTTTTCTTTGGAAGAAATAGAAGCGGCCCTAAAACAGCTACACCTAAACAAGTCACCGAGGCCAGATGGGTTCCCAGCTGGATTTTTTCAAAGTTGTTGGGATATAGTGGGAAAAGAGCTATCAGAAGCAATAGAAGCAGCTTCGAATGTAGGAAGGTTTGTGAGTGAAGTAAATAACACCTTTATTGTGCTGATTCCAAAAAAGGAGTAGTAGCATTAGAAGACTTCTGCCTAATTTATCTTTGTGACTCTATTTACAAAATAATGGCAAAGGTGATGGCAAATAGGCTAAAATCCATTCTTATGGAGATCATATTGGATGAACAAATAGGGCTTGTGCGGGGAGTTCCATTATGGATGGGGTTATTATAGCGCAGGAGACAATTCATTCAATCCATTACAAGAGGACCCCTAGCATGTTTATCAAGCTAGATATAAAAACGCATATGACAAGGTGGATTGGAGGTTTTTGTTAAAGGTTCTTGAGTCATTTGGATTTAATAAACAGTGGTTGGACTGGATTTTCTCATGTATTTCCCTACATATTCGGTCCTCATAAATGGCTCTTCGGAAGGGTTCTTTGAGGCCTCTAGGGGCCTTAGATAGGGGGATCCTCTTCCCCCCTTCTTATTTATTATGATGGCAGAAGCCTTGGGAAGGTCAATTAGCATAGCGCAAGTGAGTGTTCTGGTGGAGGGAATTGAGGTCACAAGTAAGGTTCCAGCTATCACTCATCAACAGTTTGTCGATGATATGATGCTTTTTAGAGAAGCTACAAGGAAAGAGGCTCTTCAGTTCCAAAGAATCCTAGAGATGTATTATAGGGCTTCAAGTCAGGAGGTGAGTAAAGAGAAATTAGAAGTGTTCTTCTTCTTCATCCCCCCTAGAAAGGAAGGGGAAATTCCAAGAATCCTAAATTTTAGAGTAGGAAATTTGCCTTACACTTATTTGGGCTTTCCTTTGGCAAAGGGATTGAGATCAGGGAAACTTTGGGATCCTTTGGGGAAAGAATCAATAAGAGGCTTTCTTCGTGGAGAGGGAAATTGATTTCTTGGGCAGGTAGAATCACCATACTCAAAGTAGTGATTTCTTCCATACCAATTTATGTGATGTCATGTCTATCACTGCCAGATGCAACAAATCAGGACCTTATTCAAAAAATGAGGAGGTTCTTTTGGCAAGAGACGTCAGAGGAAAATAAGGTGGCTTTCATCTCTTGGGATAAGGTGTGTAGATCTAGGAAGGAGGGGGTGGGCTTAAGAAACCAACTTTGGCATAACAAAGCCCTTGGAGCAAAATTGGTGTGGAGAATGTTTAGCTCCCCTCACCTTAAATGGGCTAGAATTTTGTATAACAAATATTTGGATGGGGTGAAGTAGCTAAGTGTTTTTAAGACTTTAAACCCTCCAGCAGGACCCAAGATCTAGAATTTTATGATGAAATGTAGACCTGTCATTTCAGATTATTTAACTTGGGACATCCATGAAGGGAAAAAGGCATTTTGGGAAGCCTCTTGGGGTGGCTATCCATGCTTAGATAGGGAGGTGAGAGCAGAAACTACTAAATCTCTCCTCAAACAGATTTGGGGCAGTTGTGTGAGTAATTATGTGGTTTTTGAGGAGGATGGTTGTTTGGGTTGGTCTTAGAGGTCAATGGATTCATTGAATCTACCAAATGCAAAGGTGGCAGAGGTAAGGATGGTCTTGGCTTCAATGAAAATTACTTTCGCAGGGGCAAGGATGAATTGATTTAGATTGGTTCAAATAATGGTCAATATAATGTGAAGGATGGCTATGGGATGATAGATAAGGGTTCACAACAGGCTAGTTTAGAGATTCCTTGGAATCTTTGTTGGAGCAAGTTGTGCCTTCCCAGAGCGGGGATCTTTGCATGGGTAGCATTACAAGGCAAAATCTTGACTATGGAGAGATTCAAGAAGATGGGATTTCAAGGACCCTCTAGATGTGTTCTTTGTAAGGATGTAGAGGAAATGGTTGACCATTTACTTTGAGGATGACCCTTTTCTCAAGCCTATTGGAGGTGGTTATGTGCAAAGTTAGGGTGGATTACTGCTCTTCCAAAAGATATAGAGAGTCTTTTTAAGTCCCACCCTTTCTTATATAGAAATGCTCTATATGGAAGTTATGGTATGCTTGCCCTTCTATACTAATATGGGAAATTTGGAAAGAATGAAATCAGAGGATTTTCTAGGATAAGATGTTGTATGTGCCCTTACTCTTGAATAAGATAGAGGTGGTTATACTAGAGGTTATCAACAACAGATCCCTTCTTCATAATAACAAAAACACCAAGTTCTCATATTGGGATGGAAAGATGAGGTTTCAGTGGTAGGGTTTGAAGATCCCTCCTTTTGTAGGCAAAGGGGGTCAAGAAGTAGAAGAGCAAAGAGCCAAGGCCATCTAGGTCCCTCCTCATATAGGATGGTTGAAGTTGAATTTTGATGGTACTTCTTGGGGGAACCAAGGGGCTTCCAAGGCAGGATGCATTGTGAGGAGGTGGGATGGTTCAGTGATGGGAAAATTGGCTAAACCTCTACCTAGGGAAACCAACAATCAAGCCGAGTTCAATGCTTTGCTGCTTGGGTTAAAATTTTGCAAGGAATTGAGGGTGGTCAATCTAGAGGTAGGAGATTCTGATGTAGTGATCAATGCAGTGAGATTGGGCTTGAATCCAAATTGGAAGCTCAAAGCCATGATGGACAAGGTATTGGAATATCTAAATTCCCTAGAGGCTTTCACTATTAATCATGTCTATGTTGGGAATTAAGGTGTCTCAACCTTTGCAAATTCCTAGAATTTAATATTTGATTGTATATTTATTTATTGGCCTATATTGTATTTATGCTTGCACGTCATGTTTTGTCATTTAGTGTGAGGTGGCATGGTGACATGTCATCCTACTCACAATATGACTTGGATGGTCAAGTCAACATATGAGAATGTAGGCTTTCCATTTAAGATGGTACTAATATGCCATGTGTTAGCATCTTGAGGTATGTGTAAGGAGTTATTATGTATGACAGAATCTATGACATTTAAGAGCCAGAATTAGAGATTCCTATGACAAGTGGAGACAAGTGTTGGAGAGTATCTTTGCATGCGAGGAAGACATCTTTGAGCACCCAAGTTTGACTATGGCATGTTGTAAGAGGAATATGCTATTATTAGTCTTGTATGACATATTTTCTTACAACAATAAATGTTGTCATGTATGACAGATTCTATGACAGTTGTAAGATGTGCAAGAGAATTTGTCATAACCTAAGCTTGGTAGGAGTGCTCCACATTGGGAAAGTCAAACTTACATGTTATGACGGTTAAATGGAGGTTGCTTTCATGTTGTACAAGTGTCCCAAGACATTGGTTTTTGACGATGAGGTCAAGTTGGACACCTACCTCTAGAAGCTTCTCATGTTGGCCTTGTAAACTCTATAAATGCAGGTGCTTGGTGTTGGAGTTGTATAGTTGATTTACAGGTACTATTATGCTGCCAGAATTGCTCCAGAACTAACATCTTGAAGACTCCTAGAACTTGCATTGCAATTATATTGTAATCACCATTAGATTTGATAATACATTGTGTAGGTTTTGGAGTGTGGGGTTTTTCACCCGTAAGGGTTTTCCCCATGTATATCTTGTGTCTCTTGCATTCTACTTCTTCTTGTATGTTGTTTAATATCTATGTTATATGTTTCACATATCTGTAACTGTAAGGATCTAAAAATTTACATACTATTCCCCTCATTAGTTCAGTGTAGGAAATTTTTTTGCATACCTTGCTTCCTTTCAGTTGCTATCAGAGCTTGATCACCTTTGGTCCTAGTTGTTGGGTAAGGGTTTTTTTGTATTGGTCTTTGATTAAGTGGGAGTGTGTGTAGAATATTTTGTGATCTTGTTGTAGGAAGGAGATGGCAAGCACATCCAGAAGGATAGACTTGGAGAAGTTTAATGGCAGTAATTTCAAGTTGTGGAAACTCAAAATGGAGGACATGCTTATGGATCGAGATATATGGGAAGTTATGTCTGGCTCAAAACTAATGGCAATGTCTCAAGTAGACTAGGATCTCAAAGATCAAAAAGCTAAGGGTCTTGTGAGACTCTGTTTAGCAGACTCTATCTTGTTAAATGTCCATGAAGAGAAGACAATGAAATACCTTTAGAAGAAGCTTGGAGATGTTTATCAAGCTAAATCCTTGGTAAACAAGTTATTCTTGTAGAAGAAGTTGTATTCTCTGAGGATGGAAGATGGAGGATCTATTGTAGATCATTTGAATGCCTTTAACATGTTGGTTGTTCAGTTGATTTCTGTTGGTGTGAAGTTTGAGGAGGATCATTGCATGACCTTGCTTTATTCTTTACCAGACTCATGGGACCACCTTATCATGGCCATTGGGAGCACTACTACCACCTTCAAGATGGATGAAGTGGTTTCTTTGTTGTTGTTTAAAGAGATGCGGAGAAAGTCTTCTAAGTTAGCCAAGGAGGCTCTTGCAGTTCGTGGTAGATCCAAGGATAAAGGGAAGAAGAAGGACAAGAAAGTAGAAAAGGATAGATCCAAATCCCATGGGAGATCTAAGTCTCCTGGAAAGTCCAAGGCACTATGTTGGAATTGCGGCAAATCTGGTCACTTCTAAAAGGAGTGTAAGGAGGAGAAGAAGAAAAAGAAGAACATTTCTGATTCAGATTCTAACAAATCTCAAGATAATGGTGATGCTTTTGTTGCTACCTTGGCCACCCATGCATTGGAATATGTGTGGTTGATAGACTCGGGTGCTTCTTTCCACATGACCTCACATCGAGGTTAGTTTACCAAGTATGAAGAATTTAATGGTGGGAAGGTGTACCTGGGTGATGACTCTCACCTGAAGATCGTTGGCCATGAAAAAGTCTTGATCCAATTCCCTAATGGGTGAATGAAGGGGATCAATGGAATTCTACATATCCCTGGTTTAGCACAAAACCTTCTTTCTGTAAGTAAGTTGAATGATGTGGGTGTGTAGGTTGTCTTCTCAAATGGAGGATGCAAGATGGAGAGAGGAGCTATGGTACTTGCTAAGGGTATTCGAAGAGGTACTCTATTTCAGCTCAATTTATGCACTATTCAATGCAATAGTTCTTCTATTTCAAAGAAGAGAGTTTCATATTCTTCATCCTCACCATCAGAACCAGCAGTGACGAAGTGTGTTGCATCAACTTCTGATGGTTGTGCTTTCTAGGTACCCAAGGGTGCTAATGCTTTGGAAATGAAACTTCCTACTAAGAAGACAATGTTGTGGTATGAGAGACTTGGTCACATTGGTGAGAAGGGTCTTAGATCCCTGAAAAACAAAAACCTCATCGAGGGGTTAAAAGATTGTAATCTTGAGTTTGACTTCTATGAAAATTGTGTATACGGAAAGCAAAACCATCTTCAGTTTTACTCTAGTTCTCACAAGTCTTCTGGTGTGTTGGATCTGATTCATCCTGATGTGTTTGGTCTTGTGAATGTTCCTTCGATTTCTAAATCATTATATTTTGTATCATTCATTGATGATTATAGTAGAAGCACATGGATTTATTTTCTCATAAGTAAATATAAAGTCTTTAGTCGGTTCAAAGAGTTTAAAGCTTTTGTAGAGAATCAGATTGGTAAAAAGATTAAGTGTTTGAGAACTAACAACGGTGGTGAGTTTTGTTCAGTAGATTTCGAGACGTTCTATAAAGAATAGGGGATTGAAAGATATAAGACAACTCCATACACCCATCAATGGAATGGAGTTGCAGAGAGGATCAATAGAACATTGACGGAGAGGGATTGGAGTATACTTAGTGGAGATAGCCTCGAACAGAAGTTTTGGGCTGAAGTTGTAGCTATTGCCTGCTACCTAGTTAACAAGTCTCCTACTTTAGCGCTTGTTGAAAAGACATCCATGGAGGTGTGGTCTAGTAAGAAGCCTTCTTTGAGACATCTTCATAGTTTTGGTTGTGAGGCATATGCACATGTGCCTAAGAAGAAGAGGTCAAAATTAGAGAACAAGGCAGTTAAGTGTATCTTCGTTGGCTATGGTGTTAGTGTAAAAAGATACAAGCTTTAGGATCCTGTAGCCGAGAAAGTTTTGTATAGCAGAAGTGTTATTTTCAAAGAGGTAACTCCTTCACCTAATGTTCTACAGCCATAAGAAAAGGAAAAGAAAGAGGATGTGGTTCAGTTTCCTACTACCCCTAAGAAGACTGAACTAAAAGACCCTATTGGACCTCATGATGAGGAGAGCTCTAGCAGCTATGAAAGTTCAGAAGAAGAAGAAGAACCTCCACCTCGGCTTGTGAACAGATCTTCATGGATTAGGAGGAAACCTTAGTGGTTTGGTTATTCATTGCTTAATTTTAGTTATGTTTTTGCCTTGATTTCTAACACTAATGAGCCTAGAATTGTGAAAGAGGCTATAGGTATGAAAGATGCAGGTTCCTAGAAGGAGGCCATGGAAGAGGAAATGGCTTCTTTGGAAAAGAATAAAACTTGGAACTTGGTGCCTTTTCCTGAAGGACAAAAACTCGTTGGGTGTAAATGGGTGTTCAAAAAGAAATTTGGTGTAGATGGCAGTGTTGAGAAATATAAGGCCAAATTGGTTACGAAGGGGTATTCTCAAGTGGAGGGAATTGATTATGGTGAGATTTTATCTCTCATTGTGAAGCTAACATCTATTCGGTTCCTATTATCTCTTGCGGCAGCATATGATTTAGAAGTGGAACAGATGGACGTGAAGACAACTATCCTTCATGGTGACTTGGAGGAGGAAATCTATATGTCACAGCCAAAGCACTACATGGTGAAAGGTAAAGAAAATATTGTTTACAAGTTAAAGAAGTCTTTGTATGGTTTGAAACAGTCCCCTAGGATGTGGTACCAAAAGTTTTATGCTTTTGTGTTGAGTATTGGATTTCTGAGATCGAAATCAAATCATTGTGTTTATTATAAGTTTGACAATGATTGCATTCTCATTATTGCACTGTATGTTGATGATATGTTGCTAATTGGGAATGGTAAAAGTGTGATTTCTAATTTGAAGTCTTAGTTATCAGTATAGTTTGAAATGAAAAATATAGGGGCAGCCAAGTACATTATAGGAATGAAGATCAGAAGAGACAAAGCAAACATAAAACTTTGGTTAGGCCAGAGTAAGTATGTTAACACGGTGTTGGAGAGATTCAGTATGGTGGATTGTAGACCTTTGACTTTTCTTGTTACGATGGGGACAAAGTTATTTGTTGGAGATTTTCCAAAGTCTCCTTCTGAGATGGAGGATATGAGTAGAGTTCTTTATGCTAGTGTGGTTGGCATTTTGATGTATGCTATGGTCAGTACAAGACCAGGAATTACCCAAGCAGTGGAAGTCCTTAGTCGGTTTATGGCTAATCCTAGACAGGTACATTGGAATGTAGTGAAGAGATTGTTCAGATATTTGTGGGGTACTTCCAAGTATTCCCTATGTTATCATGGTTATCCTACAGGACCTCAACATTCTGTGAGTTTTTGTTGATTTGTGGATTTTGATTGGGCAGGTGACATTGACAGCAGGAGATCTACCAGTACTTACGTGTTCACTATGTTTAGTGGAGCTATCAATTGGATGAGTAAGCGGCAACCTGTGGTCACTTTGTCCATGATAGAATTAGAGTAAATGGCAGCTACTCATGCTTGTAAGGAAGCCATTTGGCTTAAGAGGTTGTGTTCAGATATTGGTTTTGATGTAGGACAAATTACTATCTGTTGCGACAGTCAGAGTGCGATTTGCTTAGCAAAGAATCCTAGTTTCCATGCCAGAACAAAGCACATTGATGTTTAGTTTCATTTTGTTTGTGATATGGTAGAAGATGGAAAGGTGATATTGGAGAAGGTTGACACTTTGAAGAATGTTGCAAATGCACTAATGAAACCTGTGGGCACAGATAAGTTCAAATGGTGTTCAAAGTCTATGGGCCTCTTGGCCCCTAGCAGTTAAATTTTGTTATTCTATTGGCTCTTGCAAGGTGTTCAACAAGTGGGAGAATGTTGGGAATTAAGGTGTCTCAACCTTTACAAATTCCTAGCATTTGATATTTGTTTGTATATTTATTTATTGGCCTATATTGTATTTATGCTTGCACATCCTATTTTTTCATTTAGTGTGAGGTGCCATGGTGACATGTCATCCTACTTGTAATATGACTTGGATGGTCAAGTCAACATATGAGAATGTAGGCATCCCATTTGAGGTGGCATTAATATGCCATGTGTCGGCATCTTGAGGTATGTGTGAGTTATTATGTATGATGGAATCTCTGACATGTAAGAGCCATAATTAGAGATTCCAATGACAAGCAAAGACAAGTGTCAGAGAGTATCTTTACATGTGAGGAAGGATCTTTGAGCACCCAAGTTTGACTATGACATGTTGTAAGAGGAATATGCTATTATTAGTCTTGTATGACAGATTCTCTTACAACAGTAAATGTATGATAGTTTCTATGACAACTGTAAGATGTGTAAGAGCACCTGTCATAGCCTATTCTTGGTTGGAGCGCTCCACATTGGGAAAGTCAAACTTACATGTTATGATGGTTTAATGGAGGTTGCTTGCATGTTGTACAAGTGTCCCAAGGCATTGGTTTTTGACCATGAAGCCAAGTTGGATGACCACCTCTAGAAGCTTCCCATGTTGGCCTTGTAAACTCTATAAATACAGGTGCTTGGTGTTGGAGTTGCATAGTTGATTTAATGGTACTATTATGCTACCAAAATTGCTCCAGAACTGACATCTTGAAGACACACGAAAGAACGTACATTGCAAGTGTATTGTAATCACCATTAGATTTGATAATACATTGTGCAGGTTTTGGAGTGTGGGGTTTTTCACCTTTAAGGGATTTCCCCACATATATCTTGTGTCTCTTGCATTCTACTTCTTCTTATATCTTGTTTAATCACTCTATTATATGTTTCACATATATGTAACTGTAAAGATCTAAAAATTTGCATATTATTCCCATCATTAGTTTGGTGTAGGAAGCATTTTCGTGTACCTTGCTTCCTTTCAGTCTACATTGAGGTGAACGGGGAGACAAATCAGTTAGCTAGCTTAGTGGTAGAAGGGAGTAACTTTCATATTATGAGATCTCAAGAGGATGCAAGAGTGATAGATTTAGGGTTGGAGGAGAGGTAGTGAGGTGGCTTGGATTGAGGATCAGTTGGGTAGATATTGATAGTGTTACTCTTAAAGATTTTTATTAAAAGACCACTTTCAGAATTGATTGATAGTTGATTGAAAAGTATTAAGTGGGATTTTCAAAGGGCGTTTGAAATTTTTTAATCAGCTTCAAAGGTAGATTGCTTTAAACTCACACGAGTGTATTTAAAGGCTCGGTTTGAGAGGATGATGCTAGACTATGCAGATTTATAGCTTATTTATTTTAGAGTGTGCGATGGGTTTTTTTAAGGACAAGATGAGCTGGTGATTATAGATTGTTTTTCTATTTAACTCGATGGAGATGCCAATTCACTTGGTGTGGTCTAAGCATTAGATAGCTTTCCGAGGGCATATTATAGACCAGAGGTTGGTGGCTGGGTTTTAAAGCTCCTCGACGCTAACTTTGGAGGCGATTAGAATGATTTTGGGAAGAAAAGTCATCAGTTCAATCGACCACTGTAGGGTGAATTCAGAGATTTCTTCCCACTTCCTAGCTTCACTCTTGGATCTTGGGGAGGACAAAGCGGTGGCCTTGGATCTTTGTAGGATAATGGTTAAGAAGGAATTCTTGAGCAATGACTTGGTACAACGACTTATGCAGAACCGAGGTTGGGGATCATGTGGCCTCATGACCTCCCTTTACTATTGATTCCAAGTTCAGTGGTGTATTTCCAACCTTTCTTATTGGATTTAAATCAGGCAAAATTGGTAAGACATCGTCTATGGGCTCGAAGAGGATGTGATTTTTTGAAGAAGGTGGTTGGTCTGGATTAGGGGGCAATCTGGAATGGGTCCGTGAATTTGCACAATGGGTGAGAGATGAAGCCTTTTACCAGGAGCCGGTCTAGTGCAATGGAGGAGTGATTTGGGATGGGCAATTTTTTATTTTTGGTGATGGGCCAGCACGGTGGGTGGTCATTTCTTTTTTCGGGAGAATTTGAAGGTTTCTTGTGGGGATTATGAAGCTTCATGGGTAGTGATGTTTTTTGAGACTGATAGAACGTTTTGGTAGGGTAGTTTGAAGGTGTAGATCCAACTCTATGGTCAGTAGTATTTCTTTTTGTGAAGGGTGGTGTAGGTTATGGCCATGATGTACTTTTGGAGGTGGGACGAGATGCAGGGTCTGGTCATTGACCCCCTACATTCCCCTTCTATGTAATTTTTGTGAGCGATTAATATATATTTTCTGTAACTTTTGTTGCACTTTACTAATTAAAAAATAAAAATAAAAATAAAAAATAAACCTTGCCCCCAAAAAAGAAACATATTTGTTTCCTTCTTGTTTTGATTCTCCTTCATTGACCTACAACACAAAATACAATGGAAGAAAATTAAGGATCCTTGGTTCTCTTGAGTGTTGTCATTTTCTCCATTCTTCCACACCAGCAAATGTAAAATGAAACAAGGAATAAAGAATTTAGGGCTTTTTCTAATTTAATTTTACAATTTCCTCGCACTAACTTATTTTGTGTTAAGTTTTAAGATAAACAACCTAACTTATATTTTATAAATGATGAGGTAGAAATAATTTTATTTAAGCGTATAAGTATGATCTATATTGTGAATAATTAAAATATTATTTTTTAATTTATTCAAATGGTAATGAATTTTATTGATTGATAAAGACAAGAAAAATCTAAAATTCAAATAAATGATTTGTAAAATATAGGATATGATTGTTTAAAACTATTTGCAAATTCTAAATATCAAAAATCAAGAAATAAATAAATAAAGTAAATTATATCAATATATTATAGCAAGTCATATTTAACACGTAGATTTAAAAATACTAGAACAATAATATAAGATTTTGATATACCTTTTAAACATGAATAACTAAAAATGGGAGACTATAATAAAGCATTATGTTGACTCTAGATCCAAGAGTCATTGCAACCTCCAAGGCAAAACCCATACAACCCTTAATTTAATTCTTATGTTCATGATGACATGTCTTCATGTGACCCCCTTAACATATATTAAATACAATTTCCCATTGTTACATACAAAAACTTATTAGGAAAATATTACTCTACCCAAAGTGTGGGTTCACATTTCAAGATGGACCGCAACTTTACAAAATATTAAATATTTTATGCAAGGTGTATAACACCTTTCCTAACATAATCAAATATAATCTCAATTGTCTATATAAAAATTTAGAGAACCTCAACTAGCTTGTGAGACAACTCATGTACTTTACATACTATAATAACAAAAATGATTAGTTGATATTAAGCTCAAATCACCTTTTTTGTAATATCTTTATTTACACTGAAAACATTAGAAAATAGTTAATGTTGATGAAACTTTTTTGGTAAATGTAAAGAATTGTGCATATATTGTTGGTGTAAGATTATACTTCACCCAGGATAATATTTATCCTAATCGTAATATTACACATATTTATTAAGTTTACTTAGGATAATAAGATATTTTATTTTTCCGCACCTAGGTAGCTAATAAAGATATGTCACCCTTGACTTGAGGTTATCAAGAGCACTACTACCTCGTCAATTCCTAATTGATGGAAATTAGGTACCACCACTATCTAATCAATGCCCACCTTTGTCTTACTTGATTGAGTTAACTCATAGCCTCTTGGACATGTGTCATCCTAACTCACTCATCCAAGGGGCCTATATATTTGTACTCTACTTATTGTATTGTCGCTCAATTGCTCATTCAAGTTAATATAGAATAACATTATTTGTCTTTCTACTATTGTGACTTATTCATAGACATTAGATCCTAAGTTATTTTTGTTTCACAAAATCTAACATGGTATTAGAGTCATGATGTCGTATGATTAGTCCAACTTTTTGGTTTTGAGTGCATTAGATATAGGGGAGGTTTTGGGTGAAGTTATTTTTTGGTGAATGGGAGTTTTTTTTACCTCATTGGATCATGTTTAAGAGGCTCGAGAAAGTTAGGTTAGCCTTTTGCTTTGTTAAGATATGACTTTTAGAAGTTGAAGAACCTTAGTATTTGTGTGCTTGATATTCTTTTGTTGCAGAAAGTTAAAATGTCTAAGGAAAATTTCAAATTGGCTGTCAAAAATATCTGGCCCAATGCTAACTTTGCCATCAATGAATCTCAGGGGGCATTAGGGGGCATTGTCACCTTGTGGAACCAGAATCTGCAGGGGTTGGTGGTTTCTTGTTCCAAGTATTGTCTTGAAGACTCTTTCTATTGTAAAAATAATTTGTGGACTTTGGTCAATGTCTATGCTCTGAATTCCCGTTTAGGGAGGAAAGACATCTAGGATTACCTGTCTGACAAGATTAAGCTATCGAAGGGGACTCATTGGATGATAGTGGGGGACATGAACTCCCCCCTCTACCCCTCTAAAAAAAATGGGTGGTCTCGCTGATTATTCAGGTAGCATGGCTGACCTAGTTGAATTCTTATGCAATGCCGGTCTAATGGACATTGAACTTGTGGACCAATCGTTCACTTGGTCTAACAGAAGGCAAGGGAAACATCTTATATAGGTCAAGCTTGATAGTGTCTTAATCTCCTCCAAGTGGACCTTTGCTAACCTTGTTAGTTTGGTTTCCCTCCCCCGTGTGGGTTCGGACCACAATCCTTTGCTTTTAAATTGGCAGGAGAGGAACATCAGAGGACCCTTTCCCTTCATATTCAAGATGATGTGGGAAGTTCATCCTGACATTAGAAATTGCCTGATAGATTGGTGGAAAATCCCTATTTAGGGTCTAGCTATGTATAGGTTGGCTCAAAAACTTGTTAATGTGAGGAATAGAGTTAAGGGATGGAACAAGTATACCTTTGGGAATGTTTTGGTTAGAAAAAAGAATATTGCAGGTTAGCTGTCGGATGCCCAAACTAGGATGGAACAAGGTGATTCTTCAAAGGAGCTCCAGGCTCAGAATAATTCTCTATTTAGGGAATGGTTGGTGACCTTGAAGGAGGAGGAGCTATATTGGAAACATAAATCCAGGGTTCAATGGCTAAGGAAGGGGGATAGGAATACATCCTTCTTTCATGAGTCCACACTTCAACATAGGAAGAGAAATATAATTAGCAAACTCCTGGATGAGGATGGGGTTGTGGGGAGGAAGATGAAGGGCTTGGGAAGCTGGCTTCTAATTATTTCCAGTCCCTCCTGGAAGCCTACCCTACTAACCTTCCCTCCTAGGAGAATGAGGCTCTTCTGAATAAGGAAGGCAATAGCCTCTTGACCAAACTAGTCACGGAGGAGGAAGTTCAGGTGGTGGTCTTTTCTATGGGGGATTTCAAAGCCCCGAGACCTGATGGTTTTCCCCTAGCCTTTTTCCAAACATTCTAGGATGTGATTGGGAAAAATATCACTAATGCGGCTAGGGATTTCTTCATAACTAGCAAGCTTCTGTTGCAGTTGAATGACACTTTCATAGATCTGATTCTTAAGAAATCTAAGCCCAAATCCATGACTAGTTTCAGACCTATCAGCCTCTGTAACACTGTCTACAAGATTTTCACTAAGCTCTTGGTCTTCAAACTACAGCCTCTCTTAGATAAGCTCATAGCTACCAATCAGAAAGGATTTGTTCCAGGTAGGCAAATCCTTGATGCAACCATCAACTCACAAAATCATACATATTTCCAAGAGCAACAACCCAAGTATGATTTTAAACTTGACATCTCCAAAGCCTATGATAGGGTCAATTGGGACTTTTTGTTCAATGTGCTCAAGAGATTTGGATTTCAAGACCGGGTGATCAACTTGGTGAAAGAATGTGTCTCCATGATTAGATTTTCTATTTTGGTCAATGGCTCCCCTCATGATTTTTTCTCTTCTGGAAGAGGTCTCAAGCAAGGGGACCCTTTTTCACCTTACCTTTTCATCTTGTTGGCTGAGGTTCTGGGTAGAAATGCTTGCAATTTGTTGAGGAGTGGAGCTCTCCGTGGCATTAAACCTACTTCCACAGCCTAGGCATCAGTTATACAGTAGTTTGTGGATGACACTATCTTGTTTGGGATTGCTTTTGTGGTTTAGGCTAGGAAGTGGAAAGGTCTTCTCAAAGATTATGAAGCAGCTTCAGGTCAAAGTATCAATTTTGAAAAGAGCTATATCTATTTCCTAAACACCCCAGAAGTGCTACAACAAAAATTCAAAAGAGTTCTTGGTTGCTCTAGTGCTTGTTTACTGGAAACCTACCTTGGACTCCCTCTCACAACCACCAAAGTTGCCTTTGAGTGTTGGAACTTGATTATTGAGAGAATGCAGAGGAAGATGGTAGGCTGGAAAGGCTCATTGTTGAGCCAAGTAGGGAAATTTCAACCTCTTAAAGCCTCTCTCCAAGGCATCCCTACTTATTTTCTTAATTTGTTTAAAATTTTGAGATGTGTTGTTGAGAGGATATAGCAAATTCAAAAGAATTTTCTTTGGTCAGGGGTGGAGGAGAAAAGGAGAATTGCTCTTGTTGGTTGGGAGAAAGTTTTCACCCCCAAGAATCAAGGTGGATTAAGATTAAGAAGAATTCACCTCATGAACAAAGCCCTTATGACTAAGATTGGTTGGAATCTAATCCAAGGCAACAAGGATTGGGGAGATATTATGACTGCTAAATATCTTAGTGGAGACCAGGGCTGCAAATTGCTTACTTATCTTGTCCTCCCTAAAGGTTTTGTCATTTGGAATGGGACCCTTAACACCAGGGGACTCCTTCGCAAAGGAGTCAGGTGGAAGGCTGGAGATGGTAGGTGTGTTAGTTTCTAGGATGATAGTGTTGGCAGTGAGCTGCCCCCTTGTCAGTGAGGCGTTCAACGCTGACCTCAGGATTCGTGACATGGTAGTGAGCCTCCCGTGGATCTAGGTTAAGTCTGGCATTTGTAGTGAGCGTTGATAGCTTGAGCTTTTGGTGCAGTGGCAAATGATTCCAACAATTGGTATCAGAGCCATGGGTCATGGGTTCGACTCCCTCGGGTTGTGTTGAGGGGGGATTGTTGGCAGTGAGCTGCCCCCTTGTCAGTGAGGCATTCAACATTGACCTTGGGATTCGTGACATGGCAGTGAGCCTCCCGTGGATCTGGGTTAAGTCTGGTGTTTGTAGCGAGCATTGATAGCTCAAGCTTTTGGCGCAACGGCAAACAATTCCAACAGATAGATGGCTAAAGGACCTTCCTCTCAGGGAGATTGAATATGGCAGGATTGTTGACAGAGCTAGTAGGTTCTTTGGAAGTAGAGTTGCAAATTACATTAGTGGACATGGGCTCATTCAAAACTGGAAGGGCCTCATAGATTGTGTTATGGATCGTAATGAGGACAAAAAGGTTTCTCTATAGCTACAAAAGGAGTTGAATAATTTTAGGCTTTCCTTACTCCCTAAGCAAGATCAAATGGTGTGGGACGAAGATAACAAGGGCCTATTCACTATGAAGAGTGCCTATGGTCTGTTGTTAGACTTGGGGGAGGACAACTTGTGGAGAAAAGTTTGGTTTCCAAAGCTCTTACCCAAAATTAATTTATTTTGGTGGACCTTGATTCATAATAAGATCCTAACATTAGACAATTTGAAAAAGAGAGTGTTTCAGATGCCCAATCGGTGTGTCCTCTGTGGTGAAGAAGAGGAATCACTCACTCACCTCCTTTTGTTTTGCAACTTCTCATGGGAGGTGTGGGGTCTTACACTATAGAGGCTGAATATGTCTTGGGTTTCCAATGATAGTGTGGCTACTCTTGTCAGATCCTGGAGACTACCCTTTTAACCCACATTCCTAGTGACTAAGGGGCTATGGTACCAAATTCTCCCTCATCTTGCATGGAATTTGTGGAAGGAATGCAACAATAGAATATTCAAAGAGAAATTAAGAACTCATATGGAAATCTTCCAGGCCTTTTCTAAAACTGCTTGCTAAAAACATCAATTCTTACAAGTTCAAAGCAACGAAGAATCCCCTAGGGCAAGGAGATCAAAATTTGCTACAACAGTGGGCTATCAATCTGAGTATTTGCCACATAGATAACTCCAAGAAGATTGCTAGGGCTAGAACCTGTTGGATTCCACCATAGAACGGTTGGTTCAAACTAATTTTTGATGGGGCAGCCAAAGGGAATCTTGGAGAGGCCAGTGGAGGAGACATAATTCGATTTGAATCAGGTATGTTTGTGGCTACCTACACTGGGGGGCTGGGTATTGTGAGAAATAATGAGGTTGAGGCACTAGCTATGCTTTGGGGTATTAGGATTTCTCTTTCTATGAATATTAAGCAGTTGCATGTGGAGGGAGATTCACAGCTGATCGTAAATGCTGCATTGGGGTCGGCCAGTCTTGGTTGGAATTTGTTTGCTATTGTGGGAGTGTAATGTAGAAAAAGAAGAGGGGTTTTTTGATTTAATGTAATGTGTCGTTAAATCCTCTTTTCACTACATACATTCAAGGGCATATCAACTAAGTTGAACCTCTAATTTGTGCAAGAGGATTCACCTATCAGGTTGGGTTGCCACTTGGAACGATGCAGAAGTTCATATGTATCAAATAGTATCTCAATTTAATGCTTAATTACACTTAAAACCCTAAATAAGCAAAATAGTAAGTAAATTAATGAATTGTGACAAATCCTTTCAGACTAAGGTGAAGGATAGAGATTATTAACTCACTATTTTTCAAAGTTCAAAAAGCAGAACAATCAGGGACACTGGGACTAGCACCCTAGTCCTAGGTATAGTTTTCATCACAGAATCTAAATCTCCTTCCGACACTGATCTGCACTATGTTTTCCATTTCTTCCATGGGAAAAGTGGAGGACATAGGGACTAGAGCCCTTGTCTTAGAATGTTCACCTTTGTCCTCTACTTGTTAGATCCTGAATCCTTGTTGTTTTCAACCTCCTTTCTACAACTCCACTATGTGAAACTCAATACATGTAACCTACAATCACAAAGGAGTGTGGGAGGGGGTTGTGGTGTTTAGAGGCTTGCCTCAGTCAAGCCCCGGAGAGACATTCAAGTCTTTCAAACAATGTTGTCAAATAAGAGTGCGTATCCCTGCGGGATAGAGGCAAAATCCAAATGATAAATGATCAAGAACCCATTAGATATCACCTTGTAGTGTAGATCTCATGGAAGGAAGATGCTCTTCATGCCATGAGGATATGGAGCCAAATCTGCAAATACAAACACAATAATAACACAAAATATTGCTCTACAACACAATGAATGTCTTGAATCACTTTCACAAGTTCACAATGTCATCGAATTTCCCTCTAGTTTGTAAATGAAACCTAATCATGCTTATATATGCAAATACAAACATTCCCACTAAGAATTTTGTAATTCAAACTTGAGATGTCAACATAGGACCTAAATAATGATCATAAAACTGACATTTGAATTTGGGCAAACCCAAAATAGGATAGGACTAGGGCGCTAGCGCCCAAGTCCAGCCTCCCATTTTTGTTCAAGGATAATCAAAATAGCACCCCTAGGTCCTATTTTCCATAAGACTTTGGGGTTTTCTCATTGTGAGTCAAAATTATCATGCAAGATGCTCTAAATGCACTTTAAGGACCTGGGAGCTAAACATTAAGAGGGAAAAGCCCCCAAGGGGACATTTTTTGACATAATAGGGAGATATCTACCTACTCCTTAATGCCCTAGAAGATTACAAAGTTTCTCACATCTACAGGGAAGGCAATGTTGTGGCGGATGCCATGGCTAGCCTTGGGATTAATATAAATGGATGGCGGTGTTGGAGACATTCCTCATGTCTGCCCCATAGAATTCAAATCCTTATTAAAAAAGATGGATGTAATAGTTCTTAAGTTAGCCTGTGGTGAGTGTTTTGGAGGGAGGGTTGGGATCCCTTTCCTTTGCACACTTTGGATGTGTAGTAGGAAGTATTTTACTATGTGGGGGAGGGGGGGCAACATGACTCATAATGAGGATAGAACCATTGAAATTCAAACCCATCAGGGTGAAAATAATATTGGTGTTATTCAAATCCTTCAAGGTGGGAATAATGAGGTGGATCAGATGAGGTTGACTTGGAGGATGACTAATGTATGGACGTTGCATTGGCATGATATCTCATAGAGAGTTGAGTGGATGACAGGCTGGCACAATAGCAATTATTTTCTTTCCATCCCCGTCTTCAGTGATGTTTACTTTCTCACAAGGTGGCGGGCATGGGTCTTTTTTGAGAAGGAGAACCAGGGTGGCAGGGGCTCTGCATATCACTCAAATAATTACTTTGAATTTAATTCAGAGATTCAAAGCCCTATGAAGAGACAAGATTGCACGAGCAAAATTATTTATCCTCATGCTCATTCTGGAAGGCATCCTACTCACAAAATTTGCCTTTATGATTTTCTCTCATCTTGGCTGCTTAACGGCTTACAAGCTTCTAGAATGGGTGGTGATATTGTTAAAATTGAGTCAACCTTGCTCGAGGAGTTCAGGCAGGATCCCACAGTGTGGCACATCATTAAGGAAGGGGAAGTGGCCTCCTTTCTGGAAGTCATGATAGGCCACAATGAGAATTTGTCAAGGCAATTCGCTAACTCTTGGGATGATAACAGGCTGGTTCATGTGGGGGTATTGGCTTTGAAGTTTTAGAGGAAATAATAGGGCAAGCCACAGGGTTGCCTATTAAGGGTAAGAAGCACAGCCATAGAAGTAAGGTGTCAGATCCCAATATGGGGTTGTTCTTTAAAGAGGGGGAAGCGGTTGTCAAGCTTCATGGCGGTTTTGAGAGAGAGAAGTTGCCTACTCTGTGGGGGCAAGTCTGCCTCATGATAATAAAATACTTTATGCTGGAGGGACACTTCAAGGTATTTTATCATTACCACTTTGTCTTGCTCGATCATTTCAGGAACAAGCTAGAACTTAGCTTTCCCCTTCTTTCTGCTTTCATCCCTTGAGAATTCCATTCGGTTTGGTAAGGAGATTCAGGATAAGAACCCTAACCATTTGTCCATCCCTCTCCACCAAGGGCTCATCCTTAGGCTTTATCACTTCCATCTAGCATTGTGCCTGCCCAAGCAAATTAAAGTCAATCTTTTGGAGGATCCTCTTTCAGCCCTGACCTTTGTTGTTAAGGGTAAGGGCAAAAAGTTGTTGGGTCCCCCAAAATCTTGACTCCCAAAAGCCCTAAAGGGGAACCCAGAATTTTGGAAAACAATGGAAATTCACCTGTGGGGACCTTATTCTAGAGTCTAAGTTTAAAACCCCCAAAAAAGCTAGCATGAAAAATGATTCCCCTACCCTAGAGATTGATAAGGGAACTATGGTGTTCGCTAAGAGGGCCTGGGAGGTCAAGGAGGATAAGGGTACTCGACAGCCCAAGAAGGCTAAGACTTGGAGAGTTGAATTTCTGAGGGATGAGGGGACTTTGAAAGTCATTAACGTCAAGACCGGGCCCAAACAAGGGGAGAGTGGGGACTTGGGTGTTGTTATTGTTGCTACTAAAAATGTGGCCCATGGTGTTCAGAGGTCCAGTCGTATTGTCAATATTCCTTCCACCATTCCGCAGGGAATGGACATTTCTGATGCATCTGAGTTTGTGGAGGACACATTAGGGGAGGGGGAAGATGAGACTCCAACTGAATCAATCTATGAGGATGAAGGAGCCAGTCACTTTCCTGAATTGAATCTGCCATACTGGGATGATGGAGAGGAGGAAATAGAAGAAGCTCAGGGGAAGAAAATGAAGGATGGCTACTCATTGTGTAGCAAGACTACAGAGGAGATGGCCAAGCTTAAAACTAGGATTGACAAACTCCAGAAGAAATGGCGGGTGATGGTAGAATTTGCGGCTAAGGCTCTCCACTATGCAGTGTATGTGTCCTTGGTTGCTAAAGAATTCGATGATAAGGTCAAAGGTATTGGGGTGAATAGTTTGGGTGACTACAAAGACATGGTTAAATTCCTGTCTAAGTACAAGATTTCTAATAGTCCCTAGTTGGTCTGTTGGTCTCTAATTTTTTGTTGTTTTTGATTAGTGCTTATTTTTTGTTGTTGTTTGTGTGCTGTTAATGTACTATCTCTGGCTCATTTAAGGCTTGGTTTCACCCTGTGGGCTGCTTTGTAAAGGATTTTGGACCCTCTTCTCTAGTTGAACTAATAAAAAACATAATATATACATCCTAATGCACAACAAAAAATAGCCCTTCATGAGCACTTATTGCCCATCTATGGTCAAACATGAAGAATTTGCAATACAAAATTTCTCATATTGACACACCTAAACAAGTAAACTAATTTCAAACATGTTGCACTACTAGGACTTACCACTACAAAATAATTGTTAAAATTTGATACACTACTATATATTGTTGAATGAATAATTATAACGAGTGTCAAAAGGTGTAACTACAATGACAATGAGAGGCAGATTATAATGGCCCAAGTGTGTTCACAAAAACCTTTTAACATAAATTTAATGGTCATTTACACATCAAATTAATAAATAGTAATTAATATAACATTAAAATATATATAGGGTATTTAAATGTTTAAATTATATCTTTTACATTATGTTATATTTATAATTTATATATGTGGTATTTAAATATTTAAATTGTATTTTTATCCCAAGAGACATAAAACCAATGATAGAAGGGGTGGATTGTAACAGTGCGTGTTCACAAAAAAAAAACCCTTAACATAATTTTTTGATGGATATTTACATGTTAAATTAATAATTAGCATATATATATATGGTTTTATTTATATATAAAGTTCATAGAAGATTCAATATATAGAGAACTTACAAAATAAAACAATAAGTCAAAAAAGTTAATATCTGAAGAGGACATTTAGAATTGAGTAGAAGGTGTAATGGCCTAATAAATGAAGTTCATCTGAGATGTTTCTTATTCTCTTTGGTTTTAGGTAAACCATTTTTTAACATGATTTGCAACTACTTTACTACATTAGCTACTTGGTCGTGTAGGAAAAAGAAGCCCAATAAAATCATACAATAGAAGCAATACAAACAAAATTTTAAGCAATAACAAAATGAAAGAAATAACAAACACAAAATACATAATATTTCACTTGGGAAAAGCCTTTCAAGTAAAAAATGAGCACAATAACCTTTTTTCTTATTGTAGAAAACTCACCATTTAGAATACAACGATAAAGCTCCTACTTAACCATAATACATGTGTAGATATTAATAGGCACATCAATAGTGGTTTTACAGTGCCATGGACACTAAAACCATGTGCAAAAAAGCAACCTATAAAAGCATGCAAAGTACACAACACATTTCTAATAGGCCAATTACTTGAAATTTGTGGTTATTGCATACATTTTGACATCTTAGTGTACTCCATCTTGGTGATTCATAATGGTAAAATGGTGTATCTCATAGTGAAAATAGATTTCTCAAACATGTTATATAAGTCAATTTGATGCTTGATAGGACAATACTCTAAACTCCACAAAAACCAAATGATTTTCTTAGTCGTTTAAGGAACGACATAACAACAAATTTATAAAGATCTATCCTAAAGCTTAGCTCCAATGTCGGTAATTCTATCCACCTCTTTATTATGATTCCTTCAGATGTGTTAAAATTCAACCTAAGAAAATTGATTGATAAGAATTTTGATGCCTTTGACTATGTATGAAACATTGACAAGTTTAAAGTAGGCCTTGGTCATTATGTCTATAATGAGTTGAGAGTCCTTGAAAACTTTTGAAGATTCAATTGCTTCCTCTTTGACCAAAGAAAGAACCAACTTTAGAGTGTAGATTTCAACATTGGTATTCAAAGTAGAGCTAATATTAACAACATAACTAAGGTCTATTTTTTTGTTAAGAAGGAGAATTCTCCCTCTCCAACCAATCCCCAATTACCTTTGAGGCGCCATTAAAAAATAGAGAGAAACCATGGTTGAAAAGAGGAGGGATTCCCTTCTTAGACCCTTTTCCTTTCTTGATAGATTTGTATCTTTGATTAATAGTCTCTTTTAAAAGGGACTGTACCATGTTGACTGTGACCCAGGACTAGGAGCTTTGATCCTTGAACATGATAATGTTTCTTGCCTTCCAGATCCTCAAAAAAAGATACTGAGAGAGGTGTTTTGTAGTAAAGGGCCATTGAGATTATTTATGTTATGAAAGGTGTCTCAACCTTGCAACTACAAAAGGTTTCTATTCTTCCCAATTTTGGTCTTTTCGAATACCCTTTATCTTGAAGAATGGTTTAGAACTTTCAAAGTTTCCAAAAGGGGCTAAAAATGGCAGGGCTTACTATTTTTAGTAACTCTACATTTGAGCATAGATAGAACCAAAATTTTCCCAAAAGTTCTGGAACTGCCAAGTAAACATCTTGGGTGAGTTTCGACTCAAGATCATACCTAGATTGCAAGATATTAAAGTTTTCATTTTTGAAACTCCTGAAAAAAGTTTTGAACTCAGATTTGAGGCACTTAGAGGTCCATAAATGCCTTGAAATTTGTCATAACCAAAAAAGTAGGTTATGGATTGATAGATCTCTTCACGAGATTTCCAACGCATCAAACAGTTTGTCAATCAGACACTTGAATCAAAAGTTATGGCCTCCAGAAGTTGGACCTCCTATTTTGGGAAATGTGAAAACGTGTTGGACAATTAAAAGAGTTGTAAAAGGGAGAGTTACACATGTTGGTGTGTAATTTGGCACATCACAAGGCATCTTTAATTGGAGATAATTTGGGCACCACTTTTGAGTTTTTGGCTCATGGTTTTGTAATTACCATTGATAGTTTACTGTATTGTATCTCCTATATATCAGGAGCTTGATATGGAGGTTGTGTGTAAGAGTCTTATAGATGTTGAGTTTCCTCCAGATCTCTAGTTAGTTATACTCCTGTGAAAGATTGCTCTACAAGTATATTGTAATCTTCTTAATTACTAAATAATATATTGGGTGGCTTTGGAGTGTGGGGTTTTTTTCCCAAAAGGGTTTCCCCACTAATGACTATGTTGTGGTATGATTGCTATTTCTGTTTATTTCTATAACTGTTGTGAAGATCTGAAAAGTTCTGCATATCCCTCCCCTCAAGATTAGTGTAGGAAGTTGTTTCGCTACCTTATCTTCCTTACAATTTACACACCCTTTGAAAAGAGTTTGGGATGTTAATGAAATATCCTCAATGAAGGTTTAATGACTAAATTCTTAGGATATTAAGTTTTATTATCAATCTATATAAAATTCACAGATTTTCACACAACTTAACAAGCTAGAATAACACCAAACTTGAACAAATTTCACCATAAACTCCCCCAACTAATTCCTTACTAAAATGAACTAATTTTTCATTACAAAGGACTGATATAATAGTCTTAATCTAACAGCAACAAAAAACACCAAACTGAAATTGAAAACTACACAGATACACACAGTGCTAAAATACACAATATGTGTTTCAACCTACCCAACCAAACTTACGCCCAAACTGAAAGATTCTTTGAACAACTATTGGGAATGATGAATATCAACAAAATCACAACAAATTATGGTTCCACAATAGTAGAGACCAAACACAACACATTGGAAAGTCACACTGCATAAACTAAACTTGTAAACACATCAACACTGAACACACACGAAATCTACCGAATCTGCAACAATCCTTGAAGATTCAATACACTCCTTGGGTGAAGATTCCCTCAAGAACCAAAGTGTTTTCATCATCTGATTCTAGCAACCAATGGGTTTTTGTCCATGGCCATTATCTCCTATGGGTTTTCGTCCACAGAAGAAACTGTCAAACACAAGTATCCATACAAAAATATGAGTTGATGAAAATGCCAAAAGATGCTCCTGTATGCAACAAGGCCTATATTGATAAACTTCAAGCTCAAATTGGGCACCCAAAATCCATGCCCCATTTTGGTGGGAAAATAATAATCTAGAATATGCTTGGGAATCCCACTCCACTCGCATGCCCAAAATTAGCTTGCCTCTTACAACAACCAACTTGCAAGATCAACCTATCATAAATATTATAAATATTATTAAAATATCTTTTGGCAGTTACAAGACAGCACATGAGAATCCTCGCCCCCACTTGTGTAATAATATTCAACATTTAATATTTTATTGCTCCTGAAAAATTATAATTTCCTAAATTTACGAGAAATATAATAAAAATATTAAATTAAATATTTTCCCTTATTTTAATATTAGTCCATGGGAAATAGGAATGGACTAATAAATCCACCAATTTTATTTTATTAAAAAGGGGACATTACAAGTCTACCCTTCCCAAAATTGCTTGTCCTCAAGCAATTTCCAAACAAGATGCTAGGAATCACCATGCCACTTGATGCATCATGCTATATTTTCAATAGAGTCTAGATCTGGAACTTGATAGGTGATGAATCTCCAGCCAAGGAATAGTTTGCATACTTGAATAGTTAAGTGTCTCGAAGCAAACATCTAAAATTAAACTACAATTTTCTTGTAATTTGAACCTTGTACTTGTCAAGAGAGACAACTCCTACCAAAGAACACTACAAATTCTACTTTCTCTGTCATCCATAAAACCCTTGTTCACATCATGTAATTTGATCACCTCTTTGAAGAACAACTTGAACTCATAAGAATATATATGAAAGAAATGTGCAATACTCACAATATCATAAGTGCCATTCTTAACGAAATCCTCAATGCAATGTTTGATTAAACCTTTCCCTCTCTATCTTGAATCAAGCAACGAATGCAACCAAACTTTTGTATACTCCTCTTTGATAAATAAATGAATGTTGTCTTCTCTCCAATGTTTGGTAACTCCCATGTACATTTAGAATCTGGATCCCATACCTAACAAGTTAAACAATATACGCCAACAAGTACAACACATCCCAACTTTCGTACCCTTGACTAAAAACACCTGAAAATCTATTTGCATGAGTATAAAAAAGTGGCGTGAGGGATGAAAATGTAGGTAATATCAATGATAACAACCTAGTCCATAACTACTCTGAACAAGTTTCTTCTATCCCTTGATGTAAGTTTCCCATTACCACTTATTCCCTTCATAACTTGTTGATATTACTTAGTGCAAATGTCCAAATTTTCTTCATGCTTATGTTGTATTACTTTGATATTTATTTAAACTTCTCCTCTCATGGAACCCAAAAGCCAACTTGAAAATGCAAATTCATGCTTCAAACAATAATGAAAAAAAGTAGGCCCAAAAACATATTTTAAAGAATCTCACCTAGAACCATGATATAGGAATCATTGCATACCTTGTCTAAACTCCTATTGCTGGAAAGTTGTATCTTCATGTTGCAAGTAATGGTGAAAACATTTTGTAGAGTCTCATACTTTTCAAATTCTCCTTCACATATTCAAGGATGGCCTACCTATATGTAGCTTGACTCCAAAGATATCATACCATAATTATTAAGAAATTTTGGAATATCAAAATGATATCTATCTTGCTTACCAATTTCCAAAATCAAACTTTCCATCCTAAGCATGAGAGCTCCTTTCATATATTCCCATAAAATCAAGGGCTACCTTGAGTGTATGCTACCATATTTCTATTGTTTACAATTGTTCTTTTTATGTGATGAAGGGTCCCAAATACTTTCTTCATAGCTATAGTCCTTCATGAATTTCTTCCCAATAATTTTTATGATGATTGGAGTAGTTATCACTAATAGTGGAGACCTTCCATTAAAATCTTCATGCAAGGAAACCTCCTCAAAATGCACTAATCTACAATTACTCATAACTAAAATCACCACAATCAACAATGTACATATAATGTAACAACTACAAAAATGAAAAAACTATGCAACAATTATCAAAGTGGCCATTGGAAGATTGGTGGGCAACCATGTGAGGATTGAAAATATATCCACAAATATCTACACACTTTTGAAATCCTTCAAAAATAGCAACCTACTCTTTCTCATTATGACTTGATCCAAGTAGAGGATGTCAATCTCCCATGTAGATACTTTCGTAAAAATATCATGTTGCTGAAATCCACCACTAACTGTATCCAAATGCTCCTAGATATCTTCCCAAGTATTATTGGAGATAAAAATACTATCAACATAAATGAAATCAAAATTTCTTACCTCTTCTTCCTTGGGCTGTGACCAAGGCCTGCTCAAAATTTGGCCCCTCTCTTCTAGATTGTAATCAAGATAATTACCTTGTGTTCCCAGGACTCTTACCAGGTCGCCCCAAGCTCTACCACTAGAAAGATGGTTCAAATTAGATTGTATGTGGGCTAGAAGGTGGTTGTAAAAATTATATTTGGCTTGAAATTTCCTTTCATACAACAGTATACCAGCTGGAATATTGGCACTTAGTCTCCCCAAAGGATGAAACCTCTTACACACAACATGAGCCAAAAAGATCTTCCCAAAACCATGGTTGTAACACTACATTCTTTCACTCAAAATTATAAATGTAATGATTAGAAACCAATTAGCTACAAACACCACAACAATGACAATGGGTTGGAAAATCCTCCACTGCACGACTGAAAAATCTTCTTGGGATGCAAGGAAAGTGTGGAAAGTGCTGGAAATATTAAGGGCAATAGATCTAAAATTGGGGACCATACTCAAAGTGTCCATTTGTGCATGTCTATTGTAGCCAATACTCATCTCTAATATGTCAAATATGCATTCCTTAACTAGAAATTTCTATTTAATAATCATTCCCTTTGGTAGCCACCCTAGAAGTGTAATATTGGGCATAACCAAAATAAACCAAATACCATTATGATTAATCATCTCACCTTGGGAAAAGGTCATGAATTTCTCCCATTGATATTTCATACACATAACTATGGCAACTCATGGAGCTCCATCTTCGATGCCTTGAAGCTCTACCTCCCTTCTCTTGGATCCAACTCCATAGTGAACTTCGCATAGAATGCACCAATTACGAGCTCCATGTTTGGTTGATACTTCCAAGACTCGTGATATAGAAGTCTTTGCATATCTCTTGTTCACCCAATAGGATGACCAATTGCCTTGCCTTCATGATGCTAGGAATTTTTAGTGTCTCCTCCTTCATTAGTCCTTAAACTTGTTTGTATCTCGATACCTAAAGCACCATAACAAACTTAGTCTAAAAATCTTGAACATCAAAATGACACTTATCTTGCTTACCTACATCTAGCATCAGGCTTCCCAGAGTGACTATCTCCATTTAGTCATCACTCATGATATTGTCTTCGATCGTGGTACTTGGCTCCCATAAGTGATCTATAAACTATGAACATTGATCCTTCACAATGTGGTTATAAAGCACAACAAACCCTATGTGATTCCTCATAAACTTCCTTCCATTCCAAATGCAAGAGATGAACTCAATAGTAACATCAAAGCCTCTACCTATTTTAACCCTCAAGAGATTACTCATATATCTTATGTAAAAATAATTTGGAACTTTAAACAAAAAGTCCACATGCCCTATACTACAACTTGTACCCCTTACTCTATCACCCTCTTTTGCATGCTTTCTGTGATGACAAGAATCTTTCCATGACATAATGGGAAACAACAAATCTAAAAATTTTGCATACCTTGTGTTGCAATCAAAGTGCTCATACTCATTCGCTGAAAGAGAATTTATTGAGATATCCTCAATGCCTCCACCCATGTGACTCAAATTATTTGAACTAGGGTTAATCACAATGTTATCCCCAAATGTATATCCATCCACAATCATACTCCAAGGATCAATCCTCAGCTCACCCTTTAGAAGTTTGAAGGATAGTGCATGAGTTGGTGCATGTTCCTCCATCTTGGAAGCTTCACAATTGACAAGTGATGCATTTTCCTCCTTGACTTCATCAATATTTTCTCGACATATACAATCATTAGAAGTTAAATAAACATCTTCTATTACCAAAGAATTTGTATCTTCAAACTATATGTTAGGTTCTTTCTATTCTTTCTCAATGATGTCTTGTGTCTTTGAATTTAATTGCTCTTCTTGTTTCATGATTTCTTTAACATCCTTCAACCTTTCTTCTTCATCTGGTGACTTAGATACATCTTTCACTTTCCTTTCTGGTTCTTCATTGGAATTCACCTCTTCTTTGCTCCAACATTTATGAATTTGCTCCCAGGGTCCTTTGCATGAGAAGCAAAGTTTCTATCTTCTAAGTTCATTTTTGGTATCATCCACTTTTCTTATGATAGGGGAAATTTTATCATTTAGGAAAATTTCCTTGATTTCTTCTCCTTAACAACTTCCTTTAGTTATGACATAACTTCTTTTTTTTAGATGTTTTAGGTAGAAATGAATTTTGAATGTTATCCAACATCCATCAAAGTGAATTTTTCATTTCATCTTGGCTCCTCTTTATTTCCTTCAAATTGTCTCAAATGAAATCTGCATTTTTCTCATCTTTTAAAAATCTCAAGAATCCTTCCATGATTGACAATTCAATGTACCTTCTAGGTTGGACAAATCATAGCTCTAACACCACTGTAATATCCCTAATGAAGGTTTAATGACTAAATTCTAGGATATTAAGTTTTATTATCAAACCATAAAAACTTCACATATTTTTACACAATTTAACAAGCTATAATAGTACCAAACTTGAACAAATTTCACTAGAAACTCCCACAACTAATTCCTTATTAAAATGAACTAATTTTGCATTAAAAAAGACTAATATAACAATCTTAAATCCAACAAAAATAGCAAACACCAAACTGAAATAAAAAATTGCACAAATACACACAATGTTGAAATACATAATATACGTTTCAGCCTGCCCAGCCAAACTTACACCTAAACTGAAAGATGCTTTAAAAAACTCTTGGGAATGATGAATATCAACAAAATCACAACAAATGATGGCACCACAACAGTAGCAACCAAACACAACACATTGGAAACTCACACTACACAAACTAAAACTACAAACACAACAACACTGAACACACATGAAATATATTGAATCTGTTGGTGCCTGCATAAACATTTAGTTTTCAGACTTTCATCTGCAGGCACCTTTCATAAAAATCCAAAAATTCTAAGTCCCTCGGCCTCATTTTATGCATATCGGGCTTTGAAAAGTGCAAAAAAATTGTTCTATGCATGTGTCTTTGTATATACAAGGCCATTTGCATATACATGCGGGTTCAAATGTACATTCAGGCATACAGAGTGGTTTGTATGTTCAATCAGCTTCAAAGGGTGCATATACATTGAGGAATCTATTGCAGATTCTGGGAATATTCCCTGCTTGTATATCGGGTTGCATGTATATTTTGTGTTGTATGTTAAGACATACAACGACTAGATACAAAGGGTCAACATGCAAAGAGGATAGACATTGGCGGCATACAAGCGAAACATACAAGGGTCAATGTACATCAAGACAGATGCAATGGTGAATGTATGTCTGACATACATTGGGAATGTACATTGCAAATTTACAAAGGGGGCGCATATACATTCGCTACAGTGCAAATATACAAGGGGCCTTGTATATTCGGCAGCATACAAGGCAGCAGAGATACATGTGGTGGGGTCCGCCTCACATACAAAGCGGAATGTATATGTAGTATACATTCACTATATGCAAAGGAGAAATGTGCAAGGTCAAACATGCAAAGGAAAGTGATTCAAATCTGGGGCCCACCGCTTGTATATTTGTAATTGTATGTTTGCACATACAATCAAATATACATTCCTAATATACAAGTCGGATCTGAAGTGAGCATGCATTCTGGTTGATAAAAGTTAAAGTCCGCAGCTTGTATGCATATGTGCTTGTATATGCTGACATACAACGAAAAGATACACTGAGAGAGATACAAGCCAGATTTCAAGGGTTCTTCCAATCTGACTCATAAAAACATAGAGTCCGCGCCTTGTATGTATATCCGCGTTGTATGTTCGCGATATACAAGGCGATATACAAGGAATGAAGATACAAAAGCGGAACCCGATGGTGATTTCAAAGTGTTTTATAAATTTTTGGGGTCCGCCTTGTATATGGGCAGTTGCATGTTTATGTGTTTGCATATACAAAGAATAATGTATGTACTCTAGGCAGAAAAGGCAAAAAGGTGATTGTATGTTCACTGGAAAAGTCAGCGATGGCAAAGTGGGGCCCACGTGGCATGATTACATTGGTCTATGACTGTTCAGAATCATTTGTGACTGCAGATCTCAGCGGGAGAAAGGGGAATCGACGGCCCTGTTTTAAAATCTTTCAGCGTTTGTATGTGCACTTGTGTTTCAAGCAGGAAAACCATAGAGCGCATAGATTGATGCATTTCCTGAAGCTGCAGGTAGGTTGGCATTAATGGTGAAGTTGCAGAAGCATGGTCAAAGATAGGGACGGGCCACCTACCATCTTAAGGGCAAAAATATTGATCGACTGCACAGTTCCCAATCTCACCTACTCCCTTCCTTCTCTCTGCCTGGAACATTCAATGATTTGAGCGCTATTCTGTGGTGCGCTGTATTTGGCAGGAATTTTGAAAATGCCTTGTAATTATTGCTGAGTACACATTCTTATTATAAAATGCAAACTGTGTTACTCATTGGTGGTTGTTGAACACTTGGGCATTTTTAGGCGAAGAATAACGAAAAACAAAGTATTTTCTGGGTTGTTCTATTTCTTTTGGAGTTTATGAGTTGCATCTGAATGCACCTTGCACATATGTTTAGTTTCATGTCATGTTTATATGAAAAATGTTTCATTGCATGTGTTTATCTGTCTGTCTCCATTTGTTGTATGCATTAGCTTCTTTTCAGTCTGGTTGCTAAGGGTTTCTTAGATTCTGGAATACAGATTTATGTATTGCATGCTTAATCTTTTGACTTCCATTCAAGGAATGGATTAAATTGTTTTAGGTTAAGTATGGAGAAGAGTGTATGGCAATAGGGATGTTTGTAAGTAGAGGCAGCTAAATACTCAGTCTTGGGTGGTGTTTGTAAGGCAAATACCAGTTCTAACCCCTTGAAACTTGGATGCCAGTTGCAAACCATTCTCTTGTATACGTCTAGTTGACTCCTTGCCCTGAGATAAGCACCGGTCTGCTTCTGGATTAGTAGTTATGATCCAAAACCCCCTGTCTTGCATCCAAAAATTAATACAAATCCTTTCAAATTCCCACCTGTTAGTTGTAGGAGTAGGATTAGGACCCCTGCATACTCTCATTCTCAACCAGTTAGATATGTCCAAGAGTGTTACCAAACTTGTGATCTATCATTTAAACCTTGGTCCATACATGAGAGTATTCTTCCTGTTATTGTAAAGCTAAATCTTTTTATCATTGGGTGAGTCAAAGTTGAATCTTTAGCTATAGGGATACCCCCCTTGGTGCGGCAGAACCAGAAGTGAAGGGGAGGCAGCTCACGCAACCTCCCATATCTATTGGCCAAATCTACCTGTGCATTGGAACTGGCAAACCCTCTGCCGATTCAAACACTAACAGAAATGGTGACTCTGCTGGGGACTGAAGAGAAAGAGTGAATTTGTGCCCATCCACGTCACCAACAAATGGTGACTCCGCTAGGGAACATGAGTCAAATAATATGAAATCATTGCTGCATATCCGATTCTCTAATGTGAATATGGTGCTCTACTGGTGGAATGAACTCAAAAAAATATTTGTTCTATGATAAGCTTTCAGTTGTTTGAAAATTTTATCCTCTTTGGAGAGGTGGCGACTCTGCAAAAAAGTTTTAGTGCACATGAAAGGCTGATGTATGTTATTGTGATCCAAGAATGTTTTGTTCAAGATTGCAACATCTGGATGAGAAAAGGTACTTGGTTTCCTCCCACTTGTATTTGTTATTTTATTGCATAAGTTAAGCGCCAAAGGGAAGCCTTAGGTCTTAGGCAAACATAAGATGTATGAAAGTAAAACTTATATGAATCCAAACATGTATTCACCCATACTCAGCCAGGAGGGGGATGAAGTGTTATGTAAAAAGATTGAAGAGATAAAGAATAGGTTGATATCCTTAGAGGCTCGGCAGGCTCAGTTAAATAGTAACCCTGTTGTGTCTGCCAATCAGAAGGCTAAACCTCTTGTCAATTTTTTTGATCCTTTGTATGACCAACTAGATTTGTCATGGTTGATTATCAAGTTGAAAGTATGCCTACTAAAATTTACAATCAGATGCCTAGATTTAGTGGACACAGTGCGTGTGATGGGGGTGCACATATCCAAAACTTTCACTGCGTCATGGAGAAACATTCATTTAGAGATGAGGATATGTGGATGAGGTTTTTTGTTAGATCCTTTGGTGCTAGAGCTAGAGATTGGTATTTGAGCTTTCCAAAGAGATCCTTTGCCTGTTGGGATGAACTTGCTGACTCTTTTAGAAAGGACTTTGCAAGAGAGCCTATTGATCTTGTTGCAAGATTAATGGAAATTAGAAGACAAGATGAAGAGCCCAGTATTGATTTCAGTCATAGATTTGCAGTAGCCCTTTCACAAATCCCTGAGGACTTCAGACCTGATACTCCAACCTGCATTGGCATATATTTTGAAGCTTTTGAGAAGGGCTCTAGTGCATTGTTAAGGGAATTCAAGATAACAAGTGTGCAGATGGCATACGAGTTTTTAGAAAATACAGAAAAAATGAGGAATGAGCACATGCAAAATTCCCTCTCCACAGGCTTTGGTAGGAGTAGCAGTTGTGTGGCTGCAAATGGCCAAGTGATCATGGCATCATTTGAAGATAAATGTGAAAATGAAAAGATTAAAGTTGACAATGCTGCTATGTTTGAACATAATGCTAATAACAATGCTCGATTGGATTGTTCACCAGTTGAGGGTGCCAATGAGAGGATCAATGATGACTCCCATTTTAAGGTTGAGGTATCTAGTTCTGAAAATAATGATGAGGTTACAAACTGCAATGAATGCTTGTTTGAATGGGTTTGGGGAGATGATTGTGAGTATTGTGCTCAAGATAGAGAAGGAATGAGAAAACAAATGAGCAATTCCATATTTGAGTCACTGCCTTATATTCAGACGCATGGAGATGATGAAGAGTAATCAAAGATTGAAACAAGCAATAGTAATGGGCATGATTGTTCTTCATTTGATTATAGTTTTGTTTGTGATACACAAGTTGATACTCCTCCACACAAGGAATTCATTGGTAATGAAAATGCATGTTTGGCTGCCCATGAACCAGTGGCATACTGTAATGAAATTGTAACACTTGGTTCAACCCTTTTTGATACATATGTTGAGGAGGATTTTGTTTTTCATTCTAATAAAAGAGAGACCAATATATATCATGAAGATTGCTGCAAGGATGTGCTTTTGTGTGATCCTTTCCAATTTGGTGTAGTTGATAATTGTTGACATGATGTGCACAATTGTGAATATGAAAGCTTTTTATTTGATATGCCAGATTATGATGAAATGAGGCCTGATGATCCTAGCCGTATGGTGGACTTTGAGTGCTTTTAGTTTTCAGTTCAGCTAGGAGATCATTTTACAATGCATATTGCTGATATAGATGATGATAAATGTTATATTTCATATGGGAGTACATGGTTTAATGAATATGACATTCACATGTTTGCTTGATGCCGAAGGTTATTTAAATAAGGTTGATAGAGGCAAGATCAATGAGACGCTTATACATGCAAATGATAGGGTTTGTTTATGGTCAGGTAATGGCAGTATCTTCAGGCTTGATCCAGTGATTGTAGATGAAAATAGGGTATTTGACAAAGGGAGATACTAGTTTTTTTCTTTTTGGTGGCCCTGGGCCACCAAGTATGTTTCAAAATTGTGATTTGTGATGCAGGTTGGTGTAATGTTTGACTCTGTTGCCCAATGGATAAGGACTGGTCTGCATCCCAGAGATTTATGGTTCTCGCCATGCCTGCAAGAGGCATGCGTCCCCAGACAGAGCCAGTGTTGGTGCCTGCATAAACATTCAAGTTTCAGACTTTCATTTGCAGACACCTTTCATAAAAATCCAAAAATTCTAAGTCCCTTGTCCTCATTTTATGCATATCGGGCTTTGAAAAGTGCAAAAAAAATTGTTGTATGCATCTGTCTTTGTATATACAAGGCCATTTGTATATACATGCAGGTTCAAATGTCCATTCGGGCATACAGAGCGGTTTGTATGTTCAATCAGCTTCAAAGGGTGCATATACATTAAGGAATCTATCACAGATTCTGGGAATATTCCCTGCTTGTATATCGGGTTGCATGTATATTTTGTGTTGTATGTTAAGACATACAACAGCTAGATACAAAGGGTCAACATGCAGAGAGGATATACATTGGTAGCATACAAGCGAAACATACAAGGGTAATTGTACATCGAGATAGATGCAATGGTGAATGTATATTCGACATACATTGGGAATGTACATTACAGATTTACAAAGGGGGCACATATACATTCGCTACAATGCAAATATACAAGGGACCTTGTATATTCGACAACATACAAGGTAGCAGAGATACATGTGGTGGGGTCTGCCTCACATACAAAGTGGAATGTATATGCAGTATACATTCGCTATATGCAAAGGAGAAATGTGCAAGGTCAAACATGCAAAGGAAAGTGATTCAAATCTGGGGCCTACCGCTTGTATATTTGCGATTGTATGTTTGCATATACAATCGAATATACATTCCTAATATACAAGTCAGATCTGAAATGAGCATGCATTCCGATTGATAAAAGTTGAAGTCCACGTCTTGTATGCGTATGTGCTTGTATATGCCGACATACAATGAAAAGATACACTGAGAGAGATACAAGTTAGATTTCAAGGGTTCTTCCAATCCGACTCATAAAAACATGGAGTCTGTGCCTTGTATGTATATCCGCGCTGTATGTTCGCGATATACAGGGTGATATATAAGGAATGAAGATACAAAGCGGAACCCGATGGTGATTTCAAAGTGTTTTATAAAGTTTTGGGGTCCACCTTGTATATAGGCAGTTGCATGTTTATGCGTTTGCATTTTCAAAGAAGAATGTATGTGCTCTAGGTAGAAAAAGGCAAAAAGGTGATTGTATGTTCTCTGGAAAAGTCAGCGATGGCAAAGTGGCACCCACGTGGCACGATTACATTGGTCTACGACTGTTCAGAATCATTTGTGACCGCAGATCTCAGCGGGAGAAAGGGGAATCGACGGCCTTGTTTTAAAATATTTCAACGAAGGATTTCCTTTGTATGTGCACTTGTGTTTCAAGCAGGAAAACCATAAAGCATGCAGATTGATGCATTTCCTAAAGCTGCGGGTAGGTTGGCATTAATGGTGAAGTTGCATAAGCATGGTCAAAGATAGGGACACACCACCTACCATCTTAAGGGCGAAAATCTTGAGCGGCTGCACAGTTCTTGATCTCACCTGCTCCCTTCCTTCTCTCTGCCTGGAACATTCAATGATTTGAGCGCCATTCTGTGGTGTGCTAGATTTGGCAGAAATTTTAAAAATGCCTTGTAATTATTGCTGAGTACATAGTCTTGTTATAAAATGCAAACTGTGTTACTCATTGGTGGTTGTTGAACACTTGGGCATTTTGGGGGGAAGAATAACAAAAAATAGAGTGTTTTCTGGGTTGTTCTATTTCTTTTGGAGTTTATGAGTTGCATCTGAATGCATCTTGCACATATGTTTAGTTTCATGTCATGTTTATATGAAAAATGCTTCATTGCATGTGTTTATCTGTCTGTCTCAATTTGTTGTATGCATTAGCTTCTTTTCAGTCTGGTTGCTAAGGGTTTCTCAGATTCTGGAATACAGATTTATGTATTGCATGCTTAATCTTTTGACATCCATTCAAGGAATGGATTAAATTGATTTAGGTTAAGTATGGAGAAGAGTGTATGGCAGTAGGGATGTTTGTAAGTAGAGGCAGCTAAATACTCAGTCTTGGGTGGTGTTTGTAAGGCAAATACCAGTTCTAACCCCTTGAAACTTGGATGCTAGTTGCAAACCATTCTCTTGTATACGTCTAGTTGACTCCTTGCCCTGAGATAGGCACCGGTCTGCTTCTGGATTAGTAGTTATGATCCAAAACCCCCTGTCTTGCATCCAAAAATTAATACAAATCCTTTCAAATTGCCACCTGTTAGTTGTAGGAGTAGGATTAGGACCCCTACATACTCTCATTCTCAACTAGTTAGATATGTCCAAGTGTGTTGCCAAACTTGTGATCTATCATTCAAACCTTGGTCCATACGTGAGAGTATTTTGCCTATTATTGTAAAGCTAAATCTTTTTATCATTTGGCAAGTCAAGGTCGAATCTTTAGCTATAGGGATACCCCCCTTGGTGCGGCAGAACCAGAAGTGAAAGGGAGGCAGTTCACGCAACCTCCCGTATCTATTGGCTGAATCTGCCTGTGCATTGGAACTGGCAAACCCTCTGCCAATTTAGACACTAACAGAAATGGTGACTTTGCTGGGAACTGAAGAGAAAGAGTGAATTTGTGCCCATCCGAGTCACCAACAAATGGCAACTTCGCTAGGGAACAGGAGTCAAATAATGTGAAATCATTATTGCATATCTGGTTCTTTCATGTGAATATGGTGCTCTGCTGGTGGAATGAACTCAGAAAAATATTTGTTCTATGATAAGCTTTCAGTTGTTTGAAAATTTTATCCTCTTTGGAGAGGTGGAGACTCTGCAAAAAAGTTGTAGTGAACATGAACGGCTACTGTATGTTATTGTGATCCAAGAATGTTTTGTTCAAGATTGCAGCATCTGGATGAGAAAAGGTACTTGGTTTCTTCCTACTTGTATTTGTTATTTTATTGCATAAGTTAAGTGCCAAAGGGTTGCATTAGGTCTTAGGTAGACATAAGATGTCTAAAAGTAAAATTTATATGAATCCAAACATGTATTCGCCCATACTCAGCCAGGAGGGGGATGAAGTGTTATGTAAAAAGATTAAAGAGATAAAGAATAGGTTGATATCCTTAGAGGCTCGGAAGGCTCAGTTAAATAGTAACCTGTTGTGTCTGCCAGTCAAAAGGCTAAACCTCTTGTCAATTCTTTTGATCCTTTGTATGACCAACTAGATTTGTCATGGGTTGATTATCAAGTTGAAAGTATGCCTACTAAAATTTACAATCAGATGCCTAGATTTAGTGGACATAGTGCGTGTGATGGGGGTGCACATATCCAAACCTTTCACTTCTTCATGGAGAAACATTCATTTAGAGATGAGGATATGTGGATGAGGTTTTCTGTTAGATCCTTTGGTGCTAGAGCTAGAGATTGGTATTTGAGCTTTCCAAAGAGATCCTTTGCCTGTTGGGATGAACTTGTTGGCTATTTTAGAAAGGAATTTGCAAGAGAACCTGTTGATCTTGTTGCAAGATTAATGGAAATTAGAAGACAAGATGAAGAGCCCAGTATTGATTTCAGTTAGAGATTTGCAGTAGCCCTTTCACAAATCCCTGAAGACTTTAGACCTGATATTCCACCCTGCATTGGCATATATTTTAAAGCTTTTGAGAAGGGCTCTAGTGCATTGTTAAGGGAATTCAAGATAACAAGTGTGCAGATGGCATACGAGTTTTTAGAAAATATAGAAAAAATGAGGAATGAGCACATGTAGAATTCCCTGTCCACAGGCTTTGGCATGAGTAGTAGTTGTGTGGCTGCAAATGACCAAGTGATCATGGCATCATTTGAAGATAAATGTGAAAATGAAAAGATTAAAGTTGACAATGCTACTATGTTTGAACATAATGCTGATAACAATGCTCAATTGGATTGTTCACCAGTTGAGGGTGCAAATGAGAGGATCAATGATGACTCCCATTTTAAGGTTGAGGTATATGGTTCTAAAAATGATGATGAGGTTATGGACAGCAATGAATGCTTATTTGAATGGGTTTGTGGAGATGATTGTGAGTATTGTGCTCAAGATAGAGAAGGAATGAGCAAACAAATGAGCAGTTCCATGTTTGAGTCATTGCCTTTTATTCAGACGCATGGAGATGATGAAGAGCAATCAGAGATTGAAACAAGCAATAGTAATGGGCATGATTGTTCTTCATTTGATTATAGTTTTGTTTGTGATACACAAGCTGATACTCCTCCACACAAGGAATTCATTGGTAATGAAAATGCATGTTTGGCTGCCCATGAACCAGTGGCATACTGTAATGAAATTGTAACACTTGGTTCAACCCTTTTTGATACATATGTTGAGGAGGATTTTGTTTTTCATCCTGATAAAAGAGAGACCAACATATATCATGAAGATTGCTGCAAGGATGTGCTTGTGTGTGATCCTTTCCAATTTTGTGTAGCTGATAATTGTTGACATGATGTGCACAATTGTGAATATGAAAGCTTTTTATTTGATATGCCAGCTTATGATGAAATGAGGCCTGATGATCCTAGTTGTATGGTGGACTTTGAGTGCTTTCAGTTTTCAGTTTAGCTAGGAGATCATTTTACAATGCATATTGTTGATATAGATGATGATAAATGTTATATTTCATATGGGAGTACATGGTTTAATGAATATGACATTCACATGTTGCTTGATGCCAAAGGTTATTTGCATAAGGTTGATAGAGGCAAGCTCAATGAGACGCTTATACATGCAAATGATAGGGTTTGTTTATGGTAAGATAATGGCAGTATCTTTAGGCTTGATCCAGTGATTGCAGATGAAAACAAGGTATTTGACAAAGGGAGATACTGGTTTATCCTTTTTGGTGGCCCTAGGCCACCAAGTATGTTTCAAAATTGTGATTTGTGATGCAGGTTGGTGCAATGTTTGACTCTGTTGCCCAATGGATAAGGACTGGTCTGCATCCCAAAGATTTATGGTTCTCGCCATGCGTGCAAGAGACATGCATCCCCAGACAGAGCCAGTGTTGGTGCCTGCATAAACATTCAAGTTTCAGACTTTCATCCGTAGGCACCTTTCATAAAAATCCAAAAATTTTAAGTCCCTCGGCCTCATTTTATGCATATCGGGCTTTGAAAAGTACAAAAAAATTGTTGTATGCATGTGTCTTTGTATATACAAGGCCATTTCAATATATATGCGGGTTCAAATGTACATTCGGGCATACAGAGCAGTTTGTATGTTCAATCAGCTTCAAAGGGTGCATATACATTGAGGAATCTATCACAAATTCTGGGAATATTCCCTGCTTGTATATCAGGTTGCATGTATATTTTGTGTTGTATGTTAAGACATACAACAGCTAGATAGAAAGGGTCAACATGCAAAGAGGATATACATTGGCGGCATACAAGCAAAACACACAAGGGTCAATGTACATCGAGACAGATGCAATGGTGAATGTATGTCCGACATACATTGGGAATGTACATTGTAGATTTACAAAGGGGGTGCATATACATTCGCTACAGTGCAAATATACAAGGGGCCTTTTATATTTGGCAACATACAAGGCAGCAGAGATACATGTGGTGGGGTCCGCCTCACATACAAAGCGGAATGTATATGCAGTATACATTCGCTATATGCAAAGGAGAAATGTGCAAGGTCAAACATGCAAAGGAAAGTGATTCAAATTTGGGGCCCACCGCTTGTATATTTGCGATTGTATGTTTGCACATACAATCAAATATACATTCCTAATATGAAAGCCAGATCTGAAGTGAGCATGCATTCTGGTTGATAAAAGTTGAAGTCTACGGCTTGTATGTGTATGTGCTTGTATATGCCGACATACAACGAAAAGATACACTGAGAGAGATACAAGTCATATTTCAAGGGTTCTTCCAATCCGACTCATAAAAACATGGAGTCTACACCTTGTATGTATATCCGCATTGTATGTTCGCGATATACAAGGAATGAAGATACAAAGCGGAACTTGATGGTTATTTCAAAGTGTTTTATAAAGTTTTGGGGTTCACCTTGTATATGGGCAGTTGCATGTTTATGTGTTTGCATATACAAAGAAGAATGTATGTGCTCTAGGCGGAAAAGGCAAAAAGGTGATTGTATGTTCGCTGGAAAAGTCAGCGATGGCAAAGTGGTGCCCACGTGGCGTGATTACATTGGTCTGTGACTGTTCAGAATCATTTGTAACCGCAGATCTCAGCGGGAGAAAGGGGAATCGACAGCCATGTTTTAAAATCTTTCAGCGAAGGATTTCCTTTGTATGTGCACTTGCATTTCAAGCGGGAAAACCATAGAGCACGTAGATTGATGCATTTCCTGAAGCTGTAGGTAGGTTGGCATTAATGGTGAAGTTGCAGAAGCATGGTCAAAGATAGGGATGGTCCACCTACCATCTTAAGGGCAAAAATCTTGAGCGGCTGCACAGTTCCCTATCTCACCTACTCCCTTTCTTCTCTCTGCCTAGAACATTCAATGATTTGAGCGCCATTCTGTGGTGCACTGTGTTTGGCAGGAATTTTGAAAATGCCTTGTAATTATTGATGAGTACACAGTCTTGTTATAAAATGCAAACTATGTTACTCATTGGTGGTTGTTGAAGACTTGGGCATTTTTGGGGGAAGAATAATGAAAAATAGAGTATTTTCTGGGCTGTTCTATTTCATTTGGAGTTTATGAGTTGCATCTGAATGCACCTTGCACATATGTTTAGTTTCATTACATGTTTATATGAAAAATGCTTCATTGCATGTGTTTATCTGTCTGTCTCCATTTGTTGTATGCATTAGCTTCTTTTGAGTCTAGTTGCTAAGGGTTTCTCAGATTTTGGAATACATATTTATGTATTGCACGCTTAATCTTTTGACTTCCATTCAAGGAATGGATTAAATTGTTTTAGGTTAAGTATGGAGAAGAGTGTATGGCAGCAAGGATGTTTGTAAGTAGAGGCAACTAAATACTTAGCCTTGGGTGGTGTTTGTAACGCAAATACCAGTTCTAACCCCTTGAAACTTGGATGCCAGTTGCAAACCATTCTCTTGTATACGTCTAGTTGACTCCTTACCTTGAGATAGGCACCGATCTGCTTCTGGATTAGTGGTTATGATCCAAAACCCCCTGTCTTGCATCCAAAAATTAATACAAATCCTTTCAAATTCCCACCTATTAGTTGTAGGAGTAGGATTAGGACCCCTGCATACTCTCATTCTCAACCAGTTAGATATGTCCAAGAGTGTTGCCAAAGTTGTGATCTATCATTCAAACCTTGGTCCATATGTGAGAGTATTCTGCCTATTATTGTAAAGCTAAATCTTTTTATCATTGGGCGAGTCAAGGTTGAATCTTTAGCTATAGGGATACCCCCCTTGGTGTGGCAGAACCAGAAGTGAAAGGGAGGCAGCTCACGTAACCTCCCGTATCTGTTGGCGGAATCTGCCTGTGCATTGGAACTGGCAAACCCTCTGCCGATTCAAACACTAATAGAAATGGCGACTCCGCTGGGGACTGAAGAGAAAGAGTGAATTTGTGCCCATCCGAGTCACCAACAAATGGCAACTCCACTAGGGAACAGGAGTCAAATAGTGTGAAATCATTGTTGCATATCTGATTCTTTCATGTGAATATGGTGCTCTGCTGGTGGAATGAACTTAGAAAAATATTTGTTCTATGATGAGCTTTCAATTGTTTGAAAATTTTATCCTCTTTGAAGAGGTGGCGACTCTATAAAAAAGTTTTAGTGCACATGAAAGGTTGATGTATGTTATTGTGATCCAAGAATGTTCTATTCAAGATTGCAGTGTTTGGATGAGAAAAGGTACTTGGTTTCTTCCCACTTGTATTTGTTGTTTTATTGCATAAGTTAAGTGCCAAAGGGAAGCCTTAGGTCATAGGCAGACATAAGATGTCTAAAAGTAAAACTTATATGAATCCAAACATGTATTCGCGCATACTCATCCAGGAGGGGGATGAAGTGTTATGTAAAAAGATTGAAGAGATAAAGAATAGGTGTATATCCTTAGAGGCTCGGCGGGCTCAGTTAAATAGTAACCATGTGTCTACCGGTCAGAAGGCTAAACCTCTTGTCAATTCTTTTGATCCTTTTTATGACCAACTAGATTTGTAATAGGTTGATTATCAAGTTGAAAGTATGCCTGCTAAAATTTACAATTAGATGCCTAGATTTAGTGGACACAGTGCGTGTGATGGGGGTGCACATATCCAAAACTTTCACTGCATCATGGAGAAACATTCATTTAGAGATGAGGATATGTGGATGAGGTTTTTTGTTAGATCATTTGGTGCTAGAGCTAGAGATTGGTATTTAAGCTTTCCAAAGAGATCCTTTGCCTATTGGGATGAACTTGTTGACTGTTTTAGAAAGGAATTTGCAAGAGAACTTATTGATCTTGTTGCAAGATTAATGGAAATTAGAAGACGAGATGAAGAGCCTAGTATTGATTTCAGTCATAGATTTGCAGTAGCCCTTTCACAAATCCCTGAAGACCTCAGACCTAATACTCTAGCCTGCATTGGCATATATTTTGAAGCTTTTGAGAAGGGTTGTAGTGCATTGTTAAGGGAATTCAAGATAACAAGTGTGCAGATGGCATACGAGTTTTTAGAAAATACAAAAAAAAATGAGGAATAAGCACATGCAGAATTCCCTGTCCACGGGCTTTGGCATGAGTAGCAGTTGTGTGACTACAAATGACCAAGTGATCATGGCATCATTTGAAGATAAATGTGAAAATGAAAAGATTGAAGTTGATAATGCTGCTATGTTTGAACATAATGCTGATAACAATGCTCAATTAGATTGTTCACCAGTTGAGGGTGCCAATGAGAGGATCAATGATGACTCCCATTATATGGTTGAGGTATCTAGTTTTGAAAACAATGATGAGGTTATGGACATCAATGAATGCTTGTTTGAATGGGTTTGTGGAGATGATTGTGAGTATTGTGCTCAAGATAGAGAAGGAATGAGCAAACAAATGAGCAGTTCCATGTTTGAGTCATTGCCTTTTATTCAGACGCATGGAGATGATGAAGAGAAATCATAGATTGAAACAAGCAATAGTAATGGGCATGATTATTCTTCATTTGATTATAGTTTTGTTTGTGATACACAAGCTGATACTCCTCCACACAAGGAATTCATTGGTAATGAAAATGCATGTTTGGCTGCCCATGAACCAGTGGCATACTGTAATGAAATTGTAACACTTGGTTCAACCCTTTTTGATACAGATGTTGAGGAGGATTTTGTTTTTCATCCTGATAAAAGAGAGACCAACATATATCATGAAGATTGCTGCAAGGATGTGCTTGTGTGTGATCCTTTCCAATTTGGTGTAGCTGATAATTGTTTACATGATGTGCACAATTGTGAATATGAAAGCTTTTTCTTTGATATGCCATCTTATGATGAAATGAGGCCTGATGATCCTAGTTGTATGGTGGGCTTTGAGTGCTTTCAATTTTTAGTTCAGCTAGGAGATCATTTTACAATGCATATTGTTGATATAGATGATGATAAATGTTATATTTCATATGGGAGTACATGGTTTAATGAATACACGTTGCTTGATGTTGAAGGTTATTTGCATAAGGTTGATAGAGGCAAGCTCAATGAGATGCTTATACATGCAAATGATAGGGTTTGTTTATGGTCAGATAATGGCAGTATCTTTAGGCTTGATCCAGTGATTGCAGATGAAAACAGGGTATTTGACAAAGGGAGATACTGGTTTTTCCTTTTTGGTGGCCCTGGGCCACCAAGTATGTTTCAAAATTGTGATTTGTGATGGAGGTTGGTGCAATGTTTGACTCTGTTGCCCAATGGATAAGACTGGTCTACATCCTAGAGATTTATGGTTCTCGCCATGCCTGCAAGAGGCATGCGTCCCCAGACAGAGCCAATGTTGGTGCCTACATAAACATTCAAGTTTCAAACTTTCATCCGTAGGCACCTTTCATAAAAATCCAAAAATTCTAAGTCCCTCGGCCTCATTTTATGCATATCGGGCTTTGAAAAGTGCAAAAAAATTATTGTATGCATGTGTCTTTCTATATACAAGGCCATTTGTATATACATGCGGGTTCAAATGTACATTCGGGCATATAGAGCGGTTTATATGTTCAATTGGCTTCAAAGGGTGCATATACATTCAGGAATCTATTGCAGATTCTGGGAATATTCCCTGCTTGTATATCGAGTTGCATGTATATTTTGTGTTGTATGTTGTGACATACAATGGCTAGATACAAAGGGTCAACATGCAAAGAGGATATACATTGGCGGCATACAAGCAAAACATACAAGGGTCAATGTACATCGAGACAGATGCAATGGTGAATGTATGTCTGACATACATTGGGAATGTACATTGCAGATTTACAAAGGGGGCGTATATACATTCGCTACAATGCAAATATACAAGGGGCCTTGTATATTTGGCAACATACAAGGCAGCAGAGATACATGTGGTGGGGTCCGCCTCACATACAAACCAGAATGTATATGCAGTATACATTCACTATATGCAAAGGAGAAATTGGCAAGGTCAAACATGCAAAGGAAAGTGATTCAAATCTGGGGCCCACCGCTTGTATATTTGTAATTGTATGTTTGCACATACAATCAAATATACATTCCTAATATACAAGCTAGATCTGAAGTGAGCATGCATTCCAGTTGATAAAAGTTGAAGTCCGTGGCTTGTATGCATATGTGCTTGTATATGCCAACATACAACGAAAAGATACACTGAGAGATACAAGTCAGATTTCAAGGGTTCTTCCAATCTGACTCATAAAAACATGGAGTCCGCGCTTTGTATGTATATCCGCGTTGTATGTTTGCGATATACAAGGCAATATACAAGGAATGAAGATACAAAGCGGAACCCGATGGTGATTTCAAAGTGTTTTATAAAGTTGTAGGGTTTGCCTTGTATATGGGCAGTTGCATGTTTATGCGTTTGCATATACAAAGAAGAATGTATGTGCTCTAGGTGGAAAAGGCAAAAAGGTGATTGTATGTTCGTTGGAAAAGTCAGCGATTGCAAAGTGGTGCCCACGTGGCACGATTACATTGGTCTGTGACTATTCAGAATCATTTGTGACCGTAGATCTCAGCGAGAGAAAGGGGAATCGATGGCCCTTTTTTAAAATCTTTTAGTGAAGGATTTCCTTTGTATGTGCACTTGTGTTTCAAGGGGGAAAACCATAGAGCACGTAGATTGTTGCATTTCTTGAAGCTGCAGGTAGGTTGGCATTAATGGTGAAGTTGTAGAAGCATGGTCAAAGATAGGGACGGTCCACCTACCATCTTAAGGGCAAAAATCTTGAGCGGCTGCACAGTTCTCAATCTCACCTGCTCGCTTCCTTCTCTTTGCCTGGAACATTCAATGATTTGAGCACCATTCTGTGGTGCGTTGTATTTGGCAGGAATTTTGAAAATGCCTTGTAATTATTGCTGAGTACACAGTCTTGTTATAAAATGCAAACTGTGTTACTCATTGGTGGTTGTTGAAGACTTGGGCATTTTGGGGGGAAGAATAACGAAAAACAGAGTAGTTTCTGGGTTGTTCTATTTCTTTTGGGGTTTATGAGTTGCATCTAAATGCACCTTTCACATATGTTCAGTTTCATTTCATGTTTATATGAAAAATGCTTCATTGCATGTGTTTCTGTCTGTCTCCATTTGTTGTTTGCATTAGCTTCTTTTGAGTCTGGTTGCTAAGGGTTTCTCAGATTCTAGAATACAGATTTATGTATTGCATGCTCAATCTTTTGACTTCCATTCAAGGAATGGATTAAATTATTTTAGGTTAAGTATGGAGAAGAGTGTATGGCAGCAGGGATGTTTGTAAGTAGAGGCAACTAAATACTCAGTCTTGGGTGGTGCAAAAACCAGTTCTAACCCCTTGAAACTTGGATGCCAATTGCAAACCATTCTCTTGTATGCGTCTAGTTGACTCCTTGCCCTAAGATAGGCACTAGTCTGCTTCTGGATTAGTAGTTATGATCCAAAACCCCCTGTCTTGCATCCAAAAATTAATACAAATCCTTTCAAATCCCCACCTATTAGTTGTAGGAATAGGATTAGGACCCCTGCATACTATCATTCTCAACCAGTTAGATATGTCCAAGAGTGTTGCCAAACTTGTGATCTATCATTCAAACCTTGGTCCATACGTGAGAGTATTCTGCCTATTATTGTAAAGCTAAATCTTTTTATCATTGGGCGAGTCAAGGTCAAATCTTTAGCTATAGGGATACCCCCCTTGGTGCGGCAGAACCAAAAGTGAAGGGGAGGCAACTCATGCAACCTCCCATATCTGTTGGCCGAATCTGCCTGTGCATTGGAATTGGCAAACCCTCTACCGATTTAGACACTAATAGAATCTACAACAATCCTTGAAGATCCAATGCACTCCCTGGGTGAGAATGCCCTCAATAACCAAATTTTGTTCATCCTATGATTCCAACAACTAATGGGTTTTCATCCACAACCACTATCTCCTATGGGTTTTTGTCCATAGAAGAAACTGTCGAACACAAGTGTCCATACATAAAATATGAGTTTATGAAAATGCCAAAACATGCTCCCATATAACACAAGGCCTATATTTATAAAATTCAAGCTCAAATTGGGTGACCAAAATCCATGCCCCATTTTGGTGGGAAAATAATAATTTAAAATATGCTTGGGAGTCCCACTCCACTTACATGCCCAAAATTAGCTTGCCTCTTACAACCGCCAACTTGCATGTTCAACCTATCATAGCTATCATAAATATTCTTAAAATAGCTTATGGCAGTTACAAGCCACCACATGAGAATCCATGCCCCCACTTGTGCAATAATATTCAATATTTAATATTTTATTACTCCTGGAAAATTATAATTCTTGAATTTATGGGAAATATAATAAAATATTGAATTAAATATTTTCCCTTTTTTAATATTAGTCCACGGGAAAATAGGAATGGACTAATAAATCTGCCAAATTTATTTTATTAAAAAGGGGACATTACGGTTAATCATTATCTAAACAAACGAAGGGACATATAGTTAAGGAAAAGAGTTATCCACAAGACATTGACACACATCTTTAGCAAAAGCACAATGGATGAAGAGATGGTCCTTGCTTTCTTTGGCCACCTTACAAAGAGCACACCCATTGGGACTAATTATAGCTATTATTCTCATGTTATCCAAAGTGAGTTGATACTTTTACATTATAACCAAAAGAAAAAATGATTTTAGGGATAGCTTCTTTATGCCATGTATGCTTCCATCCAGGCATTGTGGGAAAGTTACCTTTGAGCATGTTGTACTCTTTATTTACTGACTAGGACCTTGATCCTTTGATCTTGGCCCAAATAAGATTGTCTTCACTTATGAGATAAATAGGAACTCTTCTCTCCATAGAAGAAATAAATGGATGCCAGTAAGTTTTGAGATCCAGGGGTGTTAAGATCCTGATTAGACTTGATTTTGGGAATATTCTAGAAGTTCACAACTTGATTGAGAAAACAAATATTTCTTGCAAAGATCCAATCTCTTAGACACATATAAAAATGAGATCTAAATTGCCCTAGAATTTTGTCCTCTATAAATTATTTTTTGTCACCATTTCTAACCATCCAAGACAATTATTTTGAAATTAACTTCATAGCACTGTTAAGGTTACTCCAAATATGGGTTTTCTTTATTGAAGGTTTAAATTAGAGGCAACTATTAGAAATTTGCTAGTTGCATTTTTTAAAGAAAAGACACCCACCACTTATCTGTATTAGATACCACTCTCCACATGAGTTTGGCAGCCAAAGCCTTTTCATGATCTTGGAGACACCTCAAGCCAGGTCCTCCTTCCTTCTTTCTCTTAATAATTTTCTACTAATTAACGAGGTGAAACTTTCTTTCGTTGTTCTAATTTTCCCCCTTCCCATTGGAATTTCATTATGGTTTGCTCCATATTTCTCATAATAACCTTAGGAACACAAATAATGTTTATTTGGTATATAGGGAGGGCATAACTTGCACATAATTTATAAGCAATATCCAAGCAACAAGAGTCAACCAAACATTAGATCAAATGTTGATCTTTTTCTTCATTTTACATAGAATCCTTTCCAAATGATGAGATGGGCACCCTAAATAGAAAAATAATTTCTTGAGACTTACCTTGAAACCCAAAATTTTAGAAAATTAGTAGCTTCGTTGAGGTGGGAATGCAGAATGTATATAACAAGTTTGTTGTTTTTCACCATGTAGCTAGTTGTGACTGAGTAAACTTTGATTGTAAAGGTGAACCTTCTAGCAATTTACAGTGTAGCTCTAAGCTCCTTTCCACCTTGGAAGGTGGGAGCCCCAAGGAGGAATTTTTGTTGCTTTTCATGCTCAAAGATTTAGCCAAGGAGCTTAGCTAAAATAATGTACAAAAAGGGTGGGAGTGGGCACCCTTGCATCAAGCCTCTAGAGAGTCTAAAGAAATTAATTGTGTTGTTGTATACCAAGGCAACAATCTAGAAGCAATTAATACATTCCTTTATCCATCCCACATTATTGTCATCAAATTCCAACTTGTGCAAACTACTATAGACTACTTTGTGGTTCACTCTAAGAAAAAAATTATCCATATCCAATTTGACAGTCATGATTTTTCTAGTATCTTATTTTCTAGAGTGAATGGCTTCTTGGGTGAGGAGGCTTCCTTTAGAGATGTGTTTGTGCAAAACAAAACCTATTTGCTCATTTAAAACAAGAAAAGGCATGATCTTTTCAAGACTTTTGGAAATGAATTTGGAAATAGTTTTATAGGATCTTTTGGAAAAAGAGATTAGTTTATATTAGTCTATACTCACATCCTGCACTTCTTTTAGAATCAAGGATAAAAAGGAAGAATTAACCCCCATGGAGACTATGATGTAGACTATAATCTTCCACCATTACCAAAAGCATTTTTTATAACCTCCCATAAATCTTGGAAGAAATTTGCATTAAAATCATCAAGGCTAGGGGCTTTGTCTTGGCACATGTTGAAAACAACCTTTTTTATCTCCTCCATTCTCACTACCTTAAAAATAGTCCCTATTTTGGTCCTAGGAGATGGTACGAGGGATATTAGCTAGGAGTATGTTCAGCTCAAAGTTTATATCCATATTTCCTTCTTTGTAGAGTTGTGTAAAATATTTTTAGACTTGCTCTTTAATGTCTTTCATTGATTCAAGATGTTGAATATCAATAGACATGAGTTTTGTTATGGTGTTGGATTTTCTTCTTTGTTGGGTTTTTCTATTAAAAATATTTAGTATTGCAATCTCCTTTAGAAAGCCAAAGCATTTTGGATTTCAAACACCATATAGTGGTGCAGGAGCACCAAGGAGACCAAAAGACTCATGTCTTGTTTTTGTTGTTCATTTTTGTCTTGTTGATTTCATAAGGTCTTGGAGATTATTCTCATGTTGTAATAAGGACTATGATGCCATGTTTGTAATAGACAATCATACAATCACACATTGTATAGGAGGCAGTCTTAAAAGTCCTAAGGGACAGTCATACAAATTCCATGTTGTAAGCCTTATTCAGGCATATAGGACAGAGTCAAAGAGTCTAGTGCCTAATCTAAGGCCTAATTACATTGTAAAGGTGTTTAAAGACTCATAAGCACCGATGCCTATGCAAACAAACTGGTAATTAGTTGCAGTCCTAAAACTGAATAAGGAAGTTTGATGTAGTTAGGGCTCCCATCATCGACCAAACTGTCTTCAAGGAGATTGTCAAGGTGTATACAAGTCTAAATACCCTTGAACAAGATCAATGTGTGTGGTGCAAGAAGTTCAAAGCAATAAAATACCAATTCCCTGTTGTTTTTTGCCTTTTTTCTGTATTTCCTGATAAAACAATCCGTACTATTCATCTGTACAGAACAGTCATGAGTCACGAACGTGTCGGATGAATAGGGTGAAGGATTAACTTTCAATCAAGTCCACTTTGGTGTCCTTAAATTCACTAAGAAGTTTTTTATAACCATATCTCTGGGACTGCTCATTTAGATAACTCTATTTTCCTGAAGAAATCGCTGCTACAAGCCGTACATTCCTCATGTACCATACTGTCTGCATCTATTCATGATTTGAATTTTTTAATAAAGGAGTTGTCTATCATTTGAAGTGGTTTAGGAGTCTTGATAGTTGCATTGTAGGGAGATATAAGGTTTTCTTCCAAAACGGTCTCCTTAAAACCTAAACAAGGGTTTGTTCCAAACGATGGAAGATTGACCATCCCACTATCTTTCAAGGCCATAAGACAAGTGGGATGGGTGTGTTCATTTACATTTCAAGTGTTTTGGATGATTGCAGGAGAGAGGGAGTTGGCAGTTGCAAGATTTGCTAGAGGAGGCTTAATATGACCATGTATTAAGCCAATTTGGGAAACCATAGAGGTATTTTTGGGAACAACTAATTGTAGGAGAACAAAACCCACAAAATCCATAGTTTTGACATGTGTTCTAAATGCTTAGATCATTGGTTAAGTTTTGTGCATGAATTTTAGGGGGGTCTCTTTGTATTTGAGGCCTAATTGGGGCTCTAGGTCATTGAGAGGAGTTATAGGTTGGGATATACCGTCAAAAACAACCTATGCCCAGTTTTGGATATGTGATAGGGAGTCCAAATGGGTATCTCCTAATTGTCCAAGATCTATGTTTGAAGATCTGTGTCAAAAGTTATTGAGGACTATTCTCTTTTTTAGGGCTACAAGCAAAATATTGGGTTTGTGAAGGAAGTACTAATTCTAAGTTTGACCAGCCTTTGCCAATGATTGGAATGGGTCCCCATGCATGTCTAATCAACTTTTTCATGAAGAATTCAGAGCCTCTAACTATTGTTCCCACTTTTACAAACTGATCTTTGAATTTGGGCTTTTGGGTGTAGAGAAAACCTTATCTAGTTTGCTATCTTCCCTCTATCCAAGCGCCTCTACATCATATAGTATCTTCTTTGTGAAGAAGATTGAACAACTAGTTTAAATATTTTTGTTGTTTAATAAGATTTTTAGTAGGGCCCTCTTCTTATATTTTACTTTGAAAGTCCTCGAGATGGAGCTTAAGGGTAAAAATATTTTCTCTTATTATGAGATTGAAGCCATCTCCTTATGCAAGCCCCTATATATTGGAGTTTTTCACCCACTACTATCCTGAAAGGGGGTGTGGGGAATATTCTTGTCAAGATTGAATTACAACATGTTCAAAGCCTTCCTCTTGAGATAAATAGAGGAATATTTGAAGGGGATGAGACTCCAACCTATCTTCTATTTTAAGATTAAATTGATGGGCTTTTGATTAAAGGTGAGGTTTAGAAGAATTTTCAAGTGAGAAAGTAGAAATATCTCCAAATGCCCTACAAAGAGTAAGAATTTGTCCAACTTGGTACCTTTATATATTGTGCTTGTCCTCTTGTTGGATTGTGTATTTCTCTTTCCCAAGCTTTAGGTCTTCCGAGTTGAGAGTGCTCACAATATCTTCCATAACCTCCCAATCTTTGTCTCGAATAGGAAGATCCCATCCCTTTCATTTTGAGTTAATACAAAATTGAGATCCTCTCTAAAGATCTAATTTATGGGAATGTTTTGACATTACATTCTCATTAATGGAGGCCCAACATACACTTTTATCTAGAGGATAACTTGGGGAGTACGCATTAGTGATAGTGAGCAAGAAATTTGTGGTCTTTTCTCTTAGGGTGGTATGATCCAGTTAGCAATCAAAAAATATTCTTCAATCATGAAATTGGAGGACCATGTAGTGAAAATCCCACCTTAAGCCTCATTTGAAGAGACAACAATACTTTACAAGAAGGCCAACCTTTTTTTTAACTATGGAGGTACCTTTTGAACTTGCAGTTATGGTTTCTTAATTAACAAAATATCTAGTTTCCTATTTCACAATGTTAAAATTTCCATGGACCATCTAAGACTCAAACCTAGGACCTCCCATTTACTATTGGGGTGTTCTACCATTGATCTACCAACCCACTTTCTAACTAGTCTTTTTATAGTTTAAGTGGGCTCATTTCTCCAACACTCCCTTGAGCCACATCGTGAGTGCTCTTGAGGCTCCTTTCTTGGGTCTAATACCATGTAAAATTTAGATATGGAGATAGCCACCCAAGATTAAAAGGCCTAATGGAAAGCACAAAGAAGATCAATATGATAGAATAAATTGTATTCTAATCAAAAGATAGATTACAATGAGATGAGATGCTCATATGAGAGAAAGTCACTACAACAAAATAGGAAATTAGCGCCTAAAATAGCACCAGAATTTAGTGCATTTCAGTTCATGAATTGGACACTTCTATCAGCACAAAAATCGACGCTAAAATGCGTGTTCACTTAGGCACCGAGATTAGTGCCGAATTTTGTTGCTTCCAGTTTGGCTTTTGGTTTTGCTTCTTGTGTTTCTTCCAGGTTTGCTTCCAAGTTTGCTTTCAATTTTGCTTCCAAATTTGCTTCCGATTTTGCTTCCAATTTTGCTTCGAATTTTGCTTCCAATTTTGCTTCCAATTTTACTTCCACTTTTGCTTCCACTTTTTCTTCCACTTTTGCTTCCAATTTTGCTTCTGGTTTTGCTTCCGGTTTTACTTCCAATTTTGCTTCCGGTTTTGCTTCCAATTTTTCTTCCAGTTTTGGTTCCACTTTTGCTTCCAGTTTGGCTTCCAATTTTTCTTCCAGTTTTGGTTCCACTTTTGCTTCCAATTTTGCTTCCAGTTTTGCTTATGGTTTTGCTTCCAATTTTGCCTCTGATATAATGTTGCTTGTTGCTTCCAATTTTGCTTCCATTTTTGTGTCTTTTGTTGCTTCTAATATGGCTTCTATTATTGCATCTTTTGTTGCTTCTAAAATTGCTTCCATTATTACAAGTCTTTGTTTGCTACATGAATTGCTTCTATTTTTGCTTCCTAGATATTGCCAAGTTTTGCTTCCAAGATTGCTTCTGGTTTGCTTCTAGTTTGGCTTCCATTGTTGCTTCTTTTTTTGCTTCTAAAAATGCTTCTTGTTTTGCTTACATTTATTAATTTAATATGTTTTTTTAGCTAAATAGTTGCTAAGGGGCAGCACCCATTATATTGATAAACAAAAAGAATACATTGTAGTTTTTGCATTGACCACTTACATTTATTAATTTGATATTTTTTTTAGTTAAATAGTTGCTAAGGGGCAACACCCATTATATTGATAAACAAAAAGATTACATTGTAGTTTTTGCATTGACCACCATCACCAAGTTTTCCTACCATTCTTACTTGACTAGACATCACTACCCTTCCAACCTTTCACAATACATATACCAATCCTTATACATTTGGGCTTACTTATACAAACTTGCCCAATACAAAACAAAAAAAATAGGAAGAAAGATTGGATACTAAGACCTTTCACAATACATATACCTATCCTTATATATTTAGGCTTACTTATACAAAATTGCTCAATACAGAATAGAAAATAGGAAGAAAGACTGGATACTAAGACCACAACCACTACCTACTAGACACATAGGACTCCTTGTTTAGTCTCCTTCTTCATGAGCACGCCTTGCCGCCACCACATGAGCTACCATTGAGCACTTTGTACCGCAAGCATGGTAAGTTGGACTATCTATTACTTCTTCAAGGGAATGCCCATCCATCTCCACCTAGTGTTCACCTTCGCCCAGCCCCCAAACTTGATCGTCCTCAGGGATGCTAGCTGATTCCAAACCTTCTACTTCCATGTACCACCTGACCTAGCCAGCTTCAGTCACATGCACTATTCTCGCCATCATGCCCAAATAATTGGTGCTCCTCTCAATTTCACCCCACCTCTTCTCTAACTCAACAGGCCTAAGAGTTCAAACAACCAAAAAATTTCTCACCTCTGCACCTCGCGTCTTGGACATGTAGTAGTTTTGTACCAAGGGAGAGAGGAGATTATCATCAACATTATCAAGGGCCACATCTATCTCTCCTAAAAGAGAGTACAGGAACAACTTCTGGCACAAGAATTTTACTTTGGCTTTGCCCACTCTCATATACAGAAGAACCACCAAGAACATGGTCATGATATCTATGTTTACTCTGTAGTAGTGAGTAGCCTTCAAAAATTCATCCCCCAACACCTTCTTTACTACCCCAAGCACCAAGGGATGGTCAGACACAAGAATAGCTTTGAGTCTTTTGTCAATCACCTCCCCTAGGAACACCATCTGTGGCTTCATGGATTCCAAACATATTGGTGTGTCCATGGCTTCAGGCTCCAATAGCTTGCAGAAACAGAGTGAGAAAAGAGAGAAAGGTATGGCTCTCTTGTAATCCCTGCCCATAATTGTAGACCCCCGCATTTATTAATGATGAGTAGGCTGGCAAGAGTGTATCGTCCACACGAGTCTGTAGATATACAGATCTTGAAGCCCACTGCGAGTTTTAATAGCCTAGCAGTACCTTGAGGACTTATCCAATTATTCACCTACATGATGATTACATGATGTATCACTCCACACTTGCCAAATTAAATTGCCAGTTCAAATGATGATTACATGATGTCACCAAATGAATTAACTTTGGGTACTTTCTGCCACCGCCTTTGCCAACTCATCGGCCACTGAGTTGCCTTCTCTATAAACATGGCTCAATCTGTAGTCTTCAAATCCGTCCAGCATCTATCTGATGGGCCGCAACCGTTGGCCTAAAATCTAGTTTGAAGTATTGTTTTGCTTGATTGCATTAATTGTGATGAGTGAATCTCCTTCCAAATGGAATTAATTTAATATGCTTTATTTCAATTTAATTAGTTAAATATATCATACCTCTTAAATAACTCATATGATTATAGAGTAAGTAATTTAATTAGTTAACTCATGTGATTAAATAACAAGATAATTATTATAATATGATCATCATCTATAATTAAAACAAGTGAGTCAAATATCTATAATTTAATTGAATTTGACAACATCCATCCTGAGCAGTAACTTAAAATCATCATATGTAATAAATATCCATCCAAAAATCATCGACCACTTTCAATATATATAAATTGACAAGTCAATACTGATAAGATCATCATCATATATAACTAAAACAAGTGAAAGTCAAATATGCCAGTAGATCAATAACATGTCAAAATGATACATGTCTAATAGTCGACATAAGTCAAAATGATACATGTACAAATGATATAAGTAAAAATGATAAATTATGTAACTCAAAATGATACAAGTCAATATGATACATGTCCAAATGATATAAGTCAAAATGATACATAAATTTATGATACAACTCATTAATATGGTATTGCAGACTGTGAAAATGATACATATGATAGTAACCATGAAAAGAGGCATCATAACGATATATCAACAATGATCCACGATGCAGTCTATATGATCATGAATTTCACTGGCTACTACCAACAATTGCCTCATCATCATCATCACCATTGTGATCATCATCATCATGATCGTCGTCGTCGTCGTCATCATTATCATCAGCTTCGATGTCTTCTATATCTGCATCATCATCATCCTCTGCCATGTGATCTGTACCAGAACCAACATAATCTGGATCTATATCATGAGGATCATCTTGATCTTCTGGAAGACTCGTGTTCTGCAAAAAACAACATTTAAAATGAAAAGTTACTATTTATTTCATGCAATAATTTATTTTTCTGTTATACTAATATTACAACATATGAAACGAAACCATAATCATATTACATCACATCAAAGTGCACATACCATAATAAAATTTCAAAAAAGTTACAACTAATATGTCATTCCAATGATGTAAAACATGCAACAATTCTAATAAACGTTAGTAAAGATCATAAAAAAATTTGTTATACAATTTAACTATCAACTATAAATTCTATTGCATAACCTTAAGTGCCACAAATTGCTTAGTCCATGTATGTTCTTTTTCACTATTAATCTAATAACCTGCATATGATTTGGATTAATGTTATTGAAGTATGTACAACTCTCATCCACTAAACCTGCATGGTTGCATGCACCTAGAATACAAGCAAAGCTTACAATGTTAGGATATGTTCCAAAGTGCTTAATTAATTCAAATATTTTGAGAGCATCCTTGCAAAATCCATTTTGTACATATCCTGCAATTATTGCATTCCATGAGATGACATCTCTTTGAGGAATTATGTCAAACAATTCACATTTTTTGTCTATTATTCCATATTTTGTGCATATCCTGCAATCATTACAGTCTATGAGACCATATTTCTTTGAGGCATTATGTCAAACAGTTCACATGCCTTGTTTATGCTTCCACATTTTGCATACATGTCTAATAGGGTAGTTGCAACTACAACATCTGACAAAATTCCTCTATCCTTTATGTATTGATGGATGTCCATACCCTATTCCAAAGCTCCCATTTTGACACAGGCAGGGAGGATGCTGGCAAAGGTTGTGGAATTTGGCTTTACACCAGTCAATTGCATTTTCTTTAAAATTTCTAAAGCCTTTTCAACAAATCCATTTTGTGCATATCCTGCAGTCATTGCAGTCCATGAGACCACATTTCTTTGAGGCATTCTGTCAAACAGTTCTCGTGCCTTGTCTATGCTTCCACATTTTGCATACATGTCTAACAGGGCAGTTGCAACTACAACATCTGACAAAGGAAGACTTAAGCATTCAGAAACCTAACCATGCCACCTTTTGTGGATTTGATGAATGGCTTGTAGCCATCAAATCCAATGAACTCTTAAATCATGTCTTCCTTAATATGGACCGACAATGTAGAGACAGTCCTCTAAAATAGAAGAATATAAAGTGGTCTTGTTTTGTGTTTGCATTTGTATCATCATTACTGTCTCCTTTGGGACATTATTTTTTACCATCGAGGGATGGATGATTGAGACTAGTCAACACAAACCTTATGGTTACCATCAATTCCATTTTTTTGGTATTGAAAATTATATTTGCATTAATTCTATGATGGCAATGAGAGGATACAATGACTGCCCTAGATTTTTTGTAATGACAACAATCCTATTTAACACTGAATTATGATTCATTCCCATAGTGGGATCTTCTCAGAGGGGTTTCAAACAACTCATACTCATAGAGTCATGGTTTTAGATCACATATGTTATGGTAACAACAAGGGATTCCAACTATGGTTACAATAGCTAAGACTGCCCTCATTTGTGACTGTAATAAGGTTCTTGGACAACACTATCTTGCTCTTCACACTAGGTACTATATAGGCCAAGATTGGGTTGAAGAAATCACTTGATGGTTACCTATATAGTGATACCACACCCTAATACCCCCATGCATTCTAAATAGCTTGAGATTTATACAATACTCAACCAAGATGAAATTGTATCACTGTACCACACTTAACTATGACAATCCCTTCTTGACAACAATTTGTAATCTTTATACTATTGGGATCCTTGCCACAAATAAATATTAGGTCAATGACACAAGGATTTTAAACAAAAACCATAGTCCCAACTCTATATCCATCCCCTTGACAGTCTCAAGGGCCACCTTGAGACAAAAAATGCTAATGTACTATTATGACAGTTATGATTGTTCTCCATCGTTTCATTGTGCATTTGAAACTTGAGATGAGGATTGGGGAGGTCTCCATTGGTATTTTGTCATAGACAATTTGGGAATAGCAAACCCCCATCTTATTAATAAGGAATATTATATAAATCTTGAATGAAACAAGAAAACCTCATGACTATCTTGCATGTTAGCAAATTGACTATGACAGTAGTAAGGTTAGTCAATAATTTCCACACCTTTATATTCAATCTTCGGATCATTAGGGGGTAAAAGCATGGAAAATACTCATGGAAAGATCTTTAAAATAGGCATATTCAAATTCAGGCATTTCTGCAAACCCTAGGAAGGTGGATTTAAACTTAGTGACTATAATTACCACCACAAAGACTATCCCCTTTGTGAATATGACAAGGTAACATTGTCATGCTCTTTATGACAATCCCTTCTCCAATGGATGATGGCCTAATAACATTTATCTCTTTTGTGATTTCAATGCCTCTCTAATGCATTATCATAGGAGTCTTGACAGTCCTTATGTATTAGTGAAGAAAGCTTCCAACAAATCCAAAATGAGGGCTTAAGATTACATACAAAGTCCTAGCCTTCATACCCTAGTCACATATCACCCCTCTAAGAAGACCTCAAGACTTTATGGGTTCCAAACATAACACAAACCCAGTCCTATATGACTGTCACTACCCTAGGTCCCTCAAAAATTTTATATCAACCTTCCCATGGCTGGCAAGGGTCTTGAAACTCCATTGTCCTTGCTAGTATGAACTTGGAATGGTCAATATAATGGTTCTACTACAATGCATAGTCAGGGCTACACTAAGGAAGTCCTATCTACCCTACGGAAGTCCTGCCCACACCTAAACTATGATGTATCCGTGATCTTATCAAGCATGATCTTATGATAGTGTTTGGACTGAACCTGTATAGTTTCAGGGCATTCACACATCTCAGTTACAATGTGGTGTGTGAGGAATTATTACTAAACGGTTGCTACCATGCACATAAACTATACACATATCTGAAGACTGTAATATGACATTATTGTGGTGGAATCCTACGTTGGAATGAAAGCTAGGCCTCAGACCATTTTAAATTGATTCCTTGCAAAAAAATCTGATATGAGAGCCATTGTGTCCTCGAATACCATTCCACCAGCCTGTGGACCTAGTGCAAGGTGTGCAACAAGTCTAAGAAGCAACAACATCCTTCTTTCTGTCATACTAAGAACCACAAAATAATGGATTTAAATCATGGAACATATATAATTGATACCTTTAATGCATCTTCCATGCAAGTGAGTTTAAAACTGAAGATTTGGGTGTAGGAAAGGGCTTATGAATAAATGTTCATTAGAAAAGAAAGAAAACAAATAGTTTTGAAATGGAAAAAACAAAAATCACAAAATCTAAAGGTTTCCATATTCTGCTAAGCCCTTCTTTATCCACACATCTACTTGGAGTGCAACTTTGATCTTCCTTCAAATCACCCTAACTTCATAAGGAATCTAAAATGGGACCAGTCATAAGAAGGAGGCAGGCAAACAAGGGTTTGTTGTTCATTATTATCCCATCAAACTTAAGCATATGAGATAGCATGGCACACACAAAATGTTGTGGATAATAACCACAAGATTAGGTTAATTGCAATCACTTTTTGTAAGCAAGCACAAGACTAGTATACTCATTATGATCCTAATGGCACCAAGAATGATCTTAGTAAACTGCTAAGAGATTTCCTTCCCAATTTCAATTGCCCTAAGATGGTGCATTGTAATATTGTGGCATTAAAGGAAATAAGGCAACAATCGGGAGAGATTGTGTGTAGGTATGATCAACACTCTAAGGAATTGGTGTTAAAGATTGACCCAACTATAAAATGTTGAAATTTAGAAGGAATGATTTATTGATAGGCTAATTACACATATCCAACATGAACTAGTTTAACTCACTCTCCCTAATTAAAAAGTTGCCTTAAAAGTTCTGTTGAGATTATAAGAATTAGGGGAGCCCCCAACATATGATTCTACTACATGCCTAAAAGGACAAACGAAAAAATGGTTATGCAAATAGCACAACTTGCAAGTGAAACTCTTAATTAATGTGGTTTATGATGAACAAAGTGCCACACTAAGGGGCATACAACTACAAACTATCTAGTGGTGGGAGCTCAAGCTATTAATTCCACATAGTGCCCTCTTGCTCAACACATACCTAATTGCACCATATGTCATGAAACTCATAAAATTGTCCACTACTGCAAAAGTGAAAGGATGTTCCTATCAATTACTAGTGCAAGGTATGTCACACATCCACCCATGACATTACCACCTACAAAGTAGTACAGGTCCTCCACAAGGCAAGAGGAAAACAAAATTAAACACAACCACGCAACCCCAGTCACAACGATAATAGATGGTGTTGTGCTATTAGGAGCCATAATATATGGAGCATGAAGGAAATCAAGGAGGACATGGTAGAGTATGCAATAGATGAATCTATTGCTACTAGTGTGGAGAACCTGGGCATACCTCGCGTAGTTGCACAAAGTTTCCAATGTATACTTATTATGATGTTGATCACAAGATAGAGGATTGCTCTACATTGTTGCAACTGTTGGAATATTCAATTGTGTGCTTTTGATAAAGATATCAATGATGTGCCTTTGATAAGGAACTTATCATTTTCATAAGTTCTATCACCACCTAATGATCCAATAAAGGATCTGTTGTCTATACATTAATTCAATATAAACAAATATGTGGATGATTCAATGGCCTGCTCACATAACTCACGTTTGTATATAAGTGATTGCCCTTATAGATGTCAAGCTTTCTGGATTAAAATTACTGTGAAAAATGTCCAAGGATTGTTCTGTAAAGGTAAAAAGGTGCATTCATAATGAGAGTGACTGAAGTTCAAATCTCAACACTGCAATAAGGTAACTAGGAGGACATGTGTACATGTTCAGGACTGCAAATAATGGGACAATTGAGTGGGATCTAGGGCCAATAGAGAAGCACTTTAGAACTCATCCTACGCATCAATAAACAACTCAACACAAGAAATGCAAATTGACATATTAACACAACAATATCCAACTAAGTTATTGAAAGTCAACCATTGATACCTTGTTCTCCATCCAGATTACAAAATTGGTCCACTTTTTGCTTTGTAACATTTCCTTTTCAAATTGGCTTGGACGCCGGCCATATTTCTCCTCCTGTCAAAACATGGCACATGGACTAGTTAAACTAATTAATATGAAATCATTTACCCTTTCCCAAGAAATAAAAAAAATATCATTTAACTTATTAAATATACTTACAAATGTACAGATCAAGGCCTATAAACCTTTCTGGCCATTGTGATGTGTGGCACGAAATTTGTCAAGCCTAGCCTTGGAGGCCTTGTCCTAAAGCATATATTAATTCAATTTAACTATGCACAAATAAAATTTAAAAATTGTTTAATAAATTTGATATAATCTTATGAGTAAATTCAAATACCTGCATACTCTCCTCACCGGACTTCCTCTGTGCATCGGACTTCTCATATGCTTTTACAAGCTCTTTCCATACTTTTAAACTTACATTGATTGGCCTTTTTTTGAGCCTTAGCTCGGGAGGGAGTTTTTTTATCTTCTTTGTTTGGTTGCACCGAAATCTCTTGCAGTTTTGAGGCATTTGTAGCTTTATCTTCTTTACAAACCAACCTATACCAATTCATTCTCCATGTCTTGGATAACTATTTTTTGCAGGTGCATGGGTATCTTTGAGAATGGCAAATGTAGATGGTCTTTGAACCATTGAAGGCATGATTCCTTCAACCTATCCACAAACATTTTTCTAGCATATGTCATTTGGACTTCCCCTAAAACCACATCGTATTCTATCTTGGTATCGTAGCTACCAATGCAAGATGCAAAACATGGCGTGGTGGTTGAAGAAGTCTGTGTCCCAGAAGTGGCTGGGACATTGGAAGCCTCTGCTCCCTGTTCCACATTCTTAGAGGTTATTGTTATTGATTTCCTCCTGGATCTTTTGCCTGATCCATGACTAGTTGGGGAATCAATTGATTCCCTTTGACACTGTTGATTTGGTTGCAATGTTTTAGGGGCTTTACTAGATCATTTTTCTATGTATCTGGCAAGCATTATCAAGTCCACACCATCCAATTTGTTCACTGTCTATACCCCCAATATGGAAGCCAATGCCTCTTTATCTTTGTCAGTCTCATGTCCCTATATATATATAATAAATTTCTTCTTTTAAATTTAGAAATAAAAAACTAAAAATCAAAGAAACAATGGAAACATTTACAAATCTATAAATTGACAATGAATTACCTCATTGTGGCCAGAGTCTGCTCCCTTTGCTCTCTTCCCTCTATTGCTTGACATTTTGAGGCGACCTAGGGCAAATTATTTTCATCTAGTCTGTGGAGGCAAAAGAAGTACACACTGCCAGGTATGAAAGTTTTCGTCTAATTTTTCTGTATTCCTCAAGGTTTTTGACCTTTACTTTGTAGAGCAAATCATGAAGTTATTTTCCTCTGTAAGTTTGCTGCAAGAAAGTAAGCTTATACATCAATTGAAATAAAGCACACATTTATAATATTATGGAATGTGGAAAATTGGCGTCTATTATGGAAAGCCTTGCTCAAAATTATCTTCAACAGATGCCCTATGACTATTACAAGACCCACATTTGTCCAAATGAATCTGACATCTGACCAGAAAAAAAAGAGTAGATGAAAGAGAGGCGATGCCCTTACCTAGCATGAATTGAAAGGCTAAGATATCTGGAAGTAAAGGTTGTCGTGGCTTGAACCCAGGACTTTTGAGATGTAAGAAAGTGAGTATGCACTTTACGTATGGAAAGGAAATTAGGGTTGGAATACAGGTCCTGCCATTGCCAAGGATCTACCCAAAATAAGGGCGTACAAAAAAAACCCAAACGCTCAATCTCTACACACCAAATGCTTGATCTCCAAACATGAAATGAACACCAAAAATCAATAAAGTTTATTTAGGGGTATGTGTAGGCGGGAATTTTTTAATTTGTTTTTATCCATTAGTCGGTGCTATAGTCGGAGTAGTTAGCAATGACTTTAGCACCGACTTTTAGGCCTGAATGTAATCTTTTTGGGGCGTAAACGGTGGCACAAAGTGTACCTAATTTAGTGCCTATCAGTGCAAAATGATGTATTTTTCTTGGAAGTTGATATCACTATCCAACAGAATGCCAAATTTGGTTGCTTGTAGCAACCTCACCAAATTTGGATTGTCCTTATAATAAGTAACTATATCTTGTTTCCATGATAGCATTTTGACTTCATGCTTCTCTTATGATTAGCTCAATAATGACTTACTCTTTCATGACCTTACACAGATGGTTGGTGACAATCCTTATGCAAGTGATATGGATTTGGAAAAACCAAACAACTCTTCTCTTACTATCATGACATCATATTGGGACTATATTGGTAGCTTATGGCAATGCTTATGGTATTGTGATTTTCATTTCTATGTTCTCATTAACCTATTTTAGGTTGAAGCATGGTAACTAACCCACTAGCTATTATGACAATCATAAAATGACTAGACAATCCTCTCCACTTTGACTATGACAGTCCTATGCATGGTGTTTTCTTCATGACAGTCCCCAATAATGTGAATTATTGATAGTAGCTAGTTCAAATGGAGTTTTGGATGGTATAGTAAGTTGTCCCTATGGCTCATGATAGTGCATGCCTTGGTTATGTCCTTGTGACATTACTCTCTAGATATCTCCTCTTTATAGTGACAAGGTTTCAAGAACATGACAACTTGGGGTAAGGTATCAACTTGTCTCTTTAACCTCTAGATTGTCATTTTTCAAGAACTGATCTCACTGAAATGCAAAGACAACATGTTGATTGATGACTAACTACATTGTTACTATGTAGTGACTTAACTTGGTCACAAGATTAATGAGACAATTTTATAGTAATAACTCTATGGATGCATACCTAGCTATCCTAGGTGTACTATGATAATAATTTAATGTTGCTAGTGTTGCTTTTAAACCTCCTATGGGTTTTACCTATGCCTCATGGTATGACAACCTCTATAATGTTAATTATGATGTTCATATGATGGTGAATATTGGAGCCATGGTTTGGATGACCTAATAACATTTGTGATAGTCCTTTGGGGTTGTGATAGACCTTTTGGGTTGTAACAATACTTGGGACGATTGTCCATCAGCTATAACAAGGCATAATGATGGTCCTTGATATCATCCCCTTATAATGATAGTGGGTGGGTGATATCATATGGTGGCTACTTTTATTCCCATATCAGTCCATTGACTTGCTAATAAAGATTCTAAATCATTGTTAGTACAACATTAAGTGGTATTTGGATGATAGCAATGATATGACAACCTTTGAATCCTCAAGATCCCACTACAATAGTAGATCAACATTGTGATGGTCCCCTGACTTAGCATTTTGACACCAATTATTTTAGTTGGAGCCATGACCTTCCATCTAACATTTCAGAGTTGGATTTGGGATTAAGGACAACCTTAAGATATGTGATAGGAGATTGACAACATTTTAGCTAAGTCATGACAATATTTGTTTATATTATGTGACTTCAATATAATATTGAGGTCTGTTTAAGAGGCTTTAGGTATGTGATTAACCTAATGAAGATCTAACGACGTGATTTCAAAATTAACATCCAAATCATCCTTCCCTCCATCAAGAATTTAAAATTTTGGTGCCAAAGACTCTTTGAGACTGTTTGGAGGGTTCTATGATAGTTTTAAGGGTTTAATGGCCACTTTGAGAGATATAGATAGCCTTAAAATGACCCATAAAAGAAAAAAGAGAGTCAAATATGAAATAAATGTCTTTTTGATGTGAATTTGTAGTCATCTTGTAATCATAAGATTTGAGCTCTAGTTGTCAAGATTCCGTGTGTAAACTTTTTGCGAAGAACAAAATGTTGCAATGTCCTATTTTGTTTTTCATAGTGCGTCTTAATGAAAAGCAAGTGTATTAACAAGATAATTTCAACAATATTCTCTTGGTGCACAACTGTTATGTGACTATTATCATTGTTGTGTATTATAGCATCCATAGGAGGCCATGGAGAGAGGACGTGGATGGCGTAGAACTACTAAATCGTAGAGAGGAAAGTGGGTGGAAATAGATATGACAACATAATCTACAGATACAATAGAGGTAAGAAAAAAAAGCAACCTCAACCAAAGGAGGAAGGTGTTTATGAATTCACAAATGCTACAACATAGAGGAGATAAAGTCATTTCTTTGTCCATGAGGCCTCTGAGGTCAAACTTATTGGTTGAGAATGCACAAGAATGGTGATTAAATGTGATTCTATGATCAAGGGAAAAGTTTGAAAATCAGGATGGCCAAAACATGATATCAATATGTCAAATATATGACTAAAGTGAGGTTTTGTGTTGGATAGCATATTCATTGAAATGATATAATTGGTGTACTAAACATTATTTACTGTGTTGTGTATTATAGGGGCCAAACAAGGCCATGGCAATAGATCGTGTCATATCAAATGAGGACACAACAGATGAAGCAGGACATCAGGTACTCAAATTTTGACTTAACTTAGGAAAAAATGATATGATGGCATTTGTGATACGTCCATCTTTTTTCATAGTGTTATTGAAATTTATAATGTATTATCCAATTTTGACATAAATTATTGCATGTTGTTGATTATTTTAGATGGAGATTGGAGCAAATGCAGAGCCTGAGCGTTCAACTATCAAAAGAAAAAGATATGTACATGGAAGTGGACCTAAAATTGTTAAAATCACATAGAGGACAGTGGGTGGAAGAGGATATGACAATGGTTCCTGCAGACACAACAAATGATTGCATTGAACAAGAGGTTGGTTAGGACTATACTACATGGGATGGATACTTTGAGAAAATTGTTGTTTGTGGATGTTCTATATGTCATGGAAACAAACAATTCAAATGAGTGATTATACAAAGACATTACATATATGATGAGCTTCCAGTCGGTAGTATGCCTCCTACAATCAATTCAAATCCAATAGGAATTGTGGTAAGGAATTTTCCAATTTGATATAAATAACATGTATACTTCATTTAAACATTGTTTTATATTATTTAAATAACTAATTTTTTTCTTAATGGATACTTGCAGGATAAAGTTCTTGGTTTAAAGTTTCCTAGATCACCAACTTCCAGCCTAGAGGGCAATGATCATTTATTAGATGATACATCTAAAAAAATATGTGCCAATATACCAGCTCAGAAGATAAGGAATTGATGAAAACAAGCAACATAACATGAACCGGTTTAAAGATGCATAATTTGCTTAAAGACAAGGGGAAGGTGGACTACATACCCTATGAGAATGAATGTGATGAAGATGATTACTTGCCCCTGAGTTTGAGATTAATTTACAAATAGAAATTTGATCGTCGACTATATTGCGCTTGGCCTAGTGATCAACAACTACCTAGAGTGTACAAGGTGTTTCAATTTTGGGGATACAACTACATGATACAACCCTCCAATATTCATGGAGCGAATCTAGGCCTCTTTATTTTCCAAAATGTACATGTGGGATCTAAACATAGAAACAATTTAGAACAAACCACTAGGAGATTAATGCCGTATTATGGTCCATCATATTACAGTGGTGAATGGAGAAGGCTAGCAGAATATAAGCCTAGCATGTCAGCATATGGTCTAAATTTGAATATGTATACACATCATCTCCAATTGGAAAGTGGAAAAGAAATGAATAGAGGTCATCTTATGTATATAGATGGACGTGCATACACACACAAAAATATTGCATGATTTATAAATAGTAGTAAGGGAAGGGACCCTACTATAAGACCAAATTGTCAATTTGTTGAGGTTATAAATGATAAAGATGGAGATATGGAAAGAGAGGTTGATATATTGATAATGGTTGAGGCTATTATGGACCTTACCATTGGGGATGAGTTATTGATTGATTACCCCTTCTTAAAATGCACTCCTGCGCGAAAGAAGAGGGAAGAACAAGGTCTCCTTAAGGATGTTCTTAGGGCAGAAAACCAAAGAATAATAAATGAGTGTGGACTGGTGTTTTATAAACTATGTTGTCAAAATTGTGTTTTATTTAAATTAATGTATAAAAAAGGTAGTCTATAAAATAATGTTCCATTATTCAATTGATGTATGTATGTTCATACAATTTATATTTTTATTTTTTAAGCCATATTTGATTATATTTCTTTGAAATTGATACATTTATGATTTATCCAATTGTTGCCAAACATTAAATAATGCTTGTGTTTGTTGATAGGTAGAAGATATTGATGAAACACACATACTAATACCCAAGATCCAACTGGGTTATTAAGATTTGGATGGGATGATCCAAACCATCCTTTAAAACATACCAGGGTGAAAAGAGCAACATTGAAGAGAATACTACTAGCTGAGAAATTTGAAGAGCTGATGAGATCCTCATACACTGATGACATGCCACCTAGCCTTAATGACGATGATCATGATAGTGAAAATGCAGTGCATGAAGAAGGATTGAATGAAATGCTTACAAATTTATTTGGGGATGGAAATAATGATGATAATAATAATCACATGGTTGACAGTAACGATGATAGTAGGGGTAATTACCACCAACGTAATGTTGATGATAACAACCTGAAAGACTTCATCAAGCAAGCAGCGAAGACACCCATGTTCAAATCAGGTGCAAGTAGAACCTCAAAACTGGCATGCACATTAATATTATTAGAAATCAAGTCACTATTTGGTTGGTCAGACAAAGGATTCACTACCCTACTGAAGTGAGTTGAAATATATTTCTTACTTTGCATTGTCAATTGGTGTCCATAATTCGTAAACATTCATCAACTTCGTTTATATTTCTTTAAGGGGATTTTAAAACCATATATTGTATATAAACAATCATATTATAGATTGACATATCAAACATATTCATCATAAGTCAAACATTTAATTGATTTAATCTCTGGCAATCTTACAGGGCACTAAAAACTAAAATATTCCCCAAAGAGAATGTGTTGCCATCAACTTGAAAAGAGGCGCGTTTGTTGTTGGTTGAGTTGGAGATTGAATATAAGCAAATTCATTCATGTAAAAATGATTGCATTTTATACAGATATGAATATCAAAACAAGGTAGAATGCCCTGTATGCAAAGAGAAGAGATATCGTACAGATGTACAAGGTCCTACAGTTCCAAAGAAGGTTTTACGTCACATGCCAATTATACCTAGACTTCAATGAATGTTTCGTTGCAAGCCACTTGCACAATTGATGGATTGGCATGCAAAGAACAGGAGTAAAGATGGATTCATGCGAATTCTGGCCGACTCCAAAGCAATGAAACACATAGAGGAAAAATGGCCAAGAAAATTCAAAGATGAACCTTGTAGTATCAGGTTTGGTCTTGCAATTGATGGAGTGTGCCCATGCTCTTTCCTGAGCTCAAATTATAGTGTTTGGCCAGTCATATTGATAGTATACAATATTCCCCCATGGATGAGTGTTAGAAAGGAGCACCTTATGCTGACTCTCATTGTTCTGGGAAAACATCAAGTTAAAAACATTGATGTTTATCTTGCGCCTTTTATTGATGAGATGCAACTGCTATGGAAAGGCATAAGAATGTATGACATGTTACGTCCCCCATCAAATAGGTCCTTCATGTTGTATGGTGTGCTATGTTGGATTATCCATGATTTCCCAAGACTTGGTGTTTGTTCTGGTAAGATAAAATATTTACGTATTTACACTCATAATTTATTTTCATCCCAACTTTCATACTTAGTTTTATACTATTTTTTTGATGTTATTAACATTACTTATTGAATTGCAGGGCTTCAAACAAAGGGGATATTTGCATGTCTAAGATGTGCAGAACAATTTCAAGGGTAGCATTCTAAAGATCTACATAAATTTATTTACACAAACAACAGGGTTTTTCTACCACTAGATCATAAGTTTAGAAATCGCCTAAAGAATCAATTTAATGGAAAAGTTGAAAATAGAGGCCCTACCATGATTATGGGTCCAGGTAATTGGCTTAAGAAGTATGAAGATGCTGAATTGAAAGCTTGGGAGGATTTTTTTGATCGGGGTGATTCAATTGAAGAACCAGAACAAGTTGTAGTTAATATGCCTAAAGGAATGAAAAGGAAATCCATATTTTATGTGCTCCCTTATTGGAAAGATATATTAATATCTCACCTATTAGATCCTATGCACGTCTTCAAAAATGTCCTAGATTCTATATTTCGACATATATTAGGCAAAGAGGACACCTTGTCTTCAAGGATAGATATTGCTCTTTCGCGTACCAAAATTGATAGAAAACATTTGTGGCCAAATAGGGAAAATGAAACATATGCAGAAGCTCCATGGATTTTGAAAAAAAAGCTAGACCAACTAAAAAATGTCATCCGTTTAAATAGGACACCTACTGGCTATGGGTCATCATTGGCTAAAGCTTTTACAGTTGATGGACATATCACAAGATTTAAAACACATGATTTTCATATTTTATGAAGGTATTATATATCATCATTTAACATTTATTGGTAACATTAATTAAGTACTAAATATATTTTGATATTTTGTTGTGTGAGAAAAAAATACTAATGACCTTTTCATAAATGTGTTTGATAGCATATCATGCCATTGGCAATTAGGGGGGATTCTTGTCTTTCAGTTGACTTAAGGAATGCATAAGTCGATTGTCAGCATTTACAAAGTATGTGGTTATATGAAATGTTGATGTGTGAGAGACATAGAGATATTATATTGCATTTTAATTTTTGACTAAAGGTTCATACTAATTTACTATTCTTATATTAGGTGGGTGACCTCCAAGGAGATCCATGAATGTGAAGTGCCAAAATGGAAGAAGGAAATTGTAGAAATTGTATGTGTATTTGAGAAGGAGCTCCCTACAAGTTTCATGGACCTACAAGTCCATTTACTTATACACCTAGTCGACGACATTGAATTGGTGGGTGTCATATCAATGAGGTGGATATTTTTCTTTGAGAAGTATATGAAAACTCTAAAAAGATATGTCCGACAAAAGGCACATCCAGAGGGTTGCATGGCTAAAGGGTATGCATTGAATGAAGCGTTTTTCTTCCTGTGTGAATTCTTTGGTAAGGATTTTGAAGATGGGCCACACTTCTGGGATGAAGAACAAGCATCAGATATTATTGATGGAGAAAAACCACAATTTAATGGTGTTCAAGTAGAAATTAGTAAGTAAATTCATGATCTGTGTGGTTGTTTTTCTTGCAATCATTAATTTACTCTGTAATTTATTTGTCAAATTAACAACATGACATTTGGAGTTTGAAATAAACATGTTGACATGTAATAGTTGTAGACAAAAGTGCTATACTCGACAAGTTCATTCTATACCACATGGACTTTATGTACAAATGGATTGATCTGTATGTTAAAAACAGAGAAGAAGTGTTAGAAGCAAGGAGACAGTTTAAGTAATCAAACCCAAGGAATGCTCCACTTCCCACTGATTTGCTTGGGGAATGGGGCAAAGATCGTACATTAGAATGGGTTACTGAATAAATTCAAAATCAAATAGAAGATGCGGGTATAGATTCAAACATAACAGAAGATGAAATCAACATGTCTAGAGGATATGAAAGAAAGGTACAGTTGGAATTTAGAAAATGTTGTTTCCTTACAGTTTTGACACTATTAACTATTTTAATATTTGTCATTATATTTGTTTTCAATGAAATAAATGGTCTTTCACAGGTGAGGAAATATTCAACAATGTGGGCATATGGTCGACATTATCGTGTAGAAAGTGTAGATGTAAAGAGACGATCCTTCGATTGTGGCATCATGGTTGACTTCAAGCAATCCAGTCGATCAAGCTCAAAAGATAAGAATATAATTGAAGGGAATCTATAATATGTTGGGAAAATACAAGAAATTATTGAATTGGATTACCGCTCTTTTAAATGTTGTATTTTTAAGTGTAGATGGTATGAAGCATTTGAGAGGACACGAAGACATGATACCATAGTGGATTGTTTTCTATAGATTCCTCATGTTTCCTACCGGAGGATAAGGAGCCTTATGTTCTACCAATTCATTGTGAGCAGGTATTTCTTTAACTCAAACAAGAAACAGTAGTGATCATTAATCTATTAATTCATAGTTTATTGTGAATATATACATGTGTTTATTAATCAATAAAATTATTATACCATACATCTAATAAATGTACATATGTCGTTCATGTGCAGGTATTTTTCTATGAAGATATTTTAGACTCGAAATGGATATTTGTCATACATTATGATCCAAGATTAAGGCATGTATTTGACGATGCATTAGTGGATACTGAGCAAAACAATGATGGCCAACAAAATGAGAGAGAGGGATTAGAGAACATCAAAGAAATTGACATCCATGATGATGTTGAAGATGGTTATGTTCAGGCCTGAGAAGACAATAATCCAGAGTTAGACGATGTTATGGAAGACAACAATATGGATGGTATAGAAAATGATGATCCAAATACATCTGGTAACAATATAGATGGTCTACAGTCAAATTTCAATGATGATGAAGATGATGCAGGTCAAGATGAGGATGATAGTAATATTAAATACTTGAAAGAACATATGAACATTGACAATGATACACTGGATGACATTGTAGCAGACAAGAATGTTAATGACCAAGACTTCTAAATTTTCATAATTATTTGCAATCCATGTTTAAAAAAGGATGATTCTTATGGCCTAAACTTTGAAATGCTTTAGTAATATTATTTGTGTCGATACAAATTACCTATTGCAATATCCTTAAATTGTTCAATCTTTGATATGAATTGTTGGCAAAAAAAAAAGGATTACTTGGATGTAATTTCCTTTTCATTGCTTTATATTTTGCTTGAATGTCAAGGTCTCAACCTAATCCTCATTTTGCACTAAGAAGAAACCTTAGGCTTAACTCTACAATGGCCTCAATTCATTGCGAGGAAGTTATGATTAAGGATTTGGTGACTACTACATATTTTAATGGGGAAGATGTTTTTCATCATGATGCACATGTTGCACATATGGATAGGTAAGACATGAATCTTACTACACAAATACTTATATCAAACCTTTACAAATTTGAGCATTAATGTTAATTATTCAAATTTGTTTGATGTTCTTCATTACTTGTTAATGGATAATCCTTATGTGATGGAAGTATTAACTGATAATAGATAACCAAACACATGCAATGAAGCATTACTCATTTAAAAACAACATAAAATTGATAAATTTTATGCATAATGCATTCAACATATAACTCATAAACTTATAACACAAAATAGAGCAACCCAGAGAGCCTATATTTTCATTGCTTCTCCAAAATTTTCCAAGTCTTTAACAACATTAAAATGACTGGTATAGTTCCATTATATAACAGGAACGTGTACCCTCAACAATTAGTCCATTGTCTTTCAAATTCAATGAATATAGAGAAACACCCAAAGACGTTGAGGAAACATTAATTGCACCGGAGGAAAAAGAAAAGGAGTGGTTGGTCTTGAGAAACACGAGGAGCTACCTGGGGATCTACATTATTGTGGTTGGAAGATAGTAGCCAAGTTGTCATTCTTTAGGTCCATATCTGTCCTACCACATACCGTATGTACTCTCAGCCGGCCAAGGAAATGAGATGACTTCTGCTATCTTACTATTGTGGCTGACATATTGTGCATCTAGGATACTTTTGACATTTTTACCAAATGAATCAAATGTGATGTCCACCACATGCAGCCTTTCAAGTGTCCAACTTAACACATGCAGAGCTAGATCTCCCTTATCGCAACAAGATGGAATTAACTGATTACCATTATCGATGATTTCCTTCTTCCACATGTTCATGTCCTTTGTTGTCCCATCATCTTCTAAAATGCGAGGTAACTATTTTGTGTCCAGCTTCTCAAGTGCTTGTATTTTATCCCTTAGTATTGTATCCAATTTTAATTGATAAGTAGCCACCTCCTTAAAATTTTCCAACATTCCTAATACCAATTGCAACTCAAGAGGAGCATTTGGATCATATCTAGAACACCTGAGAAAGTCTCTAATTTTTCCAATCCTTGGTAACCAGCTGGTCTTCATAGTTGATAGCTTCTGTTTGTCTGATTCATGCTTTTCACGTGCTGTCCTTAATAGAGAGTAAGACCTATGGGTCTCCTCCAAACTGGCCAATATCTTGTTGATTCTATACGTGATTAAATTTGTGGCTACACCTTCCACTTTTCCTTCTACTTCTCCTTTCAACTTCTTATTTTCCTCTTTTAGCTCTTCTATTTCTTGAAGCAGGGGTTGTGTATCCACTGGTAATGACTCTACAGTTTGTATAATTGGAGGTGTTTGAGATGGACCAGCTTCCAATTAAGGTTTACTCTCATAAACATTAAGTTTGGCCATTGCCTCTGTATATTTCCCCAATAATTCATTATAATCTTTCTGCAGTTTGAGTGTTGCTACCTCTGCAAAATATGTTGTCTGTACATTCAAGCTAGCTGCCTGAGAAGCAGGGGTGTCTGACACCCTCTTGATGATCACATTACTAGTCAATTCTTCCAAACCTACCTTTGATTTCTTATCATTTGGGGCCAATGCCCAGATAATCAAGGTATCAAATTTAGGGTCAAAGATAGCACCCTGCAATGCCCTCCTGGCTTGTTCTTCACTTACATCTGCATCATCCCTGGTAATGGTATCAAATGCAATAACATGTGACAGTATCTAGTGTGGCAATAATAGGATTTTTCTTCTCTTCACAAGTGCTCTCCCTTCCTCAGGAATCATGGCACTAATGTCCTTGTTCCCTTCACTCAAAACCCTCCTTGTGATAGCATCATACTCTGAAGGGTTTGCACCACTTTTTGCTTCTTCTATCTTTTTTCCGAAATTCTTCACTCCTCATTCTCAACACAAAGGATTTGAATTCTGGAGTGGGAATGAATGCAACATTAGAGATAAATTGATTGCACACCACCTTCCTCACATCTTCGGTGTCCACCTCATTGTTGACTATGGATCTTGTCAACCTATTTTTTGGGGAGGCATATGGTGCTATACTTGGGGGAGAATGCAATTGATGTGAGGGTTGTGGGTCTTGTTCCTCTATCACCTCCTCCTCCATATTCACAACTTCCATTTCTTCTTTTGTTTCAAGATTAATTATTTTTGCTCTCTTTGGGGCAGGGGCTTTAGGGGAACTTTCCTAATGTTCTTACCCCTCGAACTGCTTGGCTGATATGTGGGCCTCTCTTCTCCAGCAGGTGCCTCAACAATCAATTCATCTCCTTTAGTAAAGAACATTTTGATTCTTTCAATGGGGTTTTGAATCTCAATGAAAGCCCCTTGATATGCAGAGTTAGCATTCTTTTTCCTTTTCTCTGCATCCATTATCAATTTCCACTTATTTCTCAAGAAAAACACTTGTTGCATTGATTCACAATTTCTAATAGTATCCTCATCAAGCAAGACATGGTGTGGGTATGCAGGCCTGCCGACTTTATGCCTTGTGTCATGAATAAAACCTTCAGGATCAAATAGCCTTATTTTCTCCATACTCATCCTATATCTTTGCAACATGAGACCAATTTGGTCCAAGCCACTCTTATCAATTGTAATAAAATCATGAAGCTTCAGAAATGTTTGGATAAGAGATCCCTTCTTATGCTTTCTGAAGTGTTCCTTATATGATTCATTCAGCTGTCTGATGATCTCCATAAATCGTATTCTTCTGGGCACAAATTTCGGTAAGGAATAGGGTGGAGCCTCACACCCATAGACTCTAATACAAGTTGTATTTTCATGTAAAAACCAATCTCCCCAATTGTGATTGATCTTTAGATGGGGGATCCTCTCCATTGGTCTCATAAAATCCTTAATCTCCTTTGGTATCCTTTTTGCAGCTGGCTCCAGAAATCCCAATACTTTCCTCACAAAATGCTCCTCAAAAGTGACATAGCTAGCATATTTGAAATGCGTGTCTAGCATGCAGGTCCACATCTAAACTAGCATGGCATTGCCTTCTGCATCAGTCATTCTCAAATGCAACTCTTTGCCCCAATGGCTAGACAGAGAAAATAGGATCATGTGGCACATTAACGAATACCAAGTGAATTTTACATGGGGACCTAGGGTGTACATATTATTCTTAATGGCCAACATATGTTCATGCATCTTTTTTGACAAGTAACCTGCATAATCATATGGCTTCTCATCTCCATAATCTTGGATATAGGCTGCCATCATCATTAGAGACACCGACATTCTATCTGATGCATCTCTTTCGAGCACATGACACAAGCTATGATAGGTTTTAACAAAATATTCCATGAATAGGCTACATCAGAGAGGCTCCTCTTTTATGTCAGGGATTTTGATCAAAGCTCCATGAACCCCCTTCAATCTATGCTTAGCCAATTTATGAGACCTGTATGCATACCTAAGAGTTTTGTATTTTTCTCTGAAAGCATTCAAATCTATGGGTATACCAGCAGTAGGATCAATATTGAAGACAATAGTAATATAGGCCTTAGTGAATCTAATGATAGCACTGTCATTTCCAGACAAGACAAACATGGTCTTAGGGTCATACCTAGTTGCTACAGCTCTCATCAAGTCTGTGTTTATGAAGACACCGGGCCATATTAATTTAGCTAAGTCAAGGGTCTAGGCATGGCAGATTGGGGCTCTGTAATCACTTCGATCGTGCCAATGTTCAAATAGACTCCAAGAAGACATAGGGATCCTAGCATCTCGCCAATCTACACAAAACATATATTTTATCATTTCTGCCAACCTCTCCTAAATTTATTAGAGCTCTCTTAGACGATCCAGGACACTGAATCATGATGTCTTCATCCAAGCTACATTTTGAGGTTGAAGCTTGACCCGACTGACTCATTTTGTAGTTTATGCAGGCAACCTAGGGTTTATGCAATTAATGGCTGCCCTAAATGTCTCAGAAAATTCTTACAGATAGAAAACTAAGTGCAGGGGAGAGGCAATGACTTACTAGTTTTTGACATCACAGAGGTGCAAAATTGTTTCCCCTTGCTCGTTTTGATAATTCTCTGGCTCTGAACGCAATTGATCCTTGAAGAGTGACGAGAAATACCTTGAATTATGATGTTATAACATCAAATTTATGTACCATTCTGCATATTAATGGATGTCGCAGCAACCATAACTCTACTTGTGCCACAGTCACTTGAAGATTTTCTTTGTTTGCATTTTTTGAATTCAGACCGTTGATCATTTGTCACCTTTCTAAAATCCACATCCTTGATTCATTGACTGGATTTGACAATCTTAGTCATCTTGGTTGACAAGTCACCGCCCAATGAGAATGAGCCAAATCATCTATACTTTCCTCGCACATCAAATCATCTTCGGCACGGATTGGGCGCGTGTCACCTTTTTCGCGACGTCGTAGTTGAAGAGGGCCCACCATACATCTACCGCATGATGGTGCGACATAGCACCCATGCACCTTTATTATACTTGCTTTTTAATCGGTGGATGCCATGTGTCGTCATCTCACCATCTCGTGGTGAATATTCCCTCTAAAAAGACTCCCCTGTGCTTGTACACAGCCGTTGGATCTTAAGTTTTCTCTAACATGTGGCAACAGACAGTTAGCTGAGGTGAACACTTCATAGGCAAAGGTTACATGGATAGGTGGTGGCCTGTCGCGGACATCATCCTGACATGCTCCGCGATAGTGTGATTTTTATTTTATAAGACTTTAAGACCTACAGGGGGCAACACGTAACGACTAGGTTAAGGGGTCGATCAACCCACGGGCACCAAGACTTAAGGTTGTGACTTAAAAGATCGACAACCGGTGATAATGGTCAACACAAGAATATAACAATAAAGTGCATGACCTAAAGGAAAGGGGCAAAGGGCTTTCAAAACTGAACATTTAGAATTTTTTTAAAAAACCTAAAACCCTAACCCAAGGGGGGAACCACCAAGGCCATGGTGAAATTTAGGTGTCTACATTTCTAATAGTGCATTAGTTTTTGGGTCAATGAATAATGATCACAATTTATCTTTGGTGATTTTTTCATTCACCATATCATGAGACAGTTTTGAGGAACAAAATTGATGACAAATTTCTCTATGGGTTGCCCATATATTTATTTTCCTTCACTAAGATAGATTTAAGGAATAAGAGAGCATCAAACAAGGATCAAATGAGTGCAATCATGATTATGTTATTGGATTTCAAACTTTGTCAACAAAGATACACTATCAAATTCCTATTGATGAATTGCAAAGAATATTTGTTAAGGGCTTATTACCTATTATCCAAGCTGAGACAATGTACCTAAACAACTATTATTCTTCCATGGATTTGTGTGCAAATGTAAGAAACATTGAATTGAAACTTCTTAAGTCTAATGCACTTAAATATGGATCTCATCCTTCAAATTTTCAATAGGAAAATTTAGTTTTCAAAAGGGTGAAAATAAGCAAGAAAATCAACAAAATGCTCTCCATGTTGTAGTTAATTTACAGTCAACTTCAAATGTTATTTAATCTAATTCCCAAGGTGAACTGAGGGACAATCCTATATTATCTATTAATGTAATAAGATCATAGAATACATAAAGGAAAATAGATATGTAAACCAAAACACATTCAAATATAGAAGGGTTCTAACATATACGTCACTTCTATTCAAAATGAACGAAGGAAATATATAGAGAGGTAAGATAAACAAATGTACTGAAACTTGTATGGTGCCAACTAGATCATTGTGGCATGTGGTGTATGTGGACATCACCATGTGTCAGACGCATACAATGCCAATTATATGATCATGTTTTGCAGTACAAATGTCATTAGGTGGCACACGTGTATGGAAGCATAACATGTGGTTGTTGATGTTCCATGTGTCTAACTAGCCACCAACATGTGTAGCAATGTGTATAGCCACACTAGATCCTTGAAGATCTATAAACCTCGAATAATGCCCCTGAACCCTAAACCCTAACCCCTAACCCCTAAACCATAAACCCTAAATAATGCCCCTAATCCCTAATCCCTAACCCATAAACCCTAAACCTGAGAAACCCTAAACCCCTAAATCCTAAATCGCAAACCCCTAAACCCTAAACACTAAACACAAGCAACCCTAAACCTCTATCTCACTATCTATATCATTCCTCTACCTCTCAATATCTCTCCCTATGCCTCTGGCCATGCCCCTCACTCTTTATATCTCCCTATTGGTCCTCTCTCTCTAAACACTAAACCCTAAACCTTAACCCCTAAACCCGAGCAACCCTAAAGCCCTATATCCCTATCTCTCCCTTATCTCCCTATCTCTACCATCCCTCTACCTCTCAATCCTTCTCCCTATTTTTTTGGGCATCTCTCTCACTCTCTATCTCCCTATCTCTCCCCTCTATCTCCTCTATCTCTCCCGATATGTCTCCTCTCTCTCTCTAGCTATCTCTGAACTTGAACAACCCTAAATCCCTATACCCCAAACCCCTAAACTCTAAATCCAATCAACACTAAACCTCTATCTCCATATCTCTCCCCTATCTCCCTATCTCTATCATCCCTCCCTATGTCCCTGGCCATGTGCTAAACCCTGAACTCTAAACCCTAAACTTGAGCAATGCTAAACTCATAAACACTAAATAATGCCCCTAAACCCTGACCCCTAACCCCAAGCAACTGTCTCTCTCTAGATCCCACCAATTTTCCCTATTTTACTATTTTCCACCTCTCCTCTCACCATTCTTCCCATCCAATGAACTTTAGTTTTATCTTGTTTCCATTTCATCCTGCCAATTTTTATCCTCATCCCTCTTTTCGTGTTCTAGTTTTCTTGTTTCCATTTGCTTAGTTGATAAGGGAGACGAATACAGAGAGAGAGAGAGAGAGAGAGAGAGAGAGAGAGAGAGAGAGAGAGAGAGAGAGAGAGAGAGAGAGAGAGAGAGAGAGAGAGAGAGAGAGAGAGAGAGAGAGAGAGAGAGAGAGAGAGAGGAGAGAGAGAGAGAGAGAGAGAGAGAGAGAGAGAGAGAGAGAGAGAGAGAGAGAGAGAGAGAGAGAGAGAGAGAGAGAGAGAGAGAGAGAGAGAGAGAGAGAGAGAGAGAGAGAGAGAGAGAGAGAGAGAGAGAGAGAGAGAGAGAGAGAGAGAGAGAGAGAGAGAGAGAGAGAGAGAGAGAGAGAGAGAGAGATCTTTTGACATGCAACCGTAAACCCTGAGTAATGCCCCTAAACACTAAACCTCTAAACCTTAAATAATGCCCCTAAACTCTAACCCCTAACCCCTAAAACATATATAAACCCTAAATAATGCCCCTAAGCTCTAACCCGTAACCCATACACCCTAAACTTGATAAACCCTAAACCCCTAAATCCTAAACCCCAACCCCCTAAACACTAAACCCAAGCAACCCTAAACCTCTATCTCCCAACTATCTCTGTCATTCCTCTACCTCTCAATCTCTCTCCCTATGTCTTTGGCCATGTCCCTCACTCTCCATATCCCTATCTCTTCCGGCTATGTCTTTGGCCATGTACCTCACTCTCTATATCTCCCTATTGGTCCTCTCTCTCTAAACATTAAACCCTAAACCTCTAAACCCTAAATCGTAAACACTAAATAATGCTCCTAAATCTTAACCCCTAACCCCTAAACCCTAAATCATAAACACTAAATAATGCTCCTAAATCTTAACCCCTAACCCCTAAACCCTAAACTTGAGAAACCCTAAGCCCCTATCTCCCTATCTCTATCATCCCTCTACCTCTCGATCCTTCTCCCCGTCTCTCTAGATATCTCGCTCACTTGACTCTATCTCCCTATCTCTCCCCTTTTTCTCCTATATCTCTCCCTATATGTGTCCTCTCTCTCTAGCTATCTCCAAACCTGAGCAACCCTAAACTCCAAACCCCTAAAACCTAAATCCAAGCTACTCTAAACCTCTATCTCCTATCTCTCCCTTATCTCCCTATCTCTATCATCCCTCTACCTCTCAATCTCTCTCCCTATGTCCCTGGCCATGTGCCTCACTCTCTATCTCCCTATCTCTCTCCACAGTCTCCTCCATATCTCCCTATCATTCGTCTCTCTATAAACCCTAAACCCTAAACCTCTAAACCTGAACCCCTAACCCTAAACAATAAACCCTAAACCCTAAATAATGCCCCTAAACCCTAACCCCTAACCCCTAAACCTAAGAAACCCTAAACCCCAAACCCAAGTACCCCTAAACCTCTATCTCCCTATCTCACCCTTCTCTCCCTATTGCCTAATTTGTCCCTCTACCTCTTAATCTCTCTCCCTATGTCTTTGGCCATGTCCCTCACTCTCTATCTCCCTATCTCTCCCCTCGGTCTTCTCTATATCTCCCTATTGGTCCTCTATTTCTCTCTAAACCCTAAACCCTAAACCTCTAAACCTTAACCCCTAACCCCAAAACCATAAACCCTAAACCCTAAATAATAATCCTAAACCAAAGTAACCATAAATTAGGCACTAAATTTGGTGCTAAATCAGGTGCTAAATAAGGCCATAAATAAGTCGCTAAAGAAGGCGCTAAATTAGATGCTAAATGTGGTGCTAAAATAGGCACTAATTTGCACCTAATTTAGCGCCTACTTGTTCTGATCAGCTCAAAAAATGCCAAAAATAGTGCCATCCCGATAAATAGCGCCGATTTTTTTAAAAATTGGAGAAAAATACATTAAACAATGGGTGGAAGCAAAAAAGGGAGCTAATCACAGAGATTTGTTGTAGTGAGTGGTGGGTATATATATGACACACCACCAAGATATGTGAATGTACAACTAATGTGGGATAAAGGAGAAAATACACACGTGTAGTATGATTCTCTATTAAACTAGGAAAGTACGAGTCACATGTTGCAGGTACAACCTTCCCAAGTAGATACCTACCTAAGTAAACTTATCCTATCTTAGGTGCATACAATGCAATACAATAATAAACTAAATGTAAGAAATAAAATGCACCAACTCACAAGAGGTCTTTAAGGCAATTTTTTTTATGGTTATCCCCTGAGCCTCTTATATTCCAAGAAAAACCAAACATAAATTACCTTGTTTACATTTAGCTTTGAGGGTCAATTCCATGGTAGCCTATGTGTCAATAACAAGATTTTTCATCACCTCTTTTGAACACACCTCTATGTTCTCTTTTTTGAATTCATTGGACTAGGATTTATGATTGGAAGAGGGGAATGAGGGAGATTCCACCTCTTCTAAGTCTTGCTTGCTATCTTGAATAGGGGTGCTTCATATCTTAGGCTGAATGGGAGAGTTGTGCTCAAATTTCTCTTTTCCCACATTCTCCCCAGGTAAAACCTCTTCCTCTGATTCATTATTTGTCTCTTCTTAGTGATTTCATCTAAATTCACAAAAGGGTTAAAGGCAGGGGCTCCTTGCTAGGCTTCCTTAACTTCTAGGGAAATCTATTATTTTTGCATCAAATTGATTAGAATCACCACCAAATATTTTCATCCTCTGTTCTTTGTCAACCCATTGCTCAAATGATTTGGGAGATGGCCATGCACTAGAGAATTTGCCCACTAGTACAAGCTCTAAAAGATCAACCAATCTTTTGTTAATATGCTCATCCACTCTAGAGACTTCATCCTATCATTTGACAATGCAAAGATTTGTTCTTTCTTTGTCAAGCTTGTCATTGGATGCAACATCTAAATCATTCTTTTTCAATAGAACATTCTTGTCTTTTGAGGAATGAGTTTGGATGGTCTTGTCCCAATAGGAGGGAGGAACCATGTAGAGCACATGTGCTCAGAGGAGGGAGGTAGGGACCACAAAGGAGACACATGCACAATTTAGGTTAACTCTTCATGCTAAGTTTTGTTCTTATCTAGGAGAATAGCTATAGATATAGACTATTGCACGAATTCTATACCAAGCTATATATCTACTATAATTTCAAGGTAGGTAGCTTTCTCGATGTCTACAGTGCTTGTCGAGGTTTGAACACACAACCAATACTCATTTATTCGATAACACTACCAACTGGTCTAAACCTAGGGGCGTACACTGATTTTTTGTTATATATAAATAATTTATATATTTAAATTATATCTTTTACATCATGTTCTCCTTTAAACTTAAAATATAATATAAAAGAAATAACTAGATATATATTTAATATTATATTTATATATTAAATATTAATTTAATTATATATTTTAATAATAGAATAATTAATGTCCAAGTGGTTGAGATTGATTGGTTGAAACATTGGGTTCTTATTGAGGAGACCTAAGTTCAAATCCCCATAGAGACATCTAATATGGAATTATAAGTTGTGACTCTTGGTCTTCCATAGTGGAATTCTAAGTTGTGACTCTTAGTCTTCCATAGTTGGCTTCTAATGTGGATGTGTTCAAATTACTAAGTGTTCATGCTTGGGGATGAGAATCCTCATGTTGTGGCCTCACCAGTTCATAGCTTCGGTCAAAAACATTCATTAATAACAAAATAAAATAATTAATAATTATATAAATAAAAATAATTGATATATAAATTAATAATTATATAAATAAAAATAATTGATATATAAATTAATAATTATATAAAATCCCTGATAATGGGTTGGCACAATAATCCAGAGCCATGACGATAAGGTGAGGCCTTTAAAGATTGAAGTGTGCAAAGGGTCTAAGGACAACTAATGGCTTAATTGGCATTGGTGAAGCAACAGGGTATTTAGTATGGTAATTGCTTCTTTATTGAGGCAATTGCCTCTTTTTTCTCTTGAACATTCTCCTTCTTCTCCATTTTCTTCTTTGCAATCAACTTGCTAGTTTGAGCTATGGAGATCGGTACTAGTGTAGATGCCAAGGGCAAATGTCCATTCAGTTCTCCTTAGAGAATGCAATTGCCCAAGGTTGGCTAGAGTGGCAGTATTGACGATAGAATGAAGTGAAAGTATACACAACGGAAGAGGTTGAGAAAGATGATTGTGGAGGAAGCCTTGGATGGTTTTAGCAAGGAATTGGAGAAGGACATTAAAGATTCCATCCTCAAGGAGTGGTTGGTTCGACTGTTGAAGGTTGCCAAAGAGGTTGATGGTAAGGAAGGCGTGAGTGTTAAAGAAGCTATGGCTAATTTGTTAATGGACTTCAAGACCTCCAGAGGGTGTTGGAATGTTTTCAAGCAGCTCAGTTTGTGGCTGTGACGACACTCCTCTCTGTTGCTGTGGCTTCAACCTTGACACATGAGGATACGATTGAGAGCATCGGTTGATTTGCAGAGTTTCATGAATCAGTGATGGTGCACCTGCATGACATCTTGCTGGGGGTTTTAAACACACAGAAGATGGTGGAAGGGATGGCAAGGAAGATGAATGTTGAGGTGCCGGCTTAGGAGCGTCCTCTGTACACCTATGCCTGTGACGAGGAGAGAGTGGTGATGCTGGATGGTTAACAAGTTAAGTCAGTTTGTTGTATTAGGGTGGGGCCGCTGTAATTTGCCCCCCCTATATAGTAGACATATGTTTGTTTCTATGTTACAGTTGTTAAAAAAACTCTGGGTTCGACCCTTTTTTGTGATGGGTCCTTGCTCCCAAACTAGGGTATATTATAACAAAAAAATTATATAAAATTAAAGGAGCTGAGCTCAAATGGTTAAGCCATAGTGATTTCATTGTGGAGACTCAAGTTTAAATCTCTAAACTAACATTTAAGTGTGTCATGCAATGATACAACTATGGTTAAGTTCTGTGGTGGGCATGTTAGTCCTTGGTGGATGATTGTACAAGGTGTGGGCCTGAAAATTAAACCCTCTCTAATTAATTTAAAAAGTATATATTATATTATGTTGATATTTCTTCATGTCTTTAAAATATGTGTAATACCCATGCCATTCCCATTTAGTTTTGTGCTTATTTTGGGAGAATGCCTTAATACATATACATATCGAAAAATGACACAATCTTGTGTGAAGTTGGGGCCCACCCTCCTAACCTCTTGCCTATCCCCATACACACACATCCCCATACATTTATCCACACCTTATCCATACATGCACACATTCTGATACGTTCATAAAGACTATGCATTAATTATGCCCATTTGTACACATATCCCAATACATTCACCTATCTTGATTTACAATTTTCATGTCCCGAGTCATTTCTATGGATGTGGGGTCAACCCTATGGTTGTATATTTGACCCCTAAAATTATAAAATTCAAATTTAGCTCTCTTACCCATTCTACAAGTCGCTGTGAATAGAGTAAACACACATTTGCATGATTTGATCCTATGTGCTTGTATTTAAAGGCATTCATTTGCATCCATTTCACATTCTCTCACATTCGATCATCCTCTCTCACCCTACTAGAAGCATTAATGGCCAAATTAAAAGTGGAACACTTTAGTTTGTTTCATTAAGACAAATTTGCATACTCATTCTAGAACATTGCTTGCTAATTGTTTATCTTTTACACTTATTTTCAAGGGTTGAACTAGTAGAACATGTCCCCTTGCGACATACTTGTAATCCTCTAAATTTATTCTAAATATTGTTAGTCTTCGTAGCAAAGGAGATAATATAACATATAAGAGCAAATTTAGCCAACTAGAGAGCAAGAGTACAAAATCATAGAGATTAGATCCACGTGGTAGAAAGACAATTTTGTAGACTCATAAAAGACCCTAAGGTTCGAACTTGACCCTAGATAGAGCACATTCCTTATTAAAATCCAAGGCATTACATATATAGATAGACCTCATTTACTAGTCTAGTGATAATTAACTTCATTCCAGTTATATATCTTAAATCATCAAACGAAGTACTCTCTATCCTTTTCACATTTACTTTTCCTAATTTAATAGTTAATTCAAAATTATCTACACCCACAACTCATAATTGTTAATCTAATAATTATGTTAATTTATGCTTACGTGTTTGCATCTTATTAGATAAATTTGTTTTCCTTATATTTAAGATATTTATATTAATGGTTTAGTTTTTGGAAAATAGTAAAATTTTATATTAATATGTCAAATTATATTTTTTGTTTTGGATATACATTGGAAGACTATGTACAAATCTGCTCTAAACTTTACAACTATTATTATATAAAATTGAATACTTCGAATTAATATATTATTTTCTTTTAATTTTTAAAAAATAAAAAGGCAAGACTTTAGTCACCTAAAATCCTTACCTATGAGTCTTTCCAACTTCCGACCATATCCATTAAAAGTAGTCTGCTCTGTCTATTAACGACGACAAATAACAGGGAAAAACTGTGAGAAAAAGAAAATGCGCGAAGAGGGCCAAGTGTTCAATTGACGTGTTCTTTCGATTTTGCCTTGACCAAATATGCCACCAATTTTGGAATATACTTTACCCCACAATCTTTGAAAAAAAACAACTAAAGAGATTTAGAATTCTCTTTCGTAACTTTTTTGTTTTTTGGAAAGAGTGGGGCATATGCAAGTAATCCAAACCCTTGGCTCTGCATATTTTCCTTGATTTGAACACGAATTTAGCAAAATTTGAGCTCGGAGGGCCTGGCCAACAGTTTCAAGGTAGTTATGCATCATTCTATGCGTTTCTTTTGTCTGAATTTTTGAATTTTCCAATGGACGCACAGCATTTGTTTCTGAATATTGAGTCTTTGTCTATGTTATACATTACAATTATAATCTTTTCAATTTCGTTTCTGGCTCACACTGTATCAAGTGCTGCTTCTATTTTCCGCAATCTGGGCGTGAGTGGGTACTCGCGGGGCTTGAACCTGGAACCTCATCACTATTACGGCGTTGTGTTATGTATCCCTAGACCCAGCCCTACAATTGGGGTTTGTTATGTTGGTTTTCTAATTAATCTATATATTTGGACATGCGCCATGGTTATAGTTTGATGTTTTTTTGGGTATAGTTTTAGTAAAAAATGAGTACTATGGGTTTGTTTTATGTTTTTGGTATAATTTTGGAGGAAAATGGGTTCTCTGGGATTTTTATATGTTTTTTCTGTATAGTTTTGGAGAAAAAGGGTTCTCTGAGGTTTGTTATAAGGCTTTTGGCATAATTTTGGAGAAAAATGGGTTCTCTGGGGTTTGGAGAAACACTGTATGCTACAGAAAAAGGAATGATGTTTCAATCCATCATCAGGTTGAATATTGATGAAAATATAGTAGATCAAGAGCTGCTTATATTGATAACTTTACTAGAATACACGATGACTGGGAGAAACTGTATTTCTTTTTAACTTTTTAATTTAATTTTTGTGTAATTGTGATTCGCCTTGAGTTAGGTATCTGATATGTACTATTTTCTTTGATGACAATTTTACTTTCAATGCCATGCAATTATTGTTTTGCCCATTTTGGGTTCACTTGTTTTGCTTTTCCTTCACTAACGCCTTCTTAGCTAGACTCTTTGATTGTTTTGTTTTTAGTTTAATTTTATCATTGATTCTTGTGTTTTTAGTTTAGTTGTATTTTGTAGCATCTTCCCCTGCCCACCCTCTCCCCGCCCCCCCATGTTTGTTGTTAAATGTACACTATTTTATTTGGCAACATATTGTTTTTCTTTCCCATGGCAATGTTGCCTTTGTGTTTAGGGTTTACCCGTTTTGCTTTGCATTCATGCAGCCCTTGTTACCTAGTCTCTTTGATTGTTGTGCTTTTAATTTAGCCACTTTTTGGAGTTTCTTTTCACTTCCTTATGTAATATCTACTGGCTATACTTACAAGCCCCATTGACATATTTTTGTTATATGATGACAATAATAATTTTTTTTTCAATACTTTTTTCTTTTGGGTTGTCTGGATTTTTATGGCAAGGAGTTCTTCTTTGCAAGATTCTATGCTGCACAAAGTCTATTTGAAACTATGGTTGAAAGTAGGAACCCGGGAAATCCTAAGGAAGCATGCGTGTTTAGAAGTATCTTTAATCTTTTTAAATATGAAATTCTCCATTTGGTAAGTTTGGCGAGAATCTAAAAATACTTAAATTCCATTCTCTTGAATATTTAATAAGCAAATTGGTGAATATTTGAAAAACAAATATTGTTTCATAGAAATAGATGCAAGACTTCATTTCCAAATGTTTGACATTTTTATCAATGTGTTTCTACAAAAGAGTTAATTGGTGAGTATTATTCTTTAAGATTTCCTCTAGTTACAAAGGCTTCTCATCTTACTTAGCATAGTTCATCTTCAACCTACATGAAGCCATTTTATTTACTATAAATGTGAAGAGATTAAATCGAAGCAAAACACTACAATATTAGTTGATTATATTGTGCAGTTGCATTTGATCAAACATTTCATCTTATTCTAAATACTTATATGTTATTTTCTGTTTATGGTGCCAGGACATGGATCATGGTTGGAGGTCACCAAACCTGAAATATTCAATATTGTTGTCAATAATATGCATGTCTGTGCTCTGTGCAGGAAGAGGTATTTATGTCCATGTCTCTACCCATTACTTTTTTTTTGTGTCCTAATATTTCCCTGTTTGAGGAGGTTATTCAGATGTTTATTAAATATACCATCTTGGGTTCCTGGGGTCTTTAACATTTTAGTCAAAATTAAACAACCTTCTTATATTTTGGGGTACCAAACATAAACACGTGAAGTGGCCAACCTATACTACTGATCAGTGATAGTTGTAACGGTTAGGATACAAAGAGTTCATTCTTGAGTAAAGGTGAGCTGTTGAACCAATACTTCTCGAGTTGAAACCTAAATTTAATACTATGCATGTATTTTTAAAGGAAACAGTCCAAAAAAATATCAAATATAGCCTGCACAAGAGGTAAAAGTATTTGGGGCAATATGATTTAACAATATCTACCTAAATTTCAAAGCCACCCAATAATTTGCCCAAGGTTGGAAACAAGTTTCTTGTTTATGCCATGTGATAATAATTCCCCTGTTATTATGACCTTTCCCGCAATGATGATATCTGTAAGTTGGTTTCTTTTGTGGATTTATAACATGTGCCTGGAGTAAAAGTTCTGTGCAAACAGGTGGTCATGTTATTATTTGCTTTAATTGAATGAGTTTCATTTATAAGAAAATATGGAATAAAATAACCTGGTTGTAGTGTAACAATCATGCATTTACAACACATTTGATGCTCCATTATTTGCTTTGTCTTCTCCCTCCTTTCCTCTTTTGCAGGGGTTGATAACTATTCACCCCTATTACTTTAACATTGAAGAAAAGCTCAATCCAATTGTGATCTTTGTTTTAGTCAATTTTTAATTGTCGTTCAAAAATATTGGTTTTTTTAATAGATAAATACTTTGTTCTATAAGCACTAGATCTAGAAATTGAACTTCATGCACAGATACTTCTCTTTGATTAACTTTTACAAATACGAATGCCTATATCCACCAATCCATATATATATTTTTAGATAATATTAGATGGGGTTCTATAGGGGCCAGGGACCAAGCTAAGAAGAAGCCAGATCCAAATGCATGAAGGGGTTGTGGCAACTGACAGAAACACCCAAGGACCAAGCACCAGCAACACAATTAAACCAAAAACTCTGCAAGTCAACAACCAAGGAAAGCTTATGAGAGCTGAGAAATGCCCCAACCACTAACACTGCCAGCAGAAACCAACACCCACGTACTCACTTTTCATCCTGCCAACCCATTTGTTGCCAACAACCACTACCTGCTTGGTTACCACCTCTCGGCCACTACCAGAATTGTTGAGAGCTTCAAATTTAATACCATGGATAATCTCAGTATGTTTGACAGTGTCATGTCCCCTATTTTAGAATAAAAATTAATAATATTGGGCCCGATCACTTTATAATATTATATTGTTACATGTCCTATGTAATGTTTTAAAAAAGTGTTTTTAACACTTTCTTCAAATGTAATTTTAAAAGGGGACCTATGGATGTAATTTAAAAAGTATTTTTAAATACTTAGGGAAAATAAAATAAAAATAAAAATAAAATAAATGGAGGGCCCAAAAGAGGCAACTATAAAAGAAAGGACAAAGGCATCAAGCAAATCATCGGATGATGTCATTTTCACTATTCCTTCCAATTTGGAGTTTCCAGCATTTGAGGACGAAAACCCTTGGTGCGGATGATCGGAGGATGAAAACCCTTCGGTTTCGTTTGAACTTGAGGATGAAAAACCCTCTCGCTCAATGGAGGCACTTACACTTAAGGATTGCAATTGTGCGGAAATGGTTTGGATTTGCAAGCAAATTTTCATATCAACGATTTGTTGAAGAATTTTTATATTTTCAGAGTTAGAGGTTTACAGTTCAATATGTTTGTAGAGTGTATTAGGTTTTCAGTATTTCATGGAGTTTGATCATTAATTGTTCTGGATCTTTGTCTATATTTTAAGACAATAATAATCATTGGTTTGTTGGCCCGACTTCATTCTCTATTATTATAATTGCTATTGCTGTATTTTCCTTTGAACATGAAGTTCGCAGATGTGTGTGATACATTGGATTATTCAATGGAATCGCTAGCTCACTGTGAGAACCTTGATGAATAATTTAGTATTGTTATGTCATCCTGCTGTTCGCCCTGTATATCTAATTAAAGCGTAACATTTTGTTAGCCTTCTTAGATCGCTGTGGGTTTGATGGATTATTAATGTGTATTTAAATTGCAGCCTTAGAGATAATAGCTTCCACATCACATTGAAACTATAGCGCAGCAATTCTTTGGATATTGTCGCTTCCCTGCAGTTGAGAACCCATCAGTTCTGCCAATTGATATCAAACGCTTGATAATCAGCAATATATATATATATATATATATTATTTTGTAAGCTGCTGGAGACTATAGTAGGAGTCACGTGGGACCCAAATTCCTTTATCTGTTGTGATTGTAGTCGCTGTGTTGGTAGTAAAGGTCTGCTGCTCCCATTTGGGGGACAAGTTCTGACACCCTCTGCAGTCCCTTTCTTTTGTGAGTTGCATCGAATGTGAAGTGAGTTGTAAGGGTGCGGCATAAGTACTTAGCTGATTAAGTTGCTACATTTTATTGCTGAGTAAAATCAGACCATAGTAATCCCTTTGGTATCACAGCAATTGATAATTTTGACAGCTGTACCTCCAATTGGGGCCCGCTCAGCCAATCATTGTTGCAGATTTATCACAGTCCCTTGCAACAGAAATATATTGTGTGGAGATTGTTTTCAGCCCTTTGTGATAAATACATCAGCATTAGAATACTGGATTGGACTTGTATGACATCAGTTTGGAATCAGTAGAAATTGCAGTCATAATTAACAGCTGAAGACTAAATTGCTTATTATTTACAAGGCAAATCTTATTGGGTCATCAATAGTTCAATTTGGGTTTGCTATTGTAATAGCATTGCAACATTGAATCGTTTACATCCAGCATATTTCTATCAGCATATAAGATAATTCTATTTGCTCTTTCTGGTCAATATTTGCAGCTGAATGTCATTCCAGTTTTTCTCATATGGTTGTTTAATTGGTGATTGAGTTTGATTTCATAATTTGGTATTCTCTTCAGCATAAATTTTGAGCTGTCAAATATATATATATATTTGCATGTTTCAGTGTTGGTCCTGTTGATGATTGTTTTTAGACAAGTCAACAATAGAGTAAAACACTAGAGTATCCCACTCTCTCTTGAATAAAGCCTCTCGAATGCTAAATTGTGTGATCAATCGAGACAACTCCAAGGTTCCTTATTTATGATTCATGATGGGTTAACTCAGTGATTACATGTGATCTTGCTGATTATCACAAAGGGACTTACGTTGGATTCTTCTTCTTTCATTTAGCTTGTTTCTCCTTTCAGAGTGGATGATGTATCAATAATAAAGAAAAGCAAAAGATAAGGGTTCAGAAAGGCTAATCTAAGGTCAATGAAGTAAATGATGATGCTTGAATATACAAACTCCTGAATTAACCTAACTCTATTTCGCCAAGGATGCCTACAACTACATGAAGTTGGTGCAATCTCTTAAGGTACGCGAATGGTTTTCAAATCATGAAGGCTTATATAAGCACCCATTGGACGACGCAGCTCAAACAAGCATCCACAATCGAACTTAAGCAAATGAAGTTTATACTAGCTTTACACAACACTTCACTGGCAATGAATGTTAAAAGCATGAGCTAGGAGTTGATCAAATATTCAATACAACATACACTACATCAAAGAGCTTCTAATCTATTTCTAATTTACTTGAAACACCTCTCCATTTCATCAAGTTACAAGAAACCATGTCACTTCACAAGACAACACTTAACACCAAACAAACTCCAATGTCTTTGCATTAATCTTGAGAAATATGTACAACAACTTCAAGCCCTCTCAGAGAATTTCGAGAGTCTCTTCTACTCTACTCCTACAAAATTATTGACTATTAGCTAATGACTACCCAATTACAAATGAGGCAACAAGGCCTTTATATAGAAGTCCAGAGTTACAATGAAAGGCTAGGATCAATCTAGATAGCCAAGGGCTCAGATCATGCCACCTCAGCAGGTAGTTACAACAAATTGTTATTTTTAGTACAAAAGAGAGGCAATGAAGGCACGCTTTCCAAGAAGATAAGATAAGATGGAATCTTTGGAGCATCTTCCACATGGACGTCCTTTCTGTCTCTTGCTTGTCAAATGATGTGGCGACTTGTGATTATCTTGATGATGATGTACATGCCACGTAGGTGCCATCTTAGCTTATTCCCAAATTGTATCATCTTGCGATGTCTTTGATGTGATTGTTTTGAACTTGAATGTTTAGGAATACTTTGTTGATCTTGCCTTGTTCATCTTCTTGTAAACTGGATGTATGATAGATGTTGCTCATTTGGTTTAACCTTTGTAATGCTTCTTCTCCTCTTGCAGGTAAGATACATGATCTTCTTTGGATGCATCTTTTTGAAGAGTGTAGTAGGAGATAATGATGATACTTAATTTATGATTAGAAGTAGGAGATCTCTCTTTAGACTTGAAGATCAAAGAGTCTTCAAGTTGAATGGATGAAGTGTCCTTGACATGATGTCATTGAAGATGAAGTAATGTACTTGCCATGTATACTTGAACTTGATGTAGATGATGAAATGCTCCAACTTGAAAGGGTCCTTTGGAGCGTAGATATTGATGATAACACCTTCTTTATATGTAGAGTAGATGACTTCTCAAAGAGACTTGAATGCACCGGAGTTTCTTGAAACTTTATAGATGCCTTTGGAACGCTTGATGATGATGAGAAGTTCCTTTGGAGCAGCTACATGCTGATCTTGAAGCGAAGATTTGATGAAGAATCTAGTTGGTACTTGAAGTGATTTCTTATTGAAGGTTCCAATCACTTGTTCCTTAGATAATTCCTCAGCTCCATCCTTATTGCTGCAACACAAACAAAGAAGAAACAATATCAATCCTTTTTAATAAACAATTGATTTCATAATACATAAGAATCATTTCATGCATCTCTAACCTAGGCGCATTAGATGGGAAATTGGTTCTCCACATGAAAGAAATCATAAAATTCAAACTAATCATCACATTAAGAATGGCGCATTAGATAAGCAATTCAGCCTTCCCTTAAATTTCGTCAAAACCACATATCAATAGTGGTGCATTGGTTAAGGAATTTGATGTTTGGTTTGAGTGATGTCAAAAACTTGAATTTAACCATGCTCATGAGTGGCACATTGGATCATGAAGTAGATATCCTCTTGAAATTTGACCTTTTGCTTATCATTTGTGGTTGGCCCATCGGTTGATGTTTTTAGACTCCGGTTGAAGTATGTCTTAAGCTTAAGTTCCTCAAAGCATATAAGGCGCAGCAGTTGGGAATTCAGTATCCTCCTTCAATGATGTTCAAACTTTTATTTCCATCTTACCTTTCCTCACATGAAATGGCACAGTAGATCAGGTTTTTGATCTTTGATTGAATTTTGCTTTAAAATCTGAACTAAACTTCCTCTTAGCAATGGCGCATTGGATGGCCATTTCATCCTTCGGTTGAATGATCACATGAAACTTGAACTAGATCTCCCCTAATAGTGGCGCACTTGATAGCAAATTAGATTCTGGCTTAAAAAGTCTTATAAAATTTGAATTGAACTCCACACCCAATGGCGCATTAGATAATGATTTCATGCTCCGGTTGAAATTTCACTTAAAACTTTACTTTCACCTCAACTAAAGTGGTGCGTTAGATAAGGTTTTTTATCTCTTCTTGGAAAGTCTCTTGAAATTGGCCACTCAACATTCTCATTCCTTGGCGCAATGGATGTGGCGCAAGAGATCCACATTTTGATCTTTCCTCCAACACTTCTTCAAAACTCACTTTATCTTGCCTTCCTAAATGGCGCATTGGTTAAGGATTTTAGACTCCGGTTAAAAGGCACTTTGGCAATCAAACAAACCTTTCATCTTGAGGGCGCATTGGTTCATGATATTGGGTTCTTCTTGCTATGACATTCAAAAGTTTAAGTTTATCTCCTTCAAGAAGTTGGAGCATTGGTTCAAGCGCAGCAGATAAGGATGTTGATCTCTTCTTGAAGGTGTGTCAAAAACTTGCAATCAGCAACCTCTCCACATGTGGCGCAATGGATCAACATTTCATGCTCCGGTTAAAACTTAGCCATTCCTCATACTTCAGTCATTTGATTCCAAGGCAGCACACTAGATCAAGGTTTTGGATCCTCTCTTAAATGTCTTTATGAAAATCCGGATGCAATTACTTCATGCTTTGGCGCACTAGATAGAGATTTTGGATCTTCTTGAAATATCTCATAGAACTTAAGTTCAAGCCTCTTTCAAAGTGAGCGCAATGGTTGGAGGATTTGAATTCCGGTTGAATGATCACCAATAAGAGCGCATTGGTTAAGGAATTTGGATCCCGGTTGAATGATCACCAATAAGAGCGCATTGGTTAGGGAATTTGGATCCCGGTTGAATGATCACCAATAAGCCTCATCAAACCTTCATCTCACCTTAGTATACATTGATTGAATTACTCCAAAGTGGCGCAAGGGATTGAAGATTTTAGACTTTGGTTGATTTTGGCGCAGTGAACCAAAATTTTGTGCCCTCCTCATGTCTTGTCGCACTGGATCAAGATTTTGCGCCCCTCTTCAGTACTTAGCCATTTTCAGGGTTCCTCAGGGCAAGGTATATTGAAAAATATATTTAAGTTTGAGATAGGTCTCGAATCCACCGGATTTAACATGCAAAATCTAGAATTTGGAGGATCCACCAGATTTCAGACTTAGTCAATTTTTCAGGATCTTCAGGATATCAAGATACCAGACTTAGTCATTTTCAGGATCTCAAACATACATCAGGATTGGTCTCAGAATGAAAGCAAATGACTCTTGAATTAGAAATAGACTGAGAACTCAAACAAACCACTCCCCACTTAGGCAACAAACCACTGACTTCATCATGGAATAAACCTAAGACATCATCAAAAAACTTAATGCAAAGCATCAGAGCTCAAAAAAAAAAGGGGTCCCCATTTGCAATGGGGCGATGTGTGATTAGGTCACAATAGGTCCCAATTGGGGACATTATAGTGGTATTTGAGCAAGAGATCTTGCCAGCTTGTGGATCTATTTTGTGGTGCAGATCTGTTTTGATGCAAGGTAGTGAAAGAGAAGTGAGATATCAGCAGAGGGAAAGTAGGAAGGAGAGAGAAGAGGAGACCATGGGTGACAGGGGAGATGAGATGAACGTTCAGGAGATCATTAACTGAAGCAACGGGGAATCAGCTAGAGAGATCCAAAGTTCCATGAGAGAGTCCATTTTGGAGATGGCTAGAACATTGAGGGAGTTGAATTAGACTTTGAGTGCATCCAGACCTATCTAGAATGTTGCAGGAAAAGGAAGTAATTCAACCAATGATAGGGTTTCAATCAACCCTCTTGTTGATGGTTGTTTTTCGACAAGTCAACAATTAGAGTAAAATACTGAGTATCTGACTCTCTCTTGAGCAAAGCCTCTCGGATGCTGAACTAGGTGATCAAACGAGATGACTCCAAGGTTCCTTCTGATGGTTTCGGTAAGAGACAGCTCAGCGATTAAGTATGATTTTGCTGTTAAACACAAAGGGACTTACATAGACTCTTCTCCTTTCATTCGACTTAGTCCTCCTTTGATGTGGATGATGTATATACAAGGTTTTTATGATAAAGAAAATGAAAAAAGGGGGTAAGGGTTTAGAAGGCTAATCTAAGGACAATGAGATAATGAAACATGTAAAGATAGACAAACTCCTCATGAAACCAGACTTCGCTTCGCCATGAGAACCAACAACTACACGAAGCCAGTGCAATCTTCTAAGGAAACTCAAGGATTTTCATGTTGTAAATCTCCATCCAAACACCCACAGCTGGCGCAATTTGAACAAGCATTCACAACCGAACTAAAGAAAATGAAGGTTCAGTCTAACTTTGCAAAGTGGGTTGCCTTCGACAATACACAAAAAGTATGAACCAGAAGAATTCATCAAATATCTTTACGCATATTTATTACATCAATGCACTTCTAATCTATTTCTAAGCTATTTGAAACATCTCTTAATTCCATCAAGATTCAGGAAACCATGTTACTCCACAAGATAATACTTAACACCAAACAAGTAGCTCCAATGTCCTTCGCATTACTCTTGAGAAATATATACAACAATTTCAAGTCCTCTCAGAGAATTTTGGGAGTTTCTCCTATCCTACTCCTAGAATTTAAAATCTATATCTAAAAAAATCTACTCCATTACAAATGAGGCAACAAGGCCTTTATATAGTGCCCAAAATACAATGAATGGCCAAGATCAATTCGATAGCCAAGGGCTCAGATCATGCCACCTCACAGGGAGTTACAACAACTTTCTATTTTTAGCATAAAAGAGAGAGGCAATGAAGGCACGTTTTCGAATGTGATAAGGTAAGGCGAAAGCATTTAAAATATTCCTCCACATAGGAATCCCTTTGACTTCTTTCATTAAATGATACATTTAATGCATTAAATAATGCGGCTAATCAAAATTGAATGATGTGTACTCGCCACATGGGTGCCAACTCAGCATACTTTGAAAATTGTATCATCTTTATGTGATGTATTCAATGTGATTGTTTGAACTTGTATGTTTAGGAATACATCTTGTGGATCTTGCCTTGTTCATTCTTCCTGTTGACTGGATGTATGATACTTGTAGCTCATTTGATTGACTTTGTAATGTTTCTTCTTCTTGTAGGATGTAGATATGAATCTTCTTCTTTGGATGCATCCTCTTGAAGAGAGTAGAGAGTAGATGATGACACTTGATTCCTTCATGAAGAGTAGGAGACTCTCTTGGACTTGGAAATTTGAAGAGTCTTGAAGTTTGATGGATGAATGCTCTTGCTTGATGATAACACCTTTCTTAGAGGTGAAGTAGATGTTGATGACCTCTAGAAGAAACTTGGAAGCTTGATGAATCTTGAAACTTGAAGCATGATCTTGAATGAAGTAGAATATATGAAATGCTCCAACTTGATGATAACACCTTCCTTATGGTGGAGCAGCTACTTGATGACTTTCCTTGAAGGTTGAAGAACTTGAAGTAGAATTGATACCTTAGGAAGCCTTGATGAAGATGATGTCCTTCGGATGGATGTCTTCTAGACAATCTTAACTTGATGCCACTTGATGAAGAATTCCAACACAAGGATGATGAAGGATACCCTTGAAACAGCTACATGATGCCTTGCTCTTTCTCATTCCTTGCTTGTCAAAGGTTCTTATCACTTGATCTTTAGATGATTCCTCCTTTTTGCTGCAACACAAGTAAAGAAACAGCATCAATCCCCTTTCGATAACACATAATACATAAGAATTATTACAAGCATTTCTAATCTAAGCACATGAGTTAAGGACTTTGATGTCTAACTTGAATGATATGAAAACTTTACTAGATTGACTTTACTTCCCTTCATAAGGTAGCGCTTTAGACAAAGGTTTTAGTTTCTCCTAGAATTGATGCACTAGATAAGTCGCATTGGATGAAAGATTAAGATCCTCTTGCCTTTTACATTAGATGACATCTTCTAGATCCTCTTTGTATTTCTTGGATTAGTGTTTGACTCTCTTCTTGCATTTCGCGTTGGATAAGTATGTTGAAGTCTTCTTGAGGTGATTTGAAATACCTTGATCTTTCTTCATAACCCTCTAGGCGTGTTGGATCAAGTTTTTGATTCCTCAAGCATTTCACTTAAAGACACCCTCAAAATCCTCATGTATGGTGCTTTGGATCAAGTTTTTGATCCCTCCTAGCATTTCGCATTGGATGAAGGATAAAAATCCTCTCAACACTTCGCATTAGATGAAGTATTGAAGATCCTTTCAATATTGCTTTAATTTGAACTAGTTTTCACTTGCTTAAGGGAATGGCGCATCGGTTGAAAGATTGAAATCCTCTTGTTCCTAGCGCATTAGATAGGCAATTTGGATTCTTCTCATGTGTGGCGCAATGGATAGGTAACTTGAAGTCTTCAAAATCAACTTCATTCTCCCTTCATATATGGTGCACTAGATGCCACTTTTGATTTCTTCTTGTTGAGCGTTTTGATAAGGGTCTTGGGAGTGGCGCATCACTTCACTAGGTTGAAATCTTCAAAACTTTGATATATTAGATGGCCTTTACCTTGAAGTAGATCATGCATGATGTTGGCGCATGAGATAAGACTTTAAAATCCTCTGAACTAAAATCTTGAAGGCTTGACCTTGGATGTTCACCTTCCTCCTTGTAGGGCGCACTAGATCAAGCATGGAGAATCCTCTGGATTTCGCTTTAGGTAAGGATCTTTCAAACTTCACATTGAAACTACTTGGGCGCACTAGATCAGCTTTTTGGAATCTCTGGAGTTTCCCCTCATGAGGTCGCATTAGATGAAGCATTGAAGATCTTCTAAACTTCGCCTTGGAGACTTGACATTGGATAGGCGCATTAGATCAAAGATTGAAATCCTCTAGTTTTGGCGCGCTAGTTAGGCTTTTTGGATCTTCTAATCTCACATTGATGAATTGGCTCTAACACTTGCGTTGAATGTTTGGGAGGCGCATCAGTTGAGGGATAAAAATCCTCTAGTTTTGGGCGCATTAGTTCAAGTTTTCAAATCCTCTTCAAGCTAGATCCTTCTCAAGTCAACAAAACCTTAAGACTTCTTCTTCTTTCTTGGTGGCGCATCAGTTAAGGGATTGAAATCCTCAAGTTTCTCTTCAAAAATTTAGATTTCGGGATCCATCCTCTTTCCTAGCGCATTGGTTGAGCTTTTCAAATCCTCTAATACTCATCTTTTAATTCGCTCCAAGATTCGCTCTAAGGGGTGTCTTTTCATTTTCGCATTAGATCAAGGCATTGAAATCTTCATCTTTTCCTTCAAAATGATATTTTTTGGTTTAGGCGCAGTAGATCATTGATCGAAATCCTCATACTTTTTCGCATTAGATCAAGGTTGTAGATGGGCGCATCAGATCATTGATTGAAATCCTCATGCTCAAGCGCCTTTTTCCTCGTGATTTTGTGCCACTTGGACATCCAGTCACATTAGATCAGCTTTTTGAATCCTCTGGAAGCGTCAGGCGTTTTTCAGGATCGCGCAGGTGAAGGTATATTGAAAAATATATTTAAGTATAAGTTCTTATACTTTAAATATTTTTCAATATACCTTTCAGGATGTTTGAGATAGGTCCCGAATCCACCGGATTTAAGATGCAAAATATAGAATTTGGAGGATTCACCAGATTTCAGACTTAGCCATTTTTCAGGATTTTCAGGATTTCAGGCTCCAGACTTAGTCTTTCAGAATCTCAAACATTCTTCAGGATTGATCTCAACATTCATTATCTAGATGGGATTTGATCAAGATTCTTCATTACTACAAGTTTATGTACCAGATGAGACTCCAGTTATAAAGCAAAATCATCTAGGAGAAAGACCTCTTGTTGGATTGAAAGAGGAAACGAACCTAAGGCATCATCAGAACTTCATGTAAAACATCGGAGCGCAAAAAAAGGGGGTCCCCATTTGCAATGGGGCGATGTGTGATTTGGTCACAACACCTCTCACTAAGACTTTCTAGGAAGAAGATCCACTTTGGCCTTTGTCATTTCCCCTTTTTCGGACTAAAATAATTAGTAATGTTATTTAAGTTGGGCCTGATAATTTCTAATTCTAAGGGCAACTTAAGAATATTATTATAATTAAAATAAAAGGCGTTTTTAAACACTAGTACTAAAATAAAATATTTTAATTACTTGAAGGGAAATTTAGGACCAAAGGGTCCAATTTGAAAAGGTATATCAAGGAGGTGCCTATCTTCATTTGATCATCATGATTTCATTTTGACATTCTTCATTGTGTGAGCTTTGGCTTGATTTGGCTTCCAAGGACGAAAACCATTGGTGGTTGTTTGAAGATCCTTGAGGATGAAAACCCTCTAGGGTTTCTTCTTGGATTTGGGGACGAAAACTCTCATCTCCATTGAGGCAATTCCACATGGGGATTGCATTTGTGCTTCAATTATGAATTCACTTCATTTTCAGATCTTTCCTTCAAGGGTTTCATTGCTGATTTGTGTCATGCCCACATTTTCCATGTGGTCACAACACGCATCACATGTGTCATAGCCACATCTGTCATGTGGTTATGACACGAAATATCAAAAATTTTCTCACACTTCCTTAGAAACCCCCTCGCATGCATAAGCATGCTCGGTGGTGTACGCTCAAGGCGAAAACACTACAGTTGTCAGTGGGGTACTAAGTACAATTACGTTCTTCCGAACGCAAGCGGTCCAACAAGGGGGTCTCTACGACGCCGTTAACGTCGCTACAAGGTTTGTATTATCACGGTTCCTAACCCTAAATCTCGGCAGATTTCGGCAGCATAACGCCTCACGGCGTAAGTGGGAATTATTCAACACTATACTTCTTACGGGGTTCCTGGTAGATTAACAACTTCCCACGATGCCTTGTTCCTAATAAATTTTCACATGATCTCCCTATTGGGTCATTCTTTCAACAAAGCATGATTGTCTGTCTCCTTTCTCATTTCCTGAAATATACTCCTCCTTCTGACTTAGTATTCTCAACAAGGTCATTCATTTGCCCTCTCTTCCGTTTCTCTGGATCTTCATTTTGATTGGATTTCTATCGTGTTCACCTTAACTATTTCTCAGAAATCTATTTTGTTTCTATATCGGTCCCTCTCTCTTTTGTTTTCTAAGTTTTCTTTATGTTTATCTTGTCTCTACTTCATATTCTTCATCAATCAGAGTTATCACTGTATTTTTAAATTACTTTATTCCTAATTCTCGGATGGACCAGATTACATAAACTGGTTTACTACTTCGCTGGACTCCGTCTCTAAGTTTTCTCCACTCTAGGATTCACCTCTACATCTGTAGTAATTGCAAATTAATCTTGTTCCTAAGCAGGATTATCGGAAGGGTAAATCTAATTAGTTCTCTTATCCCAGTTGGGAAATGTTGCGCATTTTCTCCTCTGTGTTTTCCAATGTTAGTTTTTCTTCTTCTTTCTCTCTCTAATTTTTTTTTTTTCTCAATTGGACGTTTATTAGCTTATAGTTTAAGTTTAAATTGGCCTCACATGGAATGTCTGTGATGGCTTCTTTACGTTTATTTCTAGTGTCCTTTTTAAAAGAGACGCATAATTTTCCTCTTCATTTTCCTGATTATTAACTTACGATAGTAGAGAAACTTCCGAGAAACTCTTTTGAAACTACATGATATTAATATATATGTGTTTATAATAGTTTTTGTTTTACATTTCTAATATATACTTCCTTGTCTTTATTAATTCTCTTTAATATAAAACTCTCCTTATTTTTTTTTTATTTAAAATAAGGGAATTCTGACTTCACCTTTAAATTGATAGCAAATAATTCTCATATAAAAATATATATATATATATATGTATACATTTAAATACAATATTAGATCCCTTTAATATATTGTATTCTTTATAAAGAACCAAACTATGGGGCCAAATCATATTTTAGTGGGTTTCTTTGTTGCAAACCCTAACTGCCTTTTATATTTTGTTGTTTTTTTTTGTATTTTTTATTTGTGTTTGGATGTAGGGTTAATGGCGACGGCATTGGCAATGGAGGCGGCGGACCTGTTGATTTGGCCGCGTGAACTGAGGTGTAGGACGGAGATTGGGCGGATTGATGAATCCGCAGTGGTCGAGGCAGAGGGACGAAGGTGGAGGGGGGTAGTGGCGGCGCGGCGGCTGCAGGGACAGCGACGGATAGGCGGGGTCGTGGAGTGGTGGCCGCGATTGTGTGCTGGCCGCGGGGTGTAGAGTGGCGGACGAGGTATCAGTGGGCTGCGAGGGGGGTAACGTAGGTAGCGGGGGTGTGGGGAGGGGGCGGAGCCCCCACCCACATCCCACGTAGTGGGGTGTGGGTGGGGGCTCCGCCCCCTCCCCACACCCTCCTTTGTTAAAGGCCTGCGGTGGGGTTCAAACCCCACCGCCTTTGTATATATATATATATTTTTTTTTTATCTCTTATATTGTTTTGTTTTATTTTTAGTCCTCTCTGTATACCTAAAAAAAAACACAAAGACTACAATAATTCTATTTCTTTGTATATGTATTTTCCATTCAAATGTATATATACAATTTAATTTTATACACACAATGTAATTTAATTTCATTTTTGTATAAACAATTTCAAATTTAGTAAAACAATATATATATATATAGATATATATGTATACTCAACTCACATTTCAATCACAACTTCACCTATTAACCTCTCTTATTAAGGTTAGTAGAATTTACAGTATTAGTTAATGGTAACAGACAAATAAATTTTGGAGGTTAAATAACGTTTTAACTTTATAAATGAATTTATATACAATTGAAATTGCAATGCGCCACTAACATTAACAATCTTTAATCAACTATACACAAGGATAATTATAATTTATTTTCCTTCCTGATCTAATTTAACTTTCAAGCCACAATGTCCTACAATAGCAATAAGTATGAGGTAAACTTCAGTTACACTTCTAAATCATAATTCCTTTTATTCCAATTTCCATTTCAATAAAATAGCAAAGTTACCACTCATATAATTTACAAAGAACTAACATTTTCACTAATTTTTCCAATAACATAAACTTAATTTTATAACTTGATATTTTTCTTTTACAATTTGCTTTCAATTCTACTAACAAGATTGAAAAACAAATAAACAATTCTAAATTCTTCTTAAAGCCAAAATTTCTTTTCCTATTTTCCTACCCAAATGGTAACAACGTAATAACATGAAGATTTACAACCAATAGTACATTAAGGGGGGAAATTTTCTTCCAACTCCCAATAACAAGTTTCACAACAACAGAGAGTTAAATCTCTCCTCGTGGCAATCTACAAGGAAAGAGCTATTAAAGACCCAGCTCTCCTTCAGAGTAAAGACAAAATAACATAATTTCTCAGATCCAGTAACAATCTCCAAACTTCCCAACAATCTCCCAAAAACCTGCATATCACAAAGAGAAGAAAACAAAACCACACAAGTTGCTCTCCTCCCTACCGTAGACCCGCAAGAGGGTCACCCCCGAGCTAGGGAGATCATCCACACCTGGGTAACTCAAGCAATCCACTTCACAACAGGGAACAACAACAAACCCAAAACACACAAACACCCGTGGGTAAATTACACAACACGAAAACTCAACTACAGTGAGCTTCACAAGGGGCAGGAGAGTCTCCTGGACACACTCGACTCCAGAGTGTCACCCTTACAGATAATATAACCAACACAATTTCTCTTGGCCTCAAGCCTAATTTGATAACAACTTCTCCATGGAGTTCGTATTTGGACTCTCAAGCCAAATGACACAATTCTTTTCAAGTCATCCACACATACCCTCAAGGCTTTCAACATCCCAAAAGAATAAACCAGGTATGCACCCGAGGAGGATCACTCCTCCCCTACCCCACACTTGATGAGCATTTCTCCCAAGTGGGAGAAGCTCTGTCAACAACCCGACAACATTTCCCACAAAAACAAAACCAAAATCTAAAACACAAACAGATAAACAACTTTCACACACTTTCCAGGCAGTAATCAGATATACGAAAGAAAGGTATTAACAACCAACCTTACAAAGCCCTTCAAGGATGAAACTGATGTAGAGCTCCACTGAGATCTCCTCCAACCTAAGCCACCAAACTCCCTCTCCCTTTTCCTCTCCAAAAGCTAATTTTCTTATTTTGACAATAAAAATAAAACTCTCCAAAATTCAACTAACTCCCTCCCCATCCCAAAATGGGATTCAAATAACCCAAATCCTCTCAGTTTAGAGGAATGGGGAGGTGACACTTGTCACCTCCTTACTCTTCCCCAAACCACTATTATGGCCCAAGGGATGAGTGTTGGCTTATGTCACACACCCATCCCTAAAGTCCTCCTTATCCCTCTCCTCATGTCATTTCTCTTACGCATGGGAGAAATAAAAGGAGTTAAAGGAGGAAAAGACAGGTGACCCATGCCTCTTCTTCCTTCCTTCATTATGGATGACCACACAACTCAAGGGGAATCTCACTAATGGTGAGGGTGACTTCAAGTCAATTCCTCTATAATGGATGGGTTTGTAGTCATCTCTTACCTTGGGGATTGAAGAGGGATGGGTTTGGGTGTTGGTACAACCCATCCTATCCCCCCCATACCTCCAATTTTCGCCACTTAACTTCAGGGGGAAGTTAAGATGACCATATGGAGGTTACCCAAGGGTTACCCATGCCAAATGGGGCCCTGGACCCATGGGGTATAACCCAGGGTCAACTTTAACCTATTCAGGACACCCAGGGTCAAGGTAAAGCACAAGAAAAGGCCTCAAGGATTTAAATAAAAGAAAAGAAATTCAAATTCAATCTTTTTACAACACAAATCATAAGTCAGTGTTACAAGAGGGTAGACCTACCCATTCGACCTTATGAAAGACCACATTACAACACCACATCAAACACAGAGTGATCTTGGTTCCTCGTGGAACCAGATCGGCTTAACAAGGAATAACAATAACAAGGTGCGAAATGATCTCCGGAATCTGTGGTTTGATTAGTAAAGCCTGCACACTAAATTACAAGATCAGTTTCACATATAATCATCATAGCCGAAGCAACTTAAAAAGCATGCATTACCATGACATAGTTCTAAATAGCATAAATGAAATCATATTACAATTTTCCATCATCACCTAATTAACTTTTCTGAAATGTAAACTTATCCAAACATCACCCAATTAGTTTTTCCGTTATCATAATAAAGTTTAATAGTTTGACAAATCCGGGAACTACTATCCCACAAATATAAAAAGTATCAGTAACAGTAATGTAATTAGTCACAAGAACAGAAGTAAAAAGGGTGGTCCTCACAATTTGACATCTTTGGAGGGTTTCATGCACACTTGGGAGGTCACACCACTTCTACCAAATTCTGAAATATTTTTCCAAGGAAGGCGATTGCATCATTTGGTCATTTTATTGCTGTTTGAGGAGGTTTCCAAGGCCGTACCACTTCCAGAAAAATCAGAAATAATTATTTGAGCAGGGCAACTTGAAACCTAGGGTTGTTTGCTGCTGCTTTTGGAGATCTGCAAGGCCGTAGAACTCCCTAAAATTCTGAGATAATTATTTGTGCCAGGCGACTTTAGATTTGAGGCATTTTGAGGGAGTTTCTAGCCTTCTAGGGTGGTTGTATCATTTGATTTATTGCTGCAATTAATTTTTGTACAAGGCGACTTCTTGTGGAGAGTCATTTGCTGATTTCCTGCCTTTTGGTGAGGCTGTACAACTACAAATCTGAGGTTTGTGAGTGTATTCATTGACCCAAATCATCGTAGTTCATTTTCAGCTGTTGGAATAAACAAATCAGAATTTATTTGAGGGTTTCCAAGTTCGTATTTGAATCAGATCTGAGCATTTGAAGTTAACTAGGTTTTGTACCAGCAAATATATTAATTAAAAATTGGTTCAGATTTGACATATGGTGTGTTTGAGGGTTTGATTCAGTGTTACAAGCTATTTGTTTTCAATTTTAATTTGCTGTTCCAATTTATTTTGATTGTCAAAATAGTAGAAAATACAAAAAATAAAAAAATCACAAAAATAATAAAAAGGGACATTACAGCCTTGCATGGTAGATGATATGGATTGGTATCATGAAGAATATAATGCTCTAAGTCAAGCAATTCATAATGATTTATCTTTTGAGGAGTTCTATGAATTAAAGACGAAGAGGAGGCCAAGAAGAGGAAGAAGGAAGGAGTTGATGAAGAAAGAGGAGAGGGAAAAATCAAGGCCACAAGGAGAGGCTAAGGAAGAAATCGGGAAGCAAGAAGAACAATCAAATTCAGAACCACAAGACATCATTGAACAGGAGTAGAAGGAACCCAACATGCAAGTTGAAGGTAAAGATTATTTGATAGTGGAAGATATTTTATTGACTTCTAATGATTGCATGTTCAACAAGATGTTGATGAAGTCAGAGGAAAAGCGCCGCTTGTTGGATGTGATGATTTCAAGATGAAGATGTGCCAAATCATGCACTTCCAAATGGTGAGTCATTGATTGATTTTCAAAGTAGCATTGCGGATGGATATACATTTGAGGAGAACATTGTGATTGACCCTAGCTCGGGAGTTTTGAGTCACATGGATGGAGGTGTTGAGGATATCTCAACAATTTCTCTTTCAGCAAAGGAGGGTGAGCATTTTTATTGCAACCTAAAGTATGAAAATATTTCAGATTTATTGCTTGCTATTATGTCATTGTGAAATTCTTGCCATCATGGAAAGCATGCAAAAAAGGGTGATAGAGTCAAGGATACAACTTGCAAAATAGGGCATGAAGATTGTTTTTTGCATATGGGATCTGGGTGATCTTTGGAAGGACAAAGAGGGTAGAGGCCTTGATATCACTAATGAATTCTTCACCTCTTGCATTTGGATAGAAAGAAAGTTAATGAGAAATCATATAGAGTGTGTTGTGCGTTTTGACGAAGTTGTGTAGGATCAATGTTCATGATTCATAGATCATTCCTTGGCACTGATTCCCACATTTGATTGGAGACATAATTACAGGTGATGGCCAAATGGCGATAGTCATAATGGGAGGCTTGATGATAGCGCTAGATGATGGTAAATCAAACAAGTGTCATTTTGATGTTTAAGATTTTATGACTAAGCATGGTATGGCGTTGTTGGAATTAAGCTACATGCGTGTTTGTCTTCTTTGGATGAATGAAGGAGAGTTCATGAGGGATGAGACACTACAAGATGACTTCACCATTCCTTGCATCATGAAGGCACAAAGACTTTTCAGCACTTGGGGTGGACACAAGGTATGTGATGATTCCTATATCATGAGTCTAGGTGAGATTCTTCTTATGTTGGTATTTGGTCTACTTTGGATTAGCTTTACATGGTGTTTGATTTTGTACTTTCAAGATTGCCATTGAGTAAAGAGCACCATCGAAAGTGGAGTTGTGTTGGATATATCCTTCCTATTGAGGGAGTTATGGGCACCACAAGAAGATCTCAAGGGGAGTTTCACATGAATACCAAAGTAGTGCAACAAATGCATGGTGGAGTAACTCCAAACTTGGATATTTTCATGCATCATTAATTGAAGAGGATCATTTTGAGAGTGAGTTGCATTCCTTGTCTTATATTAATTGACTCTTTGGGATCTCATCACAAGGTTTTTAGAAGTTTGTATTGTGGATCATGCCCACTTGTTGGCCAAATTGTTTCCTAAGTTGCATACAATCGTTGTGGGTAATGGAGTTGGGAGATGTTGGCCCAAGTTGCTTCACTTGACATGCATGGGATCCAAACTTTACAGGTGCATAAGAGTTTTCAAACATTGGGGAGAAGGCATCATTCATCATCACGTCAAAGAGGAGCATATGGAGAGTTGGTTGCCTCATTGTTTGGTCCAAGTCAAAGATGGAAAAATATAATCATGCATCGCATCATGGACCTCCCCAAGGTACGCATTTATGATGTGAGTCATGAACTCAAGTTGTTTTTCAAAGAGGTGATAAAATTACATGAATTGTACATTGGAGATAGTAGATATCACAGTACTCTTTGGCAGTAGTTGTCTCACTTGACAAGTACAGGATCCAGATTACATGGACATTATAGTTTGATTCATGACTTTGGCACGATGACACTCGAGTATCCGGGTTTGCATAGTGTTCTTTGGTAGGAGATGCGTCATTTGACAGGTACAGGATCCATACTCTATGGGCGTTACAACATGACTCATCACATTGGCACGGTGATACTTGAGCATTTGGGCTTGCATTTGCTTAAGGGCAAGCAAATTCTGGGAATGGCAGATTGTTTTGTCCTCTATTTTAGAATAACAATTAATAATATTAGGCCCGATCACTTTATATTATTATAGGTCTCATGTAATGTTTTAAAAAAGTGTTTTTAACACTGTATTTAAATTTAATTTTAAAAGGGGACCTATGGATGTAATTTAAAAAGTATTTTTAAATACTTGGAGGGAAAATAAAATAAAAATAACAATAATAAGTATGGAGGGCCTGAAAAAGACAATTATAAATTTCCAGCTATCAAAGATATATATATTTGCATGTCTTTGTGTTGGTTCCAGTTGGGGACATTACACACAACCCTAGTCAACATGCCTGCAGCCAAAGATGGGAAGGTTCAAGCACTAGGCACCTCCAAAGTTCCTTGATTATGGGACACCAACAACTATTTAATCAGGAGGCATAAATCCTAACAAAAAGCAATAAGCTTTTCAATATCATTATTAATTGCCTGCAACTCCTCCTTTAGAGTGCCTATTTCAGACCCTAACTCCATGGAAATGCTCGGAGCCGAGACACCAATGTCCTCCATGCTATCCTCCAACTCAACACGACCTTCTAGCTTCACTTGCTGTAGGTGGAGCAAAAGAATCCCCACCCACTTACACACACGTCCTCCAAAGGGACAATCGCTTCCAATTTAGTAAAGAAATCTGCAACTATAGATGCCCTTGACTTCATTGAACCATTATCATCAATCCCATCACTTCCCAAGACATGCTTGACAAGGTTCATCAACACATAAATCCTAGAATTGAAAATGCTTGCGGAGATTGTGGTCAAAGACCTTGCCACAACACAAAGGATCTTTGCAGCTTACCATGAAATGCTTGCGAGCCATATTGCCAACTAATAAGAAGCCTTAACACTAGGGAAGGTTGCTAGGAGCACCAACAAACTCCACACAACACAACCACACAACTAATGCTTTACATGCTAGCACACACAAAGCCACAAAGATCACAAATGGAAGTCATCAAAGATAAAAAGCAGCTCACATGTGTCTCCCTTCACCCTAATCAATACTTGAGCGTATCACCACATCTAAACATTGCCAGGGGAAGTCGTAGCCTTTAAACATCATAACATTCATAACCAAAAGCCTTGCACAAATTGACACAAGGCAACTGGAGGGGCCCACAAGTCTAAACAGTTAGTAGGCTTTTCTTTAAATAATAGAGGTTCAAGACCCTCCCTCGATCTCACTTGCGCTAGAAAGGGCATTTGGTCAATTCTGGCATTGGTTAACCAGTCAGCCACACCATTACCTTCTTGGTAGTAATGAACAAAGATGTCCTTGAATTCCTTGCAAATAGACAATGCTTCTTCTAAAACACCTTAAAGCTTCCGGTTTGGACAATCAGATTTTCTCAAACCAAGAATAACATTAGTCGAATCCCTTTCAACTAACAACTTTTGATATCCCACAGCCTTAGCCAAAGAAAGACCAACCACCACTACTTACCATTCTGCATCATTGTTGGTTTTAGAACCAAGAAAATAAGAACCACCTTTAACAAAGATCCCCGCCTTGTCTCTTAGCACAACACCACCCCAGCCAGGCCCGAGTTTCCCCTAGAGACCCCTTCAAAATTTAACTTGAGGAACCCCTTAGGCTGGGGTTTCCAACAAGTCTTTTTTCTATCAACTTTCTTTGCAATTATCCCTTGAACAAGGGTCCATATTATTACATGTAAATTTCCTAAATTAATTGATGAAAATATCATACTTATATAATAAGCTAGGAATAGAAAACTGACACAGGCCTTAAATTTAATCTTGATACTTAATTGAATCAAGATGGCCTCACTGTTTGGGATCTTCCATCCAAAAGTTACTGCGAGTAGAATGCAGTAACATTTTATTGTGCATCCAACTGAAATTAAACCTGCGACTTCCCAACTATGTGTCAGGTGCTTTCACAATTCAACAATGGATGCTAGATAAAACAAAAAGCAATTTGATTCTAAAATAATAAGCATTGATTCAGATTAATCAATTTCAAATTCTCTCATACTCAATTCATGTTTATTATTTTCAATAAGAAAGAGAGGTATACAACATATTTTAACCAATTTAATATGTGGGGTTTGTTATCAAATAGATACAATAGATCTATACATACTAAAAGAGAGGAAGATGGTGAAAGGGGTTGGGCTTAATGGCAAGGCCATAAGGTTCTCAAGATGGAGATCCAAGTTCAGATCCCCCAAGAAACATCTATAGTTGGAACTTCAAGATGTGGCTCTTGGACTTTCGTGGTGGTTCCGTTGGTGGTTTCTAGTGTGGTTCTATGTGGTGACTCTTGGTCTTCCAGTGGCTTTCAAGTGGATTTGTGGCTCTTGGACTTCCGTGGTGGCTCTGTTGGTGGTTTCTAGTGCGGTTCTATGCAATGACTCTTGGTCTTCCAGTGGCTCTTAAGTGGATTCTAAGCTATAAGTTGAGAGTGATGGGGAGGAGGTCCCCTTGTGACCTCTGCTGGTGTGGGTCTAGCCTAAATAATCCCTCCTTACAAATCAAAAAAAGAAAAGAGGAAGATGATTTGTTTTTCCTATTTATAGAGATAGAGATATATTTAGTTACTAGACGATATAATATTTAGATGCATATTTATTTTTAAAAAGGGCACAGGAGTTTATATTATATCAGAAAATGAGAAACACACAGTAACCCAGAACCATAGTTGGAAAACTCAACTCGCTAAGCCCAAAATTGACGAGTCAACAAAAACTCGGAGAAAACTCGGCAAAAAACTCGGGAATTTAAAAAATTGCTTAAATTTCATTAGAAACACATTTTTTTGCAAAATTCAATGACAAGATGAATCCAATGAGTCCATAAATGAGTACAAAAGTGTTTTCTATTAAAATTTGATTGACTTTAATGCAAATTGATTACAAAATCACATTCTCATGTGGAATCCTGATGGCTGAAAACCTGATAATCTGATACAAATTACAATAGATAGCTGAAAATGAAAATAGTAAAACTAGAAGTAAATACTAAATACAACATTTTACACCTTCCTCTTCCCTAATTTAGTCAAAGCTAGGGAAGAGGTAGATGCTCTAGTTCTGCGAGTATGTGGTGCCAGTGGCTCCTTGGTTGGCATGGAAGGCTGTTGCTGAGGCTCGACCACCATCTTGGAAATATCTGACTCTGGCAATGACTCCTCATCCTCATGAATGTCCTCCAACCCTACATCTCCTGTTGCACCCACATCCTCCATTGCTCGTCTCTCGAAATCACGAATCTCATCCGCGGTAAACAATGGAGGTTGCTCATCCCGCCCTGTCCAATCACTCTAAGGATCTATCTCATCCAAATCAATAGGATCCAGTGATTTGTCCTCTACTCTTTTTGTGCGCAATGGAAGGTTGTATTGCACAAAGACAAGGTCATTGAGGCGCTTTTGAGCTAATTTGTTCCTCTTCTTCGTGAGAATGGCCTCAAACAAGCTTCAATTCCCCTCACAACTGGATGCACTACAAGGCTGACATAGTATGCGGAGGGCAATTTTTTGGATATGTGGGGTATTTCCACCCCAAGTTTTCCGCCAAACCTTTGCAAAAAAAATATTGAAGAGTTAAAAAACAAAGTCAAAACACATTTTATCAAATTATAAGATGCATGTGAAATAAACTTAAAGACGCCCAATTTTATACCTGGTGGCTGAGTGGTTCTTCCTCGAATAGCTAGATTTGAAGAAAAGAGTTTACCCCTCGCTTCCCTGTAAAGATCCAACACTTGGACAATGAGGTCTCTCACCTCAACCTTCGGTTCCATCCTCTGAATGCATGTTGTTGATGTATAAATTTGTGGGTCTAATCCAACAACATGGGAAACTCTGAAAATGTGGGATGGCTTCTCAGAGTAATCTCCAGATTTTAAGGAAGCTGGCTCTTCCTTTTTTCAATGGGGCTTTGGGAAAAGGGAGAAGAAACAAGATTACAGATACAATGAAATAAAACCTCTAATCCTATGGCAATGCGCCGGATTTAAGACCAACCTAGTTGCACAGTGTCAAACCCTAATAGATTTAACTGAAAACCAAAAAGCAGAGTGCATGATTGATTACCTAGTTTAAGAAACATATTCAACAGAGGCAAAGAAACAGAAAATAAGAAGCAAGAACAAGAGATAGATTCATATTTGCACAAAGTAGTATTTCTCTTTATTGAATGAAGAACAATTTTACAGAGGCAAATATGCACAAAATAAAATCTTACATTTCTTATGAAAAGCAAACTGAGGCAAAAAAATAAATCTCTGATTTGCTGCTCAAAAATCTGTGTCTGATCTATGAAGAACTCTCGAACTCTATGTAATTGTCTTTCTCTAACCTGGATCTGCATTTATAACCCAGAAAAATCCTTTCAAAATCTTTTGCAATTGCTCCCCAAAATATCTATAACTGTAATCCATAAAATTTGCCCCAAAATCTGGCTCCAGCAACTGCAACTGGCTGTTATGTTTCTTCCCCATGGCTGGAAATACATTTTCCTCCATCCTTTACCTGCGTGAAAAACTTACTCCCGCTCATTCTTTGTTTCCTGTAGCTTGCCGTGAAAATGTTTCTCGTGAGATGCATAAAGAGAGGCTTTTATTTGTTTTAGGGCAGCATGTTGATCTTTTCCGTGCATAGAATCACAAGTCTTATAATAGCCTTTATCTTTGCTTTATTACTTGAGGGACCCACCTGACTCTTTAAAAATAAAAGACTATATAAACCTATCTCTTAAACTCCCGTGAGTGATAATAAGACCTTTTATTAAAATAAAACTCATCTTTAATCAAGGGCCCCACCATATTAAAATATGACTCTATAAAACAATGACTCTACTTAGGACTCACGTGACTCCCATTTTAAATGAATTTTATAAAACAAACTAATTTATCTTCTCTCGGCCTGCTCCACGTGGCAGAATGGCGGGTGTTTGGAATGAAACTTTTCTTTCTGCCTCTCAAATTCCCGGAATCGTGACAAGTGTCACTCTTCGCTGCTTTCCTTTGCTTCTTATGAGAGCCGTTGATTTGAATCTGATCTTCTTTCCATCGACGGTTACTGTATTTTGATGCATTGAAACCCTATTCTGTGTCTTCATATATGGAATCTCTGTGAAGTGGCCGCCATTCTTGATAATGCTAAGTCTTCTTATTCTGTATGGCTCTGCTTTGTATATATTGCCGAGCACCTTTGGTCATTAGATGCTGCCTTCATCCTTTGTAGACTAAGATCCATTAAACTGGTCGAACCTTATTTATGCTTGGACCTTGATTTGATATAAAGTGGCTCCCTTCTACATTCGAATGAGCTGCACCTTTTATTGATCTGAATGCTCTTATTTATGTTTCTAATAATCTGCTCCACATTGTAGCTTATAGTGACACATTTGAATGGTGTGTGCTTCACCTTTATGAGATATATTTTGAATGCCTTGAAGTGAGCTGAGTGACATACTTGAGTGATTGTGAAATTCGATTTGCTGACACCCTTTTATTTTTTACTGCTTCTTCTATAGATGCACCAACCTATAAAGGCCACGCTCCTATAATGGCCACCACAACTTTGAACTGGCTTGCCTCTTTCTAACCGATGGTGCCATGACTTTCATACTGTGTATATGAATTGGAAATGTGCCTTTAACAATTATGTCTTCTATTTGAGAGACTTATCCTCATCTTTGAATGATAACATTGTTGAATATATACGCCACTCTTTCTCCTGATGCGGATCTTTGTGGCATGATTATAAAGCCTATACCCCATACATTGAAAAAAAAACGAGCTTTCTGAAATGGCCATCTGTATCTCTGACAAGCCAGCTTTAGCTTCTCACTATGATTTCATCTATTTATGGCTATGTGCCCATTCTAAAGAGCTGAAGCTTTATTTGCATACAGACCTCTTTACACCTTGACTTGACATTTATAGATTTTATTAGAGTTCCCTTAAAACTTCCCAGAAATTATTGAATGAAACTTCACAGAAATCGAAAGTTTTGAAATGGAGTGAAAAAAAATTCTCAACAGTGAGCTCCTCCATAACCTCTCCATTAGGATCGGAGAAGTTGTCTGAGAAGAGAAAATTAGGGTTGAGGAAGTACCATGCTGCATGGATGGGTTGGTGGAGTTGATTGTTCCACCTCCTATGAACAATCTCCCATATGGGATCAAGTTTGAGGCTGTCCCCCATGTAATAATTTTTCATAGCCTCATAAATATATCCCATTGGGTTTTGATTCCCATCTACCAAGCGGAGCATTCTAACCAAGGGCTACGACACCTACATTACAAATACAAAAAGATTAAAGTTACAAATTTATAATGAAAGACAAATTAAGAAATAAAATATTCAATTTGAATTTAAAATCAAAGTTTTTAGGTTACCTTCACGATCTCTACAGCTGTCTGTTCAAAGAGTTTATCAAACACTATGGTTGCAATCCTCTCTCCTTCAGGCTTCTTCGCATATGATGATTCTAGCCATGGTGGACTCGCAAACATTTGTTTCAAAGCATTCAACAAACCAATAATGCTTTGCAATGCTAGGAAAACCATTGCAAACCTTGTGGCACCCAATTTCACCAACTCTTTCCCGTGCGTATGATCTCTCATCAAACTAAGAACCCAAGGGTGATTGTAGATAAATTTTGTGATGCTCCTTGCATCATTTACAATCGGTGCCACCCAATCAAGCTTGCCTATGTCGTCCAAAAGAAGGTCAAGGCAATGTGCCGCACAAGGTGACCAAAAAAGTGTAGGATGTCTATCTTCAAGCAATCTCACAGCTGCCACATATGTTGTTGCATTATCCGTGATGACTTGCACCACATTATCTATTCCCACCTCCATGACAACTTCCTCCAACAATGTACACAATGTTTCTGCATTTTTTATTTTGTTGGAGGCATCCACCGATTTCAAAAACACAACTTCACCTTTTGAAGAAACCAAAAAATTAACGATGGTGCGGTTTTTCCCATCCGTCCACCCATCGGAAAGAATGGTGCAGCCATGTTTCTTCCATTCTTTCTTTTGATCTTTCACTACTTGCACCACCCTTTCGATTGCATTTGTTAGCAACCTACAAGTACAAAGTAAAATAAGTACAAAATTTTAATTTTTAAACAAAAAATAGTTTAAATTCAACATAAATTAATTTAAATTAAAGAACATAAATGATAAACTTAGCATAAAATTTAAGTTGACTAACCTCCCACTCAAGTCTTTGTGAGAAGGTGGCTTATAGCCTTTTCCCGCAATTGTCAATGCGGTAACCAAATTGTGTCAATAGGGACTACTTGCCACATTGAATGGAATGTTATTGAAATACCAAATGTCTGCACATGCCATGTCGGCATGTTGATGCACTTCCCTATTCCACCCTGTAGCCTCCAATGATGTCTGTGCTCCTGGTGTGTTTCTTGGCACAAAAAAACTGTGGTGTGCGTGAAGATGTAGGCGGTGGCACTCTACTTGAAATAGAGGAAGTGGGGGGCCTAGAGGCCGGTGTGCCACGAATGCGTGGACCACGAAGAGAACCCACAATGTCAGTATCTACGACTGCCTCCTCATCTGATTGAGACTCTATCTCCACTTGCTCATGACCATGTCCACCAGCTATGGTTGCTGCTATGGCTGCCTTTGTCCTCTCCCTTTGCAATTTTCTTTCTTCAGCAGCTGCAAGTAGGGCATTCATCTCTTTTTATCTCTTCTGTGGTTTAGGACAAGCCTTGGCATCACAACAAGAAATGCCCACAAGATGGTATTTGAGGCGATTTATGCCTCCATGATGTACCTTCTTACATTGAGTGCAAACAACTGATCCAACTGTCGGTCCTCTCACGACATACTTCCATGTAGGGTCTCTAGCTCCTGGAGGACGAGTGCCTAGAACCCATGATGGCACGGGCACCGATGGGGCGGAGCCTGAGGTTGAACCTGAAGCTGAAGTCATTATAGTGCCTATATAACCTATACATACAAAAAAATATACAACATATAAGATTTTTAATACAAAAAAATTTAAAAAACAACCTAAATTATACACATAAAATGATAAATCATTAAAAAATCTCTCTAAATTTGATTTAAATTGATACAAATGTGTTTAAATGATTAAATCAGTAAATAAATTAACTAATCTAAACATTCTACACATTATTTTCAAACAAAAAAGATTTAAAATCAAAAAATGAACCTAGGTCTGAAAAATTCAAAAAACAGTGAAAATAATGAAAAAAATTAGAAAAAATCAACAAAAAATAGTGATGAATATTGTTTTTTGGAATCTAAATGCAAAATTCTTGCTCCTTTTTGCTCTATGAAGATTTCTTTTTCAATTTGGATTCAATATTTTGCTATGTTCCTCGGGGACGCGTCCCTTGTCCTTTCTAAGTCGTACCCGTCCCCGGGGACGGCCAGGAAACGTCCCTTGGCCATCCCTGTTTCCCGGGGACGTCCCCTTTTTTTTTCGGAAATGTAGGGGACGGCTAGCCGTACTCGGTACGGCCGGGACGTCCCCCGACCGTACCGGGTATGGCCCGCCGTCCCCTACGGCCCAGCAACTTCCAAACTTAAAAAACAAAAAAAAAACTCACTAAAAAAAAAAGGGATGGGGGGGCCCACAAGGACCCCTCCTTGGGCCCCCCCATCCCTCATAAACATACCTAAACCTAAAAAAGACCTTATATCATCCAAAAACAAAAAACATAAACTCATTACCTCATTTTGGCACTCTTGAACAGCAGCTTGAAGAGGAGAAATCGCAGTTGGAGGAGGGTAACAGCAGTGAAGAGAAGGCAATAGGGCATCAAATCATCGTCATTTAAGGTAAGATTGACATTCTTTGTTTTGTTTTCATATTCCTTTGTATTTTTTTTAGTTTTTTTTTCAATTTCAAACACATGGGGAGGGTTTTTAGTTTTTTTTTTTTTTTTTTTTATGTTTGCTTGCAGCTGTCTATTAGCATTTTTTCAAACAAAAAACAATGAGCAGCAGTGACAATAGTGAAAGTTCTGAAAATGACATTGAAATTCAAGTGCAACAGCAACCAAGTAGAACTAGAGGCCGTAAAAAGAGTGGGGGTTCTGCTAGTGGCAGTGGTACAATAGAGAATGTCAGTTCATCCAAATCCAATCCATTTGAATGCCCCTCCAAAACATTTGCCACTTATGCAAAAGGCCCATATAATCCTAAAAAACCTCTCTTACAATTTGCAACCCGCATAGACACTGACAAACAAAAGAATACTGGGGGGTCTAGAATATGGCTTTGTCACATTTGCAATGAAACATATAGGGGCAGCTATACAAGAGTTTATTCTCACCTTTTGCACTTGGGTGAAGTGGGGGTAAAAGGTTGTCGAAAAATTATCTTAGCTAAGAAGGTGGAGGCAACTAGGTTGCACATGGAGGGGGAGGCAAGATCTAAGGGATTGTCAATGGAGAATATGCCTAGTATGCCTGAGTCATTGCCTTCACAAAGCCAAGTGGAAGAGGTTTCTAGTAGGGGAAAGAAAAGAGCTACTACTGTTGCAGGGTTGTTTAATGCACAAACACGAGAGGTGGCTGACTCTTCCATTGCTAAATTTTTCTTTGCTCATGCCGTACCATTTCATGTGGCACTCTCTCCCTATTTCAAACAAATGTTAAGAGATGTTACAGCTGTTGGTCCTTCATATGTCTCCCCTGGAGAACATAAGCTACGCACCATACTTGACAAGGAATATTCTCAAGTGAGTATCTTGATGGAGGACATGAGGCAAACTTGGATTAGGGATGGTTGCTCTATTGTCATGGATGGTGGACCGACAATCAAACGTTAGCCACTCATCAATATCATTGTTACATGTCCAGCTGACTCTTATTTTCTTAGAGCTATTGATTGTACAAGGAAGAGGAAGGATGCTTACTTCCAATTTCAGATTTTGAAGGATGCCATTGAAGAGGTTGGGGCATTTAATGTTGTCCAAGTGGTAACAGATTCAGCCCGTGTATGTAAGTCAATTGGTTTGATGGTGGAGGGTGCTTATAAGCACATTTTTTGGACCCCATGTTGTGTTCATGCATTGAACAACGCATTGAAAGACATTGGGAAGATTGCTTGGGTGAAGGAAGTGGTGGCAGAAGCTAGAGATATATAGATGTTCATTTGCAACCATCAGACCTGACTTGCACTTTTCAGGACTTTTTCAAAAAAGGAATTCCTCAAGCCTGTGGAAACTAGATATGCCAGTTATTTCATTTTGTTAGAGAGGATGGTTGAGGTGAAGGAGCCTCTACAATTATTGGTGGTTAATGCAGAATGGAATAGATGGCCAGAGTCAAATTCAGCTGAAGGAAAAAGTGTGAGGCAGAAGATCCTTGACAATGATTGGGGGTCCAAAATAAGGTATGAAATTGAAATTTCAAATTGCTGATTTTCTTTTTATTTATATTATGATATTATCATTTTATTAAAAATTTAATTTTTGTTCTTAAATTGCTGATTTTTGTAACTTGTGTTCACTTGTAGCTATGTTTGCTCCTTCATTGCACCTGTTGTGGATGTCATACGATATGCTGACACAGACTCTCCTCGTCTTGGAGAGATTTATGAGACACTTGATAGTATGCTTGGGAAAATGAAGCAAGCCATTCAGAGCAAGGATCCTACTTTGGGATTTTATGAGGAGCATCTTAGGCCCATTGTGATGCGGAGGTGGGACACTATGAACACCCCACTTCATATGGCAGCATATGCTCTAAATCCCAAATGGTATGTTTCTAGACCTAGAAGAGTGCCTCCATCTCATGATGATGAGGTGAAACAAGGGTTCATGAGGGCCCTTGAAAAAATGTATACCAAGGAGGAGGCTTCTCTACTTCGCTCACAATGGATGGCCTTTTTCAATTTACGTGGTCCAAACTTCAGCAAAAAAGAGGCGAGGATGGATAGAGCTACATTAGCTCAAACTGACCCTATTGGATGGTGGATGTGGCATGGCATGGATGCACCAGAATTGAGGACACTTGCCACTCGCTTGCTTGGACAGATTGCCAGTTCCTTTGCTGCAGAGAGGAATTGGTCCACATATAGCTTCATTCAGTCAGTGAAGAGGAACAAACTTACCTCTAGACGATCAGAGAAGTTGGTGGCAGTGCATAGTGCCTCGCGGCTACAGGGTCGACAGAGACCTGAGTATCGTCAGACTCCAGCTGCACGTTGGGATGTTGATCCAGAGGATGTTATGCAGATTGATGAGGAGGAGGCACAGGAGGGATTGGTTGGGGTTCCATTGGATGCGGGTCTACTAGACCCTCATGGTGGCAGTGATTCGGATTCAGATTCTGATTTTGATGCAGTATTAGGAGAGGCTGGTTAGGGACAGCCATATACTCTATGTTTTTGACATTTTGTCATTTTGTTGTTGAAACTTGAAACATTTTGTTGTTGAAACTTGAAACTTGCAGCCTTTGAGCATTTTGATATAATATATATGCAGATTGTCATTGAAAACAATTAAATTTGGTTTATTTGTTTGCCAATTCTCATGTGACAAGTTGAAAACTAAGTTCAAGTGTAATGTTATGGTTATGTATGCATGTTTTAATGTTCTATAATGTCTAGAATGAATGCCTAATCAATGTTATCATCTAAATGTTATCAGTGTCAATATCGATCAGTCAGTAGGCCTTATGGTTGTCACTATAACCTGTCATCATGAGCTTCTGACTCTTGGATTACAACTTTGAGCGCTGAGCATCTGGAACCCAAACATATGCAAGAGAGCCAAAAACCTTCAGGTGGCTGATCCTAGGCTTGCGACCAGACCAAACCTCTTCTGGAGTCTTCCCCTTAACAGCCTGAGTAGGAGAGCGATTAAGGAGATAGACGGCAGTAAAAACTGCTTCTGCCCAATACTTATTAGGAACACTCCGGTGCTGTAACATAGAACGAGCCATCTCAACAACCGTACGATTGCGACGCTCGACAACACTGTTTTGTTGCGAAGTGTAGGGTGTAGTCAACTGACGTTTGATGCCATGGGTATCACAGAAGTCGGAGAATGCAGCAGAACAAAATTCCCCCCCGTTATCTGTCCTAAGAGTGATGATGCTACAGCCAGACTTTTTTTCAACCAAGGACTTAAACTTCTGAAAGATACTAAATACATCTGATTTTTGTTTGAGAAAGTACACCCACATCTTTCTACTAAAATCATCAACAATAAGCAAGAAATATTTGCAACTAGTAATTGAAGATGTATTCATAGGACCACAAATATCAGCATGAAGTAATTGAAGTACCTTAGACGCACGCCAAGAATCTCCATCCTTGAAGGGAGTCCGATGTTGTTTGCCAGCTTGACAGGCGCCACATACTCCAAGATGCTGTGTTTGAATATCAGGTAGGCCAGAAACAAGTCCCTGCCGGGACAGTTGAGAGAGATAATGGATGTTGAGATGTCCATATCGCTGATGCCACAAAGTGCTGAGAGAAGAAACACGGGCTGCCATAGCTACTTCAGGAGAATCACCAGTGTCAATGAGCCGATAAAGGCCATGATCCTCTAGACCAACAGCAACAGTAAGACGGGTCTCTCGATCAATAATAGAGCACTTGTGAGCACTGAACACTACATCCAACTAAGGAGCATTCCTCATGATCTGACTCACGGAAAGCAGATTGAGTTCCATACCAGGAACGTAGTACACATTTAGGAAGATAAGGTTCCTTCCACTAGACTGTATCTGAACAGTGCCTCTGCCAACAACTGTGTACTCCTCACCTCCGCCAACAACTGTGTACTCCTCACCTCCGCCAAAGATAACTGAATCACTGAAGGGAGAAAAGTCGGTAAACCAATCACGCTTGTGAGTAAAGTGACGTGATGCACCAGAATCGATGTACCAAACAGAAGTCTTGACAGGATCTGAAGACCTTTTAGCCATAAAAGCGTAAAAGGCAGACTCCTGCTCAGAAAGTTCAGCAACATGCGCCTTCTGGTGTGACCCTCCCTGCTTCTTCTGTTCAGAAGCTATCCTCTGACGACAATGTTTCTTCATATGGCCGAATTTGTGACAGTAATTACACTGCACATTCTTCTTATTAGGGTTGCCCGGAGGTTGATTTGAACCTTTAGGTTGTGATGACTGAGATGACTGAAATTTGCTGTTATCCTTCTGAAAGGATTTAGTTGCAAATGCCTGTTCGGAAGAGGACGAGGAAGCACTGCTACCAAACTGCTGTTTCCAGCGATCCTGCTGCAGGAGTTTGTTGCATAATTCAGGAAACTTCAGATCAACATTCGTAGACGTAATGTTGAGAGTCTCGACAAAGTGCTCATAGGATTTAGGTAGACTTTTGAGGGTGATGACTACCATATCCTCTTCCTCCATTTTTCGACCAATAGCCTCAAGCTGATCTTGAATGTCCTTAATCTTCGTGAGATGCTCCTGTAAGGACATATGTTCGTCCATCATGATGGAGAACAACTGATTCTTCAAAAAGAAAGCTCGGCTTTTATCAGAGGTCTCATGAAGCTCCTTCAGGTGCTTCCAAATCTGAGCAGCTGTCTTGCCTGAAGGAATCTGCGGCAACTGGTCATCTGTAACAGAAAGCTTAAGAAGCATGACAGCCTCTTTGCTACGATCATCAAACTTGTCTTGATCAGCACCAGCGGTGGGAGGACGAGTTTCATTGCCCAAAACCAATTCATCAAGGCGGCGATACTCAAAAATAGTCAGCATACGCTGCTTCCAGATATTATAGTTTCTGCCATTAAATCGCTGACTGCCCTCCAACATCAAGTTGGTCAAAGACGCCATTTGCACGTTTCCCAATGCAGGAAACCGACAAAATTCTGAATAGCGTTTAACTGAGGAGCAGAACAGGATCAGGACAAGAGACAGGGACGGTCGCACGGAAAACGAGGCACGAACTTTGAGGTACGGGAAAAATCTGACAGGTACCCACGAAAAGTCTTGAAAAACCCACCTCAAAACTGGTCTCGGAAACAATTTTCGTCAATGTCTTGAGGGTCAAAACCCTAGACAAAAATGGCCGTGCCCTAGGCGGCCATGAATGGACCAGAGATGCGCAGGGAACAGGAAACCTCGGCTTGATATTCTAGCCACCACCTGCAGATCACGGATTTACCCTGCTGTCGTCGCCCAAAAAGAGTATACGTGTCAGCAAGGAGAAGACCCGCACACAGAAGGAGAGCCTCCTCACCCGAACAGGGCCTGTAGCGCCAAACATGACCACCGAATAGAGAACCTCGGCCCCTAGATGTCTAGAAACGAGTAAAACACTGGACGAAAAACCAAAAAAACGCGGGCCGCAGAGCACTGGCGCCCAACACAAATGAAGTCGTGAGCACAAACTGCGAAATCGCGGGCAGGAAAGACGCATGTACCAGTGAAGGACCCGCGAAAAAACGAAGGCTCCAAAACCCTGACGGCTTGTGCAAAAACAAAACACGACCTCTGAAGATCGCGGCCAACACCCGATCTATAGAGCTCGTGGGGATAACACAGACACAGCCTGCGAAAATCGCGCGGCCTTTTCACGCGCCCATGAACTAGACGACTGGAATAAGGAGGCCGTCCCCAAAAAAAAACAATTCTCAGAAAAAAACTCCGCCGGAATTCGCACGAGCAGCGACTAGGATGCCACAAAAAACTTCGAACTCACAATTTTTGGCGCCCAAAATCGAAAAGCTCTGATACCATAAAGATTTGAAAAATGCAAATGAATTGGTTGTGAATTGATGTTTACAAATGAGCAAAAAATGCTCAATATATACAATGTACAAGAGGCAAGTTTTCTAAAAATAGAAAACTGCCGACATAGATTAGCATTAACAAAATCAGGCCGACATAGAAAAAATCAGGCCGACATAGAAAAAATACTAATAAAAAAACCTTATTTTTTTTAGTAGTCGTCCCCTGCCGTCCCCTAAAAAATGGCCAAAAAAAATCGCTGTCCCCGAAACTCGTCCCCTCGTCCCCGCCCGCGGTACTTGGGGGAACAGATATTTTGCAAAAAGAATTAAAAAAATGATTAAATACAAAATTAATGGAAAACCAAAAACCTACCTATGATTCGAATTTGCCTTCAAAATCTGCAAAAAACTCTGTTTAAATCCACTCTTCTCAATGGCAAAACGTTGCAAATGGTGTCTTTTTGGTTGGGGAGGGGTTTTTTGCTCTGCAAACCAAAAGAAATGTGTTTTTTGTTTATGAAATGAACTTTCTGGCTGCGGACAGGTTATGCAAACGCATGCCGAGTTTTCTGCTTGGACTCACCGAGTTTTTGGCAAGTACCCACGGATAGGTTATGCAAACACATGCCGAGTTTTCTGCTCGGACTCGCCAAAAACTCGACAAGTTTTCGGCAAAGACTCGACAATAAGACTTGGCGAGTTTAAGTCAGAAAAACTCACCAACGAAAAAAACTTGCGGGTTCTGAAAGACTTGCCGAAAACTTAGCGAGTCTGCCAACTATGCCCAGAACTACTGTGAAATAACAGTCTAATTGCCTTCCAACATCTAACAGAGATGAGCATCCAATTTTGCACGAAGAGTAGAAAACTCGACGAGTTTTCGGCAGAGACTCGACAATAAGACTTGGCGAGTTTAAGTCGGAAAAACTCACCAACGAAAAAAACTTGCGGGTTCTTAAAGACTCGCCAAAAACTCAGCGAGTTTGCCAACTATGCCCAAAACTACTGTGAAATAACAGTCTAATTGCCTTCCAACATCTAACAAAGATGAGCATCCAATTTTGCACGAAAACCCAAGTAGCCTTTAATGGGATAATACTTGTCATTTGGAAAGCATACAACATCACACAAAACCTACTAACATGACCCTTAGTTTGATCTATAAAATGACTTAAAATTCATCTGAGAACATCAGAGAAATAGTTATCAGAAGTATTGGCATATGTTTTTGTAATGAGCACCCCAGTTTTTTTTTTTTGAAATTCCACACACAAAGAAAGATGCAATGGTTAAGTTCTTCCACACTTTTCTGATCACCCGGATCCATATGCGGGCAAGGTGAGAGCATACAAGTGCTTCCGAGTTAGCATTCAAAACCAACATGCAATAATAACAACTTCCACTTATTCAGTGGGCATCCGCTTGTGCGACAGGCATCCACTTAATCGTGGGAATGTGTGTAGACCACTGGCAGAATTTCTAAGCTTGACTCAAACCAATAAGGTTGATATGCCAGCTTGTTCATGCCAAAACGGGCTGTGAGTTCATGCTATAATTTATTGGCGGTAAACCGTCCAATATTACGAAATGAAGCACAGTTTTATGAAGTAACTGGCGGTACTATGAAGTAACTGGGGGTACTACCATCCGGTATTACAAACATAGATTTATTGCAACATATAAAGGAAACACAAGAGTTAGGGCACGCTGCAATATTTTATTAATTCTGATCAGAACTGAAATAAACTGCTGTAGCATTAAAAATCAGAATATGAGGAGTTGAGAAGTCACTTAACATCACCCTGAAGCATACCCATGAAGCTCTGTTGCTGATTATGGATGTAATGAAGCTCAAACACTGAAAATACACCTTTGAAAGCACTCTAACAGCAAAATACTCAGGTCTGATGCTAAACCCAGCAAACTAGAAATACACAAAAATACTTCTCACAACCCCAAAACTCTTCACACACCACAACTCACCCCAAAACTTAGCACAAAATACTCCAAAAATATCGCTGAAAAACATCTCAAACCTTCACACATCAAAACTATTCAACCCAAAATCTCTGTATGATGACTCCATTGAAGCTCCTTGTGATTTTTGAATAAAATCACCAAATATCCAACTAGGGTTGATCTTCCACAACCGAAACTAGATGAGAAGTTGAGGCTGAACAACCCTAAGAAGAAACTTTGCTCAGCAACACAAGTTTTCAGAAGAAATGAAAATATATTCAACAGCATAAACCTCGAAATGAGCCCAAAACCCCTTTATAAAGACATTTTTAGGGCAACAAGAGGAAATAAAAATAATAATTTCACTTTTCTTTTAATTTCCTCCTCACATAAAAATAACCTTTTTAATTGCTCTCTTATGTCTCCCTTGTCTAACATTCCTTTTATGTGAGCATCAAATAATACTTTTCAACACCTTTCCAAAGAGCTATTACACTTAAGTTATCTTGTAATATTTCCTATCCTTAGACAACTTAAGTGAATAAATAATTAAATAACTCAATAATATACCCAAGTTGCGGAAAGTATCCAAATGATATAATTTTGCAATCCTGATCATACCAACAGGATACTGAAGACTTGGAATGAAAATTGGAGGCCGTCGAGTGACTGTCTAAAAATAGCATGTTTCTCCAAGAAAGTTGGAGAGCACCTGAGAGGTCGGAACCGAATTCCGGAAGCATCTATGAACTCCAAATGACTAGCCGAACTTAAAAACACGAACAGTTGCTTTGTAAGACTAAGCCACAACCACTCCAAGAACGTTGGAGGTCTTCCAAACATGACGAATAGCCTCCAGAAGACTAGGAACAAGCATAATGCGCGCAAAAGGTCTATGCGCCAAAAAGGGGACATTGCAGTTTTCAGCCTGAGAGGGTATTTGCTCTCCCAAAATGCAATACTTGAAACTTAAAAATGAGAAAAATTAAAACAACATTTAAATTGGTAGGCTCAACTGTGAACCCGACACTACTGTTGTGCTTCCCCCAAGGTCCATTATGTAATGCCCCGATATTAAGACAAATTTGTGCATCACGATTCATCCCAATATGATAGTTTTCGTCTAACCTACATGGGATATGACTTTCTTGCTATCAAGACATTTGTATTTCATGATGTAATTGTGTGTGTTGGTTGCCAGTTAGGTATTGGAAAGGAATTATATATATTTGAGGTAGTGATTCTCAGTGTGGAATTTCAAGTCAATCTAAGAGAGTAGAATGCGTGCTGCTCTTCAGTTACTTCATACGGTGATTGAGCACAAATCTGAAGAAGCTGTGTTGGAAGCAATTCAAAAAGACTTTGATAAGAAGCTTCAAGATGGAAAGATGGTGGCTAAGAACATGAAAGACAAGCCGATCCTTGTGATGTCCTTGTTGAGTTATCTGCCTGTTCAACTCAGATTTGGAACTATATTGTAGTTAAACTTCACACCAATAACATGTTGCAAGTATGGGCCTAACCGGTGTTGTCATTGATGTCAACATACTCCTGTTGCATTGATGATAAGGATTGGATGAGCTGTATGTTGAGGATATTGAGAAAATTAGTCCTATTAGGAACAGAGAAGAACAGTGAAGACAGTGAGGTAAAGATCCCAGCTAAGATGAAGACCAGAGGATGCGCATCAAAGGGTTTGTAGATATGTGTCTTAAGATGATCCAGTAAAGATTTCAGAGGTCCGCATGAAGATCTGAAGAAGTTATGGCCACTTAAGTAAAACCGGTTCTGACAGATGTTCAGAAGTGACATAGTGACACAGATAGGTCCGGTGAGATCCGGAAATGCAATATCTTGTTCTGCGGATTTGGTGGAGTGTTTAGGAAGTCAATGTGAATTGACAACTTAATTGGTTCGTGGTCTGGAGGTCCGCAAGCATCTATTCCAATATGACAGTGATGACAGACTGTGTTCTTGAGGTTCTGGATGAAGGAGAGAATGCTTTTAGTAAGTAGAAGTAGTGTGGATGTTCCTGGTGATTCAAGCAAGCTTGTGGAGGTCTTTGGATTGTGTCCAGTTCGTGTTGGTGGTCCGCATTGAAGATTGAGTTCGTAATTGAAGAATTACTTCCGGATGATGATGTTCTTTCTAAGTCTGGCCGACCAAATGAGTTACACATCCTGCAGATGATCTTGGTGATGTTATGTGAAGAATGGCGTGTTCCTAAGGAAGATTGAAGTCTCAGATCTGTGTGGTCGACAGTGTGTTGATCTGCGTGAAGTCTTTTTGTAATTAGTCATGTTGTATTTATGTATTTGCTCTGTAATGTATGCCGACTTGGATGATTATCCCTAAGTCGATGTCTTGTATAAATAAGGAGTTGTAAAGTCATTTCAAAGGCATCTTGTGGAGATGAAAAGATTGTAGAAAGGAGCAGAGCAGAAGTATTGGGCTTAAATGGAACTGACTCAAGCATGGTGAAGATGCTATTCTTCAGTTCAAGTATGTAATACTAATTATTTTGTAGACAATGTGTCTCCTGTAGGCAGTGGGCCTTTTGTGAGCAGTGTGCTCGGGCAGTGAGCCCTAATTGGCGTGTGCCATTTTGTTCTTCCTATTCTTTTAACAGAGAATACAATTTTGGGTTAGTCACCCCGTGGTTTTTCCCTTGACCGGGTTTTCCACGTCAAAAATCTTGGTGTCATATGTGTTAATGTGTTTCTGCTCTTGAATTGTTGCATTATGTTTCCATAATTGATTTATTATTACGCTGCTGAATTAAGAAAAGGATTTAAGTGATTAATTGCAAGAAAGTTTTGGACAACTGATTCACCCCCCCTCTCAGTTGTCTGTCCTAAATCTAACATAACCACCCTCAGATAAACATATGAAATACCAGTAGTTTTAGAAATCGAAATTAAGGTAATCCTTATACTTGCTGAGTATAACCAATCATGAATAGCAAACAGTCCCAATGATAATTCAGCAGAGGAGTATCAAACAGCGATTTACATGCATATAATATGAAATAACATTATTTGAAACAAACACATCTGTTCACTGTGGGTAAATATTCAGATCTGACCACTATCCTATTACAGATTTAGGGCCTGCGACCCATAACCAAGGAACACCCCCACTTACAAGTGGTAGTCCTCCGCAAGTGATAGGAAAGGTGTGCTCAGGTTGTGCGCTCAGAGTGGCTGCTTTTGACAAGTCTGGGCATTCATGGGAGTTGCGCCAGCATCGATGTGATACCATCTTGTGTCGGAGACACCTAATTGTCGTCCCTGTTGTGTAATCGCCTCCTTTACAAGTGTTGCCTTAGATCTCTGCCCGTGTGCCAACTTCCTGTGCGCTCCGAGCTGGGGTCAGTGGATGGCTTTATGATCTTCGCTTCTGTATGATCCTGTCCATAATCTCTGTCTGCTCCTTGTGAAGATGATGTGCAGTCTTGAGTAATTTATAAACAGTTAGAACCAGCGCCAATGGCTAGAATTGAACTTGATGCAACATAAATAGTTGAGCAGGGGTTTCGTCCTACCCAAGAGAGCTGTAGAAGGGATTTTGTCCCAATCCAGCAGAGAGGTGAAATGGTAAAAGCGAATTCAATTGATCAAAACGGATACCTTTTAATGATGTTGATGCCTTCTCTTTATACCTGTTGTTAGATAATGCAAGTCAAGGGTGCCACTTTGAAATTTTAAGTATTTAATTACGCCGAGAGGCGTAACCTACAGTGGTAGCACGGGGGGTGGAGTGTAATGGCGTGAGTGTGTTAAAAAAATTGTTAACAAAAACTATGAAAGGGCCGACATTAAAATAATAATAATTATAAAACATTAAAAAAATATAGCCGACAAACATAACATCAATGATCAATAATGAAAACACACATACATATATATAACTCTCCAAATCAAAAACATTTAAATAAAATAAAAGCTGAAGAAAAAAGAAGCCGCACAATAATTATTAGAGAAGGAAGAAGCAACACAAAATAAAAAATCGAGAATTATAGAAAGAAGAGGTAGCAAATAATCAAGACCAAGAATCATAATAAAAAATCACAGGTCTGAATTTTATTTATCTAAATATTTAATAAATAGTAAATAGTGTTTATGAATTTTGTTTTTCAGTTTTTAGTTTTTAAAAATTCTTGAGGTGAATTTACTCAAATACAATAACTTCATTAGAATTTTGGTTTTTTACTTTTTAAAGGTTCTTAAGGTTAATTTTCTCAAAGAAAATAACTGCATATGAATTTTGGTTTTCACTTTTTAAATTTTTATTATTGAAACTACTACATAACTTTTATTACTTTTTACTTAAGAATTACTTTATAGTTTTAAGTTTTTTTTAATATATGCTAACTTTATTTTAATTTTTATAGATGTACGGCTCTACATAAAAATATTTAAATCAATACAATTAATTTCTATAAATATCTTTAATATAAATTTTTACTCAAATATGGCGGAAGTATGGTGGAAGTATGTAAGCACTTACATATAGAAATATCTATTCATTACCAATAATTCGTCTTAGAAAGGAAATAGCCTCTACTTACTAATAAAAAATTACTCTCTAATATTTGAAGCATAAGAAAATACAGGATAGATTCTATAAATAAAAATTGGACTTGTATTCAAATTAGGTGGGAATCAACCAATTAATAATAGAAGAGGGATTAGTCCTTTACCCACTAATAATTAAAAAGGGGCTATTCTTCTCATTAGTAAAGAGAATGATTCCACCCTACGTAAAAGGGTTGATTTGTGTCAAAGGAATTTGAAAAACGATGAGATTTATATGCATGGTAAAGACCAAGAAAAGTAATTAGTTTACAAACATTAAACTAATCTACACTAGCCAATGTATCTCCTCACTATTTGATTATGTCACGATCCTTCACGGAGAATGATAAGGAATAAAGGAATAACGTTTACCTTTGTTATTCTTCTTTCTTTAATTAAATAAAATAATTTTCTTCCTCACTTTTTTAAAATGTGCATAATTAGTTTATAATATCTTGGCACCTTGAGAATGATATAATATAATATAAGTTTTTAACGATTTAAAAAATAAGCATAATATTTATAAAATAACCTAATATTATGATTAGTTTATAATAATATTTCCATATACATTCACTAAGTATTATAATACTAGCATAGATATCTTAAATACATCTATCTAAAAGACGCCGAGAGATATCAGTCTCAAGGTGCCTATCTAATTTGAATAACAATTTCAATATAGGCGCCTCGAGACTGATATCTCTCGGCATCTTTTAGATAGATGTATTTAAGATATCTATGCTAGTATATTTATATATATATTTTTATCTAGGTGTTGAAAAACACCATGGGTGGGTGAGGGGGTTTGACCTCTTACGGAAGGGACATGACAATCCTATTAGTGAATTGTTTTCCCTACCTTGGAAAACCAAATAAGTTAACATTAACAAGATTGTTTCTAAGCAATTTTTGCTAAGCAAGAAGCACAATGAAACTTTGCATCTATAGCGTGTTAATGGCGAAATTGGTGGGGATACCAAATAGCAGATGATCATTGAGTAATACCACCCCAAAGAAGGATGGCAATTGCGATGAATGGTACTCAAAAAGGATTCAAGGAACAGGTCAATTGATACCATCGGCAACTCAAGGGCAAGGTTGGCAGTGCGACATTTGGAAATAAGAGTTGTAAGGTATATCGAGTATAATTAAACGACAACAAGCATAATTAATATAGCTGTCCAAAGGAAAGATGGCATAGAGTATAACAGTTCCATATGCTTGATGATAGACAAATAAAAGAGTGGTAGAGATCATGATAGTCATTCACTGTAATGCCCCTGCCTCAAAAACAATCTAATCACCCATCGAAGAATTGGAAGTGCCAACATCACTACTAAAGAAAATATCGACGCAAGACGCTGCCGGTCTTCTATTTCTACGAAGGAGTTGTAGACTTATAGTGGATCGTTGATTAACACAACAGATTGCATGGTACAAAGCCGACCAAAAGAACAATTGAAATATAGTAATAAATACAAGCCGCTGAAAGGGATGAAGGAATCGTGATTCCACCAAGAGAAATGAAAACACTTCATAAGTTGTTAGGGAAATAAGGGAAGCGCTAAGGAAATCGCAAGTCTTTAAGGAAGCACTCATTGAGAATTATTAATAAAACAACAAATGAAAGTTGAGTTATGAATGGTCAACATGACCAATGTATGGTTGTGTCCCTTGGAAAAGACGAGGTATATAAGGAAGGAAAATCAAGAAAGGAAAGACATAGATTGCGAAGAAAAATTAAACATGATTCCATGTGGATTATTCAGCCAAAGAGGACGAAGCCCCTCAAAGGTCCATTGAGAGATTTAAGGAGGAAAACCCTTAACTTCTCTTAGCAAGTTAGTGGATGAAAACCCCTAACTTGGGTACATATTAGAGACATTCATTCTAACTTTCTAAGACAATAGCTGCAAATTTAAGGGAAAGGTACAGCAGAAAACAAGGATCATTAATATTTTCAGAAATATTTCATAAGCTTTAATCTGAATATTAAAATAAAAACTACAATTATAGATAAATTAATATTCATAAATATTATGCCACTGTCTTTGTGAGTTAGAGTTATTTTTTTGAAGCAAAAATAAGGAAAGTCCAGAACGGGACATTACACATTATTCTGAACTTTGTCTTCCATAAATGGGTTAATAACAAGATGAAGAAGGTTGTGGAGAGTCTCCCAAGCATAAAGGCCCCTGCCACTGATATCATAAATATATCAAAAAATACACTCTGCTGTGGTAGTGAATCTTGCTTGAAATCCTCCATATCAGCTGCTTAAAGGGCACAGTGTTCTGAGGAGGAGTTATGTCAGATTGGTCGACAACTATTTTATCTGTTGCTACTTAATAACCAATTCCTTGAGCTTCTTCAATGCTCTCATTAAGCTATAATAATCCTAAGGACAGTTGTCAGCAACAGGGACCTTTCTCAGAGGGCCAGTATATGAGGTCCAAATATGGAAGTAGGAAATTGTCAAAACCCCGATCTGTTTTTTTTTGTATTTTTGATAAATGTTGGACAAATGTACTGGAATAGATTACACAATTTAATGGACTAAAGAAACAAATCTGATATTATTCAGTGGTATGATCCATTCAGGCAGCCATCAATGAAAATCTCACTATTAAAATATCATGACAATGTGAAATGACAATGATTGACACTGCTGATTACACTCAGGAATTAATACAGATCTGAAAACAGTGAGTTTTGATACAAAATGAATATAACACTGTTCTTTATCATTCATAATCTTGGAAAGGTACATTAATGGCTGGTGATCCAATCCTTGATGAAATATTTGGCTTCAAGGGTGGGCGGCAGCAGTCTGAAATTAACTAATTCTCCTTCTATGATGATGGTGCCAGAAATAAGTGCCCAGCAAAAAATATTAAGGCTGGCTGGGGTTGTATTTGTCCAAACTCCAAAAAACATGCGACTCCTACAAACCTGCTCTAGCAACAGCAGCGCCCATACTTATGATGATATATGGCTGGTACAAGGTGCAACTGGAAGTTTAGGGCCTTAAATCCCTACCAAACTGATGCGCTTAGGCCAAACTCCTTGCTAATGACTGTACGGCAGCCTACAGAGGTTACGGCCTGCCAAAGACAGTGCTAAATGCACTCTTACAATGCTGCGCCTCCCTATTTGGTGCGACCTGTCAGCTGGAAGATATAACTGGAAATGTGGCTGGGTCTGCAACTCCAATTATGATTAATAATTGCTAAGCAAATCTCTCGATAATCTCACAAATTTATTATTTGCTTGCAAATCTTACAATAAATTTCTTCTTTGCCAACTCTCGGAAGGCAAACACAAATCTGGAAAGATATAGCAATGCTTCAGCACAAACTCATCAACCTTCAATCAATCAGCACACTTGTGAATCATGTATGCATTCACCCAATATTGGCTAGGAAGAATTCCTTCTTCGAAACCAATCTCCGCCGTAGGGTTTTCGTCCTAAGGCTGCAACTTGAACAAAAATGCTTAAACTTCACAACTGGGGTATTAGAAAATGAAATGCCAAAGATATGAAAATCTCTCTTCATAACCTTCTTTTTATAACCCCTTTGGATCTTTCTAGAAATTCTATTTTGTAACCACCTTAAGAACTTTCTAGAAAAATCATATTTGATTTCTTCATAGAGTGACTTTTTATTTTAATTTATTATTTTGGACCAAATAAGTCACTTTATAATAAAATAATTAATTAAATATAAGTTGCCTATAAAAGGGTAATTCAAGACAACTTAATTTAATTAAGCAACTATTCCATTACCATAATCCCAATTAGCCTACGGGAAAAAAATAGGCTAAGGGTCTTTGCCGATCGATCATACCTACAACGGGGATATTACATAAATTTTGAACATAGAAGAGATAGTGTAGTCCTGGAGGAAAGCTAGGTCTTCGACCACCAGTTTGATTTCTTTTTTGATTCTCATGTTCAACCATTTTGCTCTCAATGAACTAGTAATCTAGGCTTGGATGTGTGATAACTAGAATGTGACTCAGACACAATGCAGGTGAGTCAGACTCCAGTTAACACATCTATTGCACCCTTGCTAAAGGTATTAGCGGAATCACTCCTACCTTTCCGAGGAAAGTTAGCTAAGCGAGGGTGACTGGGATGATTACTCTCTTCGTGTGGAAGAAGAGTGTTGTGAGTGCGAGTGGAGTTGTTGTGTATGTTTTAATGTTGAGTTTGTGTACCTTGTGATGAGATAGAGGGTTTCCTTGATGTTTGCCTATGTTTGACTATTTGAATGTTGAAAATGTTGTTGGATTTCTATGCCTCGTGACGAAACTGAGGGCTTCTTCCATGTTTGTTTTCAAATGAAATTTGAATGTTTTATGCCTCCTGATGGTATAGAGGGCTTGAATGTTTGAAGTGTTTGAATGAATTTCTAATGCAATTAATCCTAAATGAATGCATGCACTTCTTTTCCCAATTTTAAAGATGATCTAATTACTATGAAAGGGAAACATGTGTGCAATTCTACATGATTTTCCCTAATGCAATGTAACTATGTGTTTGTATGTTTTCTGAGTTTTGAAGCTTCTAATCTAAATTTGTAACTACTCTAAGCAAAACAAGAAATTTATTCTAAGAAAAGTAAATAATTCCACTAAGAATGAAGCTGTTGAGAGGAGTGTAATTCATGCCTACATGGGCGTGATTATGACCTCTTTATCATCATCGGACTACCGTGTAGGCCTGACACGATTTTAGTACTTACAGGATGATGTGTGTTTTTTTGTGATTGGTAAGCCAAGGGTTTCCATGAACTCATGGCCACAATTTTGGGCATTAATCGGGCCCAACTTGTGGGACCACAAACGGGGGGCCCATCCCCAACAACCAAAAGTCCAAGCTTGTGAGTGTGGCGGCCCAACAGGGGCATGAAGCTCGTGAACCAACTGATCCTGCAGGGGCTTGAACTTGGGTGGGTGCAATAATAGCACCACCCACAACCAATGCACTACCCCCTCAACGGCCGTTTGGTCGAAGTGTGTTATGGCTATGGCAATTTCAAAAATAGAATGCCTAGCCCATGTATCTTAGGGTCAAGAAGGAAGGGAATGGGAATCAGGGGGTCTTTAAGGAAGTAGGGATTTTGAAATCATTTTCCAACCCTCAACATTCTTAAGAACTTTGCTGCTTGAGACAGAGATGGAGGTGTGATGCTTTGCCATCCACTCATTGAGTTGTTTATCAAGATTTGAGTGAGGTTTTTTGTTTGCACTAATATATTGCTTTTTAGGGCAATTGGCAGAGGGTTTGACAACTTTATTGGAGCACTTAGGGGTCTAATAAGGGTTTCTTCTCACCATGCGAGAGCAGGGCATGATGCCAGAAACACTTGAGAATTTGAGATTACAAGAAAACTGCAGACACATGAAGGAGAAAACAAGGCACCCAAAATGAGTTGGAGAAAGATGCTCTGCAAGTAACAACCCACTTAAATTCCACTGTCTGCTTTGCCATGACAAGAAAGTCATCACTCCACTAGTGGCTAGGCAATAGAAAACATCTCACTTGAGATTCAAACAAAACATGGAAATTCAGTTATAGTATTCAAGAGAGGAAAAAGCATTATGAAATGTTTGATAAACCACAAGCTCTCATAACAATCCCCCACCATTTGTCTCGCCCATGCAAAACACTCTCATCATTGGGCAACATCAGAAGGTAATGGTCTATGAGGTGGGAGAGATTGTGTTCATAAATTTAGAAGGAAACTTAAAATACAATTGATGGTGCATGGATATATCTGGTATCCACTACCCATGATTGCACTCTTGTTCGTTGAAGCAAGACGCTTCGATGTAAAATGAGTAGGGCCTCTACAAATATTAAACCCACATTCTTCTCTACATGTACGATTGAAATTAGGTCCCCTTTAAGCCCATTGTTAGGGAGGTTGGTCAAGTTACCAACCCCACACTTGACTCACATCGAGAAAGGAAGCATGCTTGGACAATATATTTGCTGCTTTATAAGCTTCACAGGCCAATATATCTGCTGCTTCATAAGCCTCACAAGGGTATGATAAATGCAATGCTCTTGAAATTTGTGAAGAAGATTATGACTTTCAACCATAGTTCCACGGAGTTTCGGGGACGGGGACGGGGGGACGGGGGGGGGCGCGTTTCGGGGATGGGGGGGCGGGGGGCCTAAATTTGGGGACGGCGGGGGATGGCGGCGGGTTGGCGGCGGGGGAGCGGTGCGCTGAAATACATATAATACTTGAAAAATTAGTCATAAAAAGATGTATAACTGTAGAAGCCTAAGGAATAAGTAAAGTTTAGGGTTTAAACACATTGCCATGAATTCATTGAACTAGTGAACATTGAAACAATGTGAATGTACTTAAATTTAATAGACATTGGAATGAGAACTAGATGTTTGAACTTTGAAGTTTCATAATTTGAATTTCATAATCAAAATATCATTGTTCATAATTACAACCAAGTTTCAACAAGTTACAATACTGAAATATGAAATACTAAATACTAAATAGTAATACTAAATGCCAAAATGGTTAATGGCCTGGTGCCTCCAATGATCTAATCATCCCCAAACTCCATGTCGATGTCGTCATCACTAGAACTGCTAGACCCCAAATGCTCAAGCTCATCTAAACCAATACCAACTAGCCCTGTCTGTGTAGCATCCTCATCTATCTGTGCTGGCTCTTCTGGCTCTACATCCCATCTGGCTGTTGGACTCTCCTTGTATGTAGTTGTGGTGCGGTCAATGAGATGCAAGGCACTATGTACAACCACAAGCTTCTCTGCCCTCCTAGAAGTAAGTCTGTTCCTCTTAATAGAGTGGATGAAGCTATAAGTAGACCAGTTCCTCTCAGCAGCAGAAGAACTAGAAACCTGGGACAACAAACGAAGGGCTAAAGTAGTAATCAAAGATCTAGGCCCATGCATAGTCCACCACAACTTGGGGTCCACCTGTGACATAGTCTCCAAATCTGTTTTGGCCGCCTTTGAATATCCCCAAAGAGTGGCAAATTTTGTCCACTCAGTACGAAGCAAGGTGGCCTCTGTAGAATCATACATTTTGTCAATGGCCTTCATGAACCCTTCCTTCACCTCAACATCCTGCATAGGCATGATTCTACCAGGCCTATATATATACCACTTTGGGTTCAATGCATAGGCAGCCATGTGTAAGGGAGTGTTGAGCTTCTCCCATCTACGGTGAATGATTGGATGAATATGCTCGGTGTAGAATTGCATTGTGGGGTCCTTCTCTCGCACAACAGACTTCATTTGATCAAGCATGGAATCAATGCACTCATATACCTCTCCAAGGGAAGGTGCATTAGAATCCCCAAATCTAATAACTGTGAAGACTGGCTGAATAATGGAGACAATATATTTTGCATCAGCCCAAAAGACATCATTCGTCACCACCTCCTTAACCCTCAATCCCTTCTGTGTCTTCGACTCAGGCCATCGATTCCATTCTGTTGTCATTACCATTAGTTGCAATGGCTCTTGCAACTCAAGCATCCTCTCCAAGAGAATAAAGTATGATGCATACCGAGTCTCTACAGGCTTCAGGAATTCCTTCTTGGAGAAGGACCTGAAAAGTGCATGTGAAGTATGGTGGTTGCAAATGAACATCTGCACATCTCTAGCATCACTAACAATTGATTTGATCCAACTGATTTTACCAATGTCCTTAAGTGCATTATTCATAGCATGCACACAACAAGGAGTCCACCAAATATGTCTATAGGCTGCCTCAATCAACTTCCCTGCAGCTCTGCACACATGGGCCGCATCTGTCACTACCTGCACCACATTTTCTGGCCCAACCTCGTCTATAGCATCCTTGAGGATCTGGAATTGAAAATGGGCATCCTTGCTATGCCCTGAACAATCAATAGCCCTGAGGAAATAAGGGCCTGCTGTAGATGTAACGATGATATTGATGAGTGGACGGTGCCTAATGTCTGTCCACCCATCCATGACTATGCTGCATCCACTTGTGATCCAGGTTCTCTTCATCTTCTCCATCAAAATATTAATCTTGGAATAGTTTTGATCCAAGATTGTTGTCCCCAATTTAGTCTCCCCTGGTGGCACATATGATTGTCCTGCCTTTATTATCTTTGACACAGCTTCCTTAAAATAAGGAGAGCGAGCCACATGGAATGGAATGCCATTGGCAAAGAACAATTTGCCAATGGCATCATTTGCCTCTTTCTTTGCTTGCACATTGAATAAATCTACCAATGGTTGTGAAGAAGTCATCTTACGTTTCCCCTTAGGCGCTGCTGCACTTGAACTAGATGGATTTGGTGGCCTTAGACTCTGCAAAGTAGTACTAGAAATCTGATCACCCCTTCTTTCTGGCAATAAAACAGAAGTAGGTATTTCATTCTCATTACAACCCCATAATTTTAACATTTCAGCCCTCATCTTCAAGTTACCTTCCACAACTCCACATACTTCTACACCTTTGCCTCGAACAAGAAGAAAGTGAGCATTAATTCTTGTGCTGCTTCCAAACCATGTAAGCTCACATATGTTGCACTTCCATTTTCTAGTGCCCCCCTTGACGCCAGTGTTTGCTGCCATCTTAGTTGCAAATTGCTTTAATGGTGATTTTGGATCAAAGGGGCCCTTGGCCCAACGTTCAAGGAGTCGTGAAGGGCAGCTATTATTTTTACTCCCAATGGAACTTGTGTCAGTTTGAGACTGAGTATTTGAGGCATGTTCAGTTTCACCCTCCTCTCCTATTTGAAAATCAGGATCATGATCAGATTGAGAATCATCGTCACTTCTGCTGTGTGTACTCATTATGATGATGATGCTGCAAAAGAAAATAAAAAAAGTTAAAAATAAAAACAGAAAACTTGAGTTAAAAACAGAAAACTTGAGTTTAACTACTGTTAAAAACTTAAAACAATGTTACAATGTTAACTTGTTAGCTGTTAAGAAACTGAAAAATTAAAAATATGGCTAATAGCCTAATAGGCTTTATAAATTATATGTGAGCATCATAGTGCTCGGAATTGTCTCATGCCGTTATTCCTATGAATCCTATCGGCGTATTCCTTGAACCTCCTATGGGGGCAAGTGCTAGTAAATTAAAAATTTAAAAAATGAAAATGTCTAACATGATAACATCAAACATGTCTAAGTTTCTAACAGGTCTGATATATTGATGTATGCAAAATGTGGAAGCATAGACAACTACAAGGCACTTAGGCACATGAACTGTTTGACAGAATGCCTCAAAGAAATGTGGTCTCATGGATTGCAATGATTGCAGGGTATGTAGTTGCATTCTGTCAAACAGTTCACAACATGCCTTGTCTATGCTTCCACATTTTGCATACATGTCTATGCTTCCACATTTTGGCATTTTGCATACATTTGATTTAGATTATGATAGTAAAATTTTAAATTATTAAATAATAAATAATAAATATTAATGGTTATGGGTTCAGGTTGTAAGTTGTAAGTTTGTAGCATTTTGGCATTTTGCATACTGTATACATGATACTGTGATACTGGAATTTGGATACATGTCTACATTGTCTAGTGAAACTTTAAAACACCTTTGTAAGCTTTAAAGATTAAGCATTCGAATTGTACCATAGTTAATCACATTCAAGTTTAGTTTCAAACAATGAGCAAACCGAAAGTTCTGACTTCTGTTGGCAAACTCCTCACACAATTTTTTTTAGGTTTGTTGTAATAAAGCTAGCAACAGTTATATAGTCTCATGATTCATCGAGCAGGATATGCACAGCAGCACAAGCCACAAAACGGATTTGTGGCGACTCACTGAATGCCTCAGGCATTCAGTCGCCACAAATCCGTTTTGTGGCTTGTGCACACTGCAAATGCATGTTAAAAACTTAAATACAACAAATCCGTTTTGACTTTTGTGGCTTTAAGTTTAGGGCTTTAAGCCTTTATGCCTCAGAAAAACTTTAAAAACAGTGAACTCACTGAACACTCACCTTTTAAAAATCGCGCACAGCAGGAATGCCGAATGAGGAATGTTGGAACTTCGAAGCCCTTCGCAGGAGGTTCAAGGAATACGCTGATAGCCTGATAGGAACAACCGACGGATTTAGAATTGGTGTGAATTTTTAAATTTTATTATCGCTCGAACAGTGCCGCGTGAGACAAAAGTCACAAAACCTAGCGCGTGAGACAAAACCGAGCACTATAATGCTCACATATGAAAGCCTGTGGGCTAAATTCAATTTAGGTTTTCATTATGATTCGTTTACCATGAATTTTTTTTAAAAAAAAGCGATTAAAATTGTCTCGGGGGGACGTCAATTCGGGGGACGTTCAGGAGACGACGGGGGGGGGCGGGGGGGGGGGGGCGGGGGGCGTTTTGGCGGCGTCTCCCCGTCCCGGGGACGCCCCCCCTGGGGAGACGGCTAATTTTGGTGGGGGGACGCGTCCTCGTGGAACACAACTTTCAACCTCACTTGTTTCAGCTTCGAATACCTTTGGGCAGAGGCCAGAATTTGGAAGTCATTTCAATCATCACTTTGAAAGGCTGGTGAGAGGCATGAGGGAAAAAGCCTGCCAAATAGCAATAGCTTTAGCCACAACAGTCAAAGAGACCCAAATTGAAACCAAAAATGAGATTTCTCACTTTATCAGAACGTAGACCCCTAGCACTAACCACACTTGGGTTGCTTTTGGAGGCACCGTCGGTATTGCTTTGAAATTTTTAACTCAAGAGTGACTTGAGCCCATCCATCTCACAAGCTCTGCTTTCTTATCAACAGACCCTTTATTGGTAGAGTATTTAGATCCATATTATTAATTTTTATCTTCTTCTGTATAGATACAAAAAGATAGGTTATTTGTGGATACTTTTTAGTAGGAAACTGTCAATAATGCAGACAGTACACTATCAGTCCTACATATAAAAGATAGATAAATATGTATCTATCTAGTACCAAGCCAAATATATCAAAACAAAGAAGATTATTTGTCTATCTTTTTTACAAGATAGAGATAAATTTCTTAAAAAATGGAAAGGAATGAGTTCTTGAATCCATTGAAGGATCAAGACCTTTCCAAATTGATATAAATAACAAGAAAAAAATATTATGCTAAATTTGCCAAAAACTCTCTAAAAGGTTGTATTAATTTGTAATTCTTATTATAATTAACTTATATTATTATATGTTTTTAGCATAAACTATGCCCGTGCAAAAACATTTTGGTTATATAGCATTAGTCAAAAATCCAAATGAATATTTTGGTAGTATTCAATATGTTGACCAAATCTACTTTGGTGAGATTGTTAACTCAAAATTTTTCTGGTTGGCAAAGTGTTAGCAAGCTCTTGGACTTTTGGATCTTTAATAGCTTACTGAACTTATACAACCTGTATATATTTAGCTTAGAAGGTCAAGCAATAAAAGCTGCAATGGTACTTACACTACCATTACTTATATTATTTCAAAAGTCAAGCTTTGGTTGAAAGAGACAGATCAAAATATGATTTGATGTGGACATTTCCATTTATATATTGTTTTGGATTTAGAAATAAATCTGCAGCTGTTTATGTCTTTGCAAAATGTCAAAAGAAAATATCAACATTGCTTGTTCAATCCAAAAGAGGATGTTTTGGGTTTCGTCAAGTTCTGAGACAAATGGAAATAATAAAAATGATAATCTCAGAGAACCAAGGACCAAGGAAAAGTCATTTGGAGAAGGAAACTAAAGATATTGAATGGCAAATTATTTTGACTCAAAATGAGTATTGGGAACCTAAATTTTTTTATGAATGGTTGTAACAAATGAATCAATTAATAAAAATGGAATTGAGGAAATAGAACAAGAATCTGTTTGAACAAGAGAATTTGATTTCTCCTCAAGGTCAGAAGATTCTAGAATTGGAGAAATTGAAGAAAGAATCCAAGAAATCAAAGAATGCAAAGAAGAATTAAAAAAGAACTTGAGGAAATCAATAAAGAAAATGAGAAATCAAATAAAATCGAAGAAATCAAACAAGAAGAACGAGTTCAAACAAGAGAATCTCATTCATTCTTTGAGTCAGACTTTGGAAGGATTGTTATATATTTTGTCAATAGATGAATCATGTGTAACTGTTAGTGCTGCTAAGAAACTCTTTGAAAAATTGAAATTGCTTACAAGGCATAAAGATGCTTTTCAATATTTCATGGGATTAATTATAAAGGAATAGGATAGTTGATCTATGCAAAGTCAAATCATATCTCGTTGAAATCCTAATATAAATTGTGATATTTCATCAGATCCTGGAAAGATAATTACAAGAGATTTAAACCCATATAAATGGTATTTGATTTGTGAAGAAAAGTTGAGCTTCGATATCTTCTTCATCTTGAGATCAAAACAAAGAACAATTCACATTAAAAAAATATTGTCAATTGAAAATAATTGTTCTGAAAATAATGGATCAGTTCATATCAATAACTTCAATGACTAAGCTTAATCAGGTTTACTCCTATTTTATAAGGAGAATTAAATTTCACTCACAATATCTATCTAAGATGCATATGGTGGAGGGGGAAGGGGAACCATGGTAGGGTCTATCCTTCACATATTGGAGTCTTATAATCTGCATCCAAGGGTATGCCTTAGGTGTTCAAAGGAAGTTAAAATTTTAATGATCTTCAATTACTAGAATAAATATGCACTACAGCAAACCATTTTGGCATTATTATATGCATGTTTGAGTTATAGTAATGTAGAGAAATGAAATTGATACCAACACATTTAGTAAGGAAATCAGATGACCCTAGTCTACTAATTATAGTTTATTTATTGCTGTCGACATTTTAAAGATAATGATAGATTGAACATGCATATTTTCAGTCAACCTTGAAAATATACAATTTCTTTGATAGATGGTATATTAGGCCTTTTTGCTAAGATGGACATAATTTCAGGCAGCATCAATTGAAATTGATTAGGTATGGCATTATTTTGTGGGATCATTGTGCAAGGAACAGTTTGGTTTGCACCTTACAGTTTTTTCTTGTTCTTTGCAGAGTTGAGGACAATGAATCATGATCATAGGCTTGATCATCATGCTTACAATCGAACACTTGCCAAGATACTTGTGCAATATGCTTCTGCGGTAATATGGATCTACATTGCATCTACACTATGTAATAAGCTGGTTCATTGAAATTTTTGAAACATCTTTTCAGGAGATTTTATAATATTTTTAATTTGTCAAAAGAGTTTGTTTCAGCCTGTCCAAAATATATTTGATGGACCCTGACATAAGGGTTTCTGTTAGAATTATCAATATAAACTTTGTATTTCCTGTTACCCTTAAAATGTGAGACTTACATAAATGTATGTGATGTAGTGAAATATGATTGACAGGGAATTCAAATAAATCAGTCATTTTACAGAATTTAATATCTTTCAATAGGAATTTCACAAAGTCCAACAATTTTTTTTTGGTTGGTGAATTGTGGTCATGGGGATTGTGTCCTTTGTATTAAAGTATAAAATATTACAAAAACCAATAATCACAATTGCCATTTCATTTTCAAAACACAACATTCTAGGATATTATTTCCAACAAAGGGCTGACAACTGCAAAAAGCCCTGAAAATCTGAGAAAAACTCTAACAGACTGTAAACTAATATCTACATATGATGATATGGGCTTACAAATACAAAATACCCAACAAAGACAGAAATGAACCAGAAGTGCATAAATCTTTGTTCTTCTTCATCATCTGTAGCATCACTGTCCAATGCGAACATCCAATTAATCCCATCCATCACCTTTACCCCTGTGACCTGTTTCAGAAATTCTACTGCCTTTGAAGCCTTTTTCCTTCATTGGGGTTCTTTCTGTGCAAGGCTGTGAACACAAAGAGTCGTCAAGGCCCAACAATCTTTCCATCCTGAAGTATCATTGTGCCTTCAATTGGTGGTAGGCCTGCACTGATGATTGCCTCCTGTAGGACTATTTCAAGTCCTCCCAACAAGTGCTTTCTATATGACAGGTGGCAAGCAGCCTAATCACATCTTTATTTTTTTCGAGGTCCTAAAGGGCACCAATGAACATCAATGCAACATATGTGTTCACCCTATATCTGTGATTTGTCACCAAGCATTCATCTCCCAAAATCCACAGATTTGCAGAGATGATTATTCACGCTTTCGTTTTGAAAATTTTCTCCAGTTTGAGTTCTGAGATGCCTCTCAAAAAGGCCATTTAGCGCTGATAACAGATAATCATAACAGTAGCATCCATGGTTTCTAAAACAGTTGCTATGTTGAATGAAATGAGTGCTTGTTGGGAGGTAGATTAAAACAGCAATCTTTTCGAGAGACTTCCAATACAAGCTTAACGCTAAATGATTAATGTTCAATCTTTTAACTGTCATATTCATTATGATTTGTAATTTGAATTGCCTTATCGGCTGCCACAACAGAATATGGCCACCTTGCTTGTGTGAACATTCAAATTCACTATGATTTTCATGAATTCGGCCTATTGCACAGGAATGGCTTTATATGATTATTTGAATTTGAATTTTTCCCCAAAACCTTTCCACGCATCTGCTCCTGAATTATAATTATGCACTCCTTATTATCAATTGCGAAATTGGCAATGAAATTTGCTTCCCTGCCGGCCTCTCTATACAGATGTTGGAATGTATAATCCTCAAAGGTTTCCAAAAGAGGCCAAACTGATTTTAGAATGTTAGATAATTTCCAATTTGGTGAGCCTTTTCCCCTAATCACATTTATAATTATTTGTGAATCTTCTTCAATTTGAACGTTTCTTATCTCGTTTCGACTACAAACTTCTAATCCAAATAAAAAGGCCTGTGCTTCAGCCTCATTATTTGAACCGTTCTGTAGCTTTTTTGAACCAACAAAAAATAGCTAACCCTACTCATTGAGAACTATACAGAAATCCCTTGATTCCCTCTAGATTTTTCTTTGGCTGCACCATCAAAGGTAAATTTCATCCACCTTGATTTTGGGGGCATCCATTTAGTATTTTTATGATTTTGAACGGAGTTTAAAGCTCCCATCACATAAACGGGGGAGCTTTAGATCCTTTCCATCTTCCTAGAATCTCATTATCCCATTCAGAAAATTTCTTATTTTTGAAAGATTGATTTGCTACTCTGGCCAATTTGACCTCTTCTATGGTTGTTTCCAATTTTATCAAAAATCTCTTTACATCCAATCCCTTATCGTGGAAAATTCTCTTGTTTCTCTCCTTCTACACTTTACCATATTAAAAGTGAGGTAGCAATAATCTAGAGGCTTGAGAAAGTTGAACCTTTTTGGATTATTGGCCATGATTTAAAGATTGCTAGCAAATCTTCAGGAAGGGCCCTTGACCAGCCCAATCATGCACATAACCATTGCCAACATTTTATTGTGAAACTACAATTGACCAGAAGATGATTGGTTGTTTGAGTTTCCTCTTTGAAGGACCTTTGAAACCCAACTTTTGTAGCTTATTCACTGTTAGGATTTTCTTATGGATGGCGGCCCATGCAAAGGCGTAGCCTTTGGAAGACAACTTTTGTTCCAACATGAGTGAGAAGGCCAATCCCTTATTCTTGTGGATGTTTCTATCACTTTGTAACCTAATTTGGCATTATAATTCCCCGATTTTGATACACACAATTTCAGATTATCCTATTCTTCCTTTATGAAAATCTTTCTCTCTGATAGTTCTGTTATCAATAATTTCGCTTGCTCATCTGGAATTCCTAAACCACTTGCCTCCTTCCATTCTCGCACTACTAATCCCTCCTTCTCTGTTTGCTGAATATAATCTCTAATCCTTGTTCCCTAAGCCTACAAAAGAGTGATATTTGCACAAGCCAAATCTTCCCTTTCATCTAATTTTGGATGCCCGTTCCAAGAATCCTCCTAGAATTTTACCTTAAGTCCATTATTTATCTCCTCAGTTAAATGCTTAGTGATTATGTATTTGCATGTCATCATGAAATTCCAAAGATGGGATCCTCTTGGACGATTAGACACTATTAGAATATGCTCTGGGTCCAAAGAATCAAGATACTTACTTCTCAGTATTTTATTACACTTTAGGTTTGCTTTTGAAAAAAGACTCCAAATTAATTTTGCTCCCAAAGCTAGAGTTTGGAATTTGCTTTTCCTCAAACTGGTGCTCTTGACTTCTTTTGGAGTATAGACTGTTTCCCACTTAACTAGAGGTATATTCATAGTATCAGAATTTCTTTACCACAAAAAGTTCTCATCATTTCTCTATTTCTCTATTTGTTTTTGTGGGCAGTTTCAAGCATGACATTAGGTAAATGGGAAACATTCTTCCTGTGAGTGACATCCGTTTTCCTTTCTAAGAGGCTAATTTGGATTTATATTTGTCAATTAGATTTTTTAGATATAATGATTTGCAAGCTCCATTGAATAGTGGGATCCCCAAATGTTTTCCTAGTAGCTCTCCAATTTTTTATTCCAAACATCTATTGATTTGCCTTTGTATCTTAGGTTTTGTGTTAAAAAAGAAAATCTTTGATTTTTCATTGTTGATTGTTTGTCTCGAAGCCTTGGAATATGTTACTAGGATGTCTTTCATTTGTTGCGCTGCACTCAAATTTGCTTCCCCAAAGAGAATGATATCATCAACAAATTGTTGATAGGAAATGACATTAATTCCTTTCCAAACCTTGTTTACTCGAGCTGCTTGAATAGATCTACCTAGAGCTTTTGCCATAATTATAAAAAAGAAAGGAGATATGGGATCACTTTGTCTAAGGTGTCTAGATGATTCAAAGAACCTAGAAGGATTTCCATTCACAATAATCGAGAATCTTGAACTGGAAATGTAGTTGAATACACAATCAGTCCAATGCTTGCTAAAACCAAAATTTCAATTATTTTCATTAAGAAGAGCCAATCCACTTTGTCGTATGCTTTGCTTATATCCAATTTGACAATCATTCCTTTTTTCTTCCTAGTATAAATGGAATGCAAAGCTTCATGTGTCACAATAATTCCGTCTGCTATGGATCTATTAGGAGCAAATCCACTTTGTTCTTCTGAAATAATGTCTAGAAGCACAAGTTTTAACCTATTTGCCATTGCCTTTGCTATGACTTTATACACTATATTGCATAATGATATCGGCCTGTGATCATCAAAGGTGGAGTTTACTTCCTTCTTGGGAATCAGTGCATGAAAGTACTGTTTATATCTTTTAGTGTTTTCTTATGCTTCCTTGATTCTTCAGCTGCCATCTAGATATTTTTTCCAACAAAACTCGAATACTTGTGGAAGAAACTTGCAGGGAATCCATCCGGACTAGGGGCTTTGTTTGAATGGAGCGGAGATGCTGTAGATTTGATTTCATCCTCTATGAAAGGATTAATGAGCATTCTATTTTGTTCCTCAAGGATCAATTGGGGGATATTGCTCAGAAGCACTTTAAGATTCCACAAATCTGAACCATCTGTATTATTTAGTAGTTCCTCAAAAAAGCTTGAAGCTTGTGCACTAATATCCTGGGTATCATTAAAAATAGTTCCTTCCCTGCTTGTGATTGTGGATATTTTGTTTATACTCTTCCTTGCTCACGTTGCATTATTAAAATACTTAGTGTTTTTATCTCCATCTTTTAGCCAATATTCCCTTGATTTTTGTCTCCAAAATATCTCTTCTCGATTTAAGATCTCTTTGTGCCGAGCCAATAACTGTTTTTCTTTATGATAAGCTTCTTGATACATTCCTCTTCTCATAATCTCTTCATTTAATATCTCCACCTCAGCTTCTAACCTTTCTCTCCCTAAAAATGTTCTTAAAGTACATTTTGCTCCAATCCTTGATTTTCCATTTGATAGAGCTTAATTTTTTGTGCAACAAAAACATCTTTGAATGCTTCTGAATAGGTGACTCTTTCCACCATTTTTCCACTAAAGGGAGAAAAGAGGGATCACACATCCACATTTTCAAATTTGAAGGGACATTTTTTAGTATGGTTATCCCTGAAGATCAAGAGGTGTATAGGAAAGTGATCCTAACCTGAGATGGGTAAGACCGAGCTCTCCAACATAAAGGGGGCCTGTAGCCAATTATTGCTACTTAGAAATCTATCCAATCTCTCAGTGATGTTGCTGAAACTAATCTTTCTGTTAGTCCAGGTGTACTTTCCATTTTTGGGTGCCATATCAATTAAGCCCCATTTATCAACAAAATCTGCAAAATATTCCTGAGATTGAGTAATTCTTTGATTCTCTCCTTTTTTATCAGCATTGCCTAAGATTGCATTAAAATCCTCTCCCAAAAGATTCAGAGAATTTGAGAGACCTGTTAAAATTTTTGACAGTTGGTCCCAAACACTTTTCTTCAAGGTACATCCCACAGAACCATAAACATTTATTAAGTGAAAGCTAATATTAAAATTGAAACTATTCACTTTACATACCTGCCAATTATTTCCCATTCCTTCAATGGAGATGTTAATATTTGAAGGTTTCCAAAGAATACCTAGTCCCCTAGAAGCTTCATTAGTCTCCAAAAAGACTCCTTGCCATTTATTTCATTTTTTGACTAAGAAATCTGCTTCAAGTAGGTTTAATTTAGTTTCCTGTAATAGTATTATTTCTGAATTGGATAAATCCAATTGACACTTTATTAATTGTCTTTTTTTAGGGGCATTGAGACCCTTAACATTCCATGATGTGATTGATGTGATTGTCATTGCTCGATGGGAAGGAATGTTTCCTTCCTAGGTCTTAGAACCATATTAGTCATTTTCAGTTGATTTTTAAGATCTCCATCTTCTGATCTTTTGACATAATTCGGTTTACTTCCTTTCTTCTTGGACTCACCGCAATTAGGTTTACATTTTTGGGATTTCGATTGGCTTACCATTCTAACCTCCAAGATATCAATTTCATCATCTTTTTTATCCTTTTCTCCATCATCCTCTTCTCCTGTCGTTCCTTTCTCCCTTTTCTCTATGAACTCAATTTTTCTACTTGGGGAAATAACAAAATGAGCGAGAGCTGGAATAAAGTTGAGGCATCCTTAGATAAAAACTTTGTCGTTCCATCCTCCTTCTGGACCTTCCATAAAGATTCTTCATTTATTTGTTCCAATCCTTCCTTGAGATCTTCATCTTGTTCCTAAGCTGAGCAAAGAGAATTCCTTAGAGTATCCTTCTTAGATTCATCCAGACATTTTTCTTTCCTTTTGCAATCCTTACTTAAATCCCCCCCTTTTTTACATTGCTCGCAATGCAGAGAAGGTCCTTATAATTCAACTTTCTGAATCCATGATCTTGCCTTTGAAAAAAGCTCAATTTCTTACTAGTGTGGTTTTGTCATATCGATATTAATACAAATCCTGGCATAAATACCAGCTTCTCCTTCCTTAACATTTTCGTCTGCTTTGATGAATGAACCCAAAAAATATCCAATGTCTGCCAAAATGCATGGTTCCCAATATTCTGAAGGGAGATTATACAACACATTGGCAAAATAGAAATTTTATGATTTACAGGTTTGAAATTTTGTTCCCATTCTTTAAGGTACATACCTACTCTGTCCACCCATTACATCTTTTTGTTTGTTTGCTGGATTCACATTCTACTAGATAAAAACCCTTTAGGCAGCGCGTTAAATCTGACATTCTTACCCCAATTTGTCTGTACCCATTCTCAAAATTGATCTCTTGAGGGCCAATAATTAACTGGTTTGGCAAAGAATGCACAGTCCTTGAAATGTTGAGTGATTTCTTGCAGAATTGATTCATCCAAATCGACTTTAATCCTTCCACCATTTGTCATGCCTTGTCTATTTCCTAATGGTGTTATGTTTGTTTCTGAAAAACCTTTCTGCCGGCCCTCCGGAATTTTTCTCCGTTGTTTGGTTACTGGAATTTGAAAATAGTTTTCCTGCCAAAAGAGATATCCTTTGTTCCAATTCTGTTGCTGTGTTCCTTGATTTGGATTCCTTCTGAACAGTCTTTCTCTTCCATCCTTCACTGTTTTGCCTTCCTCTCTCGTGCCATTTTGTTCCTGGTCTCCATGCCTGTTTTTTCCAATTGCCTTTTTCCTGCTCTGCCTACCTTTGCTCTCAACTTCACTCCATTTTACAATATACATCCTGTAGGATTTTAAGACAATATCTTTGTAACAAAGTCCAACAAGTAGTAGTAAATACTGATTGATGAATAGTGTAGGGGCAATACATTATATTTCTTACACCCAACAAGATTGCTGTCAGAACCACAAACCTAGGTAATCTGTCTGGCTGATAGCATGGAAGATGTCTTATCCCCTTGAAAGTTGATTACAATTTGGAAGAACAAAATGTTTATTGTGATGAACTTTGGCATTGATTGGAAAGGCTGATGATTTTTAGGTAAGGCTTGACTACATTTATATACCTTCAATAATATATTAAATTTATAGAACACTCCATTCCTAACTATGCAATAAATATATATTTTTTAGATAATATATAGGGGTCTATTAACAGGGCCCCTCCCAGCTACTAGCTACTAACAGCATATAACATCTAAACCAATATGCCTGCACAAACAACCCTATGACAGGGTGGAGCAGGCTATACCAAACATAATACATTATCGGTAAATACTACCTTGACACAGATACCAAGCATCTCACCAAAAAACAGACCATGGAACAGACACAGAGAACAGAACATGTAGAAACTAGGCAGCACTTTCAATCACCTGTCATAGGCTCTGCTATACACTCCATTCCCTGAAACTACAACTAATTCAGCCATTGGAACCACCGTATCCAAAGCTTTCGCTAAGCCATTGAAAAGCTCTGCATGCCTCACCGCTCTTACCAATCTATCATTTTCCAGCAATGACATTGTGTAACCATTGGTGATCTCGATAACATCTCTGCTGCGAAACAACCATATGCTTCATCAACATCCGAATATCTTGACAAATATCCTCCAGGGTTTGAATGTCCACCATAAATGCTTTCACTTCCTCATGGATAGCCCTAATATACACACCCATAGCTTCCATTGAAGCCTTGCCTTTATCAGAAAGAGACTGAATATCCTGTTTCATGTCCACCTTCTCATCCAGCACATTCTCCTCCTCCATGGACAGACTAATCAGAAGCCTCTGTATACTCTCCTGTATCTTAAAATCCTGCACAACTCACTTCAATTTCTTTTTAAAATCTTCTAATATGGAGGCACATGTACACACCAAACCATTATCTTCTATACCATCCATCCCTAAAGTCGCTTTGACCACCTCCATATTCCCAGCATTCTTGCAGTGAAAATTTTTACAAAGCCTATGATGAGTGACCAGAACATGGCAAAAAGGATCCCTAGAGCTGCTGTCACCGGCCATTAACACCATACCTCCTAGAACACCTAACAACTGCCCAGAATCTCCAATCATAAACACACTCAGACAAATAGCATAGCATACACACGCTACCACAATGCCTAGCCTGTGCATCCTTACTACCTCAATTCAAGCCATTATATCTAGTACTTATGAGAATACACCTTGGATGCGATCTTACATCCTATATGTGTGAATGGCCATCTTCGCATTAATAATGCCACACTATTATCTTATAGCCTTCAATTAACGTAATGACCATCTATGTCCACAACCATAACTATTCATCAAGGAGGGCTACCATATTTGAGAAGGTTTGATAAATTAGGCCATTCCAAAACATCACTACCTTCAATAGATGCATAATCCCATTGTTTTATACCTTCATTATCTAAATAATCAGCAATACAATTCTGCTCCCTATAGCAATGTAGGGCCTTAAAGCGTACAAATTTATCTTTCCATTTCAAAACCTCTTCTAAAATTGTGATGCAGGAGCATCCAACTGTGACAGGCATTCCTTGCAGCATCTCTATATTGCAATATTTTGAAGTTGTGGTTAACTAATTGTTTGCTATCTCTGCCTAGTGATTCCTTTCTTTTTCTTCTTAGATGGTTGGTTTTTCCTTTGTGTGCTGGGACCTGCACCCCTCTTTTTCAGGCAGTGGTGGTTTGTTTGTGGGCACAGGGGGGACAAGATTGATATGTGGGGCCCATGATTTTATTTGTCTTGACTTGATCTTCTGTGTCATGAGGCTCACACAACCTTATAACCTGCAAATTAAGTGATGGGGCCCACATGACAGGTAATATTCCAGGTGGCTCCATTTGGGAATGCAAGTGTGGATTGTGGGGTCATTACTGAGAATAGGTGCTATTCTTTTTCTTATCTGTTGGGTGTTCTAAAAGCTGTTCATCGCTGGGGCCCGCATAGCTGGCCTACCCCTTTTAATTGATGCCTTATCAGATATGTTCAGGGAGCCTATTTTTGGGACTGACATTTCATACTAAGTATTTTTCTTGCCAGGCGGCAGCGCAGGACTGTTACCTCTTATTAGCTGGGTGATACTGGTGGGTTGAAGGATTTAAACTCAGGCAGTGTATGCATTATTTTTAGCTCTGGTGGCAGTTACAACTTGGATGGCGCAGGCAGCTTTCATTTATTCCATTTTTTTAGCTACACAACTCCCACCTAGTGGTGACTACTCTATTCTGGGCCATTTACCTTAGGCGTCCATTATGTATTATACTCCCAGGCAGATAAGGAGAGGAGGTGGAGGCTAAGAAAAGATTGAAATCACTTAAGGACCTAAAGCTGGGCCGAAGGCCATGGTAGATGTGATGTGAAAAACCTGTTTGTAGGGCCTGTATGCTGGTCCGAGAACCTTGGTTGATGTGTAAGGTCTGTTTGTAGGGCCTAGTGCCATGAAGGGTGTCAAATCAAAATGCTGTAGGAAAATTACTGGTAGATTTTGTGTTTGATGTAGTAATTTCAGGACTCACTGTCTTCTGAATCAATTGAGATTGAGTAATGGTTAATGGCTGTCTGCAGCCCTTGGATTGTTATAATTTATTTTTGGTTTGTTGTTTGAAGATTCTTGTAGCTGGTTTGATCTGCTTGTAAGGCAGAATGATATCTGATTTTGGAATAATGAAGAAAATTTCAAAATTGTATTGTTTTAATTAAGCATATGTGTAAGTGGCTGCTAGGATCAGCTGTCCTTCATTGGGTACCTGAACCTGGGCTGCATCAAATTGCCTTGAGCTTCCAATTAGGCCAGTACTCCTTATTAACTGCATTCACCACTATTTGTGAATCCCCTTCGATCACTAAATTCCTTTGACCAGCCAGATAGACAGGCTGAATCCCTGCTAGAAGGGCCTCCTACTCTGCTTCGTTGTTGGTTTTGACACCTAAATGTTTCAAGCCCCTTTGAGTCTCTAAGCACAAAGACAGCACCTGCGATATCAGGGTTGCCTTTTGATGCCTTATCAAAATTCATTTTTACACCTTCCTTTGGAGCCTTCCACTTCTCTCTACTATTATTTTTAGGACCTACTAACCATTGAAGAGGAAACTATTCAATAAATGTTACCTTATTCTTAATAACAAGTGCCTACTCTCCTGTGTGCTTATATATGGTTATCATATTTACAGTTTTAATAGATATCCAGACTACATGTGACAACTCGTCTATAGTTGAGCTTGACATTTCATTACAATATTAGTAAAATCTCATACGGCTTTTGCAATACGTCAAGGATTAGCAGAGCTGATAATATGAACAGTAGAGCCAGTGATATATCTCAAGCCATTCAACTTTGTTGATATTTGGCAAGCACAAACTGTAATTGTCTCTTTATTGTGCAAGTTGGACCTTAAGCATATGAGAGTGGTACATAAATTAGTCTGTCAAGTACATCACTAGAATAGAAGCTGTGTATAAATTCATATAAAGAGGGGTAAACAAAGGCAGAAATATTCCTAGAACTTTCGAGATCTTAATACTGTTAAACTTGGGAGTAGAGCCCAATACACTTGAGAGGGGTGCATGAAGAGATACCAGAGTTGGGTAAAAACTTTAGAAGAATGGGAGAGACAGAAGGTTTTGAACTCTAAATAAATTATAATGACTTGTGGCTTTGGCTACATGGTAATGCTAACCAAGACAAGAAACATGGAACTGAAATATAGCAGCATCTTTGCCTGCTTGTTACATAGAGCTTGTGCTAGATCAGTGTTTGGGTTATGGTGCCTTCCATCTTCTTTCAAGGGAAGAAAGGGTATCCCAAATATAACTGCCATTGGCGAGTTATTTGTTTTTTGAAAAATTGAAACTACAATGCCTAGTGGAAATACAATGCGGCTACATGGCTAACCTGCAGTCTGTTAGAGATTTAAGGAAAGAAGATTAAAAATTTTGATTTAAGGAAAGAAGATTAACAATTTTGAGCAGGAGCTTGGTGTGCCTCACATATGCAGTGGAACTGAAGTCAATTTTTTAAAGTTATCTGGTACATTTTTGTTTTTGTATTCTAGTTCAGTCTCTAATAAATTGTGAAACAAGTGAAACAATGAATTCAGGGAACAGGATTGTCAAGCACATCAAGTAGAAAATGTCAAGGCAGTGCTTAGGGTTTTCCCAAGCTAACTATAAGCACAAGACTCAAAAAGAAGACTTGCATAAGTATAATAATTTAATAAATAAAGCAATAAATATGTTCTTTTGTATCATAGCTGAATATGGGATGCTATTAAGTTGAAAACAATTTTCACGAATACTGAATTTCATTTTCCCTTTTTGATTACTATATATTTTCTTGAAGCCTGTCTGAGAATGTATTCAACATAGGATTCTATGGATGTGTTGGTGTCATTCCTAACAAGGTAAAGAAGTGTTGGGTGATCTAATATTATGGATTGTGCTACTGGAATACATGTTCACAATGGTAAAATTTGTCCAACTGGAATACCTGCACACATTTTCAAATTTTGTCCAATTGGAATACCTGTACACAATGAAAAAAATTGTCCAACTGGAATGCCTGGACACAATGGAAAAATAAAAGACCAAAACCTTTGCCTTTATTGAGAGATTTTGCTTCCACTAAACTAAACCTTCTACTATTTCATTTGTATGGCCATGTTCACAATTGCAACTTTTTCAAAATGATTTGACTACTTGCTAGTATTAATATTTCTTACTGCATGGTTCCTCAAATTACGAAGGGTACTGATTTGGATTTGGAGGTTTTCGTTATTAGGGCTTGTTTCTTTAATGTTCGAGCCAAACCTGATTATTTTATCAATAGAACAATCATCTGGCCAAAATTTTTCCTTTAGTTAACCCTTTTCTGCTATCTAGTTGGGTTTGCTTAACTCAGATGAGGAGCTGACCACATGGTTGCATTATTTGGCTTTACCTTTGCCTCCTTCCTACCATCATATTACTTATCTTTATGATATTTGTCTATGTATCTTGGTACATGTTACTAATTGCCATGGTTAATAATTTCGTAGTAGTGTTAATGGTCACTCGCATATTTAAAATATGTAAAAAGTTAAACTGAAGTGTTATACACTGTGGCTCTCTAGGCCACAAAGCATGTACTGATCTATTTCTTTTTGATATATATAAAATGCACTATCTTCAATTCAAAAAAAATTTTTTTTGCCGAGTTTCCACTCTACAAATACCTGGAAGTCATTTACCTTGAGTGGTTCTAACAGTTACAAGAAAAAAGCAACTGTTTGATTTTTATTTCCTTGGAATTGCTGGTAGGGAAATTTTATTACAGCCTTGATGAGGTAGCTGTTTGCTAGCTTTAGTCAGTGACTCAGAACACTTCCTAAACTCTCTAGTACAATAATCCATGGTTCTGTAGATCTTCTTGATTGAATCTTATAAATGTAACTGAAAAGTCAAATAGACTATAGTTGATAAAATTATAATAGATGTTATAGGTAGCCTGACAAGTGGTTGACAATAACCTTTGGTTGGGCAGGGCATACTATATAAGCTAACCTCTAGCATATTTGTAAAGCATCTCTTTCATGCTCCTAACTAATATAATACAGTATTTTTTCACCAAAAACGTTGGGCAGCTTCTGAATTTATGGTCATTGGCCATTCTTGACTAGCACAAGATTAGTAAGATCTTACTTCATAACTTCCCTTCCAAATCCACTCAAGCTGAACTTGCTGTAAGCATATCTTCCATTCAGGGCAGATAAAAGGCTGCAGGGAAAGCAACTAACACATTTCTCTTTCCAGGTCAGTGATTGGTTGTGAGAAACATGGTGCACACAGTGGCACATCAAACACTAAGTCCTCTCTTGAACTTAATGAATGACAGGAAATCAAATTATGCCTCAAAGTGTTGGGGGTGTAAAAGAAAACAGTCCTGAAAGGTTCGTAAAGCATCAGTGGTAAAGTAAATGGAGATAACAATATTTTTGCCAGTGCCCAGATAGGATCCTAAACACCAGAGTTTGTATTGATAGTGCACCTTGACTGCAACTTTCAGTCTGATGTTCAGACACAAAATGTTTTGAACTTGTATCCTAGAATTTAAATTGATCTTTGCAAATACTTAAAACGTCCCCATCATCCTTTTCACGTTTCAGGCATGGAATACAATGCCTTGGCCCTTGGGATTTTTCCGGAATCAAGACATTCTTAGGATAGCTAACACTTGATATTAGCCCACACTCTCATTGAAATGTGAAAATATACCCTCCTTCAAGAGGCAAACCGTAACTTCCATTGCAGGCTGGAAGATTCCTAGAAACCATTCAAACAATTGAGCAAAATCTATGAATTCCTAAGATTGACAAACAAACTATTATATTCCAGAGCGACCTTGCCACAAATGTCTAATAATTTGTACTTCACTGTAAACAATTCTACATATTTATCTGTCTATAACCACATTCTATGGTCACTTTCTGAGGGAAGAAGAAACCCTGCAAATGGTAAGTATTAAAGTGAAATACTAGCTGATCACATGGGCAAGAGGACGTCGCTCCAATTCTAGTCGAAGAAAAAGAACCACCATAGTTGAACAAAAAGGAACTTTGACAATTCTTGAATCTGAATCTCAGTAGGAGGAGGATACTGTATATGGTTAGCACATTTTGAAAGCACTCCTAATAACAGCAATCTTTATTTTACAGGTATATATGGATGATCTAAGTGCTCTTCTATCTTGGACTTGTTCCAGATGCAACGGTTTTACAGAGGTGCGGAAAACAGAATGTTAGCTTTAATTACATTTATGTTGTGGTCTTGCCATGATATGCTGCATATTCAAACATTTGATTATACATTTTTTTAAAGACTTAATTTTCTTTCTGAACAGCACATTTGACAGTTTATGCAAATCATGGATTAGATCATCCTGCTGACATTAGTCATAACTATCCAACAGGGTTTTGAGATAATAGAGCTTATAGTTGATGTGCGACATTGCCTTCAGGTAATTTTCCATTTTGAACCATTTTGGGCTAGTGCTTTCTTTCTTTAATTCTTGTGAGTGAGTATGGAAAAAAAAGGTCTATCAGAATATTATTTAATACTGTTGTAGATTTTCATAAACTTTTTTTCCTTTAGAGCTTTTATTTGATGTACGATATTGTTTTCAGGTAATTTTCCAATTTTCTTCTTGAAACCTTCTACAAAAGAATTTTTCCTGTTTTCATTCTTGTGAATAAATACGTTTTAAGTCTTCAATAGCAATTTGGATACTCATATAGAGTATGTAATGTTGTTTGATAAATAAACAGTCACCCTTTTAGTTACAACCATCAAGATAATAAGAGATCTGAATTTTCAAAACTAAAAAAGATTACACATACTGTTTTCAGGACACGGAAAATGATGGTATAAACTGTTACTTACATGCTGTTTTCTTCTCATTTGTTGATGTTGTTGTAGATTTTAAGTATTAGAAATCATGACTGCTTCTCAACCATATGAGTCTTCGTTATAGTCTGCAGTTATTGTGTGAAACTATAACATGTTTGTTATGTAGTGTTCTGTAATTATCTGTCAAGATAATCTGGATTTTCTTGATATCTTGTTAATGAAAACCCAAAACAGTATTACAGAGTTATGGCTGCACCAGCACACTTAAATTGATGTTTCTTATAACTTGCAATAATATCAAGGAAGCTTTTTCTGAATGGCTGTATCTTTTTGACAGAATTTACCTTGCAGATAATATAGATTATTTTGGATGCGTGAATTACTCATGAACTTCAAATGCCTTGGCATGAGCTCTGAAGTTGCAGAGATGTTTTGAGTTTTGAAGGCTTCCATTGATTTGTTTATTTGATTTGGGATCTTAGCTAATTATTACTAAGCTTAAGGGAGATGTTTGTGCACTGCAACTTCCATATAGAAACAAATTCTGACATGACAGATATATACCTAAGAGATTGTTGAAATTAAGGTGCATAAATTAATTAAGGTGTACTAGTATTACATAGATCCGTTAACATGAAAATGTGGTAAAGGTGAACTTGGTGTAACTATGCAGGCTTTTGTGGGTATCGCGGAAGATCTAAATGCAATTGTCATCGCATTTAGGGGTACCCAAGAAAACAGGTAAACAAATTACTCGTCACGTTCTTTTATTTTTGCACTAAAGTTAAAGATTTTGCTTTTTTTGTGATCCTAGTATAAAATTTAGACATTATGCAAATGCTATAAATTATGCCTGTGTGCATTGACTGTTCATGTTAGATAGAAACCATGTTATTGGGCTAGTTTTCTTATAGTTGTTTTCAATAGTTGGTTTAAGGACATAGCTCATCTCCTAAAATTTTTCCAGTATTTTGTGTATAAGATATTTGACTAGGTACATTATTACATATAAGCTAAACAAATATTTGTTTTATCTGCACAGAGCGGGCTTGTAGACTTTTATTTTTCAATTGGAATACTTAAAAAATCTATGGATAAAATTTGCTTCGGTCTGGCCTAACCTAGGTGGCATTTGTCCCACTCCACTTACTCTGTATACAATTCTATATGCGCACTGAACTTCATAACTTCTTTTGTCTTGTGCACAGGCTTAATTGGGTGCCCGGTTAACTCTAAGTAAAAGAATTTATTTGCCTATCTTCTTGACCTTATTCTTTGTGTTTTTTTGGGTCCAGCATTGTATTGTAAAGTCATTTAATTATGTCAAGCCTCCTTGCTTTTGTTTACAAGTTCTCTCTTGCAAATGTTTGTGTATCAAACTTATATTTTATCTTTGGATTTGTTTGGAAATTCATAATTGCCAGAGTTTGTATTCATCATGCCTGGACACTGGATATGTTAGGGAATGTTTAATTGTATGTTGATAACCATGATAACCCAAGTTTTTGCATTGTAAATGTTCTAGTCTGCTAATTTGCTACAAAACAAATATTAATTTTGGATACTGATCTCATTTCACTCTATTCACTACGAAATGTGGTATATGGTTATGAGGGCGGGGAACTCATATTGAAATAGGGTACATGAATAAGTGAATAAGGGTACAGCTATATTAGTTTAAAATATAGTCACCAGGAGATGTGCGTATGGTACATGGATGGTGTCCAAGTTTGTGAACCTGAGAATCAGCAAAATTCACCTTATCCCACTGATTTTCCACACACATAAAAAATGTTGCATGCTCCTGACATCTTAACCTAAGCCAAGCTCAACTCTTTGTTGCTTGTCATAACTAGAACTTTTGAATGTTTTATTTATTGCCAACTGGATGCTCTCAAAGTTAATTTCTAGGTTAAGATATCTTTGTTCCATATTGATATGTGTTGTTTCTTTCTGATCAGGTAAATAATAATAATTAAATCTGGAAGATTTATAGAGAAAAACAGAGTTTGTGGCTTCCAAGTGTGATAAACATGCAAGTTTAAACCGCCCAAAAACTTACTGTGAGAAAAAGAATTAAAGCTATCAGCTTTCTTCCTTATTATTGTAAATTTATAATCCCTGGCCATCCCAAATTAAAACAAGATTCCTTGGGGAGGTGGCATAAACCAATCATGTTACAAGTATTAGAGTTATACATAGCATGCTACTATGTAGGTCCAGAAGGTCAGCCCATTAGCTAAAGCAAACTATTCTAAGTCATAAGGGTTTAAACTTAACTTTACCCCAGAAGGAAACAGCAATACGAAAGCAGAGGCCATGAAAACAAGTCATGACCAACTTTTTCACCTTTACACCAAAGCATTCATATGCTTGATGGGTTTAAGTTGAACGCCAATAGGAGGTTAGCTGTGGACGTTAATGTGCATGTTAGGTTTTTTCTGGGAATTCTACCTCTCTTTCGACTGGCTTAAAATCTGGTATGTTAAGCACCACAAAGTGACACAACACTTGGCATGGCTAAGGAGTCAAACTTGGGAGAGTAATCAATTAGACCTTGGGGGTTAAGAAACTTTCAAAATAGAGAAAATGCTCGAAATTTCAAAAGAAAAGGCAGATTTTTTTGACTCCATGCCTGATATTATTGATATGCACACTTACTTGGCATGGCTTAGGAGTCAAACTCGGGAGAGTAATTGATTAGACTTTGGGAATTAAGGAAATTTCAAAATAGAGAAAATGCTCTAAATTTCAAAAGACAAGGCAGACTTTTTTGACTCCATGCCTGATATTACTGATAGAGATCAAAACACAAACTGTACCATCTTTTAAATAGACAAATGATGTATATGCATATTGTCATCGTTTGCTCCTGAACTTGTATTCACATCATGATGTGTCTTGGATTTGCACTTTACAATGCCAAGTAGGTGCATAGCACACAAAAACAACACAAAAGTATTGTGTAAATGACATGTTACTTCTATACACTAGAGTTGGTAGACCCTATGGTTAGCTCATCATTGATCTGGATGTGCAAAGTGGAAGGCCACACCGCTGGTTCTTCTACTCCTCTCTGCTGCCTTATTTACTAGCTGGAGTCTTCAGCCATAATGTTTGGCTCCTCCGCTTCAGTGATTCAATCTGAAGTTGGAACAACCTCAGTAAGATCAAATATTCAATACCAAGCAGTGTTGCCTAGTGATGTCTGTATTAAATAGAACATTTACAAGCAAAAATACTTAAACGATATGAAAATAATAAATATATGGTAAATGACAAATATTTCAGTTTAAATCTGAACCTTCCAATTGCTTCATGCCAACCAGTAGGTTGTAATGCCAAGCTCAAGTTTATTCATCTGCTGTAGTGCACAAACATGACTAAACTTTAATGGACTTTATTGATAGCTGAGAGAGTTTGAAATGCACCTATTGATAATCATAAAACATATGTTTAAAAATTTATGTACATGCAACAGTACTGTTTACTGATTTGCCTGCAAACTAACTTTGCAAGTCTGTTATCATTTGCTGGTACAGCTTACAGAATTGGGTGGAGGATTTATTCTGTAAGAAGCTTGATCTCAACTATCCTGATATGCCTGGTGCAATGGTGGGTTTTGCTGGATTTTCTGCCCCATTTCATGGTTATTATGAAATTCCATCAGCAGAGCAGTAATTTAATACATAATTTGATTTAACTTCAGGTACATTATGGATTTTACTCAGCTTATCACAATACAAGTTTGCGCCCACATATTGTAGATGCAGTTCAGATAGCCCAGCAGAAAAGAGATGGATTGAGAGTTATGGTTACTGGGCATTCAATGGGCGGAGCAATGGCTGCCTTCTGTGCTCTTGATCTGACTGTACGTTATCAAGAAAGGCACTATTATTGTAGAATAACAATATTTAAACTTCAATATCTGGGAAAATTTAATCTGTTTAGGCTTCTGTATCAGATGTGCCTTTTAAATCTGAAAATGAACATCCTTTCTTTGTAGACCTACCTCTTGCCCCATTTCCTAAGATTCAATGGGGAACCAGCATTTATTATGAATGTTGCATTGAAATGGTCTTTGAGTTCAATGCAAATGGGAAAACCTTTCAGTTTCATGTAAAATATGTTGTTGCTTGCAGTCAATTATTGCACTTTTATTTTATAAAATTGTTATTTACTTTGTCCTTAATCTGACAGGTGAACTTTGGAGTAGAGGACATTGAGGTTATGACCTTTGGGCAACCTCGTATTGGCAATTCGGTTTTTGCAACTTATTACAGCACTTTGGTGCCAAAAACTATACGGGTGACTCACGAACACGATATGGTTCCACATTTACCCCCATATTACACCTATTTTCCTCAGTGGACATATCATCATTTTCCACGAGAGGTAGTTTCTTATGCAAAACACATAATCTGCAATTGTGTTTATTGCCAGTTATAAAGCTTATTGTACTTTCTTTTTCTCATGCCATACTAAAATCTCTTATTTTGAGAAGCACTAAAAGGTTTGACAGTTAAGTCATGATTTGTTTTAATAGAAATTTGTTGCAACAGTTGTATTAACAGAAAACAAAAATAACTAAGAATATTCTCTTTAAGAGATTCTTAACAATAGAACCACTGTATAATGCAAGATTATACTGGAGATTGAAGAATCTAAAATGCACCCTTTTAACTTCTAAGGTTCTGTTCCTAAAGCTGTGACTCTTTCCTGATTAATACGGACATATTTTTCTTCAAAGAGTAATCGCAACAGAACTGCTTATTCAGAAGAATGCCAACAGAAACCATATAAGCAGTAGCCAAGTTGCTTAAAATAGGGTAACTGACAGAAAATCTTAAATAAGGAAGGCTTGTTTCTGTGACTTTATCCATTACTGGAAGTTTTGTCTTATCTCTGTTTCAGTCTTTCAGGCACTCATCTTGCCTATGCTTATTCTCTTGTCATCTTTCACTGTTGCTTATGGTTTCAAAAACATTGGATGGCTTCTATATAACTTAAAAGTTTTTTCACATATTATTGAAAACAGTGGAGCTTAGAGGTTATCAGTGAAGAAAATTTTACTGCGGTAAAAATACAGAAACCACAATACAGAGGTTCTATTTGACCGATAGACAGAAAAATTACCATTTAAACAAATTTTGATCCTTCTGTGTTGTCTGAGTCCTGAAAGTTTATTTGAAGGATTTTTTTAGAATAAGGGTGTACTTGTAATATTGCTCATTGTGTTGCAATTTTATTTGAAGGATCCCTAGCTTAAACTGGTTTTGCCACTCTTACTAATGTTAAAGAGTGTTGGCTACTGATATTTTCTGTATTGGAAAGCCCATTTTAAGTAAAATTCTTTTTAATCAGATTGCTTGTAGTAAAGTGTTTGAGTGATTTTGCTCTTTTGTATGGCGCTAAAGTGAGGTCAAAGTTCTAACTTCTTAGGTGCCTGTAAAATGAGGACTAAATGTTATTACTCATATCAAAGAGATGCTGTGGCATCAGATGAGCTCTATATATACCAAAGAGAATGTCTTCAACTTTTCCAGTTATAGTGGATGCAAAAAGTTTTCAGACGTGATAATGCTATTGGTTACTAAAAAATGTTACTTGAGCTCTCATGTGACCTTGGAAGAAACACATGGAATGAGCTCATGGACTATTTCTTTAAAGGTTATGAAATTAAGATAGTCACTAAATACTAATGAAAACCATGCAGCCTTATAGGCTCTATGTAGTAAGCTGTATGGTTTGTATCAAATTATTAGTCACCTATGCTAGTGATTGTTTTTTGAAATGTTCATAATAGTACTTATAGCAAGAAAACAATTTGGTTTGAATGGAATATCTTTTGAAGTCATTTCAAAAATTCAGAGAGAAATTCAAGTTCGCTGTAAGAGGGAAATTCCAATACATTCTTCAATGTAAATTGCTATGTTTGGAAAAATATAATGACGTCCTTTAAACTAATATTTAAAATTTGATTGCCAATTTTTTGAATGTATTGTACTTTTAACTGATATTCATCTATGATGAAGCATTTAACTATTGAAATTTTCTTTTTTTCCTATTACTTTATGCTTGAGGATCATGGTGGAACTCCTTAAAGACATGTTACATATTTATTATTTTCCTTCACTTTCTCTTATAATTGCAGGTGTGGCTTTACAGTATTGGATTTGGTAGCTTAGCATATGAAGCTGAAAAGATTTGTGACACTTCTGGTGAAGATCCATCTTGCAGCAGGTAAGAGTTTTGTTTGACTCAGATAAATCCCTTTGGAGCTATTTAATGAAATGTCTGTGTTCTTTGACATTTTACCAATTTTAATAATACTCTACTTCAAAGACATTGATGCTTTGGATGGTTAAACATCTGAATAAAACCCTGCTTTTCAGACACAAATTGCTGCAGGAAATATTCTTTAAGATGGTTATACGAAGGCATTAATGAGAGTGATGCCTTGCACTATTATATGATATAGTTTTCACTCTGTTTCCATGCTTATCACGGAGTACCTAATTTTCTTCTGGGCATCATTCTCAAATAGAATTGCATTAATCTGTATGTCTTCTATCACAGCTTTTCCAATAGGCATTGTCTTAGTTTATTGCATTTCATGTATGGATACATATTTCTGCATAACGCATTTCTCAACAAAAAATTTAGCATGAGAACTGGTGGACAGCTTTTTAGCCAGAAATATAGATGGAACAGAGAGTGGGTCTTTCCAAGCAATTTTATTAATGCTAACATTGTTGTCCTGGTAGTTTCTACCCTCCATCTCCACGGTACACATCCATTTATTTGGGTGATTGATTACTCATTTGGGTGTGGTTACTGGAAGCTGGATAAAGTGGGGGCCTCTGATTTTAAGAAAAATATTATCATTGTGAATTTTTGATTGATCTTTCTTGGAAGCATCTTCCAGTAATTGAATTCTTAACTGGGACAAGAAGTATATAGAGATCCTTTTGATACTATGATTTATCTCCATTCTGTAATCTTTAGGTCATTATTATAGTAACTGATCAAGAATCTGAATTTCCTGGATTATTTGGAAATTGTAATGTGGATTTGCAGTTATATGCTAAGCATTTCTAGAATACTTCTATATCCTTTCTTCTTCCCTTGTTTAGATCTTACTGTTTATTTTTTTATCCCCTCAACCTACTTTTGGAGGGGATCAAAATGGTGAGCAGTGCATTGTTTTTTTTCCTCCATATTTAAGTTGTTGCTAGTATGTCCCTATTAGCTTGCCTCCACTTGCATGGATGTTTACCCAAGGAGTGAGTTCCATTACTACAAATTCTCCTCAGTATGGTGTATTGGATCTAGGTCTTTTTCATTTATATTGGTTGATGCTTCTTTCATGGATGTTCAATGCAAATCTTTAACTTGGATTATTTGTAAATTGTAGTGTGGATTTGCAGTTATATGTCGAGAGTTTCTAGAATACTTCATCTATCCACTTTTCTATTCTTATTTATTACTGTTTATTTTTCTATCCTGTCGACCTACTTTCAGGTGGGATCAAAATGTTGAGCAGGGTATTATGTTATTTAGGTTGTTGCCAGTATATCCCTATTGGCTTACGTCCACTTAAGTTGTTGCAACATTGCCACAAATTCTTCATGGTATGGTGTATTGAATTTAGTTATTTTCTTTTATATTGGTTGGTGATTCTTTCATGGATGTTCAATGCAGATCCGTATCTGGGAACAGCATCACAGATCATTTGGAGTACTATGGTGTAAGCTTGCAAGCAGAATCATGGGGTTCATGTGGAATTCCCTTGCGAGAGGCTGAAATAAACAAGGTTGATGACACGATTGGAGATAAGATTATTTCATCAGTTGAGTCAAGGGTACTTGGTATTTTGGCAGAAAAACAAATTGACAATAGCCAACACTCTACCCTATAGTGCTGAATAGAATTCAAGATTCTTTGTTCGTACAGGCTGTAAATATGATAGTGTATCAATTATTTGTTATATATTTTCTTGTTTATATTTGCCATTCTACCACATATACTTTCAATGTCTCAGACAAAATTTATTGAGCCAAAGGCTCAACTGATGATTATTGGACCCATTCATGTGTCAGTTGTGGAATGGTTTTGGACTTGTATAACAATTTAATTTACAGGGACAAGAAATATACCTGCATTGTCATTCTTAGAACTGGAACATATTACTAGATATGATTCAATTCCCCCAAAATGGAAGCATATTGAAATGGTTTACGTGAGAGTTTCTATTACCTTTTGGACCTTGTGTTTAAGTTATAGTTATTTTGTGTACTCACACGAGACAAGCCTGTGAGTGGCGACTTCTTTAGCATCACTAGATGATGTTTTAAGCTAGTTCCATATGGTCTTTCTACTGCCAATGCTAGAATAATTGTAAGTGGTTCGATGCTTCTTTTTGTGTATCTGGCTTTTATGTAGTTTTGGCAGGGTTTTGAGGGATTTTGATCAGGTGCAGGCTTTGTTTGCAACATGGAAAGACCCCATACAAGACCCGGTTTTTTGCTTGTAATATTCTAGTTGTGACAGTGGACTGAAACAGGAGCTCTGGAAAGTGATGAAATAGGAACTTTTGACCTGTGTATTGAAATAGGAACTTTTTAAAACTAAAATAGAACTAGGTAGAGGAGTATTGAGAACTAGGTTGGTCATTTTCGTTTTATTTTGCATTGCAATTTGGGCATGCCAGGAGTAAAGCAGGTCTGCACATATGACTAGGTTAAACGGACAATCATATAGTCTAGAAGTTCAAAGTTATGAAGAATGTAGTTCCCTTTAGATGTGTGAAATGCGCACTTATCCAATAACGGGAAGATACAATGTTCCATGCTTGCAGATGTTTAATAACCTTTCAGTAATTTAAGGAAAACTGAATAAATTATTAGTGTAATTGGGATTTTCAATGACAAACATAGATTGCTAACAATGTTGATCTGATGCTAACTTTAGTGAATGCAGTTTCAGTGTGGGCTTTTGGGAAGTCTATTATAAAATTCAAGATGTATTGCTCTCTAATTCTCTAGAGGGAAAGATTGGGATTTTATGACGAGTTTAGAAATTTTGACACTTAATTTACATGGCCAAATAGAAGTATTGAGATTTTGGCAAAGGAATTAAATCTTGATGATGTGAAGTCACGGTATCTGCCAAGGCTATAAGTGGATATGGTTTATTCAGCTGTAGGTGAGGTTGGTTCTCTGAAACCACGAGGCATTTTGCATGGCCCTTCCCAAGACTTTAACAACACATGCTTGTGTATTTTTTCGTGGAGTGTTATTATTATTGGCTGAGCGACAAGTAAGATCCCAAGTGTATACCTATTCATTCACAAAGTGTGTATCATTCTTACGAAACAACGATTAAAATTTCAAAGGCACCCAATCCATCCTCAACACAAAAATAGTACATTAGCAACAGTTTTTTATTCGTAGTCAAGCACCACGATTGCCTCAACAGTAATTGTCTTTGACTTGATCACTTCCCATTTGTTGACAAGTTTTCCATCAAAATTCAAATCTAGAGGTTTGAATTCCTTCAAATGAAGATTCTACTAAAGGATGAGCTGAGCAATGTGGATTTCTTCATTTTTAGTCTTTCAACACGTGTTCACAAGGTGATTTTATTGGAAGATATAGATTCCATGCCTCCATAAACATCTTGTCTATAATGACATTTTTAAGGGAGGGGTGCTATGAACCTACTCTTGTTGTCTTCAATTTGTGTAGGAGAATCCTTAGCCTCCTTATTATGTGCTTCCACATTGACTTCCTCTTGGTTAGTGCCTTTATCAAGATCAATATTTTCATATGGAGAGGTGGGAGTTGCTTGCTCTTGGCTCGGTGCTACTTGGTGTTGACCCCTTGTTGCTTGTGCTTGTGTGTTGCTCTCTTCTTGTGATTTGATAGAAATTGGGGTATCAAGGTTTACAATCCTTTGCTTCTTCGTTGAGCCTATTGTGATCCCCTTCACTTTATGAACTTTCCTCTTAGAGGCCTAGCATTGAGCAACTAACTACACTCTTATCTACATTGCAACAACTAGTGGAATTGTAGTGTCCATAGGGATCCCATCACACATCCAAATATGCTTTGCCTCAATATGGTTCTTATTGAGCCGATATGGTAGTTGTGATAGTTGGCACTCTTTTCCACTTGTTGGATAAAGTGCTCGGCAATGGTGGTGATATGCTTGAAGGAGAGCATTAGGGCATTCAATGACTAAAGCAAGAGGAATGTGATAGTCATTGGTGCATTCTTTGATTAGGTGATGTACCCATTTATTGATCATCTTCTTGTGTTGCATAATATCTTGCTTGCTAGTAGACTTCAGATAATAAGACTCAAAAACATCACTGCTAGCGTATGGTAGTAGTGGAGCATATCGAGAATAAACATGGTATCATGATGGAACTCTACCCCAATGTCCCAAGATTTGTGTGCATTCTATACTAAATCATTTTCAAGGAAGGTACAATAATCATATACATCATTTGTACTTATGTGGTGAACACCTTATGTGGAAGGCAAGGTGATTTCATTGGCAGTGAATTTACACAAAATCTTCATCCTAATGATTTGACATGTGATGTGAATCTGTATGTTATCAATAGAGGCAATAGACAAGCCCCGTCTTGCATGCAAGCAATGGATAAGGGGATATACTTCCTCCTTTGCAACCTTTTTCTTCAATAGTTAACAAAAATTCAAGCAAACTGTGTTGGCCTTTTCCCATCTATGTTTTCCTCCACTTAACTCGTATCCAAGGGAACCTAGTGAGTTCTTGAAGGGGGGAGGTTATGATTTCAATGGATTTTCCTTTCAAATACAAGACACTGCAATTAAAATGGTTAAGGAGGAATTTTACCAACAATTGGGGTGTTCTAAAGTAGGGTAGGAGGTGCACACATTAATCTAGTGGCACACATTTCAACACCTTTATCATTGCACTCTCATACTTCATCACCATTAGTAGATTGCACATGTTTCCCCATTCTCTATATCAGAAGGTGGCCATTCTTCTAAGTAAAATGATTCATGTCTATAATCTTGCATAATTTCAAAAATCCCCACATATCAAACTCAACGGTTTTGGCTTTAATCTTCATGAGCTCAAAACCATCAAATTCCACAATGTCATCAAATTCACCATAATCACTCTGTACCACCTCTTCATTTGTTGATTGCAAGAGGATTTTGCCATGCATCATGTAACTTGAAGCTTTAATTGTTCACCTACACAATGTAAACTAGAAATTTCAACAACTATTGCAATTTCAGAACACTTGTAGAGGATTGATATATTGCTTCACATTAGAATTATTTACTCACCGAATAAAGAGTTGAAACCTGATGAAATTTTCACACAGTTTCACTTCTCTCACAAATGCTTTGGGAAAAATGCTGGCATACCAACAACATTATATAGATGTGGCTAGTGGTAGAGGATATTAATGACCCTATTAATGATCATTCATTGATCATTGTGCCAGGGGATTTGCTAAATCCTTTCTCATTAAACTTCAGCCCAACAAAGGCAAAAGAATGTTCCTTGTCATCTCTTCTAATAGCTCAAACATGCTTTAATGAGCGTCGTGCATGTGAGCCTTATAGTGAATGAATGAATAGATTTTAATGACGTCCATGAGACCAAGCAGCCTAAGGGACCAAGAGCCACAGCCCTAAGAAATTTTCAAGATCTTTTTGATGTCACTTCTCTTGCCATGAATTTTAACCAAGAAACCTGCAATTATTTGTAGCCTTGACTCCTCAAATATCTCGATAATACTGCCCACCTTCAAGTTGTCTTCATACTGTTTCCGAATGTCTTCATAGGCATCACATTCAAAGATGAAGTGCCATTCGGTCTCCACCACTTTTTTGGTGCAGAAGATGCAGATCCTGTTTTCCCACTCTTCTTTAGGGACCGTCCATCTACCCGTTTCGCATCTCAAATGATGAGAACCGGTCCTCAACTGCGCCATTAGAATCCTAGCTTTACCTTTAAGAGTGGCATACAAGTAGGCTTTTTCCCCATGTTCCCACATAGGGTTGAACTCTTTGACATAGTATGATTTTTTCAGGGCAATCTGCTTAGTGAGCTCGGCCAATCAAATCAACCAATACTAATGAGCTTTGTAACATGCAACATTAATTGCATGCATTAACTCTATCAAGGCACAATCCTTAAAGTGGGGTAACACTCAACTATTTTGGCACCTAATTCCTTGTGCCCATTAAAGCACATGCTATCCACATGGCAACTGGAATGATTACGACTTGGTGCATTAACTCTATTGATGTCTAGATGGAGGTACGATGAGCGTACCCACGTAAATATGCAGTGAGTTGCATTGAAACATGGCATAGCTGGCATTATTGACGACAAATGACATCTAATGCATTGGCAAACAACTTCTTTGTGTGCTCAAATTGTTCAGGTTTTGTGTGCATGCCAGACCTTGTGAGATAGTGCAGCGTATAGTGAAATGCATTTCATTAGATTGTGTGCCTACTTAATGAGGAACTAGATCATCATGAGATGCATGATGCCACAAATGAAACTTTAATAGAGTTTTGTGTGTGTAGGTATCACAAAGTTGCATAATATTCCCTTATCATACAAGGGTTACGAAATTTCCTTTAGAACCAAAGGCAACTTCAAAGTATAAATTGTGTAACATTGAAATACACCAATAACATGTGTAGAAAAATAATTTGTGAATCCCAACACTAGGGCGCAAAAACTAAAAATTATCGCAAAGCAACCTAAGAAACTAAATTAACAAAAGCATTACAAGGGTCACAAAAACCCAAAAGTATATGAGCGCAAAACATTGGTAAAATGACCTTATTTTCAAGAGTAAACAAAGATCATACAATAGTGGGGTGCGACCATTCAACATAAGGTTTCAAACGGGCACCATGAACTTTTCGATACAAAGAGTTGTCATCAAATGTATTCAACTTGATAGAACAATTCTGCACAATCTCTTGGATGATGTAGCGGCCCAACAATAAGACCTTTAGCTTGCCTGGATGCTTTTGGAAGTAGCTATCAAATACTAGGACTGTGCTTTCTGGTTAGAAGTCACGTTTGATATGGAGATCATGCCATATCTTCTACCTCTACTACTTAATGTGTTGATTCTAGAGCGCAAGGTGTCACTTTTCCTTGAGTGTTTCCAATTCAATTAGGCACACTTGGATTGAATTATCATTGTGCTAGTGCTTTTTATTTTACTTGCATTTAGTTTATTACTATATTGCATTATATGCACCTAGTTAGCATAAGTTCACTTAGGTGGTTGTGTCAATCAATCATGTGCCCATGTCTTATGCCTTTGATTGACACTTATCTAGTCTTAGTTAAGTTACAATTCTTCTATCACACTAGTTCATCTAGTTATCTCCACCTATTATGTATTTCTAGCTTTAGTTAGATCCATCTATCATAATGTCTACCTTTAGTTAGTTTGTAACATTTTTTTATATTGTATATCATTTACAAATATTTTGCTCATATGAGCATCAACATGAGAGCAATACAAACTCGTTACAAGCAAACACACTAGAAATCACCTATGGAAGACCAAGAGTGGTGTAGGGCTAAATTTAGGGGGTCTTATTAGACTACCGAATTAAGCAGCAAAATACAAACAGAAACACAAACAACTACGCCACCACAAATGATTTTATGTCTTAGCAGCAACAATGATTACATGAGTACAAAATGCATTACACAATCTCAGGTACATCAACCTTGTTACAAGAACTTCTTCAATGTCTCTTTCTCAAAGAGATCGAACTAGGACACAATCATACTCGATTAACCAACCAACAATTCACAAGCAACCACACAACGATAAAAAAAACCCCCAATCAAGACCAACAAATTGAATTTATGGAACTTAGCTCCAACAGTTCAACTGCCCAAGTCGTCATACAACTGCACATAACTATCAGAACGGAATGAACCACCATCATCAACCCTTTCGTAAACATATCCCCAATTGCTATTGTATATTCATCATCTTAGACATATATCCAGGCTCTAAGCATTATCGACAAAATGCCCGTTCCGCGAACCATGGACTCTTATATTGCTTCATTGCTTATGTCGGGAAAGCTTTAAGAGGCTATCTTCATCAGAAATAACCCTACCAACCTTAATAGAGACGATGGGTGGAACTTGAGCCACACATAGAATTCTCTTCTAAATTCCCTTAAAAATTACACCCCTCCCCCTTGATCCCTCCTCCTTGCCTCTCTGCTAACTTTATCTTTGCCAGTACTCCCCTTCTATCCTTGTCGCCATGCTCTTCCCTCTCTCTTCTCCCTCTCTTCTTATCTGAGTCTACACCTCTCCGCACACCCTACCTTCCAGCATCATTTTTATCCCTAGCCACCCTTGTTCCTCCTCATCTCTCCCCTTAGCCCTTCCTCCTCTTCCCCCCAACCTTCCTCGACCTTTACCTTTCCTCCTCTCCCTAGTCATCTACTCACCCCACTTTTCTCCTTCTCCCTTGCTTTTGTCCTTGCTCTCCCTCCTTTTTGGCCTTTCTCTTTCTTATTCGTTACTTCTCTCTCCTTGTTGTCTTTAATGTAGTTTTTTCTCACCTTTCTCTGACTTTTTTCCATGGTTTCTTCTCTCCCTTCTCTCTTATCCTATCTGTTATGTCGGAAAAAGTAACCTTTGGGGCTTTTTCCTATTAAGGTTTAGCTCTCAGGTCCTTTAGAATGCATTTAGAGTATCTTGCATGTTAATTTGACCTCCCGATGAAAAAACCCTGAAGTTTCATGGCAAATAGGACTCAGAGGATGCACTTAACATAAATCCTACCTGAAATAGGGGGAGGATTTGGGTGCTCACGCCCTATTTTAGGTTATGACCAATTTCAAAGTGTCGGTTTATGATCGTTATTTAGGTCCTATGCCGACACAGTAAGTTTGAATTACAAAATTCTTAGCGGGAATGTTTGTAGTTGCATATATAAACATGATTAGGTTATCATTTGTAAACTAGAGATGGACATTAGATGGCAATTTTGATTCATGAGCTTATGTTAAGGTGATTCAAGGCATTTATTGTGTTGCAGAGCAGAATTTGTGTTATTGTATTTGTATTTGCAGATTTGGCATCCATCTCCTCATGGCATGAAGAGCATCTTCCTTCCATGAGATCTTCACTACGTGATATCAATTGTGTTTTCTATCATTTATCATTTGGATTTTGCCTCTATCTCGCAGGGATACACACTCTTTATCTGACAACGATGTTCAGAAGACTTGAATGTCTCTCTAGGGCTTGACTGAGGCAAGCCTCTAAACACCACAACCCCCAACTCATTTTCTTGTGATTGCAGGTTACAAGAGCAGAAAAAGTGGAGTTACAGGAGAGTAGTGCAGACTGTCAGAATTGTAGATCAGAGAAGAAAATAGGGACTTAGACTCGGGTGCCCACTCATTAGTCCTCCGGATCCCGCAACTGTAAAATCTTTGGAACAATAGGTATAGGTTACAGACAAGATTCCCAGATCCTGAAGAAAACTGTGGCACTGGATTAGGTCGCCCGCTCATTAGTCCCCGACCTTTTCGTATTTCGAACTTCAAAATTTGGTACGCATTTGATTGGCATTTGATATCTCTGTGTGCGATCATTTTCCGTAATTTGTCTGTTTGTTCACAAAATTGCATAATTAGGGTTTTCAACATAATTGGACTTAATTGAACAACAAAATCACACAATTCCAATCTTCTCCTATGTTCCAAGTGACAGATGGTCTGTAGTAGGTTCCTCTACTCGGCTGAAAGTCCTTGAATGTTTAGTGTTGAAAGGAGGATTAACACAAACTATCATAATCAACCCAAAATTAACCCTCTTCATTTTTCCTATTAAACAATATCTTCATGCATTTTTATACATTCACAATTGTTTATATTTATTTATGCATCCTTTCACACTTTTAGTTATTTATTTCAATTTATTGTATTTTTATCTATTATTTCTTTCATATATATTTTTTGCATTTTTTCTTTCATTTTTATTTGCTTATTTGCATTTCTTGTATTTTATTCATCTGTTTTTTCTATCTCATATATATATATATATATATATATATATATATATATATATATATATATATATATATATATATATATATATATATATATATATATATATATATTTGCTTACGTGCTTCTTTTTTCTCACCTATATTTGTATTTTGTTTTCTCTCTTATTTTGTTTCCTTTCTCTTGCATTTATTTACATACCTATGCATATATTTATATTTTCTTATTTTCTTATTTTTAATTAATTTAATTTGTGGTATTTAATTTTATCTATTCTTTCTTCTTTAGTGATACTTGCGTATTTTCATGCTTCATTTATTCTTATTATTTTTATTTTTTGTTTATTTTATTTTATTGTATGGTATTTTTTTTTTGTTTTTGTCTTTTACATACTTTTACTTATATACACATTCTTGCTTTTCTTTTTATTCTTATTTATATCGTATTGTATTTTTGTAATTTTTGTAATTTCTTTTTATTCTTATATATATACATTTACTTTTATTTATATTCTCCTATTTCATTATTTTTCTTTCTTTTTTAGGTATTGTTCTCTTGTTCACGTTTTGTAAATTTTTATTATCATTTTAATTTGTCTATTTATTCTCTTGTTTATGAACTCTTTTCATTCTTTTCCATTCTTGGTCTTATTTCTCCAACTTTTTGATTTCTCTTTCATCTTTTTTCTTTATTTTATAATTTTTGTCTTATTTTCTCTTACCCTATGTTTTATTGATTTTCTATTATCTCATATTATTATTTTATTGTTATTGTATTGTAGTTGTTCCTTTGCCTTCATGCCCTCCAACTCTCTCTTTTTTTTATCAAACCTTCTCTGCAATTTTATCTCATTTTCATTCTCTTCTTTTTGTCCTGATTCTGAAACATTGATGCAAAAAGTAATACACAACTGTTCCAGAAGCTCTACACTCATATCACGGACTGTGGATATCATGTCTACAAAAATAAACTTTTCAAAACTTCCATGTTATCAGCGAATGTCCAGTTTTATGAACCTCGACAATAAATGCTTATCGGCAAAAGTCTGCTTCTCTGAACTTTACTATATCCCTTCGTTATCGACAAAATAATAATTTCACAAACTACCACCGACCGATGTAAACCATAAGCTATCGGCAAATTACAATATCTTCGAACCAAGGAGTCCTTTATCGGCTCTGCCTTAAGTTTCAAAACCCTAACTTTCTCTGACATAGAGGCCGTTGGCAAAAAGTCATCCTTACGAACTTGAAGTTTGTTGAAGCATATTATCGGTAAAGCTTAATTTTCTTGAACCACTAAAGTCTTCAATTTCCTTCGTCGACATAACTCAACTTTCCTGAACTTTGGCGGCAAATCGGCAACTATCACAAGTCACGAACTAGTTATAAAATCCAAATGTTTGCAGATTTAAACGATTTGTTTTTATCGACAAAAACTAACCTTTCGAAACTTGGGATTTGGTCAATAGTTTGACTTCAACTTATCAGCTAATTATCAACTTTAAGAAATCTGCCTTTAACTTCACCCTCCTATGTCTTATAAGAAAAAACTCCCAACTGCGAACTATCCTTCCTTTGTGTCTTTGTCACCTAGTTGATGAATAAACTAAAAGCTGAACTTACACACAAGTTCCTAAAATGTTGATTTCCTCGATAACAAAAGCCTTGCACGTCAATACATGTGTCGGCGAATTGGAAATGTTCAAAACCTCCAAATTTCTGAAAACTTTAAAATATCATTGTCTCCACTCACAAACAAGTTCAAAAAACTGAGAATTCCCTGACCACGCCTTGTTTCTTTTATAAAACACCAATAAGAACCTCCCCTATGCTGTCGACGAATTGGAAAAAAAAAGGCAAAACTGGAGAACTTGCAGGTTTGAGAACCGCCAAAATCTTCGACCGGGTATAACTTAGCCAAAATTTGTCCATTTTCCACCAAAATGAAACTGGGAATACCCAATTGGGCCTTCTATAGGATGATGTCTTGAAATTGCTCCTGAAACACAAAAACCAAAATTGCAAGGAAATAAAGCCAAAAACGACTCAGGAAATTTTTTTTTTTTTTGGGTGACATAGGATTACCAGTGAACCCGGATGCTCCTGCGTCAAAGAGGCACTACTTAAAAATCCACTTTATTTACAAACCCCATACACATTAGAAGCCAACTATGGAAGACCAAGAGTCACAACTTAGAATTCCACATTAGATGTCCCTATGGGGATTTGAACTTGGGTCTCTACAATGAGAACCCAACATTTTAACCAATTAAGCTCAACCTCTTGGACAACTTCTAACATTCACATATTGTGTTGCACTATATAAGCACATGCTTATTTATACTTTGTAACAATTCATCTACTATTGGTTATTTTCTGTGTATCTTATTAGCTTGTTTATTTATATTTACTTGTGGAAGGTTCTTTAGTTTGATGGTTCCTAGATTTGTGGATTATTTCATTATTCCTAAATGATATCTGAGCCAAATCCATTCAAACCCTTTCCCTTGTGATCTTTCTGTTGTTGGATTCATTATTTTCACAGAGTCTATTTGGAGGAGCTTTAATTGCAAATCTCAAGCTACATCCATTGGATTGCTAGAGGCCAATGATCAAACAGAGCTTCCCGAGTCAAATTAGAGCCCACCATCATTTCTGGAACAACCGAGAAACTAAGTCTTTCCTTTTGTTTTGTCCAATTGGGGCACCCTAAAGTCATTTTATTTAAGTTTCTAGTTGCATATATTTTGGTATCTTTTGTGAATAGCTTGGTTTTCAGAGCATTTTGGCATAAAATGGACATGAAATTGTAGATTTATATAAAATTTGTTCAATTAGGTGCAGGTGAAGATTTTTTTTTGTCTTGAGCACACAACATAAGGCCATATGGCTACTTGTGCATCAATGTTAATCAAAAGGAAAAAATGCACTTTTTTATTTGTAAAAAAAAAAAACAAAAACAAAAACAAATCAATAAAAAATTGTATAGCATTGCAAAGTGCTTTTTACTTCTTTGTAATACCTGGGGGGATGGGGTAGCCCCCATACTTTGCCATGATAGGGTATGACCCTGTCGTGTGTAGGGTTTGTCGAGGGACCACCCATTTGCCCTTGCTTCCCATTAAGGGGATAGTGAGAGCCTTGGGCCTTGCCTTGCCCATTATATATATACACACACACACACACATATACATACATATACATATACATATATACATATACATACATATATATATATATATATACATATACATACATATACATACATATACATATATATATATACATATACATACATATACATATATATATATACATATACATGCATATACATACATAGATACATATACATATACATACATATACATATATATATACATACATATACATACATATATACATATACATACATATATACATATACATATACATACATGTATATATACATATACATATATGTATATATATACATATACATATATGTATATATATATATATATACATATATGTATATATATATATATATATACAACAAAAATTCCAATTAGCCCCATCTCTGCCCAATAGCTCTGCTCGACTGCTACCTCCATTAACAATGCTACCCACAAATCGTTTGCTAACCACCAGACTGCCACCAAGGGTAGAGACCCCCCTCTAATACATTTTTTATTTTTGGGGACAAACTTTGAGAGACACTTAATTACTCAAACGAAGGTCTTTTTTGAGCAATTTTTTTTTTAAACAAGGCAAAATTTCATGTACTTTGTGATAGTGTAGATGATTTTTAGATTGGATGCTTAGTTTTTCTAAAAAATACTTTTCTTATTGACTTTGTTGTTAAGTTCTCGTTTTGAAAAATTCAAAGGGCCATAACTTGCACATTTTAAAAGTGTATATTTTGTGCGTACTTCATGTTGGTTCCTTGTGTTTCTTCTCATTTATAGAACCATTTTTTAACATCTAATATTTTTGACATTGTAATAATCTATTCTAAGCACTTTTAGATTGTAAACACACTAAAATAAAGTGTCACACTATGTAATTGCTTTTAAGTGGTTTTGTACATCTCCTTATGCCATTGTTGTATTCACACCATTTTATAAAGTGTCATGGGGGTTTTGTTGTGGGTGTCTTGGTTTCATCATAACAACCTCGTCTACCTTCATGCATGCATACCATGTTTCACACCATTTTCTAGTTGCATGTACTTGACATTGGGCCTTTAGATGCTGCTTCTTCACCTTCTTACACTATTATGTTGTGACACAATTTTTAGTGGACCTAGCATTCTTCTCCCTTGTTAGCATTATGGGGGATATTTTACTATTTTTACTTGTGCTAATGCTTCCTTGGTTCTATTTTGGAGTGAGCTATGTTCCTAGTGCTTGTGCCTACATACTACACGGATGTAGGGGTAGTTACCCATGCATTTCAATGAGATGGAATATGTACCATAAAGACACTTCTACATACCTGTTTATGGAATCCACCTTCTTTAGTTGATTGACATTTATGAGTCTATTAGCACTTGCATTTTGACTACTAGATTGTTGCCTTGTTGTAGTATATTGGTGTGAATTCACCATCTATGTAATGTTTGAGTAGTCTTGCTTTTCTCACTTGTGTAGAATTACGTGCCATAAATAACTTCTATTGTACCTATGTAATATTCGAGTAACATTGTTCACTCATGTAACTTCATCTACATTTTTAACTGCATCAGTGTAATGTTCAATTAGTGTTTTGATCACTCATGCAGATTTGTGGCTCTTTGCACCTGATCTTTGATATTAATTTTATTCGAGGTTATTTGGTTCTAGCAATATAGGAGTTGTTCTTCAATAGTTGTCTGTCGCTTCTTCATGTTTCTTTTAGTGGATTTCTTCATGTTCATGTTCCTCATCTTTCAGGGACATCTATTTTATCTTTTAGGGAGGCTTCTAAGTCCTTGTGTTCTCTCTTTTAGAGGGAGTTTTTTTCAATGGGTTTTCTCCTTTTCTTTGTTAATGAGGACTTTTATAAATGGATACCTAAGCAAGCCTAGTTTCCAGGACCCATAATTTTATCTATCTCTCTTTAAGTTTCGATTATGAGGGGTGTTGGTGCTTTTTATTTATTTGCATTTAGTTTATTACTGTATTGTATATTATGCACCTAGTTAGGATAAATTCACTTAGGTAGTGTCAATTAGTCATGTGCCCATGTCTTATGCACTTGATTTACACTTATCTAGTCTTAGTTGAGTTACAATTATTTTATTGTCCTAGCTCATCTAGTTATCTCCAGCTATTATGCATGCCTAGATTTAGTTAGATCCATCTATCATGGATGTCTACCTTTAGTTAGTTTCCACCATTCATGTATTGTCTTGCACTATATAAGCATAGACTTATTTGTACTTTGTAGCAGTTCATCTATTATTCAATATAATCATTTTGTTGGTTATTTTCTTTATGCCTCTTTCACTAGCTTGTTTATATAGATATGCTTGTGGAAGGTTTGTTAGTTTGACAGTTCTTGGATTTGTGGAATATTTCATTATTCCTACACATCCAAATGGACAATTTGTGAAATGTGTAAATTGGGCATTAAAAACTTAATAGGACGAATGCCTCTTTTCGAAATGCCAATTGAAACATAGTGTATCTAGTCAGTCACTTATAAGTGGTGCAATACGTCCATAGTATTTCAAAGACTCTTTCAACCCAATCTTTGTTCCCAACATCACAATTTTTATGAGGATGCCACTTATAAAATGCATCCCTTGGTTGTTCATTAGACTTAGTGGGTAGCCAAACCTTGTAATTATATTTTCAAAAATAAACTGCATTGTAGTTTCAGCTATGTAATCTCTTATTGGTGTAGCCTTGGACCATCTGGTCAGATAATTAGTCACAACAATAATATATTGTGTTTCAATGGAATATGTTGTAGGCCAAATGGGTTTGACTGCTCCATTTTTTAAATGGCTCTTGAACCAAGACTAGTTTCAAAGGAAGCTCATCAATATGGTTAGGCTTTCCAATGTGCTAGTAGACATCACAACTTCATGCATGATCATGCACATATTAAGGGAGTGTGGGGAACCGAAGCCCAACTTGTAGAATCTTTGGTGTAGTTGCATGTCCCTAATAATGACCTCTAACTTGGCCATCATGAATTTTTTATACTATTGTGCACTCAATCTATGGCACATAGCAACACAACACCTTGTCAAGCCCCATGTTATAGAGTTGACCATAGATTAATTGGACTGGTTTTGCATGCACAACTAACTACTACTTTGTAATGGTATAATTCTCCAATGCTCTACTAGATGTGAAAAAAAGCTACAATTTCTTCAACTCCATTAGGAAAGACCTTGATGTGAAAGAGTTGAGCATCTGGTAAACCTACTTCAATAGGTGTGGTGTTGGTTTCCCCCATATCAGTTTGACACAAGTGATCCGGGCCAACATGATGTTTTCCCATGTATAAATTAATAGAAAAGTTAAAATCTTGAAATAATAAAATCTATTAACATACCCAACCATAAAGAATAGGTTTGTCCACCATGTATTTCAGTGCTTGGTGGTTAGTTAAGAATGTGAAGATTGTGGCTAGAAGGTACTACCTAAATTTTTGTAGTGCATATACCATTACTAGAGCTTTACACTTTATCATTGTATAGTTGTGCTCTACAACAACTAGATTTCTACTCGCAAAGAAGATTAGATGGTTGATGTTTCCTATGAAAATGACCCCAATAGTTGTTCCTAAAGGATCCTCATGAACATGGAATAGTGTGGTCTAGTCAAGAAATTGTAGAATGCACAATGGCCAATTTTTTCTTCAGTGTGTCAAATGTTGTGGATCTAACACTTCCAATTAAAGAATGGTGGCTGCTTTGGTAGGATCAACTAGCATTCCTTCTTTGCAAATGATATGGCCTAACAAGTTGTCATATGGATTCATGAAGGTGCATTTCTTTAAATTCAATGTGATGCTTAATTGGTGGCATTGGTTGATCATAAGATTTAGTGCATCAAAGTGGTTTGTAACCATTCTGTACACAGTCTAATAATCTAGGTAGACTTGTGAGAAATCATGAAGGAAGTCCTTGAAAACACTTACTATGATGTATGATAAGACAACTAGTGTATTTTTTAGTCCAAAGGGCATCACATTATATGCAAAACTACTCCACACCGTTGCAAAGGTTGTCTTTTCTTTGTCTTCATCTCTTTGGACTTGATGGTATCTAGAAAATCTATCAGTGAAAGTATACACTTCTCGTCAAGCTAATTCTACCAAGATATCCTTGGTGAAAGGCATTGGAAAGGGGTTAATGATATAGGCCTCATTCAAGGCACATCAAATCTATTTAAATCTAAATGCACCCATCCTTCATGAAGATGACTATGGGGCTAAACCATTCTATTTTGTCAACTGTAATTATAATAGTAGACTAGAGCATTTTGTCTATCTTCTCATTAACTCTTGTGCACAAGTTTGGATTCAACTAGTAAGGTCACTTCTTAATCAATTTGGCATTAGGTTTCAATCTGATCTTCATCTTCTCCAGAGATGGACTAAATCCTTTTATTTCATGATACCCTTAGAGAAACAAGTTTAAATATTCACACAAAAGAGCAATGACTTGTGCTAATGCATTCATTTCTTAGTATTTGCCAATGTTCACCAACTCTAGCTTGTCTTTTGTCTTAATATTGCCTTGAACAAACTTAAGGGACCCCTTATATTAGGCTCCCTTTTTAGCTTCTATGTCCCTAATGATACACTCCCATTTTACTTATAGGAAATTTAAAATTGTGTAGTTCATTTTCTTGTAAATCTTTTGTTCTTGGCACCACTCCTTGTGACAACTTATATATGTTTCTTATGAGGAGTTTTAGCATGACACTTTTAGATCATCTGCACTCTCTTTTTATTTGCTTTTACTTGCTAAAACAATATATTATAGTCTTGCATTTTGTGATTACCATCACAATAACCACAAAAATGAAACTTTTCACATTTGTGAGAAGTATGCCCTTGCTCCTCACAATTGTGGCAAGTAACAGGTTGATGAGGTCAAACTCCATTACAACCATTGTTACCACCACCTCTATGTCCTCCATGTCTATAGTGACCAAGTCCTTGGCCTTGGTAACATTATTGGTTTTGTTGTTGATGCACATGATACCCTTGATTCTATTGCACAATGCAACCCTAATTTTGCTATGTAGGATATCCTTAATTTTGTTGTATAAAATAGCCTTGTTATTGTGCATCTTGAGCAACAATAGTTTTGACTACCCTTCCACATTATTTTCATAGTGTTTACACCACTCCACATGATTCAGTGTTGTGGGTGGCACTTTGACAAAATTTGCATTGAAAATTGACAATGAACCCTACATATTTTGTAGGAGAGCACAAGATGAGGTTTCATGTCTGTCATAGCATATGGTGTATTTTAGGATATGTTGAAGCTGGGGAAATAATTCAACACCTACCTCTTGAAATCTCACTATCATATGATTAGTTACAATATGACCTACACTTCTACACCCTGTACACCATGGACTTCTCTTCGTATCAAATTTTCTCATTAGGTATTCTATCCACATAGCCACTTGTCCCATCTTCTCTTCAAGTTTTATATTAGACCCATGCAATGGTTCTCCAAGGACTTAAGTGCAAGGCTATGTCTAGAGCTTCTTTGTGCATTGACAACAAGTGCTAGGCCAACTCTCTCTAGATATGAGTAGTAAGTCCACTGATGAACCATTCCTTCTTAATGATGTTATCTATTGTTTTAGGGATCTTTGAGAAGAGCTCTATGAAGCACTAACCATACTAGTGCTTAGTCTCACTCACCTATTACTTAATCTCCTTTAATGCAACAATGTTCTAGTGAGACATCTTTAGATAGTCAAATTTGTTAAGTCCATTTTGAGCTCTACCTAACATTATTGCTTTTGTTGTTGATGCACATGATACCCTTGATTCTATTGTAGAGTGTAACCTTGATTTTTCTATGTAGGATATCTGTAATTTTGTTGTATAAAATAGCCTTGTTATTGTGCATCTTGAGCAACAATAGTTGTGACTACCATTCCACATTATTTTCATAGTGTTTGTGATGCAGAGGTCCAAGAAATTTATAAAAATTCCCAGAACTCCACAGTCACAATGCTTTCTTCTTGATGCAGAGTAGCACAGGGTGGAAACACACACAATGTTTATTTCTGTCAATATTGGCAAGAGGTCGCCATGTCACATCGAAACTCTTGCACTCTTTCCTTGTCGGCCTCACTATCTTCTATCTCTCCGATGGTTTCCTTCACACCAAAACCTTCCTATGCATTGGCCAAACATTATATCATCGACCTCTTTATGAAATGTCACTCTGAAACTTCTTCTCATTCTGATATGCTTTCTATCGGCTTGTACATACATTTCCTGACCTTCTATCGCCAGTAATCCATTGTATCTTCACCCACTTTGACCGCTACAGCCGGTCATCAATTGTATCAAAAGCAAATGTATGTTTCCACATACAACTGGAATATACAATTGGAACATACATCCGACAACTTCCTATCGTCGGTTCTCTCTCTCGGTTCAACCGGTCACTCATTGCATCTTGTTGGTATTTCTTCTGAATCAGCATTAGGATTTGCCACTTCTAATGCACAGGCAGATTCAGCCAACTGAATACAGGAGGTTGCGTGAGCTCCTCCCCTTCACTTCTGGTTCTGCCGCACCAAGGGGGGTATCCCTATAACTCAAGATGTAACCTTGACTAGCTCAAAGATAGAAGGATCTAACTTGACAACAACAGGCAGAATACTCTCATGTATGGACCAAGATCTGCATGATAGATCACAAGGCTGGCAACATTCTTGGACATGATGTCTGGTTGGGTATGAGAGCATGCAGGGGGTTCCTAATCCTACTCCTACAACTAACAGGTGGAAGTATGAAATGTTTTAGATATGAATTTGGATGCAAAGCTGGACATGGTGTATAACACAAGAACACAGCATGATTGGTGCCTATCCAGGGCTTGGAGTCGGTAGACATACACCTGTGAATGATCAGCATAAATAGCTAAAACTGGATTTCAGGGGGATACACATGATATCTGCCTTACAGATATCTCCCAATATAGAGTGTTGAGCTATCTCTACTTATGGCATCCCTACTGCAGTATACCCTTCCTAATGTTCAACCTGAAAACAGTTTAATCTGCCCCTTGAGCAGAGGTTAAAAGATCAGACATTCAACATAGGAATTCTATGCTCTAGAATCTAAACATAAGCAAATATCCAGATCCAGAAGAAGAATACATGCAATACTGGAGACAGAATTAACACAACACATGCTAAGATAGCATTACTCATATAAGATCAACCATGAAACCAGTGGATTCATGCCAAGTCCTACAACAGGAGATACATAAACTCACAAGATCAAGCTGTACAGAGCAACCAGATCAGCTGGTTTTGGATTACAGAGCCAAAAATCTACAACTTTCAACAACCTTGAATGAATAACACTGTCTGCATTATATAGCAGGAGGGTGTATTCAGCATTAACTACCAGGTTGACCAAAACTCCCGCCAGATATACAGTATCAGAGAGAATGGCGCTCAAACATTAATGCAGCAGGTAGGGGAGGAGACAGGAAGATTTCTCGAGCCTTGCGCCGCCGCCTAGGGATTCAAATCTTCAATCAGGTACTACATCCGTCAACGCCATCGCCCATACCTCTGCAACAATCGCCATTGATGGCGCACCAACCCGCGGCCTCGGGAAGAACATCTAACAGTCGATCGCAACCACTTCCCGCCGAGATTCATCATCATGATATTCAAAAATGCAGGATATCAATATCCCACATGCACCCCGCAGCAACCTCTTTAACACTTTATATACTAGGTCATGAGCATATATCATGTCGGCGCTTTTGCTCCTGACGACACTAGTATAAGACTTCATCATCATCATCCTCCAGCAGCATGATATCCTGTTGCCCGAAATATCACCCTGACGTCATCATCATATCGCAATACAACCGCATGATAATCGCCTTCATCGGCACAACCTGATCCATCGGAGAAACATCCTCCTGCTGAGCCTATACCAAAAGTCTGGCCGATGAACATCCTGATGACGTCATCATCATATCCTGATGACGTCATCATCATATCTGCCTACTGCGCACCTCCTCATATCCGGATGACGTCATCATCATGTTTGCGAATATCGGGGGATCTCCACAAGATGATCTATGTTAGAAATATGACCCCCCCCGGGACCTTGATGACGTCATCATCATATTAACATCATCATGATATTCGGAAGACAACCGGATATTTGGAAATATCATCCTGATGCACGAAAATCATGTTGCACTATAGCTCCGCTGTAAGATCAGGGCGATAGATAAATATGATGATGCTCGAACAGATCACCCCCACTAGATAGCGCACGAAGCCGGCAGGCGGATATCTCCTTGATATCAGCATCATCATGATGCTGGAACAAACACACACTCGAGTGATGTGAAAATATCACCCCCTCCTTCGGAAATATCATGATGCAGATAGGCAGAAAGAAAGATATCACCCTGATATAAGGATGACGTCAGCATCATCAGGATGACAAAACAACGAACAAGAGGTGATACAACATCATCAGGATGATATTGACTAAGATCATCCTGACGTTCAAAATATGATGACCCCAGTGAATATCGGGTCACACTTAGAACTCTTCAACAACATCATCAGGATGATCATAACCAAGATCACCCGATGATAGAAATATCACCCCGGCGAGATATCATGATGCAGAAAATATGATGACCCTCGCAAGCAACACGGTGATAAAAGGAAATATGATGATGACGACGACGACCCTTAGGAAAATACAAGTCAGGTCGAACAACTTAGAGAATAACCCCTTCAGAATATTGGGGCAACATCATCATCATGCCTGGGCAAGGTGATAATTGGAAGATCACCGGAGACTTTGAAAAATCACCCTCGCAAGCAGATAAGGGCGCACTGTAGCTCATCAGCATCATCAGGATAAAAACCAAACATCACCCGATAACTGAATATGATGATGACGATGAAAAACCAGTCGACGAAGAACATGATGATGCTGACCTTCCTCGAAACAAACATGATGATGATGACCTCCTCCTTCGGAAAATATGATGATGCAGCTGAAAAATACTGAGGAGGTCCAACACTTGGAGCATTTTTTGGATACTTAGGGAGAGTGCCTGAATGAAGAAATGCTCAAAAAACTACCAGTCAATTCAGGCGCTAACACATCTAACCCTTTGCATCATCCAAATGTACATTCAAGACATGCTTTTGTGACATAAAATCCTGACATACAATAGTAGTATACACACAAACTGACACTCGCATACAATAGCGATATACACATACACTGTCTATGACATACAATTGACGTATACACAGGAAATATATTTCCTCAGACAATTTTGACATACACAGGAATTGTCTGCCCGATATACTTTGGCAATATACACAGACAACGGACCTTCACATACGGTTGCAAGATACACATGGAATGTGCTCAGGTACATTAGCGATATACACACTGCTTGTATATTAAGCAAACAATCATAAATTCAACCCGAATGGACCCTTACACATACATTTCTTCACAGGATATGTACAACATGATACTCAGATGTGATAGCGATATACACAGGAAATGTACCTTCATACAATTGCGATATATACAGGAATTGTATATTCGGCGAACAACACAAAGTTAACCCAAAAAGACTTTTGTACATACCATTCTTCACAGGAAATACACCAGATGATGCTCGCATCCAAATGCGATATACTCACACACTGTTCCCGGCATACAATTGACGTATATACATAAAATGTATATTTGAACCTCCTCTTCAACAAATTTTGTAGTTTCTATTTTGCCATGACCACAAACAAAAGCAACAAAATAGAGAACTATGTTACAAAGCCCATTCCACTGATTTCATAGAAATCCACCAATGGAATGGCTTTAATCGTGCATCTCGATAACAGAAGACTAAATTAAATGCAAAACAATTCTATACAGATAATGTACATAGGATAATTCGATACACAGGGAATTTACACAAAATTCAAAATTTATAAAACACAACTGACAGAATTTCTCTTTCTTCATTCTTACAGAGATTCATGCATTTGATAATTTCAGAAGGCGAATAAAAAGCCAACCCCCCTCCTCAGACACCTCTGCCTGTCTTTTTTTTTTATTCTGCTCCTCTTCTGATTTTGCTTAACCAAGATTATAAGCAAAAACCCTAACTAATCTCACGACACCTGTTTGGCTTAAGACAACAAAACACCAAATCATGCGACACATTGATTTAATCCTCCACATACCCCAAATGTCTAATGATGTCCAAAATGGCTTATTGGGATGCCAAATTTGGGACTTCAGTTCATATGGAGGATGGTGGGGTCGGTTCTTACAAACATGAAATGTTAACACAAATACTACATGACACATAAAATGCATAAAACATATTACACCTTAGTCTTCTCCCTCAGATGTATATTTAGCTTGTTGAAGGGGTGCTCCTGCAGTAGTTTGCACCACACCACATGATTCAGTGTTGTGGGTGGCACTTTGATAAAATTTGCATTGAAAATTGACAATGAACCCTACATATTTTGTAGGAGAGCACAAGATGAGGTTTCATGCATGTCGTAGCATATGGTGTATTTAGGATGTGTTGAAGCTAGGGAAATAATTCAACACCTACCTCTTGAAATCTCACTATCAGATGATTAGTTACAATGTGACCTACACTTTTGCACCCTGCACACCATGGACTTTTATTCATCTCAAATTTTATCATTAGGTATTCTATCCATGTAGGCACTTGTCCCATTTTCTCTTCAAGTTTTGCATTAGATGTATGCAAGGGTTGGTCGTTGAACCAATTTTCTGGAGGTGCAAGTTCTCATGGTGGATCTAGGGCATCAAATCATGCCGGTCTAGTCTGCAAGTGAAGGGATGTATTCAACACAGTGTAGGAAGGATTTGTAAAGCAAGTCTGCATGTACTGGTATGTCTCCATGGGAGTTTGTAAAGATTTTGGCAAATGCATAATCACATTTATATGTTTTCCCTTGCCACATTTGTTGGCACAATTGTAACCAAGGTTCGGAGGTGTGTGACAACATTCAATGTAATACAATTTTTTGTATTTTCTATTCCTTTGTTGCATATGAATCATTGCAATTCTTTCTTTGATTATTAAGTATGTCCATCACATGAATTTTTTTTTGTGATATATGTGAATATATGTTTGGTTCCATTGATCCTCTGCTGCATATTTTTTTTCCTCCTTGTATTCTATGACTCTGTTGTCCAATGGAGTAGGCACTAGTCCATATTGCTAAAGGACAAAACATTTTTTTATCAAACCCTCATTTTGTTAGTATTAGGAGTAGGAGTAGAGTTAGGTTTAGGGTTTTTCATGTTGTTCATGATTCAATGCAGTAACCAGGGATAAATTTGAAGTGATGCAAATTTGTTTTAGCCTTTTGGAATCATGATCATGTATGTCTGCATCTTGCCATTGTGTAGATTATCAAATGGATTCAACTTATGGGAATGTAAATGTTGTCATCTATGGGTGCATGTGCAAGATGTTTGATCAGCTTAATTAGAGGTTTGTGTAGTTAGTTGGTCTTGATCCAGTGACAGTCATAGGGAATCAAGTGTACATTGGGTATGGTCGTGGGTGTATTTGTGTTCTATTTATGCCTCTAGGAATATCCCTTCTAGGTTTATCTAAGCTTGAAGTGTAGGAGAGTGTACCCACTCTCGTTAGTTGGCCTTTAATCACCCTTAGTCTATTGATGAGTCCCTGTTTTACCTTCTTGATGACAACCCTTGGCCCTGAAGGTGAGAGCATACTCTAGGATTTTGGACCTATAATTTTTTGTCTCAACATGGCCATTAAATCTTGAGGGATCAAAATTATATCAAGAAGACAAAAGATAAAAAAAGTTTAAGTATGCAAGAAATGGTGATAGAGTAAATACACACAATCACTACATACTATAGTTGTAGAGAGCAAATGTAGATTGACAACCTTTTCTTTCCAAACATGTTGCAATCAAATACATTGCCAAGTATGTAGCAAAAGTATATAAGAGTTTAAAAACTTATCATCAAATGTTGATGTAGCTTGCAAACATTCAAAATCCTGATGAATTAGTAGCAAGAGCATATAGGAAACTTCTAACTGAAACAATTGTTGAAAGAGACTTTGGGGCACAAGAAACATGTCACATGTTGTTAGAACTTCCATTAGTAGAGTATCTCAGAGTATTTGTCAATTTGAGTGTTTCATCCAAGTTATTTAAACCAATAGCTAAAAAATATGAAGATGACCATGACGAACATATAAAATCTTTAATTGATGGATACAAGAATAGGTATTTTTCTATGGAAAATTTTTCTGTAACATACCACTTGTTTCTACTAATAGATTTAACTAAGTTTTAACCCCAAGGTGAATAAATCATGATACCAAAACATGAGTAATAAAAATTTTCCTTTCTTTTATTTGATAAGATGCACATTTGAAACATATTTCAAACTTAACCATTGCACTATCAAATTACAATTCAACAATTTCATGAATTGAATAATTCTCATTTCTAACATTTCAAAAGATAGTTACATACAATGCTTCATAAAGCTAACTGGCAATAGAGATACAATATTTCTGATGTCTGTCTTCAAATCTTGGTTGCCAACTACATGAGGAGAAGCATCACTCAAGTGCTTTTCTACCAACCACAGACTAACTGCGGTCCCCTGCATATTTACCAAACTGGTAAACGACCCTACCCTTCGACAAAGGGATTGGTATGGTAACCTCAGAGAATAGCCTATACTGAGCTAATGTTGTGTCCTACATATCTAGTACTATCATACATTGTGGCTACAACCCCAAGCATGATTACCCTTCCTAGTATGTAATTCTGGATCACAGTGAACTGACAATGTAAACGTTGGCTGCTTACACTACTTTGGCCAAAGTTTCATCACCCCTAACTCGGAATGGATGTCACACACTCACCCATCATCCTAGCTCGATTTGGAAATACATCTAAGGTTATTCCTTTCCATGGATCAACAAATCCCAGGCATAACCCCACTAACAATTCCAAGTTTACTAATTTTAAGGTTATTCCCTTCCATGGATCAACAAATCCCAGGCATAACCCCACTAACAATTCCAAGTTTACTAATTCTAAGGTTATTCCCTTCCATGGATCAACTAATCCCAGGCATAACCCTACTCATCCATTCTAGGTTTTCCATGACACTCTCATCAAAGCAATCTACTATTGGTAGTATATAGTTTTCCTAACTTGACCATTCATATTTCTGCATTACTACTCATACTTGTCTTAATACAGTTCAATGTAGTTGCAAGATATGGTTTACTAATCTTTCACTTTGTACAAATAGCTAATCACACTTAAATTAATAATTGTTCATAAAATCCAATATAGGCACAAATCTCTACTATGGAGAATAATTTCACATTTAACACATAATATAAATCTCAATATATATATATATTTTACACAAACAAGTAAACACCCAATTCGATAAAGACAACAAAACAATTATTTCCACAACAATAACCAAACACATATAGACTTTCAAACAAAAAAACATAATGGATAAGAATTCCACATGCCTGTGATATTTTGCTCCAATAGATCAATGGAACCCCTTGCTTGTGATCCTTCAAGCGGACTGATTCTCCTCTCCAAAAGCAACTCAACTCCCTGTCTAACCTTATAATTCCTCTCAAAATCAAGACAAAATAACAATGCACTCTCAGCACCAAACTCAGAAATACAACAGCAGAATGATAAAGCACTTGGCTGAAAAATTGTGTGTAAAAGAATGAGGAAGCTCTCCTTTAAATACAAGAAAACTGAGTGAACTAAGGCTACAAATTAGTTTGCCAAACTGCCACAACTCCCCTTCATTCTTTGATTCATCAAAACTGATTAGAGGTGGCAGAAGGAATTCAATGAGAAATGAACACAAGCAACTCAACAAAACGTGGTAACTGTAAAGAAAACAGACTTCAAAAGGGTTTAAATCTCTTCATAAAGGTGCCACACAATATTCCATGTTTCCTATTTACTTGCAAACTGTTTATAAAGAAAGAGTCAATGTATGCATGTTGAAAACAACATGAAGGCTCTTTAAAACTTATAACTGTTTCCGCTTTATTCCAATGCCTATGACTAAGTCAAAGTGCTGCCAAGAGTCATGGATTCTTAAACTAAGAAAGTAATAACAATGGATATGAGTTATGTGCTTCCTTCAGTGCTTATAAAGGCATACTAAATATGTTTCATTTAATATGTTTGTTAAGATATAAACATAAGCTCCAATCTATGCACTTAAACCAGCGCTATGGTTTATTGTTTTTCCTTGTTTCATGGTTGTGTGCCTTTTATGGCAGTGCCATAACCATTAAGCAACATATAATGTAATATATATATATATATATATATATATATATATATATATATATATATATATATATATATATATATATATTCTTTAATAACATATTATTTGATACTAGAATCCAAATATTCACATTTCATCAATATACCAAAACACATATATATATTTCCTTTATAATCAATATTTAAACATCATTGCTATTAGAATTCACATAATCATATTTACCAGTTATATCTGTATACCGTAAATCATAACAATTATAAATAAATATATATCTATATATGTATGTAATATCTTTTAACTATATATATATATATATATCATCGATACTTAAAACCACATGAAACTTATTACTCACATATCCTCTATCGACATGAGGTCCACATATTCATTAATGACATGAATGACATCCATATGCACACTGACGCCAAAAAAGAATGATATCCACATATATAGATGTCCCTTGTCCAAATCGACACGCTTATAATGATGAACAATACATATAAGTTATCGTGGACAAGCATCTACATATGTGTATATATTCACTTCATGTTAACAACTTGTCAAAGCAAACTCAAACTACATCAAAGGAGAGTTTCAATCGACACACACACATATTAAATCACAATATTCACTCAAAGCACTCATAAAACCATGTCTACATAAGCACTTTCAATTATCATAGTTCACTTACCTCTACCCTCACTGACTCGACCTAACCTAGACCAATAGGATAGTGGTGTGTGTTTGCTTAGTTTAGGCTTTCTCCAATGTTTACCAGACCAAGTACTTCTCCTGAGTGATACTTCTCCTTTCTCGAGGAGCAACCTGTTCCTGCATCCAACTTACATCACCACAATAGTAGTTAGTTGTTCACAAAATAATCATATGTTTCATACATTTCATAATATTAACACTTATAATACATCACATTGCATAATTCAATTTTTCAAATAAATTAAATTCAAAATTCACATTTCACATTGATGCAGAGATTCACAAATATTCATTTATCCAAGCAAATTAACCAGTTTAGGTAAATGGTAAATAGCTAGAACATATGGGGTGTAACATTTTCTCTAATTGACATAGTTAAATCATGGACATATAATCCAAGGCAAAGAGATATGACAAATGAGAGGTCAAGAGTATGATAGCTATTGGGAGAGTATTCCCAAGGATTACATCCATCCTTTCATGTGAATCCCATTAATGAGCTATTTTTTGTTGGTCAAAGTTATTACTTTACAAGTCATTTAATGATATAGAAAGAGATATTGAACTTGATAATGATGCAATAAAATCAAATTGGGAATCATTCAATTATAATTCTGGACATGTCAAGTGAACAAGTATTCCAAAAGATGTTGAAAATTATAGTGATTTGAAAATGAAGATAATCAATGTATTCAACAAAAGACAATAGAACATGAGAGGAAAATCATATATAGGCTACAATTTAACCAAATTATGGAGATGACTAAAATAGATATGTTAGAAAGAATGGATATTGATAGACAAGCACCATAACCTAACGAATATCAAGGTGAAGAATACACAAATAAAGCAATAAATTTCATAAGTACCATGAAAGATAATGAATTTCTCATAGATGATGATATAGCATCAAATATGAATTATGGAACCTTAGGTGCTAAACAAAAACAAACATTTGATATAATTATGACACATTATCATCAAGGTCAAAATATTTTGCCAGCATGCATGATAATTCAAGGAACAGTAGGACTAGGGAAATCATATCTAATTGGTGTCATTTGTTGAGCTCTTCAAGATGCAGCATTCCTAGGGCATTCTTCACTTCTATTACTTGCACCAACTGGAGTTGCAACATTTAGTATTGGAGCCTCAACCATTCATTCACAACTTTAAATCCCAATCATAGATTTTGTTGAATTAGAAGGAACGAGACTTATAACTTTCCAAGAAGAGATCTGCCACATAAAATACATATTGATTGACAAAATGAGCTTCGTTGGATAAAATTTGCTACAAAACATAGACTCTTGACCTTGTCAAGCATGTCCAAAAAATGTAAACATGAGTTTTGGAGGTATATCTATTATTTGGTTGGAGATTTGGGACTACCTTCTGTTAGTGATAGACCATCATATGATAGTAACAAACATGTTATACTATTATGGGAAGAATTCAAAATAGTTGTTAATTTGCATAAGATAATTAGACTAGAAGGAGAAAGCAATGACCAACACGATTTTGTCAACTTCTCACAAATTTGAGAGATGTGAATTTGATAATTGATGATTGGAAGTTGTTGATGACAAAACAATGTTGACATAGATAGAGCCACCAATAAAGAATTTGACAATAGTATTCATTTGTTCACCACAAATGATAATGTTCATAATCACAACAAAAGAAAATTACATTAATTGAAATGACCTATTGCATTTAGCACTGCAACCAATGCACCAAAAGAAGGTCAAAATAGTGAACTTGATGTGGAGATATTAAATGCTAAGGATGCAAGGGTCAAGTTAAACTTCAATTTTTAGATAGAAGTGAGATTTGTAGATAGAGCTCTAAGGTATATTCAAAATATAACATACAAACCTGGGAGTGCCCAACTAGCACCCCCAACATATGTTATGGTCGAGTTTGATAATTACTTAGAGATACCATTTGAAGATGAAATTCTACATACAATTCAAATTAAACCAATATAAAGGGGAAGCACAAACCAACTACCCTTATAGTTGGCTTGGGCATTGACAATACACAAATCACAAGATTTGACTCTTTCAAAAGCCACAACTGACATTAGACAAAAGAAAGAATGTAGAGTTAACATTTGTGGCCATATCTCGTGTAAAGTCCTTGAAAGGACTGAGAATATTGCCACCATTTACATATAACTACTATGAAAAGATCAAAACAAGAAAACAAGTTTCCAACTGTAAAGCTAAGGAAGATGGATTAAAATTTATTAGAAGATAAATTATGTGATGTACTTATTACAAATTTGTTTCTATGAATATGAAATGATTCACTATTTCACTTTTTTTGTGATGTGTATGGCACATTTTCATGAATATTTAATGATCTTTTCTTTTTCATTTTATATTATGCAAAGTTATTCCTCTGTTATTAGTCAAATGAAAATGATTGATTCATTAAAATAATGTCAAGCACTACATTAACATATTACACGTTGCAATTGCGAGTGCCACTAGCATATCTATCTTATATAAATCTATGTAAAACATTTTAAAGACATTAGATTTCCATAGTTCATACCATTGGATTTAAATGCTTCTAGATTTGACTGCATAAATCTATCTAAAACATGCTGAGAGATATCATTCTCAAGGGACCTATTTTTTAATGGACTTGTGATATAAATGGAATAATCACCTTGAAAATGATATCTCTTGGTATCTTTTACATAGATTTATCTAAGATAAGTATGCTAGTATGTATCAGATTTCCAACTATATATATTATTATTTTATTTATTTAATTTTCATATATCATATTTCCAACTAAATATCATTATTTTATTTATTTAATTTTCACATTTATTTAACATTTTATCCAAATAATTATGTCGAGAGGCGTTCTAGAGCCACAACGGGGTGGAGATGAGAGCACTCATTTTCCGTATAAATATGAAGCAAAAAAATAAAAAATAAAAACCAAAAAATAAATTAGAAACAATTGAAGGAAAAAAAGATGGAGAAAATCACAAAAACTATGGAACCAAAAAAGAAATTGGAAAAAATAAAAATAAAAACCAAAAAAGAAATTGGAAATGGTTGAAAGTAGTGGTTAAATTTGATAGTCGACCTTACTTGTCAAGCAATTTTTTAGTTATCTATTCAATGGTGCCTTTAAAATACTTTGACATACCATAGTATAAGTAAATTATATAAAAGCCAAATATATATATAAGGAAAAAAAGTGGAGAAAATCACAAAAACTATGGAAAACACAAAAAAAACACATAGAACATAGGATTTAAAAAATATAAAATAAAAACAAAAAAATGAATTGGAATTTAAAAAAAAAAACAAACAAAAAAAGGAAACGGTTGAAGGAAAAAAATAAATAAAAACCAAAAAAGAAATGGAAATTTAAAAAAAAAAAAAATGGAAACTATCGAGGAAAAAAAGGGAAAAAAATGGAAACTATCGAGAAAAAAAAGGGAAAAAAAACCAAAAAAATTGAAAAAAATAAAAAATAAAAACCAAAAGAAAAATTGGAAAAAAATAGAAACAAAAAAAATAGGAAAGGTTGAAAGCAACGCTTAAATTTGATTGAAAGCAAGGCTTAAATTTGACCTGCGTGTCAAGCAATTTTTTATTCGAAATATATAAGTAAAATTATATATAAAGTAAATATATATCATCATAATCCTGTATAAATTTTGACAATCTCTTCAAAATGTTTCCATTTATGTGATACAATCTCTTTAAAATTTTAATTGTATTTTACACCAAAAATACATAAATACAACTATACGACCATCAAATTTAGACCCTCAACTTGAAAGAAAAAAAAGGAGAAAATTAAAAAAACTATGAAAAGCACATACATAACCTAGTACATAATGTACTTAGATATATATTTTTTAAAATATAAATATACTAGTTACTTTCTCAATTATTTCAACTTTATAAAATAATAATCTAATAACTACTATAATTTAATTTAGCTAATAGGTAAAAGTGATTTTATTTCTATTCCTAATGACTAACATGGCAATGTGGCAACTTTATAAAATAATAATCTAATAATTATTATAATTTAATTTAGCTAATAGGTAAAAGCGATTTTATTTCTATTCCTAATGACAAACATGGCAATGTGGCATCATGCAAGAGACTTTTTAAAAAAAAAAATGAGAGAAAATATTATCATCAATATCTAAATTTAAAATTTTATCCAAAAAAAATTTGAAAACCCTGGAAGTACTTGAAAATTAATGGCAGACAAAAAAAAATTATATAGGTAGATGAATTGAAAACTCAGTCACCTGGTATATGGTACTATGCCCTAAAAAAATAATTATAACCAAAAAGTAGTAGAGTGATTTATTTAAAAGCCACGCGTCTGATCACACCGTCACACGCCTGCCCCATTTTGCCCGCTCTCTTCACTTTGCGTGCTCACGACAATTTACAATCATGACATGACTCGAGATTTGAGTAGGTTTATATTGAACCCTCTCACTCACGTTTAATACATTGTACGCTCTTCCTTCCAAAGATTCTCTCAACTTCTCTCTCTGTACCAGAACAGGAACGGAATTCGGCGCCTACTCCACTGAGCGCCGCCCATGCCTGTTACAAATAAAAAATCCGATCGATTCAACATTGGAATTTGGGACGTATTTTCCATGGCAGACCTAAAATACTTATATTCCCTTAACTATCGTTTTCTTCTGTGCTAAGATTTAGGTAGGCTGAGTATTCCCTTTAGGTAGGACGTTTGAAGTTGCGTCGCAGGAGATTCAAAAGACCGGTCGGTATGGGAAATCGACACTGTATTGCAAGACGAAACACGTGTTCGAAATGTTTGTTGTTGCAACTGGGGATTAAATTTGACGGTCGACCCTGCCTGTCAAGCAAAATAAAAGGAAGTTAATGGTTTGGAAACCAAGGCGGTAATAGGCTTAGGTATCCATTTTGAGGGAGATCGATTGATTTTATTGATTAAATAAAATATATTGTATTGGTTACCGTGATTGACTTTCATGAAAGGTAACATGAGAGCATTATTTCTCTCGTCTAGTTATGTATGAATCATTGTGGTTTGAATATCGTGTGAGTACTGAAGTTTTTAAGGAATATTTTTAGTTAAGATAGATGTGTAAATTTTTTAATATTAAAATGTAAAAATGATTTAAAGAGAAGTGTTTTTGGATTTAATTATGTGTGTTTTCGGACCAGTAATTCATCATTAGGAAGAGGATACTTGTGAAAAAATGATGTTAGAATGGTAAATAAATATATTTAAGTATCAATTAATTTAAGGATTGAATGTAGGGGATAGATGGAGAGTAGAATGGATTAAATTAAATAATATTTGCTCTGTGGATGTATGTGTTTATCTTTTGCAGTCTTTTACTGATTTAATCCCTCTGTAATGCATTTTTTTTCATTACAAAAAAAACAAAAGTATGAGTGTCATAAATAGGGAGAGAGAATACTTAGCTTTTATGGCTCAAGATTGAGAGTTAGTTGATGAAGATATTGAAGTTGGTGTGTGCATAAGGAATATATGGTACTAGCATGGATTCTTGTCATTATCTATATAGTCATAACCATCTCTTCTTCATCTTAATTCCCCTAAGCATTCGAGTCAAAGTTATTTTGTATGTCAAATCCAACATAAGTATATTAAGTTGTATCTCACAACAAAGGCACCATCTATTGCAGTTTCCCCAAATCCATAAGTAGCACGCCCTCCACCAATAGCAGCACCACTAGCACAAGATCTTGACTCATACCCAACAACATAACCAGTCACAAGGTAAGCATCTTCACCAAATCAATAGCCAAATTCTAATACTAGTTAGATCCAAAGCTAGCAACAACATAACTAGTTTTGAATCAATAGCTTACCTTGAACAAATACCAACAATATCATAGCCCTCTTTAGGTAATAATAAGTTCATGATAAAGCCAAAATTTTGTCGGCATAAGTATAGACATAGACATAGGCAGCATCAGTTGATCCAATTAAACCAGTTGATTATGTTGTTTAAGCTATGGATCCATATCTAGTACCATCAGCAATAGTAGACCCTACAATAGAGTCAGTTCAATGAGTAGCTTATGTTGAACCAGTTGGATAGCTAGAACCATAGCTATAAGCATAAGCATTAGCAAATCCAATAGCATAAGCAGATGTTGAGTAAGTATGGAATAATTAATACGACCCAATAGTAGCATTTGAACCAGAGCTAGTTGGGCCAGTCAAATACATTGACCCAATTGGTTCATCAGTAGATCTAGCACTAGTAGACATGTGTTTACCCATCAAAATCTTACCTAGAAGCATACCTAGCAATAACATAAGTAGCAAAGGCATAGGTTGGTTTACCTAGTCTATGAGCTTGACCTAGTTGCTTATCTAGTAGTTTATCCAACACAAGTATAGCAACACCAGCATGTACCTTCTAGTAGATTTTGTTAGTTCTATCAATGATGCCCCCACTAGTAGTACAAGATCCAATACCAACACCACCAATATAAGTTTATCTAGCAACATATGCATAACCAAAGGAATATAGAAATGTGTTAGATAGTTCTATGTATGGATGAGAATTAGAATATTCTTTCGTATTTTGTGTTGGGTCACCTTTGTGGTTTTGGATCTAGTTTGTGGCTATGAACTCAACTTGGGATACTCTCTAGATTCTACCCTACAATTTGTCTAAAAAGTAGAGTGCTAGATAATGATATTCATTGTCATACTCTTAAGGTTTTTGGTCAAGCTGGTAGTATTTAAAAATACCTTGACAATCAAAAAGCTTCAAACATGCACATGCATTCTAGAATGATTTCTAGGTAATTCAAATGCACTGGGATGAGTGTGACCAAACGCGCTAAATTCTTTGCTCGATTTCTAAACTTGAGTGCGGATGTGAATGATTATTCATGTGATAATCAATGATCCTCTCTTGATATCGGATGATTGAAATGAATACAATGAATGACTTTTTATACATAGACATAACACCAAATCATGATTTTTGTACAAATTCGACCTAGAACCAAAGTGTAAGATGAAGCCAATATGCTTAATGTTTGGTTTTGTTATTTATATTTAAGTGGATCAAGATCATGGTTGTGAAGATGACCTCACACCCATAGACATGACCTAGGTTAGACATCTAAGTTGGATCTATCTTTAATAGGATTGGATTAATGATCAAAATCAAATGGATAAACCAATCAAACTATGATTGCATGCACATAAGCATAGGGATAAGCAACAAACATAAGATTGTAAGGAAGCTAAGGTAGCAGAACAACTTCCTACACTAATCTTGAGAGGAGGGTTATGTAAAACTTTTCATATCTTTACAACAATTATAGAAATTATACATAAATAGCAGTCATACCACAACATAGTGATTTACGTGGGGAAAACCCTTTCGAGAGAAAAACCCCACACTCTAAAAGCAGCGCAATATATTATTCAGAAATAAACAAGATTATAATATACTTGCAAAGCAATCTTCATAGGAGTATCATCGACAAGATATCTGGAGGCAACTCAATATCTATAAGACTCTCACACACAACCTCCATCTCAAGCACCTAATATATAGGAGATGCAATACATGAAACCGTCAAATGGTAATTACAAAACCATGAGCCCAAATTCTTAGGATTTCATTATCTCCAATCAAATATGTCTTATGATGTGTCAAAACATGCATCAACACGTGTAACTCCCCCTTACAACTCTTTTCCATGTCCAACACGTTTTTACATTTTCCAATACAAGAGGCCCAACTTTTGGAGGCCATAACTTTTGATCCTGGAGGCCAATTGGGCCTATTTTTTTTTTAACTAAAGAACTCAAAGAGATCTACACATTAGGAACCCCCAATGGTGATGCAGACCACTCGAAAGTTTTATTTTGGCCAAAAACTGACCCTGTAGCCTAGAAATTGAGTTTTTATGTTTTTATAACTGAAAAATCATACTTTTTTGTAATTGCAAGGTTGAGACACCTTTTCTAAAATTCTCCCACTTGTCAAACACCTTACAAGAGCAAAGGGAGTATCAACACCAAGATTTAATTACCAGGGGCCGAGAGGCCCATCGACTCCGAACACCATATGAACTTCTATGTGCTCACATGCTTAGTTAATAAATATGCAACATTCATCAAAGTCTCTACCTTAACCAGCTTCACCCTACAATCCTCGACCATATCTCTAACAAAATGATACTAGACATCAATGTGCTTGGTCCTGGCATGAAATGTCGGGTTCTTAGCTAGGTAGATCACACTTTGACTGTCACAATAAATTGTCACTACACCTTGTTTTATTCCAATATCTGAACATAGTCTCTTAAGCCAAATGGCTTCTTTACAAGTGTGAGTAGCTGCCATATACTCAACCCCAATAGTGGACCAAGCAACCACATTTTGTTGCTTACTCATCCAACTAATTGCACCACCAAATAAAGTAAACACATGATCATTGGTGGATCTTCTACTATAAACATCACTTGCCCAGTTTGAATCCACATAACCATGAATATCAAGGGAATGCTTGTCTCCTATCAAATTACCATGATAACACAAGGAATACTTTGAGGTACCCCACAAATATCAGAAAACTCTTTTAATTACATCCCCATGAACTCTACCAGGATTAGACATATATTTGGAAAGAACTCCCACTGCTTGGGCAATGTCTAGTCTAGTATAAACCATAGCATACATCAAACTTCTAACTACACTCTAGTAAGGCACTCTACTCATGTCTTCCATCTCTGATGGGGATGTTAGACATTATGAAGTAGATAACTTCATTCCAATTGTAAGAAAAACACACAATAGTCTATAATCATACATATTAAACCTCTGTAAAACTAAATTGATATACTTACTCTGGTCAAAACATAGTTTTATGTTCACTCTATCTCTTTTGATTTCTAGTCCAAGAATGTGTTTAGTTGCACCAAGATCTTTCATTTCAAATTTAGCTGCAAGTTGAGACTTCAGTTCTAAAATCAATCATTTCCCTTTACCAATAAATAACATCATCAACATATAATGCAATAAATAGGAAATGATATAATGCAATAAACAGGAAATGATCACCATCAAATTTATAATAAACACGATGATCTATTTTAGAATGATCAAATCCCAAACTCAACACATATGTATCAAACTTTTGGTACTACATTCTAAGACTATTTCAAGCCATACAGGGATTTCTTCAATTTACAAACCAAATTACTTTTATTTTTCACCACATAGTGCTTTGGTTGTGTCATATAAATATCCTCCTCCAAATCACCATGAAGGAATTCTATTTTCACATCCATTTTCTCAACCTCTAGATCATAAGCTATAGTAATAGAAAGCAAGAATCTAATGAATGTCATTTTTACAATAGGAGAAAGCATCTCATCATAATCAACACCCTCAACCTAAGAGTAGTCTTTCACAACCAACCATGCTTTGTACTTCTCAATACCTCCACCTGAACCAATCTTTTTCTTGAACACCCATTTGCAACCAACATGTTTTCATCCTTCAAGAAATGGTACTAGATCCCATGTATCATTATTTTTCAAAGTTGACATTTCTTCATCCATGGAAATCTTCTAGGACTTTGCATCATTCATACCTAATGTCTCTTCTACAGATCTTGGTTCATCCATGTTAGTATTCAAAGCAAAATACATCTTCAGTCATCATGTGAATACCTTTCTAGTGGTTGTTTATGCCTTGTAGACCTTCAAACAACCTAAGTTGGAGGTTCTTCCTCCTCTTTTGAAGATTCGGATCTTGATGAGCTCTCCTCAACTTCTTGTCTATCTAGGGGCCTCAATTCAACTTTCTTATGCGTAGAAGGGAGTTGAGTCACATCTTTTTGTTCACTTTGTTATGGCTGCAATGTAATAGAAGAAGGCTTAGTTTCTCTAAAAATCACACTTCTACTATATATTACCTTATGTGCAACAGGATCCCAAATCTTGTATCCTTTCACATCATAACTATATTCGATGAAGATAGATTTCATGACTATATTCGATGAAGAAATGATAGAATAAATTGTATTCTATTCAATGGAAATGCAAAGCATACAAAGAGATGAGATGATATGAGATGCTCATATGAGAGCAATTGGTGGGTATATATAGGATATTCAATCCAAGAGATTAAAAACACAACAAATATGGGATAAAGTGAAAAAGTCCCTATGTAAACTTAACTTAGTGTGAAAAGGACCTAAGTGAAGAACTAGTTAGATAAAGTACCCCATTCACACTAACACTCCCTAAAGTACAACTTAGGGGGGAAAGAAAAGATGCAAAGATGGGTCCCGAAAATAAGGCCTAATAAGGTATCCATGTATAGAAGATCCCCTTAAACGGGAAAGGAGGAAACCTAGTGGGAAAAGCCTCCCCCATGAGAGGATGAAACAAGAAGGGCTAAGTGACCCCCTTTAAGAAATGTCTCACATCTCCAAGAGAGACCAAAGATTGACATACTTTCTCTCAATGAAGGATTTGGTGAAGATATATGCAACCTACTATGCTATAGGACAATACTGCGAATCAATGACCTACTCCTTAATCGGCTCCTTGAGAAAATGCATGTGGATCTCGATGTGTTTGGTCTGCTAATGATGGATTGGGTTCTTCAAGATTTGGATGGTGCTCTAGTTGTCATAGATGCCAAGTTCAGTGAGGATATTCTGAACCCAAATAGCCTCAGTGATAGCATTGTCATCCCCCCAATACGCAGCCTCGGACGAAGAAAGAGCAATGGCATGTTTCTTCTTGCTCTGCCAACAAACGGGACCAAAACCAAGGTGAAAATGTAGCCAAATATTTTAAAACTTCACGAAGTGTGGTGGATCTCTAGATAAAGTTAGTCCTTCACCAAAACTGGAAAAATTACCAGATCAACTGCCAAAGTTGGTGGAGTGCCAAATAGGTAGCACAAAGGTCGAGGCGATCTACAAATAGATTTTAATATTAAAAAAAAGAAAAAGGCCATAAAAGGATGATGCCACAAAGTGGGTTGGGGTTGAGGCCACACCCCAAACCCTTGAAAAGGGGTCTACGACCCAAGATTTGGGATTGTGGCCTCTATGGGATGCAAGGCCCAAGCCCTTTAAGCTCTCGCGATACCCTACGGTTCGGGTACCTAGTGTAGGTACCCTGTATGGGCCTGCACAGGGGTAAATCCTCTTGATTTTTTGAAAATGACTTTATGAAAATCGTAGAAATAATATTTTTTGAAAACATGCTTCATAGGTATTGTTCATGGGGCTCGTACAACGCTCTAGACCAAAGAAATTGCCTCTCCTAGCAACTTTGTCCAAAATCAATGATTTGACATTTGATCTTAGGGTTTTCAAGCATTTTGAGCATGATGACAAGGTCAAATTTGACCCAAAATGCTCTGAAATGGTAGTTCTTTGTTGGATCTGGCAACGAACCTATCGCTTCAAACCCTTGCAGATCTAGCCTCTGGTGTTCAACTGGGATGAAACAAAAGGAAAATCTGACTATCACAACTACTCTAGACTTAATGGTGAGCTCAGAATGTCTCTAGGAAGCTCTAAATAAGCCTGCAACTGGAAAGTCAAAATAAGAACCCCCCAGAAAATGGTATTTTCTCCACACTTTTTTGTTTCTCTAGATCATCCAAGGATGCAAGAGAAAAACATAATCATGTGCTTCAAAAAATAGCATCTCTACACTCCTAGATTTCTTACCACCTAAGAATGCAAATGAGTGAAAAGAAAGCAAAGCTAGAAAATAAAAAATGATAGAATAAACTGTATTCTATTCAATGGAAATGCAAAGCATACAAAGAGATGAGATGATATGAGATGCTCATATGAAAGCGATGGGTGGGTATATATAGGATATTCCACCCAAGAGACAAAAAAACACAACTAATATGGGATAAAGTGAAAAAGTCCCTAAGTAAACTTAGCCTAGTGTGAAAAGGACTTAAACAAAGAACTAGCTAGGAAATGAACTAGTTAGATAAATTACCTCATTCACACTAACACATTAAGGCATTTCGAAGGATCCACAAATCAAAAAATGGTATTTTAATTAATCATGAGATCCCCCACAAATTGTTAAGTAAACCTAATAGTTAAGGAAAACTTGAACTCTTGATTGTTTTTGTGAGGCCTAGCTAGCACTGTCCTTGAGACTATAATGTGATACTATTTATAGTTGACTATTTTGATGATTGTGATTGGACATGGTTGGTACTGCTATTTATGGTTTATGTGTTTATGTATTTTGATATGCATATTTTTATCTATGAAAATGAATTGGAATGATCTATATGATCTAAAACATTGATACAAAAATTCTCACACAATTTCTACCGCAAGCATTTTAATTCATTTATGCATCAAATTTATAGCTAAATACTATTATTTTGTTATTATGATCCATGATGTTAATACAAAAACAATCACAATTTTTAATACAAACATTTCAGTTCATATCTTCATCAAATTTCTAACTAAATACCATATTTTATTATTTAATTTCTAAACACTTATTTTAATAATATAATCAAACCCAAAATTATTATTACTAGTAGATTTATTTTTATTAAATTATTTGTGTGTTGTCTACGAAAGAGGTGTAGAAGGTTAGAGTAGGTTTAGCTTAGGATTTTAGATTTAGTTTAATCATAGAGTTGTAGGTTTGCTTTGGAAATTGTTGTTTAAATTAGGGAAAGATCCCCATTAATATTGCTTCCAAGCATATTTAGACTTATTTTTGAAATCTCTCATTCTCTTTGTTTAAAAAGCTTCTTAAGAATATTGAATAAAAAATTACAGTTTCAACACATAAATAGGACAATATTTCATATTTATATCATCAATTTTATACATTCAAGTAGACAAACTCAAACACATAGGAAGATTTAAAATAAACAAAAAACAATCTTTTGTTGTTTGCATCTTTGACTAAAAAGGATTGACTCAAAAATTACTACTCTTTCCTTTGTCTCCTGATTGTTGATTGCCAAAAATTGTGTGGAAAGGAAGAAAAAGCCTTATCTTTATTACTATATTGCAATTATTTGAAGACAAAAGAAGAAGGTTTCAGTAGTATTTGATTATTTCCTCTTTGTCAATAGAAGATTTTTGTTATTGTTTCTACATTGTTGCTTTGGAAAAGGAAAAGAGATCTATTTATTGTTCAATAGATTTAGTTTTCCAAAAGGGCTTTAGATTTCAAAGTAAGTTTTTAATTCATTGTTAATTGCATTTAATTCATAAAAACATAAAAAAAAAAGTTCTTGTTGCAAGTATGTGCTAATCGGTGTTGTCATTGATGTCAACATGTTTGTGTAGTCATTGGTGTCAACTGTATCTTCTAATGTTGTTGTTGTTGGTTGATTGAGTTATTGTGTTAGGGTGATCTGAATGGCTTGCAGAAGTGTTGATGATGTTAGTATATTGTTCTTGTTGCTGGGTTTCCAAGTGCTTTTGAAAAAAATTGATAAATACTGAAGACAGTGTTGTGAAGAAGTATTCTGGCTTACAAGATACTGTCTGAGTTTTTGCTCCGCATTTCTTCTATGTTGAAGACTGGAGTGTGAGGTTTGGATATGTTTTAGAAAAGTGGTTGAAGATGTTAAATCCAGAATTTAGTACTCCAAAATGTTGTGGTTTGAGAGTTATGTTCACCAGTTTGAAGATTGTGCTGTTATCTGAAGAGATGAGGAGAAAGTCTTCCGAATCGGCAAAGGAGGCTCTTGTGGCTCGTGGTAGACCCAAAGAGAAAGGGAAAAAAAGGACAAGAAAGCTGAAAAGGGCAAATCTAAATCCCGTGGGAGATCCAAATCTTATGGAACGTCCAAGGCACTGTGTTGGAACTATGGAAAAACTAGGCACTTTCGAAAGGAGTGCAAGGAGGAGAAAAAGAAAAAGAAGAAGAACACCTCCGATTCAGATTCTGACAAATCTCATGATGATGGTGATGCTTTTATTGCTGCCTTAGCCACCCATACATCGGATGATGTGTGGCTGATTGACTCTGGTGTTTCCTTCCACATGACATCACATCAAGGTTGGTTCACAAAGTATGACGAGTTTGATGATGGGAAGGTGTACTTGGGTGATGACTCTCACCTGAAAATAGTTGGCTGTGGAAGAGTCTTGATCTGATTTCCTGATGGATGAGTGAAGGGGATCAATGGGGTTATGCACATCCCTGGTTTATCATGAAACCTGCTCTCTGTAAGTAAATTGAATGATGTAGGTGTGCAGGTTGTCTTCTCAAATGGAGGATGCGAGATGACAAGAGGATCTATGGTGCTTGCTAAGGGTACTCGAAGAGGTATTCTGTTTCAGCTGGATGCATGCACTACTCAATGCAATAGTTCTTCTGCTTCGAAGAAAAGAGCTTCAGTCACTTCATCCTCGCCATTGGAACCAATAGTGAAGAAATGTGTTGCTTCAACTTTTGATGGTAGTGCATTTTGGGTACCTAAGGGTGCTCATGCTTTTGAAATGAAACTCCATGTTGAGAAGACAATGTTGTGGCATAAGAGACTTGGTCACATTGGTGAGAAGGGTCTTAGAGCCCTGAAAAATAAAAACCTCGTTGAGGGGTTAAATGATTATAATCTCGAGTTTGACTTTTGCAAACATTGTATATATGGAAAGCAAAACTGTGTTCAATTTTACTCTAGTTCTCACAAGTCTTCTGGTGTTTTGGATCTTATTCATTCTGATGTGTTTGGTCATGTGAATGTTTCTTCAATTTCTAAATCGTTATATTTTGTATCATTCATCGATGATTATAGTAGAAGGACATGGGTTTATTTTCTTAGAAGCAAATCTAAAGTCTTTAGTCGGTTCAAAGAGTTTAAAGCTTTTGTAGAGAATCTGACTGGTAAAAAGATTAAGTGTTTGAGAACTGATAACGGTGGTGAGTTTTGTTCTGCAGAGTTTGACAAGTTCTGTAAAGAGCATGGGATTGAAATACACAAGACAACTCCTTATACCCTGCAGCAAAATGGAGTTGCAGAAAGGATGAACAGAATGTTGATGGAGAGGGCTAGGAGTATGCTTAGTGGTGCTAGTTGTTGTGCATTGCACACATGCCCCATTCAGGAATGGAGCCCCCCCCTCTTTTAATTTGGCTAGAGAGTCATTTGATCTTCTGATCTCCTAAGTGATTGTATGGTCAAAAGTGCATTTTGACCTTGGTGAAAAGGATGACATTAAATATCACTTCAAAGTCTATTAGGACAAGTCCTTGTTCTCCCTTTGAGGACTTTGAATTGACATTTTGCGCTAAATTGGCCTTCAACCGACCTTTGCGCTAATTTCCTGTCTGTCTGATCTAGCGCTGAAAAGTGCTTTGTCTGACCTAGCACTAAAATCCCATCGCTCTAACCTTAGTGTTAAACTCGGTCTGACTGACCTAACTTTAAACCATTGAAACTGCCTTCTGCGCTAAAATCAGTTTCGTCCGACCTTGTGCTAAAAACAGCGACCTTCAACCTAGTCAGACAACCCCCAAAGGTTCGCAGGTCGGACAAACATGATTCCTCCGCTAACTTGTGCAAACGAAATGCCTGACCTTGCACTAAATGTTGCCTCGTCTGACCTACCCAAATCCTCCGCCGGGTCCAAGCTCAAGAAAATCCACGCAAAAGCTCAAACTGACAGTCTGTACGCCTGCGCATTAATGGCAAATTTATCCAGGTTTAAATAGGAAATTAGCAAGTTTGAAAGTCAGTTTAATCACATTTAGCTGAAGACTTTGAGCTCCAATTACTCCTCTGCCGATCCACCCAAGTTCGAACTCGCAACCTCTTGCTCGGATCAAATCGCTGCTAATGTCTCAATCAGGTAGGGTTTTGACCCTGGTTTTAAATCTTTCATCTCCAAGCATTTAGGGTTTTTAGTTTAAATGATGAACTTTGAAAGGACGTTAAAATCTGCATTCTTCAACTAGGGTTTCCGTGAGAGCTGTGAAATTCACTATTGAAAACCCTAATTTTAACTAAATAAGAATTAGTGTGTGTTAAGAATCCAAAACTTAGGGAATTTTTGCTCTACGAAACTCTTATCGATTCTGGGCACTAAATCCTCATCCGACTGACCTGCTAATCGGATCCTCATTAAAAAGGTCGGACACCTTGAAAACTCGCACTGGATGCTTAGTTCCATTTAGCGCTAAAATCGACCCCTTCCAACCAACGTGCCCAATACTTCTTTCTGACTTGGTCGGAAGGCTTAAAAAGCCCCGCAAACTCTGAAAGCTCCTCTTGCGCTGAAAAGACCTTTGTCCGACCTTGCGCTAGAAGACCTAGTCTCCAACTTGGTCGGATGATGCACATACCTCTGTAAGGTCGGTGCGGCCCGAAAACCCCGCTAGGAGCTTACTGCAATTTCAGCGCTAAAACTTATCTCATCCGACCTATGCTATATTACCCTTCATCTGACTTAGTCGGACCCTATCAAAAACCGTGCAAGTCAGACCAACCTAATTTTCGCACAAGACACAACTGAATTTGCATCCACATGATTTTGCGCTAAAATGCCAACCGACCGACTTGCAAACCATCAGAGGTCGGAGACCTCCAAATTCTGCGCAAGTTAGACGCCCCCGAAAATCGCGCAAAACTCAAGAACATGAAAAGGAAGCCCAAACATGAGGTCGGACTAGCCGATTTCCCCGCTGAGGTCGGATGACCTCAATTTTAGCACTTTTCCTTCTGAGGGTCGGACAACCCTCAAATTAGCGCAAAACCCTTCAAATGACCGAATTTCTTGAAATTTCCAAAGGGAAGATTGTTCAGAATGATGAAATTAACGTTGTAGTGCGGTATTATGATGATTCTCATGGATTTTTCTTACATTAAGTATCTACTTACATGCACTGTTCTTTCAATTAGTCTTGGATTTCTTTCAGATGCATGTTAGTGGTAAATGGCAGATTTGTATTGGTTTACCTAAGCTTGAGAGTATGTTAGGAGTTTTCTCGGTATCAAACTTATAAGGTCTGGTCATGCAGACTAAATGACTGCTTAGGCTCAAGCTATGAAGTACGAGTTCAAAGGAGTCCCTCTAGAAACCAAGATCCACTCCGGATGCAGTAACGTCGAGGACACGGACCTAGGTCACATAGACCTAGATGACTTTAGACTCAGAGTCTTTGGTCCAGCTCCAACTCCCAGGGCCAGAACACTAAGAGATAGTGGACTTAGACAGGCTGCTGCCTTTCCTACTTCAATTCAATGTGAGGAGCTAATTGCCACCTGTTCAGACAAGTATGACGTAATATCCAGGCAAATCTAGACAGCAAACGAAGAGGTCCTAGCTGACTTGACCCCACCTGCTCTGGCAAAAATGTTGGACATCCCCTGGCACAAAGTTGTAACAATGCCAGACAAACAAGGATCCAAGGCCACTTATAATAAGGATGTAGAGGGATGCAAAAAGTACATAGATGATCATTGGGTCAAGAGCAAGAAGTTTGCTCTCATCAAACTCCCCAGAGTGTTGTACAGAAGTGATTTCCATGATGAAATAGGGGATATTGTAACCTTTCTAAGCAGAATCTATGGGTTACCAACTGCCTCTACCTTTGAGGACTGGATGTTCATCATAATCTCTAAGATATTGAAGGGAACCAAGCTCCACTGGGCTCAAATCCTTAGTGATAATATCCATGAACCCTTCAGCAACTTCAATGAGAACAAATACTTCAGGTGGACGTCCTATGTTGTGTATGCAGTGGCAAGAATGAACCATTACGATGGACTGTCCAAGATTGGTGAGATTGGAAACGATGAGCAGACGTAGATCAAAGTATATGAATGCTATCCACAGCTAACCTCATCCCAATCGTTGATACATTTCAAAAGAGTAAATGATGCATTCACAATGTACATAGCCAGGAAGTTACAAGGTAGCATAGCATTGAGGATTTCCACCGAGGCCATGAATGAAATAGCTAGATATGGCAGGTGGTATATCCAATTCGAGAAATTTACATACTTAAGAGTACAAGGCTTCACTAGAATGGCCTATAGACTTCCCCGCTATCCAGATGATAAGACAGTGCTTCTGGAACTATCGAGGCAACTGATACCGTGTGCAGAAAAACTCAAGCACCTGCATAGGCCAAGTGTTCAATTCCCTATAAAATTTGGCAAAGGACTCTATGCATGTCCCTCTCTGGCATCGGCAGAATATTCGGATAAAGAGCTTCAACTATTGAACTTGCACTACTATAATGCACAGGATCATTTTGATCCAAACAAAGTGATGGAAAGATTTGTAAGCAAGAAATTCTTTCATAAGGTTCACATTGAAGACTTTTGGGCCAATTGCCCTGATGATTATGAGGTTATGAAGAAGGCGCATGCAAGGCTGCCTCTGGATTTTATCAAAAGATTCCACATAATGGCAGTCCCTGATCAATTGCAAGATGATGAAAATGTCATGCTTAGAGGACCATGGGAGGCACAATACCATCAACCCATTCCATTGCCAAACTGGGCTAATGCAAAAGAGAGCTCCCTAGATGTTGTTATGAGGGAACCAATCAGAATAAGTAAGGCATGGGTTAGGTCACAAGTAGCTGCCCTGAATGAACAAGGAATCCAGCTCACTTACACAGTAGAAGAATCAAACAATGACTCTAGGGGAGAAGAAGATGAACCCATTCAGGTCTCAGCTGAGCCAGAGCTAGCTGAAAATTAGAAATCAGATAGTGAAGAACACACATCTCTGGCGGAGAAGGCTAAGAAGATGAAGAAGCCATCCACAAGGTCTCCTCAGAAGAAAGACTAACCTCCTTCCGCTAGGACCAGAACTTCAAAGAGAAAGGATATGCCAAGTGGTGCGGGAGAAAGCTCAAAAGATAAGAGGGTTAAAGTAAAAGAAGCTAACAAGGAGGCTACCACAACTAAAAATGATTCCAGTCTTCCAACTGCTCAACCTCCCGCATAGGATACTAGCACTACTACCTCAACTTCCGCTGCTTCTACTGTCACTTCTCCTTCCATCCCTCCATCTTCTGCTACATCCACCCCACTAATGAGCTCAGCCGTTATAATTCAAGAATCATCTCCTGCCACCTCTCCTGCCTCTGTCATCACCACCACATCATGCTCTCTGGCAGTTTCTTCTAGTGACTCTAGTAGTCCTATTTCCTCCACTCTTGCCATTTCATATCCTTCCACTACATCTACACCTTCTACTCTTCTACCATTGCCTCCTATTTCCACCATCCTTTCGTCCCCGCTCTCCTTACCTTCAATAACCTTTTCTTCATCTCTTACCATTTCTTCCTCCTTATCATTCCTTCACCATCTCTTCTGTTGTCCCCATTTCACAAATGTCCGCTAATTCATTAGCAGTGCCTCTATTACCCGGGATTGAGAAAGTATGTGCGGAGTTAGGATTGCAAGAATCTGAAGCAGTAGTTGAGGAGGAGAAGGAGACATCAACTGAGGCAAACAATGAAAGCCTCCGTGAAACTTCAGCTGGTATGGAAATCATTGACATATCTGATAGTCCCCTAGACAAGGACCCAACGGAGGAAGTTTTGAAAATTACACAGGAGAACGTAGTTGAAAATCTGAAGGACTTGGCCCAAGAAGAAGAGGAGAAAAAAGAGAAAAGTCCAAAGAAAAGTCAGGAGCAAGAACAAGAGCCATCCAAAGAGTTGGCTATGTCTGATAAAGATGGGGCTTCTGAGTTAAACAAATCTTCTACCCTTGAGTGGCTGCAAGAAAAAATGGCATATCCAGAACCCCAGGTAGAAGTAATGCAGCTTGATTTAAGTGATATCCTATCACAGGCTCATAAGCCTCAGAAGCAGAAAAGGGCTAAGATCCAATCAAGGATCTACAAAACTGAATCAGGGTCAAGGATAGCAAAAAGAGCAGTCCCACCAGCTAACGTAGCAAGAGACCAGATCAAGGTAGAGGATTACATCATATCTACAGTGGATTTAGGCCCAACCACTCGTGCTCAAAGAGTGGATGGTTTCAAGGGATCAGTCACATCAATCCTAGAACAGCTGGATAAGGATGAAATGTCTAAGAAAGACCTGAAATGGAAAAATGAAGAATTTCCAGCGTGTCTCCAATTTTTGATAAAATCAGTAGATGTCGGAGGAGATATAAGGACAATTCCTACTTTCTTGTCCACTGATGAGATGGCCAAGTTGGGCGAGGTAAGGTCAAAATCCCAGGGCACGGAGAATTGGTTGATTAAAGTTTTTGAGATGGGATGTGAAGCTATAAGTGTCTCTGCTCAAACGCATAAAGGACTAGTGGAATTGCATACCAAGTGGAAAGACCTACATGAGGAATGCAATACCTTGGATGAGTATTATTCACATATGTATCCCCGAATCAAAGGTATTAGAGAATTGCCAGCTCAGACCTTAGTTACGAAGAACATTTTGACTAGGGATAGGCTCCCAAAGGCTGTTGAATGGTATCAACAACTACTTTTTAGAAAAGAAACCTTCGAGAACATAAGGAAGGCATACAAACCGACTGATGAAGAGCTGAGGTCGGTTATATACGACATCAGTGATTCCTTAAGGGACTGCAAGGAATCATCTTATGATGATTATGCCCCATTTGATGTCTAGAAATGCAAGGATAAGTTGCAAAAGGTAATGTTTAATGACACACTCAGCATGGAAGAACAGTTGGATAAGGCAAGTGACCTCAGAGCCGAGTTCAAGGCATTTCAAAAGGCAGGGGCAGAGATAGAAAGGATATATGGAAGATTCAATCGGGAGCTGGAAGTGTTTGATTATAGGATACATCATTTAAAGAACCCAAACCCATCTGACATTAACACTGCACTCGATGCCTGGTTGACTTATCGCAACAAGCTGGCCAGTGAGGACAAGATTGACTTGGATAAAGAATCTTGATGTTATTTTGAATACTCTACTAATGCAATCTCGTCACAATTGAAAATTTGCTATATCTGGGCAGCATGTGACTCAATTTTGTCTTCTTCTTGCTTCTAAAAACAGGATTTTCCACTAATATATTGAGTTGGCTAGTTAAAATGACTAGATTCAATGTATCTGAGGTTGTTTTTTGTCTTTTTCTTAAAAGACAAAATGTAATCCGGGAATTGATGTGGGCTATTTTTGATGTAATCTGGACCGTCGGTGTTGAGTTAATCTCCACCATTCATTTGAAAGCTAGGGTATGCTGCTTTCTATATAAAGGGCTGCCATTTCCGCTTTTGAAGAGAGAGATTTTGATGCCAAATTGTTGACTCTATGCCATTTGAAGTAATACAAAGCAAGTTTCTGCAGTCATTTTGAGAATTTGCATCTTGTGTTGAATCATTGTGGTTTTCATGGTTTGCTTCTTGCTCTCCTATAGTTAGATTAGTTGTGCTTTTATGATGTTAATGGTTTGCTAAAGTATTTGATGAATATTCTGAGTCCATACTTTTAGTTGTTTGCTGATGGTAAATAGCTGTGTAAAGTTAGTCTGAGCTTATTATTTGTGCTGAAGTTCAACTACATTTCACAAGTTAAGTTGCGTCATTTATTGGGTATTTAACCAATGAATGTGGTCTAAAAATCTTTTGACTTCCATTGAAGATAGCACCGTTTTCTGCAGCACTGTAACACCCATTTCAGTTTGGTAACTCAGAAAACTAGTTTAAAGTTTAGAATATTTGTCTACTGAAGGTAACCCTTGCATTGTGAATGTCACTTAGGATCCTTCGAAAACCCTAAACCTTTTGAATTTTCTTTAAAAACCACTGTTAGTTGTTAGAATAAGAATCTTAGCAGCATTGCATCTTGTCTATCAGCTGAAAATCACAATAGGGTGTATGTGTATTTTCTGCTCCAAACCTGAAGATTTGTATATTGCATGTAAGACCCCTTGTATAAACAGCTATAACATACCAACTGAGAAATTCCAAGCAAGCTAAGACCTAGCTGTATTATCCTTGGAGTAGTCTTACCTAGGGTAAGATACTTTTCAAGAGAGGTGTGAAACCAGCAATCACACCTGTGTTGCTGTGTGCTAAAACCACCATCAACACTAGCCTCAAACAGAAGTTTTGGGCTGAAGTTATAGCCACTGCTTGCTACCTAGTTAACAGGTCTCCTACCTCAGCGCTTGTTGATAAGACACCCATGGAGGTGTGGTCTGGTAAGAATCCCTCATGGAGACATCTTCATGTTTTTAGTTGTGAGGCATATGCACATGTGCCTAAGGAGAAGAGGTCAAAATTGGAGAACAAGGCAGTTAAGTGTATCTTCATTGGCTATGGTGTTGGTGTGAAAGGGTACAAGCTTTGGGATCCTATGACTGAAAAAGTGTTGTATAGCAGAAGTGTTATTTTCAAAGAGCTAACACCTTCTCTTGTTCTACAGTTAGAAGAAAAAGAAAAGAAAGAGGATGTGGTTCAGTTTCCTTCTACCCCTGAGAAGAATGAACCGAAAGATTTTGTTGGACCTAATGATGAGGAGAGCTCTAGTAGCTCTAAAAGTTTAGAAGAAGAAGTAGAACCTCCACCTCAGCCTTTGAGGAGGTCCACACGAATTAGGAAGCAACCTAAAAGGTTTGGTTATACATTGCTAGATTTTAGTTGTGCTTATGCCTTGATTACTAACATTGATGAGCCTAGAACTGTGACAGAGGCTATGGACATGAAGGATGCAGGTTCCTGGAAGGAGGCCATGGAGGATGAGATGGCTTCTTTAGAAAAGAATAAAACTTGGGACTGGGTGCTTTTGCCTAATGGACAGAAACCTGTTGGATGTAAATGGGTGTTCAAAAAGAAATCTGGAGCAGATGGTAGTGTTGAGAAGTACAAGGCCAGATTGATTGCGAAGGGGTATTCACAAGTGGAGGGAATTGATTATGGTGAAATTTTCTCTTCCGTTGCAAAACTGACATCTATTTGGTTCATGTTATCTCTTACAACAGCTTATGACTTAGAAGTGGAACAAATGGATGTGAAGACAACTTTCCTTCAAGATGACTTGGAGGAAGAAATTTATATGTCACAGCTTGAGCACTACGTGTTGAAAGGTAAAGAAACTTTGGTTTGCAAGTTAAAGAAGTCTTTTTATGGTTTGAAACAATCTCCTAGGAGTGGTACTTGAAGTTTGATGCCTTTGTGTTGTCCATTAGATTTCTAAGATTAAAATCATATCATTGTGTGTATTACAAGTTTGACAATGATCATATTCTCATTACTGCACTGTATGTTGATGATATGTTGTTGATTGGGAATGGTAAGAATATGTTTTCTGATTTGAAGTCTCAGTTGTCAGCACAATTTGAAATGAAAAACTTAGGGGCGACCAGGTACATTCTTGGGATGGAGATCAGAAGAGACAGAGCAAACAGAAAACTTTGGTTAAGCCAGAGTAAGTATGTGAAGACTATGTTGGAGAGATTCAACATGGCAAATTACAGACCATTGTGTGTTCCTGTTTCATTTGGGACAAAGTTATCTGTGAATGATTGTCTAAAGTCTCCTCCTGAGACGGAGGATATGAGCAGAATACCTTATGCTAGTGCAGTTGACAGTTTGATGTATGCTATGGTCTATACAAGACTAGACATTGCCCAAGTAGTGGGAGTCTTTAGTCAGTTTATGGCTAATCCTAGATGGGTACATTAGGATGTGGTGAAGAGAGTGTTCAGATATTTGAGGGATACTTCCAATTATTCCCTATGTTATCATGGTTATCCTATAGGACCTCAGCATTCTATGAGTATTCATGGATTTGTGGATTCTGATTAGACAGGTGATATTGACAGCAGGAGATCCACCAATGCTTATGTGTTTACCATGTTTAGTGGTGCTATTAGTTGGATGAGTAAGCGACAACCTGTGGTTGCTTTGTCCACGACAAAAGTTGAGTACATGGCAGCAACGCATGCTTGTAAGGAAGCCATTTGGCTTAAGAGGTGTTCAAATATTGATTTTGATGCAGGATAGATTACTATCTGTTGTGATAGTCAGAGTGCGATTTGCTTAGCAAAGAATCCTACTTTCCATGCCAGAACAAAGCACATTGATGTTCAGTATCATTTTGTTCATGATATGGTAGAAGATGGGAAGGTGATATTAGAGAAAGTAGACACTTTGAAGAATGTTGCAGATGCATTGACTAAACCTGTGGGCACAAAGAAGTTAAAATGGTGTTCGGAGTCTATGGGCCTCTTGGCCCCTAGCAATTAAAATCTTGTCATTCTTTTGGCTCTTGTAATGTGTTCGACAAGTGGGAGAATGTTGGGAATTAAGGTGTCTCAACCTTTGCAAATTCCTAGCATTGTTTATTTAATTGTGTATTTATTTATTGCCTAATTTTGTATTTACTTACACATTCAGTTTGGTCACTTAGTTGTGGTGGCATTGTGACATGTCATCCTACTTGGAATGTGACTTGGATGGTCAAGTCAAACTCACATGGATTTGGGCGTCCCATTTGAGGTGGCACTAATATGCCATGTGTCAGCATCTTGTGGTATGTGGAAGAGGATATTCCATATGACAGAATCTATGACGCGTAAGAGCCAAGTATAGAGATTCTCGGGACAAGTGAAGACAAGTGTCGTAAAGTATCTTTGCATGTGGAGAAGGCATCTTTGGGTGCCCAAGTTGGGCTATGACATGTTGTAAGAGGAATATGCTTTATTTAGCCTTGTATGACAGATTCTCTTACAACATTTAAGGTTGTTATGTTGGGCATATTTTTATGACAGTTGTAAGATGCGTAAGAGCATTTGTCATAGCTATTTTTAGCCTGGAGCACTCCAACTTTGGGAAGTCAAATCTGCCATATATGACAGATGTAAGAGAGGTATTTGTAGCTTGGACAAGTGTCCTTTAATGCGGGTAAATGGCCATATGACCAAGATGGATGCCCATCTCCAGAAGCTTCTTGTTTATGCCTTGTATCTCTATATAATGTGGAGTTTGGAGTTGTAGTTTGCATAGTTGATGTACATGTACTGTTATGCTGCTGAAATCACTCCAAAAATGACATTTGAAGACTCTTGGAAGAACTTGCATTGCAAGTGTATTGTAAACTGTTATTGTTTTGATAATACATTGTGCAAGTTTTAGAGTGTGGGGTTTTTTACTTGAAAAGGTTTTCCCCACGATATATCTTGTGTCACTCTCTTTATGTGTTGTGTTGCTGCTATAATCTTTATGTTATGTGTTTAACATTGCAGCAATTGTAAGGATTAAAAAGAATTTGCATACTATTCCCCTCATTAGATTGGTGTAGGAAGTGTGTTCCGCATACCTTGCTTCCTTTCATAAATATGATAGCAGCCTTGAGCTTTTAAAGGAGCTAGAAGGGGAGATATGAAGGGAACAGAAACCAAGAGACAAAAGGGGAGGATAGAAAATAAAAGATAAAAAAGAAGGACAAGAGTATGCAAGAAAAAAGGTTAGAAAGAAGAAAATTAGAGAAAAAAACATATCATTCAAGCAACCAAACAAATAAAACAACACACTGAAGTTAAAAATAAATTAAAGAATAATAATACAATAATATATATATAAATCAGATAGAAGTATAAATAAAAATGATATAACCCTATATATAAATTAGAAATAAGAATATATATAAAATAGAAATAAGTACAATAAATATAACACTAATAAAACTTACAAATATAACATTATATATATATATATATATATATATATATATATATATATATATATATATATATATATATATATATATATATACATTATCTACACTAATATATATATACACTAGATCAAAGTATAATAAATCCTACTATTTATACTTATATATATATGAGAATAATAATACAATGAAAAATATATAAATTAGATATAAACCTAAATATAAATTAAATATAAATTAGATATAAGTACAATAAATATAACACTATTTATAGTAATAAATATAAATATAAATATAAATGTAAATGTAAATATATATATATATATATATATAAATTAGATATAAACCTAAATATAAATTAAATATAAATTAGATATAAGTACAATAAATATAACACTATTTATAGTAATAAATATAAATATAAATGTAAATGTAAATAAATATATATATATATAACAAAAGTACAAAAGTGTTGACGACGAAGCAAGACCAAAACGAAATAAAAAAAAAGAACCCTCAAACTTACAACCTCACAAACTCAAAATTATAAGATAAGTATAAATTAGAGAGAATAAACAAACTCCTAAATGTAAATACCAAAGTGTGAAAAATGTGTGGGTGTGTGTGTAAAGAAACAAGGGAGAAAATGTCCTCGAAATGGAAAGTAAACAACAAAAACAAAAGAAAACCCAAATGGGGGGAGAGAGAACGAGAGGAGGTCAAGAAACTCAGTTAAGAGAGGAAGAGAGGAGAGGGAAGTGAAACAAGGGCAGACAAGAGGAGAAAGAAGCAAAAAAAGAAGACAAAGAAGAACTAAGGAAGGTGAGGGGCAAAGGAGGGAGGGGGAGAGAAGGGGGCTTACAGGTGGCCAAGTGAATCAAGAGGGATCAGGGCGTGTGGTGCAGGAGCACCTTGGCAAATTAATGTTGCCCTAAACAAATCTCTGATTTTGATTAAATTTGTAATGATTCAATATTGTATTGAGGTCCATCAAGTCATTTTTATGTGTTAAGGTCCTAGGAGGGGTTTAATGTTTAAGTCTTTTGTCCATTTTTGACAAGTTGTCATAAAAATGTAAAATTCCTAAAAAAATGTAAAATGAGGGAAGGTGAAGGGTCACCTTGTTCCAATTCGTTGGAAAATAGTTGGAAGAGGAGTAGAAAGTTTTGAAATGCCTTTAAAAGGCCTTGTAACATCCAAAGAATGTGTGGGTGATTGTAAGTTTGAAGATTGTATTAATAAAGGCACTGTTTTGAGTGTAATTCCTTAGAAATTCACTGTTTTCTGTAGGTGTACGGCTCTGTATGACCCCATGTGCATGTAAAAGTTTTTGAAAATGATGGTACAAACAATCACCCTCCATTCCCTCTTTGTTTCATGCAGATTGATGGACTTTTGAGAAAGATATTGCCATTCTTGTGTTGACTGTCAAGAAACCCTGATTAGGGTAAACAGTGGCTTGGAAATCTTGTGTTTCTTCTGATTTTTCCATTGCATGTTACTAACCCCTTGATGGAAACGACTGTAGTAGCATTTGCTTTCAAATCCCTGAGGTCTCCGACCAAATAGCTAAGGCTAAGGTGAGAAAATCTAAGTTTTATGACTGTTTTTCTGTTACAGTCTAGAAAATAGTATTTTGGGACAGTCTTGAGATACAAGTGTAGTGTTTGTTAAAAATATGGATGGGATTGAACTTTTGATGGATATTTAAGCTTTAATAGACCTATTTTGATGTATTCCAAGTGTTGTTTGGGAGAGTTTAAAGTCAGAGGTTGTAGAACCAATAAGCCTTGTGTGCATGCAAGCCTAATAGGCCTATTTAACTCGCTGTCAGTCCATTTTTGGACAGTCTCTTCCAAAGTAAGCTATAGTGATTTCCTGATATGTTTGAGAACACCTTAATGGGTACTCAAAACACCCATCATAGTCTAGAGAAGAGTCTTATGCAAAAAGTTATGAGTGACTGTCCTTCAAAACAGGCCTACAAGATGTTATGACAGTCAACGAAGGAATTGTTGCATGTATGTTGGGACAGTCCTTGGTAATTGTTGGTTTGAGTGAGTTAAGGGATATGAAGACATGGTGAAACCTTGTGTGGGTCAGAGGTGTTGAAAATCCAAATATGCTTGAATAGAAACCATTGCATGGTGAAGTTCTCTTGTGAACTTGAAGCCTCAAATGGATTGAAAGCTATAGTTATGCAATATGATAGTATGGAGTTGAGTTTGATATCTTTTCCTCTGCATCAGCGTGACTGGAGAGTATTCAAAATAGGATACCGAGCTGGGCTAATCTGCCACCCTTCATCATGATTAAGATTGGTGGGGTGGCGTTTAAGAGGAAACTCCAAGAAGCTTTCTTCATTAAATGCCACCCCACCAATCTTAATCATGATGAAGAGTGGCAGATTAGCCCAGTTTGATATCCTATTTTGAATTCCCTCTAGTCACGCCCTGATCCCTCTTGATTCACCTGGTCACTTGTAACCCCGCCTTCTCTCCCCCTCCCTCCTCCTCTGTCCCTCACCTTCCTTAGTTCTTCTTTGTCTTCTTTTTTTGCTTCATTCTCCTCGTGGCTTCCCCTATTTCACCCCCCTCTTCCCTCTCCTCTCTTCCTCTCTTAACTGAGTTTCTTAACCTCCTCTCATTCTCTCTCTCCCCCCCTTTGGGTTTTCTTTTGTTTTTGTTGTTTATTTTCCATTCCGAGGACATTATCTCCCTTGTTTCTTTACACACACGCCCACACATTTTTCACACTTCGGTATTTACATTTAGGAGTTTGTTTATTCTCTCCAATTTATACTTATCTTATAATTTTGAGTTTGTGAGGTTTGTAAGTTTGAGGGTTCTTTTTTTTTTTTTCATTTTGGTCTTGCTTCGTCGTCAACACTTTTGTACTTTTGCTATATATATATATATATATATATATATATATAATGCTCAGTGATATATCTTTAAAGCTTACCTCTGGGAAAGGAGCTTCCTGCATTAGTGATAATGTACATGGATATTATCGTGGACACGTCACCCCTGCATGCAAATCTCTTCGTCCAAGTGAGTATATTCTTACATCTACCATTTTCGAAAAATCTAGATCCTTAATCTAATATATATATATATATATATATATATATATAATGTTATATTTGTAAGTTTTATTAGTGTTATATTTATTGTACTTATTTCTAATTTATATATATTCTTATTTCTAATTTATATATAGGGTTATATCATTTTTATTTATACTTATATCTAATTTATATATATTTCATTGTATTATTATTCTTTAATTTATTTTTAACTTCATTGTGCTATTTTATTTGTTTGGTTGCTTGAATGATATGTTTTTTTCTCTAATTTTCTTCTTTCTAACCTTTTTTCTTGCATACTCCTGTCCTTTTTTATCTTTTATTTTCTATCCTCCCCTTTTGCCCCTTGGTTTCCGTTCCCTTCATATCTCCCCTTCTAGCTCCTTTAAAAGCTCAAGTCTGCTATCCTATCTTACACTCTCCTCTTCCTGTTGATGGATCATTGAGCATGATCTGAAACGTTGAATAAAAAACGTATGATCTGAAACGTTGAATCAAAAACATACACAGTTGTATCCAGAAGCACTCTAATTATTATTGTCATGGACTGTGGAAAACTCATGTCTAAAATTGTATTCTATTCAATGGAAACACAAAGCATACAAAGAGATGAGATGATATGAGATGCTCATATGAGAGCGATGGGTGGGTCTATATAGGATATTCCACCCAAGAGACGAAAAACACAACCAATATGGGATAAAGTGAAAAAGTCCTTAAGTAAACTTAACCTGGTGTGAAAAGGACTTAAGTGGAGAACTAGCTAGGAAATAAACTAGTTAGATAAAGTACCTCGTTCACACTAACACAATTAAACCATTCCGAAGGATCCACAAATCAACAAATGGTATTTTAATTAATCATGAGATCCCCCACAAACTGTTAAGTAAACCTAATAGTTAAGGAAAACTTGAACTCTTGAGTGTTTTTGTAAAACTTGTAGACTATTAATCAAAGAGTGTAGAAGTTTTTTGTTAATCTAAAATGAATCCCAACTGCTTTCGGAGATTGATTTTTGTCTAGAAGCTTGATTCCAATTGGATGACAATGATTCTATTAAATTTCTAAAGGCTAATCAAAAGAATGGTTAATTGGGGATCCAAGTAACATGCTATACAATATTTAGTTTAGTTTGTTAGACCATATTAAGGTGATAACCCGATAATCAATTTGGTGAATTAAAAAGAAATTTTGGTTTGGTTTTTGGTAGCTTGGTTGGGTTTTACACTAGTAAGCTGCTAAATGGTGTTTATTAACACCACACCCCTTTGCAAACATAGGTATAAATTAAGGCTAGCTAATTCCAAGTGTTAGAATAGATGAAGTTCAAATCAACGGGCCAGGTTTAGATCAATGCATAGGGTTCAGATCCACATGCATGAAGGTTAGTTCTATAGCTACAAAAGTGAACTAAAGCATTAAACATGGAGTTCATTGATATTGAGGCATTCATCTAATTGTTTCTAAAGGACTGATACATTAGTGAATTAATTTTTGGTATATGTAACAACATATCTTCATTTAAAGACACGACATTTTCACAATCTATGAAAATGAAATGGAATGCTCTATATGATCTAAAACTTTGATACAAAAACTCTCACACAATTTCTACAAGAAGCATTTTAATTCATTTCTTCATCAAATTTACAACTAAATACTATTATTTTATTATTGTAACTCTCACATAATTTCCACCAAAAGCATTTTAATTCATTTCTTCATCAAGCTTACAACTAAGTACTATTATTTTATTATTGTGTTCCATGACATTAATACAAAAACTCTCACAATTTTTAATACAAACATTTCAATTCATATCTTCATCAAATTTAGAAATAAATACCATATTTTATTACTTAATTTCTAAACATTTAAATAGATAATATAATCAAACCCAATTCATTAAGAATCTAAAATTTAATACTTACTTATATTAAATATATTATTTTACCCTAAATTTATTTGAAAAGGTCAAAAAGATTATTAATTTTATTTTCAATACTTTTGATTTTTAAAGAGGGGACCCCAAGCACGTTGCACTGAATACACCTACTGTGGTACATTTTGGAAGGGACCCTTTTGTTGGGTTTATCTACAAGTTGTGCAGGATAAGTAATTGAAGTTTGTGTACTTCAGCAAATTGTTCAATGGCGGGTTTTTTAATGTGGTTGAGACATTGAACTTTATGAATGTTGTCTAAGATTGCTGTACTTTGACTTTATACACCCTGGAATTGTACAAATAATTGAACTCATATAAATAAGAAAATCCAATGTGGTTGTGACATTCAACTTTATAAATGTTGTATACCTAAGATTGCTGTACAAATGACCATCTCCAACTCCCCAAGTTCAATACAAACGTGCTGTTATGACTTATAAAGTCTAAAATAGCCAACTCCAACCAACGGCAACAATCTTCCTTTCTTCCCTGGTCAACTTTGTCTGTCAAAAGACGAGCAGACAGAGAAAAAAAAGAAGAAATCTTAGCGTGTAAAGAGTATTTCCAAAAGCAACGTGCTGTACTCCTACAACTTAATTTCCACCATTATTAAAGACTTGGTTTGTTGTATATAAATATGGATAAGGACGGTGAGTCAAAGAGCACACAGTAACTGCACGCCTTTCTTACCCAAGTGCAATAAAACACTGGACTTTACAACCAGAAAGCAATCAGAATGGTATATAATACTAACAAATTTATATTTTAAAAAATATATTTAAAGTACGTCTTTTTCAGGTGTCTAATGTTAGGATTAGTGATTAAAAATAGGCGTCTCGAGAAGGATATTTCTGGCAAAAATAGGGAAGGATATCTCAACATACTTTAGATATATTTTTTAAAATATAAATATGTTAGTGGCATTCGAAACAGTAAGGATAATCATAACCATAACACTAACCCTAACCTTAAATCTGACCCTGATTTACTCCTACAACTGTAATTTCCACCATTATTAAAGACTGAGTTTGTTGTATATAAATATGGCTATGGACGGTGAGTCAAAGAGCACACAGTAATTCAGGCCATTCTTACTCAACTGCAGTAAAATACAGTGAACTTTACACCCAGAAAGCAATCAGAGTGGTATATAATATTAGTATGGCAACCAACCATAGAAAGGCTGGCTAAGTTGCGTGACGTATAAGTGCTGCAAGTTTTGCGCGGTCGGTCACGTGGACGGCCGGGACCGACCGCGTAAAGAATAAAATAGCTTAAAAGTGCAGTACGTCCAAGGTTGTGAAAGCCTGTAAAGCCGTCCACGTGAGCTGTTTCTCCATTGACTGGGCCTGCTTAAATGACAATTGCTTTGGCATTTAAGCCAGTCAACTATATATTTTTGTTAATTCAGTTAGCTACGGTTCTAGGTTTAACTACAAATTCCTGCTCATAATGGCTCCACTACATGTGTCATGAGTAATAAGTTTTTAGTGGCTTTATAATGCTCTTGCTGTTCTCTAGCTTTATGGGGGTTTAACTACCCTTCGTACATGTGAAATTTTGAGTGCCATAATGTCTAGATGAGCGAGTGGGTGGGAAGAAAACACACCTTACTCATAAATTCAATTATAAGTCTAATATGAAGTAATTATATGAATTAAGTTTTGATAGGTTGATATAGATAAATAAAGGTTGAGAAGGATCAATAGATAAATGAAATTTTTCGAAGTATTGGAAGGTTCATAGTTTGATAGGTTGAGATAGATAAATGAAAGTTGATAAGGATCAATAGATAAATGAAAGTTGAGAAGGATTGGAAGGTTCATAGCTTGATAGATTGAGATAGATAAATGAAAGTTGAGAAGGATTGGAAGGTTCATAACTTGATAGGTTGAGATAGATAAATGAAAGTTGATAAGGATCAATAGATAAATGAAAGTTGAGAAGGATTGGAAGGTTCATAGGTTGATAGGTTGAGATAGATAACTGAAAGTTGAGAAGGATCAATAGATAAATGAAAGTTGAGAAAGATTGGAAGGTTCATAGGTTGATAGGTTGAGATAGATAAATGAAAATTGAGAAGGATCAATAGATAAATGAAAGTTGAGAAGGATTGGAAGGTTCATAGCTTGATAGGTTGAGATAGATAAATGAAAGTTGAGAAGGATCAATAGATAAATGAAAGTTTTCGAAGGATTGGAAGGTTCATAGCTTGATAGGTTGAGACAGATAAACGAAAGTTGAGAAGGATAAATAGATAAATGAAAGTTTTCGAAGGATTGGAAGGTTCATAGCTTGATAGGTTGAGACAGATAAATGAAAGTTGAGAAGGATTGGAAGGTTCATAGCTTGATAGGTTGAGACAGATAAATGAAAGTTGAGAAGGATCAATAGATAAATGAAAGTTAAGAAGGATTGGAAGGTTCATAGCTTGATAGGTTGAGATAGATAAATGAAAGTTGATAAGGGTCAATAGATAAATGAAAGTTTTCGAATGATTGGAAGATTCATAGCTTGATAGGTTGAGATAGATAAATCAAAGTTGAGAAGGATTGGAAGGTTCGTAGCTTCATAGGTTGAGATAAATAAATGAAAGTTGATAAGGATCAATAGATAAATGAAAGTTTTTGAAGGATTGGAAGGTTCATAGCTTGATAGGTTGAGATAGATAAATGAAAGTTGAGAAGGATCAATAGATAAATGAAATTTTTTGAAGGATTGGAAGGCTTCATTAGAAATTGGATTGATGTGAATTTTGACTATTGTGATGTTTCAATTGAAATTTGCAATCAAAAATCTGAAATTGGATTTGAGATTAGAGAGTTGAGATAATTAAGATCTAACGGTTATAGGACTTAGGATAAGGTTGCACCTACAATTTGATCTACTTGGCGTGATTCTACTCTAGGTGGCGTGATTTTGTCTATTGTAGAAACTGATCTATTATACTTGCAGAAAATGTTTACTTGGATGATATATGTGAGGAAAATAGAGTGGTGCTAAAGAGCATCGTTGGAAGCCCACTATACAAGTGTTGAAGTATGGAACTTCATTAAATTTGAATCAATAAGCATCTAGAAATGAATGAGCCAACATGGCAAGTCCAATGATAACAAAGTTCCCAAAAGTGAGCCTACAAGGCACAAAAACAAAAAACTATGATATTTGAGAGATGTCTCTAGGGTAATGTTTTGTTTGTTGACCATCTAAAACTCCCCAAGTATTTCTTTGTTTTCCATTTGTATCCATTAATTATTCATGCTTTATTTTTCTTTAAAAATGAATTCTCTACCCTAAGTTACAAGGTCGTTGGTTGGTTCAAGCATTGAACACATGTTCACCCCAACAAACAACATTTTTGCCTTGGTGGACTTGCACTTGTTGCGATAATTTTTTTATTACTCCAAGCAATTGTTGCAAGTATGGGTCTAACAGGTGTTGTCATTGATGTCAACATACTCATGTTGCATTAATGAGAAGGATTGGATGAGCTGTGTGCTGAGGATATTGAGAAAATTAGTCTCAATCAGGAACAGTGAAGAACAGTGATGACAAGAAGATAAAAGTCCACAATAGATTGAGGATTAGAGGATGCGGTTTAAAGGGTTTGTAGATATAAGTCTGGAGATGATCCAGTAAAGTTTTCAGAGGTCCACATGAAGATCTGAAGAAGTTATGGCTGCTCAAGTAGAACCGGTTCCGGCAGGTGTTCAGAGGTGACAGGGTGTCACAGATAGGTCCGGTGAGCTCCGAAAGTGCATCATCCCATTCTGCAGATTGGAGGGAGTATTGAGGAAGTCCTTGAGAAGTGTCAACTAGATTGGCTCGTGGTTTGAAGGTTCGATAGAGCCTGTTCATTTGTGATAGTGATGACAGACTGTGTTCTTGAAGCTCCGGATGAAGGAGAGAAGAACTCCAGTAAGTTGATAAAGTGCGGATGCTCTTGGTGGCTCAAGAAAGGCTGTGGTGATCTTTGAATCATGTCTAGTTCATGTTGGCGGTCTGCATTGAAGTTAGAGTTTGGATTTGATGAATAACCACTGAATGTTGGTATACTTCTTGAGACTGGCCGACCGGATGTATTACACGTCTTCCGGAGGATCTATAAGTGTTTGCCGACTTAGATGAGTGTTCCTAAGTCGATGCCTTGTATAAATAAAGGATTGTGAAGTCATTCCAAAGTGTGTCTTGTGGAGATAAGTGTGTGGTAGCGAAGAAGAGAGCGAAAGACAAAGCAGAAGTGTTTGGGCTTTAATGGAACTGATTCAAGCATGGTGAAGATGTTATTCTCCAGTTCATATATGTGATACTTATTTCTTTGTAGACAGTGTGTCTCTTGTAGGTAGTGAGCCTCTTGTGAGCAGTGTGCTCGGGCAGTGAGCCCTAATTGGCATGTGCCATTTGTTCTTTCTATTCTTCTAACAGAGAATACATTCTTGGGTTAATCACCCCATGGTTTTTCCCTTAACTAGGTTTTCCACGTCAAAATCTTGGTGTCTTATGTGTTGTTGAGTTTCTACTTTTGATTTGAATGCATTATGTTTCATGTTTAATATATTGCTAATCACCAAGAAGTTTTAAGTGTGTAAATTGGAGAAAGTTTTGGCAGAACTGATTCACCCCCCCTCTCAGTTGTGTGCCCTAAATCTAACAATTGGTATCAGAGCCAAGTTCCTCTAAAAGGAGCTTACGCTTGAGGAGATCCAGAATGTCATCCTACAAGAAGGATAGTCCAAAGATTGATGGATCCAACTTTGCTCTTTGGAAAGGTCGCATGAAATGTCACTTGTAGTGTATGGGAATGGCGTACCGGTCCATGGTTACAAAGGCGTATGTACCTCCACAGGGTGGTCTGACAACCCTAAATGAACTCACAGATGCTAAAAACAATCTGCGGACCAAAGAGGCTCTTCTAAGCGCTTTATCTGACTCAGAGCTCTCAAATGTTATTGACCTGCCAACTGCTTTTGAGATTTGGAATAAACTAGAACTTTTGCGTGAAGGAGACAAGTATGTTAAATGTGCAAGGTTACAGAGTCTAAAAGGGAAATTTGAAAGGCTGAAGATGAGAGATGATGAAAATATTACTACTTTTATGCCAAAAGTAAATGAGCTGGTTTGTGGAATCAGAAATGTTGGTGGAGTCTTGGATGAAAATGAGATTGTTGGCAAAATCCTCAGATCCCTTCCTGCCTCTTACAAAATCAAGGTTGCTACCATTGATGAATTCAGAGCCCATACAATTGTCACAAGAGACCAATTGGCTAGCAAACTGGCTGCATTTGAAATGACTGAGTTTGGAGATGATCCCCCCAAGACTGAATCTGCATTCAAAGCCAGTGCCTCTATGAAAGGTAAACAAAGATTTGATTCGGGAGAGAACTCATCAAGGAAACTGTCATGGTATGAAAAAGCAAGAAAAGACCTAGAAGAAGAAGTAGAAACTGCTCAACTTGAAGCCCTCATTGCAAAGAGACTACCAAGAGGATTCGGTAAGTATGAAGGAAAATTGCCTTTCAAGTGTTTTAACTGCAATAAGATCGGTCATTTTGCCTCAAGATGTCTGGAAAGATTTTCAAAGCCTAATCCTAATAGATCAAGTTTCCAAAAGAATTGTTACTATGTTCATGAAGAAGATGATAATGAAGGAGTAACAGATGATGAATCAGAGACAGGAAACAAATCCGGAAGTGAATGGGTGTTCATTGCCATCAAGGAAGAAGAACCAATATCCTCTGTATTTGTCAATCATAAAGTTGTAGAAAGAGCTCTGGCTGCCCAAGTTGAAGAAAAGGATGATTGGGTCATTGACAGTGGTTGCTCTCACCATATGACAAGTGACAAAAATAAGTTCATAGATTTGGAAAGGTATGAAGGAGGAGTGGTGAAGTTTGGTGATAATTCTGCTGGTAGAATCAGAGGAAGAGGAACTATTTCTTTTGATGGAAGAAACAAAACCGGTAATGTTCTATATGTTGAAGGCTTGAAGCACAATCTTCTCAGTGTTGGACAGTTGGTGGACAAAGGCTATGATCTCCGGTTTAAGGATGGAAAATGCAAAATCTTTGAAAGTTCTGGAACAGAGATTGCATTCGGTGCTCAAACTAAAGGTAATATCTTCCACTTGGTTGGTACTGGTAAAAGTTGCTTATTTGTTCAAGTTGATCAGAGTTGGTTATGGCATAGAAGGATGTGTCATGTGAATTTTGATAATATCATCAAGATAAGCAATACTCAAGCTGTAAGGGATCTTCCAAAATTGGTGAAACCTACTAACAGCTTGTGCAAGGAATGTCAACTGGGGAAATAGAACAGAGTCTCATTCAAAAGCAAGGATCAATCCTCTACCGGATTATTGGAATTAGTTCATACTGATCTGTGTGGTCCGACAAGAATCAAGAGTATGCAAGATGACAAATATTTCATGTTATTGATTGATGACCATTCCCAGATGATGTGGGTTACCTTTCTGAAAGAGAAATCAAAAGCTTTTGAGAAATTCAAAATCTTTAAGGCCATGGTAGAGAATCAAACTGGATTGAAACTGAAATGTCTGAGGTCTGATAGAGGTGGTGAATTCACATCCGGTGAGTTCATAGATTTTTGTGAGAAGCATAGCATAAAGAGACAGTTGTCTGCTCCTAGGACTCCACAGCAGAATGGAGTAGTAGAGAGAAAGAACCGGACCATCCAGGAAGCATCCAGGACAATGATGATGGAAGCAAATGTTCCTTAGATGTTTTGGAGAGAAGTTGTCAGCACTGCAGTCTATACACTCAATCAAGTTCAAATCAGAAGCAATACTGGTAAGACTCCTTATGAACTTTGGTTTGGCATCACTCCTACTGTAAAGTATTTCAGAGTTTTTGGTAGCAAATGTTACATTAAAAGAGATGAAGATCTAGGAAAGTTTGATGCTAGAAGTGATGAAGGAATCTTCTTGGGTTAGTCCACTCAAAACAAAGCATACCAATGTTACAATAAGAGACTAAGAAAGATGATAGAAAGTACAAATGTAAAGGTTGATGAAGGAATTGAGAAACCTTCAAGGTTTTATGAATATGATGATGATGATCAGAATCGTGTTCTGATTCAAGGAGCCCAAAGCCCTTCCGGTACTTAGAATCAAACAGATCCGGTAATTCAGGAAGAAGAGATGAATCACAATGAGCCTGATCAAGAATTAGAAGTGCAGGAAACTCCTAAAGTTCCCAGGTATGTAAGGCTGAACCACTCTGAAGATCAGATCATAGGTGATAAAAGCAAAGGAGTTCTAACAAGAAGGAGAATTGCTCAAGATCCAGAAGAGTATTGTTTGATCTCTAAAATTGAACCTAAGACAGTGAATGAAGCTTGCAATGATGAAAACTAGACTAAAGCAATGGAGGAAGAGCTGGTGCAAATAGAGAAAAATCACACTTGGGATCTTGTTCCCAGACCTAGAAACAAGAATGTGATTGGAACCAAATGGGTCTTCCAGAACAAACTTAATGAAGTTGGTGAAGTAATCAGAAATAAAGCCAGATTGGTCTGCAAGGGATACTCTCAAATAGAAGGAATTGATTTTGAAGAAACTTTTGCTCCGATGGCAAGAATTGAAGCAGTCAGATTATTTCTTGCCTTTGCTGCCTTCAAGGATTTCAAAGTATATCAGATGGATGTCAAGTCTGCCTTTCTAAACAGTGATTTGGAAGAAGTGTAAATAAAGCAACTGGATGGATTTCAGTTGTCTGATCATGGTGATATGGTCTGCAAATTGAAAAAGGCACTTTATGGTTTAAAGCAAGCCCCAAGAGCTTGGTATGAAAGATTGGATAAGCATCTTCTAAAGATTGGATTCAACAAAGGTATTGCTGATAGTAACTTATATTTCAAAATTGATCATGAAAATATCTTGATTGTTGAAGTATTTGTTGATGATATCATCTTTGGAGGAAGAGATAGTATGTGTCAAAATTTTGCAAACCAAATGAAAAGTGAGTTTGAGATGTCTATGCTTGGTGAGATGAATTTCTTCTTGGGTTTGCAAATTACTCAAACAAAGAAAGGAATCTTCATTTCTCAGACCAAATATGTGAAAGAATTGTTGAAGAAATTTGGGATGGAAGATTCAAAGCCAATGAATACTCCCATGGCAACCAGATGTAAGTTGAGAAAAGATGATGACTCTCCTAAGGTAGACCAGACAAAGTATAGATCAATGATTGGTGGATTGTTGTATCTCACTCAAACTAGACCAAATATAATGCAAGCTGTTGGTCTTGTGGCTAGATTCCAGGCTGATCCCAGAGAATCTCATGTCATGGCAATCAAAAGGATTTTTAGATATCTAAAAGGGACAATTGAGTATGGGTTGTGGTATCCTAGAGATCATGATTTCTCTCTTCATGCATATATAGATGCAGATTGGGCAGGAGATGTGAATGACTGGAAGAGTACCAGTGGTGGAGCATTCTTTTTGGGAAAGAGATTGGTTTCTTGGCTAAGCAAGAAACAAGAGGCAATATCTCTGTCTACAACTAAAGCAGAATGCATTGCTGCAGCAGGTAGTTGCACTCAAATTTTGTGGATGAAGTAGATGCTAAGAGACATCAAAGTAGAGTATGAGGAGCCTATCATAATCTTCTGTGATAATTCAAGTGCAATAAGCATTTCTAAGAATCCGGTGTTGCATTCTAAGACTAAGCATATATCTATCAAATTTCACTTTCTAAGAGAGCAAGTGAACAAGGATGAAGTCAGACTGGAGTTTGTGCCCTCAAAGGATCAGATTGCAGATATCTTTACTAAACCTCTTCCCAAGGACTCTTTTGAGTATCTCCGAGAGAAGTTAGGGGTTATTGCCCCTCCGGTGATGAACTAGGATGCACTGATGTGCATCAGTCCGGTGGATATCACAATCATATCTTGTGATCCGGATTGGTGATGGAGAGCTACTACTCAGGGGGAGTAGCTGGTATGATTCTGATATGTTAGAGTTGCAAGTATGAGCCCTTTGCCATTGATGTCAAAGGGGGAGAGAAGACGTGAAAAACAAGTGGTTGTTGATCAAAGGGGGAGTAGTAAAGGAAGAGAAGACATGTGAATGGTTGTTGCTGATAGGGGGAGTTGTGACAGTAAGGACAAGTTCTTGTCCTGATGTTTTTTTTTTCACATCATATGTTGCCATCAATGACAAAGGGGGAGATTGTTGCAAGTACGGATCTAACAGGTGTTGTCATTGATGTCAACATACTCATGCTGCATTAATGAGAAGGATTGGATGAGCTGTGTGTTGAGGATATTGAGAAAATTAGTCTCAATCAGGAACAGTGAAGAACAGTGATGACAAGAAGGTAAAAATCCACAATAGATTGAGGATCAGAGGATGCGGTTTAAAGGGTTTGTAGATATAAGTCTAGAGATGATCCAGTAAAGTTTTCAGAGGTCTGCATGAAGATATGAAGAAGTTATGGCTGCTCAAGTAGAACTGGTTCCGGCAGGTGTTCAGAGGTGACAGGGTGTCACAGATAGCTCCGGTGAGCTCCGGAAGTGCATCATCCCATTCTGCGGATTGGAGGGAGTATTGAGGAAGTCCTTGAGAAGTGTCAACTAGATTGGCTCGTGGTTTGAAGGTCTGGAAGAGCCTATTCATTTGTGACAGTGATGACAGACTGTGTTCTTGAAGCTTCGGATGAAGGAGAGAAGAACTCCAGTAAGCTGATAAAGTGCGGATGCTCTTGGTGGCTCAGGAAAGGCTGTGCTGATCTTTGGATCATGTCTAGTTCATGTTGGCAGTCCGCATTGAAGTTAGAGTTTGGATTTGATGAATAACCACCGGATGTTGGTATACTTCCTAAGACTGGCCGACCGGATGTATTACACGTCTTCCCGAGGATCTATAAGTGTTTGCCGACTTAGATGAGTGTTCCTAAGTCGATGCCTTGTATAAATAAAAGATTGTGAAGTCATTCCAAAGTGTGTCTTGTGGAGATGAGTGTGTGGTAGCGAAGAAGAGAGCGAAAAATAGAGCAGAAGTGTTTGGGCTTTAATGGAACTAATTCAAGCATGGTGAAGATGTTATTCTCTAGTTCATGTATGTGATACTTATTTCTTTGTAGACAGTGTGTCTCTTGTAGGCAGTGAGCCTCTTGTGAGCAGTGTGCTCGGGCAGTGAGCCCTAATTGGCATGTGCCATTTGTTCTTTCTATTCTTCTAACAAAGAATACATTCTTGGGTTAATCACCCCGTGGTTTTTCCCTTAACCGGGTTTTCCACGTCAAAATCTTGGTGTCTTATGTGTTGTTGAGTTTCTGCTTTTGATTTGAATGCATTATGTTTCATGTTTAATATACTGCTAATCACCAAGAAGTTTTAAGTGTGTAAATTGGAGAAAGTTTTGGCACAACTGATTCACCCCCCCCCCCCTCTCAGTTGTGTGCCCTAAATCTAACAGCAATGACTTCATGCAAAACAACAAACTCGTCATGTTCATTCAAACATGCGAATAACTTCAAAAACATGAGTTTCCCTTTAGTTCTTCCTCTAGTCATGACCATTTTAGCTATACCTATCATGTCATTGATTCCAAATCACTAGAGGCTTAAACAAATTAACCAATTTGATGCAAGGACATCTCAAGGGTCATGCAATCTTGCATCATCCAAAAATATGTTTGAGCACACACAAGTCTTTCTAGCATGCATTAGTTTTGTTTTATTTATATTTCATGCATCAATGGTTACTCTTACATTTCTTTCTTGGAGGGCATTGTATTCATGAGTCACACGTTGAATAGTAGTTCCATGTGTGCTCATTCCCATGCATTCTTGATGATGTGTCATTATATAATTTGCCATCGATTAATCATGTGTTCCTTACTAACACCTTTGAAGTTGAAACAATTACCTTGGAACCTGAATCATATTGAGATTGATAATGAGTTTTCTTGTAAGAAAATGTATTGATTAAAGATATAGACTTATATATACACAATAGATCTAAGGATTTGGGGTTGGCCAAAAAGGGATTATAGAGGTTGGATTGTTGGGCATGATTTTGGATTGACTATTATAGGATTCACATATGCATAGAATTTTTGTATATTGCATTATAATCTCTTGAGTATGAATAGCTACATGTTTCAATAAATATTAAATATGTTGAATTTATTTGTATTAATTCTTTGAATATCTTAATTTGTGTCTTTCAATAAATCATAAAAGAGGAGAGTTGTTCTCCACAATGTAAGACAATCATATCTATGTTGCATTACAAGTGGTTCAAAAGAGAAAATGGCCCATAGAGGAAATGGTAGGAGAAATGGTAGAAATGTTAGCGCATTGTGCGATGATTTGGCTACCACACTAACAATTATTCAAGCCAAGCTCTAACCCATTAAAATTGTGCAAAGGTGAGGAATGCTTGTGGTAGATTTCAATGATGATGATTGAGCAGATCAAGGATTGCATGAGGATAGTGACCAAATTCAAAGTACTATCTGCCAAGGAAAAGCTTGCCTTAGTGTTAATGAAGGCAGGGAACAAATTGAGGTTTGATCTTCCAAGCTACTCTAGAAGATTTCTTAGACTCGATCACTAAGCTAGAGAAGTATTTTGAGTTTCAATCCATAGATGATCTAAAGCACACAAAGCACATTGCCATAAATTTGAAGGGGCATATTGTCTTGTGGTGGTATTCGATTCAAAAACATTGCATACATAAGGAAAAATGTAAGATTACTAGTTGGGGTTGTTTGGCCACTAAGTTGAAAGAGAAGTTTCTACCTACCGACTATTCATTAGATCTATGTAGAAAACTCTAGAATTTGTAACAACAAGAGACCACACTAAAGAAATACATAGATGAGTTCTATTGACTCAATAAATTTACATTGGTTATTTGGAGGATGACACAGAGGTCCTAAGGTATGTCAATGGTTTGTGCACTTCCTTTCAAGATGAGTTATTTGTTGTAGACTCATTCCATGGAAGAATCCTACCAACTTGCACTCCACATAGAGGAGAATTTGTCTCATAGATAACAAGGCATGCGCAACCAAGGCTAGGATGGAAAGAGAAAATAGGGTGATGGAAAATTCGGTTGATTTGGGTTTTATGGTTAAATTTTCGTGGCTTCCTTGTTACATATGTGGCTACCCTACTTGGAGTTGACATGTGTGACTTTTATGCCATTACAAACCCTTTGGTTTAAGCCCACATGGCTTTAGAACTATAATAACCCCACTTTTAATAGAACTCGCCTCCTTGTTCTATCAGCCTATATGGCAACTCCATAAGAGTTAGCAGGTTTTTTGGTGGCTTTGCTACAACTGGTAGCTCCAACAAATTTTAATAGTGTCTCTAGATTTAATTGATCCTTCAAATTTATCTAGAGATATCTACATTTGGTATAACCTTCAAAGTTGGTGGTAGTTTCACCAAAGTGTTAGGAATTTGCAGGTCTAATTAAACCAATTCCACATAACCCAATAGGAGAAACAAGATGCTGAAACAAACCATAATGCAAAGATCAAATGAACAAGCAACAAGGAGCACAAGATATACCCCAGGAAAACCCTTTACAGGGAATAACCCAGACTCCAAAAGCATCCACGCTCAAATGTATTATTCAGCAATATGAAATTACAATACAATCCATGAGCCTCCATGAATACCTCTGGATCCATCAAGCACCTCCAATGCATTCTCCGTATGTACAAGCATGAATCCACACATCACCTGCCATGCTTCACAATATGCACTTACAGGAGAGAGCTCGATACAATGACAGCCTCACAAACCTCCAATCCACCTACAATGAAACAACCAACATTACCCAAACCACTAACCATGTGCTTGCTTTTATAGACCAAGCTCACACAAATACAATTTGTGGTATTGGATAAAACAATGTGCCCTAAAAACCATGGTAACACAAAATCATTAACTTATAAACCCACTTGACCCCACATTTGACTATTGGTACTAACCTTTCCCAATAAATCAAATAATACAAATAATAATTAATTACTCTGTGTCCCACACACATAAAATGTTACAATACAACTTATACAAGTGGTAACCGAATAAAATAGTACAATATTATGCAAGGTGTACAACACCTATCCCAACATTCGCCCACTTGTTGTATACATTGTATAAGGGTCAATACATGAAATACATCATCATAGGTAAACATGAAATCACATGAATCTCCAGAATGCTCTCGTGGTCCAACAAGATATCTGTAACAAAGCAAAGTGACCACCATCTCAAGCAAGAACTCCTGTCATCCTCCAATATGCCACCTATGGAAGAAAAGGAATATGCCAAGGTGAAGATGCACCAATCCAAAGAACACAAGCATCAAATCCCAGTGATAACATAAGGCTCCAAGCTGCTGTCAAAAGGTAAAAACCCCACATGACTGAAAATAGCACCCACAATATATGCTAATACATCCAACCATCCATACCTCATAGGTATCAACAATATCAATAAACTCATGCAAACAACATATTCAACCCATATGTTGCAATAACAAGCTCCATGAATAAAACTTGTCAATGATGAACACATACATCCAAGAACTCCCACTGCATGGGTAATGTCAAGTCTGAAAATAGATCCATGGCATACCAAATCTGTCAATCAACATTCAAACCAAGGTATGGCTAATCAACAAGCCAATGTAGTATCAAGAATAATAAGAATGATCCACACATGCATGATAAATCGCTGCATACTCTCTCACAACATGTCACCATAACTATCCCAAAGTCCAACCATATCAACATGATCCTCCAAGAAGTATCCATAAGACAAAAAAGGAGAGAAAACCTGTAAATCATAATCTCCTTCTACAAACACCTTAAAGTCCTAAGTTGTGTTAAGTATGATCTCCTCTACAACCCCAAATGAAAAGCCTCAACAACACCCAACCATTCAATCTCATAAGATCAAATGAACATATGTAACATGTAACCAACATGGATGTAAGCCTCTCTAATCAAGGTAGACCAAACTCATAACCATTCCATAAATAGGAGTAAGCCCAATCACATCTCCTAAACTCCTCATAATGAACATGATAAATCAAACCATACGAACAAGGAGATAATCATGCTAACATCCCTCAAATGAACCCTCCAGCACCAATAACTGTAGCTCAAGATCCATATCTATGAGAAGATGAAACTGTTATCTCTCAGATTTGCACCCTTGCTGAGTCGTAAAACTTGGCAATCTAGAGAAACATGGGATCTTTCCAGGTCTGTGGGTCACTTGAGTTGGAAAGAACCTCCGGAGAAGGCCGGCTTCCTTTCTGGTTATCACCTAAAATCTACTAGATTTGCAGAGGAAAAAGGAGAAGGAATGCTTTTAAAAATGAAAGATAAATCAGGAAAACTTGAAAATAAGGGTGATTCACCAGGTTGAATAAAAGAACCCTCACAGAACTGAGAAAATACACAAAATGACTATATACAACCAATAAATATACACAGATCAAGCTGATTTTAACAGAGGCAAAGGAGAAAGAGATGATTAGAAAGGAATTAAACATTCACAAACACATCATTCTTAGATCACACAAAGTTAAAATAGCATGAAGAGGTAAAATAACCAGCATGTATTAAATCAGAAGGCAAGGTTACAATAGAGGAATGCTCTGTTTGGAATCAGAAGCATAGATTACAAAATCTTCCAACCCTATTTACATCTCATGTTTAAGTATATATAGCATTTTGCATTTTGACCTAAGTCAGTTACAATGAGTTTGCCTCATGGGCTCTGTCAGAAAATATCATCGCCAGAAGGGATGTCCACCTGCAAGAAGTTATGGAATAAAATATCTGGAACAGGGCAGGTGGAAGATATTTTGAATCTTCAATGTGAGCTGTTGAATCATCGACTTGCACTAATAAACGCAACAAATATCTACATTGAAGGACCTCCACAAAACTTAATTCAGCCGCTGAAATGTCCTATCACCAAAACTGCATATGCATCTTCTAAGTCGGTGACCATTCTTGACTGAATGCAAACCGGCCGTCAATTTTTGTCTTCGCTGGTCGAAGAGGAGATCTGGATGACATCACCTACATATCGGGTCCTTCAAACTGTTCAACTTTGCACTTATGCGATTTCTTCATTCACTTTTTGCATATGCAAATTTTGTGTATATCGGGTTGTCGGGGCGACCTCAACTGAGTCATACCGATATATAAAGGTCTTGCCGGAAATCCATTGTATGTGTCTTTGTACATCGCAATTGTATATGAGATACAATCGCATGTACATACAATGTGGAACTCAAAGGATTATCAACCAGAAAGGAACATTAAAATAGGTCTGGCCCTTGTATACTTGCTTTTGCATATGACTTTGTATATCGCATATACAATGCGAATATACATACAAAGGGCGGACCCCAAACTGAAGTTTGCCAAATTTAATTTCCCAGTCGGGTCCGGATTGTATATATTCCCTTGTATATTGCCTTTTGTATATCACATATACAATGCAAATATACAAACAAAACTTTTGTATCACCCTTTGCATCCCGCCGATGTACATTCACCTTTGTATTTGCCCTTTATCTGCCTTGTATCTACCCTTGTATATTTCCTTGTATCTGCCCTTTGCATCTTTTCCCTTGTATCTTGTATTTTGTATATCGCCTTGCATCTTTGCCCTTTGTATCTGCCCTTTGCATATGCACTTGTATCTGCCCTTGTATATTTCCTTGTATCTGCCCTTTGCATCTTTTCCCTTGTATCTTGCCTTTTGTATATCGCATATACAATGCGAATGTACATTCACCTTTGTATCTGTAATATACAACCTGCGGACCCCAATGATTATCCGCCACATTCAATTCCCCAACGCATTCAGATTGTATGTATTCCCTTGTATATTGTCTTTTGTATATTGCATATACAATGCAAATATACAAACAAAACTTTTGTATCACCCTTTGCATCCCGCCGATGTATCTTTGTATATTCTTTTGTATATCACCTTGCATCTTTGCCCTTTGTATCTGCCCTTTGCATATGCACTTGTATCTTGCCTTTTGTATATCGCATATACAATGCGAATGTACATTCACCTTTGTATCTACAATATACAACCTGCGGACTCCAAATGATTATCCGCCACATTCAATTCCCCAGCGCGTCCGGATTGTATGTATTCCCTTGTATATTGCCTTTTGTATATCGCATCGCATATACAATGTGAATATACAAACAAAGATGCATACAACCGCACTTATACATACAAACATTGCATCTGACCTTTGCATGTGACCCTGTATATGACCTTGTATATTTCCTTGTCTATGCATTTGCATATGCAATTGCATATACAAAGATAACCTGATGCACATTCACTTTTGTATACTGCGTTTGCATCTTGCCGATGTACATTCACCTTTGTATCCCACCTCTTGTTTCTTACCGATGTACATTCACCTTTGTATCCCGCCTCTTGTATCTTCCTTTGCCTATTTTCCTTGCATCTTTTCCTTTGTATATGCGATTGTATGCACAATATACAAACAAAAAATACATACAATCACAACCTACAACAAACTTGATGTACAGTAACATTGTACATGACCAAGATACAAGGAAAAATTGTATCTGAGATGTAATTCGACCAAATGATAGAAAACCCCAAAACAAGGATGACGTCATCATCATATACATGAAAAATGGCTAAGTATTAAACTAAGAAATCTCTGCGATAGGAAACAATTGGAGACAAAAAAAATTTGGGTTTTTCTGGGTTTTCTGTAAGGATTCTCAAGGCAAGTTTTTTGGGATTTTTGTAAGGTAGAGCATGGGTTTTTGAAGAATTTAATCTTTGTAGGGTCATTTCTAAAGGATATTCAAGGAATATACAAGGTGAACTATTTAACTCTTGGACAGAGGAAAATAGGTCAACAGAAACATAAGTAAATGTATCTAAAAGGGTGAGCAATACCTCATAGATGATAAACTGCCAAGTAGACCAAGAGTGGGGAATGAGAATGCTCCTCCAAGATACACCAAGTCACATAGACTCTCTCCAAGAACAATCTCCTCTAGTTCCATAATGAACTCATGTCCATATCCAGGTGTAAGGCTCCTCAGTCTATCTGCTGAAACCTCCAAAGAGTAACTGTCTCAACAAGTATCTCTAATCACAAGAGAACTCCAGCCTCACCTAAGTCTCCAAGTATCTATGAGCACCTGTAACTGATCAATACATGCCAAACTCCAAATGCAACATAGCACTATCATGAAGCTGTAAAGAAAATGACCAAAGTACTCAATACCAAGAGAACAAACAAGACCACTATCAATGCTCCTACTGCACATCTGCATAATCAAGAAGCCCATAATGACATCATGATCTAACCATCTCCTCATAACAGATCACATGCAACAAAGCGTACAATGATGCATACATCCTATCTCAAGAGAACCTGTATCATGCCAATACTCTAATCTAGAATCAAGAGTAAACCATGACATAATATCAACATCTCTAAATCAAGGATAAACATGTCAAACTGACAAATCATAATCCGACACCTCAACCAAAGACTCAAAGAAGTCCTCCATGGTAAACTAATATGTCAACATCTCCAATCATATGAAGATAACCATCTCCTGACAACTGAACTGAAAATGTCAAAGAACTCTCAAAAACAAGAGCTCCTCCATGACACCAACATCCACTGCAGAAGATCACCCATCACGTATGATGAATCCAACATGCTGCCAAAGCTCCCAGTGAACCGTGATACCGAGCTATCCATGACAACAAAATAACCGTCTCCTAAATGAAGATTATCCATAGCTCCAAACCAATCAAGGAATCCCACTGTAACATCAACAGCTCCCAAAAGGTCGAGTGAACCAAAATCTCCAAACAAGAAGATAAAACCATCACTGTCAAAAGTTAACATAAGAAGATGCATCCAAGCTCTCCATGACATCATGATAAACATGCTATAAGTCCCAACAACTGACTATCCAGGCACTCTAACTATCCATCCTCTTATCCCAAAGCAATCATACCAATGCACAAAGGACCACAGACAAGGTCAACTGATAAAGTCTGCATAAACACTGAATCAATCTCGTGGATATAGATAGTCCACATCCGAGTCATCCCACTACAGCCAAGGGGTAGCTAATCCACAAAACTACATAACTCATAGATCCAAAACATATGTAACATGCAAACTCATCATCACACTAGTAAATTGCAAACTGAGATATCAAAGAAGATAACCTATAGACTCCAAGACTCAAACACCAAATCAACTCTAGATTCAATTTGCCAACAAATTCACAAATGAGTAAAAATAGTCAAGGAACTAATCAAGCATCCAGGAGATAAGAACAATCCCCTAAAACAACACCACAACACCACCTATAATCATGAATCGAACATCATAGCCCATACCTATCAATCGCATACATGATCATGTCGTGTCAATGCAAAAGTGTAACTGCATATCCATGACACCATAATCATCATCATCATTGTACCTGTACTCAACTCCCACTGAAATGAGACTCCAAGTCTCACACGAGTATCAACCATGTCCTCAAACTAGAAGACAACCTGTACCTGTCTCCATCAAAGTTGTAACTCTGAAAACACCTATAAACCTGTATCAAGGAGCACCAAATCTGAAAACCTGATATACCATGTTGATGGTCTCATAACAACATGTACTCCCACAAGTTTGTGCCAACAAATCTATCCGAATGCACTCATAAATGCACTCTGAATCTCAGGCTCCTACAAGTGATCAAACAAGTACCAAACTCTCTCTACACACCAAACTAAAAATCTACATGATCCAAACTATAGTACACTGTACGAGCTCTCCAATGCCTATCCGAAATCCAAAATCTGATTCTATATGCAAAAGTTATGAGCATAAAACTATACCAGAGCAATGTGGGCTTCAAACAACAAATTCTGACACAAACATCAAAATCTGATCATGAAACATTTACCAGTACGTAGTTCTCAGAGAGAGCTTTCCGACACCTATAAGAAGTCGAAAAACCGATACCGTATGTGAAAGTTATGCCCCTCGGAAGAAAAGGCACTCCTAGGGCTAAAATTAGACCCCTAGTGGGCCCATGTACCATGATGACGTGGCATGACATCATTGCTGACATCATCATGCTGACTGGCCAAAAAACACATGTGGCGCTGACGTGGCATTTGACTGGGATGACTGCACCATTTGTCTTCGACAGCTTAGGTGGATTTCAAATGTTTTCCTATATGGTTTTCCATCGGACCCCAAAAAGATATTATAGAGGTTTAATATTTTATTAAAGTCCAAAGTTTTTTTTTTTTTAAAACAAATATTTCTCTATCATATACTTTCCACCCCACGGAACCTTTATTAAAGTTTTTTTTTTTTTTAAAAATTCCATCTCCAAACTTTAAAACAAAGTTTAATATTATAAAAAGGGTTTTAATGATTTTTTCTTTTAAAGTTTCAAAGCCCATACGGGTGCCTTGGTCAACGGGGCGGGAAGTGGGGACCAATAGGGCTGACCGGCGTACGCTGGCGGTACCTGCAATACTACAGTGCAGGGGGGGAGTACGGCGGTCTGCGTACCGCCTCCCCCCTCTGCAATTTTTTTTTTATATACCTTCAAAATTTTAAATTTAGTTTTTCAATGATTTTTTTTTTTAAAAAAAAACTATAATAAAAATTTATTATTGTGCAAGATAAAAAAAATTCTTCAGCGTGCCTCTGCACACTGTGACAATCGTACGGCCGTACCGGCGACCTGGGCACTGATTTTTTGTTTTTTTCTTCCGGCGACCAAACCATGGCGTATTTTATATGAATCTTCATTTCTCAGGCCTCCTAGACTCAATGGCGAGGTTCGTTTTGTCTTAGGAGGTCATCTGTGAAAGTTCCTACTCAAAACCTTCATGAAGCCAAAACTTGAAAACCCTCTTTAGCCATGATTTTTCAATCACCCGATCTGCAACATGCACAACAAATCACCAATACCCAGAACCCCCAATCTACAATACAACCTGCACAAAATCTTGTAGTGTCCCAAAACCTTACATGCATTGCCATGGCTTCCACTTTGAACCTGATCTACACACACAAGGGTTATACATATCCAGGGAGCTCACACCTCCCTCAACCATAAACATGGCTCTAATACCACTTGTTAGGGAATTTGCAAGTCTAATTAAACCAATTCCACATAACCCAATAGAAGAAACAAGATGCTGAAACAAACCATAATGCAAAGATCAAATGAACAAGCAACGAGGAACACAAGATATACCCTAGGAAAACCCTTTGCAGGGAAAAACCCAGCCTCCAAAAGCATCCACGCTCAAATGTATTAATCGGAAATATGAAATTACAATACAATCCATGAGCCTCCATGAATACCTCTAAATCCATCAAGCACCTCAAATGCATCCTCCATGTGTACAAGCATGAATCCACACATCACCTGTCATGCTTCACAATATGCACTTACAGGAGAGAGCTCAATACAATGACAGCGTCATAACCCTCCAATCCACGTACAATGAAACAACCAACATTACCCAAACCACTAACCATGTGCTTGCTTTTATAGACCAAGCTCACACAAATACAACTTGTGGTATTGGATAAAACCATGTGCCCCAAAAACCATGGTAACACAAATCATTAACTTATAAACCCACTTGACCCCACATTTGACTATTGGTACTAACTTTTCCCAATAAATCAAATAATACAAATAATAATTAATTACTCTATGTGTCCCACACATATAAAATAATTAACCCAATGTTACAATACAACTTATACAAGTGGTAACCGAATAAAATAGTACAATATTAGGCAAGGTGCACAACACCTATCCCAACACAAAGTTGGAGGTTACATCATGCTAATAGCAACAATACCTTATTGAAAAATTTACCCCCCCTTATGGTTGGAGTTTTCTCTTTTGTACTTAGAGTTTGATGGCCTTGTTCTCACTTAAGCAAGCTCCTTGTTAGTGAATTTTTTTTATTTGGGCTATTTTTCCATGTACTTCATGGTAGTGTAGGTGAATTTTAATATTAATGCATAATTCATCTAGAATTTGTAATTTGTCACAGTTGTTGCTATGCAGTTGCTATTTTGGGACCTTCTTTTGCTCCAATTGAGGCCATATGAGCTACTTCTTCGATGTAATTTTTTTTAAGTGCATAATTTTTTGTGTACAAGTTGCAATGGTATTCTTGGTTTGTTATTATTTTATCTAGAATTGTACTTTCAACATTGTAGACTATTTCTGGCAATTGTAAAGCATCGAAATCAATACCACTTTGTATTTTCAACAAGTGGCAATTGTAATCGCACTAAATATAAATTGTCAAAATAATTTTATGTTGACAGTTCTTTGATTGAGTAACTTGGGGGGTGTTCTTGTGATTTTGGATTTGCTTTTGCTAATTGGTTTCTCAATTAGTCTATTTCTTGACTGTCTTAAGGAGAATATCATTGTTATTCATGGGTGTTTTATCCCATCCTTCTATTATTGACTTGAAGAGAGGGAACTATAAGTCTTGTTGGGATGGTATTCTAAAGAATTTTAGATGGATTAACCTCTTGCCTTATCTCTATGGACTTGTTCCTAAACCAAGTACATATTGGTAGAAGTTTGTACAACAAGTCAATATTTATCATGTCCTAGGATTTATTGGTATCAATGTTGACATCAACACATAGCTTGTAACATCATGCATTGAGTGTGCTCACACTCTTTGGACTAAATTTTGGGAGATTCATGGAGGTCCTATTGATCCTCCATTCACAAATAATCTCGCTTTTGATTGTCTTGTTCCCCTAGATGATTATGATAATATTGTTCGAAACAAGGTGGATAACTGAGAGGGGGGGGGTGAATCAGTTATCTTAATTACTTAACTTTCTTTTCTTCTTTAACAATTCGTGCAGTATCAAAACATATAAGCATACATGATCATGAGAGCAGAAGAGAAATCTACACACATAACAGAAGGATTTTTACGTGGAAAACTCAGTTAAGGGAAAAATCACGGGGTGACTAACCCAAGATTGTATTCTCTGTTAAAAGAATAGAAGTACAAAATGGCACTTGCCAATTAGGGCTCACTACCCGAGCACACTGCTCACAAGAGGCACACTGCCTACAAGAGACTCACTGTCTACAATGTTTATGGAAGGTAACCAAGTGTTTGAACTGATGAGAGGCATCCACATATGCTGAGGTTCAGTTCTGGTTAGGCTCAATATACTGATCTACTGCACTTCATTCTTCCTCTGCTTTAGTACTGTTGTTTTGTCACATACCGGACTTGTATTCCTACTTCCACTCTGCTCTCTACCTTTCCTCACACACTGTCACAAAACCACACACACCTTCATACCAAAATCAATCTGGTATATATATCCGCATCAAGGATTTCAACATCTTTCTAGTCGGCAACCAGAATACTCAAGATATTTACTAAACACTGATCTGTCGGCTAGATCCATGCTCAATATGTGATGCGTATCCAAGACATAGAGTTAGAAGTCATCAATCAAGTCGGCCAACCATGTATGATCTCTTAATTAGCTTGACCACCATCAATTCTTCATCTGGATTAAAGTCTGATGCTCTGTCGGTCAGTTCTTCCTCAGTCTGCTCTGCCTGTCAGGAACCCAACACTTAGATGCTCATCTATTTTCACTCTTTCATCATCAGAGGCTCAATCTCTAGAATGTAGCAGTCATGGTACTCCTCTTGACTTCCCCAAGTCCACACTTTGCTAAGATACATCCTCTGAGAGATCCGGACCTGATTGTCGGACCTTGTTGCATGCTCTGTTCTTGTTCACTGGACCAAAACACTCTTCAATATGATTTCCGGTATAGACATACTATGTGCTGCGGATGTGTGGGATAAGCTTTGTTGCCATCAATGACAACAATGATGAAGCCACATAGTGTCTCTTGCCAACAATCTTCCCCTTTGGCATTGATGGCAACACTTAGTGAAAAATGACTAAATGTCGTAGCAAACTCCCCCTTGGCTGATGCTCTATCTTATGTACACTTTTACCGGAGCTCCCCCTTAGCTGGATTCCACATTTTTCACTACTCCTCACTCCCCCTTTGACATCAATGGCAAAGGGTGGAATCCGCACACCAAAATTTGCAAAAACCAACCTATACATAGCTGCATAAGTATATATACATGTTATACTTACATATATTTATGTATATCCGTAAAAGTAGTCTTCAACTGTACAACTTGTGTCACCCAACTCTGCTTCATCCTGTCCAAAATTGAGATGTGACCACTCATCAAAAATGCAAAAGCTTCTGCCCTCTTTAAGTCTATCGGATCCCTAGTCCGGGCTGTGGTCTGAGCATCAGTTAGGGCCTCATGCATTGCCTCTAACTTAGGGATAATTATCCCTCTTAGTTCACTCATTCTGCTTATTCTATTCTTCTTCTCCTTCTCAAGCCTCTTTATCTCATTTATAGTGACAATAGCCTGGCACTCTTGATTCACTATGGAAGAGGTGAGAGGATCAAAATTCTGAGATAAACTTGATAGTTTACCCTCTTGTTCTTCCACCTTATTTGCAATGTCTTCTGTCACTGTGGACCAAGATAAACAAAATTTGTATAATTCTCTGCCATCTTTAAGAGCATTTTCTAGGCTCTTTATCCCAATATTCAGATTTCTCCTATCATTTTCTGAGTCCCTGCACTTCGGAGAATCTCTTTCCCAAAAACTCTTTCCAGACTTTCTCTTCTGCTGATTTATCCAAAGAATCAAAATGTGTGCTAACAGAATTAACAAGAGATTTCAGATTACCAGATGAAGAGGCCGAAAAGATCCTTTTGGAAGGATGGCATGATTTTCTCTAGCATGCCGAATGCAATCTCTATTAGCTCACAGTCTTCCATGTGAGACTTCAGAAGCTTCTCTTTTGCTTTAGCTTGAGAAAAAGATGCTACTTTCATTGTCTGGACCGGAGAGAGGGAGTCAAAATTGAGTGGTCCTTGAAATAATTCCGGTTCATCTATCTCTAACATTTCTTTGTTCAAGAAGCTCTTTACTGCCTCAGTAGTGTCTCTTGCCGAAGACAGAGTCTTCTTTCCTTTTCCCACTTTAGAACTGTCATCTAGGATCTTCTCTATTTGATCTTCTTCTCTTCCCTTTACCTCTTCTCCTTGACTAATTTTCTCTTCTTTTCTTTCTTCTCCTTCAGTTCCAGAGTCTGCTGGGGGATCCGAAAGAGAAATGTTTACTTCTTCATGGACTTCCTCTTCCGGAATAGAGGAATCCAAGTCCTTGGTCCTCTCCTCACCTATCTCCTTTGGCTCTTCTGCATTTTTCTCAGTAGATTCTTCTTTTGATGTACTTAGTCCTTCGTCATCCATGGCAGAAGGTTCATCATCTATGTCCTCTATAACAGGAAGATTGAATCTTTTAAATGTATTTCGAAGGATGTCTTCAGTCTCTTTTGCTACATGATCAGTCTCTCCAAGCATTAGTTTGTTCATTCTTGCTTTGCTCTGGAACTCATCCTTGCAGTCCTTAAAGATCATGTTCATTTGTTTTGGAGTAATAGAGGGATAGAGTTGAATAGCAATCTACTCTCGGATCTCTAGGTCCTTAGCCTTGGCATTATCTTTTCTAAGTTCAAGTACCTTCTCTAAACTTTTGGGAATTAGAGAGATGATTTCAATGAATGCTTTATTATAAATGTTTAGGTACTTAACTGTAGCTTCTTCCAAGATCCTTTTGTCGGTGTCACTATACTCATCATAAAATTCTGTCATTGGTTATAGATTTCCATCCACAGTGACTTCTTTGATGACATCATCAATGGAGAGAGTAGGCCTTTCAACAAACTCTTCTGCCCCTTCTTCTTTGTTTGTACCGGCAGAGGATTCCCCTGATGTTTTCTTTTTCTTCCTCATTTTCTTAACTTCCTCATCAGTCTCTGTTTCTTCATCATCCTTTTGGCTTATATAAGACCTTGTGGCCTTGGTTTTTCTTCTCTTTTCTCCCTTTCTGGATGTCTTGGCTTCCGGTTTGGAGGATTTTGAGCTCTTAGAGGTGGTAGGTGCAGAACTCTTAGAGGATCTGGTCCAGGAGGGGACTTACACCGGAACACTTTCTTTTTCTACCTCTTGTCTCTCTTTCTCTGCTCTTTCTACTTTCTCTCTGTTGGCATCAACTACCTCCTTTGATATGCCATACTTCTTGGCAATTTCCTCCACTTCCCTTCTCACTTTCCTTTTTATCTCTGGTTGTCTCAGTTCAACATGTGTTTTCACAATTAATTCTTGAAAGGTTCCAAACCTTTCTGCCTCAGGGTCCTTTGGCTGACTTAGCAGGTGTTGAACATGTAGCTCCAGAATTTTCTCATCTACCTCGTAGCCCATTGGCATAATCCAGACTGTTCTAGGTTCCACTGCCTCCATTAGGCATTGATCAGTGTCTACCATGAAGCACACTGTATCCTTGTATTTTTCAACTAGAGATTGGGGAATTCTCTCTCTGGCTTGCATCATGCCTTGGAAGTTTTTGAAGTATCCCCAGAGTGCTGTACTTTGTGCCTTGGCATCACCAAGCCCATACATATAATCTCTGATTTGTATGGCAACTAGTATGTCATTTTGCCATACCCAACCACTTGATCCGGGTAGCTCATTCATATAGTAAAAGAATAAACACAGTATTAGCCCACCATACTTGAATGAGTTCTTCTTGTCCGTTTGATCTTTTGCAAGTTTTCTAACAATTGGCTCAGGAGAAGCTCACATAGATCATAGTGTGCATTTTCCCTTAGCATATGATATGCAGTGTATATTGCAGTTTCGAATACAGAGTTTTCCTTGTTGGAATGATATATTTTGTAGCCAATTTTTATAGAGGCAAATTTGATATCCGGATCAGTGATATCTTCTATTGTCATTGCTCTCTTGTCAAACTTTGATCCGGTAGCCTCACTCACTGTCTGATTCTTGATAGATTTGAGAGCAGGCAACCCACCAGATGAGTGCAATCCAGTTACTACCCTAATGGCATCTTTTGTTATCTTGAATGGCCTCATCAACCATATGAAGTTATCATGTATTCTACTAAGGACATACTGGACCCATTCATCTTCTGTGAAACAAGGAAAGTGGATGCAATGTCCAAAATGCTTATCCCAGATGGCCTTGTATTGAGGTTTGAGTTTAAAGGTTTAATCTATTAGTTGTTTATGGTAGATATCCATCAGCTTTGATTCTCCAAATTCCTCAATATTTGTATGGATGTATACCCTAACATCTTCTACATGCAGAACCCCATGTGAAATTCTAGAAAATGTGCCTAAAGGATCAACTTCTAGGGATTTGTAAGGATGTTTCTTGAACTTTGGGCGCAGCCTATCAATGATCTTAACAACATTTGGAGTAGCCATCTTGCAAAAGATTCAAAGAGAGATATTTCAAGAACTAAAATACCTTTTTACGCTTCTAGGGTTCACGATATGAGCCGGAAAAGATCACTAGTTGAATCGGATTCTGCGGTTGATCTTTGAGAGGGTTGAAGCAATCTTGTTTGCAGAGCTCTTTCTTTCTTCTTCTAGAATGCAAATGTGCAAATGATGAGTAAAGGAACCCTTTTATCTCTGCACAAACCCTAATTTCATATTGCAATAAATGCACAACTTAAGTCATTCTGGTTGCCTCGTTTTGAGAGAGATCTTTCCGGATCACTAAGATGCACTTGGAGTTATTCCTAGTGATAATTGACAATGTATCTTCTTTCCTCGAATCATCCCATTTATCCGCAGATCAAGATATTTTAATTTAGAATCATACCGGATCTAACTGTAAAAATCCTACTTTTACCGGATGGCTGTCAAACCGGATCAATCTTGGATGATTAAACTCTTCAAAGCTTGTTGCAAATCTTTCATATTTTTACCGTGGGTTATTTAGATATATCTCTCAGAACCTTTTAAACCGTAGCATTCCATGTGCCAAATTTAGGCACCAATTGACTGGCTTGGGGAATTTATTTTCCTTTGTGACTCCCCCTGAGCCAAAGCTCATCTAAATTAGTTTTCGGAAGGAATATCAGCACCAGATTCTGGTGCGGATCCATCCCCAACATTTTATGTATTTCTCTTCACCCAAATCTTGTTCATCTCCCTTTGAACTTCATTCGCATTCACATTTTCTTTTCCTTTGTCTTGATTTTGATTATGATGCACCGGACCCTTGTTACCCTGATTCTTACTTCTGCAGAATTTGGCAATATGACCGGATCTAGTGCAATTGTAGCAAACAACATTTCTTTGTATATTTGACTGATATCCTCTTGATCTGCATTGATTAGACATATGTCCCATTCTATTGCATGCAAAGCATCTACCATTGAATGAATTGTTTATTTGCATATTTATACATTCATGAGATTTGTGACCATACCTTTTGCAGCTAAAACACTGTCCAGAGAAGGATGAATTAGTCTGATTCATTTTTCTTCTGCACTGATTTGCTTTATGACCGAAGTTGTTGCAATTGTAGCAGTATCCATTGAAGGATGGATATCTTTAAGCATTTGGTTGCCTTACCAGAGGTCTTCTAGGTCTGTTCCTTGGATTTCCTGATCCAGAGTTCTTCTGACCGGATCCGGAGCTTTCACCTTTCTCATACCCCAAGCCATGCTTGTCATCTACCTTCTTTTGGCTTTCAAGAAGAACTTCAAGTTGAGCAGAGCTTATCTTGAATTTCTCTTTGTATTCATTTGTTGTTTGAAGATCCCTTTTTAGAGTGTCTATCTAATTCTCAATTTGTTCTTCATTATCTCTAGCTTCTTCAAGATCAGATTCCAGATGCCTGATTATTCTATCCATTTTGTGGCAGTCTTCTAACTTCTCCTTGAGAGATTGTTTTAGATTATCTTCAATTTTTCTTTTCTCTTCAATTTCTTAGGTGAATTTCATAACCCCTGATTCCATTTCATGTCTTACCATAATGACCTCTTTTGATAACTTCTCACATAACTTGTTTTTCTCATTTAGATCTTCATTAGTATCATTGGCTTCACTTTGACTTGATAATTGTTGAAGTAGTTCCTTTCTCTTTTTCACAGAGATACTCAATTTTTCTTTGAGTTCATTTATGAAATCATCAGCTTGTTTGAGTTTTTCCCTTAGGTTATTGACTTTAGAGTGAGATTGCTCAAGATCATCTAGGGCAGACTGAAGTTGTTCCCTCATACCATACATATCCATTGAGATTCTGAGATCTTCCTCAAGCTGTTAGGCTCTGTTTAGAGGAACTTAGCTCTGATACCAATTGTTGGAAACGAGGTGGATAACTAAGAGGGGGGTGGATCAATTATCTTAATTACTTAACTTTCTTTTCTTCTTTAACAATTAGTGCAATATCAAAACATATAAGTATACATGATCATGAGAGCGGAAAAGAAATCTACACACATAACACAAGGATTTTTACGTGGAAAACCTGGTTAAGGGAAAAACCACGGGGTGACTAACCCAAGATTGTATTCTCTATTAAAAGAATAGAAGTACAAAATGGCACTTGCTAATTAGGGCTCACTGCGCGAGCACACTGCTCACAAGAGGCACACTACCTACAAGAGACTCACTGTCTACAATGTTTATGGAAGGTAACCAAGTGTTTGAACTGATGAGAGGCATCCACATATGCTGAGGTTCAGTTCCGGTTAGGCTCAATATACTAATCTATTACACTTCATTCTTCCTTTGCTTTAGTGTTGTTAATCTGTCACATACCGGACTTGTATTCCTGCTTCCACTCTGCTCTCTGCCTTTCCTCGCACACTGTCACAAAACCACACACACCTTCATACTGAAATCAATCTATTATATATATCTGCATCAAGGATTTCAGCATCTTTCTAGTCAGCAACTGAAATACTCAAGATATTTACTAAACACTGATCTGTCGGCTGGATCCATGCTCAATATGTGATGCATATCCAAGACATAGGGTTAGAAGTCATCAATCAAGTCGGCCAACCATGTATGATCTCTCAATTAGCTTGACCACCATCAATTCTTCATCCAGATTAAAGTCTGATGCTCTGTCGGTCAGTTCTTCCTCAGTCTGCTCTGCCTGTCAGGAACCCAACACTTAGATGCTCATCTCTTTTCGCTCTTTCATCAACGGAGGCTCAATCTCTGGAATGTAGCAGTCATGGTACTCCTCTTGCCTTCCCCAAGTCTGTACTTTGCTAAGATACATCCTCTGAGAGATCCGGACCTGATTGTCAGACCTTGCTACATGCTCTGTTCTTGTTCACCAGACCAAAACACTCTTCAATCTGACTTCCGGTATAGACATACTATGTGCTGCGGATGTGTGGGATAAGCTTTGCTACCATCAATGACAACAATGATGAAGCCACATAGTGTCTCTTGCCAACAAATATACCATATGATAGTGAGATAATTATGGTGCAAGATTGATAGGAAGAGCATGATAATCGTGATGATAGAAAGACTTATCTTGATGCTCCTCCTCCTTGAGAGACTCCAATTGATTATTTGGCTTCCTTGATTTCTATTACATATACAAAGGCTTCACCTCTCACATCATTGGATGAGTAATGTAGTCAAATGACATGCACTAAGATCTCATCTCCATCATTACCTATTTCTCTATTAGAGTCTAATATTGCTTCATCCATGACTTATGATGATTCCTTGCAATAATTTCATATTAGTCATCTTGATCCACCTCATTGGGAGGTATACTTGCCAAATATTTCACATCTATTTGTTGAGTCCCACCTTTTAAAGTTTAAGGACACCATTCAATACATTCATCTCTTTTTTGATGAAAGCTCTTATGGAGTTGTATCTCCCTCTTCAAATGTCACGAGGGCACATTTAGACCCTTCTATTCTTTCCCCACCTATTCATGCATTCACAATGATAGATTATGTAGATATTCATGACTCCACAAATCTAACTCAATCATTGTTCATGTTGACATCTTTTGTAGGGGTACTAGATTCTCATTAGTTTAGTTGTCTTTCCTATGTGAGCACCATACATCCATGGTTACTATATCTAAACCTTGCATGGTACTTGATTCATCTTATCAACATTTTTCACAACATAACATTGATTTGGAGAAGCTTGATATTTTTCTAGGGCACCATCCACATCTTTGGTACTTTTTCTTCATCAATTTCCACGTGGTTCTAAATTGTCACTTTCTTTTGTTAGACCTACCACTCCTAATTTGATTGTGGCACCTTTCAACATCAGCATGACAACATCTAAGTAGCTTCTAGAGACATACCTTTTGAGTTTTCTTCCCTCATATTCCTATAAGGAATGGTAAGATATCTTGCATTCACCATTGGCATTTTTATTCCTAAGGGGAGAAATCTTGTTTGACGATCCTTGACCATCTTCAACATTCAATGTTGAGCATTCACCATCAGTGCAGGAGACTACACTTTGAGGGAGGTTGCATGGTCTCTTCTCTTCTCTCTATTCTGGGGGGAGTTTTTCTTTGCATGTGGTTTTATCCTTATTATTCTTTTAAGTGGGATCACCTATCCCTACTCTCTTCATCCTCTCTTAGGGATGTTTTGTCCTATTAGTTTTCTCCTCTTCTTTTTGAGGGGGTCATTATGTACATGGATGCTTAAAATGGCTATGTATTTTTGGGACCCGTCCATCCATCCTACCCACCTAAGCTACGCTTATGGGGGTTGATGTATTATTTAATTTTTGCATTTTGTTTATTACTTTATTGCATTATATGCACCTAGGATAGGATAAGCTTACTTAGGTAGGTATCTACTTGTGTAGGTTGTACTTGCATCATGTAACTTGTATTTTCCTCATTTGGTAGTGATGTGCACACATGTGACTACATATCCTTTATCCCACATTAGTTGTATATTCATGTCTCTTGATGATGTATCTTATATATACTCACCTATAGCTCTTATATGAGCAATCAATCCAATCAATCCATCCCTTTCAAGTAGAATAGAATTTATTCTTATCAATTTGGTCTTCTGCGTTCTTTGTGCTTTCCTTTAGGCCTTCTTGATCTTAGGTGGATATCTCAATAGCCAAGTCTTAAAATTATATTAGATCTAAAAACACATGAAACTTAGATGAAAAATAAGTAGTGTAAGATAAAAATAATTCACCAAAAATGTAAGGGAAAATAAAAAATTTTAGGGTTAATCTAGGCTAATCTAATAAGATGCATACAATTTGGCATAAATTAATCTAGATTAATTTATTGAGATCTATGCAAGTATATGTTGATTACTTCAAATAAATTAAAATGGAAGAATATAAATAGAAACAAAGATATTTAACTTTATGACCAAAGAATGCCCAAAGACCAATTTAGACATTGAACTTGATATACCTTTTTTAATATCCAAAGACTGGCTATATTTATAAATGTGTTTGTAGGGTTGTCGATATGTTACAAGAGGACATGTTCTCTTAATGTAGCCCACAGAAATGTGTATGGAATTAAAAACAACAATCTTAAATCATGCATGTGCTCCTATGGTATTTGTGTAAAACTAGATTCCTATTAATGCACCAATTAAAGTGTGTAAAGTGAAGGATAATCGAATAATACTCTCAAATTCATGGATGGATAAATGGATGCATTAAATACCTTTAAATACAAGGACATAGCAATAAATCACACAAAATTATATTTAGTCAGCCTTTAAAAGAAAATGTATGTACACAAGTAAAATTAATTGGGACATGGATAGGTAGAATGTATAGAAATGTGCAAACATAGGGGTGAGATAAGGATTAGGTGTATAGGAATGTGTGAAAAGTAAGAACTAGGTAGGAGATAAATGCATAGGTGGATGTAACAAATACTAGGATAAGGTGAATGCATAGAAGTGTGTGTGTATAGGGATATGTGTGTATGGACAAATAAAAGGCTAGGGGAATGAGTCCAACTTTGCACAAGATCATATCATTTGTCTCTATATAGATGTATAATGACATTTCCTCAAAATGGACACAAAACTAAATGGAAAGTAGTATAGGTATGGAAATTTCACCTTTACAATATTTAGTTGACTATTTATTTTTTATTAGTTAAGTATTGTATTTCATTTAATTAAAGATAAAATACAAAAAAGAAAGGAAACAATAGTTGTATGTCATTTTTTTTTATGTTATCGATTTAATTAAATTCATTTAGTTTGTTTCTTCTATATTAATTAATTCATTTTAAACACAAAACAATTATGAAAATAATATAAAACTAGAAAATAAACTAAAACTACATTTCAAACAACAACACTTCCAAGAATCAAACATTTGCAAACAAACATACTCAAATACCAAACAAACAAACAACTCACATGAAGACAAACAAATAACTCAAACTAGAATTTTAATGTGTCCTAGGTTCCCCTTGCTCTTTTCCTTGAACAACTTGACATTCTAGAAGACCAATTAGCAAGCATAACCATCACAACAATTTTTAGAATTATACTTCAACCAACAAATTGACCGCCTATATATTTACTACTACCATGACCATAAGAAGAACAAAACCAACTAGAACATTTAGTCACTCGTTCATTGGTACCACCGCTTCACCTACTCCTACCTCAACCCCAACCATAGGTATCTAATGCATTTGACCACATGAACATTTTCATGTATTGGTTTTCATGCATACAAAAATAGGACCCTACGTTGATTTAACATTAGTAAGAGAGATAAGTTGTGACAATGAATGTTGTAGAGTTTATTGATATGTCTAATGCAAGAATATGTGTGATGTTAATTGTGTCTGATGCAAGTTGTAACTAATAGACAACTATATAGATGATAGTAAATGATTTTTTTATTGTTGATGTTTGATGATCTTTGATGACTAATTTGTATGAGAGGATATGCTCTTATGTAATCCTTTAACTCTTTTGATGATATATACTAATGTGAAAGTGTCCTTGGCGCCTTTAAATACATAACCCTATATGCACAATGTAAACTTTTTAGTATCCATATCAAAAGGTAATTTAGTCATATCCAAGAATTGTTGGCTTTAAATAGGGAATTTAAATTTTAGATATTGAGAACACGATCACACATGCAATCCAGTCTAGGAATGTAGGGTGCTAGGAATTGAGTTAGGATTGGAATTAAATTAAGAGTGTTGTATGTTAGAGTGTTTGTTTCAAGGTTTAGGTCAGTGATTGTGCCAAAAAAACCATAATATGTGAGACTCATGCATCAAGGACACCCATGCAAAGTGTCATAAAACATAAAGATGAAAGAGTAAAGTATGCAATTATCTCTACATTGTGCCCCCACTTTGGTGTGCATGCAAACTTAGGTGTACAAGCATGTCAAAGTAGAAATAAAAGAAACAATCGCCATAAAAAGGATATGCAATTTATAGATTTAGAAAATTTGAGCAATTAGAGCAAGTGTGTGCTGCTTGTATGGATAAACTAAAAATAAAATTAGTAGATAATATGTCCATCTAAATTGTGTGTACTACAAACGACTACACATGAATTAAAGAGGAGAAGAAATATGAAAATGAAAAATGTGACTAAAAACTAAGTTTGATCATGTAATTATAGATTTGTAATTAAACTAAGTATATTGATACAAGAAAACTAAATATATAATGCATACCTAAGATGTACTTACATTTGTGCTTGGTCCATATGTATGGAAAATTTTATGAAAATATGCCCCCACTTTTGTCCCCAATGAGAATAAACATGGGCACATAGATAACAACACATTTCCCAAAAGTGACAAGAAAGTGAAAGCATGGAAGGAGAAACATAGAATGTAACATATAAAACATATATGATAAACATGAAAAACATGATTTCCAAGAAATATTAGTGAAATTAACACTATCTAACTTTACCACATAATGCCTTTTTGAAGTCTGGACTAAACAACACAATAGTTCCTACAAGGGACAGATCCTTAATACATAAGAGATAACTAATATATATAGTAGAAGGACAATGCTCGTCTCACTCGAATGGTTTCCATTTGTACAACATGTCTTACAATCATTAAATGCAATTATCACTCATGTTTACAAATATTTTCTCAAAACATGTCCTAAAATGACCAAAACAAAAAACCTTTCTCTTTTCCCATGAGTGATATAATTTAAACCCAAAATATTTGTCTTCTTGAAAACTGGTTTGAAACCAACACCAAATATATTGTAGAAGAAGAAGACATGTCACCTTTCAAGGATCAGACTTTCAATACTTGGCAAATGTTTCCAACAACTTATCAATCTCCTTTATTTACTAATGTAGCCTTTGTTACATGTTGATTTTGACTAGAACAACCTTGTTTCAAATTCTAATTTTTGATATATCGTCTTTAATGATTTATTTATGTTCCATTCTATTTTATCAAACATATTTCTAAGAGACATGGTATTTACTTGTATCCTAAATAGATTTTCTATGATTTTCTAGATATCCCTCTTGATCTCTATTAGATCAAACTCTCTATTTCTAGGACTACCAGAAGAACAATGACCCCTACTACTTAGAAATTTAGAACATCAAATTTTTAATCACTTAAGCTATCAACTTGAATGTGCAAAAATGTAGGCCTTATTTCCTTTTTAAAACCCAGGTGTGTGATATCTTGGTCATGGTGTGAAGACACATGCCTTGACTTATTGTTTCTTTTGTAGGCACCTACTTTATTTTACCAAATCAATGCCTTTTGTGCAAAATTCAAAAATACTACACATAAATCCAAAGAACTACTGAAAACTTGTAGAAAACTATTAGAAATGAAGGTGAACAACTATAGAATGGAAATTTGATTTAAACTATTATAAATCCAATGCAAAACCAAGTGGAGATTATAGGAAATCAAATCAGCGATAGAAATAAATAAAGGAATGGAAAAACTAAACACATAACACAGTGTTTACATGGAGAAACCCTTTTGAGAAGAAACTCCACACAAAAAGAGATGCACTAATATATATTAACTTCAATAGAGTTTACAATACATCACTAGCAACCTTCTCTTCAGTCTTCAATCCAACAACGCCTATTTTTTTAGTCTCAACTCTCTACCACACCCCAGCCGTAATGCAATGCCCTCAATAAAAGAGTGTTTCCATCTAGGGCAAAAAACCTTGACATAACTTCTATTGTCAAATCTGCGACCTAATGATGAACTGTCTAGATTGACTACGAAATTACAACATTTTACAAGGCAATTTTCTATAAAAAATTCCTCTAAATGCAACTGAAACAAGATCGTTGCTTGGTGAATATATCTTTCCTTATGAAAATTTACAAACAACATTAGGAGTAATTAATTACATAGGATTTGCAAGGTTGATGGAACCTTAATCCTAAGATTCTCCCACTTGACATCATACATTGTAAATTCATCCATTAGAAAACATAAAATAATTAAGCACTAGGAACAAGGCCCATGGCCTCCCTGCACCACATAAACTTCTTTATGCTCATAGGTTTAGTAAGTGAATCTGCAATATTCTCCTAAGTGTCAATCTTCTTTAGCTCAATATGTCAATTAACAATCAATTCACGAACAAAGTGGTACTGAACATCAACATCATGATATCTATGATTCTTGGCCAAAAATATCAGACTCTGGCTATCACAACCAATCTGAATAGTCTTGCAATCAAAACCAATACTTGCACAGAATGTATGTAACCAAACTGCCTCCTTACAGACATGGGTAGCTGCCATGTACTCTACTTTAGTGGTCGACAATGCAACTGTATGCTACCTCTTACTCATCTAACTCACTACTCCTCCAAACAGAGTAAATGCATACCCACTTGTGGACCTTTGACTGTCTAAGTCACCTACCCAATCTGCATCAACATAACCATGTATGTCCAATGTCTTTTCCACATTGTTAGTACTAGAATAAACCAAATAGTAATCAAAACTACCAACCAAATATCTAAACACTCTCTTTGCATAATTCCAATGCTATCTACTAGGGTTAGACATAAACCTGCTCAAAACTCCCACTGCTTGGGCAATATTTGGTCTAGTGCAAACTATTGCATACATTAAACTTCCTACAACACTAGCATATGGCACCTTAGACATATCCTCTAAATCATCTTCATTCTTAGGACACGTATCTAATGAAGTCTTAGTACCAACTAGCAAAGGAATTCTAACTGGATTTCTTTCCTGCATACTAACTTTGTTCAAAATAGTATCAAGATACTTACTTTGCGATAACCAAAGCTTTCTATTTACTTAATCTCTTTTGATCTCCATCCCTAGAATATACCTGGTTGCTCCTAGATCCTTCATCTCAAATGCACTTGAAAGTTGGGCTTTCATCTCACTGATCATACCCTTAGTGTTACTAAAAAATAACATATCATCCACATACAAGGCAATAATCAATATAGGATCATCAATACAATGAATGTAAATATAGTGATCCTCTTCGCTTCTAACAAAACCCAATTTTAAAACAAAAGAACCAAACTTGTGATACCACATTCGGGGAGATTGTTTTAAACCATAAAGAGACTACTTAATATGCATACTCGGTGTTCTTTCCCTTTTACCTCAAACCCTGTAGGTTGTTGCATGTAAAATTCCTCTTTGAATTCTCCGTGCAAAAAAAATGTTTTAACATCCATTTGCTCAATCTCAAAGTCATTAGCAGTAGCAATAGATAACAGAAATCTAATTAAGGATAATTTAGCATCAGGAGAGAATATTTCACTAAAATCAACTCCCTCTCTTTGGGAGTATCCCTTGGCCATCAGTCTGGCCTTATACTTATATAATGAACCATCTATTCCAAACTTTTTCTTGAACACCCACTTACATTCGATGCCCTTTCTACCTTTGGAAAAACACACAAGATCCTAGGTGTCACATGAGTCTAATACCATCATCTCCTCCAACATGGCATGTTTCCAAGACTCGCTATCAACTTAATATATAGCCTCCCTATAAGATCTAGGTTTATCGTTAATACTTAACAAATAAATATACAACGAAAATCTAGTGGGCTACACCTATCAACTGGATTCCATTGTCCTGTGGATCTTCTAGGAATAGGAGTAAGGGGCTCTTCTTGTTCTTAAGCTTGCTCAACTTCTTCTTGGTTATCTTCCCCAACCTCTTCAGTTTTCTCAATAACCTCACCTAAACCCTCTTCTTCTTCCTCTTCATCCTCCTCATCGTCAAATCCATCTCTCTGTTCTTCTGGAGGTGCATCTTCCTGCTTAATCTCAAAGTGCACTCTCCTTTCCTTGTCTTTTTCTCTTGGTTGTTCAAAATATGAAATAACTCTAAGTTCTCTAAAGATTATCTCTATAAAATAGATAATATTATGGTTTAGTGGATTTCAAAGCTTATAACCTTTAACATTATCACCATATCTAATGAAAATGCACTTTTCAGCTTTTGGGTCCAACTTAGATCATTTTTCTTTAGGCACATGAACATAAATCTCACAGCCAAATACCCTTAAATGTGAAACAAAAGGTTTCTTACCTATCCATACTTCATAAGGAGTTGTTTCAAGAGCCTTGCAAGGAGATCTGTTCAACAAGTAACAAGCAGTACTTGTAGCTTTTTCCCAAAAGCATCTATTCAACTATGAACCACTTAGCATACTTCTAGCTCTTTCCATGATTGTCTAATGCATCCTTTCTACCACTCCATTCTGATGTGGAGTATATCAAGTAGTCTTCTATCTAACAATTCTTGCATGCTTGCAGAATTCATCAAGTATCCAGAATAGTATTCCCCTCCATTGTCATATCTCAAAACCTTTATTTTACAATCTGATTGCTTTCAACTAAGACTTTAAATTCCTTAAACTTACCAAATACTTCATATTTATGTCACATAAAATAAATCCAAGTAAATCTTGAGACATCATCAATGAAGGAAACAAAATATCTAGATTTTCCAATTGATTCAACATCTATAGGACCAAATACATCAGAATGAATAAGTTCCAATTTATTCTTAGATTTATAACTGCCTGAAGGAAATGGATTTCTATTATGTTTTCCAATCACACAATGTTCATAGAAATCAAAACTATCATCATAATAAAATAAATCGTCTAACAATTTTTTATTCAAAATGGTTTTTAAACCAATTTCACTTATGTGGCCCAATCTATGGTACCACAACATACAAGTATTTTTTGATTTTTTAGTTACATTGGTAGAGTTATAAACAGTAGTGGTTTTTAGCTTAAATAGAGTCCCCTTCCTTGTCCCTCTTGTTATCACCAAACTCCCTCTTACCAATCTGCAACCATGCTTATAAATTGTTACATGCATTCCAGCATTATTTAACTTAGAAACTGAAATCAAATTCCTAGCTAAACCTAGAATATACAAAACACCAAGGAGGGTTTTCATCCTCCCATCACTAAAACATAATTGTACCTTGCCCCAACTAATGATAGGATATGAATTGTTGTCACCAAGGTATAATTCACCTCCATCATACTTATCGTATGTGGAAAACCATTCTCTATGAGGAGACATATGATAGGAGCAACTTGAGTCAATCAACCACTATTCTTTAGACATAACACTACAAGAAGAAATCAAAATATCATCACTTGAATCTAAGGACTTCTTTGTGGAGGAATCAAACTTATTTTTATTCCAGAATTCCTTCTTCACATGTCGCCTCTTTCCATAGTTCCAACACTTCACTCTATTTTTTTTTCTCGAGAGTCTTAAATATTCCCTTAGAACTATCCTTGGGTCCCTTCTGGTCTCCCTTTTGTCCTCACTCTATTTTTTTTTCTCGAGAGTCTTAAATCTTCCCTTAGAACTATCCTTGGGTCCCTTCTAGTCTCCCTTTTGTCCTCTTTCCCTGCACCTTCCCTTGACATGGAGTGCATCCTTTGAACTATTCATAGCCTTCTTTCTCATTTCTTGTGCCAACAGAGTTGCAACAAGAGCATCTAGTTTCAAATTTTTGAGATTAGCACTAATAGCAAGGATAAAATTTTCCCATGACTCAGACAAAGAATAAAGTAACATGATACATTTATCTTCTTCATCTATCTTAACATCAACAAAAGCCAACTGACTCAAAATCAAATTAAATGTATTCAAATGCTTTGCTATCGAATCACCCTCCTTCATTTTGAGTGAAAATGACATTATTTTCAGATAAAGTTTGTTTACCAAACTTTTGGCTTGGTAGATCTCACCCTATCATTTCCATAATGCAAATGCAGTCTTTTCTTTAGAGACATTCAATAGGATAGAATCTGCAAGACACAACCAGATTATACCATGTGCCTTTTTTCTGTCTTGTCCCACTCATCTTGACTGATTGCATGAGGTTTATTTTCTTTTGTCGCATCCAACCATTGATTTCTTTCTTCAAGTAGATCCTCCATTTTCAACTTCCATAGCTCATAACCCGTTCCATTGATTTTTTTATGTCCAGCCAAGATGAGGATGTAGCCATGGCTGCTACACAAAATCTAGAAAACAAATTCAACCAGAACTCCCACTATAGCTCAAAAAACATTCACACTTTCACCCAAGACATAGAACTAGCCAGGCTTTGATACCAAATGTTAGAAATGAAGGTGAACAACTATAGAATAGAAATCTGATTTAAATTGTTATAAATCCAGTGAAGAACCAAATGGAGATAATAGAAAATTAAATCAGTGATACAAAGAAATAAAGGAATGGAAAAACTAAACACATAACACAGTGTTTACGTGGAGAAATCCTTTCAGGAAAAAATTCCACACAAGAAGAGATGCACCAATTTGTATCAACTTCAAAAGAGTTTACAATACATCACTAATAACCTCCTCTTTAGTCTTCAATCCAGCAACACTTATTTTTGTAGTCTTAACTCTTTACCACACCCCAGCTGTAATACAATGCCATATTAAAAGAGTGTTTCCATCTAGGGCAAAAAACCCTAACATAACATCTACCATCATATCTGCAACCTAATGATGAATGATCTAGATTGACTATGAAATTACAACATTTTACAAGGTAAGTTTCTAAAAAAAAATGCCTTCAAGGGTACTGCCCCCAAACCCCCTCCAAGGGGGCAACATCACCCCCTAGACCCCCCGTCATGTATTGGGATCCAAATGTGGTTGAAACAAGACCATTGCTTGGTGAATACATCTTTCCTTATGGAAATTTACAAACAACATTAGGAGTAATTAGTTACATAGGATTTACAAGGTTGATGGCACCTTAATCCTAACAAAAACTCAACTTTGCAAGACTCCTTTTCAAGCTAATATGACAATTGAAGTTAATTCCTTGGAAGAATAAACAAAATAAAAACCCATGACTCAATCAAAGATATACATCATTCCAATAATCCCACTCTTGGTCACTTGGGAGATTATAATTAGAATTACATATGCTTTTCCCATATTATTCTCCCATCTAATTATTTTGTTATCTTTTCTAAGCAGGCTAACCCTGTTTTCTAATGTTATAACAATGTCAAGTATATGAATGATTAAAGTAACATGCAATTGTTAATTTTGTATAGCAGGGGATATATAAAAAATATGTTAGTGCTTCCATCTCTTCCTTCCATGTATTCAATACTTTAATAGTCCCATATTTATACTTCATTACAAGTAGTTGGGACTCAACAATACTATGGAACTCATCCTTCTTTTCCTTTAAATCATTTCCTACTTTCTCAACATATGTTGTAGTATCAAATAGGAGTTTACAAACACTATTTGCTATCAAAACTTTGGGGAAGCCACTAGAGTATATTTGGTTTTAGCATGGATTCTCCCTATTTGGTATATATGATGCACCCATTTGTTCTTTATACTAAGCATTCTATGTTCTATTTGGTCTCGCCCTTAGGATGCTTTGATGATGTCAAAATAGGTTTCCCATAAATCATCACAAACTCTAATGATGTTTTACACTTTGGCATGAAAATTCCATAAATCATTTCTCTAATTTTACCCTAATAAGCCTTTACTTCTTCCTAGGCTTCTCCTTCCTTGTCTTGTGATTTCTTCAAAAATATTTAAAACTCATATATTCTCTTATCCAACTTTGATTTGTTTGTAGGAGGAATCATTATCTGTAGTATAGGTCTTGAAGATGAAAATTTTTAAAAAGTAGCCTATAATTGCTCTTTTAGTCTTTCATTACTATTGTTGAATCTATTTAGCTCTTCCTCTATTCTAAGTTCTCTTGGTCCTTTTTATTGTAATCCTCCTACAACTTTAGTGAAGTTCCTCCATTTGGTTAATGAGATCCTTGATTTTAGAGAGGGCACCAAGATCACTTGGATTCTTTGCTTTCTTTGTATGCTCAACAATAAGGATCTTTACCCATTATTCTCTCTTTATCTTTTCTTTAAACTAGTCTTTATAGCTTCTCAGTACGCCTTCTTTTTCATCATACCCATGATCATAAATTTATGGACCCAAACTTTTTCTTCTATTATATATATACTTATATAGATCATATGGCCTTCCTACACCAATGAACATTCTCATTTGATCCATTACTCCTACCACCTTTTTAAATGCAACCTTTCTTTCTAGTGAGAAGTTTCCAAACTTTAATACAAGGGGAAAAAATGTCTCTTTGAATGCTCCTTGAAATTGTATTTATAATATCAATATAGTTGCTTTATTGCTTCCACGAAAGCAATTCTAGGAGCAACAGTATATGGAAGCTCATATGGAAAAAAAGTAGATCCATGCATCTAAATAATAGTGAAATTTTATTAAAAAAATCCACTCTCCCCAATTGTGAGTTATCCCACTTTCAAGATCCAATTGCTTAGGCTTGATGAATTTCATTATATAGCCAAGGTTAATCTTGGCATGTTGGCCCCTAACATATTCAAAAATGGGTTTACAAAAATATTATTAGAGACCACATAAGTAGACTTGTTTTCATCTTTGTCCATGTGTAATGACCATATTTGCATTAGCAATCTTAGATCCAGAGCAAGATCTACAGTCATCAACACTCCATTCCATCAATGAACACACTAATGAATACCTCCTAAATATATTAGTGGATTTTGGCTTTATGAGTTACACCAACTCATCATGTATGTACTCAACTAGATAATCCCCTTAATCATATAATGTAGTTATACATGGATTCTAGTTACCTACTACAAATGCTAGGGCTAACTTGGGTGTTTTCTTTTCACCATCTTGGCCAATTACTTGACACAAAACTTGAAAGGTTTCCTAAAAGTATGGCTAGAAATTATCCATATCCAGTGGTTATTCTTCTTCATTTGGTATCTTTGTCAAGGGTGTTGTCAACTCCTTTACCCCACGGTGAGGCCATTTTACTCTATAATAATGTTGTCTTTTTCATACTCCGTTGTTAATTTTCTTATACTCAACTTATCTTTAACAATATAGGTTAAGGAAAAATACCCTTTGAATTATTTCCTTGTTCACAATGAAAACTACACTTCCATCTCCTGCCATGACCACCTTGATCTTCTCATCATAGTGTTTGTAGGTCCATTCTACAACTTCAAGGGTAGAGAAATAGTTTGGTATCTCCAATTTAGTCATATTCAGGTACCAAGCATTACAAATAGGATGTCATGCATCCTTTCTCCTATACATTATTTTTAAAAATCCTAAAGCTTTTCTAGTAACTTGTGTTCTTGGATCCCAAATCTCCCCCAATTCATCCTTGAACAAGTCAATAGTGGCTTCACCAAGCTACCAATAGACCTATTAAACTTCTTAGTTTCTCATGGAATGATCTTAGTAGTATCTTGGCTTGCAATTATTTTAGGGGCCGTTAGTGCAAATAACTATATTTTCTATTATTTTTTAATGAGTAATATTTTCCCAGAAAGCACAACTTGAGCTCGATATAAAATATTTTCATAATTTTTTAAATATAGATCATTAACATTAATATTTGGGACATACATTTTTTTGTATTTTTTCATTGTATATTTTATTTTAGTATTATTTTTTAAATGAGAATAACTACAATTTAGACACATATTTTACCATAATGCATAACTCATCTCGTATATACCCAAAATATTTTTTTCTTTTTTTGTTGAAAGAAAGACATCAATACAAAGAGGTGTCTTTAATTCTAATTTTTCATTGTTTGTTATTTGTCCATGAGTGTCGAATAGAGGTATTTATTTTATAATAAACCTATGTTGATTAGAAAATAGAAAAAATGTCTTGTTGTAAGGGCTACTTTCATACAAAATTTGATGTTATGATGACTTCATCTGATCATGAAAAATATGGTTAGAATAGTAGTTTGTGTCCAATTAAATCCTTCCATGTGGCTTGGAAGGAAAAGGGTACTACATAGAATGTTTAAGAGACATGCATATACATGTGAAGAATGTCATCTACGATAAACTTAATCTAATTTGCTTGTGTCCCAAGTTTGGGGCATACTATTTTTATAAATTGTCAAATCAACATGTGGCTCACAAGTGAGACACATCGTTATGCTTCCGCCTTGATCATACATTGTTGCATCATTTGTATCTTGAGCTTGACTGATCCTACAATAGCGTGTCCCATTTGTGGGGCATCTTGATTTTTATAGAAAAATAATGATTTTAGCATCACATATTTTATAGAAAAATAATGATTTTAGCCTATAGGGGTTCCATTTAAGGGGATTAGATCAAACAACCTTAGATCAAACCCCCTTGGATAGAACCCCTAAGCTTAAATCAAACTCCCAATGGAGTCTCCTCTGCACTTATCAAAATGCTAACAAAAAATAATTTTGCTTCACCTTTTGGTGGATCAAATGAAGTCATTTGGAAATGTCATTTTATAAGTATGTAGCCCTTAGTATTAGCTTTAAAAATTTATAATATGTATTATGTTTTCTTTAATATTTTATATTTTTTAATTTTATAATGATTGTAGGTCCATTATAAAAAATAATGACCTCTATTCAAGACACTAGGAAAAATAACGTTGTTAGAAAAATCTCAAAAAATGCACTGCACTCCATATAGATGTCCTTGTTTCAATGAAAAAAGAAAAATTAATTTTGATATATATGCTAAGATAAATGTGTTATAGAATAATATAGGTCTAAAATTTCTGTTACTACTAATTCAAAAATTAATAACAAGTAAAATATTCAATAAAAAATTACCAAAAAATATCCATGCACTAGACATTGGAGATAATGATCTAATTCTAATAAATCATGGAAATTTTTATTTGTAGTGAAAGTTACGTATTATGGAATAATGTCACTCGATAAAAAATAATAAAAAAACATTAAAAAATTATTTTAAAAAATGATAAAAATTATTCCTTAAAATATTTTTATAAATTATAGATTGAATCTATATAGAAAATGTTGCAACTCATTAGTTTACACCATCTTTAAATTCTTGACCGTTTGTTCCTTATAATTGACATAATTTAAAAATGCTGAAAAATGTTGATTTTAAGCATCCCTCTTAGGACAAAAAGTGGGAGACACTATTGTGGGATCACTTGCCCATATTGTCATATCTTACTTTCTAAAGTCATTTATGATCCTACATCATTATAGCATGCTTCTTTGAGCATTTATACCTTGATATTATATTGATTTATCATACTATATAAAGTCTTTTATGATCCTACATCATCATATCATGCTTGTTAAATCATTTGTACCTTGATCTTACGTTACTATGATTACCATTGGTTTAGATTATTACCATGATCACCATTGGTTTGGTTTATCATCATGACCAACTGTGGTTTGGCCTATTGCCATTAATCGTTATTAGTTTGGTTTATCATTATTGATCCATTAATATTCTTACATAGGTGTTCTTGGTCATCAAGGGCCACATCACCATTGTCTTGCCCATGCTAGGGCAACACTCCTCATACTATGATGAAGTATATCTAGCCCATTAGTGATTATCACGATTTATTATTTGTTATATGTTTATGATCCACTCACAATGTATTATTTATTTCTCTTCTATTATACGATGATGTGTACTCACAGGCTTATTTTGAGATGACATTTACTATCATGCATGAGACCCTATCTTCATTAATTGATTACCCCTTTGGGGCAATCAATTGAAGGAAGGGCATATATGATCACTAATGTTCTCATTTGGTACTTAATCTTCCTTGCAAGTTAGAAGTTATTCATGGAGTGTTTTTCTCATCTATTTTATAAGATTTCATGGGAGAACACATACAGAATGTGTATCCACATGATCACATCTTGAGGGTCTATTATTTTATATAGAATCCATGGTCATATCCTTTGAGTGTCTAAATATTTACTTTACCATACATGCATGTTTGTGAGGGCTATAAACTTTGAGTTGCACATGATCATTTAGGATTCAAACACACCTCAAAGTGGGGGCAAAATATAATGGTGAAATTAGCATGCATGTGTTATTTCTCATTTAGCTTTGCACCCATTTAGAGGAAATGCCTTAATACATGTACATGGTGACAAATGACACAATCTTGTGTGAAGTCAGACCCATTTACCTAGTCATCATCTACTTCTATAAGAAATCATCTTTATGCTTATAGTCCTAGATCTTATCCTATGTGCACATATCTCTTCACATTTATCCTATTTGTCTCATTATCACATCATTATATGTACTTATATCCATCTAGTCATTCCATAAGTGCACAATGATTGGGGATAAAAAAGTCACCACAAAATGTTTTGAGGAAAAATAAGACATAACACGTGTGTGTTATAATTGCCAAGAAATAAGAAAAACTCTTGTGTTATGTTCTTTTTTAATTTATTACACTTATGTTATAACGTGCACATATTTGGTTTGCATTTGCTTAGGAATCCCACCCATTGGGGTTGGATTTGGCTTGGATGGCCGAGCCTAAGGGTTGGACTTGCATGTAGGGTGCTCAAATCCATGTTTTACAAAAACATAAAAAACATGCAAATGTCAAGTGTGCTCTCCATCAGGTTTGCATATTTTAGTGCAATATTCTAAAAAACACCACTACAATCTCTAGCTCTATCTGAGCTTTCTAACAATTTATTTTTTTCTAAAATCAAAATATATTAAGGTTTTGATCTTTAATTACTTTTAATAGTGTCTTCATTTTTCACAAAAACACATGTATTGTTTTTCCTACATCATTTTTTATTTGCTCATCCAAATTTTAAAAAATCACATTTTCATATTCAACACTTTATTCTATACACATTCAAATAAATATCTTTTAATTATTTTTCTCAAAATTAGTAGGGAACACACTTAAGTTTTCATTTTTAGGATGTGTCCACTTTGAAAGTTAGTAAAAAATAATATATTCATTAAAACATTAGCAAAAATATATGAACTACTACATAATGTTAGTTAACTTTCCACCAAAGGGATTTATGAAATACTTAATAGAGCCCCAAAAATTTGGGAGGGGGGGGATGCCTGATGCTATGTTATATTTTTGTGACAAAAATAGGACCACTTTGTGTGCTTTCAGCATTTGACCCTCTTAATCTCCACCATTTTTTAAAAAATAGTAGTTTAGGAACTACATTTCAAGCACTTGTAATCTTGTTCTTATCACATCTTAAGATTTTGAGCATAGGCATCTCAAATTACTCATCAAAACTCCTTTTTTGTTGATTTCAGGAAAATAGTGTTCACATTTGAACCCCTTTTTGTCCCCCATTTCCATACACATAATTATACACTTTGTTTTAACCCCTTATTTGATACCATACACGTCTGTAGTTTTGAGGACATCCTTGTGGCTGCAAAATTACCCTACCAAAAACCAAATTTAAAAATCTAAAGTTGGCTAACTAGGCCCCTTCAATTTTCTCACCTAGCTCGTTGACTAAACACGTACTTGCATGATTTGATGTTATTTAGTAGTATTTAAAGACATTTATTGTATTAATTCTAATCATCCAAAGAAGCAATCATCTATTCATCCTAGAGCATTGAAAGGTCAATCAATAGTGAGACACTTAGATTTGATGTGCTAAAAAGAGTACCAAATCTACATCCTAAGCATTTGTTTGTTGTCTTTGATATTGTGTACACTTCTCAAGGGGTTGATCTAGGTGAAGGGTCCTCATGACATGGTTATATGACAACCTATCAAAGGTATTTTTAATATTGCATGTCCCACAAATTGCCAAAATATGTAGAACAAAGTAGAGTTGATTAGGAGAGTGAAAGAACAAAGATCTTTCTAAATATCGGAATGAGTTCATAGAAATAGAACAAGTTCTCAATCATGATTCTATATCAAGTTGCAAATCAATTCTTCAACAAAGTACAAGATAGGCACTCATCAATGTAAGAGATTACATACCATAGATCTCATTTCCCTTTCCCTTAAAATAGTGTTCCTATATTGCTAGAGTGCTTATATATCTTCATCTTACATTACCATGATCACTATTGGTTTGGTTTATTACCACGATCACCATTGGTTTGGTTTATCATCATGATCATCTTTGGTTTGGGTTATTGCCATTGATCATTATTTGTAATGTCCCATTTTTATTAATTTAATTTTATAGGCAAAATGTCCATTCCACTATTTTTTGTGGGTTAAGGAAGGAGTTTGAAAAATAACTTATTTAATATTTAGTATTTTGGACCCACGATTAATTTATATTTTCAACCTACTTAATTAGGGTCAACTGAATATTAAATATATTTTATTGTTTTATTATGCTAACAACCCAAAATGTGTCATGGGGTTTCTTATGGAGTGTTTGGTAAATTCTAGAATCATGTGGCGCCTAATTATATGATGCATGAGCATCGAGAGGTGTAAGGGCAATCTTACATCACCCAAAAACAATGATGATTCAAAATCAATGACTTTGTTTTCATTTCTTTTCAAAATTTGTATTTCTGGTTCCATAATCGCTTGAATAATGATGTAGAACCGTTAGTTTTTCCAAACTGCTAAAAATAGCAAATTGTTATTTTAGGAAAGTTTACATTTGGGCACGTATGGAAGAGAAAATTTACTGGAAGCTTCGTAAATTAAAAATAAGACCTTTGGCGAAGGAATCAGATCATTTGTGGGCTGAAAGATATTAAAGTTTTTGTTTCCCGAAAAACCCCTAAAAAGGTTTCAAAGTCAGGTTTGAGGCACTTAGAGGCCCCGTACGACCACGAAAATGGGCAAAATTGGCAAAGCCTACTCATAGCACATAGAGAACTCTGCAAGATTTCCAATGCTTCAAACAATTCGTCAATCAAACACCCAGATCAAAAGTTATGGCTCACAAAAGTTGACCTATTTTTGGAGGGAGATGCAAATTTTGAAATTTGGCTGGAGGCCGCCAAAAAGAACTATTTATGACCATTTTGGGAACCCTTGGTAGTAGTAGAGAAGAGGGGGAAAGTGTAGAGTCAATAAAAGCGAGAAAACAGAAACCCTAGCTAATTTGGGGCTACAAAAGGCAGAAGGTTCCAGAATCTAGAGATAGGAAGCTGTAATGTGTTGCAACCTATGGAGGATTCATCCTCTGATTGGATTTTAGCGTCTATAACGTAATGTGTTGTCCAAATCAATAAAAGAACATTCTATGTTTGTGCGTAATTTGTGTTATTGTATGTTTTGTGATTTACCCCCTTCTTCATTATAGTGGATTCTATGACAAATTTTATAACAACTTGCAAGAGGGAGGGAATCTAGTAATGGTTATGACTGAATCTTAAATAAGCATTTTTTGTGGGAAGTGCTAGAAAATAATATATTTTTATTAATTTTCCAAGAGCCCCAGGCATTGGATTATGGGAGCCCAAGTTAGGTCTTCAACATCTATTTATTGGAAGGCAATTTCACATTTTTATCGTCTATTTTTTATCATTTCAAAACTCTGTCAAAAATTGTATGGAGCACTTGTGTTCATACAACTAAATTTGAGGATGAAAACCCTTGGGTTTGCTAGAGACTAGACAATATAACCCCTCTAAAATCCTAAGGGAAATTCCATTCAAAAGTTTCATTTAGGCTGAAAATATCGTGTTGATCGATTTGCAAGAAATAGTGAAGAAGAAGGGTTTAGATTGCATAGTTTGATTTTCAAATTCATCAATTTGATGTGTGGTTGTACTTACTATTTGTAACAACATTTTAGCTATACATTTCATTATATTAGAGCAGCATAATAGTGTAAGGGTTTTCTTGTTTGAATGTTGCAAGTTTGGTTTAGTTTGAAGTTGTGAAGTGTGTAGGTGAAGTTTGAACATAAGGATTTAATTGCAGATCTAATATATATTTTAAGATTACTATTATACCTATTGTATATCAGCATATTTCTACAAATTTCATCAATAAAGAATGGCTTCAATTCAAGTGTGAAATTTCTAAGTGTTTGGGTGCAAAATTGTCAAATTGTTTGTGTGCTGCAAGGGTTTAATTTCCAAATTTAATATTCAGATTTGTGGCTGTAATTTTTTGTTATTTTCTAGCAAGTGGTTGTGTGTTATGTTGTGTATTTCATGCATATTTATTAGCAAATTGATTATCAAGAAGTTACTGTTTGATTGGGTGCAAAATTGCCAATGTTTATTGCACAATTTTTGTGAAATTTGATGCATAGATTTGGATTTTTTTCAAATTTTATTTTGAGGTATTTTAAAGAGGGTTTGATCATATGTTTTGTGTTAGAATTGTTGTGGTATTTCAGATTTTAAATAAACTGCAAAAATATTTTATTTGGAGACATTACATTATTAGTTTGGTTTGTCATTATTGATCCATCACCATTCTTACACAAGTGTTCTTGGCCATTAAGGGTCGCATCACCATTGTCTTACCTGTGATGGGGGTAACATTCCTCATTCTATGATCTTATCTCCACCTTGTTAGTGCTTATCATGATTTATTATTTGTTATATGTTTATTGTCCTCTCATAATTTATTCTTTATTGCTCTTATATTATATGATGATATTTACTCACGTGCTTATTTTTAGATGAAATTAACTATTATTCACAAGATCTTGTCATCATTTAATTAATTTACCCCTTGGGGGCAATCTATTGAAGGGGGTATATAGGGTATATATGGTCACTAATGTTCTCATTTGGTACTTAATCTTCTTTATGAATCAGAAGCTACTCATGGATTATGCTTCTCATATATTTTATAGGATTTTATGGGAGAACACACATAAAAAGCATATCCGCATGATCACATCTTATAGGGTGCATTACTTTATATGGGCCCATAGTCATATCACTTGAGTGTTTGAATATTTCTTAAGTACTATGCATTGATGTTTGTGAGTGCTACAAACTTTGAGATGCACGAACATTTAGGATTCACATGCACCTCAAAGTGGGGGCAAAATATAATTGTGAAATTAGCATCCCTATTCTATTCTCATTTAGTTTTGTGCCCATTTTGAGGAAATGTCTTAATACAAATGCATGGTAACAAATAATGCAATCTTGTGCAAAGTCAGTGCTATTTACCTAATTGTCATCTACTTGTATATACACACATCTTTGTACTCATAGCCATAGATCTTATCTATGTGTGCATATATCTCTACACATTTAGCCTATCCGGATGATTGTCACATCCTTGCATGCACTTATATCCATCTAGTCATTATACACTATGTTTTGACCCCTTATCTAATCTAAGATGGGTATGTAGTCACAAGGATGTCCTCATGGGTGCAAACTCATCCTACCTAAAATCAAATTTTAAAATATAAAGTTGGCCAACTAGCCCCCTTTACTTTTCCCACCCAAAGTCAACTAAACACACACTTGCATGATATGATGCCATGTGCTAGTAGTTAAAGACATTTATTGCATTTATTCTAATCATCTAAGGAAGCAATCATTTGACCATCCTAGAGCATCGAAAGGTCAATCAATAACAAAAACACTTGGATTTGATGCACTAAAAATATTAACAAATCTGCATCCTAAGAGTTTGTTTATCATCTTCAATCTTGTGTACACTTCTCAAGGGGTTGATCTAGCCCAAGGGTCCTCATGACTTAGTTGTATGACAACCTATCAAAAGGTGTTTTTCAATATTGTATGTCCACATATTGACAAAAGAAGCAGAATAAAGTAGTGTTAATCAAGAGAGTGAAAGAACAAGGATCTATCTAAATACTAGAACAAGTTTGTGAAAACGAGACTAGTTCGTGATCTTGATTCTATACCAAACCACAAATCTATCCTTTGACAAAGTATAAAATAGGCACTCATCTCGAAGAAATCACATTTTTCAAAACCAAAATATCAATGTATCTAAAATCTTCATCAAATCAACATCATTCTTCAATAATAAAACTAAATATCTATTCTTCTCTTTTTATTTATAATTATAACAAATACACTTGTCAATTAATCAAACTCCACTATTATTATTTAATCTAAATTAATATTATATGCTAACGTGTATGGATTTTATTGTTGGCATTTCTTAAGTTACTTAATCTAAGGCTTTGGCTGGTTTTTTCTTTTCTTTTTTTAATGTTTGTTCTCCTTGCTTGATGTCGTTTACCTTGCCCTTAAAACCTTGTTCCGCCAACCTATTTTGATATTGTAAATTATTTAATATGATTTACCATAGTCGTTAATGTACAATGCCAACCTATTCATCACGTTAAGGGCGGCGATAAAAACGCGGTTCGTCAAGACACAAATCAATAAAAAATCAACTCATTCAATTTTGCTTCCTTTGAAATCTTTAGTTTTGGAAAAAAAAAAAAACTATTATAAATTAATATATATCAAAAATATTATTCACGTGTCATAATGTATGACACATCCACCATTACTTTGCTTTCAAGGAATTTGAATATAGGTATTTAATTTTGCAATGCTGAAATTAGGTATAGCATATCCATACCATATCCATGCCATTTCTCATCTAGTTTTGGGTTTATTTGGGGGAAATGTAAATTTTGAGAAAATATATATAGACAAATAGTCCAATTTTATGTAAAGATGGTCCATTTCACTAGTCTTTATTTATTTATTTTTCACATTTACTCTCACGTATTTAGTTTTTTTATACATACATTTTCTCATATAATCACTTACTTCAAGCATTTATTACACCTATTTGTATACCCACCCCCACCTAACCATTATCCACACTAATTTGATTGTTCGCCTACCTAGCGTAATTTTCATGGTTATAGAGTCAAACCCATGGTCATAGACTTGACTCTTTCCTTTTTTGAAATCAATATTCAAATTCCCCCTTTATTTTCTTGCCTTGAGCTTATCAAGTATGTGTTTTGCAAAATTTGTTGCTATATGCTAATATTTAAAGACATTCAATGCATTCATTCTAATCATCTAAAATACACAAGTCCTCTCTCATTCTAGAGAATTAAAGGAGTAATCAATAGAGTAAAGCAATTGTAATTCAACCTCTAGAGGAAACAAAGAATGAGAGAAGGCAATTATACATTGATATTTCCAAATGAACTTAACAAGAACTTGTCTACAAGTTTCAAAAAGGCTTAATAGAGTTAATTTCCATAACTATCTATGAGGGAAAATGGCAAGTAGAGAGGACATGACAGAGAGCCATAACTTATGGGCATGAGGACAAAACCAAAAGGCATGCTTGTCAATTTCTAGCTTGGTGTAGAAAGGGCAATTAGCAACGGGGTGGATGAACATGAGGTAGAAGCCAATAGGAAGCCTGAAATGTAGGATTTTCCCTACAATGATTTAGATCTATGCATCTACTTTGGATTGCCATAACTGATGACTAAGCTTGTTCCACTTGGTTCGAGTGAATTTGCAATTCTACTTAGTGTTGAGACAAAAAGAGGGCAGAAGAAGGGAGAAGTTGTTTATAGATGGCTTTGAGAGGGAAGAATTAGCTATTGCGAGCATGAGGCCATCTCTAATCTTTCAGAAAATTATAAGGACATAACGTAGAAATATTGATAGTAAGGGAGGGTGTGATAATTTCCTAAATTTACATCACAGATTGTGACATTATGGTTGAGATTGAATGCATGCTTGAGTTTGGCCATGATTTCTAATTAAGTTTGGGCAAATCTCAAAGGTCACAGAACACTTGTTTACCCTTTTTAAAAAGGTGTTTGCCTTTAAAGTTGCTAATGAGATCCAAATGTTTCTCATTATGTTAAACAAACCTATTCCACTAGATGGAAGTGGTGGCAAAGCTGAGAATGTGTCATAAACATTGGTCAAATTTTGGTAAGTCATTAAGAGGCTAATTGGCATGGGCCTTCCATATGCTACTGAAATGGGTTGAACATTAGGTTTTAAAGAATGGATCCAAGAGAATCTTATCCTTCCACTCCAACATGCACCATGGTATACTAGTTGTGGCTAATTATACTTTGAATCGAACCAAAAATTTCCAATGAGTGCCACCCTTAAGGGCTTGACAAATCCACTTAGTTGTTAAACACACACCAAGGTAGAAAGGATCTATGATTCTAAGGTCACCTTTGCCCTTTGGTTGAATTCAATGAGTCTAGGAAGTAGCTAGCATATCCTTCTTGTTGCCCCATTTGGCCTGCAAAAAACTCCTTATAAGTTGTGTCAACTAGTTATAGCAACTCTGAGAGGGAAGTTAATAAGAAGAAATGTAAATGTGACTAGGAAGGGAGATTTTATTTGCCACTCGAATGTACCCACCATTGGACAAGAATTGATTAGTCTAGTTTATGATCTTACCTTTTACTTTGTTGAGAAATCAACTCCATATGTCCCTGAGTGAAACTTCAACATCGAAGGAAGTGCAAAGTTACCTAGTGTTGGAGCCATGTTTCACATCATGCTACTCGTTGGGGATCCATGGGGGTAGAGTTTAGGCTAGGTAATAATGAACTTAGTCTTGTGCTTGACCAACTTGGAACCCAATATGACACAAAAGATATCCACAATATCAAGGGTGCAAGTCACCTCTTTAGAAGTAACTTGAATAAACAACATATTATCATCTACAAAGCATGAATTGAGGGTACTGGCATTATGATTAAGAGAGATGGCTTGGATCAGACGATTAGAATGAGTGTGTTGGAAAAGGTAACCAAGGCCTTCGACAACAAGAACAAAGTGAAAGAGATCAAGGGGCAACCTTGAGACATCCATTAATGGTCAATCTTGTTTTAGCATCCATGGAGAGCATTTTAACATGATCTAGGATTTGAGTGTGAAATCCCAACCACTCTATCATTTTAAGAATGAAGGGCTAGCATATGTAGTTGTAAGCTTTATCAAAGTCTAGCTTGATGATAAGAACATCTTAGGGAGTTTGTTAGGCCTATTCCATCATTTGCCAAGCTAGAACTAGGTTGTCCAATATAAATTTGCCAACCAAGAAACATGTTTGTTCAAGTCTCACAATATCCTAAGTTATATCTTAATTTTGTGGGGTAGGACTTTGGCTATGATATTATTTGACGTGTTGAGCAAGATAATGGGCCACTAGCCACTAATAATTTCTACATTTTTTCCCTCGAGAAGGAACTTGATCAACCCCTAGTTGATTGTAACCCCTAAGGTACTTGTTTAATGCCTTTAATGTAAACATAGTAGAAGTCTTCCTATATGTGTATCCAAAGAGTTATGTATAATTCAACTAGGAGACCATTCTTGCATGGACTCTTCTCGATAGCCATATAGTTCATTATTTCATCTAGCTTTCCCATTGTGAGGAGGTGATCAGGGAATTGAGTAGACTCACAATCAATTTTGCGAGGGATGCAACCAACAATATTATCCTCAAGAATTGGGATAAAAGGGTCTTTGGGAAAATCAATGTTCAACTACTTGTAATGTTCTCGGAAGATATTCAAAATTTTAGATTAACTAGTTTGAGGAGACCCTTATGTATTATTGATAACTAAAATTTAATCCTTTTTGTGTTTATGCTTTAGATAATGGGAGAAGAAATCTCACCCATTGTCAATGTCTTTGATCCATTGAAGGTGGGATTGTACTTGAGCTCCTTTGCCCTTGTAAACAACAAGTGTTCATACCAAATGTTCCACATAAACAACCAATTTATAGATGGAAATTTATGAGGATCATTAGCCAAAAGAGTTCAACCATGCACTAGTTGTCCTTTGTCACATATAAACCTTTTTTATTCAATTATAATTCAGACTTTTGGACATTTATTTGTGACTATTTTTACTATTAGGTAATTACATATGAGTATGAGTAGATTGTCGTTGTTCAAAAGTCATTAGTGATGGATTAATATGATTATGACTATGGATCTATGTTTTCTTGCTTCGGCTATGATTATTGGAACTAACCTATTGATGCAAATCTGAGTGCGACTGAGTGCAGGAATAAGTTGAAGACAAGAACATGGTTGAGGTAGATGCACCCTAGTCACCATAAAGAGTTGGCATGATGGAACCTCGATGCATGCACACACACGTAGTTCATATTGCATAAGGTTATCTTGCATTCTTAATTGGTTTCGTTAAGTTTCCCATCCCATAATCTTGTTGAGCATATGATTGGCGTGACTGACGTATGAGGGTTAGATAAAGTATGTGATTTTGTTTGCTTCAGTATGTTTGTTTCTGGTGCATAATATCATCTTGTATTTATATCTCTTTTTCATCTTTTGGGAATAAATTGTATAGGTGGTTTTTAAATAGATTTACAAATTATTATTTAATTTTTAATAATTTTTTATATATAGGATGATTTTATATATATATATATATATATATATATATATATATATATATATATATATATATATATATAATACTCTTTTATAATAAGATATTTTAGTTAGACTTAATATAAGTATACACATTTATAGACACCTAATTATATAATTAGAAATATATTAAAAATCTAAATATAGTTATATAAACAAATTCTTGTAGAATAAAAAGATAGCCATGCAAAATAAAGGAACTTCATGCAATGCACACTCCCCCATGCAATGGAAAGTCAACAAAAAAGAAAAGAAAGAAATCTCCAATCTAAGGGAGGACGCCATTATTAGAGGAGTGGATTTTTGGGATAAAAAGAAAGGCATGAAGTTTTAAAAAAATGCACACAAAGAGGAGAGCATTCAGCTAAAAGCAACACAGAGAGCAAAAAGAAGCACAGGAAAGGCATCAAAAGTGCAGGAAAGACTGAAAGATCATCATTTATCCTTCTACCAGGCGTGGGGTTACATGTATTTACCTTATGATCATATATTATGCCTGTAATTGGTCTTAAAATCGGTCTGATTTTGTTAAAGTGCCTGTGTGGTGACGTCCTACCTTGTAAAGATTCAGCCTGTTTGTATATTGATAAAATCCTCTTCTTAAATCGACCTCTATTGAGATTGGCATTAGCCTTATGGTTATGTATTAAATCGGCCTTATGATTATGTATTAAATCGGCCTATCAATATAAACATTGCTCTGTTATTATGTGTTGAATCGACCTTTTTCTTAAGACCAAATGACCTCTTTTTCTTCTTTAATTGGCCTTGCAAGTTTCTTTAACTCGGCCTATACTTGAATAACGAGCTATTATTTTATTGCAACAGCCTGTTTACATTATTTAAATGGCATTTTCCTTGTTTTCCCAGCCTTGTGTAGAATAAGAACGCCTTGTTTAGGATGTGTTTCAACCTATTTAGGATGTGTTTTGGCCTGTTTATGATCTCTTTGTCCTGTTTCCTTTCGATCAACCTTGTTTTGATTCCTATCACCCATGCTATGGAGCACTTAAAACAAACTTCTTCTCTGCTATTCTTTTCGACCTAGCTAGAATTAAGAACGGTCTGTTTCTTTATCTCAACAGCCAGTTCCTTTATCTCAACAACCTGTTCATAGTTTAAATGTCCTTCTTTTGCTTCAAAATGGTCTAAACCTTGTTCATTCAAATGGCATGCAATAATTATTAGAAAAATCCACAATCTTAGAATCTAGGGGACTATAACAGGGATGTTGTTTCGTCTTGCAATTGTACATCATTCTAGAGCTCATGCTATGGCTTAAGTTACTCTTTTATTTAATATTCAATATTGATGACATGTTTAGGCTTAACTGCATGTATACATTATAATCGTTGCCATAAAAATTAGAGAGAAAATATCAATATCTGTAACCTAAGAATTAAGAGGACTATTCAAAGCTTGTTGGTTCTTGCAAAAATGTCACTAATTTCATGTTCAATGCTAGCTTTCTTCAATTACATAGGGCATATACAACATATTTAAGATTTTCAGTGTTCTATGGGGACATGTCTCATACCCTCTAAGAGGCACAAGGGATGTTCCCTACTGTTTTAGGGATCTAGAAATGGGGATTAAATAATTGTTCATGAATCTTTGTATATTTTACCTTTCCCCATAAAATCCTTGGAATGAATTAGTGTATTTGTGTGCCACCTTAGGGATGTCCTTGTTTTTCCACCTTTTTGCCCTCACTTAAAATGGTGTTCTCATTTGGGAAGATATGAACTTCAAATGGTTTAGAACTATGGATCTTCTTAAAATTCTTTTTACAAAAATTAATCATTATGGTACTATAACTCAATCTGGTTTAAGGGTATGAATTCCTAGATCTAATTTTGAAAAGGTTTGTGACTGCAATGAAAGAAACAATAATATATCTATATATTTATCTTATATTTTTATCCATAAATGAATATACTTTTAGGAACAATACTGGTATTGGAACTCTTGTTTGTTTTTCAGTGTGCTTACATCATCATAGTTCTCCTTCTTGATAAGTAAAGTAGATTCACTTTAATTTGTACAAAGAAAAAAATTGGCAAGTGAATGTGATATGATAGACTGAAATTGCAATGAAATTAGTTATTTTGCTATGTGTGTGTTGAGATTACCTTCTGGGATAGGGTGTCAAATGTGGGTTAACAGAGAAGATTAATCTTCTTTTTCGGTATCTGCCAGTTTATTTATATGTGCTTTGGCCAAAGCTATGTGTTCATTGAAATTGATGAAATTTATGCCTAGTTATTGATATATTCTCTGCCACATCCTGTTTGTGAGATTATGTACATTCTAGTTAAAAATGCATATAGGCATTAGTGTTGCACCAGGTGTTCCCTCCTACCATTTGTTTCCAGGTTGCTAGGCATTTCATGCAGGGTCGAGTATTCTTCAAGGTAAGAAGAATTCTGGGGAATTGTAATGCTTCATGGTTGGGTGGAAAAAGTGCCTGAACCATGTTCTTGTCTCTTGGCTTGTGGAAGACCAGTTGGTTAGCACAGCGGCTAAAGATAGTGACTTATTTCATTTATCATATTGTATAATTTGACATATGTACTTTATCATTATACTGAGTAGAGGATATGGCATGAGAGCCAAGGATGTATCATTGTATTGTATATTATTTGTGCTAACACCTGGATATAGTACCTGCTTTTGTAAGATGTATTATGACATTATTGCTTAATATATAGAAGATTTATCTTTTCATTTGAGTTAATGTGAATAAGTTGATTATTTACTTCGGTAATTATAGTTTTTGGATTTCGTACTTTACATCCTCTAAGGGAATTTTCAAAGCAACATGCCTACTGGACAATCCCTTAGGAAGATGGTGCAGTGGGTTAAAGTTCTCTCCCACTGCATCATCCATTTATTTTGTTGAGGCTTGTGTTCAACATTCCAATGAGCAATTAGGTCATCTATGTAGTCTTAGCATTGAAGGTGAGTGAATTAAGTTTGAAAGAGAGCTCATTGAGAGGAATGTAGGACTTGAAGAAGAAGATAATAATGAAAATGAGGAAGTGATCTGAGAGGGTGGCTAAAAGATCAAGGTGGACTTGGTGTTCAGAAGGAGAGGGGAGGACATAACAACTAGGGGAGATGTAAAACCTATCCAATCTTCTCATTTTCCTCAAAAACCCTCTCTACAATTGCTCCAAGTGAACTAGTAAGGCTTGTGGATATCAACTTTTCCCATGAGGGGATAAAAAAACACCCAACAAGTTGCAAGCCAAAGTCCAAGCATCAAATTCTACTTGAGATATAAGCAGGAGGAGTTGATCCAATTGTGGTATGTGAGTTGCTCTGCCATATGTAAGTCACCCCCAATCACTCAATCTATTGTTGGTAAGTGGAGATGCATCCATTCCCAAAGTAGAATTTTTCAAAGGGGAAGTTGGGGGCATACACTAAGAAAAAATCAAATAACCCACCTTAAAAGAGCACAGTAACCCAAATGCAAAATTTATGAGGGTCAACTTCAAAGGCAACAATGGACTTCACTAGCCAAGGTGCAAGCCCAACATAGCCCCACCACTACCATCGAGATGCTCAATAGGGAAGAGGTGAGCTTCTTTCCAAATGGAAGCAAGTGTAGCTTCCAAGAAAACAACATTAATTTTAAATTTATGAAGCATAATTACTTCAATGTAGTTGATCTGAATAGATTATTTGACTCAATACTTAAGGGTTTGGATGGTCAAAACCCTAACATTCCAAGATTGAGTCTGATATTGCATTAAGAGGAGTTGGGGAGTGTGTCATCATCAGTTTAAAACACATTGAACTGATTCTCCAAAGTGAGAGTTTGGGTCTCCATGAGAATTCCTTAAGAGGTGATTAATGAGAGGGAGAGTCAGAATGAGCTCTCAAGGGGCTTAAGAGTTGAAATAAGGAGACAATTTTAGGGTCTTGGATAATGAGGGGGGAAGGACCTTTTTTCTTTTTGAAACTCTCTATCCTTAATCAAAGTTAACATCTTTGTAAGAAAAAGGGTCGGGGGGGGAGAGAACTCTGTGGGAGGTAGAGAGGTTAGTAGTAGATGGGCGAGTAACAAGGGTGAAGGATAATTTACCAATTGCATTGAGGAGGTTGGTTGATAGCATGAGACTTAACTAAATCAAAGTAGACAAGACAAGATTCATTAAAATAGTAGGGGGAGGATGTTACTTGTAGATAGGACAATCCCTAATGAGGTGTCTTTCACAACATCAATAGAAGCATGCATTAGGCTTATTGAGATAGTTGATTCACTAGTCTAGTTTGAAATTGTAGCTAACAAGCTTAATGGAGTCAAGAAGGGGCTATGTGAAGCCCATAGACCCTAGGTTGCACCCACAAGCTAGACCACTCGTTTGAGTTATGTTTACACAAAATTACTCTACCCAAAGTTGAGATGTAATATCATGAAGAAAGAGAGAAAAACTAGATTCAAGAATGGTAGTTCAACCCACATAGGGTGTTTTGACCTTGAGATCCCTTCTAGGTGGAAGTCCAAGTCCCAAGATTAGACATAGCGTGTTTTCCTGCAAATGATCCAAGATCCATACTAAAGGGCCTAAGGGCATGGTTTGTGTCAATAAATGTGTAGGATATATAGCCCTTGTCTATACCCCTAAAGGATTCTATCACCCAACCCTTTTGTTCCCATTTTGTGTGAGTCCATTTAATAAAATATTGTTCTAAAGGTATTCTTTTTAGAAAGAAAAGAATGGTTGATTCATCTTTGCAATCTGAAATTACTTCAATTATCATATGGGAGTTTGAGAGAAACCACTTTACCTCCTATAGAGTTGCTTGAATCAAGGAGTTCCTTGATGGTCATCCTCATAGATTTGGAGAACTAAACATTCCTACTATGTTTACCATTGTGCTCTATGAAAATACTGAAAGGGTGAGAAAATGTAGAAGATTCTAATTGGTTCTTGGTTGTGTTAGTGCCTTGCTCCATGATCCTCTAAAAATTTGCATAAAAATCGTAAGTGTTTCACCTTGCATCTTGCCTTGCTTGAATGCCTAAAAAAATCCTAAAATTTTCTAAGTTTGACCCATTTGTCAACCCTTTTGTTCTTCCTTGGAACTTGTTGGTGGTTCTGGTGGTTCCTGAAACCCCTCATAGCTCTGACAACTCCTTGCCTCTTTGGTTTTTCAATGGTTCTGATGGTTCCCAGAACCACTAGAACTGCCGACATGGTTTTTAAGTCCCCTCTTGGCCTTGACTCACCAATAGATACTTTAAGCTTGGCATTCACTCTTTGGTGTCGATGGTTCCATTGGTTCTTGGAACCAATGGAACCTCTGACATGGTTTTGAATCAGCTCGAAGCTTTGACATGAAATGAAAGCAAGGAAGGAGAATTAGAAAAAGACAAAGGGGACAGGGAAATAAGCAAATGAAAAAGCAAAGAGAGAAAGATAAAAGGAAATGAAGACGATGTTGATAGTTTCGATGGTTCCCGAAACCTCTAACTTAGTTCCAAATCAGCTCGACACCTCTAGCAAAGAGACAAAGAAAGGTTGTCGGTGGTTCCTATGAACCTCTAACATTGTTTAAAAGTGTTGTCGAATCTCTAACAAAAGGAAGAAAGGAATAGTTCAAGTGGTTCTCGGAACCTTTGATAAGGTGTCTACTGGGCCCAAAACATCTACATTATTCAGAAAGAGCCCGAAATGTAGGAATTGAAATGCTACCAGGAAGAGGGTGCTAATGTTGAATATGTTAAATGAGTTTTAAGGTGTTTGTTTGTGAGCACTATGGGCATCTCTGCATTTAAATGCCTACCTACCTCCTACACGACCTTGAGGCTATTAATGATTGATTTAACTTCTATTGCTACCCATTTTGAGCGGGAAAATAATTTTCATGTCTCCTTGCTCGACCCACACGTTGATCAAGGCAAATTTCATGAGTTTATGTGGGTGCGCATTATATGATTTTTGGAGGTAGTTGTGTTTCAATTTTCTGCTAGAATGGCCTAGGGAAAAATGTGAGGACTGTAAGTGTTGCCCTATTTCTGATTCAAGTGGTGGGTCATTTGGGGTTTTTTATAGAACATGTGTGCAGAGTTTTCTAGGGTTTCAAGACTATTCATCAGTCTTCCATTGGAGCTATTCATTCATAACTTGTAGAGAAGTAGCTACAGAAGCAGATATTTGTAACCATATGTCTCCTTGGCCAATTGTTGGCATTTTGGAAGATTTTGAGCAGTAGAGAATGATCGGTTTTTTATTTTTTGATATTTTTTCCTTCACCACACTTGCTAGTGTGATTGTAACAAGGATCAAATAAATGTTGCAGCATTTTAAATCAATGCAAACTGTTATTTATATTGGTCTCTTTTTTTGTTGCATATGAATGTTGACGAGTTTGGAGAAGGATCATTGAGTAGATGTTATTGTAGTATATCGTACCTCTTTTGCAACTTCTTGTTTGTTGTTTTAATGGTTGGATATGACTCAGTGACCCAATAAGGGACCAATCTTAGAGACTTAGACCCTCCACATACACTTAAATAAATAAAACCATTCACCAGTAGTTTAGGATCATGTTTTAGTTTGTATGTACTCCTATGATTCAACATTATAACTAGAAAAATATCTTTAGCTAACCTTTTCAAGTGCTCATCTTAGGGAATCATATGTGTATACATGCATCTTGTTCTTATGTAATGATGCCTTCATCAACTTAACAAGAGTTTCTAGTGCAATAGGCTTGTTTTTGGTCTAGTGATAGCCTTTGGGATCAAGCATGCAATGGGTACTACTAAAATAATGTCATTTAGTGTATTTTATGTTGCAGCAATTCCTATTAAGGAACACCTCTAGGAACACCCTCCTGAGTCCATATGAGCTCAAAGTGAAGGGGAGATTATCCACTCCCATAAATTGGCCTTTAACCATCCTCAATCTGTTGATGAGCCCCTATTTTACCTTCTTGATGACACCCCCTAGCCTTGAAGGTGAGAATATACTCTAGGATTGTGGACTTGTAGTTTTGGGGCTCAACAAAATGGCATCATTATTAGGGATTTAATATCTTGGTTCAGATCTTGAAAGACCTTTTCAACATAGTCATTGAAGAAAGTTTACAGCCATTGTTGGGTGCATTTTGTTGTGTGTAGTGTTTGACCTCCCGTCAACTTATGCCAACAAAATGGTGTCATTACTAGGGACAATATGGTTCTGGTTACAATTTTATTGCTTTGCAAATTTGTTATAGTAGTGCCAATTTGAAAAGCTCATAAAATATTATCTTCCAGGTGAGGAGTGGCGACTCTATTTTAGTCAACTCATAAATCAGTTTACATTTGAAACAATTCGCAATGGAGCGAAGGAGACAGTATCAAAATCAATTAGGACATGAAGATTCTTCAAATCACACTAGAAGTTAAAGAAACAGATCGAGGGCTCAAAATACCGGTGAGTCTTTGAGACCAAATGCTTAAGATCAAGTCGGAACATCTGGAAGAAATGATATGTGTGTAGATTTGAGAGACCAATACCAATATACAAATAGAAGAATAAATATAAATGAATATGAAGTTTAAAGAAATAAAAATATTATTGGTAGGGGAAGTAGGGACAAGTCCTGAGAGGCAAACATGTGGACCTTTGGCATGCCAAATCAAAATGTAGAAACACATCATGCTAGTCGGCGTCCTACTTCACCTAGTATGTCACAAAGGAATGAACATGATCCTACTCCTCATGGTGTTAGTTAGCCTACACATTTAGATGTTGAAGAAAGAGAAAGAATTATTAACAAGGAGTTAGATTTGTTGGATCATATCAGACAAAGGAGACAAGAACTCTAAGAAGAAATTGAATTACAATAGGCTCAACTTGCCCAGCAAGAACAAGCCCATGCTCAAGCATCCCAACAGTAGAATAGGAATCAACATTACATGATTAGCCTCCTTCAAATTAGAAAAATAGGGATTGAAACGATATGCACTATGTTTCTAATCAGCATCAATAACAACGACAATTTGATCAACAGTTTGGGAATATCCAAAATCCTAGACTTGCATTCCAAAGATAGGCTCAAAGGTTTGCTCTAGTAAGGCAGGCTTTGGGAGCGGAGAGGTATAAACAATTGGATTTATTTGGTATCCTTGATTTCCCTAATGTGATTCCAAATGAGATAAAAGGAAAGATACCGAGATTTCAAGGTAACAATGTAATCACTAGAGAAGAACATTTGAAGCATTTTATCAATGTCACTAATGAGTATGAGATAGATCAAGAGAATGTGATAATGAAATTGTTTGTGCACTCATTAAAAGAGAGTACTAGAGAATGGTACAAAAGACTCTTGGAAAATAGTATTGATTCTTGGGAGGAGTTCGTGAGAGTTTTCATACTTTAGTATGGGGATAGAATAGATCCTAAATTTGCTATACATGAACTCACAACTATTAAGAAAGGAGTGAATGAAACAATGGTGTACTTCAACAGCAGGTTCATAATGACTATGAGGAAAGTGCCACCCAATCTTGTACCAAATGAATCAATTTGCCTAGTCCTTTATTGCAGTGCATTTGACTCTAAGATTGAATATTGTCTATGTGACAAAGATCCTCAAAATCTGAGAGAGGCATATGCTATAGCTATAAACATTGAGAGTAACACGAGAGCATTAGGTAAACATGTTAAAAGATCAGATTTAAAGATCTCTCAATTAGACAAAGCAACCCCAAGTAAGCCTTTAAATAATGAAGAAAAGTTGGATAAGATGATGGGTGCTATGAAAGACCTATCATACAAAGTAGCAAGGAATGAGAAGGGACTGACATCTTAGAATGCAACAACACATCTCAATAAAAAATAGAGGTTGCATAATAGGCCCTACAACACTGATCGATCCAAAAGGCCACAACAAAATGATAGATATATGGTCTCCAAACAAGTGAGTTTCAAGCTCAACAAGAAAAGGAAATTCCAGATCCATTAAGAAGGATCATGTCAAATTCCAATAAGTTTCATCATGGTGTAAGGCATGTTTTCTCCCCCATGATCTATCAAATTGTGCGGTTTCTCATTCAATGAGTAAAGAGGAGAAATTTCCTAATGAAGAGGATAATGCTAAATATTATGAGGAAGATATCAATAAGCTTGACACAGAAGAGTATGAATAGATGAATAAAGATGATGGTTATGACAGTTATGATGGAGATGGTCATATCTTCCAATATGATTATAGTGTAGGTCCAAAACAATATGATTTGCTTTCTCATGGCTTTAAACATTTGAGTGAGCTTATGCACCAAAGATACAAACGGTCCAAACCATTAAAGGAAGATATAAGGCCCTCATAGATGCAGCTAACATGCAAGTCCAAGGTGAATACCAATTCAGGAATAAACAAGTACCTACACAGGGAAATCTTGTTGCTAAACCAAAAAAAGTTGATGCAAACATTGTAAAAGAAAAGCAGAAGGCATATAGTCAAATAATGTTACCAAAAGGATGGTAGAAAAGAAGAATATTTTGATACAACAAAAGGGTCTAAAGAAAAAATATGTGCCTAAAGCTCAAGATCATTCCACATCTTCAAGTGTTGCAAATATCCCATCAGTCACCAATCCCACTGATAAGGTCAAGCCAAATTGGTCCCAGCCACCGAAGGAACAAGTGCAGGAAAAGGAGAAGAAAAAAGAACCAAAAGGTAAGGATGTTGCTTCTTTTGGCCTTTTCATATCTTTCCTTCCTATTACAAATGATATAATTGCCCCACATGGTACATCCCTTCCCAATTATAGGCCTATTGATGCTACACATATCATAAGCTAGATTAGGATTTCAATACCAGTAGGGGAAGTCCTTGAAATTCCTAAGCATATGGAGAGGGTTTTATCTTACATAATTGTTGTAAGTGCACTAGATCAACCTATTGTCATTCAAGATAGTGTTGTAGAGGAAAAGAATAGCGAAGAGACTATATAGGTTTATCTAGGAAACTCCCTAGTGAACAGCTAATTAAATGTTGATCCCTTTTACACTACCCTAATAATTAATGGATGGTTTCTTCATAACTATATGTTAGATTATGGAGCTTCTAGTAATGGCATACCACTTCAAGTCATGAATGACTTGAGTTTGCAAATGTTCAAGTCCCATGGAAAATGTTTTATCATGGATTCTAGATAAGTGAATGTGATTGGAGTTGTAAACTGATGCAGAGCGCACAATGGAAGCACCGCTATAGAACAACACGAACTCTCATAACCGTTTCCACGACTTGTTCATATTCAGGAGATCTAATTATCCCACATTCATCCGTCAATGATCTTTTGATCGCTTTATATACAAGACCACGGGTATACTTAACGTCGCACACTTTTACCTAACATGACCAGTGATCCACCCACTAAAGGTCTATCGCTCCATCTCCCGCCAATGCCATGACCTCATCGGAGTGACCCGAAGTGTCAGAGAGACTCATACCGAAGTGACATGTCTCATCGATGTCAAACCTTTGTCGGTGTAACATGAAGTACCGGAGAGACATCTCCCAGCCACGCCGTTGTCACTTGTCATGCCGATCGTCGGAATGACTCAACACATCGGAAGGAGATATCCACAGTTCATCGATAAAGTTTTTCATGCCGTTACAACCCGTCGTCGATGAGACTTCAAACATCAGCGAATGCTTATAAACTCTGGCCGATGCACCGATGGACACACTCTAGCGTCAACTTTGACTTTCTCTCATCGGCAAGACTTTACCCATTGGTGAAACTATCAATTGCTCTCCCGATATGCCGATATATATTATCTTCGATGAGACTAAAGTCATCCTTCACCGATGCCTTTTATCGATCTAACACTGCTGATCGGTGTAACTTCTAAATGTTTACCCGAGGGGGCTATGTCACGCCGATGACAACCTCTGCAACTTTGCAACCGAACAGCTCACACAGAAACAACAAAAACTCAACAGAAAGGAAAATGATCTACTCATAAGGAAGTCATTCCACTGATTTCAAAGAAATCTCAACCAATGGAATGCTTCCGATCTACATTTTGTGCAACAGAACCTTACACAGATATACACGACAGAATAGAAATTCTTATTCCCCAGAAAATACACATACAAATTGATTCTTCCTCTGTGTCTGTTCGTTTCACTCTCTCTTCTCTTAACGAACACAGACCGACTATATAGACTCTTGTTGGCAGTTACATAAGATGGAAGGCGAACCGCCCTATAACCACCTATGCCATTCGGTTACACCCACACAGTTCGGTTACAATCTTTCATGACACGTATACAAACTCTATGTTATGCCGTTACTCGGCCAAGTATGACTCAATATGGCGCTAAGGCCTTACAAACATGACTCTTTGGACAAAACAGAATATGCATGGAATCCTCCTGATTCTTAGGTCTTGAGGTGCTCCTGCACCATACAACACACCAACAAAGATTTCCAAGTCCCTTGGAATTGTACCTGCAAAACAAAACTACCTTTTCCTGGATCTCTATCTGGCTTCATTTTTCATTCTGTCTTGTCAGCTTCAGGCTTCAAATCTTCACATCAATGGAATAGTGACCAACCAACCAATAAAGGCAAACTACCATCAACATGTCAGAGTATCTTCAGGCTCCTTCTACTCCTAGCAATGGAGTATTCTCAGACTGATCAAAACTTCAACGACTACAACACAATGCTCAATCAGATGTCCATCCTACATGCTGCTATAGACCCATTCCTCTCATCCAACAACAGATCCTGGAGATGCACTACCACTCTCTCTCGTAGTGGCCTCATTTTGCACCCTCTTCTAGCCAAATCTCTATTGGTGAATGGTCTTGACAGACCTCATCATCGTCTGCCCACACACTACAGGAATGCTATTCCTTCTCGCAACTAGATCGCACGAGCATCTGCAACAGTCTACTGTCAGCCTTCAAAATACTTCTTATGATCTCTGTGTTCAAAATGGTCACCGACCAAACATTTTTCTCCAACTCTTCAATTTTTCTTCAACACTTCACCTGCCTTCTCAGTGATAGAAATCGAATACACAATATCTCCATCCAGACCTTTCACTAGCTCTGATACCAATTTGATGCAGAGTGCACAATGGAAGCACCGGTACAGAACAACATGAACTCTCATAACCATTTCAACGACTTGTTCATATTCGGGAGATCTAATTATCCCACATTCATATGTCAATGATCTTTTGATCGCTTTATATACAAGACCACGGGTATACTTAACGTCGCACACTTTTACCTAACATGACCAATGATCCACCCACTAAAGGTCTATCAGTCCATCTCCCGCCAATGCCAAGACCTCATCGGAGTGACCCGAAGTGTCGGAAAGACTCATACCGAAGTGACATGTCTCACCGATGTCAAACCTTCGTCGGTGTAACATGAAGTACCAGAGAGACATCTCCCAGCCACATTGATGTCACTTGTCACGCCGACCGTCGAAATAACTCAACACATTGGAAGGAGATATCCACAGTTCATCAATAAGGTTTTTCACGCCATTACAACCCATCGTCGGTGAGACTTCAAACATCGGCGAATGCTTATAAACTCTAGCCAATGCGCTGATGGACACACTCTAGCGTCAACTTTGACTTTCTCTCATCGGCAAGACTTTGCCCGTCAGTGAAACTATCAATTGCTCTCCTGATATGCCGATATATATTATCTTCGGTGAGACTACAACCGTCCTTCATTGATGCACCTTTTATTGGTCTAACACCGCTAATCAGTGTAACTTCTAAATGTTTCCCCGAGGGGGCTACGTCACGCCGATGACAACCTCTGCAACTTTGCAGCCGAACAACTCACACAAAAACAACAAAAACTCAACAGAAAGGAAAATGATCTACTCCTAAGGAAGTCATTCCACTGATTTCGAAGAAATCTCAACCAGTGGAATGCTTCCGATCTACATTTTGTGCAACAAAACCTTACACATATCCCCAGAAAATACACATACAAATTGATTCTTCCTCTGTGTATATTTGTTTCACTCTCTCTTCTCTTAACGAACACAAACCGACTATATAGACTCTTGTTGGCAGTTACATAAGATGGAAGGTGAACCGCCCTATAACCACCTCTGCCATTCGGTTACACCCACACTGTTCGGTTACAATCTTTCATGACACGTATACAGACTCTATGTTATGTCGTTACTTGGCCAAGTATGATTCAATATGGCGCTAAGGCCTTACAAACATGACTCTTTGGATAGAACATAATATGCATGGAATCCTCCTGATTCTTAGGTCTTGAGGTGCTCCTGCACCATAAACAATGTTGAAGTTCAACTAGCTGCATATCCAAATAAATCATTCCTAATGGATATAATCATCGTGGATTACCCTACCAAGTGGGGTATGTTGTTATCCAGGAAGTAGGTAGCATATATGGGAGGTAGTATCCAAATGGATCTATCGTATGCTACTATCCCATTACATGGAGAAGATGTAAAACTACGTGGAGAGAAGAAGATAATGGACATCATTGAAGATCATTACAAAACTATTGAAGAAATAAATTTCTTTGATGTTGGTATTTATCACTTCGTTGGGTATAATGATGAAAAGGGGAATGAAAATAATGTTGATCCTTCCCTTTTTCCTACCCCTATTCATGATACAAATAATTTGTAGACCATGTTATTTGATGGTGCATGTTCTAGAGATGGTTCAGGTGCAGATGTAGTCTTAATTTCCCCTGAAGGGATACTCTATAAGTTTTCTTTCAAGATCACTTTCTAGTGCACAAATAATATTGTTGAGCATGAAGCTCTCATACTTGGATTGAACATTGCTCATAGGCATGGAATCAAATGCTTCCTTTTATGATCACACATTATATTTTTATGAAGAAGAAGGTTATTATGACTATGATGCTTCATTAAAAGTGTTTAAAATCAAAAGAAACATGAGATGATTGATAAGTTGAAATCATTACAAAATCAATTAACTACTATAAATGATGATATGTCCACTTTATTTATCTTTGATGCTTTTACTAAGTTGCTTCTAACTAAACAACATGGCATGGATACAATAAAGGCTATAGGGAAATCATTAGATACATAAGCTACTGATATGTTGGGTCATATTTCCCCATCTATTTCTCAATCCTTAGGTTCTGCCCATCCCACTCATATTTTGTCAATTAGCTCTTCACACCTATCATAAACCCTAGGCACTTTACATCACTCACTCTCCCATAATTTGATTTTGAATTCCTACCCATCATCCATGCATATCTCCATTCCTCCAATTTATATGGCCAATGCTCAATCCTCTCACATACCTTGTGTTATTCAACCCTCACCTACCATAGCCATAGCCACTCCTTCCATTTCTATACCTATATATCCATCCTGATCTCATGTCTCAACCTAAATATACTCCTCCTTTGACTACTTATATCTTATTTTTTATACCACTCCCACTTTTTCTAATCATATGCATTTTGTTTCTACACCACCCATCCTTTGCCACCAATTGGACACCATTACAAGTGAGTTAAGAGATATGAATACCTATACAAATGATTTGAAAAAGTCTCCCAAAAAGGATCCAACAATCAAGTTACTCTATAATCTATCAGCATATGACATATTGGCTTTATTCAAGTTATTAACAAGCTTTGTAGTGCCTATTTTATAATCTATGATGATAAAGTTGATCCATTGACTCATATACATTATTTTGATGCACCACATTTAGATAACATTAATGATGAGAAATTACATGCTAAATTATTTCCAAAAACCTAAAGAGATTATGCACTTAATTGGTTCTATTATTTGCCTAATGCTTCTATTCATTCCTTTGGAGACTTAGATAACACTTTTATAAATCATTTTCAACACGATATTAGGATTAAAGTTACATTTACCAAATTACCAAAATGCAAACAAAGACCAAATGAGACAATTATCCATTAACTTGAATGCCACAGGTCTTGAGTTTTGTGTCTAGAACCTATATTTAAGGGTATTATCCTAGGTCATTTTAACAATAAATGGATATTGACTCATAACAAAAAAAATCTACATTTAGTTGTATCAATCCTAGTCTCAAATTAATCTTAGCTATGTCAACATTATTTATTTGATGTGCTTTGGATCTTATTGTTGGACCACAATTACCGTTAGACCAAAACCCACAAGCATTAATCTCCGCTACAATTGCCAGAGTTAGGATCCATGAGAGGTGGTTAGTCCATGTCACAAAACATCACGGGGAGCGTTGGATGCACATGCCAACAATCTCCCCCCAGTGTTACCTGGGGGGTTTCAAACTCGAGACCACTAGCTCTGATACCAATTTGTTGAACCACAATTGTCATTAGACCAAAACCCATAGGCATTAATCTCCGCTACAATCACCAGAGTTAGGTTCCACGAGAGGCGGTTAGTCCATGTCACGAAACATCATGGGGAGCATTGGATGCACATGCCAACACTTATTACATTAGCCACAAGGCTTCATTTCTATCATAGAAGTCAACAACCTTTTCCTTGTATATATTAGGCCCCCAAAGGTGTTTTTCATCACTAATTTCTTAGAAGCATGTACAAACACATAACATAAGTTTTACAGATCCTAGAGGTTAAATTCAAAAGTAAACATAACCATACAAGAGTAAAGTGTTCCAGGACCATACTATGAGCATGACTTAGTCCAAAGCATCAAAACTTTCAAAATACCTATATCTAAGGCTCTTGATCATTGATCTAATTCTAGTTTCTAGTTTTGCATCACATTTTAGTGAGTCAAAGCAGTCAAAGTCAATGTCACACCAAAAACTATGACACTATAATTTCATTCTCAACATTCCAATTATTTTTCTCATAGTGACTTAGATCTTAGTTTACATTTATCATTCTTTAACTTCCTTCAAGATTATAAAGTTTAATCTAATCAGAGTTCCATCTTTAGAACCTTTATGTAAGTTTGTTTATTTCCTTACACTTATGCTAATTCATTCTATAATATTATGAATTAGAGAAATTTAATACTCAAATCTTAATATATTTTTTTAATTATTTTTAAGTATAAATGGGTTTTCCTTGCATAATATTAGATTATATCATTGTAATTTTCACTTGACATTGTGTCCAAGTATGTACCCTATCATATACATGTCCTAATTTCTTTAGAGTTTTCTATTTGTAATAGTGAAAATTACATAACCCACACTTTTCCCATTTATTTTGTGTTCATTTTGACATGATTTGTCCTTTTTGCAATAACTAGGATACAAGTGGAATATTTTTGCATAAAAGTTGGCAAATTACTCAAGCCTTGATTGTTTTAACTTCTTACATCTCAAGGGACTAGAATAAATCCATAATTTACAATTTTTCCACCTTGGTTTGATTCTGTGGTGTGAATTTGAATATAGTTCAATTTTATGGCACAAAATCAACCCCTATACCTTTAAATTTAAATTTTAGAATTGGGCCCATGTTATTCCCTTATAACTAGCCACTACTCGTCAACTCAAGAGTGAAAATTTGAAATAATATCTAGGGTGTTGTATAAAAGGACAAACCCTAATTTGTTACGATATTCTAGTGCATATCTCACTTACTACTTGTTGAATCATTCAAGGAGCACATTTGAGCATTTATTGACACATCAACATCTATATATTTAGTAACAACTATATAGGTCACTTATCTTTGATCTTTATTCACAAGTCATTAAATTGGCCCACCTAGGGGTTTGACCAAGGAGAACATGACATTCACTTAGCAAGCTCCTCAAAGATGTTAATCAACACTATCAATCATTCATTATAAATCAATATGTTAGCATGAAGTAGTTTCTAAACCTCATAACCTAGAAGATCAATTTTGTGTGTAAAAGGTCAATTTCATAGATGTGAGGTTGATTTTACATTGAAGTTTCATCTTGGGTTGATTCACAACATGAAATCAACCCAAAGTTTTAAACAATCAATTTTTTAGGAGTCATTGTCTGGCATATTTCAAGCTCTTGAGAAATTGGCAAAGCATTTTATAACATTTGTCATGGCAAAAAACAACATTAAATCTAGCGCTAAGTATCATTGTTTTGTTTATTTAAATTTCTTGCATTTATTTATTAGTGTAAGTATTATCTCTATATTGTAAGGTGGATTTATTTATTTATTATTGTAATTTTATTAATTTATTCTAAGATATTTGTAAAGGATTACTTATATTTCTTTGCACTATTAAAATTCCTACTTTATTTAGAGATAATGAATTTCATTTTGATGAAGTTTAAACTAAATGGATTAGGATGTGTTATATTAGATTCGAGACATGAAACCCTTGTGTTTTATTTGGAAAGAAATAAATGGTTCATTTTCAAATTATTTAGGCTAATCAATAAATTTTACAATAAATATAGAAAATAATCTAGATAAAAGAATCTTGTCTTGAAATGTGTACTTGGATTGGATATGAAATCTAAATAAAATAACTAAAATGAAATGTATACCTTAATGTCAAAGAGAGGAAGATTAATTCGGTTGTGATAGAGAATTGGTACCTTGAATTTGATATTAGATATGGAATGAGTAGACTAAGATGACTATGATTTGTGAATCTAAAACTATGAGTGATTCTAGATTAAATTTGCACCTATATCCCTAATCTCTATATCTATGACCTTGAATCAAAAAGTGTCACCCTAAACCTTGAATATTTAGAAATTCAATACCTACAATAAATGTTTGCTTGTACCTTCACGTACAAAGGGAAGATGTTGTAGTGTGAAAAACACCATTGGAGTTGGATAAGCTCGGGTGCAAGAGTGTACAAACTTCCCCCTTGCCCTATGGTCAAACCTTGTTGATTGATTCAATAATTTTGATAAAATTTGGAAGGCATACAAAGTAGTCTATGCAACAAATGTGTAAATAGTTGACAATGATGCAAGTATGAAAATGAAAGCTTGAAACTTGAACAAAATGCAATTGATGACAAAGTGACTTGGTGCAAAACCTAGGGTTTTAGTATTTGTTGATGCAACCAGAATGAATGATGTAAAACATGCCTATGTTAGAGATGGGTGATTTTGAGTATCTTAGTGGATGATGAAAGGGTAGCAGTGGATAATGATCAATGATAATGGATGATGCAAATGACCTAGGAGTGATGTCCCTTTATACACGTCTTAAGTGCATAATTTTGAACTTTTGGCATGCGAATTGATAAAAACATTTAGTTGAAACTAAGTTAGCCTAGGGCCATAATTAGCTTTAGAATTTGAAAAGGCAGGTAAAGGTTTCACTTGCATCCTTGAACTAGGTCAAGATTGCACTAATGCAATCTTGATCTAAGTAGAGGAAATGCTCTTTTAAGATTTGGGAATGATTTGAGTAGAGGTAAGATGATGGTTTTGAATATAAATTTGAGTCTACGGTCAGTGGGAGCACCAAATTAATCAAAATAATGTGTTAGGGAAATATAGTTAAGGCACCCACACAAAATGGTGTAAAATTAAAGAGAAGTACTAGGGATGCACTCTCCACCCTTAAAACATTAAAGGGAAATGTAGGACACTCCCATCACAATAAAGAAAAGTAACTTGACCTTTTACTTATAATATAAAAAATATAGTGTTTTGGTTTAAATAATTTACATATATTAATCAATAAAATGCAAGATAAATAATAAAAGTAGAAAAACATAATTATATTGACAATACTTAAATCCTGGTCAAACCCAAAAGTCATAATAACCATCAAATCTACACAAAATCACTATTCCAAAATAGTAAAAAAGAACAAACAAAAAAGCAAAACAAGATAGCATTATTTTATTTAATACAATTTAAAAGAAAAACAAGATAACATTCCTTTAATACATCAAGATGTATAATTACAATGGGAACAATAGGGGAATGTAATATAGTGAGTGGATAAGAAGAGCCCCTTAACATAAATTTGACAACCATTTATACATCAAATTAATATTTAATAATAATTATGATATTATTTATACTAAGACATTATATAATAATATTACATATAAGTCCCTATCTAATTTATGTAACAAATTTAATATAGACATCATAAGAGTAATATCTTTCAAGGTCTTTTAGATAGATGTATTTAAGATATGTGTACTAGTTGTAGAAGAATAAATCACTCTACAAGAATGATCTAGGATAATTAAATAAATACAATCAATTAAGCACAAATTAACCCAGATTAATCAAAGTTGTGACATAATTACAATAAATATACAAAAATTAAATGGAAGGGTCAAGGGTACTTAACTCTAAAATTGATGGTAGAAGAATGATGTTGAAATTATGTAAATTCAATCGGCCAGAGTCTAAAAATTAATCTTGGTTTGGTGACTATCACAAAATCTACATTGTCTCATAAATATTTATGGTTCAATATCGAGTCTTGTGGGTTTGATCCCAAGCTACGTGAACTTAATTTGATGTACATAATTAGTTGTGTCATGTGAGAACAATCTAATATGTGTGCTTGGAAAGTTGTTTGCCTTTGCCTTCTTGTTGTCTATATGTGTCAAGGTGGTGTTTAGGGACATCATTTAGGAGTTTGTCATCTTGATGGGTGAATAGGTTTTTCCTAGTTAAACCTCTTTGGAAAGCCAAATTAATGGCAACAAGAAATGTTGATGACAACATTCACTATCATACTGGTGGCCTTTATGTAGATGTGGTTCTTTCGTTCCTCTAGAAATCAAAGTGTGCTTTAATGATCTTTCCTTGCACATTTTTTTGTTAGAAATTAGGATCTTAGGATACTAATCATTATAAATAAAATATGAAATAAATATAAAAGAGAATTATACAAGCATAGGTTTAACACGTTACACAAGATATACATGGGGAAAACCCTTTCGGGTAAAAAACCTCATAAAGCATCATTTTATTAAAACACTTACAAAAAATAGTCTATTAAGAAATAGACTGACCCTGAGTTTATACTCCTCTACATGCTTCCACAAGGCCAATAATAGCTCCTATGCATAGTGATATAATTCACTATAAAACTCCAAATTCACTTTCTCTCAAATGAAAAAGAACCTCCTTAAATATAGGAGAAAGGGTGGCAAAATAATTGAAGGGGTATTAGTCACACATTTTCAAAGTGACCATTTGTAAATAAATAATAATCTAATAGCTATTATATTATTAATTCTTAAATGGTATATGCTTTATAACTTAAGGTTTTATAACCTTATATTAGAACAGTTTATAAACGTTATAAGGGTATTGACCCCTAATAACATTATGTTCTAACCCTTCCCCTTAATGTTAATAGGGGGCATCACATGTCAATTTATATAAAAGAAAAAATGAAATACCCCAGTAACGTAGGTCTTCTTTGACAATAATAAATAGGGACACAAATATATGTCAAAATGAAGAGCATGTATTCTGAACTACATGACAGTCATCTTGTCACAATTTATAATCCTAGTGTTTTAAAAATGATGTTTAAATGAGATCTTATAATGTTTTTATTGGAGCCCAGAACTCCTCAAACCAGCCCCCCCCCCCCAAGTTCATTACATAGTGCACGTAGGTCTTACATAATATAATGCTTTTACAAGTGGAAGATTTACAAAGAGAAGAATTTTCAATATGTCCATAGGGATTACATATAATACAAGGAGTTAGCCATATATAATGCCTAGTGGTCTTACTTTTTGCCTTTTAGGTCTTACATATAGTTTCCATTGTTAGGCACATTCTCTCCTCCTCAATGGCAACTCCTTACATTATGAGGCGTTAAAATGCCTAAAGTCTTATTTTATGCCTTAGGCCTTACATCTAGAGATGCTATTTTCATGCACACTCCCCCTTGATGGCCAAGCATTGATTTGAATTTGGAGAAGTTGGTATTGCACAGAAGTTTGATGATACATTGCATATAATTTTTCTTGTGATTACTAGGAGCATATCCCAGATCTTCTTGACATAGTATTGTTATCACTTAAGTGTGCACCCTTGGTAAACTGATAGAAAACTTAACTACCTAGTGTAACATGGGATCTTTTCCAGGTTGTGGGTAACCTATAGTGGAGAAGAACCTCCAGAGAGGGCTGGTTCCCTTGGTACTTCACCTAAAACTAATTATACTACTACTATTTGACTGAGGTAAAGAGTAAGAAAACATGAAATGAAGGCTAAAGACCTATGGAGGTGATGCACCAAACTGAAAGGACCTACTTTGATATTTTGACACACAATTTATTCAACCAAAATTTGCACAACTTCTAGTTATACACTTTATGCATAAGTATTTTGTAGTAATACATTTGTAGTTTGTTGTTTGGAAGGAAAAAAAGATGATTTTCATAACCTAACAGCTATAAACTTGTTTTGCACAGCTTACAACCTACATGAAAGTAGTTGTTTTCTCCCTATGGGTGTTTGATATGGACATGTTTTAAAGGTTTAATGACTAAAACACATCAATATATTCATCATTTTTTCAAATACACCATAAAACATTATATAAAGAAGGCAATATTGATAATTTTGTTGAAAAAAGGGTGTTCTTACATCAAGAATATGTCTGAAATTTATATTTCCTTGCTTCAAAATGTGTTACAAAATGCTGTTCTACAACTGAGATTGAGCTACAATGCTACGTTTTTGTTGATAATCCTTAGAAAAATAAGAACTAACTGAAAAACTATCCTAAGCCTTCTATACCTCATCCCAAGCATAGGAGAGCATATAGGAGATAACCTTGACCAAAAATGAATGCTAAAAAATAGGTCAACATACCTTGGACACCCAGGGAGATTTTTGCATGACATAGACTCCTAAAAGGTTTTTGCTCCTTGAAGTGTTGAAGAGACTGAAGTTGAGGAAGTAGTGGTTGACCTGCTCCAGCTCCTACAATCTTGCTCTAGCTTTGCATGTTGTCTTTAGAGCTCCTAGATTCTCTCAAACTATTGTCCTTGTCACTCTAACTGCTCCTAGATGCTTAGGAAATGGTCAAACTTGCTTAAACTATCCCTAGTGTTGTCATAACTGTCCAAACTACCTTATAACTCCTCCCACTCCACATTGTTGATGAATAGGACATGCCTGGGTGTCTAAGAAGAGATTTTTTACATTTTGAGTCTTCTAACTCCCTATAACTACTCATTTAGGACTTGAGAATACTTGTCACATCTTTAATACCCATGTAGGGTCTTTGTCATCCATTTTTAAGCTTAAATTACTCCTAAGATGAATAAAAAGCTTCAATTGTGGTTTTGGTCAAGCTTGTCAATGTTTCAGGCTTGTAGACTATCTAATCTATCATCCTCATTATCAAGTAATTGTTTGTTCATTCATGCCTTTGCAAGATCTCTAGACTACTCTGTTAGATGTCCTTCTCATCACTATCCTTCTTGTAGACATTGTCATACCTTGTCTTCTTATTGACTGCCCCTTGTGTTTTCCCATCTTTGTATGGTCTTTTGGTTCACCACCTTCAATGCTTGTTCATTGTCTTCATATACCGTCTCACTCACTCTCTTTTGATGACTTCAAAAACTTCTAATAGACCTTTGGGACATTGTGCAAACCTCCTCTCTTGTAGGGTTATTGTCCTCTTATGACTATTTGAGATCAGAACTTATGCCTTTGTAGGTTGAGCGTATTGAAACCACTGCCCATGCGTAAGAATGCTTGACAAAACTATGACCTCATCTTGAACTGAGATGTAGTAACCTCTTTACAGGTCTGCAAGGTACTCACATGGTCCCACTAAAACTTTAATAACTTGATTACACCTTCAAAGTAGAGATTTAGAGCTATCATACAAACCCTCATCATACCTAAACTTTCTCTCACATGCAAGATTCTATAGGATTTGCATGTGTTACTTCATGATTGCTAATATTCAATAGACCTCATAATCCTAGGAATACATTCAAAGTGTATACAACCTTTCTCTAGGGTTTAAAAGACTTTGAGACTTGAATAAGAATGTACAATGATCCCATAGGAAAATTAACAAAACACTCAAACCTTGCATAGCAGATAGACCTTGCTACTGTCTTAGACTATTCCAACTTAATCTGCTCATACAATGTCCTCTTTTCATTGTCAAACAGTATCTTGGTTTTGTCTAGGTCCTCACTGTTTACTATCCCAGATCTCCATATGCCCTATAAAATTTTGAAAAATCTCATGTCATACCTCAAAGTCTCTGCATACATGGAGTAATCCCTCAATGAGGTGAAAGGCTCATTCATAGTCTCTGTTGACTATACTCTTTATGGTTGTGAAGATGGACTCTCCTTGATGATTTTTCCCTATCTTTAGGTCTAACTTACGAACTTTTTCATTGACAGACCTCTGTCCACTGAAAGATCACTACTTTAGGGAAGCTCTTCACTATTCACCTTTGTTCAAACCCTCTTCACTATCTTTATTTGGCAAAATCAACCCGCTAGCATTCCACCATATCTTCTATTGTACAGTAGACAAACCCTAAATAGATATTGCAACTCTATAAAGTCTTCTAACACTAGCATACCTCTGACAGTCTTTGCAGTCTATATGTTGTCTCTGGAGGCTTCTCTACTCATCCTTAAGGTTTCATATAGGTCTCAAAACCCTCTTCTCACTGTCCATGTAAACCCTATCAAACTCTTTGTTCTATCATTTTCTGACCATGGTCTAGGTTCTTCTTATTCTGTATTGACCATCTCAGATCATGAAAACTTCCTTAGAGAGTATGGATTGTCTCGGAGACTAGAGACTATCTCAGAACCTTGCATTCAAACCTCTGGTATGTCTACCTATTGTCTTCACATTTATCAATGTCAATATTCATTATCCATTTATCTATGCTTATCTTAGCCTCTATTCCTTAGTGTTTCCTTCTCCATACAACATGTCTAGGGTTCTTCATTGTGTCCCATGCACTATCCTAACATTTCAAGGCCTTCACAGGATCCTAAACATAGTGCCCCTTGGAGATTAAAACCCATCACAAATAGTGTATGCATTGTTGAAACAAGTAGATGTAGATCACTGTTTCCTTTGCTCATTATACTCTAGGTTGCCTGATGGGCTTCTAGGCTTATGGGTATCTTTAGGCTCTTTGCTATTTGAGACTGATACAAGGTCCATCTCTACTACTCAAAGTGCATACATATCTTACTTTATAGAGCGTTCTACAAGTGTATGAGACTTTGATCTTCCACAACCTTTGTCATTTTCTGAAGAATAATAGGCATAGCATCTAAGTCCATTGTCATACTCGACACCTTTGATTTCATCTAGTTTATTGACCCTCAAAACAGGGACAGAGACATCACATACCTTCTGTACTAGTTTCACTACTCCATGGCTTCACTGATATTATGCATCTTTTAAAGTCTTTGTAGTTAAAAATAAACTCTTGATAGTGGATAGATCATACAAGGCCTCCTATACTTGACAGTACTCTAGACACTTCACAGTGCCCTCTATGCCTTTGATAACTTCTTCTCTTGATCTTTTCACAAACTTGTATCAAGCTTGATAGATCTACAAGATTTGTTCACTATATATGCAGGGTATGCAGGGCTGTGACTTCTTGGTTCATGCTAGATCTCTAACCTCTGCATTTTGTAGAGAGGCCTCTGGAAAAAACCCCTATATATCTTCATGGCATCTCCTCCTATATATGTTGCATGACTTGATCACTCTCTATCCTTATAAGTCTGGTTTGTTTGATCTTCATGACATGACAAAACAAAACTTCCTCCATTGAAGATCTGTAAAACACTCCTTCATTGAGCTGCAAACAATAGAGAAACCCTAAGGCAACCTCAAGCAAACCCTAACAAAATCTTAACTCTACAAACCTAACTCCAACTAGAATTAACCCCTGCAAGTTCATGATTTCAACATAAAAATTAAACCTTGAAGTAATTGGTTTTGAAAGAAAACCTTCCCTCCAAAACATGCACAGAGCCTTTTTGACAAAAATAAGGTATTTGGACGTGGAAAGCATCAATTCTTTGACCTTTTGGCTCATTTATATGCACATGCATCGTATATTTATGCCTTTTAAACATGATAGAAAGATTTTTGGTAAATTAAAATGTAAGAAATTCTTCAAAACACTCATTATAACTCATATAAGGCCTTCTCCACAATACAAGAGCAATTTTTTGGGGTCCTAGACCTAATGACAAACTCTCACAACTCGATTTGACTTGAAGAAACGTAACAAGACACCTTTAACCTTACAAGATTTGAACATGAGACAAACCTTTACAACTAATAATAACCATCAACTGACAAAACTTGACGACCATATTGCATATTTGGCTGGAAGGCACAAATAAGCAACAAGTATATATGTCATCTGATAATCAATCTTACAAAATTGGAGAATAATAATAGTATGGAAATATTTTCCTTTGAAGGAAGTGCCTGTAAACTTAAAATGTATTTTATTTCTAGAAATAGGAGTATTGAGTAAGAGTAAATAGATTTATCATATAATAAAGTGAAACTTGTAATAACACTCAGATGAAAAACTCTTCCAATAATCTCCTAAGACACATTGATTCTTATGTAGCTACTTTTGTAGTCCACTTTTGATTAAAGGGCTATAGAAGATAGTTGTTTAAATATTACTCCATCCATGTGATAGCAAGTACACCATATCTTGAAGACATAGATTGACGTATAAGTCCTATCAATATGATCATCAAAATAGTTAGTAACACAATAATCAATAATTTTTATTTTTGATGTAGAATAATAAAATCCCATAACTAATTTAAAAAAAAGTAAGTTAACATATAATATGCTATGTCAATACTTAAAAACGAACTAATGATTTTATCAACAATATCATATGGGATTTTTATAAGCATAAGTATTTATGATTTGCCATGTTTCTATAAGGAAAAGAAATAGTCATCAAACATATAGTAATGATCCATATAAAAAATTAAAGCAACGTGTGACCTATCCTTTCCAGGCTTGCTCCCCGGACAATATATAAGGGTGACAACCACTCATTATAAGTAGGTGCTTTTATACCTAAGAAATTTAAAGTTTTTAGAGAAAATACTAACCTCCTTTGATAGTTGTGAAAAAAAATGTCATCTTCTTGGATGTCTTTATCCATTTGGACGTACCTTCATAGCTTGTAGTATGACCCCTTAATGGACCTCTTTCCTCCATGACATATAGCATAAAATTACTTTTTGATTATAACAATATTCAAATAACTAATATCAAATGTTATCAATCCCTAGTCATGCAACTCATCTAAGGTTTTTATCAAATTAAATTTCATATACAAGATAATTATTTGAAATTGGACCCTTTATGTATGACAATATCTTATATGCATGACAATACAAATTATATGAAATCTCTTAACTTTAGAGGTGATGATTCCCTTCAACATAAAAAATATCCTCTATGGTTATAACATAAATAATAATATGGTTATGTTTTTAGATGTTGCTTGCATCTTTTAAAAAGAATCAACACTATCAACTATGTTTGTCTATATATATCTCTAAAGTTAGTTTCAATATATATAAATGTTAAAACATAGAGCATGATGGGGTCTGGCTCATTTAGCTTTAGTAGCTTAAATAGGAGATGTTTAGTTTTTAGGAGGTTATGATGGATTAGATTGAGTGGATCTCTAATTTCTTTGCTTTGGAGAACGTGAGGTTTAATGTTACCTTCTAGGAAGTTAGCCAATAAGTTCTACCTTCAATGGACAAGGGGATCCCATTAAGCCAAAAATCCAATTATTTCATTAAGTTACCTCTTGAATTGTTGCAAGTATGGGCCTAAATGGTGTTGTCATTGATGTCAACATACTCCTGTTGCATTGATTGGATGAGTTGTGTGCTGAGGATATTGAGAAAATCAGTCCTATCAGAAATAGAGAATAGTGAAGACAGTGAAGCTCTATGAAGTGAAGATCCCAGCTAGATAAAGATCAGAGTGTGTGGATCAAAGGGCTTGCAGATATGTGTCTAAAGACGATCCAGTCAAGATTTGAGAGGTCCGCATGAAAATGTGGAGGAGTTATGGCCATGAGAGTAAAACTGGTTCTGGCAACTATTCAGAGGTGACAGAGTGACACAAATAGGTCCGGTGAGATTCAGAAATACAATATCATGTTATGCAAATCTGGTGGCATGTTTAGAAGGCTAATGTGAATTGACAACTCAATTGGTTAGTGGTTTGGAGGTCCACAAGCAATCCTTCTAATGTGACAAAGATGGTCGATTGTGTTCTTGAGGTTCTGGATGAAGATGTGAATGATTACAGTAAGCAAAAGTGGTGCGGATGTTCTTGGTGATTCAAGCAAGCTTGTGGGGGTCTCTAGATTATGTCCAGTTTGTGTTGGTGGTCCACATTGAAGATTAAGCTCGTGATTGAATATTTACCTTCGGGTGATGGTGTTCTTCCTAGTCTTGGTCGATCGGATGATTTGCGCATGTTGCGGATGATCTTGAAGATGTTTGCCGAACAATGGCGTGTTCCTCGAAGAAGATTGAAGTCCCAGCTATGTGTGGTTGACAATGTAGTGATGCGCATGAAGTTTTTGTAATAAGTCAAGTTGTATTTTTGTAATTGCTCTGTAATAAAACAAGTGTATGTTGTGCCGACTTTGATGATCATTCTAAAGTCAATGTCATGTATAAATAAGAGTTGTGAAGTCATTCAATTGTATCCTTGTGGTCATGATGAGAAGGTGGTAGTGGAGAGGAGCGAAAAGCAGAGCAAAGGTGTTGAGATTAAATGGAACTGACTCAAGCATAGTGAAGATGCTAATCTTTAGTTCAAGTATGTAATACTCATATTCTTCTATAGATAGTGTGTCTCCTGTAGGCAGTACGCCTCTTGTGAGTAGTGTACTCGGGTAGTGATCCCTAACTAGCAGGTGCCATTTTATTCTTCTTATTCTTTTAATAGATAATACAATCTTGGGTTAGTCACCCCGTGGTTTTTCCCTTAACCGGGTTTTCCACGTTAAAATCTTGGTGTTATATGTGTTGAATTTGTTTATGCTCTTGAATTATTACATTATGCTTTCATGATTGAATCATTGATATGCTATTGAAATATAAGAAGGTTTTAAAGTGAATAAGGAACAAGATTTTGGTGACAACTAATTCACCCCCCCTCTCAGTTGTCTATCCTAAATCCAAGAATTGGTATCAGAGATAAGTTCCACTAGAAGAAGCTTAACCGCTTGAGGAGATCCAGGATGTCAACCTACAAAAAGGACATCCCAAGGTTTGATGGAACAAACTACACTCTTTGGAAGAGCCGCATGGAATGTCACTTACAATGCATGGGAGATCAGTATTGGAACATAACTACTACTAATATGTTCCCCCAAAGAACAGTCCAACAACTATAGATGAAGTCAGCGATGCAGAGAATAATTTTCGAGTTAAAGAAGCCCTACTGAGTGCCTTGACTGATTCAGAGCTAACAAATGTTATGGGATTGAAGACTGCTTATGAAATTTAGATAAAGTTGGAAAATCTATATGAAGGAGACAAATATGTTAAGTGTGCCAAGCTGCAAAGTTTGAAAGGAAAGTTTGAAAACTTGAAGATGAGTTAAGATGAGAATATCACTTTATTTATGTCAAAAGTAAATGAGCTTGTATGTGGCATTAGATGTGCTGGTGGAATTTTGGATGAAGATGAGATTGTTGCCAAAGTTCTCAGATCTTTACCTCCTGCTTACAAACACAAAGCTACTACTATTGAGGAAATCAAATCTTTAACAACTATTACAAGGGATCAATTGGTTGGTAAGATATCTGCATTTGATTTGGCTGCGGTGCACTTCCCAAGACTGAATCTGCATTCAAAGCTAGTGCCTCTACAAAAGGCAAACATAGATATGATCCGAGAGAAAGTTCCTCAAAGAAATCATCATGGTATGATAAAGCAAGGAAAGATCTGGAAGAAGATGAGTTAGAAGCTGAACAACTTGAAGCCCTTATTGCAAAGAGACTGCCAAGAGGATCCGGTAAGTATGAAGGAAAATTACCTTTCAAATGTTTTGCCTGCAATAAGATTGGTCATTTTGCCTCAAGATGTCCGGAAAGGTTTTCAAGGCCAAACCCTAATAGATCAAGGTTTCAGAAGAAGTGTTACTATGTTCAAGAAGATGATGATGAAGGAGTAATAGATGATGAATTTGAGATAGGAAACAAACCCGGAAGTTTATTGCCATCAAAGAAGAAGATCCAATGCCTATTAAATTTGCCAATCATAAGATGATAGAAAGTGCTTTGGTTGCTCAAGTTGAAGAGAAGGATGAATGGGTTATTGATAGTGGATGCTCTCACCATATGACTAGTGACAAGAATAAGCTCTTAAGCTTGGAAAGATATGAAGGTGGAGTTGTAAAGTTTGGAGATAATTCTACTGGTAGAATTAAAGGCAGAGGAACCATTTCTTTTGATGGAAAGAACAAAACTAATGATGTTCTATATGTTGAAGGTCTGAATCATAATCTTCTCAGTGTTGGACAGTTGGTGGACAAAGGATATGATCTCCAATTCAAAAATGGAAAATGCGAGATCTTTGAAAGCTCTGGAACTGAGATTGTATCCGGTACACAGACAAAAGGTAACATCTTTCACTTGGTTGGTATTGGAAAAAGTTGCTTATTTATTCAATTTGATCAGAGTTGGTTGTGGCATAGGAGAATGTGTCATGTGAATTTTGATAATATCATCAAGATAAGCAACACTCAGGTTGTAAGAGATCTTCCAAGACTAGTGAAACCTGCTAACAATTTGTGCAAAGAATGTCAGTTGGGTAAGCAGAACAGAGTCACATTCAAAAGTAAGGAACAATCTTCAACCGGATTGTTAGACTTGGTGCACACTGATCTCTGTGGTCCGGCAAGAACCAAGAGTCTACAAGGAGATAGGTATTTCATGTTACTGATTGATGACCACTCCCGGATGATGTGGGTGACTTTCTTGAAAGAGAAAGCTGAAGCACTTGAGAAGTTCAAAATATTCAAGGGTATGGTAGAAAATGAAACTTGCATAAACATAAAATTCCTCAAGTCTGATAGAGGTGGAGAATTCACATCCGGTGAGTTCATAACATTTTGTGAGAAACATGGGATAAAGAGACAATTATCTGCTCCAAGGACTTCACAGCAGAATGAGTAGTGGAGAGAAAGAACCAAACCATCCAGGAAGCATCTAGGACCATGATGATGGAATTAAATGTTCCTTAGATCTATTGGAGAGAAGCTGTAAGCACTGCTGTCTATACTCTTAATCAGGTACAAATCAAAGGCAATATTGGTAAGACCCCTTATGAACTTTGGTTTGGCATCACTCCTACCGTGAAGTATTTCAGAGTCTTTGGTAGTAATTGCTATATCAAAAGAGATGAAGACCTTGGCAAGTTTGATGATAGAAGTGATGACAGAATATTCTTGGGATATTCTACTCAAAGCAAAGCATACCGGTGTTATAACAAGAGATTGAGAAATATTGTAGAAAGTACAAATGTGAAGGCTGATGAAGGCATGGAAAGTCCCTCAAAGTATTATGAGTATGAAGCAAATGATCAAAATTATATCTCAGACCAAGGAGAACAAGTCCCAACTCCAGTTCAGATTTAGACTGATCCGGAGAATCCTGAAATACTAGAAGAAGAGACAAGTTTGGATGAACCTGTCCAAGAATTAGAAGTGCAAGAGAATCCCAAAACTCCTAGGTATGTAAGATTGAATCATTATGAAGATTAGATCATAGGAGATAGAAGCAAAGGTGTTCAAACAAGAATAAAAATTGCTCAAGATTCAGTAAAGCATTGTTTGATTTCAAAGATTGAACCAAAAATAGTAAGTGTAGCATGCAATGATGAAAGCTGGGTTAAACCAATGGAGGAAGAATTGATGCAGATTGAAAAGAATCACACTTGGGATCTTGTTCCCAGACCTAAGGACAAAAATGTGATTGGGACTAAGTGGGTCTTCCGGAATAAACCGAATGAAGATGGTGAAGTAGTAAGAAACAAAGCCAGATTGGTCTGTAAGGGTTATTCTCAAGTAGAAGGAGTTGACTTTCAAGAAACTTTTGCTTCGGTGGCAAGAATTGAAGCAATCATATTATTTATTGCCTTTGCTGGCTTCAGAGATTTCAAGGTATATCAGATGGATGTCAAGTCTGCTTTCCTAAATGGTGATTTGGAAGAAGAGGTATACATTGAGCAACCGGATGGATTTCAATTGTCTGATCATGGAGATATGGTCTGCAAGTTGAAGAAGGCACTGTATGGACTCAAACAAGCCCCAAGAGCCTGGTATGAAATATTGGACAAACATCTTTTAAAGATTGGTTTCAACAAAGGTACTGCTAACAGTAATTTGTATTTTAAGATTGATCATGAAAATATCTTGATTGTTGATGATATCATTTTTGGAGGGAAAGATAGTATGTGCAAGACTTTTGCATATCAAATGCAAAGTGAATTTGAGATGTCTATGTTTGGGGAAATGAATTTCTTCTTGGGTCTACAAATCACTCAAACAAAGAAAGGAATCTTCATATCATAGACCAAATATGTGAAAGAATTGTTAAGGAAATTTGGGATGGAAGATTCAAAGGCAATGAATACTCCCATGGCAACTGGATGTAAGCTGAGTAAAGATGATGAATCCCCTAAGGCTAATAAAAAAAAGTACAGGTCAATGATTGAAGGACTGCTCTACCTTACTCTAACTAGACCTGATATTATGAATGTTGTTGGTCTTGTTGCCAGATTCCAAGCTGATCCTAGAGAGTCTCATGTCATGGCAATCAAGAGAATTCTCAGATATCTGAAGGGAACAGTTGAGTATGGATTATGGTATCCTAAGGATCATGATTTCTCTCTTCATGCATAAACAGATGCTGATTGGGCAGGAGATGTGGATGATCGGAAGAGTACCAGTTGTGGTGCATTCTTTTTGGGAAAAAGATTGGTTTCTTGGCTAAGCAAGAAATAAGAGGCAATATCTCTGTCCACTGCAAAAGTAGAGTATATTGCAGCAGCAGGCAGTTGCACTCAAGTATTGTGGATGAAGTAAATGCTAAGAGATATTAGAGTGGAGTATGAAGAACTTATCACAATCTTCTGTGATAATTCAAGTGCAATAAACATATCAAAAAATCTGGCGGTGCATTCAAAGACAAAACATATATCCATCAATTTCCACTTTTTTAGAGAGCGGGTGAACAAGAATGAAGTCATATTGGAGTTTGTGCCCTCAAAGGATTAGATTGCAGACATTTTTACTAAACCTCTACCTAAGGACTCTTTCGAGTATCTCAGGGAGAAGTTAGGGGTTATTACCCCTCTGGTTTTGAATTAAGGTGCACTGATGTGCATCAGTCCGGTGGATCCCACAGTCATATCTTGTGATCCAGATTGATGATAGGAGGTTGCTACTCAGGGGGAGCAGTCAGTATGATTCTAAAGTATGAGAAGTGGTTGCAGGTATGTGCCCTTTGCCATTGATGTCAAAGGGGGGGAGAAGACATGTGAAAAACAAAAATTGGTTGTTGATCAAAGGGGGAGCAGTAAAGGAAGAGAAGACATGTGAATGGTTGCAGTTGATAGGGGGATCTATGTCAGTCAATGAGGAGAAGTTCTTGTCTTGATGGTTAAAATAGTTTTTCACATTATATGTTGCCATCAATGACAAAGGGGGAGATTGTTGCAAGTATGGTCCTAACCGGTGTTGTCAATGATGTCAACATACTCCTGTTGCATTGATTGGATGAGTTGTGTGCTGAGGATATTGAGAAAATTAGTCCTATCAGAAACAAAGAAGAACAGTGAAGACAGTGAAGTTTTATGAAGTGAAGATCCCAGCTAGATAAAGATCAGAGTATGCACATCAAAGGGCTTGTAGATATGTGTCTAAAGATGATCCAGTCAAGATTTGAGAGGTCCATATGAAAATGTGGAGGAGTTATGGCCATGAGAGTAAAACTGGTTCTGGCAACTGTTCAGAGGTGACAAAGTGACACAAATAGGTCCAATGAGATCTAGAAATACAATATCATTTTCTGCGGATCTGGTGGCATGTTTAGAAGGCTAATGTGAATTGACAACTCAATTGGTTCATGGTTTGGAGGTCCACAAGCAATCCTTCTAATGTGACAAAGATGGTCAACTGTGTTCTTGAGGTTCCAAATGAAGATGCAAATAATTACAGTAAGCAGAAGTGGTGCAGATGTTCTTGGTGATTCAAGCAAGCTTGTGGGGGTCTCTAGATTGTGTCCAGTTTGTGTTGGCAGTCTGTATTGAAGATTAAGGTCGTGACCGAAGATTTACCTTCGGGTGATGGTGTTCTTCCTAGTCTTGGTCGACCGGATGATTTGTGCATGTTGCGGATGATCTTGAAGATGTTTTCCAAAGCCTGGCATGTTCCTCGAAGAAGATTGAAGTCCTAGCTATGTGTGGCCGATTGTGTAGTGATGTGTATGAAGTTTTTGTAATAAGTCAAGTTGTATTTTTGTAATTGCTCTGTAATAAAACAAGTGTATGTTGTGCCGACTTTGATGATCATTCCAAAGTTGATGTCATGTAGAGTTGCGAAGTCATTCAATTGTATCCTTGTGGTCATGATGAGAAGGTGGTAGTGAAGAGGAGTGAAAGCAGAGTAGAGGTGTTGAGCTTAAATGGAACTGACTCAAGCATAGTGAAGATGCTAATCTCCATTTCAAGTATGTAATACTCATATTCTTCTATAGACAGTGTGTCTCCTGTAGGCAGTGGGCGTCTTGTGAGTAGTGTGCTTGGGTAGTGAGCCCTAACTGGCAGGTGCCATTTTATTCTTCTTATTCTTTTAACAGAGAATACAATCTTGGGTTAGTCACCTCATTGTTTTTCCCTTAACTAGGTTTTCCACATTAAAATCTTGGTGTTATATGTGTTAAATTTGTTTCTGCTCTTGAATTATTGCATTATGCTTTCATGGTTGAATCATTGATATGCTATTGAAATATAAGAAGGTTTTAAAGTGAATAAGGAACAGGATTTTGGTGACAATTGATTCACCCCCCCTCTCAGTTGTCTATCCTAAATCCAACAATTGAATATCATATTGTCCAAGATCATAGCAAGAATTGTAATGCATAGTAAAATATGAAAACTTAGTTTTAGGTTTCTTGCATTGAGAGAAGAGACTACAACATTTATATTCTTGTATAATATGGTATACATATGCATGGTTTGAAAGAATTCCTAAAAGTGATTTATTAGAGGATAAGTTGAAAAGGCAACCAAAGGTAACTTTGGAATGATGAAGCTAAACCTATGTCGTGTGAATTATCAACTGGAAAAATTAAAAATATTTATACAATATAATATAATATGATTGTTAATCTTTCATAATTATGTCATAGTATGAATAGTCTTGGTACATTGGAAACTTAGAAGAGAGTGTTATAGAGAGAGGATGACCTTTTATTGCCTTTTTAATAGGCTGACAAACTTGTGTGAAGACACATATTACTACCCACTCTCCTTCTCTCACCCTCATTTCTAATTTAAAATGAATAGTGTGCACTTGTTTTGTGTACTATATTATTTTATAATATGATTTATAATTTGCGAAACCAAGTGACTTTTACAAAATTGAATGTCCCAAAAAAACTTGTGAGATGATTTCTATAATGATTCAATAATGTCTTAACAATGTACCAACTACACTTAATGTTCTCCTCTTGTTGATTTCAAAAATATCTACACCTGATTAACAATGTCCTTTTATAACAAAGCTTGGGAATTTAAAATTTATAACTTGTCTTTGTACCAAGGTATTCAACCACATCATCCAGTATGACAATGGCTTTAATTCACCTTGGAGGGAATGATCTACCTACTAACCAATTTCACTTTTCTATGAACAAGTTGAAGGCAACGAGATAGACCCAAGAGTTTTTATAGTGACTCACAATATCAAATAATTAACTAAGAATGATATCAATCTTTGAAAGAGAATATTCCATAAGGATCAAGTAGTAACTATAATGCACCCACAATAAACACAAAATCATATAACAAATCATTGCTCTTTAATTGTGCACAGAAGGCTTAGATCCATATACATCATATTGTTATTACCTATACATTTCATATGTGATTTAGTTAATTCTATATGGTAAATCCAAGTATGAACCTAATGTAGACACCTAAAATTGACCATGTCCTCATAACCCTTCGACATCCCTTAATTTTAGTATAGACACCTAAAATTAATTATTGAGAGTCACATGACTTATTACAAATAATAAATGAGTGTCCCAAAAGTCAAATAAGTTTTCATCTCAACCACTCATCTCATACTACGTCTCTCAATCCTAGCCATTCACATCAAGAATGCCCTAGAAGCCCTAATCTTCCACCTCTTAATCTACACCCTCCATTTCATATTGCACCTCTTAATTTTAGCCATCTATTTCCACCTCTTAATCCTAGCCATTCATCCTATTATCCAAGCATCTATAAATCAAACATCCACCAAGCCTTACATCGTTTTGCATCCCATCCTTACATTGTTGCTCCTTGTCACTCCTTCAAGTGGTTGGGGCATCCTTTTCCCTTCATCCATACCTTATCTTCTTTGAAATGATGTTACTTATCTTAGTTGCAACATCATCTTAAAGAGGGGCAAAATTTAGACACCTAAAATTGACCATGTCCTCATAACCCTTCAACATCCCCTAGACATTCATCTTGCAACACATTGTCCCTTAATCCCTTTCCCAAATTAATTAAATAAATTATATTTATTTAATTAATTCATTCCCTCCATCACCTAAATTAAATAAATAAATTATATTTATTTAATTAATTTATCCTCCCATCATCCCTTCTCCAATAATTAATTAAATAATCTTATTATTTAAATTAATTATTGAGATTTACATGACTTGCCACAAATAATAAATGAGTGTCCCAAAAGTCAAACTAAGTTTTCATCTCAACCACTTGTCTCATACTACATCTCTCAATCCTAGCCATTCACATGAAGAATGTCCTAGAAGCCCTAATCCTCCACCTTTTAATCTACACCCTCCATTCCATATTGCATCTCTTACTCTTAGCCATCTATTTCCACCTCTTAATCGTATCCATCCATTAAACCTCTTAATCCTAGGCATTCATCATATTATCCAAGCATCTATAAATCAAACATCAACCAAGCCATTATCATCCACATTTTGCAAGTAATCTTATGCTGTCAAAATCATCCATCATCTTCATCTAATGTTATGCTGGTAGTTTGAGCAACCAACATATACAAATCTCTACCAAATATCAAGGGCAACAAGGACTCATTTGGTATTATTATTTCATTTCCATTTTATAGTTACTTTCTCTTGTTATGTCTTAAGTATGGAATAGGTGCTTGTATTGTTTCCTTATTTCATTCCATATTTCTGCATACACATTTTGGCACACCCTGTGGGACCCACATCCCCGAATCTCATAATTTGTGGAGTTTTCTTGTGTTTTTTGTTGCAGGTTTGCAGATTAGTGCATTCAACTATCATTTAGTGTATCTGTTCTAGAATCGTGCATTCTCTTGATGATTCAGTGTATTCACTTGATGATTCAACGCATTTGCTTCTGGACAGTTCACAGTCATTTTATTAGTATTTTAACATTCTAGGTTTTGCAGATCTAGTGTTTTATGGTCTTTGGCAGTCTTTTGGTTGTCCGTATTTGCCTAACAATCTATTTTGTAGGGATTTAACATTTTTGTTTGCAAGTTTTTGTGTCCAGATACATATTAGCACATTTTCTTGACAGATCAGCGCATTTGCCTGTGGTTGATTTTCACTGATTTTGTTTATGTTCTACATAGTAGATTATCTCAGTTTCTCTTTTTTGCAAACTGTTCTAGTTTTCTGGTAGTTTACCCTTCTATTTTGTAGATTTCATCTTTCAGATATGGCCTGCATAGATTAGTGCATTTGGTTGTCTATTAGTGCATTTGTGCTCAAGTATAATCTCTGTGTTTTAGCGCATTTGAATTTTAGAATAGTGCATTTGCACAATCTTTTAATGCATTTGCTTACTATTTTAGAGCATTTGCATGATCTTTTAGTGCATTTTCTCACTGTTTTAACATATTTACATAGTTCTGTAGTGCATTTGCTTAATTATGTAGCACATTTGTTGAGAAACCTCGTACATTTGCCTCTAAATTAGCACTTTTGTATGCTTTAGCACATTTTCTTCACAGATTAGTGCATTTGCTTCACAGAGGCACATTTGCTTCACAGAGGCACATTTGCCTCATAGAGTCACACATTTGCCTATGAAACAACACATCAAACTTCAAAACGCTCATAACTTTTGCATACGAAATTGAAATTTGATGATTTTTTTTTAAATTACATAGAAAATCACAAGGAATATATTGGTGTCATCTAATTTTCTATATCTTAACATCTATTTATTTGTTTTTACAGATTTATCCTTTTTTGAACTAACACTTCTTTGTAGGTTCGCTTGTCAAAGATCAAATTTCTCAAACTACTAACAAATTTGCTGCAGGTTTTTGCTTGTCAAAGACATCATTTGAAGCCCTTTGTGTTTGCTTTGTTTGGTGGGCTTGATTGTGACTTGGGGTGTGTATGCTCTTCCCTTGAACTTAGTGTGATCTTGGGAATCAAAAGCATCCTTTAGTCACTTTCATTTTCAAACACATTTATTTTTCTAAGGCTAAATGAATCTTGTTTGTGTGGATCAAGTGTATGTGTATGCTATCCTCTCATGCCACTAGGTGATCTTGAGGATCAAAAGCATCTCTTGATTCACTTTTTTCACCCAAGGTGTGTTAAGTTGTGTATGCTCTCTCCTTGCACTTCGTGCAAGCTTGGAGATCAAAATCACTTAACATCATCTTTCCCTTAGGAGGCCTTCTTGGGGATTTCATCACCTTAAGGGACAACCTAAACCACACATTCTAGTGGGGTATATCAAAGGGGAGAACAAAAATTGTACCTCAATCTAGTCACGTAGTCATTTGCACAACCTTGGGGCCCCAGGTAATTCCAAACACAAGGTGAAGTGACTTGTCACATGCCTTCAACGGACTAGTGTTCACAGACTTGGACCCCACGTACCTTGTGTATATATTGGGGACTCCCTTAGAGAACTTGTACATCCTAGTTTAAGACCTTTCGATCATCTTCTAGTGTGGTGCAGGGTTCAATTGATCAAAACTAAAGTTACTCACCATGTACTTCCAAGGGTAGAAATAGAAGTTTTCTTTAGGCAAGGCATCAAAGCCTCTAAGGAAAGGGAGAAGGTGAACCCTTGTGCCACTAGACCCATAGCTATTCACTGATGAGCCTAGATATTAACCTATTTTCTTATAGTTTTATGCAAGTTGAAAGACATTCCCAAACATTATTTTAAGCATATTTCTATGTTATGTTATCCCTTGTGATCATTATGCAAACTTGAACTTGGTTAATTAAGTATATGGAGATATGATTATAACATGATGGAATTGTATGTTATCTATGGGAATGTATGGATTATTGAATGTTTGTGTTGATTATGGTTGTTAGTATTTTGTGCATGTTTATGGACTAACCCTGTAGCTAAAAGAAGAAGGATTGTAACCTGCAGCCACAGTATTTCCAGGTGCAAAGCAGGGAAGATTCCAAACTCAACTAAGTGTAGCAACCACGGCATGAGGACACTTGATGGAGATAATCACGCATCGTGATAGTAACCAATAAAGATGATTGGGAGCTTGAGGGATTCTGTTGCAACTAGAAGATTAATGGGACTGATTCAACCAGTCAACGTTCCCCTATTTCAACAGAGAATTCTAATTTTGTTAGGACACTTATTTCCTTCTTTTTCTAGTCATTGTTGTTAGTATTCATTACACTCTAGTTCATGTGGAGTGGTGTTTTATGTTTACAGTTAAGAGACCTATTTCAATAACTCTCCTGTGCCTATATTATGGTTCGGTGGTTGAGGTAGAAGTTAGTTAGTTAAGTTTAGTTTTGAATAGTTTTTGCTCTATTGCAGATATAACTATCTGAATCTTTTCTGGATTATGCAGACAATGTTATTTGATTATGAGTTATGAATATTACAGTTTAGCAAGATTTTATGTGATTTGAAAAGATTGTGCAATGTATGTTAGAATCAATATGATTGTGTTGATTTAAAAGAGCTAGATTTGAGTTTAAGCAATGAGGTAGTCACCTGAGCAAGGGCCACTCAGGATAATTTTCCTTCACTTTATTTCTTGCATGTTATTATTATTGTAGCAGTTATTTCATGAATGCAAGATCAATTAGATTCTTAAGTTGTTTTAGTTCATTTGACTTGTGATACTCCAGAGGATAGGATAAGTTATCAATATCAAGCTACTTCTTAGAATTCATTCCTTTATATTCACTATTACAGTCTTAAAATACATTTACCTATAGTAACAGTAGCAGCATCATTGTCTTTTGCCATTAAGTAGTTTTGATTTATGATATTGTATTAGATGAGTTAGAATAGTTTGGTTTTTGAAAGCACATACAGTGCCAGTGCCATCACAAGTTTACCAACCTTAGTTGATAATTCAATGAAGATATTTTTAGGGAAAATAGTGGACTGTTTAGTAGGTTATTCCTTTGAATTGTGTGATCACCACCAAGTTTACTAGACATAGTAAAGACACTATGTTCACACTAGCAAAGTTATTCCTAGTTAGCTAGGAATATTGATGAGGTATTCTATTGTGTGGGCCTACACTACAAAGACACACCTACTTGATTAATCTAGGGTGTTGTTGTGTTTTGCATGTGTGTTCATTTGCACTTAATCCAAATCCAAATCCTTTGCAAACCTATGCATATATGTGTGAAATCTATTGTTTGCGAAGTTGCCTAAGGTCAAGCTTCAAACCATCCCCAATCACCTTCTAATTATTATTTTCCTCCAAATCTAAATCCAAATCATCCATCTCTTCCTATTCTAATTCATCCTAATCCATTTTATCCACCTAATCCACAACCTTCATCCTAGATTTTCAACCATGGGTTTTTATGCACAAATACAAGAAGTCAAACATATGTATGATGAATTAGATCCTCTTGCTCAAGCAGAATTTAAAGCTCTTCATCCTCTAGCATACTCCCTCATAGGAGCCTCTCAAGCTTACTCATATGATCCTATCACATTAGCTTCACCATCCCCCATGTCATATTCGTCAACTTCTTTCCACCCTTAATCCTCTTATCAACAATCATATACCACTTACCAAGTCAGTCCCATGTCTTCATCTCCATCTATCATATCTTCCTCCAATATCCCTCAAAATACATATCAACAACCTCCTTTCTTTTCATATCACCCAATATCGATATCAAGATTCCCCAAAACAAGAACATGCCAGTACTAGCTATCCCTTGAGCCAAAATCAAATGTCCATGAGTCCTCCTCATCCTCATTCTATCTTTGACAAGGGAAAAACCACTCCCGCTTATGCATCCTATGTGTATCCTCCATCATCATCCAATCAAATGCTTACCCAAGAGCCTCCTAGTCCTATACCAGCACCACTATGCAATCCCAATCCTAATCCATCCCCTCTTATTATCCATCCACCTGATCCTAATCTTAATCCTACAACATCCGCTATTATTGTCCATCCATTATATTATCCATCTCCTACCTCTCCTAATTCATCCAATACTAAACTAATGAAGGATGTGATCCAATGGCTATTAGCAAGGAATCAAACCCCATCATACAATCCCATGCCTACTGTCGAACTCTGTTATTAACCAATACATTGATGCAGAAAGGACATGCACACTACTCAACGAACCAATAGATCCTATATCAAGCAAGCTACTGGTTATATAATGTGTTACATTTACATTGTCAAACCAGGGAATCGTATTCTTCTTGGATGATGCTTATACTGTGTGTACAGTTGAGGATTCTTGAGTTTTATTCTAGAGGTTGTGTAAGGGAACTAAATAAAGGAAATACAATACTCTAAGTAAACAAGAATAATGGAAAATAACTAATCTTATCTAACACAATAGTAATCAAATGATTCTCTGTAACTTCTATGTAAGAGAGTAACTAACAATTGGTTCAGTTGGTGATCACATTGACTCAATGGACTTAAGAACATAAATTACCAAAGTTAAACTATTTCTCATTACTCATAACAACATACATTGAGGTTGCTTACCCTTTGGTGAAATGGTGGGGCTTCTTTCCTGTAGTGCCAACAACCAAGGTTCAAACCGCGTCAAAAATTGAGGTTGCTTACCCTCCAAAAGGGGAGACTCTGTGGTGAAATGGTGGGGCTTCAGCCTGTAGATCCAACAACCCAGATTCAAACCTCCTGTTTGTTTTATCAAGAATAAGAAAATTGGAAGCTGATCAACATTTATGCCCCTAACACCAGGAATGTCAGGAAGGAACTATAGGATGACATGATCTCTAAAATTAATGCAGAGAAAAGGACCCTATGGATTCTGGGTAGAGACTTCAACACCCCTCTGTCCCCCTCAGAAAAGACCGGAGGAAACATGGACTATTCAGATAGTATGTTGGATTTGGCGGACTTCCTAAGTTAGACTGGGCTAATGGATTTAGAGATGAACAATCAACTCTATTCTTGGACCAATAGAAGAAGGGGTGATCAGTTGATCCAGGTCAAACTAGATAGATTTCTGGCCTCTACTAACTGGGATGGTGTGCAAGGTTCTTCCCCTGCTACCCTCCCTCACACCGTCTCCGACCACAATGCTCTCCTCCTGTCTTGGACTGATGGTGCCCCCAAGGGACCTTTCCCCTTCAGATATGAAATTATGTGGGCCTCCCACCCTAATTTCAAACATTACATTGTTGATTGGTGGAGTATCCCGGTGCATGGATCTCCTATGTTCAGGCTCACCCAAAAACTTATCCATATTAAGCACAAAGTTAAAGGTTGGAACAAATTCTGTTTCAGGAATGTGATGCACCAAAAGAAACACATCTCTGACAGCTTAATGGAAGTTCAAAGCAACATGGCTAGGGGGGATGCGAGTGAGAGTACTTTTAACATGGAAGAGACCTTACTCAAAAATCTTAAGGACATTACCAGAAGGGAGGAGATCTTCTGGGAATAGAAGTCTAGGGTGCAATGGCTTAAGGAGGGAGATAAAAATTTGGCCTTCTTCCACAAGTCTGCTATGAAACATAGGAAGAGGAACAAAATCACCAAACTGATTGAGGGGAACAGAGAATTTACTGAGGACAAGGAACTAGGAGATCATGCCTCCAGTTACTTCAGAAACTTCTTGAAGGAGCACAAAAATAAGCCTGATAAAGACTGGGAAGAGATGTTGTTGGACTGCATTCCCTTTATCCTTACGGAGGATGATAACTATAGTCTAATGAAGCCTGTTACTGAGGAGGAAGTGAGGGCAGAGGTGTTCTCCATGGGGGCCTTCAAATCTCTGGGTCCGGATGGGTTCCCCCCAACCTTTTTCCAAGACTTATGGGAGATAGTGGGTTATGATGTTATGACTGTTGTCAAAGACTTCTTTAGGACCAAAAAAATCCTTAAACAGATCAATACCACGTTCATTGCGCTTATACCCCAGAAGAACATCACGGATTCCATGGCTGAGTTCCGCCCTATTAGCCTTTGCAACACCATTTATAAGATCATTACGAAGACTCTGGTCCTCAAACTTCAACCATTGTTGGACAGTATAATCTCTGACTGTAAGAAAGGCTTTATCCCCGGTAGACAGATTATGGATGTGGCTATATCCACCCATGAAATCATTCACTCAATGGACAGAAGTAATACTCCGAACATGGCTCTCAAGCTGGATATTTCTAAAGCTTATGACAGGGTCTCCTAAGATTTCCTGTTTATGGTCCTTAGGAAATTTGGGTTCAGGGAAAGAATGCTAAATCTAATAAAAGAATGTGTCACCACTGTCAAGTACTTGGTCTTGGTCAATGGTACTCCCCAAGAGTTCTTTGAGGCAGGTAGGGGGGTCAGACAGGGCGATCCCCTTTCTCCCTACATTTTTATTATGTTGGCTGAGGTTCTGGGAAGAAACATCCTATCCCACCTGGATAGCCAGTCCCTCAGGTGGGTTAAAGTGGCATCCACCTTGGGTCCTTCTACTGTTCAATAGCTCGTGGATGATACTATGCTCTTTGGGGTGGCTTCAGTGATTGAGGCAAAAAGATGGAAAAACCTACTGAACTCCTATGTTGAGGTTTCTGGACAATGCATTAATTATGAAAAAAGTAATGTCTTTTTCTTCAACACTGACTTGGGGCTGCAAGTCAGGGTGAGAAAAATCCTTGAGTGCAACATAGCTAATCTCCCGGCCACCTATCTGGGTCTTCCCCTCACGATCAAGGAGGTGACCCCGACTTTCTGGAACACTATCCTGGAAAGAATCCAAAAGAAAATGGAGGGATGGTCCTAAGTCAAGCTATCAAGCATCAACTATTGAAAGCCTCGTTGTAGGGCATCCCTACCTATTTTCTATCCATGTTTAAAATGCCCAGATATATGGCAGAGAAATTGGAAAGAATCCAGAGAACCTTCCTATGGACTGGAGTTGAAGATAAGAAGAGGATATCATTGGTTGGATGGGACAAAGTCTGCCTGCCCAAAACTCATGGGGGATTAGGAATCAGAAAAATATAGGTGATGAATAAAGATTTACTTGCCAAAGTGGGTTGGACTTTCCTCAAGGAGGAGAAAGATTGGGTGCGGATCATGAAAGCCAAGTATCTACAAATTGGGGATAAATTAGAGGTGATTGCCAGAGAGAGCCACCTCAAAGGCTCTATTATCTGGAACAAAATGATCAAAACCAAAAATACCCTCTCCCAAGGCATAAAATCGAAGCTGGGTAAGGGAGATAAAATCAAATTCTGGGAGGACAACTGGCTTGAGGAGGGTCCCTTGAATAATAGAAAAACCACAACCACCAGAGACAAAGTTGTCAGCCATTTTGGTAATTTAGTCAGCAATTTCATTACTACCCACTCCCACAACCATAGGAGGTGGAAAATGCTCTCGGATTGCAGGGTAATGCTCCAGAGAATCAAGAGAGCCAGGCTTTGCAAGAGGAGTTGAACAAGTATAGAATTCTGATATTTCCTAGGGAGGATGAAATGCTCTGGGATAAGGAACAAAAGGGGAACTTCTTAGTTAAATCTGCTTACATTCTATTATCTAACAGTGGATAGGGGGGTGGATTTGGAAGGATGTTTGGAACAAAAAGCTAACCCCCAAAATAAACTTCTTATGTTGGGTTGTTGCCCATAACAAAATCCTCACTACTGACAACCTCAATAAAAGGGGGTTCCAGTTGGTTAATAGATGTGTGCTCTGCCTCAAAGCTGAAGAATCCATTCAGCACCTCCTTTTCCATTGTGAATTTTCTAAAGAATTATGGGGAAGAACTATGGAGAAACTCAACCTTGAATGGGTTTTCCCGGAAAACCTAATGGACTTCGCCCAGAGCTAGAGTTCCCCTTCCTCGCAGCCCAGGATTAGAGAGCTATGGAGACAAATTCCCCCACACCTGGGATGGAGCATCTGGAAAGAAAGAAATAATATAATCTTTAGGGATAAGGCTTGATCCACTAATGAATTCTTTCACTCCTTCAGCAGAATGGTCTCTGAAAACATGTCTAATAGCACTATACATATGGTTGAGAAACCTCCTACTATGGTGGAAGAGAGGATAGCCTCAAACTGGGGACTGACAAAGGATATAACCAAGATCGACATCTCCAAGAAGCTCGCCAGACAAAACACCCTTTGGAGACCCCCTCCCAGAGATTGAACCAAACTCAACTTCGACGGAGCTGAAAAAAGAATACTGGGATGGCCAATGGGGGAGGTATATTCAGATATGGCCAGGGAGCCTTTATTGCTGCGTATGCTGGGTCCATAGGCATCCAGTACAATAATGTCGCAGAGGGTTTGGCTCTGGTGTGGGGACTCAAAATTGCTCTTTCTATGGGAATGGACAAATTACAAGTGGAAGGTGATTCTAAACTCATCATTGAGGCAGCTCTCAGTAGATCAACTAGTGGTTGGAAGCTGAAAGATATTACAGATGACATTGCATGCTTACTATCTGGGTTCAGACAGATTGAAATTAGGCATGTTTACTACGAAGGTAACAAAGTGGCGGATGGATTGGCTAACCTGGGACAAAGCTTGGACAAGTGGAGATGTTGGAAAAGTAAGAGTAATTTACCCATCCAGATTCAAAACCTTATTGAAAAGGAGATAGGCCCCGCTCTTGACTTCTCATGATTGAATTATTTCCTAGAGAGTACTTTGGGAGCCAACCGGGATCAAGTTTCGATAGCCATTCGGTTTTGATATCCTATGATGAGAAGAGGGTGACGAGAGCTTTCCAGCTTAGAATTGTTAGAGGAGGGACCCGCCATGGTATGAAAGTTTGCTTGGTTCCTAGGCAGACGTGGACGCCTAAGGAGAGACTTCTCATGAATGGGCACGTGACCAACCCAATGTCCCTATGCATAACCCATAATTATGATCAATTAATGAATGGTTATCATGGCAGGAATAGGAGTGATAGTTCACATATTGCGAAGTTAAGCAAGTATGCCACCCCTGGTGGCTAAAACGACAACATAATCATTAATTGGAGTATGAATACCAGGGACTGGGAGATTTTTTGTAGTTTGAAAGTTTCTAAGTCTTCTACTACTTCCTGCATTGTTAGCTTGCCTGAGAGAAATTGGGGTAATTTAGCCATGGGGGGTGATAGGGCTTGCACTGAGCCAGAATCCTGTGATGAAATTAGATGCAACAAGACCCTCTGGCACATTTGCCAGGAGGGCAGGTTGGCCTCCTACCTTGAATGCTTATAGGGTTATGATGAAAGCCTCTCGATGCAGTTATTGCATTCATGGGAAACAGAAAATTTAAGGTGGGCAGTGTTAGTTTTGATGTTTCTGAAGAGGTGATTGGTTTGGCGACGGGGATGCCCACGGAGGGCACCAAACACCCTAGAAAGAGCAAAGTTTCAGACCCTGAGGGTATGGTGTGTTTTCTGAAGAAAGGGGAGGTTCTTCATAGTCTGTAGGGGGATTTAATCGCGAAATGATGTCGAAGCCGTGGAACGAGATGTGTTACATGCTCATAAAGTAATTCACATTGGAAGGTAGATTCAAATGCTTCTTCCATTATCATTTTGCACTTCTCAATCATTTTCATCGTAGCAAAGTGATAAGCTTTCCTTTTTATCTTCTTTCGTCTTTGGAAACTTCTATTTTGTCAGCCATTGACCAACATGCTGATGATCCCAACAAAGCCCTCATCCTGCTCCACCAAGGGCTTATCCTCAAACTGTATAAATTCCACCTTACTCTTTGCCCCCCTAAAGCCCTCATGGCTTCCAAGGTTGAATATCCCCTACCGCCCTACTCCAGTCCTGTGGTGTCTAGCCCTGTGATAATAATGAAGGTCACTCCTAAAAAGTATGCTAAATCCATAAATTTCATCAAGAAAAAAACCACCATCGGTTTAAGCCCAGAGCCAAAATCTAGGGACCAGACTCCCTTGACCTCTACGAAGACCTCTGTCAAAAGAAAGTTTATTCCCAGTGAGTCTGCACAGGTGACCCCACAGAAAAAGAAAAGGGGTAGGTTGGAAGAAGGAAATGGTATGGATAATGAAAATAAGGCAAAGAATGTCTCTATGGTGGTGGAAGAGGTTAGCTCTGAGGATGGTATTGGTGGCAGCTACAGCACTGCCGATGAGGATTGTACCTTGATGAGAAGCAAACCCCAGGTGTCGTCAACTAGGAGGTCGACGAGGCTTGCAGCTAAGAAGGAAGTATCCGAGGTGGAGGAAGAAACTGCGGACCTAGAGGGTGAGGATATTTCTGATAACAAAAACATTAAAATAAATACTATTGTGCCAGAGACCGAACTGATGGGCAGGGAATTTTTTGTCAATAAGGAGACCAAAACTAACAATGTGGAGGCAGAAGCAGAGGAAGGGCCCAGTAATTTCCCTGAGCTCAATGCTAAGGGTTCTCAATTTGGGAGTTTGGAGAACACAGTGAAGGAGTCGGGCAAGATGAAGAGAAAGGGAAAAATGACTGCTAAAGATAAGGAGATTGATATTCTCTCTGCAAGGATCACTACGTTGGAGAGGAAATTCAAAACTCTGGTGAAGTTCTCGGTGAAAGTGATGCACAGATCTGCCATGACCCTTGTTGTCCTTCAGGATGCTAAGCTGGCCACCCAAGGATTGAAGGATAAATACCTTAAGGAGTACTGCGACCTCTACCAGTTTATGGCTGAGGATTAGGACCAGATGTTTAATTAGCCGTTGGGGCTTCCGTCGTCGCCTATGGTTTTTGTCTGCTGTCAGTCCACTGTGTCTTTGTTCTAGGTCTTTTTTGGCTATGTCTATTGGTTAGTCTGGTTTATGCTTTTTGGTTCTTAATGGAACTTTGGTGCGCCTTTTTGGCTGATTTGTAATGGGATTAGCACCCTTTTAAGCTGCTTATCTTATCAAAAACATACATCAATCACACATATACATAAACATACAATTTATAAATCAAACATATGAATAAAGTGGAGAAACATAGTACGTCAAGTGGCCGGCTTGAGTGCTTGTAATCCCACAAGATCTAGCTAAATCTCTTACTGAATCTTTGCAGTCATTAACAAAACTCAAAACACATATTCCTTTATTGAATGCAAAAGTAATAATGATACAACAAGATCTGATACTATATCTATATTCAATCTGAATGAAGCAAAATCTTAATCTAATCTAGCTAACCGAGATCAGCATTGTCTATATGAATAAAGCTACTGGACAATAAATGTCATAACTGTCCATTATCCCACATTGTAGGAAAAGGGCTTTATTACATAGCAACTAGAAATAGGAAACTAACTAACATGAAGGTGGCATAGCTAGTATAGTCCTACTACAACTCTATCTCTTCAATCTCCATGAAGAATAATCAATGACTTAGAAACAGAACATAGAACACGATCTAGATTCCTTCATCATTTAGGATTGCATCACTCATTGAAATATAACCATTATGGAGTCATGGATGACTCGTCCCAGTCAATTTGGGATCTTCTTCCTTTGGCTACAGGTACCTATATCATCTCATGTGGATATCATCATCTCCTTCGACTGCGGGTTGTCTAGTGTTCTTCATGACATGAAGCCACACTTTTGTTGCATGAGGAGTTAGTACACCACATAGTATTTATGCATCACTATCACTAAAATCAACATAAAATACTAACATATTACATGAACAATCAATCATCCACACATCATTAATTAACAACATATTATATACCATCTTCATGCTTCAGTATCTTTAAGGATAATCATAGACATAATTAATACATATATGATTCTAGAAATGTCTTTGGGAAATAGGTAATTAAAGAAATAAAAATAAGACAAATCATGGTCTCATCACCTACCCTTGAGCCCACCCAAGATCCTCTAAGCATCATGCCTATTCCTCCAACACCATCTATTGAGCCTTTTGAAGAACTTCCTACCATCAATTCAAGTGAAACTCCATCATGCACCTGTGTTAATGAACATCCAATGCCTAGCATGACCATCCAAGAGTCTTCCACTTCCATCCCTATCCAAACTCAAGAGCGATGTCAAGAGTCAAATCCAAAGCATGATCAACCTTGTTCCTCACCAAGCCAAGAACAATCTATCCAACCTACTCAAGCCACCATCTTTCATGATCAGGAGCTTCTAAATCCTTCTATCCATGAATCCATAATCACCCATGATCAATAAATCCATCCCAGTCCTCTCTCTCATCCATCAACACCCACTTCCCATGATGAAACACTTGGTCCCCAAGCAGACATAGAAAATCCTAAAACTAATTTGGATCCTAGTGAGCATAATGAAAATCAAGGTCATCCATTATCCCCTATCGATCCTTCACCATCCTCTATTGATCCCATTCCAAATCTATCCTCTTATCCTCTTGGTCTCGCTACCTTCATTTGTGGTGGTTCTCTCATACAAGAAGAACAAACTCTATCCACTACTCATCCTCCCTCATCTAATAATGGACTCATGTCTTGTGTTCTAAATAACAAACATCCCATCGCACATTGCATACTCCAAATCATGAACTATCAAGGTAAAGGTTTAGGCCTTCATGAACAAGGTATCTTGGAGCCCGTCCATGTCAAAATCCATTCATGATTGCATGGCCTTGGCTATACATCCCAAGGAAAATAATCCAAAGATGTTGGTACCACCTCCATGCCTTCTAAATCCACTTCTTTTAGTCCCAAACCCTCTGCATCCCATCGCACCTCCAAATCATATGTTGTCATCCCTCCTCCATCGTCATACAAATCCCAAAAGCATGTGATCATACATCTTCCTCCATCCACTCTACCTCCACTTTTTCCAACACCTAAATTTCCCATCCTCAAATCCCCTAATTCATTCATCCACAAGTTCAATAATCCCTCCATCCACACATCTCGTTCCCTTAAATTCCCCAAAATCCTCAATCATGATCAATGCATGCACACATCGTCTAAACCTAAAGCTATCATGGGATTCAAAAGTGAAAATTTGTATGCCTCCTCACATAAAGCAAAAACTCCATTGAAGCCTAAGAATGATCATGCCATAACGTCGAAACAAAATCTATCCAAAAGGCTACCAAAGCCAACACCCCCAAAAGCAAAAACAAAAATGGTGTGGGTACCCAAGCAAAAAGGATTAAATCTAAGTGGAGCATCCACATCCCACTCCACCCCCAACTCACAAAAATCTTGATCCCCATCAAAACATCCTAAGTCCATTTGGGTCCCTAAAACCCCAAATCAGCAATCCACATCTCCATTGCTTCTTACACCTCCTCAAAATCAAAAGCTTCAACATCTATCACAGTGTGTGCAACTGTTGGTCTTGGTTCCTCTCCATTCCACAACATTCCCACATACATCCATCTCCCCATCTTATATCCACTATCCTACATATCTCCCCCATCACATCCCTATGGTCGTCCATGCTTTTGCATAATCCTTTATTCCATCTTCATCCATGTATCCATCTACAATTCATCTATCTACCCTATCCATTACATCTTCCCCCATCCATCTATAATCCACAACATAATCCATTATCTCCATTTCCATCTCCTGTAATCATCTACCATAATCCTTGCGCATAATGACACTCGACATGGTCCATGTACGACATCCATCTATAATGGGACACTATCACCTAGCTATGGAAATAGACGCTTGAGTCCCCATCCTCCATCCAAATATATCTTTCCCCCCATCCAGCTATCCCATCCAAAAAAGCAAAAAATAAAATCAAAATCAAAATAGTAAAGAGAAATTCTTCATCCAATGGTGAAAACCACCTTGGTGGCACCTTGGATAAGTACCATGATGAAAACCTGACAAACAAGCATCATGTGTAGATTGATTGTCTATGTACCTTGCACTTGGGGGCATTTTTTCTCATCTATCCCATCCTATCATTTTTCTCCTATCATTCCACCCGTCCATTACATCTACATACCTATCCAATTGCACCAACCCATCTTTCCTTCCTCCTTTGATCTTGATAAGGACAGGAGAAAATGTTGAAAAATGCTTTGGACATCTCTTGATATACCTGATCCTTTATACCCAATTCTTTCACCTTATCATCATTAGTATTGTCCACGTAAAGTCTTTAGCATAATATTTAGAGTGGGGCATATTCTTCCTATGTGACAAAGTCCTTGGATATCACATCCTAGCCCCCTTGCTCCATCCATTATGTATCCTCCATCCTTCCCATTTTCCATCCATAATCCTTTTGTCCATCTATCCACTCCTTCTTTCATCCTTGTCCTTCGACTTGGCTTTCCCTTTTCATTGGTATCTAGCATCCAGGCTATCCAAATTCCAATCCAATGCCATCCCATAACATATCCAAAAATCCAAAAAATTCAAACATTTGAAAAATTCAAAAAAAATAAAAATAAAAATCCAAAACACCAAAAAAAATAAAAATAAAAATCCAAAACACCAAAAAAATCAAAATATCCAAAAATTCAAGCAATAATCCAAATGCAAGTCATCCTTAATCTATACCAATCTAGTCATGCAATCTAGCCAAATCCTCCAAACGCACCCTTGGTTTTGTTCCAACCTTGTTGTCAACCTAATCAATCAATCAAACATCATCATCATCATCACCATCATCATCATCAATGGGATATATCATTCCTGCAACCTTGTGTTGATCTAGGGATATATCATTCCCCACAATGACAACACCATCCTAATCCAATTAATCAATTAATCACCAGTTTTCAGCTTGACAGGGGCACAACCTTGTTTATTTTTTAATCATTTGTGCATGCATACTTGCTTGCTTGCTTGTGTGTGTTATCATTTTATCTTGCATTTGTATCAAGTCCTTGCAACATATTGCTACAATGACACCATGGTCTTCCATATCAAGTTGCCCAATGGCATATGTTTGCTTGTGACCTTTTATCTTTTTGCATCGGTCCTTTTATGCACAAGACACATCGTCACCCTGATCTTATATACCTTGGTGCATAATATCTAGTGCTATATCAAACTATATGGTTACTCACCTAATGCAACATAATGTCTTCTTCATCTATTTCATCCATCCCTTATCCTTCCTCCATTTCTTTAGACAATCCATTCTATCCATTTCGAGAGCATACCCATGTTCTTCCAACCCGCCTATCCTCTCGAGAGGGCATCCCATCCTTACATCATTCCTCCTTGCTACTCCTTCAAGTGGCTGGGACATTCTTTTCCCTTCATCCATACCTTATCTTCTTTGAAATGATGTTACTTCTCTTAGTCCAAACATCATCTCAAAGAGGGGCAAAATGTAGACACCTAAAATTGACCATGTCCTCATAACCCTTCAACATCCCCTAGACATTCATCTTGCAACACATTGTCCCTTAATCCCTTTCCCAAAATCATTAAATAAATTATATTTATTTAATTAATCCATTCCCTCCATTACCTAAATTAAATAAATAAATTATATTTATTTAATTAATCCGTTTATCCCTCTTAACCAAAGTTAGTTGAATAAATCTTATTTATTTAATAAATTTATCCTCCTATCATCCCCTCTCCAATAATTAATCAAATAATCTTATTATTTAAATTAATTATTGAGAGTTACATGACTTGCCACAAATAATAAATGAGTGTCTCAAAAGTTAAACTAAGTTTTCATCTCAACCACTCATCTCATACTACATATCTTAATCCTAGCTGTTCATGTAAAGAATGCCCTAGAATCCCTAATCCTCCGCCTCTTAATCTTATCCATCTATTTCCACCTCTTAATCCTAGCCATCCATTAAACCTCTCAATTCTCGCCATTCATCCTATTATACAAGCATCTATAAATCAAACATCAACTAAGCCATTATCATACACATTTTGCAAGTAACCTTATGTTGTCAAAATCATCCATCGTCTTTATTAATGTTATGTTGCTAGTTTGAGCAACCAACATATACAAATCTCTATCAAATATCAAGGGCAACAAGGACTGATTTGGTATTATTGTTTCATTTCCATTATATAGTTACTTGCTCTTGTTGTGTCTTAAGTATGGAATAGGTGCTTGTATTGTTTCCTTATTTCATTCCATATTTCTGCATACATACCTAATGAGCCAAAAATCTTAACAACATAGCAAGGCTTAACAAGACTATAATCCCATTATATACTTCTAATGAAACATGTGGATAACTTGCATTTTATCACCAACAACCTACTCCACCACCTTAATCAAACTATTAAATATTAAAATGTGATTGTTACAAGGTAAGAGGTAGTGTTTATCCTTTATATGATCATTCTCAAGGATAGATTGTATCAAACATAATATAATGCAATAGAAAAATAATAATTGTTGAAGACTAATTTAAATTTAATACCAATGATGGTGATTGTTTTAGCTTTTTTTTTAAATGATGAAAAATAAAAAACTTTTAATTTTTTATAGTCTTGGCTTTGTATCCTTTAGTGAAGGATAGATTCTCTATATGAAAGGATACAACTCTCTCTATATGGAGCGAATTAATTTATATGGAGGGAGGAAAATTAATCTACATGGAGGGAGGCAAATTAATCTACATGGAGGAAGTGACTCAACTAAATGAAAGGAAGCGATTTTACTGACCTTTAACTTCCTTATAATATGTTAAAGCTTGTATTAAAAAACTAGAATTGACCTTATGTTAAAACATAGAAATGAGGTAGACATTGATTAATTGTTGTTCAATATAGGCTCTCTCTTGATTATTTCATGTATTTATAAATATAGGATCAATTTTATTACAGAAAGATACTAGTTTTACTAGAGAGAGATACAATTATTATTATTGAAAGATGTGACTTTTATAGAAAAATGTGACTCTCTATTTTCTTCTCATGCGACTTTACATACAAGGTCTTTATTTGTTGTGACCTATTAAGGTCACAAGGTTTAAAAAAAATTATGACCTAAACATGATACCTCTTAAAAGGAATGATCTTTAGCCTTTTTTAAAGAATTTAATCTATTAAATAGATCAATTCGATGGAAAACATATAGATTTTAAAACATATAATGGATATATATGTGATTAATAAGATTTATTAATAGAATTTATGTTTTTTAATTGATAATTTTAAATTATTTGATATATAATGATATATATTTTGAAATAGCATATAATAGTTATATTCCAACCAAATTTGATGATATAAATCTTTAGTTGTTGAATGGGGAATCATAATTTATAGGACTAATCAAAAAGACAATGATAGATGCAGTCAATGATAAGGGGCAAAATGAATGACAACCTCACCTTGTAACTTAACACCACACAAAGAGAAGAAGTCATTAGGGGAAATTTTTCCATGAGTATGTTAGAAGAAAAGATTAGTATGAAAATTCTCTTTGATATCACTTATAAAAATGATTAGTGTTTCCTAAACTACTTTTAATGAATTGACATTAAAAATAATATAAAAGGCAAACCGGATGTCTTGCACAAATGGCCTTGCACAGGTGTTGATTGAACATAAAAAGGTTTCCCATCAAGTTTTACATGTCTTCTAGTATAACCTATAAAAATGATTAGTATAGCCTAACCTAATCTGATACCATGTTAGAAATTAGAATCTTAGGATACTAATAATTATAAACAAAATATGAAATAAATATAAAAGAGAATTATACAAGCATAGATTTAACACATTACACAAGATATACATGGGGAAAACCCTTTCAGGTAAAAAACCCCATAAAACATCATTTTATTAAAAAACTTACAAAAAATAGTCTATTAAGAAATAGACTAAACCTGGGTTATACTCCTCTACATACTTCCACAAGGCCAATAATACCTCCTATCCATAGTGATATAATTCACTATAAAACTCCAAGTTCACTTCCTCTCAAATGAAAGAGAACCTCCTTAAATATAGGAGAAAGGGTGACAAAATACCTGAAGAGGTATTAGTCACACCTTTTCAAAGCAACCATTTGTAAATAATTAATAATTAATAATAAATTAATTATTAGATTATTAATTATTAAATGGTATATGCTTTATAACTTAAGGTTTTATAACCTTATATTAGAACAATATATAAATGTTATAAGGGTATGATCCCTAATAACATTATGCTCTAACATTTTTCCTATAAAATTAAGTGCACATTGAATGTCTTCAAATACCGTGACATAGCAACATATCACACAAATATGTGTTAATTCAACTCACATATGCTTGTAGAAGGGGGTTGGGGATTTAGAATTAGAATTTGAAAATTTAAATTTTAGGGTCATTCTTGTGCACCTTGAGCTTGAACTAGGTCAATCTTAACCCTGACAAAAATGAACCTTAGGGTTGAAATGATAATTCAAAGGCAAAGAGTGATTACATGGAAGTGTGAATAAGGGTTCAACAATGATGAGTAAATAGTAACAATAATTCTTCTTGCATTCTCTTTAGTATGAGTGCTCCATTGAAACTTGTAAAACAATGAAAATATATGCAATGAGTAACTCATGCCTCATAATAAAAATAAGCACAAACTATAAATGGTTTTGTTTGTCTATGAAAACTAAGAAAAGGCAAAGGGATATAAACAAATTTTGCATGTATAGAAAGTGATATAAAATACTATGTGCAATTCAATAATGCAATATGGATATGTGCAATGTGATCATGTGATAAAACTCCATGAATTGTGGCAATGTAATAGGTCTCCATGGGTGCACGAAATGTGATCAAAACTCATCGCAATATAACACTATGATCAATCTCTATGTGATGTGACAATATGATATATCTCTGCATGATATAATGAATGTGACCAAAACATTGTGTGATGCGGCATTGTGATCAACCTCTATGTAATATGGCAAGTGTGACAAGTCTCTAGATGATGTGGGCATGTAATGTAATGAATCTCCATGTGATATGGAAATGAGATGGATCTATGTGCAATGTGGGCATGTAGTGAGGTGAATATCCAAGTGATATGGCAATGCAATATATCCTCACGCAATGTGGACATGTAATGTAATGAATCTCCACAAGATGTGGTAATGCAATAGATCTTCACGCATTGTGGGCATGCAATGTGATGAATCTCCAAGTGATGTGGCAATATGATAGATCTTTGTATGATGCAAATGTGTAATATGATTAAGCTCCATCTAGGTACAATGTTAAGCCTTTGTCTAGCATAAGTTGTTATCTAAAATCTCATCCATGAAAAGTGTTATCAACAATATATGCTCATCTTCAATTGGTTTCATCCAAAGGATGCAAGGAATTGTAGGAGATGATAAAATAATGTATTTCAACATCATTTAATAAGCATGTAAGAATATAAATGAAAAATAATAATCAAGGCACATGGAATATGGTTTTCTTGTATATGCACATCAAAAGATGATTATGATGTAGCATGTAAGAACCTAAATATGAGATAAGCATAAAGGAATGTGTAGTGTCTTTACAATGCTAGGTAAACTTGGTGGTAATCACCCATTTCAAAGGAATCTCCTACTGAACAATCCACTATAACTTCTTGAAAATATCTCATCAAATTGTCAAACAGGGCTTGTAGACTTGTGATGGCACTTGCACTGTATGTGCTTTCAGGGATCAAACTATCTAACTTATCTACTACATCAAGCTACTTATTAACAAGAGAAAGTAATGCTGCAATGTAAGATTGTATCAACAGATTAATTAAAGAATGAATTCTAAAATTAATTGCTACAACAATTAAAATATACTAGAAATAAAGTGAAGGTTAGTTATCCCGAGTGGCCCTTGCTCAGGTGATTGCCTCACTGCTTAAACTCAAATCTAACTCTTTTTAGATAAACACAATCATATTGATTCTAACATACATTACACAATCTTTTCAAATCACATAAAATATGGTTGAACTATAATATTCATAACACATAATCAAATAACATTGCTTGCATAATCCAGAAAAGATTCAGATAGCTAGATCTATGGTAGAGAAAAAACCATTCAAAACTAAACTTAACTAACTAACTTCTACCTCAACCACCAAACCATAATATAGGCGTGTAGGAGAGTTATTGAAATAGGTCTCTTAACTGTAAACATAAAACACCACTCTGCATGAACTAGAGTGTAATGAATGCTAACAACAATGACAAGAAAAGAAGGAAGGAAGTTTCCTAACAAAATTAGAACTCTCTGCTGAAACAGGGAACATGGATCGATTGAATCGGTCCCATTAGTCTTCTAGTTGTAACATAGTCCTCCAAGCTTCCAATTATCTTTATTGATCACCTATCATGATGCGTGATTCTCTCCATCAAGTATCCTCAGGCCGTGATTGCTACACTTAATCAAGACTACAATATCCCCTGCTCTGCACCTGGAAATGTTGTGGTTGTGGGCTGCACCCTATATTTGCTGTGGGTGATAGACCTTCCTTTTTTTAGCTGCAAGGTTAGTCCATGAACATGTACAAAATACTAACAACCATAATCAATACAAACATTCTCAATAATCCATAAATTCCCACATATAACATACAATTTCATCATATCATAATCATATCTCCATATACTTAATTAACCAAGTTCAAGTCTGCATAATGATCATAAAGGATAACATAACATAGAAATATGCTTAAAACAATGTCTGGGAATGTCTTTCAACTTTGCATAAAACTAGAAGAAAACAGGCTAATAATTAGGCTCATCAACATGTATAGTAAATTTGCCCCCAATATAGGCAAACAATAAACAAGGATGGCCCCAATGGCTAAATTAAATCATATAAGCATATCAAGTATGTAATCAAATCAAAAGATGAGTGTATAAGCATACATAAGTAGGATATGAGCATGAACATTGAAGACACAAGCAAAGATGATTGCCCCTAATATGGGTAAGATGATGAGATGAAGATGGCCCAAAAGGCAAGATGAGGATCATAAGAATATAAATGGGATGCATAAGATAAGTTCATGACAAGGGTCTCAAATGTGTAATCATAAGATGAAACATGATAAGAGATCATAAGTTCTAGTAGCATAAGAATGAAAGCGTAATCATGACAAGATTGTAAGCATATAGTGATAACCATGGAGTCATAAGCAGGTAGACATGATAAGAATAAGATAAGTTAATGTAGGTTAGGATAATTATAAGCATAAGAAAGCATGGTAGTCATGGCACATAGAAGGCATCACACGTGTGTAGCATAGATCATGAAAACATTCACAAACAAAGAACAATTGGACATTTAAAGTGGCAACATGAAACATAAGCAATGATAAAATTTAAACTAAGCATATGTAGAAGTGAACAAGGAAATGAAAGTAAGTGTGAAAAACTAAAACATGACATATGAAGAAGTATAGGTGCTAAACATAAAAATAGATAAGGAAGATGCCCCCAAGTGGGGGAAACAAATGCATAAATCCAAAAATATAAGGTGAAATAAGAATAGGTAAAACACAAAAACATGAGATAAGTAAGAGGCCAGAGTGTAAGAACACACAAGATAAATGGACAAATAAGAAAGGAGGATCACAATATACACGGTGCAAGCAAAAGGCTAGAGTATAAATGGAAGAAGTGTCATGAATAAAACAACAGTCAACATGTATCAATAAAGGTGTCTTTGTGTCATCCACATGCTAATTAGGAACATGGAAACACAAAGACAAAAAAGGAAAGAAAATACACAAAAATGTGGCTAGTGTTGAGAAGGATAGGTGAGGATATCTAAGAAATGAAATCACCCCCATCATGTGTGTCTATAATATACTTAGAAGATGTGTCACTTTCAAAACCAAATCCCTTTATGGGTCTACCCATGTCATTATGAAGTACACACACATGAAAAAGAGTGGGATGTAGGGATGCCAAGTGTGATTTATGCTCTAAAATAACTAGCTTAGGTGATGTATAAGGTGGTTTCTCTTGTGTTTCGCGTGCAAACTCAAAATAGGGTGTGTTATGGTGAACAAGACCAATCTCTTGACACACATAATTTAATTTCATATGATTAACCCCATCAAGTGAGCGAGTTGTGGGCTCACGAGTATGCTCATTGTCTATCTTCCCTTTTCTTATAACTTATTCAAGTTTGTGTTTGAATTCAATGCATATAACTATAGAATAGCCATGTATGTTATGATAGGCATAAAACTATTTAGATTTGTGTGATGCAAGCTTAGATTTATCCATTGGATCAACAATAGGCAAGGCAATGATATCATGCTTTGAAAGTTGTTCTAATCCCTTGTGTGTAGGCTCATATAATGTAGTGTGTTGGTTTACAGATTTGTCATTCAACTCTATATTCTCTCACCCAAAAATGACAAATGTGACCACAGTTGAGCTAGCTATGATAGTATTTTATAACTAACTCTCTGCTTATTTTACAAGGTGGCAGCTACCTTCGGTTGATATATAATGAATCAGAATATATGTTGCTTTTAACCAGAAAGCAAAAAAAAGGAAGTGCTTTTAACTAGAAAGCTTTGAAAGGAGACTTCATACATCTAAATGAACTAAAACTTAAAGAGATTCAAAGACCTCGAATGATAACTGAAGAAGAAAGAATTTAAACTTCCATCACCGTGACATATACATTCAAAGATAAACATCCATAGTAATGAAATCACCAATTGAATTCTTCAATATAAATAAAGACAACCATCACTATTGCATTCAACATAGGAAGAACAACAGTCCAAACATTAAGGCACAAAGACCATACTGATTTGAACAATCCCAACAGTATATATTTTCTATATTGAAGTAGATAGAAATTAAAACATACATACAATATATCTAACTTAATTGAGAAAAACAAAGTTTTGCCCAAAAAGAAAGATGCATTATGTGTCCCTTTTAGCATATTTATAACATCCACATAATAACTGTCTTTGAAAGAAGAACGGTTTCTTGATGACAACCGTTTTCAAAATAATAATAAAGTTTTAAAAGTCTTAGAGCCAAATAGCAAGAAATGCATAAAAGAAATGAAACTTAATTCGCCACCCCTTCTCCTTCCTTGGGATCTTCAACGCTTTCCACGGCTTGATCTTCTACCATCTTTTCTCGTATCTTCATCTTCAGCTTATACTCTCGATACTTAGTTATAACAGCAGTGATGCCTTTGCTTCCCTGAATGGTAGTGATCTGCAGTCTAGTTCTGAACTTGGCCAAAGTTTTGGTTATCCCTGCCATAGTTTCCTGAATCATTTCATCTCTATTTTTGAAACCATTATGATAAACCTGTATCAAGACCATTTTACCCAGTGATTCTCTAGAAACAACATCAGGATCGGTGAGTTCATTAAAAAGCATCTCCTTGGCTTCTTTAGGATCCCGTAGATTTTCTCCAAATTCATCCAGAATATTCACTTCCAATTTATGGCAATATCTTTGGATATCAATCATCAAATCCAGATAATCCTGTAAGTCTTTATTAATTTTCTCAATAATATTATCATACATATTTAGCTTCCAATCTAATGAATCAGCCCAGGATGGATCGATCTCACGGGGATCATTAGCCAAATTTTCTCTCAATAGTGTTATAGAATCCTAAGGCTATCAACTCAGCAACTTATTTAGAAAGCACATAGGTACTGCCTTGTTCCTTTCTCACCTGTTGGAGTTCGCTGATCAATTCTTTTCTTTTGTTGTGCACCTAGGAATAGCTTTGTGTCATTTTGGTCAGGAAAAACAACATATCACAAGATAATTTTTCAACCCACTCAGTAATAGCCTTAGCAAAATTTTGATTCTTTTTAATGTGCTGGATAGTGCTGGCATCAATTCCAACAACTTCTGAGCTGGATGCCTCCTGTGATGTGGGTGTTACTATGGATTGGATGAATTTGCTTAAGGACAAAATCTGAGATTGAAGCTTCAAATTGTCTTTTCTCTCTTCTTTGGCTCTTTTAATTAAGTCATTCATAGAAAAATTTGCATGATATGAATCCCCCTCAAGGGTAGAAGGGCCCAAGTCAATGTGACTTATCTTATAATCTACTTCAGTTATATCATTTTCATTCAAATCCTTTATCGAGTTAGCAATCTCCAACACCTGATGACCAGAAGTAGCATCATTTACCATTCTAGACATTCTTCTAGCTTTCTTAGGCTTTGAATTACCTTGCAAGAGCATGGCAATTGTGTCTACTTCTTTTACTACGATGGGCACATTTTTTCTCTTTTTCTCTACTACCTTTTTCAGCCAACTTGGAGAGGAAGTGACTACACTGGTATCGACATTGCTAGACACAAACTTATTTTGATTTTCAACTGAAATAGGAGTAGGAATCTCCTCATCGGTAGGAGAAGAGGGAATTTCAAGAAAAGTGGGAAAAGAACCATCATTAACAATTTGTTCAAAAATGGGGTCAGGATTCACAGACACTGTTTTAGCTTGAACACTTTTCTTTCCTATTGCAGATAAGGGGAGACTATCTGACTCATAGGTTGACTTCAATTTGAGAGCATCATCGGGCCTCTCACCATCGCCTCCTGATTGTGAACTTGAAATAGATTGTGATGCCTCATGCCTTCCTGAAGAACTTTGTGTAGCAGAACCTTGCACGATCTTTTGCCCAATGGCTCTCGAACTTCTTTGTTCATGGGATGAACCAGCATGTCCACGCCATCTCCCAGCCAGCCAATCCTCTATTCTTTTTATCACAGTAGCAGAGTGAACTCTCAAATCCACAACCTCCTTCTTAGACCAATTGATTTGAGGAAGGGGTTTTGAAAGCAGGGCCTAGTATTCCACATCAATTACTTCAGAATCTTCTTCAGCTTTTTCTAGAATATAAATGGATAAACCAAAAGCCTAAATTTGACTTAGAGTAAGTCTCATGTAGTTCCTTCTTTGAACTTCATGATCATCCATGCAATCTTCCCAGAAATCTTCCAAGCTAGAGTAATGCTCATATGAGCCAAAGCCATAGAAGTTCTATTTCACATAATTCTTGCTATCAAAGTTTGACCTCAGCGACAAAGAATGAAGGTTAAATTTCCCTAACTCATACTCAGCTCCTTTAGGAGCATCCCTGGTTTTACAAGAATAAGCAGACAGAGACAATGGAAAGCTATACCCTCTTTTCCTCATATTCTGATATTTAATATTCACAGCAGCCATTTGCCTACAAACCTCCAAGAAGATAAGGTAATCACTAGGGTATCGAGGCAACTTAGTTGGTGCTAACTCATAACCTCCCAATCTCAGGTAAGTGAATCTATCAAATTAGATATAGAAACTTCCAAATTGCATGACCAGAGAAGCAACATCAAGATAAATCCTTGGTTCTGGATTATCATTTAATTTTCTCACCAAAAACATCAAAAAGGCATCATTAACCCGACGATAATCCTTCATTCCAACATCTTTTGTGAACTGGGGAAAATAGGCATACATAGGTGTATCTGGGGTTAAAGACTCATGTGGTCTCAACCCAGCCCAGACAACCTCTCGACTGGCTAGAATGTATATCAAATATGAACACATGTGGAATACAGAAGTCTCATGAAATTTAACCAATTGTTCATTCAAATGATAACTTATCATTTATGGCCAATTAATAAACTGACCCTCACTGCATATTAACAAGATGAAACGACACATCCAAAATTCAAAAGAGCTTGCATCTTCACTACCAACAACCCAGTGCAGCAAGGTAACAATGTCTGAAATTGCATCTTTAAAGTGGGCTCTTTTAAGCGTAGAGGGTAGTTGTGACTTACCTCGTTTCTCTGATTTCAGCCAGTTCCATGCAATGGAATTCTTGCACCAGTCTTCATTTTCTTTGAAGAACTCTGTGCTAAGAGCTACAGACATATCCTCAAAATTGTCTCTTCCTGGAATTCTCAATGCTTGAGAGATGGCCTCAAAATCAATTTTCACAATCACCAGCCCGTCCTTTGTTTTGATCTCATGAGTCTCAAGGTTGTATTTCTCCACACATGCAATAACCAAATCTACACACTGCACAGAAGTAGGAAAACCAGCAACTTGAGCCAAGCCACTCTGTAGAATCTTCTCCATAAAGGGTGACCTATCTTCCTGTTGTAGACGGGACCAAAATTCTGCTAAGTCAATATGCCCAAGCTCTGTGTCTTTCACATTAGACCAACTATTTTCAATAGCAGAGTGAGAGGAGACACCCTGAAATTTGAATTTCATTACAGCTGCTAAACACCAGAAGCAATGACTAAGCACTATAGAGATAAGAACTTGAAATGGGAGGAAAAGCAGAACACTTAGAAAAACAATTTCCACGAAATGTGAATAATCATGCAGTTATGGCACCAAGACGTGCTTTTAAGTGCCAAGCTGACGTGGTACTAATTTCGTGCCTTGAGAAAATAACCTGAAGATTTGCTCACTTTTCAAAAATTCCCCAAAGGACATTCACCAGTTGTGTTGTCGTTGAATCGCAAGAAATAGAAACTTTAGAACCTTATATCTGAGGTTTCAAAGTTTTGAAAATCGGTGACTTAGCGACTTTGAAGAGAGAAACAAGGGTCGCATAACATAGCGAAGGGGATATGAAGTTGCGGAGTCGAGGAGTTCTAAAACATGAGAACCTAATGACTTGGTTAGCAAACAAGGGAAATCAGTGACTTGGTTAGAAAATCTTGAATACCCGCGACTTCAAGGAATTTTCTAAGGCAACAAAGGCGAAAATACAACCCTTAAGATTTTTAGGCAGAAATTTTGATAAAACCCAAGAATGAATAACAGAATAAACAAAGCCTATAAACAAAAAGGAGGGGTAACAACTGACTCTGAATGGGGACAAGGACCAAAGGGATGTAGAGAATCCATAACACTATGGCATAAAGCCTTATTCATTAGGCAAACAGAGGACAAGACAACACAAAAATAAACAGAAACAGAAAGAAACTATGATACAAAGGGAAAACTCAAGACTACTACCAGTTGGACATTTTCAAATCTTGCCCATTATAGGCAAGAGGCAAAGGAGTATCATCTAGATAGTTCAATAAGAAAGAATTGTCACCAATAACTTATTTAATCAGGAAGGGCCACAAAGAATCAAACTTTTTATGTGCACCCTTCGGCTCCCTTCTTTTGTCGCAGAGAAGTATAGAGTCTCCAACAACAAAGCTTCTTTGTTTTGCTCTTTTATCAAAGATTTTCTTGACCATCTGCTGATGTTTAATAATACTATCTACAACCACTTCCCTGTCTTCCTCCAGTTTGTTCAGATACATAATTCTCTTTTACACTGCAGACTGAAATTCTTCATTCTCTATAGCTTTCTGTAGATTCAATGCTGAGAGTTCTAAAGAAATGGATATAGTATTGTCAACACCATATACAAATTGGAAAGGAGACATACCTATTGCTCTTTTATATGTGATCCTATCTACCCAAAGAGCATCATACAACTTTTTATGCCATCCTCTTTGTCCTTCATCTACCAATTTCTTGACAATAGAAATTAAATTCTTGTTGCTTGACTCAGCTTGTCCATTGCCCTGGGGATAATAATTAGATGAATGGCTCAAACTGATTCCATACTCATAGCAGAAAAGAGTAATTTCAAAAGATGAAAAAGAGCTAGCATTGTTAGGGATTATCTTTTTTGGAATGTCGAATCTTACTATGAAGTTCTCCTTCAAGAAATTACACACCACTTCTGAAGCAGTCTGTTTCACTAGAATAACTTCCACCTGGTGGTGCCTGCATAAACATTCAAGTTTCAAACATTTAAATATGCAGGCCCCTTCCCAAAAAATCTAAAAAATTCTAACATTTTGGCCTCTGCAGATGTGAAAAATGCAAGAAATCAGTTGTGTGCAAGTTAAAATGGCAGTGGCGGGTCGAGAGATCCTATCAGCCCTTTAAAATTTGAGTTACATGCATTTCTGAATGCATATGGAGCCACCGTTTAAGGACCCTAAATGTTTCTAAGTGTGGCAGTGAGGGTCAAAAATGTGCATGTGCCGCGGGACCACCGTGTGTTGAGCCCCAGTTTAAATATGCGCCTTTGCTTCCCGCAGAGCGTGCCACGTGTCAATGGCGGAAGCAGCCCCTTAAAGTTCCAACTATGCATGGAAGGCGCCACGTGTCGGCTTCCGCCGAAGTTTCAATAGAGTTTCCTTTATGTTTCTGAGAGTGGCGTGGAAGGCACCACGTGGAGGCACCCGAGAGACACAGAAAAAGTAACTAAAGACCCTTAATGTTTCTCAAGGCAACGCGGAGCTTGCCATGTGTCACTGTCCGCTTGAGTTTCTAAAAGTTTCTAGGCTGTCGCAGACAGCGCCGTGTGTCCCTTGTGGTTGCTGCGGAAGCTGACATGTGTTAGCTTCCGTGTTAGTTTATGTTTGCTTCAAAGTTTGGCGAAGACAGGGTGGGTCCCAGTGAAGTGTCTCAAGTGTCGCGGATGATGCCAGGTGTCTGTTTCCGCATAAGTTTCAAAGAGGGGCCTTAAAGTTTCTTAGTGTTTCAAGGGAGACCACGGAAGGTGCCATGTGGCGGCTTCCGCATGAGTTTCAAAAGGTTTCTTTGTATTTCATGAGATGGCCGCGGAGCTTGACAAGTGTCAACTTCTGCGGACTTGCCCCTGTTTCTCTCTTATGAAGGCTGCCGCGACGGTTTGTGGGCCCCGTTTCTTTATGTGTCTCAAGTTTCAAATGTCACAGATTGTGACAGCTGTCACTTGCGAGGGACACTTAAGGTTTGACACAGTATGTTTCATGAATGTGGCGGAAGGCGCCAAGTGTCACGAGCGGAGGCCACTTCATTTAAAGACACAGTTTTAATGGGCGCTGCGGAGCCCGACACGTGGCTGCCTCCGCATAAGTTTCAAAGGATGTTTCTTTGTGTTTCAATGGAGACTGCAGAGGTTGCCACCTGTCCCGATAGCCGATGTTGTGGAGACCGCCACGTGTCCTTTTTGAGAAGCAAGTAATGAGCTGCAGAAAAGTCAACGATTGAAACTTGAAGTGTTTGCGTGGCACAATTTGGTTGGTTGGCGACTTTTCAACATTTTTTGAGGCCGTAGATCTTTGCGATGGGTTTTAGATCGACAGCCATATTTTGAACCTGTAGCGACGGGTTTTCTCTTGAGCATTTGCAACCATTTTTGGCAGGAAAACTCTGTGGGCGCGTTGCTGTTGCATTTCCAGAGGCTGCGGGTAGATGAAGCATTAATGGCGATTGTTGCAGAGGCATGGGTTGAGTTGACAGATTTAACCACCCGATTGATAAGAAAATCTGGAAGCGGCGGCGCATCTCCCGAGTTCACCTGTTACCTCCTCCTTGTCCCCCTGTTGCATTTATGATTTTGAGCGCCATTTTTCTGATACTGTGTATCTAGCGGGGTTTTTGGCCTCCCTTGTAACTAATTTGTTCAGTACATAGTTGTGCTATAAAAAAGGCAGACTGTGTCACTCATGAGGGTTGTTGAAGGCCTGGGGCATTTTTGTGTAAATAATGAAGAACAGGGCATGATCTTGGTTGTTTTTATCCCATTTTAGAGTTTATGTGTTGTAGCATGAGTGTATTTTGCACATGTTTTCAGTTTCAGTGTTAATGTTATATGAAAAATGCTTATTGCATGTGTCTATCTGCTTGTCTCCATTTGCTGCATGTTATTCTCCTTCTTTTGAATCTGGTTGCTAAAGGTTTCATAGATTCTAGGGTATAGATATCTATACTGCATGTTTGATCTGTAACTTCCATTCAAGGAGTGGATTAAACTGTTTTAGGTCAACGCATGGAGAAGGTTGTATGTCAGCAGGGATATCTATAAGTAGAGGCAGTTAGATACCCTTTCTTGGGTGATGTTTGTAAGGCAAGCATCAAGTTCAAACCCCCTGAAACTTGAGTGAAGGTTGCAAACCACCTGCTGTATACGTCTAGTTGACTCCTTGCCCAATGGATAGGCACCAGTCTGTTTCTGGGTCAGTAGTTATGAGCCAAAACCCCTTGTCTTGCATCCAGGACATTATGTCCACCCATCTCATCACTTCCACCTGTTAGTTGTAGGAGTAGGATTAGGAACCCCCTGCATACTCTCATACCCAACCAGACACATATGTCCAAGAATGTTGCCAACCTTGTGATCTATCATGCAGATCTTGGTCCACACATGAGAGTATTTTGCCTGTTGCTGTCAAGCTAAATCTTTCTATCTTTGAGCTAGTCAATGTTACATCTTGAGTTATAGGGATACCCCCCTTGGTGCAGCAGAACCAGAAGTGAAGGGGAGGCAGCTCACGCAACCTCCCGTAATCTGTTGGCCAAATCCGCCTGTGCATTGGAGCTGGCAAACCCTCTACAGATTTGGTAACCAACACCACCCATTTAGTGAAATAGTCAGTAGTAGTAAGAATGTGTGTGTGTGTCCAGCACTCGAATTAGGATTAACAGGGCCAATGAAATCTAAACCCCATTATTGGAATGGTTCATCAATTACCACAGGTTTTAAAGGCAGTGCTGCGAGATGAGGTCAGCCAGTAAACTTCAAACATTTTTCACATTTGGACACCCACTCCTGAGCATCCATAAACATGCCTGGCCAATAAAAACACTGGCATAGGATCTTAAAAACTATCATAGATGAAGAAAAATGCCCACCACAAGCTTCATCATGAAAAGTTTTCAACAGTCTTCTTTGTTGTTATTTGTCAACACACCTAAGAAATGTTCCATCTACCCCCTTTTTATATAGGTTTCCTTCCCAAAGAACATACTTACTTGCCTTTAGCTTTAGATTCCTTTTCTCTTTAGCTGATAAGTGTGCAAGTTAGTCACCATAGGTTAAAAAGTATGAAACATCTGAGAACCACTCATCAGTTGTACTAGTAAGAAGAACTAGAGGTAACTGTTCTTCTTCAACAACTTTATTTTCTGCAATCAGTTTACACAAACCCTTACCCATGACTAAGTTAGTAGGCATGATATCCACATCACATTCCTATACCTTTTCTATCCAAGCCCCTCGTTTATTACATCCAACGTCTTGTTGAGTGAGGATACTTTTAACAGCAGTTTCAAGGACAAAAACAATGGTATGTGAATGTAGAATATAGAACCTAAAACTTTTTAGAGCTCTAACAACAACGTAAGCATGTTTCTCAAGTGGGGAATATTTAAGTTCATAATTTTTAAGAGGGGTACTCATAAAGGAAACAGGGGCTTCTAGGCCTTGCTCATTTCTTTGCATTAAGATAGTTGATAAAGTATGTTCTAATGCATAACAATACATGATAAAGTCTCTATTGAAATTGGGGCATACCAGAGTGGGTGCGTTGGCTATGGCAAACTTTATGTCTTCAAATGCTTTCTTCCCTTCATTATTCCACTTGAAAGCTAGATGATTCTTCATCATATCGGCTATGGGCTTTGTCAATTCAGTGAATTCAGGTACAAACCTTTAGGAAATTCACTTGGCCGAAGAAAGATCTAGTGCCATCTTTGTTCACAGGTAACCCCAATTGCATGATAGCTTTCACCCTCTTGGGGTCAACCTTAATTCCATCCTTTGAGACAATGTGTCCTAAAAGTTTCCCTTCTGTAATGCAAAGATAGACTTCTTAGGGTTTAATGAGATCCCTTGTTCTCTACATCATTGCAATACAATTTCTAAATCATGAATATGATTGGTCCTTTTCTTTGAGAATACTGTTAGGTCATCTAAATACACCATAATGATTTTATTTTTCAAGTCATCAAATGAAAGATCCATAGCCCTCTAAAAGGTTGCACCTGCATTAATGAGGCCAAATGGCATTCTATTGTAGGCAAATACACCAATGGGGGTAGTGAATGTTGTTTTATGTTGGTCTTCTGGGGCTACTTCGATTTGATTATAGCCTAAGAAGCCATCTAACATTGACATCATCTCAGAACCAGCACCGGTTTGAAGAACATGATCCATGACGGGCAATGGGTAGTTATCTTTTAATGAAGCTTGGTTTAAGTTCCTGAAATCAACGCAAATTCTTATTTCCCCATTTTTCTTCCTGACAAGAACTATGTTTACTACCCACGTAGAATGATGAATGGGATAGATGATCTTAGCCTTGAGCATTTTATCTATCTCATTAAAAATAGCCTCTATTATCTTTGGGTTATATGTTTGTTGTTTCTGTCTATAAGGTGCAGTGCCAGTTTTCAATGGTATCTTGTGTTGCAGTTATCCATTTCTGAACTTCTTTAAATCTGCATAGCACCATGCAAAAACATCTTTATATCGTATCAGCAAAGAAATTAATATTTCCCTTTCTTGAGGGTAGCAGCATTTTCCTATGCACATTATCTTAGGATCTTCATTTGTGCCAATATTGACACGGTCATAGTCAGCAGATGACTCAACACTGACCTTGTTCTTTCGCTTTAGGTACTGGTTGTGTCTATTGAATAAATCTTCTAGAGAAACCAAACCTTTAGGTATTTTGTTTCCTTTCAATTGAATCGTTTCAGACTTCTCACCATCAAAGGTACTGATATGTTCTTCTAAAACATCATTACTTACATCATCACTTCCTTCAAAGAAGATGTTAGCAAAGGCTTCAGCTTTCTCCAGGAATGCAATAATTTGCCTATCACTACTAAATACTTGCCAATGATTCACATTATCAGGAACACCAAGACAATATACTACTTTGATTCTATAAGGTTTATCTTTAAAGTCTGGGTGAGGTAATAGCAAAGATGTAGACACAACCAGTGAATCCGCCCTGGCATTGAGATCTCTAGGCATAGCTTCAATAGAAAAGGCATCAAAATCTTCAATGCAGTCCCAAACTCTATTCCTATAATGTCTCAGTCTGCCATTCTTCACAGTGTACTATTTCCTGACTTGTTTAACAATCAGTTATGCATCTCCCCTGGCCCTCAATTGTTTTATACCTCTTTCTTTAGCTAGGGTCAGGCCAAGTAGAAGAGCTTCATATTCTGCAGTATTGTTAGTGCTTTCAAATTCTAGTTTGTAAGCATAAGGAAAATTATAGCCAACTGGAGAAATCAAAACAACTCCTACCTCAGAGCCAACATTAGAACAACTTCCATCAAACTCTAGTGTCCATAACTCATTCAGCAAATTAGGACTGATAAGGTTTGAACACTCTTCCTCTGAGGAGGTACACATGTAAGTACCTGGTCCAGTTTCAACAAATAGGATATCTGCCCTTAGATCTCCAGACTTCAATACTGTGAACTTGGATTTGGACTCTAGATTAAGGTGTATTTTCTTTCCATCTAGTGGTATTAAAGCATGAGACCAATCCATTTTGTATTTCCGCACCCAAGTCTCTACAGAAACTCCTACTCAAAAGCATTCCATAACTAGCGGGAATATTAGCAACAAGGATAGTTAATTTTAGTCTCTTTTTTGGGAAAATGACTAAAGCAACCTGAACATCCTTTATTTGACCCAAAATTGGAACTTGTGAGCCATCCATAGAAAAGCATTTACCATGAGAGGGGGTATAAGATAACCCTAAAGCTCTAGCCACTTGAGCAGGCATCACATTATCAGAAGCACCGGAATCAATAACATAATTGCTCAATCTAAAACTAGCTATATAGAGAGATACATAAAATGAATCTAGTTTAGAAAAAGGATTTTGCCGGCTTGAGTCTTTTTCATATGAGTTAGAGCAGACCTGCTCATCAGCAGGTGTTTTGACATCACTGGATACTTGAGCATTACTTTGGGACGAGGAAGGTTCTTGTTTGATATATCTCACTAGCCGATCTAATTCAGATGGATTGAGTCTAAGATACTCAGCTTGGGAGATCTGGATTTTGGTATTCTTACATGACTCAATTATATCAAATGAACTAGTAACAATAGTATCAAAGGAAGGAATAGATGGTACCTCTGTAGATACATTCTTGGAGACAGTACTTTCAAGTTTTTTGGAATTGGAAGCAGCTTGCCTAGATAGAATGTACTTCAGAGTGAAAGATGAACCATTTGTCTGCCCTTTAGGGTCTGTTCCCTTTTGGGCCTATTGTCCCCTCGTGAAGACTGCACAATTAGGATCAATTTCTATATAAACATCTTCTCCTGCTTCAGCATCTGACTCATACTCAAAAACGTTTACATTTGTATCATGAGATGGGCCAGACTCTTCTACATATGGCACTTCAGCATGTTCATTGGTAGAGAGCATTTGCATAAATTGGACCATTTTGGGACAAGTGGACCCATCATGATCTTAAGTCAAATGGAAATTACACATCATATTACCTTTACTGGTAGAAGGACCATTCTCAATAGCCAACCTCTGCGTGGGTCCAATCAAAGGCAAGGTTTTATTGTAGCCACCTTGAGTGCCATAATCCTTTCTTGATACGTCTTGGTATGGTGGTTGGAACTGTCCCTTTGGCATTTGCCTTTTCAAAGTAATTATATCACTGGCTAGCCTTTGTATAACTGGGTCAGTAGAATTTATAGCAGAGGGTTTGCCAGTCTGTAACTCCTTCCATTTCCCTGCTATGATAAAATTAGCATCTATTGATATGGCTATTTCTTGAGTTACATTTACATTAGCTACCCCTTCTCTTTTAATGGTAAAACTGACATCTGGGGGAAGAGTATTAATAAAGAAACATTTTAACAATTCATCTCTAGGTCTCATATTCTCAGGTATTCTATTGTGCAGTTTATTAAATTTGGCAACAAATTTCCTCATTGGCTCGTGTATCTCTTTCTTCATTTTGGCCAACTGAGTGACAAGGGCCTGTTCGTTCTCAATAGATTTGAATCTGCTCTCAAACTTTATTTTTAAAGTATCCCAGTTATTAATAGAGCCATTTGGAAGGTGATAAAACCAATCACTGGCAACATCAGTCAGAGATTCCACAAACAGCCTTACAGCAACATCTTCATGTTGTACAACAAGAATGGAAGAGGCAGCAAAAAAGGCTTGCATGTGTTCCTCTGGAGTTACTTTCCCATCTCCTTTAAACTTAGGTATGATTTTTCTTGAACCCTTAGGCAAGTCATACAGTTGGGCTCCTAAGTTGAGTGGACCTATTGTGGCTCCCCATGGAGCAGGTGAAGGCTGAGCCATGACAAGAGGGTTATGAACGGGAAAGTCTACTTGTAAGGGAAGGGTAACTCCGTGCAAAAGAAGAGCTTGACAAGATGTAGCTAAATGGTTTTGATTGGGAGGAGGAGATGAAGATCTACTGATAGACCTAACCTTTTGGCTAGGTGGGAAGGAAGAGAAATTGACAAATTCTAATAATGCAAAGTCTTCATCAAGAATTCCTTTCTTTCTATCTCCCCTAGTATATCTCTTGGAAGCCAGATTTGAACAATGAAGAATTTAAATTTGCAGAGTCACTAACTTCACTTACTGATTAGCTCGTGGAAGATTTCGTTGGTTGTTCAACTGGTTTCTTTGGTCAGCCACTTGGTTTCTATGCCTGTTATTGGGAAGCACTTGGACAGGAAAGACTCTTTCTCTCCGCAACACAGGTATCACAACTTCAATAAAGACAATTTCTTGAGTGTCTCCAAAGCGCCTGGCGTTGTCTCTTATAATTTCACCAAGTTCTTCTTCTTCTTCTAATACCTCATTCACTTGGTTATATTGCAAGTTAGTTCTTCTGCATTACCAGGTAAGCAATCTTAAACCAGTAACGATATCCTCCCGATCACCTATAAGCCAACCTACATTGGGCTGAAGGATAGGAGTGTTACGTCTCTGAAGAACCATTAAAGCAACTCACAACACATATCTAAAAAAATCCCCAGTAGAGCCGCCAAAAATCTACTGGTTTACAAATTTGTCATTCAACTCTATATTCTCTCGCCCAAAAATGACAAATGTAACCACAATTGAGCTAGCTATGATAGTATTTTATAACTAACTCTGCTTATTTTACAAGGTGGTAGCTACCTTCGGTTGATATACAATGAATCAAAATATTTGTTGCTTTTAACTAGAAAGCAAAAAAAAGGGAAGTGCTTTTAACCAGAAAGCTTTGAAAGGAGACTTCATACATCTAAATGAACTAAAAATTAAAGAGATTCAAAGACCTCAAATGATAACCGAAGAAGAAAGAATTTAAACTTCCATCACCATGACATATCCATTCAAAGATAAACATCCATAGTAATGAAATCACCAAATGAATTCTTCAATATAAATAAAGACAACCATCAATATTGCATTCAACATAGAAAGAACGATAGTCCAAACATTAAGGCACAAAGACCATACTAATTCGAACAATCCCAACAGTGTATCTTTTCTATATTGAAGTAGATAGAAATCAAAACATACATACGATATATCTAACTTAATTGATAAAATCAAAGTTTTGCCCAAAAAGAAAGATGCATTATGTGTCCCTTTTAGCATATTTATAACATCCACATAATAACTGTCTTTGAAAGAAGAACGGTTTCTTGATGACAACCATTTTCAAAATAATAATAAAGTTTTAAAAGTCTTAGAGCCAAATAGCAAGAAATGCATAAAAGAAATGAAACTTAATTTGTCACCCCTTCACCTTCCTTGGGATCTTCAACGCTTTCCATGGCTTGATCTTCTGCCATCTTTTATTGCATCTTCATCTTCAGCTTATACTCTCGATACTTAGTTATAACAGCAATGATGCCTTTGCTTCCTAGAATGGTAGTGATCTGCAGTCTAGTTCTGAACTTGGCCAAAGTTTTGGTTATCCCTGCCATAGTTTCCTGAATCATTTCATCTTTGTTTCTGAAACCATTAAGATAAACCTCTATTAAGCCCATTTTACCTAGTGATTCTGTAGAAAACATCAGGATCGATGAGTTCATTACAAAGCATCTCATTGGCTTCCTTGCTGATTTCTTTAGGATCCCGTAGATTTTCTCCAAATTCGTCCAAAATATTCACTTCCAGTTTATGGCAATCTCTTTGGATATCAGTCATCAAATCCAGATAATCTTGTAAAGCTTTGTTAATTTTCTTAATAAGATTATCATACATATTTAGCTTCCAATCTAATGAATCAGCCCAGGATGGATCGATCTCATGGGGATCATTAGCCAAATTTTCTCTCATGAGCGTTATAGAATCTAAGGCTATCAACTTAGCAACTTCTTTAGAAAGCACATAGGTATTGCCTTGTTCCTTTCTCACCTGTTAGAGTTCGCTGATCAATTCTTTTCTTTTGTTGTGCACCTGGGAATAGCTTTGTGTCATTTTGGTCAGGAAAAACAACATATCACAAGATAATTTTTCAACCCACTCAATAATAGCCTTAGCAAAATTTTGATTCTTTTTAATTTGCTGAATAGTGTTGGCATCATTTCCAACAACTTATGAGCTGGATGCCTCCTGTGATGTGGGTGTTACTATGGATTGGATGAATTTGCTTAAGGACAAAATTTGAGATTGGAGCTTCAAATTCTCTTTTCTCTCTTCTTTGGCTCTTTTAATTAAGGAATTCACAGAAAAATATGCATGATATGAATCCCCCTCAAGGGTAGAAGGGCCCAAGTCAATATGACTTATCTTATAATATGCTTTAGTTATATCATTTTCATTCAAATCCTTTATCGGGTCAGCAATCTCCAACACCTGATGACCAAAAGTAGCATGGCAACTGTGTCTCCTTCTTTTGCTACGGTGGGCACATTTTTTCTCTTTTTCTCTACTACCTTTTTCAGCCAACTTGGAGATGAGGTGACTACACTAGTATCGACATTGCTAGACACGGACTTATTTTGATTTTCAACTGAAATAGGAGCAGGAATCTCCTCATCGATAGGAGAAGAGGGAATTTCAAGAAAAATGGGAAAAGAACCATCATTAACAATTTGTTCAAAAATGGGGTCAGGATTCACAGACATTATTTTAGCTTGAACACTTTTCTTTCCTACTGCAGATAAGGGGAGACTATCTAACTCACAGGTGGACTTCAATTTGAGAGCATCATCAGGCCTCTCACCATCACCTCCTGATTGTGAACTTGAAACAGATTGTGATGCCTCATGCCTTCTTGAAGAACTTTGTGTAGCAGAACCTTGCACGGTCTTTTGCCCAGTGGCTCTCGAACTTCTTTGTTCATGGGGTGAACCAGCATGTCCACGCCATCTCCCGGCCAGCCAATCCTCTATTCTTTTTATCACAGCAGCAGAGTGAACTCTCAAATCCACAACCTCCTTCTCGGACCAATTGATTTGAGGAAGGGGTTTTGAAAGCAGGGTCTAGTATTCCACATCAATTACTTCAGAATCTTCTTCAGCTTTTTCTGGAATATAAATGGATAAACCAAAAGCCTAAATTTGACTTAGAGTAGGTCTCATGCAGTTCCTTCTTTGAACTTCGCAATCATCCATGCAATCTTCCCAGAAATCTTCCAAGCTAGAGTGATGCTCGTATGAGCCAGAGCCATAGAAGTTCTATTTCACATAATTCTTGCTATCAAAGTTTGACCTCAGCGACAAAGAATGAAGGCTAAATTTCCCCAACTCATACTCAACTCCTTTAGTAGCATCCCTGGTTTTACAAGAATAAGCAGACAGAGACAATGGAAAGCTATACCCTCTTTTCCTCATATTCTGATATTTAATATTCACAGCAACCATTTGCCTACAAACCTCCAAGAAGATAAGGTAATCACTAGGGTACCAGGGCAACTTAGTTGGCGCTAACTCATAACCTCCCAATCTTAGGTAAGTGAATCTATCAAATTGGATATAGAAACTTCCAAATTGCATGACCAGAGAAGCAGCATCAGGAGAAATCCTCAGTTCTGGATTACCATTTAATTTTCTCACCAAAAACATCAAAAAGGCATCATTAACCCGACGATAATCCTTCATTCCAACATCTTTTGTGAACTGGGGAAAATAGGCGTACATAGGTGTATCTGGGGTTAAAGACTCATGCGGTCTCAACCCAGCCCAAACAACCTCTCAACTAACTAGAATGTATATCAAATATGAACACATGTGGAATGCAGAAGTCTCATGAAATTTAACCAATTGTTCATTCAGATGATAACTTATCATTTCCGCCCAATTAATAAACTGACCCTCATTGCATATTGACAAGATGAAATGACACATCCAAAATTCAAAAGAGCTTGCATCTTCACTACCAACAACCTCGTGCAGCAGGGTAACAATGTCCGAAATTTCATCTTTAAAGTGGGCTCTTTTAAGCGTAGAGGGTAGTTGTGACTTACCTCATTTCTCTGATTTCAGCCAGTTCTGTGCAATGGAATTCTTGCACCAGTCTTCATTTTCTTTGAAGAACTCTGTGCCAAGAGTTACAGACATATCCTCACAATTCTCTCTTCCTGGAATTATCAGTGCTTGAGAGATGGCTTCAGAATCAATTTTTGCAATCACCAGCCCGTCCTTTGTTTTGATCTCATGAGTCTCAGAGTTGTAATTCTCCACACATGCAATAACCAAATCTACACACTACACAGAAGTAGGAAAACCAGCAGCTTGAGCCAACCCACTCTGTAGAATCTTCTCCACAAAGGGTGACCTATCTTCATGTTGCAGACGGGACCAAAATTTTGCCAAGTCAATATGCCCAAGCTCCATGTCTTTCACATTAGACCAACTATTTTCAATAGCAGAGTGAGAGGAGATGCCTTGAAATTTGAATTTCATTACAGCTGCTAAACACTAGGAGCAATGACTGAGCACTATAGAGATAAGAACTTGAAATAGGAGGAAAAACAGAACACTTAGAAAAAATTTTGCCACGAAATGTGAATAATCATGCAGTTATGGTGCCTGGACGTGCTTTTAAGTGACAAGCTGACGTGGTACTAATTCCGTGCCTTGAGAAAATAACCCGAAGATTTGCTCACTTTTCAAAAATTCCTCAAAGGACATCCATCGGTTGTGTTGTACGCAGTATTAAATGATCATTAATTACCTTGATATCCAGTCCATGGCTTAGTTGTCGCTGAATCGCAAGAAATAGAAACTTTAGAACCTTAAGTCAGAGGTTTCAAAGTTCTAAAAAATGGTGACTTAGCGACTTTAAAGAGATAAACAAGGGCGCGAAACATAGCGAAGGGGATATGAAGTCGCGCAGTTCTAAAACTCGAGAACCTAATGACTTGGTTAGCAAACAAGGGAAATCAACAACTTGGTTAGAAAATCTTGAATAACCGCGACTTCAAGGAATTTTCTAAGGCAACAAAGGGGAAAATACAACCCTTAATATTTTTAGGCAGAAATTTTGATAAAACTCAAGAATGAATAACAGAATAAACAAAGTCTAGAAACAAAAAGGAGGGGTAACATAGTGAACTCTTTAAATTTCTTTGGTTTGATTTGTACATGATGATCATTGTTAGGTGCATCCTCATGTATGTCTCAACCACGTGATTGCTCAATATAAGATTTATAAGAATTCACTCCACAATCTCTTGAGGATATATCATAAAAAACCATGAAAGGATCCAAAGACCTAGTCTCCCTAAAAAAGTGGTATATTATCAAAATGCATAGAAAAATCCATGGGATTCACTGATGAAGGGCCACTGGAAGGGGAAGAAGAGAGTCGTAAATACTATGAGGTTTAAGGCCAATGGTAAAGTAATCTATGAGAGCATGTGATAAAACATGGAAGGATGTATAATAAGAATGGCAACAATTAAACCATTGCTTAGCTCTATCAACCAAGGTATCACCAAATACATTTTTCAATCTAGCAACATTATGCAGGTAAGCATCATATGAGGATGGCAATGATTTTTAACATGTAAATTTGCATCTTCATTACCACTAAAAGACTCTATGTACTAAAAGAATGTGCACCATAAATTAAATCATCATTAAAAGAGTCATCAACCTCATCATTGGAAGATAAAGAACTATCATTATGCTCATCACTAAATATATCATCAATAGACCATGAGCCACAATATATAGAAGCAGGGATAGCAACCTCATACAAGGGTGAGACATGTGTATAAATACTAGTAGGGTCCCCAAGGCAAGATGAAGCACGAGAGGCACATGTAGGAGAACCCATATAGGTGAATTTGTAAATCTCAAATAAGATGTATAAAGGATATGCTATCTAGGTATAACATCATCGCCTGAAGGAAGGTCCTAGGATGTATCATAAGAGGTTAGGTCTAAAGTATTGTCAATATGAAATAAAGCATGAGAAAGAAAGGTTCTCAAAGCTAAAAAATCACTACAATCATGTACATCACAAGCACCCGCCATAAGAAAAGTACAAGAAAGTTGAAGCTCATAGACAAGTGAAGTGAAAGCACATCTAAAAGAGAAGGAATTGCATTGATTAGGTAATTATGGGAGGATAAGGTGCATACACGATGAAATAATGCCTCCATAGACAATATTTAATCCTTATTGTAGACACCTAAATTTGTCCTAGTACAACCTTACTCTCAATTAACTAAATGATCAAATTATTTAGTTAATTTACCCCACCTAATTATCCCACATACTAATTAAATAATTATATTATTTAATTAGCCATTTGTCCTCTCACACATAATTAAATAATTTTATTATTTAATTATCCTCTTTTCCACCTCACATGGCTAAGGCTATCTTGTCTCCACATTTTCCTAGATTAAAGGAGACATATATTGCATAGTTACAACAAATTACTATATTCTCTGAACCATTTATGAGAATAAAGGATGGTTGTAATAAATTCCTAAGCAATCCTAGCCCTTCATTTTTGACAAGTTCAATCTTGACCCTTCATCCTCTCAATCCTAGAGAAAATCCTATCATTCATCCTCCACCATTGATTTTCTCTCCCAAAAATCTATAATAGGATCTTCATGCTCTCATTTTATCATCCACTTTTTCATGTTATCTATATGCTATCAAAATAGTAGTCATTTGTCAAAGGAGTGTCCACATCCTAAATCATTTGGAGCATATCTAATTTCAATAATGGTGATTGGTGGTAAAATTGTTTTTATTTGTTTTGTTTGATTTCTATTTGCATGTTGTATCCTAACGCTTACATTGATGGGGAGCACACAGCAGAACCACAGTACAAAAATCAAATTTGTCTTCCGTTGGCCAATCTCCACTTACTGACCACCGATACACCTTGATCGGTCAGACATCAATAGTCGGTATGACTTTCTCAAGTCTTACCGTCGATCAACCTTATGCCGATGTGACCACGATACCCCTTCATCATGACTTACTTCCATCGACGGAACCTCGAGCTTGTCTCTCGATATCGCCACTCTCACCGAAATGTCAATACATGTTGTCTTCGGTGAACCTTGGAACTGTATCATTGAACACCCAGTCTGCCCAATAGCTCCAACTCCTCCAATCAAACCCTAGCACATGGAGATGCTAGGTGATCTACTATGCATCTCGCATTTTCCAGATCCTCTGCACCGCAAAACAATGAAACAAAATAGGAAAACAAAAAACACATATTGTGCAACGAATCCATTCCACTGATTTCGACAGAAATCTCACCAGTGGAATGCTTCACATCGACCTTTCTCAACAACAAAAATATAGAAGGGAAAACTATAGCTAAACAATTTGTAATTACAGAGAACGAGAAACAAATTGATGACACATAAATGGTTTGATTTCTTCTTCACAATGCTCGATTACATTCGCATAAGTGCAGTCACTTGGGACTTACAAAATGAACCTAGTTACAAACTGAAATGAAAATGCATTGGTCAAATAGACCTTATTACAATGCAAACATGATTTTCTAAACAAATATAACTTAAATGCCTCACGGAGGCCATCTTGTGTTAGGTGCTCCTCACCATACACCCCACCTAGAAAAGAACTCATGTCCCATGAGTTGATTCTTTGTCTTGTACCACCTGTATCCATTGCTACCTCATGCCTTCCCCACGATCTCTGGACTGCAACTTACTTCCATGGAATCGAAAACTCATGCCTAGCATTGTAGGCTAGACTCACACCTTGCCATGAGTGAGTGCTTGTAACCAAATCCATATTTTGTTCACCATTCTTCCTTACTGTCATCTCTACCCGAACATCTGCATTCAAAACCTTATTTGATGCTTCTTGTACTGTTGCTATGGTAGAATATGTTTGCCTTGCAACTCTTATTGGCTCTAGAGGACAAACAATGGTTCCTACTATGATAACATCCTCTTCTTTCCAATCAACTTGTGGCTGCTTGTAGACCTGCTCTGTGAACTTCATCAGATCCATTTCAGACATTACCATCTGATCTCCATCATTCAAAACTGAAATCACCTTCAAACTGTGATCTCTGGTAACCCCACTCCTTGAGGTATCCTCCACTTGCCTTGTCTCTTCTTCATTGATCTTCACAAACTCTTTCTTACCCACCAAAATGACCTTGGCTGCCTTCTTTGCTTCAGTATCCTCCTACAATGGTGTCATCACGAAAGTCTTTCCATCCTTCTTGATGGTGTATGTGTTAGCATATCCATCATACAATGCGTGCCTATCAAATTGCCATGGCCTACCTAAAAGTAGGTGACAACACTCCATGGGAAAAATGTCACATAAAATCCTCTCCTTATATTCTCCAATCTGAAAATCAACATATGCCTGTTCACTTACCAAAAGTGATTGACTGTCACTTACCCAAGATGCCCTGTAAGGAGTTTGATGAGGAATCCTTTCTATGTTTAATTTATCCACCATTTCCCTAGACACCATATTATCTGTTGAACCAGAATCTATGACTACCTTGCATATTTTACCTTTGCTTTTGCAATTGATCCTGAAAAGAGCTCTCCTATGTGATGGTTCAGTCTTCACTGGTGCTTTAAGCAACGTCCTCTTAATCATTAGACTTTCTCCCACTTCTGATGCCAAATTTACTTCAGGAGATGTCACACTCCCTGCATCCTCTTGAGTCAATGTGGTTCTTCTCTCATTACCATGAGAAGTTGAGGCCTTCTCTGGACACTTATAAGCCGGATGCCCTATCTGATTACAATTATAGCATCTCATGTTGGAGAACTTGGATCCTCTGTCTAATCCATTTGTCCCACCTCTTTCATTTGGCCTTCTTCCTCAGTAGCCTCCTCTGCTACTTGAGTCCCCAACTTGCTCTTCTTGGTTAGACTCACCACTAGGCCTCTGGTTAGGACTTCTTCCTCCAAAACTGCCTCTAAAATTTCTGTCACCTCTTCCTCTACTCTGCTGCTCACCTTTCCTCTTTAGCTTTTCTTCCGCTCTTAATGCTACTTGAAAGCATTTTTCCATAGTTTTAGGGGTAAATAAACTTATCTCATCTTGAATATTGAACCTCAGACCATTTAAATACCTTGCTACTTTGGCTTTTTCATCCTCCATATACCCGCAATGAAGAGTGTATTTGTGAAATTCCTCGGTGTAAGTAGCCACATCCATATCTTTTTGCTTAAGGTTCTACATCTGCCTGTAAATCTGCACCTCATAGTCAGATGGAAGGAACTGGGACTTGATTCTCCAGCATTCTGCTCCACGAAGATATCATACTCTTCCCATTCTTTACCCTTTCTCCTTAGGTTTAATTCCACCATGTAAGGGCAACACCTTTGAGTTTAGTTTTTGCAAACTTAACTTTCTTACTGTCAGGAACTTCCTTGTATTTGAAGTAGTTGTTCAGAGCCTCAATCCACTCCATGAATTCATCAGCATTCATCTTTCCACTGAACATGGGGATATCTATCCGAGCCTCTGAAGAGTCCTTGCCAATTGCCTTGATGGATTCTAGAAATTGCTTTTGTTCAGCTGGTATCTTTGCCTCTTCTTGTTCCTCTGCTTCTTCCTCTTTCTCTTCTTCTTCATCTGAATCTTCCTCTATCCTTTTGCCTATCTTCATTACCTTTAATTCTGCTTGGAGTGCTTCCTTAACCCCAGTTTTGATCATCTCTTCCATCTCTTGAAATTTCTTGACCACTTCAGTGGTCATCCCCTTTGGAGGCATATCGCTAGCCTCTCCTTCGCTTTCTCTGTCTGACATAAACATTCACAGACAGCACCCAAATGCCAACACTCCTGCAAATCCTCAATTCGACTACAACCCAATGCTCAATCAAATGCCCATCCTACACGCTACTTCACAGACCCATTCCTCTCATCCAACAACAGATCCTAGAGATGCACTACCACTCTCTCTCACAGTGGCCTCACTCTGCACCCTCTTCCAGCCAAAGCTCTATTGGTGAATGGTCTTGACAGACCTCATCATCGTCTGCCCACACACTACAGGAATCATGTTCCTCCTCGCAACTAGATGGCACGAGCAACTCGTCATTTGCCTTATTAGTGATAGAAATCAAATACACAACACCTCCGCCCAGAGCTTTCGCTAGCTCTGATACCAATATGATGGGGAGCGCACAGCGGAACCACAGTACAAAAATCAAATTTGTCTTCCGTCGTCCAGTCTCCACTTACTGACCACCAATACACCTTGATCGATCAAACATCAATGGTCAGTATGACTTTCTCAAGTCTTACCATCGATCAACCTTATGCCGATGTGACCACGACACCCCTTCGCCGTGACTTACTTCCATCGACGGAACCTCGAGCTTTTCTCCCGATATCGCCACTCTCACCGAAATGTCAATACATGTTGTCTTCGGTGAGACTCTCCCCTATCGGCAAACCTTGGAACTATTTCACTGAACACCCAGTCTGCCTGATACCTCCAACTCCTCTGATCAAACCCTAGCACATGGAGATGTTAGGCGATCTACTGTGCATCTTGCGCTATCCAAATCCTCTGCGCCGTAAAACAATGAAACAAAACAGGAAGCAAAAAACACATATTGTACAATGAAGCCATTCCACTTATTTCGATAGAAATCTCACCAGTGGAATGCTTCACATCGACATCTCTCAACAACAGAAATACATAAGGGAAAACTACAGCTAAACAATTTGTAATTACAGAGAATGGGAAACAAATTGATGACACAGAAATGGTTCGATTTCTTCTTCACAATGCTCGATTACATTCGCACAAGTGCATTCAATTACAATATCATATCTCTAACTTTATTCAATTCCCTGGGTTTATAAACTCGCCTAGAGTAGTACCAAACTGACTCCAAGCGGCTGGGAGACAACCGTTTTAAATAGCCTCCAATTGCCCAACTGCCTATTTTTGACATTATGCGGTTACAATTAGACAAATGTCCCCTAAGTCACTAGGGACTTACAAAATGAACCTAGTTACAAACTGAAATGAAAATGCATTAGTCAAATAGACCTTATTACAACGCAAACATGATTTTCTAAACAAACATAAACTTAAATGCCTCACGGAGGCCACCTTGTGTTAGGTGCTCCTGCACCATACATATAGAATTTCAAAATCATCATATGATTTTTATTGAATTTCGTTCGCTAATGGTTTTCTGAGTTTTGCATGTACACATTTTGGCAACCATGGTGAGGCTCGAACCCACAATCTCCCACTATATATCATTTATGTGCTAATTCTTCTCTGGTTTTCTACAAGTTGGAAAATCGGTTAAAGTTGTTTCAAAAGTTAATTTTGTTCTTAAAGTCATTTGAATTTTTTCGAAAATCATTTAAGATTTCATTGAAAGATTGAAAAAAAGGAGGCCGCATGGTTTTTGCTCTAGCCATGATTTATGCATGTTGTTTGGTGATTTGTGTTAACTGTGGATTTGGGGATTCTAATTATTTTGATCTGAATGCTTTATATTATGTGTTTTTTTTGTGAGGGTTGGACAAGTTTGATTCAGTTCCAAGCCTCCTTATGATCCCAATTTGGGGGTCTTGTGCCAGGTAAGTAGGTGCTTCCAAGAGAAGGCACTGAGAGTTGGCCTGAAGAGCAACTCTTGTAGAGGAACCAACCATCATGATTTTATAGAGGGATGGAATATTTGGTGACTTTGACTTTCTTTCCTCACTATTTGTAATAGATCTATATTATCATTGTTATCATTTATAACTTTCAGGTTGATAACTCTCACGTTGTTTGTTTACTAATTAGACCTATGTTATCATTTTTAAAGTCTTTACGAGGATCTCTTATCTCATGCTACCACATAAGGCATATCAATGTAAGCTTAACATCTAAAATATTATCATTGTCTATCATGCAAGGTTGAAATGTCCACGTTGTCAATGCTTTCCCCTTTGACACTCCTCTGCTTTCTATGGCTAGCATACGAACTCACACCCTCACTTGAAATAGAGCTCAGATTTTCCCATCACACAAAGTCAATGGTTACACTTAAATCCCGGCTATGCCTTACCAGACTGGCCTGAGTTTTCTTTTAAGCTTTTCTCAGTAGCAAGATTTTTTTTTAATTTTGTTAAATTCATATATTAGAAGTTAACATTTAAAATTGTTCATTAATATTTTGATGTGGTGCAATTGATGCTCTCGTCCTTTTAGTGTAGTTCAAAAAATTATATTTTTCCTGAGTTTTCATGTTTTATCTTCTTGAACACCTTTTGTTCTATAGTTATACTTCACACTTTGAACTTCCTTGGAAATCATTTTCTCTCATGATGTACAGGAGACTGAGGCCTTCACAATGCGTATTGTTTTCCTTACATTGATATTGAGTGGATTTAAAATAGATTCAAATCATGCTACTTCTCTACAAAATGAGTTTGATTGTCAGATTGCCAGTTAAAGGAGGAAACTTGCAGTTATCCAAACCCTGAGATGATCCAAAAGTGAAAGGTGTAGTGCATTCATTTTTCCTCTTCTTCCATAAATCCAATAGATATCCTGAATAAAAAACCCATGTAAGAGTTCACTGAAATTGTCAGATGCTTAATTTACAACCTTAAATAGTATTATGTTTGCAACTATTGAGAAGCAAAATGAAAATTCATAATCAAATTTCATTATAGAAAAATGATAAATTAGTAGGGTAATAAGATTTCAATGAACACAAGGGATTTTATTTTTATCTAGATCATGATTCTTGTTGCCTTGAATAACATTTATCCACTTTCTAAGAATTGTTGATTTGTTTGTCTAACTTTGTGGGTTTTTGTGTTCCTAATCCTTTTTGTGAGTGCAACGATCATTTGTGTATTAAAGATTTTCATGTTTAAACCACTAACTTGGTGGTTTTATAGGATGTTTTGTAGAATGTTGATTATAGACATTTTCCATTTTTGTATGCTTTGTCTTCTTTTCACGTTTGCTCATATTGGAAATTGAGATTAAAATTAGCCTTCACATTTGGATTTGGATTAATCAATTTACGAGCGTTTTAAATCTAGAAGTGATATCTTGTGTATGCTATCCTCTAGCACTCTTCGATGATCTTGAGGATCATAAACAAATATCATCTTCCCAAATTTTTGTTTAGGAGGCCTACCTTAGATTTCATTACCAAGGGGATGACCTCAACTCTAGTGTTCTAGTGGAGTATAAAAAGTGAAGGGTGAATCAAAAGACACACCTCTTGGAAAAGGACATTTGTCATTTTTGGCTAAGCACCAAAAAAATTATACCTTGGGATCATGAAGGGGGAGAGTGGGTAACCCTCTTGCACCAAGCCTTAGACATACCCTTTCTCCATTACACAAAATCAGGCCTCACGTACCTTCAGGTATTTGGAGGAGATATCCCCTAGAAGCATTATTTAGCCTAGATAGGAACCTTTCAGCTATCCTTTTTCATGGTGTATTGGATACTAGTTAGGCTCAAGAATATACACACGTGTTTCCAAGTTATTAAGGTAGAGATCACTATGGGTAAGGCTTTGGCCTCCATTGTAAGGGGTGCATGGGTGGTCCATGACCTTGTAATTCCTAGATATCCTTTGCTTGGTAGATAGCATCATTGGTGGGCCCGTGAGGATTGACACTCCTTTCTTGATTAATTCTAAATTTTTTGTTGTCTTTTTGTTTGGGTGTTGTGAATATCAGAGTGCTTGATTATAAACCTTTCATACCTAGTCAATTTTTTGAAAGCCTTTTTGCTTGTTCAAAAATACTATCCAATTGGTATCCTTAAAACAAAAGTTGAAGCCAAGGTTAGAACAACCATAATCCATAACCTTAGTCTAACATTCATCTAGAAAAAAATATTTCATCTTGCCTTAGTCCAAACCATAACTCCACTTGTCCATCATCAAAACAAGTCCATCCCCATTTCAATCCATAATCCATAGTCCACATCCACTACCTTTTAGCCCTTAGCCCATTTCCCAAACCTTCATCATTTGTTCATTCAAGTCCATAGTCCTTGGCACCCATCCATTACCCTTCCCATGTTAGTCCTCATCCAACATCCTTACAATAATCTAAGCCTTGAAAAAAATTATCCTTATCACTCCATCCCTTGTTCCACTCAAACTAATCTCTCATCCATACAACTTATCCATAACAACCATTATCATCCAAATCCATCATCTATCCTAGCAATCCTTAGATAATTTAAATCTCAGTTTTGGATCCATTTTTTAGTCAAAATCATCCCATCCATCATTTAGGACCCTTAATCATCCCAGGGCCTAAAATATAATCCTTGGACCCTTAACTATCTTAGCACCCATAATCCATCCTTTAGAACTCTACAATTATCTGTGGATTCCAGAAATCTTAATCAACACCAACGCATCCTTAAGAACCAAAACAATGTGATATACACATAATCCAAGTTTAGAAAACCAATCCTCTTAGCCACATTATTCATCCAAATCAACTATTCCCACCTTTAGAAATCATCCTATCCATCAAGATCATCCATCAAAATTATCCATCTAAGTCATCTATCCAAAGTCGTCCCAAAGTCACTCATAAGCTCACCTAAGGCCATCATCCATTTGGGATTTGATATCTCTCTCTTAACATAATCATCTAAATCCAACCATAAACCTTTGTGTCCAAAGTGGTTTCCTCTTTTTCACTCATTTGATCCAAATAAAATCTCATCAATTCATCCATATCCATCCTCTACCACCTCAAGTACTAAGTCAAGATTAATGGCTCCTATCGCTGGGCAAACTACTATAATGGGAATGACTAAATAAAATCCCTTCCATAACCAATCCCTCATAGAACTATTCCCCTTTTTAGGAGGGTCATCCCAACCTCCACATGATGGCAGTGAAAATGATGAGGACCCTCTTGATCAACCCGAGTACCATAGTGATCCCTAGACTATACTTAATTTCAAACAAGGATGTGATTTAATGGAGAGATTCATTAAAATAAATAAATATGCAATCCTTAGACAAGTCATTGAATCAGGGGCTAAATTGCCTCACGGTTATGATCTCTCTTGTCTTAATCACATAGTGTAGCCTGACCCTCTAGATCATGGATGTACCCATGAGGGAAATCCCATCACTTCTCATGACCATACTAACCTTGATCTAGATCCCAACATCACATCCTAAACCACATGCTCCTTCACCATCAAAGGGAAAGACATCCTTCGTCCTTCTCATGACCACACCAACCTCCACCTAGACTACAACAATCCATCTCAAGACAAATAGTCCTTTTCCATTAGGGGTAACCCCCTCTATCAGGGATCAATCCCACCTAAGACACACACATCCCTTCATAATGAGTCCTAGAATTCCCCATTCACTAGTCAAGTCACATCAACCATAGACACCCAATATAGAGCTAAACAACATACTTCCCATGTGGAGTACATTTCCATTCCCATTTCAAACCAAACCAACTTCCATGTTCCCACTTCCAATGTAACCATTCTTGACCTTGGGCTTCCACCTAAGATCAATATCAATTCCCTAGAAAACATCAACCAACACCAACACTTCACACCTCCCAAAAACTACAACATGCAACACTATCAATACACCTATCCACATCCACCACCACCTAGCTCATCTTTTGATCAAGAATGGGAGATGTGGTCAAAGGACTTCAAGATGGGACCCATAAAAAATCATATACTTTCAAAGAATTGTGTCAATATCCTTTTGACCAATCCATCTCACAACTCCCATTTCCTATTGTTGATGGTCTTTTTGTGCTCTAGGGCTTGCACCTCACACGTACACTAGTTGGGACTATCAACAATGGAAAGAAGAGCTTGGATGGAAGAATCAACCTAGCTGGTCAATCTCCGGGTGAGGGTCGGTTCCATACCTTCAAGGCTTATGATGATTCCTTTTGAGAAAAAAGGGAAGGCAGAAAGGATAAACTAAAATACTGAACTATAAAAGGCCATAAGCCAGAAAGCAATTCTTATGCACTTAGAGCATAAGGGATTGACTCATGATAACATGGTTAATAAGGATCGTCACAATTAAACAGATGACAAGCAATATTTTATAGGCAAGCTACAATGATTCAAAACTACAAGAATTACAACTTCATTGTCCAAGATTATGATATTACTTATGAATGAAATGCAAATAAAACATGTGGTCCAAAGATATAGTTATAAAGGTTGCTTATCTCTAACTACACAAGGGGAGAAAACCTCTTCTTCACATCAGGCTAGAATTTGGCTCAGTTGTAAGCAAAAAATGCCCCCCCCCCTTAAATTATCAGACCATTACCTTTATATAGGAAACAAAGGAACAAAAATATCGCCATTAAGGCAATGGTTGCTACTATTTAAGAGAAATTAATAGAAGCATGCACAATCTTCAGAGACCTTCAACTCGCATTAATTCTCTTGTGTAAAGGATTTATTTGAAGATTTGGCACACTTACTGTTGGTCTCCTACAATGATTTAACAACTAAGCCCATAAAGTTGTGACTCAGAAATTGGACATCTAACCTGAATAGCTGTCTTAATCACTATGAAGGCGCATTTAAATTGTCAACCCAGGGACATGAACTTGAAATGGGTTAGCACAGTATGTGCACTAGGAACCCCAAAGTAGCCACATTCATTTTACGGCTAAGAAAGACATAACACTGAAAGTAAATTGCTTGGAAAGAAATAACATAAATGTTGAACATCAACCAACAACTATACTAAGCTGAAGTGCATGACAGAAAATGAAAATCTGGGCAAACAAATAGGAAACTACTTTGGCTGCAGGAACATACAGTCCTAGATTTTAACTAACTGCTTGATAGAAAATAACAACTAAACTAAAGGATGGAATGCTCACCAAGTGGGCCCCCTTGGATGAGTATCCCTTAAGACAAATGTAAACTCAGAGATGTGAACTTATAACTTCATTTTATTCATTCGAAAACATGAGTACAACCTCAGATTAATCAACCCCTTAGAAGGAGCATCTAAGTCTTATTTATAGAAAGAAAACCTACAAACTAACTACCTAGCAAGGCGGTCAACTCCAACAGATTAGGAGGGTACCACTTTAGGGAAAGCATAGAAAGTGGAGAGGAGGTTATGCATGCGTGGAATTTGGTCAAGCATGTTTGATTCGACGTAGATCTAGCACAACAGTAACTCCTATATTCGCTCAATAAGCAATTAAGACCAGTTATAAGGCAGTTATCTTCCATTTGAACGACCACCTTGTTGACTTTGATGGCGAGTGACCAACTGACAAAATCTTCCTTGATTTTATAGGCTGCCAATTATATCTGCATAACAATATTAGTACGCACAATAATTGCATATCTGTAACTATCTTAGAGTAACATTCATTAATCCACATGTAAAATTAACATAGATAGTTCATATAGCATGTCAATGTCATTTAAAGATTATAGGAAATAACCTATGCCCAATATCTATGGTTTTGAGGAAATATCATAAAAAAGATCAAGATCTAGGTACCAAAGTCCATGATAACTACAACAAATGGATAATAAATTCTAACAAAATTGAGTCATAAACTAGACTCATCACTTATGATCATTGCCCTTTCACGGGAAGTAATAGCCATTACTTCGATAGAAAAGTCAATTTACCCTTTTGATTTGATTTTAATATTCGTCTTATCCACAGAAGACCTCCTATTGGCCTTTGAAGTAGAATCAGAGCTGCCATTTCATTTATTGCCACGAGCCGTTTGATGAGGGAGGTGATTTGGCAAATCATAAGGTTGGTGGGAGTTTGAAACTTGACTTCCAAAATTCCCAACACAAACACTCAGGGTTATGCTACATCGCAATTGCCTTTTTCTATTGTTGATGGTGTTAGTTTTCCCAATGCTGAGTTGGGCCAATGGCGTGATCTCGAGAACCCTTTTTGTATCTTGTGAGTTACTAGTCCCATAGGTCATTCAATGAGATTTCTTAAGAGTTAATCCAATGGTGTGGGATACAATGAGCCAGTGGCGAGTCATGTGAATAGTCGTCCATGTAAATATCCTGCCATATAAGAAAGGGGCCGAAGAATGCAAGTGGAAGAACACAAAGAAAATACAAAAGACCATAAACCTATAGCATTTTTTGAAATTCTAAAATATGACAAATACAAAGGAAAGGAGATCATAGGGAACATGTCAAAGAATTCTTCATGGCAAGACAAGAAGTGGTAAATGATGACATATATTTACTACACCTTTTTCCCCTATAGTCTAGGTAGGCAAGCATTTGAGTGGTTCTTGCACCAACCTAAGGGATCTATCACATCCTTTGGAGACCTAGAAAAAAAAACTATTAAACATTTCTCCTATAATATGGACCATGAGTTAACTGTGATGGATCTATGCAGCATCAAACAAAAACTAGGGGAGAGCTTTTCATTGTTCCTTCAATGGTCGAGAGCCTTGGCTAGTAGATTTCCATGGCCGATACCAGAAAAGTAACTCATTTACATCTTTGTCACAAATCTCAATCCAGAATTAGCATTTCATTTACAAGTCCAATGTGTCACTCCTTTTGATGAGCTCATCAAAAGGGGAATTCAAATTGAAACCCTCATTCCTAAAGGGGAAATAAAACTTTATTCAAAAGATCGTGCAACCAAAATGAAAAATCAAACTTTTCCAATGATAAACCCAAATTATTTAGTAAGAACAAGAATGTAGTCGATGATGGAGTCACTAACTCAAAACATGTCCAAAACATCCAACAACCTTCATCCATCACCATTCCATTCGCACCCCCAAACCTAAAATAAAGAGGATACAATTCACACCATTAGGTGAACCTATCGAAGTAATATTTTATCAATTGGTCAAAGCCAACATGATCACCTTTCCCCTCACAAAAACCTTTGATGAAAGCTAAACTAAACCCTCTTGGTACAAGGAGGATGACTATTGCGATTATCATCAAATTATAGGTCATGCCACAAGAAAATACATGAAATTAAATCATTACATCCAATATCTTCTAGATATAGGTGAGATTTAAGTCTAATCAAGACCTAGGAATCTATCAAAGTCCATTCCCTAAACATGGTCAACAATGCTCCTCTAAGTAAAATCAAGGACAAGACTCCCACACAAACATCATCCATTACCATAAAACCCCTCATACCTATGATTCCATTGTTGGACACATTAAGCAACCTAAAAAACAAGTTCAAACCATCAAAATCAAAATATCTGACTATGTTGTCACTACTTGAAGTGTCATAGTCACTATCCAAGGCCCCACTCCAACTAATCCTAGTTCCAACAAATAATATAATCCCATCGACCACCTTGAATGAACACCCACCCAAATTTCTGTCCTCAAACTCCTTTGAACATCCCCTACTCATAGCGATATTCTAAACCAATCCTCCAAGAATCCCAAGTGCCCAATAACATTAACCCTTCGCACTTCCAAACCCTTGTTGGCCACCTTTCCACAACCATTACCTCACCTTCACTCCAAATGACTTTCCTTCCCTTGACCCATCACACAATCATCCCCTTGTTGGAAGAATGATGTTAAAGCTATGTAGAGTGAATTCACCATTGTCAAAAATTAATGTCCCTTATTTGATAATTATCTCAAAACTAGTAGTCTTAGAAATATTTGTATGGTTCAATCTCAAGTCTTCACTTGATCTAATGTGTGGGAATGATCTGATAGAATGTGTCGAGAAAGTTGTTCACCTTCACCTTGTTGCTATTTGATTTTTTCAAGGTGGTGTATAGGGACATTGTTTAGGAATTTGTCGACTTAATAGGTGAATGTGTTCTCCTAGGTCAAATCCCTTTGGTGGGCCAAATTAGTGACAATGAGAAATATGAAAGGTAGCATTCTCTAATATAACATGATAATTTCCTAGGTCAATTGAATAATATATCCAACACAATATAATATTTGTAGGTGAACACTTTTTAAAGAAATGAGATTTGAATAAATACCTAAATCAACATCTAGAATATGAAATTCAATATTAAAAATAACAACAAAAGTTTATATTTATTATCATCAACTTTGAAAAGTTATATTTCAAATCAAATGTCAAGTAATCCTTACTTGTTACAACTTTAGAAATGGCTATTCTCACCCTAAAAAGATCTCAGTGGTTTAGGCGTTCTCAATTATGACACACTCTAAGAGGAATATGTGTAATCGCACAACATGTGTCCATGCATTGGTGCCCATTCATCAAGTTCTGGCTAGGACAAATTTGGGTGTACATTATACCCCAAGTTGGAAACACACTGCATGCCCCTTCTCCTATGCCTGTAGCCCACCAAGCCACCTTCTTCCTTGAGTGAACTCCATGTCATTTCTAGGTATCACATAAATTGTTTATATAATACATTAAGGGGTGGGGTGGCTTCCAAACCATACACCATTTCATAAATAATTAAATGATTTTTTTTTCTTTTATTTATCTCTTGAGACTATTCTTTCGTGCTAATCATCCATTTATATTACCTTTTTCTAAAGGTAATTAGACACAAATAACATAATTTTCTTTCTTATCCCTCTTTTAACTTAATGGTAACTATATATAACTTTTGTTTTATCTCACTTTTAACCTATCTCCCTCTTAACTAAAGGGACACAATTTATTTTAATCTCCCTTATTTACAAAAGGGTCATCATAATCTTTATTTTTCACTTGAAGAAAAAGTCACATAACAGTTCCCTCTATAATTAGTTGCTACCCTCAATAGCAAAAGACACATCTGCATCATAGCTCACAAGACACTCAATCGATAAATGAAGATATTAACTGTGAATACATTCATTTTTTCTCATGTAGCACTATCAACATCATAATGTGATGTAGGAGCACCTAAGCGCATGTGCAATCAGCATCACCCAAAAAGATTTGTAGTTGTTTATTTCACTTTTGGTTTTCTTAGGTTTTTCTAGGCCTCTCATAGCATTGGTGACACATGATGTGGTCAGAGTAGCAGGAAACTAGTTTTCGTCGGTTGTCGATGTCAACGCACTCTGCAAGCAACTCACAAAAATAACTGTTTGGAAATATCCTTGAGGTTTGTAGACAAATCCTTTTACAGGTATATTGTTGGATGTATTTTGATAATTATGGTGAAAATTTCATGGTCAAATTCTTCCTGGTTTTAGACAAATTAAAAATTTTGGTTCAGTGCTGGTGATTTGGTGAAAGTTTAAAATTTTTCATTCCGTGAAGTTTGAGGTAAAACAGTATGGTGGAGGTCTTAGGAATGCTGAGATGCTTATCCTTGTCCGGTTTTGTGAAGTTTTGAGCTTCTGGCAAAAAGTTATGACTGAAGTCAGTTTTCAGCCTTAGCACCCGTCACAGTGGCACAATTGAAGTTTCCAGCTCCGTAAGGTATAATTTTGATTGAAAAATTTTATTTTGATGTTTATCTAGCAGCAAGAGTCTGTGATCAGAGATATTTAGTCAGGATTCCAATAAAAATTCCAAGTCTATGCATTTTCACATAAGCATCATATGAGCATTATTATGCCTTTTGGGGAGACAAATTTGAGTTTATTTTATGTGAATGCATTAGTAATATATATGTGTCTTTCAACGAATGTAAACTTCTACTTAGTGTGCAAACCATTCAATATCAAAGGATAGAAGATAATGTTTTATTTGTAGAATATAGTTACGTTATGAAAGACAAAATACTTGTTCTTTGTTGGCTGCCAGAAGTCAATAATAACAACAGCAAAAAGGCATTGAACTTCCATAATGAGTCACTAATAATAATAAACTTTAATGCATTTTAATTTGACCTCTATAAGGTGTTAAAAGGTATGGGCTGGGAATTTTAAAGAGGGCGTTCAAAAAATCATTTGGCAGGCACCACTAAAAGGGGAGAAAAGGCAAATATTTATGAAGAAATAGAATGCCATTTAGAGGGAGATAGAATGCCTCATTTGAGGCATATGTAAAAATCATTTTTAATATATTCTTTTATTTTTGGGAGAAGGCAGTGCTGAAAAGGGAATGTGAGCAGCCAGGATAGAAAGGAGCATAACAAAATAAGAACAGGAAACAAGGAGAAGTTGCATGGCAGAGGAAGTTTGAATGTAGAAAGGAAATGTTAGTCGCTGCCATAAGGAAGAAAATGGAGCAGAAAATTAAGTGATGTGAGCATTAACAGAGGAAATAAATGCATGAGAATAATAGGTGTGTAGCAAAGAAGGCCCCACAGTTGCTATGATAAGGGAAGGAAAACTGAGTGTTTTTGTATATGTGTGAGAGGCCATTGATGGCCAGAATTGAGACCTTTGTTGCAAATTAGTTTCAAGTTGATTTGAATAAGGAAGTGGTCCTATGGGAGGGAGTTTCCTAAATTATCTCAGCGGTGCTGCTAAGATTTTTTAGGAGCATTTTACAGTGGGTGGTCCCATGAATTTTGTATTTGCGGGTATGCTTAAAATTTTTAACTTCAAATTTTATGGAAGTTGGTGGTCTCATGAAATTTTTTAAACAATAGTTTATGCTAAATAATTTAGCAGAGATTTTTCAGGGAAATAAAAACATAAATTGAAAATTTCCCTCCAAATTTTCCCCTAAATTAATTGGTAGGAATGAGAAAACTGTTAGTTAACTCCCTAAGCTGGTGGGGGAAAGTTTCAGCCCCACCCCATCTGCACTAGCTGAAAAATAACCACCTAAACAATAGTTGCTCCTATTTTGGAGGAGAATATTCTAATTTAAATATTAGCAGACTTTTTTGAGTTCCATGGGACCCTTTGCTCCACAAAAATAGATCCTCTAGCAGCTCCATGGGACCACTCTCTAAAAGAAGTGAAGATTTGTTGCTAGCAATCCATGCTTTGGTATATTATCTTTTGAATTGAATTTTTAAATTGTGTGAGTAGTTACTTATTTTTTGTGAGATGGGATTTTGTGTCTGCACCATATGGTATCAAAGCTGGAGTTCTTGAGTGCATGGGCAGAGCGTCGAACATGAGACAGCCTATGCCAGGACTTGCGGGAGAGTGAAGCGGTAGAGGAGAAGCTCGTGTGAGGGTTGTTGTAGGTAGAAGTCCTAAGCAGCGAGAGAGCTTGAAGCTACAAAGGAAAGTGTTTTACAGATTGCAGAGCGTGAGATGTGTATGTGAAAGATTGCAGCAGTGAGTAAGATGAAGATGCATGTGTGGAAGCCATCCATATAGGATGGCTGGAGAAGGTACAAAAGGAAGGGATTCCTTAGAGAAATGACATAAAAGATTGAGAGGATTGACAAGATGTTGGAAAAATGTGACCAATTGGAAGCCATGCAGTGTGACTAAGCCAAGAGGGATTAGTTTGCAATGAAGACATGTCATGGAGATGGCATGAAAGAGAAAGATGAAAAGAAGAAAGAAGTGGCAGCAATTGAAGATGAAGAGGTGGGCAGCGAGAATGAAGAGGATGAAGATGCAATGATGGAATACGAAGAGGTTGCAGCGAAGGATGAGGTAGAGGATGACTTATTGTTGCAGATTTTGGCAGTGGAGAATGAGTGGTTGAAGAAGATTACAGCAATTGGAAGTGAGAAGACAAGCATCACAGCGAAGGAGGTCGAAGTTAATGATGCAGCTGATGGTGAATTTGCAGCAGCGAGTGAAGAGGTAAACCTTATTGCATATTTAGATGATGCTTTTGTACTTCCATTTGATGTAGCTAGGGTTGAAGAGTGTGGAGAAGAACCTATAGAAATCTTCAATTTCCATAAGGTATTCGATGGAGATTTATATGTTGCAGGTTGTGATATGAGTGACATGAGAGTTTGGTGGAGGAGGCCGGTTACTAGTGGGCTAGATCCCACGAAGGAGAGGAGAGGAGAGATAATTTGGTGAAGGAGGACGGTACATGGTGGATGTGAATCCATGAGAGGGGAGAAGAGCGGTAAATGGAGTTGTAGGAGGAAGATGACAGTTGTTCTGACATGGTACTAGAAGAAGAGGAAGAACTAGTTTTGGTGCACATTCTTCAACGATGGTGTTTGTTGCAGGTTGGTTGCAACCTGAAAGGGTAGTTCGACTACTCAACTCTGCTTTGTGAGCCTATGCTCACAAACTTTTACCTGATGTGTCTGATGTAGAAGCATCGGGGCGCACATGCAATTGGCATCACCCAGAAAGATTTGTAGTTATTTATTTCACTTTTGGTTTTCTTAGGTTTTGTTTTGGCCTCTCACAGTGTTGGCGACACATGATGTGGTCAGATTGGTAGGAAACTAGTTTTTGTCAGTTGTCGGTGTCGACCCACTCTATAGGCAGTTCACGAAAATAATTGTTTGGAAAGATCCTTGATGTTTGGAGATAAATCCTTTTACATGTATATTGTTCGATGTGTTTTGATAATTATGGTGAAAATTTCATGGTCAAATTCTTCTTGGTTTTGGAGAAATTAAAATTTTCGGTTCAATGTTGGTGATTTGGCAAAATTTTAAAATTTTGCATTCTGTGAAGTTTGAGGTAAAATGGTATGGTGGAGGTCTTAGGAATGTTGAATTGCTTATCCCTATCCGGTTTTGTGAAGTTTCGAGCTTCTGGCAAAAAGTTATGATTGAAGTCAGTTTTCAGCCTTAGCACCCATCGCAGTGGCACAATTGAAGTTTTCCAACTCTGTAAGGTATAATTTTGATTGAATAATTTTAGTCTGACATTTTTCTAGCAAAAAGAGCCTATGATTAGAGTGATTTAGTCAAGATTTCAATAAAAATTTCAAGTCTATGCATTTTCACATAAGCATCATATGAGCATTATTATGCCTTTTGGGGAGACAAATTTGAGTTTATTTTATGTGAATGTATCAGTAATATATATGTGTCTTTCAGCGAATGTAAACTTTTGCTTAGTGTGCAAACCATTCAATATCAAAGGATAGAAGATAATGTTTTATTTGTAGATTATAGTTACCTTATGAAAGACAAAATACTAGTTCTTTGCTGGCTACCAGAAGTCAATAATAACAAAAACAAAAAGGGGTTGAACTTCCAAAATGAGACACTAATAATAATAAACTTTAATGCATTTTAATTTGGCCTCTATAAGGCATTAAAAGGTATGGGCTGGGAATTTTAAAGAGGGTGTTCAGAAAATCATTTGACAGGTAGCACTAAAAGGGGAGAAAAGACAGATGTTTATGAAGAAATGGAACGTTGTTTAGAGGGAGATATAACACCTCATTTGAGGCATATGTAAAAATCATTTTTAATATATTCTTTTGTTTTTGGGAGAAGGCAATGCTGAAAAGGGAATGTGAGTAGCCAAGATAGAAAGGAGCATAACAAAATAAGAACATGAAACAAGGAGAAGTTACATGGTAGAGGAAGTTTGAATGTAGAAAGGAAATGTTAGTTGCTGCCATAAGGAAGAAAATGGAGTAGAAAATTAAGTGATGTGAGCTGAAACAGAGGAAATAAATGCATGAGAATAATAGGTGTGTAGCAGAGAAGGCCCCAAATTTGGTATGATAAGAGAAGGAAAATTGAGTGTCTTTGTATATGTGTGAGAGGCCATTGATGGCCAGAATTGAGACCTTTGTTGCAAATTAGTTTCAAGTTGATTTGAATAAAAGAGATGAAGATTTGTTGTTGGCAATCCATGCTTTGGTATATTGTGTTTTGAATTAAAATTTCAAATTGTGTAAGTAGTTATTTGTTTTTTGTGAGATGGGAGTTTGTGTCTACACCATAATGACTCCATTTCACTTTTTATTTTAACTATGATTCCATTTCTTAAGGTTGTAGATCTTCTTTCAATAATTCTTTTTGGTTCAACTTTAAATTCACAATTAGGTTCCATGGAAGTTTTTTTTTTGTCAATAACATGATCAAAACTATATATATTTCATCAATAAACTTACATAAAACAAATCATGAATTTATAATTGAGGAGCTAATACAAGTTTATATGCTTAATCTTTATCTTTTAACTTTATCGATTTGGTCCTTCATGTAACCCCTTATCTTTAATATAGATGTTTTATTCTTTTATATACATAACTTCAACATAAATTTTACAAACATATTACCATGTGCTTACATAGCAATTATTTAGTGAATGACATACATATCCCATACAATGTGGTCACCCACCATTAACTACCATATAATCTATATACTCAAAATACATTCTAAGATGATAATCATGCATTCTAGACTGCATGATTCTCTCTTCCTTTATCAATTATAGTTTTTTTATACTTGTAAGATTAGAAATCATGTTCAGTCAAAGGGACATTTTATAGGTTAGTTACAACTCCATTTGATTTTGATAACAAAATTTTCCCTCTTCTAGAGTTGACTAAAATAATTTTATGATCTTATATAATCTTAAACCTAAAAATGTTTGTCCAAACATTAAGCCTTAACTATGATTTTTAAATATGCTTCTATCAGATGGATAATTTAAATCACATAACATATTTGACTTAACCGGTTGATAATATTTGCTCATAATTTTAATGGCAAATAATACATAGTTACCCCTAGACAGATTTCATATCACTTCACACAGTCATTCAAACATCAATTCGATGTAATATGATAGGGTGTTTATAATACATAAACTTGTTACAAAGAACATTTCAACATACATTATCTTGTTAAAGACTCACATGTAATCAATGATAATATAAGTTTCCAAGGATCTTAGTCCTATACAATACTTCACAAAACACATGCATAAGATTAGTAGGTTGATCGAGTCCAATCATAAAGTACAACAAAATAAAAGATGGTACAAAGAATCCCACAAGACATCTTAAGCAACAATATAACAATAGCAAACTATTACCACCCATAGAGCACTTCATAGATAAATACTAAATCTAACCTTTCCTTATTTTAAGTAACCAAATTAATTGAACTTCAATTTAATTTAAGGATGGAGATTTGTTTAATTAAATTATAGGATGAAGATTTGGCAAGAACAATAAGAATAACCTCAATTGATGACCATGTAGTAAACCTCAAAAATAAAGTGGACCATAATGGTTATTGTTGGGGATCTCCTCATCAAATGAAATATCTAGAGGCACATAAAGAAAGGAAATATTATGATTCATGCCCATAAATGTATCCCCAGGCACATGAAAAGAGGAAACATTATGTTGTAAATTTGTAAAATCTCTACCAATATTTGCATTTGCTATAAAATTAGTAGGATGCTTGGGTACCTATTGATATTTAATATTATTAATATGTAATAAAAAAGGACAAGCATACATTTGCAATCCAAAATTTCTTTTTATTTTTAGAGTTTGTCCCTCCCCTTTTAAAAATTTGGCATGTCCCCATATCTGATCCAAAGAGAAACTATTTAAATTTACATCCTATAAAAGTATTGTTTCATACCAACCAACTCATTCCAACAATAGCATCATATTGTCCCAAGTTTAAGAGGTGAAAATGATATTGGGACCTATGAGTTATGGGCCCACAATGTAACCGAGGTGTAACAACACTTTCCATAATGCTCAAGATTAAACATAATCATGCATCTAAATCAAGAGATTAATTATCAATATGATTATCCATTTCAAATTAAACAATAATGATACACTATCATTTCCTCAATTAAGCCTGTTATTCTCACAGAATATAACAAAGATTACAATTACAATATCCAATTACATATCATCAATGAAATACTCTCACTATGTATGTACAAAGTTATGCTCAAGGCATCAATATCAAATTATACATTACAATTGACCAACATGTCATAAAATGTAAAAACACTGTATCAAGAACAAATGACATATGTCTCCATGAGCCATGACTTGTCTCGTGCTTGGGAAGGAGAGCATCATCTTGGTGCTTTTCCACCAACCACAAACTTGCGGTCCCCCGCTCAACTTCCTAACTGGAAGTGGCCCTACCCTTCACGGAAAGGTTAGATATTAGGAACCATTAGGTTATCCATCTGAGTATCTGGTGTTGTGTCCTACCTAATGTCTCACGGTCACACAACTATAGATCCACTCTAACTATGTATGACACTTCTAGAGACACTAATCCATCTGGAGCATTGTGGACTGACAATGCATGCAGAGACGGATGCATTACTTTGTCCAAGATTTGCATACATATACATTACACAATGAACGTCGTCATATGTCCACCACCCTGACTCGACTTATAAGCTATCATGTCCTACAGTAAGTTCAAATTGACCTTTCTCTCTGGGTCTAGTATAAGTGGGATCAATTCGATTCATCATCCATACCAGGACACTCGACTCCCATCATAGGTTGGTTACGACTAATTGGGTTACTTTCATAACGAGGAACTTGTGACTCCTCATCACCTTGTTCCACTTTCAAATCATAACAAAAATCAACCATATTTACCACCTTGGTCTTCTATGGTTAACAATTTAGATTTAATTTATCTTATAGATTAAAATCATAAACTTGATACTCTAGGCATGCCTTGCCTTAACAGAAATAGAATGGTTTCATAATGATTGATAGCTCTGATTACCCTTATGAGCTTTTGGTGATAAACACTATCCTCGTTAATTTACTCATAAGTAAAATAAAGGGGTTTAAACCTTGTAATAATAATCATATAGGCCTTAGTTATCAGAAATAAAACAAATTCTATACTAATAATTTAGTAAACATGCAAGTTGTCGTATGATAAAACTATGATCATTGATGATCACACCACCTCCTTAGTCGAAGGTAAAATAAGTATAGTCATGACTATTTTAATAACCCCTTCTTAATCCACAGTCGGGTTTTCATGCAAGTTGAATCAACATTTGTTTGAGTGTTGTAAGCATAATTATGTTTTAAGCCCATTTTGGCCATCTCCATAGTCATGATGGTTGTATGGGTAGAATGCAGGCCGAATCCTTAACTGGTATTATTACCATCGTTCAGCTCTTCTCGTGCCGAGAGCCCCTTAGGCTCGACTCCTTGCACGAGTCTTGACACTGTTAATATTCTAACCACGTTATTCAATGAGTATGTGTTGTATTACATAAATATACTCGACCATAATGGCTATGACCTCCAACTACAGTATGATATACAATACATTAAAGCTCAGTCTTAAGGCCTCAAGTTAAGTCACAGTAAAGAATATAAAGCAATACAGCTCGGCCATAAGGCCTCGAGCTAAATCAAAGTAAAGAATATAATGCAATACAACTCAGCCATAAGGCCTCAAGCTATGTCACAGTAAAGAATATAAAGCAATACAGCTCGACCGTAAGGCCTCAAGCTACAGTCTTAAAGGAACTTCGAGAGTTTTAAGCTCAGCCCTGTCGGCCTTGAGCCTCTGCAATGAAAAATGCCTTAATGAATATGTGAGCTCGGCCTTATTAGCCTTGAGCCGTGGCCATAAAGAATATATTAGTGGATAAGGACACGACCTTAAAGGCCCCATGCCATTGTGTTAGTTATTTAAGCATGAAACATTATACCATACGCATGTTATAGAAGCTCAACATAGATAAAACTTATTAAACCAGAATATAAATAGGGATAGTGTCCTTCATTCTACCTGAACAAAGTCTTACAAAAGCAATGCTATCCCAGTCTTTGTCTACCGTTCAACCTACTCTAAAATTATTTTATTGTTGAGCCTCCCCAGAGAGCTTTGCCACACCACACACTAAAAATAATAACCAAAAAATGAATAGCGATCTTCAAAAGATAACTAAAACTTGTTATCTCACCATTCTTGACATGTCGATCTTGATGGGAACTACCACCCCACTCGGCCAACTTCCACATTCTTAGACCCGTCCAAAGTGACATGCCCAATCTACGGTGAGCTCAATGCTCCCACTAATTCCTCAATGCCAATAATACAGCAAAATTATTACTATCCATAATAGTGTTACATAGTATTGTATAATAGGTTTTAAAAATAGTCACAACATTATTGTTGTCAACCTCTTTAGAGGTTCCCACCTATATATATAATCACCCTTACTAAATGACAAGGGTTACTATATATATATATATATTAAAGATTATCACTATAGAAATGAAAACGAAAGATATACACAACTAGATTAGGATTGTCGGGGTCGGGTAATACTCCCCTGATATCAACTATAAACCTTAGTCAAATGATTAGGAATAAAGAATTAGTATCCTCGTATAAAAATAAGGTATCGAGAGATCTCTTCGTCTCTTAACATGACTATCTCTCGATTTGAGACGATGTTCCAGGAACGTCGTCTAGTCATTATATCTTGTCGTGATAGCACCATCGACAAAACAACTCACAAAGAAACACAATTGCTAAGAAAGAAGACATGGCTCATGAAAACTTACAAAGGGATTCAAAAAGACATAGAAATTGATACTCAGATGACTAATCAACCTTGTTTTCTCAACATCTAACTCTTCCTCCAGGATGATACTCTCCTTCCTTCTTCGAAGGACGTTACATTTTCTTGTTCACACTCGGGACCACAAAACCATGATCAATGCATCATTATCATATCCCATAATATAAATTAATTAATGTTCAAAACTAATTAACATCAGTCATTAACCTCATAATCAAAGATCAAATCAGATATTTCCACAATATCAAATCAGTTAACTATGATTAATCCACCTGATTATCATGCAAGGTTAATGATTAAGTCTAATTATAAGTTGGGGATGTATCATATCTCCCCCCATATGAATCATTGTCCCCTATGATTAATTGTCTTAAAAGTTAATCAACATAATAAGAAAATGTTTTGAAGAGCATAATAAACAAATGTTTCAGAAAAGATGAGGAAATCTAGCATGAAAGTCATCATAATTTTCCCAAGTGACATTTTCCTCTATATATTGGTCCCACTGGACCTTGCATTGTGTTATTTCTTTGTTATGTAAGCATAGCTTACGCATTTCAAGCACCTTGACGGGCTCAATCACCACCACTCTTGGGTCCTTCACCTGTAGAGTATTCCAATCAAGCATAGGAATTTGATTATCAACAGAATTAAACTTTTTCAAATATGAAACATGAAACACATTATGCATCGTGGCAAGTGCTAGAGGTAGAGCAATTATGTATGCTACTGGGTTGACTTCTTCTAGAACTTCAAAAGGACCCACGTATCTTGGTGCCAATTTGGACATCTTTCCAAATTTAATGGAACTTTTATGGGGTTTTACCCTTAGGAGAACTTTCTCTCCTACTGTGAAATACCTTTCGATGCGCTTAGCATCTACATAACTCTTTTGTCTATCATTGGCCTCTGCTAGCCTTCTCTTAATCAAATGGACTTGCTCTTCCATCTCTAACAACATTTCTAGACCAAGGCTAACCCTATCTTCCATCTTGTCCCAGCTTATAGGGGTTCGACACTTCCATCCATATAATGCCTCGAATGGAGCCATCTTAATAGTTGAGTGATAGGAATTATTGTAGATAAATTCCACTAGAGGAAGATAATCCTCCCACTTGTACTGTTGATCCATGTAGTACATCCTCAATAAGTCCTCCAGCACTTGGTTCACCCTCTCAGTTTGTCCATCTGTTTCATGATGATAAGCAGAGATTATATTCAACTAGGTTCCAAGTGAAGAGAACAAGGTTTGCTAAAACTTTGATGTCATTCACACATCCCTATTTGAGATAATCTTCTCAGGAATACCATGCAGTCTGAAAATCTCTTGAACAAATTTTTGAGCAATGATGGGTGCTCCATCCGTCAAGTTTCTAGGTATAAAATGAGCGGATTTTGTGAGTCTATCCACCACAACCAAGATAACATTGTGCCTGTTCCTTGACATGGGAAGCCCTTGCACAAAGTCCATGCTTATAATTTGCCATTTCTACTCAGGAATTTCATGAGGGTATAAAATCCCTGTCGGGTGATGGTGTTCCACCTTCACCATGTGGCATTCAATACACGTAGCTACAAAATTTGTAGCATCCCTCCTCATTCCTTTCCAGAAATATAGGGGTTTCACATCAGCAAGTAACTTTGTTACTCTGGGATGCCCAGAATATGGTGCAAAATGAACCTCTTTCCATACCATATTCCTTAACTCTACTAAGTTAGGTACATACATCCTTCCTTTAAACCTTAATAACCCATCTGGTTCAAGGTTGAATCCTTCATATCTCAGATTTTGGGGGTTTTCTTCAAGGGCTTGCTTTACCTACTCGTAATACTCATCTCCCTTAGATTTTTGTAATACCTGATTCCTAAAATCAGAATGTATGGAAATCATGGAGGAGATGTGCCTTCTCCTACTCAAAGCATCTGCCACCCGATTTTCTTTTCCTTGTATATATTTTATCTCGAAATCATAATCCGAGATGAATTCCTACCATATTCTTTGCCTAGCATTAAGATGTGGCTGAGCGAACAGATATTTGAGTCCTTGGTGATCTATTTTTAGTTCAAAAGGTTTCCCAAGTAAATAGTGTCTCCACATTTGAAGTGCATGAATGACTGCTGCAAGTTCCAAATCATGTGGGACATAATTTTGTTCATAATTTTTTAGTTTACGTGATTCATACGCGATGACCTATCCATCCTGGACTAGTACACCACCTAAGCCTTCTATTGAGGCATCGGTAATGACTACAAATTGATCCTCTAGGTCAGGTACCTTCAAAATTGGTGTTGAAGTCAATTTTTCCTTCAGTAGGTCAAAGGCCTCCTGGTACTTATCTGACCATTCAAATTTTTTGCCTTTTCTCTGCAAGGAAGTTATAGGATATGTAATCTTAGAGAAGTTTTTCATGAACTTCCTGTAATAACTAGCAAGGCCCATGAAACTTTGGAGCTCATGAACATTTTGTGGTATCGACCATTCTAAAATAGCCTTAATCTTAGTTGGGTCCACAGCTATCCCATTAGCTGAAATTATGTGGCCCAAGTATTGTACCTCTTTTTGAAATAAAGTACATTTGGAGAGCTTGCCATATAGTTTATGCTCTCTCAACCTTTGGAGAACAACTCTTAAATGCTACAGATGCTCTTCCTCATTCTTGGAATATATTAGAATGTCATCAAGGAATACTAGGACAAACTTGTCCAAACAATCCCTGAACACACTGTTCATAAGATTCATAAATGTTGTCGGTGCATTTGTCAATCCAAAAGGTAGGACAATGAATTCATAATGTCCATACCGGGTTCTAAATGCTATCTTATGGATGTCCTCATCCTTCAACCTCAACTAGTGATATCCAGACTGAAGATTAATCTTGGAAAACATAGTTGCTCCCCTCATCTGATCGAAAAGATCATCGATACGAGGTAATGTGTATTTATTCTTAATGGTTGCTTTATTCAACATGTGATAATCTATGCACAACTGTAAAGTGCCATCTTTCTTTTTCACAAAAATAATGAGGGCTCCCCATGGCGACACACTAGGTCTAATCAACCCTTTGTCTAACAACTCTTGTAATTGAGCTTTTAGCTCCATTAGTTCTGTAGTAGTCATTCTGTAAGGGGATTTAGAAATAGGTTTTGATCCAGGAATTATATCAATAGCGAAATCAAAGGCTCTTTTAGGAGGTAATCCCGGTAGTTCATCCAGAAATACATCCTCAAAATCTCTAAGGAAGGGATACCTTTCCATATCTAGTCTTTCCTGACCTATGGACTCCTTGCAGAAAGACTTTGTTTCCTAAATCATCCAGACACTCCACTATTTTGCCATAACAGTCCATTTTGGCTCAATGTCTCCATGGCCAATTTATCCCTAGGATAACATCGTACGAGCCTAGTGGGGCTACATAAATATTTACTTCCGTTGAAAAGCTCAAAAGTTCGACCCTAGCCTCAAATAGGCATTGCTCTACCTGAGCCTTAGTGTGATTTGCATACTCTATAGACCGTGTGTTTGCCATGAATCCATCTTTTCTAGGAATTTTACTAGCAATTTTAGGGGAAACAAAGCATTTGGTAGCACCAGTATCAATCAAAACTGAAATCAGAAGTCCAAATAAAATACATGTTGTCTCAATTAGAGTTATTTGGTATTCGGCTTGCCTGTTGTCTAAGGCTGCATGAATGCATTGTTGGAATGTTGCTTGTTGAGAGGGTAGAGGGTTTCCTCTTGGTTGTGCTCCCTATGTCTTGTTAGGACACTGGTTGGCGTAATGATCTCTGCCACAAGTGTAGCACCCTCCCACTGGTCCACGCCTCTCCTGAGGTTTGCCAGAATTGTCTCCATTCTTCCTAGAGTGGTTATTCCCTTTTTTCTCTCTCCCTTGGACTCAGTTTTCTTATGTCTGGCCCCCTTATCATTTTTCTCAGAATAATCATGTTTCTTCCCCTTTTTCTTAGAGGATTGCAAGGATTGAGACCAATTATATCTCTTTCGGTTCCTTTCTCTATAAGCCAACATAGCTTTCAGTTTCTGTTCCTGTTTAATGGCCTTTTCATAGACCTGGTCCATTGTACTAGGACCGTGAACATCAACCTCTCTCCCGATTTGGGCGTTCAACCCCATTATGAACTTCTGAATGTGGAATTTCTCATCTTGTTGGTACTATGGCACATACTTCAGCAGTCGGGTGAATTTTTCCCAATATTCATTCACAGTCATATCAGCCTATTTTAAATTCTGAAAGTCTATAAGTTTCTGATCATAGAACAATTGAGGCAACCATCTTTGCCTAAAAATTTCTATGAACCTATCCCATGTAGGCTTGTGGACCTCAAACCTAGTTCCATCTTTTTTTTCATCCACCATGTGGATGCTTCACCTGCCAGCTGGAATGCTCCCCACACAACTTTAGTGACCTCAGTATAGTTTCTGATTTCAAAATATTTTCCATTTCCGTAAGCCATGCCTCCATGGCATCTCTGCTTATGGATCCATCAAATTTAGGAGGTATGACCTTTTTCATGTCTTAGGATAGTTCCAAAGCCATATGGCTCCTCCTATCCTCTTATTTCCTAGCCTCAGAGTTATTCTCTTCATGCTCACTTTGGGTGGTGTCATTATGGTGCTCCTCGCCATCACCCCCATCATAGGCATCCCGCTTGGGTCCTTGTCGGTCCCTGACCTCATGTTTGAGAGTTTCTAGACTCATTCTTGTTTCTTTCAATAAAGCCAGGATCTAGTCTAACTTAGATTCAGAGTGCCCTAAAGGATATCCTTCTTCCTGGTTGTCTCCCATCCTGGTTCTAATTTGAACCTTTGCTGCAATCTACTTCTTCCTGAAGTTTGTACATTAATCACGGATTAGTTTTTCCATGTCATTTAATTCATTCATTATACAAATCTATTCTCATTCATGTAATCTTTAACAAGAAAGGAAAGATTGTCAGAATTTGTCATTGCATTGCAGTTTTCATAGGATTACATATAATCCACCAAAATTACAAAATTGTTTTTCCACCTTGCTATTGCAAGTCATTTATAGCTTGGGATAACTTCCCATATTCATATTTTCATTCCAGACTTAGGAGGTGAGGGTACACACTAGTACTCCTTCACAATCTGCTTAGGTACATCATAATCCCTAGGATTATTTTCCTCGGCTGGTGCTTTAGGGGAAGAGGGTTACTGATGCATCAGTAGAGTTAGGGGCAGCTATCCCTTATGATTTCCTTAACTCTTGCTCGATGCATTTCACGGCATCAGTGAAAGTTTCCTCATCAGTTAACCATGCTCCTACCAGGCAGCCAGTTTGTTCAAGTTTCCTCACCCTTGAAGCTCTTGCTTTTTCTTTCCAGAACTTAAGGTAATGCCCTTTATCCATTACCTTCTTTCGAGGCGTTGTTCATATTCTTACCATTCTGGGATAGAACATCCAAACATTAGCATACTTAATGTTGGATACAAATAATTAATTAGTGAGCTCATAGGTCCATGTATTGAACCCGGTAGCTTTGATACCATATGTAACAACACTTTCCATAATGCTCAAGATTTAACATAATCATGAATCTAAATCAAGAGATTAATTATCCATATGATTATCCATTTCAAATTAAACAATAATGATACACTATCATTTCCTTAATTAAGCATGTTAAGCATGTTATTCTCATAGAATATAACAAAGCTTACAATTACAATATCCAATTACATATCATCAATGAAATACTCTCACTATGTATGTACAAAGTTATGCTCAAGGCATCAATATCAAATTATACATTACAATTGACCAACAGGTCATAAAATGTAAAAACATTGTATCAAGAACAAATGACATCTGTCTCCATAAGCCTCAGCTTGTCTCATGCTTGGGAAGGAGAGCCTCATCGTGGTACTTTTCCACCAACCATGGACCTGCAGTCCCCCGCTCAACTTCCTAACTGGAAGTGGCCCTACCCTTCACGGAAAGGTTAGATATTAGGAACCATTAGGTTAGCCATCTGAGTATCTGGTATTGTGTCCTACCTAATGTCTCATGGTGACACAACTATAGATCCACTCTAACTATGTATGACACTTTTGGAGACACTAAGCCATCTGGAGCACTGTGGACCGACAATGCATGTAGAGATAGATGCATTACTTTGGCCAAATATTTACATACATATACGTTACACAATGAACATCGTCATATGTCCACCACCCTGACTTGACTTATAAGCTGTCATGTCCTACAGTAAATTCAAATTGACCTTTCTCTCTAGGTCTAGTATAAGTGGGATCATTTGATTCATCGTTCATACCGGGACACTCGACTCCCATCATAGGTTGGTTATGACTAATTGGGTTACTTTCATAATGAGGAACTTGTGACTCCTTGTCACCTTGTTCCACTTTCAAATCATAACAAAAATCAACCATATTTACCACCTTGGTCTTCTATGGTTAACAATTTCGATTTAATTTATCTTATAGATTAAAATCATAAACTTGATATTCTAGGCATGCCTTGCCTTAACAGAAATAGAATGGTTTCATAATGATTGATAGATCTTATTACCCTTATGAGATTTTGGTGATAAACACTATCCCCGTTAATTTACTCATAAGTAAAATAAAGGGTTTTAAACCTTGTAATAATAACCATACAAGCCTTAGTTATCATAAATAGAACAAATTCTATACTAATAATTTAGTAAACATGCAAGCTATCGTATGATAAAACTATGATCATTGATGATCCTCCTTAGTCGAAGGTAAAACAAGTACAATCATGACTATTATAATAACCCCTTCTTAATCCACAATCAGGTTTTTATGCAAGTTGAATCAACATTTATTTGAGTGTTGTAAGCATAATTATGTTTGAGGGCCATTTCGGCCATCTCCACAGTCATGATGGTTGTATGGGTAGAATGCAGGCCAAATCCTTAACTGGTATTATTACCATCATTCACCTCTTCTCATGCCGAAAGCCCCTTAGGCTCGACTCCTCACATGAGTCTTGACACTGTTAATATTCTAACCACGTCGTTATTCGATGAGTATGTGTTGTATTACATAAATATACTCGGCCATAATGGCTACGAGCTCTGGCTAGTGCATGATATACAATGCATTAAAGCTCGGTCTTAAGGCCTCGAGCTAAGTCCCAGTAAAGAATATAAAGCAATATAGCTCAGCCATAAGGCCTCAAGCTAAATCATAGTAAAGAATATAATGCAAAACAACTCGGCCTTAAGGCCTCGAACTAAGTCACAGTGAAGAATATACAACAACACAACTCAGTTGTAAGGCTTTGAGCTACAGCCTTAAAGGAACTTTAAGAGTTTTAAGCTCGGCCCTGTCGGCCTTGATCCTCTACAATGAAAAATGCCTTAATGAATATGTGAGCTCAGCCTTATTGGCCTTGAGCCATGACCATAAAGAATATATCAGTGGACAAGGACACGACCTCCAAGGCCCGGTGCCACTATGTTAGTTATTTAAGCATGAAATATTATACCATACGCATGTTATAGAAGCTCAACACAGATAAAACTTATTAAACCAAAATATAAATAGGTACAATGTCCTTCATTCTGTTGGGAATTAAGGTGTCTCAACCTTGGTAATTCCTTGTATTAATTCATTGTATTTATTTATTTATTGCCTATTGTATAATTTGGATGCAAATCCTATGTTGTCATATTGTGGGAGTTGGCACGGTGAGGTGTCATCCTACATGGAATATGACCACATGTAAATTTGTCCTCACATGAGGGATAGGCATCCCACTTAGTGGTAGGAATATTTTGCGATGTGTCGGCATCTTGGAATGTGTGTAAAGGAATATTGACAAAAATGGTCATGACAAATTCCTATGACAAAGTTATGACATGTAAGAGTCAGAAATAGAAGATCCTATGACAGGTAAGGACATGTGTCGAGAAGAATCTTTGAAAAAGGCATCTTTGGGTGCCCCAAGGTGGACTATGACATGTTGTAAGAGAATATACTATTTATAGCCTATGTATGACAGATTCTATTACAGTTGTAAGTTATGATAGCTATGACAGATTTTACGACGGTTGTAAGAGTCGTAAGAGCATCTGTCATAGCCCATTTTGGAAATAGGCAACCTCCTTGGGATGAGGTGACTTGACAAGTGTCAGGAACATCCTACAGTCTTGAACAAGTGTCCATAGGTGTGGGTTTTGGGCCATGAGGCCATGTTGGACGCCCATCTTAATGTGGAGCCATTTTTGCCTTGTATTCTCTTTATAAACAGGTGCTTTTGAGAGGAGAAGTACCACAGGTTTGATAGGTACTGTTATGCTGCCAGAACATCTCTAGATACGAGTGTCAAAGACTCCTACAAGAGCATTAGCTCTGTGATTCTATTGTAACCTTCTTTGTTTATGGAATACATTTGAGCTATGTTTTGGAGTGTGGGGTTTTTCACCCGTAAGGGTTTTCCCCATATATATCTTGTGTCTCTCTTCTTCTGTCTCACATTCTTGTGTATGTGTTTGCTGCAATATCTCTGTTAGTGGGTTAACATAGCTGTAAGTGTAAAGATAAAATTGAATTTGCACTCTCCTCCTCTCCTTAGATTAGTGTAGGAAGCGATTTTCGCACACCTAGCTTCCTTTCAGTTGGTATCAAAGCTTGGCCAGTTTTGGTTCTAGCTGTTGGGTAGGGTTTTTTTGAGCTAATCTTAGGTTGAGTGGGAGTGTTGTGCAGAGCATTCTATATCTTGTTGCAGATAGGAGATGACAACCACATCCGGAAGATTAGAGGTGGAGAAATTTAATGGCACTAATTTTGAGTTGTGGAAACTCAAGATGGAAGACCTACTTGTTGATCGTGACCTATGGGAGACCATATCCGGTGTAAAACCTACAACAATGTCACAAGTGGATTGGAACCTCAAAGATCGGAAGGCTAAGGGTCTCATAAGACTCTGTCTAGCTGACTCTATCCTGTTGAATGTCCATGAGGAGAAGAACACGAAAGATCTTTGGAAGAAGCTGGGTGATGTTTATCAGGCCAAGTCCTTGGTAAACAAGTTTTTTCTGAAAAAGAAGTTGTTTGCTATGAAGATGGAAGACGAAGGATCTGTTGCGGACCACATGAATGCTTTTAACATGATTGTTGCACAATTGACATCTGTGGGTGTGAAAATGGAGGAGGAGGATCGATGTATCACCCTGCTTTGTTCTTTTCCAAATTCGTGGGATTATCTTGTCATGGCTATCGGAAGCACCACTACCACCTTCAAGATGGAAGATGTGGTGTCTTCATTGTTATCTGAAGAAATGCAAAGGAAGACATCTGAGGCAGCCAAAGAGGCTCTTGCGGTTCATGGAAGACCCAAAGAGAAAGGGAAGAAGAGGACAAGAAAGGTGAAAAGGGCAAATCCAAATACCGTGGGAGATCCAAATCTCCTGGAAAGTCCAAGGCTCTCTATTGGAACTGTGGGAAAACCGGGCATTTTTGAAAGGAATGCAAAGAGGAGAAGAAAAAGAAGAAGAAGAAGAACGCTCCTGATTCAAATTCTGACAAGTCACAAGATGATGGTGATGCCTTCATTGTAGCCCTGGTCACCCATGCATCTGATGATGTGTGGTTGATTGATTCTGGTGCATCATTCCACATGACCTCGCATCAAAGCTGGTTCACGAAGTATGAAGAGTTCGATGGTGGAAGAGTGTACCTGGGCGACGACTCTCATATGAAGATTGTTGGTTGTGGAAGAGTCTCAATCTGATTCCCTGATGAACAAGTGAAGGGGATCACTAGGGTTATTCACATCCCAGGCCTAGGACGGAACCTGCTTTCTGTAAGTATGTTGAATGATGCAGGTGTGCAGGTTGTTTTTTTGAAGGATGGATGCAAGATGACTAGAGGATCTATGGTGCTTACGAAGGGTACTTAGAGAGGTACTCTGTTTCAACTAGAGGCATGCACTTCATAGTGTAATAGTTCTTCTGACTTGAAGAAAAGAGTTGCAGTCACTTCATCCCCACCATCTGAACGAGCAGTGAAGAAATCTGTTGTTGCTAGTTCTGATGGTAGTGCACATGCTATGGAAGCTAAGCTTCCTACTGAAAAGAATATGTTATGGCATTTGAGATATTGCCACATTGATGAGAAGGGTCTTAGAACCCTGAAAAATAAAAACCTCATTGAGGGGTTAAATGATTGTAATCTCGAGTTTGACTTTTGCAAACATTGTGTATATGGAAAGCAAAACCATGTTCAGTTTTAGTCTAGTTCTCGCAAGTCTTCTGGTGTATTGGATCTTATTCATTCTGATGTGTTTGGTCCTGTTAATGTTCCTTCGATTTCAAAATCTGTATATTTTGTATCTTTCATAGATGATTACAGTAGAAGGACATGGGTTTACTTTATCAGAAGCAAGACTAAAGTCTTTAGTCCGTTTAAAGAGTTTAAAGCCTTTGCTGAAAATCAGACTAGTAAAAAGATTAAGTGTTCGAGAATTGACAACGGTGGTGAGTTTTGTTCGGCAGAGTTTGATAAGCTCTGTAAAGAGCAAGGGATTGAAAGACATAAAATAACTCCATACACCCTGCAGCAAAATGGAGTTGCAGAGAGGATGAATAGGACACTGATGGAGAAGGCTAGGAGTATGCTTGGTCGAGCAAGCCTCGAACAAAAGTTTTGGGTTGAAGTTGTTGCCACTGCTTGCTACCTGGTAAACAGATCTCCTACATTAGCTCTTGTTGGTAGGACACCTATGGAGGTGTGGTCTGGTAAGAAGCCTTTAGTTAGACATTTTTGTGTTTTTGGTTGTGAGGCATATGCACATGTGCCTAGGGAGAAATGGTCTAAATTAGAGAGCAAGGCTGTTAAATGTATCTTCATTGGCTATGGTGTCAGTGTGAAAGGATACAAGTTTTGGGATCCTGTGGTTGAAAAAGTGTTGTATAGAAGAAGTGTTATCTTCAGAGAGCTAACGCCTTCTTTTGTTGTTCTACAGCCAGAACAGACAGATAAGAAAGAGGATGTGGTTCAGTTTCTTTCTACCCCTAAGAAGACTGAACAGACAGACCCTGTGAGACTTGATGATGAGGAGAGCTCAGCAGCTCAGAAGAAGAAGCAGAACCTCAACCTCAACCATTGAGGAGGTCTACACAAATGAGAAAGCAACCTAATAGGTTTGGTTATTCATTACTTGATTCTAGTTGTGATTTTGTTTTACTTACTAACACTAATGAGCCTATAACTGTGAAAGAGGCTATGGGCATGAAAGATGCAGGTTCCTAGAAGAAGGCCATGGAGGATGAGATTGCTTCTTTGGAGAAGAATAAAACATGGGACTTGGTGCCTTTGCCTAGAGGACAGAAACCCGTTGGATGCAAATGGGTGTTCAAGAAGAAATTATGTGCAGATAGCAGTGTTGAAAAGAACAAGGCTAGATTGGTTGCTAAGGGGTATTCACAAGTGGAGGGAATTGATTATGGTGAAATTTTCTCTCCCTTTGCAAAGCTGACATCCATTCGATTTCTATTATCTCTTGCAGCTGCTTATGACTTAGAGGTAGAACAGATGGATGTGAAGACAACTTTCCTTCATGGTGATTTGGAGGATGGGATTTACATGTCACGACCAGAGAATTACATAGAGAAAGGTAAAGAAAATTTGGTATGCAAGTTAAAGAAGTCTTTGTATGGTTTGAAGTAGTCTCCTAGTATGTGGTACTTGAAGTTTGATGCCTTTGTGTTGTCGATTGGATATCTGAGATCGAAATCAGATCATTGTGTGTATTACAAATTTGACAATGATTGCATTCTCATTATTGCATTATATGTTGACGATATGTTGTTGATTGGGAATGGTAAGAATATGATTTCTAATTTGAAGTCTCAGTTGTCAGCACAGTTTGAGATGAAAAATCTTGGGGTAGCCAGGTACATTCTGGGAACGGAAATCAGAAGAGACAGAGCTAACAGAAAACTTTGGTTAAGCCAGAGTAAGTACGTGAAGACCGTGTTGGACAGGTTTAGCATGGCAGATTGTAGACCATTGTGTGTTCCTGTTTCATTAGGGACAAAGTTGTTTGTTAATGATTGTCCAAAATCTCCCAGTGAGGTGGAGGACATGAGCAAAGTACCTTATGCTAGTGTTGTTGGTAGTTTGATGTATGCTATGGTCTGCACAAGACTAGACATTGCCCAAGCAATGGGAGTCCTTAGTCGATTTATGGCTAATCCTGGACAGGTACATTGGGATGCAGTTAAGCGAGTGTTCAGATATTTGAGGGGTACTTCCGAGTATTCCATATGCTATCATGGTAATGCTACAGAACCTCCGTATTTAGTTTGCATTCATGGATTTGTGGATTCTGATTGGGCAGGTGACATTGACAGCATGAGATCCACCAGTGCCTATGTGTTCACTATGTTTGGTGGTGCAATTAGTTGGATGAGTAAGCGACAACCTGTGGTTGCTTTGTCCACAACAGAAGCTGAGTATATGGTAGCAACTCATGCTTGCAAGGAAGCCATTTGGCTTAAGAGATTGTGTTCAGATATTGGTGTTGATGCAGCATAGATTACGATTTGTTGTGACAGTCAGAGTGTGATTTGCCTTACGAAGAATCTAACTTTCCATGCCAGAACAAAGCATATTAATGTATAGTTTCACTTCGTGCGAGATATGGTAGAGGATGGGAAGGTAAATTTGGAGAAGGTAGATACTTTGAGGAATGTTGCAGATGCATTAACAAAGCTAGTGGGCACATAGAAGTTTAGATGGTGTTCGGAGTCTATGGGCCTCTCAGCCTATAGCAGTTAAATCATGTTAATTCTATTGGCTCTTACAAGGTGTTCAACAAGTGGGAGAATGTTGGGAATTAAAGTGTCTCAACATTGGTAATTCCTTGTATTAATTCATTGTATTTATTTATTTATTGCCTATTGTATAATTTGGATGCAAATCCTATGTTGTCTTATTGTGGGAGTTGGCACGGTGAAGTGTCATACTACATGGCATATGACCACGTGTAAATTTGTCCTCACATGAGGAGATAGGCATCCCACTTAGTGGTAAGAATATTTTTCCATGTGTCGGCATCTTGGAATGTGTGTAAGGGAATATTGACTGAAATGGTTATGACAGATTCCTATGACAAAGTTATGACATGTAAGAGTCATAAATAGAAGATCCTATGACAGGTATGGACATGTGTCGAGAAACATCTTTGGGCTCCCCAAGGTGGACTATGACATGTCATAAGAGAATATGCTATTTATAGCATGTGTATGACAGATTCTCTTACAACTGTACGTTATGACAGCTATGATAGATTCTATGACGGTTGTAAGAGTCGTAAGAGCATCTGTCATAGCCCATTTTGGAAATAGGTGACCTCCTTGGGATGGGGTGACTTGACACGTGTCAGGAGCATCCTATAGTGTTGGACAAGTGTCCATAAGCGTGGGTTTTGGGCCATGAGGCCATGTTGGACACCCATCTCAATGTGGAGCCATTTTTGCCTTGTATTATCTTTATAAACATGTGTTTTTGAGAGAAGTACGACAAGTTTGACAGGTACTGTTATGCTGCCGGAACATCTCCATATACGACTGTCAAAGACTCCTACAAGAACATTGGCTCTGCGATTGTATTGTAACCTTCTTTGTTTATGGAATACATTTGAGATGTGTTTTAGAGTGTGGGGTTTTTCACCCGTAAGGGTTTTCCGGGCACATATATCTTGTGTCTCTCTTCTTCTGTCTCACATTCTTGTGTATGTGTTTGCTGCAATATCTCTGTTAGTGGGTTAACATAGCTATAATTGTAAAGATAAAATTGAATTTGGACTCTCCTCCTCTCATTAGATTAGTGTAGGAAGCGATTTGCACACACCTAGCTTCCTTTCACATTCTACCTTAACAAAGTCTTACAAAAGCAATGCTATCCCAGTTTTTGTTCGCCTTTCAACCTAATCTGAAATTATTTTCTTGTTGAGCCTCCCCAAAGAGCTTCGCCACACCACACACTAAAAACAATAACCAAAAATGAACAGTGATCTTCAAAAGATAACTAAAACTTGTTATCTCACCATTCTTGGCATGCCGATCTTGATGGTAACCACCACCCCACTCGGCCAACTTCCACTTCTTAGGCTCATCCAAAGTGACATGCCCAATCTATGGTGAGCTCAACGCTCTCACTAATTCCTCAATGCCAACAATACAACAAAATTATTACTATCCATAACAGTGTTACATAGTATTGTATAATAGGTTTTAAAAATAGTCACAACATATATATATATATATATATATATATATATATATATATATATATATATATATATATATTATCAATATAGAAATGAAAATGAAAGATGATACACAACTAGATTAGGATTGTCGGGGTCGAGTAATACTCCCTCGATATCGACTATAAACCTTAGTCGAATGATTAGGAATAAAGAATTAGTATCCTCATATAAAAATAGGGTATCGAGAGATCTCTTCATCTCTTAACATGACTATCTCTCGATTTGTGACAATGTTCCAGGAATGTCGTCTAGTCGTTATATCTTGTCGTGATAGCACCATTGACAAAACAACTCACAAAGAAACACAATTACTAAGAAAGAAGACATGGTTCATGGCAACTTACAAAGGGATTCAGAAGGACATAGAAATTGATACTCAGATGACTAATCAACCTTGTTTTCTCAACATCTAACCCTTCCTCCAGGATGGTACTCTCCTTCCTTCTTCGAAGGACATTAGATTTTCCTGTTCACACTCAGGACCACAAAACCATGATCAGTGCATCATTATCATATCCCATAATATAAATTAATTAATGCTCAAAACTAATTAACATCAGTCATTAACCTCATAATCAAAGATCAAATTAGATATTTCCACAATATCAAATTGGTTAACTATGATTAATCCTCCTGATTATCATGCAAGGTTAATGATTAAGTCTAATTATAAGTTGGGGATGTAACACTAGGTTAGACTTAAGTAACAAATTTGGATGTTGGATTTCCTAACAATAAGCATAGTATCACTACCTTATCCAACCAATTAACTACACATAGTTCAAGAAAAATACATTCAAATATCACACATCATTATATTTCATTCTTCATTTTTAAAAGATTCTTTGTTTATGGATTTTTTCCAGGTCACAATGTTCTATTTTATAGCTTTTTTCCAAGTCACAATGTTCTATCTATTTCTTAAGTATCATTTTAACTGGAGATAGCCACAACCGGTTCCCTAGTTCTAGTGATCCTTAAGTACAATTTTACATTTGTTTCTAAGATACCATTTAAAAAAAAAAGAGAATTATATTAAGAAAGATCCATCATATATAATGGAGATTTCCAAATGGTCAGAGCCATAATAAGGTAAGAAGGGAGAAAACCTGAGGAGGTTTTCCACTATCACACTCCCAAAAAGAACCTAAAGAGATAATATGACTGCCATACTCTTTGAAAACATGAATCCCCTTATATTCTAGGCTAGAAAATAGGAAAAGCCAAGCACATCTAAGAAGGATAACCAAGCCATAATACTAGTAGATGGCCTTTGAAGAAGAATTCTAAGAAGAGAAGAAAATAAGAGGCTTGAGTCACGATAAGGAAAAAAGGGGGGGGTCAAACTTGATCATTGTGAACAAGTTGAAGACGTTGCAAGGATTTATTAGGAGACAAAAAATCCCACTCAGAGACATTCTAGTTGCAATTATCATCAGAAGCCCATTTGGCAAGGCATTCCACAATCGCATTCCATTTCCATTCCTTAGGGATATGAACAAAGGAGATATCTTTGAAGTTAGGCATTAGGCAAAGAATATGCTCAACTAAAGTTGCCAGCCTCCAGGTGGACTTGAGAATCCTCATTCAATTCAAAAGAGAAACCAAGATCATGGAGTCCATTTCACAAATGGTCTTTTTCCAGCCTAGCTCATAAGTTTTTTCAAGAGCCACAAGGATAGGTCGATCTTCCATCTAATTATTGGTGTTGACCCCTATAGGGGTGGTCCCACAATAATGTGTTCCACTTTTTACCCAAAGTGGGACATTGAAATCAACATTTTTAACCAAAATTTCACTTTCTGACACCTATAGCAACTAAACTGTCAAGAATTTGAAGATGATGTGAACTAGTGATTTTTGAGATTTTGTGTGTAGATTCTAAATATATATATTTTAAAAATTTTAAAAAACAATTTGTGAAATTTTTACGTAACTTTTAATATTTATTTTTTTATAGTTAACAATATTTTTAAAAAGTGATGTTTATACCACATAGCATAATTTATTTTACAGAAAGGATAAAATTATAATTTTTTAAACATAGATTCGTAACACCAATATCTAGTGTTCAGATATTTTTTCATAATTTTTTGTTGTATATTTTATTTTTTATTAATTTTTGAAATGAGATTAATTACAATTAGACATGGGTTTATACCATATAGAATAACTTTTTCTGTATATATCTAAATTAACTTTTTTTTGTTGAAACAAGGACATCAATACCTAGTGCATATGTATTTTTCAAATTTTCCACATGTGTGGAACAAAGACCTTGATGTTCGGTGAGAAACCTATGTTCACTGGAAAAAAAAATAAATTATAACAATTAAATTAAATATATTCAAAATTTTATTTTTTGGAAAGCTTATTCCGAGGGCTACAATCTTGCAAAATTTCATGTCTCAGTGATTGAGTTTGATGGTCCAACCTAGGCTTCAAAAGACAAATTTTTGTACAAAAAATGTCATGGAAGGGACCTTCGAATGAAGGTACCTTCATTCGAAGGTGTTTTTGATTTTTTGCTTCCTTGGGCTCAATTTTTTTACCCCGTCCCACAATTGGGACACACTATTATGGGAGCACCCATAACAGAAGAGAAAGAAATGGGCAGTCCCATCTCTAGCACAACCAACCCCTCCAATCCTGACAACACCCAAATTGCCATGAGAAGAGCCATTAGTTTTGATTTTGAAGAATACTATTAGGGGAAGACCATTTACTGGTCCTATTCACCTTTTTAGAGGCCTTTAGAACTGAGATGAATAGACTTGAGGGAGTAGCAAAAGAATAAAGCTCAAGGTGTCTCAAAAGTAAAAAAATAAAGGGAAATAGGGTCTCATTCAAATAACACTTAGCTACTATAGATTTTGACAAAATCCATGATCTTTTGCTAAACTTATAAAATGAGACTTCTGTGCCCTTAGAAAATCTAGCAATTCTGCTCAATCCAAATCTACCATAGGATAAAAATGGGACCAATATCTCATGTGATAATGAGTTCAAAGAAGCAAAAGTAGAAGGCCAACCCAAGCTCGCCTAAAACTCAGACATGGAAGTAGCATGAATGATAAGCAAGTTCTAGACCTGCCAACACTGCCTCCAAATACCCAAGGAGAAGGGGCATTGGAAAGAAAGGTGAGCAACACATTCTTCATCAGTGCCACATAGAACACATTTTGAAGGGCCAAAATATCCTCTCTTTCTTATGTTATTCCAAGTGAGACATTTGTTCTAATAGAGCAACTAAATGAAGAGATTGCATTTAGGCCAATTAAATTTATTCTAGATTTTGTTCCAGCAAGGGAAGTTTCTATTTTGACCATTCTTAAGCTCTAGAAATTGAAAACCAAGAGCCACCGTATAAGTCCCTTTAGGATCATGGCCCCATACAAGAACATCCACTTCCTCTAGAGAGCAACATGGTCAATCCACAAGAATGGAAGAAGGGGTAGCCCAAGCTTCAAGAGTTCCCTCCATAGGCCAACAACTAGAATCTTTCCAATGATAGGTCTGGGAGTCCCCCACCATGAGAGTATTCTTAAAATTATAAACCTTAGACGACCCTGCCACCTTAAGACCATCACTCAAGGGATGTAGAAGGGGAAAGAAAGAGGGGATTGATGGGTGGAGGTCCCAAGCATCATTCCAAAAAAGGGTCATGTGACCATTTTTGACAATCTATAAGAGACCTTCTTTGACAATTGAATCCCCTTTCTTAATGATATTCCAAACCATAGAACCTTTCCCAACCAAATCCATTCTCGAAATCTCAGTATCATCAACTCCCCATAGATATTTTAAGTTAAGAATTCTAGACAAAGGCTAGTCTAGATGCTTACACCATCACTAATAAATTTTAGCAACCAAGGTTTGGCTATCGAGCTTGGTCTACCTACGGCATAGGCCACCAAGATACTTAGGCTTGCAAACATGATCCCAACTAATTAGATTCCATTTTGGGAGTCCAAATTCGCCGCCCATAATAACTTCCTAGAGAAAGTGTAAAATTCCTTGAGAAAGCTTTTGGGGGAAAATAACACTAGGAATCTGTAAATAGGAAGAGCCTGTAGGATAGATTTTAAGAGAGCCAATCATTCAACAAAGATAACCATGTGAAGGTCAAATGACTAACCCACATTATAAATATGTCAAGAATCCTCTTTCATTGATTTGCTTTGGCATTACTAGTTAATAAGGGGATGGAAAGATACTCGAAAGAAAGCTGTCTTATTTTAAAGCATAAAATAAGAGCTATTCTCTGTTGTATGATCAAGGGGGTATCAAAGAAAAATATATTGAACTTGTCCTCATTAATCTATTGACCATAAGTGGTCAAATTGAGAGTCAAGATCCGGGGCCAGGGTCTAACCCTGGATGCAACCATTAGTTATCTAGTGTTTTAGAAGTTTGCCTAGACCTTTTTCCATAAGGATGAAGAGGTAAGGAGATAGAGGATCACCTTTTCATAGCCCCCTAGAAGTAGAGAAAGAGGGGACATGATGCCATTAATTAAACAAAGTAGGAGGGAGAACCCACACAGCTCATGGCCCAATTAATCAACATTGAGCAAAATCCAAACTCCAATAAAATGTTCATGACGAAATATTGCTTACACCTATCATAGGCCTTGTACATGTCCATCTTGATAAACATGGCTTTTTAATGAGACATCCATAGTGAATGGCCTTTGTGGCAACACCGATACCATCAAGGATTTGACACCCCTCTACAAACCCACCTTGCTCAGGTGATACGAGAGAAGCCAAGATCTGCTCCAAATGATCAACAACCAGTTTAGTGATAATCTTATAGGTGACATTGTAGACAACAATAGGGTAGAACAAATCAAAAGAGTTAGCCCTCTACTTTTTAGGAATCAATGCTAGTAAGGTAGAATTGATTGCTTTAAGCATATGCTTACTAGATTGAGACTCATGAACAACCTCCAACAAGTCAAGCTTCAAAATGTCCCAAAAATCTTCAAAAAATTCAATGGGAAACCATTTGGGCTAGGAGTTTTTCCTTTCTTCCTTTGAAACACAACTTTAAGCTCTTCAAGAGAGATGGGCCCCATAAGCAAGTTGTTCATATCCTTAGAGACTATGGGATGCAATCCAAAATGATTTGTTCATCTAAAATTGGGGGCACTTTCTAAGAAGAGGGAAGAGAAATGCTGGATTGTTTCCCTACTTATGTATTGAAAGGAGGATAGTTTCTTTCCTTGTGTTGAGATGAGAGAAGATATAATAATATTGCTTCTCTTGTCTTTCATCAAATTATGGAAGAAAGAGGTATTCCTATCTCCCTCTTGAAGCTACTCAATTCTTAATTTTTGCTTCTAGAATATCTCCTCCTATAAAAGCCATTCATTAAGCTCTTTGGAAAGAGATGACTCCTTAAGAAGATTCTCCCTAGTCATACCAAATTCTCTGATTTAAAAGGTGGTGTCATCTAATTCTCTTGCACCTGTTTATTTTTTCTAAAAATGTTTCCAAAGCAAGATTTGTTCCACTTTTGAGCTTAAACTTCACAAATTGAAGTATTTTGAAGAAGGAATACATAGCAGTACCAAAAGGAAGTTTTCCCTCCAACCACCATGCAACCATGTCTTCATGAATAGCCTAATCTCTAAGCCACATTAGATGAAACTTGAAAGGGGAATTTTTTGGAAGAGAAAAAAAAGGAAGAAGAAAACTTGATAGGCTAGCGATATGATCCTTTCCAATGTAAAATTTCAAAGGAGGAAACCAAAGAGTCATTGATCCAATAGTCAAAGACTAAAAACTTGTCAAGACACTCATATATGGAGTCTAGCCCTCATCTTCTATTATTCCAAGTAAAAAGTCTAAATCTTAGTTTAACATCCATAAGATTAAGAAATGACAAATCATCTCTTAACAAAGAGGAAGAAGGATCAAAGTGATTATAGCCTCCAATTTGTTCATCTAGATTGAGAATAACATTAAAATCTCCTTCCACGATCCAAGGAAAAGAGAGAAACATAGAGTGAACAAATCTAATATGAGACCATAGGAGATTCTTACCATGGAATTCCATAGGAGCACAAACATTCGTTGGGAAAATAGAGCTACTTGAATCAAAGTAAGAGCCAACCAAAGATAAAGAATGTCTACAAGTTATCCACAGAGAGGGAGTAAGCCAATGAGGATCCTATAAACATGCCAGACCTACAACAAAATTCTTGAGCTCCATTTCATTGACATTGACTACCTTTCCAAATTATAGATGAGTGATAAGCTATTTCCTGAAGAAAGATGATATTAGGCTTGAGTGATCGAATAAGGTTCTGAACAACCTTTTGTCGAGGGGTGTTGCCTAAACCCCTAGTATTCCATGATATCACTATCATTTATGGGGTGTAGAGAAGTGAACATCTAATGTTTGAATGCCACTAGATTCCACAAGGGATTCCCCCATCATCTTCACCTTCTCCTGATCTATTTTCCTCCCTACTTTGGATTGAAAGCTTGTTTGAGGAAGCTTTTTTGAGATTTTTTTTGTTGGAGTCCTAAACGAGGAGGAGATTTCTTCTTATAATCATCCTTTGCACGTTGGGCCAAAGAATATTTTGGCAAGACACAATATGAAGAGTCTTCAAAGGGAGGGAGTATTTGAAATAAAGGGGAGTGGATGCAATCATACTAATGTCAACATTATCAATTTTGTAATGCCTAATAGAGTCCTCGTTGTAGCTTGGAGAAAGAGCAACCCTCTCATTAAGGGCCACTTGCATGCTAGTAACATCATGAGTTTTTGTTGGGTTAGAAGAAACACAAAGATAAGGTAGATCCAAGTCTTAGCCAACAGGAGGCTTCTTAATTAGGGTAGATCTAAGTTCTTCATAAATTTCAAGGACAACAAGTCTATTCTTAAAGTTTCCTCTTGGTAGATCTTTTTTCTAGCGGTTCAAAGAACTTCCTCTAAGATGGGATTTCATAGGCATGAAACCATCCAGGTTGAGTCCATTAGCATGGGTTAGGGCTTTTCCCTTTGCATTAGCTTTAGCTACAAAATTATCTAGAAAGGATTGGGAGACAACCATAACCCTTGGTAGTTTCTTTATAAGTGCCCATAAACATGACAACACATGACATCAAAAAGGAAGAGCTTCATGATCCATCTGTTGGATCCATTGCATGTTCCCTAATCTAATCTCTAAAGAGTCAGGTAGATGTTCATTGAGATCAGTTTCAACACAAATGCTCACATAAGTAGTTACTTTCCTTTCAATCATGAGAGGAACCCATGGGTTTTCCAAGGACTATAATAATGAATTGTAGAATATTAGATCTCCAAAACTCCACAGGTAACTGAAGGATATGAATCTAGATCAATATTCTAGAAGGGAACTCTTCCATAGGATCAAAATCCACATGCTATGGTTCGATGAATAAACATGTTTGATTATGAATAAAGGGCCTCCCTTGAAGTCTATATTTTGATCGACCATTCTTTTAAAATGACAAAAAATAGCCATTCATAGTAAGGGTAATCTCCATATCTCCCTCAGGTTGTTGGGTTTGATGAACTTGAGCCTCCAAAAAGGGCAAAGATATTTCAATGCCCATAAACCTACAAATTAGAGCACATTCAGAGAGTACACGTCATCTATAATCAATTTAGGATTGGTAACCAAAATAGGTTGATCAACACTTTTCTCCAAGCAACCATTTGATTTTAGGCATTTTCTAATGTTTTGATCAAATTTAAACTCACTTGATGCATTCAATAGGAAGTAGACAATATTATTGTGTCTCGATGATGAGGGTTCATCAACTTGAACCACATCTTTGAAGGAAAAAAGAGGGGCCAAAGTGCAACAAAAAACCCTATCACCTACACCCTATAGCTACTATCAAGCCCACAAGATTAAGAAAAAAACCCCTGTCGTGGCCATCAAACCATCAAGAATAGGGTTAATAGGATCACGATCATGGTCATGTAGGCAGGGTTGATGCCATTGCTTCTATTTATTTTCTTTCCTTCTTACAAGATATAGGTTAACTAGTGTAGGCTAAGATGCATTTCTCATATATATTTCTAACCATTGACACTATCTAAGTATTTAAAGTCATTCCATAAAAATACACACTTTGTAGTTTTGAACCTATGCCCTCCTTAATATTAATGATGCATTTCAAGAAGGTGTAGAGTGACAATCATCCCACTGGTCAAAACAAGGCCTATTGTGGCAGTGTCTATTGAACACACTCAGATACTTTGAGGGGGGGTGAATCAGTATTCAAATAAATCTCAAACCCTCCGGAGCAACCTGAAACTTAATCTTTACAGCATTAACAAAAACATAAAAGATCAACACAATGCACAACACCACATAACACCAAATATACGTGGGAAACCCCAGAGGGGAAAAACCACGGTGAGAAAAGCTGCTAGGAGCTACTGTCCTAATCTAGCCTCACAAAAGAATCACAATTACAACTTTGTTTTAGGGCTACAACCCAAGGAAGCTACTACTCCCTAAAAAAGGTTTTAGGGTCACTCCCAAGGAAGCTACAACTCCCTGTAGAGTTTGTTTTAGGGCTTCAACCCAAGGAAGCAACTACTCCCTGAACTGAGAACAAACTCATAAAAGATTACAGCATGATAATCCTTCTACTATCTGAATCTGACAATGAAGCTTACTCCTTTTGATGATTGTAATTCTGCCTTTTCACTCCTCTTTTGATGATTTCTCTTTTGCTTTGACAACTTCTGCAACTTCTTCAGATGTCTTCTCCACAGCTTATTGAATCACTACTTTCAGCCTTCAAGAAGTTTTGCCTTTGGCTCATTGCCTCCGTCAATCAGTTAGGCACACTCTTCAAAGTCCCTTCTGTCTCAAAAATATCTTCAAGATGAATCTGGACATGATCTATTGCTTCTGCTCTTTCTCTTTCAGTCGCACATCATAATGCATTACACATACACATTTGATTCCTTGCATCGCACTTGCAATCACACCTCACCTAGATCAACTAGGTTTACAATATATACATGATATTACATTGATTACATTACATGTCGGCCAAAGTCAACAAGAGTATTACAATTACAAGTTGGCCAAAGATCAAACAACATGAAACGTGTAGAGAGCAAGCCCTAGAATGAACTACACGCAACACTAGGAAGAGGAACATGCTTTGTAGATTCCAACACATGCTTAACCTGGTCCTAAACACCTTTCACCACATCATCCTTCAAAGAATAATATCCACACGCTTTACACATTTGAAATAGGTTGACCTTAAGCAAGAAAACATGAAGCTTGTAGCATATCGACCATTACAACTTGGCGGTACTCATGTAAGATTAAACATTACTTGCACTTCTCCCAAACGAGTTAGCATGACCCATAAAACATCTCCAAACACTCCTTGGACTCCGCACAACAAAGACTTTGTGGCGCACACCTTCAACATACCTCAGTCGGACATGCAAAAGCATAACTTAATAATCCCTTCATTCCAGACCACAACCTATTCCGAAGAAACCATAACACACCTTGCGGAGCAACATGAAACATCACAAGATCCTCAAGATTATTCTCCACCAGCCAATTCACCACTTCATACAGCAACAAGTCGGCACAAGCCAATAGACACTAAAACTAGCCACCGGACAATATAGTCTTGCATTCTGTCACTTACAACTTTCTCTGTGGAGGGACAAATGATACGAAACTTTGAATGTGGCACCTTCACAACCCACTGAACTTAACTTTTGAACTGCATGGTCATATCTTCGAAGGCGGAGGAATGCAGAGCATTCTACCAAACAGTCTTCAAGGCAACTTCCTGCAATAGAAACCGTCACCATCATCCGAAGACCAGAGCCTCCTTGTAGCAACTCATACTTCCTTAGGAACAACAGGAGAGAGCATACATGCTACAGACCATCAACAACATTTCCCCAATATTAGCATTACTTCTAGTCCTCATCTTAATGCTTCTAATTCCCATCTTAATACATCATCATGATATCATCTTTGTTGACAACAAACATACTCATTACAACTTTAATTGACATTAAACAAGCCATGACATCCAACCAATTACATCAACAACATCACTGTTAGCACACCATCATAGTATATCATCAATGACATCCCAAACTTAGTGTTGACATTAATGAAAACCACACCATTGACAACCTTAGGTAACATATGTGCAATAGTGTCTACCTTGCAACATGAAGAGATCCACTGAACCTCAAGAAGCCACTCATTGCTTAGAAGTTTTGATGTTATTTTTGAGTTCCATGATAGACATCTCACTGGCCAAATTGTATTTCTATTCATGTAGTGGTTGCTCCTTGTTTGTTGGCTTGGTTTTGTTCCTTTCTACCTTTTTGTTTGCCCCTGTTAGTGCTTCTTTTGCATTTGTTTGTTTACTCTTTTACCTTGGTGACGTTGTGTTGTATTGATCAGGTTGGGTTGCATCTTTTTGATGTGGTTTTTCTCTTGTTAGTGTTTCTATAGTTGTCTCGCAATTGTTTGTAAACTCTTCTTCATCCAATAAAAAAAAGATTAATGATTTCACCAACCATAGTATGCTATAACACATGAATAAAAGATAATATTAATAGTCAATATAATATGTAAAAATATAATATATTAATAAATCTATACAAAAACTTTATATTCATATTCATATTTATAATTTATGAATATAAATAATTACTCATATTAATCATTGTCTATATATACTTGTAATGGTAAAACTTTTCATACTCATATATGTAAACACTTAAATTTCACTACCTCCTAACATCGTACTTAAAGACAATAGGTTAGGAGGTAGTGAAATTTCATGAATCGTCTACATATATGAAATTTCACTTGTGTGTCTGTGGACAGAAGAGAAGAGACACCAATATACGTGGGGAAAACCCTTTCAGGTAAAAAAACCCACACTCCAAAGCATCGAACCAATGCATTAATTTGCAACAACAAACATGTTACAATACACTTGCAGGCTCAAAGCCTTAACATAAAGATTTACATCTTGCTCCTTTGGAGGAACAACTGACAGCATAACCCTGCATAAAACTCTCCTCACAAATAACTCCTCAAGCCTTCAATTTATAGGAGTTCCAATACAAGAAACCACCAAAATAGAAACTCAAAACCATGAGTTACAACGCCTAGTCATAGAGAATCAAATCCACCGTAATATAGAAAGTTACTCAAATCATAACTGACTCTCCAAATATGGCACTCCATTTTTGGCTCCTAAAATCATGCTTTCGTAATCTCCTAAAATCTTGCTTTCCAAGTTTCCAATTGTAATTTCCTTTTTCAAGCTCTTTCCATTTTAGCAACTCTTACACACCTTACAAGTTGTCATAGTTGCATTTAGCAACTTCCATGACACTAAGTGATAAAAAACAAATTGCCAAAATACAAATAAATAAATATTTCAAATATTAGAACTTGCAAGGTGTATGACACACCTAATCTCAACAATTTGAAGGTTCATATTGCTGTCTATCCTGTTCTGTGTTCCAGTCTGTTGTTTAAAAGTTTTTTTGGTTCATGGTTAAATGCCTCTGTAATGTCAACAGTATCTGCATAGGGTTTAAAGCTTTATGGCTTCATGTTTTTTAGTCGCAAAGTTAAGTCTATGAGGCCTGTATGGCCAATTTTAGGTTTTGCTATGGCCCTGCGTGGCCTTATTATATTTGCTTGAGACCCTGCGTGGTCATTTTTGGGGGAGTTCAGAAAAGGGATTTCTAATAGTCTAGCTATGGAATCCTCTCTCCATGTAATTTTTGAATACTATTAATATATATAAAAATCACTCTTACGCACCAAAAAAAAACATTAAATAATAGTAAAATAACATTAAGTATAGTAAATAAAATAGTTTTATATAATTAAAATAGCTTTATACTTTTTCTCTCAACCTCTTATATATATATATATATATATATATATATATATATATATATATATATATATATATATATAATTTATAACTTGCCAATTTCTATATGATCCAACTATTAATCACATTTATTTACAACTTAATTTAATATCATTTTATAACAATAACATTATTATACACATATATTATCACATTCAGTAAATTCAATTCATATTATATGCATATGTGATTCTTTTGTTTATTTAGAATGAAATGTGCTCTAATCATTTTCTCTAAATACCAAATACCATGAGATAATAATATGTTAAGTGTAGATTGAATGCCGAGAGATTTGAAATTTGAAATTTTATATTTATTCCCTAGGCCTCGGGATCCAACCATGTTAATCTTGAGGTACCTAGAAATGAAGTACTGAGAAATGAACTTTAGCACTACTAAAATGATAATTTAGAGGGAGCTAACCTATGCAAATAAGTGTAAATAAGAGTGCACTAATAATAAATAAATGAATAAATGGTGAATGTAGGAATTTGTGTAAAATGAGAGTAAATAAAGATAAGGATTTGGAATTTGAAATTTTATATTTATTCCCTATGCCTCAGATTGAACCATGTCAATCTTGAGGTACTTAGAAATGAAGTGCTCAAAAATGAATTTTGAGTACTGAAATGACAATTTAAAGGTAGGGAGCTAACATATGCAAGTAATTGCAAATAAGAGTGCAATAATAATAAATAAATGGTGAGTGTATAGGAATTGAAATTAAGTAAATGATAATTTCAAGGCAGAAGCTAACATATGCAAGTAACTACAAACAAGAGTGCAATAATAATAATTAAATGGTAATTGTTTAGGAATTGATGTAAAATGAGAGTAGGGAGCTAACATATGCAAGTAACTGCAAATAAGAGTGCAATAATAATAAATAAATGGCGACTGTATAGGAATTGGTGTAAACCCAGAGTAAATAAAGATGATAAAAATCATGGCATAAACCAAACACAAAAGTATGTCACATAGTGCATGAAGACATTCTAACAAAGATAAACACAAAACTAAATGATAAAAATTGGCATATCATGCATGAAGACATTTTAACAAAATAAACACAAAATTAAATGAAAAATAGCATGAGTATGTTTATTCCACCATCACACAAAGTTAATACAATTAAAAAGAAAAAATAAGATTTTATTAAAGCATTGAATGGAATTTAAAATAAGATTTGATTTCAAGACATATCATGCATGCATGAAGACATTCTAACAAAATAAACACAAAACTAAATGAAAAATAGCACAAATATCCTAATTCCACCATCACAAAATTAATACAATTAAAAAGAAAAAATAAGATTTTATTAAAGCATTTCATGGAATTTAAAATAAAATATAGTTTCGCCCATTAAATTCCGAATTACCTGTTTTGGCAAAAAAAAACGACAATTAGTTGATAGTTCGTGGTTTGCGTGTCGCCACTACACGCCAAAGGTAAAATGGACCCCACAAATTAACTAATTTCTCATAAACCAACCCCACACTTCTAAGCAACTCCATCATTAACTGAAAAGTAATTATTAAATTTTTTTAAATATTAATATTAAAACCAAATCACTCTACGGCACGTGTACGTATTCGTATACGATGAAAAAACCAAAAACCAACACGGAATTTAAATGTTGGGAAAAAAAAATGGGAGACCGCATGTGACATGCAAAATGTATCATTGCAAGCCCACGTAGAGATAAATTACATGAAGAAAAAGCCATTCTAGTCTCTTCCATTCATTTTAAAATACGTCATTTAGCAGAGGGTTTCATTTCAAGGTTTCATTTTCATGGATCGATTCAACAACGGCAAAGGCCGCCTGCGTGCCTTCTGAGCCGTTCGTTATATCTTTCGATTTGGAAAATTTACAGTTTGTGCTATTTTTTCCCGTCCAAAACGACCCAGAAAATCTGTCAGACGGAAAAGTTGTCACGGCTTTGATAAAATGTAAGAATCCCTGAAAATTAATTTGTTTTGGTGAGGTTGTAGGTGGAAAATTTTGTTGGATTGGTTGGCTTTTGCTCTTTGGCGTCTTTTTTGTGCGGTGGATTTTGAAGTTATGGCGTCTTTTTTTTTTAATCTGTTTTTCTTGATCTTTGATGCGGATTTGCATATATTTTGTGCGTATGTTACTGTATATTTTGTGTGTATATTTAAGTTGTATGTTTTATGTGCATGTGTTCATTTATTTTGTGTGTATACGCCACCGGATTTAGTGGTGGAAAGAGCTTTGCAAGGGATGGCTCAGAGTCGATCCATGCATTGGCGTAGTATGTAGTGGTTTGTTGCCTCTGTTGTGTAAATGCTATTTTTATAGGGTGGACTGTTTTGTTTTAAGTTCTGTTGCTTGCGGTTTGGAATGATTGATCAGAAAGAATGGAATGGCGAAAGAAAATATGGGGGACAATTATCTTTTATTCTTTACCAGCTAGATGTTGATTTTGGTAATAGTCTGTAGGTTTTCGAGAATACCTGTGTATAATTTTTAAAATTTTTGTTGGAGGAGTACGGTATAGGGTTTGCTTGGTTGATAATTTTGTTCCAGGAGAATAATATTGGGTTTTTGTGTGAAGGATTCTCTGATAGCCTGTAGAAGAAATAAGGAATTGTATTCCTTGTGTGTTTGCAGTTGTGAATAGATTTCTACCCTGCTTTGCTATGTAGAAGCCATTATAGTGCTTTGTGGAATATTATGGGCCTAAGACATTTGAGGTTTCCGCAGTGCGTGCCTGTTTGTTGAAATTCTTTTGGATAAAATGTCTCTGCATTTTTAGTTACCAACGTTTGAAGCATACTTCTCGATCCATCTTCAGGGTAATTTGCTTTGTGTCTTAAGAGTAGTTTGAATAAATGAAAATATCGGCATCCATATCTAACTACGGATAACAAGTTATGTGCTCCACCTAAGAGATTTGCACTATTGGGGTTTTCTTGTTTTTGTTACGTTTGAACCATTGATTGATATAGATTCCTTGCTGATTGATTACTCTTTCTGGGTTTGTCTTAATGAAGAGATTGATCAGGATCCTCTGCACCGTCCATTAATCATGAATCACTTTCGTGCCTATAGGTGTTGGAATGCACTTAGTTTTTGTGGAATATTTATAGGCAGGAAATTGGGTTTGGTGGTGCTATATTCTATAAACAGAAGCTATGCTAGGGGATGCCGAAGCTGGGGAGATTCTGAAACTGTGGGTATGCGGTGTGGTATGTAGCATTTGGGGAGAAGTGCTGGATGCTGGTTGATAAGGAATAGTATGGGTTCTTAAGCAATCTATTTGTTTGTTGTGGATGAAAAGGCCTTCCTTTAGATGGGTGTTTGTAATATTCCTTCAAGGTTGTCATCAAGGAAGCGCTTCAGAGTTGAGCCATTGATTTCTAAGTTTGGTACCTGATAACAGTAGTTTCTTCTATTCCAATTTGAAGAAAAGGAAATTGAAATTCCTTACATTCTAACTTTTGTAATAAGTGCTATAAATGCTTTAAGCAGCAATGGGTTTGCCTAGACTGTATGGTGATGAAACTTCTGAGGAGGCTACAATGCTGTCAAATAGCTCATCGGGAACTTCACCACAATTCACTAGGATAAGCAGCTCTGTCTATGATGAATCACCTGGAAGACAAAGTGATGATGTGGAGAATGTCAAGACAATAGGTTATGTATCGTCTAATGCTAGAGGTATATCTAATGGCGGCACTGGAGATTTAGAAAAGAAAACTGTTTTCGAGTTCCCTAAGTGCTCACACAGCCATATTCCTTCAATACTTGATCTTGATGTTTCTTCAACCATGCATGTTAGGAGAAATGGACTTGATGAAAAGCAGAGTAGCCCAAAATCAAGTCAAGGAATTAGCAATCCAGCATCTAGAGTAGTAGGCTTTAAGTCTCCTAGTGATTTGCCCCCTGGTAATCTACAAACTATAACGTCTGAAGGATTCCAAAGTCATACACCATCTTACACATCTGAAGACAATTCTGATTTGCCTGCACCGCAGATCAGAAAAAGAACACTGTCCCCTCTTAGTGGCATGTTTTCTTCTGGCCACAGTGGGTTTCTCAGTGGATATATTGAAAATGAAAGAAAAGATTTGCCGGGGTTTTCTGAAAATTATGCTAATGAAATAAAAGGGGAACGCTACAACTTTGACAGGCATGATTTCAAGAAAGCAAATTGTGCTGATTGCTCACCAAGCATGCCATTGCCTATACCTAGGTCTCATAAATGGGAGCACCGTGCAAGTGGAGATCGCAATTGCTCTATTATTACAACTGATGGTCCTTTGCTTGATGGTGTAAAGATGTTAACCCCAGATTGTCATTTTTTGGATGATTTCCAGCAGCAGTCACACAATGAATTAAATAAGAAAGTTACAGGCAGAGCAGTAGTTGGTAAATGTTCCAAATCCCCACCTCTTCTTTCTTTGTCTCCGCTTGGGCCCAGATGGCACAATAGAATGAGATTAAACTACCATGCCATGCCTGAAAATGGTGAAGCTCCAGATGCCAATTCTCCACCATCAAGGAATCTTAATATTATACATGAAGAGTGCCAGACAGATAATGCATCAGTCTTGGAAGATGCAATCATAATCGCAAGAAAGTCATTTCAGGAATTTGGAATTTTCTATAAGGATTTATCGCTCTCTACACCTCGTGAGAATGCAGGCGAGGGGATGCAATGTGGTCGTGAATCAACCTCGGCACCTCAGACTGGGATCAAGTTACATAGAAGCTTAAGTGGGCTGCCAACAAGAAGGTCCCTTGTTGGGTCATTTGAAGAATCTCTTCTCTCGGGCAGGTTTTCATCTGGGAAAGCTAGTCAGGTTAGTTATTTGGTTTATTTCTGAGATGGATAGTCTGGGCTGATTGCAATTTTGTTTAAAAGTTGATAATGTTGTATAAAACTGTGCACAACTTTTCAAGTTTTTTAGTTTGATCATATATAGATAAATTCACTCCTAACCAATGTTCTCAATTGCCTACTGTGTAGCCTCAACTTTCTAGATATGGATGGGAAGTGTCCGTTGATTTTTTCCCCCTAGAAAATTTTGTAAAATCATTATGCAATATCATGTGTTTTATTACTGCAGGGCAATGTATCTGTTGTTTCTTACACATTGCTTTATGCAAGAGGTTGCCTCTTTCCTCACGGTAACATGCATGGATGATAAATTTTTGTCTATTGCTTTTGCCAGGCTTTGATTTCTTTGGGGGTAAGCTTAGCTTTTGAGGTCTAGGTTACTAGTTTCCAAAATCCTCTTAGCTCTAGGTTGTAATCATGTAAAATTTGTGTTCAACTTTGTGCCTGACAGTTGCATCTGGTATGTATCTACAGCATAAATTAACATCTGCTTTTCTTCTGTTGTTTTGCAGAAGATTGATGGATTTCTTGCAGTATTAAATGTGAGTGGAGGGAGTTTTTCTCCACCATCACGGAAGCTTCCATTCTCAGTTACTTGTGTAGATGGAAATAGTTCCTTACTTTACTATGCATCTGTTGATCTTGCGGGAAATTTACCTCAAAACAAGTCCAGAGGGGGCAGATCAAAGAAAAATGGTAGCCATGAGGATTCTCGAGCTGCCAGGAGTCGTTTTCGGATACCTGTCAAAGGTCGCATACAACTGGTATTGAATTATCATTTAAATTCTAATCAAATTGTAAGAAACTAATTACAATGGTACTAGTAGATAGTCTCAATAGGATCATGTCAAAAGACCATATTTATTATTTGTTTCAATAGGATCTATCTTGTTTTTGTGTTTGGTTTATTTTTATATGGATTTGGGATCATTTTCCTCATTGATTCCTTTGAAAAGAATGAATTTATTATTTGTCTCCAGAGGACCTATCTTGTTTTTCTGTTTGGTTTATTTCATATGGATTCAGGATCATTTTCATCGTCAACATCTCTCTCAAATAAAACATGGCATTCATTTTTTATTTGTAGGAATGCTTCTTGAGGTTCTAGCCTTGTGGCAGTAGCATAATTTCCCGCCTTTGCGCTTGGAAACTTTTGATTCCTTTCCATCAATTTGAATTCTTCCATGTCCTCTATCAACATTTGAAATCCATCGCAGGCATTTAATTATGAAATGCAACATTAGAAACCTTATGATGTTGTTACCTTGAAGAAATTGACTGAGCAGATATGCATCGGTAGGATGGACAGACTAGTGTTTGATGGTCAAGGAAGCTAACCAAAATTGAAAAGATCAATTTGATCAGACAATGTGCATGCCTTAGGAGGTAAGATTATCACAATATTTGAAGCTTTAAGTGCAATTATCAATGCTATTTCAAACTCCAAGTATATACAGCAATGCATAAATTGAAAAATTACATCTGTGGCAAATGTTTTAAGGGATGGTTTATGGAAAACACTAGACTGTAATTTAGATCTTACGATGTCTAGATGATTTTGTATGTCAAGTGACTAAAACAGTATGTGCAAACTAGAAGCTAGTATATTGGGACTGCACATATTTAATAAACAAGAGATGTGCTAGCCAGAAGACGGTTTCTGAAATACTGCGATGATCTAGTTCCAACAACAAGAAAAAGGGATTTTTGCTATAGTATATTTTCATATCACATATCAAGTGCTATTTTGAATTTCAAACCTTGTAGAGACTAGGTATAAACAGATTGATAAGACACCAGTGTTTTCCAACAGTCTGATTGACTATGTATTTGGAGCTGTAAAAATGATGGTTATCCGTTTTTCATTAACTTTCCATAGTAGAAGTTGTGGGTTTCCATGCTCACTATTAAACCAATGGTTGTAAGAGGGAAGAAGAAAACAGTTACAATACTGTTATTGACCTTGTATGGCACATACCAAATGTAATTGTTCTCCCATGTGTCTATCATATATAAAATTCTTAGTAGCATATGGTGTTTCAACATTGATTCCATACAGAAGTCTTCTCTCATTTTGAGACAACAGGTCTGTGAACTGGTGTTGTGCACAATCTCTAAACAAAATTTATAACATCCAGATATCTCCAAAGCACCGAAAATTCTTATGTAAACTATGATATAGCTACTGATATGGGTAACGTAATAGATTAAAGAATTTAGTCTTGTACATAGCTATTTAATGAGGAAATGCATTATATACTATATGGTGTTTCAACATTGCCTTCATTCAGAATTATCTTTTCATCTTGAGACAATGGGTATGCGAACTGGTGTCATGCACAATCTCTAAGCTTATTGTAACATCTACGTATCTCCAAAGCACTGAAAATTCTTATGTAAATTGTGATATAGCTACTGGTATGCGTGAGTAACCAGTCACTGTGATCACTGGCTCAATAATACTTGAGTCTCACCTGAGGACTCATTTGAAATTGCAATCCAAATATATAAAATTCTCCATACTTACATTGTACATGGCTATCAGGCATTATTGTGCTGGTTCTGGTGATAACATGCAGATAAAAAATCCCATTATGGACACATGTCTGTCATGATAAATTTCTCAACTTGGGCCTAATGGTGAAATAGAGGAGGCACAAGTTTGAATCCAGAGGGGAGTAGGGTATACACACCTTGATGAACAAAATATAAGTAATGATGAAACAATTCTTGTTCTGATTTCTCACAAGGGACGTCTCAGTTATGAAATTGGTGTCTCGCTTGGTGGTGACCTTAAAATCTACCTTTACTTCTACTTTTTAAGCCCTTTTACCACTCTTCTTGCATCATTAGCAAATTGGAAATTGGAAAATGCATCAGTGTGTTTAATCTTTCATCTTCCAATGTCTACCTGAATTTTAAGGTGTAGCATTTTACTTGTCCAGCTATTGCAGTGCAATCCCCTACCTTGTGTGGAAATTGTATACAATTCAATCTTGAATCCTAGATTCAGAAAACTATAATTGTCTACCAATCCAGGTGTTGCAGTGTGACTGTCTCTTGCTTATCTTGATTCCTATCTCCTGTATGTCCATCTGTATCTGTCATCAAATGTTGGAATCACTTGCCATCTCAACCAAATTTTTGTCCTTCCCTTTTTTTCACTCACAAATATTATTTGTCTTCCTGTAGAATGAACACATTTCTATTCTTGCTGACTGCCCGTTCTCCACTTTTCTTCTCACCATCTCTTCTGCATCTTTATATCTGTCCCCTTGATCTGGGGTTTTTAGCATTTCTCATGATCAAAACATTGGGTTCTGGTTTACATGATAGTCTTTCTCGCTCTATTGCTCTGAGTTGTGTTTACATTGCCTAGCCCTATGTTTATCATTTTTCACTTTTCTTAGTATGTGGGTATGGCATGTATCATGTAGATCAGTCTACATTTATGTTTTCTAATTACATACGCCTTGCCTATTGAACTGCTCTTCTATTTAACTAAAGCTACAAAATCTACCTTGTGGTTCTCAGAAACATCTTTTGTCATCAAACTTTACAACTTCAAAATTTCCAACCATACATCAATTTTATTCCAATATTTGGTACATACGTAGACAAACTGTTCTAGAACATTTATATTGAACTGCTCTTCTATTTAACTAGAGCTACAAAATCTGCCTTGTGGTTCTCACAAACATCTTTTGTCATCGAACTTTACAACTTCAAAATTTCCAACCATACATCAATTTTATTTCGATATTTGGTACATACATAGACAAACTATTCTAGATTTTCTTTACTATAGGATGCTTTCGAAACAAAATTATAATCAACTTCACAAGAGTTCTGTTACTTCTTATGAAATTTGAGCTACAGAGCAGATTTATAGATTTTTAATGGTTATGGTTCTCTGGATAAGTAATTCCGGGACAATTTTCTATTACTGAAATGATATTGTACTTCTCCATTAAATGACAACTGCTAACTAAAGTTTGATAAGCTCCAATAAGCTGTTATATCTTTTGCATTTCTTTGGGAATTTTAGTGTTTGGAGTATTTTTTGCTTTACATGAAAATATCGTTTCAAAATCCATTTGGTAATGAATTGGTGCTTTTCATGGCCATAAATATAGATTTTTTATGTACCGTTCACACCTTTGATTTAAAGATTTGGTCAACTTTGTATTGATTTGTGCAGGTCCTCAGCAATCCTGAGATGACGCCTGTACATACTTTTCTGTGCAACTATGATTTAAATGACATGCCTCCTGGCACAAAGGTGTGTTTGGCATTATAATTTCTCATATTCATTATTGGTTATGACATTTCCTTTCTATATCTACCTAAAATATTCATAGTGTAGTAAATATATGTAGCCCACAGTGAAAAGTGATGAATGTGAATTATACAGTAAATTGGATCTCGCATAATGAAATTGAGAGATTATCTAGTCGAATGCACTTTCATTGGGTTAGATTAGAAGGATCAGAAGACATGCAAAGAATTCATTAAGAATGCAAACAAATTGTAGAGTTAGTGTGTTTTGCAGTTAGAGGAAGGTGTTGTAGAGTTTAACTCCTCTGGAACATATTAGACTAGTAAGGGCCAAGGGTCTGGTAAGAAATTGTAGTTAATAGAAAATGAGACTTTATTTGCTGTGCAATGGATTTCTGCTGTCATCATATATGCTATTTTTTGGGAAAATGTACAATAGGCCAATTTAATGTTTTCTTTGCATGCTGTTATGTTGCTTGATAGTGAAAGGGGATTAATTTACTTCTTAGAAATCCGTGTTATTTTTTCTTTGCCAAACATCCCATATTTAGAATTCAAATATGAAAGTTTGATACTTATCATACTGGGATTACTCTGGTTACTCATGTTTACTTTCTATTTTGTTGGTAAGAAATTTAGAACTAAGTGTTGAGAAATTTTACTTCACTTGAAATCATAACACAAATTTAAACATGTACAGATCCAACACAGCTTTTGACTCTGTTAAGAAGAATTACAAGATGTAGCTTTCATATTGTGAAACAACTGAGTATCTGTCAAAGTGAAGCATTTTTTTGCTTAAGAGAGAATAGGAAATTTCGGATACCTAGGCACTGCATATTTAGGTCTGAATTCTGTCTCAACCAGATTCCAATCAATAGTGAGATTTTAAATTGTCAAAGTTGTCTGCAATTTCCACAGAGCTTTCCATTAAAATTTAGTGACATTCTTTCATTCTTAAATTGTAAATGTGAGTGTGGTTTGTGCAAAAGATTGTTTTTTTGGCTCAGATTGCTTCGATATTTTGAATGCTTGACAAAAGTTCTTCTAGAAGGTATTCCTTTTTAAAAAAAAAACTTTCCTACCAACTATTGTTTGCTGCAAAAACAATTTCAAAACTGAGGGGTTCTTGGAGTTATGCTGAAGATATGGATGTGCAGAAATATAAACATAAACCAGAAAGAATTCATGCAATGGGTTTTGGAATGCGGAGAGAAGTCATATAACAGAGTTTTAAGCTTCAAGGTTCTCCCTTATTAAAATAAATAGTCTGTTACATATCCAACTGTAGATGGGTATTATTCTTGCAAAAGTACGATGTGTGTGAGGGATTTAGAAAGCTACATAAGTACAATCTTCCATGTTAGAAGCTCAACAGGTTTATGACAGAAAGCATAGACCAGAAAAACATTACACGAGTGAATGTGGAAAATCATATACGCATATAAGAACATTCTAAACGACCTCTGCATTAATTATGAAAGTGATGTGTGGATGGGTGATTTGCAACGAGATGGTTAATGGCATACAAGCTATAATTATTTAGTTTTTCAACTACCTTGGGCAAGTCACTCTAGTACCTGCCTCCACGCTGGTGACATACAGAATTTTTATTTGCCATCATTGGAAGATTTCAAACTATATCTAGGTATGTCTCAAATTACCGACCTTGCAGACTCTGGGAGAGCTTGTAGAGACTATAGTCGGATGTTTGAAAATAAGGTAATGGAAGCTTTCAAAGCAGCTTGGATGACATTGTATGATCTGTCATCAACCAAATATAATTTTTTGGCTATGGAAAGCAGACATCTGCAGCATGTTAAGCAACTGCAGCAGGTAATGGACAATTTAAGAGCGACCTTGTTACAAAGAATTGATGTTGTTCATTATACAGAGGAGACGAAGGCTCCTTAAATAGAATTACAAAGACGATGTTTCTAAAAAGAAACAATCGTTAACACAAGACGAAGTTAGAAACTACTGGATGACCATTAATAACATAAATAGAAAGATATTATTCTAATACCCTCCCTTAATGGTCATCATTCTAACTACCCAGAGAGATAACAGAGAAGGATGCCCCCTTCTTCTCAGAATGCTTCTGCAACAAAAGACAAGAGCCTGCCACTGACTCTGCCACTTGAGATGAGTTTGCCACCAACCCTCCCAGAAACTACAGAACTTCTGGAAATAACCAAAAACAACAACAACTATCCAACCTGATGTTGGAGAACTGTCCCTCCCTGTAACCAGAGACACACACACCGAGAATAGCTGCCATGATTTTGAGGAAAAAATTGGCAAACCCTCCAAACTGTTGTAGATGAGCAAGATGCCCCAAAACAGACTGCAAGAAGTCAGCTGTGCAGATGTTCGCCCCAGCAACTCTAGGTGCGACCAAAACTGACTGCAACAAAGTACGATTTTTGAGGAAAAAATTGCCAAACCCAGGATGCTTACACATGGTATAAACCAAACATGAATTTTGAGGATAAAAATCGATCAAAACCGGACACGATTTTTAAGGTGAAAAATCGATCAAAACCAAACACAAAATCCGAGACACGGATTAGAATACAAATCATCGTTTTTAAGGAAAAAACGGTAAAACCTGTCCAGAAACCAGAGAGCCCTCCCGAACTGCAAAAAACCTAACTAGGGCATACAGGAGCAAACCCTTAATTTTTGAGGAAAAAATTATAAACCCTACCATGATTTTTTCAGGCAAAAAATCAGAAAACCATAACATAATTTTTTAAGGAGAAAAATTATTAAAAACCCTCCAAGCAGATTTTTTTTTTTTAGGGACAAATTATTAAAAACCCCTCAAATAATTTTTGAGGACAAAATTATTAAAATCCGCCAAGCAGATTTTTTTTTTCCAGGGACAAAAAAATTATTAAAAACCCAGCAAATGATTTTTGAGGACAAAATTATTAAAACCCGGAAACATCGATTAGGCATGCAGGCCGCACAAATCCCAAAGCACGGATTACGAGGCACCTAGAAAAAACTGACGACTACCCAGAAATCCTCTTGAGAAACCCACAAAGAATCTGCACTTAGAATTAAATTCTGGCTTGAAACAAAGGGTCAAAACCCTAGCCAATTTCTTAGAAACCCTAGCCGTCAATAGCAAACCATAAAGAGTTGAAAAACCACAAACTGGAGTGGCACACGCTGTAGATCAAACCTTAACTAGAAGTTGCACGCGGGCAAACACACAGAACCCTCGACCAAAAGACGCAGAGGGAAGACTGCCGCTTGCAGAGAGAAACCAAGGAAACCCGCAAAGCAGCTGTTAGAAGCTGCGAACAAAACACAACCTGGTTTGAATCTGTGCCTACAAAAGGCAGAAAGACGTCCGCCAACAGGAAACGACGCTTCAAGATGCCCTGGAAACCAGCGAGCATACAGAAACCATCAAAAAACAAAAAACCAGAAGTGCCAAAGGCCGTACGAACAGGTATGACACCGTACGATAGTACGGATTTTCATAGAATGGCACCGAAATTTTTGATGGTTTGAAAAAAATTTCAATTTTTTTTTTTTCCGCTCAAGTTTGCTCTGATACCATGTTACAAAGAATCGATGTTGTTCATTATACAGAGGAGACGAAGGCTCCTTAAATAGAATTACAAAGACGATGAAACAATCGTTAACACAAGACGAAGTTAGAAACTACTGGATGACCATTAATAACATAAATAGAAAGATATTATTCTAATCCTGAGTTGCTCACTAGGAGGAAGTAATCCATAGGCGGGAACCAATGAAGAGGATGCATTTATTGGGGAATGTTAATGCCATTTTTGTAGAAAATGGATGTCATCGGTGCATCCTATTAGGTTCTAGATCCAACAATTGGGCTGAGTACCAAAATTGCTCATGGGCTCAGGTGATTCGGGTGAGTATCATTGTCCTCTCTGATCCTCCCTCCATACCATCCATTTATAAGGAGTATTGTTGTCTTCTCCCACTCAAGAAGTGGGAGTTATTGGTTCTAGACGACTGGCCCCTCCTTGCTGATCTTCACCACTCCTCAAGTGCCTTTTTGGCACACCCTTCTCCCTAGAGAAACTACGGCTTTAGGCATCAACCCCTGTGCATGGGGAGATCTCCTATGCTTGCTCTCTTTACAATGTGCTTGCCAACCTATTGTCATGGTCTCCACTCCAATGCCATCTACTACTGTTTTCTGAAGTTATGTACCAGTAAAGCAGCATATTGCAAAGGCCTCGAAGCTGAATTCATTACATATGGTGTGGATCCCTTTGCCTTCCCTTTGACAACTATTTAACAAGGTGGTTTGTTTAGGCTTTCCTCAATCTTGGTCCCAACACACAATTCATCCTATTCATATATCTCGAGATCTCTTTGGCCTTGGCAACTACAATGCTATCATGAGTGGGCAAACATTTGCAAAACTTTATGCTATGGTGTTTGACATGTAGTTTTCTGAGCACATGGAGAGGTAATCTTACAGCTTGGAGGTGGGCGGGCATCAGGAGAGACTATCAGATCATTGACTACATCTTTACACTTCAGGCTATTATTGAGGAGGCTTGTAATCAGTCTTCCACATTCATTTGGTTTATAGACTTCAAGAAGGGCTTTGACTTGGTTCCAAGACACATAATTTTCAAGAGGATGCACAATGTTGGTATTCTTGATTCTCTCATTACTGTAGCTTGGAGGCTTTATTAGACAGTTAATGAACAATTCCGTACTTCTCATAGGCTTTCTGACTTTGTGAAGAGTACCATTGGGGTCAAACAAGGGTGTCCTCTCTCATCAACCCTCTTTAGCATTTACATTGATGAGATGCAAGTGTTTCTTCAGCAACATACCCATATGGATGATAGATGTATTTTACATGAGGTGGTTATAACCATACTACTTTTAGGCGATGATTTTGTTTGCTCTCTGCTGAAGGCTTATAACAACTTGATGCCCTTGTTTGTTTTTGTGAGCTTTGCTAGCTTGTGGTCAATCTTAGTAACTAAGGTGATGATTTTTAACATCTCCAAATGTTCTCTTTCTAGATTCCAATTCTTTTACAAGGGGGCAGCTTTGGAGATTGCAATGACTTACACATACCTTTGAGTCCAACTTTTTGTTCTATCCTTTAGCATGAAGCTTGCCTCTCAATTGGGTCTTTGTAAATGATCTATTGATTGGGCTTGTTTTGAGAGGGTTGAGAATCTCATGTTACAATGCATGATTTGTTGCAAGCAGATTGTTCCTCAAAGCATCATCTAGGATGAGTTTACTGCCTAGTTGCTACATCTTGAGAGTATCTTTCGACTTACTTTCTCAATCTAGAAACAGATCCATGGGAGATTCGGCTTATGGTCATGAGAGGTATACATACTTAGCTCTTTGTTCCTTTGATCAGATTGCTTCAATGGGTTAACTCCCCTAGATGCCAACATTGTTGGTACTATGAAACGAGCTTGCATCTTTCTTTCTATAGACATCAACATTGATAGACTATCTCCTTTCATATATTCCTTAGATGCTCCTTCTCATCTGCTTCCTTCAAAGGAGATCATTACCAGAGTTGCCAAAGAGGACATTCACAGATAGTACATCCAGTCACTTGGGCCTTCCTTCCTTGCCACTTAGCTCGAAGCTTGGTTTTTACGTAGAGCATTTCTTACAAATGAAGAATGGTATCTTATGTTGTCCTCACTATCTCCAATGTCATTTGTAACACAACTTGAGGTTTCTTCTCGACCAATTGAGGGTTTGTTCCCACAAGGTATGAGTTTAGACTAATCATCATATTCTTTGTTGGGACTAGATTTGTAGTCATTGCTCCCTCTAGGAAGTGGAGATTGAGGAGCACGTCATCTTTAGATGCCCCATTTACTATGAGATTTGGGGAGATATCGTTGCCTCTATAGGGATTCAAACAACACTCTTTACTTTCGTTGGATATTATTTTTAGTGGTGCCTAGCCCTTTATATGGAAGAGGTCGTTAGCTAACAACACAAATCCCTGTAAGGTGTCTCTAGGGATCACAAAGCCCTCGATTTGATCACCTCCTCCTTCTAGCACATCTAGGAGATTGATGGCTCTAAATGACCTTTGGATATTGCTACTTCACATAGATGTGGATTGACCTGTGAGATGATGCTTTTTGCAACTCATCACTTCTACTCAAATGCCCTAGCACGTCCCCCCTCGGCAATGTGGTTTTGTTTCTTTCTGGCAGCATGACTTGACTCTTGACCGACATAGATCTACTTGTCTACGACCACCCTCCCTGCCACAAAAACAAACACATATTACATGCTTCTTCATTACCACGTGAGTTGGCCTTGGATGTTAGGTGTGATTCTAGAGGGAATGCCTTGCTTCCTCTTAGAATACCCTAGATCGGTCTTCCTAGCCTTAGATACTCCCTAATGAGCACTATTGAGTCTTTTATTGGTCCTTTCACAACGATTGATGATGGCATTCATCACTCCATTGTTTTAGGCCCAAATAGAGATATTGCCTTGGATGTTGGGTGCATAGTTTAAAAACTCTTCCAAAACTCGCCAAAACTCGGCGGAGTCCCGAGTCCTAAGGCTGGCCGAGTCCACTCGCCGCGGACTCGTGAGTCGAGTCCTGAAGAGTCCTACCCTGGGACTCGCGAGTCCTATCCTAGGACTCTCGCGAGTCCCAGGGTAGGACTCCCGAGTCTCGACCCTAGACTCTCGCCCTGTCAAATGAACGCCCAGAAACACTTAAAACTGTTTTTTTTTTGGTTTTTTTCTTCATTTTAACACTCTTTGAGGCACACAACAGGTCTGCATAGTGGATTAGAAGCTAGAGAAGAGAAGATTATGAGCTAAGGAGATCGAAATAGACTACCAATGAACAAAATGATGATATTGATCCATATGGTGAATGGACTACCAATGAACAAAATGATGATGATGTCCTCCTTACTGAAGAAGATCTTGCAGAATTGGAGAGAGGAGCAGCAAAAGCAGCAGAATTGGATGAAATGGAGGATGACGAAGACAATTTTGATTTTGAAGAACAAGAAACAACTGTAGCACCTAGTTCGAGGCCTCAAAAATTGAGTTACATTAGGAGAGGAAAGAGGAAGATGTAGATTTTATTTGGTTGTTTTTCTCATTTTGACATCATTATATGTAAACATTTATAAACTTATGATGTTGTTACTTGTTATACATTTGAAAGTTTGAAACTATGAGTATGAATCGTATGATTATGGTTCATGAATGATGAAATTTCAAATATTGAGTGTTTGAAGATCATATGACATGTGTAATGTTTGAATTATGGCTCTTATGTTCTCTAAATGCATTAATTTCTTTTTTTTTTTGGGTAAAACTACGGTTTTCTTCTTTTCCGAGTCCTAGCCGAGTCCTAGCCGAGTTTTTTGCCGAGTCCCGAGTCTGAGTCCTATTTTGGGCTGCCGAGTCCACGCCGAGTCCGAGTTTTTCAACTATGGTTGGGTGTGATTCTAGACAGAGTACCTTGCTTCCTCTTAGAATCCCTAGATCGGTCTTCCTAGCCTTAGACACTCCCTAATGAGCAATAATGGATCTTTTATTGGTCCTTTCACAACGATTGATGATGACATTGATCACCAGTTTAGGATCGAATAGAGATATTCCATGAGACTTGTCTCCTATCTGTGTAGTACTCCTTAGCGCATGCTCTTTTGGGATCTTGTTCCCTCTACTGGACTATTTGTATTGCTTTTTGGACCACATGTGATAGTGGTCCACAATTGTATTGTACTTTTGTTTCTGTTCCTTCCCCTTTTTGGGCCTCTCTGGGGTTTTCTCTTCCTAGAACTTTCTGTTGTATATCAATGTATCTCGAGTCCCATTGACCTACTTTTGGTCATTTGTGGACATTAATATAATTTCTTTATTTTTTTTTCATTTATGATAGAGGAGAATTGGGACCATAGGAAGATATCTTGAATGATGTGTACGAGAATTTAAAACAAGTAATTCTATCTCATAGCATTCACATAACCAATGCAAGCAATGTTTGTGACATAACACGATTAGTTGGTGATTACAATAATGTCAATAGAAAATTGAATGAATGAAGAGGGGTGCTATTTGGTATGACATGATACAGTTGGAACACGATGCTTGAATTGACAACATTGAGTCCCTCAAAATTGATACAGTGCAATTAGTTGTCGAGAAATGAAGGGCCCACTAGGCAACCATGGAAGTAGTACTAGAGAAGCAATCATGAACAAAACAAATTAAAAGGCCACCAACATGGCAAATATCAAGGGTTCGGATTTTGGTGGACCTAGAAAAGATAGATCGGTATTCAAACAGACAAATGACGTGCAGTTAATTATTTAACCAACTTTACCAAATAACCGTTTTTAAACATATTGTGCAATTTTTGTATAAAAGGATTATGGAAAAGAGATAACTGTTTGATTTATGTAATTTTGTATGGATTAAGTTATTAATTATCCACCATGTTTAGGTAGTAGCTTGAAGCCTATGCCTTTTTAAGTGCAAAAGCTTTGTGTTTGCGTAGCAATTGGAAACATTGCTTCTATAAATCTTTTACATATAGGTCTCAGAATGTGACTTTTCCATTCAAGTCTATATGAGGGATTCTAAATGCATCTATTATACATTTGCTAGGTCATACACATCTCATTTATTTGTTTTATAATTTTTTTTCATGGATTCAGAAATTTTCATGTGTTTGTGATAAGATTCAGCCAGTTTATTAATTCATGGTAATTGCATTTTTCTGTTATTGTAGTATCCTTTTGGCTTACGGAATTGCCTTGTTGCAAAATCTCAGAAAGTATCTTTTGCTGTTGTGTACAATGTGTTTATTGCAGATTACTATCTATAGGAGTTTATTTTTCCCCTTCCCTACCTTTAGTGGAGTTTTCATTTATGTTTGTATAGGGGGCTTAGGGGAGCTACCCATCACAATGGTAGAGATTAGAATTCTGCATCCAGGAATTTTGTCCGTTGGCCCATTCCCAGGCCCATTCCCAGCACAATAAACGGCAACACCACAGGCCATGAGAAGAATGCATATGCAGTTCAAACAAGGGAGCCATGTATGGAGTCTTGTAAATTAGGAAGGAGGTAAATAAAGATGTTTGAGAGTGATAGGGAAGGATGTCAAGTTAGGTATGACATCCCAAGCCGCTATTGTTGACAAGAGTGTTTGGATACTCTATAATGCGTTTCATGATGAGATTGACTTACAATTAGCTACTTTGTTGACCATTAAAAAATAATAGTGTTGTGGTAGTTAGAGGAAATTTAGTTGTTTGAATGCAGATCTATAAACTCTTGAGTAAATGCAGAAGGATATGAGTTTTTATTTATTATTTTGAATAAATATTAAATTGTTCTAGATTATCAATGCGGATCCACTTATCAAGGATAAATATACTATGGGCACGAAGATCCTCATGAAATGATGTAAAAAGGGACTTGATTGGAGAGTATTAGCAGAAGCATGAAGACTGTACCCAGTAAGGAGGAGAAAGTTTCATCTTAAACACCCTTGCAAAGCATCTTTTGTTAATTGTCTATTGTGTGAGATTGATGACATGTTTGTGGGAGACAAATGACCTGATAGTTGTATAGAGTGTATTGTGGTGTGCTTAGAGCTTAGAAGCGTCAAGTGAGTCGTCGAATTGCCTAGAATCATTGAAAATATTTGTTTATTAGTCACTACATCTGGTATATGACAACACAGCTTATACAAATGGCCTAAGATTTATCATGTAACCTTGAACAAAGTGTTGAGGGGCCTTGTGTTTTGAGGGAGTGCCTGGTTGGTTGGTAGGGAGGACAGCGTTTTTATGAAATGTGTATAAACACCTAAAATTGTCGTCTTAGGTAGTCAGTGCAAATTGGCTTTGGAGATGGTGAATGGTCTTTATGAACTTTATATGTATGGACTTTATTAACATTGTACTAGGAACGAGGTAAATAAAGATGTTTGTGAGATAGGGAAGGATGTCAAGTCAGGTATGACATCCCAAGCAGCCATTGTTGACAAGAGTGTTCAGTTATTGTATAATGTGTTTCATGATGAGATTGACTTACAATTAGCTACTTCATTGACCATAAAAAATTAGTGTTGTGGCAGGTAGAGGAAATTTAGTTGTTTGAATGCAAACCTATTTACTTTTGAGTAAATGTAGGAGGATATGAGTTTTTTATTTATTATTTTGAATAAATTGTTCTAGATTATCAATGTAGATCCATTTATCAAGGATAAATATAGTACGAGCATGAAGATCCTCATACAATGGTGTAAAAAGGGTCTTGATTAGAGATTATTAGTAGAAGCATGAAGACCATACATAAAGTTTCATCTTAGAACCCTTTCAAAGTATCATTTGTTAATTGTCTATTATTTGAGATGGATGACATGTTTGTCAGTGTATGGTGGTGTGCTTAGAACTTAGACGCATTAGTCAATTAAATTGCCTAGAATCATTGGAAATATTTGTTTCATAGATGCATGTGGTATATGACAACATGGCTTATACAAGTGGGCCTAAGATGTATAAACATAGTAGAATGTGTCATGTAACCTGAACAAAGTGTTGAGGGGCCTTAGGGGCCTTTTTCATTGGGGTGGGGAGGGGGCAAATTTTTGAACAATCTTAGGCTAAGTTGTTGGTTTGGGTTGGGGTTGGGTTTCAAGGTTTGGGTTAGGGCTGGGGTTCAGGGTTCAGGTACGCGAATACTGCTAATTTTTTTTGACCTAGGTATGGTACAACAATATATATATATATATATATATATATAACTCTAAGACTAAAACTTAAAAACAATAATACTTATAATTGCCAATAAACAAAATAAGAACATATCTAAATACCTCATAACTTGCAATAAGGAAAATAGTAAATACTTGTGAATTGAAAAGAGAAACCCTGAATAGAGAATCTTGGAATAGGAGGTTGGCTAAAGAGATTGAAGATGTCTGCTACCAAGGTTTTGCCTATTCCTCTATCATGTTCATCAGATTGTGGAATCAGTGGCTACTCATCTTTTTGATTGGCACTGCAAGATTGGGACTAGAATGGTGTTTATATCCAGCATTGGAGAATTTTATTGAGGGTACTACTTTCAGAGCTAGATTGATTTCTCCATTGATGTCTTCTCATGAAATTGTATGCTTTCATCCTTGGTTAGTTATGCTTATGTATCGCATGATGGATGACTTTTGTAACATGCTTATATCACATACAGTCAACATATCGAGATTGGATTGTAGAGAACTTCATTATTGCTTTCTCTGCATTATTACATTTTTGCCCGGGTTTGCCACAAGTTTCCCTTTGGGTCCTTCTGAGAAGGACCCATAGGGAACTCGGGGTGCCCGGGCGGTATCTCGGGCGGTACCTTGGGCGAACCTAGGTAGGAATCGGCCAAGGACTCGGACCCGTATCGAACCCATACCGGTATAGGGACTATTCTTGGGGAACCCGATAACTTAGATCTTGGGTGGTTAGTGCAACTTGGCTTTGGAGAGAGTGAATGGTGTTTATGAGCTTTATGTATGGACTTAATTAAAATTATACTAATGCTCAATTGAGTAGATGCCTTGGGGAGGTGGTAAAACGTACTAGAGAAGGACGCACAGGGAACCCGGGGTGCTCGGGCGGTACCTTGGGCGAACTCAAGCAGGAACCGATACAAGACCCTGACTCGTACCGAACCCATACCGGTATGGGGACTATTCTTGGGGAAGCCGACAACTTAGATCTTAGGTGGTTAGTGCAACTTGGCTTTGAAGAGAGTGAATGGTCTTTATGAGCTTTATGTATGGACTTAATTAACATTGTACTAATGCTCAATCGAGTAGATGCCATGGCGAAGTGGTAAAACGTACTAGTACCACATGACTTGGAGAGTTGTGATAGATGACTAGGGGCATTTGAGTTGGAAGAAATATGTAGATGGCTTGGGCAAGGGGGCTAGGTGTTTTATCTAAGGCATCAATTGGTTACAAGGTTTCTTGGACACCTATTTTGAGGGTGTGACAACTTGAAGAAAGCATAGATGGCTTGACCGAGATAGATTGGTTTGAGGGATAGACCATATGCTTGGAAGTTTCCAGGTGGCTTGTTGAGAGATTCTGGTAAATTTAGGAGATAACAAATAATTCTTTTGACTTTAAGACAACATTTTTCCTTGATAGAGTGGAAATGGGAGGCATTTTGAACAACTTGTCTAGAAGAAGTTTGATAATAGGAGAATTACATAATGGAAGAATGCAATAGGTGCAGTACCAAGTTGAAGATTACATTCAAGAGTTGTGAAAATGCATGTCTATTGCAGCACTTGATTAGGCCATTCAAGTCTAGAGTGGGTAAAATGTTACAATATGGGCACAAGTGTATCATCAATCACAACACCATTTGTCTGAATTGTTTTTTTCTAGAACCCACTTGATTAGGCCATTCAAGTCTAGAGTAGGTAAAATGTTACAATATGGGCACAAGTGTATTGTCAATCACAACACCATTTGTCTGAATTTTTTTTTCTAGAACCCCACCTAGAAATATGGAAGCGATATTACAATCTAAGGCATAGAAGCCCAAGAAGCATTAAATATTATAATAAACTCTAATATTGATAACAATTTGCAATCCAAAAAGCCTCTTCAACTTGGGGGTAGAGAAAACACCTTCGAACCAAGAACAAGAGTAGCATCCACAAGGCATTCTAGAAAAGATACAGCCTAGCAAAAACCTTATGCAGAAACCCACTGTAGGAGCCCCAATACAAACAATTTGCCACGAATTAGTACCAAAAGAAACAAGTAGGAACCCAAAAACCACGGTCTGACACCACCAGCAGATTCCTTACCTTCAGCAAACACTCTGGCACCCCCTTCCCAAGGACGAAGCACCTCCCCAATCTACCACCACTTCAACTGAGAAATTTGCAGGCCTGCCCATAGGGATCGAGGCATTCAAATGCACATCTCGTAATATCTCCGGATGCTTCTTGGTTCCATTAACTGTATTACTATAGAAAGTGGGGATTGTGTGATCACTTGAGACCTCAATCCTTCCATGGCAGTGCGTGACCATTAGCCTGTGCAGCACGGAGTGGATATCATGATAGAAAGTATGCAGGACATGCACCTCTTGCTCCAATAGACAAACCCTATCCGCCATAGCCTCTGAATTGCTTGCACCCAACACATTGGAACCCTTCTCCTTTTTCACCTCCTCACCTTTAGGGATGACCAGCGTGAGAAAACACCCTTGAATCAAGAATGAGAGCAGCATGCATGAGGCATTTCAGAAAAAAAGACAGCCTAGTAAAAGCCTTATGTAGAAACCCATCTCAGGAGCCCTAATACAGACAATGTGCCACAAATTAGTACCAAAAAATCAAGTAGGAACCCAAAAACATGGTCTGACACCACCAATAAATTCCTTATCTAAAACAAATACTCTAGTGCCCCCCTCCCAGGGACGAAGCACCTCCCCAACCTACCACTTCTTCAAATGAGAAATTTGCAGGCCTGCCCAGAGAGTTCAGGGCATTCAGATGCACACCTCATAATATCTCCAAACGCTTCTTGCTTTTATAAATTATGTTACCATAGAAAGTGGGGATTGTGTGATCACTTGACACTTCAAGCCTTGCATGGTAGTTTGTGACCATCAGCCTGTGCAACACCAAGTAGATATCATGATATAAAGTATGCAAGACATGCACCTCTTGCTCCAACAGGCAAACCCTATCTGCCACAGCCTTAGAATTCCTTGCACCTAACTCATTAGAACCCTTATCCTTTTTCACTACCCCATCTTTAGGGCTAAGCTCTATCGAGAGCAAGACCATTTAATCAAATTACTTGGGGAAGAACATTTGGAGAAGCTTCATGTGCAGAGCTGCATCTAGAATCCATGTAGCTAGTTTTGCAATAAAATATTACTAGACTAGGGATTAGAACGAGGCGACCCCTTAGCCCCAAGGCCTTCTTCTCCAAGCATTGCCTTTACAAATTCTAGGGCTGTTTCCAAAATACAGGTAAACATGGCCGAGATGTGTTTGTCAGACACTTTCCCCTTACTTTGGTTGGGTTTCTTTTCATTGCTTGGCTGCAAGCCATCCCAAATGCCACCACCATGCAAACACAACCAAACAGCAAACACTGCCTACAAGACTAGAAAGGAAGCTCGAGAATTGCAAGAACATAATATTTACCAGACAAATAAACCATTCAGACATGCCAATTTAAGGTCATCCACCCTTGCCCACGTTTACTGGTGTCCTTACAACATTACGAGGGGAATTAGAACCTCAAACATATTAACGCACCGTGCCACCAAATATAGAGAGGCCAAGGGGCTAAAAAACCAAAGAAATAAAAGACTTAGGGAGGTCTATAGTGAAGGACTCCATCAATTCCATTCCATGAAGATGCGAGATGGCTGTAGAGGGCAGTTATAGGCTCTTGGTTGATCCCATAATTAGCTAAAAATCAGCCACATAGTTCATGTCTACAATGCTATCTGATACTCAGAATTTGGAACCAAGCTACAATGCCGCCTCCACATAACATCTTAGCATCCAGTTTGGGCACGGTCCCTTCTGAAGAGCATTCACCACTAACAAAGTCACCTTCTACTGCCAGGTTGTCAATGTTCCTGGTTGCTGCTGTGCCATGCTTGCCATAAACGCTTCCCACTCAGCCACATTATTGGTTATAACACCCAGAAAGAGCGAACCACTGAAAACAAAGTTTCCATTAGAGTTCCTGAGCAGAAGGCCTGCTCCAGCATTTCCTGGGTTGCCTCAAGAGGCACCATTGAAGTTCAATTTTATGTAGCTCTCATGAGGGGTTTCCCATAGTCTTATTAGATTCACCTGCAATAGCATCCTTGTGCCTCCCATGCATCCTTGCAGTATTTGACAATCTTAATCCTTGAATGAGGGACCAGCAGTCTGAATTGTTTGTTCAACAGTAACATAGGTTTCAAAAATTTGATTTCCACCCTCTTTAAATGTCTGGTCTGAATCCCAAGTTCTTATGCAGTCGAGTTTTTGAGATACTCTTAAGCAAGATAACCAAGGCTAATTGGTTGGCCTAAGTGGAGGAGTTTAGCATCAAGTGAGTTCCAATAATGTAAAGATTGCAGACACATATTTGGCTGGAACCAATTAAACAATGTCTTAGACGTTGAACTAAATGTGTCTTCAATTATTCTTAATGCTAAGCAAGTGAAGTGGGGATGACATCTTTTGGTGCATGCCCTAGGATATGAAACAAAGTAAGCATGGGTTGTAAACAAGCATTTTTATGTGCAATTGGATCATGCCCTGATGTAATGAAGTTCCTGGCAGGTATCCCCCAATTGTTTTGAACTTTTGTGGAAAGGCTACCTCATTTTGCATATATAAGGTTTCACAGTAATTTTTTTGGTATGGTCTGGTTGATAGCAAATCACTTTTGTGTAAACATTCAAGGTATTGATTATTCCACAGTGGGTGATCATTGTAACATGAACTTCATTGAGTAAAATGAAAGCCCATGACGTGATTTTCTATGTCTTTTGCAACTGAGTATATTTTTGCAATTGTGTTTGTTTTTTTCTTTCACTACCAATCTTACTGAACTTGTACCTACGATACCACTTAAACATTGGCTTGTTTCATGATTAGTTGTTTTTTTGGTCCTGACAAAATATCTTTTCAATTGTGGGGTATTTAGTTGTGTTGGGTTTAATGTCTGAAAATAAATGCTAGTTTGCTAATTGGTTATGGCTCAAGAGTCACGATTAAGTTTTACATATTGATCACACCCTGTACTTTAGTTTTTCATTAAATTGTTATGTAAAGCCTGGCTTGTACTGCAGTGCAAGGATTGGCGTTTGGTCAGTCTCTTGCTATTTGCTTCTGTATCAAACAGCCTTGAAATAGAGAAGAAAGATATCATACGAGGAGTTGATTAAAGTGAAAGAAAGATGCTCATGCATCCTTTGTCCAAACCAGTCAAGTAAAGAGGCAAATTAGCTTGATTGGATAATCCCAAAGCCTCTCCCTGTCAACTTGCCTACACCTCTATTCGACTCACATATTGCCTGTTAAATCTGTACATTTCAATCAGTTCTTCTTTTTATTTTTGCAGCAAAAATTATTCAGCTTTGTGCACAGAGAATCACGCTATTGATGGGTTTCTGGTGCAATTGAATGGAAGCAGACATTTATGCGGCATAAGGTCACCTTAGCTTCGAGTGGATTGACAGCAACCTCACAGAGAGAGATTTCTCCAAGGTGTCGAGATATGACAGCTAATTCCATGACTGATTCATCAGCAATTGTACATAATAGGAGTGTACAGTTCAGTGAGAAGCCAGTTGACACAGGAAGCGCAGAGAAAGTTTGTAGCATGAGATCTGGAAATTTAAACAGGTTATTGAAAGATGAAACTTCTGAGGCTAGGACTTGTACATATTCAGAAAATTCTGGGAATAATGATATTTACAAAGGGGCTGTTGAGTCTGCCAATGTAAATTCAACTGCACTAGCACCTAACAACATTTTGGATAGAAATGCTACTACCAATTTCACTGTGAATGAAAGAAAATTTTCTGGTGATTTAAAACTTTATCAAGACCAGGGAATCCACAAGGAATATGACAACCCAATGGATATTTGTGATAAATCTGGCAAGAAATCTGTACATAATTCTGCCAAGGTTAATGAAAATATGTCAGGTGGAGGTGTTCTTCGATATGCACTGCATCTCTTTTTTCTCTGCCCTTCACTCAAAAAGGGGTCAAATCCACCAGTAAAATGTAACTCGGATCCTCTGCTGCCATCTGCTATTTCAGACAATTCTATGCAAGTTGAAGATGAAAGGCGTTTCTACTTGTACAATGACCTGCGAGTTGTTTTCCCACAACGGCATTCAGATGCAGATGAGGGCAAGGTATGAGGCTTGTTATATCATATTTCTTGAGTCAAATTGAAGTTAATCTCTATAAATCAGTTGCTCTGAAATATATCAAAATTTTGCTTTGCTTGCATATAATTTGACATTATGTTCTATGAAAGCATAATACATTTTTATATATAACAAGTTCAACAACAGTGATGGCAGTTTAGTGGTTTGGAAACAAGTAGAAATGATGTGTTTGGCAAGCATACTAAAATGCATGTCTGTTGGTCTATGGTCTAGTGATAAGGTGGAGCACTTATCATCATGATGGGGCAGGTTTAAAACTAGTGGGCTTGCTCACAGTGATAATACAGAGACTAAAAAGTGTATTTTGGCAACAAATAAAAGTGGATAAAGAGGGCATTATTAAAGCAAAATACAAAACTGAATATGTGAAATCTATAAAAAATTCAATATGTACTTAAATGTGTCTGTATGGCTGTGGTCTAGCGGTAAGGTGGAGCACTTATCACCACAACGGCCTGGTCGAAAACAATTGGGCTAGTTCAGAGTGGTAATGCAGAGATTAAAAAGGGTGTAATAAGGTTGTTTTTAAAACAAAGTTGAAAAATGTATTTCAAATGTAAAAGATTATTATAATTTCAATTCCCATGTTGTTATAGAAATTAATTCTAGATAGAAGGGATTATTCCCTGTTGAAATAAGCAGCTGTTTCTATGGTTTCAACTTGTTCATTAAGATTTCCTTATTTTATTTGCTTATAATGGATGCCATATAGATACAACCCTTATGGCTATTCTGATTATATCTAGGTTTCAAATTGCAAGGTGTAAGATTAAATGAGAATCCAATTACACAAGCTTGAATCTAGGTGCATGAAGAAAGTTACAATAGCTATAAACACAAAACAAATAATGTAATATGCAATAATACAAGCTATTCCAAAATAGAGGAAATGAATTAATCAACCAAATCAACCATCAAATGAATGGATGAAGTACATATAAATAAGCTCAAGCATGCACAAGTCAATGTGCCAAGTGTCCTTGAGGAGAGCAGTGAACTAGAGATTGACTCATAGAGGTGTCTAATGAACTCATCTTGATGAGGGAGATATTGCATGTGCTCCCATCAATCAAGGAGATTGCATGTGCTTTTATTTCCTATTTTACTCAAGTAAATAAATAATAATTACCTAACTAAACTTAACATAAAGTGCAATTAATTATTAATTACACCAACACCCCCCCTTAAGTGCAACTTAGTGAGAAATGTGAAATGTGAAATGGGTCTTGACTACAAGGCCATGTTAGGTACCCATGTATAAACAGTCTCTCACAAATAGAGAAAAGGAGAAAAACAGTTTCTCCAAAAGAGAGGAAATACAAACAAAAGGACTCAAGCCTCCACAAAAGATGTCCCAAATGATTAGGAACATCGAGATGAACATTAAGAACTCCATTGAAGCATGAAGATGCTGTAAATAATTGCCAAAGAAGAATTGGCGTATTTGAAATCTCCACTAAAATAGGATGAAGATCAGGATCAAAGAGGCACAAATCTGTATGAGTGACCCCAAGGATACACTACTTGAACATAATGTAAGATGGCACACGAGGCAATCTGACAATCGAAGATATAGATGGCACAGACAATGTACCAATGGTCTCAAGAATGTTGATCGACCTATGAAGGTTTGCCTTCAAGGCGAAACCAAGGAAGCATTAGCACAAGTTCTAATAGTATGATACCCCTCATAATGCTGGCAAGGGAGAGGTATGGCAGATCCATTGAAAGTGCATGAAGAAGACATAGAAGCAACATCAAAAGATGCACAGATGAAGTACCTGCACCTAATAAAGGGTGGCAACACAAGGCACACACGCATGAAGGCATACAAAGTTGTGATTGCAACTGGCGCACACAACAACCCCCCATGGCACTTTATAAAGTAGTGCAAGTACAATGATGGCACAACATGATGTGCAAGATCCCCAAAATACAATATGACACTTTATTTTAATGCTTTTACAAATCAGATAGTGCTTACAATAGGAGCTTATAATGTCCAAAAAACATCACATGCTGAAAATACAATTCTACTACAAAATGAAAGGAAATCGATGGCGGCATGGCGAAGTGCATGGAAACACATGCACTTAAAAAAAGGGACCCCAAAAGGAGTTTGTATAGTCAAGATATGGTCCATCGAAGTTCCCAAGACAAGAACTGCACAACAACAACATTGAGAAAATAGAAATCTGGAAAAAACCACAAGCCCAAACTGAAAACCATCTGCACCACTGCGAAGATCATGAAATTCTGCCCCATTTTAAAAACCATTGCACTAAAAAAGACCTTCGTAATAGAGGGCTGCCAACTTTAGAAACCTTGCCAAATTGGTTATAAAAAACTCCACCAGATACATGTAGAGCTCCTCCAAATATAGCAACTGGCTAAATTTGCCTCTAAAAAAAGAGGTCCTGCTAAATAAGCCAACAAATGGCACAAAAATCGAGGCTGGGTGTATTTTTCAATGCAGGTATAGAATATTGTATTGGGCATGTTTTTTTTAATTGAAAAAAATTAACAAAAATATTATTGAAATTTTTTAAAGAAGTTTTAAAAAAAACTATGGGGTGTGGGAGGTCGAACCCCCACCACACAACACCATAAGGGGGTTTTGCGGCCCAAAAAAGGGGTCTGTGAGCCCCTTAAGGGACTGCAGCCCCAATGGGGGCACGGGACCTAGGCTTGCAACCTTGCAGGGTGGTACCCTGTGCAGTATACTATGCAAGAACCACCTGCTTAATATATATTTTTTCTGAACTTTTTAATAACAAAAAAACCTCAATATTTTTTTTAAAAGATTTTTTTTAATAAAAAAATCAGAGAACAAAATAATTTTTTTATTACCTCATACTATGTGCTTGGGAGGTTGTACGACTTCACGAGGCAGGTTTCGACGATTTGACAATCGATCTTAAGGTTTTTGGGCCTTTTGAGAGTGCAATGGCAGAGTCAAATTTGACCCAAAATGCTCTGAAAATTAGCTTTCCTCTAGATCCCGAAAAAAACACTAGATTCAAACCCTTGCAGATCTGTCCTCTAGTGTCCAAATTTGATGAACCAAAAGTCAAATATGACTTTCTCAGCTACTCTGGGAATAATGGTGGGCTCTGATCTGATGTAGGTATCACTGATGTGAAGCTCTAGATGAAACCCTTCTTTCCTCAATGGATATGAACAAACTTAAACACCAACAAAGCTCTGATACCATGTAAGATTCAATGAGAATCCAATTACACAACCCTGAATCTAGGTGCATGAAGAAAGTTACAATAGTTCTAAACACAAAACAAATAATGTAATATGCAATAATACAAGCTATTCCAAAATAGAGGAAAGAATTAATCAACTAAATCAACCTTCAAATGAATGGATAAGGTACATATAAATAAGCTTAAGCATGCACAAGTCAATGTGACAAGTGTCTTTGAGGAGAGTAGTGAACTAGAGACTGACTCATAGAGGTGTTAGTGAACTCATCTTGATGAGGGAGATATTGCATGAGATATTACATGTGCTCCCATCAATCAAGGAGATTACATGTGCTCTTATTTCCTATTTTACTCAAGTAAATGAATAATAATTACCTAAATAAACTTAACATAAGGTGCAATTAATTGTTAATGACACCATCACAAGGAATGATAATTAAGTCATTTGTTCATAACTTCATATGAGTCACAGTTAAAAATGTAGAATTTCTTTTAAAGGCAGCTGGCCTGTTTCAGTTTCATTATAACAGGCATCCTTTATAGAATTTTATAGGATTTCTTTAAAATATTGCATAACATATGTTACTACCCAGTTCCAACTGACACATGATATGCCCTAATTTGCTCAAGAATCACAACCTCAGTTCTGCCTAAAACTTTAAGCATCCTATATGGAGATATGAACATTAAACACGGCATTGTTTAGCATGACATACTGGAACAAAATCTTATAATAACCTAGCCAGCCACCAGGCATAAGTGGCCATTGCTCATATTCCACACTACATGGGCATATGTGGTCTATCTGCACCCGGACAATTGTTATCAGTGGATGGGAAGTGGACTGGGAGAAAAATCTTGCTTCCTTCCAGGGATGTTCAGCAGGGGCAGTTTAGTCCATGCCATTCTCGTAGAGCCATCATTTGTGTCAGTCCTCTTGTGATGATTGATGAGGATGCTTACTCTCTGCTTCAGACTCTGATAGAGACTAGGGCCTTGATTTCCATTAGCCCCTCCCTCTCTGCTCTATTGGCAATTGGCCTTCTTCATGATTATTTGTATTATACAGCTTTGTCTATTCTGATTTTTACAGGGTTTACAGCCTGTTTGTCAGGTTCTTTTGCTTCCTAGTTTTAGTTTTAGATACCATTTTAAGTGAATGTTCTTTTTAGCACTCTTGCTACTGCAACAAGCTGTACTTTTGAGTCCCTTTGACTTAAGCATTCATATTATTTCCTTCATTTTTTCTTCAAATCCGGGATCTTCATTTTCTGTATCTGCAGACCACCTCAAGAAAAGTATGATATACACATCTAAATCTGGGATCTTCATCTTCCCCCCCAAATTGATGAATTTCAGCAAATAGTTATCTGGACTTTCAGTTCAGACATCCGTTTAGTTTTAGATACCATTTTAAGTGAATGTTCTTTTTAGCACTCTTGCTACTGCAACAAGCTGTACTTTTGAGTCCCTTTGACTTGAGCATTCATATTATTTCTTTCATTTTTTCTTCAAATCCGGGATCTTCATTTTCTGTATCTGCAGACCACCTCAAGAAAAGTATGATATACACATCTAAATCTGGGATCTTCATCTTCCCCCCAAATTGATGAATTTCAGCAAATAGTTATCTGGACCTTAAGTTCAGACATCCGTTAAATGAGTACCAGTCATATCATGTGTTGAAGCAATAAAAAACAACCTTGAAGAAAGTCTGCCTCTAGACTTGCAAACTTTAATCTTCTATGTGATTCCTTCACATTGTAACAACAACTCTGTCCAGATTGCCAAATGTATGCTGCCTTCGTCAGCCTACGGCTTTAACCACTAAACATATCACTACTACTGTCAGCAATTGCAACTAACCAAGAATTCAGGACAGACTTAAATTCAGATCGGATATGCAATCAAAAGCACAATTTGAGAAAATAAATTGATGCCAAAATAAACAAATTCTCTAATTATCATCATCAGCAAATAGCCGAGAACCATTCCACATTCTAGCAGTGGACTTTTTGCTATTGTTACACAATCTGGTATCAATGCTCTAAACAAATTTTACATTTTACCATAAGCTTGTCTGTAAGACGTTTATTGCTAGTGTATAAAACAGGTTACAGGAAATGTATAAGCTTCCCAGTTGGTAAATTGTAATACCAAGGGAGAACTGGGGTGAAATTAACTGAAAAAATATGAATAAGATTGACTTTAAATGAGGATCTTAGTATCTTAATTTGGTTTAGGCCACAGTTAAATTGTTCTCTCCTGATGCAGTAATTTGTAGGGAGAATTGGAATTGTGGATGCAAATAACTGATTGTACGATTGACAAGATTGACTATTAGAGATGAGGGTGTTTATTGTCATAATTTGGTTTAAGCCACAGTTACATGGTTTGTTATCCTGATTCAGTGCATATTGCAATTGTTGTTGATCTGTGGCAGTTACAAGTGGAGTGTCATTTTCCAGCAAATCCGAAGTACTTTGAGTACGGTAACTGAAGAATTTCTTGTTCAATAGTGGGGGTGCCAAGCTAACTGTAAATACCACTTGGTAGCCTATTTATTGACATACCTTGTAAAGAATTCAATTCAAGCAATTGCTGTTATGTGAAATTTGGCTTCTCAACAATAATGTAATTATCAAGTTGAGATGTCAACAGAATTTAGGCTGTAAAATTGACTTTTCTAATTCATTGATTTGATGCACATTTTGGGCCCATTGGCATGGCATCCATCACTTTTGGGCTTGATTGTGGATGTCAATTTAGAGGAATTTATAACGGCAATATGCTCTGTTAACTAAATCACTTGCTACAAATCATGTAAATTTGTTATCCACATTGCAATAATATCAATGCAATCGAGATTCAACATTGGTAGGGCTAATCAAATATTTATGATTGTCACAAGTTATGAGGAGCAATGTGTGATGAGCTGAGTTGAGTGCACATGGTAGTTAGCTGGAAGACTATCTGGAGTAAAAATTATTCACAAAAATGAAACTAAGTAGGACTTCAGACATGTGGGAACAGACCTATGCAAAGCAATTCTATTATCTGAATCTTGATTTCTTCCAACAATTCAATTATTAATGAAATCTAACAGTAAAATTTCTTCATGTAGAGCAAATGAACATGTACCTGTGGCCTATTTGACAAGCTATGATGAGCAGTCTCCTTTATGAGCTGACTATCAATGTTATTTGGGTAGGGACTCTCTAGACAAAGGGTTGAAACTACAAAGATGCAGACTTGAAGCATTTAGAAATGGTTCTACCGCTATATATTCGATTGGATTGCAGCAAGTATTCGGGGACACCACGCTAAATTCTTGGATTCTAGATGTGTTAAGGCAGAAGCAATATTAAACAGTGATTCAAAAGTTAGACAATATTCAGAGAACAAAGAACTTTATTAATTTGCGTGTTTGATGTATATCTTCTACCAGCCATGTAAATTTTGTGATATTTGACGACTATTATCTATCTAGATTATATATACATCAATGCCAAAAAGTGGTGAAGGCTTAATAACCTTTAAGAAGCAAGATGAAACAGCTCATTAATTGGAAACTTTACCTCACTCGATAGTTGCACTGAGCTTTAGCAATATGTATTGGTTATACGAAGGGTTCTGCCCTTATAAAGGATGGCGGCGCCAACATTGTCAACGCTTAAGAGTACCATGTGTTGTAGGTTGATCTTAGTGGTTTGGATTGTAGGTATATTGGGACCTTGAAGAACACAAATGATTAAGACTAAGGTTTGGTGCATGCTTTGAAGTCACTACTGCCCATATACAAGTATTCATTGCTACCATTTAAGCATGTTCCATTTGAAACACGTGGTACCTGTTACACATTTTGAAAATACCATAGACCTTTAAAGGTGGTATACAATATTGTAGACCACAAAAATCAGTTGCTATTATTGTAAGCGGATGCTTGGTTAAGAGATTCTTTCATATAATTTTTAAACATTGAATCTTTCATATAATACAATCCTACTATTCTACGTACCCTAACACAATAATAAAATAAATTTCTTATGATTGGATTTTGTTTGACACTCTTGATAAGCAAGTCAAGAGATGTATCTTAGAAATAGTGGGGTTAACCGCTCTAGCATCTTCCCTCTATTGGATATTTAGTATCACTAGTGGTTTTAGTGTCAATTGGATATTTAGCATCACTAGTAGTTTTAGCGTAGTTTACACTCTAGCTTTTGAGTACAAAATAAGTTTCGTTTTGTGTTACCCAATAAATGGTGAAAACCATATAAATTAATTGTCAAAGCTTTGGAGGCTTGACCCAATAAACCCCAAACCAGCTTTGCCTCATTGATTTGTGGAGTCACAAGGTTCAGGAAGATTTGAACTGCTGTTGGCCATTGGCAAACATACAACACGCTCCAATCAGCCTATCGTCCATTCATTATCATATATAGTTAGTTATTAAAGGGAAAATTTGGCAACAAGGCATAAAAGGGAAATTTTATTACTTTGTTATTAAAGGAAAATTAATTTAAACCTTTATTGTGTGCATTAATTAGACTAACAATTAAATTAAAAAATATAGAAATATCTAGTCATTGTAAAAATTTTGGTAAGAAAACATGAAAGGAAATTTAATTACGTTGTTATTGAAGAGAAATTAATTTAAATCTTTCTTGTGTGTATTAATTAGAATAACAATTAAATTAAAAAAATATAGAAATATAGAATTGAACTATTAATTTAATAATACATATATGATTTAGCTTTTGTACAAATGAAACTAAGTTGAGGTAGAGATTATATGCTTATAAAGAAGGAAATTGCAAAAAGAGTATAAAAAAAAAGACAAGATCATGAAAATAGATTCAACAATTGGTTGAAAGTTGATTCTGGTGCAAAAACTAATTTCTGATGCTACACTAGTGCACCTGCAAGGATGTCGGTGCGTTCTAGTCCTTAGTGTGCAAAAAATAAAGAATGCTGGTTATTCGAATAAATCGATAGATGAGAGTTTAATAACTTTGGGAAACGAAGTTGAGTTTTTCAAGAAGAGAAGAAGAAGAGATGTATCCTTAAGAAGAGGGGGGTGACACGAGTTTTACAAATAGAAATAGTCAGTTGTGCGTACGCATAATCTTGCAATGGTTATTCAAAACTCAAAATAAATCAAAACATTGCTAGAAGGGTTTTATGAAATGATACTAGTCAATAAATTTGCAAAAATAAAAAATAAATGATGAAATAGTTTTCATCAAACAAAAATCCAAGCTGGGTTTCACAATATTGAGATTCCTTCCCAAAAAAGAGTGAAAACCTTCAATAACCTTGCAACACAAATGTCATTAAAAACTTGCAAGAAGCATAAATCCCTAAAACCTTTATATAAGTCGATTGCTAATGATGTAGAAAGTTGTAAATTTTTGAGAGGAAAATCAACATAGAAAATGCATGAATGCCTTTTTGCTATTGAAAGAAAAGAGCAATGGAGTTTTTTGGGAAAGTTGTAGAATGAGCATGGAAGGGTTAAGAGAATGAAAGAACAAAAATAGAATCATTAAGAGAGCTAAATGTTGCCCCGAAGGATTCTTCAATAGACAAAAGAGGAGTTGTTGAGGGAAAAATGTGAAAAAGTGATGTGATTGTTAGGGGTTTTGATAAAAAATAGAAAGAGTGTTTAAATGTTGACACTTCTTCAATAGACAAAAGAGGAGTTGTTGAGGGAAAAATGTAAAAAAGTGATGTGATTATTAGGGGTTTTGATAAAAAATAGAAAGAGTGTTTAAATGTTGACACTTTTTATTGTGGGCACTAGTGGTGGAATTGTGGTAGCATTTGAAACACAATGTTTGGTAGAAGGCGTAAGTGTGTGGTAGGACCACATAAGTGTGGGCTTAAACAAAATCCTAGAAAAATTGCTAAAACAAAGTCAAAATAAAATTTGGCAACCAATGAGAGGGAAAAGACTTGGAAAATACTCCTAAAACAGGCTACAAGAATGAATACTAAAACGAGTCTAATTTATAGAGTAGAAATTGCAAAAGTATGTAATATATAAAAAAGGATACATTGCATCTTTGTTGGCCAAACAATTTGTGCTTTGATTTGAGATTTGCAAAATAGACATGTTATGAAAAATATTTTTTTGCAAGACAAATGTGTTAGAAAATATAGCTTGCAAAACAAATATGTTAGCATATATATATATATATAGAGAGAGAGAGAGAGAGAGAGAGAGAGAGGTCTCCATAGGTGTGGATAAGGGGAATCTAAAGAGAGAAGGGGATGTAGTTGGAAGAGATGATTCTATATATACAGAGAGAGAAAGATTTCCATAGGTGTAAATAAGGGGGATCTAAAGAGAAGCAACATGTCTAGGAGGGGATTAGTTGGAAGAGATGGTTCTTGGACTTTGTTGCTTGAAATCATAAAGAAGATGTTATGAATTATTAGGACCAATGTACTTTGTTTTTGATTATATAAACGCTTTTGGACAGAGCTATGAACTACAATTTGGAAGGACCCCAAAACATTGTACATCAAGATAAAGCGAAAACAACATGAGATAAAAACATACAAAGAAATTGGCTTTAAACCCATAAAAGGCCCCATGAGAAACAACCGAAACAACAAACACACAACAAAGGGACGGAAAGAGCTAAAACAATCATGGAGGTTTGAATCCAAACCTCTCTAAAGAACTTTGAATTGCAACCAAAGCCTGACCCATATGGGGAATAATCTACCTTTTTGACTAGTGTACTTTGTGTTGGGTGATTCATTTAGTAAATAAATAATAAAAATAAAAAAATGCTATGGCATAGGGGTTGAAAGTAGAAGTCTTGTGTCATAGCCAAAAATGTTGTGGCATGGGGGTAAGCGCAAGAAGATGAGTTGCAACTGTTTGTCCTGTTTTTCAAATTCAAATTTTGTCATATTTGGAGTAAAAATTTGAAGCACTTACACAAAATATTAATATGACGTTAAAATATGAAATGTAGGATTTTGTTTTTAGTTTTCAAATATATAATTTTTTCTAATATCTAGATGATAAAAGTTGGTTTGCTCTAGGATGTACAAAAGGAAGCTTTTTAAAACTCCCCTATTTTTGGCCAAAGCATGCATGTGTACGACCAACATAATTTGACATAAATGAGGGTATTCTTTTAATCAAAGATGCACATGATGTTAGTTAAGATATTTTTTTATAAATATATATATTTTTTTAAATTAATTTTTTTGGCCCTAATTACTGATTACTAATTTTTTTTCATCATATAGAGAATGATGTTTAGATTGGTCAGACATAATTTTTTTTCAAGAAACTTTCAAAATCAAAAGTTATTAAAAAAAGGTAACGTATGTTATTTCAATTTTATGAGTATTTTTGTTTAAAAATTAATTAATAAATAGAAAATTATGTCCAATTGTAAAAAAAATTGTATATTTGAAAATTAGATTTTGTGATTTTTAATGGGTTTTAATTGTCAAAAAATTCTGAAAAAAAGTTGTCAGCCATATTGGTGAAATTAGTTTTTCTCTTGGTGTTTACATGGCCTTGTACTTGTAGGTCCAAGGCTAAGGCTTAGGTTTCTGAGCCTTTTCCAAGCCTAAAACCAAAGCGAAGTCGTAGGTTTCAAAATTTAAATTTCATGGAACGTGTACCCGCTTAGAAACGGGTACCCGTTCTAAAAAATGGAATACATACTAGAAGGAAACGGGTACCTGTTTCAAAATGAGTACTCGTTTCAGATACAAATAGAACGGGCACTCGTTTCAGTTACATCTATTGTTGGTCCAATTTTAGCTTTTCAAAATGGATGCACGCTCCTAAACGGGCACACGTTACAAATGAACACCCGTTTAGGAACAATAGCCTGAAGCGAAACAAGTACCTGTTATTTTCAAAGCGGGCACCGGTTTCTATTGGGTTTTTTTTGCCCGCATGACTTCCATGAAAAGTGGACTCATCTTCTTGCATTTACCCATGGAGCAAAATATGTAGATAGTGTAGAGGATATGCTCCCCTTTGAAATGATTGTGTAAGATGAGGAGCAATCATTTCAAGGAGATAAGAAAGATAGGAAGAAATACATGAAGGTAGAATAGAGGGAGGAGCAATAAAAGAGGATAGTTGCCCCCAAAATGTGGAAGAAACATAGAGAGAGAGAGAGAGAGAGAGAGAGAGAGAGAGAGGTTGCTATCAAAGAGGATGGTTGCACTTGAAGTATATCCCTATGAAATGGCAACAAGTGAAGAAATGAAGGTGTGAGTGCCACATAAAAGGTAACAACAAAACCAAATGGGAGAATGTAGAAGTGGAATCAACCAAGAAAGGAAGTGAAGTGATTATATGAGAAAAAGAAAGGAAATATCTGAAGGACGAGGTGTACCAAGAGTGAATATAGAATATAGGGAAGGAATGCCAACAATAGATTGAAACAACTCATGAGAAGTGGATCAGTTACTCAGATAATGGTGGCAATAGGAGGCAAGGTAGGATTAGGAGAGGCATCAAGGGTGGCAATAGGGTTTACAACAGGAATGGGTGGAAAAGGGCAAATTGTGGAAGGGGTAGACATGGATTGGTTTGTGTAAGTATTGACATCAAAGAGGTAGGGGCCAACATCACGTGTATCATAGGTTGAGGATGTATCATGTGTATGTTTGGTCTCATTTATCAATGTAGAATTGTCATCAAGAGGTGGGAGGTGCATCATTAGAAGAGAGTGATAGCACCTTCATCAATGAGATCTTGAATCTTAGATCTTAGATCTTGAGAATGGTTGGTAGAGTGGCCAAACATCCTATGATATACACAAGAAAGGTGGGATGAAGGACCATGCTTATGAGGTTTTTCTAAATTGGATAGGTGGAAGGGATATACGTTTGGATTCCAAGAGGATGGGTAGGATATGGTTAGGAGAGTAGGCAAGAGGTGTATAGGATTGTGTTTCATGTTTGGATGGATTGGGATAAAGTTGGGTAGATAGAGAAAGGTTACAAGGTGGGTCCATGAATGGAGGTGTAGGAGAGGGTTGGTCATATTTGAGGTGAGGATACTCTAAAAAGGTTTGGTCAAGTTCAATGGCACGAAGAGCTAAGTTAGAAAGAGAATGGAATATTTGAGACATTAAATCCTTTCAGATATGTGGCACAAAAGAGAGGCATGATAAGGTTGTTAGGAAAGTTGGAAATCCTAGTGGACAAGCAAGGAAAAGAAATAAGGTAAAGTCTTGGACACTTACATGGGGATCTTGCTTAGATTAGGCAAAGTGCATAAGGTAAACCAGAGGGTTTAGATTATAATGAAAATGGGAGATAAAAGCACGAGCAACATCAAAAAAGGAGTGTAGGGAGTCAAGAGGTAAGGTATAAAACCAATCCAAGGCTAGATCTATTAAGGTGCTAGAAAAGAATTTGCTCAAAACATAGTTTCATAGGTATGGGTTAAACATAGAGTGGAGAAGTGTCTCACATGATGCAAGCCATCAACATGGCCATTATACTTGTCAAAGGGAATAGTCCCAATACCAACAAGAGAAGTGTATGTGAGAATCTTAGGAGACAAAGGGGAGCATAGCCATGTAGATGTAGGAGTAATATGAGGACGAAGATAATTTTCCAACTTAGAGAAAGCTCCAAGAGTTTGGCATAGACATAGGATAAATTGAGTGAAGTTAAACTCTATGGGTCCTATTTAAATTAAGCTCACTAGACATAAGAGAGTTCACATCAGGTTCACCAAATTTTGCTATCTTGTTATTAAAGAGATTAATTTAATGTTTCTTGTGTATATTAATTAGATTAACAATCAAATTATTTTTCTTGAGAAAAGAAGTACAAAAAGATAAAATTGAACTATTAATCTAATTAATACATTTATGATTTAGCTTTTGTACAAATAGAATTAGGTTAAGGTAGAAATTGTGCTTATAAAAAAGGAAATTACCATGAATATAAATATAGACAAAGGTCATGAAAATAGGTTCAACAATTGGTTGAAACTTGATTTTGGTGCAAGAGTTGAATTTTGATGTTGACACAAGCACACCTACAAGGATGTTAGTGCAACAACAGTTCAATCTTTTGTGTACAAAAAAAGTGTTAGTACAATTGACAATGATCTACAAAATAGAAATAAACACGAGATTGCACGCTAGAATATATAGAAATAGAAATTACCATTTATATTTAAATTAACAAAACCTTGCAAGCTTAGCTCAAAACAACAAATGTCCCTCAATGAGAGAGTCTTTCAATTCTCTCGCAAATTTTTATTCCGCACTAGAACATGAGGGTTTGGGTTGTCACTTGGTGATGTAATCAAAGCAAAGCCTACTAAAAAGAAACTAAAAAAAGGACACTTGTTTTTGATATCCAAGATTGCCCCAAGGCGCAAGGAGAAAGCATACACAAGTGCCCTTTTGGGATGGAAAAAAAGTGAATGAAGAGGTGTTTTTGATTCCCAGATCACCTTGTAGTGTGAGGGAAGAGCATACACACTTCTTATTCACACAAGCATGGAAAACATGTTCATTAACCTTAAGAAATCAAATGTGCTAATATGCACAAGGGATGCTTTTTGTTCCCAAGCTTACCTTACAATGCAATGAAAGAGCATATACACACCTTTGAACAAATTAATCCAACAAACAAGTTAATTTTAGTCTTAAGGAAATGATTAAAAAAACATAAATGGGGTTTGATAATAAGTCTTTTTCAAGAAAGACCTACATCCCACTTGTTAGTAGTCTCAAAGGTCTAGGGCTTTAACAATCAAACTTGCAAATAGTTAGAGATAAATCCATAATATAATCAAGCCCACCAGTCAAACAAAGGTCTACAAAAGATAATTAAAATAATGTTGGAAAAAGTATGATGTAGCACATATGCCAAAGCACAATGTAGAGATGCTTCACACAAGGCAAAAATGTTGATTTACAGGGTAAAGATGCCAAACTAAGCTAAGTCAGATAGAAATGATAGATGCCTCTAACTACTACATAGATGCCTCAGACACTACACATATGCCTCTACATAGGGTAGAGATACCTTAGATGACATAAATGCCTCTATTGACTATAGAGATGACTTAAAGGCTACACAAATGCCTTTACATAGGGCAAAGATGCCTCAACTGACATAAACGCTTCTATTGACTGTAGAGATACCTCGAGCCTAGAAAATAGGGTTAGCACAAAAAATGATTATAAAACCAAATTCTCACAAGAGAGTTAGCACAATAGGTTAGCAAACAACATCTCCTGCAACTAGGTTAGTCTAGTTAAGTAAAAAATGACAATGGTGAAGTGAAAATATGATGATTCTAGACAATATTCAAAGAGAGAGGCCTATGCTCAAAAGGAGTCTATCTGAGGTTTAAAGGATCCAAAGTCTTACAAAACCAAGAGTTAGGGCTAAAATACAAAATAAATGAAGCTCACAAAAGGTGTGAACCTACAAAAGATGATGTTAGGGTCATGAAATGCAAAGAAAGACATAGATACCTTGAGAGTTGGTGCAAATGCCTCTAGATTGACATAAACACCTCACACTAGGGCGCATACACCTTGAGCTACAAACACAAGGGTTAGTCTAAGAAATCAATTAAAACCCTACAAATCAAGGTTAGTTAGAACCCCAGGGATGACAAATGATGTATCCTGCAATTTGAGGTTAGTATGCAAGCCAGATGAAGCCAAATTTTGCATGGTAACAATCCACAAACCTTAGGCAAATGTGCAATAAAATGACAAACAAGACTCTGTAAAAAGCCTAACTAGTAAAGAGGATGTTGCCAAGAAACTCCAGAAGCCCAAAAACCTACACAAAAATGGAGTTAGGGTTGTGAAATGCAAGGAAAGGTGTAGATAACTCTATTGACTATGTAGACACATTAAACTAGGGTGCAAACACCTTGAGCCTATAATAAAACTCAAACAATTATCCAAAACGAATAGAGATGCCTTAGGGAGCTACAAAGACATTGGGAGGCATGTGCACACTGGTACACAAGGTAGAGATGTTGGAGCTGAGCAAACACATCCAAAAATTTGTAACAGGATCACTCAAAACACTTGTAATATCCAAGCCCCTTATGGTTTTTTGTGGTTTAGTTGAACCTAGTACGTTTTAAAGTTTTTGCATTTTGACATAACACATGCATGTACATATATTTCGAAAATAACAAGAAAATGCAATGCCCAGTTGCTTGTTTTAAATGAAAATGCTTTTCAACTCATAAACATACAATACCCATGTGAGAAATACACAAGAATGTCAAAGATTCAACATACCCATTAGTTGGTATAGAAAATATAGGTCTGATATAATTGTTACAACATGTTGGGACGCTTTAGAATAGTTGAGAATTCAATATATAATATCTACAGTACATTAATGCATAGGACAACAGCCCTTTCAAGTGTTGACGCATCCAAAGCAACCTAAAATGCAAGAAACAACAGAATAAAGACCTCTAGAAACCCCATGCCCCTCTGCTGGTTTGGTACGACCTGATTCAACAGTGTCTAGGAGACTCAACATTACTAAAAACTCCTCAACTCTGCATTCTAGTTGCTGGGACTCAGTTGTAGCAAATCAACACTCGATATATGAGTGATAAACTGCATTTTGAAAGCCCACACAACCTTATATCTACCCCACAATTGTATGACCTGATATGAGAATGGTATGACTTGTCTAGGGGTGTAAAGCACATTAAAATAGCTCCAAAATCACATCTATAACCTGCAATATGTTCCTCAATCTTCCTCCATAATTATGGTGACAAAAAACTAGAGATATGTCAATGAAATCTCCTCTGCGACAAAGCTGGTTACTTGCAACGAAGCTCAATGTGATCTCTGTGCTAAGACCACTCAATTGACACCTTGGAAGTGTCTCTCAACCTCGCAGGTGCTCCAAACAATGGAGGTTTTCGTTTCCAAAGTTCACGAGTTCAAACCCTTGGCTCAACCAAGAACAAAGCTTAGACATGAGAAATATGCAATAGATAATGAAATAAAGACTTAACTTTTCCCTTTTATCTCCCAACGCCCCTTTTTGGAGGGATTTGAATATTTGAATGTTTTATTATTTCCTCATGGCTTTGGGCGCCCACTTCACATGACTTTATTCCCTTTAGAATGTACTAAGTTATCCAATAATAATAAAGACATTTTATTAAAGACACTTTAAGTTATATCTTTAATTTAACTTAAAGGTATCTATTAATAAAATATTATTTTGAGCGGTCTCTGCAAATGTTTCATAGTACTGCTGAGCTGGCCAATGGAATGATGACAAATTTTCAGACCTTTGCACCGACTCGCTATGAGTCCCATGAGCCCCTACTAAAAATAGTAAGTTTGGCCAAATGGCCTAAACTCACTCCAAAAAGTGCCAAAAAATAGATCCCACTAAAAGAAGTCCATCTCATCACTATGTGGATGCTGACTAAGCCCTGATGAACCACATCTCTGTGGGTCCCCTAACCACCCTTGCTAGTCTACGGGAACCCAAGGAGTAGACTAACTCGATGCAACAATGCTAGCTTAGGAAGGGGACATTATAGTTCACCCTCCCCAAAATTGCTTGCCCACAAACAATTTCAACTCTAGATGCTGTAAGATCTGCTTGTTCTCCCAAGTTGCATCCTCTACTGGCAAATTCTTCCACTTCACCAAATACTCCTTGATAATCCTCTTCCGTAATGTGCGCTCTCTAGTGTCAATAATACCCTCAGGGACAAGAATCAACTTCCCCTCCTCATCCAAAGAGGGTAACTCAGTGGAAGGTATCACATTGTGTCCCAATGCCCTCTTGAGATGAGACACGTGAAACACATTATGCACTCTGCTCCTTGTTGGTAGCTCTAACTCATAAGCCACTTCTTCTATTCTCCTGGATACCTTGAAAGGTCCATAATATCGTGGCTTAAGTTTCTCTACGCTACTCTTTTTGAGAGTGGATTGCTTGTAAGGCTGTAGCATCAAGTAAACCATGTCACCCACCTCAAAAGAACGCTCAACTCTGTGCTGATCTACATATTGTTTTTGTTGATTCTTTGCCTTTTGGATGTTCTGCTTTAAGGACTTCATGATATCCTGACTCTCCTGTAGTAAGTCCTTAGCCTTAGGCACTCTCCTGTCCTCAAATAACATATCTAGGAAGTTGGGACCCTCATACCTGTAAAGAGCCATGAAATGTGACATCTGAATGGACATGTGGTAAGTAGTGTTATAGTAGTACTCCCCAAGATGCAACCACTTAACCCATGCCTTCTACTGCCCTGCAATGTAATTTTGGACGTATCCTTCCACCCACTTGTTGACAATATCTGTCTACCCATCTGTTTATGGGTGATAGCTAGTGTTGGGAGTGAGCTTAGTCCCACTCAATCTGAAGAGCTCCTACCAGAAGTGACTCATAAACTTATTGTCCCTGTCATTGACTATACTCTTGGGTAGCCCATGTAGTCTGAATACCTCTCTAAAAAATAGATATGCAATCCGTGCTGTTGAAAATGTGGCTGAAATCGCAAAGAAATGGGCAAATTTTGCTAACCTATCAACCACAAGATAGATACAGTCCCTGCTTTGGCCCTAGGACAAGCCCGTGATGAAGTACATAGAAATACATTCCCATTTCTTATTAGGAATGGGTAGGGGTTGTAATAAACCAGCTAGAAAGGAATGCTCCTGTTTGTTTTGCTGGCAAGTGGGGCACTCTCTAACATATTTCAACACTTCTATTTTGAGCCCCTTCCATGTAAACCGTTCCCGAATTTGTCTATATATCTTGAAGTATCCTAGTGACTAGTTGTAGGAACATCATGAAAGGCTCTCATAACTTTCTTCTTCATCCCCAATCTTGGTACCAATAAGATCCTCCCCTTGTAAATGATCAAATCATTTACAACTGTATACCTGTTGCCCTGAATGGTACCATCAACTATCCTCGTGACCCACTTGTCCTTAGCATATTTGGCTGATATCAACTCTCTCTAATCAACTATAATCTCACCTAAAGAGCACAAGTGAGGTCTTCGTGAGAGTGCATTGGCTACCACATTCTTCTTTCCTTTGACATAGACTATGTCAAAGTCGTAGGCTTGCAACTTGCTAACCCACTTTTGTTGCCTGTCATTGAGGTCACACTGATTAAGGAAATGTCTAAGGCTATTATGATTTGTTTTCACTACAAATTTGCTCCCCACAAGGTACTGCCTTAATTTAGCCTAAGCATGCATTATGGCTAACATTTCCTTAGCATAGATATTGTAACCTCTCTCTGCACCCCTGAGTTTCCTACTCTCAAAAGCAATCAGGTGCTTATCCTGCATTAGAATTGCTCCTATGCCTTCACCTGAGGCATCACACTCAAGCTCGAAAGGCTTGGTGAAATCTGATATGGCCAAAACTGGGCAAGAACTCATAATCTACTTAAACTTGTCAAAACACTGTTGTGCCTCGTCAGACCAAACAAATGCCCCCTTCTTCGTCAAATCTGTCAATGGTGCTGCACTCTGTGAAAACCCCTTGACGAATCGACGGTAGACCCCACATAGGCCAAAGAATCCCTTGAGTTGTGAGAGATTCGTGGGTGGTGGCCAATCAACAATGGCTCAGATTTTCTCTAGATCCACTCTGACTCCCTCGACACTGATGATATGACCCAAATAAAGAAGCTTAGAGATGTCAAATTTACATTTTGACTCCTTGGCATAGAAGGACTCTCTCTCAAAAATAATCAGCACCTCCTCAATGTGTTGGAGGTGCTCCTCCCAAGTCCTACCGAAGATCAAGATGTCATCAAAAAATATGAGGACAAACTTCCTCAACTGCTCCTTGAAGACCCTATTCATACAGGACTGAAAAGTAGCTGGAGCATTGGTTAGATCGAAGGGCATAACCAAAAACTCGAAATGTCCATAGTGATATCAAAAAGCTGTCTTCTCCACATCTTCTTCTCTAACCCGAATCTGATGGTAACCAGATCTCAAGTCGATCTTGGAGAAGTAGCATGCCCCATGTAGCTCATCAATGAGCTCATCTATCTGCGGAATGGGGTACCTGTTCTTTATTGTTTTCTTGTTGAGAGCCCTGTAGTCTATACACATCCTCAACGTGCTATCTTTCCTTTTTATCAATACAACTGCAAAGGCAAAAGGGCTCTTACTGGGTCTAATGTGCCCCATCTCGAGAAGCTCCTTGATTGTCTTCTCGATCTCATCCTTCAATCTTTTTGGATGTCGGTAGGGAGTGATGATTATTGGCTTAGCTCCCTCCTCTAGCTCAATCACATGCTCTATGCCTCTATCAGGAGGCCTCCCTAGGGGTATACTGTTGAATACCTTAGTGTTTTTAGTTATCAACTTCTGGATGTCTGGATGATAACTCTGTTTTGGCTACTTTGTAATTGCAGGCATAACAACACACTCAACTGCCCACTCCACCTGGTCATGTCTAAGCATCCTCTCCATCCTCCCGAGAGATGCTACTCGAAGCCCACCATCTGACAATCCACTGAGCACATGTTTTCTCCCATCTACCTTGAATTTCATCTCCATGGTTCGCAAATTGAGGTAGAATTCACCAATTGCATGAAGCCACTTCATGCCAAGGACCACGTCCATGTCTCCCATGCTGACCACATAATATTTTGCTTGGAACTCGTAGTCACTTAACTTAATAGTTAAGTTTGAGATTCTCCTTTTGCATGTGATGACAAACCCATCTGCTACTCTGACTTTGAATCCCTCGAACTCCTCAGTCTTGAGTCCCCTTCTCGCCACAAGGCCCTCATCGATGAAGTTATGAGTGGCCCCTGTGTCAAGTAGTGTGGTCACTCTCTGTCCCTCCAAGACTCCCCGTATCCTGAAAGAACTTTCTTTCTGAATACCAGAAAGATGGGCTGTAGGTATATCATCGTCCTACTCACCTTGAATATCTTCTACTGCATTTTCCACCTCACTATCGTTCGAGTCACTTTGTTGGTCTGATTTTTTTGATGTAGTTTCCTCGACTGAATAGTACTCAAGCTACTTCACTTGCCCTTTCATAGGGCACTTATGATTGGGGTCCCATGGTCCTTTGCACTTGAAACATAATTTTTTCCTCCTATACTCATTCAGTGCATCATAATCAAGTCTAGGAGCTGGTTTCTTTTTTTGATTTGTGTCTCGATGATGGGAATAACTCTTATCCTTCTTGGGAGGAAAGGATTTGGAGACAAATTTATTTTTTGGGACATCGAACTCCATACTCCGTGCCTTCTTGATTGTCTCCTGTAATGTAGGTGGATCAAAGGCCTTAACCCACCCTTTAAGTGGTTCGATTAGTCCTTCATTGAATATGACTATGAGTCTCCTCTCTGAGATACTGGGAACCATAACTGAGAGTCTCTGGAACTTTGAAATGTATGACTCAAGTGACCTATATTGTTTCAACTATGCAAGCTCCCTAAATTGCAGCTCGGTGTCCTTGTTATCAAACCTCTTTATCAACCTGTTGGTAAACTCATCATATGTGGTGATCAGATTGTGGCCCAAAGTGACCAACCCATGGTACCACCACTCATGTGCTAACCCATCTAGATTTATAGTAGCAAAATTCAGTGCTTCATCCTCTGGCATAGGTTTGAGTGTTAAATAATTGTCTAACTTCTGCACCCATGCTCTAGTTGACATCTTGTCACTACCATCGAAGTGCTCCAAGGATACCTTACTTAAGGCATGCTGATAATCCCTGTTAGTCCTGTGTGCTCTGTGATGTACTCTACCACCCATACCTGCTCTCTGCCTTTTCTGGTTCACATACTGGTCAAAGGTCAACATCTCCTTGATCTCTGGTGGGAGAGTCATGTACTCTGCATGCCGCATTCTAACATCCTCTGCCATAGGGATTGGTGCCTCATGGTCATGTATCTTTGGTGCCTCCTCTCTGCTTGGAAAGATAGGCTGGAGCGGTCTAGGGACTGATCTTGGGGTAGTCCTAGTGCTGCGACCACTACCCTGACCAACATTTCGGTGATTGTTAGCATTGGAACCGCTGGTCTCACCCTCATCATGTGCTGCATGTGTTTGTGTCGTTGGGTTACCCTGATTCATTTTTGCCAACAACTATGACATCATATCTAGCATAATATCAAATTTTCATTTCGTTTTAGAGTTGGGACTCTCCGGCCATTTTGTTCTTTTGTTTCTATTTGCCATGTGTCCTGTAATGCTGTTACTATCACTGGAAGAGTTCTGGTGCATACCCAAGATACCTGATATAGTTTCTCCCTCTGGAATATGTGGTGGCTACCACTGATGGGTATCTTTGGTGTAAACCAATTTCCACTCACTCATGAACACTGTTCAACACAGGTTGACAAGATACACCAGCTCTGATACCACTCTAGTATCCTACCCCCTTATGGTTTTCTGTGGTTTAGTTGAACCTGGTGCATTTTATAGTTTTTGCATTTTGACATAACACATGCATGTACATATATGTCGAAAATAACAAGAAAATGCAATGCCCAATTGCTTGTTTTCAATGAAAATGCTTTTCAACTAATAAACATACAATACACATGTGAGAAATACACAATAATGTCAACGATTCAACATACCATTAGTTGGTATAGAAAATACAAGTCTGATATGATTGTTACAACATGTTGGGACACTTCAAAATAGTTGAGAATTCAATATATAAGATCCGCAGTACATTAATGCATAGGACAATAACCATTTCAAGCGTTGACGCCTCCAAAGCAACCAAAATGTAAGAAACAATAGAATAAAGACCTCTAGAATCCCCACTCCCCTCTGCTGGTTTGGTACGACTTGATTCAACAGTGTCTCTGAGACTCAACGCCACTAAAAACTCCTCAACTCTGTATTCTAGTCGCTGGGACTCAGCTATAGCAAATCAATGCTCAATATAGCAGTGACAAATTGCATTTTGAAAGCCCACACAACCTTATATCTACCCCATAGCTGTACGACATGATATGGGAATGGTATGACCTATCTAGGGGGTGAAAAGCACATCAAAACAACTCCAAAATCATGGCTATAACCTACAATATGTTCCTCAATCTTCCTCCATAATTATGGTGACAAAAAACTAGAGATATGTTAATGAAATCTCCTCTACGGCAAAGCTGGTTACTTGCAATGAAGGTCAATGTGATCTCTGTACTAAGACCACTCAAATAACACTTTGGAAGTGTCTCTCAACCCCGCAGGTGCTCCAAACAATGGAGGTTTTCATCTCTAAAGTCTGCTGGTTCAAACCCTTGGCTCAACCAAGAACAAAGCTCAGACATGAGAAATATGCAATAGATAATGAAATAAAGACTTCACCTTTCCCTTATATCTCCCAACGCCCCTTCTGGAGGGATTTGAATATTTTAATGTTTTTTTATTTCCTCATGGCTTTGGGTGCCCACTTCACATGACTTTATTCCCTTTAGAATGTATTAAGTTATCCAATAATAATAAAGTCATTTTATTAAAGACACTTTAAGTTATACCTTTAATTTAACTTAAAGGTATCTATTAATAAAATATTATTTTAAATGATCTTCGCAAACGTTCCGTAGTACTGCTGAGCTGGCCAATGGAACAATGCCAATCTTCCAGACCATTGCACCGACTCGCTCTGAGTCCCGTGAGCCCTTGCTAAAAATAGTAAGTTTGGCCAAATGGCTGAAACTCACTCCAGAAAATGCTAGAAAATAGATCTCACCAAAAGAAGTCCATCTCATCACTCCGTGGATGTTGATTGAGCCCCGATGAACCACATCTCTGTGGGTCCCCTAACCACCCTTGCTAGTCTAGGGGAACCTAAGGAGTAGACTAACCCGATGCAACAATGCTAGCCTAGGAAGGGGACATTACAACACTCAAAGATGAGGACTAATATTGGGACAAGGGTCCCACTAGGCGTGCTAGAAATGTGAATTTCAAATTTGGACCAAACAAGGAGAGTTACATGCACACAATACAAGAAACTCAAATCCAAACTAAACATGCACTTTTAATTTGAGAAAAATGGAAGACAAACAAAAATGCAAATGCAAGTTATAAACATGCATTGCACATCCATTTATGGTTGTGATGTGCTCAGAGATGAGTAGATAAGTTGTTTGATAAATGTTTCTTGCTCTCTTGCTCAAGATTACCAAATTGGGTAGCATGTACTTACTGGATTATAAATGATTGAATGTCCTTTGGGCAGAGTTGTTTAAATAGACTCTCCACCATGGACAAGGAGGGCTAGGATTTGGAGATGAGATAAAGGGCTAGAATTTCCTTGCATGGATGTGTAAGATAGCCTTTTGACAAGTGGCAAGTGGAGATGAAATGTGATTGATCGATGGAGGAGATTTCCTTAAAATGCATGGAGGAAGGAGATTCCAGCATGTGAAAGAGGATGGAGGAGGCAAGTGGATGAAGTAGATTGGATCTTGGAATGGAGGGATAGGATTGCTCCAAGTTGCATGGCTTACACACGTGTGACAATGAGGAGGGGACAAATAGTGGAGGAGATGTGTGAAGATGGATGAAACAAATGCATTTGGGATTTGAAATGAATGGTAAGGATTAAAGGGGAAAGCCTTTTGGATTTTAGTGGATAGGCATTTGAATTTTTAATCAAAGGAAAATGTAAGAGCCTAATTAATTAAATGTCCCATTTCATTAATTAGTTAGAGGGAAGTTAGCTTAGCTTTTTTAAATACGTAGGTTTAATTTAATTAACTGATGATGAAAGGGCAAATAAATAAATAAATACAAATTTATTTAATTTATGCGAGAGGTGGAATTAGTCAATTTTATTAGCCAAATTAATTAATTAATTTATGTTGGGGAATGATCATTTTGTAGGGATATTTAGCCAAATTAATTAAATAATGATTTATTTAATCAATTTATAGAAAATTGATGTGGGGAAAACATAGCAGATTTGGGGTTTCTACAGGGAGTATCAAATACAAGATGCCTTCCACATAGGCAAGCTCCCTATATCTTTATTCTCTCATGTTCAACCTCAAATAAGGTTTAATAAAGCACAAATGGCTTTTTAGTTTGGATCCACTACCTTCATACAACATGGCTTCCTGGCTGACAAAGAAATTGAAAGCTCAACTAGCTCTTAGTTGTATAAAGAAGAGGGACATGAAGCTTGCTTCAAGAACAATGAATACCCCATATCTCTTTGCATGTGTAAGCATATGAAATATAAAGGAAAAGGCCTTGGTCTCCATGAACAATGGGTCCTTGACTTTATCTATGTGAGACAATAGTGTAACTCGGGGGTTTGTATACATGCCCTTTGATGAGCAATCTAACAATGCTAGTGATTCCTCTAAAATTGTTGGGAATGCTTCTTATGACATTAAACATCTTGAAACAACATCCACTCATGACCCCTATGATGATATTGCCACCACCAATATTTTCCATGAAGCCGCTATCCTAACCATTGGCTTAGATACAACAAGATCATGTGCCAATTGATGTATTTTAGAATGATGACTCTATCATATAATTCTTGAGACTTCGAGACCATATCCCACTAGGGGATCACAACAAGGGCTTTGAAATTAATCTTGATGTATCAACATACTTTGGGGAGAAGGAAAAGTTCCTTAGTAATGTAAAAGCAAAAAAAGAAAAAAAGAAAAAAAGAAAACATCCCCTCGTGAAAATCTCTTTGAGGTGGTAGCAAATACAAAAATAAAAATAAAATAAAAAATATTGATGTGTCTATTAGTGAAAGCCTTTTAGAGGCACCAATAGATGAGGAACTCAACCTTCCCCCTATGCCCACAACTGTAGGATGGATCTACACCACTTGTCAAAGAAGCCATTAATTTTAACTTGGGAATAAAGGAAAATCCTAAGATCACTCAAATAATTACCACTCTTGACCCCTAGGAAAAAGATATCCACATTGCCTTGCTAGAGGAATCCAAAAACATCTTTGCTTGATCTTACGCTAACATGCTAGGCATGGATCCATTGCTTATGGTTGATCACCTTGTCATTCATCCTAATGCAAAATTAGTCAAGTAAAAGTTAATCCTAAGGTTGCTCTCTTGGTCAAAAAAAGAGTTATAGAAGCTTCTTGAAGGTGGGTTCATTCAACCCATTAACTATTCTTAATGAATCTCCAACATCGTTCCTATTAGTAAGAAGGCATTTGGCATTTGGGTATGCATTCACTTTCAAGACATTAATAAGGTGTGTCCTAAAGATGATTTCTCTTTACCTAATATTGACATGATAGTCGAATTAACAGTAGGGCATGAAATGTTATCTCTCATGGACAGTTTCTTAGGATAAAATCAAATCAGAATTACATTAGAGGATCAACATAAAACAACATTTATCACACCGTGTGGAACCTTTTATTATCAACTCATTCATTTCAGCTTGAAAAATGTAGGTTCCACTTATTAATGAGCCATGACCATTGTTTTTCATGACATGCTTCATGGCACTATTGAGGATTATGTGGATGATATATTGGGTAAAGCAAAAATAAGAGCAGAACATCCTATAGTCATGCACTGCATCTTTCAAAGATTAAGGAAATACAAGGCCCACTTAAATCCTAAGATTTATGTGTATTTGGCATAATACCAAGCAAATTATTGGGCTTAATTACCTCTTAAAGGTGCATAGAATTTGATCCTGCTAAAGTTAAAGCCATCATAGAAATGTCTCCACCATAGAACCTCAAGCAACTTCACAAGCTCCAAGGGAAGCTTTAGGCTATTAGAAGATTTATTGCTCAACTAACAAACAAATTTTAATTGTACTCGCATCTCCTAAGGAAAGATGCGAATTTTTGGTGGGATGAATCATGCTAACAAGATTTTGATTAGATAAAACAAGACCTTGCTAATTTGCTATTCGTCATGGTGGTTATGCTAAACAAACCTTTTCTATTATATATTAGCAACACAACATGCTTTGGGAGCCCTTCTATCACAATATGACGATAGGGGAAAGAATGAGTTGTTTGCTACTTGAGAAAAACATTGGTTAGGTATGAAGTCAACTACACATCTATGGAGAAGGCATGTTTAGCAGTGGTTTTTGCATCATAGAAACTTAGACATTACATGCTTAATTCCAAAACAAAACTCATAGAAAAAATCAACCCACTCAAATATATTCTATCAAAAACATCCTTAATTGGTTGAATGGTTAAGTGGGTCATGTTTCTAGATTGCATAGACTAGACTAACTATTGTTTTCATAGCCTTGTGTGTCTTGCTTCTTTTTTTGTTTTCAATACTTAGTTTAGTTGATGCCCCCTATTAATTATTTTGAAAGAGTGAAACCATACCCTAATAGGCCCATACCTCATAGAATCCCTCACCTAAACCCATCCATAACTAGTCCTTCATCCTCTTCCTTCACTTCCACCAATGATATTGTGCCTTTCTTTCCCATGTTAGACAAATTTGATTAGGAGGCCCAACTAGAATTGTAGAATAGCATGAAACCACAAACCAATTATAAGAAGTTAAGAATGATTTAAATCCTAATATCTCTTCCATTCCTACTAATCTCATAGATTCCCAAGGTAACCTCCTCACTAATCTAGATGGGTTGGAAGTCTTGCAAAACCTAGGCACATAGTTCATGCACATATTTTTTGACCTATAGAAACCACTAAATCTAAATTCACTCCCTTCATCTCCCTCACCAAATCCTTTGTAGGCACCATACCCTTTAGTGCTCCTCCCACTAACCATCAACCCCTACTTCAGCCTATTATCCCACCTTTTCTCTTTTCATGCCATCCTTTTCTATGTTGACCCCCAACCCATCTATCTCTCATCCCACCTCTTCCATACACTCTTTACCTAATTTTCACCCTACCCACATCCTCTCATACACATGTACTTATGACCACAAGCACATTCCACCCTACTATCACTATCTTCTTCTACCTCTTACACACCCTCATACACCATATCCCCCATAATTCAACCCAATGACCACTACATCTACCACCTTTCACCCATCCTTTTCCAACCCACCCACCAAGTTTCTCATGCCACTATCCTACCTTGATCTTCATCTTCCCCTACCAATTCTACCATGTCTTATGTTTTACATCAATTACAACATGTAAAATAGAAAATAGATACCATACCACAAACTTTAGAGAAATCACAATGGATCTTCATTATAATCCCCTCTCCCATGGCATACTTGCTCATCCTTTCTCACCAAACTTCAAAGCCCCTCACCTCCCCCTTTACGATGGAAAAAGCGATCCTACTACACACATTATAACCTTTTATTCATTTTGCCTTGATTATGTGCATGATGATTGCATTCTATGCAAAACCTTCCCAAGATCACTCGAGGAGCATGCTCTTGAGTGGTTTTTCTCTCCCCCATGGTTCCATGTGCACATTCAAAATGATAACAAAAGCCTTCATACTACCATTTTCAAATTCAAATTTCCCTTGATGTAAGCTTCACTAACCTAATTCATAAAATACAAGGATCCCAAGAAAAGGTTGGTGATTTTGTGTTAAGATTTCAATTCATTTTATCCAAGATGAATTACTACAACAGAATAAAATAATTCACCATAACACAATTATGTATCCAGGAAACCCTTTTGAGAAAAACCTAGCCTTTGAGCTTTGAACAAATGTATTAATCAATAAGAACATTAGTTAAAATATAATTTAGGCAAGGAGCCTTCACAAGAGACAACACTAACACTCAAATCTAGAGTAATACTGGGAGCATAACAATACCTACAAAATACACTATGCAAACTCCATCCCAAGAACCTATAAAATAGAGAAACCAATACATGAAACCAAAAAAGGGGAATTACAAAAATATGAGCTAATACTTGTCAAATTCTAACACCAAATCCCAAGAGACTTGTCCTATAATAATATGTCATAACATATCATAGTTATCCCCCTAGTTGAAAGGAAGCAAGATATACAAAAACACTTCTTACACTAAACTTTTGAGGATAGTGTTGTGCAAATTTCAATCTTTTAATAATTACAGAAAGTAGAAACACTATTGTAAAGCCTCACAAATCATGTAAAAGCATTTAAACCAACTCAAAAATAAAAGAAGTAAATAATCCGCTTAAATACAACATCACAACAACCAAAATCAAAAAGATGTAAATAATCCACTTGGATACAATATTCAAAGGTAAAAGGTGTAATTAATTTGCATAATTACAATATCTCCAATAAAAGATAATCTCAAAAATATGAATCTCAATGTCAATAAATCTTACATAATCGTGTGCTTAATCCACGTAACAAGTATGATAAAATAATATACATAAATCCTTTGGCAAACATGCCATAATACATCCAAAATAGGTACAATAAACAAGTACATCAATAATAAATAAATCAATACACTCTCCAGCTACACGAACCAAGTGGTCAACCACCTACAAACTGAGAGACAGGAACATGGCTTAGGTGCTTTTCCACCCAACCATGAAGTATTTACACTTCCCTGGATCCCTTCCTAAAATGAAGGAAACCCAACCCTGCACGAAATGTCTAGCTACCTGCTAACAACTGCAAGAGGGAACACCCGATGCAACCCTGATGTCTGAATGTGCAATTTTAAGTAATGAATAGAAAATTGTCTCACAATAGGATGTGGCAGAGATATCAATAATTAAGTTTACTAGACAATAAACATTTATTTCAATGTCATTCTAATTAGATCTAATCATTTAAGTAACCTGGTCAATTCTTGAAAAGAGGAAAAACCATTTCTGATAATCCACATTTGACATCACAATCCAAAAAGTAACCCAATACATTCCTATATAAAAACTACTTCTTTCCCCAAGAAGCAAGAAAATAAGTAAATAATCACAAATTCAAGATTTCCAATAAATCAATCCAATCCCTTTCCCAAAACACCAAATAAAAAAATACACTTTTAAGTAATAAGCCATCTTTTGGTCATACAATTGAAATCATAAGTTTATCAATTTGATATAGTTTCTAATCTTGTATTTTAGTCACAATGTCGTTAATAAGAGTCATTCTAAGATATTAATCTATATTGCTATTATTTCTGTGACAGGAAGTTTTAAAAACAATAAAAATAGACCTCCTGTCGCAACTATGATAGGAGCTGTTGCAGAAATAGAAAGATGAACATAGATCATAGTTTAATCAATTTTCGGTCATGAATATACATGTAATAGGTTTTCATCATCAGCATTCAAAGGAAAATAATATAGAAGTCTACAGTCTCTATTTAATCTTATTGTCATTTGTTTGCGACAGGTTCTACTCAGTTTTAATCAATAAGTTTGTATACTAATCAATTACCCTCCTATCATTTCAGTGACAGGAGCTATGAAAAAATAAGGAAATAATAAGTAAAGACTATGTTTGTGATCTAATTTCTGTCATTCTAACTTAATGGCGTAAAATCATGTTTTGGACTGCAAAATCAATACTGAAGAAAATGTTTACTGGAGTTGATATTTTCATCCAAGTTTTAGGAGATTATCATCATGTTGTTTATTCAAGAAAATAGTTTGATCTAAAACTCATTCTTATCTAAAACAACATCTAGAGAAGAATATAGTCATATAATTGTCTAACAGAAAGTTATTAAACAACCATCTTGAGATCGGGTTATAGTTTTCTTTAGATGATTCTAGATCTGAATAACATTACTTTGCTGGCAAAGTGACAGGGATAAACGACATGTCTTAGATAAACGAGCTTCAATAAGGAGAATGACTATCATGTCTTAAAACTACATTCAGCCAAGATAAGGTCAAAAGACAACAAGAACCATGGAGATCGATCTTTACAAGTTTGAACCAGAAGTAGCCCAGACAGCTATAAAATAGATGATGGCCAAAATAGAGGTCAATGGCCCAAGATAAGCAGCCAGGATAAATGGAGTAGAGGCCACTATTTCTGCAAGTCAATTGTGAGAGAGAAGAGTGATGGTAAAAAAGGTCGACAACTAACCAAAATGGATTTAGGGGTCAACAATCAAAAACATATGAGGTATGCCTATCTCAAGATTTGATACTAGCGGCAGATAGGAATAGAACGCCATGCAGACTAACAAGGAGGATGACTCAGAAAATGAGTCAATGGCCAAGCAAAAAGATAAGCGGACAACATAAAAAGAATAGGGATGACCAAACCATTACAGTCGCCCACCAAACAACAGAAAGAAACATTATTTTGATAGTCCAAATCGAAGTATTTCAATGCAAAATATATAAAGAAGAAAACCTAGTAGAAATCGATTTGATGAAGAATTTGTAGAAGAGTTGCTGCTACCTTTGTTTCTCTCTCCTGTCGCAAACTCCAATTCTCATTCCTTTCGCTCAGGTAAAACAATTCTCTCTGCAATTCATCATCCTTTCTCAGCTGAGCAATCTGCTCTTTTAACAAAGTTTTTCTTTTCTTATTTTTGGCGGTCCAAAATTAGGTTTAGAACTCAAGTCTCATTTTTCAGTTTGCATGAACATTCAGCCAATAAAATTGGAGAAAAAAATGCTATTTAAAATAGTATAATAATAATATCTTTTGCAACTTACTATCGCATGGGTGACATAAACATATATTTAATTCTTTTGTTTACTCATCTAAATATAATAACATTATTTTTAATCTAATTTAACTATTGTTATTAAAACAAAATTAATTAAATCAAAAGAGATATGCAATATAGTATTGCATATATATATAGGAACATATTGTCTTCCAAACATCTTATAAACAATATTTTATTATTTATTTAAATAACACACAATACATCATTTGAATATATTTCAAAAAGATATTAAGTTAAAGTAACCACATCATGCATTTGAAAACAATTAAAAATCACGCATTAATGCAATAAGAACCATTCAATAATGCATATGCAACTACGTGATGTGTGTGATTGCATCATGGTAATCCATCTATCAGTTCTTGCCAAGTGGCTAGAACATCTCTACCTCAGCCATGCTCTCGTCTTCGATGAGTACCTGCATCCATTTGCACTCAACTTGACATCAATAGGTTAGTGTCTCCAAAACATAGCCAAAGCAAATCATTGCAATTACATCAATATTCAATATTTAAAACAATTTCCAATTTTCATCAATATAACTCATAATAATTACCTCCACATATGCAAAATTACTTAAAGTAAAGTCAATCACAATAATTGTTCACTAAACTAGAATAATCATATTGTTCATAAAAATGAGACGTGACAACTATAAACATAAAATAAACAACATATCGTAACATAAGTGTGTTGCAAATAGGTGCCTAAGTAGTGTTGTCATTGATGTCAACATATCCTTGTTGCCATTGATGTTAACTGTATCCTATTTTGTTGCCTGTTTGGAAGACTAAAATGTTGAGGATATTAAAAAAATTAATGAAGATCAATGTATGCAGACCATATGGCTGTGTAGAGGATTGTCTGAAGTAGCTCCAGTTAAGATTTGAGAGGTCTGCATGAAGATTTGAAGAAGCTATGGCCATCTGAGTAGAACTAGGTTTTGTTGTGTTCAGAAGAGAGAGTGACAGTAAATTGGTCTGGATTGCTTCACATTGAAATATTATGATCTGCAGATCTAGAGGCATGTTTGGGAAGTCAGTGTGTGTTATCAACTCAAGTGGTTCATGGTTTGGAGGTCTGTAAGCAATCTTTCTAGTGTGACAGTCATGGCAGACAGTGTTCTTAAGGGACCAGATGAAGATGCAAGTGATTATGTTGATTTGGAGTAGTGTGGATGTTATTGCCAAATTCAATGTGCTTGTGGAGGTCTTGGATCGTGTGCCTATTGTGTTAGAGGTCTACATTGAAGATTGAGCTCGTTGTTGAATATTTGTTCCTTGATGATGTTGTTCTTCCCTTTCTTGGCCGACTGGATGATTTAAGCATGTTGTGGATGATCTAAGAGCAATTCTCTTGAGCGTGGCATGTTGTTGGAAGAAGATTCAAGTCTCAGCTATGTTTGGCTAATAGTATAGTGATCTGCGTTAAGTCAATCTGACCTTGATGTTCATTCCAAGGTTGATGAAGTGTATAAATACTTGTTGATGAGTTGTGAAAAGTTTTCCTTGTGCAAAAATGATAAAATCCTAAGAAAGGTACAAAGGTAGAGTAGAGAAGAGGAGGAGCAGAAGAATAAGAGCATCAAAGGATGAAGATATAGCTAAGAAGTGTTTGAGGGACAAAGTATAAATTTGTGAGCCTTCAATGGGACTGAACTAGGCATGAAAAAGATGCTATTTCTTAGTTCATTATCTTTGTGTTAAACATAAATTCTTGTAGGTAGTGATCCTCTTTTGAGCAGTAAGCTTTGGGAAGTGCACCTGAAGGCATGTGTCTTCTCTTTTCTTCTAAGTACTTTTAACAGGGTATGAATCTTGTGGGTTAACCCCCATCATGGTTTTCCCTTAACCAAGTTTCCACATAAAAATTATGGTGTTATGTGTGTTCATTTTGTTTCTGCTCATGTGTTGATGATTCATGCTTTAATGTTTACATCATTAATTTGTTTTAAGTGGTAAAGAAGAATTAATTGCTGCAAGTGTCAAAGTTTTGGGACAACTAATCCAACCCCCCTCTTAGTTGTCTGGCCTAATTCTAACAATTGGTATCAGAGCAGGTTCCTCTAGAAGAAGCCTGATGGCTTGAGGAGATCCAAGATGTCTACTTACAAGAAGGACAGTCCGAGGTTTGATGGAACGAATTACCCTCTATGGAAGAAGCGCATGGAGTGTCACTTGTAATGTATGGGTGATGCCTTTTGGTTGATAACTAAGGATGAGTATAAGGTTCCAAAGAATGGCCCTACAACTCTAGACGAACTCAAGGATGCTGAACACAACATTCGAGCTAAAGAAGCATTGTTAAGTGCCCTGACTGATGCAGAAATGACAAATGTCCTAGAATTAAAAACTTCTCGTGAAATCTGGAATAAGATGGAAACTTTGTATGAAGGTGATAAATATGTCAAATGTGCCAAGCTACAAAGCCTGAAGGGTAAATACGAAAGATTGATGATGAGTGACAAGGGTCGTTGTATCTCATCATTTAATCATATGTCTTTTGTCAAATCTAGGGCTGTGTCCTTGGCTATCTACAATTAGGAATCCTATAGTTGCCAGTCTTATCTAACTAACTCTAATGACCTTTACTGCTTTAAAGAAACTAATATTATTGATCTATCTTCTATGAAATAAATTTCAAGAATACTGAACACAAAACTGAACAATGAATTGCTTAAAGTAAATTTATATTATTTCTTTCAACTGAAAGATGCATTTATCTATGAAAATAGTAACTATCTCCTTAAACAGAACCTGAAATAACAAAACAACAGTACTAGCCTCATGCCTTGGTGGTGAGAGTGGGCCCTTGCTCCACACCCTTAGGGCTGAAGACTAAAGTAAAGAATCAGCACAAGAGAATAATATCACAACTCAATTCAGTCCAATTCCATCAGCTTTGTATTCAAAACATATTTATGTCAAAATAAGATTACAGAAATTAGAAAAATAATCGATGTCCTCTTCTGTTGCTACTTCTGTAAGTTTATATCTAAATCAGTGATGAGATATCACTTACCCTAACTACTAGTTCTTCTATGAGATAACATTAATCTCTTTATTCTACTAACTATTTAACTACAGAATAAATATCCATGCAATAAAAAAATAGATTGAGTGGAACAGAAGTCCACACTAAATCTGAGTCTTAGTTTAAATACACTTGGGCAGCAAGGCCCTGAAATATAGGCATTTAAATCAGTTTATCAATAACTCATGCAAAATAAAAAAGAGATAAAAACTTCCAGCAGTTAACTATAGACTGCCCTTAATTACTTAGGTGATGATTTGAGTAACATCAGGAGCATCCCAATCACCACTGGAAGTGTATGGCCGACAGCTGTGCTAGAAATTTACACTGCTCTAAAGAGGCGCTGGAGATGTATATTTCAGTCTATAGCTTTGGAGATATAATTGTGACCTTCTTGTTTGGCTCTGGAGATGCTCAAGACTTTAGTCCAACTCCAGAGATGATTCACCTCCTTATCCCAAAATCTCTCCAATCAAATTGGAAAACATTTGAAACCAGTCGTGGCATCTTGATGTCAACTCCGGAGATCATTAGGACTACCTTCGGAGATGCACAAAATTGTCTACCTAAACACCTGCACCTGTTGATTCAAAAAGAGAAGATTTCTACATATTTCCATCAATTCAATGCACATTAGTCCTTCAATCGAGAATCATGATTCTAAGTAATTCATCTCTTATTAATCATCATTAGAACAATCTTGTTAGCCTATTTTGGTGCAGTCATCAAGACAATGGAGTAAGAAGGAGAAAAACAAAGGTAAAAAGGGTGTATTTCATGGGTGCTACTTGGCACTCATCGTCCCCCCGTACTTAAGGATTAGTAGGTCCTCCTGCTTCTCAGAATATGGACTTATTCTGGTGGAATATCCTGTCAGTCAAGTTGTAGTCCTATGCATAAGTAGTCCAAGTGGTATGGTCTGTATTACCATTTCCCCTGTACTGATCAACCTGCTTCATCCACTCCTGCAACTTATCATCTTCTGTTTGTTCAGCCCACACAGGTAGTGGCTCAATGATGAGAGGGGGTCTAAAATGGCCACCTATCCACTCTTGTTGGTATTTATCCATCATTTTGGATATTAACTTGGCCTTCCTCCTAAATAATCTCAAGTTAGCAGGAGTCACCACTTCTCTCATTTTCTACTTTGAAGTTAGACTGTTCCACCTTTTCTTAGCCACTGCAAGCACTTGATTAGCTGAATTGTTCATGGAAAGACCAAAATCAATGGAACACTCCTGCAGATGTTTCAAGTGCAATGGCAAAATCTTGGTCATACTTTCCAGGTGGTAGACATATGCTCTAAATTGGACCTTAAAAGCATGGGGGTTTGGACATTCCTTTCTGATGAAAAGACTTGTTTCTGCATCCTTCTTGAGATAAGCCTCCATTCTCTCATTCCAAATCTGATGAGCTCATCTGTGACATAAATGCCTTAAGTTGACATTCCCCTACAAAATAGTTGATAATGAATGTCATATCATCTAAATGGAAACCATGTAAATATAACTCACACAGAAAATTTTTGTCTTCATCAGAACTTCTCATATATGCTTCCATGAACCCCTCCCCTATTTCTGTGTTCTCAGTAAGATTAGACAGAACCAAAGACAGTTTTCTCTGCAAAACTCTCTCTTGTAAGAACGGAGCATAACTTCCACTCGGGGGCCTGCAAGATAGGATTTCAGATGAAATGGAAGCTACCTGCATGACTTTTTCTTCCAGGGTTTCTACTCTTTTTGACATGGCAGTAACTTCCCTCTGTAATTGCAACATAGGCTTCAAAGCCTCATATTCTCTACATCTCCTTTCCCAATGGAATAGGGCTTTGGGAATATCTATTGGAATTGGGCCCACATATGGGTTTGTTTGCACTCCCTATTCCATGGTTGCCCTTGGGCCAATTAACTCATGAATATATTCTTCATGATCATCTATTTTATTGTTGGCCCATGTTAATTGTTTGTCTTGACTTTGTACTTTCTCACCAGTGCTACAATTATTGTGAGACTATTGTCTCTGGCCTTGGTGAGATCAGAAAGATTTTGCACTGCCTCTACCTCCTTGCCCTTGATGCTTTGGGCTGCCTTTGTTTCTTGGTCTCTCAATTCTGCATCTCTCTCTTGAATTATTTGTTGCTTATTCTGGAGCTCTACTTGCAGCCTTTGAATCACCTAATTTTGATCCATTTCTTTCTCTTTCATGACCTTCTTGAGGTTAGTAATAATCTAGTTCTTCCCCCATAATAATCTTTTCAGATTATCAATCTCTTCTAACATCTGTTGTTCATTTGAAATTTCAATATCCTCTTGATCAGAGGGGTGAGAGTAAGTCCATATTTCTTCTTATATGTATTGTACATCAGGGTCTTCTATAGCCATTGGCTCTTCACTGCCAGTTGCATCCATTTGCTCTATTTCAACTTCTCCCGCAACCTTCCTGTCCTGAGTTTCTTCTTGAGTCTTCTCTGCAACTGCTAGCATTGATGAAGGCCCAAATTTCTCCTCAAAAGTTCTAAAACCCAAAAGAACTTCAACTAGGAGAGCAGTATCTTTTTCAGCTTGGGTAAGCTGCCTTTTCCTTTTGCTTCTTCGTAGCATAGGTGGAGCAGGTGCCTTCGGAGTAGGTATATCATCCTCAGAATCAGAGGAAATAGTAAAGTCTCTTTTTGTTCTCTCTGGAGCAAGAGAATGTTGTGAAGTTGGACTATGAGAATCTAGATGAACAGATGGTTCTGGGGAAACTTCTTTTTGTTTCTTCTTTCTCATTAGAGGGATTTCATCTAAGTCATGAGATGCTTCTTTAGCCCAGTAGTGTATGCTAGAGTTAGTTTTCTTTGGAGTTCTTTTTGTCTGCTGACCTGACCTCTCCTCTATTAGTTCTTTTGGAATAGAATCCTCAGCTAAAGTCATCTTCCTCCTGGCTGAGCGAGTCATATATGGAGTTTTCTCAAGAATAGGTTCTCTAACTTCTTTTCCTTTTCTCTTTCTGTCAGAAACAGGGGTAGCAGATGAAGCTGCCTCCAGTGAGGACTTTTTACCTTTCTCAATAGCTGGAGAGGAAGTTGAAGGTTCTACTTCCTCTTCTTGCTGGGTAGAGGAAACCTCACCCACTTCCTATGCCCTCTTTGGTTATTTGTCCTAGGGTTTGTTATCTAGAAATGTCTGTCATAATGCTTCCCCATCAGCTTGAGACAAAAAGTGATGTTTGACTATCAGAAAAATGAGGCCAGGGTGTTTCATAGGACCTTTGCTCTGTTGGTACTTTTTTGCAGTTGCTCTAATGGCAGAGTACAGAAAGTTTGGAATGTTTATGCTAAATTCTGGGTGAGCATTTCCATGCCTTAGAAAAATCAACATTTTCATTATTGGTCCTAGGACTAAGGAAAATTGGCCATCACATGTAAAGTATTTCATTAACCATAATGCTATAGACTGCCATGGGTTTGGAAGTGAAGACCTAACAATTCCTTTAACCTCATTCTTGCTCAAATGCAACTGTATTGTAGGTTCACCTTCTACAGAGAAATTTCTAATTAAATAAGCATATAGAGTTTTCATATGGTAAAACCTCTCACCTTGTTCTGGAAATCTAGAGATATGACTGATGGTGGTAGTAGTGAGATTGACTTGAACTCCTCTGACAGTTGTTTGATTATCTCTCAGGTTTCATAGTAAGTCATCAACAATATCCTCTTGAAAACCTTCGAATTTCTCCAAGAATTCCAACCATCCTACATTCCTCAGAATGTCTGCCACAACATCATCTTGCAAAAGACCTGTTATACTTTCTGGCTCTAATTTCTTTTTAATCCCCATCTCTCAGTCCTATTCCAACCTCTGTAGCTAAAATTCTATCTGCTTCATTCTGTGGTCTGTCTTTCCCATTTTAACTTCATAGGCTTTGGAGGACTGTGCTAACAGACTTGGATTTCCAGAGAATTTTAGAATTTGGAATGAGGTTTGTTATGTCAGTTTATTTTGCTTCTTGAATTACGGGGAAGGAACTTGAAATTGGTTAGCGTACTTATGCAGTCATAATTATTGCAAAGTGATGGGACACTTCATAGACATGGCGACAATGTAGCAAAGATGGTGGCATGCATGAATTTAGAAAGGAAATAATAGCAGGAGGACGTGTCATAATGATGGCACCCAAAAATGGAAATGACAAGATAGTTGCTAATTAATGTTTAATTAAGAGATAAGTACCTGAACCAATCTTAATGATGAGGGCCCGATGTACTTGGTTGAAATGCTACAACATTGATGAGACTTGATGTGACGTGGCACCAAAGCAGCTTCTTTGTGGCTTTGAAATGGCGTCAACATCCTTATTGTCACATATCCTATAACTTTTCCTGCTAATTGGTTTGAGAATCCATGTTTCTAGGTGACGTCAGCGCAGTCCTTTGTGAGTACCTGTGCATACGGGAGTAATGACTTCTCTCGAAATGCATGTTGACTTCATCTTTGTCCTTACCATAAAGTGGAGGATGAGTCATGCTGACCTCATCAATGATACCTCTACTTTATTGCCTAGAGAGGTGGGTCCCCTCCCAATTTATAATATTCAAGAATGGCTCTTTATTGGTGGAGCACCAGAGGTGCTCCTAGTTGTGAGCAACAGAGGTGTGATTTAGTGACTCCCGACACTTGATTTCCTTCGTAGCTTAACTATTCCTCCTTGGAAAGAAGGGAATGTTGGAAACAAGGTAGATAACTGAGAGTGGGGGTGAATCAATTATCTTAAATTTCTTAGCTTTCTTTTCTTCTTTAACAATAGTGCACTAAATGAACATGAGAGAAGAAATGAAATCAACACACATAACACAAGGATTTTTACGTGGAAAGCCCTGTTAAGGGAAAAACCACGGGGTGACTAACCCAAGATTGTATTCTTTGTTAAAAGAATAAGAAGTACAGAATGGCACTTGCCAATTAGGGCTCACTGCCTGAACACACTGCTCACAAGAGGCTCACTGCCTACAATAGTTTATAGAAAGTAACCAGGTATTTGAACTGATGAGAAGCATCCACATATGTTGAGGTTTAGTTCCGGTTAGGCTTAATATATTGATCTATTGCACTTCATTCTTCCTTTGTTTTGGTGCTACTGTTTTGTCACATACTAGACCTGTATTGCCGCTTCCACACTTATCTCTACCTTTTCTCGCACACTATATCACAATCCACAACCCTTTACATCGAAATCCATCTGGTATATATATTCGCACCAAGGATTTCAACATCTTTCTAGTTGGCATCCGAAATACTCAAGATTTTCCCAAACTTTGGTTTGTCGGCTGAATCCATGCTTACTAAGTGATGCGTATCGAAGAGATAGTTATAGAATTCATCAATCATGTCATCCAACCATGAATGATCCCTCAAGTAGCTTGATCACCATCAATTTCTCATCCGGGTTAAGAACTGATGCTCTGCCGGTTAGTTCTTCCTTAGTTTACACTGCCTGTCAGGAACCCAACACTTAGATGCTCATATCTTTTCATTCTTTCATCATTGGAGGCTCAATATCTGGAATGTAGCAGTGATAGTACTCCTCTTGAGTTCCCCAAGTCTTCACTTTGCTGAGATACATCCTCTGAGAGATCCGGACCTGATTGTCAGATCTTGCTGCATGCTCTGTTCTTGCTCACCGGACCAAAATACTCTTCAATCTGACTTCCGGTATAGACATACCATGTCCTGTGGATGTGTGGGATGGACTTTGTTGCCATCAATGACAACAATTAAGAAGCCACGCAGTGTCTTTTGCCAACAATCTCCCCCTTTGGCATTGATGGCAACACTTAGTGAAAAATGACTAAGTATCATAGCAAACTCCCCCTTGGTTGATGCTCTATCTTATGTACACTTTTACTGGAGCTCCCCCTTAGCTAGATTCAACATTTTTCATTACTCCTCACTCCCCCTTTGACATCAATGGCAAAGGGTGAAATCCGCACACCAAAATTTGCAAAAATCAACCTGTACATAACCGCTTAAGTATATATACATGTTATACTTACATATACTTAAGTATATCTGCAAAAGTGGTTTTCAACTGGACAAATTTTGTTGCCCAACTCTGCTTCAACCTGTCCAAAATTGAGATGTAACCACTTATCAAAAATGCAAAAGCTTATGCCCTTTTTAAGTCTGTCGGATCACTAGTTCGGGCTGTGGTCTAAGCATCAGTTAGGGCCTCATGCATTGCCTCTAACTTAGGGATAATTATCCCTCTTAGTTCACTTAGTCTTCTTATTTTATTCTTCTTCTCCTTTTCAAGCCTTTTTATTTCATTGATAGTGGCAATAGTCTGACACTCTTGATTCATTATGGATGAGGTGAGAGGATCAAAATTTTGAGATAAACTTGATAGTTTACTCTCTTGTTCTTCCACCTTCTTGGCAATGTCTATTGTCATTGTGGACCAAGATAGACAAAATTTGTATAAATCCCCGCCATCTTTAAGAGCATTTTCTAGGCTCTTTATCCCAATAACCAGATTTCTCCTATCATTTGCTATAAGTTCCTGTACTTTAGAGAATCTCTTTCCCAAAAAATCTTTCCAAACTTTCTCTTCTGCTGATTTCTCCAAAGAATCAAAATGTGTACTAATAGAATTAACAAGAGATTTCAAGTTACCGGATGAAGAGGCCGAAAGATCCTTCTAGAAGGATGGCATGATCTTCTCTAACACACTGGATACAATCTCTATCAGCTCACAGTCTTCCATGTGAGACTTTAGAAGCTTTTCTTTTGCTTTGGCTTGAGAAAAAGATGCTACCTTCATTGTCTAGACCGGAGAGAGAGTCAAAATTGAGTGGTCCTTGAAATAGCTTCGGTTCATCTAATTCCATCATTTCTTTGGTCAGGAAGTCTTTAACTACTTTTGCAGTCTCTCTTGCTGGAGATAGAGTCTTCTTTCCTTATGTAGCCTCAAAACTATCACCTGAGGTCTTCTCTGTTTGATCTTCTTCTCTTCCCTTTACCTCTTCTTCTTGACTGAATTTCTCTTCTTTTCTTTCTTCTCCTTTAGTTCCGGAGTCAGCAGGGGGATCTGGAAGAGAGATGTTTACTTCTTCAGGGACTTCCTCTACCGAAACAGAGGAATCCAAGTCCTTAGTCCTCTCCTCACCTATGTCCTTTGGCTCTACTGCATTTTTCATAGTGGATTCTTCTTTTGATGTACTTAGTCCTTCGTCATCCATGTCAGAAGGTTCATCACCTATGTCCTCTATAACAGGAAGATTGAATCTTTTAAATGCATTCCAGAGGATGTCCTCTATTTCTTTGGCAACTTGATCTGTCTCTCCAAGCATAAGCTGGTTCATTCTTGCTTTGCTCCGAAACTCATCCTTGCAGTCCTTAAAGATCATGTTCATTTGTTGAGAGGTGATGGAAGGATAGAGTTGAATAGAAATCTATTCCCGGATCTCTAGGTCCTTTGCCTTAGCATTCTCCTTTCTCATTTCAAGTTCCTTCTCTAAACTTTTGGGAATTAGAGAGATGATTTCAATGAATGCTTTATTATAAATGTTAAGATACTTGACTGTAGCATCTTCCAGGATTTTCTTGTCAGTATCACTAAACTCATCATAAAATTCTATTAATGGTTGCAGATTTCCATCCGCTGTGATTGTCTTGATAGCATTATCAACAGAAGGAGTGGACCTTTCAACAAATTCTTCTACCTCTTCTTCTTTATTTGCACCGGCAGAGGATCCACCTGATGTTTTCTTCTTCTTCCTTATTTTCTTAACTTCCTCATCCGTCTCTATCTCTTCATCATCCTTTTGACTTATGTAAGACCTTGTGGGCTTTGTCTTTGTTCTCTTCTCTCCCTTTCTGGATGTCTTGGCTTCTGATTTTGAGGCTTTTTGGCTCTTAGAAGTGGCAGGTGCAGAGCTCTTTGAGGATCTAGTCCGGGAGGGGGCTTGCACTGGATCACTTTCTTTTTTTGTTTCTTGTCTCTCTTTCTCTGCTCTTTCTATTTTCTCTCTGTTAGCATCAACTGCCTCTTTTGAGATGCCATATCTTTTGGCAACTTCCTCTACTTCCCTTCTCACTTTTCTCTTCATCTATGGTTGTCTTTGTTCAACATGAATTTTCACACTCAATTCTTCAAAGGTTCCAAACCTTTTTGCCTCAGGGTCCTTAGGCCAACTCAACAGGTGTTGGATATGCAACTCCAAGATCTTCTCATCTACCTCATAGCCCATTGGCATAATCCAGACTGTCCTAGGCTCCACTGCCTCCATTAGGCATTGATCAGTGTCTACCATGAAACACACTGTATCTTTGTATTTTTCAACTAATGTTTGTGGAATTCTTTCTCTGGCATGCATCATACTTTGGAAGTTTTTGAAGTATCCCCAAAGTGTTGTACTTTGAGCCTTGGCATCACCAAGCCCATACATATAATCTCTGATTTGTATGGCAACCACTCTGTCATTTTGCCATACCCAACCACTGGATCCGGGTAGCTCATTCATATAGTAAAAGAATAGACATACTATCAAGCCATCGTATTTAAATGAATTCTTCTTATCCTTCTTTATTTTCTGTAAATTCTCTAATAATTGGTTCAGGAGAAGCTCACAAAGATCATAATTAGCATTTTCCCTTAGCTCTGATAAGCAGTGTATATTGTTGTTTTGGATACAGAATTCTCCCTGCTGGAGTGATATATTTTATAACCAATTATCATAGAAGCAAATTTGATATCCGGATCTATGATATCCTCTATTGTCATTGCTCTTTTGTCAAATTTTGATCCGGTAGCCTCACTTATAGTTTGGTTCTTGATTGATTTGAGAGTAGGCAACCCACCGGATGAGTGCAAGCCAGTTACTACCCTAATTACATCCTTTGTTATTTTGAAGGGCTTCAACAACCACGTGAAGTTATCATGTATTTTACTGAGAACATACTGGACTCATTCATCTTCTGCAAAATAGGGGAAGTGGATGCAATGTCCAAAATGCTTATCCTGGATGGCCTTGTATTAAGGTTTAAGTTCAAATGTTTCATCTATTAATTGCTTGTGATAGATATCCATTAGCTTGGATTCCCCAAATTCCTCAATGTTGGCGTGAATGTATACCCTAACATCTTCTACGTGTAGAACCCCATGCGGAATGCTAGAGATTGCGCCTAGGGGATCAACTTCTAGGGATTTGTAAGGATGTTTCTTGAACTTAGGGTGCGGCCTATCAGTGATCTTAACAACATTTTGAGTAGCCATCTTTCAAAAGATTCAGAGAGATTCAAGAGCAGAAATACCTTTTTACGCTTCTAGGGTTCACACTAAGAGCTGAAAAGATCGCTGGTTGAATCAAATTCTGCGGTTGATCTTTGAGAGGGTTGAAGCAATCTTGTTGCAGAGCTCTTTCTTTCTTCTTCTCAAATGCAAATGTGCAAATGATGAACAAAAGAACCCTTATATTTCTGTGCAAACCCTAAATTCATATTGCAATAAATGCACACCTTAAGTCATTCTGGTTCCCTTGTTCTGAGAGAGATCCTTCCGAATCACTGAGATGCACTTAGAATTATTCTTGGTGATAATTGACAATCTATCTTCATTTCTCCAATCATTCCATTTATCCGTAGATTAGGGTATTTCAATTTGAATCATACCGGATCTAACTATGAAAATCCTACTTTTACCAGATGATTGTTAAACCGGATCAATCTTGGATGATTAACCTCTTCAAAAATCTTTGCGGATCTTTTATATTTTTTCCAAGGGTTATTTAGATATCTCTTTGAGAACTCTTCAATCCACAACACTCCATGTGCCAATTTTAGGCACCAATTGACTGGCTAGGGGAAATTATTTTCTTTTGTGACTCCCCCTGAGCTAGAGCTCATCTATTTAGTTTCTGAAAGGAATATCAGCACCAGATTCTGGTATAGATCCATCCCCAACATTTTCTATACTTCTCTTCACCCACATCTTGTTCATTTCCCTTTGAACTTCATCCGCATTCACTTTTCCTTTTCCTTTGTCTTGATTTTGATTATGATGCACCGGACCCTTTTTATCCTGATTCTTACTTCTACAGAATTTGGCAATATGACTAGATCTATTGCAATTGTAGCAAGCTATATTTTTTTGCATATTTGACTGATATCCACTTGATCTTCATTGATTAGCCATATGTCTCATTCTATTGCATGCAAAGCATCTACCATTGAATGAATTGTTTATTTGCATATTTCTACATTCACAAGATTTCTGACCATACCTTTTACAATTAAAACATTGTCCGGAGAAGGATGAATTAGTTTGATTCATTCTTCTTCTGCACAGATTTGCTTTATGACTGAAGTTATTGTAATTGCAGCAGTATCCATTGAAGGATGGATATCTTTAAGCATGTGGTTGCCTTATCGGAGGTCTTCTAGGCCTGTACCTTGGATTTCTTGATCGAGATTTCTTCTGACCGGATCCAGAGCTTTCACCTTTCTCATATCCCAAGCCATGCTTATCATCTACTCTCTTTTGGCTTTCAATAAGAACTTCAAGTTGAGCAAAGCTTATCTTGAATTTTTCTTTGTATTCATTTGTTGTTTGAAGATCCCTTTTAAGAGTGTCTATCTAATTCTCAAGTTGTTCTTCATTATCTTTAGCTTCTTCAAGATCAGATTCCAGATGCCTGATTATTCTATCCATTTTGTGGTAGTCTTCTGACTTCTCCTTGAGAGATTATTTTAGATTATCTTCAATTTTTCTTTTCTCTTCAATTTCTTGGGTGAATTTCATAACCCCTGATTCCATTTCATGTCTTACCATAATGACTTCTTTTGATAGCTTCTCACATAACTTGTTTTTCTCATTTAGATCTTCATTTGTATCATTGGCTTCACTTTGACTTGCTAATTGCTGAAGTAGTTCCTTTCTCTTTTTCATAGAGATACTTAGTTTTTCTTTTAGCTCATTTATGAAATCATTAGCTTGTTTGATTCTTTCCCTCAAATTGTTGACTTCAGAGTGAGATTGCTCAAGATCATCCAGGGCAGACTGAAGTTGTTCCCTCATACCATATATATCCATTGAGATTTCCAGATCTTCCTCAAGCTGTTAGGCTCTTGTTTGGAGGAACTTGGCTCCGATACCATTTGTTGGAAACAAGGCAGATAACTGAGAGGGGGGTGAATCAGTTATCTTAAATTTCTTAACTTTCTTTTCTTTTTTAACAATAGTGCAGTATCAAAACATATAAGCATAAATGAATATGAGAGCAGAAATGAAATCAACACACATAACACAAGGATTTTTACGTGGAAAACCTTGTCAAGGGAAAAACCACGGGGTGACTAACCCAAGATTGTATTCTCTGTTAAAAGAATAAGAAGTACAGAATGACACTTGCCAATTAGGGCTCACTGCCCGAGCACACTGCTCACAAGAGGCTCACTACCTACAATAGTTTATAGAAAGTAACCAGGTATTTGAACTGATGAGAAATCCACATATGCTGAGGTTCAGTTTCGGTTAGGCTTAATATACTGATCTATTGCACTTCATTCTTCCTCTGTTTTGGTGCTACTATTCTGTCACATACCGGACTTGTATTGTCGCTTCCACACTTATCTCTGCCTTTTCTCGCACACTATATCACAATCCACACCCCTTTACATTGAAATCCATCTAGTATATATATCCACACTAAAGATTTCAACATCTTTCTAGTCAGCATCTGAAATACTCAAGATTTTTCCAAACTCTGGTCTGTCGGCTGAATCCATGCTTACTAAGTGATGCGTATCAAAGAGATAGTTATAGAAGTTATCAATCATGTCAGCCAACCATGAATGATGCCTCAAGTAGCTTGATCACTATCAATTTCTCATCCAGGTTAAGATCTGATGCTCTACCGGTTAGTTCTTCCTTAGTCTGCACTATCTGTCAGGAACCCAACACTTAGATGCTCATATCTTTTCATTCTTTCATCACCAGAGGCTCAAACTCTGGAATGTAGTAGTGATAGTACTCCTCTTGACTTCCCCAAGTCCACACTTTGCTGAGATACATCCTCTGAGAGATCTGGACCTGATTGTTGGATCTTGTTGCACGCTCTGTTCTTGCTCACTAGACCAAAATACTCTTCAATCTGACTTCCGGTATAGACATACCATGTCCTGCAGATGTGTGGGATGGACTTTGTTGCCATCAATGACAACAATCAAGAAGCCACACAGTGTCTCTTGCCAACAGAGAACCACCATTTGCTAGTTTTCAATCCCCTTGGTTGAGAAATACAGCCATTTACTAGTTTTCCATCCTTTTTTTTCCTTTTTTTTCCAAGGTCATCATTTACTGGTTTTCAACCTTCTTTTTTTTCTTTTTTTTCTTTTTTTTTTAGTCTAAATCTGTGACAGAGGATATATCCCCTATTACCAAACTCAAATATTTGATAAACTCTTCCTTAGTTGATGGCCTTTTATAGAGTCAAATTCGGTGGCCATTTGCTAGGAATGTGTCTGTGCTTCCATCAATGGGTTCTAGCAAAACTGATCCATTCTCAAAATTTTTCTTTATCTGATAAGGACCCATCCAATGAGTTTGTAGCTTTCCCTTGAACTTCTTGAACTTAGAATCATAAAGAAGAACCCAATCACCTTGTTGAAATGTCCTCCTCTTGATGTATTGGTCATGCCATTGCTTCCTTTGATACTAAACCGGTTCTGTTTGCTGAATGGCTTCTATCAGGATTTCATCTAACTCATTGAGCTGAAGAATTATGTTCTGTTGGGCTATAGACAATGGTAGACCAATATCTAATGTAGTTTTAACTGTCTGGAGTTCAAATTCTATAGACAAAATAGGCTTCTTTCCATAAACTAATTAATATGGTTAGAATTTATTGTGGACTTCCAAGTGGTGTTGTAAGCCCAAACTACTTCAGGTAATCTGTTAGCCCAGTCTTTTGTGTTCATGGCCACTGTCCTTGTCAGAATATTCTCCAATTCTCTATTAGTCACCTCTACTTGCCCATTGGCTTGGGGATGATAAGGGGAAGATTTCTTGTGCTTAACTTGATACAAATCTGTGAATGCCTTGTTCACCTGTGAAGTAAACTGAGGTCCTCTATCTAAAACTATGGATCTTGGGGCTCCAAACCTCAAGAAAATCTTATTATAAAGGAAATCAACAACTTTCTCTTCTCTTACAAATTGCAATGCTTGAACCTTAGCCCATTTAGTCACATAGTTTGTGCATACCATAATGTATTCTTTGCCTAATGATGGTGGAGAAATTGGTCCCACAAAGTCTAGACCCCATTGTTCAAATGGCTCCATCATTGCTTGAGGATGCAGTAACATCTCCTGGGTGAAAGTTGGTTGTCCCATCCTCTGGCACTGATCACACTGTTGCACATACTTCTTGGTATCCTTATGAATAGAGGGCCAGTAGTAACCAGCTCCTAGGATCTTATGGATGGTTCTGTGGGAAGAATAATGCCCACCAGATGGTTCATCATGACATGCTCTCAAGACATCAAATATTTTATCAGCTTTTAGACACCTGCGTAAAATGAAATTAGGACCACATTTAAATAGCAAACCATTTAACCATTTGTAAGATAAGCTTTCCTTAATTAAGTGTTTCCTTTGTTTTGAGGTAAAATGGGATGGATACAAGCCTGTAGCTAAGAGATTAGTTATGTCAGCAAACCAAGGTGCAGTAGAGGAGATAGCAAAAAGATGTTCATCTAGAAACCTATCCTCCACTGGCCGGTTCTCTCCATCTGTATGCAATCTTGACAGAAAATTAGCAACCAAATTAAATTTGCCTAGATTATCAACTATGGTAATGTCAAATACCCGCAACAACAATAACCACCTAATTATCCTTGCACCCACTACTAGCTTATTCATTAAGTATTTGATGGCTGCATGATCAGTATGTACAAATATTTTGTACCCAGTGATATAATACCTAAATTTGTTTATAGCATAGATGACTACCAAGAATTCTTTTTCAGTTGTGGTCTAATTTCTTTCTACAAAGGTAAGGTTTTTGTTGATGTAATAGATGGCATGCATACTTTCTCCTTCCTCCTTCTATCCTAAAACTACTCCAATGGACTCATTTGAAGCATCAGTTTGTATGTGAAATGGTAAAGTCCAATTAGGTCCTCTTAAAATAGGTGTGACAGTAAGCTTCTCTTTTAGGGTTTCAAATGCTGATTGACAGTTTTCTATCCATAAGAATTCTGTGTTTTTTTTAAGTAGGGTAAATAGGGGGCAGTTATTTTGCTGAAATTATCTATAAATCTCCTATAATAGCTTGCATGACCCAGAAAACTTCTAACATCTATTTGATTTTTGGGTGAAGGTAACTGTTTGATCACTTCTATTTTGTTTTGGTCCACTTTAATCCCATTTGCTGAAATGTAGTGTCCCAATACAATTCCTTCCTCTACCATCATGAAGCACTTTTCATGGCTCAAGGATAATTGATTCTTTTCACAGCATTTTAGTACTTTCTCAAGGTTTATGAGAGCTTCTTCAAAGTTATCCACATACACAGTAAAGTCATCCATATAGACCTCCATGCACTCATTGGCTAATTCAACAAAAATGGCTAAAACAAGCCTTTGAAATGTAACTGGAGCATTACAAAGTCTAAATGGAATAACTTTGTAGGAAAAAGTTCCCCAAGAATAGGTGAAAGTGGTTTTATCATGATCTTTAGGTGCTACTTGGATTTGGTTATACCCACTGAACCCATCTAGGAAAGGAAAATACTTTCTCCTTGCAAGGTTGTCCAGCACTTGGTCAATGAATGGTAAGGGAAAGTAGTCCTTTTTTGTAGCTTTGTTTAGTTCCCTATAGTAAATACACACTCTCCATTTCCTATTCTTTTAAGGCACTATGACTAAGGGTGAGACCCATTGACTATCTGAGATTGCATATATAAACCCTACTTGCAGCAATTTTTCTATTTCAATCTTAACAATGTCTTTTAAAGCAGGATTCTGTCTTCTCTGGGGTTGTCTGACAGGTTTGACATCTTCAGTGTATATATGATGGGTGCAGATCTTAGGAGGGATGCTCTTCATATCTTGGTATTCCGAAGTAAAAGCTGTTGAATGGGAAATCAGGAGTTGGACAATTTTTTCTTCCTAATTTTCTGCTAACTGGGTGTTGATATTCAGTGTTTTCCCTGGTAAAATCATGACCTGTTTTGTGATCTGATCCATGGATGTAGTCAATCCATATACTTGAGTCATGGTATTGAGGGGGCAAGAATATGGAAGCAACATGTGGAATGTGGCTAAGTCTTTGTAAAAGGTCTCTCCATAAGGAATGATATTTGCTAGGGTACAATGAGTAGAAGTGAGAAGTTGTCTCCTAGAATCTTGGGCTAGCTCCATTATATCCTCATTGATTAGAATGTGGGTGATATATTCTATTGTATCATAGTACATTTATTCTTCCAACTCACCCAAATATTCCTTGATGGTAACCATAGCTATTGAGGCAATATTTTCCATGCTATCTGCCTCATCCACCCATACTCTTCATGTATAATGTATTGATGGTTTAGCTGGAGGATACAAAGATATTTTCTTCAAATCTATCCCATTAGAAATGACCATATCCCTAGTTCGACAATCAATAGATGCTGCTGTTGTAGCCAGCCATGGTCTTCCTAATATCAGTGGATAAGCATTGCTTTGGTTTATTGGTTCTAATATCAGGAAGTCTACTAGGAATTCCCATGATTCTATCACAATTGGAACATCAGTAATCACCCCTTTTGGAATAGCTACTGATTGGTCAGCAAGTTGAAGGATTGTAGATGTGGATTGGATACCTGTTAGGGCTAATTTGTCCATTGTATGAACTGTCATTACATTTATTACTGCTCCCAAATCAACCAAAACATTTAAAATTTCTACCCCTGAGATGTAAACAATTATGATAGGATTTCCAGGGTCTCCATATTTTGGGAGGAACATTTCTCCCATTAATAGATCCTTGTATGGTAGAAAGAAAGTTTTTCTTCCTACCCTGTGTTTTGACATAATGTTGTTTGATGAATTGGTTTAGTTCTGGCACATCTCTGATTGCTTGGAGGAGTGGAATTTCAATGTTCAGTTATCTAATTTCTTGTAACAGTTCTGATTCCATTGTAGATTGGACTTGTTTTTGTAAGATCTTTTTTCTGGGGAACATGTTGTTTGAGCCATTCTAGGTATGGTGCTAGTTTTTCCATCTCTGGAGCTCTTACCAGAAATGTTTCCAGGAATGTTCTCTAGAGTCATTCTTTTAGGAGGAACTCCAGAGTTATCCAAGGATGATTCTTTTAGCACGGTTTCGGTAGTAATCTCCTTTGGAAGCTGAGTGGATGGATTTTCAGGTTCCTCATCATTGGTTACTTCAACTATAGTTGGAGGAGATGGTCTTGGGAATGATTTCCCAGAACACAGCTAGAGATTATTGGGATATATAGCATTAATACTAGCCATGTTTTCTTATTCTATCATGTAAACAGCTACTCCTTGTTTATTTCGTGGATTTGGTATATGTTGAGCTGGTAAGGGTGATTGGCTAACTGGTTCATTTTGTGACTGACCTTATGTGTTGGGAGGTCCAGTTAGCAATGCTTATTGTTGAGGTTGGAAATGTCTTGGTTGTCCCTAGTATTGTTGATTATATCCTTGTTAAGGACCCCATTGAGGCTGCATGTTTTGTGATCTGAACTATGGTGGCCACTGTTGATTCCCCCAGGGTTGATTTTTCCAATGTTTTGCCATTGTTGATTTGGCCAATCCTGTTGTCCCCAAGGAGGATTATTCTAAGGCCCATGCCAAGTTGGATTCCATTGATTATTTCCCCAATTAGAAGGACCCCTATAAGAAGGTTGGTTTGGATATTGATTATAAGGGAAATTTCTAGCTTGTTTTTGTCCTACATAGTTCAACTCCTCTTCTATAATGGCATTCTTCTTACTCAACCTTTTTAGGGCTAGAAGTTGACTACATTGACTGGTAGGATGTTCCCTGTCATAGATCTGACAGATCTCTGATTTGTCTAAAGGGCATTCTCTTAACAGATGCGTGTTTCTGCACCTAGGACAATAGATGGAAAGTGGTTTAGTTGTTCTAGTTTTTGCTTGAATCCCATCTAATGTGGTATTCAGTTGGACCAGAATATCTATTTTCATATTGCAATCTCCTGCATTAACTATCCTATTTCATTCTTCCCTTTGAAGGTTTTGGATGATCTCACTCCATCTTGGGTTCTAGAATAGTTCCTGTAGAGTTCTTCTATAGCAGATATATCTATTTTGTTGATATTCCCTTTCCCCATCAGATCCGGTGCCTGTTGTGATTATTTTTCTAATCCTTTTACAAATAGGGTTCTGGCCAAAGAGTGATTTACTGGGTTGTCATACCTTCTCAAAGCGAAGTTAAATCTATCTACATAGTCCTCGAAGGTTTATTCCTCTCCTTGTTTAATTTTGAACAATTCCTCATTTTTATTACTGACTCTACAGTAATCTTGGTATTTTCCTAAAAACTCTATTTCCATCTGATCCCAGGAATGGATGGAGTTCTAGGGTAAACTCATAAACCATCTCATTGCAGAATCTTTCAGGGTTGAAGGGAACAGTTTAAGTTTTTGGTTATCTGATCCATAATCATAAGTTTGGCATACCACTTTGAATTCAAACAAAAACTGATCTGGATCCTCAGAAGCAAGACCCCTAAAATTTGGCAAGTGTGCTAGTGAAATATTTTTCATAGGGGCATTGTCTCCAGCAGCTAGAACAATGGGATATGAGAAGGTTCTTGGAGCCTGATTTTCCTCCTCTTCATGGTTATCATGATTATCTTCCATGTCTGATTCTGATTCTTCTCCTTGAGATTCTAGATGAGTTTCTGAGGAACTAAGTTTTATCCAAGGATCTGCCTGGAATTTTTGTTGTAATTCTTGGATATAGTCAGCGAGTGGAAGATTTGGAGGATTTAAGGGATTATTGATTTGAGGTGCAGCTTCCAAGGTAAGTTCTAGGTTTCTTTCTTCAACAAGATCTTGTGCCACCCCACTACTTTCTCCTATTATTTGTTGATGGGGTGTCTGTTTTATGTATCTTCCTTTTCAATCTCTAGCTCTAACCATACAGATCTATCCTAAAACTTGATGCAGAGCATAATGCCCAGCTGAAGCGTATGAACCCTATCACAGACCCTTGTTAGCTTACAAAACAGCAAATTTAGAATGTATCGGCAAGACCTTTGAATTGTCTCACCGATGTGTACCCACTCTTTCCTATCGGCAAGACACTACACCGTCGGTCAAGCTCTGGACTCCTTCGCCGATGCCTTCACCTCTCACCGATGAACAGGTTCAATCGGAAGGTTCAAACTCAAGGTTCAATGTCTCACCGGAGCTTTCCATCGGCAAGACCACAGCAATGTCTCACCGAAATATAGAAACCCACTGAACCGATGGACAAGTTCAATCTGGAGGTTCAACGGCTAGGTTCAACGCTGAGGTTCATCCTTCTCCTTCGGCGAGACTTCTAACTGTCGGGTTGAACCATGGGTTCAATGGAGAGGTCCAGTGCCAAGGTTCAACTGATAGGTTCAATCGAGAGGTTCAATGGATAGGTTCAAATCTTCCCCTTCGGCGAGACTTCTGTCTATCGGCGAGCTCTTTAAATCTCTTGCCGACGCTCTCCCTCACACTGATGCTTATGATCTTCAACCTATGATTGCCAGTCCTGGTCACCTCCGCCAATGGTCACCCTACTCGACCAAGTTGCCTATCGGCAACACTTGGACTATCGGCCTAGCTACGGGAAACCTCCCCGATTTCTGATGTCACTCCGATGACTATGTTAATTCCTCTGTCGGGCTGACCTCTACCATCGGCCCAGTGTTGAATTCTTTCGCTGATACACCCCTCTCTCGCCGATGACCTCTCTCTATCAGCGAGACCACTTATTGTCGGCGCCACCTTTTTCCCTTCTGCCGATGAAGTAACTCATGCCGATATATACTACATCGGCCAGACTTCTCTAGCGTCACCCCGATCGGCGGGAACATGGACTATCGGCTAACACTCAAGATCTTTCGCCGATACACCTTCTCACGCCGATGTCTTTGGCCAATACTACCATCGGTTAGTCTTTCACTGTCGGGCCTTCACAATCTTCTTTCACCGATACCTTGTCTCACCCCGACGGACTCAACTCACACCGTTGTCGGTGAGACTCACCTCCATCGGACCAGCACGATTCCTCCTTGCCGATGCCTGACTCACACCGATGGGTCGAATACAGAATACCTACAGAACGGTATTCACAACTGATGTTTTCCCACCATGTGACAGTAAAACACTAAATCAACACATACTGGACATATACCCCAATGGAAATTGTAACAACGAGAAATACTGAGGGATTGCTTGAAATGGTTCTGCAACTCTAATCTTCCATACTTAGAGCGAATAAACAAAAATGGGGGATTAATCTACAAGTCCATTCCACTGATTTCCCCAAAAATCTGCCAGTGGAATGGATTTATCCAGTTAGCTCGACCACAGAAGCACAAAACTAAATTTTATACAAAACCTACACAGAATGAATTTCTACATAGTATTCAGAAACTGGAAAGAAAATAACTTGCAAAACTTCTATTCTTTCTTCATGTTCAGAAACTACATTCGACTATTCAGAGACCAGAGCCAAAACTATCACCCGTCCCCTCTACAAAAGGTTTTCCCCTTTTTATCTTTCCCAATGTGAGGGACTGACATTCTCCTCTGTTTCTGGGATTTTAGTTTTTCAAAATTATAGGTGGGAACCCTTAATCTATTACAAAAGACATCTGTTTTGCATAAGACAACAAAACTCTAGTGCTTAAGACACCTTGATTAACTTTCCCTTAATCCAAACTGTTAATAAATGTCAAGTTTGGAGTTTACCCACATGAAATGCTAATAGAGAATGTTACATTTTTGAAGATGCTATAGATAACATGAAATGTTTAATTAAATTTAGTCTTCTTCTCCTTCCTCTTGTGTATATTGGTCCTGTTGAAGAGGTGCCCCTGCACTAAAACTGTTTAGCTAAGTTTTCCTAATTAACACAGTAATCCCCGACAATGGCACCAAAAATGACAAGGGTCATTTTACCTCATCATTTAATCATATTTCTTTTGTCAAATCCAGGGTTGTGTCCTTGGCTATCTGCAATTAGGAATCCTATAGTTGTCAATCTTATCTAACTAACTCTAATGACCTTTACTATTTTAAAGAAACTATTATTACTGATCTATCTGCTATGAAATGAATTCTAAGAATACTGAAAACAAAACTGAACAATGAATTGCTTAAAGTAAATCTTTATTATTTCTTTCAACTGAAACATGCATTTATCTATGAAAATAGTAACTATCTCCTTAAACAGAATCTGAAATAACAAAACAATAGTACTAGCCTCCTGGCTTGGTGGTGAGAGTGGGCCCTTGCTCCACAACCTTAGGGTTGAAGACTAAAGTAAAGAATCAACACAAGAGAATAATATCACAACTCAATTTAGTCCAATTCCATTAGCTTTGTATTTAAAAAATATTTATGTCAAAATAAGATTACAGAAATCAGAAAAATAATTGTTGTCCTCTTCTATTGCTACTTCTATTAGTTTATATCTAAATCAGTGATGAGATATCACTTACCCTAACTACTAGTTCTTCTATGAGATAACATCAATCTCTTTATTCTACTAACTGTCTAACTACAGAATAAATATCCATGCAATAAAAAATAGATTGAGTGGAACGAAAGTCCACACTAAATCTAAGTCTTAGTTTTAAATACACTTGGGCAGTGAGGCCCTAAAATATAGGTATTTAAATCAGTTTATCAATAACTCGTACAAAATCAAAAGAGATAAAAACTTCTAGCAGTTAACTATAGACTGCCCTTAATTACTCAGGTGATGATTTGAGTAACATCAGGAGCATCCTGATCACCACTGGAAGTGTCTAACTGACAGTTGTGCTAGAAATCTGCACTATTCTAAAGAGGTGTCGGAGATGTATGTTTCAGTCTGTACCTCTAGAGATATGATTGTGACCTTGTTCAGCTTCGGAGATGCTCAAGACTTCAGTCTAGCTCCAGAGATGATTCACCTCCTTATCCCAAAATCTCTCCAATCAAATTGGAAAACATTTGAAACCAGTCATGGCATTCTGATGTCAACTCTGGAGATTATTAGGACTACCTCCGAAGATGCACAAAATTGTCTACCCGAACACCTGCACCTGTTGATTCAAAAAGAGAAGATTTCTGCATATTTCCATCAACATTAGTCCTTCAATTAGGAATCATGATTCTAAGTAATTCATCTCTTATTAATCATCATTAGAACAATCTTGTTAGCCTATTTTGGTGCAGTCAACAGGACAATGGAGTAAGAAGGAGAAAAAGAGAGGTAAAAAGGGTGTATTTCATGGGTGCTACCTGGCACTCATCAATGAGCGAAGATGAAAACATTACTTCCTACATGTAGAAGGTGAATGAACTTGTGACCGGTATTAGGAGTGCTGGTGGAGTATTGGAAGAATCAGAGATCATTGCCAAAGTGCTCAGATCCTTACCTCCGGCATACAAGCATAAAGTTGCTACCATTGAAGAGATCAGGACTGTGACAACTGTTACAAGGGATCAATTGGTGTGTAAGCTTTCAACATTTGAAATGAGTGAGCTTAGTGATTCTCTTCCTAAGTCTAAATCTACATTTAAAGCCAGTATTCATGGAAAGAAAAGATATGATCCGTCTGAAATCTCTTCAAGAAGATCAAACAGATTTGACAAGACAAGGAAGGACCTTGAAGATGATGAAACTGAGTTCGATAAAATTGAAGCCCTTTTTACCAAAAGATTGCCAAGAGGATTCGGTAAGTATGAAGGAAAGTTGCCATTCAAATGTTTTGCTTGTAATAAGATTGGTCATTTTGCCTCAAGGTGTCTGGAGAGAGGTTCAAGGCCAAACCCTAACAGACCTAGAGTTTAAAAGAAATGCTACTATGCCTAAGAAGCTGGTGAAGGAGTCACAGATGATGAATCTAATCATGGAGGTTCCACAGAAAGTGATTGGGTATTCATTGCTATCAAAGAAGAAGATCCGGTGCCTACTGAATTTGCTAGTTGTGCAAATGTGGAAAGTGCCTTGGCTACTCAGGTTATAGAAAAAGATGAATGGGTAATTGAGAGTGGATGTTCTCATCATATGGCTGGTGATAAAAGTAGGTTTGTAAGCTTTGAAAAATATGAAGGTGAATTGTGAAATTTGGAGACAACTCAACTGGTAGAATCTATGGTAGAGGATCCATCTCTTTTGATGGTAAGACTAAGACTAATGATGTTCTGTATGTGGAAGGATTAAAGCATAATCTTCTTAGTGTTGGACAGTTGGTTGACAAGGGTTATGATCTCCAATTCAAGGATGGAAAATGCATAATCTTGGAAAGCTCTGAAACTAAAATTGCATCTGGTACTCAGACTAGAGGTAACATCTTTCATTTAAGTAGCTCTGGTAAAAGATTCTTGATTTCTCAGGTTGATCAGAGTTGGCTCTGGCATAGGAGAATGTGTCATGTGAATTTTGATAACAATGTCAGATAAGTTCCACTTAGGCTGTAAGAGATCTTCCAAGACTTGTGAAACCTGCTGATAGCATGTGTAGAATGTCAATTAGGTAAATAGAATAGAACATCATTCAAGAGTAAAGAACAGTCTTCAAGTAGATTGTTGGAACTTGTACACATTGATCTTTGTGGTCTTGGTAGAATTAGGAGTGTGCAAGGAGATAGATATTTTATGTTGTTGATTGATGATTACTCCCAGATGATGTGGGTAACCTTCCTAAAAGAAAAATTAGAAGCTCTTGAAAAATTCATAGTGTTCAAAGTCATGGTGGAGAATGAGATTGGTGTGAAGATAAAGTGTCTGAGATCCGATAGAGGTGGAGAGTTTACCTCCAGGGAGTTTGATTCATTTTATGAAAAGCAAGGAATAAAAAGATAGCTATCTGCTCCTAGGACTCCTCAGTAGAATGGAGTTGTGGAAAGAAAGAACTGGACCATCTAAGAAGCTTCTAGGACCATGATGATGGAAGCAAATGTTTCTCAAGTCTATTAGAGAGAAGCTGTGAATACTGTTGTCTACACTCTTAATCGGGTGCAAATCAAAGGCAATTCTGGTAAGACCCCTTATAAACTATGGTTTGGTCATCCTCCTACTATGAAATATTTTAGAGTTTTTGGTAGTAAATGCTATATCAAAAGAGATGAGGATCTCGGCAAGTTTGATGCAAGAAGTGATGAAGGATTATTTATGGGTTACTCTACTCAATGCAAGGCATACCGGTGCTTTAACAAGAGATTGAAAAAGATTGTTGAAAGTGCAAATGTTAGAGTTGATGAGAGCAAAGAAGGACATTCCAGGTCTTTCGGATATGATTCAGATGATCAAGATGAAAGTCAAAGTCAAGGAAGGTAAGTTCAAACCCAAACTCAAATCCAAATTGATCCAGAAAATCTAGTGACTCAAGAGGATAGTACAGATGTTGAGGAACAAGCTCAAGAAACAAAGGTCCAAGCAAATCCCAAAACTCCTAGGTATGTAAGATTGAATCATCCTAAAGATTAGATCATAGGAGATGGAAACAACGGTGTTCAAACTAGTAGAAGAATTGCTAAAGATCAAGAGGAGATTTGTTTGATTTCAAAGATTGAACCAAAATTAGTAAGTGAAGCTTGCAATGATGAAAATTGGGTAAAAGCCATGGAAGAAGAATTAATGCAAATTGAAAAGAATCACACTTGGGATCTTGTTCCTAGACCTAAAAACAAAAATGCGATTGGAACTAAATGGGTCTTCTAGAATAAACTAAATGAAGATGGTGAAGTTGTGAGAAACAAAGCAAGGTTGGTATGTAAAGGATACTCTCAAGTGGAAGGAATTGATTTTGAAGAAACTTTTGCTCTAGTGGCAAGAATAGAAGTAGTCAGGTTATTTCTTGCATTTGCTTCTTATAAAAATTTCAAGGTCTATCAGATGGATGTCAAGTCAACATTTCTGAATGAAGAATTGGAAGAAGAAGTCTACATTGAGCAACCAGAAGGATTTCAGTTGTCTGTTCAGAAAATATGGTCTACAAGTTGAGGAAAGCATTGTATGGACTCAAACAAGCCCCAAGAGCTTGGTGTGCAAGATTAGATAAGTATCTGCTAAAGCTAGGATATAGCAAAGGCACTGCTAACAGTAATCTTTACTTCAAGATTGATCATGAGCACATTTTGTTTGTTGAGGTATTTGTTGATGATATCATTTTTGGTGGAAATGAGAGTATGTGCAAAACATTTGCTGATCAGATGTAGAGTGAATTTGAGATGTACATGTTTGGTGAAATGAATTTCTTCTTAGGTCTGCAAATCATTCAGTCAGATAAATGTATCTTCATATCTCAATCTAAGTATGTGAGAGAATTGTTGAAAAAGTTTAGAATGGAAGATTCAAATCCAGTGGGTACACCCATGGTAACCAGATGTAAGTTGAGTAAAGATGATGACTCCCCTAAGGCAAATCAAAAAAGGTATAGATCAATGATTGGAGGACTACTCTATCTAACATAAACCAAACCTGATATCATGAATGCAGTTGGACTTGTTGCTAGATTTCAAGCTGATCCTAGAGAATCCCATGTTGTAGCAGTCAAAAGAATTTTTAGACATCTCAAAGGGACACTTGATTATGGCTTATGGTATCTAAAGGATAATAATTTCACTCTTCATACATACACAGATGTTGATTGGGCAGGAGATGTAGATGACAGGAAAAGTACTAGTGGTGGTGTATTCTTGATGCAGGAGCATCGAGTCGTCTAAGGGAAATCTTGTATCGCCCAAAAAAAGATGTGTTTCAAAATTGTTGATGTTCTTTCCATTTCTTTTCAAAATTTGTGGTTCTGGTTCCATAATTGTTTGAATGATGATGTAGAACTTTCAGTTTTTCTAAACTGCTAAAAATAGCAACCTGCTATTTTTAGAAAGTTTACATTTGGGCATGGATTGAAGTGAACATTTGCAGGAAGTTCATAACTGAAAAATAAGACCTTTGGAGAAGGAATCACGCAAAGATCATTTGTGATCTGAAAGATATTAAAGTTTTCATTTCCCAAAAAATGCCTGAAAATTATTCAAACTCAGGTTTGAGGCAATAAATGGCCCCGTACGGGCCTGAAAATGGTTAGAACTAGTAGAGATCATTCTTAGAGTGTAGAGAACTCTGTGAGATTTCTGACACATAAAACGGTTTGTCAATCAGACATCTAGATCAAAAGTTATGGCTCCCGAAAGTTGACCCATTTTTTGAGGGAGATGCAAATTTCAAAATTAGGTTGTTGGCCTCCAAAAAGGCTATTAATAACCATTTTTGGGAACCCTGGGTAGTAGTAGAGTTAAGGCGGAAAGTGTAGAGTCAATAATAGGCAGGAAAATAGAAACCCTAGCTGATTTGGGGTTACAAAAGGCTGATGATTCCAGAGTCTTGTGATAGGAAGTTGTAATGTGTTGCAGCCTGTGGAGGGTTGATTCCTCTGATTGTATTTAAGCTTCTGTAATGTAATAAGTTGTCCAAATCAATAAAGAAAGTTCTATTTTCTATGTGTAATTTCTTTTGTTGTGTGTTTTATGATTTACCCCCTTCATCAAGTGGTATTAGAGCTAGGTTTCTTTAGTGTATAGACAGATCACCAACCGTGAGGCAGTTTACACCAAGACCTAAGGTTGTGGGTTTTCTGTGGAGATTAGGATGCCTCCACAAAGAAATCATATTGGGAGGAATGCTTTGACGAAAGAGGGTTTTAGATCCCTGCAAAGGCAAATCGATGCATTGCAAGAGGAGTTGCAAAGAGGGTTTGATCCGAGAACAAGAGAAGAAAGCGAAGATGAAGCTGAAGAAGAGCTATCTGAGGAAGAACAAGAAGTTGCAGGAGATCCTACAGAAGTTAGGTTGTTAAGGGCCAATTCTAAGATTGGAAAGAGGCCCAGGATCGAAGTTTCTACATATTCTAGAGATTTAAATCCAGAACAGCTTATTGATTGGATCAATGACATGGAGGAGTATTTTGAGTATGAAGATGTGGAAGACCCAGATCGGGTCAAGTTTGCAAAAACAAAATTGAAGGGCCATGCCAGTATTTGGTGGAAGGAGGTCCAGTTAGAGAGGAATAGAAGAGGAAAAGAAGAGATCACTAGATGGGATCAGATGGTGGAGAAACTGAAGAAGCAGTTCATTCTTGTGGACTATGAGGTGGAGTTGTTGAAGAAGCTGCAAGGATTGAAGCAAGGCAACAAGTCTATTAAGGAGTATACAAAAGAGTTTTATAAAATTACTATCAGGACAGGCCATGCAGAGCCCAACAAGGAGAAGGTAGCCCATTACATTAATGGGTTGAGGCTAAGTATTCAAGAGGAGCTGAGCCTGGTCAGAATGACCACCATAGAAGATGCATACTAATTTTCCCTGAAGGTAGAAGAGAAGCTGAATAAAAGATTTGACAGTAAGCAAAGGGGAAGAGGTTAAGGTGGAAGGACTGTGGAAGACCCTATGGGGGCCGAAATGAAGATTCAAAGAAAAGTGAAGAAGCTGGCACCAGTCGAAATCAGAGAGGAGATAATACCTACCGCCCTCGTGACCAAAATAATGTTGAGCAAAGAGGAAGAGGAAGAGGCAGACCTAGGCAAGGACCCGGAAGAGGAGGTTTTAGAGGAACCTATTTCCAATGTAGAGAAGAAGGGCATCAAGCATACGAGTGTCTGCAACATCAAGGAAGGACAAATAGAAGACCTAAAGGTAATGCACGAGTTACACATGTAGATGAAGATGTGCAATCTGAGCATTCTAAAGATGCTGAAAAGGGAGAAACCCTAGTTGTCAGAAGAACTTTGTTGAATGAGGAGAAAGAACCCAATCAGAGGAAGAGTTTATTCCACACAAGGTGCAAATGTGAAGGTAAGTGTTGTGACATTATTATTGACAGTGGAAGTACTGACAATCTTGTTTCAGATGAGATGGTTGACAAGTTGAAGTTGACAAGAAGAAATCATCCACATCCATATCAGATTGCATGGTTACAGAAGGACCACAGAGCTTTGGTCAATAAGTAGTGTTTAGTGAAGTTTAAGATTGGGGATTACCATGATGAGGTGCTGTGTGATATCATACCGATGGATGCATGTCATATGCTGTTGGGGAGGCTATGGTAGTATGATAGGAGCACTGTCCATGATGGTCGTGCAAACACATATTCCCTAACAATGGATGGAGTTCGTCATAAGTTGAAGCCCTTCAAGGAGGTGGAAGAAAAAGTATGTAGTACTGCTAGAATTTGCTTGGTAGATGGTAGAAAATTTTTGGAGGGTATGAAGCATGAGCGTCATTGCTATGCATTGATTCCTAAGATTAGTCAAGGGAAATGTGAAGATGTACCAGCCAAAGTCTTAGAGATGTTAGAAGAATTTCAAGATATTGTCTTTGATAATGTACCAGAAGGTTTACCACCAATGAGGAAGACAAGTCATCAAATGGATTTGATACCAGGAGCCAGTTTGTCAAATAAGGCAGCCCATAGAATGACACCTGCAGATAATGAAGAGCTGAACAGACAAGTTCAGGAGTTGTTGAGGAAGAGACTGATAAGGGAGAGCCTAAGTCCATGTGTGGTACCTGCAGTACTAGCACCAAAGAAAGATGGAGAGTGGAGAATGTGTACAGACTCTTGAACCATCAATAAGATCACGATCAAGTACAGGTTTCCATTGCCAAGAATGGATGACATAATGGACTGTTTGAGTGGAGCCAAGTACTTCATGAAAATTGACCTGAAGAGTGGATATCACCAAATCCAAATCAGAGAAGGAGATGAATGGAAGATAGCCTTCAAGACAAAGGAGGGTTTATATGAGTGGTTAGTCATGCCATTTGGGCTAACCAATGCACCGAGCACATTCATGCGGCTCATGAATGAGGTACTAAAAGAATTTTTGGGAAGTTTTGTTATTGTTTATTTGGATGATATTTTGATTTTTAGTAAGACTTGGGATGAGCATCTGATGCATATCAGAAGAGTTTTAGAGAAGTTGAGGGAGGAGAAGTTGTTGATCAATCTGAAGAAATGCAGTTTTGCAAAGAAAGAGTTGGTATACCTGGGATTTGTTGTCTTAGAGGAAGGTCTTAAGATGGACCGAGAAAAGGTGAGGGCTATCATTGAATGGCCTATGCCAAGGAGTACTGGTAAATCACCATTCCAGATTGTATATGAGAATAGTCCAAGAAATGCTTCAAAGTTAAGGAATATGGACAAAGGAGAAAAGACAAGGGTCGAGGCTGAAGACTTTGCAGAACACATGAAGAATTTGCATGAAGAGGTGAAAAAACACATTAATAAGATGAATATTTAGTACAACGCTAACGCAGAACAGAAGAGGAGATATAAATAATTTCAGATAGGAGATGAAGTCATGGTTCACTTGACAAAAGAAAGGTTCCCAATTAGAACATACAATACGCTAAAAATGAAGAAATTTGGACCATGCAAAATTTTAAAGAAACATGATTCAGGAAATGCATATGAGGTGGAGCTACTGGGTGAGATCAACATTTCCCCTATTTTCAACATTGTTGATTTATCAGAATATCATGAATGTGGAATAGAGGATGGACCAACAGAATAATAGTGGAGTATTCTGGCATCTACTTCAACAGAGGTGATAGAAGAGATCTTGGATAGCCGTGTGGGAAGAAGTACTCATAATAGGCAATATGAAGAATACTTGGTGAAATGGAAAGGAAGTCCTGTTGAAGATTTTTCTTGGTTGTCTAAGGTAGAAGTTGACCGTTTGGGTTTTCCTCACATAAATATCTAAGACGTGACAGGGTCACTTCTCAAATTACCCTGGGTGTCTGATGCAGGAGCATCCAGTGGTGTAAGGGTAATTTTGCATCACCCAAAAAAAGATGTGTTTCAAAATTGTTGATGTTCTTTCCATTTCTTTTCAAAATTTGTGGTTCTGCTTCCATAATCTCTTGAATGATGATGTAGAACATTCAGTTTTTCCAAACTGCTAAAAATAGCAACCTACTATTTTTAGAAAGTTTGCATTTGGGCACGGATTGAAGTGAAAGTTTACAGGAAGCTTCATAACTGAAAAATAAGACCTTTGGTGAAGGAATTACGCAAAGATCATTTATGAGCTGAAAGATATTAAAGTTTTTGTTTCTCGAAAAATGCCTAAAAATTATTCAAACTCAGGTTTGAGGCACTAAATGGCCTCGTACGGACTTGAAAATGGCCAAAACCAACAGAGCAAGTTCTTAGCACGTAGAGCACTCCGTGAGCTTTTCGACACATAAAATAATTCGTCAATCAAACACCTAGATCAAAAGTTATGGCTCCCAGAAGTTGACCTATTTTTGGAGGGAGATGCAAATTTTGAAATTAGGTTGTTGGCCGCCAAAAAGGCTATTAATAACCATTTTTGGGAACCCTGGGCAGTAGTAGAGTTAAGGGGGAAAGTGTAGATTCAAGAATAGTAAGGAAAATAGAAACCTTAGCTGATTTGGTGTTACAAAAGGTTGATGATTCCAGAGTCTTGTGATAGGAAGTTGTAATATGTTGTAGCCTGTGGAGGGTTGATTCCTCTTATTGTATTTGAGCTTTTGTAATGTATTAAGTTGTCCAAATCAATAAAGAAAGTTCTATTTTTTGTGTGCAATTTCTGTTGTGTATTTTATGATTTACCCCCTTCGTCAATTCTTCTTGGGAAGGAGATTAGTTTCTTGGATGAGCAAAAAGTAAGAGGCAATATCTCTGTCTAGTATAGAGGCAGAGTATATAGTAGCAGCAAACAATTGTAGTCAAGTTCTGTGGATAAAGCAAATGTTGAAAGACATCATAATTGTGTTTGAGGAGCCTGTTACAATCTTCTGTGATAATTCAAGTGCAATAAGCATCACAAAGAATCCCATGTTGTATTCAAAGACAAAGCATATATCAATCAAGTTTCACTTCTTGAGAGAGAAGGTTAATGATAATGAATTCAGATTGGAGTTTGTTTCTTCAAAGGATCAGATTGCAGATATTTTCACTAAGCCTCTACCCAAGGATAATTTTGAGTATCTCAGACAGAAGTTAGGGGTTATTACCCCTCCTGATCAGAACTAAGATGCACTAGGGTGCATCAGTCTGATGGAATTCACAGTCATATCTTGTGATCCGGATTGATGTTAAGGAGATACTACTCCGGGGGAGTAGTCAGTATGTAAATTTTGGAGATTAGTCTGAAACAAAAAGGGGGAGAAAAGATTACAAATATGTACCCTTTGCCATTGATGTCAAAGGGGGAGAGAAGTCATGTGAAAAACTAGTCGCTAGTAAAAGGGGGAGCTGTAAAGAAAAATGGTTGCAGGTGTGATAAGAGAAAGGGGGAGAAGTTCTTGTCTTGATGGTTAAATCAGTTTTTCACATCATATGTTTCCATCGATGACAAAGGGGGATATTTTTGCAAATAGGTTCCTAAGCAGTGTTGTCATTGATGTCAACATATCCTTGTTGCCATTGATGTCAACTATATCCTATTTTGTTGCCTATTTAAAAGACTAAAATGTTGAGGATATTAAAAAAATTAATGAAGATCAATGTATGCAGACCATATGGCTATGTAGAGGATTGTCTGAAGTAGCTCTAGTTAAGATTTGAGAGGTCCGCATGAAGATTTGAAGAAGCTATGGCCATCTGAGTAGAACCAAGTTTTGCTGTGTTCAAAAAAGACAGAGTGACAATAAATTGGTTCGGATTGCTCCGCATTGAAATATTATGATCTGTGGATATAGAGGCATGTTTGGGAAGTTAGTGTGTGTCATCAACTCAAGTGGTTCATGGTTTGGAGGTCCGTAAGTAATATTTTTAGTGTGATAGTCATGGCAGACAATGTTCTTAAGGTACCAGATGAAGATGCAAGTGATTCTATTGATTTGGAGTAGTGTGGATGTTATTGTTGAATTCAATGTGCTTGTGGAGGTCTCTGGATTGTGTGCCTACTATGTTGAAGGTCTGTATTGAAGATTGAGCTTGTTGTTGAAGATTTCTTCCTTGATGCTATTGTTCTTCCTAGTCTTGGCTGATCGATGATTCAAGTGTGTTGCAGATGATCTAAGCAATTCTCTGGAGTGTGGTGTGTTGTTGGAAGAAGATTCAATTTTTAGCTATGTTTGGCCGATAGTATAGTGATCCACGTTAAGTCAAGCCAACCTTGATGTTCATTCCAAGGTTGATGAAGTGTATAAATACTTGTTGACGAGTTGTGGAAAGTTGTCCTTGTGTGAAAATGATAAAATCCTAAGAAAGGTATAGAGGCAGAGCAGAGAAGAGGAGGAGCAAAAGAACAAGAGCATCAAAGGATGAAGATATAGCTAAGAAGTGTTTGAGGGATAGAGCAAAAATTTGTGAGCCTTCAATGGGACTGAACCGGGCATGAAGAAGATGCTATTTCTCAGTTCATTATCTCTATGTTAAACATAAATTCTTGTAGGCAGTGAGCCTCTTTTGAGAAATGAGCTCTGGACAGTGCACCCGAAGGCATGTGCCTTCTCTTTTCTTCTAAGTACTTTTAACAGGGTACGAATCTTATGGGTTAACCCCCACCGTGGTTTTCCCTTAATTGGGTTTCCACATAAAAATTTTGGTGTTATGTGTGTTCATTTTGTTTCTGCTCGTGTTGATGATCCATGCTTTAATGTTTATATCATTAATTTGTTTTAAGTGGTAAAGAAGAATTAATTGCTGCAAGTGTTAAAGTTTTGGGACAACTGATTCACCCCCCCTCTCAGTTGTCTGGCCTAATTCCAACAAAGTGTATGTGGGGAAAACCCTTTCAGGAGAAAAAAAATCCACACTCCAAAGAAGCCCAATGTATTAAATTCAATAAACGACATAGTTACAATACACTTTTAGAGTAATCCTTCAAACGAGTATCACCAACCAAATATATAGAGGAATTCTTATATCATAACAATATCTACAAAACTTGCCATCAAACCTCCATCTCAAGCACCCAATAAATAGGAGATACAATAAATGAAACCATCATAAATGGTAATTAGAAAACCATGAGCTAAATCCACCCAAAAGATTGGTGCCCAAATCCTTAGTTAAAAATTCAAAACCCAAATTCCAAGTCCACATGCTAAAAATAACATATTCCTTCCACCTATCATAACCTTGTTATAATCCACTCACTAAATTGGGCAATCCATTTTCGCTCCATTATCCCCAACCAAAGATGCCTTATGATGTGTCACAACACACGTCATAAGTTGGTCGACAGGTGTAACTCCCCTTTATATCTCTTTTATGTGTCCTATATGTTTTTGCATTACCAATGTAGGAGGCCCAAATTTCAAAGGCAGTAACTTTTGATTTGGGAGGGCGATTAGGCCTTTTTTTTCAAAACTATAGAGCTCAAAGAGGTCCACATGATAAGCACCTAGGAACTAGTTTTGAACAACCTAAATTTTTTATTTTGGCCAAAAACCAACTCTAAAGATCAGAAATTGAGTTATTTCTATTTTTTAACCTAAAAATGTACTTTTATAATCTTAACATTAGGATCAAGGTTGAAACATTTTTCCTAACACCAAGTTGGGAACTCTAATTTATCTTATTCAAACCCTTCAAATATGATTTATGATAGTCATAATGACATTTCATAGGTTGCTGAATGTTCTTGGTCAAAATGTGTAACTTCCTTTTATAACTCTCTTATGTGCCATAGATGTTCTTACATTCCTAAAGTGGTAGCCTAACTTTTGGAGTCCATAAATTTTGATCGAAGAACCCAATTGAGCCTAATTTTTAAATTGAAGATCTTGGAGAGATCCATGTCTCTTTAGCCGATTAAAGCTTGTTTCAAGAAATTTTGGGGTAAAAAAATACCTCTATAGCCTATAAATTACATTTAAACATTAGGATGCAAGGTTGAGACACCTAAGTTCCTAAAATTCTCTCACTTGTTGAACACCTTGCAAGAGAAAATGGAATACCAACACTATCAACTATCTTCTAGGGGATAAGAGGTGCGAAGACTTACTACACCACCTAAACTTCTCTATGTTAATTGACTTTGTCAAAGCATCTATAAAATTCTCCTAAGTATCAACTTTCTCTTATAACACCCTCCCATATTCCACCATGTCACATATAATATGATATTGTACATCAATGTGCTTCATCTACATGTAAAAGGTCAAGTTCTTACCAAGATAACAACACTCTAACTATCATAATAAACTTTGACTACTCTCTAATGCAACCTAACATATGACCACAATCATAGAAGTCAAATGAACTCCTTATAGGCATGCATAGATACCATCTTGTCTACTTCTATTGTGGATAAAACAACTAAAACTATTTTCTTACTCATCTAACTCTAAAACTAGTTTCTTACTCATCTAACTCTAAAACTAGTTTTTTACTCATCATCCAACTCACCAACCCACTAAAAAAGATAAACATGTAGCCACTAGTAGACCTTCTATGAGTGTAGACATCCCTTGCCCAGTCCAAATTCACATAACCTCGTATATCAATTGAGTGTTGGTCCTATAAAACATCATCATGATAACATATGAAATTCTAGGAAGTATCTTGCGAATAGTTGAAGACCCTCTTCAATACAACCTAATTTTCATTTCAAAATATAGCCATGTAACAACTTAAGACTCTTACTACTTGGGAAATGTTTGGTCTGGAAGAAACCATGTCATACATAGAAGGCTCCCAACTACACTCGTAAAGGACATTGAACTCATCTCCTCCATCTCTATGAGAGTCATATGACATTGCTCAACTAATTTAGCTTAGTTCCCACAAAAATAGGAACAATCATTGGTTTGTCGTCAACCATCCTAAAATTCTACAAGATAGACTCAACATATTTCCTCTAACCAATCCAAAGTTTTCTATTAGTCCCATCCTATCTAATTTCCATCCCAAGGATGTACTTAGTAACCCTTAGGTCTTTCATTTCAAACTATAAAGAAATCTAAGATTTCAAGTCCCTAATAATTTCCTTACCATTATCAAATAACAACATATCATCAAAAAATAAAGTGATAATGATAAAATAGTCACCATTTATTTATAGTAAACACAATTATTTGAATTACACTTGATAAAACCCAAACCCAAAACATATGAATCAAACTTTTTATGCCACTTCTAGGGACTGCTTTAAACCATAGAGGGATTTCTTAAACTAACAAACCAAGTTTTCCTTACCCTTCCCAATGTAGTTTTTTAGTTGTGATATGTAGATCTCCTCCTCTAGATCACTAGGCAAGAAAGTTGTCTTCACATCCATTTTCTCAACATCAAGATCAAAAGCAGCAACACAAGATAATAGGATTTGTAACATTCAACTCTAATATGATTTAAAATAAATGACTTAAATAGGAATATTTCAATAATAAAAAAATTTGTTCTAAAAAGGAAATTCATCAATTACATATTACATCAGAGTATTTAAATACAATATTCAATGGTCAAATTTCTTGCGAATTACAAATCTTTCTATTGAATATATAATTGAAGCAATGTTTTCTGTGTCACAAATCTTTGGCAATTCCGTTGCAAGAGGGACAACATCACTCTGGCACTTTTCCTCCAACCACAAACCAGTGGTCCCCCACTCACCTTCCTATTGGAAGTGGCCCTTCCCTTCACAATGGTATAGATAATGAGAATCAAACTGATTCAATCCACCATCTAAGAACTAGTGCAGTGTCCTAGCAGAAATAATCGGTTGAACAACTTCTACTCTAGCTCTAGCTATGAACAACCCATCTGACTATTTGTGCAATTCAAGGACACGGTGAACCGAACATGCAAGCAAGGATTTTGGACTACTTTGGCCAAAGTTTCATAAAAATTAGTTGTAAGTTCACATACTCTTTTTTCGACTTGGAGACAAACATTCTTCCGATCACTTTGGATCAATTATTAATTTTCAAGGTATTTTATTAAATTATACCCAATAATTTTCTAATTGGCGCTAAGTATACCTCTAATATAGGTCAACTAGATAGTCATAAGGTAAGAGCTTGGTGACTTAAGTATTTGCATTGAGCCCCTCTTTGCATCCTTGCAATCTCGGGTCTATGACAACCTGTCAATCTACTAAATGACTAGTCAAACCTGATTTCAAGCTCGAGAGTAAAATAGATATTCATTCTTTAAGATATGCAATATTTTATCAATACTGACCAAGGTTTCTATGTATTCATAACTAAGGAGAAAATTACCTTGCCTGAAGTTCATACCCAACTTATAACTTGTCAGGATTTACATAACACAATTTATCTTGAATAACATGTTTGTATAACTCTTGTACTTTCTGACACATTGTGTCGATTCAGTTTTAAATCTTCATTTCTATGCTTAGCTATAGAGTCTTTTATTCATGTCTTTTCTCATAAGAGGAGTGTTTTAGTATTAATGTCATTGATAACATAATAATTCTCATCGAATGGCCATAATACTGCCATTGTAAGATGTCAGCCAAACTTAGCCACTATACAAGTTAGACTCATGGATATTCATAGCCACGATTACAACTATGTAAACATATCATTATTGTCTTATTACAAACTATGACAAAGTTGTTATTACTTTAAACAAATCAGTCTCAAGGAAAGATAAGTAAGCTCACCTACACATGGAATAATGATGAGTTCCTACTCATTGGTCAAACTACCTTATTAGGCTATCAAAACATCACTCCAATTTATAACATAAAACATAATGTTATCGGCCTTATACAAGCTTACACAAAATCATGAGGATATCGACCTCTATAGGCTTATACTTAAACATCAACCTATCATCCTTATAGGTGCAAGACGGGAATAACACAAGAGCTTACCACTTTCTAGAAAATACTATCGGCCTGGAGATGTAAGTATACAAATACAATGAGACTGAAACCATGACTTGCACAAGGTTTTATTGAATTGTGATAGATCTACACCATTCCAACTAGAACCGGCACTAGGTTTTAGAGTACCAATCTTATCTTAATAATTAAAGGTTGTATCTATGCCCAGAAACAATGTATATACACAATGATCACAACTATATAGGCATAAGAATATAGAAGAGATATGATCTCTACTCAGATATAAGGGTGGCTCGGCCTCTTTATAACTAAAGATCCTTATCCCATGCGTAGAAGGGAAATATTAAGGTTCAGTCTTACTGGCGATACCTGCGGCCTTACAACAACCAACATTGTAGAGATATTTTAACAATGATTATAGGTTTGAGAGCAAGGCTCTCAAATTTATAATAATAATAGCCTTTATGGCCTTTCAAACAACAAATATATTAAGACTTCCAGCTTGAAACTGAGACACACAATATGTATAAAACTTTTGATTTCTACCTTATACAGAGATGCTTAGTGACTATAATCTTGTCAGTCTTCACATAAACTAGAAACCAATACACTTGCATACCTCTACATTCATATGTAGTAATCCATTTAATAAATATGGATGATAAATTATACTTATAACAGGGTAGAAAGAGAAACTAGTTTGAATCAAATACTTGAGATTTTACTAAAGATGTTGATGGTGTGGAAACTTCTACTCCTATCGCCACTCCTTCTCATGTAGAGATAATACAAGCAAAGAACTACGGTTGAATACTTTCTGGTATTGAAAAACTAAAAGGAAACATTCTTCATATTCCTTTGTGCCCCTGAGCTCAGGCATACCCTGTAGGAGTCAAGGACAACACTGAGAGGGGGGGTGAATCAGTGTTGTGTGAATTTTCAAATCTTTTTGCAAACTTTTAACTTTCAAAACACAAGGAGAGAAAGATATCATTGATTTGTCAAACACATATGCACATGACTGAGAATGAATAAAGAGAACAAAAACTCATGAGTAAGTCATACACACACAGAGAAGATTATGACACAAGATTTGCATGAGTGGAAAACCCCCCAGGGGTAGAAAAACCACTCCAAAACTGCCTCACTGGCTTTATCAAAAATCTCACTGATTACAATGTTTAGAAGCACCAACTTCAAGGATCACTAACCCCTAATTCATTTAGAAGCACCAACTTCAAGGAGCACCAACCCCTAATACATAACAAACTGAAAACAAGAACTCAGAGGGTTTCTCTGTTTCAATACAAAACACTTCTTTCACATGTGTCTGTCAAACGATCATTCTTCTCATCAACCCAAGTCATATACAAAACTCATCTGGATTTTCTCTTCAAGAGGATATTCAAAATAATCAATCCTGTATTCTGATCCACTCAACAACTCTACAATCAATCCACCTGTGAAGCCAATAAATATGAGATGACTTCCCACATTTTGTATAATCATTTTCATCTTCTCTCAATGAAGAACCTGCAAACAAAAACTTTTCACCTTCTCTCTGCAATTTTTCTTCTTTCAAAAAATCAATTTCTTGTAATAAAAATATTATCTCTCTGTCCATTTTAGAGCCCTTTCATATTCTTCAAAAGAAAATCAATCACCTGAAACCTTTCCCCTGCAAACAAAAACTCTTCATCTCCATAAATCCTTTTCTTAAGAAAATTAAAACAATCACAATATATCTCTCCAATCTCTTCATATCCACCGTGTTCATAACCTGCAAGAAATCCTGAACCAAACAAATTACATCTCTGCAAAATAAAATCATAAGTATATATACTTTCTTCTCTGCACCATTGGCAATATCATTTCAAATTTTCTATGATCATTTTTGCTTTCTCTTTTAAATCCTTCTCCCTTAAAAATTTTCAATATTCTACAACCTGCAAAATGATTCTTCATATTGTGCAAAAAGACTTAAAAAACTTCCACCAATTTATCTTCTTATTTTGCAAATACACTTCAAAAATCTTCCAATATTAGCCTTTATAACTTCCTCCTTTTAAAAAGAATAAAAAAGAACTTCACAAGGAAAATTGCCCTTTTTACAAGCACTAAAAAATCTCCTTAAAAAAAACCATTATCATCTCCATATTATTCGATGGAAAATAGAAATTTTCTAATTATAAAGCATTCGATGCTTTATACAAAATATGCTCCTCCTTATAACATGGTCTTCAATATAAAACAATCAATAGCCTTTTGTTACCTTAAGGCACGTGCCTTTTACTAAATACATTATATGCTTTATAAAATAAAGCTTTCCACCGAATGGATGTCTTTTCCTTAGAAGGAAACTTTAAAGCCAATATATTCCCTCTAATGTCGAGCTCCTTTAAAAAGGCATTTAAATATGGCTTAAGGCTTTTCATATAATATGAAAGAAAAAACAAAGGCCGATGAAAAAGATTCTAACTCAAATAAAGCTATTAATAGCTTAAGCGACCTTCAAGCAAAAACTTAGCGACAAATGGTGGCATATGACATCGGTTAAATACAAGAGGGGCCGGTCAATGCAAATCTAACATAGACCCTTTAACAGGTGATTTTTAAGTTATGAACCTGCAGTAGCAGGTCATCATTGAAATAGGAATAAAGTGCTTGACATTTCAAACCAGGGCTTTAAGTATATACTTTGAGGGCATTAAAATAAGGCATTTAAGACTTTGAACACCTTAAGCACCTTGAAGACCATTCTCTTCAGTCTTATCATCACATATGTATCAAGTCCTTGAAAACTCTCTGTAAAGAGTGCTCATGAACAACTTACCAACACCTTGTGTCAACTTTGTGTAAGCAAGACAATATTTAACTGTTCTTGATATGTACAACCTTGAAGCAACACCACTCTAAGAATAATTTGAATTGATATGAGAGAAGCATCATCACAATATGAGGGAAAGCAACATCATAAGGTTATAATCTGCAAACCACTCTGAGAACACATGACCAATCACATGTGTCTACACAACTTGATCTCTCACATGATGCTCATGAACCCTACATAGCTTGTAACCATATCGGTTTGACATCAATGACAAGACAACAAAAAAATGCCAGACATAACAAACTCAACCACACATCTTCATGTGAAACTTAACACCTTTATATGTAGCCTCTTTTGAAATATAAGCTTCAACACAAACAAGTCTTTTTGTGAAGATCAAGAATATAAGTCCAACATAAACAAGTTAGCATTACAAACAATATAAGCATATCCTGAGAAGACCAATATGCCAAACAAGCAACAACTAGTACCACTGATCAAACAAGTCCTGTCAAAAACCAAACATCAAGAACATCCTTTTTGACATTAATGACAATTAGTCACCATCATACCCCTCCCTTTAAAGAGAGAGTTTATATCTTTTAAAGAAGAGACTCTCCTCACCCGTGGCTTCTTGGCATGCCTACTTTTAGGCATCATGGGCAGGTCACGCCCCTCCTCTATTCTCCCTAGAATCTAGGGAGGTGCGAAGGAGGTCTATCCTTTTGGTTTAATTTAAATTTAAACATTTCCAAGTGGCCATGACTTGGTATTAAGTTTTGGTTTTCGTTTAAAAAAAGATAAAACTTATTTATAGATAAGGACAAGGCATTTTAAATGCTTTAAAATACATTCAACGGAACAATAACAACCATGGTGTCTTGTAAAACTGATTTGCCCAACTTAAGACATTATGAGCAAGATAGACTTGATAGGTTGTCTTCTTGAGTCAACTTGGAAAATGGAGGCAAGCACAACCTTAGAGAATGTCGACGTGGGAGACAAGGTCATTAACATGACGGGTAACAACTTCATGCAAACTCAAAAATAACCATGACACAAAGCATTACTATCATGACTGGAAATATGCAAACTAAGACGCTCACCAAAGTGATGTAAATTCTACATGAAAATGTGTGTGCATTCCCTGATGGCACATTAATCGCATATTTCTCATGATCTAATTCCCTCTCCATAGTGATGCTCTCCCTCCTCATATAGAGGGGGAAACCTTGTACCTGCATACACCTCATGTACACAATGAGTAGTTAATCCATTAACATAATAATAATAATAATAATAATAATAATAACATTTTAAATCATCATTTCATTGCATGGAATAAACTCATTTTTCTAAGCTATTAGAATTTCATGATCATCATAATTATTTCACTTCTAACTAGTTGTCCTTGAAATAATAGATTGAATAAGTTTGTTTATAAAATGAGGTGTAATAGGATTTTAATAGATTTTAACTTTGCAACAAGAGAGAAACTTTCACTGAAATCTATTCCCTCAACTTAGGAATAACCTTTGGAAACCAATCATGCGTTGTACTTCTCAATGTTACCATTAGAAACCAACTTCTTTTTGAACACCCATTTACAACTAACAATTTTATATCCTTTAGGAAACTAAACCAAGTACCACCTATCATTCTTCCTTACTACAACCATCTCCTCTTCCATGGTTGATTTCCAAAACTCACAATCATCCATTTCTATTGCCTATTTAATCATCCTAGGATCATCAATTTTAGTTAACAAAGCAATTATACATCTAAAATCAAGTGGCTATACCTTTTTAGTTTTTTCCATTGCTTGGTGGACCTCCTCAAAACTTGAGGTGGAGGTTTTAGTTCTTCTTTTGAACTCTTTAAGATCTCTATAATATCTTCCTCATTTGGTCCAACCTAAACATATAGTTTGACATTTGGTGCAACCTTCACAATCTTTGTCTATAGTCGCACAACCAACTTCCCATCCTCTTTTGGCTACTCAATCATAGTGGAAGGTTTGACCTCCCTAAAAATCACATTTTGACAATAGAGACATTTTTTGGCCATAGGATCCCAAAGATTTTACCCTTTCACATCGATCCCATAGATAATACAAATACATTTCACAACCTTATTATCCAACTTTGGCCACTTCTCCCTAGACATATGATCATATGCCTCATAACTAAATACACAAAGATGTTGAAGTGAAGGATTTTTTCTTGTCTAAACCTCCATGGGTATTTTCTCTACAAGCATTGATGTAAGAGACCTACTAATTAGATAAAATTTAGTAGAGAAACCACTTCTTCTTAGAACTTGTGTTCCAATCTAGACCTATTGAGTATACTCCTAGCCCTCTCCATCAACATCCTATTCATGCATTCTAAAACTCCATTCTTTTGAGGGGTATATGGAGTTGTCTTATGGATTTTAATATCATTTTCTTTACAAAATCTAGAAATCTCTATAGAACAATACTCACCACCACTATTAGTCTTCAAAAAATCAATCTTTCTTCCATTCTTTTTTTTCAAAAGAGCCTTAAACTTCTAAATTGACTAAAGACGTCAAATTTACTTCTGAGAAAATATACGCATGTCCTCTTAGAATAATTATTAATAAATGATACATACTACAAAGATTTTGACAGGAAGGAACATATATAGGGCCAAATACTTTAGAATGTATAAGATCCAACAACTTAGGAGATTTATGAGAACTAGAATAAAACTAAACATGGTTTTTATTTCCACAAATGTAATGTCTGTAAAAACTAAACTCAAGAGAACAATTAGTAAACCCCTCTACAAGATTTTTATTTTCAAGGTTTGTAGACATTTCCCACTAGTATGGCCCATGTGCTAGTGTCATAACATTGTCTTCTTGGTAGGTAACTTGATCTATGAGGTAAAAGCATGTTTAGGTGCCTAGAATGCACAACCATTAGAACTAGATACAATTGATCTCTTTGTTTTAGGTTCCAATGATTGAGGTGTAGACTTTTCAAACCTCTCCATCACATGTATGTCTAAAGAACTATTATATTATATGTAAGTGCATGCATCAAACTGAAGGAGAGTACCAACTTGAACCATCTTCGTGAGCACCATAGCTCATCAAATGATCTTACAACCTCTATTATTAAATATTACCTCCACACCCACATCATTCATTTTACTTACAACATATTTCATGTCAAACTATGGATGTCTAGGCTCCAATAATCCATTTGACCCTTCCATCAAAGAATCAAATATTGACACTCCCACATCCAACTATGTTGAGATATGAGTTATCACTGAGGTATATCTTCCCACCATCATATTTCTCATAATTTAAAAAACCACTTCTAATGGGGAGTCATGTGGAAAGAAGCTTTAGAGTCTATCATCCATGCATCCTCACATGAATGTGTTGCTAAGGTCATCCTAAGAAGATTTATTAAAATCATCATTAGATTCAGCCTTGTTCATTTTTTTCTCCTCCTTGTACTCTCTTCTGAAGTGACTTGTCTTGTCATAGTTCCAACATTTTGCCTTGGATTTTCTAAGAGACTTAAATCTCCCATGAGATTTAGATTTCCCCTTATCCTTCTTATTTACTTTTTATTTAAAATACCTATTAACAACTAAGGCCTCCTTGGTGGATTTGGTATCCTTTCTCCTCATCTCCTCCAATAGAAGAGCAATTAAGATCTCATCAAGCACTAGTTTTGAGATAATGCTTCCAATAGCCATTACCACGGTGTCCCATGAGTTAGGTAAAAATACGGAATGATCATACATTGACCTCCCTCTTCCATATTCACACCCACAAGTTGTAATTGGGTTATAATCATGTTAAACACATTTAGGTGGTCAGCAACATAATCACCATCACCTATCCTCAAAGTGTACAACTTCTTCCACAGAAAAATCTTATTAACCAGGGATTTATCCTAGTATAGTTTCCTCAACTTTTCTCGAAGGGATTTTGTGGTGGATTCTTTATACACATTTAATAACATAGAATCTTCTAAGCCAAGCTTGACAAGGCTTATCACTTTTCTATCCAATATTGCCCAATCATCTAGTGACATTGTATATGGTTTGGATCTTGATACTATAGACCACAAATCTCAATCTATGAGAAAATATTCCATCTCAAGCTTCTATAGCTCAAATTTATTAGCATTAAACTTTTACATCTCTAGTCTAGACATGCTTGTCAACTTCCTTGAAACAAATATCTTCTTTGTCCATGCTCCCACTCAAACCAAGATTAGTACCAAAAACCTTGTTCCTACCACCTAGAACCTAAGTTGATCATCCTCTAATACCAAATGAAAGGAATCTAAGGTGTATAAATGTTTCCTATACTAATATAAGAGGAAAGATGAACATAAAATATGATCTAAAATAATTTGAAGGAAAGAAACAACACAATAAAATCATTCACCATAACATACTAATGTATCATGGGAAAACCCTTTTAGGAAAAACTTGGCCTCCAAACTATGAACCAATGTATTAATTAGAAATAATATTAGTTACAATACAATCCAATAAAATAACCTTCATGAGAGACAAAATCAACACTCAAATCTAGAGTAATATTGGGATAATAAAAATACCTACAAAATACACTACACAAACTCCATCCCAAGCACCCAATAAATAGAGAAACCAATACATGAAACCACCAAAGGGGAATCACAAAACCGTGAGCTAATACCACCCAAAAGTGACACCCAAATTCCAAGACAAGTCATATAAGAATCTATAATAATATGCCATAGTTATCCTTCCAACTTGGGTGCTCCAATTATCTTATTCAAACCCTTCAAAGATGCCTTATGACAAACATAATGACATGTCATAGGTTGGTGAATATTCTTAGTCAACATGTGTAACTCCTTACAAATATTATGTATCATAGATGCTTTTACATTCTTGAAGTGGAAGCCTAACTTCTAGAGGCCATAACTTTTGATCAAGAATCTGATTGAGCCTATTTTTTAAAATTAAATATCTTTGATAGATCCACATCAGTATAACCTACTTTAGCATATTGAATCCCTTTTTGGCAATTGTCGGGGATAAAGAAAGACCTCTATATCCCAAAAATTACATTTTTAAACATTTGGATTTAAGGGTGAGACACCTTTCCTACCAAGACTTAGAGGAAAGGTCATCTAAATTTTCCTGCTTTTGTTTAAGGTGGTGAAGGAAATGTGGTATGGTTGGGATAGATGATGATTGGGATGGAGGAGGTGGTAAGGGTGGAGGAAAAGTGCCATAGGAGGGAGGCACATATGTAGGGAAGGAGGTAAGGGTGATGGAATAAATCAAAGGAAATTAAAAGATGAGAGGAGAAGACATGGGAAAAGAAATTGATTCTTATATGGAAGTGGAGGGAAGGGAGAAGTAGGATATGTAGTCATAGCATATTGAAACAATTAAACATGGAGGTGGTGAAAGAAGATAATGTGGCTAGAGATAGATCAATATACGAGGGGGTGAGACCATAGTGGGAAATGTGTCAATAAGTGAAGAATAAGAGGAGGGATGGAGCTACACAAGTGTGGGTAGATAAAGACGGAAATGTAAGGAATGTGGGATGTGCAACTATGATTGGACATAAATGTGGACCTATAACTATGAAAGTGGGGGAGTATGATATTATAGCTATGATATAATGAGGAATAGGGACATAGAAATGGTAGTAATAGTATGAGGCTGATATGGCAAGGAATGAGGGGAAGTGTGGGGATCTATAGTATGCTAAATGGAAATAGAGGGGGCAACTGAGAATGTAGTAGAAGTAGATGCATCAAAAGAGTTGGGAGAATATGGGAAATATGAGAAAGGGATGTATTTCATGCATAATATGCCTAATAATTTGTAAGATTTAAAAAATCAAGAAATTGGTAAGGCTTCTCAATGCATTAACAACATCTAAAGTGGCATTGTCATCCTTAGGATCTGCAAAAAGTTTGATGGATTGCAACTATGAAATAATCTTATTATGTTGTGAGAGTCCATCTAGGCCACATGTGTATCATGGTCAAATTTGTGATCAAGAGGAGAGAATTTATTGGTCTCATTAGAAGTGTGTGGAATGGAAGGAAGTTGAACCATATAAGGGTTAGGTTATATGCTACAATGAAAGGGAAGGTTATTGGAGTGGAGGACACATGGTTGATGACAAGAAGGGGGCATGAACCAAAGGGAAAAGGTAAACTAGGGGAAAATAGGAAAGTAACAATAAAAATGATTTGGTAGGTTAAGGGAAGGGGTTGAGGACATGGGAAATCAAGGGGGAAGGGGATAGGAGTGGGTAAGGAAAAGGAAAAATGATAGTGTCATAGGGTGGGGTAAGCAGAACTAGGTATAGGAAATAAGTAGGAAAGTGGGTATTGGGAAATCCTAAGGCACAAAGGAAGCTGAATGGAGGGGTAAACTAAGTGTAGGGAGTAAATAAGGAGGTGTTGAGATTGGAAAAAATAGGTATTGGAAAAGGATAATGTAAAGGAGAAGCTAAAGGAATGGAGTAAACTAGGTGTAGGGATAACTAGAAAAGTGTTGGGATGGGAAAACTAGGTGTTGTGAAAGGCTAAGACAATGGAGAGGCTAAGGGAGGGTGTAATCCAAGAGTGCGGTGGATCAAACTAAGAGCTACGAAAGGTTAGAGAAGTGTTGTGAAAAGGAGGGAAAGTGGTTGACAAGGTATGCTAGTGAACTAGGGGATAGATTGGGAAAAAGAAGAGGTGTGAATACAATAAACTAAGGTTTGTAGAAGATGAAAAAGAGTGTTTGAAGAAAGAACAATGTTGAGAGGTGAAGATTAGAAAAATGATTTCATAGTAGGGGGATTTATTGGTTAAATACCCATAAAATAGAAATTAAGCATGAAAGACATTAGGTTTTACAAATGAAAGAAAATTTGGGATCCAATAGGTTTAGTAGTTTGTATTTTGGGATGTTTATGTGTGTATTACTAACCTAGGCTCATTTATTTCAATGTACCAATCTAATCTAAGAAATATGAAACCTACCACTAATGTAAAATAAAAAATAACAATATCTTAAAAATTTTTAAATAAACCAAATTGATACTAAGTTGAGAAATGAATAAGAGAAGGAAAGATATTATAGATCCTTGGAAGTTTTGAAGGTTAATGATGACCAAATGGGTTGATAGATGATGACTAGAGGAGTAGGCTTGCCAAGTGCAGGACAAAACCACTAAATCCATGTAGTATAGTTAGATAGATTTGCATTAGGGATATAAAGAAAGTCTTTGACATCGGAGATGAGTACTGTGGTCCTTCTAGGATTCTCTGGTAGGTCTCTAGCATTGGAAAATGGTGCTATAGTCCCTTAGAAAAGCCTTGGCAAGACTTTGGCACTAGTAGTGGGCATTAGAGTTAGATAGATTTACAAATTGTAGCTTTGTAGGACAAATTATAGTCTAACACCTTTGTCCTTTATCTCCTAGGGTTCTAAAATTTATGGTGGATAATCGTATTGGTCTATTAATTTTGGATTTTCTTGTAGATTAATTGTACATATTTTAAATCTTCAAATATACACAATTTAAGCTAGGGGACAAGAGGAAAGGGTTTGGTTGTATGGGAGAATGCCTTAGTTAGTCCCCTTGTTGATATATCTCAACCTTAAAAAATCCATGGTAAAAGATTGATGTGTGTGCATATCCTAAGGTGGAATAGTGACGTGGTGTGTGCAAATTTAGATAAACAATCATAATACCATAGGAGGTAATTATATACAAGTGGTGTATGTGTATGTATGGACAATGGAAATATGATATATTGGAGGGTCAAATATGAGGCTAAGAATAATGATGAATGTATAGACAAGAATTAGGGAAATTTGGAATGGATTGGAAAGGAAATTGGGATAGTAGATGGTAAGGATTGGAAGGAAATGGGAAGACATAGGAGATATGGGATGAAGGATGGAGGAATGCTATCAAGGATGAATACCTACAAAATATACTTCAAAATCTAGTTCTAAGACTAGCTTGCTTGTGTAGAGGAAAACTTAGTAAGTCTTTCAAGAGTAGAGAGAAAACTTAGTATCAGGGTGTCTTGATATCCTATATGTTCAAAATGATCAAGATTCATCTTTTATTTTGAGATTAAATTTATTTGATTTCTTGAATCTAGATTATGTAACATCCCTCATTTCTAGTCCCTCTGTGAGTCTTTGATGATCCAATTTTGTTGTAAAATTAAGTGAGCTCTATTGACTTGAGTATAAAGTGTTGATTTAATGCATTTTGTGTATAATGTGTGATTGCATTGTCATGATTATTTGTCTAAAGGTGATTATATGATTATATTATTCCTAATAATACTACTAAGGTGTGTGTGGCAAGACTATGTTGTGTGACAGGTATAGGTATCAGGGAAGGCAAACTAGGTCATAGTGTTGAAGTGTCTCAAAATAATCCAATTATGTGGGTAATTAAATAATAAATTAAATTAGGAAATAATTAATTTGAAATTAAATTGATTAGTGGCTTGATTAATTTATTTTAGTGCATAGAGGTAATTCTATTTATTTATTTGATAATTAATTCTTAAGGTTAATTATAAAATGAAATAAATAGAAAGCAATAACATTGTTTTAATTATTTATTTGATGCTTAGATTTTATTTTAAATTAATTATCTAGTTAAATAATTGTGATTTCTAATATCTTTTAGAAATAGAATTAATGTGATTTTACATTTCAATTATTTAATTATTATAATTGAAATAATTTGTTATGTGCAAGTCCTTATTTTAGAATTGGAAATAAATAATTATATTTTATTTCAATTTAGAAAAAAGAAAAAAATAAAAGATTTCTTATCTCTATTTTTACTAGAGAGTCAATATTTAATGGGCGAGTTCATTTTAAGAATTTAGAAAATAAATTATTCTATTTATTTTATTTGTGAATTAGAAAATATAATTTCTAAATATATATTTAAGCAATTCTTTTATTTGGATAGAATTGGAAAAGATGATATTTTAATATTTTTAATTTTCAAAAAATGTGCATGAAAATAATATTGTTTTTTTTATAAAAAATATAATATAATATTTTTCTTTTTAGGTTTTGGAAGGAAAATGAAGAGTTATTAATAGAAGAGAATTAACTTTATTTTGATTCTTTTGGTTATCAATTTAGTATGCAATTTAGAGAAAGAAGAAAATAGTTAATTGAAGCTTAAGGATTTGGAAGTGTTTTTTGTGAAAGAATTGAAAGATTGTTGTTGTTTGTGGATTGTTTTAATTCATCTCCATTCATTATCAAATTTGCTACAATGATTGAGGTAGGATTCTTATTATGGAAGGCTTTAATAAATATTTAGTTTAGTTAATCGATGAATCTAGGATTTTTTATGAACATGAATTTATTTTTTGATCATATTGTATTTTTAAAATAATAGGTGTAGACACCTAAAATTGTCCCCTCATCGTCTTGACACCATTCAACCCTAATTTAGGACATCATTTAACCACTTAATTGGATAAATACCCATTTATTCAATTAACCATCAAATTCCTCTTTCGACAGTGTTCCCATCCCATGATTAAATAAATATTTCTATTTATTTAATTATGTATTTTATCCACTTTTCATTAAGTTGACTAAATATAATTAGCCAACTAATCCCCCACTTGCACATTCCTAAACCTTAATCAACTCATTCAAATCCCCCACATCCTCCAAAGTGTATAAATGTATGGGCTTTTGCACAAGACCACATGGGTCTCTTACAAAGGTATGGTCAAAGTCCTCTATACAAAGGGTCCTTTTGTCCTCCTTTGATCCTCTCCATCTAATTTATCCAACTCACTTTTCCACCCTTGATCTTTCCTTCATCCAAGGACAATCCATCTCTTTCAATCCTACATTTCCACTTGGCAAACTCTCATCACTCCAAGCCTCTCAATCATCCTCAACCATTGATCCCTCAAATCAATCATAGCCCTTCATCCACTGTCCAAAAAATCTATAAATAGCCATCAACCCAAGCCATTTTCAAGACTCCATGAAATGCAAAGTTATGTTGTCAATTTGAGGAGCAATCACATACATCCAACATCAAAGGATCACATCTAAAACAATCAAGGTTTGCATGGTAGTTAATTAGTTTAGCTTCTTTTCTAAATTATGCATTCCTTTTGCTTAATCTTGAGATTACATTAGACTATGGGTAGAATAGGCTAATATGGTTTTAGTTTGTTCTTTTATGATCATTTTGTACATATGATACAATAGGAAAATCTAAACCAAAACAACTAAGTTTCATACTATTCAACTTGGAAAGAAACTAATTATTGAAGGTTGAAAACTAGGGTTGCTTAGGGAAGAAGAAACCTAGTGAAACATAGGAGAAACATGTGATTTATGAAATTCAAATATATATCTAATTTTGGATTGAACCTATATGTTAAGAGGATTCAAATTAATTTTTTAATGACGTGTCTTTTGTGATTGAAACTCTATTTGAAAATGGGTTTTTGAAAAATTTATAAACTAGTAAAATTGTCATGTGGAGAAAAAACTAGTATGTTACATCTTGAATAAATTTATTTTTAAGAAATAGGTTTCTCTAAAAATTCTATGTAAGGTGCATAACCAAGTTGGTTAAATTCTCACAAGAAATTAGATATACTTAGTTTCTATATTATGAGATATGGATACATTAGTGACTTTCTATTTATGTTGCTATTTTGAGAACTATATTTTACTAGTGATTACATTATCAATAGAAAATTATATTAAAGAGATTTATTGCCTAAATACTTTTTGGGTTTTGTAGATATACATGTTATCTTTCTGACACATTTTAAAAGTTGGGTTTCAAATGTTATGTTTTGAGAAAGTTATTCTCGTTTTAGTGAAAATTGTTTTTGTTGAACTTAGGTAGAAATTGCTAGAATGAAAGTCATGTTTGGTCTATGTGATCTCCCACCATGGTTTGGTGAGTTTGTACTTTTTGGTAAGTATGTTAAAATTATTATGCGGATACTATTTGTAGGGGTGTGAGCATGATCTAGAACTTATTCCCTATGCTACCCATACACCTAAGTATATTGGTCTTGTATTTGAGAGTTGGATTTCCTCATCATGGGTGGATACATCATGGCATCATCTTTTTTACTTTGGTTCCAACACATTGAGACATTGTCCCCTTAAGAAATTTGGCCAAGTAATTGAGCTTTATCTTTCTCACTACAGGCACCACATCACGTGAAGCTCTAGTGATCTTCATGGTAGAAGGTCCACTAGTTGTTTATGAATTATTTTTGCCATCCATCACTAGTGGCTACGAGATCTCTAAGGATAAGACCTACGACCTATTTATTGACATGCATGTTATTTTACCCTAGGGGTGGGGTAGTGTGCTCTATGATGGTATATCTAGTCTTCTTGTCTCATGTGAGGTAGTGGTACTTGGGTACACTGCATAGTTGTCATGTTTGAGGAATCTTTGTGTGCTTTTACTTATGTGAGTCATTGTTTTTGTAATCTCATAATGTATGGTGTGCTTTTATTATAAGTTTTTATATGTACTTGCCTTATGTGTATTGCTAGTGTATTTGAGTTGTGAATATTTGGATTATAAGTTGTTGTAGACACTTAAAATTATCCATTTCTTGACCATCACCTAGTTGACACATTACTAGAGGCATCATATGACATTTTGTCCTACTACTATTTTTCCCACTAAGCCAATTAATTAAATAAATCCTATTTATTTAATTAATTTCCCTATCCCATTTTCCAACTAATTCAAATAAAATATTTGAATTTCTCCTCACCTTTCACCATAATCAAACACATGTCACATAGTACATTTTCCATTTAATACACTTCACATGTCCCACTAATTTAAAAAATCTTTTATTTAAATTAGGTCCTCCCTACACTTGTCACATGACTACAACTCCTCTTGGAGTGGGAAACCTTATTCAATCCTAGTCATCCACATTGTTGAAACCAACTTTCAATCACAACCCTTCATTCAAATCACTCATTTCCTATAAATCAAACCTCAACCAAGCCATTTGTATCAATGAGTTTCCAAGCAACCTTATGTTGTCAAAATGACATTAGAACCTTGCATCATCTAGTTTCCAAGTATCGTTATGCTGCTAGAATGAGCACCCAACATTCATCCTTTGAAATTATGCATTCCTATGCAAGATTGAGAAGAGCAATGGAGGAGAGCCAAGCTTAGCTTAGATTTTAGTTTTGGTTTACTTTGTCATTTGATTTCTATGCTATCTTGTACTCCATTGTGTTGTTAAGGTTTGATTCTTTCATGTTTATGACATAGCTCTAATTTTTACCCTAACACATTTGGTGAACCTGACGTGAAGCTTACAAATCTAACGTTTTTTGTTGATTTCTAAAAGTCAAGTTTTGCAGGCTGCTCCCTGGCCTGAAACAGACCTCACCGTTGCGTCTGGGAGGCCTCGCAAGTGAAGATTGACATAAAACACCATATGTTTTGCTCTCTAATTTTTTTTGAAATTTTTTTAGGTCGTGGATCCGTATTGTACGGATCCATACTGTATGGATCTTTTGTAGCATTTGTGATTGCTCCAGCTTTGGTTTTCATCGGTTAAAATATGATATGCATCATTGGTTTAGGGTTTTTCTTGTTTTCTTGCATGGTTTTATGCTATATTATATCTATTTTTTTGCAAGGTTTTATATTGCTCGGGCTTGCCAACCAACACCCTGTCACGCTGACCACCGCTCCAGACCACTACTTCACCCCCATCGAACCTCTTATTTCCACCATCACTGTCGTTCAAAAACCTAAACTTCGTCACTCTCGAAACCCTACCGCCATCTTCCTCCACCCACTGTAGACCCCTAAATCTATGTCACCTCTGCATATTCTCTGATGTCGCCCTTCATAAAATCCTTTAGCCTTTGGCCACCCTATCACCTTTTCATATCTCCTCCACCATTATTTAAACCCTAATGCCATTGTGTTCTAACCTCCGCCGCTCCACCTCACTGCCCCGTTAGTTGCTTTATCCAAACCCTTGACACCTCCTTTCAAACATCTTAACCACCACCTTAGCTGTCGCAGTCGACTCCTAGACTATCTTGGTCAGCCTTTATCCTATGTTGTTTAGTCTTTATCCTGTGTTGGTGGTCTTAGAACCCATGGTCACATATCTGACCAGCGGGGGAGAGGGGGGGCTACCGCTCCCCTTTTCTCTTTTATTTTTTTGCTTTATCTCGGCCCTTGGTCACATGTCATGTCCCTATATATATTGATATTTCATAAATAGCATTTATTAAATATCATTATATAAATATTATATATATATATAATACAATATATTATATTATTAAATATAAACATAAATTATAATAATAATATTTATTATATAATAATATATCTATGAATAATAGCTGATGACAGCATGGTTCGGTGGTTAAGTCATTCGGTTGTAGTGGCGGCCACCAGAGTTCAAACCCCTGCTAGGCCAACGAGCTCGCAAGGCTTTACGCCTTCGCTGGGCCAACGAGCTCGCGGGTTTGAAGTGTTCTTCCTAGGGGATGAAGTCCCCCAGTTGTGGCCTCACCGGTTCATTGCTCCGAGCAAAAGCATGCGCATGGAGCCGGAGGGTGTGTCGCACCAGCGTCACCGGTCATGTTAAAAAGTTTACCAGGTGCATTATCTTTAAAATATATATATATATATATATGAATAATGTTATAATATATAAATAAATAAATATATAATATTATATTATAAACATAAATACTGAAGTATATATCAATGTGTTAATAATCTATTATAGAAAGATTAATGAAGGGACACGACCCTTAGCAAAGCATCTCAATAGATGGAATACATATATCAGAGGGAATCAAGTATGTTGAGATGGGGGAGGCAACGAGAGGTCAGTCAGCAAGCAACTTAAACTGTATAAGAAAAAATTGTGAATGAGGTAGCCGCAGATTGTAAAAGGAATTGTTTATTGAAATTCATGAGTCTATTACGTTTATGCTGTCGTCAACAAGAAGGAGACATTACACAAACTAACTTGTAGACCAGCGATAGTTGTGACTTCCTCTGTTACACTGAAGACTACACTGAAGACTCGATTGTGGACACCCCAACAGCTATCATTATATTGGTAACGAATCATCATAAGGAATAGTGACTACCTGAATATAGATTTGGCATTGTAATTGAGCTTGTATTGATTTGCATTCTATAGTTTGTAGATATTGTGTGGGAGACAAGTGAAACTGAAAAGAATAGACCAGTTTCTTGCATAGTGGAAGAATCATAAAAATACCGCTTCAAACCAAACCCGACACATTACAACCATTGGTTAAATAGGAGTTGTTGGACCTCATTGAAGAAAAGCGCAGCTTATTTCATACATTGCACACTCTTCATCACCAATTAAGAGAGGTCGTGGATAATAGAAAAGCATTGAGTCTTTACATTGTTATGCATCGACTTGTTGAGGAAAGTCAATTACAGATCTCTGGCAGTGAATCTCCTCGAAGCGGCTACAACTAGCAGACCATCTTTATTAGCTAATCATCTATCAAGGCATTCGTGGAGACTACACAATCTACAGAGAAGTATCAATTACACCACAATATTGTTGAATAGATTTGTTGATTCTCAGCTGACCTCAGGATCTGCAATAGCATCAGTTCATTTCTGTGTATGTATGACATCATCATTTGAATAAGATTAAATCTCTGTATCAGTTGCTTAATGTTCATTATCATACTGCTGTTCATGAGAATACAAGATCAGTGAATTGTCCAGTTGTTGCAATTCGCCTTATATTATCATCTTATAAACTCATTTGATGCTAACTTAATTGACAAATGAAATATGTCACATATTAAGTGTTTGGAAAATGAGATAATATCGTCTACCAAGTAGGGGATATTACAAGTGGTATCAGAGCATTCGACCTGCCATCCTGTGAGGAAATTTGATGCAAGCTTACCCAAGAAGGTACAACACACGTAACAACAACAACCAAATGGACGAGGCACTAAGAGCATTCATAGAGGAACAAAACAAGACAAACCAAGCTCTCCGTCAAGCACTACAAAATATGGACAACACTATCAAGAGTTTGAAGACCCAAGTAACTAATGGCAAGGAAGTGGGATCATACCACGCTGAAAATAGCCAATCCTCATCCACTCCAAGAGTACCCATGCCATCCTTCCTCCAAAATGAAGAAGCTCCTAATGAGGAAGAAAATACATCAATCGCCATGAGCGTGGATGATATAGCTACAGCTTATGCCAACTTAGACCCCGAAGTGAGAAGGGTAGTTTCATTCAATGATTACTTTAATGCAAGGAGGAAAGATGGAGGACAAAGGGAAAGAAGGCCAATAAATAAAGATCTCAAGCAAAAGGCAAATAAAGTCAACCTCCCAAATTTTGATGGGACTAGCAAGATAACCCCTCATGCGTGGCTTCAAAAACTAAATGACTATTTCCAACTCAAACCTATGACGGAGAAGGATGCTTTTCAATTTGTTGTCCTACACCTAGAAGGGGCTGCTTATGAATGGTGGCACAATGGAAAAAGAACTCAAGATCATGGATCCATCACATCTTATATGGAGTTTTCTAAGAGGTTCCTCAAAAAGTTTGATAGAAGGCACCCGCAACAAGATTTCAAAGATTTGACCATGATAAGACAACGAGGGACAGTGGATGAGTACGTGAGTGAATTTGAGAAAATAGCTCTCCGAGTTCCCGAGATGAGTGATGAAAGGCTCACCTTCCTTTTTATCCAAGGGTTGGACGAAAAGCTAAGAGGATTAATAGGAGCACTTAGACCTTCTACTATGGATGATGCCATAGAAATGGCAACGCAATTAGAACAAAGCCAAAATTTCACAAAGCCCCTCCATAAGAATGAAAGATTACACGAATCTTTCTCACCCAAGAATGGAAGGAATGAAAAGAAATTATGTTATAGATGCAAGGAACCCTAGACCCATGGACATACTTGCCAAAGAGATGGAAGACCTCAAACTGGAGATGGTGCAGCAAAAGACAATCTCCGAAAAAAGAACCTATGTTTCAAATGCAACAAAAAATGGGAGCCGGGTCATCGATGTAAATGGAAAGGGGAGACAAACCTAAAAATCATAACAAGTAAAGAGCAAGAGGAAGATTTTGAACCTAAGGTGAAGAAAAAGAAATATAATGAAGAAAAAAGTTTATAATTGCCCGAGTATGAGCAAACCAGGTCAAGACATGATAGTAGGGAGAATGTCCTCCATCGTGCTCTTGTCCAATTATTTTAAGAGGATGATAGGTAGGGAGAATTTCCTCCGTCATACCTCAACAAGATACGATAGGTAGGGAGAATGTCCTCCATCGTGCTCTTGTCCAATTATGTTAAGAGGATGATAGGTAGGGAGAATGTCCTCCATCTTACCTCAACAAGATACGATAGGTAGGGAGAATGTCCTCCATCGTGCTCTTGTCCAATTATGTTAAGAGGATGATAGGTAGGGAGAATGTCCTCCATCATACCTCAACAAGATACGATAGGTAGGGAGAATGTCCTCCATCGTGCTCTTGTCCAATTATGTTAAGAGGATGAGAGGTAGGGAGAATGTCCTCCATCGTGCTCTTGTCTAATTATGTCAAGAAGATGATAGGTAGGGAGAATGTCCTCCATCATACCTCAACAAGATATGATAGGTAGGGAGAATGTCCTCTATCGTGCTCTTGTCTAATTATGTTAAGAAGATGATAGATAGGGAGAATGTCCTCCATCATACCTCAACAAGATACGATAGGTAGGGAGAATGTCCTCCATCGTGCTCTTATCTAATTACATTAAGAGGATGATAGGTAGGGAGAATATCCTCCATCATACCTCATCAAACATGATAGGTAGGGAGAATGTCCTCCATTGTGTTCTTGTCAAATTATGCTAAGACGTGATAGGTGGGAAGTGTGCCCTCCATCACGCTCTAACTTGCAAAGGATTAGCTTCAGAGATATAACTTTAGTGTGCAAGTTAAGAAATCAGTATATCTTACAAAGGAACAATCGGGAAGTATAATCAATTTCATGAATCAAATTCCTTTCTTTCAAAACTCTCCTTGAAATTCTTCCCTCAATTCATACCAAAAATCATGTTATGGGCCCATAACCCACAAGGATCATTCTTCATCTATAATGCTTATATTTCATCAAGTACATCACTATTCAAGCTTACTAAATCTTCTTTAATCCATCATATAGTCAAGAACATGACTTCTCAATTTTGAGGTCAATCTCATAATCAATTAATCTCAATACTCTCAAATCTTTTTAATCTATGATACTTGCATCCCATCACTCAAAACATCAAACAAATGCTCTCTTGATCACAAATTCTCTCTCATAGAATCACAATCAATCTCTCTTCACTAAAGCATGTTCAATCTAAACCCAAACCCACAATTTCGTCTCAATGAATTGGAAAGTAGTCATTAAAAGGTGCAAAGTAATGAAAGAAATCATTGTGATTGCTTGAGGACAAGCAATCTCAAGAGGGGAGGCCTGTCATGTCCCTATATATATATTGATATTTCATAAATAGCATTTATTAAATATCATTATATAAATCTAATATATATATATATATATAATACGATATATTATATTATTAAATATAAACATAAATTATAATAATAATAGTTATTATATAATAATATATCTATGAATAATGTTATAATATATAAATAAAGAAATATATAATATTATATTATAAACATAAATACTGAAGTATATATCAATGTGTTAATAATCTATTATAGAAAGATTAATGAAGGGACACGACCCTCAGCAAAGCATCTCAATAGATGGAATACATATATCAGAGGGAATCAAGTATGTTGAGATGGGGGAGGCAACGGGAGGTCGCTCAACAAGCAACTTAAACTGTATAAGAAAAAATCGTGAATGAGGTAGCCGCGGATTGTAAAAGGAATTGTTTATTGAAATTCATGAGTCTATTATGTGTATGCTGCTGTCAACAAGAAGGAGACATTACACAAACTAACTTGTAGACCAGCGATAGTTGTGACTTCCTTTGTTACACTGAAGACTACACTGAAGACTTGATTGTGGACACCCCAACAGCTATCATTATATTGGTAGCGAATCATCATAAGGAATAGCGACTACCTGAAGATAGATTTGGCATTGTAATTGAGCTTGTAGTGATTTGCATTCTATAGTTTGTAGATATTGTGTGGGAGACAAGTGAAACTGAAAAGAATAGACCAGTTTCTTGCATAGTGGAAGAATCATAAAAATATTGCTTCAAACCAAACCCGACACATTACAACCATTGGTTAAATAGGAGTTGTTGGACCTCACTGAAGAAAAGCGCAGCTTATTTCATACACTGCATACTCTTCATCACCAATTAAGAGAGGCCGTGGATAATAGAAAAGCATTGAGTCTTTACATTGTTATGCATCGACTTGTTGAGGAAAGTCAATTACAGATCTCTGGCAGTGAATCTCCTCGAAGCGGCTACCACTAGCAACCATCTTTATTAGCTAATCATCTATCAAGGCATTCGTGGAGACTACACAATCTACAAAGAAGTATCAATTACACCACAATATTGTTGAATAGATTTGTTGATTCTCAGCTGACCTCAAGATCTACAATAGCATCAGTTCATTTCTGTGTATGTATGACATCGTCATTTGAATAAGATTAAATATCTGTATCAGTTGCTTAATGTTCATTATCATACTGTTGTTCATGAGAATACAAGATCAGTGAATTGTCCAGTTGTTGCAATTCACCTTATATTATCATCTTATAAACTCATTTGATGCTAACTTAATTGACAAATGAAATATGTCACATATTAAGTGTTTGGAAAATGAGATTATCATCTACCAAGTAGGGGATATTACATCACATGAAGGACCAAGGGCCCCACTGGCATTAACTGTCAGTTTCAGACCCTAACCGCCTTGCAAACAATGCATATGACCAGATTCTATTTAACTGCTAGCAGTTAGTAATAACAACTAAATTTGCCTTTATTCCTCTTAGAGCCATAGAGGGACAGTATTTTTCTTTTGACCATAACTTCGTCATACGGGGTCAGAATTTCACAAAAAATAACTCGTTGGAAAGGTGACTCAGCCAGCTTCGCAATGGTGTAGGTTTCATTATCAGATTCTACTAGGTTTTCCTATTATTCATAGTCAAAGTCAACCTAAGTTTTAAACTTCAAATGAGCATATCTTGAGCAATTTTTATTAGATATCAGTACAATTTTTTTAAAATAGCTTAGAATTTCCTAAATTTTCTGAATATGCAATCCATTTTCCTATAGTTGTTCATCTAACATCAAATTTTGTTAGATTGCTCATTTTTCACATAACGCTTAGGGCTTGCAAGTGTCTTGTTTGTTCTTGGTTTTGGTGACTTTCAGGTGGTCATACAATGCTGGAACAACAATCATATCAGTCACAACAACAGATTGGAAAGCAAAAAATTTTAGGTGCACTCATTCTATTCTTTCATCTTTCATTTCATAAATCAAACTTGCTTGTCTTCACACTTGGATTTGGGGTTAAAAAGAACATCTTGTTTGCTCTCACATTTGGATTTTGGGTATTAAAACGAATCATTGTCTTCAATCACACATTAAAGTTGGTTCTAAAACAAACCATTGTCTTCCTTCACACATTTTGACTTGGGATTAAAATGAACAAGTGTTTGCATTGCTTGGTGAACTTGAGTGCGGTTAAAGGTGTGTATGCTCTTTTCATGCGCTTCGTGCAACCTTAAGAATCAAAAACACCTTTCATCCATTCAACTTCACACCACACATTTGGATTTCTTAAAAGGAAATTAACAAGTGCGAGTGTGAATCAAGTGTGTGTGTGTGTATGCTCTCTCCTCACACCACAAGGTGATCTTGGAGATCAAAAACACCCACTTGGTTTAATTTTTTCATACCCTTCCTGGGAGGCTTGCTTGGAGACACACCACTCCAAGGGACGACCTCAACTCTAGCATTCTGGTGGAGTCTAAATAGCAAGGTGTGAATTGAAAGACACCCTCTTGGAAGCTGAAATATTATCAATTGAGCTAAGCCCCCAAGAACTTTATACCTTGGGGAAGTGAAGGTGAAGGGTCAGTTACCCCTTTCTCCCAGCTGTTTGGCACTATTTCACTTTCATTTCATAGAATTGGGCCCCTCGTACCTTGAGTATATTAGGGACATCCTCAGTCAAACTTGTGCATCCTAGAGTAAGACCTATTTGACCACACCTACTTGAATAATCATATGATTGTTGATGTGTCTTCAAATGTCTTCTTAATCATCATATTCACAATTTCAAAGTCAAACTTGCTTATGTGTCTTGCGTGTGTAATTCATGTGTGTACATGTAAAATCATTTGTTTGCAAATTGCCAAATCAAGCTATCAACACAAACACATAAGTACATCATTCTAAACATTCTTGCCATCACTTTCATCCCAATCAAAACCCTAATCATCCTTGTCATTCACCTAATCCACACGTTAATCATCCTACTTGGCATATCCTTATCATACCCTAATCACATCTTATCTATCCTAATCATTCCACATCATTATCGTAGTCCTAGTCAAACATTTTTCAAAATGGTCCTAATCCTTAGCAAGCCTATGCCCAATCCTAAGCCCAAGTTCATACTTCGAGGAGGCCATCTCTTTAGTCTTAATGATGAGACAAATCCAAAACCTAAATCATACTTTGAGGAGGCCCTCCTTCATGTTCTAGTGATGATCCAAGTCCTATGAACCAATCCTATGTGTCATCCCCCTCCACTTCATACCAATCGAATCCATCCACCTATCAAGTCAACCTTAATTCAACTTCTTTCCATGTAAATGCCACATCAACCTATCAATTCACTTCACAACAAGAACATGTAAGCCCAAGTCACCCCTTGAAACAAGATTGAATACCTTTGGGTCCTAATGCCACCTTTGACAAGGGAGACACCAACCTAGCTCATGCAAGCCCTTCATCATCTTTACCATCACCTAATCCTCCATCAAATCTACGTCATAAGTTCAAACATTACAAAAGAAAATCCAAATCCACCAATCAATCCAATCCCTTTGACCTTCCACCTAATCAAGATCAAAATCCTAAGCCAACACCTTCCATCCCTTTTATTCCTCCACCATGGGATCTTTCCACTCCACCTAATCACAATCCTAATCCTTCAACTTCCACCCTCATTACCCATCCACTATATTGTACATCCACACATACACTCATGAAGGATGTGATCCATTGGCTACTAGCGAGGAATCAATCATCTCCATGTCAAACACCTATCCTCAAGCATATCAAAGAACCTTGAAATGACATGCCTAGTCTTCCAAATCCATCATGTAGCCCATGACTTATCAAGCCTATCCAAGAGTTATCCACTTCCACTTCCATTCCAAATCAAGAGATATGTCAAGAACATAATCCTAAGCACATGGAACCATTAGGCCCTAATCCAAATCAAGATCAAATTCCTTCCATCTAACCCATCCATAGCACACTTAATCCTATCCATGATCAAGCTCCCATATATGATCAAGATCCCCTCTATGATCAAGAAGGCAATTGTTGGTTTTTTCCCAGACTGGATGCTTATTCCTAGATTTCCCTACAAGGTAGCCATCAATGATCAACAGGATCTCTGGGCCAGGGGCCAACAGTGTAGGAGATAGACTCTATATTTTATCTCCTCTTCTTCTTCAGGCTCTGCAAAACCTAGGGGGGTATTCCCTACTCAACATCCATGAGGATATACATACAAGGCTGGGATGCTGACAGAAAGCAAATAAGTCCTCCTGTAAGTAGACCAAAACTATAAGATAAGAGCAAAGGGGCTAGCTTTGGGCCTATTTGCAGTTGTAGACAAAGGACTGAGGATCCTAAAACTAATTCTAATGTCCTAATGGTTGTTTTAGAGTTTGGTTTTTATTTTATATTTGGATGCAAAGCTAGACATGGTATATAACACAAAGACAAAGCTAGATCGGTGCCTATCCAGGGCCTGGAGTCAATAGACATACACCTGTGAATGATATGCATGAACAACTAAAACTGGATTTCAGGGGGACACATGATATCTGCCTTACAGATATCTCCCAATACAGAATGTTAAGCTGTCTATACTTATGGCATCCCTATTGCAGTATACCCTTCCCAATATTCAATCTAAAAACAGTTTAATCTACCCCTTGAGCATAAGTTAAAAGATTAAACATTCAACACAGGAATTCTATGTTCTAGAATCTCAGACATTCCTTGAATGCCTAGACTTAGAAGAAAGATACATGCAAAACTGGAGACAGAATCAGCATAACACATTCAAACATAGCATTATTCATATAAAATTGACCATGAAATCAGTGGATTCATGCACAAACGTACAACAGGAGATACATAAACTCGCAAGTTTTGCTGCACAGAGCAACCAAAACCAGTTGTATCTTATTACAGAGCCAAAATGTCCAGTTTTCAACAACCAAAACAATGGTAACACAGTCTGCCTATATCGGCCAGAAAGTGTACCCACAGCAATTAATTACATGATTTTTACAAAAAACCGCCAGATACAGCCCATGAGAGATGGTGCCCATAAGTTATCAATGCAGTAGGCAGGAGAGTTGACAGGGGTGGCCTCGAGCCCTGTGCCACCATCTGGAAGTCTTCATGCTAAAAATCAAGTAGTTTAATCACTTGTACTATCGCCCACACCCCTGCTACAATCGCCATTGATGGCTCAACCACCCGCGGCCTACTTGGAAACTGTTGCACTGTTCAAAATGGAGCTTCCCGCCAAGAAGCGCTTCCTCGCAGGTTCAAAATAATGTAGGGAGATTAATCCCACATGCATAGTGAGAAGACCACTTCAACGTTTTATAAACATGGCCACAAACATACTAAGTGTCGAGCGCTTTTGCCGCGCTCGACACACAAGCCCTCACCCAAAGCTAAGCCATCGGCTTGCCCCAAAAAAACTCTCGCCGATCTATCAAGTCTCTCCGATGGCAAACAAAACACACCCTCCGTCGCCGTGACTCCCTCCATTGGAGCATCCAAAAATCCTCTGGCTGACCTCATGTGTTACACTGATGAAGCCCATCGCAATCCCCTGTCGGCCAGACCAATCCCATCGGCCAACCTGAAACTCCTCTGACCGACCTCAATAGTCTCGCTGACGCCATCGCAAACTCCATATTTCCCATCATCGGCCAGAGATTAGACCATCGGGCCAACTTCCATCGACTAGGCTGATAAAACAAGTCTCACCGATGGCCAAGCAAAAAACACCCGTTGCCAAGACAAAAACCATCGGCCAACCCAAAAGCAATGCTCGCCGACAACAAAAGTCACGCCGATGGCAACTTGGCTTCCCATCTCCGTCGGTGTGACTTAGACTGTTGGAGCAAGACCACAAATCTATGCCGATAGCTGCCATCACGCCGATGAAACCAAAAACATAAAGCTTTGAACCATTGAACCGGTTCAAACAGATGGTTCAATGGCGAGGTTCAACATTGAGGTTCGCCGGCGAGGTTCAAACCGAAAGTTCAAAGACACAATCAGAGCACTCAAAAAAACAAAACTTTTGCTGATGGACAAAACATGATGACCCCTTCCTCAGGAAAGATGATGCGGATGCTGCAAAACACTGAAGGGGTGCCAAAACTCAGAACCTTTTGGATTTTTTGGGAAGGTGCCTGCATGAAAAATTGCTCAGAAACTGACAGTCAATTCAGGCACCAATAGTAATGATGATCCTCTTAGCCAACTTTATGCATTCCATGGTCAAGAGCTTACTACTCCACCCATCCATGATCCCACAACTTCCACTTATCATGATGATACACATGCCTCCCAGGAAAACATAGAAGATCAAACCAATACCTTGGATCTTAGTAAGCATAATGAACATAATCAAGATCTTAATGGTCCTTCCACATCCAATATCGATCCCATTTCAAGTCAACCATCATATCCACTTGGTCTATCCACCTTCATCCATGAATGTTCCTCCTTAGGACAACAACCTTTGGCCACCACTTCACCTTCTCCATCCAATAATGAGCTCAAGCCTACTATTCAAAACACACATAGTCCCATTGTCCATCGCATACTCCAAAACATGAACTACCAAGGTAAAGGCTTAGGCTTTCATGAACAAGGTATTTTGGAGCACATTCATGTCAAAGTCCCCCCACACTCATATGGCCTTGGATATAAACCCCAAGGACAACAATATCAAGATGTTGGTACTTCTTCCATACCTTCTAATTCCACCACTTTCCATCACAAATCACATCATGTACCCAAGACATATGTTGTCATTCCACCTCCATCATCCTACAAGTACCAAAAGAATGTGACCATACACCTTCCACCATCCACTTTACCTCTACTTCTCCCAACTCCTAATATCCCACCAACCACTTTAACTTCATTTCTTCCAACACCTAATATACCTATCATTCAGCTGCCTTATCCATCCATCCATAAGTCCTCTAAAATTCCTAATCATGATCAACACATTCACACATCATCTAAACATGAAGCTTCCACCATGTCCATGGGATTCAAAAATAAAAATTTGGATGCCTCTACCTATAAAACCAAAAATCCTAAGGATCCTCATACCTTAGGACATCAATTCAAAAAGTCCAATCAAAATCCATCTAAAAGGCTACATAAACCCATACCTTTACAAGAAAAGGTCAAAACTAAAATGGTTTGGGTACCTAAGCAAAAAACAATCAAATCAAATGAGGCATCCACATCTCAAAAATCCTAACAATCCTCTTCCATTCAAAAATGCCATTCCATTCCAAAGTATCAAATTCCTTCATCCCACAAGCAAAACAAAAATCATAAAAATTTTAAGTCTATGTGGGTACCTAAACTCCTAAATCGACCATCCCCTAAGCAAGCATGTTCATTGCTTCTCGCACCCCCTTCAAATCAAAAGCTTCAATGTTTATCATGGTGTGTGAAACCGTTGGTTATGATTCCTTTCCATTACTCCATCACCTCATCATTCAATTATTATCCTACATATTTCACCCATCACCTTCCTATGGTCCATGCTTTTGCATAAACCTTTCATCCATCAATACATAATCCCACATGATCCATATCATAAATCTACTATCCAACCTTCCATAATCCATTTCATAATCCACTATCTACCTAATCCATCTCCCTTTCATACAATCCCTTACCAACATCTATGAGCATGATGACACTTGACATGGTCCATGCGATTGGCATCCATCTTTAATGGGACAATCACCTTTCATGAAACTAGACACTTGAGTCCCTCCTATCCATATTCCCCTTCTCCCATTCAAAAATAAAAAAAAAGTTCAAAAAAAAATCAAAATAGTAAAGAGAAATCCCTTCGTCCAACGGTGAAAACCACCCTTGGTGGCACCTTGGATAAGTACCATGATGAAAACCTAGCAAACAAGTGTCATGTGTAGGTTAATCTTCTATGTCACTTACACTTGGGGGCACGTTGTCTCATCCATTTTCAACCTATCATTTTCCATCATATCCTATTCTATCTTACCATCCTTATCCATTTCACCTACATACATATACCTATCATATTGAATCCATTCATCCTCCTTTCCTCTTTTGATCTTGATAAAGATGTGGGGGCAAAATGATGACACATGTTTTGGATATCTCTTGGTATACCTCATCCTTTCCATCCAATCCTATCATCATTGCACCTAGACTTGGTATTCCCTTGTCATTGGTATCTAGCACAAAGGCTATTAAAATTGTCATCCAATGCCATCCCAAAACATTCCAAAAACACAAAAAAAACCAAAACATTCAAAAATCTCAAAAAATCAAAACATATTAAAATCCAAAAAAATCAAAACATTTCAAAATCCAAAAAAATAAAAATATTCTCAAAAACACAAAAAATCAAATATCCATAACAAAATCCAAGCAATAAAATCAATCCAATCAATTCATTGCATCATTCAAATCATCATTATTCAATTCTTCAAATCAATCATCAATTCAATTCTTTCAATCTAATCATCAAGTCAAATCAATTCATCAATTCAATTCAATCAATCAATTCTTCAAATCATTCAATTCAAATCAACTCATCAAGTCATCAAATTCAATCATCATTCAAATCAATTCAATCACATCACTTCTTCTAATCAATCCAACCAATAAACTCAAACACAAGTCATCATCCTTAATCCATACCAATCAAGTCAATCAATCTTGTCAAATTATCCAATTATTGTTGGAGTCCAGGACAACACTAAGAGGGGGGGTGAATCAGTGTTTTATAAATTTTACAATTTTTACATCTTTTGACTTACATGATAAAGAGAGAGAAAGACATTAACATACATATGCACAATTATAATGTTGAAGGCATGAATTATATGAACACATGAAGACACACAAGATATGAGACCAAGACACAAAAGATTATACAAGAGGAAAACCCTCCCGGGGTAGAAAAACCTCTCAAAATTGCCTCACTAGCTTAAGCAAAAACCTCACTGGTTACAATGTTTAGAAGCACCAACTTCAAGGAGCACCAACCCCTAATATATACAAATAGGTCTCATTGACCATACAAGCCTCACTAGCTACAAGATGCCTCACTGGTTGAATTTACCTCACTGGCTACAATATGTGTCTCACTGACCTATAAGCCTCACTAGAAAACATAATCACCATTAAAAAAGATAAACAAAATCAGAGGGTTACTCTGTTTCCATTCAATTCATTATCCCATCTCTGCATAATACAAACTCCATCTGTAATTTCTCCATGTGTATTTCTTCAACCTGCATCTAATGCTCAATCAATTCACTTGATTTAGATTATCTCTACACATTCAATTGCATATTGTCTTCATACTTGATTTTATTCAATCTGTGTCATACATGTTGTCTTCATATTGGTTCACATCCATTACAATTGTATCATCAAATTATCTTCATCGTAGATCTACACAACAACAACACCATCAAAGCACCTATGATGTCATTAAATATCAGATGACATTCCACATTTTGTATAATCATTTTCATATTCTCTACAATAAATCCATGACCTTTCATATTCTTTGACATTTCAATTTGGACAATTTTTGTATTCAATATTATCTTCATGTATCACAAGTTGTATTCAATTTGCATATATGTTCACTCCTCTCAATTTACCTACAATATAATTATATAAGAAAGAGAATGCCCTTTCATATTCTTCTCAATCCTCATATTGAACTCAATTCCTCTATTTTGCATAACCATTCATTTTCTTTATTTCTCTGATCCATTTTTTACTTTTTATAAAATAAGAAACCTTTCATTTTCATTATATATCACTAAATAAAATCATCACTGGATTGCTTCAATCTACCCTTGTCAAAAATGAAGAGCCTTCACAAATTAATTCACCTACAAAAGATTTTTCATATTCCTTTGTATAAATATTTTCACCTTCTCAAACAAAATCATCTTTGTCTTCAAAAACTCTTCAATTCTTTCCTGCATATTCCATGAAGAACCTGCAACCTTATTCTCTTTGCAAAAAAAAATCTTCAATAAACTCATCTCTTTATTAAACATATTTGGTTTCAATTCTCATCTCTTATGAGAATAGAAAAAAGGCATGAAAAAGCCTTTACTCATAATAAAAGAAACTTCCATATTAATCTCCATATTCCTTGCATGAGAGAAAAGAGAAGCCCACTTGATTTTAGAAATTAAAAAAAACTTCATAAAAAAACTCCTTGAAGTTCTCCTTGAAATCTGCCCCTAGAAAATAGCTCATAAAAAAACAATTTTAAATGCCATCATAAAAGATGATAGCATGGGACCACCTAAATGGAAGTTGAAAGGTTTTTAAAATCAAAATAAATCCATTTATATGGCATTCGAATCCTTAAGCATTTTGACTACTTTTTGAGGGGACTGGTCATACTTATATTTTAAAACCCCTCTAATAAGTCACTTTAAGTGACTATTACCTATAGTTGCAGGTCACCAATCAAATATAACATAAAGTGAAATAGTTTATGACAATTGAAAAATGACTTAAGGATATTGAAGGCATTTAGGATTTTTGGACAAAAATTTTAGGATAAAGAATCACAAAATCTAAGTTCATTATTTAACATAAGAAGAGTGATTTTCATGAGAAAAGAATTTATATAGGGATAGAAACTAAATTTCCTAAACAAGATATGACAAAAACCCCTTTATCCAAATGTTCATTTCATGTAAATCTTCTGATCAAGACCTTAATGTTGGCTTTTGATATAGACCATAAAATGTCCAACTGTCTGAGAGATATAAATGCCAATCTCTACCCAAATCTGCATCATCATTGACCTGTGAACCTGTGACATTCTTTTGCATCAATACAAATTGCAAATCAACAAACACCATAATTGCATCAACCTTTGACAATCTCATTGTTTACAGATCATCAAGACATGGCATTAACACCAAGACATCACTTGATCAACCAAGACATCACCTGATCAACATTATCATGAAGCAACCAAAGTATGAACTTCCAAGAACAACATTATATCACTAACATCATATCATGAAGGTCCCTTGATGAAGACATGTATGAATGAAACGAGATTGTGAACTTCTGGCACATGACATCTCTAAAGATACCATACCACATGAAGGGCATACAATGAAATACAACATCTCCTGTGAAACATCTAATGACCACCCAAAGTCAAATACAACATCCGACAAACACTCACCAACTGTGAAAGCATATCAATAAGTCTAATGAAGATCATATGAAGCAATTCATCCTGATCCTAATCAAATAGAAGCATCTCTAGCCATATTTGCATATCTGACTATACACTTATCCTGATGACATGAACAACTCCTGTCAATACCAACACCTTTTTGACATCAATGACAATCTACATTCATCAATCTTCCCCTTTGTCATTGATGGCAAAACCTTATGATACATTTTCTCTCTCCCCCTTTTTGACATCTGATGACAAAGACTATTATCTCCCCCTAAGAAAAATAACTCATATAGATCATTAGTAAAAGACTAGCAAAGAATACTGATATCAATCAACTGCTTACTCATTTCTTGGATCACAAACACTATCACTGACCTTGTTAGTCGATAGGCTTATATGTGGCACATTTTTGTGCCGAAAAATTGTCTCACATCGGAAAGTTGTCAGCCTCTCTGGATTACCTTTTTTCCGTAAAAAAATTCACGGCGGGAATTTTTTATTATTATTACTACATCTCTGCTTAGTTGTTCATCGATTGTAGCGACAATGGCATTAATCGACCCACAATGATGTGATGGAATTTAATGGAAAACAGCAAGATGCATAGCTTTCAAAATTTTCTAATGAACTTTTTTTTTTGGGTTTACATTCCATGGAATGGAATGGCTGCAGGATAAGCACAAAATGGATTCGTTGAAAAAGCTTTAGAAATTTTCAAGCAAATACAAATGGCAGGTGTAAAGGCAGACTCCACAACCTTTGCGAGCATCCTCGTTGCCTGTGCTAAAATGAGAATGTTGGAGCACAGTATGGACCTCCATCAAAGCATAATGAAACGGGGATTTCTGTCCAGACTCTTTGCCTGCAATTATTTATTTTTGTGCAAAAGCTTTTGATTACAGATATTTTTAAGCAACATTTTTTTTAAAGGACCTTTTTTTTAATTAAAAAATTTAAAAATAATTTAGAGCAAAAATTAAGCGGCATTTTTTTAAAGGACATTTTTTAAAATTAAAATTTTTTAAAATAATTTAGAGCAAAAAATAATTGATTTGGCATTTTTTATAAATGAAAAATGAATTATTGATGGTTTTCTGTTTGTATTGATTTGGGCATTTTTAAAATTTTGAATTTTAATAAATTTATTTATTGATTTCCTTAACACCATTTGTTTGTTGATTTGAATATTTTTTAAATAGGTTTATTTATTATTTTGGGCATTTTTAAAATTTTGAATTTTAATAAAATTATTTATTGATTTCCTTAAGGGCATTCGTTTGTTGATTTGAGTATTTTTTAAATAGGTTTATTTATTGTTTTGCACATTTATAAAAAATATATAAATTTGCCTTGAGGCTCGCAATAGTGTATTAAAATAAATTTGTTGGCAATAGTGTATTAAAATAATAAATTTACTAGCAATAGTGTATTAAAATAATTAGTTTATAATATTAAAATATTTAGCCAATAGGCTTATATGTGGGACATTTTTGTCTCAGAAAACTATCTCACACCGGAAAGTTGTCAACTTCTGGTCTAGATTTCGTTTTCCGTCAAAAATTCATGCCGAGAATTTTCTTGTGAGATGCTTTGTTCATATCTCTAACAATGAAAGCATTTCAAATATCTGCCATGACCAAAACCTAGAGGACATCCACCTCCATTTTTGGGGGATACTACTTAGATATCCCAAGAAATTCACCAAGAGCAGATAATGGCTTAATAAGCAAAGGCTCAGTTTGGTAAACTTCTTTTGGCTCGACGTTATGTTCCTCTGCTGAAATTTAAGATTTTAATATAATCGATTCATTAAAACAATGGAAATCTAATTGACGAACTTGACGTCCATCCATTTCCTGTTCTACCACAGTCATGACTTTAGCACCTTGGTATTTTTTGGTGCTATTGTGCCTGTGTTGCCTTGATTGCAAGGTGACAACTGCTCTTAGGGCCAAGGCAGCCATCTCTGAAGGGCGTAGAGGGTGCTACAATTTTGTCAAAGGGAGGAGAAAATAGAGGCGATCCAATTGTAATTCATCCCATGCAAGAAGAGGGGAGAAATACCCATTAAAGGCCATGGAATGAGAAGCGTGGACGAAGCAGCCTACTCTTTCGCTTAAAATTTGAGCTACTTTCACGGGATCCTCATATTCTCAGAGCACACCATTGTCCAGCATTAACTTGGCAGTTGGACGGATTTTAGGGGAAGACAGACGATTGCCCATATCCTTTGGATTTCTAAAACGTATGAATTTAGGTATATAGTCAATCTCTACATTTCCATTTATAGGCATGAAATCAGGTCAACTTTAGGTTGTGAAACACGGTCTGGCAAAGGCATCCTGAATCAGGGCTTAATTTTGGCAACTGTATATTTAGACATTTTAGCTATAAAATATAAACGAAATTTTGAAAAGACTGTATCATATGAAAGGAGAGATTTTGAACAAAATGTAAAAATTTATATAGGATTATGATGATACATATATATATATATTTTTATATAATTTACTTATACTAAAGTATGTCATAGTATTTTAAAGGCACTATCGAATAGATAACTGTCATAAAATTAAAAAATTGCTCGACAATTAAGGTTGACTATCAAATTTAATCCCCGATCCCGATAACGTAAGCGAAATCATCATCATATTAAGAAAAAGCATTGGCATAGCAAAAAAGCAAATGAAGTCAGACAACAATAGACGTAAGAAAAATTGTAATTAGCTAATAGGCTTATATGTGGGACATTTTTATCCCTGAAAAGTGTCTCACGTCGGGAAATTGTCGGACACCGGTCCGGATTTTCTGTTTCTGTCAAAAAAATTCACACCAAGAAATTTTCTAATGTGCTTCAAGTTAGTCAGCTAGGTAGAGTAATAAAAAGAAAAAGCTTTGGAAGGAACATATTCCAATCATTGAATGGACGACGAAATCCCCTCAAATTTACTTCCAAAATTTTGACCTCCTAAATTTTCTTAATCCAACTTCCTTCTGCACTTGGAAAATTTCCACGTTACTCCCAAATAAATTCATTCATTCATTCAATTGCCCCTTCCTTGAACACAGACAGATATGCAAGTATACATATATGTATTTTACTTATATCCGATGGCAGTGTATATTCTCATATGTCTATGAAGGGCTTATTATTTGAGTGGGGTTTTTGATTTTATAATTTGGGTTTTAGAGGTTGAGAATTGATTGAATTAGAGCATAGAAAAGAAGAAAATGGTAGAGAGAGGAGGGAATAGGGGCAGGATAATAGGGAACTAAGTGCTAGAGCAGTAGATAGGATCAGGCTCCTTTGTTGTTGTGTGGCGGTTGAGGCACATACTCCATGGTTATGAAGTTGCCATCAAAGAAATTGTCACTAAAAAGCTTAGTAGAAAGCTACAAGACAATCTATTTTCAGAGATTTCTATTCTCAAGTGAATTGGCCACCGTAATATCATCCGTCTACATGACATTGTCAAGGTCAATCCTCTTTCTTTGTTTTTTGATAGAATATATGTTTTCATAACTTAGTAAATTTCTTTTTTTAGGGTAACCTTTGCTTTAGCTGGCACAATCTGGGGGGTGTTTCTTGGGTCAAATAAGCCTAGCCCAAACTTGGTTCAACTAATTCTAGCCCAATAAGTTGGATGTAGTATTTTATCTAATGTATTGTGTTATCCCATCTTTTAGGATCTGAACCCGGGGCTCCATTACAAAAACCCCAGAACTTTTATCTCAAATTAATGGGCTATTGTGTCTTTTAAGATTTTTACGCGGTGCTCCACTAAAAACTCCAGTATATTAGTCAGGGGCTCCATTATGAAAACCCCAGTTATTTCATCGCTTAATCTTATCCCATTTGACAATAAAGAATATGTCTTGTATCAAAGGTTGTGTAGTCTAGAAAAGGTTGTGCAGTTTGGCTTTACACCTGCTAATTGCATTTGCTTGAAAGCTTCTAGGGCTTTTTCAAAAAAATCCAATTTGTGTGTATCCTGCAATCATTGCAGTCCATGAGCCCACATTTTTTTAGGAATTCTATCAAACAGTTCATGTGCCTTGTCCATGGTTCCACATTTTGCATAAATGTCTACTAAGACAGTTACAACTACAACATCTAACAAAATTCCTGTATCCTTCATGCTTTGATGGATGTCCATACCCTATTCCAAAGCTCCCATTTTGGCACAGGTAGGGAGGATGCTGGAAAGTTTCTAAAGTCTTCTCAAAAAGTTCAATTTGTGCATATCCTACAATCATTGCAGTTCATGAGACCACATTTCTTTGAGGCATTTTGTCAAAAAGTTCACGTGCTTTGTCTATGTTTCCACATTTGGCATACATGTCTACTAGGGCAGTTGCCACTACATCTGACAAAATTCCTCTATCCTTTATCCTTTGATGGATTTATATACCTTGTTGCAAAGCTCCCATTATTATTAAGTAGTATTTTAATTTTTTTTAATGATAAATCTTTTAATTAAAAGATTTTATTGGAAGGATGACCAATATATTAGTTATATTAACAAAACATATTATATATAAGTCTAATATATTTTGTGAATTTTTTTCTCAAAGATTGAAACAATAAAAAAGTATTAAGAAAAATAAGTACAAAACACTAAAAGATAAAGGTTTATATGTTTCAATGTATCCATATTAAATGATTAGACAATATATTTTTGAATAGAGAATATTATTTTTAAAAACTTTAAATCACGGTCTTATGTTGATACGAGCCTGACAAAAAAGATATTTTTTTATATCTATTGCATTAGTAGTTGTATTTCTCAAGTAATTATTTATTCTACCAGCCAGTCTTATAACCTACCATTGAATTCTTTCTTTCCTCTTCCCTTCAAAATTTTACTCTAGAGAAGTGTTGGGTTGAAGACTACAGTTTAAATGTAGACAAGCACAAATGAAATAAGAAAGGAAGGCATGCAACATTCATTCGGACAATAATAGTATTGTGCTTATTGAATTCATAAGTAAAAATGCCTCAAGAAGCTAACAAAACTCATAAGAGACTAAAAATGTGGGTCCAGTCATGTCTTGATGCACCAAAACATACCATTGATTAAGTTGCAGTAAACTAGGGCAGTGTGGAATTTTAAACAACCACAATGATGTTGAAAGAACTTGATGATCTCCAAAACTGAAGTTAACAAACCAAAGCAATTCAAACATTGTGGTTAACCACGATAAAATAGAAATTTACCTGGACCAAAGAACAACTTTGTACATATAGGGAAAAAACCACAATAAAATACAAACTTACCTAGGGAGTGTATTTGCTAGGAGGCGCTGAGCAGTGAAGAAAAGGATTTTCACACAATACTGAATCTGTTTATTTCTATTAAAGTGTACCCATTTCATTATAAGGTGGCCCAAAAGGAGGTGGATGCACAAAAGGTGGAAGATGTAGTTTTTAATTAGTAAAGTGAACTTGATGCAAAATGATTGCATAGATTTATATTGAGCAAACTTATAAAAGTGTCCATTGATGTTAGGTCTAGATTTATGGATTTGGCTCTAATTGATTCCAAATGGACTTTCAATGAGCCTTACATATGCAGAAATACTATATAAGCTGATTTTTTAAAAAAATTTTGCTCGTAGTTCTTTACTTATTTCCAATCATCAAGGAGATAGGTTCTTAGTAGGTAATGATATATATCAGATCACAAAGGGATATGTTGTTAGCTTTCCATGTATTATTTTGGGGCAAGAACATTATTTCTTTTTGTTTTTCCCCATTCATTTTCACCTTTATGTTTTCTTTAATTGATTTACATTTTTTGTATTAGTTGTGTTTTAGGATGTAACTAAGCTAGGATGTATTGCACACATTCATATTGAGGAAGCCTTGATGATAATTTTTTTAAATGTAAATGTTATTTTGATTATGTTTATTGACTTGGTTAAGTTTACTATATAAAATAATTTATTAAATGGAAAGCTATTGGAAGTGTGTAATTTATTTCAGTTGTATAGTCAATCAAAATGTTCTAATTTTTTGTTTTAGAGTTTTTAAATTTTATTTTTCTTGGATTTTAAAATACAAACTCAAACACCTACTTTGCTTACAAATTATGTGGAAAATACTTGATTATCTGGGCAAGTGAATATTATTTTCACAAATGAACACATTTTTTACAAAAGACATTCTTCTTTAATTGGCTATAAAGGCATGGTTTACTTATTGTTTTTTAAGAGCAGCGACAGCTGGGAACCAGCTGACGCTGCTTCCCATTTGTACTTGCACTTGTTTTTTGCTTAAGCTTTCTCATTGTTAAACTGGTCTTTTCAAAGTTGAATTAGCTCTATAGTATTAAGTCTCCAAATATTTCGTTGACAAGAAAACTCTATTGGAAGTTGTCAATTTATTTCAGTTGTGTATAATTGGAAGTTTACTAAATGGAAAGCTATTGGAAGAGTATAATTTATTTCAATTGTGTTACCAATCAAAATGTTCTATTTTTTTTTGTTTTAGAGCTTTTAAAATTTTGTTTTCCTTATATTTTAAACAACAAACTCAGAAACTTGCTTTAATTACATATTATACAGAGAATACTTGATTCTCTGACCAAGTGAATATTATTTTCACATATGCACACACTTTTTGCAGAAGACATTCTTCTTTGATTGACTATAAAGGCATGGTTTTCTTATTATTCTTTTAAGAGCAGCGACAGGTGGGAACTAGCTGTCGCTATTTTCCATTTGTACTTACATTTGTTTTTTTCTTAAGCTTTCTCACTGTTAAATTGATCTCTTCAAAGTTGAATTAGCTCTATAGTATTAAACCTCTAAAGAATAACGATTTCACTATAGAAAGTTTTCAATGGCTTTTATTGCATTAAAAATATGAAAATATCTCTACTTCATGTAATCATCTACAACATCATACTAATGTTTTATCCTTCAATACACATGCATTTGATACTACCCTAAATACTATAATACAAGAGAACGCTTATGTTTGTGATGAAAACCCAAATTCTATAAACCTTGTAGTACTTCTATTCATATCAGGAACATTTACTATAAATACTATATATTTTAAATGTAAATTAAAAATACTTCTTATACATTGCAAAAAAGTAAAACACCATTATCATTGTCTCATATTACATTATAAGTATGAAATTTAATTTCTATATTTCATTCCACAATTTATTTCTTCCATTACTAATAGCCTATCGGTAAATCCATTGCGCGAAAACTCCGTGCAACTGCTAGTTATCTTTCATACCATCCAAGAATTGAAATATCACTTACCCAAACCTTTGATACCACTAGTCTCTAAAAAATTTAAGGCGCTGATTATTTTTGCAATTTGCTGTCCAAAACTTATCTTGAGAGCTCTGTCCATGTTCATTTGCATAATTGTCCATTGACTATACCATATTTTGCACAATACCACTTCTTGTAACAACACCAATATGAAGATGAAAATTGAAACTAACATCATTAAGATCCTCTATTTACTTCCTCAAGCAAGCTGAAAAACAGAGATACCTCTTCTATCAAATACAAACTCCTTATGACGTCACTTGTGTCTGCAAAACAAATTTTATGTCGAACAAATCTTTCACAATTATCAACTCTTTTTGACTTGCAACCAATCTACTCTAGTACACACTTCTTGACATGAAAGAGAATGAAGACCATCTAAATGAAGGCTATGAAGACCATCCTGCACACCATGTCAAATCTGATATAAACATAACCATTATCAATACCTTTGCAAAAACAAATCAATTGACTTCTTTCATTTGCAACTTCCTCAACCAACACATGCTAACATCTAATAAGAGTCTTTTGAAACATCTTAATCTCTTTGCCACGACTACCAATACTTTACAAACTCAAGATCACTTTGAACTGCAACACCATGACAACTCAATCTTTGTAAGTATTAACATGATATGACAAAGAAAACCAAATCAATTAACATCATCAAACTCTTTGTGCAGAGAACTTTTGAACATCTTATCAACATGTATGCATTATGACATCATGAACCACATTGTCATATACTAAAGCTTCTTGGGGACAATTGGTAAAACATTGAACAACTCCCCCTCATTTTATGCTATATTTGTTATGCAAGTGATGATGTAACTTGTGCAAGATGCACAAGTTTAGGATCCTTCTTGTCCTGACTTTGTTTTCTTCTCCAAACTTGTATAGGCTTTTTCTTTTCTTTGCTCAAGATGTCTGCTCTAGATGTCTTCAATTTATTCCTACAAAACTGTGCCTTATGCCCAAGAAATTATGACACTTAAAGCATGTGACATTATAACCAATTAGAGGAGTAAAGGAATCATATCTCTTTGACAGGCCAAAAGTACTTCCATAATCATATCTTCTATGCATCCAACAGCCTCTTTCTATGTGACCAACTTGGTTACAATTGTAACATATTGCATTAGAACTCTTATTTGTCATTCTAGAAAGACTTTTGTTCTTATGCCACTCAACATCATTTTTGGCATAAGTCCTACAATCTCTAGCTCTATGACCATAGATATGACAAGAATAGCAATAACCATGAAACTAAGAATAATTATACCTTATTGAATGGTATTGCCTAACAGGTGGAGGTCTGTTTGTTCTTTCTCTTCCAACATCTTTCTTCTTGTTTTTCTTAGAAGTAGCAGAATAATAATTCAAGGAACACTCTCCTTCTTCAGTACTCTTTTCAAACAGCAGATTCTTGTGCAACTTAGAGGAAGCCTTTTCTAACTCCTTTCTCAAAGAGACTATTTCTGATTCTAGTTTTATTCACTAGTTTTAGCTTCAAGAATAGATTTCGTAAAATCAACAACCCTTTTTGCTTCTTCTACTTCTGTCTTCATAGTAATAATCAATTTGTCTGAAGCATTTACTTGACTTCTTAAATCCATAATTAGATTTCTACCCTCTTCAAGGTCTGAAACAACTTTGTCCTTAGAGACTTTTTCATGTTGAAGCTGATCTTCTAGTTTCTTATTCTCTTTTCTGAGCTACTTGATGTATCCAGGGCACACAATAATTCACCTTCTAAATCAACTTCACAATCATCTTCATCAAACCCTTGTTCATCTTCATCATTAGTCTCAATAGCAAAGACATATTTTCTTTCATTAAATTCTTGTTCTCCTTCATTCACAATGATTTCTTCCTTTTTATTAAAATTCTCAACTACATGACCATTCCTTGTATCAATAATCAGGGGTGACATATGCAACAAATCATTGCTAGGCTTAACTGGGGCTTGTTTTACCATCTTTTGATCAACATCTTTCTTTTCTCTATTTGAGGTCTTATTTCTATTCTTCTTACCCATTGTACTCCAATACTAGGACCTACCCAAGCTGATTAAGCCTTTATAGGGAACCTGGCTCTGATACTAATTGTTGGAGTCCAGGACAACATTGAGAGGGCAGGTGAATCAGTGTTGTATAAATTTTACAATTTTTACACCTTTTGACTTATAGGATAAAGAGAGAGAAAGACATTAACATATATATGCACAATTATAATGTTGAAGGCATGAATTATATGAACACATGAAGACACACAAGATATGAGACCAAGAAACAAAAGATTATACAAGAGGAAAACCCTCCTGGGGTAGAAACTCCTCTCAAAATTGCCTCACTGGCTTGAGAAAAAACCTCACTGGTTACAATGTTTACAAGCACCAACGTCAAGGATCACCAACCCCTAATACATACAAATAGGTCTCACTGACCATACAAGCCTCACTGGCTACAATATGTGTCTCACTGACAAACGTAAGGTCTCACTGACCTATAAGCCTCACTAGAAAACATAATCACCATTAGAAAAGATAAACAAAATCAAAGGGTTACTCTATTTCCATTCAATTCATTATCCCATCTCTACATAATACAAACTCCATTTGTAATTTCTCCATGTGTATGTCTTCAACTTGCATCTGATGCTCAATCAATTCACCTGATTTAGATTATCTCTGCACATTCAATTGCATATTGTCTTCATACTTGATTTTATTTAATGTGTCATACAAGTTGTCTTCATATTGGTTCACATCCATTACAACTGTATCATCAAATTATCTTCATCATAGATCTGCACAACAACAACACCATCAAAGCACCTGTGATGTCATTAAATATCAGATGACCTTCCACATTCTATATAATCATTTTCATCTTCTCTGCAATAAATCCATGATCTTTCATATTCTTTGACATTTCAATTTGAACAATTTTTGTATTCGATATTATCTTCATGTATCACAAGTTGTATTCAATTTGCATATATGTTCACTCCTCTCAATTTACCTGTAATATAATTATATAAGAAAGAGAATTCCCTTTCGTATTCTTCTCAATCCTCATATTGAACTCAATTCCTCTGTTTTGCATAACCATTCATTTTCTTTATTTCTCTGATCCATTTTTTACTTTTTATAAAATAAGAAACCTTTCATTTTCATTATATATCACTAAATAAAATCATCACTGGATTGCTTCAATCTATCCTTGTCAAAAATGAAGAGCCTTCACAAATTAATTCACCTACAAAAGATTTTTCATATTCCTCTGTATAAATATTTTCACCTTCTCAAACAAAATCATCTTTGTCTTCAAAAACTCTTCAATTCTTCTTTTCATATTCCATGAAGAACCTGTAACCTTATTCTCTCTGCAAAAAAAATGTTCAATAAACTCATCTCTTTATTAAACATATTTGATTTCAATTCTCATCTCTTATGAGAATAGAAAAAAGTTATAAAAAAGCCTTTACTCATAACAATAAAAATTCCATATTAATCTCCATATTCCTTGCACGAGAGAAAAGAGAAGCCCACTTGATTTTAGAAATTAAAAAAAAACTTCATAAAAAAAACTCCCTGAAGTTCTCCTTGAAATCTGCCCCTAGAAAATAGCTCATGAAAAAACAATTTTAAATGCCATCATAAAGAGATGACATCATGGGGCCACCTAAATGAAAGTTGAAAGATTTTTTAAATCAAAATAAATCCATTTATATGGCATTCGAATCCTTAAGCATTTTGACTACTTTTTTAGGGGATCGATCATACTTATATTTTAAAACCCCTCTAATAAGTCACTTTAAGTGACTATTACCTATAGTTGCAGGTCGCCAATCAAATATAACATAAAGTGAAATAGTTTATGACAAGTGAAAAATGGCTTAAGGATATTGAAGGCATTTAGGATTTTTGGACAAAAAATTTAGGATAAAGAATCACAAAATCTAAGTTCATCATTTAACATAAGAAGAGTGATTTTCATGAGAAAAGAATTCATATAGGGATAGAAACTAAATTTCCTAAACAAGATATGACAAAAACCCCTTTATCCAAATGCTCATTTCATGTAAATCTTTTGATCAAGACCTTAATGTATGGCTTCTGATATAGACCATAAAATGTCCAACTGTCTGAGAGATATAAATGCCAATCTTTGCCCAAATCTGCATCATCATTGACCTGTGAACCTGTGACATTCTTTTGCATCAATACAAATGACAAATCAACAAACACGATAATTGCATCAACCTTTGACAATCTCATTATTTACAGATCATCAAGACATGGCATTAACACCAAGACATCACTTGATCAACCAAGACATCACTTGATCAACATTATCATGAAGCAACCAAAGTATGAACTTCCAAGAACAACATTATATCACTAACGTCATATCATGAAGGTCCCTTGATGAAGACATGTATGAATAAAATGAGATTGTGAACTTCTGGCACATGACATCTCTAAAGATACCATACCACATGAAGGGCATACAATGAAATACAACATCTCCTGTGAAACATCTAATGACCACCCAAAGTCAAATACAACATTTGACAAACACTCACCAACTGTGAAAGCATATCAATAAGTCCAATGAAGATCATATGAAGCAATTCATCTTGATCCTGATCAAATAGAAGCATCTCTAGCCATATTTGCATATTTGACTATACACTTATCCTAATGACATGAACAACTCCTATCAATACCAACACCTTTTTGACATCAATGATAATCTACATTCATCAATTACATCAATGGTCTTGATCCTAATCTTTACATAAACCAAATCAATCAATCCATCAATTAATCAAATCATGGTGTTGATTCGCATGGCCAACAACACTAGCGTTAATCAATAAATCAATTATCTTATACATAATTTTGCATTATCAAAACCAAACCAGGCGTCTTATACGGCATGTTTCATTTCTTTACACCAGACATCATTTATCATCAATCATCAATCAATCAATCATTTGTTTACAACTTGATAGGGACAATTCCTTGTTTATTTTTGTATCATTTGTGCATGCTTGCTTGTGTGTGCTATCATTTTTATCTTGCATTTGTATCACATCCTTATCATTCCATCTAATATTCATATCTTGTGTATGCTAGAATGACTTTTTCCATTATCCTTTGCATCTAAGGTCATATCATACCTTTTGTACATTAGGACTTTAATGCTCTAATTTTAATTCCTCATACATCTACACAAGATTGTATTATGCTGGTGCACAAGACACATCGTCACCTTGGTCCTTATACCTTGGTGCATAACGTCTCGTGCTATATCAAACTTCATGGTTTCTCACCTTCATTGTAGCATAACATATCATTCATTTCTTCTATCCATTCCCTTATCTTTCTTCCTTGACCAATCCCTTTCATTTTGAGAGCCTACCCGTGTTTGTCCAACCCACCTATCCTCTCAAGGGGCATCATCATCCTACCCTTATGTCATCATCCTTTTTCTTCTATCCATACCTTATCCTCTTTGAAATGATGTTACTTAGTTGCGAACATCATCTCAAAGAGGGGCAAAATGTAGACACTTAAAATTGTCCATGTCTTGACCATCACCTAGTTGACACATTACTAGAGACATCATATGACATTTTATCCTAATCCCATTTATCCCACTAAGACAATTAATTAAATAAATCATGTTTATTTAATTAATTTCCCTCTCCCATTTTCCAACTAATTCAAATAAAATATTTGAATTTGTCCTCACCTTTCACCACAATCAAACACGTCACATAGTACATTTTTCATTTAATACACTTCACATGTCCCACTAATTTAAATAATCTTTTATTTAAATTAGGTCATCCCTACACTTGTCACATGACTACATCTCCTCATGGAGTGGGAAACCCTATTCAATCCTAGCCATCCACATCATTGAAACCAACTTTCAATCACAACCCTTCATTCAAATCACTCATTTGCTATAAATTAACCCTCAACCAAGCCATTTGTATCATTGAGTTTCCAAGCAACCTTATGCTTTCAAAATGACATTAGATCCTTGCATCATCTAGTTTCCAAGTATCGTTATGTTGTTGAAATGAGCACCCAACATTCATCCTTTGAAATCATGCATTCCTATGCAAGATTGAGAAGAGCAATGGAGGAGAGCCAAGCTTAGCATAGATTTCAGTTTTGGTTTGCTTTGTCATTTGATTTCTATGCTATCTTGTACTCCATTGTGTTGTTAGGGTTTGATGATTTCATGTTTATGACATAGCTCTAATTTTTACCCTAACACAGCTGTTGTATGTTATTGCTTTGTGTGTTTGTGTATCTCAGATGTTATTGGCATGTTTGGATACTTGTGTTGTACTAAGGTTAGGATGCATGTAGCCCTACTTGGGCATGTGTTCTTAGTAAGACATATAGCATCATGTGACAAGAGCTTTTGTAGTATGGGATGTGAGTAGCAATTCATGTGGATGTTATATATGGTCTTGGATGTTTAGTACTAAGTCAAATCTTGTAGGGTTGAAAGGACTTGTGGTTTATAATGATGGTCATATTTGGCTTGTTTATGTCCTTGCATTCATATGTGTATTAGATGATAGAAGGGATGTGTTGATGTGCGTTGTGAAATTTATTCCATGTATTTGAGATGTTTGGATCTATGGTTTCATTTGTATGCTTATGTGTTAATAAGAAAATGAACTAAATAATATAATCACCAGTATTATATTGTACCAAACGTTTGGATTATGGATGGTGCTTATTTTTCTTGACTAATGGATGGGGATGAAAGGGACATCCTTATGGCAGGTTTAACTCCTTTCCTGATAAAAAATAGGAGCACAAGAGCTTGGATGATTAGCTTGTAGAGTTTATCTTGGAGTTATTCAGATGTTCATGATTTACATTGTATATGGCCACTTGAATTTGTGGTGGTTGGTTCATGGCTTATTGTATTCATTATCATTGATGAGGATTGTATTTGACCCCTTGTATATCTTAGGTATGTAATGATGTTATCTTCAGTGATGAGTACTAGATATGTAATTGTGAGACTTTCATATTATTGGGATATACTTGAGATGTACTTATTGTTGTACTTCCTTATTGTATTGATGAGTGGAAGTTGTATATATTGTGTGGATTTTATTGGATATCTCTTGCATGTTTTTTGCATTGTTCTAATATGGTATCATGGAAGTTAATGGTGTTAGACTTAGGGCACACAACTGAGAGGGGGGGAATCAATTGTACAAAACTTTCTTCTTATTACACACTTAACTCCATTTAGTAGTTCGGCAACATAATAATAAATTAATCATGGAAACACAATGCAACAGATTAAGAGCAGAAACACATCAACACATGAGACACCAAGATTTTGACGTGGAAAACCCGGTTAAGGGAAAAACCACGAGGTGATTAACCCAAGAATGTATTCTCTATTAGAAGAATAGAAAGAACAAATGGCACATGCCAATTAGGGCTCACTGCCCGAGCACACTGCTCACAAGAGGCTCATTGCCTACAAGAGACACACTGTCTACAAAGAAATAAGTATCACATACATGAACTAGAGAATAGCATCTTCACCATGCTTGAATCAGTTCCACTTAAGCCCAATACTTCTGCTCTACCTTTTGCTCTGCTCTTCGCTACCACACACACATCTTCACAAGGACAACTTTGAAATGACTTCATAATCCCTTATTTATACAAGACATCAACTTAGGAACAATCATCTAAGTTAGAAAACATCCACAAGAACATCCGCAGGATGTGTAACTCATCCGGTTGGCCTGTCTCAGGAAGAACACCATCATCCAGAAGTTGTTCTTCAAATGTGAAATCCTACTTCAATGCGGACCACCAACATGAACTGGACGTGATCCAAAGACCACCACAAGCTTGCCTAAATCACCAAGAACATCCACACTTCATTTGCTTACTAAAATCCTTCTCCCCTTCATCTGGAACCTTAAGAACACAGTTTGTCATTACTGTCACAAAGGAATAGATGCTTGCGCACCTTCAAATCATGAACCAATCTAGTTGATAATCCACAAAGATTTCCTCAACACTCCCTCAAATTTGCAGAACAGGATAATTTATTTCCGAATCTCACCGGACATTTCTGTAATACTCTATCACCTCTGAACACCTACCAGAACCGGTTTTACTTGAGCGGCCACAACTTTATCACATCTTCATGCGGACCTCTGAAATCTTTACTGGATCATCTTAAGACACATATCTACAAACCCTTTAAACCGCATCCTCTGATACTCATCTTAACTTGGACTTTTACCTTACTGTCTTCACTGTTCTTCACAGTTCCTGATTGAGACTAATTTTCTTAATATCCTTAGCACACAGCTCATCCAATCCTTATCATTAATGCAACAGGAGTATGTTGACATCAATGACAACATCGGTTAGGCCCATACTTGCAACAATCTCACCCTTTGTCATTGATGGCAACATATGATGTGAAAAACTATTTTAACCATCAAGACAAGAACTTCTCCTTACTGTCACAACTCCCCCTATTAGCAACAACCATTCACATGTCTTCTCTCCCTTTACTGCTCCCCCTTTGATCAGAAATCACTTGTTTTTCACGTGTCTTCTCTCCCCCTTTGACATCAATGGCAAAGGGCACATACTTGCAATTTCACCACTTCAGAATCATACTTGCTACTCCCTCTGAGTAGCAGTTCCCCATCATCAATTTGGACCACAAGATGTGACTATAATATCCACCAGATTGATGCACATCAGTGCACCTTAGTTCATCACCGGAGGGGCAATAACCCCTAACTTCTCCCTAAGATACTCAAAAGAGTCCTTAGGTAGATGTTTAGTAAAGATGTCTGCAATCTGATCCTTAGAAGGCACAAACTCCAATCTGACGTCATTCTTGTTCACTTACTCTCTCAGAAAGTGAAATTTAATGGATATATGTTTAGTCTTTGAATGCAACACTGGATTCTTAGATATGTTTATTGCACTTGAATTATCACAGAAGATTGTGATAGGTTCCTCATACTCTACTTTGATATCTCTTAGCATCTGCTTCATCCACAAAACTTGAGTGCAACTACCTACTGCTGCAATATATTCTGCTTCAGTTGTAGACAGAGATATTGCCTCTTTTTTCTTGCTTAGCTAAGAAACCAATCTCTTCCCCAAAAAGAATGCTCCACCACTGGTACTCTTCTGGTCATCCACATCTCCTGCCCAATCCGCATATGTATATGCATGAGGAGAGAAATCATGATCTCTAGGATACCACAAACCATACTCAACTGTCCCTTTTAAATATCTCAAAATCCTCTTGATTTCTATGACATGAGATTCTCTAGGATCAGCCTGGAATCTTGCAACAAGACCAACAACCTGCATAATGTCTGGTCTAGTTTGAGTGAGATACAACAAACCTCCAATCATTGACCTATACTTTGTCTGATCAGCCTTAGGAGAATCATCATCTTTGCTCAATTTACATCCGATTGCCATGGGAGTATTCATTGGTTTTGAGTCTTCCATCCCAAATTTCTTCAACAATTCTTTCACATATTTGGTCTGAGAAATGAAGATTCCTTTCTTTGTTTGAGTGATTTGCAAACCCAAGAAGAAATTTATTTCACCAAGAATGGACATCTCAAACTCACTTTTCATTTGATTTGCAAAAGTTTTACACATACTATCTCTTCCTCCAAAAATGATATCATCAACAAACACTTCAAAAATCAAGATGTTTTCATGATCAATTTTGAAATACAAATTATTGTCAGCAGTACCTTTGTTGAAACCAATCTTCAAAAGATGCTTATCCAATCTTTCATACTAGGCTCTTGGGGCTTGCTTCAATCCATATAGTGCCTTTTTCAACTTGCAGACCATATCACCATGATCAGACAATTGAAATCCATCTGGTTGCTCAATGTACACTTCTTCTTCCAAGTCACCATTCAGGAAGGCATACTTGACATCCATCTGATACAGTTTGAAATCTTTGAAGGCAACAAATGAAAGAAATAGTCTGATTGCTTCAATTCTTGCTACCGAAGGAAAAGTTTCTTCGAAATCAATTCCTTCTATTTGAGAGTAACCCTTGCAGACCAATCTGGCTTTATTTCTGATTACTTCACCAACTTCATTTAGTTTGTTCCGAAAGACCCATTTTGTTCCAATCACATTCTTGTTTCTAGGTTTGGGAACAAGATCCCAAGTGTGATTTTTCTCTATTTGCACCAGCTCTTCCTCCATTGCTTTAGTCCAGTTTTCATCATTGCAAGCTTCATTCACTGTCTTAGGTTCAATCTTTGAAATCAGACAATACTCTTCTGATTCTTGAGCAATTCTCCTTCTTGTTTGTACTCCTTTGCTTTTATCACCTATGATCTGATCTTCATAATGGTTCAGTCTTACATACCTAAGAACTTTGGGAATTTCTTGCACTTTTGATTCTTGATTAGGCTCATTGAAACTCATCTCTTCTTCCTAGTTTACTGGATCAGTTTGAATCTGACTTACAAAGGAGGCTTGGGCTCCTTGAGTCAGAACACCATTCTGATCATCTTCATCATATTCATAAAACCTTGAGGGTTTCTCAATTCCCTCATCAACCTTCACATTTGTATTTTCTATCATCTTTCTCAGTCTCTTGTTATAACACCAGTATGCTTTGCTTTGAGTAGAGTAACCCAAGAATATTCCTTCATCATTTCTAGCATCAAACTTTCCTAGATCTTCATCTCTTTTAATGTAACATTTGCTACCAAAAACTCTAAAATACCTCACATTAGGAGTGATGCCAAACCAAAGTTCATAAGAAGTCTTACCAGTATTGCTTCTGATTTGAACTCGATTGAGAGTATAGACTGCAGTGCTGATAGCTTCTCTCCAATAGATCTGAGGAACATTTGCTTCCATCATCATGGTCCTAGATGTTTCTTGGATGGTCCAGTTCTTTCTTTCCACTACTCCATTCTGCTGTGGAGTCCTAGGAGCAGACAACTGTCTATTTCTTCCATGTTTCTCACAGAACTCTATGAACTCACCAAATGTGAATTCTCCACCTCTATCAGACCTCAGACATTTCAATTTTAATCCAGTTTCATTCTCTACCATAGCCTTGAATATTTTGAATTTCTCAAAAGCTTCTGATTTCTCTTTCAGAAAAGTTACCCACATCATTTGGGAATAATCATCAATTAGTAACATGGAGTATCTATCACCTTACATACTCCTGATTCTTTTCAGACCACAAAGGTCATTATGAACTAAGTCCAATAATCCGGTAGGAGACAGTTCCTTACTCTTGAATGTGATTCTGCTCAGCTTACCCAACTGACATTCTTTGCACAAGCTATTGGTAGGTTTCACCAATTTTGGAAGATCTCTTACAGCCTGAGTATTGCTTATCTTGATGATATTATCAAAATTCACATGACACATTCTTCTATGCCATAACCAACTCTGATCAACTTGAACAAATAAGCAACTTTTACCAGTACCAACCAAGTGGAAGATATTACCTTTAGTTTGGGTACTGGATGCAATCTCTATTCTGGAGCTTTCAAAGATCTTGCATTTTCCATTCTTGAACCGGAGATCATAGCCTTTGTCCACCAACTGTACAACACTGAGAAGATTGTGCTTCAAGCCTTCAACATATAGAACATTACCGGTTTTGTTCCTTCCATCAAAAGAAATAGTTCATCTTCCTCTGATTCTACTAGCAGAATTATCACCAAACTTCACCACTCCTCCTTCATACCTTTCCAAATCTATGAACTTATTTTTGTCACCTGTCATATGGTGAGAGCAACCACTGTTAATGACCCAATCATCCTTTTCTTCAACTTGGGCAGCCAGAGCTCTTTCTACAACTTTATGATTGACAGATACAGAGGATATTGGTTCTTCTTCCTTGATGGGAATAAACACCCATTCACTTCCAGATTTGTTTCCAATCTCTGATTCATCATCTGTTACTTGTTCATTATCATCTTCTTCATGAACATAGTAACAATTCTTTTGGAAGCTTGATCTGTTAGGATTTGGCCTTGAAAATCTTTCCAGACATCTTGAGGCAAAATGACCAATCTTATTGCAGTTAAAACACTTAAAGGGCAATTTTACTTCATACTTATCGGATCCTCTTGGCAGTCTCTTTGCAATAAGGGCTTCAAGTTGAGAAGTTTCTACTTCTTCTTCTAGGTCTTTTCTTACTTTTTCATACCATGACAGTTTCCTTGATGAGTTCTCTCCCGGATCAAACTTTTGTTTACCTTTTACAAAGGCACTGGCTTTGAATGCAGATTTAGTCTTGGGGGGGTCATCTCCAAACTCAGTCATTTCAAATGCAGCCAATTGATCTCTTGTGACAGTTGTATGGGCTCTGAATTCATCAATGGCAGCAACGTTGATTTTGTAAGAAGCAGGAAGGGATCTGAGAATTTTGCCAACAATCTCATTCTCATCCAAGACTCCACCAACATTTCTAATTCCACAAACAAGCTCATTTACTCTTGGCATAAAAGTAGTAATATTTTCATCATCTCTCATCTTCAGATTTTCAAATTTCCCTTTTAGACTCTGTAACCTTGCACATTTAATATACTGGTCTCCTTCATGTAAAAGTTCTAGTTTTTTCCAAATATCAAAAGCAGTTGGTAGGTCAATAACATTTGAGAGCTCTGAGTCAGATAATGCACTTAGAAGAGCCTCTATAGTCCACAGATTGTTTTCAGCATCTGTGATTTCATTTTGGGTTTTCGGACCACCCTATGGAGGTACATACTGTATTGTAACCATGGTCCAGTATGCCATTCCCATACATTGTAAGTGACATTTCATGCGACCTTTCCAAAGATTAAAATTGGTTCCATCAAACTTCAGACTATACTTCTTGTAAGACGACATCTTGGATCTCCTCAAGCGGTCAAGCTCCTTTTAGAGGAACTTGGCTCTGATACAAATTGTTAGACTTAGGGCACACAACTAAGAGGGGGGGTGAATCAGTTGTACAAAACTTTCTTCTTATTACACACTTAACTCCATTTAGTAGTTCAGCGACATAATAATAAATTAATCATGGAAACACAATGCAACAGATTAAGAGTAGAAACACATCAACAGATGAGACACCAAGATTTTGAGGTGGAAAACCCAGTTAAGAGAAAAACCACGGGGTGATTAACCCAAGAATGTATTCTCTGTTAGAAGAATAGAAAGAATAAATGGCACATGCCAATTAGGGCTCACTGCCCGAGCACACTGCTCACAAGAGGCTCACTGCCTACAAGAGACACACTGTCTACAAAGAAATAAGTATCACATACATGAACTAGAGAATAGCATCTTCACCGTGCTTGAATCAATTCCATTTAAGCCCAATACTTCTGCTCTACCTTTCGCTCTCCTCTTCGCTACCACACACACATCTTCACAAGGACAACTTTGAAATGACTTCGCAATCCCTTATTTATACAAGACATCAACTTAGGAACAATCATCTAAGTCGGCAAACATCCACAAGAACATCCGCAGGATGTGTAACTCATTTGGTCGGCCTGTCTCAGGAAGAACACCATCATCCAGAAGTTGTTCTTCAAATGCGAACTCCTACTTCAATGCGGACCACCAACATGAACTGGACATGATCCAAAAGACCACCACAAGCTTGCCTGAATCACCAAGAACATCCACACTTCATCTACTTACTGAAATCCTTCTCCCCTTCATCCGGAACCTTAAGAACACAATTTGTCATTACTGTCACAAAGGAATAGATGCTTGCGCACCTTCAAATCATGAACCAATCTAGTTGATACTCCACAAAGACTTCCTCAACACTCCCTCAAATCCGTAGAACAGAATAATTCATTTCCGGATCTCACTGGACCTTTCTGTAATACTCTGTCACCTCTAAACACCTACCAGAACCGGTTTTACTTGAGCAGCCACAACTTTATCAGATCTTCATGCGGACCTTTGAAATCTTTACTGGATCATCTTAAGACACATATCTACAAACCCTTTAAACCGCATCCTCTGATACTCATCTTAACTTGGACTTTTACCTTACTGTCTTCACTGTTCTTCATTGTTCCTAATTGAGACTAACTTTCTCAATATCCTCAGCACACAGCTCATCCAATCCTTATCATTAATGCAACAGGAGTTTGTTGACATCAATGACAACACCGATTTGGCCCATACTTGCAACAAATGGAAGTTTATCTTGTATCATTTGTTAACATTAGGTTGTTTGTTTTGATAATGCTTAAGAAATTTTGAGGTTTCTTTTTGGAGGTTGTTACATATTAGGGCAACACAATGTTAGGGTTTTTGACAATCAAAATTTCTAGTTAATCATATCAAATTTAGGCCCTAACATCTAGGTGTAAAATGTCCCAAAATTAAATTTTGACTTGAAACTTTTTGAGTTGATTGTAGGTGTTAAAAAGGGTTTGGGGGGTCACTATAATTTAGTCCAATATTTGGGATAAGGCTAAAAATCAAGATAAATGAACCTAGAACACACATAGGGAGATAAGCACTAAATTGAGTGTAGAAATGTAAGATGGAGATTACAAAGTAGGCAATTTCTAACCATACAAAACCTTGAAATCCTTGAGTAATTAGTTTCTACAAGAGGCAAACATAGAACATCTACATCTTATTGCATAAAGAATCCACTAATTGTTAGAGTTAGATGAGATGAGAACTAATGCCCATAATAAATCTATTGAATATAAATAATAAATCAAGAGGTTGTTTGATACGGAAATTCATCCTGTAGATTTTAATTTTGGAGAGGTGATGCTACCTTGGGATAATAGGAATGATGACAAGGGAAAACTTTTTGTAGGTGGGACTGGGTTGGAACCATACTCTTGTTAATAAGAGGACTAGGAAGAAGCATATTATCTCTAGGACATCCATGGAGATGTTCTTGAGTTGAATGTGAATGGGTAACACATTAAACTTTTTATTTAGTAGAGGGGTAAAATACAAATGATTGTATAGTGTAAATAACTCATTTGTATGTGTCATTCCCCTTTGTTCTCTCTTGCTATGCAAAAGTTATTGCATTGTATATTTCTCATTCTTCTATCTTATCTTTGGATTTGTGTTGGAACTTGTTCTTCCCTTATATATGCATGCTAATTTTCCCTTTTTTTTAGCTTCTTTGTAGCCTCTCCATTTATTTGGCTACTTATTGGAATATATGGTTTCTTCTAACAAAAGGTATGGCTCAGATCTCACTATCCTCACTAGGGGTACCTATCCCCAAAGTAATTCAAAGTTAAATTTTGAAACTACCCTCTTTAAGGTAAAATATAGAGCCCAAATAATTACACCTTGAGTCTTATAAATAATGTCCAAGTAATTTGAAATGTACCCTTGCAATTATATACCCATGTTAATCATCTAATTTGTCTAAACTATCTTCTTTATTTCATCCCTAAGATATGAATTATATGCTTTCACTTTCCATAAAAAACAAAAGCTAGACATTTTTTTTTTTTTTTTTTAAAAAAAAAAAAAAACAAAGGGGTAAAAACTTTATTAGAAATCATAAAAGAGCATTACAATAATAACAAGGGGACCCAGCCCCAGAAAACAAGGCGAAAACCCCACAGCATAAACAACATCAACTATCCTCATGTATCCTCCTATCCTCCTCCAAGAACCGGTCTAAATCCAGATGCAGCTCAGGATTAACCTGATCCCAATCCTCGACTTTCCAACCACTATCATGCTCAGAGGCCCATTTGGCCAAGCAGTCGGCAACTCGATTCCACTCCCTTGGGATGTGAACAAAGGATGCCTCCTCCAACCGAGAACTAACCTGAAGAATCCGCTGAACCACCGAAGCCAACTGCCAATTAATATCAGATATCTTTCGCTCATTCAAGAGATTAATCAAAATCTGTGAATCAGCTTCACATATAACTTTTCTCCAGCCCAAAGCAAGGGCCCTCTCAATAGCATGCAGAATTGCAAGACCCTCCATGAAGTTAACAGTTTTCACCCCTTCATGTATAGAGAACAGAAAAATCACCGACCCAGCTGAGTCCCTACCAACTCCACCAATTCCAGCAGGCCCAGGATTGCCCCTAGAAGAACCGTCAGTATTGATCTTTAAAAATCTATTGGGAGGAAGTAACCACCTTCCAACCCGTTGAACCCTCTTTTTTCCATGCCTACAGTTCCTGGAACTGAAAAAAGAAGAATGAATTTCTTGAAGACCCAGTCTGGCCATCAACTCATCATCACCTCTCTCCAAGGGGAAAACCAAATCACAATTAGTTGAAACTGACTCCTGCACCATTCCTAGCATACGCAGCCAAACTTGCCGATCCACCAACTTCTGATCACGAAAAATTCGGCGGTTCCGCTCCAGCCAAATCTGCCAAAGCAGAAAGGTAGGACCCACGAACCAAACTTCCTGCAAAAAGGAAGCCATAGAAGGAGGTCTTCCCATACTATCCCAGAATTCAATCAAAGAGCACGCATGAATACAAGGAAGCTTCCAAACCTCCCACCACCAATGCCAAAGCTGCACAACAAAGGGGCACCGGAAGAACAAATGCGAAGAATCCTCTTCTGCTCCCCCACACAAAACACAAATTGAAGGTCCTTGAAATCCCCGTTTACGAATGTTATCCCAGGTCAAACACCTATTCCAAGCCAAAGTCCAAACAAAGCAATTGCATTTAGGCCACGAGAGTTTATTCCACACCCTTTTCCACCAATGAACCTCTACCCCAGTTAGCTTCTGAGCCAATAACACCTGATAACCAGAAGCAACAGAGTAAACCCCCTTAGGATTATGGGTCCAGGCAAGAATATCCTCTTCCAGAAGAGAACTACAACTCCTACTATGAAGAATCTTGTGAAGCTCAGCACTATCTTCCACAAGTCCCAAATCTGGCCACACTGCAGGATCCTTCCAATGAGCTACCTCCAACTAACCAAAAGAAGCAATAGACTTGAAGTCACTCACCCTAGCCCATCCAGCCTCGAGAAATCTTTGGCACAAAGGAAGAAGGTTGGGGAACTGAGAAGTAAGTGGAGGGAATCCATCCCAAGAATCCGAACAGAAGAGAGCTTCAGTTCCCCGTCTACAAATCCAAAATAAACCTTCCTTGATAAGCTTAGCACCCTTTTGAAGAGTATTCCAAATCACTGAACCTTTCCCCTCAAGAGGGTAACGAGGGAGATCCTGCGTGGAATCCCCGGGAAATACTTATGAGATAATATCCTGGCCCATGGCTGATCCAGTTCCACACACCATCTCCAAAATAGCTTAGCAGCCACAGCCACTCCAAATAATGCAGACTGTCGAAGACCAAGACCACCAAATTGCTTTGGGCTACACACAACATCCCACTTGACTAGGCTCCACTTGGAGGATGACAAACTTCCCGCCCATAAGAACTGCCTTGCAAGAGAATCCAACTCCCTCAGAAAACCCATAGGAGCCACCTGAAGCATACATCGGTAGGTAGGGAGAGCCTGCACCACCGACTTGAGAAGCTGAACCCGCCCCGCAAAAGACAACCATCTGTGGGTCCAATGATTAACTTTTGCACGGAGCTTATCAATAATATTCTGCCAAGAACCCTTGGGAAGAGGGCGAACAGAAATTGGGAAACCCAGATAAGTCAAAGGGAGAACCCCTATCTGAAACCTCAAGATATTAGCAATTCTTCTCTGAATGGGGGTCGGTGTATTGAAGAAGAATATGGATGACTTCTCCTCATTAATCATTTGTCCTGAAGCAACAAGATATATGTCCAACACCTGCCTCAAGTTAGTAGCTTCCCTAACAGTAGCCATCCCCATCAAGGCAGTATCATCAACAAACTGTAAATGAGATTGTGGAGGCAAGTCTCCACCCCATCGCCAACCCTGAATGGTACCAAGCTCCACCCTTCTTTTCAACAAACGTCCAAGGCCTTCCACAAGAAGCAGAAAAAGATACGGAGAAAGAGGATCCCCTTGGCGCAAGCCCCGTGAGGCACAAAAAAGTTCAGAATGATCTCCATTTATCAAAACTGAGAAGGAAACAGACGTGACACAACTCATGACCCATTGGATCCACTCTTCACCAAAGCCAAAAGAAACAAGGATCTTCTGCAAAAAAGACCATCTAACCCTGTCATAAGCCTTAGCCATATCTAGCTTAATGAACATAGCCTTCTCATGGGAGTTGTCCATGGAGTGGATGGTCTCCGTAGCAATGACAACCCCGTTAAGAATCTGTCGACCTGCCACAAATCCACTCTGTTCCTCTGAAATCAGCACTTTAAGCCACTTCTTCAATCGCTCAGCCAATAACTTAGAAATGATTTTGTAAGCCACATTGCAAAGAGAGATAGGCCGGAACTGAGATAACCTATCAGCCCCTTCACACTTGGGTATGAGAGCAAGGAAGGTGGAATTTAGAGCACGAAGCATCTGCTTATTCCTCTGGGATTCAAGGACAACCGCCAGAAGATCCAATTTTATGATATCCCAAAATTCCTGAAAAAATTCAATTGGGAAACCATCGGGACCAGGAGCTTTACCCTTCTTCATCTGAAACACAATCCCCTCTAGCTCATCAAGAGAGATATCTTTCATCAGATACTCATTTGCCTCCCTGGAGACCAACTGAGGAATACAAGAAAGAACTTGTGCTTCCTCAAGAGAGCCCCCTCGAGAATCCTCCCTAAATAAAGTAGCAAAATATTGAGATGCCTCAGCAGAGATTTCCTGAAATGAGGCAAGACGTTCACCCCTATCATTCACCAAAAAAGGAATGGAATTACCATACCTCCTGTCCTTCACAGAATTGAAGAAGAAGGCGGTGTTTTTATCACCTTCCTGTAACCATTCAACCCGGGCCTTTTGCTTCCAATAGATTTCTTCCCGCAATTCAAATTCCTCAACCACTTTCAAAGTCTTAGCCTCCTCCCTTAGAAGATCCTCAGAGGCCCCATTCTCACGAATCAACTGCGTAATATTATTCAACTCCTCCTGGGCAGCAACCTTAGCATGAAAGATATTACCAAAACATCGCCGATTCCACCTTTTAAGCTGATATTTGACAAACTGAAGAAGCTTAGAGAATGTGTACATTGCCGTACCAAAAGTTGGTCTACCAATCCGCCACCACTCAGCCACAAGTTCATGAAGAGTAGGATCCCGTAACCACATAATCTGGAACTTGAATGAGGGAGAACGAGGCCTCCGAGCAGAGATAATGCTAAGCTTAATAGGCCAATGATCAGAGCCTCTCCAATCAAGAATTTCAGATCGAGTGGACCATAAGTCTCCAACCCAATAACAGGAAACCAAGAATCGATCAAGCCTCTCAGCAACACAACTCTCACCAATTCTCCTATTATTCCAAGTGAAGCAACCATTACTTGGCAGAACATCAATAAGATTTAATTCAGAAATGCTATCTCTGAATAATAGAGCAGAAGGCTCCAACCTAGGAATACCACCTCTTTTCTCAGACAACTCCACAATAGCATTAAAATTGCCAGCCATAACCCACGGATGGTAAGGAGCTAAGCTTCGAACAAAACGAAGATGGGACCAAAGAAGTTGTTTACCCGAAAACTCAACAGGAGCATACACATTAGAGAGGAGAATACACTCACCAGTCTCATACCAAGAGGCGACTAGGGATATAGAGGATCTAGAGGACATCCACCAGAGAGGGAAAATCTTCCGAGGGTTCCAAAAACAAGCCACCCCTCCAGAAGCACCAAGAGCCCCCATACACTGGCATTCACCATATTTCCACAGCTTAGGAGCCATGGCCAACATATTATCTACAGATAATTTAGTCTCCTGAAGAAAAAGAACATCCGGAGAATGATTCCTAACCAAATCACGAACAGCTTTTTGTCGAGGGCCACTGTTCAAGCCCCTTACATTCCATGAGAGAACAATCATTTCTGGGGGCATGAAAAATGTGAATCCAGAGTCTTGACTGACCCTGACTCCACCAAAGTTTCCCCAGTTAATTTAATCTTCTCCATATCCTTCTTCCTTCCCAACTTGGAAGTCCTGTCACTAATCCCTTTCTTCAGTTCAATTTGCTGAATACCCAAAAGAGGGGAGGCCAACGAGCTCTTCCCCACATTCTTGCTTCCTTTCAGGGGCAATGGGGAACCACCTCCACCACTCTTCGAAGCTCCAATAGAAGATTCTTGTTCAGTCTGGACAATCAATTGTTGATCCGTATCCATCTCCCCAACCCCAATCTCTTGCACAACCTGCATGGCCTCCAATGGTGGCCCATCCTGTCCTGTACCCAAAGTTCCCTGATCCAAGTTCAGCAACCCCAGATTCACTTCCCCCTGGCTGAGATCATCCAGCACCTCAAACCTATTAAAAGTTTCATCAACCTGCCTCTCCCTCAAGGTCCACTTCTGGCCCCGATTCCTATTGCGAGCCTTGACAGGGACATAGCCATCATCTCCATTACCATCACCCGGAATAGGCTCCTTACCATTATCAGCCCTAGGTGGATTACGAGAAGGCTGAGAAGGTTGGGGCACCATAGGCTTAGCCCTAGGGCACCTACGCTGCAAGTGACCATATTCATGACAAAGACGACACCGAAAAGGTAGGGTTTCGTAATCTAGCTGTTGCACCCAAGTATATGATCCAGCACTCACTTCAATAGAATCTGGTAGTGGCTTGCTTAAATCAATTTCTACACAGATACGAGCAAAAGTCATTACCTTTTTATACTGTGTCTGTTGTGAAGACCCAACAGGTTTACCGAGCATTGAAGCCACCAAATGCAACACGTCATCCCGCCAACACTCCACTGGAAACCACGGCAACCGAACCCAAACTGGGATTCGACTTGGTAGTGCCTCAGTCGGGTTGAAGCCAGCATGCCATGGCTTTATAAACAAACCCACCTGATTATAAAAATAGGGGCCGCCCTCGAAGACTTTATTCCGATCTGCCATGCAATCAAAAGAGACCATAAAAAAGTTGTTCGCAAGGAGCCTAATCTCCATCTCCCCCTCTGGCATCCAAGTCCGCTGAGCCCAAGATTCCAAAAATTGCAGCGAGACTCTCAAACCCATGAACTTGCAATAAAAAGAGTGCCTTGAATAGTATTCAATATCATCTGCAAGCATTTCCATCGGGATAATCAACTTCGGTCGCTCTTTGCATCTTTCCAAACACCCATTAATCTTTGTTATTCGGGAACCACTAACCGATCCTAGATCATTCATCTCCATCGCTGAAGAAAACAACGTATTATCAAAAACATTCACTCCATGCGCCGGAGGCTTCGAACCAACTGCTGATCGGAAATCCAATTTGGGGCTAGCCCCAGATGTTTCCCCACCCTGCATAGCAAAAAACAAGAACCCCAGCAGGCATGCAAACCCCCAGGACACGTTTGCAAGAAATCGAAAAAGACAAAACCCCAAGGGAAGGATCAAAACCCTTCCACCCACAAGCCACCCAAACGGCAGCAAGAAGGCCTCCAAAAAAGAAAAAACCCACCACCACCACCCCGAAAGCTTCAAAAAACCCCCCCCACAACGCAGAAGCGAGCAACACACAGAGAACGAGCTAGGGCACGGTCGCCCTAGCTCGGCTTGCAGAGCACGCGAACGCCATTCTTCAAAAAGTTCGACATTGTATATATGATAGATATATATTAGTTTTCTACCCTAATATAAGCCTTTATCAAAATGACTTCAAATGACTTTTATTTCTATTTTAGAGTACAATTTATAGGTCATCCTATGGTCTTCCATAATATCCATTGATCTAATATGTAGATGAGGAACATGATGGGGTGATCTTATGCCATGTGGTATTTCCTCATTTAATTTAGAGTGGCATGGAGTTTTTTTAACACAATGGAGAATTCATGGGAGTATGTGAAATAAACTTGTGTCAAGTGGAATATTCTAGTTCACACCTTAAAGGTTATTCAATGAAAAATGGGTTTGGGGTTTTAGAGTTAATATGTATAGGTAAACATGAAGTGAAATTGAAACACGTGTCTATACCTCATGAACTTTAGAGTCATAGAATGACCTTGATAAAGAAAATGACCCCATGATATCATCAAATGAATTCATGCCATGTGTTAAATATGTGTGTTAAATTTAAAGTTAAACTACCAAATCAATAGTGCAAATGCTTGAAATGAATAATCACATGGCTCCATGGCATGAGATGACAACACTTGTTGTCATCTTATTTAGGATATATAGTGGGGGGATTATTTTATAACACAAGGGTGAAGTGAAGATATCCAAGAAGGTGGTGCATGACACAATAACTCTTGAGGACCCCAAGGTTAATAAAATGGAAAATATATGGGGAAAGATAAAAAATGATGGCATCTCTTAGTGTAAACTAATCAAATATTAATCTTATTTCCATGAGTTTTCAAAATTTGGATAAAGAAAATAAGCCATGGTAAAACAAAGCAAGGGTGCACCAAATGGTATATATACTCATCCAGTTTGAGGGTAGTTATCCAAAGAAATAGATTGAAAGCGTGAATAAAGTCAAAGCATCTGGGAAAAGGGTGGTGATCCATGTCACTGCCTTGCTTAATCTAAGAAATAACAAACATGCTTATAAGAGTAATGTAAAAGCCATGTCTACTACCATGGATAGATAAAATAATGAAAATCTATATCAAATATCATATGTTTATCTATTTTTAGAGAATTATTATAGAATGAGGTTTCACCATTTCTCTACTTTAAGAAGTGATTTATTTGTTAATAAGAGCTTTGTAAGTTTGAAGTGATCTGTGAAGTCTCAGTCCCCTTATGCTTTGGAAGAGGTAATAATTTCTCAACTTACAGGATGCCATTTGGGTGTGTCTTGTAGGGGAGAGGGGCCAATAGTTGAATAGGGTCCTATTGTTGATATAGTACTTGTTATCATAAGATTTAGTCTTGCACAACATATTTATACTATATTATCAATAATTATTCCACATGAAAATAAAAAATAACCAAATGTTAATCAATATGGACCCTTACATGAACACATGAGAACTTATGATGTCATATAAAAAATCATGAATACATTCATTAACAAGTGTAATAAATACCTTTTTGTTTTATATGAAATAACATAACTATCCACTATAACTATGTCATTTATAAAATAAGTTGCTCATCTAAACAAGTATTGTTGTTATGTGGACAAATACTATTCTTATGTGTATAACTAATAGGCTGGCAATGTACATGCATTGGAATACTTCATATTGTATCTTTGTCCTATGACAAATGTGAAATGTGAGTATAATAAATACCTTATATTTTGTTATGAAATGTAAAAGGTTGTCAAAAAGTTTTATGATCATTTAAAGTTGAATATAAGTTGTATTTTAAATAAGAATGTGTTGTTTGTATAACAATAAATAGTATTTTGTGTTCAACTCTTGGGTCATTTGTGTTAGATATAAAGGTTAGAGATAACAAGATTCATGGTTAACAAAAGGTATTGAGATCATTAAGGTCACATATAAGTTTTATTTTAAATAGGAATATGATGTTGCTCTAACAACAAATGATGTTGCTCTAACAACAAATGATGTTTTTTTGTTCAACTACTAGGGAAATCATGATAAAGTTGTGGTCAAATCTTTAAAAATTCATTTTAAGGACACTTCTCACTAGATGTGCTGATGTGGCAAGTTATGCGATGAGTTACACCTCCAAACCTTAGTTGTAGATAGATAAGAGTCCATATCACATTTGTAAAAAAATTAGAGGTCCTACGATATTCCATGTAACCGCTACATGGTCATAAAGTTAGCCCTAATGACTACTGGCCCCTCTCCCCTGTCCCTTTTCATTTTTGTAACATACTTGTATATATGAGAGTCTAGATTTTGGGACTAGAAAGAGCATAAATTTGTATACCACTATTATTTTTCATATAGATGTGATAAGCAACAATGTTCTTGTTTTAATTGATGTACATATATTTGTTTGTAATGGTGAAGATTGCATGTCCATGCCTTTTCCCTTATGTTTAGGCCCACTTTGATTAGAGTGTCCTTAATGCAATGTCATGTCTACAAGTGACATATTCTTGTGTTAATTTGGCTCATAACATCACCATATCTCAATCCTATCATCATTCATCCCTAGATATTGGTCTCAATCCCTAGATCTCATATTCATTTCCCTCGATCATATTTGTATGTGTAGACTTGAGCCAAATCATTTCTGCAATCATGGATCTAAACCTTGAACTTTTAAAATTCAAGTTCAAATAGATCCCATCTGAACTTCCTCTTTCTAATTGTTGTGAGCTAACCTAACACATGTTTTATGTTGATTTGTGTGTTATGTCATCATATTTAAAGACATTCATTATTTCATTCATTCATTTTGAACTCATTAAGGACTACTAAGGAATAACTTAGGAATTGTTGAAGAGCATTTATGAGGGCATCATAACAACATTACCAAAACATTACACCAGCATACATCATTCTAGGTCCATTGCACACTTGCTTGTTGTCCTTGTTTCTTGTTCTGAAGCCATTGAATTAGTCCAACCAAGGGCTTGACTAAGAAGAACGTGATCCTCTCAATTTAGCAAATTCCCCAAAGGTGTTTGTGAACACTGCTAGTCCTTACTAAGATCTAGATATTAGAAGATTAAGATCTAGATATTAGAAGATCAAGGTGAGTGAATTCCAATAGTCAGATTTTTGTTGGTTCATTCTTGTGGGTGCAGGTTTAAGTCCACACACAAGATTGTTTTCATAATCGAGGAGATCAATTTCGTAGGCATCAATCTAAACTAGAACAAAACATAGTAAGTTTGTAGTGTCTGATATCGTCTGATCAAGTCCTAAAAATCTAGCACCATGGTAAATCTATTTCTAACATATTCTAGATTATTTTCCCACCTTTAAAATCTGAATAAATATCACATTTAAATCCATTTAATTTTTGCATTAATTTAGCATTTATTATTTCTAGACTTTCCTCTTTTACCTAAGTTAAATGTAAAGCTTCACAAGTCATGTAAAAGAATTTAAACCAACTCAAATATAAGAATTTAAACCAACTCAAATATAAATGAAGTAAATAATCCACTTAAATACAACATCACAATAACCCAAAACAAAAAGATGTAAATAATCCGCTTAAATACAACATTTCAAAGATAAAAGATGTAATTAATCCGCTTAATTACAATATCTCAAATAAAAGATAATCTCATAAATATGAATCTCAATGTCATTAAATCTTACATAATCATGTGCTTAATACATATAACAAGCACTATAAAATAATATATATTAATCCTTTAGCAAGCATGCCATAATACATCCAATGTAGGTACAATAAAAAAGTACAACAATAATAAATAAATCAATACACTCTCCAACTACACAAACCAAGTGGTCCACCACCTGCAAGCCGAGAGACGAGAACATGACTCAGGTGCTTTTCCACCCAATCATAAAGTATTTACACTTCCCTGGATCCCTTCATGAAATGAAGGAAACCTAGCCCTGCATAAAATGTCTAGCTACTGGGTAACAACTACATGAGGGAACACTCGATGCAACCCTGATGTATGAATGTGCAATTCTAAGTAATGAAAAGAAAATTGTCTCACAACAGGATGTGGCAGAGATATCAAAAAAATAAGTTTGCTAGACAATAAAAATTTATTTCAATGTCATTCTGATTAGATCTATTCATTTATAAGAAACTTGGTTCAATTCCTGAAAAAAGGAAAAGCCATCTCTGAATATCCACATTCAGCATCCTAGTCCCAAAAGTAACTCAATACATTCCTATATAAAAACTACTTCTTTCCCCAAGAAGCAAGAAAATAAAGTAAAAAATCACAAATTCAAGATTTCCAATAAATCAATCCAATCCCTTTCCCAAAACATCAATTAAGGAAAAATACACTTTCAAGCAATGAACCATCTTTTGATCATACAATCGAAATCATAATTTTATCAATTTGATATAGTTTCTAATCTTGTATTTTAGTCACAATGTCTTCAATAATAGTCATTCTAGGATATTAATCTATCTTGTTGTTATTTCTATGGTAGAAAGCTTCAAAAAATACTAAAATCAATAAAAACACTCCTCCTATCACCACTGTGACAGGAGCTGTTGCAGAAATAAAAAGATGAACATAGATCAGAGTTTAATCAATTTCTAGTCATGAATATACATGTAATAGGTTTTCATCATCAGCGTTCATAGGAAAAATAATATAGAAGTCTACAGTCTCTATTTAATCTTACTATCAATTTCTTGCGGCAGGATCTACTTAGTTTTAATCAATAAGTTTGTATATACTATTCAATAACCCTCCTATCATTTCAGTGACAGGAGCTATGATAGAATTTAAAAATAATAAATAAAGAACTGTGTTTGTAATATGATTTCTGTCATTCTAAGTTAATGGTTTAAAATAGTGTTTTGGATAGCAAAATCAATAATGAAAAATGTTTACCGAAACTAATATTTTCATCTAAGTTTTAAGAGATTATGATCCCATTGTTTATTCATGAAAATAGTTCGATTTAAAACTCATTCTTATCTAAAACAACATATAGAGAAAAATACAGTCATTTGTCTGACAGGAAAATAAATTAACAACATTTGAGAATTTGGTTGTTTTCAACGGTAAATTCAAGATCAAGAAGAAAGTGATTATCATGGTTTAAAAACCTTCGATCAGCCACAAACATAGTTTAGGAACAACAGATCAAATACATACAAGGTGCCGCAATTTAGCAGATTGGCGACTAGGCTAAATAGAGGTGGGTCGATCTATTCAAATCGCCCAAGAAGCAGTCAAACGACCATAAGGAAAATGGTCAACGACCATCAAAAGAATAGGCAGCTAGCAGGTAAAGTAAATGTCTGGCAGCTGGATATTTATTCAAGGTAGGTTGATCTATTCAGACGCCCTGGTCTTCCTCATTATGGTTGCATATGGAGGTAAAACTTTTTTTTTTAAAAGGGGTAAAATTTTTATTGAAATTCAGAAAAGAGCATTACAAAACATCAAAGGGCCAAGGCCCCGGGAACCCATAAGAAGCAGCCATACAAAGCATGAAACAACATCATCCTTCACCAATACCATTCCCATCCTTGGCAAGAATCATCTCCAAGTCATGTCGGAGCTCATGGGGAACCTGCTCCCACTCATCAATCTTCCATCCATCTAAATGATCAGAAGCCCACTTAGCCAAACAATCTGCTACCCTATTCCACTCCCTCAGAATATGGACAAAAGACACCATCTCCATCAAAGAAATTATCTTCAGAATCTGTTGCACCATCATAGCCAACTGCCAACTAACATCAGATACCTTCTGTTCATTCAGCAAATTAATCAAAACCTGTGAATTAGACTCACAGATAACCTTGCGCCATCCCAAAGCATAAGCCCTCTCCAAAGCGTAGGGGATCGCCAAAGCTTCCATAAGGTTGATAGTCTACAATCCTTCATGAATAGAAAAGAAAAAACCACCAATCCCAAAAAATCCATGCCAGCCCCACCAATCTTAGCAAGCCCAGGATTGTCCCTTGAAGAACCATCGGTATTGAGCTTCAAAATGCTAGCTAGAGGGGGTAGCCATCCCCCCACCCTTTGAACTTTATTTTTCACCTGCCTTCCTCTCCTAACACAAGCAAAAGCTGAAGACAACCCCTGAATACCCAATCTATCCACCAGCTCAGCATCCCCTTTCTCCAAAGGGAACACCACATCACACTTAGCTTCCACCATCTCCTGAATCATACCCAAAATTTTGTGCCAAACTTGTTGAATTAGAAACTTCTCACCACAAAATATTCTTTAATTCCATTCCAACCAAATTTTCCATAGTATGAAGGAAGGCCCAACATACCACACATCCTGCAAGAAAGAGGCCATAGAAGGAGGTCTACCCAGACTACTCCAAAAATCCACGAGGGAGGAAGCATGAACACAGGAGATTTTCTAAACTCCCCACCAAAAATGCCAAAGCTGCAAAGCCAAGGGACAATAGAAAAACAAGTGAGAAGAGTCCTTCTCTCCACATCCACACAAAACACACATAGAAGAACCCTAAAAACCCTGCTTCTGAATATTATCCCATGTCAAGCACCTATTCCAAGCCAAAGTCCAATAAAGCAGTTACACTTTGGCCAAGAAAACTTATTCCACACTTTCTTCCACCAGTGAACCTCCACCCCATCCAGCTGGTGAGATAACAACACCTGATATCCAGAAGCAACAGTATAGACACCCTTAGGATTAGGAGACCAAGAAAGAACATCCCCTTCCTGGAGGGAGCTATAGCGTCTACGAGAAAGGATACTGCGAAGCTTAGCACACTCCTCCTCCATACCAACATCAGGCCACTCATCAAGATTCTTCCATCTCGCCACCACCAACTACCCATGAGAAGATAAGGACTTAAAGTCACTCACCCTTGACTATCCTGCCTCACAGAACCTTTGGCACATAGTCACTAAATTAGGAAACTGAGAAACAATGGGAGGAAAACCATCCCAAGAATCAGACCAAAAATGAGCTTCCATCCCTCTTTTACAAATCCAAAATAAGCCATCCTTGACAAGTGTAACCCCATTCTTGAGCGTTCTCCAAATCACTGAGCCTTTCCCCACTAGGGGATAATGAGGAATATCAATCCGAGGGATCCCCGAGAAGTATTTTTGTGTTAATATCCTGGCCCAGATCCGATCCTGCTCCACACAACACCGCCAATACAATTTAGTAGCCAACGCCATCCTAGACAACAATGACTGCCTTAACCCAAGACCACCAAATTGCTTCGAGCTACAAATAATGTCCCATCTGACAAGGCTCCATTTAGAGGACAACAAACTACCAGCCCATAAAAACTATCTTTCTAAGGAATCCAATTCCCTAACAAAATCCAAAGGGGCCACCTAACGATGGGTCCAATGATTAACTTTCACACAAAATTTATCTAGAATATTCTGCCAAGAATCCTTCGGTAGTCTTCCAACAGAGATGAGAATACCAAGATAGGTCAAAGGGAGAACCCCAGTCTTAAATCTCAAGATATGAGCAATTCACCTCTGAATGGAACCCGGAGTATTGAAGAAAAAGATGGAAGACTTATCTTCATTAATCAATTGGCCCGAAGAAACAAGATAAACATCCAACACCTTGTGCAAATTTGAAGCTTCCCTAATTGTAGCCATACCCATCAAGGCAGTGTCGTCCACAAATTGTAAGTGAGACTGTGGAGGTAAACCAACTCCCCACCCCCCACCCCCACCCCTGAATGAAACCTAACTCCACATTCCTTCTTATCAAACGTCCCAGACTTCAACAAGAAGAAGAAACAAGTAAGGAGAGAGGGGGTCGCCCTACCGCAAACCCTTAGAGGCACCAAAAAGCTCAAAGTGCTCACCATTTATTAACACAGAGAAGGAGACTGAAGTAACACAACTCATAACCCAATAAATCCACTCATCCCCAAAACCAAAAGCACCCAGAACCTTCCAAAGGAAGGATCACCAAACTTTGTCATAAGCCTTAGCCATATCAAGCTTGATGAACATTGCCTTATCTTTAAAACTGGCCATAGAGTGAATGGTTCAGTTGCGATAACAACCCCATCCAGAATCTATCGTCTCCCCACAAAACCACTCTGTTCCTAAGAGATCAGCACTTTAAGCCACTTTTTCAACCTATCAGCAATCAATTTAGAGATAAATTTATAAATCACATTGCAAAGAGAGATAGGACGAAATTGACATAACCTATTCGCCCCATCACACTTTGGGATGAGAGCAAGGAAGGTAGAATTCAAAGCCCGTAACACCTGTTTATTCTTTTAAGACTCCTGAACAACTGCCAACAAGTCCAACTTGATAATCTCCTAGAATTCTTGAAAGAACTCAATCGAGAAACTATCAGGGCCAGGAGCTTTCCCCCTCTTCATCTGAAACATAGCCCCCTCCAGCTCCTTAATCAAAATATCACTCATAAGATGCTCATTGATCTCCCTAGATACCAAAGAAGGGATACAAGTAAGGACATGAGCTTCCTCATCTGAACCCCCTTGCGAGTCCTTCCTGAATAAGGAAGCAAAATACTGCATAGCTTCATGCGTGATTTCATGAAAAGAAGAAAGAGTCTCACCCCTGTCATTCACTAGAGTAGAAATAGAATTGCCATGTCTCCTGGCTTTCACCAAGTTGAAAAAAAAAGGTAGTATTTTTATCCCCTTCCTAAAACCACTCAATTTGGGCCTTTTGTTTCCAAAAAACTTCCTCTCGTAGCTCACACTCTTCCAGTGCTTTCAAAGCCCTAGTCTCTTCCCACAGCAGGTCTTCAGTCACTCCATCCTCCCTTATCAACCTCGTAATACCATCCAACTCAACTTGGGCAGTAGTCTTAGCATGGAAAATGTTTCCAAAGCATTGTCGATTCAAACGTTTAAGCTGATACTTGACAAATTGAAGTAACTTAGCAAAAGTATACATTGCTATACCATAAGCAGGTCTACCATACCTCCACCACTCAGCAACATAGTCATGGAGATAGGAGTCACGCAACCACATAAGATGGAACTTGAAAGAAGGAGATCGAGGCACACAAGCTAAAGAAATAGCCAGCTTGATAGGCCAATGATCTAAGCCTCTCCAATCCAAAATTTTAGAGCTAGAAGACCACAACCCACCAACCCAGTAGCAAGAAACCAGAAAGCAGTCAAGTCATTTCGCAATGCAATTATTATCAACCCTCCGATTGTTCCAAGTAAACTAGCCATTAATGGGCTTGATATCAACAAGTTTTAAAGATGAGATGTTATCATCAAGTAGCAATGGAGAAGGTTCCAGCCTCGCAATACCACCCCACTTCTCAGCCAACTCAAAAATAGCATTGAAGTCTCTAGCCATAATCCACGGATGGAAAGGAACCATGCTTCAAACAAACCAGATATGGGACCACAAAAGTTGCTTACCTTGAAGCTCAGTTAGTGCATATATATTGGAGAAGAGAACAGACTCCCCTATCTCAAAACAAGATGCAATCATAGAGATAGAAGACTGAAAGGACAACCACCAAAGAGGGTTGATCTTTCGAGAATTCCATAAACAAGCCACTCCCCCAACAAACCCTTAAGCACCAATGCACTGGCATTCTCCACTCCCCCACAACTTAGGCACTAAACCAAACATACACTCCACTGATAACTTAGTCTCCTGCAGGAAAAGAACATCAGGAGATTGACTTCTAACCAAATCACGAACAACTTTTTGTCGAGGGCCACTGTTCAAGCCCCTTACATTCTAGGATAGAACAATCATTTCAAGGGGTTCAAAAAATAAGAATCCAGAGTCTTAACAAACCCTGACTCTACCAAAGTTTCCCCTGTTAATTTAATCTTTTCCAGATCCTTTTTTCTAACAAGCTTGGAAGACTTCTCCCCAACCCCTTTTTTTGGATCCTTTTGATGAAGACCCAAATGAGAAGAAGAAGACTTATTATTCTTCACCCCCTCAGTACTTGCATTCAAAATAAGAGGAGATCCATCCCCACCACTCTTCTTCCCTTCTACAAAAGGAACCGATTCCACCTGGACTTCCATTTGAACATCCGTGTCCATTTGCAAAGCACTATTATCCTGCAAAACCTGAGTAGCCTCAGAAAGAAGGCCCTCCTGTCCTGTACCCAAAGCACCCTGATCTAGATTCACCAAGTCTAGATTCACTTCCTACTGGCTGAGATCATCTAAAACTTCAAATCTGTTGAAAGAATCTTCATCTTGTCTTTCCTTCAAAGTCCTCTTTTGACCCTGATTCCTATTACGAGCCTTGACTGGAATGAAATCATCAGCCCCATCCACATCACTAGGAATGGGTTCCTTCCCCTTTTCAACCCTAGGGGGATCACGGGGAGGTTGAGAAGGCTGGGAATCCACAGGCCTAGCCTTTGGGCATCTCTGCTGCAAATGTCCATATTCATGACAAAGACGACAACGAAAAGGAAGAGTCTCATAGTTCAACTGCTACACCCAAGAGTAAGGACCCACACACATATACACCGAATCTAGCAAAGGTTTACTTAAATCAATCTCAACACAGATACGAGTAAAAGTCATCACCTTTTTAACCTGAGTTTATTGTGAAGCACCAACTAGTTTTCCTAGCATCGAAGCCAGCAAGTGCAAAACATCATCCCGCCAACATTCCACAGGAAACCTCCTAAGCCAAACCCACACCGGAACCTGATTTGGAAGCTCTTCAGTAGGATTGAAGCCTACATGCCAAGGTTTAATAAATAACCCAATCTGATTATGAAAATAGGGGCCTCCTTCAAAGGCCTTGTTCTGATCTGCCAAGCAATTGAATGAAACCATGAAATAGTTATTTTCCAAAAGCATAACCTCCATTTCTCCCTCCGGCATCCAAGTCCATTGGGCTCACAATTCAAGAAATTGTAATGAAACACACATCCCCATAAACTTGCACAACAATGCATGCTTCGAATAATATTCAATATCTTCCACAATCATCTCCAGTGGGATAACCAATTTCGGCCTCTCCTCACAACATTCAAGGCATCCATTGATCTTTGTAATCCATGTACCGCCAGATAAACCTTAGCCAACCAACCCCATATCTGGTGAGAACAAGTTATTATTAAAAACCTTCGAAGCATGCGAAGGAGAATTCACACCAACTGTTGCTGAGCGAAAATCCATCTTAGGACTAGCCCTCGAAGACTCCTTGATCGACATTGAAACTAAATAAGACCCAAGGCGGGCATGCAGGCCCCTAGGATAAAATAAAGAGCCACGACAAGGGTTTAATTGACCCACCACCAAGTACCACCTTTGAATTGCAGACCCAAACCAACCAGGCACAAAACCCCCACCCGCAGCCTCAAACCAGGCACAAAACCCCCACACACTCAGGGAGAAAGAGACACCAATGCAAATGAAAAAAACTTCACATTAATAAAAATCACAACCCCAGACCTCCCCAAATCACATGCACTCCCCACACTTCGCACAACCAAGAAAAACCAGAGGATCAGGCTAGGGCACGAATGCCCTAGCTTGACATGCAGAGCAAAAAATTATCATCCCCTTCCTTCCAATCATTCCCGTAACATACCTCCTATGGAGGTAAAACTTCAAGAGAGAGATATAAAACAATAAAATCACGCGCAGGTCCTTCTGTCATTCAACGGCCAGAAGGAAGAATTTACAAAGAAGTTGGGTTTAGCAGGCCGATTTACATACAAACATAGGCTAGAAAGAATAAACACACATACAGGTTGATTTTCATAATTCTATGGCCTTTTAACAGACCTTTAATCAATGTCGAACATCAGATGAATACCTGGATCGATTTACTTTGGAGAAGAGTTGATTTGCCAACCTAGTCGTAGCACTTTCTGTCGATGTTCAGCTAGAATCTATGTCCTCTCTACTCAGAAAATGACCTCCTCTGCTATTCAGTTCGTGTGTGGTATTTTCTCTGCTAAAGATCTTTTTCTTTTATTAAAATTATCTCCCTCTAATTCTGGCGATTAGGTTTAGAACTGGAGTTTGAATTCTTGTTTGCATGAAATAATAAAAAAAACAATTTCTTTTAAAAGCTCACAATTCTATTTAATTTAAATAAAACTAATTTAATTAATCTTACTGTCGCATGAATGACAGTAGCATATTTTAATTCCTTCATTCTTTTTCTAAATATTAAAATGCTATTTTTAATATTATTTAACTATTTTAATTAAAACAAAACCATTTAAATAATTAAGAAGAGAAATGCAATACAATATTGCATTTTTATATATAATTTAATATATTTATTTATTTTTAAGGAACATATTGTCTTCCAAACATCTATAAACAATATTTATTTATTTTATTTAAAATACAATAATGTATATTTTCGTATTTAAATATAATACACCATTCAAACATATTTCAAAAAGACATTAAATTTAAGTAATCACATCATGCATTCGAAAATGATTAATAATCACACATTAATGCAATAAAAGCCATTCAATAATGCATATCCAACTACGTGATATGTGTGATTGCATCAGGGTAATCCATCCATCAGTTCTTGCCAAGTGGCTAGAACACCTCTACCTCAACCATGCTCTCATCTTCGACAAGTACCTGCATCCATTTGCACTCAACTCGATGTCAATAGGTAGTGTCTCCAAAACATAGCCGAGGCAAATCATTGTAATCATATCTACAATATCCAATATTTAAAACAATTTTCAATTTTCATCAATATAACTCATATTAATTACCTTCACATATGCAAAATTACTTAAAGTAAAGTCAATCACAATAATTGTTCACTAAACTAGAATAATCATATTGTTCATAAAAATGAGATGTGACATCCTTCCCCACTTGGAAGAGACATTGTCCCGATGTCTTATTAAACATCAAAACAATAAAGTGTCCATCAACCACCAATAAAGTATCAAGGTGTCATAAAACAATAACATCAACTCAAAGTATCAAAGATCATAACAACAACTCAAAGTATCAAAGCATAATTGAACTTAAAGTATCATAATCCATGCATGAATAAAAAAATAAAAATCTATACTATATCCTCAGATGAGGAAAAGATTTATCAATCTCCTTTACATCTTCCCATGTGGCACTGTCCTCAGAATACTGATCCCATTGGACCTTATATTGCACCACATCTCTACTATGCAACTTAATGTTGCGCTTCCCCAGAATTCTAGTTGGCTCCACTAGCACCACTCCTGGATCCTGACCATGTAAAGCATGCCAATCAAGAATATGTGACGCATCAGGATGATAAAGCTTAAGTAAAGACACATGAAAAACATTATGGATTCTGGCAAGTGCAGGTGGGAGAGCAAGTCTGTAAGCTACAGGATTAATCACTTCAGAACTTTGAACAGTCCTACAAAATGAGTAGCAAGTTTGGATGCTTTGCCAAACGATACTAAACTCTTATGAGGTCTGACCCTCAAAAAAACTTTGTCACCAACTAAAAATTGTCTAGGAGTTCTATTCTTATCTGCATAACTCTTTTGGCGATCTGAAGCTTGCTTCAACTTCTCCTTGATCAACTTCATCTGATCATCCATTTCTCTTAACATTTCAGGACCAATCACAATTCTGTCCTCCACCCTATCCCAACTGATAGGTGTTCGACACCTACGCCCATAAAGAGCTTCAAAAGGTGTCATTCCCAAAGATGCATGGTATGAATTATTATATGCAAACTCTACCAATGGAAGGTACTCCTCCCATGTATACTGTTGATCCATATAATACATTCTAAGAAGGTCTTCTACCACCTGATTTACTCTTTCTGTTTGACCGTCTGTTTGAGAATGATAAGCTGAACTAAAATTCAATTTTGTACCCAAAGTTGCATTAAGAGTTGTCCAAAATCTAGATGTCATGTGAGTGTCTCGATCTAAAATGATCGTCTCAGGCACTCCATGCAATTTAAAAATCTCTTGTACAAACTTCTTAGCTAAGACCATAGAACCATCACAAAGATTGCCCTGAATAAAATGTGCTACCTTTGTTAACTTGTCCACAACCACTAAGATGACATCATGCCTATTCTTAGACATAGGTAACCCTTGAATAAAATCCATGCTTATCACTTGCCACTTGTGCTCAGGGATACTGTGTGGACACAACAATCCTACTGGATGCACATGCTCCGCCTTGACTCGCTGGCATTCCAAACATCGAGCCACAAATTCCATCACATCCCTCTTAAGTCTAGGCCAAAAGTATAAAGGTTTCAAACCTTCAACCATATTTGTCACTCCAGGGTGACCTGAATAAGGTGCATTGTGAATCTCTTCAAGCACTAACTTCCTCAACTCTCCTGAGTTAGGAATATACATCCTTCCTTGAAATCTCAAAAGTCCATCTGATTCGATCACATAACCATCAAACCTGTGATCGAAGGGGTCTACTTCCAAAGCTTGCTTTACTCTTTCATAATGATCATCCCCTTGAAGATTCTGAATCACTTTCTACTTCAAATTGGATCTCATGGTAACAATGGCAGCCAAATGTCTTCTCCTACTAAGAGCATCTGCTACTCTATTCTCCTTTCCTTTTATATACTCAATTCCAAAGTCATACTCACTAAGGAATTCTAACCATCTTCTCCATCGTGCATTAAGGTTAGGTTGAGTAAATATATACTTGAGCCCTAGATGATTTGTCTTCAACTCAAAGGACTTACCTAGAAGATAATGCCTCCACATCTGAAGTGCATGAACTATGGCAGCCAATTCAAGATCATGCGGTGCATAGTTGAACTCATGTTACTTTAACTTTCTTGACTCATAAGCAACCACTTGCTCATTCTACATCAACACTCCTCCTAATCCTTACCCTAAAGCATTTGTTATAACTATAAAGTGTCCATTAGGATCTGGTATGGTTAGGATAGGAGCAGTTGTGAGCTTTTCCTTTAACACTTGGAAAGCTTGCTCACACCTTTCGGTCCATTCAAATTTCTTACCTTTCTTTTGTAGTGCAGTAATCGGTGTTGCTATGGTTGAGAAACCTTCCACAAACTTTCTATAATAACCTACAAGTCCCATAAAACTTCTGACTTCTGTCACACTCTACGGTGTAGGCCATTCCATTATTGCTTTTATCTTCTTAGGATCAACTGCAATCCCTTTAGCTGAGATCACATGACCCAGATAGTGCACTTTATCTTGAAAGAATGTACACTTAGATAATTTACCATAAAGCTTTCTTTCTCTCAAACGCTACAAAACAATTCTCAAATGCCTTTCATGCTCTTCCACTAATTTAGAGTATATCAATATGTCATTAAGGAAGATTAACACAAAATTATCTAAGCAATCTCTGAAATAATATTCATCAAATTCATGAAAGCTGTTGAAGCATTAGTCAACCCAAATGGTACTACTGTGAACTCGTAGTGACCATATCGAGTCCTAAAAGTTGTTTTAGAGATGTCCTCATCCTTGATCCATAATTGGCGATAACCAGATCTAAGGTCTATCTTTGAGAACATTGTTGCTCCTTTTATCTGATCAAAGAGCTCATCTATTCTTGGAAGCGGATACTTGTTCTTTATAGTAGCTTTGTTAAGCATCCTATAATCAATGCACAATCTCAAAGTACCATCCTTCTTCTTTACAAAGATAACCGGTGCGCCCCATGGTAACACTATGTCTAATGAACCCTTGATTTAGCAACTCCTACAATTGTGCCTTAAGCTCATACAACTCTATAGTAGTCATTTTGTAGGGTGCCTTAGATTGCGGCTCAGTCCCTGGTAGCAAGTCAATGGAGAAGTCAAATTCTCTGTTTGGCGGCAATTATGTCAACTCTACAGGGAATACATCTCTGAAATCTCAAGGATTGGATAGTCATTGAACACTGGTTCTTCTTTATCAAGGTCCTTTACTTGGACAACATAAATGGCACATCCTTTCCTCTTGGCTTTCTTTAATTGCATAGTCAAGATTTGTCTAAGCTCTAAAGGTCTCTTTGTTCCATTAATTTCCACTTGGTTCCCTAGGTCATCCAAACATCTAACAACCCTATCTTCACAGTTTAGCTAGAGATTTATGTTCAGTTAACCAGTTGATTCCCAAAATTACATCATAAGACCCTAAAGGTGCTACATACAGATTCACTTGTGTCTGAAAACTAGGAAGCTCTAACTCACCGCATGCTAGACATGAGTCTATCCTCTTTTCTGCACTATTGTCATATTGTACCATCAAAGAGTTTTCCATATGTCCAGGTCTAATAGATAACTTAGATACTACTCTAGGATCTACAAAACATTATGTGGCCCCAGTATCAATTAAAATAGAAATAGGTAGTCCATAGAGATTACCTTGGAACTGGATAGGTGCTGCTTGAAACTCTGCTTGCCGATTATCCACTATGGCATGAATCTTGTTACATCCCCAATTTTTTCCTTGCTATACTTTTTACTTTTACTTGGACATAAGTAAATTTATTACGATGATTAGATTAATAACAAGGAAAGACATGGATTATATTGAATGTCATTTATGAAATTATAGAAAAGATTATATTATTATCAATTTAATAATTGCACTATGGGATTTGATTTATTATTTGAATTATTTGAATAATGATGCACTGATCATATATTATTTGGTTACAAGTTGAAACAGGAATACAGATTCTCAGATGACTCTCAGAGAAGAGAAAGAGAGAGTATCTTTCGAGGAGAGAGATATAGACCTCGGGTTACGAGTGCTTTATTTGCCAATGTGTCATAAGAGGTAAGTCTTGTCTTGTTGTATTACTTTTGAACCACATCAATAAGTAGTCGATATTATACAATCTTTTTAAGTCATAGTAAGTCATCTTAGTCGTTGATAACGTTAACAACCTTGTTTGTGTATGAATTGTGACTATTTACATTTAACATAAACATTACGACATTATTGTCGTAAATATAGTCGTCCTATTATTATTAAGTCACTTGTAGTGTTTTAATAGATTCTTAATGTTAATACTTTATCATCAAGTTAAGATGATGTGTTTTTGTCAACGGAACGTGATGGGGAGACTAGCTCAACCCGATCACATTTTTTGTAATCCTTTATTTAGTATTATTCTTTTATTGATTATATCATAATAATCAAATAGAGATAATGATATGAAAATAATATTTGATATAATCAAATATAATATGTTTATGAGTCAAATGAGATAATACCTCATGATTAATTACTATGGTCTTTAATTATGCAGTCATAGGCATCTATTAAGGAGAGCCTTTAATGTTAAACCATGATGGATCGAACTACTCTTTAAGAGTAATAGATTGCTCTCTTTCTGTTATTGAGTTGGCGGCCTCATTGATGAGGAGTGACATATAACCAACCACATTCACTCACTCATCTCAGCAAATTTTGCAAAGATCGACATATGGTGTCGATTGCACCTTTATAGCTGGCAGTTGAGTCTTCACTAGAGACTAAAAACCATTGTTATGAATGAGTTTCTAACTGTCTTGAGTTGAGCGCTTAGTGGCACGACTCATTAATGAGTCTGTTTGGAGCTCTTAAGTAACCACAACTTTAATAGTCGTTGGATTCTTTTTGAGGGTAGAGTCTAGTAACGGAGGATAGAAGAGGGATTGTGCGTAGCGGAGAACGATTCTTAAGAAGATTGCAGTGTATTCAATCTGCCAACCTTGCTGTATAAAGCGTCGCTTCAGGTAAATGCTTTTGCATTTCTATGCATGTGGAAAACAATGAAAGATTTAATGTATTCTTGTCTTGGACAATTGTCCATTTTCCTTTTGATAATCCTCAAGTTTATACTATAAATGTTTCGATGAAGATGAGCCGACCGTATCTCTCTTCTTAGTATTGATGCAGTTTGATGAGATGAGTCAACTATATATGGAGGGTATAGTGAGTCATTGTATAACTGTTATTCTATTTTAGTTCAAAGCTTGGGAGTCGATGTAGCCTGGTAAGGCTGATTCTTATCTTGATAATGTTATCTATCTAATTATTTAATTAGGTTGACCCCATGCCTTTGTAAAAAACTATGATGCTTGTCATAATATGTGTAATGCCCCTCATTTTTTTTGGCTTGTGTCAATTGATAGTTTTCCATTGCTTTTAGATAGTTTTGAGACATTTGAGTGGTTAGATTTATGGTTTATGCTTATTATGATCATGATGGACTATGTTTGACTGATGAGGTTTTCACATGTGTTATGAGTTTCATGATGACATTATTGTTATTACAGTTATGTTGTGTTTTGACATGGTTAGTTGTTAGTTAATTGATTATGCAGAATAATGTTATTATGTTAAATAGATTTAATGTTGTCTGATTAGAGATGTTTGTGTTTATTGTTATGCTTGTGAGCAAGGACGGTGTAGTATTACTCGTTTCAAGCATCCTACTATGCTGTGATTCCTTGACTTTATGTTTATCTGATGTAGTTATGTTCCCTAGAGATGTTATTGTTCATTTTATTTAATGTTGTTAATAGTGTAATTTTATTTAATGATTAATGCATTTACTTGCTTTTAAAAAAATATATTTCTATAAATTTTGCTCTTCTTAGTCTTACACTCTAGGGTTGCATGACGGGGCATCACAATATGAGTTTAGGAACCAAATGATTCTATTAGTATCTATTTCATGAAGAATAACGTAGTTATTATGAAACTAGTGAACCAGTCTCATACTTGATTGAGTCTCTTTTTTAGGACAACCGACTGTGTAGATATAAGTTAGTCTTGAAAAGTAATTTGAAAGAATTAGTAGAGGCTAATTATTAAGGGAAAACTTACCAAACTATGAGTAGTGTGGTCTTGAATATCAAATAGAAAATAATATCTTTTGAATCCATTCTTGGTTAAATACATGGTCAAGAATGATTCCTTACCAATAGAAACTAGAGTCTAAGTGACTTATGTCAATTATGGTAAACCTATGGAGTTATCGATTAACTAAGGATAGTTTAGAAAATTTACTAAATGTCGTAAGATCTTCTATATTATCTATGCAATAATCTTGGCGAGTATAGTTTATAGTATACCTATTTTATGTCGAAAGACAATGTCTACAAACTTTACATAGAATTCCTTTATGAGTAAATGAGAAATGAAGGCAATGGCATCACTTAGCTGTGATTTGAATAGTATTTATGTTCTTGAAATAGGAGTTATTATCTTTGCAAGAGTTAAATTATTTCTAACCATGGATGAGTTAAACCATTGGTCGTATAAGAACCTAAATCTCCTAGGGTTGTTATATGATTATTTAGTGAAATTGTATTTTTCCAAGGGTAATAGGTTAACCCTAAGAATGACTATGAACCAGCTAAATAGTTATGATATTTAAACTTATCCTTGTCAAGGAAGCCAATATCATGGCTCGGTGATTAGACTATTTACGTAAATATTGTCAATATGATTAAACTGCGAGAATACGACAGTATCCAAGTCGAGTAGGGGTGGGTGAACACAATGACCATGTTCATTATGAGCATTATTGATATTAAAGATTTGGCCAAAGTAATCCAAGTGTCTTCTGCATGCATTGTTGGTTCACTGTATCTGGAATGCACAATCTATCAGAAATCATACTTAGCTAGAAGGTATCTAGGATTGTATGATTGATGGATAGGTGTAGGATACAACACTATGTACTCGGGATAGGCAAATTACCACTGGTCACCTTTGGTCTATATCCCTCATGAAGGGTAGGGCCACTTCCTATGTGGAAGATGTGTTGGAGACCACCAGTCTATGGATGGAGGTAAATCACTGGAAAGATACTCTCTCTCTCCAAGCAGAAGATATGCCAGGACTTGTGATAAAGATGTCAGATATTCAGTAACATTATTTATTCCAATTTGTCTATGTAATTGATTTACATTGTAAACTTGGTCTTTGAGAAAGACTTCATGATGTATTGTTCTTTGTAAAGGAAAAACCTTGTAATTATTGATATTTGTTTATGAATTAAATAAAAGAAAAAAAATTCTTTCTCATTTTTATCTTGTTGAATTACTCTATGGTAATTTTTCTGGTTTTACTATGTTTTTAGAACTTGGATGTTACATATGGTATCAGAGCCAGGTTCAGCACTAGGGCTTATGAGACCACTATGCTTGCCTATAGCCAACATTATGCAGTTAGCTAATGTTTGAAAGATTTATGTGCCAGTATGGTACATCTTAAAAGGACAGCAAGAAAGTCTATTAATACAAGTCAAAATTTTCTTAAAGCAAAAAGAGAATGTGAGGCCATTATCAAAACCTTTGAGGGAACCAATGATGAGAGTGACATTTGGTTAGGTGATACGAAAACTCTAGCGACTGCCTTAACTCGAATCAAGCGAGTGAGAAGGGAGTACTTGGAAAGAGTTAAAGATGAGGAAACAATTATGGTTAGGCAAGATCCCCGCATACCCCCAACTGTTGAGATCATAGAAGTTAGGTCCGATAGTGAGTCAGAGGGTTATATACCTCGAGATTATGTATCAGAAAATGAGTCTGAATGATATACTCCTCTTGAGCATGAATTTTGAAGTCATATCTTGTAGAAATGAAGAATACTCTTTACTTTTGGAATGAAATAAATGAAAAGAGTTGTTTTTGTGCCAAACTATTGTTTAAATTGAGTTTATTATGTTTTGATTTAATGGGATGAATTATAATCAAGAACTAATGGACAACTCAATATTCTCAGGTGTAAGAAATCGATAAACATGGTTCGAACAAGAACTAACCAAGGAGAAAGTGAAGAGGAAAACCACCCACCAAATAATAAGTTGGACCAAATCATAACCATGCTTGAGGAAACCAAGAAAAGACTGGGTGATTTGGAAAAGGTGGATGATAAAGGAAATTCTGAGGGAGGAGGTGAAAACTCTCATGGTGAAAGTGGAGAAAATCATGAAGAGCATAGTAAGAGTATAGAACCTAATAAAGAGGCAAGAGATAGACTGACCTTGGAGCTCTCTAAAGACATGAAGAAAGTCACTCCACTAAAATTTGATGGGACAATGACAGGAGATGATGCAGAAGCTTGGTTAACAGAAATGGAAAAATACTTCGAGATAAGGAATTACTCGGAGGTGACCAAGGCGGTATGGGGAGCATCCCAACTGGCAGGAGAAGCATCCACTTGGTGGATGAATAAGAAGATGGAATTGAATTTAAGCTCTCTAAGGGTAACTTGGGATGAGTTCATGGAACTCTTTCTCAAGAGATGGTTACCACAACTCTATTTTGATTAGAAACTGACTGATTTTCAGAATCTCGTCAGGAAATATGACAGTAGTGGAATATGGAGAAAAGTTCACCCAACTCCTGAAATATGTTCCACAATATCAAAAGGATGAGAGATTCAGGATCAGGAAATTCATCATGGGTCTAAATGCTCAAATCGGTGGAGAAGTAGATGTACATGGTCCCACAACAATGGATCAAGTGTATGAGAAAGCAATCAAGCAAGACCAAAAGTTGAAATCCATCTCAGCTTATCGTGATAGAAACTGTAAGAGGTTTAATTAAACTCCTAACAACCAACCATACAAGAAGAGATATGAAAAGAGCTATGATAACAAGAGGAAGGATAAAGGATCTTAGAAGAACAAGGGTGGATCTAGTAATGAGAAGAAGAATGGCAATTACAAAAGAAATGAGGATAACAATGGGAAGACTTCAGACAAGAAAGGACCCATTTGGTGCAAGAGCACCTCGAAAATCATGCTTTCATTTGTAATAAGGTCTATTTGACCAATGCATTTTTATTTTAGTTTGTAGCTAGGTCTATTTTGTAAATCCCAAGTGACTTAGGGGACATTTTTCAAGTTGTAATCGCATAATGCTAAAAATAGAAATGATGCCAAAATAAGGCAGTAGGGTAGTTAGAGGATGTTTTGGTCGGTTGTCTCCCAGCCGTTTGGATTGTTCTCACAACCGCTTAGATTGTTCTCCCAGCCGCTTGGATTGTCTCCCAGCTGCTTGGAGTTAGTGTGGTACTACTCAGGGTGAGTTGTTAAATGCCCAAAAGTATGAACTGAATGATCATGGTAACCAGATCGAATGTGACTGTACTGTGCTCAGGAGAAATAAAGCAATTATGTTTTGTCCATTTGATTTATGTTCCTTACAACTGTAAATCATGTAATAGTAGTTTTCCATTCATTTTGTATTTTCCATTATCGCCGTATGTCATCATGAAGCATTCCACTGGTGAGATTTCTGTTGAAATTAGTGGAATGGATTCGATGTACCAGTATTCATTTTGTTCTTTGTTTTGTTTTGTGTTGACAGTGCAGGTGTTCCAGACTGAGGTGTGTACACAATAGCGTGCCCTAGCATCTCTATGTGCTAGGCATAGAGTAGAGATCAGATTGTGTGAGGGTCGAAAACCCTAATGGCGTATCGCTGCGTTGGTTCATCGATGCATTAGCTGAAGGTTACAAGTGTTCGCCGACAGAGCAAGTCTCGCCAAAGGAAGACAGTTATCGGCGTAAGTCAGACGATGGAGTGATTTTTGAAAGTCGCCCCGATGGTAGCTGTTCGACCGATGGAAATGTTTGGTGGCTCATATGTGAAGTTTTGTTGAATGTGAGGTAAATAGGCCCGATTTGTTGTTTGTGCTATGCGGTCCCCATCATATTGGTATCAGAGCTAGGTTAAAAGATTTGGGCGGCAAGTCAAATTGAGGACTTACATAAGTGTTGGCGTTTGGGTGCTGACTGTGAATGTTTATGTCAGACACAGAAAGTGAGACAAAGGCGGAGAGGATGCCTCCCAAAAGTATGTCACAGAATGCCATTAAGAAGTTGATCAAGGAGATGCTTGAATCCAAGTTGGGAGAGTTCAAGTAGTCCAAAGGCAAAGATAGGGAAGATGAAAGAGACAACGATGAAGGAGATACAAAAATTGGGGAAACCAGTAAAAAGACAAAGGAGATACTAGCAGACCAGAGGGCATTTTTAAATGCATTGAAGTCAATCAATAGGGACACCATAGATGGGTTACCTATGTATAGTGGAAGTATGGAAGCTGAAGAGGTGATTGACTAGATTGAGGCATTGAACAATCACTTCGAATACAAAGAAGTCCCTGATGATAAGAGGGTTAAGTTGGCAAAGGCAAGGTTGCAGGGATCTGCTCTTGCATAGTGGAATTACGTACAAGGAGAGAGAGTTAAGGAGGGGAAGAACATGATAACCTCCTAGGAAAGGATGAAGACCAAACTTAAGGCACAGTTCTTACCCCTAGACTATGATGTGCAGATGTATAAGAAGTTGCAGAACCTCAGGCAGAGAGACCTTGATGTGAATGCATACACACAAGAGTTTCATAAACTTAGTCTCAGATCAAAGAGACAAGAAGAAGAGTCAGAGAAGGTGGCCAGGTATTTGAATGGCCTAAGGATGAACATTCAAGATGAGATCAGCATCTTAGCACCAGACACAGTGAACAAGTGTTTCTAGATGGACTTAAGGGCTGAAGAGAAGATAAAGAGGAAGAGTGAATAAAATAATAGAGGTAGAGGTGGAAGGAATTTTAGAGGTAGAGGCAGTTTTGGAGGAAGAAGTCCTAACCAGAGGCCTAGTGGTGAGTCTGGCCAAGAAGAGTAAATTGGGGACTCAAGTAGCAGGGGAGGCTATCGAGGAAGAAGGCCTAATGGAAGAGGTGGGACAAATGGATCAGGTAGAGGATCCAAATTCTCCAATATGAGATGTTATAACTATAATTAGATAGGGCACCCAGCATACAAGTGTCCAGAGAAGGCCTCAACTTCTCATGGTGGTGAGAAGAGAACCACTTTGATTCAAGAAGATGCAAGGAGTGTGACATCTCTTGAAGTGAATTTAGCATCAGAAGTGGGAGAAAATCTGATGATCAAGAGGACGCTGCTCAAGGAACCAGTGCAGACAGAACCATCACAAAGAAGGGCTTTATGTAGAATCAACTGCAAGATCCAAGGTAAGGTTTGCAAAGTTATTATTGACTTTGGTTTGACGGATAATATCATATCTTTGGAAGCAGTAAATAAGTTGAATCTGGAAAAGATACCCCATAGCAGTCCATATAAAGTTAGTTGGTTGAATAAGGGGCAACACATACTCATCAATGAATAAGCATGGGTAGAATTCAGTATTGGGGGGATAGAGACAATATTTTGTGTGACATCCTTCCTATGGATGCTTGCCATCTTTTATTAGGCAGACCATGGCAATTTGACAGAAAGGCTCAGCATGATGGAGAAAAGAATGCTTACTCATTTTAAAAGGATGGTATGACTTATAGGATACAGTCATTGGTAGGAGAGGATCCATAGCATGTAGGGTCTAGTGTAATGCTAGTAGGAGAAAAAGAATTCATGGACACATTACAAGAAGGTGATGGAGTAGGTTTTGCTTTGATTGTGAAGCCTAAGGGGGAAACGAAGCAAAGTGTGGGAGAAGAAGGGCCTAAAGAGGTCAGAGATTTTCTTGAGAGTTACAAAGGAGTGATTGCAAAGGATATACCTGATTCCCTACCACCAATCAGAGACATTAGCCATCAGATAGATCTCATACCCGGAGTAGTATTTCCTAATAAGGCAGCATATAAAATGACCCCTCAGCAGAATGAGGAGATAGCCAGGCAGGTTCAAGAACTTTTAGACAAGGGGTTAATAAGAAAGAGTTTGAGTCCATGTGCAGTCCCCACCATTTTAGCACCAAAGAAAGATGGAAAATGGAGATTGTGTACTAATTCTAGGGCTATAAATAGGATAACCATCAGGTATAGGTTTCCTATTCCTAGAATAGAAGATCTAATGGATTGTTTGGGAGGTGCTACTTATTTCTCTAAAATAGACTTAAAGAGTGGGTATCATTAGATAAGGATAAGAGAAGGGGATGAGTGGAAGACAGCTTTCAAGACCAATGAAGGGTTGTATGAGTGGCTTGTGATGTCGTTTGGTCTTTCAAACGCCCCTAGCACTTTTATGAGGCTGATGAATGAGGTGTTGCAGGAATTCATAGGGAAATTCATGGTAGTCTACCTTGATGATATTTTGGTGTTCAGTAAGAGCAAGGAAAAACACCTAAAACATTTGGAGATAGTCTTGAAGAGGCTGGAAGATCAGAAGTTACTGATAAACTTGGAAAAGTGTGACTTCATGAAACAAGAATTGGTGTATCTAGGTTTTGTCATCTCTAAGGGTGATTTAAAAATGGATCCTTCCAAGGTAGAAGCTATTTTGAATTGGCCTAAACCCAAGACAACAGGAGAGGTCAGAAGTTTCCATAGGTTGGCTGCATTTTATAGGAAATTCATTAAGAACTACAATGACATTTGTGCACCTATGTTGGAGACCATCAAGGGTGGAGGTAAGATGAAGTTTGTGTGGACAAAAGAGGCAGATCAAAGTTTTGAGAGTCTGAAACAGAAAGTTGCCAAATTCCCTATTTTAGTGTTACTTGATTTTAATAAGGTTGTCACCATTGAATGTGATGCAAGTGGACTAGCCATAGGAGCAGTGTTGAGCCAAGAAGGCAGACCAGTAGCCTTCTTCAGTGAAAAGTTAAATGAAGCTAAGAGGAAGTACTCCTCTTATGATTTAGAGTTGTATGCTATGGTACAAGCTCTGAAAAAGTGGAGGCACTACTTGCTTCCTAAAGAATTTATTGTATACACTGACAATCATGCTCTCAGTTTTTTGAATGGACAGGAAAAGCTCAGTCATCAGCACATGAAATGGGTAGAAAGTCTTCAAGCATACACCTTCATCATCAAACATAAGAAGGGGATAACCAATAAGGTTGATGATGCTCTAAGCAGAAGGGTGTTGACAGTGCAAGAAGTGTAGCTACAAAGTATGGGTGTTGAGTCACTCAAAGGATTGTATGGAGAGGACTAAGATTTCAAGGAAATTTACAAGGTATGCAGTGAGTTTGCCAATGCTTTTCACAGTGAATTTTCAGATTACACGTTGCAGGATGGACTTTTCTTTAAAGGTAGTCAACTATGTATCCCTAAGTGTTCAATGAGGGATAATATTGTGAAGGAAAAACATAGTGGTGGTTTAGGAGGACATTTTGGGCTCAATAAGACCTTAGATCTTGTAAGAAGGTTTTACTTTTGGTCAAGGATGCAATCTGATATCAGAAAGTTTGTTGAGAGTTGTATGATTTGCTAGAGAGCAAAAGGAGTCTCAACCAATGTAGGATTGTACCAACCTTTGCCCATACCAAACAAACCTTGGGATAGTTTGAGTATGGATTTTGTGACGGGATTGCCCAAGACAAGGACATGCTATGATAGTGTGTTTGTTGTGGTAGATAGGTTCAGCAAAATGGCACACTTTATTCCTTGTAAGACCACCAATGATGCTAGTTACATTGTCGGTTTGTTCTTTAAAGAAATTATCAGGATTCATGGGTTACCTTTGAGTATTGTGTCTGACAGAGACAGCAAAATTGTGGGACATTTCTGGAGAACCCTGTGGAAACAATTGGGTACAAATTTGTCTTTTAGTTCAACCTATCATCCTCAGACTGATGGTCAAAATGAGGTTGTCAATAGGTCATTAGACAATCTGCTGAAATGTTTGACAAGAGAACATGGCAGTAGTTGGGATGTGGTACTCCCACAAGTAGAGTATGCCTATAATGATTCTACAAATAGAAGTATAGGTCTAAGTCCTTTTGAAGTTGTTTATGGTAGTCATCCCAGAGGAATTTTTGAATTAAGAGATGTTCAAGGGTTGGACAAAAGGAGTGGACATGATGATACATTTGCAGAGGCTATGAAGGAGATTCATCAACAAGTCAGAGATACTCTACATAGGAATAGTCAGAAGATCAAGGCTACCGTGGATCAAAGAAGAAGGGATGTGCAGTACCAGATTGGAGATATGGTCATGGTTCATCTCAACAAGAACAGACTACCCATAGGAAAACACAGCAAGTTGATGATGCAAAAAATTGGACCTTGTCAGATTCTGGAAAAATATGGTCCTAATGCTTACAAAATTGAACTCCCTGAAGATATTGCTATTTCACCTATCTTCAATGTTGCTGATCTGACATTATATAGGAGTCCTGATATAGGCGAAGGTACAACAGATTATGTTCAAGACAATGCAGAGTGGGTGCAACACTTACCATCTAAGGAACCATTTACAATGGAATGCATCTTAGATAGAAGGATAGCCAAGAAGACCAGAAATTAGACATATTTTGAGCACTTGGTCAAATGGCAAGGACTACCAGACTTAGAAGCCACATGGATGTTGGAAGAAGACATCAAAAAGCAGGGTGGTGATTTGCAGCAGTTAGTCTCTAAGAGGACTTGAGACAACTTTCACCCGGGGAGTATGGTGCAAGAGCACCTCAAAAATCATGTTTTCGTTTGTAATAAGGTCTATTTGACCAATGCATTTTCATTTCAGTTTGTAGCTAGGTCTATTTTGTAAATCCCAAGTGACTTAGGAGACATTTGTCAAGTTGTAATCGCATAATGCTATTTAAAATAGCAATGATGCCAAAATAAGGTAGTAGGGTAATTAGAGGATGTTTTGGTCGGTTGTCTCCCAGCCGCTTGGATTGTTCTCCCAGCCGCTTGGAGTTAGTGTGGTACTACTCAGGGCGAGTTGTTAAATGCCCAGAAGTATGAACTGAATGATCATGGTAACCAGATCGAATGTGACTGTACTGTGCTCAGAAGAAATAAAGAAATTCTATTCTTTCCATTTGATTTATGTTCCTTACAACTGTAAATCATGTAATAGTAGTTTTCCATTCATTTTGTATTTTCCATTGTCGTCGTATGTCGTTGTGAAGCATTCCACTGGTGAGATTTTCGTCAAAATCAGTGGAATGGCTTCAATGTACCCATATTCATTTTGTTCTTTATTTTGTTTTGTGTCGACAGTGCAGGTGTTCCAGACTGAGGTGTGTGCATAGTAGCGTGCCCTAGCATCTCTATGTGCTAGGCATAGAGTAGAGATCAGACCGTGTGAGGGTCAAAAACCCTAACGGCGTATCGCTGCGTTGGTTCATCGGTGCATCAGCCGAAGGTTGCAAGTGTTCGCTGACAAAGCAAGTCTCGCCGAAGGAAGACAGTTATCAGCGTAAGTCGGATGACGGAGTGATTTTTGAAAGTCACCCCGATGGTGGTTGTTTGGCCGATGGAAATGTTTGGTGGCTCATATGTGAAGTTTTGTTGAATGTGAGGTAAATAGGCCCGATCTGTTGTTTCCGCTGTGCGCTCCCCATCACCATTGGAGGATTCTTTACTTGTGGGGGTGACCATTATGCAAATTGTTGCCCTAACAAGAATCAAAATGGTCAACAAAGAGGTACTACACTACCTACTCAACAAGAAGCATTCCAACAAAGGATACATGCAGCGCTCAACAATCGTCAAGCAGAGTATCAAATCACACCTATTGAGATGACAGGTACTTTGTTTGGAGTCCCTATATCTATTTTGATTGATACAGGAACCATTGAAAATTTTGTTTCTCCTAGAATTTTGAATAAGTTTCCTAGAAAAGATGGATACATGTCTAAACCTTGGTCAGTAGAATATGCTAACCAATCTAAGGCTCAGGTAGAGCAATGTTTGTTTGAAGCCAAAATTGACCTCCCTAGTTTCTCAACTAAAGTAAACCTGTATGTAGCTCCCCTGGGTTCCTATAATGTAATCCTAGGAATAAATTGGTTATGGAAGCATAGAGCTAAGGTTGACTGTTTCTCAATATCAGTTTAATGCTTAGATGATTTGGGAAATCAAACCCAATTCCAAGGGATTCTAAGAGAAGTTAGAATCAAATCTATCTCTGCCAAGCAATTTAAAAGGGTTAGACAGAAAGGTTGTCAATTGTTTGTAGTCAAAATGGAACAAGTAGAGGAAGGGATAGAAAACCTTGGTTCATCTTTTGGAGAAAAGTATCATTTTCTTCAAGAATTTTAGGATGTGTTCCCTGAAGAACTTCCAAGATTGCCTCCCAAGAGGGTTTTTGATTTTATAATTGATATTAAACTAGGATCTGAGCCTCTATCAAAAGCACCCTACCGTATGACAACTATGGAGTTAATGAAATTGAAAACACAATTACAAGAATTGTTGGCAAAAGGTTTGATTAGACCCAGTGTTTCACCTTGGGGTGCTCTGGTTATTTTTGTTAAGAAGGATGGAACCCTTCGATTGTGTATAGATTATTGTATGCTTAATAAAGCAACGGTAAAGAACAAATATCCTTTTCTACGTATTGATGATCTTTTTGATCAGATGCGTGAAGCTGCTATGTTATCAAAGATTGATTTGCGATTAGGATATCATCAGTTAAGACTGAAGGATGAAGATTATCATAAGACAGCTTTTAGAACTAGATATGGGCACTTTGAGTTCACTGTGTTGCCATTTGGTTTGACAAATGCACCTGTTGCATTCATGAATCTCATGAACAGTATATTTAGAGATTGTTTGGACAAGTTTGTTTTAGTCTTTCTAGATGATATACTCATTTATTCTAAGAATGAAGAAGAACATCAACGAAACTTGCAAATAGTTTTGCAACGATTAAGAGAACATAAGTTATATGGAAAACTATCAAAGTGTACATTCATTTAGAAGGAGATTTAATATCAGGTCATATTATTTCTACTGATGGAATATCTGTTGATCCTGCAAAAATTACAGCTATTCTGGATTGGCCTGTACCAACAAATGTGCATGAGGTGCATAGTTTCATGGGCCTAGCTAGCTATTATAGGAAGTTTGTTTCAAATTTCTCTAGTTTTGCTAGTCCAATCACTTCCCTGCAAAGGAAAGGAAAGAGATTTGAATGGACAAACAAATGTTAGGATGCATTTGATCTCTTAAAAGAAAAGTTAACTACAACTCTAATTTTGAAAGTCCCTAATCCCGAAGGACAATTTGAGGTAATTACAGATGCCTCAGGATAACGATTAGGAGGAGTGCTTATGCAAGATGGAAGAGTGATAGCATATGAATCAAGGAAATTGAAATCCTATGAGAAGAATTATGCGCCGCATGATCTAGAATTGGCAGCAGTAACTCATGCTTTGCAGATGTGGAGACACTATTTGTTGGGGAAGACTTTTATACTTAAGTTAGACCATCAAAGTCTCAAGTATATTTTCTCTCAACCGTACTTGAATGCTCGACAAAGTAGATGGTTAGAATTGATATCTAACTATGACTTTGAGATAAATTATATCAAAGAAAAAGAGAATAGAGTAGCCGATGCTTTGAGTCATAGAAGACATATAACTTCTATTATTTCTATTTGTGGAAATTTCAAGGATTTGGTGTTACAAAATTTATCTGGTGATGAGTATTATGAGTAGGTTAAGCAGGCTCTAAAAGATAATCCTAGAGATCCAAGATATGATGGTTATCTAATAGAGTTTGATGGACTATTGAGGTACAAGGGTAGAATGTATGTTCCTGTTTCAGCTGGCTTAAGGGATCTAGTATGGAAAGAAGTTCATACTGCACCATATTCAGGACATCCAGGAGTGATCAAACTCCTAGCGGATGTTAAACCTCTTTATTTCTGGAAAGGAATGAAGAATGATGCTGCAAGATTTGTGGCAAGCTATTTAGAATGTTAGAGGGTAAAAGTAGAGCATCAACACCCTGCAAGATTGTTGTACCCACATGATGTGCCAGAGTGGAAATGGCAAGTTATTAGCATGGATTTTGTTTAAGGTCTTCCTATGTCAAGGAATAGACATGATGCCATTTTAGTGGTGGTTGATAAACTCACAAAGGTAGCTTATTTTATACCAGGGAATTTGACTAATGGAGCACCTGTGTTAGCTCACAAATTTGTGCAAGAAGTGTTTAGATTGCATGGTTTCCCTGAAAAGATTATCTCGAATAGAGATGCACGTGTAACATCAAGGTTTTGGAAAACTTTGTTTTCTGTGCTAGGGACTAAACTCAATGTGAGTATAGCTTACCATCCTGAAACCGATGAGAAAACTAAGAGAGTTAACCAAGTCTTGGAAGACTTGTGAATGTATTACATGGATCAGCAATATAAGTGGGAAGAATACTTACCGCTTGTGGAATTTGCTTATAACAATTCCTATCATTCTGTTATTAAGATGGCACCATTTGAAGCATTGTATGGAAGAAGATGTCAAACTCCTACAAGTTGAGATAAGCTAGAAGATAGGATTAGCATCAGACCAGAAATGCTAGCTGAAATGAAAGAGAAAGTTAAGTTGATTAGAAAAAGATTGGCAGAAGCCAATGATAGGCAAAAGAGTTATGCGGATGCAAAGCGTGTTCCAAGGCAATTCTCTATTGGAGAAAAAGTTCTTTTGAGGGTCAAACCTTAGAAAAGTTCTATTAAGTTTGGGAAGTCTTCTAAGCTAGCCCCTCGATATGTGGGACCCTTTGAAGTGCTTGAAGTAGTCAATCTGGTTGCCTACAGAATTGCTCTACCACCGGCCTTGTCTAGAATGCATAATATTTTTCATGTGTCCTATTTGAAGAAATATGTTGCAGGTGATAACCATATTTTGAATTAGAATTCTTTACATATGCAAGATCCAGGGGTGGTCACGATCAATCCACTCAAGGTGTTAGAAAAGCACAAGCTCCGCTTGCTTAATAGGGAGGTCTTGCAATGCAAGGTCCAATGGGACCAATATGCTAAGGAAAATGCTACATGGGAGGATTATCATGAATTCTATCAAAAGTTTCCTCATTTATTTAATGTTGTTATCAGTTGAAAACAATGAACTTGCTTTTTAGTTACTTTTTGATACTTTATATCATCAGGGACGATGAATCTTTAGGGGAAGGATATGTTACATCCCCAATTTTTGCCTTGCTATACTTTTTACTTTTACTTGGACATAAGTAAATTTCTTATGATGATTAGATTAATGACAAGGAAAGACATGGATTATATTGAATGTCATTTATTAAATTATAGAAAAGATTATATTATTATCGATCTAATAATTGCATTATGAGATTTGATTTATTATTTGAATTATTTGAATAATGATGCAGTGATCATATATTGTTTGGTTACAAGTTGAAATAGGAATACAGATTCTCAGATAACTCTTAGAGAAGAGAGAGAATCTTTCAAGGAGAGACATATAGACCTCGGGTTACGAGTGGTTTATTTGCCAAATCGAGTATAAGTGTTTAACGAAAATGTGAACCAATGTGTCATAAGAGGTAAGTCTTGCCTTGTTGTATTACTTTTGAACCAAATCGACAAGTAGTCGATATTATACAATCTTTTTAAGTCATAGTAAGTCAGCTTAGTTGTTGATAACGTTAACGACATTGTTTGTGTATGAATTGTGACTATTTACGTTTAACGTAAATATTACGACGTTATTGTCATAAAATAGTCGTCTTATTATTATTAAGTCACTTGTAGTGTTTTAATAGATTCTTAACATTAAGACTTTATCGTCAAGTTAAGATGACGTGTTTTTGTCAACGAAACGTGATGGGGAGACTAGCTCAACTCGATCACATTTTCCGTAATCCTTTATTTAGTATTATTCTTTTATTGATTATATCATAATAATCAAATAGAGATAATAATATGAAAACAATATTTGATATAATCAAATATAATATGTTTATGAGTCAAATGAGGTAATACCTCATGATTAATTACTATGGTCTTTAATTATGCAGTCATAGGCATCTATTGAGGAGAGCCTTCAATGTTAAACCATGATGGATCAAACTACTCTTTAAGAGTAATCGATTGCTCTCTTTCTATTATTGAGTTGGCGGCCTCATTAATGAGGAGTGGTGTATAACCAGCCACATTCACTCACTCATCACAGCAAATTTTGCAAATATCGACATATGGTGTCAATTGCACCTTTATAGCTGGCAGTTGAGTCTTCACTAGAGACTAAAACTGTTGTTATGAATGAGTTTCTAATTGTCTTGAGTGGAGCTCTTAGTGGCACGACTCATTAATGAGTCAGTTTGGAGCTCTTAATTAACCATGAATTTGATAGTCGTTGGATTCTTTTTAAGGGTAGAGTCTGGTAACAGAGGATAGAAGAGGGACTGCGCATAGCGAAGAACGATTCTTAGGAAGATTACAGTGTATTCAATCTGCCAACCTTGCTGTGTAAAGTGTCGCTTCAGGTAAATGCTTTTGCATTTCTATGCATGTAGAAAACAAGGAAATATTTAATGTATTCTTGTCTTGGACAATCATTCATTTTCCTTTTGATAATCCTCAAGTTTATACTGTAAATGTTTCGATGAAGATGAGCCGACTGTGTCTCTCTTCTTAGTATTGATGCAGTTTGATGAGATGAGTCAATTGCATATGGAGGGTATAGTGAGTCATTGTATAACTGTTATTCTATTTTAGTTCAAAGCTTGGGAGTCGATGTAGCCTGGTAAGGCCGATTCTTATGTTGATAATGTAATCTATCTAATAATTTAATTAGGCCCACCCCGTGCCTTTGTATAAAACTATGATGCTTGTCATAATATGAGTTTAGGAACCAAATGATTCTATTAGTATCTATTTCACGAAGAATAACATAGTTATTATGAAACTAGTGAACTAGTCTCATACTTGATTGAGTCTCTTTTTGAGGACAACCGACTGTGTAGATATAAGTTAGTCTTGAAAAGTAATTCGAAAGAATTAGTAGAGGCTAATTATTAAGGGAAAACTTACCAAACTGTGAGTAGTGTGGTCTTGAATATCAAATAGAAAATAATATCTTTTGAAGCCATTCTTGGTTAAATACATGGTCAAGAATGATTCCTTACCAATAGAAACTAGAGTCTAAGTGACTTATGTCAATTATGGTAAACCTATTGAGTTATCGATTAACTAAGGATAGTTTAGAAAATTTACTAAATGTCGCAAGATCTTCTATATTATCTATGCAATAATCTTGGCGAGTATAGTTTATAGTATACCTATTTTATGTCGAAAGACAATGTCTACAAACTTTACATAGAATTCCTTTATGAGTATATGAGAAATGAAGGCAATGGCATCACTTAGCTGTGATTTGAATAATATTTATGTTCTTGAAATAGGAGTTATTATCTTTGCAAGAGTTAAATTATTTCTAACCATGGATGAGTTAAACCATTGGTCGTATAAGAACCTAAATCTCCTAGGGTTGTTATATGATTATTTAGTGAAATTGTATTTTTCCAATGGTAATAGGTTAACCCTAAGAATGACTATGAACCAGCTAAATAGTTATGATATTTAAACTTATCCTTGTCAAGGAAGCTAATAGCATGGCTTGGTGATTAGACTATTTACGTAAATATTGTCAGTATGAATAAACTACAAGAATACGATAGTATCCAAGTCGAGTAGGGGTGGGTGAACACAACAACCACGTTCATTATGAGTGTTATTGATATTAAAGCTTTGGCCAAAGTAATGCAAGTGTCTTCTGCATGCATTGTCGGTTCACTGTATCTGGAATGCACAATCTATCAGAAATCATACTTAGTTGGAGGGTATCCAGGGTTGTATGATTGATGGATAGGTGTAGGATACAACACTATATACTCAGGATAGGCAAATTACCACCGGTCACCTTTGGTCTATATCCCTCATGAAGGGTAGGGCCACTTCCTATGTGGAAGATGTGTGGGATACTGCTGGTCTATGGATGGAGGTAAATCACTGGAAAGATACTCTCTCTCCAAGCAGAAGATATGCCAGGACTTGTGATAAAGATGTCAGATATTCAGCAGCAGTATTTATTCCAAATTGTCTATGTAATTGATTTACATTGTAAACTTGGTCTTTGAGAAAGACTTCATGATGTATTATTCTTTGTAAAGGAAAAACCTTGTAATTATTGATATTTGTTTATGAGTTAAATAAAAGAAAAAAATAATTCTCTATCTCATTTTTATCTTGTTGAATTACTCTATGGTAATTTTTTTGGTTTTACTATGTTTTTAGAACTTGGATGTTACAAATCTGATGCTGCAGTGCTCCTTGCTAATTCTTGTTTCCTCTTTTATGTGGACATGCATTTGCATAATGCTCTCCTCCACAGTTGTAACATCCACCCTTAGGTACTCTCGGTCCTTCAACTCTTTCCCTTTGATTGTTGTTTTTGTTGTTATTGCCACCTCTTTTGTTTCCACCACTTCCATCCTAAGAATTATTACCTCTCTTCAAATTCTTGATCTGTATATTATTGCCTTGGTTGTTATTCTTTTGATAGTTCTATTGATTATTCTGTGGTTTCTTATTTGAAAACTTAGCATCTCTTTGCTTATGGTAATTTGATGTCTGCTGCAACCTCTGCTCTTGCTTTATTACTTTCTAAAAAGCGACATCCATAGTGAGTGGGTTATGAATGTCTACCTCAGCTCCAATCTGTGGCCTCAATCCCAAAATAAACTTTCTGATCTGAAATCTCTCATTTGTCTGATACTGTGGAACATACTTTTGTAGATGAGAAAACCTTTCCCAATAACTGGTTACAGACATACCTCCTTGCATCAAGTTCTGAAACTCTGTCATCTTCTTGTTGAAGAATAATTGTGGTAACCATCTTTTTCTAAACAGTTGCAAGAAAATATCCCAAGTTATCTCACCAGGTAACAGCTTCTTATCTGCCTTCTCATTATCCCACCATGTTGCTGCTTCACCAGTCAACTGGTAAGATCCCCACATTGCCTTAGTGTGATCTGAAAGGTTTCAGAGTCCAAAGTATTTCTCCATGTCTATTATCCAGGACTCGGCTCCATCTCCAATTGTCTTTGCATCAAATTTTGGTGGTGATACTTTCTTGAGGTCTTTCCCCAATTCTTCTGCTATCTTTGCTTGATTATCGACAATGATGCAGAGTGGCACAAGGGAAGCACAACACGAAGGTTTACTCTACTGTCCTTTGCCCACTCACCCACTTCAAATAGGTTTCAACCAAGCAACCAAAGGCACATTCAAGGGTGTATGAAGGATTTGGTATCCTAGTGATGGCTCCACCTTCTAGGCTTCTCCAACACCTTAGGACAGATCAACAAACACTTTCTATGCAGTTGGTTTGATCTCCAACTTCCCAAAACTCTTCAACCTATACCTTGACTAGTAAGGCTACTAGCCCTCCAAACTAGGTTTTCTCAACAAAACTTGACAAAATCCCAAAGGTCTAGGCAAACAAATGATGGAATTGAACACCCTTCAGGGGACCCTAACAAACCTCCAAATCTCCTGCTCCAACTCTACTCCAGCAATCCAGAACGCCTACTAGGTCTCTAGGCCTAATTGATCAATTTAGGCTAGGTTACAAAGCAAGTGCTCAAAATTGGGTGCATAGGTCAGGGGCAGGAATTTGGAATGCTTCTACCATGTCCCTACAACACAAATCCATCATTTATTTGCTCACCCTAACAGGATTCTATCATCTACAACCTCAAATAGCATGAAATTGGCTAAATACAATGAAATACTTGACCTAGGGCATCACCTTAAAAATAGAAGACTGCATTTTCCAAAAAAAATCTTTTGGAATCTTATAGTACATACCCCTAGCCTGCATTTCACCAGTTTTTACAAATTTTCAACGGTGGGAATGCATTCTAGGGCCGGATTTCTATCGCTGCCCTAGAAAACAAGGTTTCTGGACCTGTTTTGAAAGAAAAATCTATAACTTTTGATCCCGACCACTTCAGGACCTCAAACTAGTTGCATTGGAACCCTGACTCCAAGAGATTTCAGAAAAATATCATTTGCACATGTGAAAAGTCCATACAGTCCGTACACAACAAGAAAAACAATGAAAAACAGTCAGTTTTTTAATTTTTGTGCCCAAATTCTGCACAAAAACTTCCTCCTCCGTACTGGAGTCAGATATCTACCATATTAACCCATCCAAGTTGGTTTCCAACTTCTACAACAGCATTTAACTGCCCAAAGTGGTTTTTGAACCGACCCAACACATAACACCTTTAACAACTATGGTGTTTTGCATTAACACAATGAGGTTGATTTGTTTGGCTCGTCCAATGGAGTCCAAATGATCAACAAACTCATTCCAACATACTAAAACATTAAAACAACCAAAAAAAACTCGAAAACCAATCCTTAGACCTTCTAGGCCTAATTGGCACAACAAGGATCCAAGTGGACTAAGCATGATTGAGGTTTATAGGGTCACCTCAATCATCTTGACCACACAAAAGGGACCATACAAACATGGCTAAAGCCTTATTACCACACATACAATCAAAACAAAACATAGCTTATCAAAATGCATAAAAAATGCTTGAGGTGTCAGACTGCTCCTAGGTGCCCTGCACCAGACAATAGCTCCAACTTCAAGAACTGGAACTTCTATCCTTGGGTTCTCATTTTGTGTCTCAACCCTTGGGTTTTCATTAGCATTCTGACCTCTAGGAATTCCTTTGATCTCCTGCTCAAGAGTATTCATCCTCGTGTCCTGTCAGGTCAAGAGATCAAGAATACAGTCAAATCTTCCATCTTGGTCATTACTGGCATCTCCACGATCCCCAGCAGTTCAACCACCACGAGCACCACTACATGCACCTCCACATGATCCTCTACCTCGACTACTTCCTAGTCCGTCACCACGATCAGTGCTTCTAGTATTCATGATGGATAATCTGTATCAAGTTTGCAACTTTAGCACGATAGTCCCAAAAGAAAACAAAGGCCCTAGTGTTAAACCTGGAGCTCTGATACCAAATGTAAAGCCTCACAAGTCATGTAAAAGCATTTAAACCAACTCAAATATAAATGAAGTAAATAATCCACTTAAATATAACATCACAATAACCCAAAACAAAAAGATGTAAATAATCCGCTTAAATACAACATTTCAAAGATAAAAGATGTAATTAATCTGCTTAATTACAATATCTCAAATAAAAGATAATCTCATAAATATGAATCTCAATGTCATTAAATCTTACATAATCACGTGCTTAATCCAGGTAACAAGCACTATAAAATAATATACATAAATCCTTTGGCAAGCATGCCATAATACATCTAATGTAGGTACAGTAAACAAGTAAAACAATAATAAATAAATCAATACACTCTCCAGCTGCACGAACCAAGTGGTCCACCACCTGCAAGATGAGAGACAGGAACATGGCTCAAGTGCTTTTCCACCCAACCATGAAGTATTTACACTTCCCCGGATCCCTTCATGAAATGAAAGAAACCTAGCCTTGCATGAAATGTCTAGCTACCTGGTAACAACTATAGGAGGGAACACCCGATGCAACCTTGATGTCTGAATGTGCAATTCTAAGTAATGAAAAGCAAATTATCTCACAATAGGATGTGGCAAAGATATCAATAAATAAGTTTGCTAGATAATAAACATCTATTTCAATGTCATTCTGATTAGATCTAATCATTTATAAGAAACTTGGTTCAATTCCCGAAAAGAGGAAAAGCCATATTTGAATATCCACATTTGGCATCCTAGTCCCAAAAGTAACCCAATACATTCCTATATAAAAACTACATCTTTCCCCAAGAAGCAAGAAAATAAAGTAAAGAATCACACATTCAATATTTCCAATAAATCAATCTAATCCCTTTCCCAAAACATCAATTAAGGAAAAATACACTTTCAAGCAATGAACCATCTTTTGATCATACAATCGAAATCATAATTTTATCAAATTTTTATATAGTTTTTAATCTTGTATTTTAGTCACAATGTCTTCAATAATAGTCATTCTAAGATATTAATCTATCTTGTTGTTATTTATGTGGCAGAAAGTTTCAAAAAAAATAAAATCAATAAAAACAGGCCTCCTATCACCACTGTGATAAGAGTTGTTGCAGAAATAAAAAGATGAAGATAGATCATAGTTTAATCAATTTTCGGTCATGAATATACATGTAATAGGTTTTCATCATCAACATTCATAGGAAAAATAATATAGAAGTCTACAGTCTCTATTTAATCTTACTGTCAATTGCTTGCGGCAGGATCTACTCGGTTTTAATCAATAAGTTTGTATATACTATTCAATAACCCTCCTAGCATTTCAGTGACAGGAGCTGTGACAAAATTTTAAAATAATAAATAAAGAACTGTGTTTGTAATCTGATTTCTATCATTCTAAGTTAATGGTTTAAAATAGTGTTTTGGACAGCAAAATCAATAATGAAAAATGTTTACTAGAACTGATATTTTCATCTAAGTTTTAAGAGATTATGATCACATTGTTTATTCATGAAAATAGTTTGATTTAAAACTCATTCTTATCTAAAACAACATACAGAGAAAAATATAGTCATTTGTCTGACAAGAAAATAAATTAACAGCATTTGAGAATTCGGTTGTTTTCAACGGTAAATTCAAGATCAAGAAGAAAGCAATTATCATGGTTTAAAAACCTTCGATTAGCCACAGACATAGTTTTGGAACAACAGATCGAATACGTACAAGGCGCTGCAATTTAGCAGATTGGCGACTAGGTTGAATAGAGGTGGGTCGATCTATTCAACTCGCCCAAGAAGCAGTCAAATGGCCATAAGGAAAATGGTCGACGACCAGCAAAAGAATAGGCGGCTAGGATAGATGGATCGAGGCCAAGGGATAACAGCAGGTAAAGTAAATGTCTGGTGGCTGGATATTTATTCAAGGTAGGTCGATCTATTCAGACGCCCTGGTCTTCCTCATTACAGTTGCATATGGAGGTAAAACTTCAAGAGAGAGATATAAAACAATAAAATAACATGTAGGTCCTTCTGTCATTCAGTGGCCAAAAAGAAAAATTTACAAAGAAGTTGGGTTTAGCAGGCCAATTTGCATACAAACGTAGGCCAGAAAGAATAAACACACATAAAGGTCAATTTTCATAATTCTACGGCCTTTTAACAGACCTTTAATCAATGTCAAACATCAAATGAATACCTGGATTGATTTACTTTGGAGAAGAGTCCATTTGCCAAACAAGGCCCAACACTTTCTGTCGCTGTTCAACTAGAATCTGCGTCCTCTCTACTCAGAAAATGACCTCCTCTGTTGTTCAGTTCATGTGTGGTATTTTCTCTGTTGAAGATCTTTTTCTTTTATTAAAATTATCTCTCTCTAATTCTGGCGATTAGGTTTAGAACTGGAGTTTGAATTATTGTTTGCATGAAATAATAAAAAAAACAATTTCTTTTAAAAGTTCACAATTCTATTTAATTTAAATAAAACTAATTTAATTAATCTTACTGTCGCATGAATGACAATAGCATAATTTAATTCCTTCATTCTTCTTCTAAATATAAAAATGTTATTTTTAATATTATTTAACTATTTTAATTAAAACAAAACCATTTAAATAATCAAGAAGAGAAATGCAATACAATATTGCATTTTTATATATATAATTTAATATATATATTTATTTATTTTTAACGAACATATTGTCTTCCAAACATCTATAAATAATATTTATTATTTTATTTAAAATACAATCATATATATTTCTGTATTTAAATATAATACACCATTCAAACATATTTCAAAAAGATATTAAATTTAAGTAATCACATCATGCATTCAAAAATGATTAATAATCACGCATTAATGCAATAAAAGCCATTCAATAATGCATATGCAACTACGTGATGTGTGTGATTGCATCAGGGTAATCCATCCATCAGTTCTTGCCAAGTGGCTAGAACACCTCTACCTCAACCATGCTCTCGTCTTCGACAAGTACCTGCATCCATTTGCACTCAACTCGACATCAATAGGTTATTGTCTCCAAAACATAGCCAAGACAAATCATTGTAATCATATCTACAATATCCAATATTTAAAACAATTTCCTATTTTCATCAATATAAATCATATTAATTACCTTCACGTATGCAAAATTACTTAAAGTAAAGTCAATCACAATAATTGTTCACTAAACTAGAATAATCGTATTGTTCATAAAAATGAGACGTGACATTAAATGTCACTTAAATACTTTGATTATTTAATTAACTTAGATATTTATGTAAGTGATGTATTTTCCCTTATATAATTTAATATTGATCTTTTTTCTATAAGGAGAATCCCACATTTAGACACTAGATATTTGAAAGACAAATGTATATGTCTAAATCTGAAAATGGTTATTAACACTAATAGGTGTTCTATAATGGCACAAAGGAGTCTATGTCATTACCATGTACATAAAACTGACATATATATATTTTAAATTAACTATAAAATACTCTTAAGTAAATAAAAATAGCTCTTAAGTAAACAATGTAAATAAAATAAAATAATTCTTAAATAGTTCTAAAGTTCAAAAATGAAAATAAAAATAAAAAACTCTTAAGTAAATAAAATAATTCAAGACTATATCTCTAGGCATTTTTTAGATAGATGTATTTAAGGCATCTATACTAGTTATAAAATTTGACTTACATTAAAGAGATGTAGTTGGTTTGCTGATAGGGGATATGGTGTAACGCCCCGCCAAGGAACCCTAGAGGACAATACTAACTAGGGTCAAAAACAAAACCTCAAGCAACGTTGACTATCGTCTCGTCGTCATGACGCCATCATGGTCACCGTGGACAGACTAAGGTGGCACACTTTTCTCTTGTTCGATCTTCATATAATGCTTCCTCAATGGCCAGGATTTTTATGGAGGATATAGTCCGATTGCATGGGATTCCACGTAGGATCATCTCTAATAGAGATCTGGTAGTCACTTCTGCTTTCTAGACGTCCTTGTAGCGTGCGTTGGGGACTCAGTTGAACTCCAGTTCAACCTACCACCTGGAGATAGATGGTGATGCAGAGGCATCCACACTATAACCTTACAATACAGCATGGATGTCTGCAGCCCATCATCATCATCATCATATTTGACTTAACACTGTCAGCATCATCATCATATTTCACCTGCCGACCGATATCCTCCTGTAGACAAGCCTTCGCCCTTTCGCATGTCAACAGCATCACCTTATTCGATTATCGACAGCATCATCATGTTCGACCAGCGCGAACATCCTCCTGACGTCCACTGTTCACTTCAGCGACAACTTCTTTCTTCACTATCTTCAGCATCATGATATTCAACATCATGATAATCAACAGGATAAAGAACATTCGGTTCCTTCCATTTATCCTGATGATGACGAACCTTAACTCCTCGCACCGTCCCTTCCGATGCTTACGTCACCCGATATCCTGATGACGTATATCCTGATGACGATGACGTCACCTGCAGCGCCTCAATATCCTGCTGCTCCGAAATATCCTGATGACGTATATCCTGATGATGATGACGTCATATCCTGCTGTTGGCCAAACTTAGCTTTTTCGGCCCGCGATCAACCCGATCTTCAACCTGATGCCGATACGCTCCTCCTCGGCTCCTCCTGATGATGATTACCCTGACGCACATTCACTTCATGCACTCAACTGCATCATGCCGATCTCCTCTTACTCGGATGATGATGCCCGAAGCGACTGCAGGATATACCCAGAAATATCCTGATGATGCCGTTTTCACGAACTTTGAACCTTAGCGGATTTTCACTGTTCTGATCCGCCGAACCTCCTGGGATGACCCGATCCACTCTCAGGGTGATCTTCCACACTTTATCAGCTCGACCTAGCACATGCCCATGCTAGGGTCTTCAACACCTTTCAGCCGCGATCCTGCACACCTGCATGCGAACAAACAAACTAACACCTACCCTACTGTACATAACCATTCCACCGATCAGACGAATCAACCGGTGGAATGGATCAGTGAATCCATGAAACCACCAAAACCGCAGATCGATTACACAAAGGAGATCAGACAGAAGATGAAAACAGGACCTTTATTGATTTCAAAGATGTAATACAATATACTGTTTCTCACACAACACACTCTAACTCCTCTGCTCAATGCAATACTATACTATCGATCGATGATCTACAATCAACCGATCCGCCTGTATAAATAGGATCTGTTTCGAGTACTACTGACCCGACTCCTAGCGGCTGGGAACTCTCCAGGCGGCTGGGAGGTCCAACCGAACATACATCATGACAACTGTCCTAACAAACTACCTAAAAATAGTAAAAGCATGGTCAGCATGATCTTATCATGATCAGCATGACCTTATTACATGCATTGGTCTTATCAGACCTTCTTGAAAACATAAACAAGACTCAAACTAACTAACTGCCTTATGAAGGCCAGCTGTCAGGTAGGTGCTCCTGCACCAGATGGGCAGACCGAGAGGGTCAATCGAGTCCTTGAGGATATGCTCAGAATACATGTCATGGATCAACAAACTCGCTGGGGGGATTATATGTACTTGGTGGAGTTTGCGTATAATAATGGGTACCACAGTTCTATTGGTATGTCCCCTTTTCAGGCCTTGTATGGTCATCCTTGTCGGACCCCACTGAGTTGGGATCGTCTCGAGGACAAGATCCTTCTAGGACCAAAGATGCTCCAGGAGATGGAATAGCAGGTTGTTTGCATTAGAGAGCATTTGGTGGCAGCACAGGACAGATAGAAGAAGTATGTTGATGCTCATAGGGTAGATCGTTAGTTTTTTGTTGGCGACAGGTGTTTTTGAGGGTGCGTCAGCGAAAGAGTCTGATTCGTTATGGAAAAGGCTCTAAGCTCGCACCGCGTTTTGTTGGGCCATTCGAGATTTTAGAGAGGATCAACCCTATTGTGTACCGTCTTTCTTTGCCGCCCAGTCTATCACGTATCCACAATGTATTTCATGTTTTTGTTCTTAGGTCTTACCATCCAGATATTTCACATGTTCTTGACTGGAATGCTTTATAGGTAAAGGACATGTAGCTGGCACTGGAGTTCGTGGGCGTTCTACAGCATAGGAGACTCACCCTCAGGGGTCGAGATGTTGAGCAGGTGAGGGTCCAGTGGGATCCAAATGATGAGTCCTCAGCCACTTGGGAGGATGCATCTCAGATGCGAGAGTTGTACCATTTCTTGTTTACAGGCTTCCAGGAGTAAGCCTGATTCTAGAGGGGGAGGATGTAGTGCCTCTCATACTTTTCTCTTTCATAGATTGGCAGTTTATTTGTTTTAGGATGAGACATAATGATATATTATATGATGTTAGACTATTGTTATGATGATGCTTTGATGACACTTGGTCCCCTATCCTAGCCATCATCCTTGAGAGGATGAGTACCTAGTCTGGTACCTTGTCAATTTTGTCAGTAGTCAGTTAGTGTTGCTTGAGGGTCTGTTTTTTACCCTAGTTAGTGTTGTCCTCTGGGGTTCCTTGGCGGGGCATTACATATGGACACATGTTAATTGAAAGGGTTTTGTTGTACTAAGAAAAATAATTGTTCTCATAAAGTGAGACAATTTTAGTGATTAAGTAATATTTTTCAATGTGATACAACTTTTCCAACATTTTTTAATGCTTGAAAGTCCAAATAATATTTTTCAGTGTGACCACAGAAAGCTCTTGCCAATCGAACCAGGCCTCCCGACCCTATTAGCTAATAAATATTGGAACTTACATTTTAGAAGATTTACTCTACAAAAGAGAGAGAAAACCCCATAATTATAAATATTCTAACTTACATTTTTAAAAGATTTATTGCTATCAAAAAGATAGAAAACCCCTCTTATTGTGATTAGTCTATAGACTTTTCTCTATAGACCTTCTAGCCCAAATCATCCCAAAAAAATCCCATACTGAAAAATATTATTCAATCACTAAAATTACATTCATTCATATTCCTTATCAATAAACCCACTAAACCTTTTATCAAAAAATACTAGTAAATAAATAATAAATAGAGGTCACCTTAAAAGGAAGTTAATGTGCCAAGACGACATCTAAGTATGTTTTTCCTATAAACTTTTTATAGCTAATTGAATTATGTTAAAAAATAAAAAATCACAATATGATTACCATACTTAGCAAACCGTCATTACAGGTGCAGTGCTTCGCTTAGGTGACCGCCTGCTTCCAATTTTATTCTATGCGGGTCACCTCCTAATACAATCCAGTCATCCAAAATAACTATCTTAATTCGTTTTTCCAGATTTCCTCACGCTGAAAATGTTTGGAAGTAGGGTCACATAGCTTTATGAGGTGAGCACAATGTATTTCATGCTCTGCAAATTTCATTTTCTAAGTTGGGGTTTTTGTTTAGGGTTTTTCCTTTTTTCAAGCCTTCAAAATATGTTATCACGTAATGCTTCTCTGTTGATGGGCATGTTGGAATTCTTGATTTTAATGTTGTTTTGTAAATGGGTATTGCCTGATTTTTCCAGTATTAACGTTTTTTGCATGTGTGTATGACTCGTATGCTCATTCATCATAGATATGGGATTCAGATTTCATATATTAAATTGAGAGGAAAACTATGTTAATATTGACTTTACGTTCAAAATGGACTACCACAGTTTATCTGTAAGTCCGTAAAAGCAACCCCACTAGGAAATCCTATCAAGATGTATGTTCTGTTAAAGATACTTTCAACTCAGGTTATCATCAATGCATTAATCTGCTGGAATCAAGTAGTTCTTCTTGGGAAATTTGAAATTTCCGTTTGTAGGTTAACCTTCAGTAACCACAATGGAGGGGCATCTCTTCTGTTAAATTTGGTGCTGATCTGCACCTCAGCTCTTTGTCTGTGGAAGGTACACTGTTAGCAAGTTGGATGCAGTCATATATTACCCAATTTCTACATTTTATCATGTCACCTAGGGATTTGTACCTGGGGCTCCATTCTGAAAGACTTTATGATTTTACCACTTGCGCTCATCCCATTCTATAGACAGTATTTAGTAGTTTTAGTTATGGGAAGTAGTCAAGTAGGAATTTTTTAATCTAGGTTGTATTCTTTTTCTCTGAATTTTACTGCAATCTGAATGGGGTTATTGAATCCTATGTAGACAGATTCGAAGTCTGCTACTTGATTTGGCATCGTGTTTGATAGAGGAATATCTGGTTTGAAGCCTGAAGTTTCTTCTGTAACAAGACCGTTAAATGCAGATAAATGGGTCATGGTTGGGTTGTCTGATGGCATGAAGCAGATACCTAGCAACCCTCAAGAGTTATATGATTGACTGTGGCTACTATTAGCACACTGATTTGCACCCCAGAATAGTGAGTTTTAGCTTCATCGTCTGCCTTCAGTGAATCGGAGCAAAAGCTTTAGAACCTTTGTTGCTGAAAACCCTATTGAAATAGTGGAGCAGCAGTTCTTATGCCACTAAAGAGGAGATTTGCTTACATCTTCATAAGATTCCTCCCCAGGAGCTTCTCTTTTGCAAATATCTGTGAGTCACAGGCTCTGTGCTTGACACATTCATCATGTTTTCGTAGGTAGATTTAGTGGGTAAGATGGAAACTAAGATTGGAAATGGCGCCGTCTCATCTGGGCTTTCCATTTCAAACGGTGAACCTGAAATAGTGGCAAGTGCATCGACAAAGTTAGTTACACCTAAAGCACCACGGAGATTCATAAGACAGCAAATACCAGACTCAATTCTGAAGGATCCTGCACTTAAGGCAGCTATGTCAGTTTTGCCTTCCAACTATAATCTAGAAATACCAAAATGTATTTGGAGGATCAAGCAAGCTGGAGCCAAGCGTGTAGCGCTGCAATTTCCAGAGGGTCTGCTCATGTACTCTCTCACAATTTGTGACATTTTAGAGGCATTTACTGATGTGGAGGAATGTTTTGTGCTTGGGGATGTGACTTATGGAGCTTGTTGTGTTGATGATTTTTCTGCTACTGCACTCGGAGCTGATTTTCTCATTCATTATGGTCACAGCTGTTTAGTACCAATTGATTTTACAAGCATTCCTTGTTTGTATGTGTTTGTTGATATACAAATTGATGTACAACATTTAGAAGAAACAATAAGATATAACTTTAAACCAGATGACAAAATTGCTTTAGCTGGGACTATACAATTTTCAACTGCCATCCATGCAGCCAAGGCTGCCTTGCTAGGTCAATACCCAAACATCGCTGTCCCACAGGCAAAACCACTATCTCCCGGGGAGGTTCTTGGATGCACATCACCATCCTTGCCATGTGGCACTGTTGATTCTCTTGTTTTTGTGGCAGATGGGCGGTTTCATCTTGAGGCTTTTATGATAGCAAATCCTAAAGTTCAGGCCTTCCGGTATGACCCTTATCTGAAAGTCTTGATCTTAGAAAAATATGACCACAATAGTATGAAAGAGACCCGCAAGAAAGCAATTATTAAAGCACAGAAGGGTAAACAGTGGGGCGTAATTCTAGGAACATTGGGGCGACAGGGAAATCCAAAAGTGCTTAATCATATTGAGCAGCGATTTGCAGAAAAGGGACTCTCATTTATAGTTTTTCTCATGTCAGAAATCTCACCATCCAAAATTGCCCTTTTTGAGGATTCAGTTGATGTCTGGGTCCAAATTGCTTGCCCCCGTCTTTCTATTGATTGGGGTGAGGCTTTTACTCGGCCTTTGCTTACACCTTTTGAGGCAGAAATAGCACTAGGTTTTGTACAGCCATGGTGGAATAGAGAAACTGAACAGAGGAAAGTTTGTGAAAAGATACCACAGGATCAGGTTATTTCATATGATTCTGCTGATGCAAAAGATGATGTCATCACTTGTGGCAAGGACTCATGTTGTGCTGGAAAATGCTCTGTAGATGTGAACGGGAGTGTTGAAGATGTTTCCATAACCACAAGTGAGGGAACTTGTCTGTCACATAGAATATCTGAAGACACTGTATATCCTATGGACTACTATGCTAAAGATGGGGGTCCTTGGAATTCTGCATATGTTCAAAAGCCTACTGGTCAACGTGGATTTCCAAAAGTTTAAAATAATGGTAAAGGTAGTTCAATTTGAATTTGTCTGTCATGATTCTAATATTGGGTGTATGATGTTGTCCTATGCCTGGGGTCATTGGAATTCTGCATGTTTTCAAAAGCCAACTGGTCAATGCAGATGTCAAAAGGTATCCACTATCAAATAATGGTAAAGGTTGTTCAATTTGAATATTTCTGTCATGACTTTTAAAGTAGGATGTACCGTTTTGTCCTACACTTTGAGCTTTGTTCATTTTGCTATATAGATATCTTCTTCATCCCGAGTTCCCTAATTTATCAATATAATGTGGCCATTTATTTAAATATTATTATGTGCAACATAATCTGACTATATCTTGCAAGCTATTTGAGAAATGCAAAAGCTACCTACATGGAGAATTTCAATGGTGTAAAATACTAATTAATGTCTTTATATTTTTATTTCGTGGCATTTTGTTCAAAACATTATTAGTTGCGATATGATCTGCTATTTGACAAATGCAAAAGCTGTCTAGATGGAGAATTTCAATGTTATTAAATACTAATGCTTTTATATTGATACAATGTGGCAATTTGTTCAAAAAATTATTAGTTGCAATATGATCTGCTATTTGACAAATTCAAAAGCTGTCTAGATGGAGGATTTCAATGTCATTAAATACTAATGCCTTTATATCGATAAAATGTGGCAATTTGTTTAAAAAATTATTAGTTGTAATAAGATCTGCTATTTGACAAAAGCTGTCTAAATGGAGAATTTCAATGTTACTAAATAGTAAATAGTAAATACTAATGCCTTTATATCGATATAATGTAGCAATTTGTTCAAAAAATTATTAGGTGCAATCTGATCTGACTATATCTTATAGTGATATATTGTGGCAATTTGTTCAAAAATTTATTATGTGCAATATGATCTGACTATAGCTTGCAGGCTATAATGCAATGACTGGTTAGGTTCAGAAAATACTAATTCCCTTCCTCCAAATGTTATCAGTTCCTGCTTTTGGCAAATGATCCTTTAGTGAACTTAGTACATTTCTGAGTTCCAATCATGGTATCAATCAATGGTTTTATTTAACTCATTAATTGCTGATAAGGACTTCATGCTTCAGGTGCGGTGGTTTATTTTTCTATTCATTAGCAAGGCATTTGTTAATAACAAAACATTGCTTCTATTTTGAAAATATATCAACTTGATAGGAAAACAGCAGCAGCCAAAAGAAAATATGTTAACAGTGAGAGACCCTTAAGAGGAAGCCTGTGGAAATGTCTTCAAAGAACACTGTGGCAGAAAAACAATTCAATTTGCAGAACTTTATTACATGCCCTTCAGCTGCCTATGGATGGACATGTTTAAAAAAGGTGTGAGTGTTTTAAGAGTGTCTACTGCAACAACTCTTAACGGCATGTGTCCTTGAGATAGGTTACTCCCCCTTGTTTGCAGTTATTAGGGACTAAATCCTATAACAAAATGAGTGTTTTCCAAAGTATATAACTAACTGAGTGCTGGCTGAACCTATCTTAACATGTAGATTGTCTCTAATCTGAATTTCAAAGTGTTACCAAGATCTCTGAATTTCTTTAATTTTGTACCGACATATATTTGGGTATTCTGTTGAACTTTTCATGTGCAAGGTACGTGTCTTGTAGGGATTTCAAAAACTGGAGTTGTTGTACTGAAATTCTTATGACTATACATCTGAGCAAATAAAGCAAATTAACATAGAGGGAAGCAGTTGGGATACAAAGATATCAGAAGTTTACTCAAATATTGGGCCTATCTTCAAATTCCCCAGGAATGCCGTGCTACTAGGATCAGCAGAGTGAGTGGAAAGCCCAAACCAAAATAAATGATACCCATTTTGTATCTATTTGAGACATGAAGCATTATTGAGACTTACCCTTTTTTAAAAACTGCTTCTGAATAAAACTTTGTACATTTTGTCAAAAGAGTGTCATATATTGTTTAAGGATGTTTCTTCTTCCTATTTATCTTTAGAAAGGCATGGATGGTGTTAACGAGAGTGTACTTCTGGTATTCTTCATTGTGTCGTCCTTAGCAACCTGCAATGTATATGTCATTATATCTTACACACTTAAACAGGGTGACACAACCAGTCTCCAATAGATTCTTCATGAACTTACCTGCCAAATCATAGATTTGAGTGGTGAGTATGAGGATAATGGTAAAGCTTTGAGGATGAGATTTTATGTGCCAAAGCTTTTAAATGAGACCATAGTCTAGCCAGCCTCAGCTTCATGCAGTTTTGTGCTGGCAAGGGCCTTTGTAATCCGAGGAACATCATCTCAGAGCCCTTAGAGCATTAGCCTTGGAGCATTTAACTAGAAGCAACCCCAAACCTATGATCTGGGCTCTGGCAATGAAAACTAGAGAAACGGGAATAGAACAATTAGAACCACCTAAAACTTTTTCTATGAAGCATTGCAGTTTTCGTGACTTTGATGGAGCTTTACAGCTTCTTGAACCTTTACCAAATTGTACTGGAGGTTTTTGTTGGGTTTATCTTGTATTGCTTGGCCTTTAATCCAAGCGCTTCAATTTGGTACCAACTAAATCTTTGCTTGGTCAGGGGCATGACAGAAACCATTTGAAGAGTTGTAGCAGTTTCTTTGTTAAATAGCAATTCTTGCCTTGCCAAAATTGCAGCAGCCAGCCATATGAATTAGAGATTGATGCTTTAGAATATGCATACATGCCATCATTGTTCAACATGACAACCCTGTCATGAAGTCACAATGTGATGCAAGAGCATGGGCTTCTCGGAGCCTTTCTCATAAGCTTTTGTTTTGTTTTCAGGTCTTTGTGCCTGATTTTTGGCTTGATGTAAGTGTTTAGTGGTCTTTTGTTCGTTTGGATGCTTCTTTTTGTTGTGTTTTTGCCTTCGTGGCTTGTAGTTGGTTTTTCTGCCACAAAGTCAGTTTGAACATTTGAAATGGCAAAAGGTTGTGTATGAGTTTGAGTATGAGTTTATTGTTCTCATAACCCCAAGATACCATGTCTCCAAACTCCAAGATACCATGTCTCCAAGGCTCCCACACCACCGAGTTCAAGATTCAGTTATGGGACAGTTTGAAGAGAATTTCTTTTCAGGACCAATACCATTCGAAGACAGTTTTGGAGATAGGTTATGGATCTTGTGTCATTTTCTTTCCACGATTTTGGGGGACAGTTTTCGGATTGGACATTGAGAGAAAGCAAGGAAAAGAAACAGGGTGCAGTGGGGAAAGGGCTGAGAACATCTGCCGAATTGTGGCAGATCGTGCAAACACCAAAGAGTGCGGGAGAATGAGGCAGGAACAGCCTGTTTACAGTTTGTAAATGTTCTTCAGGTGTAGGAATGAGAATATTGATGTCAGAGGAAGATAAAAATCGTCCCTATTGGCCTGTGTAATACCCTCAACGAGGATTTAAGCTGCATAAAGCCTTCAATGAAGGTGTAAGAACAGTTTCTGTATGGTTACTATTGTAAAGAGGCATTTCAAGAGTTCGCCCCTGGTCTGCAACTGTACTTACAAGTGAGAAAGACAGTTTGTGGTCATTTGGTGAACACAATTTCTGTATTTACGTAACTGCAACATTAGAAGGAAGACTGTCTTGGTCTTTTGTTACACATCCTAACCCAAATAAAACGCTGTCCTGGTCTTTTGTTAATTCTCTGCCACCACAATGAGACATTCAATTATGCAGTCTGAAGATGGTTTATGAATGGAAAAGAGATCTATGCCATTTTCCAAGCACAACTTTGACAGAAGCATTACATTTGGGCATGGAAGCAAATGTCCACACTGATCACAAACCTTTGCAATTCTTATAAACACAAAGCTATGGAATGAACTTACCCAAAAATAGTTTACATATTTGCAACAACTCCTCTTAAGCATCTAGCATAGGGAGGACCAACTCAGTTGCTGACTGTTTGAGTTGATATATATTAGAACACTGAAATCTCCATTCTTGATTCTAGGGATATGAGACTTCAGCTTGGCCTCCAGTAGATGAAAGTAGATCCTGAGTTTGTAGAAACATATTAGGCTTCTCATGTAGGGAAGCAAGTATTTTAGTCGAGTAGCAGGGCATTTTGGGATGAACAAGACCTTGGCATTTGTATAAAGGCCGTTTTTCCAAGGCAGCAATACAAGATATGCACTTAGTGCACCAAATCCTGCATTGCCAATGCCATCTCCAAGCCTTAAAACAAGAAATAGAGGATCTGCACTCCATTGCCAACACTAGCCAAGTATTGGGTGTTGGACTCACTAGACTTCCTGTTATGTTTTTTTTTTAGAACTTTGGATATAGAGGGGAATCAGTATCTATTACATCATCATCTACTGCCAGACATGGGTTCGACTCCAGAGTGCCGCCCCTATAAACCCTCTCCACTTTCAGTGGAAATATGTCATGAGATGGACTGCGTTCCCCCAAAGGAATCAAACCTAGGTCGACTATTGACAAACACTCAACTGTGACCAATCAGTCTATCCCCCAGGGACTATTATGTTCTCCGGTTGCTAAGCATGATCATGATTTATGGTGGTCCAAGATTCTTTGAGGATGTTGATTTTAGCATCTGGCCAAGAAACCATCTTAAAGCTCTTCTTGATCCATGACAGGACCTATATACGAAAGACAATTGCTTCAAACACACATGCAAGGTTTATGACTACATTTTGGTGCAGCCTTGGGCCATGATACGTGTGAAGCTGGCTGTGTGTGCTACCTTTTATACACAAATGGATAGTCTGATAAAGTTGGTCAACCTACGTTCCTCCAAGATTTTGAGACGGGGATGTGGAGATCAGTTTCCAGGATTGGGGTTTGAAACTTTAGTGCAATTACGAGAAAAGTAGTCTGATAAAGTTGGTCAATCTACGTTACTCCACAATTTTGGGACTTGGGGATGTGGGGATTGGTTTCCAGGATTGGGGTTTCAAACTTCACTGCAACTACGATAAAAATCTGTCCCTCATACAATATAGACATGAGATAACTACACACCTTTGAAGAACATGATCCATTCTAGGTGTGCTTTGGATTTTACCCTCTAGTGACTCATAGAGGATTATAAATCAATTGCACCATGCAAACAACCAAAGATTATGAAAATTTCGAAGTATAAGGAGACAGGACTACCCCATAGTGGTCCATCTCTGTAAACCTGCAATTCTGTACTAAAGGATGCTTGTGAAAAAGTCAACGGTGGTTGCAAATGTTATCGACGGTCTTGCCTTGCAAACTGGTGATCCAGTGCAGATGTGAAAGCACAACTGGTAACACTTGTGAAATGTTCTCTTCCAATTTATAAAGGTTGGGGATCCTTTAGGGCACAGAATAACACCTCCAACATTGGCATAAGAGACATAGCCCAATTGTAATGGTGTAAGAGTTGGAGGGAAAGAGGGAATGAAGGAAGTGTAAAGAGGTAATAAAGCTGAGAAAAAGTGTTTTAACACTATTATTGTTGGACACTCAATTGAACTATTCACACCCTTTGTAATTTGCCCAAGTTGAAAGGAGGTGAGTTGGTGATTAGTTAATACCATTAGGGTAGTTTTTTCCACACCAGGGATTTCTAGGAAAAAAAATTCCTTTGTGTTATGCTGCTGTATTTTTTTTTGGCTATAATTGTCCTTGTTTCATTTCCAACAACAAAATTCACAACATCCTATCATAATGTACATCCTCAAGCATTGTCATTTGAAGTATGCTTCAAGCAGGAACAACTATTCGCGTTTTTAAAACTCCGTTGAGTTTCCAATAGATAAGGAATTAAGAAATTTCATATCATATCGGTATTGATGCAGTTTAATCTTTGGATATTTTGGAAGTGATTGAATTGATTGTGTGACAGCAAGAGGGTCCAAGAAGGAAGAATTATAGCCTTGTCAATCAAAGATTTCTTCAAGAAAATGGAATCAAAATGAAGCAAGATGGCTAAAGAAGGTGAATCGTCACATGATCGCCTTTGCAAGAGAGGCTTGATATTGAATTTAAACCTAGAATACTTGACGAAGCAATAATAACTCTGTTAATAAACAAACATTCATCAAGATGGGGGTTCATGCTCTTGCCAAGAAATGGCATGGAAGAAAAGCAGCCCCATGAAGGCAATAAAGAAGAATTTATGGATGAAGAGAAACCCGAGAAAGATTTAAGGCCAAGCTACAATAAGAGATCTGTTGTAAATATCTAAGAAAAGTTATCAAAATACTCCTAATACTCCAAAAGACATCAGCCAAATAAAATTAATCAGTAGCAAGTGTTGGAACATTGGTATTTCTTGCATGGTGACAAAACCCCCAATTACAATGGGCAATGGTTACGAAACTGCTAATTAGAACAGATGATCGTTTCAGAACTTCCCATTTCAGTAGTCAAACTAATGGTAATGACCAACACCTTGTATAGTCAAGTAACATGGGTGGTAGTTTCAAAATTGCGAAGTTGAAAATTAAACTTGTCTATAGAAGGTGGTAATTTTTGCCGTGAGAATCCATATAAGGATTATAGTGGTAGAACAATTGTCAATTAGACATTTGGGAGTCCTTTTATGTACGATGGGACACTTACTAGGCATTATAAGAGGACGATGATTTGATGAACGTAAGTATGAGTGGGTGAGAGTGTGGAGGGAATTGATGATGTATGGGAGAGTAACTAGGTCTTCCCAATTGGAATTATTCTATTCCTATTGTAATTCTTTCCACAATAGTGTGTGAAAGGAAGAGAGGAGACAATATAGAGTGTGAGTTATGCTTTAAGAGTTCTTTGTATTGATTTCATTAATCAAGGGAAGAAGAGGAAAATGTGCAATTGCCCCTTCCACCTAGTTTCTCCAACCTTGAGGTTTCTAAGATAAAATCGTTGGGTTGATGTAATTTGTTTCATTATTTCTATGCTATTTATGATTGATTGAGCAAGTAATGTACATCACTGGGAATTAATACTCAGATGTACCTATGGGATGAAGTTTGAATTTCACCTACCCAAAGAGGACCAATGTAGTAGTACTTCATGATGGAAATCATTGATCTAATACCTCTTGCTCCCTCCATAGATCTCAACCACTAGTAGAGGCATTCATAGTGTCAAGTTCACACAACAAACATCTTTTCTCCCATCAACATAGGATTCAAAGTTCAAACATTTTGGGGGAAACCTCATTTGCGGGTTGGGTGATCTTGCTATAAGTATGGGCTTGCATGCCTCTTGGTATTTAGAATCTATTTTGTATGGATGAGCCATTGAGACTTATTTCAAAAACTTTTCTCGATCTTTTGTATCTAATTAGGGGAGCCTCTATGTATGAGTCCAATATTAAATGTATTACACTATATAAGCTCCTCAATACTATCAATAGCATTAATATATGAGGTTGTTATTCTAAGAAGTTCTAACTTGTGGTAATGTGTATAATTTTTTCTGATACATATATGCTACATTTATTTCATTCGCTATCAATCTTTTTCACCATGAGTTGCAAAGCTTTGTCTCAGATATAGAGGAAAATCTATTTTGGCTTACGACCTTTTAGATTTTTGTTATTTACTTTCAACATTCTTTCCCTTTTCATGCCCAAAAAAATAGTTCTAAGTTAGAATAGATAGGGAGTTGACCCTTAACCTAGAGATGGATTTGTTGGTCATGCCCACACCTACAAATATTTTCATTGCTTGTTGGTCTTGCATGATGCATTTGTATTAAAAACACATTTGGACCATCAATAGTTTTTGGCATGCCCAATGGAACTCAAACTCATAATTGACCAACACCTTGTATACTCTTGGTCAATGTTTATTGAAGTTTTTATCATCACCTGGTGACTCTGTCTAAGGCAACCTAGACACTTATAATCCCTAGAGCTTCCACTAGATTTGCAACAAGAGCCAACCCCATATTCTAGTGCAACCCCTTGCTTTCATTCCCCAAAGAAGGTGACCAACACCTCAAGTGCATTCATAGACCTCAAACAAAAACTATCAAGGTCATTCCACTCCCACCAAAAATCTTTCCTACATGGAACACTAAGGTCCTCTTATCTCACCTCTACTCCTGCAATATGGGTGTCAACCCAGATGCTACCTTGCATTCACTTCCACACTTCACTAGAGAAAATACAGTCACTCCCACAAAACACTTACATGACATAGTGAACCATTGCATAGTACACAACATCATTGAGGAAAGCATAGCCTTAAGGCTCTTGGTTGCATCATTCAAGAGAAAGGTGCTTGATTGGTACTAATCTCTAGCTCCTTTATCAATTGGGGATTGGGATCAATTGGGTCGGGCACTGGTCAACAAGTTCAGAGAAAGGGGAGATGTTACTTCATTATTAGAACAATTGACAACTATTAAAAGGGCCCCTACGGAAATGATAGATGATTTCAATAACAGATTTTAGAGAACATGGCAAAGAATCCCACTTGAAATGCACCCCGCTTAGGTATGGCCTATATGTATTATTTAGAAGTAGTGGATTTTGAGATTGCTATGACGGGGAAATCAAAGGAGAAAAAACCTTTTACAAATGCTTATGATATAGCTATAGCTATTGAAAATGATCTAATTAAAAGTGGTAGATTGGCCCCTAGACCCCTAATGCCCTTATTCTCAAACATACAACCTCCCTCCTAATCCTATCCCAATGCTCAACGAAAGACCCACCAACCATCTATTAATACCATCCCAATTTCAGCGCCCAAGCTAGCCCTAGAATATCATTTTGTTGAACCATCATCCTGTAGTGAGCTTAATGAAATTAGGAACTTGCTTAGAAATATGTCTAGTGAAGTCATTGCTCTCAAAAGGTAGCAAAACTACCAAAGGCGCCCATTTTTAAATAATTAGTGACCCCCAATGCTACAGTATAGTGCCCAAGCAAGTGAAGGTTATAAACCTTATCAACAAAGTTAAGGCTACTACCAAAGGCCTACTTTTCAAGCAAATAGAGCCCCTGACCAACCTCAGAATCCATTGGTTCTTGTGAAACAACTGCTATAAGTCCCCTTCAATCCCAATAAAGAGCTCATTGTTGTGCAAAATAGTTATGCTAAGGAACCTACCTTATGGTGCTTGCCAAGTTCAATCCCCCATACTCCAACTACTTGTCCTTAAAATTATCAAACTCAAGCTATTTCCCTTCCTAGCCAAGCTCAAAATAATGACCAAAATGGCCAAGTGCAAGAAACACCTATGTATCAAGGATCATTTACCCAAGAACAAAACTAGGTTACCTAGGAAGATTGTGAAGCTTATACACTAAATGAACTAGCCACAAGCTCTAGAAGGCCACAAGTTAAATATAATTACTACGTTAGGGTGAAAAGAAGGACAATGAAAGAATAACCTTAGACAAAATAAGATGCACAAAAAATGCAAAAGATAGAAGAGATTTCTCTCTTTGGTGTATCAACTACATCCACTTCTAGGCTTTCCTTTGCAGTCAGGGTCAAGCTAAATGATCTTGGGACAACTAGGCCACCTAAGGTCCCTCAAAAATAGAAGGCAATCACTTCTCCCTTGATTGAAAAGCCAATGGTACATTAGGCACCTAATGTCAAACAACTAGCTGAATTTGTCATGAATTTTAACATTGTGGATCATTTAAAGAAGTCTATAGTCATTGTGCCTCTCTAGGAGGTTCTCTCAATCCCATAACAAATGAAACTACTAGAGGTGTCCCTGGAGAAACAAAAAGCATCAGGCTATAGATACATTGGAGGCCTCCTCAAAACAACTTGTTCTCCAAATTGTAGGAAATGAGGTAAGGCAACTTAAACCCAAGCCTTTCTACATTACTCTCATATACAAAGATGAATTGATTCATTATTGCACGATAGAATCTGGCTCAAGTACCTCTATAATGTTAAAGAAGGTTATTCATGCATTAGGGTTAACCTATGAACCTGCTATTAAAGGTGTGATCCAGTTAGTTAGAACCCCTTTTAATGCATTAGGAGTAGTAAAGAACCTCTAGCTATCCCTCTTGCTTTCCCTAATATTAAATTCCTCTAGGATATACCCATAATTAAGCTACCTGCTACCTTTGGCATATGCCTTTAGAGATTTCACTGCAAAGGTTTGAGGTTATTTATCATTGGACTATAGCCATACGTTCCTAAATAAACCCCTCAATATGCACCAAATAGAGACCAAGCCCATGTTTTAGACCGAGCCAAATCATACTTTTGTAATGAAGGATGAAATTTCTTCCCCTAAAGCCTATGAAGCATTCCATAATGCCATACAAGTTTCAAATGAAAAATATGATCAATGGTGGGCAATGGAAAATGTGGAAAGTGCCATGTCTAAACTATTTGAAGGAACTACCTTGGGAACATACATCATTCACGAAGAGACACTGTTCATCCCACATATATCTTAGGAAAAGAGTGACAACATTGGGATATTGAAGCTATACTTCGATGGTGCCAATTGTAGGATTAGGTCCAAAGCTGGTTTATGTCTAATTTCACCCCAAAGAGAGAAGTACCAATAGTCCTACTGGTTGTAATTCAATTGCACTAGCAACACTACTGAATATGAGGCCCTGATTCATGGCCTACTAATATATGTTAAGAAGAATGTCAAACTACTGCAACTATATGGTGATATGAGTTGATAATTAAACAAGATCATAATGCTTGGAGAAGAATTCTCTAATGAAGGCATATAAGAACCATATGTAGGATCTATTAGAATCCTTTGATTCCATCAACTTTTGACCTATTCCCTAGAAGTAGAATACAAAAGTAGACATAATGGCTTTGATTGGCTCACAATTTGATCTAGTGAATGACTTGCTAAAAAATAAAGAGGGCATTGAATTAATAATTAGACTTGCAATGCTAGATAATGAATCTCATTGGATGGTGTTTCAAAATGATAAACAAATTGCTCGCTTTATACAACAGACTATTGAGTTTGCAGAAGAGTTAGCACCAAAAGTTGAAGAAGTATATGGAGACTAGATTCTCTAGTTGAAAGGAAATGAATTGCCTAGGGGATTGATTACTTTGGAAAGTATATTTAGGCCAGATGACCCAAGCAAGGAAAAAAGAAAGAACAAAACCAGTAAGGACTACAAAGATGTCGAAATAGCCTTCCGAAAGGTGCTAAGGCATGTGCAACAATAGAAAAGGAATGCCTTGTTAATCTTTGTGCCACATACGACCAGGTCATGACCTAGGATTATGAGGGTTTAAGAGAGTACAACAAAGAGTTTATGCAACACACAAGTGAACTATGATAGAAGATTAAACTAGTAAGATAGAAGTAAAGGCTAGTCAATCCAAAAATAGTGTCTAAGCCAATCAATTTAAAAATAATTTATCCTATCGAACATTCAACTTGGGTTTCCAAATTGGTTTCTATTAGGTAAAATAATGGAGAGATCCAACTCAGTGTGGATTTCAAAGATCTTAACAAAGCCTTTCTCAAGGATCACTACCCATTGCCACCAATGGACCAGATTTTACAAACTATGGCCAAGTTTAACAAGTTTTCAATATTGGATGACATCTCATGATTCTATCAAATACTAGTAAAAAGGGAAGACTAGCACAAGATGACATTCACCACTAAATGGGGTACTTTTGCCTATGAACAATGTCTTTTGGTCTATCCAATGTTGGAGCACTATTGTAAAGGGCAATGGATATTGCTTTCAAAGATCTAACCAATGAGATTATCCTAATTTATTTGGGTGATCTAATTGTGTTCTCAAAAACAAAGAGGATCACTTTGATCACTTGGAGAAAGTGTTCCAAAGATGTCAGTAGTTTGGGATCTCTCTCAATCCCAAAAATATATATTTGGTGTCCCTTAATGAAAACTATTGGGACACATTATTTTTGAAGAAGGTAATAGCTATTGATCCCAAAAGGGTTCAAGGTATCCTTGAACTCTCACTTCCCCAACACAAGAAGAGCATGTAGCATTTCCTAGGAAAAATTGACTTTGTGAGAAAATTCATAGTTGACTTTGTAGGCATAGTGCACCCCATCACTCTCACATTCAAAAGGGATCAATAGTTCAGATGGACAAAGGAGGGAATGCAAGCATTTGAACAAATTAAAGAGGCCATCTCCAAAGCCTCAATGTTGTTAAACCCCGACTTTTCCAAAGATTTTTGTATATGCGTATGGTGGTTAGGTCAACATTGCTACAATACTCATAGAGAAGAATGAAGAGAATGACTCAAAATACCACCATGTTGCTTTTTTCAGACAAACATTGAAGGACACTGGGGTAAAGTGTAATTTTGTAGAAAAAGAAACATGTGCCTTGGTAAAGGGATTGAAGAAATTCAAACATCTAATTTCTTCTAATAAAATTACTCCCATGGTTATCCACCCAAGCATAAGAGAATACATTCTTAGAGGAGAAATTAGTGAGAAAAGAGCCAACTCAATCATAAATTTTTTTACTATGACAGATGTAAAACCCACAAAGTTGGTCAAAGGAAGACCTCTTTGCCTACACTTGGTAGAGGATGTCCTTATCCCAAAGAATTTAGAAGAAATACAAGAGCAACAAGAAGAAACTTGCTTAGCCAATGAAATAGAGTATGAAGCAGGTTGGGTGGAAGATAGGGTCAAGTTTCTACAAATAGGGAAATGTCCTAGCAATCTAAATCCAACCAAGAGAAGAGCATGCAAGCTGCACACATCTTATAGATTAATCGAGATTGTCCTCTTCAAAAGAAATTTGGATGGAGTACTATTAAGATGTGTAGAGGAAGAAAGTATCCCAATACTTATCAAAGAATTCCACCAAGACCTTTCAGGAGGGCATTACTCAGCCCAAACCGTAGCAACAAAGATCATGCAAGTTGGATACTACTTTAGATGCTCACAAATGGACAAGAAACTATCACAACTATCAATTATACACTAGCAAGCAAAGAAAAGTGTCACTTCCCTTGAGCCCATATCAATGGATCCACCCTTTGCTCTACGTGGATTGAATTTCTTAGGAGTAATTAATCCTCTATCAAGCCTAGGTCACAAGTTCATATTAACAGCTATTGGCTACTTCACTAGGTGGTCTAAAGTTGTAGCATTGAAAGAATCAACTGAGGCAATGATCATTGACTTCTTAGAGGGGATAGTAACTAGGTTCAATATCCCTGAGACCATAATTACAAACAATGCAAGGCATTTGTTGAAGCAAGCATCACTCAATTTTCCTTGAAGTACGAAATCTATCTAAAAGCTTCATAAAACTACTATCCGCAAGGTAATGGACTTAGAGAGTCAACTAATAAGAACTTACTCAGAATTATTAAAAGAATTGGTTTAGAACACTGTTGTTCATGATCGACTCAAACTCAACATGGGTGAGTCAAACCCTAGCACAACAGATGAATTGTATCCTAGCAGAGGTGACCTCCTAGTCACTCCTACTCTTGTGGAAAAATCCAATCAAGTGGTGGTGGAATTGAGGGGGTGTTTTGTTAAGGAGGAAGAAAAACGTAGTGGATAGTGGTTGGGTTGTTCGTGTTGTTTGCTTGAATGTGTTGGTGTTGATTGATGCAATGGTTTTGATTTCTTGTATCTAATCTTCCCTCACACCAAGGCACATTGAGTGCTTAGTGGAGAAGTTGGATGTTTGATTTGAACGTTTGTTTTGATTTGTTGACCTCATGATGAAATCAAGGGTTTCTTTGTTCGTTTAGAATGTTTGGTTTGTTGTTTTCCTCGTGATATGATTGAGGGCTTCCCTTTTGTTTTTTTTGTTTTTTGAATGTTTTTATGAGCTTCTAATGCAACTATTGCTAAATAAATGCAAACTTTTTATATAAAAAAATCCTAATTTTTAAGATGAATTAATTACTATGAAATGAAAATGGCTTTTCCTAATGCAATTTATCTATGTTTTTGTTTTATTGAGATAGATTTCGAGATGAAATTATTCTAACAAATGAAATTTGTAACTAATTTAACAATGCAATAAATTGAAACTATATCTAGAAAAAGAAATAAAACTAAGAGAAAATAAAAACAAGTTTTACTTCTTCAAGGACAAGAGTTTGATAATTACTATTCTTAATCTATAAAGTAATAAAAAACCTATAGTCCAATGGTAAGTTGCCAGTGCCAGGCCTATGTCTTTAGAGATCTAGCTTTTTTGATAACCTTGTTTGTAGCAATTGGGTCCTCTGCTTGATGATATGAAGGGATGGGGATTTGAGGGAATTTTCAATGAAAGAAGCTTAGGAGCTTTGATAAATAGAAAGAAAAAAAAGGCTCTCAAATTCATGCAAAGAGCATAAGGATGCAAATGAGGTTGTTATGTGTAAGCTTGGAAAGACAAGAACACATGAAAACAACCTCCTAAATGGAAAGTTTCAAAACTTTACAAAATAAAAATTAAAACAAAGAAAGAAAAGGATCTCAGAGTTCTACAAGAAGATTTTGAATGTGTGAGATAAGAGACTCAATCATTCATGCATGCTAAACAATGAAGAGGGGAGGAGTATCTATAGGTAGAAAATGGGTAGGATTGGAGGAGGAAATGAAGGTATAAGCTCACAAGGAAGAGTTAATTGAAGATGAAATGGGAAAGTTTCCAAGAATAGAAGAGAAGATAGGAATGTAATAAGAAGACTGAAGAAAACTGAGAGAAGTTAATTTGACAACTTTCATGAGGAGATAAGAATTGAAAAAGAGTTTGCTTTGGAAAGAAAGCAAGAGTAGGATCAATTAGCATGGAAAAAGGTGAGGAAAAATAAGCTAAAAATTAAGAAGAAAAGCTAGAATTGAAAGAACTCATGTACATCCAAAAATGACAAGGTCGCCCCTTTTAGGACCTATGTTGCCCCTTTTTCTAGGCCAAGTCACTTGGACGACACTACAACTTGAGGACAAGTTGCTCGGGTGACCCTAAAGGTCTATAGGGAAACCCTCTAGAAGAGGATTGAAAAGGTTTGATAGGAAAAACGCAAGATCTAGGAATTGAGCTCGAAGGTTGAACAAGGTGGTTTAGGGCCTAAAGAGGTTGGTGGATACATCATCAAACATGATATTGTTGAGAGAAGTATGATTCACACCTTTGAGGGTCATGAGCTAGACCACCACATCATCATTAGACTACCATATAGGCCTATGTTCCTTTTTGGTACTTACATATTTTCCCCCTCGGGGATGGTAGTCTACTTGAAAGGTAGGTATCGTCCCTGAAGCATTGCTCTTACCTTTTGACATTGTTCTACATATGGACCTATAATAAAAATTGATTCAAGTGCAAGTTTAATATATGATAAGATCAAAGTAAGTACTAAAAAGGAGAAGAGAGAATGCACTATAGATGCTTGATGTTTACATGTGTTGTAACATCTTGTTGCAATACCCTGCCATGATGATAAAGAAGACACCCAATACGAGGACAAAAGATAGGCTATAAGAGCTAAACTAAGAAAAAAAATCATAAACACAATCTAAGATAGACAAGAGAGAGGAGAAGAATAAATTCTCATTTTATTGCTAATCTTGACATAAATATTTGATTTTTTGGGATTTTCGAAGAGTTTTATTTGTAGGGTTTTTTCAATTTTCCATTTTTTAACGATTTTTTGAAGATTTTGCGATGATCTAACTTGACGTCCCTTTCCTTACAAGACACCTTGAGGTCTTTTAGAGACCTAGGTTTATTATAGATTTCATACTTGCCCCCTTGCATGGGGAGACTTGCATGCTTGAGTGCACTATTTTTGCTCTTTTGACTCTGTTGGAGGAGTGACTTGTACTCAAATGCACTTTGATTGGTTGAGATCTATATATAGCTTCAGTTGACATCTCATACTTCACATCATCTCTTGTGCCTATGGTTGGTTATATTCTATGCTCATGAGTTATCGATACTATGATTATCACACATGGATGATGATGATTATGATATTGTTTCTTTTTATCTTTTTGCTTATGAAATGTATGCAATGTATGGATGCCTTTGAGACACATATAAATGATGCAAAACACTATGTTTATTTTGATACTATTATGGATGCCATGATTTATGATATGCATATAGAACAAACATTGTGATTACTTTTTAGTAGGATTTTTAACCTAGGGGATTGCGGGTTGATATAGCATAGGGTAACCTACTAATATTTTTAGATAGAATTTATAGTGAATCAAGTGGGAACAGGGAAGGAGATGGAACACTTTTTTAATTCAAATTCACAAAAGGCCAAATACTAATCCTTATCTAGATTGGCCACTTAGACTAGCTTTCAATTTGGGCAAGCAACAAGTTTTAATGGTACCTTCTAGACTTAGACCAAAAGATGGCCAACAAGTCATATCTGGGGTAAAGGATTTAGTCCTCACCACAGATGGCCCTAGAAGACAGGTTAGAGTCTCAATTACCTAGTTTGTGCGTGTGTGTGCTTAGTTTATAACTCCTTTTTTTCTTTTTTTTTTATGCTACTTTCCATAGCTTCAACCTTTTGGGTCTCCACTTTGTGAGTACATATATTATTTTTTAAAATTTATGTCATCACTCCCATAGCCTAACCTCATGCAACCAGTAAGATACATGGGTTCATGGCCAAAGATTAGACTAGGTGAGAATGGGCTTGGAGTTTCGAATCACTTAACCTAACCTCACGCTACCAGTAAAAAGTGAGGGCTCGTCACCAAAGACTAGGCAAGACGAGTAAGGGACTAGACATAACCAAAAGGATGACCAACAAGACTTCCCCCTTATTGAGGAGAAATGGGAAGACTTTCCTGTTGGCTTCCATTGGGTACTATAGGTTTAAAAACTTGCTTTGTTTAGACTTGACTAGATGATAGTTAAGATGGAGATTGGTATAAAGCTTAGAGTTTAACTTTATTTGAAAAATTGTTGGGAATGCAAAGGGGAATGGATAATAAATATTTGGGAATCTCTAAAGTTTAGTAAGAACAACTTGTACTAGACAACCTTAAGAATCCTTACTAGGACAAAAATCAAATAAGAGTAAACCACCAACATATGCAAAGGTGGACAGAATGAAATACATGCATAGAACTGTTTTGTTTTTGCTTGATTTTATACTTTTAAACATTTTTTTAATGGATTTTTTAGATATAATATTTTTTCATATGAAAGGCATTAACTATTTCTCTTCACCTTAAAAGTACATAAGAGATACACGCCATTTCTGACATCTTCCTTAACTACGTATGGACCTATCCAATTTGGTCTGAATTTCTAGCCTTCACCAACTCTTTTATCAATTATATTGCCTATTCTGAGCACAAGGTCTTTGACTTTGAAGGGTTTTGGGATGACCTTATTGTATTGCTTTTCTCTTTTTGTTAATGGGACTACTTGTTTTTCTTTGTTATCTAAAAGTATTTGCAAAGACACTCAAATACTTGTGGTGCAAAAAATGTCTTTGAATTTAGCGAGAAGTTTTGTGTATTTAAATATTTCATCGTTTGATGATTTTCCTCCTAGCTTTATCATTTCTTGTAGAGATCTAATGTTTGTTTTGGTAGTTTCATTAGTTTTGAACTTTTGAGGGGCAACTAGTATTGCTCCCTGAATAATCCTAGATGACTCTCCTAGCTCCTTTGTGGCTTCTAATTCTTCTTTTTCTTCTTTAGTAGTTATCTCAATTGTATGGATGCTCATATCTGGCTTGATAGGAATGGCTAAGTTGATCGAAGCGTAAGACTTTTTTGACTGGGGATCGAAGGAGAATTCTTCTATTGTCTCTTCCCCTATAGGTTTTGAAGTCTTAGCAATGTTTGTGATTTGTTTAGATGTCTCTCTTTTTTCAAAAAAATTGATTCCTAGGTAATTGGAAGTTTTGGCTAGATCTTCCTTCTTTTATGCTTGTTTGATTATGTAAATGCCGAAAGGATCGAGATCCCCTTTGATGATGTGGATTTGATCCATATGGATAAAATGTATCTCTTGAAATAATGTGGAGGGGACAACCCTCATCCTACGAATCCAAGGTTTTCTTAGGATCATGTTGTAGGTGGTTTCTTCGTTGATGATGTAAAATTCAATTGGAAGGGTTTTGGGACCCACAATAATAGGAAGACCAATTTTTCCAATGGCATGAATGTTGAGATTGTTTTGAATTTTGAGGGTGCTAGTGTCACAAGTAATCTGATTTATTATAACCCATACTTTGGAGGAGAGAAAGAGGGACTACATTGAATGTAGATCTATTGTCAATCATGACACACTTAATAGAATAATCATGAACTTAAACTATTAGGTAGAGGGGAAGATCACCATGTTTAGATATGTCATCGTCTGAAGGCAAGTTTTTAAAATTGAATGTGGAAGAAGAATGTCTTTTGTTTGGAGTGGTTTGAACTAGATGGCCTATTCTTATGAGTAGGAGAAATTTTGATAAGTTCTAGCATGTGAGAAAATTTTGAATCACTAGAAGTGTCATTTGGCTTATGGGTAACACAAATTTCTCGATCTTTGTCCAACTCTACGTAATTTAGCATGTTTTTCCTGAAAATGAGTTGAGGCTTTTGTTGACAAATTTTGGGGCTATTCCCTTCATCTTGTGAGTGTGGGAATGTGTCTATGAATGCTCGTTGTTGATCTTTCAGGAGGCATTGGATGATTTTGTTACACTTTCTACAAATTAAAGAATTATGCCCCCTAGTTTTGTAAAATATGCAGTAAGTAATCCATAGGAATGTAGTCCTGTGGTGATTTACTTTTTTGTTTTTCCTTTGTCTATGATTATGTTATATTGGTTGGAAGTGTTCGATAATGTTTAAATTTATAGTGTGATCAAATTTATCTTGAAGGTGGAGGAATGCATATATAAATAGATGTTTGCCTTCTTCTAGGAGCTATAGTATGAAGCGATGGTACTTTCAACATGATTCGATATCATGATCCCTTCTCTTGTGAAATGAGTGGTACTTATTGGGATCATGATCTCAAGGTTTTTGATAAGGATTAAAATGGTCATTGTATGATCACTCATTTGGTATACCTTTTTGCTCACAATTGATTCTTGGGGCATAGTTAAAATGGCATTGACACTTTGGTTCCCTAAATTCATGTAATTATTACCACCATAATTATTATAGTTATAGTTGTTATAGTTCTTGGATGGTGGAATGTTTGTTGTCTCATCTATGTTCTAATTGTTTTTCAAGATTTTTATTGTCGAAGGATCATTACTGCTATCATGGTTCATCAACCTTTCATTGGCACGATACACCCTTCTTTTGTTGTTGATAACAACTAGGTAAATTCTAAGGGCACTCTTGAGTGCCTCCTCATATAATTTATAAGGGAGTTTCTTGACCTCTTTTCGTGTGTCCCTATTAAGGGCGTGTAAGAAGAGATCACATAGTTCCCTATGATCCATGTTTGGTGTGCTAGTTGAACAATAGAGGACTTCCCTCCATCATGTGATAAAATGTGCAACCAACTCATTGGTTTCTTGTTTGATTATTAAAAATTTTGAAATTCCTATCTTGATTAACTTGTTAATGTCAAAAATATGTCACAAATTCACCGATAAGTTGACAGAAGGAATGTATTGAAGCCTTAGGGAGGTGATAATACCAATAAAGAGAAATACCTTTGAGAATTTTTAGAAAAATCTTGGATGCCACCCCATCCCAAGGAAAGAGTTCATGCACTACTATCACGTAGGCCTTGTATGCGAGTTGGGGTCTCATATTCCTTTAAACTTTAGAAGTTTAGGGAGAGGATGTTGTAATATGACATTACGAATATTGTAGTCAAAAGGATCCTTTAAATACTCGAGGTATGCTCCTAAAAGGGGGTTATGTGTAGAGGGTTTTGTTTCTCCAAACATTAGCCCTATGGATGAGGCTTGTGCTTCAGCTTGATTTTGAAAGTTTATTTGGTATCGAGGTATGATTGGATAGGCTTGTTGATTGTTCATTTTTTGATATGCAGGTGGCATCATATACTTTTGTGTTGCATGAGTGCCACTTGGTTGTATGCTATAGCTCTAATATTGTTGAGGAGGTGCAAAAGCCTCATTGCCAGTGTTTCAAGAGCAAAAATTCAAGTAGGGGGTAATTGAGTTGCCCCTTGGTTTGATTCAATTATGTTAGCAAAAGGATTTCCTTACCACCTCAGTCTTTCTTCAATTTTTTTGGTAAGGTTGCCCAACACCCCTAGCCTCAAGCATCCTAATTAGTTGGAGCAAGGTTGATATATGGTTTGTGGGTGTGACTTCCTGTGTTCTTTGAGTTTTGCTACCTTGCGGTGGATTGTTTTGCACCGGATTTGAGTGGACCCATTTCTTCCTTATAATGACACTCGACATGTTGCAAATATTTTAGCTTGATATGTTATGTGGAGGGCTTCTCATGACTCTCAAGTTTCTTATAAATTTTGTTCAAGATGGCCACCTCATTGTCCATACGAGTGGTTGTTTTCCTATAGCTTTTTATGGGTTGATCTTCTTGATGAATCTTAGACCAAATGAAACTTGACATGATTTAATTTGGTCAAGCTGATTTACTATTTATTTGTATGTTGGGTTATTAAAAACTAAGAAGTTGTGGGGCTCTTATTGAATGCCCTCCAAATTTTTAAGAGGTTTGTTTGAGGAAATTTATTCCTAAACCTTATGTGACTTCATCATATTCTGGGGTGCAAGAAACACCATTGAATAAATTAAATGAATATGGAAGCAAAAGAGAAAGATGAAAGTGGAATGGAAGAAATGTGAAAAAATGCAAAAAAGCCCATCCAGGAGAACTTAGGTTTACCAAAATATGTTGTTTAGAGTTGACTTAAACTCAACATGGGTGAGTCAAACTCTAATGCATAAAATGAACTATATCCTTATAGAGGTGACCTCCTAGTCACTCCTACTCTCTTGGAAAAACTTATTCAAGTGGTGGTGGAACCGAGGGATGTTTTGTTCAAGAGGAAGCAAAACGTCACAAATGGCAGTTGGGTTGTTTGTGTTGTGTTCTTGAATGTGTTGTTGATTGTTGTGATGGTTTTAATTTCTTGTATCCAATTTTCCCTCACACCAAGGCACATCAAGGTCTTAGAGGAGAAGTTGGATGTTTTATTTGAACATTTGTTTTGACTTGTTGATCTCATGATGAAATCGAGGGTTTCTTTGTTTGTTTTGAATGTTTTATTTGTTGTTTGCCTCGTGATATGATGAGGGCTTCCCTTTTTTTATGTTTTTGAATATTTTGATGAGTTTTTAATGCAACTATTATTAAATGAATGCAAGTTTTAAATTTCTTCTCCTAATTTTTAAGATGAATTAATTACTATGAAAGGGAAATATGCATGCAAACTATAGGGCTTATCCTAATGCAATTTATCTATTTTTTTGTCTTTTTGAGATAGATTTTGAGATGAAATTATTCTAATAAATGAAATTTGCGACTAATTTAACAATTCAATAAATTAAAACTAGATCTATAAAAAGTAATAAAACTAAGAGAAAATAAAAACAAGTTTACTTCCTCAAGGGAAAGAGTGTTTGTTGAATTGCTAATTACTATTCCTAATCTACAAAGTAATATAAAACTTGTAGTCTAATGTAAAGGTGCTAGTGCTAGGCCTGTGTCCTCGGAGATTCAACTTTTGTGGTAACCTTCTCTACAACAATTGGGCTCTCTGCTTGATGACAAGAAGGGATGGGGATTTGAGGAAATTTGCAATGAAAGAAGCTTAGAATCTTTGATAAATATAAAGAAAGAAAAAGGCTCTCAAATTTGTGTGAAGAGCATAAGGATGAAAATGGGGTTGCTATGCATAAGCTTGGAAAGACAAAAACACATGAAAACAACCTTCTAAAGGGAAAGTTTTGAAACTTTTCAAAACAAAAATTAAAACAAAGAAAGAAAAGGCTCTCAAATTCCCACAAGAAGTTTGCTTGAGATGAAGCTTGTGAATGTGTGAGATAAGAGACTCAATCATTCATGCATGCTAAACAATGAAGAGAGGAGGAGTATTTATAGGTAGAAAATGGGTAGGATTGGAGGGAAAAATGAAGGGATAAGCTCACAAGGAAGAGTTAACTAAATATTAAATGGGAAAGTTTCCAAGAATAGAAGAGAAGATAGGAATGTTATAAGAAGAAGAGTGAAGAAAAATAAGAGAGAAGAAGAAGTGAATTTGGCAACTTTCATGAGGAGATAAGAATTGAACGAGTTTGATTGGACAGAAAGTGAGAAGGACTAGTTAGCATGGAAAAAGAAAAGGAGAAAAATCAAGAAGAAAAGCTAGAACTGAAATAACTCACACACATCCAATAATGACAGGGTCACCACTTTTGAGACCTAGGTCACCCCTTTTGCTAGAGTAAGTCACCTAGGAGACCCTGAAAGTCTATAGGGCAACCCTCTGGAATAGGATTGAAAAGGTTTGATAGGTAAAGCACAAGATCTAGGAATTGAGCTCAGACGTTGAACAAGGTGGGTTAGGGGCTAAAGAGGTCGGTGGATGCATCATCAAGCATGATATTGTTGAGAGAAGTATGATTCACACCTTTGAGAGTTTGAGCTAGATTAGCATATCATCATTGGACTAAAATATAGGCATGTGCACGTTTTTGGAACTCACAAACACAAAATACATTGGCACATACACTTGAAGAAGTCCTTGTGGGAAGATAATATATTGCACTTAAGTAAGATTTGGGGACTTTCCCTTATATGTTGGTTTATGGTAAAGAGGTGAAATTACCTATTTCAATTGAGCTACCAATACTAGAAATTATTCACCAGCTAGAAATTGATGTAATGTATGTAAGGCTAGGTAAGATACTAAAATTAGAGGAACACAAAAATGTTGCCAATACCATACAAGAAAGCTTTAGGAGACAATCAAACAATGGTTTGACAAGTGGGCCACAATGCATTTTTTTAGAATTGGTGATATCATTCTCAAATGAGACAAAGATAGAGAAAAACTTGTACAACATAGTAAATTTGATTCACTATGGAGTGAAATGTATACTATTGCAACTTGCAAGTAGGCTAACTTATTTGAGGTACCAACTCTTGATGGAACTATGTTGTCAATCTTAGTTAATGGGATACATCTCAAGTTGTATGTATAAATATTTCATTTTTTTGTATATAATTCTCCTTGTTCTTGTTTATCCATGTCCCTATGTCTTTGCCTCTATAATTATCCATTTTCAAACATCATCATGTTCATTTTGTGTACATTATATTCCCATCCAATCCAAATCTCAATCTAAAATTATTTTCAAAAAATTTGAAAGTCCTACCAATTGAGTTAGCTCATGATGAAATCCTTCCCCAACTTGGAAATTTTTAGGTTACAAGCCCTATGGAAAAAATTCTATGTGGAATGCACCATACCTTAAAGAAAATGAGCTCTCTATGTGGTTTATGATGAAAAGGAGTGTGAATTTTCCAATCATGTTGCATTTGTTTGATCTAACGACTCCTATTAATTCTAAATATTTTTATAATATGTTAGTATGCAAAACCTTGACAATCATCTAATATGTTTCAACATTTTAATCTTGATTGTCAAATAAAAAGATGTATGCCATGTCAAAAGTAGAATAAATGGTTCATGTGCCTTATCAATAGCCACATGTCATCATCATTAGAAGTTTTACTAAAAGAAAAGAATGTCAAAAGGAAAATTCCTAGCAATTGTCACGTGTTCCAAGGATATAATCTAAGCCATTAAAACAAAAAATAAGTTTTCAACAAAAGAAGGAAAGGGTAGCTTGCCTATCATGTTAGAATACCACATGCCATTACCACGAGGAGTTTCACAAAGGAAGGAAATAATAGAACTTGGGTTCATGCCATTATGACACATCATCCCCAATGACCAATTAAATATGAACATTTAAAATTTTAAAATTTTTGCACAAGCTAGCTACCTCCATGGCTGAATTAATGTAAGTTTGATCAAGAATTCATCTATCACTACTTCTGAGGCTATAAATATAGAAATTCGTGGCCATTTTCTTATGTGGCAAGCACATGATTTAATCTTGTAGTGCAAGAAAAAAGAAATTTCTAACTACAAGGTGTGAAATTTTGGCTACATCCCCTAAATTTCTTGCAAAATATATTTTAGAATACCTAGTGTGATTAAGCTACAAGTGTTCTAGCAATGAAGAAGGGTGGAAAAGGTAAGGGACCCTTGTGACCTCTACCCATACTAGCATTGCCGACTATGAAGAGAATGCTCTCCATCTCATAATTAGGCTTGGCATATTCATCCTTCATAGCTATGTACCCCAATGAGGTGGTTGCAAAACTAGGTAACCCTATTCCATTCACCCATACAGTTAAAGTTAATATTATATCAAATGATGTTGATTTAATTTTCTATCCTATGCTTTTAACAACCATAACTTACCTTACGGAAGGCACCTATCAACATGGGAAGGCAACCCTTGAGAAGTACTCCCTAGATGCCAAAGATAGTTATACAAATAGAATATGGACATCCTTCTTCCCATGGTACCTTGCCCCTAATATCCATCCTACCCTAGATATTATCATGGCCAATGTATAACAATATGACCTATCCACCCAAACCATCAAGGGGAACGGAAGAGGCTTCCCATTTAAATGCTATATCACTACAAAACTCATTAGAAAAATGTTGGGTATCCCTTAGGTTTATTCAACTACTCTACAAATACTCTTGTGAATTTATGGAATAAGTTGCTAGATCAAGTCACCTTCCTAAGAGGCCTCTATCTCAAACAACACCTCAATGTACCTCTTAAATTCCTTATGTAACTGGATCAATTTGGATCTGATGCTATAGATTGTGTAGTATGGTTTCATATTCTGGGAATGAATGATGATAAATCTATATACCTTGTGCAAGCAACAATCATGTACAAGCTATACAAGGCCCCAAAAGGGGAAATTGTGTGGCTTGATTTATTAAACCATTTAGAAGAGAAAATATAATCTTGGATCTCAAATTTTAATGTTATCAAGGTGTTTAGGTAGCCATCCCTTCTTATCCATATGATATTACACCAATGATATACTTTGTATCTCCACCTCAATCCCAAATTCTGCCAAGCACAAAAGGGATAGACCCAGTCACTATATGCATATCGTATCTACATAAAATATCAAGCTACTATGATCATGTATAATAATTCCCCATACCCACTATTAGCCTTATAACCAATGAAAAAGCCACAAGACTCTCAAAATCTTGTATAATTATTCTTAAAACTAATTGCAAGGGTGACTAGTTTTTTGTCATGATAGCACAACCATTAAGGTCCATGGTTATTTGGGAAAAGTATTCAATCTCCCAAGGTGTGTGACCAAATGATTTTTTCCCCTATAATACATGTGATAGGTGGACATAATTGGTTCATAGTATTGCAATAGTAGAGGAAAGGTCACCTTCCATCATCTCCTACATCCCTACCTCAAGGTTGTGGTGATTAAGCAAAAGTCCATTAGGGTCCTAAATGTTGGGATAAGGTGCCATTAACCTTGTAAATCCAATATTGTATTTATTCCATATATTATTTGTAATTTGTACTTACCCATAAGGGATGTACAAGTTTCACCAGTAGTTTGTTATAGAGTTACTTTTAATGCTCAAGGAATCTCGGTAAATAGTAAATGAGATGAGGTGAAGAATATTGGTGCCTATCTTAGGGAAATGTATTTTTGGGCTGTTATGACGCATGTCATAAGTTTGTAAGAGCATCTATGACAACTTACAATTGTCATAAGGTGTAAGAGATTCTATGACAACATATGACAGCAATTATTGTTTTGTAAGTTCCTATTTTTGGCTCTAGGTGCCTATATTGGGAAGATGCCCATGGTAGGTGTAAGAGAATCTGTAAGAAGATAATTTTGGAGTATCCCAAGATAGAAAAGTTGGATTTTGTCCATCTCCCACAAATTTATTTGGTAACAGGTTAAGTGAGAAATTTTTTGTACACAGGTGCTACTAGATTGAAGAATGAAGAGGAGATTGGAAGTGGATGTATTGTAATCTTGTTTTGAAGATAATACAACTTGGGCCTCTCTTCTTGGTGGAGTTTTTTTCCTACAAGGGTTTCTCCACGTAAACACTGTGTTATGTGTTTATTCTTTTGTTCCATTGCTACCTTGTGTTGTGAGATCTTGCATTCTTATGTTGCTAATTTGTGCCTCTTTGTTGTTGCTATCTTATGGTGATGTTATTGTTGTTATAAGTTCATCTAAGGTGGTTTTATCAAGCATCTTAGAGTGGCTGATTTTAGCATCATAAAGAAGTTGAATTGTTTCATGGTGTTTCAAGGATTAAGCAAACTTTTTTTCAGATTTGCATACAATTTTTAGATTTCTATATTGTAGTAGTCAAAGCCTTGTATCTCACCAATTGGTACATATCTTGGTGATTTGATGATTAACAATTGGATTAGAGATTGTTCATTTATTACAACTAGATCTAGTTGAAGACCAATGGATCTAGTTGAAGACCAATGGATCTATGATTTGGTGGATACATTTGTTAGTTGGTTGAAGAAAATAAATAGCGGTGAGTTGAAAATTCACTCATGATTTGTGCTCAGAGCTAGAGGCCAAGAAGAGTCCCAATGAAGAGGAAGTGTAGAAATATGTTGGTGCATGGCAAATTGCAACACCAATTCCTACAGTAAAACCATAAAAGACCTTCTACAAGAATTTTTCTACCTACCACCCAAAGATCAAGAATGACTAGAAGATTATGCTTAAGAAATTAGGCTAGAGTGAACATGGGATGAATACCTGGTGGAAACACAAGCAAGAGATGGGCCATACAGGAGAAAAGATAGGAGAATTGGCCCTAGATGAAAAATGGGATGGCCTCTATGAAGGGGCACATCATAGCACCACCTCATCTTACACCCCACAAGATCCTAATCTCAAGATGGAAACAATAATAATATCATCCAATGAAAAAGAAGTGGAATCAAGATCATGAAGATATGAAGGAGGTATAGACCTAGAAAAAGTGGTACCATACACATTCGTCAGGCCATCAAACAACACAACCATTACAAGAAGTTCTAATAGGCTAAACAATGAGAAGATTTCCCAGAACAACTAAGGAGTGGGCTAGTGCCACCTCCTCATCATCCCAAATACTACCCATAGCAAGACAAATCTTATTTTGATCATCCATGGGAGAAGATGATGATCCTAAAGAAGAGAAGAGAAAGAATCTATAGAAGGGTGATGATGCCCCAAAGAAGAAGGTCAAGAAGAAAAAGATTGAGGATACTGCAAATCAAAGCAGCCAGAGGGTGGTGCACAACAAATACAAGCATCCATGGTCCCCACTATAAGTACTCCTCACTCTTATTCTCACTTTTCAATTCAACCCTCCCTCATTTCCCCACAAGTACACATGCCCTCTTCCCCTCTATCCAATTCTATTCTCTTGCCTTCCTCTTTGTATATGCCAATTCCTCCACCTCCATTCCCCTCCCATAGGCTCCTATTTCCAAAACTTCACAAGGTCCCATGTAGAAACCATACATGCAACCACCCCCTAATTATAGTATCCTCCACAATTCTTTCATCCCCAATTTCCCCTTCCATCAAGCCATTATCAAATGGCTATACCCTAATTTCTACCAACTAGACAATATCACCTTCTTGCTCACCAACCACCTCCCTGGGCCTGAGATCGTAATAACCTTCATCCCCCTCAAATTTTGTGTAGCTCTTAGATCCCCAAGATATTATCCCTTCTTCTCCTACACACCAAATAGTCTCATCCATTCCTATTTTCTCTCTCGGGGCCACTCAATTTCCCCATGGAGAGACTATAGTCAGGGACTTCACCTTGTATCAACAACAAATGCAAAAAATAGAGGTAGCTACTCAAAATAAATACACAAAGAGAAAGATAAAGAAAGGCATTCCTATAGAAAAATGTGTGAGGATGAAGTACGAACCCATGCATAATGCCATCCATTTTGTGCACTTTGCTCCCCTAGTTGACAAACCTAAAGAATACATGCAGGCTAGTGACTGTTAGATGGAGGTAGTGAGCATCACAATCAAGGATGCAAGAAATGAAGATAAAGCAGAATTCCTACAAGAAGGTGCAAAAGTAGTTAGTTCTTCACTAATCTCCATGGAGAAGAAACTAAAAAAGAAGAGCAATGAGTTGGAAGAATCAAAGTAAGCAATTAAGGCCTCCAAACTAAAGATCAAGGAATTGGAAGGCCAAGTGATTGTGGTGGCATTAAAAGGTCATTGAAGCTGAGGACACATAGGTAAAAAAATCTAAAAATTAGCTCTCATATGTCCAAGCCAAACTAAAAGAGGTGAGCATGGAATTGGCTATAGCAAAAAGACAAATAGTCATAGAAAAGGCCACTACAAATTTAATAATAAAACAAGTGAAGGACCTAAAGGCACAATTGAATCAAGAGAAAGTTGATGTAGGTGTCAAGACCAAGAGATAGGATCTCTAAAATAAAAAATGAGCAGTCAAGGTTATCAACTCAACAAAATCTAGAATTAGGTAGATACCCAGACCCAAACCGTCAAGGGACTCATAAAAAAGTGAGAAAACCTCAAAAACAAACTAAAATCACTCAATGTGTCGATTCCTAATTAGCACTATTAGTAACATGTGCAGTAGGCATAGACCCACTCCTTTTGTTCTTTAGCTAATAGGCTTACAAACAAATACCACATGGTGTACGCCTAGGGAGTTGTAGAAAAGATAGAAGTAAGCTCTCCTTAAAGTGGTGCAAAGTATTGAATCTTCTAGGATAATCTTCATCTAATGGCCTAGGGATGTGTAGCCATTCTCCAACATTTCCTTTCCATGATACCTCTCGATTGCCCAATTTTGATATCTATAGCTCCTCCATTGCATCACCAAGTAATTCCAATGCACAAAATTGTCTTGGGTGGGGAATCAATTTTGATGAAATTCAAATTTCATCTTGCAGGTACCTCCTAGCATTCATTCCCAACAATTACCAACCTCTACAACAAACTGAGCATAGTTTCACCTACCCAAAGAGTACCGGTGTAGTACTTCCTGGTAGAATTTGTTAATCTAGTACCTCTTTCTCCCCCCACATATGTCAACCACCATTAGAGGCATTCATTGTGTCGAGTTCACATATCAAATATATTTTCTGCTATCGACTTAGGATTCAAAATCCAAACATTTTTGGGAGAAATCTTAACTGTGAGTTGGGTGATCTTGTTTTAAGTATGGGCTTGCATACCTCTTGGTATTTAGAATTTTTTTTATATGGATGAGCTATTGAGCCTTATGTATAAATATTTTTGTCAACCTTTTATATTTAAGTAGGGGAGCCTCTATGTATGTGACGAGTATTAAGTGCATTATATATATGTAGCTACTCAATACTATTAAAAGCATTAATATATGAGGTTGTTACCCTATGAATTTTTGACTCATGGTAATGCATATGAATTTATTTGATACATATATGTTACATTTATTTCCTTCATTGTCAACTATTGCACCATGAGATGCAAAGCTTTGTCTTAGATACAATGGAAAATCTATTCTAGCTTATGGCCTTTTAATTTTTTTGTTATTTACTTTCAGCATTCTTTCCCTTTTCACCTCTCAAAAAAGTAGTTCTAAGTTAGAATAGATAAGGAGCTAACCCTTAACTTGAAGATTGATTTGCTAGTGATGTCTCACGCTTGTACATCTTTCCATTACATGTTGGTCATACATGACATATCTATAAATTTATATTGAAAATACATTTGAACCATCAACATAAAGTTCTTGTTTAACAAGTCATTAACTTAAAATAGGAAAATAGATAACTAACCTCACTTATTAAGGGACACATCAATTAAGAGTTTTTCAACCACAAAGGAAATGTGTTGAAAAGTTGATTCCAACTCTAAAGACCGCAATCTCATCCTGTATCATCACAAAGATGTTATTATCCTTTAGTCTTAAAAGATTTATCCTCCTTAAGCATCTAGAGGTAAAATACAATATATGAAAAAATAAAGAAATAACTTATTAAATTATAGAAATTTAAACTTTATATTATGAACATAGTTACTCCAAACGAAGTTAAAGCATGAATATTGTGATGGGTAAAACACAGGAATAATCAAATCAATAACAAACCCAAAACATCAATGGAATATGAAGGTAAAAAGGATTTAGGAGTAAAGAAGAGATACTTACAACCTTTACCTTACGCTTCCATTGCTCGCCTTTTCTTTCTTGATCTTGATGGAGATGAAAATGGCCCTCAGGAAGCTTGCTTCCTCGCTTCGATTCCTCAAGATGACAAGGAGAAGTTGGCTCGAATACTTGTTTGTGTTAAAGATAAACTTCAACACAATGTGAATGGATGATTTATGAAGTGATGATAATGGGGGTGCCAATGGCACGCTATATTTCCTAAAGCATAAGTTTACTCGAATGATGGATATGAAATGAAGAAGAAGAGGGTTGTATTTATAGAGTTGTGTGAGAGAAGATCAATGGTTGAGAAGAAATAAGAAGATCAATGGTTGAGAAGAAATAAGAAGATCAATGGAGGAGAATGTTTGAGAGAATGTGCGCGAATAGGACATGTGTCATTCAAAAAGAAGTTTTGTTGAGTTAACTGCTTTCTTGATGAGGATGAGTTTTATTTTTCTTAAATTAGAATATATTTTTCTAATTTAAGAGCAAAGTTGCTTTAACTCAGCTTTTTTTTTTTAAAGATAATGTGCCTGGTGAACTTTTTAACGTGACTAGTAATGCTGGTGCGACACACCCTCCGGCTCCACGTGAATGCTTTTTTCCTGGAGCAATGAACCGGTGAGGCCACAACACGGGAGACCTCATCCCCTAGCAAGAACACTTCAAACCCGCGAGCTCGTTGGCCCAATGAAGGCATAAAGCCTGCAAGCTTGTTGGCCCAGCGGGGGTTTGAACTCTGGTGGTTGCCACTACAACTGAGCGACTTAACCACCGAACTACGCCCTCATCGGCACTTTAACTCAGCTTTTGCTTTTGTATGACAAGGTGAATTTATTTTTAGAAGATTTGAAGATTTTTTTGGAAGATAAGAAAGCATAATTAAATAAATAGATATATTTAATTATTTGTAGATAATTTGGAAGAATAAATAAAATATTTAGATATATTTTATTTTGTGAAGATTTTAGATTTTATTTAAATAAAATTGCACTTTATTTAAATTTGGAAGAATAAAAAAATTTAATTAAATAATTAAATTATTTAGTTATTTAGAAGAATGAAGTTGATGTATATGAATTTAATTAATTAAATAAATGTAATTTATTTAATTAAATGGGAGGAAGTGAATCAAATAAATAAATAAATTTATTTATTTATTGATAGAGGAATACAAAGATGAAATAAATATTTAAAATATTTATTTAAGTAGAGTTGTGTCATTTTTAGGTGTATACCTTTTACCCCTCTTTGATGCAATGTGTTTTATCACGTTATTTCAAAGAATAATAATTTTCGACAGTGATACATGCCCTAGTTTGCCCCTGGTACAAGTTTAACGATAGGATGCCCCCTTGGGAGATTGGACGGGAAGACAACAAAAAGCGTGAGATGGACAATCTCATGAAGAAGAAGGTGAAAAGTGGGTTAGGTGGAGAAAAATGGGATACGGTTTAGAGAAAAGGACATGGGAAGTAGTCACAGTTAGCTATGCTTCACTTGCTATATATAGGAGTTGGGTCCACAAGTTCTATTCATTTGCACACTTGTCCTTAGTTGATTGGTCTTTGAGAGCTTAGGAGAGCATGGCAGCTAGAGTAGTCGACAGAGAGATGGATATTCCACGTGAGGAGCACTGGTTTGAGCGAGTCTGATGGTTCGATCGGCCAGCTGAGGCAGGACTAAAAATATGTAGTTCGTCAAAACTTGCTAAAAGTCATTTATTAGGGCAATAAATGCTTAGGAAAAAAAGCTAGGACAGATGCGTCAAACTACAGTTCAACGCATATACGCTCCGAAATGGCGCATACATTGCTAAGTGATGCATATAAGAAACCTTATGGCGCATATGATAGTTTGGCGCATATAGGTTATGAATTGGCGCATCTAATGTGGAACAGCGCATGTGACATAAGAAGTGGTGCATGTGCCAAAATGACACATACACGTCAAAGGGCGGCGCATTCATGGTGAAGAGGCGCATATGATATGGATCGGTGCATTTGCACTAGGAAAATTAGTTGACTTAACAAAATTAACCCAATTGGCACCTTGATCGATGCGTTAATTGATAAGTGATCTCTGAGATTGCCGAGAATCTAGTCAAGAGATGATATGCTTGTTTTGATTAATTTGATATGTTAAGTCAATGATAGGATAGTTTGATTGCTTAGAGTAGGTTTGCTTGGATATGGATTTCTTTGATGTTATGCTTTGCTTGGTTGCAAGAGGATATCTGGGATACCCTTATGTCACGAGAGCAGTTCCCTTTGCCATTATTGCAGTGGTACATGTTGACAGAGATTGACCGCGAGGCGCTTGGTGCCATGGGGCTTCATCATGTTTGTTTCATGCCCGAGGTTCGCACGAACCGTGCCATGTTGACTACAGTGGTGGAGCGATTCCACAGCGAGGATGGGACATTCCATCTACCGACGGGGGAGATGGCGATTACCTTAGAGGACGTGTACAAGATTTTGCACCTCCCTATTCAGGGAGAGTTGGTCAAGTATGAGTCACAACGGGACACTGGATTGGCAGATTGTAGACTCATGTTCGATGACCTAGAGTTGGTTAAGCAAGTGATTTCGTGGCAGGACATTTATGACTGTTATGACTACTTCCTAGGTATAGTGGCGGGATTGATCGATGGCGTAGTATGCCCCGATAGGAGGTCACACGGCTTCTCGATTGGCTAGGGGAGGGTGTTAGAGAGCATGATCACTGATGGGACCTAGTATGCATGGGGTGTGTGCGTGCTTGCACACTTATACAGAGATATGCACCAGGTGGTGTATCACTGAGGAGCCAGTTTGTTAGCAGGTGTGTCTCTTTTACAGTTTTGGTTGTGGGAGCACATAGCTATCACACGGCTAATATGTCTATTTCACAGGCAGAGGGGTGAGCCCTACAGTTATGGCTATGCAGGCGTGATTTCCTAGCACAAGTTGGGGAAGCTCGAGTATTGGAGACACGCATTTGATAATGTAGATTAGGTTCTCTGGCGCCCATACCTATACTGTGAGGTATGGGATGATGAGGCGGACGAGCTTCCGTATTACTTCCAGACTCGGTGGCTTATTGGCAAGATGAGATATATACTAGAGTGACAGATTGTGAGCAGGGTACAGAGGTAGTTTGGCCAAGTATAGGGCAGACCACAGGGGCAGGCATGTTTTACGAGGACCCATGCAGAGAGATACAGGTGGGGTCTCGTGGCATCATACAAGGAGGCTTTGACAGACTTTCAGTAGATTCCTCATGTAGCTTGGTCCATGAGGAGGGACATAGTGGATGCTGGCATGACGCCAGATTACGAGGAGTGGTTCACGGCGCATCCATTCCCCAGATACTCAGGGCCTGGAGAGTTAGCTCCTCGTATAGATGAGGAGGATTTAGATGACAATGGTGGAGCCGGTAGGAGGAGAGGAGGATAGAGGAGGGGGAGAGGAGGTCAAGGAGATGATGGAGCAGATGGAGGAGGAGGTGGCAGACCTAGATAGAGGAGGAGGTCCAGGGAGGGACCTTCAGGTTAGTAGGCAGTTGCACAGTCGCAGGTTGTAGGACAGGTGCAGGCACAAGTGCCAGCACCGCAGAGGCAGATATCGCCACCACAGCAGGTGGTACAGCAGTAGGTATAGAGGCAGGTGCCAGCACAGCAGGCTCTGCAACCTGATTTACAGCGGCAGGCTATTGTGACATTATAGGGTCAGATTAGGCAGCTGAGGGCCCATCTAAGAGAAGCAAAGTCTCAGAGAGATACGGATGCGAGACGACTATCAGAGGTATCTAGAGAGAGAGACACAACCTTGGCTAGTATGTGAGTGATGAGAGCAGAGAGAGATGCATCTGTGGTAGCTATGGGTACATATGGTACTTCTACCTTTTTGGTTTCACAGGTGCAGCAGGCACAGACACAGTTGGCCCAGGTTCAGAGTGAGCTTGCCAGAGCGCAGGCTCAGGCTCAGTACTACAGAGGGTTATACCATGGGGCAGTGTTAGCGGATCAATGTGCACCTAGCTTCAAGAGCTAGTCTATGGCATCTCAGAGGGTAGGTGGGTCTCGATCTGTAGGCTCAGTGAGGGGCCCACAACAATCAAAGGAAGAGAGAGGAGAGGGTAGCGCAGGGAGCAGTGCTCCACGACAGCAGGGTTAGCCAGACTTGGACACTTGTACCATTTTTTGATTTGATGTACACATTTTGGATGGCTAAGATAGCTTGTATATGTATTATTTTTGCCTCGAGACATGTATCACCATCTTGTTGTATTTTGTATACACATTATGATAGGATTCTAAGAGATTTGGATAGATATTTTGATATGTTATACATTTGGACACGGTTTTATGGTTATATGATGATGCAGTTATTGGTGTTTTATATGCACATGTTCTATGTTTATATGTTATGGATGCACTCTAACTTATGATGTTTTGTATATGCGATGTATACTAGATGGATTTGGTATGCAAATGTGAATGTTTATGGATATGATTATATAGATCTGTATGGATTTGTCTATGTTTTTGATTTTTGATATGATATGCAGATGCAGATGTATATGGATGACCTAAAAATGTATGGAAAATGATCTAATGTATTTATTATGTGTGCAAATGATTTGATCATGTGAATGACTATCTCATGTGATATGATATGATACTTATGTGATGTTTTTGATATGTCCAAATGTACTCAATCGACATAGAGATGATATATATAGGCGAAAGAAAAGAAAATGAAGAAATACAGGCTTTCATTTGATATACTGCAAAATTTTCTTATTGTATGGATGATATGGATTTTTGGATATGGGATGGATGTGGATTGTCATCTTGCTATTGCAAGTCTTTTGCTTTCATCATTGGGCACTTTTTACACTTCTTTACAAAATGGTAGGGATCTTGTTCCATAGTTGGCCAGTAGTATCCCATGTGTATGAGTTTCTTAGCTAGGGTAGGGCCACTAGAGTGGGTCCCGCATATACCGTTGTTCACTTCACTCAGGGCAGTTTGATATTCCTCACTATCGAGACATCTAAGGAGAGTACCATCGAGACCTCTGCAATATAGGGTATTGGCGACAATGGCATACCAGGATGCCTAACGGATAAAGGTTTATTTTTGGTTACTGGAGAGATCAGGTGGGAGGGTATTATGTTTAAGATAGGCAAATATTTTTCCATAGAGGGGGGAATCAGTTCCAACAATGTGGCAAATGATATGGGATTTAGGGGTGTCGTATGTAGGACAGGATACTGGCTCAACCAAGAACTCATAACGTGATTGATTATCTGGAATATCAATGAGAGATGCGATCATTGCCATGGTGTCTACAACTTTATTCTATATCCTTGGTATCTGTTCAAAAAAGATCTTGACAAAGTATTCTTTGAAGTCATCTACCATTCATTTGTAAGGGATCAATTTCTCATTTTTTGTCTGGTAGTCATCATTTACTTGATTTATGACCAACTGTGAGTCGCCATATACCTGAAGTTCTTGGATATTCCATTCAACTGCTAGCTTGATGTCAATGACTAGGGCTTCATACTCTACCACGTTGTTAGTGCAGGGAAAGAGTAATCTGTATGATTTAGGAATGGTGTCGCCACTAGGTGTGATCAACAAAATACCTGCCCCCAATCCATGCTAAGTGTATGAGCCATCGAAGTACATTTTCTAGGTTGTTGTGGTTACATGGAGGATAGATTCGTCTGGAAATTCAAAGCTCAAAGGGCTATTATCTATTAGAGGTGCATCTGCCATTTGATCTGCAAGTACCTGGCCTTTTATTGCTTTTCTGTCTACATATTCGATATCAAATTCGCTGAGAAGCATGACCCATTTGGACAATCTACCTGTTAGGGCTGCCTTGTTGAGCAAGTACTTGAGTGGATCAATTTTTGCTACCAGTTTGACTGAATGTGACAACATCTAATGTCTCCACTTTTGTGAGGCGAAGACCACAGCGAGACATGCTCTTTCGATTGGTATATATTGCAATTCATACCCAACAAGTGTTCGACTGATGTAGTATATAGCTTGTTCTTTCCCGTCATAATTTTGTTGTGCGAGGAGAGCTCCTAGAGCTGTTGGTGTGGCCGAGATATACAGTAGCAGAGGCTTACCCTAAATTGATGGCATCAATATAGGTGGTTTCATGAGATACTCTTTTAACTGCTGAAATGCCTGTTCACATGAATCATTCCACTTGAAAGGGACATTCTTATGTAGAAGGTGAGAAAATGGGTGGCACTTGTCTGCAAATTAAGAAATGAACCTTCTGATAGATTGTAATTTTCCCTGTAGGGACCTTAGATGAGTGATATTTTTAGGAGGTGGCATTTCCATGATGGCCTTCACTTTAGCTGGGTCGACTTCGATTCCATTGGTGGACACTATATATCCTAGCAGCTTACCTGAGGTAACTCCAAACACGCATTTCTTTGGATTGAGGCACACATTAAACTTTTCCAGCCTGTTGAAGATTTTTTCCAATAGTACCAGGTGTCCTTCTCTTGTGAGTGATTTTGCCAAGATGTCATCAACATAGTCTTCCATTATAGTGTGCATCATATCGTGGAAGATTGTGGTCATAGCTCTCTAATATGTTGCGCCAACATTTTTCAAACCAAATGGCATGACACACCAACAATAGGTGCCCCAAAGACATGTGAATGCAGTCCTATGTTGGTCTTCAGGTGCAATTTTTATCTGGTTATATTCGGAAAAACCATCCATTAGTGACAGCATAGTGTGCCCTGCCATGAGATCTACAATCATGTCAATGTTTGGCAGAGGGAAATCATCTTTCGGGCAAGCTTTGTTCAGGTCCCTTAAATCATTACATATTCAGACTCTGCCATCTGGTTTGGCAACTGGTACTATGTTCGAAACCCATTCAGGATAGTCTATTGGTCTGATGAATCCAACATCTAACAGTTTCTTTATCTCTTCTTTCACCATGAGGGCCACATGTGGGTGCATCTTTCTAAGTTTTTGCTTTACTGGCTTAGCTCCTCAAGCTAAGGATAAGTGATGCATTATGAGATTTGGATCTAGCCCTGGCATGTCAGCATATGTCCTGTTACTGCCTGCATGAGCAGTCAGGTTTCAAGCATTTAGGCATGCAGGTTCTCTCCCGAGAAGGTCCAAAAAGGTCCTAAGTCTTTGGGCTTTCTCATCATATTTCAAACAGGACCTGATACTTCTTGAGATGAGGTCATCATCATCATATTTTAATATAACTTGATATTCTGAAGGGGGGGTGATATTTCCAAATATCAGTCATATTCTAAATATCACCCCGATGTTACAACAAAGCTACAGTGCACCCTGATATTTCTGCCCGGGGGGTGATATTTCAAATATCGGGTCATCTTACGAATATCACCCTTGCCACCGAAGATCACCCTGATATTGCAACATGACAATGACGTCATCAGGATCGGTGGGGTGCATCAGGTGGTCTTCAGGACGATGTTGCATATCAGGTAGTGCGGTCAGGTGATACTTTCCTATGGGGTGATATTTCCCACAGGTGATATTTCGTATCAGGATGATGCGAAATATCAGGTGATATTTCTTATTGGATAATGCAGCAGGAGGTGCGCTGATGTCAGGGTGATATTGAGCGTCGGGATATGATGCAAGAGGATGATGATGAGGTTTAAGCTGGCGTCATTAGGAGCAAAATCACCAACATCATATATGCTCACGGCCTAGTATATAAGGTATGGAAGAGGTCGCTGCGGGGTGCATGTGGGATAATTAGTTCCCACAAATTTGAAATATCAGGATCATGATTTTTGACGGGAAAAGTTTTCAAAGGAGCCTACGACTGCTGCATTTTCCAAAGGCCGCGGGTTGGAACGCCATTAATGGCGAATGTTACAGGGTATGGGCGAAGGTATTGACAGATCTACGGCCCAATTGAAGATGTGAATCCCCAGGTGGCGGTGCAAGGCTCGAGACTACTCCTTGTCTCCTCCTCTACCTGCTGCATTTAATGTTTGAGCGCCATTTTCTCATAATGTGTTGTATCTGGCAAATTTTGAATTTGCCAGGGAATTTAATGCTGAGTACCTTCTTGTTGTATATAGCAGGTGGTGTTGCTCATTTGTAAGGTTGTTGAAAACTGGACAAAATTTTGGTGTTGTGATAGGATACAACTTCATTGGTGGCTTTGTCTTGGCTATCTTGTGAGTTTATGAGTCTCATGTTGTATGTTTTTCTGCATAAATCTACTGATATCATGCTGATTGAAATGAGTAATGATATATTGCATGTGTTCTATTATTTGTCTCTGAATTGATTGTGTTTTCTTCTGAATCCTAAGCATCTAAGGGGTGTTTATCATTCTAGAATATAGGTTTACTATGTTGAATGCTTGATTTCTTACTTTTGCTCAAGGAGCAGATTGAATGTTTTAGATCAAGTATTGGGAAGAATGTATTGCAGTGAGGATGCTGTAAGTAGAGATAACTGAATACTAAATTTTGGGAGGTATCTGTAAGGCAGATACTAAAAACCCCCCTTGATATCTAGTCTTTGGTATATGTTTATCCTGATCACCCACATGTGTCACCAGTCTAGTCTTGTATTGAGGTTACACCCAAGGTCCTAGTTTTGCATCCAAAACACCAAAATCAAACTCAAACTTCAAATTCAAACCATTAGGACCTTAGAAGTAGTTTAGGACCAAAATCCTCTATCTCACAACTGAACATAGGCCCAAAGCTAGCCCCTTTGCACTTATCTCACAGCTTTGGTCTACATAAAGGAGGATTTATCTACTTTGTGTCAACATCCACCTTGTCCACAAGCATATCTTATGGATGTTGAATAGAGAATACCCCCCTAGGTTTTGCAGAGCCTAAAGAAGAAGAGGAGATATCTATAGAGTCTATCTCCTATACTGTTGGCCCCTGGCCCGGAAATCTTATTGATCAATGATGGCTACCTTGTAGGGATAACTGGGAAATATCCAGTCGAATTGAGAAGCAACATGTCCAAGCAAAGTTGATTTGTTTTCTCTTGAAGAAGTCGGTGAATGTTGGTTTTTCTTGTTCTGTTAAGGACTGTGCCATGTGGATCATTCTAGGATTATCACCAGTGCTGACATTAATCATCTCTATTGGTTCTATCAAGATTGAAGATCTCTCCTGATGTGTAAGATTGGATAGAGGGTCAAGCCTTCCATCCTTCAGCACCTTAGAGAGGTTTTCACCATTGGATACGTCTATATTTTTACTATTTTCATGATCTAACACTGCTGCAGAACGGTTTTCACCATTAGATCTTTCTTTCATTTTGACATTTTTGAGACTGAAAGGCTTGGCACTCTCTCCAAAATAGACCTTCTCGTTGAGTTCTATAGCATATCCAGCTCCGTGGTCCCCTGGGGGTATATGATCTCTAAGCTCAAGATAGTCTATGATGGCTTCATAGTTCTCAAAGGTATCGAGCTTAGGGGTAGTACCTTGTAAATCCCAATCTATGAGTTTAGGGTGCACCAAAGGTAAGGGGTCATTGGGTTGATCCGGTTCGATGGTGTTGATGGTTAGGACAGAGTTGTTAAAAGCATGGGTAAAGTCTGCGATGGTACTCTCTATTAGCAGACCTATCAAGGGGGGTATCATTCTTTCCTCACGACTTTCACTATCGTTATTATGCGGAACAGATTCTAGTGGTCTAGCCCTTGGACTTTGTCTCTCATTTGCATGGGTTGGGTCATACTCGTGGACAACATCAATATCTTTTTCATCACAAGATAGCTCTGAGAGACTATCCCACTCATATTCATTTGAATCAGTTTCACTCCCTAATTGCAGTTGCTGAATTTGTTCAACCAGATTACTAGTAGATGTTTCTGGTTGTTTGCCTTTATTTGCTCTGTTGGTTCTTGATGCTCCAGTGTAACCTAGCCCTGTAGTGTCTCGGGCTGTCAAGGTATGAGTTTGGATGGGTTCAGTGATACCATCTTTTCTTGAACTGAGTGGACCGTGTCCTTCATATCCCATTCTTTGTAGCATTTGGAATCCTTGACCATATTGTTCAGTTTGCATAGTGGTATGATAGTCTTGTTGTGTTGATGAACTGCCTTCATCCTTATATAACCATTGCAGGATATCTTTCTCATCACTCTCATCTTCAAGGCTTCCCCATTTGACAAACACACCTTTGGTAGTTTTATCTGCTTTTGATTTGTTTAGAGTAGGTCTTCCATATGATCTTGGAGATAGGGGAGTTGTGCTAAACAGAGGGATTGGGAGATTGTGTATTCACCCAAGCCTTTATCTTTGAGTTTGAGGTCAGGTTGGGGTCCCTTTGAAGAGGAAGCAAGTGTAGTTGGGTCAACACGAGATGAAGATGAAGCAAAGCACGGTTATTAGGGATCACAACTTCAGGTTTAGATTGAATAGAGTTGCAATACTGAAATGGATTGGGGTCACCTTGGATGGTGATCTCTTGACCTTCATAGGGGAATTTAATACATTGATGGTATGTTGACGGCACTGCTTTCAGAGCATGTATCCATGGTCTCCCAAGAAGAATTTTATATGCTCCATATCGAGGACTTGGCAAGCCACATCTTTTACTATAGGTCCCACTTTGATTGGTAAAGTAACAATTCCTTTGGAAGTTCTCTCCTCTTCGTCGTAGGCTTTGATAGTGATTTTGTTTTTTGGATCTATAGCCTTCTCCGAAAACCCCAATGTAAGGATTAGCTTCAAGGTGCAAATATTCAAACCAGCTCCTCCATCGATTAGGACTCTTTTTATCTTGTGTTTCTATATGAAATCTTTGATATGAAGAGAGGCGTTATGGGGTTGGGTGATTGACATATCATCCTTTTTAGTGAATGATGGGGAGTGAGGTGAGGTTATGTGACCTACCATGGTTTGGAACTATTCTTCAGCAAGGTTCGTTGGGATGGAGGCTTCCGCTAAAGCTTTGTCAAGTATGGCCCTATGGGACGGGGATAGACGCAGAAGTTCCAAAATGGAGATATGTGTAGGTGTCTTATGTAGCTGATCCAAGATACTGTACTGATTAGCTAGAGGGGCAGATGCTCCTCTAAGAGTGACTCTATTACTGCGGGTGATAACATTGCAATCTAGATCTTTGTTGATAGTGATCATATTGATGCGTGAATCACTTTCCAAGATATGGTTAACAACATAGTCAAAGCCAACGTTTGTGTAATTTGCGTTGTTAGAGCCACTGTTGTTTTTGTTGAAAGGTCCTCCCTGCTCATAGTTGGGAAGAGGATCCTTGAATGCCTGATGATCACTATTAGAGGTATGTCTGTCAAGTGACACTTTGTTTTGTTTGATCAAGTCTTGGATATTGTGCTTGAGCGCAATGCAGTCGTTGGTTTTGTGCCCCCTGTTTCGGTGGAACTCACAAAAGTCGTTATCGTTCCACCAAGGAGGTTTGACCTTTGGTTCATAGTCCCATGCAGTTGGAAGCGTTATGATCTTACTTGTGACTAGCTTCCATAGGGCGGTTTCCAATGATTCTCCCAAAGGTGTGAATTTTCTCCTAGGTTAAAAATTTGTAAACTGTGATTCAGTATTTCTTGGTTTGTTTTGTGGGGGGTTATTTTGAGGAGTCGATAAGTTGAAGATTGGTTGTTTAGGTGTTGCATTCTTGGCATCTACCACCCCATCATTCACAATGTTTTTGTTCTTTGTCCAGAATCTTGGTTTATCTGTGTTGGTGTTGGTACTAGGAGTGTCTTTATAGAGCTTTATTCAACCTTTGGCGATTAAAGCTTTTTCAATGATTAGACCCATCTCAATGACCTTACTAAAGGAAGTAGGACATTGGATTTGTATCTGATAGCTTAGGTTAGTTTGTAAGTTATGGACAAACATTTCCAGCATTTGTTTTTCATGCATTTGGTGTGGGCACTTACTTGCCAGTTGTCTCCATCTTTGTAGGAAGGCGATGAAAGACTCTCCACCTTTTTGCTTAGTGTTACAAAGATCTAAGATTGAGGTGTCATGCTCAATATTATAGGAAAAGTGCGTGACAAATTTGTCCACAAGTTCGTTGAATGTTCTAATGCTAGGTGGTAGTCTAGAAAACCACTCCATGGCTTGTCCTCCTAAGCTTCGTGGAAACAGTCGCATAAGGTAAGTGTCATTGTGTGCGACCTCAAGGCATGCAGTGTTGAATTCCCTAATGTGGTCCCTTGGTCACCCTTTCCTCGATATTTATCAAATTTTGGCACCTCAAATTTAGAGGGGAAAGGTAGCATGATCAAGGACCTATCAAAAGGATAGGGTGAAATATCCTCTAGGGAGTAATGCTTAGTTGATGCTCCTATTTGCATGTCTGAGAATTGTTGTTGTAAAGCTTGGAAATGTTGGGTCATTAAGCTCAAGGCATCTATAGAGTCAATGGTTGCTTTGCTTTTATCTGTGGGTACTTCCTCATGTGTGCTTCCCTCAGGGTTTCTTTCTTCTTCAAGTTCTTTTAGAGCCTCTACATCAAAATCTTTAGGGAGCTTGACTCCTAGATGTGCTAGGTGTAGAAAGAATTTGGTAGGATCTTAGGCAAGTACCTTATCCATTATGTGTTGAAATCTTTTGTCTTGTGTTTGGAGGACCTCTTCCATAGAGATTTCCTCATCACTTTCGTGAGAGTTTGGAATAGTTTTCTCAACCATTTCAATCTATTTTTGTTTTTGCAACCTCGTTAAGACCATGCAAGGTGACTAGAAATGGAATGGAGTGAGTTTGAAAGTTTTGAACAAAGGTGCTAGAATGTGACAAGATTTTCGCAAGGTTCTCCTTAGATCAATTGGTGTCAAACAAGTTGGGTGAACAAAACGATAGTCAAAGTAAGGATGATAGAAATCCATTTACTTGATGTGGACTATTCTTGCACAAGCCACTACTGGAGTTCCGAGAGAAAAGGATAAGTGATCCTTGATAGTGGAGACTCACTAGGTTTGTTTGAGGTTTGATGCGATCAAGAATAGCTAGGTTCTAACCTTATTGGATTTTGGAAGAATTTTGCGAGATTTTGGATGCAGTGTGGGAAAAGCAGCTATGATGCAGAAAAAGAGGGAAATGGTTGACTTGCACGATTCTAATCAGATTTTGGATTAACTGAGAGAGGTTTGAAATGAGCTTTTGAAAGTTTGACAATTTTTCTCTTGGAAGGTACGGATTTGCTTTTTGGATTGGATGCGCAGCAGTAAATGCGCTGTAATAGGGTGTAAACGCGCCATAGGTCATAGCAAATGTGCCAATCTGGTAATGTTTTAAATGCACTGCAACAGGTATCAAATGCGCCACAATTTGTACCAAATGCGCTGCAAGTCGAGGCAAATGCGCCATTCTTGTTTTAGCTTGGTTTTTCAGAGTTTTTGGAATGTTTTTCAAAAAAATTCTATTTTTGGTTTGAAAACTTGGTCTTTTTGAGGATTTTGATTTTCAATTATGGCAAAAGACATAGCAAACACAGAAGTTTTCATGATTTTTATCTTTTGTTATTTGTTTGTATTTTAGACTTTTTGACTCAAGAACAAGTACAACCTAGGCTGGATAGGATAGTATTTGTTGAATTCTCTAGCTGTGCATATTCAAAGCATGTAGCTCCAGGATCTGGTAGTACCAGCTCCCCTCCACGGCACTCACTTCTCACGCATACCATATTTGGGTTTCCTTAGGCTCGTACCACCACCGAACCATAGAATTGTCCTTGCTACCTCTACTACGAATCACATGAATCAAAGCCACTTCAAAGGCTTCGCCCTTTGTGTCAACAAATAGGGGTTTTTGGTATACTAAACAAGTGGCTAAGTAGTCAAGGCAACCGTTCGAGTGGTTACACGTGCGGCGACACTACTCTCTGTTATGGAGTCTCCTAACCTCCAAGGGTTACGCCTTGGAGGGTTTGGGGGGAGGTTGGCCATCAGTGTAACACATTAGCACTCATTGCAGGAAGCTTTTGCTTCAAGCACAGTTTATTTAAAGTGGATCGGTAGGGCTTGGCTTAACCTATTTCCACTCAGGGTCATTCCCACTTGGACAGGCAAGCATCCAAGGCCAGGCCCCTCTAAAGGTTATACAGATGGAATAACAAGTCTAGCGTTCTAGTCACCCAGTGAAGGGGAGAGCATAAGCCTATTATCATTCAACAAACATAGAGGACAGTGATTAATCCAAACCTAGTTAAAAGAAAAAAAACTAAATGGGCTATCTACTTGTGCACTCACACATTTGTTAACTTTGAAGTGTTTAAAAGATAGCAATGTTTATTCCCGTTTGTGAGATAACAATGTTCTAAACTAGGAAAGAAAGCAACAATGCAAAGATAGCAATGGTTCATATACTGTCCTCCTAGTTAAAGACTACGTGAAATTTGCATGCATGCATTTTTTTATTACTTTTTCCCTTAATTAATCTAAGTGAATTAATCAATGCAGCTAAATGATCTATTCCAGCCTCTAATCCTGCAAGACAAAACGTTAGCATTAATTAGAAAATTAGAAAAAAAATATAAAACCCTAGTGACAGATCAGATGCGCCGCCATACAGTCTGGATGCATAGAAACAGAGGTTGTATGCATCGTTTTACAGATGCGCTAAGATAGATGTCAAAAGCACATGAATATGAGATAGAAGCATCGTTTAACAAATGCGTCGTGAGACAGTATGAAAGCGCCGTAAGGTAGGGTATATGAGCAGGGATTATGCAGGCGCCGGAACAGGAAGCGTATGCACCGTCTAAGAGTATGGACGCGTCGTATTACCGCAGGCACCAGAATAGAAGGTAGAAGCACCAGTACAGAGAGTGTTTGCACCAAAAGTGTGTATGCGCCATAACAGGAGGTAAACACACCGGATCAAAGGATGTATGCGCCAGATGAACCTGTTAGAAGCCTGTACGGAACCTGTCACTAAGAAAACTCATATTTTGATTAGATTAGGGGCAAGAGCCCCATGGTGGGTACCAAAATGTGATGGGTAAAATGTGGGAATAATCAAATCAATAACAAACCCAAAACATCAATGGAATATGAAGGTAAAAAGGATTTAATAATAAAGAAGAGATACTTACAACCTTTACCTTACGCCTTCCATTGCTCACCTTTCCTTTCTTGATCTTGATGGAGATGAAAATGGCCCTCAGGAAGCTTGCTTCCTCGCTTCAATTCCTCAAGATAACAAGGAGAAGTTGTCTCGGATACTTGTTTGTGTTAAAGATGAACTTCAGCACAATGTGAATGGATGATTTATGAAGTGATGATAATGGGGGTGCCAATGGCGCGCTATATTTCCTACAGCATAAGTTTACTCGAATGATGGATATGAAATGAAGAAGAAGAGGGTTATATTTATAGAGTTGTGTGAGAGAAGATCAATGGTTGAGAAGAAATAAGAAGATCAACGGAGGAGAATGTTCGAGAGAACGTGCGCAAATAGAAGAAGGACATGTGTCATTCAAAAAGAAGTTTTGTTGAGTTAACTACTTTCTTGATGAGGATGAGTTTTGTTTTTTTTAAATTAGAATATATTTTTCTAATTTAAGAGCAAAGTTGCTTTAAAGTTACTTTAACTCAGCTTTTGCTTTTGTATGACAAGAGGAATTTATTTTTAGAAGATTTGAAGATTTTTTTGGAAGATAAGGGTAAGTGCAAGAAGATGGGGGGCCAAAAAGGGGTCTTAAGTGGCCACTTTTTTTCTGAAATCAGGAAATACTGGCCTTGGATGAGAAATTGAGCATAGTTACACTCAAAATTTGGAGATGCAATAAAAACAATGTTCGTAGTGCTTTGAGTCTACTTTCTAAACTACTATTTTTTTTTAAAATGGCATAGATTAAGGGGTTCAAAAGAGGGAGCCACATAAATTGGTGTTGTTTCTGTCAAAAAAACATAACATAGCATGTTTTATGGCTCCCTCAAAAGGTCAACTTTTTTTTGGTATTTTTAAAATCGCTTTAGTGAGAAATTATCTAATAACATGTAGTTTAGGCCCGATTTTTCTAATAATTTTTTGATGAATATTTGATTTTTTACTAATTTTCAAAGTGGACACATCCTAAAAAATAGAATTTTGGCCGTGCTATCCCTATAAATTTTGAAAACTAATTGAAAATTATTTTTTTCTTTTTTTAATATTTGTAGAATTGAGTCTAGTTTCTAAATATGTAATTATTTTGAAATTTCAATGAATAGTTAATTTACAATGAAAAAAAGACCAAACAATGGTTTTTGCCCAAAAACGGACACACAAACAAAAGAAATTAAAGATGAAAGGCTTAACATTGTTAAAATATGAAAAAAATCACATTGTCAAATAGCTAAGAGAAAGCCTAATATTACCCAGGTGTTTGATTTGTTTGACCTTGAAACACGTGCAAATCTAAGGGTTAGCATGAATGAAATTATGTGAAATCTTGAAGAATATAGAAAAACACGTCTGTGACTATTCAAGAGGAACTCCAAGCCTTTGGGTTGGAAATCCAAAGCAAATCCCAAGCCCAAGGCTTGGGATTCCCAAAGAAAAACATAACGCGAGCGCGTTATAACGTGCTTGTGTTATAAAGCGCCCGCGTTATGTTTTGCTTTGCATTTTTCCTTTTCTGCAAAACTGTGTTGTTTGTCATGTTTGACATAACGCGAGCACGTTATAACACGCTCGCGTTATGTTCCCCTTAAATTTTTTATGTTCAAGGCTATTAATCATGTATGTATGTATGTATGCTTATATGTATGTATGTATCTATGTATGCCTATATGTATGTATGTATAGTGTTGAGGGCAAAGGAGGGTAGAGATGGGCGTGAGCCAGATAGGGGAGGAGAGGGGTGGATAAGGATTGGGTGATTAAGGTTTAAGGTTGAGGGTTGAGCATTTAGGGATAGGATTTAGAGTTTAGGGATAAGGGATTAGAGTTTAGGACCTTGACGGGTTAGGGTTTAGGGTTGAGGCTTTAGGGATAGCGTTTAGGGTTAAGGGTCGAGGGATTAGGTTTAAGGTAGAGTGTTGAGGGTAGAGAGATTAGGGATAGGGTTTAGGGTTGAGGGATTAGGGTTTAAGGTATAGTTTAGTAGTTCTTGTGGATAGAGCCAGTAAATAATGGGAGATTATTTGCCTATTTCATAACAATATACCTTCCCTAAGTGCGGGGTGGACAACAAGAAACATAGATGTACCCCAATGCAAATATTTTCTCATAATGACCATCCTTATGATTTCAACTGTTAATTACTCACTGTGGATGTACCATACGCAAAGCTTTTCTCATAGGGTTTAAGGTATAGTGTCGAGGGTTGAGGGTTTATTGATAGTGTTTAGGGTTGAGGGTTGAGGGATTAGGTTTTAGGGTTGATGGATTAGGGTTTAAGGTATAATGTTGAGGGTTGAAGATTTAGGGATAGGGTTTAGGGTTGACGGATTAGGGTTTAGGGTTGACAGATTAGCGTTTAATGTTAAGGTTAGGGTTAGAGTGTCGAGGGTAGAGGGATTAGGGATAGGGTTTAGGGTTGAAGGTTTAAGGATTGAGGGTTGAGGCTTTAGGGATGAGGGTTTAAGGCTTAAGATATAGTGTCAAGTGTTGAGGGTGTAGGGATAGGGTTTAAGTTTTAAGGGTTAAGGGTTGAGGGATAGGGATTAGGGTTTAAGGTATAGTGTTGAGGGTTGATGGTTTAGGGATAGGGTTTAGGTTTGAGGGATTAGGGTTTAGGGTTGAGGGTTGAGGGTTGAGCTGGAGGGATAGGGTTAATGGTCAAGGGATTAGGGTTAAATAAGAGTGTCAAGGGTAGAGAGATTAAGGATAGGGTTTAGGGTTGAAGGTTTAATGATTTAGGGTTGAGGCTTTAGGGATGAGGGTTAAGGGATTAGGGTTTAAGATATAGTGTCGAGTGTCGAGCGTGTAGGGATAGGTTTTAGGGTTCAAGTTTTAAGGGTTAAGGGTTGAGGGATCAGAGTTAAGGGTTGAGGGATTAGGGTTTGACGTTGAGGGTTGAGTACATTGAGGTTTGAGGGTTAAGGGTTGAGGGATAGGGTTGAGGGTCGAGGGATTAGGGTTAAGGGATAGGGTTGGAGGGTTTAGGGATAAGGGATTAGGGTTTAAGGTATAGTATCGAGCCTGTTGAGGGTCTAGGAATAGGGATAGCATTTAGGGTTTAGGGATGAGGGATTAGAGTTAAGGGATTACAGATTAGGGTTAAGGGTTGAGGGATTAGGGTTTAGGGATAAGGTTTATGGTTGAGGGTTGAGGGATTAGGGTTTAAGGTATAGTGTTGAGGGTTTAGGGATAGGGTTTAGAGTTGAGGGATTAGAGTGAAGGGTTGAGGGATTAGGATTTGACGTTGAGGGTTCAGGCTTTAGGGTTTAGGGTTTAGGGATAGGGTTGAGGGTCGAGGGATCAGAGTTAAGGGTTGAGGGATTAGGGTTTGACATTGAGGGTTGAGGGTTGAGTTTCGAGGGTCAAGGGTTTAGGAATAGGGTTGAGGGTCGAGGGATTAGGGTTAAAGTAGAGTGTGGAGGGTATAAGGATTAGGGATAAGGTTGGAGGGTTTAGGGATAAGGGATTAGGGTTTAAGGTATAGTATTGAGTATGTTGAGGGTTTAGGAATAGGGATAGCATTTAGGGTTTAGGGATGAGAGATGATGGATTAGGGTTGAGGGTTGAGGGTTGAGGGATTAGGGTTTAAGGTATAGTGTTGAGGGTTTAGGGATAGGGTTTAGGGTTGAGGGATTAGGATTTGACGTTGAGGGTTGAGGCTTTAGGGTTTAGGGTTTAGGGATAGGGTTGAGGGTCGAGGGATCAGAGTTAAGGGTTGAGGGATTAGGGTTTGATGTTGAGAGTTGAGGGTTGAGGTTTGAGGGTCAAGGGTTTAGGGATAGGGTTGAGGGTCGAGGGATTAGGGTTAAAGTATAGTGTGGAGGGTATAAGGATTAGGGATAGGGTTGGAGGGTTTAGGGATAAGGGATTAGGGTTTAAGGTATAGTATCGAGTCTGTTGAGGGTTTAGGATTAAGGATAGCATTTAGGGTTTAGGGATGAGGGATGACAGATTAGGGTTGAGGGTTGAAGGATTAGGGTTGAGGGTTGAGGGATTAGGGTTTAAGGTATAGTGTTGAGGGTTTAGAGATAGGGTTTAGGGTTGAGGGATTAGAGTGAAGGGTTGAGGGATTATGATTTGACGTTGAGGGTTGAGGCTTTAGGCTTTAGGGTTTAGGGATAGGGTTGAGGGTTGAGGGTCGAGGGATCAGAGTTAAGGGTTGAGGGATTAGGGTTTGACATTGAGGGTTGAGGGTTGAGGTTCGAGGGTTGAGGGTTTAGGGATAAGGGATTAGGGTTTAAGGTATAGTATCGAGTCTGTTGAGGGTTTAGGAATAGGGATAGCATTTAGGGTTTAGGGATGACGGATTAGAGTTGAGGGATGACGGATTAGGGTTGAGGGTTGAGGGATTAGGGTTTAGGGATAAGGTTTAGGGTTGAGGGTTGAGGGACTAGGGTTTAAGGTATAGTGTTGAGGGTTTAGGGATAGGGTTTAGGGTTGAGGGATTAGAGTGAAGGGTTGAGGGATTAGGATTTGACGTTGAGGGTTGAGGCTTTAGGGTTTAGGGTTTAGGGATAGGGTTGAGGGTTGAGGGATCAGAGTTAAGGGTTGAGGGATTAGGGTTTGACGTTGAGGGTTGAGGGTTGAGGTTCGAGGATCAAGGGTTTAGGGATAGGGTTGAGGGTCGAGGGATTAGGGTTAAAGTAGAGTGTGGAGGGTATAAGGATTAGGGATAGGGTTCAAGGGTTTAGGGATAAGGGATTATGGTTTAAGGTATAGTATTAAGTCTGTTGAGGGTTTAGGAATAGGGATAGCATTTAGTGTTTAGGGATGAGGGATTAGAGTTGAGGGATGACGGATTAGGGTTGAGGGATTGGGGTTTAGGGATAAGGTTTAGGGTTGAGGGATTAGGATTTAAGGTATAGTGTTGAGGGTTTAGGGATAGGGTTTAGGGTTGAGGGATTAGAGTGAAGGGTCAAGGGATTAGGATTTGACATTGAGGGTTGAGGCTTTAGGGTTTAGGGTTTAGGGTCGAGGGATCATAGTTAAGGGTTGAAGGATTAGGGTTTGACGTTGAGGGTTGAGGGTTGAGGTTCGAGGGTCAAGGGTTTAGGGATAGGGTTGAGGGTCGAGGGATTAGGGTTAAAGTAGAGTGTGGAGGGTATAAGGATTAGGGATAGGGTTGGAGGGTTTAGGGATAAGGGATTAGGGTTCAAGGTATAGTATCGAGTTTGTTGAGGGTTTAGGAATAGGGATAGCATTTAGGGTTTAGGGATGAGGGATTAGAGTTGAGGGATGATGGATTAGGGTTGAAGGTTGAGGGATTAGGGTGTAGGGATAAGGTTTAGGGTTGAGGGTTGAGGGATTAGGATTTAAGGTATAGTGTTGAGGGTTTAGGGATAGGGTTTAGGGTTGAGGGATTAGAGTGAAGGGTCGAGGGATTAGGATTTAACGTTGAGGGTTGAGGGTTGAGTCTTTAGGGTTTAGGGTTTAGGGTAGAGAGATTAGGGTTTGACATTGAGGGTTGAGGGTTGAGGTTTGAGGGTCAAGGGTTTAGGGATAGGGTTGAGGGTCGAGGGATTAGGGTTAAAGTAGAGTGTGGAGGGTATAAGGATTAGGGATACAGTTGGAGGGTTTAGGGATAAGGGATTAGGGTTTAAGGCATAGTATCGAGTTTGTTGAGGGTTTAGGAAAAGGGATAGAATTTAGGGTTTAGGGATGAGGGATTAGAGTTGAGGGATGACGGATTAGGGTTGAGGGTTGAGGGATTAGGGTTTAAGGTATAGTGTTGAGGGTTTATGTTGTCAAACGTAGATTTATGGGTTTGATTATATTGATTGCCTCTCCAGTTTTGGGGTGTGGATGTTTTAGAATCAATCAGGAAGTCTTCAGGAGACTTTGTGGAAGTGGATTGGCAATCGCTTGATAGAACCCCTGCTATTTATGCTTGGATAAGGATTTGTCACAAACTAGAACTTCTGCTTCCAAAGAAGATCTATCTTTCTTCCTCGATGGGCATTTTCTATCAAGAACTTGATTATGAGGGCTTGCCCCTTCATTGTTATGCCTATCATATGGCGGAGCATCTGGCAAGCTCTTGCAGGAAACAAGAAAAGTTCTCCCTCAAAAACCTTGTGGTCATTCAAGTCTGAAGGGGAAGCTTTGGAAAGAGAAATGCACAGGATGTGATCAATCTATAGTAGGACAAAACGCAAGCGCGTTATAACGCGCTCGCATTTTGTCTTGCTATAGAAACGGTAAAAAAGTGTTGACCCCCGTGATCCAGGCCCACATGCTCTATTTTCGTACTGATTCTGTGCATTCTCTGACAAAAAAGAAGTGCTTTCATGCTGTTGGAAAGTTCACATGCACATTTGACACATTGTACCACCTTTGCATGATCTTTCCACCACCTTTTCTGCTTTGCCAACTTGAGAAGAAGGAAATAACATATTTTTCACACCAAGTTTGATATATATCTATTCAAGTTTCAATTTTTGTAGTGTTGCAATGTTAATTGTGATTCTATTTTAGGAATTTAACATTATAGATTGGTTAATAGTATTGTTGTTAGTAATTATATTTGAGTGTTATTCAATTTAAAATTGAAAAGGAAGCAAGTGGTGAAAAACTAAAATTGTTGAGGAGTTTGATGCAAGAAGAAAAAAACACTACATAATTAGCTACTCTCTCCATTCGAATCTTCATTTTTTAGGTATGTCAAGTCTTTACATGCATGTTCTTTACATTTTCCTTGATTTAGATTGAATTACTTTATCATGCTTTATCATACATGTTCAAAATAGACACATTCCCATTCAAGAAAGCAACCTACAATCTCACATGATGCCATGTATATTTTCTACACTTGGGTTCTTTAATAATTATTTGTAATAAACAGACCTTAACATACAATGATGTCAAACTATACAAGAATAAATCCTTACAACATAATAAAAATACAATCCCACTATTATCTTGTTTTCATTTCTTAGGAAGTAATATTGGTCTCTTTATCATGCTACAAACAAATTCTCTGTCATGTCGAGGAAACGATCAAGAATTAAACCAACACAGGAAGAGATAGAAGCTAAGAATGCAAAGAAAGCAGTGGCTATGAGAGAACTTCGTGAGAAGAGGAAATTGGACATGATAAATGAAGATATACCAATTGAAGAGGAACCACAACCATCACAAAGAGATATGGTATTGGCGGCACAAAGAGAACGAATACAAAAACTTCGTGCTACGAGAGATTTGAATACCATAGTTGGAGACACGTCCTCTACTGCAAGTCAACATGTAGGGACACCATCTACCACATCTCAAGTTGAGAGTACATCATCACTCACATGTGATGAAGGAGGTACGCCATCGTTCCCACCTCAACCTCAAGGTATGTCATCTATTCCATCTTCGATTGAAGGTATGCCATCTAGCCCATCTCATTTAAATATTGATGAAATTCCTAATGTTGAGATGAATTTACCTAACTTAACACCACCTAGAATTTTGCATAGAAAGCCAAAGTATTTGATTGAAATTGATGAGAATATTTTGCAACCAATGGAAGGTAAGATTCCAAAACGCACTTGTAGAAGATATGCTCATAAGATTTGGAGATTGTTCTTTGAAAAGTTAAATGAGACTGCAAGATGTCAACTATTCATTGAAATGATGCGAAGTATAAAGTTTAGGTCCATCATGAAGATTCTTGGGTTGAGAACATCAGAGGCTTCAAGTGAAAAATCTATTGTCAAGAATCTAATGAGTGCGTATGAGAGTGTGAGTAACACCTCACGCACAAAAGATAGTAATGCAACACGACATGTGATTACATCGAATATAGTAAGTAGTCAAATGAGGAAAGCTTGTCTCATTAGAAAGACAAGTCAAGAATTGAGAATTAATAGGAAAACTTTATCAAGAGTCATTGGAAGATTCCAAAGAATTGAGGACACTAATGCCAATGAATTATGGGTGTTCTCGGGGAGACTACTACGAAAAGATAAAGCAATTGTTGAAGCATTGAGATCACTAATTGAAGACTTTTGGAAGAATTACAGAAGGGTATCTTTGAATCAAAGGGATGTGGTAAGAAGGAGAATTAGTAGTCAGAACTGTTAGCCACATCCAAAGCATTTTTTGGATGAGACTCAAACACAGTTTTATGGTAAATTTCTAGAGAAGTATCCTCAAATTAAAATTTGTCAAAGATATTTTGAAATGCTAAAACCTTTCTATATCAAGATAAATCACACATGCACTACTTTTTGTTGTAGATTACATATTGAATTTTCTAACCATTTTGATGCTTATAGGTCTATATGTTTAGATATGCATACTAACAATGATTTGCAGGGTTATGCCATATGTGCCCCACCAACATCTTCAAGAGACTTCATATCAAGAATTTTATGTGAAAGAGAGGAAGGTCAAATATTCTACAAGAAATTATGCTTGGATGGCACATGTCATCGTTGCGGTGGCTTACAACATTTGCCAATATGTGAACATATGGAAAGAACACATGCAATTGGAAATGAAGTAGTAGAGTTTGACAAGTATAAAACAGTGGCATACAATACAAAAGATGGTAAAGAAGCAAAGAGGTGTGAATTGGTTATTGAAAAGATTCCAGTGTATCAGTTTATGCCTATATTTCGTGACAACATAGTGTATGAGTATGCAAGACATGCCCATAGAGCTCGATGGTTGGACTTGCAATTCAAGTTATACAAGGACACATTTTCGGTTGGTAGCATTGTTTCAGTCATCAACTTTGTAGAGAAGTACAGTCTACAGCCATAGCGTGAGGTGTAATCACAATATTACAACTCCACACAGGTTTCTATATTTGTGCACATCGCATTCATTCATGCGAATGATAGTACAGAGGATGACAAAAAGATCATAAGGGAGTATAATTTCTATATTGCTGATGATCACACGCACTCTACAGAGTTCGTGCAAGGTTGCTTTCAAGTGTTCTACAATGATTTGGCTAGAAGGGGCATATCGTTCAATCAGCATATCATATGGTCGGATAACTGTGCGTCACAATTCAAGAACTCACGAAATTTCTATTGGCTGAGTAGGAGGCATAATTTTACAAGTATTCAGCATATGTGGAACTTTTGTGAGGCCGGGCATGGAAAGGGGGAGCATGATGGTGCAGGAGCATGTATCAAAAGAGCCATAGCACGAGAAGAGTTAAAGTATAAAGACAATGCAAAGTTGACAGATGCAAAATTGATTGTCGAGTGGTGTAATGCTTCCATGGGTCCAGGTAATGAAGGTAAGTCTTCAGTTCATAGATTTTTTTGGTTGATAGATGATACTAACCTGGTACCATATGAGGACTATTGTACACTGACATGATCAAATGAGATGCACTCTTTCAGAAGCTCAATTGCAGGTTCATGGAGTATCCATACTCGAAAGATGTCATGCTTTTGTTCTTCCTATACAATTTAAGTCTGGGATGAGTGCGAGTCAAAGGAGTGGGTTGACAAATGGCAGTTGAGTTATCTTAGCCCACTTGACACGTATTGACCCCCGACGGCACTGGAACTAACACAGATGGAATCATCAGTTGACTTTGACCACATATCAGATTTAGTTCAACCAGGGAATATAGGGCACGTATATGCATCTAATTTCATCTAGTTCAACTAGGTAATGTCATCTTACTTTGTAGTGTTTTTGTAATGTTGACTAATTTCATCTAGTTTTCTACACATATCAATGTAGGGCACGTATATGTAGTTATTGCAGATGAAGATAATGAAGAGGGAACAGATTATTACTTATGTCGTTGTGTTGAGGCCAAAAAGAAATTGGAGGCCCCTATTACAGATGGAGAAAACATCGAATACCCTATAGGCTCAGTGGTTATTACTGGAACATGGCTTAGAAGGTACCCACATAAGAGTGTTAATATTTGGCTGTTTCAGGACTTTGACACGCATCGAAAGATTCTTCATTACTCGAACCTTGTCATGGCATCCAATGTTCATTTGATAAAGTATCAGGGTAGACCTTTGAACAAAATCTTGTTAAAGGTGTGTGAGTCTGACTATGAAGTAATACTTGACACAATAAAGAGCAGAGTAGAGCCGGATGGTTCATTGGATTAATTTATAAGTATTCACATTGATTTTGTAAAGTCATGTTACATTGAGTTGTAAGTATGCACATTAATTTGTAAGGTTTGTCTTTTTTTTATTTCCTCCTGCATTTTTATACATATACACATTTTTACATCATCATGTTATGCATTTTTGGTGTCCTGCTCCTGATGCGACCAAACTCATAACTCACCCTACTTCCTCTAGACACCATTTGATGATCTCTCCAACACTCTAGATCCAGGGCGCCCAATCATGATGATGACCTATATACCATTCTCCCAAGGTGCTCATAATGAATGAAAAGAAGACCAAGGGCGCCCAAGCTTAATAGACTTATTTCTTTCAATTTTGATGATCCAAACTCTTGCAAAACGACATCCACTTTCATGCCTTTAGATCTTCCTTCACATACAGGGCGTCAAAACAAGTTGAAAAATCTACATAAGGGTGCCAAAATGGATGAAAGGAGACATGAAATGTGCCTTAGGACTCCATGCTAAGGTTTGAGCCATTAAAGTCTCTTGATATTAGGCACTCATGATGATGAAACTTAGAGTTTTTTCTTTTCCTAGGCACTCATCTAAGATGTTTGAATGCTAAGGAGCACCTAGACCTCTATAATGTACATTGGGCGCCAAAATCAAGGTGATTTAAAGTCACTTTGAGTCATTTGGGGTCAGTTTGAGTCTCGAGTCATGTTGCAAAAAAGAGTCAATGTTGTCAAGTTGCACAAAGCAACTTTTGCATTTTTGGTGTCCTGCTCCTGATGTGACCAAACTGACAGTTCCAACGCATCCAGATGGGTACGTTTAGGCTAGGCATGGTTCTATTTTTTACCCAAACATGTCGAAATAGTCCAAGCTACATTGTGCCGACGATATCCCTGAAGAGTCCAAAGTGTAAAAAGGCAGCAATCTTACTGTGTCACTTAGAAACATTCCGTCTGAGGCAACACAATCACATAGAGTGCCTCTACAATAACCTTTCTCAGTTTTTTATATCTCTAAGGTATTTGCTCATGGTGAAAGGTTTTCTGCTGCCCCAAAAATTGTTAGGAGGTAGTGTAAAGTAGCAAGGGGGTGTAACTTTCATCCTGCTCCTGATGCGACCAAATTGACTATTCCAACACATCCAGATGGGTACAGTTATGCTAGGCATGGTCCTATTTTTCACCCAAACATGTTGAAACAATCCGAGCTACATTGTACTGACAATATCCCTAAAGAGTCCAAAGTGCAAAAAGGTAGCAATCTTTGACGAGATGTTACTCGAAAACCATGTCACTTAGAAACATTCTGTCTAAGGCAACACGATCATGTAGAGTGCCTCTACAATAACCTCTCTCAATTTTTTATATCTCTGAGGTATTTGCCCGTGGTCAAAGGTTTTCTACTGCCCCAAAAATCGTCAGAAGGAGGCAGTGTAAAGTTGCAAAGGGGTGTAACTTTCGTCCTGCTCCTGATGCGACCAAAATGACTGTTCCAACGTGTCCAGATGGGTACATTTACGCTAGGCATGGTCCTTTTTTTCACCCAAACATGTCGAAACAATCCGAGCTACATTGTACCGACGATATCCCTGAAGAGTCCAAAGTGCAAAAAGGTAGCAATCTTTGACGAGATGTTACTCAAAAACCATGTCACTTAGAAACATTCCCTCTAAGGCAACGCAATCACGTAGAGTGCCTCTACAATAACCTCTCTCAATTTTTTATATCTCTGAGATATTTGCCAGTGGTGAAATATTTTCTGTTGCCCCAAAAATCGTCAGGAGGCAGTGTAAAGTTGCAAAGGGGTGTAACTTTCGTCCTGCTCTTGATGCAACCAAAATGACTATTCCAACACACCCGGATGGGTACATTTACGCTAGGCATGGTCCTGTTTTTCACCCAAACATGTCGAAACAGTCCGAGCTACATTGTATTGACGATATCCCTAAAGAGTCCAAAGTGCAAAAAGGCAGAAATCTTTGACGAGATGTTACTCGAAAACTGTGTCACTTAGAAACATTCTGTCTGAGGCAAAGAGATCATGTAGAGTGCCTCTACAATAACCTCTCTCAGTTTTTTATATCTCTGAGACATTTTCCCGTGGTGAAATATTTTTTGCTGCCCCAAAAATCGTCAGAAGGAGGCAGTGTAAAGTTGCAAAGGGGTGTAACTTTCATCCTGCTCCTGATGCGACCAAACTAACTGTTCCAACGCGTTCAGATGGGTACATTTACGCTAGGCATGGTCCTATTTTTCACCCAAACATGTCGAAATAGTCCGAACTACATTGTACCGATGATATCCCTGAAGAGTCCAAAGTGCAAAAAGGCAGCAATCTTTGATGAGATGTTACTCAAAAACTGTGTCACTTAGAAACATTTCGTCTGAGGTAACACGATCACGTGGAGTGCCTCTACAATAACTTCTCTCAATTTTTTATATCTCTGAGGTGTTTGCCCGTGGTGAAAGGTTTTCTGCTACCCCAAAAATTGTCAGAAGGAGGCAGTGTAAAGTTGCAAAGCATTGCTAAGAAATCCTCAATACTCAAACACTCCAATGAACTGAACCAACTTCTTCTTAGGCGCAAATGTAAGGGTACACAAGGGGAAAATGGTAGCTAGATGACTTAGTGCATTTCTATGACTTCATTCACATGTTTAAATGTTTGAGAAACTCTCCTTTACTAAGCGCTTGTCCTCATGTCAATGTTAAGCTTTATACCTCCTAGGCGCTCAATTAGGTGATGTCATTAGATACAACTTACCCTTAGGCGCCAATGTAGCTTCTTCAATCCATCACACTTTTAGGCACTCAAATTTGAGGTCTTGGACTTGTATCTTATTCCTAGGTGCAATTGGATGATCTTCCTAGATCTAGGCACTCATGATGGTGGGAAATTACATGAAGGGGCGCCTAAGTCCAATTTGACTTTGTATTTGATATTTTATGACTCCAATTGACTAGGAATGGCTCAATTTCTAAAGTGCTGACTCAATAATGTAAGTTTAAGGTCTTTTCCTCCTATGCGCCAATTAATGAGTTCACTAGATGCAATTTCTCCTGGACTTGAAGATTGTGAAAGAACTTGAAGCTTGGATGGATGTCTTCGAATGTTCGATGAAGAAGTGTTCCAACTTCAAAGGTCCTTTGAAGTGTAGATATTGATGATAACACTTTCCCTTATATGTGAAGTAGATGACTTCTCAAGGAGGCTTGAATGTATCAGAGGGACTTGAAATTGAATGGATGTCTTTGGAATGCTTGATGATGATGATGAGAAGTTCCTTTGGAGTGGCTACATGCTGATCTTGAAGTGATGATTGATGAAGAGTCTAGTTGATACTTGAAGATGAATGGAACTTGAAGTGATAGATGGAAGCCTTCGAACATTATGCAACTGGTGATGTCGTTGATGAAGAAGACTTGAAATATATCTTGTTGTGACCTCTTGGAGCAGCTACCTCTTAAAGTGGTGTTTCCTTGGTAGTGATTACTTCCATCTTAACTCTCTGGCATGAATGAATGTGAAAGGCTCCTTTAGAGCAGCTACATGATGACTCTAGGCGACTCCAAGCTCTTGCTCCTACCTTTTCCTTCAATCTTCCTACAATACAAAGCAAGAAACACATCAATCCTCATGATAAACATTTTATAACACAAAGGAATCCTCTTTAAACATGGAATAATCTTACTACAAATCTAGGCGCATATATAGGTAAAAAGAAGAGCAAAAGGCGCCTAACACAAGTTGGTCCATATTTATCACTTTAAATGATTTCAAACAATTGTAATGGCTTAATGAGGTCAATCTCCCTTAAGAGATTCATTCAAAAGGTGTCTTTCAATGCAATTTCTCCCTTAGGCACCAGAATGGGTTTGTACTGATGGAGAGTGCGCCTAGATTTAAATGTCTTTATACTTGCAATTTTGCAATTCTAAATGATGAGACATGTCTTAGAATGAATTCTATCTTTCAAGCGCTCACTCCAAAAGGTCATCTCATGCAATTTCACCCAAGGCGCTCATTGAGGTGTCCTCAGAGGCTAAAGTGCGCCTAACTCAATTGCCTTTATCTTTATCATTTTTGTGCTTTCAACAATTGAAAATGACCTAGAGTGATCCTTTCTCTCAAGGCACTCACCTATTGATATGAAATCAAGTTATTTCCCTTAGGCGCAATTTTAGGCTTCTATGGGTGAAAAGTGCACCTTACGTCCTTAGGTGGTTCTTTCTAATTCTCAATGATTTTAATCAAATGCCAAGTGTCTAAGGAACCTTTTGTCTTGAGATGATTAAATTTTGAGGTTCAAATCCCTTCCTCAATCAAGGCACAATCTGAGGGTTGTATAGATGAAAGTTGACTTCAACTTGGGCACTCATTTGAGTTGGAAGAAGCTAGAATTTGTGCCTAGATTGGAGATAGATATTTTGGTTTATTTGATGATGGTCTCAAGTCTCTCTACCAAGGTGCATTTTGATGTTCTTATTTAAACTCTTATGAAGACTATCTCATCCCTAAGCTCTCATCCTCATGATTTTCATGCACTTAGACTTCAAGGCGCCAAAACTAGTAGGAAAATTCACAATGAGCGCCTTTGCTTTGGAAGAATTTTTTATTGATCATTAGGCACACTATGGAGTTGATATGTACTTCCTTTACTTCCATGTACTCGATTCACCATAATTATTGTCAAAGACTTTTCCAAGTTGATTGATAACATGCTTCTTGATGTTAAGATCCTTCATTCACTCCTTAGATCTAGGTGCTCATGATGGTGGGAAATTACATGAAGGGCGCCTAAGGTTCAAGATAGGTTCTTTCCACTCATCTTAACTTTCAATCATTGTAGTTAATCTCAAAAAACATCATCCAAAATGAGAAACCTCCAAGACTTGTCATTGTAAGTTGATTTCCTCCAAGGCACCAATACAAGGTTCTTTTGAAGGCAAAGGGTGCCTAGGCTTATGGGGCTCAATTTGATGTATTTATTGAAAGCTCAAGGTGAATTGATGTTTATTGAAAATTTCACTTATTCCTTCATTTGCATTATAGGCGCCATTTCCTATTGACTTATGTAATCCTTCTCATGCTAGGGTGCCATAATGAAGTGGTTTAGACAATAGGTGCGCTTCACTTACTAGAGGCTTGTTCTCCTTCCACCTTAGGCACACTTTTATGGTGGAACAGGTGTCAATGGGCGCCTTGTCTTAAATGAATGCTCTCTCCAAGTTGGGCGCCCTTTTGAGGCTTTATGAGTTGCAAATTACGCCTTAACCCTTCATGCTTGTTGCTCAATGTTTGAATGTTTAAGAAAGTCTCCTTTAGGTGCTCATCTTAATGACTTTTTATCAGGGTGCAATCATCCTAATGACTTGGATATTCATCCTAGTGTTTCAGGATATCAGGCTACCAGACTTAGTCATTTTTAGGATCTTAAACATAAAGAATAACATGATGATTCATTTTTTTGTATTGCATATAGTTGACATTGTATGCTACTGATAAATAATATTAATATTTTTTGTTCAACATGATGATTTTTATTTTTTTTAAATACAACTTTTATCTTTTAGTTCCAAAATGAGGTTTAGGTGATACTTGAATAACAATAGCTAGCTTATTGGATGAACAAACATCCTATGTAATACAATTAGACTTTAAATATTTGAAGTAGTCATCTACAAATATCCATTCAAACGTGGATTTATAATGCAAGTATGGACACCATCAATAAAAAAGATTTGTATTAACCAAATATCCATATAGGCATACATCAATATCTGTCGATATAAGTATAACATATATACAAAATAGCCATATAGGCTTACAAGAATGCCATATAGGCATACAATGTCAACTATATAGAATACAAAATATATGTCCACAAATGCCATATAGGCATACAACAAAGGAACAAAATAAAAAGTCATTCCCCTCTCGCTGGTGAAGAGAATAGATCACGAGCAGCCTTTGATCTTCTAGGGGATGGAGATGCGCATGTGGATGGTCTACTACGAACCCGAGGGCTACTCCTTCTATTTAGTTCTTCTTGCATCTTTAGTTGTTACAACAAAAAGTATAGACATTAATATATAGAAATTACATGTTATAAAAAATGAAACATTTAACAAAATAATCACTTATCGCTAACATATAATCTGTCTCCTCACTTGCCTCAGTAGCAGGAATAGGCTATGGTGATGTCATGTCCTATAGAAACCATCTAGATAGAAATTAAACTTCAAATCAATAATCTTTTAATTTTTTAAAAATAGACAACTATAACAATGAATGTAAATTGAAATTTACTAATCTGCCTCATACCCCTGTCAATGCCAAGGAGCTATGAATCACAGAGCCCACACCATGCTCCATTGCCTTATGAACATGGGGAGGTGTCTTCACAGCCTGCATCATCTGGAAATAAAACAACATTATTTAATTACAAAAACTATAATAGTGATGCAAATCATGGCTCCTAACATACACACACGTTCATCTAAACATGGAAGTACACACAATAAAGCACACAAGTCATACAAAATCTAGTAAGTACAATTCATTCATTAAACTATTTATTTTATTACCTCTGTAGAGCTTTGAAGTCCACCACCGTTGGCAAGTGTTGCCGTGAAATCTACAATATTAACCTATTCAACATCTAAAATCAGATATTAGAATACCATTCATATAACGATGTTATTCACATGTAATATTTATAATTGTTTACTAGTTACATACCCCAACAGTAGATGATCTAGTGTAAAATGCAGGTGGAGAACCACTAAAAACTGCATCAACGCTATGACCCTGAAATTTCATTAAAATCATCAATTTAAATTAGTTAATCTTGCATTTCAAAAATAAAATTTAATAAATTAAATTCAATAAACTTGCTAATATTTACCTGAGTATCAAAGCTGAAAATCTCACTCAGGAGGGTATCTGTCATCACCATCTGCTCAGCTGCAGATGTAGCCTATGCACCTACGTCCTGACTATCCATGGGGTCATAAAAATAGGCTGACCCGCAAGCCTGACAAGCATGGGGTGGGACCCTACTCCTCGCACTATCTCCCAACCCACTCTGTGTTGCAGGACCGACATGCTCTATAATGCTCTGGGTCAAGGCACTAATGGACTGAAGTGTATCGACCTCAACACTCTCATTCACAATGGAAGGGATAGAAACATGCTCATGGGCTGGTCTATTGATTACTCGTCTCACTACCCGTTGTGGGTCAAGACGTGCCCCTAGTTTATCTTGTGCTGACCCCCCACCTCTACCCTAGAAGTCCTGTATATCAAATTAGTTTGGAACTTTATTGAGGACAAACTCGCAGTAGAGTTTCCTCAAAAAGTATTGTGGGACCTCATTATTATTGCATGGAGGATAGTCAGAAACCATCCACCACCTCTGCCGAAAATCGTCCCTTATCGCTTGGTTGTTGCACCAATGGATAGGGAACCTCTTGCATGTAATGGGTGGAGGTTGATTTGTTTGTGGGTTTGTGAAAATCGAACACAAGTCTAATTTTGTGATTTGTAATTTTTTTACATCTTGGTATGATAGCTTGTCTGCATAATAATCTCTAAACTCTCTCCTCTTATCCGTCCAACTAGTTATTTGCTTGCTAATTGAATCTATATTTGATAACATAGATTTAAGAGATTCAGCAAGCGTGGACCTATGCAAGGTTGAAGTGGAAGGATCTTTCAACCTTGCAATTATATCTTCAATTTTTTTTTTCTTGTTTTCAATTTGCCCCATTATATTTTCTTGTGTTCCAGGGGCATGTCAAGGAATGGATGGAGGAGGTTGTTGTTCTGCAGGTATTTCCTCCTCGGGATTTTATGGATTTTGAGGCGGAGGAGGAGGAGGTGCATTAACATTTCCTAACAATTAACAAAATATACATCAAAAATCAACTCAAACCTACCTATTTAGAAATAAATTCAAACAAAAAAATAAATATAACTCACTCCTTTGGCGTGCTCGACGTCGTGGCGGTATTTTGGCGATGAATCGATAAGGTTTTTGTGTTGAATTAAGTTTTGCAAAACGCGAGCGCGCTTTCTAGGGTTTGCAAGCCGCGGGCATAGAGGAGAAGAAAGAAATGAAATGAGATAGAAACCCTTTTTTATTATTTATAGCAAGTCAAAACGAGCTCATGTTATAACGCGAGCACATTATGGCTTGGTTTTGACAAGCCTTAGGCTCGTCATTACCAAGCCTAACGCACTCGCGTTTTATTTTTTTTTTAAATAATTTGGCCATTTTTTGGCCCCCCATCTTTTTGTACTTACCCATAAGAAAGCATAATTAAATAAATAGATTTATTTAATTATTTGTAGATAATTTGGAGGAATAAATAAAATATTTAGATATATTTTATTTTGTGAAGATTTTAGATTTTATTTAAATAAAATTGCATTTTATTTAAATTTAGAAGAATAAAAGATTTTAATTAAATTATTTAATTATTTAATTATTTAGAAGAATGAAGTTGATGTATATGAATTTAATTAATTAAATAAATTTAATTTATTTAATTAAATGGGAGGAAGTCAATCAAATAAAATTATTTATTTATTTATTTATTGATAGTGGAATACAAAGATGAAATAAATATTTAAAATATTTATTTAAGTAGAGTCATGTCATTTTTAGGTGTATACAAATATATTTAAACAAATTAAAGATATCTATTGTTGGGAGATGATAATATTATTGGGAAAAGAAGTAGACTAAGAATCTGTTATGATTTTTTTCTTAGAACCATTAGAAATTATATATTGTAGAGAAGTGGAGATAATTATTTTACAATTTTAAATTGGATCTTAATTTTTCACCTTTGTAAGAATAATTAAGATTCTTAAACATATTAGTGGGCCCACAGAGATTAACACTCCCACTTGAATAGAATAAGCTTGTTCATGTGTTTGGTGTGTTTTCTTTGTGATAAACCTGTGACTATCCCTTGATCCAAAAACATTAAATATCCCAAATCAAAAGTCCAATTTTGAGAGAGACTTAAACACAAAAGTCCTTTTGCCAAAGGTTGACACATTTGAGATCCAAATCCACATTGGAACCTCATCCATTATCCATCAAAATCCAAATCCAAGTCAAAACCAAACCCCTCCCCATCCTAATCAATCATAATCCCAAGACCTCACACCTTAATCGATATTCAAACCATCATCATCCACTTCATCCTCCAGGCTGACTCATCCTCTTTCATCCGACAATTCCTTAATTAAGATCAATCCCTTAATCAAATCCACCATTACCATTGTCTTACTTAAGAACTTGCCTATTGTTGACCTATTTTCCCTTCCCCGGAGTCAAATAGCCCAGTTTTCATGAAATGGAGTTTTCGCTGGCCAAAGGAAGAATAGAGACACAAATGGTTCCTGATGGACATATTTTGCCAATAAGGTAAAATAAAGGTTAGGATTAAAGTAAAGTTAAAATCAATGAAAATAAAGCACGTAATATAATGTAATGTAGTACTTTAGAGTATTTTTAAGTGATTTTAAAATATTTTAAATTGTTGTAAAGGTTTTATAAAGGAATTTTGGTGGGCATTATATTTTGAAATGTCTATCTTCTCTCCAGTCATCATGATTGCAGGATCAAATTAGCACCAGCTGGAAGTGGTTGTTATATATTTAATTATGCAGGTGAATGAGTTAACTGCTAGTCTTCAATGTAGCAGATATTTCTTAGCTACTTCATTTTCAAATATTTCAGTATTAATTGTTGCGGATCAGATCAAAGATATTTTCTGCATTTATGTTTTGTAGAACATATGTAAGTGGACCATCCCCTTTGCAAGAATATCTTCTGACACATGCCCATGGCTAAATTTATTGTAGTGGGTGACCTAGGTCAATGTAATGGAATGTTATAAATAGATAAAAAATCAATGTAATAAGGGTTGGGCACAAAGGCTTATTTTTATGCTCCAAACAAAACTCTACCCTACTATAACCATGCCTTTTTAATCAATACAATATTGATTATTTTTGTCTTTTCATGTTGTTTTTAACTCTTTGTAATCTGGAACTGGTTCTTGCTTATGAATGTTTATTTCCTTGCAATTCTATTATGTTCTTTACCTTTGTTAGAAGCTGCAAGATTTGTGTGATCAAATCAACTGTGTGAAATTATTCTGTGGATTTTGGCTCTGTGGGTGTTCTTCAATAAACCTAGTGTATCACCTTTCACTTTCTATTTTCTCCTTCTTCCCCTTTTCCCAGTGGTGTTAGATCAGGTTTAGTCTTACAGTTTTCTCTGAATCTTATATTCAAAAAGAGGAACTAGCCTTCTCTAGAGGTTTGATCTCAATTGTAGGGTCCCACACCTTGAGATCACTCCCATGTTTCATTGGATTGTTGCATCAAATGTGCTTCAACATAGGGTACAAATCTAAGTGACAACACCTATCTTAAGTAGCAATCCAAAATCAATCCTTCATCTAAGATGTTTTACACCTTAATCATTTCCAAATCAAACTCTTTACTTAAGAACATAGCCTACATTAAGTATAGAAACCAATCCCTATCCACAAATAAAATCAAATCATTGTTATCCAATAGGGCCTTGAATCTTAATTCTCATCCAAAATCCAATCATTTGATTCACATCCTTAACCACATCTACCAAGCCAAATCATCTATAACTTCATTGCCTTATCCAAATCAATCAAACCAAATATATCAAACCTTCACAAACCTTTATCAATCAAATCAAGTCAAGTTCAACCACTTTCCAATCTCCATCCATATACCATCCAATTCAACCCAAAATCTCAAATAAATCAACCTTAGCAACATCATCAAGGTCCATCAAGTTCTTAAGTCAAATTCAATCCAAACATTCACAAATAACTTTCCCAAATCATCACCATCATTCATAATCAAATCAACCAACATCTAAATCTTCCACAGCTCAATCCATATCAATTGCCATCAACTCACTCTCAAGTTCACATCATCCTAGTACATCATCATTTCATGCCTTCTATAACTAGGTCTCAAACCAAGAAGAACATGGACCCTCATGCACAAAATGGATCCTCTTCACCTCATGGTTATTCTAATAAAAAAAGTGAGCACAAAAGCCTTGTCAACCAACTTGAGCACTCATCTCAATTCATGGAATTTCAAAAAATTGAAGGAACTCACACTAAGATGGACCAATTTGTAGGTAAAAACCCAAAATCACAATCAAAGTAAGTCCTCAAATTGACAATAATGATGATGAGAGTCTTGTAGACTATATCAATGATGATAGCCTAGTAGATCAATAAGAATATCCTAGTGAACCTTATGATTTATCTAGAGTTGAACATGACAATGCCTATCTTGAAGCCATCATTATGAGAAAAAACTCCCAACTTCTCAATCATATGTTCATGAATGCCTATAACCATCAAGATCCCTTAAACCAAGAACATGTTAGTATTAGCTACGCCATGAACCAAAATCAAATGTCCATAAGTCATCCTCATATCAACCTTGACAAGGGAAACACCACTGTGGCCTTTGCATCCTATGTAAATGCTCCATCCTCGTAGCCTTTGCAATCGAACTCCTCCCAACAATCTAGATGTCAGAATCATCCATCCTCACAACATTTGAAATTTAGCTTCTCCCATCAATCCAAATGTAAGAATCCTCCATTCTCACAACCTTTGCAATCCAACTCCTCCCTGCAATCCAAATGTCAAAATCCTCCATTCTTACAGCCTTTGCAATTCAACTTCTCCCATCAATCCAAATGTCAGAATCTTCCATCCTCACAGCCTTTGCAATCCAACTCATCCCATCAACCCAAATCATCCTTTTAGGATTTCCTCCAAGAACTACTAACAAAGGATCCCAAGCATAAAAGTAAAAGCAAAGTTGTGGAGTCATGTAATTCCACTCATCTAGTACCATTTGCCTCTAGCATATACATGCATGTTGTCACTGAGAAAGTCATCAATCCCAAGCCCATTAAGCATGAACAAGAGCCTCCTAGTACCATGCCTATCCATCAAACACCATCATGCAATCCAATGCCTATTCTTGAACCTATCAAAGAGCCTCCTAGTACCATACATATCCATCAAGTACCATCATGCACTCTAATGCCTATCAAACCTATCAAAGAGTATCTTACAATAAGTTCAATTCAAAACACATCATGCAACCATGTTGACAAACATTCACATCCTATCAAGCCCATCTAATAAACCTTATTCTTATCCAAACTCAAGAGCTATGTCGAGGATCAAATCCAAAGCATGATCAACCTTGCTCCTCAAAAATTCAAGATCAAACTATCCAAGCTCCTCAAGATCAAACTATCCAAACCACTCACATCCATGATCAAGATCCTATTTCTAATCAAGAGAACTAAGTTAATCCCTTACCTAGCATTACACCATCCATGATCAAGAGATCGACACTCCTCCCATCCATGATCAAGAGATCAATACTCCTCCCATCCATGATCTCACCACCATCCATGATCAAGAAACCCACACTACTCCTATCCATCATCCAACAACATCCCATGATGAGACACTTGTTCCCCATGAACACATAGACAATGAAGTAAATGACATTGAGAATCTACATCAACTATCTCAAATAGACAAGGACATGTGCAGACTATCAATGTTATCCAATCAACAAAGTAAAAAATAAATAAATATCAAAAATCAAATTAGTAAAGAGAAACTTATTCATCCAATGGTGAAAACTATTTCACGTCACCTTGGATAAGTACCATGATGAAAACCCTTTTATGGGCATCATGTGTAGATCAATTGTCTATATACCTTGCACTTGGGGGCAAGTTGTCTCATATCCCAACTTATCATTTGCATCATATCATCCTCATCCATTATATCTACATACCTAACCCATTGAACCTACCCATCCTTCCCTCCTACTTTTGATCTTGATAAGGACAAGGGCATAATGTTGAAAAATGCTTTGGACATCTCTTAATGTACACAATATTTTCCAACCAATCCAATCACCCTATCATTACAAGCATTATCATGCAGAGTCTTGAGTGGCATATCTAGAGTGGGGCATTTTCTTCCTATGTGACATAGTCCTTGGAAATCACATCTTGAACCCTTCCATCCATCCATTATGCATCCCCATCCATCCCAACCACTATCAACAAAAGACTTGGTTTTCCCTTGTCATTGGTCTTAAGCAAAAGACTACTCAAAAATCCTCCCTCTAAATGCAAGCCATCCAAATCCATAGAACAATCTAGTAGTACTACAAACCAAGCATCGCAAGAAAATTCTTAATCCATGCCAATCTAGTGAAGCAATCTAAGCAAATCATCAAAGAGCACCCATAAATTTTGTTCCCAACCTTGTTGCAAACCTAATCAATTTAAATCATCATCATCGGGATATATCATTCCCAATCCTCGCATTATTTTTAAGATATATTGTTCCAACATCAACAATACTATCATCATCATTAATCAGCATCGAGATATATCATTCCCACTCCTCGTGTTGTTCTCAAGATATATTGTTCCCACATCAACACTATGCTCATCATCAATCAATCATCAATTTTCAGCTTGACGGGGGCAACAACCTTGTTTGTCTTTATATTATTTGTGCACGCTTGCTTTCTTGTGTGTTGTCCTTTTGCTTACATATGCATTAGTCCTTGTAGCATATAGCCATAATGACATCATCGTATTCCAAATCATGGTGCCATACAACATATGTTTGCTTGTGACTTTTTCTTTTGAGTTAGTCCTTATGCACATGACGCATCGTCACCCCAGTCTTTATACCTTGGTGCATAATATCTAGTGTTATATCAAACTCCATAGTTGCTCACCCAATGCAACATGATCAATCATTCACCCATCTCATCCATCACCTCTCCGTCTTCTCCATTCCCTCAACTAATCAATTCTATCTATTTCGAGAGCATACCCGTGTTCTTCAAACTCGCATATCCTCTCAAGCGAGCATCCCATTCCTATATCAATCCTTCTCATCACTTCTCTTCCAAGTGGTTGGGGCATCCATTTCCAGTCACTATAACTTATCTTCTTTGAAATGATATTACTTCTCTTAGTTGCAATATCATCTCAAAGAGGGGCAAAATGTAGACACCTAAAATTGACCACATCCTAACAACACATCAAACATCACTTTCAACATTGTCTTAATTCCATTCTAAACACTCATCCTAATACTAATTAATTAGATAAATTATATTTATTTAATTAATTAGGATTATCGCTTTTATCCATTCAGTCATCAAAATTACTTAAATAAATTATATTTTATTTAATCTAATTTTCTCACATCCCTCTCCATTAATTAATTAAATGATTTTATTATTTATTTAATTAATCTAAAAATCTTAATTCCCATTTTAATCCCCCATTTGTTCTAATTAATCTCATTTTCCCTCTCCATTAATTAATTAAATAATTAATCTAAAAATCTTAAATCCCATTTTAATCCCCCATTTATTCTAATTAATCCCATTTTTATTCCATATCCACAAATAAATAAATTAAATCACCAGTAGCTAATTCAAAAAGTCACGCCCACATATATTTTTTAAGAAAATTATGAAGTGTTTTAAATTAAAAATATATAGCCAACATAGTTTTATAAAATCAATGCAACTAAAAACAAGTGCCACGGCCTTGTAGTGTTGTAATTATAGTATGTGTTTTAGTTGTAATTATAGATTTGTTTTAGTTTTAATTTAAACTTCAAATTTACTTTTTGTCAAACCAACAAAATCTTTATTATTTATAGTTATAATATTAATATTTATTATAACACTTGATATATTATCTTAATTGATATAATATAGTATAATATTAATTGATATAATATTTGACTTAATTTTCTTCTTAGAATAAATATTTGTTGTATAGACAAATTGGATTCCAATAATGTTAAACAAATAATTTTTTTTAAACCAATATAAATATTATCACAAAATTGTAATATTTATAGTATAATTTATAAAAAAAATAGTTTAAATATTAATGAAATAGTATAGTTAATTATTTATTGATAATAAATAATGTTTATATTATAAATATGATACTAATGTATTTATATTATTACATTATTCTAATATTATAATATTTTTATATAGTATTATATATATTTTTTATTATATTGTTATATTATATTATATTTATGTTTATTATTATATTATTATAATATTATAATATCAATTAAGATAATATATGAAGAAGTGTTAATAATAGATATTAATAATATTATTAATAGTATTATTAATATTATAACTATAAATAATATACCTTTGACAAAAAGTGATTTTGAAGTTTAGGTAATGAGGTAAAAAATTAAATTCTAAAAAACTATGATTTTTCACTCTCAAAATTATCACCATCCATTTAGGCATGACTTAACTCGTGGGAGGTAAGCATTGTCCCACAATCTGTAGAGAAGAGGTCTTGTTTTAGCCAATCACAATAGAGATAAATCATTTTTCAATGATTTTTTGTTAAAATTTTATCATCTTGAGATAGGAAAAATTCAAATTTATATCAAATTTGCTCGAAAAAAAAAATAATCCTATGTTTTGATTGGTTTACTGTTAATAGATTAATAACTAGATAAGTCTACTGCCAAGGCAGGTACTAATAAAGTCAACATAGATTAAGTAATATATATAAATACAAGTAATACTCAAACATAAATCAAAAAAATATTAAACATTATATTTTATAGATTTTACTATACAAACATTAATTTTTATTTTCTTTTAGTTTTTCCATAATGAAATTTAATTAATTTAATTTCTTCAATGTTGCATTAATAAAACATAGTGCCATAAAATAATATTAATATTAGCAGGACACTATATTTTATAATTAGAGCACTATATTTTATTACTATATTTTGTTTTTATGTATTTGTTTTCTAAAAAAATCTATCTAAAATGCATATCTTCAATTTTGTTTTTTCACAATGAAATTTAATTAATTTAATAATAAAATATAGTGTTGTGTAATAATATGGTATTACTATATTTTGTTAGGGTTTTATCTTTAAGATTTCTAACTTTAATAGTATTATTAGGGCACTGTATTTTATTAGTATATTTATATTTTAAAAAATATTTTACTATAATGAACCTATCCCCCACTTAAAATGTGCTAAATCTATTAAAAATAGTATCACATATTTTAGATAGATTTTTCTAAAGATAAGTATGTCAACACATTGAAACTACACTCCCACAAAAGTCAAACTAACTTATCATTTGTTTCATACTAATCTTTTAATCCTAGTCATTCACATCAAGATAAGCCCTATAAGCTTCCATCCTTGCTTTAGTTCCTCTCATGCAATCATATCCATCCATTCATTTTTAATCTCAACCATTCATCCTTATAGAATACCATAGAAGCTTCTAACCTTTCACTAATTTGTCTCATTCAATCTTAACCATCCATTTCTAATCAAATCTTAACCCTCCATCCTATCATCCAAAAATCTATAAATCAACCATCAATCAAACTATTTGTAAGGAGCATTGATTGCAAGGGAGCATTGGAATGTAATGTCATGTTGGTGAACAACCGACAATCAAATCTCAACATCAAAAATCATTAAAGCACAACCACCATTTCTTGGTACAATAAGAACTAGTCTTGGTGAGATGTAGAAGTGGTATTAAATGCTTTGCTTTGCTTTGATGTGATGCATTGCTCTTTATTTTGTTTGATATTACACATCCTCTATATTTTGAGTTGTTCACTCTTGTCGCTACTAGGCATGTTGATTCAAGTTCTCAATACCCTAACAAATTTAATTGTTATAAAGACAATGATTATTTGTCACACTTTTGACAAAGAGATATAGAATTAATGTGAAAAAGTGTAAATTAACTTTTTAAACTTTAATTTCTTCAATTAAAACTACACATGGTCTGATAGAAAATGATAGAATGACTTTTATGAATATATATTAAAAAAAAAGTGAATTGGTATTTTAGAAATACCAATAACTAAAATAAATCTAACCACATAAAACAAATTAGGTTTGTAACATTGCTATGATTTCACAACAATATGGTCAGCATCGAACCTAGCGTTTACCACAGGCGTGCTCCACCCTTGAAAAAGTGTCGAAATTTTGTCAGAAATATTTGCAAGAATATATGTACACTATACCGTGTTGTACTGTCAATTGCGAATCAACTGCGGTATTAGCTTTAGTATAAACGACAACTCATTGGCAGAAAACCTTGGGGGAGAATTTAATGGCGGTCTGAGGGAATCCGTCGATGTAATTTGTGGGCCATCATCTTGCAAGTCGGCAGCACTATTTAAATTACTGTTAATGCCAGTAAAATCTGCAACTGACTGTGCAATTTCTTGGACAAAATCCACTATTACCCCGTCGACGCCGATTAGATGTTCAAGGTATACGCTCTCTCCCACATTACTGTACGAAAAAATGGATTGACGGTGTCAAAATCGGAGAATTTCTAGAGAAGTCTAGAAGAAACAGGGTAAAATTCAACAATGTTTTCCAAAGATACTAACAATCTATAAGCTTTTTAAATGGAACCTTACGCACTTTAGCTGGCCGTAGGTGAGCAGGCAAAGGTTTGAATCCTTAATGTTTGAAACTGCTGCGGGATTTTGAAGAATGGCTTTGACTTCTGAAACAATGCCTTGCAGCCCGCCTGCCATTTGTCAACAGATGATGTTTTTATTACAAATGAAATTGAGATAGCGAGAGGCTAATCCGATTTAGGGTTTGAATCTTCATGTTACCTAGAATGCATACTTGTACAGCGGCTTCAAGCGAATTCCTTCGAAAATCTTTGTAAGTTTCTACGCCTCCGTTTGTTAGAAATAACACCTGAGAGTAAAGCCGAATTTACATAAGATCCCTTTTTTTGTTCAATAAAATAGCAAATACAGTGCACAGATTGTTCAATTTTATTTTTTGGTAAATTATTAGGCATATTCTTTCAAAAACTTACAGGATACGTATTTTGCATTTTGCGGATTAATAGTGCAGCATCCGGATGAAAACTGGAGAAAAATACTTTTCTTCCTCTGGCATTTTCGCGCACATCCTACATAATTTTATTGACAAGGCATCTTTCAGGTCGCTTGCCATTATGTTGACAGAAAATAGCTGAAAGGACAGAAAAATGGAAGGAGATTTCTTACCTCGAGAATAACCTCTAAATCGTGTCGCAGTTGATCTTCAGAATAATCGATTTCATCGTTAAATTTCAACTCAATGTTAAATCCAAGGGATCGATCTACTTTGTCGAAGGCCTCCTGGAGAGTGCAAAGAGAATCGTCCACCGACACTTTCCACTCGAGAAACCTGCCGTCGGCGGTTTTTCTGAGCAACGGCTTTCCAGCCTGGTCACAATCACCAAAGCGCTGCGTTAGTCCCCTGCGCAAATTTTAAAGATCTAAAACTTTTTAACTTTAAGCAGATTAGGTTTTCAAAAGGTTTTTTTTTTTTTGACTGCACAGAGGTCGCGGGTTCAAACCCTAAAAAGTGAAGCATTTACTTATTTTATAGTTGTCTGTAGAGGTTGCGGGTTCAAACCTTCAAATTAAGCTACGTCGCCTCGAGGTTGCGGGTTCAAGCTATTTTGCATAGGGGTTGCCTAGAGGTCGCGGGTTCAAACCTTCTAATTAAGCTATTTTGACTAGAGGTCGCATGTTCAAACCTTGAAATTCAACTATTTTGCCTAGAGGTCGCCGGTTCAAACCCTACAAATTAAACTATTTTCAGATTCAAACCCTACACGACTAAATAAATACTTTCAGATTCAAACCCTATACGGCTAAATAAACCAAGGTAAGAGCTGACGTAATATAGAATATATTGACTAGCGAACGGATAAATTATCATAAGCGCTGGGTTAATTAAGCTTTTAACTTTATTGACAACTACACGCTACGCGGGGATTCGAACTCGGGATGAACATAGAAAGTCAGAAAATTGACGTACTTACCGTGCCGTTTCTTTGCAGACCGTAGGACAAGAATTCTTCAAGATTCAGCTCATTGATATGTTTTTCAACAATTGTTTCCTGTTAAAATAAGCACAGAACTCCGGTTAAGCTGCAAGAACACCAACGGCATTCTGATAATTACGTATGTGAAATTTAAAAATATATTTTATTTCAAAATTATAAAAAATAAATTACAATTTACAATAAATCTACAAAATTGAGGTTGAAAATTTTGAAGATAAAGATTGAAACAAAGGAGTTCTGAAAAGAATCTTACATTTTCTTTTGTAACAATAAGATCATCATGAAAGATAACTGCACGATCATCTCTGGTAACCTGCAAACGCACATTATGGATTTAAATTTCTGTTTTTCAAACCCTAGGGAATCTTGCACACTTGTCAGTAAAAACTGATAAAAAAATTGTCTGAACAGCAAGTTCTTTACATTTACAATTACCTGTACATCGAACTCGATAAATCTAGCACCGCTTCTAGCGGCTTCATCGAATGACATTATAGTGTTTTCCATAATCGCCTGCATTCGTTTATCAGGAGACAACACCTTATTCATACCGCTGCCACGGTGCCCTATCACCGTAAATTCAGAAGAAGGCCTCCACACACTTCCATGGACCTGTTTTCCAGGACCTGTAAAACGGCAAAAAAAAAATCCCAAATTTTCACACAGTTAAATCTTTGAACATTCTGATACAAGATCATGGACTGTGGAAATTTAATGTCTATTATTAATATCCTAAATTCAAAAATCAAAAGACTGTCATTCTCTTGCTCTCTACTCTCTTATGATGGATCATAGAGTGTGATACAAAATCTTGAAAAAAAAAACTCACACAATTAAATCCTGAAACACAGAATTACAACAAAAAATTGTCAAGATTTCTTACCATCCAACAACTGGTTAATCAATGTGACGGTGTTATCAGTCTTATAGCTTATTCCACCGGGCTCTGTTACAGGCACATCTGAAACATGCACTGCAACATTCAAAAAGGACGGAAACTTAAGAGTCAAAAACCTTTCTGAGGATGGATCATTGAGTATGATTTGAAGCGTTGAAACAAAAACATACAGAATTGAATTTAGAAGCACTCTCAACTTTAAAATCAAAAAACCATCATAAAATTAAGAAACCAAGCTACCCATTGCAAACAAACGATTACCAAAAAAATTTAAAAAAAAAAAAACGATGGGAAAGAATTGCAGTGAGAAAAGAGAGAAAATTACAAGCTTTAAGCGCCATTTCTGATTGCAGAGCTTGAAAAAATCGAACAACAATACGAAACAACTCCTGTTAGCTGTTTGCCTCTGTGTACGGGATGAGTCACAAAATTTTCCGATTTTATACATTATCGAACAGGGTGGATAGAGGGATAAACCGTGGCATATTCGAAAACGAGTAGATGCTTTGTAATATTCTAGAACGACTTTGGATAATCCTGGCATATTCGAGGAAGCATAGCAGCTTTGGGAATCTGTAAATTGGAAGCTGGCGATCAAAGAAGGCATCATTCATAGGATATTCGGTTTAATTATTCCGAATTATTATAATTATAGTCAAGTAGTGGTAGGAAAAGGATCACGTTGTACGTGAAGCTAAACGCGTTGATACAATCGCAGTTGGTGGGCAATGGCCACGCCGCACATAGAATATGATTTTCCGGACAATACTTTAATTTTATGACATGTCATTATTCATACGCCGTTGTTTACCCACATGCTTACCACGATTTTGGTGACTAGATGCTATCTCATCTAGAATTTAATTATAATAAAATCAAAAGTTTGTGTCTTCATTCTCATCAAAACCTCCCCAGCTAATTATAGGAGAGAAAAAAATATAGCTAACACTTATCCTCTTGGGGAGTTTTTTTTTTAAATATGATTATTTAAACGTGGGTTTATTTGGCCCCACAATCAATTGGTACAACCGCCAGTGGTTAGTTATAAACAATTGTAACTAGTGCGGTTTGAATGGATGTAACCAGCTTTTTTTGGGGCCAACTAAAAATATGCAACCAATTGTAAGTCGGATTAAAAACAATTACTACTACTGTGAGTTAAATGGATGCAACTAGCTTTTCAATGGAAAGAGTCATGTTTATATTTAGAGGCCAACTAAAAATGTGCAATCAATTGCAAATTTGCAAGTCACTTAAAAATAATCACAACTACTCTGAGTGGGATGCAACTAGCTTTTCATTGGGACCAGTGATGTCCATATTTACAGGGCAACACAACAAATTTTCTTTGTTTAAATAATTTGTTGTCGTTGCACATGCAACATAATGGAGAGCATGTCACACTAGGGTATTCTTAAATATGATCCACTTCAACAGAGGTTAATTTTGGCCAATAAAAATAAGATAGATATTCACCACTTTTTGTTGTGAATGAGGTGTAATAGGTCAATTTTGGCCAATAAAAATAAGACAAATATTCACCATTTTTTGTTGTGAATGAGGTGTAATAGGTCAATTTTGGCCAATAAAAATATTCACCACTTTTTATTGTGAGTGAGGTGTAAAATTGCTATTGACTATTTGACCATTAAAGTGGATGATATTTAAGTAGAGTGGTCACGACTCACGAGGGATGGAGAAAATGGAATGGCAGGGGATGTGGAGCTCATTCCACACACCCTGTAATTATGAAAGTAATCTAAACATGGTATGGAGCCTTCTGCCTTAAAATTGCTATTGACTATTTGACCATTAAAGTGGACAATATTTAAGGAGAGTGGTCACGACTCACGAGGGATGGAGAAAATGGAATGGCAGGTGATGTGGAGCTCATTCCACACACCCTGTAATTGTGAAAGTAATCTAAACATGGTATGGAGCCTCCTGCCGTTAAAATTGCTTTTGACTATTTGACCATTAAAGTGGACGATATTTAAGTAGAGTGGTCACGACTCACGAGGGATGGAGAAAATGGAATGGCAGGTGATGTGGAGCTCATTCCACACACCTTGTAATTGTGAAAGTAATCTAAACATGGTATGGAGCCTCCTGTCGTGACACCTCAAGGGAGAACCTCCACGAGGTGGACCCATCTAAGTTCCTAGGTGGAGTGGAACAATCACACCATCAAGGCACCACCCAACACCTACATTTAAGTTTTAATTCCTAACCTGGCCATACTAGTACTGGTAAGCAAGAGGGTTAATTTAACTATGCATCAACATTAAAATAAGACTTTATTATAACTAGGGCACATATAATTCACAATGCATTTCCGATTTTAAATAAAATAATAACTAAAGTGTAAATTCAACTAGATAGTTCAAACAATAATTAGACACAAATTTAATTAATTATTATTAACCCACAACTAAATCTATTTCACCTTATTATTTTAATTTTTGGTTTAAAGAATAGGAATTGTTTTTATAGAAACCAACATCCCGCTAGCTAATTATTGATTAAGCTAGTTATTTTTCCCATATAACTATTTTAATTTACTAACAATAGTTTCTACTTGCTTATGAGGAAGAAAGGCACAATTAATTTGATGGTTCAATTAATTTCATGTTAAACAAAAATAAATTATTTCTTTTATTTAATCATTTCCCACCAATGAGAATAAACTTTACAATTCAATCCCAAGGTTTAATAATGAATAAAATAAATTAATTTATTCAGTAATAATTTCCAAATGATTATCTATAACTCTATTAGAAAATTTCCTTTTCCCCTTTTTTAAGACACTAAAAGGTTAATTCAAGTAGAATGAATTTAAAATGAACACATTATTAAATTTGCTAATGGAAGAATCCGGACAACATGTTCCAACCCTAAAATCATCTTATTAAGAAAGCCCATATCCCTCTCTTTTCTCATTTGAAACATCATTTGGTTTTCAAGTTGGGAGAGTAAGGAAAGAATGATTAGCTAGAAGCGAGGGTATTTTCTCAAGGTAAATTATATTCCTTTATTTTATTTTTCTATCTCCATTTTTTTGGTTTAATATCCTAACATTTTGGGTATAATCTAGTTCTATTTTATTTATAGGTTATTAGTTTTATGGGAGGAACATGGATCAAGCGAGGTACAATATTTCATTGCATAATCAATTGAGAGTGTATACCTAATGCTATTGAAATTGCATGAGTTTCATTGTTATATAAGATAAATTATTATTGTTAATATAGAAACGGTAGAATAAATTGTATTTGTTATTTTTTGGTGAATAGAAATAGAAGAAAAATAATTAAACAGGAGCAAAGGCTAGGGAAGACGACATTTGTGGTGTCATGGTGCCTTAAGGGGGACCATGGCACCATAGGGCCACGACCCTGTGGGGGCTCCCCTCCCCATTGTCGTCATCCTTTGGGCAATGTGCCAAACACACAGTAGCGATGAAAATTTCAACGATTTCTTTTTTTCTTTACAAATCTAAAATCCAAAGCAATTTGCTATCAGTGCTTACAACATAACTTTTAGTACATTTAACATTTGACCATAGATTACATTATGTATGTATGTATGTATCACTCATATTACTAAAAATAAATATCTATGCATATACATATATCTACATTTATATATACCCCTTTTTTTAAGAGCGACCAATATGTAAAGAATATACATAATATATGTACTAAATCTATATGTGTATATGCACACACACAAATATATATATATTGAATGTATATATGTGTGCATAGACACATATATTCTCTTCAATCTACCCCATAACATATAACTAGGGTAAGTGCAAGAAGATGGGGGGCCAAAAAGGGGTCTTAAGTGGCCACTTTTTTTCTGAAATCAGGAAATACTGGCCTTGGATGAGAAATTGAACATAGTTACACTCAAAATTTGGAGATGCAACCAAAACAATGTTCGTAGTGCTCCGAGTCTACTTTCTAAACTACTATTTTGTTTTGAAAATGGCATAGATTAAGGGGTTCAAAAGAGGGAGCCACAGAAATTGGTGTTGTTTCTGTCAAAAAAACATAACATAGCATGTTTTGTGGCTCCCTCAAAAGATCAACTTTTTTTTGGTATTTTTAAAATCGCTTCAGTGAGAAATTAGCTAATAGCATGTAGTTTATGCCCGATTTTTCTGATAATTTTTTGATGAATATTTGAATTTTTACTAATTTTTAAAGTGGACACATCCTAAAAAATAGAATTTTGGCCGTGCTACCCCTATAAATTTTGAAAACTAATTGAAAATCATTTTTTTATTTTTTTAATATTTGTAGAATGGAGTCTAGTTTCTAAATATGTATTTTTTTTGAAATTTGAATGAATAGTTATTTTACAATGAAAAAAAGACCAAACAGTGGTTTTTGCCTAAAAACGGACACACAAACAAAAGAAATTAAAGATGAAAGACTTAACATTGTTAAAATGTGAAAAAAATCACATCGTCAAATAGCTAAGAGAAAGCCTAACATTACCCATGTGTTCAATTTGTTCAACCTTGAAACACGTGCAAATCTGAGGGTTAGCACGAACGAAATTATGTGAAATTTTGAAGAATATAGAAAAACACGTCTGTGACTGTTCATAAGGCACTCCAAGCCTTTGGGTTGGAAATCCAAAGCAAATCCCAAGCCCAAGGCTTGGGATTCCCAAAGCAAGAAATAACGCGAGCGCGTTATAACGCGCTCGCGTTATGTCCCACTCAAATTTTTTTACGTTCAAGGCTATTAATCATGAGGGTTAAGGCATAAGGGATTAGGGATTAGCGTTTAAGGTATAGTATCGAGCCCGTTAAGGGTCTAGGAATAGGGATAGCGTTTAAGGTTTAGGGATGAGGGATGATAGATTACGGTTGAGGATCGAGGGATCAAAGTTAAGGGTTGAGGGATTAGGGTTTGACATTAAGGGTTGAGGGTTGAGGTTCAAGGGTCAAGGGTTTAGGGTCGAGGGATTAAGGTTAAAGTAGAGTGTGGAGGGTGTAAGGATTAGGGATAGGGTTGGAGGGTTTAGGGATAAGGGATTAGGGTTTAAGGTATAGTATCGAGTCTGTTGAGAGTTTAGGAATAGGGATAGCATTTAGGGATTAGGGATGAGGGATTATAGTTGAGGGATGATGGATTAGGGTTGAGGGTTGAGGGATTAGGGTTTAGGGATAAGGTTTAGGATTGAGGGTTGAGGGATTAGGGTTTAAGGTATAGTGTTGAGGGTTGAGGGTTGAGGGTTTAGGATTAGGGTTTAGGGTTGACGGATTAGCATTTAATGTCGAGGTTAGGGTTAGAGTGTCGAGGGTAGAGGGATTAGGGATAGGGTTTAGGGTTGAAGGTTTAAGGATTGAGGGTTGAGGCTTTAGGGATGAGGGTTTAAGGCTTAAGATATAGTGTCAAGTGTTGAGGGTGTAGGGATAGGGTTTAAGTTTTAAGGGTTAAGGGTTGAGGGATATGGATTAGGGTTTAAGGTATAGTGTTGAGGGTCGAGGGATCAGAGTTAAGGGTTGAGGGATTAGGGTTTGACGTTGAGGGTTGAGGGTTGAGGTTCGAGGGTCAAGGGTTTAGGGATAGGGTTGAGGGTCGAGGAATTAGGGTTAAAGTAGAGTGTGGAGGGTATAAGGATTAGGGATAGGGTTGGAGGGTTTAGGGATAAGGGATTAGGGTTTAAGGTATAGTATCAATTCTGTTGAGGGTGTAGGAATAGGGATAGCATTTAGGGTTTAGGGATGAAAGATTAGAGTTGGGGGATGACAGATTAGGGTTGAGGGTTGAGGGATTAGGGTTTAGGGATAAGGTTTAGGGTTGAGGGCTGAGGGATTAGGGTTTAAGGTATAGTGTTGAGGGTTTAGGGATAGGGTTTAGGGTTGAGGGATTAGGATTTGACGTTGAGGGTTGAGGGTTTAGGGTTTAGGTTTAGGGTTAGGGTTGAGAGATGAGGGATCAGAGTTAAGGGTTGAGGGAATTGGGTTTGACGTCGAGGGTTAAGGGTTGAGGTTCGAGGGTCAAGGGTTTAGGGATAGGGTTGAGGTTGAAGGGATTAGGGTTAAAGTAGAGTCTGGAGGGTGTAAGGATTAGGGATAGGATTGGAGGGTTTAGGGATAAGGGATTAGAGTTTAAGGTATAGTATCGAGTCTGTTGAGGGTTTAGGAATAGGGATAGCATTTAGGGTTTAGGGATGAGGGATTAGAGTTGAGGGATGAGGGATTAGGGTTGAGGGTTGAGGGATTAGGGTTTAGGGATAAGGTTTAGGGTTGAGGGTTGAGGGTTGAGGGATTAGGGTTTAAGGTATAGTGTTGAGGGTTGATGGTTTAGGGATAGGGTTTAGGTTTGAGGGATTAGGGTTTAGGGTTGATGAATTAGGGTTTAATGTTGAGAGTCGAGGGTTGAGGGTTGAGGGTTGAGGTTGAGGGATAGGGTTAATGGTCAAGGGATTAGGGTTAAATAAGAGTGTCGATGGTAGAGAGATTAGGGTTTAAGGTATAGTATCGAGCCTGTTGAGGGTCTAGGAATAGGGATAGCGTTTAGGGTTTAGGAATGAGGGATTAGAGTTGAGGGATGACGGATGACAGATTAGGGTTGAGGGATTAGGGTTTAGGGACAAGGTTTAGGGTTAGGGTTTAGGGTTGAGGGATTAGAGTGAAGGGTTGAGGGATTAGAATTTGGTGTTGAGGGTTTAGGGTTTAGGATCAGGGTTGAAGGTCGAGGGATCAGAGTTAAGGGTTGAGGGATTAGGGTTTGATGTTGAGGGTTGAGGGTTGAGGTTTGAGGGTCAAGGGTTTAGGGATAGGGTTGAGGGTCAAGGAATTAGGGTTACAGTAGAGTGTGGAGGGTATAAGGATTAGGGATAGGGTTGGAGGGTTTAGGGATAAAGGATTAGAGTTTAAGGTATAGTATCGAGTCTGTTGACGGTTTAGGAATAGGGATAGCATTTAGGGTTTAGGGATGAGGGATTAGAGTTGAGGGATGAGGGATTAGGGTTGAGGGTTGAGGGATTAGGGTTTAGGGATAAGGTTTAGGGTTGAGGGTTGAGGGATTAGAGTTTAAGGTATAGTGTTGAGGGTTGATGGTTTAGGGATAGGGTTTAGGTTTGAGGGATTAGGGTTTAGGGTTGATGAATTAGGGTTTAATGTTGAGAGTTGAGGGTTGAGGGTTGAGGGTTGAGGTTGACGGATAGAGTTAATGGTCAAGGGATTAGGGTTAAATAAGAGTGTCGATGGTAGAGGGATTAGGGTTTAAGGTATAGTATCGAGCCTGTTGAGGGTCTAGGAATAGGGATAGCGTTTAGGGTTTAGGAATGAGGGATTAGAGTTGAGGGATGACGGATGACAGATTAGGGTTGAGGGTTGAGGGATTAGGGTTTAGGGACAAGGTTTAGGGTTAGGGTTGAGGGATTAGGGTTTAAGGTATAGTGTTGAGGGTTTAGGGATAGGGTTTAGGGTTGAGGGATTAGAATTTAGCGTTGAGGGTTTAGGGTTTAGGATCAGGGTTGAAGGTCGAGGGATCAAAGTTAAGGGTTGAGGGATTAGGGTTTGATGTTGAGGGTTGAGGTTCGAGGGTCAAGGGTTTAGGGATAGGGTTGAGGGTCGAAGAATTAGGGTTAAAGTAGAGTGTGGAGGGTATAAGGATTAGGGATAGGGTTGGAGGGTTTAGGGATAAGGGATTAGAGTTTAACGTATAGTATCGAGTCTGTTGAGGGTTTAGGGATGAGGGATTAGAGTTGAGGGATGAGGGATTAGGGTTTAGGGATAAGGTTTAGGGTTGAGGGTTGAGGGATTAGGGTTTAAGGTATAGTGTTGAGGGTTGATGGTTTAGGGATAGGGTTTAGGTTTGAGGGATTAGGGTTTAGGGTTGATGAATTAGGGTTTAATGTTGAGGGTTGAGGGTTGAGGTTGAGGGATAGGGTTAATGGTCAAGGGATTAGGGTTAAATAAGAGTGTCGATGGTAGAGGGATTAGGGTTTAAGGTATAGTATCGAGCCTGTTGAGGTTCTAGGAATAGGGATAGCGTTTAGGGTTTAGGAATGAGGGATTAGAGTTGAGGGATGATGGATGACAGATTAGGGTTGAGGGTTGAGGGATTAGGGTTTAGGGACAAGGTTTAGGGTTAGGGTTGAGGGATTAGGGTTTAAGGTATAGTGTTGAGGGTTTAGGGATAGGGTTTAGGGTTGAGGGATTAGAGTGAAGGGTTGAGGGATTAGAATTTGGCATTGAGGGTTTAGGGTTTAGGATCAGGGTTGAAGGTCGAGGGATCAGAGTTAAGGGTTGAGGGATTAGGGTTTGATGTTGAGGGTTGAGGGTTGAGGTTCGAGGGTCAAGGGTTTAGGGATAGGGTTGAGGGTCGAGGAATTAGGGTTACAGTAGAGTGTGGAGGGTATAAGGATTAGGGATAGGGTTGGAGGGTTTAAGGATAAGGGATTAGAGTTTAAGGTATAGTATCGAGTCTGTTGAGGGTTTAGGAATAGGGATAGCATTTAGAGTTGAGGGATGAGGGATTAGGGTTGAGGGTTGAGGGATTAGGGTTTAGGGATAAGGTTTAGGGTTGAGGGTTGAGGGATTAGGGTTTAAGGTATAGTGTTGAGGGTTGATGGTTTAGGGATAGGGTTTAGGTTTGAGGGATTAGGGTTTAGGGTTGATGAATTAGGGTTTAATGTTGAGAGTTGAGGGTTGAGGGTTGAGGTTGAGGGATAGGGTTAATGGTCAAGGGATTAGGGTTAAATAAGAGTGTCGATGGTAGAGGGATTAGGGTTTAAGGTATAGTATCGAGCCTGTTGAGGGTCCAGGAATAGGGATAGCGTTTAGGGTTTAGGAATGAGGGATTAGAGTTGAGGGATGACGGATGACAGATTAGGGTTGAGGGTTGAGGGATTAGGGTTTGATGTTGAGAGTTGAGGGTTTAGGGTTAGGGTTGAGAGATGAGGGATCAGAGTTAAGGGTTGAGGGATTAGGGTTTGACGTCGAGGGCTGAGGTTTGAGGGTCAAGGGTTTAGGGATAGGGTTGAGGTTGAAGGGATTAGGGTTTAAGGTATAGTGTTGAGGGTTGATGGATTAGAGTTAAGGGTTGAGGGATTAGGGTTGAGGGTTGTAAGGATTAGGGATAGGGTTGGAGGGTTGACAGATTAGGGTTGAGGGATTAGGATTTGACGTTGAGGGTTGAGGGTTTAGGGATAGGGTTGAGGGTTGAGGGATTAGGATTTGACATTGAGGGTTGAGGGTCAAGGGATCAGAGTTGAGGGTTTAGGGATTAGGGATCTATAGCAGGACAATATAACGCGCTCGCGTTTTGTATTTCTACTGAAACGGTAAAAAAGTGGTTACCCCCGTGATTCAGGCCCACATGCTTTGTTTTCTTACTGATTCTGCGCGTGCTCCAACAAAAAAGAAGTGCTTTCATGCTATTGGGAAGTTCACATGCACATTTGACACATTGTACCACCTTTGCATGATCTTTCCACCACCTTTTCTGCTTTGCCAACTTGAGAAGGAGGAAATAACATAGTTTTCAAACCAAGTTTGATATATATCTATTCAAGTTTCAATTTTTGTAGTATTGCAATGTTAATTGTGATTCAATTTTAAGAATTTAACATTGAAAAGGAAGCAAGTGGTGAAAAACTCAAATTGTTGAGGAGTTTGATGCAAGAAGATAAAAACACTACATAATTGGGTACTCTCTCCATTCAAATCTTCATTTTTTAGGTATGTCAAGTCTTTACATACATGTTCTTTACATTTTCCTTATTTCGGATTGAATTACTTTATCATGCTTTATCATACATGTTTAAAATAGACACATTCCCAATCAAGAAAGCAACCTACAATCTCACATGATGCCATGTATATTTTCTACACTTGGGCTCTTTAATAATTATGTGTAATAAACAAACCTTAGTTCATACCATGATGTCAAACTATACAAGAATAAATCCTTACAACATAAAAAAAATACAATCCCACTATTATCATGTATTCATTTCTTAGGAACTAATATTGGTCTCTTTATCATGCTACAAACAAATTCTCCGTCATGCCGAGGAAACGATCAAGAATTAAACCAATACAGGAAGAGATAGAAGCTAAGAATGCAAAGAAAGCAATGGCTATGAGGGAACTTCGTGAGAAGAGGAAATTGGACACGATAAATGAAGACATACCAATTGAAGAGGAACCACAACCATCACAAAGAGATATGGTATTGGCGGCACAAAGAGAACGAATGCAAAAACTTCGTGGTACGAGAGATTTGAATACCATAGTTGGAGACACGTCCTTTACTGCAAGTCAACATGTAGGGACACCATCTACCACATCTCAAGTTGAGAGTACATCATCACTCACATGTGATGAAGGAGGTACGCCATCGTTCCCACCTCAACCTCAAGGTATGTCATCTATTCCATCTTCGATCGAAGGTATGCCATCTAACCCATCTCATTTAAATATTAATGAAATTCCTAATGTTGAAATGAATTTACCTAACTTGACACCACCTAGAATTTTGCATAGAAAGCCAAAGTATTTGATTGATATTGATGAGAATATTTTGCAGCCAATGGAAAGTAAGATTCCAAAACGCACTTGTAGAAGATATGCTAATAAGATTTAGAGATTGTTCTTTGAAAAGTTAAATGAGACTGCAAGATGTCAACTATTCGTTGAAATGATGCGAAGTATAAAGTATAGGTCTATCATGAAGATTCTTGGGTTGAGAACATCAGAGGATTCAAGTGAAAAATCTATTGTCAAGAATCTAATGAGTGCGTATGAGAGTGTGGGTAACACCTCACGCACAAAAGATAGTAATGCAACATGGCGTGTGATTACATCGACTATAGTAAGTAGTCAAACGAGGAAAGCTCGTCTCATTAGAAAGACAAGTCAAGAATTGAGAATTAATAGGAAAACTTTATCAAGAGCCGTTGGAAGACGCCAAAGAATTGAGGACACTAATGCCAATGAATTATAGGCGTTCTCGGGGAGACTACCACGAAAAGATAAACCAATTGTTGAAGCATTGAGATCACTAATTGAAGACTTTTGGAAGAATTACACAAGGGTATCTCCAAATCAAAGGGATGTGGTAAGAAGGAGAATTGGTAGTCAGAACCGTGAGCCACATCCAAAGCATTTTTTGGATGAGACTCAAACAGTTTTATGGTAAATTTCTAGAGAAGTATCCTCAAATTAAAATTTTTCAAAGATATTTTGAAATGCTAAAACCTTTCTATGTTAAGATAAATCACACACGCACTACTTGTTGTAGATTACATATTGAATTTTCTAACCATTTTGATGCTTATAGGTCTATATGTTTAGATATGCATACCATGAAGTCTCTTGAAGATGTTGGTGGGGCACATATGGCACAACCCTGCAAATCATTGTTAAATAAACCTAACAATGATTTAGGATAAGAACTTTGATCTCCATTCTTATCCTTCACAATAAGAAGGATAAATAAATTCTTGGATAAGTATGTCAAGTCTTTACATGCATGTTCTCTACATTTTCTTTATTTCGGATTGAATTACTTTATCATGCTTTATCATACATGTTTAAAATAGACACATTCCCAATCAAGAAAGCAACCTACAATCTCACATGATGCCATGTATATTTTCTACACTTGAGCTCTTTAATAATTATGTGTAATAAACAAACCTTAGTTCATACCATGATGTCAAACTATACAAGAATAAATCCTTACAACATAAAAAAATATAATCCCACTATTATCATGTATTCATTTCTTAGGAACTAATATTGGTCTCTTTATCATGCTACAGACAAATTCTTGGTTCTGCGACCACAAATGGTACCATTTTAACTTCTTTCAATATACAGTAAGTAATATTCTTCAGCAACATTTCCTCGTCTCTAGACAGATACAACATCAAACGAAATAGAATAAACATCACAGTTTAATAGTTAAGAATACTTTGAAAAATAAGAGGAAGAAAAAATTAATAAAAGGATAAGTGGGTGAGGTAGAGTTCCACACATGACATATTGAATGCTTAGTATGTTTGTGATTGTACCTTTATTTTGGCCCATCACACCCTTGACTTAACTTCTAATGATCATTGAGTTGAGTTAATTTAGAATACCATTTAAGAATGTTTGAATCCTTAAGTAATGTAGATAGAATGAATTGGTCAATTTACTAGTTGTAATTTAATGTTGTATAGTGTAATTCAATTAGTGATCAAGAATTTTATGTGAAAGAGAGGAAGGTCAAATATTCTACAAGAAATTATGCTTGGGTGGCACATGTCATCGTTGCGGTGGCTTGCAACATTTGCCAATATGTGAACATATGGAAATAACACATGCGGTTGGAAATGAACTAGTAGAGTTTGGCAAGTATAAAACAGTGGCATACAATACAAAAGATGGTAAAGAAACAAAGAGGTGTGAATTAGTTATTGAAAAGATTCCAGTGTATCAGTTTATGCCTATATTTCGTGATAGCATAGTGTATGAATATGCAAGACATGCCCATAGAGCTCGATGGTTGGACTTGCAATTCAAGTTATGCAAGGACACATTTCCGGTTGGTAGCATTGTTTCAGTCGTCGACTTTGCAGAGAACTACAGTCTACAGCCACAGCGTGAGGTGCAATCACAATATTACAACTCCACACAGGTTTCTATATTTGTGCACATCGCATTCATTCATGCGAATGATAGTACAGAGGATGACAGAAAGATCATAAGGGAGTATAATTTCTATATTAGTGATGATCGCACGCATTCTACGGAGTTCGTGCAAGGTTGCTTTCAGGTGTTCTACAATGATTTGGCTAGAAGGGGCATATCATTCAGTCAGCATATCATATGGTCGGATAATTGTGCATCACAATTCAAGAACTCGCAGAATTTCTATTGGCTGAGTAGGAGGCATAATTTTACAGGTATTCAACATATATGGAACTTTTGTGAGGCCGGGCATGGAAAGGGGGAGTATGATGGTGCAGGAGCATGTATCAAAAGAGCCATAGCACGAGAACAGTTAAAGTATAAAGACAATGCAAAGTTGACAGATGCAAAATCGATTGTCGAGTGGTGTAATGCTTCCATGGGTCCAGGTAATGAAGGTAAGTCTTTAGTTCGTAGATTTTTTTGGTTGATAGATGATACTAACATTGCACCATATGAGGATTGTTGTACACTGACAGGATCAAATGAGATGCACTCTTTCAGAAGCTCAATTGCAGGTTCATGGAGTATCCATACACAAAAGATGTCATGCTTTTGTTCTTCCTGTACAATTCAAGTCTGGGATGAGTGTGAGTCAAAGGAGTGGGTTGACGAATGGCAGTTAAGTTATCTTAGCCCACTTGACATGTATCGACCCCCGACGGCACTGGAACTAACACAGATGGAATCGTCAGTTGACTTTGACCACATATCCGATTTAGTTCAACCAGGTAATATAGGGCACGTATATGCATCTAATTTCATCTAGTTCAACCAAGTAATGTCATCTTACTTTGTAGTGTTTTTGTAATGTTGACTAATTTCATCTAATTTGCTACACATATCAATGTAGGACACGTATATGCAGTTATTGCAGATGAAGATAATGAAGAGGGAACAGATTATTACTTATGTCGTTGTGTTAAGGCCAAAAAGAAATTGGAGGCCCCTATTATAGATGGAGAAAACATCGAATACCCTACAGGATTAGTGGTTATTACTGGAACATGGCTTAGAAGGTACCCACATAAGAGTGTTAATATTTGGCTATTTCAGGACTTTGACATGCATCGAAAGATTCTTCATTACTCGAACCTTGTCGTGGCATCCAATGTTCATTTGATAAAGTATAGAGGTAGACCTTTGAACAAAATATTGTGGAAGGTGCGTGAGTCTGACCATGAAGCAATACTTGACACAATAAAGAGTAGAGCAGATCTGGATGGTTCATTGGATTAATTTGTAAGTATTCACATTGATTTTGTAAAGTTATGTTACATTGAGTTGTAAGTATGCACATTAATTTGTAAGGTTTGTCTTTTTTTATTTCCTCCTGCATTTTTACACATATGTACACATTTTTACATCATCATGTTATGCATTTTTGGTGTCCTGCTCCTGATGCGACCAAACTCATAACTCACCCTAGTAGACACCATTTGATGATCTCTCTAACACTCTGGATCCAGGGCGCCCAATCATGATGATGACCTATACACCATTCTCCCAAGGCGCTCATAATGAATGAAAAGAAGACCAAGGGCGCCCAAGCTTAATTGACTTATTTCTTTCAATTTTGATGATCCAAACTCTTGCAATATGACATCCACTTTCATGCCTTTAGATCTTCCTTCACATATAGGGCGCCAAATCAATGCATTAAAGTCTCTTGATATTAGGCGCTCATGATGATGAAACTTAGAGCTTTTTCCTTTCCTATGCACTCATCTAAGATGTTTGAATGATAAGGAGCACCTCGACCTCTATAATGTACATTGGGCACCAAATCAAGGTGATTTTAAGTCACTTTGAGTCATTTGGGGTCAGTTTGAGTCTTTGAGTCATGTTGCAAAAAAGTGTCAATGTTGTCAAGTTGCACAAAGCAACTTTTGCATTTTTGGTGTCTTGCTCGTGATGTGACCAAACTGACTATTCCAACGCATCCGGATGGGTACATTTACACTAGGCATGGTCATGTTTTTCACCCAAACATGTCGAAACAGTCTGAGCTACATTGTACCAACGATATCCCTGAAGAGTCTAAAGTGTAAAAAGGCTGCAATATTTGACGAGATGTTACTCAAAAACCGTGTCACTTAGAAACATTCCGTCTGAGGCAACGCTATCATGTAGAGTGCCTCTACAATAACCTCTCTCAGTTTTTTATAGCTCTGAGGCATTTACCCGTGGTGAAAGGTTTTCTGCTGCCCCAAAAATCGTCAGAAGGAGGCAGTGTAAAGTTGCAAAGGGGTGTAACTTTTGTCCTGCTCCTGATGCGACCAAATTGACTGTTCCAACGCGTCCGAATGGGTACATTTATGCTAGGCATGGTCCTATTTTTCACCCAAACATGTCGAAACAGTCGGAGCTACATTGTACCGACGATATCCCTGAAGAGTCCAAAGTGCAAAAAGGCAGCAATCTTTGACGAGATGTTACTCAAAAACTGTGTCACTTAAAAACATTCTGTCTAAGGCAACGGGATCACGTAGAGTGCCTCTACAATAACCTCTCTCGATTTTTTATAGCTCTAAGGCATTTGCCCGTGGTGAAAGGTTTTCTGCTGCCCCAAAAATTGTCAGAAGGAGGCAATGTAAAGTTGCAAAGGGGTGTAACTTTCATCCTGCTCCTAATGCGACCAAACTGACTGTTCCAACGCGTCCGAATGGGTACATTTATGCTAGGTATGGTTCTATTTCTCACCCAAACATGTCGAAACAGTCGGAGCTACATTGTACCGACGATATCCCTGAAGAGTCCAAAGTGCAAAAAGGAAGCAATCTTTGACGAGATGTTACTAAAAAATCGTGTCACTTAGAAACATTCCGTCTGAGGCAACGTGATCACGTAGAGTGCCTCTACAATAACCTCTCTCGATTTTTTATAGCTCTGAGGCATTTGCCCGTGGTGAAAGGTTTTCTGCTGCCCCAAAAATCATCAGAAGGAGGCAGTGTAAAATTGCAAAGGGGTGTAACTTTCGTCCTACTCCTAATGCGACCAAACTGACTATTCCAACGCATCCGAATGAGTACATTTATGCTAGGCATGGTCCTATTTCTCACCCAAACATGTCGAAACAGTCAGAGCTACATTGTACCGACGATATCCCTGAAGAGTCCAAAGTGCAAAAAGGCAGCAATCTTTGACGAGATGTTACTCAAAAACCGTGTCACTTAGAAACATTCCGTCTGAGGCAACGTGATCACGTAGAGTGCCTCTACAATAACCTCTCTCAGTTTTTTATAGCTCTGAGGCATTTGCCCGTGGTGAAAGGTTTTCTACTACCCCAAAAATCGTCAGAAGGAGGTAGTGTAAAGTTGCAAAGGGGTGTAACTTTCGTCCTGCTCCTAATGTGACCAAACTAACTGTTCCAACGTGTCCAAATGGGTACATTTATGCTAGGCATGGTCCTATTTCTCACCCAAACATGTCGAAACAGTCGGAGCTACATTGTACTGACGATATCCCTGAAGAGTCCAAAGTGCAAAAAGACAGCAATCTTTGACGAGATGTTACTTGAAAACCGTGTCACTTAGAAACATTCCGTCTGAGGCAACGGGATCACGTAGAGTGCCTCTACAATAACCTCTCGATTTTTTTATAGCTCTGAGGCATTTGCCCGTGGTGAAAGGTTTTCTGCTGCCCCAAAAATCGTCAGAAGGAGGCAGTGTAAAGTTGCAAAGGGGTGTAACTTTCATCCTGCTCTTGATGCGACCAAACTGACTGTTCCAATGCGTCTGAATGGGTACATTTATGCTAGGCATGGTCCTATTTTTCACCCAAACATGTCGAAACAGTCAGAGCTACATTGTACCGATGATATCCCTGAAGAGTCCAAAGTGCAAAAAGGCAGCAATCTTTGACGAGATGTTACTCAAAAACTGTCACTTAGAAACATTCCGTCTGAGGCAACGTGATCACGTAGAGTGCCTCTACAATAACCTCTCTCGGTTTTTTATAGCTCTGAGGCATTTGCCCGTGGTGAAAGGTTTTCTGCTGCCCCAAAAATCGTCAGAAGGAGGCAGTGTAAAGTTGCAAAGGGGTGTAACTTTCATCCTGCTCCTAATGCGACCAAACTGACTGTTCCAACGCGTCCGAATGGGTACATTTATACTAAGCATGGTCCTATTTTTCACCCAAACATGTCGAAACAGTCGGAGCTACATTGTACCGACGATATCCCTGAAGAGTCCAAAGTGCAAAAAGGCAGCAATCTTTTACGAGATGTTACTCAAAAACTGTGTCACTTAAAAACATTCTGTCTGAGGCAACGGGATCACGTAGAGTGCCTCTACAATAACCTCTCTCGATTTTTTATAGCTCTGAGGCATTTGCCCGTGGTGAAAGGTTTTCTGCTGCCCCAAAAATCGTCAGACGGAGGCAGTGTATTAAATCAGGATGAAAGCCTATTCACTCTAGGCGCCTGTTTTTGACCAAATCACACATGCGCCTTGAACAACTCTGTCTTCAAGGCGCTTTTCTCTAATCTCTGTAACTCTCCAAATCCACTAAGGCACAAATTTTACCTCTTGGGCTCAAGATATAGGTTCTTCATCCAAGGCACCAGAATGGTCCAAAGGCGCATTTCACCTCTAACCTCACCTCTGACCTTACTTGGAGGCGCTAAACCTTTTGACATTTCAAGTAACTTCAAGAGAACTATTTTTCCTTAAGGTGGTTCACTCCTTGCAATTGGATGTATGGTACTTGTAACTCATTTGATTGACTTTGTAATGTTTCTTCTTCTCGCAGAGTAGATAAGGATGATATAAGCTTACTTCATGAATCGGAGTAGAAATCTCTCTTGGACTTGCTAGGTGAAAGGACTTGAACTTGAAGGACTTGAAGTTGATGAAGTGATCCTTCATGATGGCCTTTGACATTACCTTCTCGGAGTGTAGATGATAACACCTTCCTTGGATAAAGTGGATAACCTCTGACCTAAACTTTGAAGCTTGATGAATCTTGAAGATTGGGTTTCCTCCTACTCCCCTTCTGGGCTCCACTCCATCAAAGGCGTATTTAGTTGTCCAAGGCGCCAACATTCACTCAGGGGCGCCCAAAGAGAAAGTTTACAACTCTAAGGCGCTAAACTCTTATGCAAAAATGGTCATCATCAAAGGCGTAAAAATGGGTCTCTGGGCGCCAATCTCTACAAGACATTCCATCTCATTGCTCTCCTCCATTACAAGCGCTCACTTACCTCAATCTTGGGCGCATACCAACATCCCAACATCCAAATCACCTAGGCGCTCAAAACCTTCAAGACTCAAGGCGCATTTTATGATCAAACAAGGTATCTCCTGAACAAGGCGCTCATAGTCTCATCAGGGCGTTAATCATCATCATGAGCGCTCATATTGTTCTAGGCGCACAGTTATCTCTGGAATGCTCAAGACGCTCAAGGCGCACATACCCTTCTCTAGGCTAGTTTACACTTATTCAAGGCGCTCATTCCAAACTTACATGAACTCCTCATTACAAGATGCACAAACTAGATGATCCTAGGGCATAAGGGCGCTCAAACTAGATTTTTGCAAAAACTCCCCAAGCATTCAAACTTTTAAGGTGCCAAAAGTGGTCTTTTCTACAACTTCTCTAGCCATATGCCTTGGGTGCTCAAACCTTCCTTGAACTCCAATTATTCAATCCAGGGCGCTCAACTACCTCCTCAAGGCGCTCTATCTCAAGTATCATTACTCTTCTTAAAGACCTAGGTGCACATTGTGGGGTATTCTACTCAACAAGACCTAGGCGCTCATTATGAAGACTCCAATTATCAAGGTTCACTTCAACTTTCAAAGGCACATTTTGGACTCCAAAGGCGTTAGGTTAAAGCCACTAGGGCGCTAGATACCAAAGGGGGCAAGGTGTCAGAACCTCCTTTAAGATGTAAGAAAATCTCCTCAAGGCACAGCTAAAGGCGCTCCAAACCATACGAAGGCGCTAATATCCACTCTAGGCAGTGTATTAAGTCAGGATGAAAGCCTAATCACTCTAGGCGCCTGTTTTTGACCAAATCACACATGTGCCCAAATCACACATCACCCCATCGGATTGGGGACCCCCTCTTTTCTTGCTCAGGTGCTTTGCACAGGAGTTGTTATGTGTCATTTTGGCCAAGGTTTTCCGGAGCAGTGAAGACATTAGGAAGGGGATGATCGTTTGGATAGTTTTGAATGCTTTATTTCTCCTTGTTTAAACTAGGCACTCACTGAGGATTGGAGTAGCCTTTGCACCCTCACATCACGTTAATCGGTGTTTCAGAGGCAATCATAGTATAGGAAGATTTGCGCCTTGAAGAAGAGAGTTATCTGGTGAGCGCTTAGGAGTTCTGGCGCCTAGGGGAAAGGTCTAGGTAGAGCGCCTTCAGACTTTGACAGTGAAGTGCCTTAAGGAGTTGGATGATGTTTTTGCCTAGAGTGGAGATGATGTTTTTAGCGCCTTAAGGATGATAATGGAGCGCCTTGGAGTCAGGTTAGTCTGGAGCACCTTAAGAAGGTAAAGCACTTCAAATGTAAACACAAGTGTTTTGAGCGCCCTAATGAGAAGTTGTCTTGGCACCATAAGTTGTTCAAACCAAGATATGCGCCTTGGATAGTTGCAAAGACCTAATTTAGCGCCCAAGGTTGGAAGACTCTTTGTGAGCGCCCAGTGTTTGAAAGCTCTTTGTGTTTGGTGCATTAAAATGAATTTGGCACCTAAGTAGTATTGAAACACTCAACTGAGCGCCTAAAGCCCATGAGAGAAGTGATATGCGCCTTGATAGGAATATCATGGAAGATGAGTTTACTGAATGGCGCCTTGAATGACTTGGTTGATTAAGTGTTTTAGCGCCTAGATATGGGATGAATCATTGAGCGCCTTTGGTTGAGATGATGTCAGCACCTTTGAGATTATAACACCTTGGAGTCAAGTTCGAAGGAGCACCTTGAGAATGTAAAACACTTCAAATGTTTTCAAGGAATTGGAGAAGTCACTTAGTGCCTAGAATGAATTCCAGAGCAAGAGGGTTGGAGCGCCTTGAGCTTCAAGTCAGATATGCGCCTAGACCTCTACCCTTTAGCAAGTTGAAGCCCTCTGAGCCTTGACAAAGTGAGAATGCCTTATAATGAATATGCGCCTTGGGCAAGGTTGAATACAAAGTTGAGGAGTATATCATAATGAGTAAGTGCACTGTAGGGTTAGATGATAAAGACTAGCGCCTTGAGTGTCTTGGTCAAAATTTTGATGTGAGAAGTCTTGCAAGATCAAACCTTGGAGTGCGCCTTGGAGAGAACCTATTGATCCTTTGCTTTGACAAGATTTGGGTGCCAGAATGATCCTTAATAAATGGAATGTATCTACACCAATTTTGCACCTTTAGGGAAGTGATGGTGTCCAGATGAGTTTTGAGTCCCTTTGAGTGTTGAGATTGTTAGAGATAGGTGCCTTGATGAATGAAATGCGCCTTGAAGACCATGTGCACCTAGAGAAGATAAGTGCCTAGTTGAGATAAAGAGGTGTTTCTGGCGCCTAGGGAAGAAGAGAGGTAAGTTCAGGGAGATAAGTTCGCCTAAGAGTTTTAGCACCCTCAATCAAATTGCACCTTTTTGCCTTGGAGAATATAAGGTGAGGATTTGAGTTGAAAGTTTGAGAAAGTAGATTGAGCGCCCTGTGTTGGAAGAGTCAAGTTGGATAAGCACTTGAAGAACTTGCATTAAGTGTTTTAGCGCCTTGGTATGGTTTGGAGCGCCTTGTTGAGGAGATACCCTGATTTAATCCAAGATAGAGCACCCTAGAATTGAATATGCACCTTGTTGGAGGAATATATGCGCCTTGTTGGAGAAAGATATGTGCCTTGAATGAGAGTTTGTGTGCCTTAACCAAGAATGATGATTGAAGTCACAATCTCATGTTTGTGCGCCTGGGTCTAGAAGCAAGATTTGAGCGCCTTAGGATAGGGTTTTTTGCACCTTGTCTTGGAGAGTGAATTTGCGCCTTGGATGATGTTGAAGCGCCTTGGGATGAAATGCACCCAAACTTACAAAGGGCCTTCAGTGAGAGAGTTGAAGAGAGTGCTTAGAGGAAGGATAGCCTTAAGATCAAACTAAGTACTTAGAAACCTAAGATTAGCGCCTTATTTGAAGTTATACACCTATTCTGGCACCAGAGAGTGAGTTTGAGTGTGAAGAAGTGAATGTCTGCGCCTTGAAGGGGATACAAAGGGAAGATGATGCACCTTGATGGGTTGATGATGGAAATTTGCGCTTTGGAGCTAAATGTGCGCCTTGAATCTAAATGATATTTGAGTGCTTAGAGGTAAATAGGGGTGCCTTTGAGAATTCTTTGTGCTTTAAGGAATGGATTGTGGCGCTTTGGACTAAGGTAAGTCCTGAGCACTTCCAATGATTTTAAGGAGCGCCTTGAAGGAGATAGTACCTAGAGAAGAAAAGATGTCAAGTTTTAACACCTTGGAAGAAATTCCAGATAGTGGCGCCTTCACAGGGTTTTCCAAGTTGGCGCCTTGGTTTGGGATGATCATGCTAAGAAAAAAAATGCGCCTTCAACAAGGTCACATCAAGTCCAACATGTCAATACTCGTCATCACTAACGTCATGTTGAAATTTCAAGGCATCTATCCATTCAAGTTCTCCGAGGAATATCTTGCAAGTGTACTTCATCAATGATAGACATTCATCCATTCGAGTTTCAAGATCTCTCAATCTTCAAAGTTTCAAAATCCACAACTCCAAGAGGGTCACTCCAAGGGTCGTCATGAAGGATCACTTCATCTTCATCTTATCATCAAGCAAGGCTTCATCCAGTCCTAGAGAGATCTCTACTTCATGTCATCATCATCTACTCTTACATGAAGATAACAACATCACATCTCTCTTATTATTCAAAGTAGATTAGAAGGCGGAACATCATGGAGTTAGGCACTTATAGGTATCCAAACTTCTCTTTTGGGCGCCCTTAATATGAAGGACAATCCATTTTGGTGCCCTCTTTGGAGAAGTCCATACACTTTGGCGTGGAAATAATTTCAAATCTGGCATCCAATTCTGGCATCCAGAAATCAAATCTAAGTAAGGCGCTCTTTCCATTTGCAACTATGACGTTCATCCATGCAACAAGCAAGGTGATGCTCCCTTGTGATATTGTGAGGTGTTGACATTCAGTTGACATCATTGAGTTTGATTGAGTTGATCAAGTGTAGACGCCATTATAAACATCAAGGCTTCAAGGCCTTTCTTTTGTATCTCCATTGAATAAGTTGTAACTTCATGCTATTGAAAGCATTATCCATGTAATAAGACATTGCAAGTTGATTGAGTCAAATAACTAGACAAGTACCCAACTCTAAGGTTGATTCATTCAAATAGTTATCTTTGATGTATATCTTTGTGTTGTATAGCAAGTAAAATTGTTTAAGTAAGGAAAAATTTTCGTAGAACTAGTTGGGTATCTTACACCATGCCTATCCATCAAACATCACAATGCAATCAAAATACTAACAACATGCCCATGATCCAAGATCAAGTGCAATCATGCAAAGATATTATCAATCACAAGCCTATTAAGAATGAACTAGAGTCTTCTAGTACCATACGTTTCCATCAAACACCATCATGTAATCCATGGCCTATCAAGCCTATCAAAGAAAATACAAACATCCTATATAATACAATCGGACTTTAAATATTTGAAGTAGCCATCTACAAATATCCATTCAAAAGTGGATTTATAATGCAAGTATGGACGCCATCAATAAAAAAGATTTGTATTAACCAAATATCCATATAGGCATACATCAATATCTGTCGATATAAGTATAACATATATACAAAATAGCCATATAGGCTTACAAGAATGCCATATAGGCATACAATGTCAACTATGTACAATACAAAATATATGTCCATAAATGCCATATAGGCATACAACAGAGGAACACAATAAAAAGTCATTCCCCTCTGGTTGGTGAAGAGAATAAATCACGAGCAGCCTTTGATCTTCTAGGGGATGGAGACATGCATGTGGGTGGTCTACTACGAACCCGAGGGCTACTCCTCCTATTTAGTTCTTGCTGCACCTTTACCTGTTACAAAAAAAAGTATAGACATTAATATATAGAAATTACATGTTATAAAAAAATAAAACATTTAACAAAATAATCACTTACCGCTAACATATAATCTGTCTCCTCGCTTGCCTTAGTAGCAAGAATAGGCCTTGGTGATGTCATGTCCTATAGAAACCATCCAGATAGAAATTAAACTTCAAATCAATAATCTTTGATTTTTCAAAAATAGACAACTATAACAATGAATGTAAATTGAAATTTACTAATCTGCCTCATACCCCTGTCAATGCCATAGAGCTATGAATCGCAGAGGCCACACCCTGCTCCATTGCCCTATGAACATGGGGAGGTGTATCCACAGCCTGCATCATCTGGAAATGAAACAACATTATTCAATTACGAAAACTATAATAGTGATGCAAATCATGGCTCCTAACATACACACACGTTCATCTAAACATGGAAGTACACACAATAAAACACACAAATCACATACAAAAATTTAGTAAGTACAATTCATTCATTAAACTATTTATTTTATTACCTCCGTAAAGCTTTGAAGTCCACCACCGCTGGCAGGTGTTGCCATGAAATCTACAGTGTTAACCTATTCAACATCCAAAATCAAAAATTAGAATACCATTCATATAACGATGCTATTCACATGTAATATTTATAATTGTTTACTAGTTACATACCTCGACAGTAGATGATCTAGTGAAAAATGTAGGTGGAGAACCACTGAAAACTGCATCGACGCTGACCCTGAAATTTTATTAAAATCAGCAATTTAAATTAGTTAATCTTGTATTTCAAAAATAAAATTTAATAAATTAAATTCAATAAACTTGCTAATATTTACCTGAGTATCAAGGCCGAAAGTCTCACTCAGGAGGGTATCTGTCATCACCATCTGCTCAGCTGCAGATGTAGCCTGTGCACCTGTGTCCTGACTGTCCATGGGGTCATAACCACAGGCTAACCCGCAAGCCTGGCAAGTATGCGGTGGGACCCTACTCCTCGTACTATCTCCCAACCCACTCTGTGTTGCAGGATCGGCATGCTCTATGATGCTCTGGGTCAAAGCACTAATCGACCTCAGTGTATCGACCTCAACACTCTCCTTCACAATGGAAGGGATAGAAACATGCTCATGGGCTAGTCTGCTGATTACTCATCTCACTACCTGCTGTGGGTCAAGACGTGCCCCTGGTCTATCCTGTGCTGAGCCCCCACCTCTACCCTGGAAGTCCCACATATCAAAATAGTTTGGCACTTTATTGAGGACAAACTCGCAGTAGAGTTTCCTCAAAAAGTATTGCGGGACCTCATTATTATTGCATGGAGGATGGTCAAAAACCATCCACCACCTCTGCCCGAAATTGTCCCTTATCGCTTGGTTGTTGCACCAATGGATAGGGAACCTCTTGCATGTAAGGGGTGGAGGTTGATTTGTTTGTGGGTTTGTGAAAATTGAACACAAGTCTAATTTTGTAATTTGTAATTTTTTGACATCTTGGTATGACAATTTATCTACATAGTAATCTCTAAACTCTCTCTTTTTATCGGTCCAACTAGTTATTTGCTTGCTAATTGAATTTACATTTGATAATATAGACTCAAGAGATTCGGCAAGCGTGGACCTATGCAAGGTTGAAGTGGAAGGATCTTTCAACCTTGCAATTATATCTTCAATTTATTTTTTGTTGTTTTCAATTTCCCCCATTATATTATCTTGTGTTCCAGGGGCATGTCGAGGAATGAATGGAGGAGGTTGTTGTTCTACAGGTATTTCCTCCTCAGGATTTTGTGGATTTTGAGGAGGAGGAGGAGGAGGAGGTGCATTAACATTTCCTACAATTAACGAAATATACATCAAAAATCAACAAAAACCTACCTATTTAAGAAGAAATTCAAACAAAAAAAAAAAGATAACTCACCCCTTTGGCGTGCTCGACGTCGCGGCGGCATTTTGGCGATGAATCGACAAGCTTTTTGTGTTGATTGGCGTTTTGTAGAACGCGAGCGCGTTTTGTAGAACGCGAGCGCGTTTTTGGGGGTTTTGAAGCCGCGGCAGAGGAGAAAATAAGAAAAAATGAAATGAAATGACGTTTTTTTTTTTAATTTATGGCAGGTTATAACGCGAGCGCGTTATGACTTAAATTTTTTTGAAAATTTTTTGGCCACTTTTTGGCCCCCCATCTTCTTGCACTTACCCACTATATTTTTCTTCATATCTCTTCCAACTAATAACCATAATGCATGCAATAAAATAACAAAATTAGTTTGACATATATATATAACATAAAAATTTAACAAGGAGGTATTTATTTGTTATTTTTTTCTTTATTTATACATATACATGTGGATTAATTTATATGCATGTATTCTTATTGTTTTGCATGTAAGAGATAAGTAATGGTGCAACCAAGTTATTTTGTTTATCAATCCTAAGACACCCATTTCAAAATGTAGAACATTAATTATATGCATATACTTATCTTTTCCTTTGCAAATAACATACGCAAGAAGGCTAATTTCATTTCATAGAACATATACAAGAATGGTATGTTGCCATTAATACAAGAGAGATAAATCTACTAGAGGGAATAGAAAGACAATCATCTAAAGAGCTATTCTCAACATGTTACAACATCAAGTATAAAATGAGTCAAATCAACAATATGACTCGACTCTTTCACAACAAAGAGGACCCTTCCTCTTTTTCCTCTAATTACAATCTACCTACCTAAACAAAGTAGAGCTATGATACATTCTAAGGAAACTTGTCATTCTTCCCTCATCATGAGGAGTTGCTTACCACTTTATGACAACATAAATAATACACAAAGTTATTCACACCGTTAGACAAACACCACCATTTCTTGAACCTCCACAAAACCTGCAAATGAAACTTCTCAACAAGGCCAATGGAGATTGATTACCTCTCAATCATTGGGCTTGCTCACAAGCCCACCCTTGAGCTAGGAGGCCCTCTAGGAAAACTAGGTATACAACAAAAGAGCAAATGCATACACTCACATATTACAAATAAATGAATACATAATAACTCACATCATTCCCAAGGGTTTACACAACAATGAATCCATGTAAGGATCCATGTTGGTAGGGGGAGAAGAGTGGACTCTCTCTAATGAGTAAAATGAGAAAAATGAATCTCTACTCATACGTATACACATATATCAATTCTTCATGAACTTTGTCAAAATCCTCCCAACACAATATTTTCAACTATATCACAAATGTTGTTATATGGAGCCTAATCAGACTCGAAGGTTAAATTTTCCCCTTTTATCGGCATGGTTTCCCCCCAAATATTTAACGGGGAAGTGCAGGGGGCAGAGCCCCTCCTGTGGGGCCCCGGGGCGGAGCCCACAATGGGGGTCTGGGGGCAACGCCCCTAGCGGGGGCTGCTGGGGGCAGCACCCTCGAAGCAAAAATTGCCTATTATTTTATAAAGCCGTCAAAAGTTATTTTTCTATTGGTCGACATAAAAAAACCCTATTTTGTAACCGATATAAGTCTTGATAAAATGGCTAAGGGTTAGGGTTTCCATTGATATTGTATTGTAGCATTTGCAGCGGTATTGAGTCGCAAGGATTGTTGGTTGTAATCAGTTCGATTTGCTGGATAATAATATTGGACTCTCTATTGATGGATGTAGCCCAAGTTTGGGTGAACCACGTTAAAAATTATCTCTCGCTGTTATTATTTCTGTGTATTTTCATTCCTGTATTTAATCTTTATCTGCATTTAATTGATATGTTCTGCATGCAATTCCTAACAAAAACATTCTCCTCACAATTTAAACACTCGTCAATGGCACTCATGCCAAATATGAAATAACAATAAACACATTCAAACACAAGGATTCATTTCGCAAGCATACAAATCACCATACAAGTCTTAAATCCTTCTAACAAGAAAATGAGGAGCCTACCTCAATAAGCTCTCCAAGGATGGTTGAGTTGCACTTGATTGAGCTCCTTCCAAGAACTCTCAAAGAATTTATCTCTAAACTTAAATCTCCCAAGAAGTTCTCTCCCTCACCCACACCAGAACAAAAATGAAACAAATAAAAAAGTTCCTTCTAACCTTACAAGAGGGGTATATGTAATGGGTGCCATGTCACCGCTCCTCTCAAAATGAGGAGGCGACACATGGCCTCCAAACCACCCCCTCTCATCCCTGCACCCAATCCTAAGGAGTGATTTAACTCTCAAATACTCAGACATGTGTAAGACCTAGAGGAGAGGAGTGTACTTGTACACTCTTCTCCAAAAATCTTCCTAGGTTATACTTCCACGTGTGAGGCATTGGAATGGGGGTGTTCTTGACCCACCCCTCTTCCATGAACCTAGGAGAGGGAGATTGGATGGTGACAAGTCAACCATACCTCTCCCTAGATCCAACTCACGCCACTTTCTTCCCAACAAATTTGGGAGTGGTCAATTCTTCTCCAAAACTCAAAATTCATAGCCCAAAAGGCACCCAACCCCTAAGTGTTGTTGGAAATTTGTAGCCATATAGACAATTTCCTCATAACCCAATGAGAGATTATTATGCAAACATAGTAATTAAATCCATATGCAAAAGAATAGACAACATGCCATCAAAGGTGACACAAGATATACCCTGGGCAAAACCAGCCTCCACAAGCATCCATCTTTCATGTATTATTCAACAATAAAGATTACAATACATGTGTAGAGTTTCCATGAATACCCCTAAAGCATCAAGCTCTCTACATGCACTCCATGTGAACAAGCATGTAACCACACATCCCATGCCATGCTCCAAACCCTCACATGTGCAACCTGTAAGAGATGTTCAAACAAGCCAAACCCAACCAACAACTCAAACAACTAACAAGCCAACCTCAACAACTACCCGTGTGTTTGCTTTTATTAATATAAGTTCACACAAATACTAGATGTAGTATGGTAAAATCATATTCCCAAGAAACATGAGCACACTAAAACCATTGACCCCCACATTTAATTGTTAGTACTAAGTTTTCACTTTTTCAATAATTAAATAATTACAAATAAATAATCAATTACTCTATGTGTCTCACACACATAAAATAATTAACTCAATGTTACATACAATGGTTACAAGTGGCATCAAATAAATATTTAATGTGGTTAAACACATCACATGGATGCACCACAAATAAATATTTATTTTACATAAATAAAATAATCTATGTTATGCAAGGTGTGTAACACACCTATTCCAGCATTCTCCCACTTGTTGTATATATTGCATAAGGGATCAACAATTAAACTCAAAACATCAAGAGAACCATCCATATGCCCAACATGTGCCATATAAACATCCATGTGCTCCAAGATACCTGTAACAATAATCAAGGTGTCCACCATCTCAAACAAGAATCCCCTCATCCTCTATCATGCCAAACCATGAAAGATAAGATCCTCCAAAGAGATGCCACACTAATTGTCACATACAAGCAAAAAAAAAACATGCATCAACTGATATCCAAACACAAACACTAAATTCAATGGTAACAAATAGGCTCAAGTAGCTGATAAGATTCAATCATCATAGCTGAAATAGAAACCACAACTAGTTGCTAACACATCAACTAACCATAACTCCAAACCAAGGTATACAAACGATAACAAGTAGACCTTATGCCATCAACATATCCAACTCAAATCACAATGATAATTGTAAGTCCCTATATATACTCAATCCTGCATAAAGAAGTCCTCCAAGGTAACAACACAAAGCATGTGATAACAAACCTCAAGACCCTCCATACCGCAATATAATGAGAACATCCGACAAAGGAATCAAATACATCCTGGAACTCCCACTACATTAGTAAATGTTAAATCTGAAAATAGATCAAGGCATCCAAAGATCCACTAATAGCACTCGCATAGAAGATGTGGCTAAATCCTCTATCACATAGTGTCAAAGAACACACACATAGATATGCAAAATATGCAATAAATAGCTGAAACATAACTCTCACCTCAAGTCCATAACTCTCCCAAGTCTTCCACATCATAAGAGAAAGAAGTCAGAGAGTCTCAATAGCTCCATACACATCTCAACTTTAATGTCATGTGAACACAAACATCTAGGAAGAAGCATAAGACCAGCAAGAGAGAACCTGGAAATCATAACCATATCCTTCTATGCACACTAATGTACTATAGTTGTGAAAAGTATGATCTCCTTTACAGCCCCAAAACAAGAATCCTCCTCAACATCCAACAAATAAAGATGCAAGACTCTCAAACCAAAGGTAGATCAAACTCATAACCATCCCAAAATAGGAATAAGCCCAAAGCCACTAACCATCTCCATTACACACAATGATCTCATAACAAACTTGGGATCAAACATAAGGAGATAAATAATCATAACCATGCATCTACTCCTCAAACAAGTCCTCACAACCATAATCCATAGCTCAAGACTCAAGCATGAGAAGACAAGATACAAAGAAAGAATGCATTTGAAAATGGTGGGCCATACCTATCAAATCATTCACCATCAAGTGGACCAAGAGTGGGGATGAGATTGCTCCTCCAAGATGTACCAAGCCTCAATGACTTTCTCCAAGAACAATCTCCTCAATAGGTCCATGTTGAACTCACGTCCAACCAAGGTGTAGGCTCCTTAGTCTTGATGTTGAAATCCTCATCAAAGAGTAACCATCTCAACACATGTCTCTAATCCCAAGAGAACTCAATCCATGCTAAACTCCAAAAGCAAAGCCGCACTATCATGAAGCTCCCTAGCAAATGACCAATGTACTCAATACCAAGAGAACCAACAAGATAATTGTCAGAGCTCTCACTGTAGAATCAAGAACCCAATCATGACATCATGATATAATCATCTCCTCAAAGGAAGATCTATGTCTCATAAGGACACATCCTGCTCTAAAAAGCACCTATATCATGCCAACACTCTAATGTGGAATCAAGATTAAATCATGACACAATACCATCCATCCTATAAGAAAGGATCATTTGTCAAAACTTACAAACCATAACCAACACGTCAACCAAAGACTCCAAGAACCATCCATGGTACCAAGATGTCAACATCTCAAAATCACATGAAGATAACCATATCCTACCAAAGCTCCCACTGAACCGTGATACCGAGCTATACATGGAAACAAGATAAACATAAAACCATCACTATCAAAATCTCTCACTAAATCATGTAACCAGGCTATCCATGACATCATGATAACCATCTCCTAAATAAAGATCATCCATGGCACCAACACAATCAAATAATCCCACTAAAATGACAACACCCAAAAGGTTGAGTAAACCATAATATTCAAACCAAGAAAATGAACAACCACCTGTAAACCAGAATCAATCCAACACCACCAACAATGCACCCACAAAATAATCATGTCGTGCCAAAGTCCCAACCAAACAAGGAACATCCATGACACCATGATCACCACCAAATGTACATGCATCAAACTCCCATCAAGTCTCACACCATTGTACCATAGAGTCAACAAACATAGGTCTCAAACATGACTATCAGGTAATACCACCTCTCTCTATATCTCATAATGATAAGAAAACCAATGAAACATGTGACTAAACAAAGCCACAAATTAGAATCTACATCAACACTAAAACATCTATGGGCAAAGACAACCCACATCCAAGTCATATATGCAACCTATAAACATAGACAACCTACAACATTGCACAACTTGTAGATCTCAAAATGCAACATGCAAATTCAACAATATACTAGTAACCATGTCAAATGAGGCTAATCAGAAATATACATGTAAGTATATAATGACTCAAGCACCAAATCACCTCAGATTCGATTTGCGATCAACTCACAAAAGCATCATAAGTCAAAGGAACAAAAATAGCTCAAATTGAAATAAACTAAAAATCTCATAATATCATCTCCAAACCTTCTCCACTGCGTATTTCTCATAAATATCTTTCCAACGCCTATAAGAAGTCCAAAATCTGACTATGTATGCACAAGTTATGCCTCGTCAAAACTCAAAGTGCACATCTGGCTTCCAACTAGAAAAATCTGGTCAAAATAATAGAATCTAGAAAAAATTATGATACCACTGCGTAGCACACGGAGAGAGCTTTTCGTTGACTATAAGAAGTTGAAAATTTGACATCGTGGGACCAAGTTATGTCTCTCGGAAAAAAACTAGGCTTAAAAACCAAGCCCTGGTGGCCCTTTGGTAGCTGGCGGGTGGTCTGCTAGCGGTCCGCCGATGGTGGCAGCACCCGAGTGGTGCAAAGGTGGCATTACAATGGTGGGAGGTGGCGGATTCAAAATATTTTATAAAAGGTTTTGTATACACCTAAAAATGACACGACTTGGTCTAAATAAATATTCTTAATATTTATTTCATTCTAATTCTTCTATCAATAAATAAATAAACAAATTTATTTATTTGATTCATATTCCTTTAAGTTAATTAAATATCAAAATATTTAATTCCCTCTTCTAAATTCAAAATTAAATAAAATCTTTTATTTAATTAAATTCTTCCAAACAATTAAATAATTCTTAATTATTTAATTAAATCAAATCATTCTTCCAAATTTAAATAAACCAATCAAATTTATTTAAATCCTCTCAATATCTAAAAATAAAATATAATATTTTATTTATTATTCTAAATCATGCACAAACAATTAAATAAATTTATTTATTTAGTTTGTTTTCTTATCTTCTAATTCTCCCAAATTCATTCTAAATTAAATAATATCAATTATTTAATTATTTCTTCCAATAATATCTTCTCTAAATTTAAATAAATCAAATATTTATTTAAGTTGTTTTTTTCTTCTAAATTGAGTTATATCTAAATATAATTCAATCCTTGTGCACATGCACTTGAATATTCCAAATATTTAATTGAGCTAAAATATTTTCTCATCCTCATGCAATTTCTATCTTCTAATTCTATTCTCTTAACCGATTAATTTATTCTTCTAATTGATTTATCTCTCTAGTTAACTCATTCTTCTATTTTATTAATTCCTCTCATGCAAAATAGAGAAAGACACATGTCTTCTTATTTGCGCACATCCTCTCAAGGTTTCTATACCGTTGATCTTCTCATTCTTTCTATACCGTTGATCTTCTCTCTCTCAAGTCTATAAATTGAACCCTATTATTCTATTTCATTCATCCAAACTTTAAGTAAACTTACTCTGCAGGAATCACGGCGCGTCTTTGGCACCAATTCCTTCATTGCTTGCGATCAAACTTGTTACTACACACTACTATCATTGTTGTGAAGCTCATCTTCATGGCGAAACGATCATAGTCGTTCCCATTGGAACATCTTGGAATCATAGCAACGAAGTGCACCTTCTAAGAGTCATATTCATAGACAAGATCATTTGTGATCGGCGATCAATGGAAGCTAAGAATTAAAAGAGGAATCGGAGAATAGGTGTTAAGCATTCAAATTGTGTAACCTTAGCTCAAAAGGTTTCTGAGTTTTGTTGAAAATATCAAAATCCTATCTAGGTATCTCTTATTTTTTGCAAACAGTGCATGGATTTCAAGAAAAACATACCGTAAATCCGTGTCCCTATTTTTAGCCTATGTTTTTTTTTGCCTATTTTTAGCAATTTTATGAAATCATGCATATTTGTGTAACTTTAGCTCAAATGATTTCTGGGTTTTGTCGAAAACATCAAAATCTTATTTAGGTATCTCTTATTTTTTGCATAAAGTCCACGGATTTCAAAAAAATGGATGTTAATTTGTGTCCCTATTTTTAGCCCATGCTTGCTTTTTTGGCCTATTTTTAGCAATTTCACGAAATCGGGCATATCTTTTGCATAAGGAGTTAAATTTTCACAAAACCAGCGGCGTTGGAAAGATGGTTCTCCCAACTTTTTATGGTGAAATAATTTTTAGGTAATTTTATCAGATTTGTCAAGTACACTCAATCAAAGTCAACCCTTCTTTGCAAAACTTCATACGGTCATAATTTGTGCAAAATTTATTCAATTTTCACGAATTATTTTTTGAAATTGCATAGAATTTTATGTAAAATCTGATCATAATATCCAATCTAGTGTACCTAATCATTATTATCAGATTTTTTTCATATTGCTCATTTTTCACCTGACAAGTTAAGCATTTTTGGTTCAATTGATTTTATAATAACTATTAAGTTTTTGGTGGAACTAATCAACTTTTTGCAGCCTCTTATTATTCAAACAGAGCAAATGGGTTTTCCTAACATGTTCATGCAGAATGAGTACTGATTAATTAAAAACCTATCACACTAAGTCTTAGGAACAAATTACTTTTTTAAAAGACAATTGAACAAATCATATTTGCAATCTAAGTTTTTGGAACATATTATTTTCTTAAGGGACAATTGAACAAATCATATTTGCAATCTAAGTCTTTGGAACATATTATTTTCTTAAGGGACAAAACATATTTTTGCAATCCAAGTCTTAGGAACATATTGCTTTTAAGGGACAATGGACATGAATGCCAAACATTTTAATTTCATAAGGAACAATTGACAACTACAATCGCGTGTGTGCCCAAGTAGATAATTCATTTAGTCTTTTTCATTTTAACTAGGGGAAAAGAACCACTATCTTTCGTGTATTGGGAATGATACCAGGCCTATGCTCTTCCCTATCTTGGGTGATCAAAATGTCAGACATCATTTTCGCATGTGTTTTTCCTTTAGAGAGGCCTGCTCTTGGATACCCGTTCGTTCTTAGGGAACGACCTTAAGTGGTAACAAGCTAAAGCCAAACTTTGCCAAGCCACTATAAATAAATTATGTTTGAAGCAAAAGCTTCAAACAACGAGTGAAGTTATGTTATACCGATAGCCAACCTCCCCTAAAATCCTCCAAGGTGCAAACAGAACATATGGAAACATTCGACCTTTATCTAAATCAAGATCAAAGCACCCCCATCCGACCTATGCATAACCTTTATCTTTTCGATGATCCTATACCTACACATGAGCAAGAGATCCAATTCCAATCAATCCATAACCTATATCTTTTCTATGATTAAGATACTATCTTTGATGAAAAAGCTATCCATTAGCAACTTGATCCCATACATGAAGAAGAGATCCAATTCCAACCTCTCCATGGCCTATATCTTTTCCATGTTCAAGATATTATCGTTGATGAAGAACCTGTTGGTTATTTCCTCCGGATCGGCAGAGGGTTTGCCAGTTCCTATGCACGGGCAGATCCGGCCAATAGATTACAGGAGGTTGCATGAGCTACCTCCCCTTCACTTCTGGTTCTGCCGCACCAAGGGGGTATCCCTATTTGCTAAAGATGTAATAGTTACTCTCCAAATGACAGGAAGATTTAGCTTGACAGCAACAGGCAGAATACTCTCAAGTGTGGACCAAGATGTGGATGATACATCACAAGGTTGGCAATATTCTTAGACATATGTGTCTGGTTGTGGATGAGAGTATGCAGGGGTTCCTAATCCTACTCCTACAACTAACAAGTTGGGATAATGGAATGGTTTTGAATTTATGTTTGGATGCAAGACAAGGGCCTTGGATCATAACTACTAACCCAGGAGCAGACCAGTGCCTATCTCAGGGCAAGGAGTCAACTAGACGTATACAACAGATGGTTTGCAACTAGAATTCAAGTTTCAAGGGGTTGGATCTGATGTTTGCCTTACAAACATCACCCAAGAATGGGTATTCAGCTGCCTCTACTTACAGATATCCCTGCTGACATACAACCTTCTCCATGTTTGACCTAAAATAATTTAATCCACTCCTTGAATGGAAGTTAGAGATCAGACATGTGATACAGAACCCTATATCCTAGAATCTATGAAACCCTTAGCAACCAGATTCAAAAGAAGGAAAGCATGCAACAAAAGAGACAGACAGATAAACACATGCATGAGAGCATTTTTCATCTATATCAACATGAAACTCAACATACGTGCAAAATACATTCATGATGCAACTCATAAACTCCAGAATGAGATAAAACAACCCAGGATCATGCCATGTTCTTCATTATTTACACAAAAATGCCCAAGTCTTCAACAACAACAAAAGAGTAACACAGTTTGCTTTTTATAGCAAAACCGTGAACTCAGCAAAATTAATTACAAGGCTAATCAAAAATCTGCCAGATACAATGCATGATCAGATTGGCGCTCAAAAAAGTTAATGCAGCAGAGGGACAAGGAGAAAGGAGCAGGTGGAATCGGGATCTACACCATCGCCCAGGGATTTTCTTCATCAATCGGGTGGTTGAACCTGTCAACTCCATCCATATTTCCCTGCACAATCTACCATTAAAGCCCCATCCACTTGTGAGATGCAACAGCAGGTACATCTGGAGATTTTCCCACTCAAAAAATGGTCACACACACTCAGGAAAAACCACCGTTGAAGGTCTAAAACATGGCTGTCGATCTACTTCCTGTCGCTGAGATCCACGGTACTTTAAAATGTTGAAAAGTCGTCGGCCAATGAAAACGTGCCACGTTAGATGTTTCCTTGCCATCGCTGACCCTACATTTTGCCTTTGTCGCCCAGAGCACATACATTCGTCTTTGTATATGCAAGAGCATATACAACCGCCCCCTTTAGCCTTTTAAAACCACTTGTATATGTAGGATGCATATACACACACCAGCTAATATGCAAGGCAGACCCCAAATTTTTTTGCAACAGCTTGAAATCTCCATCAGGTCCGGAATGCATATCCTCATTGCACCCGCTGCTTTGTACATGCAAAAACATATACAAGCGCCTTATATACAAGTCAGACCTCATATTTTATAGAGCGATTTGAGAATCAATTCAAATCCGGCTTGTATGCCCTCCACTGCACATCGGCTTGTATATCAATATATACAAGTGCTTTATACAACCCATGGACCTAAAATATTTATTCACTACATTTTATTCCTCCATCGCGTCCGGGTTGTATGTCCTTTTGCTTGCATATCTTAATGTATAACTGCATATACAAATGCCTCATACATACAAGGCAGAACTCAAAAATTTATCCTCCGCATCTGACTTCACCTTCAGGTCTGGAATGCATATTTCTTCAATGTATATTGGCTTGTATGTCAAACATACAAGTGCTAGATATACATGCTGCGGACTTCAACACTTCTTTCGCTAGATCAGAACATCCCTTTAAAATCTGTGTTGTATCTTTCCCTTGCATATTTAAACATACAACACAATGTACAAACCCTTTGATACATCTGTGGAATCTACAACAGAATATTCTAGGAATGCACCTAAATGCAAATATACATTCACTCCTGCACATACAAACAGGGAATCTTCAGAGAATATGCGATGAATGCATATTTCTCTTGTATGTCGAACATCTACAATTCCACTTGCATACACCCACAGGCCCCACCGAATGCACCTTCGCTGCACTGTTCACTTTGCATGTCGCGGGCCTTACCAATTGCATCTTTTCTGCTTTGTATGTTGCGGAATATACAAGGCCCATCATATAATTCGCTTATATCTTGGAGATACAAAGACCTTTGCATGTCTGTGGACCCCGCCGCATGTATCTCCCCCTCGCCACTGTAGCAAATGCATATTTGCACCTTTGTATGTTTTTCAATGCACCTCCACATGCAACCCGATATACAAAGCGAGAATATTCCCAGGAATCTGCAAAAGATTCCCCCTTTGTATATGCATCATTTCAAGCCCGATATGCATGTAAAATGCATACAACTCACTTTTTCAAAGGCCGATTGGGATTTTTGACCCGCCAATGCATATTTCGACCTGCATGTATATACAAACACCCTTGTATATACAAAAATACCTGCACCTTAACTAATTTTTTGCATTTTTTACAACTGCAGAGGCTGAAAGTGTTAGAATTTTTTGGACTTTTGGGAAGGAGCCTAGCTTAAAACCCTAAACATAAATGATTACTAACATAGGCTCCTTCTGGGGATGCATGCCTCTTGCAGGCATGGCGAGAACCTCATATCTCTGGGATGCAGACCAGTCCTTATCCATTGGGCAACAGAGTCAAACTTGCACCAACCTGCATCACAAACTAGATTTTTAAAACATCATTTTGGCGGCCCCGGGCAGCCAAAAAGGAAGAACCACAACTTTATCCTGTCAAATGCCTGATTCCCAACTGAATAATCCCAACCATGGCTAAAAAAATTAAAATAATCTGCCCATAAGCTGGTCTGATCAATTACACGCTTTACCATTTTTGAAAACTTGCCCCTGTCAGTACTGCCTCTGTCACTCTGCACCTTACAACCAGACATATAACCATACACATTATAATATTCTTCAGCATTAGGTAATATATGTATGTTATGATCCTCAAGCAACATATCCTCATATTGCATTTGGCAATATTCATTATCTACCTGGTTGTTGCATATAACCAAACACATATCCAGCTGATCCAAAAACTGAAAACACTCAGAAAATATGAGACCCTTAATATCATTTATATCATTCACTAACATTGAAAAAAAATCCTGATCCACATAGCTATCATTGCACATGTCTAAACCAACTGATACTGAGCATTCATTATCCACAGTTTGCAAGTCAGTATTATCATTTTCAAACAGAGGGTTAGTTCTGCACCACTGAAAGTCATGACTCACAAAATCAAATGCATCCACAGGCTCATCATAAAGGGGATTCATGCTCATTGCAAAGGTCTCTATTTCTTCTTCATGACAATCTATTTTTTTTCATCATTATCAGACCTAGAGTCATAAGAACAAACCTGATCCATGAATTGATCATGGATATTATCTTTATCATCTTTAATCTCTGATTGCCCCACATATAAGATTTCTGATGCTTCAATACACTCTGAAGTTGAACAATCTACATCATTTTCCAGCCCTCTAGTGCTTCCTGATGAAACTGATATTGACTCTTGATCCATATGATCACTACTTTGCACAACAGGATCATTTAAGCATGAATGCTCTTTGTTTAGGACTAGAATGCAAATATTATTTTAAAAATTATTATTATCAACTTCATTTGCCGGGCAAATCAGGACATCCTCCTCTATAACAGAAACATCATCAACTCAAGATGATGCAAAAACTAGGACAACAAGGGTGTGAGTACTTTGACATTCATTTTCAACAATTAAACTATATCCCTCATCAACATTGGTGGCCCTAGGGCAGCAAAAAATTTCAGAGAAATAACCCTTTTGAATTCCATACCTCCAATTATTTTCAATGTCTATTGCAAATTGTCATGCCTGATGCAATGTGGTGGACTCCTTGTCCCTCAATCTATAGCTCATTTTCCTATTAAATGCTCCCAAATAGACAACTAAGCACAATGCATCATTAGGTCTCATGCATTCTGGAATTCTATTCAATGCCCTCATAAACCTGAGGTTAAAGGCTAGAATCAACTCATTCTCTTCAATATAGATATACATAAAATCACTAATAACTACATAATCAGAAATTCTTTCACCATATTGATCTAGAAATTCAGATTTAAAATCATACCAAGAGCTGACAGAGTAAGCTAGAAGATAGGAGAACTAGTCCCTTGCATCATCATCTAGAGATTGAACAAATAATCTCATAACTACATCTTCATGGTCAATCTCAAAATCATCTATAACATTTATAAACTGCTGCAAGTGTTTCTCAGCCGATTCATCCTTTGCACCATTAAATTTGGGCAAATATTTTCTGATTTTAGATGGAAAAGCATTTGGATAGCCACAGATGCCATCAAAGTTTATGGGCTTATATCTGTCAAGTCTGAAACTCTTTCAATTACATGGTTGGGACTGATTATTATGCATTATTGCATTTGACACCTCACTAGGGTTCATGGGCTGATAATACATCATTATGTTCTTACAACCCTTTTCTTTTCAACTCAGATTTTCAGTCAACAATGACCTTAGGCCTTACAAATTTAGACTGTTGTTTAGCTTTCCTAAAGTCCTCCAAATGAGTCTTTCAAACAATATTGCATACTCTTTGGAAATACAAACTAAGTTCTTACAAAAGCATGCAGTCTTTCACTATCATCTCCCTTTTAACTAGTGCGGTTTCACCAAATAGGGAGTCTTTCAAACAATATGAAATACTTGGATATGTTGCAGCAACTGCAAATTCTTCTTTGACTGATTTTGTTCTTTTATCAGGTTCTTTGAAGTAGAGTCGCCACCTCCTTGAAGAGGAATAAGCTTCAAACAGGCTGAAGTTGAAAATTGATTTCTTTTTTTCTGGGTCCCCCAACAGCAGAGCCACACATAAAACTTTCTTGTTTGCTGCAACAAAGGACTTCTAGGTCTAATTCTTCAATCCTTTAGACTCAGACTTTCATGGATATGACATTGATCTCCCCAGTAGAGTCGCCAATTCTGTTGGTGACTCGGATGGGCACATAGATACTATTCTTTTTCATTAACTCCCCAGCAGAGTCGCCAATTTTGTTGGTGACTCGGATGGATAAAATATAACAATTCTTTTTTCATCAATTCTTCCCCAGCAGAGTCGCCAAAATCTGTTGGTGACTCGGATGGGCAAAACCTCACCAGAGATTGCAGGATAACACTTTCACATTTGATCCCCAGCAGAGTCGCCAAAATATGTTGGTGACTCGGATGGGCAAAACCTCACCAGAGATTGCAGGATAACACTTTCACATTCGATCCCCAGTAGAGTCGCCAAAATCTGTTGGTTATTTTCTCCGGATCGGTAGAGGGTTTGCCAGTTCCTATGCATGGGCAGATCCAGCCAACAGATTACGGGAGGTTGCGTGAGCTGCCTCCCCTTCACTTCTGGTTCTGCCGCACCAAGGGGGGTATCCCTATTTGCTAAAGATGTAACAATTACTCTCCAAATGACAGGAAGATTTAGCTTGACAGTAACAGGTAGAATACTCTCAAGTGTGGACCAAGATGTGGATGATACATCACAAGGTTGGCAATATTCTTGGACATATGTGTCTGGTTGTGGATGAGAGTATGCAGGGGTTCATAATCCTACTCCTACAACTAACAAGTTGGGATAATGGAATGGTTTTGAATTTATGTTTGGATGCAAGACAGGGGCCTTTGATCATAACTACTAACCCAGGAGCAGACCGGTGCCTATCTCAGGGCAAGGAGTCAACTAGACGTATACAATAGATGGTTTGCAACTAGCATTCAAGTTTCAAGGGGTTGGACCTGATGTTTGCCTTACAAACATCACCCAAGAATGGGTATTCAACCGCCTCTACTTACAGATATCCCTGCTGACATACAACCTTCTCCATGTTTAACCTAAAACAATTTAATCCACTCCTTGAATGGAAGTTAGAGATCAGACATGTGATACAGAACCCTGTATTCTAGAATCTATGAAACCCTTAGCAATCAGATTCAAAAGAAGGAAAGCATGCAACAAAGGAGACAGATAGATAAACACATGCATGAGAGCATTTTTCATCTATATCAACATGACACTGAACATATGTGCAAAATACATTTATGATGCAACTCATAAACTCCAGAATGAGATAAAACAACCCAGGATCATGCCCTGTTCTTCATTATTTACACAGAAATGCCCAAGTCTTCAACAACAACAAAAGAGTAACACAGTTTGCTTTTTATAGCAAAACCGTGAACTCAGCAAAATTAATTACAAGGCTAATCAAAAATCTGCTAGATACAATGCATGATCAGATTGGTGCTCAAAAAAGTTAATGCAGTAGAGGGACAAGGAGAAAGGAGCAGGTGGAATCGGGATCTGCACCGCCGCCCAGGGATTTTCTTCATCAATCGGGTGGTTGAACCTGTCAACTCCATCCATACTTCCCTGCACAATCTACCATTAAAGCCCCATCCACTCGCAGGATGCAACAGCAGGTACATCTGGAGATTTTCCCGCTCAAAAAATGGTTGCACACGCTCAGGAAAAACCACCGCTGATGGTCCAAAACATCGCCGTCGATCTACTTCCCGTCGCTAAGATCCACGGCACTCAAAAATGTTGAAAAGTCGTCAGCCAGTGAAAACGTGCCACTTCAGATGTTTCCTTGTCATCGCTGACCCTACATTTTGCCTTTTTCGCCCAGAGCACGTACATTCGTCTTCGTATATGCAAGAGCATATACAACCGCCCCCTTTAGCCTTTTAAAACCACTTGTATATGCAGGATGCATATACACACAACAACTAATATGCAAGGCAGACCCCAAATGTTTTTGCAGCAGCTTGAAATCTCCATCGGGTCCAGAATGCATATCCTCATTGCACCTGCTGCTTTGTACATGCAAAAACATATACAAGCACCTTATATACAAGTCGGACCTCAAATTTTATAGAGCGATTTGAGAATCGGTTCAAATCCGGCTTGTATGCCCTCCACTGCACATCGGCTTGTATATCAGTATATACAAGTGCTTTATACAACCCACGGACCTGAAATATTTATTCACTACATTTTATTCCTCCATCGCGTTCGGGTTGTATGTCCTTTTGCTTGCATATCTTAATGTATAACTGCATATACAAATGCCTCATACATACAAGGCGGAACTCAAAAATTTATCCGCCGCATCTGACTTCGCCTTCAGGTCTGGAATGCATATTTCTTCAATGTATATCAGCTTGTATGTCAAACATACAAGCACCAGATATACATGCTGCGGACTTCAACACTTCTTCCGCTAGATCAGAACATCCCTTTAAAATCCGTGTTGTATCTTTCCCTTGCATATTTAAACATACAACACAATGTACAAACCCTTTGATACATCTGCGGAATCTGCGACAGAATATTCTAGGAATGCACCTAAACGCAAATATACATTCACTCCTGCACATACAAACAGGGAATCTTCAAAGAATATGTGATGAATGCATATTTCCCTTGTATGTCAAACATCTACAATTCCACTTGCATACACCCGCAGGCCCCACCGAATGCACCTTCGCTGCACTGTTCACTTTGCATGTCGCGGGCCCTACCAATTGCATCTTTTCTGCTTTGTATGTTGCAGAATATACAAGGCCCATCATATAATTTGCTTATATCTTGGAGATACAAAGACCTTTGCATGTCAGTGGACCCCGCCGCATGTATCTCCCCCTCACCACTGTAGCAAATGCATATTTGCACCTTTGTATGTTTTTCAATGTACCTCCACATGCAACCTGATATACAAAGCGAGAATATTCCCAGGAATCTGCGAAAGATTCCCCCTTTGTATATGCATCATTTCAAGCCCGATATGTATGTAAAATGCATACAACTCACTTTTTCAAAGGCCGATTGGGATTTTTGACCCGCCAATGCATATTTCAACCTGTATGTATATACAAACACCCTTGTATATACAAAAACACCTGCACCTTAACTAATTTTTTGCATTTTTTACAACTACAGAGGCTGAAAGTGTTAGAATTTTTTGGACTTTTGGGAAGGAGCCTAGCTTACAACTCTAAACATAAATGATTACGAATAGAACCTATGCACGATCACTTTAATCCCATCTATGATCAAGAGCCTATCTATGATCAAGATCCCGTCTATGATCAAAGGCCTATCTATGATCAAGAAGACCATGATGATCCTCTTAGCCAACTTTATGCTTTCCATGGTCCTGAGCTTATAACCCCATCTAGTCCTATCCAAGATCTGACAACTTCCACCTCCCTTGATGAGACACTTGCCTCCCAAGCAAGCGTAGAAGATCGAACCAATAATACTCTTCCGCCATCCATTATTGACTATGCTGCAAATCCCCCACCATATATCCTTGGTCTTACCGCCTTCATTCATGAGTGTTCCTCCTTAGAACACCAATAACCATTATCATTTATCTCACCTTCTTCATCTAATAAGGAATTCGTGTCTAGTGTTCCACCTACACATAATCCCACTATCCACCGCATACTCCAACATATGAACTATCAAGGTAAAGGCTTAGGCCTTCATGAACAAGGTATTTTGGAGCCCGTCCATGTCAATGTTCCTCCTCATTCATATGGCCTCGGATACATACCCCAAGGTGAGCAATCTCAAGATGTTGGTACTTCCTCCACTCCTCCTAAATCCACTTCCCATCGCACATCCCATCATATCCCCAAAACATATGTTGCCATTCCACCTCCATCATCCTACAATTCCCAAAAGCATGCGACCATACATCTTCCACCATCCAATCTACCTCCATTACTTCCAACTCCTAATATCCCTCCATGCATTTTATCACCACTTCTTCTAGCACCTTATCCATCCATCTATGAATCTTCTAACAATCCCAATCATGACCAACAGATGCACATGTTGTCTAAACAAAGAGCTTCCACCAACTCTCCTTCCACCATCCCAAGAGAATTCAACAATAAAAATATGGATGCCTCTACCTATGAAGTCAAAAATCCTAGGAGTCCTCATGACCTAGGATACAAAATCCAAGAATCAGAGAAATATCTTTCTCAAGAGCAGCCTACACCCACACACCGATATGCCAAACTAAAAAAGGTGTGGGTCCGCATCCAACACATAATTACCTCCGAAGCTGCACAAAAGTTGCATACACCCAAGCCCATACCTTCATAGGTACTATCTAAAAGCAAAAAGGCTTGGGTACCTAAGAAAAAAACCCTCAAGTTACATGAGGCATCCACCTCTTAAGAATCTCAACCATCCACTTTCTCTCATTCCATCCAAAAGTCTCAAATTCTTCCATCCCACCTGACAAACAAAGATCAGAAAAATACTCAGTCTATGTGGATCCCTACATGCCTAAGTCATTCATCCACAAGCAAAAGTCTCCGTTGCTTCCTACACTACTTTTCCATCACCAGCTTCAATGTTTATCACGGTATGTGCAACCGTTGGTCATGATTCCCTTCCATCCCACAACATTTCCATATACCTCCATCTCCCCTTCCTTCCACTATTATCCTATGTATCTTCCTCATCCTATTCCTATGGTCCATGCTTTTTCATAGACTTTTCATCCATCCTTGCATAAGTCCTTCGTATTCCGCATCATCATCCACTATCACACCCTTCATAATCCAATATCTACCTTATCCATCTCACTTTCATGCAATCCCCTACCAAACGTCTATGAGCGACACTTGACATAGTCCATGTGACAACATTCATCTAGCGGGACTATCACCTTTCAGGAAACTAGATACTTGAGTCTCTCCCTTCCATATCCACCTTCTCCTATCCAAATGTTTCAAAAAAAAAAGAGCAAAGAAAAATCCCTTCATCCAATGGTGAAAATCTAGCAAACAAGCACCTTGGATAGGTACCATGATGAAAACCTGGCAAATAGACGTCATGTGTAAGTTGATCTTCTACGTCACCTACACTTAGGGGCACTGTGTCTCATCGGCATATCAATTTATCCTATCAATTTCCTTCCGTACCATTTCCTATCCTATCCTTCTAGCCATTACCTACCTATACTGTCCAATATGTCTATCTTAAATCTTCCATTCCTCTATTTTCTTGATCTTGATAAAGATTGGGGACACAATGTTGACAAATGTTTTAGATGTCTCTTGACTCGCCTTGTCCCGAGAGCGGCATGCAAATCCTTAATTATGCTCTCATCCTCCTATCGTCTTAAACATTGCCATGAAAAATCCTAAGTATTCTACCTACAATGGGGCATGTTATTCCTATGAGACATAGTCCTTGGAGATCACATCCTTGATTCCTTCTATCCACTATTACCCATCCTCATACCTACTCATTCCATTCTTTATCATCCATATATCTACCTATCCGTGGTGTTTCCTTGTCATCAGTATCATCTGTTCCATATCATGTCTTATTTGTTCCATATCATGTCTTATCTGATCCATATCTGTTCCATATCTAATCCATATCCATTCCATATCATGTCTTATATGTTCCATATCGTGTCTTGTCTGATCCATATATGTTCCATATCGTGTCTTGTCTAATCCATATCTGTTCCATGTCGTGTCTTATCTGATCCATATTTGTTCCATATCGTGTCTCATCCAATCCATATCTTAGGTCCATTAGGGTTTACCCTGAACTACGTTGCCTCTGCATCGTCACATAGGCAAGGCCATTTAGTAATGAGCCCCCGAGGCACTAAGTCAGTCCCTTAGGGTCCGTCTCACCAATAAGGATTGTGGAATCTTTCACCAGGCAAGCAAGTGCAAACAAAACCCGCTCTTTTCAAGAAAAAATCCTGACGCAAAGCATTAACCTATCCAGAGCAAAGCAAACACCTAAGACATTCTAAATGATTTTACCTAAATTATGGCAAGAAACAAACACATCTAAATGCAAGCATGTTTTGTGGTTGGAATCATGGTTAAGCTACAACGTCTTATTTTTATTATCATGTCTTTTTATGCTACTTAAGGATGCCAAAAGCTAAAGATGCTATGATGGGGGCACGATTCTTTTCTTTGTTTGCTGCTTGTGGATCAATCTTTAGTAATGTGAAGCCTTGTCTAACGACATGATCAGCAAAAGATCATTGAGGACATCAAAGGTCTAACATGAAATGGGGCAATCCTTGTCTGTTGATACGCAAGAAATACTCAAGTCATCTCGCTTCAATTATACCTCAATGCTTGTATTAACTTGCTAAATCAAAATTCATGTAAGCAATACTCAGGTCATCTCAGTTCAATTATACCTAGATGCTTGTATTAACTTACAACATTTGGAAAAAGTACTAAAAAATAGCTCGATTATGAAATAAGCACTTCGAAATACTTGCAATATCAAGATGGCAAAAACATTCGCATCCACAAAGAATCCATATCCCATGCAATAAAAATTTCCAAAGAATCCATATCCCATGCAATAAAGATCCAAACAGCAGAGTATCAATGTTTACAAATAAAAGCTTGTGATTCCTTCTATCGAGTCATTCTTCTATCAATCAGTATTCTATCTATCGTTGTGGTCCATTCTTCTCAATTCGGTCAACCCGAGCAGTGATCCAAATGCAAGTCCATCCTTAATCCATACCAATCAAGTCAAGTCAATCTTGTCAAATGATCCAATCACAATCAGTGGTCTTGATCCTTGTCTAGTCGTAAACCAACTCGATCAATTATAATCAATCAATTGTCTTATATAGGATGTAACATTGTCAAAATCAGACCAACACACACATCTTACACGACATGTTTCATTTTCTGAAACCAGACACTATCCTTCGTGTTGGTCCAAGGATCTATCGTTCCCCGCCATGACAACACTATCATATATTGTTATTCATATATCGTTGGTTTACCACTTGAGAGGGGCAATACCTTGATTGTTCTTGTATCATTTGTGCATACTTGCTTACTTGCTTGTGTGTGTTATCATTTTATCTTGCATATCGTATCATTCAGCTCTTTCTTCAACCATTTTTCTTCACCCCAACCTATTCTTCCAACCTTCTTCATCGTGAGATTGTTCATCTCGCGCCCTCGAAACTCTCTCCTCGTCCAATCTCCTGAGGGGGCATCCTCACCCTATTTCCTTTCCTTTTCTTCTATCTATATCTTAGCTTCTTTGAAATGATGTTACTCGACACAAATCTCATCATCTCGAACATCACATCAAAGAGGGGCAAAATGTATACGCCTAAAAATGACAGGACTCGGTCTAAATAAATATTCTTAATATTTATTTCATTCTAATTCTTCTATCAATAAATAAATAAACAAATTTATTTATTTGATTCATATTCCTCTAAGTTAAATAAATATCAAAATATTTAATTACCTCTTCTAAATTCAAAATTAAATAAAATCTTTTATTTAATTAAATTCTTCCAAACAATTAAATAATTCTTAATTATTTAATTAAATCAAATCATTCTTCCAAATTTAAATAAATCAATCAAATTTATTTAAATCCTCTCAATATCTAAAAATAAAATATAATCAAATATTTTATTTATTCTTCTAAATCATGCACAAACAATTAAATAAATTTATTTATTTAGTTTGCTTTCTTATCTTCTAATTCTTGCAAATTCATTCTAAATTAAATAATATCAATTATTTAGTTGTTTCTTCCAATAATATCTTCTCTAAATTTAAATAAATCAAAGATTTATTTAAGTTGTCTTTTTCTTCTAATTTGAGTTATCTCTAAATATAATTCAATCCTTGTGCACATGCAATTGAATATTCCAAATATTTAATTGAGCTAAAATATCTTCTCATCCCCATGCAATTTCTATCCTCTAGTTCTATTCTCTTAACTGATTAATCTATTCTTTTAATTTATTTATCTCTTCAGTTAACTCATTCTTCTATTTTTTTTAATTCCTCTCATGCAAAATAGAGAAAGACACATGTCTTCTTCTTATTTGCGTACATCCTCTCATTCTTTCTATACCGTTGATCTTCTCATTCTTTCTATACCGTTGATCTTTTATCTCTCAAGTCTATAAATTGAACCCTATTCTTCCATTTCATTCATCCAAACTTTAAGTAAATTTAATCTGCAGGAATCACAATGCACCTTTGGCACCAATTCCTTCATTGCTTGTGATCAAACTTGTTACTACACAATACTATCATTCTTGTGAAGCTCATCTTCATGGCGAAACTATCATAGTCGTTCCCATTTGAACATCATGGAATCATAGCAAGGAAGTGCACCTTCTGAGGGCCATATTCATAGACAAGATCATTTGTGATAGGCGATCAATGGAAGCTAAGAATTAAAAGAGGTTTACTTTGTATTGTTCATTGTTTGATTGATCTCTTTTGTTCATTATTTCATTGAGTTTTGGGTATCATTGATATATTATTTTGATTATTCATTTAGATCCAATTTTCCCTTGACAGTTTTAATTTTGAAATTTTAATTTTTTTATAAAAACAAAGGGGGGGGCATTGTTGGGCCCCACCCTGCCCAGACTCTGTTGGCCTCCACCCTGTTGAACTAGCTAGGGCTCCCCAGACCGGTGGCCGGGGTTGAGCTTTAAGCCCGTCGGCCCTATCGGGCCAGATGGCTAGGCCGACAGGATACGACACCCCCCCCCCCCCCAAAAAAAAAAAAGAATTCAATTTTTTTAAATTTTTTTAGATGTTTTTATAGGTTTTAAAAAAGACTGGATTTTTAAAAAAAATTTCCTCCTGCAGACACCTTCTTGGTCGTACAGCTAGGGCTAGGGGCAAAAAAAATGTATTTTTTTCTAATAACCAAAATAGATCAAGTTTTATGTCAATCTTCGTCTCTTGAGCCTCCTGGATCCAATGGCGAGGTCTATTTTGTCTCAGGGGATCATCTGTGAAACTTCCCCTTCAAAACCCTCATGGTGAACACCCAAAAAGCACCATTTTTCCAACTTGAATTCATAAAACTAGATCTACAAAAAAATAACCACAAATTTGCAACCCCATAACCCCAAATCTACAAAACAAAACCTACACAAAACCCTCATACCTTGCAATGTCTTCATTCTTTTTCCAGCAAAACCATGGATTCAAGTATACACAAAAAATCTACTCATAGCAAGGGTTACCAAACAGGGATATCTTCTCCCACAACCAAGCAACCATAGCTCTAATACCAAATGTTGGAAATTTGCAACCATATAGACGATCTCCTCATAACCCAATGAGAGATTAATATGCAAACATAGTAATCAAAATCCATATGCAAAAGAATAGACAACATGCCATCAAAGGTGACATAAGATATACCCTGGGAAAACCCTCATTGAGGGAAATTTGGGGTTTATGGTGGAAGTTATGGAAGAGACCTTTTTTTCAAGGCACCTCTTTGTTTGACTTTTGAAATAATACGCGTCACCCACTGGCCTCTACTTTCTTCCTTGTAGCAGCTTGGGAGTTTAGTCCTTCCTTTTTCATTTCACAAATTTGGTTGGAGAAAAATTGTTGTATATTCTAGGAGTGTCGCAATGTGGCCCTATAGGTTTGGTATAAGGTTAAGAGTATGCTCAAAGAGACTATTGAGGCCAAGTTTGATCTTGAGGAGTCTCTTTCTTCTTCAGATGCTTCTATAGCTAATCTCTTAGAGATTTCCCTGCCCAACGTTTTACAAGGTTGTCCTAGGCATAGATTGCAACCTTCTAGAAAGGTGAATAGATCAAGTAAGTGGAGTGCTCCTCCTGATGGTGTTTATAAGATTAATACTGATGGTTCTGCTCAAGGCAACCCAGGTGCAGCTGGGATTGGTGGAGTTGGACAAGACAGTAGTGGCTCTGTTCTATTTTTCTTCTCCACTTACATGGGTGTGCACTTAAATAATCAGATGGAGGCTTGGGCTATGCTAAAGGATTTGGAGAAAGCTTGTGATTTGGGTTGGAGGAAGGTGGTCTGTTAAACAAATTCTATGATCTTGGTTTCTCTACTTAATCAGAGAAATCTTTAGGAATCCTCCTAGAGACTGGCTTTGATTGCTAAGCAAATCCTTCATCTCACCTCAAATTTTGATATTATTTCCTTTGTCCATGTTCTCCAAGAATGGAACAAAGTGGCAGATTGTCTGGCCAAGTGGGCCTCTAGAGAAATGGATAGGTGGCATGTTGTGGATTGGTGACATTTAGCTCAAGCTAAAGTACAACAACTACTACAGATTCTCCATGATGATCAAGAAGATTAGGATAGGCTAGATGGATAGGGAGGACTGCAATCTTGGTTGTGGTGCTTGTTTGAATGTTTGTATTTTGGGGTGGTATTGCAAATGCCCCCATTGGGTTCCTCTTTTAGTGCCTGTCTTGATGGTGGTGACCATCTAAAACTCTTTTTGGTTGTATCTAAGTAACTCTCCTTGAATAAAGTTTTTATTTTTACCCCCAAAAAAATATTATTTAATAAATTAATTCTATTATTTTATAATTACAATAATTAAAATCTTTTGTTTATATTTATAACTCATAGTTTAATTATCTCTATTTTAAAATTAAAATATCATTAAAATTATTATTTATTAATTATTATAAATATTTGTAATAATTTTAATTTTTAACAACTATATTAACTTTTTTTATTTCTATGGTTTTAAGATTTTTAGTATAATGATATCTTTATTTTTTATAATAATATATAATATATTTTTATCTTAATAATTATAATATTTAACATTATAATTATTATAATAATTACAACCTTATCACAAAAAAATTATTAACATTTTTAATATAATTTTTATATCACAAAATTTGTATATATTTTATATTATAATATTTAACCAAAATTACATAGTTTTTTATATTAGTAGTGAGTAGTTTCAAAAGGCCCAAGCATCTATTCTATTCAAGGGATAACAAACAAAAAACTATGTTCTAAAATATACCTTCTATCAACCTAAGTATCATATATACATTGTAGATAATAAAAACCATTGAAAATAAATTGTAACACCAGGAGGACCAATGCAGTGTATTACATTTCCCTCTTGTCATTGGAGCTATCTAAAATGAGAGTGATAAGCTAGGAGATACCTTTTGTGATGATTAACCCCATTGCTTATTTAAGAAATTCTAAGCCTCGTGATGCCTTTTGCCTCCTACGAGCCTTGTTTTGTGGAAGTCCAATGATGATGAATGGTCTTCATTGTCCACTCACCCCACCATTGTCAACCAGTAAAGCTCCATCCAGTGAAGACATTCCCAAGACAAAGTGCAATTGGAATTACATCATCCCAGTCTCGTAGAAATTAACTCTTCATCGAAGTGTCCACCATCTTCTTGATCATCAATTTTGCCTCTCCAAGATCTAGTAGAACAACAATAAACATTGAGATATCAATATTAACTCGATAGTGATGATTAGAGACCATGAATTCTTCACCTAATACCCATTGAACTGCATACATAAACAATCCAGTCCTTGTTTTAAATACCCTCTTCTCAGAAATTCTACCTAAGAAAGTCATATGTCATTGGTTGCAAAATAGCCTTACACATGTGTACATGGCATTGCTTGAGATAACTAAGGGTTTGAATTCTTCAACAAACAAAGCTCTTAATTTAAAGATCAATTCACCATTCAGTAATAATTTCTTTTGTTCTATGGTTTTGGATGTAATCCAGACTTGGAGATATTCCCTGACTTGGCATGAGACTCAATCTCTCCATTTTATGAAATGTTAAATCACCACCTTCAAAATCTACACAGCACCACCAATAATGATTATCTTCCATTAATGATTAATTGACAATGTATTACCTTAGTCTTGGCTATTCATCTTATGCTTTAGATTTGGTCAAGGATCAATCTTGAAATTTATAAGACATTCCTCATTCATTTCTATTGTAGAGTTTGCTAAGATGTTGGCATCTTCATTTATCTACCTATATATGTGTTTGATAGTATAATTCTCTAATGAGTTCAAGACGGTCTATGCATTTTGAAGAATGTTATTGAGTTTCCAATTTGGCGATTTTCTCTTCTTAATTTCATTGACAATCACCATTTAATCTCCCTCAATTTCAACTTTGGTGTAGCTATATAGGTTACATATTTACAAACCTAAGATGAGGGCTTGAGTTTCAGCTTCATTATTTGTCTCTTCTTTGAATTTCTTCAATGTTGCTCCGATCATATTTCCTCTCTCATCTCTTATTATATATCTCGCTCCCAACACTCTCAAGATTTCTTTTTGAGGCTCCATTGAAGTTCAACTTTGACCAGCGATTAGAGGGGGGACTCCATTATAATCCTTCTCTAAGTTTTGGGGAATTAATTCTTCCATCACCATTAATAGGGTGGAATTTATTAAAATATATTATTAACATTTATATTTCTAATTATAAATAATATTTTTAACAAATCTTAACATAATAACTATAATTTTTACAATATAATATTTTTTAATTATAATATTTTTAAAAATATAATTTCATATATAGCATATATTATAATTATTTCTAATTATTTACTAAAATTATTATAACTAATCTTATAATAATTAATAAATATAAATAATTAGACTAGTTATAAAATTACCGTTAACTATTTTACTTTTTTATATTTATAACATAAATTATAACTATAATCTTTACAATAATATACTCTCATAATAATTATAATATTTACATCATAACCATTTTAACAAGTGCCACTTAGTGCCTTTGTACTATTGTAATAATAGCAATTATTTAGTTATCAATGGATGAGCTATCACAAAGTGATTCTTAGTCAGCGTCACAACACCTCGAAGACATAAGGTGGCTTAACAGGAAATTGTTAGAAGTTGAATGTATGGCAATTTTACTTGGCCAGAGAAGGTTTTAATTGTTAGGGTGAAGCTGACTTGAGTTAATTGTTGGTCAATATGGTATAATTAGCTACTAGAGCACAAAGATGGCAAATCCAGGTAACAAGGTCACTAAAGCATATAAATATGTTCAAGTAATTTTACAATAACCAAAAATTTATAAAATAATGTAATTAAATAAAAATAAAAGCCAACTTTGTGAACGGGGTTGTGCTTGAATGGCAAAGGCCAAAGGTTCTCACAATGGAGATCCAAATTCTAATCCCCCAAGTAACATGTGGTTTCTATGTGGCTTCTAAGTTGATGGGGAGGAGGTCCCCCTTGTGACCTCCAAGGAACCAAAAAAAAAAAAAAGTCAACTTATGAAACAAGCTTAACAAAAGAGAGTGTGATTTATCAATATGTAAAAAAGATTAATCATGGTTCAAAAAAAAAAGCCAACTTATGAATCAAGCTTAACAAAAGAGTGTGTGATTTATCAATATGTAAAAAACATTAGTTATGGTTAAAAAGAAAATAAAAATTAAAAAAGTCATATTATTTAGATAGAATTAATTTTGAAAATTAGAAAGGAAAAAATGAAGTTTAATAATAAATTAAAAAGCCAATTTAAAAATAATAATAAAATGAAGCTTTTAATACTTATGCAAACTCCATTGGTTATGATATTTGCCAAATTTACATTAATGTGAGGGGATTGTTTCATCCTAATGAAAGTCCGTATATAAATAAAATTAAAATTAAAATTTGCCATGTGGAAAGAAATTATTGGATCCCATAAAACTATATTTTAAATAAGTGTCGGGCCTTTGTAGTGTTGTAATAAAAGTATTTGTTTTGTTGTGGATAGATGAGGTGTGATAGCATTTTAGAGAGGAGGTGGGAAGAAGTTTGAGATGAATAGATTCTTACAAGTTTAATGTATTATAATTATACTAAGTGGGTGAAGATTATAGTTGTGAACCATTTATTATTAATATAAATACGTTATTAATATTATTATAATTTATAATATATAATTATAGTAATATTATTTTTTAAATAGTTAAAAATTAATACTAGGATTAGCCTTTTCAAATTAAACTTGTCTTGTACTTCCATATGTTTAAAGCATCAAAGGCATTTGCCAAATAGAAGTAATTATAATATTGATATTTTAAATGTCAATAAAATAATATATAATTAATACTATTTTTATAATAAAATTTATTATAAATATTAATAATAGTAGCCCGCGTTTGATTTTTCAGTAAGATGTGGCAAAACAAAGCCACAAATAAATATTATTTACTTTAATACAAATTAAACAATCCTCAATTTGTAAAACATGTAAATAATTAAATAGTCCACAAATAAATATTATTACGCAAAGAGGCGTTCTACACTGGGTGAAAGATTCAGATTCCCGTAAACAATTAAGTTTTAGATTCTATGTAAACAAAATTCATAAAATGTGTAAATAAATAAATTCGTAGAAGCCAAAAGGATAGAAAAATAGAAAAACTTGGGCAGTTATGGAGTGAAATCTTTATCACGTTAAACAAAAAATAAATAAATTTGTGGAAGCCAAATGGATAGAAAAATAGAAAAACTTGGGCAATTATGAAATGAAATCTTTATTACTTTTGAAGAATATGAAAAGTCTTGCAACATAGTCTGTTTAAATTAACTCATGTGAGCATAAATAATTTATAAATGCATTAAACAAATTAAACAATCCTCAATTTGTAAAACATTAAATAATTAAACAAGAAGTTAAATTAAATAGTCCACAAATTAATATTATTTACTTTAGTCACTCAATAAACAAATCTAACAATCCTCAATTTGTAAAACATTTTACATAATATAATATATTAATAAGTATAATATTTTAATATTCAATATTTATAACACAAATATATATTAATATTTTATTTTACTATAATATAACATAAATATAAATACATTAATCATCAAGTGGGTGTGGTCTAGTGGTTAAGACCACTTGGTCCTTATTGTGGAGACCAAGGTTCAAATCCCCGCAAAGACATCTTGGCTTCTAAATGGTTGTGGCTCTATGTAGGTGACACATGGCACTCTGAGGTCCTTAAGTGGAGTGTGTTTGAATTCTGGGGTTCTCTAGTCTCCACATCTTCCATATACAATTAATCAAAATTAAATAATCATATGAATATGAATATTATAATTTATTTGTTTAACATTAAAATAAATATTATTTGTTTAATAACAAAATTCTTGGCATGAATTTAACCACTCAGAATTTAATTAAAAAGTTAATCAATTAGTGAGTTTGTTTTACTCAAAATAGTATTTCCACAAAATCAAATTTTGAGCCAATCAAGATAAATGATTTTCCCAATAATTTTTGTTAAATTAAATTTTGTTCAACATTAAAAATAATACTCTATTTTAGTCCAAGGGGTTGAGCTTAATTGGTTTAAACATTGGGTTTTGTGGAGGAGACCCAAGTTCACATCCCCATAGGGACATCTAAGTGACTCTTGGTCTTCCAATTTATAGTGGAATTCTAAGTTGTAACTCTTGGCTTCCGTGTTCTAATTTCTAAGTGTTCATGCTTAGGGATGAGGACCCCCATGTTGTGGCCTCACTAGTTAGATTGTGAAAGGCACATACTAAAAACCCTTAAAGTTAAAAAGATAAAAAAAGATAATGGGGATTGCCAAAAATGAGTGATATTAGGGTTTCTAATTCCTATGTGAGGTTGGAGAAAAAACCCCATGCAGAAGATAAGTGATGGGGAGACTGTGTGTACGGGGGCTTTGTGTGGGGTCAGGGTAATCCTACTCCAACACCATGGATGGCTAATGGGGTCTCGGCTGGGCACAATAAGGTAAGAAAACCTTATGCGCAGGCTTGGAATGCTCCCCAACATAGGTAGAATAAGGCAATATACTGTGGGATCTCTACCTCTCGCGAAGATGATTGGGCGCAGAAACAGCTGGGTGGGGGGCATGTTGCCCATCACAGTTATGTGGGGGCACTTGAGTTGAGTCTGGGTAGGGTTCAGCCTTCCCAAGTGGATGGGCCAGCTCGTGGTCACAAGGATTTCAAGGAGACAATGTTCAAACCTTTGGAAAGCTCCAAAGTGGCGCCAATTTTATAAATTTGATGAAGCAGTTGATAGAGAAATTGATGAGAATGAAGTTTTTTTGCAGAGAAAGATCTTATTGGTAGATTTGTTCAGTTTTGGCCTAGCCTAGTTGGACTTCATAAATGGATCAAGGAGATGTGGAGCCCAATTTTGAAAGGAAGTGTGGAAATTTACCCTTGCGTTCGAGGTTTTTTCATTGTTGCTTTCAATAGCATCGAGGATAAAAACACTATTCTCTACAATTATCAATGGTGCTTAGAGGATCAAATGCTCATGCTTAAACCCTAGCACTCTGCCTTCAACCCTCTTACGGAATCTTTCTCGATTACTCCTACACAGGTGCGCCTTCCAAATCTCCCGCTCTAATTTTGGCTGGAGTCTTGTTTTGCTGCTATTGGAAATTAAGTGGGGAGATTCTTGGCCATGGATGAAGGCTCCTCTGCGTTCATACATACCACTTATGCTCGCATTTTGGTTGGCATAGGTATTTCAAAAGAATTACCAGCTTAAATTACTCTAAAAACCTCAGGTCACTGCTAGAAACAATGTCTGGATTATGAAGGTTTACCTTTCCGCTATCGCATGTGCTTTGAGATCGGTCATATGATAGTCAATTGTTCCAAACAAAAGCTAGTGGGTCAAGCCTCTTGGTGGAAAGATGTTGCATTCAGCCATTACTTAGTGGATAAAGAGGTTCATGCCCCTCTAGAGGAGACAAGCAGCAAGAAACCCTCTTCTAAATCAAATGTGTCGGAGTCTAGTTCTGTTGTTTTGAGGATTTCGGATTTGGAATCCTCTCCGAAGCAGTGTACTGCTACTAGGGCTGATTGTGGTTCAGGCCCTGAGGTGAAGTCCCTCGAGCATGTTGGTTCTCTAAATGCTCATTTAGCGGTACCTGAAGTTTCCAACATCGTGACCTCTCTCCCAACCATGGATGGTGTGGAGTCAAAGGTAAGTAATACAAACATGTGGACAGAGGTGCGACACAAAAACAAAAAGGTATCAGCAACTCACAATATGCAGTTATGCTCTCATCACAAATAATTGTGCCCCTAGGGGTGGTTTTTTTGTAACCTTGATAATGGGGATAATGATATTCATTTTGATTATGTAAGTTTAGTAGCAGTGATGTGATAGGTGTCAAATTTCAAGATGATTGGTCTGCAATACATAGTATGGCTCTGGTTGTTTAATGGTTCCTGGACCTTAAAACCAGGTTTTTATATTAAAAAAAAAAACAAAAATAAGAATTTTATAATTAATATATATAATGAATAAAAATTAGATATTAATATGAATATTACACAATATAATATTTCAATATTTAATATTTATACACAAATATATATTAATATTTCATTTTACTATAACATAAATATAAATACCTTATAATGATAATTCTACTAATTTGTATAATCAATAATTTAATATACATTTTATTATTAATATATAATTAATTATATTATTTCATTAATATTTAAAATATCAAATTTATAAATAATATATATACAATGAATCAAAATTAAATAATCACATTAATATATGAATATTATATTAATAAATTGACAATGCCTCCAATCCTAGAGACTCCAGGGTGGAGCAGGGTGTATAATTAGAGATTGAAATGGGGTGGTGATTGGGAGGGCAGAACAAAAACTAACACTAGGCTCGAATAATGAGGCAAAGCTACATGCTCTAATGTTAGGCCTAAAGATGTGTCAAAGCCTCAAATTGGGAAAGGTTATGGTGGAAGGGGATTCCCAAGTCATGGTAAATGTTGTGAGGAAAAGGGACATTGCCAATTGGAAACTAAAATCATTGTTAAGTGAAGCTTTGGAGATTATTGATAGATTTAAAGGATTCGTGATCAACCACATTTATCGTGAGGCGAATGGAGACGTGAACGCTTTGGCTAACTTGGCCATTGATTCAAATCAAATGCCGATATGGGAGACGTCATTCAATGATGGCATTTCAATTACGAAGTGACAAAGGGTATTGTCAACACTTCAGTTTGGAGTTGGCAAAGTGTGTGAAGTAAGGATTGTTAGGTGATAACGATTATATTAGAGATGGGGATGGGAAAGTTGCCATTTTCGCCTTCGATCAGGCTTGGGAAAGATTTGCATAATGGAGACGCCTATTCAAACTTTTGAGCAGTGAGAGGCAAATGGCGTTCTTAGGTGGCATTTAGGAGAGCAAGTTGCGGAAGGTTTTCAAGATGAAAAGTGGAGTGATTTTATTAATGGATCCTTGGTGAGGAGTTTATGGATTGCAAAGGAACAGATATAGTGTTAATTCAAATTTATCTTCAATGTTTATGGCGGCCCTTTTGGATTTAGGGGAGGAGAAAAATATAGTGAAGGTGTCGATGCAAACATTGAGGCAGCTTTGAAAAAGCGTTGGAGGTGGCAAGACATGGCATTGGCATTCCTCTGTCCGACGATTTTCACAAGGTGAATGTGGTTGGTGACATGGTTGAGTGGCAGTCATTCATCATAGACAAGAATGTATCCAAGATCGATGCTTGTAGGAGGAAGGTTGTGAGGGGGGTTTCAATGGTCTGCAAGACTTCATCAACATCCCTATGTAGATGATTGCTCAAGCATTAAGGCTGAGCTTATTGCTGTTAATATTATGCTAAATATATAAAATGGAAGCAATCCCCTTGGCTGACAAAGATCACAATTTTTCTTATAATATTTGCATAGACTTTAAAATAAAAATATTTGTTTAACAAAAAAAATTATTAATTTTTGTTATAATATTTGCAGACTCAAAAGAAAAAATATTTTTGTTTGATAACCAAATTCCTAGCAATAATTAAGCCACTTAGAACCAAATTCCTAGCAATAATTTTTGTTAAAATTTTCTTATACGGAAAGCACTAATAATTATAACATTATTACAATTTATTATAATTAAAATTGTAACATAAGAATTAATTAGTTTTAATGTCTGTTAATTATAACAATATTTTCAATTTTCAAAATAACATAATTTTTATAACAAAATAAGTTTTGGTGAGATCATTTGGTTATCACGTTGGAGATTAAAAGTACATGACATTCAAGCTAAAGGGGTATGCTAGAGGACAAGATTCCCTACAACATTCAAACTAGAGTATGTTGGTAGATATACGAGGACGATCCCACAAGGGAAGGAAGTTAAAAGAGTGTATAAGTTCCACTAAGAGTAGCTAGTAGTCACAAGAGAAGCTAATAGATCGAATTATAACTACAACTATTCCCCCACTAATAAAGCATTAGTTGATGTGACATCCCCAAAGACATTGAATGGAATATAATAATCCTATGAACAAACCCTCACAATTTCAAAGATAGGACCTCAATAAAAACCCCAGCTTATAGTAATCACAAATTAATGAATTCATCTTGACTCTCAAAATTTAATGACATAATAACTATTTGTTTTTAATATAATAACAATAATTTAATGACATAATAACTATTTGTGGGTCAGGGTGTCTTGTCTCCTATGTTGGGCCATATGCCTGGGCCTCGAACTGCAACGATCTTCCTAAGACCCATGTTTCTGGGGCTTCTGTTGGGGAGTCTCACATCTGCATTGCAGACTCTATTATTGATAGATCTGCTGCTTGGCTTTGGAGCTCTCTTATTGGGAGATTCAATGGTAATCGCCCTAATATTGATATGGTCAGAAGATGGGTGCTGCGAAAATGGAAGGTTCGGGGTCATGTTGAGGCAATAGCTTTACCTAACAATTTCTTCCTATTTTCATTTTCTAACTTTGAAGATTGTTCTAGGATCCTCTTGGGAGGTCCCTAGTTCATGGCAGAATGGTCTTTTCCTAAAAAATTGGTGTCCAAGCTTTAACCCTGAGCAATATTGCATCAACATATTTCCAATACTGGGATGAGGAGATTTTTATGAGCATTGCTAATACGTTCGGATAGAATAGTGCCATTGATGCTAGATTGTGTATTTTTGTGGAGGTTGATAGAGAGCTCCCTTCTCATATTTCTCTATCTTCCAAGCTGGGAAAATGGGTGCAACAGATTGTTTACGAAAATTCTCAATTATATGGGATAGCTACCTCAAAGTGGGTCATGCTGCTACTATTTGTCCAAGCCTAAACACAAATCATATTGTGTGGAGGAAAAGGGTGCAAGCATCTAGGATTACTTGCAAGACCTCTAATGAGGATGAGAGAAGTAAGGAGAAGGATGTTGAGGACCCAAAAGAAATGTCTGATACTCTTTGATGGAGGTGCCAAGCGAAAAGGGGGCTTACAAGAAAGGAAGATTTGAGCAGAACTTCAACACGCTGGGTGATTTCACTTAAAAATCTTTAGAGCATTTTAGCTTCAAACCTCCCTGAATCTAGGTTGACTATTTTTTGGGGAGTTTCCGCCTCTTGTTTGACCTGTTGTGTTGTGCAACTAATGTGTTGTTAGTATCGCGTGTTTGTTCTTTGTTGTTTTGTGGGCTCCATTGATTTATCTCTCGTCAAGGCCTGCTTACCATTATCGAAGACATTTACATTTATTATATTAGTGATAATATAATTTCATTTGTATTATTCTTATAATAATTTAAAAATATAATATCTTAAGCATATCTACAATAATATTTATAATATAATTATAATTTATCATAACTTATTTATTTAATTTCCTTATGGTATTTTTCACCTTTAGCCCTCATTGTTCAGGTTGATCCCTCCCCACTTTCTTTTTAAGGAGCGTGCAAAAAGCTATTATACAGTTTCAGCTACTTTCACTCTTTCACTTTTTCTATCATAGCGTTTCACGTCTTAGTAATCAATTGTAAACGGGGGGCTCCCGATTCTTCTGTCAATATAGCTTCTTGTTTCCAGCAAACCAAAACTTCTTGTAATTGATACGCAATCTGTTTTCGTCTTTCCAATCCATGTTTTTTGGTTTTTGGTGCAGACGAACAGAAAGCAATATAAAAGTGTACGTCTGCACAAGCTACATTACATTGCACTTGCCGGGATATCAACGTGTTGAAAGCTTCGATATAGGGGAAAGGACCCAATAGGTGGGATAGTTCCAATCGCTGAGACAGTAAATGTGCATTTAAGGCCCAATATTTTTTAAGGTAAGGCCCAATACTTTTGAAGTTTAGTAGTTGTGAGTTTAAGGTTGTTAGTGTTATTATAAGTACTAATAATTGAATGAAATGTGCCCTTTAGATTTAAAAAGCAACCAATCATGTGATGCCAAATCAGCGCACCATCAAAGGGGGTCTTAATTCACACCTATTGGTCCACACTTTTTTTTGGGGCACTATTTGACCCCTCAACAAAAAGCATGCTGATGTGGCATCATATTTGACGATGTGGCCCCTGAAACCTTAGTTATAAGCAGGGGCATTGCCAAGTAAGCTACTGTAAAAATTTTGAAGTGATTCGAAATTGCCACATATGATTTTGAGAGGCGTGAAGTTAGGGTACACAACAACTAGGTCCTCTCCCCTATGTTGTGTTGCCGCCTCCCCACATAACGTTCTCTAAGGCAATCTGTTGAGCCCTGTTGTTTTCTGTTCTTGTGTCAATAATATCATTCAATTCACGCTTTTACTACAATCTCCTAATACTTCAAGTGTTTTCAACCAATTTCAAAATACAATGTTGGCTAGACAAAAATAAGTAAATCTAACAAATGTTCAAGGGAAAGACGAGGATCCTTAGTGGTGAATTAATTTTGAAATATACATACGGATCAAGAGACACCAATACATGAATCATAAACCAATTCATGAAAACAATAGCTGCTCAAATGCAATAGGTCCATAGCACCACATAGTAACAGACATACAAAAGCCCTATGCCAAATTATGGTCAAAGCTCAAAACACTCAATAGCATCCCTAAGAAGACTTCAGCACCTTTACGAAGTTTATCCTCTAAACAACATCATCAATTGGAAGAAACGGATAGGATATCTAAACTCAGTTTGATCGAGCTTCAAGCTTAGGTACAGGCACCGGTACTAAATCTATAATTCACTCACCATAAAAAAGTTCTTGTCGCAAACCATGTTGTAATTATGTATGCAATGATTCCTTTACCTATCGATAACAAATCACCCCACTGACATCCAATATTTAAATAGGGTTAGGGTACTCGTAGTTACATCTATGCATAGTTGAGCTAAAAGCTAGATATGACGTGCCCCACTGTCATCCAGTATTTAAATGGCCTACATATTTGGTAGGTCTTTCTACAAAGACTACACAGAAGGAACTCTGTGCCCGTACGTGATGTGCCCCCCCTCCCCCCCAACTGTAATCCAATATTTAAATAGAGCTACCTAAATATTTGGGAACTACACAGAAAAGAGAAATAGTATCATCTATTGCATAGTTGAGATAATAACTTAGTATGATGTGGGAGAGAGAATGCAATGCTGTAACCAAGCACGTTTAGAATGTCTTAAATCTCATTTCAAAGATCATAGATCATAAAGTAACGGTGAGTGAACAATGTTTGGTGAAATTTCATATTGGATCTTATCATGATGAAATATTGTGCCTATGGATGTATGTCATATTTTGTTGGGTAAACCATGACAGTATGATAGAAAAGCTAAACATGATGGGAAAAAGACTGCATAAATTGTAACATCAAATAGAAAGAGAATTACTTTGATTCCTTTGGAAGATGATCCTAAGAGTGAAATATGTGGGAATGCTAGAATCTATTTGGTAGATGGAAAGAAATTTATAGATGGTTTGAGACATGAAAATATGTCTTGGGATTTGATTCCTAAGAACCCTGAAAACCTGAAGACAGACTGAGAATCACAACCGGAGGAGATAACTGAGTCGCTGATAGAGTATGAAGACATCATATCAGATGTACCTGAAAGATTGGCACCAATTAGGAGTATCAATCATCACATGGATCTTCTACCTGGAGCTAATTTGCCTAACAAAGCAAGCACACAGAATGACACCGGCAGAGAATGAAGAATTGAATAGACAGATACATGAGTTGTTAAGAAGAGGTTTGATCAAAGAAAGTTTAAATCCTTGTGCAATATCTGCAATGTTAGCACCAAAGAAAGATGGAGAATGGAAAATGTGTACAGACTCTAGAGCAATAAACAAGATCACAGTTAAGTATAGATTTCCTTTACCTAGAAAGTTTGAATCCTCGTGCGATACCTGCAGTGTTAGCACCAAAGAAAGATGGAGAATAGAGAATGTGTACAGACTCCAAAACAATAAACAAGATCACAATTAAATATAGATTTCCTTTACCCAAGATGGATGATATGGATTGTTTGAGTGGAGCAATTGATAAGAGCAATGAATTGGTATCTGTGTTGATATTATGAATTGTTTGAGTGGAGAAATTGATAAGAGCAATGAATTGGTATATGTGTTGAAAGGTCGTATGTGCATACACTACATCTATTAGTCAAAATATTGTACTCCCAAAAACCCCAGAACTGCATTACTGAAGGGAGAATTTCATAAAATGAAGGAAAAAGTTAAAAACACAATCTTGGCTTCCTTGAGAACCAAACAAAACTGAATATCTTGGGATAGTCCCAAGTGATGACAATCCACAACACTAGTTATGATAACTTGAGTAATACTTGAAGTGATAACTAGTTATGACTGAAAGCTAGATAAGCTAGATGCAGTAAAATCTCAATTGTCTGTAAGCATCTACTAGTTATCACAATTTTAAGTAAAACCTGCTGCTCTTCTCTCCCATTACATGGGTGCATAAAAATATGAGCTACATCGTCTGTAGTGAAAGGTTTATCGGTATTTAACAAAATCAAGCACAAGCAATTTCTAACCAATTAATTCCAAAGCAACAAAAGTATGCCAGGCTGGACAATTGCTGAGTTAATTCTCTTTAAGCAAAAGTCCGTTCTCAGATAAAAGAAAACAATTAGCATAGAAAAATCATTAAAGATAAGATCGATCAGTACTAAGCCTGAAGGACATTTCTCGTTTTTGTCCAAATGCAAATAAAAAAAACTTAGAAGAGAAATAAGCTTTGAACGGAGCCCCGTTCCACTTCACACCAAAAAAATTGGCCTGTCATCTAAACCTTTGTACTTTATGCACTGCTCTCAATGTATTATACTTTTATAAAATATACAAAATTAAATAAAATTGAATATCTGGCCAGTAGGAGTGGGTGGCACTCAAAAGAACTCAGTATTTGATTAAAATATCTGGCTTCATTTATTTCTGCAAACCTCTGTTAAAAACTATTCATGGCATTTTCTCCCACCTAAACGTAACAAGAAATCAACTCATTATAATAATGTGTCACAAAAACATCTGCTCCAATTGTTTCTGGTAACCTCCGTGAACAATAGATCACCTTACATAGCTGTTCATTCGTGTCATTTTGCTCCATCTAACCGTAACAAGAAATCAACTCATTATAATAATGTGTCACTCATAATTGAAAGATGGATATCTATAACAACAAACATAAACTAAGATGCACCAAAATGGTCCGAAGACCAAGCACGTAATACCAAAGCAATAGCATAACAGAAATACAGATGACCAACATGGTAAGTACTCCATCCATGTTTCAAAAAGAACAATACATATAATTTATCTCCTTCCGTAATGTAACAAAATGATGACAATAAAAAACTAGGGTTTTCTTGTAATAACAAAAATAGAACCATGACAAATATTGTTGGGATAAAAATGAGGTGAAAAAATTATATCTTCACCATTTACCCTCAAGTTCATTCATAAAATCACATCAAACAAAACTAGCCTTGCAATTCTATCTTTGCTTGGAAATCCTATCTCCAAGAGGAATCAGCATTTTCCAAGCCATGGGACATCTGCATTGAAATCATTCAGTACACCATGAGCATGGGAAACAAGGAAGAATCCAAAAACAACCATATATGTTCAAAGCAATATCAAGAATACAAATCATATTCTGGTGATGATAGCATCCCACTAATAAGCTTCTAGCTATCCATACAATTTATAATAAGCAATAACAGATATCCACCAATGCAGAATACAAAATGTTCAATGATACATTGCTTTAAATGTTATCATTGCTTTAAATGACATGACTCCTGACATTTAATTTTGATTCTCCGATTCAAATTGCAAGTCAGGATTAACTCTATCTGATGCTGTTAATAATCACACTTTAACTACTTCAATATTCCTTGTTACCTCCATGTTCTTTACAACTAAGGAAAGAGAAGGCACAAAAGTGTCTGACCTATAGAAGCATATCCCAAACTTAAATTTTAAATATCCCAGTTCAAACTAACAGACAATACTATCTTGTTATGTTTACCACCTATAAATCAAAAAGAGAACCGTACGGCGTAAATAATACATGCAGCTGCCAGCCTTCTGGAGAAAGAAAAGGAAATGTGAGGTCACAAGCATCTGAGATATTCAAGGCTCAAAAATGTTTCTACAGGAAAACGGGGAATAGTACATATCTACTTGAGCATACTTGAAACAAGAACTAGCTTCATCCCAAAACACAAATAAGAAAATGAACTTAAAAAGAAAATTCAACATATAAAAGCTAATTTTGGTAAACTGAACAGTATTTACGGGTATGAAGCTCTGTTACCAGGTTTGCCAGGAAACCTGGACAAACCTAGACCGTTCTGGGCCAAGTTCTGATCCCAGTATGGATCCAGCCTGGGTTTCCCCAGGATCCAGCCCTGGCCTGCCAATTCAGCACAGTAACATCTAAAATTCAAATATATGCAGGCCGCACCCTGGGCATGCCAACGGAGAACCCACAAGTTCTTTTATTTTGCTAATCGTTTACAAATATTCTGCTCAACTGAGCATCAACATGAGATTAATACAAGATCTTGCAAGCACAACCATGAGACCACTACAAACTCCTTTTGAACAACCACACTAGAAGACCAACAATAGAAGACCAAGAGTCACAACTTAGAAATCCACTTATTAGATGTCCCTTTGGGATTTGAACTTGGGTCTCCACCATGAGAACTCAATGCTTTAACCAATTAAGCTTAACCCTTGGACAACCCACAAGGTTTAAAAAAAAATTACATTCTTTCTAAAAATAACCAAGATATTTTTTTCAAAAACTTAACCCTAGAAATGCATTTTTTGAAGATTTGTAGCTTGGTTAAAAGCAATAAAATTATGAAAAATGTCATATACCATGAAGACCCATCAACCCTAAATGCGGCTGCTGCCCCAGCCCCTGCTCTAATTTTGAAAAGCAAAAAATAAAAAATTGTTTTGGGTTGCACCAGATGGGAAAGCAGTACTTTTTTCCAATTAAATACCAAGTAATTGAATTCCATTTATTCTTTTGGTTTGCCAAGTCAATCCCAATTTCATGTAATGCTTCTATGATATAAACTATTTTGATTTATCTTACATCTAATGATTTGCCAATTGACATCAAATCATCAGCTGTATTCTCAATTCTGTATTTAATTTTGTACATTTTGTGCAAATTACATATAAAAGCCATACCCAGTTGTACCATATCCAAGAAAAAACTGGCAAACAGCTAACCATGAAAAGGCAACATAGGTATGAAATCCTCTGAAGGCAGAAATCTATAAGTGTGGCTAACAAAGGGGAATTCACGCTACATTTGACAACCACCTTAGTGCTTGCATCTTCTCTTTGCATTATAGGCTAAGGTTTGCTTCATTCTAGTTCCTTTCTCTTAACTTTCATCAAATTTCGTTAGGATGCCTTGCTTGTCACATTGTCCTAAGGTGTTCCGTGTAACCAGGAACTTAAATCACCTAGACTCGAGCGCTACGTACAGATGTCTAAACGATGCGCTAGTGCCCAACATCCGTTTGGTGCGAGGTGACTGTTCCTGGGCGTTCCCAAACTCCTTCAGTGCTGAGACTATCGTGTAACGCCCTTTCAAGGCACAAAACATCTCCTTGCATGCTATTTCAAGGATTCCTCCCTTTTGGGGAGATTCTTGGATTTTTGAACTTTCATTCTCAAGCTCTCACAATCTCTCATGCTCTACTCTGCAACTTTGAGAAACTCTTGGAGAATTAAATCTCCATAACATCTACATAGATTTTTGCACTCCCTTGTGGTTTGGAGTCATCTTCAATAGCTCTTGGAGGTTTTGGTTTGCTTGGTACTTATTGGGAAAGCTCTCTCTTGTTGCAGTTTGAAGCTGTGTACCAGATTTGAGCTCTTGAGAATTTGCAGCCTTCCCTTCTTCATTCAGATTGGTAAGATTGTTTCATTTTGCTGTTCAGTGCTTTTTATTTAAATCTGTTTTGCATTATATTGTTATTTGATTGGTGTGGACCACCATTTTGTTGTTTTGTTTGGTTTAAATCACCATCTTGCATTTGCTTTGGGTGTAGACCACGACACTTACATGCTGTAAGGCTTTTCCCCGTAGACCAGGGAAGTAAATCTCTTTAGTTTACTTGTTTTGTTGTTGCTTTCAATTCCTAGACACACATAGGAAAGGAGCACATACATTTCTCTTGCTTCCCAATCATCTATTTCAATCTGCTGCTCATGGAGGTAGAAATACCGAAACCGGAGCTTGACTAAGGCAAGCTGCTTAGTAGCACAACCCCTCCTTTCTCTCCTTTTGCAGATATTCTTGAAGCAAAGGCTTATCAACCACACGGAGGTTTTGTTGGCTTTCTTTCTCTTCCTTGTCATTTCATTTTTCTTCATTTCCAGCATATTCTAGCTTTATTTTGGAATTTTGGAGACTGTTGGGTTGTTTCCTAGGCTGTCCTTGTGTTGTGCAGGTGTCCTGGGTTTGTACAGACCTGAGGATTTTATTTTTGCAACATTTATGACACCAACGCTCAGCGCAGACGTCCCCACAGGCAGTGAGCTCCTCCCCTCGGTGACAAGTTCCTCTTTTCCCTCTCTTTCAGCTTCTGCAAATCATTTTTCATAATTCTGTATATTGTCTTTTAATTCCAGCAATTTGTTCATCTTTCCTTTATTGTCAAGCTTATAGTCTAGTTGTTTGTTTTGATTGGAACGCATAGTGGTTCTGTTAAAACCTAGAGTGGGTCTTATACATCTGAAACCTTCAATAGCAGAACCTGAGTGTAGCATTTGTGAATAACTCCTTTGATTGAAGACATTCAATTAAGCTATCAACAAAAGCTCTATTAAATCATTCATCTTTTATCATTGGGGAGGATAATGAATTTCTGCTGGAAAGCCAAAACAATAGAAGCAGAAATCTTTTTAAAAACATAATTTATTGTGATTTATCATGGCCCCCTGCCAAATTTTTTTCATTAAAAATTGAGCAATTTTCCAAATTAATTACCAAAGAACACATTTTTTTGCAATTTAATTACGTGTTTGGTCAAAAAATAGTTTCTGGGTTAGGGTTTTACTATTTTTGCAGCTATTTTTTCTTTTTTTTTCCCTAACCATTACCCAACTTTTTCCTGATTTAATCCTGATAAATTGAAAAAATAATTATCGTCTGATTTGCTGAGTTGTTCATAAGAAAAAAATTTGCTGCATGCTGGAAACATTTGTAAAAATTTAAGACAATGAAGCCTTGTTCTTTCTCAATAAGGAAAAGGCTAAAGACCCAATGCATTCTCAATAAGTTTTTTGACATACTTCTACAATATCATGAAAAGAGATTGAATAGAGACACTAGAGGAGGAGCAAAGAAGGCCGAGGACAGTTTAAATGAATCTAAACACAAATGTATCACTTTTAATTGCCGAATTAAATGATGCAGCGGACTTTAATGCCTATTAGCAACTTTACCTGTGCTTACCTGTGCATTACTTGCCTTAAAAAGTATCTAAAATTGACAGTTTGAGGCCAAATCAAGTCCTGAAAAACATCTCAAAGTAGCAAGAAAGATATGTAAAAGGTAGAACAGGTTCTGACAGGTATTACTTACACTTCCAAGCTACAGCAGTCTACAAAACTTAGCAAGAGACAAGGAATGATCATCAAGATTGATAGCTCCAGCGCATGCCACACATCATGATATCAACTGGAACTTCCTAGCATTTACCTTAAACTTCACCTCCTCATCTATATATATTATTATGACTGATGCTTTCAAGTTTTGGGAGTGTCATGCCAGCCCTTAAATCAAATGCCACTCAAGTACTAAACTTTATTTCATCATTAGCCTTCACAAATCATCAATTTGTTTGAGATAACTTGATGTCTGGGGAAACCAAGATTGCCTAAGATTTTAGTCTTAAGAATATCTCACAAGATCATGATACCAGTTCAAGCCAGTTTATCAAATTTAGAATGATAACATTTTCTACTATGATTTGTAAAGAAGCAGAAAAACTCAAATCAGTAATACCTTTCAAAGCATATATCTTTTGTTTAGCTCAAATTCAATGACAAAAATCATGGTTGAGGGTGGAAATAAAGAGAGCTGTATTTGGGATCAGAGCTCAAGTCACTGAGAGCAACACTTTTTCCATCCCTGTCTATATGTTTTTCATTTATAAAGACAGAGGCACATGCCAGTGAAAGTTGTTTCTTGGGGTTGCCACTGAGCCAAATGCATTTTTTTTGTACTGTTCCAATTTTTTTTAATCCCAAGATTTTTACCCGTTGTCACTTTCTGGAACAAACCTCAAGAAAAAAAATGTGTTCAAGTTTGTATCTAGCCTCTTCCAAAGGCATCTCACTCATTTTCGTGGCCTTGGAAAACCTCATGTCTACAAAAGGTCTATGTTGTTGGTTCCAGCCTTGCATATGTATGTAATGAAAAGTAAACTTTGGCAAAAGAGAAATCGTCAGTAAGGTGGGGGGGAACCTAAACGTATGTGACATAAATAATCCAAATAATTCCCACTGGCAGAGTAGAAAGTGTGCCAATCAAGAGAGTTTCGAAAAGTATAGCAGGTGAAGAGAACTTTTAGAATACAGAGAACCTTAACAGAAAAACTGACTTCTAACTCAATAATCACTGATGGACTTGTATCTCGAGGCTCATTAAGTTTCGAACCAAAATTGAATGCTGCTTCAGAGAGTCCGGCATGAATGTACGGATCATTGCTCTACATGGAGGCTTTAAACCAACACTATTATAGAATTCCCATAGATAGTTTAAGCCCACACTATCATAGAATTCCCATATGTTTGAGAATTCAACTATTCATTTACCGTGCCAAGTACATACTTGGGAAGTTTGTGTTTGAAAAATGAAAGCCCAGACTTATAAACAAGCTAACCGGAAAGCTCTCGTGAATCTTAAGAGAGTAAAACAAGTGAAAAACATACTAGAAGTAAAGAAACAACTTAGACAAGTTTTTTCACTGAAAACGAGCCCATTGTCTTCAATTACAAAGAGAGAAATCATTAAGCATCGTTCTCTAATCAAACTCCCAACACAAACAGATACCCAAATAATTAAATTAGCAATAAAACCAGCCCAAATAATTAAATTAACAATAAAACTAACCCAAATCAAAATCGCTCCCTTCAAATCAATCCTCAGGAATCTCGACCTCTCCTTCATCGATCTCCGCTTGCAAGTCCTTGGGATCCTTGCCATCAACAGTGCAGCCAACAGACACGCACGTACCCAAAATCTCCTTGACAGTTCCAGCGAGGGCTTTCGCCATGGATCGGGGCCTCATGACCTTAGCAATTTCTATAACATCATCCAACGAGATGTTCCCGCTGTGCTTGATGTTTTTGGTTTTTTTCCGGTCCCTTTCAGGCTCCTTCAGGGCTTTGATCACGAGTGCTGCAGCGCTGGGAACGACTGCAACTTTGGCCTGACGATTCTGAACGGTGAGTTTTACAGTAACCCTTAAACCCTTCCAATCTCTTGCAGTTTCTTTTGCAATGTCTTCTCCGATTTTCTTGGGAGAGAGACCCAAAGGTCCAATTTTGGGGGCCAATGAAGAGGCCGCTCCTACTTCTCCTCCTGTAACACGCACGAACACCTCCACAACCTGCGAGGGATCAAACTTCGGCGGCATTTTTTCTGAAAGCTTTAATCCGTGATAAAAACCCTAGATACCCTCACTTTCTTGCGAATCTGATCCAAGCTTGAAAACCTCTCACTGCCTGCTACTCAAAAAAGGAGTGAAAACTGATAAACCCTAGATCTTTATATCTATAGCTTGCAAAACCCTAATTTGGACGGGAGGGATTGGTTGTTTGATTTCCGCCGTTTGATTGGGGAAGGCTGTTCCATTTAGGGTTTTTCTTCTTTTATTTGATTAAAGTTTGACGTGCTATTATATGTACGTATGTCGTCGAGGCTTTTGGTTAATAATTTTGGGCAATTCTTTCTATTTTTATGGTAAAAGGCTTGTTGAGACTAGTAATGATTGGGTGGATGCAAATAAAATATTTTAAATATATTTAAAGATTTTTTTTTTGTTTTATTTTTTTTAAAGAATGTAGAATGGTAGTCCCCTACAAACTATAGTGCTAACTTTTTTTTCACGTGACTGACGGCACGACACACTGCGGGACGGGGGAGAGTGGACCTTGTGACCTTCTTGCCTGCAAAGGAATTTTTAGATTTAAAGATTTAATTTTAAGATATCTATGCTAGTTATAATTTTTTAAACGAATTAATTATCATAGTAAAAATTTAAAACAAAGGTCATTGAACTAAATATTAATTTTCTTTATGGTTTTTAAAGATTGAAGAACCCTAACTCTAACTCTCATTAAAATAAAGTAAATAATTTACTCTACCATTATTTTTTTTGGTTTTCAAAGATTTGTTTATGAAAAAAAAATTAAATAAATTATAATTTATAGGTTCCTAATTTGTAATTTTCTTTTAATTTTAATGAGCAGTAAATAAAATAAGAGTAAATAATACACAATGTCTAATCTAACTTTCTATAAATAATAGTAGAGAATTACATCACTTCATAAATTTATTTTGCCAAAAAAAAAAAAAGAGTCTACATAGTGCCCTTACCAATTAAACTTCTATTTCTTATGGATTAAACTTCTTCTCCCAGTTCAATTTGCTCTTTTTTTATTTGATTTGATTTTCCTTAAATTTATGTTTCAATACTATTTATATTTTTATCGTAAAAGGCTTGTTGAGACTAGTAACGATTGGGTGGATGCAAATAAAATATTTTAAATATATTTAAATATTTAATTTTTAATTTTTATTTTTTTTAATATTTTAAATATATTTAATTTTTTATTTTTATTTTTTTTAGAGTACGGAATGGTAGTCCCCTACAAACTTAGTGCGCCTAGTAAACTTTTTTTTCACGTGACTGGTGACGTTGGTGCGACACGACGAGGCTTGTGACCTTCTTGTCTGCAAAGGAATTTTTAAGTTTAAAGATTTAATTTTAAGATATCTATGCTATTATAATTTTTTAAACGAATTAATTCTCGGACCTCGTGACCTTCTTGCATGTAAAGGAATTTCTAGATTTAAAGATTTAATTTTAAGATATCTATGTTAGTTATAAACCACGGGGACGGGCCTCGTGGCCTTCCTGCAAAGGAATTTTTAGGTTTAAAGATTTAATTTTAAGATATCTATGCTATTATAATTTTTTAAACGAATTAATTCTCCGACCTCGTGACCTTCTTGCTTGCAAAGGAATTTTTAAATTTAAAGATTTAATTTTAAGATATCTATGCTAGTTATAATTTTTTAAATTAATTAATTCTCATAGTAATAAACTTTTTTTTCACGTGACTGGTGACATTGGTGCGACACCGATACCACGGGGACGTGACCTTCTTGCCTGCAAAGGAACTTTTAACCTTATGACCTTCTTGTCTGCAAAGGAATTTTTAGGTTTAAAGATTTAATTTTAAGATATCTATGCTATTATAATTTTATAAATGAATTCTCGGACCTCGTGACCTTCTTGCCTATAAAGGAATTTCTAGATTTAAAGATTTAATTTTAAGATATCTATGTTAGTTATAATTTACCTTGCTTGCAAAGAAATTTTTAGATTTAAATATTTAATTTTAAGATATCTATGCTAGTTATAATTTTTTAAATTAATTAATTCTCGTAGTAAAAATCTAAAACAAAGGTCATTAAACTAAATATTAATTTTGCTTTATGGTTTTTAAAGATTGAAGAACCCTAACCCTAACTCTCATTAAACTAAAGTAAATAATTGCTCTACCATTATTTTTTTTGTGGTTTTCAAAGATTTGTTTATGAAAAAAATATTAAATAATTATAATTTATAGGTTCCTAATTTGTAATTTTCTTTTAAAGATTGAAGAACCCTAACCCTAGCTCTCATTAAACTAAAGTAAATAATTTACTCTGCCATTAATTTTTTTTGTGGTTTTCAAAGATTTGTTTATGAAAGAAAGATATTAAATAAATTATAATTTATAGGTTCCTAATTTGTAATTTTCTTTTTATTTTAATGAGCAGTAAATAGAATAAGAGTAAATAATACACAATGTCTAATCTAAATTTCTATAAATTTCTACTCCTTGTGGATTAAACTTATTCTCCCAATTGAATTTGCTCTCTTTTTATTTGATTTGATTTTCTTTAAATTTATGTTTCAGTACTACTTATATTTATACATCTTATTTTATTGGCTTTATTTTTATGTTCATTGATTTAATAAAACTATGTGGGCTATATATTTATAATTTTTTTTTTTTTAAAGTCTAGTTATTTAAAACAAAAACATATTTTGTTTTTATGTACACAGGCATCCCCTTAATGCCATTGGATAACTCCTCTGGGTTAAATTATTTTTATATGTCAATTCTTTCAGAGTTTTTGTTAACACACTCACGCCATTACACTTCACCCATGTAGTTACGTCTCTCACCCCTGTAGTTACGTCTCTTGGCATAATTAGCGTATGGAAATTGTAATGGTGAAATTGTATACTCATGTCTTTTTGCTTTATGTTTTAGGCTTGCTTTGATTAGGGTGTCTTAAATGCAATAACTAGTTTATAAGTGACATATTTTTGCATGAATTTGGCTCATAATATTCTTGTGTCATGATCTTGTAAGTACCTATAATTATACAGGCATACATGGCAATTCGATGATCAAACAATATAACACACAACCCATGTGGCGTGAATAACCTTCTCTCAATTTATCCAACCTTGATGGAATTGCCAAGTTAGCATGTAGGACCCTCCCTTGCCTTCATTTCATGTTTGCTAGTCATTTTACTATGTTTTTGTGCTTTGTCACCTTTTGAAAACTAGTGTTTTACCTTTTAAGTTAGAAAAACACATTTTTTTAGTTTAATTGTCCCAGTGATTTGTCAATCGCTCAAGCAATTCAATAAATCGCCCCAACAATTCCTTACTAGCAAAATTGGTGATTCAAATTAAAATCTTGCTCGTGTGATTTCCTTGATTACTCCATTTTTACACCAATATTAGCTCTTATCAACTCATTCTTGATTGCGCCCACCATATTGTGAATCTAGCTGTATCAATATTCTCCCAAATGGATTTGCATGGGTCTTTTGATTTCTTCTTTTTAGAAAACCATGCTCTTGCCCCCTCGCACATAGCTACAACAATAGGCTTGAGTACAAATTATAGATAAATATATCAAGAGTCCAAATATCCTCACAAGTTCCTTTACAACATGATTCTTTCACAACCCCTGGGCTTTATCAATTCACCATTGGACAACTTCTAAGGTTCGTAATCAACAATTACAACATCTTTATTTTGTAATTTGCTCCCTCAACCTTTGTCTTTGTGTTCAACCTTCTCTCCATCAAATGTGGTCTCTAAAGCTAAGAAAATAAAAGAAGGAATCAAACTACGCCATTGAGGACATACATGCCACAACAACTACACTCTCAAACATCTTGGATTGCTTTTACCCCAAGTACAAGATCAATTTACTTGTATTTGTTTTCATTAGAGTAATGTATTTTCATATAATAGATAGGTTAACTAGATAAGTAGAGTTTCACATTGCTCTAGAATTGCAAGCATTTAACTCCAAGCTCCAAATTTAGTGTAAGAAGTAAATTAATCAAATTAGTTAGGTTATTTTATTGTAAGGCCCTGATTTTAAAAACCAGTAGGTCAAATTATTTTGCAACAAAGCATTCAATAAGCAACTTCATAGTCATCCTTTCCTTAAAACTATTACAACATAAGAACCTAGAATAGTCATAGTTAATCATTTCCATTGTTTTGCTTGCGAACACACAAAACAAGGAAAACCAAAAAAAACTTAGTTTGATTTCAAGTAGTTTGATTAGATTTATTTGAAAGAAATACAAATCTAAAAAATACCCCAAAAAATATGTAAGTCACAGTTTCTTTGATTCAACAATTTTTATTTCAGCATTAGCTTAGTTCGCAATATCTACTTTATTAGCATTCAATTCATTAAAAGAAAGCAATCAAACAAAACAAACAAAACTTTTCACAACTTACACCCTCTCACATTCAAGCCAAAGGCTCTAAATAGATGTCAATCAAAAAGAAACAATCAACCAAATCTAGACAAACTTAGATAAATGTCCAATCAAGTAAAATTCCAACAATCAAACTCAAGCAAACAAATGATCAATGGACATAAATCCTCAACATGTTATGATCGGCTGAAAAGTATTTGAACCCACGATCCCAAGAGATCCTCATTCATATTATCTTAACCTTGGTCACATTTAGGTTCTCACACTTGTGTCGTGGGATTAAAGGGCACAGGCTAAAAGCTACTATAAGGAAACTAAGAAAGAACTTACTCCCACCCAAACTCATTGAGAAACAATAGGCTCAGACCATCCAATAGATACAACAAGAGAATGATCAATAATAGGTTATTGTCTTGGTACATTTTAACAGATTATTTGAAATAGAAAGTCATCATCTTGACTTGTTTTTAGAAAATGTTCACCAAGATCTTGACACTATACGAGTCATAACTATGAGCACTCACACCAAAACCATCACCACTACACCTTTATAGAGGGTCACAAGAGCAAACCCCACATTATTGTCACCACAACCACTCCCCCCATGAGAATTGTTACCACATTTAGGGCACCTCTCTCAAGAAGAAGGTAGTCTTCCAAACACCCCCTTGCTTCATTTGCTTTTGTCACATGATCAAGAATGATTTGGATGTATGCAAAGCCACTAATGAGCAACACATGTCCCTCCCACTCTCAGCTTATACATAGTAGTAGTGAGTCAGATTTAGAGATCACATATTTTGGTGATCCTGACATGAAGAGCAAATCTTTTTACAATAAGTTCTCTCATGTTTTCTCTCATCCCATCCCATCTTCTTCCTCTTTTTGTCATTGCCCGTTTATAACCCAAAGACTAACTGAAGTGTAACAAATGGGGTGGTTTTTCTGCCTCCCAATGAATCGTGTCATCACAACACACAACGTCCACCTCCAGGTGGTGAGCCATGAAAGCTTGATCAAGTAAGAAAAGCAAACAACCAAGCTCTTATTACCACCATAGTTCAACGAATTAAGATGCTTAAAGTTGAGGGTGTTGAATAGTTGATCTGAAACCTAATACAAACTAATGCAAGATTGAGATCTCTAGGTGACGACCACACACTAACCCCTTCATCACCACCCAAGATTATCCCAACTAGGGGGCAACCCAACGACCCCCATATGTCAATTTCTACTCATGCATCACAAGTAACAAAGCCTTTCTACCTCCTCCACCTTTGCCTTACAATCCTATGAATGCATACCAACTGGGATATCCACAACCCAAGCTCCAATTACATGGCCCTACCTAGTTTTCAGCTAATAATTGTTGGGATTTAAGGTGTCATTTACCTTGCAAGTCCATAGACATGGTTAATTGTATTTAATTGTTATTGTTGGTAAATAATTTTATGTATATAAAGATCATGGAGAGGGTAGATTTGGACACCCCTCTTAAGTGGTAGGTATAATTATTTATTATAATTTATTCTCACATGTAATTGTAGTGGCATTTAAGTTGGGAGTTACTTTTGGGAAGATATTAGAAATCAAATAAAGATCAAGAGGTGTAAGAGGATGTAAGAGGATCTTCTACAAATAAATCTCATGTCAGACTTGGACAATCTTCTCATGGAGCACCTAGGATTGAGATCTTAGTCAATTTGAGCATTATGATAGAATCTATGATGTTTATGATGTGTGAGATGGGTGTAAGGTGCGTAAGAGGATTTACCTACTATTTAGGTTGGTTGATCAATTTTAGTGAGTTGTGAGATTCCCTATGATGGAGGTGGATACCTAAATTTGGGTGAATGGTAGTGGCCACTAGTTTTGCAATACCATTCTATTGGATTTAGGATAGACAACTAAGAGGGGGGGTGAATCAATTGTCACCAAAATCTTGTTCCTTATTCACTTTAAACCTTCTTATATTTCAACAGCATATCAAAGATTCAATCATGGAAGCATAATGCAATAATTCAAGAGTAGAAACAAATTCAACACATATAACACCAAGATTTTAACGTGGAAAACCCAGTTAAGGGAAAAACCACGGGGTGACTAACCCAAGATTGTATTCTCTATTAAAAGAATAAGATGAATAAAATGGCACTTGCCAGTTAGGGCTCACTGCCCGAGCACACTGCTCACAAGAGGCCCACTGCCTACAGGAGACACACTGTCTACAAAAGAATATAAGTATTACATACTTGAACTGGAGATTAGCATCTTCACTATGCCTAAGTCAATTCCATTTAAGCTCAACACCTCTGCTCTGCTTTTCGCTCCTCTTCACTACCACCTTCTCATCATGACCACGAGGATACTTTTGAATGACTTCGCAGCTCTTATTTATACATGGCATTGACTTTGGAATGATCATCAAAGTTGGCACAATATACACATATTTTATTACAGAGCAATTACAAAAATACAACTTGACTTATTACAAAAACTTCATGTGCATTACTACACTGTCGGCCACACATAGTTGGGATTTCAATCTTCTTCGAGGAACACACCATGCTTCACAAAACATCTTCAAGATCATCCGCAACATGTGCAAATCATGCGGTTGGCCAAGACTAAGAAGAACACCATCACCCAAAGGTAAATCTTCAATTACGAGCTCAATCTTCAATGCGGACCACCAACACGAAATGGACACAATCTAGAGACACCCACAAGCTTGCTTGAATCACTAAGAACATCTGCACCACTTCTGCTTACTGTAATCATTCGCATCTTCATCCGGAACCTCAAGAACACAGTCGGTCATCACTGTCACGTTAGAAGGATTGCTTGTGGACCTCCAATCCATGAACCAATTGAGTTGTCAATTCACATTAGCCTCCCAAACATGCCACCAAATCCGCAGAACATGATATTGTATTTCCAGATCTCACCAAACCTATTTGTGTCACTCTGTCACCTCTGAACAGTTGCCGGAACCAATTTTACTCTCATGGTCATAACTCCTCCACATTTTCATGCGGACCTCTCAAATTTTGAATGGATCATCTTCAGACACATATCTACAAACCCTTTGATGCGCATTCTCTGATCTTCATATAGTTGGGATCTTTACTTCATAGAGCTTCACTGTCTTCACTGATCTTCTCTGTTTTTGATAGGACTAATTTTCTCAATATCCTCAGCATACAACTCATCCAATCCTTGACATCAATGCAATATAAGTATGTTGACATCAATGACAACACTGGTTTGCAACAATCTCCCCCTTTGTCATTGATGGCAACATATAATGTGAAAAACTATTTTAACCATCAAGAGAAGAACTTCTCCTCACTGACTGGCATGGCTCCCCCTATCAACAACAACCATTCACATGCCTTCTCTCCCTTTACTGCTCCCCCTTTGATCAACAACCACTTTTTGTTCTTCACATGTCTTCTCTCCCCCTTTGACATCAATGGCAAAGGGCACATACTTGCAACCACTTCTCATACTTCAGAATCATACTGACTGCTCCCCCTGAGTAGCAGCCTCCTAACATCAATCCAGATCACAAGATATGACTGTGGGATCCACCGGACTGATGCACATCAGTGCATCTTAATTCATAACCAGAGGGGTAATAACCCCTAACTTCTCCCTGAGATACTTAAAAGAGTCCTTAGGTAGAGGTTTAGTAAAAATGTCTGCAATCTGATCCTTTTCTCCAATCTAACTTCATTCTTGTTCACCTGTTCTCTCAAAAAGTGGAACTCGATGGATATATGTTTTGTCTTTGAATGCAACACTGGATTTTTTGATATGTTTATTGCACTTGAATTATCATAGAAGATTGTGATAGGTTCTTTATACTCCACTCTGATATCTCTCAGCATTTGCTTTATCCACAATACTTGAGTGCAACTGCCTGCTGCTGCAATATACTCTGCTTCTGCAGTGGACAGAGATATTGCCTCTTGTTTCTTACTTAGCCAAGAAACCAATCTTTTTCCCAAAAAGAATGCACCACCACTGGTACTCTTCTGGTCATCCACATCTCCTTTCTAATCACCATCTGTATATGCATGAAGAGAGAAATCATGATCCTTAGGATACCATAATCCATACTCAACTGTTCCCTTCAGATATCTGAGAATTCTCTTGATTGCCATGACATGAGACTCTCTAGGATTAGCTTGGAATCTGGCAACAAGACCAACAACATTCATAATATCAGGTCTGGTTTGAGTAAGGTAGAGCAGTCCTCCAATCCTTGACCTGTACTTTTTCTGATCAGCCTTAGGGGATTCATCATCTTTACTCAGCTTACATCCAGTTGCCATGGGAGTATTCATTGCCTTCGAATCTTCCATCCCAAATTTCTTCAACAATTCTTTCACATACTTGGTCTGTGATATGAAGATCCCTTTCTTTGTTTGAGTGATTTGCAGACCCAAGAAGAAATTTATTTCCCCAAACATAGACATCTCAAATTCACTTTGTATTTGATTTGCAAAAGTCTAGCACATACTATATTTCCCTCCAAAAATGATATCATCAACAAATACTTCAACAATCAAGATATTTTCATGATCAATCTTAAAATACAGATTACTGTTAGTAGTACCTTTGTTGAAACCAATCTTCAAAAGATGATTGCCCAATCTTTCATACCAAGCTCTTGGGGATTGTTTGAGTCCATACATTGCCTTCTTCATCTTGCAAACCATGTCTCCATGATCAGACAATTGAAATCCATCTGGTTGCTCAATGTATACCTCTTCTTCCAAATCACCATTTAGGAAAGTAGACTTGACATCCATCTGATATACCTTGAAATCTTTGAAGGCAGCAAAGGCAAGAAATAATTTGACTGCTTCAATTCTTGCCACTGGAGCAAAAGTTTCTTTAAAGTCAACTCCTTCTACTTGAGAATAACCCTTACAGACCAATCTGGCTTTATTTCTTACTACTTCACCGTCTTCATTCAGTTTATTCTGGAAGACCCACTTAGTCCCAATCACATTTTTGTCCTTAGGTCTAGGAACAAGATCCCAAATGTGATTCTTTTCAATTTGCATCAATTTTTCCTCCATTGCTTTAGCCCAGCTTTCATCATTGCATGCTTCACTTAGTGTTTTTGGTTCAATTTTTGAAATCAAACAATACTTCACTAAATCTTGAGCAATTTTTCTTCTTGTTTGAATACATTTGCTTTTATCTCCTATGATCTGATCTTCAGAATGATTCAGTCTTACATACCTAGGAGTTTTGGGATTCTCTTGCACTTCTAATTCTTGGATAGATTCATCCAAACTTGTCTCTTCTTCTTGTATTTCAGGATTCTCTGAATCAGTTTGAATCTGAACTGGAGTTGGGACTTGTTCTCCTTGGTCTGAGACATCATTCTGATCATCTGCTTCATACTCATAATACCTTGAGGGACTTTCCATGCCTTCATCAACCTTCACATTTGTACTTTCTATAATTTTTCTCAATCTCTTGTTATAACATCGGTAAGCTTTGCTTTGAGTAGAATATCCCAAGAATATTCCTTCATCACTTCTAGCATCAAACTTGCCAAGGTTTTCATCTCTTTTGATATAACATTTACTACCAAAGACTCTGAAATACTTCACAGTAGGAGTGATGCCGAACCAAAGTTCATAAGGGGTCTTACCAGTATTGCCTCTGATTTGTACCTGATTAAGAGTATAGACAACAGTGCTTACAACTTCTCTCTAATAGATCTGAGGAACATTTGCTTCCATCATCGTGGTCCTAGATGCTTCCTGGATGGTCCGGTTCTTTCTCTCCACTACTCCATTCTGCTGTGGAGTCCTTGGAGCAGATAACTGTCTCTTTATCCCATGTTTCTCACAGAATGTTATGAACTCACCGGATGTGAATTTACCACCTCTATTAGACCTGAGGCATTTTATGTTTATGCCAGTTTCATTTTCTACCATAGCCTTGAATATTTTGAACTTCTGAAGTGTTTCAGATTTCTCTTTCAAAAAAGTCACCCACATCATCCGGGAGTGGTCATCAATCAGCAACATGAAATACCTATCTCCTTGCAGACTCTTGATTCTTGCCGGACCATAGAGATCAGTGTGCACCAAGTCTAACAACCTGGATGAAGATTGTTCCTTACTCTTGAACGTGACTCTGTTCTGCTTACCCAACTAACATTCTTTGCACAAATGGTTAGTAGGTTTCACCAGTCTTGGAAGATCTCTTACAACCTGAGTGTTGCTTATCTTGATGATATTATCAAAATTCACATAACACATTCTCCTATGCCACAACCAACTCTGATCAATTTGAAAAAATAAGCAACTTTTGCCAGTACCAACTAATTGGAAGATGTTACCTTTTGTCTATGTACCGGATGCAATCTCAGTTCCAGAGCTTTCAAAAATCTTACATTTTCCATTTTTGAATCAGAGATCATAGCCTTTGTCCACCAACTATCCAACACTGAGAAGATTATGCTTTAGACCTTCAACATATAGAACATCACTGGTTTTGTTCTTTCCATCAAAAGAAATGGTTCCTCTGCCTCTAATTCTACCAGCAGAATTATCTCCAAACTTTACAACTCCACCTTCATATATTTCCAAGCTTAAGAACTTACTCTTGTCACCAGTCATATGGTGAGAGCATCCACTGTCAATAACCCATTCATCCTTTTCTTCAACCTGAGAAGCCAAAGCACTTTCTATCATCTTATGATTGGCAGATTCAATAGGCATTGGATCTTCTTCTTTGATGGCAATAAACACCCAGTCACTTCCAAGTTTGTTTCCTATCTCAGATTCATCATCTGTTACTCCTTCATCATCATCTTCTTGAACATAGTAACACTTCTTTTGAAACCTTGATCTATTAGGGTTTGGCTTTGAAAACCTTTCCGGACATCTTGAGGCAAAATGACCAATCTTATTGTAGGTAAAGCATTTGAAAGGTAATTTTTGTAAGGAAAGCAGAGGTGCGGAATACAGCTTCCCTAATGTTAATTCAAAGAGGATAATGCAGACAGGTAAATTTCAATTCAAAAACTATAGATAAACACACCAGAAAAATAGAATAAACATTTCAAGACAACAAAGAATGACACCAGATTTACGTGGGAAAACCCTTTCAGGTAAAAAACTCACCACCACAAGAGAGACTATCTTTATTAAAGTAAACTAAATAGTTACAATAAAGATCCTAGCTCTTTTGCTTAGGTATCGATTCTCTACAATTATACAAAGCTGTTCATGTCATCTGTATATCTACAGAATAAACTGTATAATCGAATCTTTTCATCAATCAATCAACGATGCCAGTAGATCAGATTATATTATCAATCTTCAAGAGCAAAAAACTGTTATACCACTTTTGCCCTAACTGATCGATCTAACTTCCCAGTGTCGCTGCCTTCCAACCGTCGCAACTGTTTACATTCCAATGAGACCATTAGTCCCACATGCATCAGGTCGCATTGGACATCCCAACTTATATCCCCGAACACTCAGTAATACCATCATCGGCAATTTTGTTGCTGACGATGCCAAACTATAGCCTCCTCGGAATAACCTGCTCCATCGGTGAGCGCTTCACTTCTTGCACCGATAGATCAATGTCTTCGCGATGCCCAAGTCCTTCATCCTTCATCGGAAAGACCTCCGCCATCGGTCCAAACACTTTACACTGCCCCGATGAACTATCTCACGCCAATCGAACTCCATTGCCAACTCCTATCAGAGTAACACATAACTATCGGAGCAAAAGTCATAGGTTCAACCGATGACCATCCTCACGCCGATGGACATATGTCACCGATCAAACATCGCATATCGGTCCATGTCTCCGAACTCCCGCCGATAGTGTTCTATCACAACGATGACTATTCTCGTTGAACCATTGAACCCAATGAACTCTTGACCGGTTCAATGAACCCTTGAACAATTGAACCTGATGAACTCCTGAACGGTTCAATGAACCCTTGAACCATTGAACCCGATGAACTCCCGAACGGTTCAATGAACCCTTGAACCAGACGGACGAAGTTCAAACCTTCATCAAAGTAACCAAAGCATATCGGTTGAACCATTGAACCCGATGAACCATTGAACCCGACGAGCAAAGTTCAAGAGTTTGCTGATAGTTCAAACTTTACCGATGAATGATGAACAAAATGAGGTTCCAAGCAGTAACTTGAGACATTAAGTCTCTTCAATCTCCCACTTGTCGAAGAGATTACTGCTACCTCTTAATCCTCATATGATCACTGAGAATTATGGGCCTGAAGACCCATTCCATCTGAACACCATTTGAACTTGGCTGTGCTCACTGGTTTAGTTAAGGCATCAGTGACATTTTCCAAAGTGTTAATCTTTTCCAGCTTCACCTTCCTGTCTTCCACCATATCACGAACAAAGTGATATTGGACATCAATATGTTTTGTCCTAGCATGAAATGTAGGGTTCTTCGCCAAACATATAGCACTTTGACTGTCACAATGAATTTGTATCTGCCTTGCATTAAAACCAACATCAGAACACAACCTCTTCAACCAAATGGCTTCTTGGCATGCACGAGTAGCTACCATGTACTCTGCCTCTATTGTGGACAAAGCGACCACAACCTGCTGCTTGCTCATCCAACTGATAGCACCACCATTCAACGTGAATACATATCCACTGGTGGATCTTCTACTGTCAATGTCCCCTACCCAATCAGAATCAACATATCCCTGAATGCTTATAGATCTCTGAGATCCAACTAAGTTTCCATGATAGCAAATAGCAAGGTTAGATGTCCCTTTCAAATACCTCATAACTCTTTTCACAACATCCCAATGTGATCTGCCTGGATTCGCCATAAACCGGCTCAAAACTCCCACTGCTTAGGCAATGTCTGGCCTGGTACAGACCATTGCGTACATCAAACTGCCAACAGCACTTGCATAAGGCACTTTTTCATATCATCAATTTCATTCGAAGATTCTGGACAATCTTCAACAGATAGTTTCATTCCCTGCAAAACTGGAACAACTAACTGTTTAGAATCAGACATATTAAACTTATCAAGAACATTGGTAATAGACTTGCTCTGGCTGAGCCAAAGCTTTCTCTTAGATCTGTCCCTTTTGATTTCCATTCCTAGAATGTACTTCGCTGCCCCTAGATTCTTCATTTCAAATTTCAAGGACAACTGAGATTTTAAATCTGAGATCATCCCTTTACCATTGCTAATGAACAACATATCATCCACATACAGTGCAATTATAAGAATTCAATCACCTTCAGTTTTATAATAGACACAATGATCAGACTTAGATCTCACATATCCCAAAGATAAAACATACGTATCAAATTTTTGATACCACATTCTGGGAGATTGCTTCAAACCATAAAGAGACTTCTTAAGTTTACATACCAGATGTTCTTTACCTTTTTCCACAAAATGCTCTAGCTGGGACATATAAATTTCTTCTTCAAGGTCCCCATGAAGAAATGTTGTTGTCACATCCATTTGCTCAATTTCAAAGTCATATGCTGCTGCAAGTGACAACAGAAATCTAATGGATGCCAACTTAGCTACAGGAGAAAATATTTCTCCATAATCTATACCTTCCTTTTGAGAATACCCCTTAGCAACCAGTCTTGCCTTGTATTTGTCAATACTACCATCTGGACCATATTTCTTTTTAAATACCCACTTATAGCCCACAGGTTTTCTACCTTCAGGCAAGGGCACCAGATCCTAGGTTCTATTTTTCTCCAATGATGACATTTCATTATCCATGGCTTCCAACCAAGAATCTACATCAGATAAACTAATAGCTTCTTTCATAGTCCTAGGTTCATCAGTATCAGTAAGCAAAGCATAGGCACAACTTGAATCAAGTACTAAAAATCCATACCTATCTGGCTGTCTTCTTTCACGCGTAGACCGCCTCAATGGTTGAGGTACAGGTTCAGGTTCTTGCTCTGGATCTGAATCTTTGAAGCTACTTGAACTCACTTCTGAATCATCTACACTTGGTGCTTGTTGTTCCTCTTTTACAAGGGTCAGAGGAATATTAACAACACTCTTTTATTTCTTCTTTTCTGTCTCCTCCGGCTGAGGATCAATAACCAAAGGTTTCAGCTCTCTGAAAATTACATTCCTGCTGTAAATTACTATTTCAGTTTCAACATTCCAAAGCTTGTACCCTTTAACACCGACTCCATAGCCAATAAAGATACATTTTACTGCCTTGTAATCCAGCTTAGATCTTTTTACCTCAGGAATATGAGCATATGCCTCACAGCCAAAGACACAAAGATGTCTTAAAGAGGGCTTCTTTCTAGACCACGCTTCCATAGGCGTCTTATCAACCAATGTCGAAGTAGGAGAATGATTCAGCAAGTAACAAGCTGTAGCAACTGCCTCAGCCCAGAACCTTTGTTCAAGACCAGCATAACTCAACATACTTCTTGCTTTCTCCATCAACGATCGATTTAACCTTTTAGCAACTCCATTTTACTGTGGAGTATAAGGTGTAGTCTTATGCCTTTTAATTCCATGGTCTACACAATACTTATCAAAATTTGCATTGCAATATTCACCACCATTATCTATTCTCAAGCATTTTATTTTTCTACCAGTCTGATTTTCCACAAGAGTTTTAAATTATTTAAACTGACTAAACACTTCTGATTTATTTTTCAAAAAATATACAAATGCCCTCCTTGAATAATCATCAATAAACGATACGTAGTATCTTGATTTAGATAGAGAAGGAACATCAATTGGACCAAAAACATCAGAATGTACATAGTCCAGAATACCAGAAGATTTATGAGAAGTAGAGTAAAAAGAAACACGATTTTGTTTTCCATATATACAATGTTCGCAGAAATCAAACTCCAGCTTACAATCAATCAGCCCATCTACCAGGGTTTTGTTTTTCAAGGTTTTAAAACCTTTTTCACCTATGTGACCAAGTCTATGATGCCAGAGCATTGTTTTCTCTGCAGGAAGTTTAACTTCCATAGAGTTTGCATCATGTGTTACAATAGTAGCTTTTTCAGATTTTACAGAGACATTATTACAGCACACTGGTTTAGCATCTAACCTATACAGAGTTCCAATACGTTCACCCTTTGCCAGTACAATAGAACCTCTAGTCATTTTACAACCACCATTCACAAAAGTAACTTGCACTCCAACATCATTAAGCTTACTAACAGAAAGTAAATTTTGAGCCAGACCTGGTATGTGTAAAACTCCATTCATTCCCTTTATTCTGCCATCTGGGAACTGGATTCTGACTCTTCCTCGGCCAACAATTTCTAGTTTCGAATCACTTGCCAGGAACACCTTCCCACGAGCATACGGTTCATACTTTGTGAACCATTCTCTGTGAGATGTCATATGAAAAGATGCTCCTGAATCCACCAGCCATACATCTTCAGATGTAGGCATTGCCAAGGCAGCAATGAAGGCATCAGCATCACTCTGAGAAGAATCGTTATCAGAGAAGTTCTTCTTCTTCTTCTTTTTTGTCCTCTTTACAGTTTCTTCTGATGTGTCCTTTCTGCCCACAATTCCAACACTTCACCTTGGACTTTGTGCCAGGAGATTTTGATCTCCCCTCTAATTTGGACTTAGACTTCTTGTCCTTCTTCTTGCCTCTTTCCTTTGATCTACCTCGAACAAACAGGGCCTCTTTGGCCATCTCAGAAGATTTACTCTGCATCTCTTCATATAATAATGAGGTAACAACCACTTCAGTCGTAAACGTGGTTGTTGTACTTCCAATAGCCATCACAAGATGATCCCACGAGTCAGGTAAGGAACACAATAGAAGCATACAGCGGTCCTCCTCTTCTATTTTTACACCTATAGACGTCAACTGTGCAACAATCAGATTAAATGTGTTTAGATGGTCTGCTATAGATGCTCCTTCATCCATCTTCAGAGAGTACAACTTCTTTCTGAGGAAAAGTTTATTCACCAAGGACTTGCCCTGATAAATATTTCCCAACTTCTTCCACAAAGCATTTGTAGTCTTCTCTTCATGGACGTTCAATAGAACAGAATCCGCTAAACTTAATCTTATCAGTCCTCTGGCTTTCCTATCTGCCAGGTCCCAATCTTCTTGCTTCATGGTTGAAGGTTTAGTTTCAGACACAACAACCCAAAGATCTCTGTCGACCAGCATATCTTCAACTTTAAGCTTCCACAACTCAAAGTTTGTGCCATTGAACTTTTCAATGTCTATTTTTCCTGATGTACTTGCCATCTTATTTAACAAAATAGACCTCTATAGAACTCCCACTCACTGAACTAACACAAAAAACCCAACCTACCAACAAGGATAACACAACTGGCCAGGCTCTGATACCACTTGTAAGGAAAGCAAAGGTGCGGAATACAGCTTCCCTAATGTTAATTCAAAGAGGATAATGCAGACAGGTAAATTTCAATTCAAAAACTACAAATAAACACACCAGAAAAATAGAATAAACATTCAAGACGACAAAGAATGACACCAGATTTATGTGGGAAAACCCTTTCAGGTAAAAAAACCACCACCACAAGAGAGACTATCTTTATTACAGTAAACTGAATAGTTACAATAAAGATCCCAGCTCTTTTGCTCAGGTATCAATTCTCTACAATTATACAAAGTTGTTCATTTCATCTATATATCTACAAAATAAACTGTATAATCGAATCTTTTCATCAATCAATCAACGATGCCAATAGATCAGATTATATTATCAGTCTTCGAGAGCAAAAAATAGTTATACCACTTTTGCCCTAACTGATCGATCTAACTTCCCAGTGTCGCTGCCTTCCAATAGTCATAACTATTTACATTCCAGCGAGACCATTAGTCCCACATGCATTAGGTCGCATTGGACATCCCAGCTTATATCCCTGAACGCTCAGTAATACCATCGTCGGCAATTTTGTTGCCGACGATGCCAAACTATAGCCTCATCAAAATAACCTGCTCAATCGGTGAGCGCTTCACTTCCTGCACCGATAGATCAATGTCTCCGCAATGCCCAAGTCCTCCATCCTTCATCGGAAAGACCTCCGCCATCGGTCCAAACACTTTACACTACCCTGATGAACTATCTCACGCTGATCGAACTCCATTGCCAACTCCTATCGGAGTAACACATAACTATCGGAGCAAAAGTCATAGGTTCAACCGATGACCATCCTCGCACCGATGGACATATGTCATTGATGAAACATCGCATATTGGTCCATGTCTCTGAACTCCCACCGATAGTGTTCTGTCACAATGATGACTATTCTCGTTGAACCATTGAACCCGATGAACTCTTGATCGGTTCAATGAACCCTTGAACCATTGAACCTGATGAACTCTTGAACGGTTCAATGAACCCTTGAACCATTGAACTCGATGAACTCCTGAACAGTTCAATGAACCCTTGAACCAGAAGGACAAAGTTCAAACCTTCATCAAAGTAACCAAAGCATATCGGTTGAACCATTGAACCCAATGAACCATTGAACCCGACGAGCGAAGTTCAAGAGTTCACCGACAGTTCAAACTTTGCCGATGAACGATGAACAAAATGAGGTTCCAAGCAGTAACTTGAGACATTAAGTCTCTTCAATTTTCCTTCATACTTACCGGATCCTCTTGGCAGTCTCTTTGCAATGAGGGCTTCAAGTTGTTCAGCTTCTAATTCATCCTCTTCCAGATCTTTCCTTGCTTTATCATACCAAGTTGATTTCCTTGAGGAACTTTCTCCTGGATCATATCTCTGTTTGCCTTTTGTAGAGGCACTAGCTTTGAATGCAGATTCAGTCTTGGGAAGTACATCACCAAACTCAGCCAACTCAAATGCATATATCTTACTAACCAATTGATCCCTTGTAATAGTTGTTAAATATCTGATTTCCTCAATAGCAGCAACTTTGTGTTTGTAAGCAGGAGGTAAAGATCTAAGAACTTTGGCAACAATCTCATCTTCATCAATATTCCACCAGCACATCTAATGCCACATACAAGCTCATTTACTTTTGACATATATAAAGTGATATTCTCATCTTCACTCATCTTCAAGTTTTCAAACTTTCCTTTCAGACTTTGCAGCTTGGCACACTTAACATATTTGTCTCCTTCATAAAGATTTTCCAGCTTTGTCCAAATTTCATAAGCAGTCTTCAATCCCATAACATTTGTCAGCTCTGAATCAGACAAGGCACTCAGTAGGGCTTCTTTAGCTCAAATATTATTGTCTACATCTCTGACTTCATCTATAGTTGTTGGACCATTCTTTGGGGGAACATATTTAGTTGTGGTTATGTTCCAATACTGATCTCCCATGCATTGTAAGTGACATTCCATGCGGCTCTTCTAGGCAGTGAAGTTTGTTCCATCAAACCTTGGACTGTCCTTGTAGGTCGACATCCTGGATCTCCTCAAATAGTTAAGCTTCTTCTAGAGGAACTTGGCTCTGATACCAATTGTTGGATTTAGGACAGACAACTGAGAGGGGGGGTGAATCAATTGTCACCAAAATCTTGTTCCTTATTCACTTTAAACCTTCTTATATTTCAACAGCATATCAAAGATTCAATCATGGAAGCATAATGCAATAATTCAAGAGCAGAAACAAATTCAACACATATAACACCAAGATTTTAACGTGGAAAACCTGGTTAAGGGAAAAACCACGAGGTGACTAACCCAAGATTGTATTCTCTGTTAAAAGAATAAGATGAATAAAATGGCACTTGCCAGTTAGGGCTCACTGCCCGAGCACACTGCTCACAAGAGGCCCACTGCCTACAGGAGACACACTGTCTACAAAAGAATATAAGTATTACATACTTGAACTGGAGATTAGCATCTTCACTATGCCTGAGTCAGTTCCATTTAAGATCAACACCTCTACTCTGCTTTTCGCTCCTCTTCACTACCACCTTCTCAGCATGACCACAAGGATACTTTTGAATGACTTTGCAACTCTTATTTATACATGGCATCGACTTTGGAATGATCATCAAAGTCGGCACAATATACACATTTTATTACAGAGCAATTACAAAAATACAACTTGACTTATTACAAAAACTTCATGCACATTACTACACTGTCAGCCACACATAGCTAAGACTTCAATCTTCTTCAAGGAACACGCCATGCTACACAAAACATCTTCAAGATCATCCGCAAAATGCGCAAATCATGCAGTCGGCCAAGACTAGGAAGAACACCATCACCCATGTTGGTAATTTTTTTCGAATTGGCAGAGGGTTTGCCAGTTCCTATGCACGAGCAGATCCGGCCAACAGAAATGAGAGGTTGCATGAGCTGCCTCCCCTTCACTTCTGGTTCTGCCGCACCAAGGGGGGTGTCCCTATTTGCTAAAGATGTAACATTGACTTGCCCAAATGATAGGAAGATTTAGCATGACAACAACAGGCAGAATACTCTCATGTGTGGACCAAGATGTGTATGATACATCACAAGGTTGGCAACATTCTTGGACATATGTGTCTAGTTGTGGATGAGAGTATGCAGGGGGTTCCTAATCCTACTCCTACAACTAACAGGTGGAAGTCATGGAATGGTTTGAAATGATGGTTTGGATGCAAGACAGGGGTTTTGGATCATAACTACTTCACAAGGGCAGATCGGTGCCTATCTCAGGGCAAGGAGTCAAATAGACATATACATAAGAATGGCTTGCAACTAGCATTCAAGTTTTAAGGGGTTAGGACTGATGCTTGCCTTACAAACATCACCCAAGGATAAGTATTTGACTGTCCATACTTATAGATATCCCAGCTGACATACACTCTTCTCCATACCCTAACCTAAAACAGTTTAATCCACTCCTTGAATGGAAGTTAGAGATCAAGTATGCAATACATAAATCTGTATTTTAGAATTTGAGAATCCCTTAGCAACCAAATTCAGAAGAAGAGATGCATACAACAAGTGGAGATAGATAGCAAAACACATGTAAGAAGCATTTTTCATATAAAATTGACACTGAAACTGAACATATGTGCAAGATACATCACAGATGCAATACATAAAATCCAAAAATGAGATAGAACAACAAGGAAATGCTCTGTATTTCGTTATCTTTCCCCCAAAATTGCCCAAGTCTCCAACAACCACAGACTGAGTAACACAGTCTACTATATACAGCAAGAAGGTACTCAGCAATAATCACTGGGCGACTCAAAATTTGCCAGATACAATGCATCATGAGAAATTGGTGCTCAAACATTGAATGCAGCAGGTGGAGGAGGAGACAGGAAGTGGTTCTCAAGCCCTGCGCCGCCGCCTGGGGATTCACATCTTCAATTGGGTACCAGATCTGTCTATATCATCGCCCATACCCTGTAACATCTACCATTAATGGCATACCAACTTGCAGCCTTGGGAAGTACAGTAGACTGTGCGTTTGAAACTTTACCGCTAAGATATATCACCTTGATATTTCAAATATATGTGGGAACTAATTATCCCACATGCACCTCGCGGTAACCTCCTCAATACTTTATTTACTAGGCCATGAGCATATATGATGTCGGTGATTTTGCTCCCGACGGCACCAGTATAAACCTCATCATCATCCTCCCACATGATATCTTATCGGCCAGACCCCTAATATCGGCGAGCCACCTGCATGTTTGCCCGACACAAAATATCACCTTGATATTTCACATCACCCTGATGTGAAATATCATCTCGCGGGAAATATCACCCCGCAGGAAAGTATAACCTAATATAAAATATCACCCTGATATTTGAAAACTAGCCTGATGACCAACCGTACCTTCATGTGAAATATCACCTCGATATTCACCCTCATTGGCACAACCTGATGCATCAGAGGAAGATCCTCCTGCTTTGCCGATACCATACGTCTCGCTGATGATCCACCTGATCATGTCCATTAATATCCTGATGACGTCACCATCACATTGCAATATCAGGGTGATCCTCAAAGGATAACTGATGTTAGAAACATGACCCCCTTCGAACCTAGATGACGTCATTATCATGTCGACATAGGGTGATATTCGGCGGGGTGATATTCGTGAGATCACTTGATATTTGAAATATCACCCCTCGCAAAAATTTCGGGCTGCACCATAGCACTACTGTAACATCGGGGTGATGTTTGAATATGACTGATATTAGAAATATCACCCCCAGGTGAAAGATCAGGCCGACAGAAAATATGATGATCCTCGCAAGAAACAATCAGGGTGATAACTGGAAACATGATGATGACCTCCTCTGAAGAAAACATGATGCTGATGTTGAAAAATGCTGAGGAGGCCCAAAGACTTAGAACTTTTTTTGGACTTTTTGGGAGGGTGCCTACAGAAATATTTGCTTGAAACCTGACTGCTCATGCAGGCACCAACAGTGGCTCTGGCCTAAAACCCTAAACATAAATGATTACCAACAACCCAAAGGTAAATCTTCAATTACGAGCTCAATCTTCAATGCGGACTGCCAACATGAACTGGACACAATCTAGAGACCCCCACAAGCTTGCTTGAATCCCCAAGAACATCCGCACCACTTCTGCTTACTGTAATCATTCGCATCTTCATCCAAAACCTCAAGAACACAGTCGGTCATCACTGTCACATTAGAAGGATTGCTTGTGGACCTCCAAACCACGAACCAATTGAGTTGTCAATTCACATTAGCCTCCCAAACATGCCACTAGATCCGCAGAACATGATATTGTGTTTCCAAATCTCACTGGACCTATTTGTGTCACTCTGTCACCTCTGAATAGTTGTCGGAACTAGTTTTACTCTCATGGTCATAACTCCTCCACATTTTCATGTGGACCTCTCAAATCTTCACTGTATCATATTCAGACACATATCTACAAACCCTTTGATGCGCATTATCTGATCTTCATCTAGCTGGGATCTTTACTTCATAGAGCTTCATTGTCTTCACTGATCTTCTCTATTTCTGATAGGACTAATTTTCTCAATATCCTCAGCATACAACTCATTCAATCCTTGACATCAATGCAACAGGAGTATGTTGACATCAATGACAACACCGGTTTGCAACACATTCATGGTATCTTGTATCCATATCTCCTATATATCAATGCCTTGAGATGGTAGTATTGTGAGATTGTTTTGCGAGTCATTCAAGCACCATTGTGATGCTAGAATTTAGAGGGATAAGTAGATTGTATTGATTTAACTACTTTTAAGATTAATACAAGCTCGAGTCTCTTTAGATGTGGAGTTTTTTTGCAAGGGTTTGTCCACATAAATATTGTGTTATAGTTTGATTTAACTTTCATTGTCAATTCCATTTCATCTTATGATCTATCATGGTTCAAATAGTTTAGATGTACTAAAACAACAACAATTCTTGTTATATTGTTTCACCCTATTTTCAACATTTGATATTGAAGCCACAATTTACTTGATTAGAGAGAGGAACACCTCTTTCAGAGTGTTTTATTGGTGTTTTTTCTACAGTGGAAGTTTGTTGTGTTTTCTAGTAGATTCAAATTTTGGGTGATAGAGATCATGACTAGCTCATCTTGATTGGAGATTGAAAAGTTTAATGGCTAAAGTTTTGAACTTTGGAAGCTAAAGATGGAGGATCTCGTGGAAGAAAGAGATTAGTGGATTGCAATGAAAAGTGAAAATAAACTGGAAAAGTGGTTACATGGAGAATGGTAAAACTTGACAAAAAACTCATGGCACTATATGGTTGTGCTTATCTAATTCTATTCTTTTGAATGTTTCTAATTAAACTACTGCATATGACTTGTGGAAAAGAATAAGAGAAATTTATCAGTTTTGTGAATAATTTTTTTTTAAAAGAAAATTGTGTTCTCTAGAAATGAAAGATGGAGACTCAATTGTAGAACATCTGAATGCATTTAATCTAATCTTGAGTTAGTTATAATTAATAGATGTGAAGATAGAGGAAGAGGATAAATGTATTTTATTAATATGTTCATTGTCTAGTTCTTGAGGTAATTTGATTCTTGCACTCAATGGTTCTATGATAGATCCTAAGATGGATGCTCTCATTGCATCCTTGCTTGTAGAGGATATGAGGAAAAAATCTATGAAGGATGGGTCTAAGGATGTGAATTACATGTATAAGGTAGATCTAAAGAGAAGGGTAAAGACACATAGAAAGGTGGTAAAGATAAGTCTAAGAACGTATCCAAGTCCAAGGGGACATCTAAGACACCTAGTAAGAGTGGATTGAAATGTTGGAACTATGACGAATGAGGACATCTCAAAAAGGAATGTTGAAATAAGAAAAAGAAAGATAAAGATTCCTCTACTGATAAATCCTCTAATGATGAAGCTATTGATGCTTTTATTATTTCTACTAACACATTTGATGACTCTTGGTTGATATATCCTAGTGCATCCTACCACATGACTCCTCACAAGGAGTGGTTTTGAGCATGTACAACATATGATGGTAGGGAAATTTCCTCAAGGACAAAAGCACTTGAAAGACTATGGGTCGAGAGGAGGTAAAATAGATTTTTAATGATGGAAGGGTGAAAACCCTCATGGATGTATTACATATCCCTAGTTTGGCTAGAAATTTAACTTTTGTATCTAAACTAAATGATTCAAGGGTGCATGTGACTTTTGAGAAGAGTGGTTGCAGGTTGAGCAGAGAGAATTTAGTGTTGGCTATGGGCACACGATGTGCCATTTTGTTTAGGTTGGAAGCATCCACTTTCCATAACTCTATGAATGTAATTGATAACTTTGTTTCTTGTAAATATGGCACCATAGAATGGGTTACATTGGTGAGAAGGGTAGATTAAAACCCTCATTAATAAAAAGATGGTCAAGGTTTATCTTGTTATTTTGTTGACTTTGATTTCTATGAACACTATGTATGACAAATAACAGAGTTTCTTTTAAATAGAGTAGTACTAGAGCTAAACATGTTTTGGAGATAATTCATAGTGATGTATTTGGTTCAATGGATGTTCCCTTCATTGGTAAATCTTGATACTATGTTACATTTATTGATGACTTCTGTAGATATACATGGATTTACTTTCTGAAGCACAAATATGTTGTATTTTATTTTTTTAAAGAGTTTAAAGAACTTGTTGAGAAATAGACAAATAGGAAAAATAAAGGTTTTGAGGTCAAATAATGGTGGCAAGTATTGCTATAGAGATTTTGATGGTTATTGTAGGCATGTATGTGTTATTAGATAGAGAACAACTCCATATACTCTACAACAAAATACAGTAGTAGAATGAATAAATGAGACTTTGATGGACAAAGTTAGAAGCATTCTAAGCAGTACTGATGAGTGCCAGGTAGCACCCATGATAATACCCCTTTTTACCTCTCTTTTTCTTCCTTCTTATTCCATTGTCCCGATGATTGCACCAAAGTAGATTGACAAGATTTGTTTTAATTATGTTAATGAGAGATGAATTACCTAAAATCATGATTTTTGATTGAAGGACTAATGTGCATTAAATTAATGGAAATATGCAGAAATTCTCTTTTTGAATCTACAGGTGCAGGTGTCTGGGCAAAGACAATTTTGAGCATCTCTAGAGATGGTCCTAATAATCTCCGAAGCTGACATAAGGATACCACACCAATCTCCAATATTTTCCAATATGATTGGAGAGATTTTTAGATAAAGGGGGGTGAATCATCTCTGGAGCTGGACTAAAGTCATGAGCATATCTCCGGAGCTGAACATAAGTCATAAGCATATCTCTAGAGCTACAGGCAGAAGCACACACCTTCGGAGCCTCCTTAATACATTGTAGATTTCCAACGCCACTGCCAATCAACACTTCCAGTGGTAATTGGGGTGCTCTAGATATTACTCAATCAACACCTGAGTAATCGAATGAAGACCCTAGTTAACTACTAGAAGTTTTTATCTCTCTTTTTCTTTTTGCATGAGTTCTCGATAAACTAATTAAGTACCTATATTTCAAGGCCTCGCCGCCCAGTTGTATTTGAAACTAAGAGTCAAATTTAGTGAGATTGATGTTCCATTAAAATCTATTTTAATTGCATGATTTTTACTCTGTAGTTAAACAGTTAGTAGAGTAAAGAGATCGATGCTATCTTATAGATAGACTGATAGTGATATCTCGTCGCTGGATTAGATATAAATTTACAAAGTAGTAGCAGATGAATGATTATTATTGTAATCTCATTTTGATATAGATACTTTTCTAAATACAAAAGGATACTGATGGAATTGGACTGAAAGAGAATTGTGATATTATATTCTTGTGTTGATTCATTGCCTTAGTCTTCAGTCCTGAGGGTGAGGAGCAAGGGCCCACTCCCACCACCAAGGCAGAAGGCTAGTATTGTTGTTTATTCTGTTTCAGATTCTGTTGTTTGTTATTCTGTTTCAGATTCTATTCAGAAGGATAGTTACTGTTTTCTCATAGATAAATGTATGTTTCAATTGTATGGATTAGTATAGGTCTACATTAGCAATTCATTGTTTCAGCTTTGTTTCCAGCATTCCTAGAATTTATTTCCATAGCAGATAGATCAGTAGAATTAGTTTCTTCAACCGATAGAGATCATTAGAGTTAGTCAAATAGACTAACAACTATAGGATTCCTAATTGCAGATAGCCAAGGACACAGCCTTGGATTTGATACATGAAAATATGATTAAATGCCGAGGACCAATGACCCTTGTCATTTTTGGCGCCATTGCTGGGGACCTCTATGTTAATTAGGGAAACTTAGTTAAATAGTTTTATGATAGATTGAATTTGTATGGTTAGAGCTAGGGATTCAAAAGGAAGATACATAAAACAGACACCCCATCAACAAACTATAGGAGAAAGCAGTGGGGTGGCACAAGATCTTGTTGAAGAGAGAAACCTAGAACCTACCTTGGAAACTACACCTCAACTCAATAATCCCCTAAATCCTCTAAGTCCTCCACTCGCTAAATATATCCAAGAATTGTAATAGAAATTCTAGGCAGATCCTTTGACAAAAATTAATTCCTTAGAACCTCACACTGAATCTCAAGGAGAAGAATTAGTATCAGACATGGAAGATAATCATGAAGAGGAGGATAATCAGGCTCCAAGAACCTTCTCATATCCTATTGTTCTGGCTGCTAGAGATAATGCCCATATGAAAAATATTTCACGTACACACTTGCCAATTTTTAGGGGTCTTGCTTCTGAGGATCTAGATCAGTTTTTGTTTGAATTCAAAGTGGTATGCCAGACTTACGATTATGGATAAGATAATCAGAAACTCAAACTTTTCCCCTCAACACTAAAATATTCTTTTATGAGATGGTTCATGGGTTTGCCCCAAAACTCCATCCATTCCTGGGAACAGATGGAAATAGAGTTTTTAGGAAAATACCAAGATTACTGTAGAGTCAGTGATAAAAATGAGGAATTGTTAAAAATTAAACAAAGAGAGGAAGAAACCTTAGAGGACTATGTGGATAGGTTCAACTTTGCTTTGAGAAGGTATGGCAACCCTGTAAATCACTCTTTGGCCAGAACCCTATTTGTAAAAGGATTAGACAAAGAATCAAAACAGGCACTGGATCTAATGGGAAAAGGGAATATCAATAAAATGGATATGCCTACTATAGAAGAACTCTGTATGAACTATTCCAGAACCCAAGATGGAGTGAGAACACCCAAATCCTTCAAAGGGAAGAATGAAATAGGATAATTAATGGAAGAGATTACAAATCTTAAAACAGATATTCTAGTCCAATTAAATACCACATTAGATGGGATTCAGGCAAAAACTAGAAGAACCAATCAAGGTAGAACAATTGAACCACTCTCCATCTATTGTCCTAGGTGTAGAAACAAACATCTGTTGAGAGAATGTCGTTTAGATAAATCGAAGATATGTCAAATCTATGACAGGGAACATCCTACCAGTCAGTGTGATCAGCTCCTAGCCTTAAAAAGACTAAGTAAAAAGAATGCCATTATAGAGGAGTTGAACTATGTAGGACAAAAATAAGCTGGGAATTTCCCTTATAATCAATATCCAAACCAGGCTTCTTATAGGGGTCCTTCTAATTAGGGAAATAATCAATGGAATCCAACTTGGCATGGGCCTTAGAATAATCATCCTTAGGGACCACAAGATTGGCCAAACCAACATTAGCAAAATCAGCCCTGGGGGAATCAACAATGGCCACAACAGTTTGAATCACAAAACATGCAGCCTCATTGGGGTCCTCAACAGGGATATAATCAACAATATCAAGGACAACCTCGACATTTCCAACCTCAACAACAAGCATTGCTAACTAGACCCCCCAACACACAAGGACAGTCACAAAACGAACCAGTTAGCCAACCACCCTTACCAGCTCAACCTATACCAAACCCATGAAATAAATAAGGAGCAGCTGTTTACATGACCGAACAAGAAAACATGGCTGGTATTAATGCCATATATTCCAATAATCTCCAGTTGCGTTCTGGGAAAGCACTTCCAAGACCATCTCCTCCAACTATAGTTGAAGTAACCAATGATGAGGAACCTAAAAATCCATCCACTTAGCCTCAAGAGGAGATTACTATTGAAACAGTGCTAAAAGAACCATCCTTGGATAACTTCAGAGTTCCTCCTAAAAGAATGACTCTGGAGAACACCCCTAGAAACATTTCTGCTAAGAACTCTGGAGATGCTCCGGAGATAGAAAAACTAGCACCATACCCAGAACGGCTCAAACAACATGTCCCTCAGAAAAAGGTTTTACAAAAACAAGTCCAATCTACCTTGGAATCAGAACTTTTACAAGAAATTAGACAATTTAACATTGAAATTCTGCTCATACAAGCAATTAGGGATGTGCCTGAACTGAACCAATTCATCAAACAACATTGTGTTAAGACCCAAGGTAGGAAGAAAAAGTAGTAGACCTCCTAATGGGAGAAATGCTCCTCCCAAAATATGGAGATCCTGAGAATCCTGTCATAATTGTTTACATATCAGGAGTAGAAATATCTAATGTTCTGGTTGATTTGGGAGCAACAATAAATGTAATGACAGTTCATACAATGGACAAATTAGCCCAAATAGGTATCAAATCCACATCCACAATCCTCCAACTTGCTAACCAGTTGGTAGCTATTCCAAAAGAGGTGATAACTGATGTTCTAGTTGTGGTAGAATCATGGGAATTCCTAGTAGACTTCCTAATATTAGAACCTAGAAACCAGCAAAATGCATATCCGTTGATATTAGGAAGACCATGACTGGCTACAACAATAGCATCTATTGATTGTTGAACTGGGGATATGGTCATTTCTAATGGAATAGATTTGAAGAAAATATCTTTGTATCCTCTAGTTAAACCATCAATACATTATTCAGGAAGAGTATGGGTAGATGAACCAGATAACATGGAAAACAGTGCCTCAGTAGCCATGGTTACCATCAAAGAACATTTGGGTGAGTTAGAAGAAGAAATCCACTATGATACAACGAAAGATATCACCCATATTCTTATTAATGAGGATATAATAGAGCTAGCCCAAGATTCAAGGAGAGAATTTCTCACTTCTGCTCATTGTACCCTAGCAAATATCATTCCTTGTGGAGAGACCTTTTATAGAGACTTAGCCACATTCCACATGTTGCTTCCACGTTCTTGCACCCTAAATACCATAACTCTAGGATATGGATTGAATACATCTATGGATCAGATCACAAAACAGGTCACGATTTTACTTGGGAAAACACTAAATATCAACACCCAATTAGCAGAAAAATAGGAAGAAGCACTTCTCAAACTCCTAATTTCCCATTTAGTAGCATTTGCTTGGGAATACCAATATATGAAGGGCATCCCTCCTGAAATATGTACTCATCATATATACACTGAAGATGTCAAACCTGTAAGACAACCCTAGAGAAGATTGAATCCTGCTTTAAAAGACATTATTAAGACTGAAATAGAAAAATTGTTACAAGCAGGGTTTATATATCCAATCTCAGACAGTCAATGGGTCTCACCCTTAGTCATAGTGCCTAAAAAGAATGGGAAGTGGAGAGTGTGCATTGACTATAGAGAGCTAAACAAAGCCACAAAGAAGGACTACTTTCCTTTACCATTCATTGACCAAGTGCTAGACAACCTTGTAGGGAGAAAGTACTTCTCATTCCTAGATGGGTTTAGTGGATATAACCAAATCCAAGTGGCACCTGAAGATCAGAATAAAACCACTTTCATTTGTTCTTGGGGAACTTTTGCCTACAAAGTTCTTCCGTTTGGACTATGTAATGCTCTAGCTACATTTTAGAGGCTTGTTTTAGCCATTTTTGTTGAACTAGCTAATGAGTGCATGGAAGTCTATATGGATGACTTTACTGTGTATGGGTATAATTTTGAAGAAGATCTCATGAACCTAGAGAAGGTACTAAAATGTTGTGAAAAAAATTGACTATCCCTGAGCCATGAAAAGTTTTTCATGATGGTAGAGGAAGGAATTGTATTGGGACACCACATTTCAAGAAATGGGATCAAAGTGGACCAAAACAAAATAGAAGTGATCAAACAGTTACCTTCACCTAAAAATTAGACAGATGTTAGAAATTCTCTGGGTCATGCAAGCTACTATAGGAGATTTATAGAAAATTTCAGCAGAATAGCTGCTCCTCTGTTTACCCTACTTAACAAAGACACATAATTCTTATGGATGGAGGATTGCCAATCAACATGTAAAAGAGAAACTTACTGTCACACATGTTTTAAGAGGACCCAATTGGACTCTACCATTTCACATACAAACTAATGCTTCAAATGAGTCTATTGGAGCAGTCTTAGGATAGAAGGAGGAGGGAGAAGGTATGCATGCCATCTACTACATTAGTAAAAACCCTACCTCTGTAGAAATAAACTATACCACAACTAAAAAAGAATTCTTGGCAGTCATATATGCTATAAACAAATTCAGTCATTATATCATTGGATACAAAATATTTGTACATATTGATCATGCAGCCATCAAATACTTAATGAATAAGCCAATAGTGGGTGCAAGGATAATTAGGTGGTTATTTATATTGCAAGAATTTGACATTACCATAGTTGATAATCCAGACAAACTCAATTTGGTTGCTAACTTTCTATCAAGATTGCATACAAGTGGAGAGAACCAACTAGTGGAGGACAAATTTCCAGATGAACATCTTTTTGCTATTTCCTCTACCGCACCTTGGTTTGCAGACATAGCTAATCTCTTAGCTATAGGCTTATTTCCATCCCATTTTACCTCAAAACAAAAGAAGTGCTTTCTAAAAAAAATCTTATCTTACAAATGGTTAAATGGTTTACTGTTTAAATGTGGTCCTGATTTCATTTTACGCATGTGTCTAAAAGCTGATGAAATTTTTGATGTCTTAAGGGCATGTCATGATGAACCATCTGGTGGGCATTATTCTTCACACAGAACCATCCACAAAATTCTGGGAGCTAGTTACTACTGGCCCTCTATTCATAAGGATACTAAGAAGTATGTGCAGCAGTGTGATCAGTGCCAAAGGATGGGACATCCAACCTTCACCCAAGAGATGTCACTTCATCCTCAAGTAATGTTGGAACCATTTGAGCAATGGGGTCTAAACTTTGTGGGACCAATTTCTCCACCCTCATCAAGCAAAGAGTACATTCTGGTATGCATAGACTATGTAACTAAATGAGTTGAAGTTCAGGCATTGCAATTTGCAAGAGAAGAGAAAGTTGTTGATTTCCTTTATAATAGAATTTTCTTAAGGTTTGGAACCCTGAGATCAATAGTTTCAGACAAAGGACCTCAATTCACTTCCTAGGTAATCAGAGCATTCACAAACTTATATCAAGTTAAGCACAAGAAATCTTCACCTTACCATTCCCAAGCCAATGGGCAAGTGGAGGTGACTAATAGGGAACTGGAGAATATCCTGACAAGGACAGTGGCCATGAATAGAAAGGATTGGGCAAACAGATTACCTAAAGCAGTTTGGGCTTACAATACTACTTGGAAGTCCACAACCAAATTCTCACCATATGAATTAGTTTATGAAAAGAAACCCATTCTGTCTATAGAATTTGAACTGCAGGCACTTAAAACTTCATTAGATATCGGTCTACCATTGTCTATAGCACGACAGAACATGATTCTTCAACTCAATGAGTTGGATGAAATCTGTACAGAAACCATACAACAAATAGAACTTGTTCAATATAAAAGAAAACAATGGCATGACCAACACATCAAAAGGAGGACATTTCAGCAGGGCGATTGGGTTCTCCTATATGATTCTAAGTTCAAGGAGTTCAAGGGGAAGCTACAAACTCATTGGATGGGTCCTTATCAGATAAAGGAAGTTTTTGAGAATGGAACAATTTTTCTAGAACCCATTGATGGAAGCACATATACATTCTTAGTGAATGGCCACATAATTCGACTCTATAAAAGGCCATCAACTAAGGAAGAATTTATCAAGGATTTGTGCTTAGTTATAGGGGACACATCCTCTGTCACATATTAGACTAAAAAAAAGGAAGGTTGAAAACCAGTGAATGGCGGCCTTCTTGAAAAAAAAAAAGAAAAAAAAGAGAAAGATGGAAAACCAGTAAATGGCAGTTCCCTTCTTGTCGGATTTCAATAATTAAGCTATAGAGGTAATCAGGTGCCAAGAGTTACTAAAACACATCTTTGTAACAAACTAGGAGCACCTCCGGTGCTCACAAACTAGGAGCACCTCCAGCGCTCCACAAACTAGGAGCACCTTCGACACTCCCCCAATAAAGAGTCATTTTAAAATATAAAAATAAGGAGGGGACCCACCTCTCCAAGTAATAAAGTGGAGACATCATTCGATGAGGTCAACATGACTTATCCTCCACTCTATTACATAAACAATGATGAAGTCAACATGCATATTGTCAGCAATCAAAAAGCCATCACTCTCGCATGCACAAGTCATCACGAATTGTTGTATTGATGTCACTTGACAACGTGTCATTCCTAGACCACTCAGCAGGAATAATTGCAAAATCTATGACAACAAGGATGCTGATGCCAGTTCAAAGCCACGAAGGAGCTACTCACGTGTCGAGTCACATCAAATCTCATCAAAGTCACGGTGTTGCAGCCAAGTACATCAGACCATCATCACTAAGATTGATTCAGGTAATTCTCTTTAATTAACTTAATTAGTAACTGTCTTATCAATTCTATTTTTAGGTGCCATTATTGTGACACATCACCCTGCCATTATCTCCCCTCTTAACTCATGCATGCCGCCATATTTGCCATACTATCGACCTGTCTACGGAGTGTCCCATCACTCCCCTACAATTATGACTGCATATCCATGTTAAACTAGTCTCAATCTTCCTTCCCATAATCTAAGTAGTAAAACAAATCAACATATCAACCCCCATTCAAAGATTGTAGAATTCTCTAAAAATCTGAGTGTAATATTCAAGTCTGCTGCCACAGTCCTCTGGAGTAAAAAGAGAAAAATAGACCATAGAGGGAATCAAGAAGAACTTTAGCTAGAGGAGGTGGATTAGGATAGGAAGATGGGAGTGAAAAAGAAGTCAGAGCCGAAGAATATAATAGGCCTTCTACAGGATCAAGTTGTAGCAGACATTTTAAGGAATGCAGGGTGGTTAGAATTTTTAGAGAAATTTGAAGGCTTTTAGGAGGATATTGTGGATAATTTCTTACGCAACCTGAAAGATAATCAAACAATTGTGAGAGGGGTTCATGTCAATGTCTCTTCCACCATTATTAGTCATATCTCGGGACTACCAGAACAAGATGAGAGGTTTTACCATTTAAAAACCCTATATGCTGATTTGATTAAAAATTTCTCTGAAGAAGGTGAACCTGCAATACAATTACATTTAAGCAAAAATGAGGTTAAAGGAATTGTTAGGTCTTCACTTCCACACCCATGGTAGTCTGTAACATTGTGGTTGATGAAATATTTCACATGTGATGGCCAATTTTCTATAGTTTTAGGACCAATAATGAAAATGTTAATTTTTCTGAGGCACGGAAATGCTCATCTAGAATTTAGCATAAACATCCCAAACTTTCTGTATTCTTCCATTAAAGCATCTGCAGACAAGTATCAATAGGGGAAAGGTCCTATAAAAATCCACGGCCTCATTTTCTTGATTGTGAAACATCATTTTCTATGTCAAGCTGATGGGGAAGCTTTATGGCAGACATTTTTAGAGAATAAACCACAGGACAGAACACCAGAGAGGGCACAAGAAATGGATGAGACTTCCTCTACCCAACAGGAAGAGGAGGCAATGCCTTCAACTTCCTCTCTAGCTACTGAGAAAGATAAAGGTCAGAAACTAACAATGGACAAAACTTCATTTGCTACCCCTGTTATTGGAAAAAAGAGGAAAGGAAAGGAAGTTATGGATGAAGTCTCAGCTGCCTCAACACAGCTAAAGGAACCTATTATAGAACAAACCCCCTATATGACTCGCTCAACAAAATAGAAGATGACCTTGGTTGAGGAGTCTATTCCAACTAAACAAACAGGGGAAGCAGTTATCATAAAGGAGGAAACTATATAGACCTCTACCCAGACTTCTGACCCCAAGAAGCAAAAAAAGAAGACAAGGTAGGGTCAGAAAACCAAAAGGACTTCAAAGAAAATTGATTCCAGCATACACTACTGGGCTGAGGAAGAATCTCATGATTTAGATAAAATTTCTCTAGTTAGGAAGAAGAAACAAAGAGAAGTGGCTAAGGAAGCTCCCCAGAACCATCTGTTCATCCAAGTTCTCATATTTCAACTCCAAAACATTGCCCTGCTCTGGAGACAGAATAGAGAGACACTTTCACTATTTCCTCAGACTCTGAGGATAATGTACATGCTACAGAAGCACTTACTCCACCTGTACTATGGAGAAGCAAGAGAAAAAGGCAACTCACTCAAGCTGAAAAAGATACTGCTCTCTTGGATAAAGTTCTCTTGGGTTTTAGAACTTCTGTAGATGAGGCTAGACCTTCATCAGCACCAATAATTGTAGAGAGAAATCAAGAGGAAGCTCAGGATAAGGAGATTGCAGGGGAAGTTGAAAAAGGGCAAGTGGATGCAGCTGGCAATGAAAAGAGCTGTGGAAAACCCTGAAGTGGAAAAACAAAAGAAGAAACAAGGATTTATTCTCACCCCTCTTATCAAGAGGATGTAGAGATTCCAAGGGAACAACTGGTGCTAGAGGAGATAGATAATCCAAGGAGATTATTATGGGGGAAAACTTAATTATTACTTACCTCAAGAAGGTCATGAAGGAAAAAGAAATGGAACAAAAACAAATGATTGAAGGACTACAAGTAGAGCTCCAGGACAAATAGAAAATAATCAAGAGAAAGAGGCAGAAATTAGAAACAAAGAAACAGAGGCAACCCAAAGTATCAAGGAAAAGGAGGAAAAGGTGAAACAAAATATTTCTGATCTTACGAAGGCTCGAGACAATAGTCTCACAATAATTGCAGCACTTGTTGAGAAAGTACAAAGTCAAGCCAAACAATTAACATGGGCCAATAATAGGATAGATGATCAAGAAGAATACATTCAGGAGTTGATTGGCCTAGTGGAAACCATGGAACAGAGGATGCAAATAGATCCATACTTAGGACCAATTCCAATAGATATCCCTAAGGCCCTGTTTCATTAGGAAAGAAGATGTAGGGAATATGAGGCTTCCAATGTTGCAATTATAGAAGGCAATGACTGCCATGTCACAAAGAGTACAAACTTTGGAGAAAAAGGTCATTTAGGTAGCTTCCATTTCATCTGAGATCCTATCTTCAAGACCCCCCAGTGGAACTTAGGCTTTGTTTCTACAAGAAAGAATCCTACAGAGAAAGATATCTTTGGTTTTGTCTGATTTGATTGAGGACATATAGATAGGGATAGGTTTCATGGAAGCATACATGAGAAGTCCTGATGAGGATAAAGATTTTCTATGTGAGCTGTATTTACATGGTTTCTACATCGATGATCATACCTTCGTTATAAACTATTTTGTAGGAGAATGCCAACTCAGGGCATTCATGTCACTGATGAGAAATCATCAGATTTGGAATCAAAGGGTGGAGGCTTATATAAAGAAGGATGCAGAAACAAGCCTTTTTATCAGAAGGGAATGTCCAAATCCCAATGCTTTTAAGATCCATTTCAGGGCAAACATTTACTCTCTAGAAGGTAAGACCAAGATTTTGCCTTTATATCTGAAACATTTGCAGGAATGCTCCATTGGTTTTGGTTTCCTCATAAATAATTTATCTAATCAAATGCTTCCAGTGGCAAAGAAAAGGTGGAACACTTTAACTTCAGAACAAAAGATGAGAGAAGTAGTGTCCCCTGCCAACCTAAGGTTGTTTATGAGGAAGGCCAGGACAATGTCCAAATTAATGGATAAATACCAACTGGAGTGGATAGGTAGTCGTTTCAGACCTCCTCTCGTTATTGAGACACTACCTATCTGGGCTGAACAAATGGAAGATGCCAGATTTCAAGAATGGATGAAGTAGGTTGATCAGTTCAGAGGAAATGGTAATACAGACCGCACCACTTGGCCCACTTATGCAGATGACTACAATTTGACTGATAGAATATTCCACCTGAATAAGTCTAGATTGTGAAAAGCAGGAGGACCTACTAACCTTTAAGTACGGAGGGATGATGAGTGCCAGGTAGCACCCATGATAATACCCCTTTTTACCTCTCTTTTTCTTCCTTCTTATTCCATTGTCCCAATGACTGCACCAAAGTAGATTGACAAGATTTGTTTTAATTATGTTAATGAGAGATGAATTACCTAAAATCATGATTTTTGATTGAAGGACTAATGTGCATTAAATTAATGGAAATATGCAAAAATTCTCTCTTTTTGAATCTACAGGTGCAGGTGTCTAGGCAAAGACAATTTGAGCATCTCTAGAGATGGTCCTAATAATCTCCGAAGCTGACATAAGGATACCACACCAGACTCCAATATTTTCCAATATGATTGGAGAGATTTTGAGATAAAGGGGGGTGAATCATCTCTGGAGCTGGACTGAAGTCATGAGCATATCTCTGGAGATGAACATAAGTTATAAGCATATCTCTGGAGCTATAGACAGAAGCACACACCTCTGAAGCCTCCTTAATACATTGCAGATTTCTAGTGCCGCTGCTAGTCAACACTTCCAGTGGTAATTAGGGTGCTCTAGATATTACTCAATCGACCCCTGAGTAATCGAATGAAGACCCTAGTCAACTGCTTGAAGTTTTTATCTCTCTTTTTGTTTTTGCATGAGTTCTCGACAAACTGATTAAGTGCCTATATTTCAGGGCCTCGCTGCCTAGTTGTATTTGAAACTAAGACTCAGATTTAGTGAGACTGATGTTCCACTAAAATCTATTTTAATTGCACAATTTTTACTCTGTAGTTAAATAGTTAGTAGAATAAAGAGATCGATGCTATCTTATAGATAGATTGATAGTGATATCTCATCGCTGGATTAGATATAAATTTACAAAGTAGCAGCAGAAGAAGATAGCAGATGAATGATTATTATTGTAATCTCATTTTGATATAGATACTTTTCTAAATACAAAAGGATACTGATGGAATTGGACTGAAAGAGAATTGTGATATTATATTCTTGTGCCGATTCATTGCCTTAGTCTTCAGTCCTGAGGGTGAGGAGCAAGGGCCCACTCCCACCACCAAGGCAGAAGGCTAGTATTGTTGTTTATTCTATTTCAGATTATGTTGTTTGTTATTCTGTTTCAGATTCTGTTTAGAAGGATAGTTATTGTTTTCTCATAGATAAATGTATGTTTCAATTGTATGGATTAGTATAGATCTACACTAGCAATTCATTGTTTCAACTTTATTTCCAGCATTCCTGGAATTTATTTCCATAGCAGATAGATCAGTAGCATTAGTTTCTTCAACCAGTAGAGATCATTAGAGTTAGTCAAATAGACTGGAAACTATAGGATTCCTAATTGCAGATAGCCAAGGACACAACCCTGGATTTGACTCATGAAAATATGATTAAATGTCAAGGACCAATGAGTAGTAGAATGAATAAATGAGACTTTGATGGACAGAGTTAGAATCATTCTAAGCAATACCAAACTTGAACAACATTTATTGGATGGAGCTATACACACTACTTGTTATTTGGTTAATAGATCTCCCATTTCTACTCTAGTTGACAAAATAGCCTATGAGTTATGGATAGGTAAAAGATTGTTAGTTTCTCATTTCAGAGTATTTGGCAATGAGGCTTATGTTAATGTTCCTAAAGAGAAACATGCTAAGCTTGATTTTAGGGCTAACGAGTGTGTTTTCAAGGGATATAGTGAGAACATTAAGGGTTATAGGCTTTGGGATATTGTAGCATTGAAAATGTTATATTCTAAGGATGTTATTTTTAGGGAGCTTAGGGTGTTTATAGATGTTGAACAACCTCATGAAAAGCCTAACAAAATAGTGCATTTTGATATTAAGGATAAAACCTAGGAAGATGCAAATACAAAACAACAATAGAATGGATAGAATGAGGAAGGAGAAGGCTCACATGTAATGTCCCATTTAATTCATTTAATTTTGTGGACAAATGGTCATTCCTATATTTCCCATGGGCTAAGAATAAATTGCTAGGGAAATAAATTGATTATTTGGACTCGAATTAATTATTATATCTCATTTTCAATTAAAGGGGCCAAGTAATCAATAAAATATTATTATTTTTGAGTATTTATCTAAAGAAGGGCATGGGAATTCATTAAGATGAGATCACATATTCTATGATGGGTTTATGACAAGTTTTTATTGTAACCCATTTTTATGGAGTTATAAGTTGGATTTTAAAACAAAGTGGGAGCTATTTTTGTGGGAGAAATAATTTTTGTGGGAGTTATAATTTTTCTAATTTGAGAAGCATCTTCATAATTATTTATGACAATTGTAAGTGGGTGTAAGAAGAACATCTTTAACTAGCTAAATATAGCTAGGTGTAAGAGGAGGCTATGACTAGTATACCTATATTTATGGGGCCTATTTTGGAGGGAGAATATTGCAATATTTTATTATTTTATTATTTTTGGATATATTTGGATGTTAGAATTTGTGCCCCAACTTTTATATAATCCATGTTGCTTCTCGAGTTCTCATCTTTTGTCAATTTATCAAATTTCTTCACCGCTTGAGCACTTATGTTCAACTATAGGATTAGAGGATAAAAACCCTTAGATTCTTGGAGATTAGAGTATAAAACCCCTTTGGCTTCTTGAGGGCAATCTCACATAGAGGTTGTATTTGCATTTCAAAGTTTATTGGGTTTCAACATAGTTCAATAGTTTGTATTTGTAGGATCTGTGAAGAAGGAAGCTTTAACATGCATAGTTTATTCCAGATTTCATATTCATATTTATTGTTATAATTTTGTGATTTATTCTAGCATTTTGCTACCATTCGATTAATAAGAATAAGATCCAACATGTTGTGAAGTTCTATCTCATGTGTGTAAGTATTGATTTTTTTTTGGCATAGTTTATGTGAAATCAACATTATAAGTTTTAATTTTTTGGCATCAAATTTGTGTGGAGATTATTATAGAAGTTTTAACATATATTTTATGTTGAGGATATTTCATATTTGAGTATATTTACATAAAATTTATGTTGGGACATTACGATGATATTAGAGCTTTGATCTTGCCAAGTTGTAGGGTAAATGAAATTGTTGATGTGAAAAAGAAATTGAATTTCTCCATTATGTATGATTGCTCTTGACAATCACAGAAGGATTTTTGAGATTTCTAACAAATGGGAAAAATTCAAATCTTATTCAAGATATAATGATGCAAATATGAAAGAACCTAGATGAAATACAGAGGAACCAGAATAATATGATCAAGTTATTGGAGAAAAAATTACAGTTGGATGATCCCACAATACTGAGTCCCAAACTTGGGACATCCTGATTTTTGTCTGAAATCGCATACTTTTTAGAAAAATTAAGGTTTAATCCTTGAGGGGTTCCATCTAAAGGGGTTTAATTGAAGGGGGTTAGATCAAACCCCCTTGGAAAGAACCTCGTAGTCTCGAATCAAAGCCTCGATGGAGTATCCTCCGCACCTATCAAAATGTTGACAAAAAACCAATTTTGCTTCACCTTTTGGGGGATCAAATGACATCATTTAGAAATTCTATTTTGTAAACATGCAGCCCTTAATATAGGATTTCCAAAAAGTATGCTTTTGAATATTTATTTGATTATTATATTTATTTTATATTTTCTAGTGAACATAGGTTTTTCACCGAGCATCAAGGTCTCTATTCCATACATGTAGAAAAATAAAAAAATAGAGAAGAAAAATTCCAAAAAATATCTGCACACTAGGTATTGATGTCCTTGTTTTAAAAAAAAACATTTTAATTTGGATACATACAAAAAAAGTTATGTTGTATGGTATAAACCCATGTTTGGATTATAATTAATCTTACTTAAAAAATTAATAAAAAAAATATATGCAACAAAAAATTATGAAAAAATATCTGCACACTAGATATTGGTGTTACAAATCTATGTTTAAAACTTTATAATTTGGTCCTTTCTACATAATTTTTTTTATGATGTATGGTACAAACATCACTTTTAAAAAATATTGTTAACTATAAAAAATAAGTTATTAAAAGTTACATAAAAAAAATTCATAAATATCAAAATCACTAGTTCATATCATCTTCAAATCCTTAGTGGTTTAGTTGCTATAAGTGTTAGAAAATCAAAATTTGGTTAAAAATGTTGATTTCAATGTCCTACATTGGCCAAAAAGTGGTACACATTATTTTGGGATCACCTAGTTGCAAAGTAGCATGCAAAACTAAGTTCCAACTAAAACATCACATAAAGAGGAGATTGGTAGAATCTTTGAGAAGTATCAAGGGAAGTCTAATGTTGACAAAGTTGTAGTGACTTTTGATGATTATTTGGAAATACTTGGAAAGAATTTTCTCAACAGAAGAGAGTTTAAGCAAAATGATGAAAAATCAGAACCAAAGCTACAAGTTGTCAAGGAACAAATCATTGAGCATGTGCCAATGAAAATAATCCTGCAAAAAGAAGAAATTTTAGAACTAAAGCCACAATAAGCTACAGAGGTTGAAGGTAAAGATTCCTTAAATGGAAAAAAATATTCTAGTAAACTCTGATGAGTTCACACATTAGGAAAGTATTTGTTTTCATGGAATCAATGAGAAACCAACATTGCATATTGAAGGTAAATATTTAATACAGTTTGAAAAAGATTTTATAGTAGTTTGAAATGGCGTCCAATAAATTGTTAGGAAAAGGGTGTGTTATATACCTTGCACAAGTAATGAAATATTTTAATTATGTAAAATAAATATTTATTTGTGGTGCATCTAGGAGATGTGTTTAGCCACATTAAATATTTATTTTGGCCCACTTGTAAAGTTGTATGTAATATTGGGTTAATTATTTTATGTGTGGGAGATAGAATAATTAATTAATATTTGAAAAACTTAGTACCATAAATTGAAAACTTAGTAGCAAGAATTAAATGAGGGGTCAATGGTTTTGTGTACTCAGGGTTTTGAGACACATAGTTTTCCCAATGCCACAAGTTGTATTTGTGTGAGCTTGAGTCTATAAAAGCAAGCACATGGTTAGTGGTTTGGATTGGTTGTTTGAGTGGGTTGTCATTATATCGAGTTTCTCTCGTGAGTACACATGTGAAGCATGGCATGGGATGTGTGGTTACATGTTTGGACACATGGAGGATACATTGGAGGAGCTTTATGTTTTAGAAGTATTCATGAGACTCTATAAGTGTATTATAATGTTTTATTGTTGAATAATACATTGAGTGTGGATGCTTTTGGAGGCTGGGTTTTTCCCTCTTGAGGGTTTTCTTAGGATATATCTTATGTTATCTTGTGGTTGTTTTTTGATCTTTGCATTATGGTTATTATGTAATCTTGTACATGCATCATTATCTCTCATGGGGTTATGTAGGAATTGGTTTGATTAACTTAGTAATTTCCTAACAAAAATGACTATCATGATTTCAAATATCAAAAAGAATAATCCATTGGAATCTGAAGGTGATTTGCAAAGTAACTATGTTGATGGGCATGCATTTGCGAAGAATGTTTTAGTTGATTCTTGCTCTACTAATTCTAAAAATTTGGGTCACAAGAATGATAGTGTTGATGCAAATCTCTCAAAAATCTCCAAATCAACAAAAGAAGGTAAACACTTTGATTACAATTCAAGAAATAAAGAGGATAATAGTAGCATGGATTTATTGCAACCATTTCATACCATGTCATTACAAGGTTTTTGTCATCGTGGGAAGCATCCTAACAATGATGAAAAGATGAAGGGTACGAATTGCAAAAATGGCATGGAGGTCCTTTATCTCAACTTCAATATTGTCCATGCATGGTGGTGGGGGATCATGGTGTTTTAGCCAAAGAAATTCAAAAAGAATATATTGAGAAACACATGAAGGATGGAAATTTTGATGGGTTCAATATAATTGTTGTTGATAAATTCATCATGTCATGCACTTGGATAAGTAGACAACTTAATTTATCCATGGATAAGGATAAGGTATGTGATGAATTATATGTTGCAAAAACTGGCATGGTTATGGTGTACATTGGTTGCATTCCATTGGTGAATTTCTATAGAATCATCAATCTAAGGAGCTAAAGTTTACATTTGAAGGAAAAAATGTGTTGCTTGAAGGTGTCTCTGATGGATCTCTGAGAGTAGTAATAGATAAGAGGATTTCTTTTAAGAGACAAGTTGCTTGGACAACAAGTTGCTTTGTGATGAAGAGCATGCAAACAATTTCTAGTAAGTAACATAATTATCATGTTGATATTCAAACTCTTTTGGATCATCATAATGTGGTGTTTAATATGTTTTCAGGATTGCTACCATATAAAGGGTTCCAACATGTCATAGAGTTTGAACCAAGCTCTAAGCATGTCATGAGAACTCCTTACCATCACTCAAGGACATATAGAGAGGAGGAAGATTTTAAGGAATTGTTTGAAATAGGACACATCAACTCTAGCCCATTTGCTTCATTAGCGGTCCTTCAAAAGGATGAAGATGACACCATGAAGATGTGCATCAATTACAAAGCAATGTACAAGAATATAATTAGATACCCCATTCCCAGGATTGATGAGTTACATAGAGAAACTTCTTTCTCAAAGACTAATTTAAGATCAAGCCACCTTTGGATTTGTGTTTGTGAGGAAGATGTGCATAAGATAGCTTTCAGATGCCATATTAGACACATTGAGTTCTTGTTTATGCCATTCAATTTGACTAATGCACCGACTACTTCCAACCCATGGTGAATCAAGTATTAGATGGTTAGTTGAAACAATTTGTTTTGATAAATTTTTATGATATTTTCATGTATAGAAAAACATGGAGGCACTTAGAATTGATCATTTGAATTCTACATCAATAGAACTTTTTTGCAAAATCTAAGTGTGAGTTTGGTTACACTGAGATTTTATACTTGGGCCTTATCATTAGTGCTCAAGGCATGTGGGAGGATACAACACAAGAAGCCTTCGATAAGTTTGAAGAGGTAAAAAGCTCATGTCTTATACTTGTTATTTCAAATTTCTCACAACCACCTGTTGCAGAATGTGATGCCTCAAGAAAGGGACTTGGAGTTGTTATAATACAAGAGAGACACCCCATAGCAATTGAGAGCAGGAAATTGAAAGATTCAGAAAAGGGTTTCTCTATGTGTGACAAGGAGATGTTTGTCATCCTACATGCTTTGGTAAAATTCAAATGACATATGGTTTGTGGTAGATGTGTGGTTGAGATAAATTAAAATAGATTGAATTTCTTCTTAGGTCAACATCACTTGAATGATCTACAACAAAAATAGGTAAGAAAACTCCAAGCTTATGATTTTGATATTGAATATATGAAGGGCAAAAATAATGTAATTGTTGATGCCTTTTCCAAAATGCCCACTCTTTATTTTATTTTTGCCATTTATAGTTATTGGAAGGTTTCTATTAGGTAGAATATGCCAAGAATACATTTGTTGCTAAACATCTTAGATGGAAATGTGAAAGATGACAAGAATGTCATAGCAGTGTAACATAGAAAATTGTATATCCTTGCAATTTCACACCATGTTTTGGACCAACTTTGGTGTCTATATTCCCTAGCATGTTTATAGGCTCATTTAGCCTTTTCCCACCCATGGTGCCATGGTCATGCTTGTCTTCACACTTTCTTAAACCTATTTTGTATAAAATTAATCTTTTGTTGCATTGACCTTGCCTTTTCATAGTGACTACCTAGACATCAACACAATGCATAGACATTCGTGTAACGTGCTAGTGTCCATCAACTTCCTGTCATATAATGATTATTTCTAGAGAATTTTGCCACCTTGCTCTATGTTCAAGTCTTTGGTAATTGTCCTGAAGCAAATTGAATGGTTACTCCTAGCCTTGGGCCTTCTATTTTACCTCTCATACCTTGTTTTTGAATGGATCTATTTGGCATATCAATCCTACAAGCTCTATCAATACTACAACACTCTTTCAATACTCTTTGGATCATACAACAACATTGTTTTTGGTTATTAGAATTTGACTCTCTTATGTGAACTTACAACAACATCTACAATCTTTCTTAAAAGGTTTCAAGCACTTTGCATCCCACTGGGTTTTATCCTTGGCATTTTACCTTGCACGATGTGATTGTGTTCCAACCTTCTCTATTTTTGTCACTATTTACAAAATCCATAACTGTGTTTTAGGCACCTCTTAGGTTTTCATCTCCTCTTTCTTCCCCATAGACTAGGGATTAACACTTATAGAATTGTTTTATTATTGTTGAACATTCCTAGTTCTGATGCATGTAGAGTAAGAGCACACAGTTCTATTTCAATCTCTTTATCATTGGTTGTCTATAGAGGTCGAAAGACCAAATAAGGGCTTGACGACTCTTGGCAAGCCCCCAAACAACCCCAACATTTTGTCTTGCCTACAGGTTTATTAGAACTCTCAACTGCACAGGGGTTTGCAGCTTCTTTCTCCCTTTTCCTTGTCATAATTATTTTCACTTTGATAATTAATAGACTACACCATTTCTTTTCATTTATGTATCAATTGGGCTTATACTATTACTGTCTTTATTTTGTGTTGTATAGATTGACCTTGGGATTTTGGATAGAAAGTTATATTTTACCTATTACTAGTTTGTAGACGTTGTATAGATGACAATACGTCATGCAAATGTCTATGCACTGCATCAACATCCTCGCCAGTCAGCTCTAGTCTCTGATGGTAGGTTCCTCTTTTCTTGTTATTTATCTGTTCTAAACTTATTTTATCAAATCTATATTTCAAATTATGTAGATCGGTATCTTTTCTGTTAGTATTTAAGTTTTAGCTTTGTGACAAATGTCATTTTGCAAGTGTAAAACATAGTAGGATAATCTAGTATGAATTTGTTCTTTCTATTAGAAAGGCAATAGATACTTTCTTTCTAAAGAACTTGTTTTATCCTAGTGTGGTGCCTTGAAAACATTTAACTTGAAAAACATAGAGCATTCTTAGTTAGATCCAATTTTCAACATCACATTTTGGCAAACCCGATGTGCTTAATTTATATTCTTCTTTTATGGTTTACCTTCTCACATTTTGGTGAACTCACCTTTCATCTCTTCTAAAATTTTTCTTCATCATTTCAGATTATGTGTTGTGAAGCACATCGCTCCATCCTTTTATGAGATTCACAACCAAATCTATCTATTTTGATAACATTGTTCAAAGAAGCTATAGACATTTGAGAATGGCCCACTCTCAAATTGTTACTTCTTCGATTAGAACCACTCTCAATTTCATAAATTTTTCTTATGATCTAGTAAAAACAACTCTTCCAATCTTACCAAATTCTCCTACAATGACTTATCATGACATTAATATAGCCTTTGACCATGAGGCCACTCTTCATTATGGATCTCAAACCGAGGTGCACTAGCTAGATAGTCATCTCATTGATTTTCAAACACACCTTAATGATACTAAGGCGTCCTCTAACATTATTACACCTATAATTAATGCTCTCATGACATTGTACAATATAATTGGGATGTCCCTCTATCACTCCCCTACATACCACTGACCCTATCATCAACTAATTAATGTAGAACATTGGCAACCTATAGCAAGAGCTTGCTTCACTCTCCACCTCATCCTAGCTGTTGATCCCAACTTATTACCATTGTAGTTTATTATCTCTTGATATCCTAGCTACACCTCTCCTTGTTGGCTTTGAGGTAACCCATTTTAAAAAATATAATGGCAAGGGGGGCCCAGACACATGTTTCCACATTCATTGCATTGTGTAGTAATTGCATAGTTCAAGACAAGTTAACTAAAAAATTTCATGGTCCTTAAAAGAGATTATCTTGGATTGGTTTTGCTCACTTTCTGATCATTCTATCTTCTCTTTTGATCAACCGGTTAATTAGTAACCTGGTTCATTGTAGACATGGTGCCAACGAAAAATTTATTGATTTCATCTTTCATTATCAATCACTATTCTCACAAATTCCTTATGCACTCCCTGATTCTAATATGCAGAGGGTTTTCATAGGAAACATTTAGCCTATGATTCAAGACAATATCTTGATCATGAGATATCCATCTTTTGCTCATTTATACATATCCCTGCGTGACTACTGACAGACTGTTAACCAGTTTGAGGCACCTCCTCCAGCCTTACAGGCTCATGTTGTGTCCTTAGGGACCTCTACATCATTTAACAACAATTATAAAAAGAAGAAAAATTTCTTGAAAAATGTTGTATCCACCATCATCAAGAATACTACTACAAACACACCTTTTTCATCTACTATGGTTTTATTTTCTCATCTATAACACAACTACCACGTCACTCCAAATGTTATCAGAATCCTTACACTCTATTTTGTAATAGCTCCTTACAAATAATTTGGTTCATTTTCCACCCATTCGATCCCTCGACACTAATAAACCTCTTCCACTCTCATATGATTCTAAAACCTTTTGTCAATTCCATGATGTGCTCGGTCATGATACCAAAAGATGTATGAGGTTGAAGAATATAATCCAAGACAGGTCATTGATTTGAATATCATCTAGGTGGTAGGTGAATGATAAAGGAAATAAATTTATTGCCCAACCCAATTAAAATTTATAGATCTACACCATCCCATTTCCTCAACATTCTTCCATTAACTTCATAGACCTGACTTTTGATCCTTCCCTACTGGATGATGATGCTCTTCATTCCTCTACTCCTTATCTTGGTATGGTGGATGTCCAACCCCAATCACCTCAAGGTGTGGCTATTCTTGAGTCCTCCGTCTCCTTCTCTTCCATTGACGTGCTTGTGGGTATATACAATGATCCTCTCTACATCCATGCTTAGGTCAACCAAAAGATCATCTGTAGTGCTTTGGTTGACTCTATCATCATGGTTAATGTAGTTATTGAGGAATTATTATATGTACATGTGTGAGCAGGAAAAATCAGGTTAATAAGATCAAGTAATACAATCAAAACCCAATCCTACCACCTTCAAAGAATCTATCTAAATGACACAAATGAAAGCAAATCAAAGAACAATGTCACCTAGATTGTATTGATTCCTTGGTTGGAATGTGGATTTCTTCTCAATAGTGAACAACTATAGTTGCCATGATGATAGATAATATGCTCAATGGATGTGATGTGCATGGGATGATAATCTGGATGCTATCAAGATTGTGTGGGATAAATGGAATGAGGTGAGAGGGTGTATATATAGCTCTCAACTAAGATTGATCAATGGTGGAGAAAAAGTGGCTATCTGAACGGTTGAGATTATTCAGGAGGATTGGATGAATGTGTACAAGACATGTGTCCATATAGATAGCTTTTATTAAATGATTTAGTTGGCTTTGTTTGTGAAGATAAGAATGATTTTCTTAAAATAGGATGTTTTTCTATTTTAAGAGTTGGATAACAAGGATAATTGATTTTTATAACCAATTAATTATTTTTTGTATTTTATTTTCAACAAACTATGGACAAGGCTAACTTGTACACATAGAAGAATGTGATAAGAGAGGGAAATGATAAGATATGATAGAGGAAAAGGCTAAATTTAGAAAATTGGAAGAATCAATATAAATTAAATAAATAAATTTATTTAATTTATATGCATGATAAGAAGATAAACAAGTGCCACATAGTGGCGAGTACCTGCCTTGTAGTGTTGTAATTGTAGTATATGTTTTAGTTGTAATATATTTGTTAGATTAAATTTTTGTTGTATAGAGAAATGGCAATCCAAAAACCGTAAATTAATTAGTTGAATGCAATATCTTGGAAAGTCAAAAATTAAGTAGTTGAATACAACGTTAAGCTTTTGTTTCAAATGGACTATGTGTTGTTATCAAGAAGTTGTGAGATTAATAATAATAATTATATTATTAATATTTACTATAACACTTGTTGATATATTATATTAATTGATATTATAATATTATATAATAAAATAACAATAAACATAAATATTCTCCCTTTTAACTGGAATTACCTCCTCAATTTTAGGTGTTTGTTGTGGTGGTGTTCACCTAGGATTAGGGTTCTGAAATTGAGTTTGCAAGCTCCTATGTTTATCCTTTCAAACCCTTAGTGCCTTAGTTTGAATTTTCCCCGGCCTCCATGTTATGTTTTACCACTTTTTTTTCTATCACACTTGAGAGAAATGTTAAGTTTTTGAATGTGTAATTGCAAATGTATGTTATCGGGCTTGTGAAATCTCAGTCGGCCTCCAAAAAATGATAAGAAATTGAGTTATATGCATTTTAGATGCATATCGGGTTGCATATGCAAAGAGGGAATCTCTCGCAGATTCCTAGGTATATTCTGCAGTTGTATGCATTTCCAAATGCATATCGGGCCTACAAGGAAAAATATACAAGGATGGAATATACATCGCAGATCCCCAGAATATTCGCTATTTGTATATCGGGTCTGCATGTATATTTGGTTTGTATGTTCAGACATACAATGGTTAGATACAATGGCAACATGCAAGGAAAAGATACATTGCGGGCATATTCCAGAAAAGATTCCTTGTTTGTATGTGAAAGGGTGAATGTATGTTTGGACATACAAAGGTTATATGCAAGCAAAAGATACAAGGCAGCAGGATATACAATTGGTGGGGCCCGTGAACATATAGAGGCGAATGCATGTGAAATATACATTCGCAGGATGCAAAAGGGAGTGGACATGCATTCGCTGCAGTAAAATATACAAGGGGCCTTGTATATTCGGCAACAAACAAAACATGCAAAGGATATATGCATGTGGTGGGCTCCACAGGGTTGTATATGCATTCGCTTGTAGGGTTGCATGTACAAAGGAAGATACTGGTGAAACATACAAGTGGGAGTGGTCAAAAGGTCAACAGTCACAGAAGATATACAATTCAGACCCGATGGAGATTTCAAGTTGCTTCATAAATATTTGGGATCCATGGGTTGTATGAAGTGCTTGTATATGCTGACATACAAGCCGATATACAAAACAAAGACATACAACCCGGATGTGAAGGAGGAGTCAAATATAGTGAATAAAATCTGAGGTTCGACTTGTATATAAAATGCTTGTATGTCCGGGATATGCAAGGGGCCGATATACAAGTGGTGGGCCCCGATGACTCGAGGGAGCTATTGCATGTTTATGCATTTTGCATATACAAGGGATTTTGAAAGGCGAACAAAGGTGATTGTATATGCATTCATTCTTGCATATACAAGAGTGAAAAGGGGCAAAGTGAAAAGGTGAAAAGTTCAACGGTAGAAGATCAAGGTGCTTACGTGGCACAATGTCACAGGTAGGCGACTTTTCAGCGTGGATTTTCTGCCATGGATTTCAAGCAATGGGAATTGATCGACGACTAGGTTTTAAAGTTACGATGTTGGTTTTCCCCTGCGTCTGCAGACATGTTTTGAGCGGGAAAACTCCATGGGTGCTCTGCTGCAAATTCCAAGAGAGGTCGCGGTAGGTTTGGGCATTAATGGTGAAATCACAACTGTATGGATCAATTGTTGACAGCCAACTATCAAGTTTATAATGCAAATCTTTGAGCGGCGATGCAGATCCCGAGCTCACCTGTCCTTGCCTCTATTTTCCCCGACTGCCTTCAATATTTGGGGTGCCATTTTGGTGTGCTGTATCTAGCCGTTATTTTTTATTTTTGCCTTCTAATTAATGCGGAGTACACTTTCTTGCTATATAAGTAGACTGTGTTACTCATTTTGTGTTGTTGAAAACTGGACGAATTTTGGTGCTGTAATAAGATACAACTTCATCGGTGGCTCTGTCTTGGCTATCTTGTGAGTTTATGAGTCTCATGTTGTATGTTTTTCTGCATAAATCTACTGATATCATGCTGATTTAAATGAGTAATGCTATATTGCATGTGTTCTATTATCTGTCTCCAAATTGAGTGTGTTCTTCTTATGAATCTAAGCATTTAAGGGGTGTTTATGATTCTAGAATATAGGTTTGCTGTGTTGAATACTTGATTTCTTACTTCTGCTCAAGGAGTAGATTAAACGTTTCAGATCAAGTGTTGGGAAGAAGACATTGCAATAGGGATATCAGTAAGTAGAGATAATAGGATACTCTGTTTTGGGAAGTATCTGTAAGGCAGATACTAAAAATCCCCTTGATATCCAGTCTTTGGTATATGTTCATGCTGGCCATTCACATGTGTATGTCTATTGACTCCGAACCTTGGATAGGCACCGATCCAGTCTTGTATTGAGGTTGCAACCCAAAGTCTCAGTTTTGCATCCAAACATAAAATCAAACTTAAACTTTAAATCAATCCATTAGGACTTTAGAAGTAGTTTAGGACTAAAATCCTTTGATTCACAACTGAACATAAGCCCAAAGCTAGCCCCTTTGCTCTTATCCCACAGTTTTGGTCTCATAAAGGAGGATTTATCTACTTTGTATCAACATCCCAGTCAATTCACAAGCATATCTCATGGATGTTGAATAGGGAATACTCCCCTTGGTTATGTAGAGCCTAAAGAAGAAGAGGAGATATTTATAGAGTCTATCTCCTGTACTGTTGGCCACTGGCCCGGAAATCTTATTGATCAATGATGGCTACCTTGTAGGGATAACTGGGAATAAGAATCCAGTCTAGGAAAATTACCAACATGTTGCACTAAAAATAGTATCTCCGACAATCCGCCGAGAAGAGGTCATTTTATTTGAGCCAATCACAATAGAGATAAATAATTTCTCCAATTTTTTTGTTAAAATTTCTCATGTTCACATAGGAAAAGTTCAAATTTAATTCAAATTTGCCCGACAAGAAAATTTATACTGTGTTTTGATTGGTTTACTCTTGCTAGGTTAATCACTAGATAAGACACAACAATTGCAATAGTACTGCCGAAGGCATGTACTAATAAATAAAATATTAATTTTATTTATTTAGAAGGATCAAATTAAATAAATTTAGAAAATTTATTTAATTTTAGAAGAATAATGAGATATATAAATAAGTAAAGATTATTTAATTGTAGATAGATAATAGAAGAAATAAAGATAATGGAAATAGATGAAATTAATTCAATAAATACAATTTATTTAATTAATTATAGAAATGGACGATTTAGAAGAAAATTGATTAATTGATACAAGTGTGCTAGACAAAAATTGACATATGGAATGGTGAATAATGCGACAAATTGATAAATGTTATGAAGGGTCAATTTTGGGTGTCTACAGTACACTAACTGCATAGAGATGTTTATGATATGTCTAACATCTCCATGTGCATGCATGATGGCCTATCCATTTCCACCTTAGGTTCAATCACCCTTTCTGTCTTGGTTGGACCTAAGACCCTAGAAGTTCCTTTTTCCATCATTCCTACCTTAGATTGCTTTCATCTTTTGTTGAGTCAACCATAGCTCGCTATGTTGAGAGTGGTCACTTTTATCATTCACAAATGCCTAAAGTTCCCCCATAACGGTAGTGCACATTGTTACTCACAGTCAAATTCCAGTTGTTCACCATTCAGGGCAACTTTTCTCTTGACTATTTTTGTCATGCACCTTCTGGCCCTGTTTGACCCTGCATTGATTTCCTTTTCAAAGTTTATCAAAAGTATAAGGTGAGCCAAATTCCTTCTCTCATTCCTTCTTCCCCCTCATCCTACTCCACTTGTGGCCTCTTGATCCCAGTCAGTTGTTGATGTTCCTCCCCCTGTCCCTCTGACAAGTGAAGGAAAGCAACCCACACCAAAGGATCCTCCTCATTCTTCTGAGGCCCAAGCACGCACTAGGTAGTTAGCTCACTTGTAAAAGTATTGATGTCATGTCGTTGCTTGTGCTCTCAGTACCCAATCTCCCCTGATCCTCCTATTTTTAACCCTCCACCTCCTTCTACTTCTTAGCCTCCTACTTTCCAGCCTCCTTTCGCTTCTCAATCTTCTTCTACTTCTCAACCTCCTTATGATCCTCCCACTCCTCTTAGCCCTCAACCTTCCATTATTATGGAGGACTAGGATGAAAGGAAAGCAAACGGAATTCAAGTAGTCCTGGCTCCTTATACCTAGCCTCTCCAGCTCCTAGTCATTCCTAACTGACCCCCATTCTCCCAGCCCCTTGACTTTTTAAATGTTAGCATCATATCCAACACCACCCTCTCTTACCTTGTCCCATTCATAAGGACCCACCACCAGGTTTTCCCCGAGCTTTGTCATGCCACTATTGACATTGACATTCCTTGTCCCTCACCCAATGAAAGTAAGAGTGCTATCCCACTCCATCCTTTTGAAGGCCAAAACCTAACCCAAAATCACCACCCCTAAGCCCTTCTTCATCACTTCTTGCTAGTGTGGAGGCTCCTCCTCTAGCTCTCTCAATTGACCCTATTACTCACATTGTTATTGTTAGTAGGAAGGGGTAGTCTTTGGTACCATATATGAATTTTGATTTACCCACACACTCTTCAGAGGGGTGTATGTTTGAGTCCATTTTGGATATCCTGGCACTATCATCAATCTTCACTAGGTCCTTAGCACTTGACCCACCATCGGATGGTGGGGAGGAGGCACATCCTCCTACTATTTCCTCACATCCTCTTAATAGAACTTGTATTTGTTCTCCCCTTGTGGTGGCCTCACCACCTAGTTGCCCTTTCTCCCCTCTTGATCCATATTTAGAGGAGGATGACTTTATGAACTAAGTGCTCGAGCAAGCATAACACCCTTCATCTCATATGTACATATGTGTTGTTTGCTTGATTGTCTTGTACCCCCATGTATGCATTATGACTATTTGTTAGTTCCCCCTAGACAACCCATGATACCATTGTAGGTATAGGGATATAGGAGGAATACCATGTTGTGCCTTTCCTCTCTTTGTATCTTCATTCTATCTATTTATCTACTTTACTTTCTTGACATTTTGGGGATGATCCAAAGCATTGAGGCATTGTAGGTCTCTTCCATGTTGAACCAAAAGTTTTATTTCTTTGCTTGTTATGTATTATTCTTCCTATGTACTTGTAGTTCTACATTCTTGGGGATGATGACAATTCCATCCCTATTTCTTGATTATTATTCCTATATACTGATGCAGGAGTATCCCTAGTTCAAGAGCAATCTTGCATCAACCAAAAATATTTGCATTTTAGTTGTTCGTAGTTCAGTTTGTTTCCTTTCATTTTCCAGTTTAGTTCAGGCAGTTCAGTCAGTAGCAGTTTCTATATTTTGGTCCGCATTCTGCCACAGTTGCATTTCACATCTTGCAGAGCTGGACTTAGCATCTAGATTCATTTATCTATATCATATCCAGAATTTAGAGCATTTGGGTTAAGTACCAAAAAGATATCACTATCAGAAGATCGACTATTTTCTCATAATAGAGCATCCTGGCAATCTTTGATAATTAGCTAAAGAGAAGACTTACGGAGCATCCCTAGACTTGTGGAGCTTAATGACACATCATTCAATGATCTTTGGTTCATGACCGACCTTCCCCGGGATCCGCACATCATTCCATTCATTTGCGGAGGTGTTCCACATGATTAAGTCTAACCTATTTGTGTACACACGTTACAACCCTTCATTGGAGTTTGTGACCTTCCTTGGCTGACACAGAGGAATCTTTTGTATTGGAGATGATATATAAGGATGTAATAGATCCCTAGGCAAGTAGTCAACGATTGATTCAGAATCCTTAGTTCAGATGTGATGCGAAGGAGCTTCAACGCTATACCTTGTGCATATTCAGATATTTTGTAATCAGGCTTGCGAGCCCAATTGTAAGCCCGCATATTACCGGCTAATCTGTATTTGATTCTATTAAATATTGAATGATTGAATCTATGTTTGTTTCATATCTTTGAGTTATTTCCATTGTGTTTACTCTTGTTGCAAGGCCTGGATAGTTCACTCTATGAACCCTCCTACCGTGACTGCACCAAGTGGTATTAGAGTGAAAGTTCAAATCTTTGGGAGTGAGTTGAGCAAAGTTGGTGAAGGAATTTCGTAAGATCTTGTTGTGGACAAATCGTTGAACTGAGGTAGGTTACTTGTGTCACAACCAATTGCCGATTGTGAGGCAATTGTCACCTTGTAGCCCAATCTCTGAACTTGAGGTAGTTTGTACTTGATCCTGGGAAGAATTCTGCTGCGGAGAGTTGTTGCTATTGGAACAATGGCTGGTAGAATGGATGAGATGATGAAAATGATGCGAATTCGGTTGGATGCTGTTGAAGAAGATAGATGAAGAGGATTGACACTAAGACCTAATATTGAAAGTGATGATGAAGAAGAATTTCAATCTGTGGAACAAGTTGACGAAACCTTAGGAGGCGACGAAGAAGAAGAATCATATCAAGTAAAGATGTTGCGAGCTACTTCAAAGATTGGAAAAAGACCTAGAGTTGATGTGCCGAATTATGCTGGTAATTTGAACCCTAGAGAGTTGATTGACTGGATAAATGACATGGAAGAATACTTTGAATATGAAGAAATTGAAGATCTAGAGAAGGTGAAATTTGCTAAGACAAAATTGAAACGACATGCTGCTATATGGTGGAAAGAATTTCAGTTGGAAAGAAACAAAAGAGGAAAAGAAAAGATTATGAAGTGGGATAGGATGGTGACAAAATTGAAGAATCAATTCATACCTGCTGACTATGAGTTGGAGCTATTGAAAAGATTGCAAAACCTGAGACAGAAGGAGAAATATGTGAAGGAGTACACTGAAGAATTTCATAAGATCATCATAAGGACAGGACACAGTGAAGCAAGCAAGGAGAAAGTAGCTAGATACTTCAATGGACTAAGATTGAACATTCAAGAAGAACTAAGCTTGGTAAGGATGACATCTTTGGAGGAAGCGTATCAGTTTGCCCTGAAGGTTGAAGAGAAGATGAATAAAAGACATGATTCGAGAGAAAGGCAGAGGAGGTATATTTCAGAGAGGTAGACTATTTTCCAGAGGAGATAGATCACATTCAGAGCAGAACAAGTTTGACAGAACATTCAGGAAGGAGAACAGAGATAATAATGCTTACCAGAGAGATGACATAAATTTTTACCAGAGAGGAAACCCTAGTGCATACCAGAATGAAGGATACAAAAGAGAGGGAAGAGGATTTGATAAGATAACATTCAGAGATACTTGTTTTAAGTGTGGAGGTGAAGGACATAGAGCATTTTAATGTAATCAGGGTAGTACAAGTAAGAAGACAGAGAACAATGGAAGAGTAGCCTATGTTGAAGAAGAACCTGTTGGATCGCTGAGTTCTGTTGGTAAGTCGGAGAAAGGAGAATAACTTGTGATGAGAAGAGTTATATTTCAAGTAGAAGCAAATGAGGAACCACTGCAGAGGAAAAGTTTGTTCAGAACCAAATTCAAATCAAGAGGTAAGTGTTGTAAAGTTGTGATTGATAGTGGTAGTTTAGATAACCTAGTTTCAGAGGAGATGGTGACTAAGTTAAAGTTGGAAAGATTGAAACACCCTAAACCCTATTAGATAGCATGGATTTAGGATGATCATAAGGTACTGGTGAGTGAACAATGTTTGGTGAAATTTCATATTGGATCTTATCATGATGAAGTTTGGTGTGATATTATGCCTATGGATGTTTGTCATATCTTGTTGGGTAGACTTTGGCAGTATGATAGAAAAGATATACATGATGGGAGAAAGAATACATATACTATAACAACAAATGGAAAGAGAATTACTTTGACTCCTTTAGAAGATGATCCTAACAGTGAAGTATGTGGAAATGCTAGAATCTGTTTGGTAGATGGAAGAAAATTTCTTGATGGTTTGAGACATGAGAATATGTGTTATGCTTTGATTCCTAAGAAACCTGAAACATTGAAGAAAGAGACTGGAGGAAAATAACCAGAGGAGATAAAAGAGTTGCTGACAGAGTATGAAGATGTCATATCAGATAATGTACTTGAAGGATTTCCAACTATAAGGAGTATCAGTCATCACATGGATCTTATACTGGGAGCAAGTTTGCCTAACAAAGCAGCACGCAGAATGACACCGACATAGAATGAAGAATTGAATAGACAGATACAGAAGTTACTGAGGAAAGGTTTGATCAGAGAAAGTTTGAGTCCTTGTGTAGTATCTGTAGTATTAGCACCTAAGAAGGATGGAGAATGGCAAATGTATACTGACTCAAGAGCAATAAACAAGATCACAGTTAAGTATAGATTTCCCTTACCTAGGATGGATGATATCATGGATTGTTTGAGTGGAGCAAGCTATTACACAAAGATAGAATTGAAGAGTGGATGCCATCAGATCAGAATCAAAGAAGGAGATGAATGGAAGACTGCTTTTAAGACAAAAGAAGGATTGTATGAGTGGTTAGTGATGCCTTTTGGATTGACAAATGCACCGAGTACTTTCATGATATTGATGAATGAAGTCTTGAAGAAATTCTTGGGTAAGTTTGTGATTGTATACTTAGATGATATTCTGATTTTCAGTAAGACAAAAGAGGAACATTTATGGCATATTAGACAAGTTTTACAAAGATTGAGAGAAGAGAAATTGCTAATAAATATCAAGAAATGTAGTTTCATGAAGAAAGAACTAGTATCTTTGGGATTTGTGATTTATGCGGAAGGATTAAAGATGGACCCTAAGAAAGTGAAAGCAATTGTTGAATGGCCTACACCAGAGAGCATTGGAGAGGTTAGATCATTTAATGGATTGGCTAGTTTTTACTGGAAGTTCATTAGAAATTTTAGTTTAGTATGTAACCCTATGACAGAGACAATGAGAGGTGATAGGAAAAAATTTAAGTGGACATCTGGAGGAGATAAAAGTTTTGAATTGTTGAAGCAGAAAGTGACAGAGCAACCTGTGTTGGCATTACCGGATTTCAATAAGGTATTTCAAGTTGACTGTGATACAAGTGGAAATGCAATTGGAGTAGTGTTAAGTTAAGAAGGTAGACCTGTAGCATATTTCAGTGAGAAGTTGAATGATGCAAGGAGAAGATATTATGTTTATGATCAAGAGTTCTATGCCATAATTCAAGCCTTGAAGAAGTGGAGACATTATTTGTTGCCTAAGGAGTTTGTGTTGTATATAGATCATCAAGATTTGCAGTATTTGAACAGTCAAGGTAAGTTGAATCAGAGACATATGAGATGGGTAGAATTAATGCAGAGTTACACTTTTGTGTTGAAGCATAGGGTGGAAAATCAAACAAAGTTGCTGATGCGTTGAGTAGAAGAAGAAACTTGTTGACAGAGATGAGAGTTGAAGTGTTGGGTTTTGATGAATTGAAGAACATGTATGAGGGGGACACTAATTTTGAAGAACCTTGGAAAGCATGTAAGGAACCTGTTGTGACAGATAGAAGTAAATGGCTAGATTATGGTGCAGGAGCACCTACCTGACAGCTGGCCTTCATGAGGCAATTAGTTGTTTTAGGTCTTGTTTATGTTTCCAAGAAGGTCTGTTAAGACCAATGCATGTAATAAGGTCATGCTGATCATGATAAGATCATGCTGACCAGGCTTTGCTATTTTTAGTTAGTTTGTTAGGACAGTTATCATGATGTATGTTCGGTTGGATCTCCCAGCCGCCTGGAGAGTTCCCAGCCGCTTGGAGTCGGGTCAGTAGTACTCGCAGGCAAATCTATTTAAGCATGAGGATCGGTTGACTGTAGATCATGAATCGATCGAGCTAGGTTGTAGAGAGTGAGACAGCGAGAGAAACTGATCATTGTATTTGCATCTTTTGGAATCAAATAAAGTGTTCCTGTTTGTGTTCATCCTCTGTTGAATTCTATTGCTTGATCGATTTGCTGGTTTGGTGGCTGTATGGATTCACTGATCCATTCCACCGGTTGATTCGTCTGATCGGTGGAATGGTTATGTACAGTAGGTTAGTAGTTAGTTTGTTTGTTTGCATGCAGGTGTGCAGGATCGCGGCCGAAAGGTGTTGAAGACCCTAGCATGGGCATGTGCTAGGTCGAGCTGATAAAGTGTGGTAGATCACCCTGGAAGTGGATCGAGTCATCCCTGGAGGATCGGCGAAGTGAAATTTCGCTAAGACTAAAAGTTCGTGAAAACGGCATCATCAGGATATTTCAGCAAATATCCTGCAGTTGCTTTGGGCATCGGCATCCGGATAAGTGGAGGAGATCGGCATGATGCAGTCGAGTGCATGAAGCGCAAGTGCGTCGGGGTGATCATCATCAGGAGTTGCCGGAGAGGAGCGTATCGGCATCAGGTAGAAGATCGGGTCATGAAACTGTTGAAGTTTGCATGTCGCAAGTGCATCAGGATGTTTTAAGTTGGATATATACTCAGCGTATATATCGCCGTCAGGATCATCTCTCGGGAGTGCCCATCATCCGCGTATTGCTAGCAGATGCGGGAGTGAAAGTTCATTTTTTTGACTAAGTGTTGAAGAGGTCATCAGGATATTGTGTGACGTCATCGTCATCAGGATATGACGTCATCGTCATCAGGATATTGAGGTATCCCCCCTATGCAAATTTATCCTGCTGTCATTAAGTGCTTTGGTATCGGCAGAAAGTTGTGTTGACATCATCAGGAGGTCTCGAGGGAACCGGATAAATCATATCATGATGTTGTTGCTTGTGTCGTCGGCTAGCGGAGCATCGAAGGGAAGGTGCTGAAGTGGTCGTCATCAGGATATTTGGAGCAACCGGATATTTGATATCCTGCTGACGAAGGTGGTGTCGCATATCATGATGATGCCGCTAGTGTTTGGTGCCTGATGAACAGTGCAACAGGAGGATGTTTGCGCTAGTTGAACATCATGATGATGATGATAGGCGGAAAACGGAGGAAGTGAACAGTAGTCGGCAGGAAGATAATTGTGCTCGTCTGAAATATGATGATGATGATGCTGACAGTGTAAAGCGAAATATGATGATGATGATGATGAGGATGGGCTGCAGACGTCCATGCTGTATTATAAGGTTATAGTGTGGATGCCTCTGCATCATAGTGGTATCAGAGCTCAGCAAAACATCTGGGCTGTTGTGTGTTGATTCTGTCACCGAAAGGGCAGAGGTAGAGTTGAATTGTGTGTTGTGTGTTGATTAAGAGGTTGACAAAATGCCTCCGAAAGGTAGTGGTACTGCAAGGGAATTGCAGGAAATGAAGGAGAAACATGCTAGAGAGATGAGGAAGATGAAGGAGCTTGCTGAAGCACTTCAAGCCAGGCTGACAGCCCTGGAAAAGAACAAAAAGAGGGAAGTGGAAGACAGTGAGTCTGAAGAAGATGAAGATACTGTTGAAGAGTATGAAGAGGTAGCTTAAGATCTGGATGCTGAAGACCAGAGATTGGCAAAATTGTTAAAGGCAGTGCAGAGTGATAAACCTAAGGTAAAGGTTGATGTTTCCAAGTATACTGGAAGTTTGAATGAAGATGAGTTGCTGGATTGGATTGCTGCACTTGATAATCACTTTGAATGTGAAGATGTTGCTGAGGATCAGAAGGTAAAGATTGCAAAGACCAAGTTAGGAGGTCATGCTTTGGTATGGTGGGATTATGTACAATCTGAGAGAAGGAAACAAGGGAAGTCAAAGATTACTTCATGGGATAAGATGGTAGCAAGGATAAAAGGTAAATTCTTGCCAAGGGATTATGAAATCCAGATGTTTAAGAAGCTGCAATTTTTAAAGCAGAAGGAAAGGGATGTGAAGACATATACTGAGGAGTTTTATAAGTTGAGTATGAGATCTGGTCATCATGAGAATGAGGTAGAAAAGGTGGCTAGGTACTTGGCTGGTTTGAGGTTTAACATACAGGATGAGTTAGTTTTAGCTAACCCTAAGAATGTGGAGGATTGTTACCAAATGGCAATCAGGATTGAAGAAAAGATGAATAGAGGACATGATAAGTCCATGAGAGGAAGAGGAAACAATAGGGGAAGAGGAGCAGCCCCTACACAAAAGCAAACCAATGAGGGTCAAGAAGACACTGGTAAAGGACAGGGACAGTCTGATTTCAGGGGTGGATGGAAAGGTAATAGAGGAAGATTTGGAGGTGGTAGAGGTTCTACTACATTTTCAGGAAAATGTTACACCTGTGGAGAGTTTGGTCATCCATCTTTCAAATGTCCAGAAAACAAAGGTTCATCATCCAGAAATGATAGAACTAATGACAAGAGAGTACAACTGGTACAAGGAGAGACAGTAGAGCAAAGTGCACAGAGTTCAAACACTTATCACAAGGATAAGGAGCCTGATAATTATGCATACCCAGAGAGTGGAGAGTCTCTGCTGATGAGAAGAACAGCAACTACCATGAAGGTACATGACAAAGAATCCCCACAAAGAAGAGCTCTTTTCAAGACCATCTGCAAGAGCAAAGGTAAAAAATGTAAGGTTGTCATTGATACTGGTTCAACAGACAACATGGTATCTCAGGAAATGGTGGATAAACTGAATTTGGAAAGGATTCCACATCCACACCCTTACAAGGCATCTTGGGTGAGTGATAGTCAATCACTTTTTGTCTCTGAACAGGCATATGTGGATTTTCAGATTGGGGCATATCATGATAGAATTTTGTGTGATATTTTGCCTATGGAATGTTGTCACCTACTGTTGGGTAGACCATGGCAATTTGATAGAAGGGTACTGTATGATGGGTACGCTAATACCTACACCATCAAGAAAGATGGGCAGACTATTAAGTTGATGCCATTGCAGGCAGATGCTGCAGCACAGGGGGCAGCCAAAATCATTTTAATGGGAAAGAAGGAGTATGTGCAGATGCCTAGAGGCGCAGGCATAAAGACAGTTGAGGATACTGCAGGAAAAGAAGTTGTTCAGGACAACAGATTGAAGAAAGTTTTAGTTTTGACTGACAGAGGTCAGCAGCAGGTGCAGAAATAGGTTTGCAAACAGCAATCAGTTGAAAGGAATGACAAGGATGTTGTCATAGTTGGGACTATTGCTTGTCCTATCAAAGTTGAAAGGAAGCTAGAGTGGAACATTGCAGAAGTTCAAGAGGCAGTTCAGACAGAGGTTCTGGTCAGACAACCTGGCAAACACAGGGTATGTGAGAGAAAGGCCTACATCAACAGGCATGAGGATTTACTTGCCAGAAAGCAAGTTACAGTTCAGAAGTCTTGGAGCAGCCAAGAGACAGCAGAGGACAAAGCTGGAACAGATCAGCATATTGCTAAAGCAAAGTGTAAAGGTGGAGGACTTCCACATACTAAACTCATGGGACATGAGTTCTTTTCTGTTGGGGAGTATGGTGCAGGAGCACCTACCTGACAGCTGGCCTTCATGAGGTAGTTAGTTGTTTTAGGTCTTGTTTATGTTTCCAAGAAGGTCTGTTAAGACCAATGCATGTAATAAGGTCATGCTGATCATGATAAGATCATGCTGACCAGGCTTTGCTATTTTTAGTTAGTTTGTTAGGACAGTTGTCATGATGTATGTTCAGTTGGATCTCCCAGCCGCCTGGAGAGTTCCCAGCCGCTTGGAGTCGGGTCAGTAGTACTCGTAGGCAAATCTATTTAAGCATGAGGATCGGTTGACTGTAGATCATGAATCGATCGAGCTAGGTTGTAGAGAGTGAGACAGCGAGAGAAACTGATCATTGTATTTGCATCTTTTGAAATCAAATAAAGTGTTCCTGTTTGTGTTCATCCTCTGTTGAATTCTATTGCTTGATCGATTTGCTGGTTTGGTGGCTGTATGGATTCACTGATCCATTCCACCGGTTGATTCGTCTGATCGGTGGAATGGTTATGTACAGTAGGTTAGTAGTTAGTTTGTTTGTTTGCATGTAGGTGTGCAGGATCGCGGCCGAAAGGTGTTGAAGACCCTAGCATGGGCATGTGCTAGGTCGAGCTGATAAAGTGTGGTAGATCACCCTGGAAGTGGATCGAGTCATCCCTAGAGGATCGGCGAAGTGAAATTTTGCTAAGACTAAAAGTTCGTGAAAACGGCATCATCAGGATATTTCGGCAAATATCCTGCAGTTGCTTTGGGCATCGGCATCCGGATAAGTGGAGGAGATCGGCATGATGCAGTCGAGTGCATGAAGAGCAAGTGCGTCGGGGTGATCATCATCAGGAGTTGCCGGAGAGGAGCGTATCGACATCAGGTAGAAGATCAGGTCATGAAACTGTTGAAGTTTGCATGTCGCAAGTGCATCAGGATGTTTTAAGTCGGATATATACTCAGCGTATATATCGCCGTCAGGATCATCTCTCGGGAGTGCCCATCATCCGCGTATCGCTAGCAGATGCGGGAGTGAAAGTTCGTGAAAACGGCATCATCAAGATATTTCGGCAAATATCCTGCAGTTGCTTTGGGCATCGGCATCCGGATAAGTGGAGGAGATCGGCATGATGCAGTCGAGTGCATGAAGCGCAAGTGCGTCGGGGTGATCATCATCAGGAGTTGCCGGAGAGGAGCGTATCGGCATCAGGTAGAAGATCAGGTCATGAAACTGTTGAAGTTTGCATGTCGCAAGTGCATCAGGATGTTTTAAGTCAGATATATACTCAGCGTATATATCGCCGTCAGGATGATCTCTCGGGAGTGCCCATCATCCGCGTATCGCTAGCAGATGCGGGAGTGAAAGTTCATTTTTTTGACTAAGTGTTGAAGAGGTCATCAGGATATTGTGTGACGTCATCGTCATCAGGATATGACGCCATCGTCATCAGGATATTGAGGTATCCCCCCTATGCAAATTTATCCTGCTGTCGTTAAGTGCTTTGGTATCGGCAGAAAGTTGTGTTGACATCATCAGGAGGTCTCGAGGGAACCGGATAAATCATATCATGATGCTGTTGCTTGTGTCGTCGGCTAGCGGAGCATCGAAGGGAAGGTGCTGAAGTGGTCGTCATTAGGATATTTGGAGCAACCGGATATTTGATATCCTGCTGACGAAGGTGGTGTCGCATATCATGATGATGCCGCTAGTGTTTGGCGCCCGATGAACAGTGCAACAGGAGGATGTTTGCGCTAGTTGAACATCATGATGATGATGATAGGCGGAAAACGGAGGAAGTGAACAGTAGTCGGCAGGAAGATAATTGTGCTCGTCCGAAATATGATGATGATGATGCTGACAGTGTAAAGCGAAATATGCTGATGATGATGATGAGGATGGGCTGCAGACGTCCATGCTGTATTATAAGGTTATAGTGTGGATGCCTCTGCATCAGATTATTTTATTCAGGAAGATATGTTGTTTAGAGAAAATTAGTTGTGCATACCTAAGAGTTCAATGAGAGATAATTTGATCAAGGAGAAACACAGTGGTGGATTGGCAGGACATTTTGGCATTGATAAGACAGTGGCTTTGGTAAATGAAGACTACTTTTGGCCTCATATAAATAAGGATGTTAGGAGATTTGTGCAGAGTTGTAGAATTTGTCAAGTTGTGAAAGGGAGTAGTCAGAATACTGGATTGTATAAACCTTTGATAGTACCGGAGAGACCTTGTGTAATACCCAGTTTTGATTTCACCCTAAAAACTAAGTTTAACCAAAGGTAATAATTTTTTTTTTTAAGTTTAAAACAGAAAAGTAATTTGTTTCTAAATTAAAATCAGGTAGTTCATCCATCGACTATCAATATTCATGAAATTATAATTTATGCAAAAGAATATATCCATCTACAACATTTAAACAATATGTTGTTAAAAGTTACTTAGGACAATTCTAAAATAGAAACTTACCAATGTCACTGCATCTCGATTGTCGACCATCCAAATTCAAGTCTCGGCAATCCTCAAGAATAAAGAAGAGAAAGTATCTTCAAGGAGCTTAACCTCCAACCACAGACCGTCGGTCTCCCGCACTCCTTCCTATCCCAAAGTGGCCCTACCCTACTCAAGAGGATAGAATTAGGATAACCAATGGTGTTTTCCATTTGAGTACTGGTGTTGTGACCTACGTGACTTGTTATCATGAAATCCCCTAGATACCCTCTAGTCAAGCATGACCACTCCACAAGCTACGCCATCCAGTCACAGTGAACTATCAATGCACTTAAGGCTCATGCATTACCTTGGCCAAAGGATTTAAAAATAATTAGCATTGTACCAACGCAAGTAATAAGTTCACCCACCCCAACTTGACTTGAATTAATCACAATCCTACAGAATCCTATAAATAAGTTCAATACAATGACCTCGATAACCTTAAGGTGCTTGAAATTCATCATGCATTAACGCATGACAATGATGTTTACTCTCTCTACTTCGCTCATGGAAACATTTCCGTCTACATGATAAAAGAATGGTTTCCTAGCTTATCGATTATTCGGATAATCTTTAAGTTAGCCCATTGTTAATTTATCCACTCAAGAATAGACACTAAACTTAACGTTGTTGTTCGAAAGGGATATACTGTAACCCATTTATAGAATATAAATATTCGAAAACCCTAAGTTTAAAATTAAACATTCTAAAGAATCTTCTTCGATCTATCGAAATCTTCGACATGGCTTAATCTTTGCCAATCTAAGCATTTAGAAACCCCATCTTGTTGTTTCTACTAGCAATAAGATTGCATGCAAGTCTAAGCTAGATACTTGACAAAAGACTCTTTACATTGTTTTAAAACTTCATTATATTAACTTGTATGACTGTAAAGTCTTCTCTCAGGGACACAACAGTTTAAATACTTTAATAGTAAAAGCATTACTTACAAAGGCAAATGGACTTAAACTTGTTATCATTTGCAGCAAGGATTTCAAATTCTCTATGGTTGACCGACCATTTTAAACTCAAAAATAGAGGAGGACTGCGAAGTCTTGCATGTTTTGACTTACACTTCACACCATTGATACTCCTCTGTCGACGGTTATCATAAACAAGTCTTTTACCTTAGAACTAGCTGACTTTTAAATTTGACAGAACCAAGCAAAGGTATTCGACTGGCCAAAAGAGAACTCATTCTACGTCGACAAAGGTTTTGCCATTGCGGCTTGTGATAGTTGTGAGATGTTTTACGACCAAACACTTAGTCTAAAAAGCACTAAACACATAACCAAAAACATCCGAAAGTTGAACCAACGACTACACATTAATCTCGACCTTCGAAGAACAATGCAATAAACTATGGGTTTCATGACTGTGGTGCGGTGCAGTGCAGGAGACAAAAACATTTCTCCATTTTGAAGGTGATAAAACACACAGACTATAGATGGTAACCATTCACACCTTACATCTTTAAGCAAATACAAAGTTCCTTCAAAATGCAAGTAAAGACATTACTTATTATAAACATAACTGCAAACTACGACTGCGCAGAGATGAGGTGAGAAGAACTTGAAGGTAATCTCTTGTGTCTGCTTGCAGACTGGTCCACAATGTTCGTTCTTCTCTAAGCCATTCACCTTGCTTCTTGCACAGTCTCCTCTTTGCTTCTACTCTATGTTGCCTCCTTCAAACTGACTCTAACTCTCCTCTAAATCCCGCCTAGCTGCGAAGGAAAAACTGCCTCCAACTCACAAGACCATGCCTAACATTAAGGGTAACTACCTAGCATGCATAACACTCTCCTCTTTTTGTGACCATCACTAGAAATGGTTTGGACTTTTTCCACTCAAACATCGATTATTCTCCAAAGTGGAGCTCCACACATGGCGAGGTGGCGGTTAACAGTTTTAACAAACTGTCACACTACTCATATCCGTTATGAGTAGAAATCAAATACAAATACTTTGAATAAATACTATGCCAACGACCATCATGAGATTAAGAGCTTGAAGGTAAAAAGATTATTTCAAAATCAAAGACATCAAGAAAGGACTTGAGTGAGTCTCTTTCTAGCTATTGCCCAATTACCAACATCACAAAGAATAAAGGAATTACCTCAAATCGACAATATAAATATAACTTATATAATTTAGTATATTCCTTTATGATATGACCAAAGGTATTACACACCATGGTCCCTAGATTTAAAACATTATTTAAACCTTTTAATATTTGATAATAGCCCAAAATAGAACAATTCAACATCCGTCAAATTTCGCAAGGAGACGTTTACGTCATACGCTCGTAGAGCTTTATGACGATAATGACGAATTGAGCGTGAATGCAAAACAAGGTTTGGGTTCGACTTACGCACAACTTTTGACTCTTGCATCAAGCCATTAACAAGATGCTGCTTACAACTTGATCTCAAGTATATACATATATATACATATAAACAATATATTAGTCATCCATATTTGATGACACGATTCAGAGTATTACGACACCGATGTTGATTTCCCATACTCAATACGACAACTTACGAAAGGAGAAAGACCTATTCTTGCAAACCTCGACATCTCGTCTAAAATTGACTTAGCCCATAATCAAAGCTTAACTCAAGGCATCTAGGTTTATCTACCTGATATTTGTTTTCAGTGGCAAGCACCCATGGGTTATTCCAGAGTCTATTCTCTCTTTCTCAAAGATACTTTCTCTTCTTCTTTCTTCCTAGTGAACATGTTCCATCTATTCCTGTCATTGACAATCTCACATACAATTTTGTGGTCATAGTACCAATGTTCTGATCAAAACATATTTATATCAAATCATTTCATTTTCATATCGAAAGACATTTTAATTCATAACATCAAATTGATCATAATCAAGTAAATTCCATAATTTCATAAAATTAACCTTTTCTATTCATATCATCATTTTCTATGATGTTAAAACATATCCACATAACTGTACTTTTTAAGAAAAAGTAAATAGTAATATTGAATCCAAAAAGGGGATGTAACACCTTGGGAAGACATCAGCATGGATTTTCTAACGGGATTGCCGAAGACACAGAGAGGACTAGATTCAATATTTGTAGTGGTTGACAAATTTTCAAAGATGGCTCATTTCGTACCTTGTAAGAAGACAACTGATGCAGTGCATGTAGCTAACCTATTTTTCAAGGAGATTGTGAGATTACATGGATTACCTAAGAGTATAGTTTCAGACAGAAACTCAAAGTTTCTTGGATACTTTTGGAAGACACTTTGGAAGACGATGAAGACAGGTTTGAAGTTCAGTTTAGCTTTTCATCCACAGACTGATGGACAGACAAAGGTAGTGAATAGGAGTTTGGGAAACTTGTTGAGATGTTTGGTTGGAGAGAAGACAGGCAGTTGGGATTTGATTCTTCCACAAGCAGAATTTGCATACAATAATTCAGTAAATAGGAGTACCGAAAGAACACCTTTTGAGATTGTTACCAAAATAAATCCTAGAGGAGTTGCAGAATTGAGAGACATTGGTATGGAAGAAAAGCGTAGTGCAGAAGCAAAGGAATTTGCAGATCACATGAAGACAGTGCATAATCAGGTGAAGAAGCATTTGGAGGATATGACCAGTAAGTATAAGGAAAAGGCAAATGAGAAGAGAAGACATAAGGAATTTGATGTGGGAGATGAAGTAATGGTATACTTGAGAAAAGAGAGATTTCCAGTTGGAACATATAACAAGTTGAAGATGAAGAAGTTTGGACCTTGTAAGATTCTCAAAAAATTTGACTCAGGAAATGCATATGAAGTGGAGTTACCGAAGAGATTGGGTATATCACCTATTTTCAACATTGCAGACCTTTATTAGTATCATGAAGCAGAATTCAGTGACAACATGGAAGAAGACTTGAAGAAGCAGTTACCACAACAAGCACCAGAGCATATTGAAGACATTTTGAATAGTAGAGCTGGACACAACACTAGAGGAAGACAATACAAAGAATACCTTGTGAAGTGGAAAGGCAGACCAGAAGAAGATTCATCATGGATTTCTCAGGCTGAGGTGGACCGTCTTGGTTCTCCCCTAAGTGAGGGACTCACTTTTTCAATAACCCTGGATGTCTGATATAAGAGCATCCCTAGTTCAAGAGCAATCTTGCATCAACCAAAAATATTTGCATTTCAGTTGTTCGTAGTTCAGTTTGTTTCCTTTCATTTTCTAGTTCAGTTCAGGCAGTTCAGTCAGTAGCAGTTTCTATATTTTGGTCCACATTCTGCCGCAGATGCATTTCACATCTTGCAGAGCTGGACTTAGCATCTAGATTCATTTATCTATATCATATCTAGAATTCAGAGCATTTGAGTTAAGTACCAGAAAGATATTGCTATCAAAAGATCAACTATTTTCTCATAATAGAGCATCCTGACAATCTCTGACAATCAGCTAAAGGAGAAGACTTGCAGAGCATCCCTAGACTTGTGGAGCTTAATGACACATCATTCAATGATCTTTGGTTCGTGACTGACCTTCCTCGAGATCCACACATCATTCCATTCATTTGTAGAGGTGTTCCACATGATTAGGTCTGACCTATCCATGTATACACATTACAGCCCTTCATTGGAGTTTGTTACCTTCGTTGGCTGACATGAAGGAATCTTTTGTACTGGAGATGATATATAAGGATGTAATAGATCCCTAGGCAAGTAGTTAGCGATTGATTCAAAATCCTTAGTTCAGATGTGATGCAAAGGAGCTTCAACACTATACCTTGTGCATGTTTGGATATTTTGTAATCAGGCCTGTGAGCCCAATTGTAAGCCCGCATATTGGCAGCCAATCTGTATTTGAATTCTATTATATACTAAATGACTGAATCTATGTTTGTTTCATATCTTTGAGTTGTTTCCGTTGTGTTTACTCTTGCTGCACGACCTGGACAATTCACTCTGTGAACCCTCCTACCGTGACTGCACCATATACATATATTGACCCCAGACATGCAAATCCCTTTGTGTGCCTTTGTGTGATGTTGCTTGTTTCCATGTGACATTGCTTCTCTTCTCTATGTCATTCCATGTGCACAATCTCATTGTACCATGCTTACAACATCATTTTTGTGCCTCTCCTTGGGGCACCTCTTTCTATTAAGTGAATTTAGGAACATATTCTATCCACAATGTTTCCTATAGATCTTTCACCTTTTCCCCCTTTTCTACTTAAAAAATAATTACATACTCTTGGTTTATGCAATTATTTTAAGGGGGCATGCTTTGCACTCTCACATATGCACATCCACGTATTGTTGGCATGCTCCTTGCAACATTAGTAGCTTGTGGTCCCAAGTACACACACTTTCTTGGATCAACCACCCTTATCAGGACTAACTAGCCCATGCCAGTCCATGTAATTTGTGATATTGTATTTACATGTGAGCCCCTAGTGACACATTGCTAGACTTTGTGCTCCATTTTCAACTACTTCTCATACTTTTTATGAGTCACCTAACAAAGCAATTTTCTAGTGCTTGTGATTTAGGAAAGTAATGTATGGTTCCTAGTCAGCACAACGTGTTAGACCTTCAACCATACTTGTCATTTTTACTAGCAACATACAACACGCTAGAAATACCTCTCTCTCTCTCTCGTTTGTTCTTCTTGTATGTTTGTTTGTGTTTTCTCTTATGTATCATGTCTAGTATGCATTAGATTATATGATTTGCTAACATATTTGTTTTGTAGATTATATTTGGTCTAATTTCTCTTGTCTTGCAAGATTATATATTTTTCTAACATTGTGATTTTGTAGGATTGCGGTACCTAATACTGTGGTTTTGTAGGTTCTTGATTCGAGGGCATGGTTTATCTGCTTGAAGAAATTTTTGCATCCTTTATAATATCCTATTGGGTATCCTTTTCATGATATTTACTTTTAGCATTTCATTATCTATACTTTAGCGTAGTTTATCACCTAGTGTCATTAGCCTGCTAAAGTGGGGGCAAAATGTAATATAGAAAATTGCATACCCTTACAATTTCATGCTATGTTTTGGACCCACTTTGGTTTCCATATCCCCTACCATGTTTATAATCTCATTTATCCCTTTCTTTAGCCTTTTCCCACCCATGGTTCCACGGTTTCACTTGTATTCATGCTTTCTCAAACCTCTTTTGTGTAAAATTAATCTTACATTGCATTGACCTTGCCTTTTCTTAGTGATTGTACCTTTTAGGAGTTGTAGCTGCCTAGATGCTAGAGCAACATGTAGACATTCATGCAATGCACTAGCGTACACTGACTTCCTATCACACAATATCCATTTTTTGAGTGTTTTGCCACCTTGCTCTATGTTTAGGTCTTTGGTAATCATCCTGACATAAATCTGAATGGCTATCCCTAGCCTTGGACCTTCAATTTTCCCTCATACCTCATTTTTGAATGGATCTGATCAGCTTATCAATATTTCAAGCTCTATTAATCTTCCAGCACTCTTTGGCTCGTATAATACATTTTCTTTGGTTATTGACATTCAACTCTCTTATGCAAACTTAGTATCTACAAGATTTCTCTAAAGGTTTTGAGCACTTTGAATCCTACTAGGGTTTATCCTTGGCATTTTACCTTGCATGAGGTAATTGTCTTCCAACTTTCTTTATTTCTGTTACTATTTGTAAAGTCCATAGTTGTGTTTTTTGGGTCCTAAAAATATAGCTCCACAATCCCAGAGTATTTCTTACCTTTAAGGCTAGGGGTTTGTCATTAAGAGGGTAAGGCATGAGCTCATCAACAGATTGAGGTTGGTTAAAAGCCAATTGATGAGAGTGGATAATATCTCCTGCACTTTAAGCTTGACTAGGCTCAGGAGGGTATTCTTAGAGATATTCCTTAACAGGATTAAACATAATTAGAAGGTTGAATATGATGAATCTTTACAATTATATCCAAAGTATGCTTGACCCCTAAAGTTGTCACTAGGTCATAGACTAACCAAATTCACTTAAAAACTCTTATTAAGCTGATGAGAGCATCATTGTAAGAACTGGTAGATGGAGGCATACACACATGATTCACTAAGATGAACACTTAAAATGGTTTGGTAAAGATATTTCTCGATAGTGTTGAATCATGAACTAAATACAAACTAAAACCTAATCCTAAACTATTGTTTGAAGATGTTTACATTTTGAGGAATATGATTGATCACAACTTCCAGGACCAAGTGCCTATCTAATGGGTAATAGAGTCACAATTTATCAAGAAGAATAATGAAGTGAAAATACATAGGACTAGATCTAAGCACACACATGACTCAAAGATATAGCATTAAGTAACAAAAAATGCTTAATAATCTATTATCAAATTAGAAAAATACATGTGCAATATAGAAATGACCACCACAAAGCTTGTAATGAATTAGAATGTTGTTACATTCATCAAATTTGCATTTTATTTGTACCAACAAATGTGGTAAGAGGAAACCCTAACTGCAATTTGAAAATTTCCCTAAAGATCTACAAATAACCATGGACACATTCGGTTACAAATACCACTTATAAAATTACAATCTTCATGTGCTTCACAAATGTATTACCTTCTAGATGAATTGAACAATTAGGAATTGGAACCTTAGAAGAAGCTTGGCACTTGTAGACACCTGTGGAAATGAAGAATGGTCAACCTTTTTAATGAAGAACAAGTGCACCTTTATAGATTTTAAAAAATTATGCCTTAAGTCATTTGCAAAAAATTAATGCACAACTGGAAATCACAAAATTGAATGCAAATTAAGGTTCCAACCAGAATGAACAACCCAAAAACACATTGAAGAAACTGGTAGCTAAGAATCCAACCACCACATTGAATATTGTATTTGGAGGAGTGCCCATAGGATTAAACAATGTTGCATTGGTGGGAAAATGCTCTAGATGAGTTGCAAGGGGTTAAATCAATTATTAATGGCAACCCTAGAGGTTGTTGGAATGACTCATAATGTTTTAGAGAAGATTGAGAATTTTGTAGGAATTTGACAGGGAACTACACATTGGAAATGAACATGAGTGGGAGGAGGAAGTCCTATAGGATGAGGAAATTCTATGGAAAAATAATGTGGGAGAGCATGTTGGAAGTGGATGGAAGAATGTGAGGAAAGGAATGGCATTCAATAGGGCATTGGGTTCCCACAAGAGGGAAGGATGGAGTAATATGGATGCTTGGAAGAAACATGGGGAAAAACTATAGGATCAGATGTGAGGAATATAAGGGACATCATGTAACCTATTGAATTTTCATAAAATGAAAACTAAACAAATTGGAAGTGTGGAAGTGGGAAGAAAAGGAATGCAGAACATAACATGAGTACTAGACATGAAGAGTCCAAAGGAGATCTAGAAGGAAATCGGGTTCTTGTGGAGGTGAAGCAAGTGATTTGAATGTGAAATGGGAGGTAGGAAAGGTATGTGGTACTTGACATTAAGACGAGATGTGGATAAAGACAAGGATGTCCTAAAGTCAAATTTGAGTTTTCAAAGTACAAAAAATAGAAGGAATGAACCAAGGGGAGAAATGTAGGGGTCTAAGTCAGAACCAAATCTCAGAGAAGGAAGGGACTACAGGAGCATGTTGGGACTCTGTAAAAGTTGAAAGTGGATGTAAATGAAGGGAATGAAGGGAAAAGAAGCATGTGGGGAAAATGTGTGGAAAGGGAACATGATACTAGATGTGCAAAACATACAATATTTGGTTCAAACCCCACATCTAGTAGGGAGGGGAAAACCTTCAAACACTGAAAACACTTCAAAATTGCCACAAAATGTCCAGTCTTAGATTTTATTCTAATTTTTTGTAGTATTCATCACATGAAGAACACAAGGGAAAGCCCATAAACACAACTCTTAGTCAAAATTTGACAAAATGGGCAAGGACATAGGTAAATTTTGCAATTCTTAGATTGGGTCCCAACAATGTTCTAGACACTTCTTGGGTTTTCATCTCCTCTTGTCTAATCTATCATACACACACTAGGGTATTCTTCCCCATAGACTAGGGATTAATCCCTATAGATTTTTTTACTATTGATGTTCTTAGTCCTAGATGCATGTAGAATAAGAGCACACACTCCTATTTCAATATTTTTATCATTGGTTGTCTGTGGAGGTTAAATGACCAATATAGGGGCTTGACCACTCTTGGCAAGCCCTTAAATAGACCCAATATGTTCTCTTTTCCTAGCTATAGGTTTATTAGAGCTCTCAAATGCATGAGGGTTTGCAACTTATTTCTCCCTTTTTCTTGTCATTTTTTTTTCGCTTTGATAATCAATAGACTACACCATTTCTTTTCATTTATGTATTGCCTAAGTTTCTGTTGTTATTATCTTTTTTTTCTTGCTATGTAGATTAACCTCAGGATTTTGGATAGAAAGCGATATTTTACCAGTTTCTAGTTTGCAAACATTGTATAGACAATAATGCATCACATAGACATTTGTGCGTCGCACCAATGTCCCTACTAGTCATCTCTAGTCCTCGGTACCAAGTTCCTCTTTGCTTGTTATTTAAAGTTTCGAACTTATTTTATCAAATCTATATTTTAGATTTTGTAGATCAACATCTTTTCCATTAGCATTCATACTTTAGCTTTGTGAAATTATCATTTTGCAAGTGTAAACATAGTAGGATAATCTAGTCTAAATTTGTTCTTTCTATTAGAAAAGAAACGAATCATTTCTTTCTAAAGAACCATTTTTATCTTAGTGTGGTGCCTTGAAAATGTAGAATATTCTTAGTTAAATCAAATTTTCAACATCACAAGTAGATAGTTTCATTTTGTATAAGGACATAATATTGTAGGTTCATGAGTCTAAGATGAGACATAAGATTTTGAAAGCCTTGCATGATATACCCATGGTGGGATAGTTTAGATCCTACATGACTTGCAAGAAAACAAAAGGGAGATTTTCTTGGAAGTATTTTAAGGAGGATATTCTCAAGCATATCAAGGAGTACACTACTTGCAATTAGAATGAAGTAGAGCGTGTCTTTCCTACAAATTTATTACAAACATTGCTTATTCCTAAACAAAAGTCAAAAAGTGTGACCATGGACTTCAACACATGTTTTCCCACAGTAAATGGTGAGGATTGAATTTGTGTTGTAGCAGATGGAATTAATAAGCATGCACAATTCTTTGCTATCCCTTCAAAATACAAAGCATAAAATGTGGTAAATTTACTTTTTAGAGGGGTGTTTAGGCTACATGGGTTGCCTAAAAATATTTTCAATAATAGAGATAACAAATTCCTCAATTCTTTATTGCGAGAATTATTTTTTTTGACATGTGCATAACTCACTTCTACCACAAGCTATCACCTACAAACAGTGTGACAAATAGAAATAGTGAATAAGTGGATTGAAGGATGCTTGAGTGACTATGTTTGAGATCAAAAATTAGCACAGGTTAAGAGGTTACACTTCTGAGAATATTGATACAAGACCACCTATCATATCTCTATTGGTATGTTTCCATTTTATGGCATTATGTTTTTATGATGCACTAACTTGAATTGATACAATTTTCATAGACAATAGAGTGCTACTCACATGGGTATTAGGTGTCACTATTGATACAAGGGTGAAGAAGAAGAGAAACAAAGACATCATAGTGTCTGGGTTGTTGGAGGAACTCACTGACAAAGGATGCCACTTGGGAAGAATTAGGATACCTAGAACATTTGAATTTGCATTGCTTGAGGGTAAGTAATTTTAGGAAGGGCGAACTTGCAATGTCTCATTTTTAAAGAAGGCAAGGTATGTGGAAACACTTCCTACACTAAACTTATGAGGAGAGTGTTTTGCAAATTTTAATCTTTTATTAATTATAGAAAGTAGAAACACATGCAAAAATAAAATAAACAATATACCAAACACAAGTGTATGCGGGGAAAGGTGTGTTGTACACCTTGCATAATGTCAATAATGTAAAATGTAATATCTAGGCATTCTTGGGGCTGTTAGATAAAAAAGAGAGACTTAGCCTAAAAGGTTAAACTAGGTCAAACCTGATGAGGTATAAACAACCTCACTCTTATGATGAGATAACTACCCCTTTTTGTTCTTGCCAACCACCCGGCCATGCTAATTTGTTTATTTTTAGAAGTAATAATTGTCCACTTTTAATTAAATGGTGTACAAATCTTTATTTCTGAAATTGATTAGAATTAGCTACTAATGTTGATATAATAGTATAGACTTTGAATAATTGTGCAGGACTTATGCATGGCCTATGAAAGGAGTGGAATTCAAGCGGTTGAAGTCAGAGCACCGAAAGTTGGGGTGCCAGAAATTTAGGCATGCATAGTGGAAAACTTCTTTTAAAGCATTAATTTATTTTCTATTAAGAATATTTGAGACTTTACGACTCCACTAAGAGCATTTACTATGTTTTATGTCATGAACACCAGTTAGTTGTAATTCTGTTTAAGACTTTTTCAATGGCATTTACCCACCATCTACAAATTAAGATTTTATAGTAGTGCATTATATATATGTAGTTGCTCAAAACAAGGATATACTATTAGGATATATTTTGAATACTGTTCAGTTATGTTCTCTATACTGTTACACTTTTATGATATGAATGAATGAATATTGTTAGAGTTGGCTATGATTGGAGCCACCTAGGATCTAGGACTTCATGAAAGCACAAGAGAGATCAGAGGAAAGAATAATGCTATTCTATCATTGAATGCAAAAGATTGTTGTTATTGTTACAATGTACATGATATGCCTTGCTTATAAAGGCAACGTGAGAGCTAGAAAGGTGGAGTGGAAGGTGGAGATATTCCTACAACATGTGCCAATTAGAGGATGATAGCTAATTGCACATGTGGAGGATAAGACAACTCACTCCAACTATCAACAACTCAACACACAACTAGACTTAACTAGACATCTAGAAGACTCACTAAGTCAACTTAACATGTGTGATTAATGTGTGATGTGTGAATATTATTTAACTAGTAAATAGTTAAATAAGATGAATTATTCACACAAGGGTAAACCGGTTAGGGGATAACCCTGTTCACACCAACACCCCCCCTTAAGTGCAACTTAGGGAGTAGCTGACTAAAGAAAGATGGAATGATGGATTGGTCTTGGCTACTAGGCCATGTTAGGTACCCATGTACAACAAATCTCAAGTGGAGAAAAGGAGAAAACCCCATGGGAAAAAACTCCTCTTCAAAAGTGAGAATGCATTAAACAAATGAAAGTGAAAGACGTGATAGTAGGACTCAACATGACCCCCAAGTACTACTTCTATCACATATGTACAATCAAATACCCCCCATAGGAGAGCAAGTGTGAGACTATAGGTCCCCCCCACAATGAAGTAGCTCCTGTGCTGATGGTGAATGCCTGAAGATAAACATTGGAAAGTGTCTTGTACCTACAAACAATAATTCTCCCCTTAGGAAGAAACTAATCCAAAGGCTTATGTCGAAGAAACTCCATCTACAAGAAGAGATACGAGGGAAGAAGTCTCATGATGGATGCCTCTGAAGACTGCTGAAATGTCCACATGTCAAAATCAAGGAATGCCACAATGCAATGATGTGTGTCCAATCTAAAATCCTATGTAGACTAATGAAGAACAACCTCCAAAGATGAAGTAGATGGGATAATAGTTGTGCTATAACTATCATCAAAGAGGAGAGATATCCCCTCAAGTGTGTCCTCCAAATCTGCAATATGAGACTCACAAAACAAGTCTAATATACCTGCCAAGAAAGTATCCCACAAAGCTGTGTCTAAAAGACTGGAATGATCCTGCTCAACTGAGGTAGATGAAACCATGTCGATGTTGATCTCTAAAGAAGTAGGAGGATGAGGTGATGGAAGCTCAGCACTAGTCTCATGAACCAAAGTGGGTGAAAGAATACCAAGGTTCAAGTGACCAAACTTCTCCTCAAAAACATGATTCACACTTGATGCATGAGTGTGAATATCAATCAATGGATCTACATCATCAGAAGAAACAAAATGGGAGAATGTATACAAGCGAGATGCATGATCAACCATCCCAATTGCAATAATATCTCTGCTCTCCAAGTCCTGAATGATCACTGAATTAGGAGTGAACTCAACTGTCTTGCTTGCACCACAATGAGTAATCTGGTAGATGGAAAGGAGATTGGTTGACAAGGAAGGTACACACAACACATTATTGAATGTATTCTCTCCAATATCAATTGTCCCTTTTCCAGATGCATGCATGTAGGTATTGTTACCCATCAAAATAGGTGGCGAAGTACATGACTCAAATGAAGAGAACATCCCTTGTGAAGATGCCATATGATGAGAAGCTCTAGAATCAAGAAGCCATCTCTCTGACTGAAGACTTGTTGAAGCAAAGAGTGCTTGTCCTTTTCCTTTGTTTGTCCCATTAGCAATGCTTGATATCCCTGTATGTGTAGATGATGATGGTGTCGAAGAAGAGGATGTACTAGGTGATGATGGTGGCATTTTGTTATTGTGCTTTTGAATAATGTGAGTCAACTCATCAATTTTCTTCTCATAACACTTATGCTCATCATGTCCTAGTTTCTTGCAATATGCACACTTTTATCTCTCCTTCTTAGATGATTCCTCCTTGGGAGAGGATGAGGACTTAGGTGATTTGGTTGATTCTTGTGCTTGCTCATTGTTCTTGAAATCATTACGTTTCTGTTTCTTGCCTTTGCTAGTTGAAGCCTTTTGATCCTTAGAACCTTGATTAGCAAGAAGTGCTTGAGGTTTAGGAGACTTCAATTTGCCCATGTGTACTAAATTAGCTTGCTCCCTTGTGAGTGATGTAGCAAACTCATCAAGTGAAGGCATTGTGAAAGCTTTCCCAAGTGCATCCATTGTAGCATAAAAGGTAGAAACAAAAACTGAATAGTTAGAACCAAGCTTGGCAAGGATTGAAAGAATCAATTGAGTGTCCTCTTTCTCAATTCCACATTGTTTGAGCTGCAATCTAAGTGATTTTAGCTTTGTGAAGAAGTCTTTGGATGCTTGCAAAATTGGTTGGATTCAAACTAATTAATTCATTCTCTAATTTGAAACCTCTCATTGTATCTTGTTTACCAAAGAGATTCTCTAAGGTAGTCCACACTTCATTAGGTGTCTTACAAGATTCAATATGAAAAAGAAGATCAGGAGAAATAGACAAGCATAGTGTTCCATAGGCTTGATCACATCTATTATACCACTTTCTCTTTTCTGCAGCTGTTGTTGGTTCAATTTCTGTACCCATTGTTACTCTATGAATTTTCAAACTTCTTAAATGAATCTCCATTTTAGTTTTCCACTCATGATAGTTATATGGTGTGAGTAGAGGAAGTTTGTGTGAATCCATGATGCAAGAGTACAAAAAAAAACACAAGACAACCCCCTAATCAAAGAGATCACCCCCCCAAAAAATAATGATTGTGGCACTTTATACTTAGTGCGATTTACAAGTGTCCTCAAGGGACCAAATTTGGGAAAGCATTTAAATCTCTTAAAAATGAGATTTAAAGGAGATTACAATTACTCATAATGATTAACCACAGCAAATAAATCCCTTCAAAACAAGTTTCACTTCCTCAAGTGCCAAAATGCCCAAGTTATCACTCAAAAGCTAAAAAATTGACAAATGAAATAAAATGAACTTGGAGTAGAATCTAAGAAAAGTGTATAGATGGATTTGAAGGGCTCTTGAAGACCTTTCCGATGCTGCAAAAATCGTGAAAATCGGAGATCGTGGCAAGAAGTTGTGAGCTTGGAAGCCGAAAACAAAGATCTATCTTCAAACTGCTATAGCGGTCACCTGTAGTAGAATTTTAGAAAACTACTAACACCACTACGAAGTGCTCTCTGTCATCTTTCTGACCATATCTCATTTGCCCAATTTCACCTCCGTGGGCAAAAGTTATGCAAAAAAGAAAAAAAGCCCCCTTTTAGGGCTTTGAGGGGCAAAAATGGCCCCTGTCGCTGATGTCAGCGGAATATTCCCTTTGCTGGGAAAAAAAAATACTTCCCCCCTGGAAAAGTAAGAAAATGCCGAAAAATAACCCTTTGACTAGAAAACTACCTTTGAAGCAAAACAAAACTGTTTGTCTGTAATCGTTGATTTTGGTCCCGAAACTGTCGTTGTTCTCGCAGAAAAACGCGTAACTGTGGAGGAGGTGGTTTAGCAAAGTTGTAGGCTGTTTTAAGGCAATTTAATGCTGCTGAAGCTAGAGATGATACCATCAGCAATGTGCAATATCGCCGAGCTTAGAAGTTTCTCGGTGTGAATTTTTAAACAGCATGAGACAATGAAAACTAGTCTGAAAGGACGCAAAACCACTTGATTTGAGGGCAAAACGACCCGTTCTAGGCCGAAACCACCTTTGACCTAGTCGAAACCACCATTTTTTGTCCTAAAACCACCTTTTTATTGGTGGAAAACACATGTTTGTAGGGCAAAACCACCGATGGAGAGAAGAAAACCGCCTCTATGTTTTCATCAAACCACTGTCAGAAGTTGAAAATGAGCCTTTGACTAGGATGAAACTGCCTGCTGATTTGATTGAAGGTGGCCGCCGTTTAAAACTTCCCGTCGTTTGACCTCAAAACCGCAACTTGATTGTGGAGTTTGTGATTTCTGGCTATGTAGCTGATAGAGATTTGGACCACCCGAGATTTGGGAGATCGCAGAGACCGCCGGCGTGTGGTTTAATTCTTGTGTTGGAAATACAATGCCAGTATTGCATGGCTGCGGTGGTGAGATGTGCAGAGACCACTATATATGCCAATTGGAAGAACCAACTAGTTTAGAAGATTTTTCGGCATGAATTGTATATGGCATGAGACAATGCTCACCGCTCTGCAGGCTGGAGGTTTTATTGTCTGCGGGATTTAAATCTGTGAAGACTGCCGTGAATTGATTAACATACCATCTTTAGATAACCGCCGGGTAGTGCCATGGTTTGAGGGGAAACCACCGTTAATGGTCTTGACTACACAGATATAGGAGTAGGGGGCCCCTGCCAATAAAGGTGCCCCACGATTGGTTGTTGTAACCTGAGTGGAGCAGGCAGCGGGTACAGGGTACCCTGTGATGCCTGCGGAAAAAATTTCACAGAAAAAAAAAACTTTATACGCAGACAGATAAATTAACCTTCAAATAAAGTTTTTACCCGATAGATGATTCTGATGATTCCAGAGATTCTATAGATTTCGCTTGCGCAGAGAATATTCTCTGCTATGATTCCGTACAACAGAATCTAGTAAAAAAATTGCCTCTCGCTGCAACTTTGTCTGATTTGGTCAATTTTACAGTTGATCCATACTGATTTGGCCGCTCCGGATGCAATGGCAATGTCCGATTTTGGCCAAACTGCTCCGAAATTGCTGGTATCTCCTGGATCATGCCAAAGAGCCCCAAATTGAAACCCTTGTAAATTTTGCCTCTGATGTTTGATTTGGACGAAACGAGAGGCGATCTTGACTATTTCGGCTGCTCCGAATGCAATGGTGAAGTCTAATTTGCAACAACACGCACCGAAATGCACCTGCAATAAAGAGAAAAAAGGGGTAACCCTCACAAATCTGATGTTTCTATCAAGTTTTTCTGATTCTACAGATCATCATTCGATGCAAGAGAAGAGCATACTCAACTATCAAGATCCACCATAAATTGCACTCAAGATCTCTCAAAAAATGACTAACACAAAGTGATTCTTTTAGAGCTCTGACACCATGTTAGAGTTGTCTATGATTGGAGCCACCCAGGATCTAGGACTTCATGAAAGCACAAGAGAGATCAAATGAAAGAATAATGCTATTCTATCACTGAATGCAAAAGATTGTTGTTATTGTTACAATGTACATAATATGCCTTGCTTATAAAGGCAATGTGAGAGCTAGAAAGGTGAAGTGGAAGGTGAAGATATTCCTGTTGCAAGTATGGGCCTAACCGGTGTTGTCATTGATGTCAACATACTCAGGTTGCATTAATGAGAAGGATTGGATGAGCTGTGTGCTGAGAATATTGAGAAAATCAGTCTCAATCAGGAACAGTGAAGAACAGTGATGATAACAAGGTAAAATTCCAAGATAGGTTGAGGATCAGAGGATGCGGTTTAAAGGGTTTTTAGATGTGAGTCTTGAGATGTTCCTGTCAAGATTTCAGAGGTTCGCATGAAGATCTGAAGAAGTTATGGTCGCTCAAGTAGAACCGGTTTCAACAGATGTTCAGTGGTGACAGAGTGTCACAGATTGGTCCGGTGAGCTCCGGCATTGCATTATCTCATTCTACGGATTAGAGGGAGTGTTGAAGAAGTTCGTGTGAAGTGACAACTAGATTTGTTCATGGTTTGGAGGTTTGGAAGCTCCTTTTTCATTATGTCAGTGATGACAGACTGTGTTCTTGAAGTTCTGGATGAAGAAGAGAAGAATTCCAGTAAGTTGATAAAGTGTGGATGTTCTTGGTGTTTTAAGGAATTTTATGATGATCGCTAGATCATGTCCAGTTCATCTTGGTGGTCCACATTGAAGTTAGAGTTTGGATTTAATGGATAACCACCGGTTGTTGGTGTTCTTTCTGAGACTGGCCGATCGGATGTATTACAAGTCTTCCGGATGATTTACAAGTGTTTGCCGACTTAGATGATTGTTCCTAAGTTGATGTCGTGTATAAATAAGGGATTGTGATGTCATTTCAAAGTGTGTCTTGGTGTAGATGAGTGTGGCATAGCGATTAAGAAGAGTAAAAGGCAGAGCAGGAGTTTTTGGGCTTAAATGGAACTGATCCAGGCATGGTAAAGATGTCAATCTTCAGTTCAAGTTTTTGATACTTGTTACTTTGTAGACAGTGTGTCTCTTGTAGGCAGTGTGCCTCTTGTGAGTAGTGTGCTCGGGCAGTGAGCCCTAATTGACATGTGCCATCTATTTTCTTATTCTTCTAACAGAGAATAATCCTTGGGTTAATCACCCCGTGGTTTTTTCCCTTGACTGGGTTTTCCACGTCAAAATCTTGGTGTCTCATGTGTTGATGTGTATCTGCTCTGGTGTTTATGCTTTATGCTTTCATGAGTGATTAATTGATATGCTATTAAATAACAAAGAGGATTTAAGTGTTTGAATTAGAAGCAAGTTTTGGACAACTGATTCACCCCCCCTCTCAGTTGTCTGTCCTGAATCCAACAATTGGTATTAGAGCCAAGTTCCTCTAAAAGGAGCTTAACCGCTTGAGGAGATCCAGGATGTCGTCATACAAGAAGGATAGTCCAAAGTTTGATGGAACCAACTTCTCTCTTTGGAAAGGTCGCATGAAATGTCACTTGCAGTGTATGAGAAAAGCGTACTGGTCCATGGTCACAAAAGCGTATGCACCTCCATAGGGTGGTCTGACAACTCTAAATGAAATCACAGATGCTGAAAACAATCTGTGAACCAAAGAGGCTCTTCTAAGCACATTAACTGACTCAGAGCTCTCAAATGTTATTGACCTACCAACTGCCTATGAGATCTAGATGAAACTGGAACTTCTACATGAAGGAGATGAGTATGTTAAGTGTGCAAGGTTGCAGAGTCTAAAAGGGAAATTTGAAAGATTGAAGATGAGAGATGATGAAAATATTACTACCTTTATGCCGAGAGTAAATGAGTTGGTATGTGGAATTAGGAATGCTGGTGGAGTCTTGGATGAAAATGAGATTGTTGGCAAAATTCTCAGATCCCTTCCTGTTGCCTACAAAATCAAGGTTGCTGCCATTGATGAATTCAGAGCCCATACAACTGTCACAAGAGACCAATTGGATGGCAAACTGGCTGCATTTGAAATGACCGAGTTTGGAGATGATCCCCCGAAGACTGAATCTGCATTCAAAGCCAATGCCTCTGTGAAAGGTAAGCAAAGATTTGATCTGGGAGAAAACTCTTCAAGGAAGCTGTCATGGTATGATCAAGCAAGAAGAGACATGGAAGTGGAAGAAGCAGAAACAACTCAACTTGAAGCTCTCATTGCAAAGAGACTGCCAAGAGGATCCAATAAGTATGAAGGAAAATTACCCTTTAAGTGCTTCAACTGCAATAAGATTGGTCATTTTGCCTCAAGATGTCTGGAAAGATCTACAAGGTCAAATTCTAACAGACAAAGGTTCCAAAAGAATTGTTATTATGTTCATGAAAAAGATGATAATGAAGGAGTAATAGATGATGAATCAGAGGTAGGAAACAAATCCAGAAATGAATGGGTGTTTATTGCCATCAAGGAAGAAGATCCAATATCCTCTGAATCTGTCAATCATAAGGTTGTAGAAAGAGCTTTGGCTGCCCAAGTTGAAGAAAAGGATGATTGGGTTATTGACAGTGGATGCTCTCACCATATGACAGGTGACAAGAACAAGTTCTTAGATTTGGAAAGGTATGAAGGAGGAATGGTAAAGTTTGGTGATAATTTTGCTGGTAGAATCACAGGTAGGGGAACTATTTCTTTTGATGGAAAGAAGAAAACTGGTAATGTATTGTATGTTGAAGGATTGAAGCACAATCTTCTCAGTGTTGGACAGTTGGTAGACAAAAGTTATGATCTCTGGTTCAAGAATGGAAAATGCAGGATCTTTGAAAGCTCCGGAACTGAGATTGCATCCGGTACTCAAACAAAAGATAATATCTTCCATCTAGTTGGTACTAATAAAAGTTGTCTGTTTGTTCAAGTTGATCAGAGTTGGTTATGGCATAGAAGGATGTGTCATGTAAATTTTGATAACATCATCAAGATAAGCATACTCAGGCTGTAAAAGATCTTCCAAAATTGGTAAAACCTACAAATAGTTTGTGCAAAGAATGTCAATTGGGTAAACAGAGCAGAGTCTCATTCAAAAGCAAGGATCAGTCCTCTACCGGATTATTAGAATTAGTTCATACTGATCTATGTGGTCTGACAAGAATTAAGAGTATGCAAGGTGATAGATATTTCATGTTACTGATTGATGACCATTCCCGGATGATGTGGGTTACCTTTCTGAAGGAGAAATCATAAGCTTTTGAGAAGTTCAAAATCTTCAAGGCTATGGTAGAGAATCAAACCGAATTAAAACTGAAATGTCTGAGGTCTGATAGAGGTGGTGAATTCATAGATTTTTGTGAGAAGCATGGTATAAAGAGACAGTTATCTACTCCTAGGACTCCACAGCAGAATGGAGTAGTAGAGAGAAAGAACCGGACCATCCATGAAGCATCTAGGACAATGATGATGGAAGCAAATGTTCCCCAGATGTTTTCGAGAGAAGCTGTCAGCACTGCAGTCTATACCCTCAATCGAGTTCAAATCAGAAGCAATATCGGTAAGACTCCTTATGAACTTTGGTTTGGCATTACTCCTACTGTAAGATATTTCAGAGTCTTTGGTAGCAAATGTTACATCAAAAGAGATGAAGATTTAGGCAAGTTTGATGCTAGAAGTGATGAAGGAATATTCTTGGGTTACTCTACTCAAAGCAAAGCATACCGGTGTTATAACAAGAGACTAAGAAAGATGATAGAAAGTACAAATGTGAAGGTTGATGAGGGAATAGAGAAACCCTCAAGGTTTTATGAGTATGATGAAGATGATCATAATGATGTTCTGGTTCAAGGAGCTCAATCCTCTCCTGAAAGTTAGATTCAAACTGATCCGGTAAATCAGGAAGAAGAGATAGGTCTGAATGAGCCTGATCAAGAAGCAGAAGTGCAAGAGACCCCCAAAGTTCCAAGGTATGTAAGACTGAACCACTCTAAAGATCAGATCATAGGTGACAAAAGCAAAGGTGTGCAAACTAGAAGGAAAATTGCTCAAAATTTAGATGAATATTGTCTGATTTCAAAGATTGAACCGAAGACAATAAATGAAGCCTACAATGATGAAAATTGGACCAAAGCAATGGAGGAAGAGTTGATGCAAATTGAGAAAAATCACACTTGGGATCTTGTTCCTAGACCTAGAAACAAGAATGTGATTGGAACCAAATGGGTCTTCTGGAACAAACTAAATGAAGTTGGTGAAGTAATCAGAAATAAGGCTAGATTAGTCTACAAAGGCTACTCTCAAATAGACGGGATTGATTTTGAAGAAACCTTTGCTCCGGTGGCAAGAATTGAAGTAGTCAGACTATTTCTTGCATTTGCTACCTTCAAGGATTTCAAAGTGTATCAGATGGATGTCAAATCTGCTTTCCTGAATGGTGACTTAGAAGAAGAAGTGTACATTAAACAACCGGATGGATTTCAGTTATCTGAGCATGGTGATATGGTCTGCAAATTAAACAAGGCACTATATGGTCTAAAGCAAGCCCCAAGAGCATGGTATGAGAGGCTGGACAAACATCTTTTGAAGATTGGTTTCAACAAAGGTACTGCTGATAGTAACCTATATTTCAAAATTGATTATGAAAACATCTTGATTGTTGAAGTATTTGTTGATGATATCATCTTTGGAGGAAGAGACAGTATGTGTAAAACCTTTGCAAATCAAATGAAAAGTGAGTTTGAAATGTCAATGCTTGGTGAAATGAATTTCTTCTTGGGTTTGCAAATTACTCAGACAAAGAAAGGAATCTTTATCTCTCAGACCAAATATGTGAAAGAATTCTTGAGGAAATTTGGAATGGAAGATTCAAAGCCAATGAACACTCCCATGGCAATCGGATGTAAGTTGTGTAAAGATGATGACTCTCCTAAGACAGATCAGACCAAGTACAGATCAATGATTGGAGGATTATTGTATCTCACTCAGACTAGACCAGATATAATGCAAGCTGTTGGTCTTGTGGCGAGATTCCAGGTTGATCCCAGAGAATCTCATGTCATGGCAATCAAAAGAATTTTTAAGTACTTAAAAGGAACAGTTGAGTATGGTCTATGGTATCCTAGAGATCATAATTTTTCTCTTCATGCATATACAGATGCAGATTGGGCAGGAGATGTGGATGATAGGAAGAGTACAAGTGGAGGAGCATTCTTTTTGGGAAAAAGGTTGGCTTCTTGGCTAAGCAAGAAACAAGAGGCAATATCCTTGTCTACAACTGAAGCAGAATACATTGCAGCAGTAGGAAGTTGCACTCAAATTTTGTGGATGAAGCAGATGCTAAGAGATATTCAAGTAGAATATGAGGAGCCTATCACAATTTTCTGTGATAATTCAAGTGCAATAAATATTTCTAAGAATCTAGTGTTGCATTTTAAGACTAAGCATATATCTATCAAGTTTCACTTTCTGAGAGAGCAAGTGAACAAGGGTGAAGTCAGATTGGAGTATGTGCCCTCCAAGGATCAACTTGCAGATATTTTTACTAAACCTCTTCCCAAGGACTCTTTTGAGTATCTCAAGTTGAAGTTAGGGGTTATTGCCCCTCTGGTGATGAACTAGGATGCACTGATGTGCATCAGTCTGGTGGATATCACAGTCATATCTTGTGATCTGGATTGGTGATGGGAAGCTGCTACTCAGGGGGAGCAGCTAGTATGATTCTGATGTGTTAGAATTGCAAGTATGAGCCCTTTGCCATTGATGTCAAAGGGGGAGAGAAGACATGTGAAAAACAAGAAGTTGATGATCAAAGGGGGAGCAGTAAAGGAAGAGAAGACATGTGAAGAGTTGTTGCTATTAGGGGGAGCTGTGACAGAAAGGAGAAGTTCTTGTCTTGATGGTTTTTCACATCATATGTTGCCATCAATGACAAAGGGGGAGATTGTTGCAAGTATGGGCCTAACCGGTGTTGTCATTGATGTCAACATACTCAGGTTGCATTAATGAGAAGGATTGGATGAGCTGTGTGCTGAGGATATTGAGAAAATCAGTCTCAATCAAGAACAGTGAAGAACAGTGATGATAACAAGGTAAAAGTCCAAGATAGGTTGAGGATCAGAGGATAGAGTTTAAAGGGTTTGTAGATATGAGTCTTGAGATGTTCCTGTCAAGATTTTAGAGGTCCACATGAAGATCTGAAGAAGTTATGGTCGCTCAAGTAGAACCGGTTCTGACAGATGTTCAGTGGTGACAGAGTGTCACAGATTGGTCCGGTGAGCTCCGGCATTGCATTATCTCATGCTGCGGATTGGAGGGAGTGTTGAAGAAGTCCGTGTGAAGTGACAACTAGATTTGTTCATGGTTTGGAGGTCCGGAAGCACCTTTTTCATTATGACAGTGATGACAGACTGTGTTCTTGAAGTTCTGGATGAAGAAGAGAAGAATTCTAGTAAGCTGATAAAGTGCGGATGTTCTTGGTTTTTTAGGGAAGGTTATGATGATCGCTGGATCATGTCCAATTCATGTTGGCGGTCCGCATTGAAGTTAGAGTTTGGATTTGATGGATAACCACCAGTTGTTGGTGTTTTTTCTTAGACTGGCCGACCGGATGTATTACAAGTCTTCCGGATGATTTACAAGTGTTTGCCGACTTAGATGATTGTTCCTAAGTTGATGTCGTGTATAAATAAGGGATTGTGAAGTCATTTCAAAGTGTGTCTTGGTGCGGATGAGTGTGGCATAGCGAAGAAGAAGAGTGAAAGGCAGAGCAAGAGTTTTTGGGCTTAAATGGAACTGATCCAGGCATGGTAAAGATGTCAATCTCTAGTTCAAGTTTGTGATACTTGTTACTTTGTAGACAATGTATCTCTTGTAGGCAGTGTACCTCTTGTGAGCAGTGTGCTCGGGCAGTGAGCCCTAATTGGCATGTGCCATCTATTTTTCTTATTCTTCTAACAGAGAATAATCCTTGGGTTAATCACCCCGTGGTTTTTTTCCCTTGACTGAGTTTTCCACGTCAAAATCTTGGTGTCTCATGTGTTGATGTGTATCTGCTCTGGTGTTTATGCTTTATGCTTTCATGAGTGATTAATTGATATGCTATTAAATAATAAAGAGAATTTAAGTGTTTGAATTAGAAGCAAGTTTTGAACAACTGGTTCACCCCCCCTCTCAGTTGTCTGTCTTGAATCCAACAATTCCTACATGTGCCAATTAGAGGATGATAGCTAATTGTACATGTGGAGGATAAGACAACTCACTCCAACTATCAACAACTCAACACACAACTAGACTTAACTTGACATTTAGAAGACTCACTAAGTTAACATGTGTGATTAATGTGTGATGTGTGAATATTATTTAACTAGTAAATAGTTAAATAAGATGAATTATCCACACAAGGGTAAACCGGTTAGGGGATAACCCTGTTCACACCAACAAATATCGCCAGCATTGTTCTGAGTAATTTGTATGGAGTAATCTGATTCTGAGTAATGGAATTATTGTGAATGGGATTTACTTTGAAGCTGCTAAAGTATCACATGTGATTTGAACTGATAGTAGGAACGCCCAAGAGCTGGCCACTTGAGGGATCATAGAGTAGATAAGTATTTTTATCATTAATGTTGTTATTTCTGTTCTGTGCATGTTATGTTTAGATAAATGTTACTTTGTGTTTAGCTCTGTTGTGTGTTCCTGCAGGTTGTGGTTTTAAGTTAATGATCTCTGAATTTTATTTACTTGAAATTTCTGGAGCATCCACTCTATTCATAAAAATGTTGTTAGGTATTGATTAAAAGATGTTAGGTGTACTTTCAGTTAGTAGTTAGTTGCCTTTGTTTTAATTTCATAGTTAAACTGCAAGTATTGATTCTTAGATAATTTACATGCTTTCTAGAATAGGAATTTGAATGCTTTCTAGCTTAAACAATTTCATGCTTTCTAGTTTAATTTTTATTTTCAAACTTTTCAAAAATTTAGAAAATCTGCACTAAGTGAGATGTCCAAAAATATCACCTATTGCATACAACCTTTAGACACTGCCCAATCGACATAATTGACATATTTTTAAATAAAGTGTTAGGACCTTATGGCAACCTGTCACTTTTTGGCACCATTACCATGGATGATTCTTTTCTAAGTGTTAATAGGAGACTGCTTGGATACCTCGTTTAGAAAAAAATATAGTTGTCAGACTTCTTTTTTTGCATGGTCAGGAAACAAGGTCCGCACAAAAGATTCATACCAAGAACCCCCCAATAGTAGTTCCAACCATAAATAGGGAGGTAGAAGTCTCAGTTGAAGAACTTAGTTAGGAATTGATCAAGTAGGATCAACCTAAGACCTCCCAAAATATCCCAGAAGTTCAACCATCAAACCTAACCTTTGAAGAGGAGATCATTCAGCTAACAAATCCAATCTTTGAGGAGGAAAACATTCCTTTTAACATCATGGTTGATAATAACAATAATGACCCTTTCAATAGATGAAGAGCAAACCATGGAGATGGGAGAGCAAACCAAGGAGTTGGTGATGCACCTATGAAGAACATTTCACCATCTATTTTACCAACTTTTAGGGGATTATCCTCTGATGATCTTGACCAGTTCCTCTTCGAGTTCAAAGTCCTATGTCAGACATATGACTACAAAAATGATAACCAGAAACTTAAACTTTTCCCCTCCACTCTGAGAGACATTGCAATGTGTTGGTTCATGGGATTAGTTTCAAGGTCAATAACCACGTGGGATGACATGGAAACTGTCTTTTTAGACAAATATCAGAGTTACCATAGAGTCAGTGATAGGAAAGAGGAATTGTTCAAACTAAGGCAAAAAGAAGATGAGAGCTTGGAAGATTACCTTGATAGGTTCATCTTCCTAACCAAACGATGTGGTGAAGAAGCCATAAGCCCAGCAATTTTGAAGACCATATTTCTCAAAGGACTTGATGAGGATGCTACGAGAAGTCTAGATTTAATGGGAAAAGGAGATGTGTCCCAACTTGAACTCAAGGATATCACTGAATTATGCTAGAATTTCTCTCGTACTCAAGGAGGTATCCATAAATCTAGTCTTTTGAGAGGTTCAAATGAAATAGGTAAAGTGCGCGAGGAAATAGCAAACTTGAAAATTGACATTCTTGTTTAGTTAAACATCATTCTAGATGGAATACAGGCCAAAACACGTAATCTTAAGACCTTATCCATCTACTACCCTAGGTGTCAAAATAAACATCTGTTAAGAGAGTGCCCTTTGGATAAAGCTGACAATTTCCAAATTTGTGAAAATAATCATGCCACTAACCAATGTGAGATCCCGAATGCAATCAATAATTCCAAGAAAAGGTCACCTCACACTAAGGAGGAGATCAATTTTATGGGTCAAAGACCTAGAGGGAATTTCTCTTACGATCAGAATTCAAATCCCTCTTGGCGACTTCCAAATAATTGGAATAATAGTCAATGGATGACACCTTGGCCTCAAGCACCACCTAATTGGGGACCTTACCCTTGGAGACCACTTGAATGGACGAACTAGTCTTGGGGAAACCCTCAATGGCCAAACCAGACTCAACAACAATGGTATCCTCAAAATCTAATGCCTCAATGGAATCAGGCTCCAAATCAGTTCTATCATGGAGCAAGGAGGATGCCTAATCTACAACAAAACCTTTTACCAGCTCTCCAAAACCCTCAACAAAATGAGCAGGTCAACCAACCACAACTCCCAGCACAACCTGTCCCTAATCCAAAGAATAATTGTCAAACTACCCTAGTGTATTCGACAGAATAGGAAAACACGGTTGGAGTTAACGCTATCTATTGTGGAAACCTGCAGTTGAGGTTAGCAAAAACACTTCGGCAGCCTACCATAGTTGAGGTCCTTGACAAACCAAATGCAGAATCTACTAAAGGGATTGAGACACCTTCCATACCTTCAAATAAAAACCCATTGAGCAACCAAGAAAAGCCTCTTCCGCAATCCTCACCTAAAACTTCTGAGTTACCACAGGAGGAAGTTGGCCAATGTTCAACAGATCTTTTAAAGAAGGATCCCACCTTGAAAAAGATATCTCAAGAACCTTTTCCCGAGTGCCTCAAGGAAACTCCTTTGAATAACCCTCTGGAAATGACCTTACCCACTGAAACCGCGTTAATACAAGAAATTAAGTGACTCCATATTGAGATTCCCTTGTTACAGATGATTAAAGAAATTCCTAAACTAAACAAGCTAGTTAAACAATTGTGCATAAAAACACTAGGAAAGAAACTAAAATAGATTAATACTGTGTATATCAATGGATACCTAGCTGACCTTCTAGTTGGCAAAACCTCAACCCCAAAATATGGTGACCTAGGTAGTCCACTCATAATAGTGATAATCAACAAGGTAGCAATACCCAATGTACTCGTGGACTTGGGAGCAACCATTAATGTCGTGATGGTGGATGTTATGGAAAAACTAGGACTCACTGATCTACGTCCCACAACCACCGTATTGCAAATGGCAAATCAATCTAGAGCTATTCCCAAGGGTGTCCTAGAAAATGTTCTTGTCAAGGTTGATGATTGGGAATACCCAGTGGATCTCCAAATAATCCAGTCCCTCACACCCAAGGACATTTACCCAATAATATTGGGTAGACTGTGGCTAGCTACAGTTTCAACTAAGATTGACTTCAGAGTAGGAGGACCATTTCACATGGTCCTGATAGCAAACACTTATTCCTGTATCCCCTTGCTCAACTTGCTGAACATAACCAAGTTTGGGTTGATGAACCAGATGGTTTCAACAAACAAGAGAATCTAGCCTCACTTGCTATGGTAGTCATTAAACAACATGGTGAAGAGTTGGAAGATGAACTGGAAAACAACATGCAAGATCTTACCGTAGACTTAGGTGATGAAGAGATTTTAGAAGTGGAAGAGATTTTAGGACATCTGATCTACATTGATGACATCGAACATGATTACACCAACTTCACAATGTTACCTTGTCCCCTGGCTAATATCATTCAGAAAACAAATCACTTCTTCAAAGATATTGCTAGACTCCATAGAACTATACCGCATAGCTGTCCTCTCAACACCTTAACGAGAGAAGTTCATACCATCACCTCTAACTACCCTGGAACCAAAACCATCATGTTACTACCAGGAAAATCTTTAAATATCAACAGCTGGTTGATAGAGTCAGATGAGCTCAAATTGTTTGTTATTTTGGTAAATAGGTCCAAATCCTTTGCTTGGGATTATACAAACATGAGAGGAATACACCCAAGTGTTTATACCCACCACATCTATATTGAAGATGTTAGACTTGTCCGTTAATCACAGTGAAACCTCAATCCTTCTCTCAAAGATATTGTTAAAATAGAGATTGAGAAACTCCTGCAAGTAGGATTCATCTACCCCATCTCTGAAAGCAAATGGGTTTTGCCTCTGGTAGTAGTTCCAAAGAAAAATGGGAAGTGGAGAGTGTGCGTTGATTATAGAGAGCTCAACAAAGCTACCTATAGAGATTACTTCCCTTTACCTTTCATAGACCAGGTCTTGGATAATTTAGCTGGAATGAAGTATTTCTCATTCCTGGACGGATTCAGTGGATATAACCAAATACAAGTAGTAGCAGAGGACCATGACAAAATAACTTTTACCTGTCCCTGGGGAACATTCACGATTAGAGTCCTTCTCTTCAGGTTATGCAATGCTCTTGCAACATTTCAAAGAGTTGTCTTGGCCATATTTGCTGAGCTAGTAAATGACTGTGTGGAAGTCTACATGGATGACTTCATAGTGTATGGTTCCACTTTTGATGAAGCTCTTAAAAATTTGGACAAGGTGTTGAAGCGATGTGAGGACCATCACCTTTCCCTAAGTCACGAAAAATGTCTAATAATGGTAGAACAAGGGATAGTGTTCGGACACCACATCTCAGCTAAAGGGATAAAAGTGGATCCTAAGAAAATTGAGGTGATACAACAACTAGAGACTCCAAAGAACCAAACTGACGTCAGAAGTTTCTTAGGACATGCTGGATACTACCAAAGATTCATAGAAAACTTCAGCAAGATTGTAGCCCCCATGTTCTCGCTTCTACAAAAGGATATAGATTTTATCTGGATAGCAGAATGTCAAACATCATTTGAGATCATTAAGTAGAAACTCATCTCTACTCCTGTCCTACATGGACCTAACTGGAACCTTCCGTTTTATATTTATGTAGATGCTTCCAATGATGCTATTAGAGCAGTTTTCTAGGTCAAGAAGATGAGAATGGAGGAAAATATGTCATTTATTTCATTAGTAAGAATTTGAATCCTACTGAATGGAACTATACCACTATGGAGAAAGAATTATTAGCTATGGTTCATGCAATCAATAAATTTTGACATTACATCACATGGTACAAAGTAACCGTGTTCACATACCATTCAACTATCAAATACCTAATGAACAAACTTGCAGTAAATGGGAGAATATTCAGATGGTTATTGCTTCTCCAAGAAGTCAACGTGACCATTATCGACAAACTCAGGAAGTTCAACGTAGTCACAAATTTATTATCCTAGATTAAACAAGACAATGGAGATTGTGCCCCTGTACAAGATGAATTCCCAGATGAATTTTCTTTTGCCATCTCCATTAAAAACCCTAGTTTGCAGACATTGCCAACTATCTTGCTACTTTTGATCTACCACCAAACTTTATGTCAAAACAAAAGAAACGCCTCATTCAAGAAAGTGCTCAGTTCAAATGGATTAATGGGATGCTATTTTGATGTGGCCTTGATCTTGTTTTACAACGTTTTGTCAAATCAAATGAAACATACAACATTCTTAGAGCCTGCCATGATGATCCCTCTGTAGGTCATTACTCCGCCAAGAGAACGTCCCATAAAATATTACGTGCAGGATATTACTGGCCCTCGATGCATAAAGACATGAAAAAATATGTCCATCGTTGTGATGAATGTCAACAAGTAGGAAGACCCACATCATCCAATGAAATGCCTCTGCAACCACAGGTGGTTTTTGAACCATTTGAAAAATGGGGATTAGATTTCATTGGTCCCATTGATCCCCCTTCACAGGGCAAATGATACATTCTGGTTTGTACTGACTATCTGACCAAGTGGGCAGAAGTCCAAGCACTGAGAGTGGCTAGGGAAGAACAAGTTGCAGACTTCCTGTATAACAGGATTTTTCTCATATTTGGAGCCCCTAGATCAATTGTTATAGATCAAGGACCCTAATTTATGTCCAAGGTCTTGTTAGCCTTTACTAATCATTTCTAGGTAAGACATAAGAAATCATCACCTTATCACCCACAAGCAAATGGTCAAGTAGAAGTCACTAATAGGGAGCTTGAAAATATCTTGACAAAATAAGTTTCATTGGGAAGAAGAGATTGGGCTAGAAAATTACCTGAAGCTATTTGGGCCTATAATACAACTTGGAAATCAACCACTAGTCTTACTCCTTACGAGTTAGTCTTTGGGAAGAAACCTCTTCTACCCATTGAATTTGAACTTCAAACTCTTAGAACGACAATGGAGTTAGATTTAGACCTCGACTAAGCTTAGGTAGAAAGAGTCTTGCAACTTAGTGAATTAGATGAACTCTACTTAGAAGCTATCCACTAGACTAAGCTAGTTCAACAACAACGAAAGGCCTGGCATGATAAACACATAAAGAAAGAGAGTTCAATAATGGAGATTGGGCATTGTTATTTGATTCTCCGTATAAAGATCAGAAAGGGAAGCTAACGACTCATTGGTTGGGTCCATATGAAATTTCTGAAGTATTTCTAAATGGAGCAGTGCAACTTAAACCCATAGATGGTGACACTCAAACTCTCTTAGTCAACAGTCATCAATTACGAATCTACCAAAAACCTGTCAACAAAGAAGAATTCACGAGAATGGTAGAAATGCAAGGAGAAACCCAATGTATTGACTCTACTACGACAGAGCCAATATAATTTTCAGCTAAATGAGTACAAAAAAAAATCTTCTTCCATGTGTATGTACTTATAATCACTTCAGAGCATTTTTATTGTATTTGCGTTCTTTTGAACTTGTCTAAATTTTACCTTTATTTTGCAGGACTTCATTTTTAATAGAATACAAATTTCAGCACATCTTGCAATGATGATCCAGAACTTGTTTGTTCAATTGGTTCTGTTGACCTATTTTCCTCTGTCCAGAGTTAAGTAGTTCACCTTGTATATTCCTTGAAAATCCTTTAGAAAATGATCCTACAAAGCTTAAATCCTTCAATTATCCATGCTTTGCCTTGCCAAAAATCCCAAAATCTCACCTAGAAAATCCTTACCAAAAACCCAGAAAAACCCATAAATCTTTTGTCTTCAAGTGCCTTCCATCATAGAGATTTCTCAGTTTTATACTTAGCCATTTTTCATGTATATGATGATGATGTCATCCTTGTTTTGGGGTTTTCTGTCATTTGGTCGAATTGTATCTCAGATACATTTTTTCCTTGTATCTTGGTCATGTACAAAAGTGAATGTACATCGGGTTTGTTGAAGGTTATGTTGTGTGCATCTCCGTTTGTATATTGCATATACAATGCAATATACAAGAGCTTATGCAAAATATGAGGTCCGCTTTTGTATATCGGGCGATTGTATCTCATATACAATCGCATATACAAAGGGCGGGATACAAAAGGGAAGATGCAAAAGCACATACAAAGGGGGAGATACTAAAGTTGGGGTCCACCTATTGTATGTATATGCGATTGTATATTTGCATATACAATCTTATATACAATGGCATATACAATCCTGAGATACAATCCCGGACCCGAAAGAATATGCAATTTGGTTTATAAAGGCAGATGTGGTTGTATGCATCTTTGTATGTATGTTCGCATTGTATATTTGTAGATACAAAGGGCAGATACAAGGTCGCATACAAAGGTTAGATGCATTATTTGTAGGTACAAGTGATTATATGTAGTTTTGTTTGTATATTTCGCATTGTATATGCGATATACAAAAGGTTAGATACAATAAGGATATACAATGCGGACCTGACTAGGAAATTAAATTTGGCAAACTTAGTGGTGGGGTCCGTAGTTGTATGTTGAAGTGCATGTATGTGCCGATATGCAAAAAAGCAAAGATACAAGTTGGACCTGTTTCAATGTTCCTTTCTGGTTGATAATCCTTTGAGTTCCGCAATTGTATGTACATGCGATTGTATCTCATATACAATCACATATACAAAGACACATACAAATGGATTTTCGGTGAGACAATGTGCATCGGCAGCTCAGTTTGAGGTCTCTCCGATGGCGATAAAGATGCAAATGTTCAGCGATGGGTCCCAGGTTCAACTTAGTGGCCAATCAGATAGTGCCACGTGTCAAGGCCGATCCAATGGGCGATTCAAAAGGCCGATTCAAAGGCAGGAGCAAAAGGTGATGCAAAAGGTAAAGGCCCGCTTTTGTATGTTGGCCATTGTATTGTATATACAATTGCACATACAAAAGCACATACAAAGGGAGATACAAAGACATATGCAAAGTGATTTTATATGCAAAATACAAAAAATAAAGAAATTACATAAGTGCAAAATTGAAGGATTTGAAGGACCCGATAGCATGATGATGTCATCCAGGCCTGTTCTTTGTTCAAGTTCTATATGATGTTGATGTCATCATGGTTTTTTTTACATTGTAGCCATTTTTCTATGTCTGTATGCATACAAACGACGACCCTTTTGCAACAGAGATAAATTTGATGGCATGCATTCAAAATTTGTATTTTCAAACAAGGAATTTAGGGGTTGATTGTATCAGATGCAGGGCCTGATCATTCAGCAAATTCAAGTGATCAGATGCTGGATTTAGAGGACTCAGGAATCTACAGTGCCGTAAAACTTTGTTCAAGGGTTTGCATCCTGCTTGTGTGCAATGCAAATCTGATTCCTCACCTACCCTTTCTAGATTTTTGTGGCATTCATTGCTACAAATTAAACTACTCAGCTATTTTGCATTGATGACCAGAAATATCTCTCATCTGCTCTATTCTTGTTTTCCACGCCATAACTTCTAGCAGGTCAACACTTCCTTCAGATGCAGATATTTTCAGATAGAGCCCATGGGGCGAATTGATTGTAACCGACTTAGTTCAAATGCAAAATGCTATATATGCATATACATGAGATGTAAAGGAGGTGGGAAGATTTAGTAATCTATGCTTTTGATTCCAAACAGAACATTCCTCTACTGTAACCTTGCCTTTTGACTAAATACATGCTGGTTATTTTACCTCTTCATGTTATTTTAACTTTGTGTGATCTAAGAATGATGTGTTTGTGAATGTTTAATTCCTTCTAGTCATCTCTTGCTCCTTACCTTTGTTAAAATCAGTTTGATCTGTGTATGTTTATTGGTCGTATCTAGTCATTTTGTGCATTTTCTCAGTTTTGTGAGGGTTCTTTTATTCAACCTGGTGAATCACCCTTATTTTCAAGTTTTCCTGTTTTATCTTTCATTTTTAAAAGCATTCCTTCTCCCTTTTCCTCTGCAAATCTAGTAGATTTTAGGTGATAACCAGATAGGAAGCTGGCCTTCTCTGGAGGTTCTTTCCAACTTAGGTGACCCACAGACTTGGAAAGATCCCATGTTTCTCCAGATTGCCAAGTTTTACAACTCAGCAAGGGTGCAAATCTGAGAGACAACAGGTTCCATTCCCTTGTTATTCCTGCATTCTGGCGCATCTTTCAGTGATGCTCTAGAACATGTTAAGTCCAAATTGCACCATTCTGTTCCATTCCTCCTTCATTCCGGCTGCATCTTTCATCGATACTCTAGAACTTTGTTCCTGCATTATGGCTGCATCTTTCAGCAATGCTTTGGAACTTTGTTCTTGCATTCCGGCTGCATCTTTCATCGATACTCTGGAACTTTGTCCCTGTACTCCGACTGCATCTTTCAGCGATGCTTCAGAACTTTGTCCCTGCATTCCGACTGCATCTTTCAGTGATGCTCCAAAACTTTGTCCCTGCATTCTGGCTATATCTTTCAGTGATGGTTTGGAACTTTGTTCCTACATTTCGGCTGCATCTTTCAGTGATGCTCTGGAACTTTGTTCTTTTGTCCCAACCGCATCTTTCAGCGATGCTTCAAAATTTTATTCTTTTGTCCCAGCTGCATCTTTCAGTGATGCTTCAGAATTCGTTCACATGTTGTTCCTATATTCTGGTGCATCTTTTAGTGATGCTCTAGAACTTTATTCCTTCATTCTGACTGCATCTTTCAACGATGCTCCAAAACTTTGTTCCTTCATTCCGTCTGCATCTTTCAGTGATGCTCTGGAACTTTGTTCCTTCATTCCGGTTGCATCTTTTAGCGATGCTCTGGAGCTTTGTTCTTGCATTCTGACGGATCTTTCAGTAATGCTCCAGAACTTTGGTCTTTATTCTGCCAACATCTTTCAGCGATGCTTCGAAATTCTATGATTTTCCTTTCTTTGCAAATGCTCCAACACCCTCAGCAACATACCCATTGCCATCACTAGATTTTTCCATACCTACGCCACCTCAGAAATTCACACCCTATATTAACACCTCTTACCATAACACATGATATTATTGTAACAATCCATTGTCATAATAATTGAAATATTTCAGCCACCCCATTCTCAAATGTCATAATAAATTCATTACAACCCTTCGCCATCCCATCCGAATTAAATGACACCATCAACCATGATGCTATTATGTCATTATAAGTAAAGTGACTTTCAAATTGATGGCGACACATGAGGTATGTACATCTTTTATTTTAAGTAGGTATATTATTGTGAATAAAAATAAATGAATTGGCACGTTCCACCTTCCTTTCCAAATTTAGTAAATTGTGTGGACTGTACCTTCACTGGAGAGGTGGTGGCTCATTCACTCTATCCCATGCAAAAATAATGATTAAAATGCAGCGAAGCTAAATGCTTCAATTAATTTGTGTCCCAGCAACATTGTCAAAGTACAGGTGGTCATAAGATTGCATTTCCTTTAGTCTGCATAATAATCTTGTTGAAATAGTTTTTCACCATTAGAGTGCCACAACATTCAGTAGACACTTAGTAGAATTACCAGCAAGAGATAGAATGGGAGGAGCTAAGCGCAAGTCAGAACCAACTTCCCCAGATAAATTGTTGGCACTAAGTAATATTTCTGAGTTGTTTCAAAGGATAGGATGGCTTGAGTTCATGAAGAAATTTGAGGGGCATAACATGCAGCTAGTCAAGAAATTTGAAGAAAACTTCTCAGATGGGCAGACGATAGTACGTGGCAAGAAGTTTAAGGTAAGTCCTCAAATCATTTCTAGCTTGTTTGGCATTAAAGACGAACGTGTGAATTTAACAGAAACTACAAATATTTCTTATCAAAGAATAATAAAACTTTTCATAAGGGAGGGAGAACCTCATCCTTAGTTGTGAATACCTGTGGACAAAATAAGGGGTTTCAAAGAATGTCTATTGCAGAGCTGTGGAGAATAGCAGTTGCCTGGATTATTAAATACTTTACATGTGAGGGGCAATGTGCCACCATAGTTGGCCCCCCATTCTGGTTACTCACTCACCTACGCCATGGCACTAAAAACCCTGAATTAAGGGTTAACCTTCCCTCTTTCCTCAATGATTCCCTTGTCAATATGATAGAAAGGTTTAAAATTGGGTTAGGGGCCATTAAAACATCATGGTCTTATTTATTTAATTTACAAACATCATTTCCCGAAGAAAAGAAAAACAGAAGAAAAATGGCAGAGATTTCTTCAGAAATTCGAAAACCTTGAACCCTCAAGACATTTTGAGGAAGGTGAGTCATCCAGATTGGCGGCACAAAATTTGAAAGAACCTTCCCTTGTGCCTGAAGATACCCTTGTACATCAAGATGCCAAAAAATCTCTTGACAGTAGAGCGTCAAAAAATCCATCAAACCTTTTAGACCCTGAGGAAAGACCTAAACCATAGAATGTGCCAGAGGCCCCAGAAAAGCAAGAAAATGTGGATTTAGTGGATTCTGAAGATGAGAATACTCGTTCCCACAAAAAGGAAAAGAGGCCTAAGATGAAATTGCAAAGACCCCCCCTTTAAGAAGAAGCAAACAATTGGCTACTGAATTCAGTTGTGCTATGACTTGTGATCAACCGCATATTCCTAAAAAGAAAAGACAAGATAGGCAACCTTATGAAACTGTAGCCCAATCATATGAGAATGTGGCCCAACCATGTGAAAATATACCCCAGTCAAGTGCAAATGTAGTGCAGACTTGTGAAACAACAACTCAACCGTGTGAAAATACAACCCAGTTAGGTGAAAAGAAAACTCTGGATAGCAATAAGCCCCTTGAATCTGAAAAGGAGGTTGTTCCACCTGAGACAGGACAAGGAGAAATAGGAGAACAATTGCCAAACTATATACTTGTTGAGGATGAGTCTGTATAACCAATTTCCCCCTCACAGTAGCCATTGGAAACACAGGAAATTAACATAGTCCCCCTAAGTGAAACAATTGTCTCCCTTGGTTGCCGATGACACAGAACGAGATCCACTGGAAGTAAATAATGAAGGGCATATGATTGGTAATGATGCAGAGATTTCTATTTTCCCCTTTCCACTAATGCAAAAATTGAAAGATATGATCCATAAAAATAGAATTAGAAGAATTGAAGGCAGAAACTATTCAGTTAAAAATAAATTGTAGCAAAATGAGGAGCAAATAAATAAGGAACAATAGAAAATAAGCACACAAACTAAACTTTTGAGGCAAAAGGATCAAGAAATCATAACTTTAGGGGCCCAATTGGAGTAGAAGGATAAAACCATTGAAGAGTTGTAGTCTCAGGTGCAACAAATTGATGGGAAGGATAAAGAGAATTTGGTTAGTTTATCTGAAAAAGATAAATAGATTAAAAGTTTAATTGATAATCTAGTGCAATCTCTCAAAGCATTTGTAGAAAAATAGGAAAAATAAAAACTTGAACTCAATGTGGCTTTGAGCAGAACTGTTGAGCTAGAACAAGATTTGCAAGAAATCAATGTGAAACCAATGATGGAATCAAAAGAAGTGCAGACTAAGCTGAGTAAAATGGAATGGTTTCAAATTCACATTCCTCCAATGTTGGCCAAATGGATGGAGAGATGCTATTTCTTAAGGCAAGCAAGGGTAGAAAATGCCAAACTTAAGCAAGAAATAGTGTTATTGAAAGAATCCTATGACAAACTCTACCAGGCTAAAACTGATGCATGCCAAATTGGAGAATTGTTACTAGCCCGTAGAAAGCCATCCTGATTATATTCCATGTTTCTCAATGAACAATTATTAAGATGGAAACTTTTGAGAATCTCCTACAATTTACCCCATGACCTAGATGATAAACAGTTCCTAGAAGCATTTGAAGAGGCAACCCCTGTTCAACAAAATTTGCTATGTGAATTTTTCATACATAATCTATTTTTGGAAAAATACAGTGATTTCTTCATTAACCTTTTTGTTGGAGAGGTACAACTTATAGCCTTTGTGTCTAATATGCACAATCAAATCCATTGGTAGGATAGAACCAGAGAGTATTTGCAAGCAGAGAGAACTGTGGGACTCCAAATGAGATACTCCAACCGAAAGCCCTTTGCCTTCAAAGCTCAATTCCAAAGGATTAAAAGCTATGAAGCTATGAAGAACAAATATAATGATAGTATAGAAAGGGCATGGAGTGCCTGTGAGGAGTGGTATACTCCCCTACCTATGTATCTCAAATGGAGCGAGATGATCTCCCCCACCAACCTAAGGTGGTCCTATAGAAGGGTTGAGGCATTAACAAAAATATTATAGTAGCTCAAGACCAAGTGGATAGGGATGTGATATAGACCTCCATTGCTCTTTCAGCCACTTCCTACAAGTTTGGTCACTATAGAGCAAAATCCTGGAGACTTATATACATGGCAGATGAGGGTTAAATTCAACAAAGGTTTTCTTAAGCACCCTAATCATTTGGATGAAGAGGCAAAATACATATATGATCTCAGCTCCAAATATGATGAAATGAATAGGAAACGTGATGTAAAGACGTAGAGGGCTCATCAGAGAGTAGGAGGACCTGCTCAGGCTTAGGAAGGGGAGGGTGATGAGGTATAAATAACCTCATTCTTATGATGAGCTAAATACCCTTTTTGTTCTTACCAACCACCCCAGCCTTGCCAATTTGTTTATTTTTAGAAGCAATAATTGTCTACTTTTAATAAAATGGTGTATAAATCTTTATTTCTCAAATTGATTAGAATTAGCTACTAATATTGATATAATGGTATAGACTTTGAGTAATTGTGCAGGACTTATACATGGCCTTTGAAAGGAGTGGACTTTAAGTAGTTGAAGTCAGAGCGCTGGAAGTTGGGGTGCCAGAAATTTAGGCATGCATAGTGGAAGACTTCTTTTAAAGAATTCTGTTATTTTCTGTTAAGAATATTTGAGACTTTATGGCTCCACTCAGAGCCTTTACTATATTTTGTGTCATGAACACTAGTTAGTTGTACTTCTATTTAAGACTTTTTCAATGGCATTTACCCGCCATTTGCAAATTAGGATTTTGTAGTAGCACAGTATATATATGTAGTTGCTCAAAACAAGGATATGTTGTTATGATATATTATGAATACTGTTCAGTTATGCTCTCTGTATTGTTACACTTTTATGATATGAATGAATGAATATCGCCAGTATTGTTCTAAGTAATTTGTTTGGAGTAATCTAATTTTGAGTAATGGAAGTATTGTGAATGGGATTTACTTTGAAGCTACTAAAGTATCACATGTGATTTGAACTGATAGTAGGAACACCCAAGAGCTGGCCACTTGAGGGATCATAGAGTAGATAAGTATTTTTATCATTAATGTTGTTATTTCTATTCTGTGCATGTTATGTTTAGATAAATGTTACTTTGTGTTTAGCTCTGTTGTGTGTTCTTGCAGGTTGTGGTTTTAAGTTAATGATCTCTTAATTTTATTTACTTGAAATTTCTATACTCCTGGAGCATCCACTCTGTTCATAAAACTGTTGTTAGCTATTGATTAAAAGATGTTAGGTGTACTTTCAGTTAGTAGTAGTTGCCTTTGTTTTAATTTCATAGTTAAACTGCAAGTGTTGATTCTTAGATAGTTTACATGCTTTCTAGAATAGGAATTTGAATGCTTTCTAGTTGTTGTTCTCAAAATCAGCTACGCTTGTTTTTGTAGACAACCCCTATGAAACTTGTCCATTTCGTAATCTACACTCTAAGTCGTGAATCGAGACAGGTTCTCTTGGCCTCGTGCGAAGTCGTCTGACATTGTTAAAATAGCTTGTGACATTCCCCTTAGTTGATTTATCAAAATTCATGAAGTTTGACTAGGATGCAAGCTTATCAAAATATCAATTTTGACCTTTTAAAGGTGTTAGAATTTTTTTTAGGTTTATGTGCGAAGTCGGCAAATTTTGCCACTCATACATCTATCTTTTGTTTCCAAGTGCAAGGGTGGCAAATTTTTCTGCCCATGCATTCATTGTTTTGTTTTCATGTATAAGTGGTAAAAAGTGCCGCTTTTACATGCTTGTATGTTCTAGAAAGATACACTGTCGGCAAATTTTGCCGCTCCCGCATCTTTGTCTTTATTTGTGTTGAACTGGTAAAAAGTGCCGCTTATACATGCCATTAATGTCACCACGAGTTAACTCGTGTGACATTAATGGTGACTTTCTATTTTTGTTTTAAGTTTTTAAGTGTCTTTTAAATTACTTTCATTATGTTTTTCTTTTTATCCTGCCTAAGTCGACCTCATTGCAACCTATGGTGACACCTTCTTAAGTTCGTGATTTTTGCGATCTGGAGGTTTCATTGTGAAAAGCTAGGATTTGCATCATTTTTATCAGGTAGGGATACATTTTAATATTTCATTTCTTTATATCTAGGGTTTGTTGATTGTTTAGAATAATTGTATTGTAAATTTGTTTTGGTTGTTTAACTTGTTGTTTAACGCATCATTGTTTATGTTTTGAAACCTAGGGCTCTATGTTTCTTTTGTTGATTGATTTATTTTCGTCGTGAAAACCCTAGTTTTTTCATTCTAGCTAGCCTGAACTTTCTTGACTACATTTTAGTGCTCGGAACTTAGTTTTCTTTTAGGTTTAGGCTTTTTAGGTATTGAATCGGTAAAAATTGCCGATTGTGCTTTGTGTTTTGATTACCCTCATGTGTATGGGTGGCAAATTTTGCCGCCCTTACATGAAAGCTTTGATGAAGTGATATGTACCATTGGTGGATTTTGCTGACCGAACACCAAACCCATCCTACTCATGTAATGGCAGCGAATTTGGCCGCTAGTCCATGAGTTACTAGATTTTTGCATAAGTGCTAAGTCGGCGAAAATTGTCGCTTATGCATTTGAAGTTATATCCCAATGTGTATGAGCGGTGAATTTTGCCGCCCTTACATGAAGAAATCCTTGAAACATCCAACCTGCAAATGCAGCAAAATTAACCGCTCAAACACTTGCAATACATACCTCTCATGCGATGTCGGCAAAATTTGTTGCTCGAACAAAAAAACTTATTCCACATGCAAAAGCGGTAATTTTTACCGCCGATACATTTGCATTTTAGCCTACCTGCAAGGGCGACAAATTTTGCCGCTCGTGCAATCACTCTCTCAAATTTTTCTAACTTTGAGAGATTTTTAATTTTGCTTCCCTAAACCCGCTTTCCTCCATTTTTTGACCCACTTGCACTATATCCCTTTCAAGCGTATCCCCATAGTGGTGATCGTCGACATGCAATTTTCCCAGATTACCAGTATTTCCCCTAATTGCATGATAATGGATTTTTGTTGCAGTTTCTTCTGCGGATTTCCTCTCTTCACCAACATCCTTCTGGTGATAGCTTTTTCAAATGACTGAGTTGTCTCCAAAGAAGTCGAAAGCGATGAAGTATAAGTATCAGGGTGTTTTTCCAATCACCTCAGTTACTTCCAATGTCGATGACATTCAGGATACAGAGATTGGCCATGTGGATATGGCTGAGTTTGAGGAAAGAACCAAGTCCAATAATCCTAGTTTTGCAATGAAGAAGATTATTGATAGTAACATTCATTTGGTGTCATCTTTCCCGGTGGTAGCCCATAACATAGAGTTTGTTCTTCAGTGTGCTTAGTTTTACAATAGAGATACTAGGGCAGTGGTGGATGCAAATGGCAATGTGATAATCAGATTAGATCCTGAATTCATTGATAAAGTTTTCATGTGCCCTGCTGTTACAGAAGTTATAAAACTATATTTTGCTGAAGCCCAAAAAGAGTATGACAAAAATTCTGAGAAAGCTAAGAAGATAATCAATACTAAATGGCTCAAGACTTCAAGCTTAAACTTGTCTAGGTGGCCAAGGAGTTTTCCTAGAAGTGATTTTGTAGAAGAAGTTGGTGATCTTATAACCCTTCTTAGCAGGATAAGGGGATTGGCCTCTCCCTCACTTTTTCATGAGTGGATGTACCATTTCATCAAGGAAATACTTCAAGGTAAACAAGCTATCTTCTGGGGTGAGCAAATCAGCAATGCTCTACATGAGCAATTGACTAAGGTATCCACTACCTTCAAATTCTATATGACTTCTTACCTGGTGTATATAGCAGCCTCCATGAGAATCTTTCCAGGTTTGACATCAGAAGGAGATAGGAGAGTAGTTCCTGTATATCAGTACTATTCTCAATTGACATTGAAGGGTTCTATCCACCACTTCAGGAGGGTAAATGATGCTTTCTTTGCAGTGTTCTTATGCCTTTTTTACCCTTAGTTGGAGCAAAGAAGAGTTTCAGATGAAGCTTGGTCAGTGGTGAATGATTATGGATGCATGTTCTTACAATTTCCTTCTTTCTCATATTTAAGGGTTAGCTTTTTCCAAGGTCATCCTTATATGTTGCCAAGGTTTCCCTCAGACAAACTTGTTTTAATGGAATTATGTAGACAAATGATTGTTGTACATAATAAACAAATGGAGCTCAAGAAACCAGGTTTCAGGTTTCCAGTTGAAATTGGCAGGTTTTCAGTATCAACTGCTGCAAAGGCTAGAGCCATGGAAACTGAAATGTAGCTAGTAACCATGAAAAAATTCAAACGAAGGCCAAAGTTTGATTACAGGGGTGTGACCCAGTTTCATGAACCTATGGTTGAGGATGTCTTGGTGGACTTGAGGATAGAAGATGTCAAAAAGTTAGATTATAGCCGGTTATCTCTGGAGCAGATTGAATATCTAGGATTCACTGATATTCCTGGAGACCTAGTGGATGATGAAGAGTTGATTGATGATAGATATAACACTGAACAGGTTGCTAGTTCTCCTCTTCCTCCTATTCAATGGTCTCAAAAATAATTGACTTCTCTGAGGAAAAGGTTTGAACCTATATTGGATAACACCAATAAGTCGCTAGCAGATAAGGGAATTGCTTTGAAAGAATTCCTTACAGGATCAGAGACTGAAATCCAAGAACAAACAGGTAAGAAGGTGGAGAATAGGACGAAGAACAGGAGTGACATTCCCTCTTCTTCCAAGCCACCTAAGCCCAGGATCAAATTTGTGACGAAGAAGTCAAAGGCTGTGGAGAAAGAGCCTGAGATAGAAGATATGGAAATTGAGAAATAGAATACTGAAGAGCCAGCCACCGAGGAAATGGAGGTTGAAGACAGACCTACAGATTAGCAAGGAGAGGAAGTTTTGTCTCCATAGGAGAATGTACAACAAGAAATGGGAGTCTCATCTCCTTTATCTGACACACCTGTTTCAGTTCCTCTATTTGTTTCACCCATTGATATCCCCTCTTCTGAATCTCCATCACCTTCAAAAACAATTTTTGACAATCCTCAAACCACTTTTGATGATGTTCTTCGTTCCTCAGAGTCTATTCCTAGCCTGTCCTCCTCATCTTTTGATATTGGGGATACTTCTATATTTGATCATTTTGTAATGAATTCTGAGCAGGTCTCTAATGTGAATGTGTTAGGTGCAATTTTTACTAATACTCCACCTATTGTTTCTACTTCCAGTGCAACTGTAGTTCCAGTAACACCAACAATGGGAACAAATCCTAATGTGGTACTTCTGTGCTTCCACCATGGTTGTCAGCATATACACCAAAAAGGAAGAAACAAGCCATCTCTCCAGATGACTTTGATTTTAGTAAGTTGGTGCCTGCGAAAGCGAAGACCCCGAAGAAGCCAAAGATTCTTTCGAGAATGCTCGGAGACAAAGGACACAAATTTCTGGAGATTGCAAGACCTCCGTAGGATGCAACCATAGAAAATTTTAGTATGAATGATTATTCTATCTCTAGGGTTGAGCTAGGCAAAATAACTCATGAAAGTGCAAAGACTGACATGTAGTCAGCAATGGACACTCTGATTCAGAAGTTTGACAAAGAGAAAGAAATGAAGGATCATTACAAAGCAATGGTTGAACAGTTGACTGCAGTGGTGAGGAAAATTACTTTGAATTCAGAATCAGTGACTCATGAGGCAGTTTCTGTAGAAGATCCTATCATTCAAAAAGCTAAAAAGACTCATCTTAAGGGAAGAGTACTTGAATATTTGGAAAGGATGCGCACACAAGGAATCTCTCTGCTTACAGAGCTATCTGAGAAAGAAAAAATGGAGAAAATAAGAGCAGAACTTGATGACTTGATTGATGTTATTTCTCAAGATATCGAGCGCCTAGAACATAATCATGATAAGTGGGTGGAGATGAGAAAGCTGAAAATAAGCGCTCTGATATCAATTGGTGTCATTCCAAATAGGGATTCTTATACTGAAACCAAAGAGGCATTGACATATCGGAGCTGTGTGCTGAAAGATTTGATCAATGACCTGGAAAATGCAAGGAAACTAAGTGATCAAAGTGATGTTAGTCTTTTGCATAAATTGGAGGAGCTGCCGTGCAATCTTGTGTCACATGATAACCAATTTCTTTCTGTAGAAGAGATGATTCAGGAATTTGAAAATATGTTCCGGAAAGAGTTTGAGGACAAAACATTTTCAGTGGCCTCTGTGGATAACATTCTTGACAATCAGTTAACTTTGGATAATCTGAAGGCCAAGTTAACTAGTCACGCAAAATCAGTTACCATGGTTAGAGATGCAATAGTTAGAGCCTGGATGATTTTCAAGAACACGGTTAGTCCGGACAGTCTTGGGATGCAAGCAACATTCACCATGTATGATTTCCACATGAAGAAGGAAGGCAATGCAAGTTGAAGAAGCTTTTCCATTACTTAGTTTATTTTCTACTTTTCAGATGTACTTTTGAAATAATTTTGGACATATTTACGTGTACTTTTCTCATATGTAATTACATGTAAAAACATAGGATGTCCTAAATCAAAAAGGAATCCTTTGTTGAATAAGTCATAGTTAGTTTTTCTTATCCTATTTTTACTCTCGGTTCCTCTTATAAATAAAGAGGACCCCTATTGTAAAGATCATCTTTTAGTTATTGAAGCAAAACTCTGCCAAATTGAAGAGCATTTTGAGACTTTGTGTTCAAATTGTAAATCAAATTTTATTAAGTGAATAAAAAAGCAAGTGATCATTCAATCTTTGTGTTGAAATAACTTGTGGCGTATTGGAAATTGTTCTTATGTCCTTTTCCTAATACTATCTTATTTGCTTGATCAAATTGTAGTTTGAGTGTGAATAATCTGGGAGATGTTCTAAAGCTGATTGTGGAGACTTTGTGCAACAACAATTATCTTTAGTTTGTGATTTTGTGTTTTGAAGTAAAAGATATTGGAAAGGATTTGAACTACTATTATCTTTTGTGATCATATATTTTATCGTAGTATCAGGTAAAGACTTTGAGATGCACCTTATTCTACTTGGTTCTAAATTATAAATCAGTAAAAGGAGTAACGATAGACTTTGTGCTCTTGTGGATTTCTTGGTTATTCAAATTTGTATCGAGAAAGTGCTCTTTCATTTTTGTAAACATCATTTCTGAAAAAAGAGAAATGGATGATATGGTCTCACCCCTAAGTTAGTATTTAGTTTAAATAAGTTTGTGATAGTTGATAGGGAACCTCCCCTTGTTGAGAGGAGAGATTTATCTCATTACACTATGGTCGATATAACCATTTTGCCTTTAGTTAGTTGAAGACAAAATATTCACCCAACACTAGCTTAAATAATTTCATGCTTTCTAGTTTAATTTCTATTTTCAAACTTTTCAAAAATTCAGAAAATCTGCACTAAGTGAGATGTCCAAAAATATCCCCTATTGCATACAACCTTTGGACACTGTCCGGTCGACATAATTGACATATTTTTAATTAAAGTGTTAGGACCTTATGACAACTTGTCAAAACCCTCTTCCATTAACATTGAGACACAAAATGAGCTTGGCTTCTACCCATGAAGGAGAGCCAAACTACAAGGATTTTGTCCCTTTTTTGTACATAGGAGTATCAACCAAATCTAACCAACCAAGTTAGGGCAAAGTAGGAAACCCTAGTTAAGCAAGATCTGTGAATATATGACTGTCAAAAATAGATACAAAGAATCTAACACCACAAAAGGGATCGGAGGATAGATAAGAACTTGGATATGAGTTCAAGAGCAGAGAGGTACCAGGGCGCTAGGCACCCTAGACCCAAATTAGGGTTTTGTAGGATCTCTAGATCTGGGTGCCTTTGCCTATGTATCTTCCTATCTCCTGTCACTTGATATCTTTAGATTCTTCTGGATGCGACCTACACACAAACATGAAGGAAAAAGGGTTGGTTCTATTTAGGAGCTTTCCTAATTCAAGCTCTGTGAATGGTGTTTCCACCTCCATAATAGTAATGATGAGATATCAAAGAGTGTGTGCCCTAGGAGGACAAAGGAAAATATAAAGTAGAATAGAATGTTGCAATAAATCATAAAGGAGAGGAGTCATCGTGAGCATGGAAAACCTATCTTGCTTGATGTGGCATCACAACTTGACTCAAGAAGTTGGTGTAGCTCAAAGAAGTAGAGAGATCTTCACAAGACCCGCAAGAAGTTAGTGCAACAACAATAATCCACTATAGAGAGCTTTAGAGAAGAATAGAGAGCATGAGAGAGAGAGAGAGAGTGCAAGTGTGCCTAGATTGCTTAGATGTTCAAATGAATAAACTATCTTGATTATATATGCATTCTCATTGATTTTCGGGGAATTAAACCAAATGGGGCTGACACGAGGAAGCATTAGCGATGTCCTAAGCCGGCATACCATTAAATTAGGTCCAAGCTAAATGAGAAACCAGGGAGATAGGCACCCTTGTCCTTTAGCCCCAAAAACTTTGAGATAAGTCACTTTAAGTGTATTTAGGTTGGCCCTATAATTATCTTTCAAGTTTTGTGCATCGGGATCAAGAATTAATTGTTTTAGATCCACCTGGGTGCTAAACTAAGTGTAAAATGGCAAGGGTACACATTTTACTCCATAAAATTTAGCCTCCACTTTAGTGTGGGTATGATCTTACTCTCATACTTGCACTAAAGTACAAAGAGGACATATTTCAATCACTACAAATATAGAAGTCATAGAATGTCACCAAAATTGAGGGGTGATCAAGCCCCCAAGTTTAGTATTCTAGGAGTCTATGATGAATTGCATACACACAAGACATAAGGCATAATTCTACATACATGAAGCACTTAGAAAACATGAGACAAGATAATACATATACAAGGCATACACTTGAGAAATCACAATGTATACACACAGTACACAAAGTATACATGCTTGACACGAAGCAGACACATAAGGCATAAAGTATACATAGAATACACATGAAACACACATGGTATACATGTAAAGCACTCAAGTATAATACATAAGGAATACATAGAGAAAACATGTGAAGCATGCATGAGACATGAAGAATACATAGAGGACAAGAATATATGAGGAGAATACATGCATCATACAATAATCACAAGAAGCACATAACAGACGACCTTGGGTTAGCATGACAAAAGAGACCTCAATCTAAAAGGTTGTCTCAATCATCATGCATCATTCCAAGATATGCAATAAGAAGAATGCTAAGAAGGAGTTAGTTAGAAATGAGAAGAACAAGAGGGTACAAACACATAATACACATAATCCACATCAATAGAAGTGTTTCCACTCAAGGGAATGCACAAAATACCTCTCGCAAGAGGATTTACACAAAGCCTTGTAGAATAAGGTGTTGCAACCATACCCAAAGGTGCTCCAGCCAAACTCAAGTTGGTGGTTCTAACCCTTCTACCAAACATGCAAGGAGCTTCAACCTAGGAGAACAAGATAGACTCAAGATCTTACTTCCAAGCTTGTTGTAATCCTTTTCAAGAGAGTGTAGTAACAAAGATAATCAACAAGTGTTTTGATAGAAAGATGAGAGTAAGTCTCATAGCATGATATATGCCCCTACGTTAAAGTGATTGCTATCTCCATCAGGGATCAATTGCCTTTAAGGTAGAAATAAGGAAGAAATATAAAATAGGCACGATAGCTTTCTAAAAGCACATGCACAAATGATATGTGTTCTCAAAAGCTACATCACCACAAGGGGTTTCCCCTAGAATGAGCAAAGCAAGGTGATGCTTGTAGGCATGATACACAATGGATTGTGTAGCCATGGTATGACGCTGAACATTACAACAAGGTGCCACATAAATAAAGTGTTATAACTATGAAGATGATGGAGGAAGGATTATGTGAAAGTATAGTACACATAATTTGAATCAACATTAAAGAATGCTAGATCATCCAAAAGAAAAAGAAGGAAATTGCAATTTACAACATATAGAATAATGAAGATACATATAGAGGAATGACACAACATGTTCTTTCTCCTTGTACCTTTGTACTAATAGGGGTACCAAGGAAGAACTAACAATCAACAAAACATCACAATACAAGGATAAAAATGCTTACAAGCATAACACAAATGAGAGGGAGGGACCACACTTACGAGCTGGCCTATAACAAATCATCCCCCCAACTTGCTTATTATAAAATGGATGGAGGAGAAGGTGTTATAGGGACTACATCAAGCACGATGAAAAGTGCTAGAGCCATACTGTGTTTGAAGTTGTTGAATTCAGTCACCCAAGACTTGACATTTCTTAGTAGAATGGCTAAGCGCTTGATGATATGCACAATAATGAGGTGGTGAATGATTATTGTGTTGAATCTTTTTGTGTGTTGGAGGAGGAAGAGTGATTAAGTGGTCTTTGAGTAGACTCGACAACATACATTCTTGTTGAGATAGAAGAGAAGATATAGGTGGAGTAGGAAGCAATCCTTTTTGTTGTGAACATGGTAGAGAGAACATAGGAGAAGGCTAGAAACCTAAACCTACCTTAGACAAGTGCAGTGTTGGTTCCATGGGTTCCTTAATTCCTTGTTCTTTGCATCCTAACCCATTTCCATTGTATCCTTGTTTAGAAAGGATTTTGAATCCATGCCCATAATGCATCTCCAAGTCTGAAGGAAGAGGAGAGGTCATATGACTATCTTTGTTGAAATGGGAACTGTCATTATGTGTTGAAGATGGAGAAGGATCATTCTTTTTATCATGGTGAGGAGGGTCCATATTTGTTTCAAAAAGCCCATGGGGGTTGAAATCTAAAGGGGCCTCATCATTACCAATACATGCATTAGAAGAAGATGATTTATTAGATTGAGATGATAATTTATCACAAATGGATGCCATTTCTATAGAAGGAGGTGGATCATCATTAATATCAAAAGTTCCATCACCATTAATCTTGAGTTTAAATTTTTTAGGAGCAGGAGATTTTATTGGAGAAATTTCATTTACCTTTGAGATTTTTGGGTGCGATGGTGAGATTTTATGCTCACCCATAAAGGTGGGTGTAAAATCTAACGAACCCCAACAATCACCAAAAAATGCATTTGAAGGGCCAACATTATCCTAACCATTACTGTTGTTAGTAGCGGAGGGTAGTGGTTTGTCTTTTGTTAAAGAAGGGATCAAATTTCTTAGAGGAATTTGATGTCTCATTTTTGTTTGTAATCAACATTCCAGCATTGAATCATCTTCAATCGTATGGAGTTTGTTTTAAAAATTGAACTTTATTGAATGATGAAGGGTAGATGGAACTACCCCCATGGCATGGATCCACAGTCTACCAAGAAGAGGATTGTATGAAAGAGAATTAGGCATGACATGGATAATGGTAGGTAATGTCATAGGTCCAACCTTAACATTTAAGGTGATTGTACCTAGTGATTTCCTACTAACATTATCAAAGCCACGAATATCGAGTGTATCTAGTTTAATGAGAGATGTATCAAAATTGAGTTTATGTAACAATTCTATGCCACAAACATTAAGACCTGATCCACCATCAATCATAGTGCATCTTACCCTCATTTTATTAATAATGATAGATATCATAATAGGTTCATATTGGTTTTTCAGGAGGTAATTCATGTTGTTGAAATAAGATATCATTCACTCCTATTTCTAGTTCTATATGTTGATGACTTGTCAATCACGGGAAGTTATTCATCTGCCATTGGGGTAGTAAAAGCTACACTTCATGATAGGTTTTTGATGACTGCCTTGGGCTTATTGCATTACTTTCTTAGGATTGATATCTTTCAATCTACTTCCAGGATCACTATCACACAATCCAAGTATGCTATAGATTCTCTCTTGAGGTTTCATAAGGCTAACTGTAAGCCTGCTCTGACTCCCTTTCTTTCTGGAGTCAAACTTGAGACTCAGTGTTCTTCATCTTTGGTTGATGGTACCTTGTACTGGCCACTTGTTGGGAGTCTCATTTATCTGACTCATATGAGACCTGACATTTCATATGATGTAGGCATGGTCTCTCGATTCATGCAAGAGCCCCATGAGTTGCACTAGAAAGCAACCAAGCAAATACTTCACTACTCATAGTTTTGAGATCCATTATGCAATGAGCATTAATCTTGACTAGGTAGGTGATTCTTAGGATCATAAGTCTACTTTAGGTTACATCTTCTCACTTGGTTCAGGTCTTGTTTGTTGGTCGAGCAAGAAGCAGTTTTCTATTTCTCTATCTTCTACTGAGGCTGAGTATCAGGGGGCTGTGAATACCACCACTGAGGCCATTTGGGTTCAGAATCTTCTCACTAAGTTTGTTATCCAGATTAGATGGCCATCAATAATATTTTGTGACAACCAGAGTGCCATTCAAATCTCTAGGAATTTGGTCCATCATTAGTGGACCAAACACATTAAGGTCCACATGCACTACATTTGGGAGCTCATTCATGGCCACATCATCAACCTTCTCTACTGTTCGACTTCTGAGCAAGTTGTCAATATCTTCACGAAACCCTTCACAAAAAGCAAGTATCTTCATCTGTGAGCTTTGTTGGGGTGCAGAAGGCTTCATCTTCTAGGATAGCTTCTTAGTCCTCTCACTCAGAGTCCTAATTCTCTCAACTCTGGGGGTCTCTTATCTCTCTATTTGGGGGGGCTATTCTCTCTTTTATGGGGGTCTTCTTCTCTTGAGGGGGGGATTTTTATGTACATGGGTACCTCATCAGGCTTCACTTGTCAGGACCCATCTTTTCAACCACCTAAGCTACACTTAAGCGGGTGTTAGTGTAGGTTTTTATTTCCTAATTGGCTATTTTATTTTCCTATTCCTAGGTTTTTCCTAAATTTCTAATTAAGCTTGCTTAGGATTAAATAAGTGAGTATTAGTGTGAGTGGGTAAAGGTGTTGACATCTTCCATGGGAGTTACACTTGCCTATTTTAGGATATTGTGGTGGACTCTTCCCATTGGTTGTATTTTCCATCTCTTCCCGTTCTCATATTCTATATATACTCATCTCCTAGCCAGTCTTGGGTACATTGTAGTATGCAAATTTTTGATTTTGCATTCTCCTAATGCTATTTTTCTTCATGAGAATTTGCATTTCTCTCAGAGATTAACTCTATGTTGTTATTTTGATCTTGTATCATTTACATTCATAGTTTTATATCTATTCGTTTGCACTAGTTTTCTGGGTTATTAATCTTTTTAGATCCTAACAAAAATAACCACAAATCAAAATAAAATCACAGAGATGGCCAATGAATGGGATCTTGGTAGTCGATAAATAAATCTTCACGTGAGCCTCCAATTGTAATGTGTACCGTAGGTCATAAACCAAAGCAGGTGAAGTCAAGTCCTATCATGTGTCACCAATCTAACATCATAACATAAAATCATCACTACCAATATATTAACCATTAGGGGGGTTCTAAAGTTAGGAACAATATTAAATTTATAAAAAGAGAAATCCTTAATACACAACAAGCCTAAAATCCACTCCTTTGAAAGATCACTGATTTGATCCACTCTCACATTGGCAAGCCAATCTACAACCATATTACATTCCTGCAAACAATGTCTAAACTTCAACTTATCAAAATTGTCTCTTAAAATAAGAGCTTCTTCAAGGGTACTATTCAATTTCCATGAAGGAATCTAGAGAAAATGGAACAACGTCCAACACAAATCTTGTGAGGAGAGAAATAGAAATAGGCTAGGATCTAAATAATTTTAGAAAGATACATCACATATGAAATAACATGCAACACAAAGAACACACTTAACATGGTATATAACCTAGGAAAATCCTTTCGAAAAAAAGCTAACAACAAAAGAACATTAATGTATATTTTATAATCAACACTATGGTTATAATACAGTCAGAGCATCCACTCCTCTACATGAGAACCACCTATTTCTAGAGAAATTCTAGCTACACAATCCCTTATAAATATAATACCACATATCTCCATCTAAGCATCCAATATATAGATCAAGCCCACACTAAGATGGGTCAAATACTCCAACATGAAATACAACTCAACATATCATACCCAACCACCAAAATAAGGAATTCCATTTGCTATATAACACATCATTCTTATGTGTCATGAGTTGGTTAAAAGTCTTTATGACTTTTCTAGTCCAACTTGTAAATCCCTCTTACATGCTCTTATATGTGTCGTAGAATCTCTTACATTTTACAATGTCATAGATGTTCCTACACATCTTATATGACATTAGATATTTTTACACGATGTCATAATACCAATTACATGTGCCATAATGTGCGACCTCAAGTGGGAATGCCCTTTTCCATTAGAGGACATTAAATAACACAAAATAATAAATAAATTGAACATTAAGATTTGCAAGGTGTATGACACCAAATCCCAACATTCTCCCACTTATCATATACCTTGCAAAAGCAAAAGGGAAAACTAATGAAACTAAATTACACACTAATGATATAAATTCCCATAGCCTTGTTGCACCATTTGAACTTTTATATAATCATAGGCTTCATCAAAGCATTTGCAACATTCACCACATTATCCATCTTCTTGAGCATAACCCTCCCATCCTCAACCATATCATGAACAAAATGCTATTACACATCAACATGTACTTTGTCTGAATGTGGAATGTAGGGTTCTTTGCCACGTGATCACACTCTAATTGACACAATTAATCTTCATTGCTCTCTGACTTGGACCAACATCCAAACATAACCTCTTTATCTATATTACCTCCTTACAAGCATGAATAACTACCATATACTTTACCTCTATAGTGGAAAAAGCAACCATAGCTTATCACTTAACTCATCTAATTGATTGCACCACAAAACATGCTAAGCATATAGCCACTAGTAGACCTCATCTATCAATATCTCTTTCTCAATCTAAGTCTACAAATCCCTATATATTCACTAGAATACTATGGAACACCCTTACTACAGAAGACCCCTGTTGCTAAAGTTCCCTATTGATGAACTTCGTTTCTATCAAATTTTGTGTTGCTGAAGACCGTGAGCTGTCGAAGACACAACTACCAAAGACATGATTGTCGAAGATCCTTGATAGAAAATATCTAAAGTACCATGAATATATATAAAGACCTTTACTGCAACCCATTGATCCTTTCCATGATTAGCCATTAAATGGATCAATACTCCAATTGCTTGCCCAATGTCTAATATGGTGTATACCATAGAATACATGAGGCTCCCAACTGCATTATCATAAGGTACATGAATCATATCCATATCTCCAAGTGTAGGACACTTCTCAACTGAAAGCTTTGTTCCCATAAAATAGGAACACTTGTTGGTTTGCAATATGCCATGCTAAACCACTACAAAATAGAGTCAACATACTTCCTCTAATCCATTTTTTTTGTTATCTCTAACTCTTATAATATCCATCCCCAAGATAAACTTAGAAACTCCTAAATTATTCATCTCAAACTTAATAAAAGCTAAGATTTCAAACCCCTAATCATATCATTACTATTACTAAATATTAACATGCCTTCAATATACAAAGTGATAACAATAAAATAATCACCATCTTGATTATAAAAACCTAGTGATATGATTTAGATATGACAAATTTTAAACTCAAAACATAAGAATCAAACTTTTGGTGCCACATTCTAGGAGACTATTTGAGACCCTAAATAGATTTCTTTAGCATGCAAACCAAATTCTCCTTACCCTTTACCATGTAGTACTCCAACTATGTCATGCTAATCTCTTCCTCTAGGTCACCGTGCAATTAAGTTGTCTTCACATCCATTTTCTCAATCTCAAGGTCAAAATTAGTAGCAACAAATAAAAGGAAGCTAACGGATAAACATTTTAAAAGTGGAGAAAAGATCTCACCAAGATCTATTCCCTCTACCTAGGAATAACCCTCAGCAATCAAATTTGCTTTATACTTCTCTACCTTTCCCTTAGAAATATTTTTTTTTGAAAAACCATTTACAAACAATAGGTTTCCTCCCCCAAGGCAACTGAATGAGGTGCCATGCATTCTTCTTCTTCTTATTATTTCCCTTACCTTTCTCCTTCAATCCACTTTTGACAAACAATGCATCCTTGATAGAATCTAATGTTTTCCATCTCAACTCCTTTGAGAGTAAAGAACCCACCACTTCTTCAATCTTTAATTTAGTGACACTACTAATTGTTATCACCAAATTATCCCACAAGTCTAGCAAAGAACACAACCAAATAATACATTGATCCTCATCATTCATTTTCACACCTATAGATTGTAGCTTGCTCACAATGATATTGAATGCATTTAGGTGCTCTTCAATGGAATCATCACCACCTATCCTTAAATAATAAATCTTCTTCCATAGAAAATACTTATTTACCAAGGATTTAGCTTGGTACAAGTTTCTCAACTTATTTGAAGAGTTGTTTGTGGTGGATTCTCCTAATAGATTCAAGAGCACCGAATCTTCCAAACAAAGCCTAACCAAGATTTTAGATTTTGATTTAACACCACCCAATCTTCATCCTTCATGATTGTAGGTTTATTTCTAGAAATTGTAACCCATAAATCTAATTTTATGAGAAAATCCTTCATTTTAAGCTTCCACAACTCAAATTTTATGCCCTTAATTTTGTCCATGTCCAACCATGATGGGTGAAATATAAGAGTCTATTTGGTGTTATGGCTCATCAAAGGAATTATTTCAAAGCCCACTATCCCTTGTAGAAAGGTTGTGTATCTAATAAAATATTGAAAGCCATTTTCTCCTACAATAGTCAAATGATGATAGGGTTCATGAAGGAGTTCTTAGGTGAACAAGCAATGAAAATTGTAGATTCTTTGCAATTGAAGGCCACCATACATGAAGATTTTGTGTCAAAATTCGCAATCAATGTTTCTAATGTGGAGCATCAATTATAGTTTCCTCAACTCTTCTTACTTGATAATTTTGGTGATATGATGGCTATGCCAATTGAGGAGGAAACATAAGTTAAGTGAAGTGTTGAGATGGCTTAAAATGTGGAGGTTCCTCCATAAAATGCTTCATAGGTTGCTTATGGGGATGATGTGTCTTTGGAATTGAAAATGGTGCATCAAGAGTTATAGTTACTTATATCATTTTGTGGGGATGTGGGGAAAGTATTAGAAGGCCTCATGGTGACACATAACATGGGTTAAATTTTAGCCACTTTATGATCCCTATCTTTTGTGGAGATAAAATTCCAAGTGCACAGTGTAAGGAAAAATAGCTAGTATGCACCTCTTGTAACATCCAAATCCGAAATGACAAGAAGTAACTAAGTTTTTACAACGGTAATTTTTTTTTTTACTAGGAAATCAATTACAAAAGTTACTCATCTATAATCCAATACAACAGTTCTCATTTTATCAGAAACATGATCTCATTTTCATAAAGCTGAAAGAAATGATATACATTAAACATTTTGTTTTCTAACAGAGGAAATTATCTGGAAACAACAATTATTGGAAACATACCATTATCATGCATCTTGATTGTCGACCCATCACATTCAAGACTTGGCATTCCTCAGTATTTGGAAGAGAAAGTATCTTCGAGGAGCTTAACCTCCAACCACAGACCGTCGGTCTCTCGCACTCCTTCCTAACCGGAAGTGGCCCTACCCTACTCAAGAGGATAGACTTAGGATAACCATCAGTGTTTGCCATCTGAGCTCTGGTGTTGTAACCTACATGTCTTGTTATCGTGCAGATCCCTAGATACCCTCTAGTCATGCACAACACTCCACAAGAAACGCCATCCAGTTACGGTGAACGTTCGATGCACTTGAGGATAGTACATCACCTTGGCCAAAGGATTTGTTTTTAATTAGCATTCTAGGAATGCATGAACTTGGTTCACCCACCCTACTCGACTTGAACTGGTCGAAATCCTACAGTTTCCTATTTGTATAATTTTAACTATTTGATGACCTTGATGACCTCAAGGGTTTAGGATATCCTCCTACAATAGCGCATGGCGCAGCTTTTACTCTAATCTCGAGTTTAGAATTTCATAATCCATTTTCATGTAAAAACACTTCTTATAAGCGCCCACTCCTAAGTGGTTTCCTATTTGTTTACTTGGTTCCCATGTTTTCACAACATACTCAAAAATTTAAAGCCATTTCCCATTATCCAGAAATTCAAGGATTCTAGACTCATATGGTCTACAAGATTAAATGATTCTAGCACCGTCGCATGCAACGTAATTTCAACTCACATGCAGGTTTTCAACCCTAATTGTTCATTTCAGAACCATGACGGTTTCCTAATCATTACTAAAACTTTATCTTCCTACTCCTCTTTTCATGTCATTAGTTTCACATGGTTCAACAAGATGAGAGTCATAAATAAAATATAAATGATTATGGAATCTTTCTTATGTCAATAGAGATGACCAACGCATGGTCGACCTCTAACTAAAGATGTATGATGGTTAAGACATCAGCTGTTTACAACTGCATTTTCCGGCTATTAAACACTCTAATTTTACGTCAAAACGTGCTTAAAACTGTGGTTTTTGACTCCTACGCAACATGCACGCGGAGCAACATGTTTACTCGCTGTGGAGTTATCGTTCAAGGAAGGTATATTGCATCTTGCATCAATATAAGTTCGTCCTAAATGTATATACGTTAGAGAACTGCGTTCTTTTATTACACCGCTTAATTCATGGCAAAAAATGCTACATTTTCTGAGTTTACGAATTCTAGAAGATAGCATACTTCTTTTTCTGAGTTTTTAATCACAAACACAGTGATGAGACAACAATACTTCTATTTCTGAGTTTTCAATTCTCGAACACAGCAATGATACTATTACGTGGATTGACCGCACATAGATATCATACTAGGTTTACGTTGTCATACATTTCTTCTCATTTTAAACGTATTGATCTTTTGCAAAGTGAGTCTTACTTACTAATCTAAACTGAGAAAAGTAATGAAGGAAATGAACCTGTTGATAAAAATGGTGGTTGCTGTGGCAATTCCACGTTCTCCTCTACTTTTCTTTGAAGCTATCTCTTTTATCTCCTTCTGAAATAACGACAGTCCACACTAAACAGACCCCTCTCTCTGCTGAACACAATTCAAGTCAAGGCAAGCTCCTTACTTAGAAAACGTTCACCCTCAGACAACTACCGGCTTCCTGAGTTATCTCTCCCTCTGCTTTCTACTCAGAAAAAGGATCGCTCCCTAGAAGTAACCTATCACTCCTTCCCTCACTAACGCTTGCCAATTCTATCAAAAACTCTCTTACCACTACTAAACTCTCCAGCCCCCTCTCTCACTACCACTTTTCCCTTCTTCACAATGCCGGGGCTCTAATTCCGTCTCTCTCTCTGTCGTTTCTAACTCTCCACTCCGCAGTTTTTCAACCTACCAATCACCACCTCCTCTCTCACGATGATGGCCTTCTCTCCTCTTTTACTGCCGACTCCTCTCTCACAACCACGACCACTAATCCCTCGAACTCCTTTCTCCCCTCTCCGGTGATGGTCTCTAACAACAATAACCACCGTCTTTATTCTCCTTCCCGCAGCTTCTCCCTATCCATTGATATCTCCCTCAACGACGGCTACTCCTTCCTCTTTCTTCGCAGTTCTTTCTGCCATTTCTCCCTCAACGACGGCTACTCCTTCCTCTTTACACCTTGTGAAGGAAACCTTCTCACTAAACTCTCGTTCCACGTTTCCCTTCACTCCTACCGCCCACGAAGAAAGTTAAAACAACTTTCAACTGCCTTCCATAAATCTCCTCGCTTCCAAAACTACCTCCGACTTCTCCCTAAACTCCGCAGTTCCACCTTCTTTCGCACAACAGCCACCGAAACCTCTCCACCTTCCTAGATAATGGAGTATCACCATTTAATATCAGTTACTCTCCTTCACAAATGCAAACTACCTTCCTCTCACATCATGGTAAAAGGAATCTCTCCAAAGAGTTCTCGATTGACATAAATTTAATCATATGGGTTGACATAGTTGATTTTAAACCCGACTTCCCATTTATCACGACCAATCTAAAGGTCGTGGTTCCTATGGCGACGTGGCTTGCTAGAAGACATAACAACTCCTCCTTCACTCGAATACCAAGTTATCTAATTCAATTCAAAAGCCACCAAAAGATGTATTGTGGAGTTAAGCTCGGCTTGGCGGTGGTTAGGAAATGACTAGAGCATCATTTTGGTCGAAAAGGAACAAGAGGCAAAGACCAACTTAATAAGAAAGCTCAATGTTAGATTGACAACTACTCGCGGTCAAAGACAGAAGAAAAGACTCATGTTAAACGATGACCAAATAAATTATTTCACGCTATGGCTTCAAATCGACATTCGTCGATCTACAAGAATAGAATAACTTCACAATACAAGTTCGACACATTTTACGACAATCACGACGGATTGATCGTAACGCGAATGAGTTCTTACGACGTTAGACGCACAAAGTTGACTTCTCGCGTCTTTCGACTACGAGACAAGATTTACAATTTCGCCACAAGATGGTTCAATAAACACTTATAAATGAAAATATTAAACGTCTAAATAAGTCGACTTGCTATGATGGACTTACAACGACATCGACGACTCCAAGATTCTACATGACGACTTTCGACTAGGATATCACACTTTATCCTTTGACGTCGACATCTAGTTAACTAACCCAACCGACAAACAAGACTAACTGGTTGGTTCCAAGGTTTATCTACCTGTTTGGCAATCTCAGTAACAAATGCCCATGGTTAATTTCCAGAGTCTATACTCTCTCTCAAAGATACTTTCTCTTCCCGTCGAACACGGTCCACCTGTTCCTGCATCGACAGACTCACATAGAATTTTGTGGTCAAAGCACCTATGTTCAAATCAAAACATAATATATCCAAACATCATTGCATTTATTATAAAGACATTTAGTCTACAATATCACCTTTATCGTAATCATTAGATTCCACAATTCAATATAACAACTTTGTAAGATAAATCGTCAATTTCCATGTCATTCACAACATATTAATTACTAAAATTCACAAGAAAGTAAATAGCATAATTGTTTTCAAAAAGAGGGATGTGACACCTCTAATACTGAAAGATTTCTTAAACAAAATGCTTGATACGAATGTAGACAACTATACCCATAAAGAAAAAATAGAACATAGCTTATTTTCCACATTAATTCTTAGAGGAAAACAACGTAGATTTCATATTTAAGTAAATTTTAGTAGCATAACGACATGTAAATTTTAACACTTCTAAGAACAAGAATGAAGAAGAATAGAATAAGCATAGAAAAAAGTGAAATAACACTATTATACATGGGGAACACCCTTTTAGGAAAAAAACCCCACCCTCCAAAGCACCGAACTAATGCATTATTTAACAACAATAAACATGCTACAATACACTTGTAGAGTCAAAGCCTTAACATGGAGATCTACTGTTAGGAAAAGTGTCTCAACCTTGCAACTTCAAAAGATTACTATTCTTCCTAGTTTTGGTCTTTTCGAATACCCTTTATCTTGGAGAATGGTCTAGAACTTTCAAAGTTTCCAAAAGTTTCCAAAAGAGCCAAAAATAGTGAGATTTACTATTTATAGTAAGTCCTTCGATTGAGCTCAGATTGACCTAAAATTTTTCCCAGAAGGTGCGGAACAACTAAGTGAACATCTCGGGTGAGTTTTGTCTCAAGATTATATCTCATTTGCGAGATATTAAAGTTTTTGTTTTTTGAAACTATCAAATTTTTTTTGAACTCAATTACCAGAATCAAAACCTCTCTAAACATCCTAAAAATTGTCATAAACAACGTATCTAGTTATAGGGTGATAGATCTCTTCACGAGATTTTTGACGCATCAAACAGTTCATCAATCGGACACCTGGATCAAATGTTATGGCCTTCTAAAGTTGGACCTTCTATTTTTGGGAAATGTAAAAACTTGTTTGACACATAAAAGAGTTGTAAAGGGGAGAGTTACACGTGTTGGTGTGTGGTTTGGCACATCACAAGGCATATTTGATTAGAGATAATTTGGGTACCACTTTATGGGTGGTTTTGGCTCATGGTTTTGTAATTACAGGTAACAATTTATTGTATTGCATCTCCTATATATCAGGAGCTGTAGATGGAGGTTGTGTGTAAGAATCATATAGATGTCAAGTTACCTCCTGGATCTCTAGTTGGATATAGTCTTGTAAAAGATTGATCTACAAGTATATTGTAATCTTCATGATTCCTGAATAATATGTTGAGCAGCTTTGGAGTGTGGGGTTTTTTACCTGAAATGGTTTTCCCCATGTATATCTTGTGTTGTGAGTTTTGTGTTTGCATTTGGAAGTTGTTATTATCTTTCTGGTAATGTGCATCTTAATCTGTAACTATAAAAGTAAAAAATTGCATAAGTCTTTCCTCAATAGATCAGTGTAGGAAGCATTTTTGCATTCCTTGCTTCCTTTCAGTTGGTATCAGAGCCTGGTCACCTTTGGTTCTAGTTGTTGCGTAGAGGGTTTTTTTAGCTGATCTTCGTTTGAGTGGGAGATTGTACAAAGGATTTTGAAATCTTTGTTGTAGGTAAGAGATGGCGAGCACATCTAGGAGGTTTGAGATAGAGAAGTTTAATGGCAGTAATTTTGAGTTGTGGAAACTCAAAATAGAGGACATGCTTGTAGATCAGGATTTATGGGAAGCTGTATCTGGTACAAAATCAGTGGCAATGTCTCAAGAAGACTGGGATCTCAAAGATTGAAAAGCTAAGGGTTTGATAAGACTTTGTTTGGCTAATTCAATGCTCCTGAATATCCATGAAGAGAAGACTACAAAGGAACTTTGGAAGAATCTTGGAGATGTTTATTAGGCTAAATCCCTGGTGAACAAGTTATTCCTATGAAAGAAATTGTATTCTCTGAGGATGAAAGATGGAGGATCTGTCGTTGATCACCTAAATACATTCAATATGCTTGTTTCCCAGTTGACTTCTATTGGTGTGAAGATGGAGGAGGAGAATCGATGTATGACATTACTGTGTTCCTTACTAGATTCGTGGGACCACCTTGTTATGGCCATTAGGAGTACCACTACTACCTTCAAGATGGATGAAGTGGTTTCTTCACTGTTGTCTGAAGAGATGCGGAGACAATTTTCCAAATCGACTAAGGAGGCTCTTGCAGTTCATGGTAGATCTAAAGAGAAGGGAAAGAAAAAGGATAAGAAGGAAGATCTAAATCTCGTGGGAGATCTAAGTCTCCCAAAAAGTCCAAGGCCCTGTGTTGGAATTGCGACAAACCTGGTCACTTCCGCAAGGAGTGCAAGGAGGAGAAAATGAAAAAGAAGAATTATGATTCAGATTTTGACAAGTCCTCTCAGGATGAAGGAGAAGCAATTGTCGCTACCTTGGCAATGCATGTAATTGAGGATGTGTGGCTTATTGACTCTGGTGCATATTTTCACATGATCTCGCATCAGGGCTGGTTTTCAAAGTATGAAGAATACAATGGTGGAAAGGTGTACTTGGGTGATGATTCTCACCTAGAAATTATTGGCCGTGGAAGAGTCTTGATTCGATTCCTTGATGGATGAGTAAAGGGACTCAATGGTGTTTTGTATATCCCTGGGTTGACATGGAACTTTCTTTCTATAAGTAAATTCAGTGATGTGGGTGTGCAGGTTGTTTTCTTGAATGGAGGATGCAAGATGACTAGAGGATCTATGGTGTTTGATAAGGGTGTTTGGATTGGCACTCTGTTTTGAAGCTTGATGCATGCGTAGTTTAGTGTAATATTGCCTCTATTTCGAAGAAGAGAGCTTCAAAGTCTTCATCCTCACCATTGGAACCAACAACAAAGAAGACTATTGCATCTACTTCCGATGGTCATGCTTTCTGGGTACCTAAGGGTGCTTATTCTATAGAGATGAAACTTCCAGCTGAGAAGACAATGTTATGGCACCAAAGGCTTGGTCACATTGGTGAAAAGGGTTTGAGGATTGGTGAAAAGGGTTTGAGGACCCTGAAGAATAAAAATCTTGTTGAGGGTATGAATGATTGTAACCTTGAGTTCAATTTCTATGAACATTGCATTTATGGAAAATAAAATCGTGTTAAGTTTTATTCCAGTTCTCACAAATCTTTTGAGGTGTTGGACTTGATTCATTTTGATGTGTTTGGTCCTGTTAATGTTCCTTCGATTTCAAAATCTGTTTACTTTGTTTCATTCATTGACCATTACAGTAGACGGACATGGGTGTATTTCCTTAGAAGTAAAGTTAAAGTCTTTAATAGATTCAAAGAGTTCAAAGCTCTTGTAGAGAATCAAAAGGATAGAAAGATTAAGTGTTTAAGGACTGGCAATGGTGGTGAGTTATGTTCAGCAGATTTCAACAAGTTCTATAAAGAACAAGGGATTGAGAGGCACAAGACAACTCCATAGACCCCTCAGCAGAATGGAGTTGCATAGAGGATGAATAGAACGTTGATGGAGAGGGCAAGGAGTATGCTAAGTGGAGCTGGTCTTGAACAAAAGTTCTGGGATGAAGTTGTTGCTACCGCTTGTTACCTAGTTAATAGGTCTCCTACATCAGCGCTCATTGATAAGACACCTATGGAGGTATGGTTTGGTAAAAAGCCTTCATTAAGACACGTTTGAGTATTTGGCTATGAGGCATATGAACATGTGTCTAAGGAGAAGAGGTCTAAGTTGGAGAGCAAGGATGTAAAGTGTATCTTCATCAGTTATGGCATCGGTGTGAAAGGGTACAAGCATTGGGATCCAGTAGCTGAGAGAGTTCTGTATAGTAGAAGCATGATCTTCAGAGAGCTCAATCCTTCTTCTGTTGTCTTGCAGCTAGAGAAAGAAGAGAAGAAAGATGATGTGGTTCAGCTTCCTTCCACCCCTGAGAAAGTTGAACCAAAAACATCTATTGGACCTGATAATGAGGAGAGCACTAGTAGCTCTGAAATTTCAGAAGAAGATGAAGAACCTCAACCTTTGAGGAGGTCCACGTGGATAAGGCAGCAACCTGATAGGTTTGGTTATTCATTGCATGATTCCAGTTGTATTTTTGCTTTGATTTCTAACACTGATGAGCCTAGAACTATGAAAGAGGCTATGGGTATGAAAGATGCAAGTTCCTGGAAGGAGGCCATGGAAGAGGAGATGGCTTCTTTGGAAAAGAATAATACTTGGGACTTGGTGCCTTTGCCTGAAGGACAAAAACCTGTTGGATACAAATGGGTGTTCAAAAATAAATTCTATGTAGATGGCAGTGTTGAGAAATATAAGGCTAGATTGGTTGCGAAGGGGTATTCTCAGATGGAGAGAATTGACTATGGTGAGATTTTCTCTCTCGTTGCAAAGCTGAAATCTATTCAGTTCCTATTATCTCTTGCATCAGCGTATGATCTAGAAGTGGAACAGATGGATGTGAAGACAACATTCCTTCATGGTGAATTGGAGGAGGAAATCTATATGTCACAGCCAGAACACTATGTGGTGAAAGGTAAAGAAAATCTAGTTTGCAAGTTGAAAAAGTCTTTGTATGGTTTGAAACAGTCTCCTAGAATGTGGTACCAGAAGTTTGATGCCTTTGTGTTGAGTATTGGATTTCAAAGATCAAAATCAGATCATTGTGTTTACTACAAGTTTGACAATAATCACATTCTCATTATTGCATTGTATGTCGATGATATGTTACTCATTGGGAATGATAAAAGTTTGATTTATGATTTGAAGTCTTAGTTGTCAGCATAATTTGAGATGATAAATCTAGGGGCAACTCGGTACATTCTGAGAATGGAAATCAGAAGAGACAGAGAAAACATAAAACTTTGGTTAGGCCAGAGTAAGTATGTTAACACTGTGTTGGAGAGATTCAGCATGATGGATTGCAGACCTTTAACTATTCTTGTTACAATGGGGACAAAGTTATTTGTTGAAGATTGTCCAAAGTCTCCTTTTGAGACAAAGGATATGAGCAAAGTTCCTTATGCTAGTGCGGTTGGCAGTTTGATGTATGCGATGGTTTGCACAAGACTAGACATTGCCCAAGCAGTGGGAGTCCTTAGTCAATTTATGGCTAATCCTGGACGAGTACATTGGGATGCAGTGAAGAGAGTGTTCAGATATTTGTGAGGTACTTCTAAGTATTCCTTATGTTATCATGGTTATCCTATAGAACCTCAGCATTCACTTTGTATTCATGGATTTGTAGATTCAGATTGGGCAGGTGACATTGACAGTAGGAGATCCACCAATGCTTATGTGTTCACTATGCTTGGTGGTGCTATTAGTTGGATGAGTAAGCGGCAACATGTGGTCACTTTGTCCATTACTGAAGCTGAGTACATGGAGCAACTCATGCTTGTAAATAAGCCATTTGGCTTAAGAGATCGTGTTCTAATGTTGGGTTTGATGTAGGGAAGATTACTATTTGTTGTGACAGTCAGAGTGCCATATGTTAGGCAAAGAATCCTACTTTCCACGCAAGGACTAAGCATATTGATGTCCAATATCATTTTGTTTGTGACATGGTAGAGGGTGGGAAGGTAAACTTGGAAAAAGTTGAAACTTTGATGAATGTTGCAGATTCCTTGACAAAACCTATGAGCACAAAGAAGTTCAGATGGTGTTAAGAGTCTATGGGCCTCTCGGCCCCTAGCAATTAAGTCATGATGTTGATAATCCCTTTGCTCTTGCAAGGTGTTTGAGAAGTGGGAGAATGTTAGGAAAAGTGTCTCAACCTTGCAACTTTGAAAGATTACTATTCTTCCCAGTTTTGATCTTTTCGAATAACCCTTATCTTGGAGAATGGTCTGAAACTTTCAAAGTTTCCAAAAGAGATAAAAATAGCGAGACTTACTATTTTTAGTAAATCCTTTGATTGAGCTTGAATTGACCTAAAATTTTTCCCAGAAGGTGCAGAATAGCTAAGTGAACATCTCGGGTGAGTTTCGTCTCAAGATCATATCTCATTTGTGAGATATTAAAGTTTCTATTTTTTGAAATTGCCAGAAAAAAAGTTTTGAACTTAATTACTAGAATTGAAACTTCTCTAAACATCCTAAAAATTGTCATAACTGGCATAGCCAGTTATAGCGTGATAGATCTCTTCATGAGCTTTTTGATGCATCAAACAATTCGTCAATCAAATACCCGGATCAAAAGTTATGGCCTCTGGAAGTTGGACTTGTTGGTACCCCAATAATGTTTAGGGCTTTAAGTATGTTCATACAAGTGTTTTTCATTTTCCTTAGAGTCCTGCAGTCCCATTCTCATTTTATGTTCTATTCTATTGTTAACCACCTGTTGGGGGTTTCTAGTCACTTAAGGTGTAACTTAAGTCTTTTATCTTGTAGGGTGACCGGTCCCCTTTACCTAGCATTACCTTTTCCCCCGTCGCATTATAAAAATCAAGGCCTAAAGTCTTTCTAAGGGGTCGGGGTGCCACATACATGAATATCGTACCATCGCACCTCATTAGCAATGACGTCATGAGCCTCTCACGACGCTGCGATGAAGTGTCAGTTGTCGATTGAATGTGGCTTATAGCCATTCAATCGAGGATCCTAATTGATAAATCATAGGCTGCCAGGTGTCAGAATAAGAAAAGATTTGCAAAGGGACCTGAATCTAATGGTCATGCAAGTGGGCAAGGGAATATAACAGGAGGAAATATTCCATGCACTGGTGTGACAAGGTGACACATGGCAAGAATCTGATCATGGGGCACAGAGCAAGTAAAGAAGGGACAAATGGATGGCTTAGCGCAATCGCGCAGAGCCCAAAGGTGGTGGGCCATCTTCGGTTGCGAGGCCGCGAGATGATGCCACGTGGCAAGGACTGATGCACAGAGGGGAAAAGTTAGAGGAATATGATTGACAACATGGTACATTTTCAGTGGAGGAGGACTTTTCAATGATGCTGACCTGGATTTCCAGGGTACGACAGAGCCTAGTGATCGTCGATTCAGTACAGCACCAGCCTGGATCAACGGTTGAGAATTAAAGGTCAGAGCGATTGTCTGTTAGTAAATTTCTTGCCTCCTCCCATACTGAAGTGACTGAATCTGTAGCACGACCACGGACTAAAAGATCAAATCCGCCCATCTGATCGAAGAAAATGTTGCATAAACAATAGATTTTTAGGGATTTCTGACTACTTCAGCTGCAAAAAATCAATTCAAAGATCTGATTATATCTTGAAAATCTGTAAGGATCTGTAATGTAATTTAGGAAGTCTGTCAGAGGTAGATGGCCGGTAGCTTGTTGCTCCTTTAAAAGGGAATCATGGTGACTCTACCAAGTGAGTGTGAGTTCGTCAGGTCTTTTCCTTGGCTTTGAATATAAGGTAATCACGTCTTTGAAATGCTTTTCCTACTACAGAGTTGGTTCTCTGTTTGGGTGTTGAGTAGTCTCTGGTTTGTGAATGATATTTTCTTGTAAGATAATATTCTATCCAGGTTAAATTAAATAAAAAACACTACATGTGTGTCTTGTTCATGATTGTCTCCCATGGCATTGTCTTTTCTCTTTTGAATAAGGTTATCAAGGATATTTGAGCTCTTCAGTATGCACTAGTTGTACTGTATGTCTAGTTTTCTCTTTCTGCTTGAGGAGTAGATTAAATAGGCTCTAAATCATATATAGGGAGGGGTGTCTTGTCAGAGGATTTCCTAAGTATGATCACGAGCATTACTCTTCTATGGACATATTGCTGTAAGGCAGAAATATTTTCTTAGGTCCCGTGGATACAATTTTACATTATCATCGGAAGACATTCACATTTCTAGACTTGACTCTATTGCCTGGATATGACACTGGTCTGGGGATTTGTCTGTTCAAAGGGTCTAGGGAAGTCCCACGACTCCACTTGCTCATCATCTTATCACCTCCATCCATTAGTTTTTAGGAGTAGAATTAGGACCCCATGTGCTCTCTGTTTCAACCAGTATGGATAGTCCAAGAACGTTGCCAACTTAGGATTTATCTTGCAGGTCTTGGTATACAAAGGGGAGCATTCTGCCTATGTTGAAAAGCTATATCTTTTTCTTTGAGTGAATCATGTTATATCTTTCAATATAGGGATCCCCCCCTTGGTGTGGCGAAACCAAAAGTGAAGGTGAGGCAGTTCACACAACCTCCCATCTTTGTTGGCCGAATCATATAGTGAGCTTGTCGATGAGAAGTGGCAAACCTTTAGGGTTCACTGCTTGCTGATTCGGAAACCAACAGGACCTTCTATTTTTGGGAAATGTAAAAATGTGTTGGATACATAAAAGAGCTGTAAAGGGGAGAGTTACACATGTTGGTGTGTGGTTTGGCACATCATAAAGCATCTTTGATTGGAGATAATTTGGGTGCCACTTTATGGGTGGTTTTGGCTCATGGTTTTGTAATTACCAGTAACAGTTTATTGTATTGCATCTCCTATATATCAAGAGCTGGAGATGGAGGTTGTGTGTACGAATCATATAGATGTCGAGTTACCTTCTAGATCTCTGGTTGGATATAGTCCTGTAAAAGCTTGCTCTACAAGTATATTGTAATCTTCATGATTCCTGAATAATATATTGGGCGGCTTCAAAGTGTGGGGTTTTTTACCTGAAAGGGTTTTCCCCACATATATCTTGTGTTGTGAGTTTTGTGTTTGTATTTGGAAGTTCTTATTATCTTTCTGTTAATGTGTATCTTAATCTGTAACTGTAAAAGTAAAAATTTGCATAAGTATTTCCTCAGTAGATCAGTGTAGCAAGCATTTCCACATACCTTACTTCCTTTCATCTACATCTTGCTCCTTTAGAGGAAATTTGATAGCATAACCTTACAATAAGAACTCCTCTCCTCTAGCTCCAATATATAGGAAAAGGCATCTAAGAAAAACATAAATGGTTTCCCAAAACTATTAACTTAAACCATGAGCAAAGTAGTCAACAAGGAAAGATACCTCATGACATGTGTCCAAAAGTTACAAGCATCTTTATAGAAGCTTCAAGACCTTTCTCATGAACTTGGCCATCCAACTTCACTAGAGGACAAAAATAACCCACTAGAGGACAAAATAACTCCCTAAATCCAAAAAGGACAACCAACTTGTTACACATAATCAAAGATGCTTTCTTACACCTCTTACAATGATAGATGTTTCTCACACATTATAGTGATGATCAAGATTCCTAATCTACTTTGTAACTCCCTATAATCATACTCTTACATGTGTCATATAATATATCAGAAGTAACTCCCATATCTTACAATGTCATAAGGAAATTAGATCCTCTTACAACTTATTACACACATTATACAAAGACATACACATGGCATAATGACTGAGTCATAGGTGGGGTGTCCCATTTCTCAAATGAGATACAAATAATAAATAAAATAATTAATTTGAATATTAGAACTTGCAAGGTGTCTGACACACCTAATCCCAATATTCTCCCACTTTTTGTATACATTGCAAGAGCAAAAGGAAACTCCAACAAATCTATGAACCATATACCAAGGTTACCACCTTGCTATCCCAACTAAACTCCACTATGTTCATGGGCTTCACAAAATAATTTGAAACATATTCCAAATGGCCACCATCCTACAACAATTGTTGAATCTTGCATCATGCCCAAGCATAAAAGATAAGAACCCAAAGTTAAGATGACACACTAAATGTCACACAGATGCACTAATTTATCTATCCTCAACCTATTACTAGAACACAAATCTAGAAGTCTAATCTCCTCCAAGGTAAGATTGAGTATGCACCACATACAACCATTCACTCACATCAAACTAACCCCAACCATTGATAGACCTTCTACTCACAATCTATCTAGCCCACACTGCAACTCTTATCCTTGTATAAACCATTGTCCTACTCAAGGTTACCATTTATTTCCCATGGTAACAAACACCTCAATGTGCAAAAATATTGAAGACCCTTGATACTATAGTCCAATGAGAACTATCCACAAGGGATATATATATCTCCTAGGAGTCTCACTAGACAAACAAGGTCTAGTGTAGTGTTGACCAAAGCATCACAAATTCCACCAATCAACACTCACACAAAGGGTGTGGCTCATAGAAGCAAAAATATTTTGGAGAAAAAATTGACAAACTGAAAGAATAAGATTTTTTCAAAAATCATGAAAAAACTAGGAAAATATTGAATTTCTAAAAAAGTCTAGAAAAATCCAACAAAGAGAGAAAAAATGTTGTTTTTTAAATTTAAAGGCATTTTAATAGCATTAAGATATAGAAAACAAATTGAAATGAGGGTTTAGCCTAGTGCTGGTGCTGCATTGTGGAATATAGATTTTTTCATTTATGTTCATGAATATCGTTGATTACATTGCATTGCATAGTGCATACTACATAAATAATGTTGAGAAAAAGTGAGTGTGAATAAGGTAAAATTGCAACTATGTTGCTTTTATTTGTTTTCAAATCTAAAAATTAATCATGTGTGGTGTTGCAAATCTAAAAATTACTTTCAAGATTATCCAAGTTTTTTTTTGATTGGTAAGTGAGGGATATTTAGGCTGGCCCACTCCAACGGAGGTCAAAAGGGGTCCCCGTAGAACTGCCACCACCACTGCAACGCGGATCACCAGTGGTGCGGCCTTACTAAGTCTACCATCATGTCGCTTGTGGCGCGGATCGCCAAAGGGGGACCTCCTCCCTGCTAAGTCTACCATCATGGTGCTTGTGGTGCAGATCGCCAAAGGGGGACCTCCTCCCCGTAGAACTGCCACCACCACTATAGCGCGGATCACCAGTGGTGCGACCCTACTAAGTCTGCCATCATGCCGCTTGTGGTGAGGATCGCCACCGGTGGATTCGTCATTGTACACCATTGCTACCATGACCTGTCGAGCTGTGGAGACCAAAGTACACCAGAATTAAAACACACTCCACTTTAAGGACCTCAGAGTGCCAAGATGTCTTTAGGGGGATTTGAACCTTGGTCTCCACAATAAGGACCAAGTGGTCTTAACCACTAGACCACACCCACTCGACTCAAGATTATCCAAGTTATATGTATTAGTGTTTAGCCAATTTAATCAATAAGGTATGAATAAATTATGCATAACATGTGACATGAGATTTACGTGGAAAAACCCTTACAGGAAAAACTCCACACCCAAAGAGATCCAATGATTGTATTAACTTTGAAATGGTTTGAACAATACAATAATTTCTCTTTGGATTTTGGCAGCACTTCGTTATTGCTTCAACTTGTAAAAGCCTCTCATTACTTGTAATTAATTTCTCATCATTTCTACCAACTCAAGGCATCATTATATGGAAGCCATGGATCTCAAAATACAATAAATTGTATCCAATAACATGAGACAAATACTCATGCAAAATCCAAGTGCCCAATATAGTGAACTCCAAAGCTGCATAATAGAAATCACCCTATTAACTGCAAGTCTCAAACATGGGTGCCCAAGTTGTCCCATTCACACTTAGTCAACTAAAATATCATGTCACAATAAACATCACAACTAAAAGTCTCAAGATTGGGTGCTCAAGTTGTCCCAATGTAACTGAATCGCTCCAACACACATCAATGTCATGCAAACAACATGCATGATTGATGTCCCCAATATTACTCTGTAAAAACCTATTTTGTAACATGCAAGAGTCATGCAACCACCTATAGCATCATGCAAGAGTTATCCAAAACTGATCCTGAGTTAGAGTGTCATGCAAGATACATGCAACACCATATAAGTGACATGCAACAACATGCAAGTCCATGCAACTTACATGCAAGCACATGCAAGTTCATATAAGCAACATTCAACAACATGCAAGTCCATACAAGTAACATGCAACACATGCAAGATCATACAAGTGACATGCAACAACATGCAAGTGACGTGCAACAACATGCAAGTCCATGCAAGTGACATGCAACAACATTCAAGTCCATGCAAGCTTTTAAGAGTTCATGCAAGCAATATTCCAATATCATGAATCTCTAACTCCACTCATAACTCTCACATCATATTCATGTAAAGTGTACCAACATTATCCACTCATGCAAACAAAAAAGAAAACTCCTAGTCTTCATTGGAAACACCTCCAAAGTGAGTGCCCAAAATATCTCCCACCTCCTAGGAAGTATCACCAAGTTAACACAGACTTCAAGAAGTCAACACAAAGTCTCCATGGGCTCCACTTCCAAAGTGGGTGCCCAAATTGGGTCCTACCTCATAGGAATTAACTAAAACATGTCATAGTGATATAATTAAATATTATTTTATCTCTCAAGTCCCTATGTGTTGGAGAACACTTTCCAAGGACTTTGGAGACACATGAAATTGGTTAGGATTGCAAAGTTAATGACAACTTATCCCAACAAATAATAACTAGATACCAATAGTTTTTAAAATTTCAATTACAATCTACTTTGTACAAGTCAATCTATAAATTAAGTACAAAGTTCCAAAAAATTAGACATAGTTGATGACTCATGAAGGATGATTTAGATTTTAATTAACATTCAATTTTTGTTTGGTCTTAGGTGATTTTAGCAATGTAGAAAATTTAAGCTATTCACTAGCATTAATAACTCAAACATGGAAAGGGGTTATCTTAGAAATTTATGAATTTCTTCATAATTTTTTATTCCATAAATTATGAGGATTGACATCTTTATAGAAAGGAAAAAAACAATGAAGCTAACCCAAGGAGAGACTAGTCCCTTTGAGAAGAACAATTTGAAAACTATAGATTCAAGGTCCAAGACTCTCATACTTATCAAACTATGGATTGTCATGGGGGAGGTGGATGATCTTTTGCAACAATAAATAATTCTTCATGAGAAGGAAAGGATGCCTTTTAGGATTGCAAGAACCTTTGTATAAGGCTAGAATATATTAACTTTTCCTTTATGGGAAAAAAATGATGAAGCTTGTGAAGGTATAAGCGGTGCTACGAGAAAGAAAAGAGGTTCAGAGTTTGGATGGTAGAGCCCATTAATTCTAAAAAGACTTGCAATAGGGATAAACAACCCCAATAGAATTATATGTAAGATTCTTCTTTTGTAAATTGATCAGTTGACATTGCTTTTGAAATATTTATAAATGCTATGTTTGTTGCATTTGGAAATGTTTTAGTTGAGATGTATGAACTAAAAATAATAATATCAAACTAAAATAATCTCTATGTCCTTAATTCAAAGTGTTGCTCTTTTGAATTGCTTTGTTTATGATTTTCAAAGTAAAATAATGGCTAGCTCAAGCCAATCTTGAAAAAAACTAGAAGTTTGCCCAACTTCTATGAAATGTTGGGTCTAATTTATATAAGTTAGACAAGGCTTTAAATGCATTTCTCCTCTTGGAAGAAACTAACTATCCATGCTTGTATTAATTCATCAAAGTTTGAGGCATAAGAACGAGGTTGCTACAAACAAAAGTAAATAAATTAGTAGTGGGCCACGAAGAAGCTTCATTGGGATGTTGAATTGGAAGGTTAATGGAAAAGAGCACCAGTGAACATTAAATGTATCTTATGGAATTTAGTTGAGGAAGTGACCAAAGACATCATACATAAATATCATTAAACCTACCCTTTGGGTTCTCTAGATTGTAAATAGTAAATACAATAATCTATACCATATAACCTCTTTAGGAGTTTTGCCTTTCATAGAAATATGTGTTAAAAGTTTGAATAAATTCCCAACTCCAGGGAAGCAAAATATACAACTTTTTCCCATGGAAAACATAAAAGATCAAATGACTAAATAAAATCGGAATCAATTTTAACATAATTTTAACTATCTTCCACCACTAATTGCTAATGCATAAAACATATTTAGTACTACAAGGTTAGCACAATATTGACACCCAAATTAGGATGAACAAACTTCAGAAATTGTCAAACATCATCATGATTCTAAAAAGTTAGACAAGACATCATTTGTGAATTTGAACAAAGATGGTTATGTAAATAAGGAATTTCAACAATTTCACAAACATAATTTAAAGTTTAGAACTCATGAAAGAACATTCTAGTTTAAATAACATTTGAAGCATCAACAAAAACAACCACAACATAAATGTGATTCACTTGGCACATGAAGGAAAATTGAAATTGAAATATGCCCTAGCCACAAAATATGCCTCTAAACCCTAGTGCCAAAAAATAGTAACAAGCAGTGAAAAATATTGTTAAAAATTAGTCAAGATCGCACTACCCAAGATTTGATGTGTTTTAGATTTTTTTTTTCACATTTTTATCACGATTTAAACATGATTACATGGTAAAAAAACCTATTTAAATGTGTTTAAATAGGGGAAAATTGGTCAATAGTCATTTACCATAATTTTTTGAAAAATCATAATTTTTGGGATTCCTGATTAATAATGTATAATCACAAATTTTTGGTGATTATTTCTTTTATGGTGTGTCTCATGTCATCAAAACCTATATTGAAGAACACACACAATGATATGAAAACTACAACTATCCTACTACAAAATAGAGCATACTCCCTCAAATAGTTTTCTACTCACTCTCTCACCTCTAATCTCCCCCAAATCTCCCAAGTTCTCCACATCAAAAAAGATAGGGATTAAAGAGACCACATATTTTTGCTAAATATAATGAAGTACAACAATAGTAAATGGGCATAAACAAAGTGATCACACTAGCTCCACACAAACCTCAACTCCAATGTCATATGAATATAAACCTCCAGGAAGAAACATAAGACCATAAAGAGAAAAAATACAAACCATATCACATACCATGTCCTTCTACCAACACCATTGAGTGCTAAAAATATGACAAGTAGGATCCTCACTTCTGAGCCCCCAAATAGAAAAGACTTACCAACATCCAATAGTTCAACCCTAAGTTCAAACACAACATAAATAAAACAATAAACTAACAAGGATGTAAGCTTCTCAAATGAAGGAAGATCAAACTAAAAACCATCTCCATCACTAACAAATATGTCCAAAACCATTCCCTACTCTCTTAAAAAATGTCCTCCTGAACAAACTTATGTATACGAGAAGTCAAAGGAAAAATACACCATGGCATGTACTCCTCAAATAAGCCTTTCAAAACTAACATCCATAATTCAAGACTCATTCCATGATGAAATAAAGCACAAAAAACATAATACATCTGAGTACTAGGTGAGCAATACCTCTCAGATAATTCTTTGCTAAGTGGACCAAGAGTGGGGAATGAGATTACTCCTCCTAAGATGCACCAAGTCACACAAAATCTCTCCATGAGCAATCTCCTCATTAGGTCCATGTTGAACTCATGTCTAGCTCTAGGTGAAGGCTTATTGGTCTTTCTATTGAAACCTCATCAAAGAGTCACATTCCAACACATGATCCCCATAAACAAGAGATCTCCAACCTCACCCAAATCTCAAACCATGATTAAAACTCCCTTTACATGATTAGTACAAAATCTAGGAAATCTCCATGATGTCATGAATTAGATCTTTCTCATAGAAGATCTTCTACCTATAATGAATAGATCTGCTCCTAAGAGGACCCATATCATGCCAAGACTACAAAAAGGAAAGATATATAGTCTTCCATGACATAATGTCACATCATTGCCAAATCTCCCATTACAAGTGTTCCAAATCTACCTACAATATTGTGATGAACATTACCTAACTAAAAATCATTTGTCACCGCCACACAATTGAAGAACTCAACTGCAACATGAGGATCTCCTAAAGGGAAAAGTAAAACCACGATCTTTGAAAGAAGATAACTACTACAAGTTCCAAGAAAAATAATTTCCAATGACTCAAAGTACTCTTATAAGAATGCTACACAAACATCCCAAAGTACTCCACCATGAATCACAAGTAATCCATCCATCCATCTCACTATCTCACTGCTACACAACACCATTGCACCATGATGGTGAAAGGACCACCAAATCAAAATTTGCAAATCTATGGCATCTGAATAATCTACAACAAACCTCATTGCAACAAGACACCACATAGCACATCAAGGATCTGTGGGTATAGACAACCCACATTTGAGTCCTCCATGCAGCATGTGGGTATAGACAATGCACATAACTAGCACAAAAAAACATCCAAGGGTGACAAAAAGCATGGCTAGTGCTCTAACTAAAACCAAGGAAACTGCAAAACTCACATAACTTGAAAGAGTGCACAACATGGATCCATAGACCCAAAGACAAGCAAACTCAACATTGCATCACCAACAAGCAAATCATAGACATCAAAAGATAAAAATGTAGATTATTTCATGACACTTACACTAGATCCAAAGTGTCAAGAAATCCATAACTAGAGACAACATCAACTTAGGAATCCAACAAGAAACCACTAGAGAAAGGTTGAGTGACTGATCATGTACTAACACCTCCACATCAAAAAAGATTAAAAAAACCTCCTCAAACCATGAACTAAGCATGCATGCAAACCTACAACTATCTTGCATCTAGAAACACCCCCACAAGATTCACAATCTCAAAAATAGTCTCCCTGTAGATCTATAAAACCACAGATTTTGGTTAAACATGCAAAACCATCCATGTCAAGGACATGCATGCAAATCTAAATCTACTTATCATCTGAAATATCCACAAGTCTAAACACATCAAAACTATTAAACCAAAAATGGACTTAACATAGATGAGAAAAACCATAGATCTTGAACAAAAAATCTACAAAACCCACAGATCCAATCAACATGAATCTAAAGCATGCAAATACTACCATCCTATAGGAATAAGAGGTTGTCTAGGAACTCCAAGCCGCCAAATAGGCCAACTCCACAACCACCACCATGTACTTGCATATAGAGGAACTAGGTTGTTTCAAAAGCTTCCAAGTCATCTAATGACCAACTCCCCAACCCACATGCATTTGGGGTTGATAAACCAATGATTTATAATGCTAGGGGATAAAACCAAGCTCCCAATATAAGAACTCCAAACTATAGTACAAGCAATCAATGCTCTCCCATGTATCCAGGGAGCCAAAACTAGGCACCCAACATGAGTACTCTATTGTAGATGACCACAAAATAAAAGAACACAACCACCACGTGTATTTCCATACTATCAAACAAGAGCTCTAGATCAACACCATGCTACATGCAACCACATAACCAACTCCATAATGCTCCACTTTCTCCATCCTTCAAGTGCTTGCAATATTGTGCCTTAAAAATAAGATCAACTGCAAGACTTCAACTTATACAAGGATTAATAATTAGTTAGTTCCTTCCTATAGATTCCCTCAAGTTTGCCAGGCTAAGAAATCAAAAAATGAAGGAATACCTAGAACCAAATCACCATTGATCTATCACATGCAACAACATGTAAGCACATACAACTACATGCAAGCCATGGAACTATCTCAACTTTAATACCAAATGTAAGGAAAATTACCCTATATGTGTCTCCAGTACCAAAATATTCACTAAACAAAATGCTTGAAACAAGTGCACACAACTATGCCCATAAAGAGCAAAATCATGAAATGTATTTATTTCTCACATTAACCCTTAGAGAAAAATAATGTAGATTTTAAATCTAAGTAAAATTTAGCAGCATAATGCCATGTAAATTAACACTTTTAAGAACAAAAATGAAGAAGAATAGAACCAACATAGACAAAAGAGAAAGAACACTGATATACATGGGGAAAATTATTTTGGCTAAAAAACCCCATCCTCTAAAGCACTGAACTAATGTATTATTCAGGAATAATAAACATGTTACAATACACTTGTAGGCTTAGAGCTCTAACATGAAGATCTGCATCCTTGTTTTGTGGAAGAAATATGATAGCATAAACCTGCAATAAAAACCCCTCACATCTCCTCTCCTCTAGCTCTAATATATGTGCAAAGGCATCTAGAAAAACCATCAATGGTCTTCCAAAACCATTAGGTAAAACCATGAGCTAAGTAGTCAACAAGGAAAGAGACCTCATAACATGTGTCCAAGAGTTACAAAAATCTTTCTAGAAGCTTTAAGATCTTTCTCATGAACTTGGGCATCCAACTTCACTAGAGGAAAAAAACAACCCACTAGAGGACAAAATAACAACTCCCCAAGTCCAAAAAGACAACCAACTGCTTAGACATCATCAAAGATACTTTTTTTATACCTCTTAAAATGTCATAAATGTTTCTCACACATCATAATGAAGATCAAGATTTCTAGTCCACTTTATAACTCCCTATAATCACGCTCTTACATGCGTCATAGAATCTGCAATAAGTAACTCCCACGTTTTACAATGTTATAGTGACATTAGATGTTCTTAATATAATTTATTATCATACAAAGGCATACACATGGCATAACAAATGTCATAAGTGAGACATCCCATTTCCCAAATGAGATAAATAATAAATAAATATAATAAAATAATCAATTTTAACATCAGGACTTGCAAGGTGTGTGACAAACCTAATCCCAACACACAACATAGATGGGAGTTGTTTCATGATGTCAGGTTCCCTTAGATGCAATGATGGAAGAGCCTCATTAGAATGCTAGAGAGTAGGTAAGTGTTGTACAAGTAGAAGAAGTGGCTGGATAGAGGATGTAAACTCTAGAATGAATAGATGGGGTATATGTTGAAAACCCTTATGAATGAATATTTTTGATATTTATTGTATTGTGGATTTGTCCCAAGGAGTTATCTTATTTTAGCTCCTTGTTAGTATTTTTGTAGTTGGGTCCTTCGAGACTGTTATGGCCATTAACATATATGCTCTTTATTTTTTTGTTATGTTATACTTTCTCTAAAGGCAAGGTTCCCAATAGAACCCTCAACTAATTAATAAAAAATATAAATTATTTTAAAACTTAGAAGTAATGATAATAAATCTAAATAAAAAGTATTTTTAAACAATTAAAATATTTAAAATTACATTAGAAATTTAATAAATCATATAAATCAAGATTTACACATTATGTTAGAATTATAATGTTACATCTATAGTATAGTTTGAGTTAGAGTATAATAAATAAACAATAAAGTGTTGGCTTTTGTTAGTATTTAATAATGTTCGTTGTTATTTAGGAGTTACATTCCTATAAGATAGTTCAAATAGTGTTGCATGGGAAAGAAAGGCTTTATAAGCCAATATAATAATGTAATGTAAAATCAACATGAATGAAAGTCTAATAAAATAATATATCATATAACATTTCATATCTATAACAATAGTGTAATAGTCTATTTGTTTGCATTCCCATGTGTGTTTAAGCTTGAGGGCTCCTACAAACACTGTGAGGAAATAGTTTCCATGAAGCACTATTTCTAATAACTAGTAGTGGGGTCTAGGTTTCTAGGCAGTGGCGATTGACCAAGGACTAAGGATTAAGAATGTTGGAAGCAAAAGCTCTCTCACCCTTTTTCTTCAATCCACTACTTTATTGGTCTTCCTCTTTTATATTTTTCCTCTTAATATTATCACTAGTAGGAAGCTAATCACCACCTTTTGTTTCTTCTTGATAATGATGGGGCAACTTCAAATGAATTTTTCACTACTCATATGGCTATATGATGCATAATCAGTTTGCTTCTATGTCTCATTTAGATGAATATTTATTCATAGGTTGAATCTAGAGCTAATTCCCTCACAACCACCTCTTGTTACTCCAACTGTTGATGATGGAGATACTTTAAATGAACCTTTTCCTCCAATGTGGATATATGATATGGTTAGTCTCCTAAATAGAGAAATATGCACTCCTAGGTCATGGCTAGGGATAAAAATTAGAAGATCCTTGACCACCACCTCCAATTCCTCTAGTTGATGATGGTGGGGAACCTTTAAATGGACTTTGTCTTCCACCTAAAGCTAGATGAAGTTTTTAGGATTAGGCATGCTATTAAACTTGCAATTCCTAATAGAGGAATATTACAATCTAGGCTAGGACTATAATATTGTAAATATTATTCTGTGTATGTCTCCATAGATCATGGAATGGGACACCCGTGTGGTAGTTGGAGGCACATGTGGAATGGAATACTCTATAGGACACTTGAAAATCTTAATTATAAGAGGCATAATGTGGGAGATTACATTGTAAGGCATCATTAGAGACTTTGCATGTTTACATGCAAGATGAATCTATGATGGGGGGTTACATGTAAGACAATCATTGTGGAGGTTAGATGTTGACTTGTATTGAGTGAGGTGTTTTGAATTTGGTCTATATCATCTTGTGGGGTTAGATAAGACCATGCTTATCTTGTCTTGTCCTTTTGTGGGATTGTTTTGTCCTTTCTAGAAAAAAAGTGCTTTTTGGAGGGAAGTGTAGAACCTTCTAGAAATATCCTTGTAACTCCTGGACACATGTCATGTGGTTCTCTTGTATGGTTTTTTAATACCACTTTGTGGTTTATTCCTTGTTTGGTCTATATAAACATGCATGTGGGTAGTGGTATTGTGTAGAAAGTGGATGCATGGCTATATTACCAATATGCTATCAAAATTCTTATACATCATCAAAGATACTTTTTTTAAATACCTCTTACAATGCCATATATGTTTCTCACACATCATAATGAAGGTCAAGATTCCTAGTCCAATTTGTAACTCCCTATAATCATGCTCTTACATTTGTCATATAATCTGTCTTAAGTAACTCCCATATTTTACAATGTCATGATGACATTACTGTTGGAAATAGTGCAGATAACTGAGAGGGGGGGTGAATCAGTTATCTTATAACTTTTCTATTTTTACTTTCTTTTCTTATCTTATCATTTAATGTTATATTAAGGCAAGGCAATCATAAGAACTGAAAAGAAATTAACACATAACACAAGGATTTTTATGTGGAAACCCTGTTAAGGGAAAAACCACGGGGTGACTAACCCAAGATTGTATTCTCTGTTAAAAGAATAAAGAGTAAAAATTTGGCACTTGCCAATTAGGGCTCACTACCCGAGCACATTGCTCACAAGAGGCCCACTACCTACGAGAGACTTATAGTCTACAAATGCTTACAGATGATATCAAGGTGTTTGAACTGGTGAATAACATCTATACATGCAAGAATTCAGTTCCAGTTAGGCACAGTTTCATTCTTCCTCTGCTCAATATTACTTTTCTGTCACATTCCGGGCTTGAATTGCTACCTTCACACTTGTCTCTACTTTTTCCCGCACTTAATCATTCATATTATCACTTCCACACCTTCACAAGCTTGAATCCATCAGGTATATATATCCGCATCAAGGATTTCCAACAACTTCTTAGTCGGCAACAAGAACACTTGAGATATTTGCAAGTTATTGATTTGTCGGCTGAATCCATGCTTGATTAGTGATGCACATCAAAAACATAGACATAGAAGTCATTAATCATGTCATCTAACAATGTATAATGCCACAAATTGCTTGATCAACACCTTTTGCACATCCGGATTGAGGTCTAATACTCTGCCGGTCAGTTCTTCCTTTGTTTGCTCTGCCTGCCTGTAGCCCAACACTCAGATGCTCATATCTTTTCCATGCTTTACCACTGAAGATTAAAACTGTGGAATCCAGTAGTCATGATACCCCTCTTGACTTTTCCAAGTCTGCAACTTACTGAGTTACACCATTTGAGAGATCCAGACCTGATTGTCAGACCTTGTTACATACTCTGTTCTTGTTCACCGGACCAAAACAATCTTCAATCTGACTTTCGGTAAAGACATATTATGTACTGCGGATGTATGGGATAGACTTTGTTGCCATCAATGAAAACACTTATGAAGCCACACAATGTCTCTTGCCAACAATCTTCCCCTTTGGCATTGATGGCAACACTTAATGAAAAATGGTTAAGTGTCGCAGTAACTCCCCCTTAGCTTGTGCTCTGTCTCTTGCACTATTTCACCGGAGCTCCCCCTTTGCTGGATTCCTCATTTTTCACTACTCTTCACTCCCCCTTTGACATCAATGGCAAAGGGTGGAATCTACATACCAAAATTTTTCAAAAATTATTCTATAAATGGTCGCATAAGTATATACAAATCATATGTTATACTTACATATACTTAAGTATATCCGCAAAGGTTGTCTTCAACTGTATGATTTCTATGGCCCAACTCCTCTTCATTCTATCCAAAATGGAGATGTGTCCACTTAACAAAAATGCATATGCTTCTGCCCTCTTTAAATCTGTTGGGTCACTGGTCTGGACTGTATTTTGTGCCTCTGTCAAGGCATCATGCATTGCCTCTAACTTAGGGATGATTATCCCTCTAAGCTCACCCATTCTATCCATTATGTTCTTTTTATCCTTAACCAATTCTTTAATTTCATTTATTATAGCAATACGCTTGACATTCATGATTCACCAGAGAGGTAGTAAGGGGATCAAAATTCTGAGATAAGCTTGACAGTTTTCCTTCTTGTTCTTTACTTTCTTCTCCATGTCCTCTATCACTTTGGGCTAAGTTAAACAAAATTTGTTTATGTCCCCACCATCCTTAAGAGCATTTTCAAGGCTCTTTATGCCAATGCCTAAGGTTCTTCTATCATTAGCAATTAGCCCTTGTACTTCACTAAACCTCTTTCTCAAGAACACTTTCTAGACCTTAGTTTCTACTGATTTCTCTAAGGATTCAAAATGAGTGTTAACAGAATTGACTAAGTTTTTTAGATTACCAGATGGAGAGGTAGAAGGATCCTTTTGATAGGTTGCCATAATCTTCTCCAGTATCCCAGATGTAATCTCCAATAGCTCACAATCCTCCATGTGTGATTTTAGAAGTTTCTCTTTTGCTTTGGCCTAAGTAAAAGATGCTACCTTCATTATCTAAATTAGAGAGAGAGAGTCGAAGTTTAGTGGCCCTTGTATTAACTCAGGTTCATCCAGCTCCATTATTTCTTTGTCCAGGAAGTTCTGTACTGTCTCTATAGTGTCTCTTGCCGACTCTACTTCCTTTCTTTTGGGGGTATCCAGACTGACTTGCTTATTGATATTTGTTTCTTCAACCTATCCTTCCTCTTTTGGAACAGAGGAGTCTAATGCCTCAAATGGCTCTTCATCATTTTTCTTTAATCCTTCGACATCCTTGTCAGAAAATGTTTCTTCTTTCTATCTTTCCCCTTCCAGAACGGAGGAATCTAATGCCTTAGATGATTCTTCATCATTTTTATTTAATCCTTCAACATCCATGTTGGAAGGCTCTTCATCTGTTTCCTCTATAATGGGAAGATTAAATCTCTTCAAGGAATTCTGGAGAATTTCTTTTGTTTCATTTGCTATTTGGTCAGTTTCTCCAACCATGAGTTTATTCATCTGGGACTTGCTTTGGAAATCATCTTTACAATCCTTAGAAACCATGTCCATTAGGTTTGGAGTGATAGAGTGACATAGCTGTATCACTATCTGCTCCCGGATCTCCAAATCTTTTGACTTTGCATTTTCTTTTCTTTGCTCCAATACATCTTCTAGGATTTTTGGAATTAATGAAATTATTTCAATGAATGCTTTGTTATAGATATTCAAATACCTTACAGTAGCTTCCTCTAGAATTCTCTTGTCAGCATCATTGTATTCATCATAGAACTCTGTCATCGGCTGCAGGTTCCCATCCACAGTAACTACCTTCATGATATCATGAATAGAAAGAGTAGGCTTCTCAACATACTCTGCTGACTTCTGCTCCACATCAACTTTGGAGGATTTTACTTTTACTTTCTTCAATTCTCTAATCTCTACACCTGACTCAGTCTCATCATCATCCTTGAGACTCACATAGGCTCTTTTGGCCTTGGATTTCTTTCTCTTTTCTTTTGTAGATGAATGGGCTTCCAGATTTGTAGCTTTAGAGCTCCCAGATGTAGAACTCCTGGTAGTTCTAGTCCAGGTGGAGGCTTCTACCAGAACCTGTTCTTTCTTTGCTTCCTCTTTTTCTTTCTCAAATTTCTCTTTTCTTTCTCTGTTTGCAATAACAACTTCTCTAGTGATGCCAAATTTCTCAGCCACTTCTTCAACTTCTCTTCTCACTTTTCTTTTTGTCTCAGGCCTTCTTAGTTCAACATGCAATTTTATGTTTAATTCTTTAAAAGTGCCAAACCTCTTTGCTTTGGGGTCTTTGGGTTGACTCAGTAAATGTTGAATATGAGTCTCCAATATGTTTCCATCAACCTCATAGCCCATGGGCAATATCCATACTGTCCTTGGCTCAACTACCTCTATTAGGCATTGATCAGTATCTACCATAAAGCAGACTATGTCTTTGTATTTCTCCACTATTGCATCATGCTCTAGAAGTTTTTGAAGTAACCCCAGAGAGCTGTCTTCCGGGTTTGAGTGTCACCAAGTTTGTACAAGTAATCCCTGATCTGTATAGCAACCAGTTTTTCATTTTCCCATATCAGACCTTTTGAGCCTAGTAACTCATTCATGAAGTAGAAAAACAAGAATAACACCAAATCACCATATTTGAAATAGTTCTTTTTATATTTCTTGATCTTTTGCAGGTTCTCCAGCAACTGATTCAACAGGAGTTCACACAGGGCATAATTTGCATTCTCTCTTAGCATCTAGTATGCGGTGTAGATGGCAGTACCAGATACAAAGTTTTCTCTACTTGAATGGTAAATCTTGTATCCAATCACAATCGAGGCAAACTTGATATTTGGATCAGTGATGTCATCAATGCTCATTGCCCTCTTATCAAATTTTAAACCTGTGGCTTCAAGTATTGTTTGATTCTTCACAGACTTAAGAGTAGGCAACCCACCAATGGAGTGCAAACCAGTTAGAACTTTGATGGCATCTTTGGTTATTTTGAAAGACCTCATTAACCACATGAAGTTATCATGGATCCTGCTTAAGATATACTGGACCCATTCATCCTCTCCAAAAGACAGAAAATGTATGCAATGTGCAAAATGCTTATCCTTTAGGCTTTGGAACTCTGGTTTCAAATCAAAGTTATCATTGCTTAACTGATTGTGGTATAGATTCATCAATCTCAGGTCTCCAAATTCCTTAATGTTTGCATGTATATAAACCCTAATGTCTTCTACATTGAGAACGCCATACGAGATACGAGAAAATGCACCCAAACGATCAATCTCAATAGATTTGTGAGGATGTTTCTTGAAAACTGGCCTTGGTCTTTCAGAAACATTTACAACCATAGGAGTAGCCATTCTAATCAATGAAGATTGGAGAGATTTACAAAAGAAATATCTTTTCACGCCTTAGGGTTTGGAGCGACTACCGAAACAGATTGCACTTGGATTCGATCTTCAACTGAGTTTGAGTGTTTTTGCTAGATTTCTTCTCAGAGCTCTTCTTCCTTCTTTGAGAGTGAAAAGTGTCGCAAATGATGGATGAGAGACCTTTTAACCTTGCCCAAAAACCTAGTTTCCCTTTGTAATAAATGTACAACTTAAGTCATCCGGTTAGCCTGTATTGAGAGAGATTTTCTTGAATCACTGCGTGGATCTTAAAATCATTGTCTATGAGGGTTGATAACATATCTTCACCTTTTTCAAACATGCCATAGGTCTGTAGATTAAGACATTTTAATTCTGGATCATACCGAATCTGTCTGTGAAATTTTGCTTTACCTGATAGCTGCCGATATAAGATCTCCTCATAACTTGCTCAAATCTGCATGCAGATTTGTCAAATTTTGACTGGATGACTTTCAAGTGAATCTCCTCAAACCCTTTAAACTGTAACCTCTTAATCTAACTTAATGTGCTGAATTCAGGCACTCACTAGCTGGCTAGGGGAAAAGGATCTTCTCTGTAGCTCCCCTTGAGCTAGAGCTTACTTTTTAGTTTCCGGAAGGAGTATCAGCACCGGATTCCGGTGTGGATCCATCCCCAATATTCATTGTACTCCCTTTTACCCAAATCTTTCTCATCTCCTTTTTAACTTCATCCGCATTTACTTTACCTTTGCCTTTATCTTGTTTCTGATCATGTTCCACTGGACCTTTTCTATCCTGATTTCTGCTTCTGCAGAATTTGGTGATATGACCAGATCTATTGCAATTGTAACACACAACATTTCTTTGCTTATTTGAATGATATCCTCTTGAACTGCACTCATTAGCCATATGTCCAATTCTATTGCATACAAAGCATTTACCATTGAAATAATTGTTCATTTACATATTTCTGCATTCAAGAGATTTGTGACCATACCTTTTGCAACTGAAACATTGACCGGAGAAGGATGGTTTGATTTGATTCATTCTATTTCTACACTGGATTGCTTTATAACCAAACTTGTTGCAGTTGAAGCAGTATCCATTGAAGCATTTGGTTGCCTTACCAGAGGTCTTCTAGGCCTGTTTCTTTGATTTCCTGATCTAAAGTTCTTCTGACCGGATCCAAAGCTTTCTCTTTTCTCATATCTCAAGCCATGCTTATCATCTACCCTCTTTTGACTTTCAAGAAGAACTTCAAGTTGGGCTGAGCTTATCTTGAATTTTTCTTTGTATTCATTTGTAGTTTGAAGATCTTGTTTAAGAGTGTCTATCTGATTCTCAAGTTGTTCTTCATTGTCTCTGGCTTCTTTAAGATCATATTCAAGATGCCTGATTATTCTATCCATTTTATGGCAGTCCTCTATTTTCTCCTTGAGGGATTGTTTTAGATTATCTTCAATCTTTCTTTTTTCTTCAATTTCTTGGGTGAATCTCATAACCCCTAATTCCATTTCATGCCTTATCATAATGACTTCTTTTGACAACTTCTCACATAGCTTATTTTTCTCATTCAAATCCTCATCAGTATTATTGACTTCAGTCTGATTTGCTAATTTCTAGAGTAGTTCCTTTCTCTTTTTCACAGAATTACTAAGTTTTTCTTTCAACTCATTTATGAAATCATCAGCTTCATTGAGTCTTTCTCTCAAATTATTAACTTCAGAGTGGGATTGTTCAAGATCATCTAGGGCAGACTAAAGTTGTTCTTTCATACCATATGCATCCATTGAGATTCCCAGATCTTCCTCAAATTGTTAGGCTTTTTTCAGAGGAACTTAGCTTTGATACCAATTGTTGGAAATAGTACAGATAACTGAGAGGGGGGGTGAATCTGTTATCTTAAAACTTTCTATTTTTACTTTCTTTTCTTATCTTATCATTTAATGTTATATCAAGGCAAGGCAATCATAAGAACTAAAAAGAAATTAACACATAACATAAGGATTTTTACATGGAAACCTTGTTAAGGGAAAAACCAAAGGGTGACTAACCCAAGATTATATTCTCTGTTAAAAGAATAAAGAGTACAAATTTGACACTTGCCAATTAGGGCTCACTGCCCAAGCACACTACCTACAAGAGACTTATAGTCTCCAAATGTTTATAGATGATATCAAGGTGTTTGAATTGGTGAACAACATCTATACATGCAGGAATTCAGTTCTAGTTAGGCACAGTATACTGATCTAGCACATTTCATTCTTCCTCTCCTCAATATTACTTTTCTGTCATATTCCGGGCTTGAATTGCTACCTTCGCACTTGTCTCTACTTTTTCCCGCACTTAATAATTCATATTATCACTTCCACACCTTCACAAGCTTGAATCCATTGGGTATATATATCCGCATCAAGGATTTCCAACAACTTCTTAGTCGGCAACAAGAACACTTGAAATATTTGCAAGTTATTGATTTGTCGGCTGAATCCATGCTTGATTAGTGATGCACATCAAAAACATAGGCATAGAAGTCATTAATCATGTCGGCCAACAATGTATAATGCCACAAATTGCTTGATCAACACCTTTTGCACATTCGGATTGAGGTCTGACACTCTGCCGGTCAGTTCTTCCTTTGTCTGCTCTGCTTAACTAGAGCCCAACACTCAGATGCTCATATCTTTTCCATGCTTTACCACCGAAGACTAAAACTTTGGAATATAGTAGTCATGATACCCCTCTTGACTTCTCCAAGTCCACAACTTACTGAGTTACACCATCTAAGAGATCCAAACTTGGTTGTCGGACCTTGTTACATACTCTATTCTTGTTCACCAGACCAAAACAATCTTCAATCTGACTTCCGGTAAGGCATATTATGTACTGCGGATGTATGGGATAGACTTTGTTGCCATCAATGAAAACACTTATGAAGCCACATAGTGTCTCTTGCCAACAATTGGATGTTCTTATAATTTCTTAAACATGTCATACAAAGGCATCACATGGCATAACAACCATCATAAGTGGGATGCCCCATTTCCCAAATAATAAATAAATATAATAAATTAATTAGTTCGAACATCAGGACTTGCAAGGTGTGTGACATGTCAAACTTCATTATTTACCAATATATTGATGTAGAAAGGAATACATACTGCTCAACATACCAAAAGATCCCTTATCATGCAATCTACCAGTTACATAACATGCTACATTTACATTGTCAAACTAGGGAATTATATTCTTCTTGGATGATGCCTGTATTGTGTGTACAGTTAAGGATTCCTGATTTTTATCCTATAGCTTGTGTAAGGGAAATAAAGTAGTTACAATATTATAAGCAAAAAATAATAATGGAAAACAACTAGATTATCTAGCAAAATAGTAATCAAATGTCTTTATGTAACTTCTATGTATAAGAGGAACTGACAAGTGGTTAAGTCGATGATCACCTTGACTCAATGGACTTGATAACACAAACTACCAAGGTTAAACTACTTCACATGATTTATAACAACAAAACATCAATCACACACACACACACAAACATACAATTCATAAACTGAACATATAAACAAGGTGGAGAAGCACAATACCTCAAGTGGCCAGCTTGAGTGGCTATGATCCCACAAGATCTAACTAAATCTCTGTTGAATCTTTATAGTCATAAACATAACTCAAAAACACATATTCTTCATTGAATGCCAAAAGTAACAAGGATACAACAAAATCTACTACTGTATCTCTGTTCAAAACTGTATGAAAACAAAATCTAATCTTACTCCATTCAATCAAGCTAATCAAGATCATCATTGTTTTTTAATGAGTAAAGCTACTGTTTAATAAATGTCTTATCTACTTATTATCCCACATCGTAGGAAAAAGGACTTTATCACAGATCAACTAAAAATAGGAAACTAACAACATGAAGGCGACAGAGAAAGCACAATCCTACTACAATTCTACCTCTTCATTATCAATAAAGAATAATCAAAACTTAGAATAGAATCATAGAGCATGATCTAGGTTCCTCAGCTGCATCATTTATTGAAAGGTAACTATTATAGAGTCATGGGTGACTCATCCTAGTTAACTCAAGATCTTCTTCTTTTGGCTACAAGTACCTCTATCAACTTCTACAGATATTAGCATCTCCTTCGGTTGTAGGTTGTTCAGTGTTCTTCATGATACGAAGCCAAGCTTTTGATGCATGAGGAGTTAGTATTCTATATAATATTTATACATCACTACCACTTAGAATCAACATAAAATACTAACTTATCACATGTACAATCTATTATCCACAGATAATTAATTATCAACATATTATATACCATCTTCATGCTTCAGTGTCTTAAGGATAAACATGGACATAATTAATACATATATAAGTCTAGAAATGTCTTTGGGAAATAGGTAATTAAAGCAATAAAAACAAGATAAATGATGGTCCCATCATAGCCCCCAACTAATCATCTTGCTAGTCCTCCAGCAACCAAGGTCTGAGATTACATTGGAGGGCTATCTCCCTATAGTCTGTTGGCTCTTCTACTCCTCTTTCCTATTTGAGGTAGAATCCTTTCTGGCTTTCCAATATGTCCCATCTATTTTATTTTGTAGTCTGATTAGTCCTCTGCCCCATCCAATGTGGAATAGGATAGAGCAGTAGAGGAGGATGGAAGACTAGTGGTAACCATGTTATTCAATGTTCCTTAGCTAACCTTATATATCTTTGTGCTCCATGAATTGTTGTTGACAAGTTAAAGATAGAGTGAGGCTCCTTTCTCTGTAGTGCTGGTGTCAATTCCTTCCATTTTTCTTGTGAAAATATCACAGTTTCCTTACCAACTTTTCCTACCAATTCCCCAAATTTTTTATAGTCTATGGCTCTGCATTCCAACAACTTATTTTCTACCTCTTGATGTTCAATCAAGTCCACCCATTCCTCCACTATCTTTCAGGGGTTTGGAGATTTTGCCCTCAATTTGAGAGGCATTGACTTCTTTCTTTCATTATATTACTGCATTAATTCTCCCTTGCTATGCTCATTCTGAATAAATGAGGCCAAGGCCCTCAATTGTACATCCCCAATTACAACTATGAATTCTAGTGAGTGTCATAAGGAATGGAAATTTCATGTACGTAGAATTCACATAATTGGTTTTGCAATTCAGGGGTAGCTTTTTGGTAAGTGGTTAGGAACAAGTCAGGCGTCAATAAGGAGATAGGGACATCACTGTATAGTTGGATAAATTGGAAACTCAAGTACTGTTCTTGCAAGTAGAAGGCATACACCCTAGTAGGTGGCCTACATCTCATCAACTGTATAGTCATGTCTGCCATTCTGTCTGTCTTGAACTTCAACCTCTTTATTTTTGCATTTTTCATCTTAATTTCCTTACCATGTTGTTCTTTCAATTCACCTTGTTCATTTACTAGTTTATTTATTTCATTCCACATTTGTAAGGTGTCTGAAAGTGAGGTAAATGGAGTAGGTTCTATAGATTGATCTTCTGGCTACACAGGCTCTTGATTTCTCCTATTTATCTCAATGTTGACCAATTGTGCCAATTGTTCAAATCCTAATCTCTGTTTCTAATAACCATGCAATTATTCTTCTAACTTCCTAACCCTATCATTCAGTCCAATTTCTTTCTCTTGATAATCCTTAAGTTTCTCCTCCAACTCTACAATCTTTTGCATTGCCCGTTGTTACTCATATTTCTCACCCTCTATTGTTTCTTTGGATTCTAACAATAACTCTTCTTCTCGTGGTTCATTTTGAGGGATTAATAAATCTAGTTCTTTATTATTAGAGAGAGGCCTATGGATTTTCCTTGCTGTCCATTTATCTTCTTCTTCCTCAAACTCCTCATCAAACTCTTGAACAAGTGTGTAACCTAAATTTTTCTGTCCCCTGTCAACAAACATGTGCTCCCTCTCAGAGTTGGTATCAAGATCAATAAAATTCCTCTTCAAAGGTTCCCCTGAAAGTTCTTTTTCTTTTAGGTGACCTGAATGCCTATTTGTTTAAACATGGGTTCCTTTTTTGTCCTTAGCTCTGGAAGAAGTGGATTTTCTTTTCTTGGTAGCACTTGGAATAGAAGAAGTTTCATGGGGAGTTTCAGATGTTGGGGTTTCACATGCGGTTTCAGAAGCTAGGGTTTGTGAGCTAGAAGCTCTAGACCATAATTTCTATTTTAGCTTTCTCTTTTTATGGCTTTTGGTCTAAGGAGATACGTGTTCAGTAATTGGGGTTGAAATAAGTGAGACTCCAAGGTGCAGGGGAACTAGTAGGTAGTTCAATAGGTTCATCAGAGCTTGGAGATGGCTGCTCCTCAACAAATGCATGGCTACGGGTAGGAGAAGCTTCTGGGTGAGAAGTTTCTACCTGTGCTTCTTTTTCTACTTCTAGTTCTACTTCTAGTTCCACTCTCATAGACCCCTCATTAATATGATCAACTTCAAGAAACTTTTCCCAAGAAAACTCAAGGTAATGGATAAATAGACTCCTCTTCACTAATAGGGCAATCAAACCATGGTGGGACAATGAGGACTGACAATTTCTCTTTCTATATTCTACAAACATTCTCTTTAGTAAATTGAACAAAAAATAGGAACATTAACTATCCTTCCATGGTGAAGATGGCTCAAGAGTTCAAATGAACAGTATAAAGTAAAGACTACTATAGAGGAAAACTAATGCATTGTAGACTTAAACAAAATCTAGGGTTAAACCTAACTGAACAATCCACTCTATCATTGCATTCCTACATTGAATTATCGACCAAGGAGTGTAAGCTTATGATGATGCTCACACTATATATGTCTTCAAGACTCATTTCTATTGTAAACTAACTCATACAAACTTATTCTAATCAACTTAATTGAATGAAGTTCACAGAAATGAAAGAACAACAAAAATAGTTAAAAACCTAGTTACTATGGGTACCCTCAGCATAAGCTGAAGATAGCTATATTCAACAGAGAATTACAGAATTAACTTGAAATACATAGAATGATAAAAGAATTGAAACTAACCTCTGGAGGACTTCAATTATGTATTCTATTCATGAATCACAACTATCAGAAATAACAATCACGATTTCTTACTTATTTCACAATGCAACGTATAAGATAACATGAAACAGTTTAACTAGAAATGCATAAATAAATAAGCAAATGTATGAAGCGAGAGTTAGTACCTTGAGTGGCCAACTCAGGGAACTATCTCACTTCTTCTAGAAACTAAATCTACTTTAGATCTTCACACATTTCCCATGACACATAGTTGAATTCAATTCATATCAAAGACAAAATCTTCTTCAGATTTTATTTAAAATTGAAACATGTCTGGAATAATTGATAACTGTAAAAACAGAGTAATGACTATATAGATAGAAAGTAAAAATGACAACTAACTAATCAATAAACTCATCCCCTTACTTATACAAAAGTGGGAAAGTTGTATGCGGTCTTCCAACTAACTGTGATCATCAATTCATCCCTAGATATCAGGATATAGTTTTGAGATCAACTTATTAATTATCTAGAACAAAAGAAACAGAGTCCTATTCGAACAAAAATCCCACACAATGGCTCCTAAATGAAAACACATAAGCTACGGTTAGACTTCTAGAATAACTCTTCTTCTTCTCTTGCATTTATTCTTCCATGATGACCATGTTCATCTCCATCGATCTTCACTTCTGGCACTTGGACTGCACTTTAATCAATTCCCTTGTTTTGCACTCTGTTATAAGTACTTCTTCCCAGATGCTATGTCTTTGCTGCACAAGGTTAATTATCCAACATATATACACAAAATATCCTTTCATATTAAACTTATGAAATCTTATCTATATTACATGCATATCAATAATTTAAGTCATCCACTTGATAATATAACCACCATATTCCATTTATCAGCATAGGTTTAAAGTCTCTGAGAAGTATATGTGAAACAACATATAATAAAGGTAATGTCTGTAAGGTTATTGCAAGATCATGTGAAAAGGTCTTAAAAACATATAAAAACATTATAAAAGAAAGTCAATATTTCAACCCAACATTTTCCCCTAACTTAAACCTTTGCTTGTCCCTAAGCAAAACCAAGGAACTAATATCTAGGGCAAAAGGTTATAATGCAAAGTGATTTTTCTGAGGTCCATGTTTTCTTTGACTCCTCCTTGTTTGAGATAAAATCCATTGTAACATGCAAGTCTCTCCATCCTGTTCAACTCAACACGTCTACATTGATCACCTCTCCCTCCTGTCTAGTGTGGCACTGGGTAGAGAAGGATGGGAGGTTGATAAGTAAGAGGCAACCATGCTACTCCCTTTTTCTCTAAGATCTAGATGTACCTGCGTAACTGCTCAAACATATTCATGAAGTTGTGGAAAGAGTGGGGTTCCTTCTTTTACAACTCTGGAGTTAGGCTATTCCACTTGTTCTACACACACCTTTGACAATTCTGAATGATGAACACTGCCAATCTCTGTATCCTTCTGTGATCCCTGAGTCTTAAATCCATGATCACCTTACCTAAACCCCTATGAGAAAGTAATGTTAGCCATTAGGTCAGGATCACTTCAGGGTCTAAGGCTTCTTTCCTACTTGGTAGTGGCTCCTTCTTTTCCTGCTCCTCATACTGGTCCATCAGTTCTCCCCTGAGTTGTTCATTTTTAAAGTATGAGATTAATGCTCTGATCTGTAGGTCTCCAACATAGATGCAGGGGTTTGATTTTGTGTCCTCATCCATTAGGTAATTATGCAGATAGTATTCACACAACTGGTCTTGTTCTTCTAGACTGATCTCTTTGAAATATTTACGAAAATGTGCCTTGAATGTAATTCAGGTTGATTATTGATAAATCTATTAAACTGAAAACTAAGGAATTTCTCTTTCAGAAATAATGCATAAACCTTGGGTGGAGGTATGTATCCAATGATTTGCTTGGTTCTATCAATAACCTCTGCCAGACGATCCTCCAACCTTTTGATTATCAAACCCTTTTCTGCAATTGATGCATTGAGACTATGTTTCTCCTTTTCCCAATTCTCTTTTTCTTGCTTAGTCTTATCAGTCAATTTCATTAGCTCAAAGCCCAAAGACAGGGTAGTATGGTACTCTGGGGTCTTTGTCACTGGAGGTTGGAGAGTAAGTACTTCTTCTTCCTCAAATTTTGTTTTATTTTCAACCAATTGTGCCAACAAGTCTAAGTTAGAACCATGGCCATAAGTCTGGATCTTCTCCTCCAACTCCTGAATTCTTTTCTCTTTCTCTTTATCTTTCTCTTCATAACCCCTTACCTGTTCCTCCAACTGTCTTATTCTATCCAAGGCTTCTTGAAGTTCCTTCCTAATATCTCTGTCATCTAATAATTCCTTTTCTTTTTCAACATTTTCATCATTTCTTTCTCTAGGAACATTAAAAAATTCTTTAGCAGAATCATCAGGCACATGTTTACCCATCTTTCTTGCAGTAAATAAATCTTCTAACTCAGAATTAGAAGAAGAAATATACTTTCTTTTCCTCACAGGCATATTAACATTTCGATAGGCATCTACAGAGACATCCTCAAGAGTGTTTTCTCCTCTATCTGAATCTAGATTCAGAGGAGTTGGATCATTGTCCTGCTGGCCTATATTTTTGTCGTCACCCTTCTGTTTCTCAACAACTTTTTCTTTGGCACCTTACCTCCTTAACCTACCTGAGCATCTAGGAGTGACTATTTCTTGCTTATCTACCTTCTTCCTCCTTTTATTGTCCCCCTTCTTCCTCTTTTCCCCTACACTTCCTTCTTTTGTTGCACTCTTGTGTTTGCTCACTCCCTTCCTAATCTTGTTTTCCTTACCAGATGTTGAAGGAGTGGTTCTTTTAGTTTTTGGGGCGGATGTTGAGGGTTCTTCAGCTGATAAAGACCTAAACTCTGGAGGGTTCTCATGTTGTGGCTCTTCCTTCTTAGTTTCAAAAGGAGGCTTAGGATCATATGGAATCTCATCTTCTAGTTCTGGTGCCTCTAAAAGTGTTGAAATGTCTACACAACGTTTAAAAGCTTCCCACCCAATTTGTGGGTACTGAATCCTTAAACTCTTCCTTATTAGCAGAGCTATTAAACAATGGTGGGAAAGACTAGCGTTTGCCTGTTGTCTTTGATATTCTAAAGATATCCTTTTCAACATAGTATACAGATAATTTGGAACATTGACAAGTTTTTCATGTCGTAAATGGTTGTGCAATTTAAGATGTGCAGTATATAACATATTGTACCTACCATCATAGGTAATATACTTGATAATATAAAAGGCACATTTCCCCCAAAAGAAGGGAAGAGATAGTCATTTGTTACCTTGTGTGGTAGAATCCAGGAGTTCACCTCTTTCATAAAACTCCTCCCTAGCCGTGGCTACATTAGCTCTAGCTGGGTACTTGGACCCTATCTGTGGCAACCCTGTGACCTGAGCAATAGCTAACTCAGAAGCATCTATAGTCAACCCCTTCACCATTGCTTCATCATATTGTAGAGTAAATGCAAATTCTTTCACCATATCATCATCATACTCTATCAATTTTAGGAAGTAATCTAACCAACCTACTCTCATGAAGAGTGGGAGAACCATCACATCCTCCAGTATTTCCTTATGTGTCGAAGGTTCTCTTCTGATTAGGTCCCCTCCCATTACTGCTGTGAATTGCAAACTCTATAGTGTTAATTTTCTACACAATGTCAATTTTTGTTGCTCAATTCCTGTTGTTTCAGCTTGCCACCCCAAAAGAACCAATCTTACAATCTGCCTCTTCTTTCCTTTTCACTATAACTTCCTTAGGGTACTAATTCACTCATTGGTAGAATAAGGTAGGTTGATGATGCATAATATTTGTTTGGTTTTCTTTGAAAGACAAGGTTTTCAAAGGCAAATGATATTCAAATTGCAAAAATAAAATATAACCCCTCCCCCCAACTTAATTGTGCAGTGACCTCACTTCATGTGGCAGGTATTACGGAATGAGGAGTAGTGATTAAAATAAATTATGGGAATATTCGTCGCATGCATGAAATAAACTATGACTAATCATGAATATAAAAGGAAATCTAGTTGTAATAATTGAAAGTTATTAAATGTACATATGAAGTGGAAATGAATAATTAACATACCTTGGAAGTTGTGAACAACTCTGATGACTTGATATGATATGCATGCGGCGAATGAGATATAATGTGATAGAAGGTGGTGGGTATGGCTGTAGAGATATAATGTGATGGAGAAAAGTACCAACTCATAAATGTGAATTGATACGTGGAGTAATAGAATGAAGCATATTAAAATGGATATGAGCATGTGGAATGGGTGGGAGAATTTAGGTATTGTTCACCAAGTGATGGAAGAGAGCTGCATACAGATGTTGCTACGGGTGCCTCCAACACATGTCTCGACTGTCTAATTGTAAACACAATATATTAGGTCCCAATTGAGTCAGGTCCCAATTGAATGAGTGAAAAATAGGTCCCGGTGGAAATAACTTGTTGTAACCATGGAAATTGTGCTGTGTGTGCATGTGATTTTTAAAACAAAGAAATTTAATTTTTAGCAACAGGGGTTGAGTATTGTAACTCAACCTCCACATCACTGGACAATGTTGGTGGATCAACATCTGAAGGTGTATCAATTAGTGTCACATCATCATCATCAGGAGTGTTAGGAGGATCATACTGAGTCGCTAAAGAAACAAGAAAGTCATCCTTCTGAAGTGGCTTTTTATACAATTTCAGCCTGTGCCCATTTACCAGTAGTGAAAACTAAACTTCATCAATAGTTTGCAGTTAAACTACACCATTAGGAAAGACTTGCTGGATCTCATATGGGCCTAACCAATGAGACTGAAGCTTGCCCTTGAAGTCCTTATACCTTGAATCATAAAGGAGTGCCCAGTCACCTGCAATGAATTCCTTTGTCTTTATGTACTTGTCATGCCTTTTTGCTCTTTGTTTCTGTATGACCTTAGTGTGATGAATAGCCTTCAATCAGATTTCATCCAAAGCATTCAAATGTTGTATCCTTTCTTGTTGTGCTATGGTCAAATCCATTCCTAGGTCCACCGTTGTCCTCAGGGTTTTGTGTTCAAATTCAATAGGTAGGACTGCTATCTTGCCATAGACCAACTCATAAGGTGTAAACCCTGTAGTTGTCTTCCAAGTTGTTCTGTATCCCCAAACAGCTTCAGGGAGCCTAGAAACCCAATCTCTTCTGTGAAGTTGCACTGTCTTTGTCAAGATGTTCTCAATTTCTCTATTAGTGACTTCCACTTGACCATTAGCTTGAGGATGGTATGGAGTGGATTTATTATGCCTGATCTGATATTCTGTAACCAATTTGGTTATTAAATCAGATGTAAATTGTGGTCCTTGGTCAGTTACTATTTCTCTTGGCACTCCATACCTAGTGAAGATGTCTTCATATAGGAATTTGGGCACATTGCCATCTCTTGCATACTGTAATGCCTTCACTTCAACCCATTTAGTTAAGTAGTCAGTACATACCAGGATATATTATTTTTTGTTGGATGTAGGAGATATAGGATCCACAAACTCCAAACCCCAATTGTCAAAAGGAGCCAATGAGATTTGTTGCTGCAAAGGCATCTCATCGCTTCTAGTAGGCCTTCCCATTCTCTGGCATCTATCACAGCTCCTAGTGTACTTGATAGCATCTTTATGAAGTGTTGGCCAGTAATATCCTGTTGTGAGTATCTTGAAGGCTGTCCTCTTTGCTACAAAATGTCCCCTACAAGGCTCATCATGACAAGCCTTCATTATATCAAATACTTCATCCTCCCTGATACATCTTCGCATAATATTGTCAGGCCTAGTGCAAAATAGAAATGTAGAAATCCAAGAGTAAGAGAAACATTTATGAACAAGTTGCCTCTTCTCCCTTGGAGAGAAGTATCTTGGAATTTGCCCTGTAACCAAATAGTTGGCTATATCTGCATACCATGGAGTGTGTATAGTGAGAGTAAATAGATGCTCATCAGGAAAAGAATCATCAACCACTCCATTTGAAGACTGTGTATGTAGTCTGGACAGAAAATCAACAACATTAGCCTTGCCTAGTTTGTCAACAATTGTAATATCAAACTACTACAACAACAATAACCACCTTACAAGTTTGCCACCTACTATGGGTTTATTCATCAAATATCTGATGGCTACATGATCTGTATGAATGAAAACCTTGTAACTAGTTATGTAGTACCTGAATTTATTAATTGCATAAACAACTGTCAACATCTCTTTCTCTATCACAGTATAGTTTAACTCAGCTCCTTGCAGATTCTTACTTACATAGTATATGGCATACTCCTTGTTTCCTTCTTGTTGACCTAGGACTACCCCAATGGAAAAATCAGATGCATCTGTATGGATGTGAAAAGGCACTGACCAATTTAGAGCTCTAAGAACAGGGGCTTGTGTCAAGGATATTTTTATCTTTTCAAAAGAGATCTGACAATCTGATGTCCATTCAAATTCACTGTCCTTTGTCAGTAGGGTAAACAGAGGGGTAACAATCTTGGTAAAATCCTGAATGAACCTCTTGTAATAGCTGGCATGGCCTAGGAAGCTCCTTACATCCTTCTATTTTTGTGGAATAGGTAGTGTAGGTATGATCTCAATCTTCTTTAGGTCAACTTGGATGCCTGCACTTGAGATGAAGTGTCCCAAAACTATTCCTTGTGTCATCATCAAAAAACACTTTTCATTACTCAAAGAGAGTTTATGCTCTGTACATCTCTTCAATACCTTCTCCAAGTTGTGTAATGCTTCATCAAATGTGTCACCATATGTGGTGAAGTCATCCATATAAATCTTGATACTTTCATGTGCAAAATCAGAGAAAATACTGAGGACTACTCTTTGAAATGTAGCTGGAGCACTGCACAAACCAAAGGGTAAGACAGAGTATGCATATGTCCCCCAAGAGAAAGTAAACGTTGTCTTATCCTAATCCTCTGGAGCAATCTTAATCTAGTTATAACCACTAAAACCATCAAGAAAGGAAAAATATTTCCTGCCTACTAAAGAGTCAAGAACTTGGTCAACAAAAGGCAATGGAAAGTGATCCTTCCTGGTAGCAGTATTTAGTTCTTTGTAATCAACACAGACCCTCCATTTGCTACCTTTCTTGGGGACTATAACCAATGGTGAAACCCATTCACTATCTAAAATGGGGTATATAAAGCCTGCGTCCAAAAGCTTTTGAAGCTTAGCTTTAACAATTTCTCTGAGGGATGGATTCATGCACCTTTGCTACTGCCTGATTGGTTTATATCCATCATCTATGTATATCTTGTGCATGCACAAGGCAGGATCAATGCCTTTCATATCATTGTAATCCCAAGCAAATGTTGCTGAGTGGGTATGTAATATTTCATGCAGGGATTGCTATTGTTCATCAGTCAATATATTGTTAACGTTCAACATCTTGTCTAACTTGAATTCTACTTGTTTGGACAGTTCCTGAATGGAAGACAAATCAAGGTTGGATAATACAGGTAAGCATTGTTGAGGTAATAATGCATGGAAGTTTTGGGAGACTTCTTTTGATGAACTGTTGGGTATTATGCTGCTCAAAGGGTATTGTAAGCAAGATAGGCAGTCTTGCTGCTGTGGGTGTCTCCCACAATTGTTTTGTATAACACAAGCAATTAATTCATCTTCATCTAGAATATTCAATAAAGGGTTGCATTCTATAGTCATTAGGGTTTGTAGGGAGTAGGCGTCCTCATCCTCCAGGCTAGGTCAAATGGTCTACTCAAGCTCATGGTATGACTGGGCTGGTGGATATAAAACCAATTTCTTGGTCACTGTCCCATTAGATATGATCATATTGCCAGACCTTCAACCTATAAATGCATCAGCAGTGGCAAGCCATGGTCTACCTAGTATAAGAGGATATCTAACAAGATTAAATTAGCAGGGTTTTCCCAAGAATCTAATGCAATGACCAAATCTTCTATGACTCCTTCAGGTTTGACTATAGTCCTATCAGCTAATTGCAAGACTATCTGAGTAGGCCTAAGGTTGTTCAATTAGAGTGTTTGCATTGTTTCCTTGGTCATGACATTGATTGCAGCTCCTAGATCTATCAAAGTATTATTAATCAGAGTCCCATTGATCTTTACATCCACCACTGGGCTACTTAGATCTGTGTATTTGGGAATAGTTATGTTACCCAACATGATGTCAACAAGATTACCTAAAACATGCATTGTCTGAGGGTCTATTCTCTTCCTTCCTGGCTTCCTTATGTAAAGATCCCTAATAGTTTTGGTATATATAGGAATATCCTTGATGGCTTGGATTAAGGGAATCTTGATGCTTATATCTTTTAGCTGGCTGAGAAGGACAGTATTAGTTTGGGTTGTTTGCTTTTGCATGGCCAATCACTTAGGGAAAGGAGGAGACTTCTGTTGCAAGGTAGTTTGGGCATCTTGGGTTGATTTAGGATCCAAGCGTGGCTTATCTGAGGCTTCCTTAGTGGGTTCTTCATCTTCAAGATCTATAATTTGGGGAGATGAAGGCCTTGCAAGTTGCTTCTCTGATCTAAGATGAACATTACTCACCTCCACCCCATAGGTGGGATATTGCATTACCTTGTTAGTATAAGCCTGCTAGACAGGCTTGTTGTTAGGGTTAGGTGTAGGTTGGGCAAGGATTTGGGTAGGTCTAGGAGGTGGATTTTGAGGTGGTGGCATTATGGTTGGCTATTGTGGCTGAGATGGAATCATAAGTTGCTGAAATTGTGCATTTTGCTGCCATTGTTGGCCCTTGTTGCATTGAGGCTTCCATTGTTGCTACTGAGTAGGCCATTGAGGGTAATAGTTGGGACCTTGGAAATTCTATTGAGGCCATGAGTTAGGCTATTGTTGGTTCCAACCATCTTGTGGAGTAGGCCATTGGGGAGTAGGCCATTGGGGGTTTTGCCATGCATTTGGGTTCCCAGGCCATTATGGAGCATTCCAAGCAGAGAAGTTTTGATTTGCAATAGGAAAGAAAGAATTAAAACTAAGTGGATCAGAGGGCATACCTTGCTTTTGCTGCCAAGGTCTCCTCTAAGCTATAAAGAACAATTTCCCATCTTCTCCTTCAAATGTTTGTAATTTTGGCCTCTTGATCTTTTCTTGTTGGATGCTGGCCACCCTTTTGCATTTACAGTTGGTCTTTCTCTGTCTGCAGCTGGGGCAGTACTTAGTAAGCATTGCATCTGCCTCTTTTTGTTTCTTCTTGATATGGAGAGTGTCCAGCTGTATAGCCATAAGGCTAATAATGTCTTCCTTCATGTTTGTCAGTAGGTTACTAATCTCCACTCTTGAAACTCCATTAGTTGCCTTGCCTGTGATGGCTTCTCTTTCTCCCCTTGGTTTCCTAAAAAATGTTCTAGAATAATTTTTGCATGCTATACAGATATATTCAAAGGGAAGTTGAGATATATCCCCTATTCCAATGAGGTTGAGGGTATCCATGCAGTCATCATTAACTCCCCTCAGAAAGACCAGCTTCAGTGATTCTTCAGACAATCTATTCTGAGGGTTTTCCTTCAAGGCAAACTGGAATCTTTCCACATAATCTTCTAGTGGTTCATCCTCTTTCTGTGACATCATAAAAATTTCATCTCTTCTCCTATCATGTCCTATGCAGTAGTCTTTATATTTTGCCAGGAAATTTGTCTTCATGGTATCTCAATCTGGAATGACATCTTTCCCCAACCCCATAAACCACCTTAAAGTAGCATCTTTTAGTGTGGTAGGGAACAACTTGAGTCTATAAGGATCAGTGGTGTAGTCATAACTCCTACACAAGACATCAAACTCAAACAGGAAAGTGTCAGGATCTTCAGTAACCAAGCCATAGAAAATAGGCAATGCAAAAGGTGGTATATTTTTTAGAGTAGCAGCTCATCCTTGGTTTGGGATAGGGAATTTAAATGTTTCTCATCCTGGAGGATCATCTACTGTAGTATCTCCCATGGTTCTAAAAGTCCCTTCTGTATCAGTGGAGGAAGTTGATGGAGATGTAGGGGGTGTTGATGAAGATGTAAAAGGAAACTCTCCTTTAGCACTTCCTACTGTGTAGTTGTTGAAATCAGCTGTGCCCTCATTATTTTGAGAAGTTGGAGGGAGGAATCTACCTCGGTTATCTCTCTACCTCTGCATATAGTAATTTGAGATTTATGTTTCAGCGGTCCTGCACAGTGTTAGTAGAATGCCTGGTGTTTCTTGAAAAAGGAATTTAATAAATCTAGTGCTGAAACCAAGATTTAACTATGAAAGCATATAAAACTAATGAGACTATGAAGATAGCACCATCCTCGGCAATGGTACCAAAAATGTAGAGGAAAACTAATGCGTTGTAGACTTAAACAAAATCCAAAGTTAAACCTAATTGAACAGTCCACTCTATCATTGCATTCCTACATTGAATTATCGACCAAGGAGTGTAAGCTTATTATGATGCTCGCACTATATATGCCTTCAAGACTCATTTCTATCCTAAACTAACTCATACAAACTTATTCTAATCAACTTAGTTGAATGAAGTTCACATAAATGAAAAAACAACAAAAATATTTAAAAACCTAGTTGCTATGGGTACCCTTAGCGTAAGCTGAAGATAACTATATTCAACAAAGAATTACAGAATTAACTTGAAATACATAGAATGATAAAAGAATTAAAACTAACCTCTGGAGGACTTCAATTATGTATTCTATTCATGAATCACAACTATCAGAAATAGCAATCATGATTTCTTACTTATTTCACAATACAACGTATAAGATAACATGAAACAGTTAAACTAGAAATGCATAAATAAATAAGCAAATGTATGAAACGAGAGTTATTACCTTGAGTGGCCAGCTTAGGGAACTATCTCACTTCTTCTGGAAACTAAATCTACTTCAGATCTTCACACATTTCCCTTGACACACAGTTAAATTCAATTCATATCAAAGATAGAATATTCTTCAGATTTTATTCAAAATCGAAACATGTCTGGAATAACTGATAACTGTAAAAAAAGAGTAATGACTATATAGATAGAAAGTAAAAATGACAACTAACTAATCAACAAACTCATCCCCTAACTTATACAAAAGTGGGGGAGTTGTATGTGGTCTTCCAACTAACTGTGATCATCAATTCATCCCTAGATATCAGGATATAGTTTTGAGATCAACTTATTAATTATCTAGAACAAAGGAAACATAGTCCTATTTGAACATAAATCCCACACAACGGATCCTGAATGAAAACACATAAGATGTGGTTAGACTTCTAGAACAAGTCTTCTTCTTCTCTTGCATTCATTCTTCCATGATGACCACATTCATCTCTATCGATCTTCACTTCTAGCACTTGGATTACACTTTAATCAATTCCCCTGTTCTGCTCTCTGCTGCAATTACTCCTTCCCAAATGCTATGTCTTTGCTGCACATGGTTAATTATCCAACATATATACACAAAATATCTTTTCATATTAAACTTATGAAATCCTATCTATATTACATGCATATCAATAATTTAAATCATCCACTTGATAATATAACCACCATATTCCATTTATCAACATAGGTTTAAAGTCTCTGAGAAGTATATGTGAAACAACATATAATAAAGGTAATGTCTATAAGGTTCTTGCAAGATAATGTGAAAAGGTCTTAAAAACATATAAAAACATTATAAAAGAAAGTCAATATTTCAACCCAACAACTGCCTTCCATCACATTTAAGGTACTTAATAACCCAAGAAGCTACTGAGGCCCAAAACCAGGGCAAGGAAATTCATTTAGTACCTTGAGAGGTTGATTCCAACTTTTCTCCTGGTCATATGAACTCAGCTCTTGCAGAAATGACATCTGCTTTAATAGGAAATTCCTCCCCAACTACTCGTAGCCCCATGACCTGAGCTATGGCTGCTACAGAAACATCAACCTTTAAAACTTTTACTACAACTTCGTCATTATGGAGTGTCTCTACAAACTTCTGATTGATGTCCTCATTAAACTCTATTATCTTGAGAAAATACTGCAGCCAACCTACCTATTGAAAAGCTGGCAAGGACTCAACGTCAGCCAATAATGCTGTGTGAATAGTAGGATCTCTTCTTATTGGTTCAACACCTTAGGAAAATTCAGTCTTGTTGTTCTTAATCCTCTATTTCAATCCACTATTTTCAAATTGTAGTGTTCTCAATCCCATGTTTGTTTGATACCCAACACTACTTATGAAAATATTATTACCAGTTACATTTGTCATTTGCTTGCTTTGCTTGAATGTCATGCGAGGGATGGTAATAATTATGAAATAAGAGATTTTAAAGTTGATTTGAAGTTTGAATGTATGTGGAATGATTCAAATCCCCCCAACTAAAATTTCATTTGTCCTCAAATGAGAACGACTGGCAAGGGTACGGGCAAATAGGTTGAAGCATGTCGAATGGATATAGTATGTACTATTAATTAAATGCAAATAAAGAGAGTCATGAAAGAAGTAGCAATTAATGTCAATTAAAGTGATGTTCATGAGATAAATACCATTTGAGACTGGAATTGGTGCATGTAAACATGATTGCATGATGACTTGAGGTGATGTACTCGACGAATGAGCAGAAGCGAATCACAATGATGTGATCATGAGATTGACATGGTGTGTTGACGGAATGTGTTGGATGTGTGACACGTGGAAAGGAAGTAGTATTCATTGAAAAGATGGTGGCATGCGTATGCGGGTGCAGAAAAGTACTGTAGGCAATATTGACTGCATGCATGCAAACACATTGTGAAATGAACAGGTCCCATCTATAGTGGTTGTGGGTGCAACTTTGATAAGTCCCAAGTGAATGACAGACCTGTGGCTATGGGTGCAGCAAAGGTAGGTCCCATGTAATAGTAGATTACCTTTGGCTACAGGTTCCTCTGATGAAGTGTTTAAATTCCAAAGGAAATTCTTAGTGGAGAATGGTACTGAAATGATGGAGCTTGAACGTTTGATTGGAAGATCACCATGTTTTATTGCTATTGCTAGGTGGTGTGTGTGCATTGTGTGTTTTTACTTATGTACAAAGTTTGGAGAACTCAAACTGACTTATGGGACTTCAGTCAAGCTAATAGGTTGACTTAAACACAGAACAATAGTATTAGTTGATACCTGGTTGGAATCCACTGTCGATGCAGAGGGCTATGAAATGCCATCCAATGGGGCGACTAGATTAATGTTTGAAATAGTGCTATCAACTACTTTTGGATTGGAGACCTCATCTGAGGTGAGAGGCTCTACAACATCATGAGTCATATCTACCTTTAAATGCTTAAGAAATGTAACTTTCTCCAAAGGCTTCTTATATAGTTTCAATCTATGCCCATTAACCATCAGTGAAAATTTGACTTGGTCTATAGTGATTAATTGGACTACACTACTTGTGAAAACCTCCTTGATCTCATAAAGCCCTAACCATCTGGTTTGCAACTTGCCCTTATGATCTTTGTATTTGGAGTCATAGAGAAGTGCCCAATCACCTACCTAAAAGTTCTTAGTCTTGATGTACTGATCATGCCATTTGATTCTCTGGTTTTGGATTAATTTAGTGTGATGAACTGCTTCCATCCTAAGCTCCTCTAATGCATTAAGTTGATGCAATCTTTCGTCTTGAGCTTTTGATAGGTCCATACCAAGTTGGACAGTTGTTCTTAGTGTTTTATATTAAAACTCAATAGGAAGGACCACCTTCTTGCCATAAACTAACTCATAAGGTGTGTATCCTGTTGCGGTCTTCCATGTAGTCGTATATGCCCAAATTGCTTCAGAGAGTCTTGCTACCTAATCCTCCTTATGCACTGCAACTGCCTTTGTCAATATTGCCTCAAGATCTTTGTTGGTCACCTCAACTTGACCATTGGATTGTGGATGATATGGGGTATACTTTTTATGCCTGATTTCATATTCCTGAACAAGGCTAGCAATTAGTGAGATCTAAACTGTGGTCCTTGATCTGAGATTATTTCCCTTGGGACACCATACCTTGTAAATATTTCTTCATAGTGGAATGAAGATATTTTATAGGAAAAGAGGGAAGATGGGATTGATTGGATAGATCCTCTTTTCACTAGAAACATTCAAGGACATCCAACCGAGTTGAATCACAACTTTTGCAAGAGGATTCTCCTACAAGTTGGGGTGTCACTTGTAATGATGTGAAAATTTAGAAATTGTCAATTAATGTATTAATTTAATGCTCAAATATGCTCAAAACCTTAATTATGCAAAATCGTAAGTAAATAGATAAATTACGACAAAAGTTCACAGACCAAGACAGTAGACAGAGATTAGTTACTAACCATTTTTTAGAGTTTGTGATGTGGAATATTCAGGGACACTGGAGGTAGTGCCCTAGTCTAATGCAGTGTTTTCTTTAGGGGGTTCCAAACTCCTTCTGGCATTGATGATCACTATTCTATTTGTTTCTATCATGGAAGATGTGAAGGGCACTGGAGCTTGCACTGTAGTCCAAGGCAGGATGTTCTTCAGGATGTTGGGACTTCTTCTGACGCTAATTATCACTGTCATGGAGATTTTGTGTTTACAACCTCAGAGGACACTGCCCCTAGTGCACTTGTCCTGAAAGTGCACCAGGTTGTTTCTATTTGTCGGATCTGAAATCCTTATCTCCTGCAACCTTCCTTTGCAACTCCACTTTGCGAAATCTGATACCTGTAACCTGCAATCACAAGGAGTGGGGTTGGGGGTTGTGGTGTTTAGGAGCTTTCCTCAGTTAAGCCCTGGAAGGACATTCAAGTCTTCTAAACACCATTGTCAGATAAAGAGTGTGTATCCCTGCGGGATAGAGGAAAAACAAATTGATAAATGTTTCAAACACAAATAGATATCACCTCAGATGTGTAGCTTGCATGTAGATGAAAATCCTTCAACACATGAGAAGATGAAGCTAAATCTGTAATCACAAACACAAAAACAATATTCTGCTCTGCAACAATGAATATCTTGAATGCTCTAAAATCATAAGTTCACCAAAAGTTCATAATCATCTTCTAGTTTACAAATTAAACCCTAAACATGCTTATATATGCATTCCCACTACAAATTTTGTAATTCAAACTTAAGATGTCAGCAACGAAACCTTCTAACGGTCACATAACTGACATTCAAATTTGGGACCTACCTAAAATAGGGCAGGACTAGTGCACGAGCGGCCAAGTCCTCAGGTCTTATTTCAGGGCAGGTCAAGTGCCACAATGTCTCTCAAGCCCCATTTGACATGGGTTTCAGGACATTTTCTTTCAAGAGTTAAAATGAACATGCAAGATGTAAAATAAGAGACCCAGGAGATAAACTTAGGAGGTAAAAGTCCTAGGGGGATATATTATGACATAACATTTAGCCCCCACTTTAATGTATGCATGAACGCAAGGCCCATACATGCATTAAAGTATGGTCAAAACAAAGCAAACACGCCAGACACTTAAGCTAATGCATACACAAAGAATGAGGAACTATTTCCAGCCCCCAGTCTTAGGTAGACATTAGAGAAAACACGCCGCAGACACGCCAAACACAGTGAAGACCAGAACAGGCACGCAAAACATGGAGAAGATAGTAACAGGCATGCAAAACATAGAGAAGACAATATTGAATACAAGCAAAACATAATGAATACAATGAATGCAGTGATTATTTCTTTTTCATTTTCATATATAAATGAATGCAAATGCAGATGCATCGAAAGTAAAATGCAACAAACAACCCAAAATGTAGGAGGGACATTTCGCCACACTCTTTGGACTGCATATGGGGCAACATACACACAATACAAATCTTAGAGTGCAAGAGGGGTATTTTTCCATGCTCTTTGGACTACACTTGAGAACAAACACACCATACAAATCCCAAAGCACAGGAGGGGCATTTCGCCACGCTCTTTAGACTATACTTGGGAACAAACACACCATACAAATCCCAAAGCATAGGAGGGGCATTTTTCCATGCTCTTTAGACTATACTTGGGAACAAATACGCAGAAGAAACACGGAAAACATGAGCGTCGTATAGTATACCAAAGACATACTATATGTCTAAAACACGGCTTGAGCAAAGCGATGGAAGGAACTTTTTGCTAAGCCCCCACCATCTTAGGCATATTACAGGCACACCTGACAGTTGGGCTTATGCCACAACAACCACCAAAGACACACTTAAGGGAGGATACACCAACCTCGCCTGCTCGGAGGACTTTTAGAATAAAAAGGATGTGCACTAGCTCAAAAGATACACCATCCCTGCCTCCACAGAGAGCTTAAAATAAAAGGATATGCACGATATCCTGACTCTACAAAGGACTTAAAATAAAAGGATATGCATGATATCCCACCTCCGCAAAGGGATTTTTGCTTGCAATATAAAATAAAGATGTGCACTTGCATGGAGATACAACATCCCGCCTCCACAGATTGCTTACAAACATGCTTCGTTAGAACCAAAATCATTAGACAACTTACCTTATATGCCCCCACCTTAAGGTGGTTGATATTGTGTACCGATATCAAGCACTTTAAGGTAGAGAGAAAACACACAAGGGAACAAGAGCTCTTGCAAGGCCCATGCCTCCAAAGGTGACATCTACTTTACGATCACCGAATGTTCCCACAAACACACAAATTTCCTGCAAGAAGAGAGGTTAGAAATCTTTCTCTAAGATAATAACCACATTAGATGATAAAGCAATGAATGAAAGTAATCACATCAAGATCCAAGTTTATACTACGGATTCATAAATTGAGTATAACTGTGGGGATATACTGCAGAGATCTCAGAAATGAGTGTAACCAAGGCGAGACCCAAGATAAACAAAGTGCACAGAGCAGCTATATTGTTATGGTTTGTTAGAAAATATTAGACATTATCAAAATATCACACGGATTGATTCTACCAGCCAAGCATCGAATAGTATATATCAACCTCGTTGTCATGTATGTACTAAGTCCATTTTTGCTTACTGACTGAAGGGACATGCGGTCTATATCAGTATATGTTTTTTTTTTCGTCATCCACCAGCTAGATAGAACCACTAGAAGAAGGTAAACAATAAATCAAGAGAGGAGAACAAGTACCTTAGGGTCGTCACATAGGAAGCTACCCCAGGTCACCAACCACAATGCTATGCCCCCAAGACATAACACACAACAATGAAAATAGAGAGGCAAGATAAAAGAATGATGATACAAATAGAACAGTCACAATAGAGGTGGTCTCTCGATATCCTTGACCTTACAAGAGTATCAAGGGTCATACAAGGAGACCTAAACAACACATAACATATTATGGGGGAAACACAACACAGAGGTAAAGGGTTAGAAATACTTACCTGAAGGCACAACCGAACTAGCGGTTGTCATCAAGCAAATCATCATCTTCCCAATCTCAAATGTTAGAGGAAAGAGGTACATAAGGTACCATAGCCCAACTTTTGTTTGTCTTTAAATTGTTCATTCTTAAGTTCTTCTTGGTTTGATTCAATGTTAGGTGGAGTGTTTTCTTGTTGAGTTGCATTTCATTAGGCAAAAGCTTATCTTTTTCTCCTCCTTTATCTTGCTTGTCTATTTCTTCTTGTCCTATTGCTTATATCTTCAAAAGTATTGTCATGTTGTTCTATTGGTCTTTTTGTGTTAGAAGAGGAAGCTTGTTCAAATCTCATTTGTCTTGATGAAGTGTTTTGTTCTTGACGAATACCCCCCGATCCTTGTAGGGATGACAGAGGAGGAACCTCAGCATAGAGTCCTTTTCCTTTTACTCTAGGAAGTTCTATTGCGGGTTGTTCATCTCTTATTGTTTGCATAGGAGGCCAGACCACTCTAGATATAAGTTTTACTCTGTATCATCTGTATTGTAGGAAAGAGTTGTCTCTTCGTGGCTCAAGGTCTCTATCAGGTTGTAGCCAAAAGTGATCAAGAGTAAAGTTGTCCATTACCAAAGGTTGATATGTATTACGTCGAATAGTATGCACTTGTCCATGTAAAGGGAATTTTATGCATTTGTGTATAGTTGAGGGGACAACGTTCATAGATTTCAACCATGGGTGTCCAAGTTTTATGCGAAAAAGGTTAGATAAAGGGATAATGTCAAATACTTGATCCATGGATTTATCATAAACCATGACCAATAAAGTTATCTTCCCAAAAGTAGACATGAAAGCTCTAGTATACGTCTTAATCCTTAAATCCAAAGGTTCATAAGAAGATCTTGTGTCAAATTATGTGCGAGAAGGAACTCTTCCATTACCACATTAGTCATGCAATTAGGATCTATAAGTGTACCATGCACCAAAATCTCCATTATTTTCATGGTGATGTAAAGAGGCCCTTCATTATCTACAAATGTTTTGTCACAAGGTGTAAATGTTATTTCAGGTTCAGGGCTTGTTCTCTTCAAATAAGGCCTAGGAGGGAACCTAGCATTATTGTTGCAATAAGAAGCCATGTATATATGTATTTAAATGAATGCAAGATTAGCTTTAAAAGATTTCCAATACTTATGCAAGGAACAAGTGCAAAACTATGTATGCTTATGATCTAAAATGCTTGATTTTTCACCTTTTTTAATGCAAATGCCTAAAAGAAGAAATGTTATGAAGAAATTAATGAGGGTCAACAAGTAATAAGCTCAATATCAATCCAATAATGCAACAATATTCTTCACAACACGCATATAATGCAAATCTAGATAGATGACAAGACAAAATCTAGTGAAAATGCAAGGTTTTCAAGCCCTAGTTGTGAAATTAAGGGATGAAGCTATGAAAAAGAACACTATGATGAAACACTATAATTAGAAATTAGTACTAAATGAGTGTTTAAAAGATTAGTAAAATCTGAAGCAAGATTTTAACTACAAACCCTAGTTTATGGAAAAACTAAGTTATATGAAAAATGCACAATTTCAAGCAAAATCTAACAATTTAAGCATGAAAATGTAATGAAAGTGATTAATTAATGATGTACTACTGTAATTTATATCAGATCTAATGAAAATATCAGAAATTAAATGAAATTTAATTAAATTATGTCAAAATGCAAGCCTAAAATGCCAATTTTATCAAAATTTTCAATTTTTTTTTTGTAAATTTTCAAATGCAATAAGATGAAAATTAAATGAATGAATGTAAATCTGAAGTACAACACTCAGAAAGGTGCAAAATTCAAATAAAAAATAGGTTTACCAAAATGTTTTATTTGAAAAGAGGGAAGATTAGATTGATTGGCTAGATCCTCCTTTCACTACAAACATTCAAGGACATCCAACCGAGTTGAATCACAACTTTTGCAAGAGGATTCTCCTACATGTTGGGGTATCACTTGTAACAATGTGGAAATTAAAAAAATGTCAATTAATGTATTAATATAATGCTCAAATATCCTCAAAACCCTAATTATGCAAAATCGTAAGCAAACAGATAAATTATGACAAAAGCTCACAGACCCAGACAGTAGGCAGAGATTAGTTACTGACCATTTTTTAGAGTTCGTGATGTGGAATATTAGGGGACACTGGAGCTAGCACCCTAGTCCAATGCAATGTTTTCTTCAGGGAGTTCTGGACTACTTCCAACACTGATGATCACTGTTCTATCTGTTTCTGTCATAGAAGATGCAGAGGATAGTAGAGATCACACCATAGTCCAAGGCAGGATGTTCTTCAAGATGTTAGGACTTCTTCTAATGCTAATTATTACTGTCACAGAGATTTCTATGTCTGCAACCTTGGAGGACACTGTCCCGAAAGTGCACCAGGCTATTTCTTTCTGTCGGATCCAGAATCCTTATCTCTTGCAACCTTCCTCTACAACTCCACTGTGTGAAATCTGATACTTGTAACTTGTAATCACAAGGAGTGGGGTTGGGGGTTGTGGTGTTTAGGAGCTTGCCTCAGTCAAGCCCCAGAAGGACATTCAAGTCTTCAAAACAAATTGATAAATGATTCAAACACAAATAGATATCACATTAGAGGTGTAGCTCGCATGTAGATGAAAACCCTTCAGCACATGAGAAGATGAAGCTAAATCTGCAATCACAAACACAACAACAATATTCTGCTCTGCAACAATGAATATCTTGAATGATCTAAAATCATAAGTTCGCCAAAAGTTCATAATCATCTTCTAGTTTACAAATGAAACCCTAAACATGCTTATATATGCATTCCCACTACAAATTTCATAATTTAAACTTAAGATGTTCGCAATGGAACCTTCTAACAGTCACATAACCAACATTCAAATTTGGGACCTACCTAAATAGGTAAGGACTAGGACGCAAGCGCCCAAGTCCTCAAGTCCTATTTTAGGGTAGGTCAAGTGTCACAATGTCCCTCAAGCTCCATTTGACATGGGTTTCAGGCCATTTTCTTTCAGGAGTTAAAATAAACATGCAAGATACAAAACAAGGGACCTAGGAGCTAAACTTAGGAGGTAAAAGTCCTAGGGGACATTTTACAACATAACAGTAGCAACCTTACTATCTCTAGCTACTATCAAGGCTTTCACTTCCACCCATTTTATAAGATAATCAGTGCAAACAAGTATATATTCCTTGTGGTTAGAAGGTGGATATATGGGTCTAATAAAATCAATGCCCCACTTGTCAAATGGTGTGACCACTAGTTGTGGTTGTAGAGGCATTTCATCATTTTTTGTAGGTCTGCCCATTCTTTGACAGCAGTCACAACTTCTTGTATAGAGAGTTGTATCTTTATGCAATGTTGGCCAATAATAACCAATGTTCAAAATTTTGACTGCTGTCCTCTTGGCTACAAAGTGTCCACCATAGGGTTCATCATGACAAGCTCTAAGGATGTCATACACTTCATCTTCCCTAATACACCTTCTCATAATATGATCAGGTCTTGTATAGAAGAGACAATCAGATATCCATGAATAAGGAAATCTTTTCTCTACAAGGTGGCACCTTTCTCTGGGTGAGAGGTGTGGATGTGTTTTCCCTGTGACAAGATAATTTGCTATATCTACATACCATGGAGTTTGTATAGTTAGTGCAAATAAGTGTTCATCTAGAAAAGAATCATCAATGGCTGGTTATTCAATACAAGTGGGAAGCCTGGAGTGAATATCAACAACATTGGCCTTCCTTGGCTTGACTACAATGGTGATATCAAATTCTTGAAGTAGCAGTAACCATCTAACCAATCTACCACTTACCACTAGTTTTTCATAAGATATCTTATTGTTGCATGGTTAGTGTGAATGAAAATGGGATAACCAATGATATAATGCCTGAACTTATTTGTTGCATAAACAACAACTAACATTTCTTTCTCAGTAATAGTATAGTTAAGTTTAGCACCTTGAAGATTTTTGCTGATGTAATAAATTGCATATTCCACATTACCTTCTTTCTGTCCTAGCACAACTCCTACTGTAAAATTAGAGGCATCTGTATGTATGTGGAAAGGTATTGCCCAATCAAGTCCTCTAAGTATAGGTGTCTTTGTTAATGACTCTTTGAGATGGTCAAAGGATATCTGACAGTTGTCCAATTAAATTCTACATCTTTAGAGAGTAAGACAAACAAAGGAGCAACAATATTACTAAAATCCTTTATAAGTCTTCTATAATACCCTGTATGACCTAGAAAAATTCTGACATCCTTCTATTTTTGAGGGATAGGTAAGGTTGAAATGATTTAAATCTTGTGTGGATCCACTTGAATTCCTGCTTTGGACACAAAATGACCAAGCACTACTCCTTCCTGCATCATCATGAAAAAATTTTCATGACTAAGGGACATATTATGATCTTGACATCTCTGCAATACTTTTTCAAGGTTCTTCAAGGCCTCCTCATAGGACTCTCCATAAGTGGTAAAATCATCCATATAAACTTCCATAGAGTCATGAGCAAGGTCAACAAAGATGCTTAAGATAGCTCTTTGAAATGTGGCAGGAGCATTGCAGAGTCTAAATGGAAGAACATAATAGGCATATGTCCCCCATGGGCATGTAAATGTAGTCTTATCTTGATCTTCAGGGGCTACCATGATCTGGTTATATCCACTAAACCCATCAAGAAAAGAAAAATACTTTTTACCAGCCAAAGAGTCTAGGACCTAGTCAATGAAAGGAAGAGGGAAATGATCTTTCCTAGTGGCAGTATTTAATTCTTTGTAGTTTACACAAAATCTCCACTTACCTGCTTTCATTGGCACTATAACTAGTGGAGACACCCATTGGCTGTCTGATATTGGGTATATGAATCCTGCATCTAGTAATTTTTGCAATTCATTCTTGACTATGTCTCTTACTATAGGGTTCATCCTTCTTTGAGGTTGCCTAACTAGTCTGCATCCTTCATTAATGTATATCATTTGCATACAAAGATTGGGGTCAATTCCTTTCATGTCATGATAGTCCCATGTAAAGGCTATCTTATGAGTTTGTAGCATTTTAATCATCTTAGTCTTCTGGACAAATGTCAATTATTCACTATTTATATTGAGTGTCTTCCTAGGTGTAATGTCAATTGGCGCTACCATATGCATGAGAAAGGAAACATCCAACCCTGATAAGTTGAGACTACAACTATGAGACAACAACTTATGTAACATTCTGTTGGTGGAAGCATGGGCTGGAGTAGTGATTGTAGGCAGAACACTGTGAAGGGGCAGGTCATACATATTAGACATGGGTCTTGTTGTATGTCTATTCCATAATTATTTTGTATGACATTGGAAAGTACTTCATCTTCATCCTGAATAGCCAGTAGTGGGTCTCTTTCAATTGTCATTAATGTTTGAAGAGAATATTGGTTAGGATCCCCTAGGTCTGGCCAAATGGACTGCTCCATATGAGCAAAAGGTTGAGCAGGTGGATAAAGGACCAATTTCTTTGTTACATTACCATTGGAAATTAGCATATTTCCTGACCAACATCCTATGAAGGCATCTGTTGTTGCCAACCAGGGTCTCCCTAGGATAAGTGGATATCCTCCTAGGATAGCCTTGGGCTACAAAACCATAAAGTTTGCAAGGTATTCCCATGAATCCAATGTGATAACAAGGTATTCAATAATCCCCTCTAGCTTGACTATGGACCTATCTGCCAACTGGAGTACTCTAAACCTTAGCACCATCCCCAACAACATTGCCAAAAATGTTGAACTCTATTATTTCTTAATATATTGATGTAGAAAGGACATACATACTACTCAATGGACCAATAGATCCCTTATCAAGCAATCTACCAGTTACATAATGTGCTACATTTACATTGTCAAATCAGGGAATCATATTCTTCTCAGATGATGCCTGTCCTGTGTGTACAATTAAGGATTCCTAAGTTTTATCCTAGAGGTTGTGTAAGGGAAATAAAGCAATTACAATATTATAAGCAAACAATAATAATGGAAAACAACTAAATTATCTAACACAACAATAATCAAATGTCTTTATGTAACTTCTATGTAAAAGAGGAACTGACAAGTGGTTCAGTCAATGATCACCTTTACTCAATGGACTTGACAACACAAACTACCAAGGTTAAACTACTTCACATGATTCATAAATACAAAACATCAATCACACACACACATATAAACATACAATTCATAAACTAAACATATAAACAAGGTGGAGAAGCACAGTACCTCAAGTTGCCGGCTTCAGTGGTTGTGATCCCACAAGATCTAACTAAATCTTTGTAATCATAAATAGAACTGAAAAAAAACATATTCTTCATTGAATGCCAAAAGTAACAAGTATACAACAAAATTTACTACTATATCTCTGTTCAAAACTGTATGAAAACAAAATCTAATCTTACTCCATTCAATCTAGCTAATCGAGATCAGCATTGTTTTTTATGAGAAAAGCTACTAGACAATAAATGTCTTAACTGCCCATTATCCCACATCGTAGGAAAAGGACTTTATCACAGAGCAACTGAAAATAGGAAACTAATATGAAGGCAATAGAGAAAACATAGTCCTACTACAATTCTACCTCTTCATTATCCATAAAGAATAATCAAAACTTAGAAACATAATCATAGAGCACGATCTAGGTTCCTTAACTACATCATTTATTGAAAGATAAATGTTATAGAGTCATGGGTGACTCATCCCTATTAACTTAGGATCTTGTTCCTTTGGCTGCAGGTACCTGTATCAACTTTTGCGAATATCAACATCTCCTTTGGCTATGGGTTGTTCAGTGTTTTTCATGATACGAAGCCAAGCTTTTGTTACATGAGGAGTTAGTACTCTTTTTAATATTTATACATCACTATCACTTAGAATCAACATAAAATACTAACTTATCACATGAACAATCTATTATCCACACATAATTAATTATCAACATATTATATACCATCTTCACGCTTCAGTATCTTAAGGATAAACATGGACATAATTAATACATATAAAGTCTGCAAATGTCTTTGGGAAATAGGTAATTAAAGCAATAAAAACAAGACAAATGATGGTCCCCTCATGACACACCTAATCCCAACACATAACATAGATGGGAGTTGTTTCATGATGTTAGGTTCCCCTAGATGCAATGATGGAAGGGCCTCATGAGGATGGTAGAGAGTAGGTAAGTGTTGTACAAGTTGAAGAAGTGGCTGGCTAGAGGATTTAAACTCTAGAATGAATAGATGGGGTATATGTTGAAAACCATTATGAATGAATATTTTTGATATTTATTGCATTGTGGCTTTGTCCCAAGGAGTTATCTTTTTTTGAGCTCCTTGTTAGTATTTGTAGTTGTGTCCTTCGAGACTGTTATGGCCATTAGCATATATGCTCTTTATGTTTTTTGTTATGTTATGCTTTCTCCAAGGGTAAGGATCCCAATAGAACCCTCAACTTATTAATAAAATATAGAAATTATTTTAAAATTTAAAAGTAATGATAATAAATCTAAATAAAAAATATTTTTAAAACAATTAAAATATTTAAAATGATTTTAAAAATTTAATAAATCATATAAATCAAAATTTACACATTATGTTAGAATTTTAATGTTACATCTATAGTATAATTTAAGTTAGAGCATAATAAATAAACATTAAAGTGTTGGCTTTTGTTAGTATTTAAAAATGTTAGTTGTTATTTAGGAGTTGAATTCCTATAAGATAGTTGGGATAGTTTTGCATGAGAAATAAAGGCTTTATAATCCAATGTAATAATGTAATGTAAAATCAATGAATGAATATCTAATAAAATAATATATCATATAACATTTTATTTTTTGTAACAATAGTGTAATAATCTATTTGTTTTCATTCCTATGTGTGTTTAAGCCTGAGGGCTCTTGCAAACACTATGAGGAAATAGTTTCCTTTAAGCAATATTACTAATAATTAGTAGTGGAGTCTAGGTTTCTAGGTAGTGGCAATTGACCAAGGACTAAGGATTAAGAATGTTGGAAGCATAAGCTCTCTCACCCTTTTTCTTCAATCCACTACTTTGTTGTTCTTCCTCTTTTATATTTTTCCTCTTGATATTGTCACCAGTAGGAAGCTAATCACCACCTTTTGTTTATTGTTGATGATGATGTGGCAACTTTAAATGAGTTTTGCACTACTCATATGGCTAGATGATGCACAATCAATTTTCTTCTATGTCTCATTTAGATGAATATGTAAATTCATAAGTTGTATCTAGAGCTAATTTCCTCACAACCACCTCTAGTTACTCCAAATACTGATGATGGGGATACTTTATATGAACCTTTTCCTCCAATTTGGTTATATGATATGGTTAGTTAGATTTTGTGTCTTCTTTAGAGAAATAGGCACTCCTAGGTCATGGATAGGGATACAAATTAGAAGTTCCTTGACCACCACCTCCAATTCCTCTAGTTGATGATGGTGGGGAACCTTTAGATGGACTTTGTCCTCCACGTGAAGCTAGATGAAGTTGTTAGGATTAGGCATGCTATTCAACTTGCGATTCCTAGTAGAGCAATATTAGAATCTAGGCTAGTACTATAATATTGTAAATATTATTCTATGTATGTCTCCATAGATAATGGAATGGGACACCCATGTGGTAGTTAGAGGGACATGTGGAATGGAATACTCTCTATGACATTTTGCAATACTGGTTATAAGAGGCATAATGTGGGAGATTACATTGTAAGGCATCATTGGACACTTTGCATGTTTACATGCAAGATGAATCTATAATGGGGGGTTACATGTAAGAAAATGATTGTGGAGGTTAGATGTTTACTTCTATTGAATGAGGTTTTTTTAATTTGGTCTATATCATCTTGTGGAGTTAGATAAGACCATGCTCATCTTGTATTGTCCTTTTGTGGGGCTGTTTTGTCCTATCTAGAAAAAAAGGAATTTTAGGAGGGAAGTGTAGAACCTTTTAGAAATATCCTTGTAACTCCTGGACACATGTCATGTGGTTTTGTTGTATGATTTTTTAATACCACTTTGTGGTTTGTGTCTTGTTTGGTCTATATAAATATTCATGTGGGTAGCAGTATTGTGTAACAAGTGGATGCATGGTTATATTACCAAAATGCTATCAAAATTCTTAGACATCATCAAAAATACCTTTTTTATATACCTCTTACAATGTCATATATGTTTCTCACACATCATAATGAAGGTCAAGATTCCTATTCCACTTTGTAACTCCCTATAATCATGCTCTTACATGCATCATAGAATCTATCATAAGTAACTCCCACATTTTACAATGTCATAATGGCATTAGATGTTCTTATAATTTCTTACACATGTCATATAAAGGCATACACATGGCATAACAACCATAATAAGTTTGATTCCCCATTTCCCAAATGAAACATAAATAATAAATAAATATAATAATAATAACTAATTTGAACACTAGGACTGATATGCAACTATCAACACAGTACTGGGCTCTGCAACTATACGACGTTTGAAATTTGAATTTGGTGCTAGGTGGGAATGGATGGTGACAGTTCAGGGGGGCATGATTCAGTCCCCTCCCCTAACTCCAAGTGACACTGGTACGGGCTGTCAGAGGGATCACGTGGCTTCATCCTTGAAGCAAGATCCCAAGAAGTGGAAGGAGGCACTTGTGGGTGCTATCAATGGCAAAGCTGAGACTAAGTTTAGCCAGCTAGTTTTCTCGGAGGTTGATGGTGCCAAGGCACTTAAACTACCTGACTAGACAGTGTTGTAGGTGGTAGCATCAATGGATAATACTCTAGTGGGCAAATGTTTTTCCTTCAGACCCAATATTGATCTTGTTCGTCGCTAGATGTAGACCAAATGGACTCTCAAGGGGAGCATTTTAGCTAGTGCCATGGCAGGAGGTATGTTCTTGTTTAAATTTACCTCCTAGGAGGATATGCTGTCAGGTATGGTAGGCAACCCATGGCTATATGGGAAATATTCCTTATTGCTATGCAAATGGAAGCCTGGCTTCAACCCCAAGGCAGACCTCAACTAGTCGGCTCCGATGTGTGTTAGATTACCGGGCCTTCCCTTGGAATTCTAGGGTGACGAAATTTTCCCTTGGATAGGCAACACTTTTGGGGATTATGTTATAGTTGATAAAGTTATGAAGGCTAAGGTGAGATTGGTCTATGCCTAGTTTTGTGTGAATGTGGATGTTCTTAAAGTCATCCCAACTTCTATCATACTGGAATCCTAGTTTGGGAAGTGGACTCAGAGCATTCAGTATGAGAACTCAAGAGTTTTTTGTCATATCTATATGAAACCAGGTCATGTCTTCACCCAGTTTAGGGATTCGAAGCATCACCCACCTCTGAAGATGAAGTAGGTAGAGGAAATCTCGGAGGACTACCCCTTCAAGAATGATATTTTGAAAATAGTTGACTCCCCCTGGCTTTCCCGGGAAGGGAGGTGCCTCTGGAGGTTCTGGTGGAGCAACAAGACCCTTCGGTACCACAAGGCCCCTCTACAAGAGACCCCAGTGGAGGAGAACCCTGTGGGACTTGAACTCTCAGTTGTTGTTAACGAGGAGACCCAGAAGAGTCAGGAGATGGTGGACTCTCTTGCTTGTCAGGAGAACTTAGTCACTGATAAGGGCCAGGAGACTCAGGAAGGAGAAATAGGATCAGGATTCAACCCCTGAAAGAGTATTATATCACAACAGAGCATGGAAAACGATTGCATCCCTGGTGGTATGAAGGGTACTCTCAAACCTAGACCAAGTATGTTTGGAAAAAATTCTCCCCTCATCCCCGAGAGTAGGTTCAAGTAGAGAGATGAAGGACCAGGAGGGATGGTCTATTATGAAGAAGAAGGGGAAAGACAATAGTTAGAAGATAGCTGATGTGGGGGGATAGCAATAGAGGTAGGCCTTCCCACATGAAGACCAGACAGAGAGAGATGGAATAGGAGATTGCTAGGGGGAAGCAGTCCACCTTGGTGGCCCCCCTAGGAAGGCAAAGAAATGAAGATCATCTCATGAAATATAAGAGGGCTTAATAGCCCTCAGAAGCAGTTGTTAGTTAGGAACTGCATTTTTGATAACAAAGTTGATATTCTTCTTCTGCAAGAAATAAAAATGACAGAGAAAAACTTCAAGATTGCTCTTCAAAACATTTGGCCCAATGTGAACTATGCTATTAGTGGGGCTATTGGGGCTTTGGGTGGCATTGCTACCCTTTGGAGGCAAGATATTACTGCCAATTTAATCTCTTGTTCCAAGCACCATGTCAAAGTTTCATTTCATTGCCATCTAGAGCGGTGGAAACTAATCAACGTCTATGCCCCCAACACTCATAGTAGAAGGAAGGAAGTCTGGCAGATAAAATTAAGAAGGACAGAAACATTATCTGGATGGTGGCAGGGGACCTCAACTCCCCTCTATACCCTTCAGATAAAATGGGAGGGTTAACTGACTACTCTGACAACATGTCCGATTTGGCGGACTTCCTTGGGAAAGCTGGCCTCATGGATGTTGATCTATCAGGATAGGCCTTCACATGGTCTAACAGGAGGTAGGGGAATAATCTCATTCAGGTTAAGCTTGATAGGTTTTTAATTTCTTCTTATTGGGCCATAATGAATATGTTAATCTTTTAGCTCTTCATAGAATGGTGTCAGACCATAGCCCTCTTTTACTCAACTGGTCTAGGAAGTGTAGCAAAGGCCCCTTCTTGTTCAGATTTGAAATGATGTGGGCCCTTCATCCAGAGTTTAGAGATTGCCTCTTGAATTGGTGGAAGATCCCAGTCTAAGGACCGACGATGTTCAGACTGACTAAGAGATTGGCCAATGTGAGGAATAAGGTGAAAGGTTGGAATAAGTTTACTTTTGGTAATGTTTTGAGTAGAAAGAAAAGAATCATGGAGAAACTAAAAGAAGTTCAAAGCATAATAGACCAAGGGGATATATCAGAAGACCTACAATCCATTGAAAAGAATCTCTCTAGGGAATGGACCTGGATAATCAAGGAAGAGGAGGTTTACTGGAAACAAAAGTCTAGAGTTCAATGGCTTAGGGAGGGTGATAGGAACACCTCTTTTTCCACCAATCAACCCTAAGGCATAGGAAGAGAAACACTATCAGGTCACTTTGGGATGATCAAGGGAGGCTGGTGGAGGAGGAAGAGGAGATTGGAGATCTGGCCACCAAATTCTTTGAATCACTCTTGAGTGGTCAATAGTCTAATGTCCCTGAGGAGGATTTTGATTCTATTTTGGATGTTATTCCTACCATTCTCTCTGAGGATGACAACTACTTGCTGACCAAACCTATTACTCTAGAGGAGGCTAGAGTTGCTGTTTTCTCCATGGGCACCTTCAAAGCCCCAGGCCCAGATGGGTTTCCTCTGGCTTTTTTTCAAACCTTTTGAGAGATTGTTGGGAACGATGTCTTCCTGGTGGCTTAGGATTTTTTTAGAATAGGGAGACTGTTACGGCAGTTGAACAAAACCTTTATTGCCTTACTTCTAAAGAAGATCGATGCTAGGACTATGACCAAATTTAGACCTATTAGTCTTTGCAACATGGTTTACAAAGTCTTCACCAAGATTTTGGTCCTCAAATTGCATCCCCTTCTGGACAAACGCATTGCCCTGAATCAGAAGGGCTTTGTCCCAGGCAGGCATATTCTAGACGTAGCCATCAACACCCATGAAATCATTCACTCTATCCATAGAAGCAACACCCTAGGTATGATCTTTAGATTGGATATATCCAAAGCCTATGGTAGGGTTAGCTGGGACTTTCTTTTAAGAGTCTTCAAAAAATTTGGTTTCAATGAAAATCATCAACATTATTAAAGAGTGCATATCCACAACTAGATTTTCAGTGCTGGTCAATGGCTCTCCCATAGGTTTTTTTCCTTCTGGAAGGGGAATTAGACAAGGTGACCCACTATCACCCTACCTATTCATTTTGATTGCTGAGGTTTTGGGTAGAAATGCTTGTAATCTATTAATGCAGGGGACTCTCTGCGGGATCCAACTTGCCTCAACAACCCAAAATGTGGTTATTCAACAATTTGTGGATGACACTATTCTATTTGGTTTGGCCTCGGTTGTTGAAGATAGAAGGTGGAAGGAACTTATAAAGAACTATGAGAGGGTTTCAAGTCAGAGCATTAATTTTGAGAAAAGTCATATCTATTTCCTGAATACTCAAGAAGATCTTTAGCAGAAAATAACTAGAATATTGGGCTACTCAAGTGAGAGGCTACCAACCACTTATTTAGGCCTCCCCCTCACCACCACTAAGGTTTCCATGGACTTCTGGAAAGGACTGGTGGAAAGAATTCAAAGAAAATAGGCTGGCTAGAAGGGTGCCCTCTTGAGTCAGGCAGGGAAATTTCAACTTCTCAAGGCTTCTCTTCAGGGGATGCCTAATTATGTGTTAAGTCTCTTTAAAGTTCCTAAGAACGTGGCTGACAAGATAGAACATATTCAAAAAAGGTTTCTTTGGTCTGGGGTGGAAGAGAAGAAAAGATTTGCTCTTGTGGGGTGGGAGAAAGTGTGCACCCCTAGATGGTAAGGGGGATTGGGCCTAAGAAGAATTCATTTGATGAACATGGCTTTCTTGTCTAAGATTGGGTGGAACCTTATTCAAGGTAGTTCTGATTGGGGGAAATCATGATGGCTAAGTATCTTAATGGAGGACAGGGTAGAAAACTCCTTTCGGAGGTTAGTCTTCCTAAAGGATCGGTTACTTGGAATGGGACTATCAAAACTCAGGGCCTTCTTTGACAAGGTTTAAGATGGAGGATTGGTGATGGTAGGGAGGTTGATTTTTGGAAGGATAGATGGCTGAGGGATAAACCTCTGATGTATACGGAGTATGGCAAAGTTGCGGGCAGGATCTGTGAGGCCTTGGGCATCAAAGTGGCTGACTACATTAGGACTTGTGGGGGTCTTCGGGCCTAGAAGATGATTTCTACTTATGCCCAAGATGACTATGAGATAAAGGTGGCCTCTCAACTGCAAAAAGAGCTTGAAGGTTACAAACTCTCTCTCTTTCCAAAGAGAGATAAGATGGTTTGGGACAAGGACAATAAGGGTTTGTTCATGATCAAAAGCACTTATGGTCTGCTGTTAGACCCAGGTGAGACTAGAGTTTGGAAAAAAATTTGGATTCCTAAACTTCTTCCTAAGGTCAATTTCTTTTGGTGGACCCTGACATAATAAAGTTCTAACTCTAGATAACCTGAAAAAAAGAGGGTTCCAACTGCCAAGAAGATGTATCCTTTGTGAAGCGGAGGAGGAGTCGTCGGCTCATCTATTTCTCCATTGTAGTTTTGCCTAGGAGGTTTGGGGTTTAACCCTCCAGAAGTTGAACCTAAGATAGGCCTCGAATGTTAATATGGAGATGATGGTTTGGGAATGGAAGCCCCCTTTTAGCTTGGTGTTACTGATCTCTAAAGAACTCTGGACTCAAATTCCCCCTCATCTTGTCTGGAGTCTGTGGAAGGAACATAACAATAGAATCTTTAGAGAAAAGAAAAGAACTCTTTTGGAAGTTTTCGAGTGTTTTTCAAAACTACTGATGGAAATATTAACTCTTGCAAATTTAAAGCTACGGATAGCCCCCCAGGGAGAGAAGAACAAAATATGATAAAAAATTGGAACATTGCCCCTAACTCTTGTCAGGTGGATAATATCAAGAGGTTATCCAGAGCGAAAACCAAATGGGCTTTACCACAACAAGGGTGGTTTAAGCTCAACTTTGATGGCGCGGCCAAAGGAAACCTGGGTGTTGCAAGCGGTGGAGGCATTATAAGAACGGACATGGGGATTTGTGTTGCTTCCTTCTCAGGGGCCATTGGTATTAAAAGCAACAAGGAAGCGGAAGCTACAATGATGCTTTCAGGAATTAAGCTTGCTATCTCCATGAATATTAAAAAACTTCATGTTGAAGGTGATTCTCAGTTAATTGTTAATGCTGGCCTAGGTTTGTCTCAGATTGGGTGGAATTTGGAGGATATTATGGGTGACATTAAGGTTCTCCTTAAAGGTTTGGAGAAGTATAATGTTACTCACATATACAGAGAAGGAAATGATGTGGCTGATGCTTTGGCCAACACGGGTAGCGGCAAAGAGGGGTGGCATTGTTGGAGAAACATGTCCAGCTTGCCTCAAGAGATATACAATTTAATTGTGTAGGATGGAAATAGTCATGAAGCATAGGTGGTTTGTTTTTCTGGCTACCTTCTGGTTTTACCAAGACAAGGGAGAGGCCGAAGGTTTTTCCTTCAAATTGATGAACATTGGTTATGATTTCATGGAAGGTGGAATCAATGTTTCAAATTTTAAAATAATCCCTGGTGGGATTGAAAAGGTCATTGACCATTCCTGGTCTAATAGGCTGACCAAACCCAGATGGAGTGGTACGATTGCCTACAAGGTTGAAATGCAAGACGGGGAGGATGACTGGATTATTAGTGGCGATGTGGCTAGGCTGTGGCCTAGCAGACATCTCTTAACGAATAAGAGCCAGGGAAGAAAGGTCCAGATGGATCTTAGGAAGGACACCACCGGTCATACTATTTGGAGGTTGATGGGAAAGTCTGATTGGCGTGCTAATAGGCACAAGGACATTGGTATTGGTGGAGATCTGGAGGCTAGATTATACAGCTTAAAAGGGACGATGCGTGGATGTGTGGCAGGGATATAGAGAATGGATGGGACTGCTTTCTTCATGACGAATTATGGTTGGGTAAAGCCAACGGCTGGTATCGCCTATCTTCACACGAGGTGGCGGCTAAATCCCTTCCCCAAGGAGATGTATCTAGGTGGCAAGAATGTGGCATATCATACCAATTATTACACCGCAATTATTACCCCCCTCAGTAGAATTGCCATTTTAATGGGATTCTTGCCATTTTCAAGACCGCCGGTTGTAAGCATTGCTATTTTGAACATTCCCCATATTGTGGTTTCTACAAGTTACAGTCTGAGGAAATGGGAGGAGATATTGTGAAAATTGAACTTAGCTTGATGGAGGCATTTAAACAAGACCCAATCGTGTGGCATATTATACATGAAGGGGAGGTGGTGCCTTTCCTGGAAGGAATGGTGGGCCATGATGAAAATCTGTCATGATAGTTTGCTGAAACATGGAATGAGGAAACCAAAGAGGTTAAAATTGGTGCTATCAGTTTCCATGTGTCAGAAGAGGTGATAGGGCAAGCCATTGGGTTACCTACGAAAGGAAAGAAGCACTCGAGGAGAAGCAGAGTCCCTGATACAGAGCACATGAATATTTTCTTTCATGAGGGCGAGAAACCTATGAAGCTTCATGGAGGGTTTGAGAGGGAGAAACTGCCAGAGCCTTGGGGTCACATCTGCTTGATGCTAATGAAATTTTTCACGCTGGAGGGAAGATTTCAGGTATATTATCATTACCACTTTGCTCTTCTCAATTATTTCAGAAATAGAGTTGAGATTAGCTTTCCTTTCTTTTTGTTCTCTTCCTTAGACAATTCCATTAAGTTTGTTAGGGATCTCCATGCCAAGAATGCTGCACACCCGCTCATCCCCATACACCAAGGTCTTATTCTGAGACTGTATCAATTCCACCTTGCTTTATGCCCACCAAAACCTATCAAAGTCAAAATTCTTGAGGACCCACAACCAAATACTTCCCTCGGGGATAAAGGCAAAGTGAAGGTTTGTATGGGGACCCCTAAAATTTTTAAGGTGGCCCCCATGTTGGGGAAGCTGGGACCCCTACTACTGCTAAGAACAAGAAATAAAAACTTACCACCCCGGTGACAGAAAAGAAGACTGCCAAAAGAGAGAGGGTGGAGGTGGAGGAAATGGAGACCACCCTAAAGAAAAAGTCTAAGGAGGTAAAGATGTTGCTTCTATGGATGCTTTGGTGAAGATAGTTGAGCTTGACCCCGGGCTAGATCCTATGGGTAGTAGTGAAGGTGGAGAGGCTGTCAATCTGAGGATTCATTGGTCCAAAAGGATCGCTGGCTAGCCGCTGGTGAATACATAGGGGGTGGAAGTTTCTAATGATTCTAAATTTGTGGAGGAGACTATAGAGGAGGGTGGGGATGAAACCCCCACGGAATCTACCCATGAGGTTGAAGGCACTATTCATTTTGCCTCTATGAATGAGTTAGAGTATGAAGGTCTGGATGACACCGTGAGGGCTGCCGTTGGTAAAGACTCCAAGAGGGATGCTGTGGAGCAAGACAAAAAGGGGAGCTACGCCTTGTGTGACAAGAATGCTGAGGATATCCAGCACCTCTAGAGGAAGATGGAAGTCATGCAGAAGAACTGGAAGACTATTATGGCCAAATCCCTACATAGGGCTACTTCCATCTTTGCTGCGGTCAAAGATCTGGATGAAAAGGTTAAGTAGATGTGAATCGACAGTTTGGGTGATTACAAGGAGATGGTCAAGTTCCTTGCTAAGTTTGGGGTGACTAATAGCCCATAGTTTCTTATTTCTGCTATTTTTTGTCATCCTTGTTGTTTCCATGGTTTTTGGTTAGTCATTTTTGTTGGTTTACTGTTCAAGAGTTGTTAATCTACTGTTTCTGGCTCATTAATGGCCTGATGCCTGGGGGCTATTTTGTTAAATGGATCTAGACCCTCTTTTCCAGCTGAACTAATCAAAAACATTAGGACTTGCAAGGTGTGTGACACACCTTATCCCAACACATAACATAGATGGGAGTTGTTTCATGATGTTAGGTTCTCTTAGATGCAATGATGGAAGAGCCTAATGAGGATGGTAGAGAGTAGGTAAATGTTGTACAAGAAGACGTGGTGTAAAATCCACTCTATTTAACTAGGATAAAATAATATTATTCTAATAGTTTAATGCGGAAAAAGGAAATGAATTAAAGTTTTTCCCTATAAAATACAACTCAAGAAATAATTAACTTTCATCAATCTATATAATTAAAGAACATTGCAATAGCTTACAAATAGGACTAAATATTTTTACAACATCTAGCCATATAGGCTTATAGCAAATAATGTTACACCATACAATGTCCTTGATACCATACCATATCTTTGACACTGAACCTGGTGGAGAGAGAGCATTATCAAGACAATTTACTACCCAGCCACAAGGCTCACATTTCCCCGGCCTTACTCCTGAATGGAGAAGCCCGATCCTTCACGAGGGGTCTAGTAAATTGAAGCTGATATGCGTGAAGGAATCTGGTGCAACATGATATATCTAACATTTCTAGCAGTATAAAATGCATATGTACTTATATCATGATATGGTAGAGATTGAAAAATAAATCAAATAGTAACTACTACTAAATTGATTAACAAGCTTTGGCCAATGCATCTTTGTAAGCCATGTTTGGATAGATAGGTTACGAATAGAAACCTACCATTCTCTGTAGCTCCATATTTGGCACCCATCCATGCTCTTTCTCTAACTCATCATATAGAAATGCAGAAATATAAATACATTCACAAAAAAAACATACAACATACAATGATGCATAGAAAGATCACAAGAAAAGTATATCTTAACCCTGCGACAAGTTTTACTAGACAAATGCATAGTCGTAAACATTAATAAAAACTTTCTTTTAAGATGTAAATCTCTTATTTGGACATCTTCCATTCAAAAGAAATAAGATGCAAAGCATACTTATGTAAATTATTTGAATTCCAAATGACTTGAACAAGTACCTAAGAATTAGAACATAAACCCATTCCCTCAAGCCATGACACCCTTCCTATTCCAAGACTAAAATATTATCATTAATGCTAATAATAAGCACAGTTTCACTAATGCTAATAAGGAAAATTAATCTTCCTAGCTTAATCAATCAAAAGATTTAAGTTAATCACATTTTTCTAAGATTTGTTTTATGAAAATGAAGATACTTCACATTCAAGGTTATTATGATGTTCAATAGACCTTTGATCAAGACAAGGTAATACACAACCTAAAGCCTTCTAACATGTACACTCTACCTAATATAACTCAAAGGACCTTTAAAACATAATTCCATCCCTCTAGTTGTTATGTAACTACTTTAAGCATTCTCATTCAAACTAAAAGTAACTTAACCTCTTTCTAAGATAAGGAAACCATGAATAAACAAGTATGAAATAATAACAATATCAAAAAATTAACTAAGATCATAAGTTATCCATATTATAAATAAAACATTAACTTTCCATTCTACTTTTAAACTCAAATAGCGTACTAATCTCCATGACTATCCAAAACATAAACACAACTTAATTATTAAGCATTGATCTAACCATCACTAATTGGTATCAACAAGATAATTAAGATTACCAATCATATTGAGTTCGAAGTTCAACAGGCCAAGTTAAACATATAAGAATATATAAAAATATTGATCATCATAACATTCAAGATTTTCCAATTAGTCTATCACTAATTGTTATACAGGAAAAGAAGATATTTTCCTATGCGCTAGATTGACATATTTTTCTAGCATACAAAAATATTATTTATACTTTGCTATACAAACTTGCATAGTTATAGTTATATTTTTTTTTAAGAGAAAAGGGGTATATCCCCATACTTATATTTGTATTAGAAATATAATATTTCATACAAAAAAGAGGGGGGATCAGTATTTCCGCACTGGTCATATAGGGAAAAACTGCTCAAAACAGACGTGAAAAACAAAAAACAAAAAACCACCACCTTTTATACTTATATCTATTCTAAGTGTAGTCATAACATAATGAAATCAATATTAACAACTATATTCTCTATCAACACCAAATCTAGATCTTCACATATCAAAATTCCAAGCTTTTAAGCGATATAAATTTCTAAAAGATCATTATATTCAAATGCTAAGAAGGAAAAATAAGATCCATGATGGAGGAGAATACTGGCGCGACAATGAAAGGCTATATGCATGCTACTCAGAGATATTTCCTAGCTAAACATGGAATTTTTGGCATTAATAACAAGAGTTTATTATCAATAAAGAGGCACCTGACGTGGGACAATGATGAGTAAACTCAAGTAACATTAAACGTTGTATAAAATCATTTCCTGAATGTTACAAGTGAACAAACTTATCAAAATAATATATTAGAAGCATAAATAATCCATTAAATGGTTTGACATTTCACAAATCCTGTGATCAGAGGTGTTTTGCTATGTTAGGCAACCGGTAAGAAGGCGTAGAAATTTAAACTTAGAAAATTTAATTTGTGAGTCTAACCTCAACACTTAAGGGAGATAAAAACAACGCCATGCGAGAAAAACAAAACACTGATCTGTTATCAAGTCCGAGTAAATCTACCTCAAGGAAAGCAATGAATTGCACACAAAACTCTAAATGGAGAGCAAATTCAAGCAATGATAGCAGGATATGCATAAAATCAATGGTTGAATAGGTTTTAGAAATTTCAAGCAATTGATTACATATGGACACCAATAGGGTGCATGCAAAGACTAATGGATCTAAAAAAGGCACATAATTATGCAGGTGTAAAACCATATTCCTCATCCTTGCCAGTGTGGGCAAAAATTGAGAGCTATAAAAAGACAACTTTCCTAAATAATAATTGGTTATTATCTTGCATATGGCAGAGTTAAACAACAGAAAACAAAAGATTTGATGCCAATTAAACCTATGTGGTGATGTGGATTGTTTTCTTGGCACTTGCAATTCACAATAGAATATAGGCTTAGGAGCGACGATGTTTCTCTAGAAACTTTCTTGCAAACGAAATAGGTAGATATAATCAATGCTAGTGTCCAGCTTATGAATGCGTATAAAAGGCACACAATCTATTTTATGTCGACATCTAAGGTCAAGGATTAAGGTTATAGATAGACCTTCCATGAGGGACTCATGAGAAAGGAACACAGTGAAATTAAAATAATCGAGACTGATTATCTTAGACACTTTCATAATATGGCGAGGATGCTAGCATTTAACAATAGGTAGGTTCTCTTACACAAAGCATGAACAATTTTATAGCCTATAATCCAATGATATTTAGGGAACTTTTAGTTCAAAAACAAGAAGTAGTGCAAAAACAAAAGGTAGCACCACTGGAAATATGATCTTAAAAAAACACACACACCTATGCACTTCTAAATAGATGCTTGAGAGGACTAATTGTGCACATCAAATCAAAGGGCAACATTGCTAAATATACTCCTAAGACTATATTCAAATTTTCTCTATAGGTACGAGCACAAAGGAAGGGAAATTTCAGTCAAATGCAAAAGTTGCAAGTCCTTGGTAGACATGCATGCAAAATGTGGAAGCACGAACAAATGTGCCAAAGAGATGTTATCTCAGGGATGCAATGTGATGAGACCATGATTTGTCTTGTTTTTATTGCTTTAATTACCTATTTCCCAAAGACATTTTTAGACTCATATATGTATTAATTATGTCTATGTTTATCCTTAAGACGTTGAAGCATGAAGATGGTATATAATATGTTGTTAATTAATGATGTGTGGATGATTGATTGTTCATGTAATATGTTAGTATTTTATGTTGATTTTAGTGATAGTGATGCATAAATACTATGTGGTGCACTAACTCCTCATGCAACAAAAGTGTGGCTTCATATCATGAAGAACACTGTATAACCCACAGCCAAAGGAGATACTGATGTCCACAAGAGATGATACATGTACCTACAACCAAAGGAAGAAGGTCCCAAATTGATTGGGATGAGTCATCCATGACTCCATAATGGTTATCCTTCAACGAATGATGCAATCTTAAATGATGAAGGAATCTAGAACGTATTATTCTCTATTTTATTTCTAAGTCATTGATTATTCTTCATGGATAATGAAGAGATAGAGTTGTAGTAGGACTGTATTATCTCTGCCACATTCATGTTAGTTAGTTTACTATTTCTAGTTGCTCTGCAATAAAGTCCTTTTCCTATGATGTGGGATAATGGACAATAATGTCATTTATTGTTCAGTAGCTTTATTCATATAAACAATGTTGATCTCGGTTAGCTAGATTAAATGAGATTAGATTTTGCTTCATATAGATTGAATAGAGATATAGTATCAGATTTTGTTGTATTGTTGTTACCTTTGCATTCAATAAAGGAATATGTGTTTTGAGTTCTGTTAATGACTACAAATATTCAGTAGAGATTTAGCTAGATCTTGTGGGATCATAGTCAATCAAGCCAACCACTTGAGGTACCGTGTTTCTCCACCTTGTTCATATGTTCAATTTATAAATTGTATATTTATATAAATGTGTGATTGATGTATGTTGTTAAGAGTAATGTAAAATAGTTTAACTTTGGTAATTCATGTTATTGAGTCCATTGAGTCAAGGTGATCACTGATTGAACCAATTTCTTAGTTACTCTCTTACATAGAAGTTACAAAGAATCTTTTGACTATTGTTGTGTTAGATAAGCTTAGTTATTTTCTATTATTCTTGTTTACTAAGAGTATTGTATTTGCTTTATTTAGTTCCCTTACACAACCTCTAAGATAAAACTCAGGAATCCTCAATTGTACACATAGTATATGCATCATCTAAGAAGGATATGATTCCTTGGTTTGACATTGTAAATGTAGCACATTATATAACCAGTAGGTTGCTTGGTATAAGATCCATTGGTCTGTTGAGTAGAGTGCATGCCCTTTCTGCATCAATATATTGGTTAATAATGAAGTTTGACATTTTTGGCATCTTTGTTGGGGATGGTGCTAAGGTTTAGAGTTTCTATTTGTTGATTTATGCTTGTACTTGCTTTATTAGGACACAATACTTTCTTTTTCAACATTTAGGGTCACTTAAATATTCAATCTATCTCTAAAATATTCACTAACACGATGCAAGAACAGAGCCATTAGCTCATACATTATTGTATGCGACGACCAAGAGACCATAGAGGGAGGTTTCTTCCAACTAGTTCAACAGAAGAAGAAGAAGAACACTTTGAATCATCCCTTGGACTGGAGAACACTGAGGATTTTGAAGATATTGCAGATTGGAACCAAGACATCATGGTAGACAAAGAAGTAGAAAACCTAGCTGAACCAATCACCTTTGTCTTTCCTATTACAAACCAGGAGAGAGCTGACACCTTGAAAAATATCCCTCCTTCATCTCTACTAAACTTTCATGACCTAATCACTGAAGACCCTGATACATTTCTCTTTAAGTTTGATGTACTCTGTAGAAGTTATGATTACACTACAGATGCATACAGGCTCAAGCTCTTCTTAGCCACCCTTAAGGATGCTGCATTAAGATGGTTTATGGGTTTGGGAGAGAACTCTGTAACTACTTGGGCCACCATGAAGGAGAAGTTTTTACAGAAATATTAGGACTATTGTTGTGGCAAAGACATGAAGGGGGATGACATCTTCAGGATGTCACAAAAAGAAGATGAGCCCCTGGAAGATTATGTAGAGACATTTCAGTTTTGCCTCAAGAAGTCAAGGCAAAATAGGCTCTCTCCAGAGTCACTCAAGCTGGTCTTCCTAAGAGGTGTGAGTGAAGAATGTATGGATGAACTTAATCTAATTGGAGTAGGAACTATTCACGCTCTACTCTAAAGAAAAACAAAGGTTTTAGAACCTTGACTTTGAGTAAATCATCCACTGGAGTCTCCAGAGTAGAGCTCAGCAATCTACTGTCCAATATGAAAGAGGATATCATAAGTAATTTAGCAACACAATTGGACACTCTACATGTAAAGAAGAAACAAGAGGCATGAAAGGTAACTTTGAGTGAATACTGTCCTCATTGTCGACAGAAGAAGGCCAATTGTCGATGCAAGGGACTTGCTAGTATTTTTGAGGGTAAGAATGAGAAAGTAGATTTCAGAGCCATAGAAGATGAAGAAGGTCAAGTGTTCTACATTGCACAATTAAGGCCATGGTAGCAAAGACAAGGTATGCCTCAGGACCCCTTGACCAACTCAATGTCATTTGCACCACCTATTTAAAATCCTTATAACTGGAATAATGCACCTTGGTATAACTAGCCACAACAACAATGGGCAACCATGCCACCTAGTTGGACCCAGCAGCAGGAGGTATGGCCATAACAACCATCCCAATCCTCAAATTATATTCCACAATGGTAGGCCAATCAAAACCCATGGCCACAATAATGGCGTGGGAAACAACCTTGACAAAATCTAAATGTGAACTACTCGCAACCACAACAAACCTTGCCTCAGCAACCTGCCTTGTGCCAAATACAGCCTGACCTGCTCTTGCCCAACCTAGAGATACTCAATTTTTGGCACAACCTGCACCTAACCCTAACAACAAGCCTATTCAATAGGCCTATACTAATGAAGCCATTCGATACCCAACCTTGTTTAGGGTAAAATTGGGATTGTTCAATGTTTTAGTTGTTAGATGTTTGAATACTCCTTTCACCCTTAACATTCAAGGACCTAGGGTTGAGTGGCAATGCACTATCATACCCTAGGTCACTATGAGATGTAGGGAAACTTGGATTAGGATGTTTAATTATCAATTATCTTTCTATTATGCTTAATTGACCATTAAAACCCTAATTTTACAAATGCGACAATAAACAAATCAATTACAGAAAAAGCTCTTACAGAGGGATGTAAAATGTCAAATCACAGAGTACATGTTTTCGAGGTTCAGAGACAGAAAAGTCAGGGACTAAGGAGCGGGCGCCCAAGTCCAAGGTACCAGTTTCTTTGTGGGATCCTGACCTCCTTCCGGCACTGATCTAAACTGTAACTTCTATTTCTAGAAATTCAATTGCAGAGGACACAGGGACTAGCACCCAAGTCTCGAAAAGGCTCCGGTGTCCTGCTTCTCTTCATATCCTAAATCCTTGATGTCTGTTGATCCTTCTTGCAACTCCACTTTTTCCAGATGCGACACCTGTAACCTACAATCATAAAACTTTGGGAGGGGGATGTGGTGTTTAGAGGCTTGCCTTAGTCAAGCCTTGGAGGACACTTAAGTCTCCAAACACCATTGTTAGATAGAGAGTGCGTGCCCTTGTGAGGTAAAGGCAAAAACCAAAGGAAATGATGATGAAAACATAATATAATGTCACCTTGTAGTGAAGATCTCATGGGAGGAAGATGCCCTTCATTCCATGATGAAATGGATACTCAAATCTACAAACACAAACACATAAACAACACAATTCTACTTTTGCAACACAATGAAAGCCTTGAATCATCTTGAGAACACAATAGCTTGCTAGTAATCATCTAGTTTACAAATGAATGCCTAAACATGCTTTTATATGCAACTACAAGCACTCCCACCAAGATTTCATAAATTCAAACTTACCGTGTCAGCATAGGACCCAAATAACGGTCACAAGTCGACACCCAAAAATTGGGACTGCCTCAAAATAGGGGAGGACTAGGGCGCGGACGCCAAAGTTTTCCCCCCTATTTTGGGTAGGGTTAAGCTCAAGGTGTCCTCCTAGGTCCAATTTGTCATGTTACCTAGGGCTTATTCCATCGGGATGCCAAATTATGAAGTAAGAGGTCCTAAATGCATGCAGAAGACCTGGGAGCTAAACCTTATGAGGGAAAAGCTCCTAAGGGGACATTTTCCGATGTTACATTTAGCCCACACTTTAATGTATGTATAAATGCAAGGCCAATACATGCATTAAAGTATGGTCACAAACACATCAAACACACCAAGCACGGAGAAGACACACCAATCACATAGAAGACATGCATGATTTCTTTTCTTTTATTTTTCTCACATATATGAAATGCAAATGCAAGTACTAGAAAGTAAACAAACCTCCCATAATGTAGGAAGTACTCGTCGATCTAGTCTTTCAACTGCATATGAGGCAACACACACAAGACACGTAAAACCTCCCAAAATGCATGAAGCACTCGTCGAGCTAGTCTTTAGACTACATATGGGGCAAAAGACATACCAAACAAAGCAAGCACACCAAACACACACACTTGAAGACATGGAGAAAACATGACAGAAAAGCGATGGAGTGTTCCTATTTCTAGGTCCAACACCATCTCAGGCACATTACAGGCACACACCAACTATTGGGTTTCGCCACAACAATCGTCGAAGACATGCTTAAGGGTTGAGTTAGTCACAGAACCGCTCCCCGTCTCCGCATAGGACTTTTGAAAATGACAGGATGATGTAATCTCCTCTGAGAAATACACCATCCCCGCCTCTGTAGAGGGCTTAAAATAAAAATTATATACACGATATCCTGCCTTCATAGAGGGCTTACATGATTGATTGATTGATTGCAAACAAACTCAGGATGTAGGAAGCACTCATCGAGCTAGTCTTTATACTGCACCTGAGGACAAACACATTGCTAACATCTACAACAGACAGCTTACCTTATATATGCCCCCACCTTAAGGTGGTTGATATCAGGTATCGATATCAAGTATGTTAAGGTAGGAAGAAAACACACAAGGGAACACAAGCTCTCTCAAAGCCCATGCCCCCTGGAGGTGACATGTACTTTACGATTGCCAAATGTTCCCACAAATACATCCCTACAAGAAACATGTTAGTGTCTACAAAATCATTATAAACAACAACAATGCATATGATTAACCACACAAAGAGCCAAGGTTATACAATGAATTCGGAGTTTGAGGATAACCGTGGGGCAATATCATGAAGCTCTCTGAATCGAGTACCGCCAAGGCTAGATTCAAAGACAAACAAAGGTGCATAGAGCAACAATATTGTTAAGGTTTGTAAATGAGATAGAAGCATCATCATAGTCACTATGCGAAAAGTACGAGTGCTTCCACTAGCCAAGCGTCGGATAAAATATACAACCTCATCATCATATTAGGAACTAAGTCCATTTTTTGATTGCTCTTGAAAGGGACATTAGGTCCGCATCAGTATAAATATTTTTCGTCATCCGCCCGCTAGATAGAAACACTAGAGGAAGGGAAACAATAAATAAGAGAGGAGAAACAAGTGTCTTAGGTACAGTCACGTAGGAGGGTGCCCCCAAGTCACCAACCACAACGCTATGTCCGTAAGACACAACACAAAACAATGAAATCAGAGAGAAAGGAAATATAGAAGAATGATGATACAAATAGAAGAAGGTCACAACAGAGGTGGTATCTTGGTATCCCGGACCTTACGGGAGAATTTGAGGTCATCCCAGGAGGCCTAAACAACACATAACATATCACGGGGGAAGCACATCATGAGAGAGATAAAGGTTAGAGATTCTTACCTGTAGGGCCCTTGCTGGGCTAGAGATTGTCTATAAGCAAATCATCATCATCATCTTCCCACTCCCTAAAGTTGGAGGAAAGTGGGACATAAGGTATCATAGCCAAATTCATGTCTTGCTCATCATGTTGTTTGTTGTTAGGATCATTTTTGTTTGTTTGAATATTGGGATCAATGTTTTTTTATTGAGAGGCAAGGTTTATAGCATAAGCTTGTCTTTTTTTCTTCTTTCTCTTGCTTTTCTATTTTATTTTATTTCACCACTTATCTCTTGTAAGATAGGGCTATCCTCTTTCATAGGCTTGTGCAATTTTGAAGATGAAGTACTGGGGTCAAATTTCATTTGTCGTGGTGGAATATTTTGTTGTCGATAATGACCTCCCGATCCTTGTAAGGATTTCGGGGAAGGAACCTCAACATAGGGACCTTGTCCTTTCGGTCTAAGATTCTCTTCACATGCAGGTTGTTTATCTTTTGTTATTTCTTGTATAGAAGGACTAGGTATTTCAGTTTTATCCCAAAAGTAATCCAATATGTAATGCTTTTTCTCAACCAAAGGTTTATATTTGTTGTGAGGGACGATAATCATACATCCATCAAAAGGGAATTTTAAACAATGGTGTATTGTTGAAGGGATAGCTTTCATTTATTTTAGCCAAGGGTGTCCCAATTTAATTTAGAAGAGGTCAGAAACATGGACAACATCAAACCATTGCTCGACATGTTTCTCAAATACAGTTACCAACAATGATATCTTACCCAAAGGTTTTTCAAAGGTTCCTGTATGTGTCTTAATCATCATGTTCGAGGGGTCATAAGAACTTTGCATTAATTGATGTGAAAAAAGGAACTCTTTAGTGGAAACATTAGTCATGCAATTAGGATCAATAAGAGTTCCATCCACAGGATTTCCCATTATTTTCACAGTGATGTAAAGAGGCCCATCAGAGTCTCCAATTGTTCTATCATGAGGTGTAAACACAATTTCAGGTTTAGGGACCTTTCTTTTCATGTAAGGTCTAGGAGGGAAACTATTATTGTTGTTGTGATTAGAGGCCATGTTTGTATTCTTAAATCACTGCAAATCAGAAAAATTTTCTCCAAAAGTATGTCAAAGATAAGTGCGAACTATGGCCTTAAATGCTTGATTTTTGTACTTTTTTCAATGCAAATAAGTGAAACAAAGGGTGTTGTAAGGATTTTGATCAAGGGAAGAAAATTATATGTCTGATATCAGTCCAAAATAGTAATAATATCCTTCACAACACACTCTTTATGTGAATCTAAGATAATGCCAAGTCAAACTATAGTGAAAATGTGTCAAAATAAGCACTTTTTTCACCAAATCTTGATGCGAAAGAGCATGAAAAAGGGTGTTGTGAGGAAAATGATGATGGAAAGTGAAGTATATCAGTAATAACAGCCACTTAGTGTCAAAATATTGATCACAACACACTTTTAGTGCCACTTAAGGTCAAACCCTAGTGAAAATATAGCAAAAATAGACTATTTTTCACAGTTTTTCAATCCCAAGACCTAGCAAAAGGGGTGTTGTAATGAATTTAAGGAGGTGTAGAAAATAAAATCAATTATATCAGGCACCTCAATTCATAAAATTGATCACAACACTCTTGGAGTGCAAACTAGGTCAAACCCTAGGGCAAAAATAGTCAAAATGTGTAGTTTTTTGCCAAATTTTCAATGCAAGAGGCCAATCAAAAGGTGTTGTGAAGATTTTTAGGAGGGGAAGAAATTAATTACCCTGATAAAAATCAATTGGTGCAAAAATATTCATCACCACATGCCTATGGTGCAAGTTTAGAGAATCGATAAGGCAAAATTTTGTGAAAATCAGTGTTTTTGAAGCCCTAGATTTTAGATCTTGACACAAAATGCTATGTGAATGTTTTGACGTCTGATTTATGATGAAAATAAAATACTCTCATATCTGAAAATGGTTTCCAATCTTGAACATGCAAAATGCCAATGCAAATCTAATGAAAATGCATGAAAATTGCTAGTTTTTTGTTGAAATTTTCTATGCAAAAATGCAAATATTTTAAATCTATAAGCAAATTTACACTAAAATGAAAGACTAAAGCCAAATTATAATTTGAATGAGCCTCTAAAATCAGTAGAAAAATATGAAAGAAGATTTTTCCTACTAACCCTAGATTTTGGAATTACTAGGTTATATGAAAATTGTCAAAATTTCTATAAAAGCCTAGCAAATTAATGATGAAAATGCAATGCAAATTATTGAATTTTTGTGTTTTTCTGTAGTTTATATCAGATATGATGAAAAAATCATGAATTAGGGAAATTTAGAAAGAATTGATGCAATTTAGTAATCTATATGAAAATGCAAGCTAGGGTTTTCAAATTTTTGCAAATTTTTCAATTTTTTTGTAATTTTCTCAATGCAATAAGATGAAAGACTATATGAATGAATGAAATCAATCCAAATCTAAAGACACACACTCAGAAAGTTGAAATTTATGTCCAAAAACATGGGTTCACCAAAATGTTTAGGGTAAAATTGGGATTATTCAATGTTTTAGTTGTTAGATGTTTGAATCCTCCTTTCACCCTTAACATTCAAGGACCTAGGGTCGAGTGGCAATGCACTATCATACCCTAGGTCACTGTGAGATGTAGGGAAACTTGGATTAGGATGTTTAATTATCAATTTTCCTTCTCTTATGCTTAATTGACCATTCAAACCCTAATTTTACAAATGCGACAGTAAATGGATCAATTACAGAAAAAGCTCTTGGAGATGGATGTAAAATGTCAAATCACAGAGTACTTGTTTTTAGGGTTTAGAGATGGAAAATCCAAGGACTAAGGAGCAGGCACCTAAGTCCAAGGTACCAGTTTCTTTGTGGGATCCTGACCTCCTTATGACACTGATTTGAACTGTAACTTCTATTTCTAGAAATTCAACTACAGAGGACACAGGGACTAGGGCCCAAGTCTTGAAAAGGCTCTAATGTCCTGCTTCTCTTCAGATCTTGAATCCTTAATGTCTACTGATCCTTCCTGCAAATCCACTTTTTCCAGATGTGACACCTATAACCTACAATCATAAAACTTTGGGAGGGGGTTGTGGTGTTTAGAGGCTTGCCTTAGTCAAGCCCCAAAGAACACTTAAGTCTCCAAACACCATTGTCAGATAGAGAGTGCGTGCCCTTGTGAGGCAGAGGCAAACACCAAAGGAAATGATGATGAAAACACAATATAATGTCACCTTGTAGTGAAGATCTTATGGGAGGAAGATGCCCTTTATTCCATGATGAAATGGATACTCAAATCTGCAAACACAAACACATAGACAACACAATTTTGCTCTTGCAACACAATGAAAGCCTTGAATCATCTTGAGAACACAATAGCTTGCTAGTAATCATCTAGTTTACAAATGAATGCCTAAACATGCTTTTATATGCAACTACAAGCACTCCCGCCAAGATTTCGTAAATTCAAACTTACCGTGTCGGCATAGGACCCAAAAATTGGGACTACCTCAAAATAGGGCAGGACTAGGGTGTGGGCACCCAAGTCCTCCCCCCTATTTTGGGCAGGGTTAAGCTCAAGGGGTCCTCCTAGGTCCAATTTGTCATGTTACCTAGGGCTCATTCCATTGGGATGCCAAATTATGAAGTAAGATGTCCTAAATGCATGCAAAAGACCCGGGAGCTAAACCTTATGAGGGAAAAGCCCCCAAGGGGACATTTTTCAAAGTTACAAACCTATATAGTTGAAGTTAGTGATGTGCACCTGTACTCAGGAAAGATGCTTTCTAGACCATCATCACTGCTCATCACAGAACTTCCTAATGAGGAACCACCCACCGTCACTAACAACCATCTGAATAACCAACAAAAGCCTTCTAAGAAAATTTCTCTACAAGAAACCATTACCAGAAATCCTCCATTTCTAAAGAGATTGAAAATGCACCCTCCACCAACTCCATCTGAACCTAATTTTGATTTCATAGGGCAACTAAAAGATGTCTATGTTAAAATTCCCCTCATCCAAGCCATCAAGGATGTGTCCATTTATACCAAATTCATAAGGGATTTATGCCTTAAGAAACTAGGAAGGAAGAGAAAAGATCCTCAGATAGTCCATGTTATAGGACAACTTGCTGATATCATGTTAGGTAACTTGGCTGTTCCAAAATATGCAGATCCTAGAAACCCTGTGGTTGATGTAAACATCAATGGTACCATTATCAAAAACACCTTGATTGAACTAGGTGCAACCATGAATGTAATGACAAGAAATAATGAGTAACCTTTAGCTAGATAACCTCAGACCTACTACCACAATACTCCAGCTGGCAGATAGGTCCACAGTCAAGCCAGAGGGGGTTATTGAAGATCTTGTTATCACATTGGATTCATGGGAATACCTTACAGACTTTATGGTCTTGCAGCCCAAGGCTAGCCTAGGAGGATATCCACTCATCCTAGGGAGACTTTGGTTGGCAACAACAGATGCCTTCATAGGATGTTGGTCAAGAAATATGATAATTTCCAATGGGAATGTAACAAAGAAGTTGGTCCTTCATCCACCTGTTCAACCTTTTGCTAATATGGAGCAATCCATTTGGCCAGACCTAGGGGATCCTGACCAATATTCTCTTTAGACATTAATGACAATTGAAAGAGACCCACTATTGGCTATTCAAGATGAAGATGAAGTGCTTTCCAATGTCATACAAAACAACTATGGAATATATATACAACAAGACCCATGTCTAATATGTAAGGCTTGTCCCCTACACAATGTTCTACCTACAATCATTACTCCAGCCTATGCTTCCTCTAGCAAAATGTTTCATCGATTGCTACCTCATAGTTGTAGTCTCAACTTATCAGGGTTGGATATTGCCTTTGTGATGCCTATGGCGGCACCAATAGACATTACACCAGGTAGAACACTTAACATCAACAGTGAATTGACATTTGTCTAGAAGACTGAACTGATTAAAATGCTACAAACTCATAAGACAACATTTGCATGGAACTATCATGATATGAAGGGAATTTGCCCTAATCTTTGCATGAATAGGATATACATTAATGAAGGGTGCAGACTAGTTAGGTAGCCTCAAAGAAGGATGAACCCTGCAGTAAGAGACATAGTGAAGAATGAATTGCAGAAATTACTGGATGCATGATTCATATACTCAATATTAGATAGACAATGGGTGTCTCCACTAGTAACAGTGCCAAAGAAAGTAGGTAAGTGTAGAGTTTGTGTAAACTATAGATAATTTAACACTACCACTAGGAAAGATCATTTCCCTCTTCCTTTCATTGACTAGGTCCTAGACTCTTTGGCTGGTAAAAAGTATTTCTCTTTTCTTAATGGATTTAGTGGGTATAACTAGATCAAGATAGCCCCTGAAGACTAGGATAAGACCACATTTATGCCCATGAGGGACATATGCCTATTCTGTCCTTCCATTTGGACTCTGCAATGCACCTACCACATTTCAGAGAGCTATTTTAATCATCTTTGTTGACCTTGCTCATGACTCTATGGAAGTTTATATGGATGATTTTACCACTTATGGAGAGTCTTATGAGGAGGACTTGAAGAACCTTGAAAAAGTATTGCAGAGAAGTCAGGATCATAATCTGTCTCTTAGTCATGAAAAATGTTTCATGATAATGCAGGAAGGAGTAGTGCTTGGTCACTTTGTGTCCAAAGCAAGAATTCAAGTGGATCCGCACAAAATTGAAATCATTTCAACTTTAACTATTCCTAAAAAATAGAAAGATGTCAGAAGTTTTCTAGGTCATGCAGGGTATTATAGAAGATTTATAAAGGATTTTAGTAAGATTGCTGCTCTTTTGTTTGTCTTACTCTCTAAAGATGCATAATTTAATGGGACAACTAACTGTCAGGTATCCTTTGACCATCTCAAAGAGTCATTAATAAAGATACCTATACTTAGAGGACCTAATTGGGAAATACCTTTCCATATACATACATATGCTTCTGATTTTGCAGTAGGAGCTATGTTAGGATAGAAAAAAGGGAATGTGGAATATGCAATTTATTACATCAATAAGAATCTTCAAGGTGTTGAACTTAACTATACTGTTATTGAGAACTAAATGTTAGCTGTTGTTTATGCAATTAATAAGTTTAGGCATTATATCACTGGGTATCATGTTTTCATTCACACTGACCATGCAACAATAAGATATCTTATGAATAAACCAGTGGTAAGTGGCAGATTGGTTAGATGGTTCTGGCTTCTTCAGGAATTTGATATCACCGTTGTAGACAAGCCAGGGAATGCCAATGTTGTTGTTGATTTTCTCTTCAGGTTCCCTACTTGTAATGAGGACCCAATCATTGATGATTCTGTTAAGGGAAAATTGGATCAACAATGAATATGCAATAATAATCAATATCAAATACCCAAAACTTCAATGAAATAGTGAACTAAGGAAATTAATCAAATAAAGTAATGAACAACAAAGCAAACCTCCTTAGATCGTAGCTTCCATTGATTGCCTATCACAATTGTTCTTGCATGTATGAATGATGCCCTTAGAGAGTGCACTTCCTTGCTATGCTTCAAGAATGTCAATTGGGAATGACTATGATAATACTGCAATGAAGAGGAGCTTCACAATGATGGTAGTAGTGCGTAGTGCGTAGTAGCGAATGTGATCACAAGCAATTAAGGAATTGGTGCCAAAGACGCGTTGTAATTCCTGCAAAGTAACAATACTTAAAGCTTGGATGATTGAAATGGAAGAACAAGGTTCAATTTATAGACTTGGGAGAATAAAGATCAATGGTATAGAAAGAATGAGATCAACGGTTGAGAATAGATGAGGAACATGCAACAAATAAGAAGAATACATGTGTCTTGCTTTCCTTTGCACGAGAGGATTTGCTAAGAATAGAAGAATGAGTTAAAGCAATTAAAAGAATATAATAATCAATGAAGTGATTTAAAATAAGAAGGGATTTGCATGAGAATAAGAAGATATTTTACTTTATTAAATATTAGGAATATTTAATTGCATGTGCAAAAAGATTGAATTATATTTAGAGATAACTCAATTTAGAAGAAAAGGCAACTTAAATAAATATTTGATTTATTTAAATTTAGAGAAGATATTACTGGAAGAAACAATTAAATAATTGGTATTATTTAATTTAGAAGATAAGAAAACAAATTAAATAAATGAATTTATTTAATTGTTTGTGCATGATTTTAGAAGAATAAATAAAATATTTGATTATATTTTATTTTTAGGGATTGAGAGGATTTAAATAAATTTGATTGATTTATTCAAATTTGGAAGAATGATTTGATTTAATTAAATAATTAGGAATTATTTAATTGTTTGGGAAGAATTGAATTAAAAGAAGGATTTTATTTAATTGTTGGAAGAATATGAATCAAATAAATAAATTTGGTTATTTATTTATTGATAGAGGAATTAGAAGGGAATAAATATTAAGAATATTTATTTAGACTGAATCATGTCATTTTTAGGCATATACATTTTGCCCCTCTTTGATGTGATGTTCAAGATGATGAGATTTGTGTCAAGTAACATCATTTCAAAGAAGCTAAGGTATATATAGAAGAAAAAGACGGCAATGGAAAGATAGGATGAGGATGCCCCCTTGGGAGATTGGATCAGGAGAGAGTTTCGAGGGCGTGAGACGGACAATCTCACGATGAAGAAGGTTGGAAGAATAGGTTGGGGTGAAGAAAGATTTGAATGATATGATATGCAAGATAAAATGATAACACACACAAGCAAGTAAGCAAGTATGTACAAATGATACAAGAACAAACAAGGTATTGCCCCTGTCTAGCTGTAAACCAATGATATACTAATAACGATATACGATAGTGTTGTCATGGTGGGGAACGATAGATCCCTAGAGCAACACGGCAGGCGTGTTGTCATGGTGGGGAACGATAGATCCCTAGAGCAACACGAAGGATAGTGTCTAGTTTCAGGAAATGGAGCATGTCGTGTAAGACGCGTGTGTTGGTCTGATTTTGACAATGTAACATTTTGTATAAGACAATTGATTGATTAACTAATCGAGTTAGTTTACGACCAGACAAGGATCAAGACCACTAATTGTGATTGGATCATTTGACAAGATTGACTTGACTTGATTGGCATGGATTAAGGATGGACTTGCATTTGGATCACTGCTCAGACTGATTGGATAAGGATGAAAGATATGATCATAGATAGAAATTTGACTGATAGAAGAATGACTCGACAGAAGGACTCGCAAGCTTTTGTTTGTATTGATGCTCTACATTTTGGATCTTTTATTGCATGGGATATGAATGTTTTGGAAATTTTTATTGCATGGGATATGGATGCTTGTGGATGCTTTGTGGATGTGAGTGTTTTTTTGACATCTTGATATTGCAAGTATTTTGAAGTACTTATTTCATCATTGGGCTTTTTTGAAATGTTGTAAGAAAATACAAGCATCTATGTATAATTAAACTGACATGACCTGAGTATTGCTTACATAGATTTTGATTTAGCAAGTTAATACAAGCATCTAGGTATATTTGAATCAAGATGACCTGAGTATTTCTTGCATATCAACAGACAAGGATTGCCCTTTTTCATGTTAGACCTTTGATGTCCTCGATGATCTTTTTCCGATCATGTCGTTAGACAAAGCTTCACATTACTAAAGATTAATCCACAAATAACAGACAAAAGAAAATGATTATGCCCCCATCATAGCATCTCTAGCTTTTGGCATCCTCGAGTAGCATAGAAAGACATAATAACAAAAATCAAGACTCCGTAACCTAACTTGATCACAACAACAAAACATTCTTGCATTTTAGATTTGTTTTTCTTGCCATAATTTAGATAGAATCAATTAGACAGCCTTAGATTCATGTTTTCTTTGCGTTGGATAGGTTGATGCGTTGCGTCAAGATTTTTGCTTAGGAAGCGGGTTTTGCTTGTGCTTGCATGCACGCCTGGTAAGACGAACTATAATGGACTGACCTAGTGCCTCGGGGGCTCATTGCTAAATGGCCTTGCCTATGTGACGACACAGAGGCAACGTAGTTCTGGGTAAACCCTAATGGACCATGGATGGACTAGAAGAAAAGATGACAAGAAATGGGATGGATGGGACCGTGGGAGCCTCAGGGGTGCATTTGAGAAATGGCCTTGCCTACGTGACGATGCAGAGGCAACATAGTTCATGGACTTGGACCATGGACACTAATGAGAGACACCATGCTAGGTTGACACGATGGATACGATATGGGACAAAACCTTGGTTGACAAGGTAACAAAGAGATAGAGTATCAAGCCATGATAGGTTATCGTAAGGTTTTTATTATGGAACAGATATGGGCCGTATGGGACACGAGGAAGAATGGACACAAGGTGATTGGTTTCCCGAAGATGGATGATGCAGTTTATCACAAGTAACACATGTTTACCAGGTTTTCACCACTTTCTTTTATTTGCACAAAAAGATAGAAAGTACATATGATGCCTATTTGCCAGGTTTTCACCAAAGGATGATTTTTTTGTAGTTTTCTAATTTTTTTGTATTTTTCTAATTTTTTGATTTTTTTGTATTTTTATGCCCCCCTTACATTGGGGTTCTCCTAGGTATAGAACCGACGAAGATGCATGCTGTTGATTGGGTCATCAAACAGCTCACCCTCTGATGTTGCTAACTGATATGCCCCCGATCCATAAGCAGCTACAATTACATAAGGCCCAAGCCAGTTGGGTTCAAACTTGCCTTTCTTTTCCCTATCCTATTGATTATGGGGATTCTCTTTAAGTAATAGATCTCCAACCTTAAAGATTCTTGGACGAACTCTGTGGTTATAGCTTCATGACATCATCTGTTGATATGCTTTGAGATGGTCAAAGGCTTTCTGTCTCCCTTCCTCTAGCAACTCTAGTTCTTGCAATCTGGAAACTCTGTATTCTTCATCTGATATGAGACCTTTTAATGACACCCTGAGAGATGGTAACTCAACCTCAATGGGAAGGATAGCTTCTAAGCCATAGACAAGGGCATAAGGGGTAGCACCTGTGAGAGTGCGTATATTGGTTCTGTAGGCCCACAGAGCGGGATTGAGTTGGATGTGCCAATCACGGCTAGCATTGTTGACTGTCTTCTTGAGGAGTTTCAAGATGGTCTTGTTGGATGCTTTAGCTTGACCGTTGCCTTGGGGGTAATAGGGTGTGGAGAAATGGTGTTGGATTTTGAATAGGTCACAGAGTTCTTGGACAACCTGGTTTTTTAAGGGTCTTTCGTTATCCATGATAATGGATGACGAAATTCCGTATCTACAGATGAGGTAATTCAGGATGAATGAGGCGATTTGCTTACCTGTGACGGTGGTGAGGGGAACAACTTCAATCCACTTGGTAAAATACTTAGTGGCGGTTATGATGAATTTGTGGCCATTGGAGGAGGGTGGATGGATCTTTCCCACAAGGTCAAGTCCACATTGGCAAAAGGGCCAGGGTGTCGTTAAAGGTCTCAACTCTTGAGCTGGTGCATGTATCAGGTTCCCATGTATTTGGCACTGCTTGCACTTCTTCGCAAACTAGTATGAATCTGTTTCCATGTTCGGCTAGTAATAACCCAAACGCATGAGTTTCTTAGCTAAGGAAGGACCACTAGAGTGTGTCTCGCAAATCCCTTCATGTATGTCTTGTAAGGCAGTTAGGGATTCTTCTTGTTCTAAACAACGGAGTAAAGTACCATCTAGACCATGTCGGTATAGGGTGTCGACAATAATGGTATAGCGAGAGGTTTGGCGTATAAAGGTTCATCGTTGGTTTGAAGATAAGTCAGGTGGGAGGGTGTTTTCCTTGAGGTAGGTGTAAACCTTACTGTACCAAGGTGAATCAGATCCAACTAAAAGGCATATGGTATGGGTCTCAGGAAGATCATAAGCTGGTTGTCGAATAGTTTCCACTAAGAACTCGTACCGTGACTCATTCTCTGGTATCTCAAGAAGAGAGGCGATGGTCACCATGGCATCTGCTGCTTTGTTCTCAATGCGAGGTATCTGCTCAAAAGATATAATCACAAAGTATTCCTTAAAGTCATCTATCATGTGCTTGTATGGGACAAGCTTCTCATCTTTGGTTTGGTAATCATCATTGACCTGATTTATCACTAGTTGAGAATCACTGTAGACATGTAGCTCCTTGATTTTCCAATCTGTTGCCATCTTGAGGCCAATGACTAAGGCTTCATATTTTGCTATGTTATTGGTGCATGGAAATAACAAGTGGTAAGACTTCAGTATGGTGTCACCATGAGGAGTTACAAACAAGATTCCTATCCTCGATCCATGGTTTGTGTAGGACCCATCAAAGTACAGTTTCCACGAATGTGTTGAGACATTGAATAAGGATTCATCTGGAAACTCAAATTGCATTGGTGTGGTGTCATGTAATGGTGCATCTGCTAACTAATCAGCAATGACTTGCCCTTTGATAGCTTTTCTGTCTACATACTCAATGTCGTATTCACTTAGGAGCATTACCCATTTGGCTAGGCGACCTGTTAGAGCTACTTTGCTTAGTAGGTATTTCAGTGGATCTATTTTTGAGATAAGTTTGATTGGATGTGCAAGCATATAATGTCAGAGTTTTTGGGAAGCAAAACTACCACAAGACATGATCTTTCTATTTGAGAGTATTGCAACTCATAGCCCACCAATGTACGATTGATATAGTAGACGGCTCTTTCCTTATTCTCATAATCTTGTTGTGCTAGAAGATCCCCAAGAGCTGTACGTGTAGCAGATATGTAGAGTATCAATGGTTTCCCTTGGATAGGAGGCATAAGAATAGGCAGATTCATGAGATATTCTTTCAGATTGTTGAATGCCTCTTCACACTTCTCATCCCATCTGAATGGAATGTTCTTGTGCAGGAGATGACTGAATGGTTGACACTTGTCTGCCAGTTGTGATATGAATCTATGGATTGCTTGTAGCTTGCATTGTAGAGATCTTAGTTGAGTGAGAGTCTTGGGTGGTGGCATGTTCATAATACCCTTGACTTTGGCGGGGTCCACCTCTATTCCATTTGCTGATACAATAAAACCTAGGAGTTTGCCTGAGGTGACTCCAAACACACACTTCTTTGGGTTCAACCTGACTTTGAATTGCTCGAGTCTCTGAAAGACCTTCTCTAACACATCCAGATGTGATTCTCTTGTGAGTGACTTTGCTAGGATATCATCTACATAATCTTCCATGGTGACGTGCATCATATCATGAAATATAGTGGTCATAGCACATTGATATGTGGCTCTTGCATTCTTTAGCTCAAATGGCATGACATTCCAATAGAAAGTGCCCCATGGACAAGTAAAAGCTGTCTTATGCTGGTATTTTGGTGCTATCCTGATTTGATTATATCCTAAGAAGCCATCCATGAGAGACAACATGGTATGCCCTATTGTTAAGTCGACTATGATATCTATATTTGGCAACAAAAAATCATCCTTGCGGTAAGCTTTGTTTAGATCTCTAAAATCATTGTATAGTTTGACTCGTCCATCTGGTTTGGACACTGGTACTATGTTGGAGACCCACTCCGGATAGTCTATAGCTTTGATGAACCTTACATCCAGTAATTTCTTGAGTTCTTCTTTTCCAAGCAGTGCTATGTGTGGATGCATCTTTCTAAGCTTCTGTTTCACTGGTTTCACTCCTGGATCTAATGGAAGATAGTGTAGAATCAAATCTGGATCTAACCCCGGCATATTTGCATATGACCAAGAAAAATTAACTTGCTTTATCTTGAAGAATGGTACAAACTTAGTCTTCTCTAGTGGGGTTAGAGACTTAGCAAAGTGAATGATCTTAGGCTGTTCCTCTATTCCAAGGTTAAGTGGCTCTATGGGTTCCACAACAATCTGAGACTTCTCTTGGTGCATGTCATTGGGGAGAGTGTCAAGCCTTCCATTGTCAGGTGCCACAGTTGGGTTTTCACCTTCAGATGTGTCCTTTCTTTTTACTATTTTGGGATCAGACATTGTCGCAGAGCGGTTTTCACCGTCAGATCCAATTTTTATTTTGATATTCTTGTGACTGGAAGGATTGGTACCCTCTCTGAAATAAGCCATGGTATTAAGCTCTATAGAGAAACTAGCTTTATGATCTCCTTTGGGTAGGTGGTCCCTAAGTTCCATATAGTCAATATAAGCATCATCGTTTTGGAACATATCTAGTTGAGGGGTTCCTTGTAGATCCCAGTCAATAAGTTCAGGATGTACAAGGGGGAGGGAGTCGGAGGATAGATCTGATTCATTGATAGTTTGAATGGCTATGGTAGGAGTATTGGGGGGGAGTGTTTGGGATGGTACTTTCCTCCAAGTTGTTTATCGTGATAGAACTCGAACCTTCCTCAAAAGTCATACTCTCAGAGATAGGCAAATCAGACTCTAATGGCCTATTCAGTAGTGTTTGTCCCTCACGGTAGGGGCTATAAGTTTGAATGGTATCGACCTCATTGTCATCGTAGGAATGCTCTGTCAGCTCATCCCACTCATATTCATTGGAATCTGTGTCATTGTCCACTTGAAGTGTATGGATCATTTCTACAAGACAAGCATTTTCTTTAGCCTTGCCCTTGCCTTTATATCCTAGACCATTTGTATTTCTAGCCAATGAGGATGAAGAAGGTTGAATGGGTTCTATGATTCCTTCTTTTCTTAGGCTGATAGGGCCTTGTCCTTCATAACCCATTATGTGTAGGATAGCTTCTCCTCGCCCATAGAGTTCTGTTGGGAGCCTAGGTGGTTCCTGTTGTATGTTCTCTTCTTCTTCGGTATAAAGCCATTGTAGGACATCTCTTTCCTCTGTTTCATCGGATAAGGTCCCCCATTTTACAAAGGGAGTTGTGGGAGCTATAGGAGGAGCAGATGGCTTTGGAAAATGCTTGGGTCAACTGAAGGATCTAGGAGATAAAGGCATCTTGGCTAGATTTAGGCTGTGCTCAATGGAGTATTCCCCAACTCTAATTTCTTTGATAGTAATTTTCTATTCTTTGGGCTTTGATGAGGAAGCTTCAGAGGTATGATCATGCTATGGGGTAGGGGATGTAGATGCTCTATTGTTCGGTATGATGCAATCGGGTTTTGAAAGGATAGAGTTGCAATGCTAAAAGGGGTCAGGGTCTCCTTGGATGGTGACTTGCTTGCCATTATGCGGGAATTTTATGCATTGGTAATAAGTAGAGGGAACATCCTTCATGGCATGAATCCATGGTCTACCTAGGAGAATATTATAGGCAAGCTCCCTATCTAAGACTTGGCACACAACATCTTTTATTATCGGTCCCACTTGTATGGGCAACACCACTATTCCCTTTGTAATTCTCTCCTCTTCATCATAGGCTTTGATAGTTATCTTCTTTCTTGGATCGACTGCATTTTCAAAGAACCCCAATGTAAGGACTAGCTTTAACGTGCAAATATTTAAACCGGCTCCCCCATCAATGAGAACCCTCTTGATGCGGTGCTTGTGGATGAAGGCGACAATGTGAAGAGGGGTTTGAGATACAGAGAAGTCATCTTGCTCGGTAAATGATATGGTATTTGAGGAGGTTAGATTACCTACCATGGCCTGAAACTTCTCTTGGGCCAAGTTAGTGGGGACTGTGGTTTCCACTAAGGCTTTATTGAGAATCTCCTTATGGGAAGGAGATAGACGCAACAACTCTAAGATAGAAATGTGGGCCAGAGTTTTCCAAAGTTGGTCTATGACACTATACTGATGGGGATTGGACTGAGAAGGTGACAACCTTGGAGGGATGGTATTCAATGTGACTTTACCACTGCGGGTAATGATACTGTAATTATTTCAGTTAGGCTTTGATTGTTGGTTCGGCGTAACCACATTGATTTGTGGGACATGCCTTGATATGCAATTGATGGTATAGTTCAATGGCACACTTGCGTAGTTGGCATTATTATTCCTGCTATTCTGATTTTGCTTGTTGTGGTTGTTATTGTTGTTGTTTTCGTTGTTGTTGTTGTCATTGTTGTTATTTCCATTGTTGTTGTTGTTGTACAACCTGTCATGATTGAGAAGTGGATCCTTGTAAGCCACATGTGTCTCATTGGAGGTATGTTGTTGGCTTCCTCCTTGATTTTGATCAAGCACATCTTGAATAACATGTTTGAGACGGATGCAATTGTTGGTTGTATGTCCCCTTCCTCAATGATACTCACAATAGTCGGTGTCTTTCCAATAGTGAGGTTTAATTTGAGGTTCGTAATCACTTGTTGGCGGTAGAGAGATTTCATTGTTGGCCAATAGTTTCCTTAATGCGGATTCTTGGGACTCACCTAGTGGTGTGAACTTGCGCCTTGGATTTGAGTTGAGCCATGGTCTTGGTTCCTGAGCGAATGTTTTATTGGGTGTAACATTGCTTGCCTCTCCTATGAGAGTGAATATCGGTTGTTGCTTCACCTTGGCATCAACTACTCCATCGTTGACGACATTTTTGTTTTTAGTCCAAAATTTTGATTTGTCAGTTGTATAATTGGAGGTAGGTGTGTCCTTGTATAACTTGAGTTGCCCCTTGGCGATCATAGCTTTTTCGATGAACAATCCCATTTCTATGACCTTTGAGAATGAGGTAGGGCATTGTATTTGTATTTAATAGCTAAGATCGGTATTGAGGTTATGGACAAACATCTCCATTAATTGCTTCTCTGGTACATCATATGAGCACTTACTTGCTAGTTTCTCCACCATTGTAGGAAAGTGGCAAATGATTCACCACTCTTTTGCTTAGTGTTGCATAAATCGAGCATAGAGACTTCGTGTTCAATATTGTAAGAGAAGTGCATGATGAACTTGTGGACTAACTCATCAAAAGATTTGATGCCCGGTGGGAGCCGTGAGAACCACTCCATGGCTTGACTACCTAAAGATCTAGGGAATAGTCTCATTAAGTAAGTCTCATTGTGAGCTACTTCCATACATGCTGCATTGAATTCCCTAATGTGATCTCTAGGGTCCCCTTTCCCTTTGTATTTATCGAACTTAGGAACTTTGAATCAAAAGGGAAATGGTGTCATGTTCAAACTTTTATCAAAGGGGTATGGTGCAATGTCTTCCAAAGAATAGGTTTTAGTGTTTGTACCCGTCTTGAGATCCGACATTTGTTGCTTTAGACCCTCGAGTTGTTTCCTCATTTCTTCCATAGGAGCGCTTGGGTCTATGGCTTTCTTTTCTTTTTCATTCTTATCCTCCGCATTTGGGTCTATGGCTTTCTTTCCCCTTTCTTCCGCATTTTCTTAGATTGTGCTTATATCAAAATCTGCGGGGAGTTTAATTCCAAGATTTGCAAGGTGATAAAAGTACTTGTGAGGATCATCATGGAGCACTTTCTCTAATAAGCATTGGAATTTCTGATTTTGGAGGCTTCCCTGATAATCTTTGTTAGAGATCTCATCACTATCATGAGGTGTGACGATGTGGTTGGATGATTCGGCCATTTCAAGTTGCTTTTGATATTGAGATCTAGTAAGAACCATGCAAGGTGACGAGGGATGAGGTGGGATGCGACTGGAGATTTTGGCAAAATGCCAATGGAGACTACTAAGAATAGGATACTTATGACAAGACTTGGACAAGGGACTTTCTCAATCAATGATTCCAAGTAAGATGGCTGATACAAGACGGTAGCCACTAGTAAGGGTACTCGATACCTGTCTTATTGTGTAGGGTCTAGTCGTACACCAAGACCACTAGCAAAGTTTTGTGACCTACTAGGGTTACTTGAATCCAAAGTGATATGAAAAAGGGGCCTATGCTAACTGGATATGGGATACTTTGACCTTCAACTAGAAAGACTTGATAGAAGGTGAATGAGATGACTAGCGAAAGAGAGATTGTGGCTCGAAATGGATGGAAAAAGGACTGCTAGGTAAGACCTGATCTCTAAACCTGAAACTAGACTGAAATGGGTACCCAAAACTGGTAAAGTTTTTCTCTCACAAGCTGTGCAAGTGCTCACTGTCACGCATGTGCCGAAACAGATGCGCTCTAGGAATTGATATATGCGTTGTAAGTCACAACAAATGCACCGCACTGGTAAAAGGTAAATGCGTTGTAACAGACAGTAAAAGTACGGCAGGTCTAAACAGATGCGCCGCAAGTCGGAGCAAATGCGTTGCAATAGAGGACGGATGCGCCGCTTTGTTTTTTCTTAGTGTTTTTGTAATTTTTTGAAAATTTTTTGATGTTTTTGGTACTTTGGTTGCAAGGTCTTTTTGATATGATTTTATGAAATTATGGCAAGAAGACACAACAAACACATAATTTTTTTATGGTTTTTAAAAAAAAAAATTTGTGATTTTTTGACTCTTTTTGGACTAAAAGGAAAAACAAGTACAAATCCTAGGCTTCAAATAGATAATAAGGGTTTTTGACCACTAAAACAAAGGTGTTTAATGAAGGTAACCGTTCGAGTGGTTATACATGCGGTAACACTACTCTTCGTTATGGAGTCTCCCAGCCTGCAAGGGTTGCGCCTTGGAAGGTTTTGGGGGAGGTTGGTTGTTGGTATAACACAAATTCACTCATTGTTTGAAGCTTTCACTCCAAACACAATTTATTTATAGTGGCTTGGAAGGGCTTGGCGTCTAGCCTGTTACCACTTAGGGTTGTTCCTACTTGGAATGAACGGTATCCAAGAGAAGGCCCCTCTAAAGGAAAAAAACATGTGAAAATGATATGTCTAGCATTTTGATCACCTAAGATAGGGGAGAGCATAGGCTTGGTATCATTCCCAAAACACAAAATATAGTGGTTCTTTTCCCCTAGTTAAAATGAGAAAAACTAGATGAGCTATCTACTTGGGCAAGCACAGAACTTTGAAGTGATTTAGCAAGATAGCAATGGTCCAATTTTAACCAAGAGAGTAATGATGAGTTCAATTTTATCCACATAGCACAAATTGTTAACTTTGAAATGATGGTCAATCGAGATAGCAATGGTTCAGTTTTAACCCAGATAGCAATGATGAGTTCAATTTTATCCATGATAACACGAGTTGTTAACATTGAAGTGATGGTCAATCAAGATAGCAATGGTTCAGTTTTACCTAGATAGCAATGATGAGTTCAATTTTATCCAGATAGAAATAACTTTGAAAATATAGCAATAGCAATGATTCAATGATATGCAAGATAGCAATGATTCAGTTACCACTTTCCTAGTTAAACTATGTGAGATTTTGCATGAGCATCCATTTTACTTTCCTGTTAGAAATCAAAGTGTGAGCTAACAAGTGCAACTATATGAATCTAAACCCGTACCTAGCCTGCAAAATAGATCAAGAGAGTTCCTGCAAAGATGTCAGCGTTAGCAAAAATCTCCTAGAAAACCCTAAAATCATTGCCTATAACAGATGCACCGCTTCAAAGACTGAATGCGCATAAATAGTCAACAGAAGCACCGCAATTACATATGCACTGGAATAGAGGACAAAAGCATTGAAATACAGTGTATATGCACCGAAGTAGTGGATGCGCCGTTTTAGATGGTAAAAGCGCTGTAACAGAGTATATATGCGCTGAATGAAAGCACCATAACAGTTGACAGATGCATGTTAGGAAGTGACGGATGCGCCATTTCCTTCTATGTACGGCTTTCTAAAACACAAAAACTCAGTTTTTGGGTTAAATTTGGGGCTAGGCCCCACGGTGGGTGCCAAAAATGTTAAGGAAAAATTGGATCAACAATGAATATGCAATACTAATCAATATCAAATACCCAAAATTTCAATGAAATAGTGAACTAAGGAAATTAATCAAATAAAGCAATGAACAACAAAGCAAACCTCCTTAGATCATAGCTTCCATTGATTGCCTATCACAATCGTTCTTGTATGTATGAATGATGCCCTCAGAGAGTGCACTTCCTTGCTATGCTTAAAAAATGTCAATTATGAATGACTATGATAATATCGCAATGAAGAGGAGCTTCACAACGATGGTAGTAGTGCGTAGTAGCGAATGTGATCACAAGAAATGAAGGAATTGGTGCCAAAGGTGCATTGTAATTCCTGCAGAGTAACAATACTTAAAGCTTCGATGATTGAAATGGAAGAACAAGATTCAATTTATAGACTTGGGAGAATGAAGATCAACGGTATAGAAAGAATGAGAAGATCAACGGTTGAGAATAGATGAGAAATGTGCAACGAATAAGAAGAAGACATGTGTCTTACTTTCTTTTGCATGAGAGGATTTGCTAAGAATAGAAGAATGAGTTAAATCAATTAAAAGAATATAATAATCAGTTAAGTGATTTAAAACAAGAAGGGATTTGCATGAGAATAAGAATATATTTTGCTTTATTAAATATTAGGAATATTTAATTGCATGTGCAAAAAGATTGAATTATATTTAGAGATAACTCAATTTAGAAGAAAAGGCAATTTAAATAAATATTTGATTTATTTAAATTTAGAGAAGATATTATTGGAAGAAACAATTAAATAATTGGTATTATTTAATTTAGAAGATAAGAAAATAAATTAAATAAATAAATTTATTTAATTGTTTGTGCATGATTTTAGAAGAATAAATAAAATATTTGATTATATTTTATTTTTAGGGATTGAGAGGATTTAAATAAATTTGATTGATTTATTCAAATTTGGAAGAATGATTTGATTTAATTAAACAATTAAGAATTATTTAATTGTTTGGGAAGAATTGAATTAAGAGAAGGATTTTATTTAATTGTTGGAAGAATATGAATCAAATAAATAAATTTGGTTATTTATTTATTGATAGAGGAATTATAAGGGAATAAATATTACGAATATTTATTTAGATTGAATCGTGTCATTTTTAGGCGTATACTGATTCTTTTCTAGATGAACACTTATTTGCACTGACTGTACAAACTCCTTGGTATGTAGATATAGCAAATTATCTAGTCACAAGGAAAACAATTCCACACCTCTCACCCAGAGAGAGGTGCCACCTTGTGGAGTGTAGCTTTCCCTATTCATGGGTATCTAGTTATCTTTTCTATACAAGACTTGATCATATAATGAGAAGGTACATTAGGGAAGATGAAGTGTATGACATTCTCAGAGCTTGCCTTGATGAACCATGTGGTGGACACTTTGCAACCAAGAGGACAACAATGAAAATTCTAAATATTGCATATTATTGGCCAACATTGCATAAAGATACATCTCTCTATACAAGAAGATGTGACCACTGTCAAAGGATGGGCATACCTACAAGAAGTGATGAAATGCCTTTACAACCACAACTGGTGGTCACACCATTTGACAAATGGGGAATTGATTTTATTGGACCCATAGATCCACCTTCTAACCACAAGGAATATATACTTGTTTGCACTGATTACCTTACAAAATGGGTGGAAGCGAAAGCCTTGACAGTAGCTAGAGATAGTAAAGTTTCTGTATTCCTTTATGAAAAAATATTTACAAGGTATGGGGTCCCAAGGGAAATAGTCATAGATCAAGGGCCACAATTTACATCTACACTAATTGCTAGCCTTGTCCAGGAGTATGGAATCAAGCATAAAAAGTCCACTCCATATCATACACAGTCAAATGGTCAAGTTGAGGTGACCAACATAGAGCTTGAGGCAATATTGACAAAGACAATTGTAGTGCATAAGAAAGATTCGGCAGCTAGACTTTCTAAAGCTATTTGGGCATATAGAACTACATGGAAGACAACAACATGGTACACACCTTATGAGTTAGTTTATGGAAAGAAGGTTGTCCTTCCTATTGAGTTTGAATATAAAACACTAAGAACAATTATCCAACTTGCTATGTACCTATCACTAGATCAAAAGGAAAGACTGCATCAGTTTAATGCCTTGGAAGAGTTAAGGATGGAAGCAGTTCATCACACTAAATTAGTTCAAAACCAGAGAATCAAATGGCATGATCAATATATCAAAACCAAGGAATTTTAGGCAGTTTATTGGGAACTTCTCTATGACTCTAGGTATAAAGATCATAAAGGAAAATTGCAGACAAGATGGTTAGGCCATTATGAGATCAAAGAAGTTTTTCCAAATGGTGCAATCCAATTAACTACAGTTGACTAAGTTAGATTCTCACTGATGGTTAATGGGCATACATTAAAATTGTATAAGAAGCCTTTAAGTAAAGCTACATTTCTCCAGACATTAAAGGTAGATATGGATAATGAAGATCCATAGCCACTTGCCTTAGATGAGGTCTCTAGCCAAGTAGCCACTGAAAACAATGTTCCAATACCAACTCTACCTGTAACAAATTAGAAGAGGATTGAGAACAACAAATTGAAAATAGGGGATTGAGTGTTTTCTTGAGATACCATAATGGGTGGTGACCCCATTAGAAGAGAACCTACTATTCACTCGGCACTATTGGCTGACATGGAGTTCTTGCCAGTTTTTTAGCAGGCATGATGGTTGCAATATTTTATCAGAATAATAGAGTATAATGGGGACATTACTCAACAATTTGCAGAGACATTCCATAATGAGGAAGCTATAGTGAAAGGTTTAAGGGTTGATGTGACTGTAGTTGCTATAGCTGAAGTTACAGGGCTTCGAGCAGTTGGAGAGGAATTTCATGTTAGAGTAGATGCCATTTTTGCATGGGTTGAGTTCATATGACTGGGAGAAAGGTTAGAATCGACATCTCAAGGTACCAAACAACTTTCTTGACCCTAGTTTTGGGCCTCAACAGCTTCTTGGATTATTAAATACCTTACATGTGATGGAAGGCAGTCTTTTCTTTATACTGTACATTTTAAACTTCTGATCCATCTGTGTCATGGAAGGATAGTGAATGTCCTGAACTTTCTGTTTAATTTGTTAAAACAGATGTCAATTGAATATATGAGGAAAAGTTTTCAATTCTCATTATCTCATCATGGTTTGATTGTCCTGTTAGTAAAAAGAAGTATGTCTATTCATTACCCTAAATTTTCTCTGGAAAGATTTCTTGAAGTTAATCATGTTAATGAGGGGTTGGTGAGAGTGGAACTAGAGGTAGAAGAAGAGGCACATGTAGAAAATTTACAAATAGGGGAAGAAGAGGAAGCGCCAACAACCTCTTCTCACCTAGAAGCTTCTCCTGCCCGTAGCCATGCATCTGTTGAGGAGCAACTAGCTCTGAGCTCTGCTGAACCCATTGAACAACCTGCTAGTTCCCTTGCACCTGTAGTCTCACCTATTTCAACCCTGGTGCCAAAACATGTATCCTCTTATACCAAAAGCCATAAAAAGAAAAATCTAAAATGAAAATTGTGGCCTGAAGCTTCTAGCTCACCACCTACAGCATCTAAAACTACATGTGAAAACCAGCATCTGAAACTCCCTATGAAACCTCTTCTGTTCTAAAAGCCACCAAAAAATGGAAATCATCTTCTTCCAGAGTTAAGAACAAACAAGGAACCCCTGCTCAATCATGTAGGCGTTTAAGTCGCCTGAAGGAAAAAGAACTTTCAGGAGAACTTGAGAAGAGGAATGTAGTTGATCTTGATACTAACTTCAAGAGGGAGCACATGTTTGTTGACAGAGGATAGAAAAATTTGGGTTATACACTTGTTCAGGAGTCTAATGCAGAGTCTGAGGAAAAAGATATATGGACAGCCAAAAAAAGTCATAAGCCTCCCTCTGATATCAAAGAACCAGATTTCTCAATCCCTCAAGATGAACCTCAAGAAGAAGAGTTATTGTTAGAATCCAAAGACACAACAGAGGGTGAGAAAGATGAGTTATAACTAGCAATGCAAAAAATTGCAGAGTTGGAGAAGAAACTAGAGGATTATCAACATAAATAAACTAGATTGAATGGCAGGGTTAGAAAGTTAGAAGAACAGTTACATGTTTTTCCAGAAACAAGGATTAGGACTTGAACAATTGGCCCAATTGGCCATCATTGAGATAAAAATAGAAGAAACCAAGAGCCTGTGCAGTCAGAAGAGCAATTTGTAGAACCTGCTCCAGTTGCCTTAGTTTCAGTACCTTACAATTGTGGAATGAAATAGATAAATTAGTAAAGGAACAAGGTGAATTAGAGGAGAAACACAATAAGGGAATTGAGATGAAAAATACAGAAATAAAGAGGTTGAAGTTCAAGGTAAATAGAATGGTAGACATGACTGTTCAATTGATGAGATGTAGGCCACCTACCAGGGTGTATGCCCTCTATTTGCAAGAGTAGTACCTAAGTTTCCAATCTAGCCAACTATACAGTGATGCCCCTGTCTCCCTACTCACACCTGCCTTATTTCTAACAACTTACCAAAAAGCTACACCTGAAATGCAAAACCAACTACGTGAATTCTACCTACATGAACTTGTCATTCCTTATTACACTCACTGGAATCCCCTAGTTGTAATAAGGGATGTGCAATTGAAATTCTTAGCCTCATTTATTCAAAATGAGCACAGGAGGGGAGAGTTAATGCAATAGTATAATGAGAGAGAAAAGTCACTTCCTCTCAAATTGAGGGTAGAATCTCCAAATCCTTGAAACATGGTTGAGGAATGGATTAATTTAATTGAACATACAGAGGTAGAAACCAAACTATTGGAATGCAGAGTGATGGACTATCAAAAATTCAGGGAATTGGTAGAAAAGATTGGTAAGGAATTTGTGGGTTTCTCACAAGGTAGATGGAAGGAATTGATACCAGCACTACAAAGAAAGGAGTCTCACTCAATTTTTAACTTGTCAACAACAATCCACAAAGCACAAAGATATATAAGGTCAGCCAAGGAACATGGGATAACATGGTTACCACTAGTCTTTCATCCTCCCTTGCTGCTTTATCTTATTCCACATTGGATGGGGCAGATGACTAATCAGGTTGCAGAACAAGCCAGGTGGGATCAGTTGGCACATCAAATGGGCTTCTACCTCAAACAAGAAAGAGGAGTAGAAGAGCCAACAAACTATAGGGAGATATCCCTCTAGTCCAATCTGAGACCTTGGTTGTTGAAGGACAAGCAACACGATTAGTTGGGGGTGTGATGAGACCATGATTTGTCTTGTTTTTATTGCTTTAATTACCTATTTCCCAAAGATATTTCCAGACTCATATATATATTAATTGTGTCTATGTTTATCCTTAAGACACTAAAGCATGAAGATGGTATATAATATGTTGTTAATTAATGATGTGTGGATGATTGATTGTTCATGTAATATGTTAGTATTTTATGTTGATTTTAGTGATAGTGATGCATAAATACTATGTGGTACACTAACTCCTCATGCAGCAAAGTGTGGCTTCATATCATGAAGAACACTGTACAACCCACAACTGAAGGAGATGCTGATATCCGCAGGAGATGATACATGTACCTACAGCCAAAGGAAGAAGGTCTCGAATTGACTAGGATGAGTCATCCATGACTCCATAATGGTTATCCTTCAACGAATGATGCAATCCTAAATGATGAAGGAATCTAGAATGTGTTCTCTGTTCCATTTCTAAGTCATTGATTATTCTTCATCTAGAGTTGCAGTAGGACTGTATTATCTCTGTCGTTTTCATGTTAGTTAGTTTTCTATTTCTCGTTGCTCTGTAATAAAGTCCTTTTCCTATGATGTGGGATAATGGACAGTAATGTCATTTATTATTCAATAGCTTTATTCATATAAACAATAATGATCTCGATTAGCTAGATTAGATGAGATTAGATTTTGCTTCATACAGATTGAACAGAGATATAGTATCAGATTTTGTTGTATCATTGTTACCTTTGCATTCAATAAAGGAATATGTGTTTTGAGTTCTGTTAATGACTACAAAGATTCAGTAGAGATTTAACTAGATCTTGTGGGATCATAGTCACTCAAGTTAGCCACTTGAGGTACTGTGTTTCTCCACCTTGTTCATATGTCCAGTTTATAAATTGTATGTTTATATAAATGTGTGATTGATGTATGTTGTTAAGAGTAATGTGAAATAGTTTAACTTTGGTAATTCATGTTATTGAGTCCATTGAGTCAAGGTGATCACCGACTGAGCCAATTGTTAGTTACTCTCTTACAGAGAAGTTACAAAGAATCTTTTGACTACTACTGTGTTAGATAAGATTAGTTATTTTCCATTATTCCTGTTTACTGAGAGTATTGTATTTGCTTTATTTAGTTCCCTTACACAACCTCTAGGATAAAACTCATGAATCCTCAACTGTACACATAGTACATGCATCATCCAAGAAGAATACGATTCCCTAGTTTGATAGTGTAAATGTAGCATGCTATATAACCATTAGGTTGCTTGATATAGGACCCATTGGTCCGTTGAGTAGAGTGCATGCCCTTTCTGCATCAATATATTGGTTAATAACAAAGTTCGACACAATGATTGTAGGAATAATTTATTGGAAGGAGTTCTTAACCCTATAGGGTACAACAATCACCTAGGAACAAATGCATGCAATTGAAATCAAGAAATTTCAATAATTGAATATAAACCATAGAAAACCCACTATAAAGATTCATGTTAATAATTGAAGGAATTTGACTTCATACTTGAGTAGGAAGATCAATTTTGATCCACACAGAAATCCAAATCCAAGCAAGAAGAACAAAATCCCCTCAATCTAGTCTGGTCATGAACTACTAGTGTTCAGAGCATTGTGATTGCAGCATAATCTATCCAGAAATCACCAAGGAGTGGAAATCCATTCTCCTGCAACTCCATCCGACATAGATCTTTCGCTTATGATTTTATAAACTCCAATTTCTCTGCCCCTCAAGTCTTCCTCAAAGAATGCATGCTTAAATTAGTTAGAAAATATAATAAATTCCCATAACTATACTCTCTCTGAAATTATCCAATTTTTAAACTCTCCAAGATTCTCTCAATAAATTTGTGACTGCCTATTGTGGCCAAAATAGATAAAATCAAATAAAGAATATTTTTTGAAGTTATTTGAAATATCAAAATATCAAATTAGGATATTGCAAGCAATTTCCAATTAATTCTATTGCAACTAATTATTTGTAACTAACTATTAGATAAATTATGCAAAAATAAATGCAATTATTTTTCAGGCAAAAACACATTTATGCAAAATAAACTAAGTGGTGTGTGCGCAGATTCTCTTCACCATAATTTGCCTTCGATCGGCTAAACACCCTTTGCCTCATGATACTCTCCCTCCATCAAGAGAGTGTTCCTGTCACAAACATGGTCGTAATCAAAAAATAAGAGTTGTGATAAGTAGCTGGCTAGAAGATGTAAACTCTAGAATGAATCGATGGGGTATATGTTGAAAACCCTTATGAATGAATATTTTTGATATTTATTGCATTGTGGCTTTGTCCCAAGGAGTTATCCTTTTTTAGCTCCTTGTTAGTATTTTGTAGTTGTGTCCTTCGAGACTGTTATGGCCATTAACATATATACTCTTTATGTTTTTTGGTTATGTTATGCTTTCTCCAAGGGCAAGGCTCCCAATAGAACCCTCAACTTATTAATAAAAAATAGAAATTATTTTGAAATTTAAAAGTAATGAAAACAAATCTAAATAAAAAGTATGTTTAAAACAATTAAAATATTTAAAATGACATTATAAATTTAATAAATCATATAAATCAAAATCTATACATTATGTTAGAATTTCAATGTTACATCTAGAGTATAGTTTAAGTTAGAGTATAATAAATAAACATTAAAGTGTTGGATTTTGTTAGTATTTAATAATGTTTTTGATATTAGTAAGCTACAAACGAGGGTGCAAAACCCTTTAACAAATACCCCACGGGCAACAAAATAGGCCAGAGGCCACAAACAACACAACAATAGGAAAAGTAGAACCCAAAACAAAGCAGGCCCCCAGGGCAAAAAGGCTACAAACGTGCCAGAAACAGCACAAGATAGAACGATAGCACAGGCCCAACAACCTAGCTGGAAGAACCAACAATTACACCACACCACAACCCGAACAAGAAAATCTAACTCCCTTGACTCTAGGATGCAAAGCAACCATAGAACGAGGAAGACCTTTCTTCTTACACTGAACCACCATCTAGGAGGGCTCAGAGACAAAATCAACAGAACGAGGAGAGAGGGGAACCTCCCCCGAAGCCACCAACAATGAGGACACCCGGTGGACCTCAGCAGATGCCAACGCCAAAGAGTCCTCAAGTAGGGACGTCGAGCTCGATGAAGGCAAAACAGAAGAAGAAGTCCTACCCAGAGCAGGAGGAGCTGACAAGGGAGTATATAAATGATTAGAAGAGTCCAAAGAATGTGAGGGATTCGCCACATCCTCCAACACCACCCCCTCAGTAACAGCCCCAACAAGGAGCTCAACCTCCTCAGAGGACCCATCCTCCCGAGAAGAACAATCCACCTTTAATAATGTTAGTTGTTATTTAGGAGTTACTTTCCTATAAGATAGTTTGGATAGTTTTGCATGGGAAAGAAAGGCTTTATAAGTCAATGTAATAATGTAATGTAAAATCAATGAATGAAAATCTAATAAAATAATATATCATATAACATTTTATATATGTAACAATAGTGTAATAATTTATTTGTTTGCATTCCCATGTGTGTTTAAGCCTGAGGGATCCTGCAAACACTATGAGGAAATAGTTTCCATGAAGCACTATTACGAATAATTAGTAGTGGGATCTAGGTTTCTAGGTAGTGGCAATTGACCAAGGACTAGGGATTAAGAATGTTGGAAGCAAAAGCTCTCTCACCCTTTTCTTCAATCTACTACTTTTTTGGTCTTCCTCTTTTATATTTTTCCTCTTAATATTATCACCAGTAAGAAGCTAATCACCACCTTTTGTTTCTTGTTGATGATGATGGGGCAACTTCAAATGAGTTTTGCACTACTCATTATTGATCACAAAGAATACTGAGAGGGGGGGGGGGTTGAATCAATATTTTGTAAAACTTTTCTTTCACATATTTATTAATCCATTTACCAAATTCAATAACATGAAAGTAAAACAAACATAAGAAGAGCAGCCACAAAGTCATAACACATAGACACTAGGATTTTTACGTGGAAAACCCAAAAAGGGAAAAACCATAGTGAGGGTTATCTCACAATATATTATGATATCAAAACCAAATTACATGAAGGCTCACTGCCTTAGGGCTCACTGTCCAAAGAAGTGCTCACTGCTATAGGCTCACTGCCAAGAAAATAGAAGAGAAGATAGAAGAAGGATTGGCTCACTGCCAAGAGATGACTACTACAAATGCATCTATAGAATGCTGAAGTGTAGTTCCATTACTAGCTCAATACATAGACTCAAAAGTCTTCATTATATCTGCCCTACTTTTTTGCTCTGCTTTACATATACTCTGTTCTTCTGCCCTTTCTACTTCTTTCTTATCACAAAATTGTCTTAGATCACATACACATCTAATTCACACTATATTCATATCCCCAATGCCAAAATCTATCGAATATATATATCCGTAATATGATTTATCTTATAACTAGGTCAGCAGGCCAAGCATGAAGTGTGTACACAAATATTATACCTTATCGGCTTGATCTTAGGCACAAATAGTAATGCAGACACAAACAAACATTCAGAAATCTTCATATAGGTCAAGACTTATAATAGAGCCACTTAGAATGACAATTCAAACATTATGTCTTGACTGCATATTGATTTCACATGAGTGTCGACTTCAACTTTAAGTGTATACTCAACTAGCTCGACTGTCATACCATAACTTTCAATGCGGACCATATGAGACTTTGAAATTCATAACCAACATTCATTATGGTCCTCTTATCATGCCTTCAGAACCACAGAGCATAATAATCTTTCATAGAAGAATGCGGATCTCAGAACTATTGTTCTCTAATAGAGAAATGCTATCAAACTATTTGTCGAAACTTGGAGGCTTGTAGATGATCTTCCGAAGGTCTTTAGATGCTACAAATCTGGAATTAGATAGTTAACATATGTGTTTACAACACCTCTAAACCGCAAATCAAAATACTCAATGGTGGAGGAATGCGGACCAATTTACTCATATACTCTGTACTGTTTCTGACTCATCTCTGTTCACCCAGACTTAGACAAATCATAGTAGGAAGTCATAACTTGAATACTGGAACATAACATCATCAGATAGCTATGAATAACATACCAGACCCACATAATATGATCTTCAAGTGCGGAGGAGTACCAACTGAATCACTGTCATTGTCTCAATGTGTTGTCAATACTTTGTCAATTTGGCTAAGCTAACCTGACCAGATCAAAATACTGTACACATCTTTGTCTCACGAGTTGTCTCCAAACATGTTAGGTTGTTGCCATCAATGATAACATCATATCAGCAGTGTCTCTTGACTATGTTGCCAACACTCATATGGCTAGATGATGCACAATCAGTTTGCTTCTATGTCTCATTTAGATGAATATGTATTCATAGGTTGTATCTAGAGCTAATTCCCTCACAACCACCTCTAGTTACTCCAACTGCTGATGATGGGGATACTTTTGATGAACCTTTTCCTCCATTGTGGATATATGATAGGGCTAATTAGATTTTGCATCTCCTTTAGAGAAATATGCATTCCTAGGTCATGGCTAGGGCTAAAAATTAGAAGATCCTTGACCACTACCTCCAATTCCTCTAGTTGATGATGGTGGGGAGCATTTATATGAACTTTGTCCTCCACCTGAAGCCAGATGAAGTTGTTAGGATTAGGCATGCTATTCAACTTGCAATTCCTAGTAGAACAATATTACAATCTAGGCTAGGACTATAATATTGCAAATATTATTCCTTGTGTATATCTCCATAGATCATGGAATGGGACACCCATGTAGTAGTTGGAGGCACATGTGGAATGGAATGCTCTCTAGGACACTTGGCAATATTGGTTATAAGAGGCCTAATGTGGGAGATTACATTGTCGGGCATCGTTGGACACTTTGCATGTTTAAATGCAAGATGAATCTATGATGGGGGTTTACATGTAAGACAATCATTGTGGAGGTTAGATGTTGACATCTGCTGAATGAGGTGTTTGAATTTAATCTATAACATCTTGTGGGGTTAGATAAGACCATGCTCATTTTGTCTTGTCCTTTGTGGGGGTGTTTTGTCCTATCTAGAAAAAAGTAGCTTTTGGAAGGATGTGTAGAACCTTCTTGAAATATCCTTGTAACTCCTAGCACATGTCATGTGGTTCTCTTGTATGGTTTTGTAATACCACTTTGTGGTTTGTGCCTTGTTTGGTCTATATAAACATGCGTGTGATTAGTGGTATTGTGTAACAAGTGGATGCATGGTTATATTATTAGAATGCTATCAAAATCCCTCTAGGACTAAACAGAGTTGATCTAGTTACTCTATGTTGTGACATAGTAGTATGGCGATGGATGTATAGTTGCATGTGTTTGTGACAAGTTTGCAAAGCATTGAGATGTTGCTTGATTGATCATAGGTTGAAGAGTTGTGTCATATAGATGGTGATATTCTCTTGTAGAGTATTGATCAAATCTTCATTGTATTGCAAACATGTTTTGATGTTAGTATGGTGAGTGGTGCTTTAGAGATGATTTTTACTCAAAGAATTTTCCTGGGATATATTGGTTTCTATGTACTTCTATTTATTCTCTCTTTCATTCTCTATTATAGTTTTTTCCTAAGTGTTGTTCAAAAGTTGTTATATTGCTAAAATTTTGTTAAATTTGAAAAATTGTAACACTCTTCATATAGAATTGATGTGGAAATTGTTTCTTATTTCTCATCAATAAGTGGTTAATTAACTTTTGTGCTTCCTTTAGAAGAATATGTACTCATATAGATTGTTGATGAGGTTAAGGATTAGATGATCCTACCAAAATGCAATGGAAATTTTATTTGAAGTAGGTTGTGAAGTTAAACCTCCAAAACTTCATATGTTTGAACAAGTGTATAGCAGTAACCTCCTTTGAACCTTCACTTGAGACCAATTCCTCCTAATTACTATTAAAGTAGTACTTCCCCAAAGGGGTGTTCTTGGTCATGCAATTTCCAAAACTTAACATCATGTACCATTTTCTTAAATTGTGCATCCATTTTTGGAGGACCCAATTCTTTTTCTCATTATCCAAAAGTGTTGTATGTTTTCAACCTTGTCTAATTACTATGTTCATGTATTTTCTTTAGCTCACTTGAGATAATTTTTGTAGATAACATGTCTACTTTTGCATAAAAGTAGTTATATCTCCTCTAAACTAAAAGATTGCATGCCTTTTGGTGCTTGCTCAATAGTAGTGCATTGTTCATTAACAATTTCTTAAATTGACTTTAACAAATCATCCCAAAGGTCCTTGTTCTTTAGTCTTTATAGTATGAGCTTGATTTCATGCTAAATTTATTGGCAAAATTCTTTACTTTAAATAGCCCATAAGGGTCATATTGCTAGTGAAGCTCTATATCAATACTATAAACCTCTAATTTGTATACAACATTTAATATTTTCCTCTAAAAAGTGAACCCTTCATAAGCAAAAGGCAAAGAAGAATATATGGAGCCTCCTTATTGGTCAACAAATTACATCTCATTTGCCATTTGCCTTATATATTCCAAGTCAAAACCCTCTTTGTCAAATATTTTGGCAGCCTATAAGGTTTTACCTTTGCTCCATAAAATTTAATGACAACATAGTCTTCCATCAAGAACTAGTCTATCAAATCAATCTTTGTGCCTAGTTGAATGAGATTTATACAAGTCTTTGACATTCTACACATGGGAATACTTGTAATTGCTTCATACAAAGTGGCCAAGAAATAATCCACAAAATGGTTGTAGGACCTCCCTACTATACATCATTATCTTATGGGACCAATCACGAATATGAGCTAAATTAGTACCAACACTCTCTTCTTCACCTTGCAATAATACTCAATCTCAAGCTTATTCTTTTGAGACCCAATATAAAAGAAACAAAAACACAAATGGCACAAGTGTGAGATGAACCACAAGGTATTTGAACCTTCTTATGGAATGAACTGCAATTGTTGGTGGATGTATTCAACAACGTGTTGAGCATATTTGTATTGAAACCCAATATAAAAGCAACAAAAAACCAAATGGCACAAGTGTGAGGTGAACCATAAGGTATTTGAAACTTCTTATGAAATGGATTGCAATTGTTTGTGGATGTATTCAACAATGTGTTAAGCATATTTGTATTGAACTACAAAGGTGCTAAAATGGATTTGATATACCATTTCTAAGGCAATCATTCTACCATTACTATCTGATCCCATAACAAATGACAAACATAGACAATGTCTCTTGAGCTCACACACTAAACATGAGCCAATCATAGGGAGGCATCTCTACAAAAATGGTTTTGTCTACTATGATTTAACCCATAAATTATGCTTTGGGTGATGGAGTGGTTGCTCCATAGCTCCTAGAAACTTCTACTAGTTCACCAATCCTTTGTAGTTTGCAAGTGTTTTTCCTTGGCGTCATTCTTAATAATTGTTCTACTTCTTGGGTCATAATTGAGGGCACAATGTTTGATGAAATCAAAGCAAGGGAAAAGCTCACGTATCATAATTTGGTCCATTTAAGACTTACGTACACCATAAACAATTCTTTTGTTTTACGCCTTATCAAAAGAAGTGTGTCTATGATCCCCAATGGCAGTGCTTGAAGTGTAGGGAGTTGTGTGTCATAGTATTCAATATAAAACCATAAGTTTTATTCAGCCCCACAAATGTGAAACGTGTGTTACTCATGGATTTTGAAGGCAATTTTTTGTTTCCATAAACCATTAGCACCCCTAGTAGTACCACTATCAAGATTAGGAATTTGATATTGTGTTGTTTTACCCCTTCATAATCACTACTAGGGGCAAACATATTGTATTCAAATTAGGTAAGAAAAATAAGGTTCATAACAAGGATTTCTCTTGCACAATAAAACTTTTTATTATCAAAATTAAAAGTGAGAGTCCCAAGTCTTTAGAGTCTAAGTTTGATGTACATTTTATCCTAAAGGCATGGGTTGCATAGCACAATGAATATAAGTTCAAACACAAAGTATAGTAGCTGAAGAAATGAATTGCAAAATCAAAAAGTCTTTTCAGTGCAAAATATTTAACAGTGGTTGTGTTATGTATTAAATACCCTACAATAGCAATTCATTCAGCCCTCCTTTACCTTCCTAGTCTAAGTGCTTTTATCATATTTCAAAATTCGGCTCCATCTCTATGTGATAGTTCCTAAATTATTATTTATTTGCAGCTATTTCATGGAAACAAAGAGAAAATTATTCAATATAGCTATTACTGATTTAATAGCCTCAAAAGTTAAAAGAGGACTGCTAATCTAAACAAATCAGATGGACCATATGCTTTTTGGATCTCATATCTACAAGATGCGAGTATATTATTAAACAAATCAGACTGCTTGAGTGTTTTTTGAACCGCATATATGCAGTAGGCGAGTCCTCCATTTATGCTAGCAAAAATGGACTTCCTATAAAATGAGGTAATAAAAATCCTACAGTACGATTATCAATCAGGTATGTTTTTTCGTATTTAGAGTCCACGTGACAATACATGATTTGTGATTCATAAAAAAATATTAGCTAGCAATCCGATTAAAAGCAATTAGAGTTTGAAGGGGGATGTGTATTGAAAATCCAACAATATATTATTAAAAATAACCTGCAATCATTTCAGAAGAATTGCAAACATGAAAGTGATGCACACAAGAGCATCCATTGAAGATGACTTCCAACTCAAATTGGCAAAACCAGTTATGAAAAATGAGGTTTATAATTGGAACCTGTTGGGGGTCTTAAATAGTGATCTAAAGAGGAGGAAGGTGAAGGGGATGTCAAAATAATGCTAGTAATGCTAGGAGATGAGATTTAAATGGGCATTAGCAACACAAAGAAACAAGGTGGATGTGCAATACTTTGGCATTGTTATGTTTGAGAGATGTGAATGGTACATCAAGATGGTGTCTTATGTGTAGCTAACTTGGTAACACTTCATGAGTTGGGGAAGATAGGTACAATCTTGCAAAGAAAAAAAAAGTTATAGAGCTAAGTATGTGCTTCAAGTTGTTGTCTAAGGACAACACAGCAACATAAGATGTAAGATTCCTTGGACCCAACAAGAAGTTCAACTCCTTGTGCGATAACTATCTCCCCACAATCCTAGGAATGCCCAAGCATGATGGACTTTATACAAATTGAGTAGAATTGTGTTTTATTGCTTTTAGTTTCATCCTAACTACTATTTTTAATGTATCAAGCAAAATGGTTTTTGACACTAGTAGTGTACGGTCTAGAAGCCAATTGTAGAGGTTGAGGTATGATGGTAGATGGCTAGAGAACCAATTGTGTGATGTATTGATTAGTGAATATTTTGATTTCAACCTCTTTTAAGTTGTGCTAAATTTAGAAGCTTGATGTAAAAACTACAAACAAATATAAATAGTAATATAATATAGATTTGTACTACAAATGGATTCTGTTATGATTGAGTTCATTTTTTTATATTCTCCAAGTCCAAATTTGAATTTCCAAGACTAATAAAGTTGAAGACATTTTTTAATCTATCATGTTTGCTAACAAAACTGGGCATACACTAATGGTCCTCTGTTACCCCAACGATGGAAATTAGGCTCCAATCTATATCATTCAATCAACAGATGATCAATGGACCCTAATCTTTACCATTTGATCAACAAACAATCAACAACTAAAGTCCACTTCTATTAGCCAACATGGCTTCCTTAGATCCTACAAATATGAGACTCCAAGCAATCAAACCATTAATCCTTTATATCAAAGGGTTTAATTAAGGTCCTACATAATGCATTAAATTAAATGAAATGTTATTACAAGTTGAATACTTTGAATACTGACATTTATTGGCCAATGAAATTATTTATTTTTTTAATGTAAATAAATATTCACATCAAATAAGAAAATTATTCTTTTGCCTTGAACGAATAATTGTATAAATTTTTTTGAATTAACTAAAAATTTGCAAAGATTATTTTTAGTACTAAATTCATCAAAAAAATCTATAACATTTTTTCAAAATCAAGACTTTATTTGCCTAAGGAATGAAAATTTTTGGGGCCTTTTTTAAAGCTTCCCTTAATAACATTGATCACATCACCTCTTGCAAACATCTCTTTGCCAACCACCCCAAGACAACAACATATTATAGGCCACATGCAACAGCAACCCTATTTTGATCGTGGTCAAACCTGTCCATAAAAGCTATCTAGTTGCATCTATATGGCCAAAAAATGCCCCAAATAATCTCACATCACCTTTGGGACCTATCAACACACATACCATACAATCCGATCTAGAAACCTTAACCAATAGAGGTTACCACATGTCATATCCCAGTCTAGTTAAACACAAACCTCCATATTGTTAGTTATATGTTAGGTACTCCTTAGACCTAGAAACATACGAGCACCAAACATGACTCACATTAATAATAATAGGACTAGAAACATGATACCATTCAACACACATTTGGTTGCATGTCTTGATTCTAGCAATCGTGATACGTCTAATGATCATCACCTTCTTTTAGCAATCTCATATCAAGACTTGATATCATCTAAATACTAGGGAATAAAAGGTTTAGAAGAACACTTGATGCAGCTTACCCTTGACTCTAATTAGGGTAATTATGATAATAAACAAAGCATTAGTGTTAATAGTGGCAAGTGCCACCGTGATTGAGGCAAATCAAGAGTTGCCCAACTTTCAACTATTGGAGCAATTGATTCCAAAACTGGTCTGAACAAATCCTAGACAATCAAGCTTGGGGAATATAGGAAGGTTTTGGCCCTTCAATTCTGAAACTCATTTTGGGGATTTTTCAAAATTTTATTGGGTAGAACTAGACAAAACTATGGATGGGAAAATAGCAAAAGGGAAGGAGAAACTAGGGGATCAGATGAAGAGAAAGGACCCCAACACCTTAGAAAATAATCTTGAGGAAGATCTTATTTAAAGACATTAGAGATACAAACACATGTGGGATTTTGAAGCTGGTGACCAGAGTACCGAGGCACAACTCTTCATTAGATTTGGTCAAGAATACATGTTACGATTGTGCAAATGCATCTTTAAGGAACTAACCGAAGTAGCGTATATGGAGAAAGCACACTTGCAGATACTAGAGCTGCCAGCCCACAATTGAGGCTTCCCAAAAATGATGATGAACGAAGTAAAAATCAAGGATTGACCACTCAGTTCTTACTGTTATATTTTTGCTCTTTTATGATGCTTTTGAAGGTCTATTCAAAATCTGTTCTAGTTTGATGTCCATTAAATTGTAAGATGTGAATGGATGCCGCTAGGCAGTGTCTTTTCAACTGTTTTAGGCTATTTTCTATATAATACATGTATATTACAGCCATATAGAAGACTGGTATAACATGCAGATCCTCTAGTGCATGCCCTTTTATAGCTATGAGCAAGCTTCAATTTTTTAATACTAATAAACTTCATGAATTAATAACAAGAGGGAACAGATCATTCTTAGCCCAGGCAAGAATTTTCAACTCTCTCACCCTTAGAAGACAGGGACTAATCGATGTGCTTCAAAATGATAAGTAAATAAGATTGCACCTATTAGAACAAAACGAGAAAAAATAATGATTGAATTAAACAAAAAAAAACACAGGATGCCTTAATAAGTTGATAAAGAAATTGAAAAAAAAGCTCCTTGGATTCAGCTGCATTACATATCCAGTATCAAGCAAGTTTTCATCACTTGAAACCACCCGAATCATACTTTGATCCATACAAGAGAAAGTATTTCAATCATAAAACTTTATACAAAGCATTTACAGCTTTAGTTATTTCTTTGTGGATGGGCCACAAAGAAAGCCATTACAACTAAATTGAGACAGTATCTAATATATAATTACTTACATGCTATGCAAACAATCTGATTTTTCCACAAGAAAAGCATGCATACAACATACCTACTTGCAACATCACAAATAAGGGATTTCACAAAGAACACTGGATTTGTTTCGTTAACCACAATGGATCAATACTATTGCGACATATCTTCCTAGGTCAGATTCAAACTTGGCACATGAACAACTAGTCCTCCATTGCAAAGTCCATTAGTCACCAGCTTCACTGCATTTCCAAGTAGATAAGATAGTTTGTAATAATCTACTTTTTCAGATGTGTACCTGAATGGTTTTTTTTTACAGCAGGAACACTCAAATGCTTTTTTCTCATCAATTTCCATTAGCTGGAAATGCTACGTTTCCAATATTCAATGGACAGGATGTCGCATTTGCAGAGGTCGAAGCCAACGTAAAATAGACCGCTGAACATGCCTGGGCATCGGCAACAGACGTGCCAGACGTGATATAACTCGAGATGCCACACACGAAAAATCTTCCATCAGACGTACAACCAATGCAACCAAAATCATGATTAGAGAGAGGCCTCAGATCCAGAGATAATGTTCAAGAAGTTGTCTGAATTTCTGCAAGTCAGAATGTGGTATATAAGTCTCACAGCACCATTGACCAGATTCGTAAATACATAACTAGATAAGTAGTTTTAATATTGTGAATTTGAATTGCTTCCATAAAACAGAAGCGGTTTAAAAGATTTATGGACAGATAATCCTTTGTTGTGTAACATATATATAAAAAATGTCACTTAGCAAATTCTCTGTCTATGTCCTCATTGTGCAAGGCTAATTTTCTCACGAATGGTCCCTCTGCCATTTGTAAAGTAATACTATGAGCGGCACTAGAAAAATGGAAAACAAAGAAAAAGAAAGGGTATAGAGATATTTTATCAAGTGAACCACACATACCCATCGTAGAGAGGAGCATGCTACTGCCAAATTTAGAGAATATGATTAAAAGTAATTTAAATAAGTGGTGCAGATGGTGGAAATGTTTTCAGTGAATTTTGACATAGCAAAGACTAAGCTGAGTAACTAAAGACAGAAAACACAAGTTTACAGGTGAACTAAGGGGTACATAGCCACAAAAGCAGAACAGTAGTGCAGTATGGTTAGATCACTAATCAAAAGCCAGCAATATAAAACATGGTCAGATAAAAAACTATCAAGCTAGAATCAAGAAAATATACTTACATTATTATGCTTTACAAGATTGGGAGGAAACGTGTTAAGAATGTTTAGATTTGGAACACTAACATAGGAACATGTACCCCACATGGTCATTTGCTTCTGCAGATGAATAGCTGAAATCTTTCTCTAGTCCCCCAAGGTGGGCGCCAAAAAGTCTTAGCATACATAGGCAGGACAGGGAAGAAAAGGTCTTTTAAATACTGCATGACTAGAAAATGTGAAGCTTATTACAACTACCTTATTCCAGAAAAAATGAAGCTCCTTATCACAGCCTTACCCTACAAAATATGAAGTTTACTACCACAACATTATTTCAGAAAAAATAATCTATTTCCAGTGCCCGCACACTGAAAGGAAATGAAATGAATTTGAAAATTTTCAGAACACAAGAAAACTAGAAATGATTTCTATTAGTTACACAAACAATCTAGGAAAGCCAAGAAAACTTATAACACAAACTTCATTATAGAAATCAGTAAAGAGGAAAACCTAATAAAGAACCAAACAACATCATCTTAGTTAACGTTGTAACGTTTCACACTTTTATAAGTCCAACAACGATAATGAAGTAGCTTTAATTTTCTAGGGAACAATGTCATCCGAGTAAACATCTTACTGCTTGAAAAGCCCAGCCATGATTAAATCATGCTTAAGATGATGAAATTGCGAAGGGTTGACCCATAGTATAAAAAATCAGCAGTTAACTGCGGTTAATCACAGCCCACCATGCTGGTTCAAGCTGGTGAACAGGGTTTTTCCAGAAACCAGTTTTAAAGATGAAAAACCTGTGATCATTTTATAAAAACTTATTGAATAACCTGCATTTTTTGCCAGTTTTTATTAAAAAACCATGGGATTTTCAACTTAAAAATTGATTTCTGGAAAAAAAGGGTTCAGCAGTTTGAAATGACCTGCTGGGCTGTGATTAGTGGTTTTTCAAAAAACCGCCTCTGTTTGCTTATAAATGTCAGTTTTTTCATTTTTCCTTCTATTTTCTTTTCTTATGTTTGTTTATATTTTTTTAAGCGCCTGGTAAACTTTTTAACACGTGACACGTGACCCGTGACGTTGGCGCGACACACCCTCCAGCTCCATGCGGACGGGGGGAGACTGGACCTCATGACCTCCTTACCTACAAGGGGAATACTTAGCCAATCGAGCCAGGGCCCCTGCCCAATAGCAATAAAATTCTACACACTATATTTGGCATGAAATAACAATTGCAGTTTTTCTGTTTTCCTCAGATTTTTCCAGATATTTAGTGTTTTTTAATTTGCCAAGTTTTTACCATGTTTTTCCCATTTTCAACCAGGGTAATTGAATTCCATTTACACTTTCATTTTGCTGTGTCAATGCTGCATAAATGGAATGCTCCTATGGGTCAAACTGAATGTTTTCTGGAAATATATGTATTTTGACAGTTGTTGGATTTCAAGTAAAATATGGTGGAAATTAAGTTTCTGACATTTCCAGGGAAAAGCAAGACAAAATGGAGTCCATCTCACAACTCTCAAAATTCAACCAAAGAATTGACAACAAAAATAAAATATTTCAGTTTGACCATAAAATCAAAGGTACAACACACACTTCATCTCATCAGTTGTCAAATCCAAGAAGATAGTTGTCAACAAATACACACTCCTTTTTAGATCAAGTGAACACCTCCTGAAGACCAGAGGAACATGCAATCCCCTTCAAAATAATATTTAAAACTGCATTATGACACGGTATATGCCTGTCAGGTTGAACATAACTTAAAACTGCATTATCACATGATGTATACCCATCAGGTTGAACCTGGATAATCATTGCAGTAAGTGCCCCAGCTCATCTCTAGACCACAGCCAAGCAGATACAACCATAAACTGTTGAAATGAAAATTTCTGGGGGGCTCGTCTGACAAATCTACTTACAGATCTTAAAAGAACATAAATACTTTCTCAAGCAAAATTTTTCAAAAATCCCCAAAACATCACATGAATACAAATCATGTCAAAATCTCAGATTTGTTACTGAATTTGGGGAAAGAGAAAAACTGGAATTCACATCATAGCAAGCAATGAATTAGGCTCAGAATGCCACCAAGTTTCACAATTCTTAATTGCTAACAAACCAAGGAGGGGTATTTGTTAAAAATATGGAAAATTGCACACCCCATCACACAACCTCTGCAGATTTTTTTGGTCCAAAGTACCAAAACCTCATTACAAACCCAATTTGGCTACACTAAAAACAAGTAAAGAAATCGAGTACCCAGAAAATTAAAGACACGAAAGAAACCAAACACCTAGAGAACTATCGAAAACAAAACAAAATTGCACCAGATTAACAGTGCCAACCTATTCCCATATGTTTGTAGCGTGTCTTGACGGTTGATGTGGCTCAACTGCCTTGTTGGGCATTCTTTCAGTCCACGACAAGGGCATTTCCACAGACAGCTTCAGCTAAATTCCCAAGTAAATCCCAAAAAAATTCAAAAACCTTATGTTTTATCCATGATCTACACTTCAGTGAGGATTATCTCAGTTGCCTAATTACAACACAAAAAACTTATTTAAAGAAGAAAATGAAACAGTGTAAAGAAACCCACATAGACATACCAGTATCTTCTGGACTGCAATTGTAGGAGCACATCATCCAATCCCCTCGGTCATCTGTTTTAAAGATAAATTACAGGCTCATAGATTTTCTAATTTAAGAGGTGATTGTATTAAAAAAGCAGCTTTCCAAGATGACAAAAAAAGGAACAGAGAAATCTCACAAAGTGTATACAATGCAAAATGCACACGTCACTCAATCCAAAATGAGTTGAGGGTGGAATATGATGCTAATAGGGAGCGCAGAAAGTACTAGATTTGGCACTATATGTGGACTTCTCCGGTATTGACAAGATAGATCAAACTTGTATCATTTTAGAGAAGCGGATAATGGGGGGTGAAGTCATCCAAAGATGATGCAATGCTATCTTTGGATTTTGATGGATTTGTCCAATATGGCTCAATAGCCTCCAATAGCCAAGCCCTCCACATTGAATATATTTGAACCAAGTCGGTAGTATTGGGATGGGTGATATTGGATTTCTTTTTTTAGGTATTGGGATGGGTGATACTGGATTTTTTTTTTAATATATTTTTTTTATGAATTTACATAATATATTTTAAATATGTTGTTAAAGGGTCTTTTGATCTACTGTTAAAGTTGAAAGGTTTTGAACGAGTCCACCTAGGATCAGTCTTATTGAGTGCAAGGCCCCTGATTCAAAAAATAAAAAATAATATTTTAAATACATTTATCTTAAATGAAGTTGAAAGGTTTTGAATGAGTCCACCTAGGATCACCTAGGATCAGTTGCAAGGCCCATTCAAAAAATAAAAAATAATATTTTAAATACATTTATTTATCTTAAATGAAGTTGAAAGGTTTTGAATGAGTCCACCTAGGATCAGTCTGGTTGAGTGCAAGGCCCCTGATTCAAAAAATAAAAAATAATGTTTTAAATACATTTATCTTAAATGAAGTTGAAAGGTTTGAATGAGTCCACCTAGGATCATCTTGCTGAGTGCAAGACACCTGATTCAAAAACTAAAAAATAATATTTTCAATACATTTATCTTAAAAAATATTCTGACACATAAATTTTAAATTTTAATTAAGAAATATTTTATTTTATCTATATATTGTTTACTTTTTTTTGAAGACATATTTTACTCTTATGTATAATTTTTAATTTTTAATTTTGGAAAAAGATACCATAATTCTTTTGTTTTGTTTTTAGTGTGGTAAATATTATATATTTTTATGTTATTTTTCAAAGGTTCATTTGTAAGCATTAATATATATTTTAAAATTTTGATTTCTTTATATTTAAAAAATAAATAACTTTTCTATTAAATAAAAAATGTATATTTGTTCGTTTTATATTTATATGTTCTATTTTTATATTTAATTATGTTGGCTATAGATTTAATTTTGTAGTTTTATTTATTTTTGTTAAATATGGGTGGTGTTTTGGTTTTTATGTACACAACTTTGTGCCTTGTAGAATGCCTCTCCACAAAAAAATCTATTAAATAAGAATTAATTAGTTTATCTCGTTTATGGGGAGGCTAGGGCTCATTTAACGTCTAACCCAAGAGCGGATGCAAGGTGGATACCACCTGATGTGGTTTGGCATAAACTAAATTTTGATGGCGCAGCTAGGGTAATCATGGCCAATCTAGGGCAGGATGCATAATCAGAAATCACCTCGGGGAAACGATATGTTCAGCGGCCAAGAAACTCACAGAGGGAATGAATAATGAAGTGGAAGGCCAAACATTATTGCTTGGGTTTCAAACATGCAAAAAATTGGGACTATTGAAAGTTGAAACAGAGGGAGACTCTCAAATAATAATTAATGCCATTAGAAAACATACATCCCCCAATTGGAAGATTGACAACATTATGAATCAATGTTGGGCTTTACTTGAATAGTTTCAAGAATATACAATCAACCACGCCTACCGAGAAGCAAATGGAGAAGCTGACGTGCTAGCAAACATGGCAATCACATGGAGTGGGACTATCATTTTACCAACTCTTCAGGCTCGTGGAAAGATATAACGTCGGATCTGTCGTCTAGACTCACATGCTCAAACTAAAGGAATGAATAATGGATAGTTAATATGCTACGATTGACTTGCTTCTCGGTAGAGGATTACCTCTTAGATGAAATTTCATAGTTATGAAGACAACGCTACAATGTATAGAGATGGGAAATACATATTGCAATGCTATGTTTGACATTTTCAAGAGAACAAGAAACATGGACACTACGATTTGCCTTAAAGCTAGGAAGAGGCAAATAACTTTCATGGGGGAGGTGTTGGATTGTAGGTTGAAGAAAATTTTCAAAATGAAGTCAATGATTGTGTTGCACTCCATTCAAATGGTTTTGAGAGAAACATTTTTGTCCACAACCCATCGATATAGGGTCAACACAAACATATATTCAATGCTTGTTGTAGTCTTCTTGGAATTAGGAGAAGCGAAGGATGTTATCAAGGTGGTGGATGAATCCCTAATCAAATCGAGATGACATTATGAGTTGATGAGAATATCGGATGATGTGGTCTTAGGATTGGGATTTCTCTTGAGTAATGGAACTTGGCCAGTGATTCACCTCCCATACAATGGCTCGTGGGCTCTGTTGATGGGTGTTTTTGCACACAACAACTTAGATAAAATATTGAGTACTTCATCTCTCTTGAAAGGAGTCAAATCCTAATGAATCAGAAAATGACTACCCCAAGGTCTTCACTGGGTAGGTCTTGAGCTTGTTGGATAACTCAGTAGCTCGATGTATTTTGTTGTTTCAACAAAGGGGACTTACACAATTGTTCACTAGGTCTAGATATTAGGGTTTCAGTTTGAAAACAATAAGATTTGAATGTAATTTTAAAACCCTAGGTAATTTCCTCGATCTGAAATCTGGATATGGTTTTCTATTGGAAATAATTTATATTTTCATCAGATTTTATAATTCTTGTGTTGAAGGCACAACACAACTGAGAGGGGGTGAATCAGCTGTACCAAAACTTTAACCTTAATTGATCAATTTCACAATCACATTAACTTGCTTTAACCACTTAATTTCATATGAAGAATAAACATGAAAAGCAGAAAGAAACCTTAAGCACATCAACACTATTCACACATGAACACCAAATTTTTACGTGGAAAACCCTTAGAAAGGGAAAAACCACGGTGAGTGTTAGCTCACAATATAATGTAGTAATAATACCGAATATCAAAGAGGCTCACTGCCAAGAAGGCTCACTGTCCAAAAGGTTGGCTCATTACCGGTGCGTGGCTCATTGCCAAGGGGTGAACTGATATAGTAGCATCTACAACATGCTTGAGTTCAGTTCCATTGAAGCACAACATATCTCTCCTATTCTGCCTTTACAACACACACTCCTTAACTTCACATCTTTTTTCACACACTCACTACAATCACAACTTCATTACATGTATTTATACCTATCATCAACCTTGGAATGTACATTAAGGTCAACATTACAATCTACTACCATTGGAACTTTCTCCAAGGTCAGCATACATACATAATTTCAAAAGAGGACTGGACCTAAACAAACTTGCAGAGGAAAAGAATGAAGGATGAATACATCATGGCTTATCTCAAACCCAAATATATCTTCACATGCTTGTATATGCTTCTACAATTCACAAATTACCTCCGTAACAAGTGTGATTCACTAGGTCGGCTAGAACAGGTATACAACATCAAGAATCACTAAGTCACACGCTTCCAAGAGCTTCATTACAGATTGTGGATCAAACACACACCTTCAATGCATTCAGAGGACATCTATGAACACCATGGAATCATTTGGAAACCAGAAAATCCAACCGCAACAAATCTCAACTTACTTTTCTTGAAGATGGATCACAAACTACTCTCAATCAGACACTGTCAAACTCTGCTAATCAAAAACTTGCTTTCCAAAGCACCAAATCACAAAGCCTTTGGAATGAAGAAAGCTAAGGACCTTGTAAGATTAAGTATAGAACCGCAAGACCAAAGAACATATTGCAGAGGAATGCGGAGCAAAATACTTCCTCTTTGTCATACTGCAAACTCTGTTAGGCACAGTCTTGAAACTGGTGAATAGAACTTTTGCTGCACAACAATCTGGACCACCAAATTATAGATTTAGCATCTTCAAACACTTCTCTAAAATATATCCAAATCTCATACTCTAGTCTTCAATACTGAGGAAATGCAAAGCAAAACTCAGACAATTATTCTGCAAGCCAAAATACTCTGCAACACACTGTTTCCACTTGGAGAGTAAATTTTCTCGAAAGCACTTGGAAACTCAGTATCAATAATATCTTCTCATCATCTTCAACACTTATATAAGACAATATAAAGCAACTGACTCATCACAAACAAGAATTAAAACAAGAGCATAGTTGACACCAATGACAACACATATATGTTGACATCAATGACAACACTGGTTAACACATACTTGCAACAATCTCCCCCTTTGTCATTGATGGCAACATATGATGTGAAAAACGATCAAGACAAGAATCTGCATTCATCCATCTCCCCCTTTCTCTTTACACATCTGAAACACTTTCTCCCCCTAAGTTTTTCACATGATTTCTCTCCCCCTTTGACATCAATGGCAAAGGACATTTTATTTCTTCTACTACACATACTTGCATGCTTCTTCTCTGATCATCTTGAATTATTCTTTCACTCCCCCTGACTACAATAATCAACTCTTTACTCCCCCTGAAGGGTAGCCTCCTAAATCAGTCCAGAAAGAAATATTCTTTGAAGTACATTGGACTGATGCATCTCCTTAGGCACCTAGTTCAATGAAGGAGGGGTAATAACCCCTAACTTTTCCTGGAGATACTCAAATGTGTCCTTTGGAAGCACCTTGGTGAATATATCAACAACTTGATCCTTTGTAGGCACATACTCAAGCTTCACTACATTCTCTGCAACTTTCTCTCTCAAAAAGTGATACTTAATTGAAATATGTTTTATTTTTGAATGCATCACTAGATTCTTTGAAATGTTTATGGCACTTGTGTTATCACATAGAATAGGGATTGGCTCCTCATACTCAACTTTGATGTCCTTCAAGGTTTGTTTCATCCACAACACTTGAGTGCAACATGTTACTACAACAATATATTTTGCCTCTATAGTAGATAAGGAGATTGATTCTTGTTTCTTGCTATGCCAGGACACTGCCCTATCTCTAAGGAAGAATACACATCCACTTGTGCTTTTCCTTTCATCAACACAACTGACCCAATTTGCATCTATATAGGAACTTAGGGAGAAGTCATTATTCTTTAGATACCATAGACCATGATCCATAGTACCTTTCAAGTACCTAAAAATCCTTTTCACTGCCATAACATGTGATTCTCTGGGATTTGATTGAAATCTAGCCACAAGACAAACTACATGCATGATATCTGGTCTGGTGGTAGTCAGATAAAGTAGTCCTCCAATCATTGACTTGTACTTGCTCTGATCAACCTTACGAGATTCATCATTTTTGCTCAACTTACATCTAGTAATCATAGGAGTGCTCACCGGTTTAGAGTCTTCCATTCCAAACTTCTTTAATAACTCTCTGAGATACTTTGATTAAGAAATGAAGATACCTTTGTTTGTCTGGTTGATTTGCAATCCAAGGAAGAAATTCATCTCACCACACATGGACATCTCAAACTCCTTCTGCATCTCATTTGCAAAATTCTTACACATTCCTTTATTTCCACCAAATATAATATCATCCACATAGACTTCAACAATTAGGATTTGATCTTTGCTTGCCTTGATATACAAATTGCTATATGCAGACCCTTTACTGAAACCTTGCTACAGTAGATACTTATCCAGTCTTGCATACCAAGCTCTGGGAGCTTGCTTCAATCCATACAGAGCCTTCTTCAACTTGCACAACATATCTGGTTGGTTTGATAATTGGAATCCATCTGGTTGCTCTATGTATACCTCTTCTTATAACTCACCATTCAGAAAGGCAGATTTCACATCCATTTGATACACCTTGAAATTTTTATGTGCAACAAAAACCAAAAACAATTTGATTGCTTCCAATCTAGCCACTGGAGCAAAAGTCTCCTCATAGTCTATCCCTTCCACTTGTGAGTAGCCTTTACACACAAGTCTTGCTTTGTTTCCCACAACTTCTCCAACCTCATTTAGTTTGTTCCAGAAAACCCACTTTGTTCCAATCACATTCTTGTTTGCAGGTCTAGGAACAAGTTCCCAAGTCTTGTTCTTCTCAATCTACATTAATTCTTCTTCCATTGCCTTGACCCAATGTTCATCATTGCAAGCTTCATTTACTGTCTTAGGTTCCACCTTTGAAAGTAAACAGAGATTTACTTGTTCTTCTGTAGCTCTCCTTCTTGTCAATACACCTTTCTTTTTATCACCTATAATCTAATCTTCAGAATGATCTCTTTGTACATACTTGGGAGTCCTTGGAATTCTTTCAAGAACATCTTATTAAATCTCTTATTCTTCAATAGAAACTTGTACTTTAGTCTAAACTTCCTTTTCGTTGCTTTTTTCTACCTTCTCTGTGACAACAAGTTCATTTGATTCATATCCATCCAATTGAAGATCTTCATCTACCTTTACATTTGTACTTTCAATGATCTTTTTTAGTCTTTTATTATAGCATCGGTAAGCCTTGCTCTTGGTTGAGTAACCTAGGAATATGCCTTCATCACATCTAGCGTCAAACTTCCCTAATTCTTCATCTCTTCTAATATAGCATTTGCTTCCAAAAACTTTGAAATATTTGACTGTAGGAGTCTTACTATACCACAGTTCATAAGGTGTATTGGTTTCTTTTGCTCTAACCTGCACTCTATTCTAAATATAAACAACAGTGTGTATTGCTTCTTTCCAATATACGTTCAGTAGGTCTGCTTCCTTGATCATTGTTCTAGCAGCTTCTTGAACAGTTCTATTCTTCCTTTCAACCTCTCCATTTTGCTGAGGAGTCCGGAGGGCAAACACATGTCTCTTTATTCCATGTTCTTCACAGAAAGCATTGAACTCATATGAAGTAAATTCACCTCCTCTATCAAACTTTAAGCACTTGATTTTTAGATCCAATTCATTTTCAACCATAGCTTTGAAAGTTTTGAACTTGTCTAAGGCTTCTGATTTTTCTCTAAGGAAAGTAACCCAAGTCATTCTTGAATAATCATCAATAAGAAGCATGAAATACCTGTCACCTTGCAGACTTCTTACTCTTGTAGGACCACAAAAGTCTGTATGCACCAGCTCCAGCAGATCAGCAGAGAATTATTCTTTGCTTTTGAAGGTGGTCTTTGTCATCTTCCCCAATTGACAATCTTTACATGTAACATTGGAAGGCTTCACAATCTTAGGTAGATCTCTTACAATCTGAACAGTACTTATTTTCACCAGATTATCAAAGTTGATGTGACCTAGATTATCTTATGCCATAACCAACTTTCATCTGTCTTAGCCAACAAACAACAGTTGTCAGAGCCTTTCAAGTGATAAACATTACCACGAGTCTTCTTACCAGCATCAATTATGGTTCTGGAGATTTTTCTTATCTCACATCCTTTTTCCTTGAACACAAGATTATATCCTTTGTTGCACATTTTTCCAACACTTAGAAGGTTATGCTTCAATCCCTTGACATAAAGAACATCATCTGTATTATGCTTACCATTAAAAGTAATTGATCCTTTTCCATAAATCTTACAAGCTGCATCATCACCAAACCTAACTAGTCCTCCATCATATTTTTCAAACTTAACAAACTTACTTTTGTCTCCAGTCATGTGATTTGAACATCCACTGTCAATGATCCATTCATCCTCCTTTTCAGCATGAAATGCAGACAACTCTCCTGAACTTCCATGCTTCACACAGCTAACAAGGTTAGTAGCAACATGTTCTTCTCTAATTGCAATAAACAAGCATTCACTACTATTGCCATCATCAGAATTAGATTCATCATCAGTTATACCATCATCAACTCTAACATAGTAACTCTTTTTTACCATCTTTCCTTTACTTTCATTGAATTTCAAAGCTCTGTCAGGACATCTTGAAGCATAGTGACCGATTTTTCCACAATTAAAACATTTGAAGGGTAACTTACCTTTGAGCTTTCCTTTGCCACCTCTTTTTATTCTACTTGCAAACTTTGCCTCAAGTTCTGCAAAATCTTCTTCATCTGATTCCACATCATACTTCTCTGATCTAGAAGTTTTTCTTCCTTGGCCTTGAAAGCAATCTCAGTTTTCATAGGACCATCAGTAGTACCAAATTCCCTTATTTCAAAGGCAGTTAGTTTACCAAACAATTGATCTTTTGTAAGTTTGCCTGACTCAAGCAACACTTCAATGGAATATACCTTGTGACTATAGGACTTTGGGAGGGTTTTGAGTATTTTGTCAATAACATCTTCATCTTCTAACTTTCCACCAAGTGTCTTGATGCTGCTGACAACTTCATCAATCTTCTATATGTAATTTGTTATGTTATCATCTTTAGACATTCGCATGGTTTCATATGTGGTCTTTAAATTCTACAACTTAGCTTTCTTGACAGATGCATCACCTTCATAAACATTCTTCAGTTTCTCCCAAATTTCATGAGCAGTTGCAAGATTCACAACTTTTGCCATTTCAACATTTGATAAAGCATTCAATAAGGCATTTTTAGCTTTGTGATTCAACTCAAACTCCTTGATTTCTTCTTTAGTCTCTGGACCATCTTTAGGTATTTCATATTTGTTTTTGACTATCATCCAAACACTATAACCTATATAAATAAGATAACTTTCCATGCATACCTTCCAGTATGCGTAGTCAGATCCATCAAACTGTGGTGTGTCCTTTTTGTGTGACATCCTGGATCTACCTCAAGCTGTTAGGCTTTCTTCCAAGGAACCTTACTCTGATACCAATTGTTGAAGGCACAACACAACTGATGGGGGAGGGGTGAATCAGTTGTACCAAAAATTTAACCTTAATTGATCAATTTCACAATCACATTAACTTGCTTTAACCACTTAATTTGATATGATGAATACACATGAAAAGTAGAAAAAAAAACTTAAGCACATCAACACTATTCACACATGAACGCCAAATTTTTACGTGGAAAACCCTTAGAAAGGGAAAAACCACGGTGAGTGTTAGCTCATAATATAATGTAGTAACAATACCGAATATCAAAGAGGCTCACTGCCCAAAAGGTTGGCTCATTGTTGGTGGGTGGCTCACTACCAAGGGGTGAACTGATATAGTAGCATCTACAACATGCTTGAGTTTAGTTCCATTGAAGCATAATGTATCTCTATACCTATCATCAACCTTGGAATGTACATCAAGGTCGGCATTACAATCTACAACCATTAGAACTTTCTCCAAGGTCGGCATACATACATAATTTCAAAATAGGACTCGACCTAAACAAACTTGCGGAGGAAAAGAATGAAGGATGAATACATCATGGCTTAGCTTAAACCCAAATATATCTTCACATGCTTGTACATGCTTCTACAATCCACGAATTACCTCCGCAACAAGTGTGATTCACTAGGTCGGCTAGAACAAGTATACAACATCAAGAATCACTAAGTCACACGCTTCCAAGAGCTTCATTACAGATTGCGGATCAAACACACACCTTCAATGCATTCAGGGGACATCTACGAACACCATAGAATCATTTGGAAACCAGAAAATCCAACCGCAACAGATCTCAACTTACTTTTCTTGAAGATGGATTATAGACTGCTCTCAATCAGACACTGTCAAACTCTGCTAATAAAAAAACTTGCTTTCCGAAGCACTAAATCACAAAACCTTTGGAATTAAGAAAGCTAAGGACCTTGTAAGATTAATTCCAGAACTGCAAGACCAAAGAACGTAGTGCGGAGGAATGCAGAGCAAAATACTTCCTCCTTGTCATACTGCAAACTTTGTCAGGCACGATCTTCAAACTAGTGAATAGAAATTTTGCTGCACAGCGATTCAGACCACCAAATTCTAGATTTAACATCTTCAAACACTTCTCTAAAACATATCCAAATCTCATACTCCAATCTTCAATACTGAGGAAATGCAGAGCAAAACTCATACAGTTATTCTGTAAGCCAAAATACTTTACAACACACTGTTTACACTTGAAGAGCAAATTTTCTCAAAAGCACTTGGAAACTTAGTATCAGGAATATCTTCTCATCATCTTCAACACTTATATAAGACAATATGAAGCAACTGATTCATCACAAACAAGCATCAAAACAAGAGCATAGTTGACACCAATGACAACACAGATATGTTGACATCAATGGCAACATTGGTTAGCACATACTTGCAACATCTTGGATGTTGATCCTAAATTCTAACCTATTCTAACAACCTCAGTAAAAAAGATCAAAAGATGGGTGAGAAAAGGAGGTTTTATGGAAATAAACTATGAACTCCCATAGTTATGAACTTCTGCATAAATAGACAAATCCCAAAGTAGCCAATCTTTTCTTAATCAGGAAACCCACAAAGCCACAAAGATAGTGCAATCTTTAAAGGTAGTGAAATAATTTTCAAATCATGAAAGAACATCATCAAACACCAATACTAGCATAACTTAATAAAATTTTCCACAATTAAAATTTAAACTAAAAGATGTTCAAACTAACTATACAAAGCAACTTACCATTAGCCAATCACCAATAGTGTGAACATGAGATCCATCAAATATTTAGAGGCATTCATTCATAACTACAGACAATTCCAATTAAGTGAACCATGAAATAAATTTCTTCAATTAATAATAAAGCTCATATAATATCAATAATTTTCCAAAAATGTAGGAAACCATGAAGCAAACTATTTGTATTAATTTCCAAAAGTTCATCCAGTCTCAACAATTCCAGATCGCCCTAGATACAAAGAAGAGTGATTGTCTTTTATAGAGGAGGCAAGAGCACTTAGTATATATTGGATGGCTAGGATTCATCCTTAACCAATGGCTTATATTTAATTACAATTGAAAATTTGGGCCCAAAATCATCTTGGATACCCATTTACAATTGATTTAGATCAAAGGCTTACAATTAATTGCAATTTCCCAAAACACTTAGGCAAGTTAGCCTTATGGCAATGTATTCCCTTTTTGAAATAAGGTAAATTTTCATTTTCCTGTGCCAAGTCAGCCATGAAACAACTAATCTCACAAAAAGACAATTAAAGTGGCACAAAATTCAAGAAGGCAACATTCAATTTGAAAATTCCAAAAAAGCTCACTCCAACAAGCAGTGTGAATAGGATTTTTATCTAGAGTTTTCAACTGGATGTGTCATCCTCTACTATAATTTGATATTTTACTTGTTCCCTTCTTTTATAATCCATTAAAGCATTAAGGGTAGGGTTGAGTGCATCTGGATTAGGTTTATCAACAAAATTGAAGTTGAATTTTTGAGAATCATATGTCTTGAAGAATATATTGAAGGATGACTTCCCCTTATGTGTCCCTTTTAAAAATGATTTAATGGCGCCTTTTAATTCCACTAATTTATTCATAGTAGTTGCATCAAAAGAATATGGAGGCTCTTGTAGGCCTGTCTCTAAAACTTGCTTCAACTGATCTTTGAATAGATCTACAATAAGTTATATAGAAGCATCAATGTATAATCCCATTACATCATGTAGCATATCAAAAAATCATTTTGTATATCCAAAATTTGAGCCATGAGATGCTCCATTTATGCTCCACATTTATCCACAACCTCTCTCCTAAATTTCAATAGTTCAAACCACATGAATGGTAACTCCAAAAATTCTTCAATAAGAATCTTCTCTTTTAAAAGCACTTCAAGAGACAATTTGCACATATTACCAACTCTTGGGAACAAATGCGTATGATTTTCTTCATCTTCTTTACATGCATCATGTAGGGTATCTATCCTTCCTCTTAATTTGTCAAAATCTCCTAGAGCTTAGACCGCCTCATCAATTGCTTGGCATCCTTGGTCATATATTTATTCCATCCAATTCTAGGTGGCCCTTGCTACATGTTTCATTTTATCCAACTCTTTGATTTCTTATTGTGACAAGACTACTAGAGGAGCAACCATTCCATCTTCCTATTGTAGAGGAGCTACTAGATGTTTGATGTAGGCTTGGAGTTCAACAACTTGCTTCTTTAACTCCCTCTTTGTTTTCTCATTTTTATGCATTCTAGTCACTATAATAGTACCACATTCTACACATCTCCAATCTCCTATGCTCGATTAGCTTGACCAAGATTGATAGTTATAATTTGATAATCTTCTACCTAAAGATCTTTGTCATCTTTTTCCACAATAGGAGTTGTAACTTGTGCAATCCTAGACCCTGAAGCATCCTTTGTTATTGAAGACAAGATCCTAGGCTTCTTCTTGGCTCTTGGTTTATCCATTTTATTCATCAAGCTAGAAAGATCTAGATATGCAAGATTTATTACAGGCTACCTTAGTTGAAGGTTGACCTTCAACCACTGGGGCACCAAGGAATTATCATTAATTGTTTCCACTACTTGCTCTTGAAGTGGAAGAATTTGATCCCTTTGTCCATCCCAGGACTTATTTGTTTGTGCATTATCCTTATTTGAAACAGTGCTAGAAATTGAATCAATCACTTGAACACCTTGTTATTGATCACCTCAACTTTGGCCCTTATTTGATGGTCCACTTGTATCTTGATCATTTTGAAGAGGAGTCCCCTTATTATCAATTTCTTGTATATGTGTTAATGGTGGAATCTTTGGTTGTAGAACCTCTTCTTGAACTTTTTCTCATTGATGTTGCTCAACTATTACTTCATGTGGCACATCCTGAATTACTTGATGAGCACCTCTACTTGGGATATATTTCATTGGCTCATAGGTGATTCTTTTATTTAGGGCAATCTCTTGTTCTTCCAATTCTCTCATAACTCTATCTATGTTTTACAAAGCAGGGGGCTCCATATGTTCTCTTGGAGATCTAGGAGGAGTAACAAGGTCTATATTAGCTTGTTCAAGTATAGCCTTATTTAGATTAGAAAATAATGATGTAGGAGACACAAGGAAAGGGGTGTTGCCACAATAATGGGTTACACTTTCTGGGACATCCTGATTTTTGCTGAAATCACATATTTTTATAAAATATAATGATTTAATCCTTGAAAGGTTCTATTTAAAGGTTTTTAATTGAAGAGGGTTTGATCAAATCCCCTTAGATTCAAACCCCCTTGGATAGAACCCCACTAGTTTTAAACTATATCTATAATGGAGTCTCCTCTACACCTATCAAAATGCTGATAAAAACCACTTTTGATTTACCTTTTGGGGGATCAAATGAATTCATTTAAAATTTATGTTTTGTACGTATGTAGTCCTTATTATAAGCTTCCCAAAAAGTATAATTTTAAATATATTTAATTTGATTATTATATTTATTTTTTATTTCTTGTGAATGTAGGCTTTTCAATGAACATCAAGGTCTTTGTTTCACACACAAAAAAATAGGAAAATAGAGAAAAAAAATTCTAAAAAATACATGTCCTCTAAGTATTGATGTCCTTATTCCAACAAAAAAAAATTCGAATTCTGATACATACAAAAAAAGTTATGTTGGACAAAATACGCCTATGTCTAAATTATAATTGGTTTGAGTTCAAAACTTAATTAAAAAAAATATTCAACAAAACATTATGAAACCAAATGTATCCTCTAGATATCAGTGTTATCAATCTAAATTCAAAAGAATCATAATTTTATCCTTTGTAGAAAAAAAGTTATGTGCGACAGAATACACATCACTTTAAAAAAATGTTGTTTACTATTAAAAACTAGTTATCAAAGGAGACACAATTTTTTTTACAATTTAACTCCAATTTTTTAAAAAAATATATATTTATAATCTATAGACAAAATTTCACAAATCACTAGTTCGCACCATCTTCAAATTCCTAACGGTTTAGCGGCTATAGGTGTTAGAAAGTGAAGATTTAGTTCAAAATGTTGATTTCAATATCAAGTTTGGCCAAAAAGTGTAACCCAGTATTGTGGGATGACCCAAAGTAGTGGCAAAGGTAGATATAGTAAAAGTGGGAGGAAGTGTAGAAGAGGATGAAGAGGGAATAAATTTGGGAATAGAAGTGAAAAATATGATAGATGGAGTGGTGATGGGAGAAGTAATGATGGTAATGGTAGGTGTTATAATCGATACAAGAATTGGCATGGAAACTTGCACATTATAATGGAGGAAAGAAATATGGAATAGAAGTTTGTGGTGAAGAAGATGTTTGGGGAATATTGGAAGGAATGACAGGAGAAGGATGGATTGTTGAAATAAGGACAACAATTTGAACGGGATGAGAGGAAGTGGTATGAACTAGAAAAATGGGCAATGAAGGTTGTTGGGGTGAAGGAAGTTGAGAATAGGCTGGTGAGGAAGGAGTAGTTTCAGTAGTAGAGGTAGAAGTGTCATTCTTCCTCTTCTTTTTTTTGAACCAATTGGGGCCTTGAGTTTTTCTCAACATCTCCTTCCTCTGTATCTTTTTTCCTTTTATAGACCTATTGCTATGGAGGAGGAAGTTTCTTGCTTCCCCTCATCTTAGATGGTGTTGCAGTAGTAGCAATCTTCTTTTCTTTTCCTTTGCTCTTGGGTGGATGAAGCTGCTCATCCTCTTCTGTACTAGCATCATTTTTCTCTATTTCTTTCCCCTTGGACCTAGGGATTTCTTCTTCTTGATGTTGTTCCTCAATAATTGCTTCTGCAACCTCTTTCTTCTTCTTTCTTTTGGGATTTTCTTTTGTAAAGGTCAACTGAACTCCTTGTTCAATGACCTCTCTTACTTTGTTGTCCACCCATGTCTTGTTGTATTTGATAATTTCCCTCATAATTTCCTCCACCGAGGTGACTTCTTCTTCTGACCAATTTGGAGGAGGAATGGGGCCATTGAATATTTTATCACACTCTTCCTTTTGAAGTACTTTGCCATCATCTGATAATTGATCAAGAACTGGGTAGATATTGAACAATTTGATATAAAATGTAGAAAGTATGCAATATCTTCTCCTTCTTACTTTGTTCTCATCAACACAATTAGCCCAAAAATCTTCTAGATGGGGAATATGATGTAGATCCTTACAAGTTGTTCCATCTTCTGACGAGGATCAAAATTTGGTCTAGAATTGTATAAGTGCAAGTTATACATCTGGATCCCTGCATTTGATTCTTTGGCAGTGGGGATGGAAGGGCAAGTATACATTCCATCTCCCATAATCAAAGGGAACTAAATTGTTGCTCTATGATTTTCAGTTAAAAGATATTGTGACTCACATATTTTCCTAGTGAGCTCCAACAATATGACCTGTTGATGTGGAGGAGGAAGTTTCTTGCTTCTCCTCATCTTAGATGGTGTTGTAGTAGTAGCAATCTTCTTTTCTTTTCCTTTGCTCTTGGGTGGATGAAGCTTCTCATCCTCTTCTGTACTAGCATAATTTTTCTCTATTTCTTTCCCCTTGGTCCTAGGGATTTCTTCTTCTTGATGTTGTTCCTCAATAATTGCTTTTGCAACCTCTTTCTTCTTCTTTCTTTTGGGATTTTCTTTTGTAAAGGTCAACTGAACTCCTTATTCAATGAGCTCTCTTACTTTGTTGTCCACCCATGTCCTGTTGTATTTGATAATTTCCCTCATAATTTCCTCCAACGAGGTGACTTCTTCTTCTGACCAATTTGGAGGAATGGGGCCATTCAATATTTTATCATACTCCTTTTGAAGTACTTTGCCATCATCTAATAATTGATCAAGAATTGGGTAGATATTGAACAATTTGATATAAAATGTAGAAAGTATGCAATATCTTCTCCTTCTTACTTCATGCTCATCAACACCATTAGTCCAGAAATCTTCTAGATGGGGAATATGATGCAGATCTTTACTTACAAGTTGTTGCATCTTCTGACGAGGATCAAAATTTGGTCTGGCATTGTATAAGTGCAAGTTATACATCTGGATCTTTGCATTTGATTCTTTGGCGGTGGGGAAGGAAGGGCAAGTATACATTGCATCTCCCATAATCAAAGGGAACTAAATTGTTTCTCTATGCTTTTCAATTAAAAGCTATTGTGACTCACATATTTGCCTAGTGATCTCCAACAGTATGATCTTATTAGTGGGATACTTGGGCAATTTGTATGCTAGACTAGTAAATCCCTCAATACTGATGTATGAAAAACTTGGGAAATTGGATGAACCAATTCCTATACTTCTTGATTAGTTCAGTAGCATGTATTGAAATTCTCTTGTTTAGATCACCTTCCAAGTGCCTGGTGATATACATAGTGAATGTGTCATTTACTCTCTTGTAATGTCTTAGAGACTGCTCCATTTGGAGCTGAGGATAGAAATCATAAAATTTATATTGTCCAAGCCCATTTCCAGTAGCACCTCTTTTGGTCAAACTAGGATAAAACACATTCCTAGCAAGCATATAGACTAAATAGGAAGTCATGAAGAACTTCCTTGTTATTCCAACTCTAGTCAATTGGATGTTCAAATTATCATTGATAATCTTAGGCCAATGAATCATCTCTTGGTCCTCTAGAACTTCATGGATGAACTTGAACATCTAGGGGTGGAAAGTTGATGCCATAGGCAAACCCATGATCTTGCACACCAGGGTAACCATATCACTCATTTCAGTCAAAAAATTGCTACTGAAGAGTGTCTTAGGAATTTTGGAGATGGTACCCTTATGAGTTTTCATCCAATTGTTGTTAATACTTCTCTTGCAAATTTCTAGTCCTTGGTTGTAATAATCAAGTTCCAAATCTTTAGTAAGCTCTACCATCACTGGATGAATGGAAATGTAGAATTCGTTTGCTATTTTTTGAGTAGAGAGATTAGCTAGCACCACATTATCCTTAGTTATTATTTTTTTGGACCTTGGGTGATAGTGCTTTGCACATTCCATGACTAGCTCTAGACATTGCACTAAAGTGGGGAAATTAGTTTCCTAGACAATCCCAATCTTCACCATCCTCTAGGATCCACCAATAGGACTAGGCCAATACATCTTTTGCTTGAACTCCTCCAAGTCAACTTGACCTAGATATGTATCTGAAATATCCTCCCATGTGGAGTTGATCTTGGAGGATGGGGTAACCACTTTGAATTCATACTTCATTTGTTTGGCATGAGACCTACAAAAGACAAACACAATAAATTCCTTTCTAAAATTCCAAGAAATCCTAAAAAATTCTCTTCATCTTTTATATATTTTGCAGAGTTTACATGTAGAGAAGGATATGAAAATTTATGAAAAGAACTTCCAATTTAAACAATATTTCATATTTCATTCAATCCAAACAAATGTGGTGTAAATGTGCTCAAATGCTTGTTAAAACTACTTCTTGCAGCTTACTAAAATATATATTAAATCATGGTAGTTTTGAGCAAAATGCAGGATTATAATATTATGCGAGACATGAAGATATATCCATAGAATTCAGTATCTCAGTGAAACTCCATAATTTAACATTGCTCTAAGACCATAGAAGCACTATGGGAAAACATATCCAAATCGGATATATGTCATCAAATATTTCATCCTCCATTGGGACTCCACAAAACATCAAGCATAACTTTGAGAAACAATAAGATGCTAGAAGTAAAGGTGGTCCTAGACATAAGTGTCTACACACTATTTTTCCCTTCCTATGGAAGATCTCCACAAAAATTATTTAGTACATTTTTGCTAGAAATCTGAGTGCATTGGGATTTGTAGGTCAAACCTAGGGGACGAGACAAAATTCATTTCTAGAAGAAAACTCTGCAAGGCTTAAGCTTGTTGAACTTACTACACATTTTGCAGAAGATTGGTTCATTGCAGGACATGAGGATTTAAAACCTATTTTCTCACTCAAAATTGAATCTCCACGTTTAAAACACTACATGGAAGTTATTAGCCCTTATGATTTTTGCATGTTGTTGGCATTTAATTATTTACTTTCATCCTTCCCAAAATCTCTGCTAATTCAAGTAACACTGTTACAAGTGAGATTAGTGATGAACCTAATATATGAGTTTTTTGGAGATTTTTGAATCAAAATTTTAAGAGCTCACAGTTAACCTAGGTTAAATTTTGTACACATTTTTAAAAACTAGGGCATCAATTTTGAATTGAATTAAAGTGCAATGCCCTAATTATGGGGTCAATAATTCTGCAATTAAACTAGGGTTTAAATGTTAAGATGAGATTTATTTTACCCTAATTTAAAACCAATGGTTGAATTTCAAAAATGAAGGGATGTGTAGACACCTAAAAATGTCTCAACCCTTCGACCACCCTCCAACATCATCCATACCACTAATTTCTCATCTAATTAATTAATTAAATTTTTAATTAATTAATTATCCTATCCAACTCCTGAACCATCCATTCATCCTTCATCAATTAACCCATGAAACTGAATTAATTTAATTAATTCAACATTCACACCTTACTAACATCATCCTAATTAATTAAATAAATATGTCAAATATTTATTTGGTTAATTTGTCCACTTTCCTAAATAATTAATTAGGTAAATCATACTTATCTAATTAATCTGCCCTACTAATTAGCCTATACCTAGCCTAGTTGATTAAATAGCTATTATTTAGTTAGCTACCCTAGCCTACTTGACTCCTAGACCTGGATTAATTAAATAAATCATTATTTAATTAATCCTAAACCCTAATTACCCCATTCACTATTTTTTTCTAGTCACATTAACTAAGTTAATCACCCTGATTAACGTGGTCAAATCATGCTTAACACCTTCTCCCACACCCACAAATTAAAAATTACAAAAAATACATAACCCCTCCAACTCATTTTTGCCATTTTCATGCTAAAACATCTTCCACATTTTTAGCTTACAAATGTAAGACCCCAAAAATGTGCATGTGTCACATGACCTTCACATTCCCACATAAAATGGAATTTTTAATTCCACCTCCTCCTAAGGAAATTAATTTTTGATTTCCTCACACATCCAAATCACATTAAATGCCAAGTCCTCAAAATGAATAAAAGATTCATTTTTATTCTCCACATCCAATTTTGATAATCAAATCCTAGCCCTCCATCTCACAATCAATTTCATCCATTGATCTCAACATCCAATCTCCACCATTGGATCAATATCCCCTTCAATTTGCCTATAAATACAAGCCCCCACAAGCCATTTCATCATCCAATTTTAGAGCAAGTCTATTATGCTAAAATTTCTCTCAATTTCCTCCATCATAGCTAGGTTATAGTGAATTTTTCATTGACTATGGAAAGCATTTCACATTGCAAGAATTAGTTGGGTAAAGCTAGGAGATCAAGGGTGCAAGTTCCTCAACCTTATCAAGGAGTGAGGGGTTTGGAAGCTTCAAAGGTATACATTCTCGTGTGTTTTGAGTTCCTTTTATGCTTTTCATGTTTTCCAATTTCCTCATCTTCATTTGGCATGCCCGGTGGGACCCCATGGTCCCCAACTAACCTTTTCTTTAAGTGTTTTTTTAGAAGGATACACGCAAACTGGAGTTTTAGCGCTATAACCTCGCGGTTTAGCACCATATTTCAGTGGAACAACACAATTGTCCTATGTTTTAGCGCTATCAGACGCTGTTTAGTGCCTTATTTCTGTGACCTTCCTTAACATCTTAGGTTTAGGAAAAAAAATTAGTTCATTTTTAGACGTTTTGGCATTTTTTACTTTTTCTTTGCTCTCTGTTTAAATCATCAGATTATGACAGGTACAGGGGGTCTTAATGGCAAAATGTGCCTAGAAATGCATGAGAAAGAATTTTTATAGGACCCTAGGTTATTTTGTTATCAACTAACTAGTTTTTTCTCATAATCTGACTTGTGGTGTTCTTTGACAGGGTATGAAGCATCCTAACTACAACCTAACTTGTTTATCTTGAGTTTTCATCTCTTTTTGAGCAAGTTTTATGGGATCTTCGCAGTTTAGCACCATCAACACTTAGAACAACACCACTAAACCAGGCAACAGAAGGTAAGAAAGGTAAAAATTTGTTTAGCACCATTCTCAAAAAATTTAGTGCCATTTTAGGATAAAGTAGCGCCATGCTTGAATTTAGCGCAATATTTTTGATTTTTAGCACTCTGTTCATTTTAGTTGTTGTTGTCTATCTTATCTATGAAGTTGAAGATTTTAGCGCCATCTGTCTATTTTCAGTGCCATGTGTCTATTCCTTAGCGCAGTTTAACTCTGTTTTAGCACCTTTATTATTTATTTTAGCGCCATTTGGCTCTGTTTTGGTGCCATCTATTTAACGAGTTTTTGGGATCTGTGCAAGGTACTGACATATTTATGCAGGTAAAAGAACATAGGCCAAAGACATTTCTTGAAATTACTAACTGATTTAATGCAAGTTTTCGTTGGTTGAAGATCTTTGTTTTCTCACTAGATTAGTGGCATTAAATTAGTTAGAGGGTTAATTGACATTTGTGTGCTTTATTTAGTCCACTTATAGATGTATGCTCAACCCTTCCACCTTAGGGTGATCTTGGGGATCAAAAGTTCATTTGTGGGCATTTTCCATGCTTTTAAGTGTTAACCCGAAGGTGTTACTTTTCTTGTGTATACTCTCCCCTCATGCTTAGTGCAATATTGGGGATCAAAAACAAGAGAGTGGTTTCTTCTTAGGAGGCCTGCTTGGGGATTTCATCACCCCAAGGGATGACCTCAACCATGTGTTCCGGCATGGTCTATACGCTGTTACATCCCCAACCTACAACTAGACTTAATCATTAACTTAGTATGGTAATCATGAGGATTAGACACAGTTAATTGATTTGATATTGTGGAAATATTTGATTTAACTTTTGATTATGAAAAGTTATTATTGATGATCTGCTTTATAAATTAGTTATATTAATCTATGAAATATAATGATGATGATACACTGATCATGATCTTGTGATCCTGAGTGGGAACAAGAAATTAAACGTCCTTCGAAGAAGGAAGGAGAGTATCATCCTGGAGGGAAGGTTAGATGTTGTGAAAGCAAAGGGTCGAATAGCCATCTGAGTGTCGACTATTATGTCCTTCTTCCTCTCCATGTGTAAGTTGACTTGTGTCATACTTCTTTCCTTAGTTCTCTTGTTCTCTGAGAGTTGTTATGTCCTTGATGCCATTAAGACTAGTCATGGAGACCAGTCGATGTTCTAGAAGCATCATCTCATGTTGAGGGGACAATCTTGTAGAGAGAGATGTAAGTCTCTCGTAACCTTTTGGTTCTCTAAGATAGTATTCTTAAGCCTCTCGACTAAGGATGATAGTCGAATTCGGAGAAGAATCTCTTGACGACATTCGACATCTAGATGTGTTCTTGTGTGCTTCCTTGTTTCCATTTTAATCCTAATAGTAAGGATTTCAAACCCTTTTGCAGGACAAATTGCCATGATAATAATCATATTATTATCTTGTATGTTATTTTGTTTGATTTTAAGTCGAAATGCTTTTAATCAGTTGGTCGACTTAGTAGAGGATGGAGAGATTTTAGCTCATCCACCTTTGAGAATGTTGCCTGATGATAGCCACCTTTTGAGGAATTGATCGGGTAAGGAAAGGTGGTTACCTTTCTTTTTGGCATTTATGAATTCAAAGGAGGTGGGAAAAACCAACTAAGAAAAATGCTATCGAAAGAGGCAGAGTTGGTGGTTTTGTTGTGTGGAGTTTTTGGGCTTTCGGGAAAGAAGAGAACAACAGAGAAAGAGTGGAGACTGATATAGAGTTGAGTGCCTTATAGCAGTGTGGAACTATTGCAACGACTTTGCACTATCGTGCACAAGTATCTCATGGATGTAACCTATTCTCCATTAATGATTTAAACATTTTAACAAAGAACTAAGTTGAATATTGTTTAAAAATCTATTTTGGAGGGAGATTGAGGGTGCTACAACCGAGCATATTATTTTCTAATTGAATTAACTAGTGGCTCTAAGCCATATGACCGAGTTTCCTTATTATCATTATAACATATTAGAGCTCGCAGCCCTATTGGATGAGTTATTTCTACCAGTATATCATCTATTGTTATGGCAGATTTTGAATCTTTGAAATCTCTATATAGTTTACAGGTCGTATGGCTGAAAATATACCATTGAACTCTTGTTAAGACTGTATAAAAGTCCACGTAAGACTGAAACTTTATCATGTCTTTCTGCTAATGAAGGAAAAGCTCGAGGCTGGAAGCTGAGCTGCAAAAGCTATCATTTAAAAGACTGTGTCTTGTGCTCTAGGCCGAAAGGCCGAGTCTCATTTAAAAGATCGTGTCTTGTGCTCTAGGCCGAAAGGCCGAGTCTCATTTAAAAGACTGTTTCTTGTGCTCTAGGTCGAAAGGCCAAGTCTCATTAAAAAGATTATGTTTTGTATTCAAGGTCGCGAGGCCAATTTATTTTAACAAGACTGTATTATCGCTCAAGGCCGTGGGGCCAAGACATTTGGAGCGACTGTGCTTTATGCTCAAGGCCATTTGGCCAAGTCTTTAATATGAAACTCTTTCTGAGTTGGTGTTAGGGTCGCATGACTTGACTGTAACTTTGTTACATCATAAACTATGTAAAATTAACTAGAGTCTGAGCTGTATTAGCTGGGTTGGTAAAGAAATGTTATCTCATCGATTACTAACTTGAATAGAGTATAGGCTCTCGAGTAGAGTAGGTAAGAGCTCCAAATCGATTATAACATAAAATAATACAACAACTTTATGACTGTGGATTCTGCTGCGTAGGCATTATTGAATAATGTTATGGACACCTGACTATGATGATAGTCAAGTTATACATATCATATAATAGAGTGTTGACAACTCCTAAATTGACACCAATCGAGATTATATGAGAAGCTGATTGTGGAACACTATCTGTGTTATCTTGTTTATCAAATTATATGCTTGTATCCTCAGGTATAGAGGAAGTAGAACCATTATGAATATGGTCCCGTTATGAAACCATTGAAATGAATTTATTTAGAATGCTTATACAATCATTATGAGTCTTCTTGAAAGACCTCTTGTTAATGATATAAGTTATGAATAAGTATACTTTTACTCATTCAAGGGCAAGGCATGCCTTGGGTATATGTGTACCTTTTCGTCATATAAAATGACCGTTTTCTAAAAATGTGAACCATGATGGACCTAGGGGTCAAATGGTCAACTAATGTGAAATGAACAAACCATGTGATGAGGAGTCACTAATAACTTATAACCAACCTATGGAGGGAGTCGAATGTCCAAGTATGGATAATGATTCGAATTGATCCCACTGATCCAAGACCTGGGGTATTGGATTGATAATAACGACTGTAGGACATGACAACTCATAAGTCGAGTTAGGGTGGTGGACATACGATGACATTCATGGTGTAATGTATTTGTATGAAAACTTTGGCCAAAGTGATGCATCCATCTCTACATGCATCGTCGGTCCACAGTGTTCCGAATGGCCTAATGTCTCCAATAGTGTCATACAGGTAGAGGGGATCTATAGTGTGTGACCATGAGACATTAGCAATGACACAACACCAGATACTCAGATGGCTAACCTATTGGGGTTCTAATTTCTAACCTTTCCATGAAGGGTAGGGCCTCTTCTAGTTAGGAAGATGAGCAGGGGACCGTAGTCCGTGGTTGGAGGAAAAGCACCAGGATGGTGCTCTCCTTCTCAAGCATGAGATAAGCTGAGGCTTATGGATATAGATGTCATTGGTTCCAAATACAGTAATTGCATTTTGTGACTAGTTGGTCTATTGTGATGTAAAAACTTGATTAAGATGCCTAGAGCATATATTGTATTTGATTAGTGATGGTTACTCACTAAAGATTGTAAAGATTTACTGGATTGTATGTTATGTTATATCTTGTTTTGATTAACATGCTTAATTGATGGAAAATAATATGTTTCTTTTGGTTCAATTTTTGATTATCTCTATCAATTCTTAATTAATGCATTGATTAAGTTGCAAGTTAAAGTTAAATCTTGTGCATTATGGAAAGTGATGTTGCATAAGTATTGTGATTCGAAAGATAGCTTTAAAGGAAGGACCCTCTCACCTCCAAGCAATAGACCTCCAAGACCCTTGGTCCACCAAGACTTGAGTGGTTGAGTGTCAGTCGATTGGGACACCCTAGTTCATGGACTTGGGCCTCAAGTACCTTGTGTACGCTAGAGGACTCCCCTAGAAGCTTGTAACTATCCTAGCTTAAGACCCTTCAGCCATCATACCTTGTAGTACACCATTGTCGAGGAGGGGAAGATGCTCACTATACAACTATATTTGAGATAGGCACTACCTTGGGCAGGACAAAAGTCTCCTTAGTAAGGGGGTAAGGTGGTCCATGACCTTGCTTTGCTTATCTATCCAAACTATAGCACCTAAGGTATTAGTGGGGGTGGGGATCCTGATTCTCTTTAAGTTGGGATCGACCCACGACCACTTCATGAGATCTACAAGGTATGATACACCCACTTGACTAATGATAGGATTGTTCATGTGCTTGGAGTGTCTTCTTGTCAAAACCCATATAAGCCAATTTATCCAATGTCCACCTTGAGTCTAAAAGCCATTGTGTTCTCTTGTTTGATTTGTGTGTACTTGCCAAGAAACTCTATCAACTTTGTCCAAAACCATTTGAACCTTTGAAAATCAAACATTTAAACATTTGAGCCTTCAAGATCAATCATTTGAGCCTTGAAACCAGAGCATTTGACCTTTGAAAATCCAAAATATTGAGCCCAAAATCCAAAATTTTCCAAAAGTTGTCAAAACCCTAGTTAAAATCTCAGACTGTCACAGTTTAGCACCATAACCTCTTTGTTTGGTGCCATAAAATTCCCCTGTGGCACCATAAACTTGTCCATCAGTGCCATTTGTCTCTGTTTTGACACCATCCTTCAATGTTTTAGCACCATCCTTCACTATTTTAGTGCCTTAAGTCTAGGGATTGGTGCCATTTGGGAGCCATATCCTACACGTGTCCTCTGATCTGTTCTGGGGTCCTTGAACTCTGCCCAGTCAAAATCCATGGTCACCTTGTCAAAATTCATCAAAACCAAAATCCACCCTTGATCATATTTCCCATTCATAAACCTTTTTCCAAATCCACCCACATCCTTTCATTTAGACCTTAGAGAAAAATCATTTTGATTATTGGACCCTTGATTATAGCCCATTCATCTCAAATCCCCAATCAATTGTTAAGTCCAACCTTTGTCCAACTCCATTTACCCCATATTATTTGACCTTAGATAAACATCATTTTGATATTTGATCTTTGGTCATATCTTATCCACCCATTAATCCTTTCATTCCAAAATCTCAATCAAAGTTTATTATCCCTCCATTATTCACTTAACCTTAGGTGAACATTTTGATTTTCACCCTTAGACCTTTGTACATCCATTCCAAAGTCCATTTTGAATCCAAGTTATCCCAACTTTAGTCCAAGATCAATCAAAATTCATTTTCCAACATCCCCCAACATTATCCAACATTATCCAAATCCTATCCATATTATCCAAAATCCAACATCAACAACCAAAAATCAAAAACCATCCAAAATCCAAAAATCAATCAACATCCAAAACCATACCTCAAATCAATTTTGTGCAAGAATTAAATCTAGATCTTATCATCCTCTAGTTTATAGGGTACTTAATACTTTGTCTACCTTAAATGCTTTTATAAATTAGCCTTTATTAACCTTTAGAATAATTGATTTAGGAGCCTAGACAACTCCTAAGTTGATATATTCTAAGGTATCCCATTTTGCTTGGTGGTCATTAGTCTACCTTCAAGTAAAATAATCCTCCTTTTTTTTTTGCTTAAGGTCATAATTCTACGTTAAGGAGGGACATCCCTTTTATAATCCAAAGATCTAGATTTATTCAAGCTCTCCTTTGATTTGAAAATCCTTTTCAAACATCATCAAAACTATCCAACATCCTTAGTCATCCAATATCCAAATCATCTAAGGTTTTCCTTGGTTGATTATCATCCAAACCATCCTAAGTACACCTTAGTCATCCATTTCTAAATCATCATCCCTTTCAAATTCATCCTAAGGTCATCCTCAAAATCGTTATTCACCCACATATACATTTTCACTTTGGTCTAAGAAATCCTTTTGAGATTTAATCTCTAAAGGTTATCTTATACCTTTATCCCAAAATCATTTCCCAAATTTCTAAGGTTATTATCCACTCCATCCATCCTTTATTCCACGTTTTCAATTTATTCTTCCACTCATCTATCCTTGTAGGTCCAAATTTTTTGAAAATCAATTCACCCATTTATCTTTGAGGCCTAACCTCTAAGGTTTATCATCCATCCTCATACCTTCATCATCATACTTAGGTTTAAAACTTTTGAGATTTACTCTCTAAATATAAAACATATCCATATATTATCCATAATTACTCATCCTTAGATTTAGAATTTTGAGATTTTATTCTCTAAAGGCTAAATCTTTATTCCCTTTCATCACACTAAAGTCCACCTTCACTTATCCTTGGGTCCAATATTTTGAAATCCATTCTCTAAGGTCTCAACCTTCATCCCACCTTTCAACAATTCAACCAAATTCACACCCAAACCCATTGTATGCCATTGACAAGGTCTCAAGCTAAGAAAAACAAAGACATGGACTATTTTAGAGTTAATTTTGACATTGGGATGCCTCAAACCGATCAAAACAATAATCCAACAAATCAACCACAATCATCCCCTGATTCAAATGCTATGTTAAATCCTTTCGCCAACATACCACTATCCCCATCATCAAACATAAACAATGTGGATCAAGATGTTTTAGACTTCATGTAAGATGCTGATTCCATGGACATATTAGATAGAGTCCTAAAATTGGATCCCACCAAACATCTTGAATTCCTCATAAAAATGGTGCTAGTTTACCCAATATTGCTACCTCATCACAACCATCCACATCCCATAATATTCCTAACACATCCCAAACTTCAAATGTCACCACATCCACAATTCCTACTAACACATCAACCACACAAAATGCCATGGCTATATCAACATCTACTATCACTACATCCATGCTACAAATCACCCTTAACATTCCTAACAACACCATGCACACAAGTGCTTCCACAAGTGTGCCTCAATTTGACACCAACACCATAACCTTCATGACACAATTATTCTCCCAACCACCTTAAAATATGTCCAACATTACTAACAACAATCCATGCAACAACCCTTAATCCAACTTCACATACATACAACCTCTAATTTCCCAACCACTTATTACATCTTCCATCCAAACCTCACAACAAAATCCCAATCAAAACCAACAAATTTCCGCCACATGTTCTACAACAACTCCTTGCCTACCAACAATACCTCGCCCATAAAAATCAAAATAAAAATAAAAATAAAAATAAAAATCAAGCCACCTAATATCAACAAATTCCCAATTTTCTTCAACACCTCATCCAAAACCAACAAATCCACATTCCACAACCACCACCTACCCAAGATTTACCTAGCATTTTGCAATATTTGATCCAAAAGGTTGATGATATGCAACATGGAAACAAAAGAAATCAATATTCTTTCAAGGATATTTTCCCATACCCATTTGATAGAACCATACATATGCCACCCTTTCCTAAAAATTTTGAAACACCAAAATTTGACAAATACAAAGGAAAGGGAGACCCTAGAGAACATCTTAGGGAGTTTTACATTTCTTGCCTAGAGGTCTCATACGATGACACATATTTAATGAGATTCTTTCCTAGAAGACTCGGTGGTCAAGCTACCGAATGGTTTTCTCATCTTCCCCCCGGTATTAAAATATTCCATGAGCTCGGGGAGAAATTTGTAAATCATTTCTCCTATAACTTTGAACATGATATATCCGTGACTGAAATTTGCAACACAAAACAAAAGAGTGGGAAATCCTTCACCGCCTTTTTACAAATGTGGAGAAGCTTAGCAAGCAAACTCCCTTGGCCAATTCCTGAAAAATAGTTAGTCACCATGTTTGTGACTAATCTTAACCAAGAAATGGGCTTCCATTTACAAATCCAATGTGCATCAACCTTTGAGGAGGTTATAGACAAAGGAACAACCATTGAAAGAGCTCTTATTGCTAAAGGCTATATAAAACGTTACAACAACAACAACAAGACCAACAACAACAACAACAAAGTCAACAACAATAATACCAACACTTCCCATATGAACAACAACACACAATCCAATGACAAACCCCGCTTTTGGGGTAAGAATAAAAACACCCTCAACGACAGTGTCATTAACGTGAAGGCCATCCAAAATATACAAAATCCCATTCAACCAAGTACATCCAATAACAATATCAATGTAAATGTTCCTAGGGGACTGCTGAGACAAAACAACAATCCTAAGAGGAAATTTACACCTTTAGGAGAACCTATTGAAAATGTCTTGAACAACCTTGTAAAGGCGGATTTAGTGACATTACCCCCTATTCACCCTTATGATGAAAATCAATCTAAAACATCTTGGTTTAATGAGAACGCCTATTGTGAATATCATCATGTGAAAGGGCATAAAACATCTAACTGTATGAGGTTGAAACATTGCATCCAAGACCTTATACATAGAGGTGATATAACCATCGACAAACCTCCAAAACAATCACCTAATGCCAATCTAGGAGCATACAAGGATCCACTTCCAAATCATAACAAAGGAAAAGCCTCATCTTCCAACCAAACATACAATGCCATGCCACCCCCTTCTTCTTTCGATTCCATTGTGGGTTGAATAGAAGATTATTCCAACCATGTCAATACCATCACCATTAGAGCCAAAACACCTAGTTGCACCTTTATTACTCATCGCGGCTATGTCTCTATTTGTGGAGCCCCTACCAATGATAAACCTTCTACATCCGCACCTACCAATCCACCATCTACCCACAAGTACAACCTTCTAGATCACCTTGGAAAACTCCCACACAAATTTCCATCCTCAAATTACTATGCACATCTCCTCTCCATAAGGAAGTCTTCAACAAAGCCTTAATGGAAAACCAAGTCCCTACCAACTTGAATGTTGATCAATTCAAAGCCATGGTAGGCCACATCACCTCACCTTCTCGGAAAAGGACCTACCCACCTCTAATGCCACACATAATGAAGCCCTACACATTGAAGTCCTAATCCATAAATATACCATCAAATGAGTCTTAATAGATGGTGGCTCCGGCCTAAATCTTTGCACTCTAAAACTATTATAAAAATTGGGATACTCCAATGTGGTTGTGGACTCTAGTGAGTTTATAACTATCAAAGGATATGATGACTCCGAAAGATTGTCTGAAGGCACCATCAAGCTTCCCATCCAAGTGGGACAAAAGATTTTGGAAACTAAATGCCAAGTACTTGATCTTGACCTCCCATATAACATCATCCTCGATTGACCATGGATTCATGCCATGCAAGCTGTTCCATCCACCTTCTATCAATGCCTAAATTTCTCCACAATGACACACAAATCACTATCTATGCCGATCCACACCCTTTCCAATACTACAACTTTTTGGAAGGACATGACCGAACTTTATGTCCTTATAACAACACCACTAAGACATCCACCTTCCATGCTAATCCTACACCATCCACTTCATACATTGATCCTTCCAACATCACAAACACATCACAAACATCCACTCCTCTCAAGGTCAAGATCAAAGTAAGTGACATGGGATGTGGTGAATACAACCTACATGGCACATTTTGTGTGGGCCTATTACCAACATCCCCTAAGACATTTGGTACCCCCAAAGAAGACAAAGTCTCTATGGTTGTCATCAAATGTAAGCCATCACCAACCTTTGAGAAAAAGCACCTCCTTGAATAGGATTTTCTTGAAGACATATCCTCTTGGTTATACAAAGATGAAGATAAACAAGAAGCTCCTACTCTCCCAATCAAGATATATGGAAAAGGTCTCAAGATTGTCAAATACATGGGCTACAAAGGACAAGGCAGTACAGGTCTTCATGAAAAAGGAATTGTCGAGCCTATTCAAACAACAAGGAATCCATATCTCCATAGGTTAGGGTATGGAAAACAAGAGTCCACCTCCACTAATACTAAGTATATCTTAAGTGAGGTTTCTAAGGCCTTCCCCGCAATAGATAACATCAATGAACAGGACCATCAAGACTCTTTCAACGATTTTGCCAAACTTTTCGAATCATCCATATGTACCATCTACACCCTAACTACCATGCCATCTACATCTAATGACCTACCCTTCATCTATCCCCAACTCATAGATTGGGACCAACAAGGACCCCTCGTCCTTGATATCGAACAAAATAATGAAGCAATAGTTGAAGTGATGGGGGTTAGAGATCACTTTCCCCTTGGAGACCACAAGGCCAGATATATCATGGAACTAAACACATATGCATCCTTTGGGGAGACAATCCAAACTCTTAGTCAAAAAAATATGAAAATAAAAATAACATCCCCTAGTGAAAACCACCTTGTGGCACTTTCGAATGAAGAAAAAATCAAAATAAAGGACGTATCCCCTAGTGAAAACCTCCCTGAGATGCTAGGGGATGAGAGAATGGACCTCCCCGAAGTACCTAAGTTCTATCAAGAAAGGTCACCGATCCTAGTAGAAGCATCACATGAGATGAATCTTGGAACAAAAGAGGCACCCAAGATCACATTCTGAGTAGAATCCCTCATAGTAATAGAACAAGAGGCTTTCTTAGATTTCTTCAAACAAAGGAGTCATAATTTTGCATGGACATATGCCGATATGCCAGGATTGCATCCCACTCTAGTTGTCCATCATCTTGCTGTACACCCTGATGCAAAATCGGTAAAACAGAAGCTAAGAAAAATGAACCCACAAGTAGCACTTCTTATCAAAGTAGAACTCAAAAACCTTCTAGATGTGCGATTCATTCATCCTATAGACTATCCTGAATGGATATCAAACATTGTACCCATAGAAAAAGTCACTAGGGTCATCTGTTGTTGCACAGACTTCAAAGATTTTAATAAAGCATGCCCTAAGGATGACTTTCCTCTGCCCAACATAGATATCATCGTGGATCTCACCGTAGGACACGAGATATTGTTCTTAATGGATGGATTTTCTGGTTACAACCAAATATAGATAGATGAAGAAGATCAACATAAGACCTCCTATATATGTCCATGGGGAACTTAATATTGGGTTCTGATGCCCTTTGGATTAAAAAATGTAGGAGCCACCTATCAGAGAGCCATGACCGTTATCTTCCATGATCTTTTCCACAACATAATAGAAGATTATGTAGATGATTTACTGGGAAAATCAAAGACTAGAGAGGACCACTTGAATGTGTCGACAAAAATATTTGACAAATTAGAGCAATACAAAGTGTGGCTAAATCCCAAGAAATGTGTCTTTAGGCTCACCTTTGGAAAACTCCTAGGATACATTGTGTTAAGAAGAGGAATCGAAGTTGACCCCACTAAGGTTAAGGCTATAATGGAAATGCCTCCACCTAAAACACTCAAGCAACTTTGTAGCCTTCAAGGGAAACTTCAGTCTATCCACCGCTTCATAGCACAACTTGCAGACAAATGTCAACTATTTCAACATCTTCTCCAAAAAAACACAGCATTTGTATGGAATAACCAATGTCAAAATGCCTTTGAACAGCTAAAGGAATACCTTGCTACACCACCAGTCCTTATTCCACCAAGGCAAGGACAACCCCTCCTATACATATCAACAACAGAAACAACAATAAGGGCCTTGCTAGCATAGCATGATGAACAAGGAAAAGAGAGGGCTATATACTATATCAGCCACACCTTGGTGATCTATGAGTTGAATTACACTTCTATTGAATGTACATGCCTTGTCATTGTCTTCACTTCTCGAAAGCTAAGACACTATATGCTCAACCATAAGACAAAGCTCATTGCCAAGATTGACCCACTCAAGTATTTATTGACTAGAGCAGCTCTCACAGGATGAATGGCTAAGTGGGTTATGATCCTAAGTGAGTTCGACATTGAGTACATAGAGAGAAAAGCTATCAAAGGATAAGTGATTGCTGATCAATTGGCTGATGCACCTATCCCTACACAACAACCATTGCTTTCAGAATTCCCAATTGAGTCAATATTGATAGTAGCACTAACAACAGATACATGGAAAATGTATTTTGATGGATCCTACACACATTGTGGTTGGGGACAGACATTTTGTTTTTTACCCCTCAAGGAGACACTATTCCAAAGTCTTACAAAATAACATTTCCATGCACAAACAATGTAGTAGAATATGAGGCCCTTATTATAGGACTTCGCATGGCCATCTAGTGGAAGATTGAAAAGATTACAGTTTATGGAGACTCCCAGCTAGTCATCAGACAGGTCAATAATGAGTACCAAACAAAAGATGACAAGCTCCTACCTTACAAAAGAATGGTTGATGATTTTAAGGACTATTTCCATGATATCCATTTTGAACAAATTACAAGGTTAAACAACAAGGTAATAGATGCTATGGCCACTATAGGATCCCTGGTTGACATGAAAAAGGATAGCAAAAAATGTGAGTTCCTAATTGAAGAACTACCAATGTTGCCCTATGACGTACCACAATCTGAGTTAGTATGTGACATTGTTGGTCCCCTATCTCCTTGGTACCAAGAGACCTACATGTACGTCAATAATAACATCATTCCACCTAATCTAACATCCACACAACAAAAAACATTCATCCACCGAGCCTCCCACTTCACCATAATAGGAGATACCCTATACCAAAAAAGTCTTGATGGTACTCTTTTGTGATGTTTTGATTCTAGGGAAGCCGAAGTGGCCTTGTAAGAGGTACATGAAGGTATTTGTGGAGCATACTCTAGTGGACTTGCTCTAGAAAAGAAGATCCTCAGAACAGGGTACTATTGGCCAACCATTGAACGAGATGCCTACCGCTTTGTGAAGAAATGTTTACCATGTCAACAACATGGTGATCTTATCCATGCACCTTCACAGGAACTATAGATGATAACAACCCCTTGGCCCTTTTCACAGTGGGGACTCGACCTCGTAGGCAAAATTCACCCACCCTCATCCAATGGCCACAAATTCATCATTAGCGCTACCGAATATTTCACCAAGTGGGTAGAATCCATTCCGCTCACTTTCACCACTGGCATCCAAATCACAAAATTCATCCTCCACTACATAATATGTCATTATGACGTTCCTTTCTCCATTATCATAGATAGTGGGAAACCATTTAAGAAGTAGGAAGTCTACACACTATGCGAGAAATTCCACATCCACCATCATTTTTTCACACCATATTACCCTCAAGGTAATGGTCAAGCTGAAGCTTCTAACAAAACCATCCTACACATCCTAAAAAAGAGTTAATGAAGCTGGCCGTGAATGGCACCTTCAACTCAACCCCACCCTATGGGCTTATCGTACAAGCATTCACACACCCATAGGAGCCACACCATACTCATTAATATTTTGTTTCGAAGCCATTTTGCTTATTGAGGTCGAGCTCCCTTCTCTCAGGATTTCATTGCAAAACATAATCACTAAGGAGGAGTACCGAGTTGCATGACTGAATGAGCTAGAACTCCTAGATGAGAAACACCTGGATGCTCTTAATCACCTTCAAGCCTATCAAAACTGCCTATGCATAAGCTACAACAAAAAGATTAAGAACATCAAGTTTGAGATAGGCGACCTTGTCCTTATGGAAAATTAGAGAAACCTACAAGAGCACCACAAGAAAGGAAAGTTTGAGCCTAATTGGTTGGGACCATATGTTATCACAACTAGCTATGGATTATGAGCTTACCAGCTTGCAACACCTGAGGGGCAGCCTCTAGAGGAACCTATGAACATCATGCACCTAAAAAGGTTCTATGCATAACCCATTGAGTATCCCAAAATCAAAAAAATCCCAAAAAAAAAATCAAGAAAAACTCAAGTGCAATTGTTATCACTAGGAATTGTACCTATATGCAAGGCTAGTAAAGCTCTACAATTCCATGTAACATGGGACTAACTTCAGGTTGTGGGTGCCCTATAACGAAATTAGACCTCTAGATTATGGGCTAGTTCCCTTCAAATGTTCTATTGAGACATATGTTTTTACTATTTTGGAAAAGGGAAGAAAGAAACTAAGTGAATGCAAAAGGTAAAATTTGGTGATGCACCTGATTTGGATAAAAATATGCAATCTAATCCACAATGTTTACCCAGAAATCTGACTTTTACACAATCCAAACTTGGCATAAATATCACAAAAGTGATTCTAAGGAAGGTTTGAAAATAGGGTTTTTATGAAGGAAATGATTTTTTCACAACATAAAAAGACTATTTCTGGTTAACACAACCTAAGACCTGTGATGATTATATGCTTAATGTTGCAAGCAAGGAAGTGAGACAATAATTTTAAAGGTTTAATGATAAAACACAACAAAATTTCATCAAAATCACTTCAATAATTAGCACTAAATGGAAAGGTAATTTAACTTATCTCAAAGAAACAAAGGAAAACTCTGCAAAGAAGACAAAAAATGGAACCTGTAACCTGTCGATCTCTCAATAAAACTGTAATAAATGAGCTACAAGAATTCTCCAATCTATCTGAATCAGAATGAGAATCAAGAACTAGCAAAAACAAACTTTTGCTTTATAATATATAAGTTTGCTCTCTCAAAGAGGCATGCAAGAAATGAACTTGCAGATAACTGCCTCTAAAAATAATCTCTCGCGAGCAACCTCCAAAATCCTTAAATTTAGGGTCTAAAACTGCCATAAATTAAGCAAAAATAGCTCCAATTTGGGCCTCTCCATATGATTGACCAAAAAGTTGACCAAGAACCCTAAAAGTACTCCTAAAATCATGCAAAAAACCTCCTAGGTGGCCTAGTTAAATCAACTAATCAATTTGCATGATTTTGCATTTAGTAAAATTGATTGTGAGTAATAATAAAGTATAAAATAATTACTTTATTATTGGTTACAATTTGTTCTAATTTTGATTTTACATTTTGTGGAAAATAATAAAGTAATTTGGAAAATATTACTTTATTATTTATTTACAATTAATATCTTTGTAAAATCATGCATGATGAGAAGAAAAAATATCACTCCTTATCACTCCAATTACAGTTGCCTAATTTGCATGATATGAGCACAAATAGGACTTAAAAGAAAATAAAAATTCCCTTATACCTCCATGTGGGAAAAAACCTCTAGTTTGCATGATGCATATAGATTAAGGCAAAATTCTTTACCCTTATCACTCCACATGCACCAAGGAGAAAACATTATCCTCTCTCTGGAAGATAAAATCCTTAAGTCATCCTATGCATTTTAATATCCCCATGCACAAAACAATATGCATTAATATCCTTATGACTCCCTTTGATGCCTTAGTGCATACATTTATCTTTATATTTTTTGAAGTCACCTTATATCTCCTTGTGTCATTTCAAAGCCTTATAACTCCATGACTCCATGCATCAAACATTGCACCATTACACATGCTTTACCTTGTCTGCCACCTTGTAAACTTACTCTATCTTCATACATATCATGTTCTAAAACAATGTCCTTTTGACCCTGTCGGCCCCCATGCATAATAAGGAAGGATTTTTTACCTTTGAATGTTTGCAAAAAATGACAAGGAAACCTCAACTAACATGAGTTTCATATGAATCTGCATTGACCATGTTATTTTGTCAAACACAAGGGAATTAAATAACATAAGGCATGAATCCTTCCTTTCTCATCATACCAACCCTTTTTGACTTAATAAAAATCAAGCCTCAGCAATGTTGGTTGGCCACTCCATGTTATGATGGCTAGGAAATCTTCAAGACTAAAGTCTTGACCATGGGCATTTTGGATAAGGTAATTATTTTATCTTTTGTGAAGTCAAAAACTTAGAAGAACCTTTAAACAAAAAGCAATAGAGAACCCTAAAAGTTGTCTTCGTTTCTTCATTTGGCATTCTCTCTCAACGTTCTACAACTGTATTTTGTTGGTTAGGGTTTGAAGGACCCCATCATATCTCTCTAGCTTTTACTCTCCTTCTGGTCTTCTTTTGGTCGAATCATCAGAACTCTGCATGCAAGAAAGAAGGTAACATTTGCTTTGAGTTTCATATGAGGCATTTTTTGTTGACATTTGTAGCTTCTTTCTCCTTTAATGGTTGTGGCTTCCTTCTCCTTTCATGGCTATCTCCATACTTTGCACATTCTTTAACAACACTCTTTCTTGTCTTTGCATCTTTATCCTTGCAATTGTAACCTGTATTTGAGAGTTTGATACTCCTGTGAGGCCGCAGATAGGTGTCTCCTCTTGCCAGAAAAACAAGGTAAGCACTTGTTTCTCGTATCTCTTGTAGCTTCATTTGTCTTTTTGTAAGTGAAGAATGATAAGGGTTCGTAGTTGAAATGGGTATTGCATTTTCTTGCAGAAAATGATATATCTCTTTCAGTTATGTCCGTATACATCTCTTTTCATTCTTGACTTGACTGTGGGTGCAAAAAATTTGAGGGTTTGAAACTTTCTGATAAGGGTTTGTTCCTTTTGCACATTCAAAGCCTCCATTCTATTGTGGCTATGCTTCATTTGTATGTTGACACCAAAAATGTGATAAACTGCTGAGGGTTTCTAAGTATGAAACAAAGGTTTCAACTTTCTTTGCACATAACCCTTCTCATTGTCACGACCATTCTCCTTGTAGTATTCACTGTTGTTCTCTTTTTGACTGTATATAGAAAAGAAACAAGGGTTTTATCTTTTACAGATGGGTATTCAATTTTTAGCATGAGAAATGTCTTTTTCTAGCATGGCTATGGCAGTAGGTATACCTTATCACTCTTTTTTGACTATAAGTGCAAGATGGCACTAGGGTTTGAATTTTCCTAAAAAGACCTTACTCTTTTTACAGATGGGTATACATTTTTATCATGAAAAAGTGCTTCCTGCTCACGGCTATGACATCTCCTTCTCTGTCTAGCAACTTCCTTGATTGTATTTTATCTATAGATAAAAAGGCACTAGGGTTTGAAAGCATCAATAAACGAAATTTCTCTTTTCTCCTCCTTTTCATTGTGACTGTCATAGTCAGATGATGATACACTTACCTTATCTGCCTTCCACTGTAGCTCTAAGGCATCATATGATAACAAGATTTTGACATTAAAAAAAGTATGATTATTGTTTCTTTATCTCTAACTGTATCATATGTTGACATTTCTGTGTAATGAAGGTTCTCCCATTGCAACTTTTTAAATTGTTCATGCCACTTAATCACTTGATAGGATAAATACATGCATAAGAGAAAAACTTGAAGTTTCAAATGGCTCTTTTAGCCTGTTTGCATGTCATATATCTATTTTTCCTACTAACTATAGGATGATTGATCATTTGTCATGTGTGACTTTGGGATATATGTGACCCAACACTTATATATTTTCATTGGCCTAGACTAGGCTTTCAACTATTTGAAAATAGAAGATGTTTAGAGTTGAATAATTGTTGCCTCGTGTAACTATGGAATCATCTCCTGACTGCCTTTGTTGCATTTGGACCCTACTATAGCATACATATCATGTTCTGATCTCTCCTTGGCTATCTGTATTTCTTGGTCCATCTAAATTCATATGATGTTAGCTCCTTTCTCATTACAAAGTATGAATATTTGATCAATGTAGCAACAAGTCTAAAATTCTGTAGTAGGTAGATTTTATCTTCAATTGCTTTCTGAAAGTTGAGGCTCCTCTATTAGTATCTATCAATCATTATTATCTAACTGTCCATCAACATCAACTTCTTTAGCTTTGGCTAACTCCATGGGAAATATTACCTTATGTATATGATTGTGGAATCATTGTTTTCTTCATTTACATCTGTCTGGGCATTCTTTTAGATACTCCTTCTAGCTACCTCTATGCATGCTCACTGCTTATCTCATTCATTTGGATCTTATAGTAGCATACATATCATGCTTTTCTCTTCTCCTTTAGTCCTTTATCATGGTAAATGTTTATTATGATTGTGTCATTCAGAACAATGGTATATGAGGAAAAAGACTACTTACCTTGTGCCTCTGTCAATCATCATCACTGTAGCATTTGGCATATGCTATGCCTTCTACCGCTTCTCCTTCATCATTGATGTGGTATTCTCTTGCACAGAACATTCTACTCTTGTTGATGGATATGGAAATTGTGATCTATTCTGACTGTTTTTGCTTGCATAAGCCACTTCATTGATCACTGTCATAACTATTTATGATAAATGTGACTGTACTTGTTCAATTCTTGTAAGGTATCTCTCTTTCTGGCATTTGCTGACTTTAGCATGTCATCTCAATGTTTCAAAGCATATGAGATAAGGATTGTTTCTCCAATATAGTACCTATATAATATGCATGGAAACCATCTTGTAACTTGACTGCAGTGACCACTTTGACTGTAATGTTCTAGTTGACATCTCAATGTCTCCACTATGGTTTAGACCTTGTGATTGCTTCCTCTTTATCCTTGATCTTTATCACATGATATGCATCATTTCTCACAGGTATATGACAAGATATTATGTTATCAATATATGATTGTACTTGTAGGTTAAGGATATTTGCATCTTCATAGTACTTGGGCTGTGGCATGCCTATCACTTCACTGTGCTTGATGTTGGACTCCTTCCTTGTTTTAGACATGACTGTCTCTTTGCTTTTGACCTTATACATGACTGTCATGTCAGTGATGACCCTACATTGTATACCCTGGTATTTGTTATGCATCATGGGCTTCATCTTTGGATGCTACCCCTCTGTATGTCTCATTTGTACCTCTTTGTATCTTGATGCTTTGAAGCATTGATGCATTGATGACTGCCTTTTTGCAAAGTGAATATCCTTCTTTCAGGATGACTGTACACTTTATTGTTTATGAAACAACTCAAGTAACTATGTTTCCATAGATATGTACTCATGACAATTCTTTTACTTCTTCTCTGTTCCTACAAAAGATAGATGCTTCTCATTGTTTCCAGTTACTATATGACTGCCTAGAATAGTCTATGACAATGATATATCCATGACTGTTTCTTTTATCTTCATCAGGCATAGTAAAATGAACACTTGTAGCATATCCTTGTATTATGAATGCACTTTGTCTTTGTCAACTTGACTCAGTCATGTTAATCTGATTTGCTCCAATCAACTATAATAATGTCATGATGACATATCTTTTCTGTAAGTTGATTAGATGATGCATGATATAGCTTGGAATGATGCATCCTATCCTTTCTGATACTCTTTTCAAAAATGAAAAGAAACATACTGGGCTCAAATCCTTATGGGAGCCACATTTAATCCACATGTTTATTTGTCTTCAAATCAGCAACAAAACTTGTCCTATACCTGCACAGTGAACAAACAAGTTAGCATAAAAATGTACCTGATAGTATTAATTGATCTTCTTCATGGTTTCTTCCTGATTTGTTTCATTTATTTGATCTGATCTCTCATCTGAATGCATGATGTGATAAGTAGATGTTTCATCTGGAGCACTAACAGGGTTGTCCACAAAATTTTGCAGGTTCAACTAATGATGGAGCTTGAAGTGAAGACTGAAGACTGACTTGAAGGCCGGCATCAACAAACAACCTTCTTTCTCAGGCAATGATGGATGCTTCAATTTATCATATGTTTATTTCTTTTCCTTTTATCAAACAAATGCATAGCTTGCATGTTTGCAATTGCTCAGTCTAGTCATTCCCATGGCTTGTGTGGGACACATTTGAACACTTCTTTTAAACATGATCAGTTAATTTCTCTTATGCATATGATGTATATGTATTTCGTTTTCAATCAATGAATGAGATAAAGTAATAGATACTTGTATGTATGTTCAAAAAATGACATGAAATAACAGTTCAATACAAATATCTTTCTTTCTTTTATTCAAAACTGATTAACTAAATAATCAATCTAACTTATAACTCCTAAAAGATCAAACTACGTTAGATCAACTATACTTCTTGAATCTTTGATTTCTTGACAATCTTATTCTCTTGTCATGATAACTCATCAGTCTTGATTAGACTGATGGGTTAACCTAACAACTAGATATCACTCTTTGCTTTGTCAAGGCATCAACTGTTCAATGAATGCAATAACTTAAAGTTTTCTTTTATTCCTTCTGAACAATTACACTTGGGTCCAACTAATTTTAACTGTAAAAAAAAATAGTAACAGCAATAAAGTCATCCAATGGTGAAAATCACTTTGGTGATGCCTTGGATAAGTACCATGGTGAAAACTTGTCTCAGGTGCCATGTGTAGTGGCTGGTTCTACCATCTAATAAGTCCTCCTATCCACCACGACATTCCATATCACCTACAACCCATGGCTTGGAATTCTAAAACATTCAATCTTATCACCCCACCCTTCATTACCCCACCCAAGGCAAATTCTTGGAAAGAGGATCCTTGTATGCTCTCCTTGTACAACTTAAAACTCCAAAAAACCCAAAAACATAAAAAAAACCAACAAAAAATCCAAAATAATTAGAAAAGCCAAAAAAGCCAAAAAAGCCAAAAATAATAGAAAATCCAAAAAGCCCCCAAAAATAAAAAAAATTACAAAAACTCCAAAAACAATCTCAACCATCACCATGATTATCCAAAACGTCCAACACATCATTATCCAACATCATCTCATCTACCCCAAATCATTCCTACATCATCACTACAAACCATAACTACATATTCATCATCACCCGCATCTTAAAGTGCCTTGATCCCATGGTCACATGGTATGTAGGCAGTCTGGAATACGAAGGAAGTATCTAATACTTAGGTACAAAATATGCACCCATCCAACCCACTTGGATGGTCCCTATCCCCTGAGCTTACTAAATCCAAAAAAGCAATACACAGGCTAAACGTAATCTCAAAACATCACATCTTACACAAAAATCATCAATCAACAAACCAACCATAATCATAACAAATGGCCTACTACCTTTTTTCCCACCTTTCAAAATTTATCCAACAACATCCAACTGATTCTTGCCTTGACGGATATATCATTCCTACAATAGGCAGAATCCATCATCCTATCAACACTTATCTTGGCAAGAGATACAATGGTTGTTTGTATGATTCGTTGGTCTTTTTTATTATTGATTGTTATCTTTTGTCTCATTTTAGGATCATTCCAAATCTACCTTGATGTTACTATATCATTGTATGTGGCAGAAAACACCTAGAATGGGGCATGGTCATTGTTTTGTATGTCGTGCTTGTGGGGTGGTGTCATTACTCCAAGTATGGTATTCATATCTTGAAGAAGTAGGGTCAGTTCTAGCATATTGTTCCCCCTTTTACATCTAAGGTCAAACATACCTTTTATGTACTAAGGATTTATGCTATGTGTATCCTTCCCTCATCTAGGCAAGATTATACTACCTTGGGCATGCATGAGATCATCCTATTGTTTATGGGTCTAGTCCATGCAAATAAGGATATGTATCATCACCTTGGTTCTTTCATACCTTGGTGAGAATATCCCCTTTTTCTATAATAAATCTAGAAATGCTCTCAATAATGTCAATGCAAATACTTATCCTAGCCCATCTATCCTCTATACCATCAACCATCAAACACACTATCTGGACTTAGCATCTAATGATTCTCAATAACTTCATCCATCCAATCCTATCTTGCAACCACTTTAACAAATTTACCCCACATAACCTATTATTCCATCTATTCCAACAAAACCCCTCTAACAACGTAGCATCTAGTGACCTAGTATCACCTATCCCAACCATTCCTAAACCATCCCAACCATCCCAACCTATCCTAACCACCCAATCCATCGCGCATGGTTCTAAAACAACATAATGTATCATGACCAAAAAACCCATCCCATCATATCATTTACCATTGCATTAATCATTTATCATTTACCATTACCCATTTATCATTTACCATTGCATTAATCATTTACATTATCCATTAATCATTTACCATTGCATTAATCATTTACATTATCCACTATCCATTAATCATTTACCATTGCATTAATCATTTATCATTTACCATTACCCATTTATCATCTACCATTATCCATTATCCATTAATCATTTACCATTGCATTAATCATTTACATTATCCACTATCCATTAATCATTTACCATTAACCATCATCCATTATCCATTATCCATTTATCATTTACCATTCATAATCATTTACCATTGCATTATCCATTCACCATTTACATTATCCACTAGTATATTAATATTTAAAAATATATATCTAAAGTATGCCGAGGGATATCTCTTTTCCATAGTTTATTTGAAAAAGAAATTGGAAAAGATAAAAAATAAAAACCAAAAGCAAAATTGGAAAAAATAAAAACCTAAAAAGAAATTGGAAAAAATAAAAAAAGAAACTAAAAATAAGAAAATCACAAAAACTATGGAACCAAAAAAGAAATTGGACAAGAATTTTTTTCTAATGAATCTTATTTACATCAATTTATTTATTTAAATATTTTATGATTTTTGTTTACAGAATCTAAATGTTTACGGGAATCTGAATCTTTCAGCCCTTGCTATGAGTGTAGAATGCCTCTTGGCATAATTATCCAATTCATTATCCATTATCCATTTATCATTAATCATTGTATTAGCCATTTACCATTATCCATTATTTCATTAACCATTACAATTAACCATTACATCACATTAGCCATCATATATTAACCATTAACCATTACATATCATAGATTCCACTACCATTTCATCCATAATATATGCTTATTAATCTAAGCATATAATCCACATCATAATCCAAATACATATCATAAATCAACATCATAACATACATACACCCATGAACATCATCATAAAACATCTATAATGAATAAACATCATCACAAATCCATCATACATAACCATGAATACCAAAACCACAAATACCCATAATCATCCATAACCACAAATGCATATCATATATTGCCGCCAAAATATACATTGCTTAAAATAATACATGTCATGATACAAAAAAGCCTCAAAGGCTGAAATATACCATAAAATCAAGAGCCATGGGTTGATGAGCCCCTCGTAGATTCTGTAGGAGAACCTGGTTGAGGTCCATGTGGTCTAGGTGGTGGTGGCCCCATAGGCTGCTGCTGCTACTGTGATGGCAGCTGTTGAGGAGGTGGCTATTGTACCGATAGTTGGGATCTCCTAAACCTTTGCGATCCTGACATCCCGGATCTATTCCTCTGGCTATAGCTGGGAACCCGCTAACCCTTGGGTACTACATTGCAGTAGGCTCCATAGTAGTACTCAACCCTTGCCCGCTGCTCTAAAACATGCTGATGTAGCTGTTGTATCTGATCTTGGGTGGCTGTGTAGTTTGACCATATCCTCATCATGTTTGTCCCGACTATCACACCCTGCATACGAGTGATCTCAACCTGCATCCTAGCCACCTCACTCTTTGCTTGCTGTGCTCTTGTCTCAGCACTCTGTAGCCTCACCTCAGCTGCCTGCCATAATGATCTCTTTGTATCACTCTCGACAGTAACCCAGCCACCTCTGACTGCAACTGTACCTATAAGTGTCTTATCTGGGCCTGCAAAATAAGGATATGAGGATCCCCATCTCGACCGCTCACGCCATCTATCAGGGCCTGAACTCCCTGTAGCCTCTATAGCGCCTGCATTTGACAAGATACCTCATCCTCTAAACTGGCCACTTAGGCCTATAGAGTATCTACCTCCTCCTCTTCGTCGACTCGAGTCCATCGACGCCCAATGCGAACACCAAGAAGAGGGCTAGGTGTTATCCCTGATGGCCCCGCTCCTAAGGTCCCTGCTCTTGAGGTCCCAACACCTGAGGTCCCCACCTGCTAAGGTACCTACTACTGCTGTAGTACCTGCTGTGTTTGATGAGGTACCTGGCCCTGTCCTTGTCCATGTCCTTGTTGTGGTAGTGCCCATGGTGGTGGCACCTATCCTCTCTGCACCTACTGTATAGGTACCTATTGCTACTGGGGTGCCCACTGTCTTCGCCCTCATCCTCTCCCTGCTGCCTGCCTCGCTACTACTGTAGCCAACACACCTATACCATCATCATCACCAAAGGGTACCTTCTCCATCACATACTCCACCCACACCTCCTCTCCCTCCTCCTCCTCATCCTCCACCGTCATATCAGGCTCTGCCGCTGGATCTGTCAGTTGGATCACCCTCCACACCTGCCACCACTGATTGTACACTGGAGTGGTGCCAGCATCCACTATCTAGCTCTGCCAGTCCTACTGAATTGGCTGTAGTCTAGCCCAATCCAAAAGTGCCACCTGAGTCTCTATCGATGCTAGCCACCCTGACACATCCTATGGCATCCTTGCAAAAATTGCCATCACCTGGGGTAGGTCCTGCACCTGCCCAAACTGCCTCATCACTTTTGATGTAATATACCTATCTATGGTATGATTCCCTCGCCCGATAAGATAACTAGCCTGGAATGTGTAGGGCATATGAATGTGATCATCAACCTAGGCCTCTACACCTATGTATGGACACTAGATAATAGAATTCATGTCATCCAAAATCTGCCTCCAATACCGCAACTGGCCTACATAGGAATACATAATAGGTGGACTATACAAAAACACAAATGCCTTAAATTGAGCTCGGTGGTAAGCCACCTGTGCCCGTGCAATGGCTATATGCTCAAACTCCCACACATGAAGAAGTGTAACCCCAACAGATAAGGCCCTATCCATATGGTACACCACCATATGCATCTCATGATAGAGCTATGCGAACATGCAAGGTCCCCACACATACATAGTCTCCTGAGTCATCATCTGCTCTATCACCACACCACAACTAACCAAGAAGCCCTGCAATCGTCAATCTAGCATCACAAGTCCCCCAATCACTACACACACAAACAAAGTAAATCTATCCACTCTAACCAATAGAATCTACCTGCAACTCATTTGTCATCGATCATCGGTATACACTGGATACCCAGGTACAAATGCTCTGTCCAGCACTGCCACTCCCGAGGGTGCATCATATGTCACCCTCACTCCAACTATAAGGAGTCACAAAATTCTCCACACATCCTCTAAGGTGATGGTGATCTCACCTATGGGCAGTAAAAAGGAGCATGTCTCGCTCCTCCACCTCTCCACTAGAGCTGACATCATAGCCCTATGAGCCTGTATCTGGGGCATCTCAGCAACTATCCATAGTCCCAACCTCCCTAATCTAGCTAGAGTAGCCTGATCAAACTGACCCCATAACCTCATCATTGAGGCAACCCATCGCTCCCATGACTACAATATCTCACCTGAAATCTGCATCCAAAAATACCCAAACTTAGCTTTTTCTCCCAAAATAGCACTATGGCACTAATCCATCACCTTATGGCACCAAAATAGAGCTTGGCACTAATTCTTGACCATATGGTACCATTTCACAAGATGGCACTAATCCTTAAGATTTTGGCGCTAAAATAGAGTTTAGCGTCAAAACTATTCTACATGGCACTAATTCATCGTTAACCCTAATTTACCCTGGAACCCTAGCACTAATGCAAAGCATGGCACTAAAACCTTCCCTTATCACGCTAATCTAGATCTTAGCGTTAAAGCGATATGATATGGTGCTAAAACTTGAAACCTTGAACCTATGGCGCCAAAACTACCCTTGATGGTGCTAAACTATCAGAAAGTTAATTTTCCCCCTAAAGCTAAACCAGAACATGGTGCCAAAACCATACCATATAGCACTAAAACTCCCCAAACCCACATTTAACCTATGGCACCAATCCAAAAGATGGCCCCAATTCACCAAAGGATGGAACCATGTGGCTGCACTATGGCATCATTCCTTCTAACTACCCATTTCCTGAGATAATAAATGACCCAAAACTCAAAATTGACAAAGTCAAGGTTGACCAACATACTTGGGCACCTGCTAGTGGTGATCTCATGTAATCACGAACTCTCTCGGATTGATGCTCGTAGCGTGGGAAGGGTGGTTGTGCCATCTCATCTCCTTCTCTCCTCTCGTCCAATAAGCTCAATGTGTACAAATGTGGCACTTTGGGCCCACACTTTCTATTTATAGCCTACCATGTCATACCCCATACACCTTTTTCTCTCCCCGGGGTGTAAAATGTAATTTTTTTCACCCATTTTTCTTCCTATCCACCTAATTTCCCATCCTCTATCCATTTTTCATCACAATTTCCTCCTTTCGAGAGTTCACCTAAAAAAATTAATTTTTTCACCCGACCTCTTGAGGGGGCATCCCTCATCCATTTCATTCCTTCCTGGCAGCTAGGGCAAAATTCTTTGACTTGACACCATATATCCCTACTAGGTCACAACACCATGTCAAAGAGGGGCAAATGTAGACACCTAAAAATGTCTCAACCCTTCGACCACCCTCCAACATCATCCATACCACTGATTTATGATCTAATTAATTAATTATCCTATCCAACTCTTGAACCATCCATTCATCCTTCATCAATTAACCCCTAAAATTGAATTAATTTAATTAATTCAACATTCACACATTACTAACATCATCCTAATTAATTAAATAAATATGTCAAATATTTATTTGTTTAATTTGTCCACTTTCCTAAACCCAATTAATTAGGTAAATCATACTTATCTAATTAATCTGCCCTATTAATTACCCTACACCTAGCCTAGTTGATTAAATAGCTATTATTTAATTAGCTACCCTAGCCTACATGACCCCTAGACCTGGATTAATTAAATAAATCATTATTTAATTAATCCTAAATCCTGATTACCCCATTCATTTTTTCTAGCCACATTAACTAAGTTAATCACCCTGATTATCTTTGTCAAGTCATGCTTAAGACCTTCTCCCACACCCACAAATTAAAAATTACAAAAAATACACAACCCCTCCAATTCATTTTTGCCATTTTCATGCTAAAACATCTTCCACATTTTTAGCTTACAAATATAAGACCCCAAAAATGTGCATGTGTCACACGACCTTCACATTCCCACATAAAATGGAATTTTTAATTCCACCTTCTCCCAAGGAAATTAATTTTTAATTTCCTCACACATCCAAATCACATTAAATACTAAGTCCTCCTCAAAATGAATAAAAGATTCATTTTTATTCTCCACCGTTTAATTTTGATGATTACATCTTAGCCCTCCATCTCACAATCAATCTCATCCATTGATCTCAACATCCAATCTCCACCGTTGGATCAAAATCCCCTCCAATTTGCCTATAAATACAAGCCTTCACAAGCCATTTCATCATCCAATTTTAGAGCAAGTCTATTATGCTAAAATTTCTCTCAATTTCCTCCATCATAGCTAGGTTATAGTGAATTTTGCATTGACTATGGAAAACATTTCACATTGCAAGCATTAGTTGGGTCAAGCTAGGAGCTCAAGGGTGCAAGTTCCTCAACCTTATCAAGGAGTGAGGGGTTTGGAAGCTTCAAAGGTATAAATTATCTTGTGTTTTGAGTTCCTTTTGTGTTTTTCATGTTTTCCAATTTCCTCATCTTTAGGATGTACAAGTGTGAATCAACAATTTATGTTCAAATTTCCTTCTTTTAAGATCTCATTTCAATAGTTTCATAATTGCAACAAAGAGACAAGCTAGAATGATGGTTTCAAACCTACTTTATTTGGAGTTCACACATCAATTTGAAAATATTCTTCCATGAATCCAGAACCTAATAGAAGTTTTTCTTGGTACGCATGGTTGTAGTGTGTGCTACTGGAATTTGATTGTGAGGGTAGTTGAATTTGATCTCTGAATCATTGTGAGGAGGTCTCTTTGATTACTGATGGAAAAATTTAGAGGGAGAGTTGAATGGTTTAATTTGAAATGTACCAAAATCAACATAGAAAATCAAACTTAAACTCTTCATAAGTCCCTAATTTGATCACCATTAATGCAGACAGGGGAGGTAGGTGGATGTTGATGCCATGCCTAAGTCACTTTCTCTCGTAGGCATAATTTGAAAAGTTTGTAGGAATACAAAGACATCTCGAAGGTAAATGTAACTCCACAAAACACAATATTAAATGAAAAGTACTCTTTTTACAAGAAAGGAACATGAAAGTCAATTTTGCGGAAATATGTCTTAGATCTGAACATAACATAAAATTACACAAAATGCAAGAGCACCACAGGACTCAGCAAAACTCAATAATAGAGATTTCAAAAGTATTTTGCAAGGAATGACAATTGGAAGGAACATAAAATGAGTGAAATAATACATCCTATAGGCTTATGGAAGTCTAAAAAAATAATAGATAAGCAAAATGAACTCGTAGAGAAAGTGCAAGATCCAGTAGCTAATGAAAAGATCACATCTAGTACTATAGGAAAACACCACAATTTTGTAAAATGACACAAAACTCAAATTTAACCAAGGTGAAATAATCAAGACCCTTTTCAAATGATTAAGGCATCCTAATAATGAATTAAATAGGCATTCAAATGCTAGAAGATCACTCTTCCTAGGTCACAAGGATCTGGAACCTAAAAGTCAGGCACAATGAACAAAAGAGGGGGTCCACGTTTTGTCAATGCAAAATGGGGGCATGTGTGCAAGGCATAACATGCTCCTTTCACCATTGTGTTTGTTGGGAAAAATTAGGACAAACGCAAGCACAAGGAAAAATGGGGAGCCAAATTCCTAAAGGTGGTCACTGGTGTTGTACCCTCGTAGGAGGTCGACTGCTCCTTTGCAATCGAGATAGGTATCTTGGAATCTAGTGAGGATGAAGTCATGGTGGAGGCACAACAGGTATGAATACTAAAGAATGTTACTTCTTTCTATCAAATAGGTTTTTGGGGGTTCATGGGACAAAGTGGTACTATTTCTAGGAAAGCTTGTATCGGTTAACAGAATATGGTTACTAAAATATACATAAAACAAAATATATATGTTAGATATAGTTCTACATCTGCAAGAAAAAATGTATAGAATCTATAATGGTGCTAATATAGGCCCTATGGTTTTTGTATTCAAATTTTCATAACAATACAATATACCTGAGGGGTGTTAGACAGAGGCCCTCCATAGGAGTAGCCAGTTTTTTTTTTTCTGGTTAAGTTTTTTTATGGGAATAGCTCCCATTGGCCAAATTCACCTATAAAAATTAATTGGTTTATAACATGTATATTTATTTTTTATTTTTGACAAAGTAAAATAAAAATATATTTATTTTATATTATATGTTCTATTTTTATATTTAATTATGCCAGCTATATTTTTAATTTTTTAATATATGTCAGTTGTATTTTGGTTTTTATGTACATGGTCACGACATGAGACTCTATCCCTACTACCATTTTAGTACACCTCTCAGCATGATAAATAGTGTATTTTCTATATTAAATACACAAATCTAATATAGTTTTTTACATAAAAGTAGGTAGAATAGAATCACACCTTAAAAGTTAACGTGAGATTACTTAGATAAAACAAGAGCAATCATACCACTATGCAATTAAAGCAATTCTAATGGGAGGAGGAGGGTATCTATTAGGGGGATTACCCTAACCATCTAGGAGGTCTTAGCCACCAGGAATAGTCTCCCAACCCATAATGGTATCCTCTTTATCTTTTTCTTCTTAATTAGTAGGAGCTATTGAACATGGGATATTGCAAGAGCTAACCATGGGTACTTACCACTACCAACTAGGATTACCTCTATCACGTTGAGAAGCAAAATATTAGCCATATGTGTGAGAGGACCAACCATGTCCTCTATGTTGTGGATATCTATGAAAGTCATGTTTGGAATTAACACTATGACTATGACACATTGACACCCATGTGGAGGGGAAGCATCCTTGTTGACAAGAGATGATGGCACACAAGCAATAGTACAAGGAGAATTTCTAATGGTATGTTACTGTAAGGTTGAAAAGTGCATACTTTACATTTTTCTCTTCTGTTTTAGACTCTCTTTGACCTATTTGTCTCATATGTAATGTTTAGTATGTAGTTTGTGTTAGTACAAATAATTATCATATATTACTTAGCCTAAGTAATATATCTACACATGGCTTTAAGCCACCTTAGGTGGTTAGATGTCGACTTGGAGAGTTCAACACAACTCTCCAAGACACATGAAGACTCTTTCTTCCACCTCTAGTTGAGTGTTGAAGTTGACTTCTAAGTTGACTCAACCTTCCTCACCTATATGTACAACTAATTTGTTCATAATCTATTACTCCAAATTTGTAATCAACATTGGCTTTATTGATCCTCATTTCTAATATGGTATCAGAGCTTCATTGAGTTCATCGATGGTTCATTTGGAGGCAAAGGCAAAAACATTTTAGTAGAGGGGCCTAGGCTCTGCCGCCCTCTGCAAAATTGTCTGGTTCTTGAGAGATTTGGGTAAAATTTTGTTGATTTGGGGTGTTTTACTCCTCTATTTGAGGTCAGCATGGAGATTTGGGCTTTTTTACTGCTTCAAGGGTTTGTATCTATAAGTTTGAAAGGTTGTGGTCTTTGTAAAAGATTACCAGTCGCCATTTTCATTTGGTCAAGGAGCTTGGGTTGCTATTGAGGCAGATTGTAGATGATCTCAAGGGACAAAGAGGGTTGTCTGAAGGTGTTTAGCTCTAGAGAGGGTTGCTTGAAGGCAACATCTAACTCTATTACTAATCTCATTGAATCCAAACCCTGGTCCTTGGTAGTTATGGCATCTCCAGAGGTAGCTGGGCATGATAAAGGGAGAGAGAGGCTCGATCCTTGAGTCAAGCCATCGACCATAGGTGCCAAAAGGAAGGCTAAACTCAGACCAAGCTATTGACTTCATGTTATTCTCTTGGCTTGGGTCCCGTTATCAAATCCTTCAGTCACTTCAATAGTGGCCAAAGAGAGCACAAAGGCCTTTGTCACTACAGCATCTGCATTTAATTTTCCACTCCATAGGAATATTGTTGTGCCTCTCACACATGCCCCATTTCAAAAAATATGGGCCCCCCCTTTCAAATTTGGTCTAGAGTGTCAAGTAAGTTTTCCCACCTAAGTAGTCAAGTGGTCAGAACACACTTTTGCCATGTAGAAAGTTTGAAGTGAAACAATCATTCTAAAATTTGCTAAGTTAGTGCCCTTGCATTTTACCTAGTGAGTCTGATAGTCCTTTTGCGCTAAAACTAGTCAGAACCAACCTTTGTACTGAAACAACACTCAACCGACCTTTGTGCTATAAACATTTGTCTCTGATCTTGGCACTAAGTTTAAGCATCTCCAACTTGTGCTACAATGCCTGTCTATCGACCAAGTTGGGTGGTAGCAAAATCCCCGCTAGTCTGAGGAACTGCAAATCCCCACAAGATGCGTATGACTAAACCTTTTGTCCAGCGCTAAAAATGTTGTCCCCTGACTAAGTCCATCGCACCCCGAATCCCTGCCAATTCAGAGGCAAACAAAAGCTACGCAAACCCTAAATTTGTCGATTCCCTAACTGACATTGCGTACGTTCTGACATTTATGGTGATTTAATCGAAGGAAATAAAAGGGATCTCCCATCATTTTGAAGCTCATTTTTCATTCAAACAAATATTTTGGAGCTCTTGAAGATTTATCACGCAATTCCTCTGTTTAGCCCACGGGTTTGAACCAGTGACCCCTCCTTGCCTGCACGCCACAAATTCAACTCACCGCAACAAACCAGGTAGGAGCTCAACTCACCCTTAGGGTTTCTTCATATGGTTAGGGTTTCATTTTCTTAAGCACATTTTTTCTTTTAATGCACACTCATAACTGGAATTAAGCATATAGCTAGGGTTTTGTACTGAACTATTTTCTTTATTTGCGAACCCTAATTTGAATTCTTCAAAGGGAGTGTGGTTTTTAAGCACCTTAGGCAAAATGAAAAAACTCGCCAAACTTAGCAAACTAGGACTGATTTGTGAGAAGAACAAACTTTGGACCCTTTCAACCAATCTTCACTCAGAACAAACAAAATGAGTTTAGTGCTGATGGCATGTCTGACTGACCTCTGAAATCCTGATCCATCTGGTTGGTCAGCGACTGTGAAAACCCGAGCTAGAACTTGGAACTCACTTAGTGCTTAAAACTCAACCTTCTGACCTCCATGATGTTTGTGGCTTTAACTGACTTAGTCAGTGTGACCCAAAAGCTCCGCAAAGCTCTGAATACTATTTTGTGCTAAAACTGTCTTGCGCCGACTTTGCACTAAAAGACCTCCTCTCTGACTTTGGTCGGATGCTTAGGAAATCCCCACTGGTCGGCAGCAACCAAAACCTCTGTTGGTGACAAAAGAATGACTTTGTGTTGAATTTAAAACCCACGCAAGGTCTGACAAGGCATAATCCCGCACAAAAGAAGTAAAACTACCCTGATCATCCTACGCTAAGCTTCCAACCGACTGACCCAAACGACTAGCTCAAGTCAGTACCCTTCGAAATCTGCATAGGTCGGTCGACCATGAAATCTGTGCAAAGCTTTAAAAATGCATGAACACTAAAAGACCTGGTGGTTAGTTGGACCCGATCTCCCCACTGTGGTCGGTTGACCCCAAAAGTAGCGCTTTCTTGTCTGTAAGTCAGTTGACCTTAAAATTAGCGCAAATTGAGCAAAATGATTATTTTTAAGGAATTTCCAAAAGGAGAAGTATATGAAATGATGTAATAATGACTGTAAAGGATGAATGATGATGTTTTACATGTTTTAAATGGAATTTTTACAGCATTGAAGTGCTTATTGCATGCATTGATATTAAATTGCTTATTATTGGGTTATGTAATGGATGCAATGATAGTAAATGTCAGGTTCTTGTACTTAGCAAACCCATTATTGATTCATTGGTTATGATATGGTAGAGAGTCTAGTAATTCACCTGATAATCATAAGACCTTAAACTTAGGAGTTAGTGAAAATCTCTCAAGGTATCAAACTTATAAGGTCCAGTCCTGCAGGTTAGATGACTACACGAGCTCAGATTATGAGGTATGAATTCAAAGGCATCCCTCCAGAGAAAAAGATTCATACCGGATGGATTGATATAGGGGATATAGACTTAGGTCATATTAACCTCGATGATTTCAGACTTAGAATCTTCGGTCCAAATCCAACACCTAGGACCAAGAAAGTGAAAGATAGTGGGATTGCGCAAGCTGCTGCCTTCCCTACGTCTGTTTAGTGTGCTGAACTTATAGTTTCCTATGTATATAGATTTGACATCATGACTAGAACAATCCAAACTGCTAATGGAGATATCTTAGCTGACTTAAGTACACCCTCCTTGGCTGAAACTTTTGATATCCCCTGGCACACAGTAATGACCATGGCAGATAAGGCAGCATTAGAGGCCACATACAATAAAGATGAAAGTGGATGTAGGAAGCATATGAATGAAAATTGGGCACAAATAAAAAGGTCTACCATGAGTAAATTCTCTCAAATACTGTATAGGAGTGACTTTCATGATGAAATAGGGGATTTGGTAACTTTCTTGAGTAGAATATATGGATTGCCTGCAGCATCAACTTTTGAAGGGTGGATGTTTGTTATAGTTGAAGAGATATTGAAAGAAACTAAGTTCCATTGGTCACAAATTCTCAGTGATAAAATTCATGAGGCATTCAGTAACTTTAAAGATAAGCAATTTTTCAGATGGACATCCTATGTTGTTTATGCTCTAGCAAGAAAGAATCATTATGTTGGCTTGTCTAAGGTGGGAGAAGTTGGAAATGATGAACAAACTCAAATCAAGGTCTATGAATGTTACACGGAGCTCACATTATCACAATCCCTTATGCATTACAAGAGGGTAAATAATGCCTTTGCCATGTACATAACCAAGTTATTGCAAGGTAATACATCTCTGAGAATATCCACAGATGCTATGAATGAAATTACCAAGTATGGTAGGTGGTACATCCAATTTGAAAAGTTCACATATTTGAGAATACAGGGCTTCATTGGGATGGCCTATAGACTCCCAAGGTATCCAACAGATAAAGTATTACTTCTGGAACTATCTAGATAGATGATAACTTGTGCTGAGAAACTTAAACATCTGCATAGAACAAATGTTCAATTTCCCATTCGGTTAGGTAGGGGAAACTATGCATGTCCTTCTTTGGGGTCAGCTGAACACTTTGGCAAAGAACTGCAACTACTCAATCTTTATTACTACAACAGAAGAGACCATTTTGATCCTAACAATGTAATGGAGAAGTATGTAAGTAAGAAATTATTTCACAAAATGCATATAGAAGACTTTTGGGCCAACTGTATGGATGACTATAAGGCTATGAAGAAAGCTCACTGAAGGTTATATCTAGCATTCATAAGGAAGTTCCACATCATTGTGGTCCCTAACCAGCTAGAGGATGATGAAAATGTGATGAGCAGAGGAGCTTGGGAAGCTCAATATCACCAACCAATTCCATTGCCCAATTGGGCCAATGCTGAAGAAAGTTTTCTTGAAGTTATAATGAAAGAGCCAGTTAGGTTAAGCAAAGAATGGGTGAGAGGTCAGATGACTATCTTAGAGAGACAAGGAGTGCACCTCACATATACTACACCTGAGTCAGAAAGGGAGTCCGAAGGAGAAGAAGATGAACCAATAAACATCACTGATGATGCAGAACCTGCCCAGGGGAAAAAATATGATAATGAAGAACATATGCCATTGGCGGAAAGGACTAAGGCACAAAAGGGTAAGAAAACTTCTACAAAGTCCCCTAAGAAAGATTTGCCTCCTTCTACCAGGACAAGAGCTTCTAAGAAAAGGGATTTGCTTAGTAGTTCTGGAGAAGGTTCCAAGACAAAGAAGGTCAAGGTGAAGAATGTTAGTAAGACTATGGAACCTGCTGGTACACCTGATGATAACACTGGTTTGACAGCCTCTCCACCTCCTGCTACTCCAAGTGTTGGTGCTGCTGTCCCTATTGTTCAAGGAAATGTTTCCACCAATCTTCCACTGGAAAATGTTGCCTCAACTGCCTCACCTCCATTAGTAATAGCCTCTACTACTATTGACAATATCACTTCTTCTATTGCTGCACTACCATACTCCCCTAATTCCTCTACATCCCTACCTACCATATCCTCTATCTTGTTCTCCACTTCTATCCCATTACCACCCATTTCTACTATCATCTCACCTTGTCTACCTTCTTTTCCATCCCTTCACCCATAGTCATCTCTTCCACTCTGTCAGCAGTGTTAGCCAATTTAACGTGAGTGGACTTGTCCTCAGTGCCTTTATCCTCTATTGCACCTATCTCACAGGCACCCATAGACCAAGACTCGACCCCTCTAGTTGTACCACTGCTACCTAGAATTGATAAGGTATGCGTTGAATTCGGTCTGCAAGAGTCTGAGCCAGAGAAAGATACATTTGTTGAGGCAAATAATAAAATTTCAAATGAACCTTTGGCCAAAACAGTTAGTGTTGAAGTAATTGATATATCTAACAGTCCTCCAGAGAAAGGTCAAATAGAGCCAATTTTCAAATTAGCTCAGGAGGACGTGATGGTAAATTGGAGAAATCTCATTGATGAAGGAGATAAATAATTGGATAAAGATAAGGGGTCAGAGCAAGAACAGAAATTACTTGAAGGTCCTCCCAAAACTAACAATGAAAATATCAGTGAACTAAGTAAGCCCCCTTCTTTAGCTCCTGAGTGGTTAGAAAATAGAGTGGCATACCATGAGCCACAGGTTGAAATAATGCAATTAGATTTGAGCACAATCTTTTCACAGGCTCAAAAGCCAAAGAAACAAAAGAAGTAAAAAATACAATCAAGGATTTATAAAGATGAGACTAGATCCCGGATTGCTGAAATAGCTGTCCCATTGGCTGACACAAATAGAGAACAAGTTAGAGCCGAGGATTGTGCCATCCCAATGGTTAATCTGGGACTAACCACACATGCTCAAAGAGTGGATGAATTTAAAGGGTTTGTCACTTCAATTCTAGAATAGTTGGATAGAGATGAGCTGTCAAAGAAAGAATTGAAAAAACAAAATGAGGAACTCCGGACTTGCCTCCAGTTTTTAATAAAACCAGTTGATGCTAGTGGGGATATAAGGATAGTGCCGACCTTCCTATCAACATATGAAATGGTGAAGCTCGGTGAGGTAAGGACCATGTCACAAGGCACTCATAAGTGGCTGATCAAAGTATGTGGAAAAGGATGTGAAACAATTGATGTTGCAGGCAAATCACATAAGAAGCTAGTTGAGTTTCATGAGAAGTGGAAAGATCTGCGGGAGGAATGTGACTCTTTCAAGGAATATTATTCTCACATGTTTCCCAAATTCAAGAGTGTTAGAGATTTGCCTGCACAAACTTTATTGGTTGAGAATATCCTAACTAGTGACAAGTTAACATAGGCTATTGAATGGTACCAACAACTGAAATTGAGAAAGGAAACCTTTGAGAACATAAAAGAAGCTTATAAACTAGCAGATGAAGAAGTTAGGGCTTTAATCTATGATATTAATGATACTTTAAAGGATTGCCTAGAAGAAGCTTACAATGATTTTGCACCCTATGATGTTGAGAAATGCAAGAACAAATTGCATAAAGTCATTTTTGAGAATATTGAGCTGGATGTGGAGGACAGGTTGGATAAGGTCAGCGACCTCAAGGCTGAATTCAATGCATTCCATAAAGCAGGGGTTGAAATAGAAAGGATATACAACCAGTTCAGCCTAGAGTTAGAGATGTTCGAATATCGAGTCAGCCATCTCAAGATTCTAGATCCTTTGGAAATCAATCCAGCACTTGAAGCATGGCTCAACTACCGTAACAAGCTGGCATAAGAAGACAAAATCAATTTGGATGAAGAACCTTAATGTGTTTTAATTATTTTGAATAATGATCCTGTCATTGATGTAAATTGCTATATTTAGAGCAACATGTGATGCTATTTTGTCTTTATTATGCCTTAAAAATGAGCTTTTCCATATATATATTAAGTTGGGTAGTCAAATTGTCTATATTCAATGTATCCGAGGGCTATTTTTCATCTTTTTCATAAGGGACAAAATGTAATTTAGGATTTTCTATGAGTTGTAAGAAATACATTTATTGATGTAATCTTGTCCATCGGTGTTGAGTTAATCTCCACCGTTCATTGAAAAATTCGGTATGCCACTATAAAGGGTTGCCTGTTCCTTTATTTGTAAGAGAGAATTCTTGATGTCAAATTGTTGACATTCTGCCATTTGAAGTAATACAAAGCAAGTTTCTGTAGTTGTTCTGAGAATTTGTGTATTGTATTCTTTACTTGGTCTTCATGGTTCACTTCTTGCTCTCCCATAGTTAGTTAGTTGTGCTTTTATAATGTTCATGGTTTACTGAAAGTATCTGATGAATACTCTAAGGCCATACTTTTAGTTATTTGCTGATGGTAGATAACTATGCAAAGTTAGTCTAGACTGATCAGATGTGCTGAAGTTCAATTGCATTTCAAGAGTTAAATTGTGCTGTCTATTGGGTATTTAATGAATGAATGTAATATGAAAATCTTTCAATTTCTATTAAAGATAGCATCATTTTCTGCAGTGATGTAACATTAATTTTTAGTTTGGTAACTCAGAAAACTGGTTGAATTTCAAAGTGCTTGTCTACCTAAAGCAGTCCATACATTGTGAATGTCACTTAGGATTTCTCTAAAACCCTAACCCCTTTTGCATTTTCTTTGAAAAACCATTGTTAGATTACGAATTTCAGCAGCATTTTACATTGTTTTATCAACTGAAATCATAAAGGGTTTATATGTATTTGCTGTCCCAACTCCAAAAATCTATAGATTGCATGTAAGATCCCTTGTAGGCACAGCTAGAACATTCCAATTGAGAGATTCCAAGCAAGCTAAGACCTAGCTATAGAAACCTTGGAGTAGTCTTAGCTAGGGTAGGATACTTTTCAAGAGAGGTGTGAAACCAACAATCACACCTGCATTGCTGTGTGCTAAAATACTCATCAATAGAATTGGCACTAGAAGGAGGGATGAATGGGGAAAGAACAAATTGCTCCAGTCATCATTCATTTTATGCTCACCTCTCCTCCTATCACATCAACAGAATTGGCGCTAGAAGGAGGGTTGAATGGGGAAAGAACACATTGCTCCAGTCATCATTCATTTTATGCTTGCCTCTCCTCCTATCGCTCAATAGAATTGGCGCTAGAAGGACGGATGAATGAAGAACTATTCCCCTCTACAAAATCAGCAAGTCTGGGGACCAGACAAAGACATACCAGATCCAACTCAACTAGAGAAGAGCTGCTTTCTCTAACAGAATTTAGATGAACCAAAAGGGACCAAGGGATACCAAGGGCACCAAGAGCTCAGTCAGCCCCAAGGAATATCGCTGTAGCACCTTTTAATCCCCCAGCCATGGCCTTTTTTACAGCAACCAACCAATCCCCATTTCAGTTCATTGATTACCATGATATGCCTAAAAATCCTGATAAGTTTTGTTCCAAATTTAGGGTAAATGATCCAGACAGAACTGCAGACGAGCATATCAGAATCTTTGAAAGCAACATGTTTATGCTGCAAGTACAATACAAAGATGTAATATGCTAGTTGTTTCCTTATTCTTTACAAGATGAAGCTTATTATTGGTTTGCTAACCTCCCTGTAGCATCCATAAACTCATGGTGGAATTTAAAGAATGCATTTCTAGATAGGTTTCGAATGCCCACCACCCTAGCTGATCTCCACCAATCTTTTGTGGAGATTCGACGAGGCGAAGGTGAGATGATAAGTTCTTTTAACAATAGATTCTAGAAAGATTTTAGTCATTTGCAAGCTCCTTATGCCATAGCGCAAGATGCAGCTTTGTTAATTTATTATGCCACCCTTGACAAACTTACATCCATGTTCGTAAGGAGAGCTAACTCCATTCCTGCTACTTTAGCTCAAGCATACTTCGCAGCCGTCACTATAAGTACTCAGTTGGGACAAACATCCATTGGTCCACTGAATCACATAGGACCTGTGGCCATGCCTAATCAAATACCTATGATTAGCCAAGCCTTGCCCAACCATACCCTGGTGATGAATCCAATTCCTAACCTAGTTGTAACACATGCTTTGGTAGTCTATCCAAGAAACCCAGTAGCCGAAATGCCTCCTGTACAAACACCTTTCCTACAGTCTTTAGAGGCGGCTAAAGTAAAAGAAGATAGAGATGATATCAGAGAGTTAGTTGAGAAAATTAAGAAGCTCACTGCAGAAGTTGCCCACCTCAGAAATCAAAATGCTTATCTTCAGCAGAGAGGTCAAAATCAAAACCAATTTCAAAATCAGAATCAGTTTCAAAGTCAAGGCTAGAATCAGTACCAAAATCAAAATTTTCAGCAGCGATCAAATAGATCTTGGAACACAAGGCCAAATAATGGAGGAGTGCCATCGCCCTTGCAGAATCAGAGAAATGATACCACACCTCCTGGCCGCGTGATGTTAGCTGAGTCAGCTTTGTCTACTTGGTGCAGACTGCATAATACAAATGCTCATTTTGAACTAGACTGCCCAGAATTTTAGATAGCATCCAGTATCTTCCAAATGGAAATTCAGAATGCTGAAACTCAGGAGAATCCACCAACGGGGTATGAACTTGTTCCTTCACAAAGGTATGATACTGCTCTAGTACTCGATAGTTATACATTTCCATTTCAAGATGATAATCAGCCCAAGGAAGAAGAGTCTGAAGAGGTCAATGCTTATCAGCAATATAATAAAACTCCATACAACTTGAGAAGTAGTAAACTCAAAGGTCCTTTTACCACTTCCATTCCTCTGAATAGCTGCTAGATTCAACCAGATCCAAATGCTTCTAATAATCCTAAACCTCCGAATGCCACACCTCAACCAGTATATCAAGGGGTTGCTACTGAGAAGTCTCAACAGTCTGACATAACTAAAATGGGGTAGTATGTTGCTGAAGAGCTCAAGAAGATGAAGGTCAGCTTGTATGTTTATGAGTTATTAAATGTTGGGATAAGTTGCCATTAACTTGCAATCCTAACCAATTCATGTGTCTCCAAAGTTTTTGGAATGTGTTCCCCAACACATAAAGACTTTGAGAGATTAATTATTTATTAATTATGTCACTTTGACTTTTGCAATCAATTCGTAATTGATAAGTCCAAACTTGGGCATCCATTTTTAGAGTGGGGGCCATGAAGACTTTGTTGACTTCTCCTAAGTCTATTTTAAGAGTTTGATAACTCCTAGTAAGTGGGAGTTAAACTTGGGTGTCCCCTTTTGATGGGGACTTATATTTAGACTTGGAGTTGTGCTTTTTTATGTACATGAGTGGATAAAGTTGAGACACCTTGCATGGATATAATGTTGGAGTTAACTACAGTGTTAGAGATGCATGAATTGGATATTGCTTGCATGTGGTCAGAATAGCTTGCATGGACTTCCATGTTTTTGCATGTAGCTTGCATGTACTTACATGTTGCATGTTACTTGCATGTAGTTGCATGTTGTTGCATGTTGCTCATATGGACTCGCATGTTGTTGAATGTCACTTGCATACATACTTGCATGTTGTTGCATGTCACTTGCATATGCTTGCATGTTAGTCCTATCGACTTGTATGACCTTGCATGTTCTTCCATGTTAGTTATATGACCTTGCATGTAGTTGCATGTCAGTTTTATGAGATTACTTGCAGAACACTCCAACTCTAGAAACTTGCAGGATGGTACATCTCAGTGATTCAGGAAATGGGTATCAGTTGCATGTTGTTGAAAATGATTGCATGTCAGTTGCATGTTAGTTTTAAGATATTACTTGCAGGACACTCCAACTCCTGAAAGTTGCAGGATGGTACATCTCAGCGTTTCAGGTAATGGGTATCAGTTGCATGTTAGATCCGGTGTTTGCATGTCACTTGCATGTATAGAACAAAGTAATTCAGAATAACATTGGGGACATCAATTGTGCAAGTTGTTGCATGAGAATTGGTGTATGTTGATCACTTCAGTTGATTGAAATAGATTGGGCTAACTTGAGCACCCAATCTTGGGACTTTTAGTTGTTGCTTTTATTTGGAAATATGTTTGATGTTGACAAAGCTATTTTTGGCATACTTGTGTGCACACATCATGAAGAGGCAGTTAACTCAAAGCTTGGACTTTGTTTGAGTTCAGTCTTCTCAATTTAAGTGAGCTTGATTTTTGCATGAGCTTTGGAAGCTATGTTATCAATTGTAATTTATTATAATTTGAGTTTCAAGCTTTTGAATTAAGAAGCTTTTAAATTAAAAGAGGGTTTTTGATTTAATTGTAAACCATATACATTTTCCAGAGAGTTGTTTTGAGGAAAAAAGACTTAGAGAAAAAACAACAAGTTTTTTGTAAAAGGCTTAGAATAAAAAAGCAAGAAGCTTTTTTATTGAAAAAGTTTTTGAAGAAAAAACAAGAAGCTTTTTGAAGTTTTTTACAGGTTTGAAGATTGAAGAAGCTTTTGAAGTGCATCAAGGACTTATAGGAATTTCAGTATTGAATGTAATGTTTTCCAAAGAGATTTAATACAAGCAAGAAACATCTTTGAGTGTGGAGTTTTTTCCCGAAAGGGTTTCTCCACGTAAATACTGTGCAATCTTTTCTCTTCTCTTCTCTTCTCTTTACATTGGTTTGAAAGTGCATAAGCACTTGTTCATTAATTGTTATAGATTAATCTTAATTTCAGCTTTGCATACATAAAATTTTAAATTTTATAGCAGTAGTTCTACCTTCATTTTCAACATTAAAGATACCCGAAGTTAGGACAGCCTTCTTTCAAGATGTGGGTGTAGGTAGTAAAATAGACTTCCCTCAAAAGGATGTACATGTGAAAGATAATACTGACAAATGGAAGGAAAGAGTGCATGTGACTGATGTTGAACAAAAGATGACATTGTACAAGGATAAGAGGGAGAGTCCTCCTTTCCTCTTAACATTTAGGATATTCAACATAAATCTTCACAACTGTTTGGTAGATTCTGATGCCTCCACTAACGTTATGCCATTATCAGTTTGTAAGGTATTAGGTCTCACTCCGGTCAAGTCTTCAAGGAAAGTAACATAGCTGGATAAGACTAAGGTAAATGTAGTGGGTGAATTGAATAGGATACATATGCAGCTAGCTTCTAATCCAAGAGTATAGCAGTATATAGACATTCAAGTGGTAGATATCCTAGATCAATATGGCATGCTCCTGAGTAGGGACTGGTCCAGAACTTTGAATGGTTATATGGCAACATATTTTTCTCATATGTGGCTACCATGGAAGGGATTGGCAAACTAGATACACATTGAAAGAGAACCAAAAATGAAACATATGATTATGGAGTATAACCAAACCAACAAAATTTTGTTTGCAAAAGTTGATTTGGGAGTCTACCTTCCCCATGTTAATCAAATAGAGGAGATTCTCATGCTAAGTTGCAATAGATTTCCTGATCCTCCACTTGTAGAAAAACTAGAAAGTACAGAAGCATATGTACAATCAGATTCAAGAAACTCTTTAGAAGAAGAAGAACCTGGGATATTCAAAGGATTCTGGGATTTTGTAGCCAAATTTGTAAAAGATTAGGTTGCTATAGGAAAATAGATTCAAATGGAGGAGTCACTGCTACCAAATTGGTGCCGTTTACATGATGCATCGCACTCTAAGTTTACATGTCAACTCTATCGAGAGGCAGTGGAGCAAGTGCAGCGACAGTTGAAAGTACCTATCATCCCAAAGAAAGATCCAATTGCCATGAAGAAAGAAGAACCAAAGCCTCTGACTAATGAGAAAAGATCAACAAAATAGGATGATAGTAGCAAAGATTTCTGCCTCTAGACTTTGAGGTTCAATGGATCAAGATGCAGACAAGGGTCTGGGGCAGGTGTTGAATTAATTAGCCCCACTAGGAGTTCATATCTAGCATCACACAGACTACAATTTCCATGCACGAATAATGTTACTGAGTATGAGGCTCTAGTGCAAGGATTGCTAATGGCACTACAGAAAAAAGTCAGAATTATCCAAGTATTTGGTGATTCAGAATTAGTTGTGAAACAAGTAAGAAAGAAATACTCATGTAATGATAAGAGGCTAGACAGGTACAGAAACTGAGTATGGGATTTGATTGAATGTTTTAATGGTTTCAATATCCAGCTGATACCTAGACGACAAAATCACGTCATAGATGCTTTGGCTCAGATGACAAGCACATTAGAACCAACAGCCATGGTAGGATTAAAGAAGTTTTTTGTTGAATTCGTTGCTACCCCGTCAGTACCAGACAATGTCACGAATTTCCAAGTCTATGAGGATGATAAGCACATAATTGACTTCCTTACTTCATCAGATGTTTTCACATCTCAAATAATAGATGAAGAAGAGATGGAACATGATGAGATGGCTTTAGGAGTATTAAATCTGAAAACAAACACTATTCTAAGAGGAATGGTAGAATTGGAAAGACTATTCGATTCAGACAACCTAGGAACCCAGAGAAAAGAAGGAGAATCTCCCGGAGGGAAAAGCGAGCCTTTTAATTTGGGGACAGATGAAGAGATTAAAAATGTATTAATTGGCAAGGCTAGTACTGAAGAAGAGAAGACCAACATTATTCATGCATTAAGGGATTACCATGAAGTTATAGCATGGAGCTATGAAGACCTCAAGACATATGACACATCGATCATTACTCACACCATTCTGCTGAAGCCCAGAGCGAAGCCATTCAGACAAAGGCAACGACCAGTAAATGCCTTGTTGGAACCCTTGATCTTCAAAGAGGTACATAAATTGCTATCAGAAAGAATAATATTTCCCGTCAGACATTCCACTTGGGTAGCAAATCTAGTTCTAGTCAAAAAGAAAAATGGTGAAATCAGACTTTGTGTCGACTTTCAGGCATCTGAAAAAGATAATTACCCACTGCCATTGTTGGATGAAGTATTACAGATTGTTAATGGATCACAAATGATGTCTTTTCTAGATGGGTATTCAGGTTACAACTAGGTAATGGTTGATTACGAAGATAGATTGAAGACATCTTTCACATGCAAATGGGGTATCTATGCATATCGTCGAATGCCCTTTGGTTTAAGAAATGTTGGTGCCACCTTTCAACGAGCGATTGATGTTGCCTTCGAGGGGCTAGTTGGAAAATGTATTATTATCTACATGGATGATCTCATGGTGTTTTCGAAGAGGTGAGAAGACCATGTGGCAGACTTGAGGAAAGTATTACAACAATGTAAATATTACGGTATATCACTCAATCCTAAGAAGTGTATCTTTGGAGTGACTAAAGCAAAGTTGTTGGGGCATGTAATATCTGAGCAAGGTATATCTATTGATCCTGACCGAGTCTAGGCAATCCTCAAGATACCAACTCCAGCTAGCAAAAAGGAACTCAAGTCATATTTTGGTAAGATCAACTTTGTACTCAAGTTCATTACGGGTTTTGCTGAGATAGTTCGACCCCTTAATGCCATGTTGAAGAAATATGCTAAAATGGATTGGACTCTAGAAGCCTAAATTGCCTTTGTAGAAATTAAACAAGCCATAGCCAATGCACCCATATTGGTAAGTCCAAATTATGCATTACCATTTCAGATTTACTCACTCACATTCGAGCACACTTGCGCTGCAATGTTGACGCAGAAGAGATCAGTCGATGATGAAAACCCATTGCCTTCATGAGTACTCCATTGAAAGACACAGAGTTGAAGTATCCTAATGGGGAAAAACAAGCCTACGCTCTAGTAAAGGTAGTCAAAAAGTTTTGTCACTACATCCTAAGGAGTTAGGTGATCGCCATAGTTCCAGATGTGGTAGTTAAACCACTTTTGATGCAAAGTGAATTGGAGAAAGGAGAGGAAAATGGGTCACCATCCTACAAGAGTTTGATATAGACATTTAGCCTATGAAGCTAGTAAGAGGGAAAGCATTGAGCAAATCTATGGCAGAAGTAGAGCCAGGCTTAGTCTCCCAGTAGTATATGTTAGAAGATATCTCAAAAGATGAATGGTATGGAGACATCATATTTTACCTACTCAATTAGCATTGTCCATCACAGTTAAATTCGATTCAAAGAAGAGCACTTAGGTTGAAAAATAACAGATATATGATAAAGGGATCAGTCCTTTACAAGAAGAATCATGAGGGGATCTATTTGAGATGTTTGGACAAGACAGAAGTGGATCAGGTATTGACCAGTTTTCACAAGAAATTTGGGATAGGTCACAGATCAGATCACTTAATTGCTAATCAGATTCTTCTTGCTAGATATTATTGGCCTACCTTGTTCAAATATGCGTACTCACATGTAAGGACCTGTCATATCTGTTAGACCACTGCACATAGAGAGCGACACACTGTCATGCCCTTGCAACTAGTGGTGGAGGTATTGCTCAATGGGGCCTTGACTTTATCAATATGATCAATCCCCCCTCCTTTATAGGCCACATGTATATCCTGACCGCTATTGACTACTGCACCCAATGGTCTGAGGTAATAGATTGTAAACAATGCACCATAGAGGTAGTTATTAAATTTGTTGAAAAACATATTATCACCAGGTTTGGATGTCTATTTTCTTTAGTTTGTGATAATGGTCCTGTCTTTTCATCATTGCATTTTTCTAACTAGGAATTTGATTATGGAATCATCTTGAAGTTCTCATCTAATTACTATCCACAAGGGAATGGGGTAGCTAAATCAATGAACAAAAATTTGCTTGAAGTCATTAAGAAACTGCTAGACAAAAACCCTAGGGACTGGCACACTCAACTCAAATTTGTCTTGTGGGCTGATAGAATTCGACACAAAGCCACATTGGGCACATCTCCCTATCATCTAGTTTATGGGATTGAGCCTATCTTTCCTATTCACTTGAGGATTCCCATATTGCAATTCATGCAAGACTATCTTGAAACTGATGATCAATTATCTTCCTGATTAGCTCAGTTGCTGCACCTTGAAGAGAAACACGACACTGCTATAGAGAACTTTGCTAAACACTAGGGTGTAGTGAAACGATAGTTCGATAAGAGAGCCAAGGTCAAAGCCTTCTGCATTTCAGATTTGGTCCTGTATTGGGATAAAGCCCATGAGAAAAAAGGAGAACATAGCAAGTTTGATAAACTTTGGTTGGGTCCATATTAGATCTATGAGATCCTTGGTGACAACACATATTGACTCAAGAGCCTTTTTGGTGAGGAGCTCCCATTGCCTGTCAATGGCCAGTTCCTAAAGCACTATTGAGAGGTAGTCATGCCTCCTCTTAGTGTACATAGTTAGATTGCTTGTCTGCTTTGATTAGAGTAGGTTGCTGTTAGGTTAGGTTTGCTTTCCTGCTTTCATTTTTCGTAGTTGTTAGATGTTTTTGATTAGGTTAGCTATCCTTTTGTCTTTGCTTTTTCTTTCTACGCTTGCTTTGCACAGGGTTCTTATTTCTAGAATGTGGTGGTAGTTATGCAGACCTGTAAATGCCTCTTGGTTGGGTAGATGATCTAAAGTCTTTCTTTGAGAAACCAAGGTTCTGCTTAAGTCTCACTGTGGGTTCCACTGTTATACTAAGGGGTATGATGTCTGTTCATGGAAAATGAGTCATTAGTTGGTGTGCCTGAAGTATTTTCTAACCATATATCTTTCACACTTTAAAGGATCCTGAAGCAACTAAGCAAGTCTGAGTGATCTTGTGTTAAGTGAAAAGGTTGGATTCCCATTTTATCACCTGCACTATTAATCCATAAGAAATAGCAGGTGACACTAAGTGTTTCTAGCCTATATTGGGTAAAATTGAAAGGTGTTTTTCAACACTAGACCCACTACAATGCATCAGAGAAGAGATATAAAAAATAGTATGGTCCAAAAATTATTATCATCAATTATCACTGCATCAGAAATGCTACTGGAAGAACCATTATTTGCTTCCCTCAAGGCTCATTATATCTCAACATTAGATCATTCCCTTGGTGGTAGAATGATCCCAACCTCATAGCTTACCGCAAAGGATCTTGGATAAACTTAATTGCTACAGGATGGGAATGAATGCAATTGCACACACTTAGGTTTTCAGGATGTGGATGGTTGCACTAGTTAGTGGTCTTTGATTCTTTGATAGGGTATCATGCTTTTTCATCTAATATGTGGGAAACACAGAGATTCTAGGTTCAAACTGAAAGTTTATCATCGAAATGCTCAGGAACATTTCCCAGCAGAGTTGTCATTTGTTGTGCGTCGCACACACGCCCCATTTCAAAAAATAGGGACCCTCTCTTTCAAATTTGGTCTAGAGTGTCAAGTAAGTTTTCCCACCTCCTAAGTAGTCAAGTGGTCAGAACACACTTTTTTCCATGTAGATAGTTTGAAGTGGAACAATCATTCTAAAATCTGCTAAGTTAGTGCCTTTGTACTTTACCTAGTGAGTCTGATAGTCCTTTTGCGCTAAAACTAGTCCTAACCGACCTTTGCGCTGAAACGACTCTCAACTGACCTTTGCCCTATATACATTTGTCTCTAATCTCGGCGCTAAGTTTAAGTGTCTCTGACTTGCGCTACAATGCCTATCTACCGACCAAGTCAGGCAGTGGCAAAATCCCTGCTAGTTCGAGGAACTGCAAATCCCCACAAGATGTGTATGACCAAACCTTTTGTCTAGCACTAAAAACATTGTCCCCTGACTAAGTCCGTAGCACCTCAAATCCATGCCAAGGTGGAGGCAACCAAAAGCCATGCAAACCCTAAATTTGTCGATTCCCTACCTGACATTGCATACGTTTTGACATTTATGGTGATTTAACTGCAGGAAATAAAAGGGATTTCCCATCATTTTGAAGCTCAATTTTCATTTGAACAAATATTTTGGAGCTCTCAAAGATTTATCACGTGATTCCTCTACTCAGCCCACGGATTTGAACCAGTGACCCCTCCCTGCCTGTGCGCCACAAACTCAACTCACCGCAACAAACTAGGTAGGAGCTCAACTCGCCCTTAGGGTTTCTTTGTACGGTTAGGGTTTTGTTTTCTTAAGCACATTTTTTATTTCAATGCACACTCATAACTAGAATTAAGCATATAGCTAGGGTTTTGTACTGAACTATTTTCTTTATTTGCGAACCCTAGTTTGAATTCTTCAAAGGGAGTGTAGTTTTTAAGCACCTTAGGTAAAATGAAAAAACTTGCCAAACTTAGCAAACTAGGACTGATCTGTGAGAAGAACAAACTTTGGACCCTTTGAACTGATCTTCACTTAGAACAAACAAAATGAGTTTAGTGCTGATGGCATGTTCGACCAACCTCTGAAATCCCAATCCATTTGGCTGGTCGGCAACCACGAAAACCCACGGTAGAACATGGAACTCACTTAGCACTTAAAACTCAACCTTCCAACCTCCATGATGTTTGTGGCTTTAACTGACTTAGTCAGTGCGACCCAAAAGCTCCACAAAGCCCTGAATACTATTTTGTGCTAAAACTACCTTGCACCAACTTTGCACTAAAAGACCTCCTCTCTGACTTTGGTCAGATGCCTAGGAAATCCCCGCCGGTCGGCAGCAACTGAAACAACCGTTGGTGACAAAAGAATGACTTTGCGCTAAAAGTAACTCCATCTGACTTTGCACCAGAACATGCTATCACCAACTTAGTCGGTCGACTTTAAAACCTGCGCAAGGTCTGACAAGGTGTAATCCTGCACAAAAGAAGTAAAACTACTCTAATCATCCTGCGCTAAGCTTCCAACCGACTGACCAAAATGACTAGCTCAAGTTGGTACCCTTCAAAATCCGTGTAGGTCGGTCAACCATGAAAGCCATGTAAAGCTTTAAAAATGCATGAACACTGAAAGACCTATGGTCGGTTGGACCCGATCTCCCCGCTAAGGTCGGTTGACCCCAAAAGTAGCGCTTTCATGTCTGTAAGTCAGTTAACCTTAAAATTAGCACAAATTGAGAAAAGTGATTATTTTTAAGAAATTTCCAAAAGGAGAAGTATATGAAATGATGTAATAATGACTGCAAAGGATGAGTGATGATGTTTTACATGGAATTTTTGTAGCATTGAAGTGATTATTGCATGCATTGATATTGAATTGCTTATTGTTGGGTTATGTAATGGATGTAATGATAGTAAATGTCAAGTTCCTGTACTTAGCAAATCCATTATTGATTCATTGGTTATGATATGGTAGAGAGTCTAGTAATCCACCTGATAATCATAAGACCTTAAACTTAGGAGTTAGTGAAAATCTCTCAAGGTATCAAACTTATAAGGTCCAGTCCTGCAGGTTAGATGACTGCACAAGCTCAAATCATGAGGTACGAATTCAAAGGCATCCCTCGAGAGACAAAGATTCATACTAGATGGAGTGATATAGGGGATACAGACTTAAGTCATATTGACCTCGATGATTTTAGACTTAGAATCTTTGGTCCAAATCCAACACCTAGGGCAAAGAAAGTGAAAGATAGTGGGATTGCGCAAGTTGTTGCCTTCCCTACATCTATTAATTGTGCTGAACTTATAGTTGCCTATGCAGATAGATATGACATCATGACCAGAATAATCCAAACTAACAATGGAGATATCTTAGCTGACTTAAGTCCACCCTCCTTAGCTGAAACTTTTGATATCCCATTGCACATAGTAATGATCATGCCAGATAAGGTAGCATCAGAGGCCACATACAATAAAGATGAAAGTGGATGTAGGAAGCATATGAATGAAAATTGGGCAAAAAGCAAAAGGTTTGCCATGAGTAAATTCCCTCAAATACTATACATGAGTGACTTTCATGTTGAAATAGGGGATTTGGTAACTTTCCTGAGTAGAATATATGGATTGCCTATAGCGTCAACTTTTGAAGGGTAGATGTTTGTTATAGTTGAAGAGATATTGAAAGGAACTAAGTTCCACTGGTCACAAATTCTCAGTGATAACATTCATGAGGCATTCAGTAACTTTAAAGAGAAGCAATTTTTCAGATGGACATCCTATGTTGTTTATGCTCTGGCAAGAAAGAATCATTATGCTGGCTTGTCTAAGGTGGGAGAAGTTGGAAATGATGAACAAACTCAAATCAAGGTCTATGAATGTTACACACAACTCACATTATCACAATCCCTTATGCATTACAAGAGGGTAAATGATGCCTTTACCATGTACATAACTAGGTTATTGCAAGGTAATACAGCTCTAAGAATATCCACAGAAGCTATGAATAAAATTACCAAGTAGGATAGGTGGTACATCCAATTTGAAAAGTTCACATATTTGAGAATACAGGGCTTCACTGGGATGGCTTATAGACTCCCAAGGTATCAAACAGATAAAGTATTACTTATGGGATTGTCTAGACAGCTGATAACTTGTGCTGTGAAACTTAAACATCTGCATAGAACAAATGTTCAATTTCCCATTCGGTTAGGTAGGGGAAACTATGCATGTCCTTCTTTGGGGTTAGCTGAACACTCTGACAAAGAACTCCAACTACTCAATCTTCATTACTACAATAGAAGAGACCATTTTGATCCTAATAAGGTAATGGAGAAGTATGTAAGTAAGAAATTGTTTCACAAAATGCATATAGAAGACTTTTGGGCCAACTGTATGGATGACTATGAGGTTATGAAGAAATCTCACTCAAGGTTATCTCTAGCATTCATAAGGAAGTTCCACATCATTGCAGTCCTTGACTAGCTAGAGGATGATGAAAATGTGATGAGTAGAGGAGCTTGGGAAGCTCAATATCACCAACCAATTCCATTGTCCAATTGGGCAAGAAAGTTCTCTTGAAGTTATAATGAAAGAGCCAGTTAGATTAAGCAAAGCATGGGTGAGAGGTTAGATGGATGTCTTAGAGAGACAAGGAGTGCAACTCAGATATACTACACCTGAGTCAGAAAGGGAGTCTGAGGGAGAAGAAGATGAACCAATAAACATCACTGATGATGTAGAACCTACCCCCCATTGGTGGAAAGGAGTAAGGCACAAAAGGGTAAGAAAACTTCTACAAAGTCCCCTAAGAAAGATCTACCTCCTTCTACTAGGACAAGAGCTTCTAAGAAAAGGGATATGCCTAGTAGTTCTGTAGAAGATTCTAAGACAAAGAATGTCAAGGTGAAGGTTAGTAAGACTATGGAAACTATTGCTACAACTGATGATAACACTGGTCTGACAACCTCTCCACCTCCTGCTGCTCCATGTGTTGGTGCTACTGTCCCTATTGTTCAAGGAAATGTTTCCACCAATCTTCCACCAGAAAATGCTACCTCAACTGCCTTCCCTCCATTAGTAATAGCCTCTACTACTACTGACAGTATCACTTCTTCTATTGTTGCACTACCATACTCCCCTACTTCCTCTACATCCCTACCTGCCATATCCTCTATCTCGTTCTCCACTTCTATCCTATTACCACCCATTTCTACTATCCTCTCGCCTCCTCTACCTTCTTATTCCATCCCTTCACCCATAGTCATCTCTTCCACTCTGTTAGCAGTGTTAGCCAATTTAAAGCGAGTGGACTTGTCCTCAGCTGCAGTGCCTTTATCCTCTATTGCACCTATCTCACAAGCACCCATAGACCAAGACTTGACCCCTCTAGTTGTACCACTGCTACCTAGAATTGATACATTTGTTGAGGCAAATAATGAAATTTCAAATGAACCTTTGGCTGAAACAGTCAATGTTGAAGTAATTGATATATCTGACAGTCTTGCAGAGAAAGGTCAATTAGAGGCAATATTCAAATCAGCTCCAGAGTACGTGATGGTAAATTGGAGAAATCTCATTGATGAAGGAGATAAAGAATTAGATAAAGATAAGGGTTAGAGCAAGAACATAAATTACTTGAAGGTCCTCCCAAAACTAACAATGAAAATATCAATGAACTAAGTAAGCCCTCTTCTTTAGCTCCTGAGTGGTTAGAAAATAGAGTGGCATACTGTGAGCCATAGGTTGAAATAATGCAATTAGATTTGAGCACAATCTTGTCACAAGCTCAGAAGCCAAAGAAACAAAAGAAAGAAAAAATGCAATCAAGGATTTATAAAGATGAGACTAGATCCCAAATTGCTGAAATAGTTGTCCCACCGGCAGACACAAATAGAGAACAAGTTAGAGCTGAGGATTATGCCATCTCAACGGTTAATATGGGACCAACCACACATGCTCAAGGAGTGGGTGAATTTAAAGGGTTTGTCACTTCAATTCTGGAACACTTTGATAGAGATGAGCTGTCAAAGAAAGAATTAAAACAACAAAATGAGGAACTTTGGATTTGCCTCCAGTTTCTAATAAAACTAGTTGATGCTGGTGGGGATATAAGGACAGTGTCAACCTTCCTATCATCAGATGAAATGGTGAAGCTCGGTGAGGGAAGGACCATGTCACAAGGCACTTAGAAGTGGCTGATCAAAGTATGTGAAAAAGGATGTGAAAGAATTGATGTTGCAGGCAAATCACATAAGAAGCTAGTTGAGCTTCATGAGAAGTGGAAAGATTTGTGGGAGGAATGTGACTCTTTTGAGGAATATTATTCTCACATGTTTCCCAGAGTCAAGAGTATTAGAGATTTTCCTGCACAAACTTTATTGGTTGAGAATATCCTAACTGGTGACAAGTTATCAAAGGCTATTGAATGGTACCAATAGCTGAAATTGAGAAAGGAAACCTTTGAGAACATAAAAGAAGCTTATAAATTAGTAGATGAAGAAGTTTGGCCATTAATCTATAATATTAATGATACTTTAAAGGATTTCCTGGAAGAAGCTTACAATGATTTTGCGCCCTATGATGTTGAGAAATGCAAGAACAAATTGCATAAAGTCATTTTTGAGAATACTAAGCTGGATGTGGAGGACAAGTTGGATAAGGTCAGCGACCTCAAGGCTAAATTCAATGCATTCCATAAAGTAGGGATAGAAATAGAAAGGATATACAACCGGTTCAGCCGAGAGCTGGAGATGTTTGAATATCGATACAGCCATCTCAAGAATCCAGATCCTTTGGAAATCAATCCAGCACTTGAAGCATGGCTCAACTACCGCAACAAGCTGGCATAAGAAGACAAAATCAATTTGGATGAAGAACCTTAATGTGTTTTAATTATTTTGAAGAATAATCCTGTCATTGATGTAAATTGCTATATTTAGAGCAACATGTGATGCTATTTTGTCTTTATTATGCCTTAAAAATGAGCTTTTCCATATATATATATATTAAGTTGGGTAGTCAAATTGTCCAGATTCAATGTATCTGGGGGTTATTTTTCATCTTTTTCATAAGGGACAAAAAGTAATTCGGGATTTTCTATGAGCTGTAAGAAATACATTTATTGATGTAATCTGGACCGTCGGTGTTGAGTTAATCTCAACCGTTCATTGAAAAACTCGGTATGGTACTTTTCTATATAAATGGTTGTCTATTCCTTTATTTGTAAGAGAGACTTCTTGTTGCTGAATTGTTGACATTCTGCCATTTAAAGTAATACAAAGCAAGTTTCTGCAGTTGTTATGAGAATTTGTGTATTGTGTTCTTTACTTGGTTTTCATGGTTCGCTTCTTGCTCTCCCATAGTTAGTTAGTTGTGCTTTTATAATGTTCATGGTTTGTTGAAAGTATCTGATGAATACTCTAAGTCCATACTTTTAGTTATTTGCTGATGGTAGATAACTGTGCAAAGTTAGTCTGGGCTGATCAGATGTGCTTAGGTTCAATTGCATTTCAAGAGTTAATATGCACTGTCTATTGGGTATTTAATGAATGAATGTATTTTGAAATTTTTTTGATTTCCATTGAAGATAGCATCATTTTCTGCAGTGCTGTAACATCAATTTTTAGTTTGGTAACTCAGAAAACTGGTTGAATTTCAGAGTGCTTATCTACCTAAAGCAGTCCATACATTGTGAATGTCACTTAGGATTTCTCTAAAACCCTAACCCCTTTTGCATTTTCTTTGAAAAACCATTGTTAGATTATGAATTTCAACAGCATTTTACATTGTTTTATCAGTTGAAATCATAAAGGGTTTATATGTATTTGTTGTCCCAACTCCAAAAATCTGTAGATTGCATGTAAAACCCCTTGTAGGCACAACTAGAACATTCCAATTGAGAGATTCCAAGCAAGCTAAGACCTAGCTGTAGAAACCTTGGAGTAGTCTTACCTAGGGTAGGATACTTTTCAAGAGAGGTGTGAAACCAACAATCACACCTGTGTTGATGTGTGCTAAAACACTCATCAACAAATATCATGTCTGGTCAACATATCTTCTTCTTTGTTTCTATTTCCCCAGAGACTACCATATATTTTGTGACAAGGGATAACTTTAAGGAACCCCCCCTAAAAAAACCTATAAAATCTTGGCAAATCCTAGCCCGAGGCGAAAAAAATGCCAGCGAATCTATGCCTATTTTTGAAAAAAAAAATTCATTGGCAATTTTTTAAAAATTTGTCGACATTATTTTTTTTGTTGGCGAATTGTATATAGATTTGAAAAAAAAAATATTTTCCTTGGCAAATTATAGTTGTATTCCAAAAAATAAAATAAATTAGGTGGCGAATTATATAGATATTCAAAAATGTAAAATAAATTATTTGGCGAATGTGCTGGTAATTTTTTGAAAAATCATAATGTGGCTAGTGAAAATATCAAATGCTAAATTATAATGACTAATTTACTTGGCAAATTTATAGCTTAAAAATATTTACATTTAGATCAATGGATATTCAATATCAAAGATCAACGACATCAGTTCTATTCCAAGCTGCAGTTCTGACACACCCATCTTTCTCCATAAAGTCTCCAGAATAGAGACAAGTGTCAATGAAGGAACAATTTAGATTAACAAAAATTAATAGATAATAATTTAATAAAAGAAAATTCAAAACGATACATAAGAAGAATACAAATCATCCACCATAACTTAAAGTTTACTACTTCAGAAATCAACTCCTCAAGCTTCCATTCATATATTCAAAATAACTAAAATATAGAGTAACACAAAATTGACCTATCAACAACACAAAGTTTTCCAAAAGATCCTAAATGCATCGACATGCTTAGTATATAAAGCCTTGTTATAAAACAATTGTCTTTGAAATAATAACAACTTCTTGGGGACAACCAATTTAAAACATAAAATAGTAATAAGTCTTTTGCCACAAGAGTATCCAGAGCATGTTTAAAGAAATAACATAAAAATAAGAAATGCCATCACGTGGCAACAAGTTGGTCTTCATCCCGGGTCACTTCACTTTCCTTGTCATGTTCACCAGCAGCAGTCAAGTCCACCTATGCTAATGCTCTCAGTTTCTCCTTGTAACTTCTGCACCTAGTAATGATGGGATTTAAAATCTTGACACTTGGTCTACAGATAATGTTTGCTTGAAGTTTCCACTTATTTATCATTCTATCTGCATCTGTTAGTCTCTTATAGACATCATCAATTTCACGCCTGAAAGTTCTGAGATACATTGCTATATGTCTAAGATTCCCTAGTGATTCACCATTATCTATGTTAGCACCAACAAGCTCTTCAGTAAGCATCTTCTTAAAATTTTGCTTTACTTCCTTGACATCAAGTAAGTTCTTTCTGCTTTCATCTAAAATCTCTACATCTAAGATGGTACAATTGTTTTTAAGATCAACCATATCAGTGTAACATTGAGTCAAAATTCTTCTTATTTCTCCACTAAAATCCCCTAGCATAGACCTCTTCCACTCTAGTGCATCTAGCCATGTTGAGACACAAAATCATTCTCATTTGGATCATTAAATTTTTTTCAGAGACAAGAATATTTGTATCAATTTCCATCATATCTTTGATCTCTGTAGACACCATGAGTAGATTACTGTCTTCCCTCTTTACATTTTGTAACTCTGTAACTAACCCTTTCCTTTTATCAGAAGTGAGAGTATATAGTTTCATGACCTCCTTGATGTACAACAAACCATTAATGGTGAGTTGCTCTACCTATTTCTTGGTGGCCTTACCTAGAGTTTGATATCTCATGATTTGTTGCAACATGCTAGGATCCATTCCATTAATAGAAATACTCTGAGTTGCATCAGACGATTGAGAAGTACTATTCAAAATAGATTGAATGAAAGATGTTAGAGAATTCATCTAGGCTTGCAACTTTGCGTTCTCCTGTTACTCAGCTTTAACTCTCTTTGCTAGCATGCCTACAGAGAATTTTGCATGATATATATCACCTTCCATGGTAGGAGGACCCATGTCAATCTTGGTTATATTGAAATCCGCTTTTGTGACTTCATTTTCATTTTTATCCCCGATGGGGTCTACAATCTCCAAAATTCTATGCCCTAAGGAAGAATCCATTACCATCTGAGACATCCTTTTAGCCTTCTTAGTTTTAGGTGTAGGATGCAACAATTTAGGTACAATGTCAACGTTTATGTCTATCGTTGGGGCATGTCTCCTCTTTTTCTCAACAACTTTCTTTATCCAGGAAGGGGAAGACAAAACTATACCACTCTCACTTGCACCCAGGACAACTCTGTCTGGCTAATTAGGAGTATCTTGCACAGGAATTTCATTTAATACGGGGGAGGCTGGAATCTCAAACAAGGAACAAAAAGTACTATCATCAACAATCTGTTGAAAATTGGAAGAATCATTACCAGGTGAAGGAGACACAAGAGAAGTCATGTGATCTGCCTACAATTGTTGTAAAGCATCCAAATTCTTCTTTACTCATGGTTTCACAATGCAGGTTGACCATCCTGTTCACATACACCTTTGAGTTTCTTATTATCTTCAGGCTACTTTCCATCCCTGCCACTACTAGATTGTGAACCAGCTCTATGATGAGTTTTCTCCACACCAGTTAAAGTTTTTTGGATTCTGGAGGCCTGGGAGGTTCCTTGCTCTCTTGTTCCTAATTCTTTATGCATAGAAGAAGAACCAACGTGCTCTCAAAATTTCCCCTTAAGCCACCTCTCTGTCTTCTCCAAAATATAGGATGATCGGACCTTAATATCAGGATAATAGTTCTTTGCACATGTAACAACTAGGTCTGGACATGGTACAATAGGTGGGAAACCCCCAACACAAGCTAACCCACTTGTTAGGATTTTCTTGGCTATAGGTGACTTGGGGTTTTGCTCTAATCTATCCCATAAATCTTCTAAGTCCAAATCTATATGTCTTATCTCAGTATCCTTCACCTTAGCTAAACCATTCTCAATAGAAAAAAGCTTCATCTTTACTTGTTTGAAAAACCAGTAAACAAAAGCTTCTGTAACTGCTAAGGGTGCCAAATAAATATCCAAAAGATTTGGGGTAAACAAATAGTCTAGACTCATGAAAAATAATTGTTCTTCCCACCCAGTTGACTTAAATAATTCAAATTTATCACTATAAGAAATGGGAAATAAAGAGCACCAATTAGCTAACCTGGTTGTGAAAGCCCATGTTCAACACATGCAGAAGACAAAGTCCAGAGTTCCTCCAAAGTACACTAGTGAAAATGCAAAATAAGGTATCTGTGAGGGTTGCAAATCTAATAAAATGTTTCCATAATTTTCATTAATTTTGATGGCATGCATTGCTATACGATTCATAAATGAGCAGCATAAATTGCCTTCCAAAAAATGTGTAGTTGCACTTCTCACGACATTCCTTATTTATTACGAAAGGATAGATGTCACTTGTGCCACACATGTCAATAAATGGAAAATATTCTAATAGTTTTTGATCGACAGATGATCGCAGATCAACGACATAAGTTCTATTTCGGGCCAAAGTACTGACACACCCAAATATCTACATAAAATCTCTAGAATAGAGACAAGTGGACTGTGTTGTATGCCATGTACTGGCTCATCATGATTGCATCTTCACAGTTGAGGGCTTGTGCTGGGGCCGCCACCTTGACCTTTATACAATAATCAATATAAATATATTATATATTTTATATATATCTCAACTGTTGATCTAATAATATCTAATAGGTCCTGGTTGATTCCAGAGGATTTTGTTGGCAATGTGTAGCGTTGGAGATCTACCTTCCAAAATTGAACTACAACCATTCATCATTTGTTGATCAAATGGTGGAACAATTTGTTGTGATGGCTGACTTTTTGGTGGTCACATTAGTCACCCAAGGCGATCAAGTGGATGGAAAATTCAAGCTTTGTAAAGGGAGCCAAGGTACTTTTCAATGCGAGATGTCAAGTCCATATGAGTAAGATGACAAGTCCATACAAGGATTTCTTGAATTGGATGCCCAAACTCTCTTAGAGCATGATATGAAGTGACATTTTGGCATTTGGATATTTATTTGTAGGGTTAGTAAGATAGACTGATGGATAGGTAATGATTTTTTGAATTCCCAATTTCCCAGTAGTCATGGCTACAAAGGGATGGAGAAATTTGCTTTCTACAATCAATTTCAACTTTTGGTTGTTCCTTTTTAGCTAATTTTGGTAATTATTTAGTTAGAATGCAGTCTTTTTCCGTAGAGGTTGGGGTTAGAATGGCTACATAGTTGGGTTGTTATCCTTATCTTGAAGGACCTAGTTCTTGTAAGATGAAAAAATGAGTCATAGGAACTCCATGTATGACATGGGAGGATCTGGAAAGATAACAACCAACTACGTGGGAAATAGAGAGGAAGGAGAATGGTGCCTTCTGGCATCAATCTTCTTTCAGTACAACTGGAAAGTGCCTTGGCTCCATAGACAAATGCATCTGGCAACATTATATGATAGATAGTCTTACATCTATCTGATGGGTTGTGGTTAGTGTTCTCTCCCAATCCATTGGTACATCTTTCTGGTAGCCTAGTGATGGATTGTGGATAGTGGTCTCTCCCAATCCATTGGTTCATGTGTTTAGAAGCTAGCTTAGTGTGATGCTTCTTCTGGCTTCCTTCCAAACAGTCCAGACTACAGAAGGCTTCTTCTTTCACCATGTTATCTTTTCTTCCTAAATTTGGAAGAAAACCCCAGCTTTATTCCTACTTTCATTCACATACTCTTCCTGCTCCAGCGGCTAGGGATCAAGCGAAGGTTTCTTCTTCATTGTGTTGTAAGGAAAATATGAGGGAAATACACAATGTTCAATTCTCTATCAACTGGAAATATTTATCCAGCGAGGGTCCGAGGGCTTCTTCTTTTACCATGTAACCTTTATTATAAAGGGATGTCATCTTTATGTTGTCATCTTTCTATAACAGTTGTTTAAGTTTTTTGACTTAATAAAATGAGAGATGATTCTAATTCTAATTTGTTAATTTCATTAATTACACATATTGTTAATCTCTTTTCTGAAGGATTCAAGGAATGATTTTGATTAAACTTATCTTTTACATATATTCTGAATTATAATACTTCCAGAATCAACCAATTGATCTAACCATAAAATAATAAAACTTAAAAGTTCTAGAAGTATGTTATTATCTAAAAATAATAGATAATAAAACAAGAATTAAAATGTTGACAACAATTGTAATCTATATCAATAATCCATATTAATATATTATATTAAACAAAAGAGTTTCAGTTTACAGTTAGAGGATTTTTTAATATTTACATAGTCTTAATCCAAGCCCAAGGTACCCTAACATGAACCTTGGATAAAGGCGTACATAGAAAAGGGAAAATTCAAAATAGATTGTAAACCTAATAAAATGTTTCCATAAATGAGCTGCGTAAATTACCTTCCAGAAAATCATGTAATTGCACTTCTCACGACATTCCTTATTTATTATGAAAGGACAGATGTCACTTCCACTACGCATGTCAATGAGGCATAAGTTCTATTTTGGGCCAAAGTACTGATACACCCAAATTTCTACAGTTGAGGGCTTGCGCTCTGCCGCCACCTTGACCTTTATACAATAATCACTATAAATATATTATATATTTTATATATATCTCAACCATTGATCTAATAATATCTAATGGCTCCTAGTTGATTCTGGAGGATTTTGTTGGCAATGTGTACCATTGGAGATCTGCCTTTGGGAATTGAAATACAACCGTTCATCATTTGTTCAATGGTTCATCAAATGGTGGAACAATTTACAAGTGGAACAATTTTCTCTATCATTAATTAGAATCGTACTATTGATTTGATTGATGGCATTTAATTAGCTAGATTAGCCAATGCCAATTGAGTTCATTAATGGTAAGTGACATACCGCATAGATTAGCCAATGTAAGTTTCCAGGGTACGGCAGAGTCAATTAAATGGGGTTGCTTTTTATTTATTACACATTTGTCACGGTAGTACATGTCATGTATATATGATAGTGTTTATTGTTTCAACCTTATATTGCAATACTAAGTTTCAGATAGTAGAAGAATCAATAAACTATAAAAGTTCAAATTAATTGCTTTCATTATAGCAGTTGTGCGAAGAAAGTAAGTTATCAAGTACTTATTTTGTGATCATTCATGATTTTGAATTTAACTGTGTGATAGAGTTATCAGTTTATAGATGTAGAATAGTAATAAGTATGATGGAAAATTTGATTTGTGTGTGGCTATGCAGGATGTTATTGCTTTGCATTTCTCGAAATGAACAAATACGAGAATTCGTCAAGTGGAATAAATCATGTCAAGAATTGACACTTTAACATTTGCAAATGATGCATTCTATTCTGGGTGGTGGGTTGATGATGGGGAGCTTCATACACTAACTTAGTATATGCTTGGCATGACTTGCTAATATCGGTGGCAATACTCTGATTCACCGTTACACCCGGTCAACACTTGTATCTGATGAAATGTACATTCTCCACACGCATTTGCAATATACACTCATCGGTGGGACTTGAGTTATCAGTCGGACTTACCACAGAGTCACCGATTCACCGATTCCTCCTGATGGATCCTTTGTCAATGGCTCGATTCTCTCTTCGGCTAGACCACCCTCGTCGTTCTAAGTGAGGAATGCTTTTCTGACAGCCTTTGTCTCACCGACAACAATTTCAACTCCAACTCCTCCTATCAAACCCTAGCACATGGAGATGCTAGGCGATCTACTGTGCGTCTTGCGCTATCCATATTCTCTGTGCCGTCGAACAGGAAAACAAAATAGGAAACACAAAGAGATATATATACAATGAAGCCATTCCACTGATTTCGACAAAAAACTCACTAGTGGAATGCTTCACATCGACATATTGCAACAACAGAAAGCACAAAATGGAAAGGAAATCTACAGCTATGCAATTTCGTATTTACAGAGAATGGAAACAAATAGACAACATAGAAAAGATCAATTTATCCTTAACAAACTGCGTGATTACATTTAATCCTTCTCTTGCTTCGATCTGATTACAATGATAGTGATATGCACATTTGGTTCCATCCTCTGCATTTATAAACTCGCCCAGAGTAGTACCAAATGCAATTCCAAGCGGCTAGGAGACAACCATTTTTAAATAGCCTCCAACTGCCCTACTGCCTATTTTTGGCATTATGCTATTTTTGGCATTATGTGGTTACAATTTGACAAAAGTGCCCTAAGTCACTTGGGACTTACAAAATAAACCTAAACACAAACTGAAATGGCATGCATTGGTCAAATAGACCTTATTACAACACAAAACATGATTCAAATGCCTCATGGAGGCCACCTGGTGTTAGGTGCTCCTGCACCAGTTGAATCTCCCACACATGCATGCATGTATGAGAAATTAGAAATTTGAATTGACGCATGGAATTGGTATTGCAACTCAATTGCCAGTGACCTTGAGGAAATCAATTTAATTCTCCTTTACTGGCCTTATTGTTACCCATACCTAGTGGTTTCTTATACACATAAAGCAAGGTTCCATAGAAAATCATTTACTGACATTGTGAATGAGGACATAATTGAATTTGTAATGGAGCCATTGCCTGTTAATAGGATAATTATGGACTACAGTGAAATATTCATTAAGCATCATTGAAAAGAGGAACCAAAAAGATTTTATAGGATCAAAGCAAGGTTTCAAGGTCAAAGGGTATGAGTTTTGTTTAGAACTTTGAGGTTGGTTAGATGTTCATGTACGTTGTAATTCCCCAATCTTTTTTGAAGGGTGATGTTAAATTTTAATAAAAAATATAGAAGTAATTACATTTTGAAATTAACACGAGTTTAATGGCAAATTGCAATGTATACAAATCATAGATGGTTCAAATTTTCAATATTAAATAACATTCATCACATGCAAAAAAGAAATGAGTTCAATGGCAATGTATAACAATGTATAAAAAGGGCAAAGATAAATGGATGTGTTATGTCAATTCAAATTTTTATGGTTTTTAAGTTATCACAATTTCTTTGCAAAATCCCCAAGTAAAAACACTGCAGCTGGTGTTGGCTAAGGCATTTAGGGTTTATCCTTCTAATTCATCATTGACCTATGTAGCCAGTTTCCCTAACTTAAGTTGTTCTTTTATCCCCTTGGTGGTCATCAAGTTACTGGCCCCTTTGCTCTAAGTTACCAGCCCCGAGCACCTTTATTTTATTCTAAGTCTGATTTCATCACAGGCATCGCAACCTCCATTTAAGCCTATATTTCTGAAGCTGCGACGGTGCATGAAGACACCACGTATTCCCTGTGGGTCCTTGTTTTTAATCGCCTTGATCTATTTTAATATTATTTTGATATATTTTTAATATTTATCGAGGCCTCGGGCGTATCCCCTCCAAGCCTCTAACATGTGGCAATCTCTACTGTCTTGTCGCAAGGATTTGCCTTATCGCAGCCTTGCTTTAAGCTAAAAACTTAAAGCTGGGACGATGTGATAATGCACCATGTTTATATTATATTATTGAATGCCAACGATTGAATAATTATTATATATTATAATATATTGTATCAATATAATATAATATATAATAATAATAATGATTAATTATATTATATGATTAACATCATATATTATATTAATATCAATACTAATACTAATACTAATACAATATTATTTATTATATTATATATTATTATTACTAATACTAATATAATATATAATATAATATATGAGGTTAATCATATTATATAATACAATATATAATATAATAATAGTTATATATTATTAATAATTATTGTATAATTATTGAAGTAGCAATACTTTTCCCAGGCATTATATGGCTCTCCCACGAGAGCTTCTAACAACCCTACCAGTGCGAGGAATAATGAATTATAATTATTAATGACAACACGAACCGAAGATTGACGCTACAAAAATCTAGACAACGAATAAATGCATCTTTCACCTGAGGCATGTGTTCATTAACGAACTTCCTTTAAATCCTAGAGGTCTCTAGAAAAATGACACTCGTTTAGCTTGCTCAAAATATAGGATGGAGACTCCCATAAGGCTCCACTGCAATAAGCGCTAGGTCACCTTTTTGGATCGTATCACAAATTGCAGACTGATGATCATTTGTAAGCAACAAAACAAACTCTTCCTTGAGGCAGTGAAGAAGGTCCTGGGTAAAGACTTCTTGGTCTTAGAGGATAGATATAGGGTAAATACAGACATTTCCTCGTGCTTTCTGGCTTCTTTGTTTGACCTGGGAGAGGCAATGGTGGATGCATTGGTGATTCTACGGGAGGTATTCACTCTGGATATTCTTCTAGATGACGTAGATGTGGTAGTTTTTATAGAATTGGGGGTTGGGATCCCATGGACGAGAGACCTGGAGAAGCTGCAGGAGGAAGAGGAGGGCGTAGCTAGGCAACAGTTCCTGCTAAACATGAATGAGCAGCAACTAGGAAGGCAAAGGATTTGGGCAGCTCGTGGGAGAGACTTTCTTCAACGGGAAATTGGAATGGATAGAGAGGAGACTCCGATATGGATTGATCAATTTGCAAACATTGTGAGTGCGAGAGAATTCTACTGGTCGTAGGAGTGGTCAAGTTCCCAGGGTCACTTGTTTTGTAATTGTCACGCTAGGGTGGTAGGGTGGCAATTTTTTGAGCCGGTGCTGTGTGTTTTTAGAGTCTAGGCTGGTAGATTAGAGGGATAATTTTGGGAATTTTCTTGGCACTATATAGTGCTTTTGTTTTTTGGCACAATGAGTGCTCTTGTATTAATCTGCAAAGAGCCCTCTAGGCTCGAACTAAATGTAAATTTTTTGTATTAATATAATTTCCTACACATGGTGCGGTTTACCAATCAAAAAATGTGTTTCTATCCTATTATTATAATTACTTTTGGATGATTAATTACTTTCTACATTATTATTGATGTGTTTATTTGATTCTATTAGTTATTATTCAATTAACATATGAAGTTGTAGAATTGTGTTTCTATCATATTTTTGTTATTACTTTTGGATGATTAATTACTCCCTACATTGCTATTGATGTGTGTGTTTTATTTTGTTAACTATTGAATTTAATCTTCAAGGATAATATATTTTAATCTTGGTGTATTGCTTCTTTTGTTTTCAACATTCGTTTTAGTTTTTGCTACCTCTTTTCTCTAGACAAGGTTAGATTAAGCCATTTAACAAGGAATTGACCTTTAGAATCTATTATTATCATATATTTATTATAATTATTATCATATATTACATTATTATTAGATAATAAAATAATATATGATAAAGCTAATAAGGTTTAGAATAAGGTTTTAATTTTTTATCTAATAAGGTTTAGAATAAGTTATCCCCTCCAAGCCTTTGACATGTGGCATTCCAATGTCCCGCCAAAGGTACTTTCCTAAAATGTGGCATTTTATCATAATTTGGTACATAAATAAAACATTAAATGTAACACTAATGAGATTTATAAAGTATAAACATAACCATAACCCTTATTAGATTAAAATTTAAAACTTTATTCTAAACCTAATTTAAGTGACTCTAAAAGTTATAAGTTATCAGAAATAATTAAAACTGCTAGTAAGATTCATCATGAGAGAAGTAATAATTTATAAATCCTTGATTGTATTAATTCTCAAATTCTCAATTGTCAGTGACTTAGTTACAAAAAATACAAATGGAGATAACTTGATAATATGCTCTGATGCATAAACAATTTACATTCTGTCATTTAATTCAATTGGGGAGAATACATCATACAAAATTACTCACATTGCATAGACCAAAATCACCTATAATTTATTGCTCCTAAACATAGACTAGACATAAAATTACAAATGGTGATTACATCACATACTTCTGCACCATACATTATATTCCTCCTTTGCTGGCCAGTTGTACTTCAAAATTTTATCAACTCTTTGCATAGAAGTTGTGTACCTAGTGTCTAATGATATTTTAGTTTCTTTCACATTGCACATGATCAATCTTGCTCCTAGTGATGATTGATTTGATGGAGACAGGAACTATGCTACCAAATTGCGCTTTCCAATATGATAGACTTTTCAGTGCCATTTTTAGTACAAACTGGTGGTAGGGAATACTTTTCAAGAGACTTAAAGCTATTAAATTTGTCCTTCAGCATTATATCAAGTCGGTCATGAAAAGAAGAGACTTCATTCAAAAGGCCTATGACTTCATGTGTGTCGATCACTCCATCTGGCACATCAGAACCTACACTGGCACTATTATAAATATGATTCATCACATGCACACAGAGAATCCAAGTACCTAGAATATCCCTTAAGGTTGACTCATTGATAGTGTAACTTTCAATTGCCTTTTCCAAATTACTTAGACAAACCCATGCATCATCTAGTTTATTCAACACTTTACTCATCTGATGATCCAAGAAGTTTTTAATCAGAGCTACTTGTTCACTTTTGTGCTCTTTTTTGAGTTTGTCAATCAGACTGTTACTCCTTCTCAAATTCTCTTGTAATTCAGTAACACCAATAGAATCTCCTTCATATCCTAATGAACTATTTAGACTAGACACATAAGATGCTGATAAGACTTCAATTCTAGTGGAAGGAACAAATGATTTGAGCTTGTTGTACTCATGTAATAGCTTCATATAATCCTCCCTCTGTTTGTCTAGTTCTGCTTGTAGCTTCTTTGCTGCAGCTTCACTAAATTTTGTTGTGGCTACCACCAATGATGCAGCCTGAGGGACAGTGGTGTCTATTAATCTTCTTTACAATTAACTAGCCTATGAGCTCATTTATATCCCTTGTCACTTGTGGTTTATTACCACATGGAGCCATAGCCCAAATAGCCAAAGTCTCATGATTGGCATTAAAACTTGCTCCAAACAATTTTTTTACTTGCTCATGTGTCAATTCTTCATCATCAAATTTATCTTTCCTTCTAATAGTATCCATAGCAATAGTGGATGAGATATCCCATCCTGGCAAGAGCAATAAACCACTTTCCTTTACTAACCTTCTTCCTTCCTCAAAGGTAATGCTACTAACATCCATGTCAACTTCCTTCAAAACCCTTTGAGCAATTGCCACCTTATCCTCATTTTCATCTTTACCTTGTTCCTCATTCAACTTCTTTAAATACATCTCAGGCTTCCTTTGCATAAATAAAGCTCTGAATTCCTTTGATTTAATGAATTCATCATTAGATAGAAATTCCTTGCAATCCAATGCCCTGACATCTTTTACAGATGCACTGCTTTCTTGCAGGCTCAATAAAGTACTTGATGGGGGAGGCATTGGCAAATGTATTTCATTCCTAAGAGGTGACCTTAACACCTGTTGCACCTCATCACAGTCAATTTGGTTTTCCTCAACCTCCTTTGTCAAGGAGTAATCAACTAAAGGTTGATTTTCAACAGTTGGTTCAGAGGGAGGAAGTGAACTCCATGCCTCTCCTATAACCTCCTCAACCATAGATTGAGTAGGTTCTTCAATATTTTCCTCAGGCAGCAGCTGCTTCTCAGGGGACACTGGCTTCCTTTTGGCTACATTAAACTTGAGTTCCTTGACATGTTCCAACATCACTTGCATCCTAAGAATAGGATCATCAATTTCACTAAAGGCATCATTATATGCAAGGTTATTCAACTTCCTCTACCTTTCTCCAAGGAGAATGAGACCCCAATTTTCTCTTCACAATTTAATCTCTTCCTCTGAAACATAATTTCTAAGCAAATCCTCCTGCTCATCGAAGCAATGCTAGAACCCTGATCTGTGTTTCCCTCTCCTTACACTGTCAATAAAGTGCTCAGGATCATAATTACTATGGTCTATTGTGGGCAATCTGTATTGCTGCAATTTTGCCAAGAAAGCCTCCAAACCTTCTTTAGCACTGATAAAGAAACCAAGGAAACTGATTGTTGAAGTAAGGAAAGTCCCCTTTTTACTATTTCTCAAGTGAAACTTATCCGATTCATTTAGTTGCCACATAATCTCCAAAAATGCAACCCTTTTTGGCACATTCTTGGGGAATAAGTGGGGTCTGACATTTGCCCTATAAACCCTGGTTATAGTTACATTCTTGTAAAGGAACCAATCAGCCCAATTGTGATCAATCACACCATCTGGTTTTCTCTCCAAAGGCTTTATCAAGTCCATTATCTCCTTGGAGAGCCTAGGCCCTCTCCTGTCCTAATAGTCCCAACACCCTTTGCACAAAATGCTCCTCAAACACCAGGTAATTTGCATTGCTGCAAAATGAGTCCCATAAGTGTACTTTGCCTTGAATTGACATAGGCTCTTCATCCTTGGTCTGATGTTGGATTTGCAATTCACTGCCACAGATTCTTCCCCCATAGTGCAATAAAATATGGCATAACAAGGAATACCTAGAAAAGGTGGGGGAATTATCTCCCTATTGAGTCCTACCAATTCCTTATGGATTTGTTCAACCAGATATGTAGCATAATCAAATCTTCTATACTGGTATTTATCTTGTATATCAACAATCATGACCAATAAATGATTTGGTATCAGGGGATTATAATTGATCCCAAAAACTTGATAGATGGCATAGTAATGTTGGGAAGAGACACTGCTAGGCATGATACATGTTGTCATTGATGGCAACTAAGATCATCCCAATCATCCGCATAACACAATTTGTTCTTACCGGAAGTCAGATTCAGATTTTGTCTAAGTCTGGATAGTTAGGAACAGAGCAGCAACAGGGTCTAGTATTTTGGTCTAGATCTCTTCGTCGGGAAGTCATGATTAGCTGTGGATCTAGGGGAGTCATGTGCATTGTCAAGATAGTCTAAATCTAGATTTTTGTCCTCTCGTGATGAAGGATTCAAAAGATATTAGCCTTTGAGTACCGGGTTCCAGTTTGTCAGAGAAGACAAAAGAAGAATAGGCCAACCTTGAAGAAGATCTTGATTCCAGATGTATGGAAGTAGTTTGTTGAACAAATGATAATGATCAGTGACAGTGGCCGACATGAGTAATGATTTTCAAGAGCAAGTTTTAGTCCACACCTTAAGTTATGCATAGATTTAGCCGATAGAGCAGAGCATTCATAAAAGTTCTAAGTGTTGTTGAAGCTGACTGGTAGAATGATTGCAGATCATATTGTGGATATATATAGTTGATGAAATTGGATGATTCAATGTGTAAAAGTGTGTGTGAAAAAGGCAAATGTGAGAAGAGCAGAAATCCAAAGTGCGAATGAAGGCAGAACAGTAAGAAGAGCAAAGTAAAGATGTAATGTGTAAGATCAATTTTTGCACTTAACCGGAACTAAAATTCTTGGATAAGTAGATGCTATTAATCAGTTCAAATCTCTTTTATTCTTTTGTAATGTTTCATAGGTAGTGAGCCTTCTACTTGAGAAGTGAGCTCTGGGCAGTGAGCCCAAATGCATGTGCATTCCCATTTGTAAAAATACTTTTAATAGGGTATTAATATTTGTGGGTTAACCCCCACCATGGTTTTTCCCTTAACCGGGTTTCCACGTCAAAATCCTGGTGTCAAATGTGCTATTTATGTTTTTTGTTCACATGTTATTGATTGATGCTGAAATGATTATATCATTAAATTGATTAAAAAGAAAAAGGACTGAAAATGTGTGACAACTGATTCACCCCCCCTCTCAGTTGTCTGGACCTAAACCAACAAGTAAGTCTTCACAAAGTAGTCTTCAAACATGTCAATGCTGAAAGATTATGTTTCATGGTCAGATATTTTAAAATGTTTGCCCATGCTTCTTGGCCTGTGAAGAGGTAACTTGTAGCTTTTGTAAGCCTTCCTATTTCTTTTGTATTCCTTCTTTAGCTCCTCAATAACAATTCTTTCATGGGCCAGGGGGTTTAGACCAAACACTTCAATTATCAATTCTCTATTTAGATGGAAAAGTTACTTACCCTCATAATTTGATAGCACCTGAGTGTTTGAATCGTACCTCTGGCTAATTGCTTGAATGAGGTTCACATTTACAAATACATTGGGGACAACTATTTTCCCTAAATCCAAATCCCAAATGTGTGAAATGGGTTTTTCCAAGGCACGACGGTTGTATCCAAACTCAAATAGCTCCCACCTTCCTATTGGTAGGATTGCATCCTTAATGTAACTATGGAAATCATTAAACCTATCTGTCAATTCCCTGGTACCCTGGGCATGTTTATATTTTTTAGAAGATCTTGAGAGCTGGTTTATAAGGTCTTGGGATAAATCCCTCTTCATTTTACCCCCATGGCCGGACCTCTAACTCATAATTACAGGCAAAAGGAGTAGGACAGGCTACAAGGAAAAAAGGGGGTGAGGACTTGACAACTCTAACAACTTGGGAGGGGAGTCAATTTAGTTTTCCTTAATGTTCAAATGTAGTTATGCAGGTCAAAGATATCCCTATTGATCAAGATTCAACATACCAGTTTATGCATTCACCCTGCACCTGAACTTTGAAGTCGTAATAACCAGCTACAATGCTACTTAGTCAAAACCTGCTTCAACTCGCAGAAGTCTTCACTCTTCAGTGTGCTTAGAATTGCATTTGCAATGTGCATAATGGACTTCAAAATGGAGGATGATTCAATCCATTTATTTCCTGTCATCCTCTCATTTATTTCTCAATTAAACACAACATGCCACGAAGTGCGAACGGTCACATCCTTTTAATATCAACTGTTCGATCAAGACCAGACCTTGATCTTTTCAATATCGCATGTCAGCACCATATCATGGCCTTGAACGAAGGACAAACACTTTAAAGCTATGCGGTGTGCTAGACCATTATATCTTTATTAGTTGAATACCTTAAAACACCACTGTTGATATTATTTATTATATAATATATTATAATAATATATCTAATATAATTATATAATAATATAATAATATATATAATTATATATCTAATAATTACCCAATATATCGTTGCCAGTTAGATGGCTGTAGTTGAATTCTGGAACGAAATGTCCGGAGCTCTAGACTTGCGAACTCATACCTCTGGAATCAATCTAGAGCCGTTAGATTTACAAAGATCAACAGATGAATAATTATTACATATAATATAATATAATTATTATGTATATAATATAATATATAATTCTAATTATTATATAATATATTATAATAATATATCTAACCTATATTATATCATCAAAGTGGGCTCGACTTCATATAAAGGGAGCTTCAGACTTTAGTGTCATGTATCACCGTTCGATGAATGTTTCGATGCCAGATGGACGACTATAGTTGAATTTCGGAACGAAAGTCCGGAGTGCTAGACTTGGGAACTCAAACCTCTAGAATCAATCAAGAGCCATTAGATTTACAAAGATTATTGGTTGAGATTATACAATAGTTTTCAATTCCACCGCTTGATGTACGTGCTGTATAAGTATTAAATTATTAATTCAGGCTGTAGACTTGCATGTCATCCTTAAAATTCGTTTGAAGTGGGAGTACTCAGTAGTAGTACAACTACAACTACAAACTTGTACTGATAGTGAATAATAGAATAGACTATAATAGCTTTTAAAAAATTTAACTTCCTAGAGAATAAAATAAAATTTATAACTTTAATAAAAGAATGTAAGATGTTTCACTCGCTTTACTTCATAGTTGGCACTTAGAGTCAGCATCTAGCAATTTTAATTGATAGTATTTGGAAGCAAGAGGGTCAAGGACTCAAGGAGATTGCAGCACACTAGAAATTTTAATATTGATTGTGTGATTCCACGAAGTCACTCAGTGCTAGTCTTTGTATTCATCTTTTTCGGGTAAGTGAAATATAGAAATCCTTCATTCCTATTACTATTGCTATTACTATTCTCCTTGAAATTTTAGTTTTTTCAATCTTGGGGACTGGGGTTTAGGGTTGAGTGTTTACAAGCATGTCTACCAGTACTACTAGACCAAAAATTGGCAATACCAAAGAAAGAGATAAAATAGACTACGCCGGACTGCTGAAAACCCCAGGTTTTACAGATGAATACCATGATATTTATGACCCTGTAATCTTTAGAAGGTTTACCTCAACACTTAGATTTCATTGGAGAATAAGGTACGTAAAGTGTAACCTGACCCAAAAAAACCAATACCAAATAGCCTGATGACTGCACCATGGGTGGTTGGATTGGGATGCCTGATGTTGCCTGAGGTTTTCCCTTGCCCTAAATTTATCATGGTCTGTGCCTAGAATTATGATGAAAATAGAAAAGTAATAGTTATAAAAGATAGCCAGGAAGTAATGCTTCCCATTAATAGAGATTATTTTGGCAAATTGTTGGGTTTTACTACTGAAGAATGCGGAAAAGTCCACATAAACCTAGAAAAACTTGCTAGTACTTATGAAGCAGTTAGTGAAAATGATAAATTTACTTGGGTTGATACTAGGTGGTGTTTACATGTGGTGAAAATACCTATTGCTCAATGTGCATCTTCCATTAGAGACGAGGAAAATTGTTGGATGAGTTTTTTTTGCTCTGCATATTTTTGAAATTGATCACCATTGTCTCTCTAGGTTTATACCGTGCTCTAGGTGCAAGAAGTATAGCCTTTTTTTTTGTATGCCTGCATTTATTGCAGCTTCTTGGCCATTTAAATGCTTCATATCACTTCTAACCTAGCATTTGTTGCTGTTGTTGGCAGTTCTTTGGCTCTAAACAATGGCTCCTCCACCGACCAAGTATCCTCAGAAGTTTGTTCTAAAGCTGTTCCATGAGGTAAGCCCTTAGACTCTCCTGCTGATGTGATCTTACCATCACATGAATTTGATACTGCTTGTTTATGGTTAGAACAGCATACTCTCATTGGTTATTTTGTCGGGAAAACTCCCCCTGAATCTATGCTCAAAGAATGGGTCCAAAAGGCTTGGGTCCCTCATGGGGTCAGCCTTGATATGATCCAGAATCTGACCAAAGGCTTTTTCCTTTTACGCTTTGCGGAAGTTAGCCATGTTCAAGCAATTTTGAACCATGGCCCTTGGTATGTTCGGTCTTCCCTATTGGTCTTCCAACAATGGACACGGGATTTTGTGGCCTTTGATGATACCAAACACAGAGTTCCTATGTGGATTGAATTCCCTGGTTTGCCTTTGCCCTGTCTGCATTTCTTGCATGACATTGCCTCTTCTTTAGGAAGAGTTATTTGTGTTGAACCTGATAGGTTCTTTCAAACATGCCCTCAAAGGCATGTCTGTGTTGAGGTGGATCTTTCAAAAGACCTCAAGGAATTTATTGACATTCAAATTGGCCCCCTTTGGCACACCCAGAAAGTCACATACTTCAATTTGCCCAATACTTGCTATCGTTGTTAGTCAATAGAGCATAAAATTAGGGATTGTCCTCTTACTGTGCCTCGAAACTGAGTTCCTCCCAGGGAGACTGTACAGGCACGCCCTGTAGCAAACCATGTATCAACTATACCCAAGGAGGTGGTTTCTAAACCAATGGACACTTGGGCTACTGTTACCAATCACAAACACAGAGCGAAACCCTATGCGGATGTTCTCAAACCCGCTGAAGCAGTTAAAGAGGTTTCAAAGATTTCTACAAATGGCGGGAAGGACAACAATAAGAGCCCTCTTGTGTTACCTTCACAACGAGCATCATCGCCAAGGGCAAGAGCCCATGTCAATCCTTCTGTGTCGCCTTGCAAGTGCTCTCGTAGCCGTGAGCTTCCTGAGATGGGAGAAATTGTTCAGGAACTTAAAAAGCATCAAATCCCTCCTCTCCAATTTGGGTCAAACCCCACTGACTTTCTTCAGAATAGTTTTGCTTCATTTGGAAACCTAGATTCTGGGGAGATGGTGGAGGATTTTAAATGAATTTTCTCTCTTGGAATGTTCGAGGTCTCACTGACCTCTCTAGGAAGTACTCTATTCATGATGCTCTCTATCATTATGTTTCTCTTGATGTTTTGTGCCTGCAAGAAGTTAAAGTTACATGCTTTCTTTTGTTTTCAGCTTGCCGTTGTATTTGGCCAGCCAGTAAACTTTTTTCCACCACCCATGAGGCTGGCAAAGGTGGTGTAGCTACTCTTTTGTCCCCTTGGTGGCATGATTCAGTGGTGGATCATGGGGTGGATCCCACCAACCGGTTAGTCTGGATGCTTCTTAATATTAATAATCACTCTTTTGGGATTATTAATAGCTATGCTTCAAATGATGCATTAGAAAGATTTGCTTTGTGGCGGTGGATTGTGAATTCAATGCTCGTGGCCACGTGGCTTATTTGTGGAGATTTTAATATGGTTGAAATGGCTACTGACAAGGATGGTGTTCTACCTTTTCGGTGGCCAGCTAGCGAAAGAGAGGCGTGGTTCCATATATGCAATAAATTGAGATTTTTTGATCCCAATGTTGGCCGCCGTCACTCTAGTCTTTATGGCATACTTGGTGCAATTTTTGGGCTGGAAATGATAGGGTCTTTAAACACCTTGATCGTGCTATGATTTATGCACAATCTTTTTTTAACTTCTCCACATCATCCACCCTTCCTGTGCAACCATTAATGGATGTGACGTTGTCAGATCACTTTCCAATTCAGTTTGCCATTGAATGGCAGCTCACTCAGCCATGCACCATGAAATCTCAATTTTTTTATGAACACTTCCTTGCTTGCTCATCAACCCACCTTGGCACACATTTCAATTGTTTGGAATTTAGAATGCCAGCTATTGCATGCTACTGGCTAGATTAACTGTGGAATGATGCTATTACCCACACAGCAAGGTTTCTTCGCATCTATGGCCGTCAACTAGCCATTTTTAGGAGAAGGGCTTATGAAGCTACTGTCACTGCTTTGAAATTTGCTTCTGAAGCCTTGGCTACTAAGCCTTTTTCTCCTTCTAAGAAAGTCCTTGTTGCCAATTTAAGGCATCAAAAACAAATGGCTGACTGCCATGCTACTAGAGGAGCACAACTTAAGCCAGAATGCACTAGCTAAAAAATGGGGACCGTGTTTCTAAGGAGTTTTTTCTTGCTCTTCGAGCTTGTTACTAATTTTGTTGTTCATACTTAAAATTAGTTGGACCTAAGTGTAATTGTTCAGAAGAAATAAAATAAAACTTCAAAGTTATGCATTCATTGAATGGTTGATGCATTGATAGAGTAGAGAAGGATATCCAATTGTCAGGATAACCCATCAGTCCAATCAAGACTGATAAGTTATCATGACAAGAGAATTGATTGTCAAGAAATCAAACATTCAAGAAAATAGTTGTTCTACACAGTTTGATCTTTCAGGAGTTATAAGTTAGATTGATTATTCAGTTAATTAGTTTTGGATAAAAGAAAGAAATATATTGTATTGCACTGTTATTTCATGTCATGTTTGGAACATACATTCAAGTATCTGTTACTTTATCTCATGCATTGATTGCAAAAGGAAATACATATACATCATATGCATAAGAGAAATTAACTGATCATGTTTAAAAGAAGTGTTCAAATGTGTCCCACACAAGCCATGGGAGTAACTAGACTGAGCAATTGTAGACATGCAAGCTATGCATCTATTTGATAAAAGAGAAAGAAATGAACACATGATAAGGTTAAACACCCATCATTGCCTGATGATGGAGATTGTTGTTATTGTCAGCCTTCAAGTATTCATCTTTCAATCTTCACTCCAAGCCATCATTAGTTGAACCTGCAAAATTTTGGGGACAGCCCTGTTAGTGCTCCAGATGTTTAAAATTATCACATGCTTTTATCAAATAGAGACATCTACTTATCATATCATGCATTCAGATGAGAAATCAGATAAGATATATGCCACAAATCAAGAAGAAATCATGAAGAAGATTAATCAACACAATCAAGTACTTTTTTATGCTAACTTGTTTGTTCACTGTGCAAGTAGAGGACAAGTTTTGTTGCTGATTTGAAGACAAATAAACATGTGGATTAAATGTGTCTCCCACAAGGGTTTGAGCCCAGCATGTTTCTTTTCATTTTTGAAAAGAGTATCAGAAAAGATAGGATGCATCATTCTAAGCTATATCATGCATCATGTAATCAACTTAGAGAAAAGATATGTCATCATGACATTATTACAGTTGATTGGAGAAAATCAGAGTAACATGACTGATTCAAGATTGACAAAAAAAAGTGCAAAAATTAGATTACAGTCATCTAGGCTTCAGGAGCCATCTATGATGATACAAGTTTTCAGATTAATGTGCCTGATAAAAGAAGAGAAATAGAATAGATCTTCTAAGATACCATAACTAGTGTATCATTTGAACAGTTACAAAATAAATCATGTAAAGGTATCATTTCATTATGACAAAAGAGTAAGAGGTAGGTGACATGATACATGTACTCAGAGTGTGCAGTCATCCTGAAAGAAGAATATGAACTTTGCAAAAGGCTATCACCAATGCCTCAAAACTTCAAACCATCAAGATACATGAAGATACAGTGAAACAATTCAACTGGAGCAGATGGGTCTTAGTTTTCAAAGATGAAACAACCAAGCCAAGAATCTCATATGATTCAGGCATTAAGGAGAGCCTATAAATGAAGATGAATGCTACAGTCCAAATGTAGTTAGATGTTCAAGCATCCAGGGATGAAGCACATGATGCATAGCAAATACCAGAACACAATGAAGGGTCATCACTGACATGATAGTCAAGCACAAATTCAAAAGCAAGACACAGCCATGTCTAGAGCAAAGAGGGAGTCCAAATACATTAAGCACAGTGGAGTGACAAGAAAGCTATAGACCAAAGATAACAAGGTGATTTCCATGCATTTCATCACTATTTTGATCTAACAAGCTTTATCTCACATGCCTAAGCTACAATGATGCCATGGTATAGCCAATAAAATGCCATAAAGAAAGATACATTGCAAGAAAAAGACAAGTATAGTCACCTTCACCATTAACAGTCAGGACAATAAAGTGGCTTCTACAAGTAAGATACAGTCAGGGTATATTACAGTTGCCATATCCTTCTACAGGAGTACATCAAATGATGAAGCAGAAACAACAGAAGAAGATGCTACAGATTGGATTGATAATTCACAAGGTAAACAACCCTCTTTCTTTTATGCCATTATTCTATCATGATACAGTCATAGTAAACAAACATCAAAGGGGAAAAATGCATGATACATATGATACTATGAGATCCAAATGATGAGATAAGCAGTGAGTATGCAAGAATATGTTATCCGTGCTACAGTTGTATTTAAAGGATGCAATAGACATCCAAGTGATGAGATAAGCAGGAGAGATAAGAACATGTTATCTATGCTACAAGAATACCTTAAGAATGCCACAGACAGTCAAGGAGAAGATAACATGATATCAATATCTATGCCATGGTAGAATCCAGATGCAAACAAAGATAGTTAGACAGTGCAGGAGATCATCACACATGACATCAGTCCATCATCTTACAGTTGGCAGGCAAAAAGAGATACAAGATTTTGATATACAAATAAGCTAAAGAAACCATTTATGCTACAGGAGAGCCTTCTAGAAGTGTCAATGTATGATATAGACGGAGAAATGATAACAGTCATTCATACAGAATATCAAAAAGACTTGTTATCATACCTCCTAGCTACGGTGGAGGACAAAAAAGATAAAATGTATTATCATCCATGACAATCACATGGAGTAGGAAGTGAAGGTATTGTGTGAAGCAAAGAAAAACTCCATTTATTAATACTTCAAATCTTAATTCTTTTTGTCTATAGGAAAAGTACAATCATAGCCATGCCAGAAGAACAAGATTTCTCATAATCGAAGGTATACTCATCTGCAAGTTAAACAAGATCTTTTCAAAGAAATATCAAACCCTTATTTCTTACAAGTAAAAGAAAGAACAGTGAATACCATAGGAGAGTGGCCGTGATAAGGTGGAGGCCTTGAAAATGCAAGAAAATAGCAAACCCTCATCTCAAGATCTCAAACCCTCAGGTTTTTTTGCATCTACAGACAAGTCAAGACTAAAAAGAGATATATACAGTCATAGCCGACAGTGATAAGCCATTTTTTTGCTATAAAATACAATACCCATGTCTACATACAGCCTTGTCATTCTTCAAAGTGTAAAAACTAGAGACAAATGAAGCTACAGAGGTGAAGAATGACAAGTGCTTATCTCTTTTTTGTTGACAGGAAGAGAAGATCTTTCCACGGCCTTACAATAGCCTTAAGCTTTCGAGAACAGGTGAAGAGTTGCAAGAAGAAAGATATAGAAATAGGAAAGAAAGGTGTTAAAAAATGCATAATGATGGAGAGAGCCATGAAAGAGGAAGGAGGCCATGGCCATTAAAGAGAAATAAAGCTACAGATCAATAAAATGCCTCATATAAAACTCAAGCAAGTGTTACCTTCTTCCTTATGATGTAGAGTTCTAAAGATTCAACCAAGAAAATCCATTGAGAGGAGTGAAAAAACCAGAGATATGTTTCAAACATTCAAACCCTAAGCTGATAGAGTAAAGTTGTAGAGCAAATGAGGAGTATGCCAAATGAAGAATGAGCAACTTTTAGGGTTGTCTCTTTACTTTTGTTTGAAGTTTCTTTTCTCAAGTGTGCTTTTTGACTTGTAAAAAACAAATAATTACCTTATCCAAGAAGTGCCGTGGTCAAGACTTTGGTCTTGAAAGATCCTAACCATCATAACATGGAGTGGCTGACAACAATGCTTAGGACTTGATTTTTATTAAGTCAAGAGGGCCGATATGATGAAAGAGAAAGGTTTCATGCCTTATAAACTATTCAAATTCCTTGGTGGTCAAGTAATGTATAGTCAAAGATACACATGCTAATCAAGTTCCTTGTCTTTTTGCATAACATCCAAAGGTAAGGATACTTCTTGATTATGCATGGTGACTAACAAAGCAAAAAGGGTATGATTTTAAACATAGCACACATGAAGACTGAGCATGGAGTTTCCCAAGGTAAGCAATTATGCATGATGGCAGTATGATGGTGCAGTGATGGAGTCATGGAGTTGTTATTTTTCTTTCTTGATTATAAGTTGCATATGGAGATATAAGGTAGCTTAAAAAATATAATGATATATAAGTGCACTAAGGCATCAAGGGGAGTCATAAGGATGTTTATGCATATTGTTTTGTGCATGGAGTGTCATGATGCATGAAGTGACTCAAGAGTTTTATCTTGCAGAGAGAAGATAGTGTTTTCTCATTGATCTTGGAGTGATAAGGGTAAATTTTTTTGCCTTAATGTATATTTAAATCATGCAAAATAGGGAAATTTCCTCACATGGAGGTATAAGGAGTTTTTCTTTTTTCTTCTAAGTCCTATTTGTGCTCAAATCATGCAAAATAGGCAAGTGTAATTGGAGTGATATTTTTCTTCTAATCATGCATGATTTTACAAAATCATTAATTGTAAATAAATAATAAAGTAATATTTTCCAAATTACTTTATTATTTTCCACAAGTTGTAAAATAAAAAATAGAACAAATTACAACCAATAATAAAGTAATTATTCTATTACTTTATTATTTACTCAATCAATTTTGCTCATTCAAAATCATGCAAATTGATTAGTTGAGTTAACTAGGCCACCTAGGAGGTGTTGCATGATTTTTAGGAGTATTTTTAGGGTTCTTGGTCAACTTTTTGGTCAAGCATATGGAGAGGCCCAAATTAAAGCTATTTTTGCTCAATTTGTGGCAGTTTTAGGCCCTAATTTTGAGGATTTTGGAGGTTTCTCAAGAATGAATATTTTTAGAGGTAGTTATCTGCAAGTCCATATTTTTTCATGCCTCTTGGAGAGAGAAAACCTATATATTGTAAAGAAAAAGTTTATTTTTGCTAGTTCTTGATTCTCATTCTGATTCAGACAAATTGGAGAATTCTTGTAGCTCACTTTTACAGTTTTATTGAGAGATTGGCAGGTTACAGGTTATACTTTTGTCTTCTTTGCAGAACTTTCCTTTATTTATTTCAGATCAGTTGAATTACCTTTCCTTTTTAATGCTGATTATTGAAGTGATTTTAATGAAATTTCGCTGTGTTTTATTAGTAAACCTTTAAAATTATTGTCTCACTTCCTTGCTTGCAGCATTAAGCATATATTTATCACAAGTCTTAGGTTGTGTTAACCAGAAATAGTCTTTTTGTGTTGTGAAAAAACTATTTTCCTTCATAAAAACCTATTTTCAAACTTTAGAATCATTTATGTGATATTTATGCCAAGACTAGATTGTGTAAAAGTCAGATTTCTAGCTAAACATTGTGGATCAGATTGCATTATTTTATCCAAATCAGGTGCATCACCATTTTTTACCTTTAGTATTCATTTAGTTTCTTCCTTCCCTTTTCCAAAATAGTAAAAACATACATCTCAATAGAACATTCAAAGGGAACCAACCCACAATTTGGAGGTCTAATTCCGTCATAGGGCACCCACAACTTGAAATTAGTCCCATGTTACACGGAATTATAGTGCTTCATCAGCAGCCTTGCATACGGGTGCAATTCCCAGTGATAATAGAGCTAGACATTCCTCACACAGTATTAAGAAAATCAAAGAGGACAATGCTGGTCATATAGATCTGCCAGAGATTCTCCAGGCTTTTGTAAGACATTATGAAAAAGTTTTCATTGCTCAAGATTACACTCTTGAGCGACAAACTGCTTTGCAAGATTGTCTTGCTGTTGTTCCAAAAAGGTTGTCCTCAACCCAGACTCGCTTCTGTGATCAACTTTTGACCATTGAAGACCTTAAAGAAGTTGTCTACTCTATGGTTGATGGGAAAGCGCTTGGAATTGATGGCTTTCCTTGTGAGTTCTACAAAGCCCTTTGGGATTGCTTAGGAAAAGATTTACACAATGTTTACCTTGAAGCTTTTCATTCCAATTCTTTAGGAAATATTATAAATCAAGGAAACATTAAGTTCATACCTAAAGCTGGCGATCCGGAGGATATTTGCAACTAGAGGCCCATTACCCTCCTCAATGTCTCTTACAAAATCATTGCTAAAGCCCTTTCGCTCAAACTTCGCAACCTGCTTCCTTTGATTGTCCACCTTGAACAAACAGGCTTCATTAATGATGAAGGGGGTAAATCATAAAACACACAATAATAGAAATTGAACACAGAGAATAGAACTTTCTTTTATTGATCTGGGCAACTCATTACATTACAGAAGATTAATTACAATCAGAGGAATCAGTCCTCTACAGGCTGCAACCCACTACAGCTACCATCACCAGGCTCTGGAATCTTCCGCCTTCTGTAACCCCCAAATCAGCAAGGGTTTCTATTTCCCCGCCTATTCTTGACTCTACACTTGCCCCCTTAACTCTTCTACTACCCAGGGTTTCCAAAAATGGTTATTAATAGCCTTTTTGGTGGTCAACAACCTAATTTCGAATTTTGCATCTCCCTCCAAAAATAGGTCAACTTCCGGGAGCCATAACTTTTGATCCGGGACTCTGATTGTTGAACCGTTTTATGCGTCGGAAAGCTCATGGAGTGCTCTACGTGCTAAGAACCAGCTTTGCTGGTTCTGGCCATTTTCAGGCCCGTACAGGGCCGTTTAGTGCCTCAAACCTGAGTTTAAATAATTTTCAGGCATTTTTCAGGAAACGAAAACTTTAATATCTTTCAACTCGCAAATGATCTTCGTGTGATTCCTTCGCCAAAGGTCTTATATTTCTGTTATGTAACTTCCTATAAATTTTGACTTCATTCCATGCCCAAATGCAAACTTTCTAAAAATAGCAGTTTACTATTTTTAGCAGTTTGGGAAAACTGAAAGTTCTACATTATTATTCAGGCGATTATGGGACCAGAACCATAGATTTTGAGAAGAAATGGGTAGAACATCAACAATTTTGAAACACTTTTTTTTTTTGGGTGATGCAAGATTGCCCTTACACCACTGGATGCTCCTGCATCAGACACCCAGGGTAATTTGAGAAGTGACCTTGTCACGTCTCAGGTGTTTGTGTGAGGAAAACCCAAACGGTCAACCTCTGCCTTAGATAACCAAGAAGAATCTTGAACAGGCCTTCCTTTCCATTTCACTAGATATTCTTCATATTGCTTGTTTCGAGTACTCCTTCCCACACGGCTATCCAAGATCTCTTCTATCTCCTCTATTGAAGTAGATGCCGGAATACTCCACTGCACTTCTGTTGGTCCATCCTCTATTCCACCTTCATGATATTCTGTTAAATTAGTGATGTTGAAAATAGGGGAAATGTTGATCCCACTCGGCAGCTCTACCTCATATGCATTTCTGAAATCATGCTTCTTCAGGATTCTACATGGTCCAAATTTCTTCATTTTTAATTTATGGTATGTTCCAACTGGGAACCTTTCTTTTCTCAAGTGAACCATGACTTCATCTCCCACCAGGAACTCCTTATACCTCCTCTTCTGATCTGCCTTAGCCTTGTATTGAGTAGTCATCTTATTAATGTGCTTTCTCACTTCTTCATGCAAATTCTTCATATGTTCTGCAAAGTCTTCAGCCTCGGCACTTGTCTTTTCTCCCTTATCCAGATTCCTTAACTCTGAAGCATTTCTTGGACTATTTCCATATACAATCTGGAATGGTGATTTACCAGTACTCCTATTGATAGAATTGTTGTAAGCAAATTCTGCTTGTGGTAAAATCAAATCCCATCCCTTGGGTTTATCTCCTACTAAGCATTGTAGCAGGTTACCCAAACTCCTATTCACCAATTCTGTTTGTCCATCAGTCTGTGGATGGTGTGCAGAACTGAACTTCAAATCTATCTTCAACTTCTTCCACAATTGTCCTCCAGAAAAACCAACAAACTTGGTATCTCGATCTGAAACTATGTTTTTTGGTAGACCATGTAGTCTCACCACTTCCTTGAAAAATAACTCTGCGATATGAATAGCATCATTAGTCTTCTTACAAGGAATAAAATGTGCCATCTTTGAGAATCTGTCCACCACCACAAAAATAGAATCATGCCCTCTCTATGTCCTTGGTAAACCAAGAACAAAATCCATACTAATATCATCCCATGGCTTCTCTGGTACAGGTAATGGTTGATACAATCCTGTATTTTGACTTGTTGCTTTTGCCATCTGACATACTCTGCAACTCTGCACAAACTTCCTCACATCCTGCTGCAGCTGTGGCCAATAATAATTTTCACCAACAATAGAAATGGTCTTATCTCGACCAAAGTGTCCAGCCAATCCTCCACTATGCTTCTCCTTAATCAGGTTCTCTCTCATGGAACTCCTCGGAATGCACAACTGGCTTCCTCTAAACAACATGCCATCTTGGATTATGAAATCCAACCATTTTGTCCTATCCAAAGTAACAGGCTCCAGACAAGCTTTCCAAGCCTCTGCAAAATCTGGATCTTTAGGATACAAACTTTTGAGTTCATCGAACCCAACCACCTCTATCTTCATTTCTATCAACAAATTTTGCCTTCTGCTCAAGGCATCTGCAACTCTGTTGGACTTCCCACTCCTGTGCTTCAAAACAAAGGTATAACTCTGCAAAAACTCAACCCATTTTAAGTGCCTTTGGTTCAACTTCCCTTGACTATTAAGATACTGCAAAGCTTGATGATCAGTATGTAAAACAAACTCTTTTGGCAACAGATAATGTCTCCATTTCTTCAAAGCCTGAACTATTGCATAAAATTTCTGATCATAAACAGAATACTTTTTCTTGGCATCATTAAGCTTCTCACTAAAATAGGCAATGGGCTTACCTTCTTGGCTCAAAATAGCTCCTATACTACTACCACTAGCATCAGAATCTACCTAAAATACCTTATTAAAATCTTGAAGTGCCAAAACAGGTTGTTCTATGACTTTCTGCTTCAATGTGTCAAAGCTCTTGTCGGCTCCTTTAGCCATCTAAACTCTTTTCTATCCCCTCTCATTGTCTTAGTTAGGGGTACACAAATGCTACTAAAATTCCTGATAAACTTTCTATAAAAACTTGCCAAACCATGAAAAGATCTTACCTCCATTGCACTCCTTGGCGTAGGCCACTCAATGATAGCCCTTACTTTTTCTGGGTCCATCTTAAGACCCCCCTCTGAGACAACAAATCCTAGGTATACCAACTCTTTTTTTGCAAAACTACATTTCTTCAGATTAATCAGCAACTTCTCCTCCCTCAGTTTCTCTAGAACTCTTCTGATGTGCATCAGATGCTCATCACAAGTCTTACTAAAAATCAAAATATCATCCGAATAAACAATAACAAAACTTCCCAAAAATTCTTTCAGTACCTCGTTCATGAGCCGCATGAATGTGCTCGGTGCATTGGTTAGCCCAAATGGCATGACTAACCACTCATACAAACCTTCCTTTGTCTTGAAGGCTGTCTTCCATTCATCTCCTTCTCTGATTCGGATCTGGTGTTACCCACTCTTTAGATCAATCTTCGTGAAGTACTTGGCTCCACTCAAACAATCCATTATGTCATCCATTCTGGGCAATGGAAACCTATACTTGATTGTGATCTTGTTGATGGCTTGGGAATCTGTACACATCCTCCACTCTCCATCTTTCTTCGGTGCCAGTACTGCAGGTACCGCACATAGACTTAGGCTTTCTCTTATCAATCCCTTCCTCAACAATTTCTGAACTTGTCTGTTCAACTCTTCACTCTCTGCAGGAGTCATTCTGTGGGCTGCCTTGTTTGGCAAACTAGCTCCTGGTATCAAATCCATTTGATGACTTATCTTCCTTACTGGTGGTAAACCTTCTGGTACATTATCAGAGATAATGTCCTGGAACTCTTCCAACATATCTGAAACTTCTACTGGTACATCTTCATAGTTCTCTTGACTAATCTTAGGAATCAATGCAAAACAATGACGCTCATGCTTCATAACCTCCAAAAATTTCCTACCATCTACCAAACAAATTCTGGCAGTACTACATACCTTTTCTTCCACCTCCTTCAAGGGCTTCAACTTATGACGAACTCCATCGTTTGTTAGGGAATATGTGTTTGCACGGCCATCATGGATAGCGCTCCTATCATACTGCCATGGCCTCCCCAACAGCATATGACATGCATCCATCGGTATGATATCACACAGCACCTCATCATGGTAGTCACCAATCTTGAACTTCACTAAACACTGCTCATAGACCAAAGCTCTATGGTCCTTCTGCAACCATGCAATCCGATATGGATGTGGATGCTTTCTTCTTGTCAACTTCAACTTGTCATCCATCTCTTCTGAAACCAAATTATCAGTGCTTCCACTGTCAATAATAATATCACAACATTTACCCTCACATTTGCACCTTGTGCGGAATAAACTCTTCCTCTGATTGGGTTCTTTCTCCTCATTCAGCAAGGTTCTTTTGACAACTAGGGCTTCTCCCCTTTCAGCGTCTTCAGAATGCTCAGAATGTGCATCTTCATCTACATGTGCAACTCGTGCATTACCTTCAGGTCTTCTATTTGTCCTTCCTTGATGTTGCGGACACTCATATGCTCGATGCCCTTCTTCTCCACATTGGAAATAGGTTCCTCTGAAACCTCGTCTTCTAGGTCCTTGCCCAGGTCTACCTCTTCCTCTTCCTCTTTGCTCACCATTGTTCTAGTCACGAGGGCGGTAGGCGTTATCCCCTCTCTGATTTCAACTGGTACTAGCTTCTTCACTTTTCTTCTGATCTTCATTAGGGCCTCCATAGGGCCTTCCACCAGTCCTTCCGCCTTGACCTCTTCCCCTTTTCTTGCTGTCAAATCTTTTATTTAGCTTCTCTTCCACCTTCAAGGAAAACTGGTACGCATCTTCTATGGTGGTTATTCTGACCAGGCTCAGCTCCTCTTGAATACTCGGCCTCAATCCATTAATGTAACGGGCTACCTTCTCCTTGTTGGGCTCTGCATGGCCTGTCCTGATAGTAATTTTATAAAACTCTTCTGTATACTCCTTAACAGATTTGTTACCTTGCTTCAGTCCTTGCAGCTTCTTTAGCAACTCCATCTCATAGTCCATAGGAATGAACTGCTTCTTCAGTTTCTCCACCATCTGATCCCATCTGGTGATCTTTGCTTTTCCTCTTCTGTTCCTCTCTAATTGGACCTCCTTCCACCAAATATTGGCATGGCCCTTCAACTTTATTTTTGCAAACTTAACCTGATCTGGGTCCTCCACATCTTCATACTTAAAATACTCCTCCATGTCATTGATCCAATCAATAAGCTGTTCTGGATTCAAATCTCCAGAATATGTAGAAACTTCAATCCTGGGCCTCTTTCCGATCTTCGAAATGACCCTCAAGAACCTTACTTCTGTAGCATCTTCGGCAACTTCTTGTTCTTCCTCAGATAGCTCTTCTTCAACTTCATCTTCACTTTCTTCTCTTGTCCTCGGTTCAAACCCTCTTCGTAGCTCTCTTGCAATGCATCGATTTGCCTCTGTAGGGCTCTAAAACCCTCTTCCGTCAAAGCATTCCTCCCAACATGATTTCTTCGTGGAGGCATCTTGGTCTCCGCAACAAACCCACAACCTCAGGTCCTAGTGCAAACTGCCTCACGGTCGGCGATCTGTCTACACACTCAGGAAACCTCGCTCTGATACCACTTGATGAAGGGGGTACATCATAAAACACACAATAATAGAAATTGAACACAGAGAATAGAACTTTCTTTTATTGATCTGGGCAACTCATTACATTACAGAAGCTTAATTACAATCAGAGAAATCAGTCCTCTACAGGCTGCAACCCACTACAACTACCATCACCAGGTTCTGGAATCTTTCACCTTCTGTAACCCCCAAATCAGCTAGGGTTTCTATTTCCCTGCCTAGTCTTGACTCTACACTTGCCCCCTTAACTCTTCTACTACCCAGGGTTTCCAAAAATGGTTATTAATAGCCTTTTTGGTGGTCAACAACCTAATTTCAAATTTTGCATCTCCCTCCAAAAATAGGTCAACTTTCGGGAGCCATAACTTTTGATCCGGGACTCCGATTGACTAACCGTTGTATACGTCGAAAAGCTCGCGGAGTGCTCTACATGCTAAGAACTAGCTCTGCCGGTTCCAGCCATTTTCAGGCCCGTACGGGGCCGTTTAGTGCCTCAAACATGAGTTTGAATAATTTTTAGGCATTTTTCGGGAAACAGAAACTTTAATATCTTTCAGCTCGCAAATGATCTTCATGTGATTCCTTCGCCAAAGGTCTTATATTTCCGTTATGTAACTTCCTATAAATTTTGACTTCATTCCGTGCCCAAATGCAAACTTTCTAAAAATAGCAGTTTACTATTTTTAGCAGTTTGGGAAAACTGAAAGTTCTACATTATTATTCAGGCGATTATGGGACCAGAACCATAGATTTTGAGAAGAAATGGGTAGAACATCAACAATTTTGAAACACTTTTTTTTTTGGGTGATGCAAGATTGCCCTTACACCACTGGATGCTCCTGCATCAATTAAGTCCAAATATATATTAGATAATATAATTACAATTTGGAAGGGAACGGAATGGGCTCGAAAATCAAACCAAAAAGTAATTTTTTAAAAAATTGATTTTGCTAAGGCTTATGATCGCATTGAATGGCGCTTTATCCTTGCAATGCTTGCAGCATTAGGGTTTCGACCCTCTTTTAATCAATCTATCAAAATGCTCTTTTCAGATGCTTCTATTTGTATCACTATCAATGGCCACTAGTCTCATACTTTTGGCCTTTTCAGATCAATCCGCCAAGGATGCCCTCTTGCCCCAAGCCTGTACATTCTTGCAGCAGAAAGTTTTGGTTATCTTCTTGCTCATTCAGTTTCCAATTAGCTTGTTCATGGTATTTCTTTACCAAATTCTTCCAGCCAATTGGTTAATGGTCATTATGCTTATGACTCTTTTTTAACTTTACTGGAAGAAGAAAATTCTATTAAAAATGCTCTTGGTTGTCTGGAGACCTTTTGTTTAGCCTCTGGTTCTTCCATTCAATGGCACACGATGTTATGCTATAGACAGTCTATACTTCCCACTTCTCATTGGCTTCAACAATATGGCTGGCGTTGGGTTGGCCATGGTGAAATTTTTAGATTCTTGGGTATTCCTTTTGCATTCCAGGGCACTTCTACCACCCTATGGCAAGCTATTCTTACCTGTGTGGAACAAAAACTTGTAGTCTAGATTACTAAGACTCTTTCACTGGCTAGTAAATTCCAGGTTTGTTTTAAGATCTTGGCTGCAACCCATGTTTATTATTCTTCTTGTTGGGCTCGTTCAAAAAGCTCTTATGCCAAACTAGAAAAACTCTTGTGGGATTTCCTATGGACCTCTTCAAATACTCGCCATGGTTTTCACCGTGTTGCATGGGAATTTTGCTGCCTTCCCAGAGATTCTAGGGGACTTGGTATTCTTTCTACCTACCGCCAAGGAATTGCCTTGGCTCTCAAATGGATTGTTCGTGCACTCATTGGTTGTCAGGCATGGAAAGTTTTACTCCAGCATAGCATTGAAATGGGACATCCTATGCACAAACTGGCTTGGAAAGGAATTGGTTTTTCTACTCTCCTTGTCATGAGAGAACCAATTCAAATCTTGGGCACGTTTGTGGTTAAGAGCATTTGGAAAGCCTGGGAAAAAGTTAAACCTTGGTTATGCTGGTCTGGTGATGGTTTTCATGCTGGTCTTTCATCCAATCACCTTAATATTTGGTGGTCACCTCTCCTAGCTTCTGCAACTCAACCTTTGGCTAAATTGCAAGGTTCAAAGGCTCTCAAATTTCACAAAAAAGGTGTTTAGACCCTTCAGGATATGTTTCATAGGCCCACTATGAGCCTTTTAGCTTGGGAAGCATTCCATGTAAAATTTTCTCTTTCAAAAGTTGATAAGCCTACTTATGACAGAGTCATCATGGCTATTCCACCTGAAATGTTGCACAAGGTTGGAATTCAGTCCAACAAGCCATGGTGAAAGGATTGGAAATGGTATCCAGAAACACCTTTGCATCAATTCAAGCCACGGATGGCTTACGAGTGGCTTTCAGCTCATTTACCCATGGCTACCACTCTTAATAAGCACTAGCTTATTCATAACTATTTAAGTCTTTGGCATTCCAGGTTTAAAACTGTTTGGTCTGCCATTCTTGAGCCAAAACTTGCTCATTTTGCCTTGTGCATTCTCTTTCAAGGCCTGCCTGTTAGTACTAGGCTATTTCACCTTGGGGTCCAAGATCCCCATTGTCCTTTTTGTGGACAGGCTAAAATGATTTAGTATCTTTTCTGGTATTCTACCAGAGCTCAACAATTATGGCTATGGATTCATGATTTTTTTTGCCCTTTCAGACCTAAACCATTAACCTGATCATCCTGTTGGGTGATTCACCCAGGTTTCCTAAAAAATTTACTCAAATCTGGCATATTTTCAGGGTGGACATTTTATTTGCATTATGGAAAGATTGTAATTCTTGTATATTTTTAGAAAGCAAAATTGGAACTTTTGTTTCTCTGTACATTAAAACTATTATCTGTTCTAATGTTCTTCTACAAATTCAAGTCCAAGCTAACAAAGTTGCCTTGGAAGTGGCTCACTTACAAGAGTTGTTGGATCATTGGGGGAATGGTCCCTGCACTATGGCTCATGTTCCTCCCTCACCATCCTTTGTCAGAGCTCACTCTCCAAATAGATGCATAAATGGTTCAGCCAGAGATTTTCAGCCTCACTTCCAGCCTGCTCCGCTTCGCAGTGCTCACCGACGCAGGCGCTCGGCCTCTCCATGTCTACGTGGATGGACCTCTGGCCATGCTACTAGTGTAGCTGGGGATAACACGAGGTGGCCCGTTATGGATAATGCAGGTAATGCTGGTTGGCTTGCAATGGACAATGCAGGCTGGAATACTCCTGGTTCTTCTCATCCACCTATACAGGGTGGGATAATACTAAGGTTTTCCCTCAGTTAAATTTGGCTATCTCACCTCAGCATGAGGAGCCAAATGTTCAGAATGAAGAACAAGAAAATGAAGATGGCTGGGCTATGCCTGATGTCAACCTAAACCCCGTAGATTTTTGGGGGAAACTGGATGATAGGGATCCGCCATCTGCAGGAATGGCATTGGCAGCTTAATTCTATTTTTTCTATATGTTTTTATATGGGTTCTGTACCCTTTGATACTTTGTTCTAGATCTTTCTGGGCTTAGCCCATGTGACTCTCAAAGTGTGCCATTTAACCACCCATTATTTTTTTGTGAAGTGTTATTTTATTTTAATAGATAACTTACATTTTCATTAAAAAAAGTGATAAATTTTTCTTTTATCAAATCTCTAACATTGGATGGTGGCCTACTCAATCAGAATCATAAGCCTCCTTATAAAATTGATATTTTTAAAACATGGGTTTAGGATATTGTTTCCATGCTAGTGTTTGCCTTGGATTGCATAATAATGGTCAAGTGGATGCAAGCCTCCTTGAAATGGTATACAATATCCATCAATGCAATCCACCTGCTAAATACATATTTCTTGAGCACATTGCAAGATCCATGCATGATCAATTTTTAATGATTAAATGAAGTCAAAGTGAAGCTCCAACTCCTAGTTCCAACAAAAAGACATTTAGGTTCACAACCTACTTGTGCTATTTTTTTCTAGTGTAGTTTGCTGGGATGCTTCAAGACAACAAGCTTCAAATTTAGTAAGATAAAAATGGACTACTATATTGGACCCATAAGATAAAGATGTATCATAATCAAAAGAACTACAATCATTTTGTGGACTAGTTTTTGGCTTCATTGTTTCAAGCCATTACAAATAGTCTAATGCCTAGATTGCCCGAGTCTTGTAGAAATTGCATTCAACTGGGAAAAGAAATACACTTGGCTGACTAGTACTTCATGGACGAATATACTATCCTAAGATTTTATGGATCAGGAGTAAAGCCCCACAAACTTCCAATACATGTGACAAAAAGGATTTTTGCATTGGAATACATATGACAAATGAAGAGTACAGATCAACTGTACTTTGTTAGTTAGCAAAAGAAGAACATATTTCCTTCCTTACCTTTTTCGTGGAGGGTTCATATTTGGGAGAAAAGCATTCACTATGGCACATGAAATTTTACAACTTTTTAAATTTGATGTTGACTCTCACTGGCATTATGACCCATGTGATGTGATTAAAATAAGGCTTGTGGCCAATAAGAATGCTCCAAGTAGAATTCAACATGAAAGTAAACCCCTGCTAGAAATGTTGAGAAACAAGAATTCTTGGGATGAAGTCAGAAAAGTCATGGAAGAAATTGTTGCTGAAAGAAGTATTTCTTTTGAAATATTTTCATTAGAAATAATGGGATTGCATCCAATTGCACAAACACAGAGAGATGCAGAGGTGGCAGTGGCAAACAAGAGATACGGCAATTTCTATAGAAAAGCTACTAAAAAATCTATGTATACAAAAATTCCATAGACTCTAAAAGATGCTTGTACACAGAAATAGTGGTCGCACTCAAATATTAGTGCCTTTTGATCTATGAGGGAGGATCTCGGTGATCCAAAAGCTACTGCAGAATTTGAAGAAAACTCAGAAGATGAAGAGTTCAACAAATTGTGGGCTATAGAGCATCCCACTGTCATTGAAGCAACTAATGCTGAAAGTGATGATGAGGATGAAGAACAACCCATAGATCTTAGTTCCTATGCATTCAAACCTCGTATGAGTGAGACCACAAGAGAAACATATACTACATGGGCATCAATAGCCCAAAAATTAGGTTATGAAGATGGTGGTTTGGGGCCCACAGGACAAGGCATTTGGATTGTACCAGTGGTATACCTTAGAAAACCTAATGATCTTCAACTTGGCATTGGAGGTGATGAACAAACCAAAGGGCATACACATACAAATCAAGAGATTAGATTTATTCCATATTTAAATCCTCAGAGTGAGATCCAATCACTAACAATACCACAAGGGTCTTCTGATTTGCATGTTTCTCATTCTTTTCCTGTAAGAGATGGTAGAAATTATAGTGCTACTGGTGGCAAATTTGGCGATGGTACAGGTAAAGTAGTAGTAGTGTTCAGCAAGAGCCACAACAACAAACTCACAAGAGGCCAACAAGAAAATTAGATGATACTATAGACAAACTTAGAGAACAAGGCCTTGTGAAGACTAAGAAGCAAAAGATTATGACAGGTTTTGATTCCACATCCACATCAAAGCAATTGTTTCCAGAAGGCACCCCCCTCCTATCATTAGTGTGACTAGGACAGGAATGGCTAATCCTTAGCCTCAATTAATTAGAGATGTCGTCAACACTACAACTATTCCTTTTCCATTAAAAGTTATGTCAAGTGTCACAGATTCTAATTACAAAGATGAGTTTGAAAAGAAAGCCAATATATCTAAAACACACAAGAAGCAAGTGCTACAGATAGAGACTACTGCAACTTCAGAGCCTACAACAACTAGGGTATTGACTACATTTGACCCGAAAATTAAAAAAATGGATTACAAGATTATTGCGCCCAAAGTTCAAAATAAACCAGAGGACCAGATGCAATGCTCTGACTATGAGGTGAGCACCATCCAAGTGGATTTTTCTAGAATGAAAAATTCTGACAAAATTAATGTATCAAAAAGGAACAACGAAGTGGTGTACACATCATTGCTAAAGAAAGAGAGAGAAAAAAGGTATGGTTGTTTTTTAATTTCTTGGTAACTTTGTTGAATATATTGTCTAAAAATTAGAGTTGTAATATTGATAAGTCACAGGTTCCAGTAATTGAGTTACAATAGAAGAAAAATATATTCAGTGATGTTAATTCCATTCAAATTGCTCATTTTCATTTGACTGTGTGATTTACATAATAGGTTGCAGACTCAAATAGAAAAGTTACAGGGAGACATGTAGCAAATAAAAAAGCCAAGAGGAAAGCAACAGAGAGCAAGACCAAAGAATTAGAGAAAAGGATAAAAAACTCTGACTCTACATCTACAAGTGAAGTGAATAAATAGATAGAGGTGGAAGTGAATAAACTAAAGAAAATGTTAAGTGAAAGTAAAAAAAAATATGATATTAAAAAAGTTAATTTAGAAAAATTAGAACAATCCTTGAATGAAGCCAATGACAAACTACAGGCAGAAGAAAAAGAAGGACATATGTGGGAAGAAAATGTGGAGAAAGAGATAAAAACTCTAAAAATTTGTAGATAAAACTGAAGAATGCAAAAAATGAAATAAAATCCTCCCAAAAGAAAGTATCCAAATTTTATAGAAACACAATGGTTTATATAAAACATAATGTGGGATAAAATTATGAAGATGATTGATGATATGTCTAAAATGTTTGAATTCACTGATGATCTACTATTATGTAGTAATACACTCAAATAATACATTGCTGAAAATGGATACATGGCAACTTCAAAATAGTCAAATGCAAACAATATTTTGGAATCAATCTACAAAGCTAGTGGCAAAGAATTGGAATCGAAAGAAATTCAGAACCATATTGATGCCACAATAAAGGCCTCATCTATCATTGAAAAATGTGAGAAGCTGGAACAAGCACAGGATCTTTTGGTTTACTGGGGGCTTTTGAACCATCATGTCGATACATTGGAAAGGCTGCTTTCAAAAAGAATATGGACGATAAAATGAAGTTGGATAAGGACCAGTTTCCTCAAAATCTTGATGAGGAAAACTTTTTGGATTCTATCTCACCACTGATAACCTTGAATGGAACTTTTAGTGAAACATTGAAGTCAAGTAAATATATGAATTATAAAATTATATCACACTTACAACTCTCTCACATTGGGTTAAGAAAAATTACACTTCCATCAGATGAAGAGTGGAGCACTCTACAAAAGCTGATAAAATGATTTAGTAATATGTGTTTCCAATAGAGCATTATGCAGAGTTGGTTTTGAGCAAGTTATTGTACATTGTAAATGTAATACTTCAATGTATTCCTTCGGACCTTCATTTGAAAATCAATATAACACTAAAATCCATTTATGTGTTCATTATTCAAATTATCTGTATTATTTAATTGCCTACTTCAGGAAAACTCTGGTTTCTACATACACATTAAAAATTTGCTAATGTTGCATATTAATATGCTACTGTTGTTGATTACTATGCAATGCAATAAATGAAAACAAATGAAACATTATTGTGGTTATAGAGAAGAAAAATTACTTTACATTTAGTTGAATGCTTGTAAAACTTATCAGTATCACACAATAATAATATGAAAATATATTTTTTTTATATCAAAAATGAAGAATGTACATCACCGATAGACAAATAAAATGTCATCAACAACATTTTGGAGTTTGAAAAATGAAATACAATATAAATACCTAATAATTGCTAAATCCCTTCAAATTGCCAAATCATCTCGTCATCCTAATTCTCCTCCCTTTGATCATGATATCCAGTGTCATCCTGATCATGTTCTTCATTTTCTTCTATCTCCATATCTTCACTTAAGAGCGTCTCATCAACACCACTACCACTACATGTGGTTCTGGTATTCATTGTGTCACTATCATGTGTGCTATTATTGTTTGAAGTATTGCACAACCCTCTTCTTTCACATAAGGACCACCAGATTGTGAGTGGCCTATCAAAAGGAAAACTCTAGATATCATGTCTAGTTGCATACATTCTCAAGAAGTTTTCCAAATTCTTTTCAAGTTTATTTCTTATCTTTGATTTCAAGAACCCCAATGCACTAAAAACTCTCTCATCCTCCACCGACCCCAATATCATGGTTTGACATAAATCAACAAATTTGAAAAATTCTGATAATGCATCACACAATATTTCACTTTGACTTAAGGTTGCCCAAAGCTTTGTTATCGATCCCTCTAGGTGGGGAGCCTCCATGAGTTTAAATTGTTCCATCATTGAAGTTACAAATCAACCTGATTGCTCTCTAAGCTTAGTTTAATATAAAATTCCTTCTATTTGTTGTCCATAGAATTATGTACTTATGCAAAAATGATCTGTTAAGGTCTTTATCTTGTTTTTATAATCACTTGGCTCACATTTGACCCAATATTGAGGATACACTATAGACGTGGCTTCAAGTAGTTCATCACGAGGGAATTGATCTCTAATCTCCAAGGAAAGAGATTTCACAATATTCTTTAAAGTAGTACTTACAAATTGACAATTTTGTAAAAAACTTTCCTTGAAATAGGTTCTTCTCTGATAGTACGCTTGACCTTGTTAAAACAATGCATTGGTATCTCAAATCCCTTTACAGAGACACATAACTCCTCGCTATCATTAAACTATAAAAAATTAGTAGAATTGGTCACATTTGTTATCAAGTGCCAGTTGCTAAATTTTGGACTTATGAAGGACTTATCTAATAGATATAGATTATCGAGGGTCATGCATATCATTCGACGCAGTTTAGTATATTCAGAAATATACATAGTTCTTTCTTGGGATTTTTTCACAAGCACATTCATTTCCTCCAGCATGGGAAGAATACTAGCTAAAACGAGGAGTGTCTCTGTGTCACTTAACCTATGTAAGAGGTCAGGAGCCCTGTCAACCATGAAGCGATGGTCGTACATTACACCAATCAAGGATTGATATTCTGCTACAACTCTTTTTGCTAGTTCATGCAAGGAGATCCATCTGGTATCAACACCCTTAAGAAGCTTGTTTCCTGCAGTTACTCCCTCAGAAAAATGTTGAAATTCCAAAAATTGTTTGGGACTTTGGCCAAAGTATGAGTAGAGCTCGCAGACTAGATCTTCAACTTTTGATACTGTAGGAAACTTGCTCACCATTTTAAATGCTAAATTCATTTTGTGGGCCATGCAGTGAATGCCAATCATGTATGGTGAAATAGAAGTTTGTAGCTTTACACACAGAGTATTCCTATGACCTTGCATTACTGAAGCTCCATCCACCCCTACACACACCAACTTTTTGGCAATTGTGCAGTCATCCATACCTCCAATTTGAATCAAAGATTTCTTAACTTTCTCAAATAGATTTTGTGATGTTGCATTCTCCTTCATTTTATAAACATAGAGTAGATGAGGTTGGCGGACATGATTTGCCACAGTATACACATGCATACATACCCAAGAAGTATTATCTATTACTGTAAATTCATCTAGAGATAATACAATAAAAATTGACTCTTTTATTTTTTCCTCTAAATCTTGTTTTTCCACCTCAGCAAGACAACTTGCCCATTCCCATCAACTGTTTATTGACCAATGTGTGTTAGGAAAATTAGGAAAGCCTGTAAAAGATAATAAACTATTATATTTTGGGTAGTCTGTTATAGGATGCCCCCTGGTCAAAATACGAAAAACAACACCCAACTGAACAGTTTTTGCCATTTGTGCTTCTCCCATCATCTTTCCAAATTGAGCTTCAATTGAACCTCCACTTGCATGAATCTTTTCCTTTCTTTGCATATGCGCATCATATTCGAGGGAATTCTTTACATGAAGACATTCTTTTTGGTTATGATGCTAGGCATAAACATGCATAGATAAAGAAATACAAATCAAACCTTTATCATCTTGAAAGATACAATGAATTCAAAGAATGCATGATCCCAAGTCTCCGTGGGTTAGTTCATAATCTACTAATGTTGCCCATTGGTTTGATGTACCTTGTTGTTTTCCATTTGAGGGACCTTATGTTTCTAATTCTAAGAACTGATGTCTGGATAGACCTGCTTTCTGCAAATTCTTTAACAAACAAGGTTAATCCTACTATATCTAACAGATGATGAGGATATTTTCTAAGTTTGATTAATTCTTCTGTTCCTCCACTGATGTGACTAAATTTAACCTCTGCATTGTAAATTCACCTAAATGATGTGCTTGTAGGCAATTATTTGCATGATTGTTGCCATTATTTATATGTATTTGCATGGTGTTTTCAATTATACATGTTGTATAACTCAAATATGCTATGAATGTTCAGTTATCTACGCGATATTAGCATATTTCATTGTATTTGCTTTAGATTTTATATGAATTTGCAATTATGATGATGATTTTAAATGAAATCAAACAAATTTTAATGAATGTTGGCTAAATCTTGTTAAAATGAGTGAATCTTTAGCTATTGATCCATATACATTCCTGATACTATCATGAAGAGAAGGAAATCAAACCATATGTTCACCAGGATGTTCCACAGCTAGATATGTTTGATGCTAACTTTGATGGAAAAGGAATGAAAGAAACATGCACAACATGAAATGCACTCCAAGGGACACATCAAATCAAAGTACAAGTCAAGAATCCATTCACAGATTACTCAAAGTTTACGATTGTATGTAATCAGAGCTTCTTCTTAATTAAGTATGCAAAAGAGATGTACATTTACAATTGGCCTTGAGAATTAGTCCTGATGCTTCAGCAATCTAATCTCAATTAAGTTTCGAATGAATACAAAATGCACTCCATCTCCCTTTTATAGAACAAGAGGAGGAGGCCGTTACAAAATTCTATGATCAGGTTTTATCATTCAAGATCAACGGTACATATTACTCCTTGACCAAGTCAACGGGCATACATGTGGCACAGGTTGCCAGTTGGCAACCATCTGGTATTATATCACGCACATGATCATGTGCATCGTGTTTATTCTTCATCCTCTTCATCAGTAGATAAATTATCTTCTTCTGCAAGCACACTTATCACTCCCCTGATGGGCTCATATGCTTGCACTATCCTTTCAATTTCACCTCCGTCCTGGACTTTGGCTTTGATAACTACATGTTCTTGTGACTTTACTTGTGCTTGCAATGCAGTCCATTTGTTCTTCCTACCATTCAACATTTCATTATACTTTTCTACTTTTTCTTTCATCCTCATGGTCTTGTTGATCATATCCTCTAATAGGTGATTGAGGGGATCATCTGCAACAGGCTTGAAATTGTCTTGGAAGGCCTTAACTGCAAAGTCTACATCTTGATTTTCAATCTTCCCTTCCACCTTTTCTTCAAGAGCCTCCACTATTTCTACTTCATCCGATAGGAGTTTGTACAATCTGACACTGATATCCTTGAGTTTTGTATTGTACTTCCTAAGGACATCACTCTCGAATTTGGTATCTTCATACCATATGCTTAATAGCTTAGATCTCTGGTTATTCAATACTTTGTTGTAAACCAGGACATTGGCATCTATACACTTCATTTCTAACAGAGCAATCAGATGTTTCTCAATCTTGATAGACCTTTACCCAACTTCCTTCTGCAATTTATCAACCTTGCTCCTCAATGTGCTGAGCAGGTTCCAATTATTAAGAGAGGTCTTTATTACCTTCTCTGCCTCTGTGATGAGTTAGATGAACCAATTGTCCATCATATGTGCTTTATGTTTCATAATATCCAGTCCTGTCACTTCATCCTGTGATATAATGGTCAGTGGACAGATGTGTTGACTGGCATATTATTTGGGTCTATAAGGCCCTTTATGAATGTGTCAATTGACCAATGTACTCTTTTTGCACCTTATTTTTATTCTTCTCTCTTTCTACACTTTTCAATAAAGAATCAATTATATCTTTGGCCTCTTGGCCCTCTTGTTGTTCTGTAGCAAAGCCCAAATCAATAGTGGTCATTTGAAACTCACTAATTCTTATCTCTCCTTTGACTTTGTCTACAAAAGGTATAGCTACTTCAGATATCCTCCTACCTGTTACTAAGTCTCTCTTTATGGCTGAGGTGGCCCTAGCCCTTCTCTTTGGCTTAGCTATATTGGCTGAAAATAATGAAGCAATATCAAAATACGATGCAACACTGGGGGGATGTGGGTTTACCTCTTGCTGCAGCCAATATGGTGCTTCATCTGTAGACCCTTGTTAGTCTGTATGTTTAATGTGAACATCTTGTGATCCAGTGTTTTGCTCCACCCTTGGTGGTGATTGTTCCTTTTCTTGTTCATTAGATAGCTCCTTATCATGTTTTTCTTCATGCCCATGTACATCTTGTGTAGCCTTTTCAATCTCGTCCTGGTCATCATGTGATAGTGGTGGATCTTTATGAGTATCCAGATTGTTCTGATCTGTCATACCTTAGGATCTTTGTGACTTTCTTCATCCACATTTGCTTTCTTTTCCTAATCACCACCTGCTCGAGGGCTTTGTTATCCATCATTTGATATGTCAGCCTCTTTAGGATCCTGGGGTTCATTTATCTCTACTTTATCTACTTCCCCCTCTGGTACTTGTTCATTATCCTGACCATCATCTTGATCAAGCATCTCTTCATCCTCCTCCATGTGTACATTGACTTCTAGTTTATTTTGTTCTAGAGGCAGATCTTTACCTTAATTTTGGTCTTCCTTGCCCTGATATGTCAAATCTATAGCTGCTGGGCTGGTAACCTGATCTACTAACCCAGTGAAACCAATTTGTTGTGCCACAATTTTAGGATTACCTTCCTCTATTTCTTCTACTTCGACCTCCTTTTGTACTATGGGGGTGCCACGAGGGGTCATCTTGGTGTTCTTTACTAATGTCTCCATAGAACTGGCAGACATTTTATTTACAACATCATCATCTGATAACTCCACTGTGTTATCCAATGGAAAAGACTGATCATCCCTTCTATTTTGCATTTCTTTTCTCTGCTCCTCTGCCAGTTCAGACTTGAAATGTACTATGTCAGGAATAGGCACCTCATGCTACAGAGTTCTCTTAATTCCCTCACCACCTAGTCTTTTCAATATGATGGTAGGGTTCTTTTCCACCATTCCCCTCATTGTAGGTGCTTGTTTCTTCTGGGGCATCTCTTGAGTTTTCTTCTTCTTTCTTCTTATTAGGAGATCATCATCATCCGTGCTTTCCCCTTTAGATGCCCTCTTGTCCTCGAGGAAATCATCATATTCTTCATTTGTCAGCTCTTGTCTCTTTCTCTTCTTATCAATAGTGAGAGCTACTCCCCTTTTCTTCAATTTTGTAACCTTTGCATCTACCCAGTTTTTGGTCAATTGTATGACCTTTTGTGTTATCTGGTCTAATGAGGTCACTTCTGGCTGATACCATTTAGGGGATGATATTGTTTCATTATATATTTTCTTGTCCTCATATTCCCAAGACATGACTATGCAATTGTACTGGCACTGGTATGTAGTCCAATGTGTGGATTTGCTTCAGAGTAAGCCTTTGATAGCCTATCCTCACTTCCATCTCATCATCACAATTAGCCTAGTAGTCCTTAATATGCATCTGATGCATTGGCTTCTTGTGTAGTGCCTGCATCCTATCATATGGGTCATATTGCCTGGCTAGTGAAAAAGTTTGCAATGACATCAACTGCAATCCCCCTATTGCCTCCTTGGCACTCTCCTTGTCAGGGCATATATACCACCCAATCATGATTGGGAACAAGACATTAGGTATCTTGCCTCTCTCAACATAGGCCTCAAATGAAGGAAATATCTTCCTAACCATCTCCATTAGGATGACCTTATCAGTTGGGTATCTTGGCAACATGAGAGGCTTCCCATTAAGGCCTTCTATTCATATATATGTGAATGTGGGGAATCAGATGAACCAAGCCCCATGCTTGTATATTATGGCATGAGCTTCCATGCTCAACCTCTTCGCTCTGTCTTCTTCCATAGTCCTTACTAAGTGCATGGAAAATGAATCATTCATTCTCCGGTAATGTTGGAGAGACTCTCTTTGTTTCAACTGTGGGTAATGATCCCAGATGTTTACACTTCCAGGGTTACTACCAACCCTACCTGTTGTTTGCAAACCACTAAATGTGCCTCTGAATGCACATGCATAAACCACATATGAGGTCATATGGAACATATTAGTTTTTCCTCCCAGATTCATCATTCCTTCATCTAGGCTATCACTTATGATCTTACCCCACTGGAGTTTCTCATTAGTATCTTCTACCATTCTTATGATACCATACATCCAGTTCTCAAAAACTACAAGATTTGGTTTTCTTGTCATGCGGCTAAGCATCACCATCATGTATTGATATTCAGAAGTGAAATCAAACTTGTATAGATGCATAGGTAGCTTAGCAGTAGCTTTGTACGTGTTGTCATTAGCTCTCTATGAGTACATGATTTTTTTGCAATCCTTTTTAGTTTTACTGTATTTCTTTTCTAACTTCTCCAAGTTTATTCTACTCACTTGAGGTCCCTTGGGTAAATTGAAAGCTGCCGTAATACCCTCAACTGAGAAGTCTGCATATACCCGGCCATGTTTCTCTACCCTCTTGGTGTTGTTATTGTAATTATGAGCACACTCTACTACCAACTCGGTGGCCTCCATTGCATAAGAGAATCCTCCTGCATGCAACATGCCTGAATTATAAACGTTGATGAACAGGGGCTATCCACTCCCCTTTATTGATAATGCATTCCATGCATCCAGATCAGTGTTCCTTGGATGAGTGTCATTTATCTAGCCATATTTGAATGCTATTCCCTCAGGTTGTATATACATAGGTTTTAGGAATTCTGCATCTGACCTGTTCTTACAGACTGCCATTGAATCCTGCAATAAAACACATGTATTTCTTACCCTAACATTTCATGTGATCATGCAAATTAATGATTATATGAATACCATGATGTTTTGATTCTTATTCAACACATTTCATACATCATCATGTTGATTTACCCTGGTACAAAAAAATTTACCTGTTCATTTACCATAAATGACAAAGGAGGGTTTTATTGTTACATACCTAATATTCGCTACCTTTTACTATTTAATTGATATCTAGGTATACATGTTCACCTTGCAGTTATCTTCTTCCATTCGCCGTTTGAATCCACACCCCGTTCTGTTGCTTTCACAAATTGCAGTAATATCACCTTAATCACATTGTAGCTCTGTAAATTTTGCTTGAATACATGATAAATTCAAAAATGAACTCAAATCCTTGTTTTAATCAACAAACATAGATGAATTGGGGCGTGATTAATGCTTAATTGTTGATATCTATTTATCGGCACCTAAGCATCATAGATGTTAACAGGTAGCGCACGCTTATTTGAAATTTTAAAGGCTCACCCACCGTCAGGGAAGCATTTAATGTGAGCAGGCACATTCACAAATATCAGGGATATTTGGAATATGACCCCTTTGGAAGATGATAATGTCATCGTGATGTTGACTAACCGTTGACTGATGACCAAAATCAGGTCATTTTACTTTGTTTAACGATCATGATAACATAGGGTGGTGATATGATTGATTCAATGTGCCACGTGGTAGCAACCTATTGGTTCATTGAATCTGTGTGTTATACGTCTTAAAAGTGGATATGGGGATATTAAGAAATATCAGGGTTCTTAAGTATTCGAAACATCCCCATACTCGAAGATTAGGATAACGTTAGCATCCTTCATTAATACTTCAGACTGGAGCGTAAGTGACGTCATCGTCACATTGGCAAAGATCAGGGATCTTAGATAATGTGCGAGATATTAAGGCTTTCCTTTACTTTGCATTGGATTGGGATATTAACAAATATCCAGGATATTGGGAAATAGATGACCCCTTTTGATGTCAGGAATATGGTGACATCATTGTCATACCAGGTCTTCTATATATCAGGCTAAGATGATGCCATCGTCATATTAAGGAAGATCAAGGATCTTAGGTAACATGACAAATATTAAGGATTGTACCAATATCGATTATCTATGCTATATTTGAGGTGAGCCCTCACATTAGTGAATATCAGGGATATTAAGAAATATCTCCCTCCTGGAACGTACACGGGTTCTTGACGGGTAAATGCCTTCTGCATTTAAATTTAATGTCTACATATTGACAAATATGCACATATTAGGATTTCTTGTGTTAAAAAATATATCCGGGATATTGGTGAACATCAGGGATATTGAGGAATATCACCCTGAGTGACTGGTTTGACCAAACTTTGACTGAACATAACTTTCCATCCTTAAGGAATTTTAAGGTGATTCAAAAGGCAAACTTGCTTAGAATTTTGTACTCTTTCACTTGATGAGGTTTGTGATGATAGAATATGACTTTGACATTTATCCTTCCTTTATGAGGTCCATGCATAGGGGTGATATACTATTACTGCATGTGATACTTAACTTTTACCATACTGCCCAAAGCAAGAAAAGCAAGGGAAAAGCCAAAAAAAGTTGGGTCCCTATTTTGCTAAGGCAAAATGGGGCATGTTGTGTAACCACACAACAATTCTTCCTTCGTTTTCCATCTTATCACTAATTTTTCCTATCCATCTATGATTTGTTTTTCATAAACTTTGCCAATATGTTTTTCTATGGTGTCAAGTTTTAGCTGCAACCTCTTGTCCCTACGATATTTCCAACTGCAAATCTTACACTTGCATTCTATGGGAGGTTCATCTTTGTTTGCATTCTCCACCGGTTCAATGAATGGGAATTTTGACACCCAATCAATCTAAAAACTCCTTGACATTTCCCACTCACGCCCTTTTTTTATTTGGCTTTTCTTTTCCCCTTGCGTGCACTTATAGGATCTTCATCTTCATTGATTTTTATAACTTCATTATCATTTGTTGAGTTTGATTTATTCATATTATCATTCATGCTACCTTGGGTATTCCCTCAAACATCATCTATGGAATTCCATTCCCGATACATTGGGTATTCCCTGGAACATCATCTATGACATTGTCATCATTCCTGCTACCTTGGGTATTCCATGGAATATCATCCGTGGCATTGTGATCTAAGTCAATAGATGGTACAGGTTCTGATGTTGTAGCTCCATTAGATGGACCGCCAACATTGCCAAAGTATGACTTTATGTTATTGTTTCTCTGTTTTGATGACGTTGACCTCCCTTCACCACCCTCAAACAACTTCTTCTTGCTCGACATCTCTCATGAATTAAAACCTATAGAAAAAATGTCATTTTGTTCAAGAAGGAATCATAGATGATAGAATATAGATCCCTGGGTCCTAGATTAAGATAGCTCCCTATTCCTAAACTCCTAACTCCTACTCAATCAATATCATCTGTAACAATGAAACCAAATAAAGACATAAATAATCAACATGAATCTTATATTAGTACACAATAAAGAAATGATCACTTACCTTTCAGTGACTCGCCAATCCCTATAGTTGTAACTTCTCTATGATCTAAAATGAATTGAGGATTCGAGAGCTCAAACCTGAACAAAATGTGTAAAGGATTAATTAGAGTTTCAAATGCATTTAAATCAATGCATATTTGGTGAATACCATAGGATTTTCAAATGGTAGTATAATAATTTGGCAAATCCCATGTACTATTAATAGGACACTTATAAATGTTAGGAAAAATGAACCTCCATCAAACACATATGTTGTAATTTTCTAGGCGATTATGACCCTCAAATTAGCATGGAGTTATAATGGTATTGGCAAAATTGGTCCTCATACATGTGAACCATTTAATGATACTGGCGAAATTGGTCCTCATGCATGTCAACCATTTAATGATGTTGGTGAAATGGGTCCTCATGTGTGTCAACTATTTAATGATATTGGTGAATTTGTGGGTGAATTAAAACATGCCTCTAAAATTCCAAGCGAATCACCGTTAGAACTGCGTAGTATACCGTGGCAAAAATACAAACTATAAATGACTCAAAAATTAATAGGGTGGCGAATTGAAATGCATTTGACTAAAAATCTAAAAAAATTGGTTGAATTGGTCCCCTGCTGGTGGGAATGTATTTGCCAATTCCCAATTCCAGATATGAAGTATTCGCCAATTAGCAAAGATTCGCCACTAAAAAAATCCTTGTTTGTGACAACACTATAAGTAGATGAAGAGAAAATAGATCTTGAATCAGCTAGAAAGCATGTGCAAAGGAGTCTCAACTAAGAAAGAGGGGTGAATCACCTCAAAAGCAGCTAGAATCCTCTAATGCATGATTATTTGGCAACCATCAGCGATAGAAAAAGCCCCAAATCAGCCTGAAATTGGCTTGTGGAATGTAAATCTCTATTCCAATACCCCTGTACACCATTTTTTTGGGCCTCCCCTGTACTCTCCTACCATATTTTTGGGTTTTTTCCCCCCTAATCTAGCCCTGTATGCCATTCTTGGCCACCCCATTCTGCCCTTCTACCCTAAAATTTGGGCTTGACTCTTCAAAAATTCTACCCTAACTTTGTTTTTAAAAGCATTCAAAATTTTAACAAAATAGACAATTTTTTAGTGTTAAAATAGGGGTGGGACATTTAAAAATTGGGATAAATTGCTTTGAAAAGGAATTAAATGGTTATTTCAACCTTGTATTTTCGCTTGTCAAAGATGAAGGTTGAGGTCCATGTTGCTAGGAGACCAATTAACCCTCACAATCAAAACCATTGTATTCTACTCTCTTTGCCAATTCCAACGAGTGGTTGGAAGGCTAGGTCCATTATCATCTCTAAGCATTCTTTTTCTAATTTTAGTGCAGTTTTTTATTAAATAGGTCATTTACAGGAAATTGATTATGTTATAACTATTGATTGGTAGCTCGAAATTGAGTACCATTTTTTGCAAAAGTTAATGTTTTTTCTGTTGACTTTGGCATGTTGTTTGTTCGTTGTCTTGTCATTAATGTCAAAATAGAGGACATGATATATGATGCAGGACATCAGGACATGATGTTCATGTTGATCCTATGTCAATAATATGTGATGTTAGGTTGCTTGTGATATGATTTTCATGTAGAGACATCAACTATGTGATGATAAGACTTGCAGATAATGGAAGCTCATGTTTGTTATCTTGCAGAGAATGGTCACCTTATATTGTTCATGTTCATGTAGCGTTCATGTTGGATACTTGCAGAGAATGGTCACCATGGCTTAAAGGACTTCATGATAAGCTTTTTGTGTTGACAATTGTGAAATAAAGGTTACGATCTCTCAACTAGATGTGGCAGGTTGAGATCAAACAAGTATCATCAAAGGTGTTATTCCTCATATGTTTCATAAGAAGTTTGGATCAGATAATATGGTGTTTGTTGATAGTACTCAGAATGGTCAAGGTGCATTGTGACCTTATAGGGTGTTTAGTATCTTCATTGCTTTAAGAAAATTTGAATTTATGTTTCTACTAATGGTGAATTCTAAACCCTAACTTCATTTCTAAAGTCCTAATGCCTAAAACCCTTCTAATATCTAAGAAAACCCTATGTATTGCCTTGACTATGACGTGTGTTACTTTTTGTTTTAATTTGTGTTTGACCTTTTACAGCAAGTAACATCACTAAATTTTACCTCCTAAAGGGTGTTATGAACATTGCAACACCGACCCCTTTTATTTTTTGGAATCACCGACTCTGCAAGTCAAATGAGCGCCCAAAACAAAATTGAGGGTTGTGTTTTAAAGTTTTCGATGGCACGAAAGGAAGATTAAGTGGTTGTGATTGAAATAATTTTTGAATGCCAACGGTCACTCCCTTATGTCTAAAATTGACGGGCAATTGGTTTATAGAAAGCTCAAAAACTATTTTTTGATAGAGATATATAGTAGAATGGCCAGGAAATTTAAGAAAAAGAACTGTAAGATGTTTTCATTCAATTTGATCAGTGATTTGTGTTATGGAGAGTTAGATATCTATATGGATATGCATTTTATCAAGTTTGGTAATGAAATATAGGGTATTTGAACAACGTAAAGATTGATGATCTTTTTTAGGGTATACAAAGGTTGTATTGATTGAAAACAAAAGGAGATATAAGGTTATGTGGTGTAGAGAATTAGGGTAACCCCCTGAATTATTTTTCTTCTCTTTCTGTATGTAGGGAGTGGGTACTCCTGCAAACATTGTAGCCAATGAGGCTTGCATGGTCAGTGATGCCTGTTTGTTGCCAGTGAGGCTATATTTTGCCAGTGAGGCACATAGGGAGTGGGTGCTCCTACAAACTATTTTGCCAGTGAGGCTGTGTCAGTGAGACACCATTGTACCTAGTGAAGGTTTTGGTTTTTTCCAGTGAGGCATAATAAAGTGCAACATTCAAGAGTGGTATTTTATCCCTTTTAAGGGTTTTCCACTCATAAAACATGTGTCATGGTTCCTTATTGATTGTCTCTATATTTGTTCCCTGATATCTTTCTTTTGTTCAAGGTCTTGGTATCACACTTATCATTGTATATGTATATGTGTTTGATGAATCATTAAGTTATCTTTAAACTTTGTGTCTAGTGGATTAAAGGTGTAAAAATTGTTAAAGTTTATAGACCACTGATTCACCCCCCCTCTCAATGGTCCTATACTCCAACAAGTGGTATCAGAGCATAGGTTCCCTATAGAAGTCTGATAGGCTTGGGTAGGTCCTGATAGTGGAGTACCATGGGAAAGTGTAAAAGAAATAGAGAAAAGAAAGATGCCAAGCAAAAGGTTGTAAAACAAGCCCCGGTCAAGTCAAGCAATGAGTTGTTGCATAAGTCACCCATGAATGTTGACACAAAGTGTGATAAAGAGAATGGTCTTGCAGTTGAGAGTTTTGACAAAAAGGAAGACTTCACTGTGAGTGTAAGTGGACAAGAACTTGATGAAAAAGAAGATGATTTTGTTGTTGAGATTGATGACGAAGAAGGAGACACCTTTGTGGGTGAAGATGACTATGAACAAGAGTATGATGAACAGGAGTGTGAAGTTGATTTAGAAGGTGAACTCTTGTGTGCTCTGGATACAATCAAGCAACTCAGAAAAGAAAATCAGAAATTAAAAGACCAACTTCAACAAGAAAAAGATTTCAAGGACAAGGTATGTTTAGATTTTGCAAAAGTTTCTTTAGAACTTGAAGAGTGAAATAAGCTTATTATTAGCCTAAAGATAGAAATAGAAGAAGCAAATAGGATAGTTGATTTTACAAAATCTTCCCTTGAAGTCAAAACTAATGAATGCCTAAGATTAGAGTTAGAGATAGTTTCTTTGAGAAAGGAATTGGAAGAAGCATTTCTAAGTTGCACAAGAATCTATTGTTTGAAAAGAGTATGGATTGATTGAATGACATATTGAGTAAGAAAAAGCATCACAAGGACACTACATGTCTAGGTTATGAAGAAGGACAATGTTCTAAAGCTAGAAATACTCCTAGAAAGAAGATAGAGTTGAATTATCACTCTACTGCTCCTCATGAAGACAAGGAGAAAGCAAAAGGAAAAGTTGTTGATGAAGGGAGAAAGACAAGTAACTCCTCAAGATCTCCACCTATCAGACAATACCATTCAACAAGGTACAACTACTCTCAGTTTCATGGTTATTGCTATTCTTGTCATGTTTATGGTCATAGAGCTAGAGATTGTAGAACAAGAAATTATTGGATAAATAAAAGTCATAATCATGTGAGGAATGTCAAGAGAGGTTCATACAACATGCCTAGAAGAAATTATCCTTTCTTTGGTCTAGACAACAACATTATATGTTATAGGTGTAATGAGTTTGGACACAAAGCACAATGGTGTAAGAAAAGTTTAATGAAGCCATCTAGGTACTACATGTTCAAACAAAAGCAAAAGAATACCTTGAGTAAGGAGAAGAAAAAACCTATACAAGTATGGAGAAGAAAACAAGATCTAGGAGATGAAAAACCAAAACCAATGCATGTTACTCAAAAGATATTACCCACTACATGAGAACTAGCTTAAAGTCAAGGGGAGATAATCACTGTCTTATCTTTTGCCCCAAGGAGTTAGTTGAATCATCTTATGAGTAGCATTGTACAATCATGATGAATCTTGTTTAGCATTGTGCATCCTATGTCAAGATTTGTGATGACTAAAAAAGAAACTTGTCTTGGAAAGGATATGTTTTGTGTCTTGCTTCAATGTTGTTTTAGACAGAGGTGACATGGGAAGATCAAAATTGTGTAGGAAGTGATGTGATATGTTTTCTTTTGTCATGGGAGATTAAAGGTTCATTACATCAAGAGCAATCATGTGAAATGGTCCTGATACAGAGGATAGAACACCTTTGACTGCATGAAAGGAGCTCTATAGACCTTATGGTTGAGAGTGTAGGTTCATTAGATCATTTGTTTTTTATGTAATAGTGTTGTATTGCTGAGTAGCATGTTGGAGACAACTTGGAAACCTCTGTCCTTATGTTTGTTGCAAAGGAGTAGTTGCAGACCTAGAGCTTGTGTTACAGACCTTCTCAGACTTTACCTTAGTTGTAGACCTCTTACATCAGTTGCTGATCTCTATATGTTTGTAGAGCTATGGAATAGGTGATTAGGACATGATACCTTTGAAACAACATGACAGTAGTTTTGATGGTTCAGTTGTAGACAACACATTGTTTTGATGACAGAGCATGGTTTGCAGTATTGAAGTGCAGATCATTAGAGATCTCTGTGGCATTAATAATAGTTTGTATAACTTAATCTCTATGGATATTATTCTTATCATTCTTGAAGAAATTTCTTGATTATTGTCCTTCATTTTAGCTCTTAGATGTTGATATTATGTTTGTGATGCTCTTAGGGGCAGAAGGTTGAATTGGCACAGTGTGGGCTTCTATGACCTTAACATGAGACTTCTTTGTGGATTAGGTTAAAATTGGAGTTGCATCATTTGTCAAGCTAGAAGTTGTTCTTCATGTGGTCAGTGAAGATCTCTTGATATAGTTGATTTGATAAACATTTGGTGTTTGCATCATTGTGATGTTGATCATCAAAACATGTTTTAATTCACAAATCTATGATATCATTAAGTTTTCATGTGATTCAAGTTTGATGCTTCAAGAGGACAATGGTTTGGATTATAGCTATAATGATTATGATTTTTGGTGTAGGATAGTCAATTGTCTGATGATCTTGGTCAGTAAGGTACTTTTCAGGTTTCATGTTTCTTGTTCTTCATTGGGAAGAGTTGACAAATAATTCATAGCTTCATGGTTTGTTGTTATCATGTAGAGGTTTGATGAGTATCTAGGGTATTGTGATGGAAATTTTGTTTGGCAGTCTTGGTGTTGTCAGGAGTCATGGATAGATGTTCAAAGTGTTACAGTGCTTAGTAATCTCTAGATGCTATTAAAGATACAATCTGGATATTATCTTAAAGATATCTTTATAATCATAACACATAGTTCATGACTATAGTTAACTTGGTAGTTTTAAGAAAGTGACATGAATTTATGCTATTGCTGACCTTATTGATATAGCAAACTTGCTGATATAGTAGCCTTGATGATGTACTAGACTTTTATGTATGCAAAGCATTAGTATTATGTGTCGAGTGTAGGGTTTTGTAGTATAGATGATTTTCAGTGATTTGGTGTTCTGATTTGACAGTGATTAGTCTTGACAAGGCAAGTTGTTTGCAGGTCAGTAGTTTCATGTCATGGTGTGACAGGGATAGTGTGCAGTTGTAGTGTTTTCAAGGAGACATGTATGCTTAGTGTGGAAAGGATAGTGATCTATGTGTATGGTATTCATGTTTTTGTTTCTCACATCATTTTTTTGTTGTCAGTGTTTAGATGTTCCTACGTAGACAATGACATTTTTGACCTTCACAGTTGAAGAATAATGGTTGTGGAAGTTGTTAGGACTTTGTTGACAGGGGGAGTAAGTTTTCTTTTTCAATTGATGCCAGAATTGCATTTTGTACCAAAGGTGATTCAAAGTGAAGGACCTTTGACAACATGTCAGTAGCATGGTATGGTTGGTGACTTTATGATGCATTGAAGTTGAAGTAGTTTCAATGCTGACAGTGACATTGTGGGACAGTGATAGTGCTATGTGAGACAACATACAGTACAAACAGAGCTGATAGTACTGCAGATGTCCTTATTTGACTTGACAGTCAATGACAATGATTACATAGATCTGTTTTAATGTGTTTGGATAGTGTTTTTCACTAGTTTGTGATGTTACTTTCTTATGTGCTTTAATATAGTGGTCTCAGAGGTATGACAGTGGATAACAATCTTTTCTTGTGTTACAAAGACAGTATTGGAAAGTTTGTTGAGATCACCTTGCAAAAGTGTGATGCATAAGTTTGTAACAAAGACTTCATGACAGTACTCTGCAAAGCAACTTGTGATGGTATACATTTTCTTGTGGACTGTGTCCTTGCATACAATGTTGTTATACTCAATAACAGTGTGATCACAGAGAAATAATATGATGTCTTCTTCATGTCATTCTAAAGTGATATTCAAAGTGTTTCATGCTTGTTTCAAGATGTAGGTTTACACAAAGTTGAATGAGGCTCTTGATGACAGTGATAGGTGCTGAGCATGATAGTTGTTATATTAAGTGGCTTCATTCTTATGGTGCTGGACAAAGAATAGCTTGATGGTCTCAATGTTATCATTATGGTTTTGGCATGCTTTCAATTATGCAGTGTTCAATGTTGATGAAACAGTGAATTGATGTATGCAAGTGCATTGGAGCAGGTTCAAATTGTAGTCATCATTGCTTGACAGTGCTCTATGGATAATGGATGTACTTGGTAATGCTGATTACATGAGTGGAGTGATCTGCTTCTATGGTTCAATGATGACAGTACATTTTTTTTACATGGGGAGCTTTTTATTTCTTTGTCATTGTTGTCAAAAAGGGGGAGAAGATGGAAAAGATGTTTTGATGATGCATGCTGATGTTTTGACATTAATGCCAAAGCCAAAGGAGGAGTTTGTTAACTTTATCATGTTGGTTGTTGGTTGTCTTGTCATTGATGTCAAAATAGAGGACATGATATGTGATGCAGGACATTAGGACATGATGTTCATGTTGATCCCATGTCAACAATATGTGATGTTAGGTTGCTTGTGATATGATTGTCATGCAGAGACATCAACTATGTGATGATAAGACTTGCAGAGAATGGGAGCTCATGTTTGTTATCTTGTAGAGAATGATCACCTTATTGTTCAACCTTATATTGTTCATGTTGTTCATGTTGGATACTTGCAAAGAAAGGTACTTGCAAAGAATGGTCACCATGGCTTAAAGGACTTCATGATAAGCTTGTTGTGTTGACAGATGTGAAATAAAGGTTATGATCTCTCAACTAGATGTGGTAGGTTGAGATCAAACAAGGATCATCAAAGGTGTTATTCCTCATATGTTTCATAAGAAGTTTGGATCAGATAATATGGTGTTTGTTGATAGTATTCAGAATGGTCAAGTTGCATTGTGACCTTATAGGGTGTTTAGTATCTTCATTGCTTTGTGAAAATTTGAATTTATGTTTCTGCTAATGGTGAACTCTAAACCCTAACTTCATTTCTAAAATCCTGATGCCTAAAACACTTCTAATATCTAAGCAAACCCTATGTATTGCCTTGACTATGACGTGTGTTACTTTTTGTTTTAATTTGAGTTTGACCTTTTATAGCAGGTAACATCACTAAAGTTTATCTCCTAAAGGGTGTTATGAACATTGCAACATCGGCCCCCTTTTTTTTGGAATCATTAGATTTTCAAGTCAAATGAGTGCCCAAAAGGAAATCGAGGGTTGTGTTTTAAAGTTTTCGATGGTGCGAAAGGTAGATTAAGTGGTTACGATTGAAATACTTTTTGAATGCCAATGGTCACTCCCTTATGTCTAAAATTGATGGGCAGTTGGTTTATATAAAGCTCAAAAACTATTTTTTGATAGAGATATATAGCAAAATGGCCAGGAAATTTTAGAAAAAGAATTGTAAGATGTTTTCGTTCAATTTGATCAATGATTTGTGTTATGGAGAGTCAGAACGTTATATGGATATGTAGTTTATCAAGTTTGGTAATGAAATACAGGGTATTTGAACAACGCAAAGATTGATGATCTTTTTTAGGGTATACAAACGTTGTATTAATTGAAACCAAAAGGAGATATAAGGTTATGTGCTGTAGAGAATTAGGGTAACCCCCTAAATTATTTTTCTTCTCTTTCTGTATGCAGGGAGTGGGTGCTCCTGCAAACATTGTAGCTAGTGAGGCTTGCATGGTTAGTGAGGCCTGTTTATTTCTAGTGAGGCTATATTTTGCTAGTGAGGCACATAGGGAGTGGGTGCTCCTACAAACTATTTTGCCAGTGAGGCTGTGTCAGTGAGACACTAATCGTACCTAGTGAAGGTTTTGGTTTTTTCCAGTGAGGCATAATAAAGTGCAACATTCAAGAGTGGTTTTTTATCCCTTTTAAGGGTTTTCCACTCATAAAACATGTGTCATGGTTCCTTATTGATTGTCTCTATATTTGTGCCCTAATATCTTTCTTTTGTTCAAGGTCTTGGTATCACACTTATCATTGTATATGTATATGTATTTGATGAATCATTAAGTTATCTTTAAACTTTGTGTCTAGTGGATTAAACGTGTAAAAATTGTTAAAGTTTATAGACCACTGATTCACCCTCCCTCTCAGTGGTCCTATACTCCAACATTTTCATTTCCCATGCATTGGTCCTATTTGCATTGTAAAACACACTAATTTATAAAGTGCCACAAATTCAAGGGGGTGTTGTTGAGTTTTTTCCTTCTGATCCATCTAAGTCTGCAACATACATCTCATCTACATGGTTTTATAAGTGTGATCAAGTCTATCTCCAAGAACTTCTATTCATATTGGGACTATGAAAACACCTAATGACGTCTGTATAGCTCTTTGGGAAGGTCAACGAACAAAGAAGTCATGAGCTCATAAGTCCAACAGACTCTAATATTATAGAGGATTATGTCACATAATTTAACTCATTGAGGTTGCAACTAAAATAAGGTGGGATGGAGTCATATCAATCACAAATATCTAGGATAAAAATATTGAATTATGGGGGGGGGGTCCATAGAGTTGTGTCAAGAGCATTTCTGAGTTGAGTCAAGAACACTTCCATAAAGATATGTGAAGAACACTTCTACTACTCCTTCAAAATCCTTCAACATTTTTCTGCATTGTATTGAGAGGTGTCAAGAACACTTCCACATCACCATCACCTAATTCTACATGTGAATCTAGAGTTGATTCTTAGAAAACTTCCAGAGATTCATCATAGTAGAAGATTGATATCAATTTATTTGCTTCTATAGATTTGAGAGTTGCTTCACAGAAGGCTTCCATAGAATCTTCAAAGTAGGACTTCATTGTAGCCACATGGCATGCAATTTTTTCACATTTCTCTTTTGGAGGAAATGTTTTTTCCCATAGGGTTTTATTTCTTTCTCCACCTTATGAGAGATGCATTTGTACATGGGTACCTCATCAGTTCTAGTAGTCAGGACCCATCTTTATTGTACCCACCTAAGCTATGCTTAAAGGGGGTGTTAGTGTGAGGCATTATCATATATTACTTAGCCTAAGTAATATATTTGCACATGGCTTTAAGTCACCTTAGGTGGTTAGGTGTCGACTTGGAGAGTTCAACACAACTCTTCAAGACACATGTCAACTCTCTTTCTTCCACCTCTAGTTGAGTCTTGAAGTCAACTTTTGAGTTGACTCAACCTCTCTCACCTATATGTACAACTATCTTGTTCATAATCTATTACTCCAAATTTGTAATCAACATTGGCTTTGTCGATCCGCGTTTCTAACAATTTACATATTTATGTGTAAAAGTTGGTAAATGATATGATTTCAAATTGAACTCGACTCTATCCATCCCAAGGGTGTATATCCAATCTAAACATTACTAATTCTATATCACTAGATAAAATTTACAAGTGAAAATTTGACCCTCAAAGATTTGAATTTAAATTTAAATTATAGGCCCAAGTTAACCCCCTTCCTACTAGTTGTTACTTGTCAACTTAAGTTCAAAACATTCAAATTGCATGCTTGAGTATTGTACAAAAATAAAAACCCTAATTTATTTGAGTCATTTAGGATCTAGGACACATCTAAAAGGAGAGATCAAAAATATATTGAATCATCAATACAAGCGCATTGTTAGCATCTACATCGATAGGAACAAATCAAACATTTTCATGGTTGCTTGAAGTGTCTTCGAACTTGTTAAAATCATTGAATCAATTCCAAGGGTTGTACACAACAAACTATACCAATATCTATCAATACCATCATGTTTAGATACCCAAGGTGAAAAAGATTTGTAAGATCAAAATGATCTAAGTTGAGTCATTGATAGAGGTCAAATCCACATATTAGAGGTCATATCTATAGATGTCGAGATCATTTATAGAATGTAAAAATAACCTAAATAAAAATATAGGCAATTTATCAATTTGACAAGTGTCATCTAATAAATTTCTAAGCACATGATAAATGGATGAATAACAAAGAGCTATCTGACATAAAATATTTTGGGTCAAGCCCTAGATCTAAGTATATTTATTTTCTTTATTCATTTTAGTACATATTAATGAACATGTCTGCATAATTATCTTAGTCCTGATTCATACTATCTAGGTGTATTTCTTACTATTGCTTCTTGCATTTCAATTAAGTTTAGATATTTATGTAGGGTTGTTTATTTTTCCTACATAAATTGGTGAAGTTGACATTTCTTATACCTCCTAGGGTTTGTCCTTAAGGTTTATCCTTCTACATTAATGTTCTAAACCTAATTTTTATGATTGTTGTACCTTTTATTTCAGATCTAATTTGAGTTTGGATCTACCCTTATCTGAGTTCCATTGCTCTATCCTTATTAGGTTTGGGCTTTCCTTGTTTATTATCCCTACCCACTCACTGTTTGATTGTGGATTATTGCTAGATCATTAACCATGGACCCTTATGCGCATTTATCTTGGTATTAAATCTCCACACATATATCAAGGATTATAAGGTGTTTTCATAGTTTATTGATTCATATTCTTTGGTCCTTGATGATATTGCATCCCTTTTTCCACTTTGATGGTGTTACACATTCCATGAGTGAGTTGATTTTATGCATATCTAGTTGATCCTATTTCATGGACCTTGTTGGTGCTTTCCATCCATCTTAGTGGATTTTACTTCATTTGTATACATGATTCATGATGATTATACCCCTTGTGTGATGGACGACAATGATGTATCCCTACAATCTAGTGATACATCTAGAGATGATGCTTTCTGGGATGAAGTTACACCTTCATTAGCTATTTGTGATGTTATTCTTTGATGACATGATATCCCTATTTCTATATCCTTGGGATCATGTTCTTTTGTGTGGCATCTTATGAAGAGCTTAGAGATAATGATGTATGTGTACTACCTTTTATACATGATGATGATGATATACTTTATGGTGATAGAACTTTAGCATCTCGTGTTGCTTATATTGCTATTCTTGATGATACATTACATTTTGACACATTTCATGATGATGTTGTGCCTTATTATGCTAGTTGTCTTTCATCTCATGTAGACTATATAGGGATAGTTATGATGATTCATTGCTTCATGTGACAATACATGATTACTCTAAAGCTCTTAGTGAGGAATTACTACTTAATGACTTTGATGGTACTAGTGACATATCTTTACATGTTAAGTCATTCTTACTTGCAAACTATAAGTACATAGATATTGACCTATTATTGATGATTGAATTTAGAATTACTTTAATAAATGAAGCATTTAAATGGGTTGACTTGTCTTATATGGTTTATAGTTCATTTATGAAGTTGGCACATAGTTTTATTGTGATTTTTTTGCCCAAGAGTGGTTGAGGATAGTTTGGACTTATTTAAGTCCAATCTCCTATTTCATCTTTAAATGATTGGACATCCATCCTCTTCTCCTAATGCTCATATGACTTATTAATCTCATCCTCCTATGATGCCTTTGGTTTTTCATGCTATACATGATTCACTTGGACCTACACTTCATGTGTTCCATCCAATTTACCTCAAGCTAAGCTTGTGTTCCATGCTATACTTGATTCACCTAGGACTAGACTTATATTTCTTGAGGCACCTATTTCATAGAATTATCATGAATTTAGTCATACTTATTAGGGAATGGCTCAAGGACAAAAATTTATATCTAATAAACAATTTTATATCCTAATAATCTTAGTCTTCCTCCCCTCTAGGTCCATGCCTAGGGATAGATGAGGACTTTGTGAATGGGAAGCTAGGTTAGAACCAAACATTCTAGTTGAAGTTGATTCAGTTGTTGGGATTTATGCAAAGTTGGATATCCTCACGGCACTTGGCAGATGGAAACAACGTATTGTAAAAGGATTAGGGAAAAATATTCAGAAATGCCTTTTTAGAGGAGCCATAGGTGATGGAGGTTCAGGGTTGAGTGCTTTGGAGAAGGACCAACCTTAGACTCTTTCATTGGTTCAGGGGGTGGAAGTCAAAGATGATCCACAAAATATGGCTCAAGGGGTCCCTGGATTCAGCTCATCAGGACAAAGCCAGGAGGCCTTGGAATTTGATAAGAGCCTATCCAATATTATTGATATCAGCCTAAGGACACACAATGTAGAGGACTTTACCTTGATTCAGTCTGAGAACCCTTCATTACCTGCCTAAACTGAAGAGGAATTAATATAGATGCTCAAAGATACTGAGATCTTGCATCAAGATATCAATCAGCAATTGGTGGGTTTGAGATCTGAATCCAATATAGAGTTGGGTGGAAATTTTAGTAAGCATGAGAAGTTTGTTGTGGTGGGTATGAATGAAGAGTCTAATCCAAACAAAGGAAAAGCTACAATAGGCTACTTAGGAGATGAAGAGATTTCCAAGTTAAGCATTGCCAGTGAGATTCTCAGGATCTTTGGTGATGACAATGGGATTGGGATGCAGGGGATGTCTTTCAATTCAAGAATGTAAATCAATAGACAAGTTCTTTCTTAGGAACTTTTGGAAAATGAACTTTTTTCAACTGGTAATGAGAAAATAGATTGAGTTAAGCTAGGAATCCAACAGATTGCCTCCAATAAGCCCAAACTAGACTTTGGGAGCAACTTAAACAAAAAAATTGGGAGAAAATCTTTAAGTGAACTTAGAAATCAAGATGGTGCTGCAGAGGGGCAACTTAAAATTACAACACTGATGGATTCTGGGAAAGGAGCTCCCCTTCCCAAAGTGCCATGAGGGTCTTATCATGGAATGTTAGGGGCCTAAATTCCCCTAACAAAAAGTGCTTGGTCAAGCGGAGGATCCGCTTAACCAAGACAAAATTTATCTTACTCCAAGAGACAAAACTTAGACCAAGAGAATTGGAATCTTTTGTGACTAGTCTAAGAAATTGGAAACATGCAGAAGTTCAAGTGGAAGGGGCTTCTCGTGGTCTGGCCTTTCTTTGGAATTCGGCAGAGGTGACCTTTGAATCCCTTAGATTCAAAAAATATTGGATGGGAGGCAGGATTGGTTCTCTTTCTTCTAAGTCTCAATTCTTTCTTATTAATGTGTATGGGCCTACCTCATGCATCAACAAAAGAGAGTTGTGGGCAGATTTGGATATCTTTTTGAGAGCCCATCCTTCTCCTCATATAGTCATTAGGGGCGATTTCAATGCCACACTTCACAGCTGGGACAAAAAAAGAGCGATCTATAGACCTGGATAATATCGGAAGGACTTCAGTGATTGGGTTCACAGGAACAATTTGCTGGAAGTTGATTCTGACAGAGAGACATTCACTTGGAATAATAGAAGATCTAGGTTTAGTATTATTGCGGAGAAATTGGATCAGTTCTTTTTTGGTGGGGATCTATCTTCCTTTCCCTACATTTTGAAAGCAAACATCCTTCCTTGCTCAGGCTCTGACCATTTCCCAATCTTTCTCAATATCATAGATGATAAGAAGCTTGTAAAATCACCTTTCAAGTTTGAGAATATGTGGACAAAGGATGAAATTTTTTTGCCCTTGGTGTAAGGTTGGTGTTTTGATGAATCTTTTGAGGGCTCTAAACTATTTTGCTTCATTTCTAGACTAAAACATGTTAAGCAACATCTTTTAGAATGGAATAGACAACACTTTAAGAACATTTTTCAATTAAAAGAAATGGTAGAAGAAAATCTGTCCAAGCTTAATGAAGAGGTTATTCAGAATGGGATGTCCCAAGATAGCTATTTAAAGGAAAAAGACTTAATGGGGGAATACAAAGATATTTTGGTAAAAGAGGAAATTTTTTGGAAACAAAAATCTAGAGAACACTAGATAGAGGCGGGGGACAAGAACACCAAATACTTTCATAATATTACCAAGCAGTGTAGGGGTGTCAACAGGATCCACAACTTGGATCGGGAAGACAGTTCCCTTATTGAAGGCCCTCAAGAAATCAGAGATCACATTCTGGAATACTACCAATCTCTTTTGAACAATAGTGAAGGCTCAACTCTTGTAGATCAATAAGCCTTTTTGCAACATATTCCTAGAATAATTAATAATGACAATAATAGAGTTTTAAATGGGAAATTCTCTATAGAATAGGTGGAAAGGGCGCTTAAGCAGCTTCACCCAGACAAAGCTCCTAGCCTAGATGGCTTTCTAGCTGGTTTTTTCCAGGTTTGCTGGCATTTTCAGGTCACGAACTAACTGATGCTTTAGAAGCAGAGGAACTCAGGAAATTTGTTGAAGGAAAATAACAACACTTTCATTGTCCTTATTCCCAAGAAAGAAAAGGCTTCAAAGATGGAAGATTTCAGACCCATTTCCCTCTGCAACACAATTTATAAGATCATGACTAAGGTCCTTGCTAACTAGCTAAAACTTTTGCTCTCCAGTATCATTTCAGAAGAACAAACATGGTTTGTCCTGGGTAGATCCATTCTCGATGGAGTTATTATTGCTCAGGAAGTTATTCACACTCTTCATTCCACCAAAGATCCTAGGATGCTCATTAAATTAGATATCAGGAAGACCTACGACAAGGTGGACTGACATTTTTTTTGCAAGATAATGGAGGCTTTTGGTTTCAATAGGAAGTGGGTAAATTAGATCTTTGAATGCATTTCTGGCCCCAGATATTCAGTTCCCATTAACAACTCTCCAGAAGGATTCTTTGTTGCTTCTAGGGGTTTGTGACAGGGGGACCCAGTGTCCCCATTCTTGTTTATTATCATGTCTGAAACTCTTAGAAGGGCCATTTGCAACCTTCAAAGTGTCATGCCCACATTTCCCATGTGGTCACAACACGCATCACATGTGTCATGTGGTCATGACATGAAATATCAAAAATTTCTCCACGCTTCCCTAGAAACCCCCTCACACGCGTAAGCGTGTTCGGTGGCATTACGCTTAAGGCGTAAACATGACAGTTGAAAGCGGGGTAATGCATTCACTTACGCATACCATTCGCAATGAAGGCCAACTAGGGGGTTGATGCGACGTGGTTAACGTCACCAGTAGGGTTAGGATCAACGATCGAAACTGTAAGTTAATCTATGTGATTGAAGGGATTTTGACGTAAGTCAAAATCAATAGCCAAATTAAATGCATGAGAAAGATATAATTTAATACCAAAAATCTAATGTCGATAATCAGCAAAAACAATAATATAGTCCTAAACAGGGTTAAATTTCACTAACCTAGCTAAAGCCTAAATTCTAGAAAAATCTGGCAGCATAACGCCTCACAGGCATGATTAGGGTTTATTATAATAAAACAAGTTTTGATCAAAAGGTTACTGGTTTGGTTCTAAATTACCTACATAACATCACTTAAATTGATAGATCAGTTAAAAAGATTAAGTGTGCATTTTTCAACAAAGCTTGATCAATTTGTTCTTCTTCACATTTTCTATAATTTAATCATTTTTCAACAAAGCTCGATCAATTTGTTCTTCTTCACGTTTTCTATCAATTAGAGTTATCACTGCATCCTTTACATTATTCCTAATTTATTGGTACATCAGATCACAGAAACATGTTATACTAACTTCATTTAAATAGTTTACTAGGTTTCCAAGTTGGTTTGAACGACGTCTTTATTAAATTAATAAAATCGCTCTAACTATAATTAAAAAAGAATAATAAATTAATATCTATCTAGCTCACAATTAACCTCGTCGAATTAGGTTTTATGATTAAAGGATTAACCCAATTGTTAAAATAATTACATCTCAAATAATTAAATTGTGTAAAATTTGAATAAAACAAATAGATCCTTTTTTCAAAAATCAAATTAAAAATCTGTAAAATATATAATCCCTCTAATTGTGATCTAATCTATTTATTACCATACCACTAACAAATAAAAATAACATTCCAAACAGGAATAAGGTTTACCCATTTTTATTATTTATCTTAAAACCCCATTCAAAACAAATATAATTTTAACACAAATGAAGGAAAATAATAGAGTGGGAAAATGAAATAAGGGCAATTTTAAATTACAAGCCCTAAAAAGGCCCTCAAATAGAAAACTAATTTCTTTAAGGAAGAAGGAGCAAACCCTAGCCTCCTTATTCTCATTTTCTCCATCTCACCAATTTCTCCATCTTCTCTTTTTTTTTTGTTTTTTTCTATGTTGTAATTGCAGGTTTGAGGAGCATGGCCTCCATGGATGGAGGCTCAAGAGGTATTCTGATAGAAGATACCCATTTGAACTACAATATTTTTTTCTTTATATATATATAACATTGAATATGAGTGATAACCTGTAGATCTGAGGAGGGGCTGAATGAAAGTTTAACCCCTATTTTTTTTGTGTTGTAGGGTTTAATGCCCTAAAGCTGCGGGGAGGTGAAACAACGGTAGTAGAAACTATGGCAGGGCATGGTAGAGTGTGGGTGCTGGTGGAGGGAGCGGTGGACGAAGACCGCAGAGGGGAAAGAGCCGGTGGTGGGAGTTGGGAGCGCGGGAGCAAAGGGGGTCCGCGGGGAGATCCACGGGGGTCTGTGGGAGATGGGGGATGTGGGGATGTGGGTGGGGGCTCCACCCCCTCCCCACATTCCCACTTACATATAAGGTGACGGGTTGTCGCTGTACCTCATCATTTAATCTGTTTTCAGATGTCAAAGAACCAGGGCTGTGTCCATGGCTGTCTGCAACTAGGGATTCTAAGTGACTAGTTTATAGCTAATCCTAAAGCTTAAAAGAATGACTAATCTACCTGCTTGTTGAATAAATGTAATGAATGCTGTAAAACAGAATAAAACAGGAAATGTACTCAAAGCAAAGAATGATAACATGCATCTATCTACTAAAACAAGAAATACTTTTATAAAAGAAAACTTGAAACAGTAAAACAGAGATACTAGCCTCCTGCCTAATTGGTGAGAGTGGGCCCTTGCTCCGCACCTTTGAGGCTGAAGGCTATTGTAGGAAATCAACACTAAATATGATCTAACTAAATTCAATCCAATTCATTCATTTTTATGTTCATGAGAAATGTATGGCTATATCATAACTGAAATCTCCGAAAATCAGAATAATCTTATCATTGTTGTTTCATTACTATTTCTGAAAGTATATATAAAAAGAGTGATGATATATCACTGAACTTATCTATCAGTCTTTCTAGGAGATAACACCATCTCTTATTTGTACTTAACTGTCTAACTTATGAAAGATCATCATGCAAAAGGGGTAGACTTGAGTGGAACAGAAGTCCACTCAGAGGTCTAAGTTTAGATCTTAATACACTTGGGCATCAAAGCCCTGAAAATAAGAATATTGAATTAGTTCAATTCGTAACTTATGCAAAATCTTTCAAAAGATAAAACTTCAGCAGTTTAACTGATAGTTGACCCCTCATCACTCAGGTGATGATTTGAGTGAAGTAAGGGGGTGTTAGGATTGCTGCTGAAGTGTCTGATTGGCGGCTCTGACTGGAACATGCCCTGTTCTCAGGAGGTTCCGAGGATAGTTGTTCCTGTCTGCAGCTTCGGAGATATTGCAGAGCTCCGGAGATATTCCAGACACTCGTAGAGCTCCAGAGATATTCCCCAAATCTTCAAAACCCAGGTGCCATTGTTCTTTGTTATGGTCTCCGGAGATCATTGAAGGCGATCTCTGGAGATGCACAAAACCGTTGTTTCTGATATGTACACCTGCTAATTCAAAAAGAAAGAGAAATTCTGCATTTTTCTATTAATCCCATGCACATTAGCCACTTAATCAGAAATTCTAATCTCAAGTAATCTATCTTAATTAATCACAAATTAGAACAATCTTGCTTAACTATTTTGAGTGCAGACACAAGGAAGATGAACTGAATAGAGGAAAAGAGAGGCAAAAAGGGGTGTATTTTATGAGTGCAATTTGACACTCATCATCCCCCCATACCTAAGGCTTGGCAGGTCCTCCTGCTTTTCACATTCTGGATTTGTTTTGACGAAGCAATCTCTCAGTCAGACTATACTCCTGGAGATAGGTTGTCCAAGTAGTTTTATTGGTGTTACCATTCCCCCTGTACTTGTCAACTTGCTTCATCCAATCTTGCAATTTCTCATCTTCTAGCTGCTCTGTCCATATAGGGAGTGGTTCGATTATCAGAGGAGGTCTGAACTGCCCTCCTATCCATTCCTGTTTATGTTTATCCATCAATTTGGATATCATCTTTGCTTTCCTCATGAATAGCCTCAGGTTTGCAGGGGTGACCACTTCTCTAAGTTTTTGCTCTGGTGTTAAAATGCTCCATCTCTTCTTTGCTATAGTAAGGATAGGATTTGCTGAATTAATCATAAAGAGACCAAAGTCAATGGAGCACTCTTGCAAATTTTTCAAATGTAATGGCAAGATGCTGGTTGCACTTGCCGGATGATAGATGATGGACCTGAATTGGGTCTGAAAGGCAAAAGGATTGGGACATTCTTTTCTGAGGAGGAGATCTATTTTTGAATCCTTTTGAAGATGATCTTCCATCCTCTCGTCCCAAATCTGGTGGTTTCTCATGAGGGACATGAATGCCTTAAGCTGGCATTCTCCCACAAAGTGATTAATCATGAAAGCTATATCATTAATGCAGAACCCATGTAAGTACAATTCACAGAGGAAGTTTTTGTCTTCATCATTGCCTCTGGTGTAAGCTATCATGAAACCTTCTGCTGTTTCCGTATCCTCATTCATGTCAGATAAGACTAAAGAAAACTTCCTTTGCAGTATCCTTTCTTGTAGGAACATTGAATAGCTAGCACTGGGAGGTCTGCAAGATAGAATTTCTGAGGAGAGGGAGGCCATTTGAATGATTTTTCTCTCCAAAGTTGCTATTCTTTCTGCCCTGGCAGTGACTGCCCTTTGTAGTTGCAACATTGGCTTGGAGGCTTCAAATTCTCTACACCTTTCCTCCCAATGAAACAGGGCTTTAGGAATGTCAATGGGGATTGGTCCCACATAAGCATCTGTTTGAATCTCCTGTTCATTGGTTTCCCTTGGGCCAGACAGTTCTTGAATATATTCTTCTTGGTCATCCAGTCTGTTGTTGGCCCAAGTTAATTGTTTATCCTGGCTCTGTACTTTCTCAATCAGTGCTGCCATTATTGTGAGGCCATTGTCTCTGGCCATAGTGAGCTCGAAAACCTTTTGTGCTACTTCTTTTTCTTTTTCTTCCACCACCTTTGCTGCCTCACTTTTCTGTGTTTCCAACTTTGCCTCCTTCTCCTAGATGATTCTGTCCTTGTTTTGGAGGTTTGTTTTGATTTCTGCAATAGTTTGCTTCAGTTCCATCTCCATTTCTACCCTGACCTTCTTGAGGTCAGTAATAATTAAATTCTTTCCCCAAAGCATCCTTTTTAAATTCTTAATTTCTTCCATTAGTTGTTGCTCTGTTGAGATCTCTATATCTTCTTGGTCAGAGGGATATGATAGAGTCTCTGCCTCTGCTTCTGTGGCTGGTGGCTGATTATCAAGATTATCCATGGCCACCTGCTCTGCTTCTCCCACTGTATCTATGTGCCCTGTTTCTTCTTCTACAATGCCCTTGTTCTAAGGATCCTCTGCTGCTGCTGGCACAACTAAAGGTCCTGCCTTGTCCTCATATGTGCTCAATTCCAGGAGTGCCTCAGCGAGCAGGGCAGTATCCTTCTCAGCCTGTGAGAGCTGCCTCTTTCTTTTGCTTCTCCGGAGCACAGGTGGAACTAGTGCCTCCGGAGCAGGATTTCCTTCCTCAGAATCTGAGGAGATAGTAACAGTTGGTAAGCTTCCTGTCTCTGGAGCACATTGTGGTGTTGAGACTGGACTTGACTCCAACTGAACAGAAGGTGCTAGAGATTTTTCTCTTTGTTTCCTCTTTCGGACCAAAGGTACCTCATCGGAGTCATGGGATGGTTCTTTAACCCACCATCTCCCTTCAATTCCCTGCCTTGCTTGTTCCTCTGTTAATTCCCTAGGCCTATATCCCTTAGGTGAAGTCATTTGTCGCCTGACTGACCGAGTCATATATAGAGGCCGTGTTGGAGCAGGCTCTACAATTTGTTTGCCTTTTCTTTTCTTGTTAGGAACAGGGGCTGCAGATGATGTAGCCTCCTGTGAGGGTGATGTTCTTTTGTGAGAAGCTGTGGAGGAGGCTGTAGGCTCGGTTTCTTCACCATGGTGAGAGGGAGAACTCTCATCCTCTGTTTGTGTGATCTCTGGTGCTCTGACCTGAGAGTTTTGCTCAAGAAAGTTTTGTAATAGTTCGTCCCCATTGGCCTGAGATAAGAAATGGTGCTTGACTATCAGGAAGATGAGGCCATGATGTTTCATGGGTCCCTTACCCTGCTGGTATTTTTCTGCAGTTGCCCTGATGGCAGAATAGAGGAAATTGGGGATATTTATGTTATATTCGGGGTGCCTATTTCCATGTCTGAGAAAAATGAGCATTTTCATTATGGGCCCTAAGACTATAGAGAATTGGCCATCACAGGTAAAATATTTCATTAACCAGGTGGCAATAGTTGCCCAAGGGTTTGGGAGAGTGGATCTTAGAATTCCTTTGAACTCATTTTTATTCATACGTAATTGAATGGCAGGCTCACCATGAACATAAATTTTTTTAATTAACTCTGTATACAAGGTTTTCAGGAGGTGGAACCTCTCACCTTGTTCGGGGAGTCCGGAGATGTGGCTGATAATTGTGGAGGGGAGACTGATTTGGTTCCCTCTCATAGTGGTCTGGTCGTCTCTTAGATTCCTAAGGAATTCGTCCACAATGTCCTCCTGAAACCCCTCAAACTTGTCTAGGAAATCAAACCATCCAGCAGTTCTTAAAATATTTGCTGCAGCTGCATCCTTTAGAAGACCCGCAGTACTTTCTGGCTCAAACTTTTTCTTGACCCCCATACCTGAATTGATGGCAGTTTCTGTGTTTGATTCTTTTCTTCTGCTATCTGCAGTCTATCTGTCGCTCTGATCTCTATGGGCTCCAGAGTGCTGTTCAAATTACTCTGTAGGCGCCGGAGTGCTGTTCAAATTACTCTGTAGGCTCCGGAGAGTTGTTTGGTTGATCGTATGCTTCAGTCTATTCTGGAGGTTTGAATGAGGGAGGCTATTGTTTTCAGGCTGGGTTTATGCAAATGGGTTAAGGGACCAAAGCAGCCATAATTGTAACGGACTGACAGGGCACTCCGGAGGTAACATGGCATTAAGGCACAGATGGCGGCATGCTTGGATGTGAAAAAGGAAATGACGGCGGAGGGACGTGTCATCACAGCAACACTCAAAATAGAAAGACAGGACAATTTACTAATTAATGATTAATGAAAAACAGATTTACCTGGATCAATTTTAATGATGAGGCAACGTACGCGGGAGAAATGCTGCACCGTTTTGGAAACTGCACATGTCGTGGCATTTAAACGGCAGCCGAAATGACATCTGCTTCCTACTTGCACATGACCTGCAATCATTGCATTGAGTGGCACTAAGATCCACGCCCACGGTGATGTCAGTACCGGCTTGTGGTCACTCCTGCAATTATTAGTATCTTAATTTATTTATGTTGTGCGATAAAGTAGAAGATGAGTTTTGATGACTTCAGCATGTGAGTTGTCTAGTTTACCACCTAGTGAGGTAGGTCCCGCCTTTATTATGGACACTACCGGCATTATTAACAGAGCGCTGGAGGTGCTCCTAATTGGAAAGTGCTGGAGGTGCTCCTAATTGGAAAGCGCCGAAGATGCATTGGAAAGCGCCAGAGATGCATTGGACCAATTTTTTGGCAACTGATCATATCCGGAGCTCAATTATTACAACTGTCCTGGGTAAGGGAACTGCCATTTTACTGGTTTTCAACTCCCTTGGTTGAGAAGACAGCCATTTGCTGGTTTTCTATCTTTCTCTTTTTTTTTTTTTTTCAGAAGGCAGCCATTGCTGGTTTTCAACCTTTTTTTTTTTCGCTTTTTTTTTTTTTTCAGAAGGCAGCCATTGCTGGTTTTCAACCCTCTTTTTTTTTATTATTCCAACACTGTGACAGAGGTGGTATCCCCTATATCAAAACTTAGATTATCAAGAAACTCTTCTTTAGTAGACGGTCTTTTGTAGAGCTTTATCCGGTGACCATTTACTAGAAATATGTTTGTGCTCCCATTAATTGGTCGCAATAATACAGTTCCATTTTCAAACACTTCCTTTATTTGATAAGGACCCAGCCAGTGAGTCTGTAATTTCCCTTTGAATTCTTTGAATTTAGAATCATAGAGAAGAATCCAATCTCCTTGTTGAAATGTCCTCCTCTTGATATGTTGGTCATGCCATTGTTTCCTTTGGTATTGAACCAGTTCTGTTTGCTGAATGGCTTCTGTCCATATCTCATCCAACTCGTTGAGCTGAAGAATCCTGTTCTGCTGAATTGTAGACAGTGGCAGCCCAACATCCAATACAGTTTTAAGTGTCTGGAGTTCAAATTCTATAGATAGTATAGGCTTTTTCCCATAAACTAGTTCATATGGTGAAAACCTTGTTGTGGACTTCCAAGTTGTGTTGTAAGCCCAAACTGTTTCAGGTAGTCTATTAGCCCAATCCTTCCTATTCATTACCACTGTCCTTGTCAGGATATTCTCAAGTTCTCTGTTGGTTACTTCTACCTACCCATTTGCTTGAGGATGGTAAGGTGAAGCTTTTTTGTGCTTGACTTAGTACAAATATGTGAATGCCTTGATTACCTGTGAAGTAAATTGAGGTCCTCTGTCTGAAACTATTGATTTTGGGGCTCCAAACCTCAAGAAAATTCTATTGTAAAGGAAATCAACAACTTTTTCTTCTCTTGCAAACTGTAATGCTTGAACCTCAGCCCACTTAGTAACATAGTCTGTGCATACTAGAATATACTCCTTGCCTGATGATGGCGGTGAGATTGGACCTACAAAGTCTAGACCCCATTGCTCAAAGGGTTCCATCATGACTTGAGGATGTAGCAGCATTTCCTGGGTAAAGGTGGGCTGCCCCATCCTTTGGCACTGGTCACAGTGCTGCACATACTTCTTTGTGTCTTTATGAAGAGAAGGCCAGTAGTAACTAGCTCCAAGGATCTTGTGGACTGTCCTGTGAAAAGAGTAGTGGCCACCAGATGGCTCATCATGACATGCTCTCAATACATCAAAAGTCTCATCAGCCTTCAAGCACTTGCGTAGAATGAAATCAGAACCACATTTAAATAGTAAGCCATTCAACCATTTGTAGGATAAGCTTTCTTTAAGCAAATGTTTTCTTTGTTTTGAAGTAAAATGGGATGGATACAAGCCTGTAGCTAACAAATTAGCTATGTCAGCAAACCAAGGTGCAGTAGTGGATATGGCAAAAAGATGTTCATCTGGAAATTTGTCCTCCACTGGTTGATCTTCTCCTCCTGTATGTAATCTTGACAGAAAATCAGCAACCAAATTAAACTTTCCTGGATTATCAACTATGGTAATATCAAATTCTTGCAAGAGCAATAACCACCTGATGATCCTTGCACCTACTACTGGTTTATTCATTAGGTACTTGATGGCTGCATGATCAGTGTGCACAAATATTTTATATCCTGTAATATAATGTTTGAATTTGTTTATAGCATAGATAACTGCCAAGAATTCCTTCTCAGTTGTTGTATAATTTCTTTCTGTAGAGGTAAGGTTCTTGCTGATGTAATAAATGGCATGCATACTTTCTCCTTCCTCTTTTTGTCCTAAAACAGCCCTAATGGATTCATTTGAAGCATCAGTTTGTATGTGGAATGGTAAAGTCCAATTAGGTCCCCTTAAAACTGGTGTTACAGTAAGCTTCTCCTTTAAAGTTTCAAATGCTGATTGACAGTCTGTTGTCCAGAGAAATTCTGTTTCCTTATTAAGTAGGGTAAACAGGGGGGTAGCTATTCTGCTAAAATTTTTTATGAACCTCCTATAGTAGCCTGCATGACCTAGAAAACTTCTAACATCAGTCTGATTTTTGGGTGAAGGCAACTGTGTGATTACTTCTATCTTGTTCTGATCCACTCTAATCCCTTTTTTCTGAAATATGGTGTCCCAAAACAATTCCTTCCTCCACCATCATAAAACATTTCTCATGGCTAAGGGACAGTCAATTTTTATTACAACATTTTAGTACTTTTCCAAGGTTTGTGAGAGCTTCCTCGAAGTTATTCCCATACACAGTAAAGTCATCCATGTAGACTTCCATGCATTCATTAGCCAATTCAGCAAAAATAGCTAGAACCAGTCTTTGAAATGTAGCTGGGGCATTGCACAGCCCAAAAGGAAGAACTTTGTAAGCAAAGGTTCCCCAAGAGCATGTGAAAGTTGTTTTGTCTTGGTCCTCAGGTGCTACTTGAATTTGATTATACCCACTGAATCCATCTAAAAAAGAAAAATACTTTCTCCCAGCAAGGTTGTCCAGAACTTGGTCAATAAATGGTAAGGGAAAGTAGTCCTTTTTTGTGGCCTTGTTGAGTTCTCTATAATCAATACACACCCTCCATTTCCCATTCTTTTTAGGCACAATGACAAGGGGTGAGACCCATTGACTGTCTGAGATTGGATATATGAACCTTGCCTGGAGTAATTTTTCTATTTCAGTTTTGACAATGTCCTTTAAGGCAGGATTCAATCTTCTTTGTGGCTGTCTGACAGGTTTAATATCCTCAGTGTAGATATGATGGGTACAGATTTCAGGAGGTATGCCTTTCATATCTTGGTATTCCTAGGCAAAAGATGCTGAGTGGGAAACCAAAAGCTGAATAAGTTTTTCTTCCTGACTTGCTGTTAACTGAGTATTTATATTAAGTGTTTTCCCTGGCAGAATCATGACCTGTTTTGTAATTTGATCCATAGATGTGGTGGGTCCATACATCGGTGTCATGGCATTGAGAGGACAAGAATGTGGGAGTAACATGTGGAAAGTGGCTAAGTCCCTGTAAAAGGTTTCCCCACAAGGAATAATGTTGGCAAGTGTACAATGAGAAGAAATGAGAAGTTTTCTCTGAGGGTCTTGGGCGAGTTCCATCACATCTTTGTTGATTAGGATGTGAGTGAAGTCTTCCATTGTATCATAGTATACTTCTCCTAATTCTCCCAGATGTTCCTCAATGGTTACCATAGCTAATGAGGCACTGTTGTTCATGTTATCTGGTTCATCCACCCATACTCTTCCTGTGTAATGCATCGATGGTTTAGCTAGAGGATACAGAGATATTTTCTTTAAATCTATCCCATTAGAAATGACCATATCTCTAGTTCGACAATCAATAGATGCTGCTACAGTAGCCAGCCATGGCCTTCCTAAAATCAGCGGATAAGCATTTCTTTGGTTTCTAGGTTCCAGTATTAAGAAATCCACTGGAAATTCCCATGATTCTATTACAACAGGTACATCAGTGATCACTCCCTTTGGAACAACTACTGACTGATCAGCAAGTTGAAGAATTGTAGTCGTGGATTGGATACCTGACAGAGCTAACTTATCCATTGTATGGACTGTCATCACATTAATTGCTGCTCCTAAGTCAACCAGAACATTTGAAATTTCTACCCCCGAGATGAAAACAGTTATGACAGGGTTCCCAGGGTCTCCATATTTTGGGAGGAGAATTTCTCCCATCAATAGATCCATTACCTTTCCTTCCACCTGTATTGTGGAGGGAAAACTTTTCTTTCTGCCCTGTGTTTTGATGTAATACTGTTTGATGAATTGATTTAGTTCTGGTACATCTCTAATGGCCTGGAGGAGAGGAATTTCAATGTTTAGTTGCTTGAGTTCTTGTAAAAGTTCTGATTCCTGATTGGGTTGGATTTGTTTTTGTAAAACCTTTCTCTGGGGAGCATTTTGTTTAAGTCGTTTTGGGTAGGGTGCTAGTTTTTCCATCTCTGGAGCTCTTATCAGAATTGTGTTCTAGACTGTTCTCCGGAGCTGGCTTTTTAGGAGTAACTCTGGAGTTGTCTGTGGTTGATTTTTCTAGCACCTTTTCGTTAGTAATCTCCTCTGGAGGTTGATTGGATGGATTTTCAGGTTCCTCATCATTGGTTATTTCAACTATAGTTGGAGGAGAAGGTCTTGGGAATGCTTTCCCAGAACGCAGCTGGAGATTATTTGAATATATAGCATTAATTCCAGCTATATATTCTTGCTTTGTCATATAGACAGTTGCTCCCTGTTTATTCCGTGGGTTTGGTATAGGCTGAGCTGGTAAAGGTGGTTGACTAACTGGTTCATTCTGCGTTTGACCCTGTGTGTTGGAGGATCCAGTTAGTAAAGCCTGCTGTTGAGGTTGGAAACGTCTAGGTTGTCCCTGGTATTGTTGATGATATCCCTGTTGAGGACCCCATTGTGGTTGCATGCCTTGTGACCCAAACTGTGGTGGCCATTGTTGATTTCCCCAAGGCTGATTTTGCCAGTTTTGGTTTTGCCAATTTTGGTTTTGCCAATCCTGCTGTCCCCAAGGAGGATTATTTTGAGGGCCATACCAAGCTGGGTTCCACTGATTATTTCCCCAATTAGTAGGACCCTTGTAAGAAGACTGGCTTGGGTACTGATTATAAGGGAAATTTCCAACTTGTTATTGTCCCACATAGTTCAACTCCTCCTCTATCACAACATTCTTTTTACTCAATCTTTTCAAGGCTAGAAGCTGACTACACTGACTGGTAGGATGCTCCCTATCACAGATTTGACAGATCTCTGATTTGTCCAAGGGACATTCTCTCAATAGGTGTTTGTTTCTACACCTAGGACAATAAATGGAAAGCGGTTCAGTTGCTCTGTTTTGATCAGTTGTCCTGGTTTTTGCTTGGATCCCATCCAATGTGGTATTTAGTTGGACCAGAATATCTGTTTTTAGATTTGCAATTTCCTCTATCAACTATCCTATCTCATTCTTCCCCTTAAAAATTTTGGATGACCTTACTCCATCTTGAGTTCTGGAATAATTCCTGCAGAGTTCCTCTATGTCAAGTATTTCCATTTTGTTAATGTTCCCTTTTCCCATTAGGTCCAGTGCCTATTTTGATTCTTTATCCAATCCTTTTATAAACAGGGTTCTAGCCAAGGAGTGGTTTACCGGATTGCCATACCTTCTCAAGGCAAAATTAAACCTATCCACATAGTCTTCTGAGGATTCTTCCTCCCCCTGCCTAATTTTAAACAGTTCTTCATTTTTATTACTGGATCTGCAATAATCTTGGTATTTTTCCAAAAACTCTGTTTCCATTTGATCCCAAGAATGGATAGAACCCTGGGGTAAACCCATAAACCATCTCATCGCAGAATCTTTCAGGGTGGAAGGGAACAGTTTGAGTTTCTGGTTATCTGATCCATAATCATAAGTTTGGCAGACTACGTTGAATTCAAACAAGAACTGATCTGGATCCTCAGAGGAGAGTCCTCTAAAATTTGGAAGATGTGCTGGTGAGATATTCTTCATGGGAGCTTTGTCTCCAGCAGCCAAAACAATAGGATATGAGAAGGTTCTTGGGGCCTAATTTTCCTCTTCCTCATGATTATCATTTTCCATGTTTAATACTAGTTCTTCTTCCTGAGGTTCTAGGAAATTAGGTTCTACCAAAGGATCTCCCTCAACTTTTTGTTGTAATTCCTGGATATAATTGGCAAGTGGAATATCTATAGGATCTAAGGGATTGTTGTTTTGAAGTGCAGGTTCCAAATTAAGATCTAGGTTTCCTTCTTCAACAAGATTTTGTACCACCTCACTGCTTTCCCCTATGGTGTGTTGTTGGGGTGTCTGTTTAATATATCTTCCTTTAAGATCTCTAGCTCTAACCATACAGATCTATTCTAAAAACTATTTTTAACTCAGTGTCCCTAATTAACACAAACTAATCCCCGGCAACGGCGCCAAAAATGACGGGTTGTCACTGTACCTCATCATTTAATCTGTTTTCAGATGTCAAAGAACCAGGGCTGTGTCCATGGCTGTCTGCAACTAGGGATTCTAAGTGACCAGTTTATAGCTAATCCTAAAGCTTAAAAGAATGACTAATCTACCTGCTTGTTGAATAAATGTAATGAATGCTGTAAAACAGAATAAAATAGGAAATGTACTCAAAGCAAAGAATGATAACATGCATCTATCTACTAAAACAGGAAATACTTTTATAAAAGAAAACTTGAAACAGTAAAACAGAGATACTAGCCTCCTGCCTAATTGGTGAGAGTGGGCCCTTGCTCCGCACCTTTGAGGCTGAAGGCTATTGCAAGAAATCAGCACTAAAGATGATCTAACTAAATTTAATCCAATTCATTCATTTTTATGTTCATGAGAAATGTATGGCTATATCAGAACTGAAATCTCTGAAAATTAGAATAATCTTATCATTGTTGTTTCATTACTATTTCTGAAAGTATATATAAAAAGAGTGATGATATATCACTGAACTTATCTATCAGTCTTTCTAGGAGATGATACCATCTCTTATTTGTACTTAACTGTCTAACTTATGAAAGATCATCATGTAAAAGGGGTAGACTTGAGTGGAACAGAAGTCCACTCAGAGGTCTAAGTTTAGATCTTAATACACTTGGGCATCAAAGCCCTGAAAATAAGAATATTGAATTAGTTCAATTCGTAACTTATGCAAAATCTTTGGAAAGATAAAACTTCAGCAGTTTAACTGATAGTTGACCCCTCATCACTCAGGTGATGATTTGAGTGAAGTAAGGGGGTGTTAGGATTGCTGTTGAAGTGTCTGATTAGCGGCTCTGACTGGAACATGCCTTGTTCTCAAGAGGTTCCGAGGATAGCTATTCCTGTCTGCAGCTCCAGAGATATTGCAGAGCTCCAGAGATATTCTAGACACTCGCAGAGCTCCGGAGATATTCCCCAAATCTTCAAAACCTGGGTGTCACTGTTCTTTGTTATGGTCTCTGGAGATCATTGAAGGTGATCTCCGGAGATGCACAAAACCATTGTTTCTGATATGTACACCTGCTGATTCAAAAAGAAAGAGAAATTCTACATTTTTCCATTAATCCCACACACATTAGCCACTTAATCAGAAATTCTAATCTCAAGTAATCTATCTTAATTAATCACAAATTAGAACAATCTTGCTTAACTAATTTGAGTGCAGACACAAGGAAGATGAACTGAATAGAGGAAAGGAGAGGCAAAAAGGGGTGTATTTTATGAGTGCAATTTGACACTCATCATAAGGCAACGGTGGGGGGTTCGAACCCCCCCACCACATATAATTTTCTTGCCAATAAAACTGCGATCAGAATGAAATGCATTCACAAAAGGAAGAGGTTGAGTATTTGACCCACTCATCCTCTCCCTCCCATGCCTCCATTTTCGTCACTTTACTTCAGGGTGAAGTTAAAGTGACCAAATGGAGGTTTACCTAAGGTTACACAAGCCCAAAAGGTCCCTAGACCCAAGGGGTACTACCCAGGGTCAAGTTTAGCCCATTTTGAGCACCAAGGGTTGAGTTAAAGCACATGAAAAGGGGTCTCAAAAATTTATAACTTAAAAAATGAAATTCAAATGACACTATTCTTACAACACCAATTAGAATTCAAAATAAAAGAGGGGTAGACCTAGCTCGACTAACATGCAACAACATTACAAAAATTCATCATGCACATAGTTGATCTTGGTTCCTCGTGGAACTAGATCGGCTTCACAAGGGAAAACAATACAGTGTGTGGGATGATCTCTGAATTTCTGTGGCTTCATTAGAAACACCTGCACACTTAAATGAAATGTTAATCCGACATGTATATGATAGCTGAAGCAAAGTGAAACAAGCACATACGACATCACATGTTCATATAAGTATCAAGGAAATCACATTATAGTTAAATTCTAAATTCTGCATTTCAAACATCCATTCCCAAGATTGAATCACATAGCAAATTTCTAACTAACATCACATGAATAGTTTCCCAATAACATCATAATATAAACCATATGTCTAACATCATCAGTGAATCAATATCCTGGTCTAAACACATCGTAAACATGCTAAGCATAACAAATCTACATATAGCATAAAGTCTAATAGTCTGGAAATTCGGGATCAACAATCCCATAAGTCTAAATGTATCACCAACAGTAAAATAAGTAGTCAAATAAATGGGAATGAAAAGGTAGGCCTCACACAAAGCTTGGATCAATTGACTGGCATTGTAGTTGCAAGAAATATTTGAGTTACCCATCAGTAGTTTGCAGATGACACAATGTTGTTTGGGGTAGCCAAGAAGGTTGAGGCTTGGTCTTTTTTGAGAATCCTAGAATCTTATGCTAAAGCATCTGGGCAAGAAGTCAATCGATCCAAGTTGGAGGTTTTTTTCCTATCAACCCCTCTGAGGAAGGAAACAAAAATTCTAAATATTCTAAAATTTAAGAAGGGGTCATTGCCTTGTACTTACTTGGGCCTGCCAATGGACAAGGGTCTCAGGAGCACGAAGTTATGGGACCCACTTAAAGATAAATTGGATAAAAGAGTGAATTCTTGGAAAGGAAGATGGATTTCTTGGGTAGGTAGATTGCTCTTGTTGAAAACAGTCCTATCATCCATCCCCATTTACTTGCTATCCTATTTAGCAATCACGTTGGGTGCTAACAATGAAATGATTTATCGAATGAGGCATTTCTTCTAGCAAGGGACTTTGGATAAAGACAAATTGGCTCTCATAGCCTGGGATAAGGTATGCAAACCTAAGGTCAAAAGAGGTTTGGGTTTGAGAAATCAAATTCACCAAAATAAGGCTCTAGGAGCTTAATTAGTGTGGAAGATGATTCAGGATCCTAAGTTGAAATGGGTTAAAATCTTGCAAGCAAAGTATCTTAATAGTGATGATGCTTCAAAAATAGTGAAAATTGCTCATCGACCCAAAGGCGCCATGGTATGGAATTTCATGTTGAGTTGCAGGCCAATCATTTCAGATCTTGTTACTTGGGATGTGCAGGATGGAGGCCTTGCCTTGTTTTGGGAGGATTCTTGGGGGGGCTATCCCAGCCTAGACAGTGTAATATTAGTGGATCTTTTGAAGGCTCTTCTCAAAAATTAGTGGGGTGTTAGAGTAAAGGATTGTGTGATCTTCTCGCAGGATGACCCATCCATTAGTTGGAAATGAAAAGAGTTCTCAAATATCTCCATCCCCATCGATGAAGCAAACATTTTAAAGCAGATTTTGAGTCAAAGAAAAGTCTTTTTTAGAAGAGGATTTGATAAACTTATTTTAGCAGGTTCTTCAAGTGGTTCTTTTACTACTAAGGATGGTTACAGAGTTGTAGCTGGTATTGATGAGTTGGAGAACACAACCCTCCCCATTTCCCTTTGTTGGAACAAATAGTGTGTCCCAAGAACAGGTATTTTTACATGGGCAGCCCTTCAAAAATGGATCTTAACAGCGGAAAAATTCCATAGATTGGGGTTCCAAGGATCTTCCTAGTGTGTCTTATGCAAGAAAGAAGAGGAGAGCATTGATCATCTTTTTTTAGGATGTCCTTTTCCCCAGGAGTGTTGGTGCTGGTTATGTGCTAAGTTGGGGTGGATAACTGCTTTGCCCAATGACATCATGAGTCTTTTCCATGTTTGGCCTTTCAGACCTTGGTCAGGATTGTTAAACTATCTTTGGATCAGCAGCCCTTCTCTCCTTGTTTGGGAAATTTGGAAAGAATGGAATAGAAGGATCTTTGAGGACAAGGAAATGTCTTTAGCCTCTTTTAAAAACAAAGTTGAAGCAGCCATTGTGGAGGTGGTTAATAACTGGTCAGGAAGAAATTCAAGCCAAAAAGGGATATTTTCAGAGTGGGATGGGAAAATGAGGTTTCGGTGGCATGGTTTAAAGATCCCATTGCATGTTGGAAGTGGGGAGAAAGATTCAATGGTTGAAAGAAGGAATGCAAAGTGGACTGCTCCTGAACAAGGCTGGTATAAGCTCAACTTTGATGGTGCCTCTAGAGGTAATCCGGGCCCATCGGGTGCTGGGTGTGTGATTAGACGGTGGAATGGGGAGTTTACAGGGAGATTGGCTATGCCTCTAGAAGAGGATACCAATAACATAGTAGAATTTAAGGCTCTAATCCATGGCCTCCTTTTCTATAAGGATTTGGCAATGGACAAATTGGCAGTTGAAGGAGATTCCACCTTGGTGATCAATACTTTGAGGGAGGAATCAATTGCAAATTAGAAATTGAGAGCTTTATTGGAGTGAGCTCTAGATTTTCTTAAATTTTTTGAGGCCTTCACATTGAACCATGTTTATAGGGAGGCTAATCCTAAGGCAGATGCATTGGCAAATAGGGGAGCTGATGGAATTGAATTTAAAAACTTTGGCCCGCATGCAGAGTTGGACCCTTAATTTCACCCACGTCATAGGTCGCATCTCATTCCATGTGGCAAGAAACCATAGGCCCACATTTCCTCTTGTCAGCAGGTGAGGTGGCTTTTTTTTCCCCTGTTTGTGAAGGTCGTTAGCTTGGTGGCATCCTGCCGTACTTTGCTGGCTGGCTGCGTAAATTCCCTGGATGATGTTTCTTGTCCTTGCAAAAGAGTGAAGGATGATTTGCACCTATGAGAATAGGTGCAAAATCCAAAAGTGCAGATTCACAATTAATTCATCTGCTACGAGCATTAAGTGGCCGAGATTCCATTTGCCTACTTAAGTCCTGGCGTCGGTAGTTTCTTCATTCCAAGCTTGGTTAGTGTTGCAGGGATGGAGACTCCAATAAGATTAAAGTGTTCTTGTTGGCAAATTGTGTTTCTTGGGAGGATTACTGACCTCTGCTTATAGGCCATTTGCAAAATTAAAAGTAAGCTGTTCTTAGAGGCAGTTAAAATGGTGTTGGCAAGAGGATTCTTAGTGTCAGAGGATAGATATCAAGTTAATACTGATATCTCCTCCTGCTTCTTAGCCTCTCTCCTGGACTTGGGCAGTGCCAAAGTGGATGCCCTAGTGTGCCTCTAAGAAACTTTCAAGGACTCAATTTTGTGCGACGATGTGGAGATTGCAGTTTTTGCTGACTTACAGCTGGGTATTCCTTAGGTAGGGGATCTTCCCAAACTCTTGGACCTAGAGGCGGTAGTAGAAAGGCTCCCTTTTCTTCCTAACTTGACTAGGCAACGGCTCTGGCATCACAGAATTTGGGCAATGAGAGGTCCTGATTTTATCCTTCACGCAATTGGGATGATTCGCGAGGAGTCTTATGCATGGCTTGAAGGTTTTGTAGCCATGGTTGAAATAGGGGACTTTTATAATGAAGATTGATGGGTGTGTTCGTGTTCTATTTTGGAGAAGTATACAACGACGAAAGGTGGCTGAGGAGTCTGATTTTTTGTAACTCCTTTTTTGTAGTTGGGATCTGTATTGAATATCTCAATTTTTGAGAAAATATTTCTCAAGTCTTATGTAAAGTTTTCATATAAGATTAATACAATCGTGTGCGCTTAATGCGCTTTATCGAGCAAAAAAAAATCTTAGTCTTCCTCCCACACCAAGGTATACTTTAAGAAATGACATCTTAATTTTTTTATAAAATACCTGGCGAATCCACTACAAAGAAGCATAATATCCTAGGTGATTTTTTCATATTGGAAAACAAAATTTTAGAGTGGATGGCAATATTTTTTATTAATATTTAACTTTTATGGTGATTCAATGTCCAATCTTCCAATCATTATATAATTGTTAAATAAAGATGTTGAAATGGGGAAAGTATAAAAATAAAAAAAATAGCTCTATAAACTAGGAAGATTAGGACCCAAATTTTTATATACAATAGTGTGATATGTGTCTATATTAAAGAATTAAAGTTTCTAACTCAAGGCCATTTTGTTTCAAGACTAGGGAAAATTATCAAATATGGGCGAATTGGAGATTTCTAGAGAGCCTAAAAATAGCCAAATTTTGGGGGTAGAAATTGAAAAAATAGCCAAATGGTGACATATAGCCACTAAAAAATTCCTTGTCCCACACCTAAGTTAATATGTATGATATCATTAATAAGCTTTAAAATGGAGAGGCTAAGATATCTCTTGGGGATTTATTGTACACATCATCTACATATAGATATATTATAAAATGTTTTAGAAAAGATTCAAATGAATTCAAAGTATAATATTTTAAATTGATTATAACATTCATGTTGTGCAAAAGGACCTAAATCAAATAGCATCCATATATGCACTTAGTTCTCTTAATTTCCATATCAATACTCATATTTCTATTGAGGTAAGATTTGTTGGAAAAAAATAAGTTCTATGGGAGAAATAGAATTGATTCTCAATTAAAAGAAAGACAAAAAGTCCCAATTTCTTTTACAAGGCCATGTAAATCAAACTCAAACCATTGAGCCTCATTTTATAATTTTCTCGGGTACATATTATAATAAAGGAATAAAAAATCTATAGAGAGTAGGAGATATTATTAACACATGAAGAGCTAACCTTATAGAGTTCTTTGGAAAAAAAAAGTTATGTTTCTAGTTTAGATACTCCCACATATTTAATTTTGTCTCAAAAAAAAATAAAGTGGTGATTAAAGAAATTAAAGAGAACTCTATAAAGAGGCAATATATTATATATCCCATTATAATCTCTTTATTTTTTTATTGGATTAAAGAAATGAAATTATAAATAATAGGGACAACATAGAAAGAGACCTGCTCACACAACAAACACACTCCTGATGCTGACCAACCAACTTTCAAATTGGTGAACAGTCATAGCAAAGTGTAAAAATCATCAAGATAGAGCTAGGAACGATCTCTTTATCATTTGGGTCCCATCCATTCTCTACGTTACCTTCAACACCCTTTTTGTTGAAAATTAACTCCCTCAAGTGTGCATCAATTAGGAAATAAAGTAGTAGTTTATACAAATAAGACAATAATTAAATAGATATGTTCAAAGAAGGTTGAACTTAGAGTTTATTGGGAAATATTATGTTCTAAAATTGATATGACAGAGTCCTTTATTTGCATAATCATGTGTGAAATTAAGTATTTCTTTAAGTAATGAGATGTGTATATTTGATGGTCATAGATAGGTTCTGTATGGAGAATAATCTTTGCCCAAATAAAATATAGATAATAAGTTGTTGGGTCAAATTACATCCCTAATTATAAATTTATAATTACATTTTCCCACCTTACTTTAATTTATCATTCATTGTTATCATTGAATAATCTTTTTGTTACTTATTTGAGATAATTTTGATGTTTAAACATTTGGTTATGGATTGAAATCTATATAATTTTCCATTTAAACCAAAATATTTGGTAGCCTTCACATATGGCATTAAATTAAACGATCATATTGTTAATAACATTGTTTCAGAGGTGTGTAAACTTAGAATTCGTTAGTCATGGTTTATTTTCTTACAACATTTAGGTCCTACGTTTTTGTTTGGTTGTAGAAGTTACTATTTTCACATAATTGTAAGCATACTTGGGTTGCATTCTAAACCTCTATTATAACATTAGAGTCTCTCTTTTTTTCCATCTTCTCAAAAATTTAGTTATATTACACCATTATGACAAAATAACAACAAAAAGATCAAAAGATCAATTTGAATGGTTTTGACATACAGTTCATATTAACAAAACAAAACAAACAAAATGTTAAGAAGCCTTTGATCTTTATTGATGCAATTGAAATGACTATAATTTTATATAGAAGTTTTAATATAGATTTAGCCTCTGTAATAATATTTTTATAATATCTTATATTTATATTAAGTGAATAGAAGAACTGTTGAAAATAAAGTTTAGTACATCTTTACACAGTTTTGTTTTTTTTTAAGTTAATTCTTTCTTACATCATATTATACTATGTTATTCATTAGTTGAATTTGAATAAATCTTCCAAAATGTTCTTAAATAGGTGTGCCATATTAAATGCATAGCTATTCCAAGCATTATTGGTTATATTTTAGTCTTTTTTTTTTCATTTTCATGGTTTCAACAAACATATGTTCTATAGGATGTTGTCTCAGGACACTCAAAATATAACCAACTTTTTAAATAGATTTGTAATAGTAGTATTATAGTTTAGTGTATTTTTTTCCTTTATAATTTTAACAAATGATGTTGCTTCAAGATACTCAAAAATATATAACAAACTTTTTTAATAGTTTTGTAATAGGATTATATATACTTGTCCCTTGATTTATGTAGTTAGATCCATAAACTAATTTTTTGTCTAAATAATGAAAATTAGAAGAAAATATATTTAGCTAAAGTGAGAAGATAGTAATTTGTCTAACTTGAAATATGATACACATTTAGACTCAAAGAAAGTTTAGATCTTTTGTGGATCATTTTCCATAATCTGTGTTGAACCTTGTATGTACCAACAACTCCTTTTGATGAAGGGTCATCTTAAGGGTCAAGCAATTAACATCACCAAAAATACTTTTTGTTTCAATTTTGGCTTTTTTTAGTCTAAGCATATGTTTCCTAGGTGTTGATGAGTGCTCCATCTTCAAATTTGAATTTCAACTAGATTTTGTGTCCCAACATGGGAATCCCACTTGGAGATAGTCTATGGTGGACCTTGATTGATACTTGTGCAAAAGTTCATGAAACTCCATAATTACTTAGGAGTCATGTGAATATTTGTTGTAAGGTAATGGCCATCATTCATTTGGATCCCGACCATTGACTACATCAAATGGTATTATAGTTGATTTGTTCTACATGTGTGTGAACATTCTCCAACAAAAAAATATTGGGTAGAAGGTGTAGAGAAGAGGGAATATCCTCCACTAAGTGGATAGATTAGGTAGAGGTCATTTAGAAAGGCTACATATTCTAGTCAAAAGTGTTGGGTAGAGGGTGTGTCTAGTTGTTCTTAAAACTAGCTTAGGGGTTTGTGTGTTCATGTGAGAGTTGGTTTGAATCATACAAGAGCATGTGAAGAAGAATATATAACTATGGTGTGGACTATAGTGAACCATAATGAATTCCATAAGAGTGGTTGGATGGATCCTATGAAGACCAATGAGATTGTCTTTTACAAATAAAATAATTGCTAGACTAAAGAGAAGATGGGACAAAAATATGATATATTTGAGAGAAAGGATGGATGTTCTTTGTAGATCACAAGAAACTCAAAGGCCGGGGGTGGAAGATGGAAAGTTGTTACTTTAAAAACAATGTGATAAATGAAAGAACAAGAATAAATCATCATAATGGGGAAGGTGAAGGCACTAGTTGTTGATCCTAAAGAAGAAGTAGAAGAGGTATGTACTTTAGAGGACATGAAGGTGATAGTGGAGGTGATGCAAATGAATTTTCATGAGGAAGTGAAAGTAGTGCATTCTAATACACATGATTAGAAGAACCCTAAAATGGTACCAAGTGTGGAAAGAGAAGTTGTAGATATGGGACCTAAGTTGGTTTTTGATCATGAGGAAGATTGGGTCTTGGTTGAGGTTGGACATAAAAGTGAAAAAGAACTAATGGGTGAATTATCTGATTCCCTCATACAATTAACGTTGAGACTAGAGGAATGCTTTACACCTAAAGATGAGTCACTATGAAAAATATAGGATAGAATTGAAGATTAGATCATGTTTCAGAGATTAGATCTAGATTTAACATGGGTTGTGGACATAACAGTACATGGTATGCAAAAGCTATATATATATATATATATATATATATATATATATATATAGGTAAATAAGAGAAGTTATACATAGACATAAATGAATTCAATTTCTATGGTAAGAGGAATTAGAGGAGAGTAAGATGGAGGAGGATGTTAGTTTATGGTGGACAAAGATCCACAAGTGTGATGAAAGTGATGGATAAAACTTGGTGATCGAGGATGGGATATGGCCTAGCCAAAATTGGAAGAGGTGAAGGAAGAGAAGCACATTTATTCAAAGGAACCCACTTATAGTGATCAAGCATGTTGATGTTTATCCATAGACTAAAAGAGTGGTTCTACCAACTAGACCTATTTTGTGAGCACAAGGAGCTCAAAGGCCAAGGGTGGAAGATGCAAATTTGTTACTTCAAAAACATGATATGAAAGAACAAGAATAAATCCTCATGATGGCGAATGCAAAGGCACTAGTTGTTGATCCTAAGAAGAAGTAGAAGAGGTATGTACTTTGGAGGACATGAAGATGATAGTGGAGGTGGTGCAAATGAATTCTCATGAGGAAGTTAAAGTAGTGCATTCTAATACACATGATTAAAAGAACCCTTAGATGGTACCAAGTGTGGAAAGAGAAGTTGTAGATATGTGAATTAAAATGGTCTTAGATGAGGAAGGTTGGGTCTTGATTGAGGTTGGACATAAAAGTGAATAAGGACCGGTGGGTGAATTATTTGATTCCATCATACAAATAAATTTAAGACTAGAGGAATGCTTTGCACCTAAAGAGGAGTTGCTATACAAAATATAGGATAGAATTGAAGATTAGATCATGTTTCATAGAGTAGATCTAGATTTAGCATGGGTTATGTACATAATAGTACATGGTATGCAAAAGTAATATATATTGGAAAATAAAGGAGTTGTAAATAGGCATACATGAATTCAATTTCTATGGTAAGGGGAATGAAAGGAGGGTAAGATGGAGGAGAAGATTAGTTTCTGGTGGACAAAGCTTGGTGGAGGGGGATGGGAAATGGCCTAGCTAAAACTAGAAGAGGTGAAGGTGTTGGGAATTAAGGTGTCTCAACCTTGGTAATTCCTTGTATTATTTCATTGTATTTATTTATTTATTGCCTATTGTATAATTTGGATGCAAATCCTATGTTGTCATATTGTGGGAGTTGGCACAGTGATGTGTCATCCTACATGGCATATGACCACATGTAATTTTATCCTCACATGAAGAGATAGGCATCCCACTTAGTGGTAGGAATATTTTTTCATGTGCTGGCATCTTGGAATGTGTGTAAGGGAATATTGACTGAAACGGTCATGACAGATTCCTATGACAAAGTTATGACATGTAAGAGTCAGAAATAGAAGATCCTATGACAGGTATGGACATGTGTCAAGAAGCATCTTTGAAAAAGGCATCTTTGGGCACCCTAAGGTGGACTATGACATGTTGTAAGAGAATATGTTATTTATAGCCTGTGTATGATAGATTCTCTTACATCTGTAAGTAATGACAGCTATGACAGATTCTATGATGGTTGTAAGTCATAAGAGCATATGTCATAGCCCATTTTGGAAATAGGCAACCTCCTTGGGATGGGGTGACTTGACAAGTGTCAGGAACATCCTATAGTTTTGGACAAGTGTACATAGGCGTGGGTTTTGGGCCATGAGGCCATGTTGGCCGCCCATCTCAATGTGGAGCCATTTGTACCTTGTATTTGCTTTATAAATAGGTGCTTTGGAGAGGAGAAGTACTATAGGTTTTCACAGGTACTATTATGCTACTGAAACATCTCCAGATACGAGTGTCGAAGACTCCTGCAAGAGCATTGGCTATGTGATTTTATTACAACCTTCATTGTTTACGAAATACATTTGAGTTGTGTTTTAGAGTGTGGGGTTTTTCACCCGATAAGGGTTTTCCCCACGTATATCTTGTGTCTCTCTTCTTCTATATTAAATTATTGTGTATGTGTTTGCTGCAATATCTCTATTAGTGGGTTAACATAATCTGTAATTGTAAAGATAAAATTGGATTTGCACTCTCCTCCCCTCATTAGATTAGTGTAGGAAGCGATTTCCGCACACCTAGCTTCCTTTCAGAAGGAAAAGAAACACATTTCTTTTGAGGAACCTACTTAGAGTGATCAAGCATGTTAATGTTTGTTCATAGACTAAAAGAGTGGCTCTACTACCTATACCTATGTTGAGAGAACTATGCTCACAAACTCTTACCTTGGGTACATCTAATGGAGGAGTGCCTTAGTGTTCAAGTAATTAGCATCACCAAAAATAATTTTAGTTTCAATTTTGGATTTTTTTGGTCAAACCCTATGTTTCCTAGTTGTGGATGAGTAATCAATCTTCACATTCAAATTTCAAATGGCTTTTCCCTCCTAATTTGAGTGTCCCAATTGGAGAGAATAAATGATAGACCATTTTTTACACTTCTAGAAAATTTCATCACTCTCAATGGAAGTTGAAGAGTCACAATTCCATGAGAGTGCTTGGAATGATGAGCCACTTAAACATTGGCTATTCAATTTTCATGTGTAACCCCCATTTGCATGCCATTTTCACTTAATGAATTTCCTATGTGAAGAGGAGTTACTTTGGGTAGAGATTGTTGGTGTAGGTTTTTATTAAGTTTCATTAGTTTATTAGGTATTTACCTAGACCTAGTTTAGTTTTCTTAGATAGGCTCATTTTGGCTAATAATGGTCAATGAAGTGAGAAATGTCTCTCTCTTCCATTAGAGTTACACATTCCCTATTTGGATATTGAGGTGCATTCATATCCTAGGAGTTACATTTATTTATGGTTGAGTGGTCCACCTTCCTCCTTTGCATTATATGAATGCATTCTCCTAGCTTTATTTTTATCACTCTCATGCTCTCTAGTTTCCATTGTATTTTGCTTTCTTGATTAATTGGAAATAGTATTGTGTCTATCACTATAGTATCTGGTCTTCATTGGTTTCTTACTTCATACAAATCTATCATGGTATTAAATCCATGATGTCCTAGTCTATTCCATTTTTCTTTTTTTTTTAAGAGATTTGAGAGCAAATCAATGTGCATGCATTTTTTCTTAAAAACCTAGTATGCTCTTCTCTTATATCTTTTAATGATCTCAAGAATTAGAATAGTCTGATAGAAGAAACAAATTTGTTAGAGATCTTAATTTTATGAGTTTTGAGTGTGAGCTAATTTTTTATGATTGTTACAGTCAAATAGACCTCACCATTGTTGGGAATTAAGGTGTCTCAACCTTGGTAATTCCTTACATTTATTATTTGCAATGTATATTTTTATTTAACCTATGTTGTAATTTTGTTGCACATCCTATTTTGTCATTTAGTGTGAAGTGGTAAGGTGAGTTGTCACTCCACTTGTAAGATGACTTGGATGGTCAACTCACTCCATGTGGAGATAGGTGTCCCCTTTGTGTGGTAGAGGTTTTTTTCCATGTGTCGGCATCTTAACTAGTGTAAGTGAATCTTGACCGAAACGGTTATGACAGATTCCTATGATAGAATCTATGGCACATAAGAGTCAAAAATGGAATGTTCTATGACAGGTAAAGACATGTGTCACAAGGCATCTTGGAAGAAGGCATCTTTGGGCACCCCAAGGAGGGTTATGACATGTTGTAAGAGAATATGCTATTTTTAGCCTGTGTATGACAGATTCTCTTACAACTATAAGATATGACAGTTATGACAGAGTTTATGACAGTCGTAAGAGTCGTAAGAGTATCTGTCATTGCCCAACTTGGGAATAGGTGACTTCTTTGGGATGGGCTGATATGACAAGTGTCATGAACACCCTGCAGTGTTGGACAAGTGTCCCTAGGTGTGGATTTTGGGCCATGAGGCCATGTTGGACGCCCATCTCAAGATAGGCTCATTTTTGCCTTGTAACTTCTTTATAAACAGGGGCTTTTAGAGGAGATGTAGTATGTGATTGACAGGTATTGTTATGCTGTCGGATTCTCTCCAGATATGAGTGTCGAAGACTCCTAAGATTTTACATTGCAAGTGTATTATAAACCATTACAGTTTTGATAATATATTATGCAAGTTTTGGAGTATGAGGTTTTTCACCCGATAAGGTTTTCCCCACATTATATCTTGTCTCTCTATTCTTCTGTCTTAAATTCTTAAACATTCAATAATTGTAAAGGTTGAAAGAATTTGCACTCATCTCTCCTCATTAGATTAGTGTAGGAAGCGATTTTCACACACCTAGCTTCCTTTCAGTTGGTATCAAAGCTTGATCATCTTTGGTCCTAGTTGTTGGGTAGGGGTTTTTGAGCTAATCTTAGGTTGAGTGGGAGCTTTGTGTAGAATATTCTATAATCTTGTTGCAGGAAGGAGATGGCAGGCACATCCAGAAGATTAGAGATGGAGAAATTCAATGGCACAAATTTTGAGTTATGGAAACTTAAGATGGAAGACATGCTTGTTGATCGAGACCTATGGGAAACCATATCTGTTGTAAAACCAACAACAATGGCTCAAGATGATTGGGATCTCAAAGATCAGAAGGCTAAGGGTCTCATAAGACTCAATCTAGCTAATTTTGTCTTGTTAAATGTCCATGAGGAGAAGACCACGAAAGACCTTTGGAAGAAGCTGGGTGATGTTTATCAGGCCAAATCCCTGGTGAACAAGGTTTTTCTCAGAAAGAAGTTGTATTCTCTGAGAATGGAGGATGGAGGATCTGTTGCAGATCACCTAAATGCTTTCAACATGTTAGTTGCACAATTGACATCCGTTGGTGTGAAGATGGAGGAGGAGGATCGTTGTATGACATTGCTTTGTTTTTTGCCAGACTCATGGGATCATCTTGTTATGGCTATTGGGAGCACCACATCCACATTCAAAATGGACGAAGTGGTATCTTTGCTGTTATCTGAAGAGATGCGGAGAAAGTCTTCTGAGGCAACCAAAGAGGCTCTTGCAGTTCGTGGAAAACCCAAGGAGAAAGGGAAAAAGAAGGACAAGAAAGCTGAAAAGGGTAGATCCAAATCCCGTGGGAGCTCCAAATCTCCTAGAAATTCCAAGGCTCTTTGTTGGAACTGTGGCAAAACTGGGCATTTTTGACAGGAATCAAAGAGGAAAAGAAAAAGAAGAAGAAGAATGCCCCAGATTCAAATTCTGACAAGTCACAAGATGATGGTGATGCCTTCATCGCAGCCCTGGCCACCCATGCATCTGATGATGTGTGGTTGATAGATTCTGGTGCATCATTCCACATGACCTCACATCAAAGCTGGTTCACAAAGTATGAAGAGTTTGATGGTGGAAGAGTGTACCTGGGTGATGATTCTCATCTGAAGATTGTTGGTCATGGAAGAGTCTCAATTTGATTCCCTGATGGATGAGTGAAGGGGATCATTGGGGTTATGCACATCCCAGGCTTGGCACGGAACCTACTTTCTGTAAGTATGTTGAATGATGCAGGTGTGTAGGTTATCTTTTCGAAGGATGGATGCAAGATGACTAGAGGATCTATGGTGCTTGCAAAGGGTACTCGGAGAGGTACTCTGTTTCAACTAGAGGCATACACTTCACATTGCAATAGTTCTTCTGACTCAAAGAAAAGAGCTACAGTCACTTCATCCCCACCATCTGAACAAGTAGTGAAGAAATATGTTGTAACAAATTCTCATGGTAGTGCATCTTATGTACCCAAGGGTGCTCATGCTTTGGAAGTTAAGCTTCCTGCTAAAAAGATAATGTTATGGCATATGAGATTTGGCCACATTGGTGAGAAGGGTCTTAGAACCCTGAAAAATAAAAACATTGTTGAGGGGTTAAATGATTGTAATCTTGAGTTTGACTTTTCTGAACATTGTATATATGGAAAGCAAAACCATGTTCAGTTTTACTCTAGTTCTCACAAGTCTTTTGGTGTATTGGACCTTATTCATTCTGATGTGTTTGGTCCTGTTAGTGTTCCTTCGATTTCCAAATCTGTATATTTTGTATCTTTCATAGATGATTACAGTAGAAGGACATGGATTTATTTTCTCAGAAGCAAGACTGAAGTCTTTAGTCAGTTCAAAGAGTTTAAATCTTTTGTTGAGAATCAGACTAGTAAAAAGATTAAGTGTTTGAGAACTGATAATGGTGGTGAGTTTTGTTTGGCAGAGTTCAATAAGTTCTGTAAAGAGCAAGGGATTGAAAGACATAAGACAACTCCATACACCTTGCAACAAAATGGAGTTGCAGAGAGGATGAACAGGACACTGACGGAGAGGGCTAGGAGTATGCTTAGTGGAGCAAGCCTCAAACAAAAGCTTTGGGATGAAGCTGTAGCCACCGCTTGCTACCTTGTAAACAAGTCTCCTACATTAGCTCTTGTTGGTAAGACACCTATGGAGGTGTGGTCTGGTAAGAAGCCTTCAGTTAGACATCTTCGTGTTTTTGGTTGTGAGCAATATGCACATGTACCTAGGGAGAAATGATCTAAATTGGAGAACAAGGCTATTAAGTGTATTTTCATTGGCTATGGTGTCGGTGTGAAAGGATACAAGCTTTGGGATCCTGTGGCTAAAAAAGTGTTTTATAGAAGAAGTGTTATTTTTAGGTAGCTAACACCTTCTCTCGTTGTTCTACAACTAGAAGAAACATAAAAAGAAAGAGGATGTGGTTCAGTTTCCTTCTACCCCTGAGAAGACTGAACCGACAGACCCTATGAGACCTAATGATGAGTAGAGCTCTAACAACTCTGTAAGTTTAGAAGAAGAAGCAAAACCTCAACCTCAGCCATTGAGGAGGTCTACACGAACAAGGAAGCAACCTAATAGGTTTGGTTATTCATTGCTTTATTCTAGTTGTGCTTTTGCCTTGCTTACTAATACTGATGAGCCTAGAACTATGATAGAGGCTATGAGCATGAAAGATGTAGGTTCCTAGAAGGAGGCCACGGAAAATGAGATGGCTTCTTTGGAAAAGAATAAAACATGGGACTTGGTGCCTTTTCCTGAAGGACAGAAACCTGTTGGATGCAAATGGGTGTTCAAGAGGAAATTTGGTGTAGATGGTAGTGTTGAAAAGTACAAGGCCAGACTGGTTGCAAAGGGGTATTCATAATTGGAGGGAATTGATTATGGTGAATTTTTCTCTCCCATTGCAAAGCTGACATCTATTTGGTTCCCGTTATCTCTTGCAGTGGCTTATTACTTAGAGGTGGCACAGATGGATGTGAAGACAACATTCCTTCATGGTGATTTGGAGGAAGAGATTTACATGTCACAACTAGAGCATTACATAGAGAAAGGTAAAGAAAATTTGGTTTGCAAGTTGAAAAAGTCTTTGTGTGGTTTGAAGTAGTCTCCTAGGATGTGGTACTTGAAGTTTGATATCTTTGTGTTGTTGGTTGGATTTCTGAGATTGAAATCAGATCATTGTGTGTATTATAAATTTGACAATGATCACATTCTCATTATTGCATTGTATGTTGATGATATGTTATTAATTAGGAATGGTAAGAATATGATTTCTGATTTGAAGTCTCAATTGACAACACAGTTTGAGATGAAAAATTAGGGGCAGCCAGGTACATTCTAGGAATGGAAATCAAAAGAGACAGAGCTAACATAAAACTTTGGTTAAGCTAGAGTATGTATGTGAAGACCATGTTGGATAGGTTTAGCATGGCAGATTGTAGACCATTGTGTGTTCCTGTTTCTTTGGGGACAAAGTTGTCTATTAATGATTGTCCAAAATCTCCTAGTGAGGTGGAGGACATGAGCAGAGTACCTTATGCTAGTGTTGTTGGAAGTTTGATGTATGCTATGGTCTGCACAAGACCAGACATTGCTGAAGCAGTGCGAGTCCTTAGTCAATTTATGACTAATCCTAGATGGGTACATTGAGATGTAGTAAAGAGAGTGTTCAAATATTTGAGGGGTACTTCTGAGTATTCCATATGTTATCATGGTAATCCTATAGGACCTCCGCATTCAATTTGTATTCGTGGATTCTGATTGGGCAGGTGACATTGACATCAGGAGATCCACCAGTGCCTATGTGTTCACTATGTTCGATGGTGTAATTAGTTGGATAAGTAATTGACAACCTGTTGTTGCTTTGTCCATGACAAAAGCTGAGTATATGGTAGCAACTCATGCTTGTAAGGAAGCCATTTGGCTTAAGAGATTGTGTTCAGATATTGGTGTTGATGCAGGACAGATTACAATTTGTTGTGACAGTCAAAGTGCGATTTGCCTAGCAAAGAATCCAACTTTCCATCCCAGAATAAAGCATATTGATGTACAGTTTCACTTTGCACGAGACATGGTAGAGGATGGGAAGGTGAATTTGGAGAAGGTAGACACTTTGAAGAATGTTGCAGATGCATTGACGAAACCAGTGGGCACAGAGAAGTTCAGATGGTGTTCGGAGTCTATGGGCCTCTCGGCCTATAGCAATTAAATCCTATTATTTCCATTGGCTCTTACAAGGTGTTCGACAAGTGGGAGAATGTTGGGAATTAAGGTGTCTCAACCTTGGTAATTCCTTGCATTTATTATTTGTAATGCATTTATTTATTTAGCCTATGTTGTAATTTTGTTGCACATCCTATTTTGTCATTTAGTGTGAAGTGGCAAGGTGAGTTGTCACTCCACTTGTAAGATGACTAGGATGGTCAACTCACTCCATGTGGAGATAGGCATCCCCTTTGTGTGGTAGAGGTTTTTTGCCATGTGTCGGCATCTTGACTAGTGTGTAAGTGAATTTTGACTGAAACAGTTATGACAGAATCTATGACGCGTAAGAGTTGAAAATGGAATGTTCTATGACAGGTGAAGACATGTGTTACAAGGCATCTTGGAAGAAGGCATCTTTGGGCACCCTAAGGAGGGTTATGACATGTTGTAAGAGAATATGCTATTTTTAGCCTGTGTATGATAGATTCTCTTACAACTGTAAGATATGACAGTTATGACAAATTCTATGACAGTCGTAAGAGTATCTATCATAGCCCAACTTGGGAATAGGTGACTTCTTTGGGATGGGGTGATATGACAAGTGTCATGAACACCCTGCAGTGTTGAACAAGTGTCCCTAGGAGTGAATTTTAGGCCATGTTGGACACCCATCTCAAGATAGGCTCATTTTTGCCTTGTAACTTCTTTATAAATAGGTGCTTTGAGAGGAGATGTATTATGTGATTGACAGATATTGTTATGCTGTCGGATTCTCTCCAGATACAAGTGTCGAAGACTCCTGAGAGCTTGCATTGCAAGTGTATGTAAACCATTACAGTTTTGATAATACATTGTGCAGGTTTTGGAGTGGGGTTTTTCACCCGATAAGGGTTTTCCCCACGTTATATCTTGTCTCTCTCTTCTTCTATCTTACATTCTTGTGTTGTGTATTGCTACAATATCTCCATTGTTGTGTTAAACATTTTTTAATTGTAAAGGTTGAAAATAATTTGCACTCATCTCTCCTCATTAGATTAGTGTAGGAAGCGATTTCCGCACACTTAGCTTCCTTTCAACCATCATGTTTAGAAGGCTCAAGATAGTCAAGATTAACTTTTATTTCACCAAATTTGGAGTCTAGAAAGCAAATATTCATTTGGACTTTTGCATGTGTTTGTCTAATTGAGTTTTGTAGGTGGTGTAAATTATGGGGCATCCTAGCCTAAATCCAACTACACCATTGCACTCGACAACATACAAAACCTTAAGATCAAATGTAAACTTGACCATATTCAGACACTTTGTCTAGGGAACCTAGAAAATTTTCCTCCTTGGATGCATGGCCTTGCTCATGGCACCCAAGGGTCATACTATGAATTCGTTGGAACTGTACCTAGTACAAAGTTGTGATTGTTTATGAACCCAATAGTGTGCCAAAATTTGAGGTATGTGTGCAAGATTTGTTCATGGCATATTTTGCATTTGTTGGAGTTACTTGGTACCTTGTCTGTGGCTTAGTTCATGGTACTGAGGTTTATTTAGGGTCCATATAATACCAACATTGGAATCCTCTCGAGCAACACCTTTCATCTTCTTGACATCTTTAGTAGGGTCTATCTCATCACCGATCTAGTGTTTGGTACCCCTTGCGATTGGAGAACATTCTCCACCGGTGACCTTTTGGTTATCCACTATAGTCACTTCAAATAGCATATGTGGTATACATGTGTTCTTTTTGTACCTATGACAAATTCTCCTATAGTCTAGTGTACTCATTTGATAGTGATGACATCTTTCAATTTTTTGTCGAGCTCATTCATTGGGGACTGTTCATGATTTTTTAAGTGGCACACTATTTTTTTGGTGATATTATGCCATGGTCTCATGTGACTATAGAAGTCAATTTTTTTCTTTATTTTGAGTAGTAGGACTGGTCCCATGTAAATTTTAAATTATATATAAAGGATGATTTAGAATCTTTTCCTATTATAGGGATTGAAAATATACTATGAAAAAAAGGGGTTGAAATTATGTAGCAATTGCATAATGAAAAATATGCCACATGACTACATATATTTCCTTCCCTCTTTTTTTTTTCATTTTCCTCCAAATTTTATCTCTTAAATTTTTTTATTAATAAATAGGTTTTTTATTAATAATTTTTTTAAAATTATACCAAAAAATATAAACAGAAAAATAAAATATCTATAGGACCGCTAGCTCCACAAATGACTTTAAAAAATAGAGTGGTGAATGTTAGACAAAATAAGATAAACAAATGCATGGGACCCTACCCTTAGAGTGGATGCACGCCTTTATTCAAGGCATCATACATGGGAGATTTAAAGGTAAATGCTATTTTTAAATTTGCTCTATTTTAGGCATTTTTAAAAAATAAGTCTTTCTTCTAAAATAAACTTTTAAAAAAAGAGTTAAAAGTTTCCTACGTATCTTTAGAGATTTCATCAATATTTGTTTTTAAAAGTGGAAATTATTTGTTACCAAATATTCTTCTAAGGAGACTATTTTTCAAAGAATAATCCACAGTGTTCTTTGTAAAGCACTAGTACGGAAATAAGCATATTTTTTTTTTTAAGTATCATTTTTTAAAAAAAAAATTATAGGTAATGGAAAGTTGTCTTTAAATCCTATGATCTAATGTAACTTATACTATCTTCTTATGCTCAAATTGATTAAAATTTGTAATTGAATCTCTTTATTGCTTGGAAACTTGTAATTGCATTGATATAAAGTGCCATGATTATTTTGTGCTTGGGGTATTCTATAGGGTATTGTAAATATGAACTGAGATAAAGTTCTATTTTCGGGGGGTTTCATTATGGATTTTAGTATTAAATTCCATCATTTTGTTGGCAAGCTAAATTTACAGAACTATTTATTTTGGAAACAAGGGATAAAGAATTATTGCATTATGTAAGATCTATTGCTCTATCTTTGGACTCATTATTGAGCCAAGTGACTATGAACAAAAGTGTGGATGGTTTAACAACAATGACATGGTCTACAAACTAATATCTCAATTTTTGAGGATATTCTGCATTAGATCAAGCACACAATGCCCTTTGACTACTTAGACCATCATTTGATAGTTGCATGGAGATCTTGACTCTCCATTTAAAAGTGATGCTTCCCTAGAAAACCTTACACATGTGGATAAAACTAAGATAGCTATCGAGCCTCCTCCTTTTGATGCCCCATCTATAGTTGAGGACATTCCTCCATTACTTGTTGCTTCCTCAAAGTTTAGTGTTTCTTCATTGGGGGCTTCTAGCAATTCTTTGCAACAAGTTCAAATCAATCTTCTAGATCTACCTCATTAGGATAATTTTCTACCAGACATTTCCTACTTGTTTATTGAGTCCCATCTTGTGGATCTTGAGGACACTATCAAAGACATTGCTCTCCTTTTTGAGGATATTTCTCCCATACCTACCACCTTGATAGAGTTGATTGTTGCTTCATCAAAGACGCCCAACAATTATTTATAGTAGGTTCATATCATCCTTCCCATCCACCTCATTGGGACATCTACTTACTAGATATTTCATGCTTGTTTGTGAAGCCCCTCCTTTGAGATCTTGAGGAGGCCTTTAAATAAATTCATCTCCTCTTTGCTGCCAACTTTTATGGAGTTACATTGTCCTACTTCAAATGTCATAAGAGAACATTCATACCCTCCTATGTTGTCTTTGACTTATCATGCTTCTACAATGACATATTGTATAGATACTCTTGACTCCACATATTTGAATTAGTTATCATTGATGTTGGCATCTTCTACAAGAGTACCAAATTCTTGTTGATTCAGTTACCTTACCTATGTTGAGCACCATACATTCATAGTTACTATACCTGAATATTTCATGTTACTTAATTTATTTGATCAATATTTTTCATAATTTAGCATCAATATTGAGAATCTTGAACACTTTATAGAGGCATCATCCACATTTTTGGTACCCATTCTTCATCATTTTCCACATGGTTCTAGATGGTCACTTTTTTAGTTAGGCTTGGGGCTCCTAATTCAATTGTGAATCCTTTTAGCATTGGCATGGAAACATTTGAGTAGCTGTAGATACCTAAAATTGACTTGCTCCGCAAACCAATTTCCCATATCTCTACACCACCAATTATCCCTCTGATAAATTAAATAAATTCATTTTATTTAATTAATTTATCCCTAATCATCTACCCTTAACCATTTATCCATCCTTTGTGATCAATTAATTCATTTAATTTATCACTATACCTTACAACACTATCCCTCATTAATTAAATAAATATTTTCAATATTTATTTAATTAACTTCTCCATCTCCTAACCCTGATTAATTAAATAAATCATGCTTATTTGATTAATCTACCCTACTAATCAACCTAAACCTAGCCTAGTTGATTAAATAGCAATTATTTAATTAGCTACCCTAGCCTACCTATCCCCTAGACCTAAATTAATTAAGCTAAACACTTAATTAATATGGTCAAACCTTGATTAACACTCATTCCCACAACCCACCAAATAAAAAAAAACTTTTATTCCCACTTGTCCTAGTCTCCATTAATGGAACTCTTCCCCGTGAATGGAACTCTTCGCCATGCTAATGGAACTCTTCCCCATGTGAATTAAAAATTCACATCTAACTTGTCATATCCAACTCTTCCCCCAAAATGAATTTTTAATTCATTTTTATTCTCATCACCCTTCCCTATGTGAATTTAAAATTCACAAATAATGGGAGCCATCCAATCTCATTGACCAATCTTAGCCTTTGATCTCTCTTGTCCAACCCTCTTGTGACACTTGTCACAAGACTACAACTCCAATCCAAACCCTAATCCTCAAGCAGTCCTAGCCACTGATCTAAACTTTCAATCCTCACCCTCCATCCTTTTACCAAAAATCTATAAATAGAGCCCTCAATCTAAGCCATTTTCATCACTTCTTCTTGCATCAAATCCATGCCAAAATTTCTCTCATCATACCCTTACCATGCCAAATTTATTCTAGCCTATCTATCCATATCCAATCTCCATCCAATCTATCATCAAATCCCTTATCATGTTGTGTTGAAAGCAAAAGCAATCCACATTCCAACTATCAACTTGGGTAAAGCTAGGAGCTCTTTGGGTGCAAACTCCTCAACTTTATCAAAGGAGGAAGAAGATTTCAAGGTATAACTTAGTGTTTTTGGGCATTTTGTTTGTTTCTAACCTTCTCCATTTTCTTTGCTCTCATTTGTCATGCCCAGTAGGACCCACAAGGTCCTAATCTAACATTTTGTGTGAGTTTTTGTGTTTTGAAGACGTGGTTTTGTAGTTTTCAGTGCCAAAAGCTCTTTGTTTGGCACCATTTCTGCCCGTAATAGTGCCATTTCATAATCATGTGGCACTATTTTTGACTGTTTTGGCACCTTTTTCGTATGACAACTTTACTAACACTTGGATTTGACCTTTTGCTTTTTTCATGTCTTTCTAGTGTTTTTCAAAGGTTTTTAGGCTAAGTAGCTCTCTGTTTTGATAGCAAATGCAATAAAAGAGGGGGTCGTAATGGCAAAATTTTTCTAGGGAAACTTATAAGTGTTTATCATTTAACCCTAGTTTATTTTGCTTCGGTTTTTATTTGTCACCATCCTTTGGGTCTTTTGAATCTTGCTTGATAGGAAGAAGAATACTAACCTTGTTTAAATCAAGATTTGTGAGACTAACTATGTTTTTCAAGGCCTTTTTGAAGCACTGCACCGTTTTGGCGCTATCTATGCCCAGATCAATGCTATCGAATCTGACAGACAAGGTAAAGATAAGTAAAAACACAGTTTGGCGCTATCCACCCATCCTGTGGTGCTATTCTCTGCTTTGGCACTATTTTATGATTTGGCACTATTTTCTGCTTTGGCACTATTTTTTGATTTGGCGCTATCCACCCATCGTATGGTGCTATTTTCTACTTTGGTGCTATTTTTTAATTTGGCCCTATTTTTTTTTGCTTTGGCGCTATTTTCATAACAACTTCTCAAGACCTGTGTAGGTTGTTAACATATTTTTTAGGTATAAAAAATGCTTGCCAAAGTCATAAACATCAAACTACTAACATCTCCTTGTAGGATTTCACCTTTTTGTGTGTATGCTTGCATGGGTTAGCTTAGAAACATTTATATTTGGTGCACTAAAACGAACATTGTGTGCTTAGCTTAGAGAACATTTGCTTTTGGGGCACTTAAAATGAACCTTGCTTGCAAACAATCATAGGCACATTTCATCTTGGGTTTTAAAAAGAACATAGATTTATATTGACGTGTCTTGTGTGCCTGCACATTTGTGTTACCCAAGGGATAGAATCAAAGTATCCTCTCCCCTCACCTTCAAAAGGATCTTGGGTGAAGAGAAATGGTTCTACTCTCTTTTTTTCTTTTTAGGAGGGGCCTGCTCTTGAGACACATCCACAAGGAGAACTCATTGGTGACCCTAAGCGGTACTTTCATTTGGTCCACTATACAAAATAGGATAAGGCAAAAGCCAAGTCCAAATCGGTATTAATGCTTACCGTTCAGTGAAAGGAAGTCGTACCTTGTGTGTATGAAACTCCTAGTAGAGCTAGTTAAAACCTTAAGTGGTTTACTGGATGCCTGTAATGTGCCGATCCCCCAAATGTTCACCCACTAAACACCATTTGTTTTAGTAGCCAAAAACCTTCTATTTGTTGGCGCATGGGGTCGGAAGATAGACCTCTGAAGCTGTCCCACACTCTTGCAGTTCAAAGTAGAGATAACAAATTTCTTGAGATCTTTGGGTCTTTAGGAATTCAAAGCTTGGTGTGCCCGGGAAGTGAGTGACGTGTAAGGGGGAGCTAGTGCCACCAAGCTTCTAAGTTATCCTCTTTGAGTAAGTACAGCTAGAGAAATCCAAGTGGGAATCTAACAAGTATTGTCCTTTGCTTGCCATAGGTTGTACAAGTGCTTGATAAATTTCCACATTTTCACAACAAAACCTTTGGCCATTATGCTTTCTTGTTTGATTTACCTCTTGCCAAGAGCTTAAACCATCAAAAAATCCAAATTCCCAATCAAATCCAACAACATTCAACATCGGATCACCCATTTAGCACCTTCTTTTCGTTTAGCACCATCTATCTATCTCTTACCGCCATTTCCCTTTGTTTTAGCACCATTTCCATCTGTTTTAGTGCCTTCTTAATCCATGTCCAAAAATCAAATTTTCTCATCAAAAACATCAATTTTATAAGCCCATTCTTCAAAAAATTTCTAGTTTTCCTCCGAACATTGAGTCCCCTGCACCTCCCTCACGTCAGGCTGGGTTTTCCTCCCAACACCACTAAACCACCCCCCCATTTATCAAACCCCATCAATTGAGCTTATCCAATCCCTTTATTTGAGCTTAATCAAATTCATCCTAATCCACTTCATCCTTAGTTATAGTCTATCTTTATCATCCTAATCATTCTTATCCATCTCATCTTAATCCAATCACCCATTTATCCTAATCATCCTAACCATCTATCTTATCCACATCATCATTCAATCAACCTATCACTTTCATTCAATCCAATCCTATCCTAATTACATCTACCTCATCCTTAATAAACCACATCTAACTCCAAAATCAAACATCCCAACCCTTAAATCCTTAATCAATAATCATCCTTTGCAAATCAAACTTTGGTTAAAGATTTAGTCTCCTTCATCCTCCATTAACTCTTCATCCAAAATTCCAATCACAATCATCAACATCATTGCCAAAATCCAAATCCAAATCAACCCAATCAAAAATCAAGACCTTAGTTGATCATCATCAACCTTTGTCAAAAATTGCTTGAGATCATTAATCTATCTTAAGTAAGTCATCAACAATCAACCCAATCAACTCTATTTCTTAAGTTTCATTAGTCTACCTTAAGCATAGAGAATCATCAATCATCCATCAAAACAAATCAAATAAAATCATCCTAAGGTCTTGAAATTTGATCCCCAACATCACAATCATCCATTATCCTCCATCATCTCATATCCTTTCAACATGGATCCTTATGTGGCAATGCAACATTTACAAAGAATTAAATATGCCTATGAGGATTTTGATCCTATCACTAAGGAGAAATGCAAAAACATCATTAAAGATATCCCCTTAGCACACCTCATCATTGGAGAATCCCAAAACCCTACCCCATCGTCATCATATCAACCTTCATCATACCTACCTTCATCCTATATATCCACCCCATCAACCTCATATCAACCTTCATCATACCAACCTTCATCCTATATATCCACCCCATCAACCTCATATCAACCTTTACCCTCATATCAATCTTCATCCCCTTATACATCTATGCCATCATACTTATCCAACCAATCAATACCTCCAACTCATCCATCCCCCAACCTTTGTCATGCTAACTTTGATCAAGGGAAACACCAATATAGCACACCTCATGGACAAAATTCAAAACTTACATCAACAACCATTCCCCCATGCAAATCCCCCATCCCCTAATCCCTATCCTCCAATACCCTCATCACAATATCCCTCCAACCTTATCAACCTTAATCCATCATCCTATGTATCTCCCAATCCATCAATACCTATCACCCATCCACCACCTAATCCACCATCAAACCATCCAAATCTTAAGCCAAGAACACCCAATGAATCCTTGAGGGATTTTCTCTGAAGAAAAAGAGAAGCTATATAGTCCTCCAAATCCCCCACACCTCCAACACCACCATCTAATCCAACACATATCCTTGAACCCATCCAAGAACCATCACTACCTAATCCCATCACCCACCTATCCAATCCCAATCCTAATCCTACACCATCCACCCTTGCTATCCATCCTTTATATTGTTCTTCAACCCATACACTCATGAAGGATGCCATCCATTGGCTATTAGCAAGGAGTCAAACACCCTCATGCAATCCAACACACACCAAACCTCTTGAACAATCTCCTATCACAATTCAAGAACCATCATGTAGCCATGTTCAAGAACCCATAAGTCAAGCACCTAACACATCCATCCAAGCACCCACCACATCTATCCAAATCACTTCCACTTCCATGCAAACACATGAGCTATGTCAAGAATCAAATCTAAAGCATGTTGAAACATCAACCCCCATCCTAATCAAGATGTAACCATCCCATATAGTCCCATCCCCGATCCCCTCCCATCTAGCGATAAACTTATTAATCCCACACCATCTACCAATCCCACTCCAAATCTGTCCCCTTATCCACTTGGACAAAGCACTTTCATCCGTGGTGGCTCCCTCGTAGGAGGTGAACAACTTCCACCCACCACTTAGCTTTCCCCAACAAATAATGGACGTGTCTTGTTTCTAAAGCACCAAACATCCCATCGCATGTTGCATACTCCAAAACATGAAATATTAAGGCAAAGGCTTAGGCCTTCATGAACAAGGCATCTTGGAGCCCATCCACTCCACATTCCATCCATCCTCGCATGGCCTTGGCTATACATTCCAAGGGAAACAATCTAAACATGTTGGTACCACTCACACACCTTCCAAAATCCATTCATCTAATCCCAAACATGGTGCACCTCATCGCACCTCCAAATCATATGTCGCCATCCCTCGTCCATCATCAAATCATTTGCAAAAGCATGTGACCATCCATCTTCCCCCATCAAATTTACCTCCACTACTTCCAACTCCAAAGATCCCTATTAAATCCACTTTACCTCCTATCCTACCAATGCCAAACATCCCTATCCACAAATCCTCTTATCCTCCCCAACCTCCCAACTCCTAATATCCCTATCCTCAAATCCCCTCATCCATTTATCCATAAATCTACTTTTAGCCCCTCCACCCATAAATCCCCTAAAATTCCAAATCAAGACCAACAAAAGAACACATCATTCAAACTTGAATCTTCCACCAAATCCATGGGATTCAAAAGTAATAATTTGAATGCCTCAACTCATAAAGCACAAAAGACTAAAGATGATATCCCTTCCAAGCAAAATCAAAAATCCAAAAGGCTACCAAGGCCCACACCATCAAAAGAAAAAGCAAAAAAAAAAATGGTGTGGGTCCCCAAGCAAAAAGAAAGCAAAGCAAATGAGGCATCCACCAACCAATCCACCCCAAAATCCCAAGCATCCCACTCCCCATCTAAAAATCTCACAAATTCTAAGTCCATTTGGGTCCTTAAGTCCCCAAATTGACCACTCAAAAATCCTCCATCCTTATCCCCATTACTCCCAACTCCACATCCAAATATAATCTTCAAAATACAAAATAGTGTGTGAACTAGTTGGTCTTGATTCCCCTCCACCATATGGCACTCCCACATACCTCCATCTCTCCATCTTTCATCCACTATCCTACATATCTCCCCCATCACATCCCTTTGGTCCATACTTTTGCATAAACCTTACATAATCCATGTCATAATCCACTATCCACCATCCATTCCATCTCCTTCTATCTACTCACATAATACAATTGCCATCCATAATGCTATCCAACATGGGACTATCTTCTCCTTGCTATGGAAACAGATGCTAGAGTCCCCATTCCATAAAAAAAGAAAAAAAAGAAAAAAAATCAAGAAAATAGTAAAGATAAAAATCTATCCAATGGTGAAAACCACTCCTTGTGGTTCCTTGAGAAAGTACCATGATGAAAACCCCTTGTGGGAGTCATGTGTAATCCCTTCTCCATCCATTTTGTATACCTACACTAGGGGGCAAAATCATACCCTTCATCCACATCCATAATATCCTTTACACATCTTATCCACTATCTTATCCTTATCCTATCATATTCCTATCCACCATCCTTTATTTTATCATTTCCCATCCATTCTATCTACTATATTTTCCCCCTTAGATCTTGATAAAGACTAGGGACAAAATATCAAAAACATGCTTTGGACACCTCCCGACATACTCCCTTTCCAAGCATATCCTCCATCCATGTACTACAAAGGCCATCCATTCAAATGTGAACCCATCATGCAAAATTCTAAGCATTGGGGCATATGATTCCTTGCAACTTAGCCCTTGGAGAAAATCCCAAAACCCCCCCATCCATTTATCATGTACCCCCCCATCATATCCCTTATCTCCATTTTCTATCCATCTATCTCGAATATCCTATCCATTATCCTTTCATCGCCAATCCAATCTAATCCTATCACTTTATCCACCTTCACCTCTAGACTTGGTGTTCCCTTGTCATTGATATCTAGCACAAAGGCTATCCAAACACAATCCAATGCAACCATCTCATAATAAACTATTCCCTACCCAAAATCACAAAAATCCAAAAAAATTAGAAAATCCAAAAACATAAAAAAAAACAAACAAAAATTACAAAAATCCCAAAAACAATCCCGCGACATCATCATAATCACCCAAATCATCCAACACATCATCTTCCCACATCATCACATCTATCCTCAATCTTCCCACATCATCACAAATCAAAACTACATATTATCACCACCCGTATCTTAATGTGCCTTGATCCTATGGATACAAGGTATGTAGACAGCTTAGAATACGAAGGAAGTATCCAGTACTCAAGTACAAAAGATGCACCCATCCAACCCATTTGGATGGTACCTATCCCCTGAGCTTACACTAGATCATCTCAATCATCACATCACCTATCAAAGCAATCATCCCATAACCAAAGTCATCAACTATCAAAGTAGCATCAACCACAACTTGTAACCATCATATCTTGCGCCAATCCAACAACATCAACCATCAATATCATCCAGCGGTTCCTGCCTTAATGGATATATCATTCCTACAATAGGCAAAATCCATCAATCATCATCCATTTTGGAAACAGATACAATGGCTATTTGTTTGGTTTGTTGGTCTTTTGGTTTTTGACTTTTATCTTTTGTCCTACTCGAAGATCACATCAAAACTACCTTGATCTCACTATATCATGGTATGTGGCGAAAATATCTAGAATGGGGCATAGTCTTGCTTTTGTATGTTGTGCTTGTGGGTTGGTCTCATTACTCCAAGCTAGTATTCATATCTTGTGGATCGTAGGGTCGGTTCTAGCATATTGATCTCCTTGTACATCTAAGGTTCTTCGTACTTTTTGTGTATTAAGGGCTTATGCTATGAGTCCCCTTCCCTCATTTAGACAAGGTTGTACTATCTTGAGCATGCATAGGATCATCCCTTTGTCTGCATGTCTAGTCCATGCAAATGTTGGATAAACATCATCACCCTGGTCTTCTATACCTTGGTGAAAATATCCACTTTGCTATAACAAACCTAGGATTGCTCTAAATCATTTTCAGCACAATAATCATCCATCAACCAATCTACCCCAAATCATCAATCTTTCATCTCACTCCTTATCCTCCAACCACTTCTACCAATCTGTTACATCCATTTCAAGAGCACACCTGTGTTCTTGCAACCCACCTGTCCTCTCGAGGGGGCACCACTCTTATCAATCATCCCTAAACCTTACCCTATTCTTCCAAACCAAAGTCTTTTTCAACTCTATATTTTAACTTCTTTAAAATAATGTTACTTAGCTGCAACACCATTTGAAAGAGGGGCAAATGTAGACACCTAAAATTGATTTGCTCTGCAAACTAATTTTTCGTATCTCTACACCACCAATTATTCCTCCTATTAATTAAATAAATTCATTTTATTTAATTAATTTATCCCTAATCATCTACCCTTAACCATTTATCCATCCTTTGTGATCAATTAATTCATTTAATTTATCACTATACCTTACAACACTATCCCTCATTAATTAAATAAATGTTCTCAATATTTATTTAATTAACTTCTCCATCTCCTAACCCTGATTAATTAAATAAATCATGCTTATTTGATTAATCTACCCTACTAATCAACTTAAACCTAGCCTAGTTGATTAAATAACAATTATTTAATTAGCTACCCTAGCCTACCTATCCCCTAGACATAAAATTAATTAAGCTAAACACTTAATTAATATGGTCAAAACTTGATTAACACTCATTCCCACAACCCACCAAATAAAAAAATAACTTTTATTCCCACTTGTTCTAGTCTCCATGAATGGAACTCTTCCCCATGAATGGAACTCTTCCTCATGCTAATGGAACTCTTCCCCCAAAATGAATTTTTAATTCATTTTTATTCTCATCACCCTTCCCTATGTGAATTTAAAATTCACAAATAATGGGAGCCATCCAATCTTATTGACCAAATCTTAGCCTTTGATCTCTCTTGTCCAACCCTCTTGTGACACTTGTCACAAGACTACAACTACAATCCAAACCCTAATCCTCAAGCATTCCTAGCCATTGATCTAAACTTTCAATCCTCACCCTCCATCCTTTTACCAAAAATCTATAAATAGAGCCCTCAATCTAAGCCATTTTCATCACTTCTTGCATCAAATCCATGCCAAAATTTCTCTCATCTTCTATCATCATACCCTTACCATGCCAGAATTATTCTAGCCTATCTATCCATATCCAATTTCCATCCAATCTATTATCAAATCCCTTATCATGTTGTGTTGAAAGCAAGAGCAATCCACATTCCAACTATCAACTTGGGTAAAGCTAGGAGCTCTTTGGGTGCAAGCTCCTCAACCTTATCGAAGGAGGAAGAAGATTTCAAGGTATAACTTAGTGTTTTGGGGCATTTTGTTTGTGTTTCTAACCTTGTCCATTTTCTTTTCTTTTAGTAGCATCTAAAGATCTTTATCTTACATTTTCTTCCCTCTTATTCCTTTCTAGAATGGGAAGATCTCCTACATACTCCATTGATTTTGTTTCTTCCTAAGGGAATAAATGTTGTTCAACAATAGTTCATCTTCTTCAATGTTTAGGAGGCTACACATTTGGGGGCTGCATGGTTCTTCTCACTTCTTTTCTCTCTCTATCAGTGGGGAGGTGTTATTCTCTCTTGTCTTGGGGGCCTCTTCTCTTTGATTTTTCTTATGTGCATGGGTACCTCATAAGGCTACCTATTATTGAGACCCATCTTTGTTCACTCTCCTAAGCTATGCCTAAGGGGGGCATTGGTGTAGGTTTTTATTCCTTTTCATTAATTTATTAGGTATTTACCTACACCTAGTTTAGCTTGCTTAGGAAGGCTCATTTTGGCTAATAATGGTGAAAAGAGTGATAGGTGTCCCTCTCTTCTCTTGGAGTTACACTTTCCCTATTTGGATATTAAGGTACATTTATATCATGGGAGTTCCACTGCTTTATAGTTGATTGGTCCACCTTCCTCCTTTGCATTATATTAATGCACTCACCTAGCTTTGTTTTTTTCTCATTCTCATGCTTTCTAGTTTGCATGGTATTTTGCTTTCTTAATTAATAGGAAATAGCATTGTTCAACCTATCATTTGGTATTAAGTAGTGTTGTGGCTATTGTTAGCAAGAAATGTAGAGGGAATACTAGTCCTCAATCAAGTCTTTGTAGTCAGTTTATATCTCGGTCAGGTAGCTAGAGATTGACAGCAAAACATAAATAATAACAAAATAGATCACCACACATACATCACAATAAGCTAACACACATAATTACCCTGTACCGTCAGACTTCCATATATATATATAAGCAGCAATCAAATGTATGCATCCATCATCCATCCTCTAGCATAGTTACATACATGACTTCTATGTCATTGCTTACAACAAAATATACTGCTATTCTCCTTATTGCATAAAATATAAATTTTCTTGAAATCTAGATGCAACACGAAAACTATAAAATCAGATAAATGCAAATGTTATCAAACAAATTTAAATGTGGTTGCTCAAAGTATTCGCATAACTCCTTTGTAAATTTTGCCAGGGAGAGGTAAATAAAAATGAAATAGGTTTTTATAAAGTTTGGGAAGAAGTGGTTCGAGGATGGTTAAATGGTTATTTAAACGATATGGTAGGTAATTAACGGATTTTGAGTTTTAGGATTAGTTTTTAGGTTTAGGTTTAATTTAAATAATAAATTAAATTTATTATTTTTGAGAGGATAAAAACAAATGAAAAAGATTTAATTAATTAAAATTAATTAAACCTTAGGATTAGGGTGGATTAAATAATGAATTGAAATTTATTAATTTTAATTTATTATTTATGGGAGGGATTAAGGGATAATTAATTAATTAATTAAATTTCCTAACTTAGGGAAGTGATTGATAATCAGGGGATGATTAGGGATGGATAGGAATGCGATGGAATGCGATCTGTGCTTAATTTTTTGACGTCTACATTTTGCCCCTCTTTGAGACAATGTTGCGAAGCCATGTCGTTTCAAAGAAGATTAAAACATAGGCTTTAGTTTCAAATTTTTGGTTGGATTGGATTGGATCAGATGGGGCTCATAAAAATGAAAGATTGGTAGATGATGCCCCCTCAAGAGGATATGCAGGGACGAAGGAGATGGATATACTCTTGAAAAAGGAAATGAAGGGAAGGAGATAGAGTTATGCTGATTCAATTTGAGTAACTTGATGTTTGATATAGCATAAGACATTATGCACCAAGGTATAAAGACCAGGGTGACAATGTGTCAAATGCGAAAAATACAAAAAGTCACTAGCAAACATATGCCTAAGCCACCATGATATGAAGGACCATGATGACAAAGTGGCAAGTATGTTGCAGAGACCGATATAGATGCAAAACAAAATGATAACACACATAAGCAAAACAAGCAAAGCATTCATACAAGATACAAAGATAAACATGATATTGCCCCTAGTCAAGTTGAAAATCAATGATTGGATTGATGATGATGATAGCATTGTTGATGTGGGAACGATTTATCCCGAGAACAACACTAGGATTGGGAATGATATATCTTGATGAGGATTGATTGGGTTGGATAGTGTTGTCATTGTGGGGAACAATATATCCCTAGAGCAACACAAGGATGTGGGAATGATATATCCCATTGATGATGATTGATTGATAGCATTGTTGATGGTGGAACGATATATCCCGAGAACAACACAAGGATTGTGTTGTTGATATGGGAATGATATATCCCAAGAACAACACGAGGATTAGGATCGAGACATCCCGATGATGATGATGATTGATTGATTAAGATGATTGATATTTTCAGCAAGGCTGGGAATAAGACTGATGGAGTACTTGTGGATAATGTTAGATTCAGGATAGACAACTGAGAGGGGGGGTGAATCAGTTGTCCAAAACTTTCTTCCAATTAAAAACTTAAATCCACTTTGTAATTCAGCAGCATAATAATAAATCAATCAAGGAAACATAATGCATTAACTCAAGAGCAAAAACACATCAACACCTAAGACACCAAGATTTTGACATGGAAAACCTGGTTAAGGGAAAAACCACGGGGTGATTAACCCAAGATTGTATTCTCTATTAGAAGAATAGAAAGAACAAAATGGCACATGCCAATTTGGGCTCATTAACCAAGCACACTGCTCATAAGAGGCCCACTACCTACAAGAGACACACTGTCTACAAAATAATAAGTATCACATACTTGAACTGGAGAAAAGCATCTTCACCATGCTTGAGTCAGTTCCATTTAAGCCTAATACTTCTGCTCTGCCTTTTGCTCTCCTCCTCACTACCACACTCTCATCTCCACAAGACACCTTTGAAATGACTTTACAATTCCTCATTTATACAAGACATCAACTTAGGAATGATCATCTAAGTCGGCAAACATTACAGAGCAAATACACAAATACATCATGACTAATTATAAAAGACTTCACGCAGATCAACACATTGCCAGCTACACAGATCTGAGGCTTCAATCTTCTTCTAGGAGCATGCCAATCTTCACATAACATCTTTAAGATCATCCGCAGGATGTGTAACTCATCCGGTCAGCCAAACTTCAGGAAGAACACCATCATTTGGAAGTAATTCTTCAATTGCGAGCTCAAACTCCAATGTGGACCACCAACATGAACTGGACATGATCCAAAGACCTCCACAAGATTGCCTGAATCACCAAGAACATCCACACTACATCTACTTATTGAAATCCTTATCTCCTTCATTCGAAACCTCAAGAACACAGTCTGTCATCACTGTCACAATGGAATAGATGCTTGCGGACCTCCAGACCATGAACCAATTGAGTTGTCAATTCTCATTGACTCCCTAAACATTCCCTCAAATCCACAGAACAGGTTATTGCTTTTCTAGATCTCACCGGACCTATCTATGTCACTCTATCACCTCTGAACACCTGCCAGAACCAGTTTTACTTGAGCAGCCACAACTTCTTCAAATCTTCATGTGGACCTCTGAAATCTTTACTGGATCACCTTAAGACACATATCTACAAACCCTTTGATGTGCATCCTCTGATCTTCATCTTAGCTAGGATCTTTAGATCACTGTCTTTACTATTTTTCTCTGTTCCCGATTAGGACTAATTTTCTCAATATCCCCAGCACACAGCTCATCCAATCCTTATCATCAATGCAACAGGAGTATGTTAACATCAATGACAATACCAGATAGGTCCATACTTGTAACAGATAATAGGATAGATTGTTTGGCAAGATTTGCATGCATGAGGATTGCTTATGATGGATTGACTGCTTTAGGATCAAGATTGGGATCATTGCATTGGAATGTTTGGGATGAGGCTTTTTCTTAAATTGTTTTGGATTGATAATGCATTGTATTGTTGGAAATAGATTGTAGTGGATTAGGATTGGATTGCATCTAGATAGGATTGTGGTCTCCAAATGATAACTAGTGATAAGGGAGCATCAAGTCTAGAAACAAGGATGGGAAAGTTGGATGATTTAGGCTAATGAATGAAAGGGTGATTAATGATAGATGGATGGGTGAAGGGAGTAGTGATAAGAAGTGGATAGAAAATGTGTAAGAAGGATGGGTGGATAAAAAGGATGGGTGAGAGGATAAAAGTAGGACTAGGTCGATTAAAGGATGGACAATAGGATAAAGGTAGGAGTATGGATGGATAAAAGGATTTGCGATAGAAGGATAATGGATGGTAGATATTTGATAGATGGATGGAGGGAGCTTAGCATGTGATCTCCAAGGACTACATCGCATATGAATAACATGCTCCCACTCTAGATATTATGCCTGAGGATTTGGCAAGGTGATGCTTAATGGGATGCATGATAGGGATAACGCTTGGAAGGGATGAATGGACTTAGTAGTGGATGGATGTATGGAGGATATTCTTAGAAATGGATGGGTGGAATTTGGAGTAGTGATAAGAAATGGATAGGATATGTGTAGGAAGGATGTAGGGTGTAACTTCCAAGGACAATATCATCAATGAATAACATGCCCCTATTTTGCAAATGTCAGTTAGAATGTTGGACAAAAGGATATGATAAATGGTATAGGACATAACAAGGCAGTTAGAAGACATATTGTAAAAGGATTAGTTATGTCAAGCATTTATTAATGCATGTATCAAAATCATGCCTCAATCCTTATCAAGATCAGTGTTGTTATCAAGATCCAAGTTGGGGGGGATGACGAAAGGGGAATGATAACTGGGTAACAGGGATATGATGGGTTATGAGGATAGGAATGGGATGGGATAGATGAGACAACTTGACCCCAAGTGTAAATCACATACATAATCGCCTACACATGATGCCTGTTTGCTAGGTTTTCATCATGGTACTTATCCAAGGCACCATGGGAATGGTTTTCACCATTGGATGAATGATTTCTCTTTACTATTTTGATTTTTTTTTTTGACTTTTTCTATGCGGATTGGATAATACTGATAACTGATACTCAAAAGGTCTTCCTATGTCCCTATTTGCTTGAGATGGTCAATGTATATGCAACTATCAGAACATGCCAATAATGTCCTGCTCGAAGTAACTACTTTGTGAGGATTAAATCGATTGCGTACAATCTTTTGATGTTTGTGTGACGTTCTTCAATAACTAAGTTGGCCTTGTCCAAATGATTACATTTCGATAGAGAACCATCATAGCCCATATAATGCAGTGTTGTTGCCACAACACAACAGATTTGGGAGTTGGATTTCTTAGGTTTTAGACGTGATTTTGGATATGTATGAGGGATATTGGATGTGAAATTAGGTGATTATGATATAGTTGATTTAGATGAATAAGTTTGCGATATGGATGGGTTTGACGGTGTTTTGAATCATGATGTGTATATGTGGAATTAGGATGGCGATTAGGACCAACACACTTGTATAAATTATAAGGCGGTGGGAACATATTATATGAAAGGAATGTATTTTGTTTTTGATAACTTTGATAGCTCATGGTATTTGGAAGATTTACTTTATTTGACATGATTGGTCCATTTTGTTTTGGGACCTATATTGCTTTCATATGCTTTCCTTGATTTTTGCCTTCATAGGCTTTGGACATTTGATTTGAAGCTTCTTCTTTATATGTTCTATGATTTTGTTGGTCCTAATCAAGATGTGGAGGACAAGTGATGGTAGAAGTGGAAGTGGAAGGATTGTTGAGATTGTTGGCAACAATTTTAGTGTAAGGGCTACAAATGGTCCCTATCTCGATGGTCTCACTGGATGAGGTTTTCCTAGTGATCTTGGAAGTATCACTAACATCATTAGATTTTTGAGATAACTCTATAGCAATACTTCGACTATGTCCAATGTGGATTGGGATAGGTTCTAGGATTCCTTGTTCTGGCCAAATCCTTGTTCGTGATAATCCATGCTTTGACATATCTTGTTCGCGATAAGATACTTGTCATTTTTAAAACATGATGATAACTCCTCGGTATTTTGCTGAGAGTAGTCCAAATTTTCTATTGTATCTTTTGTGACTAAACTTGTCTTGATAAAGATAATAGATCCTATTTGACAAGATTCCTATACCGGTTCATCATATAAACTTGTTGTATCTTGCTCATTCTATACACTTGCAGTTTCATGATCATTGTTTGTTATTGTCATTCCTTGATCATTTGAATACTCAATGGTATCCATTATGATTTGTGTTTCTCCATGCTTGATATGAGTGATGGGTTGAATTATTGACTTCCTTTTATGTTGTTTTTATATGTTTTTAAGACCTTTCCATATGATCTTGTAGATACTTTACAAACATCACCATTACTATATGATGTTTCTCATATACTTTTCAAAGACTTTAAACCTATGTTGATAATATGGAATATGGTGGTTATATTATCAAGTGAATGATTTAAATTATAAGTATGCATGTAATATAGATAGAATCCTATAGTTTAATATGAAGTCATTTTGTGTGCATATGTTTGGAGAATTAACCTTGTGCAGCAAGGACGTGGCATCAAGGAAAGAGCAATTGCAGCGAGTTGTAGGATAGGAGAATTAAGAGAAGTACAATTCGAACGCCAAGACTGAAGACAGATGGAGGATGAATCTATACCATCATGGATTGGAATAAATACATAAAGGAAGACTTGTTCTAAACATAGTCTATGTGTGGTTTTTCATACAAACCGTTTCATTAGAGTTCTTGTTTGAAAAAGACTTTTCTTCTTTTGATCAATTAGATTAATAAATCAATCATGCAACTTGTATCCTTGTATCTAGGGTTGAGTTGATTGAGGATTAGTTAGTGGTTGCATAGAACTCTCCTGATTTTGTATAAGTTAGAAGGAGGAGTTCGTTGCTAAGTTAGTTTCTTTTCATTTTTCAGTTACTTAGTCATTACTCTATTTTTCAAATATCAATTATCCAAACATGTTTTTATTTGAATAAAATATGAGAAGATTCTGTTTCTTATATGAATTGAATACAATTCGATGTTATGAGAATGCGTGCGAATCTGGAGTAGATTTGGTTTCCAAATTAAGTGAGATAGTTCCTTGAGCTGGCCACTTAAGGTACTAACCCTCACTTCGTATATTTCCTTATTTATTTATGCATTCATAGTTAAAATTGTTTTTCTGTTATTTCATCAATTGCATTGTGAGACAAGTGAAATATCTTGATTTCTATTTCTAGTAGTTGTGATTCATGAACAAGTGCATAATTTAAGTCCTCCAGAGGTTAGTGTTAGTTCTTTTATCATTCTAAGTATTTTAAGTTAATTATGTAATTCTCTATTGAATATAGTTATCTTCAGCTTATGCTGAAGGTTCCCGTAGCAATTGGATTTTAAACTATTTTTGTTGTTCTTACATTTATGTGAACTTCAGTAAATTAGGTTAATTAGAATAAGTCTGTATGAGTTAGTTTAGGATAGAAATGAGTCTTGAAGGCATATATAGTGTGGGCATCATCATAAGCTTATGCTCCTTAGTTGATAATTCAATGTAGGAATGCAATGATAGAGTGGACTGTTCAGATAGGTTTACCCCTGAATTTTGTTTAAGTCTACAACGCATTAGTTTTCCTCTACATTTTTGGCATTGTTTCCGGGGATGGTACTACCTTCATAGTCTCATTAGTTTTATATTCTTTCATAGTTTAAATTTTGATTACAACATTAGAATTAATAAATTCATTTTTCAGGAAACACCAGACATTATACTAACATTATGCAGGACCACTGAAGTATCAAGCTAAAACCACTATATGCAGAGGCAAAGAGATCACCAAGGTAGATTCCTCCCTTCAACTTCTCAGGATAATGAGGACACAGCTGACTTTATCAATTATACAGTAGAAAGTGTTGAAGAGGAGTTTCCTCTTACATCTTCATCAACACCTTCTACATCTCCATCAGCTTCCTCTACAGCTATAGAAGGGACTTTTAGAACCATGGGAGATGTTGCAGTAGAGGATCCTCCAAGACAAGAAACATTTGAATTCCCTATTCCAGACCAAGTACAAGCTGCTACTCTGAAAAATATACCACCTTCTGCATTGCTTGTCTTGGTGACTGAAGATCCTGATACTTTCTTGTTCGAGTTTGATGTCTTGTGTAGGAGTTGTGACTACACCACTGATCCTTACAGACTCAAGCTATTCCCTACCACACTAAAAGATGCTTCTTTAAGATGGTTTATGGGGTTGGGGAAAGATGTCATTCCAGACTGGGATACCATGAAGATAAAGTTCCTGGCAAAATATAAAGACTACTACAGAGGACATGATAGGAGGAGAGATGACATCTTCAAGATGTCACAGAAAGAGGATGAGCCACTGGAAGACTATATTGAAATATTCCAATTTGCCTTGAAGAAAAACCCTCAAAATAGATTGAATGAAGAATCACTGAAGGTGGTCTTTTTGAGGGGAGTTAATGATGACTGCATGGATGCTCTCAATCTCATTGGAATAGGGGATATTCTCAACTTCCCTTTGAGGATGTTTGCAGAAATTATTCTAGAACCTTTTCCAGAAAACCAAGGGGAGAAAGAGCAGCCATCACAGGCAAGGCAACCAATGGAGTTTCAAGAGTGGAAATTAGTAACCTATTGACCAACATGAAAGAGGACATTATTAGCCATATGGCTACACAACTGGACACTCTTCACATCAAGAAGAAATAGGAAGAGGCAGATGCAATGCTTACTGAATACTGCCCCAGCTATAGATAGAGGAAGGCTAATTGTAAATGTAAGAGGGTGGCCAACATCTAACAAGAGAAGATTGAAAGGCCAGAATTATAGCCATTTGAAGGAGAAGATGGGAAACTATTCTTCATAGCTCAAAGGAGACCTTGGCAGCAAAGACAAGGTATGCCCACTGATCCACTTAATTTTAATTCCCCCTTTCCTACTACAAACCAAAATTTCTCTACTTGGAATACTCAATAGTGGCCTGGTAATCCAAATGCATGGCAAAACCCACAATGGCCTACTCCATAAGCTGGTTGGAACCAACAACAGCTAGACCCATGGCCTCAACAAAATTTCCAAGGTCCCAACTATAACCCCCAGTGGCCCACTCAGCAGCAACAATGGTAGCAAAATGCACCTTTTCAGCAACCAATGATATCTCAGCCACATCAACCAGCCATAACGCCGCCATCAACACCCCAAAATCCACCTCCTAGACCTACCCAAATTCTTGCCCAACCTGAACCTAACCCTAACAATAAGCTTGTTCAACAGGCTTATAATAATGAGGTAATGCAATATCCCAAATATGGGGTGGAAGTGAGTAATGTTCATCTTAGATCAGGGAAGCAACTTGCAGGGCCTTCATCTCCCTAAATCACAAAACTTGAAGATGAAGAACCCACCGAAGAAGCCTCAGATAAACCACCTTTGGAACCTGAATCAACCTAAGATGCCCAAACTACCTTACATCATAAGCCTCCTCCTTTCTCTGAGCACTTGGCCATGCAAAAAGAAACAGCCCAAACTGATACTGTCCTTCTCAGCCAGCTAAAAGATATAAGCATCAAAATTCCCTTAATCCAAGCCATCAAGGATATTCCTATCTACACTAAGACTATTAGGGATCTTTACATAAAGAAGCCAGGAAGGAAGAGAATAGACCCTCAGATAGTACATGTTTTAGGAAATCTTGCTGATATCATGTTGGGTAATATAATTGTTCCCAAATATATAGATCCAGGTAGTCCAGTGGTGGATGTCAAGATCAATGGGACTCTGATTAAGAATACTTTCATAGATTTAGTTGTTGCAATTAATGTCATGACCAAGGAGACAATGCAGACACTCCAATTAAACAACCTTAGACCTACTCAGATAGTCTTGCAATTAGCTGATAGGTCTACAGTCAAACCTAAAGGAGTCATAGAAGATTTGGTCATTGCATTAGATTCTTGGGAATACCCTGCTGATTTTATAGTGTTGCAGCCAAAGGTTAATCTTGTTGGTTATCCTTTTATACTAGGTAGACCATGGCTTGCCATTGCTGATGCATTTATAGGTTGCAGGTATGGTAACATGATCATATCCAATGGGATTGTGACCAAGAAATTGGTTTTATATCCACCAGCCCATCCATACCATGAGCTTGAGCAGACCATTTGGCCTAGCCTGGAAGATGAGGACACCTATTTCCTACAAACTTTGATGACTATTAAATGTAGCCCCTTATTGGATATTCCAAATGAAGATGAATTAATTGCTCATGTTATACAAAATAACTGTGGGGGGCACCCACAATAGCAAGACTACCTATCCTGCTTACAAGACCCTTTGAGCAGCATAATACCTAGCAGTTCCTCGGAGGAGGTATCCCAAATATTTCATTCTTTATTACCTCAACAATGCTTACCCATATTACCCAGCCTTGATTTGTCTTCTGTGCAAGAACTGTCCAAACAATTAGAAATCAAGCTAGGTAAGATGTTGAATATTAACAATACATTGACTGATGAACAACAGAAATCCCTGCATGAAATATTGCATACACACTCAGCAGCATTCACCTGGGATTATAGTGACATGAAAGGCATTGATCCTACCTTATGCATGCACAAAATATATATTGATGATGGCTATAGACCCATCAGGCAACAACAAAGGCGCATGAACCCCGCCCTTAGAGAGATTGTGAAAGCTGAGCTTCAAAAGCTTCTGGATGCAAGCTTTATATACCCCATTTTAGACAATGAATGGGTTTCACCATTGGTCATAGTGCCCAAGAAAGGTGGCAAATGGAGAGTTTGTGTTGATTACAAAGAACTCAATACTACTACCAGGAAGGATCACTTTTCATTGCCATTTATTGACCAAGTTCTTGACTCTTTGGCAAGCAAGAAATATTTTTCCTTTCTTGATGGCTTTAGTGGTTATAACTAGATTAAGATTGCTCTAGAGGATTAGGATAAGACAACGTTTACTTGCCCTTGGGGGACATATGCATATTTTGTCTTACCCTTTGGCTTGTGCAATGCTCCAGCTACATTTCAAAGAGCAATCCTAGTGTACTTGACAGCATCAGATGCCTTACACAATTTGGAGAAAGTGTTGAAAAGATGCACATAGCACAACATCTCTTTGAGTAATGAAAAGTGTTTTATGATGATGACACAGGGAATAGTCTTGGGACATTTCATCTCAAGTGTAGGAATCCAAGTTGACCCAAAGAAGATTGAAATCATATCTACCCTGCCTATTCCACAAAGACAGAAGGATGTAAGGAGTTTCCTGGGACATGCAGGATATTACAGGAGGTTCATTTAGGATTTTAGCAAGATTGTTGCACCTCTGTTTACTCTACTGACCAAGGACAATGAATTTGAATGGACACCAGATTGTCAGACTTCTTTTGAAAAGCTAAAAACATCATTGACACTAGCCTCTGTTCTTAGAGGTCCAAATTGGACACTACCTCTTCACATCCATACAGATGCATCAAATTTTGCCATTGGGGTAGTCCTAGTCCAACAAGAAGGAAACAACGAGTATGCCATATACTATGTAAGTAAAAATCTGCAGGGAGTTGAGTTAAACTACATTGTGACAGAGAAAGAGATGTTGGCAGTTGTTTATGCAATTAAGAAATTCACGCACTACATAACTGGTTACAAAGTATTCATACATATAGATCATGCAGCCATCAGATATTTGATGAATAACCGAATAGTGGGTGGAAGACTTGTAAGATGGTTATTGTTGTTACAGGAATTTGATATTACAATTGGTGATAAACCAGGCAAGGCTAATGTAGTTGCTGATTTTCTATCTAGACTACCTATACAGTCCTCAGAAGGAGTGATTGATGATTCTTTTCCTGATGAGCATCTATTTGCTCTAACTATACACACTCCATGGTATGGAAATATAGCCAATTATTTGGTTACAGGGTAGATTCCAGGATACTTCTCTCCAAGGGAGAAGAGGCAGCTAGTTCAAAAATGTTTCTCTTACTCTTGGATTTCTAGATTCCTATTTTACACTGGCCCAGACAATATTATGAGAAGATGTATCAGAGAGGATGAAGTGTTTTATATAATGAAGGCCTACCATGATGAACCTTGTGGGGGACATTTTGTAGCTAAGAGGACAACCTTCAAAATACTAACAATGGGATATTACTAGCCAATACTTCATAAAGATGCTGTCAAGTACACTAGGAGCTATGATAGATGTCAAAGAATAGGGAGGCCTACAAGAAGTGATGAGATGCCTTTGCAACCACAACTCTCATTAGCCCCTTTTGACAAGTGGGGACTAGATTTTGTGGGACCTATATCTCTTACATCCAACAACAAGGAATAAATCCTGGTATGTACTGATTACTTAACTAAATGGGTTGAAGTTAAAGCCTTACAGTTTTCTAGAGATGGCAATGTGGCCAAATTCTTGTATGAGGACATCTTCACTAGATATGGTGTGCCAAGGGAGATAGTAATTGATCAAGGACCACAATTTACATCTGGTTTAATCACCAAATTGGTAGAAGAATATCAGATTAGACATAAGAAATCCACTCCCTACCATCCACAGGCTAATGGTTAGGTGGAAGTCACAAACAAAGAACTTGAGAACATTTTGACAAAGATAGTGCAGTTTCACTGAAGAGATTGGGTTTCTAGGCTCCCAGAAGCTGTTTGGGCATACAAAACTACCTGGAAGACAACTATAGGGTTTACACCTTATGAATTGGTCTATGGCAAGACAACAGTCCGGCCTATAGAACTTAAACACAACCCTGAGGACAACAGTGGAACTAGGGATGGATTTGACAGTAGCTCAACAGGACAAGCTACAACATTTGAATGCTTTGGATGAAATCCGATTGGAGGCCATCCATCACACAGAGGCATACAGAAACAAAGATCCAAATGGCATCATAAGTACATCAAGATTAAAGAATTCATTGCTGGTGACTGGGCACTCCTCTATGATTCAAGATACAAGGACTTCAAAGGCAAGCTTCAGTCTCGTTGGTTAGGCCCATATGAGATTAAAGAAGTCTTTCCCAATGGTGCAGTTCAATTGCAGACCATTGATGAAGTTCATTTTTCACTGTTAGTAAATGGGCATAGGCTAAAACTGTATAAAAAGCCACTTTAGAAGGATGACTTTCTTGTTTCTTTAGCTTCTCAGTATGGTACTCCTAACACTCCTGATGAAGATGCTGTGACACCAACTGATACACCTTTTGATGTTGATCCATCAACATTGTCCAGTGATGTGGAGGTTGAGTTGCAATACTCAACCCCTGTCGCTGAAACTTAATTTTCTTTGCTTTAAAATCACATGCACACACAACACAATATCCATGGTTACTACAGTTACTTTAACTAGGACATATTTACCACTCACATAGTAGGGACCTGACTCAACTAGGACCTAATATATTGCATCTGTAATTACACAGTCGGGACCTATGCTGGCGGCACCCGTAGCCACTCCTATATGCAACCTTCTTCCATAGTTTGGTGAATAGTAACCATTTTTTCCCGCCATTCCACATGCCGCATTCATTTCAAAATCACGCTGCTCTATTGCCACAAGTGTCGACTCACATTTATGAGTTGTTCATTTTACTTCACCTTTATGCGCCATCACATCATATTTCTACCACCGTACTAGCCACCTTACCGTTCACCGCATGCATATCAACTCAACTCATTAGTATATGCTCACAAATTCCAAGGTGTGTTAATTCTTTCTTTCCATTCTATATGTACATTTGATAACTTTCAATCATTTAAACTAGCTTTTTTTTTATATTCATAATTACTTGTAGTTTATTTCGTGCATGCGAGAATATTATCCACCATTCCATTTAATCAATACTCCTCATTCCACATTAATTGACATGTGAAGTGAGGTCACTTCAAACTTCAGTTGGGGGGAGGAGTTTATTTTTTGATTTTTGACATTCACCATCTCTTGCCTTTCAAGAAAAACTAGATAAACCTCCTACGCTATGAACTTACCTTGTTTTGCCAATGAGTGAACCTATTACCCGAAGGAAGTTACAGTGGAGAAGAAAGGAGAGGCAAAAATTGTAAGTTGGTTCTTTGTGGATGGTGAATTGAAGTAGCAGAAATTGTCTTTTTAGGGTGGTGAGTTGAAGAAGCAGATATTTACATTGTTTAAGCAAAAATTGACATTGTAGAGATTGCAATTGCAATTTACATAAATCATGGGAGGGGATGCAATCAAAAGAGAACCCTCTACACATAAGGAAATACTAGAAGATGTAATGGTTCTTCCACTCTTTATAAGAGTGGGTTGGTTAGATTACTATCTGAAATTGACAGAATATAATGATGAGATGGCAAAGGAATTTGCATTCACATTACAGTAAGATGAAGCAATGGTGAAAGAATTAACTGTAGATGCTTCTGAAACAACTATTGCTTAGGTCATAGGGTTGCCACGAATAGGGTTCGAATACCCAGCTAGAGTTGATGCAGTCGCGCGGCGAGGGAGGAATTCTGTGAGAGGGGCAAACACCTAGACTTCACCACACAAGGTATGAAGCAATTATCTCTTCCCTTCTTTTGGGGGAAATGTGCTTCATACATTATCAGATATATTACCTGTGATGGTCGATATAACATGTTATATATTGTACATTTCAAATTACTCAATCATCTATGGCATGAAAAACTAGTCAATGTACCAAATTTTCTGTATAGTATGTTGAAAAGAATGTCTTCAGAATGCCAGAAACAACAGTCAGACACCACTCTATCCCACCATTGTTTAATAGCCCTGCTAATAAAGAGAAGTTTGAGAATTCAGTACCCACAGGTTGAGTGGGAAGCTTTTAAGCAATGTGTGGATATTTCAACACTATTAGATGCACCTGAACCAGAAGATGAGCCTCCATATGAGCCTGAGCCTCCGTTTAAAACTAAGCATGAAGAGCCACAGGATGAAAATCCTCCAAAATTTAGGCCTGTAGCAGTAGAAGAACCCTCATCATCCACCCCTAAAGCTAAGAGAAGCACTCCTTCAACATCTGGTAAAGAAAAGAAGAATAGGAAGGGTGTGAAGAAGCACAAGAGCACAATGAAAGAAGAAAATACAGAGGAAAGAAGGAAGAAGAGGGACAAGAAGAGGAGGAAAAAGGAAGATAAGCAGGAGACTGTCACTCCTAGATGCTTAGGTAGGCTAAAGAGGCAAAGTGCCAAGAAAAAAGTTGTTGAGGAACAGAAATTAGAGGAAAAAGATAAAGGCCAGCAGAACAATGATCTAATTCCACTGAATATGGATTCAGACAGGGGATAAATTCCTCTAGAGGATGTCTCTGCTAATGCCTATGATAATGTCAACATGTCTTCCAGGAAAAGAAGGTATGTTTCTTCTTCTGATTCTGAGTCAGAGGATTTGTTTATTGCAAAGAAAATGGGGAAGTCTGTACCTAATAATTCTGGTCAAGAAGTTTTTGATATTCCTGGAAAAGGTGATGATGAAAATCTAAATTTTGAAAAAGAAAAAAAATTATTGGAGGATAGAAATATTAGAAAAGAACTTCAAGAGGATTTGGATAAAATAAGACAGCTAGAAGAATTGGTAAAGGGGTATGAGGAGAAAGATAAAGAAAAAGAGAAAAGGATTCAAGAGTTGGAAGAGAAAATTTAGACTTATGGCCATGGTTCCAATTTGGATTTATTAGCACAACTGGCTGAAAGTAAAAAAAAAATGAAAAGGATGAAGTACTCACTCTCCAACCTCCTATGAAAAAAACCCCAAGGTACCATACCACTATGTCTCTAGGCTTTGAACTAATGAAAAAGAGAAACGAAGTCTTAATGCATCAATTGAGGAAAAGGATTTGGTAATCAAAATGTTGGAAGGGAAGTTGGTAGAGGTAATTAATAGAGCAATTCAAATCATTGAATGCAGACCTCCACCAAGCGTTTATGCATTATTTCTCAAGGAAAAGTTTCTTAGTTTTCAATTTAATAGATTCATCAATGATTAGTCTAGTTCTATCTATTCAAGGCATGACTTTTTCCAATTATTTCAAGAAGTCAATTTGGAAGAACAAGATTATTTGTGTGACTACTATTTGCACAATTATTTGATGGAAGAAGATACAAAGTGGAACCCCTTGATCTATGCTGGTGATTTTCAAGTTAGAGCACTAATGTCTTACCTCAAAAATGAGTAGCTTAGAGGGAAGCTAATGGATTAATATGAGGAACAAGAAAAGAAGGTGCCACTACAGATTAGACAAGAAGCCTTAAATCCTGATGTGATCCTGACCCAATGGTTAACACTCCTCTCTCATAATGGTCCAGGTAAGGTGATTATGGATTTCAGGCTCAGGGATTATAGAAGGATACATCAGTTAGCAGTGTCTATTATTCAGAACTGCAAGAGGTATGTGTAGAACAGGTGGGATAGTCTGACTCCAGAATTGCAGAGGAACGAGCCCCACTCCTTCCACAATTTCATGAACATGTTTGAGATGATACACAGGTATATCAGGATTTCAGAGAGAACAGGAGTAGCATGGTTGCCACTCACATTTCACCCTCCTATTCTCCTTTACCCAATACCACACTGGACAGGAGAAAAGAGTGATAAATTTAAGAATGCAGAATTGGTCAAGATGAATAGGCTTGCCTGCTACAATGGTTTTATCTCAAACAGGGACAAGGAGTCAGGGTAGTCATGGACCTCAGACAAATCACTTTGCATTATAATCGTCTCCCCTAGATGTTTAGTTCCTTGATTTTGCTTGAGGGCAAGAAAAATAGTAGTTGGGGGGAGATGATGGGTTGAATTATTGACTTCCTTTTATGCTGTTTTTATATATTTTTAAGACCTTTCCATATGATCCTGTAGATACTTTACAAACATCACCATTACTATATGTTGTTTCTCATATACTTTTCAAAGACTTTAACCTATGTTGATAATATGGAATATGGTGGTTATATTATCAAGTGAATGATTTAAATTATAAGTATGCATGTAATATAGATATAATCCTATAGTTTAATATGAAGTTATTTTGTGTGCATATGTTTGGAGAATTGACCCTGTGCAGCAAGGATGTGGCATCAAGGAAAGAGCAATTGCAACGAGTTGCAGGACAGAGGAATTAAGAGAATGCAGTTTGAACACCAAGAGTGAAGACAGATGGAGGATGAATCTATACCATCATGGATTGGAATAAATGTAGGAAGGAAGACTTGTTCTAAACGCAGTCTATGAGTTGTTTTTCATACAAACCGTTTCATGAGAGTTCTTGTTTGAACATGATTTTTCTTCTTTTGATCAGTTAGATTAATAAATCAATCATGCAACTTGTATCCTAGTATCTAGGGTTGAATTGATTGATGATTAGTTAGTGGTTGCATAGAACTCTCTCGATTTTGTATAAGTTAGAGGGAGGAGTTCGTTGCTAAGTTAGTTGCTTTTCATTTTCTAGTTACTTAGCCATTACTCTATTTTTCAAATATCAATTATATAGACATGTTTTGATTTGATTAAAATTTGAGAAGATTCTATTTTTTATATGAATTGAATACAATTCGGTGTTATGAGAATGCATGAGAATCTGAAGTAGATTTGGTTTCCAGATTAAGTGAGATAGTTCCCTGAGCTGGCCACTCAAGGTACCAACCCTCACTTCATATATTTCCTTATTTATTTATGCATTCATAGTTAAAATTGTTTTTCTGTTATTTCATCAATTACATTGTGAGACAAGTGAAATATCTTGATTGCTATTTCTAGTAGTTGTGATTCATGAACAAGTGCATATTTTAAGCCCTCTGGAGGTTAGTATTAGTTCTTTTATCATTCTGAGTATTTTAAGCTAATTATGTAATTCTCTGTTGAATATAGTTATCTCCAGCTTATGCTGAAGGTACTCGTAGCAACTGGATTTTAAACTATTTTTGTTGTTCTTACATTTCTGTGAACTTCAGTAAATTAGGTTAATTAGAATAAGTCTATATGAGTTAGTTTAGGATAGAAATGAGTCTTGAAGGCATATATAGTGTGGGCATCATCATAAGCTTACGCTCCTTGGTCGATAATTCAATGTAGGAATGCAATGATAGAGTGGACTATTTAGATAGGTTTACCCCTGAATTTTGTTTAAGTCTCCAACGCATTAGTTTTCCTCTACAATGAGTAGGATCTTGGCTGCAACTACGCTCATTGGGATCCATTATGATATGATCCAAGTGATTTGTTTGATTATCTATGTTGTCTTGGGGACTAAGCGTCTCATAATAGGATTTGGATGTTGTAGTTGGATATTCGATAGGAATAGTTGGATATATGATAGGATTAGTATGGCTTTGATGATCATAAATATCATAAAGTGCAAGGAGAGGATCAACTTCGCTTTTGGGATCATAGCTAGGATTATGATCATAAATGGGAGTGGCTTGGCTAGTTTGTTCTTGGATAAGAAAGATAATTTGAGCTTGAGTATCTTGATTAACTTGATCTTGATTTGGATGAGGACATGTTTGATCTTGCTTTAGATTTGACTCTTGACATAAATCTTGAGTTTAGATAGGAATAGAGGTTTCTTGGATAGGTTCAATGTGTGGTGGGGAATGAATTGGGCTTATGGTAGGTGGATCTTCAAGAGACTTAATAATTCATGGACCATAAGATGGGATTGGAGAAATAAGTAGGACATTTGAAGGTTCTTGGATAGTTTCAATGATAGGGATTTGATAGCATGAGAGTAATGGTTGATTCCTTTCTAATATCCAATGGATCACAACCTTCATTAGTATGTGGTTGGATGCACAATATAATGGATGGATAATGAGGGTGGAAGGTGTAGGATTAGGATCTGATGGAGTGATAATGGGATTGGGTGTGTTAGGAGTGAGCTTAGGATCAGGTGGATGGATAATAGGATTGGACTTTAAGTTTGTTGGGGATGGGCTTAATGGATTAGGATTTTGAAGGTTGGAAGGATTATATGATGGAGGTTCCATATGGATGGATGGATGAGGGGGACTAGTAGATGGATTAGTGTATGATTCCAAACTTGAGGTGGTATTTCCCTTGTCAAGAGTATCATTAAGATGGCTTAAGGATTCTTGATCTAGGTGCAAGGAGTGACTAATACTAGCATGCTCATGTTGTGGAGGAATATTCATGAGATTGGTTGATATGGAGGGACTAGGTTGACATGATGATAGGGGTGACTTGGATGAAGAGGTTAAGTTGGATAGATCAATAGATGGTTGGGCCTTGTCATTGATTGGGCAATATTCAAAAGGATTTGGGTCGGCATAAATGGTAACCTCTTGGTCATTAAATGGAAATTTGATGTATCTGTTATCGGTGGAAGGAGCAACCCTCATGGCTTGAATCCATGGACATCCTAGGAGGATATTATATGGGAGATTGAGGTCTAGGACTTGACAAGTGATTTCCACTAGGGCTGGACCTAATTTGATGGGTAATTGAATAGTACCTTCAGTTCTCCTTTTAGTTTCATTTTAAGTTTTAATAGTGATGGAATGGTATTTTTCAATGTCCAGGGTGGAGTATCCCAATTGTTTAAAACACCTTAGAGTGCACAAGTTTATCCCTGAATCACAATCTATTAGGACCCTTTTGACTAAAAACCTTTTATCTACAACTTCTATGCGAAGGTATTCATTATGGGATGAAGGTTTGTATGAAGTTGATAGGGATGGAATACAGGATGGTGATGTTGAGGTGAAATCATTATATTCTTGGTGTGATAGTGATGGTGGAAGTGAATATGGAGGGATATATGGTTCATGAGTATCAAAATATACATCATGATCTACAAAGTTTTCAAAATCATTAGGAGCAAATTTTGGCCCACCTTGGAGTATGACTTTGGGTTTTGGATTTGACCTAGATTTGTTGATGATCACAACCATTTTGAAGAATAAGGATTGGTCTTGGTTCAAGGATGGGAATATGAGTAAGATGATGATAAATGAATTAGGTGGGAAATGGATGGATTGGATGATTTGATCGATTAAATAGCTTCTTAGGATTCACAATGACAAATGGTGACAAGAATGCACTTCAAGCACAAAAACACAATGTCCAAATGTCTAATAGGAAGTAGTATAAGTGTAATGTGTATGTTCAACAACCCCTTAAGGCCAAATTTCCATAGGTCTTGACACAATAAAATACACTTGAAAACAATGCTTAATCTACCTAAGGTCAATGGCCAATGACGGCTTGTTCAAGCCCACAACTTCGAATCTCCTTCGACGCTAATATAGGAACACCTAATGTAGGTGTATACACTTTTGTCTTTGCAAGAGAGGACAGGTAGGGGCCTCCAGGACTGGAAGGATAACTCGATCACCCTCTCCTCGAAAAGCCAACAAGTAGCTTATGCTAAGCCGAGGATTTCTGTCTCATCTTAGGGGAACCATATGGTGAACTCGTATCTTTAGAGAATGTATCCTCTTGCATTGAACAAGACACCAACAAATCAATCAACAGGGTAGGCTTCTAACTTAAGGTGTCTAGTAAGAATTCGGGAAATTGATGCTCATTCATGCGGCAGTGACTCACTTAAAAGCCTATCTCAACCATTCACACCAATCCTTTAAGAGGAAAGAATGGGGTTGACGTATCTCATACACAAGTGTATGGATACTGGGGGACTATCAGAATAAGAATACTTCACCAAGAAGTCTATGGATTTCGCCTCAACCGTTTATATAGCAAACCGAATTGAAAGTATGACTTAGAGTCGTCCTTTGGGGTGAGTACTTCTTTTCCCACCAAGGTAGGCTCTTCTAAAAAAGAAAAATAAGATAGAACAATTTCTCTTACACCTAACATTCATTGAGAAGCGAAGGGAGGGGATACTTTTGTTCTACCTTTGGATCTACTAACACGAAGTGTGCAAATACACCAGACACATCAAATAGTTAGGTTATTTTTAAAGCACCAATTGAAATGTTCCTATGTTAAAATGCAAACACACAAAAGGGATCTTGCAACAAATATATTAGTAGTTTGCAAAATTTTGTGTCTTGGGCAGGCATAAAGCTGCAAGAAAAATATTAGACAAGATAACAATCGCACAAAAACCCACACAAAATGTTAAATGCACAGGAAGAAAGCAAAATGTTTGATGTTACAAAATGAAAGTCTGAATTTAAAATGATTATACCTGAAAATCAAGACAAAATATAAAAGAAATGATTGCACCATTGTAAAGCTCTCTGAATCACCTTTCCAACGCTTGCAAAATTGTAAAAATCTGATGAAAAACAAGCAAGTTGTGATTGTTTGGAGAAAACAGCCTCCGAGGGCTAGAAATGGGCACTCTAGCGAGGCAATTGACAAAATTTGATGATTTAAAACCGAATACAATTTGCGATGATTGGGTAGTTTTGGTATAGTTAAAGTTAAAAGTGCATCTAGGTTTAAATTACTTTCATTAAAATCAAAGAAGGAATCAACGCCAAGTGAATTAAAAGGTACAAACTGAGATTGCCAAATGCACATATATGTTGGTCTGAATAGATAATAATCACAACACCACCATAAAGAATAGTTGAAAACATTATATGCCAAAGGTTTAATGCTATGCCAGATTAATGTTTTTGATCAACAGTGAAACAATTTTTCCCTCAATGGTTTGGGATTTCAAATGTGGGAGTTAAAGAATCTAAATGATAGGTTGAAGCCTGAATCGATGCACAAAATCCTAAAATCAAGACAAACACATACCATGTTAATGTATAATATGATGATTAAAGGACTTTGCTACCATAATCTATATCGAAATGTTCATAGTCTATATCAATGCCATCAAGATGGTATTCATGAATTATTTTAGTGAGAAAAGAAACGACATTGTTCACCCACGACAACACAGATGATGAATTGAACTAGATGTGGCTTTTACTCACGCTATCCCCGCCTAAGCTGAGAGCAACTCTCACGTTCTTATGTTTGGATTTGATAGACTACATAGTTCTTTGGGCTCATATTGTTGTAATCCCAACAAATGTTCTGTAGGAAAACTTTCCGACTAGGTGTAACTGATGGCAAAGGCCAGAATCAAGTGAACCACGTAGAGAATGCACTCAAACCCTTCGTTGATGATTCGCCAGAGGGAACAAAGAAGTCCTTTCCTGCTATGCTAAATAGTTTCCACTAAAAAAATGTAAGAAATTTCATTAACATTGTTAAAAAAAGCTACACCAAGATAAGAATGTCATTTAAATACCAAGGTTTATTAAAATGTTATATAAAAAGTGGCAATAATCACAAGACAATGATAGAGATTATTCTTAGTTTTGAATGTCCTTGAATAACAACAAATGCCATGGCTAGGCTAACCACAGAAATCACAATGAATGTTTAAGAAAGCCAACAAAAGGTCATTTGATACATTTATAACCACAGGCTAAGCACTTAAGATAAATACACAAGAAACTTAATGAACTTTTCTGATGTAAACCTAATTGTCATGACAAATAGCAAGTAGTTATAACTTCACATTGTAGCCATAAGACATTCAAGGAATACACAGATAGGAATGATGGATGAGTTCACAAAATTTTCTGATCCTTGTTCCTAAATAGAGAGGAAGATGCAAACCGCAACCACTAAGTTGTGACTGGCTAGAAGAAGGTGCAAACTGCACAAAAACAACCATCAAAAGATAAAAGCGTTCTGTAGGAGACAACAAATGAAAGATGGAAAAAAGGATTGTTGTGTGTATACAACAAAGTCCTCAAAATAATGAATCAAAATAGCGAGATAGAACACGTGGATTGCTGTGTTTATAGTTTATACGCCCAAAAGAAAAGACACGTTGAACCCAGCAAGCAGGACCAACGAACTAAACTATGAATATGAATGCGCAAAATCATAAAGTATTCTCAGAATCATATAAATGCTGACGATTGGGGCTCTGCGTACGACACTCAGTGCATTGCAAAGCTGAAACAAAATAGTTACCATAAAATCTTAACCCCGATTTCAAGCAGCTAACATCAATACATTTCAAAAACCCTAAAATCAATTATACCATCTAATTAGAACATCAATAGGAGGTTCACGGAATATGTTGATTGGAACAACAAACGATAGAAATTGCACTCATATGAGGTTTAAGAAATACACCAATAAGAATAATCAATACGTTTAGAAAATTTCCTAGCATGAATCTTTTACCGTATTGCTCTGATTTATGTATCTTTTACTCTGAAGATTGAATGCATGTCTACTCTTATGTTTTCGCAGAGATCTCCCACACAATAGTTTTTTTTTTTTACCGATGATTAATACGTTGGCAGCAAAAACGTTAAAATGTTTCACCCTCAACAAATAAGCCAACAGAAAAAACGTTAATTTATCACACCAAACAACATAAAAGAAATCATTAAAACAAAAATATCGGATATGTCAAGGAAATATGTTGGGAAGTAAATCATTGTCCATGGGCAGTTAGGGTTACACTTTTTCCGAAGGTGAATGATGGACAACAAAACGGAGACAACGAACAATAAAAACTGAGTTATGCTCCAAATTCTACAAGTTCTCAACAAAAACACTTGCAAACAAATGATCAGAAAGTTATGTTCACGTCGAGTTCACCAATTAATGTTGCATAAAATATAATATTTCTTGAAATCTAGATGCAGCATGAAAACTATAAAATCAGATAAATGCAAATGTTACCAAACAAGTTTAAATGTGGTTGCTCAAAATATTCGCATAACTCCTTTGTAAATTTTGCCAGGGAGAGGTAAATGAAAATGAAATAGGTTTTTATAAAGTTTGGGAAGAAGTGGTTGGAGGATGCTTAAACGGTTAGTTGAACGGTATGGTAGGTAATTAATAGATTTTGAGTTTTAGGATTAGTTTTTAAGTTTAAGTTTAATTTCAATAATAAATTAAATGTATTAATTTATTATTTTTCAGGAGGATAAAAACAAATAAAAAAGATTTAATTAATTAAACCTTAGGATTAGGGTCGATTAAATAATAAATTAAAATTTATTAATTTTAATTTATTATTTACGAGAGGGATTAAGGGATATTTAATTAATTAATTAAAATTAATTAATTTTCCTGACTTAGGGAAGTGATCGATAATCAGGGGATGATTTAGGGATGGATAGGAATGCGATGGAATGCAATTTGTGGTCAATTTTTTGACGTCTACACTCCTATCATGCTTACTTGCATTCTACTATCTAATATCTTTATATACACTATATCTATTACATAGGGATGTGTCTTATGTCAGCTTTCAGCCTCTACATATTATATAATCTCCTCTGGTCGGCTCTGTTCTCTATGAAGTAACCTGCTAACATCATCCCCCCACAAAATTATGTCTTATCCTCAAAACATGCAAAGTCAACTGCTAGGTAGGATAGTCTTGTAGATTTGCTTGCGTTGAGTCAGACTAATATCCCACTACTTTTTGGCCTTGGCCACCATGGCTATCTGTCCTTCTATTTTCATGTATGTTTCCTTTGCTTCCTCTATACTTGTCAGTATTTTTATAGTCTATGTGGTTTGTTTGGCCTCTGCAAAACTACTGGTTAGGTTAGCCAATCTCAGGTTTACTACCTCCCTTAGTTGTTTTATTTGGCCCTTGATCCAGTCCCTTTGATCTTGGAGCTATTTGTGTTGATTATGCAATGTCTCCACTTGTGTTCTTATCACTCTATCCTTATCCGCTAGAGGGTCATATTGTACTGCCACATTTGTGATCTAAACTTCTAAATCATCCATTTGATCTTTTATGGCTTTTGTAGACTGTGGCCATTTTAGACAAAACTAGTAGAGGACGTTAGCTTCCACAATGCTCTGTTGTATGTTCTTGATTTGTATCTCTAGCCGAGTGTGTACCTTGGCACAATTATTAGTCATTTTTGACAGTCTTTTCTTATTCAGTTGTTATGTTACCTTCTTCTCTAGCTGGCTAGAGTACTCCTTGAACCCTTGTGTTAACTGTTTCAACTGATCTAGCAGGGGTAGGGTAGTATCTCTTGGTGTCTCCAGCATCTCCTTGGCTAATGTGTCCACCACATCTTGTAGGAGTTCACTTCCCTCCACATGTTGCTTCAAAATTTCTGCTCTAGCAGAGGAGTGAAACACATCTCCTAGTTGTAGCTTCTATATTGGGGATACACTGACAAAGTTTATCTGTCCTTCCACTACCGGCAACTGTAGTAACCGTGGTGTCAAAATTGGTGTTATTTGTTTTTGTTGTTCCAAAAATTCTTTGATAGACTCAATGGAAGATGAGGTCTCCAAAATATCAATTTGTTCTGCTTCTCTTTGTTCCTCTGCATTCTCTTCTCTTCCTTCTCCCTTATCATCCGGATTCTCTGTTTGTTGCTCTATATTCCTCTCCTCTCTCCTTGTATTCCCCAGAGGGAATACCCCTTGTGTTGAAGCTTTCATCAAACTGTCCTTTGTTCTATTCTCTCCCTCTGCCGATGTCTCAGTATTATGTGGAGGTGAAGGTGCCGATTGTTGTTGTTCTTGCTCTTTGATAGCCTGGTATATCTTGGTTGTTACTTCTTCTATTTCTTTTTGTATTTTCTCCTCTTCCATCTTGTTTCCACTCATGAGGGTATCTACCCTTTATTTTTTCCTCAGCTCCAAAGCTTGTTGTTGTATCAACCTATTTTTATCTTCTAGTGACAATGTGTCACTAAGTCTATTAATAACATCTTTCCTTATTTGTTCCTCCAATTTGAGGGCCTTATTTCTCCTTTCCCTCAGTGCTTCTATTAAGCTCTCCAAAAATTCCTCCATTATTTCGTCTAATGTTTTATTCTTGTCCCTCATGTATTTTATCATAGCAGTTACTATCATTTGTTTATTCTCTACAGAGGACTTTTCATATAAAAGAGAAGTTTCTTTCAACATACCTATATTCTCTATTTCATTGATTAGTGCCTCCAAATTATAGGGCTCCTGTGTCAGATCCTTTGATTGTTGTGTTGCTGGTTCCTCCTTCGGTTTATTTTGTGCCTTCTTTTTCTTTAACTTTGATTGATGCTCCTCTCCTTCTTCATCTGATTCAATTTCCTCTGGTATTTTCTCATTTTTTTTGCCTATTGGTTTTTGTCAGGGGCCTTCTTCTTTGTGTTCCTCTTCATCCCTGATAGTAATTCTGATGTTGCTCTTCCTCCAGATGATACAGTAGAGGATGATGGTGCTTGTGAGGTTGTCCTTTCTGATCTCCTTAACGTCGTAGCCTCTTTAGTAGGTAGGGGAGCTAATGTTTCTGGCTTCTGAGCTCAAGTAGTTCCCTTTTCCAAAGCCCTCCACTTTTTATGCAAATTTTCTCTATTCTTTTCTAGATGTTCCTCTGCATCCTTCTTGTGTTTCTTATCCATAACCTCTGAGTAAGTGCCATATCTCTTCACACTTGTGTCCTTTGGTTGCTTAATAAGTGTTGTGCATAAATGTTGGCTTCTGTTGCAGTTATCTCATAGGGCAACTTAGGTATCCATGTTGTCCTTAGCTCCACTGCCTCCATATATCTGAAATCCTTATCAACCAAAAATGTGATGTCTTTTATGTATTGTTTCACCATCCCATAAGGGATTCTATCCTTTGCCCTCATCTCTTCTTGTAGGGTTTTGAAAAACCCCCAATATGTGGCACTATATGCTTTGGTATCAAAAAATGAAGCTATGTGTCATATGACCTCTAACCCTACTAGTGTATTATGTTGCCATTGTTTGCCCTTATACCCTGGCAGCTCATTCAAAAAATAAAATGTAAGGCAAATGATTAATGTACCATATCGGAAGTTGTAGTTGGAGTCTTTGATCTTTTACAAGTTCTCCAAGAGTTATTGGTGCATCACCTTGCAAAGGTCAAAATCCTAGCCCTCTTTCACCATCTGATAGGATGTATGAATTGTAGTTGTTGTGGCCAAACCCTCTCGGTTGGCATAATAGACTTTGTAAGCAATGCCCATTATAGCATACTTTACCCCCAGATCTGTGATATCTTGCACATGCATATTTCTTTCATCTGTTGTAGCTCTAGTTAGCTCCCTTACTTGGTTTGTTCTTATAGCTTTCATTGCTGGTAGGGGCCCTACGACACTTAACCCTATCACTGCCCTAATTGCCTCCTTTATTATTCTATAGGGTTTGTCCAGGTAGATAAACTCATCATGTACTCTGCTTAGTATTATCCTTATCCATTCATGGGCATCTAAGAAGTCAAGAAAGTCTTTCCATATGTCCAATTTCTTTGCCAGAATGTTTGTATATTCTGGTAGATACCCTATATCTCCCAATAGTGTGTCCCTCAACTCTTCAAACTTTATGTGGTTGATTTTTGCTAGAGTATTATGAATATATTTCCTTACGTCCTCTATATACACCACACTTGCCGGCACGTTTGAGAATACACCGTCTGGATGGACCTCTAGGGGTTTCCAGGGATATGTCTTGAATTTTGGTCGTGGCTTGTGAGTAATGTCTATCAGGTTAGGAGTCACCATTGTGTCTTCTCTGGTTGCCTGTGTACTTCTTCTCTTCACTCCTACCTTCACTACTTGATTCTTCTCTCGAAGCTCTGATTTTGCTGAAGTATGAATGCAAAGTGAAATTCTTGTATTCAGGGATTTGTTTAGTGGCGAATCTTTGCCAATTGGTGAATAGTTCATTTTTGCAAATGAGGAATTGGCGAATACATTACCACCAGTGGGGAGCCAATTCACCCAATTTTTACAGATTTTTGGTCAAATGCATTTCAATTCACCACCCTATTATATTTTGAGTCATTTATAGTTAGTATTTTGCCACAGTATACTACGCGGTTCTAACGATGATTCACCTGGAATTTTGGAGGCATGTTTTAATTCACCCACTTATTCGCCAATATCATTAAATGGTTGACACGCATGAGGACCCAATTTGCCAATATCATTAAATGGTTGACAAGCACGAGGATCAATTTTGCCAGTATAATTAAATGGTTCACATGTATAAGGACCAACTTCACCAATACCATTATAACTCCATGCTAATTGTAGGGCCATATTCGCCTAGAAAATTACTATATATGTGTTTGATGGAGGTCTGTTTTGCCTAAAATTTATAAGTGTCCTATTAATAGTATGCGAGAATTGCCATATTATTATAATACCATTTGAAAATCTCACGTTATTCGCAAAATATGCATTGATATAAATGCATTTGAAACTCTAATTAATCCTTTAAGTTTACACATTTTGTTCAGCTCAGCTCTCGAATCCTCGATTCATTTCGGATCATAGAGAAGTTACAACTACAGGCATTGGCGAGTCACTGAAAGGTAAGTGATCATTTCTTTACAAGTTTACTGTGTAGTAATATAAGATTCATGTTGATTATTTATGTCTTTGTTACAGATGATATTGATTTTGTAGGAATTAGGACTAGGGAGATATCTTAATCTAGAAGTCTAGGACCCAGGGATCTATATTCTATCAGCTATGATTGCATCTTGAACAAAATGACATTATTTCTATAGCTTTTAATTCGTGAGAGATGTTGAGCAAGAAGAAGTTGTCTGAGGGTGGTGAAGGGACTCAAGGGAGGTCAAGGCCATCAAAACGGAGAAACAATAACATAAAGTCATACTTTGGCAATGTTGGCAATTCATCGGATGTAGCTACAACATCAGAACTTGTACCATACCCAATGTAGCAGGAATGATGACAATGACACTAATGATATTCCAGGGAATACCCAATGTATTAGGATTGATGAGAATGCCACAGATGATATTCCAGGGAATACCCAATGTATCAAGAATGATGAGAATGCCGCAGATGATGTTCCAAATCCAAGGAATACCCAATGTACCAGGAATGATTAGAATGCCATAGATGATGGTTGAGGGAATACCCAAGGTAGCCAGAATGATGACAATTCCACAGATGATGTTCCAAGAACAAATGATAATGAAGCTAATGAAGTTATAGAAATCAATGAAGATGAAGATCCTGCAAGTGCATGCAAGGGGAAAAGAAAAGTCAAATAAAAAAAGGGGCATGAGTGGGAAATGTCAAGGAGTTTTCAGATTGATTGGGTGTCAAAATTCCCATTCATTGAATCGGTGGAGAACAAAAACAAAGATGAACCTCCCACAGAATGCAAGTGTAAGATTTACAGTTGGAAATATCATAGGTAGAAGAGGTTGCAGTTAAAACTTGACACCATATAAAAACATATTGGCAAAGTGTATGAAAAACAAATCATAGATGGATGAGAAAAACCAGTGATAAGATGGAAAACGAAGGAAGAATGTCTTCATGTAAAGAATGCCCTTGAATATGAAGCGCATTTGCAAAGAAAGGCAAAGATTCATGTAGGTGGAGGTTCAATTGAAGCTCAATTTGGAAAGATGATGGGAGAATTACAAATGGCAAAAACTGTTCAGTTGGGTGTTTTTTTTCATATTTTGAGCAGAGGGCATCCTGTGACAGACTACCCTGAATATAATAGTTTATTATCTTTTATGGGCGTTCCTAATTTTCCCAACACACACTGGTCAATAAATAGTGGATGGGAATGGGCAAGTTCTCTTGCTGAGGTGGAAAAATGTGATTTACAGGGAAAAAATAAAAGAGTCAACTTTTATTGCATTATCTATAGATGAAGTTACAGCAATAGATAATACTTCCTAGGTATGTATGCATGTGCATACTGTGGTAAATCATGTCCGCCAACCTCATCTACTCACTGTTTATAAAATGAAGGAGAATGCAACATCACAAAATCTATTTGAGATAGTTAAGAAATCTTTGAATGAAATTGGAGGTATGGATGACTGCACAATTACAAGAAAGTTGGTGTGTGTAGGGGCAGATGGATCTTCAATAATGCAAGCTTATAGGAATGATCTGTGTGTGAAGCTACAAACTTCTATTTCACCTTACATGATTGGCATTCATTGCATGGCCCACATAATGAATTTAGCATTTAAAATTGTGAGCAGGTTTCCTGCATAGTATCAAAAGTTGAAGATCTAGTCCACGAGCTCTACTCATACTTCTGCCGAAGTCCCAAAAGGTTTTTCGAATTTCAACATTTTGCTGAGGGAATAACTGTAGGAAACAAGCTTCTTAAGGATGTTGATACCATATGGATCTCCTTGCTTGAACCAACTAAAAGAGTTTTTGCAGAATGTCAATCCTTGATTGGTTTAATGTACGAACATTGCTTCACAGTTGACAGGGCTCTTGACCTTTTACATAGGTTAAGTGAAATAGAGACACTCCTCATTTTAGCTGGTATTCTTCCCATGCTGGAGGAAATCAACATGCTTATGAAAAAATCCCAAGAAAGGACTATGTATATTTCTGAATATACTAGACTGGGTAGAATGATATGCATGACCCTCGATAATCTATATCTATCAAGCCAGTCCTTCATAAGTCCAAAATTTAGTAGCTGGAATTTGATAACAATGAAAGGAAGCTAGGTGTGTGGAAATCGCTTCCTACACTAATTTAATGAGGAGAGTGCTATGCAAATTCAAATTATTCCTTACAACTACAGCAACATAGAACATCTAAATGAGATATTGCAGCAATACACATGAACCAGAAAGAAGACAGAAGAAGAGAGACAAAGATATACGGTGGGGAAAACCCTTATCGGGTGAAAAACCCCACACTCAGAAACCTGCACAATGTATTAACAAATCTAAAAGAATGTTTACAATACACTTGCAATGCAAGCTTTAATGTTCTTCGACACTCGTATCTGGAGTCAATCTGACAGCATAACAGCACCTATAAACCTATAATACAAACTCCATCTCCAAGCACCTGTTTATATAGAAAATACAAGGCAAAATAGGTCCTATCTTGGGATGGGCATCCAACTTGGCCTCACGCCTAGGGACACTTGGTCAACATTGTAGAATGTGCTTGACACTTGTCCATAGTATTGGTTTTAGGACAGACAACTGAGAGAGGGGGGTGAATCAGTTGTCACCAAAACTTTCCTTTCTGTAAACACTTAAATTCTTCTTATATTTCTATAGCATAATAATGATTTAATCATGGAAGCACAATGCAATATCTCAAGAGCAAAAACACATTAACACATATGACACCAAGATTTTAACATGGAAAACCCGGTTAAGGGAAAAACCACGGGGTGACTAACCCAAGATTATATTCTTTGTTAAAAGAATAAGAAGAACAAAATGGCACTTGTCAATTAGGAATCACTACCCGAGCACACTGCTCACAAGAGGCCCACTGCCTACAGGAGAAACACTGTCTACAGAATAATAATATTAATATTACATACTTGAACTAGAGATTAGCATCTTCACCATGCTTGACACAGTTCCATTTAAGCTCAACACTTCTGCTCTGCTTTTCACTCTTCTCCTCTCTACCACTCTCTCATTTTCACCAAGGATGCTTTGAAATGACTTCACAAATCTTATTTATACAAGACATCGACTTTGGGATAATCATCAAAGTCAGCACAACATATTTTATTTTATTATAGAGTAGTTACAAAAATACAACTTGATTTGTTACAAAGACTTCATACGTATCACCACACTGTCGGCCATACATATCTGGGACTTCAATCTTCTTTGAGGAAAACATCATGCTTCATAGAACATCTTCAAGATCATCCGCAAGATGTGTAAAACATCTGGTCGGCCATGATTAGGAAGAACACCATCACTCGAGAGTAAATCTTCAATTACGAGCTCAATCTTCAATGCGGACTGCCAACACGAACTGGACATAATTTAGAGACCCCACAAGCTTGCCTAAATCACCAAAAACATCCAGACCACTTTTACTTACTGAAATCATTTGCATCTTCATCTGGAACCTCAAGAACACAATCTGTCATCACTGTCACATTAGAATAAATGCTTGCGGACCTCTAGACCACAAACCAATTGAGTTGTCAATTCACATTGGCTTCCTAAACATTCCACCAAATCCACAGAACAAGATATTACACTTCCAGATCTCACCAGACCTATTTGCATCACTCTGTCACCTCTGAATAACTGCCAGAACCAGTTTTACTCATATGACCATAACTTCGCCAAATCTTCATGCGGACCTTTTAAATCTTGACTGGATCATCTTTAGACACATATCTACAAACCCTTTGATACACATTCTCTGATCTTCATCTAGCTGGGATCTTCACTTCATAGAGCTTCATTGTCTTCACTGTTCTTCTATGTTTCTGATAGGACTAATTTTCTCAATATCCTCAACACACAGCTCATCCAATCCTTGACATCAATGCAACAGGAGTATGTTGACATCAATGACAACACCGGTTAGGCCCATACTTGCAACACACAACTCCCATCCCAAAGAGGTCGCCTATTTCCAAAATGGGCTATGACAGATACTCTTACGACACTTACGACCGTCATAGAATTTGTCATAGCAATTATAACTTACAGTTGTAAGAGAATCTGTCATACACATACTATAAATAGCATATTCTCTTACAACATGTCATAGTCCACCTTGGGGCACCCAAATATGCCTTTTTCAAAGATGTTTCATGACACATGTCCTCACCTGTCTTACAAACTTCTATTTGTGACTCTTACATGTCATAGATTATGTCATAGGAATCCGTCATAACCATTTTGGTCAATATTCCCTTACACAACATGGAAGATGCCAACACATGGCAAAATGCTCCTACCACAAAGTGGGATGCCTATCTCCTCATGTGAGGATACAATTACAAGTTGTCATATTCCATGTAGGATTGACACATCACCGTGCCACATCCCACAATATGACAATATGGAATTTACAAATATTTACAACATAGTAAATTAAATAATAAATACCAACATTAATAATGTAAGGAATTACCAAGGTTGAGACACCTTAATTTCCAACATTCTCCCACTTGTCGAACACCTTGTAAGAGCCAATAGAAAAATAAGATTTAACTGCTATAGGCTGAGAGGCCCATAGAATCCGAACACCATCTGAACTTCTCTGTGCCCACTGGCTTCATCAATGCATCTGCAACATTCTTCAAAGTGTCTACCTTCTCCAAATTTACCTTTCTATCCTCAACCATGTCTCGCAAGGCAAATTGCACTTTGACTGTCACAACTAATCGTGATCTGACCTGCATCAACACCAATATCGGAACACAATATCTTAATCCAAATGGATTCCTTACAAGCATGAGTTGCTACCATATACTTAGCTTCTATCATGGACAAAGCAACAATAGGTTGTCTCTTACTCATCCAACTAATAGTATCACCAAACAGTGTAAACACATAAGCACTAGTGGATCTCCTGCTGTCAATGTCCACCTGCCCAATCTGAATCCACAAATCCATGAATATCAATAGAATGTGGAGGTCCTGAAACATTACCATGATATCAAATGGAATACTTGGAAGTACCCCTCAAATATCTAAACACTCGCTTAACTACATCCCAATGAACTCGTCCAGGATTAGCCATAAATTGACTAAGGACTCCCACTGCTTGGGCAATGTCTGGTCTTGTGTAGACCATAGCATACATCAAACTGCCAACAGCACTAGCATAAGGTACTCTACTCATGTCCTCCACCTCACTAGGAGATTTTGGACAATCCTCAACAGACAACTTTGTCCCCAAAGAAATGGGAACACACAATGGTCTACAATCTGCCATGCTGAACCTGTCAAGCACGATCTTCACATACTTACTCTGGCTTAACCAAAGTTTTCTGTTGGTTCTATCTCTTCTGATTTCCATTCCTAGAATGCACCTGCTGCCCCTAAATCTTTCATTTCAAACTGTGCTAACAACTAAGATTTAAAATTAGAAATCACATTCTTACCCTTCCCAATGAGCAACATATCATCAACATACAGTGCAACAATGAAAATACGATCACCATCAAACTTATAATACACACAGTGATCTAATTTTGATCTCACAAATCTAATTGACAACACAAAGGCATCAAACTTCAAGTACCATCTCCTAGGGGATTGCTTCAAACCATACAAAGACTTCTTAAGTTTGCAAACCAAATTTTCTTTACCTTTCACCATGTAATGCTCTAGATATGACATGTAGATTTCTTCCTCCAAATTACCATGAAGGAAAGTTGTCTTCACATCTATCTGTTCTACCTCCAAGTCATAAGCTGTTGTGAGAGACAACATGAATTGAATGGATGTCAGCTTTGCAACGGCAGAGATCTCACCATAATCTATACCCTCCACTTGTGAATACCCCTTTGCAACCAATCTAGCCTTATTCTTCTCAACACTGCCATCTGCACCAAATTTCTTCTTGAACACCCATTTGCATCCAACAGGTTTTCGTCCAGGAGGCAAAGGTACCAAGTCCCAAGTTTGATTCTTTTCTAAAGAAGCCATTTCATCCTCCATGGCCTCCTTCCAGGAACCTGCATCTTTCATGTCCATAGCCTCTGATATAGTTCTAGGTTCATCACTGTTAGTAAGCAAAGCAAAAGCACAACTAGAATCAAGCAATGTAAAACCAAACCTTTCAGGTTGCTTTCTTATCCATGTATACCTCCTCAAGAGCTGAGGTTGAGGTTTAGCTTCTTCATCTAAGCTTTCAGAGCTGCTAGAGCTCTCCTCATCATCAAGTCCAACATTGTCTTTCTATTCAGTCTTCTCAGGAGTGAGAGGAAACTAAACAACATCCTCTTTCTTTTCTTTTTCTTCTGGTTGTAAAATAATGGAAGAAGGTGTAAGCTCTTTGAAGATGAAACTTCTGCTATACAACACTTTTTCCACCACGGGGTCCCAAAGCTTGTATCCTTTCACACTGACACCATAGCCAATGAAGATACACTTAACATCCTTGTTCTCCAATTTTGACCACTTCTCCCTAGGCACATGTGCATATGCCTCACAACCAAAAACACAAAGATGCCTTATTAAAGGCTTTCTACTAGACCACACCTCCATGGGTGTCTTTCCAACAAGAGTTGATGTAGGAGATGTATTAACAAGATAACAAGCAGTGGCAACAACTTTAGCCCAAAACTTTTGTTCTAGGCCAGCACCACTAAGCATACTCCTAGCCTTCTCCATCAGTGTCCTGTTCATCCTTTCTGCAGCTCCATTTTGCTGCAGAGTGTATGGAGTTGTCTTATGTCTTTCAATCCCAAGTTCCTTGCAATATTTATCAAATTCTGTAGAACAAAACTCACCACCGTTGTCAATTCTCAAACACTTAATCTTCTTACTAGTCTGATTTTTAGCAAAGGCCTTAAACTCCTTAAACTTACTATAGACTTCAGATTTGCTTCTGAGAAAATAAATCCATGTCCTTCTACTGTAGTCATCTATAAAAGATACAAAATATACAAATTTTGATAATGAAGGAACATTAACAAGACCAAATACATCATAATGAACAAGGTCCAACACACCAGAAGACTTTTGAGAACTCGAATAAAACTGAACACGGTTTTGTTTCCCATAAATGCAATGTTCACAAAAGTTGAACTCAAGATTACAATCATCTAACCCCTCAATGAGTTTTTTATCTTTCAGGGTACGTAGACCCTTCTCACCAATGTGGCCAAATCTCTTATGCCATAACATTGTCTTTTCAGCAGGAAGTTTAACTTCCAAGGCATGATTACAAACATCAAAACTAGAAACAACAGATCTCTTGACTGCTCGTTTAGATGGTGGGGATGAAGTGACTTCTGCCCTCTTCTTTGAATCAAAAGAACTATTGCATTGTGAAATGCATGCCTCTATCTGAAACAGACTACCTCTCCTAGTACCCTTAGCAAGCACCATAGCTCCTCTAGTCATCTTGCATCCTTCTTTCAAAAAGACAACCTGCACACCTGCATCATTCAAACTACTTATAGAAAGCAGGTTCCGTGCTAAGCTTGGGATATGCATAACCCCAGAGATCCCCTTCACTCGACCATCAGGGAATCAGATAGAGACTCTTCCATGACCAACAATCTTCAGATGAGAGTCATCACCCAAGTACACCTTTCCACCATCAAACTCCTCATACTTAGTGAACCAGTCTCGATGCGAGGTCATGTGGAATGATGCACCAGAGTTAATCAGGGCTATGATGAAAGCATCACCATCATCTTGTGATTTGTCAGAATCTGAATTAGGAGCTTTCTTCTTCTTCTTCTTCTCCTCTTTGCATTCCTTTCAGAAATGTCCAGATTTACCATAGTTCCAAAAGATAGCCTTGGACTTTCTAGGAGATTTGGATCTCCCACAGGATTTGGATCTACCCTTCTCAGCTATCTTGTCCTTATTTTTCCCTTTCTCCTTAGGTCTTCCATGAACTACAAAAGCCTCTTTGGCTACATTAGAAGACTTCCTCTGCCTCTCTTCAGATAACAACGCAGATACTACATCTTCCATCTTGAATGTGGATGTGATGCTTTCAATAGCCATGACAAGGTGATCCCATGAGTCTGGCAAAGAACAAAGAAGGGTCATACACTGATCCTCCTCCTCCATCTTTACACCAATAGATGTCAACTGTGCAACCAACATGTTAAAAGCATTCATATGTTCGGCAACGGATCCTCCATCCTCCATTCGAAGAGAATATAGCTTCTTTCTCAAAAAAAGTTTATTAACCAAGGATTTGGCTTGATACACATCTCCCAGCTTCTTCCAAAGCAAGGTTGCAGTCTTCTCCTCATGGACATTTAACAACACAGAATCAGCAAGACTAAGTCTTATGAGACCCTTAGCCTTCTGATCCTTGAGATCCCAATCAGCTTGTTGCATTGTAACTGGTTTAATTCTGGTAATGGTTTCCCAAAGGTCTCGGTCAACAAGCATGTCTTCCATCTTGAGCTTCCACAACTCGAAATTAGTGCCATTGAACTTCTCCACTTCCATTCTTCCAGATGTGCTTGTCATCTCCTTGTTGTAATAGAAATCAGAATACTCTGTACAAACTCCTACTCAACTTAAGATCAGCTCAAAAAACCCCTACCCAACAACTAGGACCAAAGGTGATCAAGCTCTGATACCAATTGAAAGGAAGCTAGGTGTGCGGAAATCGCTTCCTACACTAATCTAATGAGGAGAGGGCTATGCAAATTCAAATTATTCCTTACAACTACAACAACATAGAACATCTAAATGAGATATTGCAGCAATACACATGAACCGGAAAGAAGACAGAAGAAGAGAGACAAAGATATACGGTGGGGAAAACCCTTATCAGGTGAAAAACTCCACACTCAAAAACCTGCACAATGTATTAACAAATTTGAAAGAATGTTTACAATACACTTGCAATGCAAGCTTCAATGGTCTTCAACACTTGTATCTGAAGTCAATCCGACAGCATAACAGACTTGTAAACCTGTATTACAAACTCCATCTCCAAGCACCTGTTTATATAGAAAATACAAGGCAAAATAGGTCCTATCTTGGGATAGGCGTCCAACTTGGCCTCATGGCCCAAAACCCATGCCTAGGGACACTTGGTCAACATTGTAGAATGTGCCTTACACTTGTCCATAGCTCCTATCCCAAAGAGGTCACCTATTTCCAAAATGGGCTATGACAGATGCTCCCACGACACTTACGACCATCATAGAATTTGTCATAGCAGTTACAACTTATAGATGTAAGAGAATCTATCATACACATGCTATAAATAGCATATTCTCTTACAACATGTCATAGTCCACCTTGGGGCACCCAAATATGCCTTTTTCAAAGATGCTTCATGACACATGTCCTCACCTGTCTTACAAACTTCTATTTTCGACTCTTACATGTCATAGATTATGTCATAGGAATCCGTCATAACCATTTCGGTCAATATTCCCTTACATAACATGGAAGATGCTGACACATGTGGAAAAATGTTCCTACCACAAAGTGGGACGCCTATCTCCTCATGTGAGGACAAAATTACAAGTTGTCATATTCCATGTAGGATTGACACATCACCATGCCACATCCCACAATATGACAATATGGAATTTACAAATATTTACAACATAGGCAATTAAATAATAAATACAAACATTAATAATGTAAGGAATTACCAAGGTTGAGACACCTTCATTCCCAACAAACAAATGTGACCAATAATGCTAATTTTTTACTGTTTAATGGTAGTGGGGAGTTATGTGTCTCTGTAAAGGGATTTGAGATACCAATGTACTATTTAAACAAGGTCACACGCACTATCAGAGAAGAACCTGTTTCAAGGGAAGCTTTTGACAAGATTGTTAATTTTGTAAGTACTACTTTAAAGAATATTGTGAGATCTCTTTCCTTGGAGATTAGAGATCAATTCCCTCATGATGAACTGCTTGAATCCATGTCTATAGTGTATCCTCAATATTGGGTCAACTATGACCCAACTGATTTTCACAACAAGATAAAGACCTTAACAAATCATTTTTGCAAAAGTATAGAATTCAATGGACAAGTAATAGAAGGAATTTTAAATCAAACTAAGCTCAATGATCAATCAGATCGATTTGCAATTTCAATGAGGGAATAGTTTAAACTCATGGAGGCTCCCCACCAACATGGATCGATAACAAATCTTTGGGAAACCTTAAGTCAAAGTGAAATATTGTGTGATGCATTATCAGAATTTTTCAAACTTGCTGATTTATGTCAAACCATGATATTGGGGTTGATGGAGGATGAGAGAGTTTTCAGTGCATTGGGGTTCTTGAAATCAAAGATAAGAAATAAACCTGACAAGAATTTGGAAAATTGCTTGAGGATGTATACAACTAAACATGATATCCAGAGTTTTCCTTTTGATAGGGCACTCACAATCTGGAGGTCCTCATGTGAAAGAAGAGGGTTATGCAACACTTCAAACAATAATAGCATACATGACAGTGACATGATGAATACCAGTGCTACATGTAGTGGTAGTGGTGATGATGAGACACTCTTAAGTGGAGATATGGAGATAGAAGAAACTGAAGAACATGATTAGGATGATTCTGGATATCATGGTCACAGGGAGGATCAGAAGAATCTAAATGACGAGATGATTTGGCAATTTGAAGGGATTTAGAAGCTACTAGGTATTTATATTGTATTACATGTTCCAAACTCCAAAATGTTGTTGATGGCATTTTATTTTAATTTGTCTATCTGTGATGTACATTTTTTATTTTCGATCAAAAAAATTAATATTTTCATTTATTATTGTGTGATTCTAATATTTTTACAAGCATTCAACTAAATGTGAAGTAATTTTTCTTCTCTATAACCATAGTAGTGTTTCATTTGTTTTCCTTTATTGCATTGTGATGGTTTTTTAAAATTCTCAGGCTCCAGCTCTTGTAAACGATAGAATAACGCGTGGCATTACTATACTTTGATCAGTTCCTAAACCAACTCTACTTAAGAATCCTTGTAATCACTCAGAACACTCAATATCTTCTTAAAGCATTAAATTTACTCTAAGTAAAACCAATAAGATAAATAATCAAACACTAAATTTATGTTCCTTGGTCATAGCATTTTATCAATTTTAAAATAGCAGACTCAGCAGATTGTTCCACGATGTCTAGCAGAACATCCTATTGGTGCTTCCTTAGGATTTAGGGCTTCTAGTTCGCTTGGTTTCATCTATGTGAATTTTGAATCCCTAAAATTCTAAGTGTTTATGCTTTGTGCTTCATGCACTTTTTCTTCTTTCCCTTTGTTGACTATCTATCGAAGGTTACTGGTTGCTTAAGTCACACTTAATGTCTTCACACCTGTGAGTTGACCGGCCCCTAATCCTAGCCTTACTTGCTGTCACCCATAAAAATTAAAGCCTTAAGTCTTAGGTTAAATCTTAATAAAGCATATTTCATAGCTTCACAGCGCCTTTTTCATGATGTCACCCCCCCCCCCCCCCGCGATGATGTAAAATGACTACCATCTGTCAACTGATATGACAGTGGTCCACAGAAGAACTTTTGATCCAATGGCTGCGCTCCATCACAGAGGTATCTCTTTGAGGGGAATATTCACTGCACTATTGCGAGATGGTGACACACGGTGTTCCTCTATTAAAGAATTGAAAAGCAAGTGGAAGGTGGGCGCATTGGGGGCTTAATTGCACCATCGCATGGTAGGTAAGTGGTGGGTCATTTCTGACTATGAAGTGCAAGGCACCACGCGTCCAGTCCAGACAAAAAGGTGATGTGATCTGTGGAGAGGGTACAACTGATTCGGCTTATTCTAATTGGTCAACATCTTTTCAAAGGTGGTGACAAAGATTTTCAAATCTAGTCACATGATCTCAGCTGTCGATTGCAGAACATAAGGAAAGGATCAACGGCCCCATTTCAAATTTCCTATGAATGAGGATTTTCAACTATCCGTGGCATGAACTAAGTAATGGTCATCACCGCCACCATTAATACTACAAATGGCAAGAAATCCAATATTATAAGGGCATAATTTAGGGCATTATCTGTCATTTTTGAGAGCAGAGTTGCATTCCCAGTGAAAGGAGCTTCAAAACGAGCAAGTTGATGTGATTTCAAACCTCTATTAGCATGAAAAACTAGTAAGTGGGTTATGTTCCTCTGTGTCTCATCAATTCAGCTATCCATTCATTTCAAAGTGTTAAGAAGTAATTTATAGTTGCAAAAGCCCTAAGTTAATTGCATAAACACAGTTTAGAAGGATGATTCAGTCTAGTCAACCTTCCACCTCAAAACATAGTCTAGATGAAGACCTCATGATCCAATGTCCTGGGTCATTAAGGAAAGTTGCAACAAGGCTAGGACAAGTAGGAAAAAATGATAAAATCTATGACTTGTGTGTGAATTGTAGAGATGCTAGGATACATGTATCAACGTGGAGCCTATTTGAGCATTGACATAACAAAGGAGACTATAGAGCCCCTATTTGCCATGCTTGGAAGCTTGATTTGGCCAAGTTGATTTGCTCCAATGTCTTTGTCAATCCAGACCTGGTCAGAGCAATTGCAAGTAGATACGACCCCAAAACTAGGTCTGTTCTGTCTGGAAATGGTTCTGTCATAATTAGATTCACAAAAGCCTATATTTCAAATGTGTTCAATTTAGACCCTGCTGCCAGTATGCCCATTGACCTGAATGCCTTCAGAGAAAAGTATAAGATTGTCAGATATGCCTATAGATCATTCAATCTGGCCAAGCATAGACCAAGGGGAGTTGATGGAGGCCTGGTAAAAATTTATGACAGAGAAGAGGAGCCCTTCCATTGTAAATTGTTCATGGAATATTTTGTCAAAACTTACCATAGTTTATGCCATGTGCTTGGGAGGGATGCAACTGACAGAATGCCAGTATCCTTGATGATGATGGCAGTTTGCATTCAAGATCTTGGAACCAGACATCCATATGACTATGCGAGTTACTTGGCTAAGAAAATGCACAAGCAGATGGTGACAATAAAAAATAACCTGTATATTGTAGGTCCCCGTGTGGAATTCACATGGTATTCTTTGATGTGCCACATGATCCTATTCTCTCTGTTAGGCCACTGGTAGCGGCATAAAGATTTACATGTGAGGATGATAGGTGAACAAGGCAACATGATGCCAGTGCAAATGTGGACTTGCATGCTTGACATGCATTTTAAGGATACTAGTTATGTTGTTTTTGAGGAGCATTTTGTAAGGAAGGTCTTAGGTTTCTTGAAACCTGAGGGGGACAGAATACCTAAAGAAGTTAAGGATTTCTTGAGACCTTTGGAAAGAGCCCCACACTTGAACATAGAACACAACTAGGGAGATTGGTTTTTGCATGCAAATACTACTTGCATCAGGATTTATGGGTGTGAGGCTCCACCTTACACTCTGCCTAAGTTTGTGCCCAAGAGGCTTGCCTTCATGGAAATCATAAGGCAATTAAATGAAGCTGACAAGGAGCATTTCAGAAAGCATGAGAAGGGGTCACTCATCCCTACTTCATTGAAGCTCAGTGATTTTATAACAATTGATAAGAATGGATTAGATCAGATTGGCTCCATGCTTTAGTGTTATAGGATGGATACAGAGCAGGTGAGAGCATTTGACCCTAAGGGTTTTATTCACAAAACAAGGTTGAAGGTCAGTAGGCCTGGTTACCCCCACCGAGTCATCTTCGATGAAGATATAGTAAGAAACTGTGAGTCAATGCAGGAGATATATATTTTGAGAAATAAATGGAATGCAGTGATTGAGGGAGAGAGGATGAAGAGAAATGCCAATCTTGCATACCCTAGGGCTTTTGTTGCAGTGCAAGATCCCATAAGGAGAATTGAGATGATCTTTGCCAAGGCAGAGGAACTGATAGCTAGTGCACCTGCAGGTGAGGAGAGTCCATCTTACCAACCAAGCAGTTCTAGGGGTAAGTATGTAAGAGAAGAAGAATCCCCTGATTCCCCTGCTACAAAAAGAGCAAAAATCATTGACCTTGAGGCAGAGGTGGAAACATAAGTTGTGGAACAGATGGAAGAAGTAGCAGAAGAACAAATTCAGGAGCCTCCTCATTAGGTGAGTTCCCCATTAAGGATAAGGCCATACTCTTCACCAAATAATAGGTTGACAAGGTCAACAATTAACAATGAAGTTGATACCTAAGATATGAGAGTATTAGCATGTAACCAATTTATTGCAGATGATGCATTTGTCAGCACACCTGAATTTAGGTCATTCATGTTGAGGACAAAGAATGAAGAATTTCAAAGGAGAATTGAGGAAGCAAAGAGTGGTATTGACCCCTCTGAGTATGATACTATTACTCAAAGGGTTTTGATTGAGGTTAATAAGGATATTAGTACAATAACCCCAGAGGAGGGCAAGGCTCTTGTAGCTAGAAGCAACATCCTTCTGCTACCACATTGGACTCTATTAGATGCAATTGCATTTGATACCATAACAAGGGATGACTTTGATATGATAGAGGAACAAGTCAGCAAAGCTTTGTAGGTTGCTACATTTGACCCAAGGTTTGAAACCTTGGCAATTTGGGCATTGGCTCCCAGTGATAAGAAACCAAAAGTTGGTTTGGAGGAACTGACTGGCAATGTCATAATTAGAAGGGTGTCAAACACCCCTGCCCCTCAAGCTGCTAGTCTAAATGTGCAAACTGCACAATTTGTTGAGGCAAGGACAATTAAACTGTAGAAAGACTATAATAAATTGTTGGAGAAATATGCAGTGGCCATGGCCAGGTTGAGCAAATATGAAGGGCAACCACAATTAGAGCCTGGTCCATCTCAGAGTCCCCCTATCATTGAGACTGCAGAGTCACTTCTAGTTGACACACAACCTCTCCTTTCAAAAATCAGAGAATTGAAGGAGGATAACAAAAAATTGAAAGAAGAAAAGGAGAACAAAGTAAAGGACATGGTTACCAATTTGATCAAAAATAGAATGATCAAAATCTTGGCCAGAGTGGAGGAGGCCTAGAGGACTTACTCAGAATTAAGGATAGCCCATGAGAAGCATGAATCTGATAAGCAGATACTATCAAGTGTGAAAGCTAAGTGGCTACCAGGAACTTTAGAGGTCAGAGATTTTCTTAGGTGTTCTAGATTTGATGCAAATGCACCTCCTAAGTTGAAATTGGTGTCAGATATACTAAAACATTTCGAGGATGTGGCCAATTTTCAATTGAAATTAGATACAGTTTTGAGGGAAAAGATGCAAGCAATAGAAACGATGGACACTAAATGCTTGCCACATATTTTGGAGGCTGATGGGAAGGCTAAGGACCTGGACAAGTGGAAGAGAGAAATAATAGATAATGGTCATCAATTAATTCCCGCTTGTTGTGATGAAGGCGATCCAACCATGCAGGTGTTGGTTTTATCACTTGACAAGCTGCATTTGATTGAATTAACTTTTGATATATTCTGCAAGAATGTAAAGTCTATTTTGGATGCCAACTATGTCAGTCATAATGGCAAGATCACAGAGGTTATCTCATTCCGCTGGCCACTTGAAAAGACATACAATGAATGGAAGGACAAGTATGGGTCGCAGGATTGAACATGACAACCACCTTTTCCCCAGCATTAACAAGGTAGATTTGCAGGTGGCTACACATCTCCCAAAGTCCATCTACTCCTCTTTTCTTCTCTCAAATGAAATTAATGTTCTCAACTCCATGTTGGAGGTGCATTGTATCTAGAACCTATTTGAAATGACAATGTAATCAATGTTGAGTACACGTTCTTGGTCTATAAAAGAACTATGTTACTCATTCTTGTGTGGTTGGAAGATTTTGGAAATTTTGAGAAGTAAATAAGATACAAGAACTACTTTGTAATGTTGTTGGAAGATTGGGGATATTTTTGAATAGTGAAATATAATACAATTCTGATAGGTTGCCCATATTTTTGGAGTTGTAAGTTTTAGTTTCTTGCATGATGCATGATTTTTCATGAGCATTTTATCAGTTCTAGATTGAAATATATGAATAATGTTATAGCATATTATATTATTAATATACGCCATTAGCAAATATTTAATATGAAGTGGGCAATTAAATAATACAGACAATTTCAACACATAAAAGGATTTTAGTGTTATATTGATTTTCAAATGAACATTGAAGGTTTGAAGGAAATTAGAATACATTGAAGACTAAAGTATTACATTTACAATGTACAATAACTTGCTCAAAACCAACTCTACACAATGCTCTATTGGAACTTGGAAACACATGTTTTTGATTAGATAAGTGACAAGCCAAGGGTGTTGAACCCATTACAAAGCAGCCCCTAGGGTAGTCCAGATAGACAACAAAAGAATGGATGCCAAAAAACTAGAGACAACAGTCCAACTGCCTAATGATTCTGGTATTGATGTCATTGGAAACACATGTTACTAAATCATTGTATTATCTTTTGTAGAGTGCTCCACTCTTCATATGATGGAAGTGTAATTTTTCTTAACCCATGGTTACTAAGTTGTAACTGTGATAATATTTTATAATTGGTATTTTTACTTGACTTTTATGTATCACTCAAAGTTGCATTCAAGGTTATCAGTGGTAGGATGGAATCCATAAAAATTGCCTCATCAATATTTTGAGGAAACTAGTCCTTGTCAAAGTTCATTTTATCCTCCATCTTCTTTTTTAAAGCATCCTTTCCAATGTATTGGTATGATGGGTCAAAAGCAACCAACAAACTAAGCTTTTTAAAGTGTTCTACATTTGTTTGCAATTGCTTTGTCAATAATGTAGCTTGTACCCAAAATTCATGTGCTTGTTCCAACTTCGTACATTTTTCAATGATAGTTGAGGCCTTTATTGTGGCATCAATACGGTTCTGAATTCCTTTGGATTCCAATTCTTTACCACTAGCTATGTAGATTGATTGCAAAATGTTGTTTGCATCTGACTGTCTTGAAGTTGCCATGTCTCCATTTTCAGCAATGTATTGTTTGAGTGTATTACTACATAATACTAGATCATCAATGAATTCAAACATTTTAGAGAAATCATCAATCCTCTTCATTATTTTATCCCAAATGTTACTTTTTATATAAACCGTTGTGTTTCTATATAATTCAGATACTTTGTTTTGGTAGCATTTTACTTCATTCTCTGCATTCTTCAGTTTTTTCTGTAAATTTTCAAAGAATTTTCTCTCTCTCCACATTTTCTTTCCACATATGTCTTACTTTTTTCTGATTGCTCTAGTTTGGTATTGGCTTCAATCAAGGATTGTTCTAATTTTTATGAATTGGTTGTTTGAATATCATAATTGTTTTTTACTTTTCCTTAACATTTTCTTCAGTTTATTCACTTCCTCCTCTATCTATTTATTCACTTCACTTGTAGATGTAGAGTCAGAGTTTTTTATCCTCTTCTCTAATTCTTTGGTCTTGTTCTCTGCTCCTTTCCTCTTGGCTTTTTCACTTGCTATGTCTGCTTGTAACTTTCCTATAAGAGTCTCCAACCTATTACATAAATCATGAAGTCAAATGAAAAAGAGTAATATGAATGGAATTAACATCACTGAATATATTTTCCTTCTGTTGTAACTCAATTACTAGAAGATGTGACCTGTCTATCTTACAACTCTAATTTGTAGACAATATATTCAACAAGGTTACCAGGAAATTAAAAACAATCATACCTTATTTTCTCTCTCTCTTGCTTTAGCAATGATGTGTACACCACTTCGTTGTTCTTTTTTGATATGGGTATGTGCAAGATCATGATGGGCCAAACTATACCTCTAAGTGGCAATGAAAATACAAAAAATCAGACTTTATCAAGTTCATGTGAAAATTTGAATGGATTATCTACACAATTTGAAAAAGATGTAAGAACAAAATTTGTAGAGAATTGAATCTAGTTTATAGGCTACTATTTTTTTTTTTTTTAAACTAAATTTACTTAGTGAAAATTGAATATTTCAATGAACAACTTTTAAATTTTTCAGAAAAAAATAAAAAGTGGGTGTCTGTCCAGCCAACCTAACTATGAGTAAAATTATATATATATTTTTGAAACTTTCAAAATAAGTAGAGGAATCATGTCCGGATGTGACGCATATTTATTTGAATTTTTTTTCCAATAAAATAATTAGTTATGATTTTTTTACTGTGACTTTTTTTAAAAACTAAAAAGTAATTTTCCAGCCAACCTAACTCGATAAAAAAAAAATCAAAATTCAAATTTATTTTTTTAACCTATAGCCAGAAAAGCATAGAGTGTGACGCAGGTTTCAGATCTCAAAAAGGTGAAATGGTTTGAAAGTTATGGATGTTTTTCAATCAGTGTGTCCATCAGGATCTCAGAGACACGATGTATAGAAAATTATTAATAATTATTTAATAAAATGATAACCAAACAAATCTTATATTTTTAGAAAGCTAACAATTTTTTCTATAAACCCTTTTCGTTTTATCAATTTTGCATAAAAAAAGTTGTCAGCATGAAGGGTGAAGTTTGAAGAAGAGACTGAAACATGAAAACAAGTTAGAATCCAGAAAAGTCAACAACCAAAACGGATATCCGTCCCATCTTGCTTTGTACCAAAGCAAGACGGATATCCATTTTGCTTCGGTAAAAGCAACTCAAAACAGATATCCATTTCCTTGATCTATGAAAATTTTTGTACCATTGGTTTTGGATGAAGAGAAGCAACATATTTGAAACATCGAGGCAATAATACAAGAAGTTAAAGTTGGTCATTTATAGGTGTATCTATTGTTTCATATCACATTACACATAGAATTCTAATTAACAATCTAGTTTCCTCATTTGGGGGAACATTCTTTTATCCGTTTCTAAAGGAAAAATTTAGTTAAAAATTGGTGGCTCCTTGTGAAAAGTATGTTCTCTTATCAAGCACGCATAACCAAGAAGGTTGATATCTGTTTTTGTTACATGTTTGTTGATCACATCTTATGAATAGGATGTTGCTTGGTGATAGTTCTAGGTTTAGTGAACAATATTCTCAAGCTTATTGCAATTTTTACACTTGTGACCAAATTTGGTACCAAACCCTTTCACCTTTTCAATTAATCCTGATAGTGTCATCTCACTCCATGCAAATCAAACCAACATTAGGACCATGTGAATGAGATTAAGGATAGCCTTGAAATATGAATCTTTGTACTGTTGATTATCCTTTTAGCATGACAATCCTTTAGGATCATTGTACCCAAGTGCGGCAATCCTTCAATCTTCTTTTATTTATATTTCTTTCCTCTTCATACACAAGATTCTCATGCCTTGTAGTCATGACAGTCCACAAATCACCTAACTGTCCTTAGTGAGACTATATCTTATTTTGACAGTGATAGTCATCATCCATTCACAAGTCTCCTCTTTAACATAGATACCCTTTGCACATGTTTTGACTTCATGATTTTCCTTTTGTATGTTGTATTATGGTATGAAAATACTATGGCCCCCTCTTCATCCTTTTGTATAATGAAATTGAAGGTCGACACTTACGATTACTCTTCTTTATTACTTGGTGATAATGAATCCCTACTTTTTTATTGTCTTGAAGCCAAATTTACCACTGTTGAGACAGTCAGAGTTGATTCTTGATCATGAATATTGTGAATTACTTCAAATATCCATGGACAATTTCAATTGTGTTTCTTAAGACACCCATGCCTTGACTATCCCTTGATGTTGGTCATGATTGTGCTTGGATGGCACAATAGTTCATAGTTAGATTTTTGCCACTAAAGTTTTCCTTTGACAAAGTCGTATTTGTAGTCCACCTTTTGATGATGTTCAAACAATATAAATACTTATTCTTAACATAAGCAATACATTTCTCACAAATACCAATGCATTCTACTCATAAGGTTCATGGCACCATGCCTAAAGGTATGATAGTCAGCAGTGTACTATTATGGCAGCCTATGGTTGGTTTGACAATCTATAATAGTGATAGCATTCATGCCTAACAGTCCTTATCGTTATTGTCATAATATATTTTACATTTGAGGCCTTGTCTACAACATACAAAGTTTACCTTTCTCACCCATACCTTCAATATATAAAGGACATTGATAGGGAATTTTTAATTTCCACTTAGTCAGTGCAATCTAGAAGAGGATAGATTGTCTAAAGTTGTAATCTATTTCCATTTACACTTGCCATAACTACAAATGCTTAGTGTTTATTCTCAACCCCGGTATATGAATAAAATTTGACCTATTGTTCTAATAGGCCTATAAGGACAAAGAGGTGATAAAGCCTTTAATTTTAAACATGACATGGTTTTGATAACTTCCCATATTGGTAAGGTCCTAGATGACAATCCTTTGATGCACCTAATTGTAATAGGTGTTATGATAGTCCTTGGTATCTTTTCATTTCTTTATTGAATGGCCTACAAATAAGACATAAGACCTATTAGATCCTTCATAAATAAGAATTCTCATACATTACATTTAAACTTAAACTCCCTAAACATCCATCAATCCATCCATTAACATCAAAATGCCATGAATATCCTATGATCAACCATTCTAATTCCTAGGATAGTCATATATTGCAATTTTGCTTCTCTATACTAAAATAGCCCAAGGAATATCTACCCTTGAATTTGTATTTTAACAATCTAATGTCTTTACGAATAACATTGAGCCTTCTTTTGGGACAACATTTTTGCCTTTAGAAGCTCCTCATTTGATGATAGCCTAAAATAGAATAAGTGGATAGTCATAACATTTTAGCATATAATGAGAAAACCCTAAAGTGTGATAAAGTCTATACATTATCTATTCCCATCCATGTCATGAAGCAACTATTCAAATGCTAGGCCAACATTATTTCAACAATCCACTCCAAATGCATGGGAAAAGGACAACTCTTGGATCCCATATTAATCATGTTCACATGGCTGCTAGCATCTTCAAGTGAGTCAATACAAAAATTGAAAGCCTCAAACTCATACACTTTAGAAAAATATACCTAATTCTAAATTTGATATGCATGAATAAGGAAGTCCTCATGCAATACAAACTAAAATGTGTCATATTTAGACATGTCATCAAGTTGAACTACATCATGTTGAGACTTGTGTTTACTTAAGCATTACAAGTCACTTGCCTCTTTGCATGCTTCAAAGTTCCAAACAAAGGACTCAACTTTAGGTGTAGCAGATTCCTCATCAATGACTGATTTACATGGCCTTCAACAAACTAAAATTATATATCATCTTTATGCTTATATGGAGGCTATATCATCTTTACAATTGTATGTCCAGGCTCTTTAGGAGTCTTCACAAATGTGTCCAAAGTAAGATTACTCAAATTAAAGAATGGCTTATATCCAAAGCTTTATTAAGTTGATACCTAGGTGGATTAGTGTGTAAACATTCATATTAGATGGTAATTCACAAGTTTATAGAATAATAAAATGAATCCCTAGTCTAGAATTCAAATGTACATAATAAAATGGATATCTGTTTTGTAGTAGCGATATGGACGTTGCAGAGTGTCTGTTGGCAAAGAATTGGGATTTAAGAAACGGATATCCGTTTTGTAAATGCAGAAAAAAGACAAAAGGAATATTGTTGGGCCCGACATCCACAACCAGAGACCCTCTGTTGTTGAAATACTCGTGATTTCTAGCTATGATAGTGAAAGGAATATTTTTATGCACTTTTGGAGACAATTTTCTTGTCACAATCATAAGGGTGATATTTTTGTTCCCCTAATGGGGAGCAACAGTCATCATAAAGCAAAAAGGAGGAGGAAAGTTACATTGGAGGAAATTGAAGCAATTAGGGAAAAAGATAGGGAAAGGAAGAGGATTGGAAGAGTGGGTTTGGCGGATGCTCATCAAGGTGAATCTTCTTCTTTACCATCTAATGACATGCAAACTGAAGATGTTAATTTTGATTATAATGAAATGTTAGATAAGAATGAAATTCACCATGATATTGCAAATGAAAATATTGAAAAATGTTATGAAACACCAATTCATAATAGCAATACCATGGACAAAGAAGAAGAAAAATGAAGATGTGCACTTGAAGAAAGTGGATATGAACATCATGATGTTGAAATTGCACTCCATAATCCATTTGTTGATAAAATTGATGAGGTTGATAACATGGATGAAACAAGAACAATCAATGTATCTCCAAATTTCATAAGAAGAGAGGACATTTGTCAAGAAGAGAATAACCATGATGAAATTGGAAAACACCTGAGAACCCCAAAATGGTTACTTGAAATTGATGAGAACATAATGGAAAAACTTGAAGGCAAGAGGTCGTCACGAACGGTTCGGTTGTGGGCTACAAAACTCTTCAATGAATACTTTGAGAAGATAACATTAATTGAACAATGGCAACTTTTTGTGCAATTATTAAAGATGTACAAAATGAGACCTTTACTAAAGAAATTAAAGATTTGGTTAAACAAAGTGTCCGATTGGAATAAAATTATTGTTAGAAGCCTTTTCAATGCACTCAATTCTATTGGAAAGACTAGCAAGGAGAAAGATAAAAGAGCTGCCCGTAGAGTAATAACAACCTCAATAGTAAGCAAGCAATTAAGAAATGCTCGATTAATGAGGCAAACTTGTGTTGACTTAAGATTGAATCATAAAACATTGTCAAAAGCACTAGCATTAAGATCAAGGCTAGATAGTCCTCTTGCCAATGATACTTGGGCTTTCAGTGGTAGGCTTCCATGAGTTGACAAGAAGCTAATTGATAGCACAAAGGAAGAAATTGAACAATTTTGGCACACTAACTCTAGGGTATCACCAAATGCAAAAGATGTTGTAAAGTTAAGAATTGGTGATAAAGACCGCACACCACATCCTAAACATTACTTGGAATGTAGCCAAACAACATTGTACAAACAATATTGTGAAACTCACCCAGGTATGACAATCTCACAAAGAGCATTTGAATCTCTTAAGCCATTTTATTTTGTTCCTCTTAAAGTTCATAATACATGTTGTTGCAAATACCATGTAGAGTTTTCTATGTACCATGAATTATTATGCAATATTCGTTCTACTTTGCACACTAATGAAATGTTACAGGAGTGTGGTGCAATTCAACTACCAAAGTCATCTAGGGACTTATTGGATTTATTTCTATGTATTAGAGATGATGGTTGCATGTTCTACAAGAATGATTGTTTAAATGAAAAGTGTTTACAATGTGGTGGGTTATCAAAGTTTGTATCATGTTTTCATGAGGGCAATGGGCATGATTTTAGAAAGAGAATGGTTGAGAAAAAGAGATATGAGACAGTGAAATACAATTTGAAAAGTGGAGGTGAAGGTTCTAGATGTGAGTTGATTGTAAGAGAGGTAAGTATTGCTGATTTTATTGATGATTTTAAGAAAAATCTTTTCTACAAGTATGTCAGGCATAGCCACAGGTCTCGATGGTTAGATCAACAATTCAAGATGTGTAAAGACTCTTTCCTGATTGGAACTATTGTCTCTGTAGTTGATTTTGCAGAAAACTATACATTGCAACCCCAAAATGAAGTTCAATCCCATTACTACAATTCTATTCAGATTGCTATTTTTGTTCACATCACATACAGACATGCCCCTGAGAGTACAGAAGAGAACAGGAAGATTGTCAGAGAATACCATTTTTACATGAGTGATGATCGATCTCATTCAGCAGAGTTTGTGCAATATTATTTTCAACAATTTTATGGGTTCTTGCAAGAAAAAGATATTAGAATGGATCAACATCTCATTTGGTCAGATAATTGCACTGGTCAATTCAAGAATGCTCGTAATTTCTATTGGTTGAGCAAAATGCATGTAGAGAAGGGTATACCTCATATTTGGAATTTTTTTGAAGCCGGGCACGGAAAAGGTGAACATGATGGAGCAGGTGCATGCGTGAAGAGAGCTCTTTTTAAAGAACAACTAAAGATTAGAGGTGGTGCTACATTCAGTGATGCAGATTCCATTGTTAAGTGGTGTAACTATGCATTGTCACGAGGAGTGGCTCTTGATTCTGAAGTGCGCAGGTTCTTTTGGTTGGTTGATGATGGGATAACGATAGAGAAATTGGAATGTCAGAGAATCAGTGAATCATCAAAGATGCATTCATTTCAAAGCTCAGATGCAAGTACATGGACTATTTAGACACAAGAATTAGCTTTTTTTTGTCAGAGTTGTATTAAATGTGATTGGAACAATTGTGAGTCAAGTGAGTGGGTAGATGCATGGATTCCACAATATTTAATCCCTTTATATGAAGGTCAATCATCTTCCGTCAATGACATGAGAGCTCATTTGACTATGAACATCTTTCAGACCTTGTACAGCCAGGTCATGTTTATGCAGTTGTTGCACCGCATGGAAATGAAGAGAGGTCAGACTATTGGTTGGCATGATGTGTACAGGGAAAACAAAAGCTAACACAACATGTGACAGATGATGATGGGTTCACATATCCTACACGATCAGTTGTTATTGCTGGGACTTGGTTACGAACATATATGATTAAAAAGAATGGCATCCCGGCCTTTGAAGACTTTGAGAAGCATAAAACCATATTGATGTATTCTCACCTAGTTGTAGCAACAAATGTCAAGTTACTAAAGCATCGTGGAAAACCAAAATTAAAAGAACTATGGATAATTAGTAATGCTGATCATGAAGCAATATTGGATACTTTGAAGGTAAGAGATGACCCCTCAGGTACGCTTGACTAGCATTTAAACTTCTAGATGGACAGGTATGACATTTTTTATCTTAACTTGTTCTTGTTTTTTCTATTTTTTAGAATTGTTTTATTAAAAATCTTGTTACTTTAACTATAATGCATGCTTTTGACTATACAGGACTGCGAATAAAGTTATTTTACATGGCATCATAGATTATTTTGCATGGTATCATAAATTATTTTGTATGGCATCATAGGTTATTTTGACTATACTCGAGGTATGATTTTTATTTCTCATTTGTATTTCTTAATATTGCACATTTGTACCTTTTTCTACATAAGGCATTCCATGAGATGACATGTATTTGATGTCTTTTTCTGAATAGTTCATGTGCCTTGTCTATGCTTTCACATATTACATACATGTGGCACATGGCAATTGCAACTACAACATCTAACAAAATTCTCATTTCTTTGAGGTATTCCACCAAACAGTTCATGTGCCTTGCCTATGCTTCCTTACTTTGCATTCTTATAAAAGTCCTATAACAGTCATAATTAATCTTCATACTAATCTTGATAGTAATCTTGCCATCATTGTATTCCATGAGATGACAGTCCTATAACAGTCATATACATGTCTACTAGGATAGTTTTAACTACAACAGTCCTAAAATAGTCCTAGAATAGTCCTATAATAAGCGTAGCATTTAATGTACATATTTATGATATTCATGTTTACGTAAATTTGCTTGTTCATGCTTCTCACAGGATGTCACCTCCCCTACCCATCCAGCTCTACAGAAGAAGAGAGACAAGAAATGATCAAGAGGGATCACCAATTGGTGGTAAGTGATTGATTACTTATGTCATGTTATATATTTTGAATATTAAATTCTATATTAATGTACACGTTGTTTGATTGTATTAATAGGTGGAAATTCAAAAATCTTTATCAAGGAGGTCTAGTCGATGAGCGATAGAGGATGAGTCATTGACTGGTTCACCATCTTCATGGCCTAGCAAGAGCCATAGATTATTTGATAGCAATCTGGATAGGAGATTTGATTTTGGGACATTTTGTTACATATGCCTATTTGGCTTTGTAAACATACTTTTGTATATTATCGATGTATATTGTTGTATATACCCATATGGTTTTATTTGTATATGCCTATATGGCTTGATATATACACTATACATTATTTTCATGACATTATGCATATATGTATATATAAGATCCTAATTTGGCACAAGTAGGGAGAATGCTTGCAAAGGTTATGGAATTTGGTTTTAAACGTTCCAATTGTATTTGCTTCAAAGTTTCTAAAGCCTTTTCAAAAAATCCATTTTGTGCATATCTTGCAATCATTGCCTTCCATGAGATAGCATCTCTTTGAGGTGTCATGCCAAACTATTCACATGCCTTGTCTATGCTTCCACACTTTGGATTTACACCCGCCAATTGCATTTTCTTAACATTTCCTTTCAATCCTTATCAAAAATTATGTTTTGTGCACATATTGCAATCATTGCATTCCTTCATTTACAACACATGATTAAATAAGAAGATGCATATTTACAACACCTAAGAATATGTAGTAGTGTTGCTCATGTCACCAATACTATGTTTACATCTTCACATACATGGCTTACAGCATGTGACAATATGAATGATAGAGAATGTTTACATCAACATGATGGCACAACATGAACAAATTGCATGTTTGCATCAATTTCATTGGTTCAATGATTGAGAATGTGTCAACTTGAACAATATTTTTTGTTCTTCTCATCAAGACCTTCATGAAATGATACATTGGTTTCTTGATATTCAATCATGCATTGGAGATCTTCAAAGTGTTAAAGATGTTTGACGTGATGAAGAAACTTGTTATTTTGATGTATTTCAACTCCAAACTTCCACCCAGAAGTGAAGGTGCTAATCCTTGATCAAACTAACCTAAAAGTGCGCCTTGGTACTTAGGGCACTAGATTATGATTGATCAACCTAAAATGTACGCCTAAGGCTAGATAGTGAATTGGAAGGATAAAATGCATCATCAAAGGAGTTTATAGTTATTGAAGGCATCAAATGATGACTTGGGCGCACATCTACCTCTCTACACCATCAAATGTGCACCTAGATTAGTGAGGTGCCACTTCATATCTCTATGACTTTGGATATGCGCCTTGATAATTAATACAAGGCACCAATTATTGAATAAACAACCTAGAATGAGTGCCTTACTATTTGAGGTGCTAGTTCATGCTTCTAGAACACCAAAAGTGCACCTAGATGTTGAGGCGCTAGCTCTTGCTCAAGCAACCTTGAAAGTGTGCTTTCACAAGGAGGTTAAAATGTATTATCAAAGGATTAAGTTGAATCAAGGAATCATCATTGAAGACAAGTAAAACATGATTGTGAATGACACACACTTTTCATCATCTCTAACCTCACAATTACGCCTTCCATTGGAAGCTCATATTGTGCCTAAACGAATGGTACTGAGATATCATCCATGTCAATGATTGAGAATGTGTCAACTGGAACAATATTTTTTGTTCTGCTCATCGTGGGCTGAACGAACTACGCCAACACATTGGGGTGGGTAGGTAAATGCCAGGGGAGGTCTTGTTTTGTGTGCCAAGCATCCCAGTGATTCCGGGCAAGAGGCTACCGACAAAGTCCCTTAAGATCCCTGAAACCAAAAAACTGCCAAACTTTGATGGAGCAGTTCTTGAAATTCGTGACAGCTAGGAATGTTCTGTTTGGACCTACAGGTGCACGTGGAGTCCATCCACAATAACCTCTCTCATTTTTGGTCAACTCCATTCCGTTTGCCCGTGCTGAAATCAAACGCATTGTTGCAAAATGCTTCAATTTGATGCAGTGGAAAGGTGCTAGGTGTGACATTTTTCATTCCATAGCTCGTGGGGTTGAACAGACTACGCCAATGCATCAAGGTGGGTGGGTAAATGCCATTAGAGGTCTCGTTTGGTGTGCCAAGCGTCCCAGTGATTCTGGGCAAGAGGCTACCGGCAAAATCCCTTAAGATCCCTAAGACCAAAAAACTGCCAAACTTTGACGGAGCAGTTCTCAGATTTTGTGATAGCTAGGAATGTTCTGTTTAGACCTATAGGTGCATGTGGAGTCCATCCACAATAACCTCTCTCACTTTTGGTCAACTCCATTCTGTTTGCCCGTGTCGAAATCAAACGCATTGTTGCAAAATGCTTCAATTTGATGCAGTGGAAAGGTGCTAGGTGTGACATTTTTCATTCCATAGCTTGTGGGGTCAAACGACTATGCCAACGCGTCAGGGTGGGCGGGTAAATGCCATTGGAGGTCTCGTTGGTGTGCCAAGCATCCCAGTGATTCCAGGCAAGAGGCTACCGGCAAAGTCCCTTAAGATCCTTGAGACCAAAAAACTGCCAAACTTTGACGAAGTAGTTCTCAAAATTCGTGACAGCTGGGAATGTTCTGTTTGGACCTACAAGTGTACATAGAGTCCATCCACAATAACCTCTCATTTTTGGTCAACTTCATTCTGTTTGACCGTGCCGAAATCAAACGTATTGTTGTAAAATGCTTCAATTTGATGTAGTGGAAAGGTGCTAGGTGTGAGATTTTTCATTCCATAGCTCTAGGAGTCAAACAGACTGCGCCAACGTGTCGGGGTGGATGGGTAAATGCCATTGGAGGTCTCGTTTCATGTGCCAAGCGTCCCAATCATTCCGAGCTATAGGCTACCGATAAAGTCAAAAGTTGCTAGGATTGAAATTTTGCATTCTATAGGTCCTAGGGCCGAATAGATTGTGCCAACATGTCGGGAAGGGCAAGTAAATGCTAGGGGAGGTCTTGTTTTGTGTGCAAAACATCCCAGTCCTTCCGAGCTGTAAGCTACCGGCAAAGTGTGACTTTGCCGGTAGCTTACAGCTCGAAAGGACTCGGATGCTTTGTACACAAAATGAGACCTCCCCTAGCATTTACTCGCCCACCCCGACATGTTAGCACAATCTGTTCAACCCCAGGACCTGTAGAATGCAAAATTTTAATCCTAGCAACTTTTGACTTTGTCGGTAGCTTACAGCTCGGAATGACTGGGAGGCTTGGCGCACGAAACGAGACCTCCAATGGCATTTACCTATCCACCCCAATGCATTGGTGCATTCCATTTGACCCCACAAGCTATGGAATGAATAATGTCACACCTAGCACCTTTCCACTGCATCAAATTGAAGCATTTTGCAACAATGCGTTTGATTTCGGCACGGTCAAACGGAATGGAGTTGACCAAAAATGAGAGAGGTTATTGTGGACGGACTCCACATGCACCTATAGGTCTAAACAAAACATTCCCAGTTGTCACGAATTCTAAGAACTGCTCCGTCAAAGTTTGGCAATTTTTTGGTCTCAAGGATCTTAAGGGACTTTGTCGATAGCCTCTTGCCCGGAATCACTGGGACGCTTGGTGCACCAAAAGAGACCTCCAATGGCATTTACCCGCCCACCCCGACGTGTTGGCGCAGTCCGTTCGACCCCACAAGCTATGGAATGAAAAATGTCACACCTAGCACCTTTCCACTGCATCAAATTGAAGCATTTTGCAACAATGTGTTTGATTTCGGCACGGGCAAATGGAATGGAGTTGACCAAAAATGAGAGAGGTTATTGTGGGTGGACTCCACGTGCACCTGTAGGTCTAAATAGAACATTCCCATCTATCACAAATTCTGAGAACTGCTCCGTCAAAGTTTGACATTTTTTTGGTCTCAGGGATCTTAAGGGACTTTACCGGTAGCCTCTTGCCTAGAATCACTGGGACGCTTGGCGCACCAAACAAGACCTCCAATGGCATTTACCCACCCACCCCGACGTGTTGGCATAGTTCATTCGACCCCACGAGCTATGGAATGAAAAATGTCACACTTAGCACCTTTCCACTGCATCAAATTGAAGCATTTTGCAACAATGCGTTTGATTTCGGCATGGGCAAATAGAATGGAGTTGACCAAAAATGAGAGAGGTTATTGTGGATGGACTCCATGTGCACCTGTAGGTCCAAACAGAACATTCCCAGTTGTCATAAATTCTGAGAACTGCTCCGTCAAAGTTTGGCATTTTTTGGTCTCAGGGATCTTAAGGGACTTTGCTAGTAGCCTCTTGCCCAGAATCACTGGGACACTTGGCACACCAAAAGAGACCTCCAATGGCATTTACCCACCCACCTCGATGTATTGGCATAGTCCATTCGACCCCATGAGCTATGGAATGAAAAATGTCACACCTAGCACCTTTCCACTACATCAAATTGAAGCATTTTGAAATAATACGTTTGATTTTGGCACGGGCAAACGGAATGGAGTTGACCAAAAATGAAAGAGGTTATTGTGGAGGGACCCCATGTGCACCTGTAGGTCTGAACACAACATTCCCAGCTATCACAAATTCTGAGAACTGCTCCGTCAAAGTTTGGCAATTTTTTGGTCTCAGGGATCTTAAGGGACTTTACCGATAGCCTCTTGCCTGGAATCACTGGGATGCTTGGCACATAAAACGAGACCTCCCCTGGCATTTACCTGCCCACCCTGACATGTTGGCACAGTTCGTTTGGCCCCACGATGAGCAGAACAAAAAATATTGTTCCAGTTGACACATTCTCAATCATTGACATGGATGATATCTCAATACCATTCCTTTAGGCACAATATGAGCTTCCAATGGAAGGCGTAATTGTGAGGTTAGAGATGATGAAAAGCGTGTGTCATTCATAATCATGTTTTACTTGTCTTCAATGATGATTCCTTGATTCAACTTAATCCTTTGATAATACATTTTAACCTCCTTGTGAAAGCGCACTTTCAAGGTTGCTTGAGCAAGAGCTAGCGCCTCAACATCTAGGTGCACTTTTGGTGTTCTAGAAGCATCAACAAGCACCTCAAATAGTAAGGCACTCATTCTAGGTTGTTTATTCAATAATTGGCGCCTTGTATTCATTATCAAGGTGCATATCCAAAGTCATAGAGATATGAAGTGGCACCTCACTAATCTAGGTGCACATTTGATGGTGTAGAGAGGTAGATGTGCACCCAAGTCATCATTTGATGCCTTCAATAACTATAAACTCCTTTGATGATGCATTTTATCCTTCCAATTCACTATCTAGCCTTAGGCGCACATTTTAGGTTGATCAATCATAATCTAGCGCCCTAAGTACCAAGGCGCACTTTTAGGTTAGTTTGATCAAGGATTAGAGCCTTCACTTCTAGGAAGAAGTTTGGAGTTGAAATACATCAAAATAACAAGTTTCTTCATCACGTCAAACATCTTTAACACTTTGAAAATCTCCAATGCATGATTGAATATCAAGAAACCAATGTATCATTTCATGAAGGTCTTGATGAGAAGAACAAAAAATATTGTTCAAGTTGACACATTCTCAATCATTGAACCAATGAAATTGATGCAAACATGCAATTTGTTCATGTTGTGCCATCATGTTGATGCAAACATTCTCTATCATTCATATTGTCACATGTTGTAAGCCATGTATGTGAAGATGTAAACATAGTATAGGTGACATGAGCAACACTACTACATATTCTTAGGTGTTGTAAATATGCATCTTCTTATGTTGTAAATGAAGGAATGCAATGATTGCAATATGTGCACAAAACATAATTTTTGATAAGGAATGAAAGGAAATGTTAAGAAAATGCAATTGGCGGGTGTAAATCCAAAGTGTGGAAGCATAGACAAGCCATGTGAACAGTTTGGCATGACACCTCAAAGAGATGCTATCTCATGGAATGCAATGATTGCAAGATATGCACAAAATGGATTTTTTGAAAAGGCTTTAGAAACTTTGAAGCAAATACAATTGGAACGTTTAAAACCAAATTCCATAACCTTTGCAAGCATTCTCTCTACTTGTGCCAAATTAGGATCTTATATATAAATATATGCATAATGTCATGAAAATTAGGGCATATAAGGAACTTTGTCATATTGATTCTATTGATCTAAAACCATTCTCAATGCTAAGCATATCATCAATGGACTAAAGAACTATCATCATAATGTATGGCATCATGGGAAGTATCATGACATGCACATAAGGAATTTAAATTATATTGTATATCAAGGTGTATATATATTAAAATCTAGTCCATAATGGTAGACATATACAAAAATTGGCAAATATGCCAACTCAAAACATTTTTTACAAAATGTGGCATATGCCATGTCTCAAAATCTATATACAATCTACATGCCAAATAGCTACATCAAATACTACAAGTCCACTTGACCCTCAATCTGTGATGGATCCTCAATTTGTGATGGATCCTGAAAAAGTGTCATCTTTGTACCAAAATGTCTAGTAATTGATGGAGGCGAAGTTTCCTGCATTAACAAGTCAAAACACAAATTTGATTAATCTCTTCAATGGTAAATAAAAATAAGTTAAAGTTAGTAAATAGATTCTTATCTACTACAATTAAGAACTTTTATTTAATAACATACATCTAAATCACTACAATCAACTATAAGACCGCTAGATAAACTATCAATTATTTAGAAAAATTCAATTCAATTACCTCGACTCTATGTTGTTGTTCAGACAATCGTTCTGCAAATTATTTTCTCTTAAGACAATCAGGTGTCCTAGTGAAGCATGATGGCAAAGGTGGCACATCACTCACATTCTCAAGAGACTACATAAAAGCAAAGTAACATTGAAATAAATTAATATATAATTATTAAACAAAATAGGAAATGCATACATTTAAAAAGGTTAGATGTGTTACACATAAACAATCTAGAGTGCACTACACAAAAACTTATCTACTAGAAAACAAGCACATACCACCCTCGAGGCCTCCTGCATCAATTGAGAAGGACTCTGAATTATCAAAATGACAAGAATGTAAGACTCTAAATGACTATAATCAAATATTTAAGTTTTCTAAATTATCAATTAAAGTACAATTCAATCAAATTACCTCCACCCTTTGTTGGCATTGAGAAAGTCGTTCTGCAAATGATAGTCCCTTGGCTCAATCAGGAGTTCAAGAAAAGACTATTGGCAGAGATGCCACATCATTCACATTTTCGACTGACTATAAAATAAAATTAACATCAAGATATAAATTAATATATAATTACTCACAAAGAAATAAATGCATAAAAAAAAGTTGATGTGTAGAACAAATTATACCGGCAAGTCCAAGCCAAATTGGATGGCAGACAAAGTTCCATGATGAACTTCTGTCAACTCCTCCTCTGTAACCCTAAACCCCTAAACCCTAAACCCCAAACCCCTAAACCCTAAACCCAAGTAACCCTAAACCACTATCTCCCTATCTCTCCCCTATCTCCCTACCACTTTTGTCCCTCTACCTCTCAATCTCTCTCCCTATGTCTCTAGCCATGTCCCTCACTCTTTATCTCCCTATCTCTCTCCTCAGACTCCTCTATATCTCCCTATCATTCCTCTCTCTATAAACCCTAAATCCAAAACCCTAAACCTCTAAACCTAACCCCTAACCCCTAAACAATAAATCCTAAACCCTAAATTATAATGCCCCTAAACCCTAACCCCTAACCCCTAAACCTGAGAAACCCTAAACCCCAAACCCCTAAACCCTAAACCCAAGTAACCATAAACCACTATCTCCCTATCTCTCCCCTATCTCCCTATCACCTTTGTCCCTCTACCTCTCAATCTCTCTTGCTATGTCTCTTGCCATGTCCCTCACTCTTTATCTCCCTATCTCTCCCCTTAGACTCCTCTATATCTCCCTATTGGTCTGATGTAGAGCACACAGTGGAAGCTCTCAGAACACAGTGAAATACCCATCAAAACCCATAGTTCAAATAGATTAAAGCTTAATCAGCTTTAAGAAACCTTCTCAAATTCCCAAATAACATCAAATCATATACATTCTTCCTATCGACAAGATAAACACTATTGGCTAACTCAGAAATTCTTATACTGATGCTCTGATCACTCCACTTTTGACGAGCCTTTGAACCTTTCGATATGACATATATCCCCTAAACCTTAACCCCTAAACCATAAACCCTAAACCCTGAATAATGCCCCTAAACCCTAAACGTGAGCAACCCTAAACCCTATCTCCTATCTCTCCCTTATCTCCCTATCTCTATCATCCCTCTACCTCTCAATCCTTCTCCCTATTTCTCTGGACATCTCGCTCACTCTCTATCTCCCTATCTCTCCCCTTTGTCACCTCTATCTCTCCCTATCTATCTCCTCTCTCTTTCTATCTAGCTATCTCCAAAACTAAGAAACCCTAAACCCATGTACACCCTAAATCCAATCAACTCTAAACCTATATCTCCCTATCTTGTTGATAACTGAGAGGGGGGGGGTGAATCAGTTATCCTAATTATTTCTTCTTTTGAACTTTCTTATTAATCAATGCAGCATTGAATCAAACAAACAAACATTACCATGAAATGAAAAACACATGACACAGTTTTTTTGACATGGAAACCCTGTTAAGGGAGAAAACCACGGGGTGATTAACCCAAAGATTATTCTCTGTTAGAAGAATAAGGAATTACAAAATGGCACTTGCCAATTAGGGCTCACTGCCCGAGCACACTACTCACAAAGAGGCCCACTGCCTACAAGGAGACACACTGTCTACAAAGTGATAAGAATCACAGTCTTAAACTAATTGGAAGCATCTATATATGCTGGAGTTCAGTTCCGGTTAGGCTCAGTACACTGATCTGCTGCACTTCATCTTTCCTCTATTCTTTATTCTGCTATCCTTTCACATACCGGATCTTTCTTACTACTTTCTGCTCTGTTCTGCACTTATTCGCGTACACCATCACACCATTACTCACTTCACAACTAAATCCATCCTCTATATATATCCGCACAAGTAATTTCATCACCTTTCTAGTTGGCATCCAGAACAGTCTAGTTTCTTACAAACTCTGTTCTGTCGGCTGAATCCTTGCTCACCAAGCAATGCGGATCAAGCATATACTTGTAGATATCATTAATCATGTCGGCCAAACATGATTCATGCCTTCACAACCTTTACCATCAACAGTAACACATCCGGAAAATAGTCTGATACTCTGTCAGTCAGTTCTTCCTCTGTTCTCACTGTCTCTTAGGAATCCGGTACTCAACTATTCATATCTTTTTCTTTGTTCATCACCGGAGGCTAAATCCTTGGAATATACTACTCAAGGTAGTCCTCTTGACTTCCCCAAATCCGCACTGCACCAAGACACTTCCTCTGAGAGATCCGGACCAATCTGTTGGACCTTGCCACATGCTCTGTTCTTGTTCACCGGACCACAACAATCTTCATTCTGACTTCCGGTAGAGACACACCATGACTTGCGATATGTGGGATGACTTTTGTTGCCATCAATGACAACAACCATGAATCCATATAGTGTCTCTTGCCAACATATCTCTCCCCTATCTCCCTATCTCTATCATCCATCTACCTCTCTTGATCTCTCTCCCTATGTCCCTGGCCATGCGCCTCACTCTCTATCTCCTTATCTCTCTCCTCGGTCTCCTCTCTCTATCTCCCTATCATTCCTCTCTCTATAAACCCTAATCCAAAACCCTAAACCTCTAAACCTAACCCCTAACCCCTAAACAATTTAAATCCTTAACCCTAAATAATGCCCCTAAACACTAACCCCTAACCCCTAAACCTGAGAAACCCTAAACCCCTAAACCCTAAACCCCAAACCCCTAAACCCTAAACCCAAGTAACCCTAAACCACTATCTCCCTATCTCTCCCCTATTCCCCTACCACCTTTTTCCCTCTACCTCTCAATCTCTCTCCTTGTGTCTCTAGCCATGTCCCTCACTCTTTATCTCCCTATCTCTCCCCTCAGACTCCTCTATATCTCCCTATCATTCCTCTCTCTCTATAAACCCTAAATCCAAAACCCTAAACCTCTAAACCTAACCCCTAACCCCTAAACAATAAATCATAAACCCTAAATTATAATGCCCCTAAACCCTAACCCCTAACCCCTAAACCTGAGAAACCCTAAACCCCAAACCCCTAAACCCTAAACCCAAGTAACCATAAACCACTATCTCCCTATCTCTCCCCTATCTCCCTATCACCTTTGTCCCTCTACCTCTCAATCTCTCTCGCTATGTCTCTAGCCATGTCCCTCACTCTTTATCTCCCTATCTCTCCCCTCGGACTCCTCTATATCTCCCTATTGGTCCTTTATTTCTCTCTAAACCCTAAACCCTAAACCTCTAAACCTTAACCCCTAACCCCAAAACCCTAAACCCTAAATAATGCCCCTAAACCCAAGCCTCTATCTCCCTATCTCTATCATCCCTCTACCTCTCAATCTCTCTCTCTCTCTATGTCTCTGGACATGTCTCTCACTCTCTATCTCCCTATCTCTCCCCTCTGTCTCCTCTATCTCTCCCAAACTCTATCACTCCCCTCTCTCTATCTCTCTTTAAACTGTAAACCCTAAACCCCTAAACCCGAGCAACCCTAAACCTCTAAACCCTAAATAATTCCCCTAACCAACCTCTAAACCACTTCTCTATATAGGTGCAACTAATACCACTTTTTCATTGTTTTCCACATTTAATTATATTCTTTTCCATTTTCCAAGTCCTACATGTGTCCAAGTTGTATTGTTTGTCAAGTTTTTAGTCTAATTGTTAGTCCCAGCTCTCATGGTTATTAAAATGTTAGTATAGTTAGATTTATCCTTCGGTAACATTAATTTACACATTGTTGCACAAACAACCACACTGAAACATAACCTTACCTAATTAAGGTTAACCTTTAAGGTTCTTTCATAAATGGCGAGCTTAACAGATCCAACTAGTTCAATGTTCTTATAGTCCATGCTTACCCTTCCAAGAGAGTTCATGCCATGTTAACTTTGCATTATGTCCTAACATATCACATGAAGGACATCATCATCACAAGGAATAACAATGTCATGAAGGATTAACGAAGGTGTAGCTTCACCACATAAAGTATCATTCATAATTTTATCACTAGAGGGTAAGGGTATATCATGTGTATCCTTCTCAAACCATGTATCATGAATCAAATCATATGAAGGATTGGGTAAAGCAATTTAGGGCATGAAATCCAAAATGCCCCAAAACACATCCCCTGCTGCCCCACCATTCCTATCCCCAAAATATTGGAACATAGTCTAAAAGTGATTATTTCACATGATGAACAAAACAGAATATTTTATTATTGATTATTTGAGTAATTCATTAGTGATGATTCTTAGTGTTTAACAAATCCTTATGGATCAATGTGTAAAGAAGCTACCAATGTTAATTTGCCCTCCTCCTTCACTAGAAATAGTCTTTAAGGAGGTTCATATATTGATGGGAGATCCAAGATTTAAGAGGTATATTTTCAAAAAGAGTAAAAAGCCTTTTTCCAAATTTTTTTTAGAAAATGGATATCTGTTTTGAGAACAGATATCCATTTTGAGAACGGATATCCATTTTCAAAATGGTTATCCATTTTGGTTTGGTATCCAAACCAAAACAGATATCCGTTTCAAAGTCAAATTTTTCCAAGTCGCGAATTTGGCTAAGTAAAAACGCAATTTTTTTCCTATTGCCACTATTTGGCCCACGATGATCCTGCACATACCCATACATTAATTTTGTCAGAATTTTTCATTCCAGAAAAATCCACTTGGATGGTGCTCACCTCATAGTCAGATCGTTGCATCTGGTCCTCTGGTTTATCTTGAACTTTGGGCACAATAATCATGTAATCCATTTTTTGGGTCAAATGTAGTCAATGCCCTGGTTGTTGCAGGCTCTGAAGTTGTAGTAGTCTCAATCTCTAGCACTTTCTTCTTGTGACTTTTAGATAATTTTGCTTTCTTTTCAAACTCAGCTTTGTAATAACAATCTATGACACTTGACATAACTTTGAATGGTGAAGGAGTAGTTGTAGTTTTGGCGGCATCTCTAATTAATTGTTGTTGAGTATTAGCCATTCTTGTCCCAGTCACACTAACGATAGGAGGGGGGGTGCCTTCTGGAAATAATTGCTTTGATGTGGATGTGGAATCAAAACCTGCCATAACCTTCTGCTTCTTAGTCTTCACAAGGCCTTCCTCTTTAAGTTTTTCTATAGTTTCATTTAATGTTGTTGATGGCCTCTTCTGAGTTTGTTGTTGCATCTCTTGCTGACCACTACTACTACTACTAATACCTGTACCATCGCCAGATTTGCCACCAGTAGCTCTAGAATGTCCACCATCTCCTGCAAGAAAAGAATGAGAAACATGTAGATTAGAAGACCCTTGTGGTACTATTAATGATTAAATCTCACTCTGAGGATTTAAAGCTAGAACAAATCTAATCTCCTGATCTGTATGTGTATGCCCTTTGGCTTGTTCATCACCTCCAATGCCGAGTAGAAGATCATTAGGTTTTCTTGGGTATACCTCTAGTACCATCCAAATGCCTTCTCCTATGGGCCCCAAACCACCACCTTCATAACCCAATTTTTGGGCTATTGATGCCCCTTTAGTATATGTTTGTCTTGCGGTCTCACTCATATGAGGTTTGAATACATAAGCACTAAGATCTTTGGGTTGGTTTTCATCCTCCTCATCACTTTAAACATTAGTTGTTTGAGCTTTAGAGGGATGCTCTTTATCCCACAATTTGCTGAACTCTTCATCTTTTGAGATGTCTTTGAGATCTATAGTAGCTTTTGGATCATCAAGATCCTTCCTCATAGACCAAAAGGTAGAAATTCTTGACGGTGACCAATGTTCCTCTGTACAAGCTTTTTTTAGAGTCTCTGGAATTTTTGTACACTTAGATTTTTTAGTAGCTTTTGTATAGAAATTGTTGAATCTCTTGTTTGCCAGTGCATCTCTCTGTGTTTGTGGAATTGGATGCAATCCCATTATTTCTGTTGACAATTTTTCAAAAGAAATACCTCTTTGAGCAACAGATTCTTCCATGACTTTTCTCACCTCCTCCCAAGAATTCTTGTTTTTCAACATTTCTAGCAGGGGTTTACTTTCATGTTGAATTTTAGTTGGAGCATTCTTATTGGCCACAAGCCTTCTTTTAATCACGTCACATGGGTCATACTACCAGTGAGAGTCAACATCAAATTTTAAAAGTTGTAGAATTTCATGTGACACAGTGAATGCTTTTCTCTCGAATGTGAACCCTCCACATGAAAAGGGTAAGGAAATATGCTCTTCTTTTGTTGACAAACAAAGTACAACTGATCAATACTATCCATCTGTCGTATGTATTCCAATGCAAAAACCCTCTCTGTCACATGTATTGGAAGTTTGTGGGGCTGTGCTCCTGATCCATAAAATCTTAGGACAATATATTCCTCCATGAAGTACCAGTCAGCCAATTGTATTTCTTTTCCCAGTTGAATGCAATTTCTACAAGACTCGGGCAATCTAGGCATTGGAGTATTTGTAATGGTTTCATACAATGGAGCCAAAAAGTAGTCGACAAAATGATTGTAGTTCTTTTGATTATGATACATCTTTATCTTATGGGTCCAATCCAGTAGTCCAATTTTATTTTGTTGATGTTGAATTTGAAGCTTGTTGTCCTGAAACATGCCAACAAACTACACTAGAAAAAATAACACAAGTAGGTTGTGAACCTAAATGTCTTTCTATTGGCACTGGGAGTGGGAGGTTCACTTTGGCTTCGTTTAATCATTAAAAACTGATAATGCATGGATTCTGCAATGTGCTCAAGAAATCTGTATTTAGCAGGTGGCATGAATTGATGGATATTGTATACCATTTCAAGGAGGCTTGCATCCACTTCACTATTATTATCTAATCCAAGGCAAAACACTAGCATGGAAATAGTATCCTGGACCCATGATCTAAAAATATCAATTTTATAAGGAGGCTTATGATTCTGATTGAGTTGGACACCATCCGTTGTTAGAGATTTGATAAATCATTTTTTGTTATTTTCACTAACTGCTTCATAAGTATTAGCAAGTTTTTCTAGGTTTATGAGGACTGCTCCACATTCTTCAATGGTAAAACCCAACAATTTACCAAAATGTTCTCCATTAATGGGAAGAATTATTTCCTGGCTATCTTTTTTAACTATTGCTTTTCTTTTTTCATCATAATTCTGGGCACAGACCATGATAAATTTAGGGCAAGGGAAAACCTCAGGTAACATCAAGCATCCCAATCCAACCCACCCATGGTGTAGTCATCCCGTTAATTGGTATTGGTTTTTTTGGGTCAGGTTGCTTAGCTTGCGCTTGACATACCTTATTCTCCAATGAAAACCTAAGTATTGAGGTAAACCTTCCAAAAATTACAAGGTCATAAATATCATGGTATTCATCTGTAAAACCTGGGGCTTTAAGCAGTCCAGCATATTTTGTTTTTTTCTTTTTCTTTGGTTTTCCCAAGTTTTGGTCTAGTAGTGCTAGTAGACATGCTTGTAAACACTCAACCCTAAACCCCAAGATTGAAAAAACTAAAGTCTCAAGGACAATAGTAACAACAATAGTAACAAGAATAAAGTATTTATGTATTTCACTTACCCAGAAAAGATTAATACAAAGACTTGCATTGAGTGAATCCATGGCATCACACAATTGATATTAAAATTCCTAGTGCACTGCAATCTCCTTGTCACTTGAGTCCTTGACCCTCTCGCTTCCAAGTAGTATCAATTAAAATTGCTAAATTCTAAGTGCCAATTGTGAAGTAAAGTGAGTGAAACGTGGTAAATTCTTTTATTAAAGTTCAGTACAAGTATGTAGTTTTAGTTGTACACTTGTACTGAGTACTCCCACTTTAAAGTTCAAACAAAATTTAAGGATGGCATGCAAGTCTGCAGCCCAAATTAATTATTTAATACAACACGTACATCGAGCGGTGGAATTGAAAATTTGAAAACTATTGTATAATCTCAACTATTGATCTTTGTGAATCTAACGGCTCTTGATTGATTCTGGAGGTTTGAGATCGCAAGTCTAGTGCTCTGAACTTTCGTTCTAGAATTCAACTACACCCGTCCATCTAGCATCAAAACATTTCGCTAGAGTCTGCAGCTCCTTTAATATTTATATGAAGTTAGGCCCACTTTGATGATAGAATAAAATGAACACATTGACATCATTGCATCAATAATAAAGTAAAAATTATATTAATACAAAAAGATTTACACTTGGGTAATTATATTAATACAAAAACCACTCCAGCAGCCAGCCCAGGCTCCAAAAACACACAGCACCAGAGAGGCTACCATAGTACCATAGAAATCCCTAGCCCCTTGACTGAGCGACTCCTCGAAAACTTGCCACCCTACCACCCCAACACGGAAATCACCAAAAAATGTGGCCCTGGGAGCCCAACCACTCCTACGGCCACTAAGAGTAGAATCCCCCCACACTCACAATGGTTGTGAAGTATTCAAGCCATACTGGAGTCTCCTCTGTGTCCATTCCAATTGCCTGCCGAAGAAAGTGTCTCCCACGAGCTGCCCAAAACCTGTACCTTCCCAGTTGTTGCTCATTCATGTTTAGCAGGAATGGTTGCCTAGCTACGCCCTCCTGTCCCTCCTGTAGCTTCTCCAGGTCTCTCGGCCATGGGATATCGACCCCTAATTCTACATAAATCACCATGTCTACGTCGTCCAAAAGAATATCTAGAGTGAATATCTCCCGTAGAATCATTAGTTCATCCACCTTTGCCTCTCCTAGGTCTAACAAAGAAGCCAGAAAGCGTGAGGAAATGTCTCAATTTACCCTATATCTATCCTTGGAGACCAAGAAGTCTTTGCCGAGGACCATCTTCACTGCCTCAAGGAAGAGTCAGTTTTGCTAGTTACAAATGTTCATCAGTCTGCCATATCTGATATGGCCCAGAAAGGCGACTTGGTGCTTATTGCAGCGAAGCCTTATGGGAGTCTCCATGCTATATTTTGAGCAAGCTATTCGAGTGTCGTTTTGCTGGAGACCTCCAGGATTTAAAGGAAGATCGTTAATGAACACATGCATCAACTGACAGATGCATTTATTCGTTGTCTAGATTTTTTGTAGCGTCAATCTTCGGCTCGTGTAAGGATCGACCAACAGCGATTCTCTGAACTTGTCAGAACTATTTAATAAATTAAAAATTAATGCCTGGGAAAAGTATTTTGTAGCCCACCAAATGAAATCGATGTCAATATATAAATTTATAATAATATCATATTTTATATAATATAATTATAATTTATTATTATATTATTATTAACATATATAATATAATATAATTATTATATATATTATAATATGTAATATATCATATATTATATAATTATTATCATATATTATATTATTATCTATTAATAATATAATATATGACATGTTAATCATATAATGTAATTATTATTATTATATAATCAGACTAAGAATAAAATAAAGGGGCTCGGGGCCGGTAACTTAGAGCAAAGGGGCTAGTAACTCAACAACAACCAAGGGGATAAAAGAACAACTTAAGTTCAGGAAACCAGCTACACAGGTCAACGATGAATTAGAAGGATAAACCCTAAACACCTTAGACAAAAACAACTGCAGTGTTATTTAATATTGAAAATTTGATTCTTTGAACCATCTATGATTTGTATACATTGCAAATTGCCATTGAACTCATGTCAATTTCAAACCGTAATTACTTCTATATTATTCAGTAAAATTTAACATCACCCTTCAAAAAGATTGGGGAATTACATCGTACATGAACCTCTAACCAACCTCAAAGTTCCAAACAAAACTCCTATCCTTCGACCTTCAAACCTTGCTTTGATCCTCCAAAATCTTTTTGGTTCCTCTTTTCGATGATGCGTAATGAATATTTCACTGTAGTCCATAATTATTCTATTAACAGGCAATGGGTCCGTTACAAATTCAATTATGTTCTCATTCACAATGACAGTCAATGATTCACTATAGAACCTTGCTTTATATGTACAAGAAACCACTAGGCATGGGTAACAATAAGGCCAGTAAAGGAGAATTAAATTGATTTTCTTGAGGTCACTGGCAATTGAGTTGCAATACCAATCCATGCGTCAATTCAAATTTCTAGTTTCTCATACATGCATGCATGTGTGGGAGATTCAACCCACCACCCAGAATAGAATGCATCATTTGCAAATGTTAACAGTGTCGATTCTTGACATGATTTATTCCACTTGATGAATGCTCTTATTTCTTCATTCTGAGACATGCAAAGCAATAACATCCTGCATAGCCACACAAAAAACAAAATTTTCCATCATTCTTATTACTATTCTACATCTGTGAACTGAGAACTCTATCACATAGTTAAATTCAAAATCATGAATGATCACAAAATAAGTACTTGGTAACTTACTTTCTTCACACAGCTGCTGTAATGAAAGCCATTACTTTGAACTTTTACAATCTATTGATTCTTCTACTATCTAAAACTTAGTAATGCAATATAAGGTTGAAACAATAAAGACTATCATATATACATTACATGTACTTCCGTGACAAATGGGTAATAAATAACAAGCAACTCCGTTTAATTGCCTCTGTTGTACTGTGGAAATTTGCATTGGCTAATCTGTGTGGTTTGTCACGACTCACTTGCCATTAATGAACTTAATTGAGCATTGGCTAATCTATGTGGTTAAGTGTGTTCAATCAAATCAATCGTACCACCACTGACCATTTGATGAACCCTAGAACGAAAGATGAACAGTTGTAGTTCAATTTTGGAAGGTAGATCTCCAACACTACACATTGTTAACAAAATCCTCTGGAATCAACTAGCAGCCGTTAGATATTATTAGATCAACGGTTGACATATATATAAAATATATAATATATTTATATTGATTATTGTGCAAAGGCCAAGGTGGCAGCACGGCAAAGCGCAAGTCCTCGACTATACAACTATAAATCTAGGAAATTGGGTGTGTCCGTACTTTTGCCCCAAATATAACTTATGTCATCAATTTGCGATCATCTAACAATCAAAATCTATTAGAATATTTTCCATTTAATGACATCCATGCCAGAAGTGACGTCTGTCCTTTCGTAATAAATAAGGAATGTCATGAAAAGCACAATTGCACATTTTTGGGAAGGCAATTTATGTAGCTCAATTATGAATCGTACAACAGTACATGCCGCTGAATTAATGCAATTTATAGAAACAATTTATTGGGTTTGCAACCCTCATAGACACGTTATTCTGCATTTTCAATTTTTCACTAGTGTTCTTTGGAGGAGCTCTAGACTGCATCTTCTATAGGTGTTGAACATGAGATTTCACAACTAGGTTGGCTAATTTGTGCTCTTTCTTGCCCATTTCTTATAGTGACAAATTTGAATACTTTAAGTCAACTAGGTGGGAATTGGGAAGAACAATTATTTTTCATGAGTCTAGACTATTTGTTTACCCAAAATCTTTTGGAGATTTATTTGGCACCCTTAGCAGTTATAGAAGCTTTTGTTTACTGGTTTCTCAAACAAGTAAAGATGAACCTTTTGTTTATTGAGAATGATTTAGCTAAGGTGAAGGATACCGAGCTAAGTCATATAGATTTTGACTTGGAGGATTTATGAGCTCTATTAGAGCAAAACCCTAAGTCACCTATAGCCCAGAAAATCCTAACAAGCAGGTTAGCTCGTGCTCAGGGTTTCCCACCTATTGTGCCATGTCCAAACCTAGTTGTTGCATGTGCAAAGAACTATTATCCTAATATTAAGGGGAAATTTCAAGAGCATGTTGGTTCTTCTTTTGTGCATAAAGAATCAGGAACAAGAGAGCAAGGAACCTCCCAGGCTTCCAGAATTCAGAAAACTTCAACTAGTGTGGAGAAACCTCATCACAGATTTGGTTCACAATCTGGTAGTGGTGGGGATGGAGAGCAGCCTGAAGATAATAGGAAACTAAAACTAAAAGGTATATGTGAATAGGATGGTCATCCTTCATTCATGAAACCACGAGTGGAGAAGTTGGATGCCTTACAATAATTGTAGGCAGATCACATGACTTCTACTATGTCTCCTTCACCTGGTAATGATTCTTCCATTTATCAATAGATTGCTGATGAGGGTACTTTTAGTTTTTGTTCCTTGTTTGAGAATCCAGCCTTCCTCATATCAAATGAAATTCCCGTGCAAGATACTCCTAATCAGCCAGAGAGAGTTGTCCTGGGTGCAAGTGAGAGCGATACAGTTTTGTCTTCCCCTTCCTAGCTAAAGAAAGTTTTTGAGAAAAAGAGGAGATATCCCCCAATAGCAGACATAAACGTTGACGCTGTAACTACACCCAAGCCTAAGAAGGCTAAGAGGATGTCTCAGATGGTAACAGATTCTTCCTTAGGGCATATGATCTTGGAGATTGCAGATCCCATTGGGGATAAAAATGAAAATGAAGTCACAGAAGTGGATTTCAATATGACCAAGATTGACATGGGTCCTCCTACGGTGGAAGGCGATTTATATCATTTAAAATTCTCTCAATGCATGCTAGCAAAGAGAGTTAAAGCTCAACAACATGAGAATGTAAAGCTGCAAGCCCAGGTGAATTCTCTGACATCTTTCATTCAATCTACTTTGAATATTACTTCTCAATCCTCTGATGCAACTCCGAGTGTTTCTGTTGATGGAATGGATCCTAGCATGTTGCAACAAATCAAGAGATATCAAACTCTAGGTAAGGCCACTGAGCAATGGGTAGAGCGAGTCACCATTGATGGTTTGTTGTACATCGAGGAGGTCATGAAACTATATCCCCTCCTTTCTGATAAAAGGAAAGGGTTAATTGCAAAGTTACAAAATTTAAAGAGGGAAGACAGAAATTTGCTCATAGACTTTACAGAGATACAAGAAATGATGAAAATTGATACAAATATTCTTGTAGCTGAGAAAATTTTTAATGATCCAAATGAGAATGACTCTGTGTCTTGGCTAGATGCACTAGAGTGGAAGAAGTCTGTGCTAGGGGATTTTAGTGGACAAATAAGAAGAATTTTGGCTCAACATTTCACTGATATGGTTGATCTTAAAAATAATTGTACCATCTTAGATGTAGAGATTTTAGATGAAAGTGGAGAGAACTTGCTTGATGTCAAGGAAGTAAAGCAAAATTTTAAGAAGAGGCTTACTGAAGAGCATGTTTCCACAGGTAATGGTGAATCACTAGGGAAGCTTGGACATATATCATCGTATCTCACAACTTTCAGGCATGGAATTGATGATGTCTATAAGAGAGTAACAGATGCGGAGAGAATGATAGATAAGTGGAAAGTTCGGGCAAAGAACACATGTACACCAAGTGTCAGGTCTTTAAAACCCATAATTAGTAGGTTCAGGAGATACAAGGTGAAATTGAGAGCACAGGTGGACTCGACTGTTGCTGGTGAACAGGACAAGGAAAATGAAGCGACTCGGGAGGAAGACCAAATGAGTGCCACATGATGGCATTTCTTAGTTTTATGTTATTGCTTTAAACATGCTTTAAATACTCTTGTGGCAAAAAACTTATTATTATATATTTCAATATTTATATAATTTAGTGTTACTATATATTTCTATTATTTTCAATATATGTATTATGAATGGAAGCTTGAGGAGTTGATTTCTTTGTGTTATAGTGGATGAATCTGTATTCTTTTTATGTATCCTTTTGAATTTTCTTTTTTTTAAATAATTATCTATTAATTTTTGTTAATCAGAATCATTGTTACTTGACACTTGTCTCTATTCCGGAGACTTTATGTAGAAAGATGGGTGTGTCAAAACTGCAGCCCGGAATGGAACTTCAATTGATGCCATTGATTCTGATGCCGTTGATTCTGATACTGAATAAACTATAAATTTGCCAAGAAGATTAGACATTATAATATAGCATTTGATATTTTCGCCAGCCACACTATGACTTTTCAAAAAATTGCTAGCACAATAGCCAAATATTCTATTTTATATTTTTGAATATCTATATAATTTGCCACCTAATTTATTTTATATTTTTTAATATCTATATAATTCGCCACCCAATTTATTTTACTTTTTGGAATACAACTATAATTTGCCACCTAATTTATTAATTTTTTTGGAATACAACTATAAATCGCCAAGGAATTTTTTTTTTTAAATCTATATACAATTCGCCAGCAAAAAAGACAATGTCGACAAATTTGAAAAAATTCGCCAATGAAATTAATTTTTTTTCCGAAATAGGCATAGATTCGCCAGCATTTTTTTGGCATTAGGCTAGGATTCGCCAGGATTTTATAGGTTTTTTAGGGGGGTTCCTTAAAGTTATCCCTGCCTGTATTGAGATTAGTGTTAAATACCTTTTTGTTTTTCCCTAATTTTTCTCGCTTAGCTTTGTTATTCTTTTTCCTTATTACGTTATTCCTTTTTTTCTTATGACTTGAGTTCTGCTCCTCGTTAGTGGCTAGGATTTGATACAGAGTGATGTCATGGTAGAATCTTTCTGCAATCACTTTCTTTCTTCCAGAGATTGTTGATTTGGTGATTTGGTATCCTAAGCAACCTATCCCCAATGTTTTCCTTGTATTCTTCCTCCCTTTTTTCATCTTCTAGACTTGTGACTATCTTGCTTGTATGTTTGGTACTTCAGTCATCTGGGTATGTTGATTTTTCCACTTCTTTTGTGTTATTTTTTGATATTTCTGAGATATAGTTTCCTTGTCCTTCCTAGATGTGTTGCCAATAGTCTATGGTATGTTTTGATGAAATGCGGAGGATTGCGGTATGTCCTCCTTGCCAGTCCTTATCATGAATATGCTTCAATAGCCCAACATTTCTCTTATTTTTAGTTTTAGTTCTTCTCTCATTTATGCTTCCAAAACCTCCTCACTGTCTATACTATAATGACCATCCTCTATCTCCACTTCACCCTTAGAATTAGGCTCTTCTATTGTCTCCTCTGCATCCAACCTTGTGATTGTATAGAGATTCTTTGCATCCTTGTCACTATATTCATCCTGATTTGTTTCTTCTATATATGCTTCCTCCATTGATGATCCCAAAGGGATGTTGACAACTTTGTTCTCATTGGCAAATGATAGCTCTTATTTCTGGGAGTCTATGACACCATTTGCATCTACAAACCATCTCAATCCCAAAAGTGCATTGAAAGCTCCTCCTTGATCCTTCATGGCTACCACAATTAAATATAATACATGTTTGATCACCATCGGGTTAACTTCAACTTGCTTCCATGTTCCCATTGTCTGAATGTTGGATCCATCTGCCAAGATTATATTGTAAGTGCTTTCTGACAGCTTAGGTATTCCTAACTGCTCCCATAGTTTCTTTGTGATCATGTTGACATCTACTCCCAAATCTATTATGACTTTCTGGACCTTGTTGTGATTGATGTGAACATCCACCATAAGTGGTTTTGTCTTGCATTCCCTATCTGTTCTTCCCATCCTTTGGAGTTGACTCCTTTGACCTTGTTCCTTATTTCAGTACTTAGAGAATTGCTTTAGTTTCTCAATGAGTCTGTGTTGCTATGTCAATTGGGCTAACTTCTTGAGAGCATCCACTTCTCCTTCGGTGGAAAAATGCTTGTATTGCTTCTCCTTTTCTTGCTCCTTCCTTATTTTAGCCTCCTTCACAACTTCATGCTATTTCTTGGTGGGAACAAATTCTTCATCCTCCTCACTGTCTTCCTCCTCTGTCTCAATGAAATAGTGCCTTCTGGTATTGGTTCCTTGTCTTGTTACTACCACAACTTTCTCCTTCCTTTTCCTTCTCTCCTTTCTAGTATGTTTTGGTGTGCTTCTCTGGTAGTACTATTCTTCTTCTATGGATTTAGTTGAAGATATGTCTATCTCCTCTTTGTTGTTCTTCCGGTAAGTTCTTGCTCCTTGATCTTTTGATGTTCTTCTTATGATCATTGTTCCTTTTTTATTGTTTAGGTTTTGTAACTCATCACTCTTAGACTGTGGCTATGCATTCCAAAGGTATTGTTGTTCTCTCTCACAAGAAAATAGGTCATGCTCTATGCTATTACAAAATGAACACTATATTTTCTTTTCAGCCCAACATTCATTTGCAAAATGTCCTAACTTACCACAATTGAAGCATGTTGCATCCTCCTTCCTTTGGTTTCTTATGTGGCCTTTGCCTCCTTTGTAGCCTCTGAACCGTTCAATGTCATCATTGTTATAGCTATGTCCATATGATGGACCGCCAGAATTTAAATTTTGTATTGCATTAATATTCCTCTGATTTCTCTAACTTGGTTGCTTGTAGTCCTGATCATATGAATTTATTTCTTTCGTGTATGTCATATTACTACTCTCCACAGAGTTTGTATTGATTCCACCATACCATGCTCATCTTCTTCATCAGAAAAATCTCTTTTCCTCCAGAAGTTTTGTGAAGAACAATCATGTGTTTCATGGTCATCTCATTCTCCGCATAATCCACAGTATATTGAATCACTTTTTTCATTGTTGCTTTGGTATTTTCTTTTATTGTGGTAGCTTGTCTTTCACCTTTCAACCTAGGGCATCCATTTCTCAAGTGGTCTTCTCTTGTGCAATATGAAAACCAAATATTAGGAGTTTCCTTTTATGTATTCCCCTCCTGCTTAGCTAATATTTCCTGCCTCAGCTTCAACTTCTCTAATTCCAACTTCAGCTTCTCCAATTCTAGGTTTTCCTTCATCTTATCTTTTCTACCCCAGGATTGAGACTCTACTCGGTAGGCCAATGTCACTGCTTCTGCATATGTTTCAAAAATCCTTCCATCTAGGGATGACCTTATTTCAGGGCTTATTCTGGAAATAAACCATTCTATCTTCTGCTTCTCAGTCAGTGGTTCCTCCAATCTTCTAGTTGTCTCCTTGAATCTCTTATCAAACTCCTTTATTGATTATATCTCCAATTGCATCAAATCTCTCATCTTACTTATTCCTTCTGTCAGAGAATTTAGAACTCCAAAGTTCTCCAAGAATAGCTTCTTGATATCATCACATTCCTTGTCACTATTTGGGCATGTCTTCCTATACCACTTCAATGCTTCATTCCTCAAGGTTCCTATGAAGTCAAACAACTTGATTTCATCTCTTGTTTCTCCCTTCTGGTTCCAAATAGACTCCAGGACAAAAATATGATCAGCTACTTCAGTAGTATCCTTCTCAAATACAGGTAGATTAACTGGGGTATCCATGATTGCTTTCCTCCAACTCTCTGGTACTTTGTGGTAAATGTCCTCCAGTCTTCTTCTCTAGTTAAGCCATCTTCTATTAACTTGCTTTCCTTCTCTTCCCTTGTCTCTCTGCAATCAGATGTCAAAGTACTCTTTTCCTAAAACCTCTGCAAAATTGCTTCAAATCTCTGCTATTCTCTCTTCTTCTTTGTTTGCTTGAATATCTTCCTTCTCAACTAAAATTCTCTTGACTTTATATGGCACTTGGGGTGGCTCATGGTATAGGGGTTGTGTCTCTTCAAATTAGGGGATTCTCTTATCTTTGTAAATGACATCATGTTGGCATCCATTGATGATTCAAATAGCCTTCCAAAACCCTCAAAACTCCTCTCAATGTTTACCGCATTTTCTCCTCCTCTTATCTCCTTTATGCTTTAGAAAATTAATTCCTCTATATATTCCTCATCCATCTTCAAAATCTTTGATGTTAACTCATATGTTCTAGCATTCTACAGCAAAAACCCTAATTTGCCTATTTCATCTCTTTCCCTTCCGCATTCTTCTCTGACAGCACCCCCACTAGCGTGCTCCTCTGCATTCTCCATAACACCTTCTATGAATTCACCTTTTGATCTCTTTTTTTTTGGTAGCATCCTCCTTGGCATGCTCAACAACATCCTTCATGACACACTTGTCCTCTTCCTTCCTTTTGAAAGCACCCACAGTGGCGCACTCTTCAAATTCTTCTGTCTTTTCTTCCACAATTTCCATTATCTCTCCTTCCTTCATTATTTGTGCCCTTTCCAATCTTCTGTAGTAACATTCTTATCTCTCCTGAGTTTTCTTCAATCTCTCTTCTTTTCTTATCTCCATTCCAATCCTAATTTCTTCGTCGATCCTCTTTTTCTTCCACTGCTCCCCTTTCGCCATGGGTTTGCTGGATTTGGTGTTCCATTAGTCCTTTTATACCCCATGGAATCATTATTTGAAGAGTCACATCATTTGAAAGGTCCTTGTAGACCCTACCCCCTTCCCACTTGTCATCCCCTTAAGTGTCTGCCCCCCTCTCACAGAGGTAGAAACTTAAGGAGATGTGAATTCCTCTGCAATTTGAAAACTTTTCCTGCAACCTCACCTTTTCTCCTTTTCGAAACTCTGCACTACTTCTTTAGATGTTTTTCCCTTTCAATCTTTAACTACCCTCTTCCAGGGTCCGGAAATGGAACCAAATGTTAGCAAGAAATGTAGAGGCAATACCAGTTCAGAGATCCAGTCCTTAGTCAATTCTTTATAGTCAGTTTATACCCCAATTAGGTAGCTAGAGATTGACAACAAAACATAAAGAATAACAAAACAAATCATCACACATACATCACAATAAGATAACACACATAATTACCCAGTATCGACAAACTTCCATATATATATATATATTAGTATCAATCAAATGTATACATCCATCAGCCATCCTCTAGCACAGTTACATACATGACTTCTATGTCATTGCTTACATCAGAATATACTCCTATTATCCTATCATGCTTACTTGTATTCTACTATCTCCTATCTTTATATATACTATATCTATTACATAGGGATGTGTCTTTTGTCAGCTTCTGGCCTCCACATATTGTATAATCTTGTCGAGTCAGCTCTATTCTTGCCAAGTAACCTGCTAACAACTATCACTATGGCATTTTGTCTTGGTTGATTTCTTACTTATAAAATCTAACTGAGAATCTCTCATGCCTTGCCTTCATGGTGGGGTCTGGAAGGAAGGAGTTACAATATTATTTCTTAATTCTTTCTTTGAATTTTTTGGAGGATGACACCACTTGTAAAGGAGCTAATTGGACATGAGTTACAAAAAATTACTCCTCTTTAAGTGTTTTTTATTCCCTTTTAAGATGTTGCCACATCGAGGAGGAGTTATACTCGACATTCTTGACCTTTCTTGAAACTTCTAGTATTGGCATCATACTTGGAGTAGAGTTATGAAAAGAGGAGAATGGGGCTAAGTTTAGTTCGATTCCATATGTTTTTGTTGTATTTTAAGGTGTAAAAAGACATTTAAGACTTTATTTTTAGGCTTGGGAGCTCAAGGGTGGAGTTTTGGTTGATGTTCCAAGTGATAGTTTATAGACTAGGGTTTTCAATCTTCTTGAGGATCTTACATTTTTTCTCTATATTAGTCTTTTGTTTTATTGGGTTTGACATATATAATTTTTGTAATGGAAGACTATTAAATTTCTCCCATAAAATTATATGTAAAAAAAATTCCCTATTTGTGTTGTCCCTCTTTTGGTCTCAAAATCAGGAAGAATAAAAATATAGTTTCTTAATTTTGTTACTAATTCCATATCATCAAATTCGTGTCTTCTATGAGCATTAGGTTTGTTATAAATTATAAATAAGATTTTTTAGTGTCCCTTCAAATCATATCCAAATTTTAGTTTATTAAGGTCAAGTATGTGTAGTTAGTCAATGGAAATTTCTTATACGAGTTAGGTCTCATGAAATTGATCTCTCATAAGTCCTTAGGAGTATTGTTGTGAATATTTTCTACAAAGGAAATGTTGATATTCATTTGGATCCCTACCCTTGACAACATCACCTTTTCTTATAAGATCCTTTCTATTCCTTTCTACTTGTAAATCCTCTCTCCTTTATTTCTTCCAAGAAAACTTATTAGATCTTGAATCCCTTTTTTAAAAGAGAATAAACTTGGTGAAAATAACAAGAGTTCCCATAAAATGATTTTCTTTTATTTCTCAATATTAATTCAAAATATTTATCCAAACATACACACTTTTTTCCTTTATTGAATATTGCATGATCAATTTAACCTAAATTATTTAATTATGGATCACCACTCCTAACTTTCATAAAATCATGCAATCATTTGCATGACAATTTCCATAAATATTTAGTTATGTAATAATAATTAATTATATTAATGTCTCTAATGCCATTCAAATCAATTTAGTCATTTCCAAACATTTTATTATATTACAATTAGCCAACAAAGCCATTGATATAATAATCAATTTTAGATCATCATCAAATAATACACTAATCTAACACCCACAAACATAATAATAGAACAATACTTAATTAATACATTAATCTAACACCCCCAAACATAATAATAGAACAATCCTTAATTGTCAATAATTATATTCGCCATTCCTATAGTTTACATTTTATTCTTATTAGTTGATGGTGAATTTTATGATCATCATATTCAATCAATGTATCAACCCTAAATGTAGTGAGGATAGCACCTTGATCCCTTCAATGTATTAACCCTAAATGTAGTGATAATAGCTCCTTAATCCCTTGATCATGGTTATCACTCAATAATGTACTTAATATCATTAATTTTGTATGTATCATTTACCAATAATCTTGACAATCAATCACTATTAAATCAACCTAGTGGAAATGATTTCAAATATAATAACATTGGCTAATTATTATTATTTATTTTGATAAAAATTGGTATCCAACAGAGCAATGCTTCAAGAGAATATGTTAAAAAGGAAAGAGACCAAATATACAAGAAGGCCCAAGTAAGAGAACTATGAGCCATATGAAGCAAAAGTAGGGCACAATTGTTGACTTGGATAGTGATATGATTGAGGACCACTTAGAATTTCTAAGAATGGAACAATGTTAGTTCCTTAAAGGATCTCTCCTTAATCTAGTTGTAGGCTTTGTGGTACTGCTATCATTGTGTTGTTAATTTTTTGTCATTTGGTTTCTTATTATTGGCTTTCAAGTTTGTTTCCATTTTTATCTTGTTGGTTGGTTGTGATCTTTTGATGCATGTAAGATTCTAATGTTTTTATCTTGATCATTGTAAAAGGGGGGGTACTTTCAAAAACCCACTTTTACCCAATAATAATAAATATAAAAAATAAAATCATTTTAATCACTATCACTTATATTAATATACAATAAGAATGATCCATGTCCTAGACTATAATAATAATAAATTAATTACTAGGAAATATTTTTGGGGCATTACAATTTTTATAAACAAGTAGAATAGTATTTTAATACATGTTCTAGTAAATTATACAAAGAACGTTGAGGATTTATAGATTGTTTTGGTATCAAATAACAAGTTCCTTGAGGCTTGTAGGGAATTTATTTGGTAAAACAAGAATTTTATGTGTATAACAAAATATTTACATTTTTCGCCTTAGGTGTTATAGGTTGTTGGTTGCAAAGGGACAACCATGAAAAAATATTAAATGAAGAAGCTTGAAGACATCCAAGACAGCATGGAGAACTAGTATTCAAAGACAAAAAATCTCTTTTGGAGGAAATGTTCCATTTGAGAGAAAGAATTAAGGAGTTGCAAGAATAGGACTAATCTAAATTTTAATTGGAATCTTTGAACTATTGCAATGAGAGTTGATAACAAAGGATCAATTACTATAAAAAATATAAGAAGGGAAAGAGGAGTCTACAAAAAAGAGTAGACCAATCTCATCTCAAGAAAAACAAACTATTGAAGAGGTATGGACAACTTTCATGATAAGGGTTTCTTCAATGATTTAAACTATGATAATTATACTAACAAGTCTAAAAGGAATACAAATGGTATATGCTCCAATTTTATAGCAATGATGGGATATGATGGAAGATGACTTGGAAAAGATGGATAAGAAATACTTCAAACCATTACAATAAAGTAAATACCACCATTTAAGGGTGTTGGATATTAGAGCATGAAAATTGGTGAATGATCAAAGAGGAGGTCTACACCATGCATAAACTATTAGGATTAAGGTGTCATTAACATTGTAAATCCTTGTAATTATTATTCCTAATATTGTTTGTAAATCACCCATAAGGGATGTACATGTTTCACTTGTAGTGGTAAAAATTATTTATTGGGGACAGTAATTATTGAGTTACTACATTGATAAGTTTTGGAGTTACCGATGGTAGTTATGGAGTAACATTTACTAATGGTAACTGTAAAAATCAAGAGTAATTGAGGGTAGGTGCCACCTTGGAGGAATCATCTATTTTTGGTAGTTATGACATGTGTCATAAATTTGGTAAGTGGTTGTAAGAGAATCTATGATAGCTATAAATTATCATAAGATTCTATGACAATATGACAGCTTATGATGGATATTTATGAGTTGTAAGTTGCTATTCTTAGCTCTAGGAACCCATATTGGAGAGATAATATTTTGGGGGTGTTATGACGAAATCTATGATGATTATGACAACATTTATGACCCCGTAAGTGCCTATTCTTGTCCATGGGCGCCCAAGTTTGCATGGTTCACTATTGAATTGACATGTGGCATGAGCATGTAAGAGGTCATTTAATGTTGCATGTTGGAGTATCCAAGGAGAGAGAAAGTGGATGCCTAGTTTGGGGAGTGAAATACCTCTATAAATACAATGCCTCGTATGTGTTGTTTAATATAGTTTTCTTGTACACAGGTTCTGTCGAATTGAAGGTTGGAGAGACAGAGGAAGTGCATGTATTATGTATTTCAGATTTTGAAGATAATATAACTTGAGCCTCTTTTCTTGGTGGAGTTTTTTACCCAAAAGGGTTTTCTCCACATTACATACTGTGTTATGTGGTTTATTCTTCTATGGTGTTTATTCCTATGTTGTAATTTCATTTCTGTATGCAATCTCTATTCATATTACAATGCTTTAAGATCATAAACATATTGTCATCAAATTTCCATTTAGGTAGTTATTGCCTTCATTTCTAACATTTGGTATCAGAGTCTGGCCATTTTTTATTCTTGGGTGCTAGTGTGAAGGTTGTTTATATGCAGTGGGAGATTTGGTTGTTTTGTTTTGCATATCTTTTGTAGTACTCATGGCTCAATACGCTACCTCAACCTCTCGTTTGGACATTGAGAAGTTCAACGATATGGGATATGAATTGTGGAAGCTGAAGATGCAGGATTTACTTGAGGAAAAAAACCAATGGTTGGTTGTTACAAAAGAGAAGAAGCCCGATGATGTGAGTGCAAAAGAATGGGAAAGGTTGGATAAGAAGGCACAGGGAACTATCTGACCATGTCTTGCAGATTTTATCATGTTGAATGTCTCGAAGGAAGAGACCGCATTCAAACTTTAAAAGAGATTGGGTGATATGTATCATGATAAGAGCATGGTAAATAAACTTTATTTAAAGAAGAAATTATTTTTAGTTAAAATGAAAGAGGGTGATTCCATTGTAGAGCATTTGAATAATTTTAATTTACTTTTGAGTCAAATTGATTCCATAGATGCTACAGTTGACGAGGAAGATAAATGTATACTTCTACTTTGTTCTTTACCTGAATCTTGGGAGAATGTTAAATCCTTGCTATTACTGCTAACCTTGAAGATCCAAAGCTTGATCACCTTGTTGCAACTTTTTTGGCACAAGAGATGAGGAAGAAGACTTCTGAGGGTAACATTGAGGCTCTCAATGTGAGGGGAAGGTCCAAGGGAAAAGGGCCAAAAGGAGAAAAAGTATCAAAGGACAATTCTCTGGGTCAGTCTAAGTCTCCTGGGAAGAAGAACATAGTTAAGTGTTGGAATTGCACTAAAAGAGGGAATGTGAAGAAGGAATACAGAAACAAGAAGAAACAGTGGGATTGCACTACTGATAAATCCTTGAATGTAGGTGAAGATGTTTTACTTTATGCATGCAATGTGGTTTCTAATGATCATTGGTTGGTTGACTCAGGATGCTCATATCATATGACCTCACATAAAGAATGGTTTTCCACATATGAAGAGTATGATGGAGGTAAAGTGTACCTTGGGGACAACTCTACATATCTAATAGTTAAGAAAGGCAAGGTAATGCTGTATTTCAGTGATGGGAGAATTAAAACCCTCCCTGGTGTTTTGCATGTTCCTAGATTGGCTAGAAATCTGATTTCAATTTCAAAGTTAAATGATTTGGGAATGCATGTAACATTTGATAAGCATGGTTGCAGATTTGTGAGAGGAAACTTAGTGGTAGCAAAAGGGAAAATATTGGGAACCTTGTTTAGGCTACATGCCATTATAGTTTGTAATTCCTCTTATATTTCTGAGGCTTCTGAAAACACTTGTATGATGTGGCACCGTAGATTAAGTCACACAAGTAATAATATTTTAAAAACAATTAAGAATAAAGATTTATTGGATGGTTTCTATTATTCTGATGAGCACTTTGATTTCTGTGAGCATTGTGTATTTGGTAAACTAAACAAAACATCATTTCCTTTAGGACGTAATAAAGCAAAAGAGAAGTTAGAGATTATTCATTCAGATGTGTTTGGACCTGTGGATAATGACTCTATCAAAAAATCTCATTATTTTGTCACCTTTATTGATGATGTATCTAGATTTACATGGATTTATTTTGTAAAACACAAATCTGAAGTTTTCACTAAGTTTAAGGATTTTAAAGTCTTAGTTGAAAACCAATTAGGATTAAAGATAAAAATTTTAAGATCTGACAATGGAGGGGAATATTTATCTAAGGAATTTGATGAGTTTTGTAAGCATGCAAGTATAATCAGACAAAGACAACTCCATATACACCATAGAAGAATGATGTTGTAGAAAGGATGAACCAAACAATCATGGAAAGAGCCAGAAGTATGTTGAGTGATTCACAGTTGGAGAAATGCTTTTGGGTAGAGGTTGTGTGTACTTCTTGTTACTTGATTAACAAAACTCCTTGTAAGGCTCTTGATTCGACCTTATGAAGTGTGGATATGTAAGAAACCTTATGTTTCACATTTAAGGGTTTTTTGGCTGAGGCTTTTGTTCATGTGCCTAAGGAAAAGCAATCTAAGTTGGATCCAAAAGCGCAGAAATACATCTTCATTGGATATGGTGAGAATGTTAAAGGTTATAAGCTTTGGGATCCTTTATCCAGAAAAAATGATTTCTCTAGAGATGTTATTTTCAGGGAACTTAGAGCTATTTCTGAACTTAAACAACCAAAAGAGAAAGAAAGGCCAAAGTTAGTGCATTTTGATTTACATTAGGAAGATGCATAGCTAGAAGAACAAAATGAAGGATTGAGGGGTGAAGAAGAAGAAAAAGATTCAAGTGGAAGTAGTTCTGATGACAAAGACTTTGTTGTTACAGAAGAAGTTGAGCATCCAGAAGAACCAGAAGAGTCTCTTACTCAACCCTTGAGGAGATCCACATGACAACAGAACCCAATTGATAGGTATAGCCGACCAGATAATTTCTGTTATGTATTTACTTTATTGAATACTAATGATGAGCCTAGATCCTACATGGAAGCTATTCATGCATATGATAGTGAGTCTTGGCAGCTAGCCATGCAAGAGGAGATGATGGCTTTAGACTCTTGCAACACCTAGGATCTTGTTCATTTTCCCAAAGGAAGAAAGACCATAGGTTGCAAGTGGGTATTCAAGAAGAATTTTGGAGCAGATGGTTCATTGGAGAAGTACAAGGCTAGACTAGTAGCCAAGGGCTACTCCCAGAGAGAGGAGTTGATTTCGGTGAAATATTCTCTCTTGTTGCTAAATTATCTTCTATTATATTTATCTTATCCATTGTTATAACTTTTGACTGGGAAATAGAGTAAATGGATGTTAAGACTGTGTTCTTGCATGGAGATCTTGAGGAAGCAATTTACATACAATAGCCTATAGGGTTTGAGGGAAAAGGGAAAGAAGATTGACTTTACATATTGAAGAGGTCTCTTTATGGTCTAAAATAGTCCCCTATAATGTGGTACTAGTTTGATTCATTTGTTTTGAAATTGGGTTTTTTTAGAAGTGAGGAGGACCACTATGTGTACATTTGTTGTATTGATAATTCTATACTAATCATTACATTGTATGTTGATGACATGTTATTTTTCAGCAATACTAAGGGTATGATCAGTGAATTGAAAGCTTAACTTTCAGGTGCGTTCGATATGAAGGATCTTGGATTAGCTAGGTATATTCTGGGTATGGAGATCAGGAGGGACAGAGGTAACATAAAGATTTGGTTATCTGAGTAAGTATGTGAATACCATTTTACAGAGATTTAGCATGCAGGATTGTAATCCAGTTATAATTCCTTTGCCCATTGGTACTAATCTTTCATTAGGCATGTGTCTGAAGAATGAGGATGATTTTGAGGATATGACTAATGTGCCATATTCTAGTGTTCTAGGGAGTTTGATGTATGCAATGGTTTCTACTAGGCCAGATATTGCCAAAGAAGTGGGAGTTTTAAGCAGGTTTATGTCTAACCTTGGTAGACAGCATTGGAATTATGCGAAGAGGGTATTTAGATATTTAGCTGGTACTTCTGATTACTATTTGGTTTACTTTGGTACTGACAATATGGAAAAGACATTGGACATACATGGTTTTGTTGATGTAGATTGGGCAGGTGACTTGGATAGTCGGAGGTCCACTAGTGGCTATATGTTTACTTTGTTTGGAGGAGTAGTGAGTTGGATGAGAAAAAGGTAGCCCACAGTTGCTTTGTTCACCACTAAAGAAGAGTATATGGCTTCTACCCATATCCCTAAGGAGGTAGTTTGGTTGAGGAGATTGTGTATAGGTATTGGTTTTGATTGCAGGGTCATTTAGATTAGTTATGATAGCCAAAGTGCTATTTGTTTGGCCAAGAATCCTATGTATCATGCTCGAACTAAGCATGTTGATGTACAGTATCACTTTCATTGAGAAATGGTTGCAAGTGAATAGATTGAGCTAAAGAAGGTAGACACTCAGGAGAATATTACAGATGCTTTGACCAAGCCTTTGAGTATAGAGAAGTTTACTTGGTGCAGGGAGGCCATGGGCCTTTTTTCTTGTACTTGTTTTACGTTTTCCTATGGGTATTTACAATGTATAATGTCAAGTGGGAGAATGTTAGGATTAAGTTGCCATTAACCTTGTAAATCCTTGTAATTATTATTTCTAATATTGTTTTCAAATCACCCATAAGGGATGTACATGTTTCACTAGTAGTGGTAAAAACTATTTACTGGGGACGATAATTATGGAGTTACTGTATGGGTAAGTTCCAGAGTTATTGGTGGTAGTTATGGAGCAACATTTACTAATGATAACTTTAAAAATCAATGTAATTGAAGGTAATCATCTATTTTTGGTAGTTATGAAATGCGTCATAAAGTTGGTAAGTGGTTGTAAGAGAATCTATGACATTTGTAAGTTGTCATAAGATTCTATGACAATATGATAGTTTATGATGGATATTTATGAGTTGTAAGTTGCTATTCTTAGCTCTAGGCACCCATATTGGAGAGATACTATTTGGGGGTGTTATTATATAATCTATGATGGCTATGACAATATTTATTACCTCGTAAGTGCCTATTCTTGTCCATGGGCACCCAAGTTTGCATGGTTGACTATTGACATGTGGCATGAGCATGTAAGATGTCATTTAATGTTGCATTTTGGAGTATCCCGTTGGCAAGAGACACTGCTAGGATTCATAAGTGTTGTCATTGATGGCAACAAAGTATATCCCTCATATCCGTAGTACATAAATTACTCATACCGGAAGTCAGTTTGAAGATAAGTTGATCTGGTAATCAAGAACAGATCATATGGCAGGGTCCAACAGATTGGGTTCGAAACTCTCTAATGGTGAAACCTAGCATGTTGCAGATTTGAGTGAATAGTAAGGAGTATCTGAACTATTGTATTCCATAGATTTAGTCTCCGGTGACTAAGCATATGAAAGATATGAGCATTTGAGTATCGGTTAGTGCAGGCAAAGGAAGAACTGGTCAACAGGGTATCAAACCTCAATCCGGATGTGTAAAATGTGTTGATCAAGTAACTTGAGGTGTTATATGATTTTGGCCAACTTAAGTAATGAATTATATGCCTAAGGTTTTGGTGCGCATCATCTACCAAGTATGAATTCAGCCAATAGAACAGTATCTTGCAAATATCCTAAGTGTTCTTGTTGCTAACTAGAAAGTTGATTGAAATCCTTGATGCGGATATATATATATCCAATGGATTCAAGTTTAAAAATAAGGTAGTGATATGTGTATGGATTAAGTGCGAAGAAAAGAAGAGAGAAGTGTGAAGGCAGTAATCTAAGCCCAGAATGTGACAAGGGAGTGATACCAAGCAGAGGAAGAATGAAATATGCTAGATTAGTATAATGAGCCTAACCAGAACTAAACTCTTGCATATACAAATGATGTTCATCAGTTCAAACACTTGGTTATCTTCTGTAAGTTCTGTAGACATTGAGTCTCTTGTAGGTAGTGAGCCTCTTGTGAGCAGTGTGCTCAGGTAGTGAGCCCTAACTGGCAAGTGCCATTTTGTACTCCTTTATTCTTTTAACAGAGAATATAATCTTGGGTTAGTCACCCCATGGTTTTTCCCTTAACAGGGTTTCCACATAAAAATCCTCATGTTATGTGTGTTGATTTCATTTCAGTTCTTATGGTTTCTTATGCTTTCATGTTTTGATATATCACCGAATATTAAGATAAGATAAGAAAGTAAAAGTAAGAAAAATTTGAGATAACTGATTCACCCCCCCTCTTAGTTATCTGCGCGTTTCCAACAATTGGTATCAAAGCTAAGTTCCTCAAAAAAAGCCTAACATCTTGAGGAAGATCTGGAAATCTCAATGGATGCATATGGTATGAAAGAACAACTTCAGTCTGCCCTAGATGATCTTGACAATCCCAATCTGAGGTCAATAATTTGAGAGAGCGACTCAAGGAAGATGATGATTTCATTAATGAGCTGAAAGAAAAACTCAGTAATTCCGTGAAAAAAAGAAAGGAACTACTTCAGAAGTTAGCAAATCAGAATGAAGCCAATAATACTGATAAGGATCTGAATGAAAAAATTAAGCTATGTGAGAAGATGTCAAAAGAAGTTATTATGATAAGACATGAAATGGAATCAGGGGTTATGAAATTCACCCATGAAATTGAAGAGAAGAGAAAGACTGAAGATAACTTAAAACAATCCATCAAGGAGAAAATAGAGGACTGCCACAAAATGGACAAAATAATCAGACATCCTGAATCTAGTCTTGAAGAAACCAGATACAATGAAGAACAACTTGAGAGCCAGATTGACACTCTTAAACAAGATCTTCAAACTGCAAATGAATACAAAGAAAAATTCAATATAAGCTCAGCCCAACTTGAAGTTCTTTCTGAATGTCAAAAGAGGGTACATGATAAGCGTGGCTTGGGATATGAGAAAGGTGAAAGCTTTGGATCTGGTCAAAAGAACTTTGGATTAGGAAGACAAAGAAACAAGCCTAGAAGACCTCCGGTAAGGCAACCAAATGCTCAAAGATATCCATCTTTCAATGGAAACTGCTTCAATTGCTACAAATTTGGTCATAAAGCAACTCAGTGCAGGAACAGAATGATCAGAATAATCCATCCTTCTCCTGTCAATATTTTAGTTGCAAAAAGTATGGTCACAAATCTCATGAATGCAGAAATATGCAAATGAACAATTCTTTCAATGGTAGATGCTTTACATGCAATAGAATGGGGCATATGGCTAATTAGTGTAGATCAAGAGGATATCAATCAAACAAGCAAGAAAATGTTGTGTTACAATTGCAATAAATCCGGTCATATATCTAGATTCTACAGAAGCAGAAATTATGATGGAAAAGGTCCAATGAAACATGATCAGAAACAAGACAAAGGCAAAGGTAAAGTGAATGCGGATGAGATTCAGAAGGAGATGAGCAAAACTTGGGTAAAGAAGAGTATGATGAACCTTGATGATGAGTCTGCACCAGAATCTGGTGCTGGTAACCCTTCCAGAAATTAAAAGGTGAGCTCTAGATCAGGGGGAGCTACAAAGAAGATCAAAATTCCCCCAGCTAGCTAGTAAGTGCCTGAATTCGGCACATTAAGTAAGAATCAGAGGTTGCGGATTAAAAAGGCTTCTTGGAGGTTCATCTAAAATTCATTCAGTTAAGAAATTGAGAAATCTGCTTATAGATTTGAAGAAGTTGTGAGTAGGTCCAGTTCTAATAGCTATCCAGTAAAATAGAATTACACAAACAGATCCAGTATGATCTGAAAATGCAATTTTATGGTCTGCGGATTTGGAGGCATGTTTTGAAAGGCTAAAGTTATGTTGCCAACTCACTTAGATTATAATTTGAAGATCCGCACAATGATTCATGAGAAATTCACTCAAAACAGGGTAACCGGATGACTTAAAATGTGCATTTATTGCAACAAGGAATTAGGTTTTTTTGCAAGGATAAAAGGCTTTCCATTCATCATTTTCAACACTTTGCACTCACGAAGAAGAGAGAAGAGCTCTGAGAAGAGATCCTGCAGATTATTAAAGTTGAAACTAAAGATCAAAATCAAGCAGAAATTTGCTCCGGTAGTTGCAACAAACCCTAAGGTGAAAAAGGTATTTCTTCTCTATAAAATTTCTCTGAATTTTGTTGTTAGAATGCCTACTCCCATGGTTGTGAATGTCACTGAGAGGCCGAGACCTAAATTCAAGAAACACCCTCACAAATCTATAGAAGTTGATCCCTTGGGTGTGTTTTCCCGAATCCCGAATGGTGTTTTGCATGTAGAAGATATTAGGGTTTACATTCATGCAAACATTGAAAACTTTGGATACTTAGAATTGATGGAAATATACCGCAAATAGTTAAGAGATGAGAACTTTGATCTCAAACCAAAATTCAAGGCCCTAAAAGACAAGCACTTTGCACATTGCATACATTTCTCGTCTTTTGCAGAGGACGAGTGCGTCTGGTATGTGTTAAGTAGGATGCATGATAACTTTATGTGGTTAATGAGTCCATTCAAGATAACCAAAGATGATGTCAAGGTTGTAACCGGATTGCACTCAACTGGTGGGTTGCCTGCACTCAAATCTGTGAAAAATCAAACCATAACAGATGCCACCGGATCAAAATATGACAAGAGGGCAATGACTATAGATGATATTATTGACCTAGATGTCAAGTTTGCATCAATTGTAATTGGTTACAAAATTTACCACTCAAGTAGGGAAAATTTTGTGTCTGGTACTGCAATCTATACTGCATATCAGATGGTGAAGGAAAATGCAGATTATGATTTGTGCGGGCTTATGTTGAATCAACTGATGGAGAATTTGTAGAAGATTAAGAAAGATAAGAAAAATTCCTTCAAGTATGGCAATCTGGTGTTGTGTCTATTCTTCTATTACATGAATGAGTTACCGAGATCAAAAGGTCTGATCTAGGCAAATGATAGACCTGTTGCAATTCAAATCAGAGAGAATTTGTATGGACTTGGTGATACACAAGCCCAAAAGACAGCTCTCTGGGGCTACTTCAAGAATTTCCAGAGCATGATGCATGCAAGAGAAAGAATACCAAAATCAATTGTGGAGAAATACAAGGACACAATTTGCTTCATGGTTGACACAGATCAATGCCTAATGGAGGCAGTTGAGCCAAGAACTGTATGGATAATGCCCATGGGCCATGAAGTTGATGAAAACATATTGGAGGTACATGTTCAACACTTGCTAAGCCAACCCAAGGACACTGAGGCAGAGAGGTTTGGCACCTTTGATGAGCTAAACATAAATATACATGTTGAATTAAGGAAGCCTGAGTCAAAAAGAAAAGTGAGGAAGGAGGTTGAAGAAATTGCTAAGAGGTTTGGATTAACAAAGGAGGCAATAGATGCTAATAGAGAAAGAATAGAAAGGGAAAGGGAAGAAGCAAAGAAAGAAAGCGTCCCGGTGGAAGCTTCTACCCGGACAAGATCTACCAGGAGTTATGCCCCTGTTTCTCCTAAAAGCTAAAAGACTACAAAATTAGTAACCAAACCATCTAACAAAGGTGAAAAGAGAAAGAAGACAAAGGCCACATGAACATATGTGAGCCTCAAGGATGATGAAGGCATAGAATCAATTGAGGAGGTCAGAGAATTAAAGAAAGCCAAGAACAAACCCTCCAAGGATGGAAAGAATGATGAGGAGTAGAAGACAAAAGAATTTGTTGAGAGACTCACTCTCTCCATTGAAGACATCATTAAAGAAGTCACTATGGATGGAAACCTACAGCCGGTAACAGAATTCTATGATGAATACAATGATGCAGACAAGAGAATTCTTGAGGAAGCAATTGTCAAGTACTTGAACATCTATAACAAAGCTTTCATTGAAATAATTTCCTTGATTCCTAAAATCCTAGAAGAAGTACTGGATTCAAGAAAAGAAAATGCTAAAGCAAAAGACTTGGAGATCTGGGAATAGATAGTAATACAGTTATGTCCATCTATCACTCCAAAACAAATGGACATGGTTTTTAAGGATAGGAAAGAAGATTTCCAAAGCAAGTCCAGAATGAATAAGCTCATGATTGGAGAAACTAACCAAATAGCTGGTGAGAAAAAATAAATTCTCCAGAGAGACTTGAAAAGGTTTAATCTTCCCATTGTAGAGGAAACAAATGAAGAGCCTTCTGCCATGGATGTTGAAGGATTAAAGAAAATTAATGAAGAACCTTCTGACATGGATGTCGAATGATTAAAGAAAGATGATAAAGAACAAACCGAGGCCCTAGACTCCTCTGTTCCGGAAGAGGATGTGCAGAAAGAAGAAAAAAATTATGTTGGTGGCAATAAGCAAATCAGTCTGGATGTCCCCAAAGAAAAGGAAGTTGAGAGTACAAGAGACACTACAGAAGCAGTACAAAGTTTCTTGGACAAAGAAGTTGTGGAGTTAGATGAACCTGAGTTGATTCAAGGACCACTAGATCTGGATTCTCTCTCTCCAGTTTAGATAATGAAGATAGCATCTTTTTCTCAGGCCAAAGCTAAAGAAAAACTCATGAAATCTCATATGGAGGATAGTGAGCTGCTAAGTATTGCTTCTGGAATGCTAGACAAGATCATGCCCACTTATCAGAATGATCCATCTGCCTCTCCATCCGGTAATCTAAAGAACCTAGTTAATTCTATTAATACACATTTTGAGTCTTTAGAAAAATTAGCAGAGACTAAGGTTCGGAAGGAATTCTTGGGAAAAGGATTCAGTGAGGTACAAGAACTAATTGCTAATGATAGAAAAACCCTAAACATTGGCATAAAGAGCATTAAAAATGCCCTTAAGGATGGTGGGGACATATACAAATTTTGTTTATCCTGGCCTAAAGTGGCAAAAGACATTGAGAAGAAAATGAAAGAACAAGAAGGAAAATTGTCAAGTCTATCTCAGAATTTTGATCCCCTCACTACCTCTCTGGTGAATCAAGAATGCCAAGCTATTGTTAGAATAAATGAAATAAAGAAACTAGTTAAGGAGAAAAATAATATAATGGATAGAATGGGTGAACTCTGAGGGATAATCATCCCTAAGTTAGAGGCAATGCATGATGCCTTGGTAGATGCTCTAAGTACAACCCAGACCAGTGATCCAACAGATTTGAAGAGGGCAGAAGCATATGCATTTTTGTTGAGTGGACACATTTCCATTTTGGATAGGATGAAGAGAAGTTGGGCCACAAAGATTGTACAATTGAAGACTACATTTGGAGATATACTTAAGTATATGTAAGTTTATCTTATGGATTGTATGTACACATGCGGCCTCATATAAATTTTTGCACATTTTTGGTTTGTGGATCCCACCCTTTGCCATTGGAGTAAAGAGCAGTGAAAAATGAGGAATCCAGTCTTAAGGGAGCACTGGTAAGTAGTGTGGAGAAATGGAGCACAAGCTAAGGGGGAGTTACATCGACACTTAGTCATTTTTCACTAAGTGTTACCATCAATGCCAAAGGGGGAGATTGTTGGCAAGAGACACTGCTAGGATTCATAAGTGTTGTCATTGATGGCAACAAAGTATACCCCTCATATCCGCAGTACATAAATTACTCATACCGGAAGTTAGTTTGAAGATAAGTTGATCCGGTAATCAAGAACAAAGCATATGGCAAGGTCCAACAGATTGAGTCCGAAACTCTCTGATGGTGAAACCTAGCATGTAGCAGATTTGGGTGAGTAGTAAGGAGTATTTGAACTATTGTATTCCAAAGTTTTAGTCTTCGGTGACTAAGCATATGAAAGATATGAGCATCTGAGTATCGGTCAGTGCAAGCAGAGGAAGAACTGGTCAATAGGGTATCAAACCTCAATCCGGATGTGCAAAAGGTATTGATCAAGTAACTTGAGGTGTTATATGATTTTGGCCGACTTAAGTAATGACTTATGTGCCTAAGGTTTTGGTGTGCATCATTTACCAAGTATGAATTCAACCGACAGAACAGTATCTTGCAAATATCCTAAGTGTTCTTGTTGCTGACTAGAAAGTTGATTGAAATCCTTGATGCGAATATATATATATATACTCAATGGATTCAAGCTTAAAAAGAAGGTAGTGATATGTGTATGGATTAAGTGTGAATAAAAGCAGAGAGAAATGTGAAGGTAGTAATCCAAGCCCAGAATGTGACAAGAGAGTGATACCAAGCAGAGGAAGAATGAAATGTGCTAGATTAGTATACTAAGCCTAACCGGAACTGAACTCTTGCATATACAGATGTTGTTCATCAGTTCAAACACTTGGTTATCTTCTGTAAGTTCTATAGATAGTGAGCCTCTTGTGAGAAGTGTGCTCGGGCAGTGAGCCCTAACTGGCAAGTGCCATTTTGTACTCCTTTATTCTTTTAACAAAGAATACAATCTTGGGTTAGTCACCCCGTGGTTTTTCCCTTAACAGGGTTTCCACGTAACAATCCTTGTGTTATGTGTGTTAATTTCATTTTAGTTCTTATGTTTTCTTATGCTTTCATGTTTTGATAAATCACTGAATATTAAGATAAGAAAAGAAAGTAAAAGTAAGAAAAATTTGAGATAACTAATTCACCCCCCCTCTCAGTTATCTGCCCTATTTCCAACATATCCAAGGAGAGAGAAAGTGGACGCCTAGTTTGGGGAGTGAAATACCTCTATAAATACAGTGCCTTGGATGTGTTGTTTATATAGTTTTCTTGTACACATGTTCTGCCAGATTGAAGGTTGGAGAGACAGAGGAAGTGCATGTATTATGTATTTCAGATTTTGAAGATAATACAAATTGAGCCTCTTTTCTTGGTGGAGTTTTTTACCTGAAAAGGTTTTCTCCACGTTACATACTATGTTATGTGATTTATTCTTCTATGGTTTTTATTCCTATGTTGTAATTTTATTTCCGTATGCAATCTCTATTCATATTGCACCACTTTAAGATCATAAACATTGTAATTAGATTTCCATTTGGGTAGTTGTTTCCTTCATTTATAAGGGCAACCCATGGGAGGTTTAAATTACTCTAATATAATCTTTGTGAATCCTCAAAATGATTGTGTATTGTCTCCAAAGAAAGAGCAACAATCTAATCAAGAAAATAGAATAAAAAATTAATTTCAAGAGGACACATAAGAATCTTCAAAGAAGGGAGGAGAAAATAATGATACTCCACAAGAATAAAAAAAGAAATGGAAAGATTCCACTCCACCTAATTTATCACTAGCTAAGCCTTGGAAAAAGGTAAATGAGCATGCCTATTATACACCATTGTGGATGTTTTAGGTGACGGTTTTTATTCTACAACTGTTCAACTGCTTAGTGATTGTTCAACTATTTTAATAACTGTTATATGATTGTTATGCAATTGTAGACTTTTAGTTTTTTTTCTAATCTGTGTATGAATGGAAAACTGGGGCAAATTGGGGGGTTCAATTTTACCTTGTTCAGTTTGATGTCCCTATAGGAAGGAAATATTGCAGAGACATTCTGTAAGGAAGTGATGTTCTATTTTTAAAGCACGATTTTGTAAATATTTGTACTCCTGTAATAAATTGTTGTTGTTGAATAAACAAATCAATTTGTTGTGGGTGTTGTGTGTATCTTTTGTATTGCTTTTAATTTTTGTTGCTTAATTCGGTGGTCTAATAAGACTCCTAAATTTAGTCCTGCTCCAAAAACCTCAAAAGTACAATTTGCATTTCCATTCCACCACAAGTTCATATGAGCCCTGTGGAAAAATGGAAAAACTTGTTGGGTCACATATGAAGAACATCCCTCATTTGGAGGACTTCTAAGTGGATTGCAATGATGATCATGATGTAAGGAAGAGGAGATATTTGAGAAATTGACTACATTCTAGATGAAAGCTTTTGGAGTAGTAGAGGTACCAAATCAACTATCAAATGATGGAAAAGTTATATAGGAATCTTATGAAGTAGATAAGGTGTATCAAGACCCCATTTCACCTTTGGATTGGTTAGAGGAAAAAATAACCTCTCTAGAGGAAATCACAAGGGAAGTCTTGGAAGTTAGAAAGACTTGGTTAAAAAAAAGGTTGAACAATTACAAAAACAAGGTCTTACATTGATCTATACAAAAGAAGATGTCAAGAGGAATAGAACAAAGAAGAATAAGGATGAAGGGTCTTATAGATAGTTGGAAGTGGAAGAAAAAGAGAAAGATGAAGAATCTCAAGAACTACCTCATCCTCAAAAGAAGAAATCAAAAGGAAAGAATGTTGTTGCCAACAAGGAATCCAAGAAGGCTACCCCAAATAAGGAGCCTAAAATTGTATATAAAAGAAAGCTGACAAAAGTTATTCAGGAAGAAGAAGAAATAGAAGAGGAAGTTGCTCCATTGAAGAAGAAGAAAAAGGCCAAAGATACTTCCACCTCTACTCAAAATGTTCCTTCACTCTTCAGGTTGTAATGTATCTTCTCAACCTACCTTGTTTATAGAATCCATCCCTTCCTAACCTACACAATAGGGTCCTATACTGTAGCAATTTCCCCAACTTATTCCTATTTCAACACAAGTAACCATGCCTATAGTACAAGATGCTATACCATTGTCCACTGACACTTGTATTCCTTCTCCTCCTTCACATTCATAAGAAAAACTTGGAGAATTATCTATATTCCCATACAAATGAAAGCATCTCACCCTTATCTCATCTACAAATCAAGTAAATAATCTATACAAGTATAAAATGGCATACCCTTACTATGCAATGTGGTGTAGTACCTTGTAAGAGTTTTTATCTCTTTGGAATTAGTATTTTGTTATACATCCCTTCCCCTTGTAGCTACTCAATCTTATTTTTCATTCTTTGGGTGAAATTTTGGATGAAGATTCCAACACTTGTCATCTCATTTTCCTCCAACCTTGCAATGAGAGCAATAGTTTTTAGCTTTACGCATACTCAAATCAACTTGTTTTCTACCTTCTTTGAGTATGTCTTAACCTTCCTCTTTGCTTTGTCTTTCAGATTGGCTTCCTCCTTTCCCATCCTTGCCATGGAGCATATGTTCCTTAGTGATGTTTTCTTTGCAAATCATACCATAGTCATTACTTCTTACACAACTAGTGCAAGGAACAATAAACCTACACCATTGTGACATATGTCCTCTTCTCTTACAAATAAAACAAAATATGGACTCTTTACCTCGTTTCCACACGTGTGTATTAAAACGTAGTTGTTTCCATTCGACGTCAACTTTCATATTAACTATTTATCTAAAATAGAAAAAAAAATATACTATCTTGATATAGATTCTTTTATCTAGTTCATCATATTTTTTTCAAATTTTTAATAAGTTTTACTATTTTTCCTTGACATGGTCACCGACCTAATGTTTTGTGTTGATAACCTACTTTTAGTAAAAATAAAAAGAAAAATATAAATAATAATTAAACTATTAAAATATATATTTTTTTGAAAACTGAACTTATAGATCTACAAAAGGGTATTTTTATGTTTTTTAAAAAATGTTATTTACACGAGTAGAAGTTGTTGAAATATCAAGTTTTTCAAATAATTTTTTTTTTGGTAAATTGGCCTCATTGTGGTGCTACATATGCATTTAGCCAACAATTTTAGTTGGAAAAGTTGTGGACATATCTAACTTAGCTAGAATGAATCTTACAAGATCATATGTTTGACCAAAATTGATTTTTAGTTGGAAATATTTAAATTCACTTGTACTGATAAGTTGGTTGAAAGTGTGACATAACTTTGTGCTTTTACCCACACACATTTTAATATTTATTTAAAATATATATTTATCAAAATTGGAAAAAAGTATATCCATGCACTAAAGTTTCAAGTTATAAGTACACTAAAAATTTGAAGAAAATAAAATAAAATTTACTATATAAAGATTGACATCTCATGTAACTTCACTTTTCAGCATTTTATCAGCAACTAAATTATAATGTCATTTTATTAAATACTATATTCAAATAATTTTTTAATTTTTTCAAAAAAATACAAATATAAAATATACTAAAAAATATTTTATTAGTTTACATCATTTCAAAATTCAAAACATATATGTTACTTTTTAGTGATTCAAGTTTAAAAGTTGGATCAGTGTTGGTCGTTTCCTTTGTAAAAGTGTGACACAACTTTGTACTTTTACCAGGTGACACTGTGTACATTTGGCAATTGATACTGACTTTGGGCTCTAAGACAGTCACCGCCAAAATGCCCTTTCCACGAACCACAGATTCCTCTATTGGCGTTCCTTCAAGTTTTGAAACCTAAACCTTCCCCGACACACCACTATGAGAAGTTATCGGCAAAAATGGCACTTCACAAACTTACAAGTTTGTCGTCACATGCTATCGGCAAATTAGTGATTTTGCAAACTAAAATATTCACCGATACAAAGCTTTAGCCATCAAGTCCCTTTATCGGCAAAGTTTACTTTTTACGAACCCTTTGATGACTTATCAGCAACTTTTGGAAACCACAAATTAGTTGAGACTTAACACTTTTCTTCTATCAGCAATATTCCAAACCCACGAACTAAGAAAACTTTGACTTCAATTTCCTCCCCTCAGTCATAGCTTCAATCGACGAAGCTATTATCAGTAAAGTGAATTATTGGTGAACCTAAAGGTTCACAAACTAGAGATTTTGCCCACAAAATTCTCAAACTCTCAACTTCACTGACAATGAAGGAAGCTTCATCCAAAGCTCACTTAAAGTGCAATCAGCAAAAGTTCCCACCAACAAACTAAAAAGAAATTGGCAACTTTGAACAATTTGAACTTCCCTTGAAGACTTGGTCAATGAAATCACCCATCGGTGAACTAAACTATTGGCGAACTGGAGACTTTGCGAACTAGAGATTTTCCCAACAAGGCTTGCCTTCGATAAACTTTGAAAATGAGATCTCGCCCTTACAGCTCATCAGTAAACTATCAAATTGGTGAACTGCTGGGTCAGCAAACTGAGCAACTCGCAAACTGGAGAAATCACCAATTAGCTATAAATTAGCCAATTTTTGCCCAATCTCAACCGAAATTGAACTGGGGATACCCAATTGGGTCTTTAACAAGATGATGTCCTCAGTTTGGCCAAAAAAATATGATATTTCCTCCTAAAACAAAAACCAAATCTGCAAAGAAAACAAATCAGAAAAGCAACTTAGAAATGTTTTTGGTGATACAGGATTGCTGGTGAACCCGGATGCTCTTGCATTAGACACGCTGAGTAAGAGAAATGTTCCTTGAGGCTACAACTCAAGAACATCTTGGCAAGTCTGAAATAGAAATCCCATACTTAACCAATTCATAAGCTTGCATCCAAGAAGCTTCATCAATTGGTTTACCTTTCCACTGGACAAGATACTCCATGTATTATTTTCCCCTTGTTCATTTAGCCACACGAGAATCAATCACTTGATCAACCTGTTCAAACTATTTTTCAGGCAACTGATCTATCCATTCACATTTATCATGAACATCTAAACTGAATCCCTCTTGTGTGCTTGATTCCCCTTCATAATATCGATACAAATCTGCCACATTGAAAATGGGCGAAATATCTACACTTGGTGGAAGTTCTATTTCGTAAGCATTGGATGAAAACTTATACAAGACCTTACAAGGTCCAATCTTCTTCCATTTAATTTATTGTAAGCTCCCTGCAGGAACCTATCCTTTCACAAGTGTGCCAAGACCAAATCCCCAACCTGAAACTCTTATTCTCTCCCATGAATATCAACATGCTCCTTGTATTTGGCGACACTTTCTCCAAATTTTCTTTCACCTGTTTATGAAAATCATGGATATACTCTACAAAATCTTTAGCCACAACACTCATTCGAGTCAAATCAACACTATCACACAATTCATCTACCCCTCTTGGGTTGTAACCATACACAATGTGAAAAGGACTTTTCCCTACACTCCAATTGACTAAATTATTATAGGTAAACTCTGCCTGAGCCAAAACCAAGTCCCACTGGTTCGGCTTATCCCCTACCAAACATCTCAATAAATTTCCCAGATTTCTATTTACAACTTCTGTTTGACCATCACTCTAAGGATGGTACGCTGAACTAAAACCCAGCCATGCACCCATTTTCTTCCACAACATATGACAAAAATGACCCGCAAACTTCACATCATGATCTGAAATTATACTCTTATGTAAACCATGTAATCTAACTACCTCATTGAAAAATAATGTAGCAGTGTGGGAAGCATCATTACTCTTTTGACATGGAATAAAATGAACCATTTTTGAAAATCTGTCAACAATGACAAAAAATAGAATCATTACCTCTCTGTGTTCGAGGCAATCCCAAAACAAAATCCATACTTATGTGTTCCCACGGTCTTCTTGGTATAGGCAATGGCTAATATAAACCAATATTCTGCTCAAATTCCTTAGCATGTTGACAAACCCTACATCCTTGTACCAACTTCTTTACATCTGCGACCATACCAGGCCAAAAATATCCTTTGTTCAATAGTGCCAACATTTTATCAACACCAAAGTGTCCACCTAAACCACCACTATGCTTCTCCTACATCAAATTATCCCTCATTGACCCTTGAGGTATACACAATCGTTTCCCTTTGAACAACAAGCCTTCCTAAATAAAATATTCCAACCAGAGTGTTCTATCTTTCTCTATTGGATTCATACAAGCAGTCCATGCTTCTTTAATATCAACATCATCCTTATACAATTCTCTCATAGAATCAAAACCAACCACATTCATCCTCAATTAATTCAACAACAGACATCTCCTACTCAATGCATCAGCTACTCTATTAAATTTTCCACTTCTATGTTTCAAAACAAAAGAATAACTCTGCAAAAATTCAACCCATTTTATGTCTCTGATTCAACTTACCTTGGTTGTTAATAAACTGCAAAGCATGATGATTAGCATACAACACAAATTCCTTTGGCAACAAATAATGTCTCCATTTCTTGAGTGCCTATACAATTGCATAAAATTCTTGATATGATACACGGAATATTTCTTCTTTGCTTCATTCAACTTCTCACTAAAGTATGCACAATCAGTTTTCCTTCTTGACTAAGGACACCTCCAATCTCTGTCCCACTTGCATCACAATCTACTTGAAAAACTTTCCCAAAATCATGGAGCACCAAAACTAGTTGTTCAATCACCTTACTCTTCAAAATTCTAAAACTCTTTTTAGCTACTGCTATCCACACAAACTCTTTCCTATTACCTCTCATTGTTAGTAATAGGTGTACAAATTCCACTGAAATTACGAATGAACTTCCTATAGAAGCTTGCCAAACCAAGAAAACTTCTGGCTTCAAACATGCTACAAGGTGAAGGCCAATCCACAATCGCCTTGACCTTTTCTGGGTCTATTTTTAGACCATCACCAGAAACTACAAACCCCAAAAAACCAACTCCTCCTTCATGAAACTACACTTCTTCAAATTTACTAGCAATTTATCTTTTCTTAACCTCTACAATACTGCCCTAACATGCAACAAATGTTCTTCTTTTGTTTTACTAAAAATCAAAATATCATCAAGATATACAATAACAAACTTACCAAGAAATGGCTTCAATATTTCATTCATCAACCTCATGAAGGTGCTGGGAGCATTCATCAACCCAAACGGCATCACCAACCACTCGTACAATCCATCTTTTGTTTTGAAAGTAGTCTTCCACTCATCCCCTTCTCTGATTTGAATTTGATGGTACCCACGTTTCAAATCAATCTTTGTGAAATATTTTTCTCCACGTAAGCAATCCATCATATCATCCATCAGTGGCAATGGAAATCTATACTTGATTGTTATTTTGTTTATAGCCCTCAAATCTGTACACATCTTCTATTCTCCATCCTTCTTTGGTGTCAACACTGCTGGTACAACGCATGGACTAAGACTTTCCCTGATCAGACCCTTATCCAACAATTCTTGTACTTGCCTATTTATCTCCTCATTCTCCATAGGCATCATCCTATATGGTGCCTTGTTTGGTAAACTCGCACTAGGTATCAAATCCATAGAATGGCTAATGTCTCTCATAGGTGGCAATCCATCCAACAACTCCATCATTATATATGAATATTCTTCCAGCATCTCTTGAATTTCCATGGGTGGCTCTTCTTGGCTTTCTATTGTCATAGTTGCTGCAGGCTTGGGAATAAAGGCAAAACACGCTCCTCCTTTCTTCAACTCCTTTAGAAATTTTTTTCTAGAAATCAAACATAACCTAGAATTACTTTCTACTTCATCTTCCTTATCCTTATAGGATTTAAAGTATACTCCTTCCCATCTTTCTTTATCCTATACGTATTTGTCCTCTGATCATGAATAACTTGTCTATCAAACTGCCATGGTCTACCTAGCAAAATATGACATGCATCCATCGGCATTGCATCACACAAAATTTCATCCTTATAACTACCAATTTGAAAATTAACTAGACATTGTTCACTTACCACCAATTGATGCTCTTTCTGCAACCAAGAAACTTTGTAAGGTCTGGGGTGCTTCAACCGTTTCAACTTTAGTTTATTAACCATTTCTTCAAACACAATATTGTCTGTGCTTCCACTATCTACTATCACCTTACAACATTTACCACCTGACTTACATTTGGTTCGAAACAAATTTCTCCTTTGAACAGGTTTAGATTTCTCCTTCTCTAGATTCAACAAAATCCTTCTCAACATCAAGGATTCTCCATCCTCAGGATCTTCTCCACACTTTGACGAAGCCACACTTTCACATTCTGCTTGCGCCACATTCACTCGTGCATCTTTTCCTTTTCCACTAGTTATTTGAGGACATTCAAATGTACGATGTCTAATCTCTCCACATTGGAAACAAGTGCCACTAAATCCTCTTCCTCAACCTCTTCCAAAATATCCTCTGTCTCTGAAATAATCACCCCTTCCTCTTGAGTAATCTCCTCTTCCTTTACTTTCTTGGATATTTATTTGTGATGAATTAGCCTCTCTTTTTTAATTTTGGTATCCTCTTCCACATGAAAATTTACCCCTCTTTAGAATTATTTTTCTTTTTAGCAAGCATATCTTCAGCCTTCAGGGCATATTGGTAGGCTTCCTCAACACTTGTGATTCGCACCATGCTTATTTCATCTTGAATGGAGTAGTGCAATCCATTTATATATCTCAACACCTTATCAGCATTATCATCAACATGACCAACCTGAATATTCAGTCTGTAGAATTCTTCAGTATATTCTTGTACATTCTTCTCCTTCTGCTATAGATTCTACAATTTCTTGAATAAAATAATTTGATAGTCTGCAGGCAGAAATTTGGCCTTCAATTTGGTTATCATTCTTTCCCAAGTTTGAATTTTCTCCATTCCCTTTATCTGTCTTTCATTCTAAACATGATCCCACCATAGGAAGGCATGACCCTTCAATCTCGTGTAGGAAAACTTCACCTTCTTGAGGTCTTCAATCAATTCAAAGTCAAAATACTTTTCCATCTCTGATATCAAGTTGATTAATTCTTCTAAATTTAAACTACCATTATAACTGGGAGGTTCTAAACGAGGCTTACTATTTATTTTGGACATTGCTCTTAGAAACTACTTTCTGATTCATCTCCTTCATTTGCATCATCTTCTCTCACTTCAACTTCTTCTTCATCCTCACTCGCATGTTCAACATGTACTCTATGATGTGCCATCTCTATAGCATCTACCTGTGCGGTTATTCCTCTCAACATTTCTGCAATCACCATATCTCCTCGTGGTCCTCTTCTACCACATCCTCTCTATGCCATGTCTTATTTAGATTCTCTACAGTTGCAGGTCTACACGTGCTCTCCTCTACCCACAAAAAATAGTAGAATCTCTTCTTTGACAAGTCCATAGCCTCCTTAGGAAACTTGCTCTAATACCACTTGGTACATGACTAAATTTAGGAATCTTATCAGACCACCAAATTAAGAAGCAAAAATTAAAAGCAATACAAAAGATAACACACCACACCCACAACAAATTGAATTGTTTATTCAATAGCAACAGTTACAGGAGTACAAAGATTTACAAAATTATGCTTAAAAATAGAACATCACTTCCTTACAAAATGTCTCTGCAATATTTCCTTCCTACAGGGACACCGAACTGAACTAGGAAAAATTGAACCCCCCCAGTTTGTCACAGTTTTCCATTCATACATAGATTTGAAAAAAAACTAAAAGTTGATAGTTGCATAACAATCATATAACAGTTATCAAAACAGTTGAACAGTCGCCAAGTAGTTGAATGGTTGTAGAATAGAAAACTGTCGCCTCAAACATCTGCAATGCTGTATAATAGTCGACACTATATACATTCAACAATTGATACTGACTTCAGGCTCTAAGATAGTCACTAGCAAAATGCCCTTTCCACGAACCATGGAGTCCTCTATCGGCATTCCTTCAAGTTTTGAAACCCAAACTTTCCTCGACACACCACTATGAGAAGTTATCAACAAAAATGACACTTCGCAAACTTACAAGTCCTCTGTCACATGCTATTGGTGAATTAATTAGTTCACAAACTAAAAGATTCACCGATACAAAGCTTTAGCCATCAAGTCTCTTTATGATAAAAGTTTACTTTTTATGAACCCTTTAACGGCTTATCAACAACTTTTGGAAAACATGAACTAGCCGAGAGTTAACATTTTTCTTCTATTGACAATATTCCAAACCCATGAACTAAGAAAACTTTGACTTTAATTTACTCCCCTTGGTCATATCTTCAATCAGCGAAGCTTTTATCGGTAAAGTGAATTATTAGCAAACGTAAAGGTTCACAAACTGGAGATTTTTCCAACAAAGTTCTCAAATTCTCAACTTCACCGACAATAAAGGAAGCTTTGTCCAAAGCTCACTTAAAGTGCAATCAACAAAAGTTCCCACCAACAAACTAAAAAGAAATCGGCAACTTTCAACAATTTAAACTTCCCTTGAAGACTTGGTCAGTGAAATCGCCCATCAGTGAACTAAACTATTGGCGAACTGAAGAGTTTGTGAACTATAGATTTTCCTGACAAGGCTTCCCTTCGACAAACTTTGAAAAGGAGATCTCACCCTTATAGCTCCTCGGCAAACTGTGACATCGGCGAACTGTTGGGCCAGCAAACTAAGCAGTTCGCAAACTAGAGAAATCACTGATTAGCTATAACTTATCCAAGTTTTTCCCAATCTTCACCAAATTGAACTAGGGATACCCAATTGGGTCTTTAATAAGATGATATCCTCAGTTTGGCCAAACAAATTTGAAATTGCCTCCTAAAACAAAAACCAAATCTATAAAGAAAGCAAAGCAAAAAAGTAACTTAGAAATAAAATATGTTTTTGGTGATAGAGGATTGTTGGTGAACTCGGATGCTCCTGCATCAGTTTTGCATCTAAATCTCTAGCACTTGGGAAGTAAGGACATGCATATAAACCAATCATTATGGGGAATTGAGCCCCTATCCTATGCTTTTGTCCCAAGTCTTTGTGAGTATCACAAAGTTAGCTTATTAACTCCAATAGTATCATCCTATTAGTAGGATACTTAGGCAATTTGTAAGGAGACCTTATGAATCCCTCCATCCTAATGTAAGTGAATTTTGGGAATTGGATAAACCAATTTCCATATTGCCTAATTATTTCTGCAGCATCTAATGACAACCTTTGAGTCAAATCACCTACTAGGATCCTAACAATATACATAGTGAAAGAATACCCTCTTATAATGGATCACCAAATTCTTGAATTATAGTTGAGGGTAGCAATCATATACCTTCCATTATCCTAGATTTGATCCTATTTCTCCTCTCTTAGTCAATTTGGAATAAATAACCTTCCTTGCTAATGAATATACCAAGTAGAAGTCATATAGAAGCTCCTGATGTCATCCACTTTTTGTCAATTGTGCATGTAGGTTGTCACCAATCAATTAGGACCAATGAATCATCTCTTTTTTCTCCAATATAGTATGGATAAACTTGAGCATCCATGGCATGAATGTTGCAGCAGTAGGTAATCCTATTATCCTACTCAACAAGGTCACCATGTCACTTATTCCTATTTGGAAGTCACTCTCGAGGAGTGTCTTTGAAATCTTAGAAATAGTCTATCTAACTATGATAATCCACCTCTTGTTTATTGACCCAGACAGCTATAAGGGTCTTGGTTGTAGCAAGCCAACCCTTTGGCTTCAGGCAACTCCACAACCTCTCCATGGTAAGGAATCTAGAATGTCTCAATAATTATAGATGGAGAAAGGTTTACTAACTCTCTACCATCAGTAGTTCTATTTTTTCTTTAGCCTGCATCACAATGCTTGGCACATGCAACCACAAGTTTTGGACACTAAGAAAAGATGGGAAATCCTATAGCTTGGGAAATTCCATTGTGAACCATTCTCTTTTTTCTATTGGATGTAGAATCTCCATACATTCTTATTATTAATTCATGTAGGTCAACATGACCTAAGTTTGTATTTGATATGATGTCCCAAGAAGAATGAATTTTTGAAGGTGGGACTACTCCTTAGAATTCATACTTCATCTTCTTGGCTCTTGACATGTAACCCTATAAAAAGCCAAGAAGAAGTCATTAGATTCGAAATCGACCTTAAAATCCTAAGTAATAAAGGGTTTAAGTCACTTATAGAAATTTGTGTGGTTTTAGTGGACATTTGAACTTTAGGGTTTTACATTTGAAATCCCTTTCTCCAAGTAAACTCTATAAAAAAATCAATTTCTTAGTTAAATGGATTTATAAATTCACTTTGCAAAAAATCAACAAGGTATTGGGCATTGAAATTTAACATTGGAAGTTAAACAATAAGAACCAGTTCTGCAATTAAAAGACTATGCATAAATTTAACCCTTTGGAAATACATTGTTCTGAAATACATGTAAAAATAACAAGGACTACTAGTTCTTAAGTTCTCAGGTGAAATATCCAGAAGTTGAGTTAAATCCCAAAATTTGGTTTTCTTATTTTTTTGCAGTTTTCATCTAAGTTTAAAGTTTACAGAAAACAAAAGGAGGTCATAAGATATAGGTATTAGTTTAAATGTCCTCTTGTCTATCCAAATCCCACAATTAGATACATCTCAACATTTTCACTTAAATGTTTTTGTTTCAATCTTTCTCTTAATACAATTAAATGCAAAAATATTTAGGACTTTCAGAGATCAACCTAAAAGGTTAAAACTCTGGTCTTACACCAAAATCCCATAATTTGCAATTTTGAAATATTTTTCACTATGTCACAAAAAACTAACTTTTTCAAAACTTTCATGTAAAAAATCCAAGGAGGTCTAGACATGAGTAAAAAGTGTTAAAGTTCACTCCTCCATTAGAATTCCACAGTTGAATTTTTCTTAAGGATTTTCTCTAAGTTGCTTGTTTTTAGTTTTGTCATTGAATCACCAAATGCAATTATCTTTAAGATTTCTGGAGATCAACCTAAAAGACTAAAACTCTATTCCTCCATCAAAACTCCACAAATTACCATTTCATAAGTATTTTAATTATATTTTAAATCAACTTACTTTCAGAAATGAGCGTGGGAAACTTAGGGAGGTTAGGACATACAATTGAAATGTTACAAGTCCATTCCTCCAATGAAATCATGCAACTTAGACCCATTAAGTTTAAAAGACAAAATAAAAGTTACAATGTTTTGTGGGGATTCGACTCGCATCAGGGGATTTCAAACACTTAGTGGTTTTTTACCCAGGGCATCATGAATTTTGAAATTTTTAAAAACCTAATCATTTTCCCTAATTCCTAAAATTCACATTTTGTGATCACATTATGAACTACGGTTAGGTTAACTGCTGAATTGTCCATGTCAACAATGTTCTTGGATTGATGGTTTAAATTGAATTTTGAGGAGAATTATAGTGAAGAACATTTGAACATGCATCATTTCAATCATGAATAGGATGAAATCCACCTACTAGTTTTAGAATTTCGATGAATATGTTTAAACAACTAAAATCAAGAAGCCCTAGCTCGCTATAAAAGGCTTAGGGAGGTGGACAATAGACTTCAAAGTCTTCACTTATCGTATTAAATGCACTTGGTATAAGAAAATGTTGCTTGAATTAGTTGAAATTTTTAGTGTAGATCATTTTGAGGTCGCATGAAGGTGCTCAAATCACTAAAGCTTAAGAACGTTTGAATGCAAAGTGATGAAATGGTCGATTGAATGCATTTTATAGTTCTTTGAAACCTGATATGTGCCGCCAATAATGCACAAAAAGTTAAGTGAAAGATTGACACGGAAAAGAACTTCGCAGGAATCACTAAGAGTGACAGACATTTACACTTTGTCATAAAGTGGAAGTAACACCTCGAGAGCCCACAATTCTACAACTAACAAAACTTAAGCAATTTGACATTTCACAACTCGGTGATAGGAACATTCAAAAAATGTAAGGACGTCAGAACATATAAACAAAGCATAAGTTGTCCAGTAGTAAATTAAGATTCTAGAAAACATATTTCAAGCATTTCAACATTTAAATAGACTTAGGTAGTTTTGCAGTAAAAGTTGGGACATCAAGAGATATAAGAAATATAGTGTATTTCTGGTAGTATGTCAAAATATTGCAACCAAAGGAGATCTGCAAAGAAAATTAGGATGTTGGGAGGTCAAGAGTCTGGAAGTCTAGTAGTCCCTCAAAAGTTTGTGAATTGACAAAAGACTTGAAACTTAAGATTTTAAAAAGATAACCAACTCAAAACGTTTTCTAATGACTCAAGAAGTTAATACAAGTCGTCTTAAGATGTCATGCCCACACTTGCTCATGAGCATGAATACTAACACAATAATTGTTTTTCTTAAAATAACAACTCTACTATGAATTCATTGCACTACACATAACAATATAATGTGCACTCTCAATGTCGTAGCGTGTACACACAACAATGTGTATGTCGCATCATATGAGAGAAGGACCCATGAAGTTTACGTGACGAGGAATCCACTTCACTCACAAACCAATGAATTACTTTTCTTAATTTTATTAAAACTATATGAAATTGCTTAAATATTCCTTTTTAAGACTTAAAAATGACTGGCAACTAGGTCATCTATTCAAATGACGATCAATTAATAGAGTTATCAAGTTCTCACAAAATATGTCACCTTGGATCTATCAATCTTTCACCCTAGCTGACATACAAGAAAGTCAGATATCTAAAAGTAAATTTATAACTAAATGAATATAAAACAACATTTAATTATTACTAATTAATTCATTACAAATTTCAATCTATTTTTTCACTTTTAACATTTGTATCCAATTTAAATTTTAAATGAAATTTTTATTTTAATTGAAATGTTTTGCAAAGAAAGATTAAATTTGCAAGAGCACAATTGAGGCTTATTTAAATTTACAATCATATTTAATTTCATTTTAAAATTATTTTATTTATCATCTTAACTATTTAATTATCTTACAACAAAGTCACAAAATTAAAAAATGACTTAATTTATTAATTATTAAAATGTTGAAAAAATTAATTATCCCATATCTAAACTATTTATTTTAAAGTAGACACCTCGCCTAGATTAAATTGAATTAAAAACTCTAACTTGTTTTGATTGTTAAAATTCACTATAAAAATTTTAACAATAAAGGCTTAGAAGATATTAATTAGCATACATAATCATACAAAAATATTTATTTAATTATTTATTATTTATTTAACTATTTTCCAACATAACCATATTATAAGGTCAATCTAATTTAATTTGATTATTTAAATTATTTAAACTATATCAAAGCCCCCAAAGTTCAATTTAATTTAATCACACAATTAACATAATTAAAATCTAGTTTATAAATAATCAAAACTAGATTACTCAACTAACTTAATTAAATTCTAAATAATAATTAAATATTAGAAATTAGAACATCACCAATAAATCTTAAATATAATATGATGTAAAATATTAACTATAATAACTTACTACACAATTACATTATAAATCATGTCACATCTATAGATAAATAAATAATTCATAAAATCAAATGACTAACTAATAATAAATAAAAGTAAAAGAACTAATTCAATCTCCAACTTCCATTTTCTTATCATATCTTTTATTATATTCATTCATATAATGATAGCCCTAAAAGTGCCCTAATTCCCCTCATTCAATCCTATCCAACCATTTTAATCAAATCTCAACTCTCCATCCTATCATCTACACATCTATAAACCAACTATCATCTTTGAAGGGAAATTTATAGCCGTAAAGATAAATTTCCTCATAACCCTATGAGAGATATTTATGCAAACAAGTATTTAGAAATCTATATGCAAAAGAATAAGCAAACATACCATCAAGGTGACACAAGATATACCCTGGGAAAACCCTCATTGAAGGAAAAAACCCAATCTCCAAAAGCATTCATATCCATTGTATTATCTTATGAACAAATATTACAATACATAGCCTCCATAATACTTTTGAATCATCAAGCTCCCTAATTGCACTCCATGTGAATAAGAAAATGAGAATTATGTAACCACACATCCCAATCCATGCTTCCTCTCCTCACAAATGCAACCTCCAAGAGAAACTCAATCTTGGCTACACAAGCCAAACAAATAACAAACCAACCCTAAACAACTACTCATGTGCTTTCTTTTATAGAGATAACCTTGCACAAATCCACTAAGTGGTATTACATTACCATGTCCCCCAAAACCATGAGCTTACTAAACCATGTCCCCCTCATTTAATAATTGGTACTAAATTTTCCCAATATTAAAATATTTTCCCAATGTGCAACCCACATTAAATATTTTTCCAATGTTACATACAACTTTTATAAGTAACCTCAAATAAATATTTAATGTGGCTAAACACATCACTTAAGATGCACCACAAATAAATATTTATTTTACATAATTAAATAATTCATTTTATGCAAGGTGTACAACACACCTTTTCCTAACATCTCCCACTTGTTGTATACATTGCATAAGGGATCAACAAAGTAAACTCAAAGGTGATCAAGGAAATAATTCATATGCCCAACATGTACCATGTAAACATCCATGTGCTCCATCAAGATACCTACAACAATAATCAGGGTGACCACCATATCAAACAAGAACCCTCTCATTCTCCATCATGCCAAACCATGAAAGATAAGATCCTCCAAAGAGATGCCACACTAAACTATCATATAGAAGCATGAAACCTGCATCAAACAATATCCAAACACAAACACAAAATCCAATGGTAACAAATAGGCCTGAGTAGCTGACAAGAATCAATCACCATAACTAAAATAGCAACCACAGCCAGTTGCTAACACATCCAACTAACCATACCTCCAAACCAAGGGTATACCAAATGTAACAAGTAGACCTTATGCCATCAACATATCTAACCCAAATCACAATGCTCACAAGTCCCTGTGTATACTCAATCCTACATAAAAGAATTCCTCCAAAGTAAAAGCACAAACATGTGATAACAAAACCTCAAGACCCTCCACACTTCAGTATAATGAGAACATTGAACAAAAGGACACCTATACATCCTGGAACTCCCACTACATGAGTAAATGTCAAATCTGAAAAATAGATCAAGGCATCCAAAGATCCACTAATAGCACTCACATAGAAGATGTGGCTAAATCCTCTATCACAAGTCCATATCTCTCCCAAGTCCTCCACATCATAAGAGAAAAAGATCAATGAGTCTCATAATGGCTCCATGAAAACCTCAACTCCAATGTCATGTGAACACAAACATCTAGTAATAAGCATTAGACCAACAAGAGAGAACTTGAAAATCAAAATCATGTCCTCCAAACACCAATGTGCTATAGATATGAAAAAGTATGGTCTCCTTCCTAAAACCCCAAATCAAGAAGCCTCCACAACATCCAAATAATCAATATGTAAGCCTCTCAAAACCAAAGGTAGATCAAACAAAACCTCCACTCCCTAAACAAGGAATATTCCCAAAGCCACTACCATCTCCATTACACACAATGACCTCAAAAATTAGGATCAAACATAAGGAGATAACAAATCATAACCATGCATCTACTCCTCAAACAAGTCCTTGAAACTAACATCCATAGCTCAAGACTCAACCATACATGAGGATACAAGACACAAAGAAAGAATGCATTTGAAAATCAGGTGGGCAATACCTATCAAATCATTCACCGCCAAGAGGACCAAGAGTGGGGAATGAGATTACTCCTCCAAGATGCACTGAGCCTCAATGCCTCTCTCCAAGAACAATATACTCAATAGCTCCATGTTGAAATCATGTTCAACCTAGGTGTAGGCTCCTCATTCTTCCTGCTAAAACCTTATGAAAGAGTAACCATCCCAACAAATAATCTCTAAGTAACAAGAGATATCTAGCCTCACCCAAGTCTCCAAGTATCCATGAGCACCTCCATAATCAATCCATGCTAAACTTCAAATGCAACACCGCACTATCATGAAGCTCCCAAACAAATGACCAATGAACTCAATACCAAGAGAACCAACAAGATCATTGTCAAAGATCCCACTGTATGTCTGCATAATCTAGGAACACGTCATGACATCATGATCTAACATTTCCTCAAAAGGAAGAACATAAGTCTCATAAGAATATACCCTACTCCAAAGAGCACTTGTATCATGCCAAAACTCTAATGTGCAATCAAGTGTCAACCAAGACACAATACCATCCACCCTGTAAGAAAGGATCGCCTGTCAAAATTGACAAACCATAACCAACACCTCAACCAAAGACTCCAAGAGTCCTCCATGGTACCAAGATGTCAAAATCTCCAAATCACATGAAGATAACCATCCCTTGTCAATAGAATTCAAGATGCATACAAGAAATGAGATCCAAGAGATCCTCCATGACACCAACAACTATTGCAGAAGATCATCCATCACCAAGTGATGAATCCACATCATTGCTAAATCTCCCACTGAACCATTATACTGAGCTACACATGACATCATGATAACAATCTCCTAAATAAAGATCATCCAAGGCCCCCAATAGAATCAAGGAATTCCACTGTAACATCAACATCTTGAAAAAGGTAGAGTAAAACCATGATCTCCAAACCAAGAAGATAAAGCACCACCTATAAACCTAAAATCAATCCAACACCACCAAAAATGCATATGCATAATAACCATGTCGTGCCAAAGTCCCAACCATACAAGGAACATCCATGACACCATGATCACAATGTAATGTACCTACACCAAACTCCCATCAAGTCTCACACAATTGTACCATATAGTCAACAAGTCTAGGTCCAATAACACAACTGTATCAAGTAATACCATCTCTCTATCTCATAATGACAACCAAACTAATAAACCAGGTGACCAAACTAGGCCAACAAAATAGAATCTGCATAAACACTAAAGTATCTATAGGCATAAACAACCCACATCCAAGTTATGTAGAAACCAAGAACATTGAGTGAATGCGAGTACCAATTCGAGTGAATCGAGACAAACATGAGCACACTCAACTTGTAAGAAAACAAGTATTGCAAATAATGGACAATTGGAATGCAACATATGGGATGATTAATTAGCTTATAAGAGGTAGTACATATAGGGCATAATTGACTAAGAATATTCAAGCCAATAATAGGAAAAGCTCACTAAGAATAGTGGTGCTCCAAGAATAGGAAAAGCAACCACTTAACCTAGACAAAGCTAATCTAGGCATGCCAAGTATAGCTCAAGGCTAAACATAGACTCCTAAATATGCACTCTGAAGCAAGATTAATATACACTAACATCCTCCTTAAGCATAGCTTAGGTGCGCTAAATGAAGATGGGTCCTGAAAACTAGTCTTGATTAGGTACCCATGTACAATGCAATCTCATAAAAATGGAGAAACGAAGAAAACCACGTGGGAAAAAACTCCCCTCCAAAAAGAGAGAAAAAAGATAAAAGAAGAGGACTAGGGAGCCTCATTGAAGATGATAAATCTGCACCAAGCCTGAAGCCATGTCACTCTGACTGTGATGATGCAGATATCTCCCCCCATAGGAGAGAGAAAGATACTATGTAGCCCCCCACAATGAAGTAGCCCCTATGCCAAAAGAGGATGCCCGTGTATGAATGCTAAAAATGATCCATTTGTAGCAAATGATATTTCTCCCCTTCGGAAGAAACAACTCCAATGGTGAATGCTCAAAGAAGTGAGTTGAGGTAGTAGTTCTCATGATGTATCCTGTCTCAAAATACTGCTCAAATGTCACCATGTTGATGTCTAAATGAATCACAAGCAAATCAAGAGGCTCGAGCCTAACTAAAATAAGTGACTTCTCAAAATCATGTGAAGACTGATGAAGAACAGGATCTGAAGAGTTGATGTATGAAAGTGGAATGTCAATGCATGCCATGTGGCTACAAAGCAAATCTCATGAGATTGTTTTGCGAAGAATCACTGGAAGCCCTCGATGAAGCCTCTTTGAACTCTGTAGTAGTAGTAGGTGCAAGATAACTATGATCAAAGAGAAGACATATGTCCTCAATGCTATCATCAAGATCTAAAATATAGTACTCTACAAACAAGCAAGAGATGTCTAGCAAAAATGTGTCCCAATGAGGTGAATCCATAAGACATAAATGAACCTACTGTAGAGAATCATTGGAAGCTCTTGAAGAAGCAACACTGGACTTTGAAGTAGCAATAGGTACTGTATGATATGCAATGTCCTCTAATGTAGATGAGGTATCAATATATGTCAACAAAATAGACTGATCATCCCATGAGGATGTGTCCACACACGAAGGGAAAATAGAAGTCTCAGTATCATCCACAAGAGCCTGGTTATCCACAGAAACATCACTTTTAGATGAAGAATCAAGATTTCCATATAGCTGCTAGATGATGGTCCAAGCAGTGAAAGGGCACTCACTGTGCTCTATATATGATGTAAAATATTCACAGAAACAGTAAGACCTATTAGTCCGTAGACCATGTCTTTTTTGTTAGACCATTTATTCTTTTGTTTATAGTCACTTGGCTTAGGAATGAGTCCAAGGAGATAGGGTGATAGATCATGTTCAAGATAGTGATTCTTTATCCCTTGTTTCTAGGACACATAGTTATCTGAGGTTAGTTTGACCACAAAAGGATGGAAATAAATACTAGAATCCATTCTGAACCCCCCAAATTTGGAACTTTATCTTAGTTCATTGATTACAAAATACTGTGAATAATTCCTCCCAAGAATAATACATAAAAAAATACTTTATAAATTGAGTGCATGTAAAACCCCTTAAATTGCTTTAATTATCCCCCCTAGATTTGGCACTTGATATTTCTTAGTGCATAAACAATTACATTGAAAAATTACCTATTTTTACACTTTAAAAGAAATAAAATTTTAAATGCCTTGGGTTGAAAATAAAAAAGAAAACATGGAGTTAATCCCCTTTGTTAATTTTTATGCCTTGCTCAAAATAGGGTGCCTTACACACAATAGGGAAACAAAATGCCTTGTTGGGGTGAGACAAGGGCAAATCCACCTGCAAAACAATGGTGTTCTAGGTAGGAAGAGGATCCTGGTCCACGTCGTGCCTAGGTCTCCAAGCCATGCCTTAGAAAATAGATTGGCCCTCTCAATTAGGTCATAGATCCACTCAAAGGGATCACACCTCCAAACTGTAGCCTCCAAACAATAGAGAAGAGGGTGATGTGGCATGTTTTATGTAGGTTGTGGGTGCCTGGGAGCCAATGGAATTGGGACCGATTTCTGGCAATTTTAGGTCCCTTTCATGCCCTTTACACACTCACACAAGCTTTGCATGCCACTTTCAAACAAGGGTTCAGGTGCCTCTAGCACTGGCTTGGTCGTGAGAAAGCCTCGCAATACATGGTGATGACACTTTGCTGGACATTACCTAGAATAGGGTCAAGGCAAGGGAAAATGCCCTGCAAACTGTCACCTTCCTCTCTGCAGACATCCCTGGACATTCAAGATTTATCTAGACTTCCCACACCCTCCTTTATGTGGTCAAAATGACCCTTTATGCAGGTCACGACAAGCTTCAAGCCTTGCCCTTGGCACAGGCAAATCAACCTCAGCTCCATGCCCTGGAATCGCTATAGATCAACTCGGCCTTCCTTCTTTGAATGGTAGACAAGGTAGATTAAAACCCCTATAAACTAGATTGGACTCTTCAACACTCTTCTTTGACCAGGGTTGAACGCCTTTCTCTAACCAAATAGGGGTGTTCCTACCTTAATCCTTTGCACTAGACCAGATATAGATCAGTTTTATACAAATCAACCTTCTTTGGATCTAGGCCTTGCTTGGAAGAGGGATCCCATAACAACACTATCAAGAACTCACAAAATTTGAACAAACATCCACACAATCTCCCTCTAATACCATGTAGAAACCAAGAACATTGAGTGAATGCGAGTACCAATTCAAGCCACTCGAGACAAATAGAAGCATGCTCAACTTGCAAGAAAACAAGTATTGCAAGAAATGGACAATTGGAATGCAAAATATGGGATGATGAATTAGCTTACAAGAGGTAGTACATATAGGGCATAATCTATTAAGAATAGTCAAGCCAATAATAGGAAAAACTCACTAAGAATAGTGGTGCTCCAACAATAGGAAAAGCAACCACTTAACTTAGATAAAGCTAATCTAGGCATGACAAGTATAGCTCAAGGCTAAACATAGACTCCTAAATATGCACTCCTAAGCAAGCTTAATATACACCAAATTATATATGCAACCTATAAGTATAGACAACCTACAACATTGCACAACTTGTAGATCTCATAATGTAACATACAAATTCAACCATACATTGGTAATTATGTCAACCAAGAATAATGAGAGATAAACATGTAAGTTTTCCATGACTTAAACACCAAATTACCTCCTGATTCAATTTTCCATAAACTTACAAAGTACCATAGTCAAAGGAACCAATAAATAGCTCAAACAGAAATGCAACTGAAAAAATCACATAACAACATCTTCAAACCTAATCCACTGTGTAGTGTTCAAAAATATCTTTCCATCACCTATAAGAAGTACAAAATCAGACACCATATGCACAAGATATAGAGATTTTTTTAGTGGCGAATATTTGCCAATTGGCGAATATCGTAGATCGGCCAAGTCAGAATTGGCGAATAAATCACATCCAATAGGGTGGTGAAATCGCCCAGATTTTACGTATTATTGGTCGAATGCATATCCATTCGCCATCGATTTATTTTATGAGAATCAATGAAGTAATATTTTTTCCATAACAAACTACACGTTTCAAATGGGCCGACTAATATTTTCGCCTGGAATCTCAGAAGCAAGTACTAAATCACCTATATATTTGCCAATACTATTAAAACAACATTATGTATCAGGACACGTTTCGCCAATGCCATTAAATGGTCATTGCGCATGAGGACTCATTTTGCCAACACCATTAAATGGTCAATGCGCGTGAGGACCCATTTCACCAATTAAAATTTACAAGTAGTTGATTATGAGGGGCCATTTCGCCAATTTCCATGACACCTCCATGCTAATCGTAGGGCCATATTCACCTTGGAAATTACAAAGTATGTAGTCCATTGAGGTTTGATTCACTGACACTTAAATGTATTCCTTATATAATTACGTGGGATTCACCAAATTTTTTAATATACCATTTAGAATTCCCGCAGAATTCACTAAATATGGATTGATATAAATATAATCAAAACTTGGATTTATTCTTACACATTTTGTTCAGTTCTAAACTTGTGAGCTCTTTATTCATATTTCAAAAGTTGGAGTTGGAACCTTGAAGTTGATCGTAGGCAAAGTTACAAACTTACAACACAGGCATTCCTGCATTAATGAATAGCAGTCAGGGAAAACCTAAACTTAAAGGTGAGTAATCATTTCTTCATAGTATTAGTGTTATATGATTTATTTATCTCTTTTCCATTCTTGCTTCAATCTTAAAGAAGATATTTAGTAGGGAATGGGATCTATATTCTATGAGTATGTCCTTAAACAAGAAGATATTTTTTTCCAGCTTTTATTCGAAGTGAGAGATCAAGATGTCGAGCCGTAAGTGCGACAAGGGTAAGACTCCTTAGGGTGGTGAAGGGACTGGGAGGGCATCAAAATGCTAAAAACATGGAGTTAGTATACAGTCTTACTTTGGAATTGGCAATGTTTTTAATCCATCAAATCAAGATGGAGCTACATCATCAACTCTTGCACCAAATATTAATGAAGAAGCCATTCGCAATACCTCACCACCACTAGAAGGTGAGATTGCCATTGAGTCAAATGAGGATGGAAATAATGTAGAAGATGTTCCAAGGGATACCTTGGTTAGCCACAATGAGGATGGCAATACCGCAAAAGATGTTCCAAGGGATACCCTTGTTAGCTAGAATGAGGATGGCAATACCACAGAAGATGTTCCAAGGGATACCTTGGTTAGCCAGAATGAGGATGGCAATACTGCAGAAGATGTTCCAAGGGATACCCTGGTTAGCCAGAATGAGGATGGCAATACCGCAAAAGATGTTCTAAGGGATACCCTAGTTATCCAGAATGAGGATGGCAATACCACAAAAGATGTTCCAAGGGATACCTTGGTTAGCTAGAATGAGGATCGCAATACCACAGAAGATGTTCCAAGGGATACCCTGGTTAGCTAGATTTAGATAATTGACTTGGATGAAAATGCTAGCACTGTAGATGATGTTGGTAAGAAGGGAAGAAAAGGAAAATAAAAAATGGGGTGCAAGTGGGAAATGTCAAGGAATTTTCAGCTTGATTGGGTGTCAAAGTACCCATTCATTGAACCAGTGGAGAAAGCAAACAAAGATGAACAACCAACAAAATGCAAGTGTACGATTTGTAGTTGGAAATGTAAAAGAGACAAGAAATTGCAGCTAAAGCTTGACACTATAGAAAAGCATATCAGTAAAGTTTATGAAAAACAAATCATAGACGGAAAGGAAACATCAGTAGTAAGATGGAAATCAAAGGAAGAAAGTCTTCATGTGAAGTATGCCACAAAATATCATGAGCATAAGAAAAGAATGATGAAGCTTGCTGCAAATGGAGGTACAATCAAGGCTCAATTTGGAAAAGCAATGGAAGGAGCACAACTGGAAAAAATTGTTCAGATGAGTGTTGTTTTTCATATTTTGTCCAGAAGGCATCCTATGACAGACTACCCAAAGTATAGTAATTTACTATCTTTTTTGAGTGTTCCTCAGTATCCTAGCACACATTGGTTAATAAAAGTTGGATGGGAATGGGCAAACTATCTCGCTGTGGTGGAAAAGCAAGATTTAAAGGAGAATGTAAAAGAGTCAAACTTCATTACATTATCTTTAGATGAAGTTACTGTGGTAGATAATACTTCTTGGGTCTGTATGCATGTGTATACTGTAAAAGAACATGTTCATTGAGCTCATCTACTCTGTGTTCATAAAATGAAGGACAGTTCAACATTGCAAAATCTATTTGAACTAGTTAAGAAGTCTTTGAATGAAATTGCAGGTATGGATGACTTGACAATTGCCAAAAAGTTGGTGTGTGTAGGAGCTGATGGAGCTACAGTAATGCAAGGTCATAGGACCAGTCTTTGCACAAAATTACAAACTACTTGTGAACCATACATGCTTGGCATTCACTGCATGACCCACAGAATGAATTTAGCATTTAAAATTGTAAGCAAGTTTCCTACAGTATCAAAAGTTGAATATCTAGTTTGCGAGCTCCACACATACTTCTGCCGAAGTCCCAAACGTTTTGCGAAATTTTTAAATTTTGCTAAGGGAATAACAATAGGAAACAAGCTTCTTAAGGATGTTGATACCAGATGGATCCCCTTGCATGGACCAGTGCAACGAGTTCTTTCAGAATATCTATCCTTGATTGGAATAATGTACGAGCATCGCAACACAATAGACAAAGCTCTTGACCTCTTACATAGGTTAAGCAATATAGAGACACTCTTAACTTTAGCTAGTCTTCTCCCCATGCTGGAAATGAACAATCTTGTGAAGAAAGCCCAAGACAGAACTATGTATATCTATGAGTATACCAAACTACGTAGAATGACATGCATGGCCCTCGATAATCTATATCTAGATCTAACTTCTCAAAGCCCAAATTTTTATAGGTGGCAGATAATTACAGATTTGAATCATCCTAAAAATTATTTACAGTTTAATGCAAGTGGGGAGTTATGTGCCTTTGTACGTGGATTTGAGATACCAATGTACCATTGTAAGATGGTCAGGCGTTCTATCAGAGAAGTACCTATTAGAAAGGAAGATTTTAACGGCATTGTTGAATCTGTTAGTGATAATTTGAAGGAAATTGCAAGCAATCTTTCAACAAAGATTTATAATCAATTCCCTTGAGAAGAAATACTTGAAGCCATGTCTATTGTGTATCCTCAATTTTGGGTTCAAGGCCACCAAGATAACCCAATCTTTTTTCATCAAAAAGTAACTACCTTGACCACATACTTTTCGAAAAGTGTAGAATGCAATGGATAGACAATAGAAGGAATTATAGATGGAAATAAGCTTAGAGGACAATGTAGTCAATTTGCAAGAAGTATGATAGACCAGCTTTAAGCCATGGAGAATCCCTTCGAAGTGGGATCAATAACAAAGGCTTGGAAAAACTTGGGTTAGAGTGAAATATTGAGTGATTCGATATTAGAATATTTCAAACTTGTTGATTTATGTCAAACAATTATATTGGGTTCAGTGGAAGATGAGAGAGTTTTCAATGCATTGGGGTTTTTGAAATCAAAGATAAGAAACAAACTAGACAAGAATTTGGAAAATTACTTGAGGGTGTTAGGAAGTGCGTATAATGTCAAAAATTTTCCTTATGAAAGGGCACTCACAATCTGGAAGTCCATATGCGAAAGAAGAGTGTTGTGCAACACTTCAAACGTTGGTGGTGGTGGGACAAATGGTAGTGACACAATGACTGATGAATTTGAGACTCAGAATCAAGATGAAGAAAATGAAGACCAAACTCAGAATCAAGACGACTCTTTTACTTTATGAATGTAAAATGAGGACCCTAACTCGATTTGGGAAATGGAAGTGAATTAGCAGTTTTTAGGTATTTATACTGCATTTCATGAATCATACTCCAAAACTATAGTTCATGACATTTTATATTGTATTCCTTGAAATTGTGAATCAAATTGAATGCATTAACATATTATTAATTATTTCATATTTTAACTGTGTCATACTGATAAGTTTTACATGTACTCAGTGATTCATCATTCAACTCAATGCTTAATATTTCCTTGCTAATGTTGATTTGTTCATAAAACATAAAATTTGCAGTAAAGTAGAATTTTGGTTTTTGATTTGATATGTGATTCTACATCATTTTTCACAGTTTATGAATTATTTTGATTAGTGCCTTAAATCCGCAACTAGGTCAGAAAATGAAATATACTCCTACAACAAACCATTTGATCTGCTGGTTAGGGTTTTAGGTTTAGGGTTTAGGGTTTGTCTTAATTTCATACATAAACCTAACCTTTTAGCCTTTTACGTTATAATTTTAAGTTGACTTGTTACCGCTGGTTCACGATCATCCAAGTTCACACTTAAGCCATCAAATCCGTTAGTATTACCAACCCCTTTGCCTTGTCTCATCGGTCACTACTTGGTTGGGAACATTATGCGTCAAAATGTTTAAAGGGATTAAATATTTCATCTTTTATCTTAAGTCTTGACCCCCAAAGTTTTTATGTCCCTTTGTCCCGTCAACCTAGGGATGTCCGCTTTTAAGTCACAATCAATTCGCATGTCCATATTTGATCATTAATGGGAGCCACTAGATCTTGCAGATTGAATCCTAATCGCTTCCCGCCAGCCCACTTGAATAAAATAATGTTTTAAGAAATCCAAAGGGATAGTGGACTAGTGACACCTGTTGCCTGTCAAAGTGGGACCCATTGTCCACTATAGGCGTTGAACATCAAAGCATTGAAAATCAACTTCTTTAGAGTCAATTTGGGTCGTTCCCCGCTAGCCCGCGAGGGCCCACCAAAACCTTTCATCTCTTAGAGGGATAGTGGGGAGATGACGTGTGTCTTCATCTGGACTGTTGAAGAGACTTTAGAAGACATGACATGAAATTTTTTGTCAAATATTTTGAAGGAGTTGCATTGGGTTTTAAACAGTGAGCTACTTAAAGGAATTATAAAGCACCTGGGCAAATATGTGGTAAGATGTTTTAATCTTAACCGTCTGATGATAAAAAAATTAAGCTGCTAGGCGGATGACTAAGGAGGTTAAATAGAATGCAAGTTGATGGGCCCAGACTTAATCCAGACCGTTCCCCGCTACCCCACTATCATAGATCTAAACACTGCTGAAGCTAGAGGGATAGCAGGCGGTCTCAATGGCATGTGAATAAAATATTTGAAATGGTAAATAACATTATCTTAACATATTAACAATAGTAGCCTATAGAACAATGAACATCAGCAATCATTGAATGTGTATCTAGTAGTTGAAACCATATTTTTATTCAATTGATAAAATAAATAATATAGATAATTGAACATCAACACATTACTGAATTTGAGTTTTCTATTAATTTTCAAATGAAGGAATACATAGAGGCAATGTAAAATCTTGCTCAAAGACAACTCTGCACAGAGCTGAGTTGGAACTTGGAAACCCATATTATCAATATCAAATCATTCTAACAATGTTTTTAGCAAATTCCACTATTCATGTGGTGGAATTGTCATTTCTTCTAGCTAATGTTGTCTGACTTGAATTTTTGTTAACAATTTGTATGATCGAATTTCAATTTGGATCCTGACTTGAATTTTTCAGCCAAAGATACATTCAAGATTATCAGTGGTTTGATGGAATCCAAAAAGTTTGCCTCATCTGGGTTCTGAGAAAACTGGTCCAAATCAATCTTCCTTGCATCCTCCATCTTCTTTCTGAAATTATCCTTTCCAATGAATCACTCATTTGTGTCAAAAGCCTATGGCAAACCAAGCTTTGTCAAGTTCCTTACCTTTTCATCCTCCTTAATCTTTGTTGCATCCTCAATCACAAATTATGTTGTTTCACACATTCTTGAACACTTTTGAATGATAGATGTCACCTTCATTAAGGCTTCAATCCAATTAGTAATGCCTTTTGAAATCAATTCATTGTCACTGGCTTTGTAGACTATTTCTAGAACTTGATTTGCATATTTCTCTTCTACCTGCAGTTGCACATTTTTGTTGTCCATTAAATATTTGCTCGGCTTCTTATGATATAGTCTCATGGCATCAATCAATTGAAACAATTCACAGAAATGATCAATCCTCTGCATTATTTCCTCCTAGATCTTTTGTTTCATATGCCTCATTGTTTGTCTACAAAATTTAGTTAACTTATTTTGACAAGATTTTATTTCATTTTTTGCTTCCATAAGCTCTGCGGCCAATGTTTCATTTTTTCTCTCTTTCTCCAATTTTTGTCCCCACTGTTCATTTGCTTTCCCAATGCTTTGTCTTAATTTTTATGAAGTGCATTTTTCCTCATCGTTTTTTTTTGCTCTCATCTAACCTTTGCTTTAGTCCATTCAATTCCACCTCTGTTTGTTTATCCTCTTTGCTTGTTGATGTAGAGGCAGATTTTTTTATTTATTTTTTCTAATTCATTGCTCTTGTTATCTGCTGCTTTTCTTTTTGATTTCTCATTTGCTAAGTCTGTCTGTAATTTTTCTATTTGATTCTGCAACCTGTTTTCTCTCTATCATTCTTTAGCAATGATGTGTATACCAATTCATTGTTCTTCTTTGATATATTAATTTTGTCAGTATTTTTTATTCCAGAAAAATCAAATTGCAAACTGCTCACCTGAAATTCAAATCGATGCATCTGATTTTCTGGTTTATTTTGAACTGTGGGAACAACAATTGTGTACTCTGTGATTTCTAAATTTGTGTCAAATGTGGGTAATATCATGGTTGTTGCAGGTTCTGAAGTTACAACAGACACTCTCCATCAGTTGCTTCTTTTCTTTTTTATACAATTCTGATTTCTTTTTAAACTCTTGAATGTAATCAAAACCTGGGGATGCAGGAAAAAGGGATTGCTTGAATGGTGAAGGAATAGGAGTACTTGCAATTTCTGTTGCAACCACACTAACTAGGGGAGTGCCTGGAAATAACTCCTTTGTGGTGGAACTGGTAGTTGGACTTGGACCTGTCATAATCCTTTGTCTCTTTTGTATCCCTTGATCATTGAGTGTTTATGTGGTATCTTGTATTGGTGTCCTCTTGTGTGTAATTTGTTGTTGGACCTATTGTTGTAGCACATGTTGACTAAGTTCTCCACTAGTGGTAGTGTCAGTCGCATAGTTAGGCTCTCCACCATGGGCATGTCCAAGTTGTGACTGTATCTGACCATGAGGATTAGGATTTGAAGCTATAAAAAAATGAATTCTTTCAGCTTTACTTTTATGCCCTCAGTCTATTTTATCAGCTCCAAGGCCTCATTTATCAACTAGTTTTCTAGTGACTACATCTATTGGGTTCCAAATGCCTTGTCCTTGGGACCCCAAACCACCACCTCGATAACCCATATTTTTAGCTATGGGTGCTCTTGAAGTATATGCTTTGTTTGTGGCCTGACTTAAACCAGGTTTGAAATTGCTTTGTTGATCCCTATCATCATCAAGTTCATCATCAGTTTCTTCATCTTCATGTTCATTGGGATGCTCTATATTCCACAATTTGCTAAACTCATCATCTTCATCTATTTCTCCATACTCTGCAACAGTTCTTGATTCACCTAGCTCCTTCCTCATAGACCAAAAGGCAATATTTTTTTATCGTGACCAATTTTTCCTTATAATAGACTTATCTAGAGGATCTAGCATTTTTACTCTAATAGATGGTTTATCACTTTTTCCATAAAAAATGTTGTACCTCCTGATTTCATTCTCTGCTAGTGCTCCTGTATTTTTGTGCAATGCCATAATTTTTGCTGACAATTGTTCAAAAGAAATACCTTTCTCAGCAGCAATTTTCTCCATTGCTATTTTGACCTTATCCCAAGAATCCTTGTTTCTCAAGTTTTCAAGCAAGGGTTTACTTTGATGTTGAATTCTACTTGCAGCATTCCTATTTGCCACAATCATTGTTTTATTGGTGTCACATGGATCATACTGCCAGTGATAGACAACATCAAAATTAAAAAAATTAAAAAGATCATGTACCACCTTAATTGCTTTTCTCTCCAATATGAATCCTCCACATGAAACAGGTAAAGAAGGAAATAAGGTCTTCTTTTGCTGACCGATAAAGTGTAGTTCATCAGTACTCTGCATCTGCCTTATATATTCCAATGCAAAAACCCTTTCTGTCACATGTATTGGAAGTTTGTATGGCTCTACTCCTGATCCATAAAATCTTAGCACAGCATATTCTTCCAATAAGTATCAATCAGCCAATTATATTCCATTTCCTAGTTGAATGCAATCTCTACATGATATAGGCAATCTAGGTATTTGAATATTTGTAATTGTTTGATGCCATGGAGCCAAAAAGTAGTCTATAAAATGATTGTAGTTCCTTCGAGAATCATGCATCCTTATCTTAGTGGTCCAATCATATACTGGAGCCATTTTCTTTTCCTCGGCATTACTATAGGGCCTAATCTGAAGCTTGTTGGTCTGAAACATTCCACTAAATTTGAATAGAAAAAAATAGCACAAGTAGGTTGTGAACCTAAATGTCTTGGTGGAACCTCCTTTAATCATTAAAAATTGTTTATGAATGGATTCTACAATGTGTTCAATAAATTTATATTTGACATGTACACCAATACCATAATGGATATTATATACCATTTCAAGGAGGCTTGCATCCACTTCCCAATTGCTATCCAGTTCGAGGCAAAATGCTAGCATGGAAATAGTATCCTAAGCCCATGATCTAAAAATTTCCAAAGGATAAGGAGGCTTATGGTTACCTTTCAACTTGTTTCTTTCTTGAACTCTTTTATTTAGGAAAACATTTTTGTCCCTTTCATCGGTTGCTTCATAATCACTAGCAAGCTTTTCTAGGTCAATGTGGATGTCTCCAAATTCTTCAGTTGTAAACCCCAACACTTTTCCAAATTCTTCTGCATTAATGGATAAAATTTCTTCTTTGGCATCTTTATTTACAATTGCTCTTTTGTTATCATCATAATTGTGGGCATAGACCATGATAAATTCTGGGCAAGGGAAAACCTCATGTAACATCATGTGCCCTAATCCAGTTACCCACGTTGCATTGATACTATTAACTTGCATTTGGTTTGCAGCCTTATTCTCACATGAAAATCTAAGTTCTAAGGTAAGTTTACCATAGATTTTAGGATCATAAATATCATGGTATTCATTAGTCAAACCTAAGGTTTTAAGCAATCTAGAATAATCTATTTTGCTATCCGAACTTGCTCTATCTTTCCCAAAGACTTTGTCTGGTCTACTAGTGGTGGTAGACATGCTTATACAGTGTGAAATTGTGAATTCCCTCTTAAGTCCTCCTTAATTTTTCTTAAGTCTCTCAACCCTAAACCCAAAGTTTGACAAAATAAGATTTTAAGAAATGATGAAACGTAACCTAGGAATTCTATCTTTTGTCTTACCGGCTTTGTTGGAAGTGGCACTACAATGAGCAATCTGAAATCTCCCTGGTGTACTGCAATGAGCAATCTAAAATCTCCCTATGTGCTGACCCTCTCACTTAAAAATAAAATCACTTAGCAGTAGAAAGTTTGCTTTTTTTACGAACATTAAATTGATTTTTTTTATGAACATTAAAGTGAATGAAACATCAAGTAAACGTGTTGCTTCTGGACTACACAATTAGTACATGGCTGATAGCTATCTTGCATTGATAGCTCACAGCAATTTCTAAATCGTTGATCTTTTTAAATCTAACAGTTATAGGGTGATTCTGGAGATTTAAGTTCGCAAGTCTAGCACTCTGTGCATTTCATTTTGGAATGCAACTACAACCATCCATCAAATGTTCATTGAACGATCGAGTAATTTATGATATAAACAATAAACATATAGTTAGTTTATATAGATCTACTTTAGTGACAACTTTTAGTGTTTATAATGTAATTTGTCAATTTGTTTGCAACTTTCTTTTTTCATTTGTATTGATTTATGTTTTAAATCTGCATGCAAATATTATTTTTTTTGATAAACCACAAAGCGGGTATTCAATTGATATTAATTCAAAAAATTCTTATAGTTGGGGGATAGCTACGCCCCTGGCATATCATTCTATTAAAAAAAATTCCCATACATATTCTTTCCCAACCGATACAATAATATTACATCAAAATTACATAGCAAAAATCAAAACACTGGCTAAGGGAAACCATAGAAATTGCCTGTTTCCACCAGCTCTGCGAAGCACAGCACCCATTCCACATTTGGCTTCATGTCGAGAGCTCGAGAGTGCCTTAGCAAATTCTGATCGATGGTGGCCCAGTGATGGTGGCGGGCGAGAGCCCCATCTGTCATGTTGAAAAGAAAGGGAAGCCGCGGAACCCCCACACCCATCTTTGTCCCAAAAACCACCAATGATAGGTTAGAAGATCGCGGAATCCCTACACCCATCTCTGCCCCAAGAACCACCTCCAAATCATTACCTAGAAAATTTGGCTTGAAAATTTCTCGCAATAGAACGAGAATATCCACCTTCACACCTCCAAGGTCCAGCAATGATGCCAAGAACCAAGAAGCTATGTCGGAATTCAATCTGTATATGTTCCTATCTGTTTAGAAATCCCTCCCAAGCACCAATTTCATGGCCCTTCCAACTCCAGGAAGTACAAATGGGCAATTCTATGAGGCTTCATTATCACTTTAAGCCTCAAGTTTGTGATGAATCCCAAGAAAGCAATTTGCCTTTGCAGCACTATAAGCCAAATTGGCATATCCATTTTCTTTGTTAAGCTAGCTTCAATCTTTGGTATGAGAAACCATTGTTGGGCTCCATTAAATAGAGAAAGGCTTCATTAATGGTGCTCATCTTCAAAGCTTTGGGATGTCTTTCCAAGCGTGCCAATATTTAAGTGATATGATATATCTGTTCAAGTGAATTTAATCTGTATGCAAATATTTATACTTGATTTGACTTAAGTATATAGATAATACTTAATAGAGTTTCCAAACTATTTTCCACGTATGCAATCCATGACACATGTCACCAATTTTGAATTAAAAGGTGCACAATATTTGTAAATTGATATGTAAGATCCGACCAATTTTATATACAATAAACTAATAATAAACACTATAAAAAGACGGAGTAATTCTTTTTTTTCTAATTTCAACAAAATCATCTCAGATCAAATATATTCAATAAATGAATATTACAATAATCACCAAAACATTAACATTTACATATACTACCTCAGGTTCACACTCCCTAAATCAATACTTTACATATACTTAACATTTTGCAATTTGCATCTAAGAAAATAGTAAATATATATTGTTATTTTACAGTCAAAACTAGGGAAAATAAATAAAAAATAGGATTTACAATTAGTACATGAATTTCCTAACGAATGTAATGACTTTCTGCGCTAGAATTAGAAAATTTTATTAATTGACAAATTTAATCTCTTAACATTTTATATGAAGCTATTCAATTGAAAGTGAAAAATAGCTCATTGTGATATACTGTTATATAACAAAATGGCCTACATACTCCGAAGATGGGACTATGGATTGGGAAGGTGCCTTGGTAAATTTAGGCACCCCCAGCCTTCCCATGTCTTATCTGTTTCACCATTCATAATATCAAAGGTCAGACCTGCATTATACTCGACCATGTGCTGTATCTCCTTTTATAACTTCAGCAATTTAGAAATCTAAAGTGTCAACATACTTGGACCTCCATAGCTGATACTCCTCCTCTGCTGGCCAAATGAAATTGACAAGTTCGTCTACTTTGGTCCTGTAGGGTGTGTACTTGATAACCACTCGATTAGCTTCCTTGTCAAATTCCTCTAAAAAAATGTCAGTGTGAATCAGTTTATCCATGCTGCTTCTCAACATATCTAAATCAACATTGTCACAAATGAGCTTAACTTGAGTAGTTATTATTTGTTTTGCCTGGTCCTTCCACAATTGTAGAGGTTTAAACCCACCATTTTCACTCAAAATAATACAAATCAAATTGAAATTCCATTCATCAAACTTTTTTACAAGCTCCCTGATATTTATTTCCAAAGGACCTACCACCCCCTGAAAATCCTTAATTGAATTTACAAGCCTGAGAGTTGGGACAATGTTAGGAGGTGCATCCTTGACATGCTTGGTTCACTTGCCATGTCTCTTAATGCCTGGGCTCTAGGGATCCATGTATCCATTAATGATGTTACAACATCCTTATTCTTATCAAAATCCTTTATGGCATCAAACATAGAAGAATAATTTGAATGAAAGTTAATTAATCTCCTATCAATCCCTTTATTCAAGTGTTCAAGAATTATAGTTACAATCTTCATATTACTTGAATAAATTGATTTATTGACCTGTGACAACAATTTCTTGTATGCCTCAATTTGATCCAATAATTCCTCTTTAGTGGGCTCACTTGATGGAGTTGCACCTGATGTGCTTGGCTCCTCAACTGCAAGGGGTGCATCTCCAAGATTGTATGGAATAATTTCCATGGAAACTTCTAGAAGGACAGCAGAGTCAGTCTGTGTTGGGGCATGAGCATGCATATTTTGCAATTGTTGCTAACCTTTTGTTGACTCTCATTATACTCTACAACCATGTCATTATACTTGGTTCTATATTGATCTCTTTCCTCAATGATATTCTCTAATGTTGCCTTTGTGAATTTGGCAACATTCACTGACAAGTTTGTTGCCTCAATTGTTGGGGTATCAGACACTCTCTTAATAATTAGCCCTCCACTTATGTTTGGAGCAGGCTAAGCAACTGCAAGTTTCCTTGCACTTGGGGCCAATGCCCAAATAGCAAGTATTTCTCATTCTTTGTTGAAAGAAGATCCCTGCAAAGAAAATTTTGCTTCCTCCTTTGTTTGATACAAGGGTATGTCATACTTGCTCACTGTGTCAAAAGCAATTGTTGAGGCTAAATCCCACTCTGGCAGAAATAAAATACCACTTTCCTTCACCAACTCTACCTTTTTCAGATGTTATCTTCTGAAATTGTTCTTTCATTTCCTTTCTAACCTCAGCTTGAATAACTGCTTCTGGTAATTCAGGGTACAAGCTTCTCTTTTTGGCAACATTATCAACATATTCATCTTTTTTTCCCTCCAAGCAAACTCTCTAAAAGTAGGGGTCTAGACAAATGAATCATCTGTCATGAAGGTCTTGCAAGCTTCTTCCCTAAGGTCATTTGTGTTTCTCATCCCCCTGAGGTCTACCTTGCCCAACCTGAGGCTGCTTTCTAGTTCAATTATCTCCCTAGGGGGAGAAGGCATTCCGTGTCTCATATCCTCCTCAATGATAATGATATCATCATCTGAGTCATCTGAATAATCCACCAAACTACTTTGTTCAACCTTTTGCTTCTTTGGTAGTGGTTGTCTTGCTGGTAAGAGAATTCTTGGAGGTGAATCCACCTCAATCACTTGTGGATTTGTTTGCCTTGGGGGAGATAGTGGTGGCATTGCATGCAATGGTGAGGAAGCTCTTGATTCCTTAGGCTCAGAATCCTCAGATGTAGTTGGGTGGCAATAGATTGTTTCTTCCTCACAATACCTTTTCTCCTTGCAAAGATTGATATTTTGTGGTGGTTGGTAGGTAGGCCTTTCCTTCAACACTGGGGCCTTCCCCTTATCCTTTTCCTATTCTTCCCCAGCCACATCCTTTCCTTTGTCAGGAACCAATCTCTCTCCTTTCATCCTGCCAACCACTTGCTCAAAATCCTGGAGCACATATTCAACTTTTGCAATTCATTTTTGAATTGAGGCAGTCACAAGGGGTCATATTAGGGATCAGTCTTCCATTTTTCCCTTACCATCTTATCATAGGCGATCCATTTTGCCTCCTGTCTTCCTGTATTTGGTAATTAAGATGTTCCTAATAACATCTTCAGGGAAATAGAAGTTATGTATGAATTGGTTGCTTCTGATCCTCACTTTCAATGCAGCCATGAAACCTTCAGGATCATGATTTCTTGGGCGCATTCTCCTCATGTTGTATGGTTCAAGCAATTCATCCATTTTTCTCCACTCTCCACCAGTCATCACAAAGTCTGCAAAAACTAACCATGTTGGGAAGAAGGTTCCTTTCCTCATGTTTAACAAGTTACCATCTTCAACATAACCCAGCTGCCAAATGACCTCAAGGAATCCAATTCTCAGTGGCACATCTCTTGGGAGAACATGTGGTCTAACCATAGTGCCATATACTCTGAGAATTGTACAATCTAGATAGGGAATGACATCTCCCTAGTTGTGATCAATTTTTAAATCAGACCTCCTTTCTTTTGGCCTGAGAAAATCATGTAGTTTAGTTGGAATCCTTGGTGGATTCAGGTTTAGGTCATTCCTAAACTTTGATGCAAAGACATTCTCAAACACTACAAAATCAAACTTCATATCATCCTTGTCTAGAATTCTTTTCCAACATTGGATAGATAGCTTAACACCATCCTCCTCCTTTTCCAACTTCATATCATTCTCAAAGAATTTGCCCTTTTGAATAAAAACCTGTGCATTAACAGTGAGTACCACCAAAACTGAACCTAATTTTTACCATTATTTAATGATAATAAACCCTCATGAATGTTATCTGCCAGGTAGGAAGCAAAGTCAAATACTATGTTGTAAGCGGGGTGTTGGATATGAGCAACGAAACCCATTGGCATGCCGGAAGTAGGATCAAACCCCAAGATTTGACACAAAGAATAGAAGGTTTTCTAAAAATATGGAGCAAAATACTTTATTGCGAAGGGTTCCTTATCTGATGGACCAATAACAATTCTCCCCTTTCCCTTTCCAACTGATGCTTTAAAACACTTAGATGGATTTAAATTATGTTAAAACTGCCATTACTACTCGCTCGCACGAAGTAGAATGACTCCCATGGCCACTTTCTCAATTTCAAACTCTAGCCATTGATCTCTTGATGAGATGGCAAGATGGACGGTCGTGATGAATTTTTCTGCCACATGGAATTGGTTACTCGTCTTTCGGTAGACCCCGCCTTCTCTTCAGGCTACGAAGTCTGCTACGTGGTGTTCTCTAGTTAGCCCATTGGGTTTATCGCCCGTGCATCTTCTGACAATGGGCTAGCGGGGAACGGTTAGGATTAACATGGGACCTCCAACCTGCTCGCACATTAACTTCTCAAGCCATCCATTGTCTACTTAAATTTTTCAACATTGGACGGCTAAGATTAAAACATCTTGCTGAGGAATTTCCCATGTGTCTTATTTAAACCTTTAATAGCTCACCCTTTAAGTCTCTTAAGGTTGCTTCAAAATATTTGCTAAAATATTTCCTGTTCTTCTATAGTTAGCATTTAAAAAGTGGACCCTGCTAGGTTAATGGGACATGGGAACATAAAATATGGGGGTCGAGACTTAGATAATAGATGAAATATTTTGATCCATTCCCCACCAAGCGGTGACCGACAAGACTAGGTATAAGGGGCCGGTAAACAACACGGTTTTGATGGCTCAGGTTTCAACTTAGACAACCGGCAACCGGAGGTAGCAAGTCAACATAATCTGATTACGTAGAGGTTTAAAAGCTAGGTTTCTCATATGAAATGTCAACCATTGATATTTGGAAATCTAATGGTTCAAGTGTTATTCTGGAGGTTAGAAGTCGTAAGTCTAGTGTTTCAGACATTTTCTTCTGAAATGCAACTACAGCCTTCCATCGAAAATTCATCGAACGGTCATCGGTTATATTAATTTGTGCTGACATCCTGCTTCAGACATAATAAATATGTTGACACTTGTCCCCATTCCAGACACTTTATGAAGCAATTTGGATGTGTAGAAAATTTGTCCCGGAATAGAGCAATATGTAGTATTTGATATTTTTGCCACACACGATATGATTTTTTATTGGCACAACAATTTATTTCGCCAATTAATTTTTTATTGGTTTGAAACTATATTTAGTTCGCCAATGATTTTTTTATTGGTTTGAAAATTGGTTTAATTCACCATTGAAAATATTTTTTTGGGTTTGAAAATAGATTTTAATCGATAACAAAAATATTTTTTTATTTAGAAAACAGGTTTAATTCGCCCACAGAAATATTTTACTGGTTTGAAAATAAGTTTTAATTCGCCAATGAAAATATTTTATTGGTTTGAAAATAGGTTTTAATCGCCAATAAAAATATTTTATTGGTTTTTAAAAAATTACAATTCACCAGGATTTTCCACAGACCTCTAGTGATTACAAAATATTCACCAATTGAGATTTTTTTCCCAGAAAAATGAAAAAATTTGCCAATAAAATTAATATTTGTCTCGGGAAGTATACACGATTCACCAGGTTTATACACCTACTCCGAGGGGGGGTTCTTAAAGTTATCCTTGACAAGATATGACTTGTTCAAGCCTGGAAGGTAAACCTGGCTTCCAATTGACATTTTCTATCCAAAATAGAAAAATCTAGAAAAATATCTGACACCACAATGTAGTACTCAGAAATAGATTTTTGTTGACTATAAGAAGTTGACAAACTGAGTCCCTAGACAAAAGTTATGACTCCTAGAAAAAGCTGCCCAATGAGGCCTCAAAATCCAAATTTGGTGGCTATTGGGAGGCTCTGTGGTTCTCCGTCAGTGGCGGCCTAGTAGTGGTGGTGCCCTGGCAGTGCGTAGGTGGCAAGAGTGGGTGGCAGGTGGTGGTTTCGAGTGGCACTTTATGTTGGGTCGGGCGGTAGTGGCCCCTGCCGACGGTGCGGTCCACCCACCACCCATGAGGCTAAGCCCCTATATGTTGGGTGTGATCACCCGCTAAGAGGCCACCCACCTAGGGACTAGGCCCCAGGATGCAACCCCCTAGGCCTAGGCATTGGTCTCCTAGGTGACCAGGGGTGCAGACCCCCTGGACGTCCCCCCATAACTTGATTTTTTTAAAAAAAATTAAAATATTTTTTTATAAAATTAAAATTTTTTGAACTTCTTTTCAAATTTTCTACACAAAGGTCATACCTGCACTGACATAGTGCACAAGATTATTCCCTACATCTACAAAATATTATGTACGGTACATAAAAGATTCCTCAACGATTCCATCTAAGGCAAAATAGGGCAAAATTTTTCTATCACAAAAAGTAGTCAAGTTTTATATGAAAATATAGGTTTTTGGGCCTTCTGGACTCAATGGTGAGGTTTGTTTTTGTCTAGGATGCCTCCAGTAAAATCTCACCCTTAAAACCCTCATATAAATAGCTCAAATAGAAAACCCACTTGCCAAATCTCCATCAAACTCCATATCTGTAACAACCCAAGTCTTTAAACACGCCTGTAACCTTGAAAATGCCTGCAATCATTTCCTACAAAGCCATGGATTTCAACTATGCACAAAATCCACTCATAGCAACAGTTATAAAATCAGTGATATCTCTTCCCACAATCTAGCAACCAATCTCATACAAGCACATGCAAGCAACATGCAAGTACATGCAACTCACATGCAAGAACATGCAAGCTCATACAAGCTCATGCAAACAACATGCAAGTCCATGCAAGTACATGTAACTCCCATGCAAGAAGATTCAAGCTCCTACAAGCTCATGCAAGTCCATGCAAGTACATGCAACTCACATGCAAGAACATGCAACTCACATGCAAGAATATGCAAGCTTATGCAAGTACATGCAAGCCATGAAAAAACCTTGCTCCGATACCAAATGAAGGGAATTTTACAGCCATAAAGACAAATTTCCTCATAATCCTATGAGAGATATTTATGCAAACAAGTATCCAAAAATCCATATGCAAAAGAATAAGCAAACATACCATCAAGGTGGCACAAGATATACCCTGGAAAAACCCTCATTGAGGGAAAAAACCCAGCCTCCAAAAGCATCCATATCTATTGTATTATCTCATGAACAAATATTACATCACATGGCCTCCATGAATACTTATGAATCATCAAGCTACCTAATTGCACTCCATGTGGACAAGCAAATGAGAATCATGTAACCACACATCCCAATCCATGCTTCCTCTCCTCACAAATGCAACCTACAAGAGAAGCTCAATCTTGGCTACACAAGCCAACACTAAACAACTACTCATGTGCTTGCTTTTATAGAGATAATCTTGCACAAATCCACTAAGTGGTATTACATTACCATGTCCCCCAAAACCATGAGCTTACTAAACCATGTCCCCCTCATTTAATAATTGGTACTAAGTTTTCCCAATATTAAAATATTTTCCCAATGTGCAACCCCACATTAAATATTTTCCAATGTTACATACAACTTTTACAAGTGACCACCTCAGATAAATATTTAATGTGGATAAACACATCACTCAAGATGCACCACAAATAAATATTTATTTTACATAATTGAATAATTCATTTTTGCAAGGTGTACAACACACCTTTTCCTAACAATCTTGAACTATTTCAAGAGAAGAATTTGTAGGTACATGCTACTAGAATCTTGAATAACTTCATTAACAACTACATCAATTTTATCTAAAAGCACATCTACAACAACAAAAAATGGTTTGAATTTGTTGCAAAGGGTCATGTATCTCACATAGGTATTCAAACAAAGAGATTTTAAATTCATTGGAAAGAGCACTTCGAGAGATTTTCGAAAAATGGTTATATTAAAGATTTTGATCAATATTAAGGGAGATATGATGATTTGAAGTTGATTCGAAAAGATTATTTTTCAAAAAAAATTGACTCGCAATGAAAAATTCATATCTTGCAATCTAGGAAAGGAAATTACATTCTATTTTTTGTAAATAAATAAAAATATTTAAATCTATTTTTCTATATGAATCACTATTTTTATCTATTTTTCTATTTTTAGATCTACAATAAAAATAAAATTATATGAATTTTTTTACAACATTTTGAATCAATTCACACATAATTATATGTATATAATATATATACATTATACATATAGTTTTAGATATTTTTTAAAACACTTAAAAACATAGATGCATGTATTTTTTAATATTTAAGACAATATTTCAACTAAATTATATTTTCATTTCCCTTAACAATGAATGTATATATAACAAATAAACTCCTTTCTTTACTACTAGAATACGCTTTTTATTTTTTTAATTTACTTATAATTTTAGTTGAATAAAAGAATAACTTTTAAATGCAATGTATTTCCTTTTTATAAAGATTTATACAAAGAAATATATTTTCCATACAATAGACATATAAGTAGGTCTCACATTTTCACAAGTCCTGCATGCATAAGAATAAAATATATAAATAAATTTCTTTTCTAAATAAATCTAGAGTGTCAATATGTATAAATAGGGAAAGATATTACACATTCTCATAATGAGGATTTTACAATAGCCCTTTCATTTCAAAAAAAGTTTTAAATGTAGGTTTTTATTTCTTAGTTGGGTTATTTATTTTTCCTTATATTCCTAAGTTTTTCCTACACTTCTATTAATCTTGCTTAGGTTAATAAAGCATGTCTTATTAGGTGAGTGGTTGCGAGGTGTCACCTTCCTATATGTGAGCATCCATTAGCTATCTTGGGAAGATACTTTGCTATCATTAGTCCGATAGATGGTTGCTCCTGATTGGTCGGTGTTGCTACCTCCTCTCTCTTCCTAGTCTATATAAGCATGCTACCTGGCTTGTATTTTATATTTTTGCTTTTGCATCCTCTTAATGTTATTTTGCTTCTAGCATTTGCATTACTCTCTTGGAGACTGACTCTATGTTGCTATTTTGATTTCACATCATTTGCATTCATAGTTTAGATATTTATTCGTTTGCACTAGTTTTCTGGGTTAATAATCTTTTCAGATTCTAACATGGTATCAGAGCTATTCTATGTGCAAGAGTAGATTTTAGTTTCCATACTTGAGAGATTCGGGGGGGCTAATAAATCTTATTGCAATTTTTTGAAAAACTCAGTATGCTCTTCTCTTGCATCTTCGGATGATCTTGAGAATCAGAAAAGTTTGACGGAAATTTTTTTAATCTCTGAGGTTTGCACATGTGTTTTATGAAATTTAGGTGATTGCAACATTTATGGTTATACTGGCAGTAGTTCTGACTATTCCAACGCATCCAAGAGGCTTGAGAAAGTCAGATTTGGCTTTCATTTCACCAAAATCAGAGATCGTCATACACAATTGCAGAACCGGGGTTTCGAGCTCAAATCTGACAACCAGCTTGCATATTTGGTGTTTTCAATCAATATTGCAGGTTTCAGCATGCCATTGTTTGTTTTAGGTAGCTGATTCATCCTTTGCATATTATTTTTTGGTTGCTGGGGTCATTTTTTATAGCTAAAGGTGTTCTATTTACATTGGATCAACATCTTCTGTACATCAACAAGAAAAACACCTTCTGGGTTTTGTTCACAGTACAGAAACACCATCTGGGTATCTTTCTATTTTTGCATGTAGTCTATGTATTTTACAGAAATGTGCTTAGAAAGCTACAGCAGGACCTCTCTCCGTTGGTAGTTGCAGTTTTGAAGGCAGTTTTCAAATGCTTTGTTCTTGCTCATACGGATTCCTTTTCCCACGAAATATTTTTTGATTTTGGCTATTTTTCGTGCTCTATGCACTAGTGTAGACGTTTTTTTATTTTGATGCCAAGATTTTTTAGAAATTACAGATTCTCAGTCGTGACATTGCATAGTTCTTGTTTTGGGAACTTCGGAGGATCATAACTTTCACATACGCCCTCATATCGAAGCAATTCTTTTTTTGAAAGTGCATGATTTTTTTAGTAGATCGTAGTGGTGTTGTTTATTTCTCTAAGTATTGTGCCAAAGTTGTATTTTTAGCATATGCTCTTCGTGAGGGTTTTGTAATACATTGAAATCAAAACCACTTAGTATTTCTTGCTAGTGGTAGTTGTAAACGCACTAATATAAAGTGCTAAATCATATTTTCTTGGGGGGTTCTTTGATTGAGTGAAAAGGGGGGGTTGTCTTGGTTGTGTTCTCTTCTTTTCAACATTTCTTCTCTACATTTCTTCATCATGGATCAAATAAATCTGCCCATCCTAACTCCATACAATTACTTTGAGTGGAAATCACGCATGACAATTCACTTAAGGAAAAATGGATTAAATAGGATAACTATGGGACTTGAAACTGAACCTACTAAAGATGAAGATAAGCCTAAGTGGTTTAACAAATGTGATGAGGCATATAGAACATTGTGTTTGTCTATTTCTCCTGATTTGCTCTTTCACATTGAGTCCTTGAATACACCAAATAAAATCTAGACAAAGCTAGAAACACTATTTGGCACACAAGATTCAATGAGGGGTCATATGTTGGAAAATAAACTAATTAGTTTAAGTCCAGACAATTTCAACACAATCCAGGACTTCTTCACCAAATTGAATCACTAAGGCTGCAGTTAAAACAATGTGGAATTGAAAAGAAAGATAAACAATTGATTCTTAGTATTCTCTCTAAGCTAAGTTCAGAATATTCTGTGTTTGTTTCTACCTTCTATGCTACTAAGGGTGCACTTGGTACTCAATTCACCATGCCATCTTTAGATGATTTTGCTGTCAATCTCACTCGGGAACAGGACAAGCTAATCCAGATGGGCACTCTTAAGCCCTCTAAGTCACATGCCTTAGCTGCCAACCAAGGCACAAAAGAACAAAAAGGACAAAGTAGTAACAATAATAGTAAGGATAAGAAACAGAAGAATAGCAAGGAGAAGAAGGATCAGATATCGGTTGCTTCAAAAGCAACTAATGAGACCCAATCTTCCAAGGGCGACAAGCCTAAGAAAGAGAGGGTCCAATGTGCCTATTGTAAAAGACCCAGTCATCATGAACATAAATGTCTGAAGAAACAAATTGATCACTTGACACACATTCTTGAGAAGAATAATATCAGTGTTCCTAAGTCTATCAAACAGAGTTCTAATGAGGGGTCTAACAAGGCAAAAGAAAACAACAAAGGGAAAGGAAAGGGCAAGGCTCTTGTTGCAGTTGCTTCTTCACCATCCACTTGGGTTCTTGATTCGGGTGCTTCGCACCACATGGCTTCATCTAAGGAAGAACTTGCATCTTTGGAGCCGTGTACTATGCCTTCTATTTTTATGGGTGATGACACTCCTATTGAAGTGTGTGGGAGAGGGTCTGTTGATGTGGGGGATGGCACATTCCATGATGTTCTTTGTGTGCCCTCATTATCAACTAATCTCCTATCGGTATACCAGATCACTCACACAGGTTCAGGCAAGCGGGTTGAGTTCACTCCTGATTCAGTCGAGATTCGTGAGTTGCACAGTGGTTCTATAGTTGCAGTTGGGAGAGCAGATCATCAGTCACAGCTCTATCTATTTTCTCACTTTGTTCGTGATCCTCCTTCGATTGTTTTGCTCACTCATTCTAATGATGTGAGTAGATTATGGCATGAGCAGTTTGGCCATCTTAACTTCCGCTACTTGCAGCAGCTCAACCAGCAGAGCATGGTACAGGGCTACCTTCAGTTCAGTTTTCAGGTGGTGTTTGCCTAGGTTGCATTCTTGGTAAGCATCCTAAGGAAAATTTTGACAAAGGTAAGGCATGGAGAGATTCACAGATATTGGAGTTAGTTCACAGTGATTTGGTTGGTCCATTTCAGCATCCTTCTTTCAGCAGGGCTAGATATGTCCTCACATTCATTGATGACTTTTCTCAATATACTTGGGTGTACTTTCTCAAACAGAAGTTAGAGGTATTTGATTGTTTTCAGGACTTCAAAACTTTTGCAGAGAAGCAATCCAAGAAAGCCATCAAAGTTTTGTGCACTGACAATGGTGGTGAGTATGTCAACCATCGGTTTGAGAGGTTTTGCACTTCAGAGGGGATTGATTTGCAGCATTCAGTTCCATACAATCCTCAACAGAACAGTGTTGCAGAACAGAAGAATAGGTCCTTGAAGGAAATGGTGAACTGCATGATTCACTCCAGATCTCTTGCACCACAGTATTAGGCAGAGGCCATTAATTGTGTTTGTTATATCCAGAACCGTGTTCCTCACCAAGCCTTAAAGGGAGTCACTCCTTTTGAAGCTTGGAGCGGTCGAAAACCATCAGTTAAGCACTTTTGAGTTTTTGGTTCTCCTGCATGGGCCCACATTCCTACAGAGAAAATCAAGGCCTTGGATCTGCAGAGCAGACCTTGCATATTTGTAGGTTATCCTGATGGTGTGAAGGGTTATCGGTTGCTTCACCCTACTACACATGAGTTGTTCATTGAGAGGAGTGTTCAGTTTGAGGAGGGCTCTTCAAGCTCACTTTCTGTCACTTCTCCAGCTTCTTCTACTTTGACATTGGAGTCACTTGGGATACATGACAGATCTTCTGATCAGTTAGATTCACCTAAGCAGTCTTCTACCTCCACTTCCGATGCAGAGAGCGATTTAGAGGACTCACCTCCTTCCTCTCCTAGTCATCATTCAGAGGTTGATGATTCTCCTCTAGATTCTCCATCTTCCGGTCCACTTTGGGCTAGACAGACCTTGCAGTCTGCAGGTGATTGGGTTGGGGATGCATAAGACACCAGGCGGACTCGTTCACAGTTCCAGGATGCTCCACATGTCTCCATTGCTACTGCCTCAGATCCACAGTCTTTTCATGAGGCTTTTGGTATTCCTAAGTGGGATACAGCTATGCAGGAGGAGTATAGTTCCTTGATCAGGAACCACACTTGGGATCTTGTCCCTCTTTCTAAGGGAACAAAACTTGTTCGATGTAAGTGGATCTATCAGACAAAATTTGCAGCAAATGGGTTGGTTGACAAGCATAAGGCTCACTTGGTCACCAAAGGATTCTCCTAGGTTCCTGAGATTGACTACTCTGAGAATTTTGTGCTAGTTGGCTGAATGATTCCATCCGACTTGTTCTTGCCATTGCTGCAGCTAATCATTGGGAAGTACACCAGATGGATGTGAAGAGTGCTTTTCTTCACGGTGACCTTCAGGAGGAGATCTACATGGAGCAGCCATAAGGGTTCCTTCAGGATTCTTCACTTGTGTGCCGTCTTCAGAAGTCTCTCTATGGCCTCAAACAGGCTCCTCGGGCCTGGTATGCCAAGATGGGCTCCTTCCTTCTATCAATTGGGTTCACTCGATGCCATTCTGATCCCAATGTCTACATTCTGCAACAAGATGATTCACTCCTATTTCTAGTTTTGTATGTTGATGACTTGTTGATCATAGGGAGTTCTTCATCCACCATCAGGGCTGTCAAAACTGCCCTTCATGACAGGTTTTTGATGACTGACTTGGGCTTGTTACATTACTTTCTCGAGATTGAGATCTTTCAGTCTTCTTCCGGGATCACCATCACACAGTCCAAGTATGCTCTAGATTTGATCTTGAGGTTTCATATGGCTGACTGCAATCCTGCTCTGACTCCTTTCCTTTCTGGAGTCAAACTTGAGGTTCAGTGTTCTTCTCCACTTGTTGATGGCACTTTGTACCAACAGCTTGTTGGAAGTCTCATTTATCTGACTCATACGAGACCTGACATTTCATATGCAGTAGGCATGGTCTCTCAATTCATACAGGAGCCTCATGAGTTGCACTGGAAAGCAGCCAAGCGGATCCTTCACTACATTCAGGGTTCTCACAGTTTTGGGATTCACTATGCAGCAGGCATTGAGCTTGACTTAGTGGGCTACACAGATTCAGATTGGGTGGGCGATTCTCAGGATCACAAGTCTACTTCAGGTTACAGCTTCTCACTTGGTTCAGGTCCTGTTTGTTGGTCGAGCAAGAAGCAGTTTGCTATTGCTCTATCTTCTACTGAGGCCGAGTATCGGGGGGCTATGAATGCCGCCACTGAGGCCATTTGGCTTTAGAATCTTCTCACTGAGTTTGGTATCCAGATCAGACGGTCATCAGTCATATTTTGTGACAACCAGAGTGCCATTCAGATCTCACAGAATCTGGTCCATCATCAGCGGACCAAACACATAGAGGTCCACATGCACTACATTCAAGAGCTCCTACTGTCTGACTTCCGAGCAGGTTGTTGATATCTTCACCAAACCCTTCACTGAGAGAAAGTTCCTTCATTTGCGAGCTTTGCTGGGGGTGTGGGATGCTTCATCTTCTGGGGGGGCTTCATCCTCTCACTCGGAGTCTTGAATCTCTCTACTTTGGGGGGGTCTCTTCTCTATTTTGGGGGGGGCTTTTCTCTCTCTTTGGGGGGGAATTTTATGTGCATGGGTACCTCATCAGGCTTGATTTGTCAGAACCCATTTCTTCATCCACCTAAGCTTTGCTTATGGGGGGGTGTTAGTGTAGGTTTTTATTTCCTAGTTGGGTTATTTATTTTTCCCTATATTCCTAGGTTTTTTCCTACACTTCTATTAATCTCGCTTAGGTTAATAAAGCATGTCTTATTAGGTGAGTGGTTGCGAGGTGTCACCTTCCTATATGTGAGCATCAATTAGCTATCTTGGGAAGATACATTGCTAGCTTTAGTCTAATAGATGGTTGCTCCTGATTGGTCGGTGTTGCCACCTCCTCCCTCTTCCTAGTCTATATAAGCATGCTACCTGGCTTGTATTTTGTATCTTCTGCTTTTGCATCCTCTTAATGCTATTTTGCTTCTAGCATTTGCATTACTCTCTTGGAGACTGACTCTATGCTGCTATTTTGATTTCACATCATTTGCATTCATAGTTTAGATATCTATTCGTTTGCACTAGTTTTCTGGGTTAATAATATTTTCAGATTCTAACATTAAAGACCCATGTAAGGATTTCATAATAATATAAATTTGTTATCTTTTAAAACTTCAAACCTTCAAAACAAAGTTTCACATCTAAGTCAATGGAGGTTTTCTCACCTCCCAACCATAGGGCTTGCTCACAATCCCATCCCTGAATTAGGAGGTCCTCATAGAAATTAGTTTTCACAACATAATAAAGAAATACATACATAAAACAGAACACCCATAGGCTTAAATATCACATATGAATCTTGACAAGATTCATAGAAAATGGGGAATCAAGGGGACACTCTAACCCCTTAGAGAAAAACAAATATCAATATATCAACTCCATTAAATATCACATATCAATTCCATAAAATATCAATAAATCAACATCCTCCACACACCACCCCATATCATTTCATATCTACAATCACAACGAAACTCCCATACAACACTTCTAACATATTATCGCATAAAAATATATAGGGCATTCAATGCCAAAATTTTTCCAAAGGAATCCATATTTTCTCATCTCATAAAAATACATAAGGCAACCATTGTCAAAATTTCTTTAGAAGAAATTGCATAATTTTTAGGAGGGCCCACACCTCTCTCAACCCCAACACATAGGAGTCTCTTAACCCCAAATAGAAAAGATTTTCTCCCAACATAACAATTCCTTTCCAATCACAAATATAAATACAATTACCTAACACTCAACAAGGAGATCACAACCAAGATCAAGTGCATATATGAAACACACAATGAAAACAACATATTTAACTTATATATTTTATAAATAAAGCTATGAAGCCTACCTCCAATGGCTTCCAAAAATGACAGAGTTGTTCATTGTTAAATATTCTTTAAAGAGATTCCTCTCCAAGATTTCTTTCTTTCAAGCTTTAAGCTCTCAAGACTCCACACTCTCTCATAGTAAAAAAATAATAATGCCAAAAGAACCCCCACAAACTCAAAAACAGGGATATAAATAAGAAAACCACACTTCTAGTACAAATTCCCATTCAAAAATTAGTATGGAAGGATTGGATAACACCAAGTCAATCTTCCTTCTTCATCAAGTCAAATATCATTGCATTTTTTCCAAAGGACTTTAGGAGGATCAAATTTTGTCTAAATCTCAAAATTTATGTCCCAACAAGTACCCATCCCATAGGTATTCACCCTAGGGACCTATTTTCACTTAATTAATGAAGAAAAAATATTCTAAGACTTTTTAAATTCCCTTTTAAGATTAAATTTGAATTTTGTCATAATGATGACTCACAACCCAAGATTCCCACACATGTAACTTCATAACAAAAAATAAATTTAAATAACAACTTTCATATTTACAAAATATTTTCACAAATAAAGACCTTAGTCCCCTCATGGGTTAAGGTCAAGGTATCACTAGGGAATCACAACAAAAGTTTTTAGAGGACCTCCAAATTTTTCCATTGGTCATGGAAATCACCAACACACTTGCAACCAAGTATTAATATATCCCAAAAAATAATCAAAATAATAATAATATTTGTAAAACATCATATTCTATAAGTAATTCATAATCTAGATAATCCACTATTCAATCATAATTTAAATTTAACTAACCCAATTATACACACATAATTCATATTTATCATATGATAATATTTCATAATTTTCTTTCTAATTTTCACCATGATCAAACATCCATGTTCAAATTACTCTACCAATTCAAAATCATATGAGTATTAACATTCATCATAATATAATTGAGATCAAATTACAATATTAAGGATTAAATGTGATACTCTAAAACTATTCACATTAAATAAATAAATAAACTATAGTAATCATCATCACAATGATCTCATGAAAATTAAAGTATTATAAACATAGTGTCAACATCCATACAATCCATGATCATAATCAAAATTCAAACATATATGTGTGTAACTCCATGAGTACCAATATCTAATCTAAGCCTATCAAGTGCACATTTCTCTATGACCCTAAAGAGAGGAGAAAGAAAACTAGAACAACAAAAACTTAAACTAAAAAAAAAAGAAAAATGGGGTGTGTGTACAAGGTAGAATAGAACTCACACTACATTTATAGGTGTTGAAAGTCTCTTTGTTGCAATTGTCTTCGTTGCAATTCCAAGTGTTGCAAGTGCCTTTTCTACAAGTATCGATCTTATAGGTGTAAATGTTGTAGGTACCAATGTTGTAGGATCACATGTTGAAAGACCCTTTGTTGCAAGTACTACCAAACTATTACACTAAATTTAGGTGCTAACATTAAAGTAGAAAATAGTTCCAACCTAAACTCTCTTTGCTAACACCATATCTCCATGAACCATCTTACACTCACCATTATTTAAGACTACTTGCACACTTGCATCATTCATTTTGCTAACAAATAATAGTTTCCATGCTAAAACTAAGATGTGCAAATCTCCTAAAATAACTTTGATCCTCCCATTGTAGAATCTGATCTTAACTTAACCATGCCCAACAATACTTAGGAAAGAGTTTTCACCAAGGTATACCTTTCCACAATCAAACTTCTCATAGTTAGAAAATCAATCTGTATGGGGAGTAATGTGGAAAGAGACACTAGAGTCAAACATCCATGCATCCTCACATGCATGCATGGAATGGGCTACAACAAATGCATCTAATTCATCTTGATAAGCTCAAGAATATAAATCATCATCTAAATCATTATTTTATTTCTTCTTCTCCTTGTACTCCTTGATGTGGCCTTTCTTACCAAAGTTGCAACATTCTACCTTGGATTTACTAGGAGACTTAGATCTTCTCTTATCCTTTTTCCTTCAACCATCCATGAACAACTAGTGCTTCCTTGGTAGATTCAAAATCCTTCTACCTTATCTCCTTTGAGAGAAGAGAATCTATTACCTCATTAAGCACAAACTTTGAAGTAGTACTTCCAATGGCCATCACCAAATTGTCCCATGAGTCTAGAAAAGAACATAACAAGATCATACAATGATAGTCTTCTTCCATGTTCGTACTGATAGACTATAACTAGATTACAATTTGGTGTTAAATGCATTTAGGTGCTCAACGATTAAGTCCCCATCACCCATTCTCAAAGTATACAACTTATTCTATAGAAAAAGTTTGTTCACCAAGGATTTAACCTGGTACAACTTTCCCAACTTTTTCCAAAGGGTTTACAATTGGGTTCTCTTGCAACATTCAAGAGCACAAAATCTACCAAACAAAGATGAATGAGGCTTCTAGATTTACTATCTAACACATCCCATTCTTCACCCTTCATTCTTCTGGGTTTACTTTAGGAGAATGATAATAATAGTACTCAATCTATCAACAAATCTACCATCTTAAGCTTCCATAGCTCAAACTTCATGTCATTAAATTGTTCCATACTGAACTATGATGTACTTACCATTTTCCATGAAAACAAATATCTTCTGCACATAGCTCCCTCTCAAACCAAGATTAGTCCAAAAAATATATTTCCTTCCACATAGGAGATAATGATGATCTAGCTCTAATACCAAATGAAAGGAAGTTAATAGAAAAAACACTTCCTACAATAATCAATGAGGAGAGAAATGCATAAAAAATATGATTTAGAAGTTTAAAAAACACATAAAATAATACTATAGTGACAATGTTTATTTTGGGAAAACCCTTTTAGGAAAAAACCTAGCCTCCCAATCTTGAATCAATGTATTCATAATACCAATCTGGTTACAATACATCAATAGGCTCAATCCTTCACAAGAGAACAACCAACACAAGTCTGAAGAAATTTTGGTAGCATAACCCCCTACAAAAATTAAATCATACTACAACTTCATCCTAGGCACCAATATATTGAAGATACAAAACAAGAAACCAAAAATGGTAAACAATAAACCATGTGAGAATACCACCCCCAAAAAATGGCACCCAAATTCTCATGAGGAATTCCAACACCCAACTCCCATGATGAGTCAACATGCTAATACTAAACAATCCTTTTATGTTGTCATAACCAAGTCACCAACTTGGGTGCTCTATTTTGGCTCCATTATCCTAATCAAATATTTCTTATGATGTATAATAACATGTCACATAATGTTTTAATCAATATTCTAATGTAACTCTTGTTAGAATCTGCGAGAAGCGAGAAATGAGCCAGGGTCTGATGTCGGTCATAGATCACATACACTCCAGTTGACAAATGATCGAAGATCAAAATAGAGGAATGGAGAGAGAATCAAGAGACAAACTGCAAAGAGAATTTTGAGAATGCTCACATTAATCTCCCTGACTAGTTACGAAACTTGTTAAGGTGAGAGGAAAGTGTTGTACATATATAGAAAATAATGGGCAAATACATCCAAGAGGTGTAATAAGTCCAACTACCTGAAATATGTGGAAGTTTTACCTACTTGGTAAATGCCAAAATACATGGTTATACCTACTTAGATAAAAATAGAAAAATGGTCATGAGAGGTGGCATAAAAATCCAAAAGAGGGTGTGAAAATCAACTACCCAAGTGTGGGTGAGAGTGACAAATGTAACTGATGGATTTATCCATGTGTCCTCATAATAACTAAGTCTAATAACCAAAGCAAGCTTAATACTATGTAGGAAAAAGAAATATCCCTAAGGAAAATAAAAAACCTATACTAACACCCCCCTTAAGCATAACTTAGGTGGGTGAAAAGATATGGGTCCTGGCAAATGAAGCCTAGTGAGGTACTCATGTACAAAGAATTCCCCCCAAAAGAGAAGAATCCCCCCACAAAGGAATAGCCCCCCCAAAATAGAGAGAGAAAACACCCCCCAGAGTAGAGAGTGAAAGAGGACTAAGAAGTCCCTCCTGAAGTAGACACTGGCCACACCCATAGCAAAGCTCGCAGATGAAGGAACTTGCTCTTAGCGAAGGGTTTGGTGAAAATGTTTGCGATCTACTTTGATGTCTAAATGTACTTGAGATCAATGATGTTTGCATGAATCAACTCATGGATGTAGTGCATATGTATCTCAATGTGTTTCATTCACTGGTGATGGACTTCATTCTTTGAGATCTGTATTACACTCTAATTATCACAAAAGATAACTGTGGGCTTTCTGAATGAAATACCAAACTCAGTGAGAATAGTTTGAAGCCAGATGGCCTTAGTGGTGGCATTAACTACCCCTCAATGATCAGCCTTTGAAGATGAAAGAGCAATTGTAGACTGCTTCTTGTTCAACCAAAAAATTGGACCGGAACCAAGTGAAAAGCAATACTGTGAAGTAGACTTGCGATCCTAAGAATTGCCTACCCAATCTAAATCTTTGTATCCCACCAAGTCAATATCCACGCCTACTGCACAGTGAATGCCATAGCTGTGACTACCTTGGACATAGTGGAGAATCCACTTAGCTACTTTCCAATTCAACTCATGGGGCTCCTCCATAAACTGAGAGACCATGTCCACAACATATGAAATGTCAAGCCTCATGTGATTCAGATAGATGAGACTCCAAATAAGCTATTGGTATAAAGTGCCATCAACCAAGGGTGAAGAACACTTAGCCTCAAGTTTGACCCCTGAAAAAAATGGAGTCGGTGCAGGCTTAAAGTCAGTCATGTGAAATCTGGAGAGCATATCAAGTGCATATGTGGGTTGTGCCATGAAGATACATAAATATGACTAAGTGATCTCAATCCCTAAGAAGTAGTACAAAAGACCCAAGTCTGACATCAGAAATTGATCATGGAGAGCAATTTTCATTGCCTTGATGGTGGATGAGTGACTCCCTATGATCAACAAGTCATCAACATAGAGAACTAGGAATGTCAGAGTATCATCCTACTACAAAATGTAGATGTTAAGATTAGAATGGCATCGAGTGAACCCAACTGACAGAAGGAAAGAGTCCATCTTGGCATACCAGGCCGGAGGAGTCTGTTTGAGGCCATAGAGAGACTTCTGAAGATGACAAACTAGTGAATGATCTTGAATGAACCCTTGTGGCTGCTCCATGTATATTTCCTCTTGAAGATCACCATGAAGAAAAGCACTCTTTATGTCCATCTGATGAACTTCCCAACTATGGGTTGCAGCTATAGCAAGTACAAGTTGGATGGAATTAATTTTTCCTACTGGCACAAAAGTCTCAGAGTAGTCAATCCCAGGCACTTGGGAGAATCCTTTGGCAACCAAGCGAGCCTTATGCTTGTTAACTGACCCATCTGCTACAAATTTTATTCAATAGATCCACTTTCATTAAATAAGTTTTCTTCCCTTAGTAAGAGGGACTAAATCCCAAGTATGATTCCTTTCCAAGGAACTAAACTCTTCTTGCATAGCAGTATCCCACTCGGGGACACAAGAAGCTTCCCAAAACATTTTTGGATCAGAAGCTAAAGCGATGAAGAGATGTGGAGTCTACTGAAATTTTGACCTTATTCTTCGAGTATCTGAAGGATCACCAACCCAATCACCCACTAACTACAAAGTCTGACGAGCCCAAATAGGCCCTATGGTAGGAGAACCTCGAGGAGAATCATCAACCTCTGAATGATGACTAGGAGGAGAGGGTGGATCCTCATCATCACTGTCACCATCTGAAGTGGACGAAGAAGACTCCTCATCATGATCAGGAGGATTAAGATCCTCTAAAGAACTGTCATCATGTTGCAATGTCTCCAATGTTGTTGATGGAGAAATGGTAGGAGAAGAATTGGAAAAGTCCTCAAAATGAACACTCCTCTTGATGAATAGCTCATGTGTGGTAGGGTGGAGAAGTTTGTATCCCTTGACACCATTTGGGTACCCAACAAATATGGAAGGATTGATCTACGGATCCATAGCCTTGCATTTCTCTACTAGAATGTGGGCCCATGTAGGAGAACCAAACACTGTAAAGTGCTTAACTGTGAGTTTCTAACTGGTCCAACCTTGGAAAGGAGTTGCCCACTTCACATCTTTGTGAGGAACCTGATTCTAGATGTAACACGCACAATTCATGGTCTCTTCCTAGTACTGAGGTGCCATAGCCCTGGAGTGAATCATACAATTGACCATCTCTTTCAAGGACATGTTCTTGTGTTCTAGGACACCATTTTGTTGTAGAATATAAGGAATTGTGTACTGAAGATCAATGCCCTTAGAGGCACAAAACTGTTCAAACCTATGGTTGACATATTCCCCCATTATTTGTACGCAAAACCTTGATGGTCTTCCCTAATTTTTTCTCTGAAAAAGCTTTGAAGTCCTGAAAAGATTCAAAGACCTCAAACATTTTCTTGAGAAAATAAACCCATGAATATTTAGAAAGATCATCAATAAATGTCAGAACATATCAAGCCCTACTGAAAGAAGCATGTGGCAATGGTCCTGCCAAGTCATTATGTACCAACTCCAGAAGCTGTGTGGGCCTCCATGCTTTGCCTTTGTCATATTTCTCCTCTGGATGCTTACCAAGAATGCATCCTTGGAAAACTCCATCAGAAAATTGAATAGAAGGCAAGCCTAAAACCATGTCTTGTTGACTGAGCTCCTGCAAGTAGCGGTGATTCAAGTGACCAAACCAATGATGCCACTAATGACTCACCTCATTGAATGAGTGAGTAGAATTGTCAAAGGAGAGTCAAGAACAAAATGAAAAAATTAATACAATTTGGAATACAATTATAAAATGAAAAAACTGATACAATTATCAACTACCTCTAGGAACCCCTCAGAAAACCTTTGGTGCAACCAGTTCCTCTGATCTCTAATTTTGATGAAATGAAAGCCAACCTTGAATTTCTCGAGCCTTCTGGACATCGTGGAATAGCTGAAAATGCCTCCAACATTACCAAAAGAAATGCAATCACCCAGATCTCACAGCAACACAAATATGCATACCAGAATAATACAGATGCATATTTTTCCTCTAAATTGTTATGATTCTCCAAATCATCTAAGGCTGCAAGAGAAGAGCATACTGGGTTTTTGAGAAAATATTAGCAATCTAATTGTCCCAAATCTCTCAAATAACGGGATCACAAAAAATGAACTAAACCAAACAAACAGGCTCTGATACCATGTTAGATTCTATGAGAATCAAGCACTAAGCCAGGATCTGATGTTGGTTGTAGATGACATACACTCCAGTCGACAAATGATTGAAGATTAAAATAGTGGAATGGAGAGAAAATCCTGACAGAGAGAATCAAGAGACAAACTGCAAGAGAATTTTGAGAATGCTCACATTACTCGCCTAACCGGTTACTGAACTTGTTAAGGTGAGAGGAGAGTGTTGTATATATTGTATATATAGCAAATAATGGGCAAATACATCCAAGAGGTGTAATAACTCCACCTACCTGAAATAGGTAGAAGTTTTACCTAGGTACCTGGTAAATGCCAAAATACATGGTTATACCTACTTAGATAAAAATAGAAAAATGGTTATGAGAGGTGGCATAAAATTCCAAAAGAGGGTGTGAAACTCAACTACCCAAGTGTGGGTGAGAGTGACACGTGTAATTGATGGATTTAGCCATGTGACCTCATAATAACCTAAGCAAGCTTAATAATGTTTTAAAGGCCTTTAGACCCCTATTAATATCATTCTCTAACACTCCCCCTTAATTTTAATAGGGGTATATGTTGTTAATTTCTTTAAAAGAGAATATAAAGTTCCTCAATAACACATGACTTCTTTGATAGACATACAATACAGACAAAATATATGCAAAAATGAAAATCATGTATTCCAAACTACATCAAAAGCATCTTGTCATAATATAGAATCCCATTTTCTTGATAATGATTTTTATAAAGAGGTCTTATAGAGTTTTTGTTGGAGCCTAGGTCTCCTCAAACTAGCCTTCCCCAAGTTCATTACATATTTCTCATAAGCCTTATATAAAATACAATGCTTTACAATTGGGAGAAATACAGAAAAGGATTAGATAATACCCATAGGACTTATATATTAAATAATGGTTAATCACTTAGAAGATGGAATTACCATGCACACTGCCCTTCAATGGCAACTCATTGAGGTCGAGCATTGTTCTAAATTTAGAGAATTTGGCATTTCTCAGAGGTTTTATAAATGTGACTACTAAGATTCAATCCTAGGTCTCTATGACCATTAGTGGTTGCTAGGATTAATCCTAGGTTTCCATAACCATAACATAGATTATAATTGTCATCTTGATAAATAATTGGAGAGTAGTTTCAGCATTGAGGATTTTTCTCAAATAAAGTGCATATGGACTTTAATGTGCTTTGTTTTGAGATTCTTGGTAAGAGCAATACAACTTTGGCTATCACACAATAAGGTGGTACTCTTATTGGTATCCATATGAATCTCATCTAATTATTTCTTTAGCCATCATAATTCCTTTGTTTCTTCTAATGCATTTCAATATTTAGCCTTTCCAGATGAAAGAGCCATAGCAGTTGATTTTTTCTACTACTCCATGTGATAGCACCTGCATCATGTTTGAATATATATCTTGTGGTGTATTTCCTATCAATAGAATCACCAACGTAGTCAGTATCATAATAACCAAATAACTTGTCATTTTTTGTGTAGGAATAATAAAGACCATATTTTTATGTGTATTTTTTAAAATATATTTTAATATTCCTTTGCCTTTTTTCTAGTGATCCACACACACATTTAATACCTACTGCATAGCTAATAACAATGTTGCAAGGTGTGCACCCTTGGTCTCTTTGTGTTGTGTAGTACAATGCTTGGGTTCATGGCAAGGCTTAACCACCTCTCGTGGATTCATTAACTCTGGCAGTTGTATCGGACATTAACATGTTGATCTTTTGGTGCAATGGCAACCATCTTTGCAAAAATTGGTATCAGAGCCTAGGTCACAGGTTAGAACTCCTTGCTTGTGCTAGGGGATTGTTGCAAGGTGTGCGCAATTGGTCTCCTTGTGTTATGCAGTGTAGCACTTGGGTTCGTGACAAGGATTAACCACCTCCCATAGATTCATTAACTCTGGTGGTTGTATTGGGCATTAACAGGTCAATCTTTTGGTGCAACGTCAACCGTCTTTGCAACAAACAAGTCTAGAAATAATACTTGGTAAATCAAACTTTACGTAATTATTTATAGGTTTCATTTTTTCATATGATGATTTAGAGTCAAATTTGGTATCTATTTTAATAGGTATAGTAGGTTTACAATTCATCATTAAAGACAAAAGAAATCTTAAGAGGTAAAAACACAAATAAAATGCATAAAAACACACAAGTTGTACCTTAAGATCTTTTTACTCCTTGATAAGGTCAAGAGCTTAACACCCACAAGCTCTAGCTTTACCCATGACTATGTTCTTCAATGTGAAATGCTCTCAATACTAATGCATATCAACATAGCCTAACTAATGATGGAGAGGATGAGAGAAATTGTGGCATAATAATGTTACTCTAAACTTGGATGTCAAAATGTCTTGTGGAGGCTTGTATTTATAGGCAAATTGGAGGGGATTTTGATCCAACGGTGGAGATTCATTGATGAGATCAAGGGATGAGATTGATTGTGAGATGGAGGGCTAGGATTTGATCAATAAAATTGGATGGTGGGGAATAAAAATGAATCTTTTATTCATTTTGAGGAGAACTTAGCAATAAATGTGATTGAGATGGATGAGGAAATTTAAAATTAATTTCCTTGGGATGGGTTGGAATTAAAAATTCCATTTTATGTGGGGTTGTGCAAGTCATGTGACACATGCACATTTTGGGGGCCTTACATTTGTTGGCTAAAAAAAGAGGAAGATGTTTTTGCACAAAAATGGTAAAGGTGAGTTGGAAGGGTTATGAATATTTTGTAATTTTTAATTTGTGGGTGTGGGAGAAGGTGTTAATCATGCTTTGACCAAGTTAATCAAGGTGATTAACTTAGTTAATGTGGCTGGAAAAAATTAGTGGATGAGGTAATTAGAGTTTTAGGATTAATTAAATAATGATTTATTTAATTAATCCAGGGCTAGGGGTCATGTAGGCTAGGGTAGCTAATAAAATAATAGGTATTTAATCAACTAGGTTAGGGGTAGGTTAATTAGTAGGTTTGATTAATCAGATAAACATAATTTATCTAATTAATTGGGTTTAGGGAAGTGGACAAATTAACTAAATAAATATTTGTCATATTTATTTAATTAATTGGATGATGTTAGTAAGGTGTGACTATTGAATTAATTAAATTAATCCAATTTTAGGGATGAATTGATGAGGGATGAGAATAATTTATGGGTAGGATGAAATAATTAATTAAATAATAATTTAATTAATTAATTGGATGAAGAATTGGTGTTGTGGATGATGTCGGAGGATAGTTAGAGGGTTAAGACATTTTAGGTGTCTACATTTGCCCCTCTTTGAGGTAGGTCACGGGATGAGGGATGCCCCCTCGAGAGGTTGGGTGAAAAAAAAAAAATTCGGGTGATCTCTCGAAAGGAGGAAATGGTGGTGAAAAATGGATAGAGGATGAAAAACAGGTTGATAGGAAGAAAAACAAGCAAAAAAGGTTATGTTTTGCACCCTGGGGATAGAAAAGTGTGTTGGAGGATGACATGGCATGCTATAAATAGAATATGTGGGCCCAAAGTGCCACATTTGCATACATTGAGCTTATTAGATGAGAGGAGATAGGAGACGAGATGGCACAACCACATTTCCCCCACTACGAGCATCGATCTAAGTGCATGCGCACCTATCTAAGATCACCCCTGGTGGACCCACGAGTATGTTGACTAACTTTGACTTTGTCAATTTAGGGTTTTGGGACATTTATTGCATGGGAAAAGGGTAGGCTAGGTGGATTGGCATAATAACGCAGCCATTTAGCGCCATCTGTGGCTAAATTGGTGCCATCCTCTGGAATGGTGCCATAGGCCGATCGAGAGTTTTGGGTGTTTTGGCACCATTTTTGGTTTTTGTGGCGCCATCTTCTCAAATGGCGCCATACCAAAATGGGGTTTTTTGGAGAAATGGTGTCTTCTGCTAAAATTTTGGCACCAAACTGTGGTTTGGCACCATACGTCGAATGGGCAGGGATTAGTGCCATATGCTAGCGCCTTGGCGCTATCTTCTAGAATGGCGCCATACCTAAGATTTGTGGCGCCATTCTTTGGAATGGTGCCAGGGGTTTTTAGAGGAAAAGGCATTTTGGTGCTAAATTCTAGTTTAGCACCAAACTTGGGAAAAATGGCACCATCCTGCGGATTAGCACCATAGCTAGAAGAAATGGTGCCATCCTGTGGATTGGCGCCATATTTGGTAGAATTGAGTTTGGTGCCATATGGCTTAAAACTGGTGCCAAACTCTGTTTTGGTGCCATAGGGGCTAGAAATAGCACCATGGCACTGATTTGGAAAAAAGGCTAAGTTTTTTATGATTATTTTGTAGATGCAGATTGATGGTCATATTGTGGTTTTGCGGGAGCGATGAGTTCCTGCAATTATGAGGTTGTTAGATGGTTTTGATCAGGCGACATTAGATAGATTAGGGAGATTGGGCCTATGGATTGCCCAATATACGAGTACATAGGGCTATGATGACGGCCCTAGTGGAGCGATGGCAGAGCGAGACATGCTCCTTCCTCCTACCCACAGGTGAGATCACCATCACCTTGGAGGACGTGTATCTAATTCTGAGGTTGCTGATTGCTGGAGCATGGGCCACCTGTGACGTTACCAAAGGACAAAAAGCCCTTGATAGGGCCTTTGCCCGAGGTCACCCAGTTCTGACACAGGATCAATTATAGATGAGCTACACTCAGACTTTGGCAGCGGGAGTGGATGACTTTACATTATTTATGTGTGTAGTGATTGGGGGTCTGGTGATGCTAGATTGACGTGCACAGGGCTTCTCGGTGGGCTAGGGAGTGGAGATTGAATAGATGGTTCATCATGAGATGATGTATGCATGGGGGCTGGTGGTGCCCACCTAGGGTTAGGATTTTGAGTTGATTTTGCAAGCCTATATTTTTATTCCCTCAAACTCTTAATGCCTTAAATTCCAAGTCCTTCGGTCTCCTGCATTGTATATTCTAATTCTGTGTTGACCTCCTGTAGCGGGTTCCCGGTCATTTAAGTTATAATTTAAGCCTTTCAGCTCGTTAAATGACCGGCCCCCTTCACCTTGTGTTACTTCCTATTTCCTGTCGCATCAGAAAAAATGTTAAGTCCAAAAACCTTTAAGCGACAGTGGGGTCCACAGTTGTATGTGTGTATCTTTGTATGTTGTCATTTGTATCTAACATGTAGATGCGAATGTACATTGGCGGACCTGAAAGAATGTTCAATCGGCTTCAGAAAAGTGAAAAAATAGTTGTATGCATCTTTGTATGCATATCAGGTTGTATATGGCATTCAGATACAATTTTTCAGTGTGAATAAGTGGTCGAGCATCGCATATTCCAGGTTTGATTCCGCGGTTGTATCAAAAAGGTTGTATGTATATTTTGTTGTATATTCGATATACAACGGGTGAGATACAATGCTGAATGTCAAAAGATATTCAAATCGGGTTGCATGGTGGTTGGGCCCATAGGTATGTGCAAAGGGGGTTGTATGTATGTGATAGATACAAAAGTGACATACAAGCAGAACATACAATCTCAGATTTCAAATATTATCAAATCGAGCCTGGCAAGCGTTGATACAAAAATAGAGTTGAAAAGTTAAAGCATTTCCTTTATATCATGGTTTGTATATTCCTGATATACAATGGCATATACAATGGGTAATATACAATGGAACATACAAAGGGCCAGAATTGAAATTGCTTCAAATTTGTTGTATGTGCAGGTTGGTATCCACCGTTGTATATTGTACATACAACTGCACATACAATGTGAAATGTACAAGCAGGCAGATACAAAGAAACATACAAGGCAAGGGCAGTCAAAGTCAACATTGTTCAAGAACATGGTGGGGCATGCACAGTTGTATGTCCCAGATTGTATGTATGTGCTATATACAATGCAAAATACAAAAGCGCACATACAATCTCAGATGCGAAGGAAAATGTGTTCTGGTGGATTTCACGTTGAGGACTGTGGCTGTATATTGCACATTGTATGTATGTGCGATATACAAGGTGATATACAAAGCAGTTAGATACAAGGCCTGGACCCGATGGTAATTTCAAATTATTTTATAAATATTTGGGGTCCGCCCTTGTATGTTGGTGATTGTATGTGCATACAATCTTATATATAACCATAGATGCAAAAGAAGATACAATGGTCTAATGGCGAATAGGATGCAGTGTTGAGTCCCAATAACTCAGAGATGCAATTTTTCAGCGATGGTGATCCAATGGCAGGCTGCCACATGTCCAAGTCAATTATATGTATATACAACTGCATATGCAAAGATCAAAAGGCAAAAATCAGAGAAAAGGTAAAATGTATGCTCATGCTGTGAAAAGTCAAAGGGGACAATATGCCTGCATGGCGTAATTTCATTGGTTGTGGACTTTTTAGCATGATTTGAAGCTGTAGATCTCAGTGGGAAGGAGGGAATCGACGGCCTTGTTGCAAATTTTCATAGGAGGGATTTCCTATGCATTTGCAGCTGCATTCCAAATGGAAAGAAACTTCAAAACACGCAAACTACTGCATTTCCAGAAGCCGCGAGTAGGTTGGCCATTAATGGCAAAATTTGCAGAGGCATGGTCTTGATTGACAGGTCAACTACCTGATTAAGGGTGAAAATATCCATTCGGCTGCATGTTTCCCGAGTTCACCTATTTTTCCTCCTTTTTCTGTTGGCTGCATTGAATGTTCTTGGCGCCATTTTTTATGGTACAGTGTATCTGGGGGCGATTTGAGATGATAGTGTAATTAATGCTGAGTGCACATTCTTGATGTATAAGAGGACTGTGTCACTCATTTTTCTAGGGTGGAAGACTTGGGCAATTTTTTAGAGGAAATAACGAAAACTAGAGCTTTTCTGGGCTGTTCTATCTCTTTTGTGAGTTTATGAGTTGCATTTGAATGCAAGTTGCATACATGTTCAGTTTCATGTTGTGTTTATATGAAAAATGCTTCTTTGCATGTGTCTAGCTGTTTGTCTCCATTTGTTGTATGCATCCCTTCTTTTGAATCTAGTTGCTAAGGGTTACTTAGATTCTAGGATATAGATTTCTATATTGCATGCTTAACTTTTGACCTCCATTCAAGGAGTGGATTAAACTATTTTAGGTTAAGTATGAAGAAGATTGCATGGTAGCAGGGATGTTTGTAAGTAGAGATAGCTAAATACTCATTCTTGGGTGGTGTTTGTAAGGCAAATACCTATCCAGCCCCTTGAAAATTGAATGCCAGTGCAAATCATTCACTTGTATACGTCTAGTTGACTCATTGCCCTAAGATAGGCACCGGTCTGCCCTTGTGTAGTAGTTATGATCCAAAACCCCCTGTCTTGCATCCAAAACATAAATACAAAACCTTTCAAAGCTTTAGCCTGTTAGTTTGTAGGATTAGAAATAGGACCCCTGCATACTCTCATTCCTAACCAGTTAGATATGTCCAAGAACACTGCCAACCTTGTGATTTATCACACAAATCTTGGTCCAAAAATGAGAGTATTTTGCCTTTATTGTAAAGCTAAATCTTTCTGTTGGGTGAGTCAAAGTTAAATCTTTATCTATAGGGATACCCCCCTTGGTGTGGCAGAACTAGAAGTGAAGGGGAGGCAGCTCACACAACCTCCTGTATTTGTTGGCCGAATCTGCCTGTGCATTGGAACTAGCAAACCCTTTGTTGATTCAAATAAAAACAACCAACAGGGGCCATGTATGTTAGGCCAGTTGTACCATGAGATGCACACTATTATGTATCACTTGGATGGGGCTTTGTCTACTGGGGTGACATTGCTTCATGTATGGGCTTTCAAGCATATAGGCATCACAAGGCCACATGGAGCTTTAATTTGGGTGCAGTTTGAGGCATTCATATTTTTGTACAGAGCCCCTATCTAGTATTCCTATGTTGGGCAGCTGTGATATTAGCTGGGCATTTTTTATGACTTGGTTAAAGTGGTCTGGTGACCATATATTGGAGTGGAGGCCTGGCCATATGATCACATTCATTTGCCCTATGCATTTCAGGTGCATTACTTGATGGGCCGAGGGCATCATACCATTGATAGGTATCTCCCCTCACGGGTGATGAGACAGTTTGGTTTACAGTAGGACTAGCCATAGGCAATGGCAATTTTTGCAAGGACACCTCGAGATGTCAGATGGCCACCACAGATAGCGTCCTTGGTAGTGATTCAAGATTTTGCAGGATTGCAGCTCCAGCAGTGGGATTGGTGGAGCACAGTGGTTGACGCAGGGACCACCCCTACATATGACCGATGGTGGGCAGTTTGGAGGCCGATCCGCATATGATATGACAGTGGAGGAGGGGGAGGAGGGAGATGAGGTTTAGGAGGAGATAGTGTTAGAGGAGGTGGAGGTTGATGAGGATGATACTATTGGGATGTTGGCTGCAACAGCAGCAGAGTAGGTTTTGGGGAGAGGTCAGGGTCGAAGGCAGCGGCAGCAGGGATAGCAACAGGCACCTCAGCAAGTACCTATGTAGCAGGGATAGAGGGGACATATGCCACCACTGCAAGCACCACAGCAGCAGCAGGATTAGAGGTAGGCACCACCCCAGTAGCAGACTCAAAGGGGACAAATGTCACCGCCACAAGCACCATTGCAGCAGCAGGGTCCTAGGTAGGCACCACCCCAGCAGCAGGTCAGACCATAGATGCATGCACGATAAGTACCTGTAGCTCATATGGGGCCATTCACAGGGGCTGGGGTTGTAGAGGCAGGGAGTTCAGAGAAAAGGCCTAGTCATGCTCTAGGTACTCGTTCTGTGCGTCAACGTACTCCGACGAGGAGGACACTAAGACCCTACAGGCCCAGGTGGCTAGTTTGGAGGACCTGGTGACTCATCAGAGACAAGAGCTTTCCCAGTTACACGGAGTAGTTGCTTTGTTGGATGGGGGTAGTAAGGGAGATGGAGATGGGCAGATTAGCAAGCTGCAGGCACAGATAGGGCAGCTGCAGACATGGGTGACGTAGTTGCAAGCGCAAGTGGTCGGGGTCACCGCAGAGAGAGACACAGAGAGATCCCTGCATCAGGTTGCAGATGCACAGGTGGGGGCTTTATAGGTATAGGTTACCTAACTACAAATGGTAGCTGGAACTAGCATTGGCTAGATTTACTTCGACTCCCAGCAACGTATTCAGTAGTTGTAGGACTAGCTCTTAGAATAGCGTTTGAGGGCTAAGTATTATTATGGTGCTTACTATGCTGCGGTTCCCAAGAGTCAGTGGGTACCTGGCTATAGTCAGAGAAGCAGGTCTAGGATGTCCAAATCATACAGATCTGGGAGATCTCAGTAGTCCATGCACCAATCACAGGCACCTCTGCAACAGCCACCTTAGCAGCAACTTGGGTCTCCTACTGATTCTGCCAAGGGGTCATCAGCCCGTGGGTGATGTTTTGATTTAGTTTTATGTATCATGACAGTGTATCATTATTTTTGAGTGATGTATATTTTTTTTGCGGTGATGTACTTTATGGATGTTTATCATATTATGTTTTATGATGATGTTGTGGCTTATGATAATGTACATAGGATTATGATAGATGCTTATGGATGTTATGGATTATGCTTTTTATGTGATGTTTATGATGGTATTTATGGATATTTATGATGTGATGGATATAGATATGATGTTATGGATATTATGGATGCATTTTTTGTTTCTGTATGTGATGATATGGATGGAATATATGCTCAGATTAATAAACATATATTATGTGTGATGAAAAATGAAATGGATATGTAATGTTTATGTGGATAAATGGATATACTATTTAATGATTTAATGAAATAAATGATAATGAAATGGATGAATAGATTATGATGTGGAATATATGCTTAGATTAATAATCATATATTATATGTGATGAAAAATGAAATGGATATGTAATGTTTATGTGGATAAATGGATAAATGATAAATGGTAAATGATGAACAATATAATGATTAATGAAATGGTTAAATGATGAGATGATTAATGAAATGGTAATGATTTTATGATATGCAAATGGACAAATGATTAATGAAATGATAATAGATAGATGTAATGATAATGAGATGAGATGGGTTGATGCAATGGTTGGATGTCATGATACATGTAATGTTCTTTGAACCCTGGGCGATGGGGTTAGGTGGTTGGGGTGGGTTTAGGGATGGTTGGGATAGGTTTAGGGAAGGTTAGAATAGGTTTAGGGATACTAGGTCACTTAGACACCACGTCATTAGAGGGGTTTTGTTGGAACCGTGAAGTATGTAGAGTGAATTGGTTTGGTGGGGGGGATATGTTAGATGGGGGGAGTTGAATAACTTTTAAATGCTAAGTCCATATAATGTGTTGAATGGTTGGTGATAGAAAGGGGAATGAGTAAGCTAGGTAAAGTACTTGCATTAACATTATTGAGAGAATTTCTAGGTTTATTATAGCAAATGAGGATATTTTTCACCAAGGTATGAAAGGACCAAGGTGATGATATATATCCGTCTTTGCATGGACTAGACTCACAAATAATAGGTTGATCTCATGCATGCCCAAGGTAGTATAACATTGCCTAGATGAGGGAAGGGGACTCATAGCATAAGTTCCTTTAGTACATAGAAGGTGTGATGAACCTTAAATGCAAATGGGAAACATTGTGCTAGAACTAACCCTATCTTCAAGATATGAATATTAGTCTTCAAGTAATGAAATGAACCCACAAGCACAGCATACAAAAAAAATGACCATGTCCATTCTAGGTGTTTTCTGCCACATACCATGATATAGTGAGATAAAGGTAGCTTTGGAATGATCCTTAGAACAAGACAAAAAGATAAAAATCAATAATCAAAATGACCAATGAACCGTACAAACCGCCATTGTATCTCTTGCCAAGATAATTGTTGATAAAATGATGGATTCTGCCTGTTGTAGGAATGATATATCCATTAAGGTGAATCGGTTGGATGTTGTTGGATAAATTTTGAAGGGTGGGCAAAAGGATAGTAGGCCATATGTGATGATTATGATTGGTTTGTTGATTGACGATTTTTGTGTAAGATGTGATGCTTTGGCGTTATGCTTGGCATGTGTATTGTTTGGTGAATTTGGTAAGATTAGAGGATAGGGACCATCTAAATGGGTTGGATGGGTGCATCTTATATACCTGAGTATTGGATACTTCCTTCATATTCTAGACTACCTACATATCATGTGTCCATGGGATCAAGGTAGTTTAAGATGCGGGTGAGATGAATATGTAGTTCTGGTTTGACTTGATGATGTGGGAATGGTTCAGGATAGATGTGATGATGGTGGAAGATGATGTGGGATTGTTTTTGTATTTTCGTAATTTTGTAATTTTTTGGGGGTTTTTGGATTTTGTATTATTTTTGGATTTTTTGGTTTTTTCTAATGTTTTTGGATTTTTTTGAAGTTTTGAGTTGTATAGGGAGAGCATACAAGGATCCTCGTTTCATGGATTGGCCTTGGGTGGGATAATGTAGGGTAGGTGATGGGATTTGATGTTTCAGAATTCCAAGCCATGGAATGTGTGTGATGTGGAATGTTATGATCAATGAGAGGGCTTATTAGATGGTAGGACCGGCCACTACACATGGCGCCTAAGATAGGTTTTCACCATGATACTTATCCAAGGCGTCACCGAAGTAATTTTCAACATTAGACAACTTTATTGCACTCATGTTTTTCTTGATTTTTTTGATTTATTTTTATTTTTTTAATTTTTGTATTTTTTGATTTGGGATACTCGATGGGCTATGCATAGAACCTTTTTAGGTGCATGATGTTCATAGGTTCATCTAGAAGCTTCCCCTCAGGTGTTGCAAGTTGATATGCTCCTGGCCCATAGCTGTTGTGATAACATATGGTCCCAACCAATTAGGCTCGAACTTTCATTTCTTGTGATGCTCTTATAGGTTTCTCTGATTCTCCATAAGGACAAGGTCACCTATCTCAAAATTGTGGTTCTTGATCCTTTTGTTGTAGCTCCTGCATAGGCAGTTTTGATAGGCTTGAAGGTGATTGAGAGCATCCAAGCATTTCTCATCTAGTAGCTTTAGCTCATTCAGTCGTGCAACTCGGTACTCCTCAGTGATTATATTCTGCAATGAAATCTTGAGAGAAGGGAGCTTGACCTCAATAGGAAAAATGGCTTCAGAACCAAATACTAATGAGTATGGTGTGGCTCATGTGGGTGTGCAAATACTTGTACAGTAGGCCCAAAGGGTGGGGTTGAGCTGAAGGTGCCAGTCACAGCCAGCTTCATTAACCATCTTTTTTAGGATGTGTAAGATGGTTTTGTTAGAAGCCTCAGCTTGATCATTACCTTGAGGGTAATAGGGTGTGGAAAAATGATGTTGGATGTGGAATTTCTCGCATAGGGTGCAGACTTCCTAGTTTTTAAATGGTTTCCCATTATCTATGATGATGGAATGGGGAATGCCATAATGACATATTATGTAGTGGAGGATAAATTTAGTGATTTGAATGCATGTGGTAAAAGTGAGTGGAATGGCTTCAACCCACTTGGTGAAGTACTCAGTAGCGGTAATGATGAACTTGTGGCCATTGGATGAGGGTGGGTGAATTTTTCCTATGAGGTCAAGTCCCCACTATGAAAAGGGCCAAGGAGTTGTTATCGGTTGCAGCTCCTATGAAGGTACATGGATGAGATCACTGTGTTGCTGACATGGTAAACATTTCTTCACAAAGCGGTAAGCATCTCGTTCCATAGTTGGCCAATAGTACCATATCCTCAAAATTTTCTTTGCTAAGGTAGGTCCACTAGAGTGTGCCCCACAAATGCCTTCATGTACCTCTTGTAAGGCCACTTCGGTTTCCCTAGAGTCGAGACATCGTAAAAGAGTACCATCAATACTCCTTCGATAGAGGGTATCTCCTATGAGGGTAAAATGAGAAGCTTGATGGATGAAGGTTTTGCGTTGTACGAATGATAGATTAGGTTGTAGGGTGTTGTCATGAAGGTACATGTAGGTCTCTTGATACGAAGGAGATAAGGGACCAACAATGTCGCATACTAGCTCAGATTGTGGTACATCGTAAGCCAGTATTGGAAGCTCTTCGATCAAGAACTCACTTTTTATTATTATTTTTCATGTCGACCAAGGATCCTATAGTGGCCATAGCATCTGCTACTTTGTTATTTAACCTTGGAATTTGCTCAAAATGGATATCATGGAAATAATCTTTGAAATCATCTACCATCCTTTTGTAGCGCAGGAGTTTGTCATCATTTGTCTTTTACTCATTGTTAACTTGTCTGATGACTAACTAGGAGTCTCCATAAACTATCAGCTTCTTAATTTTCCATTGAATGGCCATGCAAAGTCCTGTGATGAGGGCTTCATACTCTAGTAAATTATTTGTGCATGGAAATGTGATTTTGTAGGATTTAGGAATAGTGTCTCGTTGAGGGGTGACAAACAGGATGCCTTCCCTCAAGCCACGATGTGTGTAGGATCCATCAAAATACATTTTCCATGTATCCGTTGTTGGCACTATTGTCAATATGGACTCATCTAGAAATTTTGCAAGCAGTGGTTGTTTTGTTGGGATGGGTGCATTGGCCAATCGATCGACAATCACGTGTCCTTTGATAGCTTTTCTTTCTGTGTACTATATATCAAACTCACTCAGGATCATAACCCACTTATCCATCTATCCTGTGAAAGCTGCTCTAGTTAGTAGATATTTGAGCATATCAATCTTGGCAATGAGAATTGTCTTATGATTGAGCTTGTAGTGTCTTAGCTTTTGAGAAGTGAAGACAACGGCAAGGCATGCTCGTTCAATAGGAGTGTAGTTTAGCTCATAGGTCACCAAGGTGAGGCTAATATAGTATATTGCTCTCTCTTTTCCTTGTTCATTGTGCTATGCTAGCAAGGCCCCTATCGTTGTTTCTGTTGTTGAGATATATCGAAGAAGGGGTTATCCTTGTTTTGGTGGAATAAGAACAGGTGGATTAGCAAGATATTCCTTTAGTTGTTCAAAGGCACTCTGACATTAATTAACCCATACAAAAGCTGTATTTTTTTAGAGAAGATGCTGAAATGGTTGACACTTGTCTGCAAGTTGTTCTATGAAGAGACAGATGGACTCAAGTTTCCCTTTTAGGCTTCAAAGTTGCTTGAGTGTCTTATGTGGAGGCATCTCTACTATAGCCTTGACCTTGGTGGGATCAACTTCGATTCCTCTTCTTGACACAATGTATCCTAGGAGTTTTCCAGAAGTGACCCCAAAGACACATTTCTTGGGATTTAGCCGCCCTTTGTATTGCTCTAGTATGTCAAAGATTTTAGCCAACACATTCAAGTGATCTTCTCTAGTCCTTGATTTTCCCAGTAGATCATCTATGTAATCTTCCATTATGCTATGAAAAAGTTCATGGAAGATAACTATCATGGCTCTTGATAGGTGGCTCCTGCATTTTTCAACCCAAAGGGCATCACAACCCAGCAATAAGTTCCCCACGGATATATAAAGGAGGTCTTAAGTTGGTCCTCTTCAGCTATCATTATTTGGTTGTACCCATAAAATCCATCCATCAAGGATAACATCTCATGTCCTGCGGTGAGATCCACGATGATGTCTATGTTAGGTAGTGGAAAGTCATCCTTAGGGAAATCCTTATTAAGGTCTCTGAAATCTATGTAGCAACGGATGCCCCCAGTGACTTTTGCTACCAGTACAATGTTTGATACCCATTTGGGATAGTCTATAGGGTGAATGAATCCCACATCTAAGAGTTTCTTGAGTTCCACCTTGACGAGGAGTGCTACTTGGGGGTTCATTTTCCTTATCTTTTTCTTTACTGGCTTCGCATCAGGATGCACTACAAGGTGATGGACAACTAGAGCGGGATCTAATCTCAGCATGTTGGCATATGTCCATGCGAAGTTATGACTCCTCTGTTTGAAGAAAGCTAAGAAAGCCTCTTGTTCTTTTGTTGTGAGGGATTTTCTCAAAATGTGATCTTGGGTGTCTCATATGTTCCAAGATTCATCTCATGTGATGATTCAAATAGGATTGGTGATCTTTCTTGATATAGCTCAGATACCTCAAGGAGGTCCATTCTCTCATCTCCTAGCCCCTCATGGAGGTTTTCACTAGGTGATACGTCCTTTATTTTGATTTTTTCTTCATCCGAAAGTGCCACAAAGTGGTTTTCACTAGGGGATGTTATTTTTTTTCATATTTTTGCGACTAAGAGTTTGGGTTGTCTCCCCAAAGTATGTGGATGTGTTTAGTTCCATGATATAGCCAGTCCTATGATTTCTAAGGGGAAAGTGATATCTAACCCCCATCATTTTGACTATTGCTTCATCATTTTGTGCGACATCAAGGACGAGAGGTCCTTGTTGGTACCAATCTATGAGTTGGGGGTAAACAAGGGGTAGGTCATTAGATGTGGATGGCATGGTGGTTAGGGTGTAGATGGTGCATATGGATGATTCAAAGAGCTCAATGAAATTGCTGAAAGAGTCTTGATGGTCTTCTTCATTGATGTTATCTACTGTGGGGAAGGCCTTAGAAATCTCACTTAAGATACACTCAATATCGATGGGGGTAGACTCTTGTTCTCTGTTCCCTAACCCATGGAGATATAGATTTTTTGTTTCTTGAAAGGTCTCAACAATTCCTTGTTCATGAAGGCCTATCCCACCTTGTCCTTTGTAACCCATATACTTAACAATCTCAAGACCTTTTCCATAGATCTTGGTTGGGAGAGTAGGAGCTTCTTGATTTTCTTTTTCTTTGTATAGCCAAGAGGATATATCTTCGAGAACATCTTGTTCAAGGATGTGTTTCTTCTCGAAGGTTGGTGATGGCTTGCATTTTATGACAACCATAGAAACTTCTTCTTCTAAAGGAGTACCAAATGCCTTAGGAGATGGTGGCAATAGTCCCACACGAAATGTGCCATGTAGGTCATATTCACCACGTCCCGTGTCACTTATCTTGATCTTGACCTCGGGAGGTGTGGATGTTTGTGATGTGGTTGCGATTTTGGAGGGATCAATGTATGAGGTGGATGATGTAGGATTGGCATGTGAGGTGGATGTTTTGGTGGCATTGTTATAAGGGTAGAAAGTGCGGTTGTGCCCTTCCAAGAAACAAAAATATTGGAAAGGATGAGGGTCGACATAGATAGTGATTTATATGTCGTTGTGAGGGAATTTTAAGCATTGATGGAAGGTGGATGGGATGGCTTGCATGGCATGAATCCATGGTCATCCAAGAAGAATATTATAGGGGAGGTCAAGATCAAGTACTTGACATTTGGTTTCCAAGATCTTTTGTCCCACTTGAATGGGAAGCTTGATGGTGCCCTCAGACAATCTTTTGGTGTCATCATATCCTTTAATAGTTATACACTCACTAGAGTCCACAACCACATCGAAGTATCCCAAATGTTTTAATAATTTTAGATTGCAAATATTTAGGCTAGAGCCACTATCTATTAAGACTCATTTGATGGTATGCTTATGGATTAGGACTTCGATGTGTAAGGCTTCATTATGAGCGGCATTGGATGTAGGTAGATCTTTTTCTAAAAATGTGAGGCGATGTGGCCTACCATGGCTTGGAATTGGTCAACATTCAAATTGGTAGGGACTTGGGTTTCCATTAAGGCTTTGTCAAGGACTTCCTTATGGAGAGGAGATGTGCGTAGCAATTCAAGTATGGAGATTTGTGCGGGGGTTTTTCTGAGGTGATCTAAGAGGTTGTACTTGTGAGAGAATGGTGGATTGATAGGTGCAGATGTAGAGTGTTGATCATTGGTAGGGGTTCCACGGATGGAAACGCAGTCGCAATGAGTAGTAATGATGCAATTTGGTGTTTTATCTCTAATGGTGATGGTGTTGATATGGTTGGAATAGTCTTCTATTCATCCCACAATGGAATCAAAAGAAGAGGGAGGTGGCACAACATTGTATGTTTGGTTGGAAGATGAGACTTTACCTTTGTTATGGTCAGGAAGAGGATCCTTGTATACTCCTAAGTTGGTATTAAGTGATTGTCTCATAGGTTCGTCGATGGTTATATCACCTCTATCAATAAGGTCTTGTATACAATGTTTAAACCTCATGTAGTTAGATGTCTTATGCCCTTTCACCCGATGGTATTCACAATAGGCATTTTCATCAAACCAAGAGGGTTTAAATTGATTTTCATCTAAGGTATAATACAAGGTAACATGATTAAGTCTGTCTTCACAAGGTTATTCAAGACATTCTCAATGGGTTACCCTAGAGGTGTGAACTTCCTCTTAGGGTTGTTGTTTTGTCTCAGCGGTCCCCTAGGAACATTGGCATTATTATTCGTGGATGTACTTAATGGGATGGTATTTTGTACATTCTAGACGACCTTCACATTGGTGACACCATCATTGAGGGTATTCTTGTTTTTAACCCAAAAGCAAGGTTTGTCATTGGAATGTGCATTGTTCGTGTGGGAAGTGCTGGTGTTATTGTTGTTGACTTTGTTGTTATTGTTGTTGGTCTTGTTGTCGTTGTTGTAAAGTTTTATAGAGCCTTTAGCAATAAGGGCTCTTTTGATGGTTGTTCCTTTGTCTATAACCTCCTCAAAGGTTGATGTGCATTGGATTTGCAAATGGAACCCCATTTCTTGGTGTAGATTAGTCACAAACATAGTGACTAGTTGTTTTTTGAGAACTGGCCAAGGGAGTTTGCTTGCTAAGCCTCTCCACCTTTGTAAAAAGGCAGTGAAGGATTCCCCATTCTTTTGTTTTGTGTTGCAAAGGTTGGTCATGGATATTTCGTGCTCAAAATTATAGGAGAAATGATTCACAAATTTCTCCGCAAGCTCATGGAACGTCTTAATACCCAGGGGAAGGTGAGCAAACCATTCGGTAGCTTGACCACCGAGACTTCTAGGAAATAGTCTCATCAAATAGGTATCATCATATGAGACTTCTAGGAAAGCTATGTCAAACTCCCTAAGGTGTTCCCTAGGGTCTCCCTTTCCTTTGTATTTGTCAAATTTTGGCGTTTCATTTTTTTTAGGAAAGGGGGGCATGTGTAATGTTCTATCAAATGGATATGGGCAAATATCCTTGAAATAATATTGTTTTCTTTTGTTTTCATGTTGCATGTCATCAACTTTTTGGATCAATGATTGGACAATGCTAGGTAAATCTTGGGTAGGTGGAGGTTGGTGAACATAGGTTTGTTGGTTTTGGATTAATTATTGGAGGAAAGGTGGAATTTGATTTTGGGGTGGATTTTAATTTTGATGGGCAAGGTGTTGTTGGTAGGTGAGGAGTTGTTATAGAATATGTGGTGGAATTTGTAGGTTTTGATTGGGATTTTGTTGTGAAGTTTCGACAGAAGATGTGATAGGTGCTTGGGAGGTTGGATTTTGCACATATGTGAAATTGGATGAAGGGTTGTTACATGGGTTAGGAATGTTAGATGTGTTGTAAGGTGGTTGGGAGAATAATTGCATCATGAAAGCTACGGTGTTAGTGTCAATTTGGGGTGCACTTGTGGAAGTACTTGCATGCATAGTGTTGTTGGGATGTTAAGGGTGATTTGCAGTGTAGATGTAGTAATGGTGGATGTCGACATGGTTGAGACATTTGGTGTAGTTGATGTGGTGACATTTGAAGCTTGGGACGTGTTAGGAATATTATGGGATGTGGATGGTTGTGATTATGTGGTGACATTAGGTATGGTGGCACCATTTTGAAGGAGGAATTCAAGATATCTATTAGGATCTGATTTTAGGACTCTATCGAGTATGTCCATGGAATCGGTGTCTTGTGTGAAATCTAGGACATCTTGATCCACATTGTTGGTGTTGGTTATTTGGTTAGGTGGAAAAGGACTTATAATAGCATTGGCATCAAATGTTGGTAGTTGTTGGAATACCGGGACATTGTTTTGGTCGGTTTGAGGCATCCCTATGCCAACATTAACTCTAAAATGTTCTATGTCCTTGTTTTTCTTAGCTTGAGACCTTGTCAAGGGCATACAATGGATTTGGGGGTGGATTTGGTTAGATGGATGAAGGTTGAGACCTTAGAGAATAGTTTTCAAAGTATTGGACCCAAGGATAAGTGATGATGAAAATTCGGTGAAAGGGATTAAATATTTAGCCTTAAGAGAATAAAATCTCAAAATTCTAAACCTAAGGATGAATAATGATATGGATATGGTAAGGTTTGGTATAGGTTTTGGCTTTAGAGAATAAATCTCAAAAGTTGCAAACCTAGGGATGATTTATGATATGGGTATGAGGATGGATGAACAACCTTTTGAGGTTAAAACCTCAAAGATAATGGATGAATTGATTTTTAAAAACTTTGGACCAAAGGTGTGGGATAAAATGAAGAATAGAGGATGGATGGAATGGATGAAGCAAAATGGTTTTGGGATGTAGTTGAAGAATGATTTTAGGATGAATTTGAAAGGGATGATGATGTGACTAAGGTAGTCTTAAGATGGTTTGGATGATAATCAACCAAGGAAAACCTTAGATGATTTGGATAAATGGATTTTGGATGGTAATCAACTAGGGAAAACCCTACATGACTTGGATATTTGGATGTCTAAAGATGTTGGATAGATTTTGATGATGTTTTGAAAAGGATTTTCAAATCAAAGGTGAGCTTGAATAAATCAAGATCTTTTTGGATTATAAAAATGATATTCCTCTTTACTTAAGGTAGACTTATGACCTTAGGCAAAAAGGAGAGGATTATTTTACTTAAAGGTAGACTAATGACCAACAAGCAAAATGGGGTGCTAAAGGATGGTAAGATCTAGTTTAATTCTTGTACAAAGTTGACTTGAGGCATGGTCTTGGATGTTGATTGATGTTTGGATCTTGGTTGTTTTTTTTTTTTTGGTGGGGGGGGGAGATTTTGGATGAGATGGATAGGATTTGGATAAGATTGGGTGAATGTTGGATTCAAAATGAATTTTTGGAATGGATGAGTTAAAGGTCCAAAGCTGAAAATCAAAATGTAGGATGGAAATGAAATGGTTAATGAGTGGATAGGGTATGACCAAAAGAAAATAATATTTATCTAAAGCCAAATGGTATGAATTTGGACAAAAGGTGGATTATGTGGAGATGAAAAAGACAGATTATGGTTGGACTTGGTGATTGATTAATGATATGAGATGAAGGGTCCAATAGTCAAAATGATTTTTCTCTAAGGTCAAAATGATTTTTCTCTAAGGTCAAAATGAAAGTATATGGATGAATTTGGACAAAATAGTTGTTGATGATAGTCAAAGGTGAATTTAAATTTTGATAGATTTTGACAAGGTGACCACATATTATGACTAAGCAGGACTCGAGGATTCTGGGAAAATTTACCACATATGTGAGATTCAGTCTCCAGATGGTGTTAGTCTTTTGTGATAGGGTGTCAAAATAGAGTGAGATGGTGCTAGAACAGATCAAGATGGTGCCAAAATAGTGAATTATGGTGTCAGATAAAATGGCACCATAGGGGAATTTTAAGGTGTTAAACAAAGAGGTTATAGTGCCAAAGTGAGTCAATGTCTAGGATTTTATCTAGGTTTTTGGCAATTTTTGGCAAATCTTTGATTTTAGACTCAAACTTTTGGATTTTTGAAGGTCAAATGGTTGATTTTGAGGGCTCAAATGTTCAATGGTTTGATTTTTCAAATGGTTCAAATGGTTTTTTGGATAATGTTGATGAGATTTTCTTGGCAAGTAAACAAACAATCAAACAAAAGAACACAATGGCCAAATGTTTGATAGAAGGTATAAGCATTATGTGTATGTTCAATAGCCCCTTAAGGCTAAATTTCCACAGGTCTAGACACAATCGAATACACTTGAAAATAATGCTTAGTCTACCTAAGGTCAATGGTCAATGGCAACTTGTTCAAGCCCACAACTTGGAATCTCCTTCGACGCAAATGTAGGAACACCTGATGTGGGTGTATACATTTTATCTTTGCAAGAGAGGACATGTAGGGGCCTCTAGGACTGGAAGGATGACCCATTCACCCTCTCCTCGGAAAGCCAACAAGTGACTTATTCTAAGCCAAGGATTTATGCCTCATCTCAGGGGAGCCATATGGTGAGTATCTTCAGAGAACATGTTCTCTTGCATTGAACAAGACACCAACAAGTCAATAGGGTAGGCTTCTAACTTAAGGTGTCTAGTGGAAATTCAGGGACTTGACACTTATTCATGCGGTAGTGACTCACTTAAGAGACTATCCCAGCCACTTACATCAATCCTTTTGCAAGGAAAGAATGGGGTTGACGTATCACACACACAAGTGTATGGATATTGGGGAACTGTCAGAATAAGAATACTTCACCAAGAATTCTTTTTCTTTCACCTAAACCATTTATATAGTGGACCGAATTGAAAGCACTGCTTAGAGTCATCCCTTGGGGTGAGTACCTCTTTTCCCACCAAGGTGAGCTCACCTAAAAAAGAGAAAACAAGATAGAACAATTTCTCTTACACCCAAGATCCTTTAAAAGACGAGGGGAGAGGATACTTTTGTTCTACCTTAGGATCTACCAACAAAATGTGCAAGTGCACCAAACACGACAAACACTTGTTCTTTTTACAGCTCCAAGTTGAAATGTCCCTACTTTAAACACACAAGTTCATTTTAAAGCACCCAACCAAGTGTTCCTATGTTAACAATGTAAACACACATAAAAGGAATCCTGCAATGAAACGTGTTAGCAGTTTGATTTTCTATCTTAGACCAGTGTTCTTATCACCTGCAAAAACTTGTCAACTACTTGCACACATCCCAAATCAGTCAAAAAGATAGCACCAAAATAGACACAGATGGTGTCAGAAATAAGTAAAATGGTGTTGTAAATTGATCATATGGCACTGAAAATTAGAAAGATGGTGCTACACAAACAACAGATGGCACTAATGTTTTCTAATCCTACAGTTTGACTAATAACAGAAATCAAAATTAGAATGGCACTACAGATAAGGAAGATGGCATCAAAGAACAACATGGCATCAAAATCTCTTAAAATGGCGTTATGTTTTCAAGAAATGGCATCAAAACATATTTTACCTGTCTTACCTTGCTCCCTGATCAGATGGCATCATTTTGTGTAGATGGCGCCAAAACAAGACAGTCCCCCTAAATCTACTCAAAAAAGTTTATTAGTTGGAAAAAACCAAATCAAAAGGGGTTAGGATGTCTTCTACCCTGTCAATAAACACCAAATGTCAGATAAAAACTAGATAATAGGTGTTATGAAGCAAGAGATGACTCAAAGTTAGTCAAAAACCATTTCAAACACCCCTATATAAATTTTTGCATTACAACACCCTGTACCTATGTATTTTCTGCTAAAACAAAGAGCACTAAGACCCTAAGACTTGCTAAGACCTCTAAAAAGCACATAAAAAATTTTCTAGGCTTAAAGGTTAGCAAGAGGTTGTCAGAAAATGGCACCAAAATAGAGGAAAATGGTGCCACAAATTAGGCATATGGCACCAATCCGCGAGCAAATAGCGCCAAACCAAGGGATTTTGGCGTTGAACTTCTGTAAGTCCTGTCTCCTTGCAAAAACTCAAGAAAAAAAGTTTAGATAGGGACCATGGGGTCCCACCGAGCGTGCCAAATGAACACGAGAAATATTAAGAGGTAAAAACACAAATAAAATGCATAAAAACACACAAGTTATACCTTAAGATCTTCTTACTCCTTGATAAGGTCGGGAGCTTAGCACCCACAAGCTCTAGCTTTACCCATGACTATGTTCTTCAATGTGAAATGCTCTCAATACTAATGCAAATCAACATAGCCTAGCTAATGATGGAGAGGATAAGAGAAATTTTGGCATAATAATGTTACTCTAAACTTGGATGTCAAAATGGCTTGTGGAGGCTTGTATTTATAGGCAAATTGGAGGGGATTTTGATCCAATGGTGGAGATTCATTGATGAGATCAAGGGATGAGATTGATTGTGAGATGGAGGGCTAGGATTTGATCAACAAAATTGGATGGTGGGGAATAAAAATGAATCTTTTATTCATTTTGAGGAGGACTTAGCATTAAATGTGATTGAGATGGATGAGGAAATTTAAAATTAATTTCCTTGGGATGAGTTGGAATTAAAAATTCTATTTTATGTGGGGTTGTGCAAGTCATGTGACACATGCACATTTTTGGGGCCTTACATTTGTAGGCTAAAAAAAGAGGAAGATCTTTTTGCACAAAAATGATAAAGGTGAGTTGGAAGGGTTATGAATATTTTGTAATTTTTAATTTGTGGGTGTGGGAGAAGGTGTTAATCATGCTTTGACCAAGTTAATCAAGGTGATTAACTTAGTTAATGTGGCTGGAAAAAATTAGTGGATGAGGTAATTAGAGTTTTATGATTAATTAAATAATGATTTATTTGTTAATCCAGGTCTAGGGGTCATGTAGGCTAGGGTAGCTAATAAAATAATAGGTATTTAATCAACTAGGTTAGGGGTAGGTTAATTAGTAGGTTTGATTAATCAGATAAACATAATTTATCTAATTAATTGGGTTTAGGGAAGTGGACAAATTAACTAAATAAATATTTGTCATATTTATTTAATTAATTGGATGATGTTAGTAAGTTGTGACTATTGAATTAATTAAATTAATTCAATTTTAGGGATGAATTGATGAGGGATGAGTGAATGATTTATGGGTAGGATGAAATAATTAATTAATTAATAATTTAGTTAATTAATTGGACGAAGAATTGGTGTTGTGGATGATGTCGGAGTATAGTTAGACAGTTAAGACATTTTTAGGTGTCTACAATCATATTATAAAATTTTAAGCATATCATGTGTGTATCTATCTTGACAATCCTAGAATATAAACATTCCCAAGAAATTATGAGAAAATACTAAGTTATTTTCTTTAAAGTATTAAGTTTTTTTATAGACTATCATTAAGGCATGATATTTTTATAAAAATAAGTACTTATAAAAACTTTTGTTGCTTCTTTAAGTAGTAAACAATCATCCTACTAAATGTAGGAACCAAAGAGCTTTCTAAAAACATCTTAGTAACAAGTGAGCTATTCTTTATAGGCTTGCTCCCCAAATAGTTTCTTAAGGTGACAACCACCTATTGCAAATAGTTGCATTATGCCCAATAATTTTATAGAATTTTGAAGCTCATTAAAAAAATACTAAAGTGACAATGTTCTACTTGGACAATCATTCATGTGAAATCATCAAGATATACCACATATCTTGGATTTATAGTGTGGGAAGAAAAATATTATAAGATGAGAAGACATTCACATCATTGTTGCAATTGATATGTATGTAGCAATAAATTAATCATAAAGTAATAGCTTATTATGAATCCCTCTCTTTTTTGATAATGTGTTCAACCAAATTTAAATAGATATAACATCTAACTCAACTCAATATTAAATTGGGAGGAATCATTATTAAGTATTGAGCATAGTCCACATATATGATTTATCTAGCACAAAGTTTCTACCCCAATCTTGATTTACTACATACTTCCAAGTTAGTGCAATAATCCTTGTAAGGGAACACACATTATTACTTTGTCACATAAACGGATAGAAATATATTAATGTAATCATGGGAACAATTATCTTCATGAGTTTCCAAATCACCTGCTTATAAAAATTTACAATTAGGTATCGTTCTTGTCATTGATAGATAAAATTGAGTGGAGCCAAAGTGGCTAAACTATTAAATAATTTTTTAATATTTTTCCTGAAGTCTAATGGTTGTGATGGGAATGTATCACATAAATGATCTACTAGCACAAAACCTCATGTTTTTAATTGAACATTTAGAGCCTCTACACATCTTTATGCCATATAAATGTCATAATGCATTTATTTGACATCAAACAATGACATGTTAATAACTCATACCACATAGTATGTAAGAAAAAGTCTTGTTATTCTCAACAATGAGAGGAATTTCTAAAAAATATGTTTAATAAGGTGACTCAAATTTCCAAATGTGTAATGTGTAGATTCATTTCAAAGAGCTTGGGATATATTCCATAGATTTTGGAGTGCATATACACAGTCCCATACAATATATTTGATAGGGAATTTGAGACAATTTCTTTTCTAAATTCCAACTCATTCCTCAAACCCACAAAATCTTATGGTCCAACATAAAACTAATTGTTTCAAGAAGAATTCTACAATGGTAGTATGGACTCTCCTGTCATGACCATATACATAAAAAGCCCTTAACGTCAAATAATTAACATTTAATAATAACATAAATTTAAAATGTAACATGTAAGTATATCATATTTATTAGAATTTTCAAAGTAAAAATAAAACCATGTTAAAATTATGAATGGTAGCTTTTCAAAAGTAAAATTAAAATTTACATACAAAATAAGTCTTAACAAAATAAATAAATAAATAATAAATAAAGTAAACAATGTAATAAAATAAAAGAATTCTTAAATAAATATTAAAATTTATGTTTCCATGTAATATATAAAATAATTCTAAAGAAATTAGAATAACTCTTAAGTAATTAAAATAGTATCTCTCCACATTTTTAGATAAATGTATTTAAAGTGCATTACCCTTATTAGTACCTACCTTTGGCAGTACTATTGTGATCAAAATCACTTAACTAGAGATTTGTAGTTATATTTATGTACAAATTAAATGTTATAATTTTTCAGCATCCTTTAACATATGAAGATATGATTAAAGCAACTAAACAAAATGAGGAGAACATGGAGGTGGTGTTAGGCCATTTACATGATGTTATGTTAGGGGTTGTTGAGACCAGAAGAATTGTGGATAGAATTGCAAAGAAACTTGGTGTCCCGATACCAGAACAAGCTCGATCTACATATTCCTATGCATGTGATAGCACCTATGATGGTGTAGATTTATTTGGAGATGGAGACAAATAGGTATTGATAGGTGTTAAGTCTGTTTTAATATGATATGTGATGTTTTGTTATAGACTGCTGAGTGTGGGCCGCTACAATTTGCCCGTCTCATTCTGTGTTGTTGTTAGGGGGTGTGTTCTCTGTTGCTTGGCTTTGCCTATTAGTAGATGCATAGTTAGTGGGGGTTTTATGACTTATGCTTTGTTATGGAAGACTACTGGGCTCTGCTCTTTTTTGAACATGTCCCTAGTCTCTTAACAGGTTTTTATTATTAAAAAAAATGTTATAATTTTTTACATCTATAATTTATATCTATTTTTATAAACTAAACATGTAATTTTTAACTTCAAATGTTTCAAAAAATAATTATCAATAACTTTTAATTGGTTTCTATGTTTTAGGTCTTATTGTGATTGGCTCATATTTTTAAGTTCTATGAGTAGAAAATATAGATGGATTCACATTTTGTGAGATATAAACATTAAATTTTGGCCAAACCACACCTTAGGAGCAAAAATCTCTTTCACTTCACATGAAAATGTGCTCTTTTATATAAAAACATGATAAATGGCATCCATCACAAAAGTAATACTTGAGCAAGCATCTTGTCTTGTACTTGCCATGATGCTTATGCTTACAAGTATGATTCCACTCTTGATCTGAAGTTGTACGACTCATTTTCTTGCTCATAGAAATCCCATCTAAATGCTTTTAACATTTTACAATGTTTAATCATAAAGAACACTTTCTAATTCCTTTGCACAAAAATTCTAGGTGCCAACATGGCCGAACAGGTACATAATTGTGGTATCCTTCATGCTTTTTCCCTCAATGATTACATGGATATCTCTAATTTTTTGGTCACAGAACAACTATTTTTAGAAAATCAAACAATGGAAAGGAGACACAATATCCTCATCATCATGGTAGGCTTTTGAGGCCTCCTCCTCATATTATAATAGTATTCATACCAAGGGTATTTTTCCTTGAACCCTAATTTGACTCACAGTTTTCTAACCCTAAGCTAGGTGGTTTTTAGCATAGTAGGATTGGTGGACCTATGGGTTATAAGGAAGGAGTTTGTGAGGCTTTGGTGGAAGCCAAATGAAATGAGAGGCCATGTCTGGTTAGAGGAAGTGGTTTTGGATGACCCCAATTTTCTTCCTCTTAGGGTTTTGAAGGACATTTCTGGGTTTGATTACACAAATTGTATTGGCAATCCTTCTGGGGTAAGGATTGCCTGAATTATTCATGAGAGACTTAATCTTGGATTACCTAATGTCAAATGGCTTGTGTTGGGGGATGATGATACTATATTGAACGTAGATAATTTGATCATGGTTTTGAGTAAATATGATTCTTTTGAGATGTACCACATTGGGAGTACTTCAAAGAGCCACTCTCCAAACACTTTTTTAGTCATTAGATGGATTTTGGCAGAGGATGGATTGCAATCTACTATCCCTTGGCAGAGGCACTTTCTAAGATGTTGGAGGAATTCTTGGAGCAGTACCCCAGATTGTTCGATAGTGATGATCGGAGGACGGCACGACATCACCAAATGGTGTTGCAGTCCCTTAGGGACTGCGTCCCCATTTGGGGATGACGGCCCCTTTTTATCACTGCTTAGTTTCATTTCAATTGTTGTAATAAATTTCTTCCTTGCATTGTGTATATCTTACACTTGAAACCCTCGTAAATATATAAATATTTAACATGAAATTAATACCGTTGTTCTTGTTGCGCTTGGGCGCTACAGTCTCCCAATCATAGTTTATTTGGTAATGTAATATATATATATATGAATTTCATTTTTCTCTGCATATATATATACTATAATTTTTATTGTCTGGAAATAGAATGGTTTATGACTGTATTCGATTATATCATTTGATAACTTAGTTTTTACAATTATATATATGTTTGTATTGATTGTGTTTGTTGGAAAATGTATATGCTAGGACAAAACTACAATGCTGAGTGGAGTTTAATTTGTCAAATTGAATTATATATATATATATATATGAAATCAAATTTATTGTAATACAACAAAAGAAATATTTATTCTATTTTATATTTGCACCGTTGAAAATGACTTGTATGAACTTTTGAATTATTGAGTTTCTTGATTAATGTTATTTTTATATTTCACTTGGCAAAACTAGCAATATATCAAATCCCTTGATTTATGAAATAAATGCATTATATTTAACTGGTAGATCATCACATCTAAAATTAACTAGATTAGGAAAAATTGAGATAAAATAAGGAAAATAGTAAACTTTCCAACAAGCAAACTAGTGAAATCAACTGAATAATGGAAACAATGATTGAATTCAAAATATAGATACTTATGATATGGAAAACCAAACTTAGGAAACTGTGCTTTGTGTATTTTTGGTAAAGTACAAACTTTCAGGACAGGATGTCGAATGTGGGCTCCCAGAGATGATAGTTTTAATTTTTCTATTTAACTATCATTTTATTGCTTGGCCAGGCTACTGTACCATTGAAACAAATTGATTTGTTTAAAAGCCTAGAACTATGTTTGTCTCTGCCACATCATGTTTGCAAGAGTTTATGTCATTCTAGGATTAGGATGCATACAGGCTATAGGCACGCATCGAGTGATTCCCTCCTGCTTACACCGTTCCCGGTTGCTAGGCTCCTTGTGCAGGGTCGATGCTTTCTTCGAGTTAGGAAGAAACCTATGGAAGTCCAATACTTCGTTGTTGGGTGGAAAAAGTGCCTCAACCACTCTCTTGGTCTTGGTTTGCGGATGATCGGAGGATCGAGGCAACCTAGTTTAGATATTATTATTGACATGGATATTTGCTTTATATATATTTATTTGTATGGCTTCATTGCCAAGTTCCAATTGTAACATGATTCATGGATATCTTGATAATACTTCCTTGTGTAACATTGAAACAGATATATTGTAACACTAAGTCAGGTGTATGTAAATTATTTTGTAATTCATTCTAGTATATAGATATTGATACTTATTCATGGATTCTTGTCATTCTATGCTTAATTATGGATAACTAGAAAACTATTACTGGTTGATTATCTTACTTATGGAATATGCTTTTCTTTTCAGGTACTATTTTTAGTTGGTAAAATTTCTGCACCTTACAATTTGTAACTTCCTTTAGTAGGCCTTGCAAAAGATTCCCATTTCATCTTCTGTGAAGCCGACTGAAGTGGTTGCTCTACTCAAGTGTATTTATACAAATACAACTAATATCTTTTTTCTACATTCAAAATATCCTTCTCTTGAGTTTCAACAACAAAATGACCCTCTTATGATAATTGTTGGTATCAACTTTATTAGAATTAAGTGAACCCTCTTTGATAATGACCAGTTCTGGTCTTAATGTCTATAGTTTGGACTTCCTAAAGTATATTCATGTTGATACCTCTTATATTTCTCCTAACCTCTTGATCAAAGGTTTGAATAATGTTAGTTGCCAAACTCTAAGAACTATTACTTTGCCTATTGAGTTAGGCACTATCACCTTACCCATTGTGGTCCATGTGATGTCAAGGAGTCTTTTGTATAACCTCCTTCTTGGTAGGCCATGGATTCATGTCATGGGGGAAGTTTCCTCTACTCTGCATCAATCCATAAAATTTGTTTATGATGGAAAGACATTTATGATTAAAGTTTATCCTAACCCATTATGGTGTTATCGATAGATTGATTTCAGTCTAGAGACGATTTCTCCTAACTCTTCTACTCTTCATATACTTATACCTTATTCTTCACCTAAACTAAACACACCATCATCATCCCCTATTGATGATGTTGTGCCTCTTTGATGCAGAGTGCACAGAGAAACACTTCTAAACAGGGTGAAATACTCATTCAGTATTAAATACTCATCTATCAGCGAGACATCACCATCGGTGAACCTTAAAATCCTTTGGCCGATAGGCCGATGCCATCTTTGTCTCCATCTTCTTGCTGCTGACCGACACCCCATTGTTGACTTCCATCAGCCAGACTATTACTATCGGCATACTTAAAAACTCTTCCACCGATATACCGATACACCTTCCGTCAGTTTGACACCGTGATCGGTGAAACTTCACAAAGCTTCCCTGAAGGTTGTTTCACGCCAATGCCATTTCTCCAACTCTGCAACTACGTGAACACTAAACAAATATACAGAGACAACCAAAATCTTAATAGAATGAGAAGGATCTATAATCTTCTGCAACTCTGTAACCAAACAACTCACACAGAAATAACAACTCAACAGAACAGAAAACAATCTACTCCTAAGGAAGTCATTCCACTGATTTCAAAGAAATCTCAACCAGTGGAATGCTTCCGATCTACATATCTGTAATTAGATCAAACAGAACTTTTTATTCCTCAAAAACTATACATACAAATCAATTTTCTCCGTCTGTGCCTCTCACTTTCTTCACGAACACAGACCGACTATATAGACACTCATATCGGCAATTACACAAGATGGAAGGAAAACTGCCCTATAACCACCTCTGTCATTCAGTTACATCCATTCAGTTCGGTTACAACATGTATACAAACTTAGTTTTATGCCGTTACTCGGATAAGCATGATTCAATATGGCGCTAAGGCCTTACAAACATGACACTTTGGACAAACAGAATATGCATGGAATCCTTAGATTATCAGGTCTCGAGGTGCTCCTGCACCACTCTTCATCATTCTTCTCCTTCTAATGCATCTATTGGTGATGACTAGAGCTCCTTAGACTTCACCCCTTCTATTAATTTTTCTACTATTTCTCCAATGTGTGGATATAAATCTCATTTTGACAAGGTCAGTGATGTGGATCCTCTTCTTTCTAAATTATAAACACATTACAAGCCTTCATTAAAAATTATTTATAAACATGGATATAATGGAAATGGTCTTAGGTTCATGGTACAAGGATTTAAGTTCCATGTGGAACTTACACCACACCTTTCTACTGTAGGTTTATGTTATCGACCTTCTTCTCTTTCTCCATCAACCAGTATCCCCATGATTTTTTGGTGTGGATTATACTTTTCTCCCCAATAAGAAGGGTTAATTCCTCCATATATTTCTTCTAAAACCATTCAAAATATTTAGCCTTCTTCTATTCCATCCAAATAAGAAGACAACTCCTACATGTAGCTTGATCATCCTCTTGAACGTATTCTCCCTATGCTCCTAAAATCCCACTTAATCACTCTCCCTCCTCCCACACACAAGAAATTTTTTAAACACATTCAATCAACACTTACCTCATGTGCATATCATCGAGAGCTAGGACATTCTACCAACAAATGCAGAGTTTATAAGAAAAAATGCAAAACCTTATTGATACAGGTGCCATCACTATTCCTTCTAATTATGTACCCTTCTCTTATTCACATGATACTATACATTGAGGTTTACCTATGTCTGGTTCATTCTACACTATAAGTATTATTCTTCCTTTCTATACCACCTCTATCATAATATTAAGAGCTCTCTATTATGACATTGAGCTTACCCTATCGTCACATTGAGATTACCTCTTTCTTGCTCTCTTCTATTTGCTCATATTTTCACATGTTTTTGGGCCTCTCTTCATTTCTTGTGTTGTTACTCACTACATGAAACTTGTGTGTGTTTTCATATTGTGGGAGTTCAATACTAGGTGAAACCATAATCCATCATCTTTGGTAACAACACAACTATCTTCATAATTGTTATCCTCTCCTACATTCTAGGGGAAATGAGAACCTATGTTACTTATTCTAGGGGCACACATCCTTCCTAAGATCCCTTTTCTTCTTTCTCCCCCTACATACTAACTTACAATCAATCATATTCGATTGTTTATGCAATTATTCAAGGGGGAAATATATTCCAGTCACATGTGCAAATGTATATATATACATTCATGCATGTAAACACACACTATCAATGTGCTTTCCAAATTAAAGCACAAGCAAAGTGACTGATCAACAAGGAGTGTTTGATCTACCACTATATATCTTAGATCCTAGCAATAGAGCACACTAGTCCAAGTGTTCCTATATTTTGTCAATCATCTAAATCACCTAGCAAAAAAGCAAAATAATATAAGTGATCTGTTGATTCTTATGAGTCCTAGCAACAAAGTAAGGTAGACCCTTAATCATGCATTCTCTTCTCATGATTCCTAGTGATATAGTAAGCTAGACCTTGACGCATGTCATTCTGCTTAACAATTTTTCTCTCTTCATTTTGATCACATTCTCTTTTCATGTTTCCTAGTGATAGAGAAAGATAGATTTTGAATCATGCATTCCTTCTCTTCATGGAATTAATTATTCTTTCTAAATCAAATTCTCTCTTTGTCACATTTTTCTCTCCATATAAGAATTCCTCTATTTGTTGCTTCATTTTGTATGTTTTTTCTTTTCCATATATGTTAATGATGTTTTAATGTATTTGTTTTGTAGGTTTTATTTTTTTCTATTTTATTTATTTTATAAATCTTTGTGTTGCAAGTTTTGTTTTCTTAAAATTTTTGTTTTACAAATCTTAACCTTGGGGCATGGATTCCTCACTTAAAGACTATTGCGTATAATTTTTTGTATCCTTTTATGATGTTATTTTAAGTATTTTTATTTTTTGTACTTTAGCATAGATTATCACTTAGTGTCATCAATCCACTAAAGTGGGTAAAATGTAAGATCAAAATTTGCATACCCTACAATTTTGACACTACAATTTGTCCTTACTTTAGTGTCCATCCCTTGTAGCATGTTTTAGGATTATTTTAGCCTAGCCTTATCCTTTTACCTACTCCTAGTTCTAGCGTTGTGTTGTGTTTTCATATGTTCATCCTTGTTTTGTGTGTTGTCACGTATTCCCATGTATCTATTTTATGTTGTGTTCCCATCTTTTGAAGTTTCTAAATGCATTGTACTTGGATGATAGCACGACATGCAAATTCTAGCATGATGCACAAATGCTAGCACAATGCGCTAACATCCTCTGATTGTACAATCCTATAATATCTATTTTTTGACTTGTCAATGACTCTTCAACTTACAAATATGCTTTTGTAACTATTCTACACCTAGTTTTTGGAAGTCAAATAGTCACCTTTGCATGTTTGGGTGTCTATTGGGCTTCCTTCTCATTCTTCCAAGATTGGCTTCTTACTCTCTCATACAAGCTTCATCTTTCCAAGACAACTTTCAACATTTTCTTTGGCTCTATGGCATGTTGTATCATTCCAATACTTTGTTGCACCTCCTTGGCCTCATGAGTAGCCTCCATTGTCCTTCTAAAGATCATTTTGTTATCCTTTGTTCTTTTCTCTTTGTTTACTATCTTGTATATTCTTTGCTTCCTTCAACATTGTGGAGCTATCACCTCCTTTTCCCTTCCATACACACTAGGGATTAATGCTTATTATTTATTTACTTTATCATTGTTGTTCTTAGTCCTAGCTACATGTAGGATAAGTGCACATACACTCCAATCTAAAATTCCTATTTTGACTACCCATAGAAGCTAAAATTCTAAAATAGTGGCTTAACCATTCTTGGCAAGCTCCCAAGCAATTCCAAATATTTTGCTTATCTTAGTTGTATAGGTATTCGGAAGGCATTCAATTGCATGAAGGTTTTCTTGCATCTCTTCCTTTCCTTGTTCATTGCAATATTTGATTTGATTTGGCTAATTTATATTACTTTTCAACATTATAAGTATTCTAGTATTTTTACTATTTTTTGTTGTTGTTCTTGTATTCTAATGTGAAGGAAGTTGAAATTTGGAAAGATATTTGAATTTTGAAACTTTTTAGATGACAATGCATGACTAGTGTTGGTCCTCCAAAATGTACCATACCGATCTTTGTAATTTCTTTCAAGTTTACAAGATAGATTAGTAGAAAATGGGCCAACGAATAGGAGATGTTGTCAATAGACAAATCTCTTCTATTCTTTAGGTTCTGCAAAACCTAGGTGGGTCTCCCTAAAATAGACATTGGGTACATGAAAAAAGAAGCATGTACTATCAAAGTGTCTATAAGTAGATTTATTTTCACCACAGGGTTCAAAGAAATCAGGATACTTATTATGTTTCTCGTATGCAGGTTTTCTATCAATTTTAGAGAATCAGGGTGATGGTATTAAATAACAAAGTATAAATTACCCAATACAATGGATGTATCATTTAATATGTGTATAAGATTGGAGAAAATAGATTTTTCTGAGGACCAATACTTATCATGGGTAAATAGAGTCAAGGACTATACCTTTGTCGATCTAATATTTGTTTTTGGTGGTTGTTCTTAGACATCAATACCTTGATAATGATGTCAACCAATCAAAATCCCACCCTATACAATTTTCATACGTAGTAATCCTACCGTATCATAACAAGTATCATCCATTTCCTAAAAACATTTATTCTACTACTTGAGCAGAGGCTAATACAAGAAATGAATGCATAACAACAAATGTGCTATGAATGTAAAAGAACCCTTAGTTATTTTATTCAAATACTAGTTATGACACGTATAGGAGACAAAAGATTACACAGAATAACACCTTGTTTGAAATATTAAAACAAAGAGTACATATTTGGACAGAGAACACAAAACACTCAGTTCTTTTCATATGACTATTGGTTGTTTTTAATTCCCAACCTTATCTCATGAAATAGCCTATGATTTAGCCACTTTCAATGTCCAGCTATCATGAGGGGCTGGCCAACACATAGGTGAAAGTTAAAATAACTTTCCCTCTATACTTTAGGCTTTGTAAAATTTGGGAGGGTGATCCCTTGACAGTATTTAATAACCTCCTATGCCAATTTATTACAAATATTGTGAAAAGCATATTTGTTCTATGCAGATTTGCTTGAGGATTATGAAACTATGAAGACATGGCTTAAATCGTTCAAGTTTTTGCATTCTCAAGACCGTAGAACAAGATGAAACTTCACTTCACAAACACTTACAACTAATTTCAATGATTTTAAAGTATTTGGGTGTTTTCTTAATTCTCAAGTATGAAAACTAGACACAGAGGTAAGAGATCAGTGCCTTGTCCTAAGGCAATAGAGTCAAACCAAATGTAATTTAAACTTAATAATAGTATTTAACCTAAGCATAAGAGAGCCTTATAACATCGCCTTACAACATTATACTCAATATTTTTGAATCAGTCATACTTATGATATCCTTGTATACATTCACACAAATCTATATTTCTATTGAAGCATTTAACTCATTCTTTGAATAAGAGCCTCAAGCAAAAAGATACATCCACAAGAAATTTCATGGAGACAAGATGAACAATATTTGATTTATTCACTCATAATTTGTGTAAACCACACCTCAGGAGGCAATTGGCTTCAGAAATCTACCATTATATTCATTTAGATGCTAGTACTGTTAAAACAAGTTTACAAAGACATACAATTCAGACACAAAGAACCTAGAAAAGAGCAAAAACTTCTATTCTCTACATTTTTGCTACACAATTCTCTCATAAATCAACCAACCGCCTATGTAAATGGCTCTAAATTCCTTTTTATAACCCAAAGGAGCAACAAGCCTCAGGCCACTTACACCTGTCCTACTTCATGATGAAGCAAATCTGATTATCTAATAGATTTTAAGATGAAGCAATCTGATTCTCAATTATATGGCCTCGAGCACATTGAAACGCCACTAATTGAGAGTAATGGTTCGCAGGTAAAGGGATGACATGCAACTGTTTCTGGTTCAAATCCCAATTGTAGATGAAACTACCTTAGGACACAATCGATGGTCACCACATCACCAATTGCTCCAAGATCTGATCTTCCACCGCGAAAGCTGCCAAGTCAACATTTGAAATGCCACTTTGAACTGCAAGTAAAGTTTCACGGTCCTACTAAGGCTATTTGGACAGCCCAGCAAAGTGTATGGTCTTCGTAAAATGCCACCAAGTCTACATCTGAAATGCCACTTCAGACTCCATAGTCCCGCTGAAGGCCAAGCAGTATCAGGTGCATGTCTAAGTCCTATCTTAGGCATATCCAGATCTTGAATTCTGAATCAAAACTTCAAAGTGTAGATTGTCCCCCATAAGGCCTGCCAAATGATAGAGGATGAAATTCTAAGCATGTTTTGCCTTTTGGATCATGTGGAAATTCCTTAAAATCTAGAATTTATTAAAGGTCAAAGTTGTGGTCAATGGTCATATGGATATTCATGTTTACACTTAAGGTCTTCACATTTGCAAATATTTGGACAAATTATCATGAGTCTCAGTATCCCAACATCCAGATGTGCACCCGTCAAATTTACCCTAACTGTATGACAAAGCCGTCATATGCATGGACATTCGATGTTTGGACATTCATCTAATATCCAGACCTTATCTTAATGTGTGAACACTTTCTTAATGCTTACAAATCTTAATATCCTAACATTCGTCTAATATCCAGACTTTTCTTGATATCCATACGCGCAAAACTAATGGTCATATCCTAATGACGTGTCCCGATTGACTTTTCAACTAGATATGGATATTCGCAAGCAAACCTTAATGTCTGGATCCTTCAATGTGAACATCTGGATGATGTCATCCAGATCTCTTTTCAAAGAAACGTTAAACATTGATGGCATCATCTAGACATTCTGACACTTGGACATTTTGCAAAGTTAATATCTAGACATTATCCTAATGTCTGGATCTCCCCAATGTCTGGATGATGTCACCTTACTCATAATCAAGGATCACCTTAAAGAAATGTTGCCATGTCAGATTTTGCAATGCTACTGAAACTATTTAGAAGGCCCCTCGAAGACTCCATCCTTGGCGAAATGCTTGTGTGGGTGCCACGTCAGACAGGCTTGGATAGCCCACAGCATCGTTGAAACTCAAAATAAGGCTCGGTGAAGAGGGACCTCTCAGTGAAAAAAGGAAACGTTGATGACTTGGATGCCAACAATGCAACTTTAAAAGGCTTTTTTGTGCACATGCATAAAGGTTGTTTTAAAATTGGGCCTCGGATCGGAAACCTAACAAAGGGGGCTGGTGAACGAACGAAAAGGAACACTCAAGTTTATAACTTGGGCAACCAGGAATGGTTGATCAGTGGTCAACAAAGGATTATAACAAAAGGCATGCGAAGGCAAACTTTGAAGGGTTTTAGGGTTTTAGGGTTTTAGCAGGGTTTTAGCAAGCCTGAACAAATGCAACCTTGGGCAGCAAATGAATGAAAAATGCAACTCCTAACAATGACAACACACGGTACTATAGAAAACTCAAAAAATCTCCCAACTCCTCAAACCAATGAGCACCACCCTTTTATAACACAAGGGGGGCCCTACAAATCATCTTGATTCCCCTTTTTCAAAATATAACAACATTCAATTGCCCTAGAAGACATGAATCAATTTCAAATCCCCCTAGTCAGTTAAGAATAACTACCTTTTATCTTTTACCTTGAGAGTGGGCAATTATATTGTTCAAATGATCCTTCAGCCTTCTGCACAGGGTTTCCAACTGTCAAAACCTTCAAGGTTGTTGAGAGGCCCTTGTCTATCAGAAATTGAGGCAAATATGTTTGTTTGTCGGAGGATGGTAATGAAGAGGACGTTGTTAGCTATACATTCAATTCTTTGACTCTATCAATAGAAACCCAACTCTTCATTAGCTACTGAGTCACCCACACATATTACTCTTCAGTTGTAACAATTGTTCCACTAATGGTTTCCAGTTGATCTTGGAAGGAGAAGGGATCATAATGATGCCCCTCTGCCTTACCATCTAATTTTTCCAATCAGTCGGGGTTGTTGGAATTTCAAAAATTCCATATCCTCTGACCAAGCAGCTGCATGCAATTGGAGCAGTCAAACAACTTTAATCCTTCCTCACTAGAATGACACTACAGGCCAGTGAAATTGAGGGAGTAGTAAGGTTGTTGATGCCACAGGTTTGTTCTTCTACCTAAACCATCCATTCCTTAGAAAACATTCTCTTTATTCATAATCCAGAATGATCAGATCTGCAACCATGAAAACAAAGACATGCTTCTTTGGAAAATGGAGGACATAAAAGGCATGACAGAAAGGAAAATACTCTGCATTGTACTTAAGGAAGAAATTGATGTAAACTGCTCATGTAAACACTTCCCTTTATAGCTAAAATGGAATGAAGGCTCTGCATCTAAGTATTTCCCACTTATCAACAATCATAATCATTCCATTTCTATCATCTACAGGCTTCGCACACCTGACCCTTATCTAGACACCCTTGAAGATCACATCACAATTCCAGAAGTAGAAAAAAGGGAGGTGTGAATCATTCATGGCCAACTAGAAACTACCTACAAACACATCTGATACAAATACCAAATGTCCAATCATCTTACCAATAACCTAAGTGAAATGCAAGAGTAGCGGATGAGATGTACTTGATGTCAAATCACAAATCTCTATGCTCAAGCAGTAACTTCCCTCTTTGACGACCAAATATGCATTTCTCGAGTTTTGTTCACAAACCCTAGTTTCTATTAGATCACAGTTGAGAGCTTTGAAATTCATGAAAAATTACCGTGCAACAGTCATTACGCCATTACTCATTGACTTCAAATAGCCTGGAATCATACTGGCAGCAATCATTCCACCATTGCCACTCGCGTACTCGACTAGACTATCTACAACGAACCAATTCAAAGTTTAAAAGTGCACTGTCAATTTTGGGCTCCTCGTGGAAAGATCTACAGTTCAGGAAGTCTCAATAGGATTTTAAAAAAATCCACCATGTACGTTGAAAAGTCTTGACCAATCACCTCGTGTCACGAGAGAAAAAATACCCATCTCATCATACTAACCACACACATCATCTTTGACCTCTAACACGTGTCGCTACATTGTAGGCTCACACTCCTTGCTGGGCCCTTCACCTCTGACACCACAAGTCTGTGCATGATCACCAAGTGGATTCACACTATCACCCTGCTTCTATGATAATCAGCAGGTCCAGGACACATGGCATCAAACCACACTAGCGCAATGCCTATTCGAATCTGACAACAAGTTCTATGTGGGGGCATATGACCAATATGGAACTGCCTAACTAGATGTCCTTCAGCTTGACTTTGACAAAGATTCGGGTCCACTAGATATGTGGCAACATAGCGCAACTCTAACAAGGTACAACTTTATAATTAGGCATTAATTTACTTGAAAATTTTACAAGGACCTCGACCGGTTATCTAAACCAAAGGGGCCGGTGAAAATAACGACCTAAAAGGCTTAAATGACAGCTTAACTAACTAGCAACCTAGAATAAGGGGTCAACAAAAAAACATAAAAAATATTAAAGCACATTATCAGAAGGAGGGGTTTAGGGTTTTTTAACCAAAGGTAAAACCCTAAGCAATGAACCCAAAACCTTAAAAGGTCTATAAGTCCTAACAATGGCTCTATTTTGGGACGCACATTCTGGTAGAAGGTGGTGAGAAATTAGAAAATTTTAGGATGCAGACCAGACCAAGCAAATAAAAAAGAAACAAGAACACTACATTATGGGTTAAAAATATCCATAACTGCACAACACAACACAAAGACCAAAAAAACTAACTACTGAGCATGGAAAAATGAGCATAAGCTCATGAGAAATAGTACTTCAAGAAATTGTTGGGAATTAAGGTGTCTCAACCTTTGAAAATTCCTAGCATTGTTTATTTAATTGTGTATTTATTTATTATCTAATTTTGTATTTACTTGCACATTCAGTTTGGTCACTTAGTTGAGGTGACATTGTGACATGCCATCCTACTTGGAATGTGACTTGGATGGTCAAGTCAAACTCACATGGATTTGGGCATCCCATTTGAGGTGGCATTAATATTCCATGTGTCAGCATCTTGTGGTTGTGGAAGAGGATATTCTATATGACAGAATCTATGACGCGTAAGAGCCAAGTATAGAGATTCTTGAGACAAATGAAGACAAGTGTTGTAAAGTATCTTTGCATGTAGAGAAGGCATCTTTGGGTTCCCAAGTTGGGCTATGACATGTTGTAAGAGGAATATGTTATATTTAGCCTTGTATGATAGATTCTCTTACAACATTTAAGGTTGTTATGTTGGGCAGATTTGATTATAGTTGTACGATGCGTAAGAGCATCTGTCATAGCTATTTTTAGCCTGGAGCACTCCAACTTTGGGAAGTCAAATCTTCCATGGATGACAAATGTAAGAGAGGTATTTATAGCTTGGACAAGTGTCCTTTGATGTGGTAAAATGGCCATGTGGCCAAGATGAACGCCCATCTCTAGAAGCTTCGTGTTTATGCCTTGTATCTCTATAATAATGTGGAGTTTGGAGTTGTAGTTTGCATAGTTGATGTACGGGTACTGTTATGCTGCTGGAATCAGTCTAGAAACTACATTTGAAGACTCTTGGAAGAATTTGCATTTATTATTGTTTCGATAATACATTGTGCAGGTTTTAGAGTGTGGGGATTTTTACCTGAAAAGGTTTTCCCCATGATATATCTTGTGTCAATCTCTCTCTTTATGTGTTGTGTTGTTGTTTTAATCTTTATGTTATGTGTTTAACATTGTTGCAATTGTAAGGATTTAAAAGAATTTGCTTACTATTCCCTTCATTAGGTTGGTGTAGGAAGTGTGTTTCACATACCTTGCTTCCTTTCAGAATTGTCCATGCACAGGCAATTCTTGGTATTCTCTAGATAAACTTTCTAGGAAATATGAGTTATCTCCATGGGTGTTCAATATAGTGTATGATCCCAACCACATGGAATCAAACTTCCCATGCTTCCCCTTGTCTTGTGCCCATGCATTCCAGACCAATACCATATCTCCACACTCAAATTTCCTATCCTTATATTTCTTGTAAAACAAATATTTGACCTGTTGTTGTTTCTTGACATTAGCTACCTATCCTTTTCTCCTTGTTTCATCTAATTATATCAATTGGTTTACCTGCAAGTCATTGCATTGGTCAGATCATCAGAATATTCATGGATAAACTTGTATACTCACGATAAATTGTTGATAGGCATATTTGCATTCATGTCATACACAAGTTCATAAGGTGATTTTCCTATAGATTTCTTTATAGTCACCTTGTCTTCCCATAAGGCCAATTTTAGCTTTGAGTCCCAAGCCTTCTTATTTTTTCCTAACAGTCTTTTGATAATCTTCATCATGCTTTTGTTACTTGATTCTACCTGGCCATTTCCTTGTGGGTGGTAGAGTGAAGAATGTGATAAATTAATCCCATTCTTCGTACAAAGATTCATAAACTCAACTAATCTGAAACACATGGAATTGTTTGTAATTAACTTGTTCGATACCCCAAACCTTGAAATGATGTGATCCATGATGAAATCCATAACAACCCTACTAGTAGATTTTTTGGTTGGAATTGCTTCTATCCACTTGGTGAAGTAGTCAGTTGCTAACAGTATCCACTTGAAACCTCCACTGGACTTCTTAGAAATCTCACCAATGAAATCTATGGCCCATTGTTGGAAGGGGGCTTCTACAACCTGAGGTCTCAATGGCAAAGTTCCAGACCACTTCAGCTTACTAGAGAATTTCTGGTATGCCTCACATTTTTTACCAGGTTGTACGTGTCTGAGAATAAAGTAGGCCACCAATAACTTTCTCTAAGAATCTTATGAGCAATTCTTTTGGCCATAAAATGGCCTCCACAATTTCCACTATGCATATCCTTCAAAACTAGCTTTGTTGCAAACTCGTCTAAACATCTTAGCAAAATACCATCTCCATTTTTCCATTGTAATTCTTGTTCTAAAATAACAAACTTTAATGCTTGCAACTTTAGAGTCCTTTTTTGGTTATCACTTAAGCTTTTAGGGCATCTCAAATGCTTCAAATAATATATGATATATTTGTACCATCCTCATCCTTCTAAGTTATATTTCCTTGACACAAGCACATCAGTCACACAATTTACTTGAGTTGCTTCCAAATTAGATTTTGTCATAAGCCTTTCTAGTCCCTGACCTCTAACCAACTTGGTGATCTAAATTTCTATGTTGAATTCTTGAACCTTATTTATCCATCTACATCTCCTGCCAGTGACTTCCTGTTGCACAATGATATATTTTACTGCTGCATGTGGAACATATGCTATGATTCTTGATCCTACCAAATAAGGCCTAAAATTCTTTACAGCCTTAAATAATGTATATGCATGTTTATCCATGGTGTCGTATTTCAACTCAGCGACTTGGAGTGATTTGTTGAAGAATGAGATAGGTTGTTCAAAACCATCATTATTTTTCTACAACAGTACTACTTCTATAGTATGAAAAGAAGCAAAAGAGAATAACTGGAATGGTTTGGCAAACTTAGGAGAAGCTAATACAAGGGCTCTTTGATATCATGAAAAGATGCCACTGCCTCACATTCCCAAGTCAAACTTTGTCCTTTCTTTAACATCTTCGAGATAGACTTAGTCTTTTCTGCAAAATTGGGGATAAATCTACGAATGAAATTTATCTACCCAAAAAATGATTGAATCCCTTTTATTGTTTTAGGTTGGGGAATCCTTTCAATGGCATCTACTCTCTTAGGGTTGATTCTAATTCCATCCTTAGAGACAATGTGAGCCAATAGTTTTCCTTCAATTACCCCAAATACACATTTCTTACGGTTCAATGAGATACCATACTCCATACTTCTTTTAAAAAATTTCTCTAGGTTGTTACAATGATCTTCCTCTTTTTTAGAGAAGGCAGTTAAGTCATCCTAGTATACAACCATGATAACATTTATTAGGTTAGAAAAAGCAACATCCATAGCCCTTTGAAAAGTAGCCCCAGCATTAGTCAATCCAAAACGCATCCTAATATAAACATAGGTGCCCCATGGAGTAGTGAAAGTAGTTTTAAATTGCTCTGATTCTTTTACTATTACCTGGTTATAACTAGAGAAACCATCCATCATTGACAATAGTTCATAGCCAGTTACCTTCTGTAACATGGCCTCCATATTAGGCAAAGGGTAATTATCCTTTAACAATGAGATATTTAGATTTTAAAGTCAACACAGAGTCTAATGTCACCATTCTTCTTCCTGACAGGGACCAAATTTGACACCCAAGTTGAATTCCTAATTGGTTTAATAATACCCCCTCCCTAATTTTAGCTAATTCTTGCTACATTTTTGGTGCTAGGGGGGATTTATGGGCCTCTATTTCTACGTAAATGGTTTTAGATCAGATTTTAATGGAATTTCATGATGAAACAAATCCTCTCTGTACGCTTTGAGGTCATCATAAGACCAGGCAAAATCTCTTTTGTGTTTCCTAAGTAAGGAAATAACCATGGATCTAACCCTTGGGTTTAGTGTCTTACCTATATAAACATTCCTTGGTTGGGCATTAGTTCCCAAATTTATTTCCTCCAAATCATTTTGATGCATAGGTGTAGGCTTAACAGTCTGACTGTCTGCTCCATCAAATACCCTTTCTAAAGCCACCAATCCCCTTGGGATTTTATTTGTGTTTAATTGGATGATCTCAATGCCAAAGAAAATCTATTTCTTGTCCTTGATACTCATCTATACAATTTAAGAATCCGTATAAATCTTGGTCATCATTCAAAACTTCCCAATGATAAATGTTGTTTGGAATAGAAGGCCTAGTCAATATTTCTACCTTTGAAATTCTTGTTGGAGTCAGATCCTCTGACCTGATTACTATGTTTGCCAAAAAATCAACAATCACATTTTTAGTCCTTTATATCCAATCAATTGAAATAGCATCAAATGCTTCAATAGTATCCCATGCAACATTTCTATATTGCTTGGGTCTTAAATTTTTGGATACATACTTTCATCTAACCTGAGAGACCATGAGTTCAAAAACTCCTAGGACCTTTATCTTTTTGATTCCATACTTCATGGCTACTTTTAACCCGAGAAGAAGTGTCTCATACTCAACAACATTATTAGTACATTCAAAACCTGGTTTGAATGATGATCTTAAAGTCTTCTTGAAAGGAGAAATGAGTGCAATTCTAGCTCCAGATCCTTCCTTGGAACATGCTCCATCAAACTGCATTAATCATAATCCATCATTTTCTGAAGCAATCTAGATTTATTTATCTATAGCCTTTTGTTCTATTTGATTAGCATCAATTTCCTCCACTCTAAAATTATCCATGTCAATGTCCAAAAAGCAAATTTTATCATTCTGATTTCTAACACATTCCAAGCTTGAAGGAGCTCTTTTCTCCCTATCAATTCTAACTTCTCTTCCATCCATAGGGATCATAGCATATGAGGAATCCATTTGAATACTTCCTCCAATAGTGGAGGCCCATTTTCTGAATAATAAAATTCCATATCTGGGAGGGATATCAACAATTGTAATATTCATTTTATAATCTCTTTGTGGATAAGCTGTCATCTTGAAATCAATGTTTTTAATTACCTTGATAATAGGGACTTCTCTTGAATCCAAAGAAAAACATTTTACATATACTTTTGTCACTATTAAACCCAACTCATTCATTACCTTCAAATGCGTCTATTTGTTGAAGCCTCTAAGTCAATCATGTAGTTTTTTAATAATCTATCCTTTATAACCAAACTGGCATAGAAAGAATCAACTTGAGAGGGACATTTTTGCATGGTAGTTCCCAAATATACTTCTGGTGTTTTAGGATTCCATTTTTTACCAATTTCTGCTACTGTAACCATCTTTTTTGATTTTGCATTACTCTCAACCCTAACTTATGACTGGTTTGGTGTTGCATCATCAATAATAGTCAATGCCCCATCGTTATGTTCTGGTATCCTCATCATCTCTAATAAAGGAACAGTTACCCTTATTTGACTAAGGATCTAAGCCATATCTAGGGGGATAAATCTTGATAAGGGATTGTCACTAACAGTACCCTCATGTATCTTAGGAACATTTTTCTTTTCTCTTTTAGCATTAACCTCATCAATAACCTTCTTATCATTATTCCTCCCCTTGGTCTCTGTAGTCTTCTGATGTGGATTATGATGTGAATTATTTTTCACCATTGCTTCCTTGGATTTTTTTTTAATGCTACATCCTTCTTGGGATTATGAAAATTTAGGCTCTCTTTAATGAAAATACTGCTTGCATTTCCTACAATACTACTTTCACCTTGGGTTTTCTTGCTCCTCAAGTTATAATCACTTTTAACATGAACAATTTTGGTGGAAATCAAGGATTTAATTTCTTCATCAAAAGGTCTCCTTAGTTGAATTATAGGGTTCTTTGAGTCCATTTGAAACACATGTTGATCATCTTGATTATCATCTCTGAAGGTTTGTTACTTAAGAGAACCTTCACTTTGTTTCTTACCTTCAATATTCACGTCCAATATACTCTCTTCATCAGAAGGAACATATTCCTCACCAATAAAATTGTGAACAAAAACTATATTTATATTTTGATCCTCCTAGTCATCCATATCATTGTATTCATCAAAAGGACCTTCTAAATCAGTAATTGATTTAGCAACCGCACACAAGGATGGGGAATGAGGAGCTTGACGAACCAAGCACCAGATATTGTCTTCAGTAGCATACACCCCTTTTCTCAAAGGATCAGGAGTCTCTCTACTAGGATTTACCCTATTGTTGGGAGGAACCGGTTTCCCATTTTGCCAATTTGTATTATAAGGTTGGTCTGAGAGTCTTGGAATTCTCTCTTGCCTCACAAAAGCAAGCTTATCATTAGCGAGTCCTTTATCATTTCTTGCCATAGAGATCTTCATTTATTTGACAACCTTCCACAATTTCTCACACTAATCTATGACATTAGCTCTATTACCCTGCCCCTTATCCTAAGGTGCAATTTTATGGTCACTTATGGAATTTTCCTGAGGCTTTTCTATTACTCTCAATATTTGATGTAACTCTATATGCATCCATGAGTGTTTGAGGGTTTTTATCTCTTAACAAAAACCCCATTTTTTTGCCATAAGAATTACTATATAAGACCAAACACATAGATTCATTAGGCCTCAAGTGAGGTGGTATCTTTGCTAATATTCTAATAAATCTATTGTTAAATTCTGATATTGATTCATTCATTCCCTTAGTAATGCTAGTGAATTCATTTATTGTAAATCTTGGATCTGAATTAACTCCATAATGTTCCCTGAATATATTCTAAAAAATCTCTCCATGAATTAATGTTGTTCTCTGGTAGACTTTTGTACCACTCCCTAGCAGTCTCATCTAAAGATAGCACAAATAATTTCATTAGAACATGATGAGGGTGGACTCCACCTAGAACACATAAAACAACAATTTATAGATTTCAAATAGATAAGAACAAGATCTCAAGAAAGATTAGTTAAGCAAGCTTCAACTATTTCAAAATTTCTTCATTAAACTTGCTTGTAAAAGGCTACAAATCTGAAATACAATTTATAGGGTCATATGCCCACTTATTACAGCAATATGGGTTGTCTTACAATAGAAATATCTGACTTATAGAGCTTTCAGATATCTACTTGACCTCCTGATTCACATGAACAGGACTTGCCAATAACTCCCTCCTACCACTGCCTCCAGAACTATCAAAAATGGGCCATAAATATGCATGAGCACCACTTTGTGTAATTTCCCCAATGTTGGCTTGATTTGAAATGTGTAACTCCCATTTGGGCACCAAAATGAATCCAACTATCCCTTTTGCCCGCCCAAGAAATAGTTTTCAAATCTTAAAAATTGAGAAATTAGGTAGCGCAACTTCTGGGAGCCATAACTTTTGAACCAAGTGTCTGATTGACAAACCATTTGATGCTTTGGAAAGCTCGCGAAAAACTAAAGGTGCACAAAATATCTTGCTAAGGGGCATTTTGATTTTCAATCAATTTGTGGAAATTTTAGGAACTTCTAAGTGCCTCAAAGTTGATTTCAAAACTTTTTCCATAAACCTCAAAAACTAAAACCTTAATATCTTGAAATCCAAACATGATCTTGGGCTGAAATTTACCAAGAATGTTTATATTGCTATTTCAAAGCTTTGTGGAAAATTTTGGGCCCAACCGATTCTCTGATATAGGGTTACTAAAAATAGTAAGTCCTAGTATTCTTATCCATTTTGGAAACTTTGAAGGTTCCGAATCATTATTCAACAAATGGGTATCTAAAAATAGAAAATTTGAAAAGAACAGAAAACAAAATCATCATTTTTTTGGGTGATGCAAGATTTCCCTTACACCACTGGATTTTCATGCATCAGACACCAAAGGTAATTTGAGAAGTGACCTTGTCACATCTCAGGTCGAGGAAAACCTAAATGGTCAACCTTTGCCTTAGATAACTAGGAAGAATCTTCAACAGGCCTTCCTTTCCACTTCACCAAATATTTTTCATATTGCCTGTTATAAGTACTTCTTCCCACACGGCTATCCAAGATTTCTTCTATCTCCTCCTTTGAAGTAGATGCCTAGATACTCCAATGTTCTTCTATTGGTCCATCCTCTATGCAGCCTTCATGATAATCTGTTAAATTAGCAATGTTGAACATAGGGGAAATGTTTAATCCAGTCAGTAACTCTGCCTCATATGAATTTCCTGAATCATGCTTCTTCAGGATCCTACATGGTCCAAACTTCTTCATTTTCAACTTATTATATGTCCCCATTGGGAACCTTTCTTTCCTTAGGTGAACCATGAATTCATCACCAACCTTGAATTCCTTAAACTTTCACTTCTGCTCTGCATTAGCCTTATACTGAGAATTTATTTTATTAATATGTTGTTGTACCTCTTCATGCAAGCTCTTCAAGTGCTCTGCAAACTCTTTGGCCTCAGTACTACTCTTCTCTCCTCTGTCTATCTTTATCAACTCAGAAGCATTCCTTGGACTACTCCCATATACAATTTGGAATGGGGATTTACCAGTACTTATGTTGATAGAATTATTATAAGCAAACTCTGTCTATGGTAATATCGAATCTCATCCCTTGGGCTTATCTCCTACTAAGCATCTCAGTAGGTTGCCCAAACTTCGATTCACTACCTCTGTCTGTCCATCAGTCTGCAGATGATGTGCAGAACTGAACTTCAACTCAGTCTTCAATTTCTTCCATAAGGTCCTCCATAAATACCCAAAAAACTTGGTATCTCTGCCTGAAACTATACTCCTTGGTAGGCCATGTAGTCTAACCACCTCTCTGAAAAACAAGTCTATAATATGAACAACATCACTTGTTTTATAACAAGGAATAAAATGTACCATCTTTGAAAATATGTCAACTACCACAAATATTGAATCATGTCATCTCTATGTCCTTGGTAAACCAAGAACAAAGTCCATGCTAATATCCTCCAATGGTCCCTCTGGTACAGGTAAATGTTGGTATAGCCCAGTATTCTAACTCACTCCTTTGGCCATATGGTATACTCCACAACTTTGCACAAATTTCTTCACATCCTGATGCAACTATGGCTAGTAATAATTCTCACTAACAAGAGAAATGGTCTTATCTCAACCAAAGTGTCCTGCCAACCCTCCACTATTCTTCTCCTTAATCAGGTTCTCTCTCATGGAACTCCTTGGAATGTACAACTGGCTTCCTCTGAACAACATACCATCTTGGATTATATAATCCAACCATCTTGTCCTATCTAGGGTAATAGGCTCCAAACAAGCCTTCCAGGCCTCTGCCAAGTTTGGATCTTCAGGGTACAAATTCTTGAGTTCATTGAACCCAACAACCTCTATCTTCATCTTTGTCAACAAAATTTTCCTTCTACTTAAGGCATCTGCAATTCTATTGGACTTCCCACTCCTATGCTTAAAAATAAAAGTATAACTCTACAAAAACTCAACCCATTTTAAGTGCCTCTGATTTAAATTTCCTTAACTATTAACATACTGCAAAGCCTAATGATCAGTATATAAAACAAACTCTTTTGGCAACAAATAATGTCTCCATTTCTTCAAAGCCTAAACTATACCATAAAACTCTTGATCATAAATATAATACTTCTTCTTGGCATCATTAAGCTTCACACTAAAATAGCCAATGGGCTTACATTCTTGACTCAAAAAAGCTCCTATAGTACTGCCACTAGCATCACAATCTACTTGAAATACCTTATTGAAATCTGGAAGTGCCAAAACAGGTTGCTCTGTGACTTTCTGCTTCAATGTATCAAAACTCTTGGCTTCTCCTGTAGTCCATTTAAACTCCCTTCTATCCCCTCTCATTATCTCAGTCAGGGGTGCACAAATAATACTAAAATTCTTGATAAATTTTCTATAAAAACTTGCCAAAACATGAAAAGATCGTACCTCTGTAGCACTCCTTGGGTAGGCCATTCAATGATAGCCCTCACCTTCTCTAGATCCATTTTAAGACCCCCAGCTGAGATAAAAAATCTCGCGTACACCAATTCCTTCACAAAACTACACTTCTTCAAAATAATCAGCAACTTTTCAAACATGCATCAAGTGTTCCTCCAAAGTCTTACTAAAAGTCAAAATATCATTTAAATAAACATTGACAAATTTACCCAAAAACTCTTTTAGTACCTCGTTCATGAGCTACATAAATGTGCTCGGTGCATTAGTTAGCCCAAATGGCATGACTAACCATTTGTACAGGCCCTCCTTAGTCTTGAAGGTTGTCTTCCATTCATCTCCTTCTCTAATTCAAATCTGTTGATATCCACTCTTCAGATCAATCTTCGTAAAGTACTTGGCTCCACTCAATCAATCCATAATATCATCCATCATTGGCAATGGAAATCTATACTTGATTGTAATTTTGTTGATGGCTCAGGAATCTAGACACATTCTCCACTCTCCATCTTTCTTTGGTGCTAGTAGTGTAGGTACCGCACATGGACTTAGGAAGCAACAACTCCCTAAAGTGATACAACACTTACAAGAAGAGGCTCCAACCTCTATTCCAAAACATTTGACAGATTTTGTCAGTTCAGTCACCTCCGTAGCATCATCTCCTTTGATACTGACATATGACTTCAACACCTCTGTTCAAACAACTCTGCTATCTTCAACACGCTTCCACAACACAACACAACCTCTATTATGAATCATGCATTATAGTATCCAGATTTCCTTCTCAAATTCTAGATCATATATCATCTTCGCACACACACATATACTCACTTTCACACTCGTACATGCTCACATACTCATCCTCACACACTCTTACATCTTTCCAACAAACTTGATCTTTCATTTATATACTCTGTAAGTCTTCAAAACATCATATTTGTCAACCTAAATGAAACATATAACATGAAACGTGTGAGCAACCTAACATGTTGACTTCCAAATCACCTACGATAATGTAGGAAACAAGTCCCATTATGTGGTTCATACCGATCACTAGAACCTATTTTACCTTAGCACACATCTCTATGTTAGTGCACACTTCCAAACACACGGTGTAATCACCTAAACACACCAAGTCAACTCAGCAAACACTTATCCTTTTATGCATTAGCTCTAGACCTAAAGTGGTACTAGAGAAACAAAATAACAAGCGGTTCACACAAAAGCATTATATGACTTGATAAGACCTTCTCATACATTCCTTTCTCTAGTTTATGCTTCTTCCTATTGGCGCAAGCAAACAAACTCTGATGCCTTTATCCCTTACATAGTCTGAATACACTATCTTGATATAGAACATTGAAAATCATACTTGTGGTACTCCATAACACTTAAAACTTGAATTGAGCAAACATACAAACAATCTAAACTTATATTTCAAACATCAAAGCCAAATATTAAAGTGCAGTGAAATGTGGTGGCTTTTACTTTCTCCCTTTGATGATCTTAACCAGCAACATGACTTGTCTTAACTCAGCTGACTCTGAAAAAACCACTGCGATACATTTTATCATTTGAAACTTGAATCATGCATGCATCTTACCCATATCTAGCTATCCTCCAAGCCATGGAATCATATCTTCAGGTGCGGAGAAATGCAGAGCATTATGTTGTGCCTTTGAAACTATAACAACACTATATTATCACTGTCTTCACTTTGCTAGCTCTAAAAGATTATGCGGTAACTCTTATGCTCTGAAATTAGGATCATGCATACTTCATAGTTGTCTCTATCTAACCTCCAAAACACAAGGCCATATCTTCATATGTGGTACAATCTTCTAAGCTCCTTCAGTACAAATCCTTGTGCCTTTGAAACCTTATGCATTTTTCTTCATATTTCATACATGTTTTTCAACATGAGGTAATGAATGCAACATTCACAACACCATAGAACATATTCATTTATCAAAAACAAGAAACCACAATTTCTTCATGTCAGCATATCCATGAACTTCAGAAGATAAGGTACAACTATGTACATATGATATTGATCCAACAACATGCTCATGACTTTCATCACCATATCCTTCACTTCACAACTCCTATGATCATCACTCCTTTGTCTGCTCCTCTGATCATCACTCATTTGGCAACATATGAAACAATGTGCCTTCCACATCACAACACCTCTGATCACTCTTTTGACATGAATGATTACCACTCTTTTGACATCATTGATCATCATTCTTTTGACATCAATGACAACATATGCAACAGCAACAACATACATCATAGATCATGAATTTGGCTCAAGCATAAAGAAGGCCATGTTGTACTAAGCCTCGATGTCCATCTCATCTTTCCAAGTGGTGAAGCATAATTATCATAGATTCTTCCATTCAATGAGGGTACCTCAATTGAGATGCTTGATGTAAATTTCTCTCTATAAATAAGTTCCCTCCTCATCCTACTATAAATTCCCATATAAATGAGGTCACCACAGTTAAGATGTTCGATGTAACATCTTCCTTAATTCTTGAACCCTTGAGGTCCTCATAGAATCCTATGATGAGTCTCAAAATGTACTCCCTATGAAAGAAGAATATCCCCATTCCTAGCCTACTATCATCTCCTAATATTTAATCCCTTCCCAAGAAGCAAGAATTCCTTCCTCCTCTCTCCACTTGCTAGAGCCTATCATTTATCAAGAGTTTTCCCCTAAACTACTTTGATTCCCAACTTCTAAGAAAGAAATATTACTCCTTGATCTCCACCCCTCTACCAAAGTACTTGTCTACAAATTCTTGCAACTATTGAAACATCTATTTTGGGTGTGAAAACCTATGAGGAACTAATATTGAGTTTCCCCTCCATCTTCCCCTCCATTGGTTGTAGTTCCTTCAAAAAAACCCATGCTCCCTTCTCCAAGGTTTCACCTTCTATGGGGCCATCCCTCATTTACCCTTCTCCATCCCCACTTGATCTCGTAATCTAACACTGCTCCATTCTTTTAGTTTGTGGAGAAATTTAACTCTTTTCAATTGGGAGAAAAACAAGAAAATAAGGATCAATTACCCTAACCTTGTAATACCCCAAGCTTTCACTATGGACATCAACGAACAAAACACACCAAAAAAAAAATTCACATATCAAAAGTGGTAATAAGAAACCACATAACATACTAGAATACCCAAGATGTCTTATGCAACTCATGATGACACACTCGACACACACACAAATGCATAAGCAAGGTTACACAAGTAAAAGACTTAACTCTACCATGGGACAAGACACCATGGTTGGCATAGAAAATGAGGCATGGAGAAAGATAGGATTCCCAAAACCACTAGACTACCTTCATAACACCTCTACTAAACTACCCTCAAAATTCCACTAAGTTATGACAAGAGGAAAGGTAAAACCTACTAAGGTTCAAGTTTTTAAAAAGACCTACAGGTGAATTAGAATTAAAACCTAAGTTGCAATTGACAACTCTACATTCAAGGTCAAGATCAAACTTTGGGCTTGTTTAGGGTAAAATGTGAAGAGGGTTTGTTTTCAATGGTTTATGTTTTTGTCTTGATCCTCCTTTCACCACTAAACATTCAAGGACTTCCAGCCGAGTAAAGGAACCTACTATAGGCCTTTTATCACTTGGAACATAGGGAAAGATTGGAATTGTGTGAATTTATTGTTCAATTAAGCCCAATTATGCTCAAAACCCTAATTACATGAATTCGTGAACAAACGGACAAATTACAGAAAATGATCACACATAGAGATATAAAATGACAATCAAATGCGTACCATACTTCAAAGTTCGGAAAGTGGAAAAGTTGTGGACTAATGAGTGGGCGCCCTAGTCCAGTGCCATAGTTTTTGTCAAGATCTGGAAACCTTGTCTACAACCTGTTCCTGTTGTTCCAGAGATTTTCCTATTGCGAGATCCAGAGGACTAATGAGCGAGTGCCTGAGTCCAGGTCCCTATCTTCTTCTCTGATCTACAATTCTGACAGTCTGCACTACTCTCTTGCAACTCCACTTTTTCTGCTTTTGCAACCTATAACCTGCAATCACGAAAAATTGGGTTGGGGTTGTGGTGTTTAGAGGCTTGCCTCAGTCAAGCCCCGAAGAGACATTCAAGTCTTCCGAACACTGTTGTCAGATAAAGAGTGCATATCCCTGTGGGATAGAGGCAAAATCCAAATGATAAATGATAGAAAACACAATTGATATCACCTTGAGTGAAGATCTCATGGAAGGAAGATGTTCTTTATGCCATGAGGAGATGGATGCCAAATCTGCAAATACAAACATAAAAACAACACAAATTCTACTCTGCAACATAATGAATGCCTTGAATCACTTTCACATAAAGCCACAAGTTCGCCATATCCATCTAGTTTACAAATGATAACCTAATCATGCCTATATATGCAACTACAAACATTCCCGCTAAGAATTTCATAATTCAAACTTACCATGTCGGCATGACCTAAATAACGGTCATAAACTGACACTTTGAAATTAGTCCTGATCTAAAATAGGGCAGGACTAGGGCACAAGTGCCTAAGTCCTCCCCCCTATTTCAGGTAAGATTTATGTTAAGTGCATCCCCTGAGTCCCATTTGCCTTGAAACTTCAAGGTTTTCTCATCAGGAGTCATCAAAATCATGCAAGATGCTCTAAATGCATTCTAAGGGACCTAGGAGCTAAACCTTAATAGGAAAAAGCCCCCAAGGTTACTTTTTCTGACATAACAGGGCTACAATCACAATTTGTAACTCAACAAACAAAGTCAAGTTTGAGTTCACAAGGGACTTGTAAGCAAGTCAGACTTTAGAATTGGATTGTAACATACAAGTTTGTACATGGTTCAGGTTTAGACTTTGGGCTACAGTTGCAATCTACACCCTCATAAAATCAGCAACATACAACATGCAAACAAAAACCTAGAATAGAAGGGCATTCAAACTTTGGAAACTTCTTGCAATCTACACATCTACAAAAGTGCAATTAGGTTCCAAACTTTGAACCAACATTATAGTAGACTTTGAAATCCACTTGCAATTTGCATGTCTGCAAAAGTGCAAGTAGACATTGAAATTCTAGACTCCACAACACTTCAGACTTTGAGAGAGAATTGACAAGCTAACATTATGCAAGTGTGTTGCAAGGTGTGTGCCCTTGGTCTCCTTGTGATGTGCAACGTAGAACTTGGGTTCATGACAAGGCTTAACCGCCTCCTATGGATTCATTAACTCTAGCGGTTGTATCGGGCATTAATAGGTTGATCTTTTAGTGGACCCGCAACCGTCTTTCCAACAATTGGTATCAGAGCATAGGTCACGGGTTCAAACCCCTTGCTTGTGCTGGGAGGGTTGTTGCAAGGTGTGCGCCCTTGGTCTCCTTATGTTGTGCAACATAGTGCTTGGGTTCGTGACAACGCTTAAACACCTCTCGTGGATTCATTAACTCTAGCAGTTGTATTGGGCATTAATAGGTCAATCTTTTGGTGCAATGGCAACCGTCTTTCCAACAAAGTGTGGTTGATTCCCTTACTTCCAAACACTCAAGAACACTAGACTCTAGAATCCCAGTGCAGTTTACACTACACTATGCGTCGAGTTTCCAAACTCTAGCCCTGCTACACTTTGGGGTTTGGAATCTGAATACAAGATGCAATTTAGATTGGTAACCCCATTTCATAATGCAATTCAAACTATATTTCTAAAATGCAAAATAGAATGCGAGAAAAAGACTGAGGTGGGCAAGACAGTAAAATGTTTTCCCTTCACTCTACAAGGTATAATTTCCTTGATTTTTGAGTTGTTTACAAATGGTCTTGGGGGTACACCCATGGGGTTGTGGGATCTAACTTAGCCACATGAAATCCTCTAGAAGTACATGAATTCCAAGATAATGGAAGTTAATTGAATCTCACTTTAAAAAGCAAGAAAATGTAAAGTAAACTAAATTATGACTAAAGCAAATACAACAATACTACATACTCACCATACCATCAAGACAAACAAGTTTTCATCATGCAATCCAAGTATCTTAGAGATATCCAAATCCCTAATGGTGGTACAATGCCACCCAACCATGTGCTACCCTCAAGCCCACCCCACTATAATAAGAGATGAATGCAAGGATATAAGCACATTCATACAATACAAGAATATGAATGCACTCACACCAAGCAACATGAATATAATAGTGCTACAACATCTAAATACACCAAATGCAGTAATCACAAGGCAATAGTGTAACACTCAAAATCATGTCAAATACAAAACATAACTACCTGGAAGGATGAGAATCTTAGAACTTGGATGAGCAATGTCATAGCAATGTCTTAATATCCATGTAGGGTTTAGGAGTCAACTTCCTCCATGAAGTCACTCGATGACATTCACCAACTACCATGATTTGTGACATATATTTCATGAACAAACTGAATCCATCCAAGGTATTCAATATGGCATGGGTATCTTATTTAGCATGTTTTAAATTATGCAATTAAATTAAGTTATCACTTGATTAAAAACTCTCCCCATTTCTATCATCATGTTGTTGCAAGTATGGCCTAACCGATGTTGTCATTGATGTCAGCATACTCCTACTGCATTGATGTCAAGGATTGGATGAGTTGTATGCTGAGGATATTGAGAAAATTAGTCCTATCAGGAACAGAGAAGAATAGTGAAGACAGTGAAGTAAAGATCCCAGCTAAGATGAAGATCGAAGGATGCGCATCAAAGGGTTTGTAGATATGTGTCTAAAGGTGATCCAATAAAGTTTTGAGAGGTCTGCATGAAGATTTGAAGAAGTTATGGCCATATGAGTAAAACCGGTTCTGGTAGATGTTCAAAGGTGACAGAGTGACACAAATAGATCCGGTGAGATCCAAAAATGCAATATCTTGTTCTGCGGACTTGGTGGAGTTCTTAGGAAGTAAATGTGAATTGACAACTCAATTGGTTTGTTGTCTGGAGGTCCGCAAGCATCTATTCCAATATGATAGTGATGATAGACTGTGTTCTTGAAGTTCTGAATGAAGGAGAGAATGATTTCTGTATGCAGAAGTAGTGTGGATGTTCTTGGTGATTCATGCAAGCTTGTGGAGGTCTCTGGATTGTTTCCAATTCATGTTGGTGGTCCGCATTGAAGATTGAGCTTGTAATTGAAGAATTACTTCCGAATGATGATGTTCATCTTAAGTTTGGCTGACTGGATGAGTTACACATCTTGCGGATGATCTTGAAGATGTCCTGTGAAGCATGGCATGTTCCTCAAAGAAGATTGAAGTCTCAGATCTGTGTAGCCAACAATGTGATGATCCGCATGAAGTCTTTTGTAATTAGTCAAGTTGTATTTGTGTATTTGCTCTATAAAGTTTGTTGACTTTGATGATTATCCCAAAGTTGATGTCTTGTATAAATAAGAAGTTGTGAAGTCATTTCAAAAGCATCTTGGCAAAGATGAGAGTGTGGTAGAGAGGAGCAGAGAGAAAGGCAGAGCAAAGGTATTGAGCTTAAATGGAACTAACTCAAGCATGGTGAATATGCTATTCTTCAGTTCAAGTATGTAATATTTATCTTTCTGTAGACAGTGTGTCTCTTGTAGGTAGTAGGCCTCTTGTGAACAGTGTGCTCGGGCAGTGAGCCCTAATTGGCATGTGCCATTTTGTTCTTCTTATTCTTTTAACAGATAATACAATCTTGGGTTAGTCACCCCGTGGTTTTTCCCTTAACCGGGTTTTCCACATTAAAATCTTGGTGTCATATGTGTTAATGTGTTTCTACTCTTGAATTGCTGCATTATGTTTCCATGATTGATTTATTATTATGCTACTAAATTACAAGAAGATTTTTAGTGGTTAAAAAGGAAGAAAGTTGTAAGACAACTGATTCAGCCCCCCCTCTCAATTGTCTGTCTTGAATCTAACAATTGGTACCAGAGCTAAGTTCCTCTAGAAAAGCTGAACCGCTTGAGGAGATCCAGGATGTCTTCCTACAAGAAGGATAGTCTGAGGTTTGATGGAGCCAATTACACTCTTTGGAAAAGCCGCATGGAATGTCACTTGCAATGTATGGGAATGTAGTATTAGATCATGGCTTCAAAAAAGTATGTTCCTCCACAGAATGGTCTGAGAACTGTAGATGAAATCAGAGATGCTAAAAAAAATCTTCAGGCTAAAGAAGCTCTTCTAAGTGCCTTGTCTGATTCTGAGCTGACAAATGTTATAGATCTAAAAACTGTATATGAGATTTGGGAAAAATTGGAACTTCTGCATGAAGGAGACAAGTATGTTAAATGTGCCAAGCTACAGAGTCTGAAAGGAAAATTCAAAAACCTAAAGATGAGTGAAGATGAAAATATCACTACATTTATGCCAAAAGTAAATGAGCTTGTTCATGGAATTAGGTGTGTTGGTAGAATCTTTGATGAAGATGAGATTGTTGCCAAAGTTCTCAGATCCCTACCTTCTTCTTACAAATACAAGGTTGCTGCTATTGAAGAATTCAGATCTTTTTCAAATATCACAAGAGATCAATTGGTTGGAAAATTAGCTGCATTTGAATTGGCCGAGTTTGGAGATGCCCCCCCCCAAGACTGAATCTGCATTCAAAGCTAGTGCCTCTGTAAAAGGCAAACAAAAGTTTGATCCAAGAGAGAACTCTTCAAAGAAACTATCATGGTATGAAAAAGCAAGAAAAGATTTGGAAGAAGATGAAGAAGAAGCTGCTCAACTTGAAGCCCTTATTGCAAAAAGACTGCCAAGAGGATTCGGTAAGTATGAAGGAAAATTGCCCTTCAAATATTTCAACTATAATAAGATTGGTCATTTTGCCTCAAGGTGTCCAGAAAGATTTTCAAGAGCAAATCCAAACAAATCAAGATTCCAAAATAAATGTTACTATGTTCATGAAGATGATGATGATGGAGTAACAGATGATGAATCAGAAATAGGAAACAAATCCGGAAGTGACTGGGTGTTTATTGCCATCAAGGAAGAAGATCCAATGCCCTCTGAATCTGTTAATCACAAAATGGTAGAAAGAGCTATGGCTACTCAAGTTGAAGAAAAGGATGATTGGGTCATTGACAGCGGATGCTCCCACCATATGACAGGTGACAAAAATAAGTTCATAGATTTGGAAAGATATGAAGGAGGAGTTGTAAATTTGGTGATAATTTTGCTAGCAGAATTAGAGGTAGAGGAACTATTTCTTTTGATGGAAAGAACAAAACTAGTAATGTATTGTATGTTGAAGGTCTAAAGCACAATCTTCTTAGTGTTGGACAGTTGGTGGACAAAGGCTATGATCTCCGATTCAAAAATAGAAAATGTAAGATCTTTGAAAGTTTCGGAACAGAGATTGCATCCGGTACTCAAACAAAAGGTAATATCTTCCACTTGGTTGGCACTGGCAAAAGTTGCTTATTTGTTCAAATTGATCAGAGTTGGTTGTGGCATAGGAGAATGTGTCATGTGAATTTTGATAATATCATCAAGATAAGAAACACTCAGGCTGTAAGAGATCTTCCAAGACTGGTGAAACCTACTAATAGTTTATGGAAAGAATGTCAGTTGGGTAAGCAGAGCAGAGTCACATTCAAAAGTAAGGAACAGTCTTCTACCAGATTGTTGGACTTAGTACATACTGATCTATGTGGTCTGGCAAGAATCAGGAGTTTGCAAGGTGATAGATACTTCATGTTATTAATTGATGACCACTCCCGGATGATGTGGGTGACTTTTCTAAAAGAGAAATCTGAGGCTCTTGAGAAATTCAAAATATTCAAAGCTATGGTAGAAAATGAAATCAGATTAAACATAAAATGTCTTAGGTCTGATAGAGGTGGAGAATTCACATCTGGAGAATTCATAGAATTATGTGAGAAACATGGGATAAAAAGATAGTTGTCTTCTCCAAGGACTCCACAGTAGAATGGAGTAGTGGAGAGAAAGAACCGGACCATCCAGGAAGCATCTAGAACCATGATGATGGAAGCAAATGTTCCCCAGATCTACTAGAGAGAAGCTATAAGCATTGCTGTCTATACTCTTAATCGAGTACAAATCAAAAGTAAAACTGGGAAGACCCCTTATGAACTCTGGTTTGGCATCACTCCCACTGTGAAGTATTTCAGAGTCTTTGGTAGCAAATGTTATATTAAAAGAGATGAAGACCTTGACAAATTTGATGCTAGAAGTGATGAAGGAATATTCTTGGGTTATTCTACTCAAAGCAAAGCATACCAGTGTTATAATAAGAGATTGAGAAATATTATAGAAAGTACAAATGTGAAGGTTGATGAAGGTATTGAAAAACCCTCAAGGTTTTATGAATATGATGAACATGATCAAAATAATGTTTTGGTCCAAGAAGTCTAAGCCCCTTCTGAAATTCAGATCCAGACTGATCCAGAGAATCAGGAAGAAGAGATAAGTTTGCATGAACCTGTTCAAGAAACAAGAGTGCAAGAAATTCCCAAAACTCCTAGGTATGTAAAACTGAATCACTTTGAAGATCAGATCATAGGTGATAAAAGCAAAGGTGTTCAAACAAGAAGTAAGATTTCTCAAGACTCAGAAAAGTATTGTTTGATTTCAAAAATTGAACCAAAGATAGTGAATGAAGCATGCAATGATGAAAGTAGGACTAAAGCAATGAAGGAAGAGTTGATGCAAATTGAGAAAAATCACACTTGGGATCTTGTTCCCAGACCTAGAAACAAAAATGTGATTGGAACCAAATGGGTCTTCTGGAATAAACTAAATGAAGATGGAGAAGTAGTCAGAAACAAAGCCAGATTGGTCTGCAAGGGTTATTCCCAAGTAGAAGGAGTTGATTTTGAAGAAACTTTTGCTCCGGTGGCAAGAATTGAAGCAGTCAGATTATTTCTTGCCTTTACTTCCTTCGAGGACTTCAAAGTATATCAAATGGATGTCAAGTCTATCTTCCTGAATGGTGACTTGGAAGAAGAAGTTTACATTGAGCAACTGGATGGATTTCAATTGTCTGATCATGGTGATATGGTCTACAAGTTGAAGAAAGCACTGTATGGACTCAAACAAGCCCCAAGAGCCTGGTATGAAAGACTGGATAAGCATCTCTTGAAGATTGGTTTCAACAAAGGTACTGTTGACAGTAACTTGTACTTCAAAATTGATCACGAAAATATCTTGATTGTTGAAGTATTTGTTGATGATATCATTTTTGGAGGAAGAGATATTATGTGCAAAACTTTTGCAAATCAAATGAAAAGTGAATTTGAGATGTCCATGTTTGGGGAAATGAATTTCTTCTTGGGTCTGCAAATCATTCAAACAAAGAAAGGAATCTTCATTTCACAGACCAAATATGTGAAAGAATTGTTGAAGAAATTTGGGATGGAAGACTCAAAACCAATTAATACTCCCATGGCAACTGGATGTAAATTGAGCAAAGATGATGACTCTCCTAAGGCTGATTTGAAAAAGTATGGGTCAATGATTGGAGGACTACTGTATCTCACTCAAACTAGACCTGACATTATGAATGTTGTTGGTCTTGTTGCTAGATTCCAAGCTGATCCTAGAGAATCTCATGTCATGGCAATCAAGAGGATTCTTAGATATCTAAAAGGAACAGTTGAGTATCGTTTATGGTATCCTAGAGATCATGATTTCTCTCTTCATGCATATACAGATGCGGATTGGGCAGGAGATGTGGATGACCGGAAGAGTACCAATGGTGGAGCATTCTTTTTGGGGAAAAGATTGGTTTCTTGGCTGAGCAAGAAACAAGAGGCAATATCTCTGTCCACTGCAGAAGCAGAATATATTGCAGCAGCAGGTAGTTGCACTCAAGTATTGTGGATGAAGCAAATGCTAAGAGACATCAGAGTGGAGTCTGAGGAACCCATCACAATCTTCTGTGATAATTCAAGTGCAATAAATATATCAAAAAATCTGGTGTTACATTCAAAGACAAAACATATATCCATCAAGTTTCACTTTTTGAGAGAGCGGGTGAACAAGAATGAAGTCAGATTGGAGTTTGTGCCCTCCAAGGATCAGATTGCAAATATTTTTACTAAACCTCTACCTAAGGACTCTTTTGAGTATCTCAGGGAGAAGTTAGGGGTTATTACCCCTCTGGTTCTGAATTAAGGTGCACTGATGTGCATCAATCCGGTGGATCTCATAGTCACATCTTGTGGTCCGGATTAATGATGGGAAGCTGCTACTTAGGGGGAGCAGTTGGTATGATTCTAAGTAATGCAAGTATGTGCCCTTTGCCATTGATGTCAAAGGGGGAGAGAAGACATGTGAAAAACAAAAAGTGGTTGTTGATCAAAGAGGGAGCAGTAAAGGAAGAGAAGACATGTGAATGGTTGTTGTTGATAGGGGGAGTTATGTCAGTCAGTGAGGAGAAGTTCTTGTCTTGATGGTTAAAATAGTTTTTCACATCATATGTTGCCATCAATGACAAAGGGGGAGATTGTTGCAAGTATGGGCCTAACCGGTGTTGTCATTGATGTCAACATACTCCTATTACACTGATGTCAAGGATTGGATGATTTGTATGCTGAGGATATTGAAAAAATTAGTCCTATCAGGAATAGAGAAGAATAGTGAAGACAGTGAAGTAAAGATCCCAGCTAAGATGAAGATCAGAGGATGCGCATCAAAGGGTTTGTAGATATGTGTCTAAAGGTGATCTAGTAAAGTTTTGAGAGGTCCGCATGAAGATTTGAAGAAGTTATGGCCATATGAGTAAAACCGGTTATGGCAGATGTTCAGAGGTGACAGAGTGACACAAATAGGTCTGATGAGATCCAGAAATGCAATATCTTGTTCTGCAGATTTGGTGGAGTGCTTAAGAAGTAAATGTGAATTGACAACTCAATTGGTTCATTATCTGGAGGTCCACAAGCATCTATTCCAATATGACAGTGATGATAGACTGTGTTCTTGAAGTTCCAAAAGAAGGAGAGAATGATTTTTGTATGCAAAAGTAGTGTGGATGTTCTTGGTGATTCAGGCAAGCTTGTGGAGGTCTCTGGATTGTTTCTAGTTCATGTTGGTGGTCCACATTGAAGATTGAGCTCGTAATTGAAGAATTACTTCCGAATGATGATGTTCTTCTTAAGTTTGGCCAACCGGATGAGTTACACATCTTGCGGATGATCTTGAAGATGTTCTATGAAGCATGGCGTGTTATTCAAAGAAGATTGAAGTCTCAGATCTGTGTAGCCGACAGTGTGATGATCCGCATGAAGTCTTTTGTAATTAGTCAAGTTGTATTTGTGTATTTGCTCTGTAATTTTTTTTGACTTTGATGATTATCCCAAAGTTGATGTCTTGTATAAATAAGAAGTTGTGAAGTCATTTCAAAAGCATCTTGGCAAAGATGAGAGTGTGGTAGAGAGGAGTAGAGTGAAAGGCAGAGCAGAGGTATTGAGCTTAAATGGAACTAACTCAAGCATGGTGAAGATGCTATTCTTTAGTTCAAGTATGTAATATTTATCTTTCTGTAGACAGTGTGTCTCTTGTAGGCAGTGGGCCTCTTGTGAGCAGTGTGCTCAGGCAATGAGCCCTAATTGGCATGTGCCATTTTATTCTTATTCTTTTAAAAGAGAATACAATCTTGGGTTAGTCACCCTATGGTTTTTCCCTTAACCGGGTTTTCCACGTTAAAATCTTGGTGTCATATGTATTAATGTGTTTCTGCTCTTGAATTGCTACATTATGTTTCCATGATTGATTTATTATTATACTGCTAAATTACAAGAAGATTTTTAGTGGTTAAAAAGGAAGAAAGTTGTAAGACAACTGATTCACCACCCCCCCTCTCAGTTGTCTGTCTTGAATCTAACACATGTATCACTCTAGATCATAGTGAATGGTGAGAGCCACTCCTCTCCTAAAGGCCATCACTCCAATTATGCCAATTGGGTGTGGCATGAAAAACAATGCAATGAGTTCTACAATCCAATGCTAAAAGATGTAGATTTCCAAATCATAACGAAAGCCATTCTTTTCACAAATTAATTCAACCATACAAAGCCCTAAAATATAATTTTATTATTTTCACATAAACTTGTAGCACCATAAAAATCTCCATGACTCCATTAATGGAGTTACATGCCACCTTCAATGTTTCCCTAATTTGATTTTGAAGGAGAAAACAAAAACTAAGATTACCTTTAATGCACAATCCATTAAACATCAATAATCTCACTACAAATTGGGAGAAAAGAATTATAAGAAAATTTTGCCATAATAATGGCTCTAATTTGGAATTTTCATATTTACAATCATGCAAATAAAACATGGGAATATAAATAATATTTGCAACACAATGAAACTCCTACACTGAGGAAATCAAATGCAACCATCCATTATGGCCTAGCTATGTTTAAAGTTCCATTTCAAGAAAATTTAATAGAAGAATGCAAAGGGGAAATATCTTCAACAAGTACTCAAGCAATGGAAGAATTCCTCATGCTGCAATCACACTCCAAGCAATCCTTGCTTTAAGGACACAAAAATCCAATCCAATCAACTCTACTTCACCAAGCAATTCCAATCTTTTCTAAATTTTTCTTTTCAAAAATGGGAAGAAGAGAGTTTGAGAGAGCGAGAGATTTTGAAAGAAGAAATGAATAATGAAGTTTGAAGTCTAACTTTTCCTTTTATACTTTTATTTTCTTTTTTCCCATTTTCTAATTACATACAATTCAATATTTTCAAAACATGACCTTTTGAAAATAAACTAATTCATCAAAGATAATTTCTCGATATGTCATTTAAAATTAAATCTAATGTAATAAAATCCGTCATTCATAATATTTCCCAAAAATAATATAATTAATATACTTCACATAGATAAAACGAATCTATTTTCTTTGCAAAATATACTTTAATTTCCTGAGGCTTTAATTCAATATATTTTCTTTCTTTATAATAAAATGATAGAATTTATTTCTAGTAAGTACATTTAAATATCTTTTCCGCAAACACGTCACACACTTTGAGATAATTTCAAATGCAAAGTGTCAAAATAGAAATAAACACACATAAATGACTTCCACACACTTTACAAGTTTTCACAACATATGATTTATGGAATCACCTCCGTTTAAGATCTAGGTTAACACGAATATGCAAGATCCATCTCATACTCAAATCAAGTGAGATAATGGTTAACACAAACATTTAATCCAATACGAACATCTCATTTATACCCACCATTGGGGAATAACCTTGTACCTGCACACTCAGGTCAAACGTCAAGTGTACCTGCTCATATACATATAGATAAAGCAAAGAGTAAACACCCAACGCGACATCATAGAATAAACTTGAAGAACACACAAGTATACTGAGAGGGGGGTGAATCGGTATAATACAAACTTCTACTTTTTCACAACTTAAAAACCACAACAATATCAATCATATAAGATGCACCAGAAGAACACAAGATTTACGTGGAAACCCTTATGGAAGAAAACCATGGAAAAATATTGCTTATATGTAAATCTCTTTTACAATCTTTGTAGGTACCAACCTACTGGAGACACCAATCCCCGCTTATATGATTTGTGAGCACAATCTAGCACTATCCCACTAGAGACACCAATCCCCGCTTATATGATTTGTGAGCACCAACCCACTGGAGACACCAATCCCCGCTTGTAGATTTTGTGAGCACCAATCTACAACTGAGCACCAACCCAATAAGAGACACCAATCTATCATTAAGGCACCAACCTTCTACGGATTTGGATCACTATCTTCTACAAATCTAATTGCAACTCACACAACATTCTTCCTTTTAAGTCTGATCCAAAATATGCACAGTCTCTTTTAACAAAACTGATCCAAAATATGATTACTCTCTTCCTTTAAATCTGATCCAAAACATGTACCACTTCTTCACACAAAACTAGTCATAATTATAGCATCAACTCTTCATAAATTTCTACCTTGAGATCTACCCAAACTTGTCCTCTATCTCTGCATAGACTTCTCATCTTATTTCTGCCCAAACTCTTTTATATTTGCATTCTATTCTCTCATACAAATCTGCCATAACTTTCTCACAAATCTGCCTTATAAATTTGGTCGCATCTGCTTCATAATCTCTTCATAACTCTTCTCATAATCTCTTCATAAATCTGTTGTTCTAATTAAAAGTTTGCCTTTTAGATATTCTATTATATCTTTATACTCACATATTTGCTGATGTATATATGATTTATCTTGTCACTCTCCACATATTTTTTGATGTATATATGATTTATCTTGTCACACTCCACGTACTCTTTCCACAATTCTTTCTCCTTTTTATATTTCCATATCAAGTGAAGTGATACACCTCTTTGAATAGAGATCTCCCTTCAAAGAGACATGACTTTTTGTTCAAAAGCGAATCGTTGAAAAATTCTCTTTTCCTTAATCATTGCCTTCTATTAACTCTCTCCATATTCTTAATCATGCCTTGATCTGTCCTCTTTACAATATTAATCATTTTGTCTTATATGAATAAGTTGTTTTGTCCTTTCTTCACACCTAATATTAATCGATCTCTTTCTTTATGAGATTCACACCTTTTTATTTAATCTTTCTCTTAACAAACTGTCTTATATATATATATATATATATATATATATATATATATATATATATATAAGTCTTTTTTATTGTGCAGGGCGCTCCATATAGAAGGGTGGTCGGCCTTAGTTTAATTGTTAATACCCCTTTAAACATAACTGTGTCCCATCTTTTTGGATTGATTTAAACATGAATTTAAATCCATGATTTCTTATAAAGTTGGCCACCTTTATGAGGATCGGTCACTTTAATTGCAATGTATATTTGTTATGTGATTGGTCACCTTAATACTTCAAAATGATTGAACATGTCAATCCCATCTTCCAATCTGAATACCAACACTACAACCATAATCATTCTTTATTTAAATCACGTTGAAATTCGTATTAAACTCCACTGGAAACAGCCACAAACCTTTAGATTGGATTGGCCACCATACCAATGATTGTTTAAATCTTTGTTTAAATATTTAATTTAAACAATACAATCAACCTCTTCAATCATGATGATAATCATTGCTCCACTCTCAAGGTATTCGTCTTTGTCTTTGTCTTGAGCATCAATGATAACCATCGACAATGTCTTCAACCTTTGACATCAATGACATTGTTAATAGCTTTGTATCTTGCATTCAATCATATTGCTATGTTGACATAAATGACAACCATTTCTTATACTCCCATTTGTTCATTAATAAAAACAATCATGACTACCTTCTTGACATCAATGACAACATGTCCAACAAGACTAAATAAACAGCACATCTAACATGAATCATCAACTATAATCATAAATATGCAACAGCTGATAGTAATCCACATACTAATCCATGTATGATAAATACATTGAAAGTTCCAACATACATCACAACATATACATCCATAGGCAAATGCCTAGATGACAATACAAAACCCCATCGGAAAACACCTTGATGGCATAATAAAACATCATCGATAATAAAAGTATCAAATCCAAACAAAAGTAAATTTAAATAACAAGGCACAAGTATCAAAGGCATTACAAACCTCCCCAAAATGCAACATCCCAACTAAAAATAATCTTCGATTCAAGTTCTCAAATCATTCACTATGGAAGTTTGGTATTGAACACAGTGAGGCCTATGGAATAAATTCTATTGGGGTTGCTTGCATCTACATCCCACATGGAAGAGAAATCAATTTCCATTAGTAGGCTAACAAAGTTTTGTACTCTCAGTTTGAAGAAATTAAAAGAAAGCTAAGGAAATCTACCACTAAGGTAACTCAATTTTCTAAGCAATATGAGTAAGAGAAGCAAAAAAGAAATATCCACAAGCAAGCTACTAATAAGGCATTAGTAACAATTTCTATCCTCCGAGATATCCACTTACATCATGAAAAGAAGGTGACAAAATAAGAAGCAAAGTTGCATGAAGACTTTGTCAAGCTTGAAAAAAGAAAATGATTCACTCCACGCAAAACTCTGAGAAGCTAAAGAAAGATGAAAACATCTAAATGGAACTACTATCACATTCCAAAAAATGAGTGACCTCTAAATAGCCACTCAAAAAAGAATCAACACTTATGTGATGTTCATGTTTGAATACTTCTTGATGGCAGAAGATCTTCGCATGAGAGAGGATGAAGCTCAAGCACTCTTGCCTACATAAAAACATAACATTCTGCTTAGTGAGAAAATAAAAATGAAATGTATGACTCAATAGAAAATACTTCACAACAATCCTTGATCAATGTTGGCATTCCCAATGGCTTTAAAGTAGCCACGATAATCTCCCATGTGATCTCCTACACTGATGTTATTAAGATCTATCTAGAAATCTTGAAGATAGAACAAGAACAAAAGGATGAATTCTCAATGTTGGCTAAGAATTTGATCAGAAAATGCTTCCCTTCCCATTGGGATGAGCTAGCAACTCCTACATTGCAAAAGTATACAAAAAAAATTTGGTTCATGAAGTGGAAGAAGCAACTAGTCTACGAGATCTACCAAGCAATCCTGAGATGGAACCTTTTATCAAAATCCTTAGTCCTAAGATATCTTTGGAAGCAAAGATCAATGTGATCTTGATCAAATACATCTCAAGTTCCCTCACTCACCTATATAAATGATAGTCTAGCAGTGTCCAAAATATGGTGAAGAAATTACTATCTTTTCTCCAAGTCCTATGCATTCTAAGAGCAAGGAGAATGAAGAATTGGTCCAACAAATTCATGAGATTCCAACTTTTTGCAAGCTTCATCTAAACTATAAATGGTCCCTATAAAAAAAACTCCAATAGGACCTCACAGCTCATAATCTTTGGTCACCCCTTGGTCTCTCTCAAAATATTTTATTATCTAGTTCTCATTGTAATGGTTAAGGTCATCTTAAAGAACCAATTCATAGATGAGCATAATGGCTAGCAGCCTCCAAGGTACCTACCCTTTTTATGAGGCACCAATAAGTGCTCATGTTAGGTAACACAATCCAAGCATAAACAACCATCCATTAAGATCCTAAATGTGTTTACCTAACCCCAAAACCCTACCTTAGAAGAAACTAGAATAAGAAGATATCTTGGGCTTCATCCCTCTGGCTGTGAGCATGAGAAGAATCTAGCAAAAGTCTATTATCTAGGGGGTTATAATTGGTCGTTTGTTCAATTTTTCCTCAAGAGGTGTTTCCCTTTTGTTTTGTCCTCACTTCTAGTTGTGTGGTTCTTGTCTTCATGGATAAATGCCCACAACTTGCAATAGTGAGCCCTTTCAACCTATGTGTAATGTCCCCTTTCCATCAATAAGTCAAGGTGAACGTTAGCCTTAATTATTTAATTCCCCGAAGGCTAACTAGGTTCAATCAAGGGAAATGACTTTTAAAATGAGATATAAAGTTGCCTTATTTTATTTGCATCTATTAAAGTCAGCAACTTAATATTATTTTAAAAGTGTGTCTAAGTGGGTTGTGTGTTGGGAAAATAAATGTTATTTCATTTCTTTCTGGAGGAGCGAGGAGCGCTCACTTAGTGGGGGAGTGTGCAATTAATGCCATAATATCATATTATTTTTTTATTTTGAGCATGCACGATGAAGGAAGGATTTAAGGAAGTTGAAATGCTCATTTGGGTTTCTCATGCTTGGAAAATGAATCTTCTTTTACTATGAGCTTATGTTGTTTAGCCTCAAGTAGTTTACTGGTTTCGGTAGTGAAACACCTACCCTAGCTGGTTAAGTGTGGTTTTCACCCAGAAAATCATAGGGAGCATCAATGAAGTTAAATTACAGTGGATTGGACCTGATTTAGTGTTGATTTTAGAGTGATTTATGAGGTTATATGCAGAATGTTTTATTCTTGTATCAAGAAGTTGTTTGATTGCACCTTCCTGTTGTATCCGTACATTCCCAAGGTATCGTACGATTGCTAGAAGTGGATGAAGATTGTTCGGAAGGGTTGAGATGTCTTCTATTTGTCCTTTACATCTATAAGAAACCTAAAACAATGATGTCCATACAAGTTGAAGAGCCCAACTGAGAAGAAGATTCTGTACCATAGAGTCGTACCTGCCAAAAGGGACATGGTGCCTGATGAATTGAATCGCTTGTTATCTGGGAGGTGGTTTATGCTTAAAGGTGGTAGCTAGGATAGGCCTGGACATAGCAAGCTATTTTGGAAGGGAATCTTCAGTCTTGTGTGAATTCTAATCATTTAGGTGTGTGACAGGGCTGATGTACCAGTGTACCAGCAAGCTGTGTCTTCTGAGTTTTATCAGCCACTTTGTGTTTTCTTCAATCAACCTTGTAATATCATTATTTCTACAACAATATAGTTTATGGGTTCATGTATTCCAAGGTATGGATTGATCTTCAATTTCCCTATGATCATATCAAACACTACAGTAATGATATTTTGCAACAAAACAGACTTGTTAAGTTTTTGCAACAGTCTTATGATTTTTATTAAGATATTTTATTATTAAACTGGGGTGAACATTTTAGTCAATTTCCCTATGATCATATCAAACACTACAGTAATGATATTTTGCAACAAAATAGACTTGTTAAGTTTTTGCAGCAATCTTATGATTTTTATTAAGATATTATATTATTAAACTAGGGTGACCAATTTAGTGGTATCAGAGCTGGTCTCCTGCCAGCTTGTGAGAATTTCTAACCCTGCATGCAGCAAACTAGTGCCAGAGAAAGAAGATACTAGTAGAGAGAAGACAGAAAGTTGAAATCAACCTGTGGGACAGAGAGCTCTGTTAAAGAGAACCCAGTCATGGTAGAGAGAGATAAGGAAAATTGTCCACCTCATAGTCTGGGTGAACGGGTAGAGAAGAAATTTGATCATATGTCTGATATGATGGCCAGATTAATGAACAAGATGGATCAAAATTTATTTCAAGGCACAAGATATAGTACTGAAGCCAGCAGTTCCCAGAACATTGGTGTTAGAGATGACAATGTTAGGGTATCTAAAGTATCAGTGGGATCCGCTGCTAGACCCCTTCAACTATACGCCAATAGAAGGGAAGAAGCACATCGTGTGCAAGAGGATCGAATTGCATTCACTGATGATGTAATGATTTGTCACGATGAATAAATGACACTCCCTGACCAAGTTTGTAGGAACTTAACATTTGATCAATATATGAACCAAAAGTAGAAGAATGGAGGGAGACAAAACATCAAGGACAACAAAGAATACAAGCATGCTCTGAGCAAAGTATCTTTAGACCATTTTGATGGTAGTGGGAAGTGTTCAGCAAGAGCTTGGGTTCAAAAGCTTGACACCTACATTACCTTGAAGCCTATGCCAGAGGAAATAGCATTAAACTTTGTCACTTTGCATTTGGATGGAGCAGCTTACAAGTGGTGGTACCATGGATTGGTGACACCGAGTCACAATCTCATCACAACCTACGATGATTTCACCAATAGACTCATTGATAGGTTTGACAAGCAAGATCTGGAACAAAGTTTCAAGGACCTAGCACAACTGAAGCAAACTAGTACTATTGATGCCTACATCATTGAGTTTCAAAGACTTAGTGTAATGGTTCCAGATATTTCTGAAAGAAGACTCATTTTTTTTTTCATTAAAGGACTAGCTGAACCGATTAGAGGATGGGTGAAATCTCTGGACTCACAAACTTTACAAGAATCCATTAAGAAGGCAAGAAGCATGGAGTTTTCAGCTCCAAAGTCCAAGATTATAACCAAATATTTTCCATTCAACAAAGATAAAAAGATTTTCTCCAAATTTCCAAATCAGCAGCAACTACCTTTGCAAAGAATGAGTGATGGGGTCAAAAATTAACTAAAAAGGAAAAAATTATGCTTTACATGCAAAGAGCCTTGGGCTCCATGTCATAAATGCTATAAAAAGGGCCAAGCAAGACATTTAGAGGTTTATGTTGATGTTGATACAGGATCAAAAAAAATTAGAACAGCAGGGTGAATTTGTTGATTGTGAGGAGGTAGAAGACTTTGAGGAGATTGAAGAAGTGGAGGATAGTGGGATTCTTTCTCAGCTATCCAGTATGCAGAAGAACAACCCATTTTGTGTTCGAGGAGTTCTAGGAGGGCAGCATATGATTTCTCTCATTGACACGGGAGCCACGCATAATTTCATAGATGAGTGTCTGGTGGCCAAGCATGGACTAAAGACAGAAGCATTCGAAGGATTCAAAGTCATGGTTGCCAATGGATTTACCCTCATTTGCACAAGGAAGATCTCCCAACTTTGCATCCAGTTGGGAAACCATGAGGTCAAAGATGAATTCTATGTCGTAGGCATTGGTGACACATATGTGGTTCTAGGAATCCAGTGGCTGAAATCATTAGGAGAGATTTACTTGAACTTTCAAACCATGGAGCTGAAATTTAAATCAGAAGAGAAGAAGGTTACTCTCCATGGAATGTCAAATGCGGGTCCTAGAGTTGTTACTGCTAAGAGAATGGAATGAATTTTGAGGCAAGGTCAAGCTGAGTGGGATGCAGAATGTGTTGTCTTACTAGCTTATGTTCATGAGGGGAAGAGAGAGCACCATCCTGATGTGCAGAAAATTTTGACCAAACATACTAAAGTTTCCAGTGGGTTGCCTCTAGGAAGGCCTCTTGAGAGGGGGATTGAGTATGTGATTGAGTTAGAAGATGGAGCCAAACCTGTTATTACTACTCCCTACAAACATCCGAATCGTTTTAAAGATGAAATTAAAAAGGCCATCAGGGAGTTACTTGATATGGGATTCATCCGTCCAAGTAAGAGTCTTTTTGCATCCTCGGTTGTGCTAGTGAAGAAGAAGGATGGAACTATGTGACTATGCATAGACTACCATGAGCTCAACAAATGCACTATCAAAATTGATATCCAATACCCAGAATAGATGAGCTCATTGATGAGTTACATGGAGCAGTCTATTTTTTAAAAATAGACTTGAGATCAGGTTATCATCAGATTCACATGCGTGAATCTGATGTGGAGAAAACTACATTTAGATGCCACTTTGGACATTTTGAGTTTCTGGTTATGCCTTTTGGCCTAACCAAGGCTCCTACAACATTTCAATCATGCATGAATCAGATTTTCAACGAGCAGCTCTACAAGTTCTTGTTGGTGTTCTTTAATGGCATCCTTATCTACAGTAAAACTTGGGAAGAGAACCTGCATCATCTAGATGAGGTGTTGGGGATTCTTGAGGCAAGTTCTTTGTTTGCCAAGGAGTCTAAGTGCAAATTTGGCATGACTGAAATCTTATATCTTGGTCATGTAATCAATGCGGATGGGATTAGAGTTGACCAAGAAAAGATTTGTGCTATCATTGAGTGGTCGCCACCAAAAACTCTTACTCATCTGAATGGTTTTTGGTCTATGCAACTTCTACAGGTGTTTTGTGAAGGGCTTTTCTCAATTGGTAGTCCTCTTACTGATCTTACTACAAAGGGAGCCTTCTCTTGGTCTGAATCAATGCAGAAATCTTTTGAAAATTTTAAGAAAATCATGAGCAATTGTCCTGTGTTGGCACTTCCAGATTTTACCAAACCTTTTGAACTTGAATGTGATGCTTCGGGTGAAGGTATAGGTGTTGTCTTGATGCAATAAAAAGCATCCAATTGCTTTTGAAAGTACAAAGTTGCATGGTGCAGAGAAAAGTTACTCAATTTATGATAAAGAAATGCTTGCCATATTCATGCATGCATTAATCAAGTTTCGTCAATATCTGGTGGGAGGCAAGTTCATAGTTAAGACTGATCATAATAGTCTTAAATATTTCCTAAATCAGAAGGATTTGAGCGAAAGGCAGCAACGTTGGGTAAGCAAACTTCGAGCCTTTGATTTTGATATAGTCTACATGAAAGGGAAGAAAAATATTGTGGCTGATGCACTCTCGAGAAGGCCTCATCTCATGTCCATTGTGGGAATAACAGCAGATTGGAAAGATCAGATTCTCGTTGAATATGCAAAGGATCCTTTGGTTGCAAGCATCATTGGAGTCACATCTGAAGACAAGTACAAGTTAATTAATGGTCTAATTTTCTACAAAGAACATATTTATTTAGTGGCAAACTCTAAGGTGAAAGAGAAGATTATAAGGTCATTTCATGATGAACCCTTGGCTGGTCACCAAGGATTCTATAAAACTTACAAGCAGATTCGTGAGAGATTCTCATAGAAAGGGTTAAAAAATGATATCATGAACTATGCTAGAGAATGTTTGGTGTGTCAACAGGGTAAAAATGAGCATGCTTATCATGCCAGTCTGTTGCAACTTTTGCCTATTCCCACTCAGAAATGGGAAAGCATTTCAATAGACTTTATTACCGAGTTGCCTAAGGTTCAAGGTAGAGACTCTATTTATGTTGTAGTAGACAGATTGACAAAATTTGCTCATTTTTTTGCAATCAGTTCAAATTTTAGAGCAGCCCAAGTGGCTAAACTATTTTTTAGGGAAGTGTTTAGATTGCACGGGTTGCCTCGGAACATAGTTAGTGATCGGGACAGCAAGTTTCTAAGTTTATTCTAGCAAGAGTTGTTTCCGTTTGAGTGGGACTGAGCTCACTCCTAGCACTAGTTATCATCCACAAACTGACGGGCAAACTGAGATTGTAAATAATTGGGTGGAAGGATATTTGAGAAACTATGTTTCAAGACAAAAGTTGGCTTGGGTTCGTTGGCTTCATTTGGGAGAATATTGATATAACTCTTCTTATCACATGTCTATCAAAATGTCTCCATTCATGGCTCTCTATGGTTATAATGCACCAAGTTTTGTTGATCTAATTTTTGATGAGTGTAGAGTGCCCCAGGCCAAAGACTTGCTACAGCAAAGTCAAGATATCATGAAGGCTCTGAAAGACAATCTCTTGCATGCTCAAAACCAGCAGAAATTTTATGCAGATCAACACCGTGTTGAATGCACCTTTGAGGTGGGAGACATGGTTTACTTGAGATTGCAGCCTTATCGATAGTCCACTCTCAAGAAGAGTGGAGCAGAAAAGCTAAAGGCATGTTTCTATGGACCTTTCAAGGTCAAGAGGAGAGTTGGTGCAATATCTTATGAGCTGGAACTTCTGGTGAACAGCAAGGTTCACAATGTTTTCCATGTGTCATGCCTCAAGAAGGCTCTTGGACACAATGTGGTAGCTTCTTCTGAATTACCTCTGTTGAATGAGGAGGGCAATCTGGTGTTGATTCCAAAAAGAGTGTTGGAATTCAGAGAACGAACAGTTAGGAAGAGAACTATTAGTGAGTATATGATCAAGTGGAAGAACTTACCTTTGGAGGATGCTACATGGGAGAATGAGCAGATTTTGTAGCATCCTGAATTGTAGTTGCTTGAGGGCAAGCAACTTTGGGGAGGGAGGATTGTAATGTCCCCTTTCCATCAATAAGTGAAGGTGAACGTTAGCCTTAATTATTTAATTTCCCGAAGGCTAACTAGGTTCAATCAAGGTAAATGACTTTTAAAATGAGTTATAAAGTTGCCTTATTTTATTTGCATATATTAAAGTTAGCAACTTTATATTATTTTAAAAGTGTCTAAGTGGGTTGTGCGTTGGGAAAATAAATGTTATTTCATTTCTTTTTGGAGGAGTGCTCACTTAGTGGGGGAGTGTGCAATTAATGCCATAATATCATATTATTTTTTATTTTGAGCATGCACGGTGAAGGAAGGATTTAACGAAGTTGGAATGCTCATTTGGGTATCTCATGCCTAGAAAATGAATCTTCTTTTACTGTGAGCTTATGTTGTTGAGTAGGGAAATATTGGGGTTGTTTAGCCTCAATTAGTTTACTAGTTTCGGTAGTGAAACACCTACCCTAGCTAGTTGAGTGTGGTTTTCACCCAGAAAATCACAGGGAGCATCAATGGAGTTAAATTACATTGGATTGGACCTGATGATTTTTTATGTATTTTGAGAATGTTCATAAAACTATTGATTTATTGTTGATTTTGGAGTGATTTATGAGGTTATATGCAGAATGTTTTATGCTTGTATCAAGAAGTTGTTTGATTGCACCTTCCTGTTGTAGCCGTACATTCCCAGGGTGTCATACAATTGCTGTAAGTGGATGAAGATTGTTTGGAAGGGTTGAGATGTCTTCTATTTGTCCATTACATATATAAGAAACCTAAAACAATGTTGTCTATACAAGTTGAAGAGCCCAGCTAGGAAGAAGAGTCTGTACCATAGAGTCGTACCTACCAAAAGGGACGTGGTGACTAATTTATTGAATCACTTGTTATTTGGGAGGTGGTTTATGCTTAAAGGTGGTGCCTAGGATAGGCTTGGCCAGAGAAAGCTATTTTGGAAGGGAATCTTTAGCCTTGTGTGAATTCTGATCATTTAGGTGTGTGACAGGGATGTCGTACCAGTGTACCAGCAAGTTGTGTCTTCTGAGTTTTATCAACCACTTTGTGTTTTCTTCAATCAACCCTATAATATCATTATTTCTGTAGCAATATAGTTTTTGGGTTCATGTATTCCAAGGTATGGATTGATCTTCAATTTCCCTATGATCATATCAAACACTACAGTAATGATATTTTGCAACAAAACAGACTTGTTAAGTTTTTGCAGCAGTCTTATGATTTTTATTAAGATATTATATTATTAAACCAAAGTGATCATTTCACTATGGAACCTCTCCAAATACACCTTTAGAATGGTCGATGCCTACTCCTACTTGAGAAGGCCTTTTTAGTGCCAAATTTCATAAGACCAAAGTGATGGATGGGGGTTGCACATATAGTTCTTTCACACAATATTGTTCATCCAAGAATAAATGAAAAGAAGAAAGAAATAACTTGCACGATTTATTTTCTGAGGGTCTAACTTTGAGCCCAATGGAAGATAATTCTAGGATCTCAATCTTTCAACCAAGATGTCCCATGAGTCAACAAAAATGTATTTTTTGTGCACACTCCCTTTGAATAATCCATGCTTTTGTAGATAGATTCCTTGAATTATCTTCAAATGATGTGTTCTTTAAGCCCTAGATCTCCCTTGCGATATGTAGAGTCCCCTTGTTCAAGTCCCAAATCATTCTTGTGATCCATGCAACTCAATGTTTTATCCATAGGTATCATGGAGTCTATGATGCCTTTATTTTTCTCCTAATTCCTTAGTGTCATTCATGGCCCCATTTTTGTAATTTTGGCTCATTATTGAGCCTTATGAAAAGAATTCAATGTCAAAGTCTAACAAATCTAGAATCTCTCTTGTTTGTATGCCTCTCACTCACATGGGTCCTGCTTCTTCCTTCTAATTGGTTTCACAATATTTGGCATCCTTTTGGTGACTAAACAAAAATGTTCTTGCAAGTTGTCCATCGTCAACACAATATTGTGGATAAGTTTCTTCGAATCATTGCAATCACAATCGGCCCCTGTCCTATCTCTCCCCTTTTGGAAGTTCTCTCAACCTTCACCATGTTGGCATCCTTAAAGATGCATAAGTCATTGATCTTTGGTGGCATCCAATATTGTGGCTCTCTTCACATAGTGTCCTTTGTATGCTATCAGTCCTGATCCCAAGATGGGCCCTCCTCTGGTTTGTCCTTTATCCTATTTGGGAACTTTTAGAGTTCCTACCACACTAGCACCCTTCTGATTGTGCCAACTATTGATGTTGAAGATAATATAATACCCTAGAGCTTCTCAAGCTCTCCCTTGAAAAATGAAGTTAGACCCCTTCTCCAAAGATCTCTGCATGGCAAGTTATCTCCCCTCTCGGTGACATTAGCATAGCTCTTCTCCTACCAAGCTTATTTGACTCTCCCAATTAAATGGTATCAATCCAAGCTGGCTTTTTGCATCCTATGTCTGGCACACACCTCCATCACTCAAATGACTCATTAAACAAGATCTCTTCTCTATCAAATTTCATGAACTCTCTTCACCTAAGTGTTACAGAGTGTGCATTACACTAACAAAGGTCATCATGGCTTCGAATGGTTGCTGTTGAGTTCCTAACTACCTATGCATGCCTCTTCTCAACCATTATTTGGTATCGATCGAAGATCACCTATCAAATGGTGTGGGCCTTATCCTTTTGACATCTATCCCTTCTCTTCCTCTCATTCTCTATTCTTTGTAAATTCTCTTGAGCTCCCTTAGTTGCAATTGCACAAGGATTCCTTATAGTTGTATAAATATGGGCCTATACCCAATGTAAATATATTTTGGCTTTTGATTAATATAAATGCACGTTTTAGCTTTTGTTCTTCATAACTTGTCTTCGAGAGTACCACCTAGTTTGAGTTTATGATTGTGTTTGTTATTTTTTGCTTATGCCCCCAAACAAATATGAATTATTTGCATATATTTGAATGCCCACTAGTGCCAGATGCTAATTAACATCATTTTGTACACACATAGGTTTGCATAAAGTATGTTGAGGCAACCCTACCACAAGCAATTGTATGTTCATGAATAAAGATTGTTTTAGTGTGTAAGAGAAAGCTAACTAATTAACCCATTTGGTGCACCACCACCCACCATTTTATGTTATTTCTCTAACCCTATCTCTCCTTCTAACCCACATCCTCCTCCTATCCCTTTTCCTCTGCCATTGTTAGCATAGGTTAAATTAATTTATATTTTTCATCTCTTAGAGTAGTTTTAGCTTAGTTGTTTAGTAGTGGAATAGAAAAAGGAAGTCAAGCTTCTCTAGAATATCCCACACAGATTTGTGAAAATTTGTAGATGTGTGAGTTCCCATGATGTTGGGGCTTCTCAAGTACCAACTATAAATCCACAAGCATATATATTATGTTGGATCTACTAAGTGGTGGTCACGAATTGCAAGGTTTGAACATCCAAAAGAGTCAAGGACCCGTGCTTTTCTATGGGCATCTAACTGTTTGGTCTATCTCCTTTGCTTGAGAGCATTCCTCCCCAACATCCGCAATAGAAATTCCATTGCCAACAATGTTATCATAATTTCCCAACTAATCAAGGTTTGTTGCATTGCCCTTACCTCCATCTACAAAAGTTTAATTACATCATAAAAATTGTTGGAAGGAATTGAAATGAGAGGAATAAATGCTAGGTTAAGTTGTGTAAGATGTCTTAAATTTCATGCATTACTTGTCTTCATTGCTTGTCATTATGGCTACTATTCTTTTTTATGCTATTTTTTTAAACTTGTGTTAATTATACATAGACTTTCCTCACCTTCAAATTAGGATCAAGCAATGATCCATAAATGTCTAGCAACTTGGAAACGGGAAAAGTATTGTAAATCTTGACATGAGGTTCTCATTTGGAATTTTCCAAACAACTCCATAAGAAAAAAATATTGATGGTATTCCATAATTTTTCTTGTGCAACCTAGAGAGCTTATCACAATTGCTTGTTCTCTTTTTCAACTCCACTTGATTTGCACTAAATAGGGTAAATATTTTCTCAAAGTAGCTCTACATGCTCAATGCAAAAATTGTCCTTAACAATCTTTGCTCACCACATTTAATCATCAAGTCACATTTCAATTTATCTTTTTGAGATTTTGGTCTAGTAAATGCAACCACAATGATTTTCTTTATATCCTCCATATTTATGTTGTAGTGAGATGAAACTAAATGTTTCTTTCAAAAGAAACACAATGTATTTAGATTTATTTGTATTTCCAAGCTTCCTTTTCTTCAATGAAGAGGGTAATATCAACCAACAGAGTTTTTGATGTAGAATTTATTTGCTTCCTATATTGTAGCTCAATATCTAATTGAGGGCGCATCTCTTCAATTTATTTATTCTTTCATTTTCACATCACCTTTTGCATGTGGCATTTTATCTTAAGTGTGAGAATCAAGACAACCACGTTCATTTTTCAACATCAACATCCATGACATACTCCCTTATATGTCCTAACCCAATTCTCCTAGGAAGTTGCAAGGAGCTTGACATGAGTTGCAATATAAATATATTTCACAAACATTAAGTGGGTTGCCTTACATTTTCATAAAGTAATCATTTGATTATGGACAACATCCATGGGCACTAATGCAATGCAATTTATATAACATTGTGCCCCATTGGAAGGAACATCATCATGAGCCATATGTTGATGTATTACCTTCAAAGGGCATGCACCATGTTATAGCATTTGCTAGGTTCTTGCGACAAAACACGTCAACATTTCAAACATGAACATTATAAGCCTTAGGCCTTGTTGTACTCTCAAACTACTATTAAATTTGCAAGGAAAGTAGTGAATATCAAGTCAAAGAGCAAATTGGCTCAGGCGATCTAAAGCATGGCCCTACCTCTATGTTGGCAAGTCTGATCAAGATAGGTGGTTGTCATACTATATAATTGAAAACTACATACTTCGCACTTTTCATTCTATGTTTTGTACTCATTTTAATGTCTCTCCCTTAGACATGATTAGGACTCATTTTGCATGTTTTTTAGTCTAAAACCCCTTAGGGGTGTGCCAGGCGTCTCAACCAAGACCCACTTTGCTTTAGACCTACCATTCCCCTTTGTTTCTAACATTGTGTCCTTCAGGACACTAGCTAGGGCCCAACATTAGTGTTCCCCGCCATAACTAAATGTTGTTGCTCACTTAAACCTTAACCCTTGGTCTTACTAATTTTTCCTCCTAATTGATGTAGAGGCAAATTGGATACAAGAAGGACAAATTTGACAAGATTCAACTACACCAATGAGCCCAAAAATAAGGATCTTCATGGAAAAGTGGGAACAGCAGTTAAGGTTCTTGAATTCTTCTTGAAAATGGTGTTTAGGCATGTACTAGAACCCATCCCATCCATTGGAAAAGGTGGATCAAACCTTGAACTATTAGTTCCTTCACAAACCTCAAAAATGGCTAGTAGCCCTACAAACAGAGAATAGTCCTAATAACTTCTTGCACAGACATCTAAATGCAAATCTCAAACATGTAAAAGATACCCATTATTCCTTCCCACAACATACTCTAGAATGGGTTTGGGTTATTTTGGAAAGTATACCTTAACCAATAACCCTCCTAGTGGTTTTAAGCCCTAATTAGGCCTAGTTTGTGAAGCAAGTACCCTCAAATGGTAGCTTGAAACTCTCTTGACCATTCAGACATGTCAATGGCATCCCAAAACCATGGAATCCAACATCCATTTGCTGTTGGAACTGACCGTTCCCAAATTCCCTACTATGGTTGTCTCACAAGCTTCTCTAATGGCTTAATACATGGTTTTATTAAGCCCACTCAACAAACCTTGGCCAAATCAACTCTACCACCCTTGAAATCAATCAAAGTACACAAAATACACTTGAACACATCCATCCCACAGGTCTTATGGCTTGGAAGACTGTGGGATGGTCAAATTCTCATGATTGAAGGCAAAAACCCTTGTTTAGGGTTCTATGGACTGTTTTTGAACAAATCCTTAAATCTTCCTTATATTGCAACTTAAAACCACTAAAATATGTTCAAATGCAATATACTTCAATGCTCTACCCAATCAAGACATGGAGAAATGACAACAATGCAGTACCTTCTCTGTGTACGGCCTGGAACAGTGAATTGCACCAAGAAAACAGAGTTGCCACAGAACAGTCTACCAAAGATAGGTTATAACTTAATCCATTTCCACTATCAAGAATTCAAAACATGCTTATGAGGAATTTATTTCACCACACTATACTCCCAATTAATATAGAAGACATGACAGTTCCGTACCACTGAGAAGTACGGCCAGATTCTACAGAAAATTTAGGAAATGACAGAAAAACAAGTAAATGGTATTTTGTTTGTATAAAACTCCTTCTCCTTACACTTGATATGTTCAAGGATATATAGGTTTTTCTACTCCTTTAAACTCCCATTGGAGTAGTTTTGGTCGATGGGGAGAGACCACAACTACTCGAACTCCCAAAACTATCTTTTGGACAATTTACAAACTTCAACCAACTTTTTGTGTGTTTGCATAATCATTGGTGATTATGAACATCCAAACACATTTACAATGTTATTAGGCTTTGAAAATGCCTTGGGTTCTTCCAATATGCCTTAGGCTCCTTGAGTATGCCTTAACAAGGCCTAAAACATGAAGATTATATGAAAGATTACATGACTATCCTCCTTGATTCTATGACAGCAATAGACTTTTGGACAAAGTCATTTACAATATGACATCTCAACCTTATTACATCATTGGAATGGTCTCTAGGACCTTATTGAACAAAACAAAACAAACTTGAAGATCAAAACAAGACATAGATATCTTGGTACTCCTGCACCATACTCCCCAAGTGGAAAGAGAACTTAAGTCTCTTGAGGGAGTAGATCAGCAATTGTGACACCATGTTTCAAAATGTCTTCTTCACTCATCCAAGTGGCATCTTCAATAGACAAGCCAGTCCATTTGACAAGAAATTGTTTGTATGTCTTCTTCCTTGTCTTTTTCATGACCTTTGTGTCAAGAATACATTCCAACTTCAATGGTTGATTGGGTGGAAGACCCTTGATCCAATCTTCATTTGCTGTTGCTGTCATATCTACCTCTGGATCAGCATTAGAATCACCTTTGAAAGGGAACAAATCTGAAACATTGAAGATAGGAGATATGGCCAAGCCTTGAGGAAGTTCAATCTTGTAGGCATTGGGCCCAAACTTGTGCACAATTCAACATGGTCCTATCTTCTTCATGAGGAGTTTGGTTGGTTGCCCCTTAGGAAGTCTTTCCTTCTTCAAATGTGCCATGACCAAATCCCCAACCTTGTATTGTACATCTCTTCTTCTTTCATTGGCTTTCTCCTTGTACTTGGCATTGTTCTTTTGAAGAGTTTCCTTGACATTATCATGAATGTCCTTCATGGCCAATGCAAAGTCTTCACCTTGAGCACTTTTCCTTTCCAATCCATGGAGATCTCTCAATTCAAGAACACCTCTTGGATGAAGACCATAAACAATCTCAAATGGACTCCTCCCTATGCTTCTATTGGTGGAATTATTATAGGCAAACTTTGCTTGAGGGATGATCATATCCCATGCCTCTCCATGCTGCTTGGTAAGACACCTGAGAAGGTTTCCCAAGGACCTATTCACCGCCTCAGTTTGGCCATCAGTCTGAGGGTGATAGGCTGAAGTAAAGGACAATTGAGTGCCCAACTTCTTCCACAAAGTGCGCCAAAAATGGCCTACAAACTTTGGATCCCTGTCAGTCACAATGTTAAGAGGCAAACCATGGATTCTAACAATTTCTTTGAAGAACAAACCAGCAATGTGAGAAGCATCATTAGTGCATTTACATGGCAAGAAATGAGCCATCTTTCTGAATCTATCCACCACAACAAATATACTATCAAAGCCTCTTTGAGTCCTAGGAAGACCCAACACAAAATCCATGCTAATACTTTCCCATGGCCTATTAGGAATAGAAAGTGGTTGATATAGACCAGCATTAGATGAAGTACCCTTTGCCCTTTGACAAATACTACAACATTCAACAAATTTTCTGATATCTGATTGCATTTTAGGCCAAAAATAAAACCTCTTCACCTGATCCAATGTTTTATCCAATCCAAAATGACCTCCTAGTCCACCACAATGTTTTTCCTTTATGATGTTCTCCTTCATGGAACATTTAGGAACACATAGTTGGCTGCCTTTGAACAACAACCCCTGCTGCAACAAAAACTCAGAAAAATCAGAATGATAAGAGTCTGAAAATTGTGAACAAACTTCATATACCTCCTTGAAATCTTCATCATCCTGATACATATGCTTAAGAGCATCAACCCCTACACTTTGCAACTGAATTTCTTGAACCATACACACCCTCCTACTCAATGCATATGCCACTTTGTTAGCCTGCCCCTTCTTGTGTTTGATTGAAAAAGTATAGGCTTGGAGTTGCTCAACCCATTTCATATGCCTATGATTGAGTTTCTCCTGAGAATTCAAAAAACTAAGTGCATGGTTGTCAGTATAAACAATAAATTCTTTTGGCAAAAGATAGTGCCTCCATTTTTTCAAAGCTTGCACCATTGCATACAATTCTAAATCATAAGTAGAGTACTTTCTCTTAGCATCATTCAATTTTTCACTAAAGAAAGCAACAGGCCTACCCTCTTGACTTAGGACAACCCCTATAGCAAGATTGCCAGCATCACATTCTACCACAAACAATTTATTAAAGTCGGGTAAAACAAGTATGGGCTGTTAAGCTACCTTTTGTTTCAGAATTTCAAAAGAATTTATTGGTTGCCTTTGTCCACAAAAACTTACATTTCTGCCCCCCTTTGATGGTATCCAAAATTGGTGCACAAATATGACTAAAACCCCTTATAAATTTCCTATAAAATGTTGCCAAACCATGGAAACTTTTCACATCACCTGTTGTTTTTAGACTTGGCCATGACAAAATGGCTTCTACCTTTGTTGGATCCATCTTCAAACTACCCTGTGAGATCATAAAACCAAGATAGGTGAGTTCTTCCTTCATGAAGACACTCTTTTCCATGTTGATCATCAATTGTTCATCATGCAACTTCCTCAAAACCTGATCCAAATGTTGCAAATGCTCCTCCTTAGTCCTGCTGAAAACAAGAATATCATCCAAATATACCACAACAAATTTGCTAATGAAATCCTTCAACACTTCATTCATGCGACGCATAAAAGTACTTGGAGCATTAGATAGACCAAATGGCATCACCAACCACTCATAAAGACCCTCATTTGTTTTGAATGTTGTCTTCCATTCATCCCCTTGTTTGATTCTAATTTGATGATACCCACTCTTAAGGTCTATCTTGGAAAAGTATCTAGCCCCACCCAAACAGTCCATTAGGTCCTCAATCCTTGGCATAGGGAACCTATATCTTATGGTAATCTTGTTAATGGCTCTAGAATCCGTGCACAACCTCCATTTACCATCCTTTTTAGGGACTAGGACTGTTGAGACAGCACATGGGCTAAGACTCTTTCTCACCAATCCCTTATCCAACAATTCTTGTACTTGCTTGGCAATCTCTTCATTTTGTGAAGGTGTCATCTTGTAGGCTACTTTGTTTGGCCAAGAAGATCCCGGTATGAAGTCAATTTGATGGCTTATGTCCCTAATAGGTGGCAACTCATTAGGCATTTCTTCTACCATAATCCCCTTATACCTTTCTAGCAATTGTTGCACCTCATAGGGAACTTCCTTACTAGGATCATGCAAACTAGGATTGTTTTTAGGCTTCAAAATTAGAGCATACCCTTGGGTTCCTTCCTCCTTAAGGGCATCTAGAAACTCTTTACCATTCACAATCATGACACTTGACCCAACATTCTTTTCTACATGCTTATCAGGCAATGGATCCATTCTATACTTTTTACCATTCTTAGTTATGATGAAAGAATTAGTTTTACCATCATGTTGTGATTGAACATTATATTGCCATGGACGTCCTAACAACAAATGACAAGCATCCATAGGAATCACATCACATAATATTTTGTCCTTATATTCTCCTATCTCGAATTCAACCCATGATTGTTCATCTACCAAAACTTGTTGTCCCTTATTCAACCATGATACTTTATAAGGACTAACATGAGGAAGCCTTTTCAATTTCAATTTGTCTACCATTCTAATGGAAACCAAATTTTCAATTGAGCCTGAATCAACAATTACCTTGCAAATCTTACCATATGCCTTGCATGTTGTCCTGAACAAAGTCTTCCTTTGAGGGGGTTCTTGAGTTTGAGGCACCTTCAACATGGTTCTTCTCATCATCAAACTTTCTCCTTCATGGACCGGGGCTGCACTTCCAATTAGAGAGTTGACACTTTGGCAATCTTCCTCTTGGATCAATTGGTTCCTTCTCTCTCCTCCATGAGAGCTTGAGGCTTGCTTTTTAGGACACTTGAAGGCTAGATGTCCCACTTGGTTGCAATTGTAGCATCTTCCCATGAAGACATTAGGACCTCTTCCTAGTCCACCAAATCTACCTCTCCCATTAGGCCTTCTTCCTCTAAAGCCTCCTCTAGAACCGGATTCTCCACTTTGCTCTTGGGAACTAGATTCCCCTTGGCTTCTTTGGGAGTGATTTCTGCCCCCAAAACTGCCCCTACTTCTGAAATTTCTGCCACCTCTTCCTCTACTTTGCTGCTCACCTTTCCTCTTCAACTTCTCTTCAGCCCTTAGTGCCACTTGAAAGCACTTCTCCATGGTTTCAGGGCTCAATAAACTGATTTCATCTTGAATATTGAACCTCAAACCATTTAGGTATCTTGCCACCTTGGCTTTTTCATCCTCCATGTACCCACAACGAAGAGTGTATTTGTGAAACTCCTTGGTGTAAGTAGCCACATCCAAATCTCTTTACTTGAGATTTTGCATCCTCTTGTAGATCTGCACCTCATAGTCTGATGGAAGGAATTGAGACTTAATCCTCTCCAACATTCTGCTCCATGAAGAGATCATACTCTTCCCATTATTTACCCTCTCTCCTTGGGTGTAATTCCACCATGTAAGGGCAGCACCTTTGAGTTTAGTTTTTGCAAACTTAACCCTCTTACTTTCAGGAACTTCCTTGTACTCAAAATAGTTGTTTAGAGCCTCAATCCACTCCATAACTTCATCAGTATTCATCTTCCCACTAAACATGGGAATCTCCATCTTAGCCTCCGAAGAATCCTTGCCAATTGCCTTGATGGCTTCAAGGAAATGTCTTTGATCAGCCGGTACCTCTACCTCTTCTTGATCTTCTTCTTCTTCCTCTTTCTCTTCCTCTTCATCTAAACCTTCATCTATCATCTTCCATATCCTCAATGCCTTCAACTCTGCTTGGAGTGCTTCCTTGACTCCACTTTTGATCTTCTCTTCCATCTCCTTGAACTTCTTGACCACTTCGGTGGTCATCCCCTTTGGAGGCATATTGCTAGCCTCTCCTTCACTCTCCTCTGCTGACATATACTAGGCCAACAACAGAACCTTTTATGGCTCTGATACCACTATGATGTAGAGGCAAATTGGATACAAGAAGAAGGACAAATTTGACAAGATTCAACTACACCAATGAGCCCAAAAACAAGGATCTTCATGGAAAAGTGGGAACAACAGTTAAGGTTCTTGAATTCTTCTTGGAAATGGTGTTTAGGCATGTACTAGAACCCATGCCATTCATTGGCAAAGGTGGATCAAACCTTGAACTATTAGTTCCTTCACAAACCTCAAAAATGGCTAGTGGCCCTACAAACAGAGAACAGTCCTAATAACTTCTTGCACAGACATCCAAATGCAAATCTCAGACATGTAAAAGGTACCCATTATGCCTCCCCACAACATACTACAGAATGGGTTTGGGTTGTTTTGGAAAGTATACCTTAACCAATAACCCTCCTAGTGGTTTTAAGCCCTAATTAGGCCTAGTTTGTGAAGCAAGTACCCTCAAATGGTAGCTTGAAACTCTCTTGACCACTCAGCCATGTCAATGGCATCCCAAAACCATGGAATCCAACATCCATTTGCTGATGGAACTGACTATTCCCAAATTCCCTATTATGGTTGTCTCACAAGCTTCTCTAATGGCTTAATACATGGTTTTATTAAGCCCACTCAACAAACCTTGGCCAAATCAACTCTACCACCCTTGCAATCAATCAAAGTACACAAAATACACTTGAACACATCCATCCCACAGGTCTTATGGCTTGGAAGACTGTGGGATGGTCAAATTCTCATGATTGGAGGCAAAAACCCTTGTTTAGGGTTCTATGGACTATTTTTTAACAAATCCTTAAATCTTCCTTATATTGCAACTTCAAACCACTAAACTATGTTCAAATGCAAGATACTTCAATGCTCTACCCAATCAAGATATGGAGAAATGACAACAATGCAGTACCTTCTTTGTGTACGGCCTGGAACAACGAATTGCACCAAGAAAACAGAGTTGCCACAGAGCAGTCTACCAAAGATAGGTTATAACTTAATCCATTTCCAATGTCAAGACTTCAAAACATGCTTATGAGGAAGGTATTTCACCACACTATACTCCCAATTAATATAGAAGACATGACAATTCCGTACCACTGAGAAGTATGGCCAGATTCTACAGAAAATTCAGGAAATGACAGAAAAATAGCAAGTAAATGGTATTTTGTTTGTATAAAACTCCTTCTCCTTACACTTGATATGTTCAAGGATACATAGGTTTGTCTACTCCTTGAAACTCCCATTGGAGTAGTTTTGGTCGATGGGGAGAGACCACAACTACTCGAACTCCCAAAACTGTCTTTTGGATAGTTTACAAACTTTTGTGTGTTCGCATAATCATTGGTGATTATGAACCTCCAAACACATTTACAGTGTTATTAGGCTTTGAACATGCCTTGGGTTCTTCCAATATGCCTTAGGCTCCTTGAGTATGCCTTAACATGGCTTAAAACATGAAGATTATATGAAAGATTACATGACTATCCTCCTTGATTCTATGACAGCAATAAACTTTTGGACAAAGTCCTTTACAATATGACATCTCAACCTTATTACATCATTGGAATGGTCTCTAGGACCTTATTGAACAAAACAAAAAAAACTTGAAGATCAAAACAAGACAGTTATCTTGGTGCTCCTACACCACTAATAGCTACTTCATGAAGAACACACTATAAAATTCCCCTTTTGTCCTCATTTGAACTCTCTCAAGATCTTCGTGCTCTCTTACACTCTTTTGGTCTCTCACTATCTCTTTCACTCTACCATACTAAGTCTTCTTCTTATTATACTAAGTTTCTCATTCCTCCATTGCAGACTAGTACAAGTTACAATAAATCCATTGAAGACCTATCTAAAGATCCATTGTTCTACCCCATGGCACATCTTTGAGCTCCATCACCCTATTTCCAACATTACTCAAGCACTACACACACATTTCCAAATATAGCAAGCCCTGGTAATCCTCGTCACTCTTGCATGCATCACCATTTTTCACTTTAGGCATCACACATGCAAATCTTACCATTTACTTATGTTGAAACATGCATAGCAAGGGCTTGATTGAGCCAAGCTCCTTAGCCTAATCTCTTAATTTTTCTCCCACGTTAACAAACTTTGATGAGTTATTCCTCATTACTCAAGGCACATATCCATATTTTGGAAGTACCATAGGAAAGCCCTATTTTGGCAAGCTACTCCTAAAAATTTTAGTCACATAGTTAAGGAATACCAATGTCTACATAAGGTCACTAATGCCCAGAGAAGGCCACTAGCACCCTATTGGACACCAATGCCCAGAGAGAGTCACTAGCACCCTTGTAAGATGCAAGCATGCCTATTGGGTCATCTTTGTCTTAAGCAATTTCCAAAACCTTGGTACACAACCAAAAGCTCCTCAAATGCACCTTCCAACCTTCTACAGCTAATTTCAGGCCCTCGTGATCATTTTATACATGTTTTCTCTAGCCTTTCTCCTTTTTCTTTTATAATTTTAGTTTGATTTCACTTCTCAACTCTAGTGTTTAATTGTGCTTAGTATAAATCTGAACTTCTTTGCTTTAAAATAAACTATTTTTGTACTAGAGTGTAGTTTATTTTAGCTACACTTCATATATAGCTAAAACATGTTCCATAACTCCCATGCAACCCTCATTTCCATTTTTGTGTGTTCAAAAATACTAAATCTACCTAACAAACTAAGATTTCCATTTTTGTGTGTTCAAAATTACTAATCTACCTAACAAACTAAGCAACAACACATTCAAGATCAAAGTGCCCACAAGGGCATTTTTGAAACATGTAGACAATGATTTTTCTCATTGTTAGAGCATCAACCAAAATGGGGATGAAGATTAATGAATTGTTGGTCATAGATAACTCCCTTTTACAAAAGTATAAAGTACTTAATCAATCCCCCATAAATAGAAACGATTTTACCAACTTCTTATTCTTATCTTCTTATTTTAACAAATTTTCATCTCTTAATAAATCTATAGATTTTAGCTTATGTGCATTGATATTCCCAATCCAATTGTGAAATTGAGCCAAACCTACTAATCCATAAGAATCAATAAACAAATCCAAATACAAATTTTATATATTGACAACTTATGCATACACATAGATTGGTGGGTAAGCTCGTCCAACAAGAGCTTTCTAGTGTCCCACTACAAGAGCTTATAGGAGCTCTCTTTTGATCCACAAAACCAATTGTAGGTACCACCTTCAAAGAATCAAGCTCTTGTACCCTCCAAGGTCCTTTTCTCTATGGCTTGAACTTTCAATAAACCTACATAAATGAGCTCACAATATACATTGAGCCCAAATGCTAATCATGTATCCTGCAAAGATTGGGTAATTCATTTGCAAGAAAAAATGGAAACAAAATTGCGAAGGCATCCTATCTATTTTCATTTGCAAATTGCAATGGACATGGTCTCTATCAACGTAAGCATGCAATGCAAATACAAGATACAAGACCATATAGAAAACACCATTTGTTGAATTGTGCTCCATGTGGGATGAGAGAATTAGTTAAAATTTGACCCTTGTTAAACATGCATTTACAAAGAAAAATGAATAACTAGATCAAGCATAAAAGGTTGAATAAAATTGCATTTATTTGTAAAAGCAATGTTATGAATATATGGTAACAACTATGTCCCCTTTCCAAAAGGAAAAAGTTCAATGCATTCCACTTAAATTTTTGTTCTTTATATGCCTATCATGACATGTTTTTTGTTTGTGGTTCTATTGGATTTCCACATCTTTCTATATTTTTTTTCAGCAACTAGGGAGCAACTATCAATTTTATTCTTCTACCTTTCTTTCAACATTCTTGGCTTCCATGTCTCACATTCACATCCTCTTCTTGTAGTTAGTTTTGATTCAAAATATTAGCTCATCTATACTGCCAATCATGCTACAACCATCCATCCATGTAACCTTGTGAGCCAAATTCGCATCTAATTATGTTTATGACCACACCTCACCTTGTAATGTAAAGTTGCTAAATTGAGAAGGAAAAGAAAATTTATTCATCAATTTTGTATATTCTATGTCCAAAATAAAAACACATGCAAGTTGCATTTCAAAACAAAGCAAGGAAAGAAAAAATATACACCACTTATTTCTATTTGTAGCTCATAACAAAAACAGTATTCAAAAGAACTAAGGCACAACCAATCCAATACAGTAATGTTTCTTTTAAATTGTATCCACAAGATTGTTGTTTACTAAGCACATTATTATGTTGTTTTCTTTGGGTTGCTTACTCTCTTTGTTCTTCCGATAAAGGAAGCCGTTTTAGTGTCTACATAATGTGATACACTTCAACATATATCTATGACATACATATATACATGTGTTTATGTATATGTATGCATGTGTGTGTTCTTAGGCAAGAGACGCCATTGACAAAGAGACCAAAGGGGCATTTCTAGGCATGTGAGAGGTTACCATTCCCAATTCTCGTCCCAAAGATGTATACCAAGGAGCTGTAGAGTCATCTACTTGCCCCATTGACATATGTGTGTCAATGGATTGGGTAGATGCCTCTTAAAACCCCCCGGGCAGAAATTGAGAATGGGAACATCGTCCATGCCTAAAGATGCCTCTCTCGTCTCCTTCCTATCAAAGGCATCTCTTGTTTTAAAAAAACACAAACTACTAACTACTAACCTTGAATGCTAACCCTCGCTATGTAATGAAAGGACTGCATTTCACAAGAAAAGAGGCCAAATCAATCAACATTTAAGAGACATGTGACAATATCATATGCCCAAGGGTTCATCTTTGCTAGACGATGACACAATGTGTGAAACATGGTATAACAATCCCCTGCGTTGACTTTTTTGAAGTGACAGCATTGGTCATTCCATGATTACCTATTCAACTGGAAATTTTAGATACATAATAAGTTTTTCCAATGCCAAGCGATGCCAAAGATGCTAGATGTGAAGTACAAGACGACCATATTGTTATCACCCTGCTCTCCTCATTCCTGAAGTTACAACTACCCTCATTTCTGCCCACTGCTAAAACAATATGCCTAAACAGTTTCACATGCTCTGTCATTTTTATCATTTTAAATTGTATTGTTTAATTTATTTTGGAGGCCCTTGAATTATTTATTTTTAAAACGAATCAATAGCATAATAATTAACAATTTCCTCAATTGTTATCCTACGAATTTTATACCTATATATTTTAGTTAACTTTTAAACATGTTATTCTGATTTCAGATTTGACTTTGTATTTTAGATTTTAATTTGTATTCCAAAGTGTTTTCAATTCTCATTTCTCAAATTGGATGTCTCAGGTTAAAAGGTTAAAATAGCTATAAAATATGACGGTAACAATTATCAACTATTCAAGTAGTCTTATATTCAATCGAACTGTTGTCTTCAGTATCTTCAAAAGAACCATAAATTGAATTTCAGCCCTTTTCGCATTTATCAACAGTCCAAGAATTAGTACACAAAGGTACACATCTCTTTCATAAAAAATTGGGCAAAAAAGGAAATGCAAGAAAAAGTTACACATGAAGCAATCTAATTTTATCCCTCAACATGCATAAAGCAAACACCTCAATCAAATAACAAGATCATGCTTACAATACAGGCAACATCCACCTGCTTCTGGTATTGCCAATTTCTTAAATGTATACCTTAAAATATATATACCTCGTGCAATCTTGAAAATTATTCCTTGAACCAATCATGTTGTCCATCATCTTAAGATATGGCATTTGTTATCAGGGCAAATGTTGCCTTTCACAAAGACATGCACCTGCAATAGCACAATAATTTGAGATGCCAAGCTTTAAATAGAAACTAAGATGTACATCTAGGCAGTAAATATATGTGTAGCATAAAATGCATTTTTAGAACATGTTAACTTACTTTAACGGTTCCCAGGAGGAGTGATATCTCCACTAATTCGATTTGATTCACCTACTCCAGCAGCCAAGGCAATAATGTCAGGTGTTATTTCCCAGCTCCCACTTTTGCGGCCCCAGCTTGAGCGCCTTGGATGTATTCCACTTCTTCCTTCTGCTGTTTCCACTGGTAGTGTACGGCCTAAAGCATGCGCAAAAGTGTCTTCATAGCCATCTTTGTTTTCTAAACCAACATTGCCATCACGACCCCCTTCCAAATCTGCCAATGATTCAGGAGTAACAATTGGCCATGCAGGCTTCCCACCTATTTCGAGGTCAGATCCTCCTTTACCCATGTTAGGACCAAGAAAATCACGCTTTACAGGAGTGGGGGAAGCATTATGCGGTGCAGAATCATGCTGTACCATAGCTCGAAATTTGTTCTTTGATGGTGGAATGCTTGTAAAGAATATTTCTTTGAAATTTTGTATTACTCCTTTGTTATAAGGATTTGCTCTTCTATCATATCGGTACCTGAAATTCTCATATGTGGTCTGAAATAATAATAATTCAGGCTCAACAAATGGCTAAAAATCAAATAAGAAAGCAAGAGAAAACCACAGGATTTTTCTAATCTAAGTTTAATACTGCACAAAGAAAAACAGAATGCATTTACTGATCATAAAACACTAAGAAAATTCACCTGATTTGTACTGATCAGATAAAGATGAAACACCGTAAGTCCACCAACAAACCAGATTGCAATGAATGTATAGACTATAAGCACAATTGATGCAGGTGTGTCTGACAAGGCTTTCCACACTGAAACACCATCTGCTACCATGATTTTCTTGACATATACCCAACAAAAGGAGAATACATAAATGCACAACAGTGTAGTTGAGAAGACAAACATTAAGAAGAAGCGGTAGTTGCGCTGCATAGAAATGACCAAGCACACCAGATCAACAAACAGAAAAACAGGCAACAAAAATAGTTGATTTGCATCATGCCAAGCATTTGCTAGAATGAAACTGAACAATATATGAACTAGGGTTCAGTCCAAAACTTCCAAAAATTGATTGTCTGGTCATTTACAAGTTAAGATAGAATACCAGTCCAATGCACTGCCCTACCCATGGGCAGTGATGATCAAAGCGCTCCACACAATTGTTGCATATCGAGCAGTGGGAACAGCGTGGAGGCCTATATAACATACAGGTATCACAATACTTTATTTTCACTACAATTCCATTGACCACAACATCCTTTGTGCGAGGCAGTCGTAAATGTGGTGTCTGCCCACCTCCTGCCTCAGGGGTTGTACTTGAAACATCATAACCTTCTTCAGGTTCAGGAGGGTGTGCATTTCGAGGGAGTATTCCAGGATCTCTTCCAGATGTGAGAATAAGTAAAATCATAATCTGCTCAAATATAATGAACTTTCAATGAGGACTGACAACTTTTTACAGAATGAAAATGCTAAGAAAAAATGTGATGACATATGTGCAGAAGGCTCATCTTTACAAGTTGACCCAAATAGTCTTCACTCACAGAGAAATTAAATGCTAAATCGTTTTACCCACAACTGTGATTGACTTAAGAAGGACTGCATATTGTACTATTCAAGAAGACAAGGGCAAAAAAACATTGAAAGACAAAACTTTGATATGAAAATTTTTTAACCAAGTTATTATAAGTTTTTAAGCAGAAAACATAAAGATAAGATTGATGCATTCCAGCTACCATTTAATGTTGACCTAGTGAGTAATATTCACCTGGTAAGTTAAAAATCTCAACTAGTCAGTTGATGTTAGACCAAATTTGTAGAGTTAGGTCATGACTAAATTAGGTGTAAGATCTTAAGCACCTTTATTGTATGGAACATCTCAAAGCAGGTTTCAGTTAATGGAAATAAAGATTTATTTTAACTACAAGGCAAACTCCATTATGAAAGTACAAGAAATACATTCATTTAGAGCAGCTTTACTTGGAAAATTAACAAGTTATTCCTATCAATATAAAGCCTTTTTATATCAAACAAAGAGAAAGGGAGAGTATTATCCATCTAGGGCCCAAATCCTACCAAAAATTGCTGCCATATGCCAGAGTTGCAAACAAACTCATTTCAATCCTGGCAAGACAATTTAGTGGCTGCTCCAGTAAAATTGGTTGTATATCTTGCATTTAGTTTTGTAATAGGTATATCAATAACACTGGATGATTTGTCACGACTAATAGAGTTTAACTACAATATTAAAATCTCCACTTGTACTCACATTTCTATACAGGGTCCAACATTAATTGTTTATTATCTCCTAATATGGCCAAATCTAACACCACTAGTAATATTATAATCATAAACGGTTTCAGCCAAGATACTCAGCTTCCTTAATAAAGTTACAGAGTGAATTTATCAAATTTTATGAACACATTCATTTGTTTCAAGAAACCACATCACTAGTTGACAGGAGGAATAGTAATTCATTCTCTACCAATTTTTGAAAATTCTTCTTAATTTGAGACTTGCAAACCATTATTGTAAGATAATAATTTCAGAAGTCACTCCTATAAATTAAATAAATAGTTTGCATGAAATTTTAATTTGAATTGAGCATGGGCTTGTATGCCAAAACCCTTTCCTTCACGAAATACAATCGACTTTGTAGTCAGTGTACAGTGCCTTTATTATGTTTTGTTAAAATCAAAAATGGTTGTAACCAACTATGTATTAATTGTTTGTTGGCTTTCGAGTAGTTATAAGAGTCAATAGACGATTGTGTTCTACTTGGCAACCCTCAAGTTCTTTGAATAACCTTTGTGTAGTCAAAGAAAGGAGTCTAATCCTTGGTTGATCATCTTTGGTCTACTTTTGTAATAACTTTGTGTGAAAAAATGATATATTTTTACTACTCTATCTAGTATGCATTGTATTTTTGTTTATTATTTCAAGTATTAGTTTTATTAGATAGAAGAGTAACATTGGCATCATTGCCTTAAAAGAAATCAGGTCCGATATAACATATTCATGCCTTTAGACCCTAATAAAGGCAAGAAGAGACCACAACGTGGTCAAGATCAAGAGATCGGGTGATCTCTAAGGTTGGTAGAACAAAGAGCACAAAGAAAAAGACTAAGAGAGGTCACCGATGAGATTCCAGTAGTGCGAATTTTGTGCTAGGATTTATGGAGCAGAGAAGTCTGTTGCTACAGATCAAAGAGCATGCCCTTTGAACGATGTGACGAACCTTGATTTGTCAAACCGATCTATCCATAATCTTTCAAATAAGGTGTTCAATCCTTTGGAGTTGTCGCTTCTTACATCTTTAAATCTTCGAGGGAATCTATTGGATCAGAATTCAGCTGAGAATCTGTTGGAGTTGTTATATGGTTTTGTAAATTTGCAGTCACTAGAGGTTGATATTCCTGGGCCCCTTGGAATGCAGTGCAATTTGCAGAGAATATGAAATCCCTTAAAAATATTAGAATCCCTAGAGTTTTCTTACAACATACTTCCCAAAAGCTCTAAACGATTACTTGATTATGAGTTCATGACAGAGATCACACAGGAGTAGCATTATACATTCATATAAAATATTTCTCATCTGGTCAATTCTGACTATGAGAAAGTTGTGGCTGATCTAATAAGAGAGGAGAAGCACAAGAAAGCCGATATAGAATGTTTGAAGAAAGAATTATAAGGGTCAAAGGGTGCTATATACATTTCTGGGTTAGAATAACATGTCTTTGGTAAAACAACCCGAATATCGGAGAGGGCTAAGAGGAATTTAAAGAGTCAGTTATTTGAAATAAAATTCTGAAATAACAAATTAGTTTTTCAAGAAACGGTTACAAATGAGTGAAGGAGGCCTTTAAAAACTCATCGGCAATTCATTGTAAAGGGGCTAAAAAAATTTCTTTTTCTGCCCTGTGTAACTGTGAGTTTTGTAGAGCGGATAACCGGAAACTTTGTGTTTTAGTTCATTTTTTATATAAAAGATTGATGTTCTTATGTCTTCATTCTTTCTGGAGCACTGATTGTTCTTATGTCCAGTCAGTTTCTTTATGTTTATAATCTCTTTGCTTGCTCTTGATATACAGGTGTTTTCGAAGGACTTTGTGCTTCCATTGTTGGTTTTTCTTTCTCTCTCTTGGAGATTTGTGTTGTATTTCCTAAGTTTTGTAGGCAGATTTCCCCTTTTTTCTTATCTTTTTCTCTTTTCTTCCTTTTCGTATTTTCTGGTTAAAAGTACTCAAAAGCCTCAAAACTCCATCATATGAGGGAGCTGCCCCTTTCAAACGCAGAGGAGTCGTTGATCTCATAACGATATCTCCATTTGTTAGTACATTTTGTTGCTGCCCGTTGGGTGAGTCTGATTTATATTGCAGCGACAAAACTGTTTACTAACAGTTTGAAGAACCAAGCAGTGAGGAAGCAGCTTCCTCAGATTCCTCAAATTCAGACTCTAAAGAAGAATGGATAGAGAAGTGTGATCAGGGTCTGACGGAGCCAAATGATGGGATTTTGGAATTGCAATCATGTTCAAAAGATGAAACAAATTCTCTCCATGGTCTATTTCACTAGCAAATGGAAGACTGTGAAGTATTTCTGTCGAACTACGAAGATCAATGAAGAGGAACAAAGATTGTGCAATGACAAGTAGCCAATGAAATATGACTTTAAAAAGCTAAACAGTTTGTGTGTCAAACGTAATACAAGGTGCACAAAAGTCAACAGTTTTGGTTCTAATAGAGGCACCCAACTTCATTGAAGATTCCAAAATTAATGAAGGTATGCCTCAAAATAATAATATTAAAAAATTAATTGATGTGGAGCCTACAGATACTTATTGTCCTAACGAATGTTACAAAGGAGCCTACTAGTGTTGTATGTTTCGGCACAACATTGAAGTTGGATCAGAGCAGATTACACAAAAAAATTATAGAAAAGGGAAAAGTATCGTATAGTGTGTGGGAAAGAAAAATATTGAAATTAGAAGAAAATAATAGGTGGGTCCCACAGGTAGAAAATGGAAAAATAAATCTAAAAGTACAACCCTCTTAAAATGGGTGGAAAAGCCAAAAATTAAAAAATTAAATTATAAAGGTCCTTTATTTTCCACTATATGGCTATATAGAGAGCAAATTAATAATAAGGATTTCCATTTTACTACCATACAGCTAGCAGACATTAATAATAATAATTTGAAAACATTTTGTTTCTCCACCGTATAGCCTATGAAATCAAAGATTAAAAGGCAAAAAGAAATTATAATTTATAAAGATCCAATTTTCACCGTACGACCACTCTATTTCCCCACCGTACAGACTTCAACGGATGAGTTTCTTAAAAAAATTCCTTCACTCAATCCTCACATGTTGACCATACGGCAGAAAAATGACAATCAAATTAAAGTTTTAAACACTCTCTCAATCTTTGTACGACCACCTGCAACTTCTTTTGACATCGTACGGTCTCTATTTGAACTTGTCATACATCTCCAAAACAGAGCCGTATGACTTGTTGGCTACTCTGCTTCTTCCTTCACCTACAATCTGCCTGCCATATTTTCAACCTTTCAATTTCTGCCATACAGGATATTCAGGATGCAAATGAGTTATGTTATATGGCCTCCAGCTATTTCTTCTCTTGTTGTACAGCTTGATCCTCCTCTCCTCTCTAATTTGGTATGACCTATTCCAAGAAATTGTCCTGTACGGTCTGCCCAAGAGAAAACTCAATCCTTAAATTCTAGTATACATTTTGTGTATCCTACTAAAACAATAGGGAGTGCTTCTATTGCAACTCTACAACATTTTACAATTGGTTCTTCCTTAAAACTCTAAATTTGGCAAAAATAAGGAATCATTCCTATAGGTTGGTCAATTGAATGAAAGTACATTCATGGCCTATGGGCATATTGAACAAAATTTTCCTAATAAGGATAATATTGAAGTGCCTACAATACCATTTGGGTTCAATGATCAATTGGGTGAAGCATTTTCAAACTCCAATATATAGTCAGATTGGGTTCCTTGTTTGTTTGGTCCTCAGCCACAGTTCATTAAATTGTATGGCTACTAGCAAATGCAGTCTCCTTACACTGGCATGTGTTCTAGATATGTTGGTTCTACTTATGCTCCACGTATACTTCCAAATTTCCTCCGTCAGTTTTCCTTTCTACTTTTAGCTGAAACAAGCATCGCAGATCTTCATTCATCTTTTGTGGTGGAACATTCACTAGTTGTGGAAAGATTAGATTATGATCAGGCTACTTTGGCTACTAGTGGGAAGCGTCAACATAAAGGTTCTCCTTTGTCTACAACGTCGTCACAAGTTTAGAAAACTTCTACCTAATGTTACTTGATGCTTACTTGTTTCTTTGTTGTCTGGAAAACGACTTTTCTTTGGGGTGATGATGTAGTCAACATACGATGCCTTTATTATGCAGTGTTTCTTTAAGTTTCCAAAATGGGGGGACGAGGGGTCGAGTTTCCAGGGACGGCAATTTTTTTCAAAAAATTTGGGGACGAGGGAACGGCTATATAAATTTATATATAATTTATATATTTTTAAATATATATAATTTGGTGTTATAATATATTAATATAGATAATTTCAAATATATTTTAACATTATTAATATAAATAATAATATCCTAATTTCAAATATATTTTAACATTATTAATATAAATAATAATATCCTAATTTCTAAATATATAATAATATTATAAATATTAATATTAATATTGTAACTATTTACTATATTAATAGAAGTACTAATATTATAAATTTATTTTAGGGAATGCCATTCCGCACAAATTTCCAAACATTTAAGGTGCAGATTCAATCCAGAGAGAATGGACTGCATTCATTAGAGCTTGCAATGCATGAAAATTATCCCATACAAAATGCCCTTTTTGAGCAGAACATTCCTCCCGTCGTGTGCCCTAATATTTGCTGAATAGAATTTTTTTTACTACAAATTTGTTGTAATCGTGTTTTTTGATTGTCGATTATAACGTTTTTTTTGGTTGTGGGGGACGTCTAGGCATTCCCAGATAGAGGGACATTCTCTGGGGGACATTCCCCTTGCAGAGAGGGCGTCCCTAGGACGTCCTCCCTTCAGGAAAACAAAACAGGTCACTTAGGGGGACATTCTATCCTCATCCCCACATCCCCAAGACGTTCCAGTTTCCGGAAACGACTGAAAACCAGGGGGGCGCATCCCCAGGGACCACTGTTATTATGTTTTGATAATATGGTTGTATCCGATTATGTATTAATTGTTTGTCAGAAGCATTATGTTTTGTTAATATGGTTGTATCTGATTATGTATAAATTGTTTGTCGGCTTTTAGGTAGTTATAAGAGTCATTGGTAGACGATTGTGTTCTAGTTGGCAATCGTCAAGTTCTTTAAATAACCTTGGCCTAGTCAGAGAAAGGAGTTTGATCCTTGGCTGATCATCTATGGTCTACTTCTATAATAACTTCATGTGTGAATAAAAGATGTATTTTTACTACTCTGTTTGGTATGCATTGTATTTATGTTCATTATTTCAAGTATTAGTTTTATCAGATAGAAAAGTAAACAAACTTCAAATCTTCGAAGGTGATTTCTGTGTTGCATGTTTGTAAAGTGAAGTAATGTCACAATTGAAGGTCTATATACTCTACTTCAGTAATAGTTGGCACTTTTCAGGAAATTGAATGAAAGAGTAAATAGCAATCATGTTTCACACATGAGAAATGTGTGCTGCTTGATTCTACTTATAATTATTGTTTATAGCTTTATCAAATCAATATGCCCAAATTCGCTTTAACAAACTTTGGTCATGTGAGTAATATATACAGAATACCTACATCTACATCCTAGGTAAATAACAATCAATTCTTAACACTGCCTTCTAATAAATCAGTATCTGATAGGAACGTGATCTGACTATATAGCGGAATGTGTCTATATTTTCATTACATAAGAGAAACCTATACATATAGGCAAAAAGTCTTACATGTCATTTAGGGGTTCCTATTTGTCTACCAACTTTTATTTATTTTCATCTACTCTATACAGCTGTTTAAACCATAGTTCGCAAACTCGGACTCGGAGAGTACTCGGCAAGCCAAAAATTTCCAACTCGGAGAGTACTCGGTAAAAACTCAGCAAAAACTCGGCAAAACTGGGCAACTTAAAGAACACTTAATTTTTTTTTAAATTTAAATATTTGAAAAAAACATAAATTTTATGCAAAATACAGCTAGAAAATGTACGAAATGAGTTTGGTTGGGGGTTTGGGGGCAACGCCCCCAGTGGGGTCGAGAGGCAGTGCCCAAATGAAGACCTTCAAAACCACACAGACCTTCATGGTGCACACCATTTTCATAATTTTTTAGAAAGGCAAAAAACAATGCTTATAACACCAAAAAAACAGAGTTTTGGAGTGTTTTTTTCTGTGATTTTGATGGATTGCTGACGCAACAAGTCAAGTATTTGGAAAAACTTGGCAAGTTTTTGGGGAGTCTCGGCGAGTACTGCCGAAAACTCGGCGAGTTTTTTCAAATACTCGGCAAAAAAATGCGGAGAGTAAACCTTGTGAGTACTCGCGGAGCAAAAAATCTCGAGTGTACTCGGCGACTCGGAGAGTACTCGGAGAGTTTGCAAACTATGGTTTAAACTATACATCTGCCCTTTACAACTGTTCCAGCTGTCAACTATTTCATATCTAACCAGCAGTATAGCCACTGTAATTCAAACCTGGCTACCCATACATGTCTTTCTTTAGTTATATCAATCCACTTGGATGTGGACTTAGTAAACTTTTTTAATACATGGTATGTCCTCATCATTTTCTCCCTGTTTAAAAGAAATTGTCTCCAATTTCAACAAATAAATCAGAACCACCTTGCAGCTGTGAAGATGAGCCACAAGAAAATAGAATCTGGCAGGATGTACAGTGCATGTGAGTCACAAGTATCACAATGAAGCTCCTAAATGGATATAATCCAAATGTTGAATGAGAGAAGTTAGAACACCTAGAAATGATACCCAAGACACTAAAATACTTTGCTGATACCAAGAAGATCCTTGTATGAGGATCCAAACTCCAAAAATCAATCGCTTGCATAAAAGATCTTTGCCTTAAGGAGATGTTTTTGTATCAAGGATAGTGCTGGATGTGGAACTCAATCATAAGAGCTTCTGAAAAACAGAGCCAATACATGTCCTCTTTTTTTAAGAGCAGATCATATGGTAGGCAATGAAAAACAAGGAGGAAATGCTAACACTAAAGCTGTGAAGAATCCAACATGAGACTGTAAGGAAGCTCAATTAGGATCGGCATCTGCTGTCAATTGAGGAATGGGATGAGCAATATGAAATTCATCATTGATTTGCCAAATTGCAAATTGGCCCAAGGAAGAAGATAGGGCTGTAGCTGGAGTGATAGGAACATTCTCGACGTGGTGGTGTTGGCCTTGTCCTATGGATGCAACCACTAATGAGGTGGTAAGTTGGTGTTCAAAAGACTTGTTCACAACTGGAACTTCTTGTCAAAGAATTGTAATCTCCAAAACAATATCTTCACTCTGGGTGGTACAACTACAACCAACCATCTAAGGAGCACATGGTGCCTCATGATTAGGATCGTGATGATCTTATAGAGATGGTGGTGAAGGATAATCGTCCATGACCATTTCCTTAACGACTTTAGGAAGTGAAGGTGACAAGCTCAGTTGTGTAGATGAAGCCAAATTGCTAGGTGAAATCATTATTGAGATGTTGCATGAGTTCTGTGGTAAGATGTTGCATGAGTTTTGTGGCAGGTTTGATCAATAACTTGTACATGCTCGTCATCTGCTGCATAAGTTGGAGACGAAATGTCTCCTGTTGCTGCTGTCAGTTGTGTAGCTCTTAGGTGAGTAACTACACCAAACAGGGTTCTGAACAACACTTGAAGGACTATTTGACTTATCCATCAAGTGAAAAGATGCAAAGCATAATGATACAATACACATAAAAACTAACTAGTTGTTACAGGAACAAAGTCACAAATGAACTAGATCGAATACTGAAATTTGTTACTATTGGGTTGCGTACATCCTAACAACAATCAACACAGAGATATGAAAATATGAAATCTGCACCCAGGAGTGCCTCTGTCACTAATCTGAAATTTGATAAGTAGCCACATTGATGTGTATCTTGGCTTTAATGAGAGGACACAGAGTATTGAGCAGAAATTTTAAATTTTGGAAACAGACAAAAAATTCAAAAATGCAAACAACTTGATTGTTAGGCAGTGTGCTGGATATACAGAAGGAGCATATACAAGCTGAGTAATTTGAAATTTGAAAACATGCAAAAAGTTTCAGATATGTAACGGTCAAATCATTAGGTGAAGTGCCGGACATACTCAAGTAATCAAAGGCCGCATGTCTGAAATTCGAAAACATGCAAAAAGTTTGAGATATGTAACGGTCAAATTATTAGGTGGAGTGCCGGACATACACAAGGAGCATTTGAAAACATGCAAAATAATTTAGACATGGGAAGACCTGATCATTAGGCTCTAATACCAAATGATATGACTATATCATGGAATGTGCTCTTATGTGTTTTTCTTACATAAGAAAAACTTGTATATACAAGCAAGAAGTTTTACAATGTCATTTAAATCTCTAGCTGTCTACCTATTTTTATATATTTTTATCTACCCTTTGCAGTTGTTCCAACTGTCCATATACTTTTTAATTGATTGCCATCTACTCTTTACAGCTATCCTGACTGCCTTCTTCTTCATATCTAGCTACCAATGCAGCTGTCTTACTTTTACTTTATTTATATCAGCCCACTTGCACATGGACAATAGTTAAGCTTTCTGTTTATATAGTATGTCCTCATCAGAAATGCAGCTTAATGAGCATTTCTCTTGAAATCCACGTGAATGGAAGTCCTAATAAAGCCCGGTTTGTCATATTTTCCATTTGACAGAAAGAAATCATCTTGTATGGTCCATTTCTGCAAATTTGATGAACATTGTTTATGCTTTATAGCCATCTCTAAGCTCATCCATGCATAAAATTACAATGAAGTGTTACAAATTTTTCACTTCCATACCCACACCTCTTGATAAGATTGACTGGTTTTAAATATATTTGTACCACAGGGCTCTCAGTTGTTCATTACGAATTTGTTCTTAATTGTAAAATTACTTTTAACATTCATTTGCAAAGCTTTTAGACCATCACTTTGTGAAGACTCTGATGCATTCACCTTAGCATTGCTGTTCATCATCTTCATCCAATTTAAATCAATCTTCTCATTGGGAATCCAACAGTTTCTTGCATTATCCAGAGTAGGCACCAGTGTAAATATCGTTTCATGTCTCTTCTCCTAAAACAGTAGGTATTACAAATTACAATTTAGTTTGTATTTTGTTTATTTGTTGAATTTTCTGGGTTTAAGTTATAGACATAAACAAAGGTAACATGGGCATACTGCACCCACATAAATAAACACTTGAATTTAGAAGCTCCAAAAACATGTGAGGACTACCTTTTGTCATTTCATGTAATATGAAGTGATAAGTATATGAGATTGACACTGAAGGCCTAAACCAGACTTTGTTTTATATTTATTATTTACAAGCTCTGATTCCACAGGAATAGATCAAGTACACAGCCAAAAAGGGATGAAGATTCTAGACCTTGACATGGATCCAAAAGTCAAATTTCTGAATTTAAATCTGCTACTGTTCTTCCAACAACCAAACACTGGCTTGGAAATTGTCACATCAATTCTTCAACTACTATGATAGGATTTAGGTACAGCACATAGAGAATAGGAATTTTAGCAGGAGATAGGGAATATTTCCTAAAGACTAAAAGATAATATTTTCTAAAACCTTATCATTGCTAATTCGTGCTAGAAAGGGATTTGCTCTAGTTGCAAAGAGGTCTGGTCCAAAAAACAAAAATGCAAGGCCTGTGGAAAGATCTACATGATTGAGTTCTTGGAAAACAATGAAGAGGAGATGGCTGGAAATGATCATGAAGAAACAATGGAAATAAAGGAAGAAACATCCACATGCAGGACAGTGAACAACAATAAATCCCATTATCTCCATCACTGGCATGGTAGGAATTACTCAAAAGGGACTAGAGCTCAAAAAGCAAAGCGAAGGGAGGAACGGTTGTAACTTGTCAAAGCTCATTGTTTCCAATAAGACTTATAACTCCATAGACTAAAACTTACAGACATTCATGGGTTTGAGCTGTTTCTACCACACAATGAAGCGAAATATTTTCTACCCACAAGTTGGCTTGGTGGAATTCCTTTGTACAATGCCATAGTTTCTTGGCATTTCATATTCTTGAGAACCAAGAAGTAGTCATTATGCATTTAAGCCTGAAAGTTATTTCTGGGGCCCATTGTCCTTTCCCGAACCTCATTCAGTCATTGGCCATCAATGGCAATCTGAATTTTCCTTTTGTTAGAAATTTACTAAAATGCCCTCTACAAAGAGATAAATGAAAAAGGAAAGGAATTTTTTCAACTTTCTATTAGAGCTCAATACCAAACACTAAAAGGGTATAGAGCTGAACAGGTCACAGCACCATACTAGTGTAAGGACCTGATCCAGAATACATACAAAAAAATTAAAAATAGTACACCACAACAAAAAATGAAGGAAATAAAAAATACTATTGTTTATCATCAAATATCACTGTAACCACATCATAGGTATTCTCAATAGCAGTTTCCTTCACTTGATCCTGTTGACCAGTTCAATTTTCACTTTATCCAAGCTAAGAATCTTCAGTAAAACTCAAGAGGAGCCATACAATGGCAAAGTTCAACCTTAACTTTGTCTAAACTGGAAGTAGCAGCAATAGGCAGCTCTATTAATATTAACAGGAATCTAAAAATAACAATACCAAATTGATCCCCCATTAATGAGATAAAAGAAAAAAACAATCGTAGATTGCTGGTTTCTTGGAAGAAACCCCTAGATGGCTTCCTGAAGCTCAATTTGATGGAGTTTCTGGGGAAAATCCTATTGGAAACAAGGCAGATAACTGAGAGGGGGGGTGAATCAATTATCTTAAATATCTTAACTTTCTTTTCTTCTTTAATATTAGTGCAGCATCAAAACATAAGAGCATTCATAATCATGAGAGCAGAAATAGAATCAACACACATAACACAAGGATTTTTACGTGGAAAACCCTGTTAAGGGAAAAACCACGAGGTGACTAACCCAAGATTGTATTCTCTGTTAAAGGAATAAGAATTGCAAAATGGCACTTGCCAATTAGGGCTCACTGCCCGAGCACACTGCTCACAAGAGGCACACTGCCTACAAGAGACTCACTGTCTACAATGTTTATGGAAGATAACCAAGTGTTTGAACTGAGAAGAGGCATCCACATATGTTGAGGTTCAGTTCCGGTTAGGCTCAATATACTGATCTACTGCACTTCATTCTTCCTCTACTTTAGTGCTGCTGTTCTGTCACATACCGGACTTGTATTCCTACTTCCACTCTGCTCTCTGCCTTTCTTCGCATACTATATCAACACACACACCTTCATACCGAAATCCATCTAGTATATATATCCGCACCAAGGATTTCAACATCTTTCTAGTCGGCAACCGGAATACTCAAGATATTTACTAAACACTGATCTGTCGGCTGGATCCATGCTCAATATGTGATGCGTATCAAAATCATAGATATAGAAGACATCAATCATGTCGGCCAACCATGTATGATTCCTTAAATAGCTTGACCATCATCAATTTCTTATTCGGATTAAGGTCTGATGTTCTGCTGGTCAGTTCTTCCTCAGTCTACTCTGTCTGTCAGGAACCCAACACTTAGATGCTCATATCTTTTCACTCTTTCATCACCGGAGGCTCAATCTCTGGAATGTAGTAGTAATGGTGCTCCTCTTGACTTCCCCAAATCCGCACTTTACTGAGATACATCCTCTGAGAGATCCAGACCTGATTGTCAGACCTTGCTGCATGCTCTGTTCTTGTTCACCGAACCAAAATACTCTTCAATCTGACTTCCGGTAAAGACATACTATGTGTTGTGGATGTGTGGGATGAACTTTGTTGCCATCAATGACAACAATCATAAAGCCACACAGTGTCTCTTGCCAACAATCTCCCCCTTTGGCATTGATGGCAACACTTAGTGAAAAATGACGAAGTGTCGTAGCAAACTCCCCCTTGGCTAATGCTCTATCTTATGTACATTTTTACCGAAGCTCCCCCTTAGTTGAATACCACAGTTTTCACTACCCCTTACTCCCCCTTTGACATCAATGGCAAAGGGTGAAATCCGCATACCAAAATTTGCAAAAATCAATCTATACATTGCCACATAAGTATATATACATGTTGTACTTAATATACTTAAGTATATCCACAAAGGTGGTTTTCAACTGGACAAATTATGTTGCCCAACTCTGCTTCATCCTGTCCAAAATTGAGATGTGACCACTCAACAAAAATGCAAAAGCTTCTGCCCTCTTTAAGTCTGCCGGATCACTGGTCCGGGTTGTGGTCTAAGCATCAGTTAGGGCCTCATGCATGGCCTCTAACTTAGGGATAATTATCCCTCTTAGGTCACTCATTCTGCTTATTCTATTCTTCTTCTCCTTATCAAGCCTCTTTATCTCATTTATAGTGGCAATAGCCTGGCACTCTTGATTCATTATGGATGAGGTTCGAGGATCAAAATTTTGAGATAAACTTGACAGTTTACCCTCTTGTTTTTCTATCTTCTTTGCAAGGTCTGTTGTCACTGTGGACCAAGATAAACAAAATTTGTATAATTCTCCGCCATCTTTAAGAGCATTTTCTAGGCTCTTTATCCCAATATCCAGATTTCTCCTATCATTTGCTATGAGTCCCTGCACTTCGGAGAATCTCTTTACCAAAAACTCTTTCTGGACTTTCTCTTCTGCTGATTTCTCCAAAGAATCAAAATGTGTGCTAACAGAATTAACAAGGGGTTTCAGATTACCAAATGAAGAGGCCGAAAGATCCTTTTGGAAGGATGGCATGATTTTCTCTAGCACACCGGATGCAATCTCTATTATCTCACAGTCTTCCATGTGAGACTTCAGAAGCTTTTCTTTTGCTTTAGCTTGAGCAAAAGATGCTACCTTCATTGTCTAGACCGGAGAGAGGGAGTCAAAATTGAGTGGTCCTTGAAATAATTCCGGTTCATCTATCTCTAACATTTCTTTGTTCAAGAAGCTCTTTACTGCCTCAGCAGTGTCTCTTGCCGTAGACAGTCTTCTTTCCTTTTCCCACCTCAGAACTATCATCTGGGATTTTCTCTGTTTGAACTTCTTCTTTTCCCTTTTACCTCTTCTTCTTGGCTAATTTTCTCTTCTATTCTTTCTTCTCCTTCAGTTCCGGAGTCTGTTGGGGGATCCGAAAGAGAGATGTTTACTCCTTCATGGACTTCCTCTTCCGAAATAAAGGAATCCAAGTCCTTAGTCTTCTCTTCATCCATCTCTTTGGACTCTTCTATATTTTTCTCAGAAGATTCTTCTTTTGAAGTACTTAATCCCTGAACATCCATGGTAGAGGGTTCTTCATCTATTTCCTCTATAACCAGGAGATTGAATCTCATAAAGGCATTCCGGAGGATGTCTTCTGTCTCTTTTGCTACCTAATCTGTTTCTCCAAGCATAAGTTTGTTCATTCTGGCTTTGCTCTTGAACTCATCCTTGCAGTCCTTGAAGATCATGTTCATTTGTTTTGGAGTAATGGAAGGATAGAGCTGAATAGCTATTTGTTCCCGGATCTCCAAATCCTTTTCCTTGGCATTGTCTTTTCTGAGTTCAAGTACCTTCTCTAAACTTTTGGGAATTAGAGAGATGATTTCAATGAATGCTTTATTATAAATGTTCAAGTACTTAACTGTAGCTTCTTCCAAAATCCTTTTGTCTGTGACTATACTCATCATAAAATTCTGTCATTGGTTGCAGATTTCCATCCACAATGACCGCCTTGATGATATCATCAATGGAGAGAGTAGGCCTTTCAACAAATTCTTCTGCCTCTTCTTCTTTGTTTGCACCGGCAGAGGATTCACCTATGTTTTCTTCTTCTTCCTTATTGTCTTAACTTCCTCATCAGTCTCTGTTTCTTCATCATCCTTTTGGCTTATATAGGACCTTGTGGCCTTGGTTTTTGTTCTCTTTTCGCCCTTGCCGGATGTCTTGGCTTCCGGTTTGGAGGATCTTGAGGTGCAGAGCTCTTGGAGGATCTGGTCCAGGAGGGAGCTTGTACCGAAGCACTTTCCTTTTCTGCTTCTTGCTTCTCTTTCTCAGCTCTTTCTATTTTCTCTCTATTTGCATCAACCGCCTCCTTTGATATGCCATATTTCTTGGCAATTTCCTCCACTTCCCTTCTCACTTTCCTTTTTATCTCTGGTTGTCTCAATTCAACATGTATTTTCACACTTAATTCTTGAAAAGTTCCAAACCTTTCTACCTTAGGGTCCTTTGGCTGACTTAGCAAGTGTTGAACATGTAGCTCTAGAATTTTCTCATCTGCCTCATAGCCCATTGGCATAATCTAGACTGTTTTGGGTTCCACTGCCTCCATTAGGCATTGATCAGTGTCTACCATGAAGCACACTATATCCTTGTATTTTTCAACTAGAGATTGGGGAATTCTCTCTCTGGCCTGCATCATGCCTTGGAAGTTTTTGAAGTATCCCCAGAGTGCTGTACTTTGAGCTTTGGCATCACCAAGCCCATACATATAATCTCTGATTTGTATGGCAACCGGTCTGTCATTTTGCCATAACCAACCATTGGATCCGGGTAGCTCATTCTTATAGTAAAAAAAGAGATATAGTATTAGGCCACCATACTTGAATGAGTTCTTCTTGTCCTTCTTGATCTTTTGCAAGTTTTCTAACAGTTGGCTCAGAAGAAGTTCGCATAGATCATAGTCTACATTTTCCCTTAGCATCTGATATGCAGTATAGATTGCAATTCCAGATACAAAGTTTTCTCTGCTGGAATGATATATTTTGTAGCCAATTATCATAGAGGCAAATTTGATATCCGGATCAATGATATCTTCTATTGTCATTGCTCTCTTGTCAAACTTTGATCCGGTAGCCTCACTCACTGTCTGATTCTTGACAGATTTGAGAGCATGCAACCCACCGGATGAGTGCAATCTGGTTACTACCCTAATGGCATCTTTTGTTATCTTAAATGGCCTCATCAACCACATGAAGTTGTCATGTATCCTGCTAAGAACATACCGGACCCATTCATCTTCTGCAAAACTGGGAAAGTGGATGCAATGTCCAAAATGTCTGTCCCGGAAGGCCTTGTATTGAGGTTTGAGTTCAAATGTTTCATCTATTAATTGCTTATGGTAGATATCCATTAGCTTTGATTCTCCAAATTCCTCAATATTTGCATGGATGTATACCCTAACATCTTCTACGTGTAGAACCCCATGCGGAATGCTAGAGAATGCGCCTAAAGGATCAACTTCTAGGGATTTGTAAGAATGTTTCTTGAACTTTGGGCGCGGCCTATCAGTGATCTTAACAACATTTGGAGTAGCCATCTTGTAAAGGATTCAGAGAGAGATATTCAAGAACGGAAATACCTTTTTACGCTTCTAGGGTTCACGATATGAGCCGAAAAAGATCGCTGGTTGAATCGGATTCTACGGTTGATCTTTGACAGGGTTGAAGCAAACTTGTTTGCAGAGCTCTTTCTTTCTTCTTCTCGAATGCAAATGTGCAAATGATGAATAAACGAGCCCTTTTATCTCTGCACAAACCCTAAATTCATATTGCAATAAATGCACAACTTAAGTTATTCCGGTCGCCTTGTTCTGAGAGAGATCTTCCCAGATTATTGAGATGCATTTAGAACTATTTTAGTGATAATTGACAATGTATCTCCTTTCCTTGAATCATCCCATTTATCCGCAGATCAAGATATTTCGATTTAGAATCACACCGGATCTAACTGTGAAAATCCTACTTTTGCCGGATGGCTGTCAAACCGGATCAATCTTGGATGATTAAACTCTTCAAAGCTTCTTGCAGATCTTTAATATTTTACCGAGGGTTATTTTAGATATATCTCTCAAAACCCTTTAATCTGCAGCATTTCATGTGTCAAATTTAGGCACCAATTGACTGGCTGGGGGAATTTATTTTCCTTTGTGACTCCCCCTGAGCTAAAGCTCAACTAATTTAGTTTCCGGAAGGAATATCAGCACCAGATTCTGGTGCGGATCCATTCCCAATATTTTATGTATTTCTTTTCACCCAAATCTTGTTTATCTCCCATTGAACTTCATTCGCATTCACTTTTTCTTTTCCTTTGTCTTGATTTTGGTTATGATTAACTGGACCCTTTTTACCCTGATTCTTACTTCTGCAGAATTTGGCAATGTGACCGAATCTATTGCAATTGTAGCAAACAACATTTCTTTGCATATTTGACTGATATCCTCTTGATCTGCACTGATTAGCCATATGTCCCATTCTATTGCATGCAAAGCATCTACCATTGAAGGAATTGTTTATTTGCATATTTCTACATTCATGAGATTTGTGACCATACCTTTTGCAGTTAAAACACTGTCCGGAGAAGGATGAATTCATTCTTCTTCTGCACTGATTTGCTTTATGACCGAAGTTATTGCAGTTGTGACAGTATCCATTAAAGGATGGATATCTTTGAGCATTTGGTTGTCTTACCGGAGATCTTCTAGGCCTGTTCCTTGAATTTACTGATCCAAAGTTCTTTTGACCGGATCTGGAGCTTTCACCTTTCTCATACCCCAAGCCATGCTTGTCATCTACCCTCTTTTGGCTTTCAAAAAGAACTTCAAGTTGAGCAGAGCTTATCTTGAATTTCTCTTTGTATTCATTTGCTGTTTGAAGACCCTTTTTAAGAGTGTCTATCTGATTCTCAAGTTGTTCTTCATTATCTCTAGCTTCTTCAAGATCAGATTCCAGATCCCTGATTATTCTATCCATTTTGTGGCAGTCTTCTGACTTCTCCTTGAGAGATTGTTTTAGATTATCTTCAGTTTTTCTTTTCTCTTCAATTTCTTGGGTGAATTTCATAACCCCTGATGACCTCTTTTGATAGCTTCTCACATAACTTGTTTTTCTCATTCAGATCTTCATTAGTATCATTGACTTCACTTTGACTTGCTAATTGTTGAAGTAGTTCCTTTCTCTTTTTCACAGAGATACTCAGTTTTTCTTTGAGTTCATTTATGAAATCATCAGCTTGTTTGAGTCTTTCCCTCAGGTTATTGACTTCAGAATGAGATTGCTCAAGATCATCTAGGGCAGACTGCAGTTGTTCCCTCATACCATACATATCCATTGAGATTCCCAGATCTTCCTCAAGCTGTTAGGCTTTTTTTGGAGGAACTTGGCTCTGATACCAATTGTTGGAAACAAGGCAGATAACTGAGAGGGGGGGTGAATCAGTTATCTTAAATATCTTAACTTTCTTTTCTTCTTTAATATTAGTGCAACATCAAAACATAAGAGCATTCATAATCATGAGAGCAGAAATAGAATCAACACACATAACACAAGGATTTTTACGTGGAAAACCCTGTTAAGGGAAAAACCACTGGGTGACTAACCCAAGATTGTATTCTCTGTTAAAAGAATAAGAATTACAAAATGGCACTTGCCAATTAGGGCTCACTACCCGAGCACACTGCTCACAAGAGGCACACTGCCTACAAGAGACTCACTGTCTACAATGTTTATGGAAGATAACCAAGTGTTTGAATTGAGAAGAGGCATCCACATATGCTGAGGTACAGTTCCGGTTAGGCTCAATATACTGATCTACTGCACTTCATTCTTCCTCTGCTTTAGTGCTGCTATTCTGTCACATACCGGACTTGTATTCCTACTTCCACTCTGCTCTCTGCCTTTCTTCGCATACTATATCAACACACACACCTTCATACCGAAATCCATCTGGTATATATATCCACACCAAGGATTTCAACATCTTTCTAGTCGGCAACCGGAATACTCAAGATATTTACTAAACACTGATCTGTCGGCTGGATCCATGCTCAATATGTGATGCGTATCAAAATCATAAATATAGAAGTCATCAATCATGTCGGCCAACCATGTATGATTCCTTAAATAGCTTGACCATCATCAATTTCTTATCCGGATTAAGGTCTGATGTTCTGCCGGTCAGTTCTTCCTCAATCTGCTCTGTCTATCAGGAACCCAACACTTAGATGCTCATATCTTTTCACTCTTTCATCATCGGAGGCTCAATCTCTGGAATGTAGTAGTAATGGTGCTCCTCTTGACTTCCCCAAATCCGCACTTTGCTGAGATACATCCTCTGAGAGATCCGGACCTGATTGTCGGACCTTGCTGCATGCTCTGTTCTTGTTCACCGGACCAAAATACTCTTCAATCTGACTTCCGGTAAAGACATACTATGTGTTGTGGATGTGTGGAATGAACTTTGTTGCCATCAATGACAACAATCATGAAGCCACACAGTGTCTCTTGCCAACAAATCCTGGTTTGGCAAGAGCAAGTATCATTATTGGGTAAGACTTTATGCCATTTATCAATGGTGGGTCTTTCCTTTTGGGGACCAAAACTAACAATAAGGCAGAATTGGAGATCCTGCTTGAAAGAGTTAAGCTGACTTTATCTATTAGATGTAAGTGGTTGATTGTTGAAGGCAATTCTCAAGTTCATCATTTCAGGATTAGCAAAGGGTTCCACAATGAATTGGAAATTAAACTATGGCTTATTAAGTTATTGTAGGTATGCAGCCTGTGTGGAAAATTTGAAGAGGTTTTCTTCATACACTGCTATAGAGAAAGTAATAGGTGTGCCGATTTTTTTGCTACTCCTGGAATGGACCAGCTTCCATTCTCTGCTTTGGTGAGTGAAAGGCCGAAGTCGTGGGAGGGATTTCTCCAATCATTTATATGGACTGCCCACCTTAATCATGTCCCACCCTTTAGATTTTGTGTACCCTACATTTAGAGCCACCCCGCCTTGTAAATCGGGATTCCTTGAGAATGTTTCTTCCTCCCACGGGAAATATCAGAGAACGATTATTATCTTCTCTAAGGTAGAGGATGCATGGTAGTGGCTAAGCTTGTGTGCGGATGGCAAATCAAGGTGTCTGAATTTTCACCTGCTTCTGCGTGTGCGAAGGGTATTATTTGAGGAAGCAGCAAGAAGACCTCAGTGTTTCTGTTTAGCAACCTTCTAGAGGTGCCTTTCTGTTCCCTCAGCATTGGAGTATTTATAGGTGCAACCAAGGGAAGTATGAAAATACAACATCATACAGGAAAGGGAAGAGAGTCTCTATATGGCAGAGCAGTCTCAAATGAACACTTGAAGAAAACCTTTGCCATCTTTGATCTAGGGACGCTTAAATTTGTTAAGAGGTTTTTGAGGCCAGAAAGCAATGCAAAAATAGGGGTCTTCAAGTGCCATGCACCATTGCAATGGATTTCAAGGATAAACTAAGGCACCAGTGGCTGACACTATTGTTTTGGATTGGATAATTATCCAGAGAGTACATCCAGCAGTGGAATGTATGTCAGTTGGACAGCTCAGACAAAAGAGCACACAGCAAGAGGAGGATCCTACAAGGATCCTAGTGTTGGTGTAGGTTATTTTCATTTTATTTACTTTATTATGTATGTTCCTACACCTAATTTAGCTTGCTTAGGTAAGTCAAAGGATGAGTCTTAGGGTGCAAGGTGTCACACTCTCCCATAGGAGTTACCCTTTCCATTTTTGTAGATACGAGAGTTGCACTTCTTATTGGATGAGTTGTCCACCCCTCTCCCCTTGCATTTCCTATAAATGCACTCATCCTCTTTGTATTTAGAAAACCTGATTAATGGAATAGCATAATCCTGCATATTTTATTCTCATAGTCTTGGTAACGCAGTAGTGTTGTTAATAATTTCTAAGCAATAGATCCTGGTTTTCAATTGCTTGCTGCAAAATCTGACATGGTATCAAAGCCATGATGTTCTAGGATTAGTCCATATGTTGTTTCAAAAGCACAAGGGTTAGGAGTGTTTTTTAGTAGAAACATTTTTTGGTGAATGGTAAGAGTGTTTTTGACCTCATCATTGTATCCAAAAGGTTTGAAATAGTGCAGGTAGGCTTTTGTTTCGACCAAATCGGACATTAGGAAGTTGACTAACTCGGAGTTTGAGTGTATGCCAAGTGTCTTTTTCCGTGTAGTTTGGCAAGATTCTAAGGTCGTCATTGCATTCGAAAGGGCCCAAAACCCTAGGAATGCATGTTCACTCGCTCAAATCCGAGCACTTTGCCCAAAGTCTTGGTCTTTTCTACCTACATGCAAATCGAGGAAGAATTTGGAGATTGCACAATACTAAGGGCTGAGTACTAGTACAAAGTACAAACTTTTGCAGAGCTCAAGCTTCTTTTGGCTTGACCATTGACCCCTACACACACTTTGTGCAGCAACCATATTTCCCTGTGTACCTCCCTTGAACTCGACAAAATCCAACATCCTACTTCTAGTTTCTTCCCCACATCAATGACTGCTTGGTCGGGTGCTCAACCATCGATGATGACTCCTGCCAACCCTTGCCAATGGGTCAACATCATACCCTACAAGCATTCACTATGCCTACACCACTTGTACATGCACAACCTAAAACAGTGCTGCCAACCAAACCTCCGCCAGCGACTTGCCACATGGCAATCAAACCTTGCAAAAGCCACGTCATTAGCATGTATTAAACTACACTATCATCCATGTGACATGTCACCTGCCAAGTGTTGCCTCTTGCATATGCCGAGTGTCACCATCTCTACATGCCACATTAGCACTCCACCTCAGCATCATATCAACACCTGTTCAACCCCGTTGTTCCTCCTATCACATGAAGGTTTAAAACTTTTAAGGTTCATAACTTTCAAACAATAACTCAAGTTTTAGTTTCATTTTGTTTTAAAGTGTGTAATTTTCAAGAAGAATCCATTGGTACAATCATATTTTAGCTAGGATCTACTATTTTTCTAGAAATTTTGTAATACCATTGCAATACTATAAGCAGTTGATTGAGCTCATTGTAAATGCACTAATCATAAAGTGCCAAAATTGTACTTGCAAAGGAGGATACTTTCATTGAGAAATATTGAGGAGGTGTACTCGTGTAATTGTTTGCTCTTTCCTTTTGTGTTTTATTTTTTCATTTCTGCATTACGAAACAATAACAAATACCTATCTTAACACCCTACAACGACTTCGCATGGAAATCTAAGATGACGATGTTGCTAAGGGCTAAAGAATTGTTCAAAATAACACAAGGTACTGAAGTTGAACCCACAACAAATGTTGAAAAGATAAAATGGCTAAATAAGTGTGATGAAGCATATGGTTTCCTATGCCTTGTTGTATCTCCCAATTTATTTTTTCATGTTTACGCCTAAGGACATATGGGATACACTACAAAAATGGATGGTATATTAAGCTTCAATTGTGGTTTTGGTGAAGAAGGATGGGACTATGAGGATGTGCATTGACTATAGGGCACTCAATAAGAAGACAATCAAGAACCACTACCCAATCCCCAGGATCAATGAGTTGATAGATGAGCTTCACTATGCAGTATATTTCTCTAAGATTGATTTGCAACCCAGGTACCACCAGATAAGGATGAAGGAGGATATTCACAAGACAGCTTTTAGGTGTCACTTTGGGCATTATGAGTTTCTAGTCATGCCGTTTTGTTTGACAAATGCTCCAACCACGTTTCAATCTTGCATGAACCAAGTATTTAGTAAGCAATTGAGGAGATTTGTGTTGGTTTTCTTTGATGACATATTGATTTATAGCAAGACTTGGGAGGATCATTTGAGGCATATAGATGAGGTATTGGGTATACTTGAGCAACAGTCACTTTTCGCCAAGGCATCCAAATGTAAGTTTGGGATGACTGAGATTTTGTATTTGGGGCATAAGATTCGTACCCAAGGCATCAGTGTAGATGAGGAGAAGATCAAGGCAATAGTGGATTGGCCTCGACCCAGGACTTTATCACACTTGAGAGGGTTTGTGGGACTTCGCAACTATTACAGGAGGTTTGTCAGATGATTTTCACAGTTGGCTGCCCCATTGATGAATTTGACTAGGAAGGGAGCGTTCTCTTGGAGCGAGGAGGCACAAAGAGCTTTTGACAAGCTCAAGGAGATAATGAGTTCATGTCTCATGCTGACTATTCTGGATTTTTCGCTTCCATTTGTATTAGAGTGTGATGCTTCAAGAGAGGGTACTAGTGTGGTATTGATGCAGAACATACATCCTATAGCATTTGAGAGCCGCAAGCTCAAGGAGTCCAAAAGGAGTTTCTCTATTACGACAAAGAGATGCGAGCCATCATGCATGCTTTGGCTAAGTTCAGGCAATACTTCGTTTGCAGGAGAATTGTGGTGAAGACAGATCATAACAATTCAAGGTTTTTCCTCAATCAAAGGGATTTGAATGATAAGCAACAGAAATGGGTAAGTAAGTTGTAGGCTTATGATATTGATATTGAGTATGTTAAGGGAAAGAATAATGTGGTGGATGATGCATTATCTAGGAGGCCCTATTTATGTTCTATGAATGACATATCTGCTAATTGGAGAGCTTCTATATTAGTTGAGTATGCAAAGGATGCATTTGCTATTGACATTTTGGAAGGCAAGTTGCAAGATGATAGGTACAAGATGGTTGGGGAGCTCATTCTCTATAATGACCGAGTGTACCTTGTCCCAGGATTGAAGATGAAAGAGAAGATTTTGAGAGCCTATCATAACACTCCATTGGCTGGTCATCCGGGGTACTACAAAACATATAAACAGGTGAGAGAATGATTTTCTTGGAAAGGCCTCAAGGGGGATGTTTTGAAGCACGTAAGAGAGTGTTTGGTATGTCAACAAACCAAGGTAGAACACACATTTCCAGTTGGTTTGTTGCAGCCCTTACCCATTCCAAATCAGAAATGGGAGAGCATTTCGATGGATTTTATCACGGGTCTTCCAAAGTGCAAGGTAAGGATTGTATCTTTGTGGTTGTGTAGAGACTCACTAAGTATGCTCACTTTTATGCTATATCTTCCAAGTATAGAGCTCCACAAGTGGCAGATTTGTTTTTCAGAGAGGTGTGGTGATTAGATTACATGGGTTGCCTAGAAACATTGTGAGTGACAGGGACAGCCGGTTTATCAGTTTGTTTTGGCAAGAACTTTTTCAGTTGACAGACACAGAGTTGACTCCAAGCACTAGATATCACCCACAAACAGATGGACAAACATAAATTGTGAATAAGTGGCTTGAAGGATATATAAGGAATTATGTTACCGAGCAACAAACAACATGGATTAAGTGGCTTCATCTTGGGGATTATTGCTACAATTCCACTCATCATATGTCAATAGGTATGACTCCTTTCAAAGCACTATATGGTTATGAGGCATTGTCATTTGTGGATTTGATTCTTTCAGATTGCAGAGTTCTCGGAGCTAGAGATTTGGTACAACAGAGTATGGATATTTTGAATGCACTCAAAGAGAACTTGTAGCAGGCCCAAAATCAGCAAAAGATGTATGCCGATCGCCACCGTTTGGACAGAACTTTTGAGGTTGGAGACTTGGTTTTTCTGAAGTTGCAACCTTATAGGCAATCTTCCCTCAAGGGAAGTGGTGCGGAGAAGCTTAAACCTCGATTTTATGGATCGTACAAGATCACACGGAAGGTGGGAGAAGTGGCATATGAGCTGGACTTACCAGCAAACAACAGAATTCATAATGTTTTTCATGTATCTCGCCTCAAGAAGGTGTTGGGGCAGCATATCACTCCTTGTTCGGAGCTGCCTCCACTTGATGACAAGGGGAAATTAATTTTGGAACCCGAAGCAATCATAGATGAGAGAGAAGAAACTCAGAAATAAGGTCATTCCATAATATTTAGTGAAATGGAAAAATGTGCCTCTTGAGGATCCGACGTGGGAAGAAGCAGAGATTTTTGATCACCCAAATTTGAAATTGCTTGAGGGCAAGAAATTTGGGGAAGGGAGGACTGTTATGTCCCCTCCTCCGCTCACTTGAATCAACTATAATTTTAACATTAAAAATAGTGTTTTTCAACACTAATGAATAATAATATAATATTATAATAATATTATTAATACCATTAATAATAAAATAAAAAGTTAAATTTCTAATTTCTAATCAGGCCAGCGCCAACCTTGGGTCCTTGGGTTCTATCTCAATTCGGTATTTAAGTAAGGTATTTTGGAAGCATTTGACATCTTTGAAATAGCATATTCTGGACATTTCTTATCTAATTTCACATACACAATCGCAGAGACAAAAACCTCTGTGCTTGCAAATGTGAGGTAGGATGAAACCGCTTCCTCACCCCTTGGCGACTTCACCCAAGAGTTACAAGTTGAGTTAACTACTTTAATTTTGGTGTTTCAGGATAGGGCGACATCAAGGGTAAAGGCAAAGTGAAGGAATTCATAAGGTGCAGCAAACCAGAAAAAACCCTAGCGTCTATTTATCAAATTGTATTAGGATTGCAAGAATCAACCAATCCAGATCGCAGAAATTGAGGTCAACCTGAGCAACGCAACTCTCCAGCTGAAGACATTTGTTTACAAATCTTGATCGCCACATCCATAGGGAAGGAGGTTGAGCGACCTATATATTGGCGGCAATAGTGCTTTAAGGCAATCAATAGGAAGCTGAGTTAAATAGATTGGCAATTATCATATACAACAAAACCAGTTGAATCACATCTACAGTCTGAGTGAGTGGCCACCTCTTGGCAACAGAGACATGCATAAGGGGCATTTTCAGATCCGCCCAGTTTTATATTCTCTAAGTATCCATTTTTAAAGATTTGAAAAATGCAAGTAGATTGAATGATGAATTGATATTTACAAATGAGCGAACAAGCTCAATATATACAAGGTACAAGAGGCGAGTTTTCTAAAAATAGAAAACGGCCGACATAGATTAGCATTAATAAAAACAGGCCGACATAGAAATAAGGCCGACATAGAAAAACATACTAATACCCTCCCTTAATGCTCAATCTATCAACAACACCTATAGACCCCCTGAAGTTTACAAATTTATCAGAACCGAGGGGCTTGGTGAAGATGTCTGCTGGCTGCTCCGAGGTAGGAACATACAGCAACTGAATGGATCCGTCTTCAACCAGCTGTCGGATATAATGACAATGAGTTTCCACATGCTTGGTTCGTTCATGGAAGACCGGATTCTTGGCCAGTTTGAGCACTCCCTGATTATCACAGAACAAGGGAGTCGGACCTGCCTGAGGAACATGCATATCCGCAAGCATCCGGCGAAGCCAAACTGCCTCACAACCTGCTTTAACTGCTCCCCGATACTCTGCTTCTGTCAAGGAGAGAGCCACTGCCTGCTGCTTCTTACTAGTCCAGGTGACGGCACCAGAACCCAAACTAAACACATACCCAGCGGTAGATTTACGGTCATCAACAGAACCTGCCCAGTCTGAATCTGTGTAACCTCGGAGGATAGGAGCAGAACTCCGAGTGTACAGAAGTCCATAATCAGGAGTGCCACTCACATAACGCAACACACGCTTCGCTGCTGTCCAATGATCAGCTTTGGGGGCTGTCATGAAGCGTGAGATGTAGCTCACTGCAAAACTAATGTCAGGTCTAGTAGCAGTAAGATAAATGAGGCTGCCTACTAGTTGCCTGAACAAAGATTCATCGACCACTGGTGAGGTGGACTGAGCTGACAATTTAAGCCCGGGTTCCATAGGAGTAGAGGCAGGTTTGCAATCCTGCATTCTGAACCTGTCCAGGAGGCTGCGCGCATACTTGGACTGAGAAAGAAAGATACTGTGCTCAGTCTGCCAGACCTCAACTCCTAGGCAATAATGCAACAAGCCCAAATCTGTCATATCAAAAGTACGGCACAAATCCTGTTTGATCTCAGCAATCAAATGTGCGGAACTGCCAGTAATGATTAAGTCATCCACATAGACAACCACAAGCAATATATCATCACCAGAAAGTTTGATATATAGATTTGAATCAGATGGACTTCGCTGAAAACCATGATCTGTCAAGTACTTATCTATTTTCATGTACCAAGCCCGAGGGGCTTGGTTCAGACCATAGAGTGCTTTGACGAGTCTACAGACCTTGTGTTCTAGACCAACAACCTTAAAGCCTGGAGGTTGCGTCATGTAGACTTCTTCCTGCAAGTCGCCATTCAGAAAAGCACTCTTAACATCCATCTGATGGACTTTCCAACCAAACTGGGCGGCTAAGGCAAGAACAAGCCGGATGGTACTCATTTTGGCTGTAGGAGCAAAGGTCTCCTCATAGTCAATGCCTTCCATCTGTGAGAACCCACGAGCAACAAGACGAGCCTTATACTTGTCGATGGTTCCGTCAGCTTTGTATTTCACCTTGTACACCCATTTGCAGCTAATGGGTTTCTTCCCTGGAGGAAGATCAGAAAGTGCCCAAGTGTGATTCTTCTGAAGACTCTGGAACTCTGCGTCCATAGCCTGTTCCCACTCAGGTATACCTTTAGCCTCTGAGTATGTCTGAGGCTCAAAAACACTATTAATGTTAGCCATGAGAGCAAAATTGACTGTAGGCTGCTGTTTGCTCTTATTTCGGGAAGTTCTACTCTCAATGAGCTCACCATCCCGGAGATCACTAATGGTTTTAGCATACCATTTAGGCCGGAGAGTAGAAGCGCTAACATCTGGAGGAGCCGGAAGAGGTGCAGGATCAGCAACAGGAGCAGCAGGAAGAGGATTATTCTCCGGAGGAAACTCAGGTAGTGCAGCATCAGGAACAGATTCTGCATCAGCCCTCCCATCAGGTGGACCTAGTGGAAGAAGAACACTGTGAAGCTGGTCCTCAGAACACTGCTCAGAAGAAGAAGACTGAAAAGGTCCTCTATCTTCATCAAAGACAACATCACGGCTGAAGATAAGACGATCAGTGTCAATATCGATTAGTCGGTAGGCCTTATGGTTGTCACTGTACCCTGTCATCATGAGCTTCTGACTCTTGGATTCCAACTTCGAGCGCTGAGCATCTGGAACCCAAACATATGCAAGAGAGCCAAAAACCTTCAGGTGGCTGATACTAGGCTTGCGACCAGACCAAACCTCTTCTGGAGTCTTCCCCTTAACAGCCTGAGTAGGAGAGCGATTAAGGAGATAGACGGCAGTAAAAACTGCTTCTGCCCAATACTTATTAGGAACACTCCGGTGCTGTAACATAGAACGAGCCATCTCAACAACTGTACGGTTGCGACGCTCAACAACACTGTTTTGCTGCAGAGTGTAGGGTGTAGTCAACTGGCGTTTGATGCCATGGGTATCACAGAAGTCGAAGAATTCACCAAAACAAAATTCCCCCCCGTTATCTGTCCTAAGAGTGATGATGCTACAGCCAGACTCTTTTTCAACCAAGGACTTAAACTTTTGAAAGATACTAAATACATCTGATTTTTGTTTGAGAAAGTACACCCACATCTTTCTACTAAAATCATCAACAATAAGCAAGAAATATTTGCAACCAGTAACTGAAGATGTATTCATAGGACCACAAATATCAGCATGAAGTAATTGAAGTACCTTAGACGCACGCCAAGAATCTCCATCCTTGAAGGGAGTCCGATGTTGTTTGCCAGCTTGACAGGCGCCACATACTCCGAGATGCTGTTTCTGAATATCAGGTAGGCCAGAAACAAGGCCCTGCCGGGACAGCTGAGAGAGATAATGCATGTTGAGATGTCCATATCGCTGATGCCACAAAGTGCTGAGAGAAGAAACACGGGCTGCCATAGCTACTTCAGGAGAATCACCAGTGTCAATGAGCCGATAAAGGCCATGATCCTCTAGACCAACAGCAACAGTAAGGCGGGTCTCTCGATCAATAATAGAGCACTTGTGAGCACTGAACACAACATCCAACTGAGGAGCATTCCTCATGATCTGACTCACGGAAAGCAGATTGAGTTCCATACCAGGAACGTAGTACACATTGAGGAAGATAAGGTTCCTCCCACCAGACTGTATCTGAACAGTGCCTCTGCCAACAACTGTGTACTCCTCACCTCCGCCAAAGATAACTGAATCACTGAAGGGAGAAAAGTCGGTAAACCAATCATGCCTGTAGTAAAGTGACGTGACGCACCAGAATCGATGTACCAAGCAGAAGTCTTGACAGGATCTGAAGACCTTTTAGCCATAAAAGCATAAAAGGCAGATTCCTTCTGCTCAGAAAGTTCAGCAACATGCGCCTTCTGGTGTGACCCTCCCTGCTTCTTTTGTTCAGAAGCTATCCTCTGACGGCAATCTTTCTTCATATGGCCGAATTTGTGACAGTAATTACACTGCACATTCTTCTTCTTAGGGTTGCCCGGAGGTTGATTGGGACCGTTCGGTTGTGATGACTGAGATGACTGAAATTTGCTGTAATCCTTCTGAAAGGATTTAGCTGCAAATGCCTGTTCTGAAGAGGACGAGGAAGCACTGCTACCAAACTGTTGTTTCCAGCGATCCTACTGCAGGAGTTTGTTGCATAATTCAGGAAACTTCATATCAACATTCGTAGACGTAATGTTGAGAGTCTCGACAAAGTGCTCGTAGGATTTAGGTAGACTTTTGAGGGTGATGACTACCATATCCTCTTCCTCCATTTTTCGACCGATAGCCTCAAGCTGATCTCGAATGTCCTTAATCTTCGTGAGATGCTCCTGTAAGGACATACGTTCGTCCATCATGATGGAGAACAACTGATTCTTCAAAAAGAAAGCCCGGCTTTTATCAGAGGTCTCATGAAGTTCTTTCAGGTGCTTCCAAATCTCAGCAGCTGTCTTGCCTGAAGGAATCTGTGGCAACTGGTCATCTGTAACAGAAAGCTTAAGAAGCATGACAGCCTCTCTGTTACGATCATCAAACTTGTCCTGATCAGCACCAGCGGGAGGACGAGTTTCTTTCTCCAAAACCAATTCATCAAGACGGCGGTACTCGAAAATAGTCATCATACGTTGCTTCCAGATATTATAGTTTCTGCCATTAAATCGCTGACTGCCCTCCAGCATCAAGTTGGTCAAAGACGCCATTTGCACGTCTCCCAATGCAGGAAAACGACAGAAAACTAAACAGCGTTGAACTGAGGAGTAGAACAGGATCAGGTATACAATCCAAGACAGGTACGGTTGCACAGAAAACGAGGCGCGAACTTCGGGGTACGGAAAAAATCTGACAAGTACCCACGAAAGGTCTCGAAAAACCCACCTCAAAACTGGTCTCGGAAAATTTTTTTTTTTTTTTTTCGTCAATATCTTGAGGGTCAATACCCTAGACGAAAATGGCCGAAACCCTAGATGAGCAATGAAGCACAGAAGATGCAGAAAATGACTTCAAGGTTTTCAACACAGCAAAAAGAAGATTGGCGGAAATCACGTCCAACGAACTGAAGAGTTCGCGCAGGCTTTCATACAGCAGAATGTCGCCCAACAGAGATGAAATCCCGCGACTTCTACAGGCTCGAAATCGCGGGCAGGAACAAGGAAAACGTCAGGCGTCGGCAAAAAAAAATCCCGCGTCTGCAAAAAACGGGACACAAAAGGCTCCGCGGCCACACAGGTTCGTAAAACCCGTTGCCTAGGAAGGGTTTTTTGTGCAGCAGAAGAAGGAACACGACCCCCAGAAACAGTCGCGACCAACACAAAATCAGAGGAAAAATGCCACAGAAAAATCGCGACCCAGTATATGACCGTAGCTTGGAATCACGCGACCGCGACCTCAGGAGACTTTCGAACATGAAGCGCGGCCAGAAAGGGTTTGCAGGAAGAAAACGCGACGCCGGAGTTGGACGCGACTGGTTAAAAGAAACCCGCGAAATGACTCACGCGGCCAAAAAAGGCGTTCCAAGCGTGTATCCAATGACGATTCCGTTCCAACTGTGATGCCCGCAACAGGAAAAAAACGATTCTCACAATTTTTGGCGCCCAAAAATCGCTGTGCTCTGATACCATAAAGATTTGAAAAATGCAAGTAGATTGAATGATGAATTGATATTTACAAATGAGCGAACAAGCTCAATATATACAAGGTACAAGAGGCGAGTTTTCTAAAAATAGAAAACGGCCGACATAGATTAGCATTAATAAAAACAGGCCGACATAGAAATAAGGCCGACATAGAAAAACATACTAATAATTTTCACCCAAGTGAACTACTCCAAATCAGTCATAGTGCTATCCAGTTGAAGTGAATTGTTCATTAGGAGAAGCAGGAATTACATCACCCACGGGTAGACACCTGGTTAAATTGTTACCACACTTCCAATGTATCTTTACCAAGTCTGAGTAAGAGCAGAAACATCTAAATACAATCTTATATTTATATGAAGTAGATGTGATTGTTTGCATCAGACCTATAATTTTGTGTGCAGCAGAATAGATGTCATTAATCTCAGATCTGATATATTTACTTGCAAGCATTCATTGAATCGACTTTTTGATGCTATGATAGATTACAGGTAACATCTTTTGCACTTTTACAAGTTGTGTATTCAGTAGAATCTATCAGGAGTGTCTAAATTGGAGAAGACAGGTGTAGCACTTCTTTGATGTTTTGAGAACAGTTTTTCTCTCCCCAAGGACTTAGTTTTCTCTTTACCTTTAAAATTTATATAAATATTTATAAAAATGCATACATAAATATATATATATATATATATGAAGTTTATTCAAGACTATGATTTCATATTTGTTCTAAGTTTTACTATTTATTATATTAATTAGCATTAATTTTATAAAGTCAAATAGTCATTGAATTAAAAGTCTCCAATTTTGTGAAATATTTTCTATTTATGTATCCTCTTATATGTTACCAAGGGTGAAGTCAACCGCTACTCTTCAGTTTGTCAACTTATCCTGGGCTCCAAGTCATGTAACACTAGTTGATTAGGATGAAAACACCCAGTTTTACTTTATAGAGAAGATTCCTTTCTTACAACAATAGCAACCATCAAAATAGGTAGAAAAAGGTAAGAGAACACCCGACACCAAATACATAATTTCAACTCCAAGAGTTCACTCTTCACTTTGACAAGAATGTTAAAAACTTAAATGTGTGCTGGGAAGAGTGGGGGTAGGTGAGTTCATTAAATTAATAAATACCCAATAAGAAATCCAATAACAAGCTTTTTTAGACATAATTTTCCTTCAAATTATAAGATAATGGCCATTTCATAGGACCTAACTTTTGCTGCTTGTGATAGTATTACAAGAATTGATTGCATCGGAGGCTTGGAACCAATTCTTTATACTGAATAAATGGAGTGATACATATAAACTGACTCATTTGTGTTTTGTATGAGGATATACTGCATTGAGGACTACCAAAATTGTGTTGAGTCTAATTGATCTAGTTGATCAATTGTGGATATTAACACCATTTCATTCTATCCAGTGCTGATATAATCCTATTCAAAATGTCTATCTCATTCTCATCTATTTTTGCTCAGGCTGCTCACAGCCTTTCTTTGTACACACAGTTAACAATCTTTGCTTTCCCACAGCTTATATCATATATGCATAGGTGACCTGTTGAACTTGCCCAATATGTAATACAATTTTCTTTAGCTACTGTTAAAAAGGGAGTACGGAAAGAATAACCTTTCTTTAAAATTACTTGAACTACTTCTAAGACAAAAGAAGGAAGCATAATGCAAGAACCTTTCTAACAGAATAGTAGAAACTAGAAAGATACGTCTATCTTATAATAAAAGGAAGCAAGGAGTAAGTACTAACATATAATGTGAACACAACTGTAATAACCATTATGGATACTCCGGCATGACGTGGAAATTTATCCAGAAGTTTTCTTGCAACAAATACACAGAATATTGCTACTGGGGCAAGGATGAGAAACATTGTTAAATATAGTGACCTCACATCTGGTCCAAATATTAACCTTCCACCAAAGAAAAATTTCTGCATTAAAAGACAGGAACAAGAAATCAGTGGAAATTCACATGCAACAACCAGTCAAAAGAAAACATACAAAATCATGTACCCTTGTCTGAAAATTCAAAATACAAAAGCCCAAAGTAGCACAGCAAACATTTATTGTCTTACAAGATCTTTTAAAAAACATTATAACCATAGAGCAGAAAAGAAAGATAAAGCCCTAGTTCAAGTAATCCACAGGTACAGGGCATTGAAGCAGTCATCAGCCAAGGCCCAATGAAGGCACCAGTAGGAAATCTTTGGTTAGGGATGCATGAAATGGCAGCTATTGTTAAAATGCTACTGTTAAGATTCAGGGTAGGAGGGTGTGGAAATTACTCCCAATTGCCAGACGATTACTAATGTTAACACTGTCATGAGAAATTCAAATTTACCCTAGCCTAATGGAGAAATCTATAACTTCTGTAGACTATAGGACTAGCAGAAAAGTTAGCATCCCCAGGAAGGGCTTGCTACTTCTATTTGTACGCTCGCTGAGGTGGTTCCATGAAGAATGGCCACTTCAAAATCTGCAAGAATCAAGATATTTTATAGAAACTCAGGGTTGCCACTGTTTAGGAAGGATATTTTCAGTGGCTGCAAGATACTTAGTCATAACTTTGCATGAAGGCTCCAGAAAAAATTTATCGGAGTAGCTTCCATCTCTCATATGACCATTTGACTGCAAAATGCTTCTAAATTTACCCATCAACACCTTCCGAAAATATTTAAGAAGCCCCAGCCATGGAAATAGGAAAACGTTGCTTGCATTCATTCCCACATCTGTTGTTTAAACATTATAAGATTTTGCTCAGAAGAGATATCCTAGTGATCCAATGGAGTGGAGCTTCTTTAATTTTTTTCAGCAGGTGCCAATGGCAATGTTATGCAGCAGAAAAACAGTGCCGTGAAAGATGAAATCTGTAGCTCCACTACAGTTTTTTCAAAGCTAGAATCCAAAACTGCCACTTCATTTTCTTGAGAGTATTTTTAAAAATTACACCACATGGAAGCTAGAATTTGGGAAAAGAAATCTAAAATTTCCAAATGGGTGCTGCAAATTTTTAGCCCCCCTCTCCAGATTCCATGAAAATCTTTGTCCTTCAAAACTAGCCGCTCCAAAATTTTAGCTAAAACTTCAAAATTTGCAATTTCTTGTTAACAAGATCTTGTGAGACTACATGGGCAGCACAATCGGGAGCCCTAGCTCGATTGATGGGACCTCACCCTAATACAGCAACAGAGAGGACTAGATCAGACATTTCTAATTTCTTCTAATAACCATTCATTTTGCCCCAAATCCAATGAATAATACTGCACAAGATCTAAAGCATTGCAAAATATAGCTGGACCATATTCTCCACCGCTGCATAGCTCCAATTGCTCCATACCACAAAATGTAGCAAAATTCTCCTATGCACCCATGATCATACTAGACAGTCAACCTAAGTACTACAGTAAATTAAAAAACAGCGGCATTTCAACCCAGACAAGATGCAATGGCGTATTCTGTTGCAAGCGAAATTTAAAACCTCCGCTGCAGAGAAGGTTAAAAAGGTCGGGAAAAAAATGCTGTAGGTGCCTGTGGAGGATCCCGGTTTAGTATTTTGATGCGGATTTGCAGCTATAAGTTTAGTATAAACCTAGTGAAAAAAAATTACCGTACAAATCCAAAACAAAAACCAAAAAACCCTATTCGCTGCATAACTTTAACCATACACGCAACTTATTATCTCGATGTCAACTTCGTATTTGCATCCGGAGAAACCGTTCAAAAAAAAAAACTGTCTGATTCCACAAGAATGGCAACAAAGCCTAAACACTGACAGATAAAGTTAAAAGAAGTAAATGCAAAATTGTACTTACGTTGCTTCCTTTCCAGGCTTGATAAACTCGCCGTTCGCCTGTAGCCTGATCCATACTGTACGCCTCCGCCGGCTCAGGAATCCGGGGAATAGGAGCTCCATACATCTCTATCAGAACCTGTTTTCCCAAACCGCATTAAAAAATATATAATTTCGCAGACTTCAAAAGCGAGGAATGCTCACTGGATTTCCTTAAATGTAATCGTTTTTTCTACTCGTTCCCCGCCCGGTGCCTCGAACATGCTACCTCCATTAAAACCAAACCCCAAGGCATAGGAACGGCGCGGATACAGCACCAATCTTGACGATTTTAGGTTCGTTGGAAAGCGCAGTAAAGACAGATTAAAGATTACAGAGTGCCGTTCTGAGATTTCTTGACTACTTATTTTTCCAAAGATCATGGAAGTGGAGTTCGCTTCTTTAATCTCTGAAAACCCTCCTCCTTTCGCAAGCGTTTCTGAGGATTTCTTTTGGCTTTGCCTGCTCAACGCCCCAGCACGAGAACATGGGTGACAGGCCCGCTTAGTTCCGTTGCCACGTCATCGCTGACGTGGTAAAATATTCCCCTCTTGTCTTACTTTCCGAAGCCCGAAAGGCCTTCAGTGATGACGTGGTGAGTTATGAATGGTTGGTGAGATGACGTGGACAACTGATTCATACTTTTTTGGTTGAATGGTTCGTTTATACTTGTCTGCAGTTGGTCGCCGGTCAGGAGGTGATAATTTACCGGCTGCTGACGGTCAAAAGGGGCCCGTTGCCAGCTTGTCCGACGGCCCATACTCGCTGTAAATAGAAGTAGGAGGAGGAAATTTAGATAATTTTGTAATAAAATATATAAATCAATCGTTATTACTGCGCGTTTACCTTGACTAAAGGTTGTCGCAGTCAACGGTGGGGGAATGTCATGTGTGAAAGGGTTGTTAACTGAGTCCACGTGGCTTGTGTTGAAATTTAGAGTAGAAATTTAAGTGTTTTTTATAATTATGGAATGGAATGGAATCCTTTTATAATCGAGGACCTCACTCATAAGTAGGGAATAGTTACGTGATAATTTAGAATTTTATCTTTGGAAATAGCGCTTTATTTTTATTTTTTTATAAAGGGAAAATATTTTTTTATATATATAATTTAGGTTAATTAATTAAATGTAAATAATATGTCACAATTAATTAGCCAATAGGCTTTTATATGTGAGCATTATAGTGCTCAGAAAATTGTCTCACGTCCGGAAATTTTTCTAAACCTGTCGGTTGTTCCTATCGGCGTATTTCTTGAACCTTCTATGGGTGCAAGTGTTAGTTTAGATTGATTACAATGATAATTGGAAATGATAAAGTGTGTACATTAGTGTTGTTTTAGGAAATTAAAATGTAAATGGATTAGGTACTTAGCAAATGGAACAATAATGCACATTAAAAATTGATGTAGTTGTCTAGTGTAGAAAAAATAGATGACCTTGGTATACTGGCTATCCTCAAATTTTGTGCAGACTTGTAACTCTATGCAAGTTGATTCTATATAACTATGGATCAATTATGTGTTGCACAGATCTAATCCCTATGTTGGGATAGGTGTGTCATACACCTGGCAATTGATGTGTTTGAAATTAGTTATTTGATATTATTTTTTATTTATTATTTGTGAGCCCACATGGAAAAGGGCATCCCACTTATGACTTGGTCATTATGTCATGTGTATGTCTTATTATGATGTGAATAATGGTGTGTAACAGAATATCTTGTCATTAAGGAGGTGTAAGAGCATCGATGACAAAGATAGTGGTGTAAGAGATATTAAAACATGTAAGAGCATGATTTCGGGGGAGTTATATTGTTGACTAGAAATCTTGACCAACTTTATGACACATGTTATGACGTGTTGTAAAGCATCTTTTGAGGGGGATAATGAAGCGTCCAAATTGGTGAATGGATTATGATAGAGTTATTGAGCATTATGACAATGTAAGAGCATCTACTATTATCAACAGGTTGACTCGTCATGGAGGGGGCATTGGAATTTGGGACCTAGATTTGGGTGTCATATTTGGGTCATGGTATTAGCTCATGGCTTGTAGTTTACCACTTATGATTTCTTGTATTGGATCTCCTTTATATTGGGTGCTTGGATTGGAGCCAGGTATGCATTGTATGATTGACTTACAAGTATTGTTATGTTGTCAGAGTAGCTCTAGAATCCTAATTTTGGTGATACTCATATAAAGGCATAGAATGAAATGTGTATTGTAATCTCTTAATTGCTAAATAATATAATTTGTTTTGCTTTGGAGTGTGGGGTTTTTCTCGCGAAAGAGTTTTCCCCATTAAATCATCTTGTTATGGTATAATCTATATTTCTATTCTTTTCTGTAACTATGAGATTATTGTTTTTTACACATACCTCCCCTCAAAGTTTAGAATAGGAAGTGTATTCCACACCATTTCTTCCTTTCACCCTAACATGTGGTTTTGATCATTGCAGACTTCTACTATCTGATTCACTGAAACCTCTGCTCTCTACTGACGATTAAGGACTAGAGGTATTTAAAAATACCTTGGAAAAGTCATAAGATTATAAGAGCCAAGTTCTCTTAGGTTGATTCCCTTGATTAAACTAGCTTTACGGTCATGACAAAGATTAACAAATAGTAGACAAACACGCATGTGATCTAGATGACGATTCTAATACAATATTTTGATTCTTTTTAGTGCTCTGAGCAAAGTGTTCCTTCTATGCTCTGGCATTTTGAATGCTTCCAAGACGTGTTTTAATGCTCAAATGAATGTCTTTAAATACCAAGACATGATGAGTCATCACACAAATGTGTATCAAGTCAACTCCCCACGATTATGAGGAAAGGATAGGAATCAACAATTTGATTTTTGAGTCAAATCCATGTCGTGTGAGATTGATCCCACATGTCGCATAAATGACCCAAGACAAGGAATATGGAATCTCCAAATTAAGAATAGATGTATAGAAGTGTGGGTTGATAAATGAGTGGAATGTATGTGAATTGGTACAAATAGGGTCAAGATAAGTTTGGATGTATGGGAATGTGTGTAGGTGATCATAGGAATGGATAGGGATCAGGGAAGAAGTCAATCTTAGCACAAAAGTATGTCACATGTCACTATGTAATCGTATTAATGCATTCTCTCAAAATGGGGCCAAAATTAAATGAGAATTGGCATGAGTATGCAAATTTTACCCTCACAAGCTCTCAATTTTTCAATCATTACCTATAAGGCGAGGATAAAAAATTCCCCTACCAAAGGTGAAAACAAAGGTGAGTATTTCAAGGTGTTAAAATAAGTGATAGGGTGAATACATAATAACTCCAATAAAATTTACTACCTTTTCAAAATGCTCCCAATGTCCATGAATGGACTAAAGTCTTTTACTTTCCAAGTACCATAATAACATTCCACCATTTGCTTTCATGAGCAAGTACCTCAAACAAAAGGTGTGGCATTTAACAAAGAGATGTGTTATGTTTAATTCTTGCAGTGAAATGTGTAATATGTTTTGAATTAGAGGTGAACATGAAATTAATTTAAAAGTGTAATTGAGGGAGGAAAAAAATTATACAATATAAATGCAAGTATTTTGTAATTTATTGCTCAAATGTTGTAATTTACTTCTGTTTGAGAATTATGCTAAAAATTTTGTAAAAAATTACTCAAGTGTGAAAGCAAAACTAGTTAAGTATATTTATCAAAGTTGAGCTAGAAATTTTTGCATGAGCATTCATAGCAAGAATTTAGTTTTAAATAAGCAGATGATGTTTATAAGACTTTCAAATTTTGTAAAGTAGTTAATGCTTGATGAAATAGTTTTGATAAGCTTCTAGTACCATTTTTTAAGAGTGGATATGCTAATCCAGAAAGAAAAAAATTAACACTTGTCAGCAAAAAGACGAGACATCCATATCAAAAGTTGTCTCTATTTAAATAAAAGACTTAAAGATTGAAACTTTGCTCAAGTGGCATTGTTGATTCGTAATACCCCAAACTATAAGTTGGAAATACAAGGTATTTGCATACATTGCATTCTAAATGTTAGCAAGAATAATATTTTGAAATGCAAAATTTACATGAAAAGAGGAAAGCATTCTCTATTGCAACACCATCATGCTTATTTGCACCATGACTATACAGATGCCCCTATTGAGTTGTTTGCCTTCAACAAAGGTGAGGATCCCACATGAAAAGTTAGGGACACTCCTAGATGAGAGAGGCCCATTACCTCCCAACATTGCTTCCCAAAGCAATATGTGCAATCTTTTGCTTCCTATGGACTTTATACCAAGATGGTTTCGAAGATATTGTTGTTGTTACTAGTGGCTTGAATGAAATTGGCAAATTAAAATATAAAGTCTATTACATAAGCAGTCATAAGCAAGACTATGGCTAAATTGAAAATAATTGATTACAAAAATTAGTATTTAAAATAAAATGAGAAGAGACAATCAAAAAAAGGAAATAGAAGTATCCTTACCTACCACTGAGATACTTTGTGCAATTGTTGCATCCTCTTGTTCAATTGAAAAAAATTCAAAAGCAATAATATGTACATTTTTTTATCCTATAGTAGAAGGAAGCTATTTGTAAGAAAGAATATATAGTTAGTAAACAATTTATTTATTTTTTCTTTAGTTTGTCAGTATGTTAGTTGAACATCAAGGATGAGTGTACCTGGTAATACAATATGTTGGTTATTGTCCAATATAGTTTGCATTGATTACAACATTATTTTGATTGAGAGTGAGCTGTCCATTTGCATTGAAGTCTCACAAGATGAAGACAACTATTGATTTGTCTTCAATGTATTCTTTATTTGTAATGCTTTGTAGCTCAAGGAGCAAGAGTTGAATGATGGGTTTGTCGAAAGAATAATGTAGTGTTTCATTTTTCTTGGTTGCTATAATGCCTTTGAGATAGAGAATATATTTAAAGATAGCTTGTTTGTTGCATTTAATACATTGAGCGATTTGATCTTGTAGTGTTCCAAAGTTGTTAATAATTGCATGTTGGGTAAAAGGCATGTGATGGGTTTGCTACTTTGAAAATTCCATGAACCTACAACATATGACAAATACTAGAATCTGAACGGAGATTCCGGGTTCGCTTTATCTTCCTCCCACTCGGGTGGGGGGTTATATTCCCTCGGCTTCGAGGGTTCTAGGTAAACCCTCAGGGGGCAATAGAATGGCAGTTAAGTTGGCAAACCCTCAGATATAGTTCATGGCTAGGTTACAGAGATTTAATCCACTTAACTATAACTACTAAGAAAGGTAGGGAATCAGTTTACGACATAGGAACCTACAACGTATGACAAAGTAAGTATTATTATGTTCGAGAAACACTTTTTTTTGGTAATTGTCAAAATTCAAGAGTGTGAACTTAGTTACCTAAAATGTTGAGTGTGGTAAGTTGTATAAACAATCCAAGGTTCATTTATTAATGAGTTTTCCAATGTATGTTGATTGACATGTATGGAGTGTCTTTTCTTTTGCATCAACTCATTTTACACTGTTTCTAAATAGCACTGTTGGGAATTCATTCCATTGAAATTGTTCTTTCATTGTAGATAAATGTTGTGCTAAATTTGGATGCATTTCTACCTATCTTTTGTGGTCAAAAGAGTTAAGGTGTATTTTGGGTTGAAAAGATATTTTAGGAATAAGAGATTGTAAACTACATTGAAGTAAGGAGTTGAGAAAATATTAACACATATGCTTTGTCCAATTCAAAATCTCCATTTTTTATGTTGACAAGAAATTGAAAAGTTGTCTTTTTAGTGGCAATGATAAGTGCACCTATAGATCTAATTACATAATCATTTGTGCTAGTGAGATGTTATTTAATGGTGGTGCTTGGTATGAAATTATAATCTTGATGCTATGATTTCAATGGTACCTGATTGGTTCAAGACAAGTATACAATCACAATCACCACAATCATATTTAGTTCTAAGAATAATCTGGAAGCCTAAACTATGGATAACTAATCTTGGAGCTATTTTTTCTTCATACTGATGGAAAAGGTCACCAATCAAGTTGAAGTTGATTATCATCATAGCTTTGTCATCTATCAAATCAACACAAAGGACCTCTCATGTATACTACGATGCCATCACCTTTGAATATATTTCCAACTTTGTGGGCATTGAGATCTTCAATTGCTATTGAGTTTTCATTTTTCTAGTTTTAATCTACAAGTAGTATAACAAGGTGATATGATGGATGAAAAATTGAATTTGGATAGTATAAATACAAATAAATAATGTTCGTTTGGTTGTTTGTTTATTGTTATTAGAAAATATAAATGTAATAATAAATTTTGTATATATATGTGCAACTTTATGAAAGTTGAATCAATTCCATGTCACACAGATCTAATCCCTAATGCATGTTTCCAATATTATATATTGTAGACTTCTACTACCTAATTTGCTAAAATATCTACTCTCTGCTGACAATTAAGGATTGGAGGTATTAAAAATATTTTGGGAAAATTGTTGGATCATAAGAGCCAAGTTCTCCTAGGTCAACTCCCTTGATGAGACTAGCTTTATGGTCATGACAAAGATCAACAAATAGTAGGCATGCGTCCAAGTGATCTAGATGTTAATTATGATGCAATGTTCTGATTCTTTTTAGTGTTCTAGAGAAAAGTGTTTGTAAAAGTGCTTCTTGTATGGTCTAGGTTTTTAAATGATTCCAAGATGTGTTTTAATGCTCAAATGAATGTCTTTAAATAACAATACATAATGAGTTGTCACACAAATGTGTACCAATTCAACTTCTAATAGTTATGAGGAAAGGATGAGAGTCATCAATTTGAATTTTAAAATTTTGATTTTTGAGTCAAATCCATGCCATGCAAGACCAATCCCACATGCGGTAAAAATGAATTGAGACAAGGAATATGGAATCTTGGGATTAAGAATGCAATACAGAAGTGTGGGCTAATAAATGAGTGGAATGTATGGGAATTAGTACAAATAGGGTCAAGATAAGTCTATATATATGGAAATATGTGTGGGTGATCATATGGATGGATATGGATCGGGGAGGAAGTCAAACTTAGCACAAAAGTGTGTCACATGTCGCTATGTAATTGTATTAATACATTCTCTCAAAATGAGGCCAAAATTAAATGGGAATTGGCATGGGTATACAAAATTTACCCTTACAAGCTCTCAAATTTTCAATCATTACCTATGAGGTGGGGCTAAAAATTTCCCCTACTAACATAAGGGTGAAAACAAAGGTGAGTATTTCAATGTGTCAATATAAGTGATAGGGTGAAAACATGCCAACTTCAATAAAATTTTCTACCTTTTCAAAATGCTCCCAATGCCCATGAATTGACTAAAGTTATTTACTTTACAAGTGCCATAATAAATTTCCACCACTTATTTTTCACTCAAGTTCACCTCCATGCATGCATATTTGATCTAGGCAGGTGTATATTTGAACTAATGCACATACTTTAACTCATAGATCTAAAGTGGTAGGATGTGGACTATTGAAACTTGCTTGCCTTGGTTTCTAGGATACGAATCATTGTAAGGATTACAACATTTAGTAACACCTTTTTGAATTTATTAAATTTTGAGGGTCGCATTCTCGTCAATTGAACCCTTTGTTGGACCGCCTTTATGGCTAAAGACATGACAACTTCAATAATATTTGCTTTTTCAAAATGCCCTTAATACCCATGAATTGACTAAAGCCTTTTACTTTCCAAGTGCCATAATAAATTTCCATTGCTTGCTTCTATGAGCAAGTACCTCAAATAAAAGACACCAAATGTCACTTGTTGGTGTTTAATAATTGTCATTGCCAATTGTTATATGCAAATGAAGTTTTTCCAAAAAAATCTCATATTTTTAAAACCTAACATGAATATATCCTCACATTGATATATTTATATCTTATTTCTGTATTTTATAACATTGTTTTGAGGTACTAGTGTGCTTTATATTTTCCTTTGTCATATATTCATTATAAATTTAAGTGAAAAAGAAAACAAATAATCCCTAAGCTTTAGTATAGGCTAATCCAATAGGAAGCATACACATAAGCAAAAATCAACCAAGACTAAAGATAAATTGTTGGTGTTTGTCAATTCGAAAAACATGTTTGTGATACTTAGAAAGGAGGTGAGAAAGAAAATAATGCTTAGCTCTATGATTGAATAATGTTGCTAGTAGATGTCGATTCTAAAGTATTTTAGTCTTTTGCCTCAAATAATGCAATCTAATAATATGATAAGTGCTTATATTTTGTATCTAAAATGTTCTTTCTTGGAGGATGAGCTCATGGATCTAGTATACGTTAGTGATCACACTCTGGTCCTCTACACCCAAACTTGTCTTTACCTTCACTTGGAATTTTTCTCTTCTACTTGTTTTGTTGATATCAATCTACTTTGCTCTTCCTGACAACTTGGAGATTAATAGTATTTAAAAATACCTTAAAGGATTATCAATAGGTCACAAGGAGCTTTCACCTAGATCAATCCTTAGAAAGTATATAAAGATTGAAGACAAGAAAATGTCTAAAATGTAGATTTGTTACTAATTTTAGTGCATTGAGATCCAAGTGTTTCACTATGGACTACTCTTTTAATGCTCTAGGATGAGAGACTATTGAATGATCATGAGATGAGGAGATGATTTTTTGATAGGTAGAATGAATACAATAAATGTCTTTAAATATTATCACATAACATCATATCATGTAAGCATGTGTTTAGTTGGCTTTGGTCAAGAAAGGTAAAGGGAGCCAATCGACCAATTTTGGGTTCTTGAATTTAAATCAGGGTGGGCTGAGTCCATTCTCATGAGGATATCCTCGCAACCATAGATCCATCTTGGAATAGATAAGGGGCCAAATCGAAGTGCATAATGGCTAGATTAATATAGGGGTACGTATAGATGTGGTAATCAAGCAAATAGGGTGAACATATAGGGAAATGTTGACATATGGATAAGTATATAGGGATGTGTGCATATTAAGGTGAATAAAGGATAGGTGAATAACCCTAACTTTGCACAAGATTGTGTCATGTATCACTATGTATATGTATCAAGGCATTTCCTTGAAATGGGCACAAAACTAAATGGGGAATGACATGGATATTCAAATTTCACCGTTACATTTTGCCTCCATTTTGAGGTGTACATAAATCCTAAATGATCACACATCTCAAAATATGTAGCACTCATAAACATGCATGTAAAGTAAGTATCCAAACAACCAATGGATATGTCAATAGGGTCCATATAAAGTAATGAACCCTACAAGACATGATCACATGGGTATGTCCTTTAGAATGCATTCTCCATGAAGACCTATAAAATAGATAAAAATATTCCATGACTAGATTCTTACTTAAAAGTGAAAATCAAGAACAAAACATGAATTTTGGTGATCGTATATACCCCCTTTCAATTAATTACTCCTAAAGGGTGCAAGGAGATGAAGGAAAGAGAGATTCATGCATAAAAGGAAATGTAGATTTAAAGAGAACTATGTGTTGATGGTTGTTTTGGCACATCAATCTAAGTAGAAAGAAGATCACTCTACTTCTCTTGAAAAGGTGACTAATATGAAGGATCAATGCCTTCAAGGTCTCTACTGGTTAGGTCACAACAATGTTGGAGCAACTGAGTGGTCTATGTGATTGTTTATTCAAGGGGCTTGTGTTGGTAAAATTAATCTCTAGACGAATGTGATCAAAGTCTCTATGGAAGATAAATATAGATATAAGATCAATGGATCTTAGTTCTAACCTAAGCTAATTTGATTGTAAATAAAATGCAAAAGAAAGTAAAGGTTAAAGAATTGTAGAAAAGTAAATGGACAACCTCTGTGTCTGATTCTCACTCCACTTGATAGATCTAGCAAAATTCAATATAACCTATAACAAAATGATCAGTATTTCACTTAGTCATGAACACTACAGATGCAAGATTCTAAGGAATTGATGAGAAATTGGAATGGAGGGTATGAAAACACCATATTATATGCACATAAATCAAACCCTATCCCTCAATCTCATGTAAAAACATAAAGCAATTTAGCACTTGTGGAATCTTACCAAGATATTTCAATAATAAAATGAGAACAGAAAACACATTACCACCAAAAGGTAGGTGTTACATCCCTAACTTTGACTATGTTTTACTTTTTACTTTTGAAGTAATTAGTAGATGATTATGCATGATTCAATGATTTGACGTTTAGTAAAAATGTCTAGAAAAATCAATGTTTTCATGAGTTATGTTTATTTGGCTATATTTGACATGTGTTTATAAGTTGTCAAGATGTTATTATTTCATAAGGATTATGAAATAATTATTGATACACTAATCTCGAGTTGGTGATTGCAAGTTGCATTCAAGAAACAGGTTTCTGCCCCTCCGAGAAAGGGAGGGAGAGGATCATCGAAGAGAAAGGAATAGATATAAGGAAAAGAACAGTTTGTCACCATCTTAAGTCTTGTGCTAGTACAAATTAGTGAACTTAGTTGAGTCAGGTAAGTGATACTCGACCCTTTTGGTTTAAGTTTATTTTTCTCGATTCAACAAATTGTTGATGTCATTTAGAGTATTATTAAATGTTGTCTAACGTCAACCTAGTCGTTTTGGAGATATCGACGTTGCCAAGGTTGAACGTTAGTCATTTTGCAACTAAGACGACTTTGTGTCGAACATGGCGTTCTTTATCTCGTAAACAAGTTTATGTTTGCGACCTCAATGGCATAATTGGTATAATTGATAATATGTTTCTTGTTAGTAGTTTTGACGTCGAATTCCATATTTCATCTAATTAGAATCGACATGATTCTCTTCTATACGTGAAGGTGAGAATATCTCGACCCAATCACATTTTGTACGTAAGTTTGTGTCACATTATTATAAACCCTATTGAGATTAATACCTAACCTTGTTTTTAGACTACTATCATATGTGCATGCTCTCAAATTGAGAAGTAGTGGTTGTTAGTGGGTTAAATGATAACAACCTTCTTATTAGAAGAAACATACCTTCTTAACCAATTCAATAGCTTTGAATGCTAATTGAAGGGTTGTTGTATGTGTGAGGTAGTGGTATTTAATAACCACGTTTCCCTCTAGTTGCATGCTCGAGATAAAAGCATTTATGAATTTTTTGTGCTATAGAATTACTATAGTGGATGTGTAGGATCATGGTTTAATTATTTATTCTAATCTAACTATCTCATGGCTTTCTACACACTAAAAACTACTTCACTCCACGAAGGTTTAGGAGTATGGTGTAGTGCTTTGAATTGATTGTGAGTGGTCTTTTATGACCTTAACCGCTTTATTTTTTGCATACCTAACATGGGCAGTAAATATTGCAACCACAAAAGGGAGTTGGGAAAGTGGTCATTAAGAGCCACTACTCCTCGACGTATGCATGCTTCAAAAGATGAGGTAAGGCAAAGTTTTTACCTATTTGACTAGGAAGTATGTATTAGTAAGCCTTTAAAATAGGCTATATCATCAGCTTGATGGGGAATATACTCCGTGAGTACACAAGAGATAAGGTTGGTTTTTGCATGAAGTGGAACATGGTTTATTGTAAAAGAATAAAAACCACTTGTTGGTTGGAAGTTTCCAAACTCCTTAACTATTTCGAGAGGAGCCTTTTAATAGGGGGAAGTAGTGGACGGTTGCAAGGGTATTCTGTGGGGGAGAAACCATAGACTATGTTAGACACAAAGGAATAGAGTGAAAGAGACTGCGGGGGACATCGACACTTTACTTTCTAATCTTGTCCAAGACTCATGACTCTACTTGGAGATGTTTGTGTGATAGAGAGATAATAGACCTTGCCATCGATGTCCTTCAAGATGATACACAATGAATATGGAATGTTATCTATGACTTTGTTGCTACAGAAAGGAGTCCTAAAAGCGGACAGAGCATGCATATCTTGGAATGATAGCCGGTTGGTTATTGTGTTAAGAGAACAATAGTGAGGGGTATCTAAAAAAAGAAATTCATGAGGTTTAAGATTTGAGAAAAATCAAAAGAATAAGTGTTAAGGAGGGTTTTTAGAGCAGGGTTCTATGTGGTCACCGCAGATGTTCTCTCAGGAACATAGTACGAGTGGTGGACAATAGAAAGGGAGACGATGTTCTTAGGGATTCTTTCATCAAAAGAGATTATAGGTAAGGGTATTCAGTCCCTGGCTCAAATCCTATTAGTTCTCTTTAGTATGTTATTCAATCATGATGCATGAGCTTATGTGTTTATACATATACACAATATTGTTTGGATATGAACAAAGGTTTTATATTCTTTAAGTTGTATAGAATTTTGTTTATATATATTTTGATACCTCTCGTATGCTTCAGGGGTACCTGAGATATATTATTTAAATAATTGGCTTTGTGTAATATGAAGTCAACGTACATATGTACACAACCCTTGTGCTTTTGTGGTCGTTAGAGTAAGCTTATTGCTATTTGAATGTAAGGTACAATAGCTTTCACAATGTATATATATTGTTATATGACCAGTTAAATCTGATTAAACGTAGTTTATATCTTCTATGTTATAAACCTTGGTAGAGAAAGGCTGAGTAGGTTGTAACTTAGAATATCTTAGTTTAGCAGAGAAGCTAAGAAAGGTTATTTTGGGTCTTTCTAGAACCCAGTGAAGACTTAGTAGTCGAAACCCAAGAGTTTTATCGTTTATGATTATAAACTTTTATGATATCTATTTTCTTATCTTAGTGTTATAGAAAGATAATGATAGCGTCATGAACTAGTAAATGATATCCATTTTGTATGTAACAATAAGGAGATAAATTATTCTAATATTTAAAGGATATCATGCACGAGTTCATAATCTATTCTAAAATTAAGAATGGTGAACTCGAGAATCTTAAAAGATTGAGGGTATTGTATTGGAATTATCTTAGACTCAAAACTATTTGGGTTATTAGTTTGACTTTAGTCAAGAATGACTATATTATTACTAGTGTATTCGTATTCTTTGAGTAACAAGGATTTGTATAGTGCCTAAGTGGTTAAGAGAAACCAAAGGGTAATTTATTTATATTGTATTATTATGTTTTGTACTTTGATTCAAAGTAAATAGTGGAAACTAAGAAAACGAAAGTTGATCCATTAGTCTATGTGGAAGACTATGGTAGATCCATAGTTGTAATCTTGCTTTTGGAAGCATTTAATCACTAGTTCTCCAAATAGAGACTTTGATGAGATGATGTTGTTATGATATTAAGTGACTATGTTACGAAAATTGTTAGTATCCATCAAGATGTTATATGGATGAGGTCATACCTCGCATACTATGCTTATTCATGTTATGTGTTTTGCGATTTCAAACAATGCCAAGTGGTCTAGGGAAGACTAGAGGTATTTTATTCTCATGTTTTGTTATATATATATATATATATACTGGAAAACAAGGATGTTTGATATTTACATGTATTGGGTTAGAGAAGTTAAACCCTAATATTAAAACAAGAAGGGTTTAGGAAGTTACCTATTACTCTTATGTCAGATGTGACATTGTATATATATATATATATAAACTTTTTGGTCGATAGTGAAAGGTCAATAAAACCATAAAGCAAGACAAGAAGAGTCTTTGTAGTACTTTCTCAAATTTAAGTGATTCTATGATAGAATCGAAACTTGTTTTAATGCATCAAAGATGTTTCATATTTGAGTTAGAGAGAAGAGTGAGAGAAGGTCATAGACCCTAGAAGTTGCAAGTATGCAAAGAGGGAATCTCTGAAAGGTTAGAATTACCTAAACTTACATATATTGCATGTATATCCTAGATTGAGGATTATTTCTAAGTCAAATTGACTAGAATGAGTTTGCAGTACAGACAAGTTTGTGTCTAGAGTTACTAAATGATGAAAGTCAAATTGTAGGGTCAAATAGTCTCTAAGTCAAGTTAGAGATGTGTGTCTAGACGGCATGACCAACCAATATGATCATACTCAACTAGAAGGGGTCTAGAGTTGTATGGTCAATTGAAGTTATGTAGGATACAACACTAGGACTCAGATGACAAAAATTTGTTGTTTCCTTATATCTATACCCTTGATGAAGGGTAGGGGCAGTTCCAGAAAGGAAGGTGTGCAGGGGACCACCGGTCTATGGTTGGAGGAAAAGCACTCAGATGATGCTCTCCCTCTGAAGCAGAAGACTTGTGGAGGCTCGTGAAGACAGGTATTAACATTCCAGATGCGATGTACTCCATGTTATGGCTCATGACAGTCAAATTTATGAGGTAAAACCATTCTTTATGCCCAATGCATTTTATTTATTGTAAATGAAAAGTGATAGGATTTCACTATGATTCTAGCTTTGATTATGTTATGATTTCAAGGTTGAAATTACATAGAAAGTTGTATTCTATTTCTTGTGTTTTTGCATATGTTATTTAATTAAAAAAAATCTCTCATGTTTACCATGTTTATTTACTTCTTGTAAATTCTTGAGTTTACTCGAGTATTATGAGGAGGGATGTTACATATGGTATCAGAGCTAACCAGGGTCAACACATGGACCTATGAGCTCATTACGAGAAAACTCGTTGAACATTCAACAGATTGGCTAAGGTTTGAACTGTTTTGATGCTAGAATGGCATAGAGAAAACCAAGAAGATTATCAGGAAAGCTATTTTGCAAAACTTACCCAAGTTAGCGGTTAAGAAAGAACCAATTGAGGAGTTAAAACTCCAAGAATAAATAAACTCTGTTGAGGATGTATAACAGAAAGATTCTGAGACTTTGACTAGAAAGGTAAAACCTTGGTCAATTTCTAATTAGACTAAGAGCTCAGGTAGAGTAGTGTCTGTATGAATTCAAGATCACTCTTAAGAACTGAGGGATGGGAAGATCCAGAAGTAATCAACAAGGTGCAGGAGCAACTGAGTGTTGAAGATCCTATAATTATATCAAAGATACATAGATAAGATGGGTTCTTGTCTAACCCCTAGATGGCTTGGAATGAGCCAAGTGGAATAAGAAGGATCATTTAAGGACAAGTAGTGATATATTGGCATAGAATGCTAAGAAAAATTATACAAGACTTAGAAGTGTTTTTGTTTTCCAAGATTCACGAGAAAATCGATTGACATATATAAAGAAATGTGCACAAGAAGAGATGAATAAGAGTTCCCTAATAACTCATGAAGCCTTTTGGAAAAAGGTGTCAATGTGTGGTAGAGGATGTAAATAAAGAGGATCCTCTCAAGCAATATTTTGATAAATAAAGATTGGGATTAGAATCATTCTTTGAAACTTTTGTTAAGAGTTTGCATAAAGTTTGTAAAATAATTCATAACAATTGTAAGGAGAAGATATTAGTTATTCTCATGGCATTTTGGCCAAATAGTTGAGAACTATGTATTTTGCCTCTTGGAAGAGCTAGAAAGCATAATTGCAATGGTGAATGTAATCATCACTGAGGTATTTAGCTAACGTTGTTTAAGTTTTGAATAGGTAACCTACTTAGTGAGGTAAGGAATAGAGGTTTGTAACGCAGAACAAAGGGAAGAAGCTTATGTTCCAACTGTAATCCCTGTGTGTTGCTGTAACATGATCTTATAATATCATCTAAGTGATGAATGATAGATACTCCAGGAAATAGGAGTGAATGTGATTAACCTTTTTATTTGCAAAAAAATTTAGCATGATGAAAGATTTAAGGGACTTACTGGTTTGTTGTGCTTGTACCACGATTTCTAATCCACTGTAAGTTTTTGGAAAACCCGAGTGCAGTGTAGCAATCTACTCCCTTGTTAGTGACTTGGTTAGTCACGTAGTGCATAGTAAGTATTCCTCTGGATTTTGACACTTCCTTGGATTTTTGGAAAAATCCCTTTTAATACTTGCAAGGATTGTCATTGTTTTATTCCCTTATTTTGGAATAGTCTAGCCACCGAATTTTGATGATTGTCTATTTTATGACTAGTTGGTCAAAATTTGATTCATTGTCAAAAATGAGCTCATTCTTTAGACTTATTGTTGAAAATGAAATTGCTAATACTTTGTTATTGATTTAAATTATTGTGGTGGCTATACTAGAACATTTTGGTTGTTCACTATGTTTGATGTAATGTTCATCTCTATCATGTCCTAGATGGGCCTCTGATGGATTGTGTAAGGAAGTAAATTGTAGAAAATGCACTTGGTATATTCCTAATTTTACAGAAGTAAGAAACCTTATGTACTAAGAAATTTGTTCCAAACCCTAATCAAGTCACCCAGGAGTGACTAAACTCAGTCAATGTGAAATCTCTTTATTTCTAGAAAGGAATGAAGACTGATGCTGCAAGATTTGTAGTAAATTGCCAGAGAGGGTAACTCAAGCTTTAAAAGATTATCCTATCTTAGCAGATAAACCCTTTTAGGGTTATACATTTAATATGTAAGATACCAGAATGAGGTCTTATGCTGATATCACCTTTTGAACCTTGTGTTATTATATGTGGGTGGGACAAGTAGTCCAGTAAACCCTAGGTCAGTAGTTCTCCAAGTCGAGCAGGGTGATGAACCATGACTGCGTTCATTGTGAAACGTCTATTTATACAAAAACTATGGCCATAGTGAGTGTTGTTGCCACCACGTGCACTCGTCAATTCACCGTACTCCAGATACTTAGCTAACCAAAGTTGTCGTACTTAGTAGGAGGGTATCCTTAGTAGTGCAATAGAGTTGGTTAAGTGGGGGTACACACTAGAGCTCAGAAGGCAACTGAGAGGGTTCTCAACACAACCTTTCATTGAAGGGTAGGACCACTTCCAGTCAGGAAGTGTACGGAGGACCGCTTATGTCCATGGTTGGAGGTAAAACAACTAGATGATGTTGTCCCTCTCTTCAGTGGTGTGCCGAGTCTTAGAGGTTACTTGAACCAGATAAGGAATTTTGATCCTTTCTCTTGTATCTACTTATCAACTTATTTAAATGATGCATGAAAGGAATGAAATTTGTACTCGATGAATAACCTTTTTGTTACATCCCCAAAATACAAGCTAGATTTAATCAATAACTTAACATGGTAATCAGGAGCATTAGTATTAGTTAATTGATTTGATATTGTGGAAATATCTGGTTTAACTTTTGATTATGAAGTAGAAACAAATGTTAAATAGTTTTAAATGATTCTTGATTATGAGATTTGATAATGATGTACTGATTGTAATCTTGTGGTCATGAGTGTGACATAAGAAATGAATGTCCTTCGAATAAGGAAGGAGAGTATCATCCTGGAGGAAGGGGTTAGACATTGTGAAAATATAAGTTGACTAGCCATTTGAGTAATCAACTCCTATGTCCTTCTTAACCAATCATAAGTTGTCATGTGTCATGTCTTTTGTCTTTGGATTTCTATGTTCTTGGTATATTATGTGGTCAATGTAGTTATATCGACATTTCGTGATGGCCAAATAATGTTTTGGAGAACATCATCCCTAGCTGAGAGATAATAATATTTTAAGACAAAGAGGTCTCTCTTATTTATTGTTCTCAGAGTCATTATGTTATTCCTAGTCTTTCGACTAATGGAATAGTCGATTTCGGGAGAGTATCGCTCGACCCCGATAATCGGCTTAAATATTGTAAATTCTTTTATGTATTCTAAACCTTGTTATAATCCTTATCAAGGATAAAACCTTTTAATTGATTATTACCCTTATGATAATATTGTTATTATCTTTTTTTGATAAGTTTTGTTGGTGGAATATTCTTAGTGGTTAGTTGATCTTAAAGGTGGATGGGAGCTTCGAGCTCAACCATCCCATATTATGTTGGGATTGGGCCACCTTTTTAGGGGCACTACCGAGTGTGGGTAGTTGCTAGCCTTTATCAACATGGGGAGAAATTAGTTATCTCATATTATTTGTCTTGAATCTAGTCTCTCATCCTCGAAGGAAGGGAGGGAAAAGAATAGAGACTGCGAGAAAAAGAAGGAAAAATGGAGGTTGAGGTTGGATTTTTGGGAAGCTTTGAGTGATATATCTGTTCGAGGAAGAATAGTGTTAAATCAAATCAAGAAGTAGTGGAAGGAATTGCAGAATTGGCATGCATTTAACCTTTTGCTCATCTTAGGTATCTTAGATTCGTGAAATCTTTGATATTCAATGGAATAATGAGGCACGCAATGCCATGCATGATAATTATTCTTATCTCTGAATCATGGCACAAGCCATTCGGCTGAGCCTTTCATGTGTTTCTTTTTTATTATGTCATATACAGTGGTTGGGGTGTCATTCGACCAAACCCACTTAATACAATCTTTGAGTTGCATTCATACTCTAAGCCGCTTAGGTTGAGTTTGTTAAACATGATAACTATGAAATCATGCTCAAGGCATGTAGCCGAGCTGAGATTATATATATTCTTGATATATGCTTAGTCAAGCATTATAAAGATTGACTCTTTCTTAGTGAGCCTTGAGTCTTTCGACTCGGCCACACTGTATTGCATATTACCATATGAAAACTAAAGCTCAAAAGCCATAGTGGTTGAGCATTTATCTTTTTATTTGTATTTAAACCATGTCATATGGTGATAATAGTCGAACCTTTGAGTGCTCAAGGAGAGTGATATATATTACTCCCTATGTTCTTGATAAAGTATACAATCATGCAACTGTATTGAGGGTTGTAATGGCCTCATTTTCTTGTATTTAGTCTTGCGACTGTACTGGTGACCTCTAGGGTCTTATTTATATGCATACAGTCTTATGACTATTATGATGGCCGCATAGGCCTCAATTCTTTGTAGACAGTCTTACGACTGTTATGATGGTCGCATAGGCCTCAACTCTTTATAGACAGTCTTACGACTGTTATGATGGCCGCATAGGCCTCAATTCTTTGTAGACAGTCATGCGACTGTGTTGATGACCGCATTGGCATCATTTCATAGCACACTGTCTTACGACTGTAATGATAGCCATTTAGGCATCATTGTATGGTATGCAGTCCCATGACTGTGATAATCACTATGGAACACTTGATATCTTAAAACACAATCCTTAAACTGTAAGGATTGCCAGAAAGGCAATATAAATATAGATATATTTATCGGTGAACAATTGTCACCCAAATAAAAACTAGTTGGGCTCACTTGGGCAGTCGACAATGGATAGCATGTAAAACTACTATTACCCTTGTGTATGTTGAATGAACCTTGAATATAAAGAAATTTGGTTATAGTCTCTATATGAGACAGTTGAAAATAAGTTTGTAACAGGTTATAAGCTAAATCAATTTGGGATTGGAGAATAACCCATGAGCTCATTTGTTAGTAAAAGAGCCATTGATCCATAAGGAAATAACATACTTTACCATGGCAAGGAATGCCTTAAGTATCGTGAGATCGACTTCATCATAGGTGATAAATGTTATTGATATAAACATGTGAGACCAAGACAGTCATGAAATTGAAATTGAAATGAATTGAATGGAATGAGGTGACGTGGAGTCACTAATTCTGTATCTTTTATGTAACCTATTTTGTTAAAAGTAACCTTGGTTGGGAGTCGAATGTCCAAGTTTGGATTGTGATTCAAATTGATCCCATTCTCATACTAGACCTAAAGGACAAGGTCGATAAGAACTGACTGTAGGACATGATAGCTTATAAGTCAAGTTAGGGTGGTAGACACACGAGAACGTTTATTGCGTAACATCTTGTATGAAAACTTTGGCCAAAGTAATGCATCCATATCTGCATGCATTGTCGCTCCACAGTGATCTAGATGGCCTAGTGTCTCCATTAGTGTCATACTAGTTAGAGTGGATCTATAGTGTGTGACTGTGAGACATTAGGAAGGACATAACACCAGTTACTCAGATGGCTAACCAATTGATTCTAATGTCTAACCTTTCCGTGAAGGGTAGGGCCTCTTCCAGTTAGGAAGATGAGTGGGGGACCGTAGGTCTGTGGTTGGAGGAAAAGCACTAGGATGATGCTCTCCTTCCCAAGCATGAGACAAGCCGAGGCTTATGAAGACATATGTCATTGGTTCCAGATACAGTGTTTGCATTTTGACCAGTTGGTCTATTGTAATGTAAAGATTTGAATATGATGCCAAGAGCATATATTGTATTTGATTAGTGATGGACTTCACTAAAGATTGTAATGATTTACTAGATTGTAAGTTATGTTATATCTTGATTTGATAAACATGCTTAAATGATGGAAAAGAATATGTTTCTTTATGTTCAAACTTGATTATTGTAATCCATTCTTAATTGTGACTTGATTAAGTTACATACTTAAGTTAAATCTTGAGTTTTATGGAAAGTGATGTTACACTTTTTAGCTAGAAAAGTGAAAGTTGATGTTACTCTTTGTATCTTACATGATGAATAGCGGTACCGTACTTGCTTAATGTTATTAACCTTTAGTAAAATTCTCTGGTAAACATGTGTTAGAAGTGGTTGGTTGCTACACGTGGAAAGAATATCCACCTCATATGGAGTTTGTTTATAACAACTTATATAATTTTACTATCAAGAGGATGTGGTTAAGGGAAAAGAAAGGGAAGTTTTGGGAAAAGATGAAGAGATGAAACAAAAGCAAAAACAAATTGTTGAGGCAAAGCATAAATTCAAAGAGAAGGAAACTGACTTTTCTAAAACCACAACCAACTGCATTACTTTGATGGAAGCATTGAAAGAGAAGGCTGACAATCAAGCTTTGGAAATAACCAAGGCTAATAACAAAATTAGGGATAACAACAAAAATTTTGACCTAGAAGAGATAATCAAGGAGTTGACTGTCAATCCACCTACAATAGATCAAAGTACTCAGATAGATGTTTCCCTAAGGATATTTTAATTGAATATTCCTATGGATTTGTATAATTGGGAGAGGAGATGTAATTATTTAGCTAGTAATATTGTGATACTCCAGCAACAAAAAGTAATTTCTACATTGAATGAAAAGGTAAGAATGTTAAAGAAAAGTGATCACATATCAACCTTAGCTTTAGATGTACTCTCATGTAGGCCACCTAGTGGCAATTATACTATGTTCCTAAGGGAAAGACTCTTTCTTTGGAGGCTCTCACAAACCATCTCTGGTCTTACAAATTCCATTGAGAATGGACATGACTTCATGTGAATATACAGAATCGATACTCCTGAGGATCAAAATTTTCTCTGTAAACTCTTTTTGCATAACTTGCTTTTGGATGAACAGATCAAACTGATCATAAAAGATTGGCAGAAGTTATGATAGGCAAAAGTTACACAGATGCCAACCATACACTAAGATAATTCTCAGTTGAAGAAAAAAAATCTTTTGAGGGTCAAACCCCATAAAAGTTTCATAAGGTAAGGAATGTATTCCAAACCAGCTCCTGGATATAAAGGACTCTTCAAAATTCTCAAAGTTATCAATTTGATTGATTATAGAATCATTCTATTATTATCTATTACGAGGAGGTATAATGCTTTTTTATGATTTATATTTGAAAAGTATATAACAAATGATAATTATATTCTTAGAATGTTTTACAGGTACAGGATTGGGGAATGGTCATGATTGAGCTTCTTAAATGCTTAAAGTTTGCAAGCTCTGCTTGCATGATAAAGAGGTTATTCAATGCAAAGTCCAGTGAGAAAAGTATCCAAAGGGTAATATAACATGGAAATTTTACCATGATTTTATAGCAAAGATTTTCTCAATTGTATATGCTTTTGCAGGTTAAACAATTTTTTTTTTATCTTATTAAGGTTTCAGATACATTGGATCATCGAGAATGATGACTCTTACAGAGGGAGATATGTTACATCCCTAACTTTGACTATGTTTTACTTTTTACTTTTGAAGTAATTAGTAGATGATTATGCATGATTCAATGATTTGGCGTTTAGTAAAAATGTCTGGAAAAATCAATGTTTTAATGAGTTATGTTTATTTGGATATAATTGACATGTGTTTATAAGTTGCCAAGATGTTATGATTTCATAAGGATTATGAAATAATTATTGATACACTAATCTCGAGTTGGTGATTGCAAGTTGCATTCAGGGAACAGGTTTCTGGGCCCCTTCGAGAAAGGGAGAGAGAGCATCATCGGAGAGAAAGGAATAGATATAAGGAAAAGAATAGTTTGTCGCCATCTTAAGTCTTGTGCTGGTACAAATTAGTGAACCTAGTTGAGTCAGGTAAGTGATACTCGACCCTTTTGGTTTAAGTTTATTTCCTCAATTTGACAAGTTGTTTATGTCGTTTAGAGTCTTGTTAAATGTCGTTTAACGTCAACCTAGTCATTTTGGAGATATCGACGTTGTCAAGGTTGAATGTTAGTCATTTTGTGACTAAGATGAATTTCTGTCAAACACGTCGTTCTTTATGTCGTAAATGAGTTTATGTTTACGACCTCAATGGCGTAATTGGTATAATTGATAATATGTTTCTTGTTAGTAGTTTTGACGTCGAATTCCATATTTTGTCTAATCAGAATTGACATGATTATCTTCTAAACGTGAAGGGGAGAATATCTAGACCCAGTCACATTTTGTACATAAGTTTATGCCAAATTATTATAAACCCTATTGATATTAATATCTAAGCTTGTTTTTAGACCACTATCATATATTAATATTCTCAAATTGATAAGTAGTGGTTGTTAGTGGGTTAAATGATAACAACCTTCTTATTAGAAGAAACATACCTTCTTAACCAATTCAATAGTATTGAATGCTAATTGAAGGGTCATTGTATGTGTGAGGTAGTTGTATTTAATAACCACGTTTCCCTCTAGTTGTATGCTTGAGATAAAAGCATTTATGAACTTTTTGTGCTATAGAATTACTATAGTGGTTGTGTAGGATCATGGTTTAACTATCTCATGGCTTTCTGCACACTCAAAACTACTTCACTCCACGAAGGTTTAGGAGTATGGTGTAGTGCTTTGAATTGATTGTGAGTGGTCTTTTATGACCTTAACCACTTTATTTTCTGCATGCCTAACGTGGGCAGTAAATATTGCAACCACAAAAGGGAGTCGGGAATGTGGTCATTAAGACCCACTACTCCTCGACGTATGCATGCTTCAAAAGATGAGGTAAGGCAAAGTTTTTACCTATTTGACCACGAAGTATATATGAGTAAGCCTTTAAAAGAGGCTATATCATCGGCTTGATGGGGAATATACTTCGTGAGTACGTAGGAGATAAGGTTGGTTTTTGCATGAAGTGGAACGTGGTTTATTGTAAAAGAATAAAAACCACTTGTTGGTTGGAAGTTGTTAGACTCCTTAACTATTTTGAGAGGAGCCTTTTAATAGGGGGAAGTAGTGGACGGTTGCAAGGGTATTCCATGGGGGAGAAACCATAGACTGTGTTAGACACAGAGGAATAGAGTGAAAGAGACTGCGGGGGACATTGGCACTTTACTTTCTAATCTCGTCTAGGACTCATGACTCTACTCGAAGGTGTTTATGTGTGATGGAGAGATAACAAACCTTGCCATTGATATCCTTCAGGATGATACACAATGAATATGGAATGTTATCTATGACTTTGTTACTACAGAATGGAGTCCCAAAAAGCGAACAGAGCATGCATATCTTGGAATGATAGATGGTTGGTTATTGTGCTAAGAGAACAATAGTAAGGGGTATCTAACAAAAGAAATTCATGAGGTTTAAGATTTGAAAAAAATCAAAAGAATAAGCGTTGAGGAGGGTTTTTAGAACAGGGTTCTGTGTGGTCACCATAGATGTTCTCCGAGGAACATAGTACGAGTGAATAGAATGGGAGATGATGTTCTTAGGAATTCTTTCATCGAAAGAGATTACAGGTAAGGGTATTTGGTCCCTGGCTCAAATCCTATTAGTTCTCTTTATTATGTTATTCAAACATGATGCATGAGCTTATGTGTTTATACATATACACAATATTGTTTGGATATGAACAAAGGTTTTATATTATTTAAGTTGTATAGAATTTTGTTTATATATATTTTGATACCTCTCGTATGCTTCAGGGGTACTTGAGATATATTATTTAAATAATTAGCTTTGTGTAATATGAAGTCGACGTACGTATGTACATAATCCTTGTGCTTTTGTGGTCGATAGAGTAAGCTTATTGCTATTTGAATGTAAGGTGCAATAGCTTTCACAATCTATATATATTGTTATATGACCAGTTAAATCTTATTAAACTTAGTTTATGTCTTCTATGTTATAAACCTTGGTAGAGAAAGGCCGAGTAGGTTGTAACTTAGAATATCTTAGTTTAGCAGAGAAGCTAAGAAAGGTTATTTTGGGTCTTTCTAGAACCTAGTGAAGACTTAGTAGTCGAAACCTGAGAGTTTTATCATTTATGAGTATAATTTTTTATGATATCTATTTTCTTATCTTAGTGTTATAGAAAGACAATGATAGCATCATGAACTAGTATATGATATCACTTTTGTATGTAACAACAAGGAGATAAATTGTTCTGATATTTAAAGGATATCATGCATGAGTTCATAATCTATTCTAAAATTAAGAATGGTGAACTCGAGAAACTTAAAAGATTGAGGGTATTGTATTGGAATTATCTTAGACTCAAAACTATTTGGGTTATTAGTTTGACTTTAGTCAAGAATGACTATATTATTAATAGTGTACTTGTATTCTTTGAGTAACAAGGATTTGTATAGTACCTAAGTAGTTAAGAGAAACCAAAGGGTAATTTATTTATATTGTATTATTATGTTTTGTACTTTGATTCAAAGTAAATAGTGGAAACTAAGAAAATGGAAGTCAATCCATTAGTCTATGTGGAAGACTATGGTAGATCCATACTTGTAATCTTGCTTTTTGAAGCACTTAATCACTAGTTCTCTGAATGGAGACTTTGATGAGATGATGTTGTTACGATATTAAGTGACTATGTTACGAAAAGTGTTAGTACCCATCAAGATGTTATAATGATGAGGTCATACCTCGCATACTATGCTTATTCATGTTATGTGTATTGTGATTTTGAATAATGGCAAGTGGTCTAGGGAAGACTAGAGGTATTTTATTCTCATGTTTTGTTATATATATATTTTTTTGGAAAACAAGGATGTTTGATATTTCCATGTATTGGGTTAGAGAAGTTAAACCCTAGTATTAAAACAAGAAGGGTTTAGGAAGTTACCTATTACTCTTATGTCGAATGAGACATTGTTTATATATATATATTGGTCGATAGTAAAAGGGTCAAGAAAACCTTTTTGGTCAATAGTGAAAGGTCAAGAAAACCATAAAGCAAGACATGAATAGTCTTTGTAGTACTTTATCAAATTTAAGTGATTCTATGATAGAATCAAAACTTGTTTTAATGCATCAAAGATGTTTGATATTTGAGTCAGAGAGAAGAGTGAGAGAAGGTCATAGACCCTAGAAGTTGCAAGTATGCAAAGAGCGAATCTCTGAAAGGTTAGAATTACCTAAACTTATATATATTGCATGTATATCCTAGATTGAGGATTATTTCTAAGTAAGATTGACTAGAATGAGTTTGCGGTATAGACAAGTTTGTGTCTAGAGTTACTAAATGATGAAAGTCAAATTGCAGGGTGAGATAGTCTCTAAGTCGAGTAAGAGATCTGTGTCTAGATGGCATGACCAACTAGTATGATCATACTCAGCTAGAAGGGGTCTAGAGTTGTATGGTCGGTTGAAGTTATGTAGGATACAACACTAGGACTCAGATGAAAAAAACTTGTTGTTTCCTTATATCTATACCCTTAGTGAAGGGTAGGGTCACTTCTAGAAAGGAAGGTGTGTGGGGGACCGCCAGTTTGTGGCTGGAGGAAAAGCACTCGGATGATGCTCTCCCTCTAAAGTAGAAGACTCACCAAGACTCGTGAAGACAGGTATCAACATTCCAAATGTGATGTACTCCATGTTATGGCTCATGACAGTCAAATTTATGAGGTAAAACCATTCTTTATGCCCGATGCATTTTATGTATTGTAAATGAAAAGTGATAGGATTTCACTATGATTCTAGCTTCGATTATGTTATGATTTCAAGGTTGAAATTACATAGAAAGCTGTACTCTATTTCTTGTGTTTATGCATATGTTATTTAATTAAAAAAAATCTCTCTCATGTTTACCATGTTTATTTACTTCTTGTAAATTCTTGAGTTTACTCAAGTATTATGAGGAGGGATGTTACAGTAGGAAATACAAAGAGAAAAGTGGAGTATCTTCTATTAATTGGTGGCCAAAATTGGTAGATTACATATGACAATAGGAATTCCACACTGCAAATGTGTTATAATTTTCCCTTACATGCCTTAACTCAAAATCGCAAAATGTTCACCTCTAGAAAAATCTCTAGAATCCACCCCTTTTTACAATAGCTTTAGGGTGTCATTACATACCCCTCTTGATCGTTCAAAATTTTAATTACACCCTAGGTCATCCCGAGTCCTATATTGGTGCCTGGGCCTAAAATTTGAATATAAAAGTTACAATTTTTATTTGACTTCAATTCATTTTGAATTGAGTTATTAAATCTTTTCAAAAGAATAATGAATAAACTTAAAATTAAATGTTCATTGCAAAAATACAGGTTAGCCAAGAGCTAGTTAGGTTTTGCCAAGAAAGTGACTTTGGAAGGTTGCAATGGCCCCATGTAGATCATTGATATCGGTCTTACATGGTATTTTATGTTTACTTTTCTGGGAGTACACTATCCTTTAGATTTTGATTTTGATCTCTCCTAACTCAGACAAGTCTTCTTGGAATCCTTGAAAGGTGACCTTCATCCTCTTCAAATCATCAATGTAAGTCTCAATCATCTATTTATGCAAGAGCCCTAAAAAATCCTAAACAATCCTTGCAACAATATGATCCATAGACGCATTTGCCCAAAAGGTGCATGGGATGCTCTCCACTAATTTCTCTACCTTGGTTATGGCTGTGTCTATGGATTCCCTTTTGGAGGGCAAACTTGTCTTTACAACTTCTGAGTGTCTTTACCCTTAGTTTGGCGGCCTGTAACCACTCCAACAACAAGCATAGATCACCCTTGTCAAAAATGCCAAGCTTATCTAGCTCATCAAAAGGTATAGCCTTCATCCTCTACAAAATTGGGATGTATTCATCCCACATTGATAGCTTATCATCTAATGATTCTTCAAAATTTGGCATTACACCTGCCTCATTACCAGGGTAAAATCATAATACTTGGTCCCAAACTTGGGACATGAAAAAATTGGGAGGGAGGGGGACAAAAAGTATCAAATACCTTCGCTCGAAGATATTTCTTCGAATGAAGGTACCTGTAAACGAAGATCACTGTGCAATAATCTTTGTTCAAAGAAATATCTTCGAACGAAGGTTCTCAATTATTAAAAAAACATTAAAATATTACCTTCGAATGAAGAAAATCTTCATTCGAAGGTATTATTTTAATTTTTTTTAATTGATATATGAGCCGACAACTTTGTTTCGTCGACTCATTTTAGCGAAAGAGACTTTGAGCATGAGCTGAGGACAAACTTACAGGTGAAGGTGAACGACCTAGCAGAGCCCACGGCAATAGGGAGCTACAGGTGGATTCGTTCGAAGATTTTACTGCATTTTGAGGTAACCACAGTCTGCCACCATTTTCATGGTGTCAGACTACATTTACCCTAAATTTATTAGAAGTTTTTAAGCTCTGTTGCTTCCTAACTCAGAATCAAAAACCAATCTCCAAAAATCATAGTTTATGGAACGAAGCTCTAAGCTCCCAGATAGCATATCAAGTTCAATGTTTGCATCCATCTAATTGAGAAATTATTAACATGTCAGACTGCATTTACCCTAAATTTAATTTGGTGTAAACCCTAATTGCAACATAAACATGATTTATATACATTCAATGATATATACTGTCAAATTTTATATACCCATTTGATTACATGATGATATATATATATATATATATATATATATATATATATATATATATATATATATATATATATATATATATTGATGATTATACACACTGTCAAATTTTATATAGTTGATCTTAATATGATATATATATATATATGATATGTATATCATTATATATATATATATATATATATATATATATATCACATTTGATATATATATGATGAGATATATAATATATATCAATGTGATATATATATGATGATATATATATCATATATATCATCATATATATATATATATATATATTGAATGATATATGTATATATCATCATATATATATATATATTGAATGATATATGTATATATCACATTGATATATATATATATATGATTATACCAGACACCATTATTGATTAACAAGTTTAATAATTATCTAAGGGGCACATGCATTAGGTATTGACTTATTATTATATTTATAAAATATTATGCATTTAACAATACTTGTATTATATGTGTTAATAATTGGTTTGAATGATGAAACAAGTGATAAATTCCTTAAGCTTGAAACAAGTGATTCAAAACAAGTGATGAAACAAGTGATAATCTTGAGCTTAACCAAGTATTCAATGTTGGTATGAAATGGGGAGATCACAAAAACCAAAGGGGAACTCTATTTGACATGTTCAATCAAGAACTAGGGAACACCATACATGCACACCTATTCTTCGACAAAAAATGAGGATATTGTATGGTTATCTAACATTCAAAATTTGACATCAACATTAAACTGGATCTTAGTGGACCACGTGGCAAGAAAAGTACTCAATAAGAAAAAGTAGAGAGAACTTCCAAGGTGTTGGAATTAGAGTAGACAACTGAGAGGGGGGATGAATCAGTTGTCTCTAAGCTTTATCTTTTTCTGTATCTAATCTTCTTTATAACTTATTAGCAGATTAATAATATAACCATGAAAGCATGAATCAACAATATATGAGCAGAAACATTACCAACACACATGACACTAGGATTTTTACATGGAAACCCAGTTAAGGGAAAAACCACGGTGGGGGTTAACCCACAAGAATTTATACTCTGTTAAAAGTATTATAAATGGGAAGGCACATGCCTTCAGGCACACTGCCCAGAGCTCACTACTCAAAGGAGAATCACTACCTGCAGAATTGATTACAAGAGTTCATAGAAGTATTTGAACTGAAGAATAGCATCCAACAATGCAAGATTACAGTTCTGGTTAGGATCAATATACTGACTTCACACACTTCATCTTTCACTAGCCTATTTTACTGTTCTGCCATGATTTGAGCTTCCAATCTCTACTTTGCACTTGATACTGCCACCCTTCGCACCTATCCTTTCATATTCGCACACACACCTTCCAAAATGCTCGAATCCATCGATCATATATATCCGCTATATGAAATTACATCCACTACAGTCGGCCTTAAGAAAAACTTGGAAACTATTTTAAGAACACTATTCTGTTGGCTGAATCCATGCACACACATCAATGTGGACTAGAACTTATGTATCCAAGTCACCTCACATGTCGGCCAATACCATTAGATCTCATAAATTACTTGACCAACCACTTCTCTTCATCCGCACAAGAATCAAACACCAATTCAGCATGTTCTTCACTGGACTGAACTGTCTGACCAAAACCTGATACTCAGATGCTTGTAACTTTCAATCCCTTCATCACTGGAGGCTAAATATTTAGATTTAGGTAGCCTTGACATCCCTTAACATCCCCTCAGATCTATAGCACAACATGATTACCTGTGGAGATATGCGGACCAAAATGTTGAACCTTGTCATATGCTCTTTTCCTGTCTATCTGGACTTAGACAAATTTGCAGTTTGACTTCCGGTATGGTCTACTGATACAATGCGGATGTGTAAGATAGATTTAGTTTCCATCAATGACAACACCTAACATGCCTACCAGTGTCTCTTGCCAACAATCTCCCCCTTTGGCATTGATGGCAACACTTAGTGAAAATGACTAAGTGTTAGAACAGCTCCCCCTTACTATGTGCACTTGTGATTTCCAATGCTCCCCCTTTGATGAATTCCTCATTTTTCACTGCTTTTCCTCTCCTCCTTTGACATCAATGACAAAGGCTAGAATCCGCACATCAAAATTCATGCAAAAATTTTATGTACATGAGTCAAAACTTTACATACTTCCGCATATGAACATACAGTCCTTAAGCCTTGTTCATTAGAAAAAAGATATCACCAAAAATGTTTTTCAACCATGTCAATTCATTGTCCCAGTTCTTCTTAATGCTGCCCAAAATAGATATATGCCCACTGAACAAAAATGCTTGTGATTCTGCCCTTTGAAGGTCAGGAGGATCACTAGTAGCAGCAGTAGCTTGGGATTCTGCCAATAGGTCATACATAGTTTCTAACTTGGGGGAAATCAGTCCCTGGAGCTTATCCAATCTGCCCAAAACTTTAACCTTTTCCTTCTCCAGGTTACTCAATTCATTCCACCAACTTACTACTTGGCATTTTTTGGTAGATACAAACTCAGTTAAAGGACTATATGATTGAGAAATGTTGGACAATTTGATCTCTATGTCCTTAATCTTCTTCTCAATATCTTCAACAACTTTAGATCAGTTTAAGAAAAACTTATAAATCTTTGCTCCTTCAGATAGGGCATTTTGAATACTTTTTACACTAGTATCAAGCCCTGATCTATCATAACTAATTATTTTCTTTATTTCAGCAAACCTCTTCTCATTAAATTCATTTTTGACTTTAACTTCTGCTGACTTCTCTAAGGTTTCAAAATGAGAACTTATAGAGTTTATCAAACTTTTCAATTGACCGGAGGGAGATGCTGATGAGTCCTTCTGAAATGTGGGCATGATTTTCTCCAAATTCCTAGATGCAAGGCCAAGCAACTCGCTATCTTCTATATGAGACTTTAGGATTTCTTCTCTAGCCTTAGCTTGTGCAATAGAGGCCAACTTTATCTTCTACACTGGTGATAAAGTATCAAAATTGATTGGTCCTTGTATTATATCTTGATCTTCTTCAATTTGTTTATCTCTTTCCAAAATTTCTTTTACTGCTTCTGCAATGTCTCTTGCCCAAAATGATGTTTCAAACTTATGCTCTTTAGGGCCTCCAACTTCTCCCTTTTCTGAATCAACCACATTATCCTGCTCATCATTTTCATTCTCTTTCTATGCTTTTGTCTTCCTTGCATCATCATCAGAGGCATCTTTGCTTTTATCTATATCAGAAATATCTTCTATATTCTCTTCTGGAGGATTTGGTGTATCCTCAGTGGCAATATTATCAAGTTCCTTAACATCTAGAGTGAGGGAATCAATTCCATCATCAGTTTATTTTTCTTGATCTTCCTTCATCATTTATTCATCTTCTTTATTCAAAGTTTCTTCTTTTGAAATGGAGACATCATCTTCTCTAGTTTGTTGCTCATTTTTCTATAGCTCTTCATCATTCACAACTGATACATCCTCAGTATCAACTAGTTCTTCTGTAACCACATAAAACTTGTTCTTGTTCAATGCTTTCTTTAAAATTTGTTTTGTTTCTTTAACAACTTCATCAATGTCTCCAATCATCAGCTTATTCATCCTTTTTTTGCTTCTGAATTCATTCTTGACTTCTTTGAGAATCTTATCTGCTTCTTTTCTGGAGATCACCGGACACAGACTGGACATTACATGTTCCCTCAGCTCCATATCCTTTGTTTTGGCAGCTTCTTTTCTTATTTCTAGAATGTCTCTTAAACTCTTAGGAACTTTAAACAAAATCTCCACTAGTGCTCTATTAAATACATTCAAATATTTTACAGTAGCATCCTCCAAAATTCTTTTGTCAGCATCACTTCAATGATCATAAAATTTAGTCGTTGGTTTTAGGTTTCCATCTACAGTGATTATTTTAACTATATCCTCCATAGAAGGAGTTGGCTTCTCAACACCAACCTCTAAGTTATGCCTTTTGCTTGACTTTGTGCTTCCAGAGGGCTTCTCCTTAGACACTTTAGCAGCTTTAGTTCTTGAGGCCTTTAGCTCTTTAACTTCATCATCTGAGTCAATTTCTTCTTCATCCTCTTTTTCCACACTGACATATGTTCTTTTGCCCTTAACTTTTGTCCTTTTTCCTTCCTTACCGCTAGGTTTTTCTTTGGATTTCTCTGTAGTAGGAGAAGGTGATGCACCAGAGATTGAACTAGAACTCCTAGTAGTTCTTGACTTGGAAGTGGATTCCACTAGAGCACTTCCATGTTCTCTGTCCTACTTCTCCTTCTCAGCGTTCTCTATCCTTTCTGTGTTTTGTTTCACAACTTCCTTTGTTATTCCAATACTTTTAGCATACCTTTCAACTTGCCTTTGGACGTTTCTCTTGATTTCCAGTTTTCAGAGCTCAACATAAAGTTTCAAACTAAGCTCTCTATATGTGCCGAATCTTTCAATAGAGGTATCTTTTGGTTTGCTCAGAAGGTGTTGAGCATACATATCCAATACTTGATCATCAACTTCATACCCCATGGGCATGATCCACATAGTTCTTGGTTCAACTGTTTCCATTAAACACTGATCTGTAACCACCATAAAATAGGTTGTATCCTTGTATTTTTCAACCACAGATGTAGGGATTCTTTCCCTTGATTGCATCATGTTCTGAAAATTCTTGAAATATCCCTAGAGAGCAATCCTTCGGGCATTGGAGGCACCAATATTGTTCAAGTGCTCTCTTATTTGTATGGCAACAGGCTTATCATTGGTCCAACACATGCTTTTATTGTCGGGTAATTCATTCATGAAATAGAAGAATAAACATAGGACCAGTGTACCATATTTGAAAGTGTTCTTCTTATCCTTCTTAAACTTATTCAAAATTTCCATCAGCTGGTTCTGCAGCAACTCACATAAGTCATAATCAACATTCTCTCTCAACATCTGATAAGCTGCATAGATAGCTATACCGGATACATAGATCTCCCTGCTGGAATGATATATCTTGTATCCAATCACCAATGATGCAAATTTGAAATTCAGATCAGTGATGTCATTTATTGTCATCGCCCTTTTGTCAAACCTTGAGCCGGTAGCATCAGTTATAGTTTGATTCTTTACTGACTTCAAAATTGGCAATCCATCGGATGAGTTCAATCCTGTCATGGCCTTGATGGCATCCTTGGTGATCTTGAAGGGTTTCATTAACCACATAGACTCATCATGCATCTGACTCAGCACATATCGGACCCACTCATCTTCATCGAAGGATGGAAACCCTATAATCTGAATGAAATGTTTATCTTGTAGTGCCTTATACTCAGGTTTAAGATTGTGAATTTCATCCCTCAGATGATTCTTGAACAAATCTACTAACTTCAAATCCCTAAACTCATCTATGCTAGCATGAATATTGGCCCTAATATCTTCAACGTGCAACACACCATGTGAAACATTTGAAAAGGTACCTAACAGATTGACCTCTACTAATTTGTGTGGATGCTTTTTAAATTTAGGTCAGGGCCTTTCAGTGATGTCAACAACCAATAGAGTAGCCATATCAGAGATTGCAAATTCATAGAGTTTCATAGAGAATACCTTGTTTCGTCGATTAGGGTTAGCTGTTGAATTCACTTTTCGCACTCCAAATCCTTGAAGTCTCAGCTCAGACACTCTTCTCCTTTCTCTTTGAATGCAAAGTGATTCAAATGTTTGAATGAATGACCTTTTATCCTCTACAAAACCTAATTCTTCATTGTAATAAATGCTCTGCCCTAATTCATTCGGTTACACTATTTCTGCATATAGTCAATTTTCAATTGCTCCACAATCACTCACATTAAATTCTTTTCTTCCAAAATTTGCTTCAATAGATCTGCAATAGACTTCTTTATCTTCATTAATCATGCCAGATTCATGCACCCACTTATTGGCAGGGGGAATTAGATTTTTAATGCATCTCCCCCTGAGCCAGAGCTCCTGTTTCAATTCCCAGAGGAATTAACAGTACCAGATTTCGGTGCAGACCCATCACCATCATTCACTTCACCTTTCTTTACCCATGTTTTGTTCATTTCATTCTGGATCTCATTCACATTTACTTTACCCTTGTCTTTATCTTGTCCCTGTAATTTTTGGTTTCTATTTACCGGACCTTTTCTGTCATCATTCCTGCTTCTGCAGAATCTTGCAATATGACCAGATCTGTTGCAATTAAAGCACACAACATTTCTTTTCTCATTTACTTGATTTCCTCTTGATCTACACTAACTAGCCATGTGTCCAAATCTATTTCATACAAAACAGTAGCCATTGAAAGAATTAACATTTCTTCTGTTGTTAGAGTAGTTCATCATCATACTTCTGCATTCATTGGATCTATGACCATAACTTTTACACTTGAAGCATTGACTAGAGAAGGATGGACTACTTTGATTCACTCTACTTCTGCACTAAGTAGCTCTATGACCAAATTTATTGCAATTGAAACAATTTCTATTAAACGATGGATACCTTTGGGCATTAGGTTGTCTTACTAGAGGTCTTCTAGGTCTGTTTCTCTGATTCCTTGATTTAGGATTTCTTTGACCCGATCCAGAGCTTTCACCTTTCTCATATCCCAGACCATGTTTATCATCTACCATCTTTTGACTATCAAGTAGCACTTCAAGTTTAGTTGAGCTTATCTTAAACTTCTCTTTGTATTCGTTTGAAACTTCTAGGTCATGTTTGAGAATAACAATTTGCCTTTCAAGTTGTTCCTCATTATCCCTGGTTTCTTGAAGATCAAACTCTAGATGGCCAATTATTCTGTCCAATCTGCAACACTCTTCTATTCTTTCTTTCAGAGATTGATTCAATTTTTCTTTAGTCTTCTTTCTTTCCTCAATTTCCTTGGTTAGTCTCATCACTCCAGATTCCATCTCATGTTTTAGAACTTCTTTTGTCAGCTTCTCACACTCCTTTGTTTTCTCCTTCAGAGCCTCATCCATATCATTGTCTTCATTCTGATTTGCTAACCACTGAAGTAGCTCACTCCTCTTTTCATTGGATTTGCTTAGTTGCCCTTTTAAAGTCTGAATGAAATCATCAACATCTTTAAGATTTTCATTTAGTTCTTTGACTTTTTCTCTGGACTGATCAAGATCTTCTAAAGAAACTTGAAGTTGTTCATTGATGCCATCTGAATACCTGGATGAACCCATTGAAACACCTTCCCAGATCTTCCTCAAGCTATTAAACTTCTTCCAAGGAACCTTGCTCTAATACCAATTGTTGGAATTAGGGCAAACAACTGAGAGGGGGGGTGAATCAGTTGTCTCTCAACTTTATCTTTTTTTCTATATCTAATCTTCTTTATAACTTATTAGTGGATTAATAATATAACCATGAAAGCATGAATCAACAATATATGAGCAAAAACATAATCAACACACATGACACCAAGATTTTTACGTGGAAACCTGGTTAAGGCAAAAACCACGGTGGGGGTTAACCCACAAGAATTTATACTCTGTTAAAAGTATTATAAATGGGAAGGCACATGCCTTTAGACACACTGCCCAGAGCTCACTGCTCAAAGGAGGCTCAATGCCTACAGAATTGATTACAAGAGTTCATAGAAGTATTTGAACTGAAGAATAGCATCCAACAATGCAAGATTATAGTTCCAGTTAGGATCAATATACTGACTTCACACACTTCATCTTTTACTGCCCTTTTTTACTGTTCTGCCATGATCTGAGCTTCAGATCTCTGCTTCACACTTGATACTACCACCCTTCGCACCTATCCTTTCATATTTGCACACACCTTCCAAAATGCTTGAATCCATTAATCATATATATATGCTATATGAAATTACATCCATTGCAGTCGGCCTTAAGAAAAACTTGGAAACTATTTTAAGAACATTGTTCTGTCGGTTGAATCCATGCACACACACCAATGCGGACCAAAACTTATGTATCCAAGTCATCTCACATATCGGCCAATACTATTGGATCTCATAAATTACTTGACCAACCAATTCTCTTCATCTGCACAAGAATCAAACACCAAGTCAGCCCGTTCTTCACCGAACTGAATTGTCTAACCAAAACCCGTTACTCAGATGCTTGTTACTTTCAATCCCTTCATCACCGGAGGCTAAATCTTTGGATTTAGGTATCCCTAACATCCCTTAACATGCCCTCAGATTTGTAACACAACATGATTACCTGTGGAGATATGCGGACCAAAATGCTGAACCCTGTCATATGCTCTGTTCCTGTCTATCTAGACTTAGACAAATCTGCAGTTTGACTTCTGATATGGTCCACTGATACAATGTGGATGTGTAAGATAGATTTAGTTGCCATCAATGACAACACCTGACATGCCTAGCAGTGTCTCTTGCCAACATAAGGTTGGTAGCAAGAAACCATTAGTTGTTCATGAATGTGAATTTCTATTTCAACATGGTTAAAATATACCTATCATGGGAATATAGTATATGAAGGAACCTAAGAAAATGGAAAATTCTAAATGAGAAGAATAAAATTTGAAAAATAATCTTGATGCAATTTGGAAAAAAAATCCATAAGGCTAGAGTAAATAAGCCTTAGACTATTGTGATTGATATATTAAATATTAGATTTAAAGTTATCTCTTTCTTGTACTCTTTAAAAATTGAATTCCTTTGAGTTCATTTCAGTTATCTATAAATGGGGAAGCACTATTAGACTGGAACCAAACTTGTGTTAGATAGATGCAATGTAAAGATTCAAGGTAAAACTTGATACAAATGTTCTAGAGGTGTGCCTTCATGTTAAAAATACACAATGTTCTTGGATAAGAATAATATGAGCTTGGGGAATATATATGATACATTCATGGTTATGATTAATACCATAAGGGTGCAAATTATAATTTGAGAAGAAACAAAAATAAACCATTAACAACATTAACCCTAGTGAATTTCCCTCACATTTCATCTAAATCTTAATGCAAGAAAAAAATCAACCCCACCAAAGGGATCGAATGTATCCCAAGAATAAAAAGGAAATATACAACCACCCAATATGGATAACACCTTAGATCAATAAAAGACCTATGTTATAACCTAGTTGAGGACAAAATGAACTGAAAAAAATGTGTCATTATTTAATGCAATTCAACTCCAATGAAAAGAAAATTCTAAAATTTTAAGCACTGACATGACCTAAGGAATTAACCAAAATATATAAAACATTGAATATTTATATGATCATAAATATACCTTAGCAAAAATTTAGTCACCTCTACTCTTTCTTACAATTAGGATATTTAGAAATAATTTAATCTTGACTACCTTGAATTGATTTGGGCACATTTATAAATGTGATGCCATATGATATCTATTAAAGACTTGGCCTAGTACCATAGTACGATCAATTCAAAAGGCATATGGTTGGGGAGATGAATATCATTCCCATACATTTATTGATTATTTAGTTCTCAATTTAGATAGAACATATATATTTCAATTATGGATACTCCTAACACCTTTGTCATGTTCATGAGCTTAGACTAGTGTTAAATGCTAAATAGCTATATAATGAGACTAATTTATAACATATGCATGTCTTCCATGGTTCAGGTGATTCATAATAAAATTAGGAAAAAAAGAAAGGCCAACATAAAACATCTCATCATAGAATACAAAAAACCTAATGCTCTTATGTTCATTGTACACTTGAGCTAGGAATCTATACACTAGAAATCCAAAAATAGAACAAGATTCTAGCTATCTCTATTGTATTGCTAAGTAAAAATCATACCCAAGCAGATCCAGTGTGTAAAGTTAGATTTTATGTGTTGAAATAAGCTTCATAGTCTTCAATAAACTAGTCAACCCCTCCAATTTATTAGACATGGGAGACCCAAAATAAATTTTCATTGCAAATGAATTCACTCCTTGATGATAAATAGTTATTGGGATTATTAGAATATTTTTATGTGGAGGGTTTAGAATATAAATATAGAATTTCAAAGTGAGAGAGATCTACTTTGTACGAGTACATGTATGAAAGAAGAGACCTGAATTTTAAGGATAGCCAATAATCATTATGGAATGTGTTAGAAGACGACAAGTGACCTTGCAAAACATCATTTATACTTGAGGTGATGATAGTGCAAATTATTTAGCTTAAGAAGTGGGTATGAAGATGCAATTAGTAGAAAATGTAGAAGGAATATCCTAATGACCAAGATCCAAATCTATTAAAAATATTAGAGAGGATGTGGATCAACTTTGATTGTAAACTTTTTATTGTTAGGAGAAAACCTAATAGACTAATGGAAGCTAGATGGGACTACAACCATAGTGTGAATCCATGATCTACCCAAGAGTAGAAATGATAAATCTAAAATGACATGTAATAGAGAGCCTTAGATTCTTTTTTCTAATTCAATAAAGTGAGATACACAACAATGGTGGCATGTTATTGTCACATGGTTGGATGAAAAAGAAAACATATCTAATTTTGTTGCACCAAATTAAATCCTTAGATGGGGGAGGATCTAATTCCTCAAGGAGGCTCAGATGGTAGTGGCTTTCAGATAACCCTTTTTTGGCCTAAGCTCATATTTCCCTCATCTACCTGCACACAAACATGTTTTTTATCATCTGGACATATCCTAATCATTTTCTCATATAAGTGGACAATAACCTTTTTTTCTTCCTCTTGAACTCTTTTTGAGTCTATCCATGATAAAGTTGACCAACTACATGTAATTGTCTACGGAATCTCAATTTAAAGAAATGCTACAGTACAGTTGGGAGATTTTTGGAACATGCACATAAGTTTCAAACAAGATTTAGTCCTCTATCAATACATAGATGGATTCATGTCCCAAAATTAAGGTAATTTCCCATACAACCCAAACTAGAATTTCCCAAATTTGATGGTATTGATCCTACCAATTAGATATATAAGGTAGACCAATATTTTGTTGTAAATATAAAGTTCCCCATGATCAAAATCTCTTTAGTGCTTCTTTCAAAGTAGAAAATGAAGCCATTCAATGGTTAGATAAAACTCAATCCTTTCTCACATGGGAAAGTATTTGTTCTTGGAAGTCCTTAGCTAAATTTATCTGTATGTGGTTATATGTGTTTGATTCGACACTGTATTAACATTCATACTCAAGCTCTTTGGATCAATCTAGTTAAGTGCATTTAATTTATTCACGATTAATTGAAATCCTAAATTATCATGTTCATTTATGTTCAGTCATCATGTTCTAGAGCTAATTCATTTACTAGTTTAAAGGTTGATTTATGTTTCAATGTATATGAATTTTTAAATTAATCTAAATTAACATTAGGTAAAGTTTATTTTTCAAGTCATATTTTAACTATGAATTTATTTGATTTAACATCATACCTCCAGTTTCACTTTAGAGTTTAAATCTTTCTTCATTAGTTTTAGGTTAAATTAGATTTATGCTTTTTAAAATTGTGCATCATCATTATTTTTAGATATAGGAAAGGATGCAATATTATTTTAGACCTATGTACATGTACTTGAATTAAAAATTAAAGAACTTAATTAATTTTTGTGCACAGTGCACACTGATATGGATATGTTTTGGACACGTACTAATTCTGAGATTCAGAGATTGAGATAGATTCTAGCTGACCCTTCTACCACTGGGGTGTATAGAAGTTATTGTAATATAATTTTACAGAGTTTAGTCACCATTAGACAGTCATTAGGAGGTCTCCATGCATATTCTGGGGAGACGTTAGCAGTCATCCTTGCCTAGATGAGGGATTGGGCATCAAGTGACATTCCTTTAAGCATAGTCCAGAGCAGAGTACTAAAGGAAACTATCAAAACTCAATGTTTTCCCCAGTACTCCACCAGATCTCAGGTCAGGGCATATTAGGTGACTAGGTGCATATGCCCGACGATGGCCCCTTTGATATATGCATATGCCTGACGATGGCCCCTTTGATATATCCACAATTTCTTGCAGCACACGGTCATTATCCAAATAACGACCAAATTCCATTATATTTTGCACAACTTTTATACACTGAGGTCCATTTAGGCCTCAACATTAACTATTTGGATTTAACTAGTCATTTGGGGTAGGGGCATGGTAGGATTTGTGATAGGGATGCTTGCTATCATGCAACTCAACAACCCACAAATTATAGGGCCTTGGTTGGGTAGAGGATGTCTGCCATCTCTCCAGCCATTACTCCTATTGCCGATGAGGTTGTTATTTCTTCCCAACATGAAGTAATTGATAATATTGCTGATATTGCAGTCCAGGCTTAGCGCATATCTACAGATCGCGTGGGATGATACCTGATGAGACATCCACGTAGGTCATATATAGGTTCAAATGCATATGTTGTGGCAGGCATCCCATCTCTAGATGATATAGACCACATTGCACATGATGCCTAGATTTTGAGGGATACTAGTTATAGATTGTCTGATGACTTGATAAGACCATATTGTGTGATCTCATCACAGTTGGGGATTGTTAGGGTTAGCCGGCAGAAGATATCAATTAAATGCAAATAAAGATTAAACAGAGAAATGGAAATACACAGAATTAATAACAACGAGAGACAAGATTTAACGTGGTTCACCCAAACTCGAGCTACATCCACCAAACAGAGAGTCCAATATTATTATCCAGTAAATCAAAATGATTACAATCAGCAATCCTTGCAAATCAATACCGCTGCAAATGCTACAATACCATGCCCAAACCCTAATCCTTGGCCGCCTTTTATCAAGCCTTTTTGTCGGTTACAAAAATTAGGGTTTTCTTATGTCGGTCATAAAAATAGGATTTTTTTAAGTCGGCCCTAAAAAAAATTTCTTGGGGGCTGCCACCCCCAAACCCCCGCTCGGGGCCCAGCTCGGCCCCGAACCCTGGCGAGGATACATGGCTAGTGTACAGTACTTTCTTGATCAGTTGCCACCTACCAACAGGGATCCCCTTAGCAGATGTTGCTTCATTTATGGGTCAGTGTTGTGGAGATTTGCAGACTCCCATAGCTCAGTCCTGACATTTTGATATGGATCCTAATAGATCATCTGGTGGGGCACATGAGCCACCTACAAGTTGTCATTCTACCGATTCATCACAGGTGCATCCACAAGTTGATGATTATGCTTCTACAAGTACCCAGTCATTTGCTGCTCCAGGTGCCCAGTCATCTGCTACTCCAGGTGCTCAGACATCTGTTGATACACTCAAGCAGGCTGCGAGAGGTCTAGGTTTTAAGGAGATGCTCTCTTCAGGTTTGATGCTATCTCACTTGCATAGTCTGCTACACACATCATTGGTAGAGCTAGTCCAAGGTAGGACTATAGAGGAGTTGGCAGATTATATGATTGCAGAAGGCGATATTGAGGATGCAGAGGCAACTCAGGTATATATGTAAATATAATTTTAAAGTTTTTTAAGTTTTAAATAAATACATGTAGTATGTAACTTCATTGGAACAACGTACAACAGAGTTTTATAAATTATATAACTCAAAATTAATTTTCTTTTTTTATGTATTTAAGCAACTGTGTCTAGGTGGAGGTAGCACATGTGACTCCTAGTTTGAGGGGAGAGCATGTACACACACGTTCTTCAACTGACCATGTCAGTGGACAAGTGAACTTTAATTTTCATCTAAGTTAACGTATATATGTACATGTTCACTTGTTCATGTGTGTGTGTGTGTGTATATATATAAATTTAATATAATTTTTAATTAATTAAATAGGTTCATATATATATATATATATATGTGTGGGGCTCAACGCATTTATCATATGCTTAGGATTCACGCTCGGATGGTTGCTCAATTAGTATCTGACATGATGACCCAGAGACCAGATGACTTGCACTAGTTTATTTACATGTGTTTATTACATTTTATGTTTATTTCGTGGACATTTTATGTTTCTTACATGGACATTTTATGTTTCTTACATGGACATGTTTTATGTTTATTACATGGACATTTTATTGTTCTGTTCACTTATATTTCATAAATCTACCTAGACATGTTTATATATCGATTCCAGACATTTGAGTTTATGTTTATGTTTTAGATCTATTGATATATGTGCACATACGTACATTTATACATTTGAGATATATATATCATAGATGACATTTGTGTTTATGACTTCTTATGTTTCAGAGATGTATATATGTATGTTTATATATATGTAAATTTCAGATATTATGTATCCCTCAAGGACATAATTTATGTTTACATGTTTATGTTTATAAAAGTTTATGTTAAATGAAATGATCGATTTAACTAAATTTAGATATATGTACATGAAGTGCAGTACTATGAAATTTGGTTATATATATATGATTTGGTTAAATTTGGCCAATAGAATCTAAATTGGCATATCATAATATTAGAATCATTAGTCATTCTATAAATGCATTATAAGAGAATACATTGATCATCACAAGCATATTGCATCCTTTCCTACACCATCATTGATCTTAGTTCATTATCATTGAGTTGATTTGTTTGGGGGCATAACTAAGTAGAATATGATCCTCCACTTAGTGCAACTTCCCAAATGATGTATATATAAACCACCCCACTTTAGACATAGGTACAATGAGATGAGGCACATCTACTATAACCATCCATCCCTACTATTTCACTTTTATAAATTCAAGTTTAATTGTGTGTGACAAATTAGTTTAAAATACATGTGGATTTGAATTAAAATATTACAAAATCAAAGTATAAATTTCAGGGTGTTTTATATGACCTTTCGTTTTACACCACTTGATATGTATATTCAATTATGTTAGATTAAGGGGACCCTTCTAGAATTAACTAATAAAGATGAATGATATCAAAATCCTTAGGGTGTTTAGATATTAATTTTAAGGAATGAGAGGTAAATTAATCAAGCAAATGATGGCAATGTAATGTCTTGGCCTCTTGCTAATATTTAATGCATGTATGCCCCACAAGATCTTATAAGTTCCTTGTTGTGAATTATGGTTCACTTGAGAGAGGTAGGAATATGAGGAACATAACAACATAAACTAAACTCATTAAATTTAAATATAAAGATTTTACTTGAGATGCATCCAATCATGTTGTAAAGCTCTACCACGAGTAGAAATAGAAATAACATAACATCATCTTTAATAATATAATTTTTACTAAATTATGTTCACACCTAATTTAGCAAGGCCTAGATTGCGGTTGTTACAAAGGGGATAAAAGCAAATTTTTAAAGTGCATGATCACCCAGTCAAATGCCTGCTATCTTGGCAAGAGAACAATGGAGATTTATTTATCAGGATAATGTGACAGCTCAAGCTGAGCTGTCAAACCATCCTAATAAGTGAAATTTGATCTAAGGGCAAGAGAACAGGCATCTAAGAAAATGACAAGTATCTAACTGATTTCATCTTTCAGTTATGATGTAACTAATTATTCAAGTACCACAGTTCAGTGCAAAAGGAAAGGTATTTATGAACTGTCATTTCACCATCATTTTTTTAAACATGTGTTTTAAATAAGATTTAGCTATTTTATGCTATGCATTTGATTCAAAAAGCAAGAAATACATAAATCATTGTATAAAATAAAATAACTGATTATATTCAAGAGAATATTTAAATATGTCCCACACAAGACGTGGGAATGACTAAATTGAGCCAATGCAATAAAGCATGCAAGCTATACATCTGAAGATAAACTAAAGGAAAAGAACACATGAGGAAAGTGATATCCATCATTGCCTTATCGTGAAGGTTGACCCTCGTATCTAGCAGCTTGATCTTCATGTCTTCAGCCTCTTGCTCCTGATTAGGATGATAAGCCAACAAGGTTGGAGAAAGGTTTTGTTAGAAGTTCCAAATATACAAATTCATCATATGCCTTATCAACAGATACATAAACTTGCAATCATTATGCATCGATACAATTGGATCAATATTAGACATATGCAATAAATCAAATCATCATTTGAAAGTCAAATCATCATGAGAGAGATCAATCAACTTCCAGAGGTATGTTTTTATGCTAACTTGTTTGTTCACTGTACAGGTATAGGAAAAGTTATGTTGCTGATTTGAAGACATTAAAGCATGTGGAGAAAATGGGCTCCCATAAGGGTTGAGCCTAGCATGCTCAAATACAGGAAATAGAAATGATAGTGTTACCTAAGAAGCATGATTTTCAGCCATAATGAATGATCATTCATAGTGGAATAGCAGATAGAACAACTATAAAGAATCTTTCATGCTATCAAGAGAGCCACAAAGTACAGTCGAGGTGGAACAATCATCAGATCAGTATGAAGTACAATCAACATGATAATGCAGAGTCATAAATGAAGAATACTCTTTTCTAGATGACTATAACAGTCAAAGTGCATATATATAAATGGAACAACTGAAGACTGGCATAAGGAGTAGTATATAAAACACTTTGTTACAGTCATGAGATACTTATGCCTTCTACAAATGTTCATATTAAACAAACACTTTGTTACAGTCATGAAAGAAGATACCATTCATCTATGACAATTTTCAAGGCTACATAGATGGGATAGCCTAATAAGGAGCAGACATAATATATAGAAATACATTCACTTGCATCATGAACATCTATGTACCATATAGTGCAGATACATCAAACATATCAAATGAAATGAGACCTGTAGCAGTAGTGAGTAAAATGAGTTTCAAAGCTTGCATCCACCATTAACAGTAAAGGTGATGAATTGATACAAGGAAAGGTAAGGTAGCAAGCATTTATTACAAGACATAAGACTATGAAGGCATACACGAGCCTTTAGCACAGTTGAGAAGCAATTAAGGGTGCTACAACCACCAAATAGAACAGTCACCAGAGAGCTCCTAATGCTATCAAAAGGAGCATGCAATACACAAAATACATGCCACTCAATATATAGTCATATGCCTTCTGTACAGAACTACAAGGATAAATGATAGAACAACAAAAGCATATATACCTCGTCCATGCATCAGAGAAGACAACATCATTCAGGGAGAAATTTCAAATGCAGGAACAAAAGTATCTATAGTTTCATGCTACTATAGGAGGATAAAAATGCTAGAAACCCTTGTGTCTTTATACCATTAGGGTCAGAATACAAATAAGATAAAGTTTTTACTTCAAACCCTAAGAGGGTTTCTGTATAAAAAGAAACTTTTCTATTTTCTTTAAAAAGACAGTGTACATGTTCTATATTTGGTAGCAGTAATAGTTTTAAGAAGAACCAGAGCAGTTTACCAGTTTGTGCTTCATTTTTATCAAAATCCTAGCAATGGTAATATTTATGTGCATAAAGACCAAGGTAAATAAGAGTATTCATCTTTTATTTTACCAGGAGAGGCTTCAAGAACCCGTACAAGAAAGTTTTCTTTCTACAGGAGTTGCATCTTTCATTCATGGCTCGAGTTTTTTTTCCAACAGAGACAAAAATGCAATGTTTCCATGTATACACTTCATGGTCGTGGCCTGGAAGCAAACATTCTTTCAAAAAAATGCCAAACCCACATAGTTTTCTTCAAACCCTCATCATATATAAGATACACAGTCAAGAATCATGAATGGTGCAAGATAAAAAGAGGCCTTACCTTATTTTTGTAGAGAAGAAGAACATTTACACTCAGGACCACGAGTTTCTTGCCTTTATATTTATTTCAAAAGAGCTCAAACAGTTGGCCATGGCGACCCCACACAAAAAGGAATGAATTACAGTGAGAAGCAAAGAATAATGCAAAAGAAACCACTTCAAAACTGCAGCCTGTAGGCCTTTCTTGCATCAGGAAATCAAGAAAAATGTTTCAAAATATCAGAAATGCACTCACCTTCAGTACCTGTCAAAGATTCAAAGGAAAATCATGGAGAAACCTTCAAGAAATTGCAGAGAGAAATAAAGAAACCTTCAAACCCTAAGCGAGCATGGAGGCAGCTCAAGAGGAGCAACAAGAACAAAAGTGAAAATGACAAAAAGATTAGGGTTTTCCCTTCTTTTTGGTCGATGCCTTAGAGTTTCTTTTCTTCCTTTTTGACTTCTTTTTTACAAAATCATTATTATCTAATCCATCACCGTGGTCAAAACTTCTAAAGTCTTAAAAAACCTAATGATTCAAATCTTTCATGCCACAGGGGCCCGTGAGGGCAGGTTTTATTTTTGCCTTTTTGATTTTATTCAAAAGTCAAAACAATGATCAAAGGATAAGGCCGTGTGCCTTTATTATTTTTTGCTAAGGCATGAAGTGAGGTTAAGGTCAAACATAAGGAGAATGATTCAAAGGTAAATGATGGATAATGATTATGCATGGAGCTATAAGGTGGCGTTAGGGTATGATATGAGGTTTTTTATATTGCAAGGGAGTTATAAGGTATAGTATGTGATGAAAATATATAGTATTGTATTTATTTTTTGCATGCAGTAATAGGAGATTGATGTAATGTGATACATGCCGGAGGTATGCAAGGGAGTTATAAGGTGTCTTTTCACATGGATAAAGGATTGATTTGTTTTGGCATCATAATTGATGCATTAATGTAATCATGTGAATGCAAAAGGGAGAAATAAGGGGTTATTTTTGTTTTTTAATCTTCTAAAGGGCAAATACATTCAAATTTGCATGATTTTGCAACTAAATAATGTAAACAAATAATAAAGTAATATAATTATAAATTACTTTATTATTTTTTCACAAGTTGTAAAATCAAGAAGATAAGACATATTGTAATTCATAGTAAAGTAATCATCCCAAAATTACTTTATTATTTGCTCACATATCCCAAAATCATGCAAATTTGGAGGATAGAGTTAACTGAAGTCTTTTGGAGCTCTTTGCATGGTTTTTTTTGGTCAAAATTGGAGAGTTTGGTCCACCTTTTGGTCAAACTTATAGAGGAGAGCAGTTTGGAGCTATTTTAGCTCGATTTGGGATAGTTATAGCCCTTATTTTTAGGGATTTTTTGTTTGCTCATGGATCAGTTTTGAGAGCTTATTTTTAGAGGCAGTTAATGACAGTTGACCTTTCTAGGTCTCTTGGAGAGAGCATATTATATATTGTACGAAAAAATTAGGTTTTTCTAGTTCTTGCCTTTTTCCTCTTTACACTTTGAGAGAGAAATAAGGTTTTGTAACTCATATTTTGTAGATTTATAGAGATTACAATAGGTTACAGGTTCTATTCTTTGTCTCTTTTTATGTAATTGTTCCTTTATTTTTTAGCTGAATCAAGTGTTTACCTTTTCATTAATGCTGCTTTTGTGAATGATTTGATGAGAGTTTATTGTGTTTAAACATCAGAACCTTTAAAATCATTGTCTCATTTATACTTGCATGTATTAGAAAGCATTGAAATCATAGGTCTTAGGTTGTGCAATTGGAATAATTTTCTTTCAAGTTGTGAGAACCCTATTTTCCTTCAAAAAGAAAGTTATTTTCAGCGTCCCTTAGAATCATTTTTGTGATCACATTGCCAAAAGTGGATTGTGTGGATAAATTTTTTGAGATCTACTGTGAGTTAGATTTACAGTTTTCCATCAAAATTAGGTGCATCACCACACTTTATATTACAACTTTAGTGCTTTTAGTGGATCATTTGAACCCTTTCCATATCAAAGTTATAAATCCATTGAAGATTAGAAGGGAACCAACCCATAAGCTGGAGGTTCAAGCTCACCATAGGTCACCCACAACCTGAGTTTGATCCCATGTTACACAGGATTGCTGAGCTTCATAACTTTGCATAACGGGTGCAATCCTACACGTAACAATAATTTAAATAGAAATAGAATATGATAACTTTTACATGTGAAGCTCGGTATCCATAAAACCATCATAATCAAATCACATAAAAAGTTATTCACTAAGGCTAATGTATTATCATCATGTACTTAATGAGAAAGGTGTAATATAATTTATCACTTGTCATTTGTATGCATCCAACCAAATTGTAACTTGCTCTACCACTTGATCATTCTAATATAAAATAACTAATCAATTTATAACATATAACATCATAGATAATATATAATTTAAATAGAAATAGAATATGATTTTACACATGTAAAGAGGCATCCATAAAACCATCACAATCATCATACATGTATTTTAACTTTATGAACTCTAAGGCTCATATTATTATCATGTAATGAGAAAGACACATAATAATTTATCACAATTTCATTTGTACATGTATCTAGCAGCTTAGGTAAATATATAGATCATCCATGTGTACATTTCAATGAAAAAAGAAAAATCACATATCATGTACCCAAATGTTATAGATCTCTAAGGTGCGTGCACTTATTGTTCTTAATTGCTTAAATGTATTTATTAACTTTGAAAATACTTTCAAAATTATGACCAAGATAATAAAACTACTTGAACTAAGCAAAATAAATTCATTCCCGGAGACCTCGCTCATTCATGTACCACATCCATCGGTTTAGCTCACTCTTCAATAACTTCTAGTATTCTCTGATGATCATCTCTATCTAGTCTCCACTTATGATGTCCACGTGCATGTGGAACTTGATGAAGAGATATGCCAGCAGCAATTACTAGGTGGCTATACTGATACACGTTATTTTCAAGATGGTAATCAATAAAATGAATCCCATTTTAAACAATTTTAACTTGTTTGAGATATGTCCCTTGCACTACAACTGAACCTATGGGAAACAACATTCCATCGCTTGTTTATGGTTTTGTTAACTTCATCCTCTCCTCTGTGCAACGTAATGAATAATAACTAACACCTTCTATGTTTCCATCCTCTGCTATGATCGCAAAAACATCACCTATACACATATATACAATGTTCAATTTAAAAAAATTAGAACCAATCTTTAATTGTAGAAATTTTTTAATATTAAACAAATTACAATTAAATTTTGTCTAAATTAACAAATATTATAATTTATCAATCTAAAGTCACAAACTTTGCCTTGGAATTTATATATGCACACGTACCTTTGTTGATCAATCCTGAAATGTGGTCGTAATCAATTGAAATCAAAGGAATGTCTTCAAATCTTTCGTCTTCATCTTCATTGTATGTGTCAGTAACAACTAGTGGCCCCGAATTCCATTCACTGACATAGCCATGTTCTTGGTTGTTGTAATTCACATAATTTCCCAAAATGCAATCATAACAAAAACAAGAGCAATCCCTAGTCCACAATGTCCATGGATGCCTATATGTACTCATGACACAATGTAAAAATCTTGTTTTCTCTACCCTCTTGCATCCATGCATTGTTCTTCTATCCATACCGACAAATTATATATATAATTCAAAATAAAATAAATATAGAGTTCTTAAACTTAAATTTTTAAAAACAAGTGAAAAAATTTTCAAACAATAAATTACATACCTGATATCTCCCAAAATACTCTAGTTGGACATGGACTCCTCCCTGAAGATATGTTGACATCACATGCAAAGTGTTTCTTACACCATTCAACAACATCATGTGCATCATTTATATGATCTCCCTCATAATTCATTTGATGTTTTCTTAGAGCGCGTTTGATGCAAGCTCCCGCGCCATCATTTTCACCCTTTCCATGCCCACTCTCAAAGAAACTCTAAACATGTGGTATATTATCTTGTCAATGATATCTACATAGTGCATAAAAAGGCCCTGATGATTTGAATTGTGATGCACACCCATCAGACCATACAAAATATTTTTCAATCTTCACACCTCTTCTTGCCAAATCTTCAAAAAACTTCTTAAAGTAATGTTGGACAAAAAGTGTGTCATGCTCTTTATCATCACTAATATAAAGTGATATTCTTTCTTAATGACTTGTTTTTTATATGTATTGTCAACACCATCCAAATCCAATTGTGCATGTTGATAACACACATGTACTATATAATAGTGACCTGCTCTGAATAGTATTATTGTGTTTAAATCTCTTTTTGATGGGTAATAGAGTAATTTTTTGCAAAGCCAACTACTGATAAACCTGTTCCAAGTGGGAAAGTATCTCTTAACAATTGAAATTGTTTTGCTTTCCACTTAGCATAAAATGCATGATGTATGTATGGTTGTATCAATTTTTGATTTAAACTTTATGTACTTGTAACTCTTGCAATTTACCATCTTCGTCGTGTCAGTATCTTCATTTCTCAAAGGAATTTTAGCCAAATTTCTACATGTTTCACAAAGTCCTTTTATGCATTTCATTGGACCATCTACATCATCATCAGATTTATCACATAAGATGGATGCTATGAATTGACTTACCCATTTAGGAGGTGCATTTTGAGAACTATCACTTTCTTCTCTGATCTTTCGAAACACCTGATAGTAAAGATCAAATTCAATATGATAACAACAACAAGTTTAAAAAACCTTGTTTGCCTTCACACAATGTGGCCTTAACATTTGAAGTTCATTATTTGTCCAATATTTATATGAGGATTTGCATCACAAAACATCACATACATCTCATGTTGTGTTATGTCTAACCAATGTTTTGTATGCAGTTCAAAATTATCTCCAGGCCTGATCTTGTGTTTTAGAACATCTCTTTTTATCTGATGAGAGATGAGTATGATCATGCCAAAAAACCTGAGATCAATTCCTAATACCATCTTCATTCTTGTCAGAACAAGGAGCCCTACACATCAATGCCCAATTGCCTTCTGCAGTAGTATCATCGAAAACCTTTCTCCTTTTCACATATCTTGTTAGTGTCTTTCTACTTAAGCCAATCTCACTTGAAAGTGAAGAGATTTGATGCTTTATTGACATTTGTGGACTTACAATAGATGTCAACATCACTCTTCTTGAAATGCTCTTATCCACTGATCAAGATTGTTTCCCAATGGAACCCAAACCCTTTTTAACATTTTCAACAATATATTTTTCTAGGCATCTTTTCCTCTTTTTTGTGAAATCTACACCCATCAATTGTAATGGCTCTTTTAGGTCATCACAAAGAAGCAATGTTGATAACAGTTGGGCTCCACCAAGTGTATCATGATTTTTGAAATAAGCCTCAATTATTTCCTTTGAAGTTCTTGTCAATTTGCCCTCTTAGTAGACTGACCAGGTTGTTCAGCGTAAAATTTCAATTTCTCTAGATATCCATTTCAAGCAAATGATCTATATTTTTGTAAGAAAATTTTCTCTTCACCTCATTAATTAGATTCATAGTGTGAATATCGGTAGAAGGAAGCGATCCTCACTCCTGTCCAACATCAAAGTGTGTATGAGCCTCCTCTCTAACATCAATTGTTTGTGCTTGGGTCTCCTCCCTGCCATCAACTATGTGTGCTTCATCCTCCTCTGCTCTAGTAACTAAATTAGGCTGGATCTCTACTGCAGTTTCCGTATGTTGAGCCCCTACACATATCATTATAAAAGAGAAGATTAAATAGAATATATAAAAGTTAGAGTATATTAAACTATGGATAAAGCTTCAAGGTGATTATGAGTTCATAATGAGAAAGTGTTAGGGACGTAATATTCATCCTTACAATTTTCTCCAACTTTGAATTACAATTAAACTACCGATCAAGTGCATGCATGTCAAAGTATTTGTACAAGAAGAGAAAGTTAACATGTAAATGGAAATAACATCTAGAATGATATGTCCATATGGATGGTCATGTGCACAAGTTCCATCTAAAGTTAACTTTTAATGTCCTATTTATGTTACAATCAAAACATTCTAGGAGTATCATCTAATCAACATCTTAAATAAGCTCATTAACAACTACTTGCTAATTTGTCAAATTATAATTTATATGTAGTTCAAGTAAACTTATAGGTACATATTCAATTACTAGATCATTTAACCTAAAAAGAGATTCAATGTAGTAAAGATTTAAGTGTGTACCTACAAAATTATAGATCAATATATAATATAGTAGTAGAGGATGAGATAATATTGCATGTTGCATGAATAATGTTAACTACATGTCCTATGAATAAATAATCAGTCTTAGAACCATGGTGAATGTGGTGCAAAATTCCTAGAGGGCTATAATAAACATATGCATGTATATAAAATATTAGTTCAATATATTATATATGTCCCCTCTAAGTGGTTTTGCACAAATTATGTAAGTGATTAAACATGTGAGTGGAGAATAAATGAACATGGTAAAAATATAACATGTTGTAAGATAAATAATCATGTAATGTAGAACCTAAGAAAAATTCATGAGATATCGCCATTATTGCACCAATCCAGTTCACTTGGATAATGAAAAATCCATCAAATAGCCCATTTGATATAAATGACATGCAGAAATAGATACAAATATACTATAAAATATTTAAGCATGTGTAAGTAAAAGAACACATGTAGATTTAAAACTCAATAATATTTAAGGTAAATAAGGTTCAGGGTTTAGGAGTCTAGGGTATATAAGAAACTCTCACAAGTCTTAAATTTGTAACTATAATTTATTTTGAACATTACAATTTTAATTATTTAATTATTATTTAAATTTACATGTATATAATACATTCTAAATTCCTAATTATTGTGTGTAGATTTAACTCAAATTATAATATTTAAGGAACTTAGTCGAACTAGGGTTTAGGGTTTAAGACTTAGGCAAGTTAGGACTAGGGATGTTTCAAGGATAGTCAAATTACACATGTCTCCATTGCGCTAGGGTCCTAGATAAGACCTAGGGTTTAACATAGATTCACTTGGCAAGTAAGGTAAAAAAAATATAGTAGAAAGGAATTTGATTAGTTAATTTAATATTGGAAGAAAATTTAGCCAAAACATCTAATCATATATTTATCTCAATAATATTTGGGTTTAGGATTTAGGGTTTCTAGGGTAAATAGGGTTTAGGGTTTAGTTAGACATAGGGAACATAGTGGTTTTAGTAGAAAACTTAGAAATGGTAATGTGATCCATAACATTTAAATAAATGAATATATTTAAAACATTCTTGAATTGAAAAAATTACTTCAATTGAAAATAATTTGATCTTATTGATCCTAATCTTATTTAGAAGATGATTTAATTGGAAAAAAATTCATAATTTATATAAAATATATATACCTTTTCTTTGAGCATAATATCTTTGCATCCTTTCTTCACGCAGATTTTGTTCCCTTTCTGCTGAATGATATCAAGCAACCTTATTTTGCCTTGTCCTTTTATTTCCCATCTTCTTCAAGGATTTGCAAAATATGATCTTGATAATTTCTTTGCCAATTCCACATTCCAAATTTGTAAAGCACTAGAAAAAATTTGACCTTTCAAATAGACCTAGCGAATTTTCTTTTATTTTTTGATATTATAATCACAAAATACAACCTTTTATATATATGTAATTCAAATAGACACATTTTTTTAAATGTCACCTAAAATTGGCCTTTGTTCAAAGGTCAGATGCTAAAAATCCATGAAAATATTTTTATTCAATGACCTTCGTTCGAAGGTATTTAAATATTAATTTTCTACCGACTTTTTTGGAAGGTACCTTCATTCGTAGGTACCTACGAACAAAGGTAAAATCTTCATTCATAGGTACCTTCATTCGAAGGAACTTCGAATAGAGGTGCTTACCTAGACACTTTTTGTGTCTGCTTCAAAATTTCCTCAGAAAATCTAATTTCAAGCCTTCGGTTGGACCTTCAAATGTAATTAAATTGACAAGATAATTTTCAAGATCGTAGTCCTCAAAACAAGCTTTCCAACAAGTATAATTTTGATATATTTTCATTTTATTATGTATTTAATTTTTAATTTTTATTGAACATAGGTTTTTCGCCGAACATCAAGTTCTTCATTACACACAGGTGGAAAAATAATGAAATAATGAAACATTGAAAAAAATTCCAAAAAATACCTTTGCACTAGGTATTGATGTCCTTGTTTCACCAAAAAAAAGAATTTCGATATATACACAACAGTTATGCTTGACGACATACACCTATGTCCAAATTATAGTTACTTGACTTCAAAAATTAATAAAAAAATGTAAAAAAAAAATTATGAAAAAATATCCATGCACTAGATATCGATGTTAAAAACCTATATTTTAAAAATTAGAATTTTATCCTTTATAGAAAAAAAGTTATGCTGGACGACATAAACATTATTTTCTAAAAATGTTGTTTACTATTAAAAACTAGTTATTATAAGAGACGTTGAAAGATTCACAATTTATTTCAAAAAAATAAAATAAAAACTATATTTAGAATCTACACACAAATCACCACAAATCACTAGTTCGCATCATCTTCAAATTCTTAACGATTTAGCTACTATAGGTCTCAGAAAATGAAGATTTAGTTAAAAATGTTGATATCAATGTCCATCTTGGCCAAAAAGTGGGACTCATTATTGTGGGATTACCCACTAATGTTGTGATAGGCCCTTAGTACCTCCCTAATTATCTTGTTACCCAAGGCCTCTAACTTATCCCTCCATGCAGTGGTGGCAGGGATCACTCCTTCAGGATCTGGTTGTTGAGTGTCTTTGTGCAGGGATGCTAGTATGGTTGGTACAGGGGCATTGGAATCAACTGGTCCCACTAGGTGGCTTATGTATGAGGTGAGCTGACCAACCCAAGTCTTCAACTCCTCCTTGGTGATGTCATCCTTCATCCATTCTAGGATGGTTGAGACAACTACATGTAATGAATGCTTTTCTTCTTCCCTAGTTAGGTGTCCCAGATTGACTTGTTGTACCAAGTAGTCTTTAGTTGTCATTTGTGCTCCTGCTTCGTCTACTATTGGAGATGCTACTTGTGCAACCCTTGCTCCCTGAGCATCAATAGTGATGGTGGAGAGTGTCCTTGCCCTCTTCTGCTTGGGTTGGACCTTGAACATCTCCACCATAGTAGAGAAGTCATCATCATCTTGAATGTATATTCTCTGTCACTTCACAACTATTCAGTTCAACCATACTAGAAGTCTTGAGCCTAAAGATACTAATTATAGAGGAGGAGGAGGCTAAGCCTTCCTAAAAGTGGAGTCTAGTGGATGAGGGGAAGGAGTCAATACAACAGTCTCAACAATGTCATGTGACCCTTTGCCCTACTCAGGTTGTGGAGAGGCAATGTCATGAGTTAAATGGTCTAGATTTTTAATGCTTGCCTCGGGGGCAAGGGGACCTTCAATTGGCTACTCCTCTTGAGTCTCATCACCATTCCCCTTAGGTTGTATTTCTTTCTCTGCGGCATGGGAAGGTAATGGTACCTTTGTATGATAGGGAGAAAGTGGAGGAGTGGGTGCACTATCATGTTGTGGGGGTGGTGACTATGGTGAGGGTGGAATTGGAACTTGAGGTGGTGGATGAGGTGGTGGGGGTGGTTGTGTTGGAAAGAGGGGAGATGCAGGAATGGATAAGAGAGTAGATTCCCCAAGAGTAGGTGAAAGGGAGACCTGAGCAACAGGTGTGGCCTGAGTGGATACCTTCATCCTCCTGATTAGAGGCACATTGTTCTCATCATCCTCATTGGACCTAATCTCCATGCAACCTACTCCTTTTCTTTCCTCTTTGTTGTATCCCTAGTTTCTCTTAACTCTTTTGGCTCAACCTCTTCAACTGTAGTCTTGGCCTTGGATGGAGGAAAGGTCTCCCTCTTTTTTGTTTTCTTCTTCTTCTAAGCCTTAAGATCTTTTGGTGCTAGATGTGGGTCAAGCATGGGATAAGATTTCTTTATCCACTCCAAGGATATATCAACCACCACCTGAGCCCTAACTTTCATAGAAGAGTTCTCCGCCAAAGACCAGTTTATGTCGCCTAACACTTTGCTTGTATTATAAGAAGTGTCTAAGACCCTACCATCCTCCTTCATATTTTTAGGAACTTTTCCCACATGGCACATCCTGATCATGTCCAGGGTTAGTCTATAGTAATCCCTAATTCTTACTTCATGTTCATCTAGGCAGTCAGCCTAGTGATCCTCTAGTGTTGGCTCATGCTTGTAGAAAGCCCTAATCAATGGGCTAATCTTTCCAATGGGCTCAAACATGTTCCTGATATTGTCATATAGGTCCATGGCTAGTGGGGTCATCTCTAACTTCGTAGTCTTAACATTTTGCATATTGGCACATGAGTATACCCCAACCTTAATGGTGAAGGCAAATCTAGATTTGTGTTTGCCAGCTTTTGTATTTCTACCACTTGCCCACAAATCTCCAATAAAATGATCTTATCACTGGGGTACCTTGGCAGCTTGTACGGTGCCTTGTGGAAGTCAACCACTCTAATATAAGTGAATGTCCTAAATTGGATGAACCAGTTGCCCCAATTTGTCAACTCACTAGTTGCCTCTAAAGACAACCTCTTTGCATAATAATTTTCTAAACCCCTGATGATAGCATAGGCAAAAGCATCATTCGCCATGCAATAATTCTTTTGACTCTCCTTAAGCTCTAGTTAGGGGAAGTGGTTATAAACTTTGGTATCACCCAACTAGAGGGTGCCAACTTACTTTAATCCTAGGAAGTTAGCTTGATAGACTAGGAAGTATACAAGATATGAAGTCATATGGAACCTACTTGATTCTAGTACATCTAATAACTGCTCATGGGGGTTTCCACTAATAATGGTTCCCCAATCAATTTTCTTCCCCTCTATTATCTTCATATAGCAATAACACATCTAAGGGTGAAAATCTTTGGCACTTGGATACTCATACACCCTGCTAAGGAGTGTGATGGCATCCTTGGCATCCTCCCTAAATTCACTATTGTGTTGGATCTTAGCCATCTTTGATGCTGACTTCCTTGGTACTATGAGGAGGTGTTGATTGACGAAGTCAATGGTTGTCTTAGTTTTGTTCTCATAATAGTCTAGGGCTACCTTCATGTCGACTCTGTCATACTGTCCATAAGTGGGGAGCCCAAAGACCTTCTCTATCATATATGTACTTATATCCAAAACAACCTGTCTAGAGGGGCCAAACACCTTCTTTTGCTTTTGGTCATATCTCTGTGCACAGGCCAAAACCAACTCTGGGGACTAGAGTGAGATTGGGAAAGAAGCAATCGGGATCAAGCCTGAGGTGGTCATGCACTAGGCATGAAAGGTCCTGTCTCCTTCCTTATTCACTCTCTGCAAGAATTCTTGGAAATTAACATGTACCGAATTTGTATCTCCAATATCATTGTATGGTGAGAAAATTTTAGATGGAGGGTGGTACCCTTTAAATTTGTACTTCATTTCTCTTTGTGGGGGATCACCTCGCATTGCACTGTAACTGTTGGCAAGAGACACTATATGGATTCATGAATGTTGTCATTGATGGCAACAAAGTTCATCCCACACATCCACAGGACATGGTATGTCTCTACCGAAAGTCAGAGTGAAGAATGTTGTGGTCCAATAAACAAGAACATAGCATGTGGCGAGGTCCGACAGACAGGTCCGGATCTCTCAGAGGAAGTATCTTGGTGAAGTGCGGATTTGGGGAAGTCAAGAGGAGTATCTTGACTGATAGATCCCAAGGTTTGAGCCTCCAGTGTGAAAAGGATAAAGAGATATGAATGTTTGAGTGTCGGGTTCTCATGTGACAATGTGAACAGAGGAAGAACTGACTGGCAGAACATCAGACATTATTCCAGATGTGTTACTGATGTTGGTGAAGGTTATGAAGGCATGAATTATGTTTAGCCGACATGATTAATGATTTCCACAAGTATATCATTGATTCGCATTACTTGGTGTGCAAGGATTCAGCCGATAGATCAAAGTTTGTGAAAAGATTGACTATTCCAGGTGCTGACTAGAAAGGTGATGAAATCACTTGTGCGGATATATATACACGATGGATTTAGTTGTGAGAAGTGTTGTGGTTATTATTGATGTGCGAATAAAAGTAGAGTAGAGCAGAAGCAGTAAGGAAGGTCCGGTATGTGAAAGGAAAGCAGCGTAAGAGAAGAAGAAAGATGAAGTACAGCAGATCAGTGTACTGAGCCTAAACCGGAACTGAACTCCAACATATGTGGATGCTACCAATCAGTTCAAGTATTGTATAACACTCTTTTTGTAGACAATGTGCCTCTTGTAGGTAGTGTGCCTTCTTGTGAGCAGTGTGCTCAGGCAATGAGCCCTAATTGGCAAGTGCCATTTTGTATTTCCATTCTTCTAACAGAGAATACAATCTTGGGTTAATCACCCCGTGGTTTTCTCCCTTAATAGGGTTTCCACGTCAAAAATATTGTGTCATGTGTATTTCCATTTCATAGTTATGTTTGCTTATTTGGATTAATATTGCATTGATTATTAAGAAAGTTAAGAAAGAAGAAAATACTAGGATACCTGATTCACCCCCCCTCTCAGTTATCAACAATTGGTATCAGAGCTAAGTTCCTCCTAACAGAGTCTAACAGCTTGAGGAAGATCTGGGAATTCAAATGGATGCATATGGTTTAAGAGAGCAACTCAAGACTGCCCTTGATGATCTTGAACAGTCAAACTCTGAAGTCAATGAATTAAAGGAAAGACTCAAACAGGTTGATGAGTTCATGAGAGAACTAAAAGATAAATTAAGTCTCTCTATGAAAAAGAGAAAGGAGTTGCTTTAGCAATTGGCAAGATAAGCTAAAACAAATGATGCAAATGAAGAGCTAAAGGAGAAAACCGAGTTGTGTGAAAAGTTATCAAAAGAAATCATTATGGTAAGACATGAAATGGAATCAGGGATTATAAAGTTTACCCAAGAAGTTGAAGAGAAAAGAAAAACTGAAGATAATCTAAGATAATCTCTCAAAGAGAAATCAGAAGATTGCCACAAGATGGATAGAATTATCAGACATCTTGAATCTGATCTTGAAGATGCTAAAGATAATGAAGAAAAACTTGAGGATCAAATTGTCTCTCTCAAAAGGGATCTTCAAACAACAAATGAATATAAAGAGAAATTCAAGATAAGTTCTTCTCAACTTGAAGTTCTTCTTGGAAGTCAAAAGAGGGCAGATGACAAGTATGGTTTGGGATATGAGAAAGGAGAAAGCTTCGGATTCGGACAGAAGAATTTTGGATCAGAAAATCCAAGGAACAGGCCTAGAAGACCTCCGGTGAGACAGCCTAATGCTCAAAGATATCCATCCTTCAATGGATACTACCACAACTGCAATAACTTTGGTCATAAAGCTAATCAATGTAGAAAGAGAATGAATCAGACTAATTCATCCTTCTCCGGACAGTGTTTTAACTGCAAAAGGTATGGTCACAAATCTCATGAATGCAGAAATATGCAAATGAACAAATCATTCAATGGTAGATGCTTTGCATGCAATAGAATAGGTCATATGGCTAATCAATGCAGATCAAGAGGATATCAATCAAATATGCAAAGAAATGTTGTTTGCCAAATTTGCAATAGATCCGGTCATATTGCAAAATTCTGTAGAAGCAAGAATCAGGACAAAAGAGGTCCGGTATATCATAATCAGAATCAAGACAAGGGAAAATAAAAAGTGAATGTGGATGAAGTTTAAAGTGAGATGAACAAGATTTGGGTGAAGAAAATTATAGAGAATGTAGTGGATGGATCCGCACCAGACTCTGGTGCTGATATTCCTTCCAGAAATTAAAAAGTGAGCTCTGGCTTAGGGGGAGACACAAAGAAAACCTTGTTCCTCCAGCCAATCAATTGGTGCCGGAACTGGCACAAGAAGAGTTGCAGATTGAAGGGTTCATAAGGGAAACATCCAAACAAACTATAGTTAAGATTTGGAAGATCCGCATGATGTTTAAAGATCAGGACTGATCCGGTTCTTCAAGTCATCTGAATAAGGCCAACCGGAATAACTTAGGTCAAGCATTTATTGCAACCCGACATTAGGGTTTACGGAGCAATATAAGGGTTTTCTCATTAATCACTTGTTCATTCTGCATTCAAGAAGAGAGAAAAGGAGCTTTGCAACTACTTCTCCCAAAGATCAAGGTGATTCTTCATACAGCTCAATCCAGATTTCATCATGTGTGCCCTAAACAGTGTAAAAGGTATTCTTCGTTCTTGATATCTCTCAGTAAGATTCTTTGATGATGGCTACTCCGAATATAGTAAAGATTTCTGATAGACCTCACCCCGTATTTAAGAAGCATCCATACAAATCCTTGGAGGTAGATCCCCTAGGAGCCTTCTCTAGTGTTCCGCATGGTGTTTTGCACACCGAAGATATTAGGGTTTACATACACGCTAATGTTGAAGAGTTTGGGGAATTCAAACTAAGAGATATCTATCACAAACAACTGTTAGATGATTCATTTGAGCTCAAACCCCAATACAAGGGGCTCTGGAATAAGTACTTTGCACAATACATACATTTGCCCTGTTTTACTGAGGATGAATGGGTCAGGTATATTTTGAGCAGACTACATGACAACTTCATGTGATTAAACGGACCATTCAAAATCACAAAAGATGCCATCAGGGCAGTTATCGGATTACACTCATCCGGTGGGATTCCTGTTCTTAAATCTGTGAAGAATCAAACTGTGAGTGAGGCTACCAGATCCAAGTTTGACAAAAGAGCAATGACAGTAGATGACATCTCTGATCCGAATGTCAAGTATGCCTCCATGATAATTGGATATAAAATATATCATTCTAGCAGGGAAAATTCAGTACCTGGAATGGCCATCTACACCGCTTATGAAATGCTAAGAAAAGATGCAAACTATGATCTTTGTCAGCTTCTCTTGAACCAACTCTTGGAGAATCTGCAGAAAATAAAGAAAGATAAAAAGAATTCATTCAAGTATGGGGGATTAATACTGTGCTTATTCTTCTACTTTATGAATGAGCTTCCCGGATCTAATTGGTGGGTGTGGGAAAATGATAGACCAGTAGCTATCCAAATCAGAGATTATTTGCATGGACTTGGTAATGACAAAGCACAAAATACAGCCCTGTGGGGATACTTCAAGAATTTCCAGAACATGATGCAAGCAAGAGAAAGGATTCCCTAGTCTCTTGTTGAGAAATACAAAGACACAATTTGTTTTATGGTAGAGACTGATCAATGCCTAATGGAGGCAACAGAACCAAGAACTGTATGGATCATGCCCATGGGGTATGAAGTTGATGAACAAATTGTGGAGCTGCATGTTCAACACATGCTATGTCAGCCAAAGGATCCAAAGGTGGAAAGGTTTGGAACCTTTGAGGAGCTGAGTGTAAAGATTCATGTGGAACTCAGAGAACCAGAGATCAAAAGGAAGGTGAGAAAAGAAGTAGAAAATTTTGCTCAAGGCCTTGGCATCTCAAAGGAGGCACTTGATGCCCACAGGAAAAAGATGGAAAGGGCTGAGGAAGAGAAGAAGAAGAAGGTAGAAAAGAAAAGTGAGGAAAGTGCTTCGGCAAAACCCTCCACCCAGACCAGATCATCAAAAAGATCTGCACCTACCACTGCCAAAGGCTCAAGGACATCAGAACCGGAAGCACAATCATCCGGCAAAGGAGAGAAGAGAACAAAAACAAAAGCTACAAGAGCTTATGTCAGTCAAAGGGATGAAGAGGAGACTGAATCTAATGAAGAAATTAGGAAAATGAAGAAACAGAAGAAATCATCCGGTGAACACTCTACCGGTCAAGGAGAAGAAGAGAAGGAAGAGGAATTTGTTGAAAAATCCACTCTATCCTTAGATGTTGTAGTGAAATCAGTCACTGTGGATGGGAACCTGCAACTCTTAACAGAATTCTATGATGAATATAATGAGGCAGATAAAAAGATTCTGGAGGAAGCCACAATTAAGTTTTTGAACACTTACAATAAAGCTTTTATTGAAATTATCTCTCTAATTCCCAAAAGCTTAGAGAAAAGTCTTGAAATGAGGAAAAATAATGCTCGAGCAAAAGATCTAGAAATCTGGGAACAGATAGCAATTCAGCTATATCCTTCAATTGATCCCAGGACAATGAATATGGTATTCAAAGATTGTAAGGATGAGTTCAGGAGCAAAGCCAGGATGAATCAACTAATGCTTGATGAAACCGACAAAGTGGCAAAAGAAACTGAAGAGATCCTCCAAATTGCTTTTAAGAAATTCAACATTCCAGTTATAGAGGACTTGGGTACTGACCCCTCAACCACAAATGGTGCAGAAGAGGTAATGGACTCTGGTGCAGAAACAGCTAAGGACTTGGAATCCTCTGCTCCGAAAGAGTAGCTTCATTTGCAAATGCGAAGGCCAAAGAGAAACTACTGAAATCTCACATGGAAGACTGTGAGCTTATAGAGGTAGCATCCAGAGTTTTGGAAAAGATCATGCCATCTTTCAGAGGGATCCCACAGCCTCCTCTTCCGGTAATCTTAAAACTCTAGTCAGCAGTGTTAGTACACATTTTGATTCTCTAGAGAAGTCAGCTAAAGAAAAGGTCCAGAAGGAGTTTTTGGATAAGAGATTCTCTGAGGTACAAGGGTTGATAATTAATGATAGGAGAAATATGGATATTGGAATAAAGAGCTTGGAAAATGCTCTTAAAGATGGCAGAAATATGTACAAATTTTGCTTATCTTGGTCCACAGTGACCAAAGACATTGAGAGGAAAGTAAAAGAACAAGAGGATAAACTCCTAAGTCTGTCTCAAAGTTTTGATCCTCTCTCATCCTCCATAGTAAATCAAGAGTGTTAGACTATTGCAATCACAAATGCAATAAAGAATTTTGAGAAGGAAAGGAAGAACATAATTAGCCGGATGGGTGAACTTAGAAGGATCATTATCCCTAAGTTAGAGGCCATGCATGAGGCCATAAGTGATGCTCAGACTACCGCCCAAACAAATGATCCGACAGATCTTAAGAGGCAGAAGCTTTTGCGTTCCTGTTGAGTGGTCACATCTCAATTTTGGACAGGATGAAGCAGAGTTGGGCTGCAGAACTCGTCCAATTGAAGACATCTTTTGCAGACATTCTTCAGTTTATGTGAGTATGGTATATGTGGCTAAGTATAGTTAAATTTTTGAAAATTTTGGTATGCGGATCCTACCCTTTGCCATTGATGTCAAAGGGCGAGTGAAGAGCAGTGAAAAATGAGGAATCAAACTAAGGGGGAGATACGGAAAATGTATATAAAAACAAAGTATTAGCCAAGGGGGAGCATAGTGTAAACACTTAGCCATTTTTCACTAAGTGTTGCCATCAATGCCAAAGGGGGAGATTGTTGGCAAGAGACACTATATGGATTCATGAATGTTGTCATTGATGGCAACAAAGTTCATCCCACACATCCGTAGGACATGGTATGTCTCTACCGGAAGTAAGAGTGAAGAATGTTGTGGTCCGGTAAACAAGAACAGAGCATGTGGCGAGGTCCGACAGACAGGTCCGGATCTCTCAGAGGAAGTATCTTGGTGAAGTGTGGATTTGGGGAAGTCAAGAGGAGTATCTTGACTGATAGATTCCAAGGTTTGAGCCTCCAGTGTGAAAAGGATAAAGAGATATGAATGTTTGAGTGTCGGGTTCTCATGTGACAGTGTGAACAGAGGAAGAACTGACTGGCAGAACATCAAACATTATTCCAGATGTGTTACTAATGTTGGTGAAGGTTATGAAGGCATGAATTATGTTTAGCCGACATGATTAATGATTTCCACAAGTATATCATTGATCCGCATTACTTGGTGTGCAAGGATTCAGCCGACAGGTCAAAGTTTGTGAAAAGATTGACTATTCCGGGTGCCGACTAGAAAGGTGATGAAATCACTTGTGTGGATATATATACATGATGGATTTAGTTGTGAGAAGTTTTGTGGTTGTTATTGATGTGCGAATAAAAATAGAGCAGAGCAGAAGTAGTAAGGAAGGTCCGGTATGTGAAAGGAAAGCAGCATAAGAGAAGAGGAAAGATGAAGTGCAGCAGATCAGTGTACTAAGCCTAAACCGGAACTGAACTCCAGCATATGTGGATGCTACCAATCAGTTCAAGTATTGTATAACACTCTTTTTGTAGACAATGTGTCTCTTGTAGGTAGTGTGCCTTCTTGTGAGCAATGTGCTCAGGCAGTGAGCCCTAATTGGCAAGTGCCATTTTGTATTTCCATTCTTCTAACAGAGAATACAATCTTGGGTTAATCACCCCGTGGTTTTCTCCCTTAACAGGGTTTCCACGTCAAAAATATTGTGTCATGTGTATTTCCATTTCATGGTTATGTTTGCTTATTTGGATTAATACTGCATTGATTATTAAGAAAGTTAAGAAAGAAGAAAATAGTAGGATAACTGATTCACCCCCCCTCTCAGTTATCAACAGTAACAACCCAGACAAACCAATCATCAAGAAGTATCACAATAATCAAACCAAGTAAATGTGTGCATTACAATTAGGTTCATCAAGATCAACACATAATTTAGTTTAGAACTTGCTTTTAGATTAAGATTAACCCATAATACACACATAAGCAAATAGTTGGGCTTTATGGATTAACCATAATTTGTCCCTTGGGCATCATAGATCCCACAGGTCTGATACCCGACTAAAGAAGTGGTCCAAAACCTGCTTCTAAGGCAGTACTGTGAAGATTTTATGAGTCGGGGTCTAATGATACTCCATGATTTATACCTTGACAGGAGTTGGAAAAGACCACCAATCTATGCAGATACATCAAGTGAAAACTATCGGAGAGTAGGGATCGAGAATAGATTATAACTAATGCTAAAATAAAGATAACCCTCATTCACCAACTCTAAAAAGCTTGGTTACATATAGAAGAGTTAGGAGTCGACAATCAAAAAAATGAGAGAAATCATTTTAAAAAGTTAACCCAAATCAAGATGATTCGACGACCCAAACCTGCTAAAGGTATAGAGTCCATAAAAAATCAAGGATCGGGGATATCACTAAGCCTACGCCTAAATTGGCTACTAGAAATTAGACACTTCGGCATCCCGAGACCACCAAAGGTACAAAGTAAAGCTTGTTGGGGTTGAAGACTAGTGACGTCACCTAATCTGAACTCAAATGATAGACAAAACAAGGGAGGGTTGATCCAGTGATCCCAAAAGACTAAATACTTGTAAGGCGTTGGGGATCAGGGATCAGTACCACCTTAAACACCATGCCAAAATGGCATGAAGGTAAAAAAGGGTTTGAAGGCCCGACATGGAGCCCACGTGAGAAATATGTCGTCATACAAACAACCTTGAAATATGTGACAAGATAAAAAATGGATTCAAACATCCAAAATCAAACAAAAACAAAAGGAGAAAAATGAACAAGATTAAAATGATTGAAAATTGGCCTAAAATATGAATTCAGAAGCAAATTGAAAATGGGGAAAGAAAAGAAAAAAGGATGCAAACAAAAACCCTTTCACTCGAGCAGAAACAAACTCCATTAATGAATGGTAGTGGCCCAAGAAACCCTACGTGGTAAAGACGTAGGGAGGAAAGGCCAAACAAACGCACAACAATCATGAGAAAATGTGAACAATGGTCACCCAATCCAAGACACACTAACAACTTCAATCTCACATCAGGGTTTGCAGCAAGAAGAAATCACCAGAGCACCAGGGAATGAGATCAACAATGAACAACGAAAGAAGATTAGGGCAAACAACAACAAAACCAAATTTTCATATGCGCAAGAAAAATTCCATAAATGCAAATCCGAGGGTAGGTCAGGATTAGGTCATATCCCATGCTAGGCATCGAGGTTTTAAAGGTTCTTTTATACTCATACCAAGATGACCCAACTTTGAAAGTTTGACAAGGGTGATGCACAAACCCAACACTAGCCTACGAGGATATGTCGGGGATTCCTTTACATTCATGGCGAGATGACTAACCTTGGCAAACTGATAGGCACCCAGGCATGCAAATAAAAGCAACAAAGGAAAATGTTGGAGTTTTAAGGATGCTTCTACTATCATGCTAACATGACAAACCCTAAAATCTTGACAAGTCAACAAAACAAAAAGGCAAGGAAAAAACAAGCACTCAAGTCAAACACAAAACTAGCAAAGACAAAAGAAAGGGGGTCCCTATTTTTCCAAGTCAAAATGGGGCGCATGTGCAAGCAACAACACTACGTAAGCATGTAATCGATAACATAAGATCAATAGTGAATACATCATGAGGAGAGTATGTATATGTATAGTGAATGATAAATCACGATAACCACATTTTGGTTGGAGATTCCATCAAGAAAGATAGGTTGCCCCCAACATGGGCAATGCAGAGATAATGGTGATGTAGCCCTCAATGGCCTGAGAAACTTGTGTAAGTATGATGGTATGATAATGTGATAAAGGGGATAAGGGTGATATATCAGTTCAAGGGTGTAACATTTGAGCCAAGGATGATAAGTTAGATCAAATGTACTAAGTTGGATCAATGGGGAATGTCCCTAGTGCAAGATATAATAATGGTAGGGATAAGATAAAGGTATGAAGCTCTTGATTCAAATGATATGTCTATGAGGCACAAGTATGCAAGAGGGGCGAAGACATGGTGCTAAAGGTAAAAAATACATAAGTATGTTGTCCCCCAAAAGATATAATGTGTATCATATGGCAAGATAAGTGCATACTTGACAAGGGGAAGTATGATGCCCCCCCAATGTAGGAATGACAAAGACATGTCTAGAGGAGTACTAATGAGATGGAGATGCTCTAGAATCATGATATGACAATATAAGATTAATAAGGGACTCTAAAAGTATGATATGTCAATATAGGATCAAGATGTGAATTCTCTAAGAAGCAATATATGGAAATGTAAGATGAATACATGAATCTAAAAGAATGATATATCAATGAAGAAAAAATGTGAATGTTATAAGAAGTGAGATATGACAATTTAAGATCAATAAGGGATTATAAAAGTATGATATTTCAATGTAGGATCAAGATGTGAATGCTCTAAGAAGCAAGATAGGGTAATGTTCAATCATAACATGTGTTGGGACTCAATTAGAATTTTGCAAAATCAGCCAAGTTTGTGTCATGTCTCAAAATGTTAGACTTCTTGGATTTAACTGTAAATAGAAATGTGAAATATGATTATGTTATAAATAGACAACTGTTATGAATATAAGTGAATGCCATCTTTTAATTGCAATTATAGTGTATAGTGCTTCGGCTATTGATTGGGGTACTAACCTATTAATGAAGTTTTGAGTTTAATGATGGCAGGTTGTCGAAGACAAGGGTGTGGTTAAGGTAGAGGTGGTTAGCCACCTAGCAGGGATGGGATGGAGAAACTCTAAGATGCGCACACAAAGCACTTAGTTGCATTTCATTGCATTTTTAGCCATTTTCCTAATTGATCTTATGTCACTATATTAAATAGTTGCATATGTTAAATATCTCCGTTATGATTTCGTAAAGGTCAATGGTATGAATGTTCATTTAAAATTTATGATTTTTCACTTGAATTAGATTTAGAAGTTATATCTTCTTTATTTAAATTATATGGGTTAGAAAATGAATTTTCTTTTAATAAATTGTTATTTATTGTCTTTTTGATGAACTAGAATTATTTATGGTAAAATTATAAATGATAATATATATATTAGATTATTCATTCTAAAAATAAATCCCTTATCTTCTTTAGATAATGACAATTTGAGAATATAGAATAAAAGCAAAAAGAAAAGAAATAAAGAAAAATCAAAAGAAAAAGATGGATAATAACTAAATAAGAGGAGAATGAATGAATGAATGAAGGCTTTTGATAATGGCCACGAGGCCAGATAGCCTATGGGACCACAGAAACCAAAACACGCTGCAAAGGGAGCCAAAACCCGCAAGAAAACCACGAGCCGCAAAAGGCAGACCGCCCACACAGCCCCTAACTGAACTCCTTTGCTTTTTGGATCTTAGATCTTTTGCTATGTATCTTGATCAAATAGATCGCAAGTTTAGTTAACTTCTCTTCTTCAAACAAGTTGGTCAAGGAGTCAACATTCAAGGTATCCCTGTAACTGGCCCTAATATCCTTGTACACTGGGCACTCCATAATGTAGTGCCATTCTGTCTCCACTAAATCCATATTGCATAAACAATAGATTCTCTCCTCCCACTCTTCTTTAGGCCTCGACCACCTTCCAGTTTCACAGCTAAGTTGGTGCAAACTAGTTCTTAGTTGTGCCATTAACATTTTCGCTTTCCATTTTATGTCTGCTCCTAAGTAGCTTTTTTCTGTGTGATCACATGAAGGATTGAAAATAAAATATAGTAAAAATAGAAGGAAAGCAAAAATCAAAAAAGAAGGAAAAAGATGGAAATTAGCTTATTTAAAAGAAGATTATCACGTAGGGAGAAAAAAGGAATGCAGAGTGGAAGAAGCAATGGATTCAGGAAGAAGGGGTAACGAAGGAAGATCGATAGATCATCCAATCAAATACGGTTGTTTACAGGTATTTCATGCCTTACTGTTGTCCCCTGTAATACCTGCCTGACGAATTTGTGAACTCTTGCTTTTAATCGTAGACACCACCTAAAGTAAGCAATTAATATTATTAGAATCAAAATTCTTTATCTTGTTGGCAACCATGACCGATCTGACTGGATAGCATTGGCATTACTTGCACGACTTGTCTTCTAGGCGCGGATAGCCAAATTTTTATTGTTGTCACAGCATAGGGATTTTCTTCATGTTCTAGATCAACTTCATAGGTTTCCTATAAAAGATGAAATTTCTTTTCAACTACTGTGTTTGGATTATACTGTTGAGACATGAACCAAATAGGACTCGAACCTAGGACCTTCCATTCGTTGCTGGAGTGCTCTACCACTGAGCTATTGGCCCCTCTTGGACCAGTCCATCGTCGGTCTAGGTGTGGCTTATTTCCAACACCAACACCCCCCCTTAAGCCACACCTCTCGTGTGCTTGGGGCTCCTAGCCTGGGCCTGGCTCTGATACCATGTTGAGACATGGACCAGCTAGGACTCAAACCTAGGACCTTCCATTCATTGCTGGAGTGCTCTAACACTGAGCTACTGGCTCCTCTTGGACCAGTCCATCATCGATCCGGGTGTGGCTTATTTCCAACACCAACATATACTGCCTCTGTATTTATTCTCTGCAATAGAACGAATATGGTATCTATCTCTTGATGGCATTCTGTCAAATCATTTCGGTGAAATAAACCTGATGCTATCGGCCCGTTTGATTCTCAGTCTAAATCACCTTTCATAAAATCCTTTTTGTGCATATCCAACGAATGATTACATACCATTAAATGGCCTCGTTGTTCAAGAGTTATCCCGTGAATCATATTATACCATAAATGGCATCGATGTTCAAGAGCCTCATGCTTAGTCTTGATCTCTTTGTTGCCTTAACCATAACTCTTTCATCTATTGCTATCTGACAATAAACGATCTTCATTGATCTCTAGACCTTTCGGAGGGCCACGGCTCGGCCTCTTCGACCTCTTTCAATTACAACTACCGTACTTACTTGGGATCAACCTCACTCTACTTAAATATCATCCACTTCAATGGTCAAACATTCAATAGCAATTTTACACCTCATTCACAATAAAAAGTGGTAAATATTTGTCCTATTTTTATTGGCTAAAATTGACCTTTGACTGTTGAAGTGGATGATATTTAAGAACAACCGGTTAGCCGTTGTATACAATTATCCTGATTAAAAAATAAGGTTACTTCTACATTATGTCTGCATCAAGCGCCTACCTAGGGCATCCAATCGTTCATGTTGCCAATCCGAGTAGTTGTCCACTCATTTCATGTTGAACTATTTGTCCTCTCTATTTACATGGCCGAATAGTCTATCGCATGTGTTGTCATTAGCTGCTCAATTTATCTATGGTGGATTAGTATATTACATGTTACCTATAGTAGATCAGTCTAACCATGGCGGATTGAATTATTTCATGTTGTTCGTTTCCACTCTACTTAAATATCATCCACTTCAATGGTCAAACAACCAATAGCAATTTTACACCTCATTCACAACAAAAAGTGGTAAATATTTGTCGTAGTTTTATTGGTCAAAACTGACCTTTGACTGTTGAAGTGGATGATATTTAAGAACAACTGTTGGTTTTGAATATATGTTTCTAAATTTACATTCTCAAACACCTATGTAGAATTGTACTAGTGAGGAGACTTATGAAAGATGTTAGAATTATAAAATCTCTTGTAAAGAATAGTGTATTGCATAGGTCAATTGTCTTAGTGCGCTTGTTTGGATTCTACTTGGTATTCCTGTTGTTCTGGGCACTCTCTATGCTGCAATCAGAAAACCATGCTATATCTCCTTGCGCCATTTCATGTGTGCGCCTCTTTTTTTAATCATTTCTTGCTCCTATCGAAGTTCTTATTCCCAAATATTTCTAATGTTTCCTGAATCGATTAATATTGTATACTACAACTAGGAAGCCATGCTATATTATCTTGAGTTAATTATTTTGATTTAATTTGAAGCCTTCTCTCCTTTTATCTTTTTAGCAGTCTCTTGCCTTTGATATTATTACTGTCATTATTATCTTCCTAAAATTGGTACAATTATTTGCTTTCTTAAGACTTGTTTTGCAGCCTTTTTACTTTATCTCCAACTCTGTAGTCGGCTCACTCATAAAAATCATGATAAAGACATCATTGTTATCGATTATCATAGCCATGATATCATGTGACATCTTACAATGTTTTTGATTATATTGGTAAAGTAGGTTTTGAAGGGCCCTTGAAACCCTTTACAAAAAGATGCAGATTGAGAACAGTAAGCCAACTAGATGCCAACTGAAAGCTACATAAACAACAAAAGCATAGAAACACATAGCAAAAAAGAACAACCCAAATTAAGTCATTTTCTTAAGGGTCTCTGTTGCCTCAATTTCCTACTTGTAGAATTCCTCATGCAACTTGGCGAACTCTATCATCTCTTTTTTCTCCTCCTCAAACTGTTTCTTTCTGCTTCCCCTTGTGCGTGTTGAAGGGTCACTTGTATCCTCTATAGCCGCCTATTTACCTTTTTCTTTAATGTCTTCCTCTTTCTCCTGTATGCCCAAGTCTTCCACATTCAGAATTTCATCAGCTCCGAAGTCTTTGAACTGATATTTTCTAAGCTCTTTGAGTTTCTCTATCAACACCTTCATTCCCTTTAAACTGTTTTGAATGGTTAACTTACTGATATGCATCATCTTCTCTAGATTGTTATTGACTTCCACAAATTTTTCCTCTAGGTATTGGACTCTCATGCCATACTCTTCCCTCATCCTTACCATTTCACGCTCAGTTTTTTCCATTTTCGGTATGGCTTCCCAATTCTGGAAAATTATTTTATCTTGATCAACCGAGGTATTATCTCCTTTCCCTAGGCTTTCCTGTATGAGCTGCAATTTTATGTTGATTCTGTTGATTTCGACAAAGAACCATTTAGTCATCTTGTGTTGTGAGTTAACAATATTTTTCACCAGCCCAAACACCTCCTCCACTTCATCTTTGTTTTGAGCTTTGGCTAATAAAACATCAAAGTCCTTAGGGAGATTGCTAGACGGGTCAAGAATCTTGAGAAAACATAGTCCAATGTTGGGACTAGAAATATGCAAAGGTTTACCACGGGTTTCCTTAGCTTTGAAAATACTCTCCAAACCCTTATCAGTCTTATCATCACGGTTCCCCTGTTTCTGAGAGTTCTTATCAACGCCCGGCTCAAACCCCATTTCCTCGTTCCCTTTCTCAAGAAACTGTTTACCTTTCTTCACCGAAACTGAGGTTTTCCTTTTCACAGGCATACTCTTCTTACCTTTACTCACCTTGAGAGAGGAGTCAGACTCATCCCCCGTCTTCGACCCATCCAACCAAGAGATATTCACTTCCCTCTTTTTAGTTCTTCTTCTCTTTTTGCTAGACCCAGCTTCACTTTCCTCTTCTTCTTCCATAACCCACTCCTCATCATCAGATTGAGTTTCCTCATCACTAGACACCATATACACCTTTTTCTTGGCACTATGCTTATCCTTAAGCCCTTTTCTAGGAGTATTGTTTTTCATATATTCCATAATCAGAAGAATAAGGCCTGCATGCAATATGGGCAATTTAGGGTTTCTACAGTTTTCCTTTAGGCCATACTCCAGCGAAAAAAGCAAATAAAACGGGATGGAGACATACATACCATGGTGGAAATGGTTGAGCAGATTAAAGTGATAGCTGTAGACTGCAATGTACCTCCCATCCAAGGTGATATACTACATAATCACCTCCACCACCTCGACCCATATTGGCTTAATTGAAAGGCAATTATACCCTCCAGACTGCAGCTTAGCCAACTTGTCATGCTCATTGCCCTTGAAAAAATTATTTAGGGCTTTCTCACTATATTTGCTTTCACGGAAGAATTTTTTCCCATTGGTACACAACCCAGTGACCAAAGAAATGAAGTCTTCCGTAATAGTTATCTCCCAGCCATAGGTCATGACCTTCCCATTCTTATAATTCTTCACAAACAACTCAGTGACATTAGGGTCGGCCCCATGTAATTTTTCCATGTTAGGATCTATTGTTATTATATTATATTGGAAAGGACACCTTCTTATCTTTGCTTAAGCCTTCTTACCTTTAGCTAGGCACTGGCTTTTTACATTTTAGATTAGTATATTAGTATAGGTATGCTGGAAGTTTATCGGCCTAGTCATGCATTCTTGATAAGGCATTTATTTCATGTCTAAATATTACTAAAGTGAGAGAACTTGGATGTGTTTTGTAAAGTTTTGCATTCGAAAAATAATGAATTTAAACTTAACTTTAAGAATAATAAAATACCTCATAATCTAAATGCTAATATGATAATAACATGACTTCAGTGAATAAGATGCCTAATTTTTATTCACCAAGGGACGTCTATAACTTTATATCAAGATAAATGTATAATTTCTGGCAAAATCTAATAAGAGATCTTCCCTTAGAGGCAAGTTAACGTATGCCGGAAGAATCGTTAGGTGTGTGTTTACACCTCAAGAGTAGGTTTTTCCCTTGACTGAGATAATAGGAATAATCATACAAGCAATGCTTGAGCCACTTTCAGGTCGCAATAAACACATAAACTTATTAATTATATTGAAAATGAATTTATTTATTTATCTATTTATGTTATTACCTTGTTTATGGATTTTATTTGGAGGAAGAATATAGTTTTATAGTTGTAGCAAGAAAAGTATTGGAAACCTAAAGCTATAATAGCCATCAATACTTGAGCATAAGATTTATTTCCTTGAAGTATTGATTATGTTGAAATATGAAGGATTGCTTATATTATAGTAGGGTACCTTGTTGATGATATTTATATGGGAGGTGTTACTTGGAGTATGTATTAAGGAGTATTCAGGATAGACGATAATAAATAATGATTGAGTTTACACCAATGATGTGGATCATTACAAATAGATTTACATATTGGATGAATAGTAAAAGAAAATAATATGTTGTATTTATTGTTTAAAACTTTATTGAAATGGGTAGAGAAATATTATATTATGGGACTAGTTGCTTTGACAAGATTTGTGAGGAGATTAGTAGGACAACATCTAGAGCAAAATATGATGAGGTAATTAGACTTGTATATGATGTGTGATAGGTAGACTTATGAGGTCTTTATGAGATAGTTAGATATGAGCTTTTCGATATGGAATGAAGTTGCGAATTCAAATCTTTGGAATTATAGTAGGTTATCATATTATCTGTCTAGAGTATATCTTCCGGATGGATGTATGTGTGGAATGATTTATGATGGCATCATGGAGAATGTTGCCACGATGTGTTATGCATGCTTCAGGATTATAAATTATACATTGTCATTTTGCATTAGAAGTAGTTTGATGTTGATTGGACTTTATGTTTACTTTTGGGACATGGTGCCGAGTGTGGAGTATAGAGACGGTAATTTTCTTTTTCAAAATTACCATTATGTTTATTTATTGCTTTGGCCAAAGCTAGATGTACCATTGAAATAGATGGGTGTTAAAAGCCTAGTTGTATTTATTTATTTGTCTCTGCCACATCCTGCATGCAAGACATATGTTATTCTAGTTAGTAAGAGTGCATATAGGTATCGAGCTTGCATCAAGAGTTCCCTCCTGCTCATCTATTCTAGGTTGCTAGGCTCCTCGTGCAGGGTCGAGGATTTCTTCGAGTTAGGAAGAAACCCGGGGAAGTGCAATGCTTCGTGGTTGTGTGGAAAATGCACCTTAACCATGCTCTTGGCTTCGGCTTGTGGAAGACCAGTGAGTCATGGCGACTGAAGACATATTTTCTTATGTTACGTGATTCAAGATGTATATTTCATTGAATTGATCCTTGTATGGCTTGTTTAGCCAATTATGTAATTGTACTCTCATATTGATGTAATATTGTTGTACTCAAAACAATTGTAAGATGTAATGTTACCCTCTTATTGTACTTGTAATTGCACTTTACTGATCATGGGAACTTGCTAAATGTTATACATTATGAATAGTTCAATTAAGGAAATCATTCACTTTCTATTTTTGGATTGAAATTGCTTTTAGTTGGTTATTTTTAGTAAATGGTAAAACTAGACATTACAGTTTGTGTCCCCTTTTGCATTTGCCTTGTTTTTCCCACTAGTGATAACTGATTTGAGACATATTAAGTGGGTCTTCCCTTTGGTCATATCTTGCCTTGGAATTGTTCCAAATGCATTTTTTAGTGGTTGGTGAAAGATGTCAAGGTTGCCATGAATGTGGTAGGTGAAGTTCAACTACTTGTTTCCTCTGCATGAGTTCCAAGCGTCAATTCTGAGCAGTAAACATTTGAAATGCATTTGCATTCAAGGCTCAACCTCTAGAGGTATGTTGAATTCCCACAAGCATCCAATAATATAGAAATTTAAAAGGATATAAATATAGGTTTGTTATTCAGTCAATTAGGTGGTCGTTGAGCCAATTTTCTGGTCTGCAAATGCTTCGAAGTGATTCTAGGGAATCAAGCAATGTTTGTCTAGTCGGTAAGGGGCATGAATACATCTTGTAATTCATAGGAAGGGTTTATAATGCACATCTGCATGTGATGGTATGTCTCCATGGAAGTTTGTAGTGATTCAGGGGAATATGTAATCACAATTATGTATTTTCTCTTGCCACATTTGTTGGTGTGATTGTAACAAGGGTTTAATGTATGTGTGACGACATCTAATGCATTGCAAGGCTCTTGTAATGCCCATTCCTTTATTGCATATGGGTTATTATAGTTCAGTTCTAGATTATTAAGTATGTCCATTGCATGTAATGTATTTTTGATTTGTATGAAAATACACATCTAGAGTTCTGTTGATGTTTTACTAGATGTATCTCCTTCCTTCTTGTAGTTCATGATTGTTTTTTAGTGGAGCAGGCTGATCGAAATTGGTAAGAGGACAAACACTCTCTTTTTATTATCCTTTGTTCTTGGTAGTTGTAGGAGTAGATTAGGTTTCACATGCATTTCATGATTCAATATTATAACTAGGGAACAATCTTAAGTGTCCTCGAACTATAAAATATTAGAAAATCATGCCATGCATGCTACACTTTGCAATTGTGTATGAAAAGTTAAGTGGACTCATTTATGGAGATTATGGTAATACTGTCATCTATAGGTGCATATGCAAGGTTGTAGTTATCATCTTAAAAAGAGGTTTTATAAGCAACTAGTTAGTCTTTGACCTAGTGAAAAATATAGAGGTCAAGCATACATTGGGTATAACTATTGTTGTTGCAGTCATGTTGCACTTTAATTGGTTTAAAACCTTGTTAATGATACCTCCAGAAACACCCTCCTAGGTCTAGCTAAGCCCAAAGCGAAGGAGAGCATACCCACTCTCATCAATTGGCCTTTAACCACTCACATTCTATTGACGAGCCGCTTGATTCACCCTTAAGACGGTGAGTCCTTGGCCTTGAGGTGAGTTGATCCTTCTAGGAATGTGAGCTACAGTTTTGGGACCCAACAGAATGGTGTCATTACTGGGGATAATTTAACTTTGGTTTGATATTCCTCACATCTTTGCAACCTTGAAAAAAATGTAACATTGTCAATTGTTTGGTGTTTTGAGTTGGCATCCTATCAACTTGCACCAACAAAATGGCATCAGGGAAGAAGATATAAAATGGGTTGAGGAATTTGAAAACTCTACTAGTGGAAGGCAACCCATAAATTTTCCTACCTTGGTGGTTTTGTTTTCTCAAAGTTTTTCTTCATTCACTTGAGGTGGTGACTCTGTTGTCATGAAATCAATGTTCCTATTGATTGGTACATGCTTGTTGGTGGTGCACATTTCCTTTCCACATTGATGTTGTAGCAAGTGATTAAGGTACATACAATTTCTTCTCCTTGGTGTGACTTTGTTCCTTCATTAATAGATACTTATTCTTGTAAGAAGTAATGTCCTTTTTCAGCATGCTATGAATTTGAAGTCACAACCTTTAGTTCTAAGGGTTACTCTAGGGACGCTCCTTCATATGCATCTTCATATGTTTCAAACCCTAGAAACTACATTGGAATAGATCTTTATAACTCTTATGATGATGTTTCATCTTGCTATTCAAGTAGCCTTTCATCTCTAATTTATTCTCAAGACCAAGCATCCCCACACCATCTTGATGAGCTTGTTAGGCAACACAATGAAATTGAAAATCAAATTAGGTTGCTTGAGTCCATATGACAGTAAAAGGAAATTGAGGAAAATAAAATCAATTTGCTTGAATCCAAATTGCAATCCAATGCTCATCATGTAGCCACAAAAGCCTAGATGTCCAGTCTCCTTCCATTCCCCTTAATTCCACCTACAAGCAACTAGGCATTTCTTGGATCAATTACGAAATGCAAACCATGACAACTAAGGTCTACAATTAGATGACTGTCTTTGATGGATGTGATCTTTATGAAGGGGATACACATGTTGCATTTTTAGAATTCATGGACAAATTTTAGTTTGAAGATAAGGACATGTGGATGAGATTTTTTGTTAGATCTCTGTGTCGGATGGCAAGGAGATGGATCAAGGATTTTCTAGAACATCACTTTGCTTCTTGGAATGACCTTGTGGCTGCATTTGATGATAAATATGCAATTGGTGTAGACCTTGCTACTCTTGTCCAAGAATTGGCAAACATCAAAAGACAAGAGGGAGAGTCTAGTATGGACTTCACTCATAGATTTGTTGTTGCTCTTTCCATAATACCAAATTATTGCAAACTTACTACCCCTATCTGCATTGACATGTTTTTTGAAGCATATGAAGATGGTTTGAGTTCAGTGCAGAAGGATTTGAAGCTTACGAGCTTGCAACAAGCTTTTGAGTTCCTTGACATCCTTGAAAAAGTGAAGAATGATTACATTGCAAAACTGTTGTCCTTAAAAGTAAGTGTTTTAAGTAATGAAATAGATGTTGTGGATAGAAATACAGTGGATGAGGTTGAATTTATAGTCAAAAGGGTCAAACTTTGTGATGCAACATCACATGATAGTTATGTGGATAGTGAAGATAGTGTAGCCACTTATCTTTAGTTAGATGGCTCATCCTTTGGGGATGACAATGATGTTTTACCAACTGACTCCCAACCTAATGTCAAAGATGATAGAGATGTGCCTACACTTAGTGATAATTGATCTAAGATAAATGTTGGTGAAAACGTTGAGTTTTAGTTTGAAGGCTTTTCCATGGATGCTGTTATGGATGCTAATAAGGAAGTCGAATTGTAAAAGATTTGTTACTCATTTGATGCACTTCCTTGCTTTATTGACCCTAAAGGATATGATGCTCACACCTTCCTTGTTGCAAATAAGAAAGAGGAATATGAAGGTGTGCATGATCTAACTACTTTCAGCCCTGAATCTTTCAACCTATACAAATTTTTATAACTATATTTGGAGCATTTACAATTTGCTAATAAGGATTGCATTGAGAGAACCTTTATGAGCTCATTGTCCAATTTTTTTAATGCAGAGGTCATGTGTTCTTAGAGGGATCAAGTTGCTTGTTTGTAGGGAGAAGAAAAGAAAAAAAATATAGATCATTTTCTTAATAGCAATATTTTTACAATAGGTTGTAGTGAAGGATATAAACTAGAGAGGAAATTTGAAGATGGCGAGTCTTCACATGAAGTGCCTCAAATTTATGAATTATATGTTGAGGATGTAGAAGTGGATTTGAATCAAGTCTTTGATTCAATCATGGAAGAATATGTTAGCATTTGTGGTGCAACTGGGTTGCAAAATTTTGATGAGCTTGAGAAATCAAATGATATGGCCTAGCTTGAAGTTGCACTTGAATAGGACACATTTTAGTTTGAAGTTCAGGAGAATATTTCACTTCATGTTGATTTGTGTGTAGGTTTGGAGGTGCATCATGCTACAAAGAAGCTTAAAGGTGAATATTACCATGTGGGTCAGCATGATGATGGTTCCTATTATTTTTGGCTGCCATGCCTTGATGATAGTCACTCCCACTTCCAGCGTGATGATCTTAAAACCTTGCCCTCCACAAGGGGAACCCCCTCAGGACCACGTCCCATCATAAGGGGAGAGGACACAATCCTAAGAAGGCTCATCATCCTAGGAATATCCATCCATCAGAAAGTCTAAAGCATCGATAGTCAAGTGATCATCGAGGGAATTCTTCCACCACATAGCCATGCCCTTTCGACAAGAGCGGGGAAAAATGAAGGCTAGATGACCAATAGAAAAACATCATCTACATCTAAAGGGAAGGCCCTCATAGTCTAGTTGTTGCATCCAAGGTCTATCCCCCACCATCAGAACTATATCTCCATGAAGAGGGTTGGAGATATCAATATCTACCAGAATACAAGAAAACACAGAATGCCCCATAAATGAAGTAGTGGAGTCAACCTTTAAGAATCTATTGATTGCATTATGGATGGCCTTGTAGTAGGAATCTTCCCAAAATTGGAGAGGGAGATTTGGAAGCCTAACCCATATTGGTTTGATGTTAAGAGGTTCAGTGAGTGGGTTGAAGGAAATTAGCCATGGTTTGATCAAGAGGGAGTGCACACCCCACAACCAAACCCTATTGTCCAGCACTAACTCCCTCTCCTCAAGGGTTGTAAAAGTCACAATGAAGAATCCCCTTGCATAGGGGAAAAGCTTGATCTTTCCCTCTATAAGGGGCTTCCACGAATCAAGGACCCATTTGTACAGATCGGGGAGGGAAGGGCACAAATTATTAAATTCACATATCATCCCATGATGAAGATAAAATTCTTCATTTTCAATGATGTCCTAGCCACACACCATAGTTGAGGATGAATGAGCACATGACAATGGCCAAAAATTCCCACTCAGAGAGGGGCTGGCTTGAACCCTTGAGCCAACAACAACTGCATAGGACTGAGGGGGGCCACCCTTCGCACCTCTAGAATCACCTTGTCTCGGAGAAGGCACAACCTACACCTTCCCTTGCACACCCATCAATAGCAAAACAGTTTGCAAGACACCTCCCATGCCAAAATCAAACTCTCTACCTCCAAAACCAGGGAATAAGACACACAAATTGGGTGTAGTTTGAACAAGAATGTTGATTATACTACTATTTCACCTAATTTCTTTACATACCCGCTTGAGTATGAGACATTTCTTGAAGACCTTGTTATTGATTCAAAGGAAATCAAATTGCTTGTTTATGTGATCAACATTATTCAATGCATGCAACCTATGCTATTGATATGCTTGAGTTTCATTCATTCAGTTGGGAGGTGAATGACATATTTATTATGCCTGAGCAAGTTCATGAATAGGTATTTGTCCATGAACCTTCTGAGCATGAATTTTTTTAATTTGATGTAAAAATACTTGAGGTTAGTGTGCAAGATGTTTCTTGTTCCATGGGCTATGAAACTTTTTTATTTTCCAATTTAGTTTGACAATTTTGTTGAATGTCATAACTTTGAAATGTGCAATGTAAATTTTTCTAGTGCAAGCAAATATTATGAGCTTGCAAATTTTCATCCATGTATGCTCACAAACAAGTTTTGTATACAGAGATGGGTTGTGAAGTATAAGTGTACTTCATGTGTCCTAGTAGTAGTTAGTTCACATGTATGTTCAAAGGCAACATTGGTGTTGTTTTGTAGCTAAATTGTGATAATACCTTCATAATGAACTTTGGAGAAATTATTAGAAAACATGCTACATGAAAGAGGCACACATTGGCTTTACATTTTCTAGGGGCTTTGGGCCACCATAAAATGATTACAAAATGGGGGATTCAATTTTATTTCAAATTGGTTAGTTATGTGCAATATCATGAGTATGCTTTGATTTGCACCTCAAAGATTTTTCTTGGGATCTTTCTATTCCTATAGGGGGCATACATCCCCAACTAGAGCCATTGTTGGAACTAGCTCTACTTTTTTAGTTTTATGCACCCAACTTTCAATTTTAGGTGACAACTGTAATTTTTGGCCTCAAAGTAGGCTCTATTTCATCTACATCCAATTCAAATTTTAGGTCTCTTAGGCAAAATTTTAACCCATGACGACAATCCCATTAAGAATCCTGGTTTAACAATTTAATTGTTAGCTTTATTATTCAAGGGGGAAACAATTTAATATTATTTTCAAGTTATTAGCAGGGCCCCATGGTTGTGAGGAAAGGTTTGGTGGACCACAAAAATTTCATAGAAGTGAAAAAATTAAATTTCCTTTTTGTTTTAAACCCATATAACAATTAGAAATGAATTCTATTCATTTTTTAATGAAGCCCATGTCATAATTTAATGTATTCTATTATACAATATTTTAAAAAGGCTCTTACAGGTTATGAATTACATTTCAAAATGGGGCATTTAATGATTTAATATCCAACCAAGCCCAACACTATAAATTTTATAATGTCCAAGGGGCTTATGAGCAATTTATTTGTAGTTATGGAATGGTATAGGGAAATAAAAATGCAAACATAGTGCTATGTCCATGTGGCCTGTATATATGTGCTAGCAAGCAATTTCATCTTGGTAGTTGATCTTCTCTCATGCATGTTGCAGTTCTTTGCTATGTGCTCATCATTTGATTAAGCACTAATCAACACTTTCCGTTGATCCTTTCAAACCAATCTGTGCCTTACCCTAATGTCTTTTCCACCATTTCCAAATAGGAAGGAGCACATTTTATTGTTTTGAACTGGGTATTATTATGGGTCTGACCATAACATGCCACATTAGCAAGAATGTGGGCATGGCATATGAGAGAATTGTGTCATATTGGAGGATAGTATAGTAGTACAAAGTCGTGCAAACAACATAAATCAATAGTATATCAATTTTGAAAGATATGCTCATCATAATGAAAATGAAATGATGTAGCCAACACTTGTTAAATGGTGAAAATGAATGCACAAGAATAGCATAGAGAGGTGTAAGCAAATGAAGATGAGAATTGCACAACACATCGAATGAAAATTGAAACATTAAAATACAATATGGTACCAAGCATGAATGAATTATGTAGAAATAGAACATGGCTAGCACAACTACAAAACGCATAAAATCTAGCATGTACCATGTAATCTACAAATTGGCATCTACGAAAAGGAAATATTGAATAGTCATTGTATACCTTGCAACCAATAGAAAAATATGAGTAGCATAAAGTTAAATAGGGAGCAACTAATACAAAATTTCTAAGTCTTGTGCACAGGTGTGAGAAATTGTAAATGAAATATGACAATTGTGCAATAAAATGAATAAAGAGTAAATATAAAAAAATAATGTGAAATTGAAAATAAATGATATGAAATGCACAAGGCAGTGAAAATAGAATTGGCATAACTCATCAAATGGAGGCATGTACCATACAAAGGGCCAACATAAGAGAATAAAAGGATGGCGAGTGATCACATTTTAAAATTTGTGCGAGTTACTTATATTTCTCATGCCATATAACAGTTTAATAAACACTACATCTTTTGTAATAAAAAATACTCTTGTTGCATATACATAGAGCTTAATATTGTGTTGAAAAGGCTTAGGTGGCATTTATATGCTACCTAGAACTAAATCTAAGGTTGTAGACTTGCACATATTAATGAATAATATCAAATGTACCATGGCAATAGATGTTGAAAGAGCTTGATGGATGCAAACCGTAGGCAGCAATATATTTGTTTAATCAAACATTATATTGAATGTGAAGCTCTCATGAAGCACTAAATAGAGATCCACATAGTAGTGAGTAGTAAAATAAAACAAAGTGTAGAAGAAACAAAACTCCATGATGCCAAAGTTAACTAGAGGGAACCTACTTTCTATTCATCGACTAATTTAAGATGCCCACCCTTCATTTTAACCCTTGGTTAAGTTTGTCCATTGATTTAGTGCCTCTCATGTGATTCAATATGATATGTTGATTTTCTTTCTTTTGATGTGTTTGATTCAAATGTTGAGCTATAAATGGTGGGCCAATGCACTTTTGTGATGAGAAATGTTTTAATTAAAATATGTTACAAGGCACATTAGGCATTGGTTTTATTTTAGCTTTAGCACATTAATAATGTTTTATAGTGTACTTGGACTTATTGCTTTGACATAATGTGCATTTTATATGTTGGCGGCTAATGAAGTCTAGGACAATAAAAACATGTGCCCACTGATTCTAAAAATGGCCCCCCACCTTGAGTGCAATGTTTGGGCTCAAATAAAATAAGTATTTAAAGGGTGTGGGTGTAAAAGAATGGGATTTTTTTTTTGGGACATAATGTAATAATTGTCATCAGCAGAACAAATGATTTTCATGGATAGGGCAACGTAGATCAATATTTCTTTTTTCCTCATGGACACTATGTGAAGGTTAGGTTTTGTTTTGTTTTTGGTTTGTTTTTTTAATGCCCACATGCATTTTTTTTACAAAGCTCCAGGAATGTTGTTGGTCATTGATTTTTATTGTTGGGTAGATTTTGTACTAGAGGGGGAGGATTTTAATTTGCTACGATGTAAAACATTTTACAAGCAAAGGTAAATTTTGGTTGGGGTGAAGCATTTGGGATAAATTATTTTCTCTCTTGCAAATTTGAGTAGGAAATATAGATGGAAATTTCTTTGCTTTCCTTCTTATTGTAAAGGTAGATCAAGGGGCAAGATTGAGCCAAGTGTCAGCAAGGGTTTCAATCTAGATATTTTGTTTGTTATAAATTGTAATTTTTTAGGTGTCTTGATAGTTGAGGTTTGTGGGTTTTCATGCAGGTCCCTGAACCTTTGGGCCAAAATGAGGTTAGTCTATCAATCAATTGTAATAAGGTGTAAAGGCCAAAAAAACACACTCTACAAGAGCATTGATTGAGTCTTATCTCATGTGTCTGTAAGAGTCATTTTTATTTTGTGTTATAGTTTGTCTCCAATTTCCACTGGATGTTTTAGAGGATTTTGGTAGATCACATGTCTACATTTGCTATATTTGTGCTAAGATCTAGTTAGTTAGGAATTCAAGTGATGCATGTGTTTTTTCTAATTTAGCACGTGATGCATCTTGATAGGAAATGGATAAAATAAGAATGAGTTGTAGTTTTAGGTAGATGGGCATTTGAGGATCCAAACTCTACAAGACAAAGGAAAAGAAATTGGATCTATCTAAAACTATTGATTGCTTTATGATTGCAATAGTTAATTTGTGTTTTGACCCTATTATTAATGGATTAGGCACGGGTCCTTGTTAATTTCTATTGATCCAATCTTTTGAACTCAAATGATAAATCATCCACTCAAAGTTCTAGTAAATTATGCCTTGTCAGTATACATATATTCAGTATTACAAATCTCTGTCATATCTTTTGTGAAACCTACAATTTGTATCATTTTTAGATAATTGTGGATACCGATAGTTCTAGATTAGTGATGAAGTATGAAGTCATGAAAGTTTAACATATAATAATTTTTTACTAGTTTGCACATCTAGTGTTGCATCACTTAACTTGATTGTTAATTTGCCTTGTTGAGAGATCTGAGGTTTGCAAGTCCGATAAAATAGTATAGAGGCATGGAGTGATAGACTATCTTAGAAATGTCTTTATGCATAGGGTTTGGTTATGTTGTGTGGCCAATCAATTTACACTCATCCTATAAAGGTCTCTAGGAACACCCTCCTAAGCTTGGTAGGGTTTGAAAAGTAGAAGAGTTATTCCATTTTTGTTGAATTGGTCCCTAATTGTTCTCTGTTTAATTATAGGTTTTCCCCTTTGTCTAAATCAACTTGATCCCTGGGTTTGGATAATGCGGTTAATCCCTTAGAGTTGGGGATTGCAATTCTAGGAACCAACATGTTGTGCATTGCAGAGAAAGCTTAGTGGTCACCTTTCTTTCTATAATTGTAATCCTCCTTCTATCCCTTTGCCTTTTACCAGTCCATTAGGGTAGGCTAGTTGCTAGAATAGTTTCCTATTCCAAATCAATTGTAGTAGTAGCATATGTTTAGATAGTTTAGTCATAGGTTTAGAATAGAAAGAGGAAATTGGCCTTCTTCAAATATTTTCACACATTTATTTAAAAGCAATTGTTGATGTGTGGGTTCCCTATTTTGTTGGAGCTTCTCCGGTATCAATAAAATTAGAGGGCCTAATTCATATTTTCATTGTATTTGGTAAGTGGTGGCCATAGCCTTAAGGCTCAAACACCTAGAAAACTTGGTATCCACGCCTGTCTATGAGCATGAGGATCTCTTTTTGTCTTCTCTCAGTGAGAACTTTTCCCCCACTGCCCATGGTTAAAAATCCACTACCAATATAATGATAAAATGAGATAAATGAGGGTAGGACATAAAGGTAGGAGGAAAGCATGAGAAGACCAATAAGATGCGATGCCCCTAGCAAAAGAAGATAGGAGGGTAGAAAAGGGCTATATTGAGTAAGACATACCCAGACGATTAAAGAGAAAAGTAGGAAAGAAGTGTAGGGAATGTCAAGGTAAACACCCCCAAGGATGAGAAGATGCCCCTCCAAGGGATGGCAATGGAAGACAGTGAGAAGGAAATTGAGAAAGATAATGCCCCCTCGGAGATAGTAGGGAAATATTGTGATAAGATAAATAAGTAAAAGAATGCCCCCAAATTTAGAGAAGTGTAATGATAAGTGTGATGAGAGAGTGATAACATAGGAGAAGGTGAAGTTTTGAATAAAAACAAAGGTAGATTGGAGGCCAGATAACAAGAGATGACATGGGTAAAAGAGATAAGAGGAATGAGGTAGAAGGAAAGTCGTAGGAGGATAGGGATAGGTAGTAGAGGAAGTTTTATGATAATAAGGAGTGTAATATATCTCAATAGATCACACAATGTCCTAAGCTTATGAACCAAGGTGATAAGGAAACTTGTCTTAGCTATCAAACAAATGTATGCCATGCATATAGAAAATGGAAGTGTATAAGAGACATTTGTACTATGTGTAGGGGAATATGAGATATAGGAGATATGAGATAATGTAATAGTCAACTGGGAATAATCGAGTGAGTAGTATAAGGCTTGCCATGAGTTATTCAAGGGACCAATGAATATATAATCTTGGATTCAAAGAGAATGAGGAAGGACAAGTGTATAAGGGAGAGAAGGATGAAGGGATGAAGTGAAATGCTATAGTAGGAAAACTATTTCTAAGTCCATGTTGTAGGGAAGGAAGGCATCCTAGCTCTCAAGCTCAATCTAGAATGACTTATAAGGTGAATTGGAAGAGAAAAGGAAAGAAAAGAAGTCAAACATCTCAAGTGTAGCAAAGTGATTTTGCTTTGATTTGATAGAGCCTTCAAGATGCTTTGATATAACTTTAATATACATCTCTCAGACTCGCATGCTTTTGATTTTTCCTTTTTGTTTCTTTTTTATGCCACCCCATAGTCTAACCTCATGCAACCAATAAAATGAAAGGGCTCATCATTGAGGATTAGACCAAGTGGTTGTGGACTTTTCTGTTTGAGTGGATGTCACTCCTATAGCTTTAGTCAAAGCCTCCACCTAGGAGTGCATACATCAACATGCTTAGTGGCACTTGATACTAGATGTGGAAAGAGGGGGGAAGGTGATCCGCCTCTAAGCTTCTAGGAGTCACTAGTGAATTCATATATTAAGAATATAGAAGGGGAAGAACTAACGTGGCTTAACATGGAAATCAAACATAGCATAAGCTAGTAAATGTATTTAGGGGAATGCATTAGGGTCTTAATGGGATATGTGGAGGGGTCCAAAATCCAAGACTAGTATGACTAGGTCAATAAACTATCATGGCAAAGGATAACAAATCATAGCATGGTGGTAGTAGTATAGAGAAGGTAAATAGTAACGTGCTAAAGAGACATGTGAAAGTGGGATGATGTAGGCATATATAGGAAGATAATGGTTGACTAAGTGTCCTACCATTCATAGTGCATAAACAAAGAATAAAACTACATAATTTATAGTGATGCAATATACTTCTAGTGACAAGAGATTGAAGAGTGGGGATGACTAGGGAGATTATGGGAATGGAAGAAAAGTCGAGGAGAGAAGGATAAATGGTCGAGGAATCAACTGATAATAGAAGTAATTAAGGTAATAGCAGTTTGGTCACATATATCATCATTTGTTATGCAAGGAGAGCCAAATAAAGGGGACATAAAAGTACCATAGGTAGCTTTGCTAAAGAACATAAAGAGAGGATGAACATTGACAATGTTCTCAAAGAGAGGTTTAGCAATGGGAAGGGCAATGTCTATGTCTATAGTACATGCAAGGGTAGTTGTAGAAATGTCATTAGTGTCAAGGGGAAAAATATTAGGAGGATCAGAATCAATATCATTGTATGTATCATTAGAGAATGAGAGGTCATGGGTTGTGCCAAGGTCATCAAACCAATCAATATCATTATCAAGAGAAGAGGGTGAAGACGCATTATTGGGAGAAATGAGTATAAAAGTATTATCAATAAGATTTTAGATTTTGTTCTTTAAGGCTTGACATTGGTTGGTGGAAGGGCTTAACATGTGATGGTGAGAACAAGAGAGAGATCGGTTAACTTTGTTTAGGGGTTTTTCAAAATATAAAATGTGGGAGAGGGATTAATTTATTGTCAAGGAGAAGGGGTAGAAGTAGTTTAGGAGAAACAAGTGATGTATAACTTCATTCATTGGATTATATGAAATAAGAGAAGAATCTTATAGAGAAGTTTCACGTGTGGAATCAATAAGAGGAGAAGAGGTGCTCCTAGCCTATGTAAGTTTTCGATCAATTTCAATGGCCCTCATGGTTAGGTCAAAAAGATAAGTGTGGCATGTAAAATATAGTTTCACTTGGATATTAGGTAAGAGGGTTTTTTGAGAAACATAGGTTGGAGTACGGTGTAAGGAGGATGGAATTTCACGTGAATTAGTAAGGAAAAGAAAGCAAGAAGTGTAGTCTTGAATAGTTCAAGTGAGATCTTGTTTGCAATGTGCAAGTTGTAGAAAAGAAACTTTGGGTTCTATGTTGAATTAGAAGTGGAGTAAAGACATGGATAAGATCAACAAAGGAGTGTATGGAGCTACAAGGTAAAGTGTAGAACCAATCCAATGCAGCATTTGTTAATGTTCTAGGAAAGTGTTTGGCTAGAACATGATCATTAGATGTAATTGTTGAACAAAGGACGTAGAATGTCACACATGACAAATAGAGTATTTGTGACCATTATATTTATCTAAATGTAATGAGGCCATATCACTAGAAGACATGTATGTAAGAATGGTAGATGAAAGGAATGAAACCATCCATGAAGGTGTCGAATGTGCAAGAAGGGGAGGGGTGAGGGTCTCTAGTTGCACCTTGAGCTCCTTGAGTTTAGTAAAGACATGTCCAATCAGAAGTAGATGGATAAATATCATATTGAGGATAAGGTGTGACATCATGATGAGGAGTATGTGGTATATGCATAAGGAAGGGCAGAAGAAAGAGGTGGCTCATCATAAGGCAAGGGCTCTTTTTGAGAAAGGAAGTGTAGGATGCAAAGTGGAGGGAGGTGGTGTAACCTTAGAAGGAGAAGAAAAAGATGGTAGTTTATGAGAAGTAGGAGATAAGGTTCTAGTATAGGATGTACAATGGACACAAAGTGTATGATAGTAAAATTGGAAGAAAGAGGGGGAGGACAAATGATAAATGTGCTTAAAATCTCATAAAACTAAGCATGCTATCATTTAAAGGATGAGGAAAATAAGACATCATAAGAGGCTCATGACAACATAATCATTCACATGTACTTTGTAATCTTTGCCATTAGACAATGTAGAAGGGGAAGAAGAAGACACATCATGCATAATACAATCATTATTAAAAGGAAGAGACACCTTTAAATCTTCATCATAACATGCATCAAGTGTGTTATTTGAGAAATCATCATTGTTGTGCTCATCATGTGTTAAATCCCCCATTCTTAGTCATGAAAGGGGTGTAGAGTGAGGGGAAGGAGGAGGTGATAAGTTGTAGGAAGGAGACAGGAGTTCACTTGGTTTAGAATGTGAAGTAGGTAAGGGTGTTGCTTCACTAGGAGTACAATGATGATGACTCATAACAAAGTAAAGATATAATGGGCGAAGGAAGTGTAAAGTGACATTGAGGCAAATGTAAGATATCACAAGGAGTAGAAGGATAAGGTGGTGACTTCTAATAGGTGGAGGTAGGCTAATAGCAGAAGGGAACAATAGTGGCTCTGAAAAGTGATGAAGTGGATCCATATCAAAAGGGGAACAACAAATAGATGTGTCAATGGCATTACACAACTCATCTCGTAGAATGTTTGAAAAGTGTGTAGTATGGTGATCAAATAGAATAGGTACTTCAAAACCAATGTCATTCACAAGGGGATGAGAAGTCTTAGAACCACAAAGTAGGAGAAAGTAAAGGTTCATGAGTAGAATAATCATTATATAGATCATGAATTTTATCATCACTAGGGGAAGAATCACTTAAGGCATCAAAAGATAGATCGTCAAGGGAAAAAGAAGAATCTTTAGGTGATACATCAAGACAAGATGAAGTAGGGGAGAGAGGAATGTGGTAACATGGATCACTATCATGGTTAATAGGTGAAGGCTCATGTGTAAGAGGGGATAGGATGGACAAAGTAGTGTTAGAGTCATCATCTAGTTCACGAGGAAGGAAAATAGGAGAGGATGGTGAAGAAGTAATTATGGGGAAATGAACATAGGACATAAGAAACTCTAAATAATTTGGATTGGTTCCAAGAAAACGAGTGAAAGTGGGATAGTGAGATAGGTTAGCAAGGATATGATCAATGGGGAGGGATAAGAAATATAAATCAAGGAAGTCCACTATGTGGTTGAGGATGATGGGATACGTAGAGAAAAGGTGATATGAAAAAGTGGCATCAAGGAAGGATTTATGGATAGAAGGGAGAGATATGGGAGAGTCCATGGCTAAAGAGAGAAAGGAGCATAAAGGGTGAGCTATGATAAGACGATCAAGCACTAGTGTTTGGAACAAGAGAAAACAACTGAGAGTCAAACAGTGATAGAACTAATCTAGCAAAACACCACAATAATATGACTATTTTAACACATAAAACTCGAAAGTGGAAATGCACGAGTGTTGGGTTCACCAAATGAAAGGATATAAAAATGATGAACTTTAAATAATGGTTCTTTTTAGTGTTAAGTAATAGTGTAATTAAGCAAAGCAATGTAATAGTGCAAATTTAAACTTTTTAACACTAGCTACTTAAATAATAACAGTTGGGATTGACTATTGATAAGAGACAAGATGGAAACAAGCAACAAAATTGGAAATACACACACGCAATAACTAAGAATGACAAACAACAAAATGAATGGTTCAAATGCACCTGTAGAGAGTGGTTACAACTACAAATGAACTTAGGACTATATAACAAGCTTCCAAACCAAATTTTAATCAATTCTAATGTAGGGGCAAATGTGCAACTAGGGGGTACACCCAAGGGTATGGCCTCATCCTATAGGTCACATGGCCTTGAAACTTTTTGGGAAGGTTTGGGACATCCTGGTGATCATTTCTTTGTATGGACACTTGTCAAAAAATGAGCAGAGAATGGAGTATAATAGTAAAATATGTTGCATCTAAGTGTAAATATGAAGGTGGAGAATATAGAAAATAGATAATACACTTGATATAGAGGGTCATACACCTTGGAAATGGGCTGTGCATATTACCAAGAAGCTACCACTTCAATTTGGAGTAATTTTGAGCCAAGGACAAGGCCGTAAGGTAAGCTTACACCCAAAGGTACTACCTAGTCTTGTCTTTACACCTAGTATTGCAATCTTGTCATGGGAGTGCCCTGATCTTATTTGTCAGAATGTGCCCAGAGATTTGTCTTGTGATTTCCAACAAACTTTCCTCTTGACATACTTCAAAATTCCTTCTAGATTCTTCCATATTTCACCTGCAAATCCAAAATTGCATAAAAGAAACCTTGCAAAACAGAATGGTTAAAGGCCTCAGTCAGTCCCCTTGTGGGCTTTCAAGCATAAATCTACATGTCCAATAGTTGTAGTAAAACACTAAAATAAAGTCCATAAATCTAACTAATCCAAAGCATAAACAAGAAAACCCTAATAGTAAATGATAAATGACAACGAAGGAGAAAAATTGACAATGACAAGGTTGGGAGATAGAAAAAGTAATGCAAATGAAAACAAAACTTAAAGCAGTTGATATGGATAGAAAGATATTTGAAATAAGAAGGATAAAACATAGGTTTAGGAAAATTTTGGGTGAATCGAAGAAGAAATTGGGAAAAAAACCTAAGATTGGGTAAGGTACGGTTTAAGGGAGGAAGAGGAGAGGGAGATAGGAAAAGTAGACAACATGGAAACAAAGTGAAACAAGTTTGAGATGGGGATGAAGAGGATTGATATGAGAGAGGGAAAACATAAGTTTGGAAGATGGGTGATGAAAACTAAAATGGAAATGAAAGGAAAACCAAGCTAAGAGGAATAATGACTTAAAAGGATGTAAGGAGAAGGATGTGAGAAGAAAAAGAGATGGTAAATGGATGTGGGGATTGAAAGAAATGGATGGAGAGTGATGAGGGAAGGTATGAGGAAGAGAAAATGCAAACTGGGATGGAAATGAAGTGATATCTAACTAAAAGCAAAAGAAAACCTATCTAACTAGTGCCAAACCATAAGAAATAGTTACCCAAGTTGAAGAGAATTGTTGTAGAAACTACTACAAGGCTCAAAAAAATTGTTGCAGACTTTAGGATGGATGCTAACACATTGTTGCAATTTAGTAACCAGTAAGATGGCCTTGCTCATTTAGGAAAAATAGCTCTAAGATAGTTACCAAGTGAAAACTTTGCATTTATATGTTAAAATGATAGATCGGGAGGTTTGTTTTATAGATTTTGAGATGGAATTTAGGGAGAAAACATACTTTGCCCTAAGCATCTTAATGAAATGTATCTTGCATTAAAATTGGTGGCGAATGGATGAAAGGCTTTGTTGGTGTCATCCACCTCCCAGGAGCACCATCTGCAACAAAACACCTTCACGAGAAGCGAGAGAAACAAAAGCTATTTCACTAGAAGAGAAAAATGTATTGAGATGCTATGAAATACATAATGTACAGAGTGCCTTATAAAGGCATGAAAAAAGGTGACAGGTGGGAAAACTACCCACACGAGAAAAAACCACCCAACTAAATAGATGCAAAACTAATGCCTACGTAAACATAAGCGTAAATGCAATTTACTCTAACACCCCCCCTTAAGTGCAACTTAGGGAGAATGAAGATGCAATATGGGTTCGGCTACACAACCATTTTAGGTACCCATTTACAGTGCATAAAGGAAAAAACTCTCACAAGTGGAGAAAAGGAGAAAAACCCTGTGGGGAAAAACCCCTCTCCAAAAGAGAGAAAAGAAAAAAAAGACAAGATGCATGGATGGAGGAATCAATCACACCCCCCAAGGACTACATACATCATGTATATGCAATCAATGACCCCCCCATAGGAAGGAAAACAAGAGATATTATATTCCCTCATAATGAAGAAGCTCCAATGCCGATGAAATATGCCTGAAAACAAAAGATGATCCAATGCCTACAAGCAACTCCTCTCCCCTTAGGAAGAAACAAGTCCATCAGGGGATAAAGAAGCCACTCCATATCCAACTGAAAAAAGGGAGGAAATCTCCAAATAGAATAATCCACCACATAATCATGATAAAAAACAACCAAGAAATGTGACGAATCAAGTGAAAGTGAAGGCTCAATAATGCCAACCTCCAAAAGTAATCCAGATGTATCATCTGCCATGCTGAAATTGTCATCAAAGAGGAGAGAAACCCCCTCAAGTATATCTCCCAAATCTGCAAGATGAGACTCCACAAACAAATATGAGATCCCTGCCAAATACTCATCCAATAAAACAAGATCTGAGGGATAAAAAATATCATGATGTGTTGAAGGAGCAACCTCTGAAACAATAGGAGATGTATCGACATGAGTTTGGAGAACTCCAAAGTGCAGATGACCAATCTCCCCTAAGGAATTGCTGTCAATACTAGCAAGAGGACTGTGAGGAACATAGTCATCATCATCAACAAAGTGAGAAGGTATACAGACGAGACTCATGATCAGCATTACCAACTGCAATGATTTTTCCAGAATCAACCTCTCTGATGAAAACAGGATTTGTTGTGAACTCTACAGTCTTCGGGACCTCACCATGTGTAATCTGATAGATGGACAAAAGATTTGTGTGCAACTCAGGTATACACAATACATCCCTGAAACAACCACCACCTATCTCAACATTTCCTACCCTCGCAACATCCAAAAGCTTATTATCTCCCAACAAAATCTTAGAGGTGTCAATAGGATGAAGACCCAGAAAAGGATAGGGAGAAGATCCCATGTGGTGAGATGCTCCTGAGTCTAAGAACCATCTATCACGTCTAGAATGTGCTGCAAAAGTTACCAAAGCATGTCCTTTACCCATATAGGGTTTATCTCCTTTACTACTTGCAAGTCCTTCATTCTCAGACTGAGTAGGCTTGGATGATGATGGAGATGTAGATGCAGATGCAGTTGAAGATGCAGAGGTTGTAGAAGGAGTCACAGATGAGGGTAGTGGGATATTGTTTTTCTGAAGAAGGTGTGAGAGCTCATCGACCTTCTTCGTATAACAATGATGTTCATCATGCCCTTTCTTTTTGCAATATACACAACTGAATTTCTCCTTCTTAGGCTTGTCCTCTTTTGAAGAGGTGGAAGTCTCATTTGACTCTGTTTTAGGTTTTGGCTTCTTCCCTTTACTCTGAGAGCTTTGTGCAACCAATGCATAATTTATAGGGACCCCCTCCAACTGAACAAGTTTGGCTTGCTCCCTTGTCAACTGGTCATAGAGAGTCTCAAAAGAAGGCATTTGGAATGCATTGCCCAAAGCATCCATTGTGGAGTAGAAGGTAGAAGAAAACACAGCAAATGGGCCTCTCAACTTAGACAGTATCACAAAGATGGACTCCTTATCAGTTTTGCTCTTCCCACATCCCGCTAATTATGACCTTAAAGATTTGAATTTCACTAGAAAGTCATCAATAGAAGGAAATGCTTCAGGGGTAAGAGCAGTTAATTCAGCCTCCAGTTGCAGGACACGGAACTCACTGACCTGACCAAACAGGTTATGTAACTTATCCCATATCTCCTTGGGTGTATCCAACTCATTAATATGAAAGAGGAGACTATCAAAAACATTCAATTTCATCAAACCCATAGCTTGGTCACACTTATTTCTATAGGCAAATATTTCAAGTTCCTTGGTAAGAGTGGGTTGGTTATTACTCAGTGTGGACCATAGACCCTGAGACTGAAGCAACCTACGCATTTTCATCTTCCACGTATGGTAATTATGGGGAGTTAACAAATCAATAGATTCAGGAGTAGCCATGACCAGAGTTTGCACCAAAAGACAAAATTACACGAAACTGAAAAAAAAACCTCCAATAAAGCAGCGTCTAGAAATTGAATTTCACCACCTTTTCCAAAAATACTTCAAGCAAAAAAGCTGATTATCTGAATTGGAAAAAAATTGAGCAAAAAATTAATCCACCTTGTTGTTGCAGATTGTTGCATCAAAGCACACAATCACGAGCCTCTTCACAACTCAACAACTTCTCAATTTGTGAGACTTGCTCACACCACCTATGCACACTGCAATGCTATTTAAAGAGCAAAAAACAACTTCAAAAGGCTTCAAAACTAGGGCCCACTCCATTCGTCTGTGCAACTTTGGAACCCTAAATTTTTAGGGGAAACTTTATAAAATATAAAGTTTCAAAAAATGTATACAACCAGTGAAGAAACAAGCCTCCAAATCTTTGTATCTCACCAAAAAAAAAACGATGCTCTCCGAAATGAGTCTGCACCTTTCACACGAGGATTTGCGCAGGTCACAAGGGTGGATCTGCACGCCAGTCATCCAAACTCTACGCGGGAAAGGATCTGCACCTCTCACATGTGGATGTGCGTGGGGTAGTAAGCGCCCCAAGCTTTCTAAAACTGCACCTTGGAAACAACGTGGAAACTATGGGTCTGCTCATGGTTGGAAATGCACAGTCCAAGCTCCCGAAATGAACCTCTAACGCCTATGGTGTATATGCCTTCACGGAAACCCTAGATAAGCTACAAACAAATCACTTCACAAAAATGCCTCTTCAAACTGAGAATCAGCCTCCCATGAAGAAAATCGCACAAATGATATTCAATTGCATTCGCTAGTAACAGAAGAATGAAGAACAATTGGTAATATGACAACTTTGAAATTTAATAAATTTCAAATGTCGAAACAACCGTAGCAAATAATCGATCTCAAAACTCTCCGATGAAAACTTTCAAAGAAGGATTTGCAGAATGGTTTGCTCTGATACCATGTTGGTGTCATCCACCTCCCAAGAGCACCATATGCAACAAAACACCTTCACGAGAAGTGAGAGAAGCAAAAGCTATTTCACCAGAAGAGAAAAATGTATTGAGATGCTATGAAATACATAATGTACATAGTGCCTTATAAAGCATGAAAAAAGGTGACGGGTGGGAAAACTACCCACACGGGAAAAAACCACCCAACTAAATAAATGCAAAACTAATGCCTAAGTAAACTTAAGTGTAAATGCAATTTACTCTAACAGGGCCAAATCATACCCCAAACACCCAAGGCTGAGGATTGGCCTTGGAGCTCAAGGAAGTCCAATTTTCAATCACAAATCAATGGGAAAGGTGGCCATCTAAAGGCAGTGTTGTAAAATTAGGATGAATTATGGTATGTGGAATTCTAGGAGCCAAATAAACGGATTTGCACATAGCTTAGGAGATATGAATGCATTAAATGGTTTGGTTAAGTTGGTAAAAAAGTGAAGTAATGGTTAGAAGAAAGGGGTAAGAGAATATGAAGAAGGAAAGGAAAATTAAATTGAATGGAAAACACTAGGAATGGGGACCATGATGGCATAGGAAAGATAGGACAAGGTTTGAGAAAGAGAAAAGAAGGTCAAAACATGGTCAAAAACACAAAAACAAAGAAATGGCTAAAATGAATGTCAAACACAACAAAGAGAATTGCAGAGTATCCTAGGCAAATTAATTAAATCACAATGATAAATAAATTTGACCTAGGATGTCAATGGGGTTGAGCCCAAGTGGTTAAGTCATTGGGTTCTTATGTTGGAGGCCGAGGTTCAAATACCCTAAGAGACATTTTAGTGCTAAAACACATATTGTAGCAATATGCCCGCAAGTTTGAGCAATATCCCTATAGTTTGGAATTGTAAGGCCTTGTAGTAGACATGCATTGTATGAGGTGTGGGCCTCAAAACCAAACCCTCACTAAATAATCTAAGAAAGCAAATATGACCTAGGATAACAAATAATGCGATAAATATTGTAATTGGTGCAAAAATTAAATAAAATAATCAAAGATACTTAGCTCTCAATTCAATGAAGAAAAAAATGTCATATATGTCACAAATTGCTTCACTATTATACCAAGAAATTTGGATTTGTTTTTATTATGATAAGCAGCTAACAAGGGGCTAAACCCTTTACAAGCAAGCCCCGAAGGCAGAAGAAAGACACAACAGACCAACAACAGTCTGGCAACAAGAAACAAACAGCCCAAAGGGCAACCCAAGCAGTGCACAGGACGCGCATTGACAGTAGGAAAACAAAAATAGGTTGCAAGGCAGCAAACAACCTGAGGACCACACCAAACAAAGGATCTAAACAATAGCAAATCCCGAACCAGCAAACCTAACTCCCTTAGCCCTAGGGCGCAAATCCGCAACAGAATTGGAGAGTCCCTTCTTTCTACGCTGGACCACAATCCATGAAACCTCTGAGTCAAAGTCATCAGAGCATGGCGAGAGGGGGAGTCCTCCCTAGATGCAACAGTCAAAGAAGGCGCACACAAGGAGACCGAACCAGAAGCAGGCATGGTCAAATGAGTGGCTGGAATAGCTGAAGAAGTAGCCTGGCCATGAACAGGAGCCGAAGGAGCCGCCGCAAGGGCCACAACATGATCGGACGAGCCAGCATCCAAATCCTCCACCACGCCCTTAGGTACCATAGGAGGAGCAACGTCCTGGGAAGAGTCGTCTTCCTGAGAGGAGATATCATCCAGAGAGTCACAAACTGTCAGGTGATCCATAAGTGCATTCTTCCACCAGGTTGTCACACTGTTGCGGCGAGTGTGAGGACAACCTGAGGCCAAGTGACCAATAGAAAAACGTCTTCTGCACCTTAAGGGAAGGCCCTCATAGTCAAGTTGTTGCGACCAAGGTCTATCTCCAACCATCAGTACAACATCTCCATGGAGGGGCTTGGAGATGTCTGTATCAACCAAGATTCGAGCTACCGTAGTATGCCCCATATCTGAGGTAGTAGAGTCTACCTTCAAAAAGCGACCAATAGCATTGCTAATGGCCTCATAGCAAGAATCCTCCCAAAACTGAATAGGGAGATTTGCAAGTCGAACCCATATTGGTCTGATGTTAAGTGGCTCGGTAAGAAGGTTGAAAGATCGAGCCCAAGGTTTGATGGAAAGCGAATGCTCACCCTGCAACCAAACCCTACCATCCAACACTAAGTCCCACTCCGCTGTGGAGGCAAATGATGCTATGAAAAAACCTCTAGCACAGGGATAAAGTTCAATCTTACCCTCCACCAAGGGTTTCCACAGATCCCTGACCCAGGAATGAAGATCAGGAAGGGAAGGCCAAAGCTCGTTAAACCTGCAGATCACTCCATGGCTTAGGTAGAACTCCTCATTCTTTGAAACCTCAAGACCACACACCACCACAGGGGCAGAACGAGCAACTGACAAAGGCCTAACTCTTGGCTAAGATGACCAGACTAGAGTACCAGGGCCACTAACAACCTTAATGAAGGATTTCTGGGATGGCCAAAAGACCCAGAGTAGGGCCTGGCCCCACCAGAAGCTAGCTTTGGAGGACCAAAGACTGGAGCTGACCTGTCCACAACACTCCCAACTTGGTCAGGAAAATCACCGGCATCCAAACCTGCCTCTTTACCCTCAACGCTCCCTCCCAGCGTGCTCTCACACCCAGGTGCGACCACATGCTATTTGATAACAATCGGAGAAGCAACAGAATGATCCTACCCATCCTTGCATAGACCCTGCTCGCTCCCATGAATAGGAGCACGAACAGCAAAATCGCCTGCGCGTTCAAGCTCGCCTGCACGTTCAAATTTTTCGCCCGCGCGTTCCATCCTTTGAAGCGAGTATGATCAACATTAAATTTGGATTTGTTAGACGACAAACTCAAAACAATAAACTTCTCTATTTGACTCTGAACTTCATGACCAGCTTGCAGATCTAATCTCTGCACATGTAAGTGAACCCCACACCTACAGAAATGAACCTAACACATGGATCTAAACTTCACATATGGAAGTGACATGACAAAATTCTAATAGCTAGAAAAGGTTTGCTAGACACCATTTTGGGAACTTGTTAGGCAAGGATTTGTTCTCCTTTGGTCAAGCCCCTAGGTTGTTGATTTAACGGTGATGAACAAAGATTGAAAGCAACAAGTAGTTATGCAATATACTTCTAGGATGTTGATGCATTGTTGATGTAACATTTTTTGTCCTTTCAAAATTGATTTCTAGATGTGCCCAATGGATTCTAGATTTTGCCTAGAATGGATTAGTCCTTAATACACCACTCTAGTGTGCAATTTGAAATAATTTGCACTTTAGTCAACTCAAAATGACTCATTAGGGAGGGAAACATGGGCCTAATTTTCAAAAATTCAAATTTTTAAGTTTGGGGTTTGAATTTGCACACACATAAATGACCTGGATCAATTCCACACCTACAAATCTAAACCAAAATGGCTAATCATAGATTTGACGAGTTAGTCCAAACTCTCTTGATGTGTGAAGGATTGGGGTCAAGATAACATTATGTGCCAATTTCCATGCAAAAATACACCTACACACTAGTCAATATTGGATCCCTCCTAGGATGGGTTAGTCCTTAAATACACCACTCGAGTGTGCAATTTGAATAATTTGTGCTTTAGTCACCTCAAAACAACTAGTTAGGGAGGGAAACATGGGCCTAATTTAAGAAATTCAAATTTTTAAGTTTGAGGTTTAAATTTGCACACATGGAAATGACTTGGATCAATTCCACACCCACAAGTTTAAACCGGAATGGTCAATCATAGATTTAGCAGGCAAGTCCAAACTCTCCAAAGGTGTGAAGGATTGGGGCAAGGATAATATCATTTGCCAACATCCACCTGAAAATACACCAACTTACACACTAGTCAATACCCTAAGGATACCTTAGTCACTCTAGGTCCAAAACATAAGGAATAATTGCATGGACATACTCATGCCATTACCACCCCCTTGTTGATAGGCATTTGTTGACGTAACTATGGGCATAATTATACCATAACATGATATTATTACTTTTAAGAGGAAGATTTCCAGCATCTTTATGGGGGAAGAGGGGTAAAATTTTGCACCACCCACTTCAAAATATATATTTTTATTTTAAATAGCAAACCTTCATGGAGTATAATTTTGTTAAAAAATATTCAGTGATAATTTTGGATGGACTTTTGGAATCCCCCCTCCTTGGGACCGCTAAGCTGCTTTCACCCACGGTGGTGATGTGGATTATTACTCCGATTACAAAAGCAACTCTCCACTTTATTGTGCCCTGCACAGAGGATCCAATTTTCATTCAGGATTTCTCTAATTTCCTTTTGACAATTGTATTGGGTAGCTTTACATGCCACTTAGATGAAAGATATAGTATGCAGTTTGCTTTTAAAATATTGCACAACAGGGATTTTCAAACATCTCTTGGAGCATTGCACGTTCAGAACAGGATCAATAATATCATTCTATAATTCGAGATATAGTTTATGCAACTATCTTTTAGTATTTTATCAACAAAATACATTTGAGACATTTTTCACGTTGTTTCTGCTAAAGATGTCTGATATCCCTCTGTTTCGTGTCTCTGCCTGCAAAGCTAGACCTTAAGCATTGAAATATAGTAACATTTCGCTCTGTTGAGTTTTCGAGAAAGACCCATAACTAAACCCAAACCTTGGCAACAAAATTAGATCATATTAAACTTCATTGGTAGCTGACTGCCCATTTAATATATGATTCTGCACATTGAACAGTTTCCTGGTATTACATGCAAAACAAGCAAGCTGCAAAGAGCAGATCAGAGTGAATTGATAAGCTGTCCTGTGAACAGAAATTCTTTGATTGCCTTAAGAAACAAATGGGGCAAAAAATGATTATATTTGTGGTGAAAACAGCCAAACAAAGACATGATTAATGCTTTCTGCCATTTGGTGAAAGAATTGAATTTTGTATCTAGTGTAGAAATCCACCTGAGGTAAAGATGGTGTAAATTTGAAACGTTGTCCTCATTAATTTCAATTTTATTACAGGTTTTCTAACAATAACCTAAATCAGACACAAGATCCAACATATTCAAGAAATCCATTGTAATTATAAATCAAAAAAGACCACAGTAGACTTGTCCATCTCCATAAGCATGTTTCTAACTGAATCTCATATGGCGAGATCATTAACAACACAAAATCTTTCCATCCCTCCTCTCAAAAGCTGAAATCTTGCTCTGCAAGTCTCTCTCCGAATGCAAAGAAGTGAATTGCTTCTTGCTTCAATTATAGAATTTTTTTTTTAATTACATTTGAGAATATGAGGATAGCAGAATAACTTTGTTGCTAATAAGATTAAATCAGAGTTATAATCCAAAGATCAAGAACTATAAACAAAAGGCTATTTAATGGCAGAAATAAATAAAATCCAAAACACAACACAAAACAACGTATTATATATTTTTCAGATATAACGCTGCAGAGAATATCTAAAAAGTATGCAATGATAATATAAGCTTCAGCAGAAGGTACAGATATTTCTCAGAGAGCTTTATGGGGATAATAAAGGCATCATGAAAAGATTATATTAGCTTTGTGATAAGTCCATACATAAGCAAACTGATGGATTGAATTAACATTTGGATGATCCATTTTGGTAAGAGGTCCAATTTCAAAGGATGGGGGAAGAGGGAGATGAAGGGTGCATCTTCATTGACCTTTTGTCTGCTTAGGATCTTATCACTATCTATCTCCACCTAACTGTAATGAAGTAGGGGTAAAACATGGTTTTTTAACCTGCTCACCGTACACTGATCTTTGTACTCATAACCTAATACATTAAATCGTAAATAAGAACAATCAAATAAAGCGTGGAGAATTTATTTTAGAACTTGGCCCAAAGGACATTTTGCTTCATTTAATCTCATCATACAAACAGGGTGTGATAACCACGCAACTGGATGCAAAAGTGGCAGATGATTAGATTGCATAGAGAAAAGAACAGCTGTTTCACACAATGGAAACAACTCAGTGACAGGATAACCAGAGTACGAAAAACGGGAAGCCATCAAGAAGTATTGGGCTAGAGTTTAGGAAATTATAGGGGAAAAAAAGTGAGCTAAATTTTGGTTTAGGTGAGTCTCTCTCTCACAATGCACCAAGAGGAGAACATTGAATCAGAGTTAGAATGAATAAGAGCCTAATAGGTGGATTGCCATGTCTTTGGTTCCATTCATTACCAAAACAAATATTTGATTTCAAATTAGAATCAGTGCTTGAGAGTAACTGGTCGGGACTTCTTTCCAATATGTCAAAACATGAAGTGTATGAGAAAGTGTAGCTAGTTTAATTTCCCGTCAACTAAGAAAATTAGTGATAAGATCAGAGTTTTTACATTGTTGAAGGTGTATTGGGGTTCCTCCATGAAGATGACACCATCTTGGTGCATCTAATATTTATGCACCTAATTTGCATAAAGAAGAGAACACATTAAATATTGCTAGGAAAGTAGCTTAGAAGAGATGCCCCAGAGAATTGGGTGGAACTTTAATACGATCAAAGACCCTCGGTGCAAAAGGTCTGGGGATGTTAATTGGCTCATAGATAGGGTTTAATTACCTTACAATTGATTATACCCCGCTAGAATGTGACAGGACTCGAGTTTCCATAGAGAGAAAGTCTGATAAGGAAGTTTTGTTCATACAGAATAACCTTGTTTTGCTCCTACTGCAGAAGGTCAAAATAGTAGCTTTCAAATTTAAACCAGTGCTCAACTGTAATTGAAGGAAACTCTTTCGTAAGGCTCAAATCATGGAGAGGAAGCTGGAGGTGTGGCTACTTTAACTGGTCTCCAATTAAGAAAATTTATGATAAAATCAGAGGTTCAAATTGCCAGAGGTGTGTTTGGGTTATCCTCAATGAAAATAATACCATCTGGGGTGAAGGTAATGTTTATGCTTTAAAGATGACACCTTTGGCATTGGGGTGGAATTTGAAAATGATTTAAGACACTGGGAATAAAGAAAGGTGTCCTCAATTTTCATAAATCTGGGTTTCTCCTATGTAAATAAGCTTTCATTCATTGACATCACATCAGTATTTCTGCTGAAATTGCAATTAAAAGTAATTTTGTAAGCTCCAAATATAAATTGTATGTAAATAATCGTTAAGTAACTGAACACCATGTGAGTATGTACAAGATATGACTCCGTATGGGCTGAAAGAGTTAAAAATGTTAATCACATAAACTGAAATCAAACAGAGAATGTTTTATAAGGAACAGGATTTTGGAACAGATTGCAGTTGACCTGAAATAAATTAAAATGTGGTGAGAGGCAAGGGCTTGTGATATTGTATTTGTCCAAAAACAGTTAGAAGTGTGGTTCTTGACTCTAATTATGCTATAGACTTTGGAGAAATCTTTCTGCAGTTGGGCACACTTTATTAATAGGGATACTTTCTGGCTAGACACGAGTTCCTATTTCCAGATGTTAATATTTTATTTTATGCAGACTCGGTCTTGCTTTTGTTACAGAATGCTTATAGCAAATGTTGAGAAGTAGAAATAATGAAGAATCTAATGGGCGATTTAACTGATTTCAACTCTTTTTTCCATTTCTGTGCAGCTATCTTTCAATTAGATATAGATGACTACTAGCTTGATTTGTATTTTAGGGAACTTATCTTATCCTCTTTCCCAGCCTTGCCTGGGGGATGGTTTGGTCCAAGTAAGGGATGGCTGGATTTGTAGAAAGAGAATTTATGAAGTTGAAGAAAGATATCATAAGCATATTATGATTTGCCAGCCATTCAAGAAGGACAAGGCAGGACAGAGATGTTTCCAGTGATTTTTATGAAAGACAATTTAGGAGGGTGTGACCATTAAACATAGATGTTAATAGTCCAAAACAACCTATCAGCCAAGGTTCTGGAGAAAACATAGGCAGTGGTTCTGGCAGAGGTAGTTGCATGATTTCTACAATAAGTGATGTAACTACCCTTTTAATGACTATGTTCTCACCTCCTGTCAGTTTCAAGTCATTTAGATATTTTAGGAAAATAGTTGTGGTGGCTGCCTTCTATTGAATTTGTAACTGCTGTAGTGGTTTAGTGGGGGTTTGCCTATGTTTTTCCATGGGGTTTTTATTTATTTGTAGGGTGCGTTGCTGGGAAAAAAGGGAGAGAGTTTTTGGCAATGTTTTTGGAGAATAGTTTTTAACTTTTTAGGAGTTTTTGGGAGATAAGAGAGATCTGGAAATAATCCTGGTCTAATGTAAAATGAGACAGAGTAGACAGTTTGTAAACATTCTGTTTCTGATATAAATGTAATATGATTTGTGTTGTGTGGAAGTATTATCTCCAGCTATAGCTTTACATTATACTATGTTCAATTCTTAGCTTGGAGAAGATTTTAATGAGTGTTGTAGATCCTTTTATGCATTCTTTCTTTTTCAGTCTGTTGAGTGTGTTTGATACAGCTCTTAGAGAAGAGTCTTGAATGGCACGAACAAAATATTGTTTTTAGAAGCAAACTGGTAGATTAGAGAAATCTGCATCAGTTTTGGTATCAGAGCATCTTAAGATGCTGGGACTAGAGAATTTGTGAGAAGAGTTCTGAATAGCTTAGAGGAGAGCTGTGGTTATGGCAATGGATGTAGAGGTGGAGTTGTTTTATGATGTGAAAAAAAATGTAACTAAGTTGGAAGAACAAATCACACAAAGGAAGAGGCAAAAGCAACCAAAAGACAAACAAAAGAAGCTGGAAAAATTGGAGTTTGAGTTGGAAAAATTATGGTGGATGTTGGAGCAGTATGAGGCAAGCAATAATAAGAAAGCAAAGAAAAAGACAGCTGAAGCAAAGGCATTCAAGCATTGTGAAAAGGTGAAAAAGGTTGGTGGGAATAAAACTCAGCTTGTGAGCAAGAATCATTTTTAGAGGAAGTCATAGAGTTTAGGATTAACCAAGTGATAGAACTACTAGAACAGGGAAAAAATAAATCTCTTGAAGAGTTGGCAGAATTATTAGTAGATGGAAGGCCCTTAAATGTGATTTGCAAAGAGATTAAGAGAAAGGAGATAGATGAATGGGATGAAGATGAAGAGGATGAGTGGAATGAAGATGTTCAGCTGTGTTAGCTTGAAGAGGGGGAAATATTGATGATTACAATGGGAGAGGAGAAGAGTTTGAAGATTGCAATGAAGAGGAATACAGCCTATCACTAGAGGTGGCCCAAGATGTTGCAGCTGTGGAAGTGAACCACATTAGAGATGGAGATCTCTGGTAGCCTCATATTTGATGGTGGAGAAGAAGTCCTCATAAAAGAGGATAACATTATGAAGAATGAATGTGAAGGGCCTGATATTGTGAGCATGCTAGAAGCTAATATTGCAGTAAAAATAGAAGAGGAAAATGGACACTTGATAGTCAATGATAGGGCAACAAGCCATGGAAAAGATACAAGGTGAAAAGAAGAATTGGAAAGCATGCCTAAATGGCATAATGCAAAGGAGGAAGCATCTATGGAAATTTTTGATTCCTTAACTTGATTTCTGTTTGTAATGATTTATGTGCAGGCACAACATAAAGTTGGACAAGCGATGAGAAGAGTCATAATGGCTTTCAATGGAGGACCACTAGAAGTGGATCTAAGCCAACAAGAAGCTAGGAAAAGAGAAAGAGAACAAATTGGCAGAGGATGATTTATGATCCAACAAGAGGTTCAAAGCAGAGAAAGAAATTATGCAAAAAAAAAGGCAGAAGTAACTGACATGGTGGAAGGGCAGGCTGTGGCAATTGGGTTCTTGAGTTCTTTAAACCAGGAGGTTCAAATTTTGAAAAGATGGGGAGGGTGATGTAACTGCCCCTTAAATGACTATGTCCCACCTCTCATTGGTTTCACGTCATTTAAATATTTTAGGAAAATATTTGTGGCGGCTGCCTTTTATTGAATTTGTAACTGCTGTAGGGTTTACTGGAGGTTTGCCCATTTTTGGCATGGGGTTTTTATTTGTTTGTGGCGTGCATTGCTGGAAAAAGGGGAGTTTTTGGCACAGATTTTGAAGAATAGTTTGTGAGAGTTATTTTAAGAGTTTTTGGGAGATAGAGAGATCTAGAAATAATCCTGGTCTGATGTAAAATGAGATAGTGTAGATAGTTTGTAAACATTCTTTTTCTGATACAAATGTAATATGATCTGTGTTGTGTGCAAATATTATCTTCAGCTGTAGCTTTTATATTCTGCTGCATTCATTTCTTAGCTTGGAGAATATTTTAATGAGTGTTGTAAATCCTTATATGCATCCTTTCTTTTGCAGTCTGCTGAGTGTGTTTGATATAGCTCCTAGAGAAGAGTCGTAAATGGCAGGAACAGCGTATTGCTTTTAGAGACAAACTGTAAGATCAGAGAAATCTGCATCAATAAGAATGCATATACAATGAAGAGATCGTGGAGATCATGGCTACCAGCAGATGCTCCTAACTGTTGTATCATTGAAGGTCTTCAGTAGGTGAGACCATTACAGATGCTCCTATCCTAACTATTGAGAAGGTGAGACCAATACAGGTTTCTTCACCACAAGTAGAAGCAATTACTCAGCAAACTGTTATTAGAGCTGGAAGTACCCAAGTTGTTATTATTTTTCAGTGAGAAAAGTTTTAAGTTCCAGATAATTTATCCTTTGACAAGGTCTGGTTTAAAGATTTGTTCTCTGTCTAGCATTTTTTCTGTCTCTACCTGGATATATAATAACAGATCCTTGAGTTTAGAATGCTGTTGTCTAAATCTGAGATTATGTATCGTATCTCACTCTGGCTGTAATAATATGTATCAAGATTTACTTTTTCGAGCAGTTTGAATGATTAGTATGCCATGGGTCTATTCTGTAGACGGCTACAGAGTTATGGACAAGTTTTTGGTCATCATCTGGTAGTATTCTTGATTTAGAAGAAAAGATGCATCTTAATGAAAACTTAGATGCTGCAATGTGGCACATGCCCTTATCAGTATCTCTGGTATTAAAAAGTAGCACTATCTCAAACATAAAGTAGAGAGAATAATACACATTTGGTAAAAAGACAGACCCTGCAGATTTACTTGATAATTTATTCTAAAAATCATCATGAAAAACATGACCTCCAAATTTCCATAACTTTTCAACCCCTGCAAAGCAAGACTGCAACTTAAAATTTCAGGGACCAATTAGATACTTAGCGGTCAAGTTTGAGGATGCATTATTTCAGATTATACAACACAGACAATAACATGTATTATCGTATCTAATGTTTTAGTATCCTAACAGACGCTTGCTGAGCAAACAGCCTTGAAAATTACAACTTCATCCAGTCAATATTGAAATTAAACAGGGTGCCCTTGTTACACAGGCCCAAATGAAAGTAACAAGCTGAGACCCATATAAACCCGGTGCAGAAATACCCATCCTTGAATACCAGAGGGCAAAGGAAGGATTCATTTCATCAAACAAACTTACAGTTTTGCAAAGGTGGGTTTCCTCTTCCCCAGTTGAGCAGTGAGGGCTTCCTTCAAATCATCAGACAAAAGCATTGCAGCATTCCATGTAGCAACATAATCCAAACCTTGATCCACAGAGATATCCCTGGACTTCAACAGAACAGCCTTAGTTCCCACAACAGCAAGGGGAGACTTAGCAGCAATGTCCCCAGCTATAATACCCACCTGTGCCTCCATATCCTCCTTTGAAGGAAAAACATTACAAACCAAACCCAATACCTTAGCCTCAGAAGCATCAACCTTTCTCCCTGTCAAGGCCAACTCCATGGCATTCCCTTCCCCAACCAATCTGGGCAACCTCTGTAAAGTGCCCAAATCAGCAGTAATTGCCAAATCAACCTCCTTGACACAGAAAAAGGCATCTTGACTACAATACCTAATATCACAGGCAGTAATCATGTCAACCCCTGCTCCTATGCAGCCCCCATGGATGGCGGCAATCACAGGCTTCCTGCATTTCTCCAGAGCTGTGATTGCTGCCTGCATATATTTAATATTTCTTCTCACCTTTTCTCTAAGCCTTCCCTGATCATTGCCATTGTCATCTGGAACCTGGGATATAAACTGGGTGCCCAATACAGAAAGGTCAATTCCAGAGCAAAAATGCTTACCTGAGCCAGTAAGAATGATGACCCTCACTGATGGGTTTTCATCCAAGGCTGCAAGTGCCTTAGGAAACTCACTGTAGAAATGGTTATCCAGAGCATTTCTATGAGATGGGCGGTTCAATATAAGGTGAAACACTCCATTGCAAGCGGAATCCTCCACAACCCTCACTCTTTCCCAACCATCCATAGCCTCAAAAATTTGACAGCAACAGATTGTTAATATATTTTTTCTACAGTAGTCTTCCAGAATTATTGATCATTTGAAGGCAGCCCAGTAAACCAAAAACATGAAAAACCGCAATTACATAGAAATCTGATCCTCTGAACTGCGTTAATACCCCAGAGGGCCATCTATGAGTGCCAACTAATCCTTTTGGTTTACGTGTCTAACAAAACACTAGCCGCTTGGCATATTCAGATTGGTTGAAAAATATGAATCGAACTGGGGCATTTTTATATTTCACTTTACAAAATGTCACAGTTGTAAAAGACAAGCAGCCGTCTAGAATCCCTTCCATATATTTTTCCCTATCATAGAGAATCTTTTTCCACAACTAGCAAATTAATGTTGTAAGTTTGTAAGGGAGAGGGACCGATGGTGGTAGGGCGATGTTGAGCGAGGGGTCTACGTCAGCAGCGTCCGAGTCACCTGGCACCCTACCATTTTTTTCTAACATTTTTAAAGCACGTTTATCAATGTTTACGGTGCGTTTTTCAAAAACTGCCCAAAAATCGCTAAAATCTATCATCGACCAATATTGGACATGTGTAGGGTCCCTTTGTGGGTTGGCGCCACCCCAGTATTGGCTCATTTTACTACTAGTTAATATGCATTAACTGCCCAACATCCTACCGCTGACGGTCTTAATGCCTACCACCTCGGCATGCACACCATTCGCTTAGTCTTGCTTTAACTTCTCGAATACTTAATTCATGAGACAATTTGCATTTGGAACGGTTGCATTCAGGGCCAGTCCTGGTTCAAATGGACACCAATTGTGGTGAGGCCATGGGTGAATTCTCGAACTTTCCGTGTTTATCAACACCACATTTGGCATAAGGAAGCCATTTAGCTTCTAGTTACGCAGGTGAGGTTGTGTTCCAACCTCACACATGCAATAACTACGCATTGCAAGATTTTTTTTCATATTTTCATGCAATCTTTTTTTGTGTAAATAACTTCAGTGATTTGCTCGTTTTATGAAACTTTATTACAGCTTTATCATGGCCGCTTCTGTGTGTATATATATATAGAAACGACGAACAAATGTTATTTTGCAGCAATATTGCACCTATATTTCGCTCCACTGTGTGTATATGTGAGTATTGCTACATCCCTAATTTTTGTCTTGCTAATATTTTTTACTTTTACTTGAACATAAGTGAATCTATTTTAATGTTTAGATTAATATCAAGGAAAAATATTGATTCTATTGTATGACATTTATGAAATTATGGAAATGCAAATGTTTTATCGATTTAATAATTGTATTATGAGAATTTGGTTTATTGTTTGAATAATGATGCACTAATCATAATCTGTTGATTTCAAGTTTTATACAAGATTATAGGGTTCGGATGACTCTCAGAGAAAGGAGAGAGAGAGAGTATCTTTCAAGGAGAGAAATATAGACCTTGGGTTACAAGTGTTCATTTGCCAAAACGAGAATAAGTGTTTAAGAAAACGTGAACCGGTATTGATAAAGGTAAGTCATGTTTTGTCAATATAACTCTTGAGTCTATTCAACAAGTAATCAATATCTTTTGATTCTTTTATGGGTTAGTTGTGTGTGTCAACATTGTCGTTCATAAAAGAAAACGACGTCTTTAGAGTAGAACGATGTCCATTTACGATTAACATAAATCTTACATCGACATTGTCGCAAAATTGTTATGTTAGCTTCCTTAAGTCATTGAATGTTAAATTGTTGATATTAAAACGTCATATGACAATCTTATCAAGTCAAGTTGACGTGATTTAATGAGAATCTGTGAAGGGGAGACAAGCTCGACCCTTTCACATTATTCATAAGCCTTTCGACTTATTATTATTATCATATATTAATCAAAGCATAAATGATCAAGTAAGGTAGTTGTCATGTTAAACCATTACTTAAGTATATATATATATTGATTTGAAAAAAACTAGGGTTAGAAAATGAAAATTTTTGACAACAAAACCTTAGAAAAACAATTGATTAGATCCAAGGAACTGGGCGTGCCAAATGAAATGGTGGAAAATCGATATGAAGGAAATGACAACAAATGCAAATCAAACGAATGCAAACCTCATATTGACTCACGATCCATTGATAAGGTTGAGAATGTTGCACCCGAAGCACTCTAGCTTTACCTAAATAGATGAATGTTGATTGCTCGATTCAACAGCATAATGATAGGATATGGATTGGTTAATGGAAGATTGGATGAATGCAAGATAGATGGATGAGAGATTGAGAGGAAAATTCGGCAAAGTAAGGATGCTAGAAGAAGATTCCCCTGCAATGGCTCAAGAGAGGCTACCTTTATAGAAAAAGGCAAATTCGAATGGATGGTTGTGATTGCAAGTTATGTTAGATGATATGGACGGTCAAGATCGATTAGGGTTGGATTAGGGTTTCCCACTCAAAGAGGGATTGTAGTCACATGACAAGTGTGCAATGGAGAATAAAAATAATCTAATTCAAATATTATATTTGAATTAGATTGACATGTGAAGGTATATTAAGTGGAAGATGGAGACATGCGACATGTGTCGCAATGTGATGAGAGGTGAGGGAATAATTCAAATTTTTAATTTGAATTATGTGAGACATGTGAAGGGGGATTATTAACTAAACAAATGAGATTTATTTAGTTAATTGGAATGTGATCAGGTGGGATTAATTAAATAAAGTGGGTTTATTTAATTAATTAGGAAGATGGTTAAGTTGGACCAATGTGATGGGATGAACTAGGACCTAGGGATAAATGGGATTAAGTGGGATGAGGTTAGATGAACTAGGACTTAGAGGAACACATACAAGTTCATGTCGACAATGTGTTGTGTAACTAGGACCTAGGGCAAAGACATACAAGGTCATGTGTAAACAAGACCTAGACAATTTTCAGTGTCTACAAATACCTCATAATTTTTAACTGCTTGCTCAATCATGGAGCAGCCGTAGGCATATTCGTAGGAATGATTTTCTTTTATCCCAAGTGGAGGATCGAACAACTCAATGTGATCATTAATGATCATACAGTAGTATTATTGTTATGTTGACCTCTTTGAGAGGAATTAGTTGTGTTACAAACCACATTCTTTTTACTCTCTACGTGAGACGTTTTCCCATTGACATATGTTACACCTTGGATTTTATGAGGATTCGGTTATAACTAAAGTATATGTGGACTGTACGTGTACTCCTTGTGTCTCTAACTGTAATCATGGGGGAGCAATGATAGGAAGACTCATTAAGAGTCGTAGTAAGAGTCATATAAGGAGGACAACTCTGTAAGAGTCGGGACAATTTGTTTCATGCTTTGGAGGATTGTTGTAAGTAACAGGTATTAGGAAACGGTCTTGAAGGAGGAAAACGTCAGCTTAGGCGTCCATTAGAGTTCGCGGTCTGCAACTCAGTTATACTTGAAAAGCCGTCGGTTGCTAGGTTATTATTTTCTGCATAGTATGTTCTATATTCAATGATGAATCGATTTACTTTTCAAATGATGTTCACTGTGGTGTCTTGCTAATAGTCATTTGAATTTGCTCGATAGGCCAAACCATTTAATCGATGTGTTTTTGATTAAAACTACAGTGTCTGCTATGATAGAATTGTTGTTATATTTTATAGATAGCGATGATTGCAAACTGCTTATTTAGCAGATAGGAAACTTGGTAGCATCGATTGAGCCATTGATTTGCCAATGCATCCCCTTTACCATTGAATTCTTAAACTAGAGCTCTTTGAGTTGAAAACATACGATACGTTTATATCTGTTATGATGTCAAAATTACCTTGTAATGATAGTGTGATCATCATCGTTTGCACGCCTATATAAGGTTCTTATCAATTATATTGTCATTGTCAGGAGCCTTATAAGCTCGAACCAGTCGCCTTGATGTTGAGATATGTCATGTAGCTAATTAACATATGATGCTATAGTTTAAACCATTCGAAAGACATTCGGTGTCATTAGAGCAATATGATGCTTTGGTATGTATTACTTTCGGATATGTGTAACACGGCTTAATCATTAAGCTAGGATGATGTCGATTTAAACCATCCTTTGTTTAGTTATATGTCAAAACAAATTCTATTCAAAAACCTAGATTCTTAGTAATCTTTGGAAAACCATTTTATCTAGTCGAGTGATGGAAAAACTAGGAACAGTTTGGTAGAGAAAATAAGTTCCATAGAACTATCCTTTTTACCTATTATATCAATCTTGTTGAGTATATTCTTTTTATAAACCATTATGATGGGAATAGAGTAGTTTAAATTAGACTATGACTTAGTAGGGAAACATATATATGTATTTATTCTAAACTTTTGTGATTATCAATGTTATCGCAATAGGGAAATAGAAGGTACTCATACTCCATTGTGTAGGAGGTAATATCTTTTCCGGAACTATATTATTCTTAATCTTGATTGAGTAAAACTAGGGGTCATTCTTAAACTTTAGTCTCATAGTTATGAGGTAGGATTATTTTGAAATATCAGAATTATTAAAGGTTGCAATGAAAACCCTAGTATCGAACATGAATATAAATGGTTAGTTATATCTATATGAACTCGTCTAAGTCAAGTATACCATTACTATGAAAGATGTTAAAACTATTTACGTAAACATAGTTGGTGAGGATAAAACTGCAAGAATATGATAGTATTCAAGTTGAGTTGGGGTGGGTGAACATTTGGACCACTTCATTACAAACGTTATTGATATTAAAACTTTAGCCAAAGTAATGCATTTGTTTTCTGCATGCATTGTCAGTTCACTGTATCTGTCCATTGCATAACCTATTGGAAAATCATACTTAGCTAGAGGGTATCTAGGGTTGTATGGTTGATAGAGATGTGTAGGATACAACACTACGTACTCGGAAGGAAAATTACCACTGGTCAATTTTGGTCTATATTCCTTGTGAAGGGTAGGGCCACTTCCTATGTGGAAGATGTGTGGGAGACTGCCGGTCTGTGGATGGAGGTAAAATACTTGAAAGATGCTCTCTCTCTCCAACAGAAAACATGCTAAGGCTTGTGATAAAGATGTTAGATATTCAAAAGCAGTAATCACTCCAAATTTGTTTATGTAATTGAATTACTTATGCAGATACTTGTAATTGAGAAAGACAATATGTCATATTTGTTTTATGTAAGAGAATCTTGCAATTTGTTGTTACTTGATTATATAATAAATAAAAGAAAAATTTTCTCTCATTTTTACCTTGTTGAATTTATTCCATGGTAAGTTCTCTATGTTATTGTGTTTTTAGAATGTGGATGTTACATCTGTTATCAGAGCTACCAGGTTTAGCACTAGAGCTTATGAGACCACTATGCTTACCTATAGCCAACATTATGCAGTACAGTTAGCTAATGTTTAAAAATTTTTGTGCTAGGATGGTACGTTTTAAGAAGACAGCGAGAAAGTCAGTTAATCGGAGTAAACGTTTCCTTAAAGCAAAAAGAGAATGTGAAGCCATTATTAAAACTTTTGAGGGAACTAATGATGAGAGTGACATATGGTTAAGTGATACTGAAACGCTTGCGAATGCCTTAACTCGAATCAAGAGAGTGAGAAAGGAAAATATTGAAAGAGTTAAGATCACAACTAAAATCATAGCATATATGTTAGATGAAGATACAACTATGGTTAAGCGAGATCCCCACATACCCCCATCTATTGAGATCATAGAAGTTAGGTCCGATAGTGAGTTAGAAGGTTACATACCTTGAGATTATGTATCTGAAAATGAATCTGAAGGATATACTCCTCTTGAGCATGACTTTTGAAGTCATTACTTGTATAAATAAAGAATGTTCTTTACTCCTAAAATGAAATAAATAAAGAAGAGTTATTTTTGTACCAAACTATTGTTTGATTTGAGTTTATTATGTTTTGATTTAATGGGATGCATTATAATCATGAACTAATAGACAACTCAATATTCTCAGGTGTGAGAGAAACGATAAACATGGTTTGGACAAGAACTAACCAAGGAGGAAGTCAAGAGGAAAACCACCCGTCAAATAATAAATTGGACCAGATCATAACCATGCTTAAGGAAACTAAGAAAAAGACTGGGTGATTTGGAAAAGAAAGTGGATGATAAAGGGAATTCTGAGGGAGGAGGCGAAAACTCTCGTGGAGAAAGTGGAGAGAATCATGAAGAACAAAGTAAGAGTACGAAACCTCATAAAGAGGCAAGGGATAGACTGACCTCAGAACTCTCTAAGGATATGAAGAAGGTCACTCCACCAAAATTTGATGGAAAGATGACTGGAGATTTAGTAGAAGCTTGGTTGACAGAAATGAAAAAATATTTCGAGATAAGGAATTACTCAGAAGTAACCAAGGCAGTTTGGGGAGCATTCCAATTGGCAAGAGAAGCATCCACATGGTGGATAAATAAGAAGATGGAATTGAATTTAAGTTCTTTAAGGGTAACATGGGATGAGTTCGTGGAGCTCTTTCGCAAAAGATGGCTACAACTTTATTTTGATAAAAAAATTGACCGATTTTTAGAATCTTCGTCAAGGAGACATGACATTGGTGGAATATGGAGAAAAATTCACCCGACTTCTTAAATATGTGCCTCAGTATCAAAAAGATGAGAGATTTAGAATCAGAAAATTCATCATGGGTTTAAATGCTCAAATTGGTGGAGAGGTGGACGTACATGGTCCCACAACAATGGATTAAGTGTACAAGAAGGAGATCAAGCAAGATAGAAACCGCAAGAGATTTAATGGAACTCCTGCTAACCAACCATTCAAGAGAATAAATGATAAGAGCTATGAGAACAAGATAAAAGGAACTCAGAAGAACATGGGTGGACCTGGAAATGAGAAGAAGAATGGTAATTACAAAAGAAGTGAGGATAACAATGGAAGGACTTCAGATAAGAGAGGACCCATCGAAGGATGCTTTACTTGTGGAGGCGACCATTATGCTAATCGTTGCCCAAACAAGAATCAAAATGGTCAACAAAGAGGTATTGCACTACCTACTCAACAAGAAGCTTTCCAGCAAAGGATTCATGTAGCTCTTGACAATCATCAATCAGAGTATCAAATCGCACCCATTGAAATGACAGGTACTTTGTTTGGAGTCCATATATCTATTTTGATTGATACAGGAGCCATTGAAAACTTTGTTTCTCCTAGAATTTTGAATAAGTTTCCTAGAAAAGTTGGGTTCATGTCTAAACCTTGGTCAGTAGAATATGCTAACCAATCTAAGGCTCAGGTAGAGCAATGTTTGTTTGAGGCCAAGATTGATCTCCCTAGTTTCTCAATGGAAGTAAACCTGTATGTAGCCCCCTTAGGTTCCTATGATGTAATCCTAGGAATGAGTTGGTTATGGAAGCATAGAGTTAAGGTTGACTATTTTTAAAAAATGGTTGAATGCTTAGATGATTTGGGAAATCACACCCAATTCTAAGGAATTCAAAGAGAAGTTAAGATTAGACCTATCTTCGCTAAGCAATTGAAAAGGGTTAGACAAAAAGGTTGTCATTTGTTTGTAGTTAAAATGGAACAAGTGGAGGAAGGGTTAGAAAACCCTAGTTCATCTTTTGAAGAAAAGTATCCCTTTCTTCAGGGTTTTTAGGATGTTTTTCCAGAAGAACTTCTAGGACTGCCTCCCAAGAGGGTTTTTGATTTTGCAATTGATAGTAAACCAAGATCTGAGCCTATATCAAAAGCACCCTACTGTATGACAACTATGGAGTTAATGGAATTGAAAGCCCAATTACAAGAATTGTTGGCAAAAGGTTTGATTAGACCTAGTGTTTCACCGTGGGGGGTTCTAGTTATCTTTGTCAAGAAGAAGGATGGAACTCTTTGTTTATATATAGATTATTGTATGCTTAATAAAGCAACGGTAAAGAACAAATATCCTTTTCCACGTATTGATGATCTCTTTGATCAAATGCGTGGAGCTGCAGTATTTTCAAAGATCGATTTGCGATCGGGACATCATCAGTTAAGATTAAAAGATGAGGATATTCATAAGACAAATTTTAGAACCAGATATGGGCACTATGAGTTCACAGTGTTGCCATTTGGTTTGATGAATGCCCCTGCTGCATTCATGAACCTCATGAACATTGTATTCAGAGATTGTTTAGACAAGTTTGTTCTAGTCCTTCTGGATGATATACTTATTTACTCTAAGAATGAAGAAGAACGTCATCGACATTTGCAATTGGTTCTGCAACGGTTAAGAGAACATAAGTTATACAGAAAACTGTCAAAGTGTTCATTCTTCTAGAAGGAGATTCAATATCTAGGACATATTATATCTGCAAATGGAATATCTGTTGATCCTGCAAAAATCACAACTATTCTAGATTGGCCTATACCCACAAATATGCATGAGGTGTGTAGTTTCATGGGCCTGGCTGGTTATTATAGAAAGTTTGTTTTAAATTTCTCTAGTATTGCTAGTCCAATCACTTCCCTGCAAAGGAAAGGAAAGTGATTTGAATGGACAGACAAATGTCAGGAGGCATTTGATCTTTTAAAAGAAAAGTTAACTTCAGCTCCAATTTTGAAAGTTCCTGACCCTGAAGGACAGTTTGAGGTAATTACAGATGCCTCAGGAGAGGGATTAGGAGGAGTTCTTATGCAAGATGGGAGTGATAGCATACGAGTCTAGAAAATTAAAATCTTATGAGAAAAATTATGCACCACATGATCTAGAATTGGCAGCAGTTACTCATGCATTGCAAATGTGAAGGCACTATTTGTTAGGGAAAACCTTTGTAATTAAGTCGGATCATCAAAGTCTTAGGTATATTTTCTCTCAACCACATCTCAATGCTTGACAAAGGAGATCGTTAGAATTTATATTTGACTATGACTTTGAGATAAACTATATCAAAGGAAAAGAGAATAGGGTAGCTGATGCTTTGAGTCATAGAAGACATATATCTTCAATTGTCTCTATTCGTGGAAATTTCAAAGATTTAGTGCTGTAAAATTTGTCTAGTGATGAATATTATGAGTAGATTACGCAGGCTCTAGATGTTAATCCTAGAGACCCAATGTATGATTGGTTTCTGTTTGAGTCAGATGGACTATTGAGGTTTAGAGGTAGAATGTATGTTCCTAATTTAGCTGAATTAAGGAATCTAGTATGGAAAGAAGTTCATACCACACCATATTCTAGACATCTAGGAGTGACCAAACTTCTAGCAGATGTCAAACCTCTTTATTTTTGGAAAGGAATGAAGAATGATGCTGCAAGATTTGTAGCAAGTTGTTTAGAATGCCAGAGGGTAAAAGCAGAACATCAACACCCAGCAGAATTGTTGTACCCGCATGATGTACCAGAGTGGAAATGGCAAGTCATAAGTATGGATTTTGTTCAAGGTCTTCCTATGTCTAGGAATAGACATGATGTTATTTTAGTTGTTGTCAATAAACTCACGAAGGTAGCACATTTCATACTAGGGAATTTGTCTAATGGAGCACCAAGGTTAGCCTGCAAATTTGTTCATGAAGTGTTTAGATTGCATGGTTTCCCTGAAAATATTATCTCGGATAGAGATGCACGTATAACATCAATGTTTTGGCAAACCTTGTTCTCTACACTAGGGACTAAACTCAATGTGAGTAGAACTTATCATCCTGAAACCGATGGGCAAACTAAGAGAGTTAACTAGGTTTTGGAAGATTTGTTGCCAATGTATTGCATGGATCAACAATATAAGTGGGAAGAATACTTACTGCTTGTGGAATTTGCTTACAACAATTCCTACGATTCCACTATTAAGATGGCACCATTTGAAGCATTGTATGGAAGAAGATGTCGAACTCCTATAAGTTGGGATAAGCTAGAAGATAGGATTAGCATCGGACCAGAAATGCTAGTTAAAATGGAAGAAAAAGTTAAGCTGATCAGAAAATGATTGGCAGAAGCCAATGATAGACAGAAGAGTTATGCGGATGCCAAGCGTGTACCAAGACAATTCTCTGTTGGAGAGAAAGTTCTCTTGAGGGTCAAACCTCATAAAAGTTTTATTAAGTTTGGGAAGTCTTCTAAACTAGCTCCTCGATATGTGGGACCCTTTGAAGTACTCGAAGTGGTCAATTCGGTTGCCTACAGAATTGCTCTACCACCAGCTTTGTCTAGAATGCACAATGTTTTTCATGTTTCTTATTTAAAGAAATATATTGCAGGTGATAATCATATTTTAAATTGGAATTCTTTACAGATGCAGGACCCAGGGGTGGTCATGATCGAGCCACTCAAAGTGTTAGAAACACGCAAGCTCCGCTTGCGTAACAGAGAGGTCTTGCAGTGCAAGGTCCAATGGCACCAATATGCTGAGGAAAATGCTACATGGGAGGACTACCATGAACTTTATCAGAAGTTTTCTCATTTATTTAATACTTTTACCAGTTGCAGAAAAACAATGAGCTTGCTTTTAGTTACATTTTGATACTTTATATCATCGAGGACAATGAATCTTTAGGGGAAGGATATGTTACATCCCTAATTTTTGTCTTGCTAATACTTTTTACTTTTACTTGAACATAAGTAAATCTATTTTGATGTTTAGATTAATATCAAGGAAAAACATAGATTCTGTTGTATGGCATTTATGGAATTATGGAAATACAAATGTTTTATCAATTTAATAAGTGTATTATGAGAATTTGGTTTATTGTTTGAATAATGATGCACTGATCATAATCTGTTGATTTCAAGTTTTATACAGGATTACAGGTTTCAGATGACTCTAAAAGAAAAGAGAGAGAGAGTATCTTTCAAGGAGAGAAATATAGACCTTGGGTTACGAGTGTTCATTTGCCAAAACGAGCATAAGTGTAACAAAACGTGAACCAGTATCGATAGAGGTAATTCATGTTTTGTCAATATAACTCTTGAGTCTATTCGACAAGTAGTCGATATCTTTTGATTCTTTTATGGGTTAGTCGTGTGTGTTGACATTATCATTCGTAAAAGAAAATGACGTCTTCAGAGTAGAACAATGTCCGTTTACAATTAACGTAAATCTTACGTCGACATTGTCACAAAATTGTTATGTTAGCTTCCTTAAGTCATTGAAGGTTAAATTGTTGATATTAAAACGTCATATGACGATCTTATCAAGTCAAGTTGACATGATTTAACGAGAGTCTATGAAGGGGAGACAAGCTTGACCCTTTCACATTATTTGTAAGCCTTTTGACTTATTATTATTATCATATATTGATCAAAGCATAAATGATCAAGTAAGGTAGTTGTCATGTTAAACCATTACTTAAATATATAAATATATATATACATCAATTTGAGATTAATACCTCATAATTTTTAACTACTTGCTCAATCATGAAGTAGCCGTAGGCATATTCGTAGGAATGCTTTTCTTTTATCCCAAGTGGAGGATCGAACAACTCAATGTGATCATTAATGATCATACAGTAGTATTATTGTTATGTCGACCTCTTTGAGAGGAATTGGTGGTGTTACAAACCACATTCTTTTCATTCTATGTGTGAGACGTTTTCCCATCGACATATGTTACACCTTGCATTTTATGAGGATTCGGTTGTAACCGAAGTATACGTGGACTGTACGTGTACTTCTTGTGTCTCTAACTGTAATCGTGGGGGAGCAATTATAGGAAGACTCATTAAGAGTCATAGTAAGAGTCATATAAGGAGGATGACTCTATAAGAGTCGAGACAATTTGTTTTATGCTTTGGAGGATTGCTATGAGTAATAGGTATTAAGAAACGGTCTTGAAGGAGGAAAACATCGGCTTAGGCATCCATTAGAGTTCGCAGTTTGCAACTCAGTTATACTTGAAAAGCCGTCAGTTGCCAGGTTATTATTTTTTGCATAGTATGTTCTGTATTCAATGATGAATCGATTTACTTTTCAAATGATGTTCACCATGGTGTCTTGCTAATAGTCATTCGAATTTGCTTGATAGGCCAAACCATTTAATCAATGTGTTTTTGATTAAAACTACAGTGTCTGTTGTGATAGAAACGCTGTTATATTTTATAGATAGAGATGATTGCAAACTGTTTATTTAGCAGATAGGAAACTTGGTAGCATTGATTGAGCCATTGATTGGCCAATGCATCCCCTTTATCATTGAATTCTTAAACCGGAGCTCTTTGAGTTGAAAAACATACGATACGTTTATATCTGTTATGATGTCAAAATTACCTTGTAATGACAGTGTGATGATCACCGTTTGCACACCTGTATAAGGTTCTTATCAATTATATTGTAGTTGTCAGGAGCCTTATAAGCTCGACCTAGTTGCCATGATGTTGAGATATGTCATGTAGCTAATTAACATATGATGTTATAGTTTAAACCATTCGAAAGACATTCAATGTGATTAGAGCAATATGATGCTTTGGTATGTATTACTTTTGGATATGTGTAACACGGTTTAATCATTAAGCTAGGATGATGTCAATTTAAACCATCCTTTGTTTAGTTATATGTCAAAATGAATTCTATTCAAAAACTTAGATTCTTAGTAATCTTTGGAAAACCATTTTATCTAGTCGAGTGATGGAAAAACTAGGAACAGTTTGGTAGAGGAAATAAGTTCCATAGAACTATCCTTTTTACCTATTATATCAATCTTGTTGAGTATATTCTTTTTATAAACCATTATGATGGGAATAGAGTAGTTTAAATTAGAATATGACTTAGTACCTGGAAACATATATATCTATTTATTCTAAACTTTTGTGATTATCAATGCTATCGCAATAGGGAAATAGAAGGTACTCATACTCCATTGTGTAGGAGGTAATATCTTTTCTGGAAATATATTATTCTTAATCTTGATTGAGTAAACCTAGGGGTCATTTTTAAACCTTAGTCTCATAGTAATGAGGTAGTATTATTTTGAAATATCAGAATTATTAAAGGTTGCAATGAAAACCTTAGTATCAAACATGAATATAAATGGTTAGTTATATCTATATGAACTCATCTAAGTCAAGTAGACCATTACTATGATAGATGTTAAAACTATTTACGTAAACATAGTTGGTGAGGATAAAACTGCAAGAATATGATAGTATCCAAGTCGAGTTGGGGTGGGTGAACATTTCGACCACGTTCATTACGAACGTTATTAATATTAAAACTTTGGCCAAAGTAATTGGTGCAGTGCACCTAGGACATTTTATGTCTTTTATTTATAAAGTTAGTGTTAAAAACTAAATGGAGTTTCAAAAATAAATGTAATAGAGCCTTAAAAAGGCATAGGTTAGTAAGTGGAGGATGATTTTAGTCATTTTATGTTAGTGGACTTTGAAAATAGTTTAGTGGGTCTGCAGTCATAAAAAGTATGACAGTCTATATTTAGAAGTTTAGGCTATTTCTAAGTCTTTTCCCATGATGGGAATCTTGTAGGGGGATAAAAACATGTAAAAGGCATTGTAAAAGGCAGTGGTGGTCAGATATTGTGATGGAGATGGAGTTTGAATGAAAAAAAGAAAGAATATGACTGTTTGTTGTCCCACTTTCACAGTTTTCTGAAATATTGTTGTTCCTTTGCATTTTCAAGGCCGTACAAGTACTGTGATGATTCCTCATGCATGGAATGATGAAATAGACTGTCTTAGCTTTTTTTTTAGACTAGGTTGCAAGGATTTTAATGGAGATTGAAGCATGTTTACACTATTTTCTTTGAAACAGCACTGTTGTTTTCCAGTTCATGACTATTTTTATTGTTGTTCCTCATGCATGTACCTAACCGTACAGGGTTCTCAAGAGTGAAAATGTATATTTCTGGGTAGAGGATCGAGTCACCTCTCATTTAAGTTTGGTTGGAGGATTTAAGAGTGTAGAATAAGCATTTTATGACTGTTTTTGTGCAAGTAGGTCTGAAACTAGGCTTTTTGAAACTTTTTTGGAGGGTTTCATGAAATCAATGGATAGAGGACTCCCCACACTTCCACCTTGAATGGAAATGACTATAATAAGTTTGGTTTACATGTTTGATAAGTGGGTTTTGTGCAGGAATGGTGCAGTTGGTGTGAAAGGATAGATATGTGTTTCTTGAAGTCTAAATCCTCTATGTCTTGAACAGTCCAAGCATGGTCGGAGAGTGGTTTTGAAGGGCAATGGAGAAGTTTGGCACAAAACCTTTGAAAACAGAGTATTCAGACCTTTTATGATCTATTTGATACCTTGGAGTGGGTCTTTGTAATTGGAAATAAGTTTTCTAGCCTTTTGTCATGTCTGGGAGGCCTAATTAGCCCTTGGAACAACAAGGTACAATCAAATTTTGGATGTAGCGTTCCAAAGCAACCTATGTTGTATGTTTAATATGTTTAAGAACAAGGTAATGGGTAGTCAAAAAGCCCTTGATAGTTTGGAGAAGAAGTCTGAAACAAAAGTTATTGCATGACAGTCCTAAAAAGAGGGCTATAAGAAAGTGAGTGGGTTTGTGAAGGAAGTGGTACAAGGAGGTACCCTTGGTACATTTTGTGAGTTTTGTGAGCTTGGGGCAGTCAAACTAGTTAGTTTAGGGTCCCTAGAAAGTTCGGGAAGATCCCCATATGTCTGAACCTATAAATGGTGATATTGTGTTGTGTTGAAGCCATGGAGTGTGAGTGGACAGTCAAGTCCAAATTGAAGTCAAGTGTTGTTGTTTGGTCCACTGAGGCCTAGATGAGTTGTTTACCCTGCCATCCCCTATATCCTCTTCCTCCTATGTTGTTATTTGGATCCCTTTGTGGTCTTTGTTTAGTTGCCTCTGCATCAAATTGGTATCAGAGCACAGTTAGTAGGTTTGTGAAGTGTTGAGTTGTAGAGGCAGTTTGTCAAGATGCCTCCAAGAGTGAGAAACATGGCTCAAGTGATGAATGAGCTGAAGGAGAAGCATGCTAGAGAGTTGAGGGAACTGAAAGAAAAAATGTCTACCCTAGAAGAAAATCAGAGAAGAGGAGTGGCTCTAGGTGAAGAGATTGAGTCTGAGGAAGAAGAAGAAGCTGAGTATGAAGATGTGGAAGAAGAGTTAGAACCTGAGGATCAGAGGATGGTGAAGTTGCTGAGGGCAGTGAAAGATGACAAGCACAAGATGAAGATATATGTGCCAAAGTATGGAGGAAGCCTGACTGATGAAGAGTTGTTAGATTGGGTTGTAACATTGGACAACCACTTTGAGTGTGAAGAAGTTCCTAATGATTAGAAAGTGAAGATTGCAAAGACCAAGCTGACAAGTCATGCTTTGTTATGGTGGGATTATTAGCAGATAGAGAGAAGAAAGCAAGGAAAGTCAAAGATTGTCTCATGGGACAAGATGGTGGCTAAGATCAAAGGTAAGTTCTTACCCAAAGATTATAAAGTTCAAATGTTTAAGAAGCTTCAGAGTTTGAGGCAAAACGAAATGGATGTTAAGTCATATACTGAAGAGTTTTATAAGCTGAGTATAAGGTTTGGTCAAAATGAAAGTGAAGTGCAAAAGGTTGTTAGGTATATTGGTGGTTTGAGGTTTAACATGCAGGATGAACTGGTGTTGGCAAATCCAAGGAGTGTTGAAGACTGTTATCAGATGGCAGTTAGAGTGGAAGAGAAGCTGAAGAGAAGACAAGATAAGAGAGCTAAAGGCAGAGGAAGCACCTCTAGAGGCAGGGGATCTTTTAACACAAAGCAAGTCAGTGAAAGTCAAGAAGACATGAACAAGGCACAAGGACAAGGTGTTGTTTTCAAACAAGGACAAAGTGCAGATTTCAGAGGTAGTGGTTCTAGAGGTAGATTTTGTGGTGGAAGGAGTGCAAATACCTTTGTAGGTAAGTGCTATAATTTTCAAGAGTTTGGGCACCCAGCATATAAGTGTCCTGAGAAATAAAATTTTTCAAGTGATGGTGAGAGGAAGAATGAGAGGAAGACTCAATTAGTCCAAGAAGAAGAGTGTGGTAGTTCTAGTTACACAAAGTGTGATGCTGAAGCAGGAGAAGTATTGATGTTGAGAGAAAGAGCACTACTGAAGACCTCCAGGGAGAAGGAGCTGATTCAGAGGAGAGCATTGTTTAGAACAAATTGCAAGAGCAAGGACAAGGTATGTAAATTGATAGTGGATTCTGGTTGTACTGACAATATGGTGTCTAGTGAGATGGTAAACAAACTAAAATTGAAAAGAGTTCCTAGGGAAGTTCCCTACAAAATTTCTTGGATGAGTGATCATCAGTCTATTTTAGTGACTGAGCAAGCATTAGTTGAGTTTAAGATTGGAGCATATGAGGATAGAGTACTTTGTGACATCCTACCAATGGATTGTTGTCATGTGATACTGGGAAGACCCTGACAATTTGATAGGTTTACAGTCTATGATGAAAGAGCTAATACCTTCACTATCAAGAAGGATGAGAAGACTTTTGTGCTACTACCATTAGAGGAGCAGTCAAGAACAACGAAGATGGTTATGTTTGGCAAGAAGGAGCCAGTGATGTTTGAGGAGACTGAAGACAAGGAGTGTGTAGCCTTTTCAAGGCATGAAGTTGTTGAAACAACAAAGAGCAAATGTGAAGATGATTTGCAGCCTATTGTAAGGAGAAATATCTTCATGTGGAAGAAGGAAGTGACTAAAAATATGAAGTGCAAGAGTGTAGAGCCTGTGGTAAGGCAATAAATGAATGAAGGGATCTTAGTAGGGACAATCATGTGCCCTTTAGTGATGAGTAGGCAGCCAAGTGAAGTTGGTGCAGCAGTTTGCAAGATTGATAGGATAGTGAACACACTAGTTGGAGGTTTGACAGAAGTTGGTAAAGGTACTGTGACAGTGAATGGTGGAAAGGAGAGTATGAAACAATGGTGTAAACAAGAAGTTGTGAAGACAAGTGGGAAAACATTAGAGAGAAGCATAGTTGCTGATGAAGATGACAAGGTCAGAGGACCAAGAGTGGGACAGTCCACAAAGAGTGCATATGGTCAAACAACAAGAAATGTTGGCAAGCATGCCATGGACAGTGAAGATGGACCTGATGAAGACAAGCATGGAGAAATGAAGGACAATTTGCAAGAATATTTCCAAGGGACTTGGAAAAGTTTCAAGTTAGGCTGTACGGTGGAGTGCACCTATGACATTTTATGTCTTTTATTTAAAATGTTTGTGTTAAAAACTAAATGGAGTTTCAAATATAAATGTAATAGAGCCTTAAAAAGGCATAGGTCAATAACTGGAGGATGATTTTAGTCATTTTATATTAGTGGAGTTTGAAAATAGTTTAGTGGGTCTGCAGTCATAAAAAGTATGATAGTCTATATTTAGTAAAAATAGTTTTTAGTGAAAAAATCATAAGTTTAGGCTATTTCTAAGCCTTTTACCATGATGAGAATCTTGTAGGGGGATAAAAACATGTAAAAGGCATTGTAAAAGGGATATTGTGATGGAGATGGAGTTTGAATGAAAAAAAGAAAGAATATGACTGTTTGTTGTCCCACTTTCACAGTTTTCTGAAATATTGCTATTCCTTTGCATTTTCAAGACCGTACAAGTACTGTGATGATTCCTCATGTGTGGAATGATGAAATAGACTGTCTTAGCTTTGTTTTGGACTAGGTTGCAAGGATTTTAATGGAGATTGAAGCATGTTTACACTATTTTCTTTGAAACTGCTCTGTTGTTTTCCAGTTCATGACTGTTTTTATTATTGTTCCTCATGCATGTACCCGACCGTACAGGGTTCTCAAGAGTGAAAATGTATATGTCTGGGTAGAGGATCGAGTCATCTCTCATTTAAGTCTGGTTAGAGGATTTAAGAGTGTACAATAAGCATTTTATGACTGTTTTTGTGCAAGTAGGTCTGAAACTAGGCTTTTTGAAGCTTTTTTGGAGGGTTTTGATGAAATCAATGGATAGAGGACTCCCCACACTTGCACCTTGAATGGAAATGATTGTAATAAGTTTGTTTTACATGTTTGATAAGTGATTTTTGTGCAAGAATGGTGGAGTTGGTGTGAAAGGATAGATTTGTGTTTCTTGAAGTCTAAATCCTCTATGTCTTGGACAATCCAAGCATGGTGGGAGAGTGGTTTTGAAGGGTAATGGAGAAGTTTGGCACAAAACCTCTAAAAATAGAGTATTCAAACATTTTATGATCTGTTTGATACCTTGGAGTGGGTCTTTGTAATTGGAAATAAGTTTTCTAGCCTTTTGTCATGTCTAGGAGGCCTAATTAGCCCTTGGGACAGTAGGGTACAATCAAGTTTTGGATGTAGTGTTCCAAAGAAACCTATGTTGCATGTTTAATATGTTCAAGAAAAAGGTAATGGGTAGTCAAAAAGCCCTTGATAGTTTGGAGAAGAGGTCTAAAACAAAATTTATTGTATGACAGTCCTAAAAAGAGGGCTATAAGAAAGTGAGTGGGTTTGTGAAGGAAATGGTACAAGGAGGTACCCTCAGTACATTTTGTGAGTTTTGTGAGCTTGAGGCAGTCAAATCTAGTTAGTTTAGGGTCCCTAGAAAGTTTGAGAAGATCCCCATATGTCTGAACCTATAAATGGTGATATTGTGTTGTGTTGAAGCCATGGAGTGTGAGTGGACAGTCAAGTCCAAATTGAAGTCAAGTGTTGCTGTTTGGTCCACTGAGGCCTAGATGAGTTGTGTACCCTACCATCCCCTATATCCTCTTCCTCTTGTGTTGTTATTTTGATCCCTTTGTGGTCTTTGTTTAGTTGCCTCTGCATCAAATTGGTATCAGAGCACAGTTAGTAGGTTTGTGAAGTGTTGATTTGTAGAGGCAATTTGTCAAGATGCCTCCAAGAGTGAGAAACATGGCTTGAGCGATGAATGAGCTGAAGGAGAAGCATGCTAGAGAGTTGAGGGAATTGAAAGAAAGAATGGCTACCTTAGAAGAAAATCAGGGAAGAGGAGTGGCTCTAGGTGAAGAGATTGAGTCTGAGGAAGAAGAAGAAGCTGAGTATGAAGATGTGGAAGAAGAGTTAGAACCTGAGGATCAGAGGATAGTGAAGTTGCTGAGGGCAGTGAAAGATGACAAGCACAAGATGAAGATAGATGTGCCAAAGTATGGAGGAATCCTGACTGATGAAGAGTTGTTAGATTGGGTTGCAACATTGGACAACCACTTTGAGTGTGAAGAAGTTCCTGATGAGTAGAAAGTGAAGATTGCAAAGACCAAGCTGATAGGTCATGCTTTGTTATGGTGGGATTATCAATAGATAGAGAGAAGAAAGCAAGGAAAGTCAAAGATTGTCTCATGGGAAAAGATGGTGGCTAAGATCAAAGGTAAGTTCTTACCCAAAGATTATGAAGTTCAAATGTTTAAGAAGCTTCAGAGTTTGAGGCAAAAAGAAATGGATGTTAAGTCATATACTAAAGAGTTTTATAAGTTGAGTATAAGGTTTGGTCAAAATGAAAGTGAAGTGCAAAAGGTTGCTAGGTATATTGGTGGTTTGAGGTTTAACATGCAGGATGAACTGGTGTTGGCAAATCCAAGGAGTGTTGAAGACTGTTATCAGATGGCAGTTAGAGTGGAAGAGAAGCTGAAGAGAAGACAAGATAAGAGAGCCAAAGGCAGAGGAAGCACCTCTAGAGGCAGAGTATCTTTTAACACAAAGCAAGTCAGTGAAAGTCAAGAAGACATGAACAAGGCACAAGGACAAGGTGTTGTTTTCACGCAAGGACAAAGTGCAGATTTCAGAGGTAGAGGTTCTAGAGGCAGATTTTGTGGTGGAAGGAGTGCAAATACCTTTGTAGGTAAGTGTTATAATTTTCAAGAGTTTGGGCACCCAGCATATAAGTGTCCTGAGAAACAAAAATTTTCAAGTGATGGTGAGAGGAAGAATGAGAGGAGGACTCAATTAGTCCAAGAAGAAGAGTGTGGTAGTTCTAGTTACAGAAGGTGTGATGCTGAAGCAGGAGAAGCATTGATGTTGAGAGAAAGAGCACTACTGAAGACCTCCAGGGAGAAGGAGCTGATTCAGAGGAGAGCATTGTTTAGAACAAATTGCAAGAGCAAGGACAAGGTATGTAAAGTGATAGTGGATTCTGGTTGTACTGACAATATGGTGTCTAGTGAGATGGTAAACAGACTAAAATTGAAAAGAGTTCCTAGGGAAGTTCCCTACAAAATTTCTTGGGTGAGTGATCATCAGTCTATTTTAGTGACTGAACAAGCATTAGTTGAGTTTAAGATTGGAGCATATGAGGATAGAGTACTTTGTGACATCCTACCAATGGATTGTTGTCATGTGATACTGGGAAGACCCTGACAATTTGATAGGTTTGTAGTCTATGATGAAAGAGCTAATACCTTCACTATCAAGAAGGCTGAGAAGACTTTTGTGCTACTACCATTAGAGGAGCAGTCAAGAACAACAAAGATGGTTATGTTTGGCAAGAAGGAGCTAGTGATGTTTGAGGAGAGTGAAGACAAGAAGTGTGCAACCTTTTCAAGGCATGAAGTTGCTGAAACAACAAAGAGCAAATGTGAAGATGATTTGCAGCCTGTTGTAAGGAGAAATATCTTCATGTGGAAGAAGGAAGTGACTGAAAATATGAAGTGCAAGAGTGTAGAGCCTGTGGTAAGGCAAGAAATGAATGAAGGGATCTTAGTAGGGACAATCATGCACCCTTTAGTGATGAGTAGGCAGTCAAGTGAAGTTGGTGCAGCAATTTGCAAGATTGATAGGACAGTGAACACACTAGTTGGAGGTTTGACAGAGGTTGGTAAAGGTACTGTGATAGTGAACAATGGATAGGAGAGTATGAAACAATGGTGTAAACAAGAAGTTGTGAAGACAAGTGGGAAGACAGTAGAGAGAAGCATAGTTGCTGATGAAGATGACAAGGTCAGAGGACCAAGAGTGGGACAGTCCACAAAGAGTGCATATGGTCAAATTGTTGCAAGTATGAAGGTGAACCAGTGTTGTCATTGATGTCAACATACTCATACTGCATTGACAAGAAGGAATTGGATGAGCAGTGTGCTGAGGATATTGAGAAAATTAGCCTTAGTCAGTGATGAGAAGAAGGGAAATGTATTGTATAGGTTACGAACCGGAGGATGCGGATAAAAGGGTTTGTAGATATGTGTCCTGAGATGTTTCAGTTAAGATTTCAGAGGTCCGCATGAAGATATGAAGGAGTTGTGGCTGTCGGTGTGGAACCGGTTCCGGCAAGTGTTCAGAGGTGACAGAGGATCACAGAAAGGTCCGGCGAGGTCCAGAATTGTATAATCCTAATCTGTGGATTGGAAGGAGTGTTTGGGATGTCCTTATGATGTGTCATCTCGAGTTGTGTATGATTTTGAGGTCTGGAAGTGCCTTTTGCATTGTGACAGTGGCGACAGACTGTGTTCTTGAAGTTCCGGATGAGGAAGAGAAGAGATTCCAGTAAGTAGAGAAAGTGCGGATATACCTGGTCATTCAGGCAGGCTTGTGAAGGTTCTTGGATCATGATGAGGTTGTGTTGTTGGTCCGCATTGATGGTAGAGCCCAGAATTGAAGTTATTCTTCCGGATGAAGTTCTTGTTTCGACTAGCCGACCGGATGAGTTGTTCATCCTGCGAATGTTCTTGTGATGGCCGACCGGATGTGTTATTCATCTTGCGGATATTCTTATGGTTGATTGTTGACTTAGATGATTATTCCTAAGTTGATGTCTTGTATAAATAAAGGTTTGTGAGTTCATTTAGGAGAGTGATTGTGTGGATGAGTATGGTGTAGCGAAGAGAAGTGCGAAAGGCAGAGCAAGGGTTTTGGGCTTAAATGGAACTGATCCGGACATAGTAGAGATGTCATTCTCCAGTTCAAGATTGTGATTCTTATCACTTTGTAGACAGTGTGTCTCCTTGTAGGCAGTGGGCCTCTTTGTGAGCAGTGTGCTCGGACAGTGAGCCCTAATTGGCAAGTGCCATTCTTTTTCTTATTCTTCTAACAGAGAATAATCCTTGGGTTAATCACCCCGTGGTTTTTCCCTTAACTGGGTTTTCCACGTCAAAATCTTGGTGTTCAATGTGTTAATGTTTATCTTCTCTTGTGTTTGTGCGTTATGCTTTCATGGATGATTAATTGATATACTGTTAACTAACAAAGAAGAATCAAGTATTTAAAGCAGAGCAGGTTTTCATACAACTGATTCACCCCCCTCTCAGTTGTATGCCCTAGATCCAACAATTGGTATCAGAGCCAAGTTCCTCTGAAAGGAGCTTAACTGCTTGAGGAGATCCAGGATGTCGTCATACAAGAAGGATAGTCTGAAGTTCGATGGAACCAACTTCACTCTCTGGAAAGGTCGCATGAAATGTCACTTGGAATGTATGGGCAAAGCATACTTGGCCATGGTCTCAAAACCATATGTACCTCCACAAGGTGGTCCGACAACTCTGAATGAAATCACAGATGCTAAAAACAATCTGCGGACCAAGGAAGCTCTGCTAAGCGCATTAAACGACTCAGATCTCTCAAATGTTATCGACCTACCAACTGCATATGAGATCCTGACTAAATTGGAACTTCTGTATGAAGGAGATGAGTTTGTCAAAAGTGCAAGGTTGCAAAGTCTGAAAGGGAAATTTGAAAGATTGAAGATGAGAGATGATGAAAACATCACTACCTTTATGCCAAGAGTGAATGAGCTGGTATGTGGAATTAGAAATGCTGGTGGAACTCTGGATGAAAATGAGATTGTTTGCAAAATCCTCAGATCCCTTCCTGCTGCCTACAAAATCAAGGTTGCTGCCATTGATGAATTCAGAGCCCACACAACTATCACAAGAGAACAATTGGCTGGCAAGCTAGCTACATTTGAAATGACCGAGTTTGGAGATGATCCTCCCAAGACTGAATCTGCTTTCAAAGCCAGTGCCTATGTGAATGGCAAATAGAGATTTGATCTGGGTGAAAACTCTTCAAGGAAGATGTCATGGTATGATCAAGCAAGAAGAGACATGGAAGAAGAAGAAGCAGAAACAGCTCAACTTGAAGCCCTCATTGCAAAGAGACTGCCAAGAGGATTCGGTCAGTATGAAGGAAAACTACCCTTTAAGTGCTTTAACTGCAATAAGATTGGTCATTTTGCTTCAAGATGTCTGAAAAGATCTGCAAGGTCTAATACTAACAGACAAAGGTTTCAAAAGAACTGCTATTATGTTCATGAAGAAGATGACAATGAAGGAGTAACAGATGATGAATCAGAACTAGGAAGCAAATCCGGAAATGAATGGGTGTTTATTGCCATCAAGGAAGAAGATTCAATACTCTCTGAATCTGTCAATCACAAGGTTGTGGAAAAAGATTTGGCTGCTCAAGTGGAAGAAAAGGATGATTGGGTTATTGACAGTGGATGTTCTCACCATATGACTGGTGACAAGGATAAGTTCTTAGATTTGGAAAGGTATGAAGGAGGAATGGTAAAATTTGGCGACAATTCTGCTGGCAGAATCAGAGGTAGGGGAACTATTTCCTTTGATGGAAAGAGCAAAACAGGTAATGTACTATATGTTGAAGGATTGAAGCACAATCTTCTTAGTGTTGGTCAGTTAGTAGACAAAGGCTATGATCTCCGGTTCAAGAATGGAAAATGCAGAATCTTTACAAGTTCCGGAACTGAAATTGCATCCGGTACTCAGACAAAAGGTAATATCTTTCATTTGGTTGGTTCAAATAAAAGTTGTCTGTTTGTTCAAATTGATCAGAGTTGGTTATGGCATAGAAGAATGTGTCATGTAAATTTTGATAACATCATCAAGATAAGTAATACTCAGGCTATAAGAGATCTTCCAAAATTGATGAAACCTACAAATAGTTTGTGCAAAGAATGTCAACTAGGTAAACAGAGAAGAGTCTCTTTCAAAAGCAAAGATTAGTCCTCTACCGGATTGTTGGAATTAATACATACTGATCTCTGTGGTCCGACAAGAATCAAGAGTCTATAAGGTGATAGATATTTCATGTTGCTAATTGATGACCACTCCTGGATGATGTGGGTTACCTTCCTAAAGGAGAAATCAGAAGCCCTTGAGAAGTTCAAAATCTTCAAAGCTATGGTAGAGAATCAAAATGGATTGAAGTTGAAGTTTCTAAGGTCTGATAGAGGTGGTGAATTTACATCTAGTGAGTTCATTGACTTTTGTGAGAAGCAGGGTATAAGAAGACAGTTGTCTGCTCCTAGGACTCCACAACATAATGGAGTAGTTGAGAGAAAGAACCGGACCATCCAGGAAGCTGCCAGGACAATGATGTTGGAAGCAAATGTTCCTCAAATGTTTTGGAAAGAAGCTATCAGCACTGCAGTCTACACTCTCAACCGAGTTCAAATCAGAAACAACACCGGTAAGACCCCTTATGAATTCTGGTTTGGCATCACTCGTACTGTGAAATATTTTAGAGTACTTGGTAGCAAATGTTATATTAAAAGAGATGAAGATCTAGGAAAATTTGATGCTAGAAGTGATGAAGGAATTTTCTTGGGTTACTCCACTCAAAGCAAAGCATATCGGTGTTACAATAAGAGATTGAGGAAGATGATAGAAAGCACTAATGTGAAAGTTGATGAAGGAATTGAGAAGCCCTCAAGGTTTTATGAGTTTGATGAGGATGACCAAGATGGTGTTCAAGTTCAAGGAGCTCAATCCTCTCCGGTAAGTCAGAATCAGCCTGATCCGGTAAATCAGGAAGAAGAGATAGGTCTGAATGAGCCTGATCAAGAAGCAGCAGTACAGAATGCTCCCAAAATTCCAAGGTATGTAATACAGAACCACTCTAAAGATCAGATCATAGGTGACAGAAACAAAGGTGTCAAACTAGAAGGAATGTTGCTCAAAATCAGGATAAATGTTGTCTAATTTCAAAGATTGAACCCAAAAGAATAAATGAAGCTTGCAATGATGAAAACTTGACCAAAGCAATGGAAGATGAATTGATGCAAATTGAGAGAAATCATACTTGGGATCTTGTTCCCAGACCTAGAGATAGGAATGTGATTGGAACCAAATGGGTTTTTCGGAACAAACTGATTGAAGCTGGTGAAGTAATCAGAAACAAAGCTAGATTGGTCTGCAAAGGCTACTCTCAAATAGAAGTAATTGATTTTGAAGAAACCTTTGCTCCGGTGGCAAGAATTGAAGCAGTCAGATTACTCCTTGCATTTGCTGCCTTCAAAGACTTCAAGGTATATCAAATGGATGTCAAGTCTGCCTTCCTAAATGGTGATCTGGAAGAAGAAGTTTACATTGAACAACCGGATGGATTTCAATTGTCTGATAATGATGATATGGTCTGCAAGTTGAAGAAAGCTTTATATGGATTAAAGCAAGCCCCAAGAGCATGGTATGAAAGGTTGGATAAGCATCTTGTGCAGATTGGATTCAACAAAGGTGCTGCTGATAGCAACTTATATTTCAAAAGTGATCATGAAAACATTTTGATTGTTGAAGTGTTTGTGGATGATATCATTTTTGGAGGAAGAGATAGTATGTGCAAAACTTTTGCAAATCAGATGAAAAGTGAGTTTGAAATGTCTATGCTTGGTGAAACGAATTTCTTCTTGGGTCTGCAAATTACTCAAACAAAGAAAGGGATCTTTATTTCTCAAACCAAATATGTGAAAGAATTGTTGAGGAAATTTGGTATGGAAGATTCAAAGCCAATGAACACTCCCATGGCAACCAGATGTAAGTTGAGCAAAGATGATGACTCCCCAAAGGCAGATCAGACAAAGTATAGATCAATGATTGGTGGATTATTGTATCTCACTCAGACTAGACCAAATATAATGCAGGCTGTTGGTCTTGTGGCAAGATTCCAGGCTGATCCTAGAGAATCTCATGTTATGGCAATCAAAAGAATTTTTAGGTACTTGAAAGGAACAGTTGAGTATGGTCTATGGTACCCTAGAGATCCGGATTTCTCTCTTCATGCTTACACAGATGCAGATTGGGCAGGAGATGTGGATGACCGGAAGAGCACCAGTGGTGGAGCATTCTTTCTGGGGATGAGATTGGTTTCTTGTCTAAGCAAGAAACAAGATGCAATATCTCTGTCCACAATTGAAGCAGAATACATTGCAACAGCAGGTAGTTGCACTCAAATCTTATGGATGAAGCAGATGCTAAGAGACATTAAAGTTGAATATAAGGAGCCTATCACAATTTTCTGTGATAAATCAAGTGCAATTAATATTTCTAAGAATCCGGTATTGCACTCTAAGACTAAGCACATATCTATCAAGTTTCACTTTTTGAGAAAACAAGTGAACAAGGAAGAAGTCAGGTTGGAGTATGTTCCTTCCAAGGATCAGATTGCAGATATCTTTACTAAACCTCTTCCCAAGGACTCTTTTGAATATCTTCGGGAGAAGTTAGGGGTCATGGCCCCTCCGGTAATAAACTAAGATGCACTGATGTGCATCAGTCCGGTGGATATCATAGTCATATCTTGTGATCCGGATTGATGATGGGGAGCTGCTACTAAGGGGGAGTAGCTGGTATGATTCTAATGTGTTAGAATTGCAAGTATGAGACCTTTGCCATTGATGTCAAAGGGGGAGAGAAGACATGTGAAAAACAAGTGGCTGATGATCAAAGGGGGAGCAGTAAATGAGGAGAAGACATGTTGCTGATAGGGGGAGCTGTGACAGAAAGGAGAAGTTCTTGTCTTGATGGTTTTTCACATCATATGTTGCCATCAATGACAAAGGGGGAGATTGTTGCAAGTATGAAGGTGAACCAGTGTTGTCATTGATGTCAACATACTCATACTGCATTGACAAGAAGGAATTGGATGAGCAGTGTGCTGAGGATATTGAGAAAATTAGCCTCAGTCAGTGATGAGAAGAAGGGAAATGTATTGTATAGGTTGCGAACCGGAGGATGTGGATAAAAGGGTTTGTAGATATGTGTCCTGAGATGTTTTAGTTAAGATTTCAGAGGTCTGCATGAAGATATGAAGGAGTTGTGGCTGTCGGTGTGGAACCGGTTCCGGCAACTATTCAGAGGTGACAGAGGATCACAGAAAGGTCCGGTGAGGTCCGGAATTGTATAATCCTAATCTACGAATTGGAAGGAGTGTTTGGGATGTCCTTGTGATGTGTCATCTCGAGTTGTATATGATTTTGAGGTCCGGAAGTGCCTTTTGCATTGTGACAGTAGCGACAGACTGTGTTCTTGAAGTTCTGGATGAGGAAGAGAAGAGATTCCAGTAAGTAGAGAAAGTGCGGATGTACCTGGTCATTCAGGCAGGCTTGTGAAGGTTCTTGGATCATGATGAGGTTGTGTTGTTGGTCCGCATTGATGGTAGAGCCCGGAATTGAAGTTATTCTTCCGGATGAAGTTCTTGTTCCGACTAGCCAACCGGATGAGTTGTTCATCCTGTGAATGTTCTTGTGATGGTCGACCGGATGTGTTATTCATCTTGCGGATATTCTTATGGTTGATTGCCGACTTAGATGATTATTCCTAAGTCGATGTCTTGTATAAATAAAGGTTTGTGAGTTCATTTAAGAGTGTGATTGTGTGGATGAGTATGGTGTAGTAAAGAGAAGTGCGAAAGGCAGAGCAAGGGTTTTGGGCTTAAATGGAACCGATCCGGACATAGTAGAGATGTCATTCTCCAGTTCAAGATTGTGATTCTTATCACTTTGTAGACAATGTGTCTCCTTGTAGGTAGTGGGCCTCTTTGTGAGCAGTGTGCTCAGGTAGTGAGACCTAATTGGCAAGTGCCATTCTTTTTCTTATTCTTTTAACAGAGAATAATCCTTGGGTTAATCACCCCGTGGTTTTTCCCTTAACCGGGTTTTCCACGTCAAAATCTTGGTGTTCAATGTGTTAATGTTTATCTGCTCTTGTGTTTGTGCGTTATGCTTTCATGGATGATTAATTGATATACTGTTAACTAACAAAGAAGAATCAAGTATTTAAAGCAGAGCAGGTTTTCATACAACTGATTCACCCCCCCTCTCAGTTGTATGCCCTAGATTCAAAACAAACAACAAGAAATGTTAGCAAGCACGCCATGGACAGTGAAGATGGACCTGATGAAGACAAGCATGGAGAAATGAAGGACAATTTGCAAGAATATTTCCAAGGGACTTGGAAAAGTTTCAAGTTAGGCTATATGGTGCAATGCACCTAGGACATTTTATGTCTTTTATTTAAAATGTTAGTGTTAAAAACTAAATGGAGTTTCAAAAATAAATGTAATAGAGCCTTAAAAAGGCTTAGGTCAGTAAGTGGAGTTTGAAAATAGTTTAGTGGGTCTACAGTCATAAAAAGTATGATAGTCAATATTTAGAAAAAGCAATTTTTAGTGAAAAAATCAGAAGTTTAGGCTATTTCTAAGCCTTTTCCCATGATGGGAATCTTGTAGGGGGATAAAAACATGTAAAAGGCATTGTAAAAGGCAGTGGTGGTCGTATATTGTGATGGAGATGGAGTTTGAATGAAAAAAAGAAAGAATATGATTGTTTGCTGTCCCACTTTCACAGTTTTCTAAAATATTGTTGTTCCTTTGCATTTTCAAGGCCGTACAAGTATTGTGATGATTCCTCATGCATGGAATGATGAAATAGACTATCTTAGCTTTGTTTTGGACTAGGTTGCAAGGATTTTAATGGAGATTGAAGCATGTTCACACCGTTTTCTTTGAAACTGCCCTACTATTTTCCAGTTCATGACTATTTTTATTGCTATTCCTCATGCATGTACGTGACCGTATAGGGTTATCAAGAGTGAAAATGTATATGTCTAGGTAGAGGATTGAGTCACCTCTCATTTAAGTCTAGTTGGAGGATTTAAGAGTGTAGAATAAGCATTTTATGACTGGTTTTGTGCAAGTAGGTCTGAAACTAGGCTTTTTGAAGCTTTTTTGAAGGGTTTCATGAAATCAATGGATAGAGGACTCCCTACACTTTTACCTTGAATGAAAATGGCTGTAATAAGTTTGGTTTACATGTTTGATAAGTGGGTTTTGTGCAAGAATGGTGGAGTTGGTGTGAAAGGATAGATTTGTGTTTCTTGAAGTCTAAATCCTCTATGTCTTGGGCAGTCCAAGCATGGTGGGAGAGTGGTTTTGAAGGGCAATGGAGACATTTGGCACAAAACCTCTTTAAATAGAGTATTCAGACCTTTTATGATCTATTTGATACCTTGGAGTGGGTCTTTGTTATTGGAAATAAGTTTTCTAGCCTTTTGTCATGTCTAGGAGGCCTAATTAGCCCTTGGGACAACAAGGTACAATCAAGTTTTGGATGTAGTGTTCCAAAGCAACCTATGTTGCATGTTTAATATGTTCAAGAACAAGGTAATGGGTAGTCAAAAAGCCCTTGATAGTTTGGAGAAGAGGTTTGAAACAAAAGTTATTGCATGACAGTCCTAAAAAGAGGGCTATAAGGGAGTGAGTGGGTTTGTGAAGGAAGTGGTACAAGGAGGCACCCTCAGTACATTTTGTGAGTTTTGTGAGCTTGGGGTAGTCAAACCTAGTTTGTTTAAGGCCCCTAGAAAGTTCGGGAAGATCCCCATATGTCTGAACCTATAAATGGTGATATTGTGTTGTGTTGAAGCCATGGAGTGTGAGTGGATAGTCAAGTCCAAATTGAAGTCAAGAGTTGCTGTTTGTTCGACTGAGGCCTAGATGAGTTGTTTACCCTACCATCCCCTATATCCTCTTCCTCTTGTGTTGTTATTTTGATCCCTTTGTGGTCTTTGTTTAGTTGCCTCTGCATCAGTAATGCATTCGTTTTCTGTATGCATTGTCGATTCACTGTATCTGGATTGCATAACCTATTAGAAAATCATACTTGTCTAGACGGTATCTAGGGTTGTATGGTTGATAGAGTTTGTGTAGGATACAACACTTTGTACTCGGAAGGCACATTGCCACTGGTCACCTTTGGTCTATATTCCTTATGAAGGGTAGGGCCACTTCCTATGTGGAAGATGTGTGGGAGACCGCCAGTCTGTGGATGGAGGTAAAACACTTGAAAGATGCTCTCTCTCTCCAACATAAAACATGCCAAGGCTTTTGATAAAGATGTCAGATATTTAGAAGCAATAATCACTCCAAATTTGCTTATGTAATTGAATTAGTTATGCAAATACTTGTAATTGAGAAAGACAATATGTCATATTTGTTTTATGTAAGAGAATCTTGCAATTTGTTGTTACTTGATTATATGATAAATAAAAGAAAAAATTTCTCTCATTTTTACCTTGTTGAATTTATTCAATGGTAAGTTCTCTATATTATTGTGTTTTTAGAATGTGGATGTTACAAGTATACAAATATATGGCCAACTATGTGTATATGTGTATACTCACGCGCACACACACATACATATATACACATATATACACATATATACACATATATATGCATATATATTTGTGTTTACACATATATACACATAGTCGGCCATAATATAGCCCTTTCTTTTCATTTATGTATATGTATAGTGGCAGTATTCAAAGTTATTAAACAGTTTTTCCATACTGCATTGTCTATTAAGGGTTTCATGTACCTATCCTTTGGCCGACTATTTGTATACATATACATACCATTGAAGGGTTTTAACAGCTCGACTGTTAAGGGTTTCATGCACCTATAGTTTTGCCGACTGTTTCTACCGCTGCCATGAACCCCTCGCTCAACAATTCCCGCCCCTCATCGTCCTCTTAGCCTTGTCCATAGAAGAATCGCCTCAGCCAGAATGGTCGATTTCTTGTGAATGGTTCATATGTATATATAGGATTTTTATGGTCAATTTCGTACTCATTTTAGTTCTTTAATTGACATAACATTTTAATATTATTAATAACATATTAATATAATATTTAACAAATTAATATAAATAAACATTATAATATTATGTATGTATCGTATACACACATACATATGTAATATGTATGTATGTATGTATGCATGCATGTGTGTCTACTATACATACATACATACATTTGTATGAACTGCCATATGTGTATACTATACATACATACATACAAATGGCGGTTCATATGTATGTATGTAGGTCATACAAGTACCGATACATATGACATTCATATGTAACATACATACATTCTTTTACTATGATGTATGTATGTATGTATGGAAACCAATCATTCATACATACATACATTCGGCCGAAAGATAGGTGCATGGCACCCTCAACTATGGAGTGTATGATAATGTTCCAATATTGTCAATATAAATATGCAACTTGCAGAATCATAATGTTGTTTTAAGTTATATATGAGTATCATAGTGCTGGTCGAAGTTATACATGAGTATCATAATGTTGTATTAGTTGTTTGTTTCAAGTTATCCTTAAAAATCACGATGCTGTATCAGAAAATGGCTCCAAATATTACTATCCAATTACTCTCAATCTTAGATGTCTGAATTAGTTGTTTCAATTTGTATCATTCTCTGATTTGTAAGAGTTAGAATTGGGGATGTGATAGAATAACATGCATTTTCTGTTTCATTGCACACACACCCTTGATCTTTTGAAATCAACTCAATTAAATGCATGGTTAGTATGTTCTTCAATTACACTCACTCTTACATGTATGAATTTGTTGTTTTAGTTTGTATCATTCTTTGATTTGTAAGAGTTAGAATTGGGGATGTGATAGTATAACATGCATTTTTTGTTTCATTGCACACACAGCCTTGATCATTTGCAAACAACTCAATAAGATGCACGGTTAGTTTGTTCTTCAATTACAATCACTCTTACATGTATGAATTTTCTATTTCAGTTTGTATCATTCTTTTAATTGTACAAGTTAGAATTGGAGATGTGATAGTATACCATGCATTTTTTGTTTCATTGTACACACACCCTTGATCATTTGCAATCAACTCAATTAGATGCATGGTTACTTTGTTCTTCAATTACTCTCACTCTTATTACAAAATAAGGGCTCATTCCTATTAACTTAAGACTCCTTTCAATGTATATCACTGGTTTTCGCACACACACACACACACACACACACACACACACACACACACACACACACACACACACGTATATGCATATGCAAATTATGCATTATGCATATTTTTTATGTAGCATATGCATATGCATATTGCATTATAGAATTTGTGATTGGTACCAAGTGGAGAATTTTGAATATACATAATTTTGAATTATGCATATGCATTATATATATGCATAAATGCATATTAATATCATAATGCATATGCATAATCGATCATGCATATGCATATATATATATATATATATATATATATATATATATATATATATATATATATATATATATATATATATATATATATATATATATGCATAATCGATCATGCATATATATATATATATATATTTTTGAATATACATAATTTTGAATTATGCATATGCATTATATATATGCATAAATGCATATTAATATCATAATGCATATGCATAATCGATCATGCATATGCATATGCATATATATATATATATATATATATATATATATATATATATATATATATATATATATATATATATATATATATATATATATATATATATATGCATAATCGATCATGCATATATATATATATATGATCGATTATGCATATGCATTATGATATTAATATGCATTTATGCATATATATAATGCATATGCATAATTCAAAATTATGTATATTCAAAATTCTCCACTTGGTACCAATCACACATTCTATAATGCAATATGCATATGCATATGCTGCATAAAAAATATGCATAATGCATATGTATAGGCATAATTCAAAATTATGTATATTCAAAATTCTCCACTTGCTACCAATTCAAATTCTATCAACCTTGCAATTTATACAAGCAATGCTCAATTGTGCGATGCAAGCTATTTATTCACAAATTCAAATTTCTTACTTTGTGCTCGATACAATTGATCGACAATGAGCTCCTCCAAAGTGATGCAGTCTCCTCCTTCAGCTTTTATGGTAAGACTCAAACCTGCCTTCAGTATTTCTTATGCATTCATGTATGATTTCATTACTTTCAAATGCCTTGTCCATTTACGTTTAAATGAATCGAATTTGTTGCATCCTAGCCCATGTTTATGCTGTCACATTCTATACCTCCGAGACAACCCCAACCAAATATCGACCACTCTCCCTTAAAGCTAACTGTGTTATGTTTATATACCTTCAAAATGCAGTATGGTAAAAATATTTCCAACCCTTTCCAATACACCATTACGATATATATATATATATATATTTCTGAGATACATAGATACAAATGTTTCCTATAGCCTTGTTCATTTTCATTAAACTTACGCATTTATCTATCTTTGCAATGTATATCTATCTCTTGACATTTGAGTTTTTGAGTAGAAAAATTGTCATCGACCGATATTGGACATGTGTAGGGTCCCTTCGTGGGTTGGCGCCACGCCAGTACTGGCTCATTTTACTACCAGTTAATGCGCATTAACTACCCAACATCCTACCACAGATGGTCTTAATGCCTACCACCTCGGCATGCACACCATTCACTTAGTCTTGCTTTAGCTTCACGAAAACTCTAATCATGAGAACAATTATATATGAGTATCATAATGTTGTATCAGTTGGTTCTTCAATTACTCTCACTCTTACATGTACATGAATTTATTGTTTCAGTTTGTATCATTCTTTTTTTTGTAAGAGTTAAAATTGGGGATATGATAGTATAACATGCATTTTTTGTTCCATTGCACACACACCTTTGATCATTTGCAAACAACTCAATAAGATGCATAGTTATTTTGTTCTTCAATTACAATCAATCTTACATTATTAATTTTTTGTTTGAGTTTGTATCATTCTTTTAATTGTAAGAGTTAGAATTGGGGATGTGATAGTATATCATGTTTTTTTTGTTTCATTGCACACACACCCTTGATCATTTGCAATCAACTCAATTAGATGCATGGTTACTTTGTTCTTCAATTACTCTCACTCTTATTACAAAAGAAGGGCTCATTTATATTAACTTAAGATTCCTGTCAATCTATATATATTGCAGAGATAGATAGATACATAAGTTTACTAAACCCTTCTTCATTTGCATTCAACTTAATTAGATGTATGCTTTGTTTGTTCTTCAATTACTGTAACATGTATGGTAACCATTTCTGAAACATCATTATGAAACATTTACATAACTTGAAACAACAGTATGATAGTAATATTTCAAACCCTTTACTATAACAGTATGAATATAAAAGCTCAAAAAATATAGATAGATATAGCTAAGTCAGATATATAGATAGATAGATAATTTGATATATAGATATAGTCAGATATATAGATAGATATAGCTTAGAGGTTTTCATATAGCCGAGTCAGATATATATATAAATGGGGGGGGTCCAGCTCGACTGTCAAGGGATGTGGCAAAAAAAAAATTTCGACTCGGCCGCTGCTGACGTGGACCCCTCGTTGAACATTGCCCTACCCACCACCGCTCCCTCTCCCTTACGTAAGTTTCCTATCTAGATATAGTTTCCTATACCAGGCTATCACACTATACCCACCATATGTCATATGTCACATACTAAAGAGGCCCAGTCCTGGTATAGTATTTACATTGAACTTAATTAGATGTATGCTTTGTTTGTTCTTCAATTAAAGTGACTGTAAATATCGGCCCCTCTCCCTTACAACCAACTGTGATAGTGGCTGACTCCTACTTATGTTATAACCATTTTTTAAACAACATATATAACTTGAAATATAATACTGTTGTTTCAAGTTATATATGTTGTTTAAAAATGGTTATAACATAAGCAGGAGTTAGCCACTATCACAGTTGACTGTATATATATATTGCAGAGATAGATAGATACATTCAACTTAATTAGATGTATGCTTTGTTTGTTCTTCAATTACTGGAAAATGTATGGTAACCATTTCTGAAACAACATTATGAAACTGTTATCAATGAGATTTGCACCCTGTTAAACGTAGGTTTAACAATCTATTGAAACATGGGAAGACCTCTAAAGTTGTGGGTAACTTTAAAAGCAGAGGTCAACCTCCGGAGAAGGCCGGCTTCCTATGGTTATCACCTAAAATACTTTCTATCCTACTGCTTTGACAAGGAAAAGGGTAAAGAGGGGATTGCACAAAAATGAAACCTATGACTAAGGTGATGCACCAAAACTAACTAGAACCTGCAAACACAGCTTGCATACACAATTTCAACAATGACTGAATTTGGCTTATATAGCTCACTTCCATATGTCCTTGCATAAGTACTTCATAAAGAGGTTAAAATGTTTAAACCTTTAGAAGGAAATAAGTTTCACAACTAAAAGTATTTACACTCTTAACGCAGATTATAACCTGCAAAGAAACATACCTTTTTGCAAAAAGGTGCTTGGCTTGAGACAGAATCGCAAGGAAATAAATAATACTTCACAAGTAACTCGATCAATCAACTAGATGCACACAATAAAACATAAAGTGAGAAGGCAAAATACTCATAATCATTGATGTCCAAGGTCACCACTGGTATACATGTTCCAAAATGAATGAATTACAAACTCACAAAATCTGAGCAAGGATAAGAATAACAAGTCTCTGAAATCTCATATAAGAAATCTGTACAAAAGAGTCACAAAAGTGACTATATCCACCATTATCCAAGTGGTTCCACAATATAAAAAGTCTGAAACAAACTGGGGTCGGATGCCCACAAAAGCCTAAAATCTAGGGCCTATATCCTCTCCAAAAGTGTCCATAATGCAAGAAAAAGTCCATCAGGACTTATTCAAACATGAAGAGTCATGAAAACAAGTCCAAAAGGACTCTAAGAGCAATAAAACACTCCTAGATACCCTTTAACAATCAACCAACTACTAACTGCCCTCAAGACCTAGTCAAACCTTCTCTCCTCCAAGGCAAAACAAGATGCTATATCATTGGCATGTGTCTGCCACATCTTCACAACTCAAAGCTGCATAGTGTCCAAAGCAATAAGGACTCATCCCTCACTCCCCTTTGCATTCAAAAGATAACAACATCCCTCAAATGGTTCATAATGTCACCATTTTGAAGTTATTGATTTACAAGTCATAAATATATGCAAAGAAAAATAAATAAAAACAACAAAGGCACTGAGTGCTCTAACTAATACAAAGGGAACTAAAGACTTCACAAAGTCTTAACATATATTCCACTACCTTGTGACACTACCTAAGCATTCATTTTCAATGTGTTGACCACAACTCAAATGATAAAAGGAAATAAAACTTAAAATAAAGACAAAAGAACCCTTGGGTTCTTAGGGTTTCAAAACCTTAAATGCCAAAAGGCACTTTTGCCTTCATTTCGCATCTTACAACTTTTGCATTTCTTGCTCTGCATTTCGAACCACCGACATGAGGGTTTGAAAACAGGGGTTTCTGTAGACAATTTCTTTGTTGTTTCACTGGCATTTTTGACACTTTTGCTCCAGATTCTGAAGGTACGCATGATGATCTTATCTTTCTAGAAAAAAACTGTAAATATCTATGATCTCTTTTTTTTTTTCTTCAGTGTATATGCTATATACTGTATCTTCTGTTATGGCCTGCAAGTTTTACTGGCTTTTTCTTGGAAAAAAAATAGCATTTTTTACTATTCTTTGTAGACTTATCATTTCAGTAGCAACTTCACTGTCATTTCCATTTTTATATATATTAGGGTTATGAAAACCCTAACTCATGCTTTGAACAACCATGAAGTGAAAATAAATCATATTGTCTGTCAAGAACTAGGGTTTCAAAAGTTACAACCCTACTGTGTTTTAATCTTCAACCTAGAAAAAAAATAGCAGTTTGGCTTATGACATCTAGGGTTTTGAAAAGAACACAAACCCTAACTATATATTTCTCTGTAAAAGATCATGATATCAGTTGAAAGTCCATGAATGACCTACAAACATTTTCCTCCTTTCCATTGATAGATCTCTATATTACTCACTGTCTTTTGTTGTAGCAGTTTGAAAGACCTCCTGCAATAATGTCATTGTTTTATGTCTTTACACTTTCTTAGGGTTTCTACCCTAACTGTATATTATCTTCTGTATGGGATTTTCTGAATTTTGTTACTTGTTAGATGAAAGCACTCTGAAAGAAAATATAAAGGCATTCTGAAGCTTAACTGTACTCTACATATTCAAGTGACATGACAACAATTAAAGCTTCATTTACTCTCATTTATTGTAGCTAAAAAAGAATGAAATTTTTTCAGTGATATGTTCCTCTTTTATATCACTCTCAGATGCCTTTTGAAAGGTTCTTGTCAGTACTTCATGAACACTTTACCATCTTTGTCATTCTTGAACATATTGATTTCTGTAACTATATATACTCACTGTAGCATGATATTTAAATTTGAATCAATACATTTCTGTCTATTCTGAACATATTGATTTCTGATGTATATGCTAAACTTATCATTTTCTGTAAAATGCTCTGGTTTTCAAAAAATGTTACTGTAATTGTTCAAAATGGATAAAATGTATGAGATCCTGACACTTTGTGATCATTTACTCTTCATGTTTTGATATTATAGTTGCCTTGCTTCTATTCATTGATGAATATAACACTGTACATTACTGTTGATATGAGTTTAACTATCATCTTGTTTGGTAGAAAAGATTACTTTTCCATCTTTCGTTTGCTGCTCCCTTCTTGATGTCAAGTTAAGACTCACAAAATTTGTATACCATCATTTGAATATGAATGTGAATACTGTAGAACAGAGCAGACTTTGCTTGGCATTACCTTTGACGGTTCTTTTCACATTCCTCTGTCCTATACAAGCTGTTCATTATTTTCATTCCAGTTCTTCTTTGCTAACTATTATCTACCTCTTTGACTGTTCTGATAGTTATCATCAAGTGTATTGGACTGTCTTTGATAACTGCTCTTGACTTCTATGACAGTCATTAATGATTGTTCTCATTTTAGCCCTTGTCCTCAAAGTAATTGACTGTCTTTATGCATTAAATGACTGCTCCTACAGATGTTTATGAAAGATGTTGTTCCTTTCTCATGTGACAGTCATTAATGACCATCTTTTAGGTCATGAGCTGACTGTCCTTAATATTTATGTATGCTTTGACTGATGATGCCTACACACTGTCTTTCAATTGACCTTTCTGCTTATGAAATGACTGTCTTCACTCCTTGACAGTCCCTTGTATGGACCTCATTACATGATGCTTGCTTCTCTTTTCACACAGTCTGTACTCTGCATTTGATGAATACATATGAAATGCTTCTGTAATAACTATGAGCTGGGCTCAACCCTTGTGGGAGTCACATTTTCTCCACTCATAATATAAACTGATGAATCACTCAGAAACACAATTTCACCTATATCTGCACATGAATCAAACTTGTTAGAAAATAAATGCATACTTTGGATGTGTTTGATGACTTCCTTGTTTTTTAGGACATCCAAAGTATACATTTCTTGTTTAATGCATTTGAGGATCAATTTATACATGCATAGATATCTGTTCATGTCAGGTTTGGGACCATTCATTGCTTAGAGCATTGCTCTAACATGACTCTTTTACCAGACACAGGAACTGGGAGTAACCTGAAATTAGGATGGACCAAGACAACTCGGGGAAACAGGACAACACACCAGAACCAGAACCAGTCATTCTCAGGCAATGACTGGCCTCTATCATTACATGCACTTTCTTTCATTTACTTATTCATGTATAAATTTTTTCTTCAATTTCATTGAATAAGAAAGTTAATCTCATGACTTGTGTGAGATAATGTACATTTTACATTCAATAAAGATTATTTATTTGTTCAGAAAAGATTTGTATAAATCTTTCTTATGTTACATGCACTTGGATAAATGCGGTAATTTGATAATCATAATCTTTTAAATGATTTCATTTATGCACTTGAATGTAATGTATGAAGGATTAGATGAAATGTACCTTTTAAGTTTTGAATCAAAGCTCTACTTGAATGAGCTGCAGTGAAATTTAGGTAACAGAAACATTTACATAACTTGAAACAACAGTATGATAGAAATATTTCAAATCCTTTCCTATATCATACTGCTCTTTCAAGTTATTTCATATTGTTGTTTTAAGATTTATCCGTATCATACTGGTCTTTCAAGATATTTCATATTGTTGTTTTAAGATTTATATGTATCATAATACTCTTTCAAGTTATTTCATATTGTTGTTTTAAGCTTTATCTGTATTATACGTTGTTTGAAGTTTATATATATTTGTATCATTGTACTGTTTGAGGAAGGGTTTAACATGATCACCCAAGTGTTTATAAAAAGGTAGAATTGGGGATATGATAGTATACCATGTGTAACGTCAAGAAATGTCCCCTTGGGGGCTTTTCCCTCATAAGCTTTAGCTCCTGGGTCTTTAGTGTGCATTTAGGACATCTTACATCATATTTCAACATCCCGATGGAATGAACCTTGGGTATCATGTCAAATGGGGCCTAGGGAGACCCCTTGAACCTAACCCTACCCAAAATAGGGGGGAGGACTTGGGCGCCCGTGCCCTAGTCTTTCCCTATTTTGGGTCAGTCCCAAAATTTTAGTGTCAGCTTGTGACCGTTATTTGGGTCATATGCCGACACAGTAAGTTTGAATTATGAAATTATTGCCGGGAGTGTTTGTAGTTGCATTATAAGCATGTTTAGGCATTCATTTGTAAACTAGATGGTTATTGTGAACTTTATGTATCCTAAAGGTGATTCAAGGCTTTTATTGTGTTACAAGAGCAGATTTGTGTTGTTTATGTGTTTGTATTTGCAGATTTGAGCATCCATCTCCTCATGGCATGAAAAGCTTCTTCCTCTCATGAGATCTTCACTACAAGGTGATATTATTTGTGTTTTTGAGCATGTATCATTTGGTTTTTGCCTCTGCCTCACAAGGGCACGCACTCTCTATCTGACGACGGTGTCTGGAAGACTTGAATGTCTCTTTGAACACCACAACCCCCTCCCAAAATTTTCATGATTGTAGGTTACAGGTGTCGGATCTGGACAAAGTGAAGTTGCAGGAGGGTACAAAAGAGTGTCAGAATTGAAGATTAGAGAAGAAAATAGCTCCTTGGACTAGGGCGCCCGCTCATTAGTCCTCAAAGTTTTGTGATGGGAAAATATTCAGTACAACAGGAACAGGTTGCCGGTCTTGTTTGCAGATCCTGACAAAAAGCAGGGCATTGGACTTGGGTGCCCGCTCTTTAGTCCTCGACTATTCCACTTCTGAACCCCGAAAAGAGGTGCACAATTATTTTTCATTTTACATCTTTTTGTAGCAACATTTTACGATATTCATCCGTTTGCTGTCGTATTTGCATAATTAGGGTTTTAAGGTATAATTGAGCATAAGAGAAGATAATTGGAAATCAAATCATAAAAATCCAAGTTTCCCTACATTCTCATAGTGACCTAGGGTAGGATAGTACATTGCAACTCGACCCTAGGTCCTTGAATGAAAGGGTGAAAGGAGGATACACATACAAAACTACCAAAAACTCAACTATCCAAATTCCACCCTTTACATTTTGGTGAACTTATGTTATTGGACTTATTTGAATCTTGCTGAGTGTTTTGTTTTAGATTTACAGTGATTTCATTCATTCACATAGTCATTCATCTTATTGCATTTGAAAACTTACAAAAAAATTGAAAAATTGGAAAAATTAGAAAACAATTGCATGATAGGGTTTCTATTTTGCATCAATTAATTTGAATTTCATCAAATTTTTTATTTTTGCATTAGATCTGAATTAAATTACAGAAAATTACAAAAATTCATTAGTTTGCATTGCATTTTCATCATAAAATTGCTAGGGTTTTGTTGAAAATTGTGAATTTTGCATATAACCTAGTAATTCCAAAATCTAGGGTTCGTAGGTAAAATCTTGTTTCAGATTTTTCTACTGATTTTAGAGGCTCATTCAATTTTACATTTGGCTATAGTCTTGTATTTTAGAACAAATTTGCATTTAGATTTCAAAAACTTGCATTTTTGCATAGAAAATTTCAATAAAAACTAGCATTTTCATTGATTTTTCATTAGATTTGCACTTGCATTTTGCATGTTAGAGCATGGAAATCATTTTCAGATCTAATATCATGTATATTTCATCATATATCAACTTGCAAAACATTCATATAGCATTTTACATCAATATCTCGAACCTAGGGCTTGAAAAACATTGATTTTCACTAGATTTGGCCTTATCGACTCTAAATTTGCATTATAGGCATGTTGTAAAGAATATTTTTGCACTAATTGGCTCATATCAGGGGTATTATCTACTTCCCCTCCTAAAATTCTTTACAACACCTTGTTATTGCCCTCTTGTATTGAAAATTTGGTGAACAATTGCCTATTTTTGCTATTTTTGCCCTAGGGTTTGGCCTAGTTTGCACCCTAAGCGTGTTGTAACAGATTTTATGCTTGTAGGTGACTGATATCATTGATATTATTTTCCACACCTCTTAAATTATTTATAACACCCCTTTGGCTAGGTCTTGGAATTGAAAAATTGTGAAAAATTGCCTATTTTTGCGATATTTTCATTAGGGTTTGACCTTGAGTGGCACTATAAGTGTGTTGTGATGGATATTTTGGCATTAGGTGGCTGTTATTACTGATATAATTTACTTTCCATCATCATTTTCCTCACAACACCCTTTGTCATGCTCTTTTACATAAAGATTTGGTGAAAAAATCGCATATTTTAGTGTATTTTCACTATATTTTGACTTGTCATCATCTTAGATTTGCATCAAAAGTGTGTTGTGAAGGATATTATTGCTGTATTGGAATGATATTAGAAATATTATTTGTTTCCCCTGATCAAAATCCTTACAACACCTTTTCTTTCATATATTTGCATTGAAAAAGTAAAAAAAATAAGCATCTTAGGTCATTTTTGCATATAACTTTGCACTTGTCTTTTGCACAAATTTTGAAAAGATTTTAAAATCTGATTTTACATTGATTTGAGCATACACACATGGCCTCTAATCGCAACAACAACAATAGGTTTCCTGCTAGGCCTTACATGAAGAGAAAGGTCCCTGAACTTGAAATTGTGTTTACACCTCATGATAGAACAATCGGAGACACTGACGAACCTCATTACATCATTGTAAAAATAATGGGAAACCTCGTGGATGGAACCCTTATTGATCATAATCGCATGACTAATGTCACCACATAAGAGCTCCTCTTTGAACATAATTTAATGCAACGATCTTATGACCCTTCAGATAAAATGATCAAAACACATAAGGGAACCTTTGTAAATCCTTTGGGTAAGATATCATTGTTGGTAACTGTATTTGTGAAACATGTAGAACAATGGTTTGATGTTGTCCTTGATTCTGACCTATATCAAATAAAACTTGGACATCCATGGTTAAATGCTATGAAAGCTATCCCTTATAAATGAGTAAAATTTGCTTTGAACGAACAAGTGCATGTTATTCATCAAAATACATACAAACCTTTAATTACACAACAACACTTCATATTGGATTACTTTTGGGACAAAACTGAAAAGAAAATGGTGCCACAAATAGACTTTAATTTCTTGAGCTATAGAAATTACAAAGCAAAGCTATTACATCCAGTGGCCGGTCCCTCTATGCAAGAAATAACAAAAGACAAGCAACCCACATTTGAAGAGAACCATAGACCGAAAGGACAAGGTCCCTATGCTGAGGTTCCTCTCCCGCCATCCTTACAAGGATCGAGAGGTAATTGTCGACAATAGAACATTCCACCTAGACAAATGAGATTTGATCCTGGTGCTTCTTCTTCGAGAATAAAAAAGCCTATGAAAGAGCAAAGCCCTATCTTACAAGAGATAAGTGGTAAGACAAAAAGAAATAGAAAAGCGAGAGAAAGCAGAAGAAGAAGACAAGCTTATGCCATAAACCTTGCATCTCAACAAAAAAACATTGATCCAAACATTGAACAAAACAAAGATGATCCTAACAAAGACAAGAATTGGGCTATGGTACCTTATGTTCCACTTTCCTCTAAAATTTGGGAGTGGGAGGATGATGATGATTTACTTGACGACCGCTAGCCCGGGAGATCCCAAAGGTAAGTATCTCTAACCCTTTATCTCTCTCGTGATGTGTTATGTGTTGTTTAGGCCTCCTGGGATGACCCCTGATTCTCTTGTAAGGTCCAGGATACCAGGAGACCGCCTCTGTTGTGACTTTCTTCTATTTGTATCATCATTATTCCATATTGCTTCTCTCTCTGATTTAATTGTTCTGTGTTGTGTCTTACAGACATAGCATTGCAGTTGGTGACTTGGGGGCACCCTCCTACGTGACTGTCCCTAAGACACTTGTTTCTCCTCTCTCATTTATTATTTCCCTTCCTCTAGTGTTTCTATCTAGCAGGTGGATAACGAAAAACATTTATACTGATGTAGACCTAGGATCCCTTTAGCGAGAAATCAATAATTGGACTTAGTTCCTAATATGAGGATGGGGTTGTATATCTTATCCGACGTTTGGCTAGTGGAAGCACTCGTGCTTTCCGCATAGTGATTTTGATAATGTTTTTATCTCATTTACAAATCATAACAATATTGATGCTCTGCGCACTTTGTTTGTCTTTGAATCTAGCCCTGGTGGTACTTGATTCAGAGATCTTCGTGATATAGCCCCACGGTTATCCTCGAACTCTAAATTCATAGTGTAACCTTGGTTCTTTGTGTGGTTAATTATATGCATCGATGTTGTTGTTTATCATGATTATGTAGACACTAACATGTTTCTTGCAGGGATGTGTTTGTGGGAACATTTGGTGATCATAAAGTACATGTCACCTCTGGGGGGCATGGGCTTTGCGAAAGTCTATGTTACCTTGTGTGTTTTCTTCCTACCTTAACGTGCTTGATATCGATACCTGATATCAACCACCTTAAGGTGGGGGCATATATAAGGTAAGCTATTTGTTATAGATGTTAGCAATGTGCTTGTCCTCAGGTGAAGTTTAAAGACTTGTACGATGAGTACATCCTACACTCTGAGTCTGTTTGCAATCAATAAATCATTTAAGCCCTCTGCGAAGGCGGGATATCACATATATCCTTTTTATTTTAAGCCCTCTACGGAGGCAGGGATGGTGTACTTCCCGGAGCAGATTGCATCATCCTGTCATTTTCAAAAGTCCTCTGTGGAGGCGGGGAGCAGTTCTGTGACTAACTCAACCCTTAAGTGTGTTTTCGGTGATTGTTGTGGCGAAGCCCAATTGTCGGTGTGTGCTTGTAATGTGCCTGAGATGGTGATGAACCTAGAAATAGGAACACTCCATCACTTGTTTGTCATGTTTTCTCCATGTCTTCAAAGTGTGTGTTTGGCGTGCTTGCTTTGTTTGGCGTGTCTGTTGCCCCATATGCAGTTTAAAGACTTGCATGATGAGTACATCCTGCATTATGGGAGATTTAGTGTGTCTTACGTGTGTGTTGCCCCATTTATAGTTTAAGACTCGCGCGATGAGTGCATCCTATATTATGGGAGGTTTGTTTACTTTCTTGTACTTGTATCTACATTTCATATATATATGTGAAAAATAAAAGAAAAGAAATCATTCCTGTCTTCTATGCATTAATGTGTCTTCTATGCATTTACTATATTCTTCGTATTTTCTGTGACTGTAACTGTCTTCTCTGTGTTTTGCGTGCCTGTCATTGTCTTCAATGTGTCTGGCGTGTCTTCTTCGTGCTTGGTGTGTTTTCTGTGTTTGTTGATCGTACTTTAGTGCATGTATGGGCCTCACGTTTATACATACATTAAAGTGGGGGTTAAATGTAACGTCAGAAAATGTCCCCTTGGGGGCTTTTCCCTCATAAGGTTTAGCTCTCAGGTCTATAGTGTGCATTTAGGACATCTTATATCATATTCCAACATCTCGATGGAATGAACCCTAGGTATCATGTCAAATGGGACCTAGGGGGACCCCTTGAACCTAACCCTGCCCAAAATAGGGGGGAGGACTTAGGTGCCCACACCCTAGTCCTCCCCTATTTTGGGTCAGTCCCAAATTTTTAGTGTCGGCTTGTGACCGTTATTTGGGTCCTATGCCGACATAGTAAATTTGAATTACAAAATTATTGGCAGGAGTGTTTGTAGTTGCATATATAAGCATGTTTAGGCATTCATTTGTAAACTAGATGGTTATTGTGAACTTTATGCATCTTAAAGGTGATTCAAGGCTCTCATTGTGTTGCAAGAGTAGATTTGTGTTGTCTATGTGTTTGTATTTGCAGATTTGAGTATCCATCTCCTTATGGCATGAAGAGCTTCATCCTCTCATGAGATCTTCACTACAAGGTGATATCATTTGTGTTTTTGAGCATTTATTATTTGGTTTTTGCCTCTTCCTCACAAAGGCACGCACTCTCTATTTGACAACGGTGTTCGGAAGATTTGAATGTCTCTCCGGGCCTTGACTGAGGTAAGCCTCTAAACACCACAACCCCCTCCCAAAGTTTTCATGATTGTAGGTTATAGGTGTCGGATTTGGACAAAGTGAAATTGTAGGAGGGTACAACAGAGTGTCAGAATTGAAGATTAGAGAAGAAAATAGCTCCCTGGACTAGGGTGCCTACTCATTAGTCCTCAAAGTTTTGTGATGAGAAAATATTCAGTACAATAGGAATAGGTTGCAGATCTTGTTTGCAGATCCCGACAAAAAATAGAGCATTGGACTTGGGCGCCCGCTCTTTAGTCCCCAACTGTTCCACTTCTGAACCTCGAAAATAGGTGCATAGTTATTTGTCATTTTACATCTTTCTATAGCAGCATTTTCTAATATGCGTTTGTTTGCTGTCATATTTGCATAATTAGGGTTTTAAGGTATAATTGAGCATAAGAGAAGATAGTTGGCAATCAAATCATACAAATCTAAGTTTCCCTACATCTCACAGCAACCTAGGGTAGGATAGTACATTGCAACTTGACCCTAGGTCCTTGAATGAAAAGGTGAAAGGAGGATACATTAAAAACTATCAAAAGCTCAACTATCCAAATTTTACCCTTTACACCATGCATTGTTTGTTTCATTGCACACATAACCTTGATCATTGCTTGTTTCATTGTTGACAGTCGAGCTGGCACACCCCCATTTTTTTCCTGGCATTTTTAAACACATTTATCAATGTTTACGGTGCGTTTTTTAAAAACTGTCAAAAAATCGCTAAAATGTGTCTTCAATTACACTCACTCTTACATGTATGATTTTGTTGTTTCAGTTTGTATCATTCTTTTAATTGTAACAGTTAGAATTGTATGTTGTTTACTAATCACTGAGTTGGTTTAATGCTCATTGAGTTGGTTCAATGCTCATTGAGTTGGTTCAATGCAGACAAATAATTTGAAATGATATTAAAAAAAATTCTATTTTTAATGCGTTTTAATATTTTGTTTGTATTATTTTGAATTTATGTTTATTTCAAAATAATAGTATAATAATTACATGTTTTATTGAAAAATTGCAATGCATAGTGAGCTTGAGAGTTTTTTTTTTCATTTTTGCAGGTAAATTCACAAAAAAGATTGGTGATCATGGACATGGTGGGACCAGTAGTTTGTAAAAAAAAGATGAGAAATGGAACATGTTTTAATGTATTTTGTTAAAATATATTTACGTCTTGGTCAGTTGACAATGACTTCTGTACATGTCAACTCACTTTTAATGCAATTAGACATATATTTTGGATAAAAAAATACCATTTGCAATAACCTTTTATTGGGAAGGTGGCAAAGATTATTTATATTGTGGAAATAAGTTTATCCACTTGCATTCACTTAATATTGGGACGGTGGCAAATAAATGTCAAGTTGCATTCACCTAATATTGAGAAGGTGGTAAAAAATAGTCTACCTATGATAGGACATATTTTGAATTTTATATGAACTTGTCCTATCATATTAAAAAGCACATTTGGAATTTTAGCTGGCTTTTTTATTGCCCAAAAGTGGCCCCCATGCTATCACATACTATACCCACTGATGAGTCTAGTTTATGACTCAATTTTGTTAAACTTTATTATCCACTTGCTGTAGTTATCTTGGACTTTGGTACTTTGATCTTGATCTTTTTATGACATTTCCTCAAAACTATAAGATGTTGGGCATTAGTTATTTCTTATAATCTTTTATGACAATGACATGCTATATGAATTATCTATGTTAATTTTACATATGGTTAATGAATGTTACTCTAAGGTAGTTACAGATGTGCAATTATTGTGTGTACTAATATTGTTATGCAGATATAATTAGCAACCATAAAGTCAAGGAAGATTCTACTGGTTGGTTACTCGCCATAAAAGTCAAACATGGTGATCATTCAAATATCAAATGGAGGGAAGATAACTGCCTTGTAACAGGTCTTAATTACTTGTTGAGCAAATTTAGGAGTTACTGTTGTGCTAGATCTGTGTTGAAGCAACTTGCTTGACCAGATTCCACACATGCGTAACCTCTCCACTTTCTATGCTTTCCCTAAAGTGGCATCCTCCTATTCTGTTGGAGTTGACCGCCTTGCTAGGTAGTTAGTTTTGTAGTTTTCCTTCTATACATAAGACTCTAATGCTCCTTCTGAGGGGTTGATTAATCGAAGATTGTATTTGCATTATCCAGTTTTCAATAATACAATTACGATGTTCATTTGCATGCATGTTTTCCAATCTATAAAATGAAGTTATAAGTTCGCATTTCTGAGTTTACATTTGTCTTAGGGAATACTCATCCAAGGAGGCCCACTTGGTGAGCATTCCATCCTTTAGTTTAGTTGTATTTTTTGTTAAGCAATTAGTTAAATCTAGCATTGAATGTTCTTGCAACCACTAGAATTCTATTCTGTGTCTGTTCCTGCAACCAAAGCAGACAGAGTAGTTTCCTGTTTGTTTGCCCAGACTTTTATCTTCTGTCATGTACTTGAGCTTAGAATAGCTGTTGGTTGATGTTCAGCATTCATGTTATTTCTTTCCTAGCAGTTTATTTTCAACATTATGTCTTTCTTAGCTATAGAATGAATGTGGCTACTTTGGAAGTTCTTAGTACATATACCGTGCTGACCCATTTCAAATTCACGTCTCTGGGTTGACAAGTGAAATGCATCTCTATAGTGATTAAGACAACTATTCAGGTTAGATGTCCAATCTCTGAATCACAACTTTATGAGCTTAGTTGTTAAATCATTGTAGGAGGCCAACATTTTTAACACCGTTGCCGGGGATGGTGTCAAACTAGGAAGATCTTTGTGTTGGCAAGAGACACTATATGGCTTCATAAATGTTGTCATTGATGGCAACAAAGATCATCCCACCCATCCGCAGGGCATGATATGTCTATATCGGAAGTCAGGTTGAAGAATGTTGTGGTTCGGTAAACAAGAACAGAGCATGTGGCAAGGTCTGACAGTCAGGTCCAGATCTCTCACAGGAAGTATCTCAGTAAAGTGTGGTTTTGGGGAAGTCAAGAGGAGTACCTTGACTGATAGATTCTAGGGATTGAGCCTCTGATGATAGAAGAATGAAGAGACATGAGCACTTGAGTGTTGGGTTCCTGTTTGGTAGAGTAGACAGAGGAAGAACTGACCGGTAGAGCATCAAGCCTAAATCCGGATGAGATATTGATGGTGTTCAAGCTTCCTGAGGTATCACTCATGATTGGCCAACATAATTGATGACTTCTATAAGCATCTCCTTGATACACATCACTTGGCAAGTAAGGATTCAGCCAACAAATCAAAGTTTGGGATAATATTGACTATTCTGGATGCCGACTAGAAAGGTGTTGAAATCATTTATATGGATATATATATACCAGATGGATTTAGATGTGGAGGTGTGTGTTGGAAGTTGTATTGTGCGAAGAAAAGCAGAGGAGCATAGTAACAACAATAATACAGGTCCGGTATGTGACATGACAACAACTCCAAAGAAGAGGAAGAATGAAGTGTAGTAGATCAGTGTATTGAGCCTAACCGGAACTGAACCTCAGCATGTGTGGATGCTTCTTATTAGTTCAAGTATTTAGTTTCCTTGTATAAACTATTGTAGGCAGTGAGCCTCTTATGAGTAGTGTGCTCAGGCAGTGAGCCCTAATTGGCAAGTGTCATTTTGTACTATCTTATTCTTTTAACAGAGAATACAATCTTGGGTTAATCACCCCATGGTTTTTTCCCTTAACAGGGTTTTCCACGTCAAAATCATTGTGTCATGTGTATTGATGTTATTTCCATTTCATGGTTATGTTTGCTTATATGATCTAATGCTGCATTAATTGTTAAGAAAGATCAGAAGTAGGAGTAATTAAGATAACTGATTCACCCCCCTCTCAGTTATCAACAATTGGTATCAGAGCCAAGTTCCTCCAAACAGAGCCTAACAGCTTGAGGAAGATCTGGGAATTCAAATGGCTGTGTATGGTATAAGGGAACAACTTTAGTCTGCCCTAGATGATCTTGAGCAATCTAACTCTGAAGTCAATGAATTGAAGGAAAGACTCAAACAGGTTGATGATTTCATAAATGAACTAAAAGGGAAATTGAGTATCTCTATGAAAAAGAGAAAGGATCTACTTCAGCAATTGGCAAGTCAAGGTGAAGACAATGATACAAATGAAGATCTAAAGGAGAAAACTAAGTTATGTGAAAAATTATCAAAAGAGGTCATTATGGTAAGACATGAAATGGAATCAAGAGTTATGAGATTTACCTAAGAAATTGAAGAAAAAAGGAAAACTGAAGATGATCTAAGACAATTTCTCAAAGAGAAATCAGAAGACTGCCACAAAATGGATAGAATAATCAGGCATCTTGAATCTGATCTTGAAGAAGCTAGGGATAATGAAGAACAACTTGAGAATCAGATTGACAATCTTAAAAAGGATCTCAAACAACAAATGAATACAAAGAGAAATTCAAGATAAGCTCTGCCCAACTTGAAGTTCTTCTTCAAAGCCAAAAGAGGGTAGATGACAAGCAAGGCTTGGGGTATGAGAAAGGTGAAAGCTCCGGATTTGGTCAGAAGAACTCTAGATCAGAAAATCCAAGAAACAGGCCTAGAAGACCTCCGGTAAGGCAACCAAATGCTCAAAGATATCCATCTTTCAATGGATACTGCCACAACTGCAATAACTTTGGTCATAAAGTAAATTAGTGCAGAAGAAGAATGAATCAGACTAATACATCCTTCCCCGGACAGTGCTTCAATTGCAAAAGGTAAGGTCACAAATCCCATGAGTGTAGAAACATGCAAATGAACAATTCATTCAATGGTAGATGCTTTGCATGCAATAGAATGGGACACATGGCTAATCAGTGTAGATCAAGAGGATATCAGTCAAATATGCAAAGAAATGTTGTTTGCTACAATTGCAATAGATCCAGTCATATTGCCAAATTCTGTAGAAGTAAGAATCAAGACAAAAGGGGTTCGGAACAGCATAATCATAACCAAGACAAAGGAAAAGGAAAAGTGAACGCGGATGAAATTCAAAGGGAGATGAATAAGATTTGGGTGAAGAGAAGCACAGAGAATGTTGGGGATGGATCCACACTAGAATCTGGTGCTGATAATCCTTCCGAAAATTGAAAAGATGAGCTCTAGCTCAGGGGGAGTCACTAAGAAAAACCAATTTCCCCAGCCAATCCATTGGTGCCTGAAATTGGCACATGAGAAGTTGCGGATTAAAGGGTTCTTAGAGAAACATCTAAAGTAGGTTTGGTAAAGATATGAAAGATACGCAAGAAGATTTGAAGAGTCTAATCTACCAAGATTGATCCGGTTTAACAATCATCCGGTAAAAACAAGATTCTCACAGTTAGATCTGGCTTGATTCAAAAATTGTAGAATCTTGATCTACGGATAGATCAAATGATTAGGAAAAGGAAGATAGATTGTCACTATTCACTCTAAGTATATCTCAGTGATCCGGAAAAGATCCTTCTTAGAATAAGAAGAAGAAGGAAACCTAAATGACTTAAGTTGCGCATTTATTGCAGTGTGGAATTAGGGTTTTCCCAGAAATAAAAGGGTTCATTCGTTCGTCATTAACACATTTGCATTCAAGAAGAAAAGAAAAGGAGCTCTGCAACAAATTGTTTCAAATTTCTCAAAGATCAACCGTTGAAGTCGATTCATCCAGCAAATTAATCCAGCTCATTTAGCGAACCCTAGAAGCGTAAAAGATATTTTTCGTTGTTGAATATCCCTTTGTAAAAGATATTTTTTGTTGTTGAATATCCCTTTGTAAATCTTTTGAAGATGGCTACTCCAAATGTTGTAAAGATTTCTGATAGGCCTCGCCCTAAATTCAAGAAACATCCCTACAAATCTTTAGAAGTGGATCCCTTAAGCACTTTTTCCAGTATTCCGCATGGGGTTTTATATGTTGAAGACATTAGGGCATATATTCATGCAAACATTGAAGAATTCGGAGACTCCAAACTAATGGATATTTACCACAAGGAATTGATAGATGACTCATTTGATCTCAAACCCCAATACAAGGTCATCAGGGATAAATATTTCAGTCAGTGCATTCATTTCCCCTGTTTTGCTGAAGATGAATGGGTCCGGTATGTTTTAAGCAAAATGCATGACAACTTCATGTGGTTGAACATGCCGTTTAAGATCACTAAGGATGCCATTAGGGCAGTAACTAGATTACACTCAACTGGTGGGTTACCTACTCTAAAATCAGTCAAAAATCAAACTGTGAGTGATGCTACCAGATCTAAATTTGATAAAAGAGCAATGACAGTTGAGGATATCACAGATCTGGACATCAAGTTTGCCTCCATGATTATTGGCTACAAGATATATCACTCCAGCAAAGAAAATTCTATATCCGGAACAACAATCTACACTGCTTATGAAATGTTGAGAAAGAATGCAGATTATGATCTTTGTGAACTCCTTCTGAACCAACTGATGGAAAACCTACAAAAGATCAAGAAGGACAAGAAGAACTCTTTCAAGTATGGTGGGCTAATACTGTGTTTGTTCTTCTACTTTATGAATGAGCTTCCCGGATCCAGTGGTTGGGTATGGCAAAATGACAGACCTGTTGCAATTCAAATCAGAGATTACTTGCATGGACTTGGTGATGCCAAGGCACAAAACACAGCACTCTGGGGCTACTTCAAGAACTTTCAGAATATGATGCAAGCCAGAGAGAGAATCCCCCAATCTCTAGTTAAAAAGTATAAGGATATAATTTGCTTTATGGTAGAAACTGATCAGTGCCTAATGGAGGCAGTGGAGCCAAGGGTAGTCTGGATCATGCCAATGGGGTATGAAGTAGATGAGAAAATAGTAGAGCTACATGTTCAACACATGCTCAGTCAACCCAAGGATCCTAAGGCAGAAAGGTTTGGAACCTTTGAAGAGCTGAGTGTGAAGATTCATGTGGAGCTAAGGCGACCGGAGATGAAGAGAAAAGCGAGAAAAGAAGTAGAGAATGTTGCCAAAAGGTATGGCATCTCAAAAGAGGCACTTGATGCAAACAGAGAAAAGATGGAAAGGGCAGAAAAAGAAAAGGAAGAGGCAGAAAAAGAAAGTGCTCCAGTAGAAACCCCCTCTCAGACCAGATCCTCTAAGAGCTTTGCATCTACCACTGCTAAGAGCTCAAAGGCATCAAAACCGGAAGCAAAATCATCCGGTAAAGGAGAAAAGAGAACAAAGACAAAGGCAACAAGGTCTTATATCAGTTAGAAGGATGAAGAAGAGACAGAATCTGATGAAGAAATCAAGAAGATGAAGAAGAAGAAGAAAGTATCCGGTGAAGACAAGGAGGTAGAGGCAGAAGAGTTTGTTGAAAGGCCCACTCTGTCCTTAGATGATGTAGTTAAAGTAGTTACTGTGGATGGGAACCTGCAACCAATAACAGAATTCTATGATGCATATAATGATGCAGATAGAAAGATCTTGGAGGAAGCCACAGTTAAGTACTTGAACATATACAATAAAACATTTATTGAAATAATTTCTCTAATTCCTAAAAGTTTAGAGAAGGAACTTGAAATGAGAAAAGAAAATGCCAAGGCTAAGGACTTAGAGATTAGAGAACAGATAGCTATTTAGCTCTATCCTTCAATTACTCTGAAACAAATGGATATGATCTTCAAAGATTGCAAGGATGAATTCCGGAGTAAAGCTAGAATGAATTAGCTCATGCTTGGAGAAACTAATAAAGTGGCAAAAGAAACAGAAGAAATCCTCTGGAATGCCTATAAAAGATTCAATATTCCTGTTATAGAGGATTTAGGTGATGATCCCTCGGGAATGGATAACAAAGAAGAATCTACTGAGACTGTAGCAGAAGAGGTAAAGGAGACAGGTGAAGAAAAAGATAAGGACTTAGAATCCTCTGCTCCGGAAGAGGAGATCCATGAACAAGCAAACATCTCTCCTCCGGTTTCCCCTGCAGACTCTGGATCTAAAGAAGAAGAAAGAGTAGAAGAGAAGATCAGTCAAGAAGTAGAGGAGAAGAAAAAAGAAGATGACAGTAGTAAGGCTGCAGAAGGAGAGAAAACTCCAACAAAAAAGACCACAGATGATAGTGGCAAGGTTGCAAAAGGGGACAAAACCTTGTTATCGGCAAGAGACACAGCAAAAGCAATCAAAGAATTCTTAACCAAGGAGATGATGGAATTTGATGAACCGGAACTTCTTCAAGAATCGTTCAATTTTGACTCCTTCTCCCCGGTTCAAACCATGAAGCTAGCATCCTTTACTTCAGCAAAGGCAAAAGAAAAACTTCTGAAGTCTCACATGGAAGACTGCAAGCTCATAGAAACTGCATCCGGTGTATTGGAGAAGATCATGCCATCTTTTCAGAAGGATCCCTTAGCCTCTTCATCCGGTAATCTCAAATCTCTAGTTAATAATGTTAGCACACATTTTGATTCCTTAGAGAAGTCAGCCGAAGATAAAGTCCGGAAGGAGTTTTTGGAAAAGAGATTCTCTGAAGTACAAGGACTAATAACCAATGATAGGAGAAATATGGATATAGGGATAAAGAGCTTAGAAAATGCTCTTAAAGATGGCGAGGAAATGTATAAATTTTGTCTAACATGGTCCAAAGTAACAGTGGAGATTGAGAAGAAAGTGAAAGAACAGGAGGATAAACTAACAAGACTATCTCAGGATTTTGATCCTCTTACCACTTCCATAATAAATCAAGAATGTCAGACTATTGCAGTCTTGAATGAAATTAAGAAGCTTGAGAAGGAGAAGAAAAATAGAATAAGTAGGTTGAGTGAACTTAGAAGGATAATTATCCCTAAGTTAGAGGCTATGCATGAAGCCCTAAATGATGCTCAAACCACAGCTCGGACCAGTGATCCGACAGATCTGAAGAGGGTAGAAGCTTTTGCATTCCTGTTGAGTGGTCACATCTCAATTTTGGACAGGATGAAGCTGAGTTGGGCGATAGAAATTGTACAATTGAAGAATACTTTTGCAGATATACTAAAGTATATGTAAAGTATAACCGGAAATATACTTATACGATTAAGAATAGATTGAGTTTTGAAAATTTTGGTGTGCGGACCCCACCCTTTGCCATTGATGTCAAAGGGAGAGTGAGGAGAAATAAAAAATGAGGAATCCAGCTAAGGGGGAGCTCCGGAAAATGTACATAAGAACAGAGCATTAGCCAAGGGGGAGTATAGTGTGACACTTAGTCATTTTTCACTAAGTGTTGCCATCAATGCCAAAGGGGGAGATTGTTGGCAAGAGACACTATATGGCTTCATGAATGTTGTCATTGATGGCAACAAAGCTCATCCCACCCATCCGCAGGGCATGATATGTCTATACCGGAAGTCAGGTTGAAGAATGTTGTGGTCCGGTAGACAAGAACAGAGCATGTGGCAAGGTTCGACAGTCAGGTCCGGATCTCTCAGAGGAAGTATCTCAGTAAAGTGCAGTTTTGGGGAAGTCAAGAGGAGTACCTTGACTGATAGATTCCAGGGATTGAGGCTTCGGTGATGGAAGAATGAAGAGACATGAGCACTTGAGTGTTGGGTTCCTGTTTGGTAGAGTAGACAGAGGAAGAACTAACCGATAGAGCATCAGACCTAAATCCGGATGAGATATTGATGGTGTTCAAGCTTCCTGAGGTATCACTCATGATTGGCCGACATAATTGATGACTTCTATAAGAATCTCCTTGATACGCATCACTTGGCAAGCAAGGATTCAGCTGATAGATCAAAGTTTGGGATAATATTGACTATTCCAGATGCCGACTAGAAAGGTGTTGAAATCATTTGTATGGATATATATATATACCAGATGGATTTAGATGTGGAGGTGTGTGTTGGAAGTTGTGTTGTGCGAAGAAAAGTAGAGGAGCAGAGTAACAACAGTAATACAGGTCCGGTATGTGACAGGACAACAACTCCAAAGAAGAGGAAGAATGAAGTGCAGTAGATCAGTGTATTGAGCCTAACCAGAACTGAACCTCAGCATGTGTGGATGCTTCTCATCAGTTCAAGTATTTAGTTTCCTTGTATAAACTATTGTAGGCAGTGAGCCTCTTGTGAGTAGTGTGCTCGGGAAGTGAGCCCTAATTGGCAAGTGCCATTTTGTACTATCTTATTCTTTTAACAGAGAATACAATCTTGGGTTAATCACCTCGTGGTTTTTTCCCTTAAGAGGGTTTTCCACATCAAAATCATTGTGTCATGTGTATTAATGTTATTTCCATTTCATGGTTATGTTTGCTTATATGATCTAATGCTGCATTAATTGTTAAGAAAGATCAGAAGTAGAAGTAATTAAGATAACTGATTCACCCCCCCTCTCAGTTATCAACACTTTGGAGTCATCTTTAGTATTATTTCTTGCAGTTTTTGTTCCCTTAAAATGTGTTTTTAGTTAGGAAGTAACCATCTACAATCCATTCACAACATTTTTTGTGAAGAAGTGGCTGATACTGAGTATATTGCATGCATAGAGGTAGGAGAAGAGATGGTTTAGGGAGATTCATTCTTAATGATTCAACTTACCTAGCAGAAGAAGCAAAAGTGAATCCTTTTCTTGATGCATTCCCTGATTTGAATAGTTCTGAAACATCCTCTGAAGAACAAGTTACCCAAAACCTGGTTGATAATCCATTTGCCTTGATAATAGGTCAAGCAGTTATGGCTGCCCAAAATGTACTCAATCAACCAACCTTTCCATTTCTGATTGCTCATCAAAATGAAGTGGATAATCTCAAAAACATCCCTCCTTTAGCTCTCCCCAAGTTCTATGGACTTGCAACAGAGGACCCAAACACCTTCTTGTTTGAATTTGATATCCTCTGCATAAGCTATGACTACACTACTGATGCTCATAAGCTTAAGCTGTTTCCTACTACCATGAAAGATGCTGCATTAAGGTGGTTTATGAGTCTAGGTAGTGATATTGTCAATACCTGGGATGAAATGAAAGACAAATTTCTTGAGAAGTATAAAGACTACTGTAGGAGTGGAGATATGAGAGGAAATGATATTTTTAGAATGCAACAAAAAGAAGATGAAAGTTTGGAGGATTACATCTCAAGGTTTCTGTTTTGTTTACAAAAGTCTCCCCATCATGCACTCAATGAGGAGTCTCAAAAACTATTCTTCCTCGGGGGAATAAGTGAGCATTGCACAGATGCCTTGGATTTAATGGGAGGAGGAGATATTGCCCAAGTGTCTTGGGAGGATATTGAGAAGTTGTGTCAGAATTATTCTAGAGCAGCCATGAAGAAAGGAAGAGTTTACCATTCCCTTATGGGCAAAACTTCTACCAATGGAGTTTCAAGGATGGAGATAAGTCACTTGCTATCTGATTTTAAGCAAGATATTATAAATAATATGGCCACCCAGTTGGACACACTTCAGGCAAAGAAGAAGCATGAAGAGGCCGAGGCAATGTTGGCAGAATATTGTCCTCATTGCAAACAAAAGAAGAGGGACTGCAGATGCAAAATGGTAGCTAACATTGACAGTAAGCAGATTCCCCCTGAGTTCAAGCCAATACAAGTTGAAGAAGATCAAGTCTTCTATGTTGCACAAAGGAGGCCATGGGCTCCAAGACAAGGTATGTCACCAGATCCATTATCATTTGCTGGACCGTATTTTAATACTTATGCATTTGGTAACCAATGGCAACAGACATTTCCATCTAATTATGGAGGATATCCACCCCAGCCTTGGAATAACCCTCAAAATACTTGGCAAAATTACCAAAACCCTACACCTCAGTGGCAACAGGCTCAGGGGAATTGGCAGTCACCCCCAGGAAACTGGCAACAAACATCTCAATGGAGAGGACAACAATGGCCAAATCAGACCACTAATTACATGCAGTCACCTTCTTAGCCCCAACAGCCTGCTATAATGCCTCCACCTGCTAGCTCCAATTCAAATACACCTAAACCTACTCAGTTACTAGCTCAACCCTCACCTAACCCAAATACTAGACCACAACAATAGCTAGTATATTTTGCTAATCCAAATCAATTCCTTGCATATGTTGTGAATGTAAGTGATATCCACCTGCATTCAGGAACTACCTTGGCAACTCCTTCCAGACCCGTTATTATTGAGCTTTCTGAGGAAGAAGAGGAACCTATCAAAACCCCGATTCAATCAAATGCGCTTGGAAATCCTGAACCAGTACCAGTCAAGCAGACTGCCCAAGAACCACCATTTCCACAAATGTTAGAAACTGTGAAACAAAAGGTAGAAGAAGAGGAACCCACCTTTGACATTCTAGAGCAGTTGAAACATGCATGTGTCAAGATCCCTCTATTTCAATCCATAAAAGATGTTCCTATATATGGCAAAGCAATCAAAGAAGCATGCCTTAAGAAGCTAGGCAGAAAAAGGAAAGACCCCACTATGGTTCATGCGGTGGGATAGCTGGCTGACATCATGCTTGGGAAAGTGACTGTTCCCAAATATAATGATCCAGGAAGTCCTGTGGTAGGAGTTGTTATAAATGGGATCCAAATCAGAAAAGCTCTGATTGATCTAGGAGCAGCCATAAATGTAATGACCAAGGACATCCTACAGCAACTGAATGTTGCAACCATGCAACCTACTCCTACTGTCCTGCAGCTTGCTGATAGTTCTACTGTTAAACTTGATGGAATAGTCGAAGACCTTGTGGTATCCTTGGACTCATGGGAATATCCAACTGATTTAATGATACTTTCTCCTAAAGTTACATTGGGAGGATACCCCATCATTCTGGGAAGGCCGTGGTTAGCCACAACAGATGCTTATATTGGATGTTGATCAGGAGACATGACCATCTCTGATGGAGAAGCACTAAAAAACTTGTTCTTTACCCACCTGCACAGCCATCTCATGATATGGATAATCATGTTTGGCCTCATGTTGGTGAAGAGGCAGAGGAAGCTAATTCTGTGGAGCAGCTTATGATCTTAGGCATAAGTTCTTTCCTGCAACTTCAAGGAGAGGAGGAGGTGTTGTCTAACATAATTCAAAATCATTGTGAAGTAGAGGAAGGATCATCCTCTCATTCTGCTGATCCAGTGAAGATACTTATTCCCATTTTTTCGGCAGCATCAGGTATGTTACATAAATTGCTTCCACAAGAAATTAAGGTACCAAGCATTAATGAAGTAACTATGGTAGACTTAACAACTCAAGTAGAGATTTCAGAAGAAAGATATCTGAATATTAACAGTAAATTAACTCAAGCACAACAGCTATCTTTGACAAATTTGTTAACGAAACATAAGAATGCCTTTGCATGGGATTATCATGACATGAAAGGACTAGATCCTACATTATGCACCCATAGGATTTACATAAAGGAAGATTGTACACTAGTAAGACTGCCACAAAAGAGAATCAACCCTGCACTAAGAGAAATTGTCAAAGAGGAATTGTAGAAGATATTAGATGCAGGATTTATCTACCCAATCTCAGATAGCCAGTGGGTGTCTCCTTTGGTTCTTGTGCCCAAAAAGGGAGAGAAAATGAGAGTCTGTATTGATTACAGAGAATTAAACTCTGCCACCAAAAAGGATCATTTTCCCCTTCCTTTCATAGACTAAGTATTGGACTCACTTGCAGGAAAGCAATACTTTTCCTTTTTGGATGGGTTCAGTGGTTACAATCAGATTCAGATTGCACCTGAAGATCAAGAGAAAACAACATTTACCTGTCCTTGGGGGACATATGCCTACTCAGTACTCCCATTTGACTTATGCAATGCACCTGTAACTTTCTAAAGGGCAGTCATTAGCATATTTTCAGATATCTCACATGATTGCATGAAAATCTATATGGATGATTTCACTACTTATGGTGCTACTTTTGAAGAGGCATTAGCAAACTTAGGGAAGGTGTTGGAAAGATGTGAAGACCACAATCTATCCTTGAATAGTGCAAAGTGCTTCATGATGATGGAAGAAGGAGTAGTACTTGGCCACTATGTTTCTCCGAAAGGAATCCAGGTAGACCCAGCAAAGATTGAAGTCATCATCAATCTGCCCATTCCTGCAAAGCAAAAAGATGTCAGAAGCTTCTTGGGTCATGTAGGGTACTATAGAGGTTTCATCAAAGATTTCAGCAAAATGGCATCCCCATTATATACTCTTCTCACAAAGGATGCTGAATTTCAGTGGAATGAAGACTGTAACAAAGCATTTTCTGATTTAAAGGTAGCATTAACCCATGCTCCTGTACTTAAAGGGCCCAATTGGGAACATTCTTTCCACATTCATACTGATGCATCAGATTATGCCATAGGAGCAGTTTTAGGCCAAAAAGAAGGAGTAATTGAGCATGCTATTTATTTTGTCAGCAAAAACTTACAGGGTGCTGAGTTCAATTATACAGTAACAGAGAAAGAAATGCTAGTAGTCATCTATGCACTCAACAAATTCAGGCACTACATAACAGGCTATCAAATCTTTGTGCACACAAATCGTGCAGCCATTAGGTATCTTATGAACAAACCTCTAATATCAGGTCGATTAGCAAGATGGGTGTTGCTAATGCAGGAATTTGACATCACTATTGTGGATAAGCCAGGGAAGGCTAATGTGGTTGCAGACTTTCTTTCAAGATTGACTACATCAGAGGACAACCAAGTCATTGATGACTAGTTTCCTGATGAACATTTGTTTTCACTCACTATGCAAACACCCTGGTATGCTGACAACCAATTATCTGGTCACAGGAAGAGTCCCTCCTCATTTTTCTCCTAAGGAGAGAAGGGTACTCATTGAAAAGTCTTTTCCTTTTTCATAGATTGCTGGATGTTTGTTCTACACTGGACTAGACAATGTCATGAGGAGATGTGTGAGAGAAGATGAAACATATGACATTTTGCATGCATGTCACAATGAACCATGTGGAGGACATTTTGCAGCAAAATGGACAATGAAGATTTTGAATGCAGGTTATTACTGGCCTACACTCCAGAAGGATGCAACAAGATATACCAAGAAATGTGACATATGTCAGAGGATGGGACCACCAACAAAATCTGATGAGATGCCCCTTTACCCTCAGCTTGTGATTACTCCATTTGATAAGTGGGGATTAGATTTTGTAGGACCCATTGATCCTCCATCTAATGGTAAATCCTATATCTTAGTATGCATTGATTATGTAACTAAATGGGTAGAAGTTAAGGCCATGAAACATGCACGAGATAGTAAGGTTGCAAAATTTCTCTGAGGAAATTTTCACACGATATGGAGTTCCCAGAGAATTAGTGACTGATCAAGGAGCTCAATTCACCTCAACCCTAGTTGTAGCACTAGTACATGAGTACAACATAAGGCACAAGAAATCTACTCCTTATCACCCTTAGGTTAATGGCCAAGTTGAGGTGACTAACAGAGAAATTGAAGCCATTTTGACCAAAACTGTGGCTGTCCATAGGAAGGATTGGGCAAACGGGCTGCCAGAAGCTGTTTGGGCCTATAGGGCAACCTGGAAAACAACTACCGGCTTCACCCCTTTTGAGTTACTGTATGGCAAAACAACCATGATGCCTATTGAATTTGAACATAAGACTCTTCGGACTACACTTGACTTGGGTATGGATCTCTCTAAGGCACAAAAGGAAAGAATCATGCAGCTCAATGCTTTGGATGAGATGAGGAAAGTAGCCTTACATCACACAGAAGTGGTGCAAAATCAAAGAATAAAGTGGCATGACAAATACATCAAAGATAAGAAATTTCAGCCTGGTGACTGGGATTTGCTTTATGACTCAAGGTATCAGGATAATGCAGGAAAACTGTAGACAAGGTGGCTAGGACCATATGAGGTCGTTGAAGTTTTTTCCAATGGTACTGTTCAACTTACCACCATTGACCCTGTCAAATTTAAGCTGTTAGTCAATGGTCATCGCCTCAAGTTGTATCACAAGCCAACTTCAAAAGAAGAATTCCTGCAACAATTCAGTCAGCATGCAACTCCTAAACTTCCTACAGCCAAAGGTAGTGGACCTAGTGTCCCTCCTTCTGGCTAACCAAGGTACAACACTTGTCATAATAAAGACTTCCACATTTGTGGGAGTCCACTTCTTCATCCATTCGCCCATCCACCCACCCATATCCATTATTCTCTCTTCCATCACGTGTATTGATTACAGTTCATCCCACCTCGCTTTCTTCCACTCCACTTCCATTCATTGCTCAATAAATTCTTAAAAACTGACCGATACTTTTTCCATGATTTTTGCAACCGATCTTCCACACATCAAGGTACACACACTTTAATAGTTCTCTCTTAATTATCTTTTGGTACATTCATTTAATTATTGTACATTAATATCAATATTCTCCATAGCATGTCATTATTCCCTTCCTTGTCCTGTCACGCATCACCATTCCGCATGTGCGGACACATGCTCAGATTTAGGTTGGGGAGGGAGTGTTAATATTATGTCCATGTGTCAGTCCATATGCTTTACACCAGCATGTCAGCAAAGTTTAAAATTGAATGATTTGAATTCTGGGTGAGATGATGGCTCGCAAGTGTGAGATGATAGCCTTCATCAATTATTCATTACTGCCTGTACTACCCTCGTCTTAATCTTGTGTTCCCCAAAAAAGGAAAATTCAGACGACATGAGTAATTGAAAATTTAACAGGGTTGCAGGAAGGTGAAGTTAGTTTTCAAACTTTTTGCAGAAGAACAAAAACTTTGTAGTGCGATTGTTTTCAGACAGCTAAGTCAATGGGAGGTGGATTAATTCGGAATGAACCCACAATTCATGATGTATTATTGTAGGATGCACTCAGCCAGGCCGAGTTTAGAAATTGTGGGTGGATAAACTATTTCTTGAAGCTGAATGGTTTTGATGAAAATGTTGCGTTAGAATTTGCCCAGACATTGTTTGAAGATGGTAAGAGGGTTGGAGGTGTTGGCTACTGAAGAAAGAATTGCAGAAGTTACAGGGTTCCCCGTTGATGGCGAGAATTACCCTATTACCAGAGACGCCAGGTCAGCTAGGGCCAAATTTACAGAACATGGTGATCCTCCATTGACTATAGATAAACAGGGAACCAAAAGAACCTCTCTACCTGAGCCATGGAAACATGTAGCTGTTCATGTTGTGAAGTACATTACTTGTGAAGGTCATCAGTCAAATCTTCATTCTGTGCATTTCAAACTGCTGTATCATATGAGGCATGGGAGAAGAATGAATGTGCCAAACATGCTATACCACCTTCTCTCAATCATGGCCACCGAGACCCAAAAAGGTAGGGCTAATTCTGTTTCCCACCATTGTTTGATCAAATTGCTAGTTGAAAAGTCTCTGCATGATGTGTTTGATATGACTTGGGAAGAATTTATAAATATTGATCAAATAAGACCAAGCCATTTGCAACCTGTGGTTGTGTCGCAATCTCGTAGAACTAGGAGAAGAGTGTGTTCTGTTGAAGCTACTCCGGGAACCTCAACTTCTAGTGCAAACCCTCCTACAGCAAAACAAGCTATTGAGATTAGTTCTTCTGAAGCAGAGCATGCATGCAAAGAAAGTTCTTCAGATTCTGATGATGATGATGTTCCTCTTAGAAATTTAATTCAAACTAGGGCATAGAGGAGAAGGGCAGAAATAAAGAAGGGTAAAACTAAAAAGCAAACCGCAGGAAGGAAGGTGTCGCACGACACTATTCTTCCTGCAGCTGAAGAGAAACATGAGAGTCCTAGTAAACCAAGACCTGCTAATCCAGCCTCCGGTGCGACTCTACAGACATGCCCTAGGGTTGAAGAAATGACAACTGAGGATACAGAGGCCCCAATGGGGCATGTGAATGTTGTAGAAAAAAACATAATTGAGGAAGCAACAAATGTGACTCTGGTAGACCTTGCTGCCGTTGCTGAACATATTGAGAGACAGAGACATGAAGATAAACAGGAGTTCCTGCAACAAGACGCCCTGCAGCCGGAATTGGCTGAACAATCAGAAACCCTGCAGCTTGTGCTATATGAAGGTCAACCATCTGTGCCAGGGAAGCCTTTGGTAGGAATACACAGACCTCCTAATTTTTTTATGCATATGGTAGCCATGAATTTGTGGAATGAGATGTAGAAGAGAGAAGAAGAATGGAAGAAGGAGAAAAGCAGATTGAAGGATGAAATTCAAAAGAAGGATGAAGAGATTAAAGACAAGAATGCAGAAATTGTGACTTTAAAAGAGAGAGTGGATAATATGGCAGCTTTAGTTCCTCAGGTATTACAATGCAGGACTCCCCCAAGAGTCTATGCTCTACATTTAAAGGAAATGTACCTCCTTTTAAGTTAGCAAGGATCGTTTCCGGTTTGAACCCTTCCATTGAATCTCCTCTTGAATTTTTTAGTGCTTCTTGGATTGCTCCTCCTGAAATAAAGAATTTGTTGTGTGAATTCTATTTACATAATTATGCTGTGTCCCAAGACCATGAGTGGAACCCCTTGTTGTATGTTGGGGATGTTCAATTGAGGGCATTTATGTCTTGGATGCAAAATGAGATTAGTTGGGGACAACAGTTCAGTGCTTATAAGCAATTAGAATTCAGCACTCCCTTGCCCATTAGAGCTGAATCTGAAAATCCAGGAAGCATTTTCAATGATTGGCACAGAATGCTTTATAGGCCAAGCTATGGTAACAGAATCCCGCCTGAGAGAGAAGCGGCTTACAGAGAATATGAGAAGGTTGCAAACACTATTGGAGAATCTGTGAAGGGACATTTGATACAAAGGTGGAACAGTTTGTCTGATGAGCTAAAACAAGCAGAGCCTCACTCTCTGCAGAACTATGTTGCAATATGTAAAAGAGTGGATAGATATATACAGATTTGGAGGACAAAGGGGCAATTCTAGCTTCCCTTAATCTTTCAACCACCTATCCTATTGTGGCCTGTGCCAAATTACAGATTTTACCAGTATGATATTGCTGAAGAGAGGCAGAGATGGAACAAATTGGATAGGCAGCAAGGGTTCTATTGGGATCCTAACTCACGCACTAGAGAAACTGATATAGGACAGCTAGCAGTTGCTAATTTCAGGGCATTAACCAAACAAAAGAACAACCCTTCCTCTGCTGGAGGACCAGCAAAGTCTTAGGTTGGGGAGAGTGATGAGTCTAGTTTATGACTAAATTTTGTTAAACTTAATTATCCACTTGTTGTAGTTATCTTGGACTTTGGTACTTTGATCTTGATCTTTTTATGACATTTCCTCAAAACTATAAGATGTTGGGCATAGGTTATTTCTTATAATATTTTATGACAATGACATGATATATGAACTATCTATGTTAATTTTATATATGGTTAATGAATGTTACTCTAAGGTAGTTACAGATGTGCAGTTATTGTGTGTACTAATATTGTTATGCAGATATAATTAGCAACCATAAAGTCGAGGAAGATTCTGTCGGCTGGTTACTCACCATAAAAGTCAAACATGGTGATCGTTTAAATGTCAAATAGAGGGAAGATAACCACCTTATAACTGGTCTTAATTACTTGAGCAAATTTAGGAGTTACTGTTGTGCTAGATTTGCGTTGAAGCAACTTGCTTGACCAGATTCCACGCATGCGTAACCTCCTCTCCACTTTCTATGCTTTCCCTAAAGTGGCGTCCTGCTATTCGGTTGGAGTTGACCGCCTTGCTAGGTAGTTAGTTTTGTAGTTTTCCTTCTATAAATAAGACTCCGATGCTCCTTCTGAGGGGTTGATTAATCGAAGATTGTATTTGCATTATCCAGTTTTCAGTAATACAATTACGATGTTCATTTGTACTCATGTTTTCCAATGAATAAAATGAAGTTATAAGTTCGCATTTTTGAGTTTACATTTGTCTTAGGTTATACTCATCCAAGGGGGCCCACTTGGTGAGCATTCATCCTTTAGTTTAGTTGTATTTTTTGTTAAGCAATTAGTTAAATCTGGCATTGAATGTTCCTACAACCACTAGAATTCTATTTTGTGTCTATTCCTGCAACCAAAGCAGACAGATTAGTTTCTTATTTGTTTGCCCAGACTTTTATCTTCTGTCATGTACTTGAGCTTAGAATAGCTGTTGGTTGATGTTCAACATTCATGTTATTTCTTTCCTAGCAGTTTATTTTCAGCATTATGTCTTTCTTAGCTATAGAATGAATGTGGCTACTTTGGAAGTTCTTAGTGCACATACCGTGCTGACCCATTTCAAGTTCACGTCCCTGGGTTGACAAGTGAAATGCATCTCCATAGTGATTAAGACAACTATTCAGGTTAGATGTCCAATCTTTGAGTCACAGCTTTATGAGCTTAGTTGTTAAATCATTGTAGGAGACCAACACCCACCATAGGTCCTATGCCCACGATCGGGCCCTCTCCCTTAGAACTGTCACTATGTGGATCCTTTAAAAAAAAAATTCTTATCATTAGTGTACACATCTAAAATTGACCATGTTTTACCACACTTCCACATCATCTTGTCATCCACCTTCCTAAGACTACCTTATGTCACCTTGTGACATATTTATCGTATTCTTTAAATTAATTAAATATATTTATTTAATTATTTTAAATCTATTTTCCTTAAATTAGGTTCCCTATGTGAGCAAGATGGGCTGCTGACTTCACGAATCCACGGTCTCCATTGCTCATTATGCGTGCAAGACGATTGAAGCGTCTTCATCCATTCGATTTCACCACTAATTTTTCGGTTGCCGGTTTTCGTTTTCGGTCATCATTTTTCATTTTCGTTTTCGTTCTCATTTAGGCACATTCATTTCCTTATCTGGTTATGGTAGCCCCTTTTTTCCTCGAAACACACTTTTTACTTGCACTGTTGATCCACTCCATGATAGGAAATTTGGCCGAGGTTTTCAAGAATTGCTGCCGGAGCATTTTTCCGGCTATCCGGTCTTCGATATTCCGGTCGCTCAAGAATTTTTATGACATCCAATTCATTTATATCTTTAGTTGGTTTGGTTTTATTTTGCTTGTCTTGCCAGTTTTATTTGGATTGTCATTGCCGAAATTGCTTTACTTGTAGCCGTAACAAGGTCTTTTTGGCTTTTTTTGGCAACAGGGAAAAAATAAGTATATTTTTATTTTCAATTTTAGCATTAGACCTCTGGAAGGTAGTTTTGAGCAGGGCTTAAATTTTACAGTTGTATAGCTGTATTTAGGTATTTTTGCTGTAAAATACAATCCAATTTTAAAAAAGATTGTATCATATGAAAGGAGAGATTTTGGACAAACTGTCAAAATTTATATAGGATTATGACGATATATATATATATTTAATTTTTATATGATTTATTTATACTAAGGCATGTCATAGTATTTGAAGGGTACTATTGAATAGATCACTGTCATAAGCAAAAAGAATTGCTTGACAAGCAAGGTCGACTGTCAAATTTAAGCCCTGGTTTCGAGTTATGCAAGCGAATTTAGGTGAAATTTTACGGAGTGATATCTTGTTTTGGAAATTTATGTTCATAAGAACGACTTTTTTAAAATAAATTTTTAGAATTCTATGTCAATTTGTTTGCCTTCCATGGAATGAATGCCGGATTATTTGTGGAAAGATTTAAATGGCTATATGTATTTCAATTTTCCCTTTTTAGGAATTTATCTCAAATTTTTTGAAAATAAATTTCACCTATTTATGCTTCTTATTCAAAGGACTATATATATATATATTTTAAGTTTCTAGAGAAATGAATCCCAATTTTGCCAAGGAATTTATCATGGAATGAATAACCTTTAAGTAATTTGTGTCTCTTTTATCTATTTTGTATACAGAATGAATGAAATATTAGTGAAGGAATTCCCCCCTCTTTTTTTTTAACTTTTTAGCAACCCTGATGGGCATCTTTTTTTTTTCTTTAATTATTTTTAAATGGATACAACTTGGTTATACGCAGATATAGGCATCTCTACCCTTCAACTAATTACAAAATGTTGAGTAAGCAAACACCTATGCCAAAAGGGGATAGTCCATGAGAATTAAGGAGACCCATTAAGGCTATTTGTTTGATTTTCATTTAGTTAATTTTTTATAACGAAATGAATGACAATTTTTAATATTTGCTAAATTTCTCTTGTTGGGTAACTTTCAACTTAGATGCCACAACTCAAAAATGTTGACATAAAAAGAGGAGAATATATACTTTATTTTTTATTTTAATATTTTAAAGTGGATTTTTTTATAATTTTAGTATATATAAAGATTAATTTGGTTTTTTTTTTTGCTTTTTCACTTAAAATTGTGTAATAAATTGTATTATGTATTTTTTAAGAATTAGATTAGTTTTTATTACGCCGATAGGCGTTCCCTTAGTGAGAAGCACTAGATGAATTACATAGATTGATGGTGTAGATTAAAAGGACTACCATCAAAAACATCTTGACAATACAATTTACAATCAATACATGATTGTGACATATTAAAAATATCTGAATCTTAAATTTCCCTCCAATATTTTTCTAAAGACAGTGTATATGCAATCCTGGCTCCCCAGAATGTACTCCAAATTCTCTCGAATGAATCTCCACCTTACACATCTGGAATTTGAATGGCTTTATGAACTGTCTCAAAATATAATAAGATTTTTTTTAAATTTGACTCTTTGCTTCGCTCACATAATAACATTGAGGCTGTTTATTTCCTGTAATAGCTTGTCACGACAATAGCCTCTCATAAACATGTTCTCACATTATTGCAGAACATCCCTGTTATTATGGGTACCATTGATTTGCAAAGCATCCCACACATCTCTTTGGAAACTCAAAGAAAACTGAAGGTAACATTGTCTCACATAGATTTTTTCATTCGCGGGCTTTTCTTTTTAGTCCATGATTTTACTTTTATTAGCGCAACTAGGGGTTATTTCAATGGCACAATTAGATCACTCTACTTAAATATCATCCACTTTAATGGTCAAACACTCAATAGCAATTTTACACCTCATTCACAATAAAAAGTGGTAAATATTTGTCTTATTTTTATTGGTCCAAATTAACCTTTGACTATTGAAGTGATGATATTTAAGAAGAGCCCAATTAGATATCATGTATTGAATGTAGATCAAATTTGAGCTTAAATTCCCACCCATTTATGAGTATTCAACAAGAGAATATATGAGGAAGAGTAACCCTTGATTCTTCCAATTTCAACACTTTGCCCAGCGGCTCAAGGATTTTGGGTAAGAATGCCCAAAACTGAATGGGTAAATTTTTGACTAAGAGCCATCTCGGTATGGAGCAAAATTTGATTTCCTGCAATGAAGCACTAGGGCTCCACTGAAATTCTTTAAACAAGGACTTCCCCACATTCCACAATTCTTTGTTCAGAATCTTCTTTTGCATATTATGGTTTTTCAAGATAATAACGAAAATCCCTTTTGAAAGCATTCTACAAAAAGAAATATGAACCCCTATTTTCTTACCCCAAACTACATTTAACCAGTTATTATTAACATCCAGGCAAACAAAAAACAATGCAACTTTTTAAAGCCGATTTTCCTCATCAGAAATTGCAGACTTCATTCCGGGATTGGGACATAAAACCATCTTCCTCAACATCTTAGGGTTCTTACCTGCTGCGCTTGAGCCTTCCTGGACCTCGGGCATGCCGCACTCATTAGTTCCACCGCCCGTAACTCCCTCTTCCACCGCCTGAAAGCATGCATTTTCGGGCGGAGGGGCGGCATGACTCACGTCCAGGGCATCCACAAAAGTCTTTTCTACAGAAATATGCTCGGGCTTGCTTCCTCCAACCTCATTTAATTCCTTTAGATTGCCAAAAGACTCCTCTATCCAAGGAGCCACTGCCTCGACCGACATCGTGCAGACGAACATCCTCTCACATGTGCCAAGGGTGCCCCTAAACCCAAAAACCCCCCGACGGGAAAAATAATTCAAAATATGAAAAGACAGTTAATAGAAAAACTATGCAGGGAAACACAACAAAGTTAAAGCTTCAAATAAAATAAACTCATGCCACCATTACACTAGAGTCTTACGAATATTGTAGAACCAGGAGGACAAAGCGAACCAATAGCATCTCAGGGAGAACCCTACAACTTGCACCAAGAGGAGACCCAGAACCCTCAAACAAGTTGCATCATATTTTATTTAATATATTATAATATATTTAATTATAATAATAATATATACTATTAAGAAAATATATTAATAGTTGCCAATTTATTATATATATATATATATATATTATTTACTATAATATATTAATTAGTATTATAATTAATAATAAATTATCATCTATATCTTATTAGAAAATATATTAATGGTTGCTGATTTATTATATTAATTATATATAGTAGGGGCGGGGGCCCTGAGTCAATTGGCTAAGTAATTCCATTGCAGTAAAGATGGTCACGAGGTCCAGTCTCCCCCCGTCCCCGTGGTACCGGAGGGTGTGTCGTGCCAACGTCACTGGTCACGTGAAAAAAATTTACCAGGCACAATATATATATATATATATAGCAGAATATTTACTATTCTAATATAAAAGTTATAAATTAATTAATTAGCATTATATATTATTATATTAATTTAGAGTACCCATTGCGTCTTATTATTATTTACATAGCCTAACTTTTTGCTTTCAACCGTTTGCCCTTTTCTTTTCCTTTGAAAAAAATAAAAAGAAATCCTAGGGTATGCGGCGGGGGACATTTAAATGACATGAGACTTTCTGACACAATTTTTTTCCAGCATGAAAACAATCGTCGAGTTAAGAAAATTTCCCGGCACGATAAATTTAGAATCACCTAGATGAAATGAGTGTTAAGTGGACCATTCATTAACATGAGAGATGGGTTCATGTGAACCACTACTCATGAAATATGGGTCATGTGTTTGACTCAAAAACTACGCAGTTAAACCCTAAAATAAAATATCATACGAGAACATTTCCAACTCTAATATCTGACAGAAAAACACAATGGACCGAGAGAAGGAAAAACGACGGGGAGAAAAAAAAATGAAAATGCTGTTAGTGTAGGTTTTTATTTCCTAGTTGGGTTATTTATTTTTCCCTTTCCTACACTTCTATTAATCTCGCTTAGGTCAATAAAGCATGTCTTATTAGGTGAGTGGTTGTGAAGTGTCACCTTCCTACATGTGAGCATCCATTAGCTATCTTGGGAAGATACTTTGCTATCTTTAGTCTGATAGATGGTTGCTCCTCATTGGTCGGTGTTGCAACCTCCTCCCTCTCCCTGGTCTATATAAGCATGCTACCTGGCTTGTATTTTGTATCTTTTGCTTTTGTATCCTCTTAATGCAATTTTGCTTCTAGCATTTGCATTACTCTCTTGGAGACTGACTCTATGTTGCTATTTTGATTTCATATCATTTGCATTCATAGTTCAGATATCTATTCGTTTGCACTAGTTTTCTGGGTTAATAATCTTTTCAGATTTTAACATGGTATCAGAGCTATTCTATGTGCAAGAGTAGATTTTAGTTTCCATATTTGAGAGATTCGGGGGAGGGGGGGGGGTAATTAAGCTTATTGTAGTTTTTCGAAAAACCCAGTATGCTCTTCTCTTGCATCTTCAGATGATCTTGAGAATCAGAAAAATTTGACAGAAACTTTTTTAATCTCTAGGGTTTGCATGTGTTTTATGAAATCTGGGTGATTGCAACATTTCTGGTTATACTGGCAGCATTTCCGGATGTTCCAACGCGTCCAAGAGACTTGAGAAAGTTAGATTTGGCTTTCGCTTCACCGAAATCGGAGATCGTCATACACAGTTGCGGAACCAGGGTTTCAAGCTCAAATCTCACAACCAGCTTGCATATTTGGTGTTTTCAATCAATATTGCAAGTTCCAGCATGCCATTGCCTGTCTTAGGTAGCTGATTCAACCTTTGCATGTCATTTTTTAGTTGTTGGGATCATTTTTTGTAGCAAAAGGAGTTATATTTACATTGAATCATCATCTTTTGTACATCAGTAAGAAAAACGCCTTCTAGGTTTTGTTTGTAGCACAAAAAAACCATTTGGGTATGTTTTAGTTTTTGTATGCAATCTATATATTTTGCAGAAACGCACTTAGAAAGCTACAACAAGACCCCTCTCCATTGGCAGTTGTAGTTTTGAAGGCAGTTTTCAAATGCTTCGTTCTTGCTCATACAGACTCCTTTTTCGACGATTTTTTTTTTTTTTTTGGCTATTTTTTCGTGCTCTATGCACTAGTGCAGATGTTTTTTGATTTTAATGCCAAGATTTTTCAGAAATTGTAGATTTTCAGTCGTGACATTCCATAATTCTCATTTTGAGAACTTCGAAGGATCATAACTTTCACATACGACCTCGTATCGAGGTGATTCTTTTTTTGAAAGTGCATGATTTTTCAAATAGATCGCAGTGGTGTTGTTTATTTCATTGGGCATTGTGCCAAAGTTGTATTTTCAACATATGCTCTTCGTGAGGGTTTTGTAATGCATTGAAATCAAGACCACTTAGTATTTATTGCTAGTGGCAGTTGTAAACACACTAATATAAAGTGTCAAATCATATTTTCTTGGGGGGGTTCTTTGATTGAGTGAAAATGGGGGGTTGTCTTGGTTGGGTTCTCTTCTTTTCGGCACTTCTTCTCTGCATTTCTTCATCATGGATCAAACAAATTTGCCCATTCTAACTCCATACAATTACTTTGAGTGGAAATCACGTATGACAATTCACTTAAAGAAAGCTGGACTAAATAGGATAACTATGGGACTTGAAACTGAACCTGCTAAAGATGAAGATAAGCCTAAGTGGTTTAACAAATGTGATGAAGCATATGGAACATTGTGTTTGTCTGTTTCTCCTGATTTGCTCTTTCACATTGAGTCTTTGAATACACCAAATGAAATCTGGACAAAGCTAGAAAAACTATTTGGCACACAAGATTCAATGAGGGGTCCTATGTTAGAAAATGAACTAATTAGTTTAAGTCCAGGCAATTTCAACACAATCCAGGATTTCTTCACTAAATTGAAATCACTGAGGCTGCAGTTAAAACAATGTGGAATTGAAAAGAAAGATGAACAACTAATTCTTAGTATTCTCTGTAAGCTAAGTTCAGAATATTTTGTGTTTGTTTCTATTTTCTATGCTACTAAGGGTGCACTTGGTACTCAATTCACCATGCCATCTTTAGATGATTTTGCTGTTAGTCTCACTCGGGAATAGGACAAGCTAATCCAAATGGGCACTCTTAAGTCCTCTAAGTCACATGCCTTGGCTACCAACCAAGGCACAAAAGAACAGAAAGGACAAAGTAGTAGCAACAATAGTAATGATAAGAAACATAAGAATAGCAAGGAAAAGAAGGGCAGATACCAGTTGCTTTAGAAGCAACTAATGAGATCCAATCTTTCAAGGGCGACAAGCTTAAGAAAGAGAGGGTCCAATGTGCCTATTGTAAAAGACCCGGTTATGATGAACATAAATGTCTGAAGAAACAAATTGATCACTTGACACACATTCTTGAGAAGAAGAATATCAATGTTCCTAAGTCTATCAAATAGAATTCTAATGAGGGGTCTAATAAGGCAAAAGAAAACAGCAAGGGGAAAAGAAAGGGCAAGGCCCTTGTTAAAGTTGCTTCTTCACCATCCACTTGGGTTCTTGATTCTGGTGCTTCACACCACATGGCTTCATCTAAGGAAGAACTTGCATCTTTGGAGCTGTGTACTATGCCTTCTATTTTGATGGGTGATGACACTCATGTTGAGGTGTGTGGGAGAGGGTCTGTTGATGTGGGGGATGGCACATTCCATGATGTTCTTTGTGTGCCCTCATTATCAACCAATCTCCTATTAATATACCAGATCACTCACACAGGTTCAGGCAAGCGGGTTGAGTTTACTCTTGATTCAATGGAGATTCGTGAGTTGCACAGTGGTTCTACAGTTGTAGTTGGGAGAGCAGATCATCAATCACGGCTCTATCTGTTTTCTCACTTTGTTCTTGATCCTCCTTCGACTGTTTTGCTCACTCATTCTAATGATGTGAGTAGATTATGGCATGAGCAGTTTGGCCATCTAAACTTCCGCTACTTGCAGCAGCTCAACCAGCAGAGCATGGTCACAGGGTTGCCTTCAATTCAGTTTTCAGGTGGTGTTTGCCAAGGTTGCATTCTTGGTAAGCATCCTAAGGAAAAGTTTGACAAAGGTAAGGCATGGAGAGCTTCACAGATATTGGAGTTAGTTCACAGTGATTTGGCTAGTCCATTTCAGCATCCTTCTTTTAGTAGGGCTAGTTATGTCCTCACATTCATTGATGACTTTTCTCGATATACTTGGGTGTACTTTCTCAAACATAAGTCAGAGGTATTTGATCATTTTCAGGACTTCAAGACTTTTGTAGAGAAGCAATCCGAGAAAGCCATCAAAGTTTTGCGCACTGACAATGGTGGTGAGTATGTCAACCATCGGTTTGAGAGGTTTTGCACTTCAAAGGGGATTGATTTGCAGCATTCAGTTCCATACAATCCTCAGCAGAATGGAAGAATAGGTCGTTGAAGGAAATGGCGAATTGCATGATTCACTCTAGATCTCTTGCACCACAGTATTGGCCAGAGGCCATTAACTGTGTTTGTTACATCCAGAACCGTGTTCCTCACCGAGCCTTGAAGGGAGTCACTCCTTTTGAGGCTTGGAGTGGTCGGAAACCATTAGTTAAGCACTTTCGAGTTTTTGGTTCTCCTGCATGGGCCCACATTCCTACAGAGAAACGCAAGGCATTGGATCCGTAGAGCAGACCTTGCATATTTGTAGGTTATCCTGATGGTGTGAAGGGTTATCAGTTGCTCCACCCTACTACACATGAGTTGTTCAATGAGAGGAGTGTTCAGTTTGAGGAGGGCTCTTCGAGCTCACTTTCTATCACTTCTCCAACTCCTTCTACTTTGACATTGGAGTCACTTGGGATACATGACAGATCTTCTAATGAGTCAGATTCACCTAAGCAGTCTTCTAACTCCACTTCCAATGCAGAGAGTGATTCAGAGGACTCGCCTCCTTCCTCTCCTAGTCATCATTCAGAGGTTGATAATTCTCCTCCAGATTCTCCATCTTCCGGTCCAGTTTGGGCTAGACAGACCTTACAATCTACAGGTGATTGGGTTGGGGATCCATCAGACACCAGGCGGACTCGTTCACAGTTCCAGGATGCTCCACATGTGTTCATTGCTACTGCCTCAGATCCACATGAGGCTTCTGGTATTCCTGAGTGGGATACAACTATGCAGGAGGAGTATAGTTCCTTGATGAGGAACCACACTTGGGATCTTGTCCCTCTTCCTAAGGGAAGAAAACTTGTTCGATGTAAGTGGATCTATCGGACAAAATTTGCAGTAGATGGGTCGGTTGACAAGCATAAGGCTCGCTTGGTCGCCAAAGGATTCTCCCAGGTTCCTGGGATTGACTACTCTCAGACTTTTGCGCCAGTTGCCCGAATGAATTCCATCCGACTTGTTCTTGCCATTGCTGCAGCTAATCATTGGGAAGTACACCAAATGGATGTGAAGAGTGCTTTTCTTCACGGTGACCTTCAGGAGGAGATCTACATGGAGCAGCCATAGGGGTTCCTTCAAGATTCTTCACTTGTGTGCCGTCTTCGGAAGTCTCTCTATGGCCTCAAACAGGCTCCTCGGGCCTGGTATGCCAAGATGGACTCATTCCTTCTATTAGTTGGGTTCACTCGATGCCATTCTGATCCCAATGTCTACATTCTACATCAGGATGATTCACTCCTATTTCTGGTTCTGTATGTTGATGACTTGCTGATCATAGGAGTTCATCCACCATTGGGGCTATCAAAACTGCCCTTCATGACAGGTTTTTGATGAATGACTTGGGCTTGTTGCATTACTTTCTCAGGATTGAGATCTTTTAGTCTTCTTCCGGGATCACCATCACACAGTCCAAGTATGCTCTAGATTTGCTCTCGAGGTTTCATATGGCTGACTGTAAGCCTACTTCGACTCCCTTTCTTTCTGGAGTCAAACTTGACGCTCAGTGTTCTTCTCCACTTGTTGATGGCACTTTTTATCGACAGCTTGTTGGGAGTCTCATTTATCTGACTCACATGAGACCTGACATTTCATATGCAGTAGGCATGGTCTCTCGATTCATGCAGGAGCCTCATGAGTTGCACTGGAAAGCAGCCAAGCGGATCCTTCACTACATTCAGGGTACTCACAGTTTTGGGATTCACTATGCAGCGGGCATTGAGCTTGACTTGGTGGGCTACACAGATTCAGATTGGGCGGGCGATTCTCAGGATCGCAAGTCTACTTCAAGTTACAGCTTCTCACTTGGTTCAGGTCCTGTTTGTTGGTTGAGCAAGAAGCAGTCTGCTATTGCTCTATCTTCTACTGAGGCCGAGTATCGGGGGGCTGTGAATGTCGCCACTGACGCCATTTGGCTTCAAAATCTTCTCACTGAGTTTGGTATCCAGATCAGACGGCCATCAGTCATATTTTGTGACAACCAGAGTGTCATTCAGATCTCACAGAATCTGGTCCATCATCAACGGACCAAACACATTGAGGTCCACATGCACTACATCCGGGAGCTCATCCATGGCCACGTCATCGACCTTTGCTTCTGTCCGACTTCCGAGCAGGTTGTTGATATCTTCATCAAACCCTTCACCAAGAGCAAGTTCCTTCATTTGCGAGCTTTGCTGGGGGTGTGGGATGCTTCATCTTCTGGGGGGGCTTCTTCCTTTCACTCGGAGTCCTGACTCTCTCTGATTTTGGGGGGGAATTTTATGTACATGGGTACCTCATTAGGCTTGATTTGCCGGGACCCATTTCTACATCCACCTAAGCTTTGCTTATGGGGGGGTGTTAGTGTAGGTTTTTATTTCCTAGTTGGGTTATTTATTTTTCCCTATATTCCTAGGTTTTTCCTACACTTCTATTAATCTCGCTTAGGTTAATAAAGCATGTCTTATTAGGTGAGTGGTTGCGAGGTGTCACCTTCCTACATGTGAGCATCCATTAGCTATCTTGGGAAGATACTTTACTATCTTTTGTCCGATAGATGGTTGCTCCTCATTGGTCGGTGTTGCCACCTCCTCCCTCTCCCTGGTCTATATAAGCATGCTACCTGGCTTGTATTTTGTATCTTTTGCTTTTGCATCCTCTTAATGCTATTTTGCTTCTAGCATTTGCATTACTCTCTTGGAGACTGACTCTATGTTGCTATTTTGATTTTGTATCATTTGCATTCATAGTTTAGATATCTATTCGTTTGCACTAGTTTTCTAGGTTAATAATCTTTTCAGATTCTAACAAATGCCAACTGAAATACGGCGTAGATCCGGGTGATTGATGGAATAAACACCGGACGTATCCCATAGTTCTTGCTCCCACCGGCCGGCTGATGGAAATGGACTATTAGTTGTGGTAACCCATATCTATGTGCCCTGGCTTCATTCGTCTTGATTAATATTTTTTTGATTTTCTAACATTTATTATTTGTTTGAAAAAAATTCAATGGTTAAGATTTCTTTCATAGTAGTTCTTTTAATCTGGACCACTGATCTATGTATTTCAGGTAGTGCTGCTCACTAAGGACGGATAGGTGTAATAAGTACATATATATTCTAGCGAAATTGTCCTCTATTGCAGGCCCATGTTTGTGCACATTACTATCCAATAGGCAAGGGATAAGATATGTTAGATTCCACATAACAGCACAGTCTTAAATTCAATAAGCCTTCATAGATTTTAGTGCAGATCTGTGGGAAAAACATAAATAAATATGAACTACCTGATTATAACCATTTGGGGGCAAGCAGACTACTATTGCGCATCATTTATGAAGAAAGTAACAGTGTAGTAACATAGTTTTTATAGATAGATGTTAAGCAATGTATAGCCCAAAGAGATCAACCTCAAAGCTACCACCCAAGTCATCCTTATCTAGGTCTACTTCCAATGGAATCCAAATGGGTTATGCTACTATTTTTAGAATATTTTTAGAGTTGCATATTTTTTTTTAAGCATTATATTATAATATAATATATTTATTTTCTTTGTATTTACTTTTTATATAATATTAAATATAATTATTAATATAATATTTTTAAATTGTATATTTAGATTAATCATATTTTATATTTAACATTTAAATTTATTTTATATATAATATTTAATATAATTATATTGATTGTTTATATAGTATATTTTAATTAATATATTTATAGTTTATTTGTATTTATTTTATATATCATATATAATATCTAACATAATAATTTGTAGAGTATATTTTAAAACATATTTGTTATTTTATTATATATTAATTTTATAGATATAATTTATATTATACTTATATTTATCATTACATATTACATATTATATTCTATACGATACAAATTATTAAATACAAATATAATATTATATATTTATAATAAAGTACTATTTGAATTAATTTATAACAAAATTAACACTTTAATCACTTTCTCAATCTCAATTGTCAAGGTGTTGAATGGATTGTCCATGCATGTCAATTAAAAATAATTTAATATTCCATTCAAACTATTACCATTGGTCTAGGAATTATCAAAGGTATAGCATTCATTTCTCATTTATAAGTAGTGTACCTTGCTCCTTTCACCACCTATTAACTCAATCTAAAATATTTATAAATCAGATTGTCTCCCAAATGTATCTATGCACAAAGGGAGCAACAATATTGAGTAAAAAATCTTTTAAGGAGAATCGTGTAAATTCATGTGAAGTTCGAAGTAACATACTTCATGATGTGCATTCTATGTCATGTTCAAAAAATATAAAGACATGGGGTACCCAAAATCTTGTAACGTCCATTTACCAGACCAAGAGGCCATTACAGAATGGTGACTATGACTTGGTGCAAGAATAGCATGGGACAAGGCTTTTGTGTATCAATGGATGAGCCATCAGACCAATCAATGTGCAAGATTGACCTTAAGACATGGTACTTTGGAGGAAATAGGGCCATAAGGGCTTTGAGATCAATGGAACTAAGGTCCATGTTTGTTGGGATCTCACCTCTGCCAAATTCATTTATGGTCATGAACCACAAGAAGACTACTATGTCGCAGTTGCCTATGAAGAGGAGCTCATCTTGCTTTTGGGCGACATGAAGAAAAAAGTGTTCAAGAGGACCAAGGCCAGACGAATGGACGAGACACTAAAGCAACCCCATGAAATCAATATTGAATGCAATACAACTAGACCCAGAGACCCAAAAATGTGCATTGATATTGATGGTCATGTTGTTGTGAATGTGAAGCGATTGCTCTGGAAGCTTCAAGGCAATTAGACTATATGTGTAAGTGGTGTTCATGTTCAGGTTTTTTGGGATGTCCATGATTGGTTGTTCAATCCTAGTGTAGACCATGCATTGTTCATCTTTAAGTTAGATATTAAAAAATATTATTTGTTTTCATATTTGATGGTGGAGAAGTCGTCATAAAAGAGGATAACATTATGAGAATGAATGTGAAGTGCCTGATATTGTGAGCATGCTAAAAGCTAATCTTGCAGTAAAAATAGATGAAGAGGAAAATGGACACTCGATAGTCAATGATAGGGCAACAAGCCATGGAAAAGATACAAGGTGAAAAGAAGAATCCAAAAGCATGCGTAGATGGCATAATGCAAAGGAGGAAGCATCTATGGAAATTTTTGATTCCTTAACTTGATTTCTGTTTGTAATGATTTATGTGCAGGCACAACATAAAGTTGGACATGTGATGATAAGAGTCATAATGGCTTTCAATGGAGGAGGACCATTGGAAGTGGATCTAAGCCAACAAGAAGCTAGGAAAAGAGAAAGAGAACAACTTGGCAGAGGATGATTTATGATCCAACAAGAGGTTCAAAGCAGAGGAAGAAAAAAAAGAAAAAAAAAAAGCAAAAGCAGAAGTAACTGACATGCTCAAAGGGCAGGCTGTGACAATTGGGTTCTTGAGTTCTTTAAACCAGGAGGTTCAAATTTTGAAAAGATGGGGAGGGTGATGTAACTGCCCTTTTAAAGACTATGTCCAACCTCTCATCGGTTTCACGTCATTTAAATATTTTAGGAAGATATTTGTGGTGGCTACCTTTTATTGAATTTGTAACTGCTGTAGGGTTTACTGGAGGTTTGCCCATTTTTGGCATGGGGTTTTTATTTATTTGTGGGGTGCATTGCTGGAAAAAGGGGAGTTTCTGGCAAAGATTTTGGAGAATAGTTTTTGAGAGTTATTTTAAGAGTTTTTGGGAGATAGGAGAGTAGATAGTTTGTAAACTTCTTTTTCTGATACAAATATAATATGATCTGTGTTGTGTGGAAGTATTATCTTCAGCTGTAGCTTTTATATTATGCTGCATTCAATTCTTAGCTTGGAGAATATTTTAACGAGTGTTGTAAATCATTTTATGTATCCTTTCTTTTGCAGTCTGCTGAGTGTGTTTGATATAGCTCCTGGAGAAGAGTCTTGAATGACAGGAACAGCGTATTGCTTTTAGAGACAAACTGTCAGATCAGAGAAATCTGCATCAATAAGAATGCATATACAATGAAGAGATCGTGGAGATCATGGCTACCAGCAGATGCTCCTAACTGTTGTATCATTGAAGGTCTTCAGTGGGTGAGACCATTACAGATGCTCCAATCCTAACTATTGAGAAGGTGAGACCAATACAGGTTTCTTCACCACAAGTAGAAGCAATTACTCAGCAAACTGTTATTAGAGCTGGAAGTACCCAATTTGTTATTGATTTTCAGTGAGAAAAGTTTTAAGTTCCAGATAATTTATCCTTTGATAAGGTCTGGTTTAAAGATTTGTTCTCTGTCTAGCATTTTTTCTCTCTACCTGGATATATAATAACAGATCCTTGAGTTTGGAATGCTGTTGTCTAAATCTGAGATTATGTATCGTGTCTCACTCTGGCTTTGCTTTAATAATATGTATCAAGATTTAATTTTTCGAGCAGTTTGAATGATTAGTATGTCATGGGTCTATTCTGTAGACGGCGACAGAGTTATGGACAAGTTTTTGGTTATCATCCGGTAGTATTCTTGATTTAGAGGAAAAGATGCATCTCATTGAAAACTTAGATGCCGCAATGTGGCACATGCCCTTATCAGTATCTCTGGTATTAAAAAGTAGCACTATCTCAAACATAAAGTAAGGAAATAATACACATTTGGTAAAAGGACAGACCCTGCAGATTTCCTTGATAATTTATTCTAAAAGTGATCATGAAAAACATGACCTCCAAATTTCCATAACTTTTCAACCCCTGCAAAGCAAGACTGCAACTTCAAATTTCAGGGACCAATTAGATACTTAGCTGTCAAGTTTGAGGATGCATTATTTCAGATTATACAACACAGACAATAACATATATTATCGTATCTAATGTTTTAGTATCCTAACAGACACTTGCTGAGCAAACAGCCTTGAAATTTCCAACTTCATCCAGTCAATATTGAAATTAAACAGGGAGCTCTTGTTACACAGGCCCAAATGAAAGTAACAAGCTCAGACCCCTATAAACCCAGTGCAGAAATACCCATCCTCGAATACCAGAGGGCAAAGGAAGGATTTGTTTCATCAAACAAACTTACAGTTTTGCAAAGGTTGGTTTCCTCTTCCCCAGTTGAGCAGTGAGGGCTTCCTTCAAATCATCAGACAAAAATATTGCAGCATTCCATGTAGCAACATAATCCAAACCTTGATCCACAGAGATATCCCTGGACTTCAACAGAACAGCCTTAGTTCCCACAACAGCAAGGGGAGACTTAGCAGCAATGTCCCCGGCTATAATACCCACCTGTGCCTCCATATCCTCCTTTGAAGGAAAAACATTACAAACCAAACCCAATACCTTAGCCTCAGAAGCATCAAACTTTCTCCCTGTCAAGGCCAACTCCATGGCATTCCCTTCCCCAACCAATCTGGGCAACCTCTGTAAAGTTCCCAAATCAGCAGTAATTGCCAAATCAACCTCCTTAACACAGAAAAAGGCATCTTGACTACAATACCTAATATCACAGGCAGTAATAATGTCAACCCCTGCTCCTATGCAGCCCCCATGGATGGCGGCAATCACAGGCTTCCTGCATATCTCCAGAGCTGTGATTGCTGCCTGCATATATTTAATATTTCTTCTCACCTTTTCTCTAAGCCTTCCCTGATCATTGCCATTGTCATCTGAAGCCTGGGATATTAACTGGGTGCCCAATACAGAAAGGTCAATTCCAGAGCAAAAATGCTTACCTGAGCCAGTAAGAATGATGGCCCTCACTGATGGGTTTTCATCCAAGGCTGCAAGTGCCCTAGGAAACTCACTGTAGAAATGGCTATCCAGAGCATTTCTATGAGATGGGCGGTTCAATATAAGGTGAAACACTCCATTGCAAGAGGAATCCTCCACAACCCTTACTCTTTCCCAACCATCCATAGCCTAAAAAATTCAACAGCAACAGATTGTTAATTTATTTTTTCTACAGTAGTCTTCAAGAATTATTGATCATTTGAAGACGGCCCAGTAAACCAAAAACATGAAAAACCGCAATTACATAGAAATCTAATCCTCTGAGTTGCGTCAATACCCCGGAGGGCTATCTATGAGTGCCAACTAATCCTTTTGGTTTAGGTGTCTTACAAAATACTAGCCGCTTGGCATATTCAGATTGGTTGAAAAATATGAATTGAACTGGGTCATTCGTATATTCCACCATACAAAATGTCACAGTTGTAAAAGATAAGCAGCCGGCTAGAATCCCTTTTATATTTTTGCCTATCATACGGAATCTTTTTCCATAACTAAAGTTTGTAGATGGTGGCAATATCGACCCCTTTCTTATTCTTGGTTGTTGGCCCAAAATGGTGGTGGTGGAGAGAGATTAGGTAGTAGAAAACAGTCTATGGGACCATAGAAATCAAAACAAGTAGAACAACTAATTGCAAGATTGGTTTAATAAGGAGGAAATAAAAAAGTTTGTGCTAGATAAATTTAGGACTGCCATGTGGACAAAACAGGGGGCCGAAAAAAAGAACATTATGTAAAAGAGTTCAATCCTACGTGGGAGCATGGTGAAAAAAACTATGTTAGGGTTGCACTCAAGGGAAAGGCTAGGATTTTAGTTGCTCATTGAGGATTGGGTCCCATCGTCTTAGATGTGAGATAGGTAGATGGACATTACCCAAGGAAGATTGGGCAAAAAGAACTTGCATTTTCTGCAACAAAGGGGTGGTTGAAACTGAAAGGCATTTCATCATTGAGTGTGTTGTGGATATTCGAACCCAATATGTGAACAACTGGAGTGTGGACGACCTTAGTGAGTTATTCGAGGAGGCAAGGATTCACATTACGGCTGGTTTATTGATTAAGATTCATAGCAGAAGATCTGACCTCGAAAAGAGTTTAGAATACTTTGAGGCATTTTTTGGGTCCTTTAGACTGCCTGGTGGACATTATTAAAATCTTCCATTCATTCATTATTAATAGTACCTACCTTCACAGTATTGTCGTAATCAACTTCCTTTGTCTAGAACTAACAAGAGACGCATGGCGTCAAGGTCCTACCATTGTAATGTTGAATAAAATAAATGACATTGCAATTGGTTTAAAATGAATGACATTATAGATAGAATAATTAAAGAACATACCATCATTAACATAATTAAAATGACATTGTAGATAGAATAGTTGTTATATTGGATTCTCACTTAGAATTTGATATATCTTGCTCGAAAATACTATGTCACATCTTAACAAGCCTATGCTTGATTTAAAATATGCTTATACATTAGTATTTCTTTGTATTAATTATATTAATACAAATATATATATATATATATATATATATATATATATATATATATATATATATATATATTGATCATTATATATTAATATTTATATATATTATATATTTATAATTCATATAATATATATTAATATTATTATTTATAGTATATATTAGAAGGCACTCTTCATTGCATAAATCTATGCCATTTAGTTTACATGGAATTTGCTTTGCTTATTTCCTAAATTTTGAATATAATAAATTATATGGAAAATTACCTGGGCACTCATTTGCATCATGTATAATATTGCAATAAAATATTGTTTTAAAACCTCACCGCATACCGGCAGCAAAATATTTTAATCCTTGCAGGGATATGGGAGAATGCTCAAGTCCACCACTCTCCGGCATAAGGATTAGGGTTTGCATTTGGGACTGTGGGGAATGCATTGAAGATATCTCTTCTAAAGAAAAGGATGCCTATTGGTTTTTTATTTATACCGCTCTCCTGCAATTTCAAGTTAGATCTGTGTCATGGGAGAAAATTAAATTAATTAGTTTTTTATTTATACTGCTAGTCCGCATATAAACTCCACTCCTCCTACGGTGATGCGAGGAAAGCCAAACTGCATCTCGCCATCCCGCACCAAGGTTTAGGGTTCCCTACGGGGATGCGGGGAGAGCTATGAGTTTAACCACTCACATGCACAAATTTCTGAGTGCCTCTGCGGGAGCACGGTTCCTTTGTGATTTTACCAGACACCTGAAAAGCTAGCATATTTGGAGAATGATGCAGTCTCAATCACAATCTCTCTTGCTCCGGGAATTTCATATATTGATTTTGGATTATCTTTAGACATTGCACACGCAGAATCATATATAATAATCAAGCCATTGTCTTTCACAACAAGCTGCTCCATTTGTTTTCTTGTGGCTGCCGAACCTGTTGGATTATTTCGATGGACAAAAGAATATGATATCCGTTTGAGGTACCGATGATAAATCAGGGAAAAAATCATTCTTCAAAATGCATTTCATGTACTCAATCTTTCCATACTTCTTTGCATCATTCTAAAATGTGCCTGTCACAGGTTGGGAGGATGATGGCAAACGTTGTAGAATTTGTCTTTACACCTGCCAATTTGTTTAAGCTTAGCCTGATGGGACTTGGTAAATTTATGATTCCAATGTAGTTGAGTATCATGTGAATTATCTATCTTAACTATTTAAACATTTTTTCCAATAATAGTATTTGAACACATAATAGATGCTATTTTAATTTCATAAGATGAACTTCATATTTAACCACCTTCCTTCAGTGCTTTTGGAACACTTAGAACTGTATGCTATTTTCTACAAAACTAGTAGTGGAGGGATTGTATATTATTTACCATGCAAGGAAGAAAATGTACTATATAACCTAGGCTATATAGTTTGCACATTTCATACTCTGCAATATGGGGTTCCTACTACTTTCTGCGAGAGCTCTTAAGGTACTCCATTTTGGCAGAATGATACATCAAGTCATGATAACTCGAAGTAGATCGAAGCCTTGTTCAATAAATCCTAGAAATTGCTAAATTTTACTATGATTTACTATGAGCTTTTTCGCCTTGTCCATGGTTCCACATTTTGCATACATGTCTACCAGGGAAGTTGCAACCACAACATCTGACAAAATTCCTCTATCCTTCATGCTTTGATGGATGTCCATACCCTGTTCCAAACCTCCCATTTTGGCACAGGTAGGGAGGATGCTAGCAAAGGTTGTGGAGTCTAGCTTTACACTTGCCAATTGCATTTGCTTGAAAGTTTCTAAAGTCTTCTCAAAAAGTTCAATTTGTGCATATCCTGCAATCATTACAGTCCATGAGACCACATTTCTTTGAGGCATTTTGTCAAACAGTTCACGTGCTTTGTCTATGTTCCCACATTTTGCATACACGTCTACTAGGGCAATTGCCGCTACAACATCTGACAAAATTTCTCAATCCTTTATGCTTTGATAGATTTCAATACCCTATTGCAAAGCTCCCATTTTGGCATAGGTTGGGATGATGATGGCAAAGGTTGTAGAATTTGGCTTTAGACCTACCAATTGCATTTTCTTGAAAGTTTTGAAAGCCCTTTCAACAAATCCATTTTGTGAATATCCTGCAATCATTGCATTCCATGAGATTACATCTCTTTGAGGCATTCTGTCAAACAGTTCACGAGCTTTTTCTATGCTTCCACATTTTGCATACATGTCTACCAGAGTATTTCCAACTACAGTATCGGACAAAAATCCTCGTTTCATTATGCTTTGATAGAGGTCCATACTGTGTTCCAATGTTCCCATTTTGGCATAGGCAGGGAGGATGCTGGCAAACATTTGTGGAGTCTGGATTTACACCTACCATTTGCATTTGCTTGAAATTTTCTAAAGCTTTTTCAACAAATCCATTTTGTGCATATCCTACAGCCATTGCATTCCATGAAACCATAGTTCTTTGAGGCATTTTGGGTAAGTGCACAAAGATGAGGGACCAAAATGGGGTCTTAAGTTGCCAATTTCTTTTTTTTTCTAAAATCAGGAAACATTGATGTTGGATGAGAATTTGGCTTTATACCTATCAATTGCATTTTCTTGAAAGTTTTGAAAGCCCTTTCAACAAATCCATTTTGTGAATATCCTACAATCATTGCATTCCATGAGATTACATCTCTTTGAGGCATTTTGTCAAACAGTTCACGAGCTTTTTCTATGCTTCCACATTTTGCATACATGTCTACCAGAGTATTTCCAACTACAGTATCGGACAAAAATCCCCGTTTCATTATGCTTTGATAGAGGTCCATACTGTGTTCCAATGTTCCCATTTTGGTACAGGCAGGGAGGATGCTGGCAAACATTTGTGGAGTTTGGCTTTACACCTGCCATTTGCATTTGCTTGAAAATTTCTAAAGCTTTTTCAACAAATCCATTTTGTGCATATCCTACAGCCATTGCATTCCATGAAACCATAGTTCTTTGAGGCATTTTGGGTAAGTGCACAAAGATGAGGGACCAAAATGGGGTATTAAGTTGCCACTTTTTTTTTTTCTTTTTTCTTTTTTGAAATCAAAAAACATTGATGTTGGATGAGAAATTGAAGATAGCTACACTCATTTGAAGATAGAATGAAAACAAGAGTTGTAGTGCTCCGAATATAGTTTCTAAACTAATAATTGTTTCCAAAAATGGTTGAGATTAAGGGGTTCAAAAAGGGGGAGCACACAAATTGGTCCTATTTTTCTCAAAAAACATAACACAGTGTTTGGTGTGCTCCCCCTAAAATGTTAACTTTTTTTTAGTATTTCAATAATCACTCCAGTGAGAAATTAGGTAACACCATGTAGTTTATCCCTGATTTTTCTGATAATTTTTTAATGAATAATTGATTTTTTAGTAATTTTTAAAGTGGACACATCCTAAAAATAGAAATTTGAGCGTGCTCCCCCTAAAATGTTTGAAAACTAATAAAAAATCATTTTTTTTAATTCATGTAGAACGGAGTCTAGTTTCTAAAAATATAACTTATTTCAATTTTCGATGAACGGTTTAAAAAAAAAGTCAAAAATACTAGATACTGGTTTTTGACAAAAACTGGACACACTTACAAAAGAAATTCAAAATGAAACACTAAACGTACTCAAAATGTGAAAAAAATTATATGGTTAGATAGCTAACAGAGAGCTTAAGATCATGGTGGTATTTTTTTTAGTTTTCATTGAAAAAAGTGCCATCCTGATAGGGAGCACACTCCAGATTATCTCTAGATTTTGCTAAAAACTGATAAAAACATGTCAAACAAAGCTGACAATAACGTGAGCACATTATAACGCGCTTGTGTTATGATGAGCATAACTGGCAATACACATCCCAATTGCATTTGTTTGAAAGTTTCTAAAGCCTTTTCAACAAATCCATTTTTCGCATATCTTGCAATCATTGCATTCCATTATAGAACATCTCTTTGAGGTGTTACGTCATACAATTGGCATGCCTTGTCTATGCTTCCACACTTTACATACATGTCTAAAAGGGCAGCTGCATCTTCTATCGTCTCTCTCACTCTATTTCTCTCCCCTCTCTACGTCCTACCCTTTCTCTAAGTCTTTGCTTCCCTCCCCTCTCTACCTCCCACCTTCTCTCTCACTCTCTTCTTCCCTCCCCTATCTACTTTCTACCCTCTCTCACTCTCTACTTCCCTCCCCTATGTACCTCCTATCCTCTTTCTTAGTCTTTGCTTCCCTCGCCTCTCTACCTCCTACCTTCTCCCTCACTCTCTTCTCCCCCCTCCCTCTCTACCTCTTACCCTCTCTCTCACTTTCTACTTCCCTCCCCTGTCTACCTCCTACCCTCTCTCTCAGTCTCTGCTTCCCTCCCCTGTCTACCTCCTACCCTCTCTCAATTCTTCCTTCTCTTGTCTACCTCCTATGGTCCTCTCCCACTCTCTACTTCCCTCCTATCTCTGCCTCCTATCCTCTCTTTCACTCTCTACTTCCCTACCCTCTCTACCTCTCCTCCTCATTCTTCCCATCCAATGAAATTTCATAAATTATCTTGTTTCCATTTCATCATCCCAATTTATATCCTCATCCATCTTTACATGTCCTATTTTTCTTATTTCCATGTTCTTTGTTGACAAGAGAGAGAGAGAGAGAGAGAGAGAGAGAGAGAGAGAGGTTTTGAGTTGCTTCCAAGGTTTATGGTTTAGAGGTTTAGGTTAGGGTTTAGAGAGAGAGGACCGATATGGAGATATAGAGGAGACCAAGGGGAGACATAGGGAGATAAAGGGTGAGGGACATGGCCAGAGACATAGGCAGAGAGATTGAGAGGTAGAGGGATGATAGAGACAAGGAGATAGGGTTTAGGGTTAGTTTAGGGGTTAGGAGTTTAGAGAGGGAGAGATAGGGAGATAGAGGGTGATGGACATGTCCAAAGACATAGGTAGAGAGATTGAGAGGTAGAGAGATGATAGAGACAAGGAGATAAGGGTTTAGGGTTGATCAGGTTTAGGGTTGATCGGGTTTAGGGTTTATGGTTGGTATATATGATGTATAGAATGGTTTAAACGACTAACATATTGGTGCTTATGATGTTCTGATGGCTCCTGTGGCTGGTAGAGGGTAGAATGACACCTGTGACTGGCTAGGTGTATAATGATGTTTGTGATTGATAGGTAGGTACTACTAAGGAGCATATTGGCACATATGATATATACAAAATGGTGCAAATGACTAACAAATTGGCACTATGATCTTCTAATGGCTCCTGGTGAGGTATTTGTTTGATTTTGATTATTTTTGGGATTGTTTGAGATGGAGCTTAGATTGATTTTTGATGGAGTTGGGATGAAATGGATTTGTTTAGGGATGATGAGAGGTGAAAAGGACTAGATTAGGAATGATTTGGGTATGATTAGAATGGTTTTAGGGATGGTTTGAAGTGGTTTAGTGGTAATTAGGGAATGATTAGAATGATTTAGGAATAGTTTAGGGATGACCTATTTGAGATGAAATCCAGGTTGATTTGAAAATGATTAGGGATGGAGTTAAATTGATTTGGATGTGATTTAGGATGGTGTGAAGTGGTTTAGGGCTAATTAGAAGTGGTTTAGGGATGATTAGAGATGAAATTGAATGGATTAGCAATGATCTGGGATTGATTAGGAATGAACTTGGTTGGAATGAAAGCTTAATGTTTTCATGAACTTTCACGTTATAGAGATTGGGAGAGATAGGGAGATAGAGGTTTAGGGTTGCTTCCAGGTTTTATGGTTTAGAGGTTAGGGGTTTAGCTTGTTGCTCATTTTGAGGGTTTAGGGGTTAGGGTTTAGGGGCATTATTTATGGTTTAGGGGTTAGGGGTTAAGGTTTAGAGGTTTAGGTTTATGGTTTAGGTAGAGAGGCAAATAGGGAGATACAGAGGAGACCGAGCCTGGGAGAGATATCTCTATCTCCTCTATCCCTCTCTCTAACTATACCTATCTCTCTATCTCTCTCTCCCTGTCTCTCTATCTTGCTAGATCGCTTTCGATCCCCTCTCTCTTCAACTCTACCTTTGTATCTCTCCCTCCCTCACTATTTCAGGTTTACATGAGTTTAGGGTTGCTCAAGTAAATAGGGTTTAGGGTTTTGGGTAAGGGTTTAGGGGAATTATTTAGGCTTTAGGGGTTTAGGGATGCTCGAGTTTAGGGTTTAGGGTCTAGGGGCTAGGGTTTAGGGTGTACGAGTTAGGGGTTTAAGGTTCTTGAGTTTAGTGTTTAGGGGTTTAGGGGTTTAGGGTTGCTTGATTTTAGGGTTTAGGGGTTAAGGGTTAGGGTTTAGGGGCATTATTTAGGGTTTAGCGTTTATGGTTTAGAATTTTAGGTTTATGGTTTAGGTAGAGGGGAGAATAGGGATCCCTATCTCTCTCTAGACATATGGATCCCTATCTCTTAATCTATCCCTTGCTACCTCTCTCTCCTCCTCTTTATCTCTAGCCCCATCCCTCTACCTCTTGAAATCTCTCTCCCTATGTCTCTAGAAATCTCTTGATCTCTTTCCCTATCGAGCTATCTATCCTCATAACCCCATCTCTTAATATACCCCTCTCTACCTCTCTCTCTCTCTTTGTATTTCCCTATTATCTCTCCCTTGCTAGATCTATCTCCCTATATCTCCCTCTCTCTATATATGTATCTCTATCTTTCTCCCTCTATAGACCCCTTTATCTCAATCCCCATCTCTCCCTCTCCCCATCTCTATCTCACCTATCATCTCTATCTCCATGTCCCTCTCTATCTCTCCATGTCTCCTGATCCCTCTCTATATATAGGATAGAGAAATGAAGAGAGAGAGATACTCTCCCATGTAGATACAAGGTTACCTATCATGCTTCCCATAACGCGCTTGCGTTATAACATGCTTGCGTTATAACGTGAGCGCGTTATAACACGATCACGTTCTGGGAAGCATGGAAAATGGTAAAAAAGCATGTGGGATCCGTGTTTCAGACCCCACATGACTGTTATTCCTTCTTTTCATGAGTATATCGGATAAAATAATGCTTTTCATGTTGTTTGACTAATTGAGAATCATTTTTATATGAATCCACCAACTTTTTTTGTTTTATCAATGTAAAAGAAGTGATTTTTCATGTTTTTAGAGAAAAACTGATTATTTAAACTGAAAGTTTCATGTTTCATGTGTGATTTTGTTTCAAAGCTAATTACCATTGATATATAGATTGAATTTGATGATATATGTTTATTTTTTCCATAAATTTTACTAATCCTATTCTAGAATTATATAGAATTCATAATCAAACTTGCAAAAAACAAGAATTTGAGGATTTTGAAGCCATCTTTTCAAGAATTGGTCAACTACAATATCAAATTCTAAGGTATGTTCAATTTAAATGTCCATTTTAATTCACATATATATGTTCTTATGTTCTTTATGTCTTTAAATGTCTTTATGTCTTTATGTTTTTTATGTTCTTTATGTTCTAAGATATATATGTGTCTAGGTATATCAGTTAGTTCAGTCAAAGAGACTCCAAATTCCTCATGTTTCCACCTTGTTTCGGCCCTTCATGCCTTCATTTCACCTATTTTCAACTATACAAGAGAAAAACATTATCAAATACTTCATCAAATAATTTTAGTGAACAATTATTTGTCATACTTATATTCAAGCGTATACATGGAACCAAAATTGATTTTGGAACTCTTAATTTTTGCCCTAGGATGATATAGAAGGATTTATTCCTTAATACATGCATAATTCAATTCATTTAATAGAACCATGCATGAAATGATAGTTTTCTTACAAAAATGGAGGAAATGAGCACGACAACCTATTTGACAAATTGTTACAACTCACTTTGATACCACTCAATCCATAAAAAAATATGATGGAGATTATGTATTTACTTCATCAACATAACAAAATTTTAGAGGAGTTATATACAAATATGTACAGACATACAAGGATCATGACATAAGATGATACAAAGGGAGTTACAAGAAGATAAAATACTAAAAAGGAGGTTTTCATCCTACAGTCATAAGTCTATATAACAGTCCACTATCATAGTCATGACCATCATGAAGTTGTTTTTAATTTATGCATTACTTAAGATGTCTTTGATCTTTTGTCACGAGTATCTAGAAGGTTATCTTCAATGGTTAATGTTCTTTTGACTATCACAAAGTTTTTGGATTGGTTTAAGACTATTAGGATAGTCAATTTATGTTGATTATAGTCCCCTTCGATGGCATTCATTTTGTCATCCTTCAAAACCACCTGGACATACAACTCATATATGTACAAAATTAACCATACAATTCATGATTTCCAAACCTAAAATAGTGATTTAATACTCATGTAAGAGTCCAAACAATAGCCTTCAAGGGGCAAGACAGTCAAGAGTAGTCAAGGTGATGTTCTTAAGAGTTGATAGGGTCAAAGGGAGGCTTAGTAATAGAGATATACCTTTACATAGCACTATATCTCAACACCTTATGGTCTCCACAAACTCTCGCAACAAAAAAGTTTCACAAACAACTTGATTTGTACAAAGTTTCACAAACTTGTGTTCTAGATTGGCTTCACAAACTCTCACAATGACCCTTCAATGAATTAGGTCTCCAAGGTCTACAACTTGCACTCAAGGATTCATACCTTCACATAGGCTTGATGAGGCATCTAACAAGATTAAGTTCACCAACCAAACACAACTAAACCTAATTTCCTTATATGGTTTCAAACCCAAAACTTAATCAATGTTTTGAACACCCATTATCAAGTTACATCACATATCTCAAACTCAACCTTGACCCCAACCAGAGCCCTCACTGGCCTTATACAGGCAGTTTCAGAAATTTGGTTAAATCTCCCTCTAAACCTAATGAAAACCTCTCAAACTTGATTCAAAAGAAAGTTAACACAGACCCAGGTAACACATCAAATGAATTTTAAGTCTAAACAGTACCGTACAGGGCTGTAGTATGGTCTGAAACAGAGAAAATGTAGAGAAAAATGTGGTTACAGCAGAAAAAACATAGTAAATGTTGTTCTTTCTTCATCAAAATTCGTGTCTTCTTCCTTGTGTCTTCATTTGGAGACTTATTACATCATTTGTCAACTATTTTCCAACTGATCCAACCACATTTTTAGAGGATATGACCGTTGGACTTGTTTTAAAATGGACAAAACATGTAATTTGCATAAGCAATATTATGACACTTGACAAAACTTAACTACTTGACCCCCCTAAAGGACTCTAAGACATACAAATGGTCTTTTATAGACCTTATTACATCAAAATAGGATTCCACACATGGAAAGAAACATTTGAACTCATTTACATTGCATTTGCCATAATTGGCCTTAAGGGACTAGGTGCTCCTGCACCATTTATGACTTTGTATGTTCAAGTGTATACTACATGACTTATATGTGTGTTCAAATGCATACTCCATGACTTATGTATGTTCAAGTTATATTTATATTAGGTGTCTTATTAAGAAGTTTGTAAAACCTTGTTATTCATTCTGACTGTGCTATTCATTGCCATTATAAAATTTTTAATTATCATTGTCTTATTCTTCATGCTTGTAGAAATCATCATTATGCCGAGGAAACGAGCAAAGACCCTAACACCAGAAGAGTGTGAAGTTGAGAATGAGAGGAAAAGAGAAACAATGAGGCGAATTTAGGAAAGTAGAAAATTGTCAACCATGCAAGAAGACATTCCACCATTGCCAATTGAAGAGGAATGTGACACGTCTAACGAAGCTAAGAGAGATGGAATTGGCGGCACAAAGGGAACGAATGCAAAACCTTCGTGCAATGAGGAAGGTGAATCTCCAAGTTGGAGGCACTCCATCATCCACAGGTCAAGTTGAAGGAACACCATCATTAGCTTCTCGAATTGGAGACACTCCATCTTTCACAGGTGAAGTAGAAGGCACATCTGCATTTTCTTCTCAAGTTGGTGACACGCCATCATTCACACCTCAAGTTGAAGGTATGCCATTTTCAACCTTTCAACCTCCAATCGAAGGTACGTCATCTATCCCATCTCAAGTAAATATTGAAGAAATTCCTAATGTTCAGTTTACTTTACCAAATAAAATGCCTCCTAGAATTTTGCATAGGAGGCCTAAGTTTCTAATTAATATTGATGAGAATGTATTGGAGCCCATGCAGGATAAGATTCCCATGCGCACTTGCCAAAGATATGCAAATAAGATATGGAAATTATTCTTTGAGAATTTAAATGAAACCGGAAGATGTCAACTCTTTGTTGAACTGATGAGAAATCTAAAATTTAGGCCCACTATGAAGATTCTTGGCCTAAGAACATCGAATGCGTCAAGTGAAAAATCAATTGTCAAGAATCTAATGAGTGTGTATGAGAGTGTGGGTTCCACCTCACGCACCAAGGATAGGAATGTCACACGACGTGTCATTACATCGACAATTGTAAGCCAACAAACAAAAAAAGCTTGCCTCATTAGAAAGACAAGTCAAGCATTGAAAATAAATAGAAAATCTCTAATGAGAGCTGTTGGAAGATGTTAAAGAGTTGAGGATCCAAACACTAATGAATTGTGGGCATTCCCTGGGAGACTCCCACGGATAGACAAAGTTGTTGTCGAAGCTTTGAGATCACTAATTGAAGACTTTTGGAAGAATTACACAAGGGTATCTCCAAATCAAAGGGATGTGGTAAGAAGGAGAATCAGTAGTCGAAACCGTAAGCCACATCCACAGCATTTTTTGGATATGACTCAAACACAATTTTTTGGTAAATTTCTAGAGAAGTATCCTCAAATTAAAATTTCTCAAAGATATTTTGAAATGCTAAAACCTTTCTTTGTCAAAATAAATCACACACACACACACTACTTGTAGATTACATATTGAATTTTCTAACCATTTTGATGTTTATCAGTCTATATGTTTAGATTTGCATACTAACAATATTTTGCAGGATTGTGGCATACGTGCCCCACCAACTACCTCAAGAGACTTCATATCAATGATTTTATGTGATAGAGAGGAAGGTCAAATATTCTACAGGAAATTATACTTGGATGGCACATGTCAGCATTGCGGTGGCTTGCAACGTATGCCAATATGTGAACATATGGAAAGAACACATGCGGTTGGAAACAGACTAGTAGAGATCGACAAGTATAAAACAATGGCATACAATACAAGAGATGGTAAAGAAGAAAAGAGGTGTGAATATGTTATTCAGAAGATTCTAGTGTATTAGTTTATGCCTATATTTTGTGACAACATAGTGTATGAGTATGTAAGACATGCCCATAGAGCTCGATGGTTGGACTTGCAATTCAAGTTATGCAAGGACACATTTTCAGTTGGTAGCATTGTTTCAGTCGTCGACTTTTGTAGAGAACTACAGTCTACAGCCACAGTGTGAAGTGCAATCCCAATATTATAACGTGACACAGGTTTCTATATTTGTGCACATCGCATTCATTCATGTGAATGATAGTACAGAGGATGACATAAAGATCATAAGGGAGTATCATTTTTATATAAGCGATGATCACATGCATTCCGCGGAGTTAGTGTAAGGCTATTTTCAGGTGTTCTACAATGATTTGGCTAGAAGGGGCATATCATTTAGTCAATATATCATATGGTCGGATAACTGTGCATCACAATTCAAGAACTCAGGGAATTTCTATTGGCTGAGCATGAGGCATAATATTACAGGTGTTCAGCATATGTGGAACTTTTGTGAGGCCGAGCATGGAAAGGGGGAGCATGATGGTGCAGGAGCGTGTATCAAAAGAGCCATAGCACGAGAATAGTTAAAGTATAAAGACAATGCAAAGTTGACAAATGCAAAATCAATCGTCGAGTGGTGTAAAGCTTCGATGGGTCCAAGTAATGAAGGTAAGTCTTCAGTTTGTAGATTTGTTTGGTTGATAGATGATACTAACATTGCACCATATGAGGACTATTGTACACTGACAGGATCAAGTGAGCTACACTCTATTAGAAGCTTAATTACAGGTTCATGGAGTATACATACACGGAAGATGGTGTGCTTTTGTTCTCCATGTACAATTCAAGCTTGGAATGAATGTGAGTCACATGAGTGGGTTGACGAATGGCAGTTCAGTTATCTTAGCCCACTTGACATATATCAACCCCCGACAACACTGGAATTGATAGAGATGGAATCATCAGTTTACTTTGACCACATATCAGATCTAGTTCAACTAGGTAATATATCTACTTGCATAGTTAACTTTGAAATTCCTAATGTTATCTTAAACTTTGTAGTATTTTTGTAATGTTGGCTAATTTCATCTAATTTGCTGCACATATCATTGTAGGGCATGTTTATGCAGTTATTGTAGATGAAGATAATGAAGAGGGAACAAATTATTACTTGTGTCATTGTGTTGAGGCCAAAAAGAAATTGGAGGCCCCAGTTACAGATGGAGAAAACATCGAATACCCTATAGGCTCAGTGGTTGTTACTGGAACATGGCTTAGAAGGTACCCACATAGGAGTGTTAATGTTTGGCTGTTTGAGGACCTTGACATGCATCGGAAGATTCTTCATTACTCCAACCTTGTCGTGGCAACCAATGTTCATTTGATACAATATCGAGGTAGAACTTTGAACAAGACCTTGTGGAAGGTGCGTGCCTCTGACCATGAGGCAATACTTGACACAATAAAGAGTAGAGAAGACCCAGATGGTTCGTTGGATTAATTTGTAAGTATGCATAAAACTTTCCTAGATGGTTACTTGCACTTTGTATTGTATATAAATAGTAGTATGAATTGCTTCCCTCCAGTATATTTATGTTTAGTCAATTTTGTGTTTTGATGCTTCTCACAGGAGGTCACAACTCGAGTCCATCCAACTACGGACAAAGAAGCTCAAGAAAAGATGATGGAGAGTGATCATCAGATGGCGGTAAGTAATGGATGAAGTTGATTCTAATTGGTCTTAATCTTGTTCACTCATGTCATATCAAGATTCATGTTACAGGGTTTGGATGTCTTTAGTGTTCTCAGTGTCTTCATGTGTCACGGATTTCTTCAAATGCATTCTTGCAAAATGCTTTAGTTTCATGCAGTGGAAAGGTGTTAGGAGTGACATTTTGCATTCCATAGCTCGTGGGGCCGAACGGACTTTGCCAACACGTCAGGGTGGGCGGGTAAATGCCAGGGGAGATCTCATTTTGTGTGCCAAGCGCCGCAATTGTTCGGGGTAGCAGGCTACTGGCAAAGTCCCTTAAGATCCCTAAGATGAAAAAAGTGCCAAACTTTGACGTAGTAGTTCTTGTAATTCGTGGCATTTGGGAATGTTTCGTTTGGACGTACATGTGCACATGGGGTCCGTCCACAATAATCTCTCTCAGTTTTCATCAACTCCAGTCCATTTGACCGTGCTGAAATCAAACACATTCTTGCAAAATGCTTTAGTTTCATGTAGTGGAAAGGTGCTAGGAGTGACATTTTGCATTCCATAGCTTGTGGGGCTGAATGGACTTGCCAACTCATCGGGGTGGGTGGGTAAATGCCAGGGAGGTCTCGTTTCATGTGCCAAGCGTCGCAGTCGTTCGGGGTAGCAGGCTACCGACAGTCCCTTAAGCTCCCTAAGACGAAAAAACTAGCTAACTTTGACGGGACAATTCTCAAAATTTGTGGCAGTTGGGAACATTTCGTTTGGACCTACAGGTGCATGTGGAGTCCGTCTACAATAACCTCTTTTAGTTTCGTTCAACTCCTGTCTGTTTGACCGTGCCGGAATCAAATGCATTCTTGCAAAATGCTTTAGTTTCATGCAGTGGAAAGGTGCTAGGAGTGACATTTTGCATTCCATAGCTCATGGGGCTGGACGAACTTCGGCAACGCATCATAGTAGGTGGGTAAATGCTAGGGGAGGTCTCATTTCATGTGCCAAGCGCCGCAGTCATTCGGGGCAACAGGCTACCGATAAAGTCCCTTAAGATCCCTAAGACGAAAAAATTGCCAAACTTTGACGGGACAGTTCTCAAAATTTGTGGTAGCTGGGAACATTCCGTTTGGACCTAAAGGTGCATGTGGAGTCCGTCTACAATAACCTCTCTCAGTTTGTTCAACTCCTATCCATTTGACCGTGCCAGAATCAAACGCATTCTTGCAAAATGCTTCAGTTTCATGCAATGGAAAGGTTGCCAGGTGCCATATTTTTTGTTCTGCTCACCATGGGGTTGAATGAACTGTGCCAATATGTCGGGGTGGGTGGGCAAATGCTAGGGGAGGTCTAGTTTTGTGTGCCAAGTGTCTCAATCGTTCTGGGCTGCAAGCTACCGGTAAACTCGAAAAGTGCTAGGTCTTGGTAGCTTGTAGAATTTAGATTTAGACCTGCCAATTGCATTTGCTTGAAAGTTTTGAAATCCCTTTCAATAAATCCATTTTGTGAATATTCTGCAATCATTGCATTCCATGAGATTACATCTCTTTGAAAATAAAATCACACCAACAAAGCTTCAAATACATAAAATTTATTTTACAAGTCAACAATTACATAAGGCATTCTTCAAACAAACTACTATATACATTCTTTAAATTATAAATAATAATTTACAAATATGAGTAAAATAATTTCTAGTAAAAATATATATTTATTTTCACCAATATTTTGAATCACATTCCATGATTTATTATAAGATGAGTATGATGTAATAGTTGCAAGATGAACCCAATAAATAAAAAGAGATATTGAAAGAAAATGTAAAACTAAAATAAGAACGAAAACAGAGAAAAGACATGGTCTAAACAAATATTAATATGAATTATTTACAATGGCTGCATTGAAGATCATAGTGATTTGTTTTCTTACACAGTGATTGGGAGAGGAAGCTAGGAGTCTGGATGTTCTTTCTTTCTTTCAGAATGACTCATGCCCCCTTTCTAGATGGTAATGACATTCTCCTACAGCCTCACACCATTAAAAAGTGGCCATCCCTATTCTAGTGCCTGTGTAAATATTATTAATGTTGCACCTCATTTTAACAGACCTAGACATCAATTCTTAATTAAAATGGCTTGCGCAGTCTTTTGATACTATGTAATTACTTGTGAACTATAGTTTTACCAATTGGGAAATATAGTTTTTGAAAAGTTAGTAAATGGTTATCCAATTGGTAGCTTTTTTCAAAAGTCTTTCCCTGTTAGCAACAAGCCATTTGACAAATCATCTTTGATTATACACCATAATCTAAACAATACTTAGTTTATGTTTGTTTGTAGGCAGGGCAATGTCACCTAAGCTAATCTTCACCATTTGTTGCTAAGTGATACCCATTTAGTGAGAAATCTATGCTAAAAACTGGTTTTACATGTCCTTCCAAAGCAAGGATGCTTCTTCCTGTACAAAGGTCCCAAACACATGCCAATGCATCCAACCCGCAAATTGCTACTAATGAACCAACACACTGAAAAGCAAATCCCATAAACACTACGGCTATGCCCTTCTTGCATTAGCAATTCAATTCCTGTGTTAAGATTCCATAATCTCCATGATGCGGGAATTTTGAATGCCAATGGAGGAGAGGGGATTTTGGTGCCTTCAGGACATATCCACACACATCAAGTTTCTCCACATTAGGATGAAGGTAGAAACCATGCAAAGACAATAGAAAATATGTTTATCTTTGATTGATGTCCAAACCCTCTTCCAAAACTCCCATTTTAGCACAGGTGTTTGTACGCTGGAAAATGTGAACTGATGAAAAACAAAACTGACAGGAAAAAAGAACGGCCGACGTCTAAAAGAGGAAATTCGGACCATTAGACAGTGAGTGAAAAAATAACATATTTTTATACATTCAAATTTGTAGTTAAAAACTTAATGTAATTTGCTGTACTGAAATTATTAGTGACTTAAAGCTTGAGTACGTACTTGGACAGTGTCAACTTGGTACTCACACAGTGCTTCAACTATAGTCATCTTGCCAAATGAGTTTAATACTCAATGCTTATTGGTCAATTGAATTTTAATCTAATTAAAAAATAAAAAATTTCATTTTTCATGTTCACCCCAATTGACCAATAACACAATAGATAAATTGCATTTATTAAATTATTAAATAAAAAATTTAAGTTTCAATTTTGCCAAATGAATTTAATACTCAATACTCATTGGTCAACTGAATTGAATTAATTGCATCAGATGACTGCAATAGAATTCCTGCCTTAGGAACTAATAATCTTTGGGAATTTTTTATGTTAAACAAATATTAATATTTTACAAAATTTATAAACAAATTTTTTAACAAATAATATTTCAAAAATCAATTATCAGTATTTTGATTGGCTCCGCATTTATGTTTTGTTGGATTATAAGAAATAAAACCACATTTCAAGTGCATGAACGGCTAAATTTCAGGTAAGTTGAACTACTACATTTGATGAAATTCCTCTATATTTGGTGTTGGAAAACATGAGATAACTAGCTTATCTATCTTAATATATTAATCTGTATATTATACACCGAGAGGTATCATTTTTGAGGCATATTTTTTCAATAATATATTTGTTTGTTTAAATTTAATGAAAAAATACGCCTCGAAAATGATATGTCTCGGCATATAATATATAGATTAATATATTAAGATAGATAAGCTAGTTTACAAACTGTCAAAAAATTTATTATTTAATATTATATTTTCATTAATTATAATGTATTAATATAATAATATTAAATATTATTATAATTATATTAATAATTTCATTTCATATTATTAAAATTTATTATTCAAAAACTAATTTATTATTTATATTGATATACACATCTTATTTAAGATGAAATGAGGTTTTCAGATGAGCTATGTATGCTTGTGTAGTGAGACGAGGATGTTTGTGTCAATGTTCTACTTCATTCTCATCGTCTGCATCATAGTCTTCTGATTGTGCAGTGAGACAATGATGTTTATGTCAACGTTCTACTCCATCCTCATCGTCTGCATCATAGGCTTCATCAAGCTTATCACGAACTCTCCTTGCTTGGCATTGCACATCAAAGAGAAAATTATCCAGCAAACCTTGTCTAAGCATATCATCAAATTGCAAGTTACCGATATTTTGAAGAGCTGGTGTTGTCCACAACATCATTATGACTTTCATATGTATTAGCAGTATTATTAGCGTCGCCTATACAAATAACATTCAATCAATATTGTAATTTTTTTAAAAAAGAATGAGATGTACAATAATTAGATTTACTTACAACTCTTTCCAACTAAACATGAATAGTTCTCTATGGAATCCATTATTGTGTAACCTCCACAATGTCTCCAATGCAAAGTCTTGCAAAGTCTTTAGGACCCAACAAATTGCCTTATCTATCTTGTAAATGAATGATGAAGTTGATTACAGTAATTGTTATGATGCCATATTTGACCTTCGTATTTAAATACACTTTGAAAATAATTGTGTTTTTAAAAATCAATTGTCCTTATCCATTATTTGTTTTTTATTTAGAAGGTTGCTTCTAGTAGACACAATTCTCAAATACAATTATTTATATAAACAATACAATATGAAAACTTTCCTTTTGGAGCTGAAAAGTTTGGAAACTTCCTTGTGCATTGGAATCTTCTTTGTTAGTTAATAATTTTAATTTTCTCTATTTTTAAAAAATTCTCTTATAATATTATATTTATTAGAAAAACATTTCAATTTTTTTAAAATATTTTATTTTCTAAAAAATTATATTAGAAAACATTTTAATTTTTTTTAATACTTTATTTTCACATAATAGAAAGTCAAGTTGATTTCAAAAAATTAAGGGTTCATTATTTTGAATGAGTTGTTGAAGTTACTAATGTTTATAAAGTTAATCCATTTAATTGTATCTATTAAATTTAAATCTATTAAAAATTGAGATCTATTAAATTAAGAATTAAAGAATTAATTTATTTGATTTAATGGATGTTTCTAAACTAATTTAAATATATTAACAAGGAAGTTTCCAAATTTTTTAATTGGAAAAGGAAAGTTTTCAAATTAAAAAATAAAGAATTAATTTATTTGATTTAATGGATGTTTCTAAATTAATTTAAATCTATTAACAAAGAAGTTTCCAAATTTTTTAGCTGCAAAAGGAAAGTTTCCAAATTTAAAATTAAAGAATTAATTTATTGATAAGTTTAAAAGAATAATACTTGTGAAACCATTAAAAGAAAGAATAGTGTAAAATATTTATTGGAACAATTAAAAGACAAAATATTTTTAAATATTATTGTATTATATTAAAGAAAGAATATTGTATTATATTAAAAGAAAGAATACTTTAATACACTATTGTATTATATATATATTTTTTAAAAAGAGGGTAAAAACTTTATTAATCAAACAGAGAAGTACAAAGCATAAAAGTAGCAAGAGGCCCAAACGAGCCTAGAGACATCAAACAAGAAATCAAGAAGTGGTCATGCAACATCTCACATCCTTCGTGACCAAATCTACCAAATCTTGAGCAAGATCCCTAGGTAAACTATCCCAATCATCCACTAGCTAGGTCCCATTCTTCTCAGAAGCCCATTTGGCCAACCCATCAGCCACCTTATTCCATTCCTAAGGGATATGAGAGAAGGTGATAGAATCAAATAATTCTCTAAAACTGGTGATTTGCTTAGCCACCATCGCAAGCTGCCAACTAACATCATCAAACTGCCTTCTATTTATCAAGTCTATCACCACCTGAGAATCTGACTCGCATATAATCTTATTCCAACCAAGGGTATATGCCTTCTTCAAAGCCAAAAGAATAGCCAAGGCCTCCATAAGATTATTAGAGTGCAGCCCCCTATATTCTGAGAAGAAAAACACAACCACCCCAGAACTGTCTCTGCCCACCCCATCAATGCCAGTGTGCCCAGGGTTACCCCTTGCAGACCCATCAGTATTGATTTTCAAGATTCCAGTGGGAGGGGGCAGCTAATGCCCTTCCCTAGAAACCTTCCTTCTAGAACACTTGCTCTGCCCAATCTTGGGCCTTCCAGGATGCCCAACAAGAATCCCTAGATTATGAATCACTCTAGTATCACCAGGATCCACCGGGGCTGACAGATCACATTTAGCATACAAGGTCTCCTGCAAAGCCCAAGAATGCGAGACCAAACTTGACCCACCAACAACTTCTTATCCAGAAAGACCATGTAGTTGCACTCCAACTAGATGTGCCATATAATCAGACTAGGGCCAATTGGCCAAGCTATGTGCAGAAATGAAGTCCTCACCGAAATGGGCCCAAAGTTCTACCAAAACTCCTCCAGAGAAGAAGGGTGCATACACTGTAAACTCCAGGCCCCCACCAAAAATGCCAAATAGTCCTAGCAAAAGGGCACTGGAAGAAAAGATGTGAAACATTCTCAACATCTTTTAGACATAAGAAACATAATGAAGGACCTTGGAAGCCATGCTTAAGAGGTTATCCCAAGTCAAACACCTGCCATAAACCACCAGTCAAGAAAAGAAATTACATTTTGGCCAAGATAATTTATTCCAAATATTTTTCCACCAAGGAGCCTCAGCACTACCCCAGGCTTGTCTGTCTAAAACACGATACCCTGAAGCAACAATGAACTTCCCTTTTGGATCCAGACCCCAAGCCATCACATCTTGCTCTGGAAGAGAACAACAGACTCTATTAGAAAAAATGGAGGACAACTCCCTCCTATCCTTCAAAGATCCACCCATGGGCCATTCCTGCATATCCTTCTACTGGTAAACAGTAGTCTAACCCAAAGCCTGAGGGTCTTTGAAATCCATCACTCTACTCCAACCAGCCTGAACAAAAATCCTACATAAGTCCCCCAAGTGAGGGTGCGAGGAGAGGATAGGAAGGAAGCCATCCTAGGAGTCATGCCAAAAAAGAGCGTCAGAGCCTCTATTGCAGATCCAAAAGAGGCCTTGTTTAACTACCACAGCCCCCCTCTTGACAATATCCTAGATCATAGAACCTTTCCCTGAAAGACTAAAATGAGGCACCTTAGTGCCCTCCACCTCCCCAAGGTACTTGAAGGTAAGGATCTTGGACCAATACTGATGCTAATATGAACACCATCTCCAGTATAGCTTAGCAGCCAATGCCTATCCATTCCAATCTGTCCTACACAAACCCAGACCACCATCCTGCTTTCGCTGGCAAATAACTTCTCACTTAATTAAGCTCCATTTCTTCGAAAGGAGATTACCCAACCAAAGAAACTATCGACAGAGGCCCTCAAAATCTTTGATGAAGCTTGAGGGAGCAGTCAACACAAAGCATCTGTATAAAGGAAGGGCCTGCACCTCAGACTTCAACAGAGTAACTCTGCCAGCCGTAGATAACCATCTATAGGTCCAATGACAAACCAACCCACAAAATTTATCCATCACATCCTGCCAAAAACACTTGGGAAGTGGGCGCACATCCAGAGGGATGCCAAGGTATATAAAGGGAAGTTTCCCCACCTAAAACCTTAAGATCCTGGGAATACGCCGCTGAATAAGCCTGGGGGTATTAAAGAAATAAATGCAAGACTTACTTTCATTAATGCTTTGACCTGAGGCAGCCAGGTAACAATCCAAAATCTGACGCAAAGCAACCAATTCAGCCACCTTAGCAACACCCATCAAAGCCGTATCATCCACAAACTAAAGATGAGTTTGAGGAGGAAGAGAATTGCTCCATTTCCATCCTTGAAAGAGCCCATCCATAACACGAGACTGAATGAATCTCCCCAAGCCTTCAACCATCAAGATGAACAAATATGGGGATAAGGGGTCCCCTTGTCAAAGACTTCTAGAAGCACCAAACAGATTCGAAGACTCCCCATTTATGAGAACAGAAAATGAGGAAGTCCTCACACATCTCATGATCCAATCAATCCACTCACAACTGAACCTGAAGGCTCTGAGAATTTTGATCAAAAAGCCCCAGTTAACTCTGTCATAAGCTTTAGCCATGTCCAGCTTTATAAACATAGCCTTTTCCTTAGAAGAGGCCATGGAGTGAATAGTCTCAGCCACAATAACTACTCCATCCAAAATCTATCTACCCGCAACAAAGCCCCCTTGTTCCTCCGAGATCAACTTATCTAGACATGGCTTTAAACGTTCAACAATTAGCTTTGTAATGATTTTATACACCACATTGCACAAAGCAATTGGTCAAAAAAGATCTAGAGAATCAATACCCTCGCATTTTGGGATAAGAGCAAGAAACATCGCATTCATGGCTCACAACATTTGCTTATTCCTAAAAGACTCCTGCACCACCTCTAATAGATCAAGGTTGATGACTTGCCAAAATTCCTGAAAGAACTCAGTCGGGAACCCATCATGACTAGGAGCCTTCCCTTTTTTCAACTGAAACACCACATCCTCCAACTCCTTCAAAGAAATAGGCTTACAAAGAGAAGCATTCATATCCGTAGTCACCAGAGAGGGAATACAAGCCAAGATAGAAGCTTCCTCCTCACTAGCAGGCGGGGTATCTTCAGAAAAGAGAGCAGAGAAAAAATGAACCGCCTCACTAGAGATCCCCGAAGAGGAAGAAAGAATAGAACCCCTAGAAGAGCATAGAGAAGAGATAAAGTTACCTTGTCTTCGAGCCTTCACTGATTTATGAAAGAAGGAAGTATTCCTGTACCCTTCCTGAAGCCAATCAACACGAGTCTTCTGTTTCCAAAAAATTTCCTCACGAAGCTCCCATTCCTCGAGGTCTTTAACCGCACTAACCTCAAGCCTACTTAAATTCGCATCAAGACCCTGATCCTAAATCTGCCTGGTATTAGAATCTAAGCGCTCCTAGGCAACCCTTTTCCTTTGAAACATGTTTCCAAACTGATACTTATTCCAATGTTTCAATATATACTTCACATATTGAAGCCTCTTCACAAATGAGTACATAGCTGTACCAAAAGTAGGTCATCCTTCAGTCCACCATCTAGAAACCAAGTCAAGAAGAGTCTCCTCCCTGAGCCACATAAGATAAAATTTAAAGTTTGTTTCTGAGGACCACCAGCCAAATGGGTAGAGAATTTGATTAGCCAATGGTTTGATCCTCGCTAATCTAAAATTTTAGAACTTGACAGCCACTTGTCACCCACCCAAAAATAGGAAATAAGAAACCTGTCTAACATGCCATTCGAAAGTTTGATATCCACAAGCCGGAGCCAAGCCAAATTATCCCTTAGAAGATTAGAAGAGGGGTCCAAACGGGGCACACCCCCCTTTTCCCCTCGAGGGAGGCAATTGCATTGAAGTCACCTACCATAATCCAGGGGAGGAAAGGATCCAATGATCTCAGAAGATTGATATGAGACCACAGGAGAGTCTTACCAGGGACATCTGTCGGAGCATAAATGTTAGAAAGAAGAATTCTTTCCCCCGTCTCCAAACTAATTGCAACCAGAGAAATGAAAAATCTACTAGAGATCCACCACAGAGGAGAAATTCACCGAGGATCCCAGAGGCAAGCAAGACCCCCTGAGCTGCCTTATGACCCACACACTAGCAAAACCCTCTGTTCCAAATCTTAGAAACACACTGCATCATACCATCCACAGATAACTTCATCTTCTGGAGGAAAACCACATCTTGAGAATGAGCACTAACCAAGTCCTGAATAGCCTTTTGTCTAGGGATGCTATTCATACCCCTTACACTCCATGATAACACAATCATCACGAAGGGTGAGAGAAGTGAGTATCCAATGTCTTCATCCACCTAGATTTCAACAATGTCTCTCCAGCGATCTTAACTTTCTCTTGATCCTTCTTCCTCCCCACCTTCTTGGGCTTATTAGGAGCACACTCTTTCAGTGATTTTTGTTGTAGACCCAGAATAGGAGAAGAAGAGAGGGCTTTTTTCTTGCGAGAGTCTTCCAAACCCGGTCCACTAGCTAAACTCACCCTTCCATCTAAAGAGGCCATAGGGGTTTCCACAAAACCACAAGAGTCCCCAAGCCCAGCATCAGGGGGAGGAGCAACTGAATCCATCACCACCTCGGAAGCCACCACAGGAACTAGGACTAAGGTAGTGACATGCAAAGACTCAGAATTATGATAAACTAAAGGAGAAGCTTTAACATGCATGTCAGAAGAAACCCCCTCCTCATGGACTAATTCATCCAAAGCCTCAAACTTGTTAAAAGTCTCCTCTTGATGATCTTGAAGAGTCCTCTTCTGACCTCGATTCTTGTTTCGTGCATTAACTAGCACAAAGCCATCTTTATGCGGTACCACCCCCTGCATGGGTGCTTTACCCTTTTCTGCTCTTGGATGAGACGGAGCCTTCACATTATCTGAACCACCAGCACTTGAGGCACGAGGGCACCTCCTTTGAAGATGGCCATACTCATGGCACAACTGGCACCTGAAAGGTAAAGTCTCATAGTCTAACTGCTGAGTCTAGGAGCTAGACCCAACAGTCAAATCAATAGAATCTGGCAGAGGCTGGCTCAGATCAATCTCCACACAGACCTGGGTGTAGGAAAAAAATTGCTTCTCCAGAGTTTGCTGAGATGAGCCAATAGGCTTCCCCAGCAGCAATGCAATTGATTGCAGGATATCATGTCTCTAACATTCCAATGACAACCGAGGAAAATGAACCCACACCAGCACCTTCGAGGGCAGCTCCTCCGCTAAGTTAAAGCCTGCATGCCAAGGCTTCATGAAAAGGTCAACTTGATTATAAAAGTAGGGCCCTCCCTCAAAAACCTTGTTACGATTAGAGATACATGAAAAAACCACCAGAAAGAAGTTATTCGTAGCTAGCAAGATTTCAAAATCACCTTCCGGATTCCATGACTTGTGAATCCATGGTTCTAGAAAAGGCATCAAAACCCTCAATCCCATAAATTTGCAAATTAAAACATGTCTGCTATAATACTCCAGGTCCTCGGCTACTGCCTCTGTTTGAATCACCAGCTTTGGACGAACTTGAGCTCTTTTCAAGCATCCGTTTATCTTGTACAATTTCAAAGCACCAGTGCTAAAAACCCCAACATTAGGTCGGGATGGATGAGGAAACCCATCACCAACCTCTGCCATAGAAGCGTCCCCCAACGTCTCACCCAAAGGCACATACCCTGCCATTAGAAAATCCTCTCAAACCCTCGCACCCCACACCTGCACCGAACACCGCACACACTCAAGAAAAAAAACCCCCAAAGTTAAAAAACCCCACCCCTTGCTGAAAACAACCCCACAGAGCCTGATCTGCAAAGAAAAACGCATGCAACAAAGAACAAACACATGCAGACCGTGACCTGCTACAGGTTGCGGGACTGCATAGAGCTCTCGTGCACACGCTCCATCAATTCTAAGAGCCCTATCTCCAGCTTATATTTTAGATAAAATTTGAACGACATTATTGTATTATATTAAAAGAAATAATAGTGTGCAATTTATTGAAACCATTAAAAGAAAGAATACTTTAAAACATTATTATATTATATTAAAATAAAGAATAGTGTACAATTTATTGAAACCATAAAAAAAAAGTACAATTTATTGATAACTTTAAAAGAAATAATATTGTACAATTTATTTATAACTTTAAAAGCTTAAAAAGCTTAATTTAATTATTGTAGAATACTATAAAACATTTATTGGAACTATTAAAAGAAAGTATACTTTAAAACATTATTGTATTATATTAAAAGAAAGAATATTGTATAATTTATTGAAACCATTAAAAGAAAGAATACAATTTATTGATAACTTTAAAAGAAACAATATTGTACAATTTTTTTATAACTGTAAAAGCTTAAAAGATTAATTTAATTCATTGTTGTGTCTTCCACCCAAGAAAAAATATTGTACTATTTCCCTTTGCTGCCATTTTAGCTGTTTGCCGTTGACAGAAGGCTCTACAGAAGGAAAGACCTTTTACAACCCACAAAGTGAAAAAAATCTACAATAATACTAATGATAACTTTAAAAGGTTAAAAGATTAATTTATCCCCTTCCATCGCATGCACTAATATTCTTATTTGGGTAGAAAAAAACAACAATAATTTAAATTATTTTTTTACACTTCTCCAGTTTCAAAACTAACACATCAAAGATTCAAAACTATTTCCCTTTGCTGTCATTTTAGTTGCTGCTGCTTCAGATTCGCTTGCAAGAAGAAAAGCTAGATGCATAAATTAAGAATAGTTGGTTGGAAAACAACCAGCGATGAATAAATTAAAAAATAACTTAAAAACTTAAAAATTAAATTAAAGCTAGATGCATAGTTGGCTGGAAAACAAACTACAGAAATGTAAATCAATAAACAGTTAAAAAACTATAAAATGGTATGCTTGGATAATATACGCCCTCATTCTTAAATCAATAAACAGTTAAAAAACTATAAAATTGTATGCTTGGATAATATACGCCCTCATTCTTACTGAAAACTAGAGCGCAATTTGATTTTAAAGGTGGGAAGATGTGGGTTTAAATAAGTTTATAAGAGCGTTGTATCATTTTTTTTTAAATTCTTTTTAAATTTTTAATAAAAAGTTGCTTCTAACAGTTTTAAGAGGCAACTTTCTATACTATTGCTTTCAAATGAATATAGAAATTGCTTCAAATTCAAATAAAACATTTCTAATTCAAACTATTTGAAATTTACAATTGTTTAAAATATTTTCTAATTTGAAATTACCTTTAATAATATTTAAATTTGATTTAAAATTAAATAAAACATTTTTAATTCAAACTGTTTGTAATTTACAATTATTTAAAATATTTCCTAATTTGATTTGTTTTCTTTCACAGATTGTGCTGGGGTGCTATAGGATGTGCTGCCATTGTAGTGTTCTATTTGTCGTGATTTCCACTTGGAACGGGTGCTCATTGTGTCTCTGTATGTTTAAATGTTCACCTGTTCATTCGATTTTGAGCGAAAAAGACTATAATTCTCAGCATCTTTAATCACTCTGTACATCATACCTCATTGAAGTTAATGAGCACGGCTTTATTTTTGTGTTATTTTCATGTGCAATTAATTGTCTGGTTCTGCAGAGATTTTATGTAGTGTATATTTATTCTACGTTTTTTTGGGCTAAGTATGACAGTAAAATTATTATCAATGATGAATATTGGTTTTGTTAAAGTAGACTCTAATTATTTTTTCTTTAATTTAAAGCCATACTGACAGACTATGTTGAACTACTAGTAACTTCCTCAATATAAAACCCTGTGAATCTGTGATGTGCTATGCTTCTTCCACAACTTTCACTTGCATGTATCTTTCATGTTAACAAGCGTTTTAGCTCTTCTTTTGTTGCTCGAGTTTGTCAAATTTTCTAGAAGAGGAAGAGAAAGAAGGTTATATCTTTCCTTCAGTTTGTTGTTCTCGAGTGGCATACTGCTATTGTCATTCTTCTGTGTAATTCTCTCAGAATGTACATCAATGGAATTGTTCTTTGTTTGATTCAGAGAGGGAATTATGCAAGTTTTCTTTGTTCTATCGTTAAGGATGGTAATTACAATGCTGAGCGAGCATGCGTGAGTGTGTTGAAAGAGAGGTCACAAGTTCAAATCTTGTAAGGGTAGGGTATGTATGCCTCATATTAGAAGCACAGTTAGGTGCCTCTTGCATACTGAGAGTATGAGGTAGTCTCATATATTATAAGCCATTTGTAGACCCAAAATCAAATCGCCCCACATCGTAGACTATAAAAAGATCCATTTCCATTTCCATTCTATCATTCTGATTAGGGCTTAAATTTGACGGTTGACCCTACCTGTCAAGCAATTTCTTTTATAACAGTTATCCCTTCAAAGGTGCCCTTAAAATACTATATACTATGACATACCTTAGTATAAGTAAAATTATATATAAACCATATAACTATATATATATATATATATTGACAGTTTATCCAAAATCTCTCTTTTCATGTGATACAATCTTTTTAAAATGTTGATTGTATTTTAAGACAAAAATGCCTAAATACAATCATACGGCCATCAAATTTAATCCGTGATTCTGATTGTTGTTTTTCTGATATCTTGAAATCTATGCCCGAGTCGATATAATATAAAGACTGCCTTTTTTTTCTGTGTTTATTGGTCATTCAAATGTCCAGCGGGCACGCTTTTTTGGTATAAATTTTATTGCCTCACGAGGCTTTTTTGTGAATGGGTAATTAGTCTGTAACGTGCATTCCATTTTCAAATTCAGGTCTATTTGCTGTTCTTAAGACTTTTGGAAGTGGGTATTTGGTTTGCTACGTGTGTTTCTTTACTAATTAAATCTAAATTTGGTTTGGTGTTCTTTGAGGGATTTTCAAATACCCGCGCCATGCATTTTGCTTGCATCGGTGCAAACTTTGCAATCTTTTGAGAGTTTTTGAAGTGGATTATCTTGTCAGGTTTGTGGATATTTTTAAGATCATATTTGGTTTTGATTTTTTTGTCTTTGTGAGATTTGTGATGTTTCATTTGGCTATTATAGGTTGGAGCTTTATGACACAAGTTTAGGGTTTATGGTTAACTAGAGTGTTCCTGACTCTAGTTAAGAGTTGGCATAGTCTAAAGCAAGTTTAATTGGGAAATATGACGTCAATTGTTAAAATTCTACATGGTGATTCTCTTCTTTGTTTATAGTTCTAATCTTAATGGTAGAACATAGGTCTTCCAATAGTGATTCACATCATAGAAGTGACAGAGGGCTAGGTATGGTTACTTATTGTACTTTGGTGAAAGTTTTAGGGTCTTTAATGTCGAGCCATTTGTTTGAAGTTGGTTGCAGATTTTAAGTTTCTAGTAACTAATCAAAGATTCTCTTATTTTAATGTGTCTGGTATAGGTCCCTAGTTGCATAGTTGTGTATGGGGACTATTAAATTACATATATATAACATTTAGGTGGATATCTTATATATTATTAATATAAATTGTTACTTTGTAAGTTAAGTGGGTGTTTATTTGTTGTTCTTCATTTACATTTACTTTATAATTAAATGATTTCAAATTATTGTTTTTCTTTTAGTTTTAAAAAACATATCTTTAAATAAAAATTATATATTAATGTTATGGTACAATTTCAATATATTTAAATGCCAACATTTTATATATTAAATATTATTTGTAAGTTAAGTGGGTGTTTATTTGTTGTTCTTCATTTACATTTACTTTATAATTAAATGATTTCAAATTATTGTTTTTCTTTTAGTTTTAAAAAATATATCTTTAAATAATTTTTTATATATTAATGTTATGGTATAATTTAAATACATTTAAATGCCAACATTTTATATATTAAATGTTATTTTCTAATTTAAATATGAGTTCATGGTATAATTTTTTTTGCTCTACAAATTTTTGAAATTGGCCACCATTGTCTCTCTAGGTTCATACCGCGCTCTAGACGTAAGAAGTATAGCCTTTTTTTTTCTCTGTATGCTCGCATTTATTGCGGCTTCTTGGCTTTTTAAATGCTTCTCACCGCTTCTAACCCAACATTTGTTGTTGGTGTTGGCGGTTCTTCAGCTTTGAACAATGGCTCCTCCATCGACTAAGCGTCCCCAGAAGTTTGTTCTGAAGGTGTTCCACAAGGTAAGCCCTCAGACTCTCTTGCTGATGTGATCTTACCATCACAGGAATTTGATACTGCTTGTTTATGGTTAGAGCAGCATACTCTCATTGGTTATTTTGTCAGGAGAACTCCCCCTAAATCTATGCTCAAAGAATGGGTCCAAAAGGCTTGGGTCCCTCACGGGGTCCGCCTTGATATGGTCCAGAATCTGACCAAAGGCTTTTTCCTTTTCCGCTTTGCAGAAGTTAGCCATGTTCAAGCAATTTTGAACCATGGCCCTTGGTATGTTCGGTCTTCCCTGTTGGTCTTCCAACAATGCACACGGGATTTTGTGGCCTCTGATGATACCAAACACAAAGTTCCTGTGTTGATTGAATTCTCTGGTTTGCCTTTGCCCTGTTTGCATTTCCTACATGACATTGCCTCTTCTTTAGGAAGAGTTATTTGTGTTGAACCTAATAGGTTATTTCAAGCACGCCCTCAAAAGCTTGTCTGTGTTGAGGTGGATCTTTTGAAAGACCTCAAGGAATTTATTGACATTCAAATTGGCCCCCTTCGGCACACCCAAAAAGTCACATACTTTAATTTGCCCAATACTTTCTATCGTTGTCAGTTAGCAGAGCATAAAATTAGGGATTGTCTTCTTGTTGTGCCTCGAACCCGGGTTCCTCCCAAGGAGACTATACAGGCACACCTTATAGCAAACCATGTAGCAACTTTGCCCAAGGAAGTGGTTTCTCAACCAATGGACACTTGAGCTACTGTTACCAATCGCAAACACAGAGTGAAACCCTCTGCAGATGTTCTCAAACCTGCTGTAGCAGTTAAAGAGGTTTCAAAGCTTTCTATGAATGGCGGGAAGGACAACACTAAGAGCCCTCTTGTGCTACCTTCGCAGCGAGCATCACCACCAAGGGCAAGAGCCCATGTCAATCCTTATGTGTCACCTCACAGGCACTCTCGTAGCCATGAGCTTCCTAAGGAGGGAGAAATTATTCAAGAGCTTAAAAAGCATCAAATCCCTCCTCTCCAATTTGGGTCAAATCCCACTGACTTTCTTCAGAATAGTTTTGCTTCATTTGGAAGCCTGGATTGTGGAGAGACGGTGGAGGATTTTAACTGAATTTTCTCTCTTGGAATGTTCGAGGTCTCACTGACCTCTCTAGGAAGTACTTCGTTCGTGATGCTCTCCATCATTATGTTTCTCTTGATGTTCTGTGCCTGCAAGAAGTTAAAGTTACAGGCTTTCTTTTGTCTTCGGCTTGTCGTTGTATTTGGCTAGCCAGTAAACTTTTTTCCACCACCCATGAGGCTGGAAAAGGTGGTGTACCTACTCTTTTGTCCCCTCGGTGGCATGATTCAATGGTGGATCATGGGGTGGATCCCACCAACCGATTAGTCTAGATGCTTCTTAATATTAATAATCACTCTTTTGGGATTATTAATATCTATGCTTCTAATGATGTGTCAGAAAGATCTGCTTTGTGGTGGTGGATTGCGGATTCAATGCCCATGGCCACGTGGCTTATTTGTGGAGATTTTAATGTGGTTGAAACAATTACTGACAAGGATGATGTTCTGCCTTTTCGGTGGCTAGTTGGTGAAAGAGAGGCGTGGTTCCATATGTGCAATAAATTGGGATTTTTTGATCCCAATGTTGGCCGCTGTCACTCCAGTCCTTTATGGCATACTTGGTGCAATTTTCAAGCTAGAAATGATAGGGTCTTTAAATGCCTTGATCGTGCTATGATCTCTACGCAATATTTTTTTAACTTCTCCACGTCATCCACCCTTCCTATGCAACCGTTAGTGGATATGACGTTGTCAGATCACTTTCCAATTCAGTTTGCCATTGAGTGGCAGCTCACTCAGCCACGTGCCATGAAATCTCAATTTTTTCTGAACACTTCCTTGCTTGCTCATCAACCCACCTTGGCGCACATTTCAACTGTTTGGAATTTAGAATGTCAGCTGTTGCATGCTACTGGCTGGATTAAGTGGTGAAATGATGCTATTACCTGCACAGTGAAGTTTCTTCGCATCTATGGCCATCTGCTGGCCATTTTCAGGGGAAGGGCTTATGAAGCTACTGTCACTGCTTTGAAATTTGCTTCTGAAGCCTTGGCTGCTAAGCCTTTTTCTCCTTCTAAGCAAGTCCTTGTTGCCAATTTACGGCATCAAAAACAAATAGCTAACTGCCATGCTGCCAGAGGAGCACAACCTAAAGCCATAATGCACTGGTTAAAAATTGGGGACCATGTTTCTAAGGAGTTTTTTCTTGCTCTTTGAGCTAGACATTCCTCACACAGTATTAAGCAAATCAAAGAGGACAATGCTGTTCATACAGATTTGCCAGACATTCTCCAGGATTTTGTAAGACATTATGAAAAAGTTTTCACTGCCCAAGATTTCACTCTTGAGCGACAAACTGCTTTGCAGGATTGTCTTGCTGTTGTTCCAAAAAGGTTGTCCTCAACCCAAACTCGCTTCTATGATCAACTTTTGACCATTGAAGACCTTAAAGAAGCTGTCTGCTCTATGGCTGATGGGAAAGCGCCTAGAATTTGATGGCTTTCCTTGTGAGTTCTACAAAGTCCTTTGGGATTGTTTAGGAAAAGATTTACACAATGTTTACCTTGAAGCTTTTCATTCAAATTCTTTAGGTAATATTATAAATCAAGGAAACATTAAGTTCATACCTAAAGCTGGTGATCTGAAGGATATTTGCAACTGGAGGCCCATTACCCTCCTCAATGTCTCTTACAAAATCATTGCTAAAGCCCTTTCGCTCAAACTTTGCAATATGCTTCCTTTGATTGTCAGCCCTAAACAAACATGCTTCATTAAGTCCAGATATATATTAGATAATATCATTGTAGTTTGGGAGGGAATGGAATGGGCTCAAAAATCAATCCAAAAAGAAATTTAAAAAAAAATGATTTTGCTAAGGCTTATGATCACATTGAATGTGGCTTTATCCTTGCAATGCTTGTAGCATTAGGGTTTGGATCCTCTTTTATTCAATATGTCAAAATGCTCTTTTCAGATGCTTCTACTTGTATCACTATCAATGGCCACTAGTCTCATACTTTTGGCCTTTTTAGATCAATCCACCAAGGATGCCCTCTTGCCCCAAGCCTGTACATTCTTGTTGCAGAAGGTTTTGGTTATCTTCTTGCTCATTCAGTTTCCAATCGGCTTGTTCATGGTATTTCTTTACCAAATTCTTCCAGCCAGCTGGTTTATGGTCATTTTGCTGATGACTCTTTTTTAACCCTACTGAAAGAAGAAAATTCTTTTGAAAATGCTCTTGGTTATCTGGAGACCTTTTGTTTAGCCTCTGGTTCTTCCATTCAGTGGCACAAGATGTTATGCTACAAATAGTCTATACTTCCCACTCCTCATTGGCTTCAACAATATGGCTAGCACTGGGTTGGCCATGGTGAAATTTTTAGATTCTTGGGTATTCCTTTTGTGTTCCAGGGCACTTCTGCCACCCTATGGCAGGCTGTTCTTACCTGTGTGGAACAAAAACTTGTAGTCTGGATTACTAGGCCTCTTTCTCTGGTTGGTAAATTCTAGGTTTGTTCTAAGATCTTGGCTGCAACCCATGTTTATTATTCTTCTTGTTGGGCTCCTTCAGAAAGCTCTTATGCCAAATTGGAAAAAATCTTGTAGGATTTTCGATGGACCTCTTCTGATACTCGCCATGGTTTTCACTATGTTGCTTGGGAATTTTGCTGCCTTCCCAGAGATTTTGGAGGACTTGGTATTCTTTCTACCCACCACCAAGGAACTACCTTTGCTATCAAATGGATTGTTCGTACACTCACTGGTAGTGAGGCATGGAAAGTTTTACTCTGGCATAGCATTGAAATGGGACATCCTATGCACAAGCTAGCTTGGAAAGGAATTAGTTTTTCTACTCTCCTTGTCATGAGAGAACCAATTCAAATCTCGGGCACATTTGTGGTTAAGAGCATTTGGAAAGCCTAGGAAACAATTAAACCTTGGTTATGCTGGTCTGGTGATGGTTTTTGTGCTAGTCTTTCATTCAATCACCTTAATATTTGGTGGTCACCTCTCCTAGCTTTTGTAACTCAATGTTTGGCTAAATTGCAAGGTTTAAAGGCTCTCAAATTTCACAAAAAAGGTGTTCAGACCCTTCAGGATATGTTTCACAAGCCCACTATTAGCCTTTTGGCTTGGGAAGCATTCTGTGTAAAATTTTCTCTTTCAAACGTTGATAAGCCTACTTATGACAGAGTCATCATGGCTATTCCACCTAAAATGTTACACAAGGTTGGAATTCAGTCCAACAATCCATGGTGGAAGGACTGGAAATGGTATCCAGAAACACCTTTGCATCATTTCAAGCCACAAATGGCTTACAGGTGGCTTTCAGCTCATTTACCCATGGCTGCCACTCTTAATAAGCACTGGCTTATTCATAGCTCTTTAAGTCTTTAGCATTCCAGGTTAAAAACTGTTTGGTCTGCCATTCTTGAGCCAAAACATGCTCATTTTTCCTGGTGCATTCCCTTTCAAGGCCTACCTGTTGGTACTAGGTTGTTTCACCTTGGGGTCCAGGATGCCCATTGTCCTTTTTGTGGATAGGTTGAAACGATTCAACATCTTTTCTGGTATTGCACCAGAGCTTAGCAATTCTGGCTATGGATTCATGATTTTTTTCACCCTTTCAAACTTGAGCCATTAACCTGGCAAATCATCCTGCTGGGGGATTCACCTAGGTTTCCTGAAAAATTTACTCAAATCTGGCATATTTTCAGGGTGGAGATTTTATTTGCATTATGGAAAGATCATAATTCTTGTATATTTTTAGAAAGCAAAATTGGAACTTCTGTTTCTCTGTAAATTAAAACTATTATCTGTTCTAATGTTCTTCTGCAGATTCAAGTGCAAGCTAACAAAGTTGCCTTGGAAGTGGCTCACTTACAAGAGTTGTTGGATCATTGGGGGACTGCTCCCTGCATTGTGGCTGGTGTTCCACCCTCACTGTCATTTGTCAAAGCTTGCTCTCGAAATAGATGCAGAAGTGGTTCGGCCAGAGATTCTCGGCCTTGCTCCCAGCCTGCTCCGCGTCGCAGTACTCACCGACGTAGGTGCTCAGCCTCTCCACGTCTGTGTGGATGGACCTCTAGTCGTGCTGCTAGTGCAACTAGGGATAACGCGGGGTGGCCCGTTATGGATAATGCAGGTGATGCTGGTTGGCTTGCAATGGACAATGCAGGCTGGAATGCTCTTGGTTCTTCTCATCCACCAAATTTAGGGTGGGATAATACTAAGGTTTTCCCTTGGTTAAATTTGGATATCTCACCTCAACATGAGGAGCCAAATGTTCAGAATGAAGGACACGAAAATGAAGATGGCTGGGCTATGCCTAATGTCAACCCAGACCCCGCGGATATTTAGGGGAAACTGGATGACAGGGATCCGCCATATGCTGGAATGGCATTGGCAGCTTAATTTTGTTTTCTCTGTTTGTTTTTATATGGGTTCTGTACCCTTTGATACTTTGTTCTGGATCTTTCTGGGCTTAGCCCATGTGACTCTCAGGGTGTGCCTTTTAACCAACCATATTTTTTTGTGAAGTGTTATTTTATTTTAATGGATAACTTGCATTTTCATCAAAAAAAAATTAAATATATTTATTTATGAATATTTTATATATTAATTTTTTTCTACAAAATAATTATAAAGATGGGTAGAGATGGGTAGGTAGATTAGATTTACTCTAAACTAGTAAAAGTACCAAAGGCGCTATCAAATGGTTGATATGCACAAATATTTATAGGCCTATCACTAAATAGTATGTATTTCTATTTTGATATGCATAGTGTAACTGTTGTTTGTATGTTTTGGCCATTTTGATATGCATAGTGTAACTATTCTTTGTAATGTATCATCATGATTTGATTAGCTGATCCTTTTAATTCTAAAGCATAATTTAAAAGGTTGGAAGAAAATACTTGCAATTCAACTCTCTTATTAAAACAAGACATTTTGAACTATGCCTTAGAAATATGTGTTTGATGAATGTTGTAAATTTTTTTACATGAACTCTACAATGTAGATTTATGATACCATTCTTGCATCCTACAAAATTTAAGATATCCTAATTCTAACCCTAACCATAATTCTAACACTATTTATTGCCCTAACCCTAACCCTAAGCCTAAATTTAACCCTAAACCTAATTTAAACCCTGACCTTAACCCTAATTCTAAACCTAATCCTAACTATAAATCTAATCCTACCCTAATTCTAATGCTAACCCTAATTCTAATTATAATTATAACCCTAACCCTGATTTTAAACCTAATTCTTACCCTAACCCTAACACTAATTCTAATTCTAACCATAATTTTAACCCTAATCCTAATTCTAAACCTAATTCTTGCCCTAACCCTAACCATTTAACAGTGTAGAATTTTTTTTGGAAAAGTTATTATATTTAGGACTTGGTGAACAAGGCTATAAATATGTCTTTCAACCATTTTATAGCACTTTGAGATGCTTTCACTAGTTTTTAAAATGCATTATGAAATCATAGGGGTGATTTTTTTTGTGCTATACTAATTTAGTGATTACATTTGAATGGTTAATGCTTGCTTATTATCATAATCTACTTTTATACAATTACAATGTGTTGCATACAATACAAATACTACATACATACAAGTTGAGCAAGACACTCAATTACTAATCAAAACATGTACTATAAGAGGGCATCTCTAGTTAGAAGCAAGGAATAAGACACAACCATTAGGGACCTATTGAATGGAAAACACTTGTGATCTCATCTTTTATTGGTAGTGGTCAAAGGTTTATTCAAATATCAGTTGAATGCCTTGTAGTTGGAGGTTAAGTCAAACAACAAGTTTTCTAAAGTGTGGAATGCTAAATAGAAGAAGAGATTTTATCCTATACTTTTTGGAGGAATATAATGAAATATTCAAAATTACACCAAGCTGATGAGGTCATTGTAGTAGTTGTTAATTCATCATCATTTAATTATCAATTTGGAGGTGTCTGGAGTGATCTGTAACAAGACTCTTAATGTGGGCGGTTTTGGAGTGGAATCCAAATATGGTGAACAGATGGTTTTGGGTGTATTGTGCAAGGTTCAGTCTACCTAGCTTGCAGGAATAAACACACATGCGGGAAATGGAAACTATTTTAAATTGCTTTTAAAAGAAACACAAATGCTAAAATAGAGATTACACTATTTTCTTGGAAAGAAACACTCACGCTTTGAAATAAACTAATCTACTTGCTTTGAAAGAAACAAACGTTCTTGAAAGAAACTATTCATTGTGCTGAAATGAAACTCAAAGGTAATTGCATCAATTGTCAAACTACAACAATGAAATGCTTTGAATACAACAATGTTGTCTGAATGACAAATCTCTTTTTAGTATTTTCAAAATTTAAAAGACAAATCTATAGGTGACATTATCTAAACAGTTGTACAGAAAAGGAAAACACAACAAAAGATTAACATGCAAAGATGATAATGATGAACAGAAAGACATAATAGAACAACATAGAAATGAAATATCGAGAGATCTCCTCCAAGTTAGGGAAGTGGGCCCTACTTTCCCAGCTGGAGATGATCCTCTTGAACTCAAACTATCTTCAGAAGAAATTCCCCTTCATTTGCATTCAAAACAACCCCAAAATGGGCATGCATACACGAGCAAAAACAAGGAGTTTTCCTCCAGCTGAAAAGAAATACAATCTAACTAACAATCTGACTTAAACTAGATCTAACTAAGAGAGACTAACTGGCTCCTATTTATACACTTTGAGCATTATTGAAAGCATGGCCTAAATTTGACAATTGTATAGCTGTATTTAGGCATTTTAGTTGTAAAATACAATTGAAAATTTGAAAATACTGTATCATATGAAAGGAGAGATTTTGGACAAACTGTCAAAATTTATATAGGATTATGATGATAGTTTTTATATAATTTACTTATACTAAAGTGTGTCATAATATTTTAAAGGCATAATTGAATAGATAACTGTCATAAAAAATTGCTTGACAAGCAAGGTTGACTATCAAATTTAAACCCTGATTGAAAGGAATAACTATTTATAATCCTAACTGCAGCGAATTGGGATTTAAACCAGTTGCTTTATTTATTACATCAGCAGTTCCTTTGAGATTTACTTCAGATCATAGATTTGTATCAATTTAATCATTGGCAGACTGAATGATTTCTTGGAATGGTGCGGCCCTGATGGTCAGTTACTTCAGCTGGCACAGACGTCGATTGATAGCTACTTCAGTTGTCACTTAAACAAAGTGGCATGTGGACTTGGATCTTAACAGGCTATTTTTATTGGGGTGTTGGTTGTATTTGCGTTGTTGGACTCTTTAGTAGCCCTAGGACTGGATTTTACTAGTCATCGACTCAAGGGGAGGATGGCTCTCTTCATGTGTAGCGGCATCTAGAGCTATCTGGGGTTTAAGCTCTTCACAAGAAAGGGAGCTCTGAAGGGGTCCTAATACCATTGGGAGGTTCATCGCTGTAATCCTTATGCAATCATACACAACTTATACCACAATTTCATAAGATATACATTTGAAAATATAATTCAAGTAATTTAGCCAAGAGATTTCATTAAAATGAAATAAGGACTAAACATATATATAATCCAACCAAAAGACAACTATAATCATAATATATATATAATGCTATAAAGTTATATCAAAGTCTTTTTAAAACATAAAATATATAGAAATTGTTAAGTCATATATTTGACTCATCATAAGCCACCTAAATTTGGAACATTAAAACACCTAAATCTTTGCCCCCTTACAACCATACAGAAGTTTTAGTAGATATATTTAAATACTCGAGTTTTTAAAATTTCACCTTCTTTACTTTGTTTAAATTCCCTTTAGGTATTTCTTAATTAATTTTTTTTGCTGATGCAGGAGCATCTAGTGGTGTAAGGGCAATCTTGCATCACCCAAAAAGAAGTTAATTCAAAATCATTATAGTTGTTTTCATTTATCTCCATAATTAGGGTTTCTGGGTCCATAATCTTTTGAATAATGATGTAGGACTTTCAGTTTTTCCAAACTGCTAAAAATAGCAAACTGCCAGTTTTGGAAAGTTTAACTGCCATTTCAAGAAAGTTTGCATTTGGGTACGGATTGAAGCAAAAAGTTACAGAAAGCTTCATAAATGAAATATAAGACCTTTGGCAAAGGAATCCGATAAAGATCATTTGTGAGTTGAAAGATATTAAAGTTTTTGTTTTTCGAAAAGCTTCTGAAAATTTCTGAAATGAGATATGAGGCACAAAAATATCCCATTACGTCCCAAAAAGTTGACAAAAATCTATTTATGGATTTCTAGTGTGATAGTTCACATCGCGAGCTTTCCAATGCTTAAAACAGTTCATCAATCGGACACTTGGATCAAAAGTTATGCTTCCCGGAAGTTGACCTACTTTTGGAGAGAGTTGCAAATTTCAAAATTTAGCTGGAGGCCGCCAAAAAAGTGCTATTTATGACTATTTTGGGAACCCTGGGCAGTAGTAGAGTTAAGGGGGAAGGTGTAGAGTCAAGAATAGGTGGGAAAACATAAACCCTAGCTGATTTGGGGTTACAGAAGGCAGAAGATTCCAAAGCTTGGTGATGTGTAGCTGTAGTGTGTTGCAACCTAGGGGGACTAATTCCTCTGATTGTAATTAAGCTTCTGTAATGTAATGAGTTGTCCAAATCAATAAAAAAAAGTTCTATTTTCTATGTGCAATTTCTGTTGTTGTGTGTTTATTGATTTACCCCCTTCATCAAGTGGTATTAGAGCAAGGGTTCCTGAGTGTGTAGATAGATCACCGACCGTGAGGCAGTTTGCACCATGACCTGAGGTTGTGGGTTTGATATGGAAATCAAAATGCTTCTACGAAGAAATTGTATTGGGAATAATGCTTTGATGGAAGAGGGTTTTAGAGCCCTGCAAAGGCAGATCGATGCATTGCAAGAGGAGCTGTGAAGAGGGTTTGATCCAAGAACAAGAGAAGAAAGTGAGGATGAAGCTGAAGAAGAGCTATTCGAGGAAGAACAAGAAGTTGCAGGAGATCCTGCAGAAGTTAGGTTGTTGAGGGCCATTTCTAAGATCGGAAAGAGGTCTAGGATCGAAGTTTTTACATATTCTGGAGATTTGAATCCAGAACAGCTTATTAACTGGATCAATGACATGGAGGAGTATATTGAGAATGAAGATGTGGAGGACCCAGATCGGGTCAAGTTTGCAAAAGCAAAGTTGAAGGGCCATGCCAGTATTTGGTGGAAGGAGGTCCAGTTAGAGAGAAATAGGAGAGGAAAAGGGAAGATCATCGGATGAGATTGGATGGTGGAGAAACTGAAGAAATAGTTCATTCTTGTGGACTATGATATGGAGTTGCTGAAGAAGCTACAGGGACTGAATCAAGGTAACAAGTCTATTAAAAGGAGTATACAAAAGAGTTTTATAAGATTACTATCAGGACAGGCCATGAAGTGGCCAATAAGGAGAAGGTAGCTCATTACTTTAATGGGTTGAGGCCAAGTATTCAAGAGGAGTTGAGCCTAGTCAGAATGACAACCATAGAAGATGCATACCAGTTTTCATTAAAGGTGGAAGAGAAGCTGAATAAAAGATTTAATAGCAAGCAAAGGGGAAGAGGTCAAGGCGGAAGGACTGGTGGAAGACCCTATGGAGGCCATAGTGAAGATCAAAAAAAAAGTGAAGAAGCTAACACCAGTTAGAATCAAAGAGGAGATAACGCCTACCACCCTCGTGACCAGAACAATGGTGAGCAAAGAGGAAGAGGCTGACCTGGGCAAGGACCTAGAAGAGGAGGTTTCAGAGGAACCTATTTCCAATGTTGAGAAGAAGGGCATCGAGCATACGAGTGTCCACAACATCAAGGGAGGACAAATAGGAGACCTGAAGGTAATGCATGAGTTGCACATGTAGATGAAGATGCATAGTCTAAGCATTCTGAAGATGCTGAAAGGGGAGAAACCCTAGTAGTCAGAAGAACTTTGTTGAATGAGGAGAAAGAACCAAATCAGAGGAAGAGTTTATTCCACACAAGGTGCAAATGTGAAGGTAAGTGTTGTGATATTATTATTGATAGTGGAAGCATTGACAATCTTGTTTCAGAGGAGATGGTTGACAAGTTGAAGTTGATAAGAAAGCATCCATATCCATATCAAATTGCATGGTTGCAGAAGGACCATAGAGCTTTGGTCAATGAGCAATGTTTAGTGAAGTTCAAGATTGGGGACTACCAGGATGAGGTGCTGTGTGACATCATACGGATGGATGCATGTCATATGTTATTGGGGAGGCTGTGGCAGTTTGATAGGAGTGCTATCCATGATGGCCGTGCAAACACATATTCCCTAACAAAGGATGGAGTTCGTCATAAGTTGAAGCCCTTGAAGGAGGTGGAAGAAAAGGTATGTAGTACTCCCAGGATTTGCTTGGTAGATGGTAGGAAATTTTTGGAGGGTATGAAGCATGAGCATCATTGCTTTGCACTGATTCCTAAGATTAGTCAAAAGAAATGTGAAGATGTACCAGTAGAAGTTTCAGATATGTGGGAAGAATTTCAGGACATTATCTCTGATAATGTACCAGAAGGTTTACCACCAGTAAAGAAGATAAGTCATCAAATGGATTTGATACCAGGAGCCAGTTTGCCAAATAAGGTAGCCCATAGAATGACCCCTGCAGAGAATGAAAAGTTCAACAGACAAGTTCATGAGTTGTTGAGGAAGGGAGTGATAAGGGAGAGCTTGAGTCCATGTGCGGTACCTGTAGTACTAGCACTGAAGAAAGATGGAGAGTGGAGAATGTGTACAGATTCTCGGGCCATCAATAAGATCACGATCAAGTATATATTTCTATTGCTGAGAATGGATGACATAATGGATTGTTTGAGAGGAGCCAAGTACTTCACGAAGATAGACCTGAAGAGTGGGTATCACCAGATTTGTATCAGAGAAGGAGACGAATGGAAGATAGCCTTCAAGACAAAGGAAGGTTTGTATGAGTGGTTAGTCATGCCATTTGGGCTAACCAATGCATCGAGCACATTCATGCGGCTCATGAACGAGGTATTGAAAGAATTTTTGAGAAGTTTTGTTATTGTTTATTTAGATGATATTTTAATTTTTAGTAAGACTTGGGATGAGCATCTAATGCATATCAGAAGAGTTTTGGAGAAACTAAGGGAGGAGAAGTTGTTGATTAATCTGAAGAAATGTAGTTTTGCAAAGAAGGATTTGGTATACCTGGGATTTGTTGTCTTAGAGGAAGGCCTTAAGATGGACCCAGAGAAGGTGAGATCTATCCTTGAATGGCCTACTCCAAGGAGTACCATAGAGGTAAGATCTTTTCATGGTTTGGCAATTTTTTATAGAAAGTTTATCAAGAATTTTAGTAGCATTTGTGCACCCCTAACTAAGACAATTAGAGGGGATAGAAAATAATTTAGATGGACTAAAGGAGCAGACAAAAGCTTTGGTACATTGAAGCAGAAAGTCACAGAGCAACCTATTTTGGCACTTCCCAGATTTTAATAAGGTATTTCAGGTAGATTATGATGCTAGTGGTAGTGCTATAGGAGCTGTTTTGAGTCAAGAAGGTAAGTCCATTGCCTATTTTAGTGAGAAGCTTAATGATGCCAAGAAAAAGTATTATGTTTATGATTGGGAATTTTATGCAATAGTTCAGGCTTTGAAGAAATGGAGACATTATTTGTTGCCAAAAGAGTTTGTTTTACATACTGATCATTAGGCTTTGCAGTATCTTAATAGTCAAGGAAAGTTGAACCAGAGGCACTTAAAATGGGTTGAGTTTTTGCAGAGTTATACTTTTGTTTTGAAGCACAGGAGTGGGAAGTCCAATAGAGTTGTAGATGCCTTGAACAAAAGGCAAAATTTGTTGATAGAAATGAAGATAGAGGTTGTTGGGTTCAATGAGCTCAAGAGTTTGTATCTAGAAGATCTAGATTTTACAGAGGCTTGGAAAGCTTGTCTGGAACTTGTTACTTTGGACATGACAAAATGGTTGGATTTTATAATCCAAGATGGCATGTTGTTTAAAGGAAGCCAGTTGTGCATTCTGAGGAGTTCCATTAGAGAGAACCTGATCAAGGAGAAGCACAATAGAGGATTGGCCAGACACTTTGGTCGAGATAAGATAATTTCTATTGTTGGTGAGAATTATTATTGGCCACAGTTGCAGTAGGATGTGAGGAAATTCGTGCAGAGTATGTCAGATGGCGAAAGGAGCAAGTCAAAATATATGTCTATATCAACCACTACCTATACCAGAGAAGCCATGGGATGATATTAGTATAGATTTTGTTTTTGGTTTACCAATGATACAGAGAGGACATGATTCCATTTTTGTGGTGGTGGATAGATTCTCGAAGATGGCACATTTCATTCCTTGTAAGAAGACTAATGATGATGATCATATTGTGGAATTATTTTTTAGAGAGGTGGTGAGATTACACGGTCTACCAAACAGCATAGATTCAGATTGAGATACCAAGTTTGTTGGTTATTTCTGGAGGACATTATGGAAGTTGAAGACAGATTTGAAGTTTAGTTCTAGACACCATCCACAGACTGATGGACAGACAGAAGTAGTGAATAGGAGTTTGGTAACCTACTATGATGCTTAGTAGGAGATAAGCCCAAGGGATGGGATTTGATTTTACCACTGGCAAAATTTGCTTACAACAATTCTGTCAATAGGAGTACTGGTAAATCACCATTCCAGATTGTATATGGCAATAGACCAAGAAATGCTTTTGAGTTAAGGAAGTTGGACAAAGGAGAAAAGACAAGTGTTGAAGCCGAAGACTTTACAGAACATTTGAAGAATTTGCATGAAGAGGTGAGAAAGCACATTAATAAGGTGAATATTCAGTAAAAGGCTAAGGCAGATCAGAAGAGGAGATATAAGGAGTTCCAGGTAGGATATGAAGTCATGGTTCACTTGAGAAAAGAAAGGTTCCCAATTGGAACATATAATAAGTTAAAAATGAAGAAATTTGGACCATGCAGAATCCTGAAGAAGCATGATTCAGAAAATGCACATGAGGTAGAGCTACCAAGTGGGATCAATATTTCCCCTATGTTCAACATTGTTAATTTAATAGAATATCATGAAGGTGGCATAGAGGATGGACCAATAGAAGAATAGTGGAGTATTCCAGTATCTACTTCAACAGAGGAAATATAAGAGATCTTGGATAGCCATGTGGGAAGAAGTACTCAAAATAGGCAATATGAAGAATATTTGGTGAAATGGAAAGGAAGGCCTATTGAACATTCTTCTTGGCTATCTAAGGTAGAGGTTGACCCTTTGGATTTTCCTCAAACAAACACCTGAGACACGACAGGGTCACTTCTCAAATTACCCTGGGTGTCTAATACAGGAGCATCCAATGGTGTAAGGGCAATCTTGCATCACCCAAAAAGAATTTAATTCAAAATCATTGCATTTGTTTTCATTTATTTCCATAATTAGTGTTTCTAGTTCCATAATCTCTTGAATAATGATGTAGGACTTCCAGTTTTTCCAAACTACTAAAAATAGCAAACTGCCAGTTTTAGAAAGTTTAACTACCATTTTAGGAAAGTTTGTGTTTGGGCATGGATTGAAGAAAAAAGTTATAAAAAGATTCATAACTGAAATATAAGAGCTTTGGCAAAGGAATCAGGCAAAGATTGTTTGTGAGTTGAAAGATATTAAAGTTTTGTTTTCTGAAAAGCCCCTAAAATTTTTTGAAACGAGATATGAGGCACTAAAACATCCCATAATGTCCCAAAAAATTGATAGAAATCTATTTACAAATTTCAACAGTGATAGTTCACATCGCGAGCTTTTGGACGCTTAAAATGGTTCGTCAGTCGGACACCCGGATCAAAAGTTATGCTTCCCAGAAGTTGACCTACTTTTGGAGGGAGTTGCAAATTTTGAAATTTAGCTGGAGGCCACCAAAAAAGTGCTATTTATGACTATTTTGGGAACCCTGGGTAGTAGTAGAGTTAAGGGAGAAGGTGTAGAGTCAAGAATAGGTGGGAAAACATAAACCCTAGCTGATTTAGGGTTACAGATGCCAGAAGATTTCAGAGCTTGGTGATGTGTAGCTGTAGTGTGTTGCAGCCTGGGGGGATTGATCCCTCTGATTGTAATTAAGCTTCTGTAATGTAATGAGTTGTCCAAATCAATAAAAGAAAGTTCTATTTTCTATGTGTAATTTTTGTTGTTGTGTGTTTATTGATTTACCCCCTTCATCATTTGCTCCGTAAGACGCAACCAAGGTTGTGATGGTTTATATTAGATTCAAAAAATGATTTACAATCGTATTTTCTGTGGCCATCTTTGGCTCAAGATAGATTGGGGCATACAACTTGCCTTAAAATGCCAGTCATATATACATTTTCAAAGAAATAAAACAAAACTCACCTTTGAAATTGCCTAACTACATGAATCAAAAAAACAAAAGAAAACTCAAAAACTCCTTACAGAAGAAGTTGCCATGAAAGTCCATTGAAACATAGGAGGAAGCAAACCACAAAATTGCCTCTCATTGTTCACTGCACCAACTAGTGGAATTCATTCATGTTCACCAAATTAACAAACCACTCCACCCAAGTCGTGTTCTCCTCACTGCCAAGTCCCATCGCCATCTGAAGAAAATCTCTCCCCGCCTTCGCCCAACGTTGGTGCCTAGCCAACTCCTACTCGCTCAAGTTCAAGATAAAAGGTTGCCTCTCCACCATTGCTCTAGGTTGAAATAGATTTGGAATGTCCCTCGGCCATGGGATTCCTACCCCCAGCTTAGCATGCACAGTGATGTCCACATCATCCACCAAAAAATCAGGCTTAAAGACTTCTTAGAGAAGAACCAATGTTTGCACTTTCAGATCCCCAAGGTCTAGCAGAGATGCCAAGAACCATTAGGATATGTTCGTGTTAACCTGGTATCTCTTCACAGATGCCAGAAAGTTCTGTCCTAATACCATTTTTACTGCTTCCAAGAACAATTTGCTTTGTTGCTTGCAAATTACCATTAGCCTGTTATCTAAGATTTGTGCAAGGAAGGCTATTTGGCATTTGTTGCTACGCATCTCCTAATTGGAATCTCCATCTTGAAATGAATGTCACAAAAGGGGAGGAAACATCCCAATTATAGAAAAGGTTATTAATGTTTGCACGCTTCGGGGGGAAATCATAATGAAGGCGCCCTTCCCTTCTGTCTTGACAGCCGCCATCCTTTTTTAAACTCGTTCTAAATTCTTTGTTTGTTAATAACAAGTCTTGTTGGAAATCTTAACACATTGGAAATAAATGTTTAATTACTATCAACGTGATTCCCAAACTGTGCTCTAAGATTAAAGTAATAAATGTGAGTCCAACTCAGCTCCCATGATGACTCGCTCGATGTCGTTCGTTCCATCATTTTCCAACCTGTCAGCCTCTCTATTTCCTTCTCTATTTATGTGATTGTAATATATAATTCAAAAGACTGTAGAAGGTCTATAGCTCTTTCCAACAGAGATGTAATTTCCAATTTGGGGTGGATTTGGTGTTTAGGGCATTGATAACTAAAGAAGAATGTCCTTCGATTTTGATGTTCCTTATGTTTAAATATGTACATAAGAGGATCCCATGTATTACCACCAAGAACTCTGCTTCATTGTTGGTTCCAGCAGGAAGTGGTTTTGATGAGCTTCAAATTACTGTTTCATTGCTATCTCTTATAATACAACCTACCCCAAAAGGCCTTGGATTGCCTCTCAAGGATCCATCAAAATTCAATTTTACCCATCCATGCTGAGGTGGGGACCATACTACTTTCTCTCTAGATTTTTAAGAATCTATCCCTCTAGATCCACACCATGAAGGTATCCTCAAGCCCTATCAATTGCTCCTCATTTTTGCATCCCAATCCGAAAAAAGACTGTTCTTTGGAGATTTTTTAGTAATAGTCTATTTTTTATCACTTCCACAATTGCCACCTCCACCTTATTTTGGAAAGAGAGAAGGTTCATTTTCTTAGATTAGAATATCCTCCTATTCCTTTCCTTCCATAATTCTCATAATAGGATTGAAGGGTTGGAAGTCCACAAAATACCATGTAGGTGGTTGACTTTTTAATGCTAGGCAAAGATTGAAACAAACTGAGTATGTCACTTGGGAGAGCACTCGACCACCCCAATTTAGCACATAGCCAATGCCAATATTCTTGGGAGAACAGACACCCCAAAAAGAGATGATCCATTTTTTCTTCTTGGGGTTTGGAAAGCTCACATCTGAATGGTCCTTGGAATCCCAACTTCCTAATTTTTTTAGATGTTAGAATTTTCTTTTGAAGGGTTGCCCATGTGAAAGTTCTTTCCTTTGGTAGGCAGAGGTTGCTCCAACAAAGGTGAAGAGGAATGATGGTCTTAATCTGCTTCATCTCCCTAACTAGCCGCTGACATCCCTCATTGACATTGTATTGTCCCATCTTTGAACTACACCAAATCAATTCATCTTCCCCTTGTCTAAACACAATGACTTTGTTTGCAAGGGTTGTAGAGAGAAGGTTGATGTCTCATGCTGGCAATCCTAGGGAGGAGAAATCCTTCCATTTCCATACCAGAGTTCAATCCTCCAGATTAATCAAGATATAATCCTTCAAAAAAACTCCCCAAATGCATTTGAGAGTGCTCTGTACCTGTTCCATATCAAGTATACTGTCCAGACTAGGGTATCCAACCCAAGAATATTCCCAAAACAAGGCCTTCCTTCTATCATGGATGTCCCAAGAAAGAAGATCTGAGATGACTAGTTTGCAATTTTGCATGAAATTCTGAAGTCTTGAGCCCTCATGAGGATTAGAAGTTGTTAAAGTGCTCCAGAGGGACTCTCCTCATCAAGATATTTACTTTTTAGGATTCTTGCCCACTTTCTATGAGGTTCTTTATACATTCACCAAACAAGATTTGCCCCTAGAACTCTATTTTGTAACAGTTGATTTTTAATTCCCACCCCACCTTCCTTCTTTGACTTGCATATCTTGTCCCAATAGATTAGTGCAATTTTATCATTGTCATCATTCCCTTGCCAAAAACAATTCTCATCTTATTATCTAAATCATGGCTTACTCCAACTGGTAAGGCCAAACATGACATCAGGTAGATGGGGATGGCAGAGATTACTGCCTTTAGCATTGTTATTCTCCCTATCCAAGACAACCACCTGCCTTTCAAAGAGGCTAATTTGGAGCTTACCTTTGTGTTGAGAGGATCCCAAAGTTTTCTTGATCTAAGACCTTTGGCCAATGGAAGTCCCAAGTAAGTGTAAGGTAACTATCCCTTTTTGAAGTTCAGGATCTTGATTATTTCTTATTCCTTCTGAGCAAGAGTGTGAAGGAAGTAAATTTCTAATTTCTCCTTGCTGACTTCCTATCTTGAGGCCCACGAGTATTTTCTCAAAACTTCCATCAGATGAAAAGCCTCTTTCCTTTTTGTAGTTCCAAGCAACATGTCATGTGCAAATTGTTGATGAGAGATGACTCAAAACATACTTGTGACTTCAACTCCTTCAACATTCCCAACCTTGATCTCTTTTTTTAGAGCCTTTCCCATAGCTTTAGCCATTATGATAAAGAGGAAATGAGACAAAGGGTCTCTTTGGCGAATACCCATAGAGGACTCAAAGAAACCTTTAGGTGAACCATTGAAAAGGACTGAGTACCATGGGGTTGAGATGCAACTGAAAACCCAATTCAACCATCTTTTGTTAAATCTAAAAGCCTCCATCACCTTCAGAATAAACTGCCAATCCACTTTGTCATAGACTTTTTCAAGATGTCCAACTTAACCATCATACTTTGCCTTTTGGTTTGTTGTATAGAGTGAAGGACTTCTTGGGAAATTATGACTCCATCAAGAATGGACCTTTGTTACATCCTTCACTTTGACTCTATTTTAATTTTTACTTTTGAAGTAATTAGTAGATGATTACGCATTATTCAATGATTTGACGTTTAGTAAAAATGTTTGAAAAAATCAATGTTTTCATGAGTTATGTCTATTTGACTAAAATGACATGTGTTTAAAAGTTGTCAAGATGTGATGATTTCATAAGGATTATGAAATGATTATTGTTACACTAATCTCAAGTTGGTAATTGCAAGTTGCATTCAGGGAATAAGTTTCTGCCCCTCTGAGAAAGGGAGGGAGAGCATCATCGGAGAGAAGGGAATAGATACAAGGAAAAGAATAGTTTGTCGCCATCTTAAGTCTTGTGATTGGTGCAAAATGGGGAACCTAGTTGAGTTGGGTAAGTGATACTCAACCCTTTTGGTCTAAGTTTATTTCTCAACTCGACAAGTTGTCAATGTCATTTAGAGTCCTTTTAATGTCATTTGACATCAATCTAGTCATTTTGGGGAAAATGATTTCATCAAGTTGGTAAGTTGTGTTTGACCCAACTAACTTAAGTTTGGTGCTGATTCAACAATCATCGATTTGTCAAAGACTCAATAAGTTCATGTTTTGTCATAAACCAAGTCAGGTAGTTTAACTGTCGACACAGAAATGGTCGATAGTCATTAGACCTAGTTTGACATGAATATAGCTATATTCAAGGGATGATATTATTAAATAGTTAAATATCTCATAATTGGTAATTTCTGGTTGAAATTCCATAAGGTTATCTTATCCATTTGATTTTGATGTTTTCGCAAGATTGCGAGGGGGAGAGTACCTCGACCCCATTCACACATCTTGTCAAATAATGAATAACGACATTAGAATGCATTGTTTATGCAATATTTTATTGATACATGTATTTGCATATTTAACATGGTCTATAAGTACATGTTATACTTAAAAGGTAAAGAGCTATTATACGATCATGATTTAGTTGGATATTTTATTCTAGCTAACTCGTGGTTTCTTGCACATTTAATACTTCACTACTCCATGAAAGCTTTGGAGTATGGATTCATGTTGTGATATTTTTGTGAGAGGTCTTTTATGACCTTAACCCTTTATTAGTTTCATGCTTTTCGTGGGTTATGTAGATTTTACTCATGAATTGAGTTATAGGAGAGAGTGGTCATTATGACTGACTTCTCCATGTTGCATGCATGCTAGCAAAGCTTGTGATAAGACAAAGACCTTGCCTATGTTCTCGTAGCCTAGTGGAGATGTAAAAATGGTTACCAGGAAGTTAAGGCATAAAGAAGTAGAGGCTCTTAGAGTGGAGCAAACAATGCTCAAAGTTTGATCCATGTCAGTTACATCTCTTAAGTCGTCGGTTATATCTATTGGTGTATTCCCCGAACCTCCCATGAGTGCATGACCACAACCCACTCGAGAAAAGAGCACCATATGGATGACTAAGCCTTTGAAAGAGGCTATATCATTGGCATAATGGGGAATATTTACTGTGAGTATGCAAAAAAGGATAACGATGGTCTTTTCATGAAGAGAAATGTGGCTTATTGTAAATGAATGCAAACCACTTGTGGGTTCGAAGGGTCCCGACTCCTTAACTATTTTGGGAGGATCTTATTAATAAGAAAAGTACTGGATGATTATAGGGGGATTCCAAAGGGGAAATAAGCAGGAGAGATCCCTTTCTAAGAATGATTAAGGTGTTGCAATGGTGCAAAAGTTAGTTTCAAAGGATGAACATGAGAGTTAGTTGTTTGGTGCTAGTTTCTCTAATCTTGAGTATTCATACCTATGCAAGTTTGTGGGTGCTCAGCATTGATAGTGCATAGGATTTGAGATCATGTTGGAAAAGTCTCTAAACTCAGTGGTTGTTCCTTTGGCATTTTCCTTGAAACTTTTAAGCATGCAAGTCCACAGGACTCAGAGAGGCCACAGTTAACCGAGTAGAGGAGAAAAGATTTGAGCAAGCAGATAAAGATTTCATAGGTAGAGGAGGTCGATGGTTTTTCAGTGGTAAGAAAATTTTAGCAAAGAATTTATCCTTTAAGACTCTTAATATAGCATTGTTATTGTTTGCATACCATAAAGATTCTAGCTTTCAAATGCAATTGCTATCGTTATATAAGGTTCAAGTTCTTACTATATATACAATGTCTGATTAAGAATAATGATGCAACAAGATTCATAGTGGATCACACTTATGTGAGCCGACACCTAGTACTAGAGAACAATGATTCACTGTGAGACTATACTTATAATATGCAATCTTTTCCTTAAACTTTGTTGTAGCTCATGATATAAAATCAACGAGCCTGAAGAGAGAGCTTGGCTAGGCGTGAGTTTTGGTATATTATTATATATGTATTGATGCAATGTTTCAACTATCTATAAACCAGATAGGTTAATCTTTTAGATTCTAAGGTGGTGGGCCATTATAAGGTCGTATATCCTCACCACAGTGTAGGAATATCTTAATGTTTTTCCCAATCTTGTGTTTAAATGGATAAATATAAGAGAATGGAGCCAACAGATAGTTAGCAAACTATCTGTGCATAACGAGGCCTTTTAGGTTGATGACATCAACTCTTGAATAAGCTATTATAGTCTAAGATACTAGATACATCATGGTTATGGCATACCAAATGGCCTTATTATGAGTTTTGGCAATGTGGTGATAATGATTGTTAAAAGAATCATTTTAAAGGACCTTCATAGTAAAATACAAAGGCTTAAGTCTAAACCTAGAGTTAAACTTGTCATGGTTTAAATAGATATAAGTTTCTTTTCCCAAGATTTATAACCAAAGACTTAGAGATAAGTGTTTTAGATTATGGGAAATACTTATAGATATTAGAAACTATTGCTTATGATATTTTATCTTGAAAAGAGTATACTAGGAGACTTAATTAACTTCTTCTGTGTTTCAAGATTGAAACTAGAAAACCAACTCAAGGGTATAGGAATACCAGGAGATGGGAAATTATAACTCTTATTATTGGATCAATTAAACTTATTTAGTGCCATTTGCACAAAAGATAGAATTAACTCAATGTTGGGTATTCCTGATATGATCTATTCTAAGTTGGGTATGTTGAGAGATTTGAATCTCTACCCCACTTGATTGTTGTACTTAAGATTGTTGATAAAGTTTATCGACATGTTTTCAAAGGATGACTATACAAACGAGTTCATAACATGTCATAATGGAAAGTCTATAGACTTAAGTAGACCAGGAGGTTTATTATCCTTTATAACTCAAACCTATTAGGGTTGATAGGTTGAACTTAGTCGAAAGACTAGTTTGAGAAATGTAAGTATCCATTAAGATATTATATGGTTTGGGATATACCTCGTATATTATGTTTTATTCAAAATGTAAATTTCAACAATGCCAAGTGATCTAGGGAAGATTAGAGGTATTTGTTCTCATGTGTTATTATATTTATGTTATTATCTATGGAAAATAAAGATGTTTAATATTTCTATTATTGGGTTAGAAAAGTTAAACCCTAGTATTAAAACCATAAGGATTTGGGAAACCTACAACTATTATGTCAGATGTGACATTGTTTATATTTATACATATTGGTCGACAATGAAAACTCAAGAAAACCATATTAATCGATAGTGAAGGGTCAAGATAACTATAGAGCAGACAGGAAGAGTGCTTGTAGTACTTTACCAAATTTAAGTGATTCTATGATAATGTCGAAACTTATTTTAATACATCAAAGATGTTTGATATTTGAATCAGATAATAGAATGACAAATAGTCATAAACCCTAGAAAATTGCAAGTATGCAATGAGGGACTCTTTAAAAGGTTAGAAATACCTAAATCTTAATATTGCAAGTATATCCAAGATTACAGATCTATTCTAAGTCAGATTGACTAGAATGGATTTATAGTACAAACAAGTTAGTGTCTAGAGTTACTAAATAAAGAAAGTCAAACTATAGGATGAGATAGTCTCAAAGTCGAGTTGGGGTGGGTGAATATTATGACTACATTGATTGTAAACGTCTATTTATATTGAAACTTTGGCCAAAGTAATGCATCCGTCTTTGCATGCATTAGTCGGTTCACTGTATCTGGATTGCATAACCTATCAAAATGATCATACTTAGCTAGAAGGTATCTAGGGTTGTATGATCAATAGCATTATGTAAGATACAACGCTAGTACTTAGATGGAAAAAACTTGTTGGTTCCTTATATCTATACTCTTCGTGAAGGGTAGGGCCACTTATAGTTGGAAGGTGTGTGGGGGACCACCGGTCTGTGGTTGGAGGAAAAGCACTCGGATGATGCTCTCCCTCTGAAGCAGAAGACTTGCCGATGCTTGTGAAGATGGATATCAATATTCCAAATGTAGTGTACTCCATGATATGGCTTATGACATTCAATTTATGAGGTAAAACTATTCTTTATGCCAAGTGCAATTTATTCATTGTAAATGAAAAGTGAAAGGATTTCACTATGTTTCTAGCTTCAATTATGTTATGATTTCAAGGATGAAATTATTTAGATAGTTATACTCTATTTCTTGTGATTATGCAAATGTTATTTATTAAAAAAAAATTCTCTCTCATGTTTACCAAGTTTATTTACTTTCTAGTAAATTTTATGAATCTGTTTGAGTAAAATGAGAAGGCTTATTACAACCTTCCTGGTACAAAGCTAGTTTGTTCATCTGATATGATATCAGGAAAAATCTTCTTCAACCTATTTTCCATTGCTTTGGTCATAACTTTATAAATAGTATTGCAAAGGGAGATTGGGTGATACTCATCTAAAGTGCAAGGAGACTCCTTTTTTGGAATGTGTACAATGAATGTATTGTTCACCTCTCTGATTAGCTTCCCTAAATTCCAAGAAGCCTCAATAGCTTCTACTAGATCTTGTTCCACCGTTTCCCAACAACTTTGAAAGAAGTTTGCTAGAAAGCCATCTGACCTAGGTGCTTTGTTAGGGTGCATCTGAAATAAAGCCACCTTTATCTTCTCCAAAGAAAAACTTGCATTCAACATTCTGTTTTGCTCCTCTGTTACCAGAGAAGGGATGTTTCTGATCAAATCTTGCTGAGCCAAAAGATTAGAACCCTTTGAGTTTATAATGTTATTGAAAAAAGAAATTGTCTCCTTAGACATAGATTCTAGATCTTCCAATATTGATCCATTTGATAATCTAATTGAGGAAATCCTATTCACATCTCTTCTTTGCTTTGTTACATTATGTAAGTATTTAGTTTTTTGTCCCCTTCATTGATCCAAGTCTCCCTAGATTTTTGTCTCCAAAAATTTCTTTTTTGGCAAGAATTTCTTTGTAAGAAAATGCTAATTCTTTCTCTTTGGTATAGCTCCTATTATCCATACCATTCTTGACAATCTCTTCCCCGAGTAGTTGTAGATCTTCTTCAATCGATTTCTTGGTCTCAAAAATATTCTTAAAATGATGCAAATTCCAATCTTTAATCTTATGTTTCAATAGTTTCATTCTTGTGATGAAGCAGAACATTTTTGACCTGTTGGGAGTTTCCTCATTCCACCACTCGTTCACAAGATCGAAGAAATTCAGATCTTTCATCCACATGTTTTCAAATTTGAAAGGATTTCTTGTCGATCTCTTTTCTCCAAGAATCTCTAGTTGGATTGGATAATGATCTAACCCAGAGCAAGGGATAATTGTGCCTTTAAAAGAAAAGGGGAATGAACCTCAGTCTCCGGAGAAGAAAAAACTATCAAGTTTTTATGCGATATTACTAAACTTGAGGCTTCAATTGGTCCAGGTGTATATTCCATTAGATAAATTGATATCCATTAAATGGTTCTTGTCCACCTAGAACCAAAAATCCTTATGGGATTGTTTCTCTCATTTGATACCCCCTCTTTTATCGTTGTTATGGAGAATGGCATTGAAATCTCCTCCAATTATGTGGCACTAGCTGTCTAAGGATTTTATGAAAGTTTATACTTTCGCCCACAACTCTCTCTTCTTGATGTAAAAGTTCAGCCCATACACATTCACCAGGATGAATTGCAGGTCTAAAGACACACTTCTGACTTTGCAACCCAACCAATTCATTCCCTCTCCCAATTTGACTAAACATACTGACTGTGGTTTCCAAAAAATAGCAATTCCTCCCGTAGCCCCAGAGGCCTGAACTGCCAAAACTTGTCAAATTCCTAATTTTCTCCTAAACAATTCCAAACTTGCATTGGTTAGCTTGGACTCTTGAATTAAAAAGATATCTTATTTCGAGAGTTCCATTTTATGCTTGACCAAGCACTGTTTGTTAGGGACGTTTAAGCCCCTAACATTCCATGATAAGAGCCTCATGGCTCCACAGGAAGGGAGGCTCCCTTCCTTGATCTCAACAACATTGTTATCTTGATCTATCCTTCAGCATCCCCATCCATTGTTCTCTTTTCCTGATGGGATTTCCTACCTTTGGGTTTACTTCTACCACAATTTGGGGCAGATTTCTTGGTTGCCTTCTGACTGATGCCCAATTTCCCATCACCCTCTATCTCAATGTTATTGGGGTCTTGGGCTATTGTTTCACCAAAGAGCAAGAGTTGTTCTTCTTCTAGCAGTTCTTCTTCCTCCAACAAAACATTATGGAAAACTTCTAGTGATTGAGCAACTTGATTTGCATTGGCAAATTCATCCTCAAAATCAAACCTTATATTTTCAAAAGGCTCGCAGGCTACCACCATAAAGTGATCATTGATGTCAGTGGAGGGAGGAGAGGAAAACTTTCGCTCCACCTTTGGATGAGGGTCCAAAACTATATTTAGGGTTGGATTAGGTTTCAGACTAGCTTCCAAACCTTGGGAAAGAGTTAGGGTTTCCACCACCTTCTGATGCACCAGATTGTCCATTTCAAGAATGTTGTCCCCAAACCCTTGTGCCATAAGGGGTGACACCAATTTTGACTCTTCATTCCTCTATAGACTCTTCTCTATTTTCTTCCCTTAGTGGATATTTGATTTTCTCTATTTCCCTTGCTTCCTCTAATTTCATTAATGCTTTGTTGATATCCTTGTCTTGTTTCTAGTCAGTTTCTACCTCATCTAACTTCTTTTGTGGCCCAAACTTCTTTGCACACTTAGGGCCCTCCATAGTATTTCCATAGGAGTATAGTTTCTCTAGTTGACCATAATCTACTAAGATCTTCTGAAGCCATCTCCCATTTTCTGTGATGATTTCTAGTTCCCAAACACCATATTCCTCATCAATTTCCACACAAATCTTCACTGTTGCATTTGTTTTACTATTGTAGAACTCCTCATCTACTCCACCAAGGCCTCCCCTATTAGACTCAGAGACTCTATATCCTAATATTCAGAGGGGAGGTTGACCAATCTAATCCACATCTGACTCTTTCTAATGTGATGCTTAATTGGGTCAAAGTTTGGTTCCCATTCTATTCTATAAAAACTAAATCATTTGAAAAAGAGGGGGCTACCATGTAGGATTTTATTTTTCACATCTTTACTTGCACATTCAATCAAAAAGAAATCATTGGAGAGGGTTTTGATTCGTACCCGCTCGGCAAAGTTGTGATACCACCAATCCATTATCCATTGTTTAGGGCATCCTCTACCATACCATTTGACAAAAAAGGCATGCTCCTTAAGAATCTCCATTATTAGAGATAGGGTTTTCGAGGGTATGGAGAAGGCTTTGCTTTTCAAAGGTCTTATGTTATCCCTCCTTGCTTTCTCCATTCTAAATTCATTGTATTGGTTCCCAGCCCTCCCATTCCCCCATTGAAATTACATTTTTGCCATTTCCTCTTCATGATCTCTAACACGGAGATAGCCATGTTTTCCAACCTCTCCTCCACCTAGCAAGATCGCGTTTGCCCTTGTGGCGAAGAACAAGATTTCTGAAGACCAATTTCTCGATCTGGTCTTATTTTCTTTTTCACCCAGAGTTTGCATTCGAGTCATTTTTCTATTTGGTATTTCTTAATTTATTAATATTTTTAAATTTTAAATATTAATTTTTATATTTTTAATTGTTGTCCCCAAAATAAAAAAAATATATTATTAATCAAAATTATATATGATTATATGTGAACACTTCTTGTAACTTATATATAAAAAGAGGAAAAGGCTAAAAAGTGTAGAGAGGCTAATTTGTGAAAATATATGATTTTACTAAATCATATCACAAACTTCAAAATGTCAATATTTTGCTTTTATTATCAAATCAAAATTAGGTCACATGCTTAGTACTATTGTGAAATCCTCATGTTTACTTCTCTTATTGGTTGCACTCCAATAATAACTATAAGGATCTTACCAAGCTTATCTATAAGTTCTTATGGGTTAAATGGGATGGTAAGTAAGACTTTAGAGCTACCTTGTGACTTCCCCACATTCAACCTAAAAAATGGAGGTCTTGGAATCATTAACCCCAATTTGTCTCATCTTTAAATAGATCACTGAAGTTATTCAAGAGATGAACTTTGACAAACCCTTACGTGAGGCAAAGTGGCTATGCTATTGTTAAATGAAAATAAGGATCTATCGACATGCAAGACAAGATTCTAATGGTTGAACACTTCAAAATTAAAGCTTCTCTGCCTCTTGTAAGTATGTGGAAATCTTGGAAAATTGTAGACAACTTTTTGGATTGGCATGCCCAAGTTTAAAGATTGACATGACCACTCTCTTAAGCATGGGACCAATTTATCCACCTCATCCATTTGGTGGAACATAGCCATTCAAGAGGAAAATCTACCTCTCACTCTATCAAAAAGGATTCAAGGCTAATGTATTTTCCATAAAGGTGACATGCAAACCTTTAAAGACCTATGGGATTTGTCAGCACTTTGTTGGAATTCTTGGGATTAAACCTATGTCTTTTTTGGCTTCTTACAAAAAGAAAAATATACTATTGATATGATCACCTCCCTCATTCTCCCTGATCTTCACATAAATCCATCCATCCTATACCCTCTAATTTTCTCAAGGATTAGCATTGGCCTAATTGCAGTCACTTGACTATGTCCCCCCTCAAACCTATTTACCTGCAACTCCTCCTTGTCCCTCAAATACATGCCAAATAGAATTGTAAGTTTAGAAAATATCAATAGGTCCAAGCTTAGTGTTGCTCTTTTGCACTCTAAGGAAGATACCACTAACTAGAGGACACCTATATAGAATGGCCTAAATCCTAAATACTACAAGCAATCTAAAATTTGGTATTTAGATCTTTGGTCCTAAATGAAACTTGTATATTGTTGAACACTCAGAATATTGAGAGGGGGGGTGAATTAGTATTCTCTGAAACCACTTAAGAATTTAAACATTCATTCCACATATCATATTTATTTTGCAGTAAGAAAGGAACATATGAAATCAACTATCACAATGCACAACACATGAACACAAATTTTTACGTGGAAAACCCAAAAGGGAAAAACCACGGTGAGGATTAGCTCACACACACACACACACATATGAATAACAATACCAATTACAATTAGGCTTACTACCAAAAGGACTCACTATCCATAATAGAGAATGTTCACTGCAGGTGGTTCACTGCCAAAGGACTTACTATCTTGAATAGAAAGAGATAGAAGAAAGGGTGGCTCACTGCCAAATATGAACTGCTAGTAGTGCATCTGACTCATGTTGGAGATACAGTTCCATTGAAGCTCAAAATATTGACTTGACACACTTCATCTTCACCACAAACTTATCTGATTCCTTTTCTCATCAAATTTTTCTCAACCATACACACTTACTTCTTTCACACACCACCACACTCAAAATCACACCTTCACACAAGAAATCAATTTTGTATATATATCGCTTTCGAGTAGACCATCAATTAGATTGGTAGGGAGATGTATCATATGACTCCTTAACTTGTTAGCCAAAGAAATAACTCAATATGCTTTGCAGAGAGAATCAAGGTGTGTAATAGATTGAGATAGGTTGACATGACCTATATTTTCTCCCATGACTCTATTCCAAACATGTCTTAACTCTACACAATCTCAACACCTTTAAGTCAACTTAATTGGTGAAGCAACAATAGCATGAACTAACTATTAGTTTTGTTAAGAAAAGTGTCTCAACCATGCAACTTCGAAAGGTTACTATTCTTCCTAGTTTTGGTCTTTTCGAATACCCTTTATCTTGAAGAATGATCTAGAACTTTCAAAGTTTCCAAAAGGACTAAAAATGGCGAGACTTACTATTTTTATTAACTCTACATTTGACCTTGGATTAACCTAAAATTTTTCTACAAGGTGCGGAACAACTAAGTAAACATCTCAGGTGAGTTTCGACTCAAGATCATATCTGGATTGCGAGATATTAAAGTTTCTATTTTTTTGAAACTGTTGAAAAAGTTTCTAACTCAATTTTGAGGCAGTTAGAGGTCCCTAAATGCTTCAAAAATTGTCATAACCGATGAAGTGGGTTACAGTGTGATATATCTCTTCACAGTCTTTTTGACACATCAAATGGTTAGTCAATCGGACACCCAGGTCAAAAGTTAGGGCCTCCGGAAGTTGGACCTCCTATTTTTGGGAAATGTAAAAACATGTTGGACACATAAAAGAGCTATAAATGGGAGAGTTACATGTGTTTGTGTGTGTTTTGGCACATCACAAGGCATATTTTATTGGAGATAATTTGGGCTCCACTTTTGGGTGGTTTTAGCTCATGGTTTTATAATTATCGTTGACAGTTTACTGCATTGTATCTCCTATATATCATGAGCTTGAGATGGAGGTTGTGTGTAAGAGTCTTATAGATGTTTATTTGCCTCCTAGATCTCTGGTTGGTTATACTCCCGTGAAATCTTGTTCTGCAAGTATATTGTAATCTTCTTGATTCTTGAGTAATATATTGGGCAACTTTGGAGTGTGGGGTTTTTTACCTGAAAAGGTTTTCCCCATGTATATCTTGTGTTGTGAGTTTTGCATTTTGATGTTGTTATTACCTTTTTATTAATGTGCATCTTAATCTTTAATTGTAAAAGATAAAAATTTGCATAAATCTTTCCTCAGTAGATCAGTGTAGGAAGTGTTTCAGCATGCCTTGCTTCCTTTCAGTTGGTAGCAGAGCCCGATCACCTTTGGTTCTAGTTGTTGGGTAGATGATTTTTTGAGTTGATCTTCATTTGAGTGGGAGCTTGTGCAGAGGATTTTGAAATATTTGTTGCAGGAAAGAGATGGCGAGCACATTTGGGAGGTTTGAGATACATAAGTTTAATGGCAATAATTTCAAGTTGTGGAAACTCAAAATGGAAGACATGCTTGTAGATCAAGATTTATGGGATGCCATATCTGGTACAAAACCAACGGTAATGTATCAAGAAGATTGGGATCTCAAAGATCAAAAAGCTAAGGGTTTGATAAGACTCTGTTTGGCTGATTTAGTGCTCTTGAATATCCATGAAGAGAAGATTGCAAAGGATCTTTGGAAGAAGCTTGGAGATGTTTATCAGGCTAAATCCCTAGTGAACAAGTTATTCCTACAAAATAAATTGTATTATCTGAGGATGGAAGATGGAGGATCTATCATTGACCACCTGAATACATTCAATATACTTGTTTCCTAGTTGACCTTTGTAGGTGTGAAGATGGAGGAGGAGGATTGATGTATGACATTACTGTGTTCCTTACCAGATTCATGGGATCACCTTGTTATGGCCATTGGGAGTACCACAACCACCTTTAAGATGGATGAAGTGGTTTCTTCACTGTTATCTGAAGAGATGCGGAGAAAGTCTTCTGAATTGGCTAAGGAGGCTCTTGCGGTTCGTGGTAGATCTAAAAAGAAGAGAAAGAAAAAAGATAAGAAGGAAGAAAAAGGAAGATCCAAATCCCGTGGGAGATCTAAGTCTCCCGGAAAGTCCAAGGCCCTATGTTGGAACTACGGAAAACCTGGTCACTTCCACAATGAGTGCAAGGAGGAGAAAAAGAAAAAGAAGAAGAATTATTATTTAGATTCTAACAAGTCCTCTCAGGATGAAGGAGAAGCATTTCTCGCTACCTTGGCAACGCATGCATCTAAGGATGTGTGGCTTATTGACTCTAGTGCATCTTTTCACATGACCTCGCATCAGGGTTAGTTTTTAAAGTATGAAGAATATGATGGTGGAAAGGTGTACTTGGGTGGTGATTCTCACTTGAATATTGTTGGCCGTGGAAGAGTCTTGATTCAATTCCCTGATGGATGAGTGAAGGGAATCAATGGTGTTCTGCATATCCCTGGTTTGACATGAAACATTCTTTCTGTAAGTAAGTTGAATTATGTGGGTGTGCAGGTTGTTTTCTCGAATGGAGGATGCAAGATGACTAGAAGATCTATGGTGTTGGCTAAGGGTGTTCGGATTGGCACTTTATTTCAGCTTGATGCATGTGCAGTTCAGTGTAATAGTGCCTCTATTTCAAAGAAGAGAGAATTAGACTCTTCATCCTCACCATTGGAACTAGCAGCGAAGAGGACTGTTGCATCTACTTTTGATGGTCGTGCTTTCTGGGTACCTAAGGGTGCTCATTCTATAGAGATGAAACTTCCAGCTAAGAAGACAATGTTATGACACCAAAGACTTGGTCACATTGGTGAAAAGGGTTTGGGGACCCTGAAAAATAAAAATCTTTTTGAGGGTATGAATATGTTACTTATTGGAAATGGTCAGAGTTTGATTTCTGATTTGAAGTCTCAGTTGTCAGCATAGTTTGAGATGACAAATCTAGAGGCAGCTTGGTACATTTTGGGGATGGAGATCAGAAAGGACATAACAAACAAAAAACTTTGGTTAGGCTAGAGTAAGTATGTTAACACTATGTTGGAGAGATTCAACATGGTAGATTGCAGATCTTTAACTATTCTTGTTACGATGGGGACAAAGTTATCTATTGCAGATTGTCCAAAGTCTCCTTCTGAAATGGAGGATATGAGCAGAGTTCCTTATGATAGTGTGGTTGATAGTTTTATGTATGCGCTGGTCTATACAAGACCAGACATTGCCCAAGCAGTGGGAGTCCTTAGTCAATTTATGGCTAATCCTGGATGGGTACATTGGGATGCAGTGAAGAGAGTGTTCAGATATTTGTAGGGTACTTCTGAGTATTCCTTATGTTATCATGGTTATCCTATAGGACCTTGGCATTCACTTTGTATCCATGGATTTGTGGATACAGATTGGGAAGGTGACATCGATAGTAGGAGATCCACCAGTGCTTATGTGTTCACTATGTTTGGTGGTGCTATTAGTTGGATGAGTAAGTGGTAACCTGTGGTCGCTTTGTCCACTATTGAAGCTGAGTACATGGGAGAAACTCATGCTTGTAAAGAAGCCATTTGGCTTAAGATATTGTGTTCTGATGTTGGGTTTGATGTAGGGAAGATTACTATTTGTTATGACAGTTAGAGTGCCATATGTTTGGTGAAGAATCCTACTTTCCATGTGAGGACTAAGCATATTGATGTCTATTACCATTTTGTTCATGACATGGTAGAGGATGGGAAGGTAAACTCAGAGACAATTGACACTTTGACGAATGTTGCAGATTCCTTGACAAAACCTGTGAGCATAGAGAAGTTTAGATGGTGTTTAGAGTCTATGGGCCTCTTGGCCCCTAGCAATTAAATCATGTTGTTGATACCCCCTTTGCTCTTGCAAGGTGTTTGACAAGTGGGAGAATATTAAAAAAAGTGTCTCAACCTTGCAACTTTGAAAGGTTACTATTCTTCCCAATTTTGGTCTTTTCGAATACCCTTTATCTTGAAGAATGATCTAGAACTTTCAAAGTTTCCAAAAGGGCTAAAAATGGCGGGACTTACTATTTTTAGTAACTTTACATTTGACCTTGGATTGACCTAAAACTTTCCCAGAAGGTGCGGAACAGCTAAGTAAACATCTCAGGTGAGTTTCGACTCAAGATCATATTTGGATTGTGAGATATTAAAGTTTCTATTTTTTGAAACTCCTGAAAAAGTTTTGAACTCAATTTTGAGGCACTTAGAGGTCCCTAAATGCTCTAAAAATTTTCGTAACTGATGAATTGGGTTACATGGTGATAGATCTCTTCACAAGCTTTCTGATGCATCAAACGGTTCGTCAATCAGACACCCGGATCAAAAGTTATGGCCTTTGGAAGTTGGACCTCCTTTTTTGGGAAATGTAAAAATGTGTTGGACACATAAAAGAGCTGTAAAGGGGAGAGTTACATGTGTTGGTGTGTGTTTTGGCACATCACAAGGCATCTTTGATTGGAGATAATTTGGGCGCCACTTTTGGGTGGTTTTAGCTCATGGTTTTGTAATTACCGTTGATGGTTTACTGTATTGTATCTCCTATATATCAGGAGCTTGAGATGGAGGTTCTGTGTAAGAGTCTTATAGATGTTGAATTACCTCCTAGATCTCTGGTTGGTTATACTCCTGTGAAAGCTTGTTCTGCAAGTATATTGTAATCTTCTTGATTCTTGAATAATATATTGGGCAGCTTTGGAGTGTGGGTTTTTTACCTGAAAGGGTTTTCCCCACGTATATCTTGTGTTGTGAGTTTTGTATTTTGTGTTGTTATTACCTTTTTGTTAATGTGCATCTTAATCTATAACTATAAAGGATAAAAATTTGCATAAATCTTTCTTCAGTAGATTAGTGTAGGAAGCGTTTCTGCATACCTTGCTTCCTTTCAAGTTCATAATTCAATGTGCGGACCACCAAAATGCTTACCATTTGAATCATACACACCTTTGACATCCATAACCTCTTCCTCAAAACCACATGGCAAGATATTCATCTGCAATAGAATGCAGAGCATTCCAATCTATCACTAACATTGTCATTACACTGTCATTGTAGAGTTTGATACTTTGTCAACTCTATCTTTCACACCGAAGGATTTCAAGACCTGAATCTTTGGATTTAGACTCCTTTGTTATGTACCATCATTACCTTAAAACCACGGAGAAAAAATCTTTATAGCAGAGAATTGCAAATTGAAGAACTGTGGCCCTATCATAGTTTCTATTTAGCAAAAGCCTTAGGAAAATCTTCAACAAGTTGTACCTGACTACGGAGCACCAAAATGAAGGAATATCATGCTTATGTGTATTCTCCATCATACTACACTTAGTAGCTTCTCCGAATCAATACTTAGGATATCATACTTAACCAGACCAACACAACTATACATGTATACCTTACTGAACCTCTTCGGACCAACACAACTATGTATTTACCTTTTGTTGCCATCAATGACAACACTGCTCACTGCCATGCTCATCAGTCTCTTCATCATCATGCTTATGTTGCCAACAATATATAACTAGTCAATCATCCCTAGATAAACTATGCATTTGACACTTGTAATTTGTACACCATTACATAAAATATGGTAAGTGTGTTAGATGGTTGAGGTATGAGTATATTGTCTAGTTTGCATTCATGTGTGGAGTATGGTTTTTGACTGAACTACATCATTAGGGATAATAGTTGATATATCTTTGGTCACATACATTAGTTTTTTCCTACTTTGAAGAGGTTTTTGGTCTTACATATGGTAAACCAACACATTGAAGCTTAGTGATAATTTAATTGAAGTTATTTTGTGCATAGGATATGGTTTTTTCTTGAGATAAGTTATGTTTATTCATTTTTCTTTAATTGTCCTATATTAAAACCTTAGGAAATATTCCCTTGGCCTAGCAAATCCAAAATAAGAAGCTACTCTTTCTCATAAATTAGACCAAAGTTATCCTTGCCTGATCATAACTTGCAAGTATGATTGCTTAAGCTAAATTTCACAGTGGCTAAAGGTATGGCTTATCTTTAGGGTTTAAGGTTCATAGTTTATAGTTAAATTTTAGTTTTAGGGTTTATAGTTCATAGTTTTAGGGTTTATAGTTAAATATGACGTTTTAGGGTTTATAGTTTGTAGTTTTAGGGTTTATTGTCCATAGTTTTAGGGTTTATAGTTAAGTTTAGCATTTTACCTAGGTTTATAGTGAACATAGTTTAGGGTTTATCAAAAAATACATAAAAAACATGTATTAAACCAACTTGGAGGTCTTCAGAAATGAAGAGTTTGGTGGGAGGAGGTGATAGGTGCAAAAAATTGGTCAGAAATCTAGCCGAAAATGTGGTGGCAGGGGCTTTGGTAATGGATACCCATTCTGCTCCAAGGTTCTCACTATCGCTATATGTGGGGGAAAAATGAGCCTTAGGGATTTTTAAAAAAATTAAATACGTTTAAGAAATGTGTACCCATTTAGGTTAAGATGTCGGTTCCACGAAGACATTTTTGCTGAACACTTATCTATCAAAGGATCCCTTAATTTGGATTTACAACACCCTTGAAAAAGAGGAAATCCTAAATACTTTCTTGGAAGCGTTCCTTTTTTGAAATCCATGATTTTGAGAATTTCCCTTTGTTTTTTAGGCTTTGTAAAGAAGAAGTAAATTTCTAACTTATTGGCATTGACCTCATGACTCGAAGCACTAGCATATAATTCCATAATGTTCTTTATTATTGCCGCTTCCCTTCTCTTGGCTACACCAAATAACATTGTGTCATCAAAAAATTGCTGATGAGTTACCATAGGAACATTATTGGTTACTGAAATGTCTTCCCACTTTCTTATAGATGCCTCCATATTGATGTATCTCCCCAATGCCTCAGCCATAATTATAAACAGGAATGGAGAAATTGGGTTGCCCTGCCTTAAACCCCTAGAAGCTTCAAAGAAACCATTAGTACTACCGTTGATTATCACCGAAAATTTTGAATTGGAAATGAAACTAAAAATCTAGTTAATCTAAAAATGAATTGAAACCAAATGCATTTAACACTTTCATTAAAAAGTGTCAGTCAACTCTATCATGTACTTTTTTAATATCTAATTTGATCAACATACTACTTTTTTTGTCAATCCAACTATATGCATAAGGGTAAGTGCACAAAGATGGGGGACCAAAAGGGGGTCTTAAGATGCCACTCTTTTCTAAAATCAGGAAAGACTGATGTTGGATGTGAAATTGAAGATAGTTATGTTAGGGTTAGCCGGGAGAAGATATCAATTAAATGCAAATAAAGATTAAATAGCTGAATGGAAATACACAAAAATAATAAGAGCGAGAGACAATTTTAATGTGGTTCACTCAAACTCGGGCTACATCCACCAACAGAGAGTCTAATATTATTATCCAGTAAATCAAAACCGATTACAACTAGCAATCCCTGCAACTCAATACCGCTACAAAATTCTACAATACATCATAAGAAACCCTAACCCTTAGCCGCTTTTATCAAGCCTTATGTCGGTTACAAATTAGGGTTTTTTTATGTCGACCAATACAAAAAATAACTCCTGACGCCTTTATAAAATAGGGTTTTTTTATGCTGCCCTTGGACCCCGCAAGGGGCGCTGCCTCTTGACCCCGTTAAATAATTTGGGGGGAAACCGTGCCGATAAAAGTGGGGTAAATTTAACCTCTGAGTCTGATCAGGCTCCATATAACAACAAGTTACACTCAAAATTTGAAGATACAACAAAAACAAGAGTCCTAGTGCTCCGAATCTAGTTTCTAAACTACTAATTTTTCTCTAAAATGGTTGAGATTAAGGGGTTCAAAAAGGGGGAGCATACAAATTGGTCTTATTTTTTTCAAAAAAATATAACAGAGTTTGATGTGCTCACCCTAGAAAATGTTAACTTTTTTTAGTATTTCAAAAATCGCTTTAGTGAGAAATTAGCTAACACCATGTAGTTTATCCCTATTTTTTCTGATAATTTTTTCATGAATAATTGATTTTTTACTAATTTTCAAAGTGGACACATCCTGAAAAATAGAAAATTGAGTGTGCTCCTCCCTAATTTTTTTGAAAACTAATTAAAAATTCAATTTTTTTTAATACGTGTAGAATAGAGTCTAGTTTCTAAAAATGTAATTTATTTAAAATTTTGATGAACGGTTAAAGAAAATGTCAAAAATACCACACTGGTTTTTGACAAAAAAATGGATACACTAACAAAAGAAACTAAAGATGAAATCCTTAACATACTCAAAACGTGAAAAAAATTATATGGTTAGAAAGCTAAGAGAGAGCTTAAGATTATGGTGGTATTTTTTTGACTTGTCATTGAAACACATGCAAACCTAATGGGGAGCGCACTCCAGATTGTGTAATTTTTGTTGCAATCTGGAAAAACATGTCTTTGGACTCCCAAAACATAGTCCAAGCCTTTGGTTTGGAAGCCCAAGGCAAATCCAAGCCAAAGGCTTGGAAATTACCAAATTAAAGCATAACATGAGTGCGTTATAATGTGCTCACGTTATGGTGAAATAAATTCATCTCTCTCTCTCCCTCCTTACCCCTCTCTATTATTCTCTCTCTCTCCCTCCCCCTCTAGGTCTCTCTCTCTCCCCTCCTCTCTATCTCACCTCTTTACCTCCTACCCTCTCACTCTCTACTTCCCTCCCCTCTCTACCTCCTACCGTCTCTCTCACTCTCTACTTCGCTCATCTCTCTCTATTTAGGATTTGTCCTAAATACAGAGAGAGAGAGAGAGAGGTTTAGGGTTGCTCAGGTTTAGGGTTAGGGGTTAGGGGTCAGGGGTCAAGGTTTAGGGGCATTATTTAGATTTTATGATTTTAGGGTTGCTCAAGTTTAGGGTTTAGGGGTTAGGGCTTACCGTTTAGGGTTTAAGGCTTAGCGTTTAGGGTTTAAGGTTTAGGGGGTTAGGGGTTTACAGTTTAGAGAGAGAGAGAGGACCGATAGAGATTGGGAGATATATGGAGATAGAGAGTAAGGGACATGTCTAGAGACATAGGGAGAGAGATTGAGAGGTAGAGGGACAATAGAGATAGGGAGATAGATGTTTAGGGTTTAAAGGTTAGGGGTTAGGGTTTAGGGGCATTATTTAGGGTTTAGGGTTTATGGTTTAGGGTTAGGGGTTAAGGTTTAGAGGTTTAGGGTTTAGGGTTTATAGAGGGAGAGAGAGGATTGATAGGGAGATATAGAGGAGACCAAGGGGAGAGATAGGGGAGACAGAGAGTGAGGGACATAACCAGAGACATAGGGAGATAGATTGAGAGGTAGAGGGACGATAAAGCTAGGGAGATAGAGGTTTAGGGTTTAGGGGCATTATTTAGGGGAGAGAGAGAGAGAGAGAGAGAGAGAGAGAGAGAGAGAGAGAGAGAGAGAGAGAGAGAGAGAGAGAGAGAGAGAGAGAGAGAGAGAGAGAGAGAGAGAGAGAGAGAGAGAGAGAGAGAAGAGAGAGAGAGAGAGAGAGAGAGAGAGAGAGAGAGAGAGAGAGAGAGAGAGAGAGAGAGAGAGAGAGAGAGAGAGAGAGAGAGAGAGAGAGAGAGATGCTTGGGTTTAGGGGTTTGGGGTTTAGGGTTACTTAGGGTTAGGGTTTAGGGGTTAAGGGTTAGGGTTTAGCCTTGGGCATTATTTATGGTTTAGGGGTTAGGGATAGACGTTTAGGGTTTAGAGAGGGAGAGAGGACTGATAGGGAGATAGAGAGTGAGGAACATGGCTAGAGACATAGGGAGAGAGATTGAGAGGTAGAGGGATGATAAAGATAGGGAGACAGGGGAGAGATCTAAGGAGATAGAGGTTTAGGGTTGCTTGATTTTAGGGTTACACGGGTTTAGGGGCATTATTTACAGTTTAGGGTTTAGTGATTAGGGTTTAGAGAGAGAGGACCGATAGGGAGATATAGAGGAGATCAAGGAGAGAGATAGGGAGATAGAGAGTGAGGGACATGGCCAGAGACATAGGGAGACAGATTGAGAGGTAGAGGGACAATAGAGATAGAGAGATAGAGGTTTAGCGTTGATTGGGTTTAGGGTTTAGGGTTTTGGGTTAGGGTTAGGGTTTAGGGACATTATTTAGGGTTTAGATGTTTATGGTTGCTCGGGTTTAGGGGCATTATTTAGAGTTTAGGGGTTTAGGGTTGCTCGGGTTTAGGGTTGCATGTCAAAAGCAATCTCTCTATCTTTATCTCTCTCCCTCCCCTCTTTACCTCATCTCCCATCTCTCTCTCTCTCTCTCTCCCTGCTTTACCTCCTACTCTCTCCCTCCCCTCTATACCTCCTACCCTATCTCTCTCACCTCTATGTCCTCCCCACTTTCCATGCACTTAAAACACTTATAAATTTCCATGCATGACAACACTTAAGAATTTCCATGCATGAAAGCACTTAAACTTTCCATGCTTGACAAAAAATGCTCGCGTTATAACATGAGTGCATTTTGGTGAACCAAAAAAAATGGGCAAAAAGCATGTGGGATCCATGATTCAGTCCCACATGCTCTGTTTTCCCCGCTTTTCATGTACAATTAGACAACAAAACACTTTTTTATGGTTTTGACATTTTGACAATCATTGTTTGCTTAATCCACCACCTTTCTTTGGTTTTTCAATGTAGAAGAAGTAAATTGGATGTTTTTAGACATAATTTGATTATTTAAACTAATAGTTCCATGTTTCATATTGTTTCAATGCTAATTTTCATATATTTAGATTGAATTGATAATATATGTTTTTTTTCTTAATTTCACTAATCCTATTAGAGCTATATAGAATTCAACATTGAATATGAATGAACTTTCCAAAAAGATCAAATTTTTGAGGATTCGACAACTCGAATCTCTAAATCTAAGGTATGTTCTTTATGTATTTGTTTACTTCACTTTATGATTATGTTAAATCATGAAATCTCATGTTATAGGACAGTCATGAGAGAAGTGAGAGGATTATCATTTTGATTTGTTAAATTATCATGAGAAAGTGAAAATTTGTATTTATTTGAGATAACAATCTACGACAACAAGCCATATCACCATAGGAAGGAAATCATCAAGATAGTATTCGGTATATATTTATGAAGGGAGTCTTATCAACATTCAAGGATAATCCTAAACTAGAGCAAGGCCATGGAAATAGTTTCACTGTGGAGTAGATGTGCAATCACATGTTGCTATTACTCTGATTCAAACACTAACCTAAACAATTAGAAGGATACCAAGGGAAATCATGTTAGTCAATGAATTATCATCATGTTAAAATCAAGCTAAGGATTGCCACTTGAGCATACTCACTTGGAAGAACTATCATATTAGCCTAAAGACTAAATTATACCACAATAGCTATCATGCAACCCTAGGAATAGTTATGACCTCTCACCCATGGGTAGGATAGAACTGATACACAAGGTGGCAATCAAGACTAAATGATAAGTCAATTAATTTCAAATCCATGCAAAAAGATATCCATGATACTATATAAACATATATAGGTGGTCTTGAAAGGATATTCATATGGTAGGGAAGATTGCCATCAACTAAAAGATAACCATACATGTCATTGGCATAGTTATTATGAAAATTATAATCACAATGAGGTTGTCTTTAATAGATAGTGATTTGTCTCGTAGTTATTAGATAGTTAAGGAAGATAGAGTATTGATATTGGTGGGTGCATAGCCTTTTCATGATTTAATGAAAGAGTCATGCATCATGAAGTAGCAGTAAAGATCAAAAGGACACCAAATTTGGTGAAGCTGCAAAGAGAAACTAAATTTGACACTTGATTATAATTTCACAACCAATTTGACTAGGAATGGGAGAGGGATTAGAGAAGCAATTTGTCCTAAATAGGAATGAATATGTTGCATCTTTAATCAAACTTGTCATGTTTTTAGATCTTTGTGTTTCATTTTTCGTTTATCTCAATTTTTTGCTAGCTAGTAGGAGGTTGCTCTACATACACTATTTTAACAAAAATATGATAGAGGAAGAAAGTAATAAAATAGAACCTAAGACAAGTTCAAGCAAAATGTTTGATAAGATATGTTAAGAAAATATGAATTAACCTAGAGATTGTGCCTACCACCATTTGTAAATGTTGACCATATCTTGGCCATTGATGTAATGCTAAAAACTTAGTATGGAAAAGTTGATTTCTATATATAGAGAGAGCTAAAAGACATTGTAAGTGTTGGAAGAGTTCCTTTGCATTGCTATGATACGTTCTTAAATATCATCTGAATGATGAATGTTAGTTACTCCATGAAGTACAAGAATGCTATGATATATGTCATCTTGCCTTGTAATTCGAATGTTATCCTAGCTTAATCTTGATTTGTAAAAGATTGCTAGTATATGACATGTGGGCGATCTTTATGTTTTGGGTTGGACCACCCTAGGAAACTATAAAATTTTAGATTTATAATCATTTATTCACTTTAATTATATGATTATATTTTGAGATTTGTGTATGAGATTACTTTACTCTATTGTACGAAGATGGACTAATTTATCTATGTTTTATTCATGATGCATATATAAATCAACATCATGCCAAGGAAACGAGCAAAGACTAACTCTAGAAGAGCGTGAAGCTAAGAATGAAAAGAAAAGAGAAAGAATGAGGCCACTTCGTGAAAGTAGGAAATTGTCAACCATAGAAGAAGACATGCCACGAATTCAAGAGGAAAACGAATCATCTAGTCAAGCTAAGAGAGAGATGGAATTGGTGACACAAAGGCAATGAATGCCAAACTTCCATTCAACAAGGAAATTGAATCTCAAAGTTGGAGGCAATCCATCTTTCATAGGTCAAGTTGAAGGTACACCATCATTCTCTCTCAAATTGGAGGCACTCCATCTTTCATAGGTCAAGTTGAAGGTACATCTTCATTCTCTTCTCAAGTTGGAGGCACACCATCATTCACATGTCCAGTTGAAGGTACACCATATTCTCCATATCAACTTCAAGACTTTTCATCTTTTCCATCTCCAATTGAAGGTACGCCATCTATCCCATCTCAAATAAATATTAAAGAAATTCCTAATACTGAGTGAACTTTACCATTGAAAATGCCTCCTAGAATTTTGTATAGAAAGCCTAAGTTTCTAATTGATATCAATGAGAATGTTTTGAAGCCCATGCAGGATAAGATTCCCAAGTGTACTTGCTAAAGATATGCCAATAAGATATATAAATCATTCTTGAGAACTTAAACGAAACCAGAAGATGTCAACTATTTTGTTGAATTGATGAGAAATCTAAAATTTAGGCCCATTATGAAGATTCTTGGCCTAAGAACATTGAATGTTTCAATCGAAAAATCAATTGTAAAGAATCTAATGTGTGCATATGAGAGCATGGGTTCCACCTCATGCACCAAGGATAGTAATGTCACACAACGTGCCATTACGTCGACAATAGTAAGCCATCAAACAAAGAAAGCTCGCCTCATTAGAAAGACAAGTGAAGCATTGAAAATAAGTAGAAAAACTCTAATGAGAGCCATTCGAAGGCATGAAAGAGTTGAGGATCCAAATAACAATGAATTGTGGGCATTCTCTGGGAGACTCCCATAGAAAGACAAAGCTGTTGTTGAAGCCTTGAAATCCCTCATTGAAGAATTTTGGAAAAATAACACAAGGGTATCTCCTAATGCAAGAGATGTTGTAAGAAGGAGAATTGGTTGTTGAAACATGAGCCACATCCAAAGCATTTTTTGGATGTGACTCAAACATATGTTTTCAAGAAGTTTCAAGAGATGTATCCTCAAATCAAAATTAGTCAATGGTATTTTGAAATGGTAAAGCCTTTTTATGTCAAAATAAATCACACACGCACAACTTGTTGTTGAAGAGTACATATTGAGTTTTCTAATCATTATGATTATAGATATATGTGTGTAGGTTTGCCTACTAACGATGTTTTGTAGGAGTGTAATATAAAGTGTCTACCTAGATCTTCAAGAGATTTCATATCGAGCATCTTATGTCAAAGAGTGGATGGTCAATTATTCTACAAGAACTTATGCTTGGATGGCACATGTGACCATTGTGGTGGGTTGCAACATTTGCCAATTTGTGAACATATGGAGAACACACATGCAATTAAGAATGGACTAGTAAGTTTTGGCAAATATAAGACAGTGGCATATAGTCTAAAAGATGGTAAAGAAACAAAAATGTGTGAATTAGTCATTGAAAAGATTCTAGTGTATCAGTTTATCTCTATTTTCCTATGAACACCAAACCCTGCTACTTTTCCTCTTGTACCTCTGATGATCAATATTTGCCTTATCATTATTACAAATTATGCTATTTGAATACTCCAATTGTTCCTCTAGATCTTAATTCTCCCTTATCTCTTCTTGAAGAAATTCATTTTCACCTTGCTTGAAGATAGATATATTTCCTATATTCTCATCTAAAAGGCCAAACAAATCCATTGCTAATTCAAAAGCGCTTTTCTTTAAACCTTTATCCCTCTCTTCTTTAAGAACTCTTCAACTTCTTTTCTGCCGACCCTTCTTCTGGAGCTTTTTTGTTGAACTACAAGGGTAGATTCTTTAATTTCTCCTTCTTCCTCTATTTCTTGATTATTCACATTGATCCCCTTGTCCTCTGTCTTTGTTTCCTCTTGATCTATTTTCTTTGTATTCTCCTCTAGGAAAGGTGTTGAAAGGCCTTCAATCTCTATCTTTTGACTCCATCCTCCACTTTTTGAGATTATCTCTAATTTATTTGGAATAGCTCTTGCCAAATTAGGATTTAAACAAATCCTAGCATAAATTCCAAATTCTCCCTTTGTTGTAGAATCATCTACTTTAACAAAGGCTTCTATGAAATTTCCTTTTTCTTTCAAAATATCTTCCTCCTAGTATTCTACAAGGAGATTGTATAATCTTACCCACATTGGTGTGATTTGAATATTGTGATTAAGTGGGTCAAAATTAGGTTCCCACTCTTTTATATATATATTCCAACCCCATCCATGATCCATCATGATTATAGATATATGTGTGTAGGTTTGCCTACTAATGATGTTTTGTAGGAGTGTAATATAAAGTGTCCACCTAGATCTTCAAGAGATTTCATATCGAGCATCTTATGTCAAAGAGTGGATGGTCAATTATTCTACAAGAACTTATGCTTGGATGGCACATGTGACCATTGTGGTGGGTTGCAACATTTGCCAATTTGTGAACATATGGAGAACACACATGCAATTAAGAATGGACTAGTAAGTTTTGGCAAATATAAGACAGTGGCATATAGTCTAAAAGATGGTAAAGAAACAAAAATGTGTGAATTAGTCATTGAAAAGATTCTAGTGTATCAGTTTATCTCTATTTTCCTATGAACACCAAACCTGCTACTTTTCCTCTTGTACCTCTGATGATTCAATATTTGCCTTATCATTATTACAAATTATGCTATTTGAATACTCCAATTGTTCCTCTAGATCTTAATTCTCCCTTATCTCTTCTTGAAGAAATTCATTTTCACCTTGCTTGAAGATAGATATATTTCCTATATTCTCATCTAAAAGGCCAAAACAAATCCATTGCTAATTCAAAAGCGCTTTTCTTTAAACCTTTATCCCTCTCTTCTTTAAAGAACTCTTCAACTTCTTTTTCTGCCGACCCTTCTTCTGGAGCTTTTTTGTTGAACTACAAGGGTAGATTCTTTAATTTCTCCTTCTTCCTCTATTTCTTGATTATTCACATTGATCCCTCGTCCTCTGTCTTTGTTTCCTCTTGATCTATTTTCTTTGTATTCTCCTCTAGGAAAGGTGTTGAAAGGCCTTCAATCTCTATCTTTTGACTCCATCCTCCACTTTTTGAGATTATCTCTAATTTATTTGGAATAGCTCTTGCCAAATTAGGATTTAAACAAATCCTAGCATAAATTCCAAATTCTCCCTTTATTGTAGAATCATCTACTTTAACAAAGGCTTCTATGAAATTTCCTTTTTCTTTCAAAATATCTTCCTCCTAGTATTCTACAAGGAGATTGTATAATCTTACCCACATTGGTGTGATTTGAATATTGTGATTAAGTGGGTCAAAATTAGGTTCCCACTCTTTTATATATATATTCCAACCCCATCCATGATCCATGGCCCCCCTGTAAAATACTTTCTTTTCTCTCAGATTCACATATGATTAAGATAAAGTCTTTAGGAAAATTCTAACAATCACCAATTCTCCCCATTATAATTTACACCATTTACTAATTCTTGCCCAAATAGGCCATAGATTAGCCCATTTTATAATAAAAGCTTTTTCTTTTAGGGATTGAACAGAAGAAACACGATTTTTTTATTGCGAAAGTTTTAAGATTTTCTATGATGATCTGTTTCCCAGTGGAACTCTATTTACTTCAGATACATAATTAGGTACTTGATCCTCTCTAAGATTCTCTTCCTCAATTTCTGTGTTTGCCTTCTATTTAAAGATGACTTCCCTTCTATCATCTCTGTGCAACCCTCTTTGTCTAATTTGTTCCAAATTTGTTTGTCTTTTCAGCTTCCAAAAAGGGCTTTCCCATCTCCTTGAACCATAGGGTTTATAATTAAAATTTCTATTGAAACCCTTCCAATCCCTTTCGATTTCTTTTCCCTTTCTTCTACTTTCTTCTTTGTATCCTTCTGATATTCCTACTTCTTCATTCCTGCAACTATCTGCTCGTTCCCTAAACGGAAATCAATCTCTGCTCTGATATTGAGCCATCTCTCATTCTTTGTTAGAGATTTTTATTCTTTTGGTTAGTCCAAAGGGAATTATTGTGTACATGAAGGATCCCCATTTTGTCGCAAATGTAAAAAAGTTCTTAAAAGTTGAAATTACAAAGGTTTTTTATTATTATAAATTTGTTTTAAGGCAGGGCTGAAATTTTGTATTAACAAACCTTGCAGATAGATTTAACAAGAAAAAAATCAACATGGGCAAGAGGGTTATGAGCTTGTACACTTTTCTTGCTACATTGATCACAGGATTTCATTCTCTTTAAGTAAAGAATGCTATTAGCATGCAATGACAGAATATGGTAATTCACTTAATTCATCTCACATAAGAGAAAGTAAAATCAACAGGTTGCCAAGAGAAACAACATAATTGATTACAGACAACGACACATGTAATATCACAATGTGTATAATAGAACTAGAACTAGACAAGAAAAATCAAATGAAGGAAAAAAATAGTAGTAATATCTCTAAATTAAAATTTTAGACATTGATAGAAAAGAAAAAAAAGGGGAATAAAAAGGTAAAAACTTTATTAGAAAAAACAAAAAAAATAAAAATACAACAAAACAAAAGGAACACACTTTATCCAATACGAGGAGAAGGAAGTATTGGTGCCAATTTATCATATGGAACCCAAAAACAAAAATTTCACTAGAGATTGTGATGAATAAAAAGTTCTTACAAGTTGAAATTACAAAGGTTTTTTAATATTATAAATTTGTTTTAAGGTGGGGCTGAAATTTTGTATTAGCAAACCTTGTAGATAGAGTTAACAAGAACAAAATCAATATGGGCAAGAGGGTTATGAACTTGTACACTTTTGGTGCTCCATTGATGTGGGTTTCATTCTCTTTATGTTAAAAATGCTATCAGTATGCAATGGAAGAATATGCTAATTCACTTAATTCATCTCACATAAGAGATTAGTAAAATCAACAAGACAAGAGCAGCAACAAAATCAATTATAGACAATGACACATGTCAAATCACAATGTGTACGATATAACTAGACAAGTAAAGGATTAAATACTCCTAAAAAATTTCAACAGCACTGCTGAAATAATTTAGGAAGCCCACCTCCATGGGACCACAACCTAATATCTCTAAATCAAGATTTTAGAAAGATTAATAGAAAAAGAGAAGTAAAAAAACAAGATAAAAAAAGTAAAAATTTGATACTATTTTATTGAGATTAATAAGAAAATCAAAATGAAAGGGAAAAAACCAGTAATAATATCTCTAAATTAAAATTTTGTATTAGCAAACCTTGTAGATAGATTTAACAAGCATAAAATCAACATAGACAAGCAGATTATGGACTTATACACTTCTTGCTTCATTGATGTGGGTTTCATTCTCTTTAAGTAAAGAATGTTATCAATATGCAATGGTAGAATATGTTAATTCACTTAATTCATCTCACATATAAGAGAGTAAAATCAACAGGACACCGAGAGCAGCAGCAAAATCAATTATAGACAACGACAAATGTAATATCATAATTATTCAGATTGATGTGGATCAATTTGGAGCTGGAAATTACACCACAGTGCATGAGACAATAAATTATGTGCCTGACAACAATATGCAAAGGACTATCATCCACATCAAGTCAGACACATATATGTGAGTCTAACTTGGGTTGAGTAAATTTGTTTCAAGTTTTTACGGGTATGTAACTATTTAAGATCTTCCCTCATTTTGTATGTGATCATTTACATCCATTTGACTTTTTGTATGTCTTGATTGATTACAAAGAAAAAGTAATAATTAGTATAACCAAAGCCAATATCAGCTTACATGGAGATAGTGTAGACAATACACATATTCAATGGAATGAGACAACTGCAACTTCTGGGTCCACTCCTTTGTATCACTTGATATTGAAGCCCCATACTTCATTGCTAAAGACATTAGTTTTCATGTGAGCCCTTTTTTTTATGAATATTACCTATCAACTTTATATTAAAAAAGATAAATAGTATAATATTCCAAAAAGGAGAGTAGTAAAAAGGTATACCCATCAAGTTCAAGACATAGCAAATTAACAAAGTTCATAGACGAAATAACAAAGGGCCAAACCTGAAAGAGACAACTAAACATGCACTAATAAAATATTTATGAACATGATAATTCTGCATTCCAAGGAACACAATCTGTAGTAGTGAGAGTAGTAGAAGATAGATCTACATTTTATAAGTGTAGGTTTTTTGGGCAACAAGACACTCTTTTAGATGAATCAGGATACCACTATTTTGAGCAATGTTATATAGAAGGAAAGGTGGATTTCATTTTTGGAAACAGTCTATCTCTTTACAAGGTGAACAAAATTAAATTCTTCACCAGTCTCTTTGCTTTTTCCTTTTTTTTTTTTTTGAAAATAGTGATTTAGGTCTGATTCAAAAATGTGAACAGGGTTGTGAGATCATTTCCCTTGGGCATTATGTATGATTGAAAGATAGAAATTATGCTATTTTTCAGGACATTCGCTTCCAAGTTGATGTTCATTTCTCTTTATTTACTAAAGTTATGACTTCCTCTAATATGCTTATGCAAATTCAAGTACAAGCTAGCAAGGTTGCACTTGAAGTGACTTATCTCCAAGAGCTCTTGGACCACTTGGGAAATACTCCTTGCACTCTTGCTAGGGTACTGTAGGCCCCCTCTTTTGCTCCTCGAGGGTGTTGATGAGGTCACAACTAGTCTACTAGAAGAGATCAAGGATCCTAATCCCGTGGATCTCATTTCCCAGGGAATAATAATAATGTAGCATGCGGATGGTCTTAGCCTTAAAGGCCACCTTCAACCTCTTCTAATAGGTGTGGTGCTCATGGTTGACATGACTTTGGCAAGTTTCCTTGCCTGGAGCTAGCCATTTCTCTAGTTTATGCTCATCCACCCTTGGACGCTACTCCTCAAGAGGAGGGAGCTCTCATTGGTTGGTAGTCGATTGATGATTTTGCCCCCGATGATGTCTCAGGCAAGCTCGATGATAATGATCCTCCTTTGATTGGTGTTGCTATAGCTACTTAGTTGATATGTTTGGGCTAGGCCCTTTGTTATTTCATCTTTGTTTTGGATTTGGTCCTACCTAGATTGTGGGTGTGCCTCTCTACCACTATGTCTTTTTTAAAAATAATATTGTACTATTATTTTTATTAATGAATAGTTAAATAGGAAGAAAATAGAAGAAAAAATAAATGTCAAAATTCTTATTGAGTGGTAGTTGCAATAAGGAAGGGGTCCCATGAAACCAAAAAAAATGCTACAACATAAATTAGAATCTTTTCCTCCAAATTAAGAGCTCCTACTTTTTAGTTTGTTGATTTTGAGTACGTGCATTTGGGGTGTGGCTGAAATCTTCCTCCACTAGCTTTGAAAAATTTCTACCAATTTTTAGATTCCCACCATTTAATTTAAGAAATATTTTGGAGAGAAACTTTTTTATTTAATTATTTTTAAACTTTTTATTTGTAGGTCCTAAAAACTGTACTAAATCATTTAGCATTAAACTAAACTATTGTAAAAAGAACTCATGGGACCACTAGCTTCAATAAATTTTGGAGCTCAATATTTTAAGCCTACCAAGCAACTTAAAAAATTCATAGGACCACCCACTTTAAATACTCTTAAAAAAAATCAGCAACATTGCTGAGATAATTTAAGAAGCCCCTCCGTAATATCTCTAAATCAAAATTTTACAAAGATTAATAGAAAAAAAGAAGTAAAAAAAAGATAAAAAAGTAAAAAATTGTTACTATTTTATTGAGATTAATAGGAAAAATCAAAATGAAAGGGAAAAAACTTAATAAAAAATAAGGGTATAAAAAGGTAAAAACTTTATTAAAAAAACAAAACAAAAAAACAAAAAAAAAACAATAAAACAGAAAAAAAACAAAACAAAACAGAAGGAACAAATTTTATCAATACAAGGAGTTATCATATGGAACCCAAAAACAAAAAAATTCAATGAATAAAAAGTTCTTACAAGTTGAAATGACAAAGGTTTTTTAATATTATAAATTTGTTTTAAAGCAGGCTGAAATTTTGTATTATCAAACCTTGTAGATAGATTTAACAAGAACAAAATCGACATGGGCAAGAAGGTTTTTGCTGCATTGGTGTGGGTTTCATTCTGTTTAGGTAGAGAATGCTATCAGTATGCAATGGCAGAATATGTTAATTCACTTAATTCATCACACATAAAAGAGAGTAAAATCAACAGGCCCCCAAGAGTAGCAGCAGAATCAATTACAGACAATGGCACATGTAATATCACAATTATTCACATTGATGTGGATCAATCTGGAGCTGGAAAATACACCACAGTGCAGGAGGCAATAGATTCTGTGCCTGACAACAATATTCAAAGGACTATCATCCACATCAAGTCAGGCACATACATGTGAGTCTAACTTGGGCTGAGTAAATTTGTTTCAAGTTTTTATGGGTATGTAACTATTTAAGATCTTCCCTCATTTTGTATGTAATCATTTACAACCATCTGACTTTTTGTATGTCTTCATTGATTACAGAGAAAAAGTAATAATTAGTATAACCAAAGCAAATATCAGCTTACATGGAGATAGTGCAGACAATACACATATTCAATGGAATGAGACAGCTGCAACTTCTGGGTCCACTGCCTCCTCTGCATCACTTGATATTGAAGCCCCAGACTTCATTGCTAAAGACATCAGTTTTCATGTGAGCCAGTTCTACTTAAACATCATTCACTTTAATGATTAAAAAGTTAATAGCAATTTTACACCTTATTATTTATTTCTTAAGCAACTATGATCAGAAATATACAATGCATGCACTAATAAGATATACAATGCATGCACTGATAAAATATTTATGAACAGAATACTGCTGCATTCCAAGGAATACAAGCTGTAGCAGTGAGAGTAGCAGGAGATAGATCTGCATTTTATAGGTGCAACTTTTATGGGCAACAAGACACTCTTTTAGATGAATCAGGACGCCACTATTTTGAGCAATGTTATATAGAAGGAAAGGTGGATTTCATTTTTGGAAATGGTCTATCTCTTTACAAGGTGAACAAAAAAACTCTTCACCAGTCTCTTTTCTTTTTCCTTTTTTGTTTTTTTTTGAAAATAGTGACTTTAGGTCTCATTGAAAAATGTAAACAGGGATGTCAGATCATTTCCACTACAAATTATACTTATGGAGGTTATATTACAGCACAAGGTCGTAATACAAGTGCAGATGAGAGAACTGGATTTTCTTTTGTCAATTGTTCAATTGGAGGAAGTGGACCAACAAATTTAGGCCGAGCATGGGGAATCTATGCCCGTGTTGTATTTTCGTACACAGAAATGGCAGACATCATTACTCCTGAAGGCTGGACAGATTGGAACAATGACAGCCAAGTAGATTAGTAAGTGTACTGGCAACAACACCTTCAATTTCAATGAGTAATTGTTTTTTCTAGCAAACACCACAACACACTGGCTGTTCACTTAGAAACAGTTTTAACTTCAGCAATTTTATGTTAGTTTAGTATTGAGAAGAACAAAACTAACCTTAAATTGATTTGTGTTGTTCTTTCGTCTGGGAAATTGTCCATGAAACTAATATATGGATTTCCAATTTTTGCTCATCTGTGTTAGCTCTGCATACTTCGGAGAATACCAATCCAGTGGGCCAGGGGCTAACCCATTGAAGAGAGTAAGTTGGTCTCATCAACTCACGGACGATGAAGCTTCCCCATTCCTAAACAGATCTTTCATAGATGGTGACCAGTGGTTAGACTTGCAAAACTGTGAGGATCCAGAAACATCGTAATAGTTTGTACCATCCGATGTAGAAGATTTATAAGGACACATTGCACGATTTTAGATAATATTCTAAGATGTAGAACCACCTACAAATTCCATGTTTATGCCAGTTTCCTAGGAATATAACCAAATATGTTTGTGGATTCGTCTATATTGTTATTGAATTGTTAGTTCTTCATTTCAGAATAGTTATTTATAGCATCTGTACCTTTTAAGTTCTCGAATTCCAAATGTAGCTTGTAGTGTATATATATACTATTAGCTCAATTCAATATTGTCAGCAGAGAGGCATTTTACAATTACAGTGGAGATGAGAGCACTCATTTTCTATGTAAATATATAGAAAAAAATAATAATAATAAAAAAAAAATTGAAAAAAAAAAAAGAAAAAAATAAATTAAAAACTATTGAAGGACAAAAAACTGGAGAAAATCATGAAAAAATCAGAGAAACTTACTTTAGATATATATTTTTAAATATAAATATACTAGTGTAGTTTCAACCCAATTTAATCAATTTCTTAAATATTCAAAAAAATTAAAAATAATTATGACATTTAAATGAGATGGATAGAAGGATGGTTTGATTATGCCATATCTTTTATTTTACTAAATGGAATTTGATAGTATTAAAATCATGAAGGAAGATAATATGAGCTCAATTCAATATTGTCATTTATAATGTAGTTTCAACCCAATTTAATCAATTTCTTAAATATTCAAAAGAACTTAAAGATAATGTAAGAGTGTAGCTATGTGGATTATGACACATATATATGAGATGGCTAAAAGGGTGGTTGATTATGCCATATCCTTTCTTCTTTTACTAAATGGAATTTGATAATATTAAAATAACAAAGGAAGATAATATGAACTAACTAAATCACCCTCCCATTACAGTAATTAATTATAGGTGTCCTCTAAAAAACCAGATTTGACACAATGTGTATGATAGAAATGATTGAATTTAGAACTAGACAAGCAAAGGATAAAAAACGTAGGATAGAAATGATTTAAATTACTAGCAAAGGATTAAAGTCAAGCATTACTTAAATTTGTAAGGATTACCCAATTTAACCATCCTTGTGGAGTGGAGCTACCATTTCTATCATTTTCTATGTAGCACAATACTAGAGTATGACCCTATGCTCTACTCAAGAATATATGTCCTACATTTATGAAGGAATTGTTGATAGTCTAAACATTGTTGATGGTATAAATACCTTGTTTAGGATAAATGTATGATGCAAGACCATTACATGTGGAAAGATTTACAAATGTGGGTGTAATGATGAAAAAATGATTCGTAGTTTAGTTGTTTAAATTTTTAATTTTTTACACTACACATTAGATAAGGTTGTGTTTTAATAAATTCTAACTCTATTGTTCTAAACATAAAGCTAGAATGAAATCCTATCTAGATAATTTTTTTCTTTTTCTACTTGGACTAAGTGAAAGTGAGAGAATTGGGTTGAAAATTAGAAATAATAGAAAATGTACTTGTTGAAATACAAAATAGAGTATAGAATTGAAAACTATAAGAAATGAAGAACCTAGTGGCATAAGTTGGAGTCCTCTGTCTAGGGCATGGCCATGATGCACGAATGTCTGTGGGATGCATTGTCATTCATATTACATGTTGTCATCCAAAACTGTCGCAAAACTCACTTTTCCATAAAAAATGCTAAAATAGAGCTAAATGGACAGAGAAATGAAATGACAAGGAAAGGGGAAGAATGAGACAAAACCTTTGTGCATTTGTAAATCTTCAAAATCTGTTAGCTTGGATGGAAAGGAAGGTTGAGGCTACTTAGGAGCTTGCCACAAATGGTCAAGCCCCTATTTTGGTCTTTTGACATCCACAGGTAGCCAATCATAAAAAAGGAATGAAATATGTATGTGCTCTTAGCCTATGTGCATCTAGAACTAGAGAAAGCAAATGTAAATAATATGAAAATCACTTCTAGGTCTACAAGAAGCAATAATCTAGTGTGTGTAAATGACAAGTAGGAAATGAAAATCCCAATAAGTGCTAAGGAAACCAATGGATTCACAAATACTGTCAAAATAGAAATAAAAGGAGAGGTTTGAACACTATCACCTCACAACATGAAATGGAAGTAAAACCTACAAAAGATCACAAGCTAGATTTCTCCAAGGAAGTAAATATGAAAAGAAGATCATGTAGGATAACAAAGTGCTCAAAAAACTGTTGCAAGTATGGGCCTAACCGGTGTTGTCATTGATGTCAACATACTCCTATTGCATTGATGTCAAGGATTGGATGAGCTATGTGTTGATGATATTGAGAAAATTAGTCCTATCAGAAACAGAAAAGAACAGTAAAGACAGTGAAGCTCTGTGAAGTGAAGGTCCAAGCTAAGATGGAGATCAAGGAATGCACATCAAAGGGTTTGTAGATATGTGTCTAAAGATGATCCAGTCAAGATTTGAGAGGTTCGGATGAAGATTTGAAGAAGTTATGACCACTTGAGTGAAACCGGTTCTGGCAGGTGTTCAGAGGTGACAGAGTGACACAAATAGGTCTGGTAAGATCCAGAATTGCAATATCATGTTCTACGGATTTGATGGAGTGTTTAGGAAGACAATGTGAATTGACAACTCAATTGGGTCATGGTCTGGAGGTCCGCAAGCATTCATTCTAATGTGACAGTGATGACAAAATGTGTTCTTAAGGTTTTGGATGAAGATGAGGATGATTTCAGTAGATAGAAGTGGTATGGATGTTCTTGGTGATTCAAGCAAGCTTGTGGGGGTCTCTAGATTGTGTCCAGTTCATGTTGGTGATCTGCATTGAAGATTGAGCTTGTAATTAAAGACTTACTTCCAGATGATGAAGTTCTTCATAATCATGGCCGACCGGATGGTTTGCACACCTTCCGGATGATCTTGAAGGTGTTCTGCGAAGCATGGCATGTTCCTCAAAGAAGATTGAAGTCCCGGACATATGTGGCCGACTGTGTGGTGATTCGCATGAAGTCTTTTGTAATAAGACAAGTTGTATTTGTGTATTTTCTCTGTAATAAAATAAAGTATGTATTGTGCCGACTTTGATGATTATCTCAAAGTCGAGGTTTTGTATAAATAAGAGTTGTAAAGTCATTTCAAAGGTAGCAAGGAAGTTGAGAATGTGGTAGAGAGGAGAAGAGCAAAAGGCATAGCAGAAGTGTTGAACTTAAATGGAACTGACTCAAGCATGGTGAAGATGCTATTCTTCAGTTCAAGTATGTAATATTTATTATTCTGTAGATAGTGTGTCTCCTGTAGGCAGTGGGCCTCTTGTGAGCAGTGTGCTTGGGCAGTGAGCCCTAATTGGCATGTGCCATCTATTTTTCTTATTCTTCTAACAGAGAATAATCCTTGGGTTAATCACCCCGTGGTTTTTCCCTTGACCGGGTTTTCCACGTCAAAATCTTGGTGTCTCATGTGTTGATGTGTATCTGCTCTAGTGTTATGCTTTATGCTTTCATGAGTGATTAATTGATATGTTATTAAATAACAAAGAGGATTTAAGTGTTTGAATTAGAAGCAAGTTTTAGACAACTGATTCATCCCCCCTCTCAGTTGTCTGTCCTGAATCCAACAAACCAGTGTCAGATGCATCTGACAATGTTGACCAAGTGTCCATAGGCATGGGTTTTGGGCCATGAGGCCAAGTTGGACGCCCATTCCAAGATAGAGGCAATTTTGCCTTGTATTTTCTATATAAACAAGTGCTTTGAGGAGGAGTTGTAGTATGTGATTGACAAGTACTATTATACTATCAGATTGACTCCAGACACAGGTGTCAAAGACTATTGAAGCTTGCATTGCAAGTGTATTGTAAACCATATTTAGTTTTGATAATACATTGTGCAGGTTTTTGAGTGTGGGGTTTTTCACCCAATAAGGGTTTTCCCCACGATATATCTTGTCTCTCTTCTTCTATCTTCTTTTTGGTTCTATGTGTATTACTACAATATCTCTGTTATGTGTTTCATGTTGCTATAATTGTAAAGATTAAATTGAATTTGCATAGCTCTCCCCTCATTAAATTAGTGTAGGAAGTGATTTTCGCGCACCTAGCTTCCTTTCAATTGGTATAAGAGCTTGATCACCTTTGGTCCTAGTTGCTGGGTAGGGGTCTTTTGAGCTGATCTTAAGTTGAGTGGGAGTCTATGTAGAGTATTCTGAATCTTATTGCAGCAAGGAGATGGCAAGCACATCCGGAAGGATAGAGGTGGAGAAATTCAATGGCACTAATTTCGAGCCGTGGAAGCTCAAGATGGAAGACATGCTTGTTGATAGAGACCTCTAGGAAACTATTAGTGGAACAAAACCTATGGCAATGTCACAAGCTGACTGGGATCTCAAGGATCGGAAGGCTAAGGGTCTCATAAGACTTAGTCTTGTTGATTCTGTCCTGTTAAATATCCATGAGGAGGCTACTACAAACTTACTTTGGAAGAAGTTGGGAGATGTGTATCAAGCCAAATCTCTGGTTAACAAACTTTTTCTGAGAAAGAAGTTGTATTCTCTTCTAATGGAAGACAGAGGATCTATTGCAGAACATATGAATGCTCTCAACATGTTGGTTGCACAATTGACATCCGTTAGTGTGAATATGGAGGAGGAGGATTGTTGTATGACCTTGCTTTGTTCTTTGCCGAACTCATGGGATCATCTTGTCATGGCTATTGGAAGCACCACATCCACATTCAAAATGGATGAAGTGGTTTCTTCACTATTGTCTGAAGAGATGCGGAGAAAGTCTTATGAGGCAGCCAAAGAGGCTCTTACAGTTTGTGGAAGACCCAAGGAGAAAGGGAAAAAGAAGGACAAGAAAGCTAAGAAGGGTAGATCCAAATCCCGTGGGAGATCTAAATCTCCTGGAAAGTCCAAGGCTCTCTGTTGGAACTGTGGAAAAATTGGGCATTTTCGAAAGGAATACGAAGAGGAAAAGAAAAAGAAGAAGAAGAGCCCAGATTCAGATTCTGACAAGTCACAAGATGATGGTGATGCTTTCATCGCAGCCCTAGCAACCCATGCATCTGTTGATGTGTGGGTGATTGATTCTGGTGCATCATTCCACATGACCTTGCATTGAGACTGGTTCACTAAGTATGAGGAGTTCGATGGTGGAAGAGTGTACCTGGGTGACTACTCTCATCTGAAGATTGTTGGTCGTGGAAGAGTCTCTATCCGATTCCCTGATGGACAAGTGAAGGGGATCTCTAGGGTTATGAACACCCAGGCTTAGCACAAAACCTGCTTTCTGTAAGTATGTTGAATGATGCAGGTGTGCAGGTTGTCTTTTCGAAAGAAAGATGCAAGATGACTAGAGGAGCTATGGTGCTTGCTAAGGGTACTAGGAGAGGTACTCTATTTTAGTTGGAGGCATACATTTCACAATGCAGTAGTTCTTTCAAATCAAGAAAGAGGGCAACAATCACTTCATCCCCACCATCTAAACAAGCAGTGAAGAAATCTGTTGTATCTAGTCTTGATGGTTGTATTCATGCCTTGGAAGTTAAGCTTCCTATTGAAAAGACAATGTTATGACATAAGAGATTTGGCCACATTGGTGAGAAGGGTCTTAGAACCCTGAAAAATAAAAACCTCGTTGAGGGGTTAGATGATTGTAATCTTGAGTTTGACTTTTGAGAACATTGCATATATGGAAAACAAAACCATGTTTAGTTTTACTCGAGTTCTCATAAGTCTTCTGGTGTGTTGGACCTTGTTCATTCTAATGTTTTTGGTCCTGTTAATGTTCCTTCATTATCAAAATCTATATATTTTGTATCTTTCATAAATGGCTACAGTAGAAGGACATGGATTTATTTTCTCAGAAGAAAATCTGAAGTCTGTTGTAAGTTTAAGGTGTGTAAAGCCTTTGCTGAAAATTAGATTGGTAAAAAGATCAATTGTTTGAGAACTGACAAAAATGGTGAGTTCTGTTCTACACATTTGACAAATATTGCAAGGAACTTGGGATTGAAAGACATAAGACAACTCCATCTAACCCATAGCAAAATAGAGTTGCAGAGAGGATGAATAGGACACTGATGGAGAAGGTTAGGAGTATGCTTAGTGGAGCTGGCCTAGAACAAAAGTTTTGGGCTGAAGCTGTTGCCACTACTTGCTATCTGGTAAACAGATCTCCTACATCAACTCTTGTTGGTAAGACACCCATGGAGGTGTGGTCTGGTAGAAAGCCTTCAATAAGGCATCTTCATGTTTTTGGTTGTGAGGCATATGCACATGTGCCTAGGGAGAAGTGGTTAAAATTGGAAAATAAGGCTGTTAAGTGTATCTTCATTAGCTATGGTGTCGGTGTGAAAGGATACAAGCTTTGGGATCCTATGGCTAAAAAAGTGTTGTATAGCAGAAGTGTCATCTTCAGAGAGCTTACACCTTCTTCCACTGTTTTATAGCCAGAAGAAAAAGAAAAGAAAGAGGATGTTGTTCAGTTTCCTGCTACCCCTGAGAAGACTGAACGGAAAGACAATGTTGGACCTAATGATGAGGAGAGCTCTAGAAGCTCTGAAATCTTAGAATAAGAAGCTGAACCTCAACCTCAGCCCTTGAGGAGGTCTACACGAATAAGAAAGCAACCTGAGAGGTTTGGTTATACATTGCTTGATTCTAGTTGTGCTTTTGCTTTGCTTACTAACAGTGATGAACCTAGAACTGTATCAGAGGCTATGGATATGAAAGATGTAGGTTCCTGGAAGGAGGCCGGAGGATGAGATGGATTCTTTGGAAAAGAATAAAACTTGGGACTTGGTGCCTTTGCCTCCTGGATGAAAACCTGTTAGATGCAAATGGCTGTTCAAGAAGAAATTTGGTGTAGATGGCAATGTTGAGAAGTATAAGGCCAGATTGGTTGCGAAGGGGTATTCACAAGTGGAGGGTATAGATTATGGTGAGATCCTCTCTCCCGTTGCAAAGCTGACATCCATTCAATTCCTGTTATCTCTTGCAGTAGCTTACATCTTAGAGGTAGAACAGATGGATGTGAAGATAGCTTTCCTTCATGGTGATTTGGAGGAAGAAATCTACATGTCACAGCCAGAGCATTACATGGTGAAAGGTAAAGAAAATTTGGTTTGCAAGTTAAAGAAGTCTTTGTATGGTTTGAAGCAGTCTCCTAGGAGGTGGTACTTGAAGTTTGATGCCTTTGTGTTGTCAATTGGATTTGTGAGATCAAAATCAGATCACTGTTTGTATTATATGTTTGATGGTGATTGTATTCTCATTATTACACTGTATGTTGATGATATGTTGCTCATTGGGAAGGGTAAGAATATGATTTCTGATTTTAAATCTCAGTTGTCAGCACAGTTTGAAATGAAAGATTTAGGGGCAGCCAGGTACATTCTAGGAATGGAAATTAGAAGAGATAGAACTAACATAAAACTTTAGTTAAGCCAGAGTAAGTATGTGAAGACTATGTTGGATAGGTTCAGCATGGCAAATTGTAGACCATTGTGTGTTCCTATTTCTATGGGACAAAGTTGTCTATTAGTGATTGTCCAAAATCTCCTAGTGAGGTGGAGGACATGAGCAGAGTACCTTATGCTAGTGTTGTTGGCAGTTTGATGTATGCTATGGTCTGCACAAGACCAGACATTGCCGAAGTAGTGGGAGTTCTTAGTCGATTTATGGCTAATCCTGGACGGGTACATTGGGATGCAGTTAAGCGAGTGTTCAGATATTTGAGGGGTACTCTCGAGTATTCCATATGCTAGCATGGTAATGTTACCAAACCTTTGCATTCTGTTGATATTCGTAGATTTGTGGATTCAGATTGGGTAGGTGACATTGACAGCAAGAGATCCACCAGTGCTTATGTGTTTACACTGTTTGATGGTGCTATTAGTTGGAGGAATAAGCGATAACCTGTGGTTTCTTTGTCCACGACATAAACTGAGTATATCACAGCAACTCATGCTTGTAAAAAAGCCATTTGGCTTAAGAGATTATGTTCAGATATTGGTGTTGATGTAGGTCAGATTACGATTAGTTGTGACAGTCAGAGTGTAATTTGCCTTGCAAAGAATCTAACTTTCCATGCCAGGACAAAGCATATTGATGTACAGTTTCATTTCATGCGAGACATGGTAGAGGATGGGAAGGTAAATTTGGAGAAGGTAGATACTTTGAAGAATGTTGCAGATGCATTCACGAAGCCAGTGGGCATAGAGAAGTTCAGATGGTGTTCAGAGTTTATGGGCCTCTCGGCTTGTAGCAGTTAAATCTTGTTATTCTATTGGCTCTTACAAGGTGTTTGACAAGTGGGAGAATGTTGGGAATTAAGGTGTCTCAACCTTGGTGGGTAAGTGCAAAAAGATGGGGGGCCAAAAAGTGGCCAAAAAATTTTCAAAAAAAATTTAGGCATAACGCGCTCACGTTATAAAGCGCTTTATATATATAAAAAAAAACGCTGTCATTTCATTTTATCTTATTTCGTTGTGAATTTTTCCTCCGCCGCGGCTTAAAACCCTTCAAAAACGCGCTCGCGTTCTACAAAACACCATTCAACACAATAGATTTGTCGATTCATCGCCGAAATGCCGCCGCGACGTCGAGCACGCCAAAGGGGTGAGTTATCTTTATTTTTTTGTTTGAATTTCTTCCTAAATAGGTAGGTTTTGTGTTGATTTTTGATGCATATTTTATTAATTGTAGGAAATGTTAATGCACCTCCTCCTCCTCAAAATCCTCAAAATCCACAAAATCTTGAGGAAGAAATACCTGCAGAACAACAACCTCCTCCATTCATTCCTCGACATGCCCCTGGAACACAAGATAATATAATGGGGGAAATTGAAAACAACAAAAAACAAATTGAAGATATAATTGCAAGGTTGAAAGATCCTTCCACTTCAACCTTGCATAGGTCCACGCTTGCCGAATCTCTTGAGTCTATGTTATCAAATGTAAATTCAATTAGCAAGCAAATAACTAGTTGGACCGATAAAAAGAGAGAGTTTAGAGATTACTATGCAGATAAATTGTCATATCAAGATGTCAAAAAATTACAAATTACAAAAGTAGACTTGTGTTCAATTTTCACAAACCCACAAACAAATCAACCTCCACCCATTACATGCAAGAGGTTCCCTATCCATTGGTGCAACAACCAAGCGATAAGGGACAATTTCGGGCAGAGGTGGTGGATGGTTTTTGACCATCCTCCATGCAATAACAATGAGGTCCCGCAATACTTTTTGAGGAAACTCTACTCCGAGTTTGTCCTCAATAAAGTGCCAAACTATTTTGATATGCGGGACTTCCAGGGTAGAGGTGGGGGCTCAGCACAGGATAGACCAGGGGCACGTCTTGACCCACAGCGGGTAGTGAGACGAGTAATCAGCAGACCAGCCCACGAGCATGTTTCTATTCCTTCCATTGTGAAGGAGAGTGTTGAGGTCGATACACTGAGGTCGATTAGTGCCTTGACCCAGAGCATCATAGAGCATGCCGATCCTGCAACACAGAGTGGGTTGGGAGATAGTGCGAGGAGTAGGGTCCCACCGCATACTTGCCAGGCTTGCGGGTCAGCCTGTGGTTATGACCCCATGGACAGTCAGGACGCAGGTGCACAGGCTACATCTGCAGCTGAGCAGATGGCGATGACAGATACCCTCCTGAGTGAGACTTTCGGCCTTGATACTCAGGTAAATATTAGCAAGTTTATTGAATTTAATTTATTAAATTTTATTTTTGAAATACAAGATTAACTAATTTAAATTGATGATTTTAATGAAATTCCAGGGTCATAGCGTCGATGCAGTTTTCAGTGGTTCTCCACCTACATTTTTCACTAGATCATCTACTGTCGAGGTATGTAACTAGTAAACAATTATAAATATTACATGTGAATAGCATCGTTATATGAATGGTATTCTAATTTCTGATTTTGGATGTTGAATAGGTTAACACTGTAGATTTCATGGCAACACCTGCCAGCGGTGGTGGACTTCAAAGCTTTACGGAGGTAATAAAATAAATAGTTTAATGAATGAATTGTACTTACTAAATTTTTGTATGTGATTTGTGTGTTTTATTGTGTGTACTTCCATGTTTAGATGAGCGTGTGTGTATGTTAGGAGCCATGATTTGCATCACTATTATAGTTTTCGTAATTGAATAATGTTGTTTTATTTCCAGATGATGCAGGCTGCGGATACACCTCCCCATGTTCATAGGGCAATGGAGCAGGGTGTGGCCTCTGCGATTCATAGCTCTATGGCATTGACAGGGGTATGAGGCAGATTAGTAAATTTCAATTTACATTCATTGTTATAGTTGTCTATTTTTGAAAAATCAAAAGATTATTGATTTGAAGTTTAATTTCTATCTGGATGGTTTCTATAGGACATGACATCACCAGGGCCTTTTCCTGCTACTGAGGCAAGCGAGCAGACAGATTATATGTTAGCGGTAAGTGATTATTTTGTTAAATGTTTCATTTTTTTATAACATGTAATTTCTATATATTAATATCTATACTTTTTTTTGTAACAGGTAAAGGTGCAGGAAGAACTAAATAGGAGAAGTAGCCCTCGGGTTCGTAGTAGACCACCCACATGCATGTCTCCATCCCCTAGAAGATCAAAGGCTGCTCGTGATTTATTCTCTTCACCAGCTAGAGGGGAATGACTTTTTATTGTGTTCCTCTGTTGTATGCCTATATGGCATTTGTGGACGTATATTTTGTATTGTACATAGTTGACATTGTATGCCTATATGGCATTCTTGTAAGCCTATATGGCTATTTTGTATATATGTTATACTTATATCGACAGATATTGATGTATGCGTATATGGATATTTGGTTAATACAAATCTTTTTTATTGATGGTGTCCATACTTGCATTATAAATCCACTTTTGAATGGATATTTGTAGATGGCTACTTCAAATATTTAAAGTCTGATTGTATTACATAGGATGTTTGCATTTTCTTTGATAGGCTTGATAGGCCATGGATTACATGATGGTGTTTGATGGAAAAGTATGGTACTAGAAGACTCTAGTTCATTCTTAATAGGCTTGTGATTGATAATATCTTTGCATGATTGCACTTGATCTTGGATCATGGGCATGTTGTTAGGATTTTGATTGCATTGTGATGTTTGATGGATAGGCATGGTGTAAGTGTAAGATACCCAACTAGTTCTACGAAAAATTTTCCTTACTTAAACACTTTTACTTGCTAACAATTCATCAACTACTTCAATAACATAAAGATATACATCAAGATAACTATTTGAATGAAACAACATTAGAGTTGGGTACTTGTCTTGTTACTTGATTCAATCAACTTGCAATGTCTTATTACATGGAAAATGCTTTCAATAGCATGAAGTACAACTCATTCAATGGAAATACAAGGACAGGCCTTGAAGCCTTGATGTTACAATGTCTTCCTTATTTGAGCAACATTTGAAGATTTGGAATGTTCAACTCATCACCTCACAAGGTAGGCGCATATTTGAAGGATTTACAGGTTTTTCTGACTTGGGCGCCAAGTTGAGGTGACCTCCTCCTGAAGTTGCGCCTTGTCAACATTAGGTGCCAATTAGAGTTTATGGATGCTCTGGATTGTTTCCAAGAGTAGGCGCCAAAACATCATCATTATGAAAGTGTTTTAAATGCTAGGCGCCCAAATCAGCCCTCTGGAGTCTAGGCGCTCCTTTCATGCATTCTGTGTTCTAGGAGCCAATTGAAAGGAGTGGAGAACAGGGCAAGCGCCTTCCAAACTCTGATGTTTCCTTGAGGTGACAAGGACTTAGAAAGTGCGCCTAAGGTGAGTGCCTTGAGTGAAAAGGTCTAACAAACATCTTTGAACCCCCTTTCAAGGTTAGGCGCATTCTAGAGGTGGAAACAAGTAGAAGGTGCGCCTTAGCTTCCTTTGTCAATTCTTGCAAGTCTTTGTTGATTAGGAAGGTGGAATGCTTCATTGTAGAATGAGCGCCTATCTTCTAATGTCCAAACTACTTCTTCTGGCTCACTCTGTGGCTAGGCGCCAGAGCTAAACTGTTCACACAAGGGAGTGCGCCTAGACTCACTTGATGTTTTCTTACTACTTCAACCCCTGGAAGATGTTCCAAGGTGTTCCCTTTTACAAGCACCTGACCTCCTAAGTTCCTTCATGTGCTATTCCTTGAAGGCGCCAAAACTGAGCTCCAGTGCCATGGGATTGTGCCTAACATCTTTGAAGAGTTTCTAAGCCTTTTGCAAGTTGATATCCCAAACTCATCTTCTAGGCGCAACAGGAGCTTTCCAAAGGAGTTTCCAAGTTTTAGACGCCAAGCGAGGTCATGGGTGAATGGAACTGTGCCTTAGGAGATGACTGGATCCTAAGCGTCAGTCTGGAGTTACAGTGGAATTGATATGCGCCTCAACTAGCTTAGGCGCCCATTTGAAGTGATTCCTTTAACACTTCTCTGTCAATCTCAACTGCAAGGATGATCTCCTAATCCAATTTTGATCCTCTGGAGATGCAAATAGCTTTACATTTCACTAGGTTCCATCAATGATGATCATCAACCAAAGCACATTTCAAAGGTGAGATAGGCAAGTGAGGCGCCAAACTAGTCCTTAAGACTTATCTCCTTCTATCAAGTCAATTTCAACTATGTGAGAGAGTTCTATTCTAGGCGCAAAATGGAAATGTTTCATCAATTGGTGCATCTTACAAAGCTCCCAATTCTAGGCGCCAGAGCCAAAGAGTTTTTCCCAACACATGCACCTGGGCTAGGAATTCACGTAAGAGACATCACTTAGCTTTAAAACTTTCAATCTATAGCCATCTGGGCTAGGCGCTCCAATGGAGGATCCTTGAACTCATGCATTGGCGCCTTCTAGTTCTAGGCACCCATTTTGGATGATTCATCCTGATACTAGCGCCCAAAATGACTAGACTCTCTTCATTATCCAATTCACTTAGAAGACTCAAGTTGGAGACTTAGTTGTCTATCCATGTTCTCCGGAAGATTCATTGTACCTCTATGCACTATCTCCTTCAAGGCGCACATTTAGCTCCAAAACGCAAATTTCCATCATCAACCCATCAAGGTGCATCATCTTCCCTTTGTATCCCCTTCAAGGCGCAGACACTCACTTCTTCACACTCAAACTCACTCTCTGGCGCCAGAATAGGTGTATAACTTCAAATAAGGTGCTAATCTTAGGTTTCTAAGTACTTAGTTTGATCTTAAGGCTATCCTTCCTCTAAGCACTCTCTTCAACTCCCTCACTGAAGGCCCTCTATAAGTTTGGGCGCATTTCATCCCAAGGCGCTTCAACATCATCCAAGGCGCAAATTCACTCTCCAAGACAAGGTGCAAAAAACCCTATCCTAAGGCGCTCAAATCTTGCTTCTAGACCTAGGCGCACAAACATGAGATTAAGGATCATTCTGGCCACCATCACTTCCCTAAAGGCGCAAAATTGGTGTAGATACATTCCATTTATTAAGGATCATTCTGGCGCCCAAATCTTGTCAAAGCAAAGGATCAATAGGTTCTCTCTAAGGCGCACTCCAGGGTTTGATCTTGCAAGACTTCTCACGTCAAAATTTTGACCAAGACACTCAAGGCACTAGTCTTTATCATCTAACCCTACAGTGCACTTACTCATTATGATATACTCCTCAACTTTGTATTCAACCTTGCCCAAGGCGCATATTCACTATAAGGCATTCTCACGTTGTCAAGGCTCAGAGGGCTTCAACTTGCTAAAGGGTAGAGGTCTAGGCGCATATCTGACTTGAAGCTCAAGGCGCTCCAACCCTCTTGCTCTGGAATTCATTCTAGGCACTAAGTGACTTCTCCAATTCCTTGAAAACATTTGAAGTGTTTTACCTTCTCAAGGTGCTCCTTCGAACTTGACTCCAAGGTGTTATAATCTCAAAGGTGCTGACATCATCTCAACCAAAGGCGCTCAATGATTCATCCCATATCTAGGTGCTAAAACACTTAATCAACCAAGTCATTCAAGGCGCCATTCAGTAAACTCATCTTCCATGATATTCCTATCAAGGCGCATATCACTTCTCTCATGGGCTTTAGGCGCTCAGTTGAGTGTTTCAATACTATTTAGGTGCCAAATTCATTTTAATGCACCAAACACAAAGAGCTTTCAAACACTGGGCGCTCACAAAGAGTCTTCCAACCTTGGGCGCTAAATTAGGTCTTTGCAACTATCCAAGGCGCATATCTTCATTTGAACAACTTATGGTGCCAAGACAACTTCTCATTAGGGCGCTCAAAACACTTGTGTTTACATTTGAAGTGCTTTACCTTCTTAAGGTGCTCCAGACTAACCTGACTCCAAAGCGCTCCATCATCATCCTTAAGGCGCTAAAAACATCATCTCCACTCTAGGCAAAAACATCATCCAACTCCTTAAGGCACTTCACTGTGAAAGTCTGAAGGCGCTCTACCTAGACCTTTCCCCTAGGTGCTAGAACTCCTAAGCACTCACCAGATAACTCTCTTCTTCAAGGCGCAAATCTTCCTATACTATGATTGCCTCTGAACGCCGATTAACGTGATGTGAGGGTGCAAAGGCTACTCCAATCCTCAGTGAGCGCCTAGTTTAAACAAGGAGAAATAAAGCATTCAAAACTATCCAAACGATCATCCCCTTCCTAATGTCTTCACTGCTCCAGAAAACCTTGGCCAAAATGACACATAACAACTCCTATGAGCGCCCTTATGCCCTAGGATCATCTAGTTTGTGCGTCTTGTAATGAGTAGTTCATGTAAGTTTGGAATGAGCGCCTTGAATAAGTGTAAACTAGCCTAGAGAAGGGTATGTGCGCCTTGAGCATTCCAGAGATAACTGTGCGCCTAGAACAATATGAGTGCTCATGATGATGATTAACGCCCTGATGAGACTATGAGCGCCTTGTTCAGGAGATACCTTGTTTGATCATAAAATGCACCTTGAGTCTTGAAGGTTTTGAGCGCCTAGGTGATTTGGATGTTGGGATGTTGGTATGCGCCCAAGATTGAGGTAAGTGAGCGCTTGTAATGGAGGAGAGCAATGAGATGAGGTTTAGCGCCTCCAAGTAAGGTCAGAGGTGAGGTTAGAGGTGAAATGCGCCTTTGGACCATTCTGGCGCCTTGGATGAAGAACCTATATCTTGAGCCCAAGAGGTAAAATTTGCGCCTTAGTGGATTTGGAGAGTTACAGAGATTAGAGAAAAGCGCCTTGAAGACAGAGTTGTTCAAGGCGCATGTGTGATTTGGTCAAAAACAGGCGCCTAGAGTGAATAGGCTTTCATCCTGACTTAATACACTGCCTCCTTCTGACGATTTTTGGGGCAGCAGAAAACCTTTCACCACGGGCAAATGCCTCAGAGCTATAAAAAACCGAGAGAGGTTATTGTAGAGGCACTCTACGTGATCCTGTTGCCTCAGACGGAATGTTTCTAAGTGACACGGTTTTCGAGTAACATCTCGTCAAAGATTGCTGCCTTTTTGCACTTTGGACTCTTCAGGGATATCGTCGGTACAATGTAGCTCCGACTGTTTCGACATGTTTGGGTGAGAAATAGGACCATGCCTAGCATAAATGTACCCATTCGGACGCGTTGGAACAGTCAGTTTGGTCGCATCAGGAGCAGGACGAAAGTTACACCCCTTTGCAACTTTACACTGCCTCCTTCTGACGATTTTTGGGGCAACAGAAAACCTTTCACCACGGGCAAATGCCTCAGAGCTATAAAAAACCGAGAGAGGTTATTGTAGAGGCACTCTATGTGATCCCGTTGCCTCAGACGGAATGTTTCTAAGTGACACGATTTTCGAGTAACATCTCGTCAAAGATTGCTACCTTTTTGCACTTTGGACTCTTCAGGGATATCGTCGGTACAATGTAGCTCCGACTGTTTCGACATGTTTGGGTGAGAAATAGGACCATGCCTAGCATAAATGTACCCATTCGGACGCGTTGGAACAGTCAGTTTGGTCGCATCAGGAGCAGGACGAAAGTTACACCCCTTTGCAACTTTACACTGCCTCCTTCTGACGATTTTTGGGGCAACAGAAAACCTTTCACCACGGGCAAATGCCTCAGAGCTATAAAAAACCGAGAGAGGTTATTGTAGAGGCACTCTACGTGATCCCGTTGCCTTAGACGGAATGTTTCTAAGTGACATGATTTTCGAGTAACATCTCGTCAAAGATTGCTGCCTTTTTGCACTTTGGACTCTTCATGGATATCGTCGGTACAATGTAGCTCCGACTGTTTCGACATGTTTGGGTGAGAAATAGGACCATGCCTAGCATAAATGTACCCATTCGGACGCGTTGAAACAGTCAGTTTGGTCGCATCAGGAGCAGGACGAAAGTTACACCCCTTTGCAACTTTACACTGCCTCCTTCTGACGATTTTTAGGGCAACAGAAAACCTTTCACCACGGGCAAATGCCTCAGAGCTATAAAAAACTGAGAGAGGTTATTGTAGAGGCACTCTACGTGATCCCGTTGCCTCAGACAGAATGTTTCTAAGTGACACAATTTTCGAGTAACATTTCGTCAAAGATTGCTGCCTTTTTGCACTTTGGACTCTTCAGGGATATCGTCGGTACAATGTAGCTCCGACTGTTTCGACATGTTTGGGTGAGAAATAGGACCATGCCTAGCATAAATGTACCCATTCGGACGCGTTGGAACAGTCAGTTTGGTCGCATCAGGAGCAGGACGAAAGTTACACCCCTTTGCAACTTTACACTGCCTCCTTCTGACGATTTTTGGGGCAACAGAAAACCTTTCACCACGGGCAAATGCCTCAGAGCTATAAAAAACCGAGAGAGGTTATTGTAGAGGCACTCTACGTGATCCCGTTGCCTCAGACGGAATGTTTCTAAGTGACACGATTTTTGAGTAACATCTCGTCAAAGATTGCTGCCTTTTTGCACTTTGGACTCTTCATGGATATCGTCGGTACAATGTAGCTCCGACTGTTTCGACATGTTTGGGTGAGAAATAGGACCATGCCTAGCATAAATGTACCCATTCAGACGCGTTGGAACAGTCAGTTTGGTCGCATCAGGAGCAGGACGAAAGTTACACCCCTTTGCAACTTTACACTGCCTCCTTCTGACGATTTTTGGGGCAACAGAAAACCTTTCACCACGGGCAAATGCCTCAGAGCTATAAAAAACCGAGAGAGGTTATTGTAGAGGCACTCTACGTGATCCCGTTGCCTCAGACGGAATGTTTCTAAGTGACACAATTTTTGAGTAACATCTCGTCAAAGATTGCTGCCTTTTTGCACTTTGGACTCTTCAGGGATATCGTCGGTACAATGTAGCTCCGACTGTTTCGACATGTTTGGGTGAGAAATAGGACCATGCCTAGCATAAATGTACCCATTCGGACGCGTTGGAACAGTCAGTTTGGTCGCATCAGGAGCAGGACGAAAGTTACACCCCTTTGCAACTTTACACTGCCTCCTTCTGACGATTTTTGGGGCAACAGAAAACCTTTCACCACGGGCAAATGCCTCAGAGCTATAAAAAACCGAGAGAGGTTATTGTAGAGGCACTCTACGTGATCCCGTTGCCTCAGACGGAATGTTTCTAAGTGACATGATTTTCGAGTAACATCTCGTCAAAGATTGCTGCCTTTTTGCACTTTGGACTCTTCAGGGATATCGTCGGTACAATGTAGCTCCGACTGTTTCGACATGTCTGGGTGAGAAATAGGACCATGCCTAGCATAAATGTACCCATTCGGATGCGTTGGAACAGTCAGTTTGGTCGCATCACGAGCAAGACACCAAAAATGCAAAGGTTGCTTTGTGCAACTTGACAACATTGACACTTTTTTGCAACATGACTCAAAGACTCAAACTGACCCCAAATGACTCAAAGTGACTTAAAATCACCTTGATTATAGAGGTCAAGGCGCTCCTTATCATTCATTCATTATGAGCGCCTTGGGAGAATGGTATATAGGTCATCATCATGATTGGGCGCCCTGGATCCAGAGTGTTGGAGAGATCATCAAATGGTGTCTAGTAGGGTGAGTTATGAGTTTGGTCGCATCAGGAGCAGGACACCAAAAATGCATAACATGATGATGGAAAAATGTGTACATATGTGTAAAAATGCAGGAGGAAATAAAAAAAGACAAACCTTACAAATTAATGTGCATACTTACAACTCAATGTAACATAACTTTACAAAATCAATGTGAATACTTACAAATTAATCCAATGAACCATCTGGATCTGCTCTACTCTTTATTGTGTCAAGTATTGCTTCATGGTCAGACTCACGCACCTTCCACAATATTTTGTTCAAAGGTCTACCCCGATACTTTATCAAATGAACATTGGATGCCACGACAAGGTTCGAGTAATGAAGAATCTTTCGATGCATGTCAAAGTCCTGAAATAGCCAAATATTAACACTCTTATGTGGGTACCTTCTAAGCCATGTTCCAGTAATAACCACTGATCCTGTAGGGTATTCGATGTTTTCTCCATCTGTAACAGGGGCCTCCAATTTCTTTTTGGCCTCAACACAACGGCATAAGTAATAATCTGTTCCCTCTTCATTATCTTCATCTGCAATAACTGCCTATACGTGTCCTACATTGATATGTGTAGCAAATTAGATGAAATTAGTCAACATTACAAAAACACTACAAAGTAAGATGACATTACCTGGTTGAACTAGATGAAATTAGATGCATATATGTGCCCTATATTACCTGGTTGAACTAAATCTGATATGTGGTCAAAGTCAACTGACGATTCCATCTGTGTTAGTTCCAGTGCCGTCGGGGGTCGATACGTGTCAAGTGGGCTAAGATAACTTAACTGCCATTCGTCAACCCACTCCTTTGACTCGCACTCATCCCAGACTTGAATTGTACAGGAAGAACAAAAGCATGACATCTTTCGTGTATGGATACTCCATGAACCTGCAATTGAACTTCTGAAAGAGTGCATCTCATTTGATCCTGTCAGTGTACAACAATCCTCATATGGTGCAATGTTAGTATCATCTATCAACCAAAAAAATCTACGAACTAAAGACTTACCTTCATTACCTGGACCCATGGAAGCATTACACCACTCGACAATCAATTTTGCATCTGTCAACTTTGCATTGTCTTTATACTTTAACTCTTCTCGTGCTATGGCTCTTTTGATACATGCTCCTGCACCATCATGCTCCCCCTTTCCATGCCCGGCCTCACAAAAGTTCCACATATGTTGAATACCTGTAAAATTATGCCTCCTACTCAGCCAATAGAAATTCCGCGAGTTCTTGAATTGTGATGCACAATTATCCGACCATATGATATGCTGACTGAACGATATGCCCCTTCTAGCCAAATCATTATAGAACACCTGAAAGCAACCTTGCACGAACTCCGTAGAATGCGTGAGATCATCACTAATATAGAAATGATACTCCCTTATGATCTTTCTGTCATCCTCTGTACTATCATTCGCATGAATGAATGCGATGTGCACAAATATAGAAACCTGTGTGGAGTTGTAATATTGTGATTGCACCTCACGCTGTGGCTGTAGACTGTAGTTCTCTGCAAAGTCGACGACTAAAACAATGCTACCAACTGGAAATGTGTCCTTGCATAACTTGAATTGCAAGTCCAACCATTGAGCTCTATGGGCATGTCTTGCATACTCATACACTATGCTGTCACGAAATATAGGCATAAACTGATACACTGGAATCTGTTCAATAACTAATTCACACCTCTTTGCTTCTTTACCATCTTTTGTATTGTATGCCACTGTTTTATACTTGCCAAATTCTACTAGTTCATTTCCAACCGCATGTGTTATTTCCATATGTTCACATATTGGCAAATGTTGCAAGCCACCGCAACGATGACATGTGCCATCCAAGCATAATTTCTTGTAGAATATTTGACCTTCCTCTCTTTCACATAAAATTCTTGATATGAAATCTCTTGAAGATGTTGGTGGGGCACATATGGCACAACCCTGCAAATCATTGTTAGTATGCATATCTAAACATATAGACCTATAAGCATCAAAATGGTTAGAAAATTCAATATGTAATCTACAACAACAAGTAGTGCGTGTGTGATTTATCTTAACATAGAAAGGTTTTAGCATTTCAAAATATCTTTGACAAATTTTAATTTGAGGATACTTCTCTAGAAATTTACCATAAAACTGTGTTTGAGTCTCATCCAAAAAATGCTTTGGATGTGGCTCGCGGTTCTGACTACCAATTCTCCTTCTTACCACATCCCTTTGATTCGGAGATACCCTTGTGTAATTCTTCCAAAAGTCTTCAATTAGTGACCTCAATGCTTCAACAATTGGTTTATCTTTTCGTGGTAGTCTCCCCGAGAACGCCCATAATTCATTGGCATTAGTGTCCTCAATTCTTTGGCGTCTTCCAACGGCTCTTGATAAAGTTTTCCTATTAATTCTCAATTTTTGACTTGTCTTTCTAATAAGACGAGCTTTCCTCGTTTGACTACTTACTATAGTCGATGTAATCACACGCCGTGTTGCATTACTATCTTTTGTGCGTGAGGTGTTACCCACACTCTCATACGCACTCATTAGATTCTTGACAATAGATTTTTCACTTGAAGCCTCTGATGTTCTCAACCCAAGAATCTTCATGATAGACCTATACTTTATACTTCGCATCATTTCAACGAATAGTTGACATCTTGCAGTCTCATTTAACTTTTCAAAGAACAATCTCCAAATCTTATTAGCATATCTTCTACAAGTGCGTTTTGGAATCTTACCTTCCATTGGCTGCAAAATATTCTCATCAATATCAATCAAATACTTTGGCTTTCTATGCAAAATTCTAGGTGGTGTCAAGTTAGGTAAATTCATCTCAACATTAAGAATTTCATCAATATTTAAATGAGATGGGTTAGATGGCATACCTTCGATCGAAGATGGAATAGATGACATACCTTGAGGTTGAGGTGTGAACGATGGCGTACCTCCTTCATCACATGTGAGTGATGATGTACTCTCAACTTGAGATGTGGTAGATGGTGTCCCTACATGTTGTCTTGCGATAAAGGATGTGTCTCCAACTATGGTATTTAAATCTCTCGTACCACGAAGTTTTTGCATTCGTTCTCTTTGTGCCGCCAATACCATATCTCTTTGTGATGGTTGTGGTTCCTCTTCAATTGGTATGTCTTCATTTATCGTGTCCAATTTCCTCTTCTCACGAAGTTCCCTCATAGCCATTGCTTTCTTTGCATTCTTAGCTTCTATCTCTTCCTGTGTTGGTTTAATTCTTGATCGTTTCCTCGGCATGACGGAGAATTTGTCTGTAGCATGATAAAGAGACCAATATTAGTTCCTAAGAAATGAATACATGATAATAGTGGGATTGTATTTTTTTTATGTTGTAAGGATTTATTCTTGTATAGTTTGACATCATGGTATGAACTAAGGTTTGTTTATTACACATAATTATTAAAGAGCCCAAGTGTAGAAAATATACATGGCATCATGTGAGATTGTAGGTTGCTTTCTTGATTGGAAATGTGTCTATTTTAAACATGTATGATAATGCATGATAAAGTAATTCAATCCGAAATAAGGAAAATGTAAAGAACATGCATGTAAAGACTTGACATACCTAAAAAATGAAGATTTGAATGGAGAGAGTACCCAATTATGTAGTGTTTTTATCTTCTTGCATCAAACTCCTCAACAATTTGAGTTTTTCACCACTTGCTTCCTTTTCAATGTTAAATTCTTAAAATTGAATCAAAATTAACATTGCAATACTACAAAAATTGAAACTTGTATAGATATATATCAAATTTGGTTTGAAAACTATGTTATTTCCTCCTTCTCAAGTTGGCAAAGCAGAAAAGGTGGTGGAAAGATCATGCAAAGGTGGTACAATGTGTCAAATGTGCATGTGAACTTCCCAATAGCATGAAAGCACTTCTTTTTTGTCGGAGCACACGCAGAATCAGTAAGAAAATAGAGCATGTGGGCCTGGATCACGGGGGTAACCACTTTTTTACCGTTTTAGTAGAATTACAAAACGCGAGCGCGTTATAACGCGCTCGCGTTATAACGCGCTCGCGCTATAACGCGCTCACGTTTTGTCCTCCTATAGATCTCTAAACCCTAAACCCTCAACTCTGATCCCTTGACCCTCAACCCTCAATGTCAAATCCTAATCCCTCAACCCTATCCCTAAACCCTCAACGCCAAATTCTAATCCCTCAACCCTTCACTCTAATCCCTCAACCCTAAACCCTATCCCTAAACCTTCAACACTATACCTTAAACCCTAATCCCTCAACCCTAACCCTAAACCTTGTCCCTAAACCCTAATCCCTTCAACCTCAACCCTATCCCTAAACCCTTGACCCTCGAACCTCAGCCCTCGACGTCAAACCCTAATCCCTCAACCCTTAACTCTGATCCCTCATCTCTCAACCCTAACCCTAAACCCTCAACCCTCAACATCAAACCCTAATCCCTCAACCCTCAACCCTAATCTATCATCCGTCATCCCTCCACACTCTACTTTAACCCTAATTCCTCGACCCTCAACCCTATCCCTAAACCCTTGACCCTCGAACCTCAACCCTCAACCCTCAACATCAAACCCTAATCCCTCAACCCTTAACTCTAATCCCTCGACCTTCAACCCTGATCCTAAACCCTAAACCCTCAACGCCAAATTCTAATCCCTCAACCCTTCACTCTAATCCCTCAACCCTAAACCCTATCCCTAAACCCTCAACACTATACCTTAAACCCTAATCCCTCAACCCTAACCCTAAACCTTGTCCCTAAACCCTAATCCCTTCAACCTCAACCCTATCCCTAAACCCTCGAACCTCAGCCCTCGACGTCAAACCCTAATCCCTCAACCCTTAACTCTGATCCCTCATCTCTCAACCCTAACCCTAAACCCTCAACCCTCAACATCAAACCCTAATCCCTCAACCCTCAACCCTAATCTATCATCCGTCATCCCTCCACACTCTACTTTAACCCTAATTCCTCGACCCTCAACCCTATCCCTAAACCCTTGACCCTCGAACCTCAACCCTCAACCCTCAACATCAAACCCTAATCCCTCAACCCTTAACTCTAATCCCTCGACCTTCAACCCTGATCCTAAACCCTAAACCCTCAACGCCAAATTCTAATCCCTCAACCCTTCACTCTAATCCCTCAACCCTAAACCCTATCCCTAAACCCTCAACACTATACCTTAAACCCTAATCCCTCAACCCTAACCCTAAACCTTGTCCCTAAACCCTAATCCCTTCAACCTCAACCCTATCCCTAAACCCTCGAACCTCAGCCCTCGACGTCAAACCCTAATCCCTCAACCCTTAACTCTGATCCCTCATCTCTCAACCCTAACCCTAAACCCTCAACCCTCAACATCAAACCCTAATCCCTCAACCCTCAACCCTAATCTATCATCTGTCATCCCTCCACACTCTACTTTAACCCTAATTCCTCGACCCTCAACCCTATCCCTAAACCCTTGACCCTCGAACCTCAACCCTCAACCCTCAACATCAAACCCTAATCCCTCAACCCTTAACTCTAATCCCTCGACCTTCAACCCTGATCCTAAACCCTAAACCCTCAACGCCAAATTCTAATCCCTCAACCCTTCACTCTAATCCCTCAACCCTAAACCCTATCCCTAAACCCTCAACACTATACCTTAAACCCTAATCCCTCAACCCTAACCCTAAACCTTGTCCCTACACCCTAATCCCTTCAACCTCAACCCTATCCCTAAACCCTTGACCCTTGAACCTCAGCCCTCGATGTCAAACCCTAATCCCTCAACCCTTAACTCTGATCCCTCATCTCTCAACCCTAACCCTAAACCCTCAACCCTCAACATCAAACCCTAATCCCTCAACCCTCAACCCTAATCTATCATCCGTCATCCCTCCACACTCTACTTTAACCCTAATTCCTCGACCCTCAACCCTATCCCTAAACCCTTGACCCTCGAACCTCAACCCTCAACCCTCAACGTCAAACCCTAATCCCTCAACCCTAAACCCTATCCCTCGACCTTCAACCCTGATCCTAAACCCTAAACCCTCAACGCCAAATTCTAATCCCTCAACCCTTCACTCTAATCCCTCAACCCTAAACCCTATCCCTAAACCCTCAACACTATACCTTAAACCCTAATCCCTCAACCCTAACCCTAAACCTTGTCCCTAAACCCTAATCCCTTCAACCTCAACCCTATCCCTAAACCCTTGACCCTCGAACCTCAGCCCTCGACGTCAAACCCTAATCCCTCAACCCTTAACTCTGATCCCTCATCTCTCAACCCTAACCCCAAATCCTCAACCCTCAACATCAAACCCTAATCCCTCAACCCTCAACCCTAATCTATCATCCGTCATCCCTCCACACTCTACTTTAACCCTAATTCCTCGACCCTCAACCCTATCCCTAAACCCTTGACCCTCGAACCTCAACCCTCAACCCTCAACATCAAACCCTAATCCCTCAACCCTTAACTCTAATCCCTCAACCTTCAACCCTGATCCTAAACCCTAAACCCTCAACGCCAAATTCTAATCCCTCAACCCTTCACTCTAATCCCTCAACCCTAAACCCTATCCCTAAACCCTCAACACTATACCTTAAACCCTAATCCCTCAACCCTAACCCTAAACCTTGTCCCTAAACCCTAATCCCTTCAACCTCAACCCTTTCCCTAAACCCTTGACCCTCGAACCTCAGCCCTCGACGTCAAACCCTAATCCCTCAACCCTTAACTCTGATCCCTCATCTCTCAACCCTAACCCTAAACCCTCAACCCTCAACATCAAACCCTAATCCCTCAACCCTCAACCCTAATCTATCATCCGTCATCCCTCCACACTCTACTTTAACCCTAATTCCTCGACCCTCAACCCTATCCCTAAACCCTTGACCCTCGAACCTCAACCCTCAACCCTCAACATCAAACCCTAATCCCTCAACCCTTAACTCTAATCCCTCGACCTTCAACCCTGATCCTAAACCCTAAACCCTCAATGCCAAATTCTAATCCCTCAACCCTTCACTCTAATCCCTCAACCCTAAACCCTATCCCTAAACCCTCAACACTATACCTTAAACCCTAATCCCTCAACCCTAACCCTAAACCTTGTCCCTACACCCTAATCCCTTCAACCTCAACCCTATCCCTAAACCCTTGACCCTCGAACCTCAGCCCTCGACGTCAAACCCTAATCCCTCAACCCTTAACTCTGATCCCTCATCTCTCAACCCTAACCCTAAACCCTCAACCCTCAACATCAAACCCTAATCCCTCAACCCTCAACCCTAATCTATCATCCGTCATCCCTCCACACTCTACTTTAACCCTAATTCCTCGACCCTCAACCCTATCCCTAAACCCTTGACCCTCGAACCTCAACCCTCAACCCTCAACGTCAAACCCTAATCCCTCAACCCTAAACCCTATCCCTCGACCTTCAACCCTGATCCTAAACCCTAAACCCTCAACGCCAAATTCTAATCCCTCAACCCTTCACTCTAATCCCTCAACCCTAAACCCTATCCCTAAACCCTCAACACTATACCTTAAACCCTAATCCCTCAACCCTAACCCTAAACCTTGTCCCTAAACCCTAATCCCTTCAACCTCAACCCTATCCCTAAACCCTTGACCATCGAACCTCAGCCCTCGACGTCAAACCCTAATCCCTCAACCCTTAACTCTGATCCCTCATCTCTCAACCCTAACCCTAAATCCTCAACCCTCAACATCAAACCCTAATCCCTCAACCCTCAACCCTAATCTATCATCCGTCATCCCTCCACACTCTACTTTAACCCTAATTCCTCGACCCTCAACCCTATCCCTAAACCCTTGACCCTCGAACCTCAACCCTCAACCCTCAACATCAAACCCTAATCCCTCAACCCTTAACTCTAATCCCTCAACCTTCAACCCTGATCCTAAACCCTAAACCCTCAACGCCAAATTCTAATCCCTCAACCCTTCACTCTAATCCCTCAACCCTAAACCCTATCCCTAAACCCTCAACACTATACCTTAAACCCTAATCCCTCAACCCTAACCCTAAACCTTGTCCCTAAACCCTAATCCCTTCAACCTCAACCCTTTCCCTAAACCCTTGACCCTCGAACCTCAGCCCTCGACGTCAAACCCTAATCCCTCAACCCTTAACTGTGATCCCTCATCTCTCAACCCTAACCCTAAACCCTCAACCCTCAACATCAAACCCTAATCCCTCAACCCTCAACCCTAATCTATCATCCGTCATCCCTCCACACTCTACTTTAACCCTAATTCCTCGACCCTCAACCCTATCCCTAAACCCTTGACCCTCGAACCTCAACCCTCAACCCTCAACATCAAACCCTAATCCCTCAACCCTTAACTCTAATCCCTCAACCTTCAACCCTGATCCTAAACCCTAAACCCTCAACGCCAAATTCTAATCCCTCAACCCTTCACTCTAATCCCTCAACCCTAAACCCTATCCCTAAACCCTCAACACTATACCTTAAACCCTAATCCCTCAACCCTAACCCTAAACCTTGTCCCTACACCCTAATCCCTTCAACCTCAACCCTATCCCTAAACCCTTGACCCTCGAACCTCAGCCCTCGACGTCAAACCCTAATCCCTCAACCCTTAACTCTGATCCCTCATCTCTCAACCCTAACCCTAAACCCTCAACCCTCAACATCAAACCCTAATCCCTCAACCCTCAACCCTAATCTATCATCCGTCATCCCTCCACACTCTACTTTAACCCTAATTCCTCGACCCTCAACCCTATCCCTAAACCCTTGACCCTCGAACCTCAACCCTCAACCCTCAACGTCAAACCCTAATCCCTCAACCCTAAACCCTATCCCTAAACCCTCAACACTATACCTTAAACCCTAAACCCTCAACACTATACCTTAAACCCTAATCCCTCATCCCTCAACCCTAAACCTTATCCCTAAACCCTAATCCCTCAACCCTCAACCCTAATCTGTCATCCCCCAACTCTAATCCTTCATCCCTAAACCCTAAATGCTATCCCTATTCCTACACCCTCAACAGAATCGATACTATACCTTAAACCCTAATCCCTTATCCATAAACCCTCCAACCCTATCCCTAATCCTTATACCATCCACACTCTACTTTAACCCTAATTCCTCGACCCTCAACCCTATCCCTAAACCCTTGACCCTCGAACCTCAACCCTCAACCCTCAACGTCAAACCCTAATCCCTCAACCCTTAACTCTGATCCCTCGACCCTCAACACTATACCTTAAACCCTAATCCATATCCCTCAACCCTTAACCCTTAAAACTTAAACCCTATCCCTACACCCTCAACACTTGACACTATATCTTAAGCCTTAAACCCTCATCCCTAAAGCCTCAACCCTCAATCCTTAAACCTTAAACCCTAAACCCTATCCCTAATCCCTCTACCCTCAACACTCTAACCCTAACCTCGACATTAAATGCTAATCCGTCAACCCTAAACCCTAATCCTAAACCCTCAACCCTAAACCTTATCCCTAAACCCTAATCCCTCAACCCTCAACCCTAATCCATCATCCCTCAACTATAATCCCTCATCCCTAATCCCTAAATGCTATCCCTATTCCTAAACTCTCAACAGACTTGATACTATACCTTAAACCCTAATCCCTTATCCCTAAACCCTCCAACCCTATCCCTAATCCTTACACCCTCCACACTCTACTTTAACCCTAATCCCTCGACCCTAAACCCTATCCCTAAACCCTTGACCCTTGAACCTCAACCCTCAACCCTTAATGTCAAACCCTAATCCCTCAACCCTTAACTTTGATTCCTCGACCCTCAACCGTAATCTGTCATCCCTCATCCCTAAACCTTAAACGCTATCCCTATTCCTAGACCCTCAACAGGCTCGATACTATACCTTAAACGCTAATCCCTTATCCGTAAACCTTTCAACTCTATCCTTTATGCCTTAACCCTCATGATGAATAGCCTTGAATGTAAAAAAATTTGAGTGGGACATAACGCAAGCGCGTTATGGGAAAAGACAGGCTTGCGGGAAAAATGTAAGGCAATAAATAACGCGAGCGCGTTATAACGCGCTCGCATTATTTCTTGCTTTGGGAATCCCAAGCCTTGGGCTTGGGATTTGCTTTGGATTTCCAACCCAAAGGCTTGGAGTGCCTTATGAACAGTCACAGACGTGTTTTTCTGTATTCTTCAAAATTTCACATAATTTCGTTCGTGCTAACCCTCAGATTTGCACGTGTTTCAAGGTTGAACAAATCGAACACATGGGTAATGTTAGGCTTTCTCTTAGCTATTTGACGATGTGATTTTTTTCACATTTTAACAATGTTAAGCCTTTCATCTTTAATTTCTTTTGTTTGTGTGTCCGTTTTTATGCAAAAACCACTGTTTGGTCTTTTTTTCATTGTAAAATAACTATTCATTCAAATTTCAAAAAAATTACATATTTAGAAACTAGACTCCATTCTACAAATATTAAAAAAATAAAAAAATGATTTTCAATTAGTTTTCAAAATTTATAGGGGTAGCACGGCCAAAATTCTGTTTTTTAGGATGTGTCCACTTTAAAAATTAGTAAAAAATCAAATATTCATCAAAAAATTATCAGAAAAATCGGGCATAAACTACATGCTATTAGATAATTTCTCACCGAAGCGATTTTAAAAATACCAAAAAAAAGTTGACCTTTTGAGGGAGCCACAAAACATGCTATGTTATGTTTTTTTGACAGAAACAACACCAATTTCTGTGGCTCCCTCTTTTGAACCCCTTAATCTATGCCATTTTCAAAACAAAATAGTAGTTTAGAAAGTAGACTCGGAGCACTACGAACATTGTTTTGGTTGCATCTCTAAATTTTGAGTGTAACTATGCTCAATTTCTCATCCAAGGCCAGTATTTCCTGATTTCAGAAAAAAAGTGGCCACTTAAGACCCCTTTTTGGCCCCCCATCTTCTTGCACTTACCCTGGTAATTCCTTGCATTATTTTGATTGTATTTATTTATTCATTGCCTATGATGTAAATTAATTATAAATTCCATATTGTCATTTTGTGGGATGTGGCACGGTGATGTGTCATCCTACATGGAAGATGACAACTTGTAATTTTTTCCTCACATGAGGAGATAGGCATCCCACTTTGTGGTAGGAGCATTTTTCCATGTGTCGGCATCTTGGATGTTGTATAAGGGAATGTTGACCGAAACGATTATGACAGATTCCTATGAAGAAGTTATGACATGTAAGAGTCGAAAATAGAATCTTGTAAGACAGGTGAAGACATGTGTCGAGAAGCATCTTTGAAAAAGGCATCTTTGGGCAACCCAAGGTGGACTATGACATGTAAGAGAATATGCTATTTATAGCCTGTGTATGATAGATTCTCTTATAGCTGTAAGTTGTAACTACTATGAAAAATTCTATGACAGTCATAAGAGTCGTAAGAGCATCTGTCATAGCCCATTTTGGAAATAGGTGACCTCTTTGGGATGGGGGCTATGGACAAGTGTTAGATGCATCTTACAATGTTGACCAATTGTCCATAGGCATGGGTTTTGGGCCATGAGGCTAAGTTGGATGCCCATTCCAAGATAGAGGTAATTTTGCCTTGTATTTTCTATATAAACAGGTGCTTTGAGGAGGAGTTGTAGTATGTGATTGACAGGTACTGTTATGTTGCCAGATTGACTCCAGACACGAGTGTCGAAGACTATTGAAGCTTGCATTGCAAGTGCATTGTAAACCATATTCAGTTTTGATAATACATTGTGTAGGTTTCTAAGTGTGGGGTTTTTCACCCGATAAGGGTTTTCCCCACAATATATCTTGTCTCTCTTCTTTTGTCTTCTTTCTGGTTCTATGTGTATTGCTACAATATCTTTGTTATATGTTTCATGTTGCTGTAATTGTAAAGATTAAATTGAATTTGCATAGCTCTCCCCTCATTAGATTAGTGTAGGAAGCGATTTCCGCACAACTAGCTTCCTTTCATTTTTGATCCAAGATGTAGATCAACTGGGAGCACATCTGAAAGCTTACGCTTCATGTAAAATTCACCAGCTGCTCATGTAGACACCCACTAATGATTTTTGACCAATCAATTTGGTGGTCTCCACAAATTAACAAAATAAATTGGCACATCCAGAATTCAAAGACATCCAACTTGGGGCTCCCAACTACTCTGTTTAGCAGGGTTATCATGTCTAAAATTTCTTCTTTGAAATGGCTCCTCTTCAAATTAGCAGGCAACCAGGACTTCCTAGTCTTCTCTTCTTCCAGCTAATGCTTGGTGACACATGTATGACACCAGTCCTTCTCATTATAGTAGTTCCAGGCTGAAGAAACAAAAACATCAGCATTATCTTCATATTCTTCCAAGTCCAGAGCCGAAGCAATAGATTCAGAATCAATTTTGGCCACCATAGTACCATTGGGAGTTTTGATCTCCTGAGATTCTGGGAAATAACCATTGGTGCATGCAACCATTAGCTCGGGACAATGCACAGCAAGTGGAAAGCCACCATCTTTATGCAAACCGCTACTGATAATTTTCCCCACCAAAGGAGTTCTTTTCTCAGACTGTATTCTCCCCCAAAAATCATCTAAATCAACATGGCCCAAATTTGTATCCCTTACTCCAGAAAGACCATTCTCTATAACGGAGGCCACAGGGGTCCCTCGGAACTTAAACTTCATTTCTATGTGCTCCAGAAACTAGAAAACAAGAGACTCAGAGATATATGTAGAGAGCGGAGAATGGGGCAAGACACCAACAGAGAATTCTTTGTGCAGATACATGGGAAATAAAAATCTATAACTCCTCAAAGAAGATATGAAACCTTTATAGAGAGAGAAGAGTTGCTAGCTATGCTGACCTGCGAGGGTAAAATTGAGCTGAAATTCTGCACGTAGTGAGCTAGCCGTTAGTTCGTCTGCAATACATTCCCTTTGCACATAATATCACCTTATGCGAGCTTTAGAATTAATTCAAGTCACTCCTCATAAATTCCCCAAGAAAGATATTAAATATTGGCAGCGAATTTGTCATTATAACCCATAAATGCATGCCTCGACTTTCCCTCCAAGAACGACGCTACCATGTCCGCACGTACCTCAAATTGAATGCATAAGGACAAGTGTTAGTCTTCAGTACAATATGCTAGCGCAGCTGACACCACTTGGAAAAGTGCACTACGCGAAGTCAGTGAGTTAGGCAAAACATGAACTTTTGAACTAGGATTCAGAGATTCAAAACTTCAAAGAATCCCGGATCTCTTAACTATAAAAGAAAGACTCTATACGAAGATAACAAAGGCTCAAGGCAGGGAAATCTCAAGGCAAGTTGGCAGGTTGGGTGGTTCAGGAACTTGTGAATTCGCCGACTTGACTTCAAAAATACAAAGGATCACCGACTTCACGGAAATGACGAAGTAAATTAGGCCCAAGGAAGGAACTAGGTGAAAAGGCTAATAATGAATGCAAAGGAAAAACAAAGAGTGAATTTAGGAGGCCTTTTAAAAAAAGGGGGGGCAACAGGTCTCTAGTGCAATAATGATCAATGATTTTGTCACATATCTCGAGTAGGAAATAAAAAATCTATAGTTGCAAATTTGAGTGCTTAGAATTTGGAAGTTGCCCAAAGAGGTTGATGGGGAACCTTGTGTGGGGATTCATGAGGCCATGACCAATCTACTACTAGATCCAGATCACACTAGAGGCAAATAGAATATGTTTGAGATATCACAATCTTTAAGCTGTGTTTCCATGTTGATGATAGTGGGCTCGTACCTTCTTCACAATGATATTGAAGATGTTTTGCACCAAGGTGAGGCTTATTTCAACTATACTCTAGACCGCCTTCATACTATCAAGTGGCAACAGGTGCATATGTAGTGGGCTATTAAGGAAATCCCCAAGGGGCTTAAGGTATCCATGCCTACCAATGTTATTCGTATTTTCTATAACTATTGCGATGACGAGGACTGAGTCAAGGTTGCTCCACCTCCCAAGTTGAATAAATGTAAGAAATGTTTGGATGCTTGTGGGGGGTCAACAAGGCTAAGGTAATTTGCCTCGCCATCCCAATTGATCTGCTAAAAAAATTGTGTAATTACACTCTGGTAAATGGGGTGGAGGCCGTGGTAATTTGCCTCCCATTCCTAGTAAATAATGTAGAACTATGTCTATTTTTGGGTAGTTATTGGGTCTCTCTAGGCTGGGTTTTGTTTGGTTTTAGATTCTAGCATGGATGTTGTTCGGAATCCTATGTTGTATGAATGTTGATAAATTTTAGGTAGATATTGTTCTTATGATGGATTTGGTGAACACAATGTTACCAAGAATCTGAGCTTCAATGCTCAATTTTATGGTTCCTAAGTGCCTAACCAGATTACCTAACATAAAAAAAGAAGTTATTTTTAATTATGACATTAAATTTTAATACATAATTTTTTTTATAAAAACCTAGTTAAAACTTAACTATATATAAATTAGTTATTTTAGAATATTATAAATTTTAATTGAATATGCCAACCTTATTAAAATTAATACCAAATGAATTATGAAAGTTTTTTGTTTTGCACTAGAATTTTATTTTTAATAAGATTATTAAATGAGAAAGAATCATAAAGATATAAAATTGTATTAAATATTTTCATTGATACTTTATTTTTAAATATTTATTATTTATTTTTTAAATGATATAATTTTTTCATTATCAAATTGATTAGCTTGATTGTAAATCTTTTAAATCTTTCCATGTATTATATTTAAAAATAGAAGGAAAAAATAAAATTCAAAATTTTATTGATGGGGAGCTGCAATAATATATCTACATTAAGAGTTTTAGAAAGGTTAATAAAAAAGAAAAATAAAAACAAGAAAATTAAAAAAATAAAAACTTTATTACAATTTTATTGAAATTAATAGAAAAATCAAAATGAAAGAAAAAAAACAACAATAGCATTTTTAAATTAAAATAGAAATTAATAAAAAGAAAAAGAAAAAACAAAAGATAAAAGCCAAAAACTTTGTTACTACTTTATTGGGACTAATAAAGAAAATCAAAATAAAAGGAAAAAGCAATGAAACAAAAGGAAAGAACTTTATGCAATATAAGGAGCATCTGGTTGTGTGCATTGGTTTCAAAATTAAATAGTTTTCTCTGTGGGGCTAGTTCATGTGAATAAATGAGCCAAGTTTTTCATATAACAAAGTAAAATCCATTCACATTTGAGCTCAATTTATCATACAGAACCAAAAAGAAATTCAGTCAGAATGACGAAAGAAAAGTTCTTACAAGTTGAAACTACAAAGGTTTTTTAATGTTATAAATTTTTTTAAGGTGGGGTTGAAATAAATTTTGTATTAGCTAATGTTGTAGATAGATTTAACAAGATCATGGGCAAGAGGGTTGTGAATTTGTACACTTTTCTTGCTGCATTGATGTGGGTTTCATTCTATTTAAATAAAGAAAGCTTTCAGTATGTAATGGCAGAATATGCTAATTCACTTAATTCATCTCACATAAGAGAGAGTGAAATCAACAGTCCCCCAACAGCAGCAGAAGAATCAATTGCAAAAAAGGGTACATGTGATATCACAATTATTCACATTGATGTGGATCAATCTGGAGCTGGAAATTACACCACAGTGCAGGAGGCAATAAATTCTGTGCCTGACAACAATACCCAAAGGACTATCATACACATCAAGTCAGGCACATATGTGTGAGTCTAACTTGGGCCGAGTACATTTGTTTCAAGTTTTTATGGGTATGTAACTATTTAAGATCTTCCCCACATTTTGTATGTAATCATTTAAAACCATCTGACTTTTTGTATGTCCTATTGATTACAGAGAAAAGGTGATAATTAATAAAACCAAAGCAAACATCAGCTTACATGGAGATAGTGCAAACAATACACATATTGAATGGAATGACACAGCTGCAACTGCTGGGTCCACTCCCTCCAGTGCATCACTTGCTCTTGAAGCCCCAGATTTCATTGCTAAAGACATCAGCTTTCATGTGAGCCCATTTTAAATTTTCGGCCACACATTTGTTTATTCGGGAAGTAAATATACAATGCATGCACCAAATAAAATATTTTCTCATAAATCTGTATGAACATTTTTCAAAGTTCCTCATAAATTTTAACAAACATGGTTTTGTCTGGCTTTATGAATCTTAGTTTAGCCTCATGGATTGAACCCTTGTCATCCCTAAAAATTAATCTTCCTAAACTTTTTGGGAGCCATTTTCCCATTCAATCTCTTAAACATTAGATGTCAACTGGCGTTTTGTTTCCCAAACAATAATCTGTCCTTTTATACCCAAAACAATTGCTCTCTTTTTAACATATACTCTTTAATTCAAAAACCCTTATTTCAGTTCATAGCCCAGTCAAAAGTGTTTGCCAATACCAAAAACATATACTCTTTAATTCAATTAATCTGTTTAATTATTTAATTCAAAACCCCCTTTTTACCAAAAACATATACTCTTTAATTCAATTGATCTGTTTAATTATTTGTACATATTGGATGACAAATAATTTTATAAAATATCAATATATATATATAAAAATTCGGTGATGGTTAAATATTTCTGAACAGAATACTGCTGCATTCCAAGGAATACAAGCTGTAGCAGTGAGAGTAGCAGGAGATAGATCTGCATTTTATAGGTGCAGCTTTTTTGGGCAACAAGACACTCTTTATGATGATTCAGGACGCCACTATTTTGAGCAATGTTATATAGAAGGAAAGGTGGATTTCATTTTTGGAAATGGTCAATCTCTTTACAAGGTGAACAAAAAAAATTCTCCACCAGTCTTTTTTCTTTCTTCTTTTTTTTTTCTTTTTTGAATATAGTGATTTTAGGTCTGATTGAAAAATGTAAACAGGGATGTAAGATCAATTCCACTACAAATAATACTTATGGCGGTTATATTACAGCACAAGGTCGTAATACAAGTGCAGATGAGAGAACTGGATTTTCTTTTGTCAATTGTTCAATTGGAGGAAGTGGACCAACAAATTTAGGCAGAGCATGGGGTATCTATGCCCGTGTTGTATTTTCCTACACAGAAATGGCAGACATCATCACTCCTCAAGGCTGGTCAAATTGGAAAAATGACAGCCAAGTAGATGAGTAAGTGTACTGCCAACAACACCTTCCATTTCAATGAGTAATTGTTTTTTCTAGCTAACACCCACAAAATATACAAAGGAAGAGCTTAAACAGTCTGGGTTCTTATTAAAGAACTCCTGCCTTGCCTTCACCACAACACACCAGCTGTTCACTTAGAGACAGTTTTAACTTCAGCAATTTTATGTTAGTTTAGTATTGAAAAGAACAAACTAACCTTAAATTGATTTGTGTTGTTCTTTCGTCCGGGAAATTGTCCATGAAGCTAATATATGAATTTCCAATTTGTGCTTATCTGTGTTAGCTCTGCATATTTTGGAGAATACCAATCCAGTGGGCCAGGGGCTAACCCAGTGAAGAGAGTACGTTGGTCTCATCAACTCAAGGCTGATGAAGCTTCCCCATTCCTAAACAGATCTTTCATAGATGGTGACCACTGGTTAGACTTGCAAAACTGTGAGGATCCAGAAACATCATAATAGTTTGTACCATCCGATCTAGAAGATTAATAAGGACACATTGCATGATTTTAGATAATATTCTAAGATGTAGAACCACCTACAAATTCCATGTTTATGCTAATTTCCCAAGAATATAACCAAATATGTTTGTGGATTCGTCTATATTGTTATTGAATTGTTAGTTCTTCGTTTTAGAAGAGTTATTTGTAGCATCTGCGCATTATATATGCTCAATTCAATATTGTGATTTATAATGTAGTTTCAACCCAATTTAATCAATTTCTTAAATATTCAAAAATATTAAAAAACTTAAAGATAATGTAAAAATGTTGCTATGTCGGATTATGACACATATATATGAGATGGATAAAAGGATGCTTGATTACCATATCCTTTATTCTTTTACTAAGTGGAATTTCATAATATTAAAATAACCAAGGAAGATAATATGAACAACCCAAATCACCTTCCCATTAAGGCAACTACTTATAAGTGTCCTAAAAAACAGGTTTGACACAATGTGTATGATAGAAAGGATTGAATTTAGAATGAGACAATCAAAGGATTGATGTGAAAGCATCACTAAATTTTGGAAGGATTATACAATCTAATCATCCATGTAGAGCTACTATTTCTGTCATTTGTATGTAGCATAATATTATTTTAGAGTATGTCCCTACAATATATGCTCTTTGATTGTGATGGAATTGTTGATTGTCTAAATATTGTTGATGGTATAAATATTTTGTTTAGGATAAATGTATCACGCAAGACCATTGTGCATGGAAAGATCTACAAACATGAGACCTAATCTATAAATTAATCTCTAATATTATAAGGCTAACTTCTTATTTATTCTACCTCATCCTAGTTGCAAAATGAAAAGGGGAGAGGAATACAATAAACTAAATAACATAAAATGCAAAGGCTTGTGCTGAATAGATTTATTCTTGTAACTAGAACAAAGCTTTGCAACAAACAATATAATAGTCAACATAAATGATTAGAGATAGAATACATATGCATCAAACAAATCATACACATAAAAAAGAATCAAAACTTCTAGAGTAACAATTTGTTTCATTGATATTTTTGATAATAATAAATAGTTACATACAATGCAATATATTTGATCCTAAACACATACATGGAGGTTCCCATGTTTAGTTACAAAAAGTTAGAGTATGCTTTACATACAAAACTCAAGTTCATTTACATACGTATATATAGAGGATTTATGAACTCAATAGTATAGGAACAAAGAAAGGGGGCAGCCATAAATGCCCATATCAATGGTTGACCCACATTTGGAAAGAGTACTAAACAAACTCTAATGCATTTTGGTCCTCTAGGAATATTAGGTCATTCTTGGGTAGGTGAACCATCAAGTCTCAAATAGCATAAGGGAGGGTAGTTGAACATGAATGCACATGGTACTCAAGGCTAAATTTTTTACTTTGAAAAGTTAAGACTCCCGTTTGATGCATAATATATGTGTACAACTACTTGGATGTCAAGGAGAGGTCATTGATATAGAAAGTGAACCATCAGGTGCTCTTGCAACTCAATAACATTGAAAAATGAATTCATGCCCTCTTGCAACTCAATAACATTGAAAAATGAATTCATGCCCTACAAGCCACTGGATGGAGTTGATTATAGCAAATTAGATAGATTGGATTGTTCCTAGGGTAAGTGCATGGAAATGAGAGCCCAAAATGGGGTCAAATGTGGCCACTTTTTTCCTAAAATTAGTAAAAACCAATCTTGGATGGGTAATTCAAGACACCCATGCCCAAAATTTCAAGATGTGACAAGAACAAGATTAGTAGTGCTCGAAATCTAGTTTCTAAACTACTTTTTTTAAATAGTAGAGATTAATGGGTCAAATAGGGGGAGCACACGAAGTGGTTCTATTTTTGTTAGAAAAATATAACATAACAACAAGTGTGATTTTTGATTAAAAAGGGATTTCCCTCACCCTGGGATGGGAACCAAGAACTGATAAACTTTGGTACAGATCCATGGAACTGGTCAAACTTAAGGTCCAAGATGAATTAGAACTAGTAGGGCTACACCCAACAACTTCCTTAGAAAGAGTTCAGGAACTAATCAAAACCTAGTCAAGATTAGAGGTGTTAGCATGCAGGAATGCTCTTTAGATATAGAAGGTGTTGTATTAGCCAACCTTTGAACTAGAAAGATGATTCATACTTATGAAAAGAATTAAGGTGCCATCAAATAAAGAACTCGAGGAGCTGTTCATTTCTCTCCAAAACTTGTAAATAACAAATGAAGTTCAATTTTGTAAATTTTGAGTTTTGGTATTAACTATATTGCCCAATGAATACATCTTTTTCTATTTTCTAGGTTCATCCTTTCCCTTAGTTGGGATGCCCCTGCGAGTTGCCAAAACTATAGTGGATTTTCCACTACAAGTGGTTGATATTCTATGTAGCCAATTATATTTTGCATTACTATTTGTTTTCTATTTTCACTAAGTTTCTTTTGTGAGACCAATAATTTTCTAAGAAAGCAGTGTTGCGAGTAAAGAGCTAAGAAGGATTTAGCATGAGTTGTGTAATCACATCTCATCCTACAACACATGATGGGGCTTTCAACAAAAGATGGAAACAAATAATGTGTTGGGCTCTTGCCATTGGTCCAAGTCATCAACTAACAGGTCTTCATGATAGTGAAAGTAACATGAGATCATGGTAGGACCTACAAAACATCTAGCTTAAAGTGAGAACAATGGTCAGGCCATGTGGCAATCTCATGGGATTTATAAATGCATGAAGAATGTTTGCAAGTAGGATTGAGACATTTTGTCCAATCAACCAAATAAGAACCTCATCTAATAGCTCACTAGGATCAATATTTGTCTTCAATATTTTTAATTGTGATACACATCTAAAACTCAACTCCCATCCCTACAAAATTCCTCTAGTCATTTATCAATATCTACAACCTGGGTAGTCAAAACACTTAATTCTCAACCACTACAATCAGGATTGACCCCATAGATTTGTGTAGAATTAATCACCAGTCATTTCTTTACAAAGGATGTTGAGGATCAAGTGGCTCACATGCTCAAAGATTGCATTCATAAATCATAGGTGGTATAATTCATTATTGGTAGATAGATATACATGTTCTCCAAAATGTCTCAATTAGCCCATAGACTATTTGAAGAAAATAATTAAAGAAGAGGAAGATCTATCTAGAGATCCCATGCCCATTGCTACCAACCTATGATTTCTCAAAGGGGCAATTTTGGTGAAGCAACGATGAGCCATTTTTTATTCTATATATAGTAGACGACACACCATTTTTCTAGTAGAATGATTTCTATATAGTTGAGCTATTTAGCCTAATGTATAAAGATTTTCTCACTCCTCTCATACCTAGTGCAAGGAAATCTTAGTATTTATTTCTAATAAATAAGCTATGTTGCACCGTATAGAATCTTAAAAACATATATCATGGCATCAATTTATGAGATTGTTACTTTAGAAGTTCTAACTCATTGTTTATGTGCATGAAATCTTGTGATTTTGGTGGTTGTGTCTAGTTTCATTATTATTGATTATTATACAATGAGTTGTGAAGCTCCATCTAGGTAAGTGAAGAAATCTCTTCTGGCAACCTTTTGCTTATGTCATTTATTTTAGGTAGTATTTTCTCCATTTTCCCACATAGGTTAGTTGTAAGCTAGAATAGACAGGGAGCCAACCCTCACTCTAGAGATTGATTTGTTGGTTATGTCCCACACTATCTTATCTTTTCATTGTTGATAGTCTTGTGTGGCACATCTACTGATCCAAATTAGTAATACACAAAAAACCATCAACATTTCTTTTTTGTTGAGTTACCACCTATATTAGCTACATTTATTGTTGACCATACATGGAGGGATCCCAAATATAATTTCTATGCTTTGATGGTGTTGAGTGGCCCTCAAAGAGAAAATGGGGATGGATGGGACCACTTTCTATGTAGTAGTAGCTAGTAGCTTGGGGGTTGGGGAGCTACACAAAATTAGGATGGGATGATGGTTGTTGCGGATGTGGTGGGAAAGGTACTTGAAAGAATGGATGGTTATAGCCTTCGGCCAGAGGGAATTGGGATACATGCATTTGATATTTCCTAGTTGGAGGGGGATATTGTGGATGCAAATATTGAGGAGGGAATTAGAATTGGGGGTGGTTGCATGAAGTGTTGTTGTAGGGGAACTTAAGATGTTTTTGAGATGGGAGCCCATGACACAAAGAGAGGAGATGGAGGAGGAATTTGCATATAAGAGGAAGAGGGCATAGGGATAGAAGGGGATGGGAGAAGAGGGATTATGAATCTATGGGGAAGTGGGAGGGAGTTCTATTATAGAATGAGAAGGAGAGGGAGGAGGAATACTTACAGTGGGAGCAATGTTTGTTTGCATTTTTTATGAACTAACCTCTAGCTATTCCTACTACTGTTGGAGTTTATTTGCTTCTTAGCTTTCCTTTTGGGATCATCATCACCCCTTTGTAAATTCTTCCTCTTAGAACTCCTCCCCTAGATCATCATCACCACCTATGGATAATTAGAATAAACTTTACCTTGCAATAGGTGACATCTATGTTGATGAAGTAGTGGCAGTATACCCCTTAGTAGTTTTGAGTGATCTTCTAGTTGTTTGGCCATAAGGAGCCTATCCCATGGTGACTTCTTTGGTCACTGACCCTCTCATTGGTTTTGTTGGGACCTATTATACAAGTGCCTCCTTGGTGAGGCCTTGTGTCTATTGTTGCTTCCTTTGGAAGACGTGTTTTAGTGGGGCAACACTACTTGATGGTTGACTAGGTGCATGTGGTGCTCTCTATTCTAGAACTACCTCTTCCTAGAAATTTTGAGGCCTTAAATCTACCTCCTTCTCAATGGATGATATGAGAGTTGTATCAATCCCAAACTTGGGACCCTCGAGGGTGAAGCATGGTGCAAGGTAGACATGTGCCTTTTTTTAGTAGTCATCCTACACATCATCCATGGAAAATTCTCCTAGTTTCTTAGCCATATGGCTAACCTCTTATCTATATTTCCACTAGGCAACCATTTTATTCTTCCAACCTGTTTTCTTAAAGTTGTTCTTCCAATCATTTCTTAATTTATGGTAGAACTAGGCCAAGTTCTTATTAAATGTTTCATGTTTTTGCAACATGGGGGCTAGTGCTGCAATTGGCTAGGAATTCATGTTTTTATTTGCCTCTTCCTCCTTAGGGAACCTCTTAGCTTCCATCTATATGTAAGTCTCATGAATAAATTTCTTTATCTCACTAATATTTATCTTCTTGATCTAGGAGCTAAATACTCATACAAAATCATAATTCCACTAGTCCTTGACTAGATATAATTGTAACTCTCTTAGTGTCACACCCCGTTCTAAAGAAAACATACTTAACATTTTATTTCAAACAGACATATAGTTACTCAGTGAAATTATTATGATTAAAGTAATGTTGTCCTAGATTAGAAAAATGCATTTGATTTATATTATTTTATATGCAATGGATATTGTATGTGACATTGTTATTATGCACGTGGTTAAATGATGTAATGGACTAACTACCATTGGGCAACTAAGGTGAATGCAGGGACATTGTTTTTCCCCTCCTAGAATAGGAGGGAGAGCATCACCAGGTAGAGGGTGATAGATCCTATGAATACAGTGATCATTGTGCCATTTGAGAACCACACACACACTTAGTAGTTGTATTGAGTCGGTATGCCCTTTGATTTTCATATTCTCTTCTTTTGTCATTTTAGTGTTGACCTAAGTCATGAGTATGGCTTGACAACTATTCTCATCATGTATGTCTTGCGAGAGTTGTCGAGACACGCAACAATGTCGACGCCTTATCCTTTGAAATGTATATTTAATCCATTAAATAAATGCAAGTGTCATTCGTTGTATGAAATATTAGATATATATATTCAAGCTTAACCTTGCATAGTTTTAAACCAAAGTCTTTTTCTTAAACACTCGTCACTTTGTCCAAAAGTTGGATGGATAATTTAAAAGTGGTTTTTAATCTTCATCGAGCTTTCCACTCCCTAGAATCTAGGGAGAGTGGAGGCAAGAAACGACCATCTCCATCATGATAAAGATAGGCATGGCCATGGTACTTAGAGAGTGGGAAAAGCTTCTTGAAAGAGCTTAAAAAAACTCATCTTCTTAAGCATAATTGGGGAGGGGGGGAACTAAAGGAGGAAATTATAGGCAATAGAAATAATTTTTTTTGTTTTCCATTCTCAAGAAGTTTAAGTTCTTGTTTTGGTATTATCCTGATGAAAGAAGGAGTGATGATTGGTGGAGTTAGAGCCACGTGCTGTTAGCGTCTGCATATTCCTTTGGACTCAAACCAAGTTCAATTTACTACCCAGGATAACACATTATAGTTGAGATTTTTTTGTCATTGGAACTCCTCATTGAATTTAGAATGCATGTGTAATTTTTCCTTAAACTCAGATAGACGCAGTATTTATGGATATGACACTGTGTATTGTTATATTTGTGTAAAGGTCGAAAGTCCTAAAGTTATGTGATGCCTGTAATAGTCATTAAATTTTTTAAAGACCATGTTATCTTTAAGAAGCCTTTAAAGGTTGATAGCTCCCTTAGGATGGGAGCCTCACTCTCAACAAACAATAGATTCTTATAACACTTTGTGTCTTCTATGAAGTCAATAAGCCTCATACCCTTTTTCGCACCCAGTGCAGGCCGATAACCTTAATGAGTTTTCTTTGGAAGATTGAATTTTTTTTAATATACTTATATTATTTTTATAAGACTAAAGTTGTCACCATTGAGGCCGAAAGGTAGGTTGTTATAACTATTACATAATATAGCTTACCTACATATATTCCTACCTGTGTAAAGACCGCTAAGAAGTTGCCTTGTTCAACCTCCTTTGAGGTCGATAACTGGTCGTATGTCTTGTTGTATGCCTAGTCTATTGCAAGGCCATGGAAAAAGGCCGAACCAACTTAGATATAAGGATAAGTATAACTGATTTTATCAGGTTGAACTGTCCTCGAAGAATTTTAGCTAAGGTTTTTGGTTGAGTGGTTAAACTATCACTGTGCTATACAGTTTAAAACAACCTTATTTAGTCATGCACAATGAAAAGTGCGTAAGTAGTTTCTTTTTAAATCAGCAAAATGTGTGTGTGTGTGTAAGAGTGTGATAAATCTCTATTCTTCTTGAGAGGCCGATAGCCTGTAACTAGTGCAAATATAGTTGTTAAAAAGACATTATTGTACCAGCACTATGTAAATGAAGAGAAAGTGTGACCTATTAGTTATATATGGTTGAGAGGCCAAGAAGTATATATCACATGTGTCTTAGAAATATAAAGATACTCTAAGTCAAACTATTGTTACCTCAAAATTTAATAAGCTCTATTGTGACTAAGAATAGTCAAGAGTTATTTCGTAAATGGCCAAGAATAGCTAGTACCAGGCAGGTGACAACATTATGGCCAATTGATATGTGAATACAATTTATTAATGACAATGATACTACCATCTATTTAGAACTCCTCTCTTGTAAAACAAGTGCATATATATAAATATATCAAACATGATAGATTATGAACTATATTGGTGAACTATATAGATTATGAACTATATCAAACATGAAAAGAGTGTGTGAACATATGACTTATTTATATTCAAAACTTTGGCCAAAGTAATGTAAAATCACTACTTGCATTGTCGGTTCACTGTGTTTCCAGATAGCTTGAACTATCAAAGGGTTGTACATAGCTAGAGCTAGACTAGAAGTTGTAAACCTGATTGTTTCTAGCTAGGATACTGCACTAGTTCTCAAATGGCACATAGAATCAGTTGATTCTCATTATCTATACCCTCGTGAAGGGAAGGGCCACTTCCAGTAGGAAGGTGAGTGGGGGACTACCGATCTGTGGTTGGAGGAAAAGCACCAAGGTGATGCTCTCCCTCTTGCAGTTGATTGCCGAAGACTTGTGAGTAGAAGACATCATTTTATTCTACATGTAAATTTGTAAAATTTATAAGTTGCCTATAAAGCGACTATTAGCTGATGTAATATATCACATTATTTGTAAATGCAAAAGTAACTTATTTACTTTGTATGATAAAAAAAAAATATTATGGAACTTTGGCATTTAATGTTTTTATTTGTAAGTGTTTTATTTAGCATTTTAATTTGAGATGTTACACTTAGTTTGGTTTTGAGGATCTTGATGACCTTTATCTTTACCACCATGATATCAGTGTAGGGATATGAGAAATGGAGGAAAACAACCTTACCTCTTCCATTTCCAACTTGTGTATCCATAGTATCCATCTACAACATATACTCCAAGATAAAAGCTCCATTAGTCACATACTTAGGGAGTTTGTGTACCTTATCGGAGTAGCTAAAGATTCTAATGATGGTACATTGTCATTGCTAAAAAAACTAATCTCGCTTACTAGTGGATTTGATGATAATTATGCAAGGCCTAAAGAGTATTTGGATTATTTCATTCATGACTAGGGAGAGGGAAATGATAATAAATTGTTCCACATAATCATAATATCTTGTTGTCCTATGTAGATGTGGAACCCAGATAGTGATTGGATCATAATCTCTCTAATAATGAGCAAACTTAGGCTTGAGATGGGGATATAATGGGTAGAAATGGTGTAGTATCATTTGGATTAGGAGGGAGGGGGACATAAATGCTTTGGTAATGCTAACATTTAACAACTGGACATTCATTTGCTCCTCAAAAAAAATTGAGAAATCTATCCACAAGATCTCACCCCTTAGTGCCCTATACAACTTTCATACAATAGCTAATTATTCTGGATAATCATATTTGTCATTTCCCATCCCAAGAATATAGGCTACTATACTGTAGACACTTATAGTATCAAACCTAAATTGGTTTAGTTGCATGGGGAATTGTATGGGTATCTTAATAAGCTACTTGGTTTAGTTGCCCTTCATAAAGGTAAACTTGTTAGGCACCTCATTCTAGGCATTTGGAAGGTTTTCTTGAGTAAAATGGATAGATCCTATGAGAATGCCCAAAATTTCTCTTATGAGCTCAGTAGTGATCTATCACTTGAAAGGGTTATTCTTTCCCTTTCCTTTAATGGTCTAAGAGGATGAATCATAATGTTGTGCACAATCTATGATGATTTCATATCTAAGATGGATAATGGGGATAAGGTACATGGATAGGAATGTCTATACTCTATCCACATAGTTGTCAATGGTCTATAATATGAATTTCTCAAATGCATATTTATTTGGCCAAAGGCACCTTCCCTAAAATAACTAGTGGTTTTGGAGAGTAGAGAAACATAGATAAAGTATGCATCATCCTAAACAATTTCACTCTTAATAGTATGAGAAAATGGGATAGGGTTACTTGGTTTCATAACTAGCTCGTTAGGGTACATTATTTTGGAGTAAGAAAGATCCAACTTTAGAATTGTAGTCTTCCCCTTTTCAAATGATAACATTAGTGAAGGTGACAACTTTAGAAGTCCCTTACTATTTTCTCCCCTTGTCATTTCTATATCACTAAAATCTTGGCCTTAATAGGAGTTTGGATTACTTGTAGAAGATATGGTGGACACATGCAAATATCATAGTTGAAACTCACAATGAATCTTTTCTTGCTTCAAAAGATTGAGTCTTGCACCTTCCAGATGAGAAAATGGCTAAGGATTCATCAATTTATAGCTTTATAAACTTGATGGTAGAAGGATTTTGAATTAGACTTGTAGTAACTTGGCTATTGAGGTAGTTAGATTGCACCAAAAATTTAAATTTTGAAATATCTGATTTTGATTGGATGTTGTTTATGATGTGGCACTTGATGGTTTGAGTTTTGGCTCTAACATTCTTCCCTTTTGTTGATATCTCCCATGGTGATGTTATATGACCTTTGATGAGGCACATGAGCTACCCTTTTGAATTTTGATGGGGCTTTTTACCTTTTTAATCAAAAACTCATGTATTAGTTGTTTAAATACATCAAATGACTCTCAAGGCTTTATGTTATAACAACATATAAAATTTTATCAAATTAGTGGGAGTTGTCAAATCAAGCCAAGGTGGCATAATCATATGGCTCTTGCTAACCTTTACTCTATGATGAGGGCCACAAACTATAGATAATAGATGATTAAGATTAAAATATTGAAGTTAATTAGACAATCCATGAGGTTTTGCACTCTAATAGTTATAAGAAACTCCCAAGATTAGCAAGAATCATCAGATCAAGCCAAGGTGACATAATCAAATGGCTTGCACTAATATTAGACATAAAATGGCATAGAAGGCTTGTTCTTATTAAAGAATAACAATTTGATATGTAGGATTTTCCATGCAAGCCACAAAACATAGGGATTTTTAGCTAAAAGGGGATTTCAACATGAAATAACACAATGAGCTGCATCCTTTTGAGATTCATAAAGGATATTCAAAAGGAAAACTGGATATGAATGATAGATATAAAACACAAAGAACATGACACGTTATATACACCATAATGGATATTCATAGTGGAAGGAATACATAAAATATGAACAAACACAAGGAAAAAGAAATGATGACTATATACAAGGGGGAACAAAATATTATAGATACACTTCAAGTGGATCACATTAATTGGGATTGACAATATAGTTCCACCAAGAGTTGATAGTTCAAATGAATTAGCATGTTTACAAGCCACAGTGACAAATGGGTCACGCCACAATGAGTCAAACTTGTTGTGGCATCTAGGCTTTTCCCTACCCTCATCCCATTTGGGCACACAATCACTAACTTTGAAGTTTTGTTTTATTACCTATTTATCAAACCATCACTTGACAACTTCTTAATGCTTTCTCATTCGATCTTAAGAAGACTCTAATTTCTCTTCAAACTATAGTGGCTTAGCCAATCTTATTGTTATTGCACCAATGTTATCATTTAATACCATCTAGCAGATGACTTCAAGGGCTAGCAACTTAATTAGATTAGGCAATCTTGCCTCTTTGCCATAGATTAAAGGATAAGGGGAGATCCCTAGAGCTTTCTAAACTATGATTCTATCTAATCAAGGAGATTTCTTTGAGTGTAAATGGGTGATCCCACAATATTTTGTCCCACATTTTGGCCTAAGTGGGACATTGAAATCAACATTTTTAACTAAATGTTCACTTTCTGTCACTTATAGCAAGCAAACTATTAAGAATATGAAGATGATGTGAACTAGTGATTTTTGAGATTTCTTGTGTAGATTCTATATATATTTTAAAAAATAATTTGTCTCATTTTTTAAAATTTCCTAATAACTTGTTGTTTATGCTTTATAGTTTTTTTTATGAGTTATAGTACTCCATAAGGCATACTTATTTTTAGAAACAAGATAAATTCATAATTTCTTAAACATAGATCATTAACAATGATATCTAGTTGTAATGTCCCCTTTTAGGATGTTCTTGATTTCCTAACCTGTACACAAGAATAACTACTAAAAAGGGACATTAGCACTATTAAAGATCAATTTAGTAATGAAATCAATGCATCATAATCATAATCAATAACAATGAACAAAAATGTAATGTTACTTGTATGTACATATACTCAAATCCTGTAATCAAAGACATTAACAACATATACAAATAGATATTCCATTTATAATCATTAGGGTTAGCGATATCATAATCATAATCAAGGATAATGAACAAGTACATATATTCAGATGTATTTCCTCGTACTTATACTTTAACCATGTTTAGGCCTCATGATATACTTTGGGAATGGTGATGTCGAGCCTGGTCATTAATCTAGCCCAATCATCTACCCTAGTGGAGGAGGGGAAAATATAACGTTTAGAGCACTAGATAATCATTCTCCACTGCCATAGGCCCAAGGGTTTCATGCTCACTCAGCAATACCACCACTTGGCCCAAAGGTGTCATGAACGCTCGTCGATACCACCATTTAGGAGTCACCTACCATGTGAGCCATTTAAATAATAACAATAATTACAAACCGTACGTCCCTAATAACCCAAACATCCTCATAGGGGCAAAGGAGAAAGATTAAAGATGTGGCAAGTCGTGCTCATCCCTCGTATATCATGAGTTAGATAAGTATAACTATTTAAGGATAATCATATGAGTTAGAGAGATCGTACCAATATGAGATTCATCTCCCTGGATGATTTGATATACTCAAGTGATCCTATGGATCACTAAGATGATAATTCCTTATGCAAGGTTGTTCCCTCAATAGGAACTAGATAATATTCCACACTATTAGACGGATATAGATATGGCAGTATGTTGCCTCTATTATATCAGATTTAACAATATATATATATATATTCCTTGATTGAATTGCTGATGAAGATTGATATTAATGCTTACTTAATAATGCTATTGAATGATATTCAATGTTGGTTTGAATTCTTGAGAATGCCAGTTGTATGCTATAGTATATTGAGTTGGTTTTGATCGATATTATTGTGACTGTTGCAGTTGAATGAATATTGTAAATTGATGTTGTTGAGATGCCTTGACAATGCCCAATGATTCCTTCTTAATATCTTTGACCAGTTGCCTCCTAACAATAGTCGCCTCCTTCAAGGGATCACTGATTCTAAAAGGTATCACCTTTAATTATTATTAACTCAGCCTCTTAACATAACCATGCCACCTTAATTGTCTTGGATCGTTGTTTGTTTAAGTCCACATAATCATTGCCCTGTGGATTCTTAATCGATCCCTTTTGCAGATAATATTAAGTCTTGTTTATCATTGATTTTCTTATGTGGATGTCTCCAATCGATACTTAACAATAAATATTATCCTTGACATTGGCACACATAGAGAGAATTGACCAATGACGATGTTGGGAGTTAGACCCATTCGGCTATGAAATCTGATTTCTTGAGATTTATTGCTCTATCACCACTACCTTATATGATTCGCTTAACTTATAAGGCAGGTTAATATTTTTATATTATAATATAAATATTATTATATTACAATTATTATTATATTATAATTAATATAATTATACTTAATATTATATTATATTGATAATTATTTCTGTCGATTAGATTAGAATAATATAATATTTAATTTATGAATTAGAATATATATATATATATGATTTATATAATATTTTATTTATTATTTTAATATATTTAATATAAGGATATTCGGTCTTATAATATTTAATATGGATATTTAATTTGAATGACTAATACATAATCAATTCAATTGTAAATATAGGGACATGACACTAGTGCATGCATATTTTATTTATTATTAACTATTTAACTTAGATTAATTATAATTTAGAGTAACATTATTCCATAACACAATTCTTTTTGTATATCCAAATTAATTTTTTTTGTTGAAACAAGGATCAATATGGAATGCACACATATCTTTAAGATTAATTTTTATTTTTAAATTTTTTTTACATGCATCAAACATAGACCTCTATGTTTGGTAAAAAAACCTATGTTCATTAGAAAATGGAAAATATTTATATAATAATTAAATAGAATGTATTACAAATTATACTTTTTGGAAATCTTATTCCAAGGGCTACAGTCTTGCATAATCTCATGCTGTGGTGACTTTATTTGATAGTCCAACCCTTTGAAATAAAAATTTCTTTCAAAAACTAGGTGAGCAGAAGGAGGACATCATAAAGACCTTCATAGCTTCATTTCAAGGTCCCTTCCATAAGGGATTTTGAATGTGAAACATTTAAAAATTAATTAAAAAGGCCTTCATTCAAATTTCATTCCAACCCCCTTCATTGGAAGGTCATGATGATGTACACACCTTTGATGGAAGGTACTTCATTCGAAAGTATAGGTTCATTTGAAGATGTTTGCAATTTTTGGCACTTTGGGCTCATTTTTTGCCTTGCCCCACAATTGGGACACACTATTGTTGGATCACCCAAATTCCATTGCCTTTTGGACTTTGAGCTAGTTCTCATGATGATCATCAAAAAGTTTTTATTTATTGGCTCTACAATTGCATTTCCTTGTGGGTAGCAATTTAAAGAACCTTTTAGATGTATTCCATATTTCAAGGTAAACTGAGTGATACTGACTCTAACAAATGCCTTGGCATTATTAGTGATAATGGCATTAGGAACACCAAACTTGGTTAAGATTATATCAAGGAAGTAAATGATGACTACCTGAGTTGATTCATTTCATGCTATAGCTTTACTCTATCTAGTAAAATAGTTGGTGGTTGTTAGGATGAATTTATGACCTACATTTGATGGAGGATTAATTACTCTTATGAAGTATAATCTCTATTGAGAAAATAGTTGATCTATAGAAATGGGCTTTAAGGGAAGCAACATTTTCTTCTTTCTTGTATAATATTGATAATTATGATAGGTTCTTTCCCATTTGGCTCATCTTCAAACATTCTAGACTAGTAGTATCCATCCCTCATGATCTTGGTGACAACTATTTGGGTTGAGTAATGTCCACCTTCAAGGCCTTGGTGGAACTCTTTAATAATAGGTGGAACCTTTTCTTCTTACACATATCTCAAAAAGTACTCTATCAAGGTTCCTTTTGAAAAGGATACCTTCAATCATCCTAAATTTTGCTACCTATAATCTGTAAGCCCTTCTCTTGGCCAAATTTAGACTAATAGTGTATTTTCCCTTTTCTAATAATTTAATTCTATTTTCTATTCAATTTATTTTAGACTCTATCTCATTGGTTAGGCAAGATTCTTACTTTTTCTGATGTATCTCTAATTCCTCAGGAATAAGGATGCCTTCTATCAAGTGTTGGCAAATAGATCTTCCTTTGATTAGCTTTGTAGGCTTCACATAAATATCTTATTCAAGGATCTTGGTGATCCAACTAGCTCTTTTTTAGTGATGTCACCACCTAGAATGTATTCTCTTATGCTTGGGTGACTACCATAGTTGTGATGTTAACTAAAGAGACTAGGTGTCTGAGCTTTTTCTATCCTTTTACCAAGGTATATGTCTATTTCTCTACAAAGTTATATTTTACCTTAGTGTCTTTTAGTGTTTGACTAAAATAAGCAATAGGGTGCTCATCTATGTTGGCTTCTCCTTCCCTTTAGCATCGCAACTATACTATCCTATCTACCATACATATATAGTGTTAGAAATGAAGGTAAACAACTATCAATGGAAAATTGATTACAACTATAATATATATCTTTAACTGTGCAAAACCAAATGGAGATGGTATGAAATCAACACAAAGAAATAATAAAATAGAAGATCAAATGCATAACACAATGTTTACGTAGAGAAACTCTTTCAGGAAAAAACTCCACACAAGAAGAGATGCATCAGTTTGTATTAACTTCAATAGAGTTAACAATACAACACTATCAATCTCCTCTTCAGTATTCAATCCAACAGTGCCTATAATACTCTCTACTACAACACAGTCGTAATACAATATCTTCATAAAAGGGTTTCCTTCTAGGGCAAGACAAGCCAACATAACCTCTACTGTCAGGTCTGTGACCTAATGATGAACAGTGCACTTTTATAATGAGAAAATATATAAAAATGTGGCTTCCGATGGTGTTGCCCCTAGACCCCCACTGGGGCACGCGGCCTCTAGACCCCCCAAGGGGGGTACCCCCTGCAACCCCCCCAAATAACCTACATCCATTGAGTACTAAGATCAAACATGCAGCTAAAACAAGATCGCTACTTGTTGAATACTTCTTGTTGTAGGTATGTGCCTAATCGGTGTTGTCATTGGTGTCAACTGTGCTCTTGTTTTGTTTCTTACTTGTAATGAGTTTTGTATTTCATTGGAGAGCCTAATATTGAGGATATTGAGAAATCCTCTGGTAGAAATAGTATGTTGTAGAGTATCTTTGAAGAACAATAAAAAAGATAGCTCCACATTTCCTATAGATTAAATATCATTGTTTGCGGATTGGAAGTTATATATAGGTTTGTTTGAAGATTTTATGTTCCAAGTTTGAGCCTCCGGTATGAAGATTTGAGTGAGTTATATTCACCAGAGTGAAAACTGCTTTTTCTGTATGTTTGGTGGTGACAGGGAGAAAGTATTGTGCTCCACATTCCTTCGCATTGAAGTATTTTTGTCTGCAATTCTAGAGTTAAGTCTAAGATGATGTTATGTGCCTTCAACTCCAATGGTTCGTGATCTGGTGGTCCACAAGTGATCTTTTCCTTATGACAGTAGCTGGTAGTGTTGTTTATGTGTTCCAGTTTGAAGAATCTTCTTGACAGAATGGTTAGAAGTTGTGCAGATGTTCTTGATGATTTCAATGTGCTTGTGGATGTCTCCTAATTGTGTTCCTACCCTTTGATTGGTCCGTCAAGAGAAATTTGGATTATGGATGAAGAATGTTCTTAGAAGACCTAGTGTTCTCACTAGTCTTGGCTGACTTGGTTGACTTCACTATTTGTGGAGATGCTTTGAAGATTGTAGAAGCGTGTCATGGCATGAAGGATTGCCTTTGAGTCCTAGCTAAGGCATGGCGTGATCAACATACATCTTTACATCTTTCCCTTAGCAATTTGTGTATTAGGTCCAGACCTATTTCTATGTTTTGTAATGCTAACCTTGGAGATTGTTCCAATAGCTGATGAATGTATTTCCGACCTTGATGTACATTCCAAGGTTGATGATTTGTATAAAAACTCATAATGTAGTTGCGAAAAAGGAATCCTTATGGAAACATGAGAGGATAAGTGTGAAGAGTAAAGTAGAGCAGAGGAAGAATATTGCGCTTCAATGGAACTAAACTCAGGCATAGAGTAGATTCTATCAAATCAGTTCAAAAATATCCTTGGCAGTGAGCCACCCCCTAGTGGTGAACCGATCTTTGCAGTGAGCATTTTGGGTAGTGAGCCCCGCAGGCAATGAGCCTCTAATTTTCAATATTGTTATAACTTATATATTTTTGTGGGCTAACACCCACCGTGGTTTTTCCCTTATAGGGTTTTCCATGTAAAAATCTGGTGTCTCCTGTGTTTGTAATTGTGATTAAGTCTATGATTTTATGCTTTCATGGTTGAATCTCATTATTAGTAATTAAGTAGTTGATGGTTTCATAATAATATGAAGTTAAGTTTTTGTGACAACTAATTCACCCCCCCCTCTCAGTTGTACTATGTATTTCAACAATTGGGATCAAAGCAGGTTCCTCAGAAGAAAGCCTAACAGCTTGAGGAAGATCTAGGATGTATTTTAAAAAGGAAGCTCCACAGTTTGATGGGACAAATTATGCTCTTTGGAAGGTACGAATGAAAAGCCATCTCCTTTGTCTTGGTTATAAAGTGTGGAAAGATACAAAGAGAAAATATACCATGCCTCAAAATGGTTTGACAATTGAAGATGAAATCAAAGAATATGAGTTGAATATAAAAGCTAGAGATGCCCTATTAAGTGCTTTGACTGACACTGAGTTGATAAAAGTCATGGATCTAAAATATGTAAATGAAGTTTGGGAAAAGTTGAAGAAATTATATGAAGGAGATGATTCTATAAAAGAAGCCAAGTTACAGGGCCTGAAAGCAAAATATGAGAGTTTAAAGATGAATGAAGATGAAAACATAACAACCTTCATGCAAAGGGTTGATGAACTTGTCAATAAAATAAAAGGTATGGGAGGAACTATTGGTGATAAGGAAGTTGTGATGAAAATTCTTAGATCACTACCAAAGTCCTATAGTCACAAGGTAGATGTAATTGAAGAAGTAATGACTGTAAAAATTATCAACAGAGATCAATTACTTGGAAAGCTTACATCCTTTGAGATGAGAGAGTTTGGTGATGCTCTGCCAAAAGTTGAGACTGCTTTCAAAGCCAGTACTTCTGAAAAGATCTCCAAAGCTGAAAAATACAAAGTAGAGACTATTGATGACTTTGATGAAATTGAAGCTAACTTTGTTGATAGATTGCAAAGAGGTTCCAATAAGTTCAAAGGCAAATTACCTTTCAAATGTTTTTCATGTGGTAAAGTAGGTCATTATGCTTCTAGATGTCCTGAAAGAATTGAAAGGAATAGAAAAAGATTTGAGAACAGACCTAGAGCTCCAAAGAAATGCTACTATGTTAGAGATCTTGATGATGAAGGTGTGAATGATGATGAATCTGATGATGCTAGTACTATTGCAAATGAATGCGTGTTTATTGCTATTAAAGAAGAACCTGTGTCTACTAATCCTTCTAGTTGTGTGAACGAAGAAATACCAATGGAAGAAAGTGCTTTGGCTATAGGTTGAGAAAGATGAGGATGAATGGGTTATTAACAGTGGATGCTCACATCACATGACTAGTGACAAAAGTAAGTTTGTTAGTTTTGAAAAATTTGATGGTGGACTGGTTAGGTTTGGAGATGATACAACTGGTAAGATTTGTGGAAAAGGATCTATTTCTTTTGATGGTAAGCATAATACTAATGATGTTTTGTATGTAAAGGGTTTAAAGCACAATCTTCTGAGTGTTGGTCAGATGTGTGGCAAAGTTTATGATTTGAGATTCAAGGACAATGGATGCAAGATCATGGAAAGCTCCAGAACAGTGATTGCTACTGGTAAAAAGACCAGAGGTAATGTTTATCATTTGAAAGGAACTAATGAATATTGTTTATTGTTCAGACTGATGAGAGTTGGTTGTGGCATAGAAGGATGTGTCATATCAATTTTGACAACTTGGTAAAGATAAGTTCTATTCATACTGTAAGACATATGCCTAAGCTTGTGAAACCTGCCAACATCATTTGCAAAGAATGTCAATATGGGAAACAAACAAGAACAAGTTTCAAAAGAAAAGAACAATTCTCTATTGGATTGCTGGAGCTAGTTCATACAGATCTGTGTGGTCCCACAAGAACAAGAAGTCTACAAGGAGACAGGTATTTTATGTTTCTTATTGATGATTATTCCAAGATGATTTGGGTCACTTATCTAAAAGATAAATCAGAAGCCCTAGACAATTTCAAAGACTTCAAGGCAATGGTTGAGAATGAGTTAGAGTTGAAGATTAAATGCTTGAGGTCTGATAGAGGAGGTGAGTTCACATCAAATGAATTCAATATTTTTTGTGAAGAACAAAGGATAAAGAGACAATTATTTGCACCTAGGACTCCTCAGTAGAATGGAGTTGTTGAAAGAAAGAACATGACAGTTCATGAGGCTGCTAGGACTATGTTGAAGGAAGCTGACCTATCGGAAGTAAACTGGAGAGAAGCCATACACACTGCTATGTACATCCTAAACAGGGTTCAATTAAAAGGTAACAATGCTAAAACTCCTTATGAATTATGGTATGGAAGAGTTCCTATAGTGAGATATTTCAAAGTTTTTGGTAGTAAATGTTATATCAGAATAGAAGAAGATCTGGGCAAGTTTGATGCTAGGTGTGATGAAGGGATCTTTCTTGGATACTCTACCAAGAGTAAGGCCTACCGGTGCTACAATAAGAGATTGAAGAAGATCATTGAAAGTGCTAATGTAAAGGTTGATGAAGACAGGGGAAGAATATCAGACTTGAGTGACTATGAATTAGATGAACCTGCTATTATAACAAGTGAAGAAAAAGTTAAACAATAAGACAATCAAGATGAAGAAGAGAAAACTTCAAAAAATGCTGCTAAGACTCCCAAGTATGTAAGAATTAATCATTCTGAAGATCAAATTATAGGAGACAAAAACAAAGGGGTATTGGCAAGAAAATGAGCCACAGAAGAACAGGTGAATTACTGTTTTCTTTCAAAAGTTGAACCTAAAACTATGAATGAAGCTTGCAATGATGAAAATTGGTTAAAAGCTATGGAAGAGGAGCTGACATAGATAGAAAAGAATCAAACTTGGGAACTGGTTCCTAGACCTACCGATAAGAATGTGATTGGCACCAAATGGGTCTTCAGAAACAAGATGAATGAGAATGGAGAAGTAGTAAGGAACAAAGCAAGATTGGTATGCAAAGGATACTCTCAGGTTGAAGGGATAGATTTTGAGGAGACCTATGCTCTTGTGGCAAGAATTGAAGCAATAAGAATGCTTTTGGCATTTGTAGCATTCAAAGACTTCAAAGTATATCAGATGGATGTTAAGTCTGCATTCTAGAATGGTGAATTGGAAGAAGAAGTCTACATTGAACAACCGGAAGGATTTCAACTATCAAAACAAGGTGATATGGTGTGCAAATTGAAGAAGGCCTTGTATGGACTAAAACAAGCCCCTAGAGCCTAATATGCACAGTTAGATAAATATTTGTTCCAATTAGGGTTTAGTAAAGGCATTGCTGACAACAATATGTATTTCAAAATCAATGATAATCATATCTTGATTGTTATAGTCTGTGTTAATGACATTATCTTTGGAGGAAATGAAGGTATGTGCATAAAGTTTGCAGGAGAAATGCAAAATGAGTTTGAGATGTCTATGTTTGGTGAAATGAATTTATTTCTAGGGCTGCAAATTAATCAATCAGATAAAGGAATCCTCATATCTCAGTCTAAGTATGTGAAAGAATTGTTGAAGAAGTTTGTGATGGAAGACTCTAAATTGGTATGTACTCCCATGGTAACTGGCTGCAAGTTGAGCAAAATTGATGAATCACCCAAAATTGATCACAAAAAGTACAGATCCATGATTGGAGGATTGCTTTATCTAACTCAAACTAGACCTGATATTATGCATGTTGTTTGTCTTGTTGCAAGATTTCAAGCAAATCCAAGAGAATCATATGTGATGGCAGTAAAGAGAATCTTGAGGTATTTAAAAGGCACATTGGATCATGGCTTATGGTATTCAAAGGATAATGATTTCACTCTCAGTGCTTATATAGATGTTGATTGGGCCGGAGATGTTGATGACAAAATGAGTACAAGTGGAGGTGCTTTCTTTTTGGGTAACAGATTGGTTTCATAGTTGAGCAAGAAACAAGATTCAATCTCTTTGTCAACTATAGAAGCAGAATATGTTGTAGCAACATGTTGTTGTACTCAAGTGTTATGGATAAAGTAGAATTTGAAGGACATAAGAGTTGTGTATGAAGATCCAGTTGCAATCTTATGTGACAATACAAGTGCTATAAATATTTCAAAGAATCAAGTGATGCACTCAAGAACAAAGCATATATCTATAAGATATCACTTTATGAGAGAAAAGGTGACAAAGAATGAAGTAAAGTTGGAATATCTATCCACAAAGGATCAGATTGCAGATATCTTCACCAAGCCTCTACCTAAGGATACTTTTGAGTATCTCAAAGAAAAGCTAGGAGTCATTACTCCTCCTGCCCTAAACTAAGATGCATGGAATTGCATTAGTCCAGTGGTGCCCAAAGTCTCATTCCTTGATCTGGCATGATGTTTTGAGAGCTACCTCTCAGGGGGAGTAGCTATATGTTACCGGTATGAGTTCTTGATAAAGAAAGTATTGATATCAGAGAAAGTTCAGTTGGATCGCAGGATGTAAGTATGTGCCCTTTGCCATTGATGTCAAAGGGGGAGAGAAATCATGTGAAAAACTTTTAAAAAGAAAGAAAAGGGAACAGATGTGTAAAGAGAAAGGAGGAGAATCTTGTCTTGATGGTCTTTACAATTTTTCACATCATATGTTGCCATCAATGACAAAGGGGGAGATTGTTGCAAGTATGTGCCTAATTGGTGTTGTCATTGATGTCAACATATCAGTGTTGTCATTGGTGTCAATTGTGCTCTTGTTTTGTTGCTTGCTTGTAATGAGTTTTTTATTTCATTGGAGAGCATGATATTGAGGATATTGAGAAAATTTACTCCTCCAGTAGAAACAGTATGTTGTAGAGTATCTTTGAAGAATAGTCAAACAAATAGCTTCACATTTCCTATAGATTAAATATCCTTCTCTACGGATTGGAAGTTATTTAGAGGTTTGTCTAAAGATGTTATGTTCCAAGTTTGAGCCTCTGGTATGAAGATTTGAGTGAGTTATGTTCACTAGAGTGAAAACTACATTTTTTATATGTTGGTGGTGATAGGGAGAAAGTATTATGCTCTGCATTCCTCCACATTGAAGTATTTTTTTTCTGCGGTTCTAGAGCTCAGTCTAAGATGATGTTATGTGCCTTCAACTCCAATGGTTCATGATTTGGTGGTCTGCAAGAAATCTTTTCCTTATGACAATAGCTGGTAGTGTTGTTTATGTGTTCCGGTTTGAAGAATCTTCTTGACAGAATGGTTAGAAGTTGTGCAGATGTTCCTGATGATTTCAATATGCTTGTGGATGTCTCCTGATCATGTTCCTACCCTTGGATTGGTCCACTAAGAGAAATTTGGATTGTGGATGAAGAATGTTCTTAGCAGACCTAGTGTTCTCACTAGTCTTGGCTGACTTGGTTGATTTCACTATTTGCAAAGATGCTTTGAAGATTGTAGAAGCATTTCGTGGCGTGAAGGATTACGTTTGAGTCCCAGCTAAGGCGTGGCGTGATCAACATACATCTTTACATCTTTCCCTTAGCAATTTGTGTATCAGGTCCAGACCTATTTCTATGTTTTGTTATGCTGACCTTGGAGATTGTTCCAACGGTTGATGAATGTATTGCTGACCTTGATGTACATTCCAAGGTTGATGATTTGTATAAAAACTCATAATGTAGTTGTGAAAAAGGAATCCTTGTAGAAAAATGAGAGGATAAGTGCGAAGAGTAAAGTAGAGCAGAGGAAGAATATTGTGCTTCAATGGAACTGAACTCAGGCATAGAGTAGATGCTATTAAATCAGTTCAAAAAAATCCTCGGTAGTGAGCCACCCCCTAGCAGTGAACCAATCTTTGCAGTGAGAATTTTGGGAAGTGAGCCCCATAGGCAATGAGCCTCTAATTTTAGGTATTGTTATAACTTATATATTTCTGTGGGCTAACACCCACTGTGGTTTTTCCCTTATAGGGTTTTCCACGTAAAAATCTGGTGTCTGTTGTGTTTGTAATTGTGATTAAGTCTATGATTTTATGCTTTCATGGTTGAATATGATTATTAGTAATTAAGTAGTTGATGAGCCTTAGAGATGACTTCCTTGATTTGTTCAATCAAATTTTTACCCTCCTCTATCCATTTGAACTATTAATCCTTTTTAACATGAGGGTAATAGGGAGTACTATACTTGCAAAGTTTGATATAAATCCCCTAAAAAAATTGGTCAAGTCCTTAAGAAAGATTGTAGGCCTTTTTTATGTGAGGGAAGTTAGAGTTCAAGGATAGCTTGAACCCTTTCAGGATCAATGGCTATACCTTCTTTATAAACAATGTGTCCCAACAACTTTCCTTGGGGAACACCAAAGATACTATTTTGGGGGATTCAAAGATATCTTAAATTGTTGACATCTTTGAAATACTTTCTCTAGGGGGTCAAAATTATCCTCTTTATTTTTGGAGAAGATAGACAGATCATCAAGATAAATCAAGATAATCTCATTGATAAGAAATTTCAAGCAATATCCATTTCTTTTTAAAATGTAGCCCTGACATTTGATAGACCAAAAGGTATTTTTTAATAGAAAATGGTGCCCCATTTTGTTGTGAATGTCATATTGTGCTAGTCTTCTTTCTTGAATAATATATGATTGAAGCCAAAGAAACCATCCAACATTGAAAATCTATTTAATCCTACAAAATCTAAAAAATCTAATCCATTGAAGGTAGAGGATAGTGATTTTTAAGAGAGACTCTATTCAAATCCCAAAAATCTACATATAGTTAGATCTCTATATTCTTCTTTATGACAAGTACAAGGTTAGAAACCCAAGTTGAATGTTTGATAGGGTATATTATCTTTAAATTGACCAACTTGGATAATTTTTTCTTGAGTAATGGATCAAGTTTTGGATTAACTAGTCTTTAATTCTATCTTATTGGTTTGACTTTAGGCTAAAGTTCAATTGTGTAATGCATAATGTCCTTACTATATCCTCTTAATTCCTCATAATCATAGGCCATGACCTAGTCATACATGGTATAGAGGGTGACAAGGTGTTTCTTCTCTTCAATAGTACATACCTTGACCAATTTTATTACTCTCCCTAGGGAGATCTCAACATCTCTATAGTCCTCCTTGGTCACCTCTATATTTATTTTGTATCTACAAGAGTCATCTAGACTAAACATGCATTCCAAGGTAATAATTCTACTTGTTAATTTATTTCCTTTTAGTTGAAGGATCTGATATCCATACGCCTCTTCAATTTTTGGAGATAATTCCTTTGTAAATTCATTAGATTGTTCGATGAAAAGAATAATTTTCTCATTATTTTGAAATGTCATCCAATGACACTCATATCTAGCACAAGCCTAATGACTATCTTGACACCATCCCTATTTATCATCAATTCATTCAGTGGATCAAATTATAAGCTAATTAAGGCCATTCTATTTTCTTTTGCATTATGCTTCTAAGGAATAGCCAAAGAAATTAGAGTGTCAAAGGATTCCAATAAATACCACAGGTGGCATTTGTACATGATTTCATCATTGAGTTCTTTGCCATGCATTATGACCTTGTTTCATCATCATAGACCTACACCATCTATATAGCCTTCTTTTTAGCATATAACAAGCCATGGACCAAATCTTCTAGTGCAGGGACACCCTGAGAGCTAGAACACACCTTGGTCAAACTTGGTCAAGGATAGAGTTTTGTTTTCTTTTGTGGTATTTCTTGTAATAAGGCCATTGTGAGGCCATTATTGTCCATTTTGGTCTTTTAGATCCATTTTTGTAACCATTGGGTCAAGAAATTGTCAAATGTCCTAGAAGTTAATAGTTTGAAGGCATTATTGGGAACAACCTTTCAAAAGTTAACAACATATGGTAGTTGTGGTTGGTTTAACCGTACAACCTATGTGTGGAGACATTAAATAAGTTTATTTTGTATGGATCCAGGGTTAGTGGTACAAGTTTTTGAAGTGAAAACAATAAACAATTCTGATTTCTTGCAATTTCTAACAGTTTTTTGTTGTTCCTTACTATGGTACGGATCTGTATGATCCTGTCATGAATTCAAACCAATTGTAGATGATTGTATGTTGAATCTAGTTTCTATTGTAGTTGATTGCACATGATTTCATTAGGTTTCAAGAAAGTTATAGGAGTTTTTCTGAAAATTGTCCAAGACTATCAAAAACCCTAACTAGGGTAAACAGTGGACAAATAAAATGCAAATTAGAGGCCTTCCATTGGTGGATCATACTGAAACCTTGTGGAATGGCTCATGGTAGCATATATTTTGATTTCTCAAACTTGTAGGAGCAGAGGGGCAGGTTGGCACATGTGATGGAGGCATAAAAGTCTGATATCTTCATGTATCAGGGTAACAGAGTGAACAAAGAGAGGGATTTGTGTAATTTGATGTTGGGTTCATACTTCTCCATGGTTGGGGGTACTTGGAGAAGGTGTCAAGTGTCATGTGATAGCATACAAGTCGGAGCTTTGATCAAATGTTAAAATTTGGGTCTAATTTGTAGACTGTCCTATCTAGGCAGAGTTAAACAGTGTTAAGCAAGACTGAGTATAGACCAAGTTGAAGCCTTCTCCCTTGAACAAGTGCAAAAAAACCCTTCAAGGTGCATTGGATGGAGTGTCATGATTGTGTTTAACCTTGTTTTGAAGTCCATAGTTGATGCAGAGTGCACAGTGGAAGCGCACAACTGATCAAAAATTGATCAGTGAGAGTCTGACTTATGTCTCAATGATCTACTCTTATCGGCCAAACATACCTCGTCGGCCACCTTGCAACTTATCTCTCTGATCTCACAAATCTCCCTGATGTATGACTCTACATTTCTCGCCTATCAGCAAGACTATTACTATCGGCCATGTTAGGGTTTGTTTCGCCGATAAGCTGATGGCACCTTCAAACCACACTCGTCGGCAAGACTTAGATCATCGGCGGACACTTATGAACATTGGCCAATGTGCCGATACACTTGACTTCATTTGGCTATCTCTCAACACTTTGGTGAGACTTCCTTCATTAGCGAACTCCTTGTTTGTTCTCCCGATATGCCAATATATGTTATCTTCGGTGAGACTTAAGTCGTTCTTCACTGATGCACCTCCTATCGATCCAAGACCGTTGATCGGTGTAACTTCCAAAAGCTTCCTTGAGGGGGCTATATTACACTGATGACAACTTCTATAACTCTGCAAACACTTGACCACCCATCAATTTGGCCACTCCATTGGTTGTTCTCACATAACAGCACTTTTCCTATCGTTTCAATGACAAGTCACATAGAGATGCCTAGTCAAACTCATGCCAAACTCCTTGGATCCTTGAGTGTTTGACCCAAAACCATAGAAAACACAAAATATACACTGTATTACTCCATCACACTGAAAATGAGAATCTTGCTTTCAGTGGACAGAGGAATAACAGTCCATTTATTCACAAAACCCTAGTTTCCTAGGTTTTCTGACCAGTCTTTGCAAAAAGATCAATATCTCACAAACTATAACACTTCAAGACACCAGACTACTTCCAAATGAAATCTACCTCACTACATGAACATCTCCAATTGGTTTCAAGTGATCTATTATCCGTACAAGTCGTATAGAAGTGACTGTTATAGCAAATTACTCAAAAAAACTGTGTTTTTTCAGCACACCCAAAACTCCAAATCTTCATTCATACGTCCAAGTTACATCATACTTCACCTATAGAAGGCTTGAGACATTAGTTAACCTCCCTCCCAACTATACAAACTAATTTTGAAAGTCAGTTAGCCGTTGGGTTTCTCCTCTCACAAGAAAACGATATGTTTTCATTGTGTTATTACATCAAACTTGACCAAAACATGGTCTACATAGGTCTAGTGACCAAATTGACATAAAATCCTTATTATAAACATGATGTGGCTTAAAAAGCCTTATTAAAAACATAAACAAAACATGACATGCATAGAATTCAAATGATCCAAGATTGGATCCACCATAGAGAAGGTGCTCCTGCACCATACTCCCCCTGCAAGAAAACTCAAGTCCCTTGAGTTGCCAACTGTTGAAGTGTCTTCCCATGCTTCAAAATGTCTACCTCACTCATCCATGTAGCCTCTGAATCAAGAAGATCCTGCCACTTGACCAAGTACTCCTTGTACACACCCTTCCTTGTCTTTTTGACAACCTTGGAATCTAAGATGCATTCCAATTGTAAAGGCTTACTTGGAGGTAGATCTCTAATGCAATCTTCATCTTCAATCACCACATCTGATCCATCTTTAGCATTCAATGGAGGTCTGAATGGAAAGAGGTCTGAAACATTAAATATGGGAGAAATACCAAGACTAGATGGCAATTCTATTTCATAGGCATTTGGACCAAACTTATGCACTACCTTGCATCGTCCTATTTTCTTATCAGAAGCTTGGTTGGCTATCCTTTAGGTGGCCTTTCCTTCCTTAGATAGGCCATCACCAAATCTCCCACCTTGAACTGTACATCTCTCCTTTTGAGATCTACCCTATCCTTGTATTTGGAGACTATTTTTTTCAACTGAACTTTGACTTGATCATGAACTGCCTTCATGGTGGCAGCAAAATCTTCTCCTAGAGCACTCCTCTTATCCCAACCTTATAGGTCTTTGAGTTCAAGTGGTCCTCTTGGATGGAAACCATAAACAATTTCAAATGGACTCTTCCCAGTGCTTCTATTTACTGAATCATTGTAAGCATACTCAACTTGACTAATGACCAAGTCCCATGCCAACCCATGCTGCTTGGTAAGGCATCTTAGAAGGTTTCCTAGGGACCTATTAACAACCTCAGTCTAACCATTAGTTTGGGGATTGTAGGCTGATGAGAAAGACAATTGTGTTCCCAATTTTCTCCATAAAGTCCTCCAAAAATGACCAACAAACTTGAAGTCTCTATCAGTGACAATTGAAAGGGGCAAACCATGGATTCTAACGACTTCTCTGAAAAAGAGACTAGCAATGTGAGATCCATCATTTGTGCATTTGCATGGCACAAAATGAGCCATCTTACTAAATCTATCCACAATGACAAAAACACTATCCACACCCCTTGTTGTCTTAGGAAGACCAAGTACAAAATCCATACTAATGCTCTCCCAAGGCCTATTGGGAATAGGAAGGGATTGGTACAAACCAACATTAGAAGACATACCTTTGGCCTTTTGACATATGGTACAACTTGCAACATATCTCCTTACATCCGATTGTACTTTTGGCCAATAGTAGAATCTAGTGACTTGTTCCAAAGTCTTGTCCAACCCAAAGTGTCTTGCTAAGGTTCCATTGTGCTTCTCTTTGATGATGTTATCCCTCATTGAACACTTAGGAACACATAGCAAATTGCCCTTGAATAAGAGACCTTCCTGCAACACAAAATCTGAATATTCACCATGAAAAGTGTTAGCCAAACTAGCACAAACTTCATAAGCAGCTTTGAAATCTGCATCCTCCTTTTATAACCCCTTCAAACAATCTATCCCCATGATTTACATCTGTACTTCATGTATGACAAGCATCCTTCTACTTAAAGCATCAGCCACTTTGTTGGCAACACCCTTTTTATGCTTAATAGTGAAGGTATAGGCTTGCAATTGTTCCATCCACTTAACATGCCTATGATTCAACTTTTATTGACTATTTAGAAAGCTAAGAGCATGGTTATCAGTAAAAACAATGAATTCTTTGGGCAGCAAATAGTGTCTCCACTTTTTGAGAGCTTGCACCATTGCATAAAGCTCTAGGTCGTAGGTAGAGTACCTTTGTTTAGCCTCATTCAACTTCTCTGAAAAAAAGGCCACTGGATGTCCATCTTGACTAAGAATAGCACCTATTGCTTATTGACTTGCATCACATTCCACTACAAAAACTTTGTCAAAATTAGGGAGCACCAATGTAGGTAATTCAACCACTTTCTTCTTTAACAATTCAAAGCTATCATCTGCTTGCTTTGTCCATTAAAATTTGCATTTTATTCCACCCTTGATGGTGTTAAGGATAGGAGCACTTATGTGACTGAATCCTCTAATGAACTTCCTATAAAAAGTTGCCAAGCCATGGAAGCTTCTAACATCTCCCATTGTCCTAGGAGTAAGCCAATTGAGAATGACCTCAACCTTTGTGGGGTCCATCTTCAAACAACCATTAGAAATCACAAAACCTAGGTACACAAGTTCAGTTTTCATGAACTCACACTTGTCCAAAGTGATCATCAACTTATTCTCATGCAACTTCTTCATCACTTGTCCAAGATGCTTCACATGTTCTTCTTTTGTCCTGCTGAAAACAAGTATGTCATCAAGATAAATAATTACAAATTTGCCAATGAATTCAACAAGTACCTCATTCATCAAATGTATGAATGTGCTTGGGGTACTGCTAAGTCCAAATGGCATGACAAGCCACTCATAGAGACCTTCATTTGTCTTGAAGGCAGTCTTCCATTCATCTCCCTGCCTAATTCTGATTTGATGATAACCAGATTTCAAATCAATCTTTGAATAATAACATGACCCTCCAAGATGGTCCAAAAGATCATCAATCCTTGGCATAGGGAATCTATACCTTATTGTGATCTTATTTATGGCCCTTGAATCCATACATAGTCTCCACTTCCCATCTTTTTTTGGAGCAAGTACACTAGGGACTACACATGGACTAAGACTCCTTCTAATCAGTCCTTTCTCTAAGAGTTCTTGAATTTGTCTAGTCACCTCTTCATTTTGCTATGGTGTCAATTTATAGGCAGCCTTATTGGGAAATGTGACACCTAGAATCAAGTCAATTTGATGACTTATATCCCTCATGGGTGGTAAGGAGTTAGGAGTATCCTCTACCACAAGGTCTTGATACTTATCCAACAATTGTTGCACTTCTAGTGGAATCTCTTTCTACTTTTTGTCTTGCTGACCTGATTCATCTTTAGGCTTCATTACCAAGGCATACCCTTGGGTATCCTTCTCCTTCATGAGGTGTAAGAACTCTTTGCCACTAACCATCATGACATTGGTGTCATTACTCTTCTCTCCAATCTGCTCTTGCATAGGATCCATCCTAAACTTCCTTCCATTCTTGGTGATGAGGTATGTGTTCTTCTCACCATCATGTTGTGCCTTCACATCATACTGCCATGGATGTCCAAGAAGAAGGTGACAAGCATCCATGGGAATAATCTCACATGGTACCTTGTCCTTATAATCATCTATCTCAAACTCAACTCAAGTTTGTTCTTCTACCATGTAATTTTGATTCTTATTCAACCAAGAGATCTTATGAGGACTAACATGGGGCGGCCTTTTCAACTTACACTTCTCTACCATTTCAATAGACACTACATTCTTAGTAGAACCTAAATCAACAATGATTTTACAAAGTTTACCATATGCTATACCTTGGGTTCTAAAGAGAGTCTTCCTTTGTGGGGGCTCTTGTTTCAATGGCATCTTCAACAAGATCCTCTTGATCATCATGTTCTCTCCTTCAAGGACTGGTGCAACACTACCAATGGGTGAATTCACACTTTGGCAATCATCATCTTTCAACAACTGATTCCTTCTTCCACCATCATGGGAACTAGTTGCCTTCTCAGGGCATTTGCTCATAGTATGGCCTACTTGATTGCAGCCATAGCATCTACCAGTGAAAACTTTGGGTCCTCTGCCTGCACCACCACTTCTACCTCTACCATTTGGTCTTCTCCAACCTCTAAAACCACCACCTCTATGGTCTACATCAGAATGAGACTCTTGTTGACTTGGGTTTTCATTTCTACTTGACTGTCCTCTACCAAAACTGTCTCTTCCCCTCTTCCTCTAGTGTTTTGATCACTTTTCTTTTCAACTTCTCTTCTACCCTAGAGGCTAATTGAAAACACTCATCCACTATTTTGGGAACCACCATACTGAATTCATCTTATATGTTATACCTCAAGCCATCGAGATATCTAGCCACCATCTCTTTCTCCTCCTCCTTGTGATTGACTCTCATGCTCAATCTATGAAATTCTTCAGTTTATGTAGCACATCCATATCCTTTTGTCTGAGATGATTAAACTTCCTAATGGTCTACAACTCATAATCAAATGGCATGAACTTGTCTCTTAGCATGGCCACCATTCTACTCCATTTGGTGATAGGGTTCTTTCCAACTTTCTCTCTTTCACCTTGCATATAGTTCCACCAAACTAGGGCAGAACCTCTTAATCTTGTCTTAGCAAACTTGACTTTCTTACTGTCACTATACTCCTTGAAGTCAAAATAGTTGCACATGGCTTCAATCCAATCCATGAGGGCATCTCTATCTAGTTTCCCATTGAATGTAGGAACATCCATCTTTGGATTGCCACTATCTCCATGAGCACCTTTGAGTGCATTCAAGAATGCCTTTTGGTCTGCAGACATATCTTGTTCTTGAGGGATCTCCTCTGCCTCTTCTTCTTCTTCTTCTGCATCAGAAGCACTTCCATCCTCTTTACTCTTACCCTTGGACCTCTCTTCTTTCAACCTTGCTGCAAGTATCTCCTCTACCATCTTCTTGATGGCTTCTTGGCTCATAGACTTGGGAGGCATTGTGCTAGCCTCAGTTTCTATCTCCTCGTCTGACATACACTACTCCAATTCAAATATTGGCTCTGATACCAATATGATGTAGAGCGCATAGTGGAAGCGCACAACTAATCAAAAATTAATCGATGAGAGTCTAACTTATGTCTTAGCGATCTACTCTTATCGGCCAAACATACCCCGTCGGCCACCTTGCAACTTATCTCTCTAATCTCACAACTCTCCCCAATGGATGACTCTACGTTTCTCACCTATCAGCAAGACTATTACTATTGGCCATGTTAGGGTTTGTTTCACCGATACACTGATGGCACCTTCGAACCACACTCGTCGACAAGACTTAGATCATCGGCGGACACTTATGAACATTGGCTGATGTGCCGATACACTTGACTTCATTTGGGGATATGTCGATACACTTGACTTCATTTGGCTATCCCCTGACACTTCGGTGAGACTTCCTTCATCGGTGAACTCCTTGTTTTTTCTCCCAATATGTTGATATATGTTATCTCCAGTGAGACTTAAGTCGTTCTTCACCGATGCACCTCCTATCAGTCCAACACCGTTGATCAGTGTAACTTCCAAAAGCTTCCCCGAGGGGGCTATATTACACCGATGACAACTTCTATAACTCTGCAAACACTTGACCACCCATCAATTTGGCCACTCCACTAGTTGTTCTCACATAACAGCACTTTTCCTATCGTTTCAATGACTAGTCACATAGAGATGCCTAGTCAAACTCATGCAAAACTCCTTGGATCCTTGAGTGTTTGACCCAAAACCATAGAAAACACAAAATATACACTGTATTCCTCCATCACACTAAAAGTGAGAATCTTGCTTTTAGTGGATAGAGGAATAACAGTCCATTTATTCACAAAACCCTAGTTTCCTAGGTTTTCTGACCAGTCTTTGCAAAAAGATCAATATCTCACAAACTATAACACTTCAAGACACCAGACTACTTCCAAATGAAAGCTACCTCACTACATGAACATCTTCAATTGGTTTCAAGTGATCAATTATCCGTACAGGCCGTACAGAAATGACTGTTATAGCAGATTACTCAGAAAAACTATGTTTTTTCAGCACACCCAAAACTCCAAATCTTCATTCATACTTCCAAGTTACATCATACTTTGCCTATAGAAGGCTTGAGACATTAGTTAACCTCCCTCCCAACCATACAAACTAATTTTGAAAGTTGGTCAGTCATTGGGTTTCTCCTCTCACAAGAAAACGACATGTTTTCATTGTGTTATTACATCAAACTTGACCAAAACATGGTCTACATAGGTCTAGTGACCAAATTGACATAAAATCCTTATTACAAACATGATGTGGCTTCAAAAGCCTTATTGAAAACATAAACAAAACATGACATGCATAGAATTCAAGTGATCCAAGATTGGATCCACCATAGAGAAGGTGCTCCTGCACCAATAGTCTCCATTTTTACTTTGGTGTCATGGTGGATAGAGTGGATCAAACCTAGGAGCCCTAATTAGGCCTAATTGCACAGAGGACAGTCAATTTTTGGGACAGACTGTACAAAACTACTCCACCCCATTTCTTAGTATGTGTTGTAAGGCCCAAAAAGGGTATCTAAAATAGTTCATACTTTTAAAAGTCAGGTCTGCAACCGGAGTTATGTCAAAAAATGCCTTCTTGAAAGGCTACAAGGGAAAGGGGTCAGTTGTGAAGGAAAGCCCTATGGATAGAGGTCTAGGGTTTTGGTAAATGATTACTTGGTGTTGTCTAGATATTCCTTGCCCCTGCTCTACATCAGATTGGTATCAGAGCCTAAGTTGGTCAAAAGAAGGAAAAGTTGAAGTGAAGAGAAACAAATATGCCTCCAAAAGGTAATACAATTGCTAGAGAGGTGAGTGAATTGAAGGAGAAACATGCAAGAGAGATAAGACAAATGAAAGAGTTGATAGTAAGTCTTCAAGGTGGGCTTGTTGCATTTGAGATAAGTTAGAAAAGAGGAATGGTCACAAGAGATTTGAGTGACCGAGAAGATGAAGAAGAGGGGGTGGAAGAGAACTCCCAAGAAGGGTCCCAAGAAGAGTTGGATCCTGATGACTTGAAGATGGAAAAGTTGTTGAAGGCTATCAAAGGAGAAGGTCCTAAGATCAAGATGGATCTACCCATGTATGGAGGAAACTTGGATAGTGAAGAACTCCTAGATTGGATAGGAGCACTAGACAACTACTTTGAGTATGAAGATGTACCGGAAAGACAAAGAGTGAAGTTGGCCAAGATAAAATTGAAGGGTCATGCCTTACTTTGGTGGGACTATGTACAATATAAGAGGAGGAAGAAGGGCAAAACCAAAATCACCTCTTGGGATAGGATGGTTGCCAAACTCAAAGGCCAATTCTTACCCGATGACTATGCCATTCAATTGCAAAAACAACTTCAAAATCTGAAGCAAAAAGATATGGATGTGAAGACCTATACACATGAGTTCTACAAACTAAGTATTAGGTTAGGTCACATGGAGAATGATGTGGACAAGATTGCAAGATACATCAATGGTCTCAAATACAATATACAAGATCAAATGAGGCTCACATGTCTTAGGACGTTGGAGGAATGTTATCAATTTGCCATGAAGGCTAAAGATAAGTTGAAAAGGAGACAAGAAAAGCAAAGAAGGGGTAGAGGAAGGACAAACTTTAGAAGAAGAGGGACATTTACTAGTAGGGGGTAGTCCCAAAGAACACAAGGAGAAACAAGCAGTTGTCAAGAACAAAATTCAGATTCAAGGGGCAGTTTTAGGGGAAGAAGATTCAATTCAAGGGGTAGATTTGGAAGCTAAAGAGGTGGATCAAGTGGGTTCACAATAAAATGCTACAAGCGTAATAAGTTTGGAGGCCATCAAGCATGGAAATGCCCTAAAAATCAGTCCACTACTTCATTTGGAGGAGAAAGAAGAAATCAGATTGCACAAGGAGAGGATAGTGAAAGTGTGAACTCTCCATCACATAATGTTGATCAAGAAGTTGGTGAAGCTCTCATGCTCAGGAGAATCTTGATCAAAGTACCTATGGAGAAGGAAGCACCGCAAAGGAAATCACTCTTCAGAACTACATGTAAGTGTCAAGGTAAATGTTGTAAGGTTGTGATTGATTTTGTTAGCACTAACAACTTAGTTTCTATTGAGATGGTAGATAAGTTGAAGTTGAAAAGGATACCTCATACCACTCCATATAAGGTATTTTGGTTGAACAAGGGACAGCAAGTGTTGGTTAATGAACAAGCTTGGGTAGAGTTCCACATTGGAGGGTATAAGGACAAAGTTTTATGTGACATCATTCCCATGGATGTTTGTCATATGCTTCTTGGGAGGCCATGGCAATATGATAGGAATGCACATCATGATGGGAGAAAGAACATCTATGTTATAGAGAAGGATGGGGTCTCATTTACTCTCACACCATTGAAGAATGAAGGCCAAGAATCACAAACAAGGTCTAGTGTGATGTTGGTAGGAGAGAAGGAGTTCTTAAAGACCATGAAAGAGGAGAAAGTGGGTTTTGCCATCGTAGCCAAGCCTAGGACTGTTATGACAACAATCAAATTGGATGAGTTGCCTTTAGAGGTCCAAGACTTGTTAAACGAGTATGCTAATATAGTGGTTGATGAGATTACCAACACCTTGCCACCTATGAGAGACATTAGCCACCACATTGATTTCATTCCAGGGGCTAGTTTACCTAACAAGGCTGCTTATAAAATGACTCCACAGCAGAATGAAGAGAGTTGATTAGAGAAAGCTTGAGTCCATGTGCAATTCCTACAGTTTTGGCACCAAAGAAAGGAGGTGAGTGGAGGATGTGTATCGACTCCAGGCCATCAACAAGATCACCATAAGGTATAGATTTCCTATTCCAAGAATTGAGGATTTAATGGATTGTTTGGGTGGTGCATGTTATTTTTCTAAGATTGATCTCAAGAGTGGTTATCATCAAATAAGGATTAGACTAGGTGATGAGTGGAAAACAACTTTTACGACTAATGAAGGGTTGTATGAATGGCTTGTGATGCCCTTTGGTTTGTCAAATGCACCTAGTACCTTTATGCGGTTGATGAATGAAGTGCTCAAACCTTTCATTGGTAAGTTTGTTGTAGTCTATCTTGATGATATTCTTGCTTTTCGTAGAACTAAGGAAGAGCATCTACACCATTTGAATTTGGTTTTGAAAAGATTAAATGAGGAGAAACTAATGATCAACTTGAAGAAATGTGAGTTCTTGAAAACAGAGTTGGTATACCTTGGTTTTGTGATCTCCAAAGGAACACTCAAAATGGATCCTAGCAAAGTTGAAGCCATTCTAAATTGGCCCACTCCAAAATCAATTTTTGAGGTGAGAAGTTTTCATGGTTTAGTAAGTTTTTATAGGAAATTCATAAGGGGTTTTAGTCATGTATGTTCTCAAATCATAGAAACTATAAAGGGCGATAGAAAGAAGAAATTTGTTTGTACTAATGAGGCTGATTAGAATTTTCAGTATTTGAAGAAGAAGATTGCAGAGCGGCCCCTTTACCTGATTTCAATAAAGTGTTCACTATAGAGTGTGATGCAAGTGGCTATGCCATAGGTGTTGTCCTAAGCCAAGATAGTAGACCGGTTGCCTTTTTTAGTGAGAAACTCAATGAAGCCAAGAAAAGGTACTCATCTTATGACCTTGAAATGTATGCTATGGTACAAGCCTTGAAGAAGTGGAGGCATTACCTTCTTCCCAAGGAGTTTGTAGTGTTTACTGATAATCATGCCCTCCAATACATTAATAGTCAAGAGAAACTCAATCATAGACATGCCAAATGGGTAGAATACTTACAAAGTTACACTTTTACCATCAAGCATAAGAAAGGAAAATCAAACAAAGTGGTTGATGCACTAAGTAGAAGGTCACTTATGGTGCAAGAAATCCAATTACATAGTGTTGGGATTGAAGCATTAAAAGGTATGTACAAAGATGATGTTGATTTCAAGGAGATTTATGAATCTTGTAACTCATCTACTAGTGCTTTTCATGAATTCAATTCTGATTTTCTGATTCAAGAGGGTTTACTATTCAAAGGGGCACAATTATGCATTCCTAAATGTTCAATGAGAGATAACTTAATCAAAGAAAAGCATAGTGGCAGCCTTGCAGGTCATTTTGGTCTTGAGAAGACCTTGGAGTAGTTGAAGATGCACTACTATTGGCCAAAAATGCAAACTGATGTGAGGAAGTTTGTGGATAGTGTGCTATTTGTCAAAAGGCCAAAGGATCTAGTACTAATGCAAGGTTATATCAACCTCTTCCCATTTCCAATAGGCCTTGGGAATCACTTAGCATGGATTGTGTGATGGGGTTGCCTAGAACTCAAAGAGGTTTTGATTTGGTGTATGTTGTTGTGGATAGGTTTTCTAAGATGGCACACTTCATACCTTGTAAGAGCACTAATGATTCTGCATACATTGCAGGACTCTTCTTCAAAGAGGTGGTAAGAATCCATGGTTTACCCCTTAGTATTGTATCATAGCAAGTTTGTGGGTCGCTTTGGAGAACCCTATGGAAGAAACTTGGCACAAATTTTAGTTTCAGTTCTGCCTATCACCCTCAAACTGATGGGCAGATTGAAGTGGTGAATAGGAGCCTTGGAAAACTCCTAAGGTGTCTAATAAAGGAGCATTCAACACAATGGGATCTAGTTTTTCCTCAAGCTGAGTTTGTATACAATGATTCGATGAATAGAAGTGTTGGCAAAAGTCCTTTTGAAATTGTTTATGGTATGCAGCCCAGGGGTGTGTTTGAATTGAGAGATGTCAGTGGGATGGAAAGGAGTGCTGAAGGTGAACAATTTGTTGTGGCTATGCAAGAAATCAACCAACAAGTCAAATACAATCTTCAAAAGAATGTGGAGAAGTACAAGCACAATGTCGATCTAAAAAGGAGAGAGGTTCACTACAAGGTTGGAGACGTGGTCTTGGCTCATTTGAGGAAGAAAAGATTTCCTAAAAGACAGTACTCTAAACCACAAATGAAGAAGATAGGGCCATGTAAGGTGGTACACAAGTTTGGAGAGAATGCCTATGAGATAGAACTTCCTCTTGGAATTGCCATTTCTCCTATTTTAATATTTCTGATCTTTACTCTTATAAAGGGGATGGTGTTGCAGGTGATGGTGCAGGTTCATTAGTGCTCTCATATGAGGATTGGATTAGAGATCTTCAACCAAGCCAACCCTTGGAGTTGGAATGCATCTTGGACAAGAAAGAACTCAAGAAGACAAGGAAGAAGGTCTACTATTAATATTTGGTCAAATGGCAAGGTCTTCCCATGGAGGATGCAACTTGGATGACTGAGGATGATATTATCAAACATGGTTGTAGAATTGCAGGTCTGTCCTCAAGTGGAACTTGAAGTTTCTTTTCCCCGGGAGTATGGTGTAAGAGCACCCTTAGAGCTAGAACACACCTTGGTCAAACTTGGTCAATGATAGAGTTTTATTTTCTTTTGTGGCATTTCTTGTAATAAGGCCATTATTGTCCATTTTGGTCTTTTGGATCCATTGTTGTAACCATTGGGTCAAGAAATTGTCAAATGTCCTAGAAGTTGATAGTTTGAAGGCATTATTGGGAACAACCTTTCAAAAGTTGACAACATATGGTAGTTGTGGTTGGTTGAACCGTACAACCTATGTGTGGAGACATTAAATAAGGTTATTTTGTACAGATCCAGGGTTGGTGGTACAAGTTTTTGAAGTGAAAACAATAAACAATTCTGATTTCCTACAATTTCTAACTATTTTTTTGTTGTTCCTTACTATGGTATGGATCTGTACGATCCTGTCATGTGAAGTCAAACCAATTGTGGATGATTGTACATTGAATCTACTTTCTATTGTAGTTGATTGGACATGATTTCATTAGGTTTCAAGAAAGTTATAGGAGTTTTTCTGAAAGCTATCCAAGACTGTCAAAAACCCTAACTAGGGTAAACAGTGGACAAATAAAATGCAAGTCAGAAGCCTTCCATAGGTGGATCATGCTGAAGCCTTGTGGAATGGCTCATGGTAGCATATATTTTGATTTCTCAAACTTGCAGGAGCAGAGGGGCAGGTTGGCACGTGTGATGGAGGCATAAAAGTTTGATATCTTCATGTATCAGGCTGACAGAGTGAACAAAGAGAGGGATTTGTGTAATTTGATGTTGGGTTCAGACTTCTCCATGGTTGGGGGTACTTGGGGAAGGTGTCAAGTGTCCTGTGATAGCATACAAGTTAGACATTTGATCAAATGTTAAAGTTTTGGGTCCAATTTGTAGACTGTCCTGTCTAGGCAGAGTTGAATAGTGTTAAGCAAGACTGAGTATAGACCAAGTTGAAGCCTCCTACCTTGAACAAGTGAAGAAAAACCCTTCAAGGTGCATTGGATGGAGTGTCATGAGTGTGTTTAACCTTATTTTGAAGTCCATAGTCTCCATTTTCGCTTTGGTGTCATGGTGGATAGAGTGGATCAAACCTAGGAGCCCTAATTAGGCCTAATTGCACAGAGGACAGTCAATTTTTGGGACAGACCATACAAAACTACCCCACCCCATTTCTTAGTATGTGTTGTAAGGCCCAAAAAGGGTATCTGAAATAGTTCATACTTTTTGAAAGTCAGGTCTGCAACAGGAATTATGTCAAAAAATGCCTTTTTGAAAGGCTATAAGGGAAAGGGGTCAGTTGTGAAGGAAAGCCCTATGGATAGAGGTCTAGGGTTTTGGTAAATGATTACTTTGTGTTGTCTAGATATTCCTTACCCCTGCTCTACATCATCTTCATACTTGGATACATTGTTAGTGTAATTAAATTATAACTAGTATGACTAGTAGTATCTCTCTCCTTTTGGTGATAATAGAGATTTGTCAGCCCTAACTCTAATTCTATAGTTAGTATTTCTCTCCTCTAAAAACTTTGTTGCTCACATGATGAAAACATATAGGCTGATGATTTTGTTCTCACATGGTAGATTTCTTCACAAGCTCATTGCTAGAAATGTTTAGAGTACATTTTTCAATATGATTTTCTCTCCATAACCCAAATAAAATAAAATCATCCTTGATTTTAATAGCTTGTCATTGCACAACTCCAAGATCACATACCTTATTTTGCTTCAAAAGGCATTTGACTTTAAGATGCAATGCGAAGATGAAAATGCAGACCTAGTTTTATTTCCCTAGTTGATCAGTGTGAGGGATCCACTTCAAAGACTTGTTAAACCATTCCACAAAATCTCTCATCGATTCTCCTTCTATCTTCTGGATTCTAAAAAATAAAGATAACAGTCACCTACATCAACTGTTGATTTAAATCTTTCGAGAATTTTTGTTAAGCTATCCCAGTTTGTAATGCATCCATCCTCCAAATATTGAAACTAGCCCATTGCAGTTCCAATGAGAGTTTCAACAAATAACCACACAAATACATTTCCTCATTGGCATGTAGAATTCCACAAGCCATAGTGAATGCTTGACTGTGATTTTTTGCATCTTGTGAATTTTCTCTAGTAAACTTCTAGAAGTGTTTTCTGGAACTTGAGGGTAAGGTTGTATACTAAGTCAATGATAAGGGCCAAAATGGTTTCCCCGTGGCTAAGGTGTAATTAATGCCACGATGCAAATATGACAATGTGTATCTCACTCCAATGTGAGTTCTTTCTCCAAATTAATGGTTCTGAGTAGGTTTCCCTGTAAAGAGTCACCAACCTCCATTCTAGGGGAGGTATCTTTAGATATCTAAGGAACAAAATCTACCATCATTTCATTGCCTAGTGGAATCACTAAATATTTGTTGGTAAATAGATTTATCATTACGATATTTCACTGGAAACAACTTGACTCACCCAATGAGCGTTGACAAAGTTTCCCAAAGTTGGAGAAATTATCATTGGATTAACAATTTTCCCCTACATTTGAGAGGGGTATCTCTCTTATAAGATAGAATTTTGAGTTTTTTAGGGGTATGCTTTTAACCACAAAGTAGGAAAGAAAAAGAAACTGAAACTGAAACAAAAGGAGAAAACCCTAGATAAGGCTAACATGGGGTTGATAACCTAGTTTTTCTTAGGAAATAATGAATAATCTCCAAGAAAGGCAAAACAAACACAGATTTATTCCCATAGATACATGGTTTCAAATAAAAACTATGACAAAGGCTTAAATGAGGAAATGCTACCCAACATAAGAAAGGAGACATTCACCAAGGGTTTTCAAATGCATAGATTAGAAAATCACCCAATATCACATCCAATTTTGCAAAAGGAAAATCATGAAAATAAAGGAGACTTACTGCATTCACCACATAAACAAATAATTTGCAAAAAAAAAAAAAAAACTACAAATTCAACATAAGAAAAATTTACAGACCAACCATGTTCTTCTTTATTCAATTCAAAAAGAAGAGATATATAGACTCTTTTTGTTCCTATACAATGTGTGAGAATCCCAAAAAGTCTCTTCCCAAAAAAAACCCTTTTACATTGAAAAAGATTGCATTTATAGCCCTTCCTCCTTGGTAACTAACTAGTAACTAACTTACTTTTCAAACTTTAGTGCATATGTTCAACTCCTTAAAATAAGTATGCTTCAAACATTAGTAAAAATTGACTTTATAATAAAATATTAAGTCTTCACTTAAAATGGCAGGTGTTTGGTTGTCGGAGCTCAGTGTGTCAAACATTTGTTGGTTGTAGGTGCACGTCTCAATTGGCATATCTTTTTGAAGAAGCTTTTCCTATTGAAATAATTTGTGTACAGGAATAATTTATCTTCATCATTCAATTGCTACATATTTCTGGAGCACAAATCATGCTCTTACCATTGCAATAGATTTCATTCAGGCTAAACATGCAGAATTTTAATCTTGTAAGACAAAGTCTGTAGCCTGAGTACTTTTAACATCCTGGAGTATAGGTGGTTTATATTTTTCCCAAAATCTCTGTAAGCCAGCATTGTTCTGAGCCAAGTTCTTATGAGACAATTACATTTAGTAATACAATTGTTTTGATCTCGGTCGTAAATTGATCTTCCCAAGGAATAACATTTCATGATCTGAACTAAAATATTCTGAAGAACACTATTTCTATTGTTTTCGTGTGATTCATGTAAACATGGTATCTCATGAGATGACATCTCTTTGACGCATTATATTAATCAATTCATGTACTTTGTCTATGTTTCAACATTTGCATACTTGTCTATCGAGGTAGTTGAAATTGCATACCCAGTTGTATTAGTTGATGAGTTATTTGTCAAACAAAACTTATAAAAACCATTTTGTTCCCAACTTTTCACCTAGAATTTGACTTGCCGTGTTAAGGGATACAAGCTTCCATTGCTTTAAATCCTGCACGCACATGTTAGGTATAAATCTTTTCTCCAATTAAGTCCATCTGATAAGTCCATAGTTCTTTTGACAAATCTTGAGTACCACCTCAGAAGTTTTCAATTTTAACTTTTGCAATTCTTGCTACCTTCACTTGTAAAGTGGCCCAAAACTCGGTAACCTCAGGGTGTTTAACCATTCCAAGCTTAACTAAATCGCATTTGAATTGGGCGTAAAGATTGGTCTCAATTGCACAACCGATGCTCTCCAAAATCACCAAATAGATATCATTTGCAATGTATGCAAGCTAAGGTGATACATATGAAAGGCCAATCACTCACAAATCACTTACAGAGTTAACAACAAGATAATTTGCATCTCCTTCCATAATGTACTTCCCATCTTTAATCTCTTTCACCATTGAGATAATTTTCACCAATTCAAGGAAGTACTATTATTAATAGATGGTAAGGAAGGAGTTCCATGGAGCTGCTAGAGAATCTATTTTTGTGGAGCAAGAGGTCCCATGAAACCCAAAATAAAATGCTACAGCATAAATTAAAATCTTTCCCTTTAAGATAGGAGCAGCTATTTTTTAGGTGGTTGATTTTGGGCCAGCGCATTTGAGGTGGCGCTGAAACTTTCCTCCACCGAGATTTTTATAACAGTTTTTAGATTCCAGAGGGAAAAATTTTTATTTGATGATTTTTAATCTCTTTATTTGTAAGTCCATCTCTGTTGAATCAATTAACATTAAACTAAAAACCTCATGAGACCACCAGCATCCATAAATTTTGGAGCTTAAAGTTTTAAGCCTATCTGCAACTACAAAATTCATGGGACTGCTTGTTTTAAAATGCTCTTAAAAAATTTCAACAACACTGCTGAGATAATTTAAGAAACCCCCTCCATGAGACAGCTACCATTGACTGCTAGAATCACCTCATAGATGCAACTCTCTTGCAAAGAGTAAAATCCCTACACAATATCTACACTAGAATTATCCACAAATATGACAACCTTCCTTCAATATTTTCTTATCAAGCTTAACTTGAATGCATCTAAGTCATCAATTATCTTCACAACTGACCAAAAAGGAAATTCCATCCTTTGCAAACACTTTTACAAGCTGTGTGGATCCCAAATCAAATATATTACCTGCATATATCCTTCTTATCAGGTTTTCTAAACGTTTTCTTCCATCTTTAATATCATCTGTAACTTGCACTACTTTTCCAATTACAACATTTTACAAAATTCATCTATCCTTCATAATTTCGATGGATGTCCCTAATTAGTTTACGGTTCTTTGGCATTTTAGAAGTTTTCATAATTATCTGTATTTTTTATGTACTCTATTTAAATATCATTCATTTTAATGGTCAAACAGTCAATAGTAATTTTACACCTCATTCATAATAAAAAGTGATAAATGTTTGTCCTATTTTTATTGGTTAAAATTGACCTTTGACTGTTGAAATGGATGATATTTAAGAATAACCCTTTTGATATATATGAGGATTCATCAGAGATTATAATGTTTGGGAACTGGCTGAACCACTCATATGTTGAAGTTTCTAAATCTTTTCAACAAATCCATTCCATATTCTGTTAGAGATTTAGAAAGTTTTAAAACCTGCCGACATGTTCCATATTGTGTCACAGATTTGAATGGTTTGCGAACTAGAGTAGACGAGATGGCATTTCGTTGAGGCATTCTATCAAGTAGTTCACGGCTTTGTCTCCACTTTCAAATTTTACATTCATTTATGTTAGTGTGCCTACAACTATAAAGTTTGACAAAAACTCTTCTATCTTTATGCTTTGATGGATGTTCATAACCTATCCCAAAGTTCCCATTTTCACATAGATGAGGACGATGCTGGTAAAGTGGATGTGCGGAGCCAAATTTTGCATAGATAATGTATCATTTGCTCTCTTTATAATGTCCTCCTTGTAATGCATTATACACCCAAATGAGCATTTAATCTTAAACTCTTGTGCATGGTAAATTGGCATTCAAATACTACTAAGCAACCAAGACATTTATGCACTCCATTCTCAAACATATTGTACCATGAAAGTTAGAGTTGTGCCACATTTTGTAACTATTCCTTTTCTAATTTCCTAGTCTAAATTTTAATGTCATTGCATTGGGAATAATGTGTTGCACGATGATTTAGATGGAGGTTGCCCTTACATGCTTGAACAATCCTTGCACAATGGTGCCAAGAATAGATCTGTATTTAAACTAGCTTTATTCAATGTCGTGCCACCCATGCTTGCTCACATTAACCCATAGAGGCCTTGTGTATACCCTTAACACAATTGATTCAGAGCTCCACCCCAACACTTAAGAGGGTTGTAGCATTATGAACATTCCTATATAAATTTTAAATCTTTATAACTATCCGTAGTTTATTGAAGGGACCACCACACTATAGAGATGTGATGCCATCCATTTGCAAGGTCTTCACAATCCTTGGCTGGGATGAGTTCTCACACCACATCCCTTATTTGCTAGGTGCCATCTTTAGATCTATTTTATTATTGAAATTGTTGTATCATTCCCATCCTCAAGGCCTCACCCTTTGTTGGATATGTTGCTTCATCACCATGGTGCAACATATACTTGAAAGTCTTCACATCTTCCATACACTAGAAACCTTATGTTTTCTATGATGCATGGGCTTTGACACACCTCAGTGCAAATCACCACTTCATTCCACCTTTGAATACTACCAATCTCATTGTTTGATATCCTTTGAGACCATATGTTGATTTTGTAAATGCTCTCTCTACTTGTTGTGTTGGATTTTATCCATATACTTATATTTAATTGCTACATCACATCCCTCATAGGCCACACCATATATGTGGAGACATTACACCATTCGCACCTACCAAATATTTACTTAATAAGAAAAATACTTGAAACAAGTATCTTTGACTCATAATTTATTTTGGATAATTATTCAAGAAGACTCTTTTTTGAAATGATGCCAAAGGATTTTATTTTTTCTTTTTACTAACCTCTTTACATCATTGAATCAACATGCCAGTGAAGTCCCACACAGTCATTAATATGAAGAGAGTGTGCTTCCATCCTTTATTGCATTTCCATGAAGACGTTTGCAACTTAGTTGTCTCTTTTATATACAAAAGAACCTCCTCCTCTACATGTTGTTGAAATGATATCATCAATTGATGTAAGTTTCCTTGTTGTATAGAATTTGTTGTTTCATGATTCACGATCTTCTCTTTACAAAAATGATAGAAAATTTCTTAGACAAACTGATTGCTTTGTAGTAGTCTTCTTTATTCCAACTTAATCCTAATAGTCCTGATGATGATGGAGCTAGTGAATTGTGAAGATTAGGCAATAGAGGTTGTAGATGCATCTTTGTCATTACATGTGTCAACTCCTACTTCTTTTGGGATGCTAAAATAACTAGGTTAGGTGTAGGACCATGAGCAGATATAACACTGGTTATAAATCTTAGCTGGTTACCATTTGATTGTCTCCATTGTCTAAGCATGTCATCTATATTGACTTTGTTGGGACCAATCGAGATAGAATAGGAATATTGTAACTGTGATAATGTTGGATCTATAGTCATAAATGAAACCAAAGGAATTGTTGCATATGGTTGTCATTGATGTCAAGGTCTTAGGCAATTGTTGTTGTCATGGATGTCAAGGTTGCAAAGCTTTTAAAGTTGCAGTGCCAGTGTTGCAAAAGTTGTCATTTTCATTCTGCTCTTTGCAAAAGTTGTTCTTTGTATCAGAGTTGTAGAAAAGTGGTATAGATTGCATGGGCATATTATTGCAGACATCTTGGTGTGATCTAATCAGTTGGATTGTTTTTTCATGGACTTGGAAATTATTTCTTTTAATCTCTCTGATCAAATTAGGGTTTCCTTCGTGTCCTAAACCCTAAACTCTAATTCCTTATCAAGCACCATGCACTTTAGTTCTAATTTGATGTTGACTGGCTATGGCGCATGCTCAGTAACTTAAGTTATAACTTAAGAATTTTATGCCGTGAACTTACTGGACCCACCTTCCTAGCCACACCGACTAGCCTGATCGCCTTAAGTCTTTGTGGTTCAGGTGATGTGGATGTTGGCCCCACCAATCTTCCAACTCAGCTCCAGTTGGCATGCATTCATTGGTAGCGCAAGGTGCATGCTATGATGACTTGGTTTTATTTCAGGTTGTGAGGTTGCGATATTATGCCAAGTGTCAAGAAAGTGCAAGTTCGTAGGAGATAGAGTGGGACCTGACATATTAGATGCGAGGCCACAGAATGTTGCCACCTAGCCCTGTATCAGTGCAAACCCCTAGCACTCCAAGTATGACTTATCAGAATGGTCGAGCACAATGGTTCAACGTGTCAAGCTAGCACAAGTGTACGAAGGAGGAAAGGGAAGGTTTGTGAAGCCATGAAAATGTGCCACATGTCCAACTCTAGACACTAACTAAGCAGGAAGATTTGTTTGACTAATGATGTGTTTCATTCTTTTCTATCATGGTGCGATATCATTTGTCAATGACTTTTCAATGTCAATCTTTCGCACAAGGTAGTCTTATCTCGCATCCAGTCCATTCATTCTTTGCCATGAAAGATAAGATTGATGACCTACATTCAATTTTTTTAAACGACTAGTCCTTGGTTTAAAATTTGAATTACAAAGGCCAACAAGGTAGTGATAAGTCTATATTTTTGTTTGCCAACTTTGGATCGAGTTAATGATTGTTCAAGGCATCTAGGCCAACATGAGGATTGTATCTAAATGTACAAATTGATATTTAAAGTTGATCATTTCATTTTTGCGATGTAGGGTGAGCATAGAAGTTAATTATGACAGTGAGTGATTGCGAACAGATCGAGACTCTATTTGAGCACTTCATGGCTTATCATTCAGGGCAGAGATGATGTTTGTAAAGTAGAGTAGATTGTGCATCCAAATCAGTCAAAATGTCAAGGTAGAATTAAGCATGTTCATTCTAATATTGTACAGAGATTATTACTGACAGTGTATATCTGTCATTCCTTTTATAATCATTTTAGTGGTTTTAGAGGTTAGAACTTATCTTGATCCTTTTGACGTCGGTGCCTCTCTCTATCTGGGTTGGTGTTCAGTTAAGGGGATTAGAGTCTTCTTTAGGTTAGTGCCTATAAATCTTGTTTTAGGGGATTAGTGTCTCATGTGGGTTGGTGCCTACAAAACTCATTGTATGATCATTTCTTTTTGTGAGGCTGGATTTGGGTAGTAGATCCAAGAAGCCTTCTCACTATGGTTTTCCCTTCTAGGGTTTTCCACATAAATCTAGTGTTTGTCTCATGTGTGAATGTGTTCATTGCTTGTATTGATAATTGTGTTGATCTTCTTAATACTTTGATGGTAATTGATTATTGGTTTCAAGTTAAAAATGGTAATAGACTTATTCACCCCCCAGTATATTTGTGTGTTCTACAATTGGTATCAGAGCTAAGTTCCTTGGTGCAACCTAACAGCTGAAGGTAGATCTTAGATTAGAACACATGGCAAGTCAAGAAGGATCCTATTCAAACAAGGCACCTCTATTTGATGGATCAAACTATGCTTTCTGGAGTATAAGGATGGAAGCCTATTTGACTTCATTAGGGTTTGATGTTTGACAATCTATTATGTACGGTTATAATTCTCCTGTAACTCTGCCAATAGATCAGGCTAGTAAGAAGGCATGTGAGAATAATGCTAAAGCTAAGAATGGTATTCTATGTGGTTTAACAAATTCTGAGTTTGTTAAAGTGATGCACTACAAGTTTGCTAAGGATATTTGGCAAAAGATTCATAGCATTTATGAAGGTGATGATAAGGTGAAACAAGCTAAGCTATAGACCTTTAGGTGCAAGTTTGAAAGTCTAAAGATGAAGGAAGAAGAAAATATTGTTGACTATCTGCTTCAAGTGGATGAAATTGTCAATTCTATCAAAGGACTTGATGAAGAAATGAAAGACCCAGTGATTGTGAAGAAGGTTCTCAGATCCCTTTCCCAAAAATATGATCCAAAAGTTTTTTCTATTGAAGAAGCTAGAGATCTAAACTTATTTACAATGGATGAATTATATGGATCTCTCACTGCTTATGAAATGAGGAATGTAAGTAAGGAGACATCAAAGAAGGAAGTTGCTTTCAAGGCATCTAAGAAAGAGAAGAATGAATAATCTGAGCCTAGCAATGATTCCAATGATGAGGAGGCCAACTTTGTGAGGAAGTTGAAGAAAGGTTCTAGAAAGTATAAAGGTAACTAACCTTTCAAATACTTTAATTGTGGTAAAGTAGGTCATTATGCTTCAAAATGTCCTTTTGGAGAAAATGAAAATAGTGATCAGTCTAAAAGTCATAAAGAATACAAGCACAAAAAGAACTTTCACAAGCATAAGAAGAGCCTCTATTCAAAAGAGGACAACAGTTCATCTAAGGAGTGTAATCAATGCACATCTTATAGTGAAAGAGAAGAAGCTCTATTCATGGAAATGGAGGTCTTGGAAGATGAAGACAACCCTATAGAAGATGGTGAAGATATGCAAGATTCAGATGAAGAAGAATGTGAAATAGATCTAGAAGGAGAACTCATCTCTACATTAAAGGACCTAAAAAGTGAAAGGAAAGAAAATCAGAAGCATAAAATGAAGCTTGAAGAATCTGAGAAGCTAATTGTTGGTCTGAAAGTTCAAATAGAAGAAGGGAAGAGAATAGAAGAAGTTGTGAGATCTAAATTGAAGGAAAAATTAGAAGAATGCTAGAAGATTGAATCTGAAACTATGTCCTTGAAAAGGGAATTAGAAAAGGTCAATGCTCAGTTGAACAAAAGTCTGAAGTTTGGAAAAACTACAGAGATGCTTGATGAGATGATAAATAGTTAAAGGGTATCCTTTATCAAGTCTAGTTTGGGATATAACGATGAAATGAATTCAAAGGTTACTGCACCTCTAAGAAAACAAATGTAGAGAAAGTTGAATCAAGTGCAGAAGCATCTAAGAAAATTGAAGACAATAAGAAGAACGAAGATGGGTTTACTAAAGTCAACAATCAGAAAAAGAGATTCGAAGATCTAGCTCTTGCAAGGCAATCATACATAACTAGGTTCAATTACTCTTTCTCTGGTTACTATTTCTTTTGTAATCAATATGGTCATAAGGCTATTGATTGTAGAGTTAGTACAAGAAGAAATGATTTTGTGAGCAAGAATTCATTTGCACCTTTGGTTGATTTCAATATCACATGTTATAAGTGCAATAATTTTGGGCACATAGAAAAATTTTGCAGAAGTGGCTTTGTGAAGCCTCCTAGACAGGAAAGAAAAGGGGATATTCCTCCTAAGCAAGATAAAAGAGTAGATATTCTTGTAAATCATAAGAAAGAACCTAAGAAGGAATGGAAAGAGAAGAAAGGAGGTTAGAAGTTTGAGAAATTTGATTGTTCAAATTGCATTTCATGCTCGAGGTCAAGGAAATCCATGGGTTATTGATAGTGGATGTTCTAGTCACATGGCTAGAGATAAAAGAAAATTCATCATCTTAGAGAGTTGAATGGTGGCTCAGTGAAGTTTGTTGATAATCCTACTACAAAGATATCAGGAAAAGGCACTCTAAGCATTGATGGGAAGACAAATATAGAAGATGTTCTATATGTTGAAGGCCTACAACATAATCTTTGAGTGTTAGTAAGATGTGTGATAAAGGTTACAATCTCATATTCCATGCTCAAGGGTGTGAAATCAGAAAGGCAAGCACTGGAAAACTTGTTGCAGAAGCAAGTAGGACTACAAGTAACTTGTACCATCTCAGTGAGATCAAGGGTGGAAAATGTATTTTGGAACAAACAAATGAGAGTTGGTTATGGCACAAAATAATCAGTCACATAAATATTGAAAATCTTGTGAAGATCAGTTCCAAGAATGCTGTGAGAAATATGCCTAAAATTGCTAATCCCTTAAGCACTTTTTGCAAGGAATGTCAACAAGGAAAGCATACAAGAGCAAAATTCAAGACAAAAGAGTATTATACTACAAAGCCCTTGGAGTTGATTCATACAGACCTATGTGGACCAACAAAGATAAAAAGCCTGCAATGTGAAAGGTGTTTCATGTTACTTATTGATGATTTTTCTAGGATGACTTGGGTTACCTTCTTAAAAGAAAATTTTAAGCTTTTGAAAGATTTAAAAATTTTAAGGCTATGGTTGAGAATGAAATTGGATCAAGGATCAAATGTTTAAGGTCTGATAGAGGCGGTGATTTTTTCCTCTAATGAGTTTGAAGAATTTTGTGAGAAACATGGCATAAGGAGACAATACTTTGCTACAAGGACTCCTTAACAAAATGGAGTGGTTGAAAGAAAAAATAGAACAGTTCAAGAGATGTCTAGAACAATGTTGAATGAAGCTAAATTGTTTGACAAATATTGGAAAGAAGCAGTTCATACTATTGTCTATATTCTTAACAGAGGACAGTTAAGAGTGAACAATGACAAGACTCCTTATGAGTTATGGAAAGGCAGACCTACATTTGTTAAGTATTTCAAAATATTTGGAAGCCAATGCCATATCAGAAGAGATGAAGATAATTTAAGAAAGTTTGAGTCAAGGTTTGATGAAGGTATCTTTCTTGGTTACTCAACTAAATGCAAGGCATACATATGCTACAACAAGAGACTACAAAAGATAGTTAAAAGTACAAATGTGAGAGTTGATGAGGATCTACACCATATACCACATGATAAAGAGGACAAATATTCAAAAGAACTAATCAGAACAGAAGAAGAAGATGATGAAGTTACAGAAGAAGAATCAAAAAGAGAAAATACAAAATCACCAGCTAGATATGTTCATAGAAATCATTCTAAAAATTAGATTCTTGGAGACAAAGATGATGGAGTTTTTACAAGGAGACAACTAGAAAGAATGAAAGAACATGTAATTTTTTTTATTATCTAAGATTGAGCCTAAAGATTTTGTAGAGGCTAGCAAAGATAAGAATTGGATTGAAGCTATGGAAGAAGAGTTGAATCAGATTGAAAAGAATGAGACTTGGGAAATTGTTCCAAGACCTAAAGACAAGAATGTGATTGGCACTAAGTGGGTATTCAAAAAAAAATTGAATGAAGATGGAAAGGTGATAAAAAATAAAGCAAGATTAGTCTGCAAGGGATATGCTCAGGTAGAAGGCATTGATTTTGAAGAAACATTTACTCATACTACTAGACTAGAGGCAATTAGGATATTCTTGGCATTCTCAGTCTCTAATAATTTCAAAGTATATCAGATGGATGTCAAGTCTGCATTCCTAAATGGTAATCTTGAAGAAGAAGTGTACATTGAGAAACCTGAAGGATTTCAGTTGACAGAGAATCATGATTTTGTCTACAAGTTGAAGAAGGCACTTTATGGACTCAAGCAAGCCCCAAGGGCTTGGTATTCTAGATTGGAAAAGTATCTACAATAGCAAGGATTTAAGAAAGGTATAGCAGACATCAATCTCTATATTAGGATTGAAGATGATCATATGTTGATTGTTGTTGTCTATGTTGATGACATTATTTTTGGTGGAAGAAATGACAAGATGTGCAAGAAATTTGCAGAAGAGATGTAGAAATAATTTGAGATGTCCATGCTTGGTGAGTTGTCATTTTTCCTTGGTTTGCAAATTGCTCAGTCAGATCAGGGCATTTTCATATCACAGTCCAAATATGTCAAGGAGATGTTGAAGAAGTTTAGAATGGAAGACTGCAATCTAGTTAGTACACCTATGGTGACAAGATGTAAGTTGAGCAAGGGTGATGAATCACCTTAAGTGGATCAAATTTTGTATAGATCAATGATTGGTAGCTTGTTGTATCATACTACATCGAGGCCTAATATTATACAAACAGTGCGTATGGTGGCAAGATTTCAAGAAGCACCTAAGGAAACACATGTAAAGGCAATGAAGAGGATTTTTCAGATATTTGAAAAATACTATGGACTATGGTTTGTGGTATCCTAGAAGTGATGATTTCACTTTGATTGTATATATAGTTGTTGATTGGGTAGGAAATTTTGATGATAGAAAGAGAACTAGTGGTGGTGCATCCTTTCTTGGAGACAGACTTTGTCATGGCTAAGCAAGAAGCAAGATTCAGTATTTTTGTCAACAATAGAAATAGAATACATTGTTGCAGTATCATGTTGCACTCAAGTTATTTGGATGAAGCAAACTTTGAAGGATATAAAGGTTGAGTATGATGAACCTATTGTAATTCTTTGTGATAACACAAGTGCAATCAATATTTCAAAGAATCTAGTGATGCATTCAAGGACAAAGCATATCTCAATCAAATATCATTTTTTGAGACAAAAGGTTGCATATCATAAAGTTAGATTGGAATCTGTGGCTACAAAGGATCAGATTGCAGACATCTTTACAAAACCCCTTCCTAAGGAGACATTTGAGTATCTCAGGTAGAAGCTAGGAGTAATAACTCCTTCCTATCTCTAGTTGAATAAATAAAGCATTGGTTCAGGGAGACCATTTCAAAGCATATTCTTCACCCCTAGAATATCATTGTTCAGTGGGGGAGATAACCTTCAGGGGGAGCAATCATGCAAATACAAATGCATAAGAAGGTCTGATATGTGTAGACAGATAGGGAGAGAGATTCAAGGCACTCAAGATGAACATGGAAAGAATTTTGTGCAAGGGGATCATTTAGAGCTAACACATATCAGTTAGTCCTTTATCATTGATATCAAAGGGGGAGGGAGAACATCAGGTAGATTTCATCAAATTTGGGAGAATATCAGAGATCTATTTTGATATCAAAGGAACAATAGAGAACTAAGAGAAATGAAATCAACTGACTGTCAAATCAGTTTTGTTGGTCAGTTGTGTTGCCATCAATGACAAAGGGGGACATTATTGCATATGGTTGTCATTCATGTCAAGGTCCCAGGCAGTTGTTGTTGTCATGGATGTCAAGGTTGCAGAACTTTTCAAGTTGTAGTGCTAGTGTTGCAAAAGTTTTCATTTTCATTCTGCTCCTTACAGAAGTTGTTCTTAGTATCACAATTGTAGAAAAGTGGTATAGCTTGCAGGGACATATTGTTATAGACATATTGTTGTAGACATATTGGTGTGATCTGATTAGTTGGATTATTTTTCATGGACCTAGAAATCATTTCTTTTAATCTCTCTAAACAAATAAGGATTTCCTTCATGTCGTAAACCCTAAACCCTAAACCCTAATTCCTTATCAGGCACCATGCACTTTAGTTCTATTTTGATGTTGACTAGCTATGGTTTGTGCCTGGTAACTTAAGTTATAACTTAAGCCTTTTATGTCGCGAGCTTACTGGCCCCGCCTTCCTAGTCACACCAACTGGCTCAGTTGCCTTAATTCTTCGTGGTTCAGGTGATGTGGATGTTGGCCCCACCAGTCTTCCAACTCATCTCCAGTTGGAATGCATCCATTGGTAGCACACGGGCATAGGCTATGATGACTTGGTTTTATTTCAGGTTGCAAGGCTACGATATTATGCCAAGTGTCAAGAAAGTGCAAGCTCGTAGGAGATAGAGTGGGACCTGACATATTGGATTCGAGGCCATAGAATACCACCACCTGGCCCTATGCTAGTGTGGATCCCTAATGCTCTGAGTATGACTTGTCAGAGTGGTGGAGCGTAATGGATCTACATGTCAAGCTAGAACATGCGCATGAAGGAGGAAATAGAAGGTTTACAAAGCTGTGGAAATGCACCACGTGTCCAACTTCAAACACTAACTGAGCAGGAAGATTTGTTTGATAGACGTGTTTCATTCTTTGTATCATGGTGCGATATCATTTGTTGACAACTTTTCAATGTCAAGATTTTACACAAGACAGCCTTACCTCACATCCAGTTCATTCATTCTTTTCTACGAGAGATAAGATCGATGACCTGTATTCAATTTTTTTAAATGGCTAGTCCCTAGTTTGAAATTTGAATTACAGAGGCCGATAAGGTAGCAATAAGTTTGCATTTTTGTTTGCCAACTTTGGATCGAGTTAACAATTGTTCGAGGCATCTAGGCCAACATGAGGATTGTATCTAAATCTACAGAATGATATTTAAAGATGATCATTTTATTTTTGTGATGTAGGGTGAGCACAGAAGTTAACTATGATAGTGAGTGATTGTGAATGGACTGAGACTCTATTTGAGAACTTCATGGCTTATCATTTAGGGTAGATATGATGTTTGTAAAGTAGAGTAGATTGTGCATCCAACAGTCAAAATGCCAAGGTAGAATTAAGCATGTTCATTCTGATATTGTGCAGAGATTATTACTGATAGTGTATGTCTGTCATTCCTTTTATAATCATTTTAGTGGTTGGTGCGTCTTGATCCTTGTGAGTTTTGTGCCTCTCTTTGTCTGGGTTGGTGCTTAGTTTGGGGGATTGGAGTCTCCTCTAGGTTGGTGTTTATAAATCTTGTTTTAGGGGATTGGTGTCTCCTATGGGTTGGTGCCTACAAAACTCATTGTATGATCATTTCTTTTTGTGAGGTTGGATTTGGGAAGTAGAACCAAGTAGCTTTCTCACTGTGGTTTTTCCCTTCTAGGGTTTTCCATGTAAACCTGGTGTTTGTCTCATGTGTGAATGTGTTCATTACTTGCATTGATAATTGTGTTGATCTTTTTAATACTTTGATGGTAAATAATTATTGGTTTGAAGTTAAAAATGGTAATAGACTGATTCACCCCCCATCTCAGTATATTTGTGTGTTCTACAGGAATATAATTTTCCTCCACTATAGCAGCCACAAGATATGAATCATCTGATGTTTAACTACATTTTGTCAAATTTTCATAACATCAAACTTAGGAATATACTTATGACACTTTAAGGGGAATGAGTTTTAGTGTAGAGCATTTAAAATGAAGACCATGAATGATGATTGTGACTTGATAAACATATTGATGCTACAAAATGATCAAGAGTGTTCATGAATGAGGCTTGATGATGTAGACTCGGGTCTTTTTCAATTTGAACAAACTAAGGTGATAGAGAGAGGTCACATGTGACTCGGAAGATCAACATGACATATAGGGAGTCAATTGGATGACACATATCAATTAAAGGACATGGAAAAGTTTTAAAATTTTCTAGGGTTAAAAATGAGGCCAACAAACGTAAAGGTATAATTAAACAAGTCCTTAAGGTAAAAGGACATGTCAGTTCCCCGATCCACCATCTATAAAACATTGCAAAAACGTTAAGTGTAGCTTCCCTGTGTTCAAAATGTGTCCTTTAGTATTTTCTTGTTTCCAATTTTCCTACCTTGCTTGGGCACCTAAAATTTGCTAAGTATGTGTCTTTTGTTGGCCCTTATTGTGCTTCTTGGAACTTTGTTGACGATTCTAGTGATTCCCAAAACCCTTGGAATCTCCAACATGATTCCAAGGTTCATTTTCTATTCTGAAGAGGCTGGCTTCTTTTGTTTGTCAGAGGTTCAGGTGGTTCCTAGATCCATTGAAACCCCCGACATTGTTCCATTGTTGTCGTTTGGCTCTGATTCATCAACATAGTGGAACTTGGTGCTCATTCTTATGTTTGTCATTGGTTGTAGTGATTCCTACAACCTATTGAACCTCCAACTTGGTTCAAAATATTTTCTAAGTGGCTAAACACTATGAGCTCTTAGGGGAAGATTAAAGGTAAGTTGCATGCCTTAGAGTTTTTCATGAAATTGGGCATCAACAATTCCAATGGTTCCTGGAACCTCCAGAACCTCTGTCATGGTTCTGAGTCTACCCAAAAACTCTAATGAACATGTAAAGACAAAGATAGGATGAATGACATCGGTGGTTCCCAAGGTTCCCAAACCTCTAACATGATTCCTAAAAGGCTGGGAACCTCCAACAAGCAAGTAAAAATAATGGAACAAAAGAAAAGGGGTTGAAGAGGCAAGAATGAAGACAAGGGAATGAAGAAAATGAAAGAAAGAAGAAAGATAAAAGGAGGAAGTTGGATGTCATTGGTTCCAGTGGTTCCCAGAACCTCTGACATGGTTCCTAGCACACCCAAGTGCTCTAACAAAGAAGGTGAAAAGCATACAAAGAGAGAGAGAAATGAAAATTAAAGGTAAGAAATGGGAAAGAAAGTAAAATATAGAAGAGAAAAATGAAAAAATAAAGTGAAATGAATGAAGAAGATGAAAAAAGAAGTGAGATGAAAAGGATGTCAGCAGTTCTAGTGGTTCCCGAAACCATCAGAACCACTGACAAAGTTTCAGGCCGGCCCAAATATCTAGAAAAGTAAAGGAAATGAAGAAGATAAGGTTGGCATGCTCAGAACCTTTGACATAGTTCAAATATGTCATAGAATCTTTGACAAAGGGATAAATAAATGTTCCAATATGAGCCTGAGGCATTGACAACATACCAAAGAGGGCCCAAATCACCAAATGTAAGCATGAAGTAGATGTCAAAGGGATTAGAGGTTCCTAGAACCTCCTGAACCTCCAACATAGTACATAAAAGGCTTGAAATGCAGGAAAATGAAATGCTACTAGGAAGAAGAGAAAAGCATTGAATAAAAATGAGTATGGCTCTATGTTCAAAATGCTAGGGCATCTCTACATTCAAGAACCTCACCTACCTCCTTCATGACCAAGGAAACACACCTACCTCCAGCATGACACAAAATGCCTCAACTACTCTACATAACTCAAAGTGACATAAATGACCATTTTTTACTCTTGTAGCTACCCATTCTAGGTGGGAAACACCTCAAATGTAGATTACATTCAATGCTACAACCACCTATTTTCCTGCATGTGGATTAGGGCAAAAGAGAAAATGATATAAATACAAGTTTTGATCTCATTTAAGGTGTTGTTCGTTGAACCAGTTATTTTCATGCACCTGCAAGTGTCAAGGATTGTCTAGGGTATTTAAATCACACCAGTTCATTCCAGTTGGAGCAACATGTCTATAAATCACAGGGGTTGATATTGTAAATGGTGTCTATAATGGAATGCTCCATGCCTGCTTGTAAATTTTTAGGGGAATGTATAGTCACAACTATATGTTTCCTATTGCCACATTTATTGGTATGATTGTAATAGAGATTTGATAAATGATGCAACATTTTAATTCATTGCAAACTTTGTAATGATAATTTCTACACTTCATATGGATTTTTACAGTGAATGGATTATTAAGTATGCTATATTATACAATGCCTTATATGTGATGTATGTTCATGCATAGCTCATATTCCTTTAATTTTGATTTATTTTTTCTTAGGCTAGCAATTTGGACTCTGTTACCCACTAAATAGGCATTGATCTTGGAAGTTCATGATCAATCATATGCCTTAAATGAAAACATCATTCACCAGTAGTTTAGGAGTAGGTAGGTAGATTAGTTTAGGTTCTTCCTACATCCATAAACTAGCATTGCTAGGTACTTAGCTATATTCTAAGAGAGCTTGTGTCAGAGAGATGTTTAGTGGTTTGTGCATGTAGGATTTCAACCCATCATTGTAGTTCATTTTTTTGCAAGTTGATATATCCAGTGAGCTTGTGTCAAATAAATATTTAGAGGGTTGTAATGACGTGGAGTCAAGATATAAGTGTGTATACAATGTTAAGGGGATCCATCTTTAGTGATTGAAACTAATTATATTTTGGGGTACACTTATATGCTTTTTTGTCATCTGTCGTTAATGAGGTCTAGTAAGCTTATCCCTAACTTCTATCAGGGCATGGTAGTAAAATCTTTGTTCCAATTCTTTCCATGTATTTAGACTTGAATGGAATACCCCCTAGGTTTTGCAAAGCCTAAAGAATAAGAAGATCTACCCTATACTATGCATTGGACCAAGACCACCCTTTCTTTGTTGGTATATCACTCTCTATGCTTGTGATATGTGGTTCCCCTTTATGTCATTCTTGGTGGTGATGTTAGAGGAGAGAGCCTATAGTTTTGGGACCCAATAGGATCAACATAAATTCAAATGGCTAAGCAGCCCAAGGAAATAAAATTCAACACTATTGGCTTAAGATTTAAGAAAAAACACCAATATATAAATAATAATCCAACATTCTCACAAGAATTTACACATCACATACACATCGTAGCTTTAACTAAAGTCACCTAAGGGAAGGAGGGAAAGGGTGGTCTCAAACCACATAAGATAATAACATGTAATAGCATGGTGGCCTCAAACCACATAAAAATCATATGAACAATATCATGGTGGTCTCAAACCACATGAAGATCATGGGATGCAATATCATATCAAACAACCACATGTCCTACACAACCTAGGACATGCTTTGTAATAAATTCCATGTGTTGAGTGTCTAAAGTATCACATATGTAAAGTTATCATTTTCCCAAGGGTAGGAATAATATGCCTCCATGTATAATACCAACAAGTGTCGATGCTTCTACTATTTCATTATACATATCCTATCACATTATCCATGCTATCAAGTTGCTAATACACTCACTATATGGTCACACTAACTCAAGTCCACTATCCTAATAAATCACCATGTGTCAATATTGAATGTCACCACTCCAAATTTCCCACAATTAATCTCAGATTCACATAAACATGGTCATAACAATGTTTATATCCAAAGTTAGTACTAAGGATCCCTAACTGAGAGCAATTTTTAATACAAGTGACCCATGATGATGTTAAGTACCCAAAAGTTGATAGCTATGATCTCTAGTGCTCACATGAATAGGAATACCAAGTGTTTGAAACCATAAGTGAGCATAAGCTTCAAATTTCATGACACATTAAATTCCATCCTCAACCCATGGGACACAAATCTCAAGGAGTAGGTCCACACTATGAACCAATGAACATGGTCCTAATGTGTGGGGGAGTCAATCAAAGATAATGTCCATGGAGAATTACAACCTTCCAATGGAGGTACCTTCTCTCTCAACCTGTAGTTACACTAGCGTTCTCTAATCTAGTGGGAGGGATCATGCTAGGGAAGACACCAACACAATACAAAAACATAAGTGTGGAGGTTGACTCACCTAATTCCCTTCCAAAGGATTACACATACACAAATCATAACATCTCCACACTCAACTAGACCAATGCATAGTTGTTTACACACACATAATTATCACAAAGGGTGCACATACATGGATTGCACACGATGCCCACAATACCCTTCTCCCCAAGTTGGATACCCTAGATCATATACTTGAGATATGTTCATAAAATTTACTAGTATTCACATATCACAATAGTTTATAAATTTTCACATACTTTATCACATTATGCCACATGAAATATACACACAAATCTCACTTACTCCTACAAGGGTCACACTTAAAAATTAGTTGAATAAATCTAATTCTTTCTAAAGCAACACTATATTGTAATTTCTAGCTTACTTTCAATGGCAAGCAAAACATGGTTTGACCACTAGTTATCTTACAACTATAGTTTTAATCTTACATATTGCACTATGATCCAACTCTACCTTTGTTTCACTGGGCTTTACTCATATACTTCTGACCTTAATGCTATGTTATTGAAACAAATAAGGTGAGTGATTGTTTCCTACATTCTATCCCAGTTTTCTTTCCTTCCCTAAAATAGCTAAGTTTGCTATGCTTTCAAGTTTTAGTTATATTATCCTATAATTTCCTAATTTTCAATACAAATTGCAAGAAAGTCCTACCTTCAAGGTACATTAACAAGTATTCAAAATCAAGTAAAAACATAATGTCGTTGATGAAATACAAGAAATGCATGCATCATTAAAGATAACACAAACAATTTATTTGATACCACCCTTCATAACGCGTTATATATAAAGATTTCACTTTTTTGTATTCCAAGACTAAATCATCTAGCACATTTACAATCATCTTTTTACATCTAACTCTCATTGATATCCAAGGAATACAAGAACACACACATAATATGGAGAATGTCCTAAGAAGGTTCAACTCTTAGCCAATACCAACTCATATAATGGTCATCCACAAGGTGCTTTCTGCACGTAATAACTAACAAATTAAAGGATCTTAGCACACAATATGGATTGGTCTTTAACAAGAATATATATACATATTTCTATATACTTCTATCTATGTTTTTTTAACATATTTAACTCAATTCTCTAAGATTATTTTTTATTATTCTATTCTAAAACAATAAACAACAGAACAAAGGAATACTTTGAAACTTCACATCCTTCTCAGTAACATTCATTTATTTGAAAAGGTCCCACAACCTTATATTTCCTACCTTTTAATTCATTCAGATAACTTTTCGTTTATTCAAAGTTAATCCTTATATGTTCTTAGTTTAACATAATCACATCCACACATCAATCAGGAAATTGCTATCAGCATTAACAGAATTATCTAAGTGGTCCATATATTTAGGAAATCACAAGGAGAAATATGTTTAAGCACCATTTTGAGATTCTGGAAAGTAGTGATTTTTTTAGTGGCTAATATTCGCCAATTGGCTAATAGTTGAAATTGGGGATTCAAAATTTGGCTAATAGTACAAGCTATAAGGTGACCTGAATTGCCACATTTTGACAAAATTTTATTTTAGTCCTAGTTAAATCGCTAGAATTTATTTTATTAAAATTTTAAACTCAAAAATTTGCCACAATATTTGATACCTAATTAGATAAGATTCACCTAAATTTTATAAGTTTTAGTAGAAAATGAGATTAATTCGCTAATAATATTATATAATTATTGGTTACTTTAGGGTCATATCATCAATTTTTAATCACCATCATTGATTTTATTTATAATCTAACAAATGTGGTTGTATTCCATGGGTTAAAATGTACCCATGGGGCTCTAATGTCCATCAAGCCTAAAATTATATTTGGGCTATTGATCTCAATTTATAATCTAACGGCTAGGGTTAAATTCCATGGGCCAAAATGTACCCACAGATTACATTTGGGTCATTGATCTCCATTAAGATCAACATCCCAAATGCAATTTCGGGCCCCATGGGCATTGGAGCTCCGCGGGTACATTTTGGTCCACGAAATGAACCCAAATTAGACTATAAATAAAATCAATGGTGGTGAAAATTAATTTAGGGCCAACTTAAAATATTCAATGTTTGATTTAAAATATAAATGAATTAAGGAATTATCTACATGAGCACTACACCTTAAACTAGTCAATCATTACCACCTTCAGGTCTTTACTTTTCCATATGAATCTAATTTGTTTTTTTAGGAAGGATTCACCATGGTAATTAATGCATCTTCCTATTTTTTGTCAAGATTCGCCAGGATTTTCTATAAATTTCTAGTGATTTAAAAAATTTGCCAATAAAATTAAAAAAAAAAATTAAAAAAAGGAATGATTCGCCAATAGAAATTAATATTTTTTCCAAAAAAATGGAAGATTGGCTAGATTTTATATCTTTTTTCAGGAGGGGTTTCTTAAAGTTATCACTATTGAAAGGCATTGCAGGGCTCAATTTTCAAGGTATCCAAGGTACAATACATTAAAGGTTTTAGTCTAACAACCTAAAATGAGTTGAACTATCTATAGCAAGGTCAATTAAATCACTTTTTTTAACAGAGGGTGGCTCCTTTCCAAACAAGTCTCTATATGAAACACATGAAGATGAATACATTACATTTATCAAAAGAAGTAAGTAGTAAGTAGCTCTAAGTAATAATTTGCACAATTGTTTAGCCCCTCAATTATCACATTAGAGAGTTTGAAAGGTGTCTGCACTTTCAATTAGGAAACAATTGTATTATTTCCTAATCAACTTTTAACCCCATCTAAGAACTCATGATTAACTAAATACAAGGAAATTTGCATGTACATTTAAATGTTGACCATACTACATTTTCCCTAGTCTATTAAAGTCCTACTGAACTAAATTCATGAAGGAAAAAGGGATGCAACAAGCAAGTTAACCACCTTGTATTAAAATGAAGCAACTCGAGCACTTGTACCACCAAATACATCCCTCCAATCTACTCACGATTTTCACATAGAGTGGAAGAATCATGCAATTATGATTCAAATTTCAGTTCAATAAGATAAGACTCATGATTTGTTTATTTTCAATAACATCACCACAACCATCACATAACTATACTCACACCATAAACACATTTGGAAAATAAGCCCTAACAAATTCCTTTAGCTCCTAGAGTTGAAAAACTGGCTCTGATATAAATGTCATGCCCAAGTTTACACATGGATAATACATACCAACACAACAGTTTTTTTGTCTAAACACAACTTGGTTTACTTTTGTCGCACAGTAGACACAATAGTGCAATCATCACACTCAACATCATTTCATGTGCAATGTATTAAGAGCACACTACATTAAACAAGAGACAGAGGGTTTGAATCAAGTAGGTGATGCAAGACCCATTCCACACAACCTACGAAGATGGTGGTAACCTAATCAGGGAATTACCAGTATCACCATACATGACACCTCAAGGGAGAACTTCCATGAGGTATACCTCTCTAAGTTCCTAGGTGAAAGTGATTAGATCATGCCCCATGGCATGACCTAGCATAAATCATTAAATTAAGATTCTAATCTTGAGTTAAACCATATTTCATACAAAAGTGAATAGATAATTCACTACACAGTGATTTATTTTAATATTGTCAAACTACACACATTCTCATTTCGAATTATAATTTACAACACAAATGAATTTAAACCTGCTAACTAGAAAAAAACTCATATACTAACTAGGCACATTTTTAAATTAAAATATAATTATTTCAAAGATTTTCCTAACCACACATTCAATAAATTTTTGATTAACTTTAAAACATAATTAATAATTTTTGATTTAGCAGTTGAACTGATAATACAATTATTCATTTTTCAAGATGTAGAATGACTTTAAAATTTAAATTGTGATAATCATTAAACTTCTACTTTAACAACTATTTAATTATTTTATCAGTTAAATATATTTCAACAAGAAGCTATACTACAACAATTTTAAATCTAACAAATAATTAAATAAAATATAACCATCACCACACAACTTAATTAATACAACCTAAGCAACTCACTTAAGCTAAATTAAGGATCATCATAACAAAAGTTTCAAATATTATTAATCCACTCAACATAGCTTAATTAGCCTAAACATTATTCAAAGGCCACTAAACTTCTAGGGCATCACAAAAACCTAAAAACAACTTATTTAGAAACCACTATTCCTTCTCAAACATCATTTGAAACCCACATTTTATTCTCACTTGTCTTGCAGGGTGGAAGAGAGCAAGAGGAGGTAAAAATCAATTGGGAGGAAACCATGGATTCTTCATGGTAAAATCCTGGTTCAACTCTTTACATTTTTTTAGCTCTATTTGTTTTGCTATTTTGATATCTTTTAACCCTAACCTAATACTTTTATTGATTTACATGGTTACAGGTTAGGGTTGGTTTCAAAGAGAAGAAAATGACAATGGTGTCTCCTTTTTTGTTAAGAATAGTACATAGTTATGCTATTATTTCCTTAATGTAATCTCTCTGAAACAAAAGGAATATTAATATTTATTTCCTCCTTTTTTCTGTTGTTGCAACCATGCATCTTGGCTCCTTATTATTTTTTCTTTGGAAAAAAATTTATTAACATCACTGTTTCATTCTCTTTTTTTATTGAAATTATTATTTTTAAATTGAAAGGGCACGGTGGGGATGTCATCCCATTTGTGGGAACCATGGCCCCTTAGAGGGGCCTATGACACCTACAGGGGTTGTAGCCCCCCATGGGGAAGGGGCTCCTCCATTCCCCACGTCATAGTAGTTGTTGTGGTTATGGGGATGAGGGTTACCCCCCACTTCATCACTTGTTGGGTGCAGGTCAGCACCCACACACTCTGAACTTGTATTTATTTAACTATTTTTCATAAAACTCCTTTATCAATGAAACATGCAACCATTGCTTTTTCATAGACTCGGTTTGATAATATATTTAATCCCAGTGTGTATACACACAAACACACACACAACAACAACAACAACAACAAGAAGCATATTTAAATAAAACTAGAATATATATATATATAATATATAGAAACAAGTATATTTTAAATAAATTGTAACAATGTTGAAAATGCAACCTCAAAATTCTAAAGTATTAACCAAAACAAACAACCCAATACTAACAAAAGGGTACAAGATAGACTTCGAACAACATCCATTAATTTCAATGATACAATATTATGTAACAATGTATAAAACATGAAAGTGATATCCAATAAGATCCATTCATTCTATATAACTTCCACTCATTAAAATAATAAGGAAGTACAACAATAAGTACATCTCAAGTACATATGAATAATATAAAAGTCTCCCAAGTAGATGTATCTAGTACTCATCAATGAAGATAGCATAATTACATAACCAAAATATACAAGGGGTCAAATACTACAACCCTCATCAATAATAATGAATAAAATAAGCCATGAACCAACCACCACAAATACGAGTGGCCATATACAATGTACATCATGAACAATATTTGAAGAAATCCAAGCTCAATTCTGCAAGCTAATCCTCTAAGCTCCCATGCTCTTGTTGTTGTTCGGGGAAAGGTTTGAACCTGTAGACACCTAAAATTGGCCTTGGCCTTACGACATCACCTAGATACCATCTTGTGACACTTTCATTATAGGCCCCTTTCATTAGCCAATTAATTAAATAAATTATCTTTATTTATTTAATTAATTTTTAGTCCACTTTAATCCATTTCCTAAATTAATTAAATAAATTATATTTATTTAATTAATTTAGTCCATGCTTCCCTTTAGCCACATTAATTAAATAAATTTTATTTATTTAATTAATTTATTTCTCCCACTTTGTCCTATAATTAATTAAATAATTTTATTATTTAATTAATTATTTTTCACTTATCCTAATCCTTATACACTTTTATCTATTAGTCTTAGTCAACTTCATGAATTCAGGTCCTATCCTTCCCGCATTCAAGATCATATAAATATCACTATCAATCAAGTCATTTTCTCCTATAGCAACTACTTAGAGCATCTACCTAAATCTATCCTAGATCATTTTGAGATCTATCTATCTTTCAGGTATTGTTATGCTGCTAGTGTGACTAATCAACATTATCAATTCAAAGATCATTATTAAATATCAAGGGCAACAAGGACTACTTTGGTAATATTGTTTCATTTCCTTTCATTAGTTACTTGTTCTTAATGTGAAGTTAAATATGGAGTAGGTTCATTGATGCATTTGTTCCTTATTTTATTTCCACTTTCCACATACACATTTTGGCACGCCTGGTGGGACCCACGTCCTTGTTTTTTTGTAGGTTTTGCTAGCTTTTTGTTGTAGGTTTGTGCTTATTTTGGTGAAGATCTAGGGGTGACTTGTTGTAGAAAGCGTCGTAGGCCAAAACAGACCTCATGTTTGCATCCGGGAGGCCCAAAACCCTAGGGTACATAAAAAATATGTCAATTTTAGTCACCGAAAAGTTTTTGAAATTTTTTTGAATTTTTGTTTACTTCAGAAATTTGTACCATACAGATATGTTGAACAAGTCTCTCTACACAAGTTTATAGGTTGTTATCTTAGCATGGCTGATTTAAAATATTGGCATTTAAATCAAAATTTTGATAAAAAGATATTTCTTGTTTTAATATTTGTATCGTCGACATTGGTTTTAATGTTGTATAGTTCACAATCGGGATTGGCCCTATAATTTGGTTTTAATATTTGTATGGTCAGATTTTTTGTGGTTCATTATCATCTGTTGGTTTAATAGATTAGTTGTAGGTAATACTTAAGTGCTTTAAATGATATATATATATATATATATATATATATATATATATATATATATATATATATATATATATATATATATTTCAATATCATGGAACATATATAGAATTTCAATCGCATGAAATCAAAAGATCTTTGGGCGAAAACAATGTTTATTTGTTTGTTTAAAGGTTTATATACATGACTAACCATAGTGTCCATAGGATTAGAGTTATAGAGAAGTTTTAATTATTGGTTTTATATTATTTTAACTGCGGATTTGTCCACAGGACCTCCCGCTAACCCCTTCATCATGAGCCTTGCAATTTACCCATTAGCGACTATGGGGAACAACCTATCATTAGTGTCCTCACCGTGGATTTGAGATCCAAGTTTAACCACACCATTAAATCCTTGGTGGTTATCTTTGCTTTAACATTTATTGTTATGATGGCACAAGATCAGCAATCTTATGCACAATGACACGACTTCCAATGACACATGCACATTGCTCTAAATCTTTTTAAAGGCTGCCTATCTAGTCACAGTTTGAAACCCACTTGCAAAATTTAACACAATGAGAAATGTAGAAAAATGACAAGAACTTCAAAATTAAGAGTGATAGGAAGTTAAACAAGTTTCTGCCCAGTCTTGATAAACAAAAGTAAATGACAGGAAAATGGATTTATAATAGGAAATATTGTCAAGAGAAAAATGCACTTCAAAGTTTATATTAATGCCAAAATCCAACATTACATCACCACCATTTGGCCTATACAGTATGGCCTTACAGAAAATGCAAAAACATCAAACTAATCTATTTCCTATCGATCAGTTTCTACTCAGCACATCAACCACCTTGCTTTTACCCACGACCTCCTCTGCATCAATAGACAATCGGCTCCTCAGAACCATCAACCTCTATCTTGCATCCTCTCCTCCTTCTATTTCTTTGTCCTTCCTCATTAACTCAATCAGCCTCTCTGGCACATTCAACCTTCCTATTTTTGGACTGCGGCCTCTTCTTATTAGACCGTCGGCCTTTCTATTCTTTTTTCCCTTCCTCCCTCTCCAAGCTATGAATGCCTTTTTATATCATCATCGGGTTTAAGTTCTGCAGAGAGGGAGAAATCAAACTTCAACTGGTGCTGCCTAAATGTAACCGTCACCTTCACACAGATAATGGAGTCGCCAACCACCACGCACGCCATCGAATTCAAAGAATGAAAACATTCTTCCAAAAAGGCACAACTTGCAAAGATTTAATGCAGACTTAATGTTGTTTCTAAAAAATGGCCGAAGCACAAAGAAAGAAGGAAAAATCATAATGAATCCTCTTTAATGCTTTGCCAGCTATGTCCATCTTTAATATGCACGATTGGAGGCTTTTTATTCTTTAAAAACTGAAGACAACTACCAGCCACGACCCCCCTTAAAACATACAGATATAAATGCTTAGAAATGGTCGACAGAGATAGTTTAGCCCAGCAAGTTTCTGTCATAGGGCGACAAGAGGTTCAAGGCAAAGCGACAAAAGCTTCTAAGCACACCAAAAATTGTAGAAAGCAAGATTCCTGATTTATTCACCAAACAAAAACTAAAACATTAGAAAGAAAAATAAACCAAAATTAGAATGAGGCAAGATGCCCCTACATCATGTTAGCCTAAAACTGGTGGTCATTAACAACTTTTACATTTGTATTAACATTTAGTGTTGACCGTTGGAAGTTCTCATTGCCTTGTTGTCTCCTTGCGTGTGAACAATTTCAGTAGACCACTAGCGGTTTGCTTAGACTATCAGATCTAAAATTAAACACTAGAATTAACCATTTGCATATACTGGCACATGTGATCACACCTTCCTAATGGCTAGCAGTCTCCCTAACCACCAAGGGTAGACCTTGTTTCGATCAAAGCTCCTAAACTAGTTGTTTTTTCATTTTTGCATAACTTTTGCAAATCGTATCAGATTTTGACAAAATTATAGGTGTTGGAAATCTTACTCAACTAACTTTGTAGTGGTGTAGACCATTTTTCTAGATTTGACTCAAATTTCAAGGTACAACCATTTGAAGTTCACTATTGTTTGCAATCTTTAATTGAGCATAATTTTTGCATTTTAAATTGAAATTGCATAGAAAATAATAAGGAATCTATTAGTGACATCTAATCTACTATGTGAACACTATTATTTCTGATTTTTGGTAGATTTATCATTTTGAGCTAATGCTTGTTTTGTAGTTTCACACTTGCCAAAGACTAAAATTTCTCAAACTACTAACAAGTTTGATGCAGGATCGCTTATCAAATGCTTATCATTAAATCAATTCTTTGTGTTTTCTTTGTTTGGTTAGCTTAGTTGTGACTTGAGGTGTGTGTATGTTCTTCCCTCACGTTGAAAAATAATATTGGGAATCAAAAGCACCCTTTGGACACATCCATTCTCACACACACATTTGATTTCTAAGCATTAATTAATCTCACTTGTGTGGGTCATGTGTGTGTATGATCTCTCCTCACACTGCAAGGTGATCTTAGAGATCAAAAACACCTATCGATTCACTTTTTCACCTAAGGTGTGTTAGCATGTGTATGCTCTCTCCTTGTGATTAGTGTGATCTTGGAGATAAAAACATCTAATATCAACCTTTCCCTTAGGAGGCTTGCCTTGGAGACACACCCACTCTAAAGGGTGACCTCAACCACATGTTCCAGTGGGGTATAGAAAGGGGGGAGAATGAAATTTGTACCTTAATCTAGTCACGTAGTGATTGGCACAACCTTGGGGCCCCTCGTAATTCAGGACACAAGGTGAAGTGACATTTGCTTGCGCTTATGTTGCATGCCTTCAATAGACTAGTGTTCATGGATTAAACCCCACATACCTTGCATATATTTGGGGCACCCCTAGCAATCTTATTGAAGCCTAGATAAGACCTTTCGACCGTCTTTTAGTGTGGTGCAAGGTTCAATAACAAGCCTAAAGATACTCACCATGTGCTTGAATCTTGAGTAGAAATAGAAGTTCTTTGGGTAAGGTGTCAAGGGCTCCAAGGAAAGGGAAAGGGTGAGCCTTAGGCCACTTGATCCCTAGCAATTTGCTCTTGAAAAGATATTCCTAGTTAGGTAGGAATATTAAAGAGGTATTGAGTGTGGGCCTACACTAAGAGTCAAACCCACTTGAATAATCTAGGGTTTTGTTGTGTTTTGTGTATGTGTTCATTTACACCCCCAATCCAAATCCAAATCTTTTGCAAATCTATGCATGTATGTGTGAAAATCTTTTGTTTGCAAAACTGCCTCAAGTCAAGCATCTAAACCTTTTCCAAACATTCCAACATTTTAGGGTCTGTAGTCCTATTTTGAGATAATCCTTGTCACATTGATCATTTGCCTAAGGTTGATTCATTTGAGATCCACATCCATAGTCCACATTGCTTCCATCAATTTCACCTATCTTATCTTCCATCCACATCAAGCTCGCCTTAGACTTTGAATTGAGATTTAGTCCTTGATCAAGACCCTCATATTTTATCCATCATCCAATCATTTAATCCTAATCAATCTTTGTGTTGTTCTTGGGATATATAATTCCCACAACACCATCCTTTATCCATCCAATCGAATCTAATAGGGTCTTGTTTCTTGATCTTAATCCAAAACCTAGTCCAGGTCATCATCATCCTTCTAGTCATCTCAATCCACATCATCTATAATATTGTTGACATCCAATTCGTCATCGTCCATAATCCAACTCAATATCTTCAACCCAATCAACCTTTATTTTCATCATCAAGATCTCTCATTTTATGCCGCCATAACTAGATCCCAAACCAAGAATACTAGGGATTCTTATGAGGAAATTCAAGACATTTCACCTAATAAAAACATAAGTGAGCGTGAACAAGATTTTGATCAACCTGAGCTTTCACCTAAATTTGTGGATTTCATCAAAGGCCTTCAACATAAGGATTTAGTCATGAAACTTCTCTTGGAAATAGGGGTGAAGATTCCTCCTCACCTTGATTTGGTAAAACTCAAAGATCCCATCCATCTTGGTTCTTCATCACAACCCATAATAGAAAACTCTAATGCCCATCAACAAATAGATGACATGACCTTCTTACTTCCACCTCCCCATGATCCTAATTTGAATCTTGCTTATCAACTAGGTCAATCATCATCACTCATACTACAAATCTCCAAGCCATCTAGAACAACTCATCAACACATTCCTATACTTTCCACTTCCCCACAAACCTTACTTCCACCTCTTTCTATTCCTCAACATACACTTCCAATTCCTTCCACATTGCCATCTCATATCCTATCACAATCAACTTCTTATCAACCCGCATCCCATCATGTGGTCATGTCATCACCTCCTTTTCATTAATCATATCAATATAACATGTCTATCCCTCAAAATCATCTACCACCCATCTATTCAAATGCTTCACCTCAACCCATTACATCTCCATTTGTCTCATCGCATGCTATCCACCAACCCAATCCTTTGACCACTCATACTATGACTTCATACCAATCCACCATACCTTCATACATTCCACCTCCAAACACATATCAACAAACCATACCCAATCCTATGATATCACAACCCTTGTCATCCTCCACCCCTCTTGGGCATTCCTCTCAAAACTTAGAAGACCAAATAAGAGATGTCCTCAAAGGATACGAAATTGGGACACAACGTAAACCTTACAAGTTTGAGGAGTTTTGTCATTACCCTCTTGATCCATCCATCATGATAACTCCTTTTCCTCCAAACTTTGAAGTTCCTAAATTTGACAAATATAAGGGAAAAGGAGATCCTTGAGACCACATCAATCAATTTTACATGGCTTGTCAAGAGATTGCTTATAGTGATATCTATTTATTAAAACTATTTCCACAAAGTTTTGTGGGTCAAGCCCTAGATTGGTTTCAACATCTTACTCCCAGTTCTATCAAAACATTTCCTCAACTAGCCAAAACATTTGTCACACATTTCTCCTATAATGTTGAACATGAGACTACAATGCTAGATATTTGTAACACCAAGCAAAATAATGGAGAAAGATTTGCCTCTTACCTACAAAGGTGGAGAGGTCTTGCAAGTCGAATCCCATGGCCAATCCCTAAAAACAATTGGTTAATGTTTTCATTCAAAATATTTATCCAAAACTGATCTTTCACCTTCAATTCCATTGTCTATCTACTTTTGAGGAGGTCATTGAAAAAGGTGCCCTTACTAAAAAATCCCATATCGTCGAAGGTTCACTCAAGACATATACCAAGGACAATAATCAAATGAATGATAAATTTAAACCTTGGGCCAAGAATAAACATGTGGTTAGTGATGGTGTTACTAATTCAAAGCACATCCAAACAACTCAACCTTCCCAACACAATGTGCAAACTGTCCTTAATACTAATACCATTTCCCTTCCTAAACAGAAATTTAGGCCACCCTCTAATCCAAGACATCATTTTACTGAATTCGGGGAACCTATTGAGATGGTGTTTCATAAATTAGCACAAGCTAAAATGATTACATATCCCATGAACAAACACTATGATGACAACCATCCTAAACCCGCATGGTATAATGACAATGAATATTGTGACTATCATCGTACTAAAGGACATCCTACAAACAAGTGTAATAGACTCAAACATTACATCCAAGATCTTATTGACCAAGGAAAATTATAAGTAACCCCCAATTCCACATCCAATCACAACCAATCCCAAAATAATCATGCCAATAATATCTTCTATAATAAGACCCCTTACAACTATGACTGTTGTAGGGCGTATTGAACATGATCCTTCAAAAGTTTCCACTGTCACTATAAAAGCCACATCTCCTGACCAACTTGCCTTTAGCCAACATGACATACCATACGTTGATCCATTTCATAATAAAGCCCTTCACATAGAGGTCATGATTTCTAGACACAAAGTTAAGCATGTTCTTTTGGATAACCGATCTGGCTTGATGTACCTTGAGGTTAATAAAACGATTGGGATATTCAATAGTTGACTTGGAACCATGTACTTTTACTATCAAAGTCTTTGATGATGTCAAGAGAGAATCCAAAGGAACTATATGTCTTCCTATACAAGTGGACCTTGTTCTACATCAAACTACTTGTCATGTCCTTGATCTTGACCTTCCATACAACATCTTACTTGGTCACCCATGGATCCATGCTATGCAAACTATCCCTTCCACTTACCATCAATGTTTGGAGTTCCCTCATAATGGTGAATAAGTCACTATCCATGCAAATCCTTGGCCCTTTGAATATTGTCATGTCATGGAGGTTGTTTCTCATAAAGACAACCTTTGTCCTATTAATGATATCTCCACTAGAGCTAAGGTTGCCTCTTCTACATCTTATATCCATCCTGATAACCTTGTTTCCACTTCATTATCCTCCCAAGATCCCCAAGTCACAAAAGTCGAGATCATCAAAAAAGGTTGTGGAGAATATGAGCTACATAATATATTTCATATTAAACAACAACCTTTATCTCTACCATCTTATGGTAGGATATATGCCTCCTAGTTTGGAAACCAGAGATCCTCATGCTCCCTCTACAAGTCAAGATAAATCCTCCAATGCCTCTTTCAAAAACCTTGATATTTCATGCCTATTCTATGACAATTCCATCCTCACCATTGAAACCTCATCATCATATTCTAGTTCCATTACTTGGGACAAAAAAAATCCAAGACCTACAAATACAAAATCCTGAAAACAAAAAATTAGAAAAGTATTGGACTTAAAAGAGAAAAATCATACTATAACTATATCGATGGCATCGAAACTCAAAGAAAAATCCATCTTTCCTGTAGCATCACACGAGCATTTCTTTGAAGCAAAGAAAATCAATGTGAGCATAAAATAAAATAAAAAACAACTCCATAAAAGTGAGCTTGTTGGTCCCCCATCATCTTCCTTCCATGACACATCCACCACCTTCCATGATCTAATCCTTTCACCCCACTTATCTCACAATCGCCAAAAGTCCATTTCCCACCATTCCTCTCATTCCACTACCACCACTCTTTCATCCATCCAATTCCTTCATTCAACCATCCCATAACAAAAACATCTCAAAAATCCAAAAAAAATCAAAACATATAAAAACACAAAAGAAAACATGTCAAAATTCAAAAAATTAAAACATGTCAAAAATCCAAAAAAATATCAAATATACAAAAAACCAAGCAATAAATCAAATGCAAGCCATCCTTAATCCATACCAATTTAGTCATGCAATCTAGCCAAATCATCTAAAAGCATACCTTAGTTTTGTTTCCAACCTTGTTGTCAACCTCATCAAATCAATCAATCATCATCTTTGGGATATATCATTCCCTATCCTTGTGTTGTTCTAGGGATATATCATTCTCTGCAATGACAACACTATCACTATCCTCATCAATCAATCAATCTTTCAATCTTTAGTTTCTAACTTGGTAAGGGCAACACATTATTTGTCTTTGTGTGGTTTTGTGCATGCTTGCTTTCTTGTGTGTGTTATAATTTTATTTGCATTTGTATCAATCCTTGCAGCATATTGTCACAATGACATCATGGTATTCCATAACATGGTTCCTAACGCATATGTTTTCTTGTGTACATTATCATTTTATCTTACATCCACATCGTCATTTTATCTTGCATCCACATTATTATTTTATCTTGCATCCGCATTATCATTTTATCTTGCATCCGCATTATCATTTTAGCTTGCATCTCCATCAATCCTTATAACCTCCCTGCCACAACGGTATCATGGTCTTCCATATTATTTGCTATATGGCATAGGGTTGTTTATGACCTCATTGGTTGTCCCATCACAATACACACTAATGTTGTCAGACGCCTTATGGTGTGTCAGGGCATCCTTTTATGCATGAGACATATCATCACCCCGGTCTTTTATAGTGTGGTGCATATTGTCTAGTGCTATATTAAAAATCATGATTACTCACCTAATGCAAAATAACTTGTCTTTCACTTTTGTCCTTCTTTTCCCTCATCCCATCATCCATTTTGAGAGCCTACCCGTGTTCTAACATGCCTATCCTCTTGAGGGGACATCCTAATCCCATCATCCCATCCTCACATCCTTTTCCCTCTTCATCCATATCATATCTTCTTTGAAATGATGTTACTTCCTTTTAGGCGCAACATCATCTCAAAGAGGGGCAAAATGTAGACACCTAAAATTGATCTTGTCCTTCTGACATCACCTAGATACCATCTTGTGACATCTTGTGACACTTTCATCCTAGGCCCCTTTCATTAGCCAATTAATTAATTTTTAGTCCACTTTAATCCTAAATTAATTAAATAAATTATATTTATGTAATTAATTTAGTCCATGCTTCCCTTTAGCCATATTAATTAAATAAATTGTATTTATTTAATTAATTAATTTCTCCCACCTTGTCCTATAATTAATTAAATAATTTTATAATTTAATTAATTATTTTTCACTTATCCTAATCCTTATATACTTTTACCTATTAGTCTTAGCCGACCTCATGAAAATAGGTCCTATCCTTCCCACATCTAAAATCATATAAATATCACTATCAATCAAGTCATTTTCTCCTAGAGCAACTACTTCGAGCATTTACCTAAATCTATCCTAGATCATTTTGAGATCCATCTATCTTTCAAGTATTGTTATGCTGCTAGTGTGAGTAATCAACATTATCAATTCAAAGATCATTATCAAATATCAAGGGCAACAAGGACTAATTTAGTAATATTGTTTCATTTCCTTTCATTAGTTACTTACTCTTGATGTGATGTTGAATATGGAATAGGTTCATTGTTGCATTTGTTCCTTATTTGATTTCCATTTTCCACATACATAGAACCCACCATGAGGATGTCCCTTTCCCCCCATCCATCAGTCAAGGCAAAGAAGCACCACCCATAATCCAAAGGTGTGGTACAATACAATATTGGTGATTTTCTTATTTAGTTCATTCCTGTATTAACACATAAGCATACACATGAAACCATAAGCCAAAACATATTAATTACAAGAAATAGATTTCCCAATGCACATTAACACAACTTTTCTAGCATCTAATACACATGAATGCAAATACATGAACAAGCCAAATATGACCATTAAGAGTAACCACAAATCATTTTAAGCCTACAAGGTTTGACTTAGAATTATACATTGAAGACCATATTCAACATCCACATGAATTGCTACTCAAATCCCATACTACAAAATGTCTCTTCACATGATTCTATATGTCTCATTAAGAACTCATGCCCAAGGTAGAACTACATGCATTCTATACTACATACATCCCAACCTTAATACAACACAAGTGTCCAACATACATAAAAGAATAATTCAAATACACAAACACACACATAAAATAATATCATACAACAATATACAATTCAAACATTCACAATTCACATACACATAAAGAAAACACACATAAAGCTCAATTACATAGAACAAGCATAAAAAAAAGCACATAACACATTACAAAATCAAAACAAAGACACTCATATAAGATAAAAATATACAAATAATCTAGAACCATGACACACACTTGGTCCCCAAAACCCATTAAGAGGGCATCTCCCAACTGTGCAGTGTACCCAAGTACCACTACCTCACATAATACAAGAAGGTTAACTATACCACTACAGAGCACCCTACCCCAGCCCCTCAGGATAGAACAACATGCACACTATTAAATGGGCCATAGGTCTTATCCTCAGAGATCTCCTAGCTACTAGTGATGGATAGCGAAAATAATGCATAAACAGCCTGCAGAGCTTCTGCCATCGAGAGCACTAGAGATTCATGTGATGTGTTGCCTATAGCAAGAAAGAGCAAGCTTGATTCCTCAGCCAACTTGCTTAAGGGGATGATGTCTCAATGTGTAGGGACCAAAGTAGAGAAGATAATGCCAGGATGTATCCTCCCATGACTACTAAATCCAACCTCTCCTACTCCTTTAATCTTGCCACCTCCAATAGAATTCAAGATATCAACCATCCTAGCCCTTAGGATAATCAGGTGTTGAGAAGCTCTGGGATAACACTCATAAACTGCTTACTCATATGACCATCTCCCTACTCTCATAAGTAGAACCATGACATAATAGATGTCACATATAAATATAATCAACCATGACATAAGTATGTCATATAACTATAATCAACCCCCAAGGAGATAACATATTACCAACCCAAGTTGGATTTACATGAGCATAAATAAAAGAATCTTATCCTATACATACAGTAAAGAAAGCATAATACACATAATAACACTATCCTAAAAAAGAGATGATCTCCACCCAAACTAACTTGGGAAAACAAATAAAGGTATAAATGGAATTCAAACATTCCAATCATATTCAAACCATGAAATCAAAATTGTCATACACAAATCCACCAAGGACTCTCAAACATAAGATCACTATACTTAGGTGTGTGGGTAGCATAGGGAATAAGTTTTGATTCATGCCCACTCCCTCATAAATAATATCCTCATAATAATTTTAACACGCTCAATAAGAAGTACAAACTCACCAAACCATGTTGGAAGATCACACACAACAAACATGACTTTCATGCTAGCAACTAGTATTTATATTGCATTAAAATAATTTTCATTAAAAAACCATAACTTTTTCAACACATAACCTTTTTTAATTTTTAAAATGTGTTGGAAATATAATACAAAGATCTATAAAACCCAGAAAATGTTTTTACAATAAATTATCTCTTTAATATACTTTTATAATGGCAATATAGTTACTAGTAAAACATAGCAGTAGAGATAGGAAGTCACTAATTAATACATATCTCAAAATTGAAAACCTGGGTATGAATTATATTTTTAGAGGATTTAGAAAACTTTATTTCACACATTCCATAAAATCTTTAGAGAAACCCAGTTCCTAAAACTAAAGTTATTCAAGATATAACAGACTAATGTTTTTCTCCTCATGATAGTTTTACTACCGTTATAACTTTTTTCTAAAAATCCATTTTGAAATAGAGTTAAATAAAAAAAGGCACATCATGAAAAACATAATTTGAATCCTCCTAACCATATATATTCAATCTAAAATCAGACCTATGTTTGAATTTCATAAATCACATGATTCTTCTAAATTTCACTAGGTTTCTTCTCCAAGCAACCCTAGTTTTCAACCTACAACAACTAGTTTCTTTTCAGCTAAACAATGTCAAACCTAATTTTTTTTAATCAAATTTTCCTATTGTTTTTAAAAATATAATATGATCAACAAACAAATTCATGTTCATCAAAAATCTTAGATTCATTGATTAACCAAAGTAAATATTTATTAAAGTCTTTCATGATAAGAATCCTACCTCAATCCTTGTACCAATTCAGTAATCAATGGAGATGAATTCAAAAATAATCCACAAACAATAACAATTATTCACAAAAAGTACTTCCAAATCCTTAAGCTTCATGGTTTCCTCTTCTTCTAAATTGCATAATAAATTGATAACTAAAAGTATGAAAATAAAACTAATTCTCTTCTTTAATAACTCTTTTTTTCTTTCCAAACCTAAAAAGAAAAATATTATATTATATTCTTTGTTTTAAAAAAATAATATTAAAATATCTTTATTCATATTCATGCACATTCTTTTTTTTTAAATAATATCAAATATTATATTTTCCAATTCTATCAAAATAAAAGAATTCACTCAAAATGAATATAAGAAAATTTTATTTTCTAATTCACAATAAAATAAAAATAATAATTTATTTTCTAAATTCTTAAAATAAACTTGCTCATTAAGTCTTAGCTTTCTAAATAAAAACTAGAGATAAGAAATCTTTTATTCTTTTCTTTTTCTAAATTGAAATAAAATTAATTATTTATTTCTAAATTCTAAAATAAAAACTTGCACATAAATAGAAAATGGCTCGTTACCTAAATTGCGATTGTTTTCCGTGCAGGGAGCGTGAAGGAGTTTCCAAGGAGGAGTTCAAGGCTAGGACTGCAAGGGAAGCCAAAGAGGATTACAAAAGGAAGGAGAAGGCGGTCGATCTTCCTTCCATGACCACGAGAGGAATAGATATGGAGGGTTTGGCTCGAATAACAATAGGAATTTTTTCTCAAGGTTTGGTGAAGGCCCCAGATGGAAGGTTAGGAATCAAACTCAGATGGAGTCTCAATGTCATGAGGAGACCCCAAGGGAGAGTCAATGGATAGAAGGGAGGATGAATTTTCATGATTTTGATATGAATGAAGTAGGGAAGAATATTGATGCATCTATTCCCAACTTTGTGATAGGAGCCAATAGGGGTCCATTGGGCATTAGGGAAAAACTGAAGGCATTACAACTCTTAAATTCCCAAGCCCTAGTTTCCTCAGTTCAGACTCTGATGCATAAAGCCTTCATTATTAAATAAGAAAATTTATGGCCTGCATGGGAAAGGATTAGAAAGTGGTGCAAGACCAATTGGGGAGAATCAGTGTCCATTAGAAATATGCCAATGGGTTTCTTTCTCATCATATTTGATTATAAGGAGAAGAAAGTAAAGATCATGAATAGGGGTCCTTGGATCATGAATGGAGTGGGTCTATATATCAAGGACTAGGAACCAAACTTCGACCCTCTAAATCACAAAATCCAAATAACACTAATGTGGGTGAGGCTTTATAATCTCCTAGTTGAATACTGGGTGGTAGACATCTTAAAGGAGATTGTAAATTATCTTGGGTCTTTTGTGATGTTGGATGGCCCTACAGCAAAATGCTAATTTGGCATATACGCTAGAATCTGTGTGAATCTTAACCTAGCTGATGAAATCTGTAAACAACTAGAAGTTATTTCTGAGAATAGATCATGGTGTCAAAAAATTGAGATAGAAGGCCCTTCTTCCCCTCACCCTATAGAGAACCATGAGGGGGAAGGGGTAGCTCTAGGGACTATGGATGAAACACCCTCCTCTCCCAACCCTGAGGTAAGGACTATAGACAATGGCCCCATTATGAAGGATTGGGAGGGGGAGATAGAAGATGGTTGGTTTGAGGAGGGAGCATTTGTGGATACCCCTACTCCAAAGGAAAAGGAGACTAACAATGACTTTAATCCATTTGATTTGGCTTTGAATCTATTTGGAATCACCAACATGAGCAAAGGAATTATATTCATTACAGAAAGGAGGTTGATAATTCTTTATCCCCATGGATTGTCGAGGAGGGTAGGGAGTTAGAAGAGCTGATTGCTCAAAATGATGACCTTCCTCCATTGGAGGATGTAGAAGATGTTTATTTCTTTACACCAGGCCTTGAAACCCCTAAAGAGGAATGCCTGGTGGAGGAAGATATTCTTTCCTTTGAACAATTGGGGATCTATCAGTCAATTTCCACAAAGGAGAAACCTAATGTTGGAGAGAAGAAGCACAAGGGAAGGAAAACTAATAAGGAAAAATTACAACATGAAGGGGATGTTGAAGGAAAGTTGAAGATAAGTATGATACTAAGATCTAGAAGGGCATAATCCTTCCCAATGAGCAATGAGGATCACTTCATGGAATGTTAGAGGCCTAAAAGCCCCTAACAAAAAGTGCTTGGTGAAGTGCCAAATGGATTTGTCAAAGGCTGACATTTTCCTATTACAAGAAATAAAATTGGATAGCAAAGATTCAGAAATTATGAAAAGAAAACTTAGGTGCTGGGAAGGTTTGTTTGTTCATGCAGAAGGGGCATCTTGTAGCATAGCTACTTTTTGTCACCCTAAGGTGGTCTTACTAGATTTTATTGGTAGCTCGAGGTACTGGTTGGTTTGTAGGGTAACTTGTCTTCACTTCAAGTGTCAATTTGTTTTGATTAATGTCCATGGTCCTATTATTCTAGTTCTTTGAAGAAGCATTTTTGGATGGAATTAGATCAAATTTCATCCTCCTCTCCTGACTCCCCTTTCATTCTCGGGGGTGATTTCAATGCTATCTTGCATGATGAGGACAAGTTAGGCAATGTACAGAAAAGAAGTCAATCACAAATAGATTTCTCTACCTTTATTGCAAGGTCCAACCTATTTGACATTCCCCTCAAGAATAGAAAATATACATAGACTAATCAACATATTGGCTTTAGCAATATCTCAGAGAGGCTAGATAGATTTTTGTGGCATGGGGATTAAAGAGTCTTCCAAAAAACTTGTGATTGCAGCATGGTTCCTTGCTCTGGTTCCGACCATTTTCCTATTCAGCTGGACATTTTAGAGGATCAAAAGCCTGAGAGGTGTCCTTTCAAGTTTGAAAATATGTGGTTTAGAGATGTTTTATTCCTTTCAAAAGTTGAGGAATGGTGGGCAATTCATGTGCAAAAGGGATCCAAGATGTTTTCTCTGTTCTCTAAATTGAAGTTAATTAAGGAAACACTCAAGTCTTGGAACAAAGAGTCCTTCAAGGATATTTTCGAGGAAAATAAAAGGATTGAAAGAGAATTGGAAGAGTTGAATGAAGAATTTTTTGCATTTGGTATGGACCAAGAGAGATTTTTGAAAGAAAAAGATTTGATGAGTAATTACATAGAGATTCTCTCCAAGGAAGAAATTTTCTAGAGGTAGAAGTCACAGGAGGTTTGGCTGAAGGATGGGGACAAAAATTCAAAGTTCTTTCACAACTCCACCAAGGTTAGAAGGATTCAAAACTATATTTCAAATATGAAAAAGGCAGATGGATCTTCTATGGATGATGAGAATGAAATCATATTGGAAGCAATTAATTATTTTGGATAGCTCTTAAACAACTGGGAGGGATCTGACTTGAACAATCAAAAATAAATTCTCAAGTTCATTCCAAGATTGGTTGGGGATGATCATAATCCCATGCTGACTAGTAATTTCACAGAGGAAGAGATCAAGGTGGATGTTATGCAACTACACCTAGACAAAACTCCTAGGCATGATGGTTTCCCTACAAGATTTTTTCAAAAATGCTGGCATATAGTGGGAAGAGATGTTTTTGAGGCTACAGAGGAATCTAGAAAGAAAGGGACTTTGTTGAGGGACTTGAATAATACCTTCATCGTATTAATTCCTAAAAAGGATCCTTGGTGCAGGAGCACAAGGAGAACCAAAAGACTCATATCTTGTTTTGATGTTCATTTTGCTTTGTTGTTTCAATAAGGTCATGAAGACCATTTTCTTGTGTTGTAATAAGAGCCATGGTGCCATGTTGTAATAGGCAATCCCGTAAGTCCTAAGGGACAATCATGTATGTAAGCCTTCTTAAGGCATATAGAGAGATAATATTCATGTTTGTAAGCCTTGTCAAGGCATAGCAAGGAGTCTAAGGTGGTGTAAGGTCTAGTTAAGGCCTAATTACATTGTAATCTTGTTGAAGGCAATTTCAAACTCCTAAAACCAATGTAACTCTACTAACAAAACATGTAAGTAGTTGTAGTTTTTAAACTACCAAAGGAAGTTCGATGGGAAGAAGTGGTTGTAAACCTTCCCATCGAGCCAAACTATTTTCAAGGAGGTTGGCAAGGTTAAGAAAACCTTGAACATGATGATTGGAGTGTGTGAAATAAGTTATATGCAATACAAACCAATTCTCTGTTGTCTTTTTGTTGTTTTTCTGCATTTTTTGTAGCAACAATCCGTACCAATCTGTTGTACGACACTGTCATGAAACCTAGGATGTTTGGCTATGAAGTATGGTGAAGTTATCATCATTTAGAACTAGGTTGGTGTTATGATATTGTAGAGGGAGTAATCTACAACCATTTGACATTAGACTGTTCACTGAAATTTCTATTTTCTTGAAGAATTCGCTGTCACAGGGTGTACAGTAGGAAGGTACAGGACTATTTTTTCTTCTTCATGTTTTGAACTGTTAGTAGATTGAATTTCTTGTCATTTGAAGTAGTTTTGGAGTCTTGACAATAACATTGAAGGGAGTTATAAGGTTTCCTTTAAAATTAGTCTCATAAAAACCTAGATAAGGGTTTGCTCCCAACGATGGGGTATTGACCATTCGACTATCTTTCAAGGCCATAAGACTAGTGGGATAGATGTATTTACTTGTATGTTGATTGATTTGGGTGTTTTCAGGAGTGGGAGAGTTGGTGTGTGCAATGTTTAGTAGAAAAGGCTTAATAAGACCATGTATTAAGCCATTTGGAGGACCCTAAGAGGTAATTCTTAGAAAAATAGAGAGTAGAAGTCTAAAACCCACAAAATCCTTTGTTTTGGCATGTATCCTAAATGATAAAACCCTTGGTTAAGTTCTGGGCTTGCATTGTTTGGTAGTCTCTTTGTAATTTTGGCCTAATTGGGGCTCTAGGTCATTAAGAGGGGCTATTGATTGAGATATTCCGTCCAAAAAAACCTATGCTAAGTTTAGGATATGTGATAGGGGGCTATAATGGGTATCTAATGATTGTCTAAGATTTGCATTTGGAGGTCTGGGTCAAAAGTTATTAGGATTGTTCTTGTTTTGAAGGGCTACAAGCCATTTTAGGGGTTTGTGAAGGAAGTACCAATCCTGAGTCTAGTCTGCCTTAGCCAATGGATGGAATGGGTCCCCTAACACCCCAAACCAACCTTTCCATGATGAAACATAAGTTTCTTTCTGTTGTTCCCACTTTTGTGTAAAGATCTTTGATTTTGGGCTTTTGAGTAAAATAGAACCTTGTCTTGTTGGTCTATCTTCTCCTATCCAAAGTGCCTCTACATCAATCCTTCCCTTTACTTTGAATATTATGGGCCTATATCTCTCTACAATACAATTTACAAAATCATATTGAAAGCAATAACGAATAGATTGAAATCCATTTTGCCACTAAGGAACAGAGCAGGTTTGTGCTGGGGTGTTCTATTTTGGATCTAGCGATTGTGGCTCAAGAGGCCATTCATTATGTTGTTTCATCCAAAAGGAGCAACATGTTGATAAAAATTGATATTAGAAAGGCTTGTGATATGGTGGATTGATGTTTCCTATTGAAAGTGTTGGAGGCTTTTGGGTTTAAAGACCAATGGCTAAACTAGATCTTCAGCGTTATCTCTAGCCCGAGATATTTGGTCATCACCAATGGAAGTCCCCATGGATTTTTTGAAGCATCTAGAAGATTAAGGAAGGGTGACCCGATCTCCCCTATCCTCTATACCATCATAGTGGAGGCTATGGGGAGATCTATCTAGTTTGAAGCCAATAGAGGTGCTTAGGAGGGCATTGTGGCTACTAGGAATGTCCATGCCTTGACACATCAACAATTTTCTAATGACACTATGTTGTATGGGATGTAATAAAAAAGGGAAGGGACTTTGATTAAAAGTACTTTGGACCCCTACTCATCTGCATTGGGTTAAGAGGTCAATTCAGCCATCCCAATCTTCCTTTTGTCTTGTTTAAAGCTTCTAGTTTTGGTTAGTCAAAAATTGAATCAAAAGATAAGGAAGTTCTTCTGGCAGGGCTCCTCAAAAGAAAAAAGGATCCCTTTGATTGCTTGGGATTCAGCTTGCAAACCCAACTGGGAAGGGGGTGTTGGCTTAAGAGATTAGATCTCTCAAAATAAATCCCTTGGATCAAAATTAGTGCGGAGCATGCACACGATGCCAGAGTTGAAGTGCATCAGGATCCTTTAGAACAAATATTTGGATAATGGTGAACATTCAAGAGTCTTTACAACTCTTAAACCACCCAAGGGGTCAAGTTTATGGAATTTAATGCTCTCATGTAGATCCATTATCACAAATCACTTGACTTGGGATGTGAGAAACGATAGGTTTACTCTATTCTAGGAGGAGACATGGAGAGGATTTCTAATCATTAAGAAGAGTGGGGGTTTTGAGACTTCCAAACAAATCCTATTTGCTCTATGGGGAAGATATGTTGCTAACTACGTGGTTCGAAAAGAGACCTCAAGGATTCCTTCATGGGATTGGATAAGCCTAGAATCTATGGATATTCCTAGGAATGAAGCTGTGAGATTGGGTGAGATTATTTTAGAAAGAAGGATTTGTCTTTTTAATGGTGAGGATTGCCTCGGGTGGAATTGTTTGAAGTTGGGAGAATATTCAGCGAAGATTGGGTATTTGGTGAATGGGAAGGATTTTGAGAAGACCAATATTCCTATTCATTTGTGTTGGAATAAACTCTGCCTCCCAAGGGTTGGAGTGTTTGTGTGGGTTGCCCTTTAGAAGAAAATCTTAACAGCTGATAGATTTAAGAAATTGAGTTTTGCAAGCCCCTTTCGTTGCCCTCTCTACAAAACTGTGAAGGAGTCTGTGGACCATTTGTTGCTTGGATGCCAGTTTTCTCAGGAGTGTTGGATTTGGCTATGTGCTAAACTTGGTTGGTGCAATGCCCTCCCAAATGATATTCTTAGCCTTTTTAAGTCCTGGCTAGTTTTGATGAATAATGCAACCTTCTCTAGTCTTTAGATCATTAGCCCTTCCACTCTAATATGGGAGCTATGGAAATAACACAATAGAAGTTTTTTCCAAGATAAGGAGCTCTTGTTATCATTGTTCAAGAGTAAGGTGGAAGTAGCTATTGTTGAGGTGGTAAATAGTTGAAATGAATTGCTGCCCCTCAAAGGTCATGTTTTTACTGTTTGGGACAACTTGAAGAGGAAAATGTGGATTGGGATCAAGACTCCCCCATTAATGGGGTTGGGTGGAGATGAGTCCCAGAGACTACACAAGGAGACTAAATGGCTTATCCCATTTGTTGGATGGTTTAAACTAAATTTTGACAGTGCCTTGAAGGAGAATCTAGGGTAATCAGGCGCAGGGTACATTGTTAGAAACTGGGAACGGAAGGTAATTTGCAAGGCTTCCAAGGGGCTACACCTTGAGACTAATAAGGTACCATAATTTTAGGCATTAATCCTGGGTCTTCACTTGTGTATTATCTCAGGTTTGGAAAAAAATGCTATTGAAGATGATTCTATGTTGGTGATCAGTGTAGTTAGGACTGAAAAATACTATTTTTTGGAATTTAAAATATTTTCTTGATGCGGCCTTAGAATTGATTGGACAATTGGAGGATTATAGTATTAATCATGTGTTTTGGGAGGCCAATGTGGAGGTCTATGAGCTAGAAAATTCAGCGGTGAGTTAGATGGTGGAGATTGAGGTGGAAGGGACAGCTGCTTCAAATCACTTGAAGCTCCTTTCATGATGAGTCAAATAATGGGTATTTATGAAACATTCACTTTTCCTTACTCCACATTCACATTGCATTACTTCTCTCTATCGACATTAACAAGTGAAGTGGTTATTAATTATGATTCAGCCACCCGGGAGAGTCCTTCTTCATCGCCTTCCATGGTTAATTCTGATGGGATTGAAATCAAGGTCAGCCTTTTGGCATTAATTTTATCTCTGGTTTTGTTCTATCTGTGATGGTTGAGGTATGGACACTATGATTAGATTAACTTGCTCACAATGCCAAATGGCCTTCCTTGGGGAGGTTTTTGAGAAGTGGTTACATAGTGTATTTAAGACGAAGAATGACATTCTCCTTCTTGTCATCCAGTAGGTTTTGAGGGATAAATTTCTCGTTGCAGATCACCATTATAGGGTGAACATTGACATCTCATCAATGTTCATGGCCTCCCTTCTTGATTTGGGAGAACTAAAAGAGGACGTGAGGACTATTTTGAAGGCAATGATCAAGAAGAATCACCTGGGGGTTTGGAATATGTGTTGAAAATGGCTCATTATGGTAACAATGTCTCTCTTCCTGGTGACTTCTTTAGACTCAATCACGATGGTGACTTAGTTGATTGGCATCTTTTCTTATTGTCCAACTGGTCAGGTATGGCTTTTTGGAGGATGCAAAAGGTAGCGAAGGGTGTGGAATTCCTAAAACAGATGCTTGGGATGAAGGAACCAGACAAGACAAAATGGTTGCAAAGCTCCATCGAGGTTGAAGAGGAGGTGATGACTGGTAACTAGATTCCAATTTAAAGTTTAATGGATTTTCTTTGTTTATGTTTAACTACATATAGTATTCTATAGGGGTAGATAGCTATCAGGGTTTTGTTTCTTTCCTGGCTTGAATGCTTCATGCTAATGGATTTTATGTAATTAAAATTTGCACTATTTATTTTTTGGTTATCAATATAGCAGGGAGTAACCCACATGGTTGCATTTACCGATAAAAAAACTTGCACATAAAAATTTATTTCAATTATAATAATTAAATAATTGAAATACAAAATCACATTAATTCTATTTCCAAAAATATTAGAAATTATAATTATCTAACTAGATAATTAATTTAAATAAAATATAAGAATCAAATAAATAATTAAAACAATATTATTGCTTTATCTATTTATTTTATTTTCTAATTAACCTTAAGAATTAATTATCAAATAAATAAATAAATAGAATTACTTCTATGCATTCAAATAAATTAACCAAGACACTAATTAATTTATTTCTAGAATTAATTATTTATCTTAATTTAATCATTATTTAATTGCCCACACCATTGGATCGTTTCAAGACACTTCAATACCAGGACCTAGTTCACTTTCGCCGATACCTGTACATGTTACACAACATAATCTTGCCACACATACCATAGTAGCATTGTTAGGAGATAATCTAATCATATAATCACTTTTATACAATTAACTAATGAAATCACACATTATGCACACAATGCATTAAGTCAATGCTTTACACTAAACATCAATCAATAGAGCTTATCCAATTTTACCATAGAATTGAAATATCAGACTCACAAAGAAACTAGAAATGGGGGACGTTACAAAAATATGAATATATATGTTATATATACATTACATACATGAATATGTATCTACATGTATATAATATATATGTTATATATACATTACATAACTGAATATGTATGTACATGTATATAATATATATTATATATATGCAAAAGCAAGTCATATTTCAAATAAAAATAGAATGCATATATTATATATATGCACACATATATACATATATATGTACCTATACATATACTATATACAACAATAAGTTATATTATAAATAATTAATTAAAATATATACTTTATATATACATAAATGTGTATATATATAAAATTCTGATGGTGAGAGTAATGCTATATACTTGTTTTGAAATTTATTCTAGCAACTATGTAACACAAGTAATTAAATGTCCAATAGCTATGTTATTTCAATATGTATATACATATATTTTATAATATATACATGCATACATATATATATTTCCAAACAACTTGCAAGAAAACACAATATATTTATAATCACATAAATACAAGAACAAGATAAGCATATATGTTTTTACCAATAAATGATTACTCAACAAGATAAAAGCTTATTCTTTGTGACTAACTATACCAAGGTTAACTCTTAAATGAAGAATGCATGCTCTTTTATTTCATTCTCTTATGTATTTATCTATTTTCTCTCTTTATCTGAACAACTTGTGCAAGGAGACTATTTTCATTTCAATACACTTGAGCAAGATATGATTTCGAAATTCACAAGATCGATAAATCCATTAAAGGGATTTCTTGTTCTAACTTTTACAACAAATAGGGAAATATTTATACAGACATTACAACTTAAATTTCATCAACTATGAAAATCATCCTTCTTTTCCTAGATTACATCTAACTTTTGTAAACACATTAGGACCTAATGCATTAAAACTCTCCTCTCAATATGAGGAGTTTCTTACAACTAGGAGGTTCACACATGGAAGCACAAATGTAATCTAATTTATTTGACCTGCATCGCAACACTTAGTCTTCATAACCAAAAAGATGAAATCTCCTCAATAAGATCAATGGATGTTTCTCACCTCCCAATCATAGGGATTTCTCACAAGCCCACCCCTAACCTAGGGTGGGCTCAAAGGAAACTAGGTAACACACATAAGAGGGAGGAAACAATTGCATCCACATGAAAAAAGAAGAACAATATAACTCCAATGATTCCTATGGATTACACACACAAATGAATACATAAAAAGTTTCATATGGTTGTGGAGAGAATAGGGGACTCTCTCCATTTGAGAAAAATAGTAAAATGCTATCACATCTCAACCAAGAATCCACATGTGATAATTCACCAATAAATTTGTCAAACTTCTTCCCTCCAACATTACAAGCTCAACCACCACATCTCCCACCAAATATCTATTCACAAAGGCACTCATGTCAAACAACAATCCCAAGAAATGAAACACAACCAATAAACCAACAAAATAAACTCAATAGCACAAAACAAGAATAAAAATCCATTCAAAGTCATACATAAAAAATGCAAGTATTCCACATACATGTCAAAATAATTATAGAGCCTACCTCAATAAGCTTTTCAAGATTGACTGAGATACTCTTGTTGAAGCTCCTTCCAAGGACTCCACTCCAAGCCTTTCTCTTGCACTCCAACTTGAAGACTTTCCCTCCCTCACACACAAGCACCAAAAATGCATCAAAAATCCCCCTCCAACCTTACAAGATGGGTATAAATAATAGGATCCATGTCACTCCTCCTCTCCCGATGATAAGGTGACATGTGGCCTCCAACTCACCTCTTTCTTCTCTTTGCTCAAATCTCAAGCCATGAATTGATTCCTCAACTGCTCACACATACATGAGACCTAGAGAAGAGAAGTGTACTTGTACACTCTTCTCTAAAAATCTCTTAGGTTATTCTCCCACATTGTGAGGAATTGGGATGGGGGTGTACATGACACACCCTCATTCATGAACCTAGGAAGGGAAGATTAGATGGTGACAAGTCAACCATCCATCTCCCTAAGGTCCATTCATGCCACACTCTTCCCAAAGGATTTGGTAAAGGTCAATTATTCTCCAAAACCAAAAAATTATAGCCCAACAAGTACCCAACCCATCGGTACTTACCCTAGGGACCTATTTTCATAAAAAAATTAAGAAAAAGTCATTTTATGACCATTTAAAATACTAACTAAGTGCAAATTTGATATTTTCCACCTAGAATGACACTCACCCCATGAATCAAACTCAACCAACCTTAAGAAAAGTTAAAAATTAAATTTGACATCACAAAATTCTTATATTACAACATAATTTTACAAATAAAGGATTTAGTCCCCTCGTGGGCTAAGGCTAAGGTATCACTAGAATGAACACAATTAGGGGTTTCTAGAGGACCTTTGATATTCTCCATTGGCCATGGAAATCACCTACACACTTGATAATGAGCATTAATACATCCAATTAAATAGCCAAAGCAATTATTAATCAAAATTCTACAATCATCCTATACCATAGGGAATCCACAGTCCACATCATCATCATAATTCAATTAATCATCACCATTGCATATCTTAATTAGTTTGATTCCACATTCATCTCATATCAACATCTCATATAAATTCACCTAACACAACATGCATAAATATCCTTATACATTGTCAATTCAATTTGAAAGTAGATTAACTGAATAACTATGAGGTATAATTAAGGACCATGCTCAAATCAAATTACACTAATAACAATAATGTGTAATATATATTCATCTCATGAAAATGATATTATACTAAATTGATCCATTAATCCAATCATCATTATGTGTTCGCAAAGACATAAACCATTCTAAGCATAATATCAACATCTATACTAATCCATCTTCATGTTCATAAGTCCATAATATTAATGTATCAATAAAATGGTGTCATAATCAATAATGGGTTCATCAAGTGCGAGTGAGATCACAAGAAAAAGGGTGGGCCTCACAACTTGTTACTTGGTTAACCAATCTCCTTATTTGTATTTAGTTGAAAAGACTCCTGATGAAGTTTGGATAGGTAAGAAACCTTCTATTTAAAATTTTAAGGGTATTTAGTTATGAGGCTTTTGTTCATGTGCCCAAGGAAGAAAATCTAATTTTGACCCAAAACCACAAAAATACATCTTTAATGGTTATGGTGAGAATGTAAAAGGATATAATATTTGGAATCCTCTAACCTTAAAAATGATTTATTCTAAGGATGGAATTTTTAGGGAACATAGAGTATTTTCAAACTTGTGCAACAAAAGGAAAAAGAAGGAAAGAAAATGGTGCATTTTGAGACTAAAGTCAAGAAGAAGGAAGATGCACATGTTGAAGAATAGAATGATAGATTAAAGGATGGAGAGGAAGAAGATGATCCAAGTGAGAGTTATGAGTAGGTTGGGCATGCCAAGGAATAGATAGAATCCCTTACTCCACCCTTGAGACAATCCATGAAACAACAAAGCCTAGTTGACAGGTATAGCCCACTAGATTTCCATTATGTATTTTCTTTAAGTTGTATTGACAATAAATCAAGGTCTTTTTAGGAGGCTTTCTATTCAAAGGATAGTGAGTCTTGTATGGAGGCCATGTAGGAGGAGATGATGGCCTTCAATAAATTTGATATCTGGGATCTTGTGAGTTTGGCTAAGGGAAGAAATCCCATTGGTTGCAAGTGGGTGTATAAAAATAAATTTAGAGTATATGGTTAGGTGGAGAGATACAAGGATAAACTAATGGATAAGGGATACTCCTAGAGAGAAGGAGATGATTTTGGTAAAAAAACATAATCTTGTTGCTAAAATTTTTTCCATTAGATTCATACTTTCTCTCGATATTGTTTGTGGTTTTGAAGTAGAGAAACTGGATGTTAAAACATGCTTTCTTACATGGGGATATTGAAGAAGGAATTTACATATGACAACCGAATGTGTTTGAGGGAAAAGGGAAATAAAATTTTGTTTTCATGTTAAAATTGTCTTTATATGGTTTGAAACAATCACCTCAGCTATGGTATCAAAAGTTCAATGCTTTTGCAATTAATTTGGGTTATGTAAGAAGAAAATATGATCATTGTGTTTACATTAAATGTATTTTTTTATCAAATTCTAATCATTGTCTTGTATGTTGATGACATGTTTATTGGTAATAACAAGGTGATGGATAGAGAACTTAAAACTCAGCTTTCCGGTGCATTTGATGTGAAGGATTTAGGGGCAGAAAAATTCATTTTGGTAATGGAAATTAAATGGGATCAAGTTCACAAAAAGATTTGGCTTAGTTAGAGTAAGTGTGTTGACACTATATTGTGACAATTTGTTACTCATAATTATAAACCAATGAGTATTCCTTTTCCAATAGGCACTAAACTTTCATTGGATATATGTCCTAAGTCAAATTATAATTTTGAGGATGTGTATAATGTGCTATGTGCTAGTGTTGTTAACAGCTAATGTATACAATGATTTGTGCTAGACCAAATATTACCCAAGCAATGGGAGTTCTTTGCATGTTCATGTTTAACCTGGGTAGAGGGGATTAGAGTTTTATTAAGAGGGTGTTTAAATGTTTGAGGGAATTTTGATTATTTATTATATTATCATGGTTCTAATGATGTGGACGAGATGTTGGACATATAGAGCTTTGTTAATATAGATTGGGTAAGTGATTTGGATAGTCAAAAGTCCACTAGTGGCCATGTGTTCTATGTGTTTAGTGGAGTTGTTAGTTGGATGAGTAAGAGGCAACCCATGGTTACTTTATCCACTATCAAAGTTGAGTATATGATTGCTACACATGCCTATAAAGAGGTAGTTTGGTTACAAAATTATGTTCAAGAATTGGTTTTGATTACAAGGTGGTTCAAATCAAATGTGATAGTCAGGGTGCTATTTGTTTAGCAAGGAACACCATGTGCCATGCTCATACAAAGCATATTGATGTTTAATATCACTTTGTTCATTAGATGGTGGAGAATGGTTGACACTCAAGATAATGTCATAAATTCACTTACAAAACTACTGAGAACGAATAAGTTCTCTTGGTGTAGGAAGGCCATGGCCCTTGCATCCTATACCTAATTCATTTTATGTTTCCTATTTATGTCATTGTAATGTATAATATCATTTTGGATAATGTTAGGATTAAAGTGATATTAAACTTGAAATCTTATGTCTAATGTCAAATCCCTAACATATTGGGAGTGGCTACTTGAATGTCCATGTAGGTGGTTGAGAGATATTATTATTTTATTATTCCCCTTGTAACTTAGAATATTAGTTATAGTGTCATTCATGATGGAGGTTACTTATGATGATGGTTATTACAAACTTATTTGACCTCATTTACACCACTTTCCCAATCCTAGGCATTAGGAGAGAGAGAGAGAGAGTGGAACATATTTTTCATGTTGGGTGGGGTCCACATTAGTTGGCCACTCCATTTTGGAGCAATGTACTTGGGAATGTATGTCCACTCTTCACATGGGTTAAACATGTTAAATCTTATGGTTGTTACTCATGGAGAATTGACTGATTGGTCATGGGGGCATTGAATTTTTACCATTCCATTGGTTTTTTTAGTTTTGGTTTTGGAAAACCATTCATGGTTTTCCCTCTCTAGTTCTCTAAAACTTAGATGTCATAAATAGTTATTTTTTGGGTGTTTTGTAAGTGAAGTAGGGATATGCTACCTGAATACTGTCAATTTGAAGGGAGAATTTGGATGCATTATTGTAACACTTATTCTTGTATTACTACAAACTTGTGCTCTCTTTGTGTTAAGAAAGGTGTCTCAAACTTGCTCCTAATGTTTAGAATATAAAAAATGTAATTTTCAAGCTATAGAATATAAAAACTTAATTTTTGGGCTATAAAGATTGTTTCAAGCCCAAAAAATAATTCTCAGTTTTTTGACATCACTTCTAGGGATGCTTGATATGTAGATCTCTTCAAACTCTATCATTTTAAAAAGGGCCCAAACAACCTCATAGATCAAAAGTTATGGCCTCCAAAAGTTGGGTCTACCACATTCAAAATATAAAAACATCTATGACGCATAAAAGAGACATGCAAGAGGGAGATACACTTGTTGGCCAACTTATGACAGGTGTTATGGCATATCATAAGGCATATTTCAATGGATATAATGGAGATAAAATGAAATGCCCAAGTTGGTTAGTGGATTATGATGAGCTTATATGATAGGTGGAAGGAATATGTTATTTTTAGCATGTGGACTCATCTTGGGATTTGGATGTTGGATTTATAACTAGGGATTTGGGTACCACATTTTGGGTGGTTTTAGCTTATGTTTTCCTAATTACCATTTGTGGTTTCATGTATTGCATCTCCTATTTATTGGGTTCTTGAGATGGAGGTTTTGATAATGAGTTTTGTAAGTACTATTATGTTTCCAAGATTACTCTGGATCTCTTATTGGTGATACTCTTGTAAAATCTTAGGCTATGCAAATGTATTGTAACCATTGACTACTAAATAATCCATTCAGTTGCTTTGGAGTGTGGGTTTTTGCTCTTGAAAAGGTTTTCCCCACATAAATACTTATGTTATGGTTATTTGTTGTGTTTATTTCCTTGTAATTATATGATTGGTTTAATTTTTGCACACACCTACTCTCATAAATTGGTGTAGGAAGTGTATTGTTTACTCCTATTCCCTTCATTTGGTATTAGAGTCTGTTCACCTTCGATTCTAAGTGTTAGGGAAAAGCATTTTTTGTACTAATTTTGGATTGAGTGGGAACTTGCACAGAAAAAGATCTTGTTGTAGAAAAAATAGCAAGCACATTAAGGATATAAATGGGGAAGTTCTCAAGAAAATTTAATCTTTGGAATCTTAAGATGAAGGATGTGCTCATGGATAGAAACCTATGGGTTATAGTATCTAGATCAACCTGCTGCTATGTTAGAAGAAGATTGGGATAAAATGGATAGAAAAATGAAGTGTCTCATTAATTTCTATTTGGCTAACTTTATATTGATGAATGCACATTAACATGCCAATGCTATAGATCTTTAGAGGAATTTGGATGAGATTTATCAAGCTAAATCCTTGGTAAATAAACTTTTCCTAAGAAAGAAGTTGTATAACCTCAAGATGGATAATGGTGGTTCTACGGTCGAGCACCTAAAAGATTTCAACATGATTGTTACCAAGTTGCACTTTCTTGGAATTAATACGGAGGACAAGGATTGTTACATGATTTTGTTATGTTATTTACCACACTTGTGGGATCACTTGGTGATGGAAATCAAGATTACTACCTCTAAATTTAAAATGGACAAGGTAAGTGCATCATTTCATTTAAGTGAAAGATACATAGAAAAACTTATGAATTGTCCAAGGAGAGCCTAGTTGTTCATGGAAGATTGAAACATAAAGGAAAGTCTAGATTTAAATCCCATGGGAGATCAAAATCTCTTGGAAAGACCAAGGCTAAGTGTTGGAACTATGATAAGCTTGGGCATTTCAAAAGAGAATGCAATGAGGAGAAAAATAAGAAGAATGATTATAATGATGAATCTGAAAAGTCCTCTTAGAATGATGGTGATGCCTTTGTCACGGCCTTGGCAATGCATGCATCAAAAGGTGCGTGGTTGATATACTATGGGGCTTCTTTCCACATGATATCACATTGGAGTTGGTTTTCAAAGTATAAAGAATATGATGGCGAGAAGGTGTACCTTGGAGACGACTCTCACTTGAAGAGTGTTGGCCATGGAAGAGTCCTAATTTAATTCCCTAATTGAAAAGTGAAGTGGATCAATGGTGGACTACCTATCCTTAATTTGGCACATAACCTACTTTCTATAAGTAAACTTAATGATTTGGGTGTGAAAGCTATTTTCTTAAGGGGAGGGTACAAGATGGTGAGAGATGCTATGGTTCTTGTTAAGGGTGTCTGCATAGGCACTATATTTCAATTGGATGCATCCATAGTTTAGTACAATAGCTCTTTTGTTCCTACAATGAAGAGATCTACAAAATCTACAACTTCACCATTGGAACTAACAAGAAACATGAGTGTTGAATCCACTTCCAATGGTGGTGCTTTCTGGGTACATAAGGGTGCTCATGCTTTGGAGACTAAGCTACCAGCTAAGAAGACAATATTATGGAATGAAAGGATGGGCCACTTTGAGGGGTCAAATTGTTGTAATCTTGAATTTGATTTCTATGACCATTGTCTATATGGAAAATAGAACTAAGTTTAGTTTTACTCTAGTTCTCATAAATCTTCTGGGGTGGTGGACTTAATCCATTCTAATGTATCAGGTCATGTTAATGTCCCTTTTATTTCTAATCTATTTATTATGTATCTTTCATTGATGATCATAATAAAAGTGCATGGGTATATTCCCTTAAGTAAATCTAAAGTCTTTAATCATTTTAAAGAGTTTAAGACTCTTGTAGAGAATTATACTGGTAGGAAGATTATAATTTTGAGGACTAATAATGGTAGTGTTTTATTCAGTAGATTTTGAAAGATTCTATAAGAATCATAGGATAAAGAGACATAAGACAATCCATACACCCTCGATATAATGGAGTTGTAGTAATAATGAACATGACATTTATGGAGAGGGCTAGGAGTATGCTTAGTAGATCTAGCTTGGAATAAAAGTTTTGGGAAAAAGTGGTTGCCATGACTTGCTACCTAGTTAATAGGTCTCCTATATTAGATTTTATTGGGAAGACACCTATGGAGGTGTGGTTGAGTTAAAATCCTTCATTGAGACATCTTTGAGTCTTTGGTTGTGAGGCATATGCACATGTGCCTAGGGAGAAGCAATCTAAGTTGTAGAACAAGGCTATAAAGTGTATCTTCGTTAGATATAGTATGTGTGAAATAGTACAATATTTGGGATCCTATGGCCAAAAAATAATTATTTAGAAGAAGTATTATCTTTAGATAAGTTAAACCTTCTTCCATAGTATTTCAACCAAAGAACGAGGAAAAGAAAGATGTGGTTTAACTACCCCCAAAGATTGAGAAGGTTGAACTAGAAGGCCATTAAGGACCTAAAGAAGAGGAGAGCTCAAATAGTTTAGAAAGTTCAAAAGAAGAGATCGAAGCTCCACCTCAATTATTGAAGAGGTCCACTTGACAAAGACAATAACTAGATAGGTATAGTCCTCCTTACTGGAGATGTATTTTTTATTTGATTACTAACATTGACGATCCTAGAACTATGAAGGAGGCTATGGGTATGGATGATGTAGAATCTTGGAAAGTGGCCATGGATAAGGAGATGGTTACATTAAAAAATGACACATTGGACTTATTAGCTTTGCCTAATGGATGAAAACCTGTTGGATGCAAATCAGTGTTCAAAAGAAAGACTAGTTTAGATGGTAGTGTTTAGAAGTACAAGGAGAGATTACTTGTGAAGGGATATTCCTGTTTAGGAGGTAAAAAGAGGGGTTTCAATTTCAAGGGTAAATCCTCCTTTCACTCCAACATTCAAGGACATATATCGAGTGAAGCCACAATCTCTTGCAAGAGGGCTCTGCTACAGATTTAGTGTCCTTTAGAATGAAGAGGAAACTTGGAATTTGCTATCTAATTGATTAATTAGGGTCCAATTACGCTCAAAACCCTAATTTCATAAAATCGTAAACAAACGGATGAATCTCGACAAATTCTCGCACATAGAGATATCAAATGACAATTAGATACATACCAAATATCGAGATTCCATATCCAGAAAAGTCAGGACTAATGAGCGGGCACCAGAGTCCAATGTACCAGTTTTTGTCAGGATCTCTAAAGAATGTCTCCAACTCAATTCTGTTGTTCTGAAGATTTTACTGTTTCAAGATTTAGAGGACTAATGAGCAGGTGCCCTAGTCCAGGTCCTAATTTTCTACTTTCCCCTACACTTCCAACATTTTGTTCTTCTTCTCTACAACTCCACTTCTTTCGCTTCCGCAACCTATAACCTGTAATCATAGAAAAAGGGGTTGGGGTTGTGGTGTTTAGAGGCTTGCCTCGATCAAGCCTTGGAGAGACATTCAAGTCTTCTGAACGTCATTTTCAGATAAATAGTGTGTATTCCTATGGGATAGAGGCAAAATCTAAATAATAAATGATTGAAAACACAAATAAATGTCACCTCAGAGGTGTAGCTTGCATATAGATAAAACTCTTCACATCATGAGATGATGAAGCCAAATCTGTATAACAAACACACTAACAAGACAAGTTTTCTTTGTAACAATGAATACTTTGAATGCTCTAAAATCACAAGTGCACCAAAAGTTCATAATCATCTTCTAGTTTACAAATGAATCCCTAAACATGCTTATATATGCAACTAAACACATTCCTGCTAAGAATTTCATAATTCAAACTTAAGGTGTCGACATAGGACCTAATTAACAGTCACATATCCGACACTTGAATTTAGGTCCTAACCTAAAATAGGGTAGGACTAGGGCGCGGGAGCCCAAGTCCTCCCTCCCTATTTCAGTCAGGCCTTGTCACAATAGCATCCCCTAGGTCCTATTTGCCATAAAACTTAGGGGTTTTCTCATCGGGAGTCAACATGAATATGCAAGATGATAAAAATGCTTTCTAAAGGACTCATAAGCTAAACCTTAAGAAGGAAAAGTCTAAGGGGGACATTTTTTGACGTAACATTTAGCCCCCACTTTAATGTATGTATGAACGTAAGGCCCATACATGCATTAAAGTATGGTCAACAAACACAAAAAACATGCCACGAACTTAGAGCTAATGCATACACAAAGATTGAGAACTATTTCTAGCCCCCAGTCTCAGTTAGACATTAGAGAAGACACGCCAAACACAATGAAGATAGTAACAAGCACACAAAACACGGAAAAGATAGTTACAGTCACGCAAAACACAGAGAAGATAGTATTGAAGACACAAAACACAGTGAATATAGTGAGTGCAGTGATTATTTGTTTTTCATTTTCTCATATATATGAATGTAAATGCAAGCACATGGAAAGTAAACACACCACCCAAAATGCAAGAGGGACTCATTGCCACCAGTCTTTGGACTGCATATAGGGAAACAAACATGCAATACAAATCTCAAAGTGTAGGAGGGACTCATCACCACTAGTATTTAGACTACACTTGAGAACAAACACGCCATACAAATCAAGCACGCCATACAAATCCCAAAGCATAGGAGGGACTCATTGCCACTAGTCTTTAGACCATGCTTGGGAACAAACACGCCATACACACACACATGGAAGACACAGAGAAAACACAGTAAACAAGCGATGGAAGAAACCTATTGCTAGGTTCGCTACCATCTTAGGCACATTATAGGGACACAGTGATGGTTGTGCTTCACCACAACAACCACCAAAGACATGCTTAAGGGAGGATACACCAACCCCGCCTACTCAAAGGACTTTTAGAAATGATAGGATGTGCACTCTCCTCGAGAAATACACCATGTCTACCTCCACAGAGGGCTTAAAATAAAAGGATATGTACAATATCCCACCTCTACAGAGGGCTTAATGATTGCAATATAAAATAAAGATGTGCACGTGCATGGAGATACAACATCCTGCCTTTGCAGACGGCTTACAAACATGCTTCATTAGTACCAAAATCATCAGACAGCTTACCTTATATATGCCCCCACCTTAAGGTGGTTGATATCATGTATCGATATCAAGCACTTTAAGGTAGAGAGAAAACACACAAGGAAACACGAGCTCTCACAAAGCCCATGCCCCCAGCGGTGACATGTACTTTACAATCGCCAAATGTTCCCACAAACACACAATTTCCTGCAAGAAAAGGTGTTAGAAACCACATAACCATGATAAACAACAATGCATATAATTGTTCACATAAAGAGCCGAGGTTATACTATGTGTTTGAAATCTGAGTATAACCGTGGGGCTATACTACAGAAATCTCAAAACTGAGTGTAACCAAGGTGAGATTTACAGATAAACAAAGTGCACGGAGCAGATGTATTGTTATGGTTTGTTAGGATATAAGACAACATCAAAATATCACACAAAGTGATTCTACTAGCCAAGCGTCGGATAATATATATCAACCCCATCGTCATGTATGGACTAGGTCCATTTTTGCTTACTTATTGAAGGGGCTCTTGGTCCTTATCAATCTTATTTATTTTTCGTCATCCGCCAACTAGAGAGAACCACTAGAGGAAGGTAAACAATAAATCGAGAGAGGAGAAACAAGTGCCCTAGGGTCGTCACATACGAAGGTGCCCCCAGGTCACCAACCGCAACGCTATGCCCCTAGGACACAACACACAACAATGAAAATAGAGGAGAGGCAATATTGAAGAATGATGATGCAAATAGAAGAAGGGTCACAACAGAGGCAGTCTCTTGGTATCCTTAACCTTACAAGAGTATCAAGGGTCATCCTAGAAGGCCTAAACAACACAACACATCACGGGGGAAACACATCACAAAGGTAAAGGGTTAGAAATACTTACCTGTAGAGATGATCAGACTAGCGGTTGTCCTGGATCTTGATCTTTATTTTGACAGTTAAAGCTTTATCACCTATTGTTTCTTCTTGTTGAATGTTCTCTACATTGTTCTCAAGATTGATTCTTATGATATTCAAGGATGGAGCAGGAGCTTTATAAGTTTTCATTTCAGTCCGTATATATGGTGTTGGAATACCTTGGTTGTGAGAAATAGTTTGTTCTTTGATTTTTTGTGAGTTTTCATTATTGTCCAAGGTATGTGAGGTTTCAAGTAAAGGTGTATGATATGTTTCTTTGTTTAAGATGTAGTTGAGAAGTGTTTGAACATCAGTTGGTAAATTTTTAGTTTCAATAGGTTGAATTAAATGTTCACAAAGGGAATCTGCATCATCCAATGCTTCATCTTGGCCAAGGAGAGCAGGAAGGGATGGCAGAGTAGTACTAAGGAATTTGTCAATGATGTCTTCTTCTTGTGCCAAAATATCCTCACAAAGTGGGGTTGTATTGGAACAAGTCTTTTTATTAGATGAATCACCCAAGGCTATATCAGTCTCATAAGTCTCAGAAAGGATGTCCATTATGTCGTCATGAAACGAAGGGAGAGAGGGAATGATATTTTCACCAATACTTTCCCCATGGTTATTTTCAGAAATGAAATTAGTTAGATTTTCTGAGATTGACAGGAAAACACCCACAATAGTGACAAAGCTCTCAAAATAGGCTATTGTTCGAAGAATATCACAGGTAGAGCTAGTGGACAAGTCAATATTGTAGATGTATGCTATTTGATGCAAGACTTGAGGATACTTATCAGTAAATTTGCAAAAATTGTCATTTACAATGTATTCAAATAAATCTTCCAAAGATGAATGATGGGAAGAATCCATGATATGTGCAAAGAAATGAATGCAAGACTGTGTATGAATATGACCTAAAATGCTTGATTTTTCACCTTTTTCTCATTTTTTTCAATGCAAATCACTAAAAGAAGAGGTGTTGTAAGGAAATTGATGAGGGGAAGAAAATAATTTCTCTGATATCAATCAAATACTGCAACAAAATCCTTCACAACACACCTATAGTGCTACTCTAGAGTGATGACAAGTCAAAATCTAGTGGAAAATGCAACTTTTTTAAACCCTAGACATGAAATTAAAGCCTAAATACATGTAAAATGATTGATGAATGTCTTCTAATGAGATTTATGATTCAAATTAATTGATATTAGATCTGAAAATGATTTCAAACCCTATAATGCCAAATGCAAGTGCAATTTTTATGAAAAACCAATGAAAAATGCTAGTTTTTGTTGAAATTTTCTATGTAAAATGCAAATTTTTGAAATATGAATGCAAAATTACACAAAAATGCAACACTATAGACAAAATCAGATTTGAATGAGTGCCTAAGATGAGTAGAAAAATCTGAAACAAGATTTTACCTACAAACCCTAGTTTTTGAAATTACTAAGTTATATGAAAAATTCAAAATTTGAAGCAAAACCCTAGCAATTTTATGATGAAAATGCAATGCCAAAGATTGTAAGATGTTAATTTTCTATAATTTATATCAGATCTGATGCAAAAATAAGATATTTAATTATATGCAATTAAATTAATGCAAACTATGTCAAAATTCAAACCCAAGAATGCAATTTTTTTTCAAAATTTTCAATTTTTTGTAATTTTTCAAATGCAATAAGATGAAAACTAAATGAATGAATGAAAACAAATGGAAATCTAAAGTACAACACTCAGAAAGGTGCAAAATTCATTAAAACATGGATTCACCAAAATGTTTAGGAGGTAAAAAGAGGGGTTTCAATTTCAAGGGTAAATCCTCCTTTCACTCCAACATTCAAGGACATAAATCGAGTGAAGCCACAATCTCTTGCAAGAGGGATCTGCTATAGATTTAGTGTCCTTTAGAATGAAGAGGAAACTTGGAATTTTCTATATAATTGATTAATTAAGGTCCAATTATGCTCAGAACCCTAATTTCATAAAATCATAAACAAATGGATGAATCTGACAAATGCTCGGACACAGAGATATCAAATGACAATTAGATACATACCAAATTTTGAGATTCCATATCTGGAAAAGTCAAGGACTAATGATCAAGTACCAGAGTCCAATGTACCAGTTTCTGTCAGGATCTCTAAAGAATGTCTGCAACTCAATTCTATTGTTCTGGAGATTTTACTGTTTCAGGATCCAAAGGACTAATGAGCAGTTGCCCTAGTCCAGGTCCTAATTTTTTGCTTTCCCCTGCACTTTTGACACTCTATTCTTCTTCTCTGCAACTCCATTTCTTTTGCTTCCACAACCTATAACATGCAATCACATAAAAAGGGGTTGGGGGTTGTGGTGTTTAGAGGCTTGCCTCAATCAAGGCCCGAAGAGACATTCAAGTCTTCTAAACACCGTTGTCAGATAAAGAGTGCATATCCCTGCAGGATAGAGGCAAAATCCAAATAATAAATGATTGAAAACACAAATAAATGTCACCTCAGAGATGTAGCCCGCATATAGATGAAACTCTTCACATGATGAAAAGATGAGGCCAAATCTGTATAACAAACACACTAACAAGACAAGTCTACTCTGCAACAATGAATACTTTGAATACTCTAAAATCACAAGTGCATCAAAAGTTCATAATCATCTTCTAGTTTACAAATGAATCCCTAAACATGCTTATATATGCAACTAAACACATTCCTGCTAAGAATTTTGTAATTCAAACTTAAGGTGTTAGCATAGTACCTAATTAAAGGTCACATAACTGACACTTGAATTTAGGTCCTAACCTAAAATAGGGCAGGACTAGGGTGCGGGCGCCCAAGTCCTCCCTCCCTATTTCAGTCAGGACTTGTCACAATAGCATCCCCTAGGTCCTATTTGCCATAAAACTTAGGGGTTTTCTCATCGAGAGTCAACATGAATATGCAAGATGATAAAAATGCTTTCTAAAGGACCCAAGAGCTAAACCTTAAGAGGGAAAGTCCAAGGGGGACATTTTCTGACGTAACAATTCCCAAGTTGAGGGAATTGATTATGGTGAGATTTTCTCTCCATTTTCTAAGCTAACATCCATTTGGTCCTTATTATCTATCACAACAACTGTTGATCTTGAGGTTGAGCAGATGGATGTGAAGACAACTTTCCTTCATGGTATTTTCGAGGAGAAAATTTACATGACATAGCCAAAGCACTACATGAAAGAGGTAAAGAAAATTGGTTTGTAAGTTGAATAAATCTTTATATGGTTTTAAGAAATCACCTAGTATGTGGTACCAATATTAGATCATTACATCTATTATAATATGGACAGTGATTGTTTCCTTGTTATCACATTATATGTTGATGCTATGTTGTTTTTAGTAATGATAAGGACATTATTTATGAATTGCAGTCTCAATTTCAACACAGTTTGAGATGAAAGACTTAGGGGCTACTAGGTTCATCTTGGATATGGAGATCAGAAGAGACAGTAAAAAAAAATTGGTTGGGCCAAAGGAAGAATACGAACTTGGTGTTGGAGAGATTCAACATGACAACTTATAGACCATTATGTGTTCCTATTATGGTGGGGACCAAGTTATTAGTATAGTATGTCTAACTTCTCCTAGTGATGGAGGATATGGCCCAAGTACCTTATGCTAGTGTCATTGGGAGCTTAATGTATGCCATGGGTTGTATAAGACCAAACATTGCCCAAGCAGTGGGATTCTTGTGTTAATTCATGGCTAATCTTGGATGAGTACATTGGGATGTAGTGAAGATGATCTTTAGATATTTGTGGGGTACCTCAAAGTACTCCATTTGTTATCATGGTAATTCTATAGGGGATAGATACTCAAAGACTATTCCTAGATTTGTGGATTTAGATTAGGTTGGGGATGTTGATAGCAAGAGATTTACTATTGGATATGTTTTCACTATGTTTGATGGTGCAATTAGTTGGATGAGTAAGCGACAAATTGTGGTCACTTTTCCAGTATAGAAGTAGAGTACATGGCAACTACTCATGCTTGTAAGGAATCCATCTAGCTTAAACATTTGTGTAGAGCATGTGGGGTAGAGTCCAGGAGCTATTATAGTTCTATGTGACAGTCAGAGTGCCAATGTCTGGCAAAGAATCTAACCTTTCATATGAGGATGAAGCATATTGATTAGTACCATTTTTTCATGACATGGTAGATGATGGGAGGGTAATGTTGGAGAAAGTTGACACTTTGTAGAATGTTGCAGTACATTGAAAAAGTTAGTGAGCACAGAAAAGTTTAGGCGGTACTATGAGTCTATGGATCTCTTGATCCCTAGTAATTAGTTGATAGTGTTGATACTCCCTTTGATGTTGCAAGATGTTCAACAAGTGGGAGAATGTTAGGAAGGGTGTCTCAACCTTGATCGTAATGTTCATAATGTAAAAAAATGAAATTTTCAGGCTATAGTATAGAAAAGCTCAATTTTTGGACTATAGAGATTGTTTTAGGGCCCAAAAATAATTCCAAGTTGTTCAACATTGCTTCTAAGGATGCCTAGTACATAGATCTCTTTGGGATATACAGTTTTTTAAAATGAGCCCAAATGGCCTCCCAAATCAAAATTCATGGCCTCTATAAGTTGGGCCTTCCACATTGGAAATATAAAAACATCTATGATACATAAAAGAGTTGTAAGAGGGAGTTACACTTGTTGATAAAATTATGATGCATGTTATGACATGTCATAATGTATCTTTGAATGGAGATAATGGAGCCAAAATAGAGCACCCAAATTTGTGAGTGGATTTTGATGAGCTTATGATAGGTGGAAGGAATATGTTATTTTTAGTCTATGGACTCATCTTGGGATTTGGGTGTTGGATTTCTAACTAGGGATTTGGGTACCACATTTTGGGTGGTTTTGGCTCATGGCTTCCTAATTACTATTTGATGGCTTTTCTAAATTGTGTCTCCTATTATTGGGTGCTTGAGATGGAGGTTTGATAATGAGTTTTGTAGGTATTGTTATGCTACTACAATTACTCTAGTTCTCTTGTTGATGATACTCCTATAAAGTCTTGAACTCTACAATTGTATTATAACCATTGATTACTAAATAATACATTGAGTTTCTTTCAAGTGTGGAGTTTTTCTCCCAAAAGGGTTTTCCCTACTTAAATCACTATGTTATGGGTATATTGCTTTTGTGTTTATTTCCTTGTAATTGTATTATTGGTTTAATTTTTTGCATACCTCTTCTCATAGATTAGTGTATGAAGTCTGTTTTGCACCTCTACTTCCTTTTACTTTGGTGGTGGCATTTTTCTAGAAAGGGTTTCTCCACATAAATATTGGTGTTATGTGTTTATCATGTTCTTGTTAATTTCTAATTTATTGATCTAAACCTCATCACACTCATCGTATGGTTAATCATGAGGGCAAAGTGGTCAAATTTAAAAGAGATTCATATGATCCAATAGCATAACTACTTCAATTAGACAAATATATATATGAGAACCTCTAAGGAACCACCCACATGAGCATCAAGATTTGATTAATGAATTTTATCACTTGCATTTAGATGATAAAAGAAAGGAAATCATATAATTATGAGACAACATGAAATGGAAAAAATTATTCTTTTTTGTCTCCATTACCTAGAGTGCCACAAGAAGTTATAGAAATAAGGCCTTGAGCACCTCAATTTGCACATCATGCACCTCCTAAGAAACCAAGGTTTTGATATTTGTGAGCCTCTTTATGGTACAAGAGATCCCTATCTTCCATGCATGCTTACAAAAGGAAAATAAATAGAGAATTACAAATGACAAAATTACTTCATATTCTAAGGATGATTCTACTTTATAGGTACCAAAGAAAGATTCAAATTTTAAGCAAACACAAAGTACATGTGTGGAGCCATCTCCAAAAAAATAAGAGCAATGGATCAAGAAGGAAAAAATCAGCAATGGCACCTCTTTTGAGTATTTTTACTAAGGGTACTACTTTATATGATAATGAGAGTCATTTACTTGAGGATATAGAGATGGGACATGACTAGGATGAGGATGATTTATTGGCGGGAGATTCTTCCAACATTATTGGTTGAGACTTTGAACCCTTGATCTTTATCGATACATCTATATATTTTTATATTGATCTTTATCTTTTACTTTCATGTTATATCTTTTCATCATTCTTAGTTATCAAGTAGATGATGCAAGGACACCTTTGGTGGTGCATGTTGAAACAAGTGACTTTGAACATGTGATGCGTGGTTGATTGTTTCTTTTTTATGTTTTTTATATATTTTTTATGTTATTTTTTATGGGTTTGGACAATGCAAAGTATGGAGAGATTGGAAACAACTCTCATCATATTGACAAAAAGCATAGCTTGTTTTCTTGATATTTTTTATTTGGCCTTTTTTTATTATGACATGTTTGTTGTGAGCTTTCTTCCTTGCATCCTCCATTATCCTATGTTTCCTTTTTACTTTGACCCTTTGATTTGTCTTGCTTCTTGTGATTTTCCTATTCTTATGTTTTTCATTCTCATTTCACCTTCCATATTATATACAATGTCTTGTTCCATGTTCCTTATATGTCATGTTTTTCGTGTTTGGAGGAATCCTCTTTACAACAATTGTTTTTATACATTGATGATGTTCTAGTCATGTTTATTCTATGGATCATATGCTTATAATGTTTATATTTTATGTTATCAGGATTACATACACACATGCCCTTATCTTATGATGATTATATGTTCACATGATCATTGTTATTACATGTTTATCTCATGATAACATTTCATATGTTTACCTTACCTATGCTTATCATGTTTACACCTTATTCTTATCATGTTATCTTTTCTTACATGTTATAGATAGAACTACGGATTTTATCACTTGTTCCTAATGGTGGGGACAACAATGGGGGCACCTATCCCCCCTCACACATGTTTTTCATGATCTATCTTACATTTAGCTATGCTTCCATGACATTATCTATTATCACTTGTTATTTTCCATATTTAAGGGCAACGTTGGGGGATGTCTTTCTTCCTCTTCCACACATATTTATTGTTGCATATTCATTGCATGATATCTTTACTTTCTTACATGCTTATGCGGTTTTACATGATTATCTTTTTTTCTCCTCTCTTCCAATTCCTTGCATCCCTTGTATGAAACCAATTAGAGGGGGTATATAATGCCCCTAACATTCCTTTCATGATCATGGTTGCATTGACTAGTTCATGATCTCTTCCATTCTAGATGGAATCACATTGCTTCTTCTGCTCCAAATAGGATCCCTTATCCTTTTTTACTTTTACTTTTTGATTGTTGACATTTTAAGCAATTATAGTTAGTGCCTATTTTAAATGCTTGATAGATACTACTCATTATAATTTTCTATATTTGTAGGTTTCAAGATGGAGCAATCATTGTGAGGAGAACGTACTAAATTGATATCCTTATCCGTATCATTTTTATTAGTGTCTAAATATTTTTATGTTGATTGCTTACTTTATTTTGACATGCATCTTCATAGTAGTTTACATGCAAGTCAATGTTAGGGAAAATGTAATGGTGAAAAGTGCATACCCTACATTTTGTTGGTATGTATCGACTGATCATGGAAATATTGTAGACTCATAACGTATCCTGGTCGGGCAGGGGTTCAAGGGCGCAACCCCCAATTTTTTTTCCTTTTTTGCACGTTTGAGGTCGGTAGTTAATTTTTTGTTAACTGACAAATGAAAAATGACATTGTAAAACCCTAATTCTAGAAGCTTCCAAAAATCTTATTATAAGTGGCTGGGATGTATGTTGCAAGATGGAATTCACGAGATTGTAATTTGTTTTGTACTGGATAATAAAATCATTGGATGGATGAGTTTCTGTGGATGTAGCCCATTTTGGGTGAACCATGTTAAAGTTCTGTGTTATTCTTCATTGTTATATTTGGGTTGTTTAATCTACATATAATTTTTAATCTTTATTGCTCTGATATGCCTAAACCCTAACAACTGGTATGAGAGCAGGTTGTGTTCAATTATCATCTACAGGAAGGTCTCATAGGTTAGTGAGAGTCTCACGGTTAAGCAGGAGCAATGGCGGATGAGAGTAAATTGAAGGTAGAAAAATTCAATGGGAAAAACTATCAGTTATGGAAGATGGAGATGGAGGATTATCTCTATCAAAAGGATTTATGGAGGCCATTGGAAGGAAAAGCCAAGAAACCGGTAGCAATGATTGATGAGGATTGGGAACTTCTAGACAGAAAGGCACTGGGAAGCATTCATTTGTGCCTAGCACCATCTGTGGTGTTCAATATAACAGAAGCGAAGATAATAGATGATTTGATGAAAGCTTTCACTAAATTGTATGAAAAACCCTTAGCCTCAAATAAGGTATTTCTCATGAAGTGTTTGTTTAATCTGAAAATGATTAAAGGTGGATCTATGATAGATAATTTAAATGAGTTTAATGCAATTACTAGTCAGTTAACTTCTATAAAAGTGAAGTTTGATGAAGAGGTGAGGGCTCTCTTGGTTTTATGTTCTTTGCCAGAAAGTTGGAATAGCTTGGTAATGACTGTAAGTAACTCTATCTCTTATTCAAATACTGTGAAATTTGATGATGGTGTTGGTGTTATCCTTAGCGAGGAAATGCAACAAAAAAGCACGAGTGATAGTTCAACATCAGGTAATGCTTTGACTGTAGAGAACAGGGGAAGAACAAAGGAGAGAGGAAAAAGCCCAACAAATTGTGGGAAGTCACAAGGGAAGTCGAAGAAAGGCAGATCTAAATCCAAAGGAAGAATGGATTGCTGGCACTATGGAAAGCCAAGACACTTGAAGAAGGATTGTTGGTCTCGAAAGAGCAAACGAGGAGACAGACAACATGATGACAGTAAGGAAGCTAATGTTGCAAGTAATAAATTACAGGATGCTTTAATTCTGTGTTTAGATAATGCTAATGATTCCTGGGTAATAGATTCAAGGGCTTCATTTCATGCCACACCCCATAGGAAATATTTTGTAGATTACGTTCAAGGTGATTTTGGACAGGTATATTTGGGTGATGATGAACCCTGTCAGATTGTTGGAAAAGGAAAGATAAAAATCAAGTTGCGGAAGGGAAATGAATGGTTGCTACAGGAGGTAAGGCATGTTCCAAATTTGAGAAGGAATTTAATTTCTACAGGACAACTAGGTAGTGAAGGCTACATAGTTACCTTTTCAGACAAAGTCTAGGTCACTAAAGGTGCATTAGTAGTAGCTAAAGGTGAAAAGGTAGGCACATTGTATTTGTGTACTGGTAATACTTATTCTACCTTAGCTGCTACAGAAACAGCTGCTACTGAGATAGTTATAGCACTTGCTATAGGGACAGAAACAGAATTGTGGCACCATAGACTTGGGCACATGAGTGAGAAAGGGATGAACATCCTTCACTCCAGAAAGTTGCTACCAGGTTTGAAGCAGATTGACTTGGAGTTTTGCGAAAAATTGGGTTTATGGAAAACATAAAAGAGTTTGATTTCTCAAAGTTGGAAAGAGAAGAAGATTAAGAAATTAAAGCTTGTGCATTCAGATGTATAGGGACCAGCTCAGGTATCTTCTCTTGGTGGCTCTTGCTATTATGTTACTTTTATTGATGATGCAACTAGGAAAACATGGGTATATTTCCTAAAACAAAAACTAGAAGTATTTGAAACTTTTAAAAGGTGGAAAGCTTTGGTTGAGAATGAGATGGGAAAAAAGTTGAAGTGTCTCAGATCTGATAATGGAGGCGAGTATTAAAACAGAGATCTTGAAAATTACTATTCATATAATGGAATCCGTACGCAGAAAATAGTTCCTGGAACCCCACAAGAAAATGGTATGTATGAGAGGATGAATAGGACCATTATGGAGCATGCAAGAAGCATGAAATTGCATGTTGGACTACCCTTACACTTTTGGGCAGATGTTGTACATACCGCTATTTATTTAATAAATAGGGGACCTTCAAATCCTTTGGATGGTGGCATTCTAGAGGAGGCAAGAACGGGTAAAAATGTAAACTATTCTTTTCTAAAAACCTTTGGTTCTGAAGCTTTTGTCTATGTTGATATTGAAAATAGAACCAAGCTTGAGGCTAAGTCTAAAAAATGTACCTTCATTGGATATGGAGTATATGAATTTGGTTATCGGTTATGGGATTATGAAAATCATAAAATTATTAGGAGCAGAGATGTTATATTTAATGAGAAGGTCATGTATAAGGATCAACTGTAGGAAAAGAAGCATGAACAGGTGAAAAAGGAAAATGTCAGGCTGGACGAGATTCTAGAAAATAAACTGCTAATGGTACTAATGCTTAGCAACAACAAGTTATCCCACATAATCCTACAAGTGTTAGACATTCTACAAGGATAACTAGACCTCCAAAAAGATTTTCTCCATCATTATATTCTATATTATTAACTGATTCTGGTAAACCTGAACGTTATGAAGAAGAAATGCAAGTAGATACCAAAAAACAGTGGAGCTAGGAATGAAAGAGGAAATGGATTCCTTGCTAGAGAATTAGACTTGGGACTTAGTCTAATTACCTGCAGGTAAAAGAGCATTTCCAAATAAATGGGTTTACATGTTGAAGGAAGAAGATGGAGGCAAGAAAAGATATAAGGCCAGACTCGTGGTAAAAGGTTTTGCACATAAAAAAGGTATAGATTTTGATGAAATATTTTCTCCAGTTGTAAAGATGACTTCTATTAGAACTATTCTAAGTCTTGTGGTTGAGGAAGACTTGCATCTTGAACATCTAAATGTGAAAACAACATTTCTCCATAGGGATTTGGAAGAGAAAATATGCATGCAGCAACCACAGGGATATGAGGTCAAGAGTAAGGAGGAATTTGTGTGTAGGTTAAAGAAGAGTTTGTATGGCCTAAAGCAAGCACCTCGGCAATGGTATTTGAAATTTGATAGTTTTATGGATGAACAAGGTTACAAAAGATGACATTCTGATTATTGTGTTTATTTTAAGAAATTGGGTAATGGCATCTATATTATCCTATTGCTTTATGTTGATGACATGCTTGTTGTCGGGTCTAACATGCAGCATATTAATGAACTTAAGCAGAAATTAGCAAATTCATTTTCTATGAAGGATTTGGGTGTAGCAAAACAAATCCTTGGTATGAGGATCACACTGGACAAGACAAACAGGAAATTATTTTTGTCTCAAAGCAAGTATGTAGAGAAAGTGTTGAAAAGGTTTAACATGCAGAATGCAAAAATAGTTAGTACATCTTTGCCTAGTCATTTTAAGTTGACTAAGGAGATGTGTCCAAAGACACAAGAGGAGGAAGACAAAATATCTAAGATACCGTATGCATCAGCAGTTGGCAACTTGATGTATGCAATGGTATGCACAAGGCCAAATATTGCACATGCACTAGGAGTTGTGAGTAGGTATATGACCAATCCAAGAATGGAACATTGGAATGTAGTAAAATAGGTTCTCTGATATTTCAGAGGTACTACTTCAAAGAAACTATGTTTTGGAGGAACAAATTCTGCTCTAAAAGGATATGTTGACTCTAATCTAGCGGATGGTATTGATAGTAGGAGGAGTACTACAGGGTATGTTTTTACTGTAGGAGGTACTGCAGTCAGTTGGATTTCAAGGCTGTAAAATGTTGTTGCACTTTCAACCACTGAAGCTGAGTATGTTGCTGCTACAGAAGCTAGCAAGGAGATGATTTGCTTACAACATTTTCTGGTAGGATTGGGATAGTGACAAGAAGATGGCCCTTTGTACATTGATAGCCAGAGTGTCATTCATCTTGCTAAGAATTTAGCTCTACATTCAAAAACTAATCACATATAGCTCAGATACCACTTCATCTGGTCAATTTTGGAGGATGAACAGTTGAAGCTGGAGAAAATTCACACAAGTGAGAATCCTGCAGATATGTTCACAAAGGCAGTTACATGGGAGAAATTGATTTCCTCATCAGTTTCCACTGGCCTTCACAACTGATAATGGTGGACATACAAAACCAGCCATGCTTGTAATCTAGTGGGAGTTGCAAGTGCAGCGATGTCGTCTAGGATCAATCTCCAAGTGGGAGATTGTTTGGTGTGGAGCCTGATAAGTCTCCAAGTGGGAGATTATTGGTATGTGGCAACTGATATGCAAATACTGTACACTCGTAACATATCCTTGTTGGGCAGGCGTTTGGGGGTGAGAGCCCCCAAGAGCAGGGGTTCAGGGGCGTAGCCCCCGGATTTTTTTTTCTTTTTTTGCACGTTCAAGGTCGATAGTTAATTTTTTGTTAACCGACAAATGAAAAATGACATTGTAAAACCCTAATTCTAGAAGCTTCCAAAAAGCTTGTTATAAGCGGCTGGGGTGTATGTTGTGGGATGGAATTCGTGAGATTGTAATCTTTTTTGTACTGGATAATAAAATCGTTAGATGACTGGGTTTCTGTGGATGTAGCCCATTTTGGGTGAACCACGTTAAAATTATGTGTTGATCTCTTTTGTGTTATTCTTCATCATTATATCTGGGTTATTTAATCTGCATATAATTGTTAATGTTTATTACTCTGATCTCCCTGAACCCTAACACATTTTTCCCCTTCATTTGCACTCACTTTGACTATTTTGTCCCTAATGCATTAATTATCATACAAGTGGCATATTTCAATGTAAAAGTTGGCAAATAACTTGAACATAATCTGATTCTATTTGCATACATCCCTATAGACATGGCCATATTATCTATTTTATACATATGTTATCTTAAAGGTCAAATCCACAAGTGTGGAACTAACCTGATTTAGTTTTACAAACATGAAAATGACCTTAGAACTTGTAAATTCAAATTTTAAATTTAGGCCCAAACTAACTCCCTCCAACTTATCGTCCTAAGTCAACTTGAGAGCAAAATTTGTTAACTTGTGTGATAGGGTGTTATATTTAAGGACAAACTCTAATTCATTTGAAAGACATCTAGGATATATCAAAAATCAAGGAGAGCAATCAAGGTACATCCATAACATCATAAAGCATCAACATTGCATTGATATCAACTTCCATCAACATCCTAGACATCACTACATGTTTGTTTCTTGTTTTTTATCATTTCCACCAAACTATTGAATCGGTAATAGGGCTTGGCCAAAGGAAAACCTTCCTAGCCTAGCAAACTTCTAAATGGTGTTTATTGATGCCACCCCTTTTAGATTATAGGGTCCAAACATCAAGCTAAACAAATTCTAGGTGTTAATATATATTCACATCATTTTCACGTGCAAAGTTTAGATCCACAAGTAAAAATTATATTCGTAGATATAGAGATGAATTCCATTCATACGTATAGAGATTAATTCCACAAACATAAAAGGAAATTAAAATAAACAAAACATTATTAATATAGAGGTGATCATCTAACATCTTCTAAAACTCTAATAAATTAATGATTCAATTAATAATATCTATTATAAAAAATCTTTATTCAATTTAAAACTAAATACAAATATTTTATTTATTCAAATTCAAACAAATATTTTAATAGTAATTGTGAACCCCAACTCTTTGATTCTAAAATTACGTGATTGTCTTAATTAATTGTTTATTTTTCTTGGAACTTGTTAGGAAATGATAAAAGTGATTTTTTTTTTCTTTTCACATAGTCCATAGTTTAAGACAAACAAGCTTCCAAGTGTTTATTTTTAATTTTAATCTGTCATCACACCAAATATACAAGCGCACATAAATTTGACATTTAGCTTCTGTCTTATTCACTTTGGACTTACGTGCCATATTATTTAAAGGACAGAATGTATATTCTAAAGTGAGAAACTTATGATTCATAACTTTTATGATGGAAGTTTTATAATACCTTAAATTGCAAATATGAACTCACATAAAACAAAAGCCAAGTCCATAGAGGTAGAGGCAACAAAATTGAGGTTTACCGTACTCTTGGAAAAACTTGTGAGCATTGACTTGTAAAGTCTCTTTCAAAATAATTGTCTGCCCATCTCATTGACGCCCACAAATATTAGTTCTATGTATTTACCCCACTTTGGAAAAACGATATCGATCACATGGGTTTCTCCTAGGACAATGGACCAGCTCAAAATTCTAAGGTAATATACGTATAGCAAGGAAACAAGGTCTCAATTTCATTGGAAATATTAGTACCACTTGTCATGCTATGATTACATTTCTAGTGGTGTTATTTAAGGTATAGCTTCACAAAATCAAATATCCCTTGCCACATCCCTCAAAGACCCTTTCTTTTCCTTCCTTTTCTTTTTTTTAATAAATAAAATATATATTAATAATATATAGAGAATAATGCTGATAAGGGTGTGGTTCGGTGGTTAAGTCGTTCGGTTGTAGTGGCGGCCACCAGAGTTCAAACCCCCACTGGGCCAACGAGCTCGCAAGCGTTACGCCTTCACTGGGCCAATGAGCTCGCGGGTTTGAAGTGTTCTTGTTAGGGGATGAGGTCCCCCGTGTTGTGGCCTCACCGGTTCATTGCTCCGAGCAAAAAGCATTCGCGTGGAGCTAGAGGGCGTGTCGCACCAGCGTCGCCGGTCATGTTAAAAAGTTTACCAAGCACGTTAACAAAATATATATATATATATAGAGAGAGAGAGAGAGAGAGAATAATATTAACTTCAACTAAAGAGTTTGTGAAGGTTGGGGGCAAGAAATAATTTAAAATGTAGATTACAGATTACAATAAGAAATCATGTATTTTATTTGTAATGACATTGTTAACTTCAAGAGTGAAGCCTTTATGATCTTTTGTAAGAGTTATCAATGGAGAAGAAGAACAACAGAGAAGAAGCGTTCTGAAGACAGAAATTCTGTGGAAACCCTAGCGCTGCAAAGATGATAACCCTAGCTGCAACGGACTGCCAAAATTGCCTTGCAGCTTCAGCTACTCTTGGAATCAAACACTTGCTGCGAGTAAAAGTCAGTGACATGAAAAAGAAGGCGAGAGAGTGTGGATTCTCAGAGAGTTTAAAGACCCAGATTCATGCTCCTCCATTGCAAGATGAAGAAGGAAATGCTAACGCCGTTGCTACCTAGGAAACTTCTCATACCAGACCTGAACGACCCGAATCAAAGGTTCTCCATCAATGCCCAAAAATCCAGCCAACAACATCCATAGCCTCAAATCCACGAGAACGCCTAATAGTTGCACCCAAGGTAAAATAGTTTCCTTTGAACTACCAAATGAAATGGTGGATGTTATTTCAGATTGCAAAGCCAAAACCATTATTTTGTTTTTTTAAGGGGAGTGCCCTCTGAACAAGACTTTTTCAAGTGGACCCACAATAATTGGGAACAAAAGGGATGGGCTATAGAGGCTTTCAGGGGTCTGGGTAGAGGGTATGTGTCATGTACATTTGTTAACCTTGATCATGCTCAAGTTGCTTTACACTATGGGTCATGGATAATCTGTGGAAAAATCGGTTATGTTCAAGCATGGGAATTAGACTTTCATCCTGAGGGAATCACCAAGTCAAAGTTCCTAATGTGGGTTGAGTTATTGTTTCTCAACCTGGCCTTCCGTCCATTCATGCAAGATATAGCTTCACATCTGGGCAAGGTCCTCTGATGCAAACAAAGTTCAGACAAATGGGCTAGCTTGCGGGTTCAGCCAAGAGTGTGTATAGAGATGGATTTAACTCAGACCTTACCAGACACCATCAAATTATTTGGCCCTGGATTTGAATTTGATCAGAAGATTAACTATCTCAACAAGCCTAATGCTTGTTTTTACTACTATCGGGAAGGTCATCTCATTAGAGATTGCCCTGTCTGCAAACCACGCTCTCCAGCTCCAGACAACCTTCGCTCCAACATCACACCTATTGCTGAAAATAATTTGCAAGTACCTGAGGCTTCTCAATCCACCCTACCAAGTGACCATTCTACCACGTCCCCTTCCAGCACCCACAACCCCCATCCTTCCATTCCTTCACCATCTAATCAACCCCCCTTGACCTGTGGACAAGATCCTTCAAAGAAACCCTAGAATCTGATTCAAGGGCTTCAAAAAGAAGGAAAGAAGTCCCATCCCCTACCCACCCATCACCCCCCAATCCGAATCCATCCTCACCCCCATCTAGCCCCACCCACTCCCGATACCAATCTCATCCCTCTTCTCCAGTACAGTCTAACCAAGACCACAATATGGATGTTCACCCTTGCTATGAAGAGAATCAGTTCAATGCATTACAGATGAACAAGGAAAACCTTCTTGATTCCTCTCAATGAAGTTGCAAATCCAATCCTAGAATGTGAGGGGATTGACAATCCCCGCTCAAAAGTTTCATGTTAGAAAGTCCATTCAGAATAACCATCCTGATGTTATCATGCTCCAAGAAGTAAAAGTTAGTGACATCCGTTTGAAGGCCACCCTTGCTTCCATCTGGAAAGATGCTCTTTTCCTTCACACCAATTATGTTGAAGGTAGTGGAGGGGCTGTCTTGGGCCTCACTCCTTGGCTTACTAAACATTTTGTAGCCTCTGGATCTGACCCTAATAACTGTTGTGTTTGGGCTACTGTCCTTATTCAAGACATGCTTTTGAGATTTTGCTCTATTTATGGACCTAATTCCCCTTTAGAAAGAACCCTACTCTGGGATTGGATATGCCTTCATCTTCCAATGGAAGAATGGATACTTGGAGGATATTTTAATATGGTGGAGCATCCTACCAATTGTAGTTGGGACAACAAGTATCACTTATCCCAATGTGAATTTGAAGCATGGACCTTAGCCCATAATGCTTTGGGAGTTCATGACCCTCTTCTGGGCAAATCTGAAATCCAAAAACCACATTGGTTTATGTGGCACAATTGTTGAGAAGGATTGTTGAGAAGAATGAGTTGGCTGGATTGTTTCTACATCTCTCCCAACTGCTATATCATCCCCTCTCCTGATGGTCATCCTATCCATCTTGACCTCTCAGCTATCGTTTCTGATCACCTTCCCATTCTCACCACTCTCTCCCTCTCTAAATCTACCATCCTTCCAACCAATCTTCCTTATAAGCTGAATATTTTTCACTTAAAGCACCAGGATTGCATTGATGGTCTTATTGCCTTGTGGAAAGCTGAGCCTAAACCCTAGCAGGATAGATGGATTAGTTGGTGGGAAAGAAATATAGAACGATGCACTCTTTTCCTTCGTGACTATGGTCGGAGAGTTGCTACAAAATGTTGTAGGCTTGAAAAGTCTTTAACAGGATAGCTAGAACATAATTGAGATTTTTTGGCTTCTAATCCTTATAATATTGCCCTCCAACAATCAGTTGCTCATACGGAAAATGAACTACAGAAACTAGTTGCTTATAAAGGCAAAGGAGCATAAGTGAGGGCTCGTCTACAATGGATCAAAGATGGTGATAGGAGGACAAAATTCTTCTTTCAATTTCTACAACATAAACACAAGAAAGATCAGATTTCTACTATTAAAACCACTGAGGGTTCCCTTCAATCTAACCACTCAGACATTATGCAAACATTCTATGAGCATCTCAGAAATCTTTTTGTTGATGAGTCGGCAGGCAATCCTCTTCTCAACATCCTTGAAGATACTATTGCTGAATGCATACCACGCAGAATTGACCTTGAGTATAGTCATCTTCTCGATCACCTTCTATCTATGGAAGAAATTGACAAAGCCCTCTATTCTATGGCCTTAGAGAAAAGTCTAGGTGTTGACGGTCTGCCTGTGGAAATTTACAAAACACTTTGGCCTTACATACGAGAGGACTTTTATCATGTGTATCTTGAAGCCATTGAGGTTGGATCTTTAGGAGCTTCTATTAATCAAGGACTGATTAAACTCATTCCCAAGGGTAAAGATGAAGAAACTGTTAATGATTGGAGCCCATCACATTACTCAACACCTCTTACAAGATTATTGCAAAGCTATGGCTCGAAGAATAAAATATATTACTCAGCAGATAGTTCGCCCAGAGCAAACAAGATTTCTTGGTGGCAGATTTATTCTTGACAACCTTGTCCTTGCCTAGGAGACGGCTGAGTGGGCTCAACAAACTGCCCAAGATGCTTTAATCATCAAACTTGATTTTGATAAAGCCTACGATCGCATCCGATGGACATTTATTCTTAACATGTTAAAGTGGTTGGGCTTTAGACCTATGATTTGCAACCATATTAGAATTTTGTTCATAGATGCTAATGCCAGAGTTGTGGTTAATGGATCCCTCTCCCCTCAATTTCCTTTGCAAAAATCCATCCATCAAGGCTGCCCCCTTGCCCCCTTCCTTTTCATTTTGGCTGTTGATCCTCTTGGCTATTTATTTCAGCATGATGTCTCTAATAAACTTATCAAAGGAATTTCGCTGCCAGGAAACTCCAAAGCCATCAACTCACATTTTGCTGATGATAGTATGTTATTTATCCAAAATTAAGCCACTGAAGTTACACACACCTTGGATATTTTGGATCTATTTTGCACCATTTTCGGCTCAAAGTTGTCCATGCACAAGACTGAATTTTTTATGACTCAGCCTAGCCCCCTTCCTCCTTGGATCCCAAAGGAGTGGTGAGAAGTGAAGCATGGCATTATTACTAGATATCTTGGCATACCCTTTGGCATTGGAGTTACCCTTAAGGATATGTGGAGATGGTTCATGAACAAAATCAAGGCCAAATTTCTGAATTGGACCAACCGATTCCTTTCTATGGTTAGGCGTATCCAAGTGGCCAACAAAATTCTTATAGCAAGCCATGTGTATATATATTCTTATTGGTTGCCCTCTAAAACATGTTACAATTAGTTGACTTAGCTTATCAGGAGTTTTATTTGGGCCAGATGGGGTAATAAAAAAGGCTTACCCTCTACATCATGGCTTCATTGTATTAAGCCAAAAGACAAAGGAGGCCTGGGAATTATAAAACCCTTTACGCAAGGTGTCTGCCTATCTTCCAAATGCATAGTGAGAGCTTTAGAGGGGGATTCACCTTGGAAACACTTAGTTCATTTCCGCATCCAACACGCCTTCATAGGTCACCCCTGGAACTCAGTCAATTGGCATGACAAACTCTTACTTGCTTCCTTCTTCAAAACATAGGGATCTACCTCATTCAACACTATCTGGAAAGGCTGGCAAATAACCTCAAGAAAGTTGATTTGGTATGACCAATCTCTTAGCCATGGACTAAGCTTTGCCTCATCCTCCATTTGGTGGAATCGCTTGATCCAATATGATAGTAAACCCCTTGGTCTCTCCCAGCAATTCAAAGGTAAACAAATTTTTAAAAAAGGAATTCAGACTTTTCAAAATTGATGGGACCCAACAAGTGTTAGCTGGAAATCATGGCAATATCTCCAAGCTCAGTACAACCTAGCTCCCTCTGATAAACAATCAATTCTTAATATTCAGCAACGGGTGCCTCCTGAACTCTATACCTTGCTTTCCTTAAACTGTCATGCTAACTTCTTCAAAGATTGGAGATGGTCTACTACTCATAGCTTTCAATTTTTTCCACTCAAAAGGATCTATAGGCAACTTTTGTTGTCAATTACCCTTACCCCCCACCTCAATGCTAAATGGCGTTGCAAGTTTAATAGTTCAAGGTGGAATAAACTCAGTCTCCAGATTTGGAAATCTAAGACTGATGCTCAATCCCAGCTTACGGCTTGGAAAATCCTTCACGTCAAACTCCCTATATGCCCTCACCTCAAATTCCTTCACGCCCCCCCCAACTTGTCCTTTCTGTGCCAAGTGTGAGTCTATTAAACATGTTTTTTGGTCTTGTCTCCATGCTCACCACCTCTGGCTTTCCCTCTTCTCTGCACTCCCTACCATGTTCCCTTAGCCTTGCACATGGAAATCAGCTCTCCTAGGGACCTCTAATGCTCACAATGTTATCACCCACACTTGCAGACATGTGATACTCAAGTTCATCTAGAGATTTTGTTGTTTAGCTATCTTTTCCAGCACTTTCTATCCTAGACAAATTAAAATGCAGATGGTCTGCTCCTGTCTATACCTCTACATATCCAACTTGTCTTCTTGTCTTCAATGTCAACGGACAACTAATGGCGATGTGTTGGGCATCATCAGCAACCTTCTTTCACAGCTTCAAAGTATTGAGGGTGTCCAGAATCAATGACAATCATAACAGGTTCAACTCAGGTTGACACAAGTGTAGCTACTCATATAATTGTTGGTGATTAGGCAAATATTTCCATGATGGTACAATAGTTTGCTACTGTTTTTATTATGATGTTGTGCATGATTGTACAAGCACAGGTCGACACAAGTGCAGTTGTCCATTATACTGAGATTTACTGTTGGTGGCAATTGTTGTTTGTGCTATAGTTTTTCCCTCCTTTTCTTGTGTTCTGTAGTCTATTTGATTGTGCATTATGTCTTGACAAGACATCTGTAATCTGATATTTGTAATTTTTTTTCTATTGCTTTTATTCAATAAAAAAAGAGTTATCAACTGGGACTATACATTGACAACTTGAGTCTTGTGTTTAGTGTTCCTTCTTCGATACTTGTCTTCTCTGCCTGCTCCCTTTAAGTCACTTCTCATGTTCTTAGTAGAGGAATAAAACACTTTTACATTGACGAGTATTTGTATTATTAAAAGGTGCAATGTTTGTTTTGATAGGAAAATGATGGTATTATTGATAGACATATCATTCGAATGGGGATATAACACAACATTCTCACAATTTTTCATCATTTTTTTTAGCATGAGACCACTTTTATAGTGTGAAACCACACAAATTTTGAGACATTCATCAGACTAAGGATATTAATTTTTGAACAATAGTGAATTTATTCTACACAACTTCAATATTCATTCTCCATCGTTAGTTTTAGAGCTAAATACCCCTAATCCTTACATTTAATTTTCATATATTTATTGCAATTATTTGTTCTAACCAATTAGTCTAGGTTATTTAATTAACCTAGATTATATTATGTAGTGTGATTTGTTCCATTACGTTAATCAAAAGCTTAATTATATGAACAAATAATCACCTATATACCTTATGAAATATTTTATGCACTACAAACATTATTTTAGCACTAGCTTTGGGTAGTATATCCTTTTCTACAATAGAGCCATCTCAAGTGATAAGACAAATACAAGCAAAGATAGGTAACCAACTCTTCACCCAATTATCAAATTTAAAAGAAAATGCCATGACTTTCTAGGAATCAAAACCACCCAAATCACAACCCATATAAAAAAATTAAATTTTACCCATCAAGAAATATTATTTATCTATATAAAAAGATGAAAGTGCATAAAAGGCTATGGATTTACCACACAATGGAATCAAATTTGCAACATGTAATAACTCGACAAAGAAACATACAACTAAGCATTTCAATCATATATAAAATGTGTATATATTATAGAGTTAGTTGTGTATTTAAGTTCACCATTCAAACATGACACTTCAAATTAAAACACCAATACACAACTCATGTAGCAATGAAAGAGGGATATATCCATGGGTATAATAAAAATAGCTCTATCAATAAACCATGTGAGCCACCTAAAATTGTCTCTATTGTAGGAAAGCATGAGGGGTCCCTTATAATGATACCCAAATTTCTTTTGTAACTCCCTCAATAGCTTGGTAATAAAGGGTGGTATAAATTAATTATGAGAATCACATAGCAATAGACATGTGCTCAAATTGAACTTTTTGACTTTTAAAAACTATCACCCCATTTTCATCTTCATTATTAAACAGGGGAGAATAGGAAATTTTATTTGTCAATGTTGGGGAGGTTAAGATGAACTATTTTTTCTTTACTCTATGGACATGGAGTGGATGCAACTATATGTGACTATAGACATGCCTATATTGGTTTGATGCATTTAGTTTTTATTTTTCTAGTGTGAGACCCCTTTTCAACATGAGACAATATTTCTATCATTTTTGGGGATTGAAAGCCCACATCAAAAATCCTATAGGCTAAATATCAATAATCAAGCAATTAATCCAATTGTAATGGTCAAACTTGCATACATATGCCAATTCCCATTTAGTTTTAAGCCCATTTTTATGAACTTAATATGATTACATATCAACAAGTGGCACACTTTTGTGGTAAGTTTGGCTCATGAGCTGATGCTTATCCCTATCCTTCTCACAATCACTTACACCTATTTCTAAACATTCACACTTATCCCATCCCTATTTTACACACTCATATACTTGGCATTGTTACTTGGCATTGTTAGTCATGTATTGCACCTAATTCCCACCCATGTCAACAAATTCTCTCCATGTATTCAACCTAGCTCTCTATTATCCTAGGTCAATCTCAAGTGCCTTGAGAATAATCTTGAGTAGCATAAGATTGACCCCAAAATTCAAAAAAATTAATTCAAATATTAAAATCCCTACCCTTTTCTAATAGTCATTATGAGCCAACTTGGTACACATTTGCATGTGAATTATTGTTATATCGTGGTATTTAAAGATATTCAATGTGAAATTAATTCACATGTGACCACAAGAACACTTCTTTAGAGTACACTTTATTTTTTAAGAGATAAAGAATCTAGATTTGAATTAGAATCACATAGGTCATTTGCATGCTTAAGAATGTTAACTTTGATTATTTGCTCAAAGCCATAGAGTTGGTCCATCAGGGGGTTGACCTAGGAGAACTTGACCCTAGCAATCCAACAACCTCCCCAAAGGCATTTTTGAATATTGCTTTGATAAGATCAAACATCAACAAAGTGAAGACAAGTCTTTGTTCTACTGCAACATGATCAATTAGATCAATCACACAAGCATCAATTCATATCTATGTCATTGATTAGTTTCACACAACTTGGGTTCAAACCTAAGGGGCTTGGGAATGAATTACATCAAATTATTAACTAGTTTTGACTATGTTGCATTCATCAACCAATGAGCATTAAATGCATTAAATTTTTTTTACCAAGTTAATGGATTTTGTTCTACATGAGCATTAGCTCTCCATAATTATTCCCAATATTAAGTACCTACATCCATTGTATTTAATTTTAAATATTTCTTTATGGTCATCAACTCAAATTTGATTAATCTACGTTAATTATGCTTAATTGTTTACATCCATTTACTTATCCTAGATTATTTATGTAAAATAATGTATTTATTTATATTTTTGGTGAACCTGTTTGCTCTTACACCACCCTAGGGTGTTTCCTTTGGGTTTTTCCTTCTTGCAATTACGGTTTTTAGCTATATAATTTTTTATTTCTATATCTTATTTTCATATCTAACTAGGGTTTAATTCTCCCTTCATAGTTATGCTTCATGGCTAAATCTTCATCCCAAGGTTTGAGCTTTATTGAGTAATAGTTTTTTTATCTACCCTACTAATGATTTTTGGCACCACTAGGGTTTGTTTTCAAATCTAACAAGTATTGAAAGGCACACCACAACTAAGAGGGGGGTGTGAATCAGTTGTGTCAAAAACTTTAATTCCTTCAATCAAAACACACTCACATTTACTTTTCTTAACTTCTTAAATTGTATTGTAGATTAAACATAAAAAGCAAATTCAAAACATGAACACATCAATGCCATATACACATGAACACCAGATTTTATGTGGAAAACCCTAAATAGGGAAAAACCATGGTGAGTGTTAGCTCATAATATAATATGTAGTAACAATACTAAAAATTAGTGGCTCACTACCTTAGGGCTCACTGCCCAAAATAAGTGCCCATTGCAAGAGGTGGCTCACTGCCAAGGGTTGAACTGATTAAGTAGCATCTACATTATGCTTGAGTTCAGTTCCATTTAGGCATAATATATCTCCTCTACTCTGCTCCTCTTTTTCACTTCGTACCTTATCTACTCATCTTCGCAACATCATCAACTATTCATGACTTCATTTCATGTATTTATACAATTCATCAACCTTGGAATGTACATCAAGGTCGGCATTACAATCATCAACCATCGGAATAATCTCCAAGGTCGGCATACACACATACATTAGACTAGGTCTGGACCTAAAAAGATTTATGAAGAAAAAGAATGAATGTGGACCACATCATGCCTTAGCTGGGACTCAAATGCAATCTTCCATGCTACAACACGCTATCACAAACTCCAAAGCATAATCACAAGTAGTGAAAACAACCAAGTTGGCCAAAACTGGTGTTAACACTAAGACCTTTACGAACATGCTTCATGCACGATTCGAATTACACTTTGCAGACCAATCAAAAGGTAGGAACATGATCTAGAGACATCCACAAGCACGTTACAATCACCAAGAACTTCCACACAACCCCCAAACATTCTATCCAAAAGATTCTTCAAATCAGAGCACTTAAACATTACTTTCAGCCACTGTCATAAAGGAAAGATCACTTGCAGAGCACCAAATGATGAACCATTTCAACTAAAGGCACATAACATAATTCCAGACTTAATCTTAGAACCGTAGACTACTAAAAAACTTAAATGCAGAGAAATGCAGAGCAAAATACATTCTCCATGTCACCATTAAATACATAGAAAAACAAATTTTACTCTGATGAACAGAACTCACTCAAATCTTCACACTGGAGGCTCAAACTTGAAACATAGCAACTACAACAACCCTTATCATAACTTCCAAACCATAGACAAAGATATTCAATCTATAAGATAAGTGGAGAAAAACATTGTAATGTTCTTCTCAAACATTTGCTCAAACTTATTCAAATAACTTCCTTAGATGCTAACCTTAGGTGTTGACATCAATGACAACACTTACTGCTCAAACTTGCAACAATAAGTGCTTCATTTTCTCATTTATACTAGCCTCCACTTCATTTTTATACCATTCATTCACTTTTATTAGGGTTGTGGACCCTACACTCCCACCCTTGGATAATTCTTAATTGTTATATCTTACATCATGGACTCTCATGGTCCCTTATCCTTAACTACCATTCATGCTTCCATTAAAAATTCTGAGATGTTCATAAAATTTGTGACATGTGGTCCTCTTGTTCTTGATTCACTCATGGCATTTTATCATAAGAATGGGGTCACATTATCTATGGAAGTGTTGTATCATTACTATGTACCTTCTCCTCCTTTAGGTATTTGGTCATTACATTTCCTTCCATTTTGGATACCCTTGCTACACTTATCCATGATTCTCGCATACATCTCTTATTTCTTCTATAGATAATGATAATGATGTGCTTGATTATAATGGTGTTTTACCTTTAAGCTCCTTTATATCACATGATTCAATTTGTGACATGTTTTTGTGATAGATACTCATATTAAACACCCACATCTTCTATTGATACACTTATAGATGATATTTTATGTGATGAGGTTATTTCTATTATCATGCAAGATATGGTTATGACTAGTGATACTATTCCCTTTATATGTCATGATGCTCTTATTTATATGATCTATACATCATAATGTCTAACTTCTTATGCTAGACCACCTTATCCACTAGGCCACCTTTATCTACTCTTATATGTATTTTTCATGCTTTGACTACAACACATATTCAAAATGTACCTAAGGGGTATGATGTGATTGGTCAACTTAAGAATAACCCCTCTAAAATACTTCTTTGGGACCTAATGCTTTCATTGAACATCTATAGAGATGTTTTAAAACAAGCTTTAACTAAAATAATGATTCAATCAAATATTACTCATAATGAAGTTAATTGTTTTAAAACCTATTCATTAAGAAATATCTAGAATTACTTTTGCACCTCATGAGTTGCCTTCTTCCAAGAATTTAGACCTCTATACATCATAGTTTAATACATGGATGTTTACATTAAAATAGCTTTATTTGATAATATATTAGGATTAAACATTAGTATCAATGACTTTTGGATGTTCTAAACTTATATTATAGTAATTTTCCATAATCAAAAGTAACAATAAAAGGATTTGACAATATAGTCCACAAATCCATTGGTTGTGTTACTTTTTCTCTTACTTTAGGACCTATTATTCTTGATACAATGTTAAATGTGATGCCTTGTGCTTTGGTGTATAACATCCTTCTAGGTCATTCATGGATACATGCTATGGATTTTTTCCCTCAACACTTCATTAAAACTTAAATTTCATCCATAATAACAAGAAATGTGTTGTGACATCTGATGATCATCCTTATTTTTTTCCATGTAGTAGAGAAGAAAAATATTTATTTATTGTAATAGATTGATCACACCTTCTATATTAACAAATGCTCTTTCTCCTTCATCCATAATATGAAAATGATCCTAAGGATGATCATTGGGGATCTCTTGAGTTTTCATCATTAGGTGATGAGGAATAGAAAATAAGAAACAAAACTTTTAACACTTCTCCTTTATCCACAAAATTCACTATAATTAGGAACGGAACTTTGAAATGAATGTGTGCCCATACATGGTTCCAAAGATAGTCCTGATTCAAATCTTGCTCTATCATCTATTACACTAGCTAGAAAATAGGGTAAATGATTCTCTATCCTACAAAAAATGAGATATAATGGAAAAGGCTTAGGCTCAAAACAACAAGGAATACTAGAACCTATTCAATCAACAAAAAACCATGATACAAATGGTATATGTTATTTACCTAGTAAAGATAGAGATTTCAAAGGCCCATCAAACACATCCTTTCAATCAATGTGCATGGTAAATCATGGTGAAAATATAACATTCATGCACATCAAGTAGATTTGACTCCCAATAAGATACTACCCCCTTTAAATGATTTTGCTAAAATTGAAGCTCTGGTGAGATATTTAGGAGTTTATGATGATTTGGGAAAGTTTCATCATGATAGAGATTTACCTCACACTTTTGAGGCTTCTTCTTGCTTTGGGGAAGATTCTCCCATGCTAGTTGACACTCCCAATAGTTTACAAGTTCAAAGCTATTCATTGATGATAGAATCACATTAGCTAATGGGGGCACCTTTGATGTGGAAATGGATAAAAATGACAAATAAAAGGTGTTGAAAATTAAAAAAATGTGAATATTTTTTGAACAATCCAACATGTCCAAACTTCTCCAAGATTATGGTGACTTGTTTTCATGGACATATCAAGACATACTTAGGATATCCAAAGACACTGTTAACAATAACATCATTCTCCATCATGATGCAAAATTGATAAAACAAAAAAATTAAAAGATGCATCCCAAGGTTGCATTAAAGGTCAAAGAAGAGTTAGAGAAAATGTTAAAAGCAAGGTTTACTCAACCTATTGATTATTCACCTTATATTTCCAACATGATAACTACTACTAATCCCAATGGTCATGTTTGCATGTGTACTAACTTTAGATACTTAAACAAAGAATCTCCTAACTTAGGTTGATTTCCCCATGCCCAACATTGATATGATTGTAGATTTACTACTATGCATGATATGGTATCTTTCATGGATGGATTCTTGGGTTATAAACAAATACTTATAAAAATAAAACCACAAGACCAACATAAGACTACTTTTATGATGCCATGGGATACATTTTTTATGTGGTCATGCCATTTGGACTAAAGAATGTTGGAGCTACTAACTGACAGGCTATGACCTTAATCTTCCATGACTACATGTATAACATTTTCAAACATTATGTAGATGACATATTGGGAAAATATAAAAAGAAAATAGAGCATATCCATAATCTAAGAACTATCTTTGAATGATTATGAAAATACCAAGTAAGGATTAACCCTAAAAGTGCATATTCAAAGTTGGTATTGGGCACTTATTAGGCTTCATTGTATCTATACAACGCATTGAATTAGATACCAAGAAAAATGATGCTATTAACATGCCTCCATCTAAGAATATCTCACAAGGGTATCTTGGCTCCTTCAAGAGGGTGCTCTGAGAAGAATGAGGGTTTCACATAAATCCTCCATAATTTTTCTTGGAGCACCATTCTCTTTCTCTTCCCAGGGTTCTCTTAATTTCTTGTGTGATAGGGTGTCTTGAGTGCCAGTCTTTTGATTTTATCCCTATTTAGTCTATCATGTTTTAGCCATCATTTTTATTTTTTGTATATGTTTTTGTATGTTTACAGTTTTGATTTGAATTTGGGTGCTAGGAATTCCCACCTCTGCCAGGGTGATTGTTGACATCCGAGTAGAATTAATGTGGACAAACCCTAAGGGAGTGGCATGGCAACTCCAATCAAGGTAGTTAATTCTTGGCCGAAAGCATTTATGGGGGATGTGAAGGATAGTAAAGAGGTTGACAGAGAAGACTTACAGTGAAGCCCTTGTAGCCAAAAATGTTCTGCCTTCGCCAGAAGATGGGGGTTTCAAGATCATCAAGGATGACTATGGAGTTGGATCTAACAGTAAATTCTTTTATAGAGGAAGAGGCAAGGAATAGAGAGGAGAAGAAAATGTGGGTAAGAACTCTTATCTTGTTTCTGGTATTACCTTGATTTTGAATGATGGTATGTTGATTGTTGTTAAAAATGAGGAGAACAGACTAAGGAATGTTGGGGTCTTTTTGGTTTGCTTGAATATGGACAAACTTCTTTCTAGGGTTTTTTTTTATAATTGGATTGCTTCTGATGTAGGAGCATCCTTGGTTCAAGAGCAATCTTTCATCAACCAAAAATATTTGCATTTCATTTTGTTTTCTTTCATTTTTCTAGTTCAGTTAGTCATAATTAGTTTCAGTAGATTGGTCTACATTCTACCGTAGTTTCATTTCAGACCTTACGGAGCTATAATTAGCATCTAGACATCTTCATGCACATCATATCCAAAACTCAGATCATTTGGATCAGTTTTCGGAAAGATATCGCTATCAGAAGATCAATTGTTTTCTCAGAACAAAGCATTCAGATAGTCTCAGACAACCAGCTAAAGGAGAAGACTTGTGGAGCTAAAAGACACATCATTCAAGATACTTTGGATCATGGTTGACCTTCCTTGAGATCCACACACTATTCCATTCACTTACAGAGGATTCCCATCCGTTTGGGGCCGACCTATCCATGTACACACGTTACATCGCTTTCATTGGAGTTTGTAATTTATTTAGCTGACGTGAAGGAATCTTGTGATCTAGAGATGATATATATTCATCTAATAAATGCCTAGGAAGTTAGTCAGTGATAATTCATAGTTTGATAGTTTGAATTCTTTTGTATCAGGGGCTTCAAAGCTATATCTTGTGCATACATTGTAGCTAGAGAATTAGGCTTGTGAGCCCTAATCTGTAAGCCCACATGTTGCTGACATGGTTGTATTTTGAATCTATGATATACTAAATGATTGAATCTGCATTTGCATCCTATCTTTGAGTTGCTTCTATTGTGTTTACTCTTGCTACACAGTCTAGACTGTTCACTTCGTGGACCCTCCTAACCATGACTACACTAGCTTTAGTCTGGGAAAAAAAGATGGGTATACAAGTTTCTTTCTGTAGAATGTTGCAAAAAGGGTTGTTTGTTGTTTTCTTTCAAAGTCATGCCATGCAGGAAAAGGTATTAAAAATAAATTTCTAGAATATTGGCAAGATGTTGTTTAAGGCACACCCATGGACCTTAGAAGCCTCAAAAGAGGAAATTCTATTCTGTTTGACTCCCAGATGGTTTGTCATTAAGAAGGTCCCGGAACAACTATGGGCTTTCCTTCCCTAGTTACTGAAACTATTAGGTGAAACTTTGAAAGTGGAGGAAGCAAGAATAACCTTGCCACATATGGATGCAAGGGTCTTGGTTTCTATTAAACTAGGGGTGGAGATTCCTAATTTGATAGAAATTAAGGGTTTGGGAAAACCTGTTTCATGTGAAATAGAAGGGTTAGGTGGTTTAAATGCTTGTTTCTTATGCAAAAGTGATGGTCATGAGAAGAAGTCTTGTGTAATTCTAAATAGAAAAAATGTAAATCTTGATAAGGTTCAAACTAATCTTGCAAAATAAGGTACCCTTAAGAAAGATTTCCCAAACAAAAGGGTCTGTGAGAGTGATAACACTAGAGAAATTGACAGGTGTAACAATAATGCCCCCTTCTTGTGTGGTCTCCTGATAAGAGGGTTAGTGAGATGTCATGTTTTAAACCCAGTGATGAGTTCGAAAAGAATGAACTTTTATCTGTAGAGAGAAAATTGAGTGATGATCTTATAAGAGGGAGAGATTTTGGGTGAGAGTTTTTCGAGCCTAGATAAGATCCTTAACTCTTCTAATGTGGTGGGTGTGTCATTGTCCCCCTTGTGTGAAGGTGACAATCAATACTTGAAGTCTTGTGGTGCTTTGGAAGTCATTGAGCGCCTAGCCATTGAGAGTGGCATTGGTTTTTTTCCCTAAAAACAAATGTGTTGGCCTAGTTAAAACTGATATTTTTAGCTCTAAAGATAACGTTGACAAGCTCCCAATAATTTCTTTTGATAGAGGCTCTGTTATCTGTCCATTCCAAGATTTTGTGTTGGTGAATAATCCTATGGGCATAAAACTAGATGTTGGAGTGGAAAATATTCTCAGTTTCAATAAGGATTGCTTAAATGATGTTAAAAATTTGGCTAAAAAGCCATGTTAATGGGGGTGGCGATGTTGACATCCAAACAAGAAGGAAGGAAACAAGGTGGAGTCCTCCGGCTAAGGGATGGGTAAAGTTAAATTTTTATGGAGCCTCAAAAGGCAACCCTGGTAGATCAAGAGCAGGCTGCTTAGTTAGAGATGAGGTTGGTAAAATCTTAGAGAAGGCAACAAAGAAGCTAGCATTCAAAACTAACAATGAAGTGGAATTCCAGACTCTAATTCTTGAGCTCAATCTATGTCACCATCTTGGAGTTAGAAAGGTGGAGGTTGAAGGTGATTCTATGCTGGTCATTAACGCTCTGAGAACCAAGAATTTGTCAAATTAGAAGTTAAAAAGAATGCTAGACGAGGCACTAGGCCTAATGGAGAATTTTGAAAACATAGTTTCCAACCACATTCTAAGGGAAGGGAACTATGAATTCGACGGGTTAGAAAATGATGCAATCAATGTAGAGAGAGCCTTGTTATGGGAGATACAAAATCATGATTGCACCAACATAATATCCTTTAAGTCCATCTAATCCTCAATTCGTGAAGCATGCGGAAGGTGCTATATTGGTGCAGAGAAATGAAGATAGTAGTACATTTTGAGTGGTTGTTTGAGTGAGTTAGATTTCACAACCATAGAAACCCCAATTCGTTTAATCTAAAACAAACGCCAAATGTCCTTTCTCAGCCAAATAATAGAGAAGTAGTCGGGGGTGGTGTTTAGAGTGGAATCATTTTGTTTTCCATAGAGTGGGTTCTAGGTGAGGAATTCATGTAGAACTACAATCGGTATAGGGTCAATTCTGACCTCTCATCCATGTTCTTGGCGGTCGTGCTCGATCTCAATGAAAATGCAGCCACAATAAAGAAGTTGATGGAAGATTTTGTGGAACCAGACTTTCACGGAGGATGGATGGAAGTCATCGAGTGGCGAGATATGGGATTGGCATCCCTTTGCTGGATGACTTCCACAAAGTTAACATGCTAGGGACGCGGTGATGAGTGCCAGGTAGCACCCATGATAATACACCTTTTTACCTCTCTTTTTCATCCTTCTTATTCCATTGTCCTGATAATTGCACCAAAGTAGACTGATAAGATTTGTTCTAATTATATTAATGAGAGAAGAATTATCAAAAGTCATGATTTTTGATTGAAGGACTAATGTGCATCAAATTAATGGAAATATGCATAAATTCTCTCTTTTTGAATCTGCAGGTGCAGGTGTTCGGGCAAAGGCAATTTTGAGCATCTCTGGAGGTGGTCCTAATAATCTCTGGAGCTGACATAAGGATACCACACTAGTCTCCAATGTTTTCCAATATGATTAGAGAGATTTTGAGATAAGAGGACTAAGGCTGAATCATCTCTGGAGCTGGATAGAAATCATAAGCATATCTCCGGAGCTGCAAACAAAAGTACACACCTTTAGAGCCTCCTTAACGCAATGCAAATTTCTAGCGGCACTACCAGTCAACACTTCTAGTGGTAATTGGGGTGCTCCAGGGATTACTCAATTAGCACCTGAGTAATCAAATGAAGACTCTAGTTAACTGCTAGAAGTTTTATTTCTCTTTTTGATTTTGCATGAGTTCTCAACAAATTGATTAAGTACCTATATTTCAGGGCCTCGCTGCCCAGTTGTTATTTGAAACTAAGACTCAGATTTAGTGAGACTGTTGTTCCACTAAAATCTATTTTAAATTGCATGATTTTACTCTCTAGTTAAACAGTTGGTAGAATAAGAGATTGATGCTATCTCATAGATAGACTGATAGTTAGGGTAAGTGATATCTCATCGCTGGATTAGATATAAATATATAAGGTAGTAGCAAAAGTAGATAGATAGAAGAGAATAATTGTAATCTCATTTTTGTCATAGACGCTTTTCTAAATACAAAAGGATACTAATGGGATTAAACTGAAGAGTTATTGTGATATTATATTCTTGTGCTGATTCATTGCCTTAGTCTTCAGTCCTGTGGGTGTGGAGCAAGGGCCCACTCCCACCACCAAGGCAGAAGGCTAGTATTTGTTTGATTGTTATTATGTTTCAAATTCTGTTTAGAAAGATAGTTATTGTTTTCTCATAGATAAACATATGTTTCAGTTGTATGGATTAGTATAGATCAACTTTAGCAATTCATTGTTTCAGCTTTATTTCCTGCATTCCTAGAATTTACTTCTATAGCAGATAAATCAGTAACATTAATTTCCTTAATAAGTAGAGATCATTAGAGTTAGTTAAATAGTCTGGCAACTATGGGATTCCTAATCGCAGATAGCTAAGGACACAACCCAGGATTTGACACATGAAAATATGATTAAATGTCAAGGACCAACGACCCTTGTCATTTTTGGCATTGTTCTCGGGGACATCTATGTTAATTAGGGAAACTTAGTTAAATGGTTTTTAGGATAAATTAAATTTGTATGGTTAGAACTAGGGATTCAAAAGGAAGATATATAAAACAGACACCCCAGCAGCAAAATATAAGAGAAAGCAATGGGGTGGTACAAGATCTTGTTGAAGAGAGACACCTAAAACCTACCTTGGAAACTGCACCTCAACTCAATAATCCCTCAAATCCTCCAAGTCCTCCACTCACTGAATATATCCAAGTATTGCAACAGAAATTCTAGGCAGATCCTTTGATAGAAACTAGTTCCTTAGAACCCCATACTGAATCTCAAAGAGAAGAATCAGTATGAGACATGGATGAAAATCATGATGAGGAGGATAACTAGGCTCCAAAAACCTTCTCATATCCCATTGTTCTGGCTGCTGGAGATAATGCCCCTATGAAAAATATTTCACCTGCACACTTGCCAAATTTTAGGGGGCTTGCTTATGAGGATCCAGATCAGTTTTTGTTTGAATTCAAAGTAGTATACCAAACTTACAATTATGGATCAGATAATCAAAAACTCAAACTGTTTTCCTCAACTCTAAAAGATTCTGCAATGAGATGGTTCATGGGTTTGCCCAAAAACTCCATCCATTCCTGGGTATAGATGGAGGCAGAATTCTCGGGAAAATACTAGGACTACTATAGAGTTAGTGATAAAAATGAGGAATTATTCAAAATTAAATAGAGAGAGTATGAGACCTTAGAGGACTATGTGGATAGATTCAACTTTGCTTTGAAAAGATATGGTAATCTTGTGGCTCACCCTTTGGCCAGAACCCTGTTTGTAAAAGGATTAGATAGAGAATCAAAACAGGCATTGGATTTAATAGGAAAAGGGAATATCAATAAAATGGATATGCCTGCTATAGAAGAACTCTGCAGGAACTATTCCAGAACCCAAGATGGAGTGAGAACACCCAAATCTTTCAAAGGAAAGAATGAAATAGGATAGTTAATGGAGGAAATTACAAATTTTAAAACAAATATTCTAGTCCAACTGAATACCACATTACATGGGATTTAGGAAAAAAACTAGAGTGACTGATCATAGAAGAACAACTGAACCACTCTCTATATATTGTCCTAGGTGTAGGAACAAACACCTATTGAGAGAATGCCCTTTAGATAAATCAGAAATTTGTCAGATCTATGACAAGGAACATTCTACTAGTTAGTATGATTAGCTCCTAGCCTTAAAAAGGTTGACTAAAAAGAATGTCATTATAGAGGAGTTGAACTATGTAGGACAAAAACAATATGGGAATTTTCCTTATAATCAGTATCCAAATCAGGCTTTTTATAGGGGTCTTAATTGGGGAATAATCAATGGAATCCAACTTGGCATGGGCCTCAGAATATTCCTCCTTGGGGACCACAAGATTGGCCAAACCAACAATGGCAGAACCAACATTGGCAAAATCAGCCCTGGGGAATCAACAATGGCCACAATAGTTTGGATCACAAAACATGTAGCCTCATTGGGGTCCTCAATAGGGTTATGATCAACAATACCAGGGACAACCTAGATAGTTTCAACCTCAACAAAAAGCATTGCTAACTGGACCCCCTAACACACAAGGACAGTCACAAAATAAACCAATTAGCCAACCACCTTTACCAGCCCAACCTATACCAAACCCACGGAATAAACAGGGAGCAACTGTTTACATGACAAAACAAGAAAACATAGCTGGTATTAATGCCATATATTCCAATAATCTCCAACTGCATTATGGGAAAGCACTTCCAAGGCCGTCTCCTTCAACTATAGTTGAAGTAACTAATGATGAGGAACCTAAAAATCCACCCACTCAACTTCAAGAGGAGATTACTACTAAAACAATGCTAAAAGAACCATCCTTGGATAACTCTGGATTTCCTCCTAAAGGAATGACTCCGAAGAACACCCATGGAAACACTTCTGCTAGGATCTCTGGAGTTGCTACGGAGATAGAAAAACTAGCACCATACCCAGAACGACTCAAACAATATGCCCCTCAGAAAAAGGTCTTACAAAAATAAGTCCAATCTACCCTAAAATCAAAACTTTTACAAGAAATTAGACAATTGAACATTGAAATTCCACTCCTACAATCAATTAGGGATGTGTCTAAACTGAACCAATTCATCAAACAATATTGTGTTAAGACCCAGGGCAGGAAGAAAAACTTTCCTTCCACCATTCAGGTGGAAGGGAAAGTAGTAGACCTCCTAATGGGAGAAATGCTCCTCCCAAAATATAGAGATCCTGGGAATCATGTCATAACTGTTTACATCTCAGGGGTGGAAATATCTAATGTTTTAGTTGATTTGGGAGCAACAATAAATGTAATGATAGTCCACACTATGGACAGATTAGCTTTAACAAGAATCCAGACCACATCCACAATCCTTCAACTAGCTAACCAGTTAGTAGCTATTCTAAAAGGTGTGATAACTGATGTTCCAGTTGTGGTAGAATCATGGGAATTTCTAGTAGACTTCCTGATATTAGAACCTAGAAACTAGCGAATTGCATATCCATTAATATTAGGGAGGCCATGGCTAGCCACAGCAACAGCATCTATTGATTGTCAAACAGGGGATATGGTCATTTCCAATGGAATAGGTTTGAAGAAAATATCCTTGTATCCTCAAGCTAAACCATCAATACAATATTCAGGAAAAGTGTGGATAGATGATCTGAATAACATGAAAAATAGTGCCTCAGTAGCTATGGTTACCATCAAACAACATTTGGGTGAGTTACAAGAGGACATCCACTATGATACAATAGAAGATATCACCCACATTCTTATTAATAGGGATATAATGGAATTATCCCAAGATTCAAGGAGAGAATTTATCATTTCTGTTTATTGTACCTTAGCAAACATCATTTCTTGTGAAGAGACCTTTTACAGAGACTTAGCTACATTCCACATGTTGCTTCCACATTCTTGCCCCCTAAATACTATGACTCCAAGATATGGATTGAGTACATCTATGCATCAGATCACAAAACAGGTCATGATTTTACCTAGGAAGACACTGAATATCAACACATAGTTAGCAAAAAAATAGGAAGAAGCACTTCTTAAACTCCTAATTTCCCATTCAGCAGCTTTTGCTTGGGAATACCAAGACATGAAGGGCATCTCTCCTGATATAAATACTCATCATATATACACTGAAGATGTCAAACTTGTTAGACAACCCCAGAGGAGATTAAATCCTGCTCTAAAAGATATTGTTAAAACTGAAATAGAAAAATTGTTGCAAGTAGGGTTTATATATCCAATCTCAGATAGTCAATAGGTCTCACCCTTGGTCATAGTACCTAAAAAGAATGGGAAGTGGAGAGTATGTGTTGACTATAGAGAACTAAACAAAGCCGCAAAGAAGGACTACTTTCCTTTACCATTCATTGACCAAGTGTTAGACAACCTTACAGGGAGGACATACTTTTCTTTCCTAGATGGGTTCAGTGGATATAACCGAATTCAAGTAGCACCTTAAGATCAGGATAAAATCACTTTCACTTGTTCTTGGGGAACCTTTGCTTATAAAGTTCTTCCATTTGGGTTATGTAATGGTCCAACTACATTTTAGAGGCTTGTTTTAGCCATTTTTGCTGAACTAGCTAATGAGTGCATGGAAGTCTATATGGATGACTTTACGGTGTATGGGGACAACTTTGAAGAAGCTCTCATGAACCTAGAAAAGATACTAAAATTCTATGAAAAAAATTGACTATCCCTAAGCCATGAAAAGTGCTTAATGAAGGTAGAAGAAGGAATTTGGTGCAGGAGCACCCCTTCAACAGGATAAATATGCACAATAAGGTTTTAATAAGGATTTGACATTTCATGTTACTATGTATCATTTATATGTCTAAGTCACATGTAACATTTTATGTTGGCTTTTCCTGTTGGTAAACATCAAATTTAACATTTTAGACATGTTGAGTTATGTGAAGGGTTAAACCAATGTGTCTTATCATTAGGTGTTTTGTTGTCTTATGCAAAACAGATGTCATGGGATTAATTAGGGTTTCTGTTAATAATCATTGGAAAATTCAAAATCCCAAAAATAGAGGTGACGGGGTTAACAAAAACAGGGAGAGATGGTCGAGAGAGGTGGTTGTTTTTTGATTCTTCTTTCTTTTCTGGAACTGATCAAATGTAAGGAGCTGGAATGAAGGAATAGGAATTCAGAAAATTGTGTTTTGACAATTCTGAATCCCATGTGAAATATTTGTATAACGAATTATTCTGTATATTATCTGTATAGAACCGTTTCATATTTAGCTTAGTTTCTCTATTGCCGTGATGCATGTTTAAATCCATTCCACTGGTGGATTTCTGTGAAACCAGTGGAATGGACTTGTAAAGTAGTTTTCCATTTTTGTTTCATTCTTTTGGTTCATAAACATGGAAGTATAGAAATTACAAAATCCGTTTCAGAGAAGATCATCGGCAAGAAAATTCAAATTTACATGTGAAGTATATACATAAATTGTATGCTGTAGATAGTCTATGAATATATCGCATTTGCATGCGAGCCTCATTCTGTGTATATACTGTGAAAAGGGGTATGTATAAAAAGTCTTGTTTGGTCAAATTTGTGTTGTTCGGCGAATATACATTTCTTGTATATATCGCAATTGTATGAAGGTACTTTCTTTGTGTATATTGATGTTGCATCTAGGTATCACCTTGTGTAGATCGTCAGACAAAATGTGCATGTAAGAGTCCATTCGGGCTAAGTTTGGGATTGTTCGTTGAAATATACATTTTGTGTGTATACACCCAATGTATGTCATAGACAATTTGTGAATATATCACCATTGTATGTGTGCATCAATTTGTGAGTATACTGCAATTGCATATAGCTGTTGTATATTGTGAAGATGCAATGAAAATATACATTGCATAAGATGCAAAGGATGATCGGCCGAGGTGGTAGCTCGCTTGTATATTGGATGGATGTTTGTCTGAAGATACAAGGGATGACTGGTGATAGCAGGGAGGAGAACCGGCTCAGTAAGTCGATAAATGTATGTTGAGGAATGTATGCCGGAATATACATTTCAACATACCTTTCGAAAGATACAATGGGTGACTGGCTGTGATGGTCAAAGTAAATGAAGATGCAATGGGAGACCAGCGGTAGAAGGTTAGGAATTGCATATACAAGATGAAGTCATCGGCGTGAGGAGAACCCATCGGGAAAAGTATTGGGAGTCACAGCGAAGGCAGAGTGTCACCGATAGAAAGCACATCGGCGTAAGAAAAGAATCAGGTGAACGAAATATTGTGAGGCCGATAGTATATGTTCTTGCCGATCGGGGTGACAACTGAAAGTGTCACCGATGGAGAGTTTATCGGTATGAGTCTTATTATCAGAAGATGAGAAGAAAGCTACGCCGATGGTAGGAAGTCTGAGTGATAGTGATAAGTCATCGGTGTGAGTGGTGCATCGGTGGGAGAATTCTTGAGTGACCCAATGGTATAAGGTGTGGCCGATGAATAGAAGATTTTGGTAAGACATTTGTATGTTCTTGCTGATATTGACAGAAGGGATTATTTTGTGTGTGTTTCTGCTGTGTCCTCGCTCTACATCATAGTGGTATCAGAGCAAGGAGTATCTGTTGGGTAGAAGGAGAAGACAAGATGTCAGAAGGAGAAGCATCTGAAACATATCCAGCAAAGATGACCAACGTTGAGTTGACAGCCTTAGTAAGAAAGTAAATGGCAGAGAGCAGAGCAGATCGAGCTCAGAATTAGGCATTGAAAGAAGAGTTAGAGAAGTTGAGGGACAGAGTAGAGAAGGGAGAGGAAAACTCTGGTGAACGAGAAGATGGGGATGAAGAGGAGACCCCAAAGCAGGAAGAGATAGAGGTTCCTGCAGACCAGAGACCCTTACTCAATGCCCTCAAGTCCATGGAGAGAAGAACCATGGATGTGAAAATAGACCTGCCAGTGTTTGCAGGAAAAATGGAACCTGATTCAATAATGGAGTGGATAGACTCCTTAAATAATTTCTTTAAGACCGAAGAAATACCAGAATGCCAAAGAGTGAAGATGGCTCAGTCCAAACTGAAAGGAGTTGCGACTTGGTGGAATTTCATCCAAGATGATAGGGTGAAAGAAGGAAAAAGTAGAGTTACTACTTGGAAGAGGATGATGGCATTAGTAAAGGAAGCCTATGTACCATTGGATTACAACATCCAATTACACAAGAGGAAACAAAATTTGAAGCAGAAGGAGGTAGATGTCAGTTCATATACAGAAGAATTCATGAAACTGTGTGTAAAAACAAAGGTAAAGGAAGGTGAGGAAGAAAAGGTAGCAAGATACCTCAATGGATTGAGGTTTAATATCCAAGAAGACATAAGTATGCATAACCCAGAGACAATTCAAAAGTGTTATCAGTTAGCACTCAAAGTGGAAGAAAAATTAAAAAGAAGGCATGAGCAGAACAATAGAGGTAGAGGGAGACAGCAAAGAGGAGGAAGAAGTCCTTTTAGAGGCAGAGGATTTGGATACCAAAGTGAATCCAACCAAGAGAACAACAGAGGAGATAACAGTCAATATCAAGGGGGAAGTTATAATCAAAGAGGAAATTTTAGGGGCAGAAGACCACCATTTAGAGGAAGATCTCAGGGAAGAGGACCTATTAGATGTTATCACTGCAACCAAGAAGGCCATATAGCCAGCAGATGTCCAGCAAAGGCAACAAGTTTAATGGGAGAAAAGAGGATCAATCTGATCCAAGAATCTGATTGTCAAAGTGTAGCAAGCTCAAGCACTAATCAAAGTGTGAATGCTCCTGACAGTTATGGATATCCTAAGAAAGGTGAATCTTTGATGATTAGAAGAGAAATGACCATCATGAAGGTACCCAACAAAGAACCCCCACAAAGGAAGTCTCTTTTCAGAACTACTTGCAAGGCAGGAGGAAAGGTATGTAGAGTTCTGATTAACTCTGGCTCTACTAAAAATTTTGTGTCTTGTGAAATGGTAGAAAAGCTTAAGCTTAGAAGACTACCACATCCTTGCCCATACAAGATCTCGTGACTCCACCAAGGTCAACAAACAGTTGTGGAGGAACAGGCTTGGGTAGAATTTCAGATTGGCCCATACAAGGATAGGTTATTGTTTGACATTGCTAAGATGGATGCTTGCCATCTCCTATTTGGGAGACCATGGCAGTATGACTTGAAAGCATACCATGATGGGGTCAGAAACACTTATTCAATTACCAAGAATGGTAAGGTGATAGAATTACTACCATTAATGGAGAATGTGGAGTCAAAAGGAAAAGAAGTCAAAGTGATGATGGTAGAAGGCAAACAATTCATGAAGGGGATAGGAGAAGAAGGAGCAGTTACATATGCTCTAATCCCTTGTCTAAAAGTAAACAAAGAACAATAGCAACAAGTCAAGGGAGAGAAGAGACAAAAATTCATAGACCTAGCTGTCCAAGAGCTATTGGACAAGTACAAAGGCATTATCTCTGATGGAATGCCAAGTTCCCTACCACCTATTAGGGACATTAGCCATTATATAGATCTGATCCCAGGATCTACACTTCCAAACAAAGCAACATATAAACTCACTCCAGATCAAAATGCAAAGGTAGCAAAGCAAATTGAAGAGTTGTTGGAGACAGGCCTAATTGGCAAGAGTCTAAGTCCATGTGCAGTACCAGTTGTACTAGCACCAAAGAAGGTAGGCACCTGGAGACTTTGCACTGATTCAAGGGCGATCAACAAGATAACCATCAGGTATAGGTTTCCAATCCCTAGGATAGAAGATTTACTTGATTGTTTGGGGGGTGCTAAATATTTCACCAAAATAGATTTAAAGAGTGGCTATCATCAAATTAGGATTAGGCCTAGTGATGAATGGAAAACTACATTTAAGACCAATGAGGGGTTATATGAGTGGAAGGTCATGCCTTTTGGTTTGTCCAATGCCCCTAGCACCTTTATGAGGTTAATGAATGAGGTATTGAGGGAATTCATAGGTAAATTTGTCATAGTATATCTAGATGACATTCTAATTTTCAGCAATACCAGGGAAGAACACCTCCACCATATAGACTTAGTCCTCAAAAGGTTATATAAAGAGCAGCTAATGATAAATTTAGCAAAGTGTCTATTTATGCAGGAAGAGATCATCTACTTGGGATTTGTTATCTCACATAACCAACTGAAAATGGATCAAGAAAAGGTAAGTGCCATATTGTCTTGGCCAACTCCTAAAACCGTGAGTGATGTAAGAAGTTTCCATGGATTAGCAACCTTTTATAGGAAGTTTATAAAGGGATTTAGTCATGTTTGTGCACCCATGCTTGACACCATCAAAGGAGGACAGAAGTGCAGGTTTACTTGGACAAAGGAAGCAGATGTTTCCTTTGAAACATTGAAGAAGAAGGTGGCAAAGTAGCCAGTTCTTGCATTTCCTGACTTCAACAAGATTTTTTAGGTAGAATGTGATGCAAGCCATATTGCAATTGGAGCAATACTCAGCCAAGAAGGTAGGCCTATTGCATTCTTCAGTGAGAAATTAAATGATGCCAAGAAGAGATACTCATCCTATGATTTGGAGATGTATGCTCTAGTCCAGTCACTTAATAAATGGAGGCATTACTTGATGCCAAAAGAATTCATAGTGTTCACAGATAATCAGGCCCTCAGTTTCATAAATAGTCAAGAGAAGCTGAACCATAGGCATATGAAGTGGGTGGAAACTTTGCAAGCTTTCACTTTCACACTCAAGCACAAGAAAGGGGTTAAGAACAAAGTGGCAGATGCTTTGAGCAGGAGAGTTCTAACCATCAATTAGATCCAATTGGAAAGTGTTGGCATTGATTCTTTGAAGACAATGTATGATGATGATGAAGACTTTGGCGAGATCTACAAGGTATGTACTTCTTTTGGAGACAAATATCATGTTGAGTTCTTTGAATTTCTGATCCAAAATGGATTACTTTTCAAAGGTGGACAACTATGTATTCCAAGATGTTCTATGAGACTGAATATTATTCAGGAGAAACATTGTGGGGCCATGGTAGGACATTTTGGTCTCGATAAGACTCTTGATCTTGTAAAGAGACATTACTATTGGCCTAAGCTACAGTCAGATGTGAGAAGATTTGTGGAAGCATGTGTGATATGTCAGAAAGCCAAATGAAGATCCACAAATGCAGGTTTGTATCAGCCATTACCCATTCCTTCTAGGCCATGGGAGAACATAAGCATGGATTTTGTATTAGGTTTGCCTAGAACAAGAAAAGGACATGATAGTGTTTTTGTAGTAGTCGACAGATTTAGCAAAATGGCACATTTCTTGCCATGTAAAACCACTTGTGATGCTTCATCTGTTGCTGATTTTTTTTTCAAAGAGATGGTGAGGATACATGGTTTGCCATTGAACATAGTATCAGACAAGGATGTGAAGTTTATTGGCCACTTTTGGAGGACTCTTTGGAAAAAGCTTGGAACCAACTTATCCTTCTCATCAGCCTACCATCCTCAAACAGATGGACAGACTGAAGTAGTTAACCGTTCATTGGGTAACCTACTCAGATGTTTGACCAAGCAGCATGGAGAGAAGTGGGATAACATCCTACCACAGGCAGAATTTTCCTATAATGACACCATTAATAGGAGTATAGGAAAGTCACCTTTTCAGGTGGTGTATGGAATTCATCCAAGGGGTATCCGAGAACTAAGAGATCTACCTACAGGAGAGCCTATTAGTGCAGATGGTGAAGCTTTTGCTTTAGCCATCAAAGAAGTACATGATCAGGTCAAGAACCAACTTCACCAAACTACATTAAAGTACAAAACATATGCTGACAAGAAGAAGAGGGATTTACAGTTTGATGTTGGAGATTTGGTGTGGGTAAATCTGAAGAAGGAGAGGCGCCCAAAAGGTAAATATACCAAGTTAATGCAGAGGAAGATTAGACCATGTCAGATTTTCAAGAAGTATGGACAGAATGCATATGAAATCCAACTTCCTTCTGATCTTGGATTATCACCTATTTTCAATGTCTGTGATCTAACACCATACAAACAGCAAGCAGATGTAGAACAGGAACCATTACAAGATGCAGCAAATAATGATATTCCTAAGCATGATCCACCAATGTTGAAGAATATCTTAGACTCAAGAGTGATAAAGAAGACACGGAATATAGCATACCTAGAGTATTTGGTGGCTTGGCAAGGAAAACTGGATTTAGAGGTCGTTTGGATGACTGTAGATCAGATCACAAACCATGGTGCAGACCTCCAAACTCTGATCTCAACGGGGCTTGAGATCTCTTCTCCCGGGGAGTATGGTGTAGGAGCACCCCTTCAACAGGATAAATATGCACAATAAGGTTTTAATAAGGATTTGACATTTCATGTTACTATGTAGCATTTATATGTCTAAGTCACATGTAACATTTTATGTTGGCTTTTCCTATTGGTAAACATCAAATTTAACATTTTAGACATGTTGGGTTATGTGAAGGGTTAAACCAATGTGTCTTATCATTAGGTGTTTTGTTGTCTTATGCAAAATAGATGTCATGGGATTAATTAGGGTTTCTATTAATAATCATTGGAAAATTCAAAATCCCCAAAACAGAGGTGACGGGGTTAACAAAAACAGGGAGAGATCGTCGAGAGGTGGTTGTTTTTTGATTCTTCTTTCTTTTCTGGAACTGATCAAATGTAAGGAGCTGGAATGAAGGAATAGGAATTTGGAAAATTGTGTTTTGACAATTTTGAATCCCGTGTGAAATCTTTGTATAACGAATTATTCTGTATATTATCTGTATAGAACCGTTTCATATTTAGCTTAGTTTCTCTGTTGCCGTGATGCACGTTTAAATCCATTCCACTGGTGGATTTCTGTGAAACCAGTGGAATGGACTTGTAAAGTAGTTTTCCATTTTTGTTTCATTCTTTTGGTTGATAAACATGGAAGTATAGAAATTACAGAACCCATTTCAGAGAAGATCATCGGCAGGAAAATTCAAATTTACATGTGAAGTATATACATAAAGTGTATGATGTAGATAGTCTATGAATATATCACATTTGCATGCAAGCCCCATTCTGTGTATATACTGTGAAAAGGGGTACATATAAAAAGTCTTGTTTGGTCAAATTTGTGTTGTTCGGCGAATATACATTTCCTGTATATATCGCAATTGTATGAAGGTACTTTCTTTGTGTATATTGCTATTGCATCTAGGTATCACCTTGTGTATATCGTCAAACAAAATGTGTATGAAAGAGTCCATTCGGGCTAAGTTTGGGATTGTTCGTTGAAATATACATTTTGTGTGTATACGCCCAATGTATGTCATAGACAGTTTGTGAATATATCACCATTGTATGTGTGCGTCAGTTTGTGAGTATACTACAATTGCATATAGCTGCTGTATATTGTGAAGATGCAATGAAAATATACATTGCATAAGATGCAAAGGATGACCGGCTGAGGTGGTAGCTCGCTTGTATATTGGATGGATGTTTTTCTGAAGATACAAGGGATGACTAGTGATAGCAGGGAGGAGAACCAGCTCAGTAAGTCGATAAATGTATGTTGAGGAATGTATGCCAGAATATACATCTCAACATACCTTTCGAAAGATACAATGGGTGACTAGCTGTGACGGTCAAAGTAAATGAAGATGCAATGGGAGACCGGTGGTAGAAGGTCAGGAATTGCATATACAAGATGAAGTCATCGGCGTGAGGAGAACCCATCGGGAAAAGTATTGGGAGTCACAGCGAAGGCAGAGTGTCACCAATAGAAAAGAATCAGGTGACGAAATATTGTGAGGCTGATAGTATATGTTCTTGCCGATCGGGGTGACAACTGAAAGTGTCACCGATGGAGAGTTTATCGGTATGAGTCTTATTATCAGAAGATGAGAAGAAAGCTACGCCGATGGTAGGAAGTCTGAGTGATAGTGATAAGTCATCGGTGTGAGTGGTGCATCGGTGGGAGAATTCTTGAGTGACCTGATGGTATAAGGTGTGGCCAATGAATAGAAGATTTCGGTGAGACATTTGTATGTTCTTGCTGATATTGACAGAATGGATTATTTTGTGTTTGTTTCCGCTGTGTCCTTGCTCTGCATCAGAATTGTATTGGGACACCACATTTCAGCAAATAGGATCAAAGTGGACCAAAACAAAATAGAAGTGATCAAAGAATTACCTTCACCTAAAAATTAGATAGATGTTAGAAGTTTTCTAGGTCATGCAGGCTACTATAGGAGATTTATAGAAAATTTCAGCAGAATAGTTGCTCCTTTGTTTACCCTGCTTAACAAAGATACATAATTCTAATGGACAGAGGATTGTCAATCAGCATTTGAAATACTTAAGGAGAAACTTACTATCACACCTGTTTAAGGGGACCCAATTGGATTCTACCATTTCACATACAAACTGTGCTTCAAATGAGTTTATTGGGGTAGTCCTAGGACAAAAAGAAGAGGGAGAAGGTATGCATGCCATCTACTACACCAGTAAAAACTTTATTTCTGCAGAAAGAAATTATACTACAATTGAGAAAGAATTCTTGGCAGTCATCTATGCTATAAACAAATTCAGGTATTATATCACCGGATACAAGATATTTGTGCACACTGATCATGCATCTATCAAATACTTAATGAACAAGCCAGTAGTAGGTGCAAGAGTAATTAGGTGGTTATTGCTATTACAAGAATTTGACATCACCATAGTTGATAATCCAGGAAAATTCAATTTGGTTGCTGACTTTCTGTCAAGGTTGCATATAGGTGGAGAAAACCAACCAGTGGAGGATAAATTTCCAGATGAACATCTTTTTGTTGTTTCCTCTACTATACCTTGGTTTGTAGATATAGCTAATCTTTTAGCTACAGGCTTGTTTCCATCTCATTTTACATCAAAACAAAAGAAACACTTACTAAAAGAAAGCTTATCTTACAAATGGTTAAATGGTTTACTGTTTAAGTGTGGTCCTAATTTCATTTTACATAGGTGTTTAAAGGCTGATGGAATTTTTTATGTCTTAAGGGCATGTCATGATGAACCATCTGGTGGGCATTATTCTTCACACAAAACCATCCACAAAATTATGGGAGCTGGTTACTACTGACCCTCTATTTATAAGGATACTAAGAAGTATGTGTAGCAGTGTGATCAATGCCAAATGATGGGGCAGCCAACCTTCACTCAAGAAATGTCACTTAATCCTTAGGTAATGTTAGAACCATTTGAGCAATGGGGTCTAGACTTTGTGGGACCAATCTCTCCACCATCATCAGGCAAAGAATATATTCTGGTATGGACAAACTATGTAACTAAATGGGTTGAAGTTCAGGCATTGCAATTTCCAAGAGAAGAGAAAGTTGTTGATTTCCTTTATAACAAAATTTTCTTAAGATTTGGAGCCCCAAGATCAATAGTTTCAGACAGAGGACCTCAATTCACTTCCCAGATAATCAAAGTATTCACAAACTTATATCAAGTTAAGCACAGGAAGTCTTCACCTTACCATCCCCAAGCCAATGGGCAAGTAGAGGTGACTAATAGGGAATTGGAGAATATCCTGACAAGGACAGTGGCCATGAATATAAAGGATTGGGCTAACAGATTACCTAAAGCAGTTTGGGCTTACAATACCACTTGGAAGTCCACAACCAAATTCTCACCATATGAATTGGTTTATGGGAAGAAACCCATTCTATCTATAGAATTTGAACTGCAAACACTCAAAACTTCATTAGATATTGGCCTACCATTGTCTATAGCACAATAGAATAGGATTCTTCAACTCAATGAGTTGGATGAAATCTGTACAAAAGCCATACAACAAACAAAACTTGTTCAGTATCAAAGGAAACAATGGCATGACCAACACACTAAAAGGAGGATATTTTAGCAGGGTGATTGGGTTCTCCTATATGATTCTAAGTTTAAGGAGTTCAAAGGGAAATTACAAACTCACTGGATGGGTCCTTATCAGATAAAGGAAGTTTTTGAAAAACGAATAATTTTGCTAGAACCCGTTGATGGAAGCACAGATTCATTCTTAGTGAATGGCCATAGAATCTAACTCTATAAAAGGCCATCAACTAAGGAGGAATTTATCAAGGATTTGTGCTTGGTTACAGGGGACACATCCTCTGTCATAGATTAGACTGAATATAAAAAAAAAAGAAAGGTTGAAAACCAACAAATGGCGGCCTTCTTGGAAAAAAAAAAGAAAAAGATGGAAAACTAGTAAATGGTTGTCTTTCTCGACCAAGGGGATTGAAAACCAGTAAATGGCGGTTCCCTTCTTCTTGTCGGATCGAAATAATCAAGCTATGGAGGTAATCAGGTGCTAAGAGTTACTAAAACACATCTCCGTAGCAAACTACGAGCACCTCCGACGCTTCACCAATAAAGAACCATTTTAAAGGATAAAAATAAGGAGGGGACCCACCTCTCTAGGTAATAAAGTGGATACATCATATGATGAGGTCAACATGACTCATCCTCCACTCTATGACATAAACAATGATGAAGTCAGCATGCATATCGTCAGCAATCAAAAAGCCATCGCTTTCACATACACAAGTCATCACAGATTGCTTTACCAACGTCACTTGACAACATGTCATTCCCAGACCACTCAGTGGGAATAATTGTAGAATATGTGATGACAAGGATGTTGACGCTAGCTCAAAGCCACGAAGGAGCTACTCATGTGCCGGGTCACATCAAATCTTATCAAAGCCGCGGTGTTGCAGCCAAGTACATTGGTCCATCATCACGAAAAGTGATTCAGGTAATTCTCTTGAATTAAAATTAATTAGTAATTGTCTTGTCAGTTCTATTTTTAGGTGTCGTTATTGTGACACGTTTCCCTGCCATTATTTCCCTTCTTAACTCATGCATGCCACCGTATTTGCCACACTGTCAACCTTTCTACGGAGTGTCACATCACTCCCCTACAATTATGACTACATACCCATGTTAAACCAATTTCAAGCTACCTTCCCATAATCTAAGCAGTCAAAATCGACATATCAAACCCAATTCAAAGATTGCAAAATTCTCCAAAATCTTTGGGTGTAATAGTCAAGTCTACTGCCATAGTCCTCGTAGGGTAAAAAGGAAAAAAAATAGACCACAGAGGGAATCAAGAAGAACGTTAACCAGAGGAGGTGGAATAGGACAGGAAGATGGGAGTGAAAAAGAAGTCAGAACCAGAGAATATAATAGGCCTTCTGTAGGATCAAGCTGTAGCAGACATCTTAAGGAATGCAAGGTGGTTAGAATTTTTGGAGAAATTTGAAGGCTTTCAGGAGGACATTGTGGATGATTTCCTACACAACCTGAAAGATAATCAAACAATTGTGAGAGGGGTTCATGTCAATGTCTCTTCCACCATTATCAGTCATATCACAGGGCTACCAGAACAAGGTGAGAGGTATTACCATTTAAAAATCCTATATGTTAATTTGATTAAAAATTTCTCTGAAGAAGGTGAACATGAAATACAATTACATTTAAACAAAAATAAAGTTAAAGGAATTGTTAGGTCTTCACTCCCACAACCATGGAAATCTGTAGCTATGTGGTTGATGAAATATTTTACATGTGATGGCCAATTCTCTATAGTTTTAGGACCAATAATAAAAATGTTAATTTTTCTGAGGCATGGGAATGCCCATCCAGAATTTAGCATAAACATCCCAAACTTTATGTATTCTGCCATTAAAACCTCTATAGACAAGTATCAATAGAGGAAAGGTCCTATGAAAAACCATGGCCTCATTTTCTTGATTGTAAAACATCACTTTCTGTCCTGAGCTGATGGGGAAGCTTTATGGCAGACATTTTTAGAAAATAAACCATAGGACAGAACACCAGAGAGGGCACAAGGAATGGATGAGACTTCCTCTACATAGCAGGAAGAGGAAGCAATGCCTTCCACTTCCTCTCCAGCTACTGAGAAAGATAAAAGTTAGAAACCAACAATGGAGGAAACTTCAACTGTTGCCCCTGTTACTGGCAAAAAGAGGAAAGGGAAGGAAGTTTTGGATGAAGTCTCAGCTACCCCAGAATAGCTAAAGGAACCTGTTATAGAACAAACCCCCTATATGACTGGCTCAGCAAAACAAAAGATGACCTTGGCTAAGGAGTCTATTCCAACTAAACAAACAAGGGAAGCAGTTGTTATAGAGGAGGAAATTATGTAGACCTCTACCCAGAGTCCTAACCTTAAAAAGCAAAAGAAAAAGACAAGGCAGGGTCAGAAAACAAAAAGGACTTCAAAGAAAACTGATTCCAGCATACACTACTGAGCCGAGGAAGAATCTCATGATTCAGATGAAATTCCTCTAGTTAGGAAGAAGAAACAAAGAGAAGTGGCTAAGGAAGCTTCCCCAAAACCATCTGTTCAGCCAAGTTCTCATATTTCAACTCCACAACATTCCCTTGCTCCGGAGATAGAATAGAGAGACACTTTCACTATTTCCTTAGACTCTAAGGATAATGCACCTGCTACAGAGGTACCTACTCCACTTGTGCTACGGAGAAGCAAGAGAAAAAGGCAACTCACTCAAACTGAAAAAGATATTGCTCTCTTGGCTAAGGTTCTCTTGGGTTTCAGAACTTCTGTGGATGAGGCTAGACCTTCATCAGCCCCAATAATTGCAGAAGTCAAGAGGAAGTTCAGGATAAGGAGATTGCAGGGGAAGTTAAAAAAGGGCAATTTGATACATCTGACAATGAAGAGCAAAGGGCTATTGAAAACCCTAAAGTGGAACAAACAGAAGAAGAAACAGGGACTTATTCTCACCCCTCTAATCAAGAGGATATAGAGATTCCAAGGGAACAACTACTGCTAGAGGAAATAGATAATCTAAAGAGATTGTTATGGGGGAAAAACTTAATCATTACTGACCTCAAGAAGCTCATGAAGTTAAAAGAAATGGAACAAAAATAGATAATTGAAGGACTACAAGCAGAACTCTAGGACAAACAGAAGATAATTCAAGAGGAGGTAGAAATTAGAGACAAAGAAACATAAGCAACCCAAAGTATCAGGGAAAAAGAAGAAGAGGCAGAACAAAATATTTCTAATCTTATGAAGGCTTGAGACAATAGTCTCACAATAATTGCAGCACTTGTTGAAAAAGTACAAAGTCAAGCCAAACAGTTGACATGGGCCAATAACAGGATAGATGATCAAGAAGAATACATTCAGGAGTTGACTGGCCCAGTGGCAACCATGGAACAAGGGATGCAAACAGACCCATACTTAGAACCAATTCCAATAGATATCCCTAAGGTCATGTTTCATTGGGAGAGAAGATGTCGGGAATATAAGGCTTCTAAACCAGTGCTGCAATTACAAAGGGAAGTGACTGCCGTGTCACAAAGAGTACAAACTTTGGAGAAAAAGATCCTTTAGGTAGCTTCCATTTCCTCTGAGATCCTATCTTGTAGACCCCCCAGTGGAAGTTATGCTCTATTTTTACAAGAAAGAATCCTATAGAGAAAGATATCTTTGATCTTGTCTAATCTAACTGAGAACATAGAGATTGGGATAGGCTTCATGGAGGCATACATGAAAAGTCCTAATGAGGATAAGGATTTTCTATGTGAGCTATATTTGCATGGTTTTTGCATTGATAATCATACCTTCCTTATCAACTATTTTGTAGGAGAATGCCAACTCAGGGCATTCATGTCACTGATGAGAAATCATCAGATTTGGAATGAAAGGATGGAGGCTTATATAAAGAAGGATGTAGAAACAAGCCTTTCATTAGAAGGGAATGTCCAAATCCCAAGGCTTTTGAAATTCATTTCAGGTTAAACATTTATTCCCCAAAAGGAAGGACCAAGATTTTGCCTTTATATCAGAAAAATTTACAGGAATGTTCTATTGATTTTGGTCTCCTCATAAACAATTTGTCTAATCAAATGCTTCCAGTGGAAAAAAGGTGGAACACTTTAACTACAGAACAGAAAATGAGGGAGGTAGTGTCCCTTGCAAATCTAAGGTTGTTTATGAGAAAGGCCAGAACAGTGTCCAAATTAATGGATAAATATAAAATAGAGTGGATAGGTGGCCATTTCAGACCTCCTCTCATTATTGAGCCACTACCTATCTAGGCTAAACAAATGGAAGATGCAAGATTTCAAGAATGGATGAAGTAGGTTGATCAATTCAGAGGGAATGGTAATACAGACCGCACCACTTGGCCCACTTATGTAGATGACTTCAATTTGACTAATAGAATATTCCACTTAAATAAGTCCAGATTATGAAAAGCAGGAGGACCTGCTAACCTTTAAGTTCGAGGGGATGATGAGTGCTAGGTAGCACCCATGATAATACACCTTTTTACCTCTCTTTTTCATCCTTCTTATTCCATTGTCCTAAAAATTGCACCAAAGTAGACTGATAAGATTTGTTCTAATTATATTAATGAGAGAAGAATTACCCAAAGTCATGATTTTTGATTGAAGGACTAATGTACATCAAATTAATGGAAATATGCAGTAATTCTCTCTTTTTGAATCTATAGGTGCAGGTGTTCAGGCAAAGGCAATTTTGAGCATCTCCGGAGGTGGTCCTATAATCTTCGAAGCTGACATAAGGATACCACACTAGTCTCCAATGTTTTCCAATATGATTGGAGAGATTTTGAGATAAGAGGACCAAGGGTGAATCATCTCTAGAGCTAGATAGAAGTCATAAACATATCTCCAGAGCTGCAGATAGAAGTACACACCTTTGGAGCCTCCTTAACGCAATGCAAATTTCAAGCGGTGCTACCAGTCAACACTTTCAATGGTAATTGGGGTGCTCCATGGATTACTCAATCAGCGCCTGAGTAATCGAATGAAGACTCTAGTTAACTGCTAGAAGTTTTATTTCTCTTTTTGATTTTGCATGAGTTCTCGATAAACTGATTAAGTACCTATATTTCAGGGCCTTGCTACCCAGTTGTTATTTGAAACTAAGACTCAGATTTAGTGAGACTGTTGTTCCACTAAAATCTATTTTAAACTACATGATTTTACTCTATAGTTAAATAGTTGGTAGAATAAGAGATTGATGCTATCTCATAGATAGACTGATAGTTAGGGTAAGTGATATCTCATTGCTAGATTAGATATAAATATATAAGGTAGCAGTAGAAGTAGATAGATAGAAGAGAATAATTGTAATCTCATTTTTGTCATAGATGCTTTTCTAAATACAAAAGGATACTGATGGGATTAGATTGAAGAGGAATTGTGATATTATATTCTTGTGCTGATTCATTACCTTAGTCTTCGGTCCTAAGGGTGTGGAGCAAGGGCCCACTCCCACCACCAAGGCAAAAGGCTAGTATTTGTTTGATTGTTATTCTGTTTCAGATTCTGCTTAGAAAGATAGTTACTGTTTTCTCATAGATAAATGTATGTTTCAGTTGTATGGATTAGTATAGATCAACATTAGCAATTCACCATTTTAGCTTTGTTTCCGGCATTCCTAGAATTTACTTCCATAGTAGATAAATCAATAGCATTAATTTCCTTAATAAGTAGAGATCATTAGAGTTAGTTAAATAGACTGGCAACTATGGGATTCCTAATTGCAGATAGCTGAGGACACAACCCTGGATTTGACACATGAAAATATGATTAAATGTCAAGGACCAACGACCCTTGTCACGCAGTGCAGTGGTGGCCATTTGTAGTTGAGGTAGTGGATAACAAAATTATAGCTAGGTGCTGCAAGGCAACAAAGGGTGTAGCTTTGCTGAAGAAGGTGGCAGGATTTGAGGTCGAATACGACTGGATGTGGGAACTGCTCGATCTCTACTATGCGGAGGACGATAATGCTTGAGCAGTGTGATGGTGCCTACATTTTATTAGTTGTTATACCAGTTGTTTTTCAAATCTTTCTATGTTTATGTCTATTTAGGGGTTGATGTCAGGGGTAGGAAATACAAGAATTGTAAACATATATAGAATAGGGTGGCAGGGTTTGAAATAGAATGAATAGGGAATTTTGTTTTAAGCCCTGGTATGAAAATCTTTTCAGTTGTAATGTTTAAACTCTCTGTTCAATTTTTGGTTAAGTATAATACAAAGGGAGTTGATCCCAAGTCAGCGGTTTACCAGAAAAAAAAATTGGCTAAAAAGAAAAATGCTCAAGAATTAGCTCTGGAGAAAATCAGAGGTAGTATAGAGGGGGAAAATAGAAGGTGATGACCAAAATGAATAGAGTCTAATTGCAAGTAACCAAATAGATACAACAGACTCAGAGGAGGTTATTGGGGATACTCCTAAAATTTTGTTTGAAGATCTAGAAGTAGCTAGATATGATAGGAATGAAGAAAGTCTTAAAGAGCTGCTGGTGGCTCTTTCTAAAAAAAATAGAAGAGAAAAAAAAGAGGAAATATATCAGGAAAGATTCTCTCTTAAACAAGGAATAAAGAACAAAGGGGAAAAACTCCCCAATTGCTTTCACAAGCTTGACAAGAAAAGAAAGCTAGACTTAGCAGATATATGTCAAACATGAATTGCTTTAGTTGGAATATTAGAGGTTTGGAGTCCCCAGACAGGAAATATATGATAAGAGATTTTTGCAATAAAATCTTGAAAAGTTGGATTTCCTTATGTTGCAAGAAGTGAAAGCCATTGGGTTTACCCTAGAAAACAATTTAAAATTTGTTTGGAGAGATGTTGAATGCTTCTTCTCTAACCATGATAAGGGTAAGGGGGGAATAGCTACTGTATTATCCCAGACTTATACTGAGATGAATTTTTAGTTTATCCAATTTGACATTTCGTCAAATACTTAGGATGAACAACAAAGCACTAACCAAACTGACATAACAGTAGAAGTAATAGACTATATACATTCAAATTAAAGATTTGAATGAAGTTTATAATTGCAGATTACTTTTAGATTATATAATGGAGTACACTGCTATCTATATTTAGAAAATTCTAAAGCATCAGACTGCACTAGATATACATACCAATCTACTATTGTAGGTCACATATCACTGCTGTAGTCATTCAAAAATTTAGAGATATGAATTGTTTCAAGTTCTAATCTTCCAAACATATTCCAGTGTCAATTTATAGCTAAGAAGAATCAATACCTACTGCTGCAATCGAATTGCTCTCTCTTCCCAGTTCCTTGTCTAAGCTCACAACTACTATCCAAACTTTCACTCCTTATGCATAATTTATTCTTTTAGATATTCTGACACCTCCAATACAACATTCACAACTCCTTCTCAATCACTAGAATGAATAAGACAAGATCTTTATATGTTCCCGCAACTTCTTATCCTTTTAAACCTCACAAATTCTCTTGCTGACTAGCTAAGTGGAATGGGGGTCCCACACCTATCAAATTTTGTTCCCTTTTGTCAACAACAAATATAAACTCAAAAACCACAAATCTGCTCCACTATGATATAGGAAGTACTCTTCATAAACCTAGGATTTCTCTTAAAAAATGTTTATAGCATATAAAATCCCTCATAAGGCGATTGGAAATTAGAGTATATTCATACAATCTGGGACCCGTGCTCAGCAATCTCTTGATGATAATAATTTATATTAAAAGAAGACCATGTTGGACCTTGTCAGAGATTGTCTCCTTATAAAGCAACAGCCTTTAGAATATTAATCTCATTCAATAGTATTCCAAATACTTATCACCTCCTTAATCCTTTATGAAATTTAGTAGTGGTGTATGAGGTAGTTGCGGCTACATGTAATATTATTATTAATTGCCTTATCAATGAGCGCCAAACAAACTTTCATGCCTTCTTCCAATCAGATTCCGTCCAGCTTCCAACACCATGATATCACTCAACATTTATGAATGGTCTTCAGCGAACACTCACATTCTTTTCAAATCTTGGACAACTCTATTTGAATGTGTGCGACTATCATATATATATCTTCAATTCCACCAGATGAATCAACTAACCAATAAATAATACGGTTGTGTTGAAGAAGCTTTCAAACCCTCAAATCATAATTAAAATACCAGAGAATATCTATGCATATCAATCTAGTATTACAAATTTATATTTTACAAATTTATATTTTACAAATCAATACATTTGCAAATAAAACTCCAGCATGAACAATATACTCAAATCTACATACAATGTATATCTTCAAATTTTTCAACAATGTCTGCAAACATAGATCTTTAATGAAACTCACAAATTGTCTCCGACCAAATACGAAAACCCAAATACAATGAAGCACAACTGTGAAATCTAAGATAATTTCACGTCAAGGTTGGTAAGGGAGAATCACCAAACCAACTTTTGCAAATGCAAGGGAACATCACCTTGACATCAACTGAATACAAACTTGACAAAAGACACAAACATAAACACAAGCATGATCCCAAATGGATCTCATCTCTCCTTTTAAACTTTCACAAATTAGGATAAGCCTAATTTTATTTAATGAAAGTTTGTGTGTACACAGTCACACTTTACATTTTTAAATGCTTTTACATCAACTTTTTAAATGCTTGTGTATACTAACACTTTATTTTATAAAGTGTTTTTTTAAATGACTCAAGTAACTTAATAAAATATTAATTTTATAAAGCAATTAAAAATACTTTATAAAATTAATTTATAATTAGAGCTTTTTTAAGTTACTTGCAAATATGAGGACATGACAACTATTCTGATTAATAAAAGATGGTCTAAATTTGTTATACAGAAGGGGTGTTCCCCCTGTAACAGATGTTTGTGGATTGTCTTACAAAAGGATAATCTAAAATTTGGTGTCTTCTCTATATATGCACCTAATGAGTACAACAATAAATCAGAGCTTTGGAAATGGATGACATATGAATTGCAAAAAGTCCCTTGGATTTTAGGTGGAGATTTCAATATGACAAAGAATGGAGAAGACAAAAGTGGAGGGAACAAGTGGGAATGGAAAGGTAATGAGTTATTTTTTTGGAACAGGTTAAAAAAAATGCTTAAACTTTTTTGATCCATTAGAAGGGAAAAAAAAGGGAAAGCAAGAGTATCTGGTTTACATGGTGTAATAGCCAGAAAGGTAATAGAAGAATGTATTCTAGATTGGATAGATTTTATGTGAGTGAAAATGGATTTTATTTTCAAAATATAAAAGATTTCATCTGTGTGGAGGTTATCCCTTCCACCTTGTCAGATCATCATCCAATTGGTGCAAAAATCAAGTTCAAAGATCAACAAGCTAAAACTAGAGTTAAAAAAGACAATATGTTCAAGCTCAACACTGCCCTTCTTCAAGACTCTGACTATCTGGAAGGTATCAAAAGTCTGAGAAATATTTCAAAGTCATTGTATTCCTAATCTAGCAGACTTCAATATTGGGATGCCTTACTGAAAAACTACAAATCCTTGTTTCAAACCATTGGGAAAAAATATGCCAAGGATAATAGGAAGGAAGAAGGAAGGCTACATGAAGAATTCCTAGAAACTGAAAAGAATCTGCAATTGCATGCAACTAATGAGGATTTGATTAAGAAGTTAGGGGAAGCTAAGCACAAACTTAGAAAATTTTAAACCTATAAAAGTCAAGGTGCTAGAGTCAGGGCTAGACTCAACTAGTTGAAAGAGGGTAATAGATGTACAAAGTACTTCTTCATTCTATTAAAATCCAAAAATCTAAAGAGAATATTGGGCCAAGTGTTGAAGATGATGTATGTTATATGGACAATAAAGATATGAAAGAAATTTTTAGGTCCTACAAATCTCTTTTTTTAGCTGAAGATGGAACCAGGGAATGTTGGGAGGCACAAAATCTTTGTAAAAGTTTATGCCTTAGGAAATTTACTCATGATATGGGTATAGAATTAAGTAAAGAGATCTCTAAGGAGAAAATAAGGAAAAAAATACAGACTATGGGAAATGGGAAATCGTCAGGGTTTGATGGAATTCCTATAGAATTTTACAAAGCTAATTCATAATGGGTTGTTGAGGACCTACATGAAGTTTATTAGGAACTTTGGGAGAGGAAATTAATAAGGGTATTATTAAGCTTCTTCCAAAAGAAGGAGATAAGACTAACAAAAGGAACTGGAGACCTATCACTCTATTAAATGTGTCATATAAAATAATTGTAAAAGTGTTGGCCATGAGATTAACAGATATTTTGCCACTTATTATTAATCCCACTCAAACAAGATTTATTAAAGGAAGATACATCTTAGAGAACCTAATAACTAGTTGGGAAGCCATGGATTGGGCCAATTTTTTTGGAAAAGATGCAGGCATACTGTTGTTAGACTTTGAAAAAGCTTATGACAGGATAGAGTGGCCTTTTGTGCTTATGATGTTGGAAGCCTTAGGTTTTCCTAATAAATATTGCAATATGGTAAAAATGCTTTTTAAAGATGCATCAATTCAAATTGATGTAAATGGTTTGTTATATGATTCTTTTAGAATGGAAAGATCTATTAGGCAAGGTTGTCCTTTAGCTCTTGCTTTATTTGTGATAGCTTCTAAAGCACTATACTATATCCTGAGGAGAGACTTAATTGAAGGGGATCTAAAAGGTACTACTCTTCCTAACAATGATATCTTGCTGAACATGCAATTTGCTGATGATACAACATTATTCCCTATTATTGAAGAGGATAATTTAAAAAGACTAGAGTATAGATTGAAGCTATTTTGTCAAGCCTCAGGTGCTAAGGTGTCATACTCCAAATCTATCCTGTTAAGTTGGAAAGAGGACCAACTGGATTGGTTGGAGCCAGACCAATGGCAATGGGGTGATTCAGATAAACAGGTAATATTTCTTGGCATTCCATTTCTGTTAATCCATCCTTGAAGAAAATGTGGAATTGGATATATGAAAAAATTGATAAGAAATTAGGGATGTGGGATAGGCAGTATCTCTCTATGGCAGGGAGATTGCAAGTTTTTCAAAAAATCTTATCTGCTTATTCCATTTATTATGATTCCACATGGATGTTTGCAAGCTATCAAATAAATATCATTCAGAAAAGAATAAGGGATTTCCTTTGGTCTAATGGAAAAGGTAACAAAAAAAGGCATGCGGTTTCTTAGGAGTGGTGTTGTCTGAGTAAAAAAATAGGAGGTTTAGGCCTTAAAGACTTAAAAATTTAGGGTACAACATTGGTTGCAAAATGGATTGTTAAGGCTTTGACGGGAAGTGAACCTTGGAAAATATTGATTAAGAATAACCTACAGAGATTTGTTCCAAAGAAAGCTAGAGACTAGCAAGGTCTGAATCTTCAAGACATTATTTTAGGAGAGTTTAGGATTAACCCTTCTAGGTTTGTTGTATTCTCTTCTATTTGGAAAGCCTCAAAGAATGTGAAACATTTCATTCGAAATAGAAATATCATTGATGGTAGCAACAATTACATTCAAGGTTGCAGGTCAATCCGATGGAATTTAAAGCACAAATACAAATTTTTGGCCCTGCTCCAAGGGTGCTCAGTGAAAAATGGCATAAACTGAGAATTGATTCTTTTGATGACATCATTGTGGACAACTCTTTAAAGAGTTGGAATCAAATTAGAACTGAATTTGGTGTTCATGAAACACAAAAAATAACATATGCTATCCTGTGTAATTCCATAAGAGACAACATTCAACAAAGTGTGGTATTGAAGAACATTAGTTGGGAAGATATGAAATGGAGGGACGGTTCAGAATTAGGGAAAATGAAACCTATAAAGTTGTATGAAATTATAACTAATTCAAAGGTGGTCTATGAACACATTAATTCTACTTGGACGATAGACTGGAGCCAAAAATCTTGTCTAAAACCATGAAAGTTATTTGGTCCAAAGTTATTGAGCCAAAGAAAAGTTGTTTTAGGTGATTGTTATTGCTTAAAAGACTGGCACTAGGGTTTGATAGTAATATGTGTTCCTTTTGTAATCTACCTGAAAATTATGATCATGTTTTCTTTGAATGCAAGTTTGCCCAGGATGTCTAGGGTTTTTTCTTGATTAGATTAAAGGGAGTGTTGTCTGATATCAACATTAGCAAGATGGATATCTTTTGTGGTTTTCTTGGTACTGTGGATAGTAATGTTAATATGTTTTGGGTTGTTTTTTCTACTGAGATATTGTGGTCAATATGGAAAGCAAGGAATGAAGATGAACACCAGGGATGGAAAAGACCTCTTACAGAGTCTTTTTTTAAACTCACATTTCATTTAATTTGTGAACAGGCTATTGCTACACTAAAGATACCTACAAATAGATTTATGAAAATCTTGGACGAGGGTTCAGCTATGTTATACAGGTCTGACATCCAAACAACAAAATTCTGGATGCATGACTATAAAAAAGTTGATCCAAGTTATCACAAGGAATATATGAAAATGCATAACAGTTACAACAAGCATTCATTGACAGACAATAAGACAGATGAGGAAATGGGAGTAGTAGAATTTACATGCCAGAATTTTGACATAGAAAGTAGTCTACTGAGGGTATCACCAAAAATAGATACCTTTGAAGTTTGGGACTCATTCCTTAGCAGTGATAACATAGATTATTGGAACAGAGAAACACTAATGATGGAAGAACAACAACAAATGGATACAGAGATGGAACAAGATAACAAAGACCTTGAACAAGACAGAAAATACAAGGACACAGGCACAAATGATAGCAAAAGATAGTGAGAGAAAGGATTAGAAACAGTGAAAATCTTCATATAAATCATGTTGTAATAGAGTTTTTGTTGTGATTCTATTTTAACTTGCTAGATTTTGTGATAAAAGGATATAATATATATGATGTAAATTTGATGGAATGGATCTCTTAGCCACTTAATGTACTTATCCTTCTTATTAGTAATATATATGCAAGTTAAAAAAACTCTCACAACTTAATGTTGTTCAAGGAAAAGTCCATGATATATGATAATTTATTTCCTAATTAGCTAATCATACTTTACCCTTTATAAAGACTCTTGAAAAAATGTTAAATTTGAATAGAATGAAGATTATCAAAAGATTTTTAATAATATGAAACAATACTTGATGAACTATTGGTGATTATGCTAGTTTTCACAGTAAAACATTATGGTTATATGTTTCAGCAACTAGAGATGGCATTGATAGATTATTGGCTCAAACTAATGAAAATGGAAAAGAACATGTGATATATTGCATTAGTCAAACATTTCTTGATTATGAGACTATAACTACCTCAATGGAAAAATTGTACCCCACATTGGTTTTCTCATCAAAAAAATTAAGATGTTATATGTTGCATATCAAGACTCGTGTCATAATAAAAAAAGGATCCATTGAAATACATACTTTCTAAAGCTAATATTTAGGATGTGTCAACCATAGAGTTATGTTACTAACATAAATTGGCCTTAAATTTACTAATAAAAAGTCTATTGAGGGTCAAGCAATGGTGGATCAAGTAGTGATTGCTCCTTCCTCTAATGATGTGATATCATTTCTAAATTCAAGCATATATTTACTATTGATTTTGCCTCTTCTCGAACTATGTTTTTTAATGGATCTAGATGTATGACATGTTCAAGAGTGGGAGAAATAGTGATTTTAGCCATAGGAGACTTGATCCCTTTATCATATAAGATTAATTTTTAGTGCACTAATAATATTATTGAATATGAAGCTCTAGTTGTAGATCTCCAAGTGGCATTATCCTTGAAGGTTAATTATTAAATATTCATGGGGATTCATAGCTTGTGGCTAGACAAATCACAAGGGATTATTATACAAAATATGCAAAACTAGTCCAATATCATGTGTTGGCTATGTAGTTGCTTAATTATTTTGACTCATAAATTATTTATGGCATCCCTTGAAAAGATGATAGACATATTGATGTTATGGCTAGCAAGCCATATTGATGTTATGTAATGAGTATGAGTGATGATGGTCCATGCTTTACATTTATTATTTATATATTACATAAACTTACCATACAAGATAGTTTTGCATTAGTATGTGCTATGATGATAGAGGAAGAATGATTTAATGACATTTATAACTATCTTGAATTAAGGATTTTCCCAAATGATTGTTCTAAAAATGTTCATGTATGAATTTGGAAATATGATACTAAATATTTGATCATTTTTGGAGTTATTTATCAATGAGATTAGAATGGATTATTTTTATAGATTAATTTGGGTTCTATTGGGGTCAACTCCAGGATATTTAAGGATCTTCCCAAATGATTGTTCTAAAATTTTTCATATATGAATTTGGAAATACGTTAATAAATATTTGATCATTGCTAGAGTTATTAACAATGATATTATAATGGCTTGTTTTCTTGATAGATTAATTATGGGTTCTATTGGGACCCACTACCTTAGAAAGAACAATAAAAAGGGATAATATCCACAATATATTATAAAGCTAGATAAGCTTAAAATCCTTATAAAATAACATCCTAGCTTGCAATAGACTATCCTACATTTTCTTATGAGATTGAAAGATCATTTAAGAAGAGACTTTGTTGCTAAAGAAAGATTTTATATTAGAGACCACTATCTAACCTCCTATTTAATGGGATATCTCTCCCAAATCTATATCCTCATCCTCCTCTTCATAATAGAGATCATCACTAGTAGTATCTAAAATCATAGACTTGGAATCTAAATTTTGTAGAAAAGGAAACTTCTTAGAATAGAACTCACTCAAAATCCCTAAAACATCCAATAATCAAAACTTTTGCCACTACCTATAAAATAGGCTTCAAGGATAGAGGTTTAAAAGGAGGAGAAGCACTATCCACCAATCTATCCTCTTTCTCTAGCTGATCACTTGCCAAGAAATCCTCTAAAAAAAGGGACATCCCTTCATGAGGAATGCTCAAAGATTTTTATGCTTTAGCTAAAAGAGACTCTTACATATGGTTATCAACAATTTGATGAAATGGTTTTACATTTTACCACTAGGAACTCTTGGTAGGGGTATTCATTTTTTATTTAGGCACAAATCTGATAAATGGAAAATATCAAAATACTTTCTACATCTAAAATAAAGTTTCTTGTAGTCAAGTCATTGCTTCCAAATATTGTCTCCCACTTTTAATCATATCTCAATTGGAAAACCCCCTAGTAAATCCACTTCTACCAAAATATGATAAAAAGTAGGATGTGAGAGCCCCAAAGTTTTAAAATATATAGAGATGAGCTTACTAAGGGTATTTCCAATGCTTTCTAGAGAAGATTCAATCTAGAAATATAGAGGTAGATTAGGCAACTTAACCCAAAATAATAAAATCTAGAAATTTTTGTTAATGAATTAAAATTTGGGTACCAGGGATTAACAAAGAGTGAAGTATTGCACCATATGGTATGCCCTTGGCAAGGATGAATTCTCTATCAACCTCCTTTTCACAATCAACATCCCTAAGCACATGGTATAATAATAATAATGGAGTTTGTAGGAAAAGGTTTCCAAGTATCAACCACCCATTTATGCAAATTGCATAGTCTAGGCCAAAGACTATTAAAACTGTGGATCAATTACCTCTTTGCATAATGTTTCAATCCCCATTTCTAGAAACAAAATTTTCTTAGCAAATTTTACCTACTTTCTTATAGAACCTTGTCATCATGGTAATATATTCTCATTTTTTGCCTAACTCAAAAGGAAGATGGCCATCCTTTGCCACTTATCTTACATCATCACTCATAGTATAGACAACTCTCAATGTATGCATATGATTAGGGGTAAATAAACCAACAACACCCTTAATTGTCTCACTAATATTCTCCTACAACGCATTAGGGTTTTTGATGTAGTCACAATAGGAGGGTCCAATGTAGGACTGTCCAGTCATGCAACCAAGAACAACAACACACACAAATCATCACAAACAATAGAGTTTCACATAAACTACTACAATATACTCATTAATATAATCTTGCACGATTATCACCATGTTACAACCATAAAGCTTACTACAATGGGCCCTCTTACATGCCATACCACAACCATTTGATTACAATATAATTCAAAAATAGATAGTTGCCATAATGGCTTCATATAATCACTACCAAACTATGGAAACACCACTTATAGAACTTTGCCACATAAGATGCATAATGATAACCAGTACAATATAATTTTAGAATTCTACCACTACTCCCCTATAATGACACCCACTTAACCCCCTACATGCTTCCTCAAACTATCTATATCATATACTCCTTGTACTTTTGTCCAACCTCTCATACCTCACCCTTTATTGCCAAAAAACTCACTCTCTAACCTTATACCATACTATGTATTCTTCAATTGCCTTCTAAAAATTCTCAAAAAAGTAATATGGCATCCTCAAGTTTTCCAAATGATCTATGCTGGCCACAAGATGGTGCAAAGCCTAAAACCACATGAAACGTGTAACCAACCTATTATAACAAACTTACAAATTCAAATGGTTAAACAGTTGAGAATCTCCATGTGGTGCACCCCACACATTCTAAATGGTTAGTAGAACCTTCTCAAATATTCACCCTTCAACACAAACTCAAAATAACCTTTCACAAATAGAAATGGTCCCAACTAAACTCAACTATCAACCAATAAATGCTCTCAAGCCAAATTACTAACTTTTACTCATACAATCATCCTCAAACTTTAACACCAAATAAATCAACTATAGAAAGAACTACTATCAAAACCACACAAGCCAATTCCTTAATGTGGTGAAGCGCACTAACTTTCCTTGCCACAAACTATTAACTACAAACTAGTAGACACACAAACTATTGAACTAAACCACAAATTCCATTTTCTAGATGTGATACAAGATTGCCACGATGCCTAGGGATGCACCTGCATTAGAATCCTAGGGTAAATAAAAAAATGAGTCCTTCATTTTCCAAGATAGTCTACCCGTACTTGGAGATTCCAACTTGCTCCTTCCACCTCCTCAAGTATGCCTCAAGTGATCCACCCTGAGTACTGTTTTCACCCATTTTATTAGTCACTCTATTCCACCAATCATCATCTGCACTACTTTTCTTTGGCTTCTATTTAATCACAACCCACTTGCCTTTTCCATCAATCGATCCCTCACATCTATCTACCTCCTTTCTAACTACCGCATACCCTTTTGTTATGCTCCCCACTACCACATGTTCCTCAACATATATCCTCATCCTCTTGTTCATCTATCCTATCCTTTAGACAACTTCTTTTTGGTGACACCCATTCTCACATTCTCTCCTCTATGCTACTTATTTTGCATTTGCGATGTTGCCAAATGTTCTCGTAATGCCACACATTTTTGGAATTAGCAAATATCACTCCTCCCTAATGTGTACTCTAGTTTTATTGTAAAATTTCCCTCGCTTTATATCAATGGCATTGACTTATGTTTCTATCCATCCTTCTGGATCATGTAGGAGTTAGCTCTCCCATCATACATAGCTTATCTATCAAATTTCTATGGCCTCTCCAATAGTAAATAGCACACATCCATCAATGTAATGTCACACAGAACCTCATCATAATATGCTCCAATGTTGAACTTCACAAAACATTATTCCTCTACCATAATTTTATCCCCTTGCTACAACCAACCAATCTGATGCATGAATATTTCATCCTCCTCAACCCCAATTTGTTCACCATCTCTATAGACACCAAATTGTCCGTGTTGCCACTATTCACTACCATATCACAACACTTATCACCATCCTTGCATTTGGTCTTGAACAAACTCTTCCTCTATGTCGGTTCACCACGCTTGTCACACCTCAAATCTCTCCTCAAAACAAGTGAATCCCCATATTCTGGGTCCCTTTATGAGATAGGTGACCTCTCATCCCCAAATGTAACTTGTGTCCTACCTTCAATCCTCTTTCCTTGGCACTCAAATGCCCTATGTTCCTCTTCTCGACACTTGAAATAGGTTCCCCTAAAGAATTTCTACCTTTTCCTCTTGTATCCTCCTCTACCTTGCTAGGAATATCCTCCATGTTCTTGCTAGTCCTCTCCGTGATAGTATCTTCTACTCCATCTTTTTGGTAACCTCTACCAACATCTCTGCCTCTGCATTAGTCATTGTTGTCATCTCCCCTACTGCTACAATAGAAAATATCATATTCTTCCTCTCCATAGTGGGAATTTTAGCCTTCCCCTTTATTGCAGTACTAGATACATCTTCCTTGACCCCTTGGGGTTTCACCTCTGTCACTGCATCTCAATTTCCTATTGCCCCACCTCTCTTTTTCTCTCTTTGTCATCTTTGTCTATCCTTGTGTTTCTGGTTTAGCTTCTTCTTTGTGGTGAGTGCCAACTCGTAGGCCTCCTCTATTGTCTAGATATTCCACATACCCAACTCTCCTTGGATAGATCCCCTCACTCCATTGACATACTTCACCAATTTCTTAGCTCCCTCTTCATGGCACCCTAACCTAATTATTATCTAGATAGTATGTCTTAATTTAGTCCTTCATAGTCATGTTTCTCTACTACAAATTGTGCATCTCCTTCAATATTTCCAACTGGTAATTCATCATAATGTACTTGGACTTTATCTTTTCCACCATCCGGTCCCAGTTTTTAATGCTCAACTTACCTCTCCTATTCCTCTCCAACTAAACTTCCTTCCACCATATCGTTGCATGACCTTTTAGCTTGGTTTTCATGAATTTCACCCTATCCAAGTTCATAATATTCTCATACTCAAGATGTTCCTCTAGATTAGTGATTTAGTTTATCAGCTCCTCAAGATCCAAATTCCCAAAATAGTTCAAAATGCCTATGACTATGGTCCTCTTGTCAATGCTAGTTATGGCCTTCAGCATCCTCTCTTCCTTATCCTCTTCACTTCCACTTGATTCTACAAGATCTATCTCCTACTCTTCATCACTCTCCTCAACCCTAGGATTAGGGTTTCTTTTGCAGTCTTGTTCCAAAACATCCATATGATTTTGCATAGCCTTCAACATCACATATGTCTCCCCATTCTTCCTACAACATTAATAACACCTCACCCTCTCTTTGGTAGTATCTTGATGAGAAACAAGGTCAATGATCTATCTATAATTACCCTAGAATTACCCCTTTGTAAATTGCCTCACAATCCACACTCTATCTATAAACCTCCATGGACTACCACAACTCAAACTTTATTTAATTCCTACAAAGTACAAAAAACAAATGTGGTGCACCTCCAATGCTTATGCCTTTAGCCACAACTCAAATTTTAATCAAACTCATTTTTAGGAAACTACATTGATCAAGTGTGCTCACATCGACACCCACACTCCAACAATCTTCCCACAATCCTGTTGATAACTGAGAGGGGGGGTGAATCAGTTATCCTAATTATTTCTTTCTGAACTTTATTAATAATCAATGTAACATTAATTCAAATGAGCAAACATAACCATGAAATGGAAATACACATGACACAATATTTTTGACGTGGAAACCCTGTTAAGGGAGAAAACCACGGGGTGATTAACCCAAGATTGTATTCTCTGTTAGAAGAATGGAAATACAAAATGGCACTTGCCAATTAGGGCTCACTGCCCAAGCACACTACTCACAAGAAGGTACACTGCCTATAAGAGACACACTGTCTACAAAAAGAGTCTTATACAATACTTGAACTGATTGGTAGCATCCACATATGCTGGGGTTCAGTTTCGGTTAGGCTCAGTACACTGATTTGCTGCACTTCATCTTTCCTCTTCTCTTATGATGCTTTCCTTTCACATACCGGACCTTCCTTACTACTTCTGCTCTACTCTACTTTTATTCGCACATCACATATCACAACACCACTTCTCACAACTAAATCCATCCTATATATATCTGCACAAGTGATTTCATCATCTTTCTAGTTGGCACCAGAATAGTCAATATTTTCAATAGACTCTGATCTGTCAGCTGAATCCTTGCATACCAAGTAATGCGGATCAAGGATATACTTGTGGAAATCATTAACCATATCAGCCAAACATAATTCATGCCTTCATAACCTTTACCAACATCAGTAACACATCTGGAATAATGTCTGATGTTCTGCTAGTCAGTTCTTCCTCTGTTCACACTGCCAATTGGGAACCTGGTACTTAAGCATTCATATCTCTTTATCCTTTCCACACTGGAGGCTCAAACCTTGGAATCTATCAGTCAAGATAGTCCTCTTGACTTCCCCAAATCTGCACTTTACCAAGATACTTCCTCTGAGAGATCCGGACCTGTCTGTCGGACCTCGCCACATGCTTTGTTCCTGTTTACCGGATCACAACATTCTTCACTCTGACTTCTGGTAGAGACATACCATGTCTTGCGGATGTGTGGGATGAACTTTGTTGCCATCAATGACAACAATCATGAATCCATATAGTGTCTCTTGCCAACAATCTCCACCTTTGGCATTGATGGCAACACTTAGTGAAAAATGACTAAGTGTTTACACTATGCTCCCCCTTGGCTGATGCTCTATTTTTATATACATTTTCCGGAGCTCCCCCTTAGTTGGATTCCTCATTTTTCACTGCTCTGAACTCCCCCTTTGACATCAATGGCAAAGGGTAGGGTCCGCATACCAAAAGTTTCAAAAAATTTAACTATACTTAGCCACATATTACATACTCACATAAACTGAAGAATGTCTGCAAAGGATGTCTTCAATTGGACGAGTTCTATAGCCCAACTTTGCTTCATTCTATCCAAAATTGAAATGTGACCACTCAACAAAAATGCAAAAGCTTCTACCCTCTTAAGATCTGTCGGATCATTGGTTTGGGCGGTAGTCTGAGCATCACTTATGGCCTCATGCATGGCCTCTAACTTAGGGATAATGATTCTTCTAAGTTCACCCATCTGGCTAATTATGTTCTTCTTTTCCTTCTCAAAATTCTTTATTGCATTTGTGATTGCAATAGTCTGACACTCTTGATTGACTATGGAGGAAGAGAGAGGATTAAAACTTTGAGACAAACTTAGTAGTTTATCCTCTTTCTCTTTTATTTTCTTCTCAATCTCTACTGTTGCTTTGGACCATGAAATACAAAATTTGTATACTTTTCCGCCATCTAGAAGAGCATTTTCTAAGCTCTTTATCCCTATACTCTTATTTCTCCTATCATTAGTTATCAACCCTTGTACCTCTGATAGTCTTTTTGCAAGAAATTCCTTCCAGACCTTATCTTCTGCTGACTTCTCTAGTGAATCAAAATGTGTGCTAACACTATTGACTAGAGTTTTGAGATTACCAGATGAGGAGGCTGTGGGATCTTTCTGAAACGATGGCATAATCTTTTCTAGCACTCCGGAAGCAGCTTCTATCAACTCACAGTCTTCCATGTGAGACTTTAGGAGTTTTTCTTTAGCCTTGGCATTAGCAAATGAAGCAATCTTCATTGTCTATACCGGAGAAAGAGAATCAAAGTTAAATGGTCCTTGTAGAAGCTCCGGTTCATCAATCTCCATTGTTTCTTTGTTCAGGAATTCTTGGACAGTTTTTGCAGTGTCTCTTGTCGGAGACAAATGTTTCTTCTCTTTTGCATTCTTAGGGCTGTCCCTTGGAGCTTTCTCTCCTTCCACATTCTTACCAGTATCAATTGTGGTTTCCTCTGTTGGGGTCTTCTCTTCCTCTGCAACCTTGGTATTGTCAACTTCTTTTTCCTTCACTCCTGCTTCTTTCTCCTGTATTTTGTCTTCTCCTTTAGATCCGGAAGCTGTAGGGGAAACTGGAGGAGAGATATTTGTTTGTTCATGAGCCACCTCTTCCGGAATAGAGGATTCTGAGCCCTTGTCTTTACCAGAGTCCTCTGTGATGGGAATGTTGAACTTTTTAAGAGTATTTCAGAGAATCTCTTCAGTCTCTTTTGCCACTCTGTCGGTTTCACCAAGCATGTGTTGATTCATCCTGGCTTTGCTCCGGAACTCATCCTTGCACTCTTTAAAGATCATATTCATTTGCTGCGGAGTGATTGAAGGGAAGAGTTGAATGGCGACCTGTTCCCAGATCTCGAGGTCTTTTGATTGAGCATTGTTCTTCCTCATTTCAAGCCTTTTCTCTAAGCTTTTGGGAATTAGAGAGATTATTTCAATAAAAGCTTTGTTGTAAGTGTTCAAAAAATAAACTGTGGCTTCCTCCAGAATCTTTTTATTTGCTTCATTATATTCATCATAAAATTCTGTTAAGGGTTGTAGGTTCCCATCCATAGTGACTGCTTTTACTACAACGTCCAAGGATAGAGTGGGTTTTTCAGCAAATTCCTCTTCCTTCTCTTCTTCTCCTTGATCGGTAGAATGTTCATCGGATGATTTCTTCTTCTTCTTCAGTTTCCTTATCTCTTCATCTGATTCAGTTTCCTCATCATCTTTTAGGCTAACATAAGACCTTGTTGCCTTTTTCTTTGTTCTCTTTTCTCCTTTTCCAGATGATTGTGCTTCCGGTTTAGATGCCCTTGAGCTTTTGGCAGTGGCAGGTGCAGATCTCTTAGATAATCTAGTCTAGGTGGAGGTTTCTACCGGAGCACTTTCCTTGCTTTTCTTTTCTGCCTCTTTCTTCTCTTCCTCAGCCCTTTCCATCTTTTTCTTGTGGGCATCAAGTGCCTCCTTTGAGATGCCAAGGCCTTGGGCAATATTTTCTACCTCTTTTCTCACCTTCCTCTTGATTTCAGGTTCTCTGAGTTACACATGAATCTTTACACTCAGCTCCTCAAAGGTTCCAAATCTTTCTGCTTTTGAGTCCTTTGGCTGACTGAGCATGTGTTGAACATGTAGCTCTACAATTTGTTTATCAACTTCATACCCCATAGGCATGATCCAGACTGTCCTTGGCTCTACTGCCTCCATTAGGCATTGATCAGTGTCTACCATGAAGCACACTGTATCCTTGTATTTCTCAACCACTGATTTGGGGATTCTTTCTCTGATTTGCATTGTATTTTGAAATTTCTTGAAGTAACCCCACAAAGCTATATTCCTTGGCTTAGCATCCCCAAGTTCATGCAAGTAGTCTCTGATCTGAATTTCTACCGGTTTGTCATTTTGCCATACCCATCCATTTGATCCAGGCAGCTCATTCATGAAGTAGAAAAATAGACATAGTATTAGTCCACCATATTTAAAGGAATTCTTCTTGTCCTTTTTGATTTTCTGTATGTTTTCCATTAGTTGGCTCAAAAGAAGTTCACAGAGATCATATTCTGCATTCTTTCTCAGCATCTCATAAGCAGTATATACTGCAGTTCCAGATACTGAATTCTCCCTCTGGAGTGATATATCTTGTATCCTATTATCATAGATGCAAACTTGACATCCGGGTCAGTAATATCTTTAATGGTCACTGCCCTATTATCAAATCTTGATCCGGTGGCCTCAGTTACAATGTTGTTTTTGACAGATTTGAGGACAGGTATCCCTCCAGAGGAGTATAAACCAGTTACTGCCCTAATTGCCTCCTTTGTGATCTTGCAAGATCTATTCAGCCATAGGAAGTTATTATGCACTCTACTCAATACATACCAGACCCATTCATCTTCTTCAAAGCAGGGGAAATGAATGAACTGATCAAAATGTTTCTCCCAGATGCCCTTATATTCTGGTTTAAGCTCAAAAGTATCATCTATCAATTGTTTGTGATAGATGTCTCTCAGTTTGAATTCCCCAAACTCTTCAATATTTGCATGTATGTAAACCCTAATGTCTTCTGTGTGCAAAACGCCATGCGGAACACTAGAGAATGCTCCTAGGGGATCTACCTCCAATGATTTGTATGGATGTTTCTTGAATTTAGGGCGGGGCCTATCAGAGATCTTTACTATATTCAGAGTATACATCTTTCAAAGCTTTGCAGAGAGATATTGAGAATGGAAAATACCTTTTGCGCCTTTTGGTTTCACGTAGTTGACCAGATTGATTTCTGGATGAATTGACTTCTGCAAATGATCTTCGATGAAGTTGTGGAATTTTGTTGCAGAGCTTCACTTTTTGTTTCTTCTTAAATGCGGAATGAACAAGTGATTAATGAGAAAAACCCTTATATTGCTCCGCAAACCCTAATGTTAGGTTGCAATAAATGCTCGACCTAAGTTATTCCGATTTGCCTTATTCAGATGACTTGGAGAACCGGATCAATCCTAATCTTTAAACATCATGCAGATCTTCCAGATCTTTACCATAGTTTGTTTGGATGTTGCCCTTATGAACCCTACAATCCGCAACTCTTCTTGTGCCAGTTCCGACACCGGTTGACTGGCTGGGGGAACAAGGTTTTCTTTGTGTCTCCCCCCTGAACCAGAGCTCACTTCTTAATTTGCGGAAGGAATATCAGCACCAGAGTCTGGTGCAGATCCAACCTCTACATTCTCTATACTTTTCTTCACCCAAATCTTGTTCATCTCACTTTTAACTTCATCTGTATTCACCTTTTGTTTACCCTTATCTTGATGATTATGATATACCAGACCTCTTTTGTCTTGATTCTTGCTTCTACAAAATTTTGCACTATGACCGGATCTATTGCAGATTTGGCAAACAACATTTCTTTGCATATTTGACTGATATCCTCTTGATCTGCATTGATTAGCCATATGACCTATTCTATTGCATGCAAAGCATCTACCATTGAATGATTTGTTCATTTGCATATTTCTGCATTCATGAGATTTGTGACCATACCTTTTGCAGTTAAAACACTATTCGGAGAAAGATGAATTAGTCCGATTCATTCTCTTTCTACACTGATTAGCTTTGTGACCAAAGTGATTGCAGTTGTGGCAGTATCCATTGAAGGATGGATATCTTTGAGCATTAGGCTGTCTTACCGGAGGTCTTCTAGGCCTATTCCATGGATTTTCTGATCCAAAATTCTTCTGACCAGATCCAGAGCTTTCTCCTTTCTCATATCCCAAACCACACTTGTCATCTACCTTGTTTTGACTTCCAAGAAGAACTTCAAGTTGAGCAGAACTTATCTTGAATTTCTCTTTATACTCATTTGATGTTTGAAGATCCCTTTTGAGAGAGACAATTTGATCCTCAAGTTTTTCTTCATTATCTTTAGCATCTTCAAGATCAGATTCAAGATGTCTGATAATTCTATCCATCTGGTGGCAATCTTCTGATTTCTCCTTGAGAGATTGTCTTAGATTATCTTCAATTTTTCTTTTCTCTTCAACTTATTGGGTAAACTTCATGACTCCTGATTCCATTTCATGTCTTACCATAATGATTTCTTTTGATAACTTTTCACACAACTCAATTTTTTCTTTTAGCTCTTCATTTGCATTATTTGCTTCACCTTGTCTTGCCAATTGCTGAAGTAGCTCCTTTCTCTTTTTCATAGAGAGACTTAATTTGTCTTTTAGTTCTCTCATGAAATCATCAGCCTGTTTGAGTCTTTCCTTTAATTCATTTACTTCAGAGTTTGACTGTTCAAGATCATCAAGGGAAGTCTTGAGTTGCTCCCTTAAACCATATGCATCCATTTGAATTCCCAGATCTTCCTCAAGCTGTTAGGCTCTGTTAGGAGGAACTTGGCTCTGATACCAATTGTTGATAACTGAGAGGGGGGTGAATCAGTTATCCTAATTATTTCTCTTTCTGAACTTTATTAATAATCAATGTACCATTAATTCAAATGAGCAAACATAACCATGAAATGGAAATACACATGACACAATATTTTTGACGTGAAAACCCTGTTAAGGGAGAAAACCACAGGGTGATTAACCCAAGATTGTATTCTCTGTTAAAAGAATGGAAATACAAAATGGCACTTGCCAATTAGGGCTCACTACCCGAGCACACTGCTCACAAGAAGGCACACTGCCTACAAGAGACACACTGTCTACAAAAAGAGTCTTATACAATACTTGAACTGACTAGTAGCATCCACATATGCTGGGGTTCAGTTCCGGTTAGGCTCAGTACACTGATCTGCTGCACTTCATCTTTCCTCTTTTCTTATGTTGCTTTCCTTTCACACACCGGACCTTCCTTACTGCTTCTACTCTGCTCTACTTTTATTTGCACATCACATATCACAACACCACTTCTCACAACTAAATCCATCCTATATATATATATATCCACACAAGTGATTTCATCATCTTTCTAGTTGGCACCGGAATAGTCAATATTTTCAATAGACTCCGATCTGTCAGTTGAATCCTTGCATACCAAGTAATGCGGATCAAGGATATACTTGTGGAAATCATTAACCATGTCGGCCAAACATAATTCATGCCTTCATAACCTTTACCAACATCAATAACACATCTGGAATAATGTCTGATGTTCTGCCAGTCAGTTCTTCCTCTGTTCACACTACCAATTGGGAACCCAGTACTTAAGCATTCATATCTCTTTATCCTTTCCACATCGGAGGCTCAAACCTTGGAATCTATCAGTCAAGATAGTCCTCTTGACTTCCCCAAATCCACACTTTACCAAGATACTTCCTCTGAGAGATCCGGACCTGTCTGTCGGACCTCGCCACATGCTCTGTTCCTATTTACCGGACCACAACATTCTTCACTCTGACTTTCGGTAGAGACATACCATGTCCTATGGATGTGTGGGATGAACTTTGTTGCCATCAATGACAACAATCATGAATACATATAGTGTCTCTTGCCAACAAATCCAACCTCTACTTTAATACCAAATGATGAAGTCATGATAGGAGGGTCCAATGTAGGACTACCCAACCATGAAACCAACAACACACACACACACACATACCCACAAATCACCACAAACACCATAATTTCACATAAACTACTACAATATACTCATCAATATAATTAAGATTGCATGTTATCATTGTGTTACAACCACAAAGCTTGCCACAATGGACCCTCTTACATTCTAGGCCACAACTATTTGAGTAATCAGATTTCAAAATGAATAGTCACCATAATGGCTTCCTACAATCACTACCAAACTATAGAAACACCATTTCTAGAACTTTTCTGCATAACATGTATAATGATAATAAGTACAATAAAATTTTAGAATTCTACCACTACTCTCCCATAATGATACCCACTTAACCCCCTATATGCTTCCTCAGATTGTAGTCCACATCATACTCGTACCTTTACTCAACCTCTCATAACTTACCCCTTGTTGAAAACCCACTCTCTAACCTTCTACCATACTATGTCTTCTTTGCTTGCCTTCTAACAATTCTCAACCAAGTAAATATAGCATCCTCAGGTTTTCCAAATTATTTTTGTCAACCACAAGATGGCGCAAAGCCCAAAACCACATGAAAAGTGTTACCAACCTATTATAACCAACTTACAAATTCCAATAGTTAAATGGTGGAGAATCTCCATGTGGTACACCCCACACATTCTCAATGGTCAGGACAACCTTCTCAAATATTCATCCTTTAGCACAAACTCAAAATAACCTTTCACAAATAGAAATTAGTCTCAACTAAACACAACTGTCAACTCACAGATGCTCTCAATCCAAATTACTAACTTTTACTCATCTAATCATCCTCAAACTTTAACACCAGATAAATCAACTACAAAATGAACTAGTATCAAAATCATAAAATCCAATTCGTCAATGTAATGAAACATGTTAACTTTCCTTGCCATGGACTATTAACCACAAACTAGCAGACACACAAAATATTAAACTAAACCATGAATTCCATTTTTTAGATGTGATATAATATTACCACAATGCCTAGGGATGCATTTGCATCAGTTTCTAGAAAATAAGTTCTTCCCTTCATTATACAACCTCATTGTGTAGCTTTTTTATTGTAATGGCTTGTTGCTTAGATGTTTGGATGATATCAAATTTTCATTTTCCTACAAGAAGCCTATGGGGGCATATGTGGAGGTCACATGAGTGCTAAGATATTAGTTCAAAAATCTCTATACATGGGCTATTATTGGAGAAAAATAGAAAAAAGGTTCATATGACTTTATTCAAAAGTGTGCACCATGTCAAACACATAGTAATATCAAACATGCAACTATACATGATCTCTATCCTTTCACCTCACCTTGGCCATTTTTCACATGGGGATTAAACCTGGTAGGTAAGATTGCCCCAAATTATTTTTATGGACATACATTTATGATTACTAGTACCTATTACTTTATAAAATGGGGAAGTGATACCCTTGAAGTCTACTACAAGAAATGACATGTGTCTTTATCGTGGATAATCTTATTTCAAGATTCAACTTGTCATCTACTAAATTGTGACCAATAATGGAACATATTTTTTTAGATATAATAATGAGGGTTTTATAGGGGCCCCCACCCATGAAAGAGAATTTACATAGCTTCCAACAATTGATAAAAATGATAAAAATCAAAATGCCAACAAAGGGCTACAACAAGGATAAAAAACCATAACCACCTCCAAACATTACACCAACAAACTGTTAACCTTACCTACTAACTAAAACTCAAGAGAAAGGGATAAAACACTAAGCTTTATACCACCCCCACCTCTCCCTACCACTAAGCACAACCTGACTAGAGTCCATCGCTTCCTCCACCCAAGGAGCATTTTTATTGCTAGAATGACTAATGTATTCCTCCTACCATGGGGAATCTTACTCCATAGCATATTTCTTTACGATGCCTAGAGTGATGAATAGAAGAGGCACAAAAGAAGGGGATGATATAATCACTCCCAAGCTCGAAATGCCCATGGTGATGGTGCACATGTATCCCTAATAACACTCTTCCCACATCATCATAGTAAGCTTTGAGAACCCTAATTTCTCATCACATATCCTCCAACACATTTGGCAATTATTTCCTCATTGACAAATATGTTGAACCGACTCCTTCTACTACCATAGCTTATGACAGGGTGTCGTTGAACCTTGTACTTTAACTGATTTATCAGTTTTTCAACCAAGGTAGTGTCCAAGTCTATTTGCAAAAGGAGACTAGGTATCTCAATACATCAGTGTTTGGACTTTTAACATGAAAAGATAAACAATTTCTAAACTGAAAAGCACTTAAAAACTAATCTAGGAAAGATTTTTGACTAGAAAGCATGTGAAATTTATCTATGAAAGCATGAAAACTCTAACTATGATAATGAGCAATAAACTAGAAGCTTAATTTCTTAATACAAATTCACAAAACTTTGGAACTTCAAAACCTTTTTCAATCATGTAATGGAAATTACATAGTTGATTTCAAAACCACAATACTACAGAACTACTATAGAATACTCAACACACCTTAAAGACAAAGAATTCAATACTAACAAAACTTATAACTAACACATACATCACATAAAGAACAAATGCTTATATATATGAATCCTTCAAGTGGCCAACTCTCTAGATTCTGCTGTAAAAACTTGTAAAGATTCAAAATATTATTCGTAACTCCAACAGTTCTATCACACAATATGCAGAATTTTGTAGAGCTATTTGAAAATCATAACAGTCTATTATCTTGTTGTGTCCTTTTGAATTATGGAACAATGCTATATATTTTCTATTCTAAAATTAAGCATAAGATCTAGAAGATGGCATTTTTAAACATTTGTCACTATAAAGTATTAACTAAAAACATTGAATTCTTAAGAAGTCTTCTTTGATAAAACAACTAAAAAAGGATTCGAGTAGGAGATCTCACATATAGATGTCTTTTCTAAAACAGAAGAACTGATCATACTTCATGTGAGGAATAATAAATAAAACTAAAACTTCTATCTGTGCTACTTAGGACTCTTTCCGAAGTCTCCAACTTCTAGAGCTAGATTCATGGAGCACTCTTTTCTCTATAAAGTCTTCTTTTCCTCATTGTGAGCCCTATTTAATAAAAATAGTTCCTTTACAACCACACTTCATTAGTTTCAAAGTTTAATCTAGTCAAAATGGAAAATGAAGTATTTATACATCATTTTTAAGTAATAAACAACAATTTATCATAAAAACCAAATAATATTGGAAAAGTAGGCTTTGTCGGGCTATGGAAAAAGGATCATTTGGGTTGAGGATGATGAAAGTAATTTTTACCTCATAAGCTTACACCTCCAAACTAGCACCTAGTTTATATTTGGAACCACCATCCCTGTAAATTGATAAAGTAGGATGATATGAGGATCCATAGCTGAACTTTCACATTCAGAAGAAAGAGTACTAAATTTGCAATGAAATTCTCCCCAATAGCCACTTTTAAGTGTTTGTTATCCCTTAGAGCTAGCTTTCCCAACATAGATTTAACAAACCTTAACATGGTTGAATCCTTAAAGGAAAAATACATTGTAAGTGGTGATCATAAATACCTCCTTATGACATGATCTCTCCTTCATCGCATACCAACAATATATCTTCCATGATTAATAGCATCCTTAATACTGTATCAACCTACTAGAATCACTAGCACTCTTAGAAAGAAACATTACCCAAATATAGAATGAAACCTTAACCACTCGTTAAAGCTTCATAACTTAGCCACCAACAAGTAGCCTAGAATTAATGAGCTGATATAAATCTAATCAAGCCAAAGAGCTCCAAGTATTTCTCAAGACATACACACTACTTCACGTGCTTTACAAGCTATCACCTTCCTGCTAATGATAACCATATTAATTATGCTTTAATAAAACACTTTGGGTTTGAGATAATTCTACATCTTTAGCCAATAAAATTACATCTATTAACCTTAGAAATTATGCTCCAAACATGCATATTTAGCACCCTACACTTAACACAAAGTCTCACCGTACTATACACTAATCCCTTCACATACATTCGCCACTTTGAATTGCACGAATTGATATAAAACAAAATATATCCTAATGCGAAGACCCCCACATTTACTAGGGGGTTTTAAAAATAGTTTAGAATCTAAATTTGGCCAAGTCTTTGAACACTAACTATAAGTTATCTAATTAGTTCTTGTTGCACTCCCTCGTTCTCTAATAATTTAGCCACAATGTTGAATTTTCTTTTGCAATAGACATAAATAATATATTCAAAATCCTAACTCAAGATTAACACCTTCTCAACATACTGGTTAAGCTTCTAACTCAAACTCTCTCCCTTGAGCATTGTGTTAATTACAATCATAGTCCCCTTCTACAAAAAATGCTTTGCCTTCAACATATTGGTTGTTCCTAGCCCTGATAACATTGCTTCCCATCCCACCTCATTATTGGTGTGTCTAACTAGGAAAAGAGGCCCACCATAAACCCATTTACTTTTCAAGTTATGTAACACAAAATCTCCTCCTGCCAACGCTAGATTGTTGCCCCATTAAATTTAACTTTGTGCTTCCTTCCAAGGGAGGATACCAATAAATAGGATTGCAACTTCCTTCTACCTTTTGCTTATAGTCCCTCTAGATTTAGAGCCCCTTATCCCATGAATGGGGGAATAATTGAACATCTTTTAAGAATAAGTAAGAAAATAATTTCTTAGAAAAATTACATATCTAACAAAGATTTTCCACACCCAGATACCCAAAAGGTAATGGACAAGTTGAGGCAACTAATAAAATCATTGAGCAAATATTGAGAAAAAATATCAATAAACATAGAAAAATTAGCATACACAATGTATTCTCGAATTATGGGCCTATTGAACAAGCATTCTCACTCCCATGGGGTTCAAACCTTACTAATTATCTAATTATCACAACATAGTTATCATGCCTATTGTTACATGATTTTTTATGCTATATGTGTTTACATGCTTAAATCAATGATTCGATTATTTTACTATTTTATTGAATGCATCATTTCTCATCTCCTCCAATTCCTTACATTTGATGGATGTAACCAATTGAAGAGGAGAATATATTTTCACTAACTATTGTTAAAATTTTAGGTAGTGACTTGCGCTACATAGACTTATCATCATACCTACATGGTTCTTTATCGCATTACACACCTGCAATCGAGAAAAGTTCTAGCACATTTTCCACATTGATTGGAGTTTCATGGGCATATTGAATATGCCATATCACACTTTTTCCACATTGAATGGAGTTTGATGGCCATAGCGAGTGTGCCATATCACATTACTATAGCTAGGCATATCACATTATCCACAATCGAGTGGAGTCACATGGCTATATTGAATGTGACATATCCACATTGCCACAATTGATCATATTATTTTTTATATTGCTTTCTACACATGTGGAATTTCTAACCCTTCTCTCTCCCTCTACTTCATATTTTTTGTATATACTTTGAAATACATCCTCATTTTAGATTCACATGCACCTTAAAGTGGAGAAAATATGCAATTGAAGTTTTCATACCCATGCCAATTCTTATTTAGTTTTGGGCCCATTTTCATGAAATGACTTAATACACTTACATATTGACAAGTGGCACACTTTTCTAAGTTTGGATCATTACCTAATATTTAATCATTATCTATCTCACATTCATTTACACCTACTTCTCTACATTCACACTTATCCCATCTTTATTTTACACACTTCAACATATTCACCATTATTAGTCATTTATTGCACCTCATTCACACCCATGTCCACACATTCACTCCATGCATCCAAAATAGCACTCTACTACCTTGGGTCAATCATAAGTGCATGGGATTGACCCCAAAATTCAAAGTTTCAAATTCAAATGTTAAAACCCTTACTCTTTCCTAATAGTTGTTACAAGATAACTTGGTAAATGTTTGCATGACTTATTGCTATGCCTTGGTATTTAAAGACAATTCATGTGCAATTAATTCACATGGGACTAAAAGGTCAAATCTGTAGAGCACACTTTATTTTATAAGGGACAAGGAATTAGAATCTACATCAAAATCACATAGGCCATTTGCATGCTTAAGAATTTTTCTTTGATTATTCACTTAGAGTTTTAAAGATGGTCCAATAGGGGGTGACCTAGGGGAACTGGACCCTTGTGATCTAAAAAATTGCTCAAAGGCATTTTAAAATACTATCTTGACAAGATCAAGCATCAAAAAGATGAAAGAAAGTCCCTATTCTACTGCAACAATCTACTAATTTGACCCCATAAACATCTATTCATATTTGTGCCACATATTGGTTTCACACAACTTGAGTTCAAACCTAAGGGGCTTGAGAATGAACTACATCAAATCCTATTTGTTTTTACTTTATCACATTCACCAACCAACAAGCATTAAATTTTTGTACTGCAATAAATGGAATTTATGTGGCCTCAACATTAATCCTCCTTTATTGTAGCCAAACCTAAGTACCTCCATCTATTGCATTTAATTTCAAAATAATCATTTATGGCTATCATCCTAGCTTTGATTAGTCTAGGCCAATTATGTTTTTAATTATTTGCATTTATTTAATTAGCCTAGATTATCTATGTAAAGCAATTTATTTATTTACATGAATTAATTTAGATATAAAAGGTTAGATTCTTGAAACAAAAACAAAACATATTGAAATAAATGTTATAAATGATAAAAGAGGATGTAAATGCTTAGCTTTATGTGTGACAAATGACGGTCTATTGTAATACAATCTCAGTGATCCAATTCAAGCTTTTACTATCAACCCTGCACTATGTCAAAAATGGCATGCACTATATTTTAGTTCCATCCTACACTTGCAGCCTTGAACTGCATATTTTGGGACTTCATATTCTTGTTCATCTCTATGTATCTAAAAATGATGGTGTTTAAAATGACTATTGAAATATTCTAAGCTAGGAAGGGAAGTCAACTAACTTCCTAACTTGCACTTAGTCAAGCCCCTTGATCAATTCAATGATTTTGAAAAGTTTGTAGACACACCAAGTACAATACAAATTCCTATATATGTGTCCTTATGTAATACAATGCTTGTTGTAAATTCTCTATTGATCGAATGATGTACTAGTTATGGATGATCTAAAATGACATAGGGCTTTGTCCTCTAATACAATACCCTAGTGTGCAAATTTGAATATTTGTGCTTGAGTTAGTGGACAATGGCTAGTTGGAGACAAGTCAACTTGGGTCCACATGATAAAATTTGATTTTAGAAATTAGGGTTCAAGGTTATATGTGCAATTTTGAGGCAAGTTTAGGGTTGCACCTATGGTCTTGGACTAGGACTAAAAACAACATATTTGAGGGTTAGGTTTGGACCATTATGGAATAAGGACTCATGTTTTGATTAGATACAAACTAAATGCTAATTCTTGCACATAAATACATGATTTTGACACTATATTGTTACATTAAGGACAATGGGTCAAAGTGAGTCCAAAATAAGTGGGAAAAATTGTGAGTGATGCACTTTTCACCTCTACAATACCATGACTTGAGATTAATAATAAGATAAATTTAAATGTTTTAAACACATAAAAATGATGTAGAGGTTTTTCATCATGAAGTTGGGTGGTCAATTTATCTTAGTACTCATGTGTGCTTACTTCAAATATTATGATAACATAGAATGTGTACATTGAAATCAATGAGAAAAGATTTTGGTTTCACAAAAGATTTTTATTGAATATTGGATCTAAGTATTGAGTTAATTAGCAGTAATTATGCCAAGAGGTGTAACTACAATGGCAACAAAGGGGTAGATTGTGACGGAGTGAGTGTGTTCACAAAAACTCCTTGACATAAGTTTGACAAACATTTACATGTTAAATTAACAATTAGTAATTATATATATTTAAATTTTTATATTTTGCATTATGTTCTATTTTAAAATTTTGCACACCACATAATCTAAAAGATATACTTTAATATTTAAATATGCTATATATTTAAGTATTGTATTTATATACTAATTATTAATAGTTATTTAATATAGAATAATTATTAACTATATAAATATTTAAGGACCTAATAATGGGTTGGCATGGAGGTGTGTTTTAATGTAGATGGGATGGTAGAGATCTTACAGACTAGATGGATTTCATCATTTTTGATCTACCACATTTATTCCAACTAGTTGATGGCGGTGGAGGCTTCATTGTATTGGGTTGGGCAAGGTTTTCCTTGCAACTTTGGTGTCGTTGTTTCTATAAGATAGATGGAAACCTCAGTTGGTGATAGCTTGAAAGATAGAAAGACTATATGCTCAAAGGGAAAGGACCCCATGCTTGTGAGGTTGAGAAAGTAGTGGAAGCATTAGGTGTTTGGTGAGGAGATGCTAGTGGACTTTATGGCCTTTGTGGAGGAGGTTAAGAGCCCTAATATGTAGTATTGGGTGGTTTACATTTAGGAGTTGGTGAAGGACATGGATGATGCTCCTAGTGTTTGTATTTGTTCTACCATGGCCAGCCTCCTATTGGATATTGATCGCATACAGGGATGGACAAACATGTTTGATGTGACCTAAACTCTAAGTTGTGCTTCTGTGCTTTCTAATGTTGTGGGGTCCTTTCTTCTTCATGATGGTATTGAAGATGTTGTGCATCAGTAGGAGGTTTATTTTAATTGTTTGTGGGAGCATCTTCGTGCAATGAAGCAATAACAAATGTGTTTGCAATGGGTAATTGAGGAAATCATGAAAGGATTAAAGGTTAACCTTTATGTCTATGCCATTATGACCTTCTCTAACTATTGTGATGATAATGATTCAGATGATGTTGAAGAAGTTTTACCTACTAGTAATGTAATGTCTTATGTTGGTTGTAATAATGTGAAGGAAGGGGTCTTGAGGCTTACACAATTTTCCTCTGCCCTGATTGCAGATGGTTCTCCTTTTTGTTTATTTTTGTCGTTTGGGTTTTTTAAAAATAATGGGATTTGGGGGTGCTAGCAATATGGCTCATTATCTATGGTGGCTATGGTTGGGTATGAATGGATGGAATTGATGGATGTACATAGTTTATATATAATATAGATGTTATTGCCCTTTTTGATTGATATCTCATTAGTCTTCAATGTAAATGGTTGACAATGGACCTAGTGGTCGTTTTCCACTAGAATCCTAGGGTTAAGCCCTATATATTTTTGGTTCCTCGATCCCAATCGAGTTTATTATTAAACAAACTATATAAATATAAATATTTTATATTAAATTAATAATTAATTTATAATTCTATAACGAATATATTGATCCCTTGGTGTCTTTTAGATAGATGTATTTAAGATATCTATAATAGTATATTCAACATAGCAAGAACTAAGAACAAGTGAGGCAAGAAACAACAACAAATGGAAAGCCCCAACTAGCTACCATTCAAATTATCCCACAATAGGGGTAGTAGTATTACCACTAGCATGCCCAACCATATGTTGACAATATGATATATTTATTTGATAATACTTAAAGTTGGTATAATTTAGTATGCTTTGTTGTTAAGGGTCCTCCCAAATTATGATAGGTCATCAACACCCTTGCCACTGTGATTGTTCTCCAAAACTTCAAATTACTCTTTAAAATGAAATTCAATGGAGACAATGTCATTTGCATCAAAGATGTCAAGGTCATCGCAATGAAAAGTTACTATTACAAACAATAATTAAAAGAGACCCCTCACTTAATAGGAATTTAAAGTTTTAAATTTTATTATTACAAATCAAATAAATATATTATATGACTATTTCTTACGTTTAACATTTTCTTAATATAAATTTAATAAACTTCTATATTTCATTAAAATTATTTATATAAAACATTTAATTTATTATTTTATATAATTTGTAGACAATAAAAGTACATACCTTTACAATTTTTCTCACTTGTTTTATGCCACTTTGCATGGGTATCTCTAATGCATCATATTGACACTTAAATGGTTAATTTTTGTGCACTTATTGATCTAAAACCTTAATCTAGCATTGTGCTTTGTCATATCACTTAGTTTAGAACATTTTTAATCTAATTTTCAAAGCATTGTTCATCTTGGACTAGATTGTGCTTGTGATTATGTCCCTTGGGTTGAACTATGACTACAACCTTGCCCCTCCATTTGTAAATTTAAATTTGAAAGTTTCCCAACCAACTCTTCAGTACAGGACATATACCCATTAACCAACTATTGATGTAATCTTATACTTCACCTAGGATGGTACAATATCTCATGTGTAATATTGTACCTAGTTGTTATGTATACTTAGGATAATAGAACATTTAATTCTCGTCACCTAGGTAGCTGATAATGACATGTATAACCCTTGATTTGGGGTCATAAGGTTCCAACATTTCCTCATCAATTCCTGATTGATGATAATTAGGTGCCACCTCTATCTTAGTTAACTAGTTAATTCATCTCTTGATTGAGACTAACTTAACTCATGACCTTTTGGACATGTGCCATCTTGACTCATGCATTCAATAGGCCTATATATATGTACCTTACTCTTTGCATTGTTGATCCATTACATTAATATAGAATAACATTATTATACTTTCTAGTTTTGTGGCTAATCCATAGACCTTAGGTCCTAGGTTAATTATGTTCATCACAAAATCTAATATGGTAACAAAGACATTATGTCCTAGGGTTAGTCCAAATTGTTGTGAGAGCGTTGGGCATGTGGGATTTTGTGAGTGAAACTATATTTTGTTGAATGGGAGAGTATTTTTGACCTAACCATTGTGTTCAGAAGGCTCAAGAAAGTTAAATCAAGCTTTTGTTTCATCTAGATCTAACATTAGGAGGTTGAATAATCTTTGTTGTTCTTTGCAAGCTTGTGTTTGTCTCTTGTATATTGCATGGTCTTCAAAGCATAGTAGCACAAATTAGAGCCTTCAATTTCATCTAGAAGGCCCAAAAATCCTATGACATTATTAATTCATCAAAAGTGATGTAGGTCATCTTGGGATCTCAAAGGTTTTTCCTAGGTCATACAATATGTTTCCCAAGAAAAAGTAAAAAGATATTCTTTAGTTATGGAGGGTTGCCACTACTCCACTACATTATTTCCATCAATGGCTAACACTAGCCCACCATTGCCTTTACACTAGGCACCACCACCATCCTTGCCAACAAATCATCAACATCACTAGGGAATCCATGGTAACACTAGTGGAATCCATGAGTTTGTTATATTTTATACCCCAAGTACCCATATACATGATACTTTCACTATGGTCAATCCTCCCATCCTATACAGTCATCCTTTCCATAATCAACATAGTACCATATTCCATATAAAAGATAAAATTGTCACCTACAATCCCATATGGACTCATATCAATATATAATTGGTCCAACCATAGCTTGATACATCGTCTTAACACCACCTATTCCTACATAGTCAACATTATAACATGTTGACATTAGCATGCCCAATGAGAGGAAAGCCTACCCCTCCTCAAGTGATTTTTTTCTTTTGGATGCTCAACTTCAAGAGTTTGTAACTTACTTGTTCAATGTCCAATTAGGATCAATTTTTTGACCCCTGGCTGTTTGTATTGGCCACATATCTTATTTGTAATAAATTCCCCTATTTTTTAGAAAATATAGTTTCTTTTGGAACTTCACCAACCCATAACTTTCACCTATGGACTCCTTTTTGGGTCTCATTTTTTGAAAATGGAGGATTTTTTGTGTGCTACACATTGGTGTAGGTTACTTATTCCTACTGTATGCCTAGATTGCACTTTTAAAAAAATTCTCCATTTTGGCAATTGTAAACTTATATGAAATTATAAATAGGCTTGTAAAAGCACTAATTATAAAGTGGCATGTACTCTTACTTATCTTTGAGGGGTTATGCAAATTATTATTGGGCATCTTGTAATCAATGAAATAAAATAAAGTTCCATTCTAGGGGATTTTAATCACATTTTCAATTATTTATGTTCACTATTCAATTGTCATCTTAGATCAAGTAAATTATGTATATTGGAAATAAGAGAAAGAATTACCACCTCGAGAAGATCCACAACCTTATCTATTTGGACTTGTTCCTAAGCCAATTAACCCTAAACAGAAAGACACATAGTCAAACTATAATTATATGGTCTATGAACTAATATTTCTTAATGTTTCTAAGGACATTCTACATCACATAGAGCACATTGAGTGTCCTTTAATTGCTATGACCATAATCAAACAACTATATGGAGATCTTGAACCTCCATTTGATAGTGGTGTTCCCTTGGAGAACCTCGTATATATGAATGAAATTGGAATATCTATTGTGAACAAATCATGGGATGTGTAGTGTATTCATCTAAACCACTAAGTTATGAAGACATGCACTAAAATTGAATCATCTCCCACTACCTCTATAGAGTTTTGAGATGTCTCTTTAAAGGTATCCAATGATTCACCTCAACAAGAGAATACATGTTTGAAAAAGTCACCACATTGGGATAATTACTTAACATATCTCTCAACTTTGTTTCTTGAGTCTCACATATTAGATATGAAGGACACGCTTGAGAACCTACTTTTCTCTTTGATGACACTTCTAGTAGCTATATCACCATCTTCTTTAGAACTTGTTCCATCTCATCCTCCACATTTATTTGAGATGTCACCTAATCTAGTTGTACTTGAGACTCTTGATCAAAGATTGACATTGCTCAACATTGAAACAAAGATTGATGAACATGTTCCAAAGTTCATAATCTTATTTTTTCTTCTCTTATATTCCTTCATGAAAACCTTTTGCATGCACTTATGGCCCTATCTCTCTTTAAAGGAAGAAATATCATTCAACAAAAGTGAATCTTCATTAGATTTTTGTATCATCCTTCCATCTCTGGGGCAAGAGGCAACACATTTGGGGAGGGCTATCTAGTTTCTCTCTTCATCCTCTCTTTTGGGGATCTCTCTCTCTTTCTCTATCTTTGGGGTGTAAATTTATACATGGGCACCTAAAATGGCCTTGTTTATAGGACCCATTTTTATTCTCCCCACATTGCAATCAAGGAAGAGTGTCCATATAATCTTATGCTTCACCTAGGATAATACAATATCCTAAGTTTAATATTGCACCTAGTTATTAAGTTTACTTAGGATCATAGAATATTTAATTTCTCTCACCTATGTACCTGATAATGACATGTGTAACCCTTGATTTGAGGTCATCAAGTGCCACCACTACCTCATCATTTCCTGATTGATTGCACTTAGGTGCCACTTTTGTCTAATAAAGGCCACTTCTATCTTAGTTAACTGAGTTAACTCATATCCTAATTGAGATTGATTTGGGAGTTACATGACATTTTTGGCATGTATCACCTTGAATTATGCATCCAAGAGGCCTATGTATGTGTACTTTACTCTTTTATTGTCGCTTCATTACATTATTATAGAATATCATTATTCTACTTTCTAGTTTTGTGGCTAATCCATAGGCAGTAGGTCCTAGGTTAATCATGTTCATTACAAAATCTAACTCCAATATGCCAAAGGTTTCAAATTGCATGTCTAACCTGGTCATATTTAATGGCATCACCCTAGTTCATTATAACACATTGAATATCATCAAAGAATCTAATAAATAAATATGACAACACATCGGAAGCATATTTGTCATGTCAAATGTAGGTTCAATTGTCAGATTCTACTTTGTCTACATTAGCATCCAACACCTCTATTATTTCTTTGTTTAAATTACTCTTGAATCAATCTAGGGGCATGACTGCTAATAAGGAATTCAATTACTCTCTATTTAACATATCAATCCCTAAAGGTGCTTCTTAACATCACATAGTTTTTCCTTGCACAAATATCAACCAAGCAAACATCTTCTATAGATATCAAAGGATTATCTCTACCTAGGATGAAACTATGTTAGGTTGATCAGATCATGGGCATGACCTTGTCCTAGACCCTCAAATTCTTAGGTGTCTTAGTCATGTTAGGTCTTTGACATCATATCTAGTTTTACATTCTAATTTTGTCTCTCTATTACAATATCATAATACTTGAAACCTACAATACACCAATTTCAAAATAAACCCTAAATTCATTTTAATTAATTAAATTTATTTCTATCTTAAAGTACTTAATTATCATGCTTTAAACTCATAATTTATTTAAACTTAAATTGTATTAATTTATCGCCTAAATACATATATTTATAAGGTACACCCATTTTCCCACAAACTTTATCCTCGTGTGAATCATAAATAATAATAAAAAAACATTAATTAGAAATACTACACAAATTTTCTCCCAAAACTTGTTTCTAATGAACATGAAGTATATAATTTATAAACATATAGATTTTATAAAAAAACTTTTAGCTCAATTGGTTGAGCACAATTGGTGAGGGTGATGGTATGTTACTTGATTATGCCATCCACCAAGGTTCAAAACCACTTGAGGTATGAAATATGAGGGATGAGGTTGAGATCTTGCCATGGGCAACTTTAGAAAAATGGGTACTCCTCAGTCCTTAGATCTTAGCTGAAGAGGTATCAGCATAGACTTGTGCTCCCGTATCGGGTAGCAAAACAATCTTGTGGATGATATAAAATCCTCCATTAAAAAAAATTGTTTTAATATCTATACATATTCAATCTAAGTGAAATATTTAATGCACAAACAACTAATATATATTTAAAGGTGGATGGTGATGGATTGTGTTTTTCACCACTATTTATTTTGTTTAAACAATTAACCGATAATATAGTTTTTAGATTTAGGAGATGGGACTAGTAATTAAAATACATATTAAATTAAATGGAGAATTGAAATAAATTCAAATATGATAATTAGATTTTAAAGACGAGAATATATTGTGATAGATATTGGAAATTGATTCATCAAGGACTTCAAATTTTAATACTAATTTAGACAAATATCTCAAATATTGCAAACCAACTATTTTTCTTCCTAGTTCACCTACATACATGTGAACTTTCACTTTCACGTGGAACTAAATAATAACTCTCATAATTAATTTAGTGGACAAGGGACCATTGGAATTCACTTTCCTTGATTTCTGATATCTAAGTGTGTGTAAGGACGTGTTTGAATGTGTGTAAGAACGCACAACATTTAGGAACACATTTGGGGAATCTATTGAAATACAAGGGTCAAGTTCTCCTTAGTCAAAACCCTAGTTGGATTGACTTTACAACTCTAAGATAAAAAAAAATTAAAGACAACAACCATGCATATAATGGACTTAAGGTAACATGTGTTGATGTATTTCTCTAATAATGTTGCTAGATTCCTTTTATCCATTTTTTAAAATTGAATTCTAGACATGCTCAATATATTCCTAGTTGATTTAAAAATGAATGAATGAATATTATTAAATTCAACAACCAAACACATAAACAAAACACATGTGTGGTAGATTAGCTTACAACAGCTAGTAAGATGAGGTTGGTGATGAAAGGAAGCAAGGTACACGGAAATGCTTCCTACACTAAAATTTTGAGGAGTGTTGTGCAAATTTCAATCTTTTTAATAATTATAGAAAGTAGAAACACATGTAAACATAAAATAAACAATATACCATAACACATGTGTATGCGGGGAAAAACCCTTTTAGGAGAAAAACCCCACACTCCAAAGCAGCTCAATGTATTATTCAATAAACAACACATTTAAAATACACTTGTAGATCAAGCCTTCATAGGAGTATCACCAACCAGAGATTTGAAAGAATTCTAACAACATAACAATACTTACAGAACTTGATATGAAACCTCCATCTCAAACACCCAATAAATAGGAGATACAATACATGAAACCATCAAATGGTAATTAGAAAACCATGAGCTAAAACCACCTAAAATAGTGGCACTCAAATCCTTAGTTGAAAATCCAACACCCAAATTCCAAGATGTGTCTACAGGTTAAAAATAGCATATTCCTTCCACCTGTCACAACCTTGTTATAATCCACTCACCAAATTGGTCATTCCATTTTGGCTTCATTATCCCCATCCAAAGATGCCTTATTATGTGTTGGTCAACAAGTGTAACTCCCCATTACAACTCTTTTATGTGTTGATGTTTTTACATTTCCAATGTAGGAGGCCCAACTTCCAGAGGCCATAACTTTTGATTTGGGAAGCCGATTGGGCCCTTTTTAAAAAAATGTAGATATTAAAGAGGTCCATGTACATGCACCAGGGAATCAGTGTTAAACAACTCATAATTTTTATTTTTCCCAAAAATCAACTCTATAGCTTAGAAATTGAGTTTTTTCTATTTTTCAACTTGAAAATCGTACTATTTGTAACATTAACATTAGATGCAAGGTTGATACACCTTTCCTAACACTCTCTCACTTGTAAAACACATTGCAAGAGCGAAGGGAAACTTACTGACATTGAAAACTAATTGCTAGGGGTTGAGAGGCCTATGGACTCACTACACCACCTGAACTTGACTGTGTTCACTGGCTTTGTCAATGAATCTACAACATTTGTCAAAGTATAAACTTTCTCTAGCATCACCCTTCCATCCTCTACCATATCATGAATAAAATGGTATTGTACATCAATGTGCTTCATCCTCACATGAAAGGTCAAGCTCTTTGCCAAACATATGACACTCTGATTGTCATAATGAACCGTAATGGCTCTTGTGTCTAGCTCAACATATGAACACAATCTCTTAAGATGGATGGCTTCCTTATAAGCATGAGTAGCTGCCATGTGCTCTGCTTCTATAGTGGACAAAGAAACCACAGCTTGTCACTTACTCATCCAACTAATTTCACCTCCAAACATAGTGAAAACATATCCACTGGTGGATCTCCTAGTGAAAACATATCCATTGGTGGATCTCCTGCTATCAATATCACCATCCCAATTAGAATCCACATATCCATGAATACACACTAAAATTTGAGTCCCTTTAGGATAACCATGATAATAAATGGAATACTCAGAAGTACCCCACAAATATCTAAAGACCCTCTTCATTGCATCCCAATGTACTCATCTAAGATTAGCCATAAAATGACTAAGGACTCCCACTACTTGGGCAATGTATGGTCTTGTACAAACCATGGTATACATCAAACTTCCAACAACACTAGCATATGGTACTTTATGTTGGGAAAAGTGTCTCAACCTTGCGATTATAAAAAGTGTATTTTTTAGGTTATAAAAATGAATAAACTCAATTTCTGAGCTATAGAGTTAGTTTTTGACCAAAATAACTATCCCAAGTTGCTTAACACTGCTTATAGTAGTGCCTAGTACATAGATTGCTTTGACCTCTACAATTAAAAAAATCTCAATTGGCCTCCTAGTTCAAAAGTTATGCCTCCAAAAATTGGGCCTCTCACATTGGAAAATGTAAAAATGTGTTAGATGCAGAAAAGAGCTATAAAGGAGGAGTTACACATGTTGACCAACTTATGATGCATGTTATGACACATCATAAGACATCTTTGATTGGAGATAATGGAACCCTAAGGATTTGGGAGCACTTTGGGTGGGTTTGGCTCATGGTTTTTAATTACTATTTGAAATTTTCATGTATTGTATCTCCTATATATTAGGTGCTTGAGATGGATGTTGTGTGTTAGAGTTTTATAGATATTGTTAAGCTGCCTCCAGATCTCTAGTTGGTGATACTCTTGTGAAGGCTTACTTTGCAAGTATATTGTAATCTTGTTAAGATTTTTAAATAATATATTGGGATACTTTTGGAGTGTGGGGTTTTTCTCCTGAAAGGGTTTTCCCCATGTAAATCACTATATTGTGGTATGACTACTATTTATGTTTATTTTTGTATAATTTTTTTAAATGTTGTAAATATTTGAAAAGTTTTGCATAATCCTCTTCTCAAGATTATTGTAGGAAGTTGTTCCACTACCTTAGTTTCCTTACACTCTACTCATATCCTGCATGTCATTAGGAGACTTTGGACAATCCTCAACTAATAACTTTATTCCCATCATAACAAGAACATACAATGGTCTACAAGCTAACATGCTAAACCTTGCCAACAATGAGTTCACATACTTACTCTAACCCAACCAAAGTTTTTTGTTTTCTCTATCTCTTATAATTTCCATCCCCAAGTTGTACCTAGCTACCCCTAAGTCTTTCATCTCAAACTACGATGAAAGTTGAGACTTCATTTCACAAATTAAACCCTTCTCATTATCGAAAAATAAAATATCATTAACATATAATGCAATAATGATAATACAATCACTGCCTATCTTATAGTAGATGTAATTATATGATTTGGATCTCATAAATCCCAAACTTAACACAAAGGAATTAAAATTTTGGTACCACATCCTAGGAGATTGCTTAAGACCATACAAAGATTTCTTCAACTTACAAACCAAATGTTTTTTTATCTTTCTCAATGTAGTGCTTTGGTTGTATCATATAAATCTCTTCCTCCAAATCACCAAGAAAGAAAGTTGTCTTCACATACATTTGCTCAACCTTAAGATCATACATTGCAACAAGTGATAATAGAAATTGAATGGATGTCAACTTAGCAACTGGAGAGAAAATCTAACCATAATCAATTCCCTCAACCTGGGAATAACCCTTTGCAACCAATCTTGCCTTGTACTTCTCAACACTATCATCTGAATTAATTTTCTTCTTAAAAACCCATTTACATCCAATGGGTTTATGTCCATTAGGCAAAGGTACTAGAACCCATGTATCATTTTTCCTTAACACAACCATCTCTTCTTCCATGGCCACTACCTAGGAATCTACATCATTCATACCCATAGCCTCCTTTACAGTCCCAGGCTCATCACTGTTAGTAATCAAAGAAAAAATACATCTCCAATCAAGAGGGTATACCTTTATGGTTGTTGTCTTTGTCGAGTGGACCTCCTTAATAACTGAGGTGGAGGATTTATTTCTTCTTTATAACTCTCTAAACTCTCTGAGCTCTCCTCCTCTTCAGATAATTCATGGGCTTCTGGTTTAATCTTCTCGGTCTTTGGAGTTAGTTGAACCACATATATATTTACATCTTTCTCTAGCTACAATATTGTGGAAGAAGGCTTGACTTCTCTAAAGATAACACTTTTTCTATACAAAACTCTCTCAACCACAGGATCGCACATCTTGTACCCTTTCACACCAACACCATAGCTGATGAAGATACATCTTACAACCTTGTTCTCAATCTTTGATTGCTTCTCCCTATGCACATGTACATATGCCTCACAACCAAAGACTTGAAGATGTCTTAATGAGGGCTTTTTGTCTGACCACACCTCCATGGGTGTCTTATCAACAAGAGCTAATGTAGGAGACCTATTAAATAGGTAACAAGTTGTGGCAATTGCTTCTTCTCAAAACTTTTGTTCTAGGCCAACCCCACTAAGCATACTCCTAGCCCTCTCCATCAACGTCATGTTCATCATCTTTACAAATTCATTCTGTTAAGGGATATACAGAGTTGTCTTGTGCCTTATTATTCCATGATCTTTACAAAACCTATTGAAATCTGCTGAACAAACTCACTGCCATTATTAGTCCTCAAACACTTAATCTTTTTACCAATTTGATTTTACACAAGAGCCTTAAACTCTTTAAACTGACTAAAGAATTTAGATTTAATTCTAAGGAAGTATACCCATGTCCTTCTATTGTAGTCATCAATAAAAGATACATGATAAATAGATTTATGAATTGAAGGAACACTAATAGGACCAAAGCATTAGAATGTATTAACTTCAATATCCCAGAAGATTTATTAGAACTAAAGTAAAATTAAACATGGTTTTGTTTTCCATATATGCAATGTTTAGAAAAATCAAATGTAAGGTTACAAGCATTCAACCCCTCAACAAGGTTTTTATTTTTCATGGTCTGAAGACCCTTCTCACCTATGTGATCCATTCACTAGTGCCATTACATTATTTTCTCTACTAGACATTTTATCTCCAAAGAATGAGCACCCTTAGGTACCTAGAAGGCATGACCATTAGAAGTAGATGCAACACACCTCTTTGTTGTTGGTTCCAATGGTGAAGGTGAAAATTCTACAGATCTCTCTTCACTAAAAGAATATAAGAATTATTACATTCAATTGTACATGCATCTAGCTAAAATAGTGCCAATCCAAACACCCTTAGCAAGCACCACATTTTACATCCTCCACTCAAGAAAATAACCTGAACACTTGCATCATTAAGTTTATTTACAAAAAAAAGTAGGTTCCATGCCAAACTAGAGATATGTAGTACACCATTGATCCCCTTTACTTGTCTATTAGAGAATCATCTCAGGACTCTTCCACAACCAACAATCTTCAAATGAAAATCATATCCAAGGTACACCTTCCCACCATCTTATTCTTCATATTTTGTAAACCAACCCTAATGCAAGTTCATGTGGAAAGAGGCACCAAAGTCTCTCAATCATATCAACCACACACCTTTCGATGCATGGGTAGCCAAGGCAGTGACAAAAGCATCACCATCATCCTTGGAGGATCTCTTAAACTCATCATCAAAGTCAACCTTTTTCTTCTTCTTCTTCTTCTCCTCCTTATAGTCTCTTCTAAGGTGTCCAAGTTTGCCACAGTTCCAATATTTTAATTCCTTAAACTTACTAGGAGATTTGGATCTCCCATAGGATTTGGATGTAGACTTATATTGCCTCTTGTCCTTCTTCTTGCCTTTTTCTTTGGATATTCCAAGAACTGTTAGGGCCTCCTTGGCTGAGTCAAAAGTTTTCCTTCTCATTTCTTCAAAAAGAAAAGATAAAACCACTTCATCCATCTTGAACTTGGTGGTAGTGCTCCCAATGCCCATAACCAAGTGGGCCCATGAATCTAGCAAAGAACACAACAAAGTCATACAATGATCCTCCTCCTCCATCTTCACTCTCATAGAGCTCAGTTGGGCAACTAGCATATTGAAGCATTAAAATGATTGGCTATGGATCCACCATATTCCATTCTAAGAGAGTACAACTTCTTTCTCAGGAATAACTTATTTACCATGGATTTAGCATAATAAATTTCTCCAAGCTTTTTCCAAAGATTCATTGCAGGAGTCTCCTCATGAACATTTAGCAAAACTAAATCTACCAAATAGAGCATCAAAAGACCCTTTACCTTTTTGTCTGTTAAGTCCTAGTCTTCTTGTTTCATACATGATGGCTTGATACCAAGTATTGCAGCCCATAGATCTCTATCCAAGTTTGTGCCTAAGAACTTCTCCATCTCTATCCTTGATGTGTTTTCCATCTCTTCCTACAATAAGATCAAAACCCTCTCTGTGTAAGCTCCCACCCAAACAAAGATTAGTGCAAAAAACCCTGTACCCAACACCTAGAATTTGAGGTGATCAGGCTTTGATGCCAAATAAAAGGAAGCAAGGTACACAAAAACGTATTCCTACACTTAAGTTCTTCTAAGGAGATTATTGTGCAAATTTCAATCTTTTTAACAATTACAAAAAGTAGAAACACATATAAACATAAAATAAACAATATATCATAACACAGATGTAGGTGGGAAAAACCCCACGCTCTAAAGCAACTCAATGTATTATTCAGTAAACAACATAGTTACAATACACTTTCAAAGCAAGCCTTCATAGGAGTATCACCAACCATAGATCTGGAGGAATTCTAACAACATAACAATACCTACAAAACTCGATATGGAACCTCCATCTTAAGCACCCAATAAATAGGAGATACAATACATGAAATCATAAAATGGTAATTAGAAAACCATGAGCTAAAATCATCCAAAATAGTGGTACCCAAATCCTTAGTTGAAAATCCAACACTCAAATTCTATGAGTCTACAAGATAAAACTAGCATATTCCTTACACCTATCATAACCTCGTTATAATCCACTCACCAGATTGGGCATTCTACTTTGGCTTCATTATCCCCATCCAAAGATGCCTTATGATGTGTTGGTCAATAAGTGTAACTCCCCATTACAACTCTTTTAAATGTTGATGTTTTTACATTTCTAATGTAGGAGACCCAACTTTTAGGAGCCATGTGACAGGCACCAAGGAACTAGTGCCAAACAACCTAAAATTTTTATTTTGGCAAAAAACCAACTCTATAGCTCAGAAACTGAGTTTTTTTTTTCTATTTTTTAACTTAAAAATTGCATTGTTTGTAATCTTAACATTAAGTACAAGGTTGAGACATCTTTCCTAATAGGTGACATAAAATTTTAATTTTAATTTTAAAAGTTCAAGGTTCATATTGGTGACTATGGAAGTAACCTAGGTTAAGTCCACACCTGCAAATTTGAAGCAAGGTGATGAAAAATAGATCTAAGGATTAGGGTTGAACCTATGAAGATGAGTGGTGATGAGATTGGGATGAGGAAATGTTACAAGCCAAATTCTTGCAAGAATATGCTACCTGTAAGCTAGTTATTGCATTTAGGACACTCTAATCAAAACGAGCCCAAAACATAGGGAAAAGGGCATGGGTATGTAATATTCACCACTACAACTACATATGCTTTCAATTGCTTAGTATCTTTTTATATAAATATATTTCAATTTGATTAACTTAACTTTTACACTTGTAATAGTGAAATTACCATACCCATACCATTTCCCATTTAGTTTTGTGCCCACCTTGATGTGAATGTCTTGATGCAATAACATATCGACAAGTGACATGCTCTTGTGCTTAGTTTGGCTCATGGCTTGACCCCTATCCATCTTCATTTTACCCCCATTGACATTGATTTGTATACATTCACTTCCTACCCCGAGATTACCACCTTATCCCTACAAATCATTTTTGTGTGACTCAAGATCTATCTAGGTTAATCTCAAGGAGCACATGAATGATCCCTAAATTCCTAGACATAAATTCAAATTCCAATTTTCCTACCCCCTTTCATTAGCCATTATGAGCCAACTTAGCACACGTTTCATGTCACATGTTACTAGGTCATGGTATTTAAAGACATTCATTGTGCACTTAAACACATGCTAGAGGAATGCAAGAATCATGGATAAGAATAAGTAGAGCACACTTCAAATCTAAAGGGTAATAAAGGAATTGAATCAACACCATCATCATATAGGCCATTTGTATGTCTGTGAATATTGTCTTTGATCTTTCTCATTGCTATTAATTTGGTACACTGAGGAGTTTGACCTAGGAGAACCCCTTCACCTATCGAGTTGGCAAGCTCCTCAATAATGTCTCTAGACAGATTATCATATTTAGATATCTAGAAGGCAAAAGTGAACAAATTATCACACACACTTTTTGTCATATTAGTCCCATGTGACCCAAATCAATTCCACGTGTTAGATTAGGTTCACGAAGGTGAGAATAAACTCATAGGGATCAAGATCAAGCTACATCATTTTCTTAGATGGTTTAGACTATAAAACATTCATCAAACCAAGGCAATTAATTTTGTGATGATTAATTCGAAATGACTTTAACAACATTTATCTATCATTGATCTTAAAACTAAATACACCTATCCTCCTATTTAATTAGCATATTCATTTTAATTATCTATAAGATGAATTGACTGCATTCATTTAATTAAGATAATTTATGTGGTATTATTCCTTTTACAATCGTGAAGACGCGTTCTCTAACTTCAAAAATACAAAGAGGCTATCTCCCTCACTAAAGGTCAAATCCAAAGAGGACAACTGATTTCCTCGAAAAAAATGTTGGAGAATAGATAAAGTACATTTATATATTTAATAATCAGTCTTGAATATAAGCTAGCTTGCTTGTTTAACTCAAGTAAATGCCCCTCCCAATGAAGATTTGAAAGCATATTGTAAAGATAAATCTTACCATATGGCTAAAAGCCCAAATAATTCTTTATAGGCTGATTGAGTAAAACCAGGCCTTTTGGAAGGGGGTCCAAGGCTTTGAAAACTGATCCCTAATAGAACAAAAGCATTCCCATGAGCCTCGTGTGAAGCAAAGCAACAATGTTAAGCAAAAATTATAACTTTGTTGACTTGAATAGCATAGCGAGCATCATTGGGGACTGGTTGAAAATGCCACTTGGAACTTAGGAAGTCTTTGATGGAATCAGTCAATGGAGTAAAAGTAAAATTCAATGGAACGACCTTTGAATCCATATGCAGGGAAAAAAACTGAAATGGGTCCATTCAAACAATTATCATTAATAGAATTGGCGTAAGGAGGACTGAATGAATTGGCCTAAGGAGGACTGTAGGAGCCTTGAAAGAATCAAAACTATGGTGTTAGGAAAAATCAGTTTTTGGTAGTCAAAATATATTGGGATTCGGTCTTCTGCACAACCCATCTCATATTTTACTGTTTTGTTGCTCCAATTGATTAGTACAATGAATGCTCAGACATGCATTTGGCATTAACTGGATTAATATTGCTCTAAATTCCTAAAATCCAATTGACACAAATTGTGAAGCTTAAGACGGCAAGCAAGGATGTGGGTTTGAAGATTCCAGCTTGTTTGACTCCATGGGCAATTGTTTGAGAGCTGCTCTGAAAGCTGAGGTTTCAACTCAGCTTAGCCCATCACCATCTGGTAAGCAAAACCTGAAATTTCAGCATCCTTGTTTCTGGTATTCTTATATGAATTCAGCTGTCTAGTATACCCATTTGACTGATCTGCAAACTTATTTCAAGTAGAAAAATCTACACCAAGTTTTGTAAATTGGTCTGAAGTGTTTTCTTTTAGGTTAACATCATTTTTGTTCTATAGAAGATAGGCTTAAGGCATTTCTGTAGGAGTATACTATTTCCATATTTCATAGGGATGATGAACGAGTTTGGAACTGTAGAATGGAAGGTATAGATGAATTTGACCGGTTGTGGAGATGAATGGGTGGCAATTTTCAAGCGCTGGCCTCTTAAATCCCATGCTGTCATCTATCTTGTACAGAAACCTTAATGTCCAACGGCATAGGAAGGTTACCCAGGGTATCTATATAGCAGATTTTTGGGTTGATCCTTTGTTCTATTCAAGCCAATGTTTACTGGCTTGAGATGCTCTTGAAAAGGATGCCTTTTAAGTTTTTATCAAGGTGAACCAGATGGTACCTTAAGTCCTGCCAAGTCTTCAAGCCTATGCCAAACTGGGCAAATAATCTTGTGGGGTACACAGAGATAACACTATTGGGTTTTAGTTTTATCATTAGCTGCGCTGTTGTGATCGCTTGCAATTATGTGTATTCCACGGGATGCCAAAGAATTTCCCTGGAGTCTAGCTTTGTCCTTGGATGTCCTTAATAAGCATGGGTTAGTATTTGAGCCCTGAGTCTGACTACATTAAATTGAAAAAAGTCAAACTCTGCTATGTTCATTTATGTGATAACTTGATTTCTCTTTGTGATCACATCCCTGTAGATCTTTTCTAATCTGCTTATGTTTATTTGTATTGTGATGTTTTGCAGGAAACTCAAAGTTTACTAGCAAAGATGTCAAATCCTCCAACAATTCTACTCAAAGCATGTCGTCTCTCAGTTATAGGACAGATAGCAGTAACTTGTCAAATCCTTTGTCCGAAGGTCAAATTCTGCCTTCAGCTAATCTGAAGTCCTTCACCTTTAATGAACTCAAGAGTGCCACAAGGAACTTTCGGCCAGACAGTCTTTTAGGAGAAGGAGGCTTTGGCTGTGTTTTCAAGGGATGGATTGATGATCAAGGTTTCATGGCAAGCAAGCCAGGTGTGGGCATGGTTATTGCTGTGAAGAAACTGAACCAAGAAAGTTTGCAAGGTCATAAGGAATGGTTGGTAAGTACTTATTTGAAGTGGAGCCTTACAACATAATTGTCTTTCTCAATCCTCACCTGGTTTTTTACTTTTTTAAAATTATGGTAAAGTTTTTATTGAAGGTACCTCAGCAGATTCACCTTTTTAAGGCTGAAAAATGAAATGCAATATAAGGGCATGACTTGTTTTGGTTTGCCATGTGAATAGACAGAAGTGAATTATCTGGGTCAACTTTACCACCCTAATCTTGTGAAGCTAACTGGATACTGTGCTGAAGATGATCATCGCCTCTTGGTTTATGAGTTTATGTCAAAAGGGAGTTTAGAGAATCACCTATTTAGAAGTGAGTACTTCCCTCTCTGTGAAAATGCTGCCATCTTGACACAAATGTTGTCCGTGATGGCATCAAAATTGGTTGCTATATCCATTTGAATTTGCAAAAACACATACATTCATTTCTATGATTTGTCAGATGTCAGTTTTGATCTTTTGGTTTCTTTCACCAGCTCAAACAAAACGAAGGGACTAATTTCTGCCTTGCCTTGAGTTTGGTCATAGTTGCAATGTCCTAATTTCATTCCAATTTATTGGAGACTATTATTTCAGAGTTTACTCACAGGTTTATTATAATTAATTCTTGATTTTTAAAAACTGTAACAATTACATAAACAAGTTGGTTAAATTCCCACAGTTTCATATGCAGGAAAACTCATTTTAGGGCTGTCCCTGAGATATTAGCTGGACTGACTTCTTGATGTTGATGATCTGGACCTTATTATGTTTCTGGTTTTTTAAATTTTCTGCAGGAGGTTCTAACTACCAACCACTTTCTTGGGATATAAGGATGAAAATAGCCACTGGAGCTGCCAAGGGGCTTGCTTTTCTCCATAATGCAGAAAAGCAAGTAATATATCGTGATTTCAAGACATCAAACATCCTTCTTGATTCAGTATGTTGACTCTCACATCTACAGTATTGTAGCTGGAGTACTGCTTCCAATTGATTCCATTTAATCTTACCTTGAATATTTTGTTAGTTAAGTCTGTGCTTGATTTTGTCACTTCTGCAGCATTATAATGCCAAACTTTCAGACTTTGGCCTAGCCAAGGATGGTCCAACTGGTGATAAAACACATGTCTCTACAAGGGTCATGGGAACTTATGGTTATGCTGCACCTGAATATGTGGCGACAGGTGATTTCTTGGGCAGTCATTTAGCTAATATTGCTTTGTATTGATAGTTAATCAAATGTGATATACGAAGTAGTTTATCATTCTTTCTGTTTCTAATATATACTTTGTGCTTAATCTGAAGCATTTCTGATAACACTTATTGCTGAATGATGTATGCTGACAGGCCACTTGACAGCTAAAAGTGATGTTTACAGCTATGGAGTTGTTTTACTGGAAATGCTATCGGGTCGACGGGCTTTAGATAAGAACCGTCCACCTGGTGAGCAGAATCTAGTAGAATGGGCAAAGCCTTATTTGAATGATAAGCACAAATTATTTCGTGTTATAGACACTCGATTGGACGGTCAATATACAATGAAGAGTGCCAAAACAGTATCAATGGTTGCTTATCAGTGTCTTTGTACAGAAGCAAAATTCAGGCCTACTATGACTGACGTGGTTGAAACACTAGAAGAGGTGCAGGATACCAAAGATACAGCAAGGAATTCGGATATCGAACAATTTGGAAAGAGACAATCATTTACTGATGCAAATAGGCATGCTAATGCACAACCTAAGATTAAGAACATGATGTATCCTTCCTCTAGTTTCCCAAGACCTGGTGGTTACTCACATTATTTATATCAACGGTCCCTAAAGGCAACTTAATGTAAGCATAGCAACAGAGTGTGGATAGCATGCAAACTGTTTTAAGGAGTTGGTGTCTCTAAATGGTAGCTTGTTTCTTCTCTTCCCCATGTATTTTCAAAATTTCATTCAGCTTATGTAGCATTAATACTGAGTGTATTGGTCATGTTCTTGGCTTAGCAGCAAAATGCAGATAATAAATACAGCTGGTAACTGATTAAATTAAGGTTGCATAATTTTTATATTAGTACTACATTGGATTAAGAATTGTTACACGTGTTTTGTTACTAATAGGTATTAACTGATATTACTTGGCTGGCACTACATGGAAGCTTCTAACAGCCACTCGGAATTATCATAATTTTAGGATTTAGAAGGATATTGATGCATCGTGATTTGGTCAGTTTTCATGATTTATTCAACTAATTTTGAGTATCTTAACAACTTCATACTGCCATTTTGCAGTTAAAAATAAAAATTCCTCCAGATGGTTCTATATACATGGAGAAGTGATTGGAAATTTGATCAGAGAAAAGTGAAAACTAAACATACAGATTCAGGAAGAAGCTAACCACTAATGGCTTGCAGCCTAAGAAACAGACAAAACAAATCAAATTAATACGCAGTAGCTTCATCTCTGTGCATTGACTCCACTTCATGAATGTTGACGTGACAGGCAATCAAATGTATGTATCTAAGTTAGCAATCAGCTCCTTTTGATTTTCTTTAACACCTGTTAACTTCAAAGACAGTTCATCAACCTCTTCAAGCATGAGATTGCCTTTGGTGTCCACACAGTACTTTTACTGAAGAGGTTCAAACTTCAAAGTAACAATAATTACCACTGCTGTAGGTTTCAAATTCACCCACTAAATGTGTTGCTATTTTGAAGGCATTTTGCCTGGATTGTGTACTGGCAGTATCCAGACATACATTTTCCAGGTCTACTAGCCGCTCTGCAGAGGTACCATCACCACCACCTTTCAACTGAAGGTTTCTGCTATAACCGTTAATGAAATCAATCCAATTAGCTATGCTGGAACTGCAATCTTATTTTTCATTTCTCTCTATACCCCCTTTCCTGATAAGCTGCAGCTGAGTGCCACCTTGCTCATTCTTCACCTCTGGCTTGATATCTCCATGTAGGGAATCCTCAGTTTCAATACCTTGGTTTCCACTTGTTCTCATGCTATGCCTCTTTCCTGTTATGCCTTGGAGGTGCTTCTGCAGTAGTAAAGGAGAAAAGGAGCAAGAACTTTTGCAAATGACAGATGCCGAGCTTTACAGAATCTGTTTTACCGTTTTACCTGTAATCAAAATTCAAACTCTGTCATAGCAATAGCTGCCATGGAAACTTTAATGAGAGATCTAAGCACAAGATAGTTACATGCCAAATATTGAGGGCCACCAACAAGTTGCCTCCATACCAAGTAATGACAACATGCAGTACATCCCAAAAGACATAAATAATCTGTATCGATCCATAATGAGATAGGGATGATTGATAACTGGGGAATAAGAATAATTGTCTTAGAGTGTTTATTCACAAAAATAAAAGATAGATCATTTTTTAATTGATTTGAAGTTACAGAATTTTAACATTCATCCAAGATCTGTAAAACCAAAGATTGTGACATACTAAGTTATTATCTACCTCTGAGAATCTCTCTCTTAACTAAATCTTGCAAAGTTTTGAAATAAACTTAAATGATCTTTTATAGGATTTGACATTAGCTGATCTTTACAGGTCCACCTCTTTATCTGCTAAATAATCTGCAGCTTTGTTTTTTTTCACTAAAACAGTGAGCAAATAGAATTTGCATCAAGCTTTATTGTAAAGAAGCTGCTTCCTCTGATGGGAATACAAACATCCAGCATTACATTGCACAGATTTCTTTGCTTTAATAATAATCAGTCTTCATCAATGTTAAAGCACTTAATATCTATATCAAGGGGAATTTTCATTCAAAAGATCAATGAGCGGTTAACACAAATTTCAGGCATGAAAGCTCTGAAATACATACATGTCATTGCTAGTTGGTGTGTAATCAATCCTCCTCCTCCTGCTAGGCCAAGGTTTCCCTTAAAGTCTCTATCTAGATACGGTAGATTCATCCTCACGTGTATTTTAGTACATAAAATTAAGTTAGTTATGTCTGCATATGCACTAGTATAAAATAATATTGTTTATCTCAAGGGAATTTGCTTAATTTTGTGTTTTGATGAGCCAACACTATGCAGGATATCCCAGCACGGTATTGCAGCTCAAACTAGAGCTTGATGCCTGTGAAATAGTTGTGATTTTGTTTTGATTAGTACATCGAATAATCTAACTCATACATCATTTTGGGTATGTGTAGAACATGCACATTAAGACGCTTTGAGAGGAGAAAATTGTACCACAAATGAGAAAACAATAGTTGCCAATAAAGCATTGATAAGGCAAATAAACATGTTATGTTTGAACTGTCATTAGGAGGAAAATGAAACACTCAAGGCATCATCACAATTTCACAATTATCTTTATTTGGAGTTTGCAACTATAATTCCATAGAAAAATCAGTTGATTGTGAGATGAAAATTCTTCTTTCTAAACTCCATGTTGTAGAGATTCTGGGCTGCCCGTAAATTCTTTTTATTGATCTCTCCTATTCCCGAGGAGTAGATAAGATTGACGCAGAGATATGCTTACACGAATGCCATGTCCTGAAATATTTATGCTGAAGATAAGCATTGCATGTTTTGGATATAAAATCTATTTAGTGAGATCTGTGGCATCATTGCTAGTTATTAGATCTGCAAACTTGTCATGGTCCAAAAACCTGGATCCTGAATACCCATTAAAATTTACACGTTCAGTTATGCATCTGTGCTGCAGTCATTTGATTTGGCAGTGAGCAAGGTAGTATAAGTAGATGAACTATGGTAAAAGGGCAGTTGGAGATGGCATATGTCCCTGAAGCTGCCAGCAGCTTCTGCAAGTGTAATGACCATAAAGAGGGGTTACATGGAAACAAGCCAGTCCATGCTTGAGAGGATCCAGCTGAACCAATGATCTACAGGCGGAAATGTGACAACATGTGGAAACTTATGAACTTCCCAAACACTACCATTCTTTACTGTCGCTGTATACAAATATGGATGGAATCTCCCTTCATTGATGATAATATTCAGCTGGCAAATTGATGGTCCTGACTCCCAACATCCAAGAAGGTGAACAGTAAGCAGTGAGCGGTAAGGTTTGTGCATGAGAGATTTACATATCTTGGTACAAAACATGCTGTTTTCCTATGCAAACGTGATGGAAGATCAAAGGTTATTGTTTAGACTATGTGTGCACAATAGAACTAAGAAATTCTAAGTGGCACACAATATTGGAATCAACTATATTGGGATTAATTCCTAAAATAAATTGCTTGTGCACAATTTTCCTGTGAATTATCTTCCCTTATACAAAAGGTTGAGACTTCTAAGGAACCATGTGGAAGCCAAGACCAATGACAAAGAATTAATAGTTTTGACAAGATATGGAGATTATAAGAAAATTTTGTTTCTCTTATGTGCCCTTGGCAAGAAGACAAGCATAAATGAGCAGCAATGTCTTCACCAATAGTTACTGATTTTGGCAGAAAATATTTGTCAAGGATGCATTTTTCCACTGTAGAGGAAACCTCCTATGTTGAGTGCCCTCCACTTCCAAAATGTGGGATCTCCAAATATTGTGGTCGAGGCAATTCTCCTGGTGGCAAATTGTTGTTGGTTGAGAGTTTGAAAGTGATATATGTAATTCATTGTCATTTGTATTGTACCATACTTGGATGGAGGGTCAGAAGATGGAGAGGAGGGGACGGGGAACTGGGGCAGTGGTGGGCAGAGTTTGTTTTAACTTTTAGAGGTTCATCCTTGCATGCTTAGGTTAGGAGTAGTTAGAATTGAGTTAGTAAAAAGAAGTTAAAACAGCAAAATGTTAACAAACTTAATTTTGATGGGTTCACTGAAGTAATCCTGGCCCAGCAAGAGGAGAACTGATTACACATTGATTAGGAATTAACCAAGATTAAATATTTTGCCCCTTCTATTTGTTTACCTCTTGAGTAATGCAGCTGAATTGAAGACATTATTATTCAAATCGAGATAACCGTTGATATAGATATCGAGCACAGTGAATTTGAGGGGAGACTTGGAGATCATCATAATGCTATTGAACAGTGACTGCTGGAAGATATCAGCTTTCTCGGAGGAATTTGTTTCTTGAGCTAAAAGGTTTACTCAAAATTTATTTGCCTGCAGCTTTATGGAAGAAAACAAAGCTGCAAACTACCTCTCAAAAAGAATGGTGAGCCTGAAATGCTCAGTGGATGTGAAATCTTATAAAGAATCCTTTTCTATTGGAGCTGATTTCAGTTAAGAGATGTTCTTAGAGATGGATAATAACTTGTGTCTGTCTCAACTTTCAATATCTTGATCTTATGAACTTTGCATGGGCATTATCACTTATTTATTTAAAGTTTAATCCTCACGATCCTCTCCATTTGGTCTTTCTTCTCAAGAAATGATTATATCACCTGGAAATCTTTGCTCTGAGTTTGTTATTGTTACTTCTTGTTATACACCTCTTCCACGATAAATTTTCTCTGCCATTTTATTGTGAGATTTACATGGAGCCATTTCATGACAGCCTTTTCAACCAGTCTGAAGATGCCATTGGCATGACATCTCAATAGATGTAGATAGGATGAATTGCAAATAATTTATTTATAGCCTAAAAAACTGCTCTATAGCCTGAGTTTGTAAGCAATCAATTTACCCATAAACATAGTATGTTAGAAGAAAATGTGTGTAAAAAGAGTGCATTAATCAACATTTCGTATAAGCAACATGCTAGTTGGACATTACCGAGGATTGCACAACTAATTCTTGTGAGTTTAACGGGGCTTAAAGACATGGAGCTGATCTAGGACAATGATGCCATAGGAAGCAAAAAGGCAAAATTAAGGAAAACATAATTGAGTTGCACAGAAAAACATAAAAGGAAAAAAATTGCACAGGAATAGCCATAAATTATGAAAAGTTATGGGCTGGTATGCATTTACATGTTCAAAATATCAGAGGACAAGTATGTAAAGTATCACAAATAATAACCAGATAGAAGAGGACAGCATATTATCTGCTGATGGATTTATTCAATATACTATAATTACTGCTACGAGGGTGTAGTATTCAAAAACTTTAATCATGTGCTTTTTCCCATATCTATCACTGTAACTGAGGTGATCTTGAATAATGTCATTTCTAGAGGGCAATCAAGGGTTGGACTTAATATCTAGAATCAATAAATTTGATACATGTATGGCAACCATCTTGACTTATCTTGTACATCTTCGTAAGTTGCAGTCATTGGGAGATCACTAGATGCAATAGAGTCCAATAAAACATCTGATGAATTTTGATCATTGTCCAAATAATATTTGCAACTCAACATGTAAGTGTGTTGGCAGCAATTTTTGACAAGTGCTGGAACAGGATAAAACGGAGACTACCAATTGTGGTAGACATTCAATATGGATGACAGGGCAGTCTTGATGCCAGAATCAAGTGTTGCAACAACAGATAAATGGAGGTGAACAGCTAGAATTTTATTTTATTTGGTGCTGGTTTAGAATCACAGTTCTTGGTTTGACTTCAAGCATCTAATGGTTTTGAAATATTTCTCCTGCGCGAGTTCCCAATGCTTTTGCAACTAGTAAACTTTTTGACTTCTTTCAAGTCTATTGTATGTATTGTTCTGCACTTAGAATTGTTATAATCTAAAATGGGTCTTTATGCCCTTCCCTTTTATAGTATTTTAATCTCTGCCATTAGTTGTAAATTCTAGTAAGTTGCCGCATCATGCCAAATATCAAAGGAATCATCTATAAAATGCTTGTAGAAGAGCCATTGATAAAGATTAAGGTCAACTTCTACATGCCATTCAAGGAAACAAAGGAAGAGACATGCACAGACAACAACAAAGTTACTACTTATGGCCGTCCCTCTGATTTGCTTATATGTTTTTCCATTGAATTCCAAGTAAAGTTCCTTAAGAACTAATTCTGCAAGACTGAGAATGAAATTTATCTTGCAAGGAGGGAAAACATTATTGATGAAAAACTTGAGAGCTGAAAGACCTGCATCGGTGGGGATGTTGGGATAAAGATTTTCAACATCAAAAGTGGAGCAACACTTCAAAAGGAAATTCATGTGTGTTGAGATCATGAATAGTTGGGCTACTTCTTTAGGATAGGAAACAACTGAAAGTGGAGCCAGTAGGATGTTGGTTCCAATAAATAACCACAATAGGAGCATAATGGTCTACTAGCTAAGGAATGCTTGTGAATTATCAATAGGAGGTAGAACACATAAGCTTTGGCAGAGTCAGGCTTGACCTGAAGGAGGAAACGAAACTCATCGTTACCAATTAAGTTATCCTTCTAAGCATTAAGGAAAAGAGACTTCACCTTAAGGAAGAGACATTCCCAAGAAACAAAAGGGACCTCAACATAAACATCAAAATAAGAGAGTAATCACAGACGTTTAGAAACATACCACTTCTCGTTGAGAATAGTGATGTCAAGGTTCTTGTAAGCAAAATGAATAACAATTGAAAGATCATCCCCAAGAGAACAAATGGCCTATTGCTAGTGTTGAGGGAAAATCTTGGTCTTCAAATCTTATTTGAAAAGAAATGAGAGTTCAAAGAGAGCCTTGCTTCACCAATAATATCTTCTAGGGGAGGATAGAATTCTTAAGGATTCCATGTAGGATTAGGAACTTTAAAGAGGGGAATGTCATTGTCATTATCATCAGAAAGTTGAGAAGAAGGAACACCAAACTAATTTTGAGGATGAAAGAACTAGTTGAGCTTGAGATTATGAGCAAAAGCATTAAATTCTTTAACAACTTCTTTAGGAGGCATGGGAGGTGGATTCAAAATAAACTTGAGACCGAGACCCAACACTTCCTTTTCCATAATAGAAAGAGATCTATTCTAAAGATTGTGAATAATAGAATTAGTGATGCAACCATCTAGCTTGCCCATGGAATAATGACTAAACCATCAAAGACATCAATCATCAGGAATAAGAAGGGCAACCCACTCACTGATTTTTGGGTGGCGATGGGTAGATCCCCAAGCAATCAAGCCCATACCTATTGCTTTTGAACAAATGGGACATATTTCCTTTTTTGCCATGTTGAATGACCATTTTGGATTCAACCTCCATGTCCTTGTGACCACCCCTATGGTGCATTGAGAATGAAGTTGGGTGGTCTGAGGTAAGGCCCTCACCCTCCTTGGAAGTTTAAAGGAAGGGGGCTTTGAAATTGCCCAAACTATGGAATAGGAAACAACTAAGATTTTGTTGACACCTGAAAAAACTAGTTCCCATTTTGGTTTGTTTTGCCCCACATCCATCAAAATCCCGCTTTTGCCTATGTAGTCTAAACCCATCATTTATACTCAATCAGAGATAATTTCCATGGGTTCCCTTCATTAGGTTTCCATTTGTTTGCCTTTTGAAATGCAAGGAAGAAACCCACAAAAATGACTAAGTCCAAATTCTAAGTGTTTTCCTTATGTTTTTTCCTTTTTCGGAGTTTCGAAGTTTCGAGTTCCTGTCTTCCGTCGCGCCATTCCTATCGGCTCCGAATTCTGCCTTGGTTCCTTGCAAAATCGCCTAAGTGTTTCGGATGTCGGAGGTCGGGCTTGCGGCTTTTCGTCTTCTTTTGAGCATGCATCAACAGGGAAGCCTGATCGCTGAAGTGCACCAAGGCTCCAAGTTTTTTCTAAGTATTGTGGATAGTCAAAGGTCAGACTTGCGGTTTGCCTTCTTCTTTTGGGTAGGCAGAAGGGAGAGGGCCCGACGGTCGAAGTCTGATGGAGCCTTCTTCATCTAAGTGTTGCGAGCGGCAGAAGGCGGGAGTTCTTTTTTCTTCTTTCTCTCGTTTCAAAGGCAGAAGGCGGAAGGCCCGACGACCGAGGTCCGGCGACTTTCATTTCTTCTAAGTGTTTCGGATGTCGGTGAGCGGGAAGTTTTCTTTTCTTCCTCCTTTCTTTTTCGATGGTGGAAGGAAAGAGGCCCGAGGCCCGATCCCCAATGATCTTCATTTCTTTTATGTATTTTGGGGTTGGGTGGTCCTTTTCTTCTCTCCCAAAGTGAACAATGCATAGTGAAGGCCTAACCTCCGAAGCCCGATTTGTCGCAGCATGATTGTTTTGCCTTCCATACTCCTCCCACCTCATGGGAATGCGCCAACAACCTTTGGGATCACCATTAATGCGAAATGGGTAGTTGAATTTAATATTTTTATTGCAGTTGGTGGGGTTGTTGGGGGGTTTTCCCGCCCATTTCATTCTTAGATCTGTGTGTGAAGGCTATAAATAGAGGATTGAAACTCTTTTCAAGCGTTGACCATTCTAGGCAGAATTTCTTTCTACAAGCGCTGAGCAAGGCAGTTAGGGCTTCATCTATTGTTTATTTTCAATTCTTCATGAAACATTTATCGAAAGTGTACGTGAAATATATTGTAATCTTTGTACTGAATCATTGTTTTTCTCCATTGTTGTAAGTGTTCTTTTAGGAAGCCTCTATCGTAGTTAGGGTTTTCTCTTGCCACACTTAGTAGTATGATTGTAAAATCTGATTTGAATGAATGTGACAGTTCTTGATCCATTTCCAAGCTTTGTAAATGGTCATTTCAGTATTACATATGGAAGAATGTTGTATGGTGTTGGATTACTAAGTATTCTCATGGTTTGATATTGATTTTGTGCATTTGAGTAACCAAATAGGCATTCATACACCCCTTTTAATGTTTTCCTTTGATGAACTTGGAACTCTGTAGCCCATTGGATAGGCACTGGTCAGAGAGGCCTATGCTCACCCACACTTTATTGAAAAATCAAAAACAATACATTAAGTTTTAGATGCAGTTACAATTTCATAAGCATCCTCACTTTGTAGGATTACTTCCATCAGCTTAAAATAGGGGTTTTGTGACAACTAGTTGCTCTTGGTTTAGTGATTGTCTTTAGGGCCAAGGCAACGATTTGGGTTTGGTTGTTCATTTGTTTTTAGTTGTTCATCTATTTTTGAAGTCAATACCTGCTAAGGTATACCCCTTAGAATATCCCTCTAAAGTCTAAGCTAAGCTCAAAGTGTAGAGGAGTTTACCCACTCCTGTAAGTTGGCCAAAATCACCCTTAACCTATGGATAAACCTCTTTTAATCACTTTGATGACACCCCTAGCCTAGGTGATTGTAAAATGTTTTAGGGTTTTGGGTTGTAGTTATTTTGGGAACCAACATGTTCTTTTTTATGTTGACTACCATGAAAATTCTTCTGTTATTGGTTCATATTTTGGATCTTCAATTAATCTTTGCAAGGAGGGTAAGCAAGACTATTTGGAATATCCCTTGAATGCTTATTCCTACAATGCCCAATCTTCCTTTTTCTTTTCTTAGGTTGGCTGATTGGTTAGTGGGACTCTTCCAAGCATTATATACAAGGGCTTGTTGTTTAAGCACTTACTAAATAAGATTCTTGAGTCTTGATGTATGTTTCAACACTACTTTTTCCACTAGTTTACCAATATTTTTCTCAATATCAACATCCTTCATGTTAGCATCTTCCAGAAGTTCTTGGGTGATAACATGTTTTTCCTTTGATTTATCCTCTCTCAATAGTGAATTCAAGGGAGAGATTAATTTGAGCATTGGAGATTTGGTCTTGAAAAAGAGATTTTTCCATAATCTTTCAACTACTAGCAACATCTAAAGAAATAGTCTTGTCACTAATCATTGGATAAATGATAGCATCAAGAAGAGCGTATGTTGAAATTTATCAGGTTTGAGTTCATGACAAAGACAACTAGTTGAAGGTGTTCAACATAGGCTTGAGCATATTGAACTTGTGTTGATTCAACAATTGACTCAAGCTTGGCCCATAAATCCTCATTGATTTCATTTTGGTATTAGATAGAGAGCTTAGGAGGGCTAACTTGAACACTATAAGGAATATCTCCACCTTCCACTTTGTGGTCCCAAGTAGGAGCAGTATTATCGATTGGCACGAACAATTTACCATAAAGCTTCTTCCATAGAAGAAATTGTGAATCTAACACTTCTACAATAGATTGAGGTAAAGGAGGACCTCGAGAAGTAGAATCACCTCAAGGAATGAAAGAAGTATTGCCACTAAACTTGACAATAGCCCTTTGTTTATGTGAATCAATATTCTAGATTAATGCCATGTTTGTGAAATTAAATAATGTAGCGTGCACTTCAAGAAAATAATTTAAACTTTTTTGTTAGCTCGAAAGTGTAGTAGTACAAAGGATAATAACAAAAACAAAAATATAATGCACAAATAAAAGAGAAGAGACTCGCTATTGGCAAAAGAAAATATTTGTAATAATAAACTATGAACACATTTCAGACTATATGTCCTTATCAACAAAGTGAGTGAATGATTGCAAATGAGAGTGAAATCTCTATATACAGGTTTCACTTAAGTTCATATGAAAGGTCTTAACCCAAAGAGATGGGTCAGCCAAAATAAAAAATATCACCAAAAATGTGATATAAAAGGACAAAAATAAAGAAAAACCCTTAAAAAATGAAGAGTGGCCCACCTAGGTTGCTCTAGGTGGGAAAATACAATATGAGACCACATTAGAATTCTAGAGGGGATCCATGATGATGCAGGAGCATCCCTAGTTCAAGAGCAATCTTGCATCAACCAAAAACATTTGCATTTCTGTTTGTTTGCAGTTTAGTTTGTTTCTTTTCATTTTCTAGTTCAATTCAGGGAATTCAGTCAGTAGCAGTTTCTGTAATTTGGTCTGCATTCTACCGCAGTTGCATTTCAGACCTTGTGGAGCTGGACTTAGCATCTAGATTCATTTATCTACATCATATCTAGAATTCAGAACATTTGGATCAATTACCGGAAAGATATCGCTATCAGAAGATTGACTATTTTCTCATAACAGAGCATCCTGATAATCTCTGATAATCAGGTAAAGGAGAAGACCTGCGGAGCATTTCTTCAACTTGTGGAGCTTAATGACACATCACTCAATGATCTTTGGTTCATGGCCGACCTTCCCCAAGATCCGCACATCATTCCATTCATTGGCAGAGGAATTCTTCATGTTTAGGTCCGACCTATTCGTGTACACACGTTACAGCTCTTCATTGGAGTTTGTAATCTTCCTTGGCTGACGCGGAGGAATCTTATGTTCCGGAGATGACATATGATTGATGTAATAGATCCTTAGGAAAGCAGTTGATATAGTTCATAACATAGAATTAGCTGATAGTTTAGATCTTGATCGAAGAAGCTTCAAAGCCATATCTTGAGCATATTCTGATATTTTGTGATCAGGCTTGTGAGCTGAATTGTAAGCCTGCATGTTGCCGGCCAATCTATAATTGAATTCTATGATGTACCGAATGACTGAATCTGCATTTGTTTCATATATTTGAGTTGTTTCCGTTGTGTTTACTCTTGTTGCACGCTCTGGACAGTTCATTCTGTGAACCCGCCTACCGTGACTACACCAAGAGATATCAGAGCGAAAGTTTGAATCTTTGGGATCGAAGTGAATGAAGTTGGCGAGGGAACTCTGTAAGATCTTGTTGTGGATAGATCACTGAATTGAGGTAGGTTACTTGTGTCGCAACCGATCGCCGATTGTGAGGCAGTTGTCACCTTGTAGCTCGATCGTCGAACTTGAGGCAGTTTACACTTGATCCTAGGAAGATGCCGCCGAGGAGAGTTGCTACTGTTGGAACAATGGCTGGTAGGATGGATGAGATGATGGAAATGATGAAAACAATGAGAATTTGATTAGATGTTGTTGAGGAAGATAGGCGAAGAGGATTGACACCTAGACCTAATGTTGAAAGTGATGATGAAGAGGAATTTCAATCTGTTGAACAAATTGGCGAAACCCTAGGAGGTGATGAAGAAGAAGAATCAGATCAAGTAAAGATGTGAGCTATTTTGAAGATTGGGAAAAGACTTAGAGTTGATGTACCGAATTACACTGGCAATTTGAACTCTGAAGAGTTGATTGACTAGATAAATGACATGGAAGAATACTTTAAATATGAGGAAATTGAAGATCCGGATAAGGTGAAATTTGCAAAGACAAAGCTAAAAAGACATGCTACTATATGGTGGAAAGAAGTTTAGTTGGATGGAAATAGAAGAGGGAAAGAAAAGATTACAAAGTGGGATAGGATGGTGACAAAATTGAAGAATCAGTTTATACCTACTGACTATCAGTTGGAACTGTTGAAAAGATTGCAAAACCTGAGACAAAAGGAGAAATCTGTGAAGGAGTATACTGAAGAATTCTATAAGATGATCATAAGGATAGGACATAGCGAAGCAAGCAAGGAGAAAGTGGCTAGATACATCAATGGACTGAGATTGAACATTTAAGAACTAAGCTTGGTAAGGATGACATCTTTGGATGAAGTATATCAGTTTGCCCTGAAGGTTGAAGAGAAGCTAAATAAGAGGCGTGATCAGAGACAGAGGAAGAGGAAGTAAATTTCAGAGAGGTAGAACATTTTCCAGAGGAGACAGGTCACATTTGGAGCAGAACAAGTCTGATAGCCCATTCAAGAAGGAGGACAGAGATGGCAATACCTACCAGAGCAATGACAGAAATTTTCATCACAGAGGTAACATACCGGAATGAAGGATATAGAAGAGAAGGAAGAGGACCTGATAGGAGAACATTCAAAGGAACTTGTTTCAAGTGTGGAGGAGGACATAGAGCATTTGAATGTAATCAAGGGAGTACAAGAAAAAAGACAGAGAACAGTGGGAGAGTAGCCTATGTGGAAGAAGAACCCATTGGATCACCCAGTTCAGTTGGCAAACATGAGAAAGGAGAATCATTGGTGATGAGGAGGACCCTATGTCAAGTAGAAACAAATGAGGAACCACCGCAGAGGAAGAGTTTGTTCAAAACCAGATGCAAATTAGGAGGTAAATGTTGTAAAGTTGTAATTGATAGTGGTAGCTAGGATAATCTAGTTTCAAAGGAGATGGTGACTAAGCTGAAGTTGGAAAGACTAAAACACCCTAAGCCCTATCAGATAGCATGGATTCAGGATGATCCTAAGGTACTGGTGAATGAACAATGTTTGGTGAAATTTCATATTGGATCATATCATGATGAAGTATTGTGTGATTATGTCTATGGATGTTTGTCATATCTTGTTGGGTAGACCTGGCAGTATGATAGAAAAGCTATACATGATGGGAGGAAGAATGCATACACTGTAACATCAAATGGAAAGAGAATTACATTGATTTCTTTAGAAGATGATCCTAAGAGTGAAGTATGTGGGAATGCTAGAATCTGTTTGGTAGATGGAAGAAAATTTCTGGATGGTTTGAGACATGAGAATATGTGTTATGCTTTGATCCCTAAGAAGCCTGAAACATGGAAGAAGGAGACTAAAGAATCACAATCGGAGGAGATAAAGGAATTGCTGACATAATATGAAGACATCATATCAGATAATGTACCTAAAGGATTACCGCCAATCAGGAGTATCAGTCATCACATGGACCTTATACCAGGAGCAAGTTTGCCTAACAAAGCAGCACACAGAATGACACCAGTAGAGAATGAAGAACTGAATAGGCAAATACATGAGTTGTTGAGGAAAGGTTTGATCAGAGAAAGTTTGAGTCCTTGTGCAGTACCTGCAGTGCTAGCACCTAAGAAAGATGGAGAATGGAGGATGTGTACTGACTCTAGAGCAATCAACAGTATCATAGTTAAGTATAGATTTCCTTTACCTAGGATGGATGATATCATGGATTGTTTGAGTGGAGCAAGATATTTCACAAAGATAGATTTGAAGAGTGGATACCATCATATCAGAATCAGAGAAGGAGATGAATGGAAGACTACTTTTAAGACAAATGAAGGATTGTATGAGTGCTTAGTGATGCCTTTTGAACTGACAAATGCACCTAGTACTTTCATGAGATTGATGAATGAAGTTTTGAAGAAATTCTTGGGTAAGTTTGTTATTGTATATTTGGATGACATTCTGACTTTCAGTAAGACAAAAGAAGAACATTTGTAGCACCTGAGACAAGTTTTGCAAAGATTGAGGAGAAATTGTTGATAAACATCAAGAAATGTAGTTTCATGAAAGAAGAATTGGTATAATTAGGGTTTGTGATTTTTGCGGAAGGATTGAAGATGGACCCTGAGAAAGTTAGAGCAATTGTTGAATGGCCTACACCGGAGAGCATTGGAGAAGTTAGATCATTTCATGGATTAGCTAGTTTCTACCGGAAGTTCATCAAAAATTTTAGTTCAATTTGTAACCCTATGACAGAGACAATGAGAGGTGACAGAAAATATTTCAAGTGGACATCAAGAGCAAATAAAAATTTTGAATTGTTGAAGCAGAAAGTGACAGAGCAACCTATTTTGGCATTACCAGATTTCAATAAGGTATTTCAAGTTGATTGTGATACAAGTGGAAATGCAATTGGAGCAGTATTAAGTCAAGAAGGTAGACTTGTAGCATATTTCAGTGAGAAGTTGAATGATGCCAGGAGAAGATATTCAGTTTATGATCAGGAGTTCTATGTCGTAATTCAAGCCTTGAAGAAGTGGAGACATTACTTGTTGCCTAAGGAGTTTGTGTTGTATACAGATCATCAAGCGTTGCAATATTTGAACAGTCAAGGTAAGTTGAATCAGAGACATATGAGGTGGGTAGAGTTCATGCGGAGTTATACTTTTGTGTTGAAGCATAGGAGTGGAAAATCAAACAAAGTTGCAGATGCATTGAGTAGGAGAAGGAACTTGCTGACAGAGATGAGAGTTGAAGTATTGGGATTTGATGAATTGAAGAACATGTATGAGGGAGACAGTGATTTTGCAGAACCTTGGAAAGCATGCAGAGAACCTGTTGTGACAGATAGAGTAAGTGTTTGGACTATTTCATTCAAGAAGACATGTTCAAAGGAAGTCAGTTATGCATACCTAGAAGTTCAATGAGAGATAATTTGATCAAGGAGAAATGCAGTGGTGGATTAGCAGGACATTTTGGCATTGATAACACAATGGCTTTGGTGAGTGAAAACTACTTTTGGCCTTCGATACATAAGGATGTTAGGAAATTTATGCAGAGTTGTAGAGTTTGTCAAGTTCCAAAAGGGAGTAGTCAGAACACTAGATTGTATAAACCTTTGACAGTACCAGAGAGACCTTGAGTAGACATAAGTATGGATTTTGTAATGGGATTGCCGAAAACACAGAGAGGACATGATTCCATATTTGTAGTGGTGGATAGATTTTTAAAGATGGCACATTTCATACCTTGTAAGAAGACAACTGATGCAGTGCATGTAGCCGACCTATTTTTCAAAGAGATTGTGAGCTTGCATGGATTACCTAAGAGCATAATTTCAAATCGAGACACCAGATTTCTTGGATACTTTTTGAAAACACTTTGGAAGAAGATGAAGACAGATTTGAAGTTCAATTCAACATTTCACCCACAGACTGATGGACAGACAGAGGTAGTGAATACGAGTTTGGGAAACTTGTTGAGATGTTTGGTTGGGGAGAAGGTAGGAAGTTGGGATTTGATTCTTTCACAAGCAGAGTTTGCATACAATAATTTAGTAAATAGGAGTACCAAAAGAAGACCTTTTGATATTGTTACCGGAGTAAACCCTAAGGGAGTTGCAGAACTGAGAGATATCAACATGGAAGAAAAGAGAAGTGCAGAAGCAGAGGAATTTGCAGATAACATAAAGGCAATGCATGATCAGGTTAAGAAGCATTTGGAGGAAATGAATAGTAAGTATAAGGAAAAGGCAAATGAGAAGAGAAGACATAAGGAATTTGCAGTTGGAGATGAAGTGATGGTATACTTGAGAAAAGAAAGATTTCCAGTTGGAACATGTAACAAGTTGAAGATGAAGAAATTTGGACCTTGCAAGATACTCAAAAAATTTGATTCAGGAAATGCCTATGAAGTGGAATTACCAAAGACAGTGGGCATATCACCTATTTTCAACATTGCAGACCTATATCAGTATCATGAAGCAGAGTTCGGTGACAACATTGAAGAAGACTTGACGAAGCAGTTACCACAACAAGCACCGCATCATATTGAAGACATTTTGGACAACAAAGTTGGGTGCAACACCAAAGGAAGACAATACAAAGAATACCTTGTGAAGTGGAAAGGTAGATCAAAAGTGGGTTCATCATGGATTTCTCAGGCTAAGGTGGACCGTTTTGGTTTTACTCTAGCCCTGGCAAAGTGAGGGACTCACTTTTTTTTCAATAACCTCAGATGTCTGATGCAGGAGCATCCTTGGTTCAAGAGCAATCTTGCATCAACCAAAAACATTTGCATTTCAGTTTTTTTGTAGTTCAGTTTGTTTCTTTTCATTTTCTAGTTCAGTTCAAGCAGTTCACTCAATAGCAATTTCTGTAATTTGGTCCACATTCTACCGCAGTTGCATTTCAAACTTTGTGGAGCTGGACTTAACATCTAGATTCATTTATCTACATCATATCCAGAATTTAGAACATTTGGATCAATTACCGGAAAGATATCGCTATTAGAAGATTAATTATTTTATCAAAATAGAGCATCCTAATGATCTCTGATAATCGGCTAAAGGAGAAGACTTGCGGAGCATTTCTTCGACTTGTGGAGCTTAATGACACATCATTCAATGATCTTTGGTTTGTGGCCGACCTTCCCCAAGATCCGCACATCATTCCATTCATTGGCATAGGAATTCTTCATGTTTAGGTCCGACCTATCCATGTACACACATTACAACTCTTCATTGGAGTTTGTGATCTTCCTTGGTCGACACAGAGGAATCTTATGTTCCGGAGATGATATATAATGATGTAATAGATCCTTAGTAAAGCAGTTGATATAGTGCATAACATAGAATTAGCTGATAGTTTAGATCTTGAGCGAAGAAGCTTCAAAGCCATATCTTGAGCATATTCTGATATTTTGTGATCAGGCCTGTGAGCCGAATTGTAAGCCCGCATGTTGCCAGCCGATCTGTAATTGAATTCTATGATATATTGAATGACTGAATCTGCATTTGTTTCATATCTTTGAGTTGTTTCCATTGTGTTTACTCTTGTTGCACGGTCTGGACAGTTCATTCTGTGAACCCTCCTACCGTGACTGCACCACATGAGGGCCTAAAAACTGAAATTATAACTTGTTCTTTTCGAGGAAGCTTTATAAGGAGTGAAAATTTCTCAACCAATATGCTCCAACTCGGGATCTTGCAACATTTTCTTTGAGAGAAATCTAAGAATGTGATGACCAATTCCAAGAGCCTTAAAGAACTTAGCATTGTCAAACTTAAGGATCATCAAGGCCTTAGGAGTGCCACTTTTCTTGGTCTTGGAAAGAATCTTTTGGAGCAAGGTTGGCCTATCCTCAAAATTAATAACATTCATGAAGATGTGGAGAAAATGGAATAGGCACCCTCAACCATGAAGGTAGTGAAAAAAATTTATGCTTAATCTCATGGGAATTTTCTTTGCAACTTTCTTGAACCAAGTACTTCCTTAACTCACCAATAATAAAACCACTTTTTTGAGGAAGTGGGTGGTTGAAGTTAAAGGGAAGATATGATTAACATTTATAGGTTTTTGGTAACATTTGATACTAAAACATCCTAAAGAAAAGAAATCTGGACCCTTGTAAAAGATAATATCAAAAAATGTCAACCTCAAAAATTGAAACACATGTAGTGATCTTGATTTCTGAATAGATAGAAGAATAAATGTCAAAGAAGAATTGCAAACTTTCAGAAGAACCATGCCAAATACCAAAGGCATCATTTATAAAACACTTGTAAAAGAGTCATTGATAAAGATTAAGGTCACCTTCAACATGACCTTTAATGAAACAAAGGAAGAGACATGTGTAGGCAGTGACAAAGTTACTACCCATAGTTGTCCCTCTAACCTACATAGATGTTTTTACATTAAATTCCAAGTATTGTTCATTAAGAACCAACTTTGCAAGGTTGAGAATGAAATTTACCTTGCAAGGAAGGAAAACATCATTGATAAAGAAAAACTTGAGAGCTTGAAGACCTACATTAGTGGGGATATTGGGATAAAGACACTTAACATCAAAAGTGAAGAGCAAAACTTTAGAAGGAAATTGAAGTGTGTTGAGATCATGAATGAGGGAATATGAATCCATCAGGTGGTTGGGCTACTTTTTTAGCATATGAAACAACTAAAAGTGTAACCAACGAGATGTTGGTTCCAACAATAACCACAATAGGAGTAGATTGGTCTACTATATAATGAAGGTTTGTGAATCTTTAGTAGGAGGTAGAGTACCTAAGTTTTGGAAGAGTCAGGTTGACCTAAAGGAGGAAGCAAAATTCATCTTTATCAATTAATTTATCCTTGTAAGCTTTAAGGTAGAGAGACTTTGCCTTAAGTAAGAGACATTCTTAAGAAACAAAAGGGACCTCAACTTAGATATCAAAATTAGAGAGTTTTTACAGACCTTTAGAAACATATCATTCCTTGTTGAGAATGTTGATGTTGAGGTTCTTGTCAACAAGTCAAATAACAATTGATGGATCATCCCTAAGAGAACAAATGGCTTGCTATTAGAGCTAATAGAAAATCCTATTCTTCTGAGCCTTCACCAAAGAGAGATGAGAGTTTAGAGAGAATCTTGCTTCACTAATAATATCTTCTAGGGGAGGATAGAATTATTAAGGATGCTAAATAGGATTAGGATCCTTAAAGAGGGGAATGTGATCATCATTGTCGTTGTCATCAAAAAATGAAAAGAAGGTCCACCAGTTTGATTCTAAGGAGAACTAGTGCAACCTAGATCAAGGGGATTAATTAAAATCAACCTAATCTAGAAGCCTAAATTCATTCACACCTACCATTAGAAATACAGAGGCAAGAAAAATGGAACTACAACAAAATATTAACTCTTTGTTTTCATATAATGGACTTTCTCGAAATGGAACTTCTTTATAGCCTACCCTTCTTTTCATACAATAGACTTTCTCAAAAATATCCCAGTAACAAAATGTCATTTGTTTCCCACTTGTCAGTGCCTTTGACTCTACCTCATTCTTTGTTTTCCTCTTAATGCATTCTGCCTCATTTTTTCTCTATTCAATGTATACCCCCTTACTCTATTTCTCTTTTCCCTCTTGAGCTTATTATACTCTCCAGAGTCTTCAACTCCTTTCTAAACTACCACTACCAAGAAACTTTTGATATTCCCTTCTACAGATCCTGTTGCTTTCCCCCATTATCAATAGAGACCAACAAAAATGAATAATAAATCACTATGATGAGATTAAATGACAAGAAAAGAAGACACCATATTTGTGTGACTAGGAAAGAATTCAATTTAAACTCAAAAATCCAAGAAGGAAGGTGTAAACCCCCACAACCAAAGGAAGAATAGCAACAAAATGCTTTAACAAATAAAATTGGTCAAGAAAAGGTAGAACAAATGCTCAACAAACAAGGAAAGATTCATGCAACAACTAGAACAAAACCATGAACCAAGAGCAAAGAGAAAGGTCGTGACCAATTTAGAATGATGGGTTTTACCAACCACATGACCTTATATTAGCACTAAGAGTGAGGGAAACAATAACAAATCAAGGAATAAATCACTGCATGTTGACCAAATTGCTAAAAACAATACTTAACACCCCAATCTAATTCATTCTTATGTGACCAATGTTAATAAATAATAAGACAAAACCCCTTTTAGTAACATGATAACTTGGCAAACAAAAGGAAAAGCAACATAGAGATTACGCATAATATCATGGTCTTCCAAAGTGGTGACAATATTGCATAAAGCAATGACAAGTACAACATCCAATTGACACACAACACAACACTAAGACCTTTAAATTATTTATCACAGCCTTGAGAAGTAAAACTCTAAATCACACATGTTGCCTTCCTATCACATAACACACATAGCTCATGTAGCTCAATGCAATTTTTTAGTTTTACATATATATCTTGTAGCACTTTTGTAACAACCTCAAAACAAAAGATCCTGTAGAAAATTGGTCTTTGGCCTATGATAACACATTGATGACTCTTAACACTGCTACAATGGTCTTTGTAACACATAAGAACTTGTAATCTTTTTATAGCTTCCTTAAAACAAGTTTTCAAGAGCAACAAGAAAAGCAAACACAAAACTAAGGCCAAAATTAAAAATAAAAATCACTAATATTTTTGATGATGCAGGATTGCCCATGAACCGAGATGCTTCTACATTAGAAATGCTAGGTGATTAAAAATGTTCCATGAGTTTGAGGCTTATGGACATTTAGAAAAACTTTGAACCGAAATCCCATCTTTACTTTTGATCCAAATGACCTCTTTATCCATCTAGTTTTTTTTCTTCACCCCATATTTCTTACATGCCCTTCCCCTTGTCTTCTTTTAGGCAACTGCTACATCCACTTATCTATTTGTACATATAAACCTTCATTTGATTCTCACTTGTTTGTCCTTCATATTAAGGATACAAGTCTGCCATATTCAACATTTGTGAAACATCTACTTCTTTTGTAAACTCTATCTCATAAACACCAATTGCAAACTTTCTCAAGACCCTAAATGGTCATGTTACCTTCCATTTTAATCTATCGTAAGTTTCCTCCAGGAACCACTCCTTCTGTATATGGGAAAATACCAACTCCCCAACTTGAAATTTTTCTAAATGTTAATCTTGAAATCAACACATTGTTGGTGATTATTAATGTTCTTTAATTTTTTCTTCATGCATATACCCAACACCACTTTCTTCTATATTATTTGAACTCCTCAATTTACCCACTTTTTTTGGGCCACTCCCAACTTTTACTACTTTCAATAGTTGTTTTTCTATGTTCAAACACATTGTAGGATTGTTGTCCATTTATCCTTTTTCTTTCAATGAACTTAAGGTCAACTTTTTTTCATCCTTCACAATAGTATACATGTTCTTTCTTCTTTCATACAAAACATCCCTATCAAAATGTCAGGGCCTCCCTCACAAGATGTGACATGTGTCAATAGGCATAACATCACATAAAATCTCATCTTTGTAATAACCAATATGCATACTCACTAAACATTGTTCATTTACCACAATTTGATGTCCCTTTTATAACCACAAAACCTTATATGGGCTTGGATGCTCATTTTGTTATAAACCCAAATTCCTTGCCATTTCACTAGAGTCTAGGTTATTTGTACTACCACTATCAACAATAACTTTACAACACTTACCTTCGGACTTACATATAGTCCAGGAAACACTCTTTATTTGGAATGGCTCATTCTCATGCATGACTAGTTTTAGTAGTACACTTTTCAATGTGAGAGCTTCTTCTTGATCCGGTTCCTCTTTGTGTTGGGTGATGCAACACTTTCTTCATTTTATTGAACTATGTGGTTTCTAGCCATATCTCCTCTACTTCTGTCCTACTATGTTTGTGGACACTCAACTGCCATATGACCAATTTCTCCACACCTATAACAAGTTCCAGTGAATGCTCTACCCCTTCCTCTATTTTTTTTTCCCTATCCTCTTGCTAGATACTCTCTTCCTCTTGTGCTTGAATCATTTTTTCGTGAAGTACCTATTTCCTCTTTATTTATTTATTTTCCCTTGCTACTAATTGTTCTCTCCCAATAGTGGACCTCCCTCTTCCTCTTGAATTATTAATTTGCTTTCTTAATAACTTCTCTTCAACCTTTAAGGGAAACTAATATGTCTTCTCCACAATATTAATTCTCAACATACTCATTTCATCTTGACTATTTCTCTATCCATTTCATGGTGTCCTAATCTAATTACCACTTTGTAGAATTATTTTGCATATTCCTTCAACACATTTCCTTTTGTTTCAAGTTTTGAATCCTATTCAATAACTCCAACTCATAATCTCTAGGAAGGAATTTTTCTTTTAATCTTTCTACCATCCAATTCCACTAGGTGATTCTCACTTCTTCATGCAACACTCTTTCTCTTTGTAATTCTCTCCATCCTCACTCTTTGTGGATTATGAATATTTTTGTATTCAAAATACTCTTCTAAATCACTAATCCAATAAATTAGTTCTAGAGTTAATACTCTAAAAAAATTAGGAACTTCCATCTTAGTCCCTCTACTAATCTTCGTAAGAGCTCTTAAGAAACACTCTTCTCCTTCATTAATTAGTTTCTCATTTTCCCTCCCTTATCTTCTATTATAGTTTCTTCATCACTACCCTCTTCCCCATCATATTCTAGATTTCTTCTATGATCAACAACCAAAGCAACTATCTCATTTCGAATATTAGTCCAGGGCTATTCAATCATTTCCTCCATCCTAGTCATTGTAGGAACTCTCCTTCTTGGGGGCATCTTAACAATATCAATGTCACCAACAAACACACTTTTTAAATTTTCTCGAATATCAAAGGATGTCTCTTACAACCCTCTACAATTGAAATACTTCTTCTCACTCACATGCAACAAATATCTAGAGCTTCAATACACCTATAACCTCACTAAACCTCACTTTGATACCACTTGGTGTAGCATAGATCAAGGGGATTAATTAAAATCGGCCTAATCTAGTAGCCAAGAATCATTCATACACACCATTAGAAATATAGAAGCAAGAAAATGGAACTACAAACAAATATTAACTCTTTATTGCTTGATAAAATTGATTACAAATTTCTACAATGCAATAGAAGTTATATGAACTTACTATAGCCTATCGTTCTTTTCATATGGTGCACTTTCTCAAAATATCCTTGTAACAAAATTTCCTTTGTTTCCCACTTCTCATCTCTGACTATACCTCATGCTCTATTTTCCTCTTAATGCATTCTACCTCATCTTTTAACTATTCAATGTATACCCCTTTGCTTTGTTTCTATTTTCCCTCTTAATCCTATTATACTCTTTGGAGTATTCAACCCGTTTCCAAATTTCCACCACCAATAAACTTTTGATCTTCCCTTCTATAGATCTTATCACTTTCCCCATGATCAATACAAACCAACAAAATGAATAATAAATCACTAATATGATGAGCTTGAATGACAAGAAAATAAGACAACATATTCATGCATCCAAGAAAGCATCCATGTTAAACTCAAATAACCATGAAGGAAGTTGTAAATCCACATAGCTTGAGGAAGAATAGTAGCGAAATGCTATAGCAAATAAAATTGATCAAGAAAAGGAAGAACAAATGCTCAACAAACAAAGAACAATCCATAAAACAACTAGAACAAAACCACGAACCAAGAGCAGAGAGAAAGGTCACACAACCAGTTTAGAATAATTAGTTTTGCGAAGAACATGACCTTATATTACCATCAAGAGTGAGGTAAATGATAACAAATCAAGGAATAAATCACTGCATGATGACTATATTACTAAAAACAATACTTTAATTCTCCAATTTGATTTGTTCTTATGCTGCCAATGTTAATAAATAATAAGACAAAACTCCTCTTAGTAACATGACAACTTGGAAAACACAAGGAAAACCAATGTAGATATTACGCATAATATCATGGTCTTCCAAAGTAGCAATAATGTTGCATAAAGCAATGATAAGTATGCCATCTAGTAAACACATAACTATACACTAAGACCTCTAAATTCCTTATCACAACCTTGAGAAGTAAAACTCTAAATCACACACATGCCTTCCTATCACAAAGCACACGACAACTTGGAAAACACAAGGAAAACCAATGTAAAGATTAGGCATAATATCATGGTCTTCCAAAGTAGCAATAATGTTGCATAAATCAATGATAAGTATGCCATCTAGTAAACACATAACTATACACTAAGACCTTTAAATTCCTTATCACAACCTTGAGAAGTAAAACTCTAAATCACACACATGCCTTCCTATCACAGAGCACACGATAACTCAGAAAACACAAGGAAAACCAATGTAGAGATTAGGCATAATATCATGGTCTTCCAAAGTAGCAATAATGTTGCATAAAGCAATGATAAGTATGCCATCTAGTAAACACATAACTATACACTAAGACCTCTAAATTCCTTATCACAACCTTGAGAAGTAAAACTCTAAATCACACACATGCCTTCTTATCACATAGCACACACAACTCCTAAAGATTAATGCAATTTTATAGTTTTACACATACAACTCCTGTAGTATTTTTGTAATAGCTTCAAAGCAAAAGATCAACCTGTAGTAGCCTAGTCTTTGGCCTAAAAAAACACATTAATGACTTTTAACACTACTATAGTGTTCTTTGTAACGCATAAGAACTTGTAATCTTCCTATAGCTTCCTCAAAATAACAAGTTGTCAAGAGCAACAAGAAAAACAAACACACAAAACTAAGGTCAAAGCTGAAAACACAATCACTACTATTTTTGGTGATACATGATTGTCTATAAACCTGAATGCTCCTGCATCAAGAATTGAACCATTGGATCTTAAGACGATGAGAAAAAGAATTACATTCTTTAACACTTCTTTAGGAGGTTTGGAAGGTGGATTCATAATAAACTTGAGACCGAGACCCAACATTTCCTTTTCCACAATAGAAAGAGGTCTATTGAAAGATTATGAATAACATAATTTATGGTGTAGCTATCTAGCTTGCATATTGAACAATGATTGAACCATAGAAGGCACCGATCATTAGGAGCAAGGAGCTCACTAATTTTTGGGAAATAATGAGTAGATCTCAAAGGGATCAAGCCCACCATTGCTACTTCTAAACAAATGGGGCATATTTCCTTCTCTGCTATGCTAACCCTCTCTTTTAAATCAAACCTCTATTGTTGAAATAGTAGGGTGAATGACAGAAAATATTACAACAATAGAGATTTAATCTGATTATGCTGTGATTAAGCCAATAAACTTATATCAATAAAATAACAGACATAATTTAATAAATTGACAAACTCATAAAATGCAAACCATATATAGACCAGATATACATGAAGAGAACCATGTGGGAAAACCTCTACCCAAAGATATCCAAGTTTATAATATTCCAAACAATGTAGTACAATAATACAATCCACTTATCCCCTTGACAATAGTTTGATAGACTAAGAGTGCCTACAAAGAACCTTACAATCCACTATCCCATTCCTCATATAGGGAAATCAAAAACAATAAACCATCAAGTGGTATCCAAAACCATGAGCCATGGAAACAAATCTAATGTTCCTATGGTCATGGTCAAACATCTTGGAATAACTTATGTGACTTCTCTTGCACCTCTTACACTCATCTTATATGTCATAGATGTCATAGATTCTATCATAACAATCAAATTGACCTAGATCCCAATCCTAGGCACTCCATGAGGGCATTCAATATTTGTGTCATATCCACTAAAGCGAGAAGATGCTTTATAACTTTCAATTTTGACTTTTTTAATGTAACCTTCATATTTAGTGTCTTCTTTCACAATATCTTAGAAGTATCCCAGAGAATAAATAATAAATAAATAATGTCCCTAACTATACATGGGCATCCCATTTTTATCACTCCAACATGTTTGGAGATCACACATTATTTATATCTAGCTAAGAATTTTTTTTTAACTAAATGTTTTTGTAGACACCTAAAATTGACCGTGTCTTATGACATTGCCTTTCGGCATCCCCTTGCATCCTCTTGTGACACTTAGCAACACTTTGTCCTAGGTCCCCTTTCATGGCCCCTTCCATCATTCCCATTAGTTAAATAAATTACATCGATTTAACTAATCCCTTTTATCCATTTATCATCCTCTTACACCAAATTAAATAAATATTATTTATTAAATCCCCATTTTCCCCCATCATCCAATTTAAATAAATTAAATATTTATTTAAATTCCACATGTCTCATAATTTAAATAATTTAATTATTTAAATTATTTATCTCCATTCACATCCCTATTTTTAACCTCCTTAAATGTGTGTCATAAGCACTTCTCCAAAATCAATTTAGAGATCCCATTTATTCCCACTCCCCTCCTTATTTTAGTCACTTGTCATCCTCATTTATGGTGCTTCATGAGCATTAAGATTGGCTTTCAATCCTAACCATCTACCTAATCCCTCGCCCTTATAATCTTGGCCATCCATTTGATTCCCTCTCCTTCTATAACTCAAACTTCCATTTTCATGTCAAGCCCTCTCAACTCTCTCATCAAATTTCATACGCACGTTCATATCACACATCATTTTCTATCATTTTCTATCAAGGTTATGTTTTTTGTGTGAGCAGCCCACAATACATCCATAGAAAAAATTAATGGAGCTTGGGTGCACTCAATTCCGTCTTATCAGAAGTCCAATTTTGTGCAAGGTTTGAAGGTATATTTGTATTGTTTATATTTATGTTATTGTCTTGCATAATTTCAGGGTTTCATTTTGGCATGCTTGGTTATTTGTTACAGATTCACATCCCTTGATCTAACTTGTTTTTTGCAGGTTTTGTTAACTTTTTGTTGCAGGTTTATGCCATTTTTGGCCAAAACCCTGGTTTCTAAATATTTCATCATATCTTCCAAACGGATGTGAATTTTTCTACAAGATTTTAACAAAGCTTTTGGACCATCTAAGGAACCTACAGTAGAAAAATCAAGTTTTTAATCATCATTTTTGCATGAGTTATAATGATTTTATGTTTTTTCATAAATCTACATTTATGTGTGCAAATTAGCAAATTTTTCATAAATTTTTACATTTATGGAAATCTCTTAAAATTATAATGGGGGTCTGTTCTTTATAGTTTTAATTTTGAGGTCAAATAAGGTACCAAATATTCAAATCTTTATTGACTATAGTTTTTTCACAAATCCATAGTTCTGGGTGCAAATCAAGAAAATTTTCAAACATTTTTATATTTCTGGAAAGGCCTCAAAAAATTAGTAGGGGTCTCTTCTTTGTATTTTTTACTTTTTAGGTCAAAAATGTTTCAAAATAATCGGATCTAAGTCTACTATTAAAAAACAAATGTATTTGAAATTGCAATCTTGTGATGATCATATCTTTTTATGGCCGCATTATAACATTATTTACTAATTTTGTAGGGGTTTCATTATCATTTTTGATGTATTTTCTTGTAGCAAACTCATTTGTCCAAGATTATCTCTAACATACTTGTTTTGTGGCTATCGCTTGCCAAAGATCAAATCATTGAAACTACTAACAAGGTGCTACAGATTCACATGTCAAATAAATCATTTTATCACTAATCTAGGCACTTAGTTTAATCTAGGGAGATGGTAATTGAACATTGTTTCCTTTGTCTTCAGATTTTGAAAAGGGTGTATGCTCTCTCCTCGCACCTTTTGGTGATCTTGGAGATCAAAAACCCCTTCATTATCCCTTTGTTTATTTGTTAAATCTTGAGGACGTTATCTCACGTATGCTCTCCCCTTGCGCTTCGTGCGAGCTTGGGGATCAAAAGTGAATAGTGTTCCTTCCCTTTAGGAGGCCTGCTAGGGGATTTCATCACCCCTAGGGATGACCTCAACCACATGTTCTAGCGGGGTATATCAAAGGGGGGAGAGCGAAAGTTGTACCTCAATCTATCTACATACTCATTGGGACAACCTTGGGGCCCCAAGTGATTCTGGACACAAGGTGAAGTGGTTTTTTCTTAACCGCTTGTGCCACATCCCTTCAATGGGCTAATGTTCATAGATTTGGGCCTCATTATACCTTGTGTATTTGGAGGTCTCCCCTAGAAGATTGTAAAGCCTAGATAAGACCATCAGTCATTTTCTAGTGTGGTGCAAGGGACGCGGATCGCCCCCTGAAGTTACTCACCATCATGTCTCCTTGATCTCAAGATAGATGTTTTCTTTGGGTAGGGCATAAAAGCCTCCAAGGAAAGGGGTATTGGGTGCAACACCCTTATCCCTAGCTATCCGAATAGGGAGAAGTGTTTTTAGCTAGGTAAGAATATGGATAGGTATTCTATTGTGTGGGCCTACACTATGAAATCACTCCTACTTGAATAATTCTAGGTTTGTTCATTTGCTTGGCATATTTTCATTATGCAATACCAGTAAAAGCCACTTTAGTTGCGAAGCAATTCACACCAATTTCCTTGTTAAGTCAAGTCATCCATTGTCTTTTTGTGTTTGTTTTTCTTTCCAAAAATCTCAAAATCCAAAAAAGAAAAATATCCAAAATATCTCCAAAAATCCAAAAAAATTAGTCTTCCAACCTAATCTAGCATCTATCCTAATAATTCCCTTCCATCATAATCACCCATCTAATTATCCTATCCCAATCATCTCTTTCATCCAATCCAGTCCATTTTACCCTAATCATCCATATGACACCCGATGATCCTTATGGTACTCGAAGAATGTTTGACAAACTTAAAAGATTATATCAAAAGCACCAAGTCACTCCTACATCATCATCCCTACATCCCATCAATAACCAATCCAACTTATCCATACCCCAAACTTATCAAACATCCACCTTACCCCAAACCTAACAAGTCCAAATTTTTAACCATGCTTCATCTTCACACATACCAAATCCCACTATCTCAAAACTCCAACAACTCATCCAACAACAACAACAACAAGCCCTTCTTCAACCACTGATAACCCAAGAAACACAAACACAACTACAATCCCATATGTCATCCGCATCAACTTCATACCAACCTAGTCCAACCACATATCAAGCTAATCCTACCTCAACTTATCCCACTTCTTCTAATATCAATATCCACATCAATTCATACCTCAAGATCATCCCACTATATACAACAACATTCACCTCAAGTTCCTTCACAACAAGAACATGCCAGTCCAAGTTACCCTTTGCACCAAAATCCAACATCCATAAGTCCTCCTCATGCTATCTTTGACAAGGGAAACACCACTCCTCCTTATGCATCCCATGTGTATCCATCATCATCGAACCACATGCTTATCCAAGAGCCTCAAAGTCAATGTCCTTATACCCCACCAATTCCTCCAATCCTAACATCACAATGTCCTCCCAACTCACAAAACCCTTCAATCTCTTCATCACCATGTTCCTCTAACCTTTCACTAAAGGATTCAATGGAGAAACTTGTACAACGATTGGTCAAAGAAACTTTGATTGAGCTACTACCTATAAAACCATTTGGAGAAAACCAAGTTAAACCCCATTAGTATAATTAAAAAAATTATTGTGCATACCATATGGTTAAGGGCCATATGATATTCAATTGTTAGACACATAAGAGAGTGCTCCAAAACCTCAAAAATCATGGTAAGATTGTGCTCAATGATCCCAATCCTAATCCATCCCCTCCTATTATCCATCCACCTAACCACAATCCCAATATTAATCCATCCTCTCCTATTATCCATCCACCTAACCACAATCCCAAGCCTAATCCATCCCCTCCTATTATTTATTCACCCAAATCCCAATCCTAATCCATCCCCTCTTATTATCCATCCTCCACCTAATCCTAATCCTACACCATCCACCCTTATTGTCCTTCTATTATATTGTCCATCCACCCATATACTTATGAAGGATGTGATCCAATGGCTATTAGCAAGGAATCAACCACCTCCATGTCATCAAATGCCTATCCTTGAACCTATCCAAGAAACTTCAAGCAATATGTATATTCCTCCAAACCCATGTTATAGCCCACAACCCAGCAAGCCTCTTGAAGATCCCCTTACCATGAGTTCAAGTCAAGATCTATCATGTAGCCATGTTGTTGAGTATCTAGAGCCTATCAACCCTATCCAAGAGTCTCCCACTTCCACTCTCATTCAAGCAAACCAAGAGCTATGTCAAGAGTCTAGTCTAAAACATGTGGAAACATCAACCCCTAATCCTAATCAAGATCTAAAAACCCTATCTAATTCCATCCCTGATTCCATTCCATCGTATGATCAACCTATCTATAACCTATATCTTTTCTATGATCAATGTATTATCTATGACCAAGACCATATCCATGAGAAAGAAATCCAAATTTCTCCTATCCACAATCCCATAACTATCCATGAGCAAGATATCCAAACTACTCTTGTCCATTCTCCACCTAGCCCTATCCATGATCTAATGACATCCACTTCCCTTGATGAGACACTTGGTCCCCAAGAAAATATAGACAATCAAATCCTTACTAAGCATAATGTTGATCAAGATCCTCGTGATCCTCCATGATCCTCTACTGATTTGATTCCAAATCCATCATCCTATCCTCTTGGATCCAACACCTTCATTCATGGTGACTCTCTTGTAGGAGATAAACAACTCCTATCCACCACTCCACCCTCTCCATCTAATAATGGACTTGTGTCTTGTGTCCTAAACAATAAACATCCCATTGCACATTGGATGCTCCAAAACATGAATTATCATGGAAAAGGCTTAGGCCTTCATAAACAAGGTATTTTGGAGCCCATCCATGTCAAAGTTCCTCCACGATCGCATGGCCTTGGCTATATACCCCAATAAAAATAATCCCGAGATGTTGGTACCACCTCCATTCCTTCTAAATCCACTTCTTTCCATCCCAAACCCCATGCATCCCATCACACCTCCAAAACATATGTCGCTATCCCTCCTCCATTGTCACACAAATCTCAAAAGCATGTGACCATACACCTTCCTCCATCTACTTTACCTCTACTCCTTCCAACCCCTAATATCCCCATCCTTAAATCCCCTCATCCCTTTATCCACAAGTCCACTAATCTCTCCATCCACACATCCCATTCCCTTAAATCCCCTAAAATTCCTAATCATGATCAATGAATGCACACATCAACCAAACATGAAGCTATCACAACCCCCATGGGATTCAAAAATAGAAATTTGGATGCCTCCATACATAAAGCAAAAAATACTAAAGATCTGCATGCCATAGGGAACTGATGCAAAGAATCAAAGCAAACTTTGTCCAAAAGGCTACCCAATCTCACACCTCAAAAAGAAAAAAGAAAAAACAAAAATGGTGTGGGTCCCCAAGAAAAAAGCACTTGATCCAAATAAAGCATCCACAATTCAAAAATCCCAAAAATCTTGTTCCCTATTACAAAATCCTACAATTCCTAAGACCATTTGGGTCCGAAAATTATAAAATTGACCATCCTCCGAAAATTATAAAATTGACCATCCCCTAAGCAAACATATTCATTACTCCAAACTCCTCCTTCCAATCAAAAGCTTCAAAATCCAATTCGGTGTGTGCAAACGTTGGTCTTGATTCCCATAACATTCCCACATACCTCCATCTCCCCATCTTCTATCTACTATCCCACATATTTCCCCTATCATATCCATATGGTCCATGCTTTTGCATAATCCACTATCCATCCACATCATAATCCACTATCCTTCCCTGCATAATTCACTCTATATCCTACTCCACCTCCCTCTCATGCAATCCTCTACCAACATCCATGTGCAAAATGACACTTGACATGATCCATGTGCGGCATCCCTCTATAATGGGACATTATCACCTTCCATGGAACTAGATGCTTGAGTCCCCATCCTCTTCCAAATTCCTCCTATCCATTTTCCCCTATCCCATCCAAAAATCAAAAAAAGAGAAAAAGAAAAAAAGAAAAAAGAAAAAATTAAAATAATAAAGAGAAATCCCTTCATCCAATGGTGAAAACCACCTTGATGGCACCTTGGATAAGTACCATGATGAAAACCTGGCAAAGAGGTGTCATATGTAGATTCCTTGTCTATGTCTTACACTTGGGGGCATGTTGTCTCATCTATCTCATCCTATCATTTTCCTCCTATCCTACCATCATATCCTCACACCTATCCTCTTCGATCCTATCCTCTTACCCATCTTCCCATTACATCCATTCCTTCTTTTGATCTTGACACAAACATGGGGGCAAAATATTGAAAAATGCTTTGGACATCTCTTGATCTACCTCATCCTTCCTATACCAATCCTATCATCCTATTGTCATGAGTTTTGTCATGTAAAATCTTAAGAATTACACCTAGAATGGGGCATGTTATTCCTATGTGACATAGTCCTTGGAGAACACATTCTAAACCCCCTTCCTCCATCCATTATGTATCCTCTATCCTTCCTATCTTGAATTCTTCCATCCATCTTTCCTTTATGCATTTCCCATATATTATTCACTATTACCCATCCTTCTACCTATCCATCCATTTTACACTTTCTATCCCTCCCATTCACTATCACCCATCCATCTACCTATTCATGATTTTCCCTTGTCATTGGTATCTAGCATCTAGGCTATCCAAAATGTAATCTAATGTCATCCCATAACATTTTCCAAAAACACAAAAAAAAATCAAAATATGTCCAAAAATCAAAACATTTCAAAAAATTTTAAAAAAAATTGTAATATTCTCAAAAATACCAAAAAAACAAAACACTCTAGAACTCCAAAAAAATGAAATATCCAAAAAATCCAAGCTATAAATCCAAATGCAAGTCACCCTTAATCCATGTCAATCTAGTCAAAGTAATCTACCCAAATCATCCAATCACATCCTTGGTCTTGATCCTAATCTTGATGTCAACCCAATCAATCATCATCATCAATGGGATATGTCATTCCTGCATCCTTGGTGTTGATCTAGGGATATATCGTTCCCCACAATGACAACATTATCTCAATCAATCAATCAATCAATTATTGGTTTACAGCTTGACAAGGGCAATACCTTGTTTATTTTTTAATCAAGCAAAATAATTCATACAACGCATTGTACCTTAACCAAAATCACCTATCTAGCCACTTTATCAATTGCCACATCATTCGATCTCAAACAGTCATTATCCAACCTCATCTAGGGATATATCATTCCCGTCATCAAGTGCCTATCCAAACATCACTTAAACTATTTGGCAAGAGATACAATGGTTGTTGACTTGTGTCGTCATTTGGTCTTTTGTTTTTATCTTTTCTATCTCATTTTTCTTTATCAAAGCCACCTAGTTCCATTTATATCTTGGTGTGTTACGATTAGCAAAGAATGGGGCATAGTGTTTTGCATGTATGTTGGATATTCTTATCACTACAACTAGTATTCATATCTTGTGTCTAGACAAGGTTGTATTACGTTGTGTATAAGGATACTCCTTTTATTTGAAGTGTCAAGTCCGTGCAAAGGATACAAAGTCACTCTGGTTCCTTATACCTTGGTGCATAATATCCTCTTGCTATATTAAATTAGGGTTGCTCTCCACATTATACCAACATAACCATCTCCTCTCTATCCACTATATCCATTATGACTATAACTTATCCATTTCCAAATCCTATTCTAGAGCATTCTTCACCTCTTGATCTATCTCTCTTCACTATCTATTTCACCTATTTCTTTTAACTTAACAGTCCATCCTAACTATCCATTCCTAACCCTTAGCCTTTTCCATCCAACCACTTTTCATCTATATCGAGAGCATACCCGTGTTCTAACTCGCCTATCCTCTTGAGGGGGCATCCTATCCTTACATCATTTTTTTTCACTCCTTCAAGTGGTTAGGGCATCCTTTTCTCTTCATCCATACCTTTTCTTCTTTGAGATAATGTTACTTCTCTTAGTCATAACATCATCTCAAAGAGAGGCAAAATGTAGACACCTAAAATTGACCATGTCTTATGACATTGCCTTTTGGCATCCTCTTGCGACATTTAGCGGCACCTTGTCCTAGGTTCCCTTTCATTACTCCTTCCATCATTCCCATTAGTTAAATAAATTACATTTATTTAACTAATCCCTTTTATCCATTTATCCTCGTCTTCCACCAGATTAAATAAATTTTATTTATTTAATCCCCATTTTCTTCCATCATCCAATTTAAATAAATTAAATATTTATTTAAATTCCCCATGTCTCTCATAATTTAAATAATTTTATTATTTAAATTATTTATCCCCACTCACATCCCTATTTTTTAACCTCCTTAAATGTGTGTCATAAGTTCTCCAAAATCAATTTAAAAATCCCACTTATTCCCACTCCCCTCCTTATTTTAGTTACATGTCATCCTCATTTATGGCGCGCCATGAGCACTAAAATTGGCTTTCAATCCTAGCCATCTACCTCATCCCTCACCCTTCTAATCTTGGCCATCCATTTGATTCCCTCCCCTTCTATAAATCAAACTTCCATTTTCATTCCAAACTCTCACACTCTCTCATCAAATTTCGTACGCACATTCATACACATATCATTTTCTATCAAGGTTATGTTGGTTGTGTGAGCAGCCCACAATACATCCATAGGACAAATTAATGAAACTTGGGTGCAATCCATTCCCTCCTATCAAAAGTTTGACTTTGTGCAAGGTTTGAAGGTATATTTGCATTGTTTATCTTTATGTTATTGCTTTGCATGATTTTTAGGGTTTTAGTTTTCAATGGTACTACTCTAGGATTGAACTAATTTTAAAGAGAAATTATTTTTCTACTATTCAAACAGAAAGAACAAAATAACTCTAGAAAATCCTATAAATGTTTTAAACTTAGAAAAATAATATTTTCACTAAGCTAAAACATAGATGAAAACTAAAATGAAGTTGATTTACAGATTCTAGAATAAAATTTCAAGTAAAGAGAAGAAAGATTGTAAATGGAAAATGAAGAGGAACCTGGCACCAAAGATTGAGCAACATTGTCTAGGACGCCAACACATCACGTGGACATCTGTGTTAGAATCTGAGAAGATTAATAACCTAGAAAACTAGTGCAAATGAATAGATAATAAACTGTAAATGTAAATGATACAAGATCAAAATAACAACATAGAGTTAGTCTCCAAGAGAGAAATGCAAATGCTCATAAAGCAAAATAGCATTAGGAGAATACAAAAGCAAAAAGTTGCATAATACAATGAAAAAGACTAGCTAGGAGGTGAGTATATATAGAATATGAGAGAGAGACGAGGTGGCAAATATGACCAATGGAAAGAGTCCACCACAATAGCCTAAAATAGGCAAGTGTAACTCCCATGGAAGATGTCAACACCTTCCACCCACTCACATTAATACTCAATTAATCTTAAGCAAGCTTAATTATATGTGTAGGAAAAACCTAGGAATAGGAAATTAAACAACCAACTAGGAAAATAAAAACCTACACTAACATCCCCCATTAAGCACAGCTTAGGTGGATGAAAATATGGGTCCCGACAAATGAAACTTGATGAGGTACCCATATACATAAAAATCCCCCCAAAGAGAAGGCCTCCATTAAAGAGAGAATAGCCCCCCTAAATAGAGAGAGAAGAGACCCCCCAAAGTATAGAGAGTCAAGACTCTGAGTGAGAGGACTAAGAAGCCCCCCAAAAGATGAAGCCTCCCGCACCCCTAGCAAAGATTGTAGATGAAGATACTTGCTTTCTGTGAAGGGTTTGGTGAAGATATCGGCAACCTGCTCGGAAGTCAGATAGTAGTGAAGGTCGATGACATGGCCATGAATGAGCTCCCGAATGTAGTGCATGTGGACCTCAATGTGTATGGTCTGCTAATGATGGATCAGATTTTGTGAGATCTGAATAACACTCTGGCTATCACAAAATATTATAGATGGTCATCTGATCTGGATACCGAACTCGGTGAGAAGATTTTGAAGCCAAATGGCCTCAATGGCGGCATTCACAGCCCTCCGATACTCAACATTAGTAGAAGATAGAGCAATAATAGACTACTTTTTGCTCGACCAACTATAACCTGAAGTAGACTTGTAATCCTGAGAATCACCTACCCAATCTGAATCTGTGTAACCCACTAAGTCAAGGTTAATGCCCACTACATAGTGAATCCCAAAACTGAGTACCCTAAATGTAGTGAAGTATCTACTTGGTTTCTTTCCAGTGCAACTCATGGGGCTCCTGCATGAATCAAGAGACTATGCCTACAACATATGAAATGTCAAGTCTTGTATGAGTCAGATAGATGAGACTCCCAACAAGTCGCCGATACAAAGTGCCATTAACAAGGGGTGTAGAACACTGAGTCTCAAGTTTGACTCCAGAAAAAAAAGGAGTCAGAGCAGGCTTACAATAAACCATATGAAACCTCGAGAGAAAATATAGAGCATATTTGGACTATGTGATGGTGATCCCGAAAGCAGACCTAAAGATCTCAATCCTGAGAAAGTAATGCAACAAGCCCAAGTAAGTCATCAAAAACCTATCATGAAGGGTAGTTTTGACTACCCTAATGGTAAATGAATAACTCCATGTGATCAACAAGTCATCAACATATAGAACTAGAAATAGGAGTGAATCATCTTGCTGCAAAATGTAGACATTGGGGTCAAAATGGCATCGAGTGAACCCAACTATCAAAAGGAAGGAGTCCATCTTGGCATACCAAGCCTGAGGGGCCTGTTTGAGGCCATAAAGAGACTTCCAAAGATGGCACACAAGTGAAGAATTATGAACAAAACTCCATGGTTCCTCCATGTAGAACTCCTCTTGAAAGTCACCATGAATAAAGGCACTCTTCACCTCCATCTGGTGAACTTCCCAACAATGGTCTGCAACAATGGCAAGGACAAGTCAGATGGAGTTCATTCTGGCAACTAGCACAAAAGTCTTAGAGTAGTGAATCCCAGGAACCTGGGAGAATCCTTCAGTGACCAAGAGAGCCTTATGCTTATCAATTGACCCATCTGTAACAAATTTTGTCTGATAGATCCACTTACATCGAACAAGTTTTCTTCTCTTAGGAAGAGGGACAAGATCCCATGTGTGGTTCCTCATCAAGGAACTATACTCCTCTTGCATAGTTGTATCCCACTCAGGAATACATGAAGCCTCTCAAAAGGATTGTAGATCAGAGGTAGTAGCAATGAAGACATGTGCGGAGCATCCTAGAATTGTGAATGAGTCTGTGTGGTGTCTCATGGATCCCCAACCCAATCTCTTGCAGATTGCAATATCTATCTAGCCCAAATTGGACTAGAAGTCAAAGAATCTGGAAGAGAATCATCACCCTTTGAATGACGACTAGGAGAGGAAGGAAGTGAATCCTTAGAATCGCTCTCAGTATCAATGGTAGAGGAAGAAGACTCCTCATCATCAGGAATCAGCTACTCCTCATCATCAGGAATCGGCTTATGTGTATCTGACTCATCAGAAGATCTGTCATGTAGCCCAAGTTACTCCAATGTCAAATTAGAACAAGGTGAAGAAGTGATAAGAATTGATCTCAAAGAACCCTCCTCAAACTGAACATCATCTTGATGGACAACTCATGAGTAGTATGGTGGAGCAATCGATAACCCTTTACACCATCAGGCTACACAACAAATATGCAAGGCCTTCTTTGTGGATCCAAGGCCTTATGTTTCTTTGTAGGAATGTGGGACCATGCAAGAGAACCAAAATCTTAAAAGTGCTTAATTGATGGTTTCTGCCTACTCCAAGATTCAAAAGGAGTGCTCTCTTCAAGGCTCGGTGAGGAACACGGCTTTGCATATAACAAGTATAGAGAATGGCCTCTGCCCAACACTATGGTGCAAGATATCTGGAATTATTCTTCTGTTCTACAAAACCATTCTACTAAGGAATGTATGGAACTAAATGTTGCAAATCAATCCCCTCTGAAGTGCAAAACTACTCAAAACGATGGCTGACATATTCACCACCATTATTAGAGCTCAAAACTTTGATGGATTTCTTGGATTGCTTCTCTACAAAAGTTTTGAAGTCTTTAAAATGATCGAATAGCTTGGAATATTGTTTGAGAAAGTACACCCAAGTATATTGAGAAAAGTCATCAATGAAAGTTAGAACAAATCTGGCCTTGTTGAAGGATGGATGAGGAAATGTACCAAGCAAATCACTATGAACTTACTCTAGTATCTATAAAGCTCTCCATGCCTTACCTTTATCAAATTTTTCCTTAGGATGCTTACAAAGAATACAACCTTGGAAAACACCACGCGAGAACTAAACTAAAGGTAACCTTGTGACCATGCTCTACCAATTAAGTTGCTGCAAGTAGCGGAAGTTAAGATGGCCAAACTGCTCATGCCATAATCTACTCACATAATCAAAATGAGTGAGCAAAACAGAGGAAAGAGGATCAGGAACAAAGTGAGAAAATAAATAAATCCATGATTGATGATCTACTCTCCCAACTGCAACTATAGAACTATTGTGCAACTCATGAATCACCATTGAATCAAGAGTGAACTCAACTCGCTTGCCTAAACCTATGTTAGTGATCTAATAAACTGATAGGAGATTAGTTGATAATGAGGAAACACAAAGAACATCATGGAATGTGCCATCCCCCACATCAATAGACCCTCTCCCACATACCTCAATAAGAGTGTCATCACCCATCAAAATAGAAGGCATAATACATGGCTCTAAAGATGCAAGTTCATCCTTAGATGAAGCCATGTGGTGCGAAGCACCCAAATCAAGAACCCAAGTGGATTGTTGTGAAGCAATTGCTACAAGGTCTTTACCCTTCCCTTTCCCCTTACTATTATCTTTCACCTTGTTAGACCCCTCATTTGAACTTCGTTTTACAAATTTAGGAACACTCATATTATTCTTTTCAAGAATGTGAGTTAAGTGATCAATTTGTTTCTTCAAACATTTGTGTTCATCACGACCAGGTCTTTTACAATAGGCACATTTGACCTTCTCTTTCTTAGGCTTGTTGTCATTAGAAGATTGGGTCTCATTAATTGCTTTTGGAGAAGATTGTTTTTATCCTTCTTCTCCTTGCTATTCTTTTGTTTCTTATCATTATTGTTACTACTTTGTCCTTTCTATTCTTTTGTGTCTTGGTTGGCAGCCAAGGCATGAGACTTAGAGGATTTTAGAGTGCCCATCTGGATTAGCTTATCTTGCTCTCGTGTGAGAGAGACAATAAAATCATCTAAAGATGGCATGGTGTATTGAGTCCCAAGTGCACCCTTAGTAGCATAGAAGGTAGAAAGAAACACTAAATATTCTGAACTTAGATTAGAGAGAATATTGAGAATCGGTTGTTCATCTTTCTTTTCAATTCTGCATTGTTTTAATTGCAACCTTAGTGACTTTAATTTGGTGAATAAATCTTGGATTGTGTTAAAATTTCCTAGACTTAGACCGATTATTTCATTTTCTAACATATGACCCCTCACTGAATCTTGTGTGCCAAATAGTGTTTCTAGTTTTGTCCAAATTTCATTTGGTGAATTCAAAGATTGAATATGAAAAAGAAAATTAGGAGAAACAAAAAAACACAATGTCCCATAGGCCTCATCACACTTGTTAAAACACTTAGGCTTTTCTTCATCTTTAGCAGGTTTAGTTTCCAGTCCTATTGTTATCCTATGCAAACTGGCTTTTCTTAAGTATATTGTCATGCATGATTTCCACTCAAAATAGTTGTAAGGAGTTAAAATTGGAACTATTGTTTGATCCATGATGTAAAGAATGCCAAAATAAAGTGTTAAAAAAAAGAGATCTCAAGAACACCAATACACCCCCTTTTTCACTAGTATTAGAAATCCACCCCCCATACAAGGTTGGCACTTTATAATTTAGTGCATTTACAAAGCCTTTATCAGATTACAAAGATTACAAAAGCCAAAAGTGGCCAAAAAACCAACTTTTGATATAAGTGTGTTACAATGATAGATCTGGAAAAAATAGTTGTGCACCTATATAGTACTCCTCAAGACCTTTCCAACGCTTGATTATTTTTGAAAAATAGAGATTTTGGGTGCAAGAGATGGCCTGTAGAAGGAAAAATGCAATACCAATTTCAACCTTGAAAATCAGAGGAAAAACAACAAAAAATTTCAACAAAACCTTCTTCAGTAGAAAGTTCATCTCGCTAGCTTTTCGATGACTATTTGTTTGCAAAATTTTGCCTATGTGGGAAAAAGTTGTGCTCTTAAAAAAATGCCCTCTTTGACTCACAAAAGGGACCAAAAGGCCTTATCCCCTTGCTAGGATGGCTCCCCGATGGCCGCTAGGCAGCGTTGCCGACAGATGTGGCTGCAGGGGCGACAGACTAGTAGAGCAGATTTAAGAGCGTCGCTTAGGGTAGTGGGGTAGTGGAACTGGAGATTTGAGGTGGCTGTGGTTTACAGACTGCCTGTTGGCAGTTAGGAACTCATTAAGGGTTAAGGGGGCAGAGCCCTTATTGGAGGGGTCGATCCCCTTTTATACAAAGTGCTTAAGCACTTGTGATAGCACAAAGTACTAGGTGCTTTGAATTAGTGCAAGCGCTAAGCACTTTACACAATGCTTAATTAGTTTTTTTATTTTTCATGCCTCGGTCTACGTGTTGCGGGAGGTTGTATGACCCTCCTGACAAAATTTATTTTGCCTCTGTGACTCCCGACACCAAAACTAGGCAAATTTTATATGAAAATAGGGGTTTTTGGGCCTTCTGGACTTAATGGTGGGTCCTTTTGACTTGAAAATGCTCCGTATGAAAGCTGACCGCCAAATCCAAGCTTCAAACACCTGTTTGCAAATTGATTTTCTAAGCTCCAATTTCGGTGAAACAAAAGCTAGATCAGACTTTCCTAAGGCTTTTGGATGCTATGGAACAATTGAAAATGCTACCAGGATTACCAAAATGTTGCAAGCACCCATATTTTAGAAATTATATGTACAAAATCCCAAGGATTAAAATATTTCTATCAAACTTTTTTGATTCTCTAGATCATTCGAAGATGCAAGAGAAGAGCATACTAGATTTTTGGGAAACTTGCAAGCAAATCTTATTAGTCCCCCTGAATCTCTCAAATAAGGAAACTAAAATCTATTATTACACCAAATAAGCTTTGATACCATGTTAGAATCTGAAAAGATTAATAACCCAGAAAACTAGTGCAAATGAATAGATAATAAATTGTGAATGTAAATGATACAAGATCAAAATAAAACACAGAGTTAGTCTCTAAGAGAGAAATGCAAATGCTCATAAAGAAAAATAACATTAGGAGAATGCAAAAGCAAAAAGATGCATAATATAATGAAAAAGACTAGCTAGGAGATGAGTATATATAGAATATGAGAGGGGAGAGGTGATAAATACAACCAATGGGAAGAGTCCACCAAAATAGCCTAAAATAGGCAAGTGTAACTCCCATGGAAGATGTTGATACCTTGCACCCACACACACTAATACTTACTTAATTAATCCTAAGCAAGATTAATTATATGTGTAGGAAAAACCTAGGAATAGGAAATTAAATAACCAACTAGGAAAATAAAAACCTACATTAACAATTTGCATGTCGCATTGTCATTTGTGTAGATGAAAAGCTAACAAAACTCTAGAATAATGTGCATTTCCACTCCAGTCTCTTACACATTCTATATAGCACGAAACAAGGAAAGCACGAATAACATTCTAGGTGATAAAATGGTGCCGAAATGAAGGGAAATAGTAAGATTTAAGTATTTAAGCGAAGAATATAAATAACCAACAAAAGGGAAAACACTTGCAAACCTATGTGTGGCTAAATGCTTCCCAAATACCTGCAATTAAAGGACAAGAATTTTTTGGGGGGACTATTTGGGAACTTGTCAAGAGTGGTCAAGCCCCTATGTTGGTTTTTCAACATCCACAAACAACCAATATTAGGAAAATGATAAAGAAGAGTGTGTGTTCTTACATCCTAAGTGTGTCTACAAAAGTAAAAGCAGTGACAATAATATGAATCTATGAGTATCAACCCTTGTCTATGGGGAAGAATACCCTAGTGTGTGTATGATAAAAAAGGTGGTGATAGGTATCAAGAAATTTTCCAATAGATAATGTAAATGCAATGGAAAGATTATAGCAATACTATCCAAAATGATAAGAACAATATTACTAGAAAAATGGTGTAGAAGAGAATGGGTGAAATCTTTGAAGGAGTCAATCAAATTGCAGTAGCGTGAATCCTTATAAAAGCTTTGATAATGGTGTAGTTGCAACAATGTGTTTCCAATTGAAGTTGAGTAAGAGAGATGTTGTTCCATCCCAAAGGGATTTTAGATTGCCAGAGAGAGTATCCACCATTAAGAAAAAGAGCTTAGATTTCAAAAATTATTTTTTTCAAGAGATAGAGAGGGACGCTGAAGGGTTAGATGTGGATGCAAAAGGCATTTCTTTGACAAATGAGTGTTATAGCAAGTGGAAAGAAGTAGCTAAGTAGGAAACCAAACGTTCAAAAATCTAGGATGTTAGCATGTCATGCAGACATCCATTGCAGTTGCATCTTGGGGAAATTCTTTGAAATTCAAAACGTGTCTCCAAAATAGCAACAAGAACGAGATTGCAATACAAAATATTAGCAAACCTTGTTGCGGGAAAATAGGCCAAGACTAGGCTCAAATGATCCCTAGAAACATGCTATGTGAACGAACACCAAAATGAGTTCAAAACACAACTTGAAATTATGAGGGTACACAATTTTCTACATTACATTTTGCCCCCACTTTATTGGGTTGATGACACTAAATGATAAGCTACGTTGAAGTATTGAAATAAAATATCATCATGTAAAGGATACCCAAAAGGATATTATAGAGAACGTAGAAATTCTCCAAACAAAAAAGATTGTGCCCCTAGACTAAGAAGCTGCAAGACCACATTTAGTTACCACAATCCTGCAAAACTACAATGTCAAAAAAATATAATCCTACAAGACAAAAATATGTTAGTTCAAAAATCAAGGTAGTAAATAGAGGAATTCTTTACAGTGAGAAGAATTATATGAAAAGAAAAATAAGTTACAGAGAAATAAGGGTGAATGTATGCCCCTTCATGTTTTTCCTGACAATTGGGAGGTTAAAACAAGAAAAGAATTCACCATATTGAGTTTCAGGAGAAAATTTGATGAAAATGCTCTCTGAAGGGTAATTTCATAAAATAATGACTCCAAAAAAATATCATAAAGAGGGCGGAACCATAATTTGTTCAAAAGAAACAATGCAAAAAATTGAGCTCATAGACAAAAGTTACTATTTTTTTTCTATAAATAGTAAAAATAATCAAATTTAGTATTCATTTTTACTTTCCAAATTTAGAAATTTTTGAGCACCCAAAACACTCCAAGAGCTAGAATGCTACACAGATGAGACTTTTGATGCCCCCAACTAGACCAACTCTGAGAACGAGTGGAGCAAGGTCTCGCCATGTGAGAGGTGAGTAAAAATTTTAAATTTTTGTTGTGTTTTTTCTTGATTTTCACGTATGGTGTTTACTCTATGTTGAAATGTTTTCGGATACAAGATTGTAAGCCAGTGAGTGTTCCTATTCTTGTGGGTACAAAGTTGTTGTGTGGAATAGTGTCCTAAGATAGAGGATGAGATAGAGGACATGAGTGTTGTTTCATATGCTAGTGTTGTTAGAAGCCTTATGTATTAATCTTAGGTGCTAGTGTTGTTAGAAGCCTTATGTATTAATCTTAGGCTTGTCTAAGCCATAAGGAGGGGAGAAAATTGTCACTCGAGCCTAGCATAGCAAGTTTGAAAGGTGTTCCTCAACACTACCAAGTCTTTCATTGCAAGTTACAAGCTTAGGTGAAACTTGTTTACATGTATAGAGGATCTAAGGACAATAGGGTCAAATCTATAGCAAAATATCAAAACCATGCCATTAGGTCAATATCACAAGTGCAAGGATCATATCCACAACTATGGGATTGACCGATGTTTGCTTATAGTTTTGGAGTTCATAGAGCACCATCATCTCAATCTATTCATCTCAAATCCAATATCAAATTTTGGGTAATAGTCATTTGTCACAGTCATTTCAACCTCCTCTTCTTCAACATAAGCTACACTTTTACTTATTTTATTTATATTTCATATCTAATCAAGTATGTACTTTTGTTCTCTACTCTTTATGTAGGGTGATTTACTTATTATTGCTTATTTACATTTATCAAGTTTGTGTTTTTGTCTCAACTCTTTATGTAGGGTAATTTACTTATTATTGCTAGGTTGCATTTATTTATCCTACATATTTATGTAAAGGATGTTTTATTTCCACACAAATATAATTTAGTCCTAAAGATGTGAAGCCATACAAATATGAATTGTGTTTGTTCGATAGAAAAGAAGGAAATGAAGACTAATTTATTCATACAAATACAATGTTACAATACAAGATGGTTTTGCACATCATTGAAAGGTAGGTACACATACATTGATATAAATATAGGATACACTTGTTATTTTATTCATATTTCATAACTAATGAGGGAGGAGATTTTGTCTCAGTTCTTTTATTTAGAGTAATTTACCTATTGCTTACTTGCATTCCTTTATCCAAGATATTTATGTAGAAGATGTTTTATTTTCTCACAAACATTATTTAGTCCTAAAGTTGTGAAGCCATACAAATATGAATTGTGCTTGCATGATAGTGGTGAAGAAAATGAAGACTAAATCATTGATATAAATATAGTTTTACAATACTAAATGGTTTAACACATAGTTGAAAGGTACGTGCACTAATATAGATCCAATTAGTAGTACATTAATATAAATAAGGGCACACTTTTTGTTATTTGATTCATCTCATGTCCCATCAAATACACATTTATATCTTGGTTTTTTTATCTAGGATAATTTACTTATTATTGTTTAATTGCATTTATTTGTTCTAGATATTTATGTTAAAGATGTTTTATCTCCTGAGGAATATTATTTAGCCCTGCATATTATTTAGCACAAATCTGAACTAATACTTTTTTGGCTTAGGGCCAAGGAGTATCTATTCTGCCAAAGTCCACAATCTCGACCTCATCCCTTACAGTGTTGGGAACTTTGCGCTCAACAAAACTTGATCCCTGATAGACTCATATAGAACCATTCAACTTCAGGGCAAACCAAGAACCCTTTAATCATTCATACAAATTTTAGAATTTCCAACCCAAAAAAAATCAATTCATCATTTCAGTTGTGGTATGAATAGGGGTAATCACTGTGCATTTTCCCATTACGCCAGCAAGAATGTAAGGTATTCAAACTGATGTGAAAGCTTCTGACTAACGCTATATCAGTCCAAATAAAATAATGAAGAGATGCCCGCAAAATGTTGTAGCCCAAGCTAATTCATTTTATATTAAACAACGCCGAGTTTTATCTCCATGAGGCAAATTAGAAAAAGCTATTTTATTCAACAAGAGAAGAAGAGTAGGAGTATTTTATTTGGCTCCCTGGTTGGCATCTTTAGCGCAAGCAGCTCCAAAGTTTGTCATGTTGATGTGTCCTATTCATATTCACAATACAAATTCCTCAACCAAGCGTGTGATGTATGTGTGACCATTTGAGGTACAGAAGAGCGAAGATGGGCTAACTGTATCATTCTTGGTTCTTTAACTTTTGAACGTCATGAAAACAACAATAGAGGAACCCACAGTGTTCACAATGAAGCAGATCTTTCCTCACAAAATCAAAGACGAATCTGCTGCGAGTTCCCCACACTTTGCAGCGCCAAAGAAAGTGGAAGGTCACAGTGACAACGTTTTTTGGAAAATGTAATGGTGAAATTTGCATACCCATTTTATTTTCTATTTAGTTATATGTTCGTTTTGGAGAGAGTGTTTTGATTGAGATATATTGATAAATGGTGTAACTTTGTGTAACAACAGGGTCCTTTTTATCTGCTTCCGTGTTCTTATCCATGTTCACATTTTTGTATAATTAAACCCAATTACATCCCCCTATGTTCACATACTTCCGTACATTTGTCTTATCTATGCCCTAATTACATCTACCTATGCACATGTGACCCACTTTAATTTGACCCCTTTCATGCTCAAGGTCAAAGGGCTCTCCTCAGGGTCCTCAAAATTCAAATTTGACAGATATATGCCTATACCCTTCTTGCCTAAAGGTTGACTAAACACAAATTTGTATAATGTGTTGCTATGTCCTTGTATTTAAATACATTCATGTATTCATCTCCTAATCTTTCAAGCTTACAAGCAATTGGGGTACTAAAAGGAATCTAATTCTACACAAACATTATTAGGAGCATTTGCATGACTAAAGAGTGTTGTCTTCAATCATTCCTTTTTGTTTTCCACCTATTGCCCTAGAACGTCCCCTTATGACATAACAACCCCCCTATCTAGGTATTAGCTAAGGAAGATGCAAAAGTGCATCAAACAAACTACAAAACGTAAGTTTAAAAATTCCACAATACAAGTTCCCAAAGGATAGATCCATGAATGCAAACTTATGATTAGTCCCCATATAAAAAAAAATCAAAAAAAATGATTCTGAAATGAATAACTATCATCATCTATTCTCATCATCTCCAATGTGAAACAGGGAGGTGGAAAAGACCTAAAGAAGAGTAGGAAGAAAAGGTGTGTATTTTCTATATTACTGGAGCAGTGGAATCAAGAAAACACTTCATTTTGGAGTGTGATGCGTTTGAAGTCATCAGAGGCAAATATGCTAATATCTTGACAGATGTTTCTTGGCACAATTTATTCAGCAAGGGGGTTGTTGAGAAGTTAGGGAGAGTTCATCATCAACTTGAATAGGAAAAAGATTGACATGCAAAGCTAGTGGTCCCATTAGCTATTTTTAGCCTCGTGGACACTAAAAGTCATTCATTCCAAATCCAAATTCACATCTTCATGAAACTTTGTGCATTCTTAATTAAGAGAACTAAGTGCCCTCATCTTATTATTTACTTTCTTAAAATCACTATTACAATTGTCCTAATTATTAGTACTGAGTCAGAGCTTAAATTTGACAGTCCAGCTGCGAAGCCCTTATCTTTCAATGCAAAATTTAATTGTTTGATGCGCTAGAAAAACCTCGAGGCTAGAATGAAAATAAAATATTCTATAGAGTATTGAGAACTGATAAAAAAAATCTAAAAATTTGAGATTTTTTTTTTTAAATAATAGAAGTTTCTATTAAAAAAATAAAGTTTCTATAAAAGAATTTAAAAATAAATATATACAAGAAGAAGCTTAAAGAGTATTGAGAATTTTTAACGTTTCTATTAAAGAAAAATAAATCACATGTATGTTAATACAGTCAAATATTTATTTTTATTGTATTTTAGAAATAAATCTTTAAATACAGTTATACAGCTGTCAAATTTAAGCCCAGCCAACTATTCTTGTAATGCATTAATGTTCTGCTTGCTGGGCCTCTTTGGCCGATTGTAATTGTTCTTTTTATGCCTTAATCCAATTAAAAAAAGTTGATTAATGCTTATTTATATGCATTTAATTGAATTAACTTAGGTAAAGTTTACTTCCCTTCTCAAAACCTTCACCTAATTGTATAGTCTTGTAAATACATACACACTATTTTAATATATCTTGTATAAATACAAATAAGAATTAAAAGTTCAGAGAAAACATTATGTGGTCCTATTACGGCGGCAGCGGCACTCGCAACGGGCATGCCAAAAGGGACAGTGCTTTTTAAAAGTTTCTACGTCCGATATGCAAATTGTAAGGAAAAATGTCGGATTGCTATTCCAAACGAAATGTCCATACAACTAACCTCACCGTGCAAACACAAACCCAAAAAAAAAAACCAATCTGAAACCAACCTTTTATCTGAGCACGATTAAATCTATGGTCTTGCAAACTGTAAGATGAATTGTTAGCCCTATCTCACCTAAGGAACACCTTCAGCATAAGAATTAGATAGCTTGTTTCATATGACATTTATATTAACAATCACACTATAGTTGTAGTAGGGCATGCCGTAGGGATTTCAAAGATGGGGCAACCACAATTTGTTAAAAATAAATATTCATTCAGAATTTTTGCTGAATCAAGAAGCTTCAAAACTGAATCTGTATTTTACACGTGGAGGACTTACCATTGCCAAATATAAGGGCGTGAACAAAACTGGTAAGTGGATATTATCTCTTAAATGAATGTATAGTAAGTTACATTCTAGATGCTTTAGAAGCTTGAACTCTTCTTTACATATCCTTAAAACATAGCAAAGAGATTTCTTTACAATGTTGCCCTTTTCAACAGCCGCCTAAGTAGTACCCTGCTTGGATTGGAATGATTATATTTGCGGAAGGCGTAGCATGATATTAACGCATGTCTCCAATGTATGGAGCACCAAACCCTTGAATTTGTTTTACATAGAAATTGAACTACTAAAAGATCCTAGGAATGGGTGCACTGGCAACAGGGAAACTAGAGGTTGGGGCACTGCAATCTCAACCGTTAAGAGGTGCAGCGGGTTCACCAATGGGGGATATGGGGGTGTATTAATTGAAAGTGCTTTGTTGTATTGAGAAGAATTGTTTTTTCAATAAAGTAAAAACAATTTTAGCAATTGGATAATATTTTCAGACGCGAAGACAGATCCAGAACTGAATTTCAAGACATATTTACCACTGAATGAAAACAATCTTTGACAAGTGCATTGAAATATTTTAAGAAAAAAGTATAAAAATAAGTGAAAAAGTACTTTATAACCTTTCATTTAATTTATGAGAATCAAATAAAATCATCTGATTTCATTTAAGTAAAAAAATAGGCTCCTCCTAATTTTTCATATTGCATTGATTGACAAACACACCAATACCTGTCAATAACTGCACAAATACCTGTCATTAAACACACAAATCCATGTCCACATAAGACCCCACTCAAAATCCAGTTACTTGATGACCACAAGCTGCCAGGAATCATGAAAATTTTCCATCAATTGTGAGCAGTCGGTCACGTAAAAGTCAGTCCACCATAGCAAGTGATAAGGAGCACAAACAAGCAGGCACAACCACCAGGCAGGCCTGGCTAAATTGTTGGGCAGTCACACTTTAAGTAGGAAAATGAGCCTGCTATTTATTAATATATAAATCTGGAATCTAAACCTTCATTTGTTTTCACCATAGCGAGTGATAAGCAGCACAAACAAGCAGGCATAACCCCACCAGGCAAGCCTGGCTAAATTGTTGAGCAGTCACACTTTAAGTAGGAAAACTGAGCCTGCTATTTATTAATATATAAACCAGAATCTAAACCTTTTATTTGTTTTCATCTTATACCCTGTACAAACAAATGTAATGCTTACTACAGACAAATCTGATAACTAATTATCTGCCGACAACCAACAATTTCTCTGTGAATTCCTAGGCTTGAAAGCCCACAAGGAAAGCCCATCCCACTAACATAGCCTGGTTTCCTTATCACACCCTACATATCCTGTGCCAAATCACCTCTCTGAAACCACTTATGATCGGCCCAGGTTTTCAACAAGATTTTTCCAGCAGATTTCAGATCTTCATGGGCTTTCAATATCTCGTCTTGAAGCTCCTCGATTGAATTTCTGAATTTATCTTAAATACGGTATCCTATAGTGGAGATTCTAAGTCGATCCACACTAAAATGGGCCCATAATTAGTCGAAATTGGCTACAAATAAAAAATTAATTATGTTTGTCTTTGCATCTTCCCCATGTATATATGCCCACAAAATTAGAGATGTTGTAACTGCATCAGCTCATCAGTATTTTTAAAGGTTTAAATGAAGAAGGACTTCGCATTCAGCCTGACTTTCTGTTGTGTCAGTCAAACAAGTAAAAAATATACAGGTATCCAATCCAGATTAATTTCATGGTCTTACACTTCTCTTGTAACTTATAAAACAATTGATTTCAGACTGTAGCAGTACTTTCACAAGCTATTTCTCATATAAAGAATGCCTTTGGCGTAAATATACCATGGATACATATCAATGCATGCAACTCACTGATAAGCCTGAATTTCCTTCATAAAATGCTTCAGCAGCCTCCACAGCATCTGTTCTTAACTCCTTTTCACACTACTACAATTTCTTGCTCTGTCTACAAAAATCGTTTCAGCGTACACCTCCATATGTCAACTATTTTGGTGAAACTCATGAATCTGCTTTAGTTTTGTAGTTTGATCCCTCTGAGCTTGCAGCAAGTTGCCCTCTTTAAGCTTTTGTATTTCAACCTCAATGTGCACTGATTTTTCTCTCAAATTGACATCTTTTAACTTCTCCATTAAGTGAAGCAAGCTTATCATCTATAGTCTACCCCATAGTTCACCAACTCAGACTCAGAGAGTACTCGGCAAGCCAAGAATTTCCGACTCGGAGAGTACTCAGCAAAAACTCGGCAAAAACTCACAAAATCTTGGACTGGCAGAGTTTTTGGCAAGTTTTTGGTGAGTACTCGCCAAAAACTCGGCTAGAAGACTCGGCGAGTTAAACCTGCAGGTACTCGCATGGGTTAAAAACTCACGAGTACTCTGCAACTCGCCGAGTTGGTGAACTATGGTCTAGCCCACACCACAAAGTAGATTCCATATGCAACTTGCACATGAACCCTTGAAATCTTTCATATTGGTTCCTAGAGATTGTCATCCAGGTGCATTCTTTGTAGGCAGCAAAGAATGATTCCTACAAAATTTTGTTTTGTGCCTTCATTTGTACAATACATTATTGCCTTAAAGTTCTATTAATCAAGTTTTGTCCCCTTCTATGCTTCAACTTGCTGCAAAATCTCATCCACTAATAACGCAAGGTAAAAATGGGGATCAGAAATTTCTGCAATCTCAACCAGCTTCAATGTCTTTGAGTTATCCAAGCATCCCCCTTCTCAAACACTAAGAGAAATAGACTCCTTGAGTGTTGTATAGTGGGTGATGGGCTCATGTTTAGCTCCTGGCCTCTCAGCACCAATATATTTTATGACCTCAATCTCTTCTAAATCAAGAAGCTATTAATGTTGATCCTCATCCAAATTTCAGTCGAATCATACTTGTGTGCATCGTGTTGGCATCTAAAGTTAAAACTCGCATTAATAGTAGCTGAGCCTTGGAAATTATATCAAAATGACCCTGAGATATATCCTAGAGCTGAAGTTGTTATCTATATATGCATTGTCCTCATTGCTATGTTCTTAGTTGTACACTATATCCTCACATTTTTTCTTCAAAACCAAATGACAAACCCTTATTTAAAATGAGCTTTTACTCTAATAAATGCCTTAAATCAAAAAGAGCTGCAAATGCTTCCACAGCCTGAATCTGCTGTTGGCTGTTTCCAATTTGTACTCTGGTTACTTCCAGCAATGTGCCATCTTGAAAGACTAATAAGTCGCTAAATGGCAGGTCAAGTGACCATTGATATGGTACAATCAAAAGGAGACTTGATATAGAATATTATAAGTGGATAAGATGGGCCCCTCTTTTCTTCATTGTTTCAGTGGGTGGTTATTCACAAGTCCAGCTCAGAGACATAATGTGCCATGATTATGCCTCGTGTTACTCGTTCACTCTAGGATACCCCCTCAGAGTCGACAAAATTTTAAAAGCAAAACGGAGGCTGCACCACATGGAGGGAACTCACTTTCTCTTGGGTTACTTGCCCAGAAGATGGCAGAAATTAGGTTGCACCATGCAGCATACAGTCGTTTTCTCTGCAGATGGCCAAACCAAAACAAGCTTTGATGGGAAAGCAAATGATCCCAAGGAGACAATAAAAGTGAGAATGTGACAAGGGTTAGTTCTCAAAGACTTGGAAGCTTTCTCGTGCTCTCTGAGATTTTAAAAATGCCCTAATGGCACAAATGAACCCACGATGGCAGAAGCTAGGTTGCACCATGCAGCATACAGTCGTTTTCTCTGCAGATGGCTAAACCAAAACATGCTTTGATGGAAAAGCAAATGATCCCAAGGAGACAAGAAGTGAGAATATGACAAGGGTTAGTTCTCAAAGACTTGGAGGCTTTATAAAATTCTTAAGTTCTAAAGGAACGAAGGGTGCCCAGGATGATTCTAACAAACACGTGTAGATATCTCATTAAGCATATATAGTATTTTATATAAATAGTAAGTGAGATGGTATCTACAACTTATATGGTGTTAAGCTAAGTGAATAGCAATAGAAAGTAGAACAATAAACTAATTCACAGATATAATTGTTGAGATGTCTACTTGTCTCCAACCACAAAAGTAGTCAAAATTTTGTTGAAGGTATCATCCTTGGAGGGCATGAGGTTGTGTCATCTAAAGGCATCAGACTCTCATTTGAAATTAACTGGTGATTATTTGTCTGTAATGCAGCATAGGAGCATTTTGTAGCTTTTGTGCAGAATGTCTTGCAATGCAATTTGCTATCTGAAGCCTTAATGTTGGATTTATCATTTACAAGATTACACATCTCTTTGGTTTTAAGAAGATCAAATAATCACATTTACCTAAACAAAGACCCCTATAATACAAAGTTTTAACTTCTAAAAAATCATTTGAATTTTCTAAAATTTATTTCCTCATTTCAAGCATGTCATTGGAAAATCCTATCTTGAAAATGCACAATTAGCTTGCAACTTTTTTGCTCATGAAAATGACCTTGTTCATACAACCAGCTACACTCACAAATAAATAATAGCTTTACAATCCACAGAACTGTAAATATAGTTATAACAAGCTATCTTACCCTCTTCTGGTCATCTAAACAATAGTCATTATTGACCACCACTACTGACAAGTATGTCATACACTATTTACAATTAAACGACAACCAAGAGTCGTACTACTCAAAAGTGTTTTAATCTTCATGAAGAAGCCTAATGATGCAGAATATCCGTCCATGTTTATATTGTAAAACCAACAGAGTAACAAGTCATCGCACAATGTTCATGATTCCTGTTAAAAAAAACCTATCTAACAGGAAAAATAATCCAGATATTCTTTCTATGCTGCCAAAGCTATTGACAAATGACTCCATTGGTTCTTCTAGCAGATTAAAGTATGCATGACATTGAGAAGGTAACTAATTTTCAAATTACACTAAAAAGGTGAAACATCATCATTTATATGATACATTGATTAGTAAAGTCCCAATGCACATTGGCTTCAGTTCACACTAATGAGGCCACAAACAAAAGGGCAACAACAATAGCACTGGACCTTTAAGTGTAATATCACTGTTCCCAGAAAAGAATCTAAAGTAGAAACTTACATAAATACTAGAAAAATTATGTGCATATATAGATTAGATAAATCGGAAGGATGCCTTGTGCAGTGTCAAACATTCAAAAAAGTACAAGAAGTTCAAACTTCTAGAACCTTTAAAATAAGTTTCATGCTAACCACTGCAAAGTTTCTCAAGTGCCAAGTTCTCATCCCCTCCACATTTTTCTAAAGCACTTCTCACTGTGCCTTCGGGAAACCCCATCTCAACCAACTTTTGTACCTGGAAAAACATAACCATTGTTATCGGCTTGGCAGAAATCAAGTGTAGAATGACCAACAATCAAACCACAAAATGCCACAAACAACTTGCCCAAAAATAAAAAGTCTAAAATACTCTATCACGTTGTCGTTTTGAACTTTTTACAGATGTGTATCTAACGAGTTATATTGTAAATAATATACATTAATCTCTGTTCTACTAAAAGCAATAAGCAACAATTTGGAATGGCATCAATCATCCTACTATCAGACGGAATATAAAAATATCCCTTATGAAAGGATTTCAAATGCATGTTATATTTTAGATTATTATAGCTACCATAACAGCATTGGGTATAGGTTCCTAAAGATTGGTTAACCTGGTAGTTAGCCAGGATTTTCAACAAAGACAAGAATTTGATAATATAAAAAATTTACGCTGCTTGGTTACCATGCAGGCCAATGCTTTAATACAGAATGTTTTTTCCTAGTATTAAAAAGAGAAGAGGGTCATGCAGCATTAGCAAGAAAGAGAAAAGAATGCAGTGTCATCCAAATGCTTTGATGTTAAGGACTTATCATGTCTAGTATTATCACTTCATCATCCAAATTTGTGGGGTAACTTGCACACATCCTGATTTGGATTTTGAGGTAGTTAGGCTCAGGAATCAAATGCTAGCCCATGCTTATCAGCATGCCCAAGTTCAAGGCTCAATTGCGGAAAGATACTTCAGCAAGTGATGCCCATTGGTTGCCATGGGCCCTACAAGCAGTAAAAGCCCAATAGTCTCAGTTTTGCACACTTAGCCTGCCTACTAGGCGCAGGCAAGGGAGTTTCACAATATCTAGAACTATTAATGGCTCTCAAGGGAGATTGATCATCACATGATATATTATCCCATACGCCACATGTAAAAAAAGCACATTGAGATGCTCCCAGTTTCACCTTCAGCTTCAGGTTTCACATCATCAATGCACTTGTGTACCCTTAACTCTCTCCTTGTGGTAAATGAGCTAAATTTGCAACTGAATATTCCCTTTGGATCAATTATCTCATGAAAGAATTCCATCGCCTAGAGTCAGAAGTACCTAAATTTCATTAAAATACTTGCCTCTAGACCATTTCCTAGCATTTAAATTTTAAAGTACCATAATTAGCAATCTTAGCAGTTAAGTTATTAACTCTAGTAAGCACAATAAGAGATTCTGGGAAACACTTCAACTATATTTGCAAATATTTAAATTATGATAATCTACCCTAATCTTTGATGCAGAGTGGAACGCAACAGAGGCAACCTAACAGGAAGGAGTAGCCAACAATACAAACAGCATGATAAAATTCTCTATCGGCTGAACATCATCATCATATTTCCTAGAGACACCAACAGCATCATCACATTTCAACAGCATCATCATATTTCGGATGATCGCAAATATCCTCCTGTCGATTACTATTTACCTCCTCCGTTTGTCGCCTATCATCATCATCATGATAATCAACGGGCGCAAACATCCTCCGGTTGCACTGTTCATCGGGTGCCAAATACAAGCGGCATCATCATGATATTCAATATCACCTTCGTCAGCACGATACCCAAATATCCGGTTGTCCAAATATCCTGATGACGTTCCACTTCAACAACTTGCCTTCGATGCTTCACTGCCCGACGATACAAGCAACAGCATCATGATATTAAACATCCGGTTCCTCGAAACCTCCTGATGATGCTAATACAACTTCCTGCCTACGCCGATGTCTAAACCCTTAGCGACAACAGGATAAACCCGCATAGAGGGATTTCTTAATATCCTGATGACGATGACGTCGTATCCTGATGATGATGACGTCACACATCATCCTGATGAACTCTTCAACACTTAGCCAAAAAACTCAACTTTCACACCCGCATCCGTTAGCGATATGCGGATGATGACCTTCCCCGAGAGATGATCCTGACTGCGATATATACACTGAGTATATATCCAACTCAAAACATCATGATGCACCTGCAACATGCAAATTTCACCAACTTCATGACCCGATCCTGATGGCGATGGATTCGCAGATGATGTTGCGGCTCGTTCCGACTGGAAACGCACATGCAGACTCCTGTGTATCCTTCCACTGCATGAAACACTCACAACCGCATAATTTCACAAAGATCATGTGACGACCGGGCCGGATCACCTCCAAACCAAAATCTAACAGTTTATCTTCTAGACCTAGCACATGAGGATGCTAGGCTGATTTACAGCATGCTTCTAACAGATCTCCTGAACAATGCAATGCATAAACAGAAAACACAAATGCAATCTAAGCTATGATACAGGACCATTCCACCGATTTGCAGGATCAACCGGTGGAAGGGTTGAAAGTGGTCATTAGCTTGCAAAACGGAAAGGAAATCAACCCAGATGCAAACAGATAATGCAAAAGACGAGATCTTATTCAATTGAAATTCAATGTCCTGAATACAGCTTCACAATGTCTGAACTGCTCTCCTGAATATCTACTCAACACCAGTACATCAATATCAAAACTATATCAAACTATATCTAAACCCTACAGATCAAAGGTATATATAACAAATCCTTCGAGTACTACTAACATCACTTCCCAGCGGCTGGGAGCTTCCAAGCGGCTGGGAGAGAGGACAGCTCAGACTCTCTTATCCCGATCTCTAACTGCCTACACTTACTCCTATGCTGAACTATTACATAGCATCGGTCACAGTGGACCTTATTACATGATAAGTCAAACATACTAAAAATAGATTATCCCGTCAGCATGATGATAACTATCCTACATCCTGATCATGTATGTCATCATGCGGACCTATATCCTGATCATGTGCGGGTGCTCCTGCACCATACTCCCCAAAAGAAGAAATCTCAAGTCCACTTGAGATGAGAGTATCAAGGTCGGCACCATGTTTCTGTATCTGTTCGGCAGTCATCCATACTGCTTCAGAGTTCGGCTGTCCCTTCCAAGAGACGAGGTACTCCAAGTACTTCTTATTCCTGGTCTGTTTGACCACTCTAGTGTCCAAAATCTGCTGTATCTGTGGAGGATCATGTGGAGGAATGTCTTCAGCAACTGTATCCTGTAGGATATCCTGATCTGCATCTGGATTAGCCTTGTATGGAGTTAAGTCACATACATTGAAGATAGGAGATAAACCAAGATCAGGTGGTAGTTGGATCTTATAAGCATTCGGTCCATGCTTTTGCAAAATCTGACATGGTCCAACTTTCTTTTGCATGAGCTTAGTATACTTCCCCTTAGGGAGCCTGTCTTTCTTCAAGTGAACCCAAACCAAATCTCCAACAGCAAATTGAACAGCCTTCTTCTTCTTGTCAGCATACTCTTTATACTTTAAGGTGGTTTGCTGGAGTTGGGTCTTAACCTGATCATGAACTTCTTTGATTGCTTCAGCAAAAGCTTCTCCATCTGCACTAACAGGATCTGCTGTAGGTAGTTCTCGCAACTCTAAAATACCTCTGGGATGCATTCCATATACTACCTGAAAAGGCGATTTTCCTGTGCTCCTGTTGACAGTATCATTATATGAAAACTCAGCTTGAGACAGAATATTGTCCCACTTCTCTCCATGCTGTTTTGTCAAGCATCTAAGTAGATTCCCTAAGGAACGGTTCACAACCTCAGTTTGTCCATCCGTTTGAGGATGATATGCAGAGGAAAAAGATAAATTGGTTCCCAGCTTCCTCCATAGGGTTCTCCAGAAATGACCCACAAACTTCACATCTCTGTCTGAAACTATGCTCAAAGGTAACCCATGAATTCTGACAACTTCCCTGAAGAATAAATCTGCAATAGATGAGGCATCTGCAGTGGTTTTGCATGGCAAGAAATGTGCCATCTTACTGAACCTGTCCACTACAACAAAGACACTGTCAAATCCTCTCCTGGTCCTTGGTAAACCTAAAACAAAATCCATACTGATACTTTCCCATGGTCTGGAAGGAATGGGTTAAGGGCTGATATAACCCTGCATTAGTTGACCTGCCTTTAGCCTTCTGACAAATTACACAGGTTTCTACAAATTTCCGGACATCTGTCTGCAACTTAGGCCAGAAATAATGCCTCCTGACCAGATCAAGAGTCTTGTCTAGACCAAAATGACCCGCCATCGCTCCACAATGTTTCTCCTTGACTATATTCAACCTCATAGAACATCTGGGAATACACAACTGTCCACCCTTGAACAGCAATCCATCTTGGATCAGGTATTCAGAGAACTCAGCATGGTATTTCTCCCCAAAAGAAGTACAGACCTGATATATTTCTCCAAAATCTTCATCAGACTCATACATGGTCTTGAGTGAGTCAATGCCAACACTCTCTAACTGAATCTGATTTACTGTGAGAACTCTCCTGCTTAAAGCATCTGCAACTTTGTTCTTAACCCCTTTCTTATGCTTCAAGGTAAAAGTGAAAGCCTGTAGTGTTTCTACCCACTTCATATGTCTGTGGTTCAGCTTCTCCTGACTGTTGATGAAACTCAAAGCTTGATTATCTGTGAAGACTATGAACTCCTTTGGCATCAGGTAATGCCTCCATTTCTTTAGGGACTGAACTAAAGCATACATTTCCAGATCATATGATGAATACCTTTTCTTAGCATCATTGAGCTTTTCACTGAAAAATGCAATTGGTCTACCCTCTTGACTGAGTACTGCTCCAATGGCCATGTGACTGGCATCACACTCTACCTGAAAGATCTTATTGAAATCTGGAAGTGCAAGGACTGGCTGCTGTGCCACCTTCCTCTTCAATGCCTCAAAGGAATCATCTGCTCCTTGAGTCCAAACAAACCTGCACTTTTGTCCTCCTTTGATGGTATCCAACATGGGTGCACAAATATGACTGAACCCTCTGATGAACTTTCTGTAGAAGGTTGCTAACCCATGGAAACTTCTGACTTCATTCATGGTCTGTGGAGTTGGCCAATTCAAAATGGCACTCACCTTCTCCTTATCCATCTGCAGCTTGCCTTGTGAGATGACAAAACCTAAATAGGTGATCTCCTGTTTCATGAACAAACACTTGTCCAAGTTTATCATCAGCTTCTCTTCATGTAATCTCTTGAGAACCAGATCTATATGCCTGAGATGCTCTTCTCTGGTGTTACTGAAAATCAGAATGTCATCTAAATAGACTATGACAAACTTACCAATAAATTCCTTCAGAACCTCATTCATCAGCCTCATGAAAGTACTAGGGGCATTAGACAAACCAAAAGGCATAACCTTCCATTCATACAAACCTTCATTTGTTTTGAATGCTGTCTTCCACTCATCACCTGGTCTAATCCTTATCTGATGGTATCCACTCTTCAAGTCTATTTTAGTAAAATACTTGGCATTTCCCAAACAATCAAGTAAATCCTCAATTCTGGGGATTGGAAACCTATACCTGATTGTGATCTTGTTGATGGCTCTGGAATCGGTGCAAAGTCTCCAAGTGCCTTCCTTCTTAGGTGCTAGTACAGCTGGTACTGCACATGGACTCAGACTCTTCCCAATCAGACCTGAATTCATCAATTCTTCAATCTGCCTGGCTACTTCTGCATTCTGTTCTGGGGTAAGCTTATAAGCTGCTTTATTTGGAAGTGTAGACCCTGGAATCAAGTCTATGCAATGACTGATATCTCTGATAGGTGGTAGGGATCTTGGCATTCCCTCTGAGATAACACCTTTGTACTTATCCAATAACTCTTGGACAGCTGGGTCTATCAACCTTGGCTTCTTCTCCTTCTTGGCTTCTTGCTGTTGTTTCTTATTCACACTCATACGGGGGATTAGGGCATATGCAACTGCACCTTCTGCTGCTACTTCTTTCATAAACTGTTTGCCTTCCATCAGCATGACCTTCACTTCTTTGCCTTTAGACTTCTCCTCTTTCTCCTTCAATGGGAGTAGTGTTACATCTTTACCATCTTTAGTGATTTTGTAGGTGTTTTTAACACCATCATGCTGTGCCTTCAGATCATATTGCCATGGTCTACCAAACAAAAGGTTGCAAGCATCCATCTTGGTGATATCAAACAACAACTTATCCTTATATCCACCAATCTGAAACTCTACCCAAGCCTGCTCTTCTACAGTTGTCTGCTGACCTTGAGTAAGCCATGAGACTTTATATGGAGATGGATGAGGCAATCTCCTAAGCTTCAGCTTCACCACCATTTCTTCAGACACAAAGTTCTCAGTAGAACCAGAATCAATCAAAACTTTACAAGCCTTACCTCCTGCCTTGCAAGTGGTTCTGAAAAGGGACTTCCTCTGAGGGGCTTCTTTATCAGATACCTTCATGGTAGTTACTGTTCTTCTCATCATCAGGGACTCTCCACTTTCTGGATATCCATAATTCTTAGGACCATTCACACTCTGAAAATCATTAGAACTTGTCCTACTCTGATTATCAGGTTCATTGACCAGATTTGTCCTCCTTTCACCTGCTGAGCTTGTGGCCTTGTCTGGACATCTGCTGGCTATATGGCCTTCTTTGTTACAGTTGTAACACCTGATGGATCCTCTGCCCTGGGATCTTCCTCTGTAAGGTCTTCTACCTCTGAAGTTTCCTTGCTGACTGAAATTCTCTCTCTGACTCTGGCTATTGTTGCCCTTGCTATTGTCTTGACTAGACTCTCCTTGATATCCCTGTCCTTGTCCTCTGCCTCTGAAAGGACTTCTTCCACCTCTTTGTTGTCTTCCTCTTCCTCTGTTGTTCTGATCTTGCTTTCTCTTCAGCTTTTCTTCCACCTTCAGTGCCAACTGAAAACTTTTCTGCACTGTATCTGGGTTATGCAGACTCAGATCTTCCTGAATATTAAACCTCAGTCCATTAAGGTATCTGGCTACCTTTTCTTCTTCACTTTCTTTCACCTTGGTCTTCATACAGAGTTTCATGAACTCTTCTGTATATGAGCTGACATCTAGCTCCTTCTGCTTCAGGTTCTGCTTCCTCTTGTGTAACTGGATACTGTAATCCAAAGGGATATAAGCCTCCTTTACCAACTCCATCATCTTCTTCCATGTGGCAACTCTACGTTTTCCCTCCTGCACTCTATCATCCTGAACAAAGTTCCACCATGTCAAGGCAGCTTCTTTCATCTTTGACTGTGCTATCTTCACTCTCTGCTGTTCTGGTATCTCCTCTGTCACAAAGAAATTGTTCAGACAGTCTATCCATTCCATTACTGAATCAGGGTCCATCTTACCTGTAAACACTGGCAAGTCCAACTTCACATCCATGGTTCTCCTCTCCATGGCCTTGAGGGCGTTCAACAGCGGTCTCTGGTCTGCAGGAACGACCTCCTCGCTCCAATTAGGGATATCCTCTTCTTCCCTATCATCTTCTCTACCAGAACCTACTCTGCTCCTCAACTTTGCTAACTCATCTTTCAACTCCTGATTCTGAGCCTTCACGGCCCTGCTTTCTGCAATCTGCTTCTTCACCAGAACTGCCAACTCAGCGTTGGTCATCTTTGTTGGGAACTCAGATGTTCCTTCTTCGTCTGACATCCTGCTTATCTTTTCCAAAAGATCCTAACCTTTGCTCTGATACCACTATGATGCAGAGTGGAACGCAACAGAGGCAACCTAACAGGAAGGAGTAGCCAACAATACAAACAGCATGATAAAATTCTCTATCGGCTGAACATCATCATCATATTTCCTAGAGACACCAACAGCATCATCACATTTCAACAGCATCATCATATTTCGGATGATCGCAAATATCCTCCTGTCGATTACTATTTACCTCCTCCGTTTGTCGCCTATCATCATCATCATGATAATCAACGGGCGCAAACATCCTCCGGTTGCACTGTTCATCGGGTGCCAAATACAAGCGGCATCATCATGATATTCAATATCACCTTCGTCAGCAGGATACCCAAATATCCGGTTGTCCAAATATCCTGATGACGTTCCACTTCAACAACTTGCCTTCGATGCTTCACTGCCCGACGATACAAGCAACAGCATCATGATATTAAACATCCGGTTCCTCGAAACCTCCTGATGATGCTAATACAACTTCCTGCCTACGCCGATGTCTAAACCCTTAGCGACAACAGGATAAACCCGCATAGAGGGATTTCTTAATATCCTGATGACGATGACGTCGTATCCTGATGACGATGACGTCACACATCATCCTGATGAACTCTTCAACACTTAGCCAAAAAACTCAACTTTCACACCCGCATCCGTTAGCGATATGCGGATGATGACCTTCCCCGAGAGATGAACCTGACTGCGATATATACACTGAGTATATATCCAACTCAAAACATCATGATGCACCTGCAACATGCAAATTTCACCAACTTCATGACCCGATCCTGATGGCGATGGATTCGCAGATGATGTTGCGGCTCGTTCCGACTGGAAACGCACATGCAGACTCCTGTGTATCCTTCCACTGCATGAAACACTCACAACCGCATAATTTCACAAAGATCATGTGACGACCGGGCCGGATCACCTCCAAACCAAAATCTAACAGTTTATCTTCTAGACCTAGCACATGAGGATGCTAGGCTGATTTACAGCATGCTTCTAACAGATCTCCTGAACAATGCAATGCATAAACAGAAAACACAAATGCAATCTAAGCTATGATACAGGACCATTCCACCGATTTGCAGGATCAACCGGTGGAAGGGTTGAAAGTGGTCATTAGCTTGCAAAACGGAAAGGAAATCAACCCAGATGCAAACAGATAATGCAAAAGACGAGATCTTATTCAATTGAAATTCAATGTCCTGAATACAGCTTCACAATGTCTGAACTGCTCTCCTGAATATCTACTCAACACCAGTACATCAATATCAAAACTATATCAAACTATATCTAAACCCTACAGATCGAAGGTATATATAACAAATCCTTCGAGTACTACTAACATCACTTCCCAGCGGCTGGGAGCTTCCAAGCGGCTGGGAGAGAGGACAGCTCAGACTCTCTTATCCCGATCTCTAACTGCCTACACTTACTCCTATGCTGAACTATTACATAGCATCGGTCACAGTGGACCTTATTACATGATAAGTCAAACATACTAAAAATAGATTATCCCGTCAGCATGATGATAACTATCCTACATCCTGATCATGTATGTCATCATGCGGACCTATATCCTGATCATGTGCGGGTGCTCCTGCACCAATCTTTTTGGATCCTACATAAAGTTTGAGTAAGTAAAATTGCAGTAGACGATCAAAGTGTAATAATTGTATGCAGGTCCTCACTCTGTAACCAATTTCATCTATTTGCATCTCCATTACAAGAAAAGACTGAACATAATTAATATAAATTGTAAAATAAATTTGATGTTAAAGAAGCCCTGGTTTTCAATCATTCTCTTTGGGAAGATGCCAACTAAGGAATTGTAGTTTATTTGTTGCTGAAGTTAGCCAAGATGGGTAATGGGGTGTTACATACATGAGGTCATGGAGATAACCAAGGAGCCAACTGCTAAAACATTCAGAGCAGGGGGAACACATGCCTCTTTGCATGTAGAATTGAAAAAACAGAATGTCGGGAACGGGTTCTTCGGCACCATCTACTCCAATTTGCAGCAAGGTAAATCTTTTAACTTGAAATGAGAAAACCATGTGATTACAGGTTTCAAGATGGATAGTTGTCCAAAGCCAAAGAGATTTGTATATTGGCTGGGGATGCAAGAATTAAGATGTTGAGAGATGAGAATATATTCAGAGTGACAAAACATTTTATCATTTTTAAGGCACCTTATCAGCCTTCCTGGTCGTATATACAACGTGTTGTAGAATGCTTGATTTGAGAATGTGTATTTTGCAGCAAGAAAAAATCTTCTATAAGGTAGCCCCATATGTATACACAACAACTGCACATCATGACCAATACAGACTGATTACAAAATAGTTCACTGGTTCTGCACAACAATTGTCTTTTGAGATATGTTTAGGTCGTCTCAAAGCAACAATACCAGTGCTGGGTATCCAAATACACAAATTTGCAACACATAAGCTATACTCAAATAAATGAAACAAGAAAGTTGAAACAAAAAGAAGAACCCCATATGTCTGTCCCCCACTAAAGGCATTGAGCATCAAGGACTCTCCATAAAAGGATTGATACCATGGCCTTACTCAAGAATCCCTTTTGTATGATGTGCATAAGAAATTGAGCTACAGAAATGATAGAACAGATCAACCTGCAAAAATAATTGAAGTTGAGCCTCTTAATTAAGCACTTTAATCTGATTGATATAGGGCAACATAATCAAAGGAAACAAAATCTAATTGGGGGTTTAATAGGGGGAGCAATCTTGGTCAACTAGTAGGCATAATTGCCAAAATTGGGCAAATTTTACTTGCAATTGGCACAGATGGTTCTGAAAATTGGACTTGCATAACAAATTGAGATTCCCTCTCAATTTTCCCATGTTGCCACTGAAGAAGCTCCCTGTTAGGCCAACCTAAATCCATGCATATCTACAGGGTATGATGTGTATTTTTGTTCCATTTAAGGCTCTTATTTTCAACATGATTGGTAGACATTATACTACTAGTTTCTTGATATTGAGTCAGAACTTAGTGGCTGTGGTATATTACCTCATCTAAAAACTCATCCTTTTAAGACAGTGACATTGCCTGTTTGACATTATTAAGGGAGACTAAGGATAAGAAAAAGATGCTTATGATGGATGCCTCAGCTTGACAAGACATCAACTTAACATTACCTTTCAATGTTTTCAAAAAGGTTGCCCTAAAAAGAGTACAGCTTTCTTACACAACATATATCCGTGACAGTTAGTTTATTTATATGAGAATCTTACATTTTATTTTATTCCAAAATATGTTTTCTTGTAAACATTTTGATCAGGAAGCATTAGTGCAATATCAAAAGGAATATTACCTTCTCTTCCATTCCGAGAGATGACCGCTTTGCAAAAGTTTCGGTCCAATAACGTGCAGTGCCCACAAATGTTGGGTAGTCTCTCAGGTACTACAGACGTTGATAAACAAAAATCAGAAGAAAAAAAATTAGCATACTTAAAATGAAACCTCAAATGAATGCAGAACAAATTAAAGAGCAACAAGGTATAGTAACAACTAAAATGCTAAACACATATTTTAACACCACCTGTTGTGCTACCACAGCATCCTGTGGATCACTGGGTTCTGGTGCTGAAAGTAAAGCTTGCAAAGAAAGTAATGCAGTCTTTAATGTCAGTGCTGGACTCCACTGATCTTTTAAGATATCCAGGCATATTGCACCATTTTGACTGCTAATATTAGGATGCCTACATAGATGCCATGGTTAAATGGAAATAGAATGCAAGTTATAGCACCTTCTTAATGTCAGAAATAATATGCTGAAATTGTTCATGACAGTCCACATTATAGAATATCATGCAGAATTATGACACTGACATGCTTAAGTGGCTAATTATTACCAAACACTAATAAAAGGCAAAAGTCCAAGAGAAATTTCTAGCACCTCACAAGTCACATACATTGCAATTATACCATACATTGTCTTTACAATTCGTGAATCAGTTTAATGAATTGCCTACTTTACTTCCACTACAGACTCACACAGACAGTAAGTGATATATATATATATCAAACTTAGACATCCCATTTGGTGTTGCAATAAGATAAAAAAATCTTTAAGCAAATCCAGTATCAGTTTCTGCATACACAGGGGAGCAGAAATGCAATTAAGAACATGAAACATACTTATGATTCATATTATGCATCCACGGAAAAAAGAGCACCAGTAAAAAAAAATTAAGTGAGGATACTCGCTAACATCAAGAAAGCCATTCAAAATTCCCACACACACGCACAGATGATACTCTTTACAAGAAGACAAATTTTAAGAAAGTAAATGTTGCCAATCCAACATTCAAAAGCATCTATAAAAAGCTATGACTGGGAAGATGTCAAAATATTGACTGCAGAACATCTGGCCATGTTATCATTGTTAATAAATAGCTATGCATAATAAGCTTTCAAATTCAATTTAAACTGGGTCCCTCCCACGATATCTTGATGAAGTGCAGAAAGAGTGTTGCTTCTGTTGAGGCATCTTCTCTCCCTCGTCTTGTGGATTATAGATCATCAAAGACCTACTAAACCTTAGGTTTCTTCTTTGTACTTCAAATAGTGCACCTTCCTACAATATCCATGTGCAAAAGGAGAGTTTATTTTCATTAAGTAAAAGATTAGCCTCCTAATGATTTGGAGGCAGGATCAGATGTTGGATGATCCAACCCAAGGACTTGACAGACAACATAGATTTAACAGTAGTGGACAACAAATTCTCAGTACCCGTAGTTGTCTCTTTCGACAAAGACAAAGAAGAAACACCTAAATGCATTCAATTATTAATTTATTTCATAGGATTTGATCAGTTCATAAGAGCTTGTAGGCCTTTTAGGAGGAACCAAGAAAGAAAGAATTGCTTTCTTTAGCTCAGGAATATTATCATCTATAGAAATCAAATAGATCATTTAGTTATTACTTATGAATCAAGCATTTAGTTATTACCTCCAGTTCTAGCTTCACTCCTCAGTTGTAGGAGTTTGGTACTAAATAGAGCAATCATAGCTTGAGCCTAGTCAAAGAAAGTTATTAATGGATTTCCCACTTTGTTCCAAATGTATGGCCCAGTTAGACAACCCAAGGATCCACAATTGTTCATATGAAGCACCTCTTGCAAGTGTGTTAAAAAGTTGATTTCCACAAGGAAATTTACAGTCCACAGCCAGTCTAACTCTGTCACTTGCACTCTTTATCAAAATATGGCATATATTTCCCTTGTTATTCTGTGTGCCCAATAGAGCATTGTTACTTGTTGACCTATCATACATGATGACCTTGTATGGCCTACCCTCACCTGGCCTCTTTCAGCCTTTATTCTTTTATTGAAAATTTTCCAGAGCAGAAAACAACTAACCAATAAATTACTTATTATGCTCTTAACACAATCTATCATTCCAAACACTAAAATACAAAATTCATATTTATGAACACAAATGTCAATCTGCGTAAAGCTCATACCAGACTTTTGTTATAAATTGCATCTTTGGGGGTTCAAATGGATATGCCCCTGCACAGCAAATTCAACCACCATGTCAGAACCAGTCCATATATTTTGCAATTTACTTTTCCATTCTTTCTTGTATGCCTTGGGTTTTAAGCAGCAAATTGCAACCAAACACAAATGTTCCATTGCCATACACCTAAATAGAAGTTGATTTTAGTTCTTGTAATCCATTCATTTAAAACATAAATTACTTCTAATTTTCAACATAGAAATGAAACAGTATACCTTCTGTTCCACCAAACCTGAAGGTATGCATTCAATAAGAAGATGTAACACTTGTAGATGTTTATAAATTATTTCCCTTGGTATATAAATATCTGAAACCAAAACTTACGTGTCTGCTTTGACTATATTTCTCCTTCAAAATAAAAGCATATCCTATATAGCACTGAACATTAGAAATTTGGGGAAATATATTGTTAGACACCTACCTTTATTGTTTTGTCGACAATTTGACAGTTTGAAAGCACTACAAAACCATTCCATTCAGAACCCACTATACTCGGCCAGCAAACTTAAATTTGAATTTACTAAATTTTCAACCCATTTTATGCAAAATCCACAGAATTTCACCTATGAAACATCTGAGTTTACACTCTATTGTGTTTCTATTATCCAATTGCAATGAACTTCAATTGCCATGGGCAATGTCCATGGCACTGGGATGTCCTTCTATAGGCTGCAAAACGTGGAGTATAATTTTTACTATAAGATGCAATTATTTTTCTAGAATATAGATAATATTCTTCCTCTCTTTCTGACAAGATACTCAGATTAATTAACTAGACTGTAAGAAATTAAAATCAATAGACCCACACCTGATTTCTAGGTATAGTTGTGGCAAACCAGGCTTTTTAATATCTCTAAAGGTTGGCAATTTCCCCTTACTCTACTAATAACCAACTTGTGAACCTCACCTGCAAGCATTTTCTTCCACAGCTAACTTAAGAATATTATAACTATTCACTAAAAAGCTCAATGCCTATCTTATGGTTTTAGATTAAACAGAGGAAAAGTCCACATCAAGTATCCAGGTATTCTTTAAAAATGCAACTTCATTACAACTTTTAGCAACTGTAACCTCCATTCCACTTGACAATCCAGCAATTCCCCCTTATCTTTCTCTAGTAGCTGTGAGAGTGCTCCAATCTCCTGGGCAGAATCAATGAAACGATTTTGCAGTACGTTTCCATAAATCCTTTTTCTCTAACAAAATCAAGTGCATTCCTTGACGATGAACATACAGCAGCTGTGGAAACATATTCCTAGCTAGTTCATTATCAAGAACAAAGATCTAAATAAAACAGGTGCCTGATATTCAGCTCAAACAAATATTTTCTACCAAATTTCTAACAAAAACAAAGACCTAAACAAATTGGGTACTAGGTGCAAACAAATATTTCTCAGCCAGTTTTCTAACAAAAAAAAAAACCCTAAGTAAATTGGATTCCTGGCATACAGCTACAGTAAATGATTTATTTTTCCCTTCTTAACAAAAAAAAAAAAAGGCCTGAACAAATTGGAGGCTGATATTATTCTCAAACAAATATGTTTTAACATTCAGCTCAAACAAATATACTTTATCAATTACCTAACAAAATGAAAAACCTAAACAAACTGGGTGCCTTGTATTCAGCTCAAACAAACGAATATTTCATAACCCGATTTGTAACAAAACCAATGAAATAAACAAAGTGGATGCCTGATATTCAGTTCACACAAATATTATTTGACCAGCATTCGAATTAAAAAAAAGACAAACAAACTGGGGCCCTGGTATTCATCTCAAACAAATATTTCTTAACCAGATTTCTAACAAAAACAAAAACCTAAAAAAATTGGAGGCCTGATATTCAGCTAAGAAAAATATTATTTGACCAGCTTTCCACAATAAGCAAAGACAAACAAATGGGTACCTCAAATTCAGCTCAAACAAGCACACCGTCTCCTAATTCCCAAAACCCAACTTGGAGATCAAGCCAAAAATCAAATGCAACAAAAACTATGACTAAACAGGCATTTCAAACAAGCCCACCGCCTCCCAATTCCGAAGACACGGCTCGGAGATCAAGCCAAAAACCAAATGCAACAAAAGTCAAAAACAACCAATGACTAAACAAGCATTTCAAGCATTGGGAATTGAGAACTGGTATATATTACCAGGCAAGCGAATGTCTATCTGGAAGATGCCCTCTTCATAAGGAGTATCCATGGGGCCTGCAATTGTGCCACAGAGATGAGCTATATCATGGTCTCCACACAGCTTGATGCTTATTCCCGATGTCTTCTTGTCCCTCTCTATTTCAGTCAGCTCCTTCTGTACTCGCGAGGCGTCCAGCATTTTGTGATGCACACTACCCAATGCAGAGCAAGATGCAATGCAGAAGTCCCACTTTTGCTATTCCGCCTTTCTCCTCCTTAAAACTAACCAAAAATAAAAACTTTGTTTAAGGCACGGGAATGATGGAGTTTATAGTGCGGGAAAAGAATTGATGGGCAAAGCATAGAATTGGAACTCGATGCATGGAGGTTGGGTTGTGGGGGCATAGGTTTGGATCGGGGTGGGCAAAGGGGGACAATGGGTTTATAAGACTGGCTGTTTAGAGAATAAGCTGCTTTTCTTTCTATCTTTTTTCCCTATTCATGTGGAGGGGTTCAAGGTTTAAATTTGACAGTCAATATTATTTTATTATAAATAAAATTATATATTCTCCTGCTCTATATCTCGTGATGGATCATGGAGCGCTCTATATCTCGTGATGGATCATGGAGCAGCCCTGGAATTTGATGGTCTATTTGACCGTTTTTGCCATTTGGGATTGTGTTTTACAACTTAAAATTTGTTTAGACCGTATAACTTGACTTGCTAAATATATATGACACTTTAAATTATTTGTAAAGTGTAAAATTTTATTATAGGGTAATATAATATAATATTCTTATTTATAATATATTATTTTATAATAATTTTTTATAGAAATATGAATAATGTTTTTCTTTACAATGTTTATCTTGAACATTTTTTAAAATTTTTATAGCAACTTCGCAAATTACAATTACAGAGATTAAGAAGAGCTATAATTAAGAGCTGATTTACAATTATAGGGACAAAAAAGAATTGCTACTTCATTGTTTATTATATATGGAATAAGTACAACTTTGCAAATTACAATTACAGAGATTAATAAGAGCTATAATTAAGAGTCGATTTACAATTATAGGGATAAAAAAGAATTGCTACTACTTTCTCCATTGTCATTTAATTCACCAAGGTCACCTTTCTATCATCACACCAAGATGCCTACGTTAGAGCTTAATTGGAAATGTTCTCAATAGTGATACAATTGGATAAGCAAGTCCTAAGCACAGTGTCGCGATTGAAAGTTCTATCAAAGTTCAAAAGGAGGGCAAGTTGGTTTGTGGAGTAGATGGGCTGCTCTTAAGGTACGTCCAATACTTTTTGAAACTTATTTCTTTCTATCTTTTTGAAATTTTGTTTGATTGAAATTTGTAAGTAGGAATTGTATTGGAGTGTTTGGTTCAAGAAAAAAGAAATTCTTCATGTTTCTTTTCAATTTATAATTACTTATTTTTTTAGGACCTCAATTTACACAATAGAAATTAATTTATATGCCTTCATGTCCCTTTTGATGGCATTCAATGTCTACAAAGAAAATACACATTCTACATTGAAATGATAGCAGGTGGCTATAATATTTTTCTGGCACTTTCATCTTTTCAGTTGTTGAAATAGTTGGGAGTTGTTGGTCTTGTTGTTTGTAGTTTTGTTTTGACAATTTATAATTTTATTAAAACGTCAATTGAAAGTTAGCTAAATGACCAAACCATCATAAAAAATTTATATGACAGGCAGGGGTGACCGTCAAATTCCAGGCCTATCATGGAGTATGATCCCAAATGTTGAGGGAAAGAAAAAGCGCGCACACAGTTAAATCTTGAATCTACAATCATTATATCTCCTGATGGATCATGGAGTATGATCCGAAATGTTGAGAGAAAGAAAAAACGCGCACACAGTTAAATCCTGAATCTACAATCATTATGGACTGTGGAAATTTGATGTCCATCAAAATTATATATATATATATATATAGTCTTCTTAAAATTTTAATTGTATTTTTATTGAGAGCCATACATCCATCAAATTTGTTTAGGGTGCTTGTAAAATGTAGTTTTTAATTGTATTTTACAACAAAAATATCTGAAGTCATGCATCCATCAAATTTGTTTAGGGTGCTTGTAAAATGTAGTTTTTAAGGTTATTTTATATTATTTTTAAATACTATTTGAATTTATAAATATTTGAAATTGGATGATTTACTTTAAATTGTATATAATATTTTTTTCGTAATTTAAGAGGTTTATTTAAGGGTGAGTCGTGATTTTTTAAATTAAATTAGTTTATAAAAATGTATAGATAATGTAATTTAATAATATCTTCCTTGGAATATATAATTTAGAAGTTATTTATGTTTAAGTTTTATTATTTTTAGATTTTTTATTGAATTGTTATTGTATAAGGGGGGAAAGTGATACCTTATATGTTTTCTTTTCATTTTGGACTCATTTTGATTGAGTTGTCTTTAATACAGTGACTAATGTACAAGTGGCAAGTTTTTATGTAGAAGTTGGCAATAAGTTGAACCTAATATAATCATGTCCTCATATATCTCCTAGGATTGGTCCTGATCTACAGATTATCCATTCCTCTGCCTAGGTTAAATTTGCAACACAAATTTGGCCCTAGGTCAAATTCACATCACAAAACTAACCTTAGATTAGAATTGCATTACAAAAATGACCCCCTGATTTCTAAATTTAAATTTAATCATGGACCCAAGCCAACCCCCTTCCACATAGTCATTATATTTTGACTTGAATGCTAAATGTTTAAACTTGCATGCTAGAGTGTTGTATAAAAGGATAAGCCCTAATTCATTACAGGCATCTAGCTTTTTGGTCAAGGAGCATTAAGGAGTAATCTAATGACATTGGAATTTGCACACTTGTATCAACATGACATCAGCATCCTAGGCATATTATATGATTATTTAGTGTGTCTTTGAATTAATCAAAAATTTTAATTTAACTCCAAGGGCTTAACTAAGGAGAAGATAAGGTGTTCATCAACATTGCTCGTATTTTAGATAGGTTTGAACATTCAAGGCAAGGAGATTCTAGGTGATTAGAAGTGCATAAATCTTTTCTATAGTCAAATGTCATCTTTGTAATCAAAGGTCATTTTCATGAATAAAAGGTCAAATCTATTATGCATTATTAACCTCACACCATAGTAAAATTATTATGGGCTTCTTTTCTTCAAAATATTCTCTCTTGCTTTTGTTTCAAACCCTAAGAATATTAGCTTCACAAATTGTATACAAAACACATTAGCATGTGTTGATCTTGAGGCTTGGAGAATTTTTGTATGAGCAAATATTATGTTGTCAATTTCTTTGAAGGTGGGCCAGGATGGGAAGAAAGGATCGATGCATGTGGCCCTAGTTACTCCATGAAAACAAGGTAAAGAGGAAGGAATGCACTTTGAACTAGGTGATGATGAGATGAATGGTGGTTGTCAAGCTAGTGCTAGGCATTCTCGGGGGGGAAAGGCTAAACATTTTTTGCATGGGGTGTTGTTAATAAAGTTGATGCAAAAGGTAGAGTTGATCCCTAGTTCAAGGCTACATCATCTAGTGGTTATGGGCAATGATGTCCTCTCAAAGGAAGAGAGGTATAAAAATTTTAGTATTATCTACAAGTTCAACTATTTCTAGCCGAGCCTTGTCACTTTGCATGAATGGATCTTATGAATAAATTGTTTGTGGATTTAAATTATTCTATAGAAAATTTTCCAATGATGCAAGGCTTTTGTATGTTGGGTTGCAAGTCAATGGAGGATAGGCAATTAATATTAGAAACGGACCATGGTTTTGGGAAAATCATGTTCTATTGGTAAAACCTTGGTTTCCTACATTTAATTTGAAGACGAAAACCTTCTCAGTTCTTCCAATATGGTTCATTTGTCATACCTCCCCCTACAATTCTAGGTGGATTCATGCTTCCAAGGGATTGGTAATACATTAGGGAAACTCATGAAACTTGATTTGGAGATGCATGGTATATGGTCAACTCCACCTTAACTCATATTTGAAGTAGAGATTGACATCTCTCAAGGATTACCTGAGGAGGCATGATTGCAAGTGGAAGATAGGGTTTGGAAATAGGTTCTTGATTATGAAAATATAGCATTCAAATGTCATAAATGCTTTCAAGTAATTCATATTATTGTTCAATGTCATATGAGCAATCAATCCTCCAAGAAAAAGCTACATGGTGGAATGGGGCCCATTTATCCCAGTTGATTTTTAAGAGGCCTCTGTCAGTTTCTTATAAAAAAAAAAGATAGTCCATTAAAAGGGCATGTAGAAAGGGATTTGTGAGGGACTCAAATCCTTCAAAATAAGGAAATCTTGGTTCATCCTCCCCTTTGCAATAGTGTCTTGTAGATGTTGTGAAGGCTACAAAAGCTCCTAGATACAAATAGTGATGGGGGAGTCAAGGAATGAGGTTGATGGATGTGGCTCAAAGGTTAATCCTTTTGTAGGGAAAATAAAAGCATTTTGAAATGTGTTTGGTAATAGGTCTCCTATCATGCACAAACTTTTGATTCTTGCACCCTTTAAAGAGAAGAAAAAGGTTTGGTCAACTCTTCTTACTCAAGAAGAAGATGAGGTTATGGAGATGGGTTTGTAGACTCAATACAAGCTCAAATTAATCAATCTTTGTCAACATCTCTAGCCTCTTTTGAATATGAGCAAAATGTGGAGGATTTGAAATGGATGAAAGTTAATAAAAAAGGTGGTTTCGAATAAGCAAGCTACAATAGGAATGACTCTTAGATCTCGTAAGAAGGGTTTAGCTCAAGATTTCATCTCGCTATTAGTTTGTGTTATGTTTATTTATGTAATGTTTTTTAATGTGTTGTTTGGGTTAGGGCCCCATTTATAGACCCCCATATTTTCTCTAAAAAAAATTAACCTCACACCAATTTTGAGAATGACCCAGGTCATACTTCATTGTTAGGCATCTGATGCATCCACGTTTAAGTGATCATGAGCTACAATTCAAAGTTGTGATTAAAAAAAGTGGACAACTATCTATCGATAGAAAAAATTAACTAAGTATTTTCACTTCTTTTTAATTTCCAAGTTTCTAAATTATGTCATAATCTATTACAACTCTTATTCAAGTTAATTAGATTGTATTGTTCGATACACACACACCTACAAAAGTTTAATGAACGTTTCAAATTAATACTTGTCTATGATTTAAATATTGAAAAAATATATACTTTCAAGCTTAAAAAACTTCCTAGTTTCCCTATGATCTTTAAATTTTGAAGTAATCAAAGATATTTGAAGTTTTTTATTTTCTTGAGAAGGTGGATTAGCAAGAGGCTTAAATTGCTGAAACTTTGGCAAGCGGTCTAGATTTATGTTTAATATATAATTTAAATAATAAATATAAGTTAAGGTGTTGAAATTAGTGATGGAATTCACCGAAAAATTTATCATATTCTTGAGTAAATGGATTAGCAAGGGTTGTTTAATTTTTGGTAAGTGGTTTAAATTTATGCAATAAACAGTGATGAATTCACTTAAAGATTTTATGGACATATAAAATCTATCTAAAATAGACTTTTGGCAATTTAGTTACATGATATTAAATAATAATAAGAATATTAAAATGTTTTTAATTAAATTGTTCTACTTTAAAATTGAATGATAAGGATACATTTTCATCGTATAGTTAATCTTTATTGATTGAAAGTGGTTGGCAAGTAATCCACAAGTTAATTCAAGTGAATCCAATCATCTAATTGACATTAAATTCAATTAGTAGTGAACTAGGGAGTGGACTTGGAGTGACTTTTAATTCTACTTCATGGGGTGGATATTATGCATTATCTATTTTTTTACAAATTAATTATTTGCAAGATCAAATAATCTAATTTAACTTACCTAGCTAAGCTAAGGTAAAATTAAAACACTAAAGGCATATATATGTTATACACTAACATCCCCTCTTAAGTTTGATGTAATGTAGTGAAGGAACTTAAAAAGGAGAAAAAACAAGACTACCCCCTTAACAACTACTTTCTTGAACTTGAACTAACATATTGGATGTAGAAACTATGCCTCAATAAAGGGATAAGATAAATGTCTAGAATAAGGCTAGTGTAAGGGACACAAAAGCTTTTTGTTGCATCAAACGTGAGTTTTTGAGCCCATTTGAATCAATCAACTTTACTTTGGTGATAATCAACGTCTTTGGAATCATTCTCCAACAAAGAAAGATGTGATGTTTATTGTAATGGATCACTAGCAATCTTAGAAGATTGAGTCATAGTAACTCGAGCAATGTTGGTTCCATGAAACTATGTCTTGCTATTAGCTTGAATTATAAGAATTGTAACTCAACTAGTGGAAGAAATAAGAGTATCACCACTCAAACTCATCATCCAAAGTATTATCATCCTCAAAACAAGATAAGGACTAAGAAAGTATAATGACAAAAGCAAAAGAAGCGAGAATACAAGCACATTCAAAAGCAACCAATGATGGCGGTGAAGGCCCAAAGCTATCAAATTTGTATAACCAAAACAAATCCCAAGCCTTACTGATGGTAATTAGTAATGGATCTTTCACCTCTCAAATTACAACTCCATTTGGAGAAAACTCAATAGATTTGTTGACTCCTAAATGGGTGATTTAATAAATGGGCAAAAGATTTTGCTAAAGTGTGAAAACATAGAAAACTTTTGAAACTAACCCTTATGTACCTCAAAATTGCATGATCCTAAAGCATCTAAATAATAATTACCACTGACAAATATTATATCAATGTTACAATGACAAAGAGTATAGAAGTGAGTTTTTGACTTGGTCATATGTTATGTGCCCCCTATGTTGATAATTCATTTATATTTATTAGAAAACAAAGAGTTCTAATTTAGAACTAGATTCAAAACTAACAAGGGCAATTAATTTCTTATCACCTAAAGAAGATTATGATGAGGAAGGATCATGTTCCTCGTCCACCATAAGATTGTGTTTCTTTAATGTGGCTTCCAATTTTGCCATCTTCTTATAACATGTACATTCTATATGACCATGGTGTTTGTAGCATATGTATTAAGTTTCTTCTTCTTATTTAAATTCTATGAGAAGGGAATCTAATTCATTGCCTTTAGATTTACCATCTTTTAAGCATATTGGCTCTTTTGATGGTGTCTTTGTTTCATTTCTCTTAATTGTGTGCCAATATGAATGACCCTCCCTTGCTCAAGTATTAATTTCTCCCATAAATTATTAAATGTGAGCATTTTAAACTTAACACATGTTGTGAATCCAAGTTAGTAGAACATGTGGCATCAAATAGTAAATATAAGTCATTAAAGTTAGAAAGAACAACCATGATTAGCTAGTAATATTTCTTCTCAATTTTGAAATCCTTCGGCTAAATCCTTCTTAGATCAAACTATGATATGAAATCCTCAATTCTACAAAAGTATTGAGAATTCAAATTAATGAGTATATTCTCCAATTTATGTCCCCAAATGGCATCTATCTTCTTAAACAATTGACAAAGGAAAATTATAGAGAATATTTTTTTAAAATAACAATACTAGTTCTTGTTGTTATGATAAGGATTGTAAATCGACACAAATTACAATGTGTACAAACAATGATGCTAATAAAATGTCCTTGCTTGAATTTGAGAATATTTTAACCTTGTTGTGGCTTATAATTTTGTTCTCACGATCGTAGATTCCTTGAGAATGAGAATTATGTAAGAATTGAGAAACAAAAAATAGGCATACAAGATAGGAATTAACTGCACCACTTGATAGTTTTAAAAAATATGCAAATTAAAAAACACACCTCCAAATGACTCTAAAATCAAAAGTTATGGAATGAGAAATATGGAATTATTATCTGATAAATTATGAAAAAATGTGTTCTACTTAAAAAAACTACTAAAAAAGAAAATACTAATTTTCATAGCTCTCTAAATTACCTAAGTCTAAGAATGTTTAAAAATTCCTCCGTATGACCAAGATATGGCAAAACATGGAAGTCAATATAGAAATAGTATACAAACATGATCGAAAATGAAAAATATACTTTTTGCTAATGAACAATAAAGAATTAGGAATTACATTAGAAGAGAAACTTTCTTTGAAAATATAAAATATACCTCTTTGAAAAACTTAGCTCAATGCATAAAAGTTAATTTTTTGGCAAATTTCAAGGTTAAAAACTACTATAAGGAGGCCAAATTTGGAACTAATGTAGAAGCAAAGTTTGATGTAGACATCTTACTCTTTTTTGGTAAAGTTTCATACCAAACTAATAACTTTGATTTTGCCATGATTCCAAAGATGACCAAAAAGGTCACGTAGAAGTAAAATTCATACTTGTAACAAGAAGAAAATAATAACCTTAGTGAGATCTATACTTGAACAAATTTATATCAAAATGTGAAGTAATGAGAGTGTTATTATGTCCATGAACACTCTAGAAAGCACCTAAGATATAGAAAAAATAAACAAGAAGAAAAAGGGGGTCAATGGAACCACCTAAACCCTGATAACGTGTCAAATTCAAAAAAGGAATTCACCCAAGAACCATTTGGACATATAAAACTAACCTAAAAAAGACTCTTGCCAATTAGATAGCACGACACTAAAACAATTACAAGAATGGTAGAGTATTTATAATTAAAATGATTTTACCTTGAAATTGAATTATATGAGTGCCTTTTTATATTTCAAGTGAGATGAATCTTGATCGTATGCTAACTAAATTTGATTAAGAGTTAACCTCGATCATCAAAGGCAATAAGAGTTAACCCATAAGATAATTCTAGTAAACATGGTCATCTAATTTGACATTGAGTTTAATTAAGAAGTTAACTAGAGAGATAAATAGAATGTTGACTAGGACTGAACTCTAATTCTATTACATAGGTGGATATTATAAATATGTCCACATTGACAAAATAACTATTTGCATAGTTAATAATCTAACCTAATATGCATTTTAGGTAAACTTAGAATAATTATGTTGCATACATGTCATTCACTAATAAAAGTGTAAAAGTTGATTTCTTCCTAGAAAACTAGCACGATTATCTAATATATCTAGATATTTGTTAAACATTAAGATATATCAACTTTAGAAGCTTAAAGACATTCATATTCATTGTTTATTAGTCCTTAAAAAATATCTAAAAACAAAATAAATAATATATAATAATACTAAATATGTAATTATTAGTCTTATCTATCCTCACTCAAAGACCCAACTTTAATTGGTTATTGGAACATTATACTTTATATTAGTAAATAAAATTATTAACTTGGAAATACTAACTAGTGAATTATGAAAGAAAGTTAACCTATCACAAGTACAAACCAACTATTCAAATCAAGTTCGCACACTATATGGTACTTTTCTATAACAATATAATAAAGAGCCAAAAAAACGGTGTGCCACTATACTAAAGTTGTTTTTTATAAACTATTTTTTTAATTGTATAGTAATGGTATATTTCATTTTTCCTAATAATATAATTCCTCTTAAAAGGCCAAAAAAATCATGTGCCTATAAGTACCAAAATTGAGTTGGGCCTACATGCTAGTTAGATGATGATAAAGAGGTTCCTAATCAGAGCCACATATGCATGAATTACTCCTCTCAACAACTTCATTCTTGGTGACATGCCCTTGATATTTTTCCTCCTTTTCTCCCTTTTCCTAGCCTTCATTTTGTGTTTTGAATTCCTATTTTCTTCTCGTCAAGCCTTTCATATACTCTTCAAGAGGGTCGCTCGAATGACTTGTCCTTAAGTTGTAGGGTCACCCAAATGACCAACCTTGGTAAAAGGGGCGACCCACTTCTCGAAAGGGGCAACCTTGTCATTTTTGGATGTGCAAAATAACTTTTAGTTTTAGCTTTTCTTCTTGATTTTTAGCTCATTTTTTCTCACATTTTTTCATGCTAACTCATCATCTTCTTACATTCTTTCTATTTCAAACTATTGATCAAATCTTATCTCCTCAAATTTGTTTCCATTTTCTCTCTTGTTTTCTTTTAGTTCACTTTAGTTTTCTTGTTTTCTTCTTGTTTTCTTCTTATCTTCTTGTCTATACTTAGCAAAGTTTCCATTTCTTCTTCAGTTAACTAATTCTTTTGTTCTTATCTCTTCATGTCTTCCCTCTCATTTACACCTATAAACAACCCTTCATTCTTTGTTATTTGTTATCTCTTTCTCATCTCATGATTCAATTATCAAATCAAGAAGCAAGCAAGCGTCTCTCACAAGACTCTGGGAGCCTCCTTTTTTTCGTTTTAGTTTTAGTTTGAAAAACTTTAAAGCCTCATTCCTATTAGGAGGTAGTTTTCATGCATTTGTATGTTTTTATGCTCATACAAGACCTAGAGAGCCTTCCTTTTCCCTTCAAATTTGTTATTGCTTCTAAGCCAATTTTTGTTTCATCGCATCCTCATTTTTATCCCTATCACCAAGAGGAGGACCTTATTGTTGCAAAGGAGGAGATGATCATCACAAGACCTATGAGGACGTAACCTGGCACTTGCACCCATTATCATAGGTTCTTTATTGTTTTATTAGCACTTAGCTCACATCTTGCTCTTGAGGAAGTAAAACATCATTTTTCTTTCTCTTGATAGAATAGAGTTATTTACTTTTCTTAGAATAAATTTCATGTTTTGCTTAGAGTAGTCACAAATTTGTTCGATTAGATTAGAATTCAAAAATCAAAAAACATAAAAACATAGTTACATTGCATTAAGAAAAAGACATATAGAATTTGCATATATATCTCTTTTCATAGTAATTAGATTACCATAAAAATAAAAAAAGAATCAAAAGTGCATGCATTCATTTAGGATTAATTACATTTAAAAAAATTGTTTTAAGTTACATTCGAAAACACACATTAGTCAAGCCCTTGATTTTGTCACAAGGCATACATTCAACTTTTCAACTTTAAACATTCAAACATCATTCAAGCCCTCAATTTCACCACGATGCATACAATGCAAACATACGTTCAAATTTTCAACTTTCACACATTCAAACATTGAAGAAACCATCAGTTTTGTCACAAGGCACAAAAATCCAACATAAACATCAACTCAAACATCTAAAACATCCATCCTCTTTGATAAGAACTTGATGTGCCCTCGTGTGAGTGAATATTGGATAGAATTAGTCTTGGAGGAAATCAAAGCAAACCTCCCTAGGCAAATAAACTTGACTGAAGAAAACATTTAAGAACAAACTAAAATCTTAGAACAAATCAGGAAAGATACAATTAGATCCCATATCATTAGAATATTTCAAATCTAGGGCTAGATCATAAACCTCCATGAAGAAGCTACACTAGACTTAGCCATCATAAGAGAGGAAGGTAATGAAAACCTTCATTCATTACAAGAATTGACCTCTAAACTCTGAGAACTAAACAATGACACTCACAACAATAACAATCGAAACATTCAACAAACAAATGCAATCACCCAAATGTGATCCGCAACATTTTGCTTCCTAAAGAATAAGATGCCCCCTTATGTTGTCATTGGTTTACTAGATTTTGTGACAAGAGAAAGAGTGATTGGGAGGTCGCCTCTATGAGGATATGATTCATGTGTTGCATCAAAGTCTAACTCACCCACATTGTGTCTAAGTCGCATTCTAAACAACATAGTGCCACCATGCAAAAATCACTTTTTATGAATTGAAATTTTTGTTGCCTCCTCCATGCATGATAAATGACTATCCATCTCATGAAAAGACATTATAGTAACCTTCATATACCTCTAACACCCTTTTGTAGAACATATCTCAGTGTAATTAGCTTAAATATTTAAGGATGTATACATTAAATAATGTGCACTTAGAAAAATTTCTAAGAGAGTTCTCTACATGGTGGTGTAGAGCTATCCATGAAGTATCAATTATTTAGATGATAGTGTGTTAATTGCTTTATTAATCAAGGTTCTTTAAAGCTTGAAAAATATTTAATTTAATTGATTCCAATGGTGATGGAGTTGTCTTAGGTAATTTGTCAAGATTTGGTTCAATTCTATAAATGTGGTGTTAGGTTAGGCTATTCGTTAATATTTTGAGGCGCATGGAAAATAATTGTTTATTATCAATTAAGGTGAAGATGTTTTCAAAGTAGTCATGATTTTATTGAGCATGCCAAAGTTCCATTTTTTAATGTGAAAGCTTAATGTGTGAAAAGGGATGATGCTAGGTCTAAGTTATAAGTGAAATCTATAGAGAGTTATCTCTTGAACTTTAGAATGGCATCATGCTCCAAAAAATGAACAAATAGGCAAAGCCAAGAAATGAAGTATCATGTGGCCACAAAAAGGAAATAGTTACATCATCAAATACAACCCCCAAAAAGTAAATAATCATTTACACTATCATACAATCAAAGTTCATAAACAAATTTATTCAACTAAATCTATAAAATTGGCATTGGGAGGGAGTCCCAGTCATTAAGGTTACTCTACCCTCCATCACGCTGATGTAATCTAGGCAAGGGGATCCAATGAAGGATGACTTAACCTAGTATCCTAATACTAAAGAGCACATATGTATGCACAATGGGAACAAAATAGTAACACAGATGCATCAATTTATGGAATATGCCTATTAAAAGGCTTACAACATGCTCATGTTATAGTTCAAAATTAAACTACATGACTATTTCTATCCTCTGCCACAAGTCTCTCATGTAATCACTCCCTTAGCTCATCTTCCCTCTTATTTTCCTTTGTGTCCCCTCTTTTTTATCTAAAGGGCCTAGGTCTATATTCTTATGTTTCCTCTCCACCTTAATAAAATCTTACTATTATCCTCTAGCCAGCTCACCTTTGTGACTCAACTCTGGCTAACCAACCTATGACCATACTCTCAATAGTCAACCTCTTTATGTAAGCACATATCCAAAAAGATATGAATGCAACAAGAACCAATACAAAACAAGCATGGTTTCTATTCCAAGTGTTAGATAACTACCACTGAACCAAGAAAAGATAATTGCTATCATTCAAAATTTCCCATGTACAACCTACATAATAATAATGAAGTCCAAGTGACCAAGAAAATTATTAGCCATGAGGAGAAAATTAGAAAAAATCACCAAGAAAAGAAAAGAAAACATCATGATCCAAATAAATAAATCACTAGCTAAGTACAACAGTCCACCAAACAAGGAGTTTTCTTAAACAAAAATTATTAGTCACTAGGATGAAAAGAAGGTGAGAAACCACAACTAGGATAATGAATATCTATCCCAAAGGAAATGGTTAACTACCCTAAACACTACCAAGTTAGGGAAGGAATAAAGCATAACCCTATTTAGAAGTTAACTACCCTCCAAAAGGTAGATAATAAATCATGTGCCAAAGATGAGGAAGTCCAACTATTGCCACATCAACAAACAGGGCAAACTTGGCCATAGTAAGAATATCTAGCTCCAACTATCACCATTCAATGCACAATGCATTCATTATATCATTGACTATATTGCTAAAAGTAATGATAATTGCTCTAATAACAACCTTGACCTATTTCCACATACCTATATAGCATACTAATAAATCACCTGTAGCAAGTTCTCCCACATACAACAGTAACTTCCAATGTGTTTGTAGCTTACAACAACTTCCAATAAACTTGTAGCACACTATAGGATACCTATAGCAACTCATTTCAATATTGGAGTAGTCTATAACACCTACAATTGACCTATAGCAACCTAATAATGTATGCCTATAGAAACTTGTGGACATGTAACTAACTTTTAACATAGTTATAGATAGGTTTATGGCCTAAGGAAAACCTATAATATTCATGTAGTAGATTTCTAAGAATACATGTTTGGCAAAAGCTTCCAAGCAACAACAAGCTAAAACTAAAGAAACACTAAAAACATAACTCACTAGTATTTTTGGCCACACAAGATTACTTGTGGATCTAGATGTCCCTACATCACAAGTAGATCCTTTACATCATCCATTAGCTCCTAACTGGTTATAGTGGTGTCCTCTCCCTCCTAAAGGTCTTTTATTAGATGCAAATCCAAAATACTAGGCAAGGGAAATTGATAACTCCTCGGTGATGAAATGACAAGATCTAGGTGAGGAAACTTGTCCTAGACACTAGGAGGCCCAAGCAGGCCACCCACAATATAGATAGGACACAAGAGAGTTGTAAGTAGGTAGTGACCATCCCCCTGACGACCAACAAGTGGAGACCAACTAGATGACTACCTAGTCAGTGACAAAGAAGACCCTTTGTGGTGGCTTTGGGCGTCTAGAAAGGGGATCTACCATGGTGATGTGAAAAGGGAGGGACCCTAACAATAATGTAAAGGGCATTCACCAGTGATCAAGGAAGGTTTGAAGGTGTTGCACTTCTAAGGCTACATTGTTAGCTTGAACTTAAATATGCATGAGCACATTAGAAACCACCAACAATTTGGAGTGAGTAGAAAAATTGGAATCTCCAATAAAATTAGCAAATATTGCAACATTCCCATTCTCCAGTTACAATAAAACATCTAATTTGAAAGCATGCCATAGTGGGAGAATTTAGGCAGAAATATGGGCCCATTGCCTAACAAAAAGTTGTGCCAAGTAAACTACTATGGTCTAGGAGACTTCAAAACATCATAAATCCACTATCAAGAAAACTATGTAGGAGGGAAAAACCAAAATAAATGAAAAAGGTTTTAGGTTATCCACAAAATGAGCATCTAGGGTTTAAAACACCAAGACATGTCAAGCGACTACCAATAGGGAGACCCTAGTAAAGAAAACACTAGACAAAGTGTATAATCTTGGGCTTCACTACCACTCTCCAAACCATTTAGAAGTGTTTGTCCTAAATAAAAGGTAGAGACTAAGGGGACCATCTAGGATTTTATTTTCGAATCATAAGCAAGTGTTGAGAAAGCCATATATCATTTTCTTAGGGTATAATTTTAGAAGGGAGTATCAACATACCACTTATAATCCTTCCACTAAGGCTTAGTAAAAAACACACATTTTTGTGTAAATGTTGAGAAGGTACAACCTCAATAGTCACTTGGAAGGTTTCTTTACCTACAAAGTTCAAATTGAACTTAGACCTGGTCCATGACCAAGAGAGCCAAGTTGAATCAATCTTGGATATGCCTCATTCCTCTCCCACAAAAGTTAAGAGAGTGCATCCAAAAAATCTTAGCCAATAGTTTGTCTTGAAAAATAATGGTGGAAGATCACCATCAGGACTGATGGTTGATAAATATCATGTTCCTAATACCATCCACATTTCACACAAGCCAAGGCTTGACGGCTTCCCAAGCATTTCAGATACTTTTGGCAACAAAAGTGCTCATGATTCTAATAGAAACATGAGAGATCACAAGGGAAAGGAAACCAAGGCCATTCCAAGTAGTTCTCCCATATGAATAACCAAGCAAAATATAATTATGTAGCAAAACTTTCCAAGCTTCATTATGATTGTAAACCCTAACAATCCACATGACACAAGCACAATTCTATGTCTGTTCACATCAATAAGTCGTAGTCGTCTAGAGTCTTTGGGAAGACACCAAATATCCCAAGCCACTCTATGAAAGCCTTTATTTTCATCTGAATCAGACCAAAGGAAATCCCACATAAATTTCTTAAGCTTGTAGTATGATGATTTAGAAGGCACCCAGTAAGTGGAGTAATAAACTAGCCACCAACACTTTGGAGCATACATGAAAATTTTTAGCTCATGAAAGCAACTTAGTAATGTAGTATACCATCTTCTTCTCCACTCTATAATAATATGTTTCCACAACGTAGACTGGCAAGCTTGAAAGGCAAAGGAGATCCCCAAGAATTTGAAAATTTCCTCGTGATCAATATGCTTCAATCCAAAGGAATGAAGCCAAGTGGCAGCGAAGAGAAGTATTATCTATAATATAAAGTTTTACTTCACTAAATGGAGAAACTAGAGGCCAAGAAAAAGTGTCAAGACATTGAAAGATTAGTTAATATTATCTTCACCCTAGATTAAAGTGAGGAACGAATCATCAACAAAATGGCCATAAATAAGTTAACATGAATTGTTGCCAAGGAGGGAGATCCCTTTGACTCATCTCTATGAAATGGCATTGACAAGAAGATAGCCAAAGGCTTCAATGGCCAATACATAAAGTGTGGACACACAAGGGCATCATTGATAAATGGATATAAAGAGGCCAAACTACTCAAACTAGATATTGTTGATGGTTAGGTAGGCACAAGCATCCACATACAACATTTGAATGGATTGGATAAAATTAGATCCAAAGCCAAGACTACGAAGCATGACTAAAAAATAACCATTCAATTCTATAATAGGCTTTCTTGAAGTTGATTTCAATAAAAAAACACTTTTGGCCCATTCCATACCTTCCCAGACAACAATAACATTGTCTAAAATATATATGCTATGTATAAAACTAGTTTGCTCTAGCTAGACAACCAACAAGAGGAGATGTCTAATACAATGTGATGAAATCTTGTAGGAGGAATTCAATAATGTGATGGGCCTTCAATTGCATATCAACTTAGGACCCCTAGATTTAGGTACATGATTTTAATAATTTCCTTATTGATGATAGAACCTAACAAATTGGAGTGAAATGCTTCAAGATGGACCTTGTGCTAGTTAGGACCAACATCATCACAAAGAATTTATATAATTCATAGGAGAAACCATCACATCTAAGAGCCTTCTCATTGGCCATGTCATGACCTAACAAAGAGAGGTTCTCTTGAGAAAGAAGTTTGTCACAAACCGTAGATTGAGTGGTGAAAAGATTACAAGAGACCACATCTAAATAGTGTTTGAGCACCTCCTCACAAGTTGCTAAAGGATATTAAGCTTTAAAACTATATTTGTAATTTTGAACAAAGGCATTCAAAACCTCTAAAAGTTCAAAATTCACTTATTTGAATTCTTAATGGTTTTGATTTTTTGAGCAAAATTTTGTGCCCATAAGGCCTGGAGGAATCCCATAAAGACTGTACCACCAACCTTCAACCAATGATGTTTGGCTTTGATTTGACCTCCATAGGAAGTTTAAGAATCAACCACCTACACTTGGTAGTACATTTTGGCCATCTAGATCTGTAAAGGCTCATGGAAAGGTGTCACTTCAAGCTACACACACAAATGACTGAGCTCTAAGGACATGGCCATGTAGGACTTGTAATGAATCCTTGCTACCTAGAAGCCATAAATTCTTAAAAAAAGGTAGCACAAGTGATGGCATCAAACCACCGAGCAATTTAACTTGTATCAACTTTCAAACATGGCACAAAATTCCAAAAAATGTCAAATATGTGCCAACATGGGCTTATGATGAAGCAACAATGTGTTCTTAATAAATATGCTTTCTTAATTTTGGGTGTATGAAGACTCAATTCAAGTTAGAAACAAATTGTAGAGTGGTAAAAAATCTCACAATTTGGTAAGGGATTAATAGAGAGAGAATAATAGCTGGAAAATGAGTAATATGGTTACACCAAAATCATAGTGCAATCAAGTCACTTTATTACTCTTTTTGAAACACTATGCAAGTTGGACCGAGTGTATAAATTAGAAGTTGCACTTTAGTAGCCAAGATTGGCATCATAAAGGCCTAATTTATTTCACATGTCAAACCTTGTCTCACTTTTGCTAGCTATCCATCTCATCAGAAGATGACATTGCTTGTCAGAAGCAACCTTCACCATATTGAAGTCACCATTAGAGACCCGCCAACCTAGTCTTGAGTAGTTCACTTGCAAGCCACCACCAAAGAAGAGTCATTTCTATTGCATCATTCAGTGCATAGATCTTAACAATGATAAAGGTTTTGTCATCGATGTTGAAGAGGACCCACAAAGCCCTATTGGATGAGTTGTAGCCATGTGTAACATAATGAGAGTGTCACTTGGAATCCACTAATGTTACAACACCTCTAGGTCCTTGCATATGATTACCACAGAAATAAACACTCCTTGGACAAATGACATGACACATTAACAAGAGAAAAAACCAACAACCTTGATCCCTTGAAGACAAAGAATTCTAGAGGAGCAAATATATCAAAATCCTACATAATTTATTTGTAGTTTGAGTTCATCAAACCCTTGACATTCCATGAAATGTAGTTCATGAAAAATGAGGATCTAGGAACATTTCCTTGAAGTCCAACCCTTGTAAAGTAGAAATATTGTTCTACACAAACTAACTCTAGTTATGTGGAGAAAACTCTCAAAATTGTATGTCATTTTTTACAAACAAATTCCCCTTCTTCCACCTCTCAAGGAGGGTTACAATAGCACCTATTACCCTCTAGTGGAGAAGAGGTTAGAAGTGCCAAGTATGTATTGGATAAAACACTCATCGGAAGTGGAGTTCTAGTATAACAAGGCTCTCTAGCCTACTTTGAAGGTTCATAGAAAGAATAAACAAGGTGTAGCTGAGCCATTACTGCATGCTTAGTTTTGTCATTGGTATTGGGCCAAGGGTGTGCCAAAGGAGTTCAGGATTTAGTAGCCACATCGTTGTTATTTCTTGTGTTGTTGGACTAAGATCATTTGTTGGGCCCATTGCTACCACCTTTGTGGTTGCCAACATTAGTCTAACCATCATCATTCTTAGCCCGAGGCATTTCACTCAATGATTTAGAGGTTGGTTTGCACTTGTAAGTTACTAAGGGAAATCTTTGATTTTATGTTCAAAGTATTAACATATACTGTTCAGGTGTTAGGAATATTGATATACAAAACACATTGCATATGGTGCATATCAACAATTTATATGTCAATAGTTTCCTAAAGATCCTAAGAGATGTTTATTTCCATGCAAACCTTTTGTTGTAGTTAGGTCAAATAAAACTTGTCAGTTTTAACACATAACACCCTTCTTAGAGAGGAGGCAATACAATTCAAAAATGACCAATAAGGAAGAGGTAGACTAGAAAACTCAACCCACACAAGCACCTTAAGGGTCTGATGGTCAAACACAACAAAATCCCTAGTCTAAGGGGATAAATCTAAAATTAAGTTACAAACATAGCAAGGGCCATGTTGAAGGATGACGCCCACATGGTTAGCTTCCGCAAGCTGGAAGAGGAAAAACCTTAACTTAAATTCTAGATAGCATCTAGTTTAACACCATGGGGGACCCACGTGATATTCACCTTGCTTCTTAGCATGCCCTTAGACAAAATCTATCCTACAAAATAACATATGAAAGTAAATTGCTCTATCCGCTTACATACATTATCAAAATCTAGAACTAGAAGAATGGCATCCCAAAGATTTTCAATATAACTTTCTCAATATGATCTCTTTCTACTTAACATTCTACAATTGTAGTAGGGCACAAAGTCTCACGTCTTGACCATACATACATAAAAACCAAGATGCAATTGACATATATTTTTAAAAAACTTAAAGCTATAAAATTAAAAATATAGCCAACATAATTCAATATATAAATAAAACATATAAATATAAAAAATTAATAAGACAACCCAACATATATATAAAAATTAAATATATATATATATATAAATGGATAACCCAAAATAAGATTTAAAAAATTAATAAAATTATTAAAAGTAAAAATGACACTTCCCCCTCCCAAAAAAACAAAGGGAGTTTGGTCATGCATTGGCTTGAAAAGTAGATTCGTTTGAAACCTTCAAAAGGGTGAGGCCAATTATTAATGTCAAAGAGTTAGGTTATCCATTTGTTTATGGAGTTACAAGGTAATGGAGTGGTTTAACCAAAAAAAAGACTAAATAAATAAGCTTTTTTCACCCAATTGTTTTCATCGCCCATATTGTCTAATACACATTGTTTTATACTCTCCATGTAAACATGTGATCTTCTTGTATGGACTTTTCTTAACAATTGACCTGCCTCCTATGCGTGAAGTAGGTGGAACTTTGTGGGGTCAAATTGATGGATTGATGACAGAATAAATGTTATTATTAAGTAATTTTCTGTTGGGAGAATGTGATGAATAAATTTCCCTCAAGTAAGGGATAAATAGACCACTTACATACGAGGGACTAAATGCATTTACCTTTTCCCATTTATGGGGATTATATAATTTCTTGTAGTTTGAGTGGACATTACCTTTTTCTTTTATTTCTCTTTGCTTACAAAGAAAGCACTAGGTAAATCTAGAATAGGGAGAGCACTCGCATGATAGGTGATAAGGTATGTGAAAGCACTTACCAAGTGCCATCCTTGGGCAAATTTCATATTTGCAATCTTGGCACATTAAAAATTATTTTGAATTTTTATATAAGAATGCAAGGCAATATATTAATAGAAAATTTCTTTTAGTGTATTATCTATTATAATTTTATAAGAAAAATAAATAAGTAATAGCCATTGGGCATGTGGAAGGGAATTGTGAATAATAAATTATAGTCTAAAGTTAATGATATGTTTAATTAAAAAATAATAATTGTAGGGAAATAAAATAATTTTATAAAAGGTTTGATGGAAATTGGGTAAAATAAGTTTTGAACAAAATGATTTATATATATGAGAGTTGGAATGGGTCTTGAATAATTGAGTGTGTCAAAAAAATACTTTGATTATGTGATAGAATCATACATTTAAGGCATCAACACAAAATGACATAAACTAAGAGGGGAAAAATGTTAGGTATGCACTTTTCTTCTTGTAAGGGAAATAACGCCCTTCACATAAAAATCTAGATTGTTAAATAAAACAAAGCAATTTAATAAAATAATTAGCCTAGCTTTTAGAACTATGATGAAAAATTGAAAATGAAAATAACGAACTTTTTTTTTTTCTAAAAAATACTAAGATAAATTAATTTAACCACATTGAATAATAATCTAACCTAGGAAAAGAGCTAAGATGGATAAATGTACTGAAATAAATGCTCTAAAATTATTAATAAATTAGTGGTACTTAGCTCTAGTTTTGATGTTGATTTGACTATAATATATGTCAAAAATTGATTTGACAATATGCTAGAAAATTAAGACATGGTAGATGACTTTCTTAAGACCGAGAATATTATTGTCTAATACATCAGTTCACTTCCACAACTATGGACTTGATGTCCACATCTACAAATCTAAATCACGTGCATGGATCTAAAATTTACTAATTTTTTAGGGACATATTCACCTTGGTTTTTACAACCCTATCTAAAGGGGTGTGGTGTCGATATACATTGTTTAGAAGTTTGTGAGGCAAGGATTATTCTCTTTGGTCAAACCCTTATTACTGAGACTATGAGAAAATAATCAAAGACAACAGGTAGTCATGTAATATGCCTAAAGGGTCATATAATATTGATGTGATTCTCTTGTAATGATGCAAATGTGTAATGAAGCTCTCATGTTATGACCTAGATGTGTGCTTAGTGATTCCTAAATGATGAGAATGAATTAAGGTTTTGTCCTTTTATACAACACCCTAATGTTTAATTTTTGAAAATTGTGCTTTAGTCTACTCATAACAACTACTTGGAAAAGAGGAAAATGAGCCTAATTTTAAAATTTGAATTTGAAAGTTTAAGGGTCATTAATGTGATCTACATAACCAACCTAGGTCAGTAGTTTCATTCCACATATGTGACCTAGGATGGTGAATGGATAAAAATTAAGAGTAAAACTAGTTTTTGGGATGCATGAAGATGGATCAGATTAGGATCAAGTTATTTGTCAACTTCCATGCAAGATTATGTCATTTTGTACACTAGTCATTGCATTAAGAACAACCTATCAAAAAGGGCCCAAAATGAAAGGGAAAAGTGGAGGGTATGCATTTTCACAATTACACTCCTCTACAATAATAGTAATTTTAATTTTTTTTCATCTATATGTCTTTGGATTAGCTTGTTTGTGGGGATGTAAATTTTTTAGGCAGTTTATAATGGAAATAGTTTTAAATGGTATTATATGTGGTGTGTTTGTTGGGATTAGGCATGTCATACATCTTGCAAGTCTTAGTATTTGAAATATTTAATTATTTGTATTTATTTTGCACACACATATCTTGGTCATCCCACTTGGAGTGGCACTTGTATGTATTTTGACAATTTTGTATTTATCACTTAGTGTCATGGAAGTTGCTAAATGCAACTATGACAACTTATAAGGTGTGTAAGAGTTGCTAGAATGGAAAGAGCTTGTAAAAGGAATGTACCTTAGAAACTTGACAAGCATGATTTTAGGAGCCAAAAATGGAGTGTCATGTTTGGAGAGTCAGTTATGATTTAACAGGTGTAAGTAACTTTCTATTTTATGGTGGTTTTCTTGTATTGGAACTCCTATAAATTGAGCGCTTGAGGAGTAATTTTTATGAGAGTTTGCAAGTGCACAAGTGCTGGCAAAATTACTTTGTATTTGAATGTTGGTGTATTACTCTTATAAAGACATGCATTGCAGTGTACTATAATCCTCTGTTGATTTGATAAAATACATTGTGCAAGTTTTGGAGCGTTATGGTTTATTGTCTATTGTTGATTTCTATTTGTTTCTCTATTTTTTGTAATAAGTTTAGATAAGGTTGAAGTTATTTGCATAACACTCCTCTCATAGATTAGCATAGGAAGTTGTTTCCACACACCTTGCTTCCTTATAATTTCTTCCACATGCAATGTGTCATGTTGCACATGCTTTAGTTGCTTATTTAATATTGAATTTTTTTCTCAATTGTGTACTTTAAATTGTTAGAATTGTGAAAATAGAAAAGGCACCGGGATTCATTAAGTAGGCAATACTATCTACTACAACATGCACATTTGTACGCCACTAAAACCAGATTATTTATGGAAAAGGATAAGTTAGTTGTGATTGTGAGTCACTCTAAATCTATCTTTTAACAACTTGCACTTCATAGTGGTGTCTCTATTCATTACTTACCGACAAAGTATCATTTTTTATTGAAAGAAAACTTTATTAATATAGAAAGAATAAAATATAATTAAGTAGCACAACATGCTACACATGAAACAATGAGATTGATAGAGCAACATACAACAAAAGAACATTCAACAAGAGAACCCATAGAACAATAAAATAAAGTGAACACAAACATAACTTTGACACTCCAAACACATGGTACATAGAAGCAACAAACAAAGCACTTTGTACACAGCCAAGATAAACTCAAAGTCTCAAATAGTCAAACTTGAAAATACAACAATCTATGCCTCATTTGGGCTATCAATATCAAAAGAACTATCCATGTCATTGTCACTCGATGGCTGAAATGGAACATCCAATGGAAACCCGACCATTCTTGGTTGCACTTCCTCCTCGTCAATATGCCTAACATCTTGAGGATCAACATCCCAATATGAAGGCTTGATAGAGCAATACAAGGAATAGTGCACCAATAAGGGATAGACCTTAGCATATAAGGCGAAACAAACAGTTTCGTTGACACCCAAGCTCACAACATCAAAATCAAATCTAGATGAACATAATCCTTAGTCCTAAATAGACCAACCATGTGAATAGTAACGAGAAGAATCATAAGGTTGAGTAAAGAATGCTGAGACTAAAGCAAGATAAATGCAAAGCTACGAAAAACCAAAGAAGTTAGGGAGAGAGAGAACAGATATGATCCTTATGGGAACAACCACCATTCAACGACTAAGTAGAGCTACCAACAAAGAGCCCCTCACTGTAGAAGACAACAACATCACACCTCTATTCCATAGCGAACTAGGAAACTTCACGCACAACTAAGCAAAAATTGCCTTGTCTGTTATTGGAAACAAATATTCATTAATACCCCAGCATTAGAAAACCTCCAGTAAAAACCCATGTCTCATTTTTTGAAATCACTGTTATCTTGAAAACCTCCTGAGCAATTAAACAATCATAATCTTCCTTTAGTTCTAGATTTGGGAGGAGCTCGAGTACTCCAAATTGAAGAACCCGTTCTTAATATCTCTAAAGGAAGAGTAAGGTTCTAAATCCCTGTGATTTCATCAATGTTTTTGGCCAAATGACTATGATAGCTACTCCAAAAACATCTTCCATCTGTTGTTTGAGCTCTATGTTAATCTGTAAAGCATCATATAGAGTATTTTCAAGATTAGCAACCTGGAAAAGGAGATTGAATAAAAGATCTACAATTGCTATTCCAAGAAGCATAATATTGTTAGAAAATATAGCTGATCATCTTTGGTTCCAAATGAAGAAAAGGATAATTTCTCACCAAGATTCAAAGATAATATTGTGGGAGGTTTAAATCCTAATAGCGCAGATTTCACAAGTAATCTATGCATAGAGAAGGTACCTTGAATATAATATAAGATAGATTACTATAGAATTTGGGAACATGCAGAACCAGATTAAATATTTGGCAGATTCTTTCTTTTCCAGAATGGACAACATAAAGGGACCAATTGAAAGCATCAAAGATGATCGCTAGTAGGTCTGCACACATCTTTTTTGAATAGCCATTTCCCCCTAAATGTTTGCTAAAGGAAAACAATTTGTCATCTAGCTAGACCACTACGTTCTACTACACAAAAGTAGGGAAAGTCAATCCATTGTTAAGAGAACTACCTTTCCAACATAAGAGGGGCAAACAACCTGCTAGGCTTTCCAGACACTTTTCATTGTTCGGATGCCTAAATCTTGAAGTAAGGAGCTAAGAGGATTTGGTCATGCCACTAAATGGAGGCTCAGGATTTAGAGGTTGTGGCTATTTGCCCATGGAACTGAAGAAGATATTTCTAAGGAGCCAATCCTTGCAATGATCTAACAATAATTTAGCAACAAGACATATCCCTTGATTACATAGATCATTGATGTCAAGATCAACACGACCTTTAGTCTAAATACAATGTAACCAAGTATATAGAAGCATCCCTTTTTTATTACCCCATTTGGCCCACAAGAATCTCTTGATGAGTTCTATGAGTTGAGGGTAGAATGCTTTAGATGGCAGCCAATATGACAAAATGTAAACATGGCTCACTAAAAGAATTTTATTGGCAACTTGAATTTTGTCTAATATCGAAAGAAATCTATTTATTTAGGATAACAATTTATTTATTAGTTTTTCAAGATACCATTTCCACATATCTTTTAAAAGATACTTCAAGATTGAAAGGGTTGCCTAGATATCTAGTGATAGTGTTGTGCTTAATCAACTTCCATTCTGGGGGAATCCACATTGATGGAGGACCAAAGGAAGTCATGAAATATTATGTTTTGCTCTTGGACAATTGTGATCTCAAAATAACACAATACACATCTAATGTATTGAGGGTATTAGAAATTTGTTCTACTAACATTTGTAGGAGCAACATACTATCGTTAGTAAAATGGGAATTTAAAACAACAACCCTATTGGGCAATGAAATGCCTTTGATCAGACTTTATTGATTGCAATGTTGTAAGAGATAACCAAGGGAATCAACTATAAGCACGTAGAGATAAGAAGCTAATAGGTAGCCTTGTTGGATGGATCTTTAAAGAAGAAATGCAATAGATAGGGATCCATTGATAATCAGACACACATTCACATCCTTAAAGAGAAGTTGAACATGTGAAATAATTCTATGACCAAAACCTAGCCATTTGAGCATTTTACAAATGAATTACCATATGATTTTTTCATAAGCTTTATCAAAAATCTAGTTTAACTAAAATAGCATTCTATGAAGATTGTTGGACCCATTCAGTCAACACCCAAGCTAAAAGGAGATTGGATAAAAGAGCCACAATTGCTATTCCAAGAGGCATAATATTGTTAGAAAATATAGTTGATCATCTTTGCTTCCAAATGAAGAAAATAATCATTTGCCACTAGGATTCAAAGATAATATTGTGGGAGGTCTTAATTCCTAATAGTGCAAATTTCTCCATGTGGTATTGATAGTTGGATGTATTAGCATCTGTTGAGGGTGTTATTTCCAATCATGTGGGTTTTTTCCTTAGTAGCAGCTTGGAGCCTTTGTTATCACTTGGATTTGATGCTTGTGTTCTTTGGATTAGTGCATATTCACCTTGGTGTGTTCCTTTTCTTCCATAGGTGGCATGTTGGAGGATGAGAGGAGTTCTTGCTTGAGATGGTGGTCACTTTGGTTTTATTGTAGGTATCTTGATAGAGCATGAGAGCATACTAGAGATTCATGTGGTTTCATGGATGGCTATGATGATGTGTTTCATTGATTGACCCTTATGCAATATATACAAGTGGGAGAATGTTAGGAAAAGGGTGTTGTACACCTTGCACAAGAATGAATTATTTTAATTATGTAAAATAAATATTTATTTGTGGTGCATCTTTAGTGATGAGTTTAGCCACATTAAATATTTATTTGGGTCCACTTGTAAAGTTGTATGTAACATTGGTTAGATATTTAATGTGTGGGAGACATAGGACAAATATTTAATATTTATGGTAACTATTTAATTTTGGGGTCAATGGTTTTGTGCTCTCATGGTTTTGAGACACATGGTTTTGTTAGTGTAGGTTTTTTATTTTCTTTAGGGATATTTCTTTTTCCTACACATTATTATGCTTGCTTAGGTTATATTAGACTTGGTTATCATGAGGCCACATAGCATTATCCATCAACTACATGTGTCGCTCTCACCCACACTTGGGTAGTTGAGTTTCACACCCTCTTTGTTGGAGTACAGGACCACTGAGAGGGGGGGTGAATCAGTGGTCTAGAAACCTAACAACTTTTTGCACCTTTTAACACACTGATTAAAAAATGAGATAGACACCAAAGAATCATACAAGTATAATGATGAGAAGAGTGTACAAGACCTTAATCAACCATAAAGCATTAGAGCACACAAACACATAGAGACAAACATGAATCATAACACATGTTTTGATGAGTGGAAAACCCTCATAGGGATGAAAAAACACTCGAAAAATGCCTCACTGGCAATCAGGTGCCTCACTGGCAAGAAGTGAACATAAGAAAAAGAAAACTCAATTCAGGGGGTTACCCTGATTCTCTACAAAGCATCAAATCACTTAACTTTCTTCAACATCATTTGTCAATGGTTACATAATAAGGAAAACTTCAATATCTCTGCAGACATGAAAGTGAACATACTATATCACATATTGCTTACAAATTTGTGCCCTTTTTTTCAAATACAACAATAATAAAAAATCTCTCCTACAATACACACACTATTAGACTTTTTCATCTCCAAAAGAACCTCCTCAATCCTCATATCCCTGTAAACATTGAAATCATACATCAACTGCACACATACAATGTCACTTTTCAATATCCCCTGACAACTCTCTCAAGATCCAAATATATGACATCATAAGAACATCACAGATCACAGAAGATGATCTTTGCATGGTACAATTTTCCTCACAAATACTCACTTCTTACATATGTACTTACACCACCAAATTGATGCAATCAATAAGGAAGTTAACATAGAAACAACCATATCACCTTGACCCATTTACAATGCACATATGAAAACCAATGATGAAAAAAACCATTCTGACCTATGAAAAGAGTACAAACCCTACATCACATCACAAGCCCTGACTGATAAATGTCCTTCAACATTCACTTTATTAAAAACCCCATTTTCCTCTACTATTTCCTCCAATTTGCATATGCACATGTAGGTACATGTTTGTAGTGTTTTTCTAACCAAGTCTCATGTTAATATCTATCTTACAGACCGAAAAATTAATTTTCTTGGCCCTCGAAAACCAGTTAGGAAGACTGTTTGAAAGGTAGTTATAACTTCCTTCTAGGAGTTAGCCGTCAAACTTAATCACTGAAGATAAACCGTTGGAATTTGAAACAACTTAAAATCTATGTCTTTAGATTTTCCTTCCGCGCCCTAGTTTCTTTTAATCTGTGCCCTTGATTGTGATTTGAGTGCCCATTGACCTGCTAAGCTGGTAACCAAGAGGATGGGGCCAGTCAAGGGAATGACTTAACAACCCTCCAAAAGGTGACTTAAGTGGCTTTTATTACTGATAGTAAGTCACCAACATTTTAAAATAAAAAGTACATTGTTTAATAGACAGGCAAACAAGAGATAATGCAAAGTATGTCTTAAGCATTTTTATTTAGGGTTTTATAGGGTTTAGGATTTAGAAAGTCGCGACATAGTGAAAACTTTTAGGATTAGCAAACCCTAACTATGAAGATATATTAGAGTTCTAAGTATTAGGGAGCACAATAAAGACATCATGTTCCAATGGAGGCAAAATGAAGGTAGCATCCTGAAACCAAACCATGTAAGCTACTTGCTCCAAACACCATGGATATAAAAAAGCTCTGAGACCTATGTCAAGCTGTGACATTTTATCATGGTCTACATCAAACTGAGATCTGCAACATTGCCTTGCTCTATGTGTCATCTTGGAGGTCAATGAATCAAACAACATCAAGACAATCAAGCACCATGAAGCATAATGATGAAAACCAAATTCTTGAAACTATCAAGATCATCAATCATCAAGATAAACATCAAGATCATCAACATCAAGATAAACATCAAGACCATCAACATTGCTACCTCAAGTCACCATCTTCTTAAGACATCAACATCTCAACAAACCTTCAATCAAGTCATATCATCAACAACTCAACATTGCCTCATACCAAACTGATACCTTCTTACCTTTGACATCAATGACATTGTCGATACCTTCTTACCTTTGACATCAATGACAAATAATGCCAACACTCTTGGATTTTTATGCCATCTCTCATAACTATTTGTTTGTCTTTTATTGAGTAGGGATAACCATGTATTTTGGCTTTTACCAAGTAGGTAAAACTTTCGTCTATTTTTGGTAGTTGGAGTTATTACACCTCTTGGATGTATTTCCCATTATTTTCTATATATACAACTCTTCTCTCCCCTCTTGGGTAGTCAGTGAGAGTAATGTGAGCATTCTCAAAATTTCCTTGCAGTTGTCTCTTGTGTTCTCTCTTTTAGGATAATCTCTTCAATCCGTTATTTTGATCTTCGATCATCTGCCAATTAGAGTGTGTATAATCTATCACCAACAATAGATCTTGGCTTGATTCTTGTTTCTCATAGAATCGAAAATGGTGTCAAAGCCTATTTGTTTGGTTTAGTTCATTTTTTGTGATCATGTTATTTGAGAGAATTGGGACTAATAGATAGGTAATATTTTCTCAAAAACCCAATATGCTCTTCTCTTCCATCCTCAGATGATTTAGAGAATCAGAACAGTTTGAAAGAAAATAAGCATCTGTAATATTCTGGTTTGCATATTTATATTCCTGTGAGATCTAGGTGATTGTAGCATTTTTGGTAATCTTGGAGGTATTTTCAATGGCTCCATAGTGTCCAGAAGGCTCGAGAAAGTCAAGATTTGATGAGGGGCTAAATCATAAAACACACAATAACACAGATTGCACACATAAAATAGGAATGTTCTTTTATCGATTTGAACAACACATTACATTACAGAAATTGGAATCAAATCAGAGGATGAATCCTCAATAGGCTGCAACACATTACAACTTCCTTTCTCTGGATTCTGGAACCTTCTGCCTTTTGTAGCTTCAAATTTGTCAGGATTTCTATTTCCCTCCTTTTCCTGACTCTCCACTTTCCCCCTTTCTCTACCACCCAAATGATTCCCAAAAAATGGTCATAAATAGCCCTTTTTGGTGCCTTCCAGCTAAAATTTTAAAATTTGTAACTCCCTCCAAAAATAGGTCAACTTCTGGGAGCCATAACTTTTGATCCAGGTGTCTGATTGATGAAACATTTAATGCATTGGAAATATCATGAAGTTCTCTACTCTCTTAGAATCTACTTTGTCGATTCCACCCATTTTTGGGGCCATACGGGTCCTCTAAGTGCCTCATATTTGACTTTGTTTTAGGGGTTTTTAAAGAAATGAAAAGTTTAATATCTTTCAGCCCACAAGTGATCTTTGAAAAATTCCTTCACTAAAGGTTATATTTTTCAATTCCAAAGCTTTGAGTAAATTTTTTCTTCCATACGTGCTCAAATGCAAACTTTCTAAAAATAGCAGTTTGTTATTTTTAGCAGGTTGGGAAAACTAAAGGTTCTACATCGTTACTCAAGACTTTGGATATCCGAAAATACCAAAATTGAATATAAAAGAAAATAAAATCACTATTTTTTGGGTGATGCAAGATTGTTCTTACACCACCGGATGCTCATGCATCAAGATTGACTTTCATTTCATCAAAATTAGAGATCAGAGTACCCAGTTGCAACAGATGTTTTCAAAGAGGTTCGTAAAGGTATCCATCAAATCAGAGCATTTTTTGGGCCCAAATGGACCATGCCATCACGCTCAAAAGGCCCAAAAACCTAAGGATCAACTATCCAAAAGTTGAATTCAAAAAATTTGGCCTTGAGGCAAAGAATAGACAAACATACCATCAAGATGATACACTAGAAAAACCCTCAAAAGGGAAAAACCCAACCTCTAAAAGCATCCACACTCAATGTATTATTCAACAATGAAAATATTACAATACAATTATAGAGTCTTCATGGATACTTTTGAAATATCAAGCTCCTCTAATGCGTCATCCATGTGTCCAAGCATATTGGATAACCATGCAACCACATATCCCATGCCATGCTTCACATATGCACTCTACAAGAGAGCTCAATACAAATGACAACCAACCTCAACCACTAAACATGTGCTTGCTTTTATAGAATCAAGGTCACACAACCACCAAGTGGTATTGGCTAAACCGTGTATAGATCAAAACCATTGACCCCAAAATTAAATATTTACCACAAACATTAAATTTGTGTCCTATGTCTCCCATACGTAAAATATCTAACCAGTCCGGAGATCTGGTCCTCAATTAGATCTCTAAATTCAGTTTATACCCCGGATGTACAGTGAAAGAATACTAAAGAAACAACAAGGAATAATAACATGCAGTACACTTAACTTATACATAAGCCATCATAATATACTCATAAACATAGTTCAATCCTTATACCTCCTTATATATATATATATATATATATATATATATATATATATATATATATATATATATATATATATATATATAAAGGAGGTATAAGGATTGAACATATATATATATAATGGGTAATTATAAATTCATACCGACAGATCTTAGTTTCTGCCCTGTTCCTTACAAATCTATTCCTTACTTACATATTCTCTTTACTCTCACTCTCTTACATACATATTCTTACTATCTTTTATATATGTTACATAGGGATGTGTCCTTTCCCAAAATGTCTCTTTGTATGTCGGCTCTATCCTCCGCATACCACCTGTGGTAGGATCTATTGCTTGCCCTATCTTCTACCAACATCATTCTCCCTTTTAAAATATTTCTTGTCCTCAAGACATGCTTTGTTCAATTGGAAGGTAGGATGTTAGATTATGAATAACTCTGAGCTATGCTAAAGTTGTGTCCCATTGCTTCTTGGCCTTTGTCAGCATTTGGATTTGCCCCTCTATCTGTATATGTCTGTCTTCTACATCACCGGAGTAATAGGGTTATGTATGTTTTGTGTTGTTTTCTTCGCATCTGTCGGTATGCTGGTTAACAATGCTAGTCTTGAGCTTACATCCTCTCTCAACTGCTTGATTTGTGTCTTAATTTGTTCCCTTTGCTCCTGCAGTTGGTGTAGCTGGCTATGTATTGTATCAACTTGTGCCCTTATTGCTCTGTTGACATCCTTCATGGGATCATATGTTGTGGCTACTTGTGTTATTTGTGCCTCCAAACTATTTATTTGATCCTTAATGGCTGTGGTGGTGGTGAGCCATTGTAAAAAAAATTGATATATTACCTTAGCTTCATCCATAGCATGTTTAATATTACCTATTTGAGTTTTCAGTTGTGTATGTGCCTTTGCACATTCGCTTGAGGCTTCTGTCGATCTATTCTTATTCACTTCCTCAGTTACCTCTTGTTTAATTTTACCCTCCATATAGATTGTGTGTGCTTTAAAGCTCTGGACCAACTGTTTTAATTGTTGTGTGAGAGGTAATGTAGTATCCCTTTGTGTTTTCGGTAACTAACTTTGAATGATCTCCACTGCTTCCTGTAGTAGTTGACGCCCTTCCACATGTTGCTACAAAATCTCCTTTCTTGTGGTGGATTGAAGAATATCCCCTAGCTATAACTTCTGTAGTGGCGGTATTCCAACAAAATTTACATGCCCTCCAATTATAGGTAGCTATAGAAGCCGTGGTGTGACTATTGGTTGAATCTGCTTCTGTTTCACTAAGAAGTCCTTAATGGACTGGATAGGGGATGTAGAGGAGGATGCATCCTGATTGTCAAAATGTTGTTGATCTTCTTCTTGTTGGCTATCCTCCATATTGTGCTGAGGAGAATTTATTTGTCACTCTCCATTATCTCCCTGTTCCTCCTATGGTACACTCTATTATACATTTTGTAGAGAATTTACCTCCTGATGTTCCACATTTTTATCCCCTTCCTTCAGGGTTTCATAGAGCTTCTTTGTTACTTGCTCTGTTTCTTGTTGTATTTTATCCCTATCTTCCTCTGTCATTAGAGTGTCTACCCTTTGCTTTTCCCTCAACTCTGTAGCTTGTAGTTGTATCGATTTATCCTTTTCTTCTATGGAGATAGAGGGATCTACTACATTAATAGCTTGCTACCTTATTTCTTCTTCCAACTCCAATGCTTTTTCTCTCCTTTTTCATAGAGCATCCACAAGTCCATCTGAGAGTCCTTCCAAGATCTCATCTAATGTTTTATTAGTTCTCATCATACATTGTATTACCACCTTTTGTAGTATCACCTTGTTTTCTAGGGAGACTTCATCATAGAATGTTGTCATTTCCTTTAATAAGTCAAAGTTTGCCATTGCATTTACCAATGCATCTATATCCATTAACTCCTCCAATTTTGATGTCTCTTTTGTTGGTTCCTCCTCCACTATTTTTATTTTCTTCTTTTTCTTCAGTGGTGTTACCTCTTCCTCCTCTTCTTCTTCCATTTCCTCTACTAATGTTTGTGCTTTGTTTCTTTTTGCACATTAGTTTTGTCTTGGCCCTTTCGTTTTCTTTTCCGCACTTAGTTGCAATAGAGTTTTAGATGCCTCCCTTCTTCCTGTCGATATTGTTTGGGTGGAGGACTCTAGTTGTGTCACAGTTGCTATACTCGTTGTTGTAGATGAATTTATTCTAGGCCTCCTTGGAGTTTGTGTAGAGGTAGCCTCTTGCGGAGCTGAAGTTGTTGGTTACGGAGCTTTTGTAGTGGCTTGTGATTCTAATGCTATGGAATATGGTGCAAATGTGCTTGGTTGGGGTGGTATCCCCCATTACTTATGTAATTTTGCTTTATTTTTCTCCAAGTTTTCTTCTGCATTTTTCTTATGTTGTTTGTCAATAACCTCCCAGTATGTGCTAAATCTCTCTGCATAGGTATCCTTGGGCTTACTTAACAAATTTACTGCATAAGCATTTAGTTTTGCTGTGGTGATCTCATATGGTAGCCCGGGGATCCAAAATGTCCTAGGCTCCACTACTTTGATATATGTATAGTCTTTATCCACCATAAATGTGATGGTGTTTGTATATTTCTTAACTAGGGCGTATGGAATTAGTTCCCTAGCTTGCATATCTATTTGTAGGGATTTGAAGAAACCCCAATAAGTGGCACTGAATGTCTTTCTATCCTTAAATTGTTTTATATGTTGTTTGATTTGTGCTATTACTGATATATTTGGTAGCCATACTTTTCCCTTAAACCTCGGTAGCTCATTTAAAAAGTAAAATACTAAGCAGATGATCAGGGTTTCATACTGAAAGTTATAATTGGACTCCTTGGTTCTCTACAGTTTCTCCAACAATTTCTCTTGCAATACTTCATAGAGGTCGAAGTCTTTTCCTTCCTTCACCATCTAGTAGCCAGTGTGGATTGCAGTGGCGGTGCTGGATCCTTCTCTGTTTGCATAGTAGATTTTGCAGGCTATCCCCATTGCCATGTACCTAACCCCTGGGTCTATGATTTATTTTACGCTTAGACTACAGTCGTCGAGTGTTGCCCCCGTGAGCTCTATTACTTTGTCATTCTTAATTTCTTTCATTGCAGGCACCGATCCAACTGAATTAAGCCCTGTGACGACTTTAATTGTATCCTTTGTAATATGGTAGGGTTTGTCCAGATAGATGTATTCATCATGGATTCTACTGAGGACATTTCTAACCCAATCATGTTGATCACAGAAGTCAGGATAGTCTTTCCAAATGCCCAGCTTCTTAGTTGCAATATTTTAATATTCTAGTAAATATCTTGTATCATCTAGCAATTTGTGCCTCAGTTCCTAGAACTTCATATGATCTATTTCTGAAATTGTTGAGTGAATGTATTTTCTGATATCTTATGTGTATACCACATTCGTTGGCACTTCAAAAAATGTGTCATCTTTTTCCTTCTCCATGGCCTTGTGGGGGTACTTCTTATACTTAGGCCTAGGCTTCTCTATGACATCAATCAGCGTTGGTGTGGCTATTTCTACTTCTTCGCAGATGAAAGTAGGGTTTACTCAACAATTCTTTGATTTGTGCTTCAGAACGCAAATTCACAAGTCATTGGATGCAATTGATGAGATGCTTGAAGGGTTAGGGTTTTTTATAATCCCAAGGGTAGCTTTATGCATTTAATGCATCTACCCATTCTCCTTTTTGTGGGCTTCTCTAGTCGTTAAGTGCCTTTAGTTGCTAATGGTTAGTTTATAATACACTATGTTACAATATAATACATTATTTATGATACATGCTATGATTCTTCCACATTATCCCTTATTATTCCAGAGATTGGTGGTATTGTTTCAGTCTAACCCTATTTACATAACCTGTTGATAATTTTCCATCCATATCTCTTAGTCTAACTACTCCAGACCTTGCAATTTTGTCTATATAGTATGGTCCTAGCCATCTTACCTTTAATTTGCCTTGTTTCTTGAATTTGCTATCATATAGGAGTACTAAGTCACCTTCTTTAAAGACTTTCTGCCACAAGTTTTTGTCATGCCATGCTTTATGGTGCTTCCTTTCCAAATTCATGTTGTATGCCACTATTAATCTATTTTCATCCATTTTTTTCTAATTCCTCTATCCTTTGCACTAGGGATTCTTCCTCATTTAACCTCAAAGTCAGTGTGGTACAAAACTTTGGTAGTATGTAGTTTATTGGTATTGTGGTGTCCATTCCATATACTGGCTCATAAGGTGTGAACTTTGTAGTCCTTTTATAGGTTGTGTGGTAGGCCCAAAGTATCGCGGGTACTTTTAGGTCCCAATATGTTATATTCTCATTGCACATCTTTGTTAATGTTGTTCCAATTATCTTATTTAGAGCTTCACTTGCCCCATTTGCTTGTGGTTGATAAGGTGAACTTTTATTATGTACTATCATGAAGTTTTGTAATAGCTCCACAATTATCTTATTAGCAAAGTGTTTGCCTTGATCACTTGTTATTATTAATGGGCAACGAAATCTAGTCATTATGTTTTCATATAGGAATTTTGCGGTGGTTTTGGAGGTATAATCTTTAGTTGGTTGAGTCTCTGCCCACTTTGTTAGGTATTCCACTCATGTTATGATAAATCTTGCTTTTGAATTAGCCAGGGCATTTATAGGCCCAATGAAGTCAATTGCCCATTTTTCAAATGGGGGTTGTGTTAACACGGGTCTGAGTGGCATTTCATCTTTCACGGTAGGTCTTCCTATGTGTTGATATATATCACAGTGTTTAGCATACCTTTTTGTGTCTTTAAATAATGTGGACCACCATAGTCCTGCTAACTTTATCTTTCTTGCAGTAAGTTCTCTGGAATTATGGCCTCCTGCCACTCCTTCATGTGCTTCCCCTAATATTACTTCCCTCTCATGCTTATAAACAACTCTTCATGTTATATCATCTCTTCCTATTATATGTAGTTCCCCTTCTATTAGTGTGTATGGGAAAGTCTTCCACATTAGGATCTGCTTATCTTGCGAAGACATATCTGCCAGAAATTCTACTGTAGACAGTAGGTAGGCTATGTCCTTTAACTCTTTCGGTACCGCCATAACCCTAAACAAATTTGTTCCAGGGAGTTCTTCTTCCTGACTTTCCAGTTCATCCTCTGTTTCAATCTTGGACAAGTAGTCAAGTCCTTGATTATGCTTACCGGATTTTACCATTATTGTGAAGTCAAATTCTTGGAATAATAATAGCCAACGACATATTCTTCCTTGGATAATTGGTTTATTCAATAGGTATTTAGTGGCTCATGATTTATGTAGAAACTGAAAGGTGTAGATAGGAGGTAATGTCTAAACTTCTGCAATGCATACAACATTGCCAAGGCTTCCCTCTCTATTGTAGTATAATTCTTTTTAGCATTGGATAGTTTCTACTAGAAAATGTTATAGGGTGATCTTTTGTTCCCTCGGGTTGGGCTAGTACTGCACCTATTGCTATTCCTGACGAATCCACATGAAATGGAATGTTCCAATTAAGCAATATCAGTATAGGGGCCTCTGTAGTTTTATGTTTTAATGTGTCAAAGGAAGTTTGACACTAATTAGTCCACTCAATAATTTTACCATTTTTCTTCTTTAACAGTTCCTTGAGAGGTGTTGCTATTGTTGCATATCCTCTAATGAACTTACGATGATATCCAATATATCTTTAAAAAGTTTTCATGTCTGTAACAGTCTTTTGTCCCCGGTAATGTAAGGATCAAGGTTACCTTTAAAGGATCTACCATCAAACCTTTGCAAATAATATGGCCTAGCAGGGTTCCAAATGGTACCACAAACATACATTTATTTAAGTTCAAAGATATTTGTAGGCTTTTGCATCTATTCAACATCATCCTCAGGGTTTGTGTATGGTCCTTTACCAATCCATATATCGTCCAATCATTTAGATAGACCTCCAAGAAATCATGTATAAATTCCTTGAATGCATTCACCATGATCCTGCTAAATACTCTAGGTGCATTTTTTAGTCCAAAGGGCATCATTGTGTACATATATGATCCAAGTTCTGAGGTAAATGTTGTTTTTGGTTGATCTTCCTCTCTAATTTTTACTTGATAGTAACCAGAGAACCCATCAGTGAATGAATAAATTTCTCTCCCGGCTACTGATTCTAGGATCTCTTCTGTAAATGGTGTCGGAAAGGGATCATGAATACAAGCTTTATTTAGTTCCCTGTAATCTCTGTATATCCTTATTTCTTTTGACTTCTTATTTTGGACCACCATGGGACTGATCCATTCTACTTCTTCCATTGGTTTTATGATTCCTACTGCCAACATTTTATCAATCTCCACTTTACCCCTTTTTTATATTTGGGTTTAGCCTGTATGGCCTTTTCCGTACAAGTTTAATTCTTTATTTTAATTAGATATTTATAACACCTACCTCCTATTGGTCATGATGTTAGTCACTCACAAACATAGAATAAAAGTTACACAACAACCTTTACTCATCTTGAAAGATACGATGAATTCAGAGAATTCATGATCCCAAGTCTCCGTTGATTAGGTCTTAATCTACTGACGTTACTCAGTGGTTGATGTGTGTTGCTGTTTTCCATTCAGGGGCCTTACGTGTTTCTGCAAAGTTCATCATCATTATCTTCACATATCCTGCTCTGGATGTTTGCTCTGCATAAATCTCCAACAATCCTACCTCTGCACTATGAATTTAGTCAAATAATGTGCCTACACGCTGATATTTGCATGATTTCTATCATTATTTATGATTCTTTGCATGATATTTTCAATAATGCATGCATTTAACTCAAATATGCTAATGATCTTCAGTTACCTACGGGATTTCAGCATATTTCTCTGTTCTGCTTGTTATTTATCATGATTTGCAGTTATGGTGATGAATTTATGAAATTAAAAGAAAGGAAAAGGGTAAAGAATGAGATTCCCAAAACTACTTGACTTAGATCACTGATCCACATACAAGCTCCCATACATGCAATGAAAAGAAGGAAACTAAAATCATACTTCACCAGGACATTCCACAAATCCGCATGATCTAGTGCAAATCTTCAAAGGAAAAGTTGACAACAACATGTAATGAAATGAAAGCGCTTCCAGTTGAACACAGCATTCACCAGTACATATCCAGAAATCAACAAGAAGATTACGTAAAATTTACAATCAGGATGTAATCTGAAACTTCATATCCATTCAGTATGCTCAAGAACAGGTACATTTACAGTGATCTGAAGAAAGAATCTTGACATTTCAACAATTCTATCCTCATTAGTCTCAGTAATCCGATCTCCTAATTGATTCTACAGTAACTAGCTTTTATGCGCCAGATGCGTCTGTGTATTCTAATGTATATCTCTATATCCCTTAATGTGTTCAGGATCTGGCCTTTATATAGAGCAAAAGCCAGAAAACGGTGACAGTGATCCAAGGATCAGGATCCTCTCATAACAAACAACGGTCCAGATGAAAAGCACATGCTTCGTCAGTTGGCAAATGTACAGCTGGCACAGAATATTCCAGCATCTTTAACTTGATTCGGTCTCCAGCTGGCGAACAGCATATTTGACAATATCCTCCTCATGTCTGGTTCATGTTGCCTCCATGTGCAACTTTGTAATTATCAGCTTCAGCAGCAGCTCTAACAGCATCATGACTTCAATGCCCAGCTTCAGCAGCATCATCATGACTTCAATGCTCAGCTTCAGCAGCATCATCATGACTTCCTGCAAGTAAACAGACAAACATTAAGTTCATCATCATGCGGATAAACAACAGGAAGTAAAACGTTTTATTAAACAAGCCCCCAAAAATGTGCAGCTACAGGCAATCGGGCTCCAAATCAGTGGAAAATTATGCACTAAATGCATAAACATCTTCAAAACATCCGGGTCAACCATCGTTGACTGGGAAATCAGCAATCGGGTCTTCAAATTTCCATCGCTTCATGTTCCAGCCCATTTTCTTGTATATCGGGTTCAAAATATGATCATGATGATCTCAAAATATACAAGGAAATAACCGCCCTTTAACCATCCTTCGAATCCGGCTTTGCATGTTCTGTTTGTATGTTTCGGGTCATCATCATCATATTCGCATCGGTGTGACCACATATGATCAGGGTGACAATATTAGACTTGGCCGATGGCAACAGTTATACCGACGCCAAAAATCATGATGATGCCCAACTCTATGTCTTCTATCTAGCCGCAGGATATCATGAAATATGATGCTCCTCCCCTCCGAATGCTCTGATGAAAAGCACATCAGGATGTTTCGCTTCTGCATATTGGGGAAAGAAAGACATCATCATCATCATCATCATGAAGACAAACAGGAGGATTTGGAATATGATCCTGCTGCTGAGGAAAGGAATATGATGGTGACGTCATCGTCATATTCGGGCTTCATTAAAATGCAAAAGATGACGTCACCGTCATGTTTCGTTAAGATCAGGAGATAAATGTAATATCGGGTCACCTAAGGAAGATGATCGGGATGATGAATGCAGTATGACCCCTTATCGGCCAAGGTAATCCGCTCGAAAGATTAGGATGATGATGATCATCATCATCATCATATCCGCACTAGGTGATTTAAAATATGATCCTGCTGAATGTCCTGATGACGTCATCAGGATATCCGGGGCTTTTGTTAAGCTTCGAACATGACGTCATCGTCATCATCATATTGGCGAACAGGATCATGCCTTGGAAAATATCCTGCCGAAGGAGAAAGGTGATGGTGACGTCATCCTGATATTTGCTTCTTCGTTTATCAGGTCGGGATGACGTCATCAGGATATTTGCAAAAGGTTATATTTCTCGGCAGGAGGATATTACGAAATGTGGGGGTAGACGAACAAGATCATGATGATCTTGACAACATGACTTAGGAATGGAATATCACCCTCCCCCTTTGAAAGATAAGGTGATCATCATGATCACGCAAAAGGAGATCAGGAGGATATTTTGAAATGTGATCCTGCCTTGAAAGATCATGATGATGATGATCACCAGGACTTTGACGTGCGCATGCAAATTATGCAGATGGTTAATTTTCTAAGTAGGGTGATGATGATCATCAGCATGATATTATAATATCGGGTGATGTTAGAATATCATGATGCTGACCTCTCGCGATGTTTCCAAGGCCGCTTGACGGGTAAAACACACTATCACTTAAAGTTGACGTCCGGATGTTTCGGGACTGCATGATTTTTATATCAGGTGATAGACCAAGATCATGATGATGACCTTTCGCGATACAAAAGACCGCTTCGACGGGGACAACCCACTACGACTTAAAGTTGACGTCCGGATATTTCAACCTCAGGATATTATCGGGGGGTGCTTCAAATATGATGATGATGTTCTTCATACAACAATTATCAGGTTTGACCAAAACTTTGACTGGGCATAACTCCCTCATATGGACGAATTTTCGGGTGATGTAAAAGGCAAACCTGCATGGAATTTCAAGCTCTTTCTAACCATGAGGTCATAGAAACAAAATATGAACTTTGACAAACTAACCTCATGATGATGACCTACCTCATCCTGACCTTCATGATGATGATGCACCTGACCTATTTTTACCAAACCGCCAGAAAGCAGACAACACAAGCCAAAAGAAAAGTTGGGTCCCTATTTTGCCAAGTCAAAATGGGGCATGTTGTGTAACCACATAACACCTCCTCCTTGATTCCTTTCATCTCTATGAATGTTCTAGGAAATAGATCCTCAAATTTAGATAGAATTTCAGTTACTTGCACCACTACTTTAGCATCTCAATAATCTCCTATCTTTGCTAGCTTAGGATCTCCTTCTTTTGCAATATTTTCTTCCCTGAGTTTGATAGGTTTATTGTAATATTTCTCCTTAGGTTCAGTTGGTAGTTTCAGTTCCCTTTCTCCTTCTTGAACATTTATTTCTAGGTCATTTGTATCCTCATCATCTATATTTGTGTAGCCTTAAAGCATTTATGACTAGTGTGTTTTGATTCTTTGTCTATCCACTCTATGAGTTTCCATATACCCTCTATTCTAGGTGGTGGTAGACTCTGTACCGGTGTTTCTCTCTCTTCCTCTGTAGTTTGTTGGAAGATTATCTCCTTCATTTTCAGGAGTGTAGTATGTATATGTTTGTTTGGGCTGTAAAAGGAAAATGTGTGCATAAAGTCATTTTGTATCTCATCCCAATTTCTGGTTTCTCCTCTCCTTTCTTGGTTTATGTACCAAGTTTGTGCTATTGGTGACAATGTTCAGTAGAATAGATGGGCATATAGTAAATTGTTGTACTCATTTTTACCTTTCCATACTATTATACAAATAGTTAAATGCTCTTGCGGTGGGATCTTTCCCTCATATTTAGGTATGATTTTACATTCTTCTTCCTCCAATAGGTATCTTGTCTTGATAAGAATCTTAAATACTGGCTAGTGTTTAATTGTATCTTTATGGGTGGTCCACCAATTTGCTGCATTGCATACTAATGTATGTTGTACTACTTCTAGTCTCATGTGTTCGTTTGTAAAAAAAATTCCATCTCTGTTAAGTATATATGTAGATCTCCCAGTCCTGAAAACTTAGGTAGTTTGATGTGTGAAATGCCTCGCATAATGTGACTTGTGTTTCGAGATATCAAGGATTTATTTTTATTTTACTCTTTTGAGTTACCACATGCATTCTGCGGTATATTTTGTATTAATGTGGTAGTTTATGGTAGGTTTTCCCTATTGGCTCAAAGCATAAATATCCTCTAAAACCTGATCATCCTCTGAGTTCTTAGCTTTAATTCATTTCTTATCCAAGCCTCTAGTACTTCCTCGCTATCAGTACTATAATTATCATCTTCTACTTCTATCTCCCCCTACGAATTAGGTTCTACTATCTCATCCGTATCTAACTTGGCTATTGAATATATATTCTTAGGATAGTCATCAATTCCTTTCGCATAGTTAGATTCTTCAATGTATGCTTCTTCCATGGTTGCTCCCAAAGGTATGTATACAATTTTATTGTTATCTGCAAAAGATAATTCCTCTTTGTGGGAGTCAACAATACCATTTGTGTCAACGAACCATCTCAAGCCTAGTAATGTATTTAATGCATCACCTTGTTCTTTCATTGCTACTACTACAAAGTCTATGACTTGTTTAACACCCATTAGGTTCACTTCAACTTGTTTCCAAGTTCCAAGTGTTCCCATATTGGATCCATCTACCAAAGTTATATTATAAGGATTTTCGCTCAAAGGTCTAGGTTTCCCTAGTTGTTCCCATAATCTCTTGGTGATCATGTTCACATCTGCACTTGGATCTATCATAACATGTCTGACCTTTTTATGATTTATATGGACGTCTACTAATAGTGGTTTTGTTTTCCACTATCTATCTATTTTGCCTATCTGCCAAGTTTGGTTTTTATGTGCTCGCTCCTTATTCCAATATTTGCAAAACTACTTTAATTTCTCAATGAGATTGTGTTGGTGCATTAGATCTGTTAACTATTTAAGTGTCTCAACCTCTCCTTCTATAAAGAACTGAGTATATTGTTTTTGTTTATCTTTCTCTTGAATTATAATTTGCTCTGTTTTCTATACAATCTCCTCATTCTATTTTTTATTAGGGAAGAATGTTTCTTCCTCACTTTTTTCTTGTTAAATTTCACTAGTATGATGTCTTGTGGTATTTGTGTCTTGCCTTGTTACTACCACAACCTTTTATTTTTTCTTTTTTTTTCTTCTGTTTGGGTTGTTTGTGATTGAGTTTCTTAGAATAATCATGTTCTTCTGAAGATTTGGTAGAAAATGTATCAATTTCACACTCATTTTTACTCCGACAAGTTCTTGCTACCTAACCTTGTTCTTTGGGGACTCTCCTGATTATCTGGGCACCTTTTTGTGAATTAAAATTTTGTAATTCATCACTCTTTGATTGTTGTGGCGCATTGCAAAAGTATTGTTGGGCTTTGTCACATGAAAATAAGTCATGTTCTGTACTATTACAGAATGTGCACCATTTTCTTTGCTATCCCCAACATTCATTGGCAAAATATCCTAGTTTACCCCAATTGTAGAATGTTGCATCATCTCTCCTTCGTCCTCTTCCATGACCTCTTCTTCCTCTATATTCACCAAATTGGTCTCTTTCATCGTTACTATAACTGTTCTCATATGGTACACTGTTAGGATTGAAATTCTGCAGTGTTCATATTTCGGGTTTTTCCATTTAGGTTGTTTGTACCCATGGTCCTAAATGTATAAGGGTCTTTCTGCCAATCCTTTCACGTATGCCATAGTATTGTTGTTCACCTTATTCTTATGGTGTGCATTACACCATGGCTCATGTTCATCATCATCTTCCCTTACTTTGAAAATCTGTGAAGGGTAATCTGGTATCTCATGGTCATCCCACTCACCGCATAATCCTCAATATACTATATTAGTTCTTATAGGTACTATTTTTATGTCTACCTTCATGGCAACAAATTGTCTTTCACCTTTCATCATCAGACATTCATTTCTTATGTGTTCTTCCTTAGTACAATATGAGCGCCATACATTAGGTCTTTGTTTTTGTTAATTTTCCTCTTATTTTGCTAGAATTTCATGTTTTATCTTTAGTTGTTCCAATTCAATCCTCATTTTATCCATTTCTAGGTAAATTCTTTATTCTTATCCTACTTGCGCGACATTTGTGACTCTATGCGGAAAGCCAAAGTAATTACCTCTGCATAGGTTTCAAACACCCTCCCAAAGATGTTTTGATATCAGAGTTTATTCTCGATATGAACCATTCAATCTTTTATTTCTCAGTTAGTGGTTCTTCTAACTTGCAGGTCATTTCTTTAAACCTCTTATCAAATTATTTTATTGTTTCTCCTTTTTATACTAACTCCCTCATTTTTCTCATTCCTTCCATAGGATCTCCGAAGATTCAAAAATTTCCAAAAATTGTTTCTTGACTTCTTCCCAAGTTTTATCATGCTTAGGACATACCTTCTTATACCATTTTAGGGCATCATTCCACAATGTTCCTATAAAATCAAACAACTTGGTTTGGTCCCTTGTTATGTCATTTCTATTCCAAATGGATTCTAAAACAAAGATATGCTCTGCTGCTTCGGTGGCGTCCCTTTCGAACATTGGTAGCTTAATTAGTGAATCCATTGATACTTTCTTTTATCTTGCTGGTATTTCTGGTATCTTGTGGTGTATTTATTTCTTCTCTTTCTTCTTAGTTTTTTCCCTCTGTACTAGGGTTTTGTTTTCCCTTCCCTCATCTCTTTGTAACTTGATATCAAAATAGTCCTTTTGCAATATTTCTTCAAAATCTCTCCTAATTTCTTCTTCTTTATCTTCCTACTTGTCCACTTGATTGTTACCGTCTTCTACCAAAATTCTTCTTATTTCATAGGGCACCTAGGGTGACTCCTGGTCGAGGGGTTGTGTCTCTTCAAAGTGCCTTTTTGTTTTAGGGGATACCTTTTTCATTTGTGAATGACATCATGTTGTTTGTGATGGAAATTGATTGTCATTGATGTCAAAAGGCTTTGCAGGTTCACAAGGTGCTGATATTGACAGGGATTGTTCATCATGTTCATGGTTTGATATGATTGATATGATTGTCTCTTGTTTCAGTTCATAAATGATGCAGTGCATATTTGATGCAGATATGATGCAATGCATATATCTTGTGATATAAAGTTGGTTGACAAAGTGTGTTTCATGTAGCCATGTTGTTCACTGGTTGTCCACTTGGTTTCAATGGGGTAGAAGACATCTTTATATGGTTTGTATAATGCTTATTAGTTTATAGGTTGCAGTGATGTTGTTCATCTCATCTATGCTTTGATGCTTGTTGAGTTGTTGGTGGAACAGAATGTCATTATAAGGTCAAGATTGGAGTATTGTATGCAAGTATTTTTTATTTGAGTTGAGAAGTACATCATCAGGTTGGTTAAGGTATTTGTAGAATTGAGTGAAGTCAGGAGCTAACAAGATTGGTTTTTCTTTAATCATGTTCATCATGCTTTCAGGATCTTAGGATGTCATGGTGTTGAAGTTGTGATGGTGTTGGGAAAGTAAAGAGATGTCATTGATATATGTTAAGAAGTTCATGCTTCATGATGTCAAGAGTTGGGTTACCTGCTAAAGGGGTTTATAACATGTGTGACCAGTTCCTTTACCTTTCCAAGTGGTCATCTCCTAAAGTTTATGAGCAGCAATAAATAAATAAAAAAAAATATCAAAAATTAATATTTAATATGGGTGAAGATTTTTTGTTTTAAAGAAAAAAAAAATCTTTTTTAAAAGGGCTATTTTATAAGACTATTTTTAGTCTTTTAAAGGGAGATTTTTAAGAGTTTTTAAAGGAGGTTTTATGAAGTTTTTTTATTTAAAAAAATGGGCCTCCCTCTCTCTCTCACATGGATTTTAAAAGGAGGAGTTTATTAAAAAGAATTACTTTTTAAGAAAGTTAATAGTTGCAGCCCTATTTCTATGGAAAGGCATCTTCTTATTTGAAGAAAAAGCATTTAAAAAGCCTTTTAAAATTTAGCCCACGTATTATGCATTTTTTTAGAAGATTTTTTTGAAGGAAATTTTTAAAATTTCTATTTTATTTGCTTTTTTAAAAGGCATGAGATTTGGGAGATTAAGGATATATATAAAAAAATTTTAAGAGCTTTTATAGGAGATGAAGTGATTGAAGTTTTTGGAAGTGCAAAAAGAATATGAAGTATTTTTTTTTGAGCTATTTTTTTTGTAGATTGAGAAGAAGAAGAAGCTCAACGGATTTGAATGTAAAAGCATGGAAGTTTAAGGGGATTTATTTTTTTTGCAGATAAATTGATTGAAGATTTCATAGAAGAAGTTGAAATTTTTTTTATTATGCAGAGAGTTTTTGAGAAGAGAACATGAAGAGTTTTTTTATGAGGTTTGATATTATATGTTTTTGTTTGGAGATTTGAATAGGCACAGAAGAATATGAAAAGATTTTTCTTTGCAGGTGAAAGGTTATTCAATTTGTATAAAATTGTTTTTCAGGTGCATTGATGACAGGGTTTTGGGAGACAGAGATGAAATATACAAATGATGAGAGATTGAATACATACAGTGTATCGAGGTTATGCAGATTAATGATGAAAATAATATGATGATACAGATGACCAATTTGCAGAGTAGAAGAAATATTGAATCAAGCTTTGATTGCAGTGATTGATGAAAGATTGATAGTGATAATTTGCAAAGAAAATTGTTTATAGAGATTTGTATATGGAGCTTATTTGCATAAATGTGTAAAAGAAAATGGTCTTGACTTGTAAAATCAAATAGAAGGTATAAGGTTGTATGATGAAGCACATAAAATACAATGGTGCAAATCTGATTGAACATCAATCATGTCTTGCACACAAAGAGTGATGTTTTGTTAATAGTGATTGTGTATGCCAGTGAGGCACAACAGTATGCCAGTGAGGCTTGTGGTCAGTGAGACCTTCCTATGCCAGTGAGGCTTGTGGTCAGTGAGACCTCTGTATATGTCAGTGAGACATTGGTAAGAAGTTTTTCATTTAAGCCAGTGAGGCAATTTTGGAGTTGTTTTTCTACCCTGAGGGTTTTCCACTCGGCAAAAATCTTGTGTCATGCTTCTCATTGTTTTCTTCTCTGTGTGCATATTAATGGTTTGATCATGTTTTGTTTATATCTGTTATCATAAGTCTTGTGCATATAAACTCAACAAATCACTAATGTCCTCCTTTGTATTTGTCTTGTAAAATAAAGTTTGCAAAAAGTTAAAATTCATACAACACTGATTCACCCCCCCTCTTAGTGTTGTCCTTGACTCCTACAGTTTGCAGGTGACATTTCAATTAATTGTCTTATACTCAAGGAACTAATCTTATCATATTCTGCATCTTCTTCCCTTTCTCTAATCTTCATCACACTTCGATTAACCACGTTATCCAGGTACTCTACATCTAGATTCAAGGGATGGAGGTATCTTATGGGATTTAGTAAATGTTCCCATTATTTATCTACCCTAATCTGAATATTAGTGAAGTCAAGTTAAACATTTAGGATTCTTCCTACTTACGGTAGGGCTAGGGTTTGTTTAAATTCTTCTTCCCATGCTTTTCTTACCTAATCATAGGCATTGAAATTCCCTCCTAAACTCTTAAGGATTTTAGTATCCTTGTTAATATATATTGTGATCAATCCTGAATTGTTCATATCATTTGACATCAATTTTGTGGTAGCTCCTATGGCACGCTCATCCATTCTTTCTTCCTCTACTACATTATTTTCCTTGGCAACACTCACATTGGTGCGCTTAGCAGTACCCACCTTGGCGCGCTCATCCAACTATTCTTTTCCTCTACACCATTCCTTGTGCGTTCTCTTCTTATCTCTCCTACCTTTTCCATCCTTCTGTGGTATCTTTCCTATCATTCCTAAGTCTATTTTTTCCTCTCTTCCCTACTTATTTCCATTCTGATTAATATAATGTCACTGATTCCCTTAATCTTTTGTTATCCCCTTTTGCCATGGGTGTTTTAAATTTGGTACTACATCAATTGTTTTGTATCCCATGGTCAACTTAACTTGAAGAGTTACATCTTTTCAAGGATCTTTTCAGATCCTCCCCTTTTCCATTTGTCACCCCCTTAAGTGTCTGCCCCCTTCTCACAAGGGTAGGAACCTAAGAGAATGCTCCACAGATCATAAAAAAAATTCTGTCACTTTTAGTTTTCCTCTTTTCCAATACTCTGCACTTTCTTCTTTTAATGTTTCATCCTTTCTATTCTTCATTGTCCTTTTCCAAGGTCCCAGCAATGGAACCAAATGTTGGCAAGAAATGGGAGGAACCAGTCTGGAGATCTGGTCCTCAATCAGATCTCTAAAGTCAGTTTATACCTCAGATGTACAGTGAGAGAATACTAAAGAAATAGCAAGGGATAATAACATGCGATACACTTAACTTATACATAAACAATCATAATATACTCATAAACATAGTTCAATCCTTATACCTCCTTTATATATATATAATTATACATTCATATCGGTAGATCTTAGTCTGCCATGTTCCTTAAAAATCTATTCCTTACTTACATATTCTCTTTACTCTCACTCTCTTACACACATATTCTTACTATCTCTTATCTCTATGTTACATAGGGATGTGTCCTTTCCCAAAATGTCCCTTTGTATGTCAGCTTTGTCCTCCACATACCACCTGCGATAGGATTTGTTGCTTGCCCTGTCTTCTGCCAACACCAATGTTACATACAACTTTACAAGTGTACCCAAATAAATATTTAATGTGGCCAAGCACATCATTAAAGATGAACCACAAATAAATATTTATTTTACATAATTAAAATAATTCAATCTTGTGCAAGGTGTATATCACCCTTTTCCTAACAATTGATATTATTTTGTAGAAGTTTAAATGCAAGATAGTAAACCTATAAACATCCCTCTACTTGTAAGTACTAACTTTTCTTAATAGTGTCATAATTCTCAAGAGGATTTATAGGACGTGCAATGTTCCTTATGCTAGTGTGGTAGGAAGCTTGATGCATGCTATGACTAGTATTCGACTAAACATTGCCCAAGTAGTGGTAGTTATTAATAGGTACATGTCACATCCTAGTATAGAACATTTGACTTATGTTAAAAGAGTTTTTGGGTACTCGAGAGGAACTTTTGATTACTATATTTGTTATCATGGGGTTGATAATATTGACAAGTTGTTGAATATACACGGATTTGTGGATTTTGATTAGGTCAGATCTTAATAGTTGAAAATCAACAAGTGACTATATTTTTACTCTATTTAGAGGAGCGGTAAGCTAGATGAACAAAAGACAACCTACATTTGTGTTATCCACTATTAAAGTAGAGTATGTGGTTGCAACACATGCTTGTAAAGAAGCATCGTGGTTACAAAGACTATGTACTAAAATTGGTTTTAAGAGTAGGACAATGACTATCAACTGTGATAATTAAAGCATAATTTGTTTAGAAAATAACCTAATTTACCATGCTCATACCAAGCATATAGATGTTCAATATCATTTTGATCATTTTCAAAGTTAATACTTTGCTAAATATAGTTAATTGTTTGACAAAACCAATAAGCACTAATAAGTTTTGTTGGTACAAGGATGTAATGGGTTTATCCCTTTCTCATACCTAGTTTCTTTTTAGTTTAATCTACAACTCTTCTATGTAAATATCAAGTGGGAGAATGCTCAAAATTTGGTGTGATATTCACTTGTAGAGAGTTATTGTCATGTAGAAGTTTGCTCGCAAATAGTAAAACAATATTGGAAGCTTGTGTTGTAAAATGTGGTGGGAGTTAGACTTTACAATATGACTTGGAGGTATGTCTGACCTTGGTGAAGCCATAGTAGCAATTGCACGAGGTTTGGTTGTGTTATGGTTTTTCATCTTGTGCATAGTACATTGTTGAAGTATATGAAGTATTGCTAGTGTATTGCGACATTGTTGGAGTGCATGCAACGACAACAAGAGATAAGTAGATGTTTTGGAAGATGCTTTGCAGTACCAAAACTCATAAGAGGGTTATCTCTACTAACCAAAGTAATGGGAATGGTCTTGATGGTACCACACGTGACTTTATTTCTCTATTTTCATACAACAAATGTTTGGTCAACAATTGATGACTTGGTTCATTTGCAAGAATATCTAGACTAATGAGTAGTTATTCCATTTCGAGACTCCTTGTGGGAGTGACATGTGGCAAGTAAGATGTCATGACATGTTCCTTGTTTGATGGTGTGATGGATGGAATTCCACAATTAGTTAGGATGTTGAGTTAGTTGGTATTCCATAGGTAGTTAAACCTTATGTCTCATGTGTTTTGTGGATTGTGTATGGTTATTTGGTTATTCTATAATGTTTTTTTTTAATTGATTATGTATTACTAAGAAGAGCCAAATACAATACGTTCATCAGCCCAAATAGGGCAAATGAAAGTTCAGAAAATACACTAGTGGACTATAAATAAACTTATACAACAACAATATGAAGTCCAATATAGAATAGCACAAGATCAAAATGCTTATAGTAAGAGCAAACATAGTAGTAAGAACAAAATGATCATCAACGTCTAAAACATAATCAAGTTCATTACAAAACACCATCCACAAAATAGTCCACATCAGGCTTAACAAGAAAGCAAGTACAATAGCAATAGTAAGGGGTCAAAAAACTGTATCTTCGCATATCATCCCTTCAACCATCATACCTTCAATAGAAATCAAACTTGTACCTATGGCAAAACCATCCTTTTCTCCACCAAAAATTTAGGATTCAATAATCACTAGTGAAGAAACATGCTTAGCAAAAAGGAACCAAAAGGGAATAGGAAAGTAATGCTGTCAAAACCACTAGAGCCAAGGTGCAACAGGAACTCAACTATCTATTATAGCTTTCACTGAACTTGTCCAATTCCCTAAGAGTCCCAACAGGAGGAGAATTTTTAAGAAAACTTCATAGTCTCTTACCACTTCTAAATCAACTTCAGGAGGAGGCACCTTATTATTCAAACTCGTGTCTTCAAGGAGTGTATCAATTGAGGAATCCCTGTTATACCTTTTTTGAGATTTCATATATTCCTTTACAAACTTATCATCCACAATCCTGGCATCATGAGGCCAGATAACTCCCGATCTCTTTAGGCAAGTCTATCATTCATCCATTAACTCTAGAAATTTGTCTTTGGAGATCTCAAGGATCATTAACACTTGCATGGTAACATTATGGAAGATGAGTCTTTTTGAAGACTCAGTAAGATTTCGCCTCCTTCCTAGAAGTAGTTCTCATTCCTTGATTTCTAAATGGTCCAGAGAATTTCAGTGGTCAATATATTCTAGAACTACTTGTAAATTTTACTCAAACCTTTAACATAACTAAAAAGAATTTCTTACTAGGTGATATCTTTTTTTTATCCCAACCCTTAATACCAAAAAAGGAAAGAAACCAAACACTCTTAGCAAATTCACAATCAAAAAATAAATGTTCAACATACTCAGGGAGCTTACAAAAGGTGCAATATTTATTAATAGGATCAACATTAAAATAGACTATACCTACAACAATATTTTTAATAATAATAGCCACTTAAAACAAGACTTTTTAGGTTCCAGAACACTAGACCAACAAGAATTAAAAAAATTGACCATTGGAGTTGATTCATATTCACATTCCAACATTTATTAAGACAATTAGTGACCTCTATGGAGTTGGTAATCATGTTATAGATTTTCCTTGGTCCACCTTTGAGAATATCAGAGCCATCTTCACTTTTTAGATTCTCATAAACTTCAGTGTTATATCTGTTGATAACTGAGAGGGGGGGTGAATCAGTTATCTTAATTATTTAACTTTCTTTTCTTCTTTACAATTAGTGCAGTATCAAAACTTGTAAGCATAAATGAACATGAAAGCAGAAATGAAATCAACACACATAACACAAGGATTTTTACGTGGAAAGCCTTGTTAAGGGAAAAACCATGGGGTGACTAACCCAAGATTGTATTCTCTGTTAAAAGAATAGATGTACAAAAATGGCACTTGCCAATTAGGGCTCACTGCCCGAGCACACTGCTCACAAGAGGCTCATTGTATACAAGTTATAATGAAAGTAACTAAGTGATTGAACTAATGAGAAGCATCCACATGTGCTGAGGTTCAGTTCCGGTTAGGCTCAATAAACTGATCTGCTGCACTTCATTCTTCCTCTGTCTTAGACTGTTGTTCTGTCACATACCAGACTTTTCTTTATGCTACTACACTGCTCTCTGCTATTCTTCGCACAACACAACACTCAAATCACACCTTCTCATCAAAACCCATTTAGTATATATATCCGCACCAAGGATTTCATCATCTTTCTAGTCGGCACCCAGAATAGTCAATATTTTCCCAAACTCTAGTCTGTCGGTTGAATCCTTGCTTACTAAGTGATGCGTATCAAAGAGATAGTTATGGAGGTCATCAGTCAAGTCAGCCAATCATGAATGATACCTTAAGAACCTTGATCACCATCAATAACTCATTTGGATTAAGGTCTGATGCTCTACTGGTAAGTTCTTCCTTTAACTATTTTGCCAAACAGGAACCCAAAACTCAGATATTCATATCTCTTCACTCTTTCATCACCAGAGGCTCAATCCCTGGAATCTATCAGTAAAGGTGTTCCTCTTTACTTCCCCAAGTCTACACTTTACAAAGATACTTCCTCTAAGAGATTCGGACCTGACTGTCGGACCTTGTTGCATGCTCTGTTCTTGCTTACCAGACCAAAGTATTCTTCAATCTGACTTCCAGTAAAGACACACCATGTCCTGCGGATGTGTGGAATGGTCTTTGTTGCCATCAATGACAACACCCATGAAGCAACACAGTGTCTCTTGCCAACAATATCCCCCTTTGGCATTGATGGCAACACTTAGTGAAAAATGACTAAGTGTCACACTACACTCCCCCTTGGTTGATCCTCTGTTCTAATATACATTTTACCAGAGTTCCCCCTTAGCTAGATTCCACATTTTTCACTGCTACTCACTCCCCCTTTGACATCAATGGCAAAGGGTAGAATCTGCACACCAAAAATCCCCAAAAATCCAACTATACTTAGCCGCATAAGTATATATACATGTTATACTTACATATATTAGCAAAGGTTGTCTTCAACTGGGTGAATTTTGTTGCCCAACTCTGCTTCATCCTATCCAAAATTGAGATGTGACCACTCAACAGGAATGCAAAAGCTTCTGCCCTCTTAAGATCTGTCGAATCACTAGTTCGGACTGTGGTCTAGGCATCAGTTAGGGCCTCATGCATGACCTCTAATTTAGGGATAATCTTCCCTCTAAGTTCACCCATCCTACTTATTATGTTCTTCCTCTCCTTCTCAAGTGTCTTTATCTCATTTATAACTGCAATAGTTTGACATTCTTGGTTTATTATGGATATAGAGAGAGGATCAAAATTCTGAGAGAAGCTTGGTAGTTTATTCTCTTGTTCTTTCACTTTCTTCTTAATATCCTTTGTCACTTTAGACCAGGATAAACAAAATTTGTATACTTCTCCACCATCTTTGAGAGCATTTTCTAAGCTCTTTATCCCAATATCCATATTTCTCCTATCATTGGTTATAAGACCTTGTAACTCGATGAATCTCTTATCCATAAACTCTTTCCGAACCTTCTCCTCAGCTGATTTCTCCAAAGACTCAAAATGAGTGCTGACAGAACTAATAAGAGACTTGAGATTACCGGATGAAGAGGTTGAGGAATCCTTCTGAAAGGATGGCATGATCTTTTCCAACACACCAGATGCTATCTCTAGCAGCTCATAGTCTTCCATGTGAGACTTTAGAAGTTTCTCTTTTGCCTTTGCTTGGGCAAAGGATGCTATCTTCATTGTTTGAACCGGGGAGAGAGAATCAAAGTCGAATGGTCCTTGAAGTAGCTCCGGTTCATCAATCTCCATCATTTATTTAGTCAAGAAATCTTTGATAGTTTCTGCAGTGTCTCTTGCCAGAGACAGAGTTTTCTTTCCTTCTGCAGCTTCAGCACTGTCACTTGTGGTCTTCTTAGTTTGACCTTCTTCTCTTTCCTTCACTTCTTCTTTTTCCTCTAATCTTTCTCCTCCTTTAGATCTGGAGACTGTTGGGGAATCTGGATGAGAGATATTTTCTTCTTCTTGGACTTCTTCTTCCAGAATAGAGGAATCCTAGCCATTGGACTTCTCCTCACCTATCTCCTTTGTTTCTTCTGCAATCTTTTCAGTAGGATCTTTCTTTGATGCACTTTGCCCTTCAACATCAGAAGGTTCATCACTTACGTCCTCTATAATGGGAATGTTGAATCTTTTGTATGCATTCCGGAGGATCTCTTCTGTATCTTTTGCTACTTTGTCAGTTTCTCCGAGCATAAGTTGATTCATTCTAGCTTTGATCCGAAACTCATCCTTGCAATCTTTGAAGATCATATTCATTTGCTTCGGAGTGATTGAAGGATATAGCTGAATAGCTATTTGTTCTTGGATCTCAAGATCCTTTGCCTTAGCATTATTCTTCCTTATTTCTAATTCCTTCTCTAGGCTTTTGGGAATGAGAGATATAATTTCAATAAAAGCCTTATTATAGATATTCAGATACCTGATTGTAGCTTCTTGCAAGATCTTCTGGTCAGCTTCATTATACTCATCATAGAACTCAGTCGTTGGTTTTAGGTTCCCATTCACAGTAACTAATTTGATGATATCATCAATGCGTAGAGTGGGCTTTTCAAGAAATTCCTCTGCCTTCTCTTCTTTGCCTTGACCAGTAGAGGGTTCACCGGATGTTTTCTTCTTCTTCTTCATTTTCTTAACCTGTTCATCTGATTCAGTCTCTTCATCATCCTTTTGATTGGCACAAGATCTTGTGGCCTTTGTCTTAGTTCTCTTCTCTCCTTTACCGGATGATTTTACTTCCGGTTTTGATGCCTTGGAGCTCTTAGCAGTGGTAGGTGCAGAGGTCTTAGAGGATCTGGTCTGGGAGGGGACTTCCACCAGAGCACCTTCTTTCTTTGCTTTTTCTTTTTCTTTCTCTTCCCTTTCTATCTTCTCTCTATTTGCATTAAGTACCTCCTTTGAAATTCCACGCCTCTTGGCAAAATCTTCTACTTCCCTCCTTACCTTTCTCTTGATCTCAGGCTATCTCAGTTCAACATGAACTTTTACACTTAGTTCTTGGTAAGTTCCAAACCTTTCTGCCTTAGGATCTTTGGGCTGGCTCAGCAGATGTTGGATATGCAGTTCTAGGATTTTCTCATCAACCTCATAACCCATTGGCATGATCCATACTATTCTTGGTTCTATTGCCTCCATCAGACATTGATCAGTGTCTACCATAAAGCATACTGTATCCTTGTATTTTTCAACTAGGGATTGGGGAATTCTTTCTCTAGCCTGCATCATGCTTTGGAAGTTTTTGAAGTAACCCCACAGTGATGTGTTTTGTGCCTTGGCATCACCAAGCCCATGCAAGTAATCTCTGATTTGAATTGCAACAGGTCTGTCATTCTGCCATACCCAACCACTGGATCCGGGTAGCTCATTCATAAAGTAGAAGAACAAACGCAGTATCAGCCCACCATACTTGAAAGAGTTCTTCTTGTCCTTCTTGATCTTTTGTAGGTTTTCCATCAGTTGGCTCAGAAGGAGTTCACAAAGATCATAATCTGCATTCTTTCGCAGCATTTCATAAGCAGTGTAGATTATTTTTTCGGATATAGAATTTTCTCTCCTGGAGTGATATATCTTGTATCCAATAATCATGGAGGCAAACTTGATGTTCGGATCTGTGATATCCTCAACTGTCATTGCTCTTTTATCAAATTTAAATCCGGTAGCCTCACTCACAGTTTAGTTTTTGACTAATTTTAGAGTAGGTTAACCCACCAGATGAGTGCAATTTGGTTATTGCCCTAATTTCTTCCTTGGTTATCTTGAATGGCCTCATCAACCACATAAAGTTGTCATGCATTCTGCTCAAAACGTACCGGAGCCAATCATCTTCAGCAAAACAGGGGAAATGAATGCATTGTCCAAAATTTTTATCCTGGATGGCCTTATACTGAGGTTTTAGTTCAAATGATTCATCTATCAGTTCCTTGTGGTAAATATCCATCAGCTTGGATTCACTAAATTCTTCAATGTTTGCGTGAATGTAAACCCTAACGTCTTCTACATGCAAAATTCCATGTGGAATGCTAGAAAATGCACCTAGGGGATCAACTTCTAGGGATTTATAGGGATGTTTTTGAATTTAGGGCACGGCCTATCAGTGATCTTCACCACATTCAGAGTAGCCATCTTTCAAAGATTCAAAGAGAGATTTTCAAGAGCGAAAAATACCTTTTACGCTTCTAGGGTTCACGATATGAACCAGATCAGATTGCTGGATGAATCGACTTCTGCAGTTGATCTTTGATGGGCTTGAGGCAATTTGTTGTAGAGCTCCTTTTCTCTTCTTCTCGAATGTAAGATGAGCAAATGTTCAATAAGAGAACCCTTATATTTCTCTGCAAACCCTAATTCCATATTGCAATAAATGTGTAACTTAAGTCATTCTGATTTGCATTGTTCTCCTTGTTCTGAGAAAAATCTTTTCCGGATTACTGAGAAGCATTTAGAGTTGTTCTTGGTGATGATTGACAATCTATCTTCCTTTCTCCAAACATTTCATCTATCCGCAGATCAAGATTCCTCAGTTTGAATCATATCGAATCTAACTGTGAAAAACCTACTTCTTACCGGATGACTGTTGAACCAAATTAGTCTTGGAAGATTAACCTGTTCAAAACTTCTTGCGGATCTTCCATCTCTTTACCAAAGCTTATTTAGATGTTTCTCTGTGAACCCTTTAATCTATAACTTTCCTTGTGCCAATTTCAGGCACCAATTAACTGGTTGGGGGAAAATATTTTTCCTTGTGTCTCCCCTTGAGCCAAAGCTCACCATTTAATTTCTGGAAGGAATATCAGCACCAGATTTTGGTGCGGATCCATCCCCAACATTTTTTGTACTCCTCTTCATCCAAATCTTGTTCATCTTCCTTTTAACTTCATCCACATTCACTTTTCCTTTTCCTTTGTCTTGATTCTGATTATGATGCACCGGACCCCTTTTATCCTAATTCTTGCTTCTACAGAATTTGGCAACATGACCCGATCTATTGCAATTGTGGTAAACAACATTTCTTTGCATTTTTTACTGATATCCTCTTGATCTACATTGATTAGCTATATGTCCCATTCTATTGCATGCAAAGCATCTACCATTGAATGAGTTGTTCATTTACATATTTCTACATTCACGAGATTTGTGACCATACCTTTTGCAGTTGAAACACTGTCCGAAGAAGGATGAGTTAGTCTAATTCATTCTCTTTCTGCACTGATTTGCTTTATGACCAAAGTTATTGCAGTTGTGGTAGTATCCATTGAAGGATGGATATCTTTGAGCATTAGGTTGCCTTACCGGAGGTCTTCTAGACTTGTTTCTTTGATTTCCTGATCCAAAATTCTTCTGACCGGATCCAGAGCTTTCACCTTTCTCATATCCCAAGCCATGCTTGTCATCTACCCTCTTTTGACTTTCAAGAAGAACTTCAAGTTGAGCAGAGCTTATCTTGAATTTTTCTTTATATTCATTTGCTGTTTGAAGATCCTTTTTAAGAGTGTCTATTTGATCCTCAAGTTTTTCTTCATTATCTCTAGCATCTTCAAGATCAGATTCCAGATGCCTGATTATTCTATCCATTTTGTGGCAGTCTTCTGACTTCTCCTTAAGAGATTGATTTAGATTATCTTCAATTTTTTTTTTCTCTTCAATTTCTTGGGTGAATTTTATAACTCCTGATTCCATTTCATGTCTCACCATAATGACTTCTTTTGATAGTTTCTCACATAACTTGTTTTTCTCATTCAATTCTTCATTAGTATCATTGAATTCACTTTGATTTACTAATTGTTGAAGTAGTTCCTTTCTCTTTTTCATAGAGATACTCATTTTTTCTCTGAGTTCAATTATGAAATCATTAGCTTGTTTGAGTCTTTCCTTCAGGGCATTGACTTCATAATGAGATTGCTCAAGGTCGTCTAGGGCAAACTAAAGTTGCTCCCTCATCCCATACATATCCATTGAGATTCCTAGATCTTCCTCAAGCTGTTAGGCTCTGTTTGGAGGAACTTGGCTCTGATACCAATTGTTGATAACTGAGAGGGGGGGTGAGTCAATTATCTTAATTATTTAACTTTCTTTTCTTCTTTACAATTAGTGCAGTATCAAAACTTGTAAGCATAAATGAACATGAAAGCAGAAATGAAATCAACACACATAACACAAGGATTTTTACATGGAAAGTCCTGTTAAGGGAAAAACCACGGGGTGACTTACCCAAGATTATATTCTCTGTTAAAAGAATAGATGTACAAAAATGGCACTTGCCAATTAGGGCTCACTGCCTGAGCACACTGCTCACAAGAGGCTCACTGCCTACAAGAGACTCACTGTCTACAAGTTATAATTAAAGTAACCAAGTGATTGAACTGATCAGAAGCATCCACATATGCTGAGGTTTAGTTCCAGTTAGGCTCAATAAACTGATCTGCTGCACTTCATTCTTCCTCTGTCTTAGACTGTTGTTCTGTCACATACTAGACTTTTCTTTCTGCTACTACAATGCTCTCTGCTATTCTTCGCACAACACAACACTCAACTCACACCTTCTCATCAAAATCTATTTGGTATATATATCCGCACCAAGGATTTCATCATCTTTCTAGTCAGCATCTCCGGAATAGTCAATATTTTCCCAAACTCTAGTCTATCGGCTGAATCCTTGCTTACCAAGTGATGCGTATCAAAGAGATAGTTATATAGGTCATCAATCAAGTCGGCCAATCATGAATAATACCTTAAGAACCTTGATCACCATCAATAACTCATCCAGATTAAGGTCTGATGCTCTGCCGGTAAGTTCTTCCTTTGACTATTCTGCCAAACAAGAACCCAAAACTCAGATATTCATATCTCTTCACTCTTTCATCACCGGAGGCTCAATCCCTGGAATCTATCAGTAAAGGTGTTCCTCTTTACTTCCCCAAGTCTGCACTTTACAAAGATACTTCCTCTAAGAGATCCGGACCTGACTATCGGACCTTGTTGCATGCTCTGTTCTTTCTTATGGGACCAAAGTATTCTTCAATCTGACTTCCAGTAAAGACACACCATGTCCTGTGGATGTGTGGAATGGTCTTTGTTTCCATCAATGACAACACCCATGAAGCAACACAGTGTCTCTTGCCAACAAGAGCTGAGTTAAATAGGGAATTGTATATTATAACAAGCTTTTTTAGCACTGACTATGTCCTTATCAAAGATTTAGGAATATCAAAAGTTACGCTAATATCATTTCAATCTCTCAGCCTCCCACCAACAAAAATATCATGGAAGGTAGAAACACCTTTATTGTTCCAACTTCTGGCCAAACACCCCTGAATTTGAGCTAAGGGCTTGTTTTTCTAATGTAGGTTCCACCATATGGACCTAAAATTAAAGACATCTGTACCATCACAGTTCCAAGCATGACAGTTCTTGATGAATTTTCTAACCATCTCCCAATCTTTCCACAAACTTTTAAATACATCAGAGCCAAAGGATGAGACAAAGAATCTACCCAATAGTATGTCATGAGGGTGAAGCCCCTTGATGAGGCCATGTTTTGTCTTGTTTTTTCTTGCTTTAAGTACCTATTTCATTAGACATTCCCAGACTTCTATATACACTAATTATGTCTATAATTATCCTTAAGACATTGAAAACATGAAGATGGGTATATAATATGTTGTTAATTAATCATGTGTGAATGGTTGCTTGCTCAATAAATATGTTAGTACTTTATGTTGATTTTAGTGATAGTGATGTATAGATACCATTTGATGTACTAACTCCTCATGCAACAAAAATGTGGCTACATGTCATGAAGATCACTGGATAACCTACAACAAAGGGATATGATGATATACACAATAGATGATATAGGCACCTGTAGCCAAATGAAGAAGACCCCAATTGATTCGGATGAGTCACATATAAAATCTCCACTCTGTGATGGTTATCCTTCAACAGATGATGCAGTCTTAAATAATGAAGGAATCTTAGATCATGCTCTATGTTCTGTTTCTAGTCTTGATTGTTCTTCATGGATACTAGAGAGAGTTATAATAGGATTGTACCTTCTATGCTACCTTCATGACAGTTTAGTTTCCTATTCCTAGTTTTCTTTGTAATAAAGTCCTCTTCCTACGTTGTTGGATAATGGACAGTTATAGCATTTGTTGTTTAGTAGTTTTGTTCAAATAGACAATGTTGATCTTGTCTATGGACAGATTAGTTTTTGCTACATACAAGTTAGACAGAGATTGTATTACCAGATTTCATTATTTTACCTTTCACTTCAACATTCAATAAAGGAATGCATGTTTTGAGTTCAGACAATGATTACAAAGATACAGTAAAGATTTAGCTAGATTTCGTGGGATCACAGTCACTCAAGCAGACCACTTGAGGTACTGTGTCTCTCCACTTTATTTATATGTTTAGTTTATGATTGTATGTTTATATATGTATGATTAATACATGTTGTAATGAGTTATGTTATGCGAAGTAGTTAGACTTTGATAATATGTGTTGTTGAGTCTTATTGAGTCAAGGTGATCACCAAACTAACTATTAGCTTCTCTTTTATCTCGAAGTTACATAAGACCATTCAATTACAACTGTTTGAATAAGCCTTAGTTATTTCCTACTAGTCCTGCTTACTTAGAGTATTGTCAATTCTTGCAATTAGAATTGTGTTTCCTTTAGCTAGTTTATTCCCTTACACAACCTCTAGATTAAAACTTAGAAATCCTTAATTGTACACATAGTACAGGTATCATCAAAGAAGAGTATGATCCCTAGTTTAACAATATAAATGTAACACATTATATAGCTAGTAAGTTGCTTGATATAGGATCCGTTGGTCCGTTGAGCAGTGTGCATGCCCTTTCTGCATCAATGTATTGGTTAATAATGGAGTTCAACATTTTTGGCATTATTTCCAAGGATGGTGCTAAGGTTTAGAGTTTATGAGTTCTTTTTGAGTTATGTTTGTACTTGCTTTACTAGGATATAGTATTTTTCAGCATTTAGGACCACTTAGATAGTTAATTCATCTCAAAACTATCCACTAACACGGTGCAGGAATAGAGCCATTAGCTTATATATCATTGTATGCGGCGGCCAAGAGACCATAGAGGGAGGTTTCTTCCAACTAGTTCAACATAAGAAGAAGAAGAACACTTTGAATTATCCCTTGGTCTAGAGAACACTGAGGATTTTGAGGATGTCAAGGCACGATGGCAAAAGAAGCGGTAGAAAACCCAGCTGAACCAATTACCTTTGCCTTTCCTATTTCAAACCAAGAGAGAGCTAACACCTTGAAAAACATTCCTCCTTCAGCTCTACCAAAATTTCATGGGCTAATCACTGAAGACCCAGATACCTTTCTATTTGAATTTGATGTACTCTATAGGAGTTATGATTACACTACAGATGCATACAGACTCAAGCTCTTCCCAACCACCCTTAATGATGCTGCATTATGATGGTTTATGGGTCTGGGTGAGAATTCAGTAACCACTTGGGCCACCATGAAGGAGAAGTTTCTACAAAAATATTAGGATTATTGTCGTGGCAGAGATATGAAAGGGGATGACATATTTAGGATGTCACAAAAAGAAGATGAGACCTTAGAAGATTATGTTGAGAGATTTTAGTTTTACCTCAAGAAGTCAAGACATAATAGGCTCTCTCCAGAGTCACTCATGTTGGTCTTCCTAAGAGGTGTGAGCGAAGAATGTATGGATGCACTCAATTTAATTAGAGCAGGGGATATCTCTCAGCTCGGATTTGATGAAATTTATCAAATCTGCCAAAACTATTCATGCTCCACTTTGAAGAAAAATAGAGGTTTTAGAACCCTGACTTTGAGTAAATCATCCATTGGAGTCTCCAGAGTAGAGCTCAACAATCTCCTATCAAACATGAAAGAGGATATCATAAGCCATCTGGCAACACAACTGGACACTTTGCACATAAAGAAGAAACAAGAGGCATCATAGGCAGCTTTCAGTGAATATTGTCCACATTGTCGACAAAAGAAGGCTAATTGCTGATGCAAGGGTATTCCTAGTATTTTAGAGGGAAAGAATGAGAAAGCAGATTTCTGAGCTATAGAAGATGAAGAAGGTCAAGTTTTCTACATTGCACAATGAAGAACATGACAACAAAAACAAGGTATGCCTCAGAGCCCATTGACCAATCCCATGTCATTTGCATCATCTATTTCAAATACTCATAATTAGAACAATGCACGTTGGTATAACTTGCCAAAATAGCAATGGACAACCATGCCACCTAGCTAGACCCAACAGTGGGGGGTATGGCCACAACAACCATTCCAACCCTTAAATTATAATCCACAATAGTAGGCCAATCAAAACCCCTGGCCACAATAGTGGCGTGGGAACCAACCTTGGCAAAATCCAAATATGAACTACTCGCAGCCACAACAAGCCCTGCCTCAACAACCTACACTTATGCCAAATATAGCCTCACCTACTCTTGTCCCGTCTAGCTCCACTCAATTACCAGCACAACCTGTACCTAAACCTAACAACAAGCCTGTTCAGTAGGCCTATACTAATGAGGCCATCTAATACCCAACCTATATGGTTAAAGTTAGTGATGTGCACTTGCACTCAAAAAAATGCTTGCTGGACCTCCATCTCCACTCATCACAAAACTTCCTAATGAGGAACAACCATTCAACACTGACAACCATTTGAATAACTAGCAGAAGCCTTCTGAGTAAATCTCTCCACAGGAAGAAACCATCACTAGGAGCCCTCCATTTCCAGAGAGATTAAAAATGCACCTTCCACCAACTCCATTTGAGCCTAATTTTGATTTTATGGGGCAACTAAAAAATGTCTGTGTTAAAATTCCCCTCATCCAAGCCATCAAGGATGTACCCATATATACCAAGGATATAAGGGAGTTATGCCTTAAGAAACTAGAAAGGAAAAGAAAAGATCCTCAGACAGTGCATGTTATAGGACAACTTGTTGATATCATGTTAGGTAACTTGGTTGTTCCAAAATATGCAGATCCTAGAAGCCTTGTGGTTGATGTAAATATCAATGGTACCCTTATCAAAAACACCTTGATTGACCTAGGTGCAACCATCAATGTAATGACAAAGGAAACAATGAATAAACTTCAGTTAGATAACCTCAGACCTACTCCCACAGTACTCTAGTTGGCAGATAGGTCCACTATGAAGCTAGAAGGGGTTACTAAAGATCTTGTAATTACATTGGATTCATGGGAATATCCTATAGACTTTATGGTCTTGCAGCCCAAGGCCAGCCTAGGAGGATATCCACTCATCCTGGGGAGACCCTGGTTGGAAACAACAGATGCCTTCATAGGATGTCGGTCAAGGAATATGATAATTTCCAGTGGGAATATAACAAAAAAATTGGTCCTTTATCCACCTGCACAACCTTTTGCTGATATGGAGCAAACTATCTAGCCGAACCTAGGGGATACTGACCGATATTCTCTTCAAACATTAATGACAATTGAATGAGACCCACTATTGTCTATCTAGGATGAAGATGAAGTGCTTTCCAATGTCATACAAAACAATTATGGAATAGACATACAATAAGACCCATGTCTAATATGTCTGGTCTGCCCCCTGCACAATATTCTGCCCTCAATCAACACTCCAACTTATGCTTCCACCAGTAGTATGTTTCATCAGTTACTGCCTCATAGTTGTAGTCTCAACTTATCAGGATTGGATATTGCCTCTGTAATGGCCATGGCAACACCAGTTGGCATTACATTGGGTAGGACACTTAACATTAATAGTGAATTAACATTTGTCCAGAAGACTGAACTGATAAAAATGTTGCAAACCCATAAGACAACATTTGCATGGGACTATCATGATATGAAGGGCATTGACCCTAACCTTTGCATGCATAGGATATACATTAATGAGGGGTGCATGTCAGTTAGGCAACCTCAAAGAAGGATGAACCCTGCAGTAAGAGGCATAGTGAAGAATGAATTGCAAAAATTGTTGTATGCAGGATTCATATATCCAATATCAAATAGCTAATGGGTATCTCCACTAGTAATAGTACCAGAGAAAGGAGGTAAGTGGTGAGTTTGTGTAGACTACAGAGAATTAAATACTGCCACTAGGAAAGATCATTTCCTTCTTCCTTTCATTGACCAAGTCCTAGACTCCTTATCTAAGAAAAAGTATTTTTATTTCCTTGATGGATTCAATGGATATAACCAGATCAAGATAGCCCCTGAGGACCAGGATAAGACCACATTCACATGCCCATGGGGGACATATGTCTATTTTGTGCTTCCATTTGGACTCTGTAATGCACCTGCCACATTTTAGAGAGTTATTTTAAGCATCTTTGCTAACCTTGCCCATAACTCTATGGAATTATATATGGATGATTTTACCACTTATGGAGAGTCTTATGAGGAGGCCTTGAAAAACCTTGAAAAGGTACTACATAGATGTCAAGATCATAACCTGTCCCTTAGTCATGAACAATGTTTCATGATGATGCAAGAAGGAACTTAGTGCTTGGTCACTTTGTTTCCAAAACAGGCATTCAAGTGGATCCACACAAAATTGAAATCATTTCAACATTACCTGTTCCTCAAAAACAGAAGGATGTTAGAAGCTTTCTAGGTCATGCAGGGTATTATAGAAGATTTATAAAGGACTTCAATAAGATTGATGCCCCTTTGTTTGTCTTACTCTCTAAAGATGCAGAATTTAATTGGACATCTGATTGTTAGCCATCCTTTGACAATCTCAAAGAGTCATTAACAAAGACACCTATACTCAGAGGACCTAATTAGGGAATACCTTTCCATATACATACATATGTTTCTGACTTTGTTGTGGGGGTTATGTTAGGACAGAAAGAAGGGAATGTGGAATATGCAATTTACTACATTAACAAGAATCTCCAAGTTGCTGAACTTAACTATACTGTCACTGAGAAAGAAATGTTAGTTATTATTTATGCAGTCAATAAGTTTAGTCATTATATTATTGGGCATCCTGTTTTCATTCACACTGACCATGCAACAATAAGGTACCTGATGAATAAACCATTGGTAAGTGGTAGATTGGTTAGATGGTTACTGCTACTCCAGGAATTTGATATCACAATCATGGACAAGCCTGTGAAGGCCAATGTTGAACATGCTAACTTCCTCTCCAGGCTCCCTACTTGTAATGAGGACCCAGTCATTGATGATTCTTTTCTAGATGAACATTTATTTGCACTGACTATACAAACTCCTTGGTATGCAGATATAGAAAATTATCTAGTCATAGTAAAAACACCTCCACACCTCTCACCAAAGGAGAGGCGCCACCTAGTGGAGCGCAACTTTCCCTATTCTTGGGTATCTAGTTACCTCTTCTATACAAGACCTGATCATATTATGAGAAGCTGTATTACAGAGGATGAAGTATATGATATTCTCAAAGCATGTCATGATGAACCCTGTGGTGGATACTTTGTAGCTAAGAGGACAACATTCAAAATCTTAAATACTGGATATTATTGGCCAACCTTGCACAAAGATACATCTCTCTATACAAGAAGATGTGACTGTTATCAAAGGATGGACAAACCTACAAGAAGTGATGAAATTCCTCTATAACCACAATTGGTGGTCACACCATTTGACAAATGGGGCATTGATTTTATTGAACCCATAGATCCACCATCTAATCACAAAGAATCTATACTTGTTTGCACTGATTATCTCACAAAATGGGTAGAGGTGAAAGGTTTGATAGTAGCCAGAGATAGTAAGGTTGCTACATTCCTCTATGAGGAAATATTTACAAGGTATGGTGTCTCAAGGGAAATAGTCACAGATCAGGGACCACAGTCTACATCTGCATTGATTGCTAGCCTTATTCAAGAGTATGAAATCAGACATAAAAAGTCCACTTCCTATCATCCATAGTCAAATGGTCAAGTTGAGGTCACCAACAGAGAGCTTGAGGCAATATTAACAAAGACAGTTGCATTACATAGGAAAGATTGGGCAGCAACACTCTCTAAATCAGTTTGGGCATATAGAACTACACAGAAGACAACTACACGATACATGCCTTATGATCTAGTTTATGGGAAGAAAGTTGTCCTTCCTATTGAGTTTGAATACAAAACACTGAGAACCACTATCCAACTTGGGATGGATCTGTCAACAGCTCAAAAGGAAAGGCTACACTAGCTTAATACCTTGGAGGAGTTAAGGATGGAAGCAATTCATCACATTGAATTAATACAAAATCAAAGAATCAAATGGCATGATCAGTATATCAAAAGAAAGGACTTTTAGGCAGGTGATTGGGCATTCCTCTATGACTCCAGGTATAAAGATCATAAGGGTAAATTGCAAACCAGGTGGTTAGGCCCTTATGAGATCAAGGAAGTTTTCCCAAATGGTGCAGTCTAATTAACCATTATTGACCAAGTTAGATTCTCATTGATGGTTAATGGATATCGATTGAAATTGTATAAGAAGCCTTTGAGTAAAGTTGCATTCCTCCAATAATTAAAGGCAAATATGGATAGTGAAGTTCCATAGCCTCTTGCCTCGGGTGAGGCCTACAACCAAGTACCAGTTGATCACAATGTTCCAGCAACATATCAAGCTGCCAGTTTGACTGAAGTTACACAATAGGTTTGAGTTCTACACACATTGTACATAAATAAAATCATAATATCATAAAAAAAAACCAAGCAATAAAACAAGGAGATCCTCCACACCAAATCATTCAATCAGAAGTTCAGGTTCCATCAATCCAGTTACCATTATGCACTTAAGCTTTCCTTTGGCATCCAACCACTTCACTGAAGGGACCTGTAGCCAAAGGCTCTCTATTGTTCCATGGGACCTGTCTTTGCTACACTCGTAGCCATGAGTTGTCATTTACATGGGACCTGTATTAGCTGGACCCGCAGCCAACACACATGGGACCTGTTCATTTCATGTTCTGATTGTGTGCATGCAACCACTACTGCCTGCAACACCTTTTCTCACGGCATCTACATGCTGCCATCTGCATGCTGCCATGTACTTTCCTACTACGTGTCACATAGCCACTGCACATTCCGTCAGCACACCTCTTGACTATCACATCATTGTGATTCACTCTGGCTCGTTTGTCGAGTAAATCAACTCCATCCGCCATGCCATCATTTTTCCATGCAACAATTTCAATTTTGACATTGCCTCAAAGGTATTTATCTAGCTATTGCTCTAATTAACATTTATTGCTTCTTATTTTATGACTTTCACAATTTGCACATCATTATTTTTACATATTATTTCACTTTGACATGCTTTCAACCTGTTCTTTCGTACCACTAGCCTGTGTTCTCATTTGAGGACAAATGAACTTATAGTTGGAGGGATACTAAATTATTTTACGTACATTCAAATTTCTTATGTCGCTTCCTTTATAATTATGACCATTTGTCGCATAACATACAAGCCAACAAACTAGCAATTGGTAGAAGCAACTAGTAATAAGGGTCTGGTGAGTAGAATTGGACAAAGAACAAGGGATTGAGAGTTTTCACGAGATATCACGATGGGTGGTGATCTGATCAGGAGAGAGCCTATTGTCCACTCATCATTATTAGCTGACGAGGATTGCATGCCTATTTTTCAGCAAGTGGGATGGTTTTAATATTTTCTTAAGATAACAGAGTATAATGAAGACATTACCTAGTAGTTTGCGGAAACATTCTGAAATGAGGAAGCTATAGTGAAAGGCTTACGAGTTGACACAACTATAGCTGCTATAGTTGAAGTTATAGGGCTACGGGCAATTGGAGAAGAATTCCCTGTAAGAGTTGATGCCATTTCTGCAAGGGCTGAGTTTATACAACCAGGTGAAAGGATGAAATCTACATCTCAAGGTACCAAATGACTCTCTTTACCCTAGTTATGGGCCTCTATTGCTACCTATATTACTAAATATATTACCTATGATGGGAGACAATCTTTGTTTTATACTGTGCATTTCAAACTTTTGAGCCATCTCCATCACGGAAGGGTGGTGAATGTTCTGAATTTTTTGTTCAATTTGTTAAAAAAGGATGTCTGTTAAATATAGAAGGAAAAATTGCCAGTCTTCATTGTCTCATCAGGGTTTCGTTGTGCTATTAGTAAAGAGGAGCTTATCTATTCAGTACCTTAAAATTTCTTGGGAACATTTTCTTGAAATTAATCATATTAATGAGGGACCTATGAGGGTTGAACCGGAGAGAGAAGAAGAGACACAGGTAGAAAATTTTCAAATAGGGGAAGAAGAGGAAGCACCTGCGACCTCTTCTCACCTAGAAGCTTCACCTACCCATTGCCATGTAATTGTTGAGGAGCATCCAACTCCAAACTCTGATAATCCTATTGGAGAACCTGCTAGTTCTTCCACATCTACAGTCTCACCAGTTTCAACCCCCTTTCTAGAACATGCATCCTCACAGACTTATAGCCGCACAAAGAAAAAGTCAAAATGAAAACTACAGCCTATAGCTTATGTGTTAGCAGGAAAAATTAGGTTAACAAGATCAAGCATTAAAAATCAAACCTAATCCTGCCACCTTCAAGGAATCCATCTAAATGACACAAAATGAAAGCAAATCAAAGAACAATGTCACCTAGATTGTATTTATTCCTTGGTTGGAATTGTGGATTGCTTCTCAATAGTGAACAACCATAGTTGTCATAGATGCAATGATAATGAATGATATGCTCAAAGTGCTCAATGGGTGCTCAATGGGTGCTCAATGGATTCAATATGCATGAGATGATAATCTGGACGCTTTATGATTGTGTGGGATTCAGGGGTTTGGAATGAAATTAGAGGGTGTATATATAGCTCCCTACTAAGATTGATCAACGGTGGAGATTAGGTGGCTATGAGAACGGTTGAGATTAAACAAGAAGCATAGATGAATGTGTACAAGACATGTGTCCATAGAAAAAACTTTTATTGAATGATTGTAGTTGGTTTGTTGGTAGTACTAAGATTACTTTTCTTAAAATAGGATGCTTTTCTATTTTAAGGGTTGGATGATGTGGATGATTGATTTTAGAACCAATTAAATCATTTTTTGTATTTGATTTAGGATAAGACCTATCTTGTACACATAGAAGAATGTGATAAGAAAGGAAATGATAAGATAAAAATAAATTAAACAAATAAATTCATTTAATTTATTTTTAAATGATAGAAGAAAAGTTAAATTTAGAAGATTGGAAAATGAACATAAATTAAATAAATAAAATTTATTTAATTTATATGGATGATGAGAAGATAAATAAATAAAATATTGATTTTATTTATTTATAGAAGAATAATGAGATAATTAAATAATTAAAAATTATTTAATTATAGATGAAAATAGAAGAAATAGATGGAATTAATTAAATAAATATAATTTATTCAATTAATTATAGAAAGAGAGTGGTTTAGAAGAAAATAGATGATTGATTCAAGTGTGCTAGACAAAATTGACATATGAGATGGTGAATGATGTGACAAATTGACAAATGATGTGAAGGGTCAATTTTGGGTGTCCACATTTTGCCTCTCTTTGAGATAATGTTCGTTAGGGCATTGTTTCAAAGAAGACAAAACTGATAACATCTCACAACAATACCTTCCAAACAATACTTGTGATATTTGAACTAGATTCATGGATACAAATGGTTGGGATGGTTCAACATGCGACACAATTAGATTGATATGAGGTGCCTGTGTGACATACGAAGGGATTGTGTTCATGGAGGAAGATACCATAGGATGGGATACATAAGATGTAGCAACATGAGACACTTGAATTAGAGGCTTGAGGTGTTTGAGACACATGCGAAGGAACTGTGTTTGTGGAGGAAAGTGGAGTGGATGGGGATACATGATATGGGGTGAGATGTGAGACACTTTGGTTAGGCACTTGAGGGGCTTGTAACACATAGGAGTTAATAACATCAATTGGTGTCAACAAAGGTTTGACAGATGTAGGTGCATGGAATGGAGGAATAGACGGAGCGGTGTAAAGTGATGTTGGAATGTTGTGTGGAGATGGTGTAGATATGGTAAACATGGTAGTAATGGTTTTATGGATATCCCTTGCAACAACAACAACATTGTTGGTTGGTTCATGTTTTTGGATTATGGATATTTCAAAGTCATGGCAATTTGACTCCTTCTTGAGCTAATTGGGCAAAAATTTGTTCACGGTTTGACCTTATGATCCTATTGGCAAGTTGCATAGCTTTATCATTTTGGAGCTCTAGATCATCCGAATAGTCCTCATCGGTAGATTGATAATGTGGCACATGAGTGGATGATGAAGGTTCAAAATGATGTGGCATTTGAGGGGTTGATGAAGATCCAAAATTATGTTGTGACATTTGAGGGGTTGATGAAGGTCCTGTAGTATAACCCTCAGGTAAAAATATGTCTTTAGGCATTCCAGTCGTGAATTGTGAAGCATCCTTAAGAGGTGTGGCTTGAAATTGCTGTAAATTGGCTTCCATGGCTGCTTTGTATTGGCTCCTTGTGCGAGGCATTATTTTTGGTGATGTTTTTGGATGTGATGATTTGGACTAGTTTGACAAAGTTGAGACTCTTGGATGGTTTTGCTTGGTTTGATTGTTTGATAGGATTGGCTTGATCAAATGTTTGGATTGATTTGGATTGTTGTTTGCTTGGATTGGTTTAATAGTTTGCTTTGGATTGGTTTGTTTGGATAGGTTTGATGGATTGATTATCCCCCAAGAGATAGACTCATGAACTCAAGGGTAGACAAGATTGTTTGCTGATGTTGAGATGATCAAAAGGACAAGTTAATGATCAAAGCCAAGGGATAATGTTGTTTGCTTGGTTGATTGATGTTGCTAGCTAATTTTGAGTCTCAAGAGGATGGAAGGCTCAACAAGTCCAAAGCCTGATAAGATCATGCTGGATATGATTAATATTTGTTGTAAGTGATCAATGGATTTGCCCAGAATCTTCTAACAGACTCAGGATGGATTGATAATGTGATTGTTAGACTGGATAACTAATGACAGGTTATAGTTTACCAAAGGTGATTGACAATAGCTCAAATGCGATTAAGGATAATGCAAAGGCGACTGTCTGAGGATAAACTATGATTTTCTGTTGCTCAAAAGTGATTAGATAAGGCTCAAAGGCAAGGTGCGATAATTCAAAGGCAACTGTGTTATGGTCACTGGTAATTTCAAAACAAGCCAGAGGCGAGTTTTTGCGGTTCAAAGGCGAGTGACTGTTGTTCAAATGCGAGCGACTATTGATCAAATATGAGTTTCTGGGACAATGAATTATTTTTGGGTAAGTTTTTGTTTGTTTATTTTTTGGACAAGAAAATAGATGACTGAAAACAGACAGACATACAAAACAGTCACAAACATGTACAACCTAGGTTGGAAAGGACAATATTTGTTGGATTCCCATTGCGGATATATCTGAGCCGCACTTATTCAGAGCAGATAGCTTAGAAGTTTGGTGGCACTGGCTCCCCCTTACACAACACACACTTCTCGGGCACACCAAACTTCAAATTCCCAAAGACTTGAAGGTCTCAAGAAATTTACTATCTCTACTTTGAATTGTGAGAACGTGGGATGACTTCAGAGGTCTGACCTCCTGCGCCAACAAATAGAAGGATTTTGGCCACTAAACAAATAGTTTCTAGTGAATATTCAGGGGAATGGCACCTTATGACCATCCAACAAGCCACTTAAAGCTTTAACTAGCTCTACTAGGAGTTTTAATATACACTAAGTACACCTCCTTTCATACTAGTACTATACGATAAGCGCTTATACCAGTTTGGACTTGGCTTTTGCCTTATCCTATTTTGTATAGCAGACCAAATGAAAATACCACTTGGGGTCGCAAATGAGTTCTCCATGCAGATGTGTTTCAAGAGAAGGCCCTCTCTAAAGGTAATAACAAGTTTTATTGCACCCAAGATCCATTTGATAGGCAAGGGGAGAGGATACTTTTGTTATTAGCCTAGGGTTACAAACATGCACAACAAGCAAACAAAAAAAATAAAGCAAACAAGGTTCCTTTTAAGCACCAAAACCAAATGTTGGACTAGATTAGTGAAAAATATGATGAGTCTTTGACTGATCGATCTTACAACAGATTTGTTAGTAGTTTAAATCCTTCTTTCTTTGACATACGATAAGAAGCTGCACAAATAGATGTTAGATGCCAAAGAAAAATCAAGTTGCAGATGTATAAATCAGATGCGAAGGAACATGAATCAAAGGTGATCACCTGCAGATCAAATGTGATTCAAATGTTACCAGATGCGACTACCTGCAATTCAACTGTGAGTCTGTAGCGTGCAAAGGTTATCAGGGACTATGCAAATGCGACTGTCTGTTCACCAAAGGCGCTCAGATCTTGAAAAATCTGCAAAGCTCAAAACTTAGGTTAAGATAAATGATCAAAAGACAAATATGAGAGCTTTGATGACGCCTAAAGATGAATTGCTTGAGCTAAATCATGTATTCTACAAAATAACACAAAAGATCCAGCTAATTGATATGATTAGGTCAAAGACAAATCAAACCCTAAATAAACTAGCTTAAGGATGACACAAAACGCTTACGGTTAGTAGATAAACCAACTTCAAACCCAAATCAGACATAGAAAATGAACTAAAGACCCTAGAGGATCCTACAAATACAGAAAGACATCAACAAAACCCTAGATAACCAAAGGCGATCCTCTGCCGATCATATGTGATTTTCTATGAACCAAAGGCGACCGACAACTGTGCATATGCGATTTACTGCGTACTGATTGCGATTTACGACTGTGCAAAGGCGACAATCTGTCATTCAAATGCAATGCTCTGCAGATCAAATGCGCTCTACGTATCTAGACTTCAAAACAACTTTCAAATGAAAATGTTAATCAAGGACGTGGGTCCCACCGAGCGTGCCAGAATGTGTTAGTAAGAAAAATCAGGTTAACAAGATCAAGCATTGCAAATCAAACCTAATCCTACCACCTTCAAAGAATCCATCTAAATGACACAAAATGAAAGCAAATCAAAGAACAATGTCACCTAGATTGTATTGATTCCTTGGTTGGAGTTGTGGATTGCTTCTCAATAGTGAACAACCATAGTTGCCATAGCTGCAATGATAATGAATGATATGCTCATAGTACTCAATGGTTGCTCACTGGATTTAATATGCATGAGATGATAATCTGGACACTTTATGATTGTGTGGGATTCGGGGGTTTGGAATGAAATGAGAGGGTGTATATATAGCTCCCTACTAAGATTGATCAATGGTGGAGATTAGGTGGCTATGAGAACGGTTGAGATTAAACAAGAAGCATAGATGAATGTGTACAAGACATGTGTCCATAGAAAAAACTTTTATTAAATGATTGTAGTTGGTTTGTTGGTAGTACTGAGATTGCTTTTCTTAAAATAGGATATTTTTCTATTTTAAGGGTTGGATGATGTGGATGATTGATTTTAGAACCAATTAAATCATTTTTTGTATTTGATTTAGGATAAGACCTATCTTGTACACATAGAAGAATGTGATAAGAAAGGAAATGATAAGATAAAAATAAATTAAACAAATAAATTCATTTAATTTATTTTTAAATGATAGAAGAAAAGATAAATTTAGAAGATTGAAAAATGAACTTAAATTAAATAAATAAAATTTATTTAATTTATATGGATGATGAGAAGATAAATAAATAAAATATTGATTTTATTTATTTATAGAAGAATAATGAGATAATTAAATAATTAAAGATTATTTAATTATAGTTGAAAATAGAAGAAATAGATGGAATTAATTAAATAAATACAATTTATTCAATTACTTATAGAAAGAGGGTGGTTTAGAAGAAAATAGATGATTGATTCAAGTGTACTAGATAAAATTGACATATGAGATGGTGAATGATGTGACAAATTGACAAATGATGTGAAGGGTCAATTTTGGGTGTCTACAACTTCTAGCTCACCACCCGCAGCACCTGAAACTGCCTATGAAACCCCTTATGTTTCAAAGCCCATTGAGAAAAGAAAATCATCCTTTTCTTCATCTAGAGCCAAGAAGAAACAAAGAATCCCTACTCAATCATGTAGGCGCTTAGACCACCTAAAAGAGAAAGAACTTTTAAGGGGGCAAACCGAACATGAAAAGAAGAATGTGGTTGATATACACACTGATACAGACTCTAAAAGGGAGCATCTGTTTGTTGATAGGGAACAAAAAAATTTAGACTTCACACTCATTCCATAGTCTGATACAGAGTCCAAGTAAGATTTATATACAGCCAAGAAAAAGCATCAACCTCCCCCTGAAACTGAAAAACCAGATTTCTCAACCTCTTAAGATGAAACATAGGAAGAAGAGTTGTTATTGGATTCTAAAGGCACAACATAGGGAGAGAGGGATGAATTACAACTAGCCCTACAGAAAAATTGTAGAATTAGAGAAGCTGTTGAGGGATTATAAACAAAAAGAGACAGCGTTAAATGAACTAGTTAAGAAATTGGAGGATCAACTACATGTCTTCCAGAAACAAGGGTCAAGACTAGAACATTTGGCCCAATTGGCCATCATAGAAATCAATAGAAGCAATCTAGAGCCTATGCAATCAAAAGAGCAGTTTGAGGAACCTTCTCCACCCACCTTATTTACAGTTACCCGACAACTATGGAACAAGATAGATGAATTAGTAAAAGAACAAGGTGAATTGGAGGAGAAACATAGCAAGGAGATAGAGGTGAAAACCACACAAATAAAAAGATTGAAATTCAAAATAGATAGAATGGCAGACATGACTGTCCAATTGATGAGGTGTCGTCCACCTACAAGGGTTTATGCCCTCTATCTATAGGAGCAGTATTTGAGATTTCAATTTAGCCAACTTTACAGTGATGCCCCTGTCTCCCTTTTTACACCTTCCTTATTTCTAACATCTTACCAAAGAGCTACCCCTGAAATGCAAAACCAACTTTGCGAATTCTACCTGCATGAACTTGCCATTCCATATGACACTCACTGGAATCCCCTAGTTGTTATTGGGGATGTACGATTGAAGGCCTTAGCCTCATTCATTCAAAATGAGCATAATAGGGGAGAGTTACAACAACAGTATAATGAGAGAGAGAGAAGTCACTTCCTCTCAAACTCAGGGCAGAATCCCCAACTCTCTAAAAGATAGTGGAGGAATTGGTGGACCTAATTGAACATCAAGAGGTAGAAAATAAACTCCTTGAATGTAGAGCCATGGATTACAAGAAATTTAGGGAATTGGCTGAAGGAATTGGTAAGGAAGGTTTAGGTTTCTCACAAGGTAGGTGGAAGGAGTTGACACTGGCACTGCAAAGGAAAGAGCCTCATTCAGTATTTAACCTCTCAACAACAATAAACAGGGCATAGAGATACATAAGATCAGCCAACGAACATGGGATAACCTGGCTACCATTAGTATTCCATCTTCCGCTACTTATTTATCCTATTCCACTTTAGATGGGGTAGAGGACGGATCAGGTAGCAAAACGGGCCAGGTGGAACAGGTTGGCAGAACAGAAGGGCTTCTATCTCAAACATGATAGAGGAGTAGAAGAACCTACAGATTATAGGGAGATAGCTCTTTAGTACAATCAGAGACCTTGGTTGCTAGAGGACCGTCAACATGTTTAGTTGGGGGTGTGATGAGGCCATGTTTTGTCTTGTTTTTCTTGCTTTAAGTACCTATTTCCTAAGACATTTCCAAACTTCTATATACACTAATTATGCCTATAATTATCCTCAAGACATTGAAAGCATGAAGATGGGTACATAATATGTTGTTAATTAATTATGTGTGAATGGTTGATTGCTCATGAAAAATGTGAGTACTTTATGTTGATTTTAGTGATAGTGATGTATAGATACCATGTGATGTACTAACTCCTCATGTAGCAAGAATGTGGCTACATGTCATGAAGATCACTAGACAACCCGCAACAAAAGGAGATGTCGATATCCATAGTAGATGATACAGGCACCTGCAACCAAATGAAGAAGACCTTGAATTGATTGGGATGAGTCATCTATAAACTCTCCACTTTCTGACGGTTATCCTTCGATAGATGATGCAGTCTTAAATAATGAAGGAATCTTAGATCGTGCTCTATGTTCTGTTTCTAGTCTTGATTATTCTTCGTGGATACTAGAGAGAGTTATAGTAGGATTGTATTGTTTATGTTACCTTCATGATAGTTTAGTTTCCTATTCCTAGTTTACTTTGTAATAAAGTCCTCTTCCTACGTTGTTGGATAATGGACAGTTATAGCATTTATTATTAAGTAGATTTGTTCAAATAGACAATGTTGATCTTGTCTATGGACAAATTAGATTTTGTTAGGTTAAACAGAGATTATATTATCAGATTTCATTGTTGTACCTTTCACTTTAGCATTCAATAAAGGAATACATGTTTTGAGTTCAGTCAATGATTACAAAGATACAGTAAAGATTTAGCTAGATTTCGTGGGATCACAGTCACTCAAGTAGGCCACTTGAGGTATTGTGTCTCTCCACTTTGTTTATATGTTTAGTTTATGATTGTATGTTATGTGTATGATTAATGCATGTTGTCATGAGTTATGTTATGAGAATTAGTTAGAATTTGATAATCTGTGTTGTTGAGTCTTGTTGAGTCAAAGTGATCACCGAACTAACTGTTAGCTGCTCTTTTATTTGGAAGTTACATAAGACCATTCGATTACAACTGTTTGAATAAGCCTTAGTTATTTCCTACGAGTCATGCTTACTTAGAGTATTGTCAATTCTTGCAATTAGAGTTGTGTTTGCTTTAGCTAGTTTATTCCCTTACACAACCTCTAGATTAAAACTCATAAATCTTTAACTGTACACATAGTACAAGCATCATCCAAGAAGAGTATGATTCCCTAGCTTGACAATGTAAATGTAACACATTATATAGCTAGTAGGTTGCTTGATATAGGATCCGTTGGTCTGTTGAGTAGTGTGCATGCCCTTTCTGCATCATTGTATTGGTTAATAATGTAGTTTGACACCCCTTATAGTACTTATCATCTTTGGAGTTTCCATTTGAATGTCATTTCTCACCAGAACTTCCACGGTTCATTTCCCTCAAAAGATTTAATAACCCATTTGACAACCAAAGCAAACCCTTGGATTATTAGATATTTTAAACCTAACCCCCCTATATTTTTGTTCATACAACACCACTCCCACTTGAAAACAACTCTTTTTTGTTCCCCTTACCATCAGACCATAAAAACCCCTTATACTCTTCTAAACATCATTAATCTGACTACTGTTAAAAAACCAAATTGAAGATTAATAAATGGTGTATGAAGAAAGGATCTTCTAGAAAACCTGAGTTCTTCCAACTAGAGAGAGGTATTTATTATTCCACTTTGCCAATTTTTGTCAATCTTTTCATGCACCCAAGTCCACATGTCTTTCAATGACGGGCTAACAAAAAATGGGATACCTAAATATCTGACATGCTTGTTAGGACCTCCCCAATCAATCCCATATTTATTAAGCCATTCAGGAGGAGATTCATCCCAACTAAGGAGGATATATTTCTTCATAGAAAATTTAGGACCTCAAGCATTGCAAAAAATATCAATCTTCCCCATCAAATTTCTAAAATTATTTTCCTCCATGTTCACAAAGAGTGCAGTGTCACCTGCAAACTAAATATTAATTAGGTCTTCACCATTGGTTTTTAGGGAAAGACCTTTCACCTTCTCACCACACATGGATGGTCTCAAAAGAAAATGTAATGCATCAAATGCAATAAGAAAAAGTGCAAGTGCTAAAGGGAAACCCTACCTAATAGACCTTTGGAGATAAAAAGGTTCAGACAATGAACCATTAATATCAACTTGAGTAACAACAACTCTAAACAACACTTTGACCATATCATAGAATTTAGTAGGGAATCTAAAAGGCTCAAGAACCGTAGTGATCAAAGACCATTCCACTCTATCATAGGCCTTTTCAAAATCTATCATGAGCATGCCGACATTTTTCTTAGTGCTATTAGCCTAGTTCATAGCCTCCCAACTAGTAATCAGATTCTCCAAAATAAACCCACCCTTAATAAAACTAGTTTGAGAATGATTAATGAATTTTGGTAAAATATCTTTCAGTTTGATAGCCACAATATTAGCCAAAATCTTATAAGAGACTTGAGGAGAGTAATTGGCCTCCAACTTTTGATTTGTCAATAATGTCTTTATTAATATTACTTGCCAAGCAGCCTCTTTTTATGGTTTCATTATACACCAACCAAAGATCATGTACAATCCAATGAATATTTTTCTTATAGAATTTTGCAGGGAGACCATTAGAACCAGGAGATTTTTCGTTCTTGAATGTATTAATTGCCTTGATAATTTCCTCCTTATAAATATCACTACTCAAACTATTGGCATCCTCATCTCTAATCTTCTTTGGAATGAGCTTCTTATAGATATTTTGGGCATAAGACAATTCATATTATTGTCATTGGCTGTAAAAAGCTTCGTATAAAACTTTCTAAATTCTTCCTTAATTTTATTTATATCAACAATCTGTACATTGTTGACCCAAATGGGACCAATCTCTTCCCTAACATTTTTCATTTTAATAAAATTAAAGAAGAATTTAGAACCTTTACCCCCTGCTATAAGCCAATTTAGCTTGGCTCTAATCTTCATTCCTTGAATCTTCTTTGATTGTAAGCATCACAATTTATGCTTGGTATCAGACAAATTAGTGATTAGAGAATTATTAGCAGGGTTATTCTGAAGGAGACTCTCCATACTGTATAGGTTACCTTGTAGCTCGTCTTCTATTCTTCTTCAGTCCATGGCTGATTTTTTACCAATTGTCTGAAACACTACTTTCCATCCTTTGGTATTAACATCCCATAAGATAGCTTTTGTAGAATAACCCTGTTAATATTTGTTAATGTAAGAATCTCTTAATTACAGTCTCAAGCATTTAGCAATTCGGTGTTTAGCTTAAAATAATCCTCTCTTCTAATTCTTTCTTTCAACCCATGCTTCTGAACAACAATTTTAGCTTCAATAGGGAAATGATCAGAATAGAGGTGGTATACACCTTCACCTTGTTCCCACTACCACTGGGATCAAAACTGAAGAAGTTTTTATTAACATAGAATCTATCAAGCCTACAATATATTCTTTCTCCTCCTTTCTGGTAGTTACATCGTGTAAACCAAATGTCATTTCTTTCATTTTTATTCTTCTCCAGAGGATCAAAGAGTTTTAGATTATTTTTCATTTTATTCCAAAAGTATTGCTCATTTCCTTTCCAATTCATATCAAGACCTCCAAGTTTATCTCCTCCCTGCTCAACCATATTGAAATCTCCTCCCAAAATCCATGGAATCCTTGGCAAAGTCTCTATCCATTTCCACAACTCAATTTGCTCCCTATAATCATTGGGTGCATAGATTGCACAAATTCCAATTTTCTCACTATCTTTTCCCAATGATTACCCAAACATCCCTATTGCAATTGGAGTAGCCAGAATCTATAATCTATTTAGCCCACTTATTGTTCATAAGAATAGAAACCCCTCCCTTGCCTTTATCACACTTGTTGACAAATTGAGCTACATTTTTCCAAATGATTTTAAGATTAGTTTCTAGCTGGAAGCCAATAGCTTTCAGCTCTTGAAGAAACAGAAAGTCAACATTCTTTCTCTTATTGTGTATTTCCTATCAGGAGACTCTAGTCCCCTGATATTCCAACTAATGTATTTTATTGTCATCCGCATTAGTTGGGGTACTATCATTCTTTTGATTCCTGTATAATCTGTCAAAGCATTTAGGAATCTTCTCTTCCTTTCCTTTTTTTACTCTTCTATCCACCGCCCTCTCTACTTACTTGTTTCCTTTTCTTTTTGTGCTCTATTTTATTATACACTTTATTAATGTCCATCATTTTCTCCTCCTCATTGAATAGGGGAGAAGCATCACCAAGTTCTTGATTATCATCCTTCATAATATACTCATTTGGTAAAACACCGCCATCATCCATTGGCTCTAATGCATTAGGTATATATGGTTCAAAATTCTGTTGAAGCTCTTCTGTTTTCTTTTTTTTTTCCTTTTGCATTTGTTCTCTAATTTTGTCCATAACCAACTCCTGGGCATTTTTCCTTGTTTGCATATTATCATCAACATTTTAATTTAAGTTATTGCCTCCCAGAGGAGATGCATCATACCTAATGTTTTTAATCTCATCAAGCTTCTTTTTCAAACCCTCCAAATTTCTAGCCACTTCTTCCATTACTTCTGAGATATTATTAGGCTCTACAGAACGAGTATCACCTTTAAGGGAACCATTATTATATATTAACAATTTTTTCCTTGTACACCTTGTTAACATTTTTTTTTTCCTTTTGTCCTACAAACCTTCCTGCTCACTTGTTTTTTGAAAGAATTTAGGTTTTAGCTTGTTAGGGTTGCCTTTTATTTTAGGGCAATCTTTTCTTTGGTGCCCCTCTTTTTTACTCAAAACAAGCATTTAGCACCCCTAAAATTTAAATGTCAAAATATATTATATTATCTCCTCTATTAATTCCAATTTTTTTTGAAATTATGATACTTGGATTGAGGGAAATTAGGGCACTACAATCTAAATGCCGGAGGGAAGCCCCAGTTTCCTCCAATTGCAGAACTCTGCCCAGAGGCTGTAACATTTGTGAAATAAAAGGCCAAAGCTGTGGGGGCAAATTTTTGAGAGTTACCCATCTAGGAATGGTGGAGACCATGACTTATTCATTCACAGTTTTCGGTGCCCAGACCACCAATTTAAACATCGATTTACCCACATTCTAAAACTGCTTGTTTAAAACCCTTTTCTGCATGTTGTGGTTCTTGAAGAAAATAATGAACAGACCTTTTTGGATCATTCTACAAAAGGAAACATAGAGCCCTAATTTTTTTCCCCATATATTAGCAATCTAGTCATTAAATTTTTTTCTTGATGACAGAGATTAAATATCCATCACAACAAAAAATAACAATATTTTAAACCTAGATTCTTCCTTATCCATTGCCGAAGACATATCTTCATTAGGTTCCACAAGAAGAACACTAGGAGGAGGGGAGATCTTACCTATCTCTCCTCTAGTTTACAGACCTTTGACTCCTCACCCATCCTCAAATGTGGTGTAGGAGCACCATGTGATTGCATGCCTCCGTGATGCAATCTTGTTAAATTTGGTTTAATTTTGTATTCAAATCTTGTAATAAGGTCTTTTAGACCATGATGAATATGTTTGAGTCTATTTTAGGTCCTAGGAGTTCTTGGTTGGGTCATTTTGCAATTATGGTTAAAAGTTGTCAAATCTTGTAAAATTGTCATGTTGTAAGATGCAAAAATGCAACAAAAGGAAGATGAAGGGTCAAAGTCAGTTGGAATTAAAAGAAGTTGGTTTGTAACTGCTGAAACAAGTTGGGAAAGGTTAAAAAGGCCTAGTTCCATCGTTGTAAGTGGGGTTGAGTGATTTTGAGGAAGTTGGGAGCAATAAAACACTTATTTTTTGCACGTTTAACTGTGTTCCTGACTGTTCTTTTGAATGGCACATGCTTGTACGGATAGATGAAGGTCAGAAACCAACGGGAAATGAAAGTGTAATGAATCTAGTTTCAATGGTTTTTTGTTTCACTCCATTTCATTAATAAATAAGAAAGATATGACATTTTCTTTGAAAACCGTTTGAAACCCTAGCTAGGTTAACTAGTGGCATAGAAAAATGCATAACTTTAATTGTCTCTAGTGAAAATTCATAAAATTCAGTGTAAAGGTCTGTGTTGACATGCTCTTTGAGTTCTCCATGTTGCAGGGATCAGAGATAAGGTTTTGTGCAAGAATATTGATGCCCTAGGCTTGAAAAAGCATTTTTTTGAGCAATTTTGATGCATAGAGGTTAGGGTTGGTAACAAAACTCTTGGAAAGTGACTTGTAAAGGTTGGAATAGTATGTGCAGACCATATTTGGTGTGTTTGAGCTTTTGGTGAGGAGTTTTGAGGCCAGGAGTGTGGGGAATCAATAAACCACCTTGTGAGCAAGCCTAATTAGGCCTTGTAGCAGCAGTAACAGTCAAGTTTTGAGCCATACTTTCCAAAGCAACCTATACCCATTTCAAGATATGTTTTAAAGTGTCCAAAAGGGTATTTAAATCTATCATTACAGTCTGGGAAAGAGGTCTATATCAAAAGATATGAATGACAGTTCCTTTTGGAGGTTTACTAAAATATGAGGTTGTTTGAGAGGAAGGAACTCTTAGAAAGAGTCTAGGACTTCTTGGACGGATTAGTTGAGTTTATTAGGTCATGTATGATGGGATGCAGAATTAGTCTCTTTTATGTTACTTTTTATACTCCAAAAACTTCTTTCATGGCATCCTTTAAGACATTTATCCATGTTTGCACTATGATATGTTGACCTTCTTTATACTTTTAAGACCTAAACTTATAGTATTAATGTGGAATGTGATGATCATATTATCTAATGAATGAATTAAATATAGATATGTATAAAAGTATAAATAAGATGTTTTTATGGTTAGTTATGAAGAATGCTTGTGGTATATGCCTTTGGGAACTAATTCTATATATGAAGAATTGGATGTGTCACGATGAGATTGAGCATTTGTAGCAGGTTGCAGACATATGAGTTAATAGAAGTACGAGTTTCAATGCTAAGAATGCAGAGACAGTTGAAGACAATTATGGACCATCATGGATAGTAATAAATTAAGGAGTGGATTTGTTTCAAATATGGTTATGGACGTTGTTCATGCATCAGACTTCTAATTTGATTTGAATTCTTCTTCTTATAGTCAGTTAGAATAAGAATGTGATCTTGACTCCATGACCTAGTATCTAGGCGGGGTAAATGATCAGAGTTAGTTAATTAATAAATAAGGCTCTCTCTCCATTTTGTATAGTAAGGGCGAAGATGAGATATATAAGGTAGCAGAGTCAAGTTGTTGGCAGTTCAGTTCAATTCAGTTATCATTCCTTTTCTATGTGCAAAGACTCAAGCATGTTACATTTATGGAATACAATCTAGATATGACAGAAAATATTTCGTTGTTGAACACCTTGATATGAGTTGATTTTGTGTATGGAATAGGTTAAGCTTTGATATGTGTTACAAAGATACGTAGAATCTGTATTAGATTTGCTTTCAGTTAAGGACCGATAGTCTCTTGAGCTGGCCACTCAAGGTATTGATTCTCTCCTTGTTTATTTCATTTCAGTTAATGTTAGTTTATTAGTTTTCTGTTAAAACGTAATTTGAATTCAAGTTAGTATTATGTTTTGATCAAATAGATATAGTTCATGAACAATTACATATTAGTGTCTTCACAAATCCTCCGGAGCTCAGCAGTTAGTCATTTCATTCTTGACAATTCAATTAAGTTAATTCTACAAGTTTCCCTGTTGTAATAGTTATCTACAGACCTTGCTGTAGGTACCCGTAGCAACTAGGATTTATAGCTGTTTTCATTGTTTTATAATTCTATCAATTCTAGCAAGATAGATTTGTTTGTTTAAAGTTAAGATAGAATAGTTGGGAACCATATGAGCCTTGAAGGCATATACTTTGCAAGTACCATCATAAGCTTACGCTCCTTGGTCGATAATTCAATGTAGGAATGCATAATGATAGAGTGGACTGTTCAGATAGGTTTTCCCCTAAATTGGTTAAGTCTACAACACATTAGTTTTCCTCTACAATGTATACCTTGTGAAAGGTTTCCCAAGAGTTGGTTGAACCTTTAAGTCATAGAATCCATTTTGGTGCTTGTAGTCTTGAGTGAACAAAAGGGGTAATTTGGGACAGTCAAAAGAAAACCTTACATTTTGTGAAACCTGAGTTCTTGTTGGGTTGTTTATGTCATTCCCACATGTTCTAAAGTGTTCCTAGAGTTTGGTGAAGAATTCCAAGTGCTGGTGGCCCTTTGAGAGTTGTTAGCCTTATTTGAACCATGTCATGTTAAAAGAGAGTAGTGCCATTATGATGAACCCATTGTTGAGAAATATGCCTCCATTTGAGTGAAGTGAACCCCTTCTCTGCATCAAGATGTCTGCACCTTGAATCTTGCTTCCTCTGGTATTTCGAGTCTTTCCTCAAAACCTCACACTTCTCGGTATGATTTCTTTGGTTCGATTCCTCCACCCTTATCAATTTTGTTCTCATCTAATATGTCGATATTATGTAATGTCCCCTTTTCGGAGTGATCACCCAATGATGACCCAATGGGCCAATTTTCACACTTTGCTGATTTTACAAGATAATTTGAGTGTGGGAATTGATTTAGCATATTTTTGTGGCATTTTTGGTGTAATCGATGTTAGTCAAATAAGTTGCCCTAGAGGAGAGCGACCCATTTGGAGAATAAAAATGGAGGAAAAATATGGAAAATGCCATGGAAAAATTAAGAATAATTTATGGTGAATTAGGGTTTTGAGCAGAAATCTAAAGTGCATAAATTAGGGCATATTCAAAGATTAAATTTTAGTTTTTTAGGCCAATATCCTATTTGGGATATTACATATTCCCTGGTTCCATAACTTCTTACCAACCCTCGAAGGCACACCAGGTAAGGACCAACGAGCAAAAGCGGGGCAAGAGTTAATCAATTCAAAAAATAAAGACAAAAACAAGCCACAACAAAAACAAAGCAAATCAATAAACAAAAACACCCAAAACCCAACCAACGGGGACACACATGAACACAAAAGAGACCAAGAGCGACAAAACAATACTAAGAACCAAGAAGAGAGCTCTCTAAGGTCGAAGATGGCAAGTGACTTTTCGTTTCCCTTCTTCAACCTCAGAGCTCTCTTCTATGTAGATTCTTCTTCAATTCTATAATGTTTTACTAAATGAATTGTTAGTTGTATAATAAATTGTATTTTGATCATATAATCTAAAGTTCTAGAGCAATCAAATTATTGAAATATTGCCACATGTTGAATTTCAAAAATTAAATTTTGGGGTCAATCTCAAACAACTCAAGATCCAACTAAATGTCAAAAGAAAAGATGAAATGTATAAATATATGTGCAAGTGCGGTGCAATAAATAATTAATAATATTGAATATATAAAAACGTGTACAATAAAATTAAATGTATTGAGAGAAATGAATGACCACTTATGAATGAATGAATAAATGAATTTTAATGACGTCCACGAGGCCAATTAGCTTATGGGCCCAAGAGCTGCAGCCCTAAGACACTTTCAAACTCTTCCTCTTCTACTATGCATCTTGACCAAGAAGCCAGCCGCAATATGAAGCTTTGCTTCCTCTCACTAAAACTTATCACTGTAAATTATAGTGAATCATTCAAGGGTATCCAAATTTAGCATGAGTATGCAAATTTCACCGTTACAATAGATTTTCCCAGGCAAGAAAGTTCGGCTTTGCGAGAGGGCGTTGGTTCAAAGAGAACCTCTTGCAACTAAGTGAAGCACAAGATTAAGACATTAGAAAAAAACGTCCCTTCAATGACTTGGGTGCAATTGTTAAGAGACAATAAGCCACATGCGTTAATATTACATTCCTCCTCATCCTGAGTGTCATTCGAACTGTATTCTATCCATCTCCGATTTTCAAATTCTTCAAATTTGTGGTAGCGTTTGCCATCATCTCATCAAGAGCAAATCTGCATTTCTTCGTTTGCTAATTACACCCAAATAGTTAAATTGCTGTTAATCATCCCAATCTCAACTGGGTTGCTCCTAAAATTTCTATTGGGATTGGGGTTTTCTATATCAACACTTATGGAGTTAGCCAGCTTTAGAACATGTTGCAGCACTTGCACTGGAAGATCGTATCCTCTTTTCAACTTGAAGAACACAATAACAAGGAGACAATCAGATATGAATCTCAGAAGATGGAACCGTGCACAGGCGTTGGGTACCGTGACACTTTCACTTCATTTCAGAGTGCGCACATTTTCGTTCAAATGCTTGCAAGAAGACGCAGGTAATGCTCTAATATTGGTTCTTGTCTGTCTCTTATGTAAAACTAGGCTTTTCGTAATAATGCAACAGACACCCACAAAATGAAATGTTTGAGGAATCTGGTAATGTTCTCTAAACTGTAGCATAGTTGCCTGCCTAGATTAGATATGAACTGTAGAGGTAAAGAAAGATTAATTCAATAACCAAATAATGCAACAAGCATATGTCACAGGCTCTCAGTTTCTGTTAGCTGAATATTGTACTTTCTGAGTCTGCCTTGGGATTGTGCAAGCACCATGTCCTAAAGGTCAGGGTAAACAAGTTTTTTTGTTATTCCCCAAATTCTAGTTAAATTTATGGTAGGACTAGGTGTTTTGTACACCTTGCAAGTCCTAGGAATAATAGTGGGATATTATTGTAATGTTATTAGTTAGACATAGAAATATTCTAATGTTATTGGAATAAATTAGAATCTTGTCTAGGAAAATAGGAGCCCCTACTTTTTGGATTTTAGATTTTCGGGGGTGCTTTTGGGGTGGAGCTAGAAATTTTCCTCACCAGCTTAGAAGATTTTTCTGCCACATGTCATTCATCTACAGGTTTTAGATTCCTGCCAATAAATTTAGGGATAATTTTTTGAGAGAAATTTTTTGAGCTTCTTAAAAAAGTCAGCTAATTTTTTTAGCATTTGCTGTTGCTAAAAAAAATCATGAGACCCCAAGGTTCCTAAAATTTTGGAGCTTAAAGTTTTAAGCTTGCTCACTGCTACAAAATCCATAGGACCACGTGCTTGTAAAAACTTCTAAAAATTCTCAGCAGCACCTAATAAAATGTTTTAAGAAGTCCCCCTCCATGGGACCACTACCTAAGAGCATTAAAACAGGAGTTAAAAAGTTGACTGGCCTCCTTGAAAATGGCACTCCATTTTACGAAGGTGAAAGGTCACAATTCGTCTTTAGAATCTTGTCATGTATGGTGCCCTTGGTGAGGTGGATTGCTCTTGCATAACTCCCTTTGAATACCACTTGGTGGTTTTACTCAAGCCCAAGTTTTATAAATTGAAGGCTTGGATGAGTAGTTTTATCATCACATGTTGAAGGAGAGTGGTTGGGCTGCATGTATGTTTCAAGGTTGCTGCTACATCAAATGTTTGGATCAGCAGATTGTATTTTCTATCTTGTTTAAAGATTAATCCAGTACTAGATCTCCTTTTGATGTTGGTTTTTTCCGAAAATGTTTCCCAAGGTATATGCTGTGTTACCTCTCTTCTTCTTCTCATCTTCTTGCTGTTTTTCATTGCATTTTTAGTTTGGTTTAAACGATTTCAGATTTTATATCAGTCCATTAAGATCAGAATTAAGACATATATTATTATCCAATGGTATAAATGGCTAGAAAAAACATATGGTTTCCTCACATGGAATCAATTTTGTGAGCACCTCCTCACCCGCTTTGGCTTGAGTGACGAAAATTTCATAGGGGCATTAATTAAATTACATCAAACTCATTCAGTCCTTGACTATGAGACACAATTTGAAAAGTCGGCAAATTGGACAAGTGGTCTTGATGATAATTTCTTCAAAAATTGTTTTATCAATGACTTGAAAGAAGACAATCGTGTAGAAGTCAAAATGTTTAAACCCACCACATTGATGGAATCTCTCGAGTTAGCTAAACTAGTTGAGGATAAATTTTCTGCCCAACACCATCCCCATAATTCACCATTTGCCAACACTAAATAAACATTTCAATCCACACCACATCAAGGCAATTGCTCCACACCAAGTCCAAGTACCCAACCACCACCCATCAAGTGCCTAGCACATGAGGAAATGGCTATTTGTCGAGCAAAGGGACTGTGCTACAATTATGATGAGAAATATGCTCTGGGTCAAAGATGCACTAAACAAAAACTTTATCTCCTAGATGTGGAGGTACCTTCTTCATCTGACATGTTGGATGCTTTAGAAGACAGTCTAGTTGAGGAACAACTCGAAGAGACAGGTTTGAATGATGATTCAACTTATTAAATTTATGTGCATGCCTTAGTTGGTAAATCCATACCCTCGGCAACAAAGGTGTCTAGCTACTTCAAAAGGCATCACTTAACTATCCTCATTGATTCTGGCAGCACTCATAACTTCATTGACCCTTAAGGGGCCAAGCATACAACTTACATGTATCTTGCAATGATTTTAAGGTGATGCTCATTAATGGGGGCAGATTGGCTTGTAAAGACAAATGTCAAAATGTTAGGATTTCAATAGGGGACTACATTACAATCTAATATGTTGCACTTTCGTTAGGTGGGTGTGCCATAGTTTTAGGTGCTCACTGACTTTTACATTGGGACCCATTTTGTGGGATTTCATTGAACTATGGATGCACTTCTTGTCAATGGGCAACAATATACCCTAAGGAGTGTGACAACAAGATATGCCTAAATTATTAGCTCACATCGCATGGAGAAGTTACTCAAAAAGGGGTCACAAAGTATCACCACTCAACTTTTTATTGCGCAAATGGCATCAATAGATGACTCAACTGATTCTTTGGACTTGCAATTACTCCTCGACAAGCATTCATAGGTATTTGTAGCACCTCATGGATTACCACCTCAGTGCTCACAAGATTATTTAATCAAATTAATTTTGGGTAGTTAGCCACCAAATATTTGCCCATATCACTATCCCTATTTGCAAAAAACTGAAATTGAGAAGATAGTCCAAAAATTGCATGACGCTTGGCCACAGTCGAGTGGTAGCCCTTACTCCTAGTTCGCAAGTAAGATGGATCACGGTGTTTGTGCTATTGAAATAGCGAGAGCCAAAAACTCATAGGAAAAATACATTCATATATTAAACATAGAAGAATAATAGAATACTATATTATGATTTCACTGGGATTAAATGGCTTTATAAGCCAATGCATATGAATGTAAAATCCATCCCAAATGAACATTAATATATATTTTATTATTCTGTGTTATTTGTTTATGTAATAATGGTGTAATCTATATATGCAATCTGCTCACCATTTCAGCATGGTATTAGAGCAATATGCTCTCATCCCTATGAATATACAATGTAGATGATGTTGCTGGGTGAAAATGTATTTGTGAAAGTTATTGATTTTGTAGACACCAAAGGTGGTAGGATGCTACCATTCTAATGCCATACACATATGCCAATTCATATCACACGATGCAGAGGAGAATTTGCTTATGCTAGTTGGAGAATGTAGCAAAAGCATGGTGAATTCCCAAGGCAAGAGGACATGGCTTGAAGTATACAAATAGAACTATTTTGAATGTTGTCTCCAACATCATTTATAGGGCATCATTATATATTATCAGCACCTTATTTTTTGTCAAGCCATGCCTTGTGGATACACTAGTAGGGAGAATTGAATGTTGCAAAGTGAGCCGCCTTGCATCCACACTTTTTTGCTAGCTGCCAAATGTAATTTCCAATGCTATCGTAGATCATTACTAGCTCCGTGAATTTTGTGGATATTGATCCACATGTTGTCTTTATCTTAGCATGGAGTGCCTTTATGGTTGTAGATCTCAAAACAAAAACTGTGGTCTATCCTGTTGTTGCAAATGATGGAGATTCAGAAAGTGGTATTTCCAAACAATGAGAAGGAAGGCACGAGTGCATTGCATGAAGATTGATATATGAAGGAGAAAGGGAATTTGATTTTTAATCATATGAGTAAGGCACATTGGAGAGTTTCTTATAAGGGTATGTGTTTTATATTTTTTTTGATATAAACATATTAAGTTCAATTCTCACATTTATTTTGATGTATGTGGAGAAATAAGGGGTTGTTGGAACTAGCATATAGAGATATATTGTAGCAGTTTGAATAGGCCACTTATGTTGTGAGTGTGGTTAACATGATGACTAAAATGCTATGTGAATAATGCCAAGAAAGGTTTAGTGTTACGAATCTAATTTTGAAGTGAGGAATTTATAAGGTGAGCATTTTTGTAGTGAAGGAGTGTATCTTTTTTGTAAAAGGATGCATATTCAGTTGAATTCGACATCTTATTGTTCTATGGATTTTACACTACAATTGTTTGAGATTTTAATGCTACATCTAATAGGGCTTTTAGAGATTCACATGCAACATTAGGTAGATAGAGTGTAATAGGGTCAAAGAGGAGGTTGGAGGACACATGAGGTTGGAGGAATCTTTTCCATCTTGAGCTAGCTTCTTGCTTTGAGATGGTAGATTGTTTGACAAGCACCAGGTGCACAATTGTGTCCCTTCTTGGAGCAAGGGTGGCTTGGTAGTTCTTAGTAGTATTTGTGGAAAGTGTAATCACTGAAAGAGGTGTGGTTAGTGTATTTACATTTACTAGTTTTGTGGATAGTGTAATCACTGAAAGAGGTGTGATTAGTGTATCTACATTTATTGGTTTTGTTCCTGCCATACACTAGGGGAGGGATTTGGTTCCCATGGTATTGGAGGAGGGATTTGGACATTCTCAGAGGAGAGTGGTTCTCTCACTGTGCATGGAGGTTGGAATTTGTTCTCTCATTTGGTACAAAGGAACTATAGACTTCGACAGTTAGGACATCTGCTGATGCAATCAAGTTTGGTGTGTTCTACGTGAGTGGGAGATTTTGTGGAGGCGCTTCATCAAATTTCCATTATACGCTGTTGTGTTTAGTCCATGCAATGTTCCATCCTTTGTTTGGATTGATGTAATGAGGGGGGAATGTTGAATTTTATATTACATCATACAGTATATAGGTTAGATTAATAAATAAGCATTAGAGTGTTAGCTTTTGTTAGTATTGAATAATGTTAGTAGTTATTCGATAGTTACTTTCTCGTAAGATGTTTGGGTAGTTTTGTATGGGATTAAATGGCTTTATAAGCCAATGCATATGAATGTAAAATCTATCCCGCATGAACATCAAAATATATTTTATTATTTAGTGTTATTTATCTATGTAACAATGCTGTAATTTATATATGCAATCTATTCACCATTTCAACATGTATGTGGACTTTCGCGAGCTCAATAAATTCACTATCAAGGACAAGTTCCCTATCCTTGTCATTGATGAACTATTAGATGACTTGCATGGGCCTATTTCTTCTCCAAGTTCGATTTAAACTCCATCTACCATCAGATTCCTTGAGGGATGAAGATATCTCTAAGACAACTTTCCATATTAATGAGAGCCATTATGACTTTTGGTGATGCCATTTGGCCTCACAAACACACCATCTACATTCCAAAGTCCGATGAATCACATTTTTTGGCCATTTTCTTAGAAATTCATATTGGTCTTTTTCGATGACATTCTCATCTACAACACATGGGAAGAACATCACATGTCTTGCGCTAGACCTTGCAACTACTATCAGCAAATCAATTATTGCAAAGTGCTCCAAGTGTTCTTTTCATGCAAAGGAGGTGGAATATCTTGGTCATATTGTCTTCATTGAAGGTGTCAAGGTTGATCCCAAGAAAATTGAGGACATGCAAAATTGACCCAAACTGCAAACTCTTAAAAGTCAGAATTTTAGGTCTCATAGGTTATTACCATAGACCTGTTTAAGACTATGGTAGTGCAGCTCCTCTAATGGGAATGTTAAGAAAACATGTCTCCATATGATCCAAAGCAGGAGAGCATGCCTTTGCCCTTCTCAAATATGCCATGTGTACAACACTAGTACTTGCCATGTCAGATTTTTTAAAACCATTTGTCATTGAAAGTGATGCCTTGGGGGTTGGGATTGGGGCCTTCTTGATGCAAGAAGGAAGACCTTTGGTATTCATTAGCAAGGCACTTGTTAGTAGAAATTTGGTCAAATCTACCTATGAGAAGGAGATGTTAGCCATTCTTCATGTTGTGAATCATTGGCAGCCATATTTGTTGGGGTGACATTTCTACATCAAGATAGATCATTGTAGCCTTAAGTATTTCTTGGAACAATGAGTCTCTTGCCAGAACAATAAAAATGGGTCACAATTATTAGGCTATGATTATGACTTACAAAAAGGTAAAGGAGAATGTGGCGGTAAATTCCCTTTCTTAAAAATTCGAAGACTAGGGGACATTATGTGCTTTATCCTTACCAACTCTAGATTGGTTGTAGGAGGTCCAATAGGAATGGCAATAAGATGCACAAATTGAATAACCTATTCATCAGCTAGCAACCAAACCCACAACCCACAACTAAGCCTAAATACACTTGGGATGGCTTGCATTACAAAGGGTGAATTGTTCATTCTACAAATTCTACTCTTCAAGCCCAATTGTTAATGAGTTACTTGCATCTCCTTCTGTAGGGCATTCAAGCTTCTTAAAGACGCATGCAAGAACAAAACACACTTTTTCCTAGCCTCGTATGGAAAATGATATCAAAAAATTTGTTGTGAAATGTGATACGTGCCAACACCACAAAGGAGAAAACATAAGGACTTTGGGCACTCTACAACCATTACCAATTTCGACAACAATATGGGTAGACATTTCCATGGATTTTATCGAAGGGTTGCCTAAATTAGGTGGCAAATTGGTCATTTTTGTGGTGGTTGACCATTTCTCCAAGTATGCCCACTTCTTTTCATTGGCCCATCCTTATAAAACATTTACTATTGCCCAATTTTCCTTGACCAAATCTTCCACCTCCACGGAATGCCCACTTCCATTGTTTGTAGCTACGACCCCACCTTAGTATATTTTGGTGGGAACTATTCAAGTTGCAAGGCATGCAATGGAAAATGAGCTTGGCATACCACCTGCAAATTGATTGTTAGACAAAGATAGTAAATAAATGCATGGAGACTTATTTGCATTGCTTTGCTTCAAGACAATGGACTCAATGGGCTAAACGTCTACCCCTTTCAAAATGGTGGTACAACACCTCCAATCATTCTTTCGCCAAGATGACTCCATTTGTGTACGACTAGCGTCTACCATCCCTCACATATTACCTATCAAGCAGTCCCAAGGTATAGGATGTCGATTCAATTCTTATCTATTGGGAGTATCTCCTCCGAACTCTCAAGGCCAACTTGGCCCTAGCTTAGAACTATATAAGAAAAAATAGGCAAACCCCATTTTGAGCGCACATTCACCTAAGGGGACTTGGTCTTTTTGTGTCTTCACTATATAAGAAAACATCCCTCAAGCTTGCAGGTAGATAGAAGTTAATCCAAAATTCTATGGACCTTTTTGACTAGTACAACGGGTGGGTGAAGTGGCCTACAAGTTGGATCTCCCTTTGTCCTCCAATATACATCGTGTTTTCCATGTCTCATGTTTAAAGAAGGTCCTTTGACAACACTGTCACATTTAGATGACACTTCCCAAATTGGATGATAAAGTTTCCATCATCCTTGAGTTGAAAGCTATTCTAGGCCAATGATTAAGCCAAATCTATAATTGCAACATCACAAATGTTTTGGTCTAGTGGCGAGTGTTGCAACCAAAAGACGTCACTTGGGAACCTCTCCACTAGGTTCAACAACAGTTTCCATAGTTCAAGCCTCGTCGACAAGGCTTTCCAAAGGGGGAGGGCATGTTAGGACTCTTATGTCCCAAGCCTTTATTACTTTGAGCATTATAATAATCATAGTTTAGTTATTTAATTAATATTACATAGTGTGGGTTTATTCCACATGCATCACATATAGTTGTAATAATGTAATGAGTTCATATTGAGTGTGTGGATTTATCCCACATTGGTTGTACCTCATAAGCAACTCTTTGTGATGCCTTTATATTGATGTTGTAATGAAGAGAAGATCATCTTGGAGTCATATTTTGTATTAGAGCTTTGCTCTTAAGGAGGTTGCCCCCTCAAAGAGGCTTGCAATACTTGTTCAAGATTCATCAACACAAGAATATTTGTATCTATTTCCAAGCATTATGTTCTTCTTCGCATGTTATTTCTTTTGTTTGATGATTTTTGTAGGTAAGATCCTAACAAACATAATGCCTTGAATCTTGAGATTCTTTAGACCAATTCCACCAAATTTTTGAGGAAGACAACACCAGTCCCAAGCCATGGTGTGCCCCCCTTTTTTTCCCTTCCCTTCAGACCACAAGAAGTCCTACACTAGCTTCTGTAACCTCTCCACATGGGTATTACAACCAAACAAAAACATAGTAGATACTATAGAAAGAAAGCACTTTCAAACAAACTTGCAACCAATGACCCTGCCATTTGGCAACTTTCTTATCAATCTTGTCAAAAACCCAATTCACATATCACGAAGAGAGGGGGAGAGAGAAAAAGGAATAACCAAGTCTCAAACCATTTTGGTGGGGCCACCTCACTCCTAGTCAAGATCATTGGTCTACATCAGGGGAGCCTTAGTCTAGCTTAACACAAGAGACTTGTGAATAGAGATTTTGGAGCCTAAAGTAGAACAGTATAGCCCAAGATTGAAGGCAAGATGGTTAAAGTTCTCCTAAGAAAGAATAGGAAACATAGAAGTATCGTCAACAAATTGAATGTGCAACAACTTAGAATCACTAGGGAGCTTAATACCTCTAACATGAGGACTTATAGAGGCATCTCTCAGGAGAAAATGAAAGCCTTCAACTGCTATCAAAAACAAGGGGCCAAGGGGCACCCTTGTCTTTTGGACCTCTGCAAAGCAAGAGGTTTAGTTAGGGACCCATTAATATCAATTTGGGATGAGGCATCCTTAAACAAAACCTTCACCATTCTACAAAATTTATCAATAAATCCTGGAGCCCTCAACATCAAAAGGATGAATGGCCACTCAGTTCTATCATAAGCTTTGGCAAAGTCTAGTAGAGTCATGCATACTTTCTGCTTTGAATCTCTAGCCTAAGCCATCCCTTCCTAGCTAGTAAGCAAATTATCCAAGAGGAACTGACCCTAAACAAACCCACTCTGAGTACAAGAAAGAATCTTGGGCAGAATACCATGCAGTCTAGCAGCCAAAACCTTGGCCATAATTTTATAAGAGACATTAAGAAGAGCAATTGGTCTCAAGTTCTTCAGTTGTGTCTTGTCCTCTTAGGGATTCCTTTGCTAATATCCTTGCCCAAGGAGCCAACATGCATAGCCTTCGTATAAACACTCGTAGAGACCCAATCTTTGCTTACTTTATAAAACTTAGCAGGGAGCCCATCAATACCAGGAGATCTGTCCTCTTTCAAACAATTGATCACCAAATCAATTTCATCAATGGTAATGTCAACTTCAAGTGCACAAGCATCCTCCTTTGAAACTTGCAAGGAAAAATCTTATTACAAAGTTCTTCATTGCTAGAATCTTCATCATTAATACCATTTGAAGTAAACAGTTTGTTATTAAAGGTGAAGAAGGCTATGTTGATCTCCTCAAGGTTAGAACAAAGCACCCCTCCAACTTCAACAGCTTCCACATCTCCCTAGCATGACTGGGCTTAAGTTTCTTGAAAAATACTTAGTACCTTTGTTTCCATTCTCAAGCCACATCATCCTGGATCTAATTCTAGCACCATCAGCCAAATATGTTTTATAACATCTAAAAGCATGCTTAGTTTGCACCATAAGCTCGTGAAGAGCAACATAATAGGAGCTAGACTGCAGACTATCTTCCAACCTAATAAGAGTTTCTTCTATACTATCTTCCAACCTAATAAGATTTTCTTCCATCTCCCTTGCACTTCCTCCTTTGTACGACCTTAATCTTCCCATAGACCCTTAGAAACTTTTGAAGACTCATGACAGTATCATTCCAAAAACAGATTTGGGAAGAAGAGGAGTTCAACCCTTCTACCAGCTTAGACAAAATTCCATCTAAACAATCTCTATGTTGACGTGAGAGACGTTAAGCTTAAATAAGCCAACACATTTGTTTGGAAAGTCTTTACAAGTACAATTGAATTCTATAGTTATCTCAGTAGGATGATGATCTGAGAGAGTGAATGGAAGCACTGCCACCACATTTTTATTATAAACTGGAGGACACAAAACATGGTCCTTGTTAAAATAAAATCTATCCAATCTAGAATAGAGTCTTTTGCTAATGCTTTGATTATTACACCAAGTCGATTAGATTCCTTAGCTCTCAGACCTATTACTCCAAAGGGTATCATAGATATTGAGAATTCTCTTCATTTTGGACCAAAAGAAAAGCTCATTTCCTTTCTAGCCAAATTTAGACTCCCCACTTTTATCCTCTCTTCTTTCCACCATATTGAAGTCTAACCTTATGATCCAAGGAACCTTGGGGAGATTAGTAGCCATCCAATTCCACAGGTCAGCCCTCTTTTTATAGTCATTAGAAACATAAAGAGAAAAAACACCAAAATAGCACCCATTCAAGGACAAAATGACCCATACCACCCTAGTACAAGGAGGAGAATCAAAGCTCACTACACATGACACATATTTTGGGGATGACAAAACCACTGAATCTTCCTTACCTTTCTCACGGGAGATAGAAAAGAAACAAGAGCCATGATAAATAAACTTTAAAGCACACACTCCAGAGAGAATCCAATAGCATTGAACTCTTGAAGCAACAGACAATCCAAACCCCTTTTAAGTTTTAGAGCTATGAAACATTCTAACCACTGCCCATCCATCAACAACCTCAAGTCTTCTTACATTCCAGCTAGTGCATTTCAAGCAATTCCAGCCATGGGACAATTGCTCCCCTAGAAGTTGAGGGGATCTATCACAACAAAGGCTCATTAGAACACAATCTTGATATTTGAAAATTTTGGGATTTTTTGTTCATTTTTATATTTTTTCATTTTCAGAAATATGGCATCCTAGAAAAAAGAGGAATGATAGAGAAAACTCTAAGCTTTCCAATGCATCTTATGGTTTAAGATCTTAAACACTAGTAGAAAAACAATGACCTTGATAAGGTGACTAATGTAATGGGAGGCACTTGTCTTAAGGGGAGGTACTCTGAATAGCTACCTTTAGTCATCACCCTTTGGAAATATTAGATTTCCTTCTAGTTGTGACTTATGAACATTAGACCTTCATAATACAAAAATGAGTATCTTCTACTTGTGTGGGATAAACCAGCCAAAATTAATATTTATTGATTGTGACAAGTTTTGAGTAGGAATGCGAACAAACCAACATGTACAATTGGTAGGTTAAGGATTTTTGAATTTTTTGACTATCTATGGCAAGACCTTGAACATTGTATCCCATTTCTTCAACAACTTGAAAATAATTTCTTTCTTGTGTTTTTCAAAATTGCCAAATCAGTTTGATGGATAACTGAAATGATGGACATTAGAAGGGCTTATCATGCCCTCATCCATTTCTATTTGGGTATCTTTTGCTAAGATTTTCTTTGTTTGGAACTCTTTACATTCTGTTTGCACACAAGAGGTTGCAAATCAGTTTGATGGATAATTGAAATGATGGACATAAGAGGTTGACCAAACAAAATGTCACACACTTGTAGGGGCACCATATTGGAGAGCAACTAATTCTAAAAGGAATTTATTGCGTATAGCAGGTGACACTATTGTTTGATATGTATATCTCTACTCTGATTCATCTGACCACTTGTATATAGTTGAGCTTGAGGTGTACTTGGTAGATTCAACCTCCTAGGGACATTCTACAAATTCAAGTTCTTTTGACTCTCACTATCCACAATGAAGTGCATATATGTTCTCTTCCCCCATAGATGTTAGTGGAAGAAATGCTTCACCTTCTTTCACTTTGAGGGGGCAGCTCGTGTAGTGGCAAAGATGGAGTAGGGATCGACCTCTATAATTTGGTTACCCTTATCAAACATGGATGGTGGTGCTAGTGTTCGTGCAAGAATTGGTTTTGGAGTTGGTGTTGGGGTTTGTACCCTAGCCAATAGTACTTGTCTGGAGTGACATCCTTTTTCAAGTATCACTTGCTCTTGTGGACATTGCAGTACTTTTTTACGTCCTTATATGGAGTCTAATCTAGGGAAGCCTTCTTTGAAGGAGCCTTTGACTGAAGTTGTTGGTCCTAGTGCTTTTTGTTAGACTTGATACCATTGTTGCCAAGAATAGTTTTTTGTTGCCATTATATTTGAAATTTTCTTCAATCTTAACCACATATTGATAGGCTTCTTCGAGTGTCCCAGGCTTCAAGAATTCTAGTTCTTGGATTCTGTAGTATATTAAGATTGTCTTTGTTTGTTACATGTATTGACTTTAGCTAACAAGGAATGACATATATTGATATAATCTTGCAACGTCTATTCTTGAACCTAACACAATTGATGCAACTGTTTGTTTTTGTTAGAAATTAGGATCTTAGGATACTAATCATTATAAACAAAATAAAATAAATAAGATGAGAATTATAGAAGCATAGATTTACCACATTACACAACATATACATGGGGAAAACCCTTCTGGGTAAAAAAAAAACCCCATAAAGCATCATTTTATTATAAAACACTAATTAAAAATAGTCTATTAAAAAATAGACTGAACTTGGGGACACTCCTCTACTAACTTTTACATGGCCAATAATACTTTATGTGTATAGTGATAGAATTCACTATAAATCACCAAATTCCATTACCTCTCAAATGAGAGAGAATCTCCTTAAATATAGTAGAAGGGGTGGCAAAATACTTGAAAGGGTATTAGTCACATGGACACCTATTCAAAGCAACTGTTTGTAAATAATTAATAATCTAATAGTTACTAGATTATTAATTATTAAATGGTATATGCTTTATAAGGCGTACAATAAACATAAGGTTTTATAACCTTATATTAGAACAATATGTAAATGTTATAAGGGTATGACCCCTAATAACACTATGTTCTAACATTCCCCCTTAATGTTAATAGGGGCATCACCTGTCAATTTCTATAAAAGAAAAAATGAAGTATCTCAGTATCATAAGTCTTCTTCGACAGTGATAAACAGGGACACAAATAGATGCCAAAATGAAGAGTATGTATTCCGGACTACATGAAAGTCATCTTGTCAATTTATAATCCCAGTGTTTTAAAAAATGATGCTTAACTGAGGTCATATAATGTTTTTCTTGGAGCTTGGAACTTCTCAAACTAGCTCCCATAGGTTCTTTACATAGTGTCCGTAGGCCTTATATAATACAATTCTTTTAGAAGTGGAAGATTTACAAAGAGAAGAAACTTTCAATATGCCCGTAGGGCTTACATAGAATGCTTAGAGGTCTTATGTTATGCCTGTTAGGTCTTACATCCAAGGATTCAGCCATATATAATGTCTAGAGGACTTACTTTTTGCCTTTTAGGTCTTACATTAGAGGTGCCAATGTCATGCACACTCTCCCCCTCAATGGTGACACCTTATGACCAAGCATTATTTGAATTTGGAGAATTTGGTATTGCACAAAGGTTTGGTGCTATATTGCACATAGAATTTTCTTTTGTGATTACTTGGAACCTAACCCAATTCTTCTTGATCATAATATATCTGCAATCTGATAATCAATCTAGTAGAACTGGAGAATAATATTAGGATGGAAAGATTTTCCTTTGAATGAAGTGCCCATGAACTTCAAATTTCTTTATTTATGGAAATAGGAGTCTTTGGTAAGAGTAAATAGGTTTGGATTTCATATAATAAAGTGGGACTTGTAATAGTACCCAGATGAAAAACTCTTCCAATAATCTCCTAAGCCACATTGATTCTTTCGTAATTACTTTTGTAGTCAGCTTTTGATTAAAGGGCTATAGAAGATAGCTATTTAAATATTACTCCATCCATGTGTTAGCAGTTGCACCATATTTTGAAGACATAGTTTGAGGCATATGTCCTATCAATAGTGTCACCAACACAGTAACACAATAATCAATAATTTTTTTTTTTGATGCAAAAATAATAAAAGCCCATAATTAATTTAATAAGAAGTAAGTCAACATATAATATGCTATGACACTACTTTAAAAAATGATCTAATGATCTTTATCAAGGAGATCATATGGGATTTTGATAAGCATAAGCATGTATAATTTGTCATGTTACTACAGAAAAAATAGTCAACCTACTAAACATAAAGTAATGATCCATAAAATTTTTTAAAGCAAAGGGTGAGCTATCCTTTTTTATAAACAAGAAATTTTAGAGTTTTTAGAGCAAAATACTGACCTCCTTAAGTAGTTGTGAAAAAACACTTATGTAATGTATCAAAATGTCATCTTCTTGGATTTCTTTACCCATTTGGACATACATTTTTAGCTTGTAGTATTGCCCCTTAATGGATCTCCCTTATATAGGATAAAATTGCTTCTTGATTATAACAATATTCAAATAACTTATATCAAATGTTATCAATCCCTTAGCCATGCAAACTCATCAAGGTTTTTATCAAATTATTTCATATATAAGATAATTATCTGAAATTGGAGCCTTTACATATGACAATATTTTATATGTATGACAATACAAATTATATGACATCTCTTATTTTTAGAGGTGAAGATTTTTTTTAAACATCAAAATCATCCTCTATGGTTATAACAGAAATAATAATAAAGTTATGTTTTTAGGTGTTGCTTGCATCTTTTAAAAAGCATTAACAATATCAAGGATTTATCAACTATTGTTATCTATAATAGTATATATCTCTAAAGTTAGTTTCAATATATATAAATGTTCAAACATAGATCGTAATGGAGTCTAACTCCTGTAGCTTAGTAGCTCATAAGAGATGTTAGGTTTATAATCAATGTAGTTAGTCCTTCAACTTTCATAGCTCTAGTGACAGAAAGATTTTCATTTATTGCCTCTCTGATGTATGTGCTAGGCTTTTCCACTGCTATCTTACCATAGTCCTATAATCCTTGGGACCATATGAGTATGATATGGTTGTTAGATAAGTTAACCAATGGAAGTTGAGAAATACAAACAACTCCATTGTAAATATTGCTACCAGATCTAAATGACCTAGGAAAGTTGGAAACTCGATCATAAGAATAGTATATTTTCTTTAAGTGGCCATACGCATGGTATCAAGTCAAGTCAATCCAATTAAACCACCAGACTTACCAAATTAACTACTTGTTAAGAACACTATTCTTTTTAAAATAGAAAAACAAATAAAGATGGTTAATCAAATGTTTAACAAAAATATTCCAAGGAGGTCATGATGAGTTAGATTAAGGGGATCTCTAATTTCTTGGCTTTGGAGAATGCAAGATTTAATGTTACATTCTTGGAGGTTAGCCAATAAACTCTACTTTTAATAGACACGGGGAGTCCATTAAGTCATATTTGCAATTGTTTCGTCAAGTTGCCTCTAAACATCATATTGTCCATGGTCATAGCAATAATTGTAATGTATATTAAAGAGAGATACAAAAACTTGTTTTAGGCTTCTTGCCTTGAAAAAATAGACTAGAACATTTACATTTTTGTATAATATGGTATACACATGCATGGTTTGATATTAAAAAAATTCCTGAAAGTGAGTCACTTGGAGGTGATAAAAAGTATTTAATTTCAATTTTGAGCTATATAAGCATGTGAAATGATTGTGGGGCATAATGAAGAGCACTCATAAGAGTGTTTCCTAGGTTTAAATCCTCCTCAATGCTATAAGGCACTCATTATAACTCTAATAAATATGAAGCGAGAGCAATTAAAGAATATGTTCAAAGGAAACCCTAAGTAACTTGAGAGTGAGGAAGTTAAATCCATGCCACATGAATTATCAACTAGCAAAATTTAAAAAATATATAATAGAATATGACCCAAAGATGTTATGTCTTCACCAAGGGTGAGGATATGAACTGCATCACATTGTCAATTAATCTCTTCCATACAAACAAGAGAAATATGTATAAAAACCTTGAACACCTTTTTTCTAAATTACTTTGAAACCCTACTAATTACTTTTTAAAAATTGGCTTAGATCATAACATATAGGAAAAAACATTAATTATATCCATAAGCATTAGGTAAGAATATGATTGTTAAGCTTTCACAAATTACATCATAGTATAAATAGTCCTGGTACATTGGAAACTTAGTAGAGAGTGATATCTTGAATGGTCTTTCATTGCCTTGTTAACAAACTTGTATGAAGACACATATCAGTACCCACTCTCCTTCTCTCACCCTCATCTCAAGGATGGTTGGTGCAAATTCATTTCGTAGTATAATAGATAGCTCTCCATTTTTCACATCTTATACCACAACCCTCTGTATTGTAATTTGATTTCGAAGTCGAAGAGCATAGAGAATTATTTTATATTTATGACCTAGAAATGTTGGCTCTTATTCATGCTCATTAAAATAAAACATTGCGGTAAAATGTTATGCAAATACCCCACCAAAGCTTGAAATTTCTTGTCAAGAAGGATTGCTTGTAGGTCTTAATATTTGACACATGAGTTGGGTTAGACCAATTAACACAATGCATGTGGATATGGTAAAAGGTGGTCCTTATGAATTGATTCTATGCATTCAATTCTCTCCATTGTCCCCACCTATTGAACATGAGCCTACATATCACTCTTCGCAGGATCCACTAGCTTTCAAAAAAATGAACAATGAGAAATAATAAAAACTTTTACATTTTTTATAGTCTTATTTATTCTAGGGGATACAACTCTTGTAAAGGATACAACTCTATATTAAAAAAACTACAATTTTCCTTATATAATGGAGGTGACTTTTATCATTTTATGGCTTTAATTTGTTTGAAGATACGACTTTCCATATGGAAAGGATTCGACTTCTATTATAGAAGGAAGTGAGTTCCTTTTAAAAATGTGTTGATGGTCTTAATTCGTTTGCATTTTAAAGGAGACGACTTTTCTTTTAGAAAGAATGTGACTTACTTTCGAAAGAATGTGACTTACTTTATAAATAATGCAACTACATTAAGGATGCAAATGACTTTTGTTTTTGATTAGATAAGTGCTTTTAACCGGAGCTATGAACTGGAAAGGGTTTTGAAAGTACCCAAAAACCTTGTACAACAAGAGTATCCAACAACCACAAGAGACAAGAACACAGAATCAAGAACCAACAACAACATGAGACAGAACCAACACAAAAAACAGGCCTAAAACAGCAAGGCCACAGCAAAAGGACAACCAAGAACACAATCAAGGAGGTTTAAAACCAAACCTCACCAAAGAACTCTGAGGTGGAGTCAAAGCTTGACCCAAATTAGGTAACCTTTCAGATGAGTTAGGCTTAACCAAGGTACAGATGTTACCCTTCAAATGATACCCCCTCACTTCCCCTATGGGACCTTCATCCATATTTCCTTCACTCCTTGTAGCATAGCACTCATTCCCAACATTTTGACAATCTTTCCCAACATTCTGACAATCTTTCCCAACATTTTGACATTCATTCCCATCCTCAAGAGGACTTTTTGTCTCTTTGCAAGAATGGGAAAAATACCCAACTTCGCGGCAATGGAGACGAATTTGCGAAGATGGCTCATAATGAATTCTCTGCTCCCAAACACCTAATTTGGAAGATAGTTTTATGACTTTAGGCAACACCTTATCAATATCAACACTCACAAAATCTAGCAAAAACCAATCGTTTCATAGATTTCGTAACATTATCAATAGATAAAAATTGACCAAGAGCATTGGCAATACTTTTTATTATCCCTTCATGCCAATACTCTAAAGGAAGACCTAGTAGTCTAACCCAAATAGAAACCCTGTTAAAATTTTCCTTGGCAGCATCAAAACCAGTTGACCATCTTTTCAACCAAAGAGCAGATTTACCGAGGGACCAAAGGCCTCCCTCTAAAATTCTCATACTTACCTCAAGAGATTGAAAGGAAAAAAGAAAAAATCCGTTAATCATGGCAGCCACCTGAATCTGACCAGGCTCACACCACCTTTTATGAACCCATTTACAAACATCAATATTTGGACGAAAGCCTGAGAACCTCCCAATGAGGGCATTCTCCATGCATGCAATGGCACTGTCAACATCTTCATTAGGGATCTTCAAAATGCAAGATCCATCCAACGCAGAGGGAGCATCATCAGAAACATGCAAAGGTAAAACAGAAGAGAAACCCCCCACCGCTGGCTCACCAGAGGGATCCTGAATCTGCTTAATATTAATAGTAGAAATGGGATCCAGAGTCTCAGGAAGATCCTTTCCAGAAACACCCTGCAACACACAGGGAGGTGAAACCCTAGCATGGCTCACCACATCCAAAGGCGAAGCAACCCTACCAGGGCCCACCTCAGTCAACAATGAAGCACATCCATTCTCTTTATGGCAAACTGGAGCAGACCCAAAGTGGATCTGGGTTGCAGGAGCAGGGGAGAGAAGAAATCCCCTTCGTAGCCCCTTGACAAAACCACCAGAAGATTCTTCTGTGGAAACCTCTCAAATGGCCACATACGGCAGCTTCTTCTCCTTCAAACAAGCCTCTATAAGCAGATCAAGGAGCAACTCATCTTCCTCCTCATAAAGCCACTCATCTGTTACAGAATGTAATATAAAAATATATTGATCAAAATAGCATATTACAAGATACAACGGAGCTGTATATAAAGGATTTACAAAGGCTAAAAATAGCCAAAAGGAAAAAAGCAGAGAAGATAAACATTGACCATTAGAACTTATCTAACTTTAGTTTAATACCCTTCCATAATGGTCAATCGGTCAACAACACCAAGATGCCCCCTAAATTTGATAAACTTATCCGGGCTCAGAGACTTGGTGAGAATATCGACAGTCTGGTCCTTTGTAGGAACATACTGCAACACAACAGATCCGTCTTCAACAAGCTGGCAAATGAAGTGACAATGAAGATCAACATGTTTTATTCGTTCATGGAAGATAGGATTTTTGGCAAGTTTCAACACCCCTTGATTGTCACAATACAAGGGTGAAGGTCCTGCTGGAGACATTTGCATGTCTGAAAGCATCCTTCGAAGCCAAATTGCCTCACAGGCTGCTTCAATAGCTCCCCTATATTCAGCTTCTGTGGAGGAGAGAGCCACTGCCTGCTGCTTCTTGCTGGTCCATGTGACTGCACCTGTGCCCAAACTGAAAACATATCCAGAGGTAGACTTCCTGTCATCAACAGAATTTGCCCAATCTGAATCTGTAAAACCGATCAGCTAAGGATCTTTGCATCTGCCATACAGAATGCCAAAGTCTGAAGTGCCGTGCACATATCTCAACACATGCTTTGTGGCAACCCAATGTTCAGCTTTAGGAGTTGTCATGAAGCGAGAAATGTAGCTGACTGCAAAACTAAGATCAGGTCTAGTGGCAATGAGATAGATGAGGCTGCCCACTAATTGCCTGAATGCGGATTCATTCTCTATAGGACAGTCTGAATTAGCAGAGAGTTTTAGGCCTTTCTCCATTGGTGTAGAAGCAGGTTTGCAGTCTGTCATCCTGGATTTGTCCAACAGACTCCGAGCATATTTTGACTGAGAGATAAAGATGCTGTCAGATTGCTGCCACACCGCAATACCGAGGCAATAATGCAGGAGGGCCAAGTCTGTCATGTCAAATGTGTGACTGAGATCATGTTTGATCTGGTGAATCAACGGTTCAGAGCTGCCAATAATAATCAAATCATCAACATAAACAACAATGAGGAGGCTATCATCAGCATATTGGTTGACATACAGATTGGAATCAGGACTTTGCTGAAAAGCATGATTGACAAGATACTGATCAATCTTGAGGTACCATGCCTGTGGAGCTTGTTTTAGGCCACAGAGGGCTTTCACCAGTTTGCACACTTGGTGTTCTTTCCCAGCAACCTTGAAGCTAGGAGGTTGCGTCATGTACACTTCTCCTTGCAACTCTCCATTGAGGAAGGCACTCTTGACGTCCATTTGATGGACTTTCCACCCAAACTGGGCTGCCATAGCAAGGACAAGCCGAATGGTACTCATTTTGGTTGTAGGAGCAAAAGTCTCCTCATAGTCAACACCTTTTTGTGAGTAACCTTTGGCGACCAACCGAGCCTTATATTTGTCAAGCGTCCCATCAGCCTTGTACTTGACTTTGTACACCCATTTGCATCCAATGGGTTTCTTCCCAGGAGGAAGATCAGAAAGAACCCAAGTATTGTTCTTTAGAAGACTGTGGTGCTCAGCGTCCATAGCCTTTTCCCATTCAGGTATGTCGTTAGCCTCAGAATATGTTTGAGGCTCTGAGATGTTGTGAAGATTGGCCATGAGTGCAAAGTTGACAGTATTTTGCTGCTTGCTCTTCTTCCGAGCAGATCTACCCTCGATGAGTTCATTATCACGAAGATCACCAATTGTTTTGGACCACCATTTAGGCCGGAGAGCAGATGAACCAACATCTGAAATAGGTGCATCAGCATTACCAGAAGGGGTAGGAACAAGATCAGGAGGATCTAGAATATCCTGAGGAGGGGTGGGTGTTTGAACAACAGGCGGAGGTGCGGGTATAACTGTAGGAACCCTCCCATCAGGTGGAGCTAGAGTAATGCGAACACCTGAATTTGAAGCCTCCAAAGGCTGATTCTCAGTATGAATAGATGAAGTAGATAGCAGAAAGGGCCCAGTAGTCTCATCAACCACTACATCACGACTGAATATGAGACGATCAGTGTCTACATCAATCAGTCTGTATGCCTTATGATTTTCACTATAACCAGTGAACACGAGCTTCTGGCTTTTGGAGTCCAGCTTAGTGCGCTTGGCATTTGGAATCCAAACATGAGCAGTGGAGCCAAAAATTTTTAGATGATTGACGCGAGGCTTACATCCAGCCAGGCTTCTTCAGGAGTCATCTTCCGAACGACATAGGTGGGGGACCGGTTTAGAAGATAGACAATAGTGTAGATTGCTTCAGCCCAGAACTTCTTAGGAACACTTCTATGCTCCATCATAGAACGTGCCATATCAGTAATGGTGCAATTCCAATGCTCAACAACACCATTCTGTTGAGGTGTGTATGGTGTAGTCAACTGGCATTTAATTCCATGTGTAGCACAGAAATTAGTGAAGGAAGAAGAACAAAACTCCCCCCCATTATCAGATCGAAGAGTGACTATTGGACAGCCTGACTCTTTTTCCACCAAGGCCTTGAACTGCTAAAATGTACTAAGCACATCTGATTTCTTTTTCAAGAAATACACCCACATCTTTCTGCTGAAATCATCAACAAATAGCAAAAAATATCTGCACCCAGTAACTGAAGGAGTGTTCATTGGTTCACATATATCAGCGTGAACCAACTGCAAAACCTTGGATGCTCTCCATTTATCATCATTTGGAAATGGAGTCCGATGCTGCTTGCCAGCCTGACATGCGTCGCATATGCCATGAATCTGAGTCTGAATCTCTGGAAGACCACCAACTAGACCCTCCCAAGCTAGCTGAGAGAGATAGTGCATGTTCAAGTGCCCATAGCGCTAATGCCAGAGTTTGCTGATGGATGTACTCCTGGCTGCCATGGCATGCTTTTGAGAATCACCAGAGTCAACAAGTCTATACAGACCATGATCCTCAAGTCCTTGGGCAACTATGGTGCGTGTCTCACGATCTACTATGCTGCATGTGTGCATGCTGAAAACAACATCCAGATGAGGAGAGTGTCTGTAATGTCCCCTTCTAGTAAGCTCAAATTGATCACAACCTTGCACACAATTTCAACTTACAAAAGAGAACATTAGTATCCAATTCTTCTTTTCATATCATGATTAGAGTTAATAACTAAGTATCAAACTCATATATTTTCCACAATTGTATTTAAGGCTTATAATCTTTAATCATAATCACATACATTTCATCTCTATACTTGTAGTTATGATTCATATCAAGTTCATACATTTCATATTCATAATCTTTCTCTCATCGTTCCCATGTATTATCTAAAGAGAGTTCTTGGTTAGCCCTATCATTAATCAACCTTGTCTTCCACATGAGCATGGTTTGTTAAGGCGTTAACCATCCCACACGGAGGCCCAAAGGCTTCTCCCAACACTCGGGGTCCTTCACCATTTGGCTCAATGGAACTTCACGCAACACCCGGCATTCTTCATCCCATTGAGAGTCACCTACCGTCGGGCACATTTATTATGAGCTCATAATACCATAGGCCCAAGAGCTTCTCCCAACACCCGGGGTCCTTCGTCTCTTGGCTCAAGGGACTTCACACACACCCGGTGTTCTTCATCCACTTGAGGGTTACCTAGGTCCAATTTTACATCCTTAACTTAACCCCATACTCATGGGTTGATAAAAGTGATTAAGGATGAGGCTTGAACATCCCGTTTGATTTCATCATGAGTTCGTGAGCCACAATTTATCAATTTGAGATCTTTATATCTCTATTCTTGTTCCTTCATGGAACCTTATTTCATCCTTTACTCATAGCCTCATACTAGGCTTCATTGATAATTCATTTTATGCTTATTTTGACATATAAATGGTTTCATTGCCTTAGATTCACATTATTATCATATAGTTTATATCATTCATATTTACTTTCAAGCATAATTAACTAATGCTTTATTTCATTTCTAATCATGATTCATTTATACCATAATTATATTGTTCTAGTATTATATTTCTTGTTCATACCCATGTAATCAGTTTATCTTATTTACCCATACATTTACATATCTTTATTTATTTACTCTTCATTTATTTCTGAATTCATCATATATTTCACACACTATACATTAAAATACCACCGATATATACTATACTATATATTCAAATGCTTAATTAACACCATACTTGTAGTAGTTTGCAGACTTACCTTGCTGCCCCTGTATACTCCTTATGCTGCGTCGGGGTTTGATGCTGCTCTGTATTGAATTTACCTTAGACTGTGTTGTTTTTCCTTTGTTGATTCCTTCTCTTGAATGCTGTTTGAAATCCGTAAGATTCCTTATTCTCTTCATCCACGATGATCAATGTCTTATGGGGCCAGCGTACCTTTAAATGTGTGAGAGGTTGTGATTTTATTCAAAAGGCACAGCGATTACCATTTGCTGCCTTTCATTTGTTTTTCTTTATCTCTTAATAAATATGAGATCGGTGCTCTTAAGAAGCCCTATTACCTTTTTTAATATAATTTAAAATATTATATGGATTAATGAATCCATATACATATTATGATTAATAATATTTATTAATTAATTCTATTTCATGTTTCTTATAATATTTAGACAAGTAATATTTATATTATTAATTATATTTATATTTATGTATCATAAGACATTTGTCTTATATATATATTTATTATGTGATAATTATATTATAATAATATCTATTTATATTTTTTTTATATTATAAATATATATCATATATAATATTATAATTGTTTTCTTATATTTATTATTTATAAATACAATAAATATAAAATATTCATATAATATTATGTAATATTATTTATTAAATATTATATTATTATTGTTAGAAGCATTCAAATGGACATGATGTTTAAATCTTTAATTTAAACAATGGCTTAATATCGGGACATGACAGTGTCGCATAATCTGACTGACTGAGAGAAGGTTGAACTCCATGCCAGGTACAAAGTATACATCGAGAAATATTAAATTTCTCCGACTAGACTGAATCTGCACGTTGCCTTTTCCGACAACAGTATATTCTTCATTTCCTCCAAAGATGACAGAATCGTTGAATGGCGTGTACTCCGTGAACCAGTCTCGCCGATGTGTGAAATGTCGGGAGGCACCTGAGTCAATGTACCAGGCAGAAGATTTAACATGATCCGCAGGTCTCTTGGCCATTAAGGCACAGACCGTAGACTCTTGCTCAGTGTGTTTGGCAAAAAACACCATTTTCCCGCTTTTCGAGGCACGAAAAATGAGATACTGGAGGATGAACGAAAACTAGATGGCACAAATCTCGAAAAAAAAGGAGCTTGAAATCCAAGCACAGATTCCAAGGCAAAAGTAACTGAGCGCCAAAGCTGAGGTCAAAATGTGACCTGGCACGGGGACCAACAACTTATACTGAAGATGAAAAAAGTCAGTCAAAGAGGTCCACGGGTGATGAGCGCATAGGGACTTTGAGCATAAGAGGCCGCCGATCAATACAAGAAAGCCGTTGAAGGCCATGAAACTGTGTGCAAGAAAATCCGCTAGAAAGGCTAAGAGAACTAACAAAGGAATCCACAAACCGAAGAAGACCAAACAACGATCAATCATTGAAAGCTCGTCGTTAGGGAAATTGCCGCCAATCTCTGCCAGAAAATGAAGCATGGTCTTGTTAAAGCAAAACCGCCACTTAAATCCTGGAAATAAAAACCTCATATAGATATAAGCCACGAATCGTGTTTTGTTGTTTATGAGCACAAAAAACACGATCAAACTAGGAAACTGTCGACGCCACAGAATCCCTGCGACTGAACAAAAAAGGTGGCTTTCACAAAGCACGACCCGTCAAATGTAATGAAAGAACGCGGGCAGATCACGAGTTTTAACCCACGCGACCAGCACCGGCCAGGAGATGCGAGCCTCATAAAAAAGACACCGAAAATAGGAGAGAAACACCCAGAAAAAATGAACTTTGCGACGACCCAGTAACTCGCAATTTTAACAGGAAGAGTAGCAAGGAGTTAAAAAACGCTGATGAAGACAACGTTTGACAGAACTCACGACCCTTCAGAAGAAGAAACCTGACGCCAAAACAGACAACCCAAATGCAAAATTGCCTCAGAAACCCTAAACGGCAAAAAACACAGATAGCCAGGAATAGAACGGCGCTCGTACGGACAACAGACGCCAAAAAAATTTAAAATTTTTTGATGCCCTGCTCTGATACCATGTTACAGAATGTAATATAAAAATATATTGATCAGAATAGTATATTACAAGATATAGCGGAGTTGTATATAAAGGATTTACAAAGGCTAAAAATAGCCAAAAGGAAAAAAGCAGAGAAGATAGACATTGGCAATTAGAACTTATCTAACTTTAGTTTAATATCATCTGCGTCTGCATCATCAGAAACACAAAAATCTCCATCTACCCTCTTGTAGTCTTCATTTGCCTCTTCAGAATCTTCATTTGAATCGCTGTCTACCAAGGATATGCCCGCAGGAGGCCTCAGGCTCCTGCTACAGTTCGCTCCTCCCGTTGCATGTCGTTGTCGCTGCATGATGTTTTTGCAGATTTCAAAAAGTCTTCGATCCCGCCCACAATCGCTGCTGAAACCTCTTCGCCGGCGTCCACAACTGGATGCCTGACGCTAGATCCTGTTCTGCAACCGCAAATGGCTCTTGTTTGTAAGATAAAGCATTTGATTTTTCTTATATAAATGTGATCATTTTTTAATTGAAAAACACACCTCTTATTCCTAAATATCTTCAACATTATTTGGCTACTCTACTTGTTCTGCAACTGCAAATGGCTCTTGTTTGTAAGATAAAGGATTTGATTTTTCTTATATAAATGTGATTATTTTTGAATTGAAAAACACACCTCTTATTCCTAAATATCTTCAACATTATTTGGCTACTCTACTTTCCAAATAAAATTAGGAAAAAATCTTTTGAGTGACTTTTTGCTGAAATTTTAACCTTTGCTTCGAAAGGTCACGACTTATTAGAGTTTCCTTTGACCAGTTGAAACTAAGAGGCTTTTGACTTTTATAAATACTTAGACTATTAAGAATTTATTAGAATTTCCTTTGCATAAAAACTTTAAATTGGAGTAGAGCATTTACAATGAGATGAAGCCCAATTGATAAGACATCACCCTTAAATGTGGGTCACAATATGGGCTAATACTCCATAACATAAAGTCGATCTCTTCCTAGGGCACTTATTATATGGCAAAAAGTTGGTTAATGACCTAATAAAAAAGAATCAGTTAAACCAAATATATGCTCACATGACAAGTGAAATGAAGAAACCATCAATCGTTTATTTATCCATTGTTTAACAACCATGCGGCAACACACTTAATCTACATGGGAGGAGGGTGACAAGGGTCAGGACTTATGACTACATCTTTTGACTTTTATAAAAGACATTGATCCATTAAAAGAAGCACAACTTGTTATAGAATAGGCACTAAAAGTTTTTATGATGATGTAATCTTGCTATAATGGAATAATTTGAATTAATTAGATTATAAAATATATACTAAAAAATAAACATCATACATCACTTAACAATCAAATAGTTGGCAATCACAATCCTATGCTATATGAATTTTTAGAAAAAGAGATTTGTATGAAAATTCTCGTAGAGATCACCTGTAAAAAAATGATTAGAATTTCCTACTTTGGCTCTGATGAATTGATTTTAAAACCATAGTTGGAAAACTCGGACTCGGCAAAAACTCGGCAAACCAAAAATTTGCGACTCGACAAAAACTTGGCGAAAAACTCGGCAACTTAAAATTAAAAAAATAACTTAATTTTTTTTTAAAAACACAACTTATTTACAAAATTCAATGACAAAATGTATCCAGTGAGTCCATAAATGAGTACAAAAGTGTTTTCTATTAGATTTGATCTATGTTCCACGTAGTTTCTTGACGAGGAGATGGGGGAGCGGGTTTCAAGATGAGGGGACCAAGGGCCTAAGTTTGGAGATGACAGGGGGGCAGTGGTGGGTGGGGGTTTGGGCGCGGAGCCCTGAGTGGGGTTGAGGGGCAGCGCCCCTCGCAGGGGTCTGGGAGCAGCGCCCCCCAATGCGGTCAAGGGGCAACGCCCCTCGCGGGGGTTTGGGGGCATCCACCAAGCCCACATTAAGGCCTTCAATACCACACAAACCTTCATGGTGCACGTCATTTTCACAATTTTATCACTATGTTTTCTGAAATACCAAGTCCTTACTTTTCCTATCCTAATGCTGACTCTTGCAGCCTTTAGCCTTTCTCATTTTTTTGCTTTTGTGACTGCTTAGGGTGTGGGTTGGGCCCATAGACTATTAGGGTTAGGGTTATTAGCATGAAGATCCAAAAAAAATTTAATTAAAAAAAAACTTTTTGCTTCAATTGCTGTGTCTGGCGAGTTTTTTGCTCGGACTGGCCGAGTTTTTGGCGAAAACTCGCAAAAAATTCCGCAAGCTTTTTGCAAAAGCTCGGCAAATAAACTTGGCAAGTTAACTATCGAGTTACTCGCCAGAGCAAAAATTTGGCGAGTACTCGCCAAGTTTGCCAACTATGTTTAAAACAATAGAAAAGGCATACCAAATGTACTGCACAAATGGTCTTACACATGTGTTGATGAGCATAAAGAGGTTTTCTATCAATTTCTATATGTATTCTAGTATAACCTGTAAAAATGATTAGTATAGTCTAACTTGCTCTGATAACATGTTAGAAATTAAGATCTTAGGATACTAGTTATTAGAAACAAAATAAAATAATTAAAATGAGAATTATAGAAGCATAGATTTAACAAATTACACAACATATACATGGGGAAAACCCTTCCCGATAAAAAAAGCCCACAAAGCGTCATTTTATTATAAAACAATTAAAAAAAAGTCTATTAAAAAATAGATTGAACTTGGGAACACTCCTCTACTAACTTCCATATGGCCAATAATACTTCATGTGCATAGTGATAGAATTCACTATAAATTTCCAAATTCCATTACCTCTCAAATAAGAGAGAATGTTGTTAAATATAGGAGAAGGGGTGGCAAAATACCTGAAGGGGTATTAGTCACACCTATTCAAAGCAACCATTTGTAAATAAGTAATAATCTAATAGTTATTAGATTATTAATTATTAAATGGTGTATGTTTTATAAAGCATATAATAAATATAAGGTTTTATAACCTTATATTAGAACAATATATAAATGTTATAAGGGTATGACCCCTAATAACATTATATTCTAACAATTTTGGTCATTGTGAATTTTCACAAGGTAGTATTCTTATTTAGTTGTACCTACAAATTCTGTCCAAGTTTTGACCAGGGTATCCTTCTAATCTAGTGTTAATTAATCTGCTTCTTCTTTGCTGTTTTGAAGACAATATGATTCCCGTCACAAATAGCTTTTAAATATCTAAATATTATCTTTTCATTGTTAGAAATTTATTTACAGAGAAATAGGATACTGATTGTTTGAGCCATTTGTGTACTTTGTCTGTGTCCTTTACCTTCGTAAAGAGGGATATCAAAATTTCACTTGTACCTTGAAGCATATCAGACACCCAAATGAACTACTGGACAAATAGCTGGCTGGTTGGTTTAGGCACAATTTGTGAAAGAAAAACTGATGAATTGTTTCATCATCTCCCTCTGCTTCTTGAGGGATTCATTGAACAATAATTTGAAAGGATCTAGTGTACCCTCTTTGTTTGTCACCTGGGCTTGCTTGAACTGACAAGGAAGATAATTTGAAGGGTTGCATGTCTCAAGACTGCTTCTTGCACTCTGACCTCATTCGATGTGACATACAATATTGTAGAAACTGATACTGTCGACGCTGATTTAATTGACAATTTGTTAGACAAAACACACTAGGTTGTAGAAGCATAATGTGTTATGAAAGTAACGAACTGAAACAAACGAAATGAACCAATAAACACATATCATATTGCAATGTAAATGAACTATCTATTGGAAATGAGAGTACTTTACAAGAAGGTAGTAATCTCTGAGAAGAGATGTGAGGCTACAACACTGATTTTTATAGTTGGATGACAATTGCTTTTAGATGTTTTTCTAGCAGGAAAAGAAAATTCTATAAACAAGTAGTGAATATAAGATTAAATCACGAGCTGTTGCTTATTACATAGCAATAGTCTATATTTATAATCAGGAAACTAGTACACCATGAGATCCATGTTATATCATGGGTACAAATCAACTCCTAACAACATCCTAGAATATTGTCACCATATTATTAGCATGTTGTTATTTTGTAACAACTAGTTTATTTTAGGAGTTGGTTTGTACTCATGATGTTACATGGATCTCATGTTGTATTAGTTACCTGATTATAAATACAGGCTATTGCAATGTAATAATCAATGGGCCATGATTTAATCTTATATGGTATTAGAGCCTCTTTTAGGCTGTAGGCCTTTGACTTCCAACTTGTGCCTCATTGCGTGTGTTCCACTAGGCTGTAGACTCTAAAATGAAAGCAAAGGTGAGAGAGAGAGGTAGAGGATTGAGGCCCTGATACCATATAAGATTAAATCATGGAATGGTGATTATTACATTGCAATAGCCTATATTTGTAACCAGGCAACTAGTACACCACGAGATCCATGTAATATCATGGGTACAAATCAACTCCTAAAATAAACCAGTTACAAAATAACAACATGCTAACAATATGTCAACTATTTTCTAACAATATTGAACAATAAACTGAAGTGATTCACCTCAGAGTCAAGACATGTGACAAGAATTTCTTGAGAAGTTGAAGGAATCTTTTGCGACAAAAGCCTCATCAAAACACCAAATTTTTGTTCTTTGAAATATTTTAGGATTTTTTTGTATATTTTATTTATTTATTTTGGAGCATTTTAGAAAGAAAAATCTAACATCCAAAGCAAATGGAATTTTAGATAAAATTCAAATCTCTTTGATGCATCTTATGCTTCAATATTCTAAGCATTGGAAGAAACTACAACCTTGACAAGGAGATAGTCATAAGGGAAGTTGCACGTCTTAGGGGTAGATGTCGCAAACTACCACCCAGATCAAAGTACTAATAGGTGTTGAAGAATCAATATGATTATCCAAACCTTTCATAGGTTCAGTTGTTCGCCGGTGAAAGTGGTACTCAAGTGTGGTTTAGAATGTTGTGAGACAGTGCGGTTCCTATCTACTGCTAGTGTTGAAAGGAGAACTGTGAGGAGCCAACCCTACTACGAGAGGAATGGGTTGGGCCAACCTATGGTGTACCGGTTGTATCAAGAGGGCCCTTCACTTCCCTCTCCTCTCTTGCACTCCGTTCCCTAGGGGAGGCGGGGAAGGGCCAAATTTTTGGGAAACTATCAGCCTACCTTCCAGTAGTTAATGCTTTGAATAAGTGTTAAACTGCCATACTTGTATAGGGCTGATAAAAATACAAAATTGTGAGAGTTACCCAAAAAATATAAGATTAAATCTAGGGCTGTTGATTATTAGATTGCAATAGCCTGTTTCTATAATCAGGCAACCAGTACACTATGAGATCCATGTAATATCATAGGTACAAACTACAAACCAACTCCTAAAATAAACTAGTTGTTACAAACTAAAAAACATGCTAATAATAAGTTAACAACATAGTTGCCAGGAAACTCCATTGTAGGAACATGGACAGGTACCTGTCCTCACACCTACAATTTATGGTGACTATATTTATATATAATATAGCCATCTCCTTATTCATTTACTCACATACCCTAATTTGAATGGCATCCCCGTCCCCATACCAATACTGGTACCCCAGCATATCCTTGAAACTATGGTTAACAATATTCTAACGATATTGAACAATATCTTATATATCTAACAAAAAAATGGCAGTATGTGGTGAGGAAAGTGAATTACTATCTTTTTCATGTGCCATGGTTTTCTTGTAATTTGTCACCTCTTTTGGAGATAATCCCTTGCATTATCATTCCATTTTCTTGCGTAAGTTTTGTTGCATGAAATTGAATATTTGATCATGCAAGTCCGAGAAATTAATGATTAGAATTTATACTATGAATAGTTTCTTTGAGTTAGGTTTCTTGTGGTGGTATATTGTCATCAGTTTACTCATGAATTATCTTTCCTATATTTTCCAAAAAGTTTCTGAAGTTGACGAGTCTAGGAATGAGGATGAGGAGACCTTATTTCTGGAGGTAATATCTCTTTAATTGCATTATCTTCCTATTTAGATTTTAGGAAATAAGAAGATAAACATTGTAAACTTAGAGAATATATATTTTGTTCAGCTGGCATTGGCCAGTCATTCATAAGAGTACCAAGCAATCGAAGTTTCAGAATCTAGAATCCTAATGAGTAATTCTTAATGCAGAGAAACGGAAGAGTGATTGCTTCTAACTTGAAGGGAACATGCTTATTCATTGTTGGTAAGAGTTGGGGCAGTGTATTGATTTTCTGTTTTTTGCAGCATAATAGCATTGGGATAGATGATTAGGTGGGGTTGGCTAGCATCACAATAAGCCAATATTGTGGTATGTAAGTTGAAGCAAGAATGATAACGTTGCATCTTTCAGAATAACAATGATATTGTTTTCAGGAATGACGACTAGTATAAAATCAACTGTGGCAAAGAAAATATCTGAAGTTCTAGGGTATTACTTCTTTGACAGGTGCAATTTAAACTGCATAGTTGTTCTGATGCTGTCCTCCTGACTTGTGAATTGGATAGTATAAATAATACTTGGGAAATGTGATAACTCTTTTCCCATCCTTTGTTGTAATTTGTAAACAGCGAGAAGCTGGTAGAGCAGGCATCAGGAGAATCATCTGCTGCTTGGAAACTGAAAGAAGAAGATGAGGAAGGATTTAGAGATTCTGAGGTGAAAGGGATTTATCTTTGCTTTCATAATCTTTATGTTCTGAGATTGCCAATTTTCAAAAGATTGAAATTGTGAAATTCAAAAGCCCATGTTTATATTCCTTTAGTCTGATGGGATGTCCAACGGTCAATGCATAGCAAAGATCCTTAATACTTTTCATCAGTTGATGATGATTAAATTAATAGCTATAGCCAATGAAACAATAAGAAGTAAAGGCCTGATCGCATCTATAGATTGACATATACAATCTTAAAACCACGTGTGCTCTGTTTAATTTATAAGAAGTTGAATATGCAATACCTGGTAACTTATTTATCAGAGTGAGGTACTGCGGCAATTATCTTCCATGACTTGTCTAGTTGTTTCGACTGGTGATGGTACTGTAGTTCGTTCCAGCAATTTGTGAGTATATTTTATTTGCTAGTGAAAATTTGTAGTTAATGTGTGTTATATTTTTTCATTATCTTGTTGAATAGGCATCTATGGTCCAGACTGATGAATGTTTATCTTCAATGTGTATTTCAAATTCATAAGGGGCTATATGAGAAATGGAATCATAATATGGCTGGATGTACCTTTGGAGGCATTGGCAAAGGAAATGGTGGCAGAAAGAGTTGAAACCCAAGGTCATTTTGCCCAAACAACTGCTGGATCATATTCTCAGGTTTTATTACTTTCTTTGCGATGCACTAGTATAGTTTTCTTTTTCAAAATTTTATTTCTTTACAGATGTCAATGTTTTACCATGTTAGGTTCATATTTGATTAGGTTTTTTAACTTTTCTTGAATTTTTCTAAGATGTCTTTCCCAAATGGTTTGATTCATGGATTTTCAATTTAGGCAAGAATGGTGAGGAGTTATTAAATGTAAAAGTAAAAAATCATCTAGAAATAAAGATTTGCTTAGGATCAAATTTGTATTATATAAGTGCGATTCCTTTTTAGAGATGAGGAAATGCCTTCACAAGGACAGATCATCATCATCTACAAAGATATTCAAGAGGACATTATTTTCTATATATCAATTCATTTTTGTCTTTATTACAAGGGTATGGTAGAGTATTATATATTCTAGTTGGCTATTCTCTAAGTTTCCCGTCACTTCATTTTAACTATTAATATCGTTGGTGTGAACGGGGTATATTACCTAACCGGTTTCCCTTTTAAGTCCTTTTCACACATAGTTAAGTATACTTAGGGTATTTACTTTTTGTGCCTCAAGTCATGATATTATGTCGTCCTATGTCTCACCCTTGCCTCACCCTTGCTTATATATACAAGGGTTCTCTTGTATATTATCATTTTGTATGCATTGTACATTATTGGCATATAGCAGTTTTCATTGCTTCTCTCTTGTGTGGAGGTTTTTTGGTGTTGTAGAATATTTTTGCTCCTGTGAGTCCTTTTGGTGACTTCAACATGGTATCAGAGCTTTAGATCTACAAGCCTTTTCTTTTTCGGGAGATTTTGCCAAGCTTTTTCATATTGCATGCATCCTGGTCCAAATCTGACCATGGTTGAGTTTAGAAGGCCCAAATCTATTAGGATCGACTATAAACTCAATAGGGTTTGGCGATTGTCATTGGTAGAGGTTTTTTGAAGGGTGCCACATTTTTGGTTGAATGGTGTTTGTACAATGGTATGATCCATATGGACCGTACTATTCTTGCACAGTCACTTGTTAGATCTATACCAGTGGAATATTTTGCAGCATATTTAGTACTGCTTTGTACCAGCCTGTGTCATACCTGTCATATAGTTGGCGCTAGCAAGTGTGGTTTTGTGTAATACCTTGTCAGTCAGCTACTATGGATTTAAGCCCTTGATTTTTACCAGCCTATCAGGGGCTTACTTAGCTACAGGAGTTGCTCTACCCGTGGGTTGCCAAATCACCACCTCTACCACATTTTGCTGCTCGCGATAACCACCCCACTCATCGTTTAGCTCTGCTTGCCACTATGCCATTAGTATGCCACACGAATCTGCTAGTTGCATGCCACCCCGCTCCACTTACTTGGTGGCATAGCCCAAACAGTGACCAGAGTGCATTTTTTTAGTCCTTGGAGGGCAATTTTTTTGACAGATCATAACTTTCACCCATGGTGGTATTTTTAAGACTTATTATAGGTGACGTAAAGCTCTTTCTGAGTAGTTCCCAGTGGTGCAAATGTTTTTTTCAGATTCTGCTGTAGGTGATTTTATTTATTGTTTGAAGCTATTTTTGCAATAGACATAACTTTTGCTCACGGAGTTAAATTTTTGACAATTTAAAAAAAAAATTATTGGAAAATTGCAAGGAATTTGTTTGTAACCTCCAATTTTCCGTTTGGCAAGCTATTTTTTTGAAAATTGTAAAAATCATTGTGTGTTATAAATGGTTGATTAGGCCTGTCTATTGTACAAATTGCACTTAGGAGGTGCCAATTGTTATTTGCAGGGGGGTGAGGGGAGGCGGTTGCAATTACAACATTAATACATTTTGGAGGGGTGGGTCTAAGGCACAATTTAAGTGCTCATTACATTTTTGCTCTCTTGGCGTTTGTTGCTAATCATGGTAGAGACTAGGACTATTGAGCTCTTCACTCCACACAACTATCACACATGGAAATTAAAAATGAGACAACTACTGCAATCTAAGGGACTTTTACAAATGTTGAGTGCAACACACCTTGAATTCACCAAGGAGTTTGAAAAATTTGCTTATAGAAACAAGTTAGATGAAGCCATGGGGCTAATAGGATTATGTGTATTTGATAATTTGTTGTTTCACATTGTGGAGTGCACTACACCTAAGCATGAATGGGACAAATTTGATGATTTGTTTGGCACCATTAGTGAGTTTTGTGTTTTGCAATTAGAGACAGATTTGACTTCACTCTCTCCAAATGATTTTCCTTTTATTGAGGACTTCCTTGTGAAGTACAAGTTGTTATTCACTGCTGAAATGCTGTGGATGAGATAAAACAAATAAATAATGTATCTTCTTGATTTTGTCTAAGTTGAAGGGTCCATTTCAGGTTTTCTCCTCTACCTTATTTTCCATCATGGATGCCTTAGGGACTGATTTTAAGATGCCCACCTTTGAGTTGTTTTGTGAGTGTCTTACTAGGAAACAAGCCAAGCTTATTTAGTTGGATGCACTTCCTAGTTATAAGAGCAAGGCATTGATGGCTCAATCATCCAAGGTGCAATGTCCCCTTTTTCGGAGTGATCACTTAGCGGAGTTGGCTAGCCTATTCACATTCCCGTAGGCTAAGTCGGAGGGCTCAGAGAGTGTCTCACATGGCGAATTCTCACACTTGGCTGATTTTGTAGAGCAATTTGAGTATGGGAGATGATTTGATATATTTTTGTGATAATTTTGAGATAATCATCATGGATGAAATAAATTGCCCTCATGGAGAGTGACCCACTTGGAGGTGGGAAAAGTGGGAAATTAAGCATAAAATAAAATAACAATTTATCTTTTGGGCGCCTTGAGGAGGTTGGCATAAGGAGAAAAAAAAAAAAAAAAACAAAATTCAAATCTTTAATTTGCAGTTTTGGGCGCCTAACTTGTCCTTAAGAGGTCGGCCATCTTGGAGTGAGAAAATAATAAAAAAATAAAAGAAAATCATGCCTAGGTTGGCCAGCTTGTGGAAAGGATGAAATCATGTATAAATAGAGGTTCATTTGTGGTCATTTCATCATCATTCAATCATATTTTCTCTTGGAGTTTATCTCTCTTGGCTTCAACGAAAGTTGGGCTTGAATCCAAGGACGAAAACCCTTGTGATTCTAGGTGAATTGGACGAAAACCTAATTCATCTTTGTGGAGGTTTCATAACGGAGGCCTACTTGCATTTAATTGGAGATCTACGGAGTTTGGAGCAGAATTGCATAATTCAGATTTAAGATCAGCTTTGGAGGAGATTCTTCTTGTGGCATTTGCGTCATTGACACTAGGGTTTTAACCCTAGCCTTGTGTGCCAACCTTGGAGGATCATATTCGTGGCATTTTGAGGCAAATTCTTCATTGGTTAGGGTTCTTGAATCCTAAATTCGTAGCAGCAGATCTGAGTGCCACTTTGGAGCAGCATTTTTTGGTGGTTTGTGTCATCATTGCCTTAGGGTTTAACCCTAAATTGAAGCGCCACTATTTGGAGGAGTTCGCTAGGCTTTGTTGTGAGGTAATTCACATTCGGAGCAGCAAACCCTAGTTGTAATTGGAGCAGCATTTTCAGACCTGATTGTGAAGGGTGATTTCATCCTTGGAAGACACTTGGTGATCATTCATTGCACATCCCTAGGGCAGGTTGGAGCGCCATCATTTGAAGGGTTGTTTGAGCATCATTTACCATCATTTGGTATGTGTAAAACCTTAGGGTTTAATTCTGATTTGGACAGCAGATTTCTGGGCATGTTTGTCATATTTTTGCCCATGCTTTGATGTACTTTCAGACTTCTACATTTCTGATTTATAACAGCAGAGTTGTACTCAGATTTCCAGACTTGTGTGCATTTATTGCTCTTAAATTGTGTATTTCATGTTGTAATTCATTTCTGATATTGGGCAAATCATTTGGGCATAATATTTGATGTGTTTTGCTATTCTATATTGGCTGTTATAAGTACTTCATCAAGTCTGAAATTTAAAATCAGAAATTCAGAAATTAGGGTTTTTGAGAAGAATTCAGGAAATCAGAAAACTATGGCAGAAATCAGAATTTTAGGGCAGATCCCCATTTGGGATATTGCACAAGGGCAAAGGTAAGAATAAGAGGAAGCCTAAGAAGCCTAAGGCAAAATCTACTTTAGGTCGTGAGCCTCTCTCCAAACTGAAGCAGAAGAACACGTGGAAGTCCACACCTTCCTACGATTCTTCTAAGTTAGGTGAGTCTTCCTCCAAGGCAAAGAAGAAGTTAGGTGATCCTAGTACTTTTTGTGGCAAGCTTGGACACGATGAATCTAAATGCTAGCAGAGGATAGAGGCTTTGGAGGAAGCCATGCAACGGGATAAAATTTCTATCTCCAAGCCCTCTTCCACAAGTAAAGGGCAAGCCCTTTCTGCACGGGCTTTGTAGGGTTTCATCTTCTCATGATTGGATATACTTGATTCAGGTGCTCCTCACCATATGACCCATTCACATGTTCTACTTTGTTCACTTTCCGACAATAGGACTTCTCAGATTGTAGTGGGAGACTTCACAAATTCTTGTTTTGGGCTCAAGTACAGTACAATTGGCAGACATACATATCAATGATGTTCTCTTGGTTCTAGAGATTTCTACTAACCATCTTTCTATCTATCAAATTTATCATTTTGGTGAGGGAAAGACAGTTGAGTTCACACCATATGATGTAGTCATTTGAGAGCTACAAGAGCCTAAGATTGTTGTTGCTACAGGGAGTGTTGATCATGGGTCCTGTTTGTACAAGTTATGGTTTTGAGTTTTATTTAGGATCATCCCTCTTTACACATGTTGATTCTTTGAGTAGGTTTTGACATGAATAGTTTGGTCATCTAAATTACAAGTATCTTTAGCAGTTGAGCACATGAGATATGGTGATTGGTCTTCCCAAGATTTCATGCATTGAGGACATTTGTCAAGGTTGTGTACTTGACAAACATCGTCAGGAACCCTTTCCCAAGGTTAAGGCCTCTCGTGGTAGGGCACCCCTCAAGTTGGTTCATAGCGATCTTACGCCATTTTTGACTCCTTCATTTTCAAGGGCCAAGCATGTGCTCAACTTTATTGATGACTTCTGGTGATGCACATAGGTGTATTTTTTGAAGTACAAGAGTGAGCTTTTCACCACTTTTAGGACATTCAAAGCATTTGTGGAGAAGTAGTCAAGTCTTTCTACTCGATGAATATGCACAAATAATGTGGAGGAGTAAATGAACTAGGCATTTAAGGATTTCTATAGTGAGCATGTTATTCAACATCAACACAAAGTTCGTTACACTCCTCATTAGAATGGTGTTGTCGAGAGGAAGAACAGGACTTTACAGAAGATGGTCAGTTGCATGATTCAGTCCAAGGCCAAGGCATCCACCTTTTGGGTTGAAGCAGTCAATTGTGCTAACTACATTTAGAATTGTATGTCCCACAAGGCAATGTGGAATATGATTCCTGAGGAGGCTTGGTTCTATGTCAAACCTGATTTTTCATTCTTCACAGTATTTGGTAGTGAGGCTTGGGCATTCATTCTGGATTGTCGGCATAAGGCTATGGAGAAGAAGAGTAAACCTTTGATTTTTGTTGGCTATTGTGAGGACATACAATTTTGAATGTAGTATTTGCCTACTAAGGAGTAGGTTGCAGACATTTTCACTAATCCTTTGGCATTGCCTTGCTATCTTCATTTGCGATTGATGCTTGGGGTGAAGGAAGTTGTCCTTGGGGGCTCATCTTGAGTCCTTCCTTCACTTGTACATGTTGCTTTTCATGTTTTTTCTTTTTTGGGGAGGAGTTTTTTCCTATAGGTTTTCTTTGTTTGTGAGAGATCTTTTGTTCATAGGTACCTCATCAGGCCTTGTTGTCGGGACCCATCTTTGAGTCATTTGCTTTTTTGATATACTTTTTCCTCCTTATGTTGTACTTAAGGGGGATTATTAGTGTGAATGGGGTATATTATCTAACCAATTTCCCTTTTAGGTTCTTTTACATCTAGTTAGTTAAGTTTACTTAGGGAATTTACTTTTTGTGTCTCAAGTCACATGATTATGATAGTTATCATAATCTTACGTTGTCCTATGTCTCACTCTTGCTTATATATACAAGGGTTCTCTAGTACATTATCATCTTGCATGTATTGTACCATTATTGGCATATAGCATTTTCCATTGCTTCTCTTTTGTGTTGAAGGTTTGTTGGTGTTGCAGAGTGTTCTTTCTCTTGTGAGTCCTTTTGGTGTTTTCAACAAATATTATATTATTATTACTTAGGGCATTTACTTTTTGTGTCTCAAGTCATATGATTATGATACTTATCATAATCCTATGTTGTCTTATGTCTCACCCTTGCTTATATGTACAAGGGTTCTCTTGTACATTATCATTTTGCATGTATTGTACCATTATTGGCATATAGCATTTTTCATTGCTTCTCTCTTGTATGGAAGGTTTGTTGGTGTTGTAGAGTATCCTTGCTCTTGTGAGTTCTTTTGGTGATTTCAATAAATATTATATTATTATTATGGGCTTACATAATATAGTAAATTTGATATTATTTTATATAATAAAATCCAGTTATGCATCCTTTTCTTGAAATGGTTAGCCATTAATGTATTGTTGAGGTTATTGCATCCTTTAGTAGCAACATTTGTAGGAAGAGTGAATGCACATAGTTTAAAAGAATTGGATGGCACACACTTCAATGTGTGTATGTTTGTATTTACTATTGAATGGGGAAGTTACATTCATGGTTGTAACTTACATTGCAAGTTAAGTCTTAGATATAATTAAGTGGTGTTATTACAACATTAACATAAGCAACAAATGCCTATGTATACAAAGTGTAGTCTAACCTTATGTTTGGTAGTCTTACATTATAATATATCTAGTACCTCTTAATGACTAACTAGATACAACTCCGAGTTTGCCCCTAAATTTGACCAAAAAAATAGTACCAAGAAGTTTAGTCATTAGATCAACCAATTGTTGAATGTAATGATAATGAACCTCAATATGCCTGAGGCAAGCATGATAAATTGGGTTCTTTACTAATTTAAAGACTGTGTAATTGTTATAGAAAAGTGGAGTTGTAATCTCAAGAAGTTATAGATTACTCGACACTGCGTAACCATACAACTTTATAATTGACATAGACAACTGCTTTGTACATTGGTTCAATAGAAAATAAAGCTACAATATGTTGAAGCTTATTTTGCCATGAACCAATCCCTGGGTCCAAAGAGAAAATATAGCTAGTAGTTGAAAATATGGAAAGTATCAATTGTCATATCCCCATATTAAGGCATTGTTTAAATTAAAGATTTAAACATCATGATAAAGGACGATGAAGCTGCTTTTATAAAATATCAATTTGAATAATAGAAATCATTATATTTATACATTATTTAATAAATAATATTAAATAATATTATTATATGGGTATTTTAATATAATATATTTATATTAAATATAAATACATATTATTATTATATTATAATAAATATGTATTAATATTATAAACTAATGATTATAAATATTATAAGATATTATTATATCATGAATATGTATAGATATTATACTATATATAAAATAAAGATATGAATAAGAGATTAAATATAGGCACTGCCTAAAAAGGAACCCTGATCTATTATAAGGCAGCAAATCTTTCAAAATGCTGTATTATCTCTTTCCACGATTTCTTTATACCTTGGGTTTCAATTAAAATCTCAAACACAAATGTTCTCTTCATATAATAGGAACTTAGCGTGGGGTCCATTCTCCACTATCACATTACGATATATCATTTTCAAAGCTCTCCAATACTTATTAAAATCCACGAATTGTTTGTCTTCAGATTTAAAACACAATCTGAAGCAATTCCCAGCGTTTGGTGGGATTTGGGACCCACCGAAATTTATGAATTTGTCTTAACAAATAAAGACTTATTAACTAATCGCTGACATCATCAATTACTATTCACTAAGTCAACCACCATGTTTAGTAATTGTAATAAGGCAGCAACCATAATAAAAGGGTATGTCTCCTAAAAGGTGGGGACTATTGAAGATCACCGATCAATATATAGGAGGAATCGGTGTCATGTCCCTATAATGATTTATAATTGAATCGTTTATTTAAATAATAAGTTAGCTTTATATAAACTAAATATATAATATATTTATTTATAAATATATTATTAATTTAATTTAATATAAATATTATAAAATATATGAAATATATATATTTAATATAAATATTATAAAATATATATATTTAATTAACTAGATATATTATAAATATAAATATTTTAATATAATATTTATGTGAATAATTAATAAGATATATTATTATATATAAAAATAAATATTATAAAGAGTCTTACCTATTACAGGTAGAAAGTAAAGTAATTTGGAATAAGGCAAAGTAATGCTTGTGAATAAAATAAGATAAAAGAGCTCCCATACTTAATAATAAATATATTTATTTAAATGTTATACTATATATATTATATAAATAATGTACTTTAAAAAGATTAAGGGGAGGCCGAAGGAGGATATTTATAAGTGCAGCAATTAAGTTGGTTGACACTAGGATCACATAAATAAATAATATATTATAAATATATCTAATAATATAAATACAAATATTATTATTATTATTATATTGTAATATAAATATAAATACTACAATATAAACCATATATGATTTATTATGATATAAATGATATAATATAAATAATATATCATTTATTCTAATGATATAATATAAATACAAATAATATAAATAAACATCTTTTAACCTATCCTCTTATCATTTACATATGGTTAGAACTAGTTTTACCACAAAAGGGAATTAATATAAAGTAATAAAAATAATAAGAGGGTAAGTATGTCTTTCACCACCAAGCATAATAAGAGATGTGTCTTTTCGAACATATCCCTTGAAAGGGAAATAAATAAAGGTTGTGAGATACAAGGAAAAGATCATCAGAAGAAAATATAAATTAATATATAGAGATATGTACATCAGTAGTAAAAGGGAGTGAAATATATATTATAAAATATATAAACGGCAACAACAAAACAATAAAAATTATATTACGGCAGCATAGTAGAATTCCAGGTAAAGCTACAACAGGCAAGTAAGTATTTATATTTAATCTATAATTGGTTAAAATAAATAGTAAGATAAAGAATAAATATATATGTATGCGATCCCTATATCAAAATAGTAAGATTATTATATATTAAAGAATAAATATATATGTATGTGATCCCTATATCAAAATAGAACTATACTATGTGAACAAATAGTTGATTGAAAGTACATTCTTAAATAAAGAAACATGATTGAGACATATAGGAACATATATATATATATATATATATATTATGAAAAGAAAAACATAACCATCCCATCACTTCCATTTCCTATAACTATAGGAGAGGCGGTCTTGTTAGGGAAAGGTAGGGTAATTCCATCACGGTGGATTGGAGAGGGTTTAACGCGCCCTAGACAGAGGCGGAGTAATTCCATTCCCAATAGCATTGGAGAGGGTTCAACACACCCTAGACATATAATTTCCCCATCCATGGTTAAGGAATAGAAGGAAGATGATATGGGAAGATGAACTTAGATTATTACTTTTATATTTCTCTATTACTCCATCCTTAAAGGAATGTTAGGTATTGTGGGGAGAGGCAGAATAATTCCATCCGTATTAAGGCCCGTAGGCTGGGACATAGTTTCCCGTAGGTTGGGTTAAGAGATGGTTTCAGCGCGCCCTATACATATAAAGCCTAGTTCTATGAGGAAGAGTAATAAGGAAAATATGCATGATTGAATTATGGAATGTATTATAGAATAGTTATCAATAGCAAGTAACAATTAGGAGATAAATAATCCTTGGAATGATGTAAATACATTATCATTGATCTTATTTGATCTTATTATAAAAAATTATAAATCTATAATATTTCTAATATCTCCTTGAGAATCACTTTGAATGCAGATTCAAGTTTTAGTGCTTCTTCTAGAAAGGGGACATTACAATAGTATCAGAGCAGTGATCCTGCCATCCTGTGAATAGTTAAATAAAAAATTTTTAAAAAAAAAAAATAAATAAAAAAATAAAAAAAAAAAACACAAGAATCAATCGTAAGTATGAATTTAATGAATTGCTGGAATAATGGTGTTTAATACATTGCTAAAATATTTATAAATAAATAAATATTTATGATGCAACATTAAAAAATTAAAAATTTACTTAAAAATATGTAATAAATAATGAGTAAATGAGATAAAAAAAATAAATAAAAATAAAACAACTAAAATATAATTTATAAATAAATATATATTAAACATCTCTATTTAGTTCTTATAAGTAATATATTTCACAAAGTTATTTTCATCTAAGGGCAACCTACGGCGGGTGAAATGGGTGAAAAAAACAAATTAAAATATACGTAAACAATTAACCCAAAGTATTTATGGTGTACATAAACCTTAATAAAATATAGTTATCAAATAAATTATTTATAAAATTTAGTGCTGAAAATTTAAAAGGGTAAATCCAAATTTATAAATTACTATTTTATGGCACTATAGTTTATTAGCTAAATTAATTTGTTACATATTTTATATTATTGGTGAGTGTAATGTTATTTTATATAAGGGAAACCTAATAAATTATAATGTTATTAAATATTACTTTAGGATACCTAAGTATAGTTGCTTGAGGATAAGCAATCTTGAGTGAGGAGGGTTGTCATGTCCCTATAATGATTTATAATTGAATCGTTTATTTAAATAATAAGTTAGCCTTATATAAACTAAATATATAATATATTTATTTATAAATATATTATTAATATGTATTATTAATTTAATTTAATATAAATATTATAAAATATATGAAATATATATATTTAATTAACTAGATATATTATAAATATAAATATTTTAATATAATATTTATGTGAATAATTAATAAGATATATTATTATATATAAAAATAAATATTACAAAGAGTCTTACCTATTACAGGTAGAAAGTAAAGTAATTTGGAATAAGGCAAAGTAATGCTTGTGAATAAAATAAGATAAAAGAGCTCCCATACTTAATAACAAATATATTTATTTAAATGTTATACTATATATATTATATAAATAATGTACTTTAAAAAGATTAAGGGGAGGCCGAAGGAGGATATTTATAAGTGCAGCAATTAAGTTGGTTGACACCAGGATCACATAAATAAATAATATATTATAAATATAATTATATATCTAATAATATAAATACAAATATTATTATTATTATTATATTGTAATATAAATATAAATACTACAATATAAACCATATATGATTTATTATGATATAAATGATATAATATAAATAATATATCATTTATTATAATGATATAATATAAATACAAATAATATAAATAAACATCTTTTAACCTATCCTCTTATCATTTACGTATGGTTAGAACTAGTTTTACCACAAAAGGGAATTAATATAAAGTAATAAAAATTATAAGAGGGTAAGTATGTCTTTCACCACCAAGCATAATAAGAGATGTGTCTCTCCGAACATATCCCTTGAAAGGGAAATAAATAAAGGTTGTGAGATAGAAGGAAAAGATCATCGGAAGAGAATATAAAAAGAGTATCGGATAAATACATATATTTAGATCTGCATTAATTATATATATTTCTGAGTCATAAGTAGGAAATATGTCATAAATTAATATATAGAGATATGTACATCAGTAGTAAAAGGGAGTGAAATATATATTATAAAATATATAAACGGCAACAACAAAACAATAAAAATTATATTACGGCAGCATAGTAGAATTCCAGGTAAAGCTACAACAGGCAAGTAAGTATTTATATTTAATCTATAATTGGTTAAAATAAATAGTAAGATAAAGAATAAATATATATGTATGCGATCCCTATATCAAAATAGTAAGATTATTATATATTAAAGAATAAATGTATATGTATGCGATCCCTATATCAAAATAGAACTATACTATGTGAACAAATAGTTGATTGAAAGTACATTCTTAAATAAAGAAATATGATTGAGACATATATATATTATGAAAAGAAAAACATAACCATCCCATCATTTCCATTTCCTATAACTATAGGAGAGGCGGTCTTGTTAGGGAAAGGCGGGGTAATTCCATCATGATGGATTGGAGAGGGTTTAACGCGCCCTAGACAGAAGCGGAGTAATTCCATTCCCAATCGCATTGGAGAGGGTTCAACGCGCCCTAGACATATAATTTCCCCATCCATGGTTAAGGAATAGAAGGAAGATGATATGGGAAGATGAACTTAGATTATTACTTTTATATTTCTCTATTACTTCATCCTTAAAGGAATGTTAGGTATTGTAGGGAGAGGCAGAATAATTCCATCCGTATTAAGGCCCGTAGGCTGGGACATAGTTTCCCGTAGGCTGGGTCAAGAGATGGTTTCAGCGTGCCCTATACATATAAAGCCTAGTTCTATGAGGAAGAGTAATAAGGAAAATATGCATGATTGAATTATGGAATGTATTATAGAATAGTTATCAATAGCAAGTAACAATTAGGAAATAAATAATCCTTGGAATGATGTGAATACATCATCATTGATCTTATTTGATCTTATCATCAAAAATTATAAATCTATAATATTTCTAATATCTCCTTGAGAATCACTTTGAATGCAGATTCAGGTTTTAGTGCTTCCTCTAGAAAGGGGACATTACAATCGGTGGCATTGTAATGGGGGGAATAATCATCAGCAATATACTAACATCGAATATCATTGGAAGCACAAGACATTACCCTATCTCATCGAACATCATTAAACCATCACTTCTGCATATTGGTCATCAAACAATCTAATCTTCTATCGTTGAGCAGGAACAAATATATCTGCATATTCTACATCAAACTTAATAACAGTGAATAACCAGATAGGGATATAATATGCCATTCGTAATATGAAGAAAGGCTCATCCAATCGAACATCTGCATTTGAAAATAAACCAGAGCAGAAGCATAATACATTTCTGGGAAAAGATAACTTCAATCAGCAAATAAAGCCATAGCCAAATCAAGTGGCATAGAGTTAGAATCTCTGCATAGTTCTGATCTGCCATCAAAGATATTACAGCAGGCACTATAAGAAGACATTTCAACAACAAGCTTCCATTCTTGCATGCTCCATTAATCGAACTGTTATAATACCACAGGTACGACAGTATATTGTTTTCCTTCGCTTGTTATTGATGTTCAGTATAGCACTGCATTTATTTACAGCCAGTCCTGAGCAATATAATTTATGGACACTCATATTCAATACTCACTAACTGTGTAAACTTTATACCATTCATTAACCTCATGTGGGATCGAATTAGGGTGACATGTCTAGTAGGTCATTCATAGTCAATGTATTGGTCTTGGCTACCTAGAGTACCAAGAATTCTCACAGAGGCCTTAGCCTCAAGAATACAACAAGTACTTCTTGAATAAGGATGGGAGACAAACAAAGCCTATGATGGACAGAGGCATGCTACACCCTATCGACTCCATATGGTATTAAGGAATAGTATATGAGATATAGAAGTATATGTTGATAAGATCGTAAAGATAGCATGTGAAATGTCATGATAAATTATGAATAATGAACATATGAATTGCATAGTGTAACAATACCAATAGCTGATTGTAATAGCATGAAATTATTATAAATTATGAATTGTTTACATTGCAACCAATTTAATTAGATTATGCAATGAGTATGAAATATTTATGTGCATTTTCATTATAATGAACTAAGGAAAAGACAAATGAATACAAAGAGTATAAGTACATAAGAGGCATGAATTCCTAAAATAGAGGAAGGCAATAATGTTAATCAACTTGCCACTATGATGAGTAAGGAAGATTAGGGGTGGGCAATCAACCAAGGATAGGTACGGGTTCATTGGTCTAGAGCACCCCTTCGAGCCCTTGTCTCAAGATGGTACCTTAGGGAGCAAGAGGTAGTCTTTTGACTTGAGTGGTCTAGAGAACCCCGAGTCAAAGGAAGGTCCTAGAGTGGCCTGGGTCTAGAGTACCCCTCGAAGGAAGAACGACCTATACCATTGGCATTGCACCCTAACGGATTCACTCTCATAAGAGGGAGGATTTGATTAACAAAGGCCCAAGTAAATCTCTTCTAGGGAATCATGAAACAAATGGTTTATGTTTATAAATAATGACATGTGATTTTAAAGAAGAATTGAATACTAATGTTCTCTTTTGTGAGTTGAAATTGTGTGCAAGGTAAGGACAATTTTGACTTGCGAGAAGGGGACATTACATCAATTGAACTGGCCCAAGCAAAGTCTATATATCCTATCAAATTGAAATCATTTGTCCTTTGATAGAGAATGCCAAAGTCAAGGGGACATTTGATATCACAACACAAGTTTTGCTAATGAACAAGCTTCAATCGAGCTAAATATTGAGAGATAAATAACAACAAAACAAAATCTGATCATGTGGATATAATATATATCAAATTGAACACCAATTATCTATAGAATGATTGATCGAGTGGTGATGAATCATTATATGCTAATAATTTCATCTTGACCTTCATATTGCTAGTGGAAGGATTACAATCAATCATGTAAAACCATTCCAAGAGATTGATAACATACTTAACCTAAGCCATGAAAATAGGATGGTCATGTTGCCAGAACTTTACACCTAAGCAATACTATAGGAGGCCTAGATCAATTATGTCAAAAGAACATAGATTAAATTTCACACACTACTATGTAGTGGCTCCACTACTTGTGTTGCCAAGATCATCAACATAAACAAGAATCACAATTTCATCACCATGGCTTTTGATATAGATATTTGGATCACATAGAATTCGTCTAAATCTAGAATCTTGAAGATGTTGATCAATTTTTATATACTAGGCTCATGGAGTTTGCTTAAGTCCGTACAAAGGCTTAAGAAGCCAACAATCTTGATGATCTCTTCTAGGCACCTTAAATCCTTCCAACTGCACCATGTAGACCCCTTTGTTCGAATCCTTGTTCAAGAAGGCACTCTTCATATCCATCCGATACACCTTCCAACCAAACTAGGCTACTATAGAGAGAAGCAATTGAAATATCACCAACTTTGCTGTAGGAGCAAAAGACTCCTCGTAGTCTATCCTTGCTTGTTGCGAATAGCCTTTTGCAACAAGATGAGTCTCCTACTTGTCCAAAGTACCATCAACTTTATTGTCATCTTATATCATAGCAACATTACTTGAAATCAGGATTGACTTGGCAAACTAAAACTATAAGTGAATTTCAATTACTTGGGAAAAACTCAAAAAACCTCTAGAAACAAAAAACTCAATTTTTGTTATTTCTATCCAAATAAAGGGAAAGACCGCTACTTTCCATTTGACAAAGCCCAAAACAATTTTTTTAATTATAAAACCCGAGTGGGAGTTTGGGGGTGATAGCCTCCAATAGGGTTGAGGGGCAATGCCTCAGGCAGCCCAAATTCAAGCCTTCAAGAGCACAAAGACCTCCATGGCGCTTGCCATTTTTGATAATTTTATTAGTTTTAACCAAGCTCCAAACCCTTCAAAAAATGTGGGTGTCATGGCCATAAAATAATAATTAGGCCCTAATTGAATCAGAATGAAATGATATTAGCTTAAGAACATGTGCTTTCAAGTGTGCACTAATCAATCTAATGTTTGGTTACTTTAATAAAAACAAAATGTAAAAAATATTTTTTATACTAAAAAACAAGTATTTTATAGCAAAATTGAAAAAATTAGTTTATTCAAAAAATCATGATTTATTCGCAAATAAGTTGCAACTAAATCATCCTCAAAAATCTTGCCTGCGATCAATAAAAAATGGCAATGCAATTTAGATCAAATCATCAGAAGGTTGAGTGGTGATAATCATGATTAGTCATGATTTTTTGCCAAGTTCTACTACTATGTTCTATATACCCATTCACATTCAATGGGATTTATACCTCAAGGTGATTCAACCAACTCTTAGGTATGATTTTTCATCAAGGCATCATATTCAACCTGCATGACAACCTCCCATTCAATTTTACCTTTTGTTTTTGCATATCACTATGGTTTAGGCACCTTGAAAAGGTCACAAGAGAGCAAAATGAACACGTTTATTTGAACCAACAATTTGTTTCCCCATCTACTAGGGTTGTGCATTTGATAAAGGAAGTTCATCTTCCCTCACATCTTGAAGACTAGAATAATACCACTTGGATCTCCATCGCTATGTGACTCAAGATTCCTATGGTGAATCAATTTCTAGAGTTGAAGTCAATTGAGTCTTTGTCTTTAATATATATCAACTAGAGGCTGATCCATTGGTAACTGTAATGGAGTACAAGAAGATTTAGAGCTTTATCTTATAAGCAGTGATCCCTAGGGACGCATCCCACATGGATTTCTCTCGAATCCGCCTGCCGGAACGCTTCAGAGACGTGGGGACATAGGCAAAACACCCCCCGGTGTCCCTGTTCAGTGGTTTGTCATGGGGATGTCCTAGGGATGCCCCCTCTACAAGGGGAACGCCCCCTGGGAACATCTTGTTGATTGGGGATGGAATGACATCTTGGAGATGCCCTGCAGTTCCTCGTAGGTCAACGAAATATTAAAACGCGTTGGTCAAAGAAATAAATAAAATCGTGAATCATAATGTTTCAACCCTAAACACGTCAGTCAAAAACAAAATGATTTCATTCCATTTCCATAAGTTCATTCTAACAAGTGAATGTGCGGACCACGATAAACCCTAGCGCGGTTGGAAGTTGAACTGTAATAGGAAGGAAACTTGAAAGTTGCGATTTGTAGGTATGAATGAACATTTTTAAAAATTACTAGTTAATACTAAATAGAATAGGTAGGAAAGTCACAATTTGCAAGTTCAGAACATTTAGAAATTTTGGGGATGGCAGGGAGGGCAGCTAAAATTTTAAATAATATATAATTTATTAATTTCATAAACATTATAACATATGTTGAAACTTGAAAATAGCTTACTTTTGAGTTAAACAAATTGCTTTGCTTGTACACAATATAATTTCAATGTTTGTTGTTGTTTCCTTCTAAAGTCATAAACATAATTTATAAATCAGTTTTTAAAACTATTATTAAATATTATAAAATGCTCAAATTGTTGCCATTTGGCATTTTTGCCATTTACTGAAACATGTACACTTTTCTCTGTTTGTACACTCTGTACCTAAATAACACTGCATTTTAGTCGTTATTGTTTCCTTCAAGAAATCATAGATATAAGATATAAAACAAATTTTCAAATTAATAAATTTTTAACAAACTCGATGTATCAAATCCAAAAATATTTAATAATATTAATATAAGACAAGCTTCAAAAGTTCAATCATTCCACTCTAAAAATGGGGTTAAATTGCTAATATTTAAGATGTACAAAAATTAGCTTTGTAAGATTTGGCTATGGAGATAGCCACACAAGATCTAGAGGCCTAATGGAAAGCACAAAAAAAGAGAAGATCAATATGACAAGAATAAATTGTGTTCCTATCAAGAATGCAAATACAACAATATACAACAATACTATCACCATATGATATGATATGACATACCTTGCTTATAAAGGCAAGGTTGAGAGATAAGACTAACTAGGATGATGACAATTGTCTTAATCCTATGACATGTGACAACTAAAGTATAAGGTCACATGTGTAGGATAAGATCACATGACAACTAGAAACATCTAGAAATATCCTAAGTCAACTTAACATGTGAACATGTGTGAATAGGTCCTAACTAATAACTAGTTAGATAATGTGCTAGTTCACACTACAAAGGGAAACCGGATAGGAAATATCCTTGTTCACACCAACACTCCCCCTTAAGTGCAACTTAGGGAGAATGAAACACATGCAAGATGCAAAGATGCAATGATGGGCCTCGGCTACAAGGCCATGTTAGGTACCCATGTACAAAACAATCTTTCTCAAACAGAGAAAAGGAGAAAAACCCGTAGGAAAAAACCCCTCTCCAAAAGAGAGAAGACACAAAAAAGATGCTCTTTATAGTATGAGAAGAACAAAACCCCATGCGAGTAAAAGTCCCCCCTATAAGAGAGAAGAAGAGAGACCAAGTAGCCCCTCTCAATGTAGAATCTCCTGCACTGATGGTAGATGCTTGGCAATGAATGTTGAAGATGATCCAAGGCCGTCGAACAACGTTCCTCCCCTTGGGAAGAAACAAGACGAAAGATGTATGCAGGAAGTCTTCCCATTCCTGAAAGGAATATGAAGGAAGAAAATGCAAGATGTATGAAGTCTCTGAACTCTGCTCAGGTGTCGCCATGTCGATGCCAAAAGAAACCACAATACAATCAGATGTCCCAGGCCAATCTAAAGAAAGTGACAATCCAGAACCTAATGGAAACGGATGTTGAAATGATCCAAAGACAATGAAGATGACTCCTCCAAATGCTGCTCAAGGATCTCCAACCCAATGCCAAACTGTGACAAATACTGATAAGATGAATCAGGTACCATGCAAGATTCTGATGTAGTAACCATGGATGTATGGTGCTCACCATAGGTAAGACAACTGGACCAATGAGAATCTGGTACTTCTGCAAAAGGTGTCAACATGAATGGTGACTGAGTTGAAACTGTCAACTCATGAATATCTGCAGAATCTGTCACTATGAAAGCATGTGTAGATGGAGAAAGAACAAGAGGGTCAGAATGTTCCCTCATCACATCCGAGGAAGAAGAATCAACTCCATAGAAGTTGTCATCAAAGAGGAGATGAATGTCCTCAATAGTGTCCTCCAAATCTACAATGTGAGACTCCACAAACAAGAATGATATGTTCGATAAATAGGAATCCCAATGAGGTGGACCAGGAAGATTGATATGATCATGTTGCACTAAATCATTGGAAACCATGGATGTAGCAACACTGGATTCGAATGGAGTAACAGGTGATGGAGATGAGATCTCAATGCATGTCGTTTGACTACACTACTCATCCATGAATGATGTGTCCACACAAGATGTCTGAGTATGAACATCAGATGTATCGTTAGATGATGGATTAGAAGAATCTGGCAAACTAATGCCTTGGGCAATGCAAAGTTGTCTCAATTGATGAAGTTCAATTTCTAATCTTAGATCATCAAGTTGCCTTTCTATGCATTCATCAATTGTATGTCTTTTCTTCCCACAGTAATCACATTTAGCTTTCCAAATATTAGGAGCCATGATTACAACCAACAAAAAACAAAAGTTCACCACAAGAGTACGCCCCAAATTCACTCAATCAATAATCCCCCCCAACAAATTATGATCTTGGCACTTTATACTTAGTGCAATTACAATTTCCACTAGCCAAAAATAGTGAAGTGGTCTTTTGATTTTGGTACATGCAAATGCCAAATTAGGCCATAAACTGAAAGTACAATTTTGATCTAAAATGAGATCAATTCGATTACATATATGAGAAGTACTCAAAAAAATATGCACTTTCAAAAAAACTTTCACCAAAAAATGTTACCATATGAGCCCAAACGGAGCCCCGAAAGTTCCCAAAACGAGAACTGCTCAGCAATAGTGATGAAAAATTGCAATTTCTGGAAAAACCAGACACCAAAATCAAAATCCATCTGCACCACTGTGAAGTCTGTGAAATTTTGCCTCAAATAAAAATAAACTGCTCCAAAAAAGGAGACCAGATGACTGAGAAACAAGCTTGCAAAGATCAGGTGCCAAAACAAAATTGCATTTTGGAGGGGGGTCTGAGTTTGAAAATTCTCCTTCCACTAAATTTGGCGAAACTGCCGCCAAATATAATGAACTTGCTAACTGTGGAGGCCTGCCAGTTAAAATAGAACTCTGCCAGATGTAGAGGACCTTAGATAAATTTGGAACCCTGTCAGAATAGTGGAGCCGCCAAAACTCTGCTAAATTCGGCTGGGTCTGCCAAATATGGCACAAAGAGCCCACTAGTGGAGGCGCTAAATTCGGATTTGAATTTTTATTTGCAGAGTTTTAAAAAAATATTAAAAAGATCTTTTAAAGTCCGAATGGACTGGCGGCTTACATAGGCCACAAGGGCCGATTAACTGGGGACTTGTGTGGGGGTAACCCCTACCACGTAGGCTTAAGAGGCCACGAGGGCCCCACGCCCCACAAAGGGGTCTGTAGCCTATGAAAAAGTCCACAGACCTAAGGAAGGTTGCGACCTTTAATAAAGGTCGCTGACCTTTAAAAACATCTGTTTATAATTTAAAAAAAAAAAAAAACTTTGAATCTGTAGAGTCACGTGCCCAGTGCCGTACAAGGGTCGACAGGCCGGCGCAGGTAGTACCTATCGGTACCCTTAAATTTTGTTAAATTTTTTTTTTTTTCACATTAGACTTAAAAAAAAAAACTGCGAAATATTTAATAAGATTTTTTTTTATTTTTTATTCACAGAAAAAGTACCTGGCAGAATATTTTTCATAGGGAATATTCTGTGGAATATGCCTGTCCGTACGGTCAAATAGGAGTTTTTTTTTTCTAAGGGCCCGAGGCAAAGTGCTCCAAATCCAACGATTGACAGTCAATTTTTAGGTTCTTGGGCCTTCTGGACGCGATGGCAGGGTCAGATTTGATCCAAAATGCTCCAAAAATGTAGCTACCTCCTAGATTTGGTAACCACCTCCTAACTTCAAACCCTTGTAGATCTAGCCTCCAATGCCCAATTTGGACAAATCAAAAGGTTAAACTGACTTTCTTGGATACCTTGAACTCAATGGTGAGCTCAGATTTGCACCAACATGTTCCAAAATGAACCTGCAATACAAGGCCACGAAGAGAAAAACCTTCCAAATCTAATATTTCTATCAAGTTTTCCTGATTCTCGAGGTCATCATATGATGCAAGAGAAGAGCATACTCAACTTTTCAAGATCCACCATGATTTGCATCATAGATCTCTCAAAATACTAACCAAAGACACCCTACAAGCTCTAATACCATGTAAGATTTGGCTATGGAGATAGCCACCCAAGATCTAGAGGCCTAATGGAAAGCACAAAGAAAAGAGAAGATCAATATGACGAGTAAATTGTATTCCTATGCAAATACAACAATATACAACAATACTATCACCATATAATATGATATGACATACCTTGCTTATAAAGGCAAGGTTGAGAGATAAGACTAACTAGGATGATGACAAGTGTCTTAATAGTTAATACTATGATGTGTGACAACTAAAGGATAAAGTCACATGTGTAGGATAAGATCACATGACAACTGGAAACATCTAGAAATATCCTAAGTCAACTTAACATGTGTAAATAGGTCCTAACTAATAATTAGTTAGGTAATGTAGCTAGTTCACACTACAAAGGGGAAATCGGATAGGAAATACCCCTGTTCACACCAAGCTTCAATAGTGTTAAAAATTTGAAATTTCCAACGACTGAGCTATCTGACAAACTCGGCGAGTACTCGCCAAATTTTTGCTCTGGCGAGTAATAAATTTTATGTTTTTAAAGAAATTTAAGTTATTGTTTTGCCGAGTTTTTTGCCGAGTCACAAATTTTTGGTCTGCCGAGTTTTTACTGAACCTGAGTTTTCCAACTATGCATCAGAGGTTAAAAAAATGATGCATTATCATATTGAAAATGTATTTGTGCTGAAAGCCTCAAACTAATAATTGTAAAGAACACATGAAAACATTTTTGATTTTACCTTTTTCTTGTTAAAAGTTTAATTTTACCTTTTATATTTCTTTAGGGTTTAGATTTGCTGAGTGAAGATGGATACATTCAGTGTGAATGCTGATTTTGATTTGGAGAATGAAATTGATGAGGAAGCAGGCAGCCAAATGGAAACCCCAAGTAGAACCACAAACAGTTCAAGTGTGGTTGCGAGTGTATTAAAATCCGATTGCGCTTCAGAGTAGTCACAATATGCCAAAGGGCCATTTAACAAGAACAAACCTTTACAGTAGTTTGCAACAATAGTGGACACAAATAAAGCACGTAATTCAGGCGGAAGTCGAAAATGGAAATGCAATATTTGCCCAATTGGTTCTTGGAATGGTAACATAACGAGGACCAATGCACAATTTTTGCATATTCTTGGTAAAGGAGTTGGGGGTTAGCTAGCACTTGAAATGAGGGTTGAGATGATCAAATTATTTATAGGGGAAATCACTACATCATCAGTTTCTAGTTCACCGACATGAGGAGGTTCAGGTATACCACCTTCATATCTATCATTTGGGGTGAGTGTAGTGGAGTCAAGGGGGAAACCGAAAGCTACAAGTTCATCCTCATCAAACCCAATTACAAATATGTTCAATGTGGAAGGGAGGCTGCAGATGAGGCCATTGTCAATTTCTACTTTGGCAGTGACATTCCTTTCCATGTTGCTCGATCTCCTTTGTACAAGGAAATGCTTGAGAAGGTAAGCAAAGCTGGTCTTGGTTATGTGGGTCCTAGTGAGACTAGATTGAGAACCACTCATTTGGAAAAAAGTTATTCCAAGGTTAACTTGTTGACGGAGGAGAGGAAGGCCAAATGGGTGACACATGGTTGCAGCATAATCATAGATGGGTGGACAGATATTAGACACCGTCCACTCATCAATGTTATAGTTTCATGCATTGATGGACCTTACTTCTTGCGAGCGATTGATTGCTCAAGAAAATGCAAAGATGTCGAGTTTCAGTTTTAGATCCTAAGAGAGGCCATTGAGGAGGTTGGTCCTCAAAATGTAGTGCAAGTGATTGTTGATGCAACAAATGTTTGTAGGGCATCGAGTATGCTGGTTCAATCTACATATAAGCACATCTATTGGACCCCTTATTGTGTGCATGTTATGAACAATGCACTCAAAGACAGTGGAAAGATAGGGTGGGTGAAATAGGTGGTGGGGGATACAAGGGAGGTGCAAATGTTTATTTGCAACCACCACATTTCATTGGCATTATTTTAGACCTTTGGAAAGAAAGAACTCCTCAAACTAGTTGAGACTCGATTTGCTTCCTATTTCATTCTATTAGAAAGGATGCTTGAGTTGCAACAACCATTGCAACCTATGGTTATGACACAAGATTGGAACAAGTGGATGGAGTCAAAGACTGAGCAAGGGAAGAGGGTGAAGGAGATTGTGATCAATGATACTTTTTGGTTGAATGTGAGATACATCACATCTTTTGTACAACTTGTTTTCAATGTCATCAGATTTGGGGATTTTGATAGTCCTAGTCTTGGGGAGATGTACGAGTGCATTGATAGCATATTTGGCCACATGAAGGCCGCCATTTGTGCAAAAGACCCCACTCTAGAGTTGTACAATGAGCATATTCACCCCATCATCCAAAAAAGGTGGAACAAGTTGACTGTTGAACACCCCTCTACGCATGGCTGCTTATGCTTTGAATCCAAAATGGTATGTGGAAAGAATCGGTAGCGTTCTTCCTTTTAATGATCACAAGGTGGGGAATGGCCTCATGAAAGCCTTAAAAAAATGTATAGTTTAGAGGAAGCTTCATTGATCAGAGTTGAGTGGATTAAGTTAAAGGAATTAGATGGCTATAAGACTTCGGCAAGGATTGACAGACACACTTTGGCATAGGAGAAGCCAGTTAGTTGGTGGACAATCTATGGACCTCCAGGACCATTGCACACACTTGCCATTTGTCTTCTCTCACAAGTCTCTAGTTCCTTAGCTATTGAGAGGAACTGGTCCACATATAGCTTTATCCACGCTTTAAAGAGGAACAAACTTACCTCTGTGAGAGTGGAAAAGCTCATTGCAATGCATAGTGCCTTGCATCTGATTGATCGCAAGACAACTCAGTACATGCATAGCCTAGCGCAGAGGTGGGGTGTAGAGCTTGAGGAGCCACGACAACTTGATGATGACCACGATGTGCAGAAGGCGTTGGAGGATCCACATTCTTCTGATAGTTCTAGTGATGAGGAGTTTCACATATGGAGCCGTTGATGATGATAATTCTGATTTTTGAGCTTTTCGGCATTTTGCTCAAACAAAAAAAGCTATAAATATTGTTTTTGGCAATTTAATTTTGTCATTTTGATGCTTGTTACTTGTATAATGAGATTATGAGACTCTACTTGGTACTTTGAACTTTCAAACTGCTTTAAACTTGAATATTTCAATTTGAAATGGATTCCAATTTTCAGCTATTATGAGTATGAACTATGAAGTATGATGATTCATGAATGATCATTGATATTCAATTGTTCAATGTTTATTGTGAATTTTTGTTTAGTTTAAGTTACCTGTATCTTCTTTTAATTTTTTAACTTAAATATATTTTTATTAAAATATATTGTTATATAGCCGCCCCCTCGCCATCCCCAAAATTTTGGAAAACTTTTGCCGTCCCGGAAACCCATACCCCCATCCCCCCGTCCCGGAAACTTAGAAAAACACTACTTTTAACGGAACCACAACACTAGTTTCAGATTGATCACTGACAACTTGTTGGTTAAGATTACAATTAAAGAAAGGTTTTGGTTCTTTTACATCATCATCCCAACTATGACTTTTATTAGTGGAAGTATTAGTGAGTCTATATGCCTTGGATTGTTCACCATACCCAATAAAGAAATATTTGAAGCTTTGAGAATCTAATATACTTTTTTGACTATCAAGAATCAAAATATATGTAGTTAAGCCAAAAACACTAAAATATGTTATCTTTGGGTTGAGCCTAGATTTGGATTCTTCAAGTGTGATCTTGCAAGGCTTTGCACAAACTTTTGTTTAGGAGATCTATCATCGCGTTCATTGTTTCTCCCTGTATTTGTATGACACACCTTTATTGTACATCATGCATTGGGCCATCTCCATGATAATCTTGTTTCTCCTCTCAGTCACTCCATTTTGCTGAGGTGTGTATGGGGTTGTCAACTGTCTCTGAGTACCTTCCTTCTCGCAATAGTCCTGAAATTGGTTTGAAGTGAACTCAACCCAATTATTTGATTTTCAACCAATACTTTGAATTTGACAAATGTTCTACAGCAATCAAATGTTTTCTTTAGAAAGTATACCCACATTTTCTTTGAGAAATCAACCAATAGAAAAAAGTTCCTTACTTTGAGGATTGTTGATGATTTCCAAGATGGCTCACATAGATTTGCATGAATGAGATCTAAAGATCCCTTTGCACGCCATGACCCTTTTGTAGGAAATGAATTCTATTTTTTATTACCAACCAAACACCCAGTATATGTATTCTATTTCTTCTGGATAGATGACAATTTGTGAACCATGCTAGGTTTGGTTAGTTTGACTAAATACTAAGGGTTGAGATGACCATATATCTCATGCTATAAATTGTTATTGTTGTCCTCTACAACTAAGGCATGCAAATTAACTATGACAAGATCAATTAGCTTGTACAAACCACTTTGCCCAATGCTTAGGACAACCATTTTGTCCTACTTGACATTAATCACAATATACTTTTTTCCACAAAAAATCACAATGTTAGAATTTTTTTTAGCCAACTAATAGACAAAAGATTCTTGTTCATATCTGTAACAAACTTAACATCCCTCACTATGAATTTTATTTCATAATTGGATACAATCCAAACATCCTCAATCCCTTCTATTGCATGTGTTCTATTGTCACTTAAAGAAAGATGATATGAAGAACTAGAATCAACAATAAACCTGACAAACCAATAAATTGCAGTAGGTGAAAACTTGAGATGCACTGGAATCAAAGAACCATCAATTGGTTGTATCACTACTGTCTCAGGAAGGCACCATTAATGCATACTCTTCCTCTTTGGAGTCTTGCTCCACCTCAACTACTGCATTAGCCTAAGCCTGCAACTTCTTGTGGGTGATACATCATATTGTTGTTTCCATAGTTTCTTTTTGATATGCCCAAAACTATGACAATGATAAAACTTGACTTTGTGTTTGTACTGTGAATCAGAAGTTTGAACTTTTTTTTCGCTTTGCCTTTTTACTGTGCAACAACTGCACACTAGACTGCCATTTGCATTTGTTTCTATTCTTTTTACAATAGATATGAACTAATTTTTTCAAAGGTGAGAGTCTAACTCTTTGCCAATAAATGCAAAATCTTCACAAAAGTTTCAAATGACAATGGAAAACTATTGATGACTAGAGAAACCATATCATTTTTGTCTGCTGGTTTGTTAACAATGAAGAGTTGATCTCTTATGTCTTTCATCTTAAGTAGATGCTTAGAAAGTGACCCATCTTCACCCAACTCTGTGGAAAACAATGGATTTTTCAAGTACAAAATGCTACCTTTTTTAGAAATTTGATACTTGTTTTTAGATTCCCAAAGATCATTAGTGGAAGTGGATTTCCGAACTTCTAGGATCAAGTCATCAGAAATTAACATTTTTAACAACAGGGCTTCTATATGATGGTTATCAAAATCTCCAAGATTTGATGCTGTTTTGGTTTCTATTTTTAGGATTATTCTATCACAATTCTTATACTCAGCAATAGTGAGCATTTTGTGACTCCAAACCTTAAAGTTTTGGTTTGTCAATTTTTGGGCTTCACAGGAAATGAGATCTTGAATATTTGCCATGACTATAGAACCTAGGGTTTACAGGAAAAAAAATGCAGACCTTGAAAAAAATTTGCCAAGTAATGCAGATTTTTCACAAAAAAAAAAGTATGAATTTGTATTTTTGTAGAAATCATTTGCAAAGTGTTTGAAAAAACTCGGCATCCAGATTCCAAATATTGTGCCTTAGACTGTATTTATTGTTTCTCTGTCTTGAACTTCTTTGTGAAAGTCAGCCCTTGATAGAAGGTCCTTAACAGCAACCTATCAGCTTAAAATAAGTTAAATTGGCCCTTGACATACTGTTAAAGTCAGCCCTCAACAAACAGGGACAGTCGGCTCTCTTAACTTTGTTAGGTCGGCCCTACGAAAAATCTTCAATCAGTCGGCCTTTTCTTTATTTGATAGTTGGCCCTAACACATTCTTTGATAGTGAGCCACTCCTTTTGACAGCGATTTGACAGTCCTTGACAACAGATTTAACAATGATTTGATCCCTTTGAACAGCACCTTTAACAACAATAGCGATTTGATCCTTTTCTCCCTCCAATCCCCTCTTCGATCATCTTCTCCTTCAAATTGGTTTAGTGGAAGAATGAATGCACACAGTTTGAGGGAATTGTATGGCACTTACTTCAATGAGTGTATGCTTGTATTTATTATTGGATGGAGAAGTTACATTGGTGGTTGTAACGTACATCATAAATTCCTTTTTAGATATAAGTAATGTAGTGTTATTATATATTTTAATATAAGCAATAAATGCATGTGTTCAAGTGTAGTCTAACATTATGTCTAACAATACATAATATCTGATATTTGGAAGAGGCTTTCCCTTTTTATGTTAACACAAATTCTAGTATAACAAAGGAACCAAGGTTTCAAAGTTAATTCAGAGGCAGCTGTTAACTCACCTGCTGTGTTCCTAAACTATCAACAGAAAACAAAGTGAGATGAACTAAATAAGTACAAAAATGAGGGCACAATTTTGAGCTTGTGAATCTTAAGGCTCAAACGCTTCCACCCACTTCTTGAAATCGTTTGAGTTTGAACCTTAGCTATCAAAGGAGCTCACTGAGCTCACACCACAAATCACCACCCTTGGTGTGTGCTACTGCAAAAGTTGCATCCATAATGAATGTGGTCTTTCTGACTTGGGAATTTTTCTAACCACAAACAACAACGAATGGTTATTAAAGGCCCAATTTCGTCAGTTCAACATACCCAACAAAAGGGTTTGCACTTCCCAAATGGGCATTGGCTAAATAGGAAGAAGAGGCAAGCATATCCAGATTAGAATGGCATTGAGAAGATTGTCTGTAGGGTTGAAGGCAGGCGTCCATGGTTTCACGAGGAGGCCACATTTGTTAATGTATTCTAGATTAAGCTGCACAAGTCTTTTTATTACCAACATTTCAAGTCTGTTGTAAGACTCATTAGAGGGGAAAGAAGCCTTGAATTTCCGCTTCTATGTTGGCCTAGAGGAAACATACATGTGCTTGAAAAGAATCTTTAATTCCTCTGGAGTTCTTGGATTTTTTCAGCCTTTGATGACAAAACAAGCATGAAATATCCTTTTGGCATGATTAACACATCAACAGAACCTTTAAGCTTCCAATTTTGCTTCATTCAAGTTTTCAAGGTTTCGAGCCTAAGTACATTCCCATGAAGTGATAGATCAGAGCTTGTCCTTTGAGATGCCATAGTTGATGCACTATTTCATAAATGGAAAAATGAAGTCCTTGGGAATTGTCCATTTTCTGGCAGCAGTCATTTGTCATCTGTACTGGGAAGTTAGGCCTTATTGTTGTTTCTGAGCATGCTGATGTGAAATTTTTATTAGTGCGTCTCAAGATAGGGAATGTCTGGTGTTTATGCTCTTATGGAAAACGGGGAGAAGAAGTGGAGGCGGCCATGACCTTCCTACTTCAAGATGGAAACCAAAAAAATTGATATATCTCTTTTAGGAAAAATGCAATGCAAGAAATGTGAAATCTGCAAAAAACCTAGGTTTTAGGATGAAGAATGGGGAGGGAAACTAGTTGAACCACAACTCAGAGTAAAACTTCATTTAGATCCATCATCAACCTTTGCTTGTTCTGATATATATTCTTTGACGCTTCCCTTATCTCACACTTTTCTCCAGCCGTTTGAATACAGAGTAGATGGCTTCTTTCTGTAGTGGCAGCTTGTTTGGGTTCCATAACACGAGTTTAGTAAAGATACATATAAAAAAAGTTAATGTATAAGATTAGTGGTCTCATAAAGTTTAATAGTGATAAGATTTTAAATTTTGATTAAATGAACTTTTAATCTAGTGGATAGGATAGTAAAATTTAAGCGGGGCTAAAACTAAAAAGTGCAAATGCAGGAAAATGCCTACCAGAGCAGTTAAGTACTATAGACTGGATGAGAATGCTATTCCCAAGGGTGGACCAATCCGATCGACATATATATTGATAAAAATAACTTCATATATATATGATCATTCATATTCACTAGATGATTCACACAACTGTATTATTTGCTTACATTCAAGAACTCCAAAGGAGGAATTAAAGATTCTTTTCTGTAATGTCCCCTTCTAGTAAGCCAAAATTTTTCACAACCTTGCACAATTTCAACTTAGTAAAAGAGAACATTAGTATTCAATTCTCCTTATATTTCAATATATCCCGTTAAGGTTAATGAACACTTATCAATATCAATATCAAATTCATATACTTTCATTTTGCCATTTAGGGTTAGTAACCTCATACACAAACTATAATAATTTCCATTTCTTAAATGCATTTCACATTCACATTGCTTTCTCATATAGCTTGTCCATGATATATCTCGGGAGGGACATCACCTAGACTCGAACGTTAACCAGCTCTATGTCACCACCCTATGAGAGTATGACTTAATTAAGGTGCTAGTGTAACCATCCCATACGGAGGCCCAAAGGCTTCACACAACACCCGGTGTTCTTCGCCATTTGGCTCGAGGGACTTCATGCAATACCCGGCATTCTTCATCTAGTCGAGGGTCACCTACTGTAGGGCACATAACTATGCAAGTTATACCTTAGGCCCAAGCGCTTCACATAACACCCGGTGTTCTTCGTCTCTTGGCTCAAGGGACTTCACGCACACCCGGCGTTCTTCGTCCAGTTGAGGGTCACCTAGGTCCAATATACCGCCCTTCCTTAACTTACATCCTGCTCGAATGATGATAGAGGGGTTAAAGGACAAGTCCGATTGTCAGCTCCGAGTATATCATGGGTTTGCTTGTCATTATCGTTTTACCAAATTTACTTGTTATTACCATCTTGTGATCCTCATGGATCACAAGATAGTACCATTAATCATTTCATACTATCTCTTTATTTCCATTCATTTGGCATCATACTTGCCATAATCATTTATAGGATATTATATCCATGATGTGTTCATATTCAAGGATATTGCATTCACAATGGTAAGTCATTCTATTTTATCATATCTATACATAATCATTCTATGTTTCTTTTATTCATCTCTTTCAATTATGCTTATAAGAACTCTTTTCTCTATGATAACTTTCTAACATGTTTCCTTATCATATCAATGATGGCATCTACTTCTATTCATGAACATCTACTATGTCATTCATTAACTTTACTATTCAATTCATGTATGTGAGTATCTATTATATTCAGGCATTATCATTCAACTATTCTAAATGCATTTAACATTTTTTCTATTCTTTACATTCAACATATTATGCATTCTATTCACTTATGGCTGAGATAAATTGCAATTATGAGACATATAATTATTCATCCCTTGTAATCGAACATACCTGTGATTTTTGCTGAGTAGGGACACTTGAATTTGCTGATAAGATTGATAATTGATGGAGACTGCAGATATATATATATATATTAATGTTTTTTTCTTCTTCTATTTCTGTTCCTTCTTATTTCATGCCCTCTTCTCTCTCCCTATATATATCTTTATATCTTTATGATGAGAGACATCCCTTAGAGAGGGTGATGTCTCTTCAAAGAATCATAACCTTTAATATAGGTGGCTGCCTCTTCAAAGACTAATCGCGGCCCTTTTAACATTGCTTGATTGCTCCTTAATAATTACAATTTTATTTATTAAAAAGTCCAACCGTAATATGCTGATCGCAGCACTTCTGCCATACGGTGCCCCTATAAACAACTTTATTTATGTTTAAGCAAAACTCCAATCTAAACAAAGATCGCTGTCCTTCTACCGCATAACTATTAACTTTTGTCAAATATAATCGCTTGGCACTTTTTGTCTTATTAAGGTTTGCCTTATATCAAAATAAATTATAATTTATATTTATGTTTATATATATATATATATAGCTATATTTATTAATATATTATCTCATAATGATTATAATCATGATAATATTTAAATTGTTAATATTAATATTTATATTTGTTATTTATATATATATATAATATAATATTTATTATTTATATTTATCTAATATATATTATATTATAATTAAGATTGATAATATTATATTTGTATTTATATTTATTATTTATAAATACAATAAATATATTATATTATTTAATATTATTGTATAATAATAATATTATAGATGTTTATTAATTATTATTATATACATGATTATCATCAAAAGCGACTTCTTTGTCTTTATCATTAATTTAAATAATGTCTTAATATCGGGACATGACATTTTCAAGCACATGTATGGTTTCTCTAGGGTGACATAGAATCTGAAATCCAAGGCTTGTTTCCCTGCTAATGAGCCTTGTAGGAGACTTGAAATGTTTGTAATAAAAAGATTTATGGAGATTAATCCAAATATGTTTACCCTTCTATCTGATAAATGAATACTTGCAACAATGAACATAATTAACAATGCATATCAGATAGAGGAGTAAAAGTATATTTTTATTCGCACATGAAAGTGTTACAAAAGTATACTAGAAATGGTCGGCCAAGGATCAGAGTCAATCAGACTAGATCATACTGCTTTCCTTGACGATACAAAGACTATTTAAAAGACCTGACGGTTGCCAAGAGGAACACAACCGTCGACTAATTGACTCCGACTAATTGACTCTTGTAACTACCCGTAAGCCGACAAACAATTAATACATAGTTGGATAACCCATATTATCAAATATAATAAGTAGCATTATACAATGACTACATCATCCGCCTCGAAAGAAAAAAGTTATCTTCTAGACGATAGAAAACAATGAAGCATCAAGTAACATCAGGTGAGGTCCAAATCGGTGATGACGTGGTAGGCGAAGAAGAAAATCTATGGAAAGATTGAACGACACAGAGTAGAAGTAGAACCGACACATCTAGAATGTATGCCAGTAGACGGTGAATGTTGAAGACCAAACACATAAGGAATCCAATCTGACGACACATTGGAGTCGGAAAAAGCTTCACCCAATCCATCATGGAACCCAGATGATACTGTATACATGTCCAAATTAGCCTCATCAAGAAAATCCTCTGTAGCACACCTAAGTTGATTTGCAGGCACTTCAAAAGTATTCCTAGTAGGAAAATCTGCTGTAGTACTCCCAAAGGCCAGGGAAGTGCCTTCTGCTAAGTCACCAATTTTAGTGTTTTCAACAACATAGGCTGAGGAGCAACTAATCATGAAAGGATGTACATCAAAAATCTTTGGTACGATAGAAAGGGTAATTGTAATGGTACAGTTAGAAAAATGAAAGAAGCCGTACACCATGGAAAATTCCCTTGCCGTACTTTGAAAACATTGTAGGTTGATCGTACGATGAAAAACATCCCCTACCGTACGGTGAACAATTTGCAATGTTTGGTAAAGAAGATTTATAATCTCCTTTGAAGTCCGTATGGCGATATCCCTCATATTCTGCTGTACGATAGGAGTTTCTCTTTTAAAATTTTTAATTGGATTGTTATGGATATATCAGATGGTCAATAGGTCCCTTGCAATTTGTACGATGGAGTTTGGAGAAAAAAATTTAAATTTTTGTTTCTTCGTCAAATTGTCCTTCCTTGGTATGCTGTACCATAGGGAAAAAGAGAGTTTCAATATTTAATTTTTTTGGGAACATTTTATTATTTTTAATTTTTTTTCTTTTTCATCCTCTTTAAAAAATTTGAACTTTTATTTTTCTCATTTTCTCTATTATTTTTTTCGTTTAGCTTTTGTGGGACTCACCTCTTTTTTTCTTATTAATTGCAATATTTTTCTTTTTCTTTTTGACTCGTGCGATACTTTTTTTTTTCCATAATTTTCCTGTGAAGTTGTTTTGATTTGACAAGTATTTGCACGCTCTGTTGGTTAACAGATTTCTCATTTGAATTTTATACTCTCTTGCCCACTGCAATGACAGTCTGGCCAACAGTTGAGTCACTTGCAATGATTAGTTGCAAGTGCTCTCTACTTGTTTTACAAGGCGTAGCTACCTTCGAAAAATTTGCAATGAATGAAAGCTGGGTATGCTTTTAACTTGAAAGCAGAAAAGGAAAGACTAACACCTACCCATAACCATGAAAGCAAATACGATTCATTAAATCAGAATAAAGTGAATGCAAACAAATGATACACAGTCCATCTACTCCACATCCACAAACAATACCCAGGAAGAGAAAAGAACAGCAGAACCCCTTTCAACAAATGGATTAATCTGAATTCAAAGTTTCAGAAATAACACACACACAGTCTCATATAACAGAATAAACACTGAAGAGTGGCTACAAAGATTCAAAGTTCATTTGCAATCAAAAAGGACATTAACAAATACACAGATCAGAAATATCTCTTTATTTCTCCAATGCCAAAATGTGAGTATTAAACCTCCACACTCCTGTACAACAAAACTGTGTTGAAAAGAAAAATCCAGCTGCTCCCCTGTTCCCGAATAGCAGAAAAGATCCCCTGGTTCTTGGCCTTTGATGAGTTTATAAAGGCTTTTCCCGTGTAATTGATTCTTGAAAAATTCGTTATAAAAGAAGTCTTATTTTCACTCCCGTAACATTTTCTTGATGGCGCTTGGTATCCTTCTTTGAAAATCGAATGATTTTTCACTTTCTTGATTTTAATGTGGCCCCACTTTAACATATCTCTTTAGTTTATCATAACATTTTATTTCACATTTTACTCGGAACCTTTATTTATGTTTTTCCTCAATTGTTTCTGGAGATCTGAATCGACATAAAACTTCTTTCCCGAATGTGCTGCAACTACAATTTTGCTTGTAAGTTCCTCTATATCAACACATCCATCACCAATGTAACCATTTTGAAACATACCCATTCTATTGTGTGGTTCGATTCCATGGTGCTGCATTTAGCTTGCGAAAGGTACTCAGATACCATTGTTACTGCTAGAAGCACAAAGAGGAATGTGAAATACAAATTTCCCATATGCTTAGGATATCTCAGGACCCGATTATCTAGCAAAGCTGGATTTGGTCCCCACAGGTCATTGGTCCTCCTACTAAGGACAAAAGATTCCTATAAGCAAGGAATGGAGTATGCTGTCCAGTGTGCAGCTGGTTCTACAATCACCCTTTCCCTTTGCATATAAACAAGTGTAAAAACCATTCTTGTTTACACATCCTCTCACCTGTGGTGGAAGGCAATGATTTATTTGTGAAATATCACATTCATTTATATCAGTGCACTAGACATTTGTCTGGTAACTACCACCTTTATACTCCTCATCACATATGCACACCTTATAGCCAAGCATCCCAGTAACATCAAAGTAATGAGCATTTCTTGAGCAGATAAAATTACCCATTTGTTTTTCAGAGGAACAAGAATCAACTTTAATACCCCAATCGATCTTGAGACCATAAGCACTAGCTCCAATTCTTCCTTTATTAGGACACTGTATCTTGAAAGTCGTGGAATGTAATTTTACACCAGCTAGTCGCACTTATTTTGAAGTTTCTGAAGCCTCTTCAATAGATACATGCCGTGTATCCCCTGTATCCACTGATCAATTCATACAGATATTTTCTTCATGTTGCCAACGCCAACCATTTGAAACAATTGCCTTAAGGAAAGAATAATGTTTGTGTAAATGACAACCTGTATCATCATATCCCTCATCAATTGGAGTTTGCACGCAAAGCCCACGACGTGGATCAAAGCTGCTTTATTTATAGACTCATGCTATCCTTAAATTTAGATGACAATTGCTCCATTCCCCTAGATTCGTATGCTTCTAGAAGACAACGCGCCATGAGGAACACTCCAAACTATAATAATTAACAAAAGTCACCATTTCATATGCTTCAGAGGTCACCCACAATTGATTTGGGAGCTCTCATTTAGCACGGCCTCGAAGAATGTTGGCGCAGGTTGTGGAGATGCTAACACTTGCATTAGGCGAAAGTCCCTAAAGCCTTTTTGACAAATCCATTTTGTGAATCCTGCAATCACGGCACATGAGATCACATTTGTTTAAGGTATTGCGTTAAACATTCCATGCGTGTTGTCTATGCTTCCATATACGCATACATCTTTGATGAAAATCCACTTTCAATTGTGCTTTGATGTATATCCACACCCTGCGATTGTAGCATTACACGAAACAACATTTTCTATCATTTTCTGAGAAACATTAAACACGGCAGATCGAAGCTTATTCTTTGGAGAATTAATCTGTAGAACTTCCTCGACTTTGATCAGAACTGCTCAAGCTTCTTCATTTCGCACGTATGCTATCAGAGCATTTTGATTTATGCTGGCACTAGCCACCATAGGAGATTCAAAGGATACGCCGCTTGGAATAACCGATAAGTTAGTGAGATCATTTTTTGAGAAAGCTCTTCCCATCGTATTCTTCCGAAACAATCTCTTTGAAGCATTTCTTTGAAAACCTTGAAAGTTTCGAAAGGCTTTTAAACAAATTCATTTAATACATATCTGCAATCCTTGTGACCACGAAATAACATTTCTCTGAGGCGTTCTACCAGACAGCTCACATGCTCCTTTTATGCTTCCACATTTTGCTTTAAAGCTCTCGATTTGGCATGGCAAGAGAGGATGCTGGCAACGACATTGGAAAATGGCGCAGGGAGACTTAGGTTTCGAAAATCCTAAAATCCCGACAACAAAGAAGTCGGGATGTCGGAGCAAATTAGAACTTTTGAAACTTGGTCAGGAGAGTATAAAGTTCATGAACTCAAAAAGTTCCCGACAACAAGGAGTCGGGGGATCGACGTTTATTTGAACTTCTGAACTTTGCAATAAGCCGTACATTAAGTTCAAAAACTCATAAAATACCTGACTACAAAGAGCTGCTTATTTATAATTTTCAAAACTGGTGGGACCCCCTCAACATTTCACTTTAACAAGATTGAAGTCAATAAAAGGTACACGAATAGAGTGAAGTCATTAAATCTGAAACCTTAGCTTTATAACCATGCCTCCCTTAAAATTACTCCATCCTTATTAACTTTGGAAAAACTCATTAAAATCTACCATATTCTGGCCAAGATGTCTGAAACCAATTTCATAAAATAAAATTCTCCAACAATGCCTTTATTTATTTTTTCTGAAACCATGACGTGACTGAAAGACGGAAACATTCATATCTCTTGCATAACAACTCGGTTTTGTGTGAAATTTGGACTGAAGGGTGATTGGGCATACCCGAGCAAAACCCAAAATTCTTTTCAACTCCAGCAACAATAATCTCAGATTTTGACTTTATTTGTGAACCGTGGGCATGAAAACGTGAAGCTAAAAATATTGCACATGGTGAAGCAATTTCGTGTGAAAACTGGCTGGATTGGGTGGAATGGGGATATAATTAGGCCCATAAGAGGAATTTGCACCAGCATTAGTAGATTTTCAAAAATAATCGTTTTTATGACTTGGCAGTTTCACAGGTATACAGGGAGATGCACCAAAATTCGAAATTTGTCAAGTTCAATTTTTGGGGTAACACGCTCCAAGTTAAATATTTTAATATTATTACCCTGAGATGTACCAACATGAATTTCGCATTTTTTGGTAAAGTCGGGTGCCTTTGTTGGGACTGGAATTGCCATCTTTTGCAAACTATATGCTACGTCTGACACACATAGATTGTCCAACTTTTTAAAATTTGTTTTCAAACGCTGCTCTTAGTTGATCTCTATAGCTTCAATAAAATTACTAGTCGACGGATTACCTCATAATCCTCCATTTGCCAATGAACAAGCCATGGAGAGAATTTGTTTCATCCTTCGAACATGACTATAATTCTAGAATCCCTTCGTCGTTCGACTCCATTGGACCTTGATCATGCTTCTCTGTCCATTCTTCTTCAAAGTCTGAATCTGACGAATCTGAGGAAGTTGCTTCCTCACTGACTGTGTGGTTTTGCAAATCAATTATATACTTTCGACCCTTGTTTTCAATGGAGATTGTGTTTCATTTCCAATTGTGGTCGACTTTGGCTACTACCAACCAACCTCGACCCGACAATGCGTCGTATGCTTTTTGTCGTAATGAAATAACCACGAAATTCAACAAAAATGCTTGGGTTCCAATAATTACCTTTTGGCCCATTAAAACTCCCAAGTACTTTAATACTTTGTTGATTTGCACCCATTAGTTGAAAAGTTGGGTGCCAGATGGTCAGCTTACCTAGACTTCTCCAGGTGTCTTTCGGAAGTATGTTCACACTAGACTCGCCATCAACAATTGTATTGGTGAGATTCCTTCCAAGGATCTCCATATTTACCACCGCTGGTTTCTTTGTTGTGCTAACTGTTAATAACATGGGATCAATCATTTGGTCACTCGACAACGAAGGTTCGGTGATTGGATCTTCATTCTGTCCAAATTCCAAATGGGCCGTGGCATGCATTGTCTCATTCTTCCCCAATACAATTGTCAATAACATTTTGGAGTTCAGGAATACTTTGTAATAAATCCACTACTTTAGTTGGTATGATAGTTTGAAGTACTTGCCTTGCAATATTTTTCTTAGATTGTAATTGATTTGTTACCGTACTTGCATTTGCATTTGAGTGGTGTTGTTCATTATCCATTGTTTGCTCCACTTTGGCTCTTGCTTCATGAAATCTTGCTTGTTTTGTACATGGGTTCGGGTACACAACCTTCTTTGCTTGGGCTTGGGCAAATAGTTCATTTTGCCTTTCAACATCAATCAGGTTGATGCTAGCCTTTTGCTTCGAACATCTAATGTCTTCATGGTCTTCAGGTCCACACCATTTGCACAATAATTGCACTTTGTCCTGCTTATTCTGGTAGTCTCTCACAAAGTGTCCCCATTCGTTACATTGTCCACACTGTATGATTAAACGTCTTTTGAGGTCGTATTGTATTTGGCTTCAACCTCCTCTTGATTTCGATAACCACTTGGAGATGCATTTTGTGGCTTCGATGGAGTGGATTGCTCTCCCTGTGTAAAGAGTACTTATGTACTCGTAGTCTTCAAATTATATGGGCACTCCTTTATTGAATGACCCATAATTTGGCAAATCTCACAAAACATTTTTCTAGGATAGTTACCTTTGGTGTGACCTTCATTTTTACACTCAGTACACCATAATTCGTTGGATTTTTTCTTCGCCTTCAATTCTTTCATCATCCCAAACATGTCCCTCTAGAGCGCTGGTATTGTTCCTTATTCATTGTCGTTGTTGTCATGTGAACTACCATCTTCCTTTGTTTTTCTTTTGCTATGGGAGGATATTTTATCTTCACTTTCAATGTCCATGTCCGATTGTAGACTTTTGCATAAGAAGAGGGTGGTACTACCTTCATCTTTTTTCTTAATGACGGAATTAGACCTTCGATGAACCACCTTTTCTTGAGACCCTCAGTAGGTTCTCTTTCTAACTTTACAAGTAGTTCTTTAAGGCTACGGTTATAAGCTTGTATGTTTTTGTGCTTACCTTGCCTAGTATTGTAAATTTCGGCTACTATTTCATTATCATCTCGAAGCAACTTAAACTCTTCTTCAAAGACCTTATTTAATCTCTCCCATGTGTTTCAGAAGGCTTGGTCAAGTTTTGTATACCAGTCAATTGTTGTTGGTGTAATTAAATATTTAATTACACTTTATTAAGTTTACTTAGGGCTTTTTAAGTCACCTAGGGTTTTCTTATCTTGCAAATATAAAAGCAAGATGTCTATGTAATTCATTAATCCAATTTCCTTATTGCATCCAATATTGTGCAAATTAATCCTCTTTGCTTTTTTCTCTTTTAGAAGGTAAATCCTAGGTTTTGCAGGTTATCCTGATGGCTTGAGTCAATCAAGCTCTCACATGGTATCAAAGCTCCAGATCTGCAAGCCCCTTCTTAGTTCCGGAGAAAAATCAAGCAAGAGCCATTTGATGGGTGTGTTTTTGTGTAAAACAAAGCCTTACATTGGATTCATAATAGTCAAAATAGACAGATTAGCCTTTTATTTGGCTTGATTTGAGCTTCGTAGGCTAGATCTGCAAGGGTTTGAAGCGGGTGCTTTTTTCGAGATCTGGAGGAAAGCTGAATTTCAGAGCATTTTGGGTCAAATCTGACCCTGTCATCGCGCTCAAAAGGCCCAAAAACCCTAGAAACGATTGTCAATTCGCTGAAATTCGGTCTGGGAGCAGAAAAGGCAAATTTTTTCTCCCAAGTCTGTACGTCTTTTTCAAAAAACAAATTAAAAAAAATATCATTGGGCGTTGCGGCCCCGAATTGGGATGCACAGGCCCAAAAGAGGTTGAGCCGACCCTGAAATTAGGTCCCCAGACATAGATTTGGCCTCAAAATCGGGCCTTGGCCTGCATTTTACGCCCTCAAGCTTTTGTTTCAAACCGTTGAGGACAATAAAACCGTCTGCCACTGGCCCACAACCATGCCACCACCCTCCGTTAGTTGCCATCGGTGGAAATCCCTCAAATGCCGCTCTGCTAGGATTCTGCCCTCACCTTACCCGTTGAGCTGCTCAGTAGGCCCGCCGCCCTTCTGCTGCCCAAATGTTGCTGCCATTCGCGACACCGCCATCCGGCCACCGGAACAGTGCCTCGGGGGCCCTTTTTGGCTCTATTTTGACCTAAAGAGGGGGTATTTTTATTTTTTGCATAAATCGGGCAAACAGAGTTGGATTTTCACAATCAAATAGGCGTTGGAAAGCTAGTTTCAAGCAAAATCCGGTGGTGCAGGTATTTTTCCATATTTTGCTGCTGGTACAATTTATTGCTGTTTGAAGTCCAAATACCTTTTTTGGCTTCCAAGCTCGTAACTTTTTGCCACGATTTTCAATTTTCGTTATTCTTGCAGCATTGGAAAGGTATTGAGGATCTCTACACAACCATCCATGCACTTTTTCCAGATTCAGCCCCAGATAGTTTTTATTCAGTTTGTCAGTTTTGTGGCTTTTGTTTGATAACTTGGACATGTTGGCACTTGGAGAAGATTTGTTTTTCTTGTGGGCTTCATAGCAGCGTATATTTTTCTACACTTTAGTTTGCTGGTGTAATCATGTCTCCTAGTTTGTGGAAATGCAAATGTGATTATTGTGGGTGAAACAGGGATACGATAGATGAATGCATGCAGAAGAAAATTGATGATTTAAAGTCTCTACTTGAGCTTCATCACTTGAGATAGTTGTGCAATGCCAATGGCATTGGTTTGCCACATTCTTCGAACCCAACACATGCAAACATTTCATCATCACCTGTTGCTACATTTGAGTCTAGGGTTGCTTCATAGAGAGCTTCCAGTGATTCCTTGCAGCAGGACATTATCAGTCTTCCAGAGATAGCTCATTGGGACACATATCTACAAGATATATCATTTTTGTTTGTAGAGTCCCGCATTGTAGATTTGGAGGACCACATTGAGGACATTTGTCTTCTATTTGATGACAGTTTCGATGGAGTTGCATCACCATTATCTTCTTTTGAGATTGTTTTTCATCCTCCTATTCAATTACAATTTGACAGTGGATTGAAGACCTTTGAGCAGTTTTTAGGAGATTCATCATTGTTGTCTTTGGATCATGTGTAGAGTTCAGAGACATTTATCCTTCTCCTTGCATATTCCTATCCGGAATGGGAAGACATTATGCACATATCTGTAGTTCTATATCTACCCAAGGGGAGGAATGTTGTTCAACATTCATGGGTCTTCATTTTCATTCTGTGTTGAGCATCTTCCAGCATTGCAGGCGTCAATGGCTGCATGGTCTCTCTTCTCGGTTCTGTTTTGGGAGGGAGCATTTCCTCGCATGGAGTTCCATCCTTCTCACTTCTTGGGGGGTCACCAGACTTATCTACATCCTCTCTTATGTTGGTTTGTATATATTTATTCATTGTATTTTCATGATGTATTTAGTCCTTGGTGGGTCTTAGTATTGAGTCCTTCCATCACTTATTTTGTATTTTCTCTCTTTTGGAGAGGAGTTTTCTTCCATTGGGTTTTTCTCCTTTTCTCCATTTCTGAGAGATTGTTTGTACATGGGTACCTAACATGGCCTTGTAGCCCGGACCCATCTTTGCATCATTTGCATGTTTCTCATTCTCCCTAAGTTGCACTTAAGGGGGGGTGTTGGTGTAATTAAATATTTAATTACACTATTAAGTTTACTTAGGGCTTTTTAACTCACCTAGGGTTTTCTTATCTTGCAAATATAAAAGCAAGATGTTATATGTAATTCATTAATCCAATTTCATTATTGCATCCAATATTGTGTAAATTAATCCTTTTTGCTTTTTTCTCTTGTAGAAGGTAAATTCTAGGTTTTGGAGGTGATCTTGGTGGCTTGAGTCAATCAGTGACTCACAATTGCTCCACCTCGCAAGATGGTTGGAAAAAACCGTAGCCAAATTGCTTTAGCATCTTGCTCATTTGCTGTCCAGATTGTTTCACAAGTCTTACAGTGCTTGACGAGGTCCTCTGATCCATTGCCTATAAACTCGGGCAACTTCTGCTTTTCTCCATTGGGGTTTACTATGGTTTTGTTTTGATGCAAACCTAGCGCCTGGAACCTGCTTGCTAGCGAGTTTTGATTCGGACGTTTTGGTGCTTCTCTCGCACTCTTGGTCGCGTAAGAATCCTCCACTCTTCCTACGGCTTCAATGTTCTGCGCAATTGTTTCGCCTTTAGATTTTCTTTGATAATCCCCTTGGCTTAGCTTCTTCTCCTTCGGTTGACAACCCTTCGATGCCTTGAAGGTTGCTCTTGTACGCTTCTATGAAAGAATCTAACTTCGACTCCCAACTTCCCTCGTCCAGAGAAGGTTGTCTTGACTTTTCAACTTGATCTAAAAGATCAATCTATACTTCGTTTGACAATGGAAGGTGCTTTGCTATCTCCTCCCACTCTTCTCTTGTGTTATTATTTGTAGTGGAAATGTGTTCTCTCTTGACTACGACTCTTACGCTTCGACTCTGACTTCTTTGGGATGGACTTCGGCTGTGACAATCTCTCTTAGTCTTCTTCTACGATCTCTTTGCTCCACTAGCCTTAGAGATCGTCAGATCTCTTGATCCTGGCCACGTGGTCTCTTCCCGTTTTTATTAGGGTCTAAGGGCATGAATATCTTATATCGGACCCGATTTCTTTTAAGGCAATAATGCCAATGTTTTTGTTTCTATCTGATAAATGAATACTTGCAATAATGAACAGAATTAACAATGCATATCAGACAGAGGAGTGAAAGTATATCTTTATTCGCACATGAAAGTATTACAGAAGTAGACTAGAGTTGGTCGGCCAAGGATCAAAGTTGATTATACTAGATCGTACTACTTTCCTTGATTAGACAAAGACTATTTAAAAGACCTAATGGTTGCTAAGAGGAACAAAACTATTGACTAATCGACTCCAACTTGTTGACTCTTATAACTACCCGTAAGCTGACAAACAATTAATATATAGTCGGATAACCCATATTATCAAATATATTAAGCAGCATTATACAGTGACTACAAGATACATTAACAAACCTATGATTTGGTCACATTTTCCCCCATGTGTAAAAATAGCAGATCTATTATGATTTAATGACAGATTTATGCTTGTATATTTTTAACATACTCTTTTTAATTACAATTGGGGGATGGAGTTGTCTTCTTGTGTATCCATCTTGAGGCAATTCAAACTTTAAACTTGCTGATTTTTATGATGTTTTTTCTGCTATAATTAACGACAAATTCAGATATATGAATATTTTTAATGAATACAAAATTCTCAGAATGCATGGCTTTGGGATAATATGTGATTGTTTTGCTAGCAAAAGCTATTGTATAATGAATTCCTTTGTATTATTCAAGTTTTCACAATTCCAGGGCTTTGTGATCCTATGGTTTTCCGCAAGAATCTATTGTTGTCTCTGGTCTTGGTGGCTGTCTAGCACTCCAATTTCTATTTTAAGTAGGTGCTCGCTATCTGAAAAATCTCATGTCAATTTGTTTCTCTTGCCAAATAATGACAGTATTATTGATCTAGATTAGCAAGATCTAATGCAAGCAGTGTCTGGATTCTTCATCATGGATTGCATTGTATTAATATTCTAAGTTAAATATCTCTTAGGCACCAAATTCTTTGTCATCTTGCAGGCTTTAGCAAGGCTCACCAAACTTTTTGAGGAGAGAAAAGGAGGATATGCCACTGCAGATGTTAAAGTATCATTGCAAAGTATATTTCATGTCCTTTTAATAAAAGTGATATGTACAACTACACCCTTTATAATATTTATTTATCATTATCTATGAAAATGTTACTGCCCTCGTTTTTATACCACCATATATTTTTCACTATAAAAGCAATCTGACAACTGCCACAAATTGCAGAAATTGCGGGTGAATCTGGTTATGGGGATATCTTTTCTTTGACTCCAACTGTTATTGCAAATGAGGTAATTCTTTATATTTTCTTTCTGTATTTTTGCAGGATATGTTTACTTATTACTGCCTTGTACAACAGAGTAGACACTCAGAACTATTATGACTTCAAAAGTTTTAGACAGCACATTATTTTTCATCCTGTATGCCATTCACGAGCTAAACTGCAATATTGCTTCTGTTCCATTTCACTCATCCCCGTGAAGTTTTAAGTTATGATTGATATTCTTGTGGTTTGCAATACTAAATTAATGTTATCCGTTGTATGTCTGCTAATCTACTTCATTTTCTGCGTCACAAGAATCAATTAGTAAATTTTCACTTTTATATTTGTCATCACTAGTGGATTTTAATCTTGAACTCAAATAGTCTATTTGTTTAAGAATCAAGACAGAGGTTGATTATCTGATTTGATTAGTCAAGCAAGTATGTTATTGATTGCATTTAAGTGATTAATCAAATTGCCATAATATATATCCTTTTATGCCAATGGTGGGTACTTTTGTATTTTTATACATTATTACCAAAGATCTAAATTCCAACCCAATTTATCCTCACCTTCTTTAAGGAAGTGAGGAAGCCTTTGTTGGTGTGGCCATGGCATGTGCTTTATCTGTTTATCTGAATATCTTCTGAATATAATACACTGCATTTACATATAGGGTTCTGTAAGGGGCAAATTATGACTTTACATATAAGGTGAAACACAGTATGATTTACAAATCAAATCTTTACAGTTAACAAAATTGAAGCCCATTAACTGTATTTGAGTATATGGTAGAGTCCAGATAATCAAATTTTGACTAAGCTGCGGTTGGGTATCATCTTTAGTATTTCTACCACCTCAGCCTCTTCCCATCCTCAAACATTGAAATATCAAAATGTACCACCATAAAGATTCAGTGGAGCAAACAAGTGTTTCTTGTTCCATTTTTTGGCTTAGTTATGGCTTATCATTAATGTGAAAAATTGCTTTTTAGTCATAGTGGATGGCACAAATTTACTGGTAGTGGATGACATACTAATGAATGTTTTGTGCAAAGAACCATGTAGGGAACTCAAAGAGCAGGCAGTTGACACACCTTCTCATAAAAGAAGTTAAGGATATCCTCTTATCAACAAAATAGGTTCTATGTAACATCATCCATTTTAACCATGATGAAATAATACAAGATTACTACATCTAGTATCATTCTAACAATTAAGTTCCACTTAGACTCTTATTGTCATGAATCGATAGTTGACATCGATGATTCCAATTAAAGATTGGAAATTGATCACATAAAGATATAGTCCATATGAACGATGGCATTTCAAGTAATAAAGATCATCCATATTTATATTATAAAGAATGATAATCATAGATGGTGTCGATGATAATAGAAGATCAAGATTCGCATGAGAATCGCGATTCCCAAAGAAAGAAGATTACTCTCTTTAAAAGACATAATGATCATATTGCTAGGCAGCGGCATCCATTTGTTAATGATAAAATATTGTTAAAGTAACAATAACAAAGAGAGAAGATTCTAAGAGACGCCTCTTCTCATATTTGCGTCCCTCCAAGTCTTTAAAAAGGGACCTTGTGGCAAGCATCAAGGCATGGAACACAATCATTGAACAGCAATCATTCCTCATCGAACACCAATCGGCAGAAAGGAAAAGGCAACGATCATCACAAACAAAAAGAGTATCGAAGTGCATCAATGGAGAAGCTTCAAGACAAATTAAAGCCTTATATCAGTCTATACAGATCAGTAGTAATACTGAAACTGCAGCAAAATACATATTCGAAGAAGAACACATCATCAATAGAGGAAAAAAAGAGATCGATCAAAGGAAACTAGTCAATCTATCCTTGTAAGAACATACGAAGAGCATCAATCAGAATCAGCAATCTGTTGCAAGAAGAACTTATCATATAAATAAGTCAATTTCTGATATTTCTGAGCAAATAGCAACAGCCAGCACCACGTCAGCAAGTAAGTTTCTATTATTTTCATATCAGTCGATCATATGCATATCAGGTACGAATGCCTCTTTACATTTATTGCAAATGATAAGTTCAGATTTGTATCATTATGATAAGTTCAGATTTGTATCATTATGATAAGTTCAGATTTGTAAGCAATCATCTCTTTTAGACAGTCATATACCATTGTAATGTAATTTGTATGGATCTTATGTGACCCATTAACCTCTTATGAGAGTGAGAGTAAGTGCCTAAGAGGCCATTCATGGGTAGTTAGTCTCATAGAGGCCTTGACTCTAAGAGTATGGAACTTGAGTCTAAGGATAGGAGACATTAGAGCCCCATGGTGGATAGTGGCAACTCTCATCTCAACTCTCATAGGGTGTTAATGAGTGACATAAGAAGAGATAGCCAATATGTTTAATTCAATAAGCATGAATGAATATATCTTTCTTGAGGCAATAACACATAAACCTCATAGGAGAGGAGGTAGAAGAGGATCCTTGCCATTAACCAATGGGTATTTAGAGCCCTTTGACATTATGAGTACAAAAGGTACCATATGCAAAGGTTTATGACGTAGAGGCCTTGTGTTTAAGTGACGCAAAAGGCATCATTGTGCCAAGGATAGGTCATCCTACAAATGTGACATAGAGGCCTTGTTCACAATTGATGCAAAAGGCATCATTGTGTCAAGGATAGGTCACCTTAGAGGCCTTGGCTGCAAAAGGATGCAAAAGGCATCATTACACCAAGGATATAATAGAGCCCCATAATGGCAAATGGCAAAGATACTCCCTCCCTACTCTCATATGATATCCCTGAATCAGTGCAAGATGTTATAATGATATGAGATATCAAGTGATAGTGCATGTGAAATGCAAGTGATAGAGAATAATAGAGAAAGTGAAATATAAAGTAAATATGATAATAGAGAATTGAGAAATATAAATAGAGATTGTACATTATGTAATGGTGATGCATATGATGTTCAAAGTTAGTGAATGAGAAATAATGTCTAGTAGTAGAAGATATGAAATGAAATAATCATAAGGAAAGTGATAGTGTAAATCATAGTTGGAAAACTCGGACTCGTTGTGGACTCGGCAGCCCAAAATAGGACTTGGACTCGGGACTTGGCAAAAAACTCGGCTAGGACTCGGCAAAGAAGAAAACCGTAGTTTTACCCAAAAAAAAAAAGAAATTAATGCATTTAGAGAACATAAGAGCCATAATTCAAACATTACACATGTCATATGATCTTCAAACACTCAATATTTGAAATTTTATCATTCATGAACCATAATCATACGATTCATACTCATAGTTTCAAACTTTCAAATGTATAACTTCATAAGTGTATAAATGTTTACATATAATGATGTCAAAATGAGAAAAACAACCAAATAAAATCTACATCTTCCTCTTTCCTCTCCTAATGTAACTCAATTTTTCGATCTCCTTAGCTCGTAATCTCCTCTTCTCCAGCTTCTAATCCACTATGCAGACCTGTTGTGTGCCTCAAAGAGTGTTAAAATGAAGAAAAAAAAAAAAAAAGAGTTTTAAATGTTGCTGGGCATTCAAGTGAGAGACCGAGAGTCCAGGGTTGGGACTCGGGAGTCTTGACACTGGACTCTTTAAGACTCGACTCGGGAGTCCTTGGCGAGTCGACTCGGCTAGCCATAGGACTCGCGAGTCCGCCGAGTTTTGGAGAGTCCTAGCAGAGTTTTCCAACTATGGTGTAAATAGTGAACATAGATTGTGAATCTTAGAATCATGAAATATACATAAGAGTAAAAGAGCAATGTGATGAATATATCTTATGTTTATTAGAGATCAAAAGATTTAGTGCACTAATGTTCTTTTTTTGCAAGTTGAAATTTGTGGACAAGGTTGAGAAATTTCGAGTTGTGATAAGGGGACATTACACTTATAAATAATACAAGAATACTACATCTAGTATCATTCCATTAGTTAAATTCCATTTAAACACTATATCCATATAAGCTTAACGAAATATGAAACTAATCAACATTAGGTTAAGTTATGCTCAATATCCATAAATACATCATATGAAGAAAGCACAATTGATGATAACATCTTAGTGATACACACGTTTTACATAAATGTGTCATGTAGCATCACCATTTAATTCCACAATAGAATAATACAAGAATACTACATCATGCATCACTCTATTATTTAACCCATCTAACTCTAAGTCTATGAAAGACTAAAATAATAAAGGATAATCAACCATCTTAAGGTTAAGCTACGCTTAACCTCCACAAGATCACCACATGATAGAGTAAGAATGATATATCATACAGATACACAAATTCCATGAAATAGAATATCATTTCTATAGTGTAATGTACCGCACCTGTTTGTAATTTTTTAAAAATCTGTGTTATTTTATTATTTTTAGGTGTTCTTTCAAACTAGAGAGAAGATGCAGAAGGGGTTTTAGTTTTCCTGCAGATGTGTGTTGCCGGAGCTCACAATATATGACATATTTTGAAAACCCAGGAAAAGTACAATGAATTTGCATAAACAAACAATGACCTAGATCATCAAATCACCAAATATTAATTTTCATTACATACCCATGTGGAGTTTTGTAACTTCGTACAACTGCTGTTGCCGGACCAACACTATGGTCATCAAGTGAATCCCATCTACACTCAGCAACTGAAAAGATCTTTGCAAACAATGATTGGGAGTAGAATAGTAGACCCTAGGCGCTCCAAATGAGTCTATTACTAGTCACCAGCAAAGGCTAAATACCACAAATGAAGCTGGCTGTCCCTCAAGCCTGTACGGCCAAACTGGAGTCACAACCCGGCATCAAATCCCACCAAAAACTTTGTTTAATATTTTTGTTTTGTGTTAAATCTGTCTGCAGCAGTTAGGCGACCTTGCTAGGAGGAAATAAACCAATAGAAACCCTCCAATAAACACTTCAGCAGTCCCACAAGAGGTACGACCTGTCAAAGGATGGTACGGCCCAGCAAATGAAGATAAAATCGGTCACAAATCTCCTTCAAACTCCATCAAATCTGCTACTATAAATAAACTCAGCTGCTCATAAATAAATCTGCAAATAATATGCACAATAAATCCTCAAAATCTCAACACCATGAAGATCGAATGAAGCACAACTGCGAATATTGGATGCATCTGCCTCAATAGTATTTGCTAATGGAGGTTTCCATCCCCAGAAGCCAATATCAAATCAATCTTGCAGAGGTTTTCGTCTCAGCAAGACAATACCAAACCCTAGAGCCAAGCTCCAGAAACCCTTGCAGAGAAAATCTCAAAAGAGAGAAGAAATAATAATCCAAGCATATCCCCAAATGACTCACTTTTCTGCCTTATATAAACTCCCAAGAGGGGAGTTGCCTTTTTGAGGGGAAAATTATATTTTTAAATTACTTTTATCCCCCTAGGGATGGGTGCCCAAACTCTCCTAGTGACCTTTTTTATATTTCACTTCATAAAGTCACTTTGCCGTTAATCTTTATAAAGTCCCATTTAAATAACTAATGTAACTTTCGGACTTTAAAATAAATATCAAGACGATGTCAGAATGCAAAGATCTATAGCTCGTTGGAATGGTCTTGACGTGACGAATCCAACCCCACTCTGAAAATCCTGATCTGACACCGAACCCGAACTTACTAAAAATAGTAACGACCATAAGCAAACTGAGCCAACACAGAGGGTGCCAACTGGATCCACAAACCATCTGATATCATTGAGCTCGATGCAACGTTTGGGATAGCCATCAGTTGACTGCCAAGTCACTAAAACAACGCCAAACTGACACTTACTAAAAATAGCAATGTTCTCCGAGGACTAGAGAGAATAAACCCAGGAAAACCCAGAAAGATTGTCGCCATGCATTCACTTACTATAAATAGTAAGTATGGACAAGTTGTCTGAAATCTCTCTGGAAAGTGTCAACTAGCTCCATTGGATCACTCGAACACCTTGGTGGCTTCAAAATACTCCTTTGATTATGTTGTCACGAACCCAAAAAGTTAGCTCTGACTGAGCTGCAAGAGAACTCGAAAATGGGGACATTACACTCCGCCCTTCCCAAAGATTGCTTGTCCTCAAGCAATGCCAATACCACCTCCAATCAACAAACTGAAACAAAAAATGATCCTAGGGTCCCAAGTTATTCTCAGCATAGGACCACCATGCCGACGCTGCGCTACTCTGATAAATCCTTCACCATGCAGAGAGTGGTGAAGCTACACATCGGAATCCAACTGAATTGTCATGCCAAACCTGTCACCACCTGGATCCCAACACATCAAAACCTCACATCCATCAATCATGAAGAGGTAATTAAATCTCGAAGTGTCTGAACCACAACATTCGCTTCCATCCTCTGCAAAACTCCTATGGATGTACTGACTATCTAGCATAGGTGCTAGAAGATATGAAACTGCTCCTCTGTAATATCCCCTTCTAGTAAGCTCAAATTGTTCAGAACCTTGCACAATTTCAACTTACAAAAAGGAAACATTAGTACTCAAATTTTTCTCTTTTCATATCATAATTAATATAGATCCATATTCTTTCCATTTTTATTCTAGAATTTATAATTCCATAATCACATAATTCATATTCATATTCATATTCATATTCATATTCATAGGCCTCAAGTGCTATCCTTGGAAGGATCATATGTCGCCCTATCATAATCCATTTCTAACTCCATAGGCATGGTTCATTAAGGAGACACAACCATCCCATACGGAGGCCCGATGGCTTCCCACCTCACCAATCGGCTCCAAAGACTTCCCACTTCATCTATTGGAGAGTCACCTACCGTAGGGCACAAATTACATTGATGAGCTCATCATACCATAGGCCCAAGGCTTCACCTCACACCCGGAGGTACTTCGACACTTGGCCCAAGAGACTTCACCTCACACTCGGAGGTACTTCATCTTCTTGAGGGTCACCTAGGTCCAAATCACATTCTCCTAACTTACCCATACACCTAGGATGGCGAGATGATTAATGATGAGTCTAATCCTCTTCTCAGATATAGCACAATCCTATGATTTCTAAGTCATTATTAACATTTGGCACGTGATGCCTTATAATTAGAACATCTTGGCCTTACGCCATAATTGGCCAATAATATATATCATATGATCCTATTCCATTCTCATCTTCATTGATTTCTTATTCATAAGCATATTCATTTATCATATTAATCTATTTTTTCTATGCATGTTCATGATCACATATCTAAGATTAATCTATTATTCTATGTACATTCTTTCATGGTTACATCAATCATTAATCATAAACAAAATCATTTACTATAATATTACTTATCTAATGCATGATTATCTAATATGCCTTTAACTATCTACATATATAAATTGTATTTATCACAATCAGGATTTGTAACAGCATATTAACTTCCTATGCTATATTCCATCATGCATAGGTAATAGTCTTATTGATATCATCAATTAGTAGAAATAACAATGATAAAGACAAATTGTCATACCTTCTTTCATTACCTTTTTCTTTACCTTTAGAAGTTGCGGTTGGCATATGTTTCTCTTGTGCAAGACTGCAGCTGGGCCTTGTGAGGGCCCCACGATCCACTCAAAAGAATTTAAACTTCAATATTTCAAGCTCCCATGCTTCTTAACCTCAACATGAAGCTTCGTATATTTTTAAGATTAATTCAAACACTTATATCATCCCCCAAACTTATGTGCTAGTTTAACAATATCAGATATACTTCTTGCGGTGGTTGCAATGGATAGTTATGGAAATAAGGAAGTGTGGTTTCTTTTTTCCTGCTGCCGCTGATTTATAGATTCGATGCCCCTCCCACAATGCCTATCGATTTATTTTATATTTTTGATTGGTGCCTTTTCATTGAGAGTCACAACTTGTATGGTAATCGTTGACTCCTTTGATTATTAGTATGTTTATGATATTCATAATAATCTCTAATTCAATATATGTATTATGTTTATTTTGATAATTATATCTGTTAGGAATTGCTTAATATTAATCGCAGCTAGTCCCTATTTATTATTTAATAGCTGCTCTTTATGGGGCTTTATAATAAGATTTGACTTATATAAAGTCATCCTCATAATTCTAAGTTTTATAATAATACTTAATAATTATTGATAATCATATTTAATATTATTATATAATAATAATGTTTACTGTTTATTTGATATTTATATTAATAATAATATATATTGTTTATTTGATATTTATATCAATATTTATATTAAAAATATTATATATTATTGATATTTATATTTATCAATGTCATTTATGATTCTTGTCAATTTGAATAGATATATTATATATCAATTAATATATATTTACTTAAATATACGTAATTATCTCTATCATTTTAAATTGACTAATTACTGTATTTTATGAAAGCAATCACATTGTTTAAATCTTTAATTTAAACAATGTCTTAATATCAGGACATGAAATCCTCTCAAATCAAGGGAATGAAAAAACTTTCGTCCATGACCGCTGTAAAAACTAAATATGTCATCATGACTACTGACATTGGAACCTCTGAAGCCGTGTCTCCAATGGAAATTTTCGAGACAAAGAAGTTGCAAACTTTGTCTGATACATATCACCATGATGGTAATTTGATCTTTGACCCTGCAAATAATCCTCTGAATGTATCTGAGTTAGCCACCTGCAATCCCTAGTTCCATCTTCTGTAGACGGCAACCCTTCATCCCACAATGGATGGTATAAATCCTGGGCCAACCCACACTTACGCATCATCAAGTCATCTGTGTGTGGACTAAAGGAGAAATGATGAGCACTCCTCACTATGTAGTCAAAATAGAAAGCACCTGCCTGTGTCAACAGTTGACCGTCATAGTCATGGGGAGCACACTCCTCATCACTCTCATCACTCGAATCAGATGATGGCTCATGTCTTTGATCCGGAATAGCTAACTGGGTAGATACTCTGGCAACCCTCTCTGCGTTCCCAATAGCATACTTCCTATCATGAAACAATTGGAGATATTCTGATTTTATCTCCTCCAAAGCACTCCTGATGAATTGCAAATCATGAATGTGAGTACCAGCCGAGACCCCATACTGTTTCTCCTCAAACTCTGTTGTCCAACGAAGGTTCTCAACACTCTTATGAGTGCAATCTAAACGAGATAAGGTTGAGTCAACCTTCTCTCCTGTAACCGTCAGTTGATCTCTCCAACCCTGTGGTCTAGTAAGCTGTCGATCACTATTAGTTGCATAGGATGCAATCTCTGATTTGCTTCCAAGAGAGGGAAACAAATCAACATGAGAATCAATCTCCCCACTGAATGATGCCCTGCATATCTCCTGTGAAAAAGATGGAGTAGTGTGGTGCTTTGTCACACAACTCTCGGGTAAATCCACCAACTCCTTGCAAGAGCTATCAATAACCTAATCTGCCATACCTGTCATGGGACTAACCTCAGAGACCCCTGATGCAACATCTGGTTCTCTGCTACTCTCAACCACAACACCCAACTATGTTACCTACATCTGTAACTATAATGGATGTAGCCACATCCACAAAGTACTCCTTACCACTATCTATGGGTGCATGCTCATCACCAGTAACTATCATAGAAATTGGAACTGTAACTGCTGGAGATGAAGACTGTGATAAGCTCAACTCCACGATAAGCTCTTCTATTCGTAGCTTTGACTTGAAGGGTTGTTTGAGTGCTCTTCAAGGAGTCCGTGGTGACCTCGAGCTCATAGGTGAGCTCATCAACCTCCTCTTCTTTTCCCTTTAGAGCATCATAATAGATCATAATAGATACCATCGAGAGTGAGAAGATGATCTCTATCTGATAATAGCTGTAGGTAATTATTCTTCATTAGTCCAACCGCATCTCTAAGTGCCTGAAACTCAGCAAGGGAAAGTTCACTATTAAAGTGCTCATGTGTTTCTGGAGTCTTCCAACAACAATTTACCAACAACTGCTGAGCAACATCAAAGTGTTCTATGGCTGTAGCAATAATGCCTTCGTTCACCTTCAATTGCCCTGTTAAATGATTAGACCCCATTGACAAATTGTCTCCACACAAATTTTTTGATTTGAAATCTGCACTATGATAAGAAGCTGAATTATCATCACTCACCGATTGGTAAGCATCCTCATGTGTGCTGTTCACATCCTCATTAAGTGTACTGCTGTCATGAACCTCTATGGATGGCTCAAATGACATGCTAGAGGCTGCTGATTTGTCAATATCAATGCACCCTGCATCCTCCAAAGTAGATGCATGTTCATCAAAATATCTATCCTGGGACCCATCACCAACAAGGAACTTATTTGATTTGTTCATATCTCCCAAGGTCTGATTTACCAAATCAAATTGGTTGTGACTTGAATCCACAACACCTATTGCATCGATGTCACCTGTAAATTGAGTGTCTACATTAGGTGACTCCACACAACCAACATTCTCATGTGTAATGGCGGTAACCTCGTGCTGATGCAAATAGATCAGACTGCTGTCACACAAATCAAAACTGTTATGGCTTGTATTCTCCTTGCTTTCCTCGTGTTTGACACTCATATGTTGTGTGCCAACATTAGAAGTCTCTTCTACAACATTTTCCTCATGTGCCATAACATTTAAATCACGACTTCGCTCAAAAGATTGACTGCGGTCATAAAAATCAGATTTGTTATCAAGGCTGATAACAACCTCTTGAGCGCTGAAAATAACTTCATTGGCCAAACCAACATCAATTTGTGAGTCCTTTTTATCCGTGCATTGGTGGTTAGGCTCCCGAAATTCTTTGCAAGAGAAGCATAGGCCTTGTCTTCTCATTTGGTTTTTGCTCATTATCTGTAAACCATGAGCAATAGATTCATCTTCTGTCAAATGATTTTTAATTTTCTCAATTCTATGCTCGACCACTGTCTTAGACAACCAATGTGCTGCAGGTGAAATATGTTGTTCTTTTCTCCAAATACTTAGCAAGTTAGATAATAACAACTTGGAGATTTCATTGTCTTCATCTAAAATCAGAGACAAGATATTTTGCATTGCTACTTTAACATCATCCGTATGATATTTTCTGATTTTGTCTAAGAAACAATGAAACATTTTGAGAATTAAATCATCACACTTGAGATCAATCAAAAAGACCCATGACCTGATCTGAGCCATAATTTCTAACATCTTAGCAATCTTTTTGAAAGATAGGCTTCCAGTATCACCCAACCCATGAAAACTTTCAATAATCAGCTGTAACATCTCCTTCATTAAATCATCATTGTATGGTTCTTCAGGAGCTGAAATTCTCATGACTTCATTGATGCATGTGATAACCGCCAATCTTACCTTCTTGTCTCGATGCCTCAACAACTCGGGCTTACACAGCGAAGTCTTTGAAGGAATCAAAGCCCTCCGCATTGACTCAGAAGGTGTCCGAGGGATTTTAGATAAATGTTTCTCAATTTCTTCCAAAGTGCTGAGAAGTCTCTCGTCTGTCCATGGCAAAAATTTCAGTTTCAATCCTGCATCAAAAAGTCTTTCACAAAGATCACCCTTCACGAGAGATGTCATGATTTCACATTCACTGGTCAAAACCTTTCAACTACCCAACTTTGAACACTCATGCAAGTGCTGATCACTCACATGCAAAACTAAGTTGCATGTCACATATTTTCATCTGCATGTCTCATATTTTCATCTGCATGTCTTAATCCAACCTCACAGGATGGCAAGATCTTTAGCTCTGCTACCACTGTAATGTACCGCACTTGTTTGTAATTTTTTTAAAATCTGTGTTATTTTATTATTTTTAGGTGTTCTTTCAGACTAGAGAGAAGATGCAGAAGGGGTTTTAGTTTTCCTGCAGATGTGTGTTGCTGGAGCATACAATATATGGCATATTTTGAAAACCTAGGAAAAGTACAATGAATTTGCATAAACAAACAATAACCTAGATCATCAAATCACCAAATATTAATTATCATTACTTACCCATGTTGAGTTTTGTAACTTCGTACAACTGCTGTTGTCGGACCAGCACTATGGTCATCAAGTGAATCCCATCTACACTCAACAACTGAAAAGATCTTTGCAAACAATGATTGGGAGTAGAATAGTAGACCCTAGGCGCTCCAAATGAGTCTATTACCAGTCACCAGCAAAGGCTAAATACCACAAATGAAGCTGGCTGTCCCTCAAGCCTGTACGGCCAAACTAGAGTCACAACCCGGCATCAAATCCCACCAAAAACTTTGTTTAATATTTTTGTTTTGTGTTAAATCTGTCTGCAGCAGTTAGGCGACCTTGCTAGGAGGAAATAAACCAATAGAAACCCTCCAATAAACACTTCAGCAGTCCCACAAGAGGTACGACCTGTTAAAGGATGGTACGGCCCAGCAAATGAAGATAAAATCAGTCACAAATCTCCTTCAAACTCTATCAAATCTGTTACTGTAAATAAACTCAGCTGCTCATAAATAAATCTGCAAATAATATGCACAATAAATCCTCAAAATCTCAACACTATGAAGATCGAATGAAGCACAACTGTGAATACTGGATGCATCTGCCTCAATAGTATTTGCTAATAGAGGTTTCCGTCCCCAGAAGCCAATATCAAATCAATCTTGTAGAGGTTTTCGTCTCAGCAAGACAATACCAAACCCTAGAGCCAAGCTCCATAAACTCTCGTAGGGAAAATCTCAAAAGAGAGAAGAAATAATAATCCAAGCATATCCCTAAATGACTCACTTTTCTGCCTTATATAAACTCCCAAGAGGGGCGTTGCCTTTTTGAGGGGAAAATTATATTTTTTAATTACTTTTATCCCCCTAGGGATGGGCGCCCAAACTCTCCTAGTGACCTTTTTAATATTTCACTTCATAAAGTCACTTTGCCGTTAATCAAGTCCCATTTAAATAACTAATATAACTTTCGGACTTTAAAATAAATATCAAGACAATGTTAGAATGCAAAGATCTATAGCTCGTTGGAATGGTCTCGACAAGACGAATCCAACCCCACTCTGAAAATCCCGATCCGACACCAAACCCGAACTTACTAAAAATAGTAACGGCCATAAGCAAACTGAGTCAGCACAGAGGGTGCCAACTGGATCCACAAACCATCTGATATCATTGAGCTCGATGCAACGTCTGGGATAGCCATCAGCTGACTGCGAAGTCACCAAAACAACGCTAAACCAACACTTACTAAAAATAGTAGTGTTTTCCAAGGACTAGAGAGAACAAACCCAGAAAAACCCAGAAAGATTGTCGCCATGCAAGCACTTACTATAAATAGTATGTACGAACAAGTTGTCCGAAATCTCTCCGGAAAGTATCAACCAGTTCCACTGGATCACCCGAACACCCTGGTGGCATCGAAATACTCCTCCGATTATGCTTTCACGAACCCAGAAAGTCAGCTCTGACTGTGTCATGTCCCTTTCTTCGGAATGGTCACCATTTTGTACATTGTTGCACTTTCCAGTGGATTCAAGGTCGGGTTCCCTCATTGGGGCTATCATTTCACTTCACAGGATGTATGGATGCTATCATTTCACCTTCACGGATTCTTGGCTTGGGATCGAGCTTCTCATGTATGGATGCCATCACATTACTTTTGGTTGCCTTCTATTGGATACTCAGCTTATTATGATTTGCCTTCTTCGGAGCTTCCATTCATGTTGGAGTTTGTACTTCATCATATGGATGACATCATTACACCTTGGGCTACTTTCAGATGGGTGCTTTCTTTGGGACACTTGGCTCATAATGGTTTATCCGAGCTATGGAGTTCGTCATGGAGATCATTCTACACTTGGGCACACATCATCCTTACATTATCTCTATGGCACTCATCCTATTTCTATACTTTGGGCGAATCGATTATGTCATTGGGCAATAGAGAATATATTATTCCCTTGGGCGCTCATAAGGGAAACAATAAAATAATCAAATAAATATTATTATTCATGATTAAACCAGCATTTGAAGGGAAATGAAATAACAAAGCAAATTATATATTTTTCTTGCATTGATTTGGGCGCCCTATGGAAAAAGGGGTTAAGTTGCTTTGGTCGGCCCACTAGAGAGGGAAATTAATAATTTAAAAATGCATGAAGTGTCTAGGTTGGCCAAGAGAAAAAGAAGGGCAGAATCATATATAAATAGAGGTATTTGGATGGCATTCAATCATCATCAAGCATCGATTTGTTTTTCTGATTTCTTCTATTGGCTAAGGAAATCAATTTCCTTGTCTTGTCAAGGTGATGGCCCCTTGACCTTGATTGGTGATGACCCCATTCATATCAGCTAGGAGCAGAAATTTATATCAGCTTTGGAGAAGCCTTCATACCCTTCATTGGAGCAGAAATCTTATATCAGGATTAGGGCAGAATTGTATATCATTTTTTGGAGCAGAATTAGATCATAATTTTGGAGCAGACCTCATATCATTTTGGAGCAGAATTATATGTGTATGTGCAGCTACAGCTAATCAGCCTAATCAAGAGGCTAGTATGTTCACGATTTCCATCATCTCTGCTATGTACTTGTTGCATTGAACAGTAATATAAATCTGGGTTGTTAAGTTGTCCTTCTATCTTCATATTTTCAGTCATATGAATTTCAGTAGACCTGATTTATTACAGCAAAGTAGACATTTGTAAATTATTGTTGTGTTCTCATGTTATTGCTTATTTTGATCTATGCAATTGGGTGAATCATTGTGATGGTTGGTTTCATTCAATGAGCATAAATTGTGATGAAATGTATATTTTGTTTCAAGTCTGAGCTAGGGTTAGGGCAGAGGGATAAAGTGCAGAAAATAAAAAAATCAGAATCTAGGGTTTTTTTGAGCAGAAAACTAAAGTGCAGAAATTTAGGGCAGAACTTCAAAATTTGAATTGCAGAAAATTAGGGCAGATCCCATTGGGGATATGACAAACTGAGCTGTAAGAGAACTCGAAAATGGGGACATTACATATAGGCAAGTAAAACATAACATTGCAATTATGTATTATTTCCAACCCCTTATGAGTAATATAGTCATACATCTCTACAAATTCATCTAGGTTCCATAATCAATGACAAGTTCATCATAATATCCACAACTCATAGTGAGATTTTTTTATATCACATTGTCATAATGACGAAGAATACACAATGTTTACATATGGTGAATTGATTACAATTTTTAAACCATTTTGGATGCATAACTTTTCCATTTAAGAATGTAGCAAGTAGCAAGTAGTATCGTGACATCTCAGTGCAATCTTTCGCCCTTAGCTCCTCCTTTGTAACCTGAAGTCGAGAGAACATCACAGAGGCGACTTCCACCCTACCACGAAGCCGAAGGCATTGGAAATAGCCTGACTTGTCTCGAAGAAATTATTCTAAATAGCCCGATCCGTCCTGAAGAAATTAGTTCTTTGAGGCCGACATGCATGATACTGAATTTGGGTTTAACTAATGCATCCTACCCATTGCCCACAAACAAACCTATAGAAATGCAAACTATAAACCCATGTGATGTATACATCCAGCGATTCCAATCCTTCGGAATAAATTCCGCTTGGAACCATGCCATCGTTCACTGTACCATGCATGCTTCGGTATTAATAAATATTTATTTACAAGTGTCAATGATGTGGAAATCAACAAAAGTTATTTTACATTCTTATGTAATTCATAGTTTAACTATTATTCACAACTTGGATTTACCTAATGATTTATTATAATCATCTAAGTTTTTCACTTGAGTCCATAAGGTAAATTTCTAAGTATATTTAAAATTCTTTCTTGAATGCAAGTGGAGTTCTTTTTAATTCAATGCATTGAATATATAATACTAAAGTATGTTTTCTAAATACTTTCCGAATGCAAATTGAAACTATTTAAATTACAAATGCATTGAGTATAAAAACTAGGGTAAAAGAAATATTTTCATTTCTCTCCGCTTGTCGGGCACTGCCTTCTCTGCTCACGCCATGAGCAGTAGCGCTCCAGCTCTTCATGGAGGCGCCAAAGATGGCATTGAAGCCTCATTACATTGTATTTTATTCTCTTATTTTTTTTTCCTTTGCAAGTTTGAATTTTTATCAACAGGGTCAGCTCTCAAAGGTTTATATTTTAATACTGGTAGATTTGTTTACCCTAGGCTGTTCCTGGCTTTATTTGCAGTTGGTGATTGATAAGAATTTTTATTTTTCTATATCTTCTGGTAAAGTTTCTCTGTTGGTGGCTTGAACAAGCCAATCAAATGATCAATATGATAAAATACATCTATATTTGTTAGCATTGGGTGGCCAACCAAGGCGTACCTTCTGGCTGAAGGTGCCTAAATCTGCCCTCTTTTCTTGCTTGGTTCAAAATGCCAATTTTGTTGATTGAACAAGCTTCTTTTGAGCGCTTATAATGGCTCAATTAAATTTATTTGGTTTACAGTAATAAATATTGAAACATCTCAGTTTTAATCTCTCTAAAATCTGAATTTGCCATGGCTACAGGCATAATTTCTGAATTGTATGCTCAACTTAATTTCAAGGTAAATATCTATTCATTGTTTGCAGTGTTCAAGTTTTTCTTCAAGAAATGTACTTGTGACCTAATCACACATCGCCCCATTGCAAATGGGGAACCCCTTTTTTTGAGCTCTGATGCTTTGCATTAAGTTTTGATGATGTCTTAGGTTTATTGCATGATGTAATGTCCCCTTTCTAGTGGAAACACTTAAACCTGAATCTCGATTCAAAGTGATTCTCAAAGAGACATTAGAAACATTAGAGATCAATAAATTTCAATGATAAGATCAAATAAGATCAATGATAATGTATTTACATCATTCCTTGTTGAAAGATTATTCATTTCCTAATTGTCACTTGCTATTGATAACTATTCTATAATACGTTCCATAATTCAATCATGCATATTTTCCTTATTACTCTTCCTCATGGAACTAGGCTTTACATGTATAGGGCACACTGAAACCATCTCTTGACCCAGCCTACGGGCCTTAATACAGATAGAATTATCTCGCCTCTCCCCACAATACCTAACATTCCTTTAAGGATGAAGTAATAGAGGAAAATAGAAGTAACAATCTAAGTTCATCTTTCTATATCATCTCCCTTCTAATCCTTAACCATGGATGGGGAATTATTTGTCTAGGGCGCGTTGAACCCTCTCCAATGTGATTGGGAATGGAATTACTTGATACCACTTGTAATGTCCCCTTTCTAGTGGAAACACTTAAACCTGAATCTCGATTCAAAGTGATTCTCAAAGAGACATTAGAAACATTAGAGATCAATAAATTTCAATGATAAGATCAAATAAGATCAATGATAATGTATTTACATCATTCCTTGTTGAAAGATTATTCATTTCCTAATTGTCACTTGCTATTGATAACTATTCTATAATACGTTCCATAATTCAATCATGCATATTTTCCTTATTACTCTTCCTCATGGAACTAGGCTTTACATGTATAGGGCGCGCTGAAACCATCTCTTGACCCAGCCTACGGGAAACTATGTCCCAGCCTATGGACCTTAATACGGATAGAATTATCTCGCCTCTTCCCACAATACCTAACATTCCTTTAAGGATGAAGTAATAGAGGAAAATAGAAGTAACAATCTAAGTTCATCTTTCCATATCATCTCCCTTCTAATCCTTAACCACGGATGGGGAATTATTTGTCTAGGGCGTGTTGAACCCTCTCCAATGTGATTGGGAATGGAATTACTCTGCCTTTCCTTAGCATCCTTGTCTAGGGCGCGTTAAACCCTCTCCAATGCATCGTGATGGAATTACCCCGCCTCTCCCTAACAAGACCACCTCTCCTAAGGTTATAGGAAATAGAAGTGATGAGATGGTTAGGCCATCACTTATCATATTTCATATATATATATATATATATAATCTCACAAATCTCATACTGAATAATCATTAATAAACACATTCACTAATTCTTACTGCAAATCGAAGTACCTTTATATGGTATCCTTATAATTGTTCATCATTGTTAGATCTTGAGTCTAAATATGGTTATCAATTCGATTATGAATAGAGAAGACACTTCCTTATAACTATAACCATTCCCATGGATTCACATACTTGTATAATACTAATGATATGATTGACATATATATATATATATATATATATATATATATATATATATGAATCTATTCTAGATTATGCTTATATATATATGGCTTCCTATATTCATTATTTATTTAAACAATCAATGATAAGTTTAATAACAAATACCTTTATCTGCTATACCTTTATTTATCCTAATGCAGATTGGATTTATTGTAATTCTCTGATTTTATTGGTGGCTGAACTGTATTGCAGTCCTTCATCGAATCCCCTTCCTAACAGCCAGCGATCCTTCTTTTATACTTTCCCTTCTCCACCAGCGATCATGTCTTTTCATTAATAGCTGTCCATAAGGGACATACCCTTTGGAAAATATGCTGCACTTAAAACATCACCGTAGCCTCTTAAATTTGTAATTGATTCCTTAAGGAATTGTTCCTCATGTAATATATTTATTATAGATTATAATAATATTAATAGTGTCTTATATATATATTATAATTGTTCTCTATTATTATTATATTATGTATATATATAAAATTATTATATTATGTATTTTATAATTATTCTATCTTATTATATATATATATGTGATAATAACATATATATTAATAATTTGTTCTATATTCTTATTATATCATATATATATTATCATAATTGTTTTCTTAGATTTATTATTTATAAATACAATAATAATAAAATATTCATATAATATTATGTAATATTATTTATTAAATATTATATTATTATTGTTAGAAGTATTCAAATGGACATGATGTTTAAATCTTTAATTTAAACAATGGCTTAATATCGGGACATGACACATGATGAAGTCAGTGGTTTGTTCGAGTTTTTGTCTAGTTTCTATTCAAGAGTTATTTGCTTTCATTCTGAGATCAATCTTGATGCATGTTTGAGATCTTGAAAATGACTAAGTTTGGTATCCTTATATCCTGAAAATCCTGAAAATTGGCTAAGTTTGAAATTTGGTGGATCCTCCAAATTCTAGATTCTACATGTTACATCCGGTGGATTCAAGACCTATCTCAAACATCCTGAAAGGTATATTGAAAAATATTTAAAGTATAAGAAACTTATACTTAAATATATTTTTCAATATACCTTACCCTGAGGAACACTGAAAAAATGGCTAAGTACCAGAGCGCAAAATCTTGATCCAGTGCGCCAAGACATGAAGAGAATGCAAAATCCTTGACCAATGCGCCTTAACCAATGCGCCAAGATCAAGAAGCACTCGAAACATCCAACTGGCATGCCATAACCATTGTGCCGTGCATGATGAGGATGGATGTGATGTGTTCCAAAAGACTTGCCAAGAGGATTCAAAACACTCGACTCGTGCGCCACATCTATTGCGCCACCTTGGTGAACATCAAGAGGATTTGAAATTGTTAACCAATGCGCCCTATGTAATGCACCATTCACAAGAGGAGAATGAATTGCCCAACTGCTGCGCCAAGACATAAAGAGGATTCAAATTTCACATCTGCTGCGCTATTAAGAAGAGGAACATAAAATGTTGATCTGCTGCGATAGAACTGATGCACCACTTCTAGGGAGGTGTAGTTCAAGTCTCAAGTGTGATCTTAAGGGAAGTATAAAATTCTGATCTTAAAATCCTTATCCCTTGCACCTCAACCGCTGCGCCAATGTTGATAAGGGAAAGCCAAGTTTTGAATATCATTAGATGAGGATTCAAAATCCTCAACCGCTGCGCCCTGTCCCATGTGCCCCATTTAGATGGTTTCTATGAAGTTTAAACAAGCATAAGAAGATCCAAAAAACCACAACTCAAGCGCCTTGACCAATGCGCCACATGTTAAGGGGGTTTAAGTTCAAGTTTTATAGCACATTTCAAGGAGAGATCAGAATGCTGATCTGCTGCGCCAAAAGAGAGAGTGAGTTTTAAAAGGCAAATTCAAGAGACTTTCAAGAAGAAATCAAAATCCCCAACTGCTGCGCCTACATGAAGAAGAGACCAAACTTGTCAACCAATGCGCCACCTATGGAGGGAGTTAAGTTTTAGTTTTTGACATCATTTTGATCAGGATCCAAAACTCTCAACCAATGCGCCATAATTGATGCGCCTTTATCAAAGAGGAGATCCAATGATGATTTTTCAACTGAGCAGCAAATTTCTGATCTAATGTGCCACAACATGAAGGCTGATGTGGTTGGCAAAGGATGAAACTTTCAAGAGGATTCAAATTCTTCATCTAATGCGCCACCTATGGAGGGAGTTAAGTTTAAGTTTTGACACCATTTTGATAAGGATTCAAGATCCCCATCCAATGCGACCTATCCAATGCGCCCAAGGAAGAAGGGAGGTTTGTCTTAAGGTTGAAAAACAAGAAGCATTCAAAACATTAAACCAATGCGCCTCAACTAGAGTGCCACTTTGAAGGGCAATGTAAGGTGAGTTTTTTGAAGAGATGTTTGAAGGAGGATTAAGATGCTAATCCAATGCGCCTTAACCAATGCGCCTACAAGGAGATCATTCAAGAGGAGGATGAAATTCTGAACTGCTGCGCCACATGTTAAGGTAATCTAAGTTCAAATTTTTGACAGACTTTCAATGAGGAAACAAAATCCCTATCTGCTGCGCTATACCTAATGCTAACACCTTAATGAGAGGTTAAATGGAAGATTTATGAAGGTTTCATGGGGAAGATAAAATCCTCATCCATTGCGCCATCTTTGAAAAGGGGTTTTAAGTTTAAATTTTGATGTATTTCAAGAAGATTTAGAATGCTGATCTGCTGCGCCACATGTGAAGAAGGTTTAAGTTTAAGTTTTGAATGCCATCTCAAGAGGATTCAAGATCCTCAACTCATGCGCTTGATCTCATGCGCCATCTACATGTAAATAAAGTGAAGTCTTTGATGAGTTTCAAGGAGAAATCAGAACATCCATCCAATGCGCCACCATTTGGAGTATGCTAATTCAAGATTTTAAGTGAAATTGCAACCAAAGGTTGAAATCATCAACTAGTGCGCCTAGGATGAAAGTTTATCTTAATTGTTCAAATGCATCATTCAAACGGAGAACAAAGTGAGGCACCAATTTAGTGTGAGGTGAACTTCAAGTTTCAAGTGTGGTTTCGACAAGCATCCAAATTCCTCATCTAACCCGCCACTAGTAGAGGATGGTTTAAATCAGATTTTAAGACAAATTTCAAGAAAAGACTAAAATCCTTAATTAATGCGCCAAGATTGAAGAAGTTGTTTTGGTTGTTTAGGTGTAAATCTTGTGAAAAATAAGTGAAGGATCAATTTCCCATCTAATGCGCCTAGCTTAGAAATGCATGAAATGATTCTTATGTGTTATAAAATCTATACCAAAGGATTAATGTTGTTTCTTTGTTTGTTTTGCAGGAATAAGGAACTTGGATTAAGCTAAGGAATCATCTAAGGAGCAAGTGCTTGGAACCACTGATAAGCAAGGAACGAGGTTAGAAGGTCATTTCTAAAGAGAAGGAATCATGTAGCTGCTCCAAGTGATCACTTCACCATCATGCCGGAACACTTCATTATCAGTGACATCACCTTCAACACCTATCCATTAAGCTTCAAGTTTTATCAACTTCAAGTATCAATTGGCTTCTTCATCAATCATCACTTCAGGGTCAACATGGCAAGTGTACTACTTCATCTTTATCATCATCAAACATGTCAAGGACATCTATCCATATAGCTTCAAGTTCTTTCACAATCTTCAAGTCTCCGAGAGTCTCCTACTCCATGTTATCATAAAGGAAGCATCATCATCATCTCCTACTACACTACTCTCCAAGAACATGTATCCTGCAAGAAGAAGGAGAAGAAGTATAGAGTTAGACAACTGAGCTACAAGCATCATACATATCCAGTTTACAAGAAGATGAACAACGCAAGATCAACAAAGTATTCCCAAACACACAAGTTCAAGCAATCACATCGAAGACATAAAAAATAATGCAATTTGGAAATATGCTAAGGTGGCACCTATGTGGCATGTACACATCATCAAGCCAATCATATTTCGCCACATCTACAATAAACAAGAAGGAAGCCAAAGGGACGCCTATGTGGAAGATGCTCTAAAAGATTCTATCTTATCTTATCTTCTTGGAAAGCGTGCCTTCATTGCCTCTCTTATGTACTAAAAAATAGCAAGTTGTAACTACCTACTGAGGTGGCATGATCTGAGCCCTTGGCTATCTAGATTGATCTAAGCCATTCATTGTAATCCTTGAGCTCTATATAAAGGCCTTGTTGCCTCATTTGTAAAAGATAGAATATAGTAGTTAGTAGGCAGTAGTTTGTAGAGTAGAGTAGAAGAGACTCTCGAAATTTCCTGAGAGTACTTGAAGTTGTACATATTTCTCAAGATTAATGCAAAAACATTGGAGCTCATTTGGTGTTAAGTGTTGTCTTGTGGAGTAACATGGTTTCTTGTATCTTGATGAAGTGGAGAGATGTTTCAAAGTAGATTAGAAATAGATTAGTAGCTCTTTGATGTAATGTATGTTTGTATTGAATATTTGATCAACTCCTAGCTCATGCTTTTAACATTCATCGCTGGTGAAGTGTTGTGTAAAGCTAGTCTGAGCCTCATAATTTGCATAAGTTCGATTGTGGATATTTGTTTGAGCTGCGCCGTTTAATGGGTGTTCATATGAGCCTTCATGATTTGAAAACCTTTCGCTATCCTTAGGAGATTGCACCAACTTCATGTAGTTGTAGGCATCCTTGGCAAAATGGAGTTAGGTTGATTAAGGAGTTTGTCTATTTATGCATCATCATTGCTTCATTGACCTTAGATTAGCTTTCCTAAACCCTTATCTTTTTACTTTTCTTCATTATTGAAACATTGTACATATATTATCCACACTGAAAGGAGAAACAAGCTAAACGGAGTATGAAGAAGTCTACGTAAGTCCCTTTTTGATAACCAGCAAGATCACATGTAATCACTGAGTTTATTCACCATAAGTTATAAAAAAGGAACCTTGGAGTTGCTTCATTGGATCACAGAGCTTAGCCTTTGAAGAGCGTTATTCAAGAGAGAGTTGGATACTTAGTATTTTACTCTATTGTTGACTTGTCTAGAAACAATCATCAACAATACTCATTCAAAAATATACCAATGCAGGATTTTGTTCATACCTCTACATGCTTCCAATCTGCAATTCCCTGTTCTTCCTACAACTCCCTTCTTCCAATTCTTTCCGACAAAATTCCCCTTTTTCCTTCCTAAAGTCTTTTTACCACACTCCTTCCCGTGACTTCCAGGTGTTGATTTTTATGATTTTAATTGACAAGTATGTCTGAACAAATTCCAGATGGCCTTGGCCAGTAACCCAGGTCAATTCAATGCAAAATGCATTCCAGAAAGAGGACAACTTATGGGAACATTCCAGAGCAATTTACAGATGTTTCATCCGGAAGCTACAGCTGTTGCCAGGAAAAATTAATAATGAAATTCAATCATTTCCTATGCTTGGGAAGGAAGAAAATATTATTCTTTTAGTCATCGTTGTCAAATTTTCTGACGGATGAAGTAATAAGATTTATTCCTCATTGGCAAGTTACTAGCAAGTACCGATGATATTAATAATAGTTTTCAATTTACATTATATATTTCCATGTGCAATATTTAAGTAATATCTTCACATGGATATATATAATTAAACATATAAAATTGGTTTAATAAAAAAAAACTAAGCTGCAGTAATTTCATTTTTATAATTTAACATCAATATATAATATGTATATACTATATACTATGTATATATATATGTGTGTGTGTGTGTATTTAATTTGTGCCATATATATGTATATTTACACATATATCCATGTTTACAATAGCCACACACACACACACACATACACATATATAAAAGCTTTATTTCTTTTCCAGAATTTAATTCATGAAATTTGGTTTGCTAAAAAGAGACCAAAAGGGTCATATCTAACACTCAATGGCTGCTAACTACACTAACCATGAAGCCCAACCCATATGCAACTATACTAGTGTGGTTTAGTGCGTGTGTGAATTCATGCATGATGGCCTTAGAATAGTTAATTCCTTCTCCTCTGTGATACTCTCCCGTTGAGATAGATTGTGGTGGATGTCGCACTCAGACTTCCATTGAAATTAGTCAACATCGATTAATAACAAGGTATAAACAACTCATAATCATCCATGAATTATGCTATAACATGACATATCAAAATCCATTTCAAATAATGTAACAAAAACAGTTAGCCAAATAGTTTGAAGATAGCATATATCTCCAACGTATCATCATATATGTCTAGTGCAATAATACAGTTACGAAATACTGTGCCATATACAAAATGGGCTGTGACATTCTAAACAGACTTGTAGCTTACATATTGTTGTAGGTATGAATTGAATTGAAGATTGTTCATAGGTTGTAGTTCTTAAAAAAAGAACATGCTATATGGGCAAAGACAAGAGGGACGTTAACCTTCTGTACATGCCAAAATGCTGTGAATGAGCTCCCTGCAGAAGAGGCAATGTTGGTGTTCCAATTTCTCTTTAGAAAATTACCACAAGAAAAGAGATGAGTTAGGGGTTCATCTTATTCAAGAACATTAATGACATGTTATTTTTGTGTATGCCATTGCAACTCCAATGGATAACATAGACACATGCTGATAAATGCCTTGAAGTGGGCCTTTATTGATCTGACTTGTGTAATTGGATTTCGACCATACTATTAAGGCAAAACTATCCACATTAAAGGAAAATTGATCAGGAAACCAAGATGCACCAAAACATGAAATAATAACATTGGGAAAACATTCAGTTACTAATGGAAAGGGAATGTTGTCATAAAACCATGTATTTCTACAATACACCTTGCAGAAGGTCATAATTAGTTGACTGAATGTCATCTTATGTATTTAGAAAAGTGGTTGAGATGAAATTAGGAGTCAAGAGGATATGCATGCTTCTGCTGATCTACTGCAGGCATCACCATAACCTCAGCTGCCCACTCCACCTGATCATGACGAATCAATCGCTCCATCCGCTTGAGAGAAACAACTCTCAACCCACCATCTGAAATGTCTCTTAGCACATGTCTAACTCCGTCCACCTCAAACTTCATTTCCATCGTCCGCAAGTTGAGTGTGAACTCCTCAATATCATTCAACCACTTCATACCCAACACAACATCCATCTCACCCATGCCGACAACATAGAACTCTGATTGGCAACTGTATTTGTTCAGCTGGATTGATAGATTGGGTATCCTCCTAGTGCAGGTGAGTACGAAACATCTGCAACCTTCACCTTAAAGCCCTCAAATTCCTCGGTTTTCAGCCCTCTTTGGGCGACCAAGCCCTCATCTATGAAGTTATGAGTGGCACCTGTGTCAAGTAAAGCAATACATCGCTGCCCACCCAGTATTCTTCTTACCCTGAATGATCCTTCCTTCTGGATACTCGTGATACGTGCTGTAGGTAGAGCTATATCATTCTCTCTATCTGATGCTTCCTCTAAGCCCTCTGATTCTGCATCCTCGGCCTTTGAATTGTAGTCTGAATGGGGCTCCCCATCAACAGACTCATCGGCTGAAAAGTACTCTAACTGTTTGACCTTTCCTTGGGCAGCGCACTTGTGCTTATGTCATGTCCCTATAATGATTTATAATTGAATCGTTTATTTAAATAATAAGTTAGCCTTATATAAACTAAATATATAATATATTTATTTATAAATATATTATTAATTTAATTTAATATAAATATTATAAAATATATGAAATATATATATTTAATTAACTAGATATATTATAAATATAAATATTTTAATATAATATTTATGTGAATAATTAATAAGATATATTATTATATATAAAAATAAATATTACAAAGAGTCTTACCTATTACAGGTAGAAAGTAAAGTAATTTGGAATAAGGCAAAGTAATGCTTGTGAATAAAATAAGATAAAAGAGCTCCCATACTTAATAACAAATATATTTATTTAAATGTTATACTATATATATTATATAAATAATATACTTTAAAAAGATTAAGGGGAGGCCGAAGGAGGATATTTATAAGTGCAGCAATTAAGTTGGTTGACACCAGGATCACATAAATAAATAATATATTATAAATATATCTAATAATATAAATACAAATATTATTATTATTATTATATTGTAATATAAATATAAATACTACAATATAAACCATATATGATTTATTATGATATAAATGATATAATATAAATAATATATCATTTATTATAATGATATAATATAAATACAAATAATATAAATAAACATCTTTTAACCTATCCTCTTATCATTTACGTATGGTTAGAATTAGTTTTACCACAAAAGGGAATTAATATAAAGTAATAAAAATTATAAGAGGGTAAGTATGTCTTTCACCACCAAGCATAATAAGAGATGTGTCTCTTCGAACATATCCCTTGAAAGGGAAATAAATAAAAGTTGTGAGATAGAAGGAAAAGATCATCGGAAGAGAATATAAAAAGAGTATCGGATAAATACATATATTTAGATCTGCATTAATTATATATATTTCTGAGTCATAAGTAGAAAAGATGTCATAAATTAATATATAGAGATATGTACATCAGTAGTAAAAGGGAGTGAAATATATATTATAAAATATATAAACGGCAACAACAAAACAATAAAAATTATATTACGGCAGCATAGTAGAATTCCAGGTAAAGCTACAACAGGCAAGTAAGTATTTATATTTAATCTATAATTGGTTAAAATAAATAGTAAGATAAAGAATAAATATATATGTATACCATAGTTGAAAAACTCGGACTCGGCAAAAACTCGGCAGACCCAAAATTTTTAAAAACTCGGGACTCGCCAAAAACTCGGGGAAAAACTCGGCAAGAACTCGGCAAACATAATTTATGTAAAAATATTCTTAAAAAACACACATTTCTGAAATTGTAGAATGCATTGCTGATTTCCTTCATATATAAATCAAAATTATAAAAAGACTATATCATATGAAATGAGAGATTTTGGACTATATTATAATTTATTTATAAGATATGTGTTTTAACTTTTATTTATAAAATTTTGATAGTAATTTCCTATTTATCATTAAAAATTTAAATGATTGGTCACTGTATTATAAAAAACAAAAATTAAAAAATGACTGAGCATATGAAAGAAGAGTTTTTGGACGAATTGTTAAAATTTATATAGGATTATGATGGTTTTAATTTTCAATTTTTTTACTCAGTGACAGTGTGACTAATAAAAAAACTGAACTTTTAAAAAGACTGTATCATATGAAATTATAATTTATGAATATGAATTATGAAAGGAGAGATTTTGGACAAACTGTCAAAATTTATATGGAACCTGAATGGATTGTTATAAATTAAAATTTATATAGGATTAGGATGATTTTTAATTTCACTCGAAATTTTAAAAAGACTGTATCATATGAAAGGAGAGATTTTGGACGAACTGTCAAAATTTATACTTCAAGTTTAAGTTTATAGTCAATGACTAATCACTAAAGAGTCAAAGACTAATAAAATTTGAAATTTAGGTAAAAATGTATCATATGAAAGGAGAGATTTTGGACGAACTGTCAAAATTTGAAATTTAGGTAAAAATGTATCATATGAAAGGAGAGATTTTGGACGAGAGATTTTGGACGAACTGTCAAAATTTGAAATTTAGGTAAAAATGTATCATATGAAAGGAGAGATTTTGGACGAACTGTCAAAATTTATATAAATTTTGACAGTTCGTCCAAAATCTCTCCTTTCAAATTTCAATGCTTTCATAATATCATATGATTATGTTTAATTTATGATACATATTTGTAAATTTTGACAGTTCGTCCAAAATCTCTCCTTTCAATGCTTTCATAATATCATATGATTATGTTTAATTTATGATACATATTTGATAATATTGATATTACAACTACAGAGTCCAGAGTGACCAGACGACAGTCATTTAAAAATTTATAATGAATGATCAATGATGAATCAAATAATCGATATTCGATACAAATGCGGAGTCGCGGACTACAGTTCGTCCGAAATCTCTCCTTTCATATGATACGATCTTTTTAAAACTTTCATTTTTAAATTTTTTTAACAGTTCATAACTTCATTTAAAATCTTACCAGTTAGATCGCCGCCAAAGGAGGTTTTCGCGCTGCCGGGAGCCGTTGGGAGGGTTTCGCGACTTCTTAAAATAACAAATAATGCTTTAGGGTTTTCGATTTTTAGTGTTTTAATTGTTAAAAACCGAACATGTTTTTATGTGCCGGATTTTGCATGAAATACTCGCGTTTTTTGGCGAATTTTTATCAGAAACCTCGCCGCGAGTTTTATCAAAAACTCGGGCCGAGTTTTACTGATAAAAACTCGCCCCAGTTTCTGCCGCGCGAGTACTCGCGGGTCAGGCGAGTTAATGGTGAGTTTTTCATCTATGCTCTTGACATACAGTGTATACTTACTAAACACACCAAAGTGTTTAGTGATATTCCACCAGGAAGCCTCTTGATAGAAGTTTTGAGCATGTGATTGAGTTGGAGGAGGGTGCTAAGCTGGTAATCACGACACCTTACAGGCACCCAAAGAGGTATAGGAATGAGATTGAGAAGGTTATCAAAGAGCTTCTCGAGATGGGTCACATCAGACCTAGTAAGAGTCCGTTTGCATCATTGGTGGTCCTGGTGAAGAAAAAGGATGGGACTCTTAGGATGTGCATTGATTATAGGGAGCTCAATAAGAAAACAATCAAAAACAGGTACCCTATACCCAGGATAGATGAGTTGATTGACGAGTTGCATGGGGCCTGTTACTTCTCCAAGATTGATTTGAGATCCGGTTACCATCAGATTTGGGTCAGAGAGGAGGATGTGGAGAAGACAACGTTCAGGTGTCACTATGGACACTCTGAGTTCCTAGTCATGCCATTCGGCTTGACGAATGCACCGACCACTTTCCAGTCTTGCATGAACAGAATGTTCAGAGAGCAGTTGAGGAGATTTGTGCTGATTTTCTTTGATGATATATTAATTTATAGCAGGACATGGGAAGAGCATCTGAAACACATTGACATTGTTTTGAGCATCTTGGAAAGGGAGTTGTATGCCAAAATGTCAAAGTGTGAGTTTGGGATGACCGAGTTGTTATACTTGGGTCATATCATCAGTGCTGGTAGTGTGAAGGTAGACCTGGAAAAGATTCGGGCAATTGTGGACTGGCCACCGCCTAAGAATCTCTCATATCTTAAGGGATTTCTTGGCCTTTGTGGGTATTACTGCAGGTTTGTGAAGGGGTTCTCTCAGTCGGCTACTCCCCTTACAGATTTGACTTGTAAGGATGCTTTCAGTTGGTCTGATAAGGCACAAGAGTGTTTTGACAGGTTCAAACAGATCATGAGTACTTGCCCTGTGTTAGCCATTCTTGATTTCAGCAAACCCTTCGAGCTACAGTGTGATGCCTCGGGTGAAGGCATTGGTGTGGTAATCATGTAGGATAAGCACCCCATTGCATTTGAGAATAGAAAGTTGAGGGGTGTGGAGAGGAGTTACAGCATATATGACAAGGAGATGTTAGCCATCATGCATGCGTTGGCTGAGTTCAGACAGTACCTGGTGGGTAGCAAATTTGTGGTTAAGACGGATCACAACAGTCTGAAGCATTTCCTTGGGTAGAAGGATTTGAATGAGAGGCAACAGAAGTGGGTCAGCAAGTTACAGGCCTACGACTTCGACATTGTTTATGTCAAGGGAAAGAAGAATGTTGTTGTCGATGCTTTATCCAGGAGGCCTCATTTGTGTGCACTAGGTGCTATTGCTGATGATTGGAGAGAATTGATTTCAACAGAGTATGCCAAGGATGAGTGGGCTACTTGAGTGATTGATGGCACCATCAAAGATGACAGGTACACAATGGTAAATGATTAAATGGACAGGATCTTCTTGGTGTCAGGTTCACAGATGAAGCAAAAAGTTTTGAGGGCATTCCACGATTTGCCTATGGCAGGGCATCCAGGATACTTCAAAACTTACAGACAGGTCAGAGAGAGGTTCACTTGGATGGGCCTCAAGACCGAGGTGATGCAGTATGTGAGAGAGTGCCCAATATGTCAGCAGAACAAGCAAGAGCACTCACTTCCAGGAGGTTTATTGCAGCCCTTGCCCATTCCTGACAGGAAGTGGGATAGCATTTCTATGGACTTTATCACAGGTCTACCGAGAGTCCAAGGTAGGGATTGTATGTATGTGGTGGTGGACATATTGACGAAGTATGCACACTTCTTTGCTATTTCTACCACTTACACTACAGCTTAGGTTGCAGAGTTGTTCTTTCATGAGGTATTTCGACTTCATGGGTTGCCTAGGAGTATCGTCAGTGACAGGGACAGTAGGTTCCTCAGTAATTTTTGGCAGGAGCTCTTCAGGTTGTCAGGGATAGCGCTCACACCTAGTGCGAGTTATCACCCCTAGACTGATGGTCAGACAGAGATAGTGAATAAGTGGGTGGAAGGATACCTCTGAAACTATGTTTCAGGGTAGTAGAAGGCATGGGTTAAGTGGCTTCACATGGGGGAGTATTGCTACAATTCCACTTACCACATGTCCATTCAGATGTCACCCTTCATGGCATTGTATGGTTATGAGGCACCGAGCTTTGTTGATTTACTATTTGGTGATAGCAGAGTGCCAAAGGCCAAAGACTTCCTTCAGGAGAGTCAGGATATCACGAGGGCATTGAAGGAGAACATACAAAAGGCTCAGAATCAGCAAAAGTAGTATGTAGATCAGCAGAGAACTGAGCGATCATTTGAGGTCGGTGACATGGTTTACCTCATGCTGCAGCCTTATAGGCAATCTACTCTCAAGAAGAGTGGAGCGGAGAAGTTGAAGCCACTGTATTATGGACCTTTCAGGGTCTCCAGGGGGATTGGTGAGGTGGCTTATGAGTTGGAGTTACCAGCAGGGAGCAGGGTACATAATGTGTTCCATGTATCTCGCCTCAAGAAGGCACTAGGGCAGAACGTGACACCTTCAGTTGAGTTGCCTCCTCTTGATGAAGAGGGGAAGTTGATATTAGTATTCGAAGCAATCATTGACACCAAGGATCGTAATTTGAGGAGGATTATCAGAGAGTACCTGGTCAAATGGAAAAACCTGCCGGTTGAGGATGCTACATGGGAGAACGAACGGATTCTAGAGCATCCTGAGCTGAGATTGCTTGAGGCAAGCAATCTTAGGGAGGGCGGACTGTAATGTCCCCTTCTAGACACATGGTTGGTCCATCATTGAGTTCTCGTGGGCTAGCAGTTTGGTTAGGGAACTGGGGTTAGTTTGGCTCTGGAGGTCTTTGTCAGTGCTTGGGTTATAGTTCGTATTCAGTGGATCCAGTTGGCACCTTCGTGGTTGGCTCAGTGGGCTCTTGGTCGTTACTTACTATTTTTAGTAAGTTCAGGTACTGTGTCGGTTCAGGATTTTCAGAGTTGGATCAGATGCGTTTCGTCGAGACCTTTCCGGTGAGCTAAAGATCATCGAGTTCCGATGCCGTCTTCATATTTATTTTAAAGTCCGAAGATTTATTAATGTTATATTAATATGGACTTTATTATAAATAAAGGAAAAGTGAAGTTAATGAAATGAAGACATAGGCTTACGTCTTGACCTTGGGCGCCCATCCCTAGGAGACATAAAGTGAAATTAAAATGTTATTTTCCCTCCTTATTGCCCAACGCCTATCTTGGAGGGAGATAAAAGGTCTTTTGGAGCTCATTCGGGTTTATGCTATGTTTATGATATTTCTGATTTTGAGCTCTGCTAGGGTTTCATATGGTTTGGGGTTGAGGATTCGAACTAGAGGCTCTTGGAGACGGAAACCTTCTTGAGTAACGGTATCCCACAGGTGTGAAAGATCACCCAACGGTGCCATTGAAGGTGGATGTATTCAGCATTCACATGTGTTGACGATGGAGTCATTCGAAGAGTTTGCTTGAGCTGATTGTGAGATCATTTTATATTAATGTTATTTGCTGATAAGAGAGGACTGAGAAGGCAGATTTCAGTGTGTTTGAAGTGATTATATTGCTGCTGTGTTTACCTCTTGTTGGCCGTACCCTCTTGGAGTAGGCTGTACCATCTTTGGGGGTGAGTTTGTGAAGTTTTCGATGGCCATTTCCCTTTGTGCTTGGTCGTCCATCTTAAGAGGCTGCTGCAGACAATTTTCAGACTTATTCCAGCGAGTTATCAGCCATACACTTGCAGGTTGCTCCTACAGCCATGGCCGTACTATCCTAGAAGTGACATGGGGGTCTTGCAGTGGCTTTCACTTTATGGGTATTTCAGAATCGGCATTGTATGAGGTGTTTTGTGTCCTTGTGCTAACGTGATCACCAGAAACCTTGTACTCTGTATTTCTTGGAGTTTGATGCATTTCCAACCATACCCACTTGCTGGTCCATTTCCGACGGTTGTACCAAGTTGCATATCTTCATATGGCATGTGATAGTAATTGTTTTCCGGCTATTCTACTACCTGGGTTGTCATTAGTTTCTTCAGATTCATTGTATATTTTTTGGGTTTCTGTTATATGCAATACATTGCGTGCTCCGGCACTACATCTGCAGGAAACATAAAACCCCTTCTGCATCTTCTGTCTATTTGAAAGAACACACAAAAATCTAATAAAAATCACACATAAAAGATTCTTAAAATATACCAACAGATACGGCACATTACACAGCCAACCTACTAGAGCGGCGGATGTTGGGTCTCCTAGCAGGGGTATCGCCGCTGGTCTTCTCGTTGAGAGCTTTATCCTTCCCCTTCAAAACCTTCTCTTCACCCTTCATCCGATTAACACATTAATGTTAGTTTATAAATAAATAATCATATTAGCAAGTAAATAAGTTGGGAGTTATTTCTTGTAGGCAGTTGAATAGTGTAGTTGTTGGGTGGTTGGTTCACAGGAAAAGTTAAAAGGCTTTATAAAGTCAATGTATTAAAAATGTAAAGATCAATGAGAGACTCCGAATAAAATCAATATATCATTTTATTATTTGCTGTGGAATAATGGTGTAATTTGTGTGCATTTGTTCTACCATTTTCAATTATTGTAAGTAATTGCATGAACGGAAAAAAATGTAATGACCCCTTTTTGCAAGTCAAAATTCTCCTTGCCTTGTGTTACCGCCTGTATGAGCAGTCTGGTTTCAATTGAAAAATTAAAAAAATCAGTTAAGGTACAAATGACTTTGTATATATACAAAGGTGTTTGTATATTCATGCAGGTCGAAATGTGTGTTGGCGGGTGAAAAATCTCCATCGGCCTTCAAAGAATGTTGAAAATTTGAGCTATATGCATGTTTTAATGTATATCGGGTTGCATATACATTAGTGGAATCTTTTGCAAGACTCCCAGGAATATTTTGCACGTGTATGCCTTTTCAATTGCATATTAGGTTCAAGGTGGAAGATACATTGAGGGAATATTCTGTAGAAGATCCTGTGTTTGTATGTGCAGGAATGAATGTATGTCAATATACATCGGGTTTTATGCAATGAAAAATGTACAAGGGTGAATGTATCTCTAATATACAAGTCAACATGCAGGCGTTGAAAGATACAAAAATAGTATGCATTCATCGAATATTCCATCGCAGATTCCGTAGTTGTACAAGGGGGTTTGTATATTTGTGTTTGTATATTTGACATACAAACAAATATACATTTGCTACAGTGTGGCGGAGGTGATGCGTGTGGTGGGGCCCGCAGGTATATGCAAGTGAGTTTGTATATGGCCGATATACAAAAAGGGACATACATTCCGGACCTGAGGGATAAATCAGATGATAATAATATTTCAGGTCCGCTGCATGTGTATTGGGCACTTGTATGTGCCGATATACATTGCGAAGGTACAAAGGCTAGGTACAAGCCGGATTTCAAGACAACTTCAAGTGCTTCATAAAATTTGAAATCCGCGCCTTGTATGTATGAGGCGAATGTATATGCAGTTATACATTCGAAAATGTGCAAAGGGAGAGATATGCAATCCGGAGGCAATGGAGGAATAAGGTGCAGTGAATGAAATTTGGCGTCCATGGGTTGTATAAAGCGCTTGTATATGCTGATAGACAAGCCGATGTGCGGTAAAAGGGATACAAGCCGGATTTGAACTGATTTTCAAATTGTTCTATAAACTTTGGGGTCCGTCTTGTATATCCGACAGTTGTATATGCATTTTGCATATACAGGGATTTTGAAAGGTGAACAAGTGGTGTTTGTATACGCATCTCAGCACGCATATGTAAAAGCGATAAAGGCAAAATAAAGGTGCGAAAGGCCAGCGATAGAATCATGGGGTGCCCACGTGGCACGATTTCGTTGGCTGGTGGCTCTTCATGCATATTTTGGGACCGTTGATCTTGGCGATGGGTTTTCAGATTGATGGTCGGGTTTTGAACCTTCGGCGATGGCTTTCTTCCTTGCATCTGCGGTCGTTTTTTGAATGGGAATTTTCCATAGGTGCGCTGTTACTATTTCCGGGAGGAGCTGCCTGTGGTTGAGCCATTATGGCAGGATTGCAGACAGGCATGGGCCGATGGTTGAACGGTCAAGTACCAGGTTTTATGACGGAGAGTCTTCCAGCGGCGGCACAGGGCTTGAGCTCAACCACTCCTCGCCCTCCTCTTGTTTCTTCCCGTTTTGTCCCCTGCTACATTTATTATTTTGAGCGCCATCTCTGGGGCATTGTCTGGTGGGAATTTTGACCTTGTCATGTAATTAATTTCTGCGAAGTACATTTTCTTGCTGTTTTAAGCAAACTGTGTTACTTTGTTGTGGTTGGTTGGAAACTGGACAAATTTTGGTGCTGCAGTAGGAATACAACCTTATGGTGACTCTATTTCAGGTGTCTTTGTGAGTTTATGAGTTGTATGTTGTGTGTATTATGCACAGAATTATCGATTTCACGTTGATTTAAATGAGTAATGCTTCATTGCATGTGTTTTGTTATTTGTCTCTACACTGAATGTGTCTTTCTTCTGACTTTGAACATTTAAGGGGTGTTATAGATTCTAGAATATAGGTTTTCTATATTGAATATTTAGTCTATCACTTCTGCTCAAGGAGTAGATTGAATGTTTTCGATTAAGTGTTGAGAAGAATACATTGCAGTAGGGATGTTTGTAAGAAGTAACTAAATACTCTCTCTTGGGTATTGTCTGTAAGGCAGACATTTTAGAAACCCCTTGAAATTTGATTATTGTCTTGGGTCTGTGGTAAACATTCACATATATATGTCTACTAACTCCGAGCCCTAGATAGGCACCAATCTGGTCTAGTATCTCTGTTGTAACCCAAAGTCCTAGTTTTACACCCATATATAAATCAAACTCAAACTTCATACACAAACCTTTAGGATTTTAGAAGTAGTTTTAGGACCCAAAATCCTCTATCTACAACTGAACATAGGCCCAAAGCTAGCCCCTTTGCACTTATTCCACAGTTTTGGCCTGCATCATAGAGGATTTATTTGCTTTGTTTCAACATCCGAGTAGTTTCATGTGCATATGTTGTAGATGTTGAATAGGGAAAACCCCCCTTGGTTCTGCAGAGCCTAAAGAAGAAGAGGAGATATCTATAGAGTCTATCTCCTATTACTGTTAGCCGCTGGCCCAGGAATCCTATTGATCATTGATGGCTACCTTGTAGGGACAACTGGGAATATGCATCCAGTCGGATTAAGAGGTAATACCTTGCACACAATTTCAACTCACAAAAAGAGAACATTAGTATATTTTCATTTAAAGCCATATATAATTTACATAAAGAACATTGTTTTATCATTTCTATGATTAATTGTCAACTCATAACTTAGTTCATCATTGATTACTATCAATACACATTACTATGATCAATACCATGATTACTTTCAATTACAAATTACTATTATTAATCTATGATCATTTTCTATGCATTTCACTATTATGAATCTATAGTATTTTCAATGCATATCATTATTGTTAATCTTATGATTTCTTCTAATGCACATTATCTTTCATTCATATTTCACAAGTGAATCTTATGATCACTATTCATATGCCTTGCATATCATTAACATTTCACATGTTACTCTCATGATCATTATCAATATGCCTTGCATATTCTTATCATGACATTTCACATGATCTATGATTTTCATCAATATACATTGCAATCTATTTATCTATTCATATGTCATTTGTTAACAACCTATGGGAGATTAGAGGAGAGTTACCGTTATCCACCATGGGGCTCTAATGTCTCTATCCTTAGACTCAATGCGGTAGCCTTAATACTTTAGAGTCACGGCCTCTATAAGACTCCTTGGTACTCTTATGATGCCTTACATCAAGTAACCAAAGCTTATACATTATTATCCATGCACTATGGGTACCTTATACCACATGTGACAAGCCTTTTTGTGATATACATCCTTTGCACTATGGGTATCTTATACCTCATGTGACAAAGGCCTCTATAATACCCATGAGTGGCCTTTTGGTACTTTCCCTTTCACCCCTCATATGAGGTTAGCAAATCACATAGCATTATACATAATTGTTTACAAGATATATCATTTGAATAATTGCATACTAGATATATTATAAATGATCATTCTATATGACTGTTTACATTTTATTGTTCATGATGATTATATCATCATGGATAATGGAATGTACACATTGCATTACTAAGAATGGCTGTGCATAAATCAAAGTTATCATGATAGATACATTTATGAGAACAAGCATATGACTGTTCATAAATTAGAGTTATCATAATCGATACAAAATACATTATCATGAGCAAATGAATGACTGTCTACACATTACATTATCAGTGATTGTATAAGAATAAATGCTATCATGAATGAAACAGAAATATCATTTTCTTCATACCTGTGCTCGTATGACAGCTGATCAGACAAAGAGAATAAGAATAATATGAAGATGCTTACTTGCTGTTGTAAACTAGACTGCAGCCTTGAATGCTATTCTTGTATGAATTAATGATAATATCCAATGCTTGGAAGAGTTAAGAATTGCTTGCTGCTGCTTCTGTCCATACCTCAATATTCAGATGTATCTTTCTTTATGTGATCCATGATGTCTTACTTGGTTTCGTCTTCGCCTTTTATGGTATTGAAGAGTCGTCGTGAAGACCCTTAGGCCTTTGTGCCTTTTCATTAATTTATTTATAATTATATTTATCTCTTTATAAGGATTGAGGTCCTTAATGGTCTCATTCGATCACTTAATAATTGTCTTTTATTGCCTTTAAAATATGATTTGTCTTTTAGTGCCAAGTCAGATTTTGTCTTATTCTATTTTGTCTTTTCCTCTTGCCATGAAATTTGACTATGTTGTGAAATTGAACATAAAGAGAGTTTATTATCACAAACATATGTAACCTTCAAGATCACACTGAGCCATTATAAACTAGTCTTCTTTCCAATCTTTAATTGGAAAACTCTGAGCTATTATGGGCTGAAATTGAGGGATATGACAGCCTCCCTCCTTAAGATTGCTTGTCTTCAAGCAATTACAACGAGTTCTTTCATTCCCTTGCACCTTTAACGTCTTCCTTCTGATGTGTTGAGACGAAGTTGTGGTTTTTATCCAGAATGAACATGCTTGAGTGAAGAGAAATTGATTGTGATTCCATGAAAGAGAATTGTGATTAAAGAGCATTTGTTTGATGTTTGAATAATAACGATGGGGTGTAAGTATCATAGATTAAATAATATTTGAGAGTATTGAGATTTCAAGATTCCAATGAATGATGAAAACATCTTGAATTTTGATTACGAGATTCAGTCTTGTACTTGTCGTCTTGTAGTTTTACCTTTTGATATGTTATTGATCCCAAAATTGCAAGAGTAGTATTCTTGAGGAGTAATTGATTATATGATGTCATGGAGAGAAATTTTTTTGTTCAAAGAAGATTTGGCAAGCTTTATTTGAATAGCGATATGCTTGATGAAATATAAGCATTATAGATGAAGAATGATCCTTGTGGGTTATGTGCCCATAATATGATTTTTGGTATGAATTGAGAGAAGAATTTCAAGGGAGTTTTGAAAGAAATGAATTTGATTCATGAAATTGATTATACTTCGCCATTGTTCTTTTGTAAGATATACTTATTTCTTAACCTGCACACTAAAGTTATCTCTGAAGCTGATCCTTTGCAAGTTAGAGCGTGATGGAGGGCACACTTCCTGCCTATCACGTCTTAGCATAATTTGACAAGAACACGATGGAAGACATTCTCCCTACCTATCGTGTCTTGATGAGGTATGATGGAGGACATTCTCCTTACCTATCATTCTCTTAACGTAATTAGACAAGATTCTCCCTACCTATCATGTCTTGTTGAGGTATGATGGAGGACATTCTCCCTACTTATCATCCTCTTAACATAATTAGACAAGAGCACGATGGAGGACATTCTCCCTACCTATCATGTCTTATTGAGGTATGATGGAGGACATTCTCCCTACCTATCATCCTCTTAACATAATTAGACAAGAGCACGATGGAGGACATTCTACCTATCATGTCTTGACCTGGTTTGCTCATACTCGGGCAATTATAAACTTTCTTCTTCACTATATTTCTTTTTCTTCACCTTAGGTTCAAAATCTTCCTCTTGCTCTTTACTAGTTATGATCTTTAGGTTTTGTTCCCTTTTCCATGCACATCGATGACCAAGCTCCCATTTTTCGTTGCATTTGAAACATAGGTTCTTTTTTCGGAATTCATCTTTTGCTGCACCATCTCCGGTTCGAGGCCTTCCATCTCTCTGGCAGGTATGTCCATGGCTCCAGGGTTCCTTGCATCTATAACATAAGTTCTTTTCATTCCTTCCATTCTTGGGCGAGAAAGGTTCACGTAATCTTTCATTCTTATGGAGGGGTTTTGTGAATGTTTGAGAAATTTGGCTTTGTTCTAATTGTGTTGCCATTTCTATGGCATCATCCATAGTAGAAGGTCTAAGTGCTCCTACTAATCCTCTTAATTTTTCATCCAAGCCTTGAACAAATAAGAATGCGAGTCTTTTGTTATCTATTCCGGGGACTCGGATGGCTACTTTCTCAAATTCATTCACATACTCGTCTACGGTCCAACGTTGTCTTATTAAGGTTAAATCTTGGAAGTCTTGTTGGGGATGCCTTCTATCAAATTTCTTGAGGAACTTCTTAGAGAACTCCACATAAGATGTGATGGAATCGTGACCTTGGGTATGTTTCCCATTATGCCACCATTCATATGCTAAGCCTTCCAAATGTAAGATGGCAAATTGGAGTGCATCTTTCTCCGTCATAGGGCTAAGTGAGAAGTAGTCATTTAGCTTTTGGAGCCATGCATGTGGTGTGATCTTATTTGCCCCATCAAAATTAGGGAGGTTTACTTTGTTGGTTTTATGTTTTAAGTCCTTGTTAGGAGGTCTTCTCTCCCTCCTTACCATTTCATTCCTTCTAGAATTGCTATAATCATTAAATGATACCACTCTCCTTACCTCTGGTTCTAGGCTTGCATAAGCCCTTGCAATGTCATCCGTGCTTAATGCATTTGTAAGGGGTTCATCAGCTCTTGAGTTTTCTTCTTCCGGAAGGAAAGATGGCATAGGAATCCTTGAATTTGTTGAAGTTGGGCTGTTCTCGGCATGATTGGATCCTATGTCTCTTGCATTTGTAGAGTTTGGCTGATCTGTGGTGTTACCCATTTTTCGAAGTGCCTCTAAGAACATTTGAGTTGTCTTTTCACCTTGGTCCATCATGGTTATGGTAATTCTTTCGTTTTGTTCCATCATGGCCTTGGTGGTGGCTTCCATGAATGCCCTCATTTCGTTGTTCATTTTCACTTCTAGAAGTTGTCGGTTCCTTCTAGTGTATGCTTGCATAAAGCTATCTCACAGGATGGCAGGAACAGTGGCTCTGATACCAATTGTAATGTCCCCTTTTTGCAAGTCAAAATTCTCCTTGCCTTGCACACAATTTCAACTCACAAAAAGAGAACATTAGTATATTTTCATTTAAAGCCATATATAATTTACATAAAGAACATTGTTTTATCATTTCTATGATTAATTGTCAACTCATAACTTAGTTCATCATTGATTACTATCAATACACATTACTATGATCAATACCATGATTACTTTCAATTACAAATTACTATTATTAATCTATGATCATTTTCTATGCATTTCACTATTATGAATCTATAGTATTTTTAATGCATATCATTATTGCTAATCTTATGATTTCTTTTAATGCACATTATCTTTCATTCATATTTCACAAGTGAATCTTATGATCACTATTCATATGCCGTGCATATCATTAACATTTCACATGTTACTCTCATGATCATTATCAATATGCCTTGCATATTCTTATCATGACATTTCACATGATCTATGATTTTCATCAATATACATTGCAATCTATTTATCTATTCATATGTCATTTGTTAACAACCTATGGGAGATTAGAGGAGAGTTACTGTTATCCACAATGGGGCTCTAATGTCTCTATCCTTAGACTCAATGCGGTAGCCTTAATACCTTAGAGTCAAGGCCTCTATGAGACTCCTTGTTACTCTTATGATGCCTTACATCAAGTAACCAAGGCTTATACGTTATTATCCATGCACTATGGGTACCTTATACCACGTGACAAGCCTTTTGTGATATACATCCTTTGCACTATGGGTACCTTATACCTCATGTGACAAAGGCCTCTATAATACCCATGAGTGGCCTCTTGGTACTTTCCCTTTCACCCCTCATATGAGGTTAGCAAATCACATAGCATTATACATAATTGTTTACAAGATATATCATTTGAATTATTGCATACTAGATATATTATAAATGATCATTCTATATGATTGTCTACATTTTATTATTTATGATGATTATATCATCATGGATAATGGAATGTACACATTGCATTACTAAGAATGGCTGTGCATAAATCAAAGTTAGCATGATAGATACATTTATGAGAACAAGCATATGACTGTTCATAAATTAGAGTTATCATAATCGATACAAAATACATTATCATGAGCAAATCAATATGACTGTCTACACATTACATTATCAGTGATTGACTCTATAAGAATAAATGCTATCATGAATGAAACAAAAACATCATTTTCTTCATACCTGTGCTAGTATGACATCTGATCAGACAAAGAGAATAAGAATAATATGAAGATGCTTACTTGCTGTTGTAAACTGGACTGCAGCCTTGAAAGATATTCTTGTATGAATTAATGATAATATCCAATGCTTGGATCGATGCTTGGAAGAGTTAAAAATTGCTTGCTGCTGCTTTTGTCCGTACCTCAATATTCAGATGTATCTTTCTTTATGTGATCCATGATGTCTTACTTGGTTTCGTCTCCTCCTTTTATGTATTGAAGAGTCATCGGGTTGAGACCCTTAGGCCTTTGTGCCTTTGTGCCTTTTCATTAATTTATTTATAATTATATTTATCTCTTCATAAGGATCGGGGTCCTTAATGGTCTCATTCGATCACTTAATAATTGTCTTTTATTGCCTTTAAAATATGATTTGTCTTTTAGTGCCAAGTCAGATTTTGTCTTATTCTATTTTGTCTTTTCCTCTTGCCATGAAATTTGGCTAAGTTGTGAAATTGAACATAAAGAGAGTTTATTATCATAAAGATATGTAACCTTCAAGATCACACTGAGCCATTATAAACTAGTCTTCTTTCCAATCTTTAATTGGAAAACTTCGAGCTATTATGGGCTGAAATTGAGGGATATGACAAAAAACAAGTAAAGAAGAAAAACACAGAAAAACAGAGCTCAAATGCAAGAGGGTTTACCTTGGAGAAATCATTATTCCTTGGGGATGTTCCTTTTTATGTGAGATGTCCAAGGATGCCCTACCATCCTTGGAACAGCCTAGGGGACATTCTATACACTAAAACAAAAAAAGTACTAAAGAAAAAATGCAATGTCCCCATTTTTGGAGTGATCACGAATGAAGACCTAATGGACCAATTTTCACATTTTGGTATTTTTGTAGGGCAATTTGAGTATGGGAAGTGGCTTGGTATATTTTTCTAATAATTTAGATTTAGTCATTATTAATAAAATAAATTGCCTTCATATGGAGCGAACCATCTTGGGAGGATGGAAATTTTATAAAGTGTGGAAATTGCCAAATAAAATGAGGGATAATTTCTAATGCTTGCTCTATTGAAGAGGACGACATATATTGAGGATAGTTTGATAAGGTTTCATAAGCTATAATGTGCGCCTTGGAGAAGGGAAAGTTGAAAACAATAAAACAATAACTAGTCCTTGTTTGAGCGCTTGAGGACAACATAAGGAGGGAAAAGAAGTGTTAAATTCAAATCTTTAATTTGAATTTTGAGCGCCCTAGCATGGCACCTTGGTGGTCGGCCTAAATGGAGGGAAAAACATTGTAAAAATAAAAGAAAATATCTTTAGGTCGGCTAGGAGAAGGAAGGAAAAACATGTATAAATGTAAGGTGCTTTGGATCATTCAAGGATATCGATCATTCATCTTTTCATATGAGTTTTTACTCTTGGCTGCAACGAAAGTTGGGCTTTGAATCCAAGGACGAAAACTCTTGCGATTCTTGGTGAGTTGGACGAAAACCTAGCTCATCTTGTGGAGGTTTCGTGACGGGAACCTAATTGTGCTTCATTGTGGATTGATTAAGGAGAAGAGCAGAATTACAAATCAGATTTGCAGATCAGACTTTTGGACAGCGACATTTGGCGAGTTTGTGTTGGTATTTGACTAGGGTTTTGCCCTAGATTGGAGCGCCACATTCTAGGAGAGGGGCGACTTGTCTTGGAGGACAGATTTGGCATTTTGGAGGGGTTTTGTGTTGCAATAGATTTGGAGCAGACCTGTTCGCCATTGTTGGAGCAGCGTTACATCATTTCTAGGGTTTGAAATTTGCATCAGCCTTGGAGCAGATTGGATCGCCTCATTTTGGAGCAGTATTTTGGTGTTTGTTTGTTCACTTACACTAGGGTTTCAAGCCCTAACCTTGGCGCCACAACATAGGAGGGTGATTTCACCGTTTGAGGCTCATTTTGGCTAAGTTGGTATGTATAAACCCTAGGGTTTACTTCTGATTTGTGGACAGCAGATTTCTGGGCATGTTTGTCATGTGTTGGCCCATGATTTGATGTAATTTCAGACTGCCATTAATCTGATTTTATAACAGCAGAGTTCTCTTCAAAAAATTCAGATTTGTCATGTGCATTTACTGCTCATAAATTGTGTATTTCATGGTGTAATTCATCTTTGATATTGGGCGGATCATTTGGCATGATATTTTGATGTATTTTGATATTTACATTGGCTGTTATAAGTGTTTATTCAAGTTTGAAATAAAAATCAGAAATTCAGAAAATTAGGGTTTGAGTAGAACTCAGAAAATCAGAAAATTAGGGCAGAAATCAGAATTGAAAAAATCTGAATTTTAGGGTAGATCTCCATTTGGGATATTGCAAAAAATAACTCAAAGACATTAAAAAAACATATCCTAATGCTAAAGGAGGGTCCACCAAAGCCCCCACCTTAACACAACCCTAAATCCTAAACCCATTTCATTTTGCAAAGAGAAAAAACTAAAAAGAGAAGAAGAAAGAGGGAGAAGAGAAAAGAAGAGGAAGAGGGTTTATGTTCTTTAGATTTGCACTTGCAGCCAACACCAGCACCATGTTTACCAGGTATGTGCATTCAATCTTCACTCTTTATAATTTGTTTTTAGTTTTTGACAATGAACATTTAATTTGTATTTTTTTTCTTTGTAAAGCCATTTGGCATTAAAAAAAAAAATTGTAATGTATTCGTTGATTCAAGATTATTTAACATCAACACATTGTGCTTGATGATTGAACCAATCTGATTTATCATCTATTCAAAACACTCTATCAAATGCACAATGAATTTTTTCAAAGTCAATTGGCTTAATGTGTCAAATACCCATAAATTGTTTTATTTAGGCTTTAAATGGAAAATAAATTATTTTTTGCAGTTGCCTTAAACATGCTTTTTGTTTTGCACTTGTAATGGGTTAATTTTTTTTTTTAATTTGCATTTTTAATTGGCCAAAAAAAAAGTTATTTTTTTGATTTATATTGCAGTGTTTTTAGTGCCAAGATGAGTTACCTAAGTGGCAATGATGAGGAGTAAAACAGATTGAAGGAAGTGGGTAGTGGAAGTGGGCAAAGGGGAAGATAAGAGGCCACTCAAACTGAAAATTTAAGTGGGAGTGGTTTGGATTTTGATTGCCCTTCCAAGTTGTTGGTCAAATATGCTATTGGGTCATTTAACAAGAAGACTCCTTTGCAACACCTTGCAATGACCATTGTTACAAGAAAAATACATAATTCAAGTGGAGAGTCAGCATTGGAGGTGTAACATTTTCTCCCTTGAATGGAAGGGCGATATTACTTGAGTTAACACACTCTTTCTACGCATATTTGGTGAAGGGCATGGGCTTTGTAGTTAAGCTTATATTTGTGTAACTTGTTGTCAGTATCTGATACAATGGTCTGTGGTAGTCCAAAATGGACCCACACAATTATGAAGATCTTGCAAGCCATCAAAACTTCTATCTTCGAGAATTTGTCAACCACAACATATACACAATTATGACCATGCCTGGTCATGGAAAAACTGATAAGAAATCCATGGAAATAGATTACCAGGCTTGTCAAGAATTAGTGAGGGTGTGTAAAGGCCTTGCTTTTGATTAGCTATCTTTGCAATGGTGTAAGTTGTGCAAGAATTATTATACAGAGCAACATTGTGCCTTAGTTTTGGCCAGTAAAAGTACTCTTATAGAAGCAGAAATCTTCAAAAAACTTGATTAATCGTGATTATTCTTTTCTTGGCCGACTTCCTCATGTTTTCCTGCAGAAATCATGAGTAAATAAAAAAAGCTTTCAAACGGTTTTTTTGACCAATAAAATTATGATTTTACAGAAAAAATTTACAATTTTTCATAAAATTACAATTTTTTTGCTGATAAAATTGTTATTTTATGATTATCTATAGCTGCTGCAATTTTCCCAGTCATTTCGTCTGAATTTTTGCCTGTTATCTGCCTTTTTTCTTTCAATTTTCTCATAGCAGATTCATGACTTCAAACAAACAATTTTTTTGCCTGTTATATAGAAGCTATAGTTCTCTCTTGAATGAGTAGTTCTCTATATAGGTGTAGAGATCATGTTGATGCAATGTGTAAAAAAATTGTCAAACATATAGGTGTTATTCCCATGTCTTACTAAGATGAGGATGTCATCTAAGTAAACAACTGCAAAAGAATTTTTGAAGGGTCTAAGTACATCATTCATTGTTTGCATGAATGTAGGTGGTGTGTTGATCAGACCAAAGGGCATAACCAACCACTCAAACAAGCCCTCTTTGGACTTGAAGGTAGCATTTGAGACGTCAACTAGCTTAACAAGCACATATTGGTGCCTTGATTTCAAATCAATCTACATAAAAAATTTTGCTCCCTTTAGCTAGTCCAAGAGATCATCAATCGGAGCGATTAGATACTTGTTCTTGATAGTAATATTGTTGAAGGCTTGATAGTCAATGCCCAATCACCATGTTTCATCCTTCTTTTGAGGGAGCACAATTAGGCTTCCACAAGGTTTGGTGCTTGGCTGAATGTGACCTTTCTAGATTAGCTCCTGAATCTAGCACTTGATCTCATCACTCTCTAGAACTGATCCTTTGTATAGTGGTTGGTTTAGTAGTGGCATGCTAAGGACAATATAAATTGAATGCTTCTCCTAGCAATGTAAAGGTACACTTGTTGGTGAAGTGAACACATAGTTGTTTCTTTATAGAATTTGGTTTATCTGCTTCTAATGTGCTATTAGAGAAGGTGTTGTAGCACGTGTGGTGATCTTCTGTTCTTCATTAGGTTTGGTCACGTGTAGGATAAATGTTCCAATATAAGCAATTCTGCATTGACAGTGTCACGTTTGTTAGGGACATTGGGCTTGTGGGAGCCTTTTTTGGTATTCTATATTTTTTGTTGCATAGTTGGCAATGACACTTTGAGGTTTAGCATCATAGACACAATGCTTGTACATGTAGGATTTTTCTAGCAGAATATTACATATGTCTAGGGGTGTCATGTCATAGGACTCATTTTTGAAGGGTTTGATAGAATAAGATGGATGTCACTATTGACTAACCTAGATGTCTTTGCCTTGACTCACCCATTTGATGTCATATGAATGTGGGTGAGGGGTTGTTTGTAGGTTTGGCCTCTTAATTGTTTCAATATGGGGCAAGTTCTGACTTTGACTTTCTATGAAGAAATGTAGGGCCTTCCCATTTATTCACATCTGTGAGTGGAATAGGCATTCCTCATCCTTTAGTGGAAGAACCTTTGCATTAGTGATGGTGGCATGCTGATTTGCATCAATGGTCTGCTCCCCTTTTCTTTGCTCAAATGGATCTAGAGGTAATGATGTAGAATTTGTCTCCAACTCTTGTGACTTCACTAGATGAGCTTTGTTGGAATGGCAGTCCTTTTGGTCATGCCATGGGCTCTTGTGAGTCTCACACCACATGTTTTGTCCTTATGTGTCATCTTTTATTTTCTTTTGTGTTTGCTTCTATGGCTGAGCATTCTTGTTTTGTTGCTTCTTTGCATACCTAGTGTTGTCTCCCTTTAGATTGACACCTGCAAAAGAGTCTTTCTTACCTTTGGGCTTGAATATCTTTTCAATCTTCATTGTGTAATGATAGATTCTTCCCAAGCTTTTAATATTCAGAAATGCCATTTTGTCTTAATGTAACTATTGAGGCTGTTGTAGTACTTACTCAGTGCTTCTTAGAGTCTTTGATGTTGAGTTTTTTAGACAATGCATGGAAACTATTGGTCTAGTCTTTCATGACTAGTTTTTTTGTCACAATAGTTGCCATTGAATGTACTTTTTTTCATTTGTCCCCTTTAAAAAAAAATCTTCCTTGATAACCTCGATGAAATCTCTCTAGGTGGAAATCACCTTATCATCATTGAAGTTGAGCTCTCCTGATTCCTCCTTGGCTAGCAACCTAGCTTCCCGCCATTGTTGAGCATGGGGTTCGACTTTGAGAAGGGTATAGTGTTACAAATACTACCTTCAGAATGGATAGTTCCTATAGGTAGATTGTGTTTTCAAAGGCCTTGGCCTTAATTTTTCAACACTTTCAAGTTCCATCGAACCTTTGATTTCATTTCAAATCAAAGTCAAAAGTTCACGAACCTTTATTGAAGTATCGAAGCATAAAGTTCTGTGATGTGTAGACCATCAGGTCGAAAGGATTAGAGTGACCGCATGAAGAGCAACTTACAAGTCCATGACATGTTGAAAGGCCCGTGGAAAGTTGATTGTTCTCCATCCATTGTAGAAGATGTGGTCGTCGGTCTTAAAAAAAGATGGTGGGCCCTGTCTTTGATCACGTCATTATTCACAACCATAGGATCAATGGCTAGCTCAATAGATCAAATGGGCTGTGGATTTCAAGGTCGCTTTGAACATGCCATTGGCCCATTCAATGGTGATGGGGACCACAAGCCTAATACAATATAAATAAAAGGTTAAGGCATAAGCTTGGGAAAGGAAGTCTCAAAGACACATAGCATGAATGTGCTTATTTGAATCCTAACAAGGAGTTGTTAGAAATAAAAGGTCTGTGAACCATTGATCTTGCTTTTGTGGCATCCAATCTAATGGTGCACAAGCCTCCAAGTTTTGAAAGGAAAAGAACAAGAATTTACATATGAAAATTATGGAAAGGAGATATTTCCTATAGGAACATTGAAGACCCAAATAACATGTAGCCTTTATATTGAAGCAGAAAAAAGCCAGAAAGGTTCATGCGAGAACATGTAGGAGATCAAAAGAAAGGAGGAGTTCTATGAAAAATTAAGGGCTTTACTACAACTCAAGAGTGGTCAACTAAAGCAAGAGTAGTAATTTGGTGGAGATTGGGACTTTGCATGCTTCCACATGCTTTTCTGTTGATTTAAAATTGTAGTTTGGTTTAAAGCAATAAAGGCTAATCCCCTATATATCTTTCATCTTTGTATAAATAAGAGCACATAGTGCATTGTAAAGGATCTAAACTTATATGTTCCATAGTGTTGTCTTAGTTGTTAGAATTTTTGATTATTCTAGTCGTTTGGGACAAATGCAACCATGTATTTTTTTTGAAATATTTAATAAAAAGATGTTGTGGCTATGTTTTTAAATTTTTTCTCTTCATCTGAGTTAAGTATGGGTGGGTTAACTTGTTATTACTGTTGAATTTCTTACCTCTTGCATTCAATTAGTTGTGCCTAAATAAATCTTGTATTCAAATTAATTGTGTGTAAGAAAACTTAGATATTGGATTGAAATCTATCTATTCTTGCACATTGCCTCTCTTTTAGTTCATTACTTTCTAACCCTTTCCATCCTAAGTAGTATTAGTTATTAGTGCTAGAATAGATGAAGCTAGTCTTCTTGGAGGTTGTTTCAGTTCCAGAAATTGCGACTTCCCATTGTTGAAGGTAGGATTGTAGGTCCCAGTAATTCTGCAACCCCAACAAAGGGCAACTTTGATATTCTTCAAGACTGAGAAATTATTTACACACAATATTTTTTCCAATTTGGAAATCTAATCATCAATGGCATCTACATCAATCTTTCCTTCAAAGGTGGGATGTCAAAATTTACTTGGACTTTAAAGGGAGTGGGACTACCAAATGGTCATGGCTTGTGTTGTGCTTGGGCCGTCTGGTCAAATTGGCTATCATCTCTGCCTGTTGTCTTTGTAGAGCTGCCATAATCACCTTGAAAGGATCTGAGGAGTCAGTGGCTAATTCTTTTGTCAATATGCAATCGCTTGAGCCTATGAGGAAGGTAATTTGATGGATCTTTCATCTTCAACCCAAGATCCTGATATCTTGACCACATTTTATAGTACATGAAGGAAGAATAGGCTTTGACACCACTGATATGAATTAAGTTGGTAATGCAGGGACAATACACTAGTTGTGTAACTTAATGTATTATAAGCAGCAATTGAATGAAAACTGTACATAAAAGAATCGACAATGACTAAAAAGCTGAACAAAGTAGAATTTTATCTTAACTAAGAGAATATACAAAATGGGCAAACTCGGTAGGAGAAATGTTTGCCTTCTACACTGCCATAATGCTTCGTATTCAACTATTATATAACTTTACAATACAAAACTGAAAACTTACTAAAAATAGTAAATTGGGTTCTTTGGTGAGAACTAAAGAGTCATCACCCTTGGTAATGACCTGTGTCCTTGGAAGTCAAAATGGACAGTTCGATAAGGACAGAATTGTTTGAAAATTGAAAAATGTTCATTGGGGTCATAACTTGTAGCCCATAACTCAAAATTCAAAGTTTGGATATGCATTGGAAAGCTTTGGTTATAGACTAATTCAAATTCCTTGAAGGACTGCTAAAGTAACCCATCATGGCACCTAGACAAGGTCTCATAGTGAAATTCCACTATGAAGGGCCCAAAAAATGCAAAATGATAAAACATAGAAAATATTGAAAAAATAGATTTTTGGAATTTTTAGAATTCTGTTTGAAACTGGCACCTGGATGACCTGAGTTGTTCCCCAGATCACAATTCACCTATAAATTTCCTAGCAAAATGGAAGGCTAGCAAGGGGTAAAATGAAAAATCAAAATAATTCTTCCATGTTACGAGTCTTGTTAGGAATTTGAATCCTCAAATATTATATTAGAAGTCCTATGCCAATAATCACATTAAGGGTTAAGTGGTCAAAATCAGATCTTAGTCATTTAAGGAGTTAGGGTGTAACTAGTAAGGTTGTAGCTTCCTCTTTGGCGTAAGTACAAGTTCAATGTTATAATCAAATGACTTCTATATTAAGTAATTCTTTATTTCTTTCTCTCCTTTCTCATGTATGCTTATTGCTTAAGTGCCTGCATGTTTGTACTTCTAACCCCTAAGTTTTAAGGAACACTGGGACTGCTAGCATAACGTTTGAATGTTGCTTTCTTTACTGGGTAAAATGATATAATATATGCAAATGTTTTAGGCCTAATCCCAAAAGATAATAAAAATGCAGTTAGAGACCTGCTGGTCATGCTGACACAATTCTGCATTGCAGGCAATCTGGGTCAAAACTTAGAACATATATAAGACACTAAACCAGAATGCTTAAGAATAGATTTCATATCTGAAGAATAGATTTCATATCTAAAACCAGGTTCTAGACAAAACTTTGAGATGCAACCATTTTCAGAGGGCAGGGGCTAATATTATTTGATTTTCTGCTCAAGGAACTCAATCTGCATAGGCATGTTTTTCATTGCTATCTCAGTGCTGGTAAAGAGTTCCCAATTTTGTTTGGAGATATCTGAAGGAAGTTCCTCCATAATTAGGAAGGGAATGGCTTGTTGGTGGTTCATGAATTCGTATCAACTCTTGAATATTAGCTAGATTGGTATCATTTAAACATTGGTTATACTCAATCATTTTTAGCAAATTTTGTACATTATCACATTTGTAGAATAGGATGAAGGCTTCATTGCACACTAATAAGAATTAGAAGGGAAAACTGTGAGTCTTTTTGGCATCTGTTTGCCTCTGGGTTCATTTATTTTTGTAGTGAAATCAAATCTAGTAATAATCTGTTTAGCATTGCTTGTGCCTTTAAGTATGTAACTTTAATTTGAGACACCATTTTTGTCCTCAGTATTTTATGGCAGTTTTGATTGAATACTAGATTTGATTTTTTCTCTCATGGAGTGCAAATTAATAAATACAGGCTTATGTCCATGTTATCAATTTTCAGGTTCTCAAGGGAATAAGCAAACTTTTGAGGTATAAGGAGCTACAACAAGCTGCGTCTGCACCAGCAATACAGCGGAATACCAGATAAAGTAATTTATTGAGCTATACTCATTTTCTCTCTATACATTTGATTATTGTGTAATCATTCAAAAATGTCGATAAAGTCATCCTAAATTATAGCCAGGGCGAATCATACTTTTGGACTTGTGCATGGATGAAACTTGGTATGTATTTCTGTGGTCATTCTGATTCTTCAATCGTTGCTGGCAGATTGACTTTTGCAGATGCCCCCAAAGTCCACATTGCAAAAGTGTAAACATAGGAATACATGCCATGCTTATACTTTGAACTTACAAATTCTTACTGAGGATCATGTATGTTCCAATAGGAAGCAGGTCTACAACTGTATAATCCATGGTAAAATTGCAACGACTCTTGAGCCATCTGATTCAAAGTTGAGGTTTCGAGCAAAATGTTTTGTATACTAATAAAGATGTAGCAATTGCACAACCTCCATAGTTTTGCAGGAAGGGTGTTTGTGTAAAATTCATAAATATGTAAAAGAGCATTAAGGAAAATATTGAAGAGTTATTTATTGCTCAATTTAGGAAGGACCTATTCTTTCTTGTTTTATTTTAGCTTGGTAAACTTCTAGTGTTATCAGGAAGGATGAGTTTATAAAATTCTCAAGTATGTAAAAGAGAATTACGGGAAATATTGAAGCTTGTCTATTACTCAATTTAAGAAAGGAGCCATTCTTTCTTGTTCTGTTTTTCTAGCTTGGTACTTTTTTGGTGAGGTTATGGGCCGTCTTTAAAGCTGTGTGGAGCAATTTTGGGTCACATTCCTAGGATTTGCAGAAGGCACAATATTAGTGCCAAATTTGTATAAAGCAACTCTTGAGGGAAGATTAAGGCCTTATTTTGTGGCATGGGAAGTAGTCCTTGTGTAGCTTGAGCAAATGAGTATTAAAGCTACACGTGCTTCATCACACCCTTCTTAAGAGCTACTTCAGCATTGGTGGGCTTAAGCCCTACTCAAGCTAATGATGTGCACAAAAAACTGTCACAATGTATGGGATGGGCCACACAGCCAAACCATTTAGAGTCTCCTGCTGTGATTAGATGCTCTGGTAAGTCCTATTAGACAAGTGGAACACTTCTAGTTGATTGTAATTTGATGATCTTTTAGACATATTAGGAGCTATGTAACCCCCAGTTTCTGGGATGGGGACAATAGGGGACAGGGGGATGCATTTTGGGGATGGGGACGACAGGGAGGCCATTTCTTAGGGGATGGCTATTAAAAAATAGGGAAAATTTAAAAAATATAGAAAATTTTAAATATTCATATGATAGCATTGATAAGGCAATCATTATATACATCATAGAACCTTAAAACATAATATTAGAGTTGAATTGCGATTTCATATGAGAGCGACAAACAAATTAACGAAGTTTACTTGCATTCATTGGCAATGTGCATATATATTTTATAAAAATTACAACAAAATGCCCAAAGGCTGCAAGCTTCAACTACAAAATGACAAAAATATAGAAAATATAAATATGCAGCTGTCCTTAATCAGCATCTCGTAACACTGCATCAAAATCAAAGTTTGAGTCATTGTCACTATGTGAGGCTGCCTCATCCAATTGACCCCAAGCAATGCATCTTGTGCCTCCTTGTCATCAACCTCTGTAGTATCTTTGGGATCAACATCCCAACGTGTAGTTGGAGTATGACGATACTCAAGAGTCTGTTGATTCTAAAGCCGCAAGGTACTATGCACAACCACCAGCTTCTCCAATCGTCTAGAGGCAAGCCAATTCCGCTTGACTGACTAGATGAAGCTATATGTAGACGAATTCCTCTCTGCAGCAGAGGAACTAGCAACTTGTGAAAGGAGATGAGTGGCAAGCATCCTCAACTCTAGTGCATCCTTGCCATGCCACGTCCACCATCCAATAGGGTCAGTTTGAGCTAATGTAGCTCTATCCTCCCTCGCCTCTGGTCTATTGAATTTTGAACCACAAAGATTCACAAAAGTTAGCCACTGTGCTCTAAGTATGCTAGACTCCTCATTGTACATTTTTCCAAGGGCCTTCATGAACCCTTCTTTCACTTCTTCATCACCAGATGGAGGCACTCTCCTAGGCCTTGCTGCATACAATTTGGGATTTAGAGCGTAGGCTGCCATATGAAGTGGGGTGTTCATAGTGTTCCACTGCCGCGTCACAATGGGCCTAATATGCTCCTCATAAAATCCCAAATTAGGGTCCCTACTATGAATGGCTTGCTTCATCTGCCCAATCATGTTGTCAAATGTCTGGTAAATCTCTCCAAGGCTAGGAGAGTCTGTATCAACATATCTTATGACCCGCACAATAGGTGAGATGATGGAGCAAACATATCTAGAAAGAACAAAAATAATTTAGTAAATTTACAAGTTAGAAACAGTAAAATTAGAAATTTAATAATAAAACCAACAACTTTTTAATTTAATATTAATAATAAAATGAAAACCATAAATTTAATATTAAAATCAGCAATTTATTAGTTAATAATAAAATCAGAAATTTAATACTAAAATTAGAAATTTAATACTAAAATCAGCAATTCATTAAAAAACAACAATTTATTACCTCACTGTGGACCACCAATCATTGTCGAGGATTTTTTTGTTTTACATTTTTTCCTTTAGCTGTGCTTGCCTCTACCAATCTACCCAACTCTGAGTTAACCACCATTAATTGTAGAGGCTCTGGGACATCAATCATCCTCTCCAACAAAATAAAGTAGCTAGCATATTTGGGATCCACGGGCTTGAGGAATTCCTTCTTTGAAAAAGTCCTAAACAAAGCAAGTGATGTGTGATGATTGCAAATAAACATCTGAATGACTCTATCTTCTGACACCACTACCTTCATCCAACCTATCTTCCCAATGTCTTTCAATGTGTTGTTCAACGCATGAACACAACATGGGGTTTAAAAATGTGCTTGTAAGCACCCTCCACCATCAAGTCCGCTAACTTGCATACACAGGCTGAATCAATCACTACTTGTACAATATTAGAGGGCCCAACCTCTTCCATGACATCCTTTAAAATTTGAAATTGGAATCTTGCATCCTTTCTCTTCCCTGAACAATCAATAGCTCTAAGAAAATAAGAGCTCGTTGGACATGTGACAATGGCATTGATGAGTTGCTGATGTCTAATATCGGACCACCCATCCATAATGATAGAGTAGCCATCTTTTATTCAAACTTGTCTCAACTCCTCCATCACTATACTAACCTTGGAACACTCCTTATCAAGGAGGGAGGTGCATAGCTTATGATCTCCAGGAGGGACATATGAAGGACCAATAAGAAGTGCATCTTTGAACATTTGTTTAAAATATGGAGAGTGTGCCACATGAAATGGTATGGCATTAGCATAGAAAAATTTGGCAACAGAACTATCAACCACATCTCGTGATTGCATATTAAACATGCTTGCAACAGTAGTGGACCTCTTCTTTCCTCTTTGACTCTTAGGCTCAACATCTATAGATTCGGCAGGCAATGACCCACTAGGCTGCAAAGAGTTCATTGGCATTCCTTTATTTTTTTGTTTCACCCTCCATGTACAACCTAGTCACCTCCGCCTTCTCAACTATTGTTATTTTTCAAACATGCTTTTACCCCTTGACAAGTATGCCCAAAAGATGAGAGTAAACTCTTGTGTAGTTGCCCCTATAGTCCTTTTTTCAAATATGACAACCATACTCTACTCCCCCTTGAATTTTTTTTCTTAGTGTCTATGGCTGTTGCAAATTGTAAAAGAGCTTTTTTGGGATTAAATGAGCCCTTTGCATAAGTTTTCAAGAGTTCAAAAAGGCATTGAATTGGATTTCTGAACTAGGTGTCCTTGAAACACTCCCACTCCTTGAAGTACCTCCAACATCACTTTTAATTCTACTACCATGGGCTCTTTGTTCAACTTCAATTTCTTGACCCTCACTATCCTCATTGCTGCTCATTGCTTTTGTCAGTTGAAAATGTAAATGACAGTTGCAAGTGCAAACATAAAACACAAACAAACAAAAAAACTCTCGTAAGTATTTGAAATTTTGACAAGAACAAAAAAAATGCAAAAGAATTTGTAAAAATGAACAAAAGATAATGAACTTATCTCAAATGATGTAGACTTGGTCCTCTATTGCCCTTTCTCACTTCTATTCCCTTCTTTTAGTTGGTTTCTCACAACTGTGCTCCTCTTTCCTTTTCCTTTTCACAAATTGTAAACTGAAAAAAAATGAGCTCCATTTTTGTTTTTGGATGTTATAATGCTTAGTTTTAGGTTTAGATTTTCACATCCATTTAGTTTTTAACATTTTTGTGTTTTTTTCTTTTAAATTGCTTTTTTTAGGCACTAAGCCATAGGGGATGGCTAACCGTCCCATGTTGTTTCTTATATTCTACTAGGGATCCCGGAAATGTTTCCCGATGTAGAAAAAAAGGGGACGGGATGGGGACGTTTCCGACGTGTCCCCAAAATGTCCCCTTCTGGGGACAACCCTAATTTTGTTGAGGACACGTACTCGGGTAACATAGATTAGGAGTATTGTTCCACGAGCCTAACTCTTGTTGCAAATGCACAAGTGACTGAATGCTTGTACATATGTAGAGCACACACTTTGTTGGATCCTTCATAGGATGGGATGTCCCATGGAGGGAGCTTGGCCTCCTATTTTTCATTTGTAGTGGTTACATGGAAGTGTAATGTTGGGAAACAAGAAAATTTAGAATCTTCATTTGAAATAAGAGTGGCCATATATTTAAGAGGATATTTTGTGAGGTTGTCAGAGAAGGAATTATAGTTTTTTCATACCTACATAGAAGTTTAGGATATGCATATGCCATATGACAACAATTCATTGGCACAATTCTTTTTCTAATGTTGAACAAAAATTTAGAACAATATTTTTGTTCTCATTCTGTTAAACATTTGAAAGCCAAACAATAATTATCATTTACTAGGAGATCAGATTCTTGCAAAGTGCTCCTATAATTTTTGAGCAACATCTACGGAGGAAAATTAGAAGTTCCCCTCCACAGAATGATAACCTTAGAATATGTATTTATCACATCTGCTAAAGTTTGTAACACATTGTTAGGAGGCATTGCACCTTCAACATGGAAATATGGTATTGTGCATGAAAGTAATGCTATTCTATTATAGTAAAATTTTGATCCTGTCCTTTTAAAATTTTGAAAGATTGCCCAAGTTCTTTGATATGAAAGTTTAATTGAATCTCAATTTTGGACACTTAAAAGATGATTCATGCACCAAAATATTTGTGGTCATAGGTGCTTTAGGTGTGAAGTTGATTGTCTCAAAGTATAAAAAATTTCCAAAGTTAAGGTCTTAAATGGGTCCAAGGTGAAAACCAATAACTCCCTTGCAACTTTGTAGTTTTTGCAAAATTGTGCTAGAGGTCCGAAAGCTTGATTTGCAAGCATGGCAGAGAATCGGAGTTTTCAAGCACTTGTGTAGTTTTTGCAAAACTACATGAGAGTTTCAGAAGTGTGGCAAGCATTATGCTAGCAGGGAACCAAACTTTCTATGTAGTTATGTAGTTTTTGCAAAACTGCATTGAAACTTTGAAAGTTTGGTTTGTATAGTCTTGTGGGGGAAGTAGAACCCATGCACAAGTTGGCAACTTTTGTGAGCACGCGCCAAAAACCTGAAACCTTGAGAATCATTGAAGTGGTGGAGATCCAGACTTTTCTAGAATGTTTGCAAAGTTTTGTAACCTTGCTCAAAACCTCTGCGCTCCCACCAAAAGCTCACCTGCCACTTTGCATTAATTATTGAATGTGTGAACTCTGAAATGCATCTCCCAAACTCTAATTTCACGCATTATTAACTTGCTTTGTGAATCATTTTGTTAAAACACTCTTGAGCTTGCAGATCTAATTCTTCTCTTGCTGCATTGCTCTCACTTGCAAAAATTCCCACTTGAATTACAAGACCCTTTCCCTACTCACACCCTTCTCATTTCTCCCATTTGGTAGATATTTTTCTTGGTGTTGCACTTATTCTCCTACTTTGGAATTTGGAGGTCCTAGTGGTTTGGTAAACTAGGTTTGTGCTTGTTTGTTTGCTCTAGTAGAGATTCTCTTTTTATTTGCACTTGTGGAGTTTTAAGTTGCTTAAACACTTTAGAGGCTCGATAATTCTTGGTAGGTGGGAAAATGGACTTTCCAAGCATCTTTGTTTGCAACTATACTAGAGGTTTGAAAGTTTAGTTTGTTGTATTAGCAGAGAAGCAAATATTCTTGGCAACTTCGTAGTTCTTGCAAAATTGCTTGCGACCCCGAAATCTTCAAAGACATTGCTTGGCGGGGAATTGGAATCCACATGGACCCTTACAATTTTTACACAACCACCCACAAACTCTAGATTTCTACTAAGGCATAAAGAGGTGGGATTTCAACTGCTTGTGCACGTCTAAGTTCCCCGGTGGAGAAAATATTGCACACTCAAAAAGTCACCAACTCTTGCATTTGATCAGTTTCACTCTACAAACAAGGTAGAAGCTCCTTTATCTCTCTTAATACATTTGGTGTCTACCTCCCATCTAGAAACAAAGATGAGGTACGAATTCCAGGGGGCCACTCTCCCTTCAAGATAGGCTCTGAGCTTTCTCAACTTAGATTTTGACTTGGGACATGTAGATATGAAAGATTTTCATGCAAGAATGAATAAAGAAGACAAAACCCAAACTGGACTTTCAAGTCATTGCATTTCCTACCTTAATGCAATGCCCAAAATTTGTCATGGCACTGTAAGTACAAAAAAGGTGCACAAACCGACATGGCAGTTTGATGCTGATATTGAGTCCTATTCACGTCCATGAAGGCGTGAATTATATACCTCTCAACAATTTCTTTCTCGGTGACGTGTCCCTTGGTTTTTATCCCCTTGATCATTCCTCCCCAACCTTCTGATTAACTTTCTAAAGTCCTGCATACCTTCTAGCCGCCTGCCTAATCCACTTTGAGTGGGTTGCCCATATGACCTATAGGGTCGCTTGGGCGACCCTACAACTTAAGTGTGGGTCACCTAGGTGACCTACCTTGCTAAGAGGGGCGACCCACTTACCGTAACAGGTGACCCTATCGTCTTGTGCCATGTGAGATTTCTTCTAGTTCTGCCCAGTTTAACTCCGTTTTTAGCTTTTGATTGAGAGTTCCTCCATGCATAACTAACCTTTGACTTCCCCTAACTATTTCTGGATTCTCAATCGCTCTATTGTTAGCTCCCAATGACTCTTGTTATCTTCCAATCAATCTTCTATAATCTCCTCTCTAGCTTCTGTTCTCTCCCAATCAAAGCTTGTTCACTTCCCAATCAATTTAGTTATCTACCCAATCACCACCACTTTTGGTGTGGATTCTAAGCCTATAAATAACCCCGTCCTTTATTCATTTGAGGAGGCAAATTCATTATTGCATTCTTGTATTGCTCAAGCTTTTGCAAAGTTGCCCCCATTAGCATTCTTATGCTCTACGCAGGACTTCACAAGCTTTTTGTTATTTTTGCAATAGCATGTTGATGCTCAATCCACCCTGTTTTCATTTTTATAGCTTCTAAGCTCAATCTAATTTCCTTCACGTCCTCGTTCTTATCCCTGTCACCAAGAGGAGGACCTCGTTGCTGTAGAGGAAGAGATTATTGCCATAGGACCTTTGAGTACCTATTCGTACAGGGTTTTAATGCTTTCTTAGTAATTTAGATAACAAATCTTGCTCTTGAGGAAGTAAAACTTGGTTTGTCTTTCTCTTGATAGGAAAAGTTCATTGTTTTCATAGAGTAGATTTGCTTTCATTGTACTTAGAATAATTGTAAAATTCAATAGTTTACAAGTCAAAATTGGACCACAAAATACATAAATGCATAGATTAAATTGCATAAAAAAGTCATTTAGTTGCATTCATTTTCCCTTTAATAGTAATTAATTCATTCAAAAATCAGAAAAATAATAAAAAAGTTGTTTGCATGCATATAAGTTAATTGCATTTAGAAACTCATAAAAACACTAAACATATTCAAAACAACAAAGAAGATCCCTTGATTTCATCATGAGGCATCAATCAAAACATTCAACAAAAACTTTCCCCCTTTTGCCTAGCATTTGATGTGCCCATGGATAAGGGAAGATTGGGTTAAATCCATCTTAGATGAGATTAGGGAGATCGTCCCTCAACCAATTTCCATCAAGGAAACAACCCAAGAACAAGAAATCATCTTGAGGCTCATCCAACAAGAAACAAAACAAATAAGACAAGCAAAAGAACATCAACAAAGACTCATTCAACAAATCATTGAACAAGAACAAAGAAGGTTAGGTTGGCTCCATATCATAAACGAACAAAACAGGGTTAGAGCAAGTGACCATCCGGGTCATATAACAATCACAAACACCACAACCATTCAACGTTTATGACAACATCACAACTTTCATAACAACTTTCGTCAGCCACATACACACATCACACAATCAACCCAACCTTGGCCTGCAATGTTTTGCTTCCTCAAGAATAGAACAACCCCGTGTTCTGCCTCCACTCGACTGGCTCTTGCCACAAGAGCGGGAGTGATTGGGTGAGCATCAGCTGCAAGGACACAGTTCATGTGCCATATCAGACTCTAACTCACCTGCGTTGTGACTGAGTCACATTCTGAGCAACACAGGCACGTGCACATCACTATGACCCTAACAAAAGAAAAATACCCAATTCTTCAAATGAGGCAGTGCTACAATTGATGTTATAATACATAGATGATATGATGGAAATCCTAGACCATGAAGAATATGCAAGGATAATAATAGAGACAAGACAACACTGGGAGGATCATTTAGACAAACGTTTGAGGGTAGTCAACAAACATTTTCTAAAGGTTTAGAGAGGAGTTGTGAAAATATTGCCTAAGACCTCGTTGAGGAGTGGTTTTGTAGAAGTTAGTGACATGATCACCTTGCTGAATATTGTATTGTGTAAACCAATGATGTAGTCATGGATGGAGGATCCAATGAAAGATTGTCCAACCATGCAATGAAACTCAAAACACACAACACTCACAACAAAACTAAATGAAACAGTTGTTGGCACTCCTATTTTCAAGCCTCATAATTGCAAAATCATGCCAAATTGATTAAATTTTCCTAAGATGTTCTTTGTGTTAGCCTTGTTTCGTGTCCCTTGTGTTGTCCCCTTTGATTGTGGTTGGGATTAAGATTTCACTTGAAACCCTGAAAATTTGGCTGTCTGAAATTTTTGAGATCCTCCAAATTCTAGATTCTGCATTATAACTCCTAGAGGTCCAAAACCACTCTCAAACATCCTGACAGTTAAAATTGGGAACAAGGCTATGAAATGTATCTTCATTGGGTATAGTTATGGTGTGAAAGGATACAAGCTTTGGGACCCTGTTGCACAGAAGGTAATATATAGTAGAAGTGTTATTTTTAGAGAAACTAAACCTTCTTTTGTTACATTGTAGCTAGAACAAAGTGAATTGAAAGATGTGATTCAACTCTCTTCTATGCCTGAGAAAGTTGAATCGAGGCCCCTAGATAGACACGAAGTTGAGGAGAGTTCATCTAGCTCTGAAACTCCAGAAGAGGAGGAAGAACCTCCAACTCAACTTGTTTGAAGATCTACAAGGAATATACGAGTGAAAGCGCAAAGATGAGTATACATTTCGCGAAAGTCTCCCGTGGATGAAAAATGCCACTTGGAATAGGTACCCGTTTAGGATCGGGCACCCGAAGCAAAACGGGTACCCGTTTTTAAAAAAATTTAAAAAATAGCCATATGCATATAAAAAAAAAAAACTTTTTGAAAACGAGTACCTGTTTTCAAAAAGTTTTTTTTTACATGCCTATTGCTATTTTTTTTATTTTTTTAGAAACGAGTACCCGTTTATAACGGGCACCCGTTATGAACAGACACCCATTTATAATGGGTACCTGTTTCTAAAAATTTGAAATTTCAAACCCGCCAATTTGCATTGGTTTTAGGCTTGGAAACCCAAGCCTTAGCTTTGGACCTACAACTAGGAGACCATGAAAACAACAAGAGAAAAAACTAGTTTGACCGCTATGGCTGACGACTTTTTTTTCAGAATATTTTAACGAAATTAAAACCCATTATAGATCTCAAAGTCTAGTTTTCAAATATGTAATTTTTTTTGCTATTGAACATAATTTTCTATTTATTATTTATTTTCCAAACAAACTAACTCATAAACTTGAAATAACACAGTATACTATTTTTTTAATAACTTTTGATTTTGAAAGTTTCTTGAAAAAAAAAATATATCTGACCAAACTAGACATCATTTTCTACATGATGAAAAAAAAATTTAGTGAATTGATTAGTTTAGCTCAAATTATATTGGCTATACACGAGGGGTTTTAAAACCGTACATGAGGGGTTTTAAAAAACACTAATTAGGGCCATTAAAAATTAATAAAAAAAATATTTATAAAAAAATTACAAAAAAATACCTGACCAAAATTCAACATCCTGAGAATCTTTCCACAAAAAGAATTAGAAAAATACATTAATTTAGGTCAAATTATGTTGGCCGTACACATGCATGCTTTTGCAAAAAATAAGGGACTTTTAAAAAACCACTTTTTGTACATCCAATAAAAATCCAACTTGCATCATCTGGGTATTAGAAAAATTACATATTTAAAAACTAGAAACAAAATCCTACATTTCTTATTTTTACATCATCTTAATATTTTATATGCAAGTGCTTCAAATTGTCACTCCAAGTACGACAAAATTTGAAAAACGGGAAAAACACTTCCACTTTTTGGCCAAAAAGTGAACTCATCTTCTTGCACTTACCCATACAACCACCTGAAAGGTATTCACCTAATGATTGGAGATGTATTTTTGCTTTGAATACTAACATAGATGAACCTAGATCTGTAGAAGAGGCATTAGGTGTGAGTGATGCAAAGTCTTAGAAGATTGCTATGGATGAAAAAATGGCAGCTTTAAAAAAGAATGATACATGGGACCTAGTGCCATTGCTTGAAGGACGAAAACCTGTTGGTTGCAAATGGGTGTTCAAAAAATTTATTGGTTCAGATGGAGGTATTGAGAAGTACAAAACACAGTTGGTTACGGAAGGTTACTCTCAGGTTGAGGGTGTTGATTATGGTGAGATATTTTCTTCTATTGCAAAAATGACATCCATTAGATTCTTGCTTTCTATTGCTGCTGCTTATGATCTAGAGGTTGAGCAAATGAATGTGAAAACAACATGCCTTCATGGTGATTTGGAGGAGGATATTTATATGACACAACTAGAGCACTACATGGTAAAAGGTAAAAGTATTTTGGTTTGTAAATTGAAAAAATCTTTGTATGGCCTCAAACAAAGTCCTAGGATGTGGTACTAGAAATTTGATACATATGTGTTGAGATTGGGATTTGAGCGTTTTAAATCTGATCATTGTGTTTATTGTAAATCTCATGGTGATCATTTTCTGTTTATTGCATTATATGTTGATGATATGTTATTTATTGGTAAAGGGAAATGAATGATTTCAAAACTAAAGTCTCAACTTGTAGCTAAATTTGAAATGAAAGATCTTGGTGCAACTAAACACATTCTTGGGATGTAAATAAGAAGAGAGAGTGAACATAAAACTATAGCTTGGCCAGAGTAAGTATGTCAATTCAATTTTACAAAGGTTTAACATGCAGGATTGTAGACCATTATGTGTTCCTTTTACAGTTGGAACAAAGTTATATGCTTCACAATGTCCAACATCCCCATCAGAGATGGAAGACATGAGTAGAGTGCCTTACTAGAGTGCAGTTGGAAGTTTGATGTATGCTATGGTCTGTACTAGACCAAACATTGTCAAAGCAATGGGAGTTCTTTCTAGATATATGTCTAATCCTGGTAGAGTTCATTGGGTTGCAGTTAAAAGAGTCTTCGGATATTTGTGGGGTACCTCAGAGTATTCCTTGTGTTATCATGGTAATTTGATAGGAGACATGCATTCCGTTGATATTCATGGTTATCTGGATTCAGACTGATCAGGTGATGTTGATAGTAGACGATCCACCAGTGCTTATGTGTTTACTTTATTTGGTAGTGCAATTAGTTGGATGAGTAAGCGACAGGCTATGGTTGCTTTGTCCACTACTGAAGCTAAGTATATGGCAGCTACTCATGCTTGTAAAAAAGCCATTTGGCTTAAGAGACTATGTTTAGATATCGGAATAAAACAAGGTGCAGTGACACTTTATTGTGATAGTCAGAGTGCGATCTTCCTAGCTAAGAATCTGACATTTCATGCTAGGACCAAACACATTGATGTACAATATCATTTTGTTAGAGATATGGTTGAGGATGGCAGGGTGAAGCTAGTTAAGGTAGAGACTTTGGTGAATGTTGTAGATTCATTGACTAAGCTGTGAGCACAAAGAAGTTTAGATGGTGTTCGGAGTCTATGGGCCTCTCGGCCCCTAGCAATTAAATCTTGGTGTTGATACTCCATTTGAGCTTGCAAGGTGTTCGACAAGTGGGAGAATGTTAGGAAATGTGTCCCAACCTTGCAACTACAAAAGGTTACTATTCTTCCCAATTTTGGTCTTTTCAAATACCCTTTATCTTGAAGAATGGTTTAGAACTTTCAAAGTTTCCAAAAGGGACTAAAAATGATAGGGCTTACTATTTTTAGTAACTCTACATTTGAGCATGGATGGACTCAATTTTTTTCCAAAAGGTGTGGAACTACCAAGTAAACATCTTGGATGAGTTTTGACTTAAGATCATACTTGGATTGCAAGATATTAAAGTTTCTATTTTTTGAAACTCCCTGAAAAATTTCAAACTTAGATTTGAGGCACTTAGATGTCCCTAAATGCTTTGAAAGTTATGGTAACTGGCGAAGTGGGTTATAGTGTGATAGATCTCTTCATGAGCTTTTGAACGCATCAAACGATTCGTCAATCAGATATTTAGATCAAAAGTTATGGCCTCCGAAAGTTCGGCGTCCCGTTTTGGGAAATGTGAAAACATGTTGGACACTTAAAAGAGTTGTAAAGGGGAGAGTTACACATGGCGTGTGATTTGGCACATCACAAGGCATCTTTGATTGGAGATAATTTGGGCGCCACTTTTGGGTGGTTTTTGTTATGTAAGTAACTGGTAAAAAATGATTGATGGTTATTAACAAAGAAGGAAATTTACATATAAATACAGGAACGGTGTTTCTATAATGAAACAATCGTAAAACGTGTAGGAAAAAGAGAAACTATCTAAAAAGATACAATATTGACCATTAACAATATAATTCTAATTATTGTAATACCCTCCCTTAATGGTCAATCTACTAGCTATACCAAGAGACCCCCTGAATTTTATAAATTTATCTGGACTAAGGGACTTGGTGAGAATGTCTGCTGTCTGATCCTCTGTTGGAACATACAACAACTGAACTAATCCGTCTTCAACAAGCTTCCGAATGAAGTGACAATGAGTTTCCACATGCTTGGTTCTTTCATGGAAGTCTGGATTTTTGGCAAGTTTGAGAACTCCCTGATTGTCACAGAACAAGGGAGTCAGACCTGCTTGAGATATTTGCATATCAGCAAGCATTCGGCAAAGCCAAATTGCCTCACAAGCTGCTTAACTTCTTCCTGATACTTTGCTTCTGTTGAGGAGAGAGCCACTGCCTGCTGCTTCTTACTAGTCCATGTGACTGCACCAGATCCCAAACTGAACACATACCCAGATGTTGATTTCCTGTCATCAACTAAACCTGCCCAATCTGAGTCTGTGAAACCACTGAGTCTAGGATCATGACTCCTTGAGTAAAGAAGTCCATAATCAGAAGTGCCCTTCACATAACGCAGCACACGCTTCGCTGCTACCCAATGATCAGCTGTGGGGGGTGTCATGAAGCCTGAAATGTAGCTCACTGCAAAACTGAGGTCAAGTCTAGTCGCAATGACATAGATTAGGCTGCCCACTAGTTGCCTGAACAATGATTCATCCACTACAGGTGAGTCTGACTTAGCTGACAACTTAAGCCCTTTTTCCATGGGTGTGGAGGCAAGTTTGCAATCCTGCATACGGAACTTATCCAGAAGACTTCGAGCATACTTGGACTAGGAAATGATGATATTGCTCTCGGTCTGCCAAACCTCAACACCTAAACAGTAATGCAAGAGTCCCAGATTTGTCATGTCAAATGTTCTGCACAAATCCTGTTTGATCTTAGTGATCAAATGTGCTGAGCTACCAGTAATGATCAGGTCATCCACATAGACAACAAGAATCATAATATCACTACCAGTGCGTTTGACATACAAATTAGAGTCAGATGGACTGCTCTGAAAGCCATGATCTGTGAGGTACTTATCAATCTTGATGTACCAAGCTCGAGGAGCCTGTTTCTGGCCATAGAGTGCTTTGACCAATCTACACACCTTGTGTTCTTGACCGGCAACCTTAAACCCTGGAGGCTGCATCATGTAGACTTCTTCCTTCAACTCACCGTTGAGAAAGGCACTCTTAACGCCCATCTGATGGACTTTCCAACCAAACTGGGCTGCTAAGGCAAGGACAAGCCGAATTGTACTCATCTTGGCTGTAAGAGCAAAACTCTCCTCGTAGTCAATGCCTTCATTAAGTGAGAACCGCTTAGCAACGAGACGAGGTTTGTACTTGTCAAGGGTTCTGTCAGCTTTGTATTTCACCTTGTACACCCATTTGCAGCTAATGGGCTTCTTCCTTGGAGGAAGATCAGAAAGGACCCAAGTGTGATTTTTCTAAAGACTCTGGTATTCAGACTCCATAGCCTTTTCCCACTCAGGAATTCCTTTAGCCTCTAAATATGTCTAAGGCTCGTAGACACTGTGAATGTTGGCCATGAGAGCAAAGTTAACTATATGCTGCTATTTGCTCTTGTTTCTGGATGATCTACCCTCATTGAGCTCATGGTCATGAAGATCTCCAATAGCCTTAGCCCACCATTTAGGCTGGAGAGTAGAAGTGCCAACATCGGATGCAACAGGTGGAGCTGGAACAGGTGCAACAGGTGGAAGATCAACATCATCCGGAGGAAATTCGGGTTGAGCATCATCAAAATCAGAATCTGCATCATCTTCCCTCCCATTAGGTGGACCTAACGGAAGAAGAACACCCAGGTTAGAAGCCTTCAAAGGCTGATCCTCAGAATTTTGTATAGACGAGGAAGGAAGAAAAGGTCCTCGTTCTTCATCAAAGACAACAGCCTGACTGAAAGTAAGATGATTAGTATATATATCAATCAACTGGTAAGCCTTATGGTTGTCACTGTATCCTGTGAACATAAGCTTTTGATTCTTGGAATCCAACTTAGAGCACTTGGCATTTGGAATCCATACATAAGCTAAAGAGCCAAATATTTTCAAATGACTGATCTGAGGTTTGCAACTAGTCCGAGCTTCCTCAGGAGTCTTCCCCTTAACTGCATATGTGGGAGACCGATTAAGGAGATAGACTGCAGTGTAGACTGCTTCTTCCCAATATTTCTTAGGAACACTCCTGTGTTCTAACATGGAATGGGCCATCTCAGTGATTGTGCGGTTGCGCCGCTCTACAACATTGTTTTGCTGAGGAGTATAGGGTGTGGTTAACTGGCTTTTGATGCCGTGTATATCACAGAAGTTGGAGAAATCAGTAGAACAAAATTCTCCCCCATTATCTGACCTAAGAGTGACTATGGAACAACCAGACTCTTTCTCTACTAAGGCCTTAAACTTCTGAAATACATTAAACACATCTGATTTCTGTCTGAGAAAGTACACCCACATTTTACGACTGAAATTATCAACAAAAAGTAAGAAATACCTGCAACCAGTAACAGAAGGTGTATTCATTGGCTCACATACATTAGTGTGAACCAATTGTAGTACCTTGGAGGTTCACCATGAGTCACCATTCGGGAACGACGTCCTGTGCTGCTTCCCAGCCTGATAAACTCCATAAACACCATGATGTTGAGTCTGGATCTCATGTAAACCGGCTACAAGTCCCTCCCGAGATAGCTGAGAGAGATAGTGCACATTTAAGTGCCCATAACGTTGATGCCAAAGACTGGTGATGGAAGAATTTATGGCTACCATGGCTAACTCTAGAGAATCACCTGTATCCACAAGTATGTATAGACCATGATCCTCAATACCAACAGCCACAATACTACGAGTCTCCTGATCAACAATGGAACATTTGTGTGTACTGAACACCACATCCAACTGAGGAGAGTACCGCATGATCTGATTGACAGAGAGAAGATTAAGTTCCATGCCAGGAACATAGTAGACATTGAGGAATATGAGATTCCTCCCACTAGACTGAATTTGAACAGTGCCCTTACCAACAACTATATATTCTTCTCCTCCACCAAAAATAACTGAGTCACTGAAGGGAGAGAAATCTGTGAGCCAATCATGCCAATGAGTGAAGTGTCGCGAGGCACTTGAATCAATGTACCAGGCAAAGGATTTTACATGATCTGTAGGTCTTTTAGCCATAAAGGCGTAAAAGGCAGATTCCTTCTGCTCAGTGTGCTCGACAACATTAGCTTTTTGTTGAGACCCTCCTTGCTTCTTTTGTTCAGAAGCCAAACGCTGACGACAATCCTTTTTCATGTGACCATATTTGTGACAGTAATTACACTGAATATTCTTTTTCTTAGTGCTATCCTGAGGTTGACCTGAGCCTTTCTGCTGCGGAGGCTGACCTTTGCCTTTATTCTGAGCCTAAAACTTGGCTAAAAAGCCTACTCTATAGAGGACGAAGAAGCACTACTACCAAACTATTGTTTCTAATGATCCTGCTGCAAGAGGATAGTACAGAGCTCTGGAAACTTCAGATCAACATTAGCAAACGTAATGTTGAGAGTCTCGATGAAATGTTCATAAGACTTAGGTAGACTTTTCAAAGTGATTACAACCATGTCTTCTTCCTCCATTTTTCGACCAATAGCCTCTAGCTGATCTCTGATCTCCTGGATCTTGTTCAGGTGTGTCTGCAAAGTTGTCTTCTCATCCATCATGATAGAAAACAACATATTTTTCAAGAACGCACGGCTCTTCTCAGAGGTTTCATGCAAACCCTTCAGATGGTCCCAAATCTCCTTTACTATTTTTCCAGCTGGAATCTGAGGTAGCTGATCATCTGTGACTGAAAGCTTAATGAGCATCACTGCTTCACTGTTCTGCTTGTCAAACTTGTCCTGGTCCTTACACGCCATTGCAGGACGAGTAGTGTTGCCTAGAATCATCTGATCGAGACAACGATATTCAAAGATGGTCATCATTCACTACTTCCAGGTATTATAATTTTTGCCGTTGAAACGCTGACTGCCTTCCAACATAATGTTGGTCAAAATCGCCATCTTGCTCGCTTTTTGAGGCACAAAAAATGAGGTACTGAGAAGAGGCTAAATGCACGAAATCCAAGGCATAGATTCCAATGCATTGAATGCTGAGGCAGTTTACAAGCACAAATTTCAGACCCTCGCTGTCAAAAAAACATACGAAAATTGCACAAAAAATGAGGCACAAAAAATGATGCACATAGAAAACATTTGAAGGCAACCCAGAAAAGGTCTCAAAAAACCCACCAAGAATCTATGATCAGAAAAAAATTTTGAATGGAAAATGAGGGTCAAAACCCTAGCCGAAGTTGTAGAGGCCCTAGGCAGCCATGGAAGCATAGAAAAAAATGGATCAGGAGACTGTAGCTTGAACACAGAGGTTTTACAGAAAACCCTAGCCGCCAAATGCAACCACAAGGAACATAAAACACGCGACCAAGAAAGAAAAAATTCGCGCGCCAAAGAAAATGAGCAGATGACTCCCACAAAACGCAACCGGATGAAGGCCTAAAATCACGGTCTCAAGACTTCCAAGGAGACGCTGCAAACAAAGATCGCGGCCAGTAGTTTGTTTGAAACTGCAAGTCATGGGTAGAAAACGAGAGGTAGGGTTGCGAAAACCGTTGTTGAAGGAAACAACGTCCAGAAGCAAGCAAAATAAAAATGCCCGACGGTCAAGAAAAATAAATACCCACGCGAAACCACAAATTGCAGCCTCAGATCCGTAGGCTCTGATACCATGTTACGCAAGTAACTGGTAAAAAATGATTGATGGTTATTAACAAAGAAAGAAATTTACATATAAATACAGGAACGGTGTTTCTATAATGAAACAATCGTAAAATGAGCAGGAAAAATAGAAACTATCTAAAAAGATACAATATTGACCATTAACTGTATAATTCTAATTATTGTAATAGTTTTGGCTCATGGTTTTGTAATTACCGTTGACGGTTTACTGTATTGTATCTCCTATATATCAAGAGCTTGAGATTGGAGGTTATGTGTAAGAAGCTTATAGATGTCGAGTTGCCTCCGAATCTTTGATTGATTATACTCTTGTGAAAGTTTTCTCTGCAAATATATTGTAATTTTCTTGATTCCTGAATAATATATTGGGCGGCTTTGGAGTGTGGGGTTTTTTCTCCTGAAAGGGTTTCCCCATGTAATTATTGTGTTGTGGTATGATTGCTCTTTGTGTTTATTTCTGTAATTGTTATAAAGATTTGAAAATTTCTACATATCCCTCCCCTCAAGATTAGTGTAGGAAGTTCTTCCTCTACCTTAGCTTCCTTACAAATAGCATATCTGGAATATCTATGATAGTTTTGTAAGTATAAAAAAAACTTCTCTTTTGAAGCTAGACATTCTAGAGTAGTTCCTTGTAAGATCACTTTGTCTAGGGGGTGTAACTCTTTAGGTCGAGTTTCTATCTTATGCACTACATTTTGGTGAATGTGACATGAAAACTTTTAAACCTTCTAATTTATCCCAAAACATGTCTTGGAAACCCTTTTCCCAAGAGGATTTTGATATGCTATATGAGGCCCTTGATGGCTTCATGCATGACAAATCTTCTTCCCTTTTGACAACAAAAAATTTATTTGAAAGCATGATAAATTTGTTTTTTTCCTTACACACTACCAACCAAGATCAAAAACCAAAAATTTTTATTCAAGGTGCCTCTTAACCTTCTAAACCAGTGATAACTATTAGGTGTGCTCCTATGCCTCCTAGACCCCCTGATTATTATACTCAATATGCTAAAGCTATCACATCTAAAACACCCAAGGCTTCTCTTGAATATCATGTGGTACCTCCTAACTATCAAGCAATAGCTCATACCTATAATACCCATGGTAATAGGCTACGAAACTCCATTCCCGTCTCTTTTCCTACATCCACTCCAATTTTACCTCAAGCTCCTCATGTGTCTCAAAAGACCCTTGGAGATTATGACTTCATTGAACAATTGTGTGCTACTCCATCTAAAATTTCCCTTTGGGATCTTGTTCAAACTTTTCCTACTTGTCTAGGTATGCTTCAGGAATCCTTGGAGAAAATTCAAGTGTCATCTTCCACTAGGCCGAATGAAGTGGTGGCCTTGTTAGATTGCATTTACACCAATACTAATAACATAATGTTCTAGAAGTATGAGCTACCCTCCATTGAAGTGTGCAAACAAAATGAACCTCTTGATCCTTGTTGGTGTAAATTCCATTGCAGTGAAACGTACCCTTATAGATAATGGTTCTGGTCCAAATGTTTGTGGGGTAGATTTGTTGAACCATCTGAAGATTGACATAGCTTGTATTTCTCCTTCTAATTTGTCAATTAAGGGCTGTGATAACATAAGTTGGGAAGTCCTAGGAACCATCACTTTGCTTATAAAGTTGGGCCTTGTCACATTTCCCACTGTGGTAAATGTGATGTTGGGTATCCTTTCTTATAATCTCCTCCTAGGTAGGCCATGGATTCATGCCATGGGTGTCGTCCTGCCAACTTTACACCATTGCATTAAATTTGTCCATGGGAATAAAAATTTCACATTAAAAGCAAATCTTGATCCATTATAATATTGTTAGCAAACCAAACTTGGGAAAAAGCATAATTCTTCACCAGTGCTTCAAAATTTGATTCCTTCTTTATCTTCATAAAAAAATACAACCCTTGTTGAAGATGTGACAAAAGATTCACCCTCTTCTTCCAATACATGGATTGATGATGATTGGGGTCCCCTAGATTTCACACCTTCTTTTGTTGGAGAGTATAAAATAGACCCTCCGCATTTTGATATTCCTAAAATCACAAATATGATGTCTATATCCAAATCTAGAGAGACATCCACTTCCTCTAATAAAGGATTGTCTGAATACACTTCTTATGTTGAGCATGCCTCTAATATTGATCCGCCTTCGAAGGAGTTGCAATCATGTTATGGGCTTGGCTTTAACATCCTTGTGAAGGTCGGTTACAGACGTAGTGGCTTAGGTCAAAGAGAACAAGGCATTAAGGTCCCTATTGAGTCCAATAGATGTCACACAGTAGAGAGTGTTGGTTATAGACCTCCTAGGCCATCATCCTAAAACTATTTCCACGCAAACATGATCACCTCATCTTTGGATTCATCCTCTATATCGTTATTATACCCTGAGCTAAATCATTTACACTAGAGCATCCTATATTCCTCCCCTTGATACTTTCTCTACCGATAAATCTCTTGTAGAGTTTCTAGGGGTTTCTGATCATGTACCTTTGTATCATCATGATCATAGTCTTCCCTATTGTTTGAATGCTCGGGCATACTTTGGGGAGTCCATTACATTATCTACCTATATGCCTATGCTTACAAATACTCCATAAGTCCCTCAGGTTGACCTTGATCCTCAAGACCACAACACCCTTGTGGTAGGCAAGATTGCTAAAGTCTCTATGGATCTTGATGACCCTAAGAAAATCATTCATATCAAGGAATGCCTTTCACCTAAGAAATGTTCATCTCATTTTGATCTATTACATGAATTTCTTGATGTCTTCGCCTAGACATATGAAGACATGCCAAGCTTGGACCCCAAGATAGTTACCCACAACATAGTGCTTTATCTTGACACTCAATCAATTAAGCAAAAGATTCAGAAAATGCATCCTAAGGTGGCTTTGTTGGTTAATATTAGGTAAAAAAGCTTCTGAAAGTTGGTTTTATCTTCCCTATAGACTATTCCACTTGGATTTCAAACATCATGCATGTCGCTAAACTAGATAGCTACATTCGTATCTGTATCAATTTTCATGATATAAACAAAGCATCTATAAAAGATGATTTTCCCCTTCGGAACATTGACATGATAGTTGATTCGATAGCAGGTCATGCCTTACTTTCATTTATGGATGGCTTCTCAGGTTACAATAAGATCTTAATTAACCCTAAGGATCAGTATAGGACCACTTCCATGACTCCTTGAGGCATATTTTGTTATGTTGTCATGCCATTTAGTCTAAAAATGCTGGGGCCACTTACCAACGTGCCATGACCTTGATATTTCACAATTTCATTCACAACATCTTGTAAGATTATGTTGACGATATCATGGCTAAGTCTATCTCGTGCTAAGATCATATAAGTAACCTTTGTTTGATATTTGAATGTCTTTGAACTTATACCATGCATCTCAACCCTCATAAGTGCATTTTTGGCATAGATAGTGGTAAGCTATTAGGGTTTATAGTCGCACTGTGTGGTATTGATGTTGATACGAAGAAAATTGACGTTGTCATAAACATGCCACCTCCGCTGAACATTTCTCAGCTTCGTAGTTTGCAGTTTAAGATTTAGAGTATTTTTCAATTTATTTCTAAGTTAACAGATTGTACCCTCCCTTTTACTAATCTCCTCAAAAAGGACATTTGCTTTTCCCAGAATGAGGATTGTCAAAAATCCTTTGAGAGTATAAAAGAGTATCTGGCTAATCCACCTATGTCCTGATGCCTACCATTTCAAGATGTCCTTTTCTTCTTTACACTTCAACATCTTCTCATGTTGTAGCCACTCTTCTGGGTCAACATAATGATGAGGGTAGAGAGCGTGCTTTCTGTTATATCAGTCATACCCTTCTTGATTATGAAACCTGATATTCCACCATAGAAAAATAATGTCACTCCAATCTTTGTCGCTCACAAGTTGAGACATTATCTTCTCCATGTAGAGACACATGTGATCATTAAATTTGATCCTCTTAAGCATTTGCTTTCTAAAGCTAACCTATCAAGATGTCTAGCTAAGTGGGTTATGCTCTTAATTGAATTTCATTTAAAGTTTGTCTCCTAGAAATCCATAAAGGGATAGGTTGTGGCTGACTAGTTAGTTGAAGCCCTCTCTTCATCTTCATACTTTGATTTTGACTTATTCCCCAACAATCATATCCATCATGTGGATGGTGACTCCCCTTGGTATCTATTCTTTGATTGTTCGAGATGCTGAAATGGTTCTGCGACTTGTGTGATATTGGTCCCTCCTAAGGGTAAAGTAATTCCACTCTGTTTTTGACTAAATTTCCAATGTACAAATAATATTGTTGTGTAAGAGGCCCTTATAAATGGTTTGTGTGCCATAATGTCCCTTGATGTAAGGGTTGTCCATGTCTATGGTGACTCACAATTGATTATCAACTAAATTACTGGTGATTATCAAGATAAATAAGATGAGCTTTTTGTATACCATGATTTGTCATTGTCACTTCTTCATCGCTTCTCATCCTTCTCCATTAACACTATCCCATGAAAGGATAATCATCATGTGGATGCAATGGAATGTGCAGCTTCCCTTGTGTCCTTTGATGATTCATTAGATGACTATCAATTTGTGATCCACAGTCTATCTTTAAATACCATCATGGATGACTCTCCATCCAATTCTTTCTTTTGTTGTAACATTGACTTAGAAGAGTGGTATTCTTATATTTTCAACTATTTGTGTTATAATGCATTTTCAAGTGATGCCTTTAAGAACACTCATATTTGCATTTGTAAGCTTGCTTCGTGTTATATATTTCTTTCTAATGTTCTCTATTGGTGAATCTATAATGGTCTCTTTCGGTGTTTGACAAAGTCTGAGATACCCATATCCCTTCAAGAGGCCCATTCTGGTGCTTGTGGAGGGCATTTTGGTGTTAGGTATCCGGTGCAAAAACTCCTACGCATGTGGTATTATTGGAAAAGCATGGAGTAAAACTCCTTCACCTTTGTCAAGAAGTGCCCTTAATGTTAGCAGTGTAATAATCTAATCCAGGCTCCTATGCAGGAGCTTTGCAATCAAGCATCCCCCTAGCCATTCTTCATTTGGTGCCTGGATCTAATTGGGAAGATTTTTCCACCTTCCTCTCAAGGACATATTTTATTATTATATTTACAAATTGCTTCACAAAATGGGTTGAAGTTGTTCCACTTCGATCCACCATGGCTGAGGTAATTTGTAGATTCTTGCCCAATAATATAATTTCTCGCCTTGGGTTGCCTTCCGCCTTGGTCTTTGATTATAGGTCCTCATTTAAAAATAAGGAGTTGAAGTAATTTTTAAAAAGATTCCACATTCAACATCATGTTTCCACACCTTACTGTCCTCAATCTAATGGGTAGGCTAAGGCTTCTAATAAAATGATTGAACAAATTCTTTGAAAAATTGTTAATAATCATGGTAAAGATTGGCATGTGCAACTTTCTTATGCTTTGTGGGCCTATTGCACGAGTATTCAGACTACCACCAGTGTTTCCCCTTATAATCTCATTTATAGTGTCGATGCCATCATGCCCCTGGAGTTAGAAATTATGTCCCTGCGAGTTTCTCTCCAAGGACTCATTGACGATAATACTTACCATGACCAGCATCTTCAGTAGCTTGAAATGCTTGGTGAGTATCACATTAATGCTCTTGAACACCTTCGAGCTTATGAAAAGGCTCTTAATCAAAACTATAATCAACGTGTTATTCATCATTCTTTCAAGGTTGGTGACTTAGTTCTTTATGAAAATTAGTTCAATGTGAACGCTCCAACTAATGTCAAAGGGAAATTTAGCCATAATTGGCTAGGTCCTTATATAGTCACTTTGGTTTATGGTTCTAGAGCTTATGGCTTCTCTATGATAAAGGGAAAGTCCCTTTAAGATCCTATAAACACAATCCATCTTTGTTGCTTTTATGCATGACCCTCTCTTTATGGGCCACCTAATCATTGCAAGCCTCTTTTCTAATGTTAATTTATTAATTATCCCATGATTAATCAATTGTGTTCTTCACATTGTTTTAATTAAATCTTCTATTTATTTGATTAAGCAATTTATTTTAATTTGTTTAGTTAGATCGTTATAGTATTTAATTAATCAATTTCATTCATCCATATTGTTTAGTTAGATCATTAAAGCATTTAATTAAACAATTTTTACTTAGACTTGTTTAATTAGATCATAAGTGCATCTAAATAAGTAATATAAAAACATACATCATCATCATAAACAAAAATCCATAACATATAAACATCACTCAAAATATCATGTATATGTGTGTGTGTGTGTGTGTCAAAAAATATGATACATCATATTTTGATACAAAGTACACCACTCAAAAATGTGGTGTTTGTCAAATATATATACAAAAATTTACATCAGGGGTGTGACTCCTCGAGTCCTCTAGCTTTTGCTATTGTGTGGAGGCCATGGAGTGGGAGTGAGAGTGGTTGCATGATACACTATGGGACTGCAATCCTTTGACCTATCCCGTCAACTCTATTGCCTCCACTGTGAGTTTGATCTCACTCTGTCTTAGCTCTGCGATCTAGCTCATCAACACTTACACCCTAGGGTGGTCTAGATTTGATGGCCCCACTGCTTGTGTCCTTTGCAACACATTGTTAACCTTATCAAGTTAACTTTGCAGGGTGTCACATGTAGTCTTAGCACTCTCTACTCATGTCATGGCCTGGTATCACTCAACAGTGAGCACTATGATCTCCCCTATCATCTGGTCCTTATCTACCATCATCACAAAAAGCTCTATTGCGAAGTAGTATGTGTGGACCTACGCCTCCTCATAAGAAGCTCTTAGCTATGCAATAGGCTCACAAAATATCCACATGCCTCCCTACAATCTCTAACAACTTGTACCTAGCCCTCATAGCTGCTTGAGCTAGATAATAGGGACCATCTCTACCAATACTTGGCCGACAAAGTCCATCCACTCTCACATGCACACTGCAAAAGGGAAACCAAAATATAATTAGTCTCTCATCATCATATATAAATCAAAATCTTAGCAGCATCTAGTGCCCTATCAAATGAAAAAGTGTAAAAACATGAGTCATACCTGGGTCTCTGGTGTACTATTCAGGGTCGACAATAGCTATAGCCCTTGTTAGAGGTGGAGAAGGTGTTGTTGGTGCTATTGCTGCTACAATTGGAGCTCTCATATCACTAGTGCTACTCGACTCTTCATTGGTTGGCTCGATAGATTGTGCGCCTCGAAGGTGGGCCCTGGACCTCTCCTCAACAACACTTGAGTTGTGTTGTTATTGTCACCTTGACCTTTCCTCCTCCCGCTCATATGATGCCTTGACCTTTAATCCTTCTGCTTCTCACCCAACTCTCCACTTCGCAATGGCCTAGGGTCTCTAGTGGGGGCATCAAGTGGATAAATCAAGGCAAGTGCAAACCAACAACCTTTAGACCAAGTCATCAACCTTGATGACAAGTGTTGGGTGACTACAAAAGTGCCTTTTGAGGTGAGATGGAAAGTCTTCCAACCTCAAAAGATATGCACATGAGGTTTACCAAACAACTAGGTAACCTCTGAGGTCTAAAAGGTTGCACATTCAGTTAGACAAGATGTTATCTAACCTCATCAACCTAAGTACACTTAAGGTATAGTGAATTGATAAATTATTCATTCTAACACGCCCCCTTAAGTGATACTTGGGGAGATCACAAAAGTGCAAGTGATACATAAATATGGGTCTCGACTACTAGGCCATGTTAGATACCCATGTACAAAGTTTCTCATAAAGTGGAGTAAAGGAGAAAACCCTGTGGGAACAAAACTCCTCTCCAAAAGGAGAAACAAAATGCATGAAAAAGAAAAACAAGTGAAGGAGGACTTATATCATGACCCCCCTAGGACAACTTCTATCACATGTGCACAATAAATTTCCCCAAAATAGGAGATACAAAGAGATACTTGGAAGCCCCCCATAAGATATGTTGTAGTGCTCGTAGATGCTCAATGAAGTATGCTGAAGCTGCTCCGTGAATGTCGAACAATGTTTATCCCCTTAGGAAGAAAGAGAACTACAAATATACCTGCAATGAATCTTCCCATGGAAGAAGATGATGATAAGTCTTTGGATGTTGCACAAAATCCAAAGATAAATATGAAGCCTTCACAAAGTGATGATGGGCCTCTATGATAGTACTGAAATCCTCTGAAACTTGCCCCATAAGAACTGATGCCATGGAGTAAGATGAATGCATAATAGCATCTATATGGCTGCCATCAAAAGTGTCTACCAAATATGCATAGTGAGAATCATCAAACAAACATGCAATGTCTGTCAAGTACTCATCCCAGAAAACTGGTGTTGGAAAACTGATGGAAGTAGCCTGCTGATCAAAGTCGGTGGGAACCAAAGATGTAGGTTCACAAGGAGATGTGATCTCAGGAAGAACCGAAGTGGAGGAAACAAGTCCAAGGTTCAATATCCATATTGAATCTCCTTATCCAAGTGTAATGCGTACAAATCATCATGCAAGTCTTCAATATGTGAAGAACCAAAGCAATAGAAAGAGTATAAGCGAGACCCATGATCTACTTTTCCTATTGCAACAATGTCTCTACTTTGCAACTCCCTTATGATCACTGAATTAGGCGTGAATTTAATTGTTTTCCTTGTCCCACTATGAGTGATTTGATAAATGGAAAGGAGATTATTGGATAAAGAAGGTACATACAAAACATCATTGATTGTGCCTTCACCAATTTCTATGGTGCTTTTTCCAAATACTATCATGTAGGCATTATTTCCCATGAGAATAGGTGGACATGGACTTGGATCATAGGTGGAAAACATATCTTTTGAATTTGCCATGTGATGGGAAGCCCCTGAATCTAGAAGCCACTTACGTGATGCAATATTAGTAGAGGTAACCAATGCTATTCCTTTGTTCTTATTCACATTTGAAGATGATGTAGAGGAAGAGCCACCTGAGGAGTTGATTTGATTCTTCTTAGTAAGAAGTTCTAACTCATATATTCGGAGTTTGAGGTTATCTCTTTCCTTTTCAAAACAACGGTGCTCTTCATGCCCAAGTTTGTTACAATAACTACAATGGGCCTTTCCTTAGACTTTTTCCCTTTGGATGGGGTAGTTTCTTCAATTTGAGGTTTTGATTTTGATCCCTTAGGTAGGTCCTTGTTTGCTTTCTTTATTTTAGGACTTGAATCCTTTTCACCACTAGCAACAAGAGCATGAGTTGATGAAGACTTTAGTGTGCCCATTTTAATTAATTTATCTTGCTCTTGTGTTAGAGAAACAACAAACTCAACAAGTGAAGGCATAGTGAAGTGTCTTCCTAATGAGCGTTGTGTGGCATAAAAAGTAGAAACAAACATTGAATAATCTGGGCCTAACTTTGATAAGACACTTAGGATCAATTGATCATCTTCTTTGTCAATCTTACATATCTTCAATTGGGACCTTAATGAGTTTAACTTGGTGAAGAAATCTTGAATTGTCGCAAAATCTCTAGGATTGAGACATTAATTGATTTTCCAAATGATGACCCCTCATTATACCTTGCTTGCCAAACAATCTTTCTAATGTTGTTAAGACTTCATTAGGTGTTTTATCATCACTTACATGAAATAATAGGTCTGGAGAAATGGCCATACAAATAGTGCCATAGGCTTCATCAAGTCTATTAAACCACTTCCTCTTTTTAGAAGCCATGGTAGGTTCAAGTTCCAATCCTGTAGCTTCTCTGTGTAAACCCTTTTGCTTAATTTGTAAATCCATTGCATGTTTTCTGAATGGTAATTAAAAGGAGTTAATAGGTTAGCCATTGCAAGAAAGAAGACAACCCCCCCCTTTTGGCACTTTATAACTTAGCGTGTTTTACAATAAAAATAGGTCCAATGCGTGGGAAATGTGAAAACATTAACTTTTGCAAAAAACGGTGCTCAATTTCGAGCTACCGATCAAAAGTTATGACAAAAACAATTTCCCGTAAAACAGGCCTATTTTAATACACTTGCACTAGAAATCAGAAAAAATGCCTATGGAGAAATAAACCTTGCCTTCCAACTATTCGTTGGAATTGACATGGAGTGAAGATTAGAATGATTTTATTTGTGAGTGGGAATTGGCCTCCTGCCAACCCGAGTCTCACCTTTCGTCTTTGTCAGGCAAGGATACAAGTGTTTTAAAATCATTAATTCTTCAAATGAAAAAATTGCCCTTTGAATTTGCCTCCTAATTTACAATAAACCCCCAAAATTTTGCATTTATAGTTTCTTAATAAATATAATTTAAATGCTTATTAAAAACAAAAATGTAAATGCTATTTTGATGAGCAAAAAATAGGGCAAAAAATGGGCAGATTAGGGCAAAAAGAACCACAAAAAATGTAGGGGTAGCAAATTTCAGCTCCATAGGCCGAATTTCTTCCTCTTAGGCCAGTTTTAGGCAACTACAGGTCGATTTGAGGCAGCTACAAGTCAAAAAAGTCTTGCACATCAAAAAAATGCCTTGCCCAGGTCAAAAAACGCCTTTCAAAGGTATGAAACGCTGCCACAATGGTAAAACAGAGGACACCTTGTAGATATTTGTCCTTCTTTTCTATTTTAATGCCTCCACAAAAGTATTAAATGTTGCCACAAAAATAAAACACCCAAATGCCTTCCAATGCACCCAGATTGTGGGTGATTTCCAACACCCAGACTGGAGATTTGAACGCCTGATTTCAAACGGCTTTTGAGGAGATTTGGACGCCTTTAATTGCCTACAGATTTGACTTCCCAAACATAGATAAAAATAAAACAAATTTGTAGAATACAATACTCTAAATAATGCAATTTTTTCTACAATTTTACTCATGAGATCCGTTTCGCTCTAGGACACACCGATATTCGCCTCACCTCGGGATCCCCTCAAAATGGAGAGTGTGTCTGCAACAAGGCTCTAATACCATGTAGGAATAACTAAGGATACTTTGCAACACTTGATATTCACTCTCACAATATGGAAATCGACAAATAGAGATAAGAAATCAATGATATTGATGAACCTAATTTGAGCATAAACATATATTAATCTCACTTAATAATTTACATAGAAATGCCTTATTATATAGGCATGGATGAGGCAATCCACCTTTCATGTGGATTGACAAGTTCCCCATGATGTGGCACATGCATGTAGACAAGTGCCCTATAGGTGTCAACCTTTGGATCACTTGGAATGTGCAAACCAACAACCTTTAGACCAGGTCATCAACCTTGAAGACAAGTGTTGGGTGACTACAAAAGTGCCTTTTGAGGTGAGATGGAAAGTCTTCCAACCTCAAAAGGTATGCACATGAGGTTTACCAAACAACTAGGTAACCTCTGAGGTCTAAAAGGTTGCATATTCAATTAGACAAGATGTTATCTAACCTCATCAACCTAAGTACACTTAAGCTATAGTGAATTGATAAATTATTCACTCTAACCCATAGCACCTTAAGTCATGGTATAAATGGGCCAACATGCTATGCCCCAAGTGAACATGGTCTCATGTTGCTCTATATCCTAGATCATATGCACTAGGCCTCTATGTAGATGGGTGCCCCTCCCATCTGGGGTGAGGCACAATGTGAGTCATGATCATCATGCACCTCACCAAGGGCACTGGCATTGCACCCTACTCAAGCCACTGCATGTAGATGTGGTCAGTGTCATCCTTGGGCATGGTCCTCCCTAGGGCATATTGTTGCCATGCCTACACATAAGATGCCAACCTCTGGTCTATAATGGTGACTTGTCTACCCCTAATGGGTAGTCTAATGATGTGATATACGATATATAGCATCATCGTCATCTCTTTGGTGGGTAGGATGAAGACTATCCTATCAGAATCCCACTGCTCCATGAGCATCCAGTCATGGAATCACATCTCTAGCATCGTGTATGCCCAGTAAATGCCTACCTTACTTAGTAGGCCAATGTCAACAGGTGTCAAGGTCACCTATCGGCCCCACAATAGTGTGAGCATCCCACCACCTATGTGCTCATGCATGGTCGATGGGCACTACAAAACAAATAGAAACAATAATTTCATTAGTATCATTCCGAGCATAAAAATCAATCCAAAAATTTAAAATCTGCTTGAAGTCTTTGGGACACCTGTGCTCTAGGACCATGTACGTCTTTTGGACAGTGTCCTTTTGGATGTTACGCATCCCTCGGATGCCAGTGTGCCCCTCAAATGCCAATGTGTGGGTGGGACACTAACATGCCAACTGGATGCTAGTGCACCACGTGGGCCTCACCCCACCTTTCAAAGTGAAATTTAACTGTGCCAAAAAACTAAAATTTTTAACTTACCTCCCACATAACGATTCCCTGCCCGATGCGCTCTTACAGCTCCTCCAACCTAGGTTACCTGAAGTCTCGTCATTGCAACATTGTGGCTCTCTAGGTGCTTTGGGGTGCTCAAAATCTCTAAATTTGGAAAGTAGAAATGAATAGTAAATTTTAGAAGTGTTTACTATTTATATTAAATTTTCAAATTTTCAAGCTCCTCTTTTACACCTCTTTCGAAAACCTTAATGAATTTCACCCACGACCTCTAATTTTCATGTCGTTTCTTTTGTTGGAATCCTAACTCTACCATTTTCCTTGGAATTAGCTTTTCATCACATCATCTATCTTCAAAATAATTTTTTAGATACTTTTTTTAGAAAACTTTTTGTTAAAAATTATTACTCCTAACCTTCTTTTCTTGTGTTTATCTCATGACCAAATCAGCAAAAACAGGAGGGCACAATACAATTGCACATGACCCCTAGTAGTCAATCTAGCTAGAGTTGACATCATGTGTCTCTTATCAGTCTACGTTAATTGCTTCTCTCTTTGCATGTATGCCATTCGATTCTTCCCTTGAAGCAATTGATCGACTCTTTACCACCATACTCTTCTATTTTTCGTAAATTGATTAGAAATTTTCATTGTATTTTGAGGATGACACAAGTAATGAGATATTTTCACAATAAGATCTCTTGCTTGCTGACTAAAAAAATTTCCTTGTTGTCCATGTGCTTTCTTTTATCCCCACCTCTTTGATATGTGCGATAAAGATTTATACACTCTCGATGCATTTCTTGGTCTTGCAGAATTACATGATAGTAGTTTTTTGACATTATGGGTTTGCAGGTCCTAGACTAGGGGCATCTCATCTTCTATCTAAAGGATCCCTGTGACTTCCACAACATTCTTTTCATGATGATATTTCATTTCAGCATTTTATTATTGTACTTTATCATGCTTTTCACTTGGTGTTGTCAGCCTGCTAAAGTGGGGTAAAACATAACGTCAAAAATTGCACACCCTGCAATTTCATGTCATGTTTTGCACCTGCCTTAGTACTAATTCTTGCAGCATGCCTTAGAATCACTTAGACTTAATCTTTGATTATTTTTCCCAGACCAAGTTTTTATTAAATTTGTATTAGAGCATTAATGCTAACATTTTTCTAGGCATGTGTGTCAAATTGGAGAAAATTCCCTTAGGACACTAGCGCGATGCATTAACATCTTGTGTTGTACATCTCAAAATGTACATTACTCATGCATGTCGCCACCTCATAATGTCTCCTGAAGGCTGTAACACTCTCGCAGATGCACCTTTTCTATCTTTAGCCTATTTTTAACCATAGAATAAGGATAATGAAGAGACATGACTATGATCCAGAAGATCTCTTTTAACAGAGGACTGTAATTCATAGAAAGCCCATAGATTAGATATATGAAGCTCTAGTTTTTCTCCATAGTTATCTTGTAGTGGATAGATTTTCTCTCTTACTTGGTTATCCCATAGCCTTGCAATTGTCTCTTGTGCTGCTTGCAATATCTCACGGTTATTGTGCAAATTATTTAGAGGAATCACAAAGACATTTTCTCACAGAAGCATAGGCTTCTCCCAAAAGACCCCTCCATCTTATCCTACCATTGAAGGTATTTTTAGTATGTGGTGAACAACAGATTGCTCCTTGGAAACGCTTTCTATCTTCAACACTCAAATCCACATGAATAAGGTAGTGAATCCTTTTGGTGTCTTCTTTATCATATTCCAATAGAAAGTGTTTTTCTCTTGATAGTTTCATTCCTTCCGCCATTTGGTTGATCTTTTTGCACAAACAGTGAATCAATCCTCTTTTTAAAACCACTCAAGCAATTCCCTATTCTATCATTTTTTAGATCATTGGTGTAGACCACCATTTTAGTTATCTAATCCACAATCTAGGCCTAGTATTCTCCCCGTAGACCAAGGGGATGATCCTATCACATTCTGTCACTATATACTAGCTCTTAGACACACTTAGGATATGTGCACACACTTTCTCCAATATCTTTATCATTTGACTTCTCATGGAGATCAAAAGACTAAATCAGGGGTTTGACCATTCTTGGAAAACTCCTTAGTAGTCCTAAACTTCTTTTCAGCTTTATCAAAAATAAGTTATTCATAAGACATTAGTCACACAGAGGTTTGCAAGTGTTTATCTTATTGTCTTCATGGATTATATCATTTATAGTTTATCAGATTTATCTATGTATTTGTATATTATACTTGTGTTTTCTGTCACTATGTTGTGTAGGTTGACTGAGAAATCACACAAACAGAGAAGAAGCTTAGTAGACACACTCAGACTAATACTACTATACCTTGGTTTTCATACAATGTTGTACAGATGAAAATGTGACACATCGACATCCACACAACACACTAACATCCTTGGTTGAGACTCTCTTTTTTTGATAATAAGTCTATTTAGTATTGTCTTTTTCATTTCTACCTTTTATTTATCAAAAATATTTTCCTGTATTCTGTAAACAACAATTCATTCCTATTTATTTATTGCTTGTAGCTTAGAAAAGTTGTATTTTCTAGTCAATAGCATATCAAGAATATCTAGGATAGTTTTGTAAGTATAAAACAAAACTTCTTCTCCTTTGAAGCTAGATGTTCTAAAGTAGTGCATTATAAGATCACTTTGTCTAGGGGGTGTAACTCTCTAGGCCGAGTTGTTATCTTATACACTACACAAGGAACATGTGGATTCATAGGTAGGACAAACATGGTGTTAAGGAGAAGACACACATGATACATGCAAAATCAAGTGAGATATATACGATGGAGCATAAGAAAACAATTTGAACTTATGTGAAGATGGATGGGAATGAACTCAAGCATCAAATTTAGATAGATTTTATTCACTTGGACAAGTCCACTCAAAACTCATAATTTAAATATTTAGACACCAAAGCCTAAAGCGAATTTCATGCTCATTGAGCATCTTAAATCCATGGGAAAGTAGGGATTATTGAGATGTCATGTGGCAAACATTGAAGGGATCATAGATGGTAGTGAGCAACCAATCTTAGAGGCAATGCAATATAAACTAGTGGACATGAAACCCTTGATGAGGTAGGATTAAGTTGGAGTCTTGGGTTTGAAAGAGTGGAAGATTCAAAACTAAAACATTTTTAGACATGGGAAGCTAATTGAAATGTTATTTATTACGATTTTGAAGTTTGAGAAATACATGTAGGTGTCCTCTAGAAAGGACATATAACAATGACTAAGAAAGAGATATGGCAGGGACTAATAGGGACTTGGCATGAAGTGATGGGCTTAGGAATTATAAGATTTATATGTGAATTTTAAAGTACCAAGCAAAAAACAAGAGAACTCGGGTTCGAGGAAACATGAATGCACAGTGGAATAAACATAGATTCAAAGGGCCCATTCCACTAAATTTTATCTAGATTTAGGGTCCAAAGAACCCATAGAATTCAAATGTAGAATGTGTTTGGGTGTGAGTCCTTGAAAAAAATTGGATTGATGATTTCTTGGGCCCAAATCTGAATAGCTAGTAAATGCATGAAATAATATATAGGCTACAGAAAAATAGAACATGAAACCAAAAATAAAATATGACTTGAAATAAATAAAAGAGCACTACTCAAGAGGATAAAAAAGAACCCATATAACATATAAATTTATGAGTCAGGAAATGTATCTTTGATATGTTATTTTATTACTCGTGATTATAAACCAAAGTAACTTGAGGCGCATATACAATGTCCTAACAAAATGTTGCAAGCATGAGTCTAGAAAAAAGGTGGCCCTAATTTTTGAGGAATTAGGTGAGTTACACAAGTGGCAACAATATGTTGTATGACAACTTATATTTTTGGGATGAATAATGACTGGGATGTGTTCCTAGAGAAATTGGTTATTAGCTTGTAGGCTACAAAGAACCCTAAGAGGAGAAAATCTATGGGTTGACTTCTCCAAACATTTGGAAGAATAAATGCTTCAACAACAATCTACCTTTGTATTTCTAAAATATTTAGATGTCCCTCCATTCTCCAACATATGGTACTACACTAGTGTTACCATTTATACTCTAACTTGAATTCCAATCTATCCTATTCTTAAAAGGGTTACGATACTATCATAGTATGGATCCACTACTTGGACAAATATTCATATTTTTGAGTTTGTAGAGCAATATTTAGTCCCCACCATTGCTTAATTTACAATATAACAAGTTCCAAGTCCAACATTACAACTATCAGATTAGGTTGCAAGGGGGATTGGTATTTCTACCCCACTCATACCACTATCATACTCCTTGGTTATTCTAGGAATGTATACATGCTACTGAAGAATGCATCTAATATAGTCTCCACCCTTGAATACATGATGAGACATACATCATCTATATGCAGTATAACAATGGAAGAGGAAAGAAAGACCTCTAATCGATTCCTCATCCATGTTTTAGCATTGTTGGTCTTAAGAGAAAATCTACTAAGCTCATAGAGACCAAGCTACGATAACTACAACTAGAGCCAATTGAATCTAAATAGAACTATGACCATATGGGTTGGTTTTTGGGATGACTCAATAAGATCAAGAGTATTGAGAAAAATAAGTTTTCCCATGAACCTTGGCTATAAATAGAGGACATGAGATGCCCCAAAGAGGAGGAGATAGATAATTAGTTGATTCTTGGTAGATAACATCCACAATCCTAACTCCTCTCTAACCCTATAGGACCTTTGACACCAAATTAGTTGACTTCTACCTGGATCTCAAGAATGAGTGGAAGACCACCCTAAAGAAGCAGGGATGGGAGCAACATTAGATAAATGCTTGGTGGAGGTATATGTAGGAGGTTGGACACTTGATGGGCCCTTATGTCAATGCGTTCTAGATGAAAAATGGGAAACACTATATGGCAAGGTGAATGGTAGCCTTGCCTTGTCCTTCACCTTGGAGGCATCACCTATGTGTGGTGCAACAGTCATATTATATCATTTAAAGATAAACAAGAGGTGGAATTAGGCCCACCTATTTTCTTGTAGGCCTAACTAGTTCAATAGGAGGAGCCAACACTTTAATAGATCTAGACCACAATTTGTTCCCCAACACACCCAAGTCTATTGTAGACTCAAGGCAACCAAATTTAGACCTTTGGACTATCTTTATTACTACTTGTGTAACATAGAGCCCCACTTTTGTCTTCCACCTCCCTTCATCCCTCTACATTTGTTCACAACTTCTCTTATAACTAATATGAGAGATTAAAATGTATGACAAGCTTAATTTTATCTCAAAGATCCATCCATGATGTGCTCTAGTTTGTAGCCTCATCAACATCCAATCAAAGATATCTCCTATCATCCTGTGAATCTTTCCTAGACTTTGTTGTTTATGTTCACATCCTTTCTTGAGTTGTATCCATATTCATGGCATCTATTGTGTTCAACTAATGCTTTATGTGCTCCCTCTCTCTCTATCTAGTGTGCTCAACATTTATTTGTCCTCTTGGGATAATGATTAATTGATCCTTCCCCTTTTGCATTAATAGCCCACCTCAATCTCATTTCTAGTGCTTCATTTGTACTATTGATCTCCTAATTCCCATGGACCATTGGATTAAATCTCATCAAAAAACACCCACAATCTCAATTTGAGAAAAAAAATCACTCTCTTCCTCACGTTGCATGGTCCATTAGATCATCCATGCCAGCCTATGATATCAAAACCTTTATCTATCCTTGTGTGCACATTATGAGCTCACCCTAACCCCATCTCACTAATAATCCATAACCATAGAACCAATGGTGCAATACTAGGGTCCTTCCAACATTGACACCTCTTTGGGCTTGTGTGAGCCAATTGAATGGCCATAATATTCATTTGGTAGGCCCCCTCCATGATATCATTCTTCTTGTAATCTTGTGCTGGCATCATGTGCATAGAAGTGCTTGTTCTTGAAAGCCTATCTTGTGTTGACTCATTCACTATGGAGCCAATGGTTCAACATTCCCAATACATCAATGATCTCATCTCTTTGAAGTAGCAATAACTATTAATCTTTTCATGTTGTTATCTCCATCATGTGGCTTGTGCACCTCCCCATTGATAACATACATGATTCCCTCTCTATGTTATGCAATCTAATCATTATGCCATGTCATGTGCCTAGTGGGTCCCATTGTGATGTCATCGTCTTACTTACCCTTATTGATGTCCTCATTGCTAGTGTATAAAGCATAGTGATCTTGGCCCCACTTCTCATTGAATCAACTATAACCAACTAATAGCATAATATCTCATACTGACAAATGATGCCATCACTCCTAGCTTGTGATAGTCATTAAGATCAAGCCCCATCAAATGGATTGTACAATCTAGGAGATCTATGAACTCTAACACTATTAGGTGTTGTAGTGACAATTGATGTCAATCCTCATTGTTGGCTCTCATGTTGCCTCCATTTGATGAGATCATTCTCCTTTCCCTACGCCTATGTGGATTGATATTATTAGATCCACTAATATGGCGGGACCGTATCTTGATGCTTTTTTCTCCACCTTCCAAGGTTGGCACATGATCATAGTTGGATTAAATCTAATGACTAACCACAAATTTTAACTTAGGTGTGCCTAACGATTGACATAATTGGTCAGCCTACTCGTGCATTTTTCATGCCTAGATGTCACCCCTTTGATAGTGCCACATATCATTTCATGTAAATAAATTGTACATCCAATTTCATTACCAAGGTTGTTTGTGATGAGTTTAGGTGAGGATTTTCTCCTAGATTTGGCCTATGATAGGCATGATATTTATTGTTCCACCCATCTAGCTTGATATAAGCATAATGATGATGTGGCTGCCTCCTATAGCCTAGTAACATGAAACCCAACCCTAATGGACATGTAATATGCTCTCGAGCACCCCATGAACTTGACACATCAAATTTCAACCTAGAGCATAAAATTTAATAATCATTTCATCAATAAAGAGATAAATAAGATTTCTTGATCTCATTAGATTTCAAATCTTTAGAAATATCCATGAAATTAGATTTTCATCCCTCCTCTATTGGTAGGTGGATCGAGGTAATGATATTGAGTATAAATTAGATCTCATTAGGATTGTGTAAACAATAGAAGAACAATAACTAGCAATTGCACCTTAGTGTGCAATGGGTACATCGAGATAACATGTAGATAAGCATAATTAGTGGTTTCTTAAGAAGAGAGCATATATGGGGTTTTATTGCTGGTGAATGGTTGTTGTCCATCCATAATTTTAACATTGAAAGAATGTAGTGATATGTGTTGTCGTCCTGCATTAGAAAAGAAATGGAGTAAATTAAATATGTTGACATGCATGCATTAGAAAGTTGTTTTTGAATAGTGGTGGGTAAAAGCGGGTATGCAAGTAAAGTTACTTTTTTGTTTTGGTCAGTTATTTTCAAGTGAGAGTTCCCTTTATCGGTCATCTTCTTGTTTCCCAAGCATGTCGAGCCCATCTAGTTGAAATGGCAGGACTGGGTACAGACTTGACAAGACTTGGCATTCATCAAGACTATCTTTTGTTAGTGTAGGTTTTTATTTTCCTAGTGGGTTATTTATTTTCCTATTTCCTAGGTTTTTCCTACACTTTTCTTAAGCTTGCTTAGGTTAATAAAGTGAGTTTAATTGGGTGAGTGGGTAGTTTGAGGTGTCACCATCCTATGAGGGAGTTACATTTAAGATCTCTCTCTATTTGTCAATTTTTCCACCTCCACCCATCTAGCTAGTCTATATAAACTCACTACCTAGCTTGTATTTTGCATCTTGGATGACAGTATTTACTAATCTTTTGTAGCTTCTTCTTTGAGCTCGTAATGCAATTTTGTCATCCTAATATTTGCATATCTCTCAGAATCACTATTTATGCATTTATAGATTTTGTAGCTTAGGATCTCCCTTAAAAAGTTCTTGGGTTATTCATCTATTTCATATTTCTAATATGGTATTAGAGCTTTTGTTTTGAGAGTTTTGAGTTCTTAGATTCCTGATTGAGAGATTGAGTTCTTTGTGAGATCTTGTAAATCCCATATGCTCTTCTCTTGCATTTTGTAATGATCTGGAGAATCAAAAAGGATTTAACAAGACCCATTAACCTCTTCATTTTGCATATGTGTTTTGTGAGATCTAGGTGATTACAACTATTTTGGTTATACTGGCAGTGTTTTTGACTATTCCAATGCGTCCAAGAGGCTCAAGAAAGTCAAGATTGCCTTTCGTTTCATTCAATTTGGAGATCGTTTGACACAAATGCAAATGGTGCAGGAGCACCCCAAGAAGACTAGAGTCTTATGCATTTTCTATATTTAATGTAATAAGGTCTATTTGACCAGACTTGTCATTGGTGTTTGTAATTCGGTTTTTGTTTGTAAGTCCCTAGGACACTTATCGAGCTGTCATGATAAGGTTGTTAGTTTGTTAAAATGTTTGTTATCTCTCCCAGCCGCTGGGAATCAAGTCTATACTACTGTTGGAAAGTAGTTAAATAGCTCAGCTCAGATCGATAGATGGATATAGATCGAGACATATTAAGATAGATTGAGATTTCTGTGAGAGGCTGAGAAGTTCTAAGGTTGTGAAATTAGATATCTGTATCAATTTTTGGAAGCACTAAAAGAAGATCATGTTTTGTGTTCGATTTCCTTTGTGTAGTCGGTTTTCTAGTTTGCGGCCAAGATGAGTTCTTTAATCCATTCCACCGGTTGATTACTCCGTAATCGGTGGAATGGCTGTATATATTAGATTAGGTTTTCTGTTTTGTTTCTGTGCATTTTGTTTCACAGGATCGAGTTTTGTGACATGCTGAGATGAACCCTAGTATCCTCATGTGCTAGGTTGTGAAAGTTAGAAATCCGTATGTTTGGGGAGAACCGGTTTGGTGAAGTCGCGAGGGATTCAGCTGGGCAGATCGGCGTTGTAGAAAATTAAAATTTTTGTGTTTGAACCATTTTCAAAGATTCAATGGGTTTTCGGTTCAACGGAGTTAGCAGGTAGTCCGTCGGGTTCTGCAGTTGGTTGAAATCGGGCGGAAAAGCCTGTGTTTGAGCCTTTGACGAAAGGTTCAACGGTTCACAAGCAAATCAGGTTCATTTTGGCTAGATGAATGCCTGTAAGAAGTTAAGTAAAGCTTCGAGTGAATTTTTGAATCGGTTAAGTGTTTGATTGAACCTTTGAACCAGTTCAATGGTTCAAAGGGTTCAACAGTTCAACAGCGCTGTGGGTCCAACGGTGTAAGCAATGCAGCAACCGAAGTTGGCGAAGACAGACTTTTTGTTGAACCTTGGAATTGGTTCAACGGTTCAAAGGCTCAATGGGTTGGCAGTTCAATGGTTTCGGGATTCAAGGGTGCAACGAGCAGCGATAGGTTCAGAGATAGCACTGGTTCAATAAAGTGATGGATTCAGTGGTTCGACAGTGTAGTTGAGGTTTGCCGACAGCGACGGTCTCGCCGATAGGTACAAAATCTAAATCCCATCGACCAGAGGAAGGAGCTCGGTGTGACAAAGTTCAAGCTCACTGATAGAAGTGGATTTTTGTCAATGGAAGAACATACGCAGGAAATGTATGTTGCGAGTGACTATTAACCAATTGTCACGATTTCGCTGCTCACTCTGCATCATAGTGGTATCAGAGCAAAAGTTGTATCTTTTGGGAAGGAGAAGACAACAAAATGTCAGAAGGAGAAGGGTCAGAAGAATACCCAGCAAGGATGACCAACGCTGAATTGGCTGTCCTTGTAAAGAAGCAGATTGCAGAGAGAAAAGCGATTAGTGCTCAGAATCAGGCATTGAAAGATGAGTTAGAAAGATTGAGGGATAGAGTCGGAAGGGGAAGAGATTCTGGTGAACGAGAAGCTAGGGATGAAGAGGAGATCCCTAGGCAGGAATAGATAGAGGTTCCTGAAGACCAGAGACCCTTACTTAATGCCCTCAAATCCATGGAGCGGAGGACCATGGATATGAAAATAGACCTACCAGTGTTTGCAGGAAAAATGGAACTTGATTCAGTGATGGAGTGGATAGACTCCTTGAACAATTTCTTTGAAACAGAGGAAATACTAGACCACCAAAGAGTGAAGATAGCTCAATCCAAGATGAAAGGAGATGCACTAATCTGGTGGAATTTCATCCAAGATGACAGGGTGAAAGAAGGAAAGAACCGAGTTGCTACGTGGAAGAAGATGATGGCTCTAGTGAAGGAAGCATATGTTCCATTGGATTACAACATCCAATTACATAAGAGGAGACAAAATCTGAAGCAGAAGGAATTAGATGTCAGTGCATACACTGAAGAATTCATGAAACTATGTCTCAAGACAAAGGTGAAGGAGAATGAGGAAGAGAAGGTGGCTAGGTATCTCAATGGGTTGAGATTCACCATCCAAGAAGACCTAAATCTACATAATCCAGATACAGTTCAGAAGTGCTACTAATTAGCACTCAAAGTGGAAGAGAAACTAAAAAGAAGACAAGAGAAGAACAATAGAGGAAGAGGAAGACATCAAAGAGGGGGAAGAAGTCCTTTTAGAGGCAGAGGAAATGGATTTGGACACCAAGGTTAATCCAATCAAGAGAAAAGCAAAGGAGACAACAGTCAAACTCAAGGGGGGAGTTATGATAAAAAGGGAAATTTTAGGGGCAGAGGACCACCATTTAGAGGGCGATCTCAGGGTAGAGGACCTCTCAAATGTTACAATTGTAATCAAGAAGGCAATATAGCTAGCAGATGTCCAGAAAAAGCAACAACTTCAATGGGAGACAGGAGGACAAATCTGATCCAAGAAGCTGATTGTCAAAGTATGACAAGCTCAAATATTTATCAAAGTGTGAATGCTCCTAATGGTTATGGGTATCTTGAAAAGGGAGAATCTTTGATGATTAGAAGAGCAATGACCACCATGAAGGTGCTTGACAGAGAACCCCCACAGAGAAAGTCTCTTTTCAAACTACTTGCAAGGCAGGAGGCAAGGTATGTAAAGTTCTGATTGACTCTAGATCTACTGAAAATTTTGTGTCTGTTGAAATGGTAGAAAAGCTTAAGCTTAGGAGGCTACCACATCCTTGCCCATACAAAATCTCATGGCTCACTCAAGGTCAGCAAATAGTTGTCGAAGAACAGGCTTGGGTAGAGTTTCAAATTGGACCATACAAGGATAAATTGTTGTTTGACATAGCTCTGATGGATGCTTGCCATCTCCTATTTGGAAGACCATGGCAATATGATTTGAGAGCACAACATGATGGAGTTAGAAATACTTATTCAATCACCAAGGATGGTAAGGTGATAGAATTACTACCATTGATGGAGAAGGAGGTAGAATCAAAAGGAAAAGAAGTCAAGGTAATGTTGGTAGAAGGCAAACAATTCATGACAGAAATAGCAGAAGAAGGAGTAGTTGCATATGCTCTAATTCCATGCCTCAAAGTGAATAAGGAACAACAACAAGAAGTCAAGGGTGAGAAGAAGCAAAGGTTCATAGACCCTGCTGTCCAAGAGCTATTGGACAAATACAAAGGCATCGTTTCTGATGGAATGCCAAGGTCTCTACCACCGATTAGAGATATCAACCATTGCATAGATCTAATCCCAGGATCTACACTTCTAAACAAGGCAGCATACAAGCTTACCCCAGAGCAGAATGCAGAGGTAGCAAGACAGATTGAGGAATTGTTGGACACATGCCTAATTGGCAAAAGTTTAAGCCCATGTGCAGTACCAGCTGTACTAGCACCAAAGAAGGAAGGCACTTGGAGGCTTTGCACTGATTCAAGGGCTATTAACAAGATCACAATCAGGTATAGGTTCCCCATACCTAGGATAGAGGATTTGCTTGATTGTTTAGGAGGTGCCAAATATTTCACAAAAATAGATTTGAAAAGTGGCTATCATCAGATCAAGATTAGGCCAGGAGATGAATGGAAAACTGCATTTAAGACCAATGAAGGGTTGTATGAGTGGAAGGTCATGCCTTTTGGTTTATCCAATGCTCCTAGTACATTTATGAGATTGATGAATGAGGTCTTGAGAGAATTTATAGGCAAATTTGTCATAGTATATCTAGATGACATCCTGATTTTGAGTAATACAAGGGAAGAACACCTCAAACATATAGATCTGGTTCTCAAAAGATTACATGAAAAGCAATTAATGATCAACTTGGACAAGTGTTTGTTCATGCAGGAGGAGATCATCCACTTGGGTTTTGTCATCTCACATGATAAACTGAAAATGGATCAAGAAAAGGTCAGTGCCATATTGTCTTGGCCAACTCCTAGAACCATGAATGATGTCAGAAGTTTCCATGGGTTAGCAACCTTTTATAGGAAGCTTATAAGAGGGTTTAGTCATGTTTGTGCACCCATGCTTGATACCATAAAAGGAGGACAGAAGTGCAGATTTACTTGGACAAAGGAAGTAGATGATTCATTTGAAACACTGAAGAAGAAAGTGGCACAATAGCTAGTCCTTGCACTTCCTGATTTTAACAAGATTTTTTAGGTTGAATGTGATGCAAGTCACATGGCAATTGGAGCAATACTTAGTCAAGAAGGGAGGCCTATTGCATTTTTCAGTGAGAAACTAAATGATGCTAAGAAGAGATACTCATCCTATGATTTGGAGATGTATGCTCTAGTCCAGTCACTCAAAAAGTGGAGGCATTACTTGATGCCTAAAGAATTCATAGTGTTCACAGATAATCAGGCCCTTAGTTTGATAAACAGCCAAGAAAAGCTGAATCATAGACACATGAAGTGGGTGGAAACTTTGCAAGCTTTCACTTTCACACTCAAGCATAAGAAGGGGGTCAAGAATAAGGTAGCAGATGCTTTGAGCAGGAGGGCTCTCACCATAAATCAGATTCAATTAGAAAGTGTTGGGATTGATTCCTTAAAGACTATGTATGATGCTGACAAAGACTTTAGAGAGATCTACAACGTGTGTACTTCTTTTGGAGATAAATATCATGTTGAGTATTCTGAATTTCTGATACATGATGGATTACTGTTCAAAGGAGGACAGTTGTGTATCCCACTGTGTTCTATGAGATTGAACATTATTAGGGAGAAACATTGTGGAGCCATGGCAGGACATTTTGGTTTGGATAAGACTTTGGATCTGGTGAAGAGGCATTACTTTTGGCCAAAGCTACAGTTAGATGTCAGAAAATTTGTGGAGACATGTGTGATCTGTCAAAAGGCAAAAGGAAGATCTACTAATGCAGGTTTATATCAGCCATTGCCCATTCCTTCTAGACCATGGGAAAGCATAAGCATGGATTTTGTGTTGGGTTTACCTAGAACGAGGAAGGGATATGATAGTGTCTTTGTGGTAGTAGATAGATTTAGTAAAATGGCACATTTCTTGCCATGCAAAACTACTTGTGATGCTTCATATGTTGCAGATCTGTTTTTCAAGGAGATAGTGAGGATTCATGGATTGCCATTGAGCATAGTGTCAGATAGAGATATGAAGTTTATTGGTCATTTTTGGAGGACTCTTTGGAAGAAGCTTGGTACAAATTTGTCCTTCTCATTAGCTTATCACCCTCAAACGGACGGCCAGATTGAAGTGGTCAATCGGTCATTGGGAAATTTTCTCAGATGTTTGACAAGACAGCATGGAGAGAAATGGGATAATATTCTATCACAGACATAATTTTCTTATAATGACACCATCAATAGAAGTATAGGAAAGTCACCTTTTCAGGTAGTATATGGTATCCATCCCAGAGGTATTTTGGAGCTAAGAGATATACCTACAGGAGAGTCTATTAGTGCAGATGGAGAAGCTTTTGCATCCACAATCAAAGAGGTGCATGATCAAGTCAAGACCCAACTCCAGCAAACTACGTTGAAGTACAAAGCATATGCTGATAAAAAGAAGAGATGTACAATTTGATGTTGGAGATTTGGTATGGGTTAATTTAAAGAAGGAAAGACTCCCAAAAGGAAAATATACTAAGCTCATGCAGAGGAAGATTGGACCATGTTAGATTTTGAAGAAATGTGGACAAAATGCTTATGAAATCCAACTTCCTTCTGACCTTGGATTATCACCTATTTTCAATGTATGTGATTTGACTCCATACAAACATAATGCAGATGTAGAACATGAACCACTACAGGGCACAACAGATGATGATATTCCTAAGCATGATTCCAAGGCAATTTGGATGACTGAAGACCAGATCATCAAAGAAGACCAGGCACAACGAGTATATGGAATACTTGGTGGCTTGGCAAGGGAAACCTAATTCAGAGGCAATTTGGATGACTGAAGACCAGATCATCAAATAGGGTGCAGATCTTCAAACTCTCATCTCAAGTGGACTTGAGATTTCTTCTCTTGGGGAGTATGGTGCAGGAGCACCCCAAGAAGACTAGAGTCTTATGCATTTTCTATATTTAATGTAATAAGGTCTGTTTGACCAGACTTGTCATTGGTGTTTGTAATTCGGTTTTTGTTTGTAAGTCCCTAGGACACTTATCAAGCTGTCATGATAAGGTTGTTAGTTTGTTAAAATGTTTGTTATCTCTCCCAGCCACTTGGAATTGTCTCCCAGTCGCTGGGAATCAAGTCTGTACTATTGTTGGAAAGTAGTTAAATAGCTTAGCTCAGATCGATAGATGGATATAGATCGAGACAGATTAAGATAGATTGAGATTTCTGTGAGAGGCTGAGAAGTTCTAAGGTTGTGAAATTAGATATCTGTATCAATTTTTGGAAGCAATAAAAGATCTTGTTTTGTGTTTGATTTCCTTTGTGTAGTCAGTTTTCTGGTTTGCGGCTGAGATGAGTTCTTTAATCCATTCCACCGGTTGATTATTCCGTAATTGGTGGAATGGCTGTATATATTAGATTAGGTTTTCTATTTTGTTTCTGTGCATTTTGTTTCACAGGATTGAGTTTTGCAGCATGCTGAGATGAACCCTAGCATCCTCATGTGCTAGGTTGTAAAAGTTAGAAATCCGTATGTTTGGGGAGAACCGGTTTGATGAAGTCACGAGGGATTTAGCTGGGCAGATCGGCGTTGTAGAAAATTAAAATTTTTGTGTTTGAACCGTTCTCAAAGATTCAATGGGTTTTCGGTTCAACGGAGTTAGCAGGTAGTCCGTCGGGTTCCACAGTTGGTTGAAATCGGGCAGAAAAGCCTTTGTTTGAGCCTTTGACGAAAGGTTTGATGGTTCACAAGCAAATCAGGTTCATTTTGGCTAGATGAATGTTAAATAAGGGTTTGAAGCTCATATCTGGTGATCATCTGTCATACAGGGCATTTTCAGGCCAAAAGGACCTCACCATTGCATCCAGAAGGGCCAAAAAACTTGTTTTCATATAAAACTATCTGAATTTTGGTGTTGGGAGCATTTGAGGCTAAAAACATTTGCCAGCAGGGTCATATGGTCCCACGAACATGCAAATCGAGGTAATTTTTTTAAATTAAAAAAATATTTTAAGCGCCTGGCACTTATCACCAATAGTGTTGTTTGTAAGAGAACTTTAAGCGCTTCTTTCATGGGCCTCGACCCCTTTAAGGAGGTGGCTTCTTTGCATAGACTGTAGCCCCTTTAAATAGGGTGCGAACAATTTTATAGGTTGCAACCCTTTATATAGTGTGAACCCCCATGTAAATTCATTCGACCTTTTTAAAGGCCTTTAAATATTTTATTTAGTCCTTTGGGCCCTTGAAACCTACATGATCTCCTCGAACTTTGTGCAACCGCCACATTTGGTGGAAATTCTAGCAGATTTTCTCATTTTTGGTGGTCTTGCTAAATTTAGCGATAATCTTATTTATCTAGAGTTTTACTATTTCTGGCATAATTCTAAAACTACGTGGTGAGAGCTAAGTTTGGAAAAAATCTCTATATTTGGTGGCAGTTCCCCCAAATTTTGCGGAGTAGACTTTTTCAAACTCAACCCCTCTCCATTGGTGCTTTTGTTTTGGCACCTGAACTTCTGAGGCTCCATTCTGGGTCATATTGACTCAGTTTTCTGAGCAATTTTTTTTTAATTTGGGATAATTTTTCACGTTTTATGCATTGGTGTAGATGGTTTTTGATTTTGGTGCATGGATTTTCTACAAATTGCATATTCTCACAAGTGACACTACATAGTTCTCATTTTTGGAACTTTGAAGACTCATAACTTTCACATAGATCTTGAATCAAGGTGATTCTTTTTTTGAAAGTGAATTATTTTTTGTGTACTTCACAATGATTTTATTTATTTCACTTGGTTTTAATCTATTATTGTACTTACAACATATACTCATTTGTTGAAAACTTTGTAAAGCATTGAGATCAAATTCACTAAACTTTTCTTGCTAGTGGTAATTGTAATCGCACTGAATATAAAATGTCAAATCATATTTTCTTGAGGGGGTGATTTCTGATTGAGTGACAAGGGGGGTGTCGTGTGTGTCTTCTTTGAGTTTCTGCATTCTCATTTCCGCACAACAACCACAACAATCTATTTTTTTGCATTAAAATGGATCAAGTAACAGTACCAATACACACACCCTATAACTACTATGAGTGGAAGTCCAAAATGACCATCTATCTTAAGAAGCAAGGGTTGCATCGAGTAACCATGGGTCTTGAAACTAAGCCAACATTAATTGCAGAAAAACCAAAATGATTTAACAAATGTGATGAAGCATATGGTACTCTGTGTATGTTTGTATCTGCTAATCTTCTTTTTCATGTTGAATTTGCAGCAACTCCAAATGAAGTTTAGAAAATCTTGGAAGTGCTCTTTGGTAAACAAGATGAATTAAGGGGTCACCAATTGGAGAATTAGCTCATAGGTTTAAATCCATGTAATTTTGATACAATTCAAGATTCGTTCACAAAGTTAAGACATTAGATTGTAGTTGAAGCAATGTGGGATTGAGAAGAAGGACAATCAATTGATCTTAAGCATTCTTTCCAAACTTGGTCCTAACTATTGAGTTTTTGTTTCTTCATTTTATGCTACCAAAAGTGCCTTAGGAACCACATATAAAATGCCTTCTCTTGAAGATTTTGCAAATGAACTCACAAAGGAGCAAGATAAATTGGTTCAAATGGGCACAATTAAGCCCTCGTAATCTCATGTCTTGGCTGCAAATCAGGGCACTAAAGATGGAAAAGGGTTTGGTACACATAATAAGAAACAAAACCAAGGAGAAAAGAAGCAAGATAAAAAAATTGGCTATCTCTAAAGCAGCTAATGAGGCCTCTTCATCCGAAGATGACAAGACTAATAAGGAGAAGGCAAAGTGCGCCTATTGAAAGAAACCTGGTCATGATGAACACAAGTGTTCAAAGAAACAAATTGATCACCTTAAACATCTTCTTGAAAAGAACAATATTAAGGTACTTGATTCTATCAAATAGAGTTCATCTCAGGAATCTTCAAAGGACACAAATAAAAGTAAGGGGAAATGAAAGGCCATAGTTGTTGCTTCACAGCCTAATACCTGGATCATTGACTCGGGTGCTTCGCACCACATGGCTTTGTCTCAAGATGGTTTTGCCTCTTTGGAGCCATGTTCTATGCCATATATACTAATTGGTGATGACACTTTTGTTGAAGTGCATGGGAGATCTATTGATGTGGGCGAAGGAACATTTCATAATGTTCTTTGTGATTCATCTTTGTCAACTAATCTCCTATCTATATATCAGATCACTCACACTGGCTCTAGAAAGCAGGTTGAGTTTACTCTAGACATAATGGTAATCAATGAGATGCATAGTGGATCTACAATTGTTGTGGGGAATGTTGATCATCAATCTGGACTGTATCACTTTTCTCACTTTGTTCCTGATTCTCCTTCACTTTCTTTGCTCACTCACTCAAATGAGGTGATTTGTTTGTGGCATCATCAGTTTGGACACTTGAACTACTGCTACCTGCAGTAGCTCAGTCAACAGGACACGGTTTCAGGGTTTCCTTCTATTCAGTTTTCTAATGGATTTTGCCAAGGTTGCATTCTTGGTAAGCATCCTAAGGAAAAATATGTTAAAGGCAAAGCATGGAGGGCCACACAACTTTTGGAGTTAGCACATAGTGACTTGGCTAGACCATTTCCGCATCCTTCTTTTAGTGGGGATCGATATGTTTTGACATTCATTGATGATCTTTCTAGATACACATGGGTATATTTTCTCAAACAGAAGTATGAGTTCTTTGAGTCGTTTCAGGACTTCAAAGCTTTTGTAGAGAAACAGTCAGGGAAGGCCATCAAGATTTTGCGTATAGACAATGGGGGGAATATGTCAACCAGAGGTTTGAATAGTTTTGTGCTTTAGAGGGCATTGATCTTCAATACATAGTTCCCTATAGTCCACTTTGGGGGGATTCTTAGTCCTCTTTTCTCTCTCTTTTGGCGGGGGTGTTGTCTCTCTCTTTTGGGGGGTTTCTTCTCTTTAGGGGGGAATTCTTTGTACATGGGTACCTCATCAGGCTTCATTTATCAAGACCCATCTTTTAACCCACCTAAGCTATGCTTAAGGGGGGTGTTAGTGTAGGTTTTTATTTTCCTAGTGGGTTATTTATTTTCCTATTTTATATGTTTTTCCTACACTTTTATTAATCTTTCTTAGGTTAATAAAGTGAGTTTAATTAGGTGAGTGGGTAGTTTGAGGTGTCACCATCCTATGAGGGAGTTACATTTACTATGTTTAGACCATTTGGTGGTCTCTCCCTATTGATCAATTTTTCCATCTCCACCCCTCTCCCTGGTCTATATAAACTCAAGTTACCAAGCTTGTATTTTGCATCTTGGATGATAATTTTCTACCAATCTTTTGTGGCTTCTTCTTTGAGCTCATAATGCAATTCTGTCATCCTGACATTTCATATCTCTTAGAATCATTGGTTTTCTTTTATTTATGCATTTACAGCTTTTGTAGCATAGAATCTCTCTTAAAAACTTCTTGGGTTATTCATCTGTTTTAGATTTCTAACATCTTGCAACATTGCATGTCCCCAGTCAGAAGGAATATCATCATCAGTGTCTATCAATGGATCTGGAGATGTACGGTGCAAATTCCATCAATGGTAGTTGTTTGAAATTCTTTCCAAATGGGTTGTAATAACTTTATCTAATGAACCAATATCATTGTGAATGTTTTTGAATGGCTAGTATAGTAGTAGTTTACTCCAATAGAATGCTTGAAAACATTGATCATGTGTTGTTGGATGGTAGTGAAACGAGGGGAGACTCAAACAATAGCCGACGTGAAGCATTCTTTCCCTTTGTTGGACTTTTAAGATGCTGCAAATGTCTATTTTTGAGCCACTTCAATAAGTGGCATTGTTTTGAATTGTATTGGTCATGCCATGTATGAATCAATGAAACTTGGAGATGAGATGTTGCTACTGTTAGAGATAGCTAAACTTTAGTGTGCAATGGGTACACTAAAGAGGTCTTAAAGGTGAATTATCAAGTCCTTAAGCAAATGACATGTTTCTCTAATTGTAGTTCCCAATGGACACATGTCATCTTTGGATTGTTGGTATGAAATGATTGATTGAAATTCACTCTCTTTTCTTTATCTCTCTTTCCCTTTACATCTCTTATCTCTATCTCTCTCTCCCACTCTCTCTCTCTTTCTCTATTCCTCTCTCTTTCTCTATTTTGTAAAAGTACCATTTCATGAGGCTCCAATGGAGCTAGATGATCCGAACCAACCCATACCAAGCTCCACTTTTTACATTGTAAAAGTACCATAGCCTGATCTTTAATGTAGGATTTTCCATTAGAATGCTTGACCATAGCCCCAAGTCTATCACACAATGGGACACTTTTTTCCACTGTGTTCATGTAGTTAATCTTAGTTTTGTAAGCGCATGATGACCAATGATTTTGTGTTTTAGGAAATGTCTCTTCAATTGTCATGGGTGGTAAAGGTAAAATCTGAAAATAATTATTCATAGGAAGGTTACGCATGTAGCCATGTTTCTTACTTGAAACTGAAAAGTACTTTGAATCCACAAACTTTAGTTTAACATCATACATAAATAAGGATATGGTTTTCCCATATGCCCTTTGGCATGATCATTGTTCATCCCACAATAATGGGTTACACTTTTTGGTCAAACTTGACATTGAAATCAACATTTTGAACTAAATCTTCACTTTCTGACACCTATAGCCGCTAAACCATTAGGAATTTGAAGATGATGCAAACTAGTGATTTGTGAGATTTTGTTTGTAGATTCTAAATTTATTTTTAAAAGAAATTTAGAGTTAAATTGTAAATTTTTTGCGTCTCCTTTGATAACTAGTTTTTAATAGTAAAACATTTTTTTAAAGTGATGTGTATTCTGTAGCACATAACTTTTTTTCTACAAAGGATAAAATTATGATTCTTTTGAATTCAAATTGGTAACACCGATATATAGGGCATGCATCTGGTTTTATAATATTTTGTTGAATATTTTTTTTATTAAGTTTTGAAGTCAAACCAATTATAATTTAGACATAGACGTATTCCGTAAAACATAACTTTTTCTGTACGTATCAAAATTCAATTTTTTTTGTTGAAACAAGGACATCAATACCTAGGGCATAGATATTTTTTATAGTTTTTTTTCACTAATTTACTAATTTTCCATGTGTTTAGAACAGAGAACTTGATGTTCGGTGAAAAACCTACATTCACAAGAAATTAAAAAAAATATAATCAAATTAAATATTTAAAATTATACTTTTTGGGAAGCTTATAATAAGGACTACATACTTACAAAACATAAATTTTAAATGAATTCATTTGATCCTCCAAAAGGTAAATCAAAAGTGGTTTTTTATTAGCATTTTGATAGGTGTAGAGGAGAATCCATTATAGACATGGTTAGAAACTAGCGAGGTTCTATTCAAGGGGGTTTGATCAAACCCTCTTCAATTAAAATCCTTTAAATAGAACCTTTCAAGGCTTAAATCATTATATTTTCTAAAAATATGTGATTTCAGCAAAAATCAAGATGTCCTAGAAAGTGTAACCCATTATTGTGGCAGCACTATGTACACATTCAAAGTAAAAGTATGGTGGGCCTTTCTCAAACTCTTTAAGCTTCCACTACTGTCCCACAAGGTGATCTGGAACTCCAAATCCAACCAATCCTTTAACATGGTGCGGTAAATGAAATTTGATATATCTTTATTTTCTATAGACAAACTATTGGAAGACATACTTCTTTGAGCTTTAGCTTCTGGAATGATTTCTTGTGATGGGTTTCATATAATCCTTTTCTAAATCTAAGTGCTTTCTTTTATTAAATTTGATTTTCTGCACATCCTCTAGGCTTTCATAATCAAACTAACAACCCTAGGAGTGTAATTGGAAACATTCAAGATTGCAATTAGTCCCATGTTGATTGTGCAAACAAATTTGCTCCATTTAATCAAAATAATGTCCATAATTTTCAGTACTTGATTTTTCTAACCTCTTCAATTTGGGGGAACATGACTATGAAAAACAATAAATTACTAATCTATTTAAGTGCAGACAAGTATGAAAAAAATAATGCATTACTAAAATACCATACAAGTCTATAATTGACATGTTAATTGTGCAAACAAATTTGCTACATAGAATCAAAATAATATTAATGTCCATAAGTTTCAATATTTGTTCTTGGTATCCTCTTTAATTTGGGCAGTAACTTGGCTATGAAAAATGAGGAATTTATAATGTATTGAAGTCCAGATTAGTACAAAATGAAGGTTTCATTATTCTTTCAAGTTACACTTGAATGCATTGTGTGCCTTACATAATTCACAATCATGGAAGTTCATAGAAAATAGAGGAATGCTTCCCCTTTAGCCCATCCCTTGTCTTCTTGTTGTTTCCTATCAGATTATTATAGGGGCTTCCACTTATTATCAAATCAAAACCTCCAATTGAATTAATCATTTCATCAAGTCTTTCTTTTGTCAAATTCCACATGTCCTCTCTCTCTCTCTCTCTCTCTCTCTCTCTCTCTCTCCCTCTCTCCTACCTCCCTCTCTCCCCACCTCCCTCTCAACCCATGTTATATATATATATATATATTATTTTTAATAATTTATATTACATTGAATATAATATATAATAATAAATATAACTATAATATATATTTAATATAAAAATAAATATATAATTAAATCATTACAAATTACCACTTGGACAATAAGCATGGAGACCTAATTACTCTAGATGGAATTGTGTTGATGGAGGTATTCATAGTAAAATGTATTGATTATTAAGGTTTATAGATCAAATAAATTCACTGGTGTGGTCACGTTGAACCATTGCCCCTTATTTTTTTCACAAATTTCCCTCCATGGTCATTGCCTCACACCCCTATAATACCTCTCTCTTTTTTTCCCTGGATGCCACCTCATGATGAGAAAATATCAACTTTTCAACACAATTAGAAAGAGATGACTCCTTTGGTGGCATGATGTCCATCCTTTTGCATGGCCTCTTTCAACATGTTGTCTAAAACCATGTCTTCCAAATTGCTCTTATCTCTTTTCCTCTCTATCTCTCTATCTATATATATCAATGAAGCTTGGAGACGAGATATTGCTATTGTTAGAGATAGTTACACTTTAGTGTGCAATAGGTACACTAAAAAGGTGTTATAGGTGAATTATCAGGTCCTTAATCAAATTACATGTTTTCAAAAATAACTTATTTACAAGTCACTTAGTTTGATATAATGCAATAATTTTATCTCATAAACTCTTAGCAATGTTTTGAACTAAAACATTCATCAAGACTGAATTAGAAAGACACAAACCTAATAGTATATCTATCTCTTCTTTCCAAATTGTCCCATTCATCTTGATCCATTGTTGATGGTAGAAAATTGAGTGTAACAATTATTATGATCCACTAATCTCTCTCCACGAAAAGATCTTCAACCTCAATTTCCACAACTCAAAGTTTTACCTACTGAACTTCTCAATCTCATTTTTCAAGGTGTTAGCCATGACTTCTAATTTTCAAATCTGATTTTAAATCCACAAGAATTATCCCACAACAAAAATAGAAACATAAGAAATGTATTATATGTTAACACTTTAATAGCATGCCGATACTTAGACCTAAACTAAAAGGCTACAAATCCCTACAATACAATTCAAATGATATCAAAACACTATGCCAAGGGTTATATCTATGAAACTTTGCAATCCCATAAACCACTTGTCATTTCAACAAAACCATGGGCTAATTTTGACACCCCTCATGGGCTATATTTATTTTATATATAAAGTCTATATTGTAGTTATATTTATTATTATATATTTTATTCTATATAATATATATTTTTGTATACCACTATTTAAATTAATCTATAAGAAATATAACAACTTAATTGACTTTACATGGGTTGAAAGAGAGAGGGGGTGTGGAGGGGAAGGAGAGAGAGGGTGGGCGTAGGGAGAGAGAGGGGGGTCATATATTATATTTTTAAATATATATTTTAATATTACAATTCTACAGTATAATATTATATTTAAAAATATTTAATAATTCATATTAAATAAAATATAGTATACAATAATAAATATAATTATATTATATATTTTATATAGAGAGTAAATATAATGTAGTAATAAATATATATATAAAAATATATTATATAGTATAATATTATATTAAAAATATATACATATAATATATTTTACATTATATATAGTTTTATTTTATAATATTCTATTAGAAATATATTTATTCTTATGTTATTGAAATTGGTAAAAATATTGGCAATTTGTTAGGGCAGATTTATTAGAAATGAAAATGTGTTTACTAGCTATGAAGCACACACCTTAAAAAAGAAAAGCATAATCCTGTTGTCCCCAAAAATATTCCCACATTAACAGAAGGACTTCATGTTCTAATTCCAAGGATTTTAAAACGTTCGACAAATTTAGTTAAAATTCTAATAAATATGCCAAGCCCCTCAATGTACTATCACTATTATTAAGCCACTAAACGATAGCTTAGAGTACCAACATGACATAGGCAACATAAATACCAAGTCTCTCTCACACACACACACACACACATGTATATATATTCAATTTCACTAGGTTTATTCAATTTCACTAGGTTTATTTCACTAGGTTTATAACGATAAATGAATTCACATAAGCTGACATGCGGAAGACGGATGGATATAAAAAATGACGAATGAAATAAACCCAGTGAAATTGAATGATCGATGACATTTTAATAATCTTGCACACCTCTCAAGAAACAGAGATCATCAATCTGCAAAGTCAGCTCATTTTCTTCACTAAGGGAACACCTTCAACATAAAAATGTCTATGCTTAGATAGTGCTATCTAAGGTGGTAGGAAGATATTTAAATCAAGGCAACTAATTGCACGTGAAATCATTGAGCACTAAATGAGTGCCTTTTGGGAATGTTCTAGAATACACAACTCATGGAGAATAAAGATTTGATTAGATATGAGATCACCTATTGCACTTAATGTGACATGATCTTCTGGTTTGAGCTCTAGGATTGATGTTCTCCAAGATTCCTTCAATATCAGATGGTCTTGAAAAAGTTGAACAGATAAGTATGGTGGTCATTTGTGCATTAAATGCTTGAATTCTAAACTAATGCTTGGGAAATAATTCCCTAGAATTCTATCATCAATGTTACAACCAACTTATGGAGATATTTTACATCATATTATAGGCCTGGATCTCTATATAAACGGGCCTACATGTTATTATGAAGTTTGGAAATTTTAGGGAGAAGTTTTAGGTTAGAGCTATGAACTCGATTTCTCCTACACATGTAACATGGTGGAGAGTGTTTGTGGGTCTTTCTATCTAATTATAATCATTATAATTTGCTAATTTGTCTCCTTGTAAAAAATATTCAATATTAATGCATATCTATTAATGAGTTCATTGATTATAGATTGTGGAAGTAAATTGGTGGTTAAATCTTTTGTTGTTCTCATTGATAGATATAATAATGTGCTAACTAATATTCCTTAGACTCTTGTATCATTCATGCTCCATGTCGAGTCAGGACTGATAGTTGTATGTGTGGTTTCCTTGTGTTTGTAGATAAAATTCAACAAATTTGTGGTTGTTTCTCATACCAGCAAGTTGGTTCTCTTGTTACTTCTAGTCTCTTTCCTCTCTTCTTTCCATTTCCTTTTCCTCTCTTTTTCCTTTTTTCCTTCTTAGTTAGGAAAGGATAAGACAGGACTAAGTTAGTTCAGTGTGGTTTTCTTATGGTCCATTGCCACATCTTGCTATAAGAGCATATGTTTTTGATTAAGATGGTAAAAAATGTTTTGAAGGGGGCCCTAAAACCCTTTACAAAAAGTAATGAAACAACATATACACATCCAAAGCATGACAAAATGTTCACCTCAATGAACCCCTACAAAGAAACTAGACACAAAAGCAACTAAAACCACCTAAAACAAAAAAGGAAAACAACAGACCAAAAAGTAGCCCAAGACCCCAGTTACATTTGTTTGAGAATTTCTGCTACTTCCAATTCTTTCTAGTACAAATTATCGTGTAACTTCACAAACTCCAGCAAATCCTTCTTCTCCTCGAAGATTTTCTTTTTACTAGCCCTAGTTTTGGTACTAGGCCCTGCCTTTCCACTCTTGTCCCTCAGAGCAGTATTGTCATCCATGACCTGTATAACATTGCTCTCTTATAGATCCTTCAACTTGACGGTAAGGATTTTGATCTTGGTTGCACTATTTTGAATGGTACATTTACTCATTTTGACAACATTGTTAAGGTTTTCTTTAATGGCCATGAGTTCCTTCTCCAAATTGACAAGTCTATCATTGTAATCATATTTCCATTTTTCCAGTTTGCCCAAGTTGACCATAAGCTCACTTTTCATGTCAGACAGATCTTTTTCAATTTTATCCATCTTGGGAATAACTTCCCAACCTTGAATAATGCTTGTGTCACCTTGCCCTTGCATCTGAACTTGACCTCCAATTTTCTTCTATATAGCAGCCAATTTCATATTGAGTTGGTTTATTTCAATAAAAAACCACTTGGTCATAGTTTGTTGGGATGAAACAAACTCCTTGACCGTGTTTAGGACCTTAGATAACTCCTTTCTAGAGGATACATTAGCAACAAGAATATATAAATCCCTAAGGATGTTCATAGTAGGGTTTGAGATCCCTGGGAAGGAAAGCCCAGCCGATGGTTCAGGTATGTTGGCTTTCCCTTTCATATTCACTTTTTGGTCCTCAAAATGTCCTCCCCCTAGCCTTTCTCTACAACCTTGTTCTTATGCAAGTATTCCCTAGTCTTTGAGTCCTCAGACCACACAATGTGTTTCTTCCTAGTAATCTTCTTTCCAGTTTCAAGCTTGGGGGTCTCCACCATAGTTTTTCTTTTCTGTCTCTTAGGAGTATTATACTCCTTATAAACTCTATAATTTGGGTCTTGAGGAGACCCAAGATCTATGGGATTAGATTCCTGAAAAGCCACACCAAGTTCCTTCCCTTCCTCCTGGTCATCCTATGACTCCAGTTGCACAGTCTCATAAGAAGAGGTGTTTGAGTACTCAACCACCCTACATCTACCCTCCTTTTTGGAAGTACCACTACCACTAGGAATCTATAAGAGCATATGTTGGTTTCAACTTTCACCCCACAAATTGAGCTTAACATTATCTTGTAACCTATTCTACTCAATCCTTACCATGCCCCTTGTTGAAATAACATCCTATTCACCATTAAGTTATCGTGTAGATACCAAGACTCGATGACCCTAAATACCTTGGGGATGATTTTAGCCTCCTTTTAATAGAGGAATTGGCTCTTCCAATTCCTTATGTTGGTGCATGCAGCTCTATCAACTAACAACTACCCCACCAACTTAACTGCATATGGCACTTTGGAGTAGTAGTGGTCTACTCTAATTGCAACAAGTTTCTCAAAGAAGATATCAAAGTCAAGTCCTCTCCCTGGAGGCATTCACCTAAAATTCTCTTAATCAAAGAAAGAGGTGAGAAATCCCAATGACTACAATAATGGAGTAGGTTTTTGTAGGCCAGATAATAAGAAAATCATCTAAAACCACTAAGGGGTAGGTCAAAAATTCTACCTCATCTTAGAAGACACTCTTCACCAAATAAATCATATTCTAGAGTGTTGGGGGTGGGGATAAGGACCTGAAGGGGTAGAAAAGAAAAAATGAAAAGGCAAAGGACCCACCTCTCAATAAGAAACAAAAAAGGACAAAGGTAGTTGGGAGGTCAAAAATTAAGAGAAAATTTAGACCTCAACAAGCGCCACTATAAGTGCACCTCCTCTTTATCCTTCTATTACTATTTATACTCCCACTCCCCCTTCCACTCAACGCTATACTCCTTCCTTCTTTCCTTGATAATAAAGTTCAATTCTAGGTAACACTTAGGTACCTCCACCATATCATTTTCCTCCCCACTTCTTTTCTTCTTAATTCCCTTCTCCTACAGGGAAATATCAAATTCACATGCAACCCTATCCCCTTGTATGAGGTTATCAATTTTCCCCATACCAACAACCTCCCCTTACAATAGTTGGAAGCCCCTTTACTTCCCAAGCCTTGGGCTCTTCTCCTACATCCTCTCCCTCTCAGTCTATGTAGGTTATTTTCTCTCAAGCCATAACCACCTCCTAACTACACAATAAGTGGAACCAACCCTTCCCATCTTCTCCCTAAGTGCCACCTAGTACCAACAAAATATCACACTATTGAGGTATTCATCCTTTTAGCACCAACATATGCAAAAAGTATAGGTGGAGGTGAGATAGAAATAAATTTCTAGATGAGGTTTCTAGATGGGAATTAAGTGCTTAAGTGATTGTTAAGTTTCTAAGTGTGACTATAAAATGAAAAGGCCTAAATGAATCTAAGCCTTTACTAGAGAATTAAACTAAATGGAATGAAAGTCTATTTTTCCCTATCTAAATGTGTATTGGGAACACTATATGCTACCATTATTTTGTTATGATATTGAATCTAAAAGGAGGATATTTATTATATTTTCGTAGAAATGTTGAATACTATGCAAATCACATGTTGGTGCTTAGACATGTGGCTCTACAACTCCTAAATTCTTGTGCCAACACCTAAGGTTAGAGAGTGTCAATATAGGCAATGGGCATGACTTGTTATCAGAATGTGGCATGAATGGACTAATTATTATGAATGGGTAGGATCATCTTAATCTTTGGGCTCAGCTAAACCTAAGAGGGTATTTCACAGATGTATCTTTAATAGGAAATCTAACCTAGTATTATGGAACAAGACTAAACCAACCACAACTATAGGCAATGTACACTTGACCCCAAGATTTGTCCCTAGGCCAAAGACTAACCAGCTACATGTAAAACCTCTTACTAAGTTGATAACTACAACCTTGCATATGCACCCAAATATAACAAATTACAATATCCCCATAAGTGACTCCACTTAACCTTTCATACACAAGGGAAAGGTGTAGGCATGCATACCATGATCCTCTAATTATCTAAGCATTTTGTGGTCACTTAAGATGTTCCCTAAGCTATAATGCTAAATCATGAGAGCATGTAGGACTCTAATCTACTCCTTAACTAACAAGGATAGAGAAATCATTCAATTTAGTAATGTTTGGATCTTCACCAATTAGATTGGTTCTAAAGTATCTATTGGGCAATAGAGTCATAATCATGCAAGGAACAAAATGATACAACTAGAGAGCATAATGGAACCAAATATACACATGCATGCAAATCAGAGATAACACTTCATGCAAATGGAAATACTTAATAAACCAATCTCAATGCTAAAACTACCTACATGAAACATAAGAAATACAATTACAAAATAGTTTACAATTAATTAGAAGTTGTCACACATTCATCTAACTTCTATTACATTTATACCAACAAATATGGGAAGAGGATCCATTACTAGGTTTGAGCACCCCTTAGATAGTTACAAATTACCATGGATACATACCATTTACAAGAATTGTGTTCATTGAATACCCTTCCTATGAGTTACAATGTGTATCCCATCCCCTTATAGACTAGACAACCCTATAAGAACATGAGACACTTATATGCGGCCAAAAAATGGATCAATGACAATCCAAAATATATCACATAGCTATGTATATATAACATTCAACACCAAGGTTCTTGGAGGGAGATTTTAAATGCATATCCAATCAAATCTAGACCTTGAGCCACCCACATGGCCATGTTAAGAGAATGAAGCCACTGAGAAGAGAGATCCACCTAAGATCATGTGAGGCCAATCCAGCAAGGGTAAACATGCCAAGTCCTCATAACTACAATCAAGAAAAGGATACCTAATGGCAAGGAGAAACAAACCACCAAGCACAATAATCGATCAAATTAGCATTAAACTCTTTTTCATGTTGACAAGGAGATTCGAAATGAATAAGATTTTATAACCAAGCACGAGGCCCAAGATTAACAAATGGCCCACAAAATAAATTTGAGGCCAAGAAGACACACCAACCACCCACAAATTAGAAATAAGTTTAATATTTGAAAAGTGTGGGTGAGATAGGGTAGGTGGGAGTGAACAGTGGATGGTAGGGTAGGTAAAGTGTTTAAACTTTGGTTGAGTACACATCGTCCATGCGGAAGCAAAATAGATCAGATGATAGAAGAGAAATAAAGAATAGTTGGATCACACAAATATGAAGAAACATGAAGCTATAGGAAACTTAAAGTCCATCCCACAAAAAAAAACCACCAACATACCAACACAACAATACACTGACCAAAATATGACCACCATAGGCAAAGAACACACCGCAAAGGCCAAAGAGCAACACTGTAGGTAGAAAACATCCACCATGGAGAGAACCATCCTGCACAAGGATATAATCACCACTACACCACAAGCATGCACCACAGACCACCATGATGCCTCCAAGAATAAAGCAGACCACTGCACTTGTGAGGGAAAGACCAACCAGAAGGAAAAATGGAGCCACCACACTAATCACATGACATAGGATGGCAATCCTATTGCACAAAGAACAAATCTACCACAGAAGACCAATAAGATCATATGGAGCCTACCCTAACATAAGATTATACCTACAAGAACATGTATGGCCACCATAAGATTGAATAAATCACCACATGCATGTGGATCCACTAGAAAGGGAACATAGAGGGTAGTTAAACAAAGCATACTCCCTTTATGCTGAGAACAAATAGGTTAATGGAACATGTGGTGCCAACAACAAGCAGATGGAAGTGATGGGGAACTATAACAAGGCATCAAAGGATGTAAGGGAATGTTGTAAACCATAGGGAAGGAAGCAGAGACAATAGAATAGTCCACTCAAAAGCACCACAACTGTAAGACAATGCATTGATATGATTTCTAGTGGAAAGAGCATAAAATAAGTCACATGCAAAAGACACTTGGGCAAATGGAAAAACATCACATCCACAAAAGCACTAAGTTTGAGCATGAAATTTAGGTGCAGGACAACATCACCAACAAAGAACATGAACTTTGTTACATTGTACATTCATAATTTAGGGATAATAGTTACAAATAACACAACTTTGAAAAATCATTTATATGATTATCAACTATAGTTTTAGATTAGAATACTAAATTATGCCTACTCTACATTGTTTTAAATTATTTGTATGTAGTAACAATGTAGTACATATAATTGGAAATAAATAACATAAGATACTATTATTTGTAGCATAAAGAAAGTGTTGGATCAACCACGATCAACTTGCAAGATCACAACCTTCCACAAACAAGAATATGTACAATGAAAATCCAAACTATCATACAATGAATCAAAATGTGAAACTTACAAAATACAAAGAGATGCCTTGTATAAGTAGGACAAGGAGGAGGAGAGCAAGTAGGACTAAATCATTGACTACCTCTCCAAAGTGAACGACACATGTAAGCACACTTGGGACAAGTGTGAGGACATGTGTTGAATACACATGAGGTGAGATAAAAAAAAGTCTCTCTAAGTGAGCTTAAGGGTAGTGTTAATAGGACCAACTAGGTAGATGTGAAATAGTTAGGTAAAACCTCTTTTCACACAAATGAAAAGTACATTAATTTATTGGAACCATAAAAAACATTTTGTAAAGTAACAACGTAGTAATTTATAGACCTTACAACTTTAAAAAATATTTGTATTAATATCAACTATAGATTTTTAATTAGAAGACTACATTGTGCCCCCTCTACATTGTTTTAAATCATTTTTATGTGGTACTAACATAGTACATATAATTAAAAAAAAAGCAGCTATGAGCGTAGGAACAGGAGCAGCGGTAATGCTACAAACCCTGCACTGAGCAAGAAAGAGAGTGAATCTGACGGAGGAGATGATGAAGACGACGAGGATGAAGGGGGATTCATATATGACGGGGAAGAACATTCCCAGTGAAGATGAAGAGGATGTGAGCCTCTTAACGCTTTGGTTAGAGGCTCAGAGCTCCATTTCTCATGCTAGGGCAAAGTCCCCTAGCCAAGCTACAGATAATGTTGGAGGGTTTAGCAGGTGCTGAAGTAGGGATTTCTTTCCCTACCGTTTGAAGTTGGTTCCTCCCCTATCATAAACACTTTGCTTTTGGGCAGAGAGCAGTCGGATGGTGTGGATCTTGAAGAACCCCAACCAACAGAGTCTAGTGCTGAGGGATTTGAGTCGATTGAACCTACTAGGAAGGGTTCCCAAAGATTTTTGGATTCCCCTCCTTTGGAGGCTACGTCTAGGACTGCTGTAGTTTTTGGTGCCCCTCCTCTATTCCCTGCTTCTCCAAGTGCTTCAGATTAGGGGCAAATTCTTATCCCTGATTCAGTCATTGATAGATCTTCCAACAAATGGGCTAATGCTTTGGTTGGAAAATTTATTGGCTATAGGTTGAATGTGAATGTTGTTAGGGCTTGGACTGTGAGTAAATGGAAGCTAAATGGCCCTCTAAAAATCACAGAGATGATGAAGGGTTTATTCTTGTTCTCTTTCTCTCTTGATGAAGACAGATTGCAGATCCTAAAGGCTGGTCTATAGTTTCTTGGAAGATCTTGCTTATTCCTCAAGAGCTGGGACCCAGGTCTGGACCTTGGAAAAGTTTGCTTTGATAGGGTACTTGTTTGGGTGAATCTCCAACCTTTTGAATACTGGGATGAGGAAGTGTGGATTGCCATCGCTGGCTCTATGGGGGATCTCATTACTGTTGATGAGATGACCAAATTTAGGAAAAGATTTATATATGCTAGATTGTGTGTCAATACTATTGTTGACAAAGTGCTCCCTTCTTCTATCACTCTTTCTTCTAGATTGGGTGATTGGGTGCATAAAATCACCTACAAGGAATCTCAAGTGATGTGTCCAAAATGTTACATGTCAGGGCATGCTTTTGTTGGTTGTGGTGTCTTTGATCAGCAGAATAAAGACACTATTAAATCTCATAGTGAGGTTTGGAGGACTCCTACAGCTGCAGAGACAGGTAGACGGGAGCATGGTTTATAGGAGAATGGATCTGGGGAATTGTTTGGTGGTGTGATTTCCTCTAAAAAGTAATGCACTAACCCTTCTATGCTAGAGATATGTGGGAATTCTGCTATAACTTTCAGTGCCGCCCCTTCTGTTGAAATGAACAAGATCTTAGGATCTGAAACTAAACAAAGGTCTTTAATGGAGTTTGGATTTTAACCATCTTGAGTGGTTCTTTAGTGTTGGTTAGCCTGTTGCTCATCTCACCCCTTGCGTGGGGTGCGCCGCTTGTCTTTGGGTATGTTTTCTTATGCTCCTTGTTTGTGCTGGGCTTGTTCTTGTTGGTTTGCTGGTTTGTTGTTGTTTGTCTCATGTCTTGTGAGACTCTCCTATTTGACTAGTTGTACAAGGGTTTGGGCCCTTTCAAAAACCAGTCGGTTTTGAGCTCCAATTAAAAGCGTTACCTTAATCAAAACATAGTACATATAATTAGAAATAATTAATATATGATACTATCATTTTTTAAATCTACGAATAATGGGTATAGTGCACGGCTGGGCTTAACCAGCACACTCTAAGCTTTGACTTAGATGTGTACTGGTGGGCCCTCTCCAACTCCGTTTCAGTCCAAAAAAAATCTGTTAAACATCAACCGCCACAAACCGTGACTGTCCTGACTCCCAGCTGCTGCCCGCACAGTTAGTTTTAATTTGGGATAACTTTAATTTGAATCTCTCCCTCCCGCTCAATTCACCCGGGCTCTGTTTATGTGGATGGGCCGGAGCAGGAAATCGCATTGTTTCACCATATACAACAAACGGATCTCCAAATCAGTTAGCATTTGCCAGCGTACTACCAGCCTGTGCCAAAATGGGAGCTTTGGAACTATTTGGTCTCATGAAATACCATGACTGCGGGAAATCCATAAAATGGATTTGTTGAAAAGGCTTTAGAAACTTTCAAGCAAATGCAATTGGCAGGGGTAAAGCCAAACTCCGCAACCTTTGCCAGCATCCTCCCTGCCTGTCCCAAAATGGGAGCTTTGGAACATCGTATGGACATCCATCGAAGGATAAAGGACAGAGGAATTTTGTGAGATGTTGTAGTTGTAACTGCCTTGGCAGACATGTATGCAAAATGTGGAAGCATAGACAAGGTATGTGAACTACTTGATAGGATACCTCAAAGAGATGTCATCTCATGGAATGCCATGATTGCAGGATATGCAAAATATGTAAATGTAGACAAGGCACATGAACTGTTTGACAGAATGCCTCAAAGAAATGTGTTCTCATGGAATCCCCTGATTGCAGGATATTCAGAAAATGGATTTGTTGAAAAGGATCTAGAAACTTTCAAGCGAGAAACCTTTGCCAGCATCCTCCTAGCCTGTGCCAAGTGGGAGCTTTGGAACAGGATATGGACATCCATCAAAGCGTAAAGGATAGATGAATTTTGTCAGATATTATAGTTGCTACTGCTTTGGTTGACATGTATGTAAAATGTGGAAGCATATACAAGGCACGTGAACTGTTTGACAGAATGCCTCAAAGAAATGTGGTCTCATGGAATGCCATTATGCAGAAAATGGATTTGTTGACAAGGCTTTAGAAACTTGCAAGCGAATGAAATTGGCAGTTGTAAAGCCAACATCCTCCCTGCCTATGCCAAAATGGGAGCTTTGGAATAGGGTATGAACATCCATCAAAGCATAATGGAAGGGGAATTTTTGTAAGATATTATAGTTGGAAATGCCTTGGTAGACATGTATGGAAAATGTGGAAGCATAGATAAGGAACTTGAACTGTCTGTCAAAATGCCTCAAAGAAATGTGGTCTAATGGAATGCAATGATTTTGGGATATGCATAAAATAGATTTTTCAAGGATGTTCTCAAAATCATTGAATTAACGAAGCACTCTGGGACATATCTTGACATTACAAGCTTTGTTTGTGTTCTATGTGCATGCAGGTTTAGTGGATGAGGGCTGCACATGCTTCAATCATATGAGTAACCCTTATTGCATTACACCTACAATTGATCAGTATGTGTGCATGGTTGACCTTCTTGCCCATGTTATCTTGAGGACACCCTAAACTTTATCATTAAGATGCCAATTAAACTTGTGGCGGTTGTGTGGATGTGTTTTCCTAGTGCTACAAATCACATATGAATATAGTCTTGGCAGTATTTATAGTGACGATGCTTTTTTATTTGGACCCTAAAAATATACCATGACTTATGTACTCTCAAACATCCATGAAGAAGTGGGCAGGTGGTGTGAGGTTCAAATGGTAAGGATATTCATGAAAGATAAAGGAATTATAATGATCCCTAGATGTAGTTGGATTGAAGGCCATAAAATGGTACATGCTTTTTGTGTCGGAGACATATCACATACATGACATAAGAGATCTATGCAAAGTTGGAGAAATTGGCTTGGGAGATGAAGGCAACAAGGTATTTTCCATATTCAAGACATTTACTTAGTGATGTGGAAAAGGAGGAAAAATAATTATTTATCTACCACCATAGTGAAAAAATGGCAATTGCTTTTGGTTTGTTAGACAGCCCCACTAGAACAACTATTAGAGTTGTTAAGAACCTTCAAGTATGTGTTGATTGTCACAATGCAATGAAGTTTATCTCCAAGATTGTCGCAAGAGAAATTGTTGTGAGAGATGCGAATTGTTTGCATCATTTAAGGCTAGGAGAATGTTCTTGTGGAGACTATTGGTGACGCTAAATGAAGTGATATGAAAAATAGGCTCACACTATAATAATGTGCACTATGTCAGATCTGCACTAATAATGAAGGAACAAGGTTGTATTTTTAGTTACTAGGGAAAAAATGGTTTTGTTTTTGTTTTGAGTATTTGGCAATCTAGATTATGATGTTGGCTTCATAAAATTAGATGCATAGAGTGCAATGGAGATCATTACTTATATACACTATTGGGGTATTTGTCAAAGACTTAATTTATGATAACATGGAGGTTTAATTGAACTATTTTCATAAAACCTACATATGTATGAAATAAAAAGATGGAGAAGGTGGTGGAGAAAGAGTCAAAACAAAAGGTGATGAACATTTCAAGTAAATGGAAAGATTCTTGAGTAGCAAGAAATGGGAGAGGAGGGCTTGTAATTACCCTTGCCATTTTGTATAGTTCTTTTGTTTCAATTAATCATATTGTCTTTTGCCTATGTTAGATTAAGCATTTGATTACACATTCTAGATTCAATATGTAATTTTTTTAATAAGTGTATGTCATTTATGGTTAGATATTTCTAATGTTGTTTCACATCCTTTTGTTTGATGAGATATCTAATAGATTTGTGAATTCGTAGATATTTTTTAATTTGATTTGATTTCAATTTGTTTGGTTTCAATTAGAAAGAAACCACTATAATTTATACTGAAGAAGTAAAAAGGAAAATTACAAGTGTGTTTATGTTGTAATTAGTGGTTATGCATGGCACTTGAAAAACTTTCATAACGAGGTGTATAGGTTAATGTTAGAGAGAAAAGAATAACATTTGTATATGTAAAAATAAAATAACGATTTATATTGCATTGTAATTGCACATTTACAACATTACAAAATTGTGCATGATGAGATTTATAAATTAATAATAATGAGACGAGGGTTTGAAGGTAGTTAGGAGAGGCTAAATAGGGCATTTCAGAAGTGTTTGGAGTGACAATAGGATTTAAAACAAGAGGAACTCAAAGGGATTAGGGGGATTTTAGAGAAACACAATGGAAGACATCATAGGTTTGAAAGGAATATTATAATTATATTCATAATATGGTCAACTTGACTTCTTTATTCACTTGTGCAAACCTAACAAATGGTAGTAAAGTTAAATTCTGTTTGGTAAGATAGGAATTGAATAATTTTGCACTAGTCACATATCTAGCAAATGCTAGTGAAGACTAAATTCCATATGCCACATCTAATATTTGTTTACAATCCTTAATCACAAGTCCATTAAGAATCTTGAATTCTTATACTTGATTCATGTCAATTTAATAATGAGGGATTTATTTCATAATGTCCAAAGACTTAAGAATCATGGCTAACAATTTTTGTTTAGCTGATTTAAAAATGGAATGTTATCACAAACATACATGTTTGTATAAAACGAAAGCAAGAAAAATATATTTTTTTTGGAAAGAATGTAGAATGATTAACTTTAATTCTTCATCTCATGCAGATGCATTTGACAACTTCATGATTATAAGAAAACACACATTTATAAGTTAATTTAAATCTTTATAATGACTACATTTTTAATGTTACAATAGAAGAAGGGAATTTGTTATGAAGCACCTTCTATTCTTATAAAAGCTAGATCACTTTGTAACTATCACTAGTGGTATCACGCTGGAGGTCCCCGGGACATCTAAAATTATAAATGAATATTTTTGTGTATGCATTATAATAGTAGGCAACATTTGAATGGAAGCAACTCCATTGTCATTAAAAATAAAAATAATTATAAAATAATCCCATAGATCACATTATAGAAGTGGGCAATATGGTAGTGGTTCTTTAAATCATGTGACATAAAATGGTCCCATAGATTGGATCTTGCATCACAAGGGACAACAATAATTGTTTTTGCATGATGACATGAAGCACATTGACTAAGAGCCTTGCTTGATAGGTTGGATTAAGCTATTAGCAGCAGTTTTCAAGACATTATAATATCTTCTCGCTATGGCTCACCATTTTTGTTTTGTGGCTATGCTCTATCTAGAATGGTGATTTTTTTCCCTCTTTATTATTGGTGAGCGCTTTGGTCTTTGGTCTTGGTGCAATGGCCTTTGGAAGTGGCTTAGGGAAGAGGAAATGCTAGGATTGTAGGGTGGAGGCATCAAAACAAAAGGGTAAGAGGTAAAAGGAGAGGGTGGAGAGAACCAAGATGGTGGAGAATTCCATCTATGTCTAGAAAGGGAGATTACAAATCTTGATCTCTGCTCCTAGTTCTATGTATCAAGGAATTGGCCAAGGAGATGGATGAGGCTTCATGTGTGGGCATTAAAAAATCCCTAACCAAGTTGATACTGGATCCTAGACTATCCTTGAGAAGGTCAAACATGTTTGATGTGGCTCAATCAGTTAGTTATGTGGCCATGTTCTCCTTTGTTATAGGTATTTATCTTCTCTATGATGACATTGAAGGTATCATTGACAAGTCAAAGATCTTAGTTAACTATTATATTAAGTATTTCCATTGTTTGAAAATAAGCAAAACTAAGATATACAAAGGCATGGAAGAAATAACAAAGACATATAATCTCAAACTGTCATTGGAAAGTAAGTTTAATATTTACAATTACTATGAGGATGAGGATGACCTAGTTGAGGTCCCTCTACCCACAAAACTAGAAAAATATGTTAAGTGTAAAGCTTATCACGGGGCCTTAGTTAGGCCTGCATATTTTGCCAGGCCACCCCCACAAGACTAGAAACATTATTATTGATTGCATACATATTGGAGGAAGGGTTGTGGTCATTTGCCCTTCCTTGGAGATATATGGTTTCTTTTTGGTAATCTGGGTTTTTTGTTGTGATGGTGTCGTATGCTTCAAGGCTTGATAGGGCATTTTGTGTGGGTAGGCTTCTTTTTGCATAGGTATTAGAGGGTACTATTGCATGATGGATTATCATTTTCTATGTAGGTCTCAAGTGATTGTATGGAAATGATTTATTATGTTATAACCTAATTCAACTCTTGGCTCGCTATTAGTGTAAGTCTTTTCTTTTCTCTAGATTTGATGGCACTTGAAGTTGGTGAGGAGGGGCATCATGTGTTCTATTGTGTGAGGTTAGCCCTAGATTGAAGATTTTATTTTAGTTGGCTAGATTTCTAAATGATAAGATTAGGATGGATAATTTCAAATTTGGATAGATCTAGTGAGCTCATTTATACAATGAACCTAGGCTTTTAATGCTCATTTTTTGTGTCTTTTGGTGTCTAACCCAAGTATATAAACAAAAAATATCAATTTGCATCAAATTTTGTATAAAAATTATATCAATTTTTTTTAAAAATCTAAATTTTATTTAAAATTGATCCAAATTTTATATAAACTTTGATCTAAAATGTAATAAAATTGATACATAGTATTAGATTATAAATTGATATAAATTTTATATAAATCAGTTAATATTTAAATGATATATTTGATATATTTAAAAATGTAAATTTAAATTTCTAATTTTTTTAAAAAAATTATTTAATTTTTAAATGTGTACCTAATTTAAATTTCATTTATTAAAGTGTTTAAACTTTATAATTTTTAAAATTTTCATTTAAAAAGATTACATACTTTAGAGATTACGAGATACATTAGCACATATAGATCAAACAATTATTAACACATTTGTACTTCCTAACTACCAATAAGACCATAACCAAAATGAAGACTTTGATGGATCAAGTTGAGAACTATTTAGATGGCCTAATCTCACCCCTTGTTAGATTGAAAACCTAAAGGGGATCCCAATAGAGGCTTATGGTGAAAACCTGCAAGGGTGCCATAAGAAAAGTTTATACCAAAGATCCCATACCCAACATTATGTTGCAAGGACACACAAGAAATGATGTAGAACCCAAGAACCAATTGTATGATAGAAGCAAATGCTTTATGGTATCCATAGAAGGTCACAACTATATGAGAATAGTGCTACAAGCATGCCCCCACATCTCAGGAAGCTATATAGTAAGAAGAACTTACTACATATATGTAAAAGGAGCATGTGAAATATATAGGGATATGATATGAATGTAATGGATAGCATGTAATGTACAAAATAGAGAATATTATAAGCATGTATAAGAGAGATATGAATGTAAGATCATAATGACTATATAACAAATATTGTATCCAATATCAAAGGAGTTGTATATATGGTTCCATCTTATGATGTCTATGGGTGCATGTGTCTATTATTTGTTTTGATTTGGTCCATATCTTACCACACATGCATGTTCTTCTTCCTTATTGTATCACACTAAAGTACAACACAACATAATATAAATCTAATCCATAGGTTTCAATTGTTGGTGCAAAGGGAGGAAGAATAAATTTAAGGAAAGAATTTATGATAACATAGACAAAGATAAGGACATTTGACAATTTTATTTTATGCATGTGTCTATTATTTGTTTTGATTTGGTCTATATCTTACCACACATGCATGTTCTTCTTCCTTATTGTATCACACTAAAGTACAACACAACATAATACAAATCTAATCCATAGGTTTCAATTGTTGGTGCAAAGGGAGGAAGAATAAATTTAAGGAAATAATTTATGATAACATAGAGAAAGATAAGGACATTTGACAATTTGGAAATGTTGAAGATGTGTAGTAATGCACATTAAATTCTAGCCCTTAGAGGGGGTTAGACACCTATAAGATGGCTATGGAATAGGAGGTGAGCTTGAAAGATGTGACCACTATGTCAAAACATGTCTAACTATTTGAGATATATAAAAAAATATTAAGAAAAGATAAATTAAATTAGTATGGCCAAAGGAGATAACAACAACCTAAGAGAGATCATTGTAGAGAATGAGACAGGCATTGAAGAGAGCAAGATAATGGATTTGATTGAGAAGGAAAATGAAGAAGGAAATTGAAACAAAGATAAGAACAATGGTGCAGTCACGACTAGGGGGTTTTATCAAACTACCTAGTCATGTAGCCAGAACACACAATGGAATTACAAATGCATTCACAAATCTAAAATTATTTTATTAATTTCAAAAACATCAACATTGAAAAATTTATTAGCCTTTCAGCATTACACTGCAATACAATCTACCATGTGCTTACAACAACAAACTACTTTCCAAAGGATACAGAGATCGCCACCAATCAATTATCCACTTATGTTTCGTGAGGAAAATCAAATCCCAATCCGGCCAGAAAAGGGATATTTATACTCTCCAAAAAAAAAGGAAGTTTAACCGTCCTCCATTAGTTAAGGAACTGAATAGGCATTGTATTTCCAATGACCACAACTAGAAATGAACTGTCCAGTAGTTGAACAATTATAAAATGGAATCGTCACTGCAAAACATTCTCATTAATATATGATAGTCACCACCGTGTATATTTGACAATCGATACACACTCGGCCTTTTAATAGTTTGTCAGCAAAAATGCCTTTCCACAATCACTGTGTTTATTATCGGCATTCCTTTATGTTTCAAAACTCCAACAGTTATTGGCAAAAGGTGTACTTTGCAAACTTTAAAAGTTCATCTTCTCAAGGTATCGACAAATGTTGCCTTTTCTGAACTTCGACCAATCCAATCACAAATGCCTATTGGCAAAAATGTTTTTTATCTAACCTTAGTGATAATTTCCCATCGGCAAATCTTCATGTTTTTGAACCTTAGTCATAAATGCTTATCGGTGAAAACTCACTTTTTGAAACTTATACTTTATCTCTTATGCCTTCACTTCTATTGGGGATTTGGTCATTATTCAAACTTGTTCTTTGTCCACTCTATCAGAAAAATGTGATTATTTGGAACCTCAGTTTTGATTTTCTATTAGTGAAGTCTCCCGATCCCGAATTGACGAAGGCTTCACATTTTCCTTTTATCGAAAAAATTGGCCTTTCCAAAACCTTGTCGGCATATTGGCAATTTTTTGAATCCGTGAACTAGCCAAAGACTTGGGAAATGTTCTTCTATTGGCAATATTTTAATCCCACGAACTACAAAAGCCTTGGCTCCAACCTTCAAAGCTCTTATTGGTGAAGTGATGCATTGGTGAACCTATGGGTTCGCGAAGTAGTCAATTTGTTGACTAAGTTTGAAATCCTACAACTTCACCGACAACGAAGGAACTTCATCCAAATTCAAACAGCTAACAGAAGAAGCAAGACTTAGAAAAATTTCAAATTTTCCTTGAAGGCTTTAGTCAGGCAAAATGCCCATCGAGAAATTGGGAAATCGACAAACTGCAGAACCGGTGAATTAAAAAGTTCACAAACTAGAGATTTTTTCTGATTGGCCATAACTTCATCAATTTTCATCCAAATTTCACCAAATTGGAGTTCTGGGGATACCCATTAGGCTCTTCTACAAGATGATGCTCTTACTTGGCCAAAATAAATCTATGTTTGCTCCAGAAACAAAACTGCAAAGAAAACAAAGCCAAAAACCAACTTAGAAAATAAAATATATTTTTGGTGACACAGGATTCCCAGTGAACCTGGATGCTCTTGCATCAAACAAGAGGAAAGGTACTAAAAAATAATTGAAAAGGTACAAGAGGCATCTAAGGAGCATACTAGAGGCTGTAGTAAAATCTCCTTGAGTTTTTGAGTTATATTATCAAATGACACCACTTACAAATCTAGATGAACCTAAAAGGTCAATTACCCTCATGAGAGTCAACAATAAAAGTATATAAAGAATGATGGAATAGTTAAGAGAATATAAGGCATTAGTAAGTATGGATGAGTTGGTGTCATGGAGGAGAGCCACTATAGTGGTAGAGGGGAGAGAACTTAGGAGTAGGGAGCACAACTAGAGGTTATATTATTGACTCAAGGACTAGTTGTAATGCAGGAATATCCCTAATTCAAGAGTAATCTTGCATCAACCAAAAATATTTGCATTTCAATTTGTTTCTTTTCATTTTCTAGTTCAGTTTAGTTAGTAGCAGTTTCTATATTTTGGTCTGCATTCTATTGCAGCTACATCTCAGACCTTGCAGAGTTGGATTGAGCATCTAGACACATTCATGTACATCATATCCAAATCTCGGATCATTTGGATCAGATAACAGTGAGATATCTCTATTAGAAGAAATTTCACTGTTTTCTCAGAACAAAGCATCCTAACAGCCTCAGACTATCAGCTAAAGGAGAAGACTTGCAGAGCATTTCACAATTTGTGGAGCTAAAAGACACATCATTCAACGTTGTTTGGTTTGTGGCCAATCTTCCTTGAGATCCGCACATCATTCCGTTCATTTGAGGAGGAGTTCTACTCATTTAGGTCTGACCTATCTGTGTACACACATTACATCTCTTCATTGGAGTTTGTGATCTTCCTTGGCCAACGCGAAGGAATCTTATGTTCCAGAGATGATTTTGCAAGAATGTAATCATTGTCAACATGGTCAAATGGTTTGAAGTTGTCAGAAATTGAGATGTACATTATTAATCCCATGATAGCCCACTTGATTTTCATGATTTTCTTAAAGTGATTTTGACAATATTTGACTCATTAATATATCTAAAAGATAATAAGATTATCTTAATGCTACAAGGTGACCACTTTCTTGCAAGGTAACATCCTTGTTGGCATGGTATGACTAACGATTCTTTTAGTGATTAAAATCTTTAGTGACATGTTTCTTGGTTTAGTTGATAGGTCAGTCCCTTTAACTAGTTTTATTTAATGGCAAAACAAACATATACCACTAATGAGGCCTATGGCATCAACTAAGAAGGAATCATTGTGGGTGGACCAACTAAGAGTTCTTATATGAAAAATGACAAGTCCAACATAAGATTACATGTATGTAATCATAATAAATTCAATTAACCTTTAAATCACTATAATCAACTATAAACTCTAAACTATCAATTAATAAAAAATTCAATTCAATTATTTTGACTTGTTTCTAACATTCAAAGCAGTGTTCGGTGAATGATGGTCTTATTGTATGATTAGGAGTCCTACTAAATCATGTTGGGAAAGTTGACACATCTCACATTTGGAATATACTATAAAAGTAAAATAACATTGATATAAATTAATATATAATTACTAACAAAAAAGGAAATGCACAGAATAAAAAAAGGTAAGATGTGTAGAAAAAAATATTAACATCTAAATCACTATATTCAACTATAAAATCTACACTATCAATTAAAGAAAAATCCTTGATTCAATTACTTTGACTTGTTGCTAATGTCAAAGAGTCATTTGGTGAATGATGGTCTTATTGGATGATCAAAAGTCCTACTAAAGCATGCTGGGAAAGGTGACACATCACTCACATTTGGAATAGGTTGTAAAAGTAAAGAAACATTGAAATAAAATAATATATTTAATTATTGGAAAAAAAAGAAATGCATACAATAAGAAAAAGTTAGATGCGTAGAAAAGTTTATACCATCAAGTCTTAGCCAAATTAAATGGTAGAAATAATACCCTAATGAACTTCTATAGGCTCCTCGTTTATCATCAATTGTTATCCCACTTGCATATATTAGTACTAGACTCTTTGTTTATATTAAATTTAAATGGGAATATCATGAAATAATTTTAAATTTTACCTCAAAGAAAGATTGGCCTTGCTCCTCTTTTGTACTAATTTGTTATGCCTTATCTTGTGTTCTAGTCCCTAATGCCTTGGCTTGTGTAGCTGAAATATGAGGTACATTGAATATTCTAATGTGTTCAGGGTTGGCTCAGTCGTCACTCTAAGAGGACCTAAGCACATTATTGTACATAATGCAAAGATGAGGCACACAAACATGTGTGGATGAGGAGGGTCCACTAATATCAAATGATCCACTATTTCATGTGGTTGTCCTAGTCAAGAAGTTATGTAACCAAATGCTCTGTCAAAGCTATTATTCAACTACGATACATAGAACTAGGAGCAGAGATCAAGATTTGTAATCTCCCTTTCTAGACATAGATGAAATTATCCACCATCTTGGTGCTCTCCACCCTCTCCCTTTACCTCCTACTTGATAGCTTGTCGTTAAGTCCTAACAGTTTAGTTGAAAATGTATCATTTTTGTCAACTAGATAGTGTCCAAAGTTGTATGCAATAGGGGATTGGTTTGGACATCTCAACTTAGTAATGGTTTTCTGAATTTTTAAGAAATCTTTTTACAATGTCAATTTAAACTAGAAAGCATACAAACTCAGTCTACAAAGTATTTGAACTTAACCTATAAAGCATAATAACTCTAAACTATGAATCAACACATAAACTCTTAACTAAGAATTTGAAAGAAACATTCTAATCTAAAAAAGCAGGAAATTCTTTAAATCCAAACTTGCACTATCAATTAGTATTGAACTTCTGTACTTAAGCAAGAGTTGCAGAAATCACAAAACAACACACAGAACTTTGGAAACTACAACTGAAGATTTTACTATGCTGAAAATAACTGAACACAATATCCTCCAGGTCAACATCAACATTACTCTACCATATTACCAAGAAACAAAAAGCTATACAGTTCTGAACAAAGCAATCATGGAACAAAACATAAACAATGCATTCACAAAACATTAAAATACTTATCTATCCCTAATTCCTTCGAGTGGCTAGCTCTTCAGAGATTTCTTCTTGATTCAAATCACATTTAGCATTCACAGCTCAAATTTCATTCCACATTCATTACTTAATAACACTTATCTTTTCGCAGAGCAAAATCTAATTCTATTCATCCATAGCATCATCGTTTTAAAAATAACAAGATAACCTATATCACTACCAAAATCCTAGATACAAAGGTGGCTCATTAATGCCATTGAAAAAGTCTTCAACAAGATTAAAACATAGAATTTAACTGAACTAGCTATCTTTGAAATACAACATATCAAAGGCTCCGAGTTGAGCTATAAAATGTCTTAAGTACTTTTAAACAATAGAAAGTGATAGAATCTGCTAGGTGGTCAGATGGTAATAAAAGACTAAAGTCCACGATCATGTATCTCCTAAGATTTCGGTGCCCTATTATTCCAGTGTTGCTGACTTGGACAGTCGGCATTCATGTCTATTCCTCCCACTAAGCTATACTCAAAAACATGTATCAATACACATATCTTTTCACAAAATCATGTCAACATTAATGACCAAATCTAGTTAATTCAAGAACAAAGATTTGTACAACATTCTTTCAAAAATAAATAACTATTGTATAGAAGACTAATAAATTGGCATGACTCAAGGTAGTCTAATGGCACATAAAGGGTCATTTGTTTAATGATAAAAATGAGGTTATTTATACCTCATCACTACCCTTTTGTTTTGATGCCTCCACGCTACAATCCTAGCATTTCATCGTCCCTAAGCTACTTCCAAAGGCCATTGTACTGAGACCAAAGCACTCACCAATAATGAAGAGGGAAAAATTCACCATTCTTGATAGAGCATAGCCACAAAACAAAAATGGTGAGCCATAGCGAGAAGACATTATAGTGTCCTAAAATCTGCCGCTAAGAGATTAATCTAACATATCCAGCAAGGATCTTAGTCAATGTGCTTCATGTCATCATGCAAAAATAATTATTCAACATGTCCCTTGTGATGCAATATCCAATCTATGGGATCATTTTATGACACATGATTTCAAGAACCACTACCATATTTCCCACTTCTATAATGTGATCTATTGGATTATTTTATAATTATTTTTATTTTTAATGACAATGGAGTTGCTTCCATTCAAATGTCACCTACTATTATAATCCATACACAAAAATATTCATTTATAATTTTAGATGTCCTTGGGGACCTCTGATGTAATACTATCAGTGCTAGTTACAAAGTGATCTAGTTTTTATAAGAATAGAAGGTGCTTAATAACAAATCCCCTTCTTCTATTGTAAACATTAAGAATACACTCATTATAAAGAATTATAATAACTTAGAAATGTATGTTTTCTTATAATCACAAAGTCGTCAAATGCATTTACATGAGATGAAGAATTAAAGTTCATCATTCTAGATTCTTTCCAAAGAAGGCTATTTTTCTTGCTTTCATTGTATACAAACATGTATGATTATGATAACACTCCATTTTAAAATCAACTAAACAAAAAATGTTAGCGACATATCATAAGTCTTTCGACATTATGAAATGAATCCCTCATTATTAAATTGACATGAATCAAGTACAAGAATTCAAGATTCTTAATGCCTTGTAGTTGTGATTAAGGATTGTAAACATTAGATGTGGCATATGGAATTTAGTCTTCACTAGCATTTGCTAGATATGTGACTAGTGCAAACTTATTCAATTCCTATAGATTACCAAATGAAATTTAACTTTACTACCATTTGTTAAGTTTGCACAAGTGAATAAAGTAGTCAATTTGACCATATCATGGATATAATTATAATATTCCTTTCAAACCTATGATGTCTTCCATTATGTTTCTCTAAAATTTCCCTCATCCCTTTGAGTTCCCCTTGTTTTAAATCCTATTGTCATTCCAAACACTTATGAAATGCTCTATTTAGCTCTCTCCTAACCACCTTCAAACCCTCATCTCATTAATAGTAATTTATAAATCTTATCATGCACAATTTTGTAATGCCACGAATGTGCAATTACAATGTGGTAAATCATTATTTCATTTTTATATATACAAATGTTACTCTTTTCTCTCAAACATCAATCTATACACCTCATTATGAGAGTTTTTCAAGTGCCATGCACAACCACTAATTACAACATAAACACACTTGTAATTTTTCATTTTCTACTTCATATAAATTATAGTGGTTTCTTTCTAATTGAAACAAAACAAATTGAAATCAAATCAAATTAAAAAATATCCATGAATTCACAAATCTATTAGCTATCTCATCAAACAAAGGGATGTGAAGCAACATTAGAAATATCTAACCATAAATGACACAAAATCTACACACTTATAAAAAATTACATATTGAATCTAGAATGTGTAATTAAATGCTTAACCTAACATAGGCAAAAGACAATACGATTAATCGAAACAAAATAACTATACAAAATGGCAAGGGTAATTGTGAGCCCTCCTCTCCCATTTCCTACTGCTCAAGCATGCTTCCATTTACTTGAAGTGTTCCTCACCTTTTGTTTTTCACTCTTTCTCCACCACCTCCTCCATCTTTCCATTTCATATATATGTAGGTTTTATGAAAACAATTCAATTAAACATCCATGTTATCATAAAATAAGTCACGGTATATTTTTTAGGGTCCAAATAAAAAAGCAACGTCACTATAAATACTCCCAAGCCTATATTCATATGTGATATGTAGCACCAGGAAAACACATCCACACAACCACCACAAGTTTAACTGGCATCTTAATGATAAAGTTTAGGGTGTCCTCAAGATAGCCAACATGGGCAAGATAGTCAACCATGCACACATACTGATCAATTGTAGGTGTAATGCAATAAGGGTTACTCATATGATTGAAGCATGTGCAGTCCTCATCCACTAAACTTGCATGGCTGCATGCACATAGAACACAAGCAAAGCTTGTAATGTCAGGATATGTCCTAGAGTGCTTCATTAATTCAATGATTTTGGGAACATCCTTGAAAAATCCATTTCATGCATATCCCAAAATCATTGCATTCCATGAGACCACATTTCTTTGAGGCATTTTGACAGACAGTTCATGTTCCTTATCTATGCTTCCACGTTTTCCATACATGTCTACTAGAGCATTTCCAACTATAATATCTTACAAAAATCCCCCTTCCATTATGTTTTGATGGATGTTAATACCCTATTCCAAAGCTCCCATTTTGGCACAGGCAGGGAGGATGTTGGCTTTACAACTGCTAATTTCATTCGCTTGCAAGTTTCTAAAGCCTTGTCAACAAATCCATTTTCTACATAATGGCATTCCATGAGACCACATTTCTTTGAGGCATTTTGTCAAACAGTTCACGTGCCTTGTATATGCTTCCACATTTTACATACATGTCTACCAAAGCAGTAGCAACTATAATATTTGACAAAATTCATCTATCCTTTACGCTTTGATGGATGTCCTTATCCTCCCCCACCCTAAAGCATGCAAACGACTTCAAAACATATGATATTTTTTCTACTTGTATATTGTAATGTCCTCTTTTAGGGTATTTTTGATTTCTTCACCTATACACAAGAATAACTCCTAGAAAGAGACATTAGTACTTTAAAAGATCAATTCCATAATGAAATCAATACTTTATAATCATGATCAATAACAATGAATATGAATGTAATGTTACTTGTGCGTGTATATATTCAATTCCTACAATCAAAGACATTAACAACATATACAAATACATATATTCTTTCATGTTCATTAGGGTTAGCAACATCATGACCATAATCAATAATAATGAATCAATTATATATTTTCTCATATTTATTCTTTTACCAAACTTAGGCCTCATGATATGCTTCAGGAATGGTGCTTATCATGCCTGGTCGTTAATCTAACCTAATCATTAACCCTGGGTGGACGATACATGGTTAGGGCGCTGGTTAATACTAATAGGCTCAAGGGCTTCACCTCACGCCCAGAGGTACTTCACCACTCGACTCAAGGAACTTCACCTCATGTCCAGAGGTACTTCACCGTTTGGCTCAAGGGGCTTCACCTCACACCCGAAGGTACTTCACTATCTTGAGAGTCACCTATCATGCGAGATTCATTAATAAACTACCGCTCTTCCCTATCCCAACCTACTCGCTCTCACCTAGTGTTAGAGAAGATTAAGGACATGGCAAAGACTTATCCATCCCTAGTATATCATGAGTAAGGTTAGAGAGATCATACCATTAAGGAGCTCGTCCTTTCGATCTAATGATCCTATGGATCACGAAAGTAATGCCTTCTTATGAATATTGTTCCATCAATGGGAACTAGATATCACACCATCACTATCGGATGGATATATATGGCAATGCTATACCTCAATAGTTTTATATCAATATATATATTTTCTTTGATTAGATTGAAATAAGGATCATATGATCATATAAGTGTTGCTGATAAGAGTACCTTATAAAGTCGAGCTGAATGATATTATGCTGCTGCTAGGAATAACTCGATTCCTTGAGGATAGATTGCTGATATAATGACTTGCTGATATAAATACCTTGCAATAACGATATAATGGCTGCTCCTTGAAGATAATAATTTGCATGTTGATCAACTGTTCGATGAGATGATCTGCCTGTTTGATGCTTGAGATGATTGATTGATAATAATACTTAATAATAATCAATGTTGATCTGAATGCCTGTATGGTCTGGACTGATTAATATTATAATTACTGCTGCAATATATTCGAATGAGATATGCCATGTAATAAATGGATTTCTTGCTGATATGATCGACATGATAGTGTAAGTTCATGAGATGATGGAAAGCTGATATCTTCAAGTATATTCCTTGATATTATTCGATGAGATGATAATGAGATAAAATCAGATATCATGTCTTTTTTTAGACTATTCAAAATATATTCCTGATGTGATTAATTGATCAATGCCCTGAAGTGTATGCTTCTTACTGGCTGATTGGATAAGCGATCTGAATCGATGCGGTGAGACTTGCGGATTGATAGATTGTTCAATGCTTGAATGGATAATTCATTGAATTTGAACTATAATGCTGCTGTCTATATATATAAGGATATACATATTAGATTCTGCTTGATTGACACTTGTATTGCTGAGTGTTTCGTTGATGAGTTGATCTTCTGAGTTGATTGATAGATTGTATTGCTAATTTGCTGATCATTTATTTATATTCAATTGTGATTCTGCCTGCTATATCTATATATAATAATACATTTGTTAAACTTGCTTGATGTAGATGATTCCATGCTCCGATGAGAGGAGATTATTCCATGATAAGATATGATATTTCCCCCTGAGAGGAGTCCCCCGATCTTTATATCTTAGATTGGAGTCCTCTCATTCAAGAGTAGCCACTCTATGTGAGATGTCATTTCGTAAATGATATCTTTGTCTTTAATTGTTGGCTGGCTTAATTAACAATAGCTATTTGATATTGGCCCACATAAGGATCGGCCAATGGAGATATCTAGTGCTAGTTCCTTCCATGTAATGAGCAGCAATTACTTATTATTATGTATCTGCCTTATTTAAATAATACCAATCACTTTTCAATGGCTAGCGTCATTGGGGAAAACCTTTTAATTAGTTTGCTTCACCATTCATTTATGATAGACTCCCTATGATTAGTTTGCTATTAGGAGGGGGTCGATTTATGAATTAGAGAATATCAATCCTCTTATAATATTCAATTCATAATTATTATATTATAATATATATTATGATAATATTAATTATTAATATTACTATTATATAATATCTTATTTTAATATTTATATAATAATAATATATATCTATAATATAATATTTAGGTTAATAATATTTTATTTATTATTTATTTATATATGTTATTTATAAATATAATTATATTTTAACCATATTAAAATATTCATATTATAATATTTATTTAATATTATTTATTATTTTTATTATACTTCATCTGTATTCATATTTAGTATTACAATTTTGGGGATAACATATATTTTAATAAAATAAAGGACTTCAAACAAAAAACCACCCACCTCGACATATACACCTATATACCAATAGAACTTCTAAAAGTAAAGAGATAATATGAAATACTAAGCCCAATTAAGAGATTAAACTACATGCAACCCAAGATTTAAAAAGTAGTGAGACATTCTCCATTAGAGTCTATAGTATTAGAAGAAATTAATCCACTTGCATGACTGACACCTCCTTTGAACCAACCTTGCTTGTTCTCAAAACCACCAATGGTTAAATCTTTTCCATTTGAATGAGGGCCTTATAGACGCCTTGATTTCTCCCATATTGTCAGGGCACATAATCTTTGTTGTTATTTAGAAGGGATCCCAATGACTCGCCCAATTTACACCAGGGATGAAATGATTGCACCCCTCAACAAATGGAGTTACGCTCTTTCCAATTCATCTTAGATAGCATGCAAACTATTAATCAAGTCCATATGAAATTCCATCAAATGGAGGAATTAGGGGTTTCCCTACTCTCCACCATCTCTACTTTTTCCAGTATGACCTCCAATCCTTTTTTTATAATTTGGCTTAATATAAAACACAAAAAGCTTTCTCACCACTACCTTGTCATGAATATACTCATGTAGCTTTGTAAAAAATTGTGTCATGATGTTAGTATTTACTCTTGACAACTTGTTCCCCTGCATCAACTCAACATCTAGTATTATAGCAATGGCAGGGATGTGTTGGTATCATAGTGGGTGAAAATTCTCCCTAGCTAGTGCTTTGTTAAAGGGCCGCTAAAGATCATCTCTCTTTTGATAATATGGATGCCACTGCCAAAGACTCATCAAAAGACTCACACTCAAAATTATAAATGTTTCACATGCTTGGACTACTTGTTGTCCACCTATTGATCCAATCCAAAGAATTTTTCATGATTTTTATTTGTTTTGGAGTTGGCCATGATGCTTCACACACAAAGCACACAATTCAATTACTTATTCATCTCCTATCATTAATCATGAGTGCAATGCGATATTAAATATTCTAAATATCTTTCTTAAAGGAACATTTTTGGATATTATTTGAATTTATACAGTTCTTCCTCAATAGAATTATTTGAAATGAAATGATACAATAACTTCCTTTTTGAAGGTAGCCCACTAAAAAATAGTGGATGAATACAAGTGCCCTGATCTTGATTTTCACAACAGGCTTAGTTGGGAGATGTGTAGAACAAAAATAATTCAAGGGGATGAAATACTTTATTCTCACTACAAAATAGTCATAGGAATATAGAATTATGGGCCTAGAAAACCAAGAGAACTTTATTTAGTTTTCTTGTCACTCTATTGGTCCTTTATGGGCATGAAGTTTGGGGTAACAATATGTCAAATAAAAATAGAGGCAAATAGAAAGAATCCAAAAACATTTAATCATAAGAAGCCTAAAAATTAAAACTTCAATTATGTACAAGATATTATTAGCTAAAATAGGCACTTTCCTATTGGAAGCATCGGTGATGGCCTAAATGTTAATATACCTAAAAAGGCTCAAAATATGGAGAACCATCGTTAGCCTAAAATGGTAATAGAGGAAGAAATAATAAAAATGAAAAAAATGTGGATGAAACAAAGCAACTAGTGGATAAATAAATGGGATAATAATGTACAAGAGTGTTCAAACACTAATGAAAAAAAAACATGTAAGAAAAATTTAGGACTATCATGTGGACAAAGTAAATTGGTTGGAAGAAATCATATTATATCAAAGAGTTTAACCCCACATGGGACCATGACGAAAAATCCTACGTAGGAGTAGAAATTAAGTGGAAGGAAAAAATGGTGATGGCTTAGGTAATGACTAGATAACATAATCTTAAATGTGAGATTGGTAGGTGAACAATACCTAAGGAGGATTGAGAAATGAAAACATGTCTATTTTGCAACAAGGGGGTGGTGGAGACATGATAGCAGTACATCATGGAGTGCACAACCTATAGTGACATTTGTATCAAGTACGAAGACAACCTAAGAGTGGACAATATAACTACCTTGTTTAAGGAGGTGAGGCTAGACAATATTGCAATCTTTTTTTTTTATCAAGATCCATAATAGAAGATTTGATATCAAAAAGGGTTTACAAACATCATAAGTCTTTTGGGCAGCTCTTATTGTTGGTGGTTGGGTTTTTGTGGTGCTATTTTGCTACTACTCTTGGTCCCATAGATTGCTTGGACTTTTGGAAGTTAATAAAATTTATCATTCATTCATTATGGCATAACCCACCAACTTATCATAAAACATGTTTGTAAAGTAACAATGTGGTACATTATAGACCACACACCTCTGAAAAATTATTTGTATGAATGCCAACTATAGTTTAAAATTAGAAGACTACTTGTGCCCACTCTATAATGTTTTAAATCATATGTATGTAGTAACAATATAGTATATATAATTGTAAATAAATTATATAAGATACTATCATTGTCCAAGGGGTTGAGATTAATTAGTTAAAATGTTGGGTTCTCATTGTGGAGACCCAAGTTCAAATCCCCATACAGAATCAAATGTGTAATTTTAAGCGGCGACTCTTGGTCTTCCATAGTTGGCTTCTAATGTGGATGTGGTTTCTAAATAAAGTGGATTTCTAAGTAGTGACTCTTGGTCTTCCATAGGTGATTTCTAGTGTGTTTCCTCGTAAAGAGCTTGTATTGGTCTCATGTTGATGCTCAAATGAGTAGAATATTTGTAAACGATATGCAATATACAAAAAACGATACTATCATTACAAAGTGTAAAGAAAGTGCATTAATTTATTATATATCATATAATGTACATTCTGTAAAGTAATGACGTAGTACATTATAGATCATACAACTTTAAAAAATTATAAGCATTAATATCAACTATAGTTTTAAATTAGAAGACTATGTTGTGCCCACTCTACACTGTTTTAAATTATTTGTATGTAGTAACAATGTAGTACATATAATTGGAAATAAATAGCATAATATATTATCATTGTGAAACATGAAGAAACTGCATTAATTTATATTAGAAATCATAAAACATTTTGTAAAGTAACAACACAGTATGTTACAAATCATACAACTTTGAAAAAATATTTGTATTAATAGTAATGATAGCTTTAAATTTAAAGACTTCATTGTGCCCATGCTACATTGTTTTAAATTATTTGTATGTAGTAACAATGCAGTACATAATTTGAAAGGATTAACATAATATAGTATTGTTTTTTATTATGTTTAGCTAGGAAAAGGGTCCTAGTCACATATAGTAGCAAGTCTAATAGTTCAACATTACAGCATAAAACCCTAATAATAACCCATAGAGGGCCAGGGTACCATGAACACAACCACTGCATCAACAGTCTCAGAACCAGTCCTGAGCAAAAGACAAAGCAGTCCACAAAAAGTAGACCCTCAAAACATCAAATTCTCTGATAATAACCCATAAAGGGCCAGGGAACCAAGACCAACAGAGTACCAAGTACCAGTTAAACAGAGACTTCCTTGATAATAACCCATAAAGGGCCAGGGAACCAAGACCAATAGAGTACCAGTAAAATAGAGGTATTAAGAACCATAATATCAGTCCACCCTGATAATAACCCATCTGGGCTAGGGGAATAGGCAAAACACAGCAAGAGAACATCAGTTTAGAAAGACAACCCATAACAAAAACACCAGAAACCAAGACTAAATATTAGACATGCTCCAATCCTTGCGCATCTTGTCCATGATCATCTCCTCCTAGGAAGATGTACCTTTGTGACTTTCAATCTTCTGTCTTTTTCCAGCCTCTACCTCCTTAACCTACATAGATTTTTGTTTCTCAATTTGATTTTGAATTTCCTTAACCTCAGAAGCAGTCCTTCTCATTATATCATTAGAGAATTTGGCCAGATCTTTCAGACCCTTTCCCAACCTCACAATTCTATGCTAATAAATTTGAAGCATGTCATACATGTTAGTCCAACTGTTCTGACAGGTAAAATAGTCCATTCTCCAATTAAAAACTTCTTCAAATTTCTCCAATCTAACAGACAGGTCATTCAATTTAGAAACTATATAGTCTTTTTTGCTCTTATCAGAATTATGTAGGTCTTTTTCAAAAGTCCCTATGTCATTATCAACATCCTCAAAATAATTCTCTCCAAAGGAATTACCCCCCATATCATTACCTTGGTCACACTGAATATTCCCTTCAATCCTTACCTCCATCTCTTCAAGATGAATCTGTTGTTCAGGGTCACCAATCTCATCTTCATCCCTATCAATTTGGGCCTCCTTAACATGGTCAAAATCAAAATCCTCATCCATGTCATCAACCAAATTAGGGTTATCCTTAGAAAGGGTGTCTGGAATAATTTATTCAATAGAAACATCCACATTCTTCTTGTGCTTAGTGTTTTTGTTATTCTTTTGCATGTTAGCCTTAGCTATCCTTGCATATCTTCTCTCTGTAGTAGCATTGTGTTGATAGGTATTATCCTCCTGATCAACAAACCTAGCATCTAAGTTCACCTTGGTAGAGGCAGACTTAATTTTGACAGTCTTAGTTTTCTTTCCCGACCCCTTAGTGGAAGCCCCACCCTTCTCTTTCATAGATAATAAGATATGCTCTGGGGAATCATGGTCTTTATTCGCAGTGGTTTTACCATAAAGTAGAATAGGGGTTTGAGGAGAGGGGTTTGTACCCAAATCTTTACCCTTATAAGTGTGAGGGTCTTTCTTGTTTCCTTTTTTCTCCGCATTCTTCTTATGGTTGCTATCAAGTTTTTCCTTAGACATGCTAGTACTAGGGGTAGAACCCCCATGGACAACCTTCTTACCTTTCCCTTGTTTCTCAATACTAGGGTTTGACACAACAACACAGGGAATAGGGGGATTCAACATAACATTGAACTCATACAAGACCAACATTAATCCCTGGTGCAAAGGGCAATTTGCACCTTTAACAATACTTTTCTGAAGAGAAGACAAAATATAAAAAAAAGATAACTAATGTAATTTCCATGTCTAAGGTGGTCCAATAAAGGAAAGTGATATCCATGGATAGTCTCATACCTTCCTTCTAATGTGAAGTACTTCATGATGTAATAACTTACAATTCCCCAAGGAGGAGGCAATTCCATTCTCTGATAGTAGTTCTGATGCCTGACTAGGGTTTCTTTTCCCTCAAAAAATCTTTCGATGAAACTTTTGTAATCACCATTTCCAATCCTTTGAACCTTTCAACCACTGACACTCAGGCCCGTAGCCTCGACAATTAGGTCCTCATTCACAATAAATGAAATACCATTTACTATTACCTCCCTGTTCCTCCAACTGTTGATGAATTGCTCCATTACAGAGTGGTCATAACCTCTCATAGATTTGACATAATTAGAAATCCCTCCCTCCTCAAAAATCCCCCAAATATGCAAATTCTTTTTAATCCCTACATAGGATGCAGGTTCCACTCTTAACAACTACCCACCCATGATAAGCCAAGCACAAAAACTACAGATAAGAAGACCCTGCAGACCCAGCTCTACAAACTCACAACGAGAGAAAATAAGTTTCAACATAGTTAACAATACCCTCATAGGGACGTGAGTATTAATTGCATACATGCCACCCAAAGAATCATTATGACAATAGAAGGCTTTACTTCTCTTCGCATGAGCAAGGAAAAAGAAATCATTAATTTGCAACCCTTTTAAATATCTGTCCTTGTCCTGCATATTCAGACCAAACCAAATGTTTCAACCAGTCATCATAAAAATGAATAGGTTAGGCTTAAATATTACTATCATTAGATATAGTACTTTGAATATCTTGAGGAAGGTCTTTCATCAAGGTGGTATACCACCACTTATTAAAATTTAGCCTCGAGTTTACAATTTTATTGGCAGCTTGGTTGCCTTCCCTAAACACATGTTGGATACTAACATTAGTAATGTGTCTAAGGGAACTTTTAATAGCCTCCACATAATCCCTTAACTGCCAAGGAATATTGGATGAACTAATGCCAAGATCAAGAATGACCTTTGAGTCACCTTCAACCTCAACCTACTGAAAACCATACAATTGAATTCTTTGAAGACCCCACCATAACGCATAAACCTCTGCTAGGTTATTAGTATCCCTTCCAATAACTTTGACATAACATTCAATAATACTTCCTTTTTCATTTCTAATGATACCTCCCACTGAGAAAGGCCCCGGATTACCCTTTGAACATCCATCAAAGTTGAGTTTAACCCAACCACTTGGAGGATGTTTCCATCTAGTAGGCTTTCTTATATAATATTTTTGGTAGTCCATATCATTCAGATTCTGAGTAATGTTCCAATTTTTACAAATCCTTATCTCTTGATCTGTAGGAGGGACCTTGGATTTTCTCATCTTACCCACATTAATATTTTCCTTAATAGCACAACAAATGGAATGTAAAAGCTAATCATTAGTATCCAGAGAATCCCTAAAGATTCTATTATTTCTTTCCTTCCAAACCCCCACACAACATGGAGAGGATTCTGAATCCACAATTCCCTCAGAACAAGGTGATGAAAGAGAGATAACTTAAACTAGATAGGAAGTAAAGTATCTAATCCTTTAGGCATAACCCATTATATCTCAAGTTTCTAGTATAGCTGTCCCCAGATTTCTCTAGAGAAGGAGCAATGGAGCAACAAGTGATTAATATTCTCTTCCTCTTGACAAAAAAGGTGACATCTATTAGGTAATTGGAAACCTCTCTTTTTAAGATTGTCCAAAGTTAAAACTTTATAATGATTGGCCACCCACCAAAAGTAACTGATTTTAGGAATAATTCTATGATTCCATATCATTCTCCAATCCATACTACCCTAAACTATACCAGAAAGGATAGAATAGGCAGAAGCTAGAGTAAAATTCCCAGATGAGTGAGGCTGCCAAATCATCTCATCTCTTCTATTAGGATTGAAGAAGTGAAAATCTCCCAAATAAATATGAATTTGTTTAATAATATCCCCAATTCCATGAAAATTAACATTGAGATTAAAGTTCTTCTAATGGGCCTCATTATCTTCAAAGGACACATACCCATCTAAAGTATTACCAAAGTTCCTGATGCAAATCTCTTTCAGATTAGCAAAGGTTTTGTGAGCAGAAAGAGGTGAGTTGTTCTTCCAAACATCCTCCCAGAAGTTAATAACCCACGCATTCCCAACTCTCCATCTCAAACCTAGAGAGAGAATTCCTCTAATTTTGAGCAAGCCATTCCATATAACAAACCCTAATGGAACATTACTGCTATGAATAAAATTATGATCCTCCATACCACCAAGGTATTTAGCTTTAACAATGGTAACCCAATCCTTCTCTTTTAGAATGCACCAGCCCACTTTAGCCATGAGAGATTTATTAAAGTCCCTAAGCTTTCTAATACCTAATCCACCTTTATCCCTTGTTTTACAAACAATGTCCCTGTTGACCTATTTTCCTCTATTCAGAGTTAAATAATTTACCTTGCATTTTCCTTGAAAATCCTTTAGAAAATGACCCTACAGGGCTTAGATCCTTCAATATTCATGCTATGCCTTGCAGAAAATCCCAAAAATCTCACCTTGAGATTCTTTGCCAAAAACCTAAAAATCTTTTAGCTTCAAGTATTTTCCATCGCAGATAAATCTCAATTTTATACTTAGTATTTGTATATGCATTTTTGAATGTATGTTTGCATGTACATTCGCCAATGTATGTTCTCATATGCAAAGAAAATATACAAAGGCAAACATACAAAGAAAAGATGCCAGGAAAATATGCAAAGGTAAAAACATGCAAAGTCGACACACAAGGGCGGATATACAAAGGAATGTGGAGTCCACTTTGATACAAAGGTGATTATATATTGGGCAGTTGTATCTTACATACAATCGGCAATATGCAAAGCACATATACAAAGGTAAGATGCAATTGGTGGGGTCCGCTGAATGCACAATGGCGATTGTATCTAATATACAAGTCGCATTGTATATGCGATATTCAAAGGAAAGAAACAAGGCTGAGATACAAAGCCTGGGGCCCACCAAGCACACATATAAATGAATATGCAAAGCGCAAGTTCCAAGGGACAAGTACAAGTTCAAAAGCATGTTTGTGCACAGGGTTTGTATGCATGTTTTCCTTTATATATTGAGTGCATTGTATGTTTGCGATATACAAGACAAAGGTACAAAGGGAATATGCAAGCCGGACCCGACCCTGAAGTCAATTTTGGCAAATACAAAGTTTCAGGTCCACAGCTTGTATATTGAGTGCATTGTATCTTGCGATATGCAAGAGAAATATGCAATGGGAAAACATACAAGGCGGATCCGACTGGGGAATCAAATGCAGCAAATAGTCATTTTGGGGTCTGCGACTTGTATGTATGTTTTGCTTGTATGTGTCGATATGCAAAGGAGAAAGATACGAAGGCTGGACCCAATGTCAAATTCAAACTTGCTTCATAATCTTTTGAGTTCCATATTGTATGTATGCTTGCGATTGTATGTTTGCATATACAATTAGATATGTAAGGGATGATACAATGGTTTTTGGCATGACATGCACATCAGTGGTTCTATTTTTAGTCATTCCGACGGCCAATGGAGGATGCGATTGCTTAGCGATAGGTCTCAGGACATCTCAACACCAAATCAGTGATGCCACGTGTCAGCAGTGATACAAGTGTTGATTCAAAAGATAAAAACCCGCATTTGTATGCAAGCGCATGCATATTCAAATGCATATACAAAGGCACTTCAAAGGACGATTTAGATGCCGATTCAGGTCATAGATGCAAAGCGATATACACAGGCAGTTGACCGCAACTTTGACCATGAATATCTTGCACATCTTGGCGAATTTCCACATGCTACAAAAGGCAAAAATGCTTCTTTTTGTCTCCTTTTTCATTTGGTGGGATTTTGAGGGGAATATTCTCACTTTCAGTTTTAGATCTGGGTTTGATGTTTTGGCAGCTGGACTTTTCAGCGGTCATTTTGGCAAGATACAAATGCATATATTTGTTGCATTCATTGCTGCACAAAGATGTTTCAACAGCTTGCATTGATGACTGAAAATATCTCTTAAACTACCATGTTTTAGATATTTCATATATTCCTTGTTGAAGATAACCATTGAAGCTGCTCGCATTCAATGCCCAGAATATCTTCCACCATTCCATTGTTGTAGATCGATGATTCTGACAGCTTACCTTAAAGACTGAAAATATCTTCCATTTGCCCTTGCTTCGGATATGTTATGCCATGAATTCTTGCAGATGGACGTCCCTTTAGATAGATATTTTTTCTGTTACAGCTCATGGAGGGGATTTTTGTAAACTGACTTAGGTCATATTGAAATGCTATATATACATAGCATGAAATGTAAATAGGGTTGGAAAATTTTAGCATTGAAGCTTTTCTGTTTTCAAATAGAGCTTTCTGCTATTGTAACTGTGCCTTCTTATCGAATATATGCAAGTTATTTTTACCTCTTTTATTGATTTTGGTTTAGTGTAAATCTGCATGTGACTGTCTGTGAATATCTTTGTTCCTCTCAATCATTGTGTTTCTTACCTCTAGTAGAATTAGTTGAATCTGTGTATGTCTACTTGCTGTATTCGGTTATGTTGTGCATTTTCTCAGTACTGTGAGGGTTCTTCTATTCAACTTGGTGAATCACCCCTTTACTTTCAAAGTTTTTCTATTTATCTTTCATTTAAAAACATTCCTTCTCCCTTTTCCTCTGAAGATCTAGTAGATTTTAGGTGATAACCAGTTAAGAAAGCTGGCCTTCTCTGGAGGTCTAATCTCATTTTGCAAGGTCCCACACTTCAAGATCATTCCCATGTTTCTCCAGATTGCTGAAGTTTGACAACTACAACAAGGGTGCAAATATGAGAGACAATAGTTTTTGGCACACCCAGTGGGACTAGAAAAAATAATCAAATACTATTTTTATTGCTAGTTTTGATGTGCAGCCAGTGATTTTCAGACCCGTAAGAGGTTAAAACTTACATATCTGGCGACTCATACTGAGGAAGGACAAGCAGACTAGTGCTGCTATTACATTTTATGAAAAAAATTCAAAATCAGAGTTCAAGTTCATTTGATTACTTGCAGCTGTCTCTGCCTAGAAGGCAGGGTGGAGCTGTGGTAAGGACTCTAGTTTCCAAAAGAATACAATCAACTCCACCAAGTTTCAGGCCAGCAGCACTTGTAGTACTTATACCAGTTCAAGCAAGCCCACCTCTAGCTGTTCCAATGGTAAGAAATTAGCCATTTGTGGCTTTTGATGGGGGTAGCCCATTGAATTTGACAGTGCACGACAACATACCCATGGCAGCTTTGAAGGGCCTGCCTTATTTCACTAGGGAGGATCAAACTACCCCAATAGAGCATATTAGAGATGTAGCTTCTTTATGTGGAGTTCATCATGTCACCCAAGAAAATGTAGCTATTAGGTTGTTGGCTGCCTCATTCAAAGGAAAAGCATTACAATGGTTTAGGAGTTTACCAGTGCAAACCATTGGATCTTGGGATGATCTGGGCGATAAGTTAAACAAACAATTTCAAGATAAATCAGATAACTTATCGCTGGTTGAACAGATGACTACAATAAAGAGAGCTCCCCAGGAGCAAATGAGGGACTTCAACTTTCAGTACCAGAAGACATGGGACATAATTCCTGCCATGGTAAGGCCTCCATCAGAGTATGCTTTTCTATATTTTTTGAAAGCTCTAAATAGTGATATTTCAGTAATGATACAATCATTGGGAGGTACAAGTTTACTTGATGCATATGGGATAGCTATTAGAGAAGAAAACAACTTGATTCAAGTTGGGAAAATAGCACCTAGACCACCAGTGCCCTTTTTTCTTGAGATTCAAACTTCAATGCCTTTGCCAATCCCATCTTTTGCCTCTTTATCTATTATAGCAGCGTTGCCAAATACTGCCAATTTTGAAAATGCTGCTTCTAGCTCATCACAAGAGTTAAGAGAGATAAAAAGCAGCCAACAGAAAATAGAGAACATCCTACAAACGTTCGGGAATGAGCTGGTAAACATAAAAAAGTAGTAGTCCTAGAATAAACAGCCTTATCAGCAACCCAGCCAAGGGCAGAATCAACCGTATCAAGGGTAGAATCAACCATACTAGGCCAACATGCCTCCATATCAAGGCAATTACCAGGGTATCAGGTAGAATGTCAACCAAAGGCCTTTTCAGCCTTATAATCCGGCACCCATTAATGCAGTTAGGGACCTTGTCCCTGTTCAAAACAATCTTGCAGCTGAATATGAATGGTGTTTTCCATGCAATCAGCCACACAGTTAGGCAACTTGCTCAAATGGGGTGATAAATCAGGCTCTGATGGTGCAAAATATTACAGTCTCATAGCCAAACACACCTAATGATGGGGCTATGCAACAGTAGGAGCAACCTTAGAGTGATTCTGCCTTCATAAATTGGCAGGAAGGTGAATTCTGTGGCATGAATAGCGATGATGCCTCAGTTACAACAAATACAAGAGCCAAAAAGAGGGGTTATGAGATAGATCAAGTAGCAAAAAGGGAAAAGGACCTACTGATGCGTCTACATCCCAGATTCCCCATATTTTGTAAAGAAATACTCAAGCAACTACAAGGGAATAGCGTCATTTGTAGGCTGATACCGCTACTACAAAGTCACACCAGAAGGTAAGCATCACTCCACCTTTCAATATCATTGAAAATATGAAGAAGATGAATGTGACAATATCTATGTGGGATTCCTTAGCAATCCCAGGTCAAAAAGACATGTTGCAATCTGCCTTATCTGATTTAAAGATGTCAAATGATGCAACTGTTGACCCAATTAGGGCTATCCTTACCAATTCATCCCAGGACAACAGCAAACAACCAAATAAAAGTTGATGCAGAGTGGAAAACACAACGGAAACACACACACAATGAAAATGTTAATTCTGTCTATATCGGCAAGAGACCATCAAATGTCTCTCTGAACTCCTTATCAACAACATAACATCCTATCGGCAGTCGCTTACAGTCTCTGACCGATGCACTACCATTACGCCGATGGCTTTTGCTTGCATATACATACTTTTGCCTTCTATCACAAGTTCCCCCATTATACAATCATCCGCTTTGACTGTTACAGACAGTCATCAATTGTATCAGGTGCTTGAATGTTCTAAATGTATATTTTCTGATATACATTCTCTATATGCATTTGGTGGGGACCACTTACTTTCAGCATGACTTAACTCTTCGGCGCATCCCTTATATGTCTCCCCGTCATGCCGATACAAATAATTCGCACATACAAAACTTGACTTGCTTTTCCTGGTGGGCTGAAGGGGCTTTACCCGTTGCGGCCGGTCAACACTTGTATCTCAAACCGACGTATGTCTCAACATACAAATGAAATATACAAACGGAATATATAATCGGCGACTCCCTATCACTGGTCCTCTTCACCCTTATTACCAATCATTTCTTGCATCCGCCAACAGAAAACATTCCAACATTTATTTTCATCAGCACCTCGGCCGGTCGCCCTTTGTATCATATGCAATGTATATTTTCGTTGTATCTTTATAACATACAACAGCGATATGCAAAAGCAGTATACACACAGACTGACACTCACATACAATAGTGATATACTCACAAACTGTCTATAACATACAGTGGACATATACACAGGAAATGTATCTTTTCAGACAATTTTGATAGACAGGAATTGTCCGCTGATATACTTTGGCGATATACACAGGCAATGGATTTTCACATACGATTGCAGGATACACACAGAATGTACTCAAGTACATTGGCAATATACACAGGAATTGTATATTCAGCGACCAACACAAATTTGACTCAACAGACTTTTATACATACCATTTTCCATAGTATATACATAGGAAGTTGCTCACATACAAATGCGATATATTCATAGACTGTCTCCACATACAATTGATGTATACACATCAAATGTACATTTGAACTTCCCGCCGATAACTTCCTCTGCGACGAATTCCACAATTTCTATTCTATCAAGCTCATCGAACAAAAGAACAAAACAAAAATGCAAAACTATTTTACAAGTCCATTCCACTGATTTCACAGAAATCCACCAGTGGAATGGATTTAACCATGCATCTCGGCAACAGAAGAATTAAATTAAATACAACAGATAATATCCGGAATAAATTTGATAAACAGAGAATAATGCGATACACTAAGAATTTACACAGAATCTAGATTTGTAAAACATAGGGTGACATAATTTCTATTCCTTCATTTCAGCTACATACAATTGATCATTTTTAGGAAAAAATGGAAGAACTCTGTCTTTTCAACCACTTCTCCCCATTTTTGTTAACCCGCCTCCTCTGTTTTCAAGACTTTGATTTAATCAAGATTATTTGCAGAAACCCTAATTAATCCCATGACACCTATTTTGCATAAGACAGCAAAACACCTAATGATGAGACACCTTGGTTTAATCCTCCACATAACCCAACATGTCTAAAATGTCAAATATGTGTTTACAGACATAAAATGCCAACACAAAATGTTACATTTGACTTAGACATAAAAGTGCTACATAGTGACATGAAATGTCTAAAACATAGTAAAACCTTATTGTGCATATGTATCCTGTTGGAGGGGTGCTCCTGCACCATACTCCCCGGAAGAAGAGATCTCAAGCCCCTTTCAGATTAGAGTTTGGAGATCTGCACCATGATTTGTGATCTGATTTGCAGTCATCCAAATTGCCTCTAAATCGGGTGTCCCGTGCCAAGCTACCAAGTACTCCATGTACTCTTTGTCCCTTGTCTTCTTTGTCACTCTTGAGTCTAATATCTTCTTCAATTTTGGTGGATCATACTTAGGAATATCATCGTCTACTGCATCCTGCAGTGGTTCCTTTTCTACATCTATATTTGGCTTGTATGGAGTCAAATCACATACATTGAAAATGGGTGACAATCCAAGATCAGGAGGGAGTTGGATCTCATAGGCATTCTGCCCACACTTCTTCAAAATCGGACATGGTCCAATCTTCCTCTGCATTAGATTGGTATATTGACCTTTGGGGAGCCTCTCCTTCTTCAGATTAACCCATACCAAATCTCCAACAACAAATTGTACATCCCTCTTTTTCTTGTCAGCATATGTTTTGTATTTCAATGTAGTTTGTTGAAGCTGGTTCTTGACTTGATCATGCACTTCTTTGATGGCTGATGCAAAAACTTCTCCATTTGCACTAATAGGCTCTCCTGTAGGTAGATCTCTCAATTCCAAAATACCTCTTGGATGAATACCATATACGCCCTGAAAAGGTGACTTCCTTGTACTCCTATTGATGGTGTCATTATAGGAAAATTCTGTTTGTGGTAGGATGTTATCCCACTTCTCTCCATGCTGCCTTGTCAAACACCTAAGTAAGTTACCCAATGAACAGTTAACCACTTCATTCTGCCCATCTATTTGAGGATGGTAGACTGATGGGAAGGATAAGTTGGTTCCAAGCTTTTTCCAAAGTGGCCAATAAATTTACATCTCTATCTGATACTATACTCAAAGGCAAACCACGTATCCTTACTATCTATTTGAAAAACAAATCAGCAACATAGGAAGCATCACAAGTGGTTTTGCATGGCAAGAAATGTGCCATTTTACTAAATCTGTCTACTACAACAAAAACACTATCATATCCTTTCCTTTTCCTAGGCAAACCTAGTACAAAATCCATGCTTATGCTCTCCCATGGCCTAAAGGGAATGGGTAGTGGCTGATATAGACCTACATTTGTGGATCTCCCTTTTGCTTTTTGACATATCACACATGCTTCTACAAATCTTCTCACATCTGATTGCAGCTTGGGACAATAGTAATGCCTCTTCACAAGATCAAGAGTTTTATCCAGACCAAAATGTCCTGCCATGGTCCCACAATGTTTCTCCTGAATAATATTCAGTCTCATAGAACACCTTGGAATACATAACTGTCCACCCTTGAAAAGTAATCCATCTTGGATCAGAAATTCAGAGAACTCAACATGATACTTGTCACCAAAGGAAGTACATACCTTGTAGATCTCTCCAAAGTCTTCATCATCATCATACATGGCCTTTAAAGAATCAATCCCAACACTCTCTAATTGAATCTGATTTACGGTTAGAACCCTCCTGCTCAAAGCATTTGCTACTTTGTTCTTGACCCCTTTCTTGTGCTTGAGTGTGAAACTGAAAGCTTGTAAAGTTTCCACCCACTTCATATGCCTAAGGTTCAACTTTTCTTGATTGTTTATAAAACTAAGGGCCTGATTGTCTGTGAACACTGTGAATTCTTTTGGCATCAAGTAATGCCTCCACTTTTTAAGTGTTTGGACTAGAGCATACATCTCCAAATCATAGGATGAGTATCTCTTCTTGGATTCATTTAATTTCTCACTGAAGAATGCAATAGGCCTACCTTCTTGGCTGAGTACTACTCCAATTGTAATATGACTTGCATCACATTCTACTTGAAAAATCTTGTTGAAGTCAGGAAAGGCAAGAACTGGCTGCTTTTCCACCTTCTTCTTCAATGTTTCAAAGGAATTATCTGCCTCCTTTGTCCATGTAAACTTGCACTTATGTCCTCCTTTTATAGTGTCAAGCATGGGTGCACAAATATGACTAAATCCCTTTATAAACTTCCTATAAAAGGTTGCTAATCCATGGAAACTTCTAACATCAATCAAGGTTTTAGGCATTGGCCAAGACAATATGGCACTTACCTTCTCTTGATCTATTTTCAGTTTGTTATGTGAGATAACAAATCCCAAGTAGATGATCTCTTCCTGCATAAACAGACACTTTGCTAAATTGATCATTAGTTTCTCTTCATATAACCTTTTGAGAACCAAGTCTATATGGGTCAGGTGCTCTTCCCTCATATTATTGAAAATCAGGATGTCATCTAGATATACTATGACAAATTTTCCTATGAATTCCCTCAAGACCTCATTCATCAACCTCATAAAGGTACTAGGGGCGTTGGACAAACCAAAAGGCATGACCTTCCACTCATTTAACCCCTCATTGGTCTTAAATGCAATTTTCCATTCATCTCCTGGCCTAATCCTAATCTGATGATAACCACTCTTTAAATCTATTTTTGTGAAATATTTAGCACCCCCCAAACAATCAAGTAAATCTTCTATCCTAGGGATTGGAAACCTATACCTGATTGTTATCTTGTTGATAGCCCTTGAATCAGTGCAAAGTCTCCAAGTGCCTTCCTTCTGTGGTGCTAGTACAACCAGTACTGCACATGGACTTAAACTCTTGCCAATTAGGCCTGTCTCCAACAATTCTCCAATTTGCCTTGCTACCTCTGCATTATGTTCTGGAGTAAGCTTATAGGCTACTTTGTTTGGAAGTGTAGATCCTGGGATCAGATCTATACAATGGCTGATGTCCCTAATAGGTGGTAGGGAACTTGGCATTCCATAAGAGATAATGCCTTTGTACTTGTCCAATAACTCTTGGACAATTGGGTCTATGAATTTTTGTCTTTTCTCTCCCTTGACTTGTTGCTGCTGTTCTTTGTTTACTTTTAGGCATGGAATTAGAGCATATGCAACTGCTCCTTCTTCTCCTATCCCTTTCATGAATTGTTTGCCTTCTACCATCATCACTTTGACTTCTTTTCCTTTTGATTCCACCTCATTCTCCATTAATGGTAGTAGCTCTATCACCTTACCATTCTTGGTGATTGAATATGTGTTTCTAACTCCATCATGGTATGCTTTTAAGTCATACTACCATGGTCTTCCAAATAGGAGATGGCAAGCATCCATCTTGGCAATGTCAAACAATAACCTATCCTTGTATGGTCCAATTTGAAATTCTACCCAAGCCTGTTCTCCTACAATTGTTTGCTGACCTTGGTGGAGCCATGAGATCTTGTATGGACAAGGATGTGGCAGTCTTTTAAGCTTAAGTTTTTCTACCATTTCACAAGACACAAAATTTTCAGTAGATCCAGAGTCAGTTAGAACTTTACATACCTTTCCTCCTGCCTTGCAAGTAGTTCTGAAGAGAGACTTCCTTTGTGGAGGTTTTTTTCTAGGCACCTTCATGGTGGTCATTGCTCTTCTAATCATCAAAGATTCTCCTCTCTCAAGATATCCATAACTGTTAGGAGCATTCACACTTTGATTAGTGCTTGAGCTTGCTACACTTTGACAATCAGATTCTTGGATCAGATTGATCCTCTTTTCTCCTATTGAACTTGTTGCCTTTGCTGGACATCTGCTGGCTATATGGCCTTCTTGATTGTAGTTGTAACATCTGATAGGTCCTCTGCCCTAAGATCTTCCTCTAAATGGTGGTCTTCTGCCCCTAAAATTTCCTCTTTGATTATAACTTCCCCCTTGATGTTGACTGCTATCTCCTTTGTTGTTCTCTTGATTGGATTCACCTTGGTATCCAAATCTGTTTCCTCTGCCTCTGAAAGGACTTCTTCCTCCCCTTTGCTATCTTCCTTTTCGTCTATAGTTCTGCTCATGCCTTCTCTTTAATTTCTCTTCCACTTTGAGTGCTAACTGATAGCACTTTTGAACTATCTCTAGATTATGCAGACTTATGTCTTCTTGGATGTTAAATCTCAATCCATTGAGGTCTCTTGCTACCTTCTCTTCCTCACCCTCCTTTACCTTTGTTTTTACACATAGTTTCATGAACTCTTCTGTGTATGAACTGACATCTAATTCCTTCTGCTTCAAATTTTGTTTCCTCTTATGTAGTTGGATGTTGTAATCCAATGGGACATAGGCCTCCTTCACTAAAGCCATCATTCTCTTCCATGTTGTAACTCTATTCTTTCCCTCTTTCACCCTGTCATCTTGGATGAAATTCCACCAAGTCAGTGCAGCCCCTTTCATTTTGGACTGAGCCATCTTCACTCTTTGGTGGTCTGGTATTTCCTCGGTCTCAAAGAAATTATTCAAGGAGTCTATCCACTCCATCATCGAATCAGGTTCCATTTTTCTTGCAAACATTGGCAGGTCTATTTTCATATCCATGGTCCTTCTTTCCATGGACTTAATGGCTTTGAGTAAGGGTCTCTAGTCTGTAGGAACCTCTATCTCTTCCTGCTTAGGGACCTCCTCTTCATCCCTGTCTTCTCGCTTACTAGAATCTTCTTCCCCTTTCTCTACTCTGTCCCTCAACTTCTCTAGTTCTTCTTTCAATGCTTGATTCTGAGCTCGATTTGCTCTGCTCTTTGCCATGTGCTTTCTTACTAAGGCCGTCAACTCAACTTTGGTCATCTTTGTTGGGTACATTTCTGACCCTTCTCCTTCTGACATCTTGTCTTCTTCTTCTACCCAAAGAACACTCCTTCGCTTTGATACCACTATGATGCAGAGTGAAAAACACAACAGAAACACACACACAATGAAAATGTTAATTCTGTCTATATTTGCAAGAGACCATCAAATGTCTCTCCGAACTCCTTATCAGCAACATAACATCCTATCGGCAGTCGCTTATAGTCTCTGACTGATGCACTACCATTACGCCGATGGCTTTTGCTTGCATATACATACTTTTGCCTTCTACGCAGGTTCCCCCATTATACAATCATCCGCTTTGACCGTTACAGACAATCACCAATTGTATCGGGTGCTTGTATGTTCTAAATGTATATTTTCTGATATACATTCTCTATATGCATTTGGTGGGGACCACTTACTTTCGGTATGACTTAACTCTTCGGCGCATCCCTTATATATCTCCCCTTCATGCTGATACAAACAATTCGCACATACAAAACTTGACTTGCTTTTCCTAATGGGCTAAAGTGGCTTTACCCGTTGCGGCCGGTCAGTACTTGTATCTCAAACCAATGTATGTCTCGACATACAAATGAAATATACAAACAGAATATACAATCGGCGACTCCCTATCGCCGGTCCTCTTCACCCTTATTACCAATCATTTCTTGCATCCGTCGACAGAAAACATTCCAACATTTATTTTCATCACCACCTCGACCGATCGCCCTTTGTATCATATGCAATGTATATTTTCGTTGTATCTTTATAACATACAACAGCGATATGTAAAAGTAGTATACACACAAACTGACACTCACATACAAGAGTGATATACTCACAAATTGTCTATAACATACAATGGACATATACATAAGAAATGTATCTTTTCAGACAATTTTGACAAACATAGGAATTGTTCATTGATATACTTTGGCAATATACACAGGCAATGGATTTTCACATACGATTGTAGGATACACACAGAATGTACTCAAGTACATTGGTGATATACATAGGAATTGTATATTCAGCAACCAACACAAATTTGACTCAACAGACTTTTATACATACCATTTTCCACAGTATATACACAGGAAGTTGCTCGCATACAAATGCGATATATTCACAGACTGTCTCCACATACAATTGATGTATATACATCAAATGTACATTTGAACTTCCCGCCAATAACTTCCTCTGCGACGAATTCCACAATTTCTATTCTGTCAAGCTCATCGAACAAAAGAACAAAACAAAAATGCAAAACTATTTTACAAGTCCATTCCACTGATTTCACAGAAATCCACTAGTGGAATGGATTTAACCATGCATCTCGGCAACAGAAGAATTAAATTAAATACAATAGATAATATACGAAATAAATTTGATATACAAAGAATAATGCGATACACTAAGAATTTACACAGAATCCAAATTTGTAAAACACAGGGTGACATAATTTCTATTCCTTCATTTCAGCTACATACAATTGATCATTTTCAGGAAAAAATGGAAGAACTCTGTCTTTTCGACCACTTCTCCCCATTTTTGTTAAACCGTCTCCTTTGTTTTTAGGATTTTGATTTAATCAAGATTATTTGTAGAAACCCTAATTAATCCCATGACACCTATTTTGCATAAGACAACAAAACACCTAATGATGAGACACCTTGGTTTAATCCTCCACATAACCCAACATGTCTAAAATGTCAAATATGATGTTTACAGACATAAAATGCCAACACAAAATGTTGCATTTGACTTAGACATAAAAGTGCTACATAGTAACATGAAATGTCTAAAACATAGTAAAACCTTATTGTGCATATGTATCCTATTGGAGGGGTGCTCCTGCACCAAAAGTGCTAAACCACTTCCATTTTATGTATCTTTAATAATTGGAGACAAGATAGTACATAACTGTATGGTGGATAGTGGTGCAAGTAGTTCTGTGATGCCAAAACAAATTGCAGACCAATTAGGATTGAAGTACCAATCCCTGGAGAAAGGTGTGCTTCAGTTAGATGACACAGCTATTAACACTGTAGGTGTGATAAAAGATCTAACTCTCACCTTACACGCTTGCCCAAATGTTTCTATTTCCCAAGAAGTATTCATCATAGACTTACCTCCTTATTTTGCCATGTGTTTGTCAAGAGAGTTCACAGCCAAGATAGGAGGATATTTATCCTCGGACTAGTCCCACATATTTTTTAATACTAGATATGGCACAAAGGTGACCCTAAAGTCTGAATTGCTTACCCAGTATCACATAGAGCCTTATACACCAAGTGTTTTTAATGCAAATTGTATTATTTCTAATGATCCTAAGCTTGTTGCTGCTCAAGAGTTGCAAGCTAAAAGTATACCAGAGGTGCTGTTAAAGGAGTGGGCCTTGGAAAATGTTGTAGATGATCCTAAAGGGCACATCCAAGAAACTGGTATGGGTGTTTACATACTGCACGAATCTAAAACAGAAATTCCAAACCTTGTAAAGAGTGCAGAACAACAGATGGAGTAGCAAGAGGAAGTATGGAAAATGTACTTTGATGGCTCTAGGAATAGGAATGGATCTAGTGGTGGTGCAATGCTTGTGTCTCCACAAGGTGAAAGATATTATTCTGCTTTCCATTTTTCTATTTCATGTACAAATGACATTGCTGAGTATGAGGGATTGATCCAAGGTTTGCAGTGGGCAAGAAAGAGGAAAATTGGCTGTTTGCAGGTGTTTGGGGATAGTGAACTTATTGTAAATCAAGTGAGGGGACTACATGCTACAAAGAGTGATGTCCTGAAATGCTATAAACATAGGGTATGGGATATGATTGAAGAGTTTGATGCTTTCAATCTAATCTCCATTCCAAGAAATCAGAACTATCATGCTGATAGGTTAGCTACAATTGTGGCTCAGTTTGATATCCCTAGTGATATTCAAAGAGAAAAGGTGCAACCTCATGTGAAAATAGTTGGTAGGCCTTCTATCCTTGACAATAACATTCATTGGTAGGTTTTTGAGAGTGATGAACAGATCTTGAGTTTTTTGCTAGAAGAGGATGAGTTTTCTGTGGTGAATCAGGACAAACTCATACGATAATATGGCAATGATCAAATTGTTCAGTTAAGAACAAACAAGCTACCCAAAGGATTGGTAACCTTGGAATCTATTTTTAGCACTAATGATTAGCTAAAAAAGAGTAAAACCACCATGCAAGTCAAAGTGGGACATTATGAGGAGCTAGAAATTTTCAAGGGTAAACTTCTCAAAATTGGTAAAATCTGTTCACTTGAAGATAGGAAAGCCTTCATTGCTCTGTGTCAAGAATTTGAAGATGTGTTTTCTTGGGATTATTTAGACCTAAATGGGTTTGACCCTCATATTGCCTAGCATACTATAGAGTTAGAGCCAGGTACAAAACCTGTGAGGTAGAAGCAAAAACCTTTAAATCCAAAGCTGGAGCCTCTAATGATTAAAGAATTAACCAAGCTGATCGAGGGAAAGATCATCTTCTTGATCAAGCATACTTCTTGGGTCTCCAACCTTGTCCCTGTGAGAAAAAAGAATGGAGAGATTACGCTGTGTGTTGATTTTAGAGACCTTAACAGAGCCTCCCTGAAGGACCACTACCCGCTGCCCTCAATGGAGCAAATTCTACAAGTAGTGGCTGGTTCTAAAAGATTCTCCTTGCTGGATGGATATTCTGGCTATAATCAAGTGTTAGTCAAGGAGGAGGATTAGTTTAAAACTACTTTTACTACTAAATGGGGCACCATGGCCTACAAAAGGATGCCCTTTGGTCTGTCAAATGCTGGCTCAACTTTTCAGAGAGCTATGGACATGGCTTTTAAGGGTTTGCTGTATAAATTGGTGCTGGTGTACCTTGATGACATAACAATTTTCTCCAAGGATGCATCTAAGCATTTATCCCATTTGAGGCAAGTATTTGAGAGATGCAAAGAGTTTGGGATATCTCTCAATCCCCAGAAATGCATTTTCGCTGTGCATGAGGGCAAGCTATTGGGGCACGTTGTGTCAAAGGAGGGCATTACCATTGATGCTGAAAGGGTAAGAGCTATTTTGGAGCTGCCCTTACCCAGCCACAAGAAGGGACTTCAAAGTTTTATTAGTAGAATTAATTTTCTACGAAGATTCATACCTAATATTGTAAATTGATTAAAGCCATTGACCTCTATGCTAAAGAAAAATATAGTTTTCGGTTGGATGAAAGAGGCCAAACTCAACTTTGAGTCCGTAAAAGAAGCATTGTTAACTGCACCAACTCTGGTAAATCTTGACTTCTCCAAAGATTTTATTTTATATGCTTATGGCGGTCTAGATACAATCTTTGCGATTCTGGTACAACAACAGAGTGGCAGCTTTGAACAACCAATCACTTTCTTTAACCAAGGACTGGAGGAGTATGAGTAGAGGTATAGCTTCATCGAAAAACATGTCCTTGCAGTGGCAAGGATCCTCAAGAAGTTTAGGCATCTTATTTCTAATAATAAGATACATTTGATGGTTGCTCACCCTAGCGTGAAGGAGTTCCTGTTAAGTAAAGATGTTAATGAGAAAAGGGCTGGTTGGATCACCAAAGTCATGGAATATGACGTAGATATCAAGATAACCAAGCTCGTTAGAGGTAGAGGACTCAGTGAACAACTTGCTACCAGTTCTAAAAATGAAACAAAAAAAGAAGAGGTGCTTCTGATCATTGAAGATGCACATCAGGATGATACAACAGCAGTGGGCACAAATTGGGTTAAAAGCATGACTCAATTTTTATTAACTGGTCAATGTCCAGCAGGTCTAGATAGAACCAAAAGAAGGTATTTTAGACTATAGTCCATTCCATATGTTTTAATAAATGGCATCCTTTTCAGAAAAGACTTTAATGGTGTGTTGTTAAGATGCATTGATAATGATCAGACTGATAAGGTGCTACATGAGTTTCATGATGGAACAGTAGGGGGTCATGTTGCCCCAAGGACTACTACTTGGAAAATAATGAGAGCTGGATATTACTGGCCCAACTTATTTAAGGATGCCCATGCACGGGCTAGAAAATGTGTAAAATGTGCCATTTTTGCAGGCAAAGAAAGGCTGCCAGCTTTACCTCTGCAGCCAATTCAAGTAGAGCAACCCTTTATGAGATGGTGCATTGATTTCATAGGTCCCATTAACCCACCATCAAGTGTAGGCCATAGGTGGATACTTACATCTACAAACTATGTCACAAGGTGGACTGAAGCAGTGGTTCTGAAGGAATCCAATGAGGTCATTGTTTTGAGCTTCTATGATGATTTGGTATCCAGATTTGGGGTGCCTACGTCAATTATCTCAGACAATGCTTTAGCCTTTGTTAGATTGAGGATAACTAACTAGGCTGTTAAGAATGGAATCTATTTGAGTACTTCATCAAATTATTACCCACAGGGTAATGGCTTGGTTGAATCTACCAATAAGAATCTCATAAGGATTATTAAAAGATCAATGGAGGACAACTAGAGGACCTGGCACACTAATCTAAAATATGCCTTATGCGCAAATAGGATAACTCCTAAGAGGTCTATTGGAAACTCCCCATATATGTTAGTTTATGGGTAAGAGGCAAGATTGCCTATGACTATGGAGCTGGTAGCACTAGATATCATGAATCAGCTGGAGATATTTGAAGAAGAGGACCCCATGGCTGTCAGATATGCTCAATTATGGAGCTGGAAGAGAGTAGAGATAAAGCTATGAAAGCTATGGAGTATCATCAGCTTCAGACAAAAGGAGTTTTTGACAAGAGAGCCACTCCCAGAATTTTTAGGGAGGGTGATATGGTGCTCAAATGGGATGAGTTGAAAAGTAGGCCAGGAAAGCACTCCAAGTTTGACAGCATGTGGAGTGGCCCATTTATCATTACTGAATGCAAGGAGCACAATGCATTTCAGTTATCAAGCATGGATGGAGAAAATTTGCCAATCCCAGTCAATGGGATACACTTGAAGAAGTGTTTTGAGGTATGACTTACCTTGTAAAAATAGTAGATTAGGTTTCTTGCTTTCAATAAGTGCTACTGCAAAATAGTTTAGATCCCTTTTTGTTTTCCCTAAGTACTGTCTAGCACAGTTAGAGGGTTGCTTTCAGGCTTTTGGTTCTGTTTTGGTCTTTCCAATGTTCTTCACTGCTAAATGCTGAGTTGCTAAAGTTAGGATTGTTTGTCAAGGTATATTTTTAGTCTCTGTATGACTCCATGCCCAATGAATTCTTAAGGCCATTGGTCTAATTTGTTTAGCAGGCAAACATCCCATAGAAGTTGCCAAAATGCTGACCTATTTTCCTCTGTTCAGAGTTAAATAATTCACCTTGTATTTTCCTTGAAAATCCTTTAGAAAATGACCTTACAAGGCTTAGATCCTTCAATATTCATGTTGTGCCTTGCAGAAAATCCTAAAAATTTCACCTTGAGATTCTTTGCCAAAAACCCAGAAAAACCCAGAAATCTTTTAGCTTCAAGTATTTTCCATCACAGATAAATCTCAATTTTATACTTAGTATTTGTATATGTATTTTTGAATGTATGTTTGCATGTACATTCACCAATGTATGTTCGCATATGCAAAGAAAATATACAAAGGCAAACATACAAAGAAAAGATGCCAGGAAAATATGCAAAGGCAAAAACATGCAAAGTTGACATACAAGGGCGGATATACAAAGGAATGTGGGGTCCGCTTTGATACAAAGGTGATTCTATATTGGGTAATTGTATCTTACATACAATCGGCAATATGCAAAGTGCATATACAAAGGTAAGATGCAATTGGTGGGGTCCACTGAATACACAATGGCGATTGTATCTAATATACAAGTCACATTGTATATGCGATATTCGAAGGAAAGATACAAGGCCGAGATACAAAGCCTGGGGCCCACCAAGCACACATATAAATGAAATATGCAAAGCGCAAGTTACAAGGGATAGGTACAAGTTCAAAAGCATGTTTGTGCGCAGGGTTTGTATGCATGTTTTCTTTTATATATTGAGTGCATTGTATGTTTGCGATATACAAGACAAAGGTACAAAGGGAATATGCAAGCCGGACCCGACCCTGAAGTCAATTTTGGCAAATATAAAGTTTCAGGTCTGCGACTTGTATATTGAGTGCATTGTATCTTGTGATATACAAGAGAAATATGCAATGGGAAAACATACAAGGCAGATCCGACTGGGGAATCAAATGCAGCAAATAGTCATTTTGGGATCCGTGACTTGTATGTATGTTTTGCTTGTATGTGCCAATATGCAAAGGAGAAAGATATAAAGGCTAGACCCGATGTCAAATTCAAACTTGCTTCATAATCTTTTGAGTTCCATATTGTATGTATGCTTGCGATTATATGTTTGCATATACAATCAGATATGCAAGGGATGATACCATGGTTTTCGGCATGACATACACATTGAAGGCTCTATTTTTAGTCATTCCGATGGCTGATGGAGGATGCGATTGCTCAACGATAGGTCTCAGGACATCTTAGCACCAAATCAGGTGATGCCACGTGTCAGCGGCGATACAAACACCGATTCAAAAGATAAAGACCCGCGTTTGTATGCAAGCGCATGCATATTCAAATGCATATACAAAGGCACTTCAAAGGCCAATTTAGATGCCAATTCAGGTCGCAGATGCAAAGCGATATACATAGGCAGTTGGCCGCAACTTTGACTGCAAATATGTTGCACATCTTGGCGAATTTCCACATGCTACAAAAGGCAAAAATGCTTGTTTTTGCCTCCTTTTTCATTTAGCGGGCTTTTGAGGGGAATATTCTCACTTTCAGTTTCAGATATGGGTTTGCATGTTTTGGCGGCTGGACGTTTCAGCAGTCATTTTGGCAAGATACAAAAGCAGATATTTGTTGCATTCATTGCCGCACAAAGATGTTTTAGTAGCTTGCATTGATGACCAGAAATATCTCTTAAACCACCATGTTTCAGATATTTCATATATTCCTTGTTGAAGATAACCATTGAAGCTACTCGCATTCAATGCCCAAAATATCTTCCACCGTTCCATTGTTGTAGATCGATGATTTTGACAGCTTACCTTAAAGACTCAAAATATCTTCCATCTGCCCCTGCTTCGGATATGTTATGCCATGAATTCTTGTAGATGGACGTCCCTTCAGATAGATATTTTTTCTGTTACATCGCATGGAGAAGATTTTTCTAAACTGACTTAGGTCCGATTGAAATGCTATATATACATAGCATGAAATGTAAATAGGGTTGGAAAATTTTAGCATTGAAGTTTTTCTATTTCCAAACAGAGCTTTCTGTTGCTGTAACTGTGCTTTCTTATCGAATATATGCAAGTTATTTTTACCTCTTTTATTGATTTTGGTTTGGTGTAAATCTGCATGTGACTGTCTATGAACATCTTTGTTCCTCTCAATCATTGTGTTTCTTACCTCTACTAGAATCAGTTGAATCTATGTATGTCTACTTGCTGTATCTAGTTATGTTAAGCATTTTCTCAATACTATGAGGGTTCTTCTATTCAATTTGGTGAATCACCCCTTTACTTTCAAAGTTTTATTGTTTATCTTTCATTTAAAAGCATTCCTTCTCCCTTTTCCTCTGAAGATCTAGTAGATTTTAGGTGATAACTAGTTAAGGAAGCCGGCCTTCTCTGGAGGTCTGATGTCATTTTGCAAGGTCCCACACTTCGAGATCATTCCCATGTTTCTCTAGATTGCTAAAGTTTGACAACTGCAGCAAGGGTGCAAATTTGAGAGACAACAGTCCCAATTAATAAGGGCCAACCTCTTTCTTTCCTCCACTCCTGTCCATAATAATCTTTTTTGAATCTGCTCTATTTTCTTAGCCATAAAAGATGGGATCTTAAATGAAGAAAGATAATACACAGGGATATTTTGAATGGAGGCTTTAAGAATCTAATATTTACCTGCTTGACTTAATAACTTACCTTTCCAACCATCCAATTTCTTTTGAATTCTTTCAACAATTTTTAACCAATAGGCATCATTAAGATTCTTGGTGGACAAAGGTAAACCCAGGTAGGTAACTGGAAGACAAGCCTTGGTGCATCCAAGAATTCTAATAATTTTAGCTTGTAGGGGATCATTTGTATTGAAGAAATATGGTTTACTTTTCTCATAATTGATATGTTGTCCAGAGACTTTGGCATAATTATTGAGCAAGTTTTTCCATTGCTTTTCTTTTTTGACTAAAGAAGTACCAAATAAGTTGGTGTCATCAACAAATTGTTGGTGGGAAGGAGGAATGGATGAGGCAGGTTTGAAGTTTAGTTCAACATTTCATCCATAGACTGATGGACAGACAGAGGTAGTGAATAGGAGTTTGGGAAAGTTGTTGAGATGTTTGGTTGGAGAGAAGGCAGGAAGTTGGGATTTGATTCTTTCACAAGCAGAGTTTGCATACAATAATTCAGTGAACAAGAGCACTAGAAGAAGGCCTTTCGAGATTGTTATCAGAGTAAACCCTAAAGGAGTTGCAGAACTAAGAGAAATCAACATGGAACAAAAGAGAAGTGCAGAAGCAGAGGAATTTGCAGACCACATGAAAGAAATGCATGATCAGGTTAAGAAGCATTTAGAGGAAATGAACAGTAAGTATAAAGAACAAGCAGATGAGAAGAGAAGACATAAGGAATTTGTAGTTGGAGATGAAGTGATGGTATACTTGAGAAAAGAAAGATTTCTAGTTGGAACATATAACAAGTTGAAGATGAAGAAGTTTGGACCTTGCAAGATACTCAGAAAATTTGATTCAGGAAATGCATATGAAGTGGAGCTACTGGAGACATTGGGCATATCACCTATTTTCAACATTGCAAACCTATATCAGTATCATGAAGAAGAGTTCAGTGACAACATGGAAGAAGACTTGAAGATATAGTTACCACACAAAGCACCGGAACAAATTGAATTCATTTTGGATAGTAGGGTTGGACGCAGCACCAGAGGAAGACAATACAAAGAATACCTTTGTGAAGTGGAAAGGTAGACTGGAAGAAGATTCATCATGGATTTCTTAGCTTGAGATGGACCGTCTTGGTTTCCCCCTAGCCCCGACAAAGTGAGGTACTCACTTTTTCAATAACCCCGAATGTCTGATGCAGGAGCATCCCTGGTTCAAGAGAAATCTTGCATCAACTAAAAATATTTGCATTTCAGTTTGTTTGCAGTTCAGTTTGTTTCATTTCATTTTCCAGTTTAGTTCAGTTAGAAGTAGTTTCTATATTTTGGTCCGCATTCTATCGCAGTTGCATCTCATATCTTGCAAAGCTGGACTTAGCATCTAGATTCATTCATCCACATCATATCTAGAATTCAGAGCATTTGGATCAAGTACCAGAAAGATATCTCTATCAGAAGATTGATTGTTTTCTCAGAACAAAGCATCCTGACAGTCTGAGATAATCAGCTAAGAGAGAAGACTTGCAGAGCATTCCTCAACTTGTGGAGCCTAATGACACATCATTCAATGTTCTTTGGTTCATGGCCAACCTTCCCCGAGATCTGCACATCATTCCATACATTTGCGGAGGTGTTCTACATGATTAGGTCTGACCTACCCATGTACAAATGTTACAGCTCTTCATTGGAGTTTGTGATCTTCCTTGGCCGATGCGGAGGAATATTTTGTACCAGAGATGATATATATTGATGTAATAGATCCTTAGGAAAACAGTTCATGATATAGTAATAGTTGATAGTTTAGATTTTGTGTGAGGGAACTTTAAAGCTATATCTTGCGCATATTCTGATATTCTAAAATCAGGCCTTTGAGCCCTAGTTGTAAGCCCACATGATGTCAGCCATATTGTATTTGAATTCTATGATATACTAAATGACTGAATATGCATTTGTTTCATATCTTTGAGTTGTTTTAGCTGTGTTTACTCTTGTTACATGGCCTGGATGGTTCATTCTGTGAACCCTCCTACTGTGACTGCACCATTGGTGGACAAAGGTAAACCCAAGTAGGTATTTGGAAGACAAGCCTTAGTGCATCCAAGAATTCTAACAATTTTAGCTTGTAGGGGATCATTTGTATTGAAGAAATATAGTTTACTTTTCTCATAATTGATATGTTGTCCAGAGACTTTAGCATAATTATTGAGCAAGTTTTTCCATTGCTTTGCTTTTATGACTGAAGAAGTATCAAATAAGATGGTGTTATCAACAAATTGTTGGTGGGAAGAAGGAGGAATGGATAAGGCAGGTTTGATACCCATAAGTTTTTTGGAGTTCACCAACCTTGTTATATTTTTGCCAAGAAACTCTGACACAATAATAAATAAATAAGGAGATATAGGGTCTCCCTGCCTCAGACCCCTACCACTATTGAAAAGACCTCTAGGAGAACCATTAACCAAAACAAAATATCTTGGAGTAGTAACACATTCTCTAATTAATTGAAGAAGTTTCCCTTGAAACCCAAACTTTTACAAAACAACAAAAAGAAAAGACCAGGAAACTTTGTCATAGACTTTAGATATGTCCAGCTTTAAGACAATTCCTTCCCTCTTATTGTGATCCATAGAGTGCATGATCTCATGAGTAGCAATAACAACATCCAAAATTTCTCTACCAGGGACAAATCCTTTTTTATTTTGAGAGATAATGTCTTGCAACAGAGATTTAATTATGTAAACTATAAGTTGAGAGAAAATTTTGTACACAATATTACACAAACTTATAGGTCTGTAATCACTAAAAGAGACAACATCCCCTTTCTTCGGGACAAGAACAATAAAAATAGAATTGAATTATTTTCAAAGCTAGCCAGATTTAAAAAAGGCCCTAGTAGCTACTATCACATCCTTGCCAACAATATCCCAAAATTCTTGAAAGAAAGCCAGAGGAAAGCAATCCTAACCAGGAGCTTTAAAAGGCCCAAAAGAGAAAACAATAGTTTTCATTTCTTCTTTAGAAATATTCTTCACCAGAGCTGCATTCTCAAAATTAGAAATAACTTGGGGGATGACCTCCAAAAGGTCTTGAAGACCTTCCACACTATCATCAGAATTCTGCAAAATAGTTTTAAAGAATTCAGACGCAGCCAAACCAATTTGTTCATCTTTAGTCACAGTACTGTCATTTTCTGTCTAAATTTTATTAATAGTATTTCTTCTCCTATGCTTTAGTGTTGACTGATGAAAAAACTTTGTATTCCTATCACCTTCAAGAAACCACTGAATTCTTGACTTTTGCTTCCAAAAAGTCTCCTCCCTTAGATTAATCTTGTGCCACTCATCTCTTACACTTCCCTCCTATTTGTAAAATTCAATATCATGAATACTTTCAGCCATCTGATCCTACATTTCTTTAAGTTTAGAAGCTATCAACTCCTTTTCTTTAAAGATGTTGCCAAAAGTATACTTATTCCATCCTCTAACATTAGTCTTTACAACCTTGATCTTATGAGCAAGACAAAACATAACAGTTCTTGTGACAGGCTTATTCCACCATTGTGCAACAAGATCTCTAAATTCAGCATGTGAAGCCCACATAATTTCATACCTGAATGGGTAAGCCATTTTCCTACTCTAAGATGACTAGTTGAAAACAATAGGATTATGATCAGATCCCACCCTAGGAAGGGCAACACAATGTAAAAGAGACGGAATATTCCAAGAACTGGAAATCAACAACCTATCGAGTTTAACCTATATAAGATTACTGCCCATCCTTCTATTAGACCAAGTAAAATGAGTTCCCTCAACATCAACATCAATTAAACTAGTGGAAGAAAGAAATCTAGCTAAATCCACCATACTATCCAAATAGTCTTCCAAGCCTCCCAATTTCTCCAAGGGGTAAAGAGGAGTATTAAAATCTCTTGCAAGCATCCACTTAGAAGAGGAATTTATACTCATAAAAGAGATCGAGGAATTCTAGAGAGTTTTTCTTTCTAGTCTTGAATTAGGGGCATAGACAATCACCAGGTTCTGGTTTTCATTCCCTTTCTTAGAATAGAAATTAATAGAAATAAAGCTCTTATTCACATTCAACAAATTACCCACCAAAAAAATAGGATTCCAAAGAGTGGAAATGCCTCTAGAGGCACCTTGAGAGGCACTAACACAATACTCAACCCCCGACCAAATTGAATTGACAACAGTAGAAAAATTAGCCTCACTCATCTTAGTTTCTTGAAGCATCAAAATATCTACTTTCTTATCCAAAATGCAACTTTTAACAAGAAATTTCTTATGAGGAATATTTAGTCCTCTAATATTCCAAGAGATAATCTTCATAAAAACCTATGATCTTAACAACACCAACATAAAACATGCAAAAACACAGTACCTTTTGCCCCAAAGTAGGCCCACAACAATATGAAGTGTTACAATTCATTTCTTATATTTTTTGGAGCTTGAGAGATTCTCCAGAGTTTTTTGTCTACCCATAGAAACTCCCTTAGCTGCCTCCCTTGATCTTGTCTCTCTTTGAGATAGTCTTCCTTGTTTACTCTCATTTCGAACATCAGCCTTCTTAAAAGAATTCTTCTTCCTTCCTTTACCAACAGGGGTCCATTCTTCCTCCACAATCCCACTTTTAAGAGCAGAGGATACCTTGGTTTTGTTGCACATATGTTACCTAAGGTTGTCACTGATGTGGTTGTCATTGATGCTTATGTTGATGATATACTATGATGGTTTGCTAACAGTGATGTTGCTGATGTTCATGGTTGGATGTCATGCCTTTTTTAATCTCAATTAAAATTGTATTGAGTATGTTTGTTGTCACTAGAGATGATATCATGATGATATATTAAGATGAGAATTAGAAGCATTAAGATGAGAATTAAAAGCATTAAGATGAGGATTAGAAGCATTAAGATGAGGATTAGAAGTATTAAGATGAGGATTAGAAGTATTCCTAATGTTGGGGAGATGTTTCTAATGGTTTGTAGCAAGTTGTATGCTCTCTCCTGTTGTTCCTAAGGAAGTATGTGTTGCTACAAGGAGGCTTTGGTCTCTAGATGTTGGTGAAGGTTTCCGTTGTAGAAAGTTGCCTTGAAGATTGATTGGGAGAATGCTCCACATTCCTCTGTCCTTGAAGATACAGTCGTGTGGTTCAAAATTTAAGTTCATTGGGTTGTAAAGGTGCTACATTCAAAGTTTCATATCATTTGTCCCTCCGTAGAGAAAGTTGTAAGTGACAGAGTGCAGGACTGTATTGTCTGGTCACTAGTTTCAGTGTCTGTTGGCTTGCACCAACTTGTTGTTATATGAAGTGGTGAATTGGCTGGTGGAGAATGATCCTCATGATCTTGTGATGTTTCTTGTTTCTCCAGAAGATGTTTTTTGGTTTCTCTGAAACAAGATGTGGTCCGGAATGAAGGTGTTGTTGGGTTATGCTTTTGCTTGGCTAACTGAGGTATGTTGAAGGTGTACGCCACAAAGTCTTTGATGTGTAGAGTTCAAGGAGTGCTTGGAGATGTTGTATGGGTCATGCCGACTCATTTGGGAGAAGCACAAGTAATGTTTAATCTTCCATGAGTACCGCCAAGTTGTAATGGCTGACATGCTACAAGCTTCATATTTTCTTTCTTAAGGTTGACCTATTTCAAATGTGTGAAGCGGGCAAATGTTATTCCTTAAAGGCTGATGTCGTGAAAGGTGTTTAGGACTACGTTAAGCGTGTATTGGAATTCAAAAGGTGTGTTCCTCTTCTTGGTGTTGTGTGTGGTTCATTTTAGGGCTTGCCCTCTACACGTTTCATGTTGTTTGATCTTTGGCGGACTTGTAATTGTAATATTCTTGTTGTCTTTGACTGACATGTAAAGTAATCAATGTAATATCATGTATATATTATAAACCTAGTTGATCTAGGTGATGTGTGATTGTGAGTGTGAGAGTAGAAGTTGAATGTGGATGTGTAATGCATTATGATGTGTGATTAAAAGAGAAAGAGCAGAAGTAATAGATCCTGTCTGGATTCATTTTGAAGATATTTTTGAGACAGAAGGGAAGTGAAGAGTGTGCCTAACTGATTAATAGAGGTAGTGAGCCAAAGGCAAAACTTCTTAAAGGCTGAAAGCAGTGAGTCAGTAAGCTACAAAGAAGACATTTGAAGAAGTTGTCAAAGCAGAAGTGCAATCATCAAAAGAGAAGTGAAAAAGCAAAATTTCAATCATCAAAAGGATTGAGCTCCATTGTTAGATTCAGACAGTAGAAGGATTCTCATGTTGTAATCTTTTCTAAGTTTGTTCATAGTTCAGGGAGTAGTTGTTTCCTTGGGTTGAAGCCCTAAAACAAAGTCTATAGGGAGTTGTAGCTTTCTTGGGAGTGACCCTAAAACCTTTCTACATGGAGTAGTAGCTTCCTTGGGTTGTAGCCCTAAAACAAAGTTGTAATTGTGATTCTTTTGTGAGGATGGATTAGGATAGTAGCTCCTAGAAACTTTTCTCATCGTGGTTTTTCCCCTTTGGGGTTTTCCACGTATATCTAGTTTTATGTGGTGTTGTGCATTGTGTTGATCTTTTATGTTTCTATTAAAGCTATAAAGAATAAGTTTCAGTTTGCTTCAGAGGGTTTGAGATTTTTTTGAATATTGATTCACCCCCCTCTCAGTATTCTGATGTGTGTTCAACAATTGGTATCAGAGCCAAGTTCCTTTAAGAAGCCTAATAGTTGAGGTAGATCCTATACTTGAACACATGTATTTTGAAGCAATGTCTAATGATATATTTTCTCCAAAACCGGATCTAGAGTCAATGGAACCTGAAGATTGGGACATCAATCTAGATGATTGTGAGGTAGACTTTGAAGGAGAACTCTGGTCAACTCTTGAAGATCTGGATGATGCAAGAACACTAAATCTAAAATATGAGATCATGCTTGAAAGAGCAAAGGAGACAATTGTCAAATTGAAGACACAAGCTAGAGAATCAAAAGAAGAAATTGGCAAACTAAAATCTCAAATAGAAGGAGATAAAGGATGTGAAATTAAACTCAAGGAGGTAGAAGATGTGATCTCTAATTTGAAAGTCAAAGTTGATTAAGGCAAGAGGATTGAAGATTGCTTGAATACCAAGCTCAATGATAAAGTAGCTAAATGTTCAAAACTTGAGGAAGAAGTTGTCAATCTGAGAAAAGAATTGGAAGAAGGAAAATAGTAGATAGATAAAAGCTTAAAACTCAAAGGCTCCAGTGATCTTCTTAATGAGATACCCAGTTATCAAAAATCACATAAGGACAAGGGTGGTCTTGGATTTGGATTAGGAGAAATCTCTAAAACAAATATGGCTAAAGGCAAGAATGAGAAGGAAAAAAAAGTGACATGATGAATCCAAGAAGATAGAAGAAAGGAAGAATAACTCCACACAAGTCTGGAACAAGAGGAACTTTAGAAAGCCTTCTCCTAAACAAACTCCTCCTACCAAGTACTCTCAAGCTTTCAATGGTAATTTCTATGCTTGTAATAAGATTGGTCATAAGGTTGTTAAATGTAGAAGCAAGATTAGTCATAATTCATTTAAGCCTCCAAAGTACAATGCTATGAACTCTCAATCATTTAATGGTTAGTGCTATGCTTGCAATAAAGTTGGTCATAAGGTAAATGAATGCATAAGTAAAGTGATGAGGAATAGTTTCATGAATAATAATAATGCTATGACTTCTCAACCCTTCTATGGTTACTGCTACACATGCAACAAGTTTGGTCATAGGGTTGCTGATATTAGATCTAATGTGAGAAGAGGTGATTATACTCCACAATCTAGTATCACCTACTACAATTGCAATAAATCATGACACATTGCAAGGTTTTGCAAGGGAAAGAATGTAAGATCTTCTACTCCTCAAAAGAAGATTGACATTGATCAACAAAAGAAGGAAATGAACAAGATAGGGAAGAAGAAGGAAGAAAGTGAAGTAAAGAATGAATCTCTACCTCTGCCTAGTGCAGATGGATCTTCTGGTAACTAAAAGAAAGTATTGGCTCAAGAGGAGTTGCAATTGCAAATCTTTTCAAACCCTTGTAAAGCATAAGATGCTGAAATCTTCAACATAATGGTTAATGGTTACATGGATATTTATGGATAGAATTTACTTCAAATGAATTTGAAAAGTTTTGTGAAGATCATGGTATTAGGAGACATTTGTATGCTCCTAGGACCCCTTAGTAGAATGGGGTAGTGGAGAGGAAGAATAGGATTGTGCAAGAGATGGCTAGGGCAATGTTGAGAGATGCAAATCTGCCTGATATGTTTTGGAAGGAAGTAGTTCACATTGCTGTCTACCTGCTTAACAGAGTACAATTGAGGGTCAATAGCATTAAGACCCCTTATGAGATATCATATGGAAGACCTCCCACTATCAGATGCTTTAGGATCTTTGGCAAAAAATGCTACATCAGGAGAGATGAAGAAGACCTTGGAAAGTTTGATTCAAGGTGTGATGAAGGGATCTTTCTTAGTTTCTCAACCAGAAGCAAAGCCTATGGATGCTACAACAAGAGATTGAGAAGGATTATTGAAAGCACAAATGTTAAGGTAGATGAAGATTTGTGTCAGAACTCACAAGAAATAGAGGTTTGCAGATCTGATTGAGAGGAACCTCCTGCAACAATATAATGAAAAATGCATGAAATAACATAAATAGCAGAACACAGAAGGAATTTATTGATCGTAGGCCACTTCGAGGGGGCAACCTCCTTTGAGCAAGCTCAATACAATAAACTCATGGATGCCTTCATTGGCCTCAACACGTACTTATATACTAAGTCTAATCTAACCAACTATTACTTCCTATGAATGTGGGATAATACAATATACTCACGAGACAACTTACAAAGCATATGCGTCCAAATGTAACATACTAACAAAGTAAAGAGAAGGGTTAAACATGGGTTCCTAACATCCCATCCCTCTTAGAAAAGCTTTGTCCTCAAAGCGTAAGATGTGCAAATTATTGTTGAATCTGAAGGAGTGGTTCCCCTGTAGCAATCACTGGGTGCATTCCATGCCACTGAATTAAGACCTCTGTGATGGATCAGGAGCGAAGAAGATGAGTGCCCCTGTCGAGGATTACCTCTAGCACCAAAAGGATGGATCCTTCATTATCCAGTTGTGGTAAAACAGTTTGTGCCATGTTGGTGGCACCAAGAAATTTCTTTAGACAAGAGACATGAAATATTGGATGAACGCGGGGAGAAGGAGCTAGCTTATGATCCCCAATCTGATCCTGGGTGCAAAGAACCGTGTCGACTACCTGAACTCATGAACTGTTGGGGGAGTATGGAAGGAGCGCTGGTGGTGCCTGACCATAGACTATTTCATATGGAGTCATGTTAGATGCAATGTGGTAGGAGGTATTGTACCACCATTCAATGAGAGGCAGCCACTTTGCCCACTAATGCTGTTGTTCTGAGGTATCACATGTAGCCACAATCTGTTGAATTGCCCTGTTCATTCCCTTCCAAAAGAAGTGACCCCATGCCCACTCATAAGTTTTGAGGGACCCAGAGTGCCCTACCAATGGAGAAACATAGAGTTAATAGAAGACAGCCTGCGGGACAAATTCCAACCAATTTAGAACATACATAGAAATAGCTGAAAGAGAAGCTTGGTCATCACATGTGTGAGAAAGAGAATCCACCACAAGATTATCCTTACCCTTCTTGTAAGTGATCTCATAGTCATAACCCATGAGTTTACTGATCCATTTTTGTTGTGCTGGGGAGGAGACCCATTGTTCCAAGAAATATTTCAGGCTCTAGTGAGTAGCCCTGATGCAAAAATGATTCCCCAGTAGGTATGGCTGCCACTTCTGTACTGCATGCAAAATAGCCATCATTCATTGTAGAGACAAAGGAGTAGTGGAGACCATGGATGGTTGCATCTGAATGGAGTGAAGCTGAGCAATGACACCATTGAATTCTTCTTAAGAATCTTTTCTAGGCGATGTGAACTTATGATGCTAAGAGACCCCGGTTGTAAGCCCTTCAATGTGTGTTTGTGCCCATTGTCTGAAAACTGCATCCAAAGTTTAGCAAAATCCCATAAGATGGGTCCAAGTGTGCGTAACCATTGGGTGCCCAAAACCACATCACATCTGCCTAAGGGCAAGGAAAACATGTCGGAGTGCAAGTTATAATCTCCAATAGAGATACGCAGATTGTGACACTTCCCTTTTCAAGGTAATGTGCCCCCATTAGCAATCATGACTTCAAAGTTTGAGCAAGGATGAACAAAACAATCAGCTTGTTTGGCTATTCGAGGGTTAATGAAGTTATGAGTACTACCAGAATCAATGAGTATTGTAAGAGGGAGCTTCTTGAAGTAACCCTTGACCCACATGGTTTGTGGGGTGGTGACTCCTGCTACGGCATGGAGAGAGATCTTTGGGTGGTCTTCCTGAGAAGTAGGGTCAACAAGTGACTGCTGAGTTTCAACCTGATCAGCTACTGTATCCTGAGCATCTATATAAACTTCAGTTTCAGGTGGAGAATCCACATCCAAGAGATAGAGCTTTTGCTCAACACATCTATGTCCCCAAGTGAATTTGTCATCAGAATTATAACAAAGCCCTTTTTCTCTACGTGCCCACATCTTTTCTTCAGTCAAATGCTTGATAGGAGTTGTTCTAGGAGCTAGCATTATTTGAGGGCTTTGGGGATCCATATTTCTGAATGGAACAAAATTGGATTTGGAGCATTGTTGAGCTGTGATCTTGTCCTCCGCCAACTTAGCCAACCCTAAGGCTTCCATCATTGTGCTTGGACAGAACATTTTAACCTCAGAGCGAATTGCATCCTTCAAACCACTGACAAAACAACTCCTGAAGAATTCATCAGACAATCCCTCTGTGTGATTGGCCAATTTTTCAAATTCTATCTGATATTCTCTCACAGTGCCTATTTGGTGCAGTTTTGTGAGTGCTCCTGTGAAGTCATCAAAAGCACTAGGGCCAAATCATTGCAAAAATTTGTCCATTTTGGCTCTTCATGAGCTTTGATGTACCAACAGAACCATTGAAGGGCTTCATGTTCCAAATGAAAGGAGGCAAGTGGGACTTTGTTGACATCAAAAGTATTATGCAGATTGAAATATTGTTCTGCTCGGTATATCCATCCAGTCGGATCATCACCATTGAAGCGAGGAAAATCAAGGTTCAGTCCATGAAAATTGTCGGAAGAAGAAAACCCTATATCTATAGAAGACTCTAACTTCCGTCTATTGTTCATGGCTGAATGTTGAAGATTTAGCCTGAGAACTTTTTCATCCAGATCTTGGAGTTTGATCTTGATGGCTGTAAGTTCCTCCTCCATGTTTTTTGCTCCTACTCAGGTGACAACCATAACTAGGATTTTTTTTTTTTGGAATGGGTAGAAAAACAAAAATAGAAACTTTTTTTAGTAAAGGAAAATTTGGAATTAGGAAAAACTCTGATGGGTAATTGGGGTGTGACTAGGTTTTGGACACTTTCTGAGGGATAGGAAAGCAGAAAATGGGGATTTCAAAAGTGGGGTGAAAGAATGGTAAAATTTGTCCAAGAGGGACAAAGGAGCAGAAATAGGAAATGAACATTGTGGCAAAATTTGAAGGCGATTGGGTGAGAATCAAAGAAGTTATTGCAAACTCTAAAAATAGACAAATGTGGGATTTTTGGCTTTGATAAGTGGAATTTGGGATAGCGTCCTCAAGGAAGGAAATATGCAGAATGGAATTTTAGGGGTTCTAGTGAATTTTTAGAGGAAACGGAACTAAAGCAAGGAAGATATGGCAAAAAATAGAATTTTTTTTCTGGAAACGATCTGCAACGAGATCTGCAAATGGCTCTGGACAGATTCAATCTGCGATTTGTCAGCTGACAATAGATATGGGCCCCAAGTATGTTCGGCTTCCTAAAGGTTCAGGGGATTCACTCGGCTACCAATGTTGTCTAACGACTTGCGTATTGGGGCAGTACCCCTCACTCCATGGCTCAGGTAAAACTGATAACTGCATTGCCACAAATGATAGCTCTTGGTTTACCTCATGGATGGGAACTAGTCAATCAAGTAGGGGCCGTTGCCCTTTTCGCTAGCAGGTCCTCTCAATGGGCCAGTTACTTTGGGGTTCTTGTGGTACTCCTCATAATGAGTTTTAGGGCTATGCCCAAGCACTTCCCATAGTTAAGCGGATAGGGATTATTCCCTGATCCGAACTTGCAATTGAAATGAACAATATAGATGCAAAGAAAAAAGAACTACTACAATAATCACAGTGCCTGGAGGCCACTACGAAAAAAATTTGGCAGAAATTCCACCCAACAAGCCCAAGAAAGCCTCTGATACCAGATGAGAGGAACCTCCTGCAACAATATAATGAAAAATGCACAAAATAACAGAAGTAGAAGAACACAGAAGGAATTTATTGATCGCAGGCCACTTCGAGGGGGCAACCTCCTTTGAGCAAGCTCAATACAATAAACTCATGGATGCCTTCATTGGCCTCAACACGTACTTATATACTAAGTCTAATCTAAACAACTATTACTTCCCATGAATGTGGGATAATACAATATACTCACGGGACGACTTACAAAGCATATGCGTCCAAATGTAATATACTAACAAAGTAAAGAGAAGGGTTAAACATGGGTTCCTAACACTAATATACATCCCTACATTGAAGAAGAAGAAGAAGAGGAGAAAGAAGAGAAGGAACAAGAATTAGAAAAAAACCCCTAAGACTCCAGCCAAGTATGTTCAAAGGAACCATTCAACAGATCAGATCATTGGGGATAAGAATGAAGGTGTGCAAACTAGGAGAAAGCTTGCAAAATCAAATGAGCAAGTGAATTTGTGCTTACTGTAAAAAGTAGAGCCCAAAACCTTTGCTAATGCTAGCAAAGATGAAGGATGGATGAAGGCAATGGAAGAAGAATTGGATTAGATAGAAAATAATTAGACATGGGAATGGGTTCCCAGACCAGTTGATAAGAATGTTATAGGAACAAAGTGGGTGTTCCAGAGCAAGTTGAATGAAGATGGTGAAGTTGTAAGGAACAAAGCAAGATTTGTGTGTAAGGGTTATTCACAAGTTGAAGGTATTGATTTTGAGGAGACTTTTGCTCCGGTAGCCAGGATGGAGGCAATCAGGATGTTTCATCCCTTTTATGCTCACAAGAAATTCAAGGTCTATTAGATGGATGTCAAGTTAGCCTTCTTGAATGTCAATTTAGAGGAAGAGGTCTACATTGAACTACTAGATGGTTTCCATCTATCAGAAGATCCAGACATGGTGTGCAGACTGAAGAAATCTTTGTATGGACTCAAGCAAGCCCCTAGAGCTTGGTATGCTTGGTTGGATAAGTACTTACTTTAGCATGGTTTCAAGAAAGGTACTATAGATAGTAATCTTTACATTAAGTTAGAGGAAGACAAGATTTTGATAGTTGTTGTATATGTTGATGACATCATCTTTGGTGGAGATGATAATATGTGTAAGAGGTTTGTAGAAGAGATGCAGAAAAATTTTGAGATGTCTATGATTGGTGATTTATCTTTCTTCCTTGGGCTTCATATTGCTCAACTAGATGATGGTATCTTTATTTCTTAGGCTAAGTATGTTAGAGAGATGTTGAAGAAATTTGGCATGGAGGATTCCAAACCAGTGAGCACTCCTATGATTACTAGTTGTCACTTGAGCAAGGATGATGAGTCACCTAAGGTTGATTAGATTCTTTATAGATCTATGATTGGAGGATTATTGTACTTGACATCTTCTAGACCTGATATTATGCATGCAACATGTTTGGTTGCCAGATATCAAGCTAATCCTAAGCAAACTCATGAGAAGGCAGTAAAAAGAATATTCAAATATTTGAAAGGAACTCCAAATTATGGCTTATGGTATCCAAGAGGTAATGACTTTGATCTGAGTGCTTACACTAATGTTGATTGTGCTGGTTGTGTTGATGATAGAAGTACAAGTGGTGGTTCTTTCTTTTTAGGAAGCATATTGGTTTCATGGCATAGTAAGAAACAAGATTCAATATCCTTATCAACTGTAGAGGCAGAGTATATTGCTGCAACATCTTGCTGTACACAAGTGTTGTGGATGAAGCAAACATTGAAGGATATCAAGATACAGTATGATGAGCCTATTCCTATTTTGTGTGATAATACAAGTGCTACCAATATTTCCAAGAATCTAGTGATGCATTCTAGAACCAAGCATATATCAATTAGGTATCACTTTTTGAGAGAGAAGGTTGCAGATAAAGAAGTGAAATTGGAATATGTTTCAACAAAGGATCAAATTGCAAATATTTTCACAAAGGCTCTTGCAAAGGATACTTTTGAGTATCTCTGGTAGAAGTTAGGGGTAATTGCCCCTCCTTCTTGCTAGATGCATAGTTGGTGCATCTTTCTAGGGGCATAATTCATGCTATATCTTTTTCCTGGACTGATGGTGGCTACCTCTCAGGGGGAGCAGGTAGTGGTTGTTGCTGATAGGGGGGAACCTATTAGTTGCTTCAAGGAGTGTATGCACATCAAAGGGAGAGAAGGTTGAAAAGGAGAAAATGTGCACCTTAGGGGGAGAGTTTGTTCCCTAAGAGGGAGAAGCCTTTGCCCTTTGTCCTTGATGTCAACAAGGGAGAATGAGCAGGTGTGTGTTGCCATCAATGCCAAAGGGGGAGATTGTTGCACATAGGTTACCTAAGGTTGTCACTGATGTGGTTGTCATTGATGTCAACACTCAGTTTGGGCTGTCATTGATTCTTTTGTTGATGATATACTATGATGGTGTGCTAACAGTGATGTTGCTGATGTTAATGGTTGGATGTCATGCCTTGTTTAATGTCAATTAAAGTTGTATTGAGTATGTTTGTTGTCAGCATAGATGATATCATGATGATATATTAAGATGAGAACTATAAGCATTAAGATGAGAATTAAAAGCATTAAGATGAGGATAGAAGTATTAAGATGAGGATTAGAAGTATTACTGATGTCAGGGAGATGTCATTGATGGTCTGTAGCATGTTGTATGCTCTCTCTTGTTATTCCTAAGGAAGTATGTGTTGCTACAAGGAGGCTCTGGTCTCCGGATGTTGGTGAAGGTTTCCGTTGCAAAAAGTTGCCTTGAAGACTAATTGGTAGAATGCTTTGCATTCCTCCACCCTTGAAGATACAGTCATGTGGTTCACAGGTTAAGTTCATTGGATTGTAAATGTGCTACATTCAAAGTTTCATATAATTTGTCCCTCAATAGAGAAAGTTGTAAGTGAGTGCATGACTATATTGTCCGATGGCTAGTTTCAGTGTTTGTTGGCTTGAGCCAACTTATTGCTGCATGAAGTGGTGAATTGACTGGTGGAGAATGATACTGATGATCTTGTGATGTTTCCTATTGCTCCGCAACATGTTTTCTAGTTTCTCTGGAATAGGCTGTGGTTCGGAATGAAGGTGTTGTTGGGTTATGCTTTTGCCTAGCCTACTGAGGTATGTTGAAGGTGTACGCCACAAAGTATTTGATGTGTGGAGTTTAATGAGTGTTTGGAGATGTTGTATGGGCCACGTCGACTCATCTGAGAGTAGCACAAGTAATGTTTAATCTTCCATGAGCATCGCCAAGTTGTAATGGCTAACCTGCTACAAGCTTCATATTTTCTTTCTTAAGGCCAACCTATTTCAAATGTGCGAAGCATACGAATGTTATTATTTAAAGGCTGATGCTGTGAAGGGTGTTTAGGACTAGGTTAAGCATGTGTTCAAATCTGCAAGGCATGTTCCTCTTCCTGGTGTTGCGTGTGGTTCATTTTAGGGCTTGCCCTCTACACATTTCATGTTGTTTGATCTTTGGACAACTTGTAATTGTAATATTCTTGTTGTCTCTAGCCGACATGTAAAGTAATCAATGTAATACCATGTATATATTGTAAACCTAGTAATCTAGGTGATGTGTGATTGTGAGTGTGAGAGTAAGAAGTTGAATGTGGATGTGTAATGCATTAAGATGTGCAACTAAAAGAGAAAGAACAAAAGTAATAGATCCTATTTGGATTCATCTTGAAGATATTTTTGAGACAGAAGGAAAGTGAAGAGTGTGCCTAACTGATTGCTGGAGGTAGTGAGACAAAGGAAAAACTTCTTGAAGGATGAAAGCAGTGAGTCAGTAAGCTGCAGAGAAGACATTTCAAGTTGTCAAAGCAAAAGTGCAATCATCAAAAGAGAAGTGAAAAAGTAGAATTGCAATCATTAAAAGGATTGAGCTCCATTGTTAGATTTAGACAATAGAAGGATTGCCATGCTGTAATCATTTTTGAGTTTGTTCTCAGTTCAGGGAGTAGTTGCTTCCTTGGGTCTTAGCCCTAAAACAAAGTCTGCAGGGAGTTGTAGCTTCCTTGGGTTGTAGCCCGAAAACAAAGTTGTAACTGTGGTTCTTTTGTGAGGCTGGATTAGGACAATAGCTCCTAGCATCTTTTCTCAGCATGGTTTTTTCCCTTTGGGGTTTTCCACATATATGTGGTTTTATGTGGTGTTGTGCATTGTGTTAATCTTTTATATTTTTGTTAATGTTGTAAAGATTAATTTTCAGTTTGCTTTGAAGGATTTGAGATTTGTTTGAATATTGATTCACCCCCTCTCAGTATTTTGGTGTGTTTAACAGGTTTCGATAGAGTTAAGACTCTCAATCATCTACCTCTCCTTTAGTAGTGCTAGGTTCTTCTTCTTTTTGGGTATTGTTATGCCCTGCATAACTGCCCCCATCATTTTTTGACAGATTGGGACCCCCTCTTTGTCGTTTTGTCAATTTGTCTAGTGTCTCTCTCTCCTAATGATCCTAACATCATTTTCTCTCTCTTAAACTTCTAATAGTGTTGGGTGAATATTTTGTCTTCAACTAACTGAAGGCAAAATGGTTATATCAACCACAGTGTAATGAGATAAATCTCTCCTCTTAGCAAGGGGAGGTTCCCTATCAATTATCACAAACTTATTTAAACTAAATACTAACTTGGGGGTGAGACCATATCATCCATTTCTCTTTTTTCAGAAATGATGTTTACAAAATGAAATAGCACTTTCTTGATATAAACTGAATAACCAAGAAACCCACGAGAGCACAAAGTCTGTCATTGCTTCTTTTACTAATTTATAACCTAGAACCAAGTAGAATGAGGTGCAACCCAAAGTCTTCACTGAAAACTATGACAAAATATATGATCACAAAAGATAATAGTAGTTCAAAGCCTTTCCAATATCTTTTACTTCAAAACACAAAATCACAAACTCAAGATAATTGTTGTAGCACAAAGTCTCCACAATCAACTTTAGAACATCTCCCAAATTATTCACACTCACACTACAATTTGATCAAATAGATAAGATAGTATTAGGAAAATGACATAAGAACAATTTCCAATATGCCACAAGTTATTCCAACACAAAGATTGAATGATCACTTGCTTTCTTATTCACTTGATAAAATTTGATTTACAATTTGAACACAAAGTCTCAAAATGCTCTTCAAGTTGGTAGAGTTTCACTTCAATAACTAAAAGATAAAAAATACAATAGAGGCCCTCTTTATTTATAGGGAGGAAACTGGAGCAAAAATAGGAAATTTACAACTACTTTGACTTATTCAACAAAAGAGTCTTTTTTGATTTGGGAATTCCTATGTTTTTACATGTAATTACATATGGAAAAAGTAAATGTAAATATGTCCAAAATTGTTTCAAAAGTACATATGTAAAGTAGAAAATACACTAAGGGAAAAACTGTTTCAACTTGTATTGCCGTATTTCTTCATATGACAATCATACATGGTGAAAGCTACTTGCATCCCAATACTATCTGGACTAACCGTGTTCTTGAAAATCATCATGGCTCTAACTATGGCATCTTTGATAGTGGTGACTGATTTTGCATGACTAGTTAGCTTGGTCTTCAGATTATCCAAGGTTAACTGATTATCAAGAATATTGTCCATAGAGGCCATTGAAAATGTTTTGTCCTTGAACTCTTTCTGGAACATATCTTCAAAATCCTGAACCATCTCTTCTGTAGAGAGAAATTGGTTATCCTGTGACACAAGCTTGCACGGCAGCTCCTCCAATTTATGCAGAAGACTAACATCACTCTATTCACTGAGTTTCCTTGCAGCTTCCAGGTCATTGATAAAATCTTTTAGCACACGGCTTCTATATGTCAATGCCTCTTTGGTTTTAGTATATGAATCTCTATTTGGAATGACGCCAATTGATATCAGAGCACTTATTTTTAGCTTTCTCATTTCCACCCACTTATCATGATTCTTTTCTATGCGCTCGATATCTTGAGAAATAACATCAATCAAATCATCAAGTTCTGCTCTTATTTTCTCCATCTTGTCTGTCTTCTCAGATAGCTCTGTAAGCAGAGAGATTCCTTGGGTGCGCATCCTTTCCAGATATTCTTCAAGTACCCTTCCTTTAAGATGAGTCTTTTCTATTTTCTGGATAATAGGGTCTTCTACAGAAATGGCCTCCAGAGTTATTGCTTCTAAATTCAAAGTGATTTTCCTCACCACTACAGTTAACTGTTCAACCATTTCCTTGTAATGATCTTTCATTTCTTTCTCTTTATCAAATTTCTGAATCAGATTGTCCATGGCTGATTGCATGTCAATCTTTGCACTTTCATGAGTTATTTTGCCTAACTCAATTCTAGAAATAAAGTAATCATTCATACTAAAATTTTCCATGGTTGCATCCTACGGAGGTCTTGCAATCTCCAGAAATTTGTGTCCCTTGTCCCCAAGCATTCTTGAAAGAATCTTTGGCTTTTTCGGGGTCTTGGCTTTTGTAGGCACCAGCTTACTAAAATCAAAGTCATCTGGGGAGATGGCTTGTTTCTTCCTTTTTGGTGTATAAGCTGACAACCATGGTGGAAGCACAGAAGTACTCACATTAGGACTACTCCCATTGCTAGTGTCATCGGAACTACACTGGTAGTGGAAACAATAGGTGGAGTGTTAGTAAAAACTACACCTGTTATATTGACATTAGAAACCTGTTCAGTATTCATTACAAAGTGATCAAATATGGAAGCATCCCCAATATCAAAAGATGAAGAAGACAAACTGGGAATAGACTCTGAGGAGCGAAGAACATCTTCAAAAGTATTGTTGCACCCAACCATTTTTTTTGCTTCATTAAGGCATTTTGAAACAAGTCTAGAAAATTTTTCGTCAAAAAGTCAAAAAAGCAAAATTTCTAAAAATAGACGTCATATTAGGTTTTCTGGGTTTCTTGAGAAATGGATGATGGCAAAACTTTCTAAAAATAGAATCTTCAACTCAGGTGTCATGCTTGATTCTCATTGGTCGATTTTGCTTCACGATGGGCGTGGTTCAGATGGAATGTTCAAATGACCAAGTTTTCTCTACTGGGTCATTTATGCTTTTTCAGAAGGTGAAGCATGAGCTTGAAATTCATCAATAGAGGAAAGTTTACTTGCCAGAGCTCATCAACGAGTTTTTCAACATTGTTCCAACGACGCAGAACCGACAAACAGTCGTTGAATCGTCGATGTACGCAAAATGATGCAAGATGGATCCAAGTTGGAATGAGAGGTTGGAAAATCACAAATTTGACTAAGCCTAGTGAAACTAGGTGCCCCAAGTGGCTTGGGGTACCCAACCTCTCTAGTCTTAGATTTTTTTTCATGTTTTTTGAGAAACGTCAAAAATGCTTCCGTCAGCTCTTTCCCGGTTGGTCAAACTTGGTCAAACTTAGTCAAAAGTCAGTCAAAGCTAGGATTTCATCATAGATATGTTTAGACTGCTTAGATCACCCTCTGTCTCACCTCGACAGTCATCAGAACGATCGAAATCGATGATCGAACAAGAGTTGTGGGCACAGAAAATGAGAAAAGGTAGAAATTTTGAGTTTTTCAGAAAATTTTCTAAGTGTTGGCAAACCAGGTGCCCTAGGTGACTTGGGGTGCCCAAACTCTCTAGAGTTAGTTTATTTTTGGAGTTTTTCTTGAAAAACGTGAATCTCCTTCCGTCAGCCCGGTCTGATTTAGAGTTGATCAATTTGACACATTTTTTGAGGTGAATAGAAGGTACAATCAGCTCAATTTTCATTAGGCCTACCTATTTGCCATATCATCAGACTTAGTTTGATCCCAGTTGACAGAAACCATCAGCCAAACAGGGGTCCTCCGCCACCGGAATGCGCACGCAAATCAAGAAATTTGAGAAGTTGCAAAAATTGAAAAAATGGCTAAGTATTGGGAAACCAGGCACCCCAGGTGACTTGGGGCGCCCAACTTGAGTAGTGTTAGAATATTTTCCATGTCCACAGTGTTTTCTGACAATTTTGTGCCCAATCTTTGCCCGTTGGCAGTTTTCGGGAGGTCAAACATGGTCAAACGATGTCAGATCGTTAGTCGGAGGCAGGGGATGGAATCACAGTTGATAAGTCTCCAAAATGTCAGGATCAGTCAGCTTTTTTAGTCAACAGTGACATTTTTCTACCTTGTTGAAGTTGGAGATAGGCCATATTTAAGTCAAAACAAGTGTTGAAGTGTCAAAAACGAAGAAAAATTGATTAACACTTCTTCCAACTTGTGTGTTTGATGACATCATCAAAAGAAGATATTTTTCGTCATCTCACACAAGAAGCCATAGGTAGCTACAAGATAGGGATTCTTCCTATTCGAAGACATCCACTTGGATTTATGCTTTAAAAGTTGCTTTCTTCATGGATGAGGGTGAAGTTTTATTCTCACACAAATAAAGTTGCTTTTTTCGCCCTAAAGATCTATAAAGACAAGCATTTGGCTTCTTTATTTCATTATCTTTTGCAGGTTGCATCCAGAGGAAGATTTTTATTTTTCTTTTAACAAAGATTCGAAGAGCCAAATGAAGTGTTTTTTCAGTGTTCTTCATAGTTTTAGGTTGAGGAAGAAGGGAGGCTCGCTTTTTCAGGTCCTTGTTTCAAGGGGATCATTTTTCAGAAATCCGACCGGAGCTTTTTCAGTTTTCGTCAAGATGGGTCCATCCAGATTATTATCCTCTTGAAGATTGGAGTTTTTTTTCAGGAATCTACTTTTTTCCTACTTTTTTCAAGAAAATCTCTGCTTTTTCAAAATCTGACAATCTGGGTTGCTTCGAAATAGAATTGCCTACAAAACCCATGTGCCAACTTTTTTTGCTCACACTCTACTTTTTTCTAAAAGTCAGCAAGTAATTTTTAGCCAATTGTCCAAGATTTTTTCCAACATAGGCGTGTTCACAGTTAATTTTCAAATCTTCCAATATGCAGTACTCTCCAACACAAATCAAGCACAAAACGACGTTGTTTCACGATTACCTGAGAACTTGTGAAACAGACTTGCATAAAGTTCTTCCAGTAATCAATTTACACTCTTTGGAGGATGCAGGGAATAATGCTATCAGGAATCTTGGACACTCTGGTTTGCTTGTAGCAACATCCTTTCCCATCACAGTGCAAAGTATCGAGTTTGTGATTGCTTGCATGACACATTACAACTCAGTCACAAGAGAAATGCAGTCAAGAGATGGACACGTGCTCTGTAGCCTGAGGCCAAATGACATAGAGAAGTGTTTTACAATACCTATTTGCAGAGAAAACTTAACTGTTTCACTTGAAGAATGCAAGAGGGTTTGGAACAATGATAAAGAAAAATATTAGAAAAAGATTGGTCAGAGATGGCTAAAAGAAAAGCAGAATGTCATGCCAAAGAATGTTGGACGTGGAGAATTCAAGGAAGGACATGCAATAATGATTAGTCTACTAATTCGGATCATGGGTCAAGCAGATGCTAACAAGTTCTAGCCTTGGATGTTTTACATCATGTCCCAGATTGTTGATGGAACCGAATTCTATGACTGGTCGGCACTCATCAGTGATAGTCTCCACCAACAAATAATTAATTTTCAAAGGGCTCATGAATTCCACATGATATCATACCTTGTGTATTTGATGGCTTTTCAGGGTCAATTTAGATGTTTGAATGTTGTTGGAACTCTGGGTACTCAGCATGTGTATCATCATTTCCCGCAGTTAGAGACCTCTCAAGCTGAACAACATTACAAGCAGGTGAATGATGCATTCTTGATGCATGCAGTGCGAGATATGGACAACGAGTTGCATATACGGTTTTTAGCAGAGGCTAGAATAGCAATGGCAGAATGGGCTGATTGGTTTATCCAATTTCCTACTTTTTCCTACATCAGAGTATATGGCTTCTCAGGAGAGCCAGCCATGTTTCTGTGATATCCTACAGATGAAATAGAATTTATGGAATTTTTGAGGCAAGCCTATGAAGTTCATACATTTTTGTGTAGCAGACGCAAGATAGATTTCAATTTTCCACTTGGGATGAGTATTTATAGATGTAGATCTGGAGCAGATGCCAAGGCAATCAGTAATGAATCATCCAGATATGGTCTTAAGTTTTTTGATAGGAGATTTTCATATGATCCCTGTGGTGTTTATGCATCACATCTTGGTTAGAATTGTACGCACAAGTTTGACGTTGAAGACTTCTGGGCTAATTGTGCTGATGAGTTTGAAGTGTGAGAACGTAGTTACAACACGTTTACTCTTCAGCAGATGTCTGATATCCTATCAAAAGATATAGAAGGTTTGATAGAGAGTGGTGAAGTTCTACTTCCCACGTATTTCAGAGACCAAATTGAGCAACAACCATTGCCACCAGTTAATTGGTCAGTAAAAGAGAGCACTTCCATTGAGGAAAGAACAAGTCGAGTGGTTAAAAATAGTTTGATATTCTTGAAGACTAAATGGAAGGATGATATTCCAGTAGCAGAGCCGCTAGTTGTGCAACTATCAGAGCCTTCCACTTCCAAGCTAGAATGAAGGGTAAAATCTATGAGCGTTCTTCCAGAAGGAACGAAAATGGCTAAGTTAAAGAGGAAAAAATATGAGTCTCCAGCTCATGTCCAGTAGGAACAACCACCAGTTGAACCAGAAGTTCCTGTTGAAACAACGCCGCATGTCGAAGTGTTACTTTTAGATCAGGTCTCTCCACCTTCTTCATCGATCACTTCTCCTATCCACATAGATTCAGAGCCAGATTTGCCAATTCGTAACTTTGATGCACACATTGATTCATCAAGAGCTGATGATGTTAGAACCGAGTTTCCAAGAGATGAAGGCTCAACCTGGCTTGAAAACATTATGGGAAGGAAGAGGAGAAAACCCTCATATCAGATGGATTTAACAGAGCTAAAAAGCATCTACCAAGACACACCAGACAAGAAGCTGAAGAAGCAGGTTCGCATTGAGAAGAATGCGGATGGAGAAATAATTCTTAAAACTGCAACACCGCCAGAAAATAGAAGTGCTAATGATGTCAAGGTGATGACTTCACGGTTGTCAAGGCTAACCTTGGTAGAAGCACCCACCATACAGATGTAAATCTCTTCAAGGTTGCAGCAGATAATTTGAAGGAGAGGGTGTTGAAAGATGGAGAAGACAAGGCAACTCTCAAAGCTGAAGTTCGACAGTTGTGGCAGTACATTTCTAACCTTTTCCATAGCACTTCACAGGCTGATTTACTTCTTCCACCAAATCATGAGTCACCAGTCGATCAGCGGCATTTTAGTCAGTTGGTTCTCTATGGGAGGCACATGAACAATTAGGTGGAAGAATTTGTGACCAAAGGGAGAGTTGTGCTTTCAGAGCTTTATCAATTGAAGTACAACACTCATGATTTACGCTAAGGCATACAGGGATTGCAACAGACCATGGCAGAAAATAGACTGGTGTTTGAGATCATTATCTCTAACTTGAAGATTGCATTTGATTCTGTTGATTCAACCGAAGATAAGAAGACAGTTTCTACTTGGAAAGCGCAATATCTTTTCACAGTAAAAACTTATGACAGTATGATTTTAGAGTTGACAGAATGGAAAGAAAAGGTAGTCAACATCCTCAAGTTCATCAAATCTTTTGTCTCTCAGATCCCGTGTTCATATGAAAGAGAAGATGGTACCCTGTATGATCTCAGGGAAGTGCAAACAGAGTTCTAGGCTCTCGTCTGCAGTAATTTTAATGATGATATCAATGCCGGCAAGATGAGTCGTTTCTCGGCAATGACAATGAAATTCGACAAGGCTACGGGTGAAGTTCACGAATTTCTTCAGATGGTTGCCAATGGTGAAGAAATGTTAGAGAATCAGAATATTATTCTAGAGAGTATCAGTGTTCCTAGCAGAGATGTAGTCACTCACTTTTTAGAAGATATTGTTTCCCAGAATATCAATGGATGACATCACCAAATAGCTAGAATGTTGATGAGGATGCATTTCAAAATAAAGCAGCTTTAAAACATATGCTTTTTGTTTTAAAAGCATTTGCTTTCATCCTAAGCTCATCCATTCTATATTTAGAAAAGAAATCACCTTGTGATAGTTGGAATCTTCTTTTCTTTAAAGCGAATCGCTTTAAAGCATTTGTTTATTGTATCTTTGTCTTAGAATAGTAATAAAGCTTGCGAGTTGGCAAGTTAGGGTTAATCAAGGAGATTTTAGGGTTCCCTACTCCTTTGATTTTAGTATAAATAAGGGCATCCTTGCCCATTGTATGTAATGGTAATTGTGATAGCAAATTTACTATGCCTATTCTAGCCTGCAAGTCTTGTTATTCCAAGTGTTTGTTCACTCTATGTTCATTGTAAGGAAGCAGTGTTGAAGATAAACATATTTTGCTGTGCCTATTCTAGCTTGCATAATTGTTATTGAAAGTGCTTCTTCTCTCTATGTAATCTATTCTCCGGTGTTTGATCGCTTGTTGTATGCCTGCCTTTTGTTGCAGTATTGTTGTCCTGGAGTTGTGCCAACTTTATGATACTAAATAGAAGTCTCATGCCTATTTTGCTCTGATATTCTATCTCAATTCATCAAGTTATCGTCATCAGATGTGTAGCTTTTGTAGCTTTCATTTCAGCTTTCATCATTAAAATACTTTTAGTCTTGTGGTGTAAATCTGGAAGAAAACTGCTTAAGTTTTTGTGTTAACAATCATTCCTTGTTCACTTTCAATTTCCTTTGCTCTGAATTTACTCAGGAGATTGAAAGCGTCGTTAGTCTTTGCTTAGTTGTAGTAGAAGTTTTATAAAAGGAAAAAACCTCTTCTGTAGCGTTTAGAGTTTTATAACCTTGTGCTCGCAGCTGAGAATAAAAAAGAAGATAGGCAAAGTTTCATTTAATTTATCTTTTTAGCGAACATTAGCAAGAAAGGGAACTCCCCCTTCCAATAGGAGAGCAGTTTATCTGTGCATAGCTGTCCGTTTCCAAATCGCATTCCAGAGGTGCGAATTGAAACGCCAACAGTTTTCTGGTGCCCACCATGGGGCATGAGGCATAAAACTTCAAGAAAGCTTAGGCTTATGTCACGGGAATGACTCTCGGGCATCCTTCTGCTCCAGTTCAACAACCAAGTCTTACACCACCTATTATTCAACCAAATCTTGTATGAGTGGAAGGAGAGCAAATGGACATCATTAGCAGCCTAAGGAGTTTTATAATTGCGCAAAAGGAAAGTCCTGATCAGTGGAGAAACATGGCTGCTATCCTTGATGAAGAAGAACACAAAGCATGTCTTGTAGCAGGAAGACTAGTATTACCACCTCCCGCGTGGCAATAGATAATCCTGGCTCATAGGGTTTATTCAAGAAGGGGAAAAGGCAATGCTATGGATCCTGTCTTTCAAGATCTTGATTCCGCAGAAGTTGGAGAAGCATCCAACACAGTTCAAGAAGTTTAGACAGTTCCTGAAGTCAAGCAAGAAGAATTACAAGAAGAACCAGTAATCCAGCCTAGAGCAATGGGTGATGCAAATAACAACAATCACAATGATCCAAATCAAAGGTGACCACCACCATTGCCTTGGGGTAATAACATTGGACCTTTGGCCTTGCAAGCACATCATGAGTTACCAAAGGGGTCAAGGAAGCACTTTCCCTGGTTCCACGGTGATGGAACTCAACATCCTGATGAACACATCTCTGCATTCACAACGGCTTGCGCTATTTTGCATGTATCACATGAAGATGTTTCTGTGTGTCTCTTCATTGAGACTCTTGTGGGAAATGCTGTCGATTGGTTCAATCATTTGGAACCGGTATCATTACAAGTTGGGTAACTATGAGCGAGAAATTCTTGGCAAGGTTCAAGCCTGCCGAAGACGGTCATAGATTGTTCGCTCAACTCTCAAATTCAAAGATGGAAAATAATGAACCGATGAGGGGGTTCGTGGCAAGGTTTAATCACCTAGTTACGCATCTTTCTCATACACTTAATCCATCTCCGCAAATTCTGTTGAGCAGTTTCATTAACGCTCTTCCTTCTAAGATAGCCTTCTTTTAAAGATTGGCTAATGAAATAGAATTATCCAATGCACAAGAAAATGCCATCAAGTTAGAGGATGACATGATCACCTCTGGCAAGACGAAAACGGATTCAATCAAGCCTCTTGTTCAGAGTTCTGCGGATCCATTGCTACATAAGGTAGCAAATGAAGTGACTATCATGAAGAGACAATTGCCTACTCAGGGGCAATCCGTGCAACAACCATATCAATCACCACAACAACAATACCAACCACAACAACAGTACCAACCACAGCAACCATATCAGCCCAAGAGGAACAATTTTCAGCCTTTCAATAATTGCAGGCCCAGGTTGCTAGCACCACCACCAAGACAAGCAGTTGATACAGCTCAAAATGTAGTGTTTTGTTCCTTTCATGAGACTGATGCACATACTAGAGCCACATGTCCTAAAAATTTAAGATTGAATCAAATCATGGGATATGCCGATGGTGCACCTATTTCAAATATTGTTCCTTCCCCAAATACAAATGTTGTCTTACCACAGATGGACAACTTCGATGGCAACTCTACTACGGGATACTTCCAAAATGAACCAGTTATAATGAAAGAAGAACAAGATGGTTTTCATCAATATTCTCTTGTAGTGAATCATGAAAATCTTTTGACTCCTGTGTTTACACGTACTCAGCATTTTAAAGCACAGAAGGAAGGAGAGTATAGACAAAGACCAAACGAAAAGGAGAAGGAAGTGGCTTCCACTTCCAATGCTAGGCCACCACATGAAAATGTCCAGGCTGCTCAAAATTCATCTTCGACAAATTTTGATATAGTGGATTCCATGATGAAGGCAAAGGTGCAGATTTCTCAACTGGAGTATCTTTAGGACCATCCAGACCAGTTGGATAGAATTGTTAAGTATGTCAAGAAAGAGACTATCATATAGCCTGCATTGCTTGAATCTTCCATTCTAGCAGGAGAGAAGCCAAAGCCTTTCTATATCTCTCTATATATAGGAGGTTATAAATTAAGCAATTGTATCATTGATTCAGGAGCTTCAGACAATGTCATGCCTTTGCAGGTGATGAATGCTTTGGGACTCTCATGCACCAAAACGCATGACAAATGTTATTCACTTGAGTCTAAGTCAGTGCCATTGGTGGGACAGTTGAAGGATGCTCAAGTACGATTGGCGGCTTGCCTAGAGAAGAAAATAATGATGACTATCTTGGTAGCCAACATTCTAGCCAGTTACGGGATGCTGTTAAGTAGAAGCTTCTGCAAAGATCTCAGAGGAGAAATACAATTGGATTGGTCATCTACAACCATTCCTTTAAAGAAAGGTAGTTTCAAATTGGAACCAAAAACCAAGTCACGGTTCACGGTGGTGAAATCTCAAGATCCTCAAGCATAAGTACTATATTAAGAGATGGGTCCTGGTACATATGTTATGTTGTCTGAGATAACCGAAGAAAATCAGGAAGTTGTTTGCGCAATTGACAAATCAAAGGAAGAGTTCAAAGAAATGTACAACTTACAAACTTTCTTTGAGGAAGAAGAAGTGCGACAATCTTGTCAAGAGCAAAGAAATGATGAATCAGATTGGTTTTTCTCATCTTTTGAAGGTTGGTTTGAAGAACCTATGTTAGACATATCCAAAGGAGAGACCAAAGCAGTTTTGCAAGTGGATCAAGAGCATGAGCTTCTTTTTGAAAATGATTTCTTCTTGGAAGAATTTTTTAGAACTGGAGATCATATGGAAGTTTCATTATCAAATCTTAATTATTTTCAACATCAATGGGAAAGTGATTCTTCAACGGAAGACACTGCAGACTTTTCTTTACAATATAGCCTGTCTTCACCTACATCTCAAGAATCTTTTATACATACTAGTGAAGAGGACGATGTTGAATCTATCTATGAGCTCGTGCAAGGAAAATATTTTACTGATACTATGCAACTAGTGCAAAACGCAACATATGAAGAGGTTGATGGAGAAGAGGAGTTCATGGAATATTTAGTTTTGGTCACTAAAGAGGATGATATTGAAAAATTAGAAATTCTTGACAAATGTCTTGTGAGCTATGCCATGTGTGAAATTGATCAAGAAGAAGAAGAGGAAACATATGACTCAGATGAAACTGTCTTTGATTCTACTCCCTTTACAGAAGAAGAAAGATACATGAATGCCAAAGATGAAGTAATGCTGGATATCTGCATTAAAGAATATTACTTTATAGAGGATGATGAGATTCTAGGTAATGAATGGGAAAGTAAGCTGTCAAGTGAGTATGTTCAAGAGTTTTAGCATTTAGATCTTGATAATTCATCAGACTTTGTAGAGTGGATGGATGAAAACACAACCAATGAAGAAGCCCCTGAAGCACTTGAAAAATGGGCAACGACAGTTGTGGATCCTATAAGCCAAGAGTTAGTAATGAGAGTGGTGTATGAGCAACTAGCACCTTTTCCAGAAGATGATGCATTGACTGAGTACAAAGTTGCGTGTGTACAAGATATAAATGAAACTCATATTCAATATGTGGTGATAACCATTCCCACAAATATACTTTGGCCACAAGAATTTCCTGTATATCTTTAGAAGGAAGTTCTGTATCTACACCTGTTGCAGAGGTTGCTTGCATTGGAGGAAGATGCTCCACCTGATCTCTGGCATATCAGTTAGTTCCTCAGAAACTTCTCGTGGCTTGAACGTGAATACCCTCCTGAATCGTGGCTCTTTGAGGAGATGTTGCAGAGAAAGAAAAGTTTTGTGCTACCAAGACAATCTTCACAGCTAAAGAGAGATGGTTCTTACTTTTCTGAGTCGATTGATGGTTTTATGTGACAGTCCTAATCTCATCTCATCCTCGCTTAGGAAAAAGAGCACGTGAAACACTTTCTGTTCTCGTAATGTGTTTCTCCTTTCTGTAATTTGATCGTTATGTTGTAATGTTTTTCCCCTTTCCGTAATGTGACAGTTGTGTTCCTTGTGTTTTGAAGTTCCAACTGCTTAGGTGATTTTAGGAAGTCCTGCTTAGGTGATGTAGGGAAAAGTCTTGTTCTAGGTGATTAGGAATGTGACCTAACTCTATTGCCCAATGGATAAGGCACTGGTCCAAGCTGCAAAAGTCTAGAGATTCTTAGTTCTCCTATGCCGTAAGTATCTGACATGGTCCCCAGACAGAGCCAATTGTTGTACCCAACCATTTTTTTTGCTTCATTAAGGCATTTTGAAACAAGTCTAGAAATTTTTTTGTCAAAAAGTCAAAAAAGCAAAATTTCTAAAAATAGACGTCATATTAGGTTTTTTGGGTTTCTTGAGATATGGATGTTGGCAAAACTTTCTAAAAATAGAATCTTCAAGTTAGGTGTCGTGCTCGATTCTCATTGGTCGATTTTGCTTCACGATCAGCGTGGTTCGGACGGAATGTTCAAACGACCAAGTTTTCTCTATTGGGTCATTTCTACTTTTTTAGAAGGTGAAGCATGAGCTCAAAAGTCATCAACAGAGGAAAGTTCACCTACCAGAGCTCATCAACGAGTTTTTCAATGCTATTCCAATGATGCAGAACCGACGAACAGTCGTTGACTCGACGATGCATGCAAAATGATGCAAGATGGATCCAAGTTGGAATGAGAGGTTGGAAAATCATAAATTTGACTAAGTCTGGTGAAACTAGGTGGCTTGGGGCACCCAACCTCTCCAGTGTCAGATTTTTATTCACGTTTTTTGAGAAACGTAAAAAATGCTTCCGTCAGCTCTTTCCCGGTTGGTCAAACTTGATCAAACTTAGTCAAAAGTTAGTCAAGCTAAGATTTCATCACAGATATGTTCAGACTACTTAGATCACCCTCTGTCCCACCTCGACATTCATTAGAACGACCAAAATCGATGATCGAACAGGACCTGTGGGCACGGAAAATGAAAAAAAGGTACAAATTTTGAGTTTTTCATAAAAATTTCTAAGTGTTGGCAAACCATGCGCCCCAGGTGACTTGGGGTGCCCAAACTCTCCAGAGTTAGTTTATTTTTGAAGTTTTTCTTGAAAAATGTGAATCTCCTTCCGTCAGCCCGGTCTGGTTCAGCGTTGATCAGTTTGGCACATTTTTTGAGGTGAACAGAAGGTACAATTAGTTCAGTTTTCATTAGGCCTACCTATTTGCTAGATCATCAGACTCAGTTTGATCCCAGTTGACAAAAATCATTAGCCAAATAGGGGTCCTCCACCACCGGAACATGCACGCAAATCGAGAAATTGGAGAAGTTGCAAAAATTAAAAAAATGGCTAAGTGTTGGGAAACCAGGCGCCCCAGGTGACTTGGAGTGCCCAACTTGAGCAATGTTAGAATATTTTCCATGTCCACAGTGTTTTCTGACAGTTTTGTGCCCAATCTTCACCCGTTGGTAGTTTTCAGGAGGTCAAACTTGGTCAAACAATGTCAGATCGTCAGTCAGAGGAAGGGGATGGAATCACAGTTGATAAGTCTCCAAAATGTCAGGATTAGTCAGCTTTTTTAGTCAACAGTGACATTTTTTTGCCTTGTTGAAGTTGGAGACAGGCCATATTTAAGTCAAAACGAGTGTTGAAGTGTCAAAAACGAAGAAAAATTGATTAGCACTTCTTCCAACCTGTGTGTTCGATGACATCATCAAAAGAAGATATTTTTCGTCATCTCACACAAGAAGCCATAGGCAGCTACAAAATAGGGATTCTTCCTATTCGAAGACATCCACTTGGATTTATGCTTTAAAAGTTGCTTTCTTCATGGATGAGGGTGAAGTTTTAATCTCACACAAATAAAGCTACTTTTTTCACCCTAAAGATCTATAAAGACAAGCATTTGGCTTATTTATTTCATTGTCTTTTGCAGGTTGCATCCAGAGGAAGATTTTTATTTTTCTTTCAACGAAGATTCAAAGACCCAAACGAAATCCTTTTTCAGTGTTCTTCATAGTTTCGAGATGAGGAAGAAGGGAGGCTTACTTTTTTAGGGTCCTTGTTTCAAGGGGATCATTATTCAGAAATCTGATTGGAGCTTTTTTAGTTTTCGTCGAGATGGGTCCATCCAGATTATTATCCTCTTGAAGATTGGAGTTTTTTTTGGGGGGGAATCTACTTTTTTCCTATTTTTTTCAAGAAAATCTCCGCTTTTTCAAAATCTGACAATCTGGGTTGCTTCGAAACAGAATATCCTACAAAACCCATGTGCCATCTTTTTTGCTCACACTCTATTTTTTTCTAAAAATCAGCAAATAATTTTTAGCCAATTGTCCAAGATTTTTTCCAACATAGGCGTGTTCATAGTCAATTTTCAAATCTTCCAATATGCAGTACTCTCCAACACAAATCAAGCACAAAACAGCGTTGGTTCACGATTACCTGAGAACTTGTGAAACAGACTTGCCTAAATTTCTTCCAGTAATCAATTTACACTCTTTGGAGGATGCAGGGAATAATGCTATCAGGAATCTTGGACACTCTGGTTTGCTTGCAGCAACATCCTTTCCCATCATAGTGCAAAGTATCAAGTTTGTGATTGCTTGCATGACACATTGCAACTCGGTCACAAGAGAAATCGAGTCAAGAGATGGACACGTGCTCTATAGCCTGAGGCAAAATGATATAGAGAAGTGTTTTACAATACCTATTTGGAGAGAAAACTTAACTGTTTCACTTGAAGAATGCAAGAGGGTTTGGAACAATGATAAAGAAAAATACCAGAAAAAGATTGGTTAGAGACGGCTAAAAGAAAAGCAGAATGTCATGCCAAAGAACGTTGGACGTGGAGAATTCAAGGAAGAACATGCAATAATGATTACTCTGCTAAGTCAGATCATGGGTCAAGCAGATGCTAACAAGTTCTAGCCTTGGATGTTTTACATCATGTCCCAGATTGTTGATGGAAACAAATTCTATGATTGGTTGGCACTCATCAGTGATAGTCTCCACCAACAAATAATTGATTTTCAAAGGGCTCATGAATTCCACATGATATCATACCTTGTGTATTTGATGGCTTTTCAAGGTCAATTCAGAGGTTTGAATGTTGTTGGAACTCTAGGTACTCAGCATGTGTATCATCATTTCCCGCAGTTAGAGACCTCTCAAGTTGAATGACATTACAGGCAGGTGAATGATGCATTCTTGATGCATGCAGTGCAAGATATGGACAACCAGTTGCATATACAGTTTTTAGCAGAGGCTAGAATAGCAATGGCAAAATGGGCTGATTGGTTTATCCAATTTCCTACTTTTTCCTACATCAGAGTATATGGCTTCTCAGGAGAGCCAGCCATGTTGCCGCGATATCCTACAGATGAAATAGTATTTATGGAATTTTTGAGGCAAGCCTATGAAGTTCATACATTTTTGCGTAGCAGATGCAAGACAACTTTCAATTTTCCACTTGGGGCGAGTATTTATAGATGTAGATATGGAGTAGATGCCAGGGCAATCGGTAATGAATCATCTAGATATGGTTGTAATTTTTTCGACAGGAGATCTTCATATGATCCCCGTGGTGTTTATGCATCACATCTTGGTCAGAAATGTATGCACAAGTTTGTGGTTGAAGACTTTTGGGCTAATAGTGTTGATGAGTTTGAAGTGCAAGAATGCAGTTACAGCAGGTTTACTCTTCAGCAAATGTCTGATATCCTATCAGAAGATATAGAAGGTTTGATTGAGAGTGGTGAAGTTGTACTTCCCACGTATTTTAGAGACCAAATCGAGCAACAACTGTTGCCACCAATTAATTGGTCAGTAAAAATGAGCACTTCCATTGAGGAAAGAACAAGTCGAGTGGTTAAAAATAGTTTGATATTCTTGAAGACTAAATGGAAGGATGATATTCCATTAGTAGAGCTGCCAGTTGTGCAACCATCAGAGCCTTCCACTTCCAAGCCAAAATGAAGGGTAAAAGCTATGAGCATTCATCCAGAAGGAACGAAAATGGCTAAGTTAAAGAGGAAAAAAGATGAGTCTCTAGCTCATGTCTAGCAGGAACAACCACCAGTTGAACCAGAAGTTCTTGTTGAAACAATGATGCATGTCGAAGTGTTACCTTCAGAATAGGTCTCTCCACCTTCTTCATCGATCACTTCTCCTATCCACATAGATTCAGAGCCAGATTCACCGGTTTGTAACTCTGATGCACACATTGATTCATTAGGAGCTGATGATGTTAGAACCGAGTTTCCAAGAAATGAAGGCTCAACCTGGCTTGAAAACATTCTAGGAAGGAAGAGGAGAAAACCCTCATATCAGCTGGATTTAACAGAGCTAAAAAGCGTCTACCAAGACACACCAAACAAGAAGCTGAAGAAGCAGGTTCCCATTGAGATGAATGCAGATGGAGAAATAATTGTTGAAACTGCAACACTGCTAGAAAATAGAAGTACTGATGATGTCGAGGTTGATGACTTCACAGCTGTCAAGGCTAACCTTGGTAGAAGCACCTGCCATATAGATGTAAATCTCTTCAAGGTTGCAGTGGATAATTTGAAGGAGAGGGTGTTGAAAGGTGGAGAAGACAAGGCAGCTCTCAAAGCTAAAGTTCGACAGCTGTGGCAGTACATTTCTAACCTTTTCCATGGCGCTTCACAGGCTGATTTACTTCTTCCACCAAATCTTGAATCACCAGCCAATCAGCGGAATTTTAGTCAGTTGGTTCTCTATGGGTGGCACATGAACAATTGGGTGGAAGAATTTGTGACCAAAGGGAGAGTTGTGCTTTCAAAGCTTTATCAATTGAAGTACAATGCTCATGATTTACGCCAAGGCATACAGGGATTGCAGCAAACGATGGCAGAAAATAGACTGGTGTTTGAGATCATTATCTCTGACTTGAAGATTGCATTTGATTCTGTTGATTCAACTGAAGATAAGAAGACAGTTTCTACTTGGAAAGCGCAATATCTTTTCATAGTAAAACTTATGACAATATGATTTTAGAGTTGACAGAATGGAAAGAAAAGGTAGTCAACATCCTCAAGTTTGTCAAATCTTTTGTCTCTCAGATCCCATGTTCATATGAAAGAGAAGATGGTACCCTGTATGATCTCAGGGAAGTGCAAGCAGAGTTCCAGACTCTCGTCCGCAGTAATTTTAATGATGATATCAATGTTGGCAAGATGAGTTGTTTTGCCGCAATGAGAGTGAAATTCGACAAGGCTGCAGGTGAAGTTCACAAATTTATTTAGATGGTTGCCAATGGTGAAGAAATGTTAGAGAATTAGAATATTATTCTAGAGAGTATCAGTGTTCCTAGCAGAGATGCAGTCACTCACTTTTTAGAAGATATTGTTTCCCAGAATATCAATGGATGACATCACCAAAAAGCTAGAATGTTAATGAGGATGTATTTCAAAATAAAGCATCTTTAAAACATATGCTTTTTGTTTTAAAAGCAGTTTCTTTCATCCTAAGCTCATCCATTCTATATTTAGAAAAGAAATCACCTTGTGATAGTTGGAATCTTCTTTGCTTTAAAGCATTTGTTTATTGTATTTTTGTCTTAGAATAGTAATAAAGCTTGCGAGTTGGCAAGTTAGGGTTAATCAAGGAGATTTTAGGGTTCCCTACTCCTTTGATTTTAGTATAAATAAGGGTATCCTTGCCCATTGTATGTAATGGTAATTGTGATAGCAAATTTGTTGTGCCTATTCTAGCCTACAAGTCTTGTTATTCCAAGTGTCTGTTCACTCTATGTTCATTGTAAGGAAGCGGTGTTGAAGATAACATATTTTGCTGTGCCTATTCTAGCCTGCATAATTGTTGTTGAAAGTGCTTCTTCTCTCTATGTAATCTGTTCTCCGGTGTTTGATCGCTTGCTGTATGCCTGCCTTTTGTTGTAGTATTGCTATCCTGGAGTTGTGCCAACTTTATGATACTGAATAGAAGTCTCATGCCTATTTTGCTCTGATATTCTATCTCAATTCATCAAGTTATCGTTGTCAGATGTGTAGCTTTTGTATCTTTCATTTCATCTTTCATCATTAAAGTACTTTTAGTTTTGTGGTGTAAATCTGGAAGAAAACTACTTAAGTTTTTGTGTTAACAATCATTCCTTGTTCACTTTCAATTTCCTTTGCTCTAAATTTACTCAGGAGATTGAAAGCGTTATTAGTCTTTTCTTATTTGTAGAAGAAGTTTTATAAAAGGAAAAAACCACTTCTGCAGTGTTTAGAGTTTTATAACGTTGTGCTCGCAGCTGAGAATCAAAAAGAAGATAGGCAAAGTTTCATTTAATTTATCTTTTAAGCGAACATCAGCAAGAAAGGGAACTTCCCCTTCCAATAGGAGAGCAGTTTATCTATGCATAGCTGTCTATTTCCAAATCGCATTCCAGAGGTGTGAATTGAAATGACAACAAGTATTTTGAGGATTCTCAAAAATTGTTTTGGAAGGTGAGGGAGATTCAAAAGAGGGAATATCAATGGGTGAGATAAACAAAGGAACTGAAACAGGTGTGTCTGGCAAAGGAGAAGAGACTCCAGTTTCTTGTTGTACATTATCCTGTGGGGATAAAGATTCCTCTTCTTGTTGATCTGTAGGTCTGTCTTCAGCCTCCATCTCCTCAGTGGCTGGTTCTTTAGTGTTTTGTTCCTCAACTTCCATATCTTCTATTTCAGACTCTTTCTCCATAGCCTTTGACTTCTTCGTCACAAATTTGATCTTGGGCTTGTGTGGCTTGGAAGAAGAGGGAACATCACTCTTGTTCTTCATCCTGTTCTCCACCTTTTTACCTATTTGCTCTTGGATCTCAGTCTCTGATCCTGTAAGGAATTCTTTCAAAGCAACTTCCTTATCCTCTAGCCACTTATTGGTGTTAGCCAATATAGGCTCAAATCTTTTCCTCAGAGAGGTCAACTCTTTTGAGACCATTGGATTGGAGGGAGAGGAGAGTCAGCAACCTGTTCAGTGTTATACCTGTCATCGATCAACTCTCCATCATCCACTAGATCTTCAGGAATATCAGCAAGTCCTAGATATTCAATTTGCTCCAGAGACAACCTGCTATAATCTAATTTTTGAACATCTTCTATCCTCAAATCTACCCAGACATCTTCGACCATAGGTTCATGGAACTGGGTTTTCCTCTTGATTTTGTCTTTCACGCCCTTGTAGTCAAACTTTGGCCTTCTCTTGAATTGCTTCATAGTTACAAGCTGCATCTCAGTTTCCATGGCCCTAGCCTTTGTAGCAGTTAATACTAAAAACCTACCAATTTAAACTGGAAACCTGAAACTGGGCTTCTTGAGCTCCATTTGTTTGTTATGCACGACAATCATTTGTCTACATAATTCCATTAAGACAAGTTTATCTGAGGGAAACCTTGGCAACATATAGGGATGACCTTGGAAAAAGCCAACCCTTAGATATGAGAAAGAAGGAAACTATAAGAACATGCATCCAAAATCATTTACTACTGACCAAGCTTCATCTAATACTCTTCTTTGTTCTAGCTGAGGGTCAAAAAGACACAAGAATACTGCAAAGAAAGTGTCATTTACTTTCCTGAAATGGTGAATAGAACCCTTCAATGTCAATTGAGAATAATATTGATACACGGGAATTATCCTCCTATCTCCTTCTGATGTTAGACCTGGACAGATTCGCATAGAGGCTGCTATTGACACTAGGTAAGAAGTCATGTAGAATTTGAAGGTAGTAGACACCTTTGTCAATTGCTCATGTAGAGCATTGCTGATTTGCTCACCCCATAATATGGCTTGTTTGCCTTGGAGTATTACCTTGATGAAAGGATACATCCACTCATGAAAAAGTGAAGAAGAGGCCAGTCCTCTTATCCTGCTGAGAAGAGTTATCAGATCACCAACTTCTTCTATAAACTCACTTCTAGGAAAACTCCATGGCCACCTGGACAAGTTGGACCTTGAAGTCTTGAGCCATTTAGTATTGATTACCTTCTTTGCCTTCTCAGGATTTTTGTCATACTCTTTCTGTGCTTCAACAAAATCAAGCTTTATCACTTCTGTAGCAGGAGGGCACATAAAAACCTTATCAATGAATTCATGATCTAATCTAATTATCACATTGCCACTTGCATCCACCACTGCCCTAGTATCTTTGTTATAAAACTGAGCACACTGAAGAACAAACTCTGTGTTATGTGCTACCACTGGGAAAGATGACACCAAATGGATGTTTTTGTCAATAATCTTCTTCATTGCAGAGCTGGGATTATTGGACTTGGTTCTTTCCACAAATTCAGCCATGTCCACATGGCCAATCTTCGTATCCCTAATGTCATCGACGTTAGAAGTAACAGAGGTAATTGGGAAAACACCTTGATATTTATACTTCATCACCTTCGACTTCTTCAGAGACAACTCAGTCATCTGAAAAAGCTATCACCAGAAGGATGTTGATGAAGAGAGAAGATCCGCAGAAGAAACTGCAACAAAAAGCCATGATCATGCAATTAGGGGAAATACTAGTAATCTGGGAAAATTACATGTCGACGATCATGATTATAAGGATACACTTGAAATGGCTAGAGTGCGAGTAGGTAGAAAAATGGAGGAAAGCGGGCTTGGAAAAGCAAAATTGAAAATATCCCAGAGTTAGGCAAATTTGAGAGAATGTTTGCATGAGCGGCAAAATTTTCCGCCCTTGCATGTGAAGGATATGTCACAAGTGTATTGGCAGTTAAATTCGCTGCTATTATGTGTTCTAGGAGAATTGTAAGTGTTATGTATCGGCGGCAAATTATGTCGACATAGCAGATTGGTATGAAAATTGTGAGTTTGATGTTTGAGCAGCAAAAAATGCCGACAATACATGTGATGGGAGAATACTGCAAGGGTTTAAGCGGCAAATAATACTGACACTGCAAGTTAGTATTTCAAGGTCTTCTTTGTGTAAGGGTGGCGAATTTCGCTGCCCATGCACTTTCTTTTTGATACATCTTCAAATGCAAAAGCGACGACTTCCACCGACTTCGCATCTGATCACAAATTTATGGAAAGATTACAAGCGGCTATTATCGCTGACGTTAAAAATGTTGAAAGATGGTTTTGGTGTTTGGTCGGGACAAACCACCGATGACACATATCAATTTAAAACCTACGGCACAAGTATAGATTAGCAATTTTTGTCGTTTGGACTCACTAGTTTACAATCTAGGACACAAGTGTATTGAAAAACAAGGGTTCAATATAAAAGATCAAACCAAAATCGACAATTCTAAACAAAAACGCAACATTTTAAATGATAAATTCAAAACAACAAAACTACCGAACAATCATTTAAAGAAACCCTAGAAAGAGAGGTTTAACGACCTACCTGTTGAAAGATTGAAACCCTAAGCATGACGGCGGTGATTCAAAATCTGTTTGGATCCAAGGTCACGATGGTCGAGCGGTTTGCAGAGGGTTCAAGAATCGACTAGGAATCTTTGAAGAAAAAAGAAATGACGAAAAAAAATGAGTTTACACATTAAAAAGATTGGGAACAAGCTCTTAATGCTTAACACAAGTGGCCATTAATGCCACTGAAGTTCAAGATCTTGAAGATCTTGCTCAGGCGGCAATTTTTGCCGACATGACATGTGCTAATCGCAACAACGGCAAAAATCACCACTTATGCATTTGCTTTCAAAGGAGAATATGTAACAGTGACGAAAAGTGCCGCTCAGACATGTTCAAAACAAAAACAATGTAAAAGTGGCAAATTTTGCCGACTATACACAAGTAAACAAAAAGATATACATAATCGGCGAATTTTGCCGCCGTTGCATATACAATTTCAAAATTTAACTCACACCCAAAAATGATCAAAATTGATATTTTGGTTAGTTTACAACTTAATCGATTTGCACAAACTTTGAGGAATCGATTCGAGGGAATGTCATAAACTAGTTTAGGATGCCATACGACTTCACACGAGACCAAGAGAATCTTGTCTTGATTTGCGAACTTAGACTGTAGATTATGAAACGGACAAGTTTTGTAGGGGTTGTCTACAAAAATGAGCATAGCTAATTTTGAGAACAACAAAGAGATTTAGTGTTTTTGCCTTAAAAGCTTAGGTTTTTAAGTTTCCTTGTTGAGGCCCGTGAGTTCCTTCACTCCCAAGTTCACGGGTTCCCAGGCCCACTTTGGTTCCCAAGACCAAGTGCCTATGACCGATCGGGACCTTGGGCCCCGATCGGCTTTTTGGCCTCAGGCTTCCTGAGGTCCGTTGGACCTTCTAGCCCTTTTCTACTTTTCATCTCACTCCTGATGAGTCTTGTCAGTGTCATAGGCCCCAATCGACCTTTTGGCTTTTGCGCACAGGAACCAAGATCCATTTTGGTTCCATGCCCCCACCCCAACTACCACATTAATGGTGGCAAGGGCCTCATTCAAATGGGGTATTTAAGGGCTTTTGATGCCTTAATCCCCCAATTTTGTGTCGTCTTTTCTCTCTCTCCTTCCTGTTGTGATCCCAACAAGTGTAGATGACTAGTTGCAAGCTTTAGATTGATAATTCGAAGGCATTTGTGGTTGCTTGCGCATGTGTAGATGAAAGTCTGGTGGTGTTCTTGAGGTTCTTCACACTCCTGTCCTTTTTTTGGATTATGCACAATAGGTAGGATTTTGTTGTTGTTTTTGTCTTGTTTTGTGTTGTTTCTTGTTTTTATATTTGGGTGCTTTCTATTTTGTTTCGCTATTGTTTGTTTTAGCATAGGGTTTTAGTGGTTTAATTAAGTTTTTATTAATGCTTTTGGTTTGGCTTAATTTCGATATTTCCTTCTTTCTAGGGTTTTAGGATAGATTAGTTTAGGTTTAGATAGTGAATAAATGGACTGAATTCATTTTCAAATAGCCAAATTTCATATAAACATTAAAAACCTTGCTCAGAATTGCAAAATCCCTTTCAGGCCTCAAGCCCCATTTTATCGAGACTATTAGCACAGTGGGTCCAATTGGGGCCTTGGGCCTTGATTGGTCCACCGCCCTTTAAACTTTTTCAGTTGATGTCGAAACCTAATTTCTTCCCGCTCCCCGTGAACCTTTAAGAGAAAAATGCTAAATGTGGGGGTTCCTTCGGGACTTCAGGCCCCAAAGGATTTTTTGACCCAAGATTTTGAGGTACCATCTCCTTCCTTCGACCCACTTCCCGTAAGATCAGAATCTACCAACACTAAGGTCCTTTCGAGGCATCAGGCCCTGGAAGGGTAGCCAGACTTAGCTTTAGAAAGTGACAAAGATTCCAAATCCATCTTTCACCCCCACGCCCGATAAATTGACTTAGAAGGAAATCACTTTGCAAGGACCCAACTCCTTATTAACAAAATAATACTAACTTTGAATCAAAAAATACCAAGGGAAGAAAAATTTTGGTTAATAGATGCAGGAAATGCATATTCATAAAGATTTTACTCCAAGAAGTGCTCAATAAATGTTATAGAGGTTAGACAACTAGAGCTTAGTTTCTAAAGTCATCAAGACCTGAAAAGATCACCAATCTTAATCTGGTGAAGAGAGGAGGTACATTACTCAAGATAAATTATAAGAATAATTGATTAATACATACCTTAAGTCTTTCATTACACCTTGCATCCATTTCCCTCAACTTGCTTTTTCTCCAACGACTTGTATTCTTATCATCTGCACAAAACTAACTAGATAATCTTATGTTAATTTGGCTTAGAATCATTATACAAAAAGTTAAGGTCACAATATTTATAGAAGCTAAGAATTGAATACCTCACCATTCCTTTGTACCTGAGTATTGGAGACTTCTTGTTATCTGATTTAATCTTTATGTTTTTGAGATTAATTAGGATGTTAATTATAAAAGAACACCCTATATCCTAGGTACCTGAGTACTAGGGGCATCCTTCGCCTTCCAGACTCCCTACATACCCTGTATCCACAGGATCAAGGTACACATAGGATGTGGTTGACGATAGGATTTGTGAATATGTAGTTCTGTGTTGCACTATGTTTGATGTAACTGTGAGCGAATACACAACCCTTTCTAGGGTTTATCCTTACCCAGACAGTTCTTTGTTGACTACCACCCACTCAGGTGAAACAAAGATGGCAACCTAAAGAATTAGCTATATGTAAACACCTAGAAGGGGTGTTTGATGTGAGGTTTAGCCTATCAACCATATTTACACATAAATATCTTATGAGAAGTAGATTATCCCATCCCAATTTACTAATCAACAACATCGATCGATTCAGGAAGGTTTTTAGATTTTAATCAATAATTTTCTAGTTCTTAGCTATAGTCCCAAGGGTAATAGATGCTTTTTTAAACACAATGATCATAAATACTACCAAGAGAAAAGAACTATCATAAATTCCTTCTATAATAAACTTAACTATGTTAGAATAAGTTTCTAGATCTCTCTCTCTCTCTAGCTAATATTAACTATATTACTATGATCACAATGCACATACATGACCAATATAAGACATACATCTTCTTAGTAGGAACTAAAAGTATCATCATTCCTGTGCACCTAATCTATTAAGGACTAAACAATAACTAATCAACGATCCTTATTATCAACTTCATCATGTGGTCATGATAATATAATACTTCCTTCTACCTCCACATTAGAAATAGACATCTAACACAAATAATTTATAATTCAGCATCTTGGTATTGAATATCTAGAATTAAAATTAATCTTTACGTCAACACAATAAATTCCCTCGATGGATATGCATCGTTCCTATTGAACCTACCATGTGTGTAAAAATCATAATCCTAAGTAATGTACAACAAAGTTCTACTCAACTATATAACTATTAGGAATTATTATCTTCACTTGCAATGGTAAGCAAAAGCTCTATTATCTAATAAATTAGAGCTCCAACAATTAAGCTAAATCCAATATACATACCATGCAGCCATAGCCAAAGTAAAAACTCACACAGCAATTATTTCTTTTACTTACATAATTGTTTAGGGTAAATGAGTTCACGACAAATAAACTGCTATTGAGATAAAAATAATAAAGTTCAACATAAATTCAACCCAAATAATGTGACCATTCATAGTACAATAAGAGTACATAGTTAATAGAGCAACCTATCTATAACTCTAACTACGATTCCCATATCAAATATAACAAAAGTCTAGTAATAGTAGTCATGGAAGATTTTAATGCTAATGATTTATACAGTGAACCATAATTTATACCTCATAGGTACATGCTATACTCACCAACTTTTATCTACATACATTTATCTAGCAAGGAATAATAATTCCTCAAGTAAGCATACCATAGAGGATTCATGATAATTGTCAAGAAAATTTTGTCACTAAAACCTATAATACAATAGTATTCTACTGATATCAATCAGGCCTTGGTTATGATCACATAGTTTTCCACCATTGCCATTACACAATCTCATTCTTCACATATGTAGGAAAAGGGAAACTTAGGTTACAATGCAAACCTTAGAGTGATTGTCTTTCTAGATCAATTTTCTTTAAACTACTATACTACTTCCGTGAATACCAATAATGATTCCAACCTATTATATAGTACAACTAATGGTATCAACACCTCATACTGATTTCTATGTTGGATACTATCACTTATCCTACACCCAACAATAGTCTCAAGCCTATTAAAAAATTAATGAAGATATAAGTCATCGACTAAGGAGGTCTAAGAAAATGAGAAAAGGCAACATCAAGCCCTCAGTGAGCTACACCTAATGTATAAGAAGCCCCAAGGATTTATCAGCTACTCAAACATGGCCATCAAACGTGTAGTCTTCCAAGACTAAGGTTGTTTCTTCACATCCTAGTGTATAGTTTTCATGCATCACATCCACCTGTTCTAAGTGATCCATAGAACTTTCTATGACCATTCCTAATTCATACCCCAAGGGTACTATTTCATTTCCTTCAGGGAAAGTAACCTCCCCTGGAGTATTTTGCACTTCCGCTTGAAAGATGCTAGCAATAATTTTGAATTGAGGACAATCTAGTTTTGCATGTGCACTAGTGTTGTGAATCCTGCACCAATTATTCAATGGAACTTCAGCTAAATTAACTCTAGTAGTTTTCTTAGGTCCAGACTCTTGGAGGTCTAGGAGCATTACTATTGTTGAAACCCCTGTCATTATTATATCCTCTATCATTATTATATCCTCTATTTTTCTAATTTTATGCATTAGCCTGAGAATAGAAATTCTAATTCCTTAGGTGTGTTACCTCGGTAGTTTTAGCTTCTTCAACTGAGCAGTTATTTCTTTGATGTCTTCTTTTTCTTCTTGCACCTTTGCCACTACATTGTCTTGACTAGGGGAAAAGAATGAAGTGCCATTTACGTTTGGTCTATTTTTAGTAGGAGCATATCCTAGATATGGAACTATATGGTCATTTCCTTGAGGAGGAATCACATTAATTGGTGGAATCTGTAAAGGATTTGCTATTGGAGTAGGGTTTGTCAAGGCTCCATTGAGGTTTTGCATCTTGTTAGGCAGTGCAGGGGCTCCTATACTAGGTAGAGGACCATGTCCTACTTGTTTCATCTCAATATTGACCTTCACAGCCTCTGCATAGGCACCAGCTAAATCTGTCACAGTAGGGTTTGTTCTTCGTACAAACATGGCTGCCAAGGATCTAAGGCTAAGAAATAGACCAATAATGCTACATCTTCAACAATGACATATAGAGTTGTAATCCTAGAATAAGCCTTCTGGTAATGATCATTGAAGTTAGTAATGAACTCGCCTAATCTCAGTGAAGTGGTGATAGACTGTGGTAGCATCAATCAAGATCCTATATCTAGCTTTAAACACATTCTCTAGAAGTAGCCAAGAGTTAATGAAATTCTTAGGCAAATTCACATACCACTAGTATGCCTCTTCCCTTAATGAGTATGGGAACAGTCTATAAAATACATCCTCATGTTGTATTCTTGCTTAGAAGCAAGCTTCTTTAAAAGTTCTCAGATGATCCTCTATAACTTGATATGGATGATATTTGGGACATAACTTGTCTGGATTCATTGGTAGATCATTATAAGCTACAAAGTGCATGGGTGAGTCATCATTAAAGAATGCCATGGGAATCTACATGGGGGCTACTAGTGGTGCAGGAAGAACAAGTCTAGGTTGAACACTAGCTGAATGCAGTCTTGGTCTCCCATTGGGTAATTCTTGCAAATACCCACTAGACCTTGACCTAGTAGCAGGCTGACGAGCTAGTTGAAGAAATTTAGGGTGAACTTTGAAGGTTTAGATTGGATCTTTGCAAGGATACAAACAAATTCTTTGTAGGAAGGGATATTTGAAGTTAGATTGCTCAGATGTTGAAATATTTATGCAATCTTTGCGGAAATGTAAATCTTTCAGTTTAATCTTGGGATTCGGATAACCCTCTACACATATCTGATCAATTATCCTTAAGGAAGGGATATTTGCAATCAGATTGTTCAAATTACAAAGTATTGATAGGATCCTAGTGGAAACACTAAAGCTTTTGTCTGGACTAAGAAATTTTGAAAGAACTCTTTATAGAGATACAATGGGATTCTTCTGAAGAATAGATTCCTTTAAATTTCAGTGATCTATGGCCCTCCTTCAAGTGCCAAAAACTTGTTGATGTGTTTGTTAGTCACAATAATAAGAGATAAAAGTTTACACTCAAACCTTTATTTATCTTGAAAGATATGATGAATTCTAGAAAAAATCATAATCCCAAGTCTTCGTTGGTCAGGTCTTGATCATTTGGCGTTACTTAGAGTTTGATGTGCAATACTATTTTTTAGTTTGGACCTTACGTATGATTTTTCAAAATTCTGCAATATGTTTTCAATAATCTAATTATCTATACCTGCTCTGCATATAGTCTCCACAATTCCATTAAACCTTACACTAATAAGCCAAGATTTTAGCAAATATGTGTCAATTTGACCCTAATTCTTAGCAATTCACTTGACTTTATCCCTTATTTAGACTAATTATGAAGATATCTCTAGATTTGATTAGTTCTTCTAAAACTATCTCCAATTTGAATTGATCTTTGCTTTTGCACCTTAAATTTACTCAAATATTGTGCCAATAAGCATATATTTCACTATGATTTACCATTATTTGCATGGATATTCAATATGATGCGCAATTCACCAAAATATGCTCTGGATATGCAATTATTTATAGTAATTCAACATATTCTCTCTCTATCTGCTTGTTATTTATCATTATTTTATAGTTATTTACAATTATTATGAAATGAAATGTCAAAAGATAGGGTTTAGAGAATGTAAATCCAAAAATTTCTTAACTTTGATCAATGGTCCACATACATACTCTAATACTTTCATGAAAAGGAGAGAAACCAAACCACATTTTGCTAGGAGTATCCACAACTACGCATAGTTAGTGCAAATCTTCAAAGGAAAAGATGATGACAATATGCAATTAAAGTGAATGCACTTTAGTTTGAATGGAACAATCCACCATTACACATCAGAAATCAATCAAAGACTACATAAGATTTATGATTAAGAAGTAATCTAGTGATCCATTTTCATTCAGTATGCTTTAGAATATGTACATCTACATGTGATCCTGAGAAAGAATCTTGGGAAGCCACAAAAGTTGCAAAAATATATAAACTTAGTGCTCACAAGCTCAACAATTCAATCCCCCTTTACAAATGATAATCAATATCTTTTTATAGAACAAGGATAAGATCATTTACAATGATCGAATGGTTAGGATCCATCTAAAATAACCAACGGTCAAGAGTTCTTTGACTATCAACAATCTAAAAGTGTGGCATGTGCTACCAGCTGGCAATTGTTAATAGGAAACAACTAGCAAGGAATATCACTCAGCATATTCGTAGCAGTATCCACTTGCATATCCTATTTGGATATATTGGATCCCTCTGTAATGACTACCCCTATGTCTAACTTCTTATAGAAGTCATATGCAAGTACCATAGTGTCTATCTAGGATTTTTCACCTACCTTGGCCTTTACTCTTGCATATTCCAATGCCTTTAACTACTCATCAAGGGATATTACCTTAACTAACGTGATTTCTACCCTCTTATCATATGCCTTTATCTTGACCTTCAATTCTGCCAACTCTTTCATAATATCCTCTGAAAAATGAAGCACAAGATCCTGTAGTGCTGTCTTAAATCTATCCATGAACATTTGCATGGATCCCTATTCATCAGGTGTCCCTATTTCTGCCATTGAATCATCGAGCAACTCCTCCAAAATTTTCATCTCATCTGATAGTAGGTCATGGACCTTATACTTATATCCCCTATCTTAGATATGCATGTCTTCAAAACATCTACCTCAAATTGTAGCTCCTGAATCCATGTGCTTACCTTAGGTAGTGTTTGGATGGTCACAATTTTATTCTTCAGGAGATCTTGATCCTTCATCTTCCTTATCTCTCTTAGCCTATCCCAGGCATAGTCACTTTGGCTGAGCCTTTGTCTAGATGTTCTTTTCAAGGACTCAGATCCCTCCTTCAAAGTAATCAAAGTGTGCCAAGTGGACAAGGATGTTCTTATTGCCTTTTCCCCTGCACTCATGAACTATGTGAACCATTTGTTCATGACTTGGGATTGATACTTTTGGGCATCCAAACTTGTTATTTCTTCTTCACTGACCAATCCCAAGGCAATAGGCATTTCTGTTATCTGCATTACAGATGTTAGCCCTGTAGGTTTAACTAGTCCTTTGATGAAAGTTTGAAGTTGAGCATTTTGCCCCTTCAACTCTTTATTTTTGGCCTTCAACCTCTTCATCCTGGCTGCTACGACCTCAATGCTCTCCTTGAGCTCCTCAATGTCTTGATCAGTCATCAAATGTCCCAAGTCAATGGTTGTGACTTTGAATTCTTTTGCACTTATTTTCCATTTGTTCTTATCCACAAGAGGAACAACCAATTGTGTTGTCCTTCTCCCTGTTGTAACATCTCTTTTTATTGTGGATATAGCCCTAGCCTTGCATTTGGGTTTGACACTATCTAATGTGAACAGTGACTTAAAGTCAAAAGGTGTCAGTTCATGTACATGAGGCTTACCTCTGATGCCAGCCATGACAACACATTTGATTCTGACCTTGTTTGGTTTGGTTGCTCAATTTGAGCATCATGTACCTCTATTTCTTTATCCTCATCATGCCTTCGTGGGATTACCTCTGGATTCTCTCCATGTTGAACCATATCCTAATCACCACCTTTATCCTCATGACTCTCCTCTTGTGCAGGTGGCTATTGGTTTGAATGTGATGTCTCATCTTGTTTATCTTGACCTAGTTCACCCTTAGGGTCACCCTTGGCCTATTCTTTTGGTTGATCCAGATCCTGAATATCCTGATGAGGATCCTCCAAGCCTGGCCTCTGACTTACCTCCTCATCAGTCTCCTTATCTCCTTGAGTTTGTTGTCCAGATGGGGATTTATGTTGTTCATGCCCTTCCTCATCTATCTGAACATCTTGTTGTGTACCCTTGGTCTGGATGACTATGTCCATCTATGTATCTTCCACATGTATAGGGCTATCCCTAACAATTTCTTCTTCTTCATCTCGATCCCTAGGTTGATATGATAAATCTATTATCTTTGAACTGGTAATGGTCTCTATTAGGACATCCATATGCCCTATTGGTACTTCTACTTTAGGAGACTTAGGCTTTTCACCTTCTTCACCATCATGTCCTCCTTGAGCTTCATCTCCAGTTGTAGGCCCAATATGCCTTAGCGAGCTCTCTATAGGATGGGCAGTCACATCCCTGGTTGTCTCATCATCAGTCAAATCAATGGTTTGACTTAGAGGTAAAGGCCGATTGGCTTCTTTTTCCAGTGCCTCTATTCTTGCCTCCCTGGCTAATTCACTTTTTACCTTAATGATCTCTATTGCTAGCACATTGTGTTGTAAGTCTTTAGCTATATGCAAAGTACAATCCTGATGCTCTCCAGTCAAAATGCTAGTTGATTTGTAGATAGACCCCCTCATCATTGAGCCTTGATATCTCTTCTATTTGGGGATATTTACTCCCTTTAACACATCATCATGCCCCTTATTCACCTCTACATACGTATGCTCTTTCTCCTTGGTTTCTGCAACCTTGGGTAGGGATATAGGAATGGCTGCTCGAGGCACATCCCTAGGAGGTGACAGTATGGTAGCAACAGAAAAACCCACTGCAGTAAACTCCTCTGTAGCTCCTGATGACCTTGGTTGAGCCAACTTGGTCTCCATGACTTTCCTTTTATAGATAAGGAAGTCATCAAAATTTGGCTCATCCCTCTCCTTCATTTTTCTCTTCTTGTCAAAGGTGATGGCCGTCCCTTTAATTTTTAGTTCATTCATTGTTCTATTAACCCAATTCTTGGTTATCCCCATCACTTTGGAGGTGACAACATCAATAGATGTTTCATCTTCCTTGGTCCAATCTAGGGAAGCTAGTGGCTCATTGTATATTTTCCTATCCTCATATTTAGGATCTAAAATATCTTCATCATCGATCTTGATTTGGGGTGGCACATCTGGATATCCGATATTTCTCATTTGGTTCAAGGTCAGTCTTTGATACCCACTCTTCCTTACTTCATACTCATCATCACAATCCACCCAATAGTCCTCCAGGTGGGTTACATGCTTATATTTCTTATTGTTAAATCTTTCTAACTTGTGATAAGGATCATAATCCCTCACCAAGGGGAACATCTGTAAGTGTAACATTTTCAGATCTGCCTCTGTCAGCTTTGCATTGTCTATTGACCCACACACAAACTAGTTTATGTCCAGAGGGAATTTTACATTTCCCCTACCCTCTTTCCTCTTATATGCTTCAAATGCTGGAATGATCTGTTTGACTACTTCCATTAGGACCACCCTATCTATTGGATACCTTGGAAGCATGAATGGGTTTCCAATGAAACCTTCCATCCTGATGTATGAATAATATGGGAATTGGATGAACCATGCCCCATGAGGGTGTATCCTCTCCTGATCTGCTAATGACAGCCATTTAGCTCTATCTCCTTCCATGAACCGAACTAGGTGCATTATAAAACAATCATTTACTACTTTAAAATGTTGAATGGACTACCTTCTCTCTAATTAAGGATAGTGCTCCCAAAAGGTTTTCTCATGCGGTAATTGCCCTAACTTACCTATAGTTTGCAATCCATCGAAGGTGGACTTGCATGCACATGTAAACCAAATATGAGGTCATGCAGAAATCTCTATCCTTCTTCCTCCATTTTACTAGTTTCTCATACATAGCATCGCTAACGATCTTGGCCCACTGCATAGTTTGCTTCTTATCAATTACCATATAGATCAAACAATACATCCACGACTTAAAGTTTCCTGAGTTATCCTTCCCGCTCATCCAACTGAGTAATATTATCATATATTGGATTTTCAGTGAGAAGTCATATTTATATAGATGCTGGGGCATTTTGGCTACAACCTTTGCTTTATTCCCTAGATCTCTCCATCCTTAGAAAATGACTTTCCTACAACTTGTCAGATTTCCATCATACTCTGCAGCAAGTGCCTTCAGATCGAACACATACATACTCCTGGGTGTGGGCAAATTAAAAGCGTCTGTAATGCCATCAACCGAGAGGTCAGCATACACCCTTCCTTGGTGCTCAATCCTTCGAGTTACCATATTATAGTGCTCTGCACACTCAACCACCAATTCTAAAGCCTCGGTAGCATATGGGAATCCTACCATGTAAAACATCCCTGTGGCTACTATATTCTTCAGAATGGGATGGTCTTCTCTACTCTGAATCCTCATTCTAAAAGTATCTAGATCTGTATGGCCACAGTGTGTATCCTCTACAAATCCATACTTACTGCACACACTCTTGGATCTAGGAAACATATCATCTTTGAACTCTGCATCACATTTATCTATACGGGGTTGCATCTTGACTTGTGAATTTAAAATGTCCATGTCTTAAACTAGGGCTTATGTCATGCTAGGGTTAATACTTTCTAATTTGTACAAGTGAATAAATAGGGCATTTCCTGGGGTGATATGCATGTAAAACCAAATTAACTTCTAATTTATCTAATTTCAACATTTTAACCTTTTACATGTGTAAAAATATGCAATATCAGCATGAAAACGACAAGAAAAGGTTTTGTCGTATACATACCTATTTGTGAAGACCTTAACCTGGTTGTACAGAAGTATTCTAGAAATGTAGTTAGCAGACCACCCTCAGTGTAATTCTATTCCTCGTTGCAACCTTGTCATAACAACTTACAGGCTCTCAAGCTCTCTATGTAGATTTTAGCTTTCAAATGCAATAATGTGAAGAATATGAGAGAAATTACCTCTTTAACTTAGTAAATCCTTCAATTTAGGGCTTATTAATTATTCCAAGTGATTAGGTGAATTCTTCAAGTGCAAACACGGGAGATCGCTACAGGTGTCTATGAGCACACTTTCAAATTTAAAAGCCAATGGCTTCCTTAAACAACATTAAATGCGAAAAAGGTGCATCTGGATATGAAAATGGATCTCTGATCAACATGTCCATATGGATTTGTCCATGTCACATCAGCAGGAGAATCAGGTCAAACATTGTTGACTGAAAGAAAGCCATCAAGCTTTAATTCCACTTAAAATATTCTAAAATAAGTGAAATATCCATATGGACACATGTCTTGAAATTACTAGTCGAGATGGGGACATGGATATATGAGAAAGCATGGATATTATGTAAATCTGAAATATCCATGAGATGAATATCCATGTGAGGTCATTAGGTTTAGAACTATGTATCGAGATGAGATGATGTGATGTCATCGGGACATGGATGTTTGGATAAGATATGGACCTTTCGAAAGATATATCCATGTGGTTGAAAATCCATATGACGTCAGCCACCTATTTTGATTGCTCTGAGTGAGGATTGAATGACTCCATTAGGATCTAGATACTTCAAAAGTATAAGGATATGGATATAAAGCAAGCACTAAATATCCATGCATATGATGTCAGCAGGTTCAAAATATTACTTTGGGGTGAAACTAGATGACATTACCCAAATGTGGATATTTTGGTATGGATATTAATAAGCCGAATATCCGTGTCAAAATATCCGGTATCAAATGTCCATCTATGGGTGTTTATGCTAAGTAAAATTTGACAGATCGTCACCCAGATTCATATATCTATATGGATATAGATATTTGGGAGGGATGAGATGTCCATGTCAAAATATCCATGTAGATGATTAGCACCTACTTTTCCAATGAAAATTTGATGGGCTCAAAAGAAAAGATAATCATTACTTAAACATTTCAAGAATTTTCACTCTCATTTATCATCTTCCACATTGGGTGACATGATATGATGTCATCAGGATATGGATGTTTGGGTAGCGATCATGATATTACATTGGTGTCCATATTTGCGTTGACCAAAACTTTGACCGCACATAACTTATATCTCCAAATTTTGACATGATTCAAAAGGCAGAGTTGCTCTAAATTCAATTCTCTATCCAATGGAGACCTTTTCTAGGAAACTTCCTAAACTTGGCCTTTGACCCTAATCAAGACATTACTTTTACCATACCGCCCAAAAGCAAGAAAACACACAAGCAGAAGCAAAAGGTTGGGTCCTTGTTTTGCTGAGGCAAAATGGGGCATGTTGTGAAACCTCACAACAACTTGCCACCAAAGAAAACAACCAAATTTCAACCCAATTTAGGAAGGAAAAACAAATCTAGACATAGAATTCCAGCCTTTACTACTCATGGATATCAGGATCAGTTCAAATGAGACCATGTTCATTAATGAAACCAGGTATAAGAAGGAATGCAAGTGTGCTCTGATTCATTTCTTTCCATTGGATAGGTTGAATAGGGTAGTAATTAGCATTAAGCTACATAGTTGGATTTAACCTTTTAAGACAAACCTAGATAGAGCCTTGTTGTCAGTCAAGTGTCCATAGCCCTAGCAAGGTTATCGCCTATAATTCCAATAGATAGAGCTCCACTGCTGGTCAAGCGTCTATAGCCCTGGTAGGGTTATCTAGATGACCTTAAGAGAATAAATTCATTTTCTCTCGATTTTCAATTTTTTTGTAAGATATATCATTTTAGCTCATTGTTTGCACAATAGTGGGATCTGTTGCCAAGGCTGGGAATTATAGTGGTAGCAAAGGTAAACCTTTAGATTTTTCACTTAATGCAGACACTAACATTTTCAACCAGTCCTAGGAACTTTAAGATGTGTTCATTTGATAATTCCTTAGATGACCTCTGTCTTGATTGATGAACATAGTTTCACAGAATAGATCAGCATATTAGAGCCACTGAGGCTACAACCTATGCAAAGATTTGGGGTTCTTTTGTAAATTCTAGAAAATTTGAGGCTTTCCAAAGTGGAAGGTACCAGCACTGTACCTGACCAAAACAGGGACTCAACAAACAAGAAGCTAGCACAACCAAGCAAAAACATACAAAGCAACAAACCACTATACAAGAAACTATACATATGTACAAACCTAGGACATCCTTAGATCAGGCCTGAAAGTAATGTTTAAGGAACTATCCATTGATAGGCAATGGAACATCCTCCCCTATTAAAATTTTTAACCTTTAGGTACTATCTCCTAGTATCTCTACTATTTGAAAGGGACCAGTCCATAGTTTATCAAATTTCCCATGGTTTCCTTTCTTCTCATGGGCTTTATCCCAAGATAGTACTAGGTCAGAGATCTTGAATGCTTTGACTCTGGCCTTTTGTCAAACCAACGTTTAACAATGTCTTCATGTTTTGAGAAGTGATCAATGGCTCGATCCCTCTTCTCCTCTAAATGTAGCAATTGTGATAACCTGACTTCCAATTTATCCTCCAAACCTAAATATTCTTGAGCAAATTGTAAGGTGGGGATTTTCAAATTGATGGGAAGGATAGGATCCACTCCATAAACTAACTGGTATGGATAATTCCTAAGGGATGCTTTAACTCTAGTTCTATCTACCCACAGGGCATATTTCAACAAGACATTCCACTCCCTAGGATTCTTCTCTACCAGTTTCTTAATGATGTTCAATAAATTTTTATTGGTAGACTCTGCTAAACCATTACCCTAAGGATAATAATTTGATGAGAATTTCAGTATTATGCCATGATCAAAAGTGCAACTAGAGAACTTTAATGACACAAATGTAGGACCATTATCACACACTAAGGCATAAGGAACTCCAAACCTGGTGATAATGTTGTCTTCAAGGAATTTGATCACATCATCAAATGTACATGCCTTGTTGCTCATTGCCTCTGTCCACCTGGCGCAATAGTCAGTAATAGTCAAAATAAATCTGTATCTAGAAGAAGATGGAGGATTGATGGCTCCTATGAAATCTATGCCCCATTGTGCAAATGGGTGCATTTCCATTACTAGCTACTGAGGTTGAACTACATATCTCTCTCTATTTGTAGCTATTTGACACGTATGGCAAAACCTGATATGTTCAGCTGTATCTTTAAAAATTGTTGGCCATTAATATCTAGCCCTTAGGATAGCATGGATTGTAGCCAAATGGGACCCACGAGCGATACCAAAATTGTCATGTAACTCACGTAGGACCTTGGCTGCTTCTTGCTTATCTAGACACTTGAGGTATATCCCCTTATATACCCTCATAATTATTTTTGAATAAGACTCCCCCTTTTATCATATAATTCTGGGCTTTGATCCTCAAAGCTCTTCTTTGAGATGCTTACAAATTAGATGGACATCTTCATGTGATCAAGATGTGTCTTATGCTTGAGTACCAATCCTCTTGCAAGTCCAAATCAACTGTATATTGCTAACTAATCAAGTTGGGATCAGTTTCAGCGATCATCTGGCTTAGCACCTATCCTCGAACTAATTTCATGGGAGTGATTTCCATTTCATACTCTTGTAAAAATGTGATACATTTAGCTCTTTTCTCCCCAAGTTTACTTTGCATCAATAGCATCTTAATTGCTGAGTCTGGCACTACAGCAATCACTTTACTTCTCAGGATGTAATGTAATTTCTTCACTGCTCTGACTAAAGCTAATGCTTGCCTTTCTACATCAATCTATCTCAACTCAACATCTCTAAATGGGGTGCTCATGAATGCTATTGGTTTTTCTTCCTTAATCTCACTTCTTCGAGTTAGAACAATAGCACAAGTGTGATCAGATGTGAAAGAATATATGTACAAATCCTTAGTATAGTCTGGACTGATTAACACAAGAGCATCTGCTATTGCTTTCTTGATATCCTTGAAGGCTACCTTATCTTTCAGTGTCCATTCAATTTTGACATCCTTCTTCAGCATGGCATTCAAAGGTCTCACTATCTCAACAAATCTTGTTATACATTTCCTGACAAAATTTATCTTATTGAAATAAGACTTCAATTCTCTCTTATTTGCTGGTAGTTGTAATTTCATGATGGAATCCACCCTATCAAGATCATAGTTATTCCATTTTCTGATATTATATGTCCCAATAGTTTTTCTGTGGTCACTCCAAAGATACATTTATTTGGATTCAATGATATGCCATATTGTTCACATTTCTAGAGAACCCTCCTCAGATCCTCAACATGATCTCCTCAACATGATGACCTACCAAACCTCTAAAAGCAATGTCCATGGCTCACTAGAACGTAGCACTAGTGCTAATCAAACCGAAAGGCATGTGCCTATAAGAAAATATCCCCCACTTGGTGGTGAAGGAAGTTTTTAATCTATCAATCCTATCAATCATGACTTGGTTATACCTTGAAAATCTGTCTAGGAAAGACATCATTCGTGCTCCATCCACCATTTGGAGGACTTCATCCAGGGAATGTAAAGGATAATTATCCTTCTCAGATGCTCTTTTTAGGTTCCTAAAGTCTACGCATAAGCATATGTCTCCATTTTTCTTCCGCACTGGGACCAAATTTGTGACCCATGTGGAGTGTCTGACTAGAAAAATAATTCAGGTAGCTAGTAATTTCTTGACTTCCTCAAATATGAGGGCATCTAGTAATGCATTTACTGGCCTCTGCTTCTGTCTAAATGGCTTGGCATCAGGTTTTAATGGAATCATATGAGTTATGATGGAAGTGTCATACATTTTCAACTCATCATAAGTCCATGCTATTACATAAATGTAATCTATCAAAGCTTGGGCTATTCCTGCCTTTTCAGCTGAAGTGCATACTTTGCCAATCAGGATGTTTCTTATGTCTTCACATTGTCCTATATTTATGGGCTCATACTCACCTCCATTTGCCTTAGGTAAATCCTTCTGCTTGATCATCTCATCTAAGTCAAATGCTCTTTCAAGATCTATCATTCCTTTTGGAATCCTATTGCTTTGTAAATCAATAATTTCTTCTTCATCCCAGGTCTAATCCTTGATATTGATTTCATCTACTATCCAAGCTTCAAACACATCCCTATTGGCAATAAGATCCAAAATGTGTTGATCATCATCAAACACTTAGAAGTTTGTGACATTATTTGGGATTGATGGTATGGATGTTAGTTCAATAGAGAATTTCTTCATCCCTGATATGGATAAAGGTTCCAGTGTACTGGCAGCTTGCACTAGAGCATCTGCTTAGTGATTGAACTCCCTTGAAATGTGAGTGATATTGAAAGCTTCAAAGCTCTCGATTAGATCCCAGACCCTGTGCCTATAACTGGACAATCTCTTGTAATTACAAGAGTATATGCTTCTTACCTACTTTACTACCAACTTAGAGTCTCCAAAGACATGAAGGATCTTCACCTTCTTCTTCAATGCAAACAATAAGCCATGAATTAAGGATTCATATTCAACCACATTCTTAGTGCATGGAAACTGTAGCCTATATGCAGCTAGCAATGATTTTCCTTGCAAGTTGATGAGATCAACTCCTACTCCATCTCCTTGCTTGGATTTAGATCCATCAAATCTTAGTGTCCAAGGTTTATCTTCAAGTGGACTTTTGTTCGGACCTTTCTTTTTCTTAGCCCTAGCCGCACTTCCTTCAACAATCCACCTCAGAGCGGATGGTCTGGATGGCATGAGCATCTCGTACGTTCTAGCAAATGGAGTATCTGGCAATTCAGGTATCAGGATATGATCTGACTGTGCTTTTGTTTGAAACAAGCCATCAGGATCTGGATCTCTAATTTGCTTCGCTAAGATCTGTACTGGAATGTACCTTGTAGTCTTAGATTCATCTTCTCCTACTTTATGATTCTGTTTGGTCACTTCAAGACCTGTCTCTTCTCTTTGAAATTCAATTTTTCCCAGGATTTCACTGGACATATTCAATTTACTTCCTAAACATAGATGCTCTTCTCTGTTCACTATGTCTAGGCATAAAGTGCAAGTAGTTTTTGAGTATGGAAATTCATGCAATCTACACCATCCTTCAATTAATACCTGCTTAGATGGGATCCCTTGGAGAATACACCTTTGGATTTTCTTAGACAAGAATTCTTCAAATATAGTTAAACAACTGCCTCTATCCTCATCTGACAATTCATAATCAAACTCCACTAGGCAGTCTGTCCCTGGTGTAATTACAGTTACTTCACTGCTATCATGCACATGACTGCACATCGGGACTTCCTCTATAGCGACAGCTGGAAGCTGAACCCTGTACACTCCTTGTTCAACATTAGTATACAATACCTCATTATTTTGATGATATTCTGTGATCATGTGTTTCATCCATGGCTCAACCTCGATTCAGATCTAATTAGGTATCCCTCTCTAGGGCAACCACATGTGTGAAAAATCTGTGGCCATGTATCCATTCAAGGTTTTGGACCAATCCTAACTTAACAACATACCATAAGTATTTGGAATGTCAACTACTTGGATATCAATGAAGTTTTGCACCCTAGGGCTCAACGCTAATTGCATATGAATGTGGGTTAACTCACCTACCACATTGACTTCTGATTTGTCCAGCTGGGTGACCTTTTTCAAGGAATTGGCAGGTGATAAACCTAAGAGCTTACATATTGATAAAGGCATCATTTGTAGATGCCCCAGAATCTACCAAACAATTGTGTAAATTCTTCCCAAAGATCGTTAGAGTAAGGAGAAAGGGAGGAGACTCAGTTTTTCCCTTGTACAATGACACTTGTGAGGTATCAGCGACATGAACCTAACCTTTGTCTTTAGGCTTAACAGGGATATCCTTATGTATGGAATCCTTGGTTGGGACATTACTTGGGATATTCACATTTACTACAGGCTCATCCAAGGATTTAAGAAAGGCCTTCTTTATCACAAGAGTCTTTAACAATTCAGACAAAGAAAAACTGATCTTCATTTTCTTAATTTCATCTACTAAATAAGTGACCAAATTGTTAGAATCATAAATCTCACTCATACCTTTTTCCAGTAGGGATGATGATGCGAAGTGCTACTCGTTCACCCTTGGTGGTCCTAGGTTGTTGTTAGCACACACATCCAGAGGTGTATTGAAATTGTTTGATGAAGGGGGTAAATCATAAAACACACAACAATAGAAATGGCACACAAAAAATAGAATATTTCTTTATTGATTTGAACAACTTATTACATAACAAAAGCTCATTTACAATCAGAGGAATCAATCCTCCATAGGCTGCAACACACTACAGCTACACATCACCAGGCTCTGGAATCTTCTTCCTTCTATAACCCCAAATCAGCTAGGGTTTCCGTTTTCCCACCTATTCTTGACTCTACACTTTCCCCCTTAACTCTACTACTACCCAGGGTTCCCAAAATAGTGATAAATAGCATTTTTTGGTGGCCTCTACCTAAATTTTGAAATTTGTAACTCCCTCCAAAAGTAGGTCAACTTCCGGGAAGCATAACTTTTGATCCAGGTGTCCGATTGACAAACTATTTTAAACATCAGAAAGCTTGCGATGTGAACTATCACGCTAGAAATCTGTAAATGGATTTCTATCAACTTTTTAGGATGTTATGGGATGTTTTAGTGCCTCATATCTCATTTTAGAAATTTTCAGGGGCTTTTTAAAAAACAAAAACTTAATATCTTTCAGCTCACAAATGGTCTTTGCCTGATTCCTTTGCCAAAGGTATTATATTTCTGTTATGAATCTTTCTGTAATTTTTCACTTCAATCCGTGCCCAAATGCAAAGTTGCCTAAAATGGTAGGTAAACTTTCCAAAACTGGCAGTTTGTTATTTTTAGCAGTTTTGGAAAAACTAAAAGTCCTACATCATTATTCAAGAGATTATGGAACCAGAAATACTAATTATGGAAAGAAATGAAAACAACTGTAATTATTTTGAAGCAACATCTTTTTGGGTGATGCAAGATTGCCTTTACACCACTGGATGCTCCTGCATCAGACACCTAGGGTAATTTGAGAAGTGACCCTGTCACGTCTCAAGTTTTTGTTTGAGGAAAACCCAAACGGTCAACCTCTGCCATAGACAAGCAAGAAGAATATTCAATAGGCCTTCCTTTCCATTTCACTAGATATTCTTCATATTTCCTGTTCTGAGTACTTCTTCCCACATGGCTATCCAAGATCTCTTCTATCCCCTCTATTGAAGTAGATGCCAGAATACTCCACTGTTCTTCTATTGGTCCATCCTCTATGCCACCCTCATGATATTCTGTTAAATTAACAATGTTGAACACAGGGGAAATATTGATCCCACTTAGAAGCTCTACCTCATATGCATTTCCTGAATCATGCTTCTTAAGGATTTTGCACGGTCCAAATTTCTTCATTTTTAACTTATTGTATGTTCCAATTGGGAACCTTTCTTTTCTCAAGTGAACCATGACTTCATCTCCTACCTGGAACTCCTTATATCTCCTCTTCTAATCTGTCTTAGCCTTGTATTGAATATTCATCTTATTAATATGCTTTCTCACCTCTTCATGCAAATTCTTTAGTTGTTCTGCAAAGTCTTCAGCCTCAACACTTGTCTTTTCTCCTTTGTCCAGCTTCCTTAACTCTGAAGCATTTCTTAGACTATTGCCATATACAATCTGGAAAGGTGATTTACCAGTACTCCTATTGACAGAATTGTTGTAAGCAAATTCTGCCTATGGTAAAATCAAATCCCATCCCTTGGGCTTATCTCCTACTAAGCATCGTAGCAGGTTACCCAAACTCCTATTCACCACTTCCGTCTATCCATCAGTCTGTGGATGGTGCGCAGAACTGAAATTCAAATCTGTCTTCAACTTCTTCTACAATGTCCTCTAGAAATAACCAACAAACTTGGTATCTCGATCTGAAACTATGCTCTTTGGTAGACCATGTAATCTCACCACCTCTCTAAAAAATAACTCTACAATATGAATAGCGTCATTAGTCTTCTTGCAAGGAATAAAATGTGCCATCTTCAAGAATCTGTCCACCACCACAAAAATGGAATCATGCCCTCTTTGTGTCCTTAGTAAACCAAGAACAAAATCCATACTAATATCATCCCATGGCTTCTCCGGTACAGGTAATGGCTGATATAGCCCTGTATTCTGACTTGTTCCTTTTGCCATTTGACACACTCTACAACTCTGCACAAATTTCCTCACATCTTTCTGCAACTATGGCCAATAATAATTCTCACCAACAATAGAAATGATCTTATCTCGACCAAAATGTCCAGCCAATCCCCCACTATGCTTCTCCTTAATTAGGTTCTCTCTCATGGAACGCCTCGGAATGCACAACTGGCTTCCTCTAAACAACGTGCCATCTTGGATTATGAAATCCAACCATTTTGTCTTGTCCAAAGGGACAGGTTCCAAACAAGCTTTCCAAGCCTCTGTAAAATCTGGATCTTCTGGATACAAACTCTTGAGCTCATCAAACCCAACAACCTCTATCTTCAATTATGTCAACAAATTTTGCCTTCTTCTCAAGGCATCTGCAACTCTGTTGGACTTCCCACTCCTGTACTTCAAAACAAAGGTATAACTCTACAAAAACTCAACCCATTTTAAATGCCTTTGATTCAACTTTCCTTGACTATTAAGATACTGCAAAGCCTGATGATCAGTATATAAAACAAACTCTTTTGGTAACAAATAATGTCTCCATTTCTTCAAAGCCTGAACTATTGCATAAAACTCCTAATCATAAACATAATACTTTTCCTGGCATCATTAAGCTTCTCACTAAAATAGGCAATGGGCTTACCTTCTTGACTCAAAACAGCTCATATAGCACTACCACTAGCATCACAATCTACCTGAAATACCTTATTGAAATCTGGAAGTGCTAAAACAGGTTGCTCTGTGACTTTCTGCTTCAATGTATCAAAGCTTTTGTCTACTCCTTTAATCCATTTAAACTCTTTTCTATCCCCTCTCATTGTCAAAGTTAGGGGTGCACAAGTGCTACTAAAATTCCTGATAAACTTTCTGTAAAAACTTGCCAAACCATGAAAAGATCGTACCTCTGTTGTACTCCTTGGTGTAGGCCATTCAATGATAGCCCTTACTTTTTTAGGGTCCATCTTAAGACCTTCCTTTGAGACAACAAATCCCAGGTATACCAACTCCTTTGCAAAACTACATTTCTTCAAATTAATCAATAACTTCTCCTCCCTCAGCTTCTCTAAAACTCTTTTGATATGCACTAGATGCTCATCCCAAGTCTTACTGAAAATCAAAATATCATCCAAATAAACAATAACAAAACTTCCCAAAAATTCTTTTAATACCTCGTTTATGAGCTGCATGAATGTGCTCGGTGCATTGGTTAGCCCAAATGGCATGACTAACCACTCATACAAACCTTCCTTGGTCTTGAAGGTCGTCTTCCATTCATCTCCTTCTCTGATTCGAATCTGGTGATACCCAGTCTTCAGATCAATCTTTGTGAAGTACTTGGCTCCACTCAAACAATCCATTATGTCATCCATTCTGGATAATGGAAATATGTACTTGATCGTGATCTTGTTGATGGCTCGAGAATCTATACACATTCTCCACTCTCCATCTTTATTCAGTGCTAGTACTGCAGGTACCGCACATGGACTTAGGGTCTCTCTTATCAGCCCCTTCCTTAACAGCTCTTGAACTTGTCTGTTCAACTCTTCACTCTCTTTAGGGGTCATTTTGTGGGCTGCCTTATTCGGTAAACTGGCTCCTAGTATCAAATCCATTTGATGACTTATCTTCCTCACCGATGGTAAACCTTCTAGTATGTTATCAGAGATAATGTCCTAAAATTCTTCCAACATATCTGAAACTTCTGCTGGTACATCTTCACATTTCTCTTGACTAATCTTAGGAATCAATGCAAAGTAATGACACTCATGCTTCATACCCTCCAAAAATTTCCTACCATCTACCAAGCAAATTCTGGCAGTACTACATACCTTTTCTTCCACATCTTTCAAGGGCTTCAACTTATGACGAACTCCATCCTTTGTTAGGGAATATGTGTTTGCACGGCCATCATGGACAGTGCTCCTATCATATTGCCACAGCTTCCCCAATAGCATATGACATGCATCCATCAGTATGATATCACATAGCCCCTCATCATGGTAGTCCCCAATCTTGAACTTCACTAAATACTGCTCATTGACCAAAGCTCTATGGTCCTTCTACAACCATGCAATCCGATATGGATGTGGATGCTTTCTTCTTGTCAACTTCAACTTGTCAACCATCTCCTCTGAAACAAGATTATCAGTGCTTCCATTGTCAATAATAATATCACAACACTTACCTTCACATTTGCACCTTGTACAGAATAAACTCTTCCTCTGATTGGGTTCTTTCTCCTCATTCAACAAAGTTCTTCTGACAACTAGCATTTCTCCCCTTTTAGCATCTTCAGAGCGCTCAAATTGCGCATCTTCATTGACATGTGTAACTCATGCATTACCTTCAAGTCTTCTATTTGTCCTTCCTTGATGTTGTGGACACTCGTATGCTCGATGTCCTTCTTCTCCACATTGGAAACAACTTCCTCTGAAACCTCCTCTTCCAGGTCCTTGCCTAGGTCTGCCTCTTCCTCTTCCTCTTTGCTCACCATTGTTCTGGTCACGAGGGCAGTGGGTATTATCTCCTCTTTGATTTCGACTGGTGCCGGCTTCTTCACTTTTCTTTGAATCTTCATTTCTGCTCCCATAGGGTCTTCCACCAGTCCTTCCACCTTGACCTCTTCCCCTTTGCATGCTGTCAAATCTTTTATTCAGCTTCTCTTCCACCTTCAGGGAAAACTGGTATGCATCTTCTATGGTGGTCATTCTAACCAAGCTCAACTCCTCTTGAATACTTGGCCTCAACCCATCAATGTAATGGGCTACCTTCTCCTTGTTGGCCTCTACATGACCAGTTCTGATAGTAATCCTATAAAACTCTTCTGTATACTCCTTAACAGACTTGTTGCCTTGCTTCAATCCTTGCAGCTTCTTCAACAACTCCATCTCATAGTCCACAGGAATGAATTGCTTCTTTAGTTTCTCCACCATTTGATCCCATCTGGTGATCTTTCCTTTTCCTCTTCTATTCCTCTCTAACTAGACCTCCTTCCACCAAATACTGGCATGGCCCTTCTGTTGCAAATATGTACTTAAGCAGTGTTTTCATTGATGTCAACATACTCCTGTTGTCATTGGTGTCAATTATATCCTAATTTGTTACCTGTATAGAAGACTGGATTGTTGAGGATATTGAGAAAATTAATAAAGATCAATGTATGAAGACTAGATGGCTATGAAGAGGTTTGTCTGAAGAAACTCTAGTTAAGATTTGAGAGGTTCGCATTAAGATCTAAAGAAGTTATGACCATATGAATAGAACCAGTTCTTGCAATATTCAGAAGATACAGAGTGATAGAAAAGAGGTCCACATTGTTCCGGATATGTCAAATGATGATCTATGGATTTCAAGGCAGGTTTGGGAAGTCAGTGTGTATCATCCATTCAAGTGGTTTGTGGTTTGGAAGTCTGTAAGAAATCTTTCTAATGTGACAGTCATGGCAGATAGTGTTCTTGAGGTTCCAGAGGAAGATGCAAGTAAATAAGATGATTTGGAGGAGTGTGGATGTTTTTGTTGAATTCAATGTGCTTGTGGAAGTCTCTGGATCATGTGACTACTATATTGGAGGTCCACATTGAGGTTTGAGCTTGTCAATAAAGATTTTCTTCTTGGTGTTGTTGTTCTTCCTAGTCTTGGCCGACCAGATGATTCAAGCATGTTGTGGATGTTCTAAAAGCAATCCTATGAAGTGTGGCATGTTGATCAAGGAAGATTCGAGTCCCAGTTATGTTTGGTCGATAGCTTAGTGATTCGCATTAAGTTAGTTGTTTGTAGTGCCGACCTTGATGTTCATTCCAAGGTTGATGAAGCATATAAATACTTGTTGATGAGTTGTGGAAAGTTATCCTTGTGCGGAAATATAAATCTAAAGAAAGGATCAAAAGCATAATAGAGGAGAGGAGTAGAAGAACAAAAGCAAAATAGAGTCAATATTTAGTGAAGAAGAGTTTGGAGGTAGAGCAGAAGTTTATGAGCATTCAATGAAACTGAACCAGGCATGAAGTAGATGCTATTTCTCAATTAAATCTTTCTATGTTAAACCTAAATTTCTTAGAGGCAGTGAGCCTCTCTTTTGAGTGGTGAGCTCTGGGTAGTGAGCCCGAAGGCAAGTGCCTTCTCATTCTTTTAATTACTTTTAACAAGGTACAAATCTTTGTGGGTTAACCCCCACTGTGGTTTTTGTAAGGAAAGCACAAGTGTGGAAACAACCTTCCTAATGTTAATTAAAAAGGGGAAAAATATAGACAGGTAGCTTTTAATTTCAATTACAACTCATTAAGATGCAAAAACCTAGAATTCAAAATAAACATAAATTATAACATAGAGAAAGACACCAGATGTACGTGGGAAAACCCTTTCGGGTAAAAAACCCACCACCATAAGAAGAGAACTTTATCATCAGTAAACTCAAAAAGATTACAACAAAGTATTTAGCCTTTTTGACCAGGCATCGATTCTCAGAACATGTCACTATTCATTTACTCTGCACATATACAACATGAACTCACAGTATTCTCCAAATCATTCAACCGATCTCTACAGATCAAACTACATATCAAACTATACAAAAGATCAGTTATTAACACTATACATGGTCGATTCAATTCCTGCAACCGACAGTTCGATTTAACCATTTTTTTTCATTCACAACCGTTTGCATCTGTGAGATACTAAATATCCCACATGCATTAGTCGTTGTTCATCTTTCTGGTTTATATACAAAACCACAAGATATGTCATTTGTCATGCACTTTTGCTGCTGACTCGACCATTGGTCTATCCGGTTGGGAAGACTCTCGTCGAACAAGCTTCATTAGGGTGACCAAGACCATTGGTGAGACAAGAAACTCAGTCTCACTGAAATCTGCCTATCAACCCGATACACCTATAGTAAAGCTTCATCGGAGTATCGAAGAGACCCATTTCGGGGTCTTTCTAATATTCTCTATCCCACTGATATGATGTCATCACTACCTTGTCAGAGATTTGGGGTGACGACTTCATAATCTCACCGAAGTGCTGTGTCTCATCGACTACCAGAGTCTTGTCAATGAGCTTATGTCAAACCGATACAAAGAACTGTCCATTCCGGTTCATCGAAGCAATTTGATCATGAACAAAGATGTCGAATAGAGGTTTCAAACAATAAAATTGAGACATAATATCTCTTCAATCTCCCACTTGACGAAGATTTTATTGTTACCTCCATATCAGTCTATAACTCATTGAGAATCATGGGAATGAAGACCCATTTCATTTGAACACCATTTAAACTTGGTCGTGCTCACAGGCTTAGTCAAGGCATCTGCAACATTTTCCAAAGTAACTATCTTTTCCAGCTTCAACTTTTTGTCTTCCACCATATCACAAACAAAGTGATATTGGACATCAATGTGTTTTGTCCTAGCATGAAATGTAGGATTTTTTACCAAATAGATAGCACTCTAACTGTCACAATTAATCTGAATTTTCCCTGCATCAAAACCCACATCAGAACACAACCTCTTCAACTAAATATATTCTTGGCATGCACGAGTAGCTTCCATGTATTCTACCTCTGTTGTGGACAAAGTGACAACAGCCTGCTACTTGCTCATCCAACTGATAGCACCACCATTTAACGTGAACACATATCCATTGGTGGATCTTCTACTGTTAATATCCCCTGCCCAATCAGAATCAACATATCTCTGAATGCTGATAGATCTATGAGATTCAACTGAGTTTCCATGATAGCATATAGCATAATCAGAAGTTTCTATTCAAATACCTCATAACTCTTTTCATAGCATCCCAATGTGATCTACCTAGATTTGCCATAAATCAGGTCAAAACTCCCACTGCGTGGGCAATGTCTGGTCTGGTACAGACCATTGCATACATTAGACTACTAACAACACTTGCATAAGGTACTTTCTTCATATTATGAATTTCATTAGAAGATTCTGGACAATCTTCAATAGATAGCTTCGTTCCCTACAAAACTGGAACAACTAGTTGTTTGCAATCAGACATATTAAATTTATCAAGAACATTGGTAACATACCTGCTCTGGCTGAGCCAAAGCTTTCTACTAGATCTGTCCCTTTTGATTTTCATTCCTAGAATGTACTTTGTTGCCCCCAAATCTTTCATTTCAAACTTCAAGGACAATTGGGATTTTAAATCTGAGATCATACTCTTACTATTGCCAATAAATAGCATATCATCAACATATAACGCAATTATAAGAATTCAATCACCTTCAGTTTTATAGTAAACACAATGATCAGATTTAGACCTCACAAATCCCAAGGATAAGACATACGTATCAAATTTTTGATACCACATTCTGGGAGATTGTTTCAAACCATAAAGAGACTTCTTGAGTTTACATACCAGATGTTCTTTACCTTTCACCACAAAGTGCTCTAGTTGGGACATGTAAATTTCTTCTTCAAGATCACCATGAAGAAATGTTGTCTTCGCATCCATCTATTCAATTTCAAGGTCATATGCCATTGTAAGTGACAACAGAAATCTAATGGACGTCAGCTTAGCAAAAGGAGAAAAAATTTCTCCATAATCAATTCCTTCCTTTTGAGAGTATCCCTTTGAAACCAATCTTGCCTTATACTTATCAATACTACCATCTGGACCATATTTCTTTTTAAACACCCACTTACAACCCATTGGCTATCTACCTTCAGGTAAGGGCATCAGATCCCAGGTTCCATTTTTCTCTAATGATGACATTTCATCATTCATGGCTTCCAACCAACAATCTGAATTAGGCATATTAATAGCCTCTTTCACAGTCCTAGGCTCATAAGTATCAGTAAGCAAAGCATAGGCACAACTTGTATTAAGTATAGAAAAGCCATACCTATCTGGTTGTCTTCTTTCATGTGTAGATCTTCTCAATGGCTGAGACTAAGGTAAAGGTTCTTGTTCTTGATCAGAACCTTCAGAGCTGCTGGAACTCTCCTTTAAATTGTCTACAGTTGGTGCTCATTGTTCCTCCTTTTTAGGGTTCAGAGGAATACTAACTTCACTCTTTTATTTCTTCTCTTCTGTCTTTTCCAGTTGAGGATCAATAACCAAAGGTTTCAGCTCTCTAAAAATTACATTCCTTTTGTAAAACATCTTTTCATTTACTAGATTCCAAAGCTTGTATCCTTTAACACCGACTCCATAGCCAAAGACACATTTAACAACCTTGTTATCCAATTTAGATCTCTTTACCTCAGGAATATGAGCATATGCCTCACAGCCAAAGACATGAAGATGTCTGAAAGAGGGCTTCTTACCAAACCATGCTTCCATAGGAGTGTTATCAACCAATGTTGAAGTAGGAGAATGATTCAGTAAATAACAAGGTGTAGTAATTGCCTCAGCACAGAATTTTTGTTCCAGACCAGCATAACTTAACATGCTTCTTGTTTTCTCCATCAATGATTGATTTATCCTTTCAGCAACTCCATTTTGTTGTGGAGTATAAGGCGTAGTCTTGTGCCTTTTAATTCCATGGTCTACATAGTACTTGTCAAAATCTGCAATGCAATATTCACTAGTGTTGTCTATTCTCAAACATTTAATTTTCCTACCAGTCTTATTTTCAACAAGATTTTTAAATTCTTTAAACTGACTGAACACTTCTAATTTTCTTTTCAAAAAATAAACAAATGCCCTTCTTGAATAATCATCAATAAATGATACATAATTTCTTGATTTAGACAGAGAAGGAACATCAACTGGACCAAAAACATCAGAGTGTACATAGTCCAAAACACCAAAAGATTTATGAGAACTTGAGTAAAATGAAACACGGTTCTGTTTTCCATATATGCAATGTTCGCAGAAATCAAACTCAAGATTATAATCAATCAACCCCTCTACCATGGTTTTTGTTCTTCAAAAATTTTGAACCTTTTTCATCTATATGGCCAAGCCTATGATGCCAGAGCATTGTTTTCTCTGTTGGAAGTTTAACTTCCATTGAGTTTGCATCATGTGTTACAACAGTAGTTTTTTCAGACTTTTCAGAGACAATATTACAACACACAGGTTTAGCATCTAATCTATATAGTGCTCTGATACGTTCACCCTTTTCCAGTACAATAGAACCTCTAGTCATCTTACAGCCACCATTCACAAAAGTTACTTGAACACCAGCATCATTAATATTTCGAGCCAGACCTAGTATGTGTAACACTCCATCGATTCCCTTTATTCTACCATCCAAGAATTAGATTCTGACTCTTCCTCGGCCAACAATTTCCAGTGTTGAATCACTTGCCTGGAACATCTTCCCACTAGCATACGGTTCATACTTTGTGAACCACTCTTTATGAGACGTCATGTGAAATGATGCCCCTAAATCTACTAACCATACATCTTCTTATGCAGGCGTTACTAAGGCTGCTACAAAGGCATCTGCATCGGTCTGAGAAGATTCAGTGTCAGAATTTTTCTTCTTCTTTTTCTCCTCTTTGCATTCTTTTTTGATGTGACCAGTATGCCCATAGTTCCAGCACTTCACCTTGGACTTCTTTCTAGGAGACTTTGATCTCTCCTTTGACTTCAATTTGGATTTTGTCTTCTTTTCCTTCTGATTACCTTTTTCCTTTGATATACCTCAAACAGACAGGGCCTCTTTGGCCATCTCAAAAGATTTCCTCCACATCTCTTCAGATAATAGTGAAGCAACAACATCTTTTGTCTTGAATTTAGTTGGTGTACTTCCAATAGCCATTAGAAGATGATCCCATGAGTCAGGTAAGGAACATAACAGAAGCCTACACTGATCCTACTCCTCTATTTTTACACCTACAGAAGCCAACTGTGCAAAAATCATATTAAATGAATTCAAATGGTCTGCCACAGATGCACCTTCATCCATCTTCAAGGAGTATAACTTCTTTCTCAAGAAAAGTTCATTCACCAAGGACTTGCCCTGATAAATATCTCCCAATTTCTTCCACAGAGAATTTGTAGTGGGCTCCTCATGGATGTTCAACAGAACAGCAAGACTTAATCTTATCAGTCCTCTGGCTTTCCTGTCTGCTAAGTCCCAATCTTCTTGCTTCATGCCTAAGGGTTTAGTCCCAAATATAGCAACCTACAGATCTCTATCGACCAACATATCTTCAACCTTAAGTTTCCACAACTCAAAGTTTGTGCCATTGAACTTCTCAATGTCTATCTTTCCTGATGTGCTTGTCATCTTAATTTGTAGGTAAGACACAATAGACCTCTACAGAACCCCCACTTGCAGAACTAACACAAAAAACCCAACCTACCCATAAGGATAACACAACTGGCCAAGCTCTGATACCACTTGTAAGGAAAGCACAGGTGCAGAAACAACCTTCCTAATGTTAATTAAAAAGGGGACAAATGTAGACAGGTAACTTTTAATTTCAATTACAACTCATTAAGATGCACAAACTTGGAATTTAGAATAAACATAAATTATAACACAGAGAAAGACACCAAATGTACGTGGGAAAACCCTTTCGGGTAAAAAAACCCACCACCACAAGAAGACAATTTTATTATCAGTAAACTCAAAAAGATTACAACAAAGTATTCAGCCTTCTTGACCAGGCATTGATTCTCAGAACATGTCATTGTTCATTTACTCTACATGTATACAGCATGAACTCACATCGTTCTCCAAATCATTCAACCGATCTCTATAGATCGAACTACATATCAAACTATGCAAAAGATCAGTTATTAACACTATACATGGTCGATTTAGTTCTTGCAACTGACGGTTTGATTTAACCATTTTTTTCATTCACAACCGTTCGCATCTGTGAGATACTAAATATCCCACATGCATTAGTCATCATTCATCTTTCTGTTTTATATACAAAACCACAAGATATGTCATTCATCATGTACTTTTGCTGCCAGCTTGACCATTGGTCTACCTGGTTGGGAAGACTCTCATCGAACAAGCTTCATTGGGGTGACCAAGACCATCAGTGACATAAGAAATTCAGTCGCACCGAAATCCTCCTGTTAGCCCGATACACCTACAGTAAAGCTTCATCAGAGTATCGAAAAGACCCATTTCTGGGTCTTTCTGATATGCTCTATCCTGTCGATATGATGTCATCACTACCTTGTCAGAGTATTGGGGTGACAGACTTCAGAGTCTCACTGAAGTGTTGTGTCTCATCGATATAGGAGTTTCGGGGTGACAACTACTAGAGTCCTGCCGATGAGCTTCTGTCAACTAATACAAAGAACTGTCCATTCCGGTTCATCAAAGCAATTCGATCATGAACAAAGATGTGAATAGAGGTTTCAAACAATAAAATTGAGACATAATATCTCTTCAATTTTCCCTTAACTAGATTTCCATATAAAAAATTCTGGTGTTCTGTGTTCATTTGTTTCTGTTCATGTGTTGATGATTCATGCTTTAAATATTTACATCATTAATCAGTTTTGCATGATAAAGAAATAATTGTAAGAGTTAAAGATTTGGGATAACTGATTCACCCCCCCTTCTCAATTGTCCGACCTAATTCCAACACCTTCAATTTTGTTTTTGCAAACTTGACCCGATCTGGGTCTTCCACATCTTCATACTCAAAATATTCTTCCATGTCATTGATCCAATCAATAAGCTGTTCTAGATTCAAATCTCCAGAATATGTAGAAACTTTGGTCCTAGGCCTCTTTCCAATCTTAGAAATGACCCTCAACAACCTAACTTCTGTAGGATCTCCTGCAACTTCTTCTTCCTTAGATAGCTCCTCTTCCACTTCATCCTCGCTTTCTTCTCTTGTTCTTGGCTAAAACCCTCTTCTCAGCTCCTCTTGCAATGCATCGATTTGTCTTTGCAAGGATTCAAAACCATCTTCTATCAAAGCATTCCTCCCAATATGATTTCTTCATGGAGGCATCTTGATCTGTGCAGCAAACCCACAACCTCAGGTCCTGGTGCAAATTGCCTCACGATTGGCGATCTATCTACACACTCAAGAACCCTTGCTCTGATACCACTTGATGAAGGGGGTAAATCATAAAACACACAACAATAGAAATGACACATAGAAAATATAATATTTCTTTATTGATTTGGACAACTTATTACATAGCTCATTTACAATAAGAGGAATCAATCCTCCACAGGCTGCAACACACTACAACTACACATCACCAGGCTCTAGAATCTTCTGCCTTTTGTAACCCAAAATCAACTAGGGTTTCTATTTTCCCACCTATTCTTGACTCTAAACTTTCCCCCTTAACTCTACTACTGCCCAGGGTTCCCAAAATAGTCATAAATAGCACTTTTTGGCGGCCTCCAGCTAAATTTCAAATTTTGTAACTCCCTCCAAAAGTAGGTCAACTTTTGGGAAGCATAACTTTTGATCCGGGTGTCTGATTGACGAACAATTTTAAGCGTCAAAAAGCTCACGATATGAACTATCACACTAGAAATTTGTAAACAAATTTCTATCAACTTTTTAGGATGTTATGGGATGTTTTAGTGTCTCATATCTCATTTCAGAAATTTTTAGGGGCTTTTTGGAAAACAAAAACTTTAATATCTTTCAGCTCACAAATGATCTTTGCCTGATTCCTTCACCAAAGGTCTTATATTTCCATTATGAAGCTTTCTATAAGTTTTCACATCAATCCGTGCCCAAATACAAAAGGTAAACTTTCCAAAACTGGCAGTTTGCTATTTTTAGCAGTTTTGGAAAAACTGAAAGTCCTACATCATTATTCAAGAGATTATGGAACCTGAAATACTAATTGTGGAAAGAAATGAAAACAACTGTAATGATTTTGAAGAAACATTTTTTGGGTGATGCAAGATTGCCCTTACACCACTGGATGCTCCTGCATCATTGTTTGGTGCAATTAAACTTGTCAACGGGCCAGGAGGCATGTTGTTGTTATTTCTGAGGTTATAATTATGTCCCCTTTGATACTACTGAAAAGCATGCACCTCATCTGGTTCTTGTTTGGGTTCATTATCTTGCTCATAAGGAAATGTGTAGTCTTCTAAGACTAAGGTTGTTTCTTCACATCGTAGAGTATAGTTTTCATGCATCACATCCACTTGTTCTAGGTGATCCATAGAACTTTCTATAACCATTGTTGATTCATACCCCAAGGGTACTATTTCATTGCCTTCAATGAAAGTAACCTCCCTTGTAGTATTTTGCACTTCTTCTTGAAAGATGCTAGTAGCAATTTTGAATTGAGGATAATCTAGTTTTGCGTGTGCACTGGTGTTGTGAATCCTGCACCAATTATTCAATGCAACTTCAGCTAAACTAACTCTAGTAGTTTTCTTAGGTTTAGGAGGTCCTTGATTGCACAAGGGTGATGGCAATGTTCCATTATTTGGCTGAGTATTCCAGACTCTTGGAGTTCTATGAGCATTACTATTGTTGAAACCCCTGTCATTATTGTATCCTCTGTCAGGATATCCTCTATCATTATTATATCCTCTATTTTTCTGATTTTGTGCATTAGCAGGTGAGAATAGAAATTTTGATTCCTTAGGTGTGTTACCTTGGTAGTTTTAGCATCTTCAACTGAGCAGTTATTTCTTTGATGTCTTCTTTTTCTTCTTGCACCTTTGCCACTACATTGTCTTGACTAGGGGAAAAGAATGAAGTACCATTTCTGTTTGGTCTGTTTTTAGTAGGAGCATATCCTGGATATGGAACTGTATGGCCATTTCCTTGAGGAGGAATCACATTAATTAGTGGAATCTGAAAAGGATTCGCTATTGGAGCAGGGTTTGTTAAGGCTCCATTGAGGTGTTGCATCTAGTTAGGCAGTGCAGGGGTCCTATGCTAGGTAGAGGACCATGTCCTACTTGTTTCATCTCAGTATTGACCTTCACGGCCTTTGCATAGGCACCAACTAAATCTGTCACGATATGGTTTGTTCTTCTTACAAACATGGTTGTTAAAGGATCTAAGGCTGATAAATAGACCAATAATGATGCATCTTCAGCAATGACATATGGAGTTGTAAGCCTGAATTAAGCCTTCTCGAAATGATCATTAAAGTTAGCAATGAACTCGCCTTCCCCTCGCTTAATCTTAGCAAAGCGGTGATAGACTGTGGCAACATCAATCGAGATCCTATATCTAGCTTTAAACGCATTCTCTAGTAGTAGCCAAGAGTTAATGGAATTCTTAGGCAAATTCACATACCACTGGTATGCCTCTTCCCCTAATGAGTATGGGAACAGTCTACAGACTACATCCTCATGTTGTATTCTTGCTCGGAAGCAAGCTTCTTTAAAATTTCTTAGATGATCTTCTGCATCTTGATATGGATGATATTTGGGACACAACTTGTCTGGATTCTTTGGTAGATCATTATAAGTTGCAAAGCACAAGGATGAGTTATCATTAAAGAATGCCATGGGAATCTGTAGGGGGGCTATTGGTGGTGTAGGAACAACAAGTCTAGGTTGAACACTAGCTAAATGTGGGCTCGGTCTCCCAGCGGGTAATTCTTACAAAGATCCACTACATCTTGACCTAGTAGTAGGTCGATAAGCTAGCTGAAGAAATTCAGGGTGAACTTTGAAGGTTTAGACTAAATCTTTGCAAGGATATAGGAAAATTCTCTATAGGAAGGGATATTTGAAGTTAGATTGCTCAGATGATAAAATATTTATGCAATCTTTGTAGAAATGTAAAGATTTCAGTTTAATTTTGGGATTCGGATAACCCTCTGCAAATATCTAGTCAATTATCCTTAAGGAAGGGATATTTACAGTCAGATTGCTCAAATTATAAAGTATTAATAGGATCCTAGTGGAAACACTAAAGCTTTAATCTGGACTGAGAAGTTTTGAAACAACTCTTTACATAGATATAGTGGGATTCTTCTGAAGAACATATTCCTTTAAATTTTGGTGATCTATCACCCTCCTTCAAGTGCCAAAAACCTATTGATGCATTTGTTAGTCACAACAAGAAGAGATAAAAGTTTACACTCAAACCTTTATTTATCTTGAAAGATATGATGAATTCTAGAAGAATTCACAATCCCAAATCTTCGTTGGTCAGGTCTTGACCATCTGACATTACTCAGAGTTTGATGTGCAATGTTGTTTTCCAGTTTGGGGCCTTACATATGATTATTCAAAGTTCTGCAATATGTCTTCAATTATCCAATTATTTGTACCTACTCTGCATATATTCTCCACAATTCCATTAAACCTTACACTAATAAGCCAAGATTTAAGCAAATATGTGTCAATTTGACCCTAATTCTTAGTAATTCACTTGACTTTATCCCTTATTTAGACTAATTATAAAGATATCTCTAGATTTGATTAGTTCTTCTGAAACTATCTCCAATCTAAATTAATCTTTGCTTCTGCACCTTAAATTTACTCAAATATTGTGGCAATAAGCATATATTTCACTACGATTTGCCATTATTTACATGGATATTCAATATGATGTGCAATTCACCAAAATATGCTCTAGATATGTAAATATTTATACTAATTTAGCATATTCTCTCTCTATTTGCTTGTTATTTATCATTATTTTGCAGTTATTTATGATTATTATGAAATGAAATGCCAAAAGATAGGGTTTAGAGAATGTAAATCCTAAAATTTCTTAACTTCGATCAATGGTCGACATACATACTCTGATAATTTCATGAAAAGAAGAGAAACCAAACCACGTTTTGCCAAGAGTATCCACAAATACGCGCAATTAGTACAAATCTTTAGAGGAAAAGATGATGACAATATGCAATTAAAGTGAGTGCACTTCAGTTTAAATGCAACAATCCACCATTACACATCAGAAACCAATCAAAGACTACATAAGATTTACGATTAAGAAGTAATCTATTGCTCCATTTTCATTTAGTATGCTTTAGAATATGTACATCTACATGTGATCCTAAGAAAGAATCTTGGGAAGCCACAAAATTTACAAAAATATACAAACTTACTGCTCACAAGCTCAACAATTCAATCCCCCTTTACAAATGATAATCAATATCCTTTTATAGAACAAGGATAAGATCATTTACAATGATCCAATGGTTAGGATCCATCCAAAATAACCAATAGTCCAGATTTCTTTGACCAAGTCAAAAATCCAAAAGAGTGGCACGTGCTGTCAGCTGGCAACTGTTAATAGGAAACGACTGGAAAGGAATATCCCTTGACATATTCACAGCAACATCCACTTGCATATCTTATTCGGATATATTAGATCCCTCTGTAATGACTACCCCTGTGTCTAACTTCTTATAGAATTCATATGCAAGTACCATAGTGTCTATTTGGGATTTGTCACCTACCTGGGCCTTTACTCTTGCATATTCCAATGCCTTTAACTCTTCATCAAGAGATATTAGCTTAACTGACCTGTTTTCTACCCTATTATCATACGCCTTTATCTTGACCTTCAATTCTACCAACTCATCCATAATATCCTCCAAAAACTAAAGCACAAGATCCTGTAGTGCTAGCTTAAATCTATCCATGAACGTCTACATAGATCACTGTTCATCAGGTGTCCTTGTTTCTACTATTGAATCACCGAGCAGCTCCTCAAAAATTTTCATCTCATATGATAGTAGGTCATGGACCTTTATACTTATATCCCCTATCTTAGATATGTATGTCTTCAAAACATCTACCTCAAATTGCAGCTCTTGAATCCATGTGCTTACCTTAGGTAGTGTTTGGATGGTCACAATTCTATTCTTCAGGAGAACCTAATCCTTCATCTTCCTTATCTCTCTCAGCCTATCCAAGGCATAGTCACTTTGGCTGAGCCTTTGTGCAGATGTTCTTTTCAGGGACTCGACTCCCTCCTTCAAAGTAACCAAAGTGTGCCAACTGGACAAGGATGTCCTTATTGTCTTTTCCCCTATACTCATGAACTGTGTGAACCATTTGTTCATGACTTGGGCCTGATGCTTTTGGGCATCCAACCCTGTTATTTCTTCTTCACTAACCAAAGCCAAGGCAATAGGCCTTTCTATTGTCTGCATTGCAGATCTTAGCCTTGTAGGTTTAACTAGTTCTTTGATGAAAGTTTGAAGTTGAGCATTTTGCCCCTTCAACTCTTTATTTTTGGCCTTCAGTCTCTTCATCCTGGCTGCTATGACCTCGGTGCTCTCCTTGAGCTCCTTAATGTCTTGATCAATCGTCGAATGTCCCAAGTCAATGGTTGTGACTTGTAATTCATTTGCACTTATTTCCCCTTTGCTCTTATCCACAAGAGGAACAACCAATTGTGTTGTCCTTTTCCCTATTGTAACATCTCTTTTTATTGTGGATATAACCCTAGCCTTGCATTTGGGCTTGACACTATCTAATGTGAATAGTGACTTAAAGTCAAAAGGCATCAGGTCATGTATAGGAGACTCTACCTCTGATGTCAGCCATGACAACACATTTGATTTTGACCCCGTTTGGTCTGGCTGCTCAATTTGAGCATCATGTACCTCTATTTATTTATCCTCATCATGCCTTGGTGGGATTACCTCTAGATTCTCTCCATGTTGAACCATATCTTGATCACCACCTTTATCCTCATGACTCTCCTCTTGTGCAGGTGGCTGTTGGTCTGGATGTGATGTCTCATCTTGTTTATCCTGACCTACTTCACCCTTAGGGTCACCCTCGGCCTATTCTTTTGGCTGATCCGGATCCTAAATATCTTGATGAGGATCCTCCACGGCTGGCCTCTGACTTACCTCCTCATCAATCTCCTTATCTCCTTGAGTTGGTTGTCCAAATGGGGACTTATGCTATTCATGTGCTTTCTCATCTATCTAGACATCTTGTTGTGTACCCTCGGTCTGGATGTCTATATCCATCTGTCTATCTTCCACATGTATAGGGCTGCCAATAACAATTTCTTCTTCTTCATCTCGATCCCCAGGTTGATATTGTTAAATCTATTATCTTCAGAATGGTAATGGTGTCTATTAGGACATCCAGATGCCCTATTGGTACTTCTACTTTAGAAGACTTAGGCTTATTACCTTCTTCACCATCATGTCCTCCCTAAGCTTCATCTCCAACTATAGGGCCAGTGTTGCAAGTATGAGGTGAGCCAGTGTTGTCATTGATGTCAACATACTCATATTGCATTGACAAGAAGGATTGGATGAGCTGTGTGCTGAGGATATTGAGAAAATTAGCCTCAGTCAGGAACAGTGAAGAACCGTGATGAGAAGAAGGCAAATGTATTGTATAGGTTGAGAACCGGAGGATGCAGATTAAAGGGTTTGTAGATATGAGTCTTGAGATGCTTCAGTTAAGATTTCAGAGGTCCGCATGAAGATCTAAAGGAGTTGTGGCTGTCGGTGTAGAACCGGTTCTGGCAAGTATTCAGAGGTGACAGAGGATCACAAAAAGGTCCGGTGAGGTCCGAAACTGTATAATCCTAATCTGCGGATTGGAAGGAGTCTTTGGGATGTCCTTGTGATGTGCCATCTCAAGTTGTGTATGATTTGGAGGTCCGGAAGTACCTCTTGCATTATGACAGTGGCGACAGACAGTGTTCTTGAAGTTTCGGATAAGGAAGAGAAGAGATTCCAGTAAGTAAAGAAAGTGCAGATGTACCTGGTCATTCAGGCAGGCTTGTGAAGGTTCTTGGATCATGTTGAGGTTGTGTTGTTGGTCCGCATTGATAGTAGAGCCCAGAATTGAAGTTATTCTTCCAGATGAAGTTCTTGCTCTGTTTAGCCGACCGGATGAGTTGTTCATCCTGCGAATGTTCTTGTGGTGGCCGACTGGATGTGTTATTCATCTTGCGGATACTCTTATGGTTGTTTTCTGACTTAGATGTTTGTTCCTAAGTCGATGTCTTGTATAAATAACGGTTTGTGAGTTCATTTCGAAGTGTGGATTGTGTGGATGAGTGTGGCATAGCGAAGAGAAGTGCGAAAGGCAGAGCAGAGGTTTTTGGGCTTAAATGGAACTGATCCAGACATGGTAGAGATGTCATTCTCCAGTTCAAGATTGTGATTCTTATCACTTTGTAGACAGTGTGTCTCCTTGTAGGCAGTGGGCCTCTTTGTGAGCAGTGTGCTCGGGCAGTGAGCCCTAATTGGCAAGTGCCATTCTTTTTCTTATTCTTCTAACAGAGAATAATCCTTGGGTTAATCACCCCGTGGTTTTTCCCTTAATCGGGTTTTCCACGTCAAAATCTTGGTGTTCAGTGTGTTGATGTTTATCTGCTCTTGTGTTTATGTATTATGCTTTCATGGATGATTAATTGATATGCTGTTAACTAACAACGAAGAATCAAGTGTTTGAAAGAACAAGAAGTTTTATACAACTGATTCACCCCCCCCCCTCTTAGTTGTATGCCTTAAATCCAACAATTGGTATCAGAGCCAAGTTCCTCTGAAAGGAGCTTAACTGCTTGAGGAGATCCAGGATGTCGTCATACAAGAAGGATAGTCTGAAGTTCGATGGAACCAACTTCACTCTCTGGAAAGGTCGCATGAAGTGTCACTTGGAATGTATGGGAAAAGCATACTTGGCTATGGTCTCAAAACCATATGTACCTCCACAAGGTGGTCCGACAACTCTGAATGAAATCACAGATGCTGAAAATAATCTGCGGACCAAGGAAGCCCTACTAAGCGCATTGAATGATTCAGATCTCTCAAATGTTATTGACCTACCAACTGCATATGAGATCCTGACTAAACTGGAACTTCTGTATGAAGGAGATGAGTTTGTCAAAAGTGCAAGGTTGCAAAGTCTGAAAGGGAAATTTGAAAGATTGAAGATGAGAGATGATGAAAACATCACTACCTTTATGCCAAGAGTGAATGAGCTGGTATGTGGAATTAGAAATACTGGTGGAACTCTAGATGAAAATGAGATTGTCTGCAAAATCCTAAGATCCCTTCCTGCTGCCTACAAAATCAAGGTTGCTGCCATTGATGAATTCAGAGCCCACACAACTGTCACAAGAGAACAACTGGCTGGCAAACTAGCTACATTTGAAATGACCGAGTTTGGAGATGATCCTCCCAAGACTAAATCTGCTTTCAAAGCCAGTGCCTATGTGAAAGGCAAACAGAGATTTGATCCGGGAGAAAACTCATCAAGGAAGATGTCATGGTATGATCAAGCAAGAAGAGACATGGAAGAAGAAGAAGCAGAAACAGCTCAACTTGAAGCCCTCATTGCAAAGAGACTGCCAAGAGGATCCGGTAAGTATGAAGGAAAACTACCCTTTAAGTGTTTCAACTGCAATAAGATTGGTCATTTTGCTTCAAGATGTCTGGAAAGATCTGCAAGGTCTAATACTAACAGACAAAGGTTTCAAAAGAACTGCTATTATGTTCATGAAGAAGATGACAATGAAGGAGTAACAGATGATGAATCAGAACTAGAAAGCAAATCCAGAAATGAATGGGTGTTTATTGCCATCAAGGAAGAAGATTCAATATCCTCTGAATCTGTCAATCACAAGGTTGTGGAAAGAGCTTTGGCTGCTCAAGTGGAAGAAAAGGATGATTGGGTTCTTGATAGTGGATGTTCTCACCATATGACTGGTGACAAGAATAAGTTCTTAGATTTGGAAAGGTATGAAGGAGGAATGGTAAAGTTTGGTGACAATTCTGCTGGCAGAATCAGAGGTAGGGGAACTATTTCCTTTGATGGAAAGAGCAAAACAGGTAATGTACTATATGTTGAAGGATTGAAGCACAATCTTCTCAGTGTTGGTCAGTTAGTGGACAAAGGCTATGATCTCCGGTTCAAGAATGGAAAATGCAGAATCTTTACAAGCTCCGGAACTGAAATTGCATCCGGTGCTCAAACAAAAGGTAATATCTTTCATCTGGTTGGTTCAAACAAAAGTTGTCTGTTTGCTCAAGTTGATCAGAGTTGGTTATGGCATAGAAGAATGTGTCATGTGAATTTTGATAACATCATCAAGATAAGCAATATTCAGGCTGTAAGAGACCTTCCAAAATTGGTGAAACCTACAAATAGTTTGTGCAAAGAATGTCAGCTAGGTAAACAGAGCAGAGTCTCTTTCAAAAGCAAAGATCAGTCTTCTACCGGATTGTTGGAATTAGTACATACTGATCTCTGTGGTCCGACAAGAATCAAGAGTCTGCAAGGTGATAGATATTTCATGTTGTTAATTGATGATCATTCCCGGATGATGTGGGTTACCTTTCTAAAAGAAAAATCAGAAGCATTTGAGAAGTTCAAAATCTTCAAAGCTATGGTAGAGAATCAAACCAGATTGAAACTAAAGTGTCTAAGGTCTGATAGAGGTGGTGAATTTACATCTGGTGAGTTCATTGACTTTTGTGAGAAGCAGGGTATAAGGAGACAATTGTCTGCTCCTAGGACTCCACAGCAGAATGGAGTAGTTGAAAGAAAGAACCGGACCATCCAGGAAGCTGCCAGGACAATGATGTTGGAAGAAAATGTTCCTCAGATGTTTTGGAAAGAAGCTATCAGCACTGCAATCTACACTCTCAATCGAGTTCAAATCAGAAACAACACCTGTAAGACCCCCTATGAACTCTGGTTTGGCATCACTCCTACTGTGAAATATTTCAGAGTATTTGGTAGCAAGTGTTATATTAAAAGAGATGAAGATCTAGGAAAGTTTGATGCTAGAAGTGATGAAGGAATTTTCTTGGGCTACTCCACTCAAAGCAAAGCATACCGGTGTTACAATAAGAGATTGAGGAAGATGATAGAAAGCACCAATGTGAAAGTTGATGAAGGAATTGAGAAGCCTTCAAGATTTTATGAGTTTGATGAAGATGATCAAGATGGTGTTCAGGTTCAAGGGACTCAATCCCCTCCGGTAAGTCAGAATCAACTTGATCCAGTAAATCAGGAAGAAGAAATAGGTCAGAATGAACCTGATCAAGGAGCAACAGTGCAGGATATTCCCAAAATTCCAAGGTATGTAAGACTAAACCACTCTGAAGATCAGATCATAGGTGACAGAAGCAAAGGTGTGCAAACTAGAAGGAATGTTGCTCAAAATCAGGATGAATGTTGTCTGATTTCAAAGATTGAACCTAAAACAGTAAATGAAGCCTGCAATGATGAAAATTGGACTAAAGCAATGAAAGATGAATTAATGCAAATTGAGAAAAATCATACTTGGGATCTTGTTCCCAGACCTAGAGACAGGAATGTGATTGGAACCAAATGGGTCTTCCGGAACAAACTGAATGAAGCTGGTGAAGTTATCAGAAACAAAGCTAGATTGGTCTGCAAAGGCTACTCTCAAATAGAAGGAATTGACTTTGAAGAGACCTTTGCTCCGGTGGCAAGAATTGAAGCAGTCAGATTATTTCTTGCATTTGCTGCCTTCAAAGACTTCAAGGTATATCAGATGGATGTCAAGTCTGCTTTCCTAAATGGTGATCTGGAAGAAGAAGTTTACATTGAACAACCGGATGGATTTCAATTGTCTGATAATGATGATATGGTCTGCAAGTTGAAGAAAGCATTGTATGGACTAAAGCAAGCCCCAAGAGCATGGTATGAAAGGTTGGATAAGCATCTTGTGCAGATTGGATTCAACAAAGGTACTGCTGACAGTAACTTATATTTCAAAATTGTTCATGAAAACATTTTGATTGTTGAAGTGTTTGTGGATGATATCATTTTTGGAGGAAGAGATAGTATGTGCAAAAATTTTGCAAATCAGATGAAAAGTGAGTTTGAAATGTCTATGCTTGGTGAAATGAATTTCTTCTTGGGTCTGCAAATTACTCAAACAAAGAAAGGAATCTTCATTTCTCAGACCAAATATGTGAAAGAATTGTTAAGGAAATATGGTATGGAAGATTCAAAACCAATGAACACTCCCATGGCAACCGGATGTAAGTTGAGCAAAGATGATGACTCCCCAAAGGCAAATGAGACAAAGTATAGATCAATGATTGGTGGATTGTTGTATCTCACTCAGACTAGACCAGATATAATGCAGGCTATTGGTCTTGTGGCAAGATTCCAGGCTGATCCTAGAGAATCTCATGTTATGGCAATCAAAAGAATTTTTAAGTACCTGAAAGGAACAATTGAGTATGGTCTATGGTACCCTAGAGATCTGGATTTCTCTCTTCATGCTTACACAGATGCAGATTGGGCAGGAGATGTGGATGACCGGAAGAGCACTAGTGGTGGAGCATTCTTTTTGGGGAAGAGATTGGTTTCTTGGCTAAGCAAGAAACAAGATGCAATATCTCTGTCTACAACTGAAGCAGAATACATTGCAGCAGCAGGTAGTTGCACTCAAATCTTATGGATGAAGCAGATGCTAAGAGACATTAAAGTTGAATATGAGGAGCCTATCACAATTTTCTGTGATAATTCAAGTGCAATTAATATTTCTAAGAATCCGGTATTACATTCTAAGACTAAGCACATATCTATCAAGTTTCACTTTTTGAGAGAACAAGTGAACAAGGAAGAAGTCAGATTGAAGTATGTTCCCTCAAAGGATCAGATTGCAGATATCTTTACTAAACCTCTTCCCAAGGACTCTTTTGAATATCTCCAGGAGAAGTTAGGGGTCATGGCCCCTCCGGTGATGAATTAGGATGCACTGATGTGCATCAGTCCGGTGGATATCACAGTCATATCTTGTGATCCGGATTGATGATGGGGAGCTGCAACTAAGGGGGAGCAGCTGGTATGATTCTGATGTATGAGAATTGCAAGTATGAGCCCTTTGCCATTGATGTCAAAGGGGGAGAGAAGACATGTGAAAAACAAGTGGTTGATGATCAAAGGGGGAGCAGTAAAGGAAGAGAAGACATGTGAAAAGTTGTTGTTGATAGGGGGAGCTGTGACAGAAAGGAGAAGTTCTTGTCTTGATGGTTTTTCACATCATATGTTGCCATCAATGACAAAGGGGGAGATTGTTGCAAGTATGAGGTGAGCCAGTGTTGTCATTGATGTCAACATACTCATATTGCATTGACAAGAAGGATTGGATGAGCTGTGTGCTGAGGATATTGAGAAAATTAGCCTCAGTCAGGAACAGTGAAGAACTGTGATGAGAAGAAGGCAAATGTATTGTATAGGTTGAGAACCGGAGGATGCGGATTAAAGGGTTTGTAGATATGAGTCTTGAGATGCTTCAGTTAAGATTTTAGAGGTCCGCATGAAGATCTGAAGGAGTTGTGGCTGTCGGTGTAGAACTGGTTCTGGCAAGTATTCAGAGGTGACAGAGGATCACAAAAAGGTCCGGTGAGGTCTGGAACTATATAATCCTAATCTGCAGATTGGAAGGAGTCTTTGGGATGTCTTTGTGATGTGCCATCTCAAGTTGTGTATGATTTGGAGGTCCGGAAGTACCTCTTGCATTATGACAGTGGCGACAGACAGTGTTCTTGAAGTTTCGGATAAGGAAGAGAAGAGATTCCAGTAAGTAAATAAAGTGTGGATGTACCTGGTCATTCAGGCAGGCTTGTGAAGGTTCTTGGATCATGTTGAGGTTGTGTTGTTGGTCCGCATTGATAGTAGAGCCCGGAATTGAAGTTATTCTTCCGGATGAAGTTCTTGCTCTGTTTAGCCGACCGGATGAGTTGTTCATCCTGCGAATGTTCTTGTGGTGGCCGACCAGATGTGTTATTCATCTTGCAAATACTCTTATGGTTGTTTGCCGACTTAGATGTTTGTTCCTAAGTCGATGTCTTGTATAAATAACGGTTTGTGAGTTCATTTCGAAGTGTGGATTGTGTGGATGAGTGTGGCATAGCGAAGAGAAGTGCGAAAGGCAGAGCAGAGGTTTTTGGGCTTAAATGGAACTGATCCGGACATGGTAGAGATGTCATTCTCCAGTTCAAGATTGTGATTCTTATCACTTTGTAGACAGTGTGTCTCCTTGTAGGCAGTGGGCCTCTTTGTGAGCAGTGTGCTTGGGCAATGAGCCCTAATTGGCAAGTGCCATTCTTTTTCTTATTCTTCTAACAGAGAATAATCCTTGGGTTAATCACCCCGTGGTTTTTCCCTTAACCGGGTTTTCCACGTCAAAATCTTGGTGTTCAATGTGTTGATGTTTATCTGCTCTTGTGTTTATGTATTATGCTTTCATGGATGATTAATTGATATGCTGTTAACTAACAACGAAGAATCAAGTGTTTGAAAGAACAAGAAGTTTTATACAACTGATTCACCCCCCCCTCTCAGTTGTATGCCTTAAATCCAACAGCCAGTATGTCTTAGCAATCTCTCTATAGGATGGGGAGTCACATCCCTAGTTATCTCATCATCAGTCAAATCAATGGTTTGACTCAGAGGTAAAGGCCGATTGACTTCTTTTTCCAATGCCTGTATTCTTGCCTCCCTAGCTAATTCACTTTTTACCTTAATGATCTCTACTACTGGCACGTTATGTTGTAAGTCTTTAGCTATATGCAGAGTAGGATCCAGATGCTCTCCAGTCAAAATGCTAGTTGATTTGGAGGTAGACCCCCTCATCATTGAGCCTTGATATCTCTTTTGTTTGGGGATATTTACTCCCTTTAACACATCATCATGCCCCTTATTCACCTCTACATCTGTATGCTCTTTCTCCTTGGTTTCTACAACCTTAGGTAGGGATATAGGAATGGCTGCTCAGGGCACATCCCTATGAGGTGATGTTATGGTAGCAACAGAAACACCCACTATAATAAAATCCTTTGTAGCTCCTGATGACCCTAGTTGAGCCAACTTAGCCTCCATGACTTTCCTTTTACGGATAAGGAAGTCATCAAAATCTAGCTCATCCCTCTCCTTCATTTTTCTCTTCTTGTCAAAGGTGATGGCCCTCCCTTTAATTTTCAATTCATTAATTCTTCTATTCACCCAATTCTTGGTTATCCCCATCACTTTGGTAGTGACAACATCAATAGATGTTTCATCTTCCTTGGTCAAATCTGGGGAAGCTAGTGGCTCATTGTATATTTTCCTATCCTCATATTTAGGATCTAAAATATCTTCATCATTAGTCTTGATCTAAGGTGGCACTTTTGGATATCAGATAGTTCTCATTTAGTTCAAGGTCAGTATTTGATACCCCCTCTTCCTTACTTCATCATCATCACAATCTGCCCAATAGTCCTCCAGGTGGGTGGCATGCTTATTTCTTACTAATAAATCTTTCTAACCTATGATAAGGATCATATTCCCTCACCAAGGGGAACAACTATAAGTGCAACATTTTCATATCTGCCTTTGTCATCTTTGCATTGTCTATTGACCCACACATAAACCAGTTTATGTCCAAAGGGAATTTTACATTTCATCTACCCTCTTTCCTCTTATATGCTTCAAATGCTGGAATGATATGTCTAACTACTTCCATCAGGACCACCCTATCTGTTGGATACTTGGGAAGCATGAATGGGTTTCCAATGAATCCTTCCATCCTGATGTATGAATAGGATGGGAATTGGATGAACCATGCCCCATTAGGGTGTATCCTCTCTTGAGTTGCTAATGACAGTCATTTAGCTCTATCTCCTTCCATGAGCCAGACCAGGTGCATTATAAAACAATCATTTACTTCTTTAAAATGTTAAATGGACTGCCTTCTCTCTAATTGAGGATAGTGCTCCCAGGAGGTTTTCTCATGGGCTAATTTCCCTAGCCTACCTACAGTTTGCAATCCATTGAAGGTGGACTTACATGCACATGCATAAACCAAATATGAGGTCATGTGGAAAACTTTGTCCTTCTTCCTCCTCCATTTTACTAGTTGCTCATACATATCATCACTAATGATCTTGGCCTAGTGTACAGTTTGCTTCTTATCAATTACCATATGGATAAAACCATACATCCAAGAATCAAAGTTTCCTGAGTTATCCTTCCCTCTCATCCAGCTAAGTAATACTATAATTTATTGGATTTCCAAGGAGAAGTCATATTTATATAGATGCTGGGGCATTTTGGCTACAGCCTTTGCTTTATTCCCTAGATCTCTCCATGTTGAGAAAATGACTTTCGTTCAACTCATCAGATTTTCATCATACTCTGCAGCAAGTGCCTTCAGATCCGGCACATACATAGTCTTGAGTGTAGGCAAATTTAAAGCCTCTTAAATGCCATCGACCGAGCAGTCGGCATACACCCTTCCTTGGTGCTCAAACCTTCGATTTACCACATTATAGTGCTCTCTGCACTCAACCACCAATTCTAAAGCCTCAGCAGCATATGGGAATCTTGTTGCATAAAACATCCTTGTGGCTACTATATTCTTTAGAATGGGATGGTCTTCTCTGCTCTAAATCCTCATTCTAAAAGCATCCAGATCTGTACGGCCACAGTGTGTATCCTCTGCAAAGCCATACTTACTGTCCATGTCTTAAACTAGGGCTTATGTCATGTTAGGGTTAATACTTTCCAATTTCTACAAGTGAATAAACAAGGCATTCCCTAGGATGATATGCATGTAAAACCAAATTAACTTCTAATTTATCTAATTTCAACATTTTAACCTTTTACCTGTGTAAAAATATGCAATATTATCATGAAAATGACAAGAAAAGGTTTTGTCATATATGTACCTATTTGTGAAGACCTTAACCTAGATTTACAAAAGTATTCTAGAAATGTAGTTAGTAGAGCACCCTTTGTGTAATTCTATTCCTCATCACAACCTTGTCATAACAACTTACAGGTTCTTGAGCTCTCTGTTTAGATTTTATCTTTCAAATGCAATAATGTGAAGAATATGAGAGAAATTGCCTTTTTAACTTAGTAAATCCTTCAATTTAGGTCTTATTAATTTCTTTGAGTGATTAGGTGAATTCTTCAAGTGCAAACATGAGAGATCGCTTGGTGCAGGGCACCATGTGAATTTCATGCCACCATGAGGAAATCTTGTAATATTTGAAGTCTTAATCATGTTATGAGTGTAATGAGGTCATGCTAGGACCATTTTTAATGTATTTAAGTCTTTGATTAGGTCTCTAGGTGGTTTTGTTGTCAAATATTGTCAAAATTGCAAAAGTGCAAGAAGTGGAATATGAAGAGTCACTTTGTAAAGGGAAGGGTTTTGGTCGTTGGAAACTCAAGGGGTAGGTAAAATAAGTGATTTAATATGTTTAAAAAACCTTGTGAAGGTGAGAAAGAGTGAAGGACATTGTATTTTGAAGCAATTTTTAATAAAAGTATCCTATTTGCTGCATATTCAATGTTCTTTTCTGTTGGTTTAAGGGTTTGAGAGTCTAAAAAGGGAATAAAAGGCCATTCCACTGATGGAAACTTTTGTAAATCAGTGGAATGGGTTACTTTAGGTTGTTTTTTCAATTTTATTATGCTTGCAGGTGCAGGGGAAGGCTAGTTACATGAATTTGTTGCTGCACTAGTTGTTTTTCATGATTTTCATGCTTAATTTGATGGCTAAGAGTTGGGGTTTGAAGAAAGGTCAATGGTGAAGGATGGAAAATGATGTAGTAAGCTTATGCAGACCATATTTGATGTGTTTGAGGTGTTAGTGAGGTGAGTAGAGGCCTGGAGTCTAAAGAACCAATAAACCCTCATGCAAATAAGCTTAATTAGGCCTCTAAGATAGCAGGACAATCATTTTTATGAGGTTACTTTCCAAAACAACCTTATCTGAGTTTGAAGTATGTTGAAGAAGTCTGAAAATAGTATCTAATAATAGTTTTAGGTTGTGGGTTTGAGTTGTTTATTTCAAGTTATGACAAAAATACCTTGTTTGCTGCCCTAATTAGGCCTATTTACAGAATTACCAATCAATGTTTGAGGACTTCGTTCCAAAGTAACCCTATCCAAAATCAAAATATGTTGTCAAATAGCCAAATGGGTATCTAAAAAGGTAAATGGTTTGTGGGTTTGAGGTCTGCTCCAAAAGATATGCTGAAAAAACTAAGTTTTGAGGGTTATTAGGAAAAGGGGACAGTCATGAATGAAAGGCTATTGTTTGATGGTTCCAGACTTGAAAGGTGAATAAGTTGAGTATGTTTAAGTGTTCTAACCTCCTTTGCATCATCTCTATAGGTGTCTATGAGCATGCTTTCAAATTTAAAAGCTAACGGCTTCCTTCAACAACATTGAATGCGAAAAAGGTGCATCTGGATATGAAAATAGATCTCTGATCAACATGGCCATATGGATTTCTCCATGTGACATCAGTAGGAGAATCGAGTCAAACATCATTGACCAAAAGAAAGCCATCAGGTTTTAATTCCACTTAAAATATTCTAAGATACACGAAATATCCATATGGACACATGGCTTGAAATTACTAGTCGAGATAGGGATATGGATACATGAGAAAGCATGGATATTAGGTAAATGTGAAATATCCATGAGATGAATATCCATGTGACATAATTAGGTTTAGAACTCTGTATTGGGATAAGATGATGTGATGTCATCGAGACATGGATGTTGGGATAAGATATGGACCTTTTGAAATATATACCCATGTGGTTGAAAATCCATATGACGTCAGCCACCTATTTTGATTGCTCTGAGCGAGGATTGAATGACACCATCAGGATCCAAATTTTTTGAAAGAATAAGGATATGGATATAAAGCAAGCATAAAATATCGATGCATATGATGTTAGTAGATTCAAAATATTACTTTGGGGTGAAACTGGATAACGTTACCCAGATGTGGATATTTCGGTATGGATATTAATAAGTTGAATATCCATGTCAAAATATCTAGTATCAAATATCCATATCTATGGGTGTCTATGCTAAGTAAAATTTGACAGGTCATCACACGGATGCATATATCTATATGAACATGGATATTTGGGAGGGATGAAATGTCCATGTCAAAATATCCATGCGGATGACTGGATCCTACTTTGCCAACGAAAATTTGATGGGCTCAAAAGAAAAGATAATCATTACTTAAACATTTTGTGAACTTTCACTCTCATTTATTGTCTTCCACATTGGGTGACAAGATATGAGGACATCGGGATATGGATGTTTGGGTAGTGATCAAGATATTACATTGGTAATGTCCATATCCGCGTTGACCAAAACTTTGACCGTACATAACTTTCTTATTTCTCTAAATTTCAACATGATTCAAAAGGTAGAGTTGCTCTAAATTCAATTCTCTATCTAATGGAGAATTTTTCTAGGAAACTTCTTGAACTTGGCCTTTAACCCTAATCAAGACATTACTTTTACCATATCGCCCAAAAGCAAGAAAACACACAAGCAGACATAAAAAGTTGGGTCCTTGTTTTGCTGAGGCAAAATGCGGCATGTTGTGAAACCTCACAACAAATTCCAAGAGAAATCCTTTGAGAATCTGTCATAACATGTAATAGTTATTATCCAAACTTGGGTGCTCCAATTTGTCATATTCAAACCCTCCAAAGATTATTTATCATAGTAATAATGACGCGTCATATGTTGGTGAATATTTTTGTCAATGTGTGTAACTCTCTCTTACAACTATTTTATGCTTAATAGATGCTCTTACATTCCTAAGTGGGGCCCTAACTATTAGAGGCCACAACTTTTGATCTAGAAATATGATTGAGCCTATTTTTTATAAATTAAAAATCTTAGACTAATTCTCTACATAACTGTAAGTTTCTTTAGCTAGTTAAAGCTTGTTGTGGTAATTTTTAGAGGAAAAAATGACCTATATATCCTATAAATTGCATTTGAGCATTAGGCTGCAAGGTTGAGACACATTTCCTAACATTCTCCAACTTGTCAAACATCTTGCAAGAGAAAATAGAATACCAACACTTTTAACTATCTGCTAGCGGCAGAGAGGCCTATAGACTTACTACACCACCTAAAATTCTTTGTGCTAATTGGCTTTGTCAAAGCATTTACAACTTTCTCTAAAGTATAAACTTTCTTTAGTAATTGTTGAACAAACAAAAGTACTGAGAGGGGGGGGTGAATCAGTACTTAATCAAATCCTTTTTCTTCTAATAGTATTCAAATTAATGAAAGCATGAGAAACAAAAGAACACAAAAGTACACAACTATAACACTAGATTTACGTAGAAAACCCTAGAAGGGAAAAACCACGATGAGCAAGTTGCTTAGATCTACTGTCCAAATCTAGCCTCACAAAATGAAAACAAGATTACATTATCATTTAGGGGATACAACCCAAAGGAAGCTACAACTCCCTGAACAAATTCAACACTTACAACTTTTACAAAGAATCTTCAACCTCTGCAACACAATACTTGTTTGACTCAATTGTTTCTTTCACAAACACTGATTGATTCAACCTTCTGCTAACCTCTACAATCTTTGCACAACTACCTCACCTCTTCACAACTAAATTACCAACATCTGCAACATTGAAACAACTTCTATAACTCTTCTCAGTCATCACAACTTCTACAATCACCTCTGCAACAATATTACTTCACATGAACTGATCCTTTCCACACTTCATCATTATATCTACTTCTGCAGTAAGTTTATTCACACATAATCAATGGAATCACCCAATGCACATCCTATTCATCACTCAACAACTTTGATCTTACATTTATATCCTCCACAAGCTTCACAATCTCTCTCCTTGGTCAGCCAAGATGAAATGTGTAACATGAAACGTGCAGTGGCCACAACAGTCGGCCCCCAATCATATGCGGTAAGTAGAAATCAAGTGTGGTTCAAGAACAATCATAATCAGATCCTATTTTACCTTAACACACTCTTCCAAGTTGGCACACACTCCAAACACACGGCATGATCAACAACATACACTAAGTTGGCTCCGCAAACACAACCTTCCTTGCATTTGGCTCCAAACTTGAAGTGGTACCAGAGGAGACAAAAATTACATCATGTGGATCACATAATGAATATTATATGACTTGCAAAACACTCTTGTACACTTCTTTTATCATTTCAGGATATTTCATGCTAGCACAAACACTTGCACTCTAATGTTGGTGTCCTTATCAAACTTTGCTTACACAGTCTTAAGATAAAACAATGAAAAACATATTTGTGGTGAACATAATCATTTGAAACTTGAACAACACATACCAACCAGACATATTATCCTATCATTCAATCAGCAAGTCCAAATACCATTGTGCGGTGAATTGCAGTGGCCTCAACTATCTTCCTCTGCTTACTTCAATTAGCACCAAGGCATGTCTTCACACAGCTGACTCCGGAGAAGTAGTTGCAGTACATATCAACACTTGAAACTTGAAAAATCATACCTTTGATCCATATCTACTTGTCCTCCAAGCCACAACAACATATCTTCATTTGCAGAGAAGTGCGGGGCATTCTCCCATCTCTTTGTAATTACACTTACCCTATTCCATTACTGTCTTCATTCTTCTATCTCTAAAACACCTTGCGGTAAACTTTATGATCTCAAACTTCAAACATAGATACTTGAGTGTAATACATATCCATCTGTCCAATCCGTAGGCCAATATCTTCAAATGTGGTAGAATGCGGTACATTCTTTTGAGCCTATAACACCTTTCCTGATATGCACTATGCTTAAACAATTCTTCTTCAAGTCTTTGCAACTTTCTCCATCAAGTGGAAAACACCAAGAATTCATATCACCATCATATAGCAAGAATCTAACTCTACAGACTTCAAACATAAACATTTTCACAACATATCAAAGATTTGAACTTACACATGAACTTCAGAAGATATGGCATGACTGTACAGATGATACTGATCCATCTACAACTCTTATGATCAACTTCCTTTGTTTGCTTCTTTGACCATCTCAGCATATGCACATCACTTTGCTTTCTACCTCACCACACTTCTAATTACTTACTCTTCTATCTTCACAGAACACCATACTGCTACAATCTTCATTCCACAGTGTAACATTTCATACCACTATTGACATCAATGACAACACCTTTGCAACAATCTCCCCCTTTGTCATTGATGGCAACACTTAACCTGATACTTACACTTTTCTCCCCCTTTGACATAAATGGCAAGGGGAAAGTGGTCTTCCTCTGTTCTAGAAAAAACCTATAGGCTCCCCCTATTTGAATATTCCTTATCACCTTTTATCAATCAACTCCCCCTGAAGAGTAGCCTCTATCTCTTCAAAATTGATGTAGCAAAATTGTTCTTCAAGATTCTATGTATAGTGTGCCTTGTTCATATCAAAATAGCATTGTTTACTTTTATTTTATTCTCCACATATCTACACAATCATCAAAATGTGTCTTACCTTCACAAAATTTTCTATTCACTTGGAAGGTAGAACATTTTTGTAAATCACCTTCAATTGGGCAAGAGTTGTGTCCTAGTTCTTCTTTACAGAAGATAAAATGTGTGATTGGCTTTCAAACTAAATGTACAATTCTTCTTCTTCTTCCAAAGTGGTTGGCACTTTTACTTTGTGAACCACATTATATGCTTCATTCAAGATACCAGTTAAGACTGCTAACCTCATACTCACCACTTCCCTTAATTGACTTATTTCTCCTTTGATTTGCTCTCTTTGGTCTAGGAGCTACTTCAATTGAGTATGGAGATTCTCTATTTGGACCCCAATAGCTCCATATTTATCCTTCAAAGGATCATATACTTTGGCTACTTGAATTAGTTGTGACTCAATAGAGTCAACTTGATCCTTTATGCTCTTTGTAGTTGCTGGCCAGTTCAAACAAAATTGATACAAAACTTTGGCATCCTCTATACATTTTTGAATATTTTTCACATTTTCTTGTAAATTATTATGTGCCTTTGTACATCTACCAGATGCATCAATCAATATTTTATTATTTACCTACTCTGTTATCTTCTTCTCAACTTGCTTCTCTAGATAAGATGAATGATCCTTGAAAGATTCCAACATAAGTTTCATCTGCTGAGTAGGAGGCAAGGTGGGATCTCTCTTTGCCTCAAGAAATTCCTCTTGTATTAACTTGATTGCCTCTTCTAATAGCCTAGATCCTTCAATTTGTTGTTGCAGAATTTCTTGTCTTGCTGAGGAGTAAAGTATATCTCCTAGTTGTAGCTTGTGGAGTGGAGATATATTGGACAAGTTGACTTGTCCATCTAACACTGACAACTGTAAAAGTTGCGGAGTGACCACCGACTGAATTTGCATTTGTTGGGCTAGGAACTCCTTAATTGAGTCAACCGGAGAGGAGGAGGAAGATGTATCTTGTTCCTTTCATGAGCTCTCCCTTGCAACAACATTGACCTACTCCTCTTGTTGTTCGGGGTTACCCTATTGTTTAGTATTTTCCAGAGGAGGATTATCATGCACAACATTGTAGTTAGATGAAGCATTTCCTTCACTATGTGCAACTTGTTCTTGATCTTGTGTTGCTTGCTCCTCTTTCTCCTCTTGGGGAACTTGATGTTCAATGTTGTGTGGAGGAGACACATGTGGCTGCTCCACATTCCCAACAACTTTTACACCTTCAAGTATTTTATTTGTCACTTCCTCGGTTTCTTTCTAAATTTTATCTTTATCCTCTTTCTCCAAGCTCATAAGGGAATCTACCCTTTGCTTTGTCCTCAACTCCTGAGCTTGCATTTGAGCTATTTTATCCTTTTTTTCTTGAGTCATGGAAGACCCAGCCTTATCAAGAGCTTGTTGCCTAAGTTCATCATCCATTTTAACATTATTTTCTCTCCTTTGCCTTAGAGCATCAGCTAGGCTTTCCAGAACCTGTTCAATAACATCATTCAAAGGAACATTAAATCTGAGGATATACATTACAATAGATTTCTCAATGGTGCTCTTATCTTTAGGTGGTACCTTTGGATATAAATCTGTTGTATCCTTTAGGATACCATAATGTACAATTGCATTGAAAATAACATCTAATTTTAACGGTGCATGTTCATATACCACTAGAGGAGATTTCTTAGACTTATTCTCTTTCTTCTTTGGATGAGAGGTCCCTTCATCTCCTACTTCTTCAATCTCTTCTACCTCCTCAATCTTGATCTTTCTTTTAATAGGTTGCTTTGGTCTAGCATGTTTCTTCTCTGTAGTCTTCATTTGTGCCACAGTCTCAGAAGTTGCTCTTCTTCCAGTAGACATAATTTGAGCTGATCTGAAGGGTTGTGGTGCATTCAAAGTAGTAGAAGTAGATCTTCTAGTCCTTCTTAATCCCTGTACAGTTGGCAAAATGACCTGGGCATGTTGTGTTTCCTCCGCGGGGGCTTCAAATGTGGGTTCAGATAAAATACCCCACTTCTTATGTAACTCACCTTTATGCTTCTTTAGGTGCTCCTCTGCACTTTATTTATGCATCTTGTTCATAATCTTTTCATACGTGCCAAATCTCTTAGGAATGGTGTTTTTGGGCTTGCTAAGCAAAATGTCAACATAGGTCTTGATTTCTTCTACTGAGACCTCATAGGTTAATCTTGGGATCCATGTAGTTCTAGGCTCAACTACCTCCATATAGGTATAATCCTTGTGAACCAAGAAAGTAATTTTCCCTTCATACTATCTAACAATATTATATGGGATTCTATCTCTTGATTGCATGTTAGTTTGAAAGGTTTTGAAGAAACCCCAGTACATTGTTTTATAGTGATTTGGATCACTGAAACCTCTTATATGACTCTTAATTTGGGCAGCAAAAAGGAGGTGTTGTTGCCAATCTTATCCTCTGAAACTAGATAGTTCATTCATAAAATAGAATGCAAGGCAGATTATCAAGGTACCATACCTAAAGTTATAACCAATTTCCTTTGTTCTTTTTACATTTTCAAGGAGTTGTTCTCTCATGACCTCGCAGAGGTCAAAGTCTTTACCTTCCTTGACCATCTAGTAGGTAGTGTGAATGGTAGTACCAGTGGCAGATCCCTGTCTATTTGTGAAGTAAACTTTATATGCAATTCCCATTGCAGCATAACGAATGTCTGGATCAGTTATGTCATTTACACTTAGAGTCCTCTTGTCAAATTTTGTTCTGGTCAATTCTATAACCTTCTCATTTTTAATTGATTTCATCACTAGTACAGGTCCAGTGGAACATAGTCCAGTAATTGCCTTGATTGTATCCTTGGTGATCCTATGGGGCTTATCTAGATACATAAATTCATGATGAATCCTGCTCAGAATGTATCTTACCCATGCATGCTCATCACAAAAATCAAGGTAATCCTTCCATATGTCCAGTCGCTTGGCCCCCACATTGGCATTGTAGCTATACATTCTTCTTTATTATTCTTTGAGATATTTATATATATATATGTTAATTCATTCATTGGTTCACTCTTGTGTGTCTGTAGGTTTACTTTAACTTGTTCCCATTTGCTTATCTATCTTCTTATATACATATATAAGCATATATATCCATTATATCTTACTACTTTTTATACTTTATTTATATAAGTTTACATTTTACCTATGTCAATCTCTTACTATATCCCTATCCATTGTATTCATCTCTATATATAATATATACATGCGTGTTCGTGATTTTTTTACATTTACTTGGATTTCTTTCTTTTTCATATTAGGTATATATATAGATACTATTCATTTATGAGTTTATGCATGTGTGTCTGTAGGTTTATTTATTTTTACCTTTACTTCTGTTCGTTTATAGACTTATCTCTGTGTGCATTATCATATATGTGTGCGTGTGCGTGTGTGTGTATAAAGATAAAGGATAGATATGTTTATATATATATATATATATATATATAAACATAGTTATCTTTTATATCTAACTTAATTTATATACATTATACATACAAATTTATATTTGTCTCTTTTAAAATATCTCTACCTCTTGCATAATGTATATTTATATATATTTATAGGTCAATCCTGTGTGTGTGTGTACATATATCCTATCTATGTACGTAATTTGATTTTTATTATCCTCTCTTCACTATCCTCAACCTCCTTTCCTTAATGCTTCTCTGTCTATTCTTAGGATGTCTATCGTTATCCTTTGATTTAGTTGCTTTTCTTATCCCTCTCTTGTTTTCTTCTCTTGAGGTTAAAGTCCGTGCCCACTCCTCTCTCTCTCTCTCTCTCTCTCTCTCTCTCTCTCTCTCTCTCTCTCTCTCTCTCTCAGGAACTTTATCTACAATTACAACTCACTTATTCTCTTCTTTTCATCCTACTGATGGATCATGGAGTGTGATCCGAAACGTCTTTTTGCATACGTGGTGGTGAGTTTATTTGTGCCCTTTTATCTTAATGTTTTTTCCACCTATCTTTATGTACTATATATATATATATCCATTTTCCACACTTATTTATATATATTATTTATTGATAATTAAGTCGATCCTATATAGTTATTTCAATCCATTCCTTTCTACTTAATTATTTTTGTATTTATATATATATTCAATCTATATATAAATATCATCTATTTATATCATTATTTATATGTTCTTTGTTCCTATTTATCTTCCTGACTGAATTCTTCTCCTGGTTATCTTTTTTGCATGTATATTTTTATGTATATCACCTTTATATAGATTTAATTCTCTATATCCTTATAATTAAACACACACACAAATATATATATATATATATATATATATATATATATATATATATATATATATATATATATATATATATATATATATATATATATATATATATATATATATATATCTTTGTGCATGTGTGCATGAGTGTTTATATATTCCCTTCTTCATTCTTCTTTATTCTTCTTTGAGATATTTATATATACATGCTAATTCATTCATTGGTTCACTCTTGTGTGTCTGTAGGTTTACTTTAACTTGTTCCCATTTGCTTATCTATCTTCCTATATACATATATAAGCATATCTATCCATTATATCTAACTTACTACTTTTTATACTTTATTTATATAAGTTTACATTTTACCTATGTCAATCTCATACTATATCCCTATCCATTGTATTCATCTCTAGATATAATATATACATGTGTGTTCGTGAGCTATTTACATTTACTTGGATTTCTTTCTTTTTCATATTAGGTATATATATAGATACTATTCATTTATGAGTTTATGCATGTGTGTCTGTAGGTTTATTTATTTTTACCTTTACTTCCGTTCGTTTATATACTTATCTCTTTGTGTGCATTATATATATACACTAACATATTTATCCTTTATATCTAACTTATTTATATACATTATACATACAAATTTATATTTGTCTTTCTCTTTTAAAATATCTCTAACTCTTGCATAATGTATATTTATATATATATTTATAGGCCAATCGTATATATATATCCTATCTATGTACTTAATTTGATTTTTATTATCTTTATATAATTGTCTAATTGTTTTACTTGTTTTCTTTTTATTCTTCTTATTTGATGTTCCCCCCTTTTTAATTTTTTCTTCCCTTATGACTCTCTCATGTAATTATGTGGGATGTTCTCATTCTAATTTCCTCTCTTCACTATCCTCAACCTCCTTTCCTTAATGCTTCTCTCTGTCTACTCTTAGGATGTCTATCTTTATCCTTTGATTTAGTTGCTTTTCTTATCCCTCTATTGTTTTCTTCTCTTGAGGTTAAACTCCATGCCCACTCCTCCCTCTCTCTCTTTTTAAGGAACTTTATTTGCAATTACAACTCACTCATTCTCTTCTTTTCATCTTGATGATAGATCACGGAATGTGATCTGAAACGTCTTTTGATCCAAAAAAGCAACACACAGTATCTTCTAGAAGCTATATACAATATTATCATGGATTGTGGAAACATCATGCATTTAATTGTAGCTAGGGTAAAAATCATGTCTAAATCATAAACAACAAACTATCAAACCCTAACAAGCACAATGAAGTACAAGATAGCAAAGAGATCAAAAACACAAAGCAAATGCAAACCGAATCTCCACACTAAGCTTGGTTCGCCTCCATTGCTCTTCTCAATCTTGCATAGGTATGCATGATTTCGAAGGATGAATGTTGGGTGCTCACTATTTCAGCAACATAATAATGGCATGAGAATGAATGATGAGATGCTCTAATGTCATTTCAACAGCATAAGGATACTTGAAAGCTCATTGATGCAAATGGCTTGGTTGAGGGTTGATTTATAGGAAGTGGCTTATTTGAATTGATGGTTGAGATTGAAAGTTGATTTGAATGATGTGGATGGCTAGAATCGAATAGGGTTTCCCACTCCATGAGGAGTTGTAGTCATGTGACAAGTGTGCAGAGGAGAATAAAGGAGACCTTAATTTAAATATTTTATTTGAATTAGTTTGACATGTGAAGTGTATTAAATAAAAAATGTAGTAACACACATGATTCAATTGAGATGTGGACAAGTGTTGCAATGAGATGAAAGGTGAGGACTAACTGAATTAGTTGGAACATGTGAAAGGGAGATTAATTAAATAAATATGATTTATTTAATTAATTGGAAAGTGGGATAAGTGGGATTATGACAAATTGTCTTATGATGTCTCTAGTAATGTGTTTGACAAGGTGTTGCAAGACATGGACAAATTTAAGTGTCTACATTTTGCCCCTCTTTGAGATGATGTTGCGACCAAGTAACATCATTTCAAAGAAGCTAAGATATGGATAGAGAAAAAAGATGATGATGCCCCCTCGAGAGGATAGGTGGGTTAGACAAACAAGGATAGGCTCTCGAAAATGAAAGGGATTGGTCAAGGAAGAAAGATAAGAGAATGGATGGAAGAAATGAATGATGCATTGTGCTGCAATGAAGGTGAGCAACCATGAAGTTTGATATAGCACTAGACGTTATGCACCAAGGTATAAGGACCAAGGTGACGATGTGTCTTGTGCACCTAGCGTAATACAACCTTGTCTAAACGTATGTGGAAGAAAACTTAGAGCATTGAAGTCCTAATGAATAAAAGGTATGATATGACCTTAGATGCAAAGGTTAATGCAAAAAGCCACTCCAACATACACAAGATATGAATATTAGCTAGAATGATATGGATGATTCAAATATAAGATGAAATGATAACACACACAAGAAAGCAAGCAAGCATGCACAAATGATACAAAAATAAACAAGGTATTGCCCCTGTCAAGCTATAAACCAATGATTAAGTGATTGATTGATTGATTGATAATGATTGATTAATGATGATGTTTGGTTTTAGGAAATGAAACATGCCATATAAGATGTCTGGTATGGTTTCAACAATGCAACATCTTGTATAAGACAATTGATTGATTGATTGATACTAGTGTTGTTGGCCATGCGAATCAACACCAAGATTTGATTAATGATTGATTGATTGATTGATTGATTTAGTTTACATCAAGATTAGGATCAAGACCCTTGATGTAATTGGATAATTTGACAAGATTGATTGACTTGATTGGTATGGATTAATATGATGACTTGCATTTGGATCATTGCTTGGATGGATTTGGATGATTGGATGAAGTGATTGAAGAATTGATTTGAATGATTGAAGAATTGATTGATTGAATATTTTGGAATGTTTTGGATTTTTTACATTTTTGACATGTTTTGATTTTTTTGTATTTTTGACATGTTTTGATTTTTTTGGATTTTGAATATTTTGGAAGTTTTGATCTTTTGGATTTTTGACATGTTTTGATTTTTTTGTATTTTTGACACGTTTTGATTTTTTTGGGGGTTTTGAATATTTTGGAATGTTTTGATTTTTTGGATTTTTGACATGTTTTGATTTTTTTGTATTTTTGACATGTTTTGATTTTTTTTTGGTTTTCTGCATGTTTTGATTTTTTTGGATTTTTGATATGTTTTTGATTTTTTTTGGATTTTTGCATGTTTTTTTTTTTGGATTTTGATTTGTTTTATTTTTTTTTGGATTTTTGGGAATATTTCATTTTTTTTGTATTTTTGAAAATATTTTGGGAAATGGCATTGGATGACAATTTGAATAGCCTTTGCGCTAGATACCAATGACAAGGGAAAACCAAGTCTAGGTAGGACAATGTAGGATTGGATGAATGGATAAAGGATAAGATAATAGGAAGACACTTGATCTTGTTTCAAGAGGTGACTTAGGCTCACATGTGCTTGTTTGGATGTGACTTGATATGAATGTTGGTTGGGATTGGTTGATGTGGAATGGACTTGACATATGGATGGACTAGGTTGGTATGAAGTGGGATAAGTTGATGTAGCATAGACTTGATAGGTGGATGGATTAGGGTGGTACGATGATGGAGCTGACACATATGATTGAAGTGAATGATGTGGTTGATGTTGAAGTTGTATTTGTTGGATTTGACAAGTGGTTGTGAATTGTTGGGCTTGGACTAGGAGGTGTTATATTTGAGGTAATTGGATTTGTTGAAATTGTTGGATGATGGCTTGTAGTCTTTGTATGGTTTGTTGTTCTAAGGGTTGGGGTATTTGGTGAAGTGTTTGGAGGAGATCTTGGAATTAGAGTGCTAGGACCTTGTTTTCTAATGTTGGCATGGTGTCACACGTGTGTTTGCATCTTTATATTTTGTCTTGTTCCTCAAGGTATACCACATAGTTCTTGTCATCATTGGAAGTAGGAGGGGCCCCTCAAAGTTTGATTTTGGGTCTAGGATTTGTCTCATTATTAGAACTAGAGGAAGGGCCTCCTTGAAGTATAAGCTCAGGTCTTGAATTTATCTCATCATTAGGATTAGAGGGATGACCTCCTCGAAGTATAAGCTTGGGATTTGGTTTTATCTCATCATTAGGATTAGAGGGAGGGCCTCCTCTAAGTATGAGTTTGGGCTTATGATTAGGATTAGGCTTGCTAAGGATTAGGACCATTTTTGACAAGTGTTTGACTAGGACTAGGATGGTGATGTGGAGTGTTTGGGATATGATTAGGATGAAATTGATTGGACTAGAATGAAGATGATGATTAGGATGTGGATTAGGTGAATGATAAATATGATTAGGGTTTGATTAAGATGAAATGATAAGGATGAATGTGTTGGCAAGAATGTTTAGAATGATGTGCTTATGTGTTTGTGTGTTGATAGCTTAATTTGGTAATTTAGAAACAAATGATTACAAATGTACATGCATGAATCACACATGCAAGACACATAAGCAAGTTTGACCTTGAAATTTGAATGTGATGATTAGGAAGACATGTGGAAGACACATCAACAATCCTATGACTAGTCAAATAGGTGTGGCCAAATAGGTCTTAAACTAGGTTGTACAAGTTGACTAAGGATGTCCCCAATATACTCAAGATATAGGGGGCCCAATTCAGTGAAATGAAAGTGAAATAGTGCCAAACAGCCAGGAGAAAGGGGTAACCCACCCTTCACCTTAACTTCCCAAAGGTATAAAGTTCTTTGGGGCTTAGCCAAGAGTGACATGATTTCAACTTCCAAAGAGGTTGTCTTTCGATTCACACCTCACTTTTTATATTCCACTGGAATGCTAGAGTTGAGGTCATCCCTTGGAGTGGTGTGTCTCCAAGCAGGCCTCCTAGGAAGGGTATGAAAAAAGCAAACCAAGTGGGTGTTTTTGATCTCCAAGATCACCTTGCAGTGCGAAGAGAGAGCATACACACGCACACTTCATTCACACTTGCACTTGTTAATTTCCCTTTAGAAAATCAAATGTGTGGTGTAAAATTGAATGGATGAAAGGTGTTTTTAATTCTCAAGATCGCACGAAGTGCATGAGAAGAGCATACACACCTTTAATCTCACTCAAGTTCACCAAGCAATGTAAGCACTTGTTTGTTTTAATCCCAAGTCAAAATATGTGATGGAAGACAATGGTTCATTTTATGCCTAATTTGAATGTGTGTATGAAGACAAGAGTTTGTTTTAAGACCCAAATCCAAATGTGTGATGCAAACGAGATGTTCTTTTTTGTGCCCAAATTGAAATGTGTTTGAAAACAATGATTATTAAGAAATGAAAAGAGATGAAAGATGAATGGAGTAGACCTGAATATTTTCATCCTTAAATTTGTGGCTTTGACTAATGTAAACGTTGTCACAACTCCTTAAATGCACCTAGAAACCACCGAAACAAGAAGGAAACAAGTAAACTTGCAAATGAAGTGTTATGTGAAAATGAAGAAATATGAGAAATCTGATGTTAGATGAATAGCTACAAAAAAATGGATTGCATATTCAAAAAATTTTAGAAATCTAGCTATTTTTTAAAAAAATTGTGAAAAATGGATCAATTTTGGAAGAGATGCTCATTTGAAGTTCAAAAAGAGAGCTGACTTTGACTGAAAAAAGAGCTGAAAATAGTATAGTCACCTGATGAAACCTATGCCACAACGAAGTTGGCTGAGACATCTTTCCAACAAGTCCTTTTTCGTGAAATTCTGACGTCATATGCCTGAGTTATGAAGAAAAAAATGCCCTATTAGGGCATGTAGAAGGTAAGGGGTCTGGCCTGACTGTTTAAACTAACCACTAGTGGTTTGGCAGTTTTTGGTCACATAGGCAGTTTTAACCTAGCGGTGAAGGCAGGCAGTTAGGGTCTAAATGGGCTAGTGACCAGGAGCCAGCGACTAGAAAAAAAACTAAAAAAAATAAAAGATGGAAATAAAGCCCTTGCGGGGCTGCTAGCCTGGTCACTGATGTGACCACCGACCTGAGAAAGAGTTAAAGGGGCTAAAGCTCATAGCGGCCAAAGGCCTATCTGCGACAGACCTCTGAAATGGTAGATGGATGACAGAGGTGGTGGAGCAAAAAGCCACCACTAAGACTGACAGTGGAGGCCGGTTATCAAAGTGTCAACCGTGTGGTTATAAGGCCATGCAGGGATTTTAAGAATGTCGACTAAAGGGATCTACAGGTGACAGAGAACGTGGGGTGTAGAGGCGATGGGTTCAAAAATGATAGAGACTAGGGCTTAGAAAAATGGTAGAGTTTAGGGTTAAGTCTGAGGCGGTGGAGAAGTGTTAAATGCATATGGCAACAAGGTTTGTAAGTGGCGGGTATTAGGATGTAGGCAGAGAACGTAGGTCGACAGTGATTTAGGGTTTCTTTAATGCCATGCCACCTGCAAACACAAATTTTAACCAAGCAACAAAAAAACCTATGACACAGAAGATAGATCAAATGAAGTCAATAGAGGGGGTTCTGCGGATCCGTATGGTGCGGATCTGTATGGATTCATACTGTACGGATTTGCAGCCCCCTATTTTTTTTTTTAAATTGCAAATTTTTTTCAGAAGTGAAATAAGGCAAATTTTATGTCAATCTTTGCCTGCAATGCCTCCTAAACTCAACAACGAGGTTTGTTCCAGGCTAGGAGGTCACCAGCAAAAACTAATTTTTAGAAATCGACAAAAAATGTTAGATTTGCAAGCTTCATGTTGGGTTCACCAAATGTAGCTAGGGTAAAAATCAGGTCTGAATCATAAACAACAAACTATCAAACCCTAACAAGCACAATGAAGTACAAGATATCAAAGAGATCAAAAACACAAAGAAAATGCAAACCAAACCTCCACACTAAGGTTGGCTCGCATCCATTGCTCTTCTCAATCTTGCATAGGTATGCATGATTTCGAAGGATGAATGTTGGGTGCTCACTATTTCAATAGCATAACAATGACATGAGGATGAATGATGAGATGCTCTAATTTCATTTCGATAACATAAGGATACTTGAAAGCTAATTGATGCAAATGGCTTGGTTGAGGGTTGATTTATAGGAAGTGGTTGATTTGAATTGATGGTTGAGATTGAAAGTTGATTTGAATGATGTGGACGACTAGGATCAAATAGGGTTTCCCACTCCATGAGGAGTTGTAGTCATGTGACAAGTGTGCGGAGGGGAATAAAGGAGACCTTAATTCAAATATTGTATTTGAATTAGTTTGACATGTGAAGTGTATTAAATGAAAAATGTAGTACCACACATGATTCAATTGAGAGGTGGACAAGTGTTGCAATGAGATGAAAGGTGAGGACTAATTCAAATTTTTAATTTGAATTAGTTGGAACATGTGAAAGGGAGATTAATTAAATAAATATGATTTATTTAATTAATTAGAAAGTGTGATAAGTGGGATTAGGACAAAATGTCTTACGATGTTTCTAGTAATGTGTTTAACAAGGTGCTGCAAGACATGGACAAATTTAAGTGTCTACAGGCATATTCAGGTTTGTAGACAACATCATCTTCCAGGAGTTGATCTCTAAGCTCTTCAAATTTTACATGATTGATCTCATCCAGGTTAGAGTGAATATAAAAGCTAACATCTTCAGTATACACAACATATGCCGAAATATTTGAAAATGCCCCATCCTTATCAACTTCCATTGCTTTGAAAGGATACTTTTTATACTTTGGCCTAGGTTTTTCAGTAACATCAACTACTTGTGGTGTCGCCATCTCAACTTCTTTGAATTTAGAAATTAGGGTTTTGAGAAATAGTAGTTTTGATAAATACCTTTGTTTTTCAATCGCTAGGGTTCCAAATTTGAGTGCTCTGAATTCTTGGATTTTCCTTCATCTCAAATTTGCCAAGTCTTCTTCTCTTCTTAGCTCCGGATGCAAATGTTTGATCATGAATGAGATTTGAGCACCCAAATGAATTATAAGTATCTTACAATTTGCCCTAGCATTCCTCATTTAATGCACCTTTATCAGATTAGGTAAACTCCTACTGGAGTACTCTATGAATCCATAAAGACTCAACTATTTCGCAATCCTTGGCATCTTATGCTTTTGTTCCAAAATTTTGGGGGAAAGAAACTATCTTTTCTTATCAACCGTCTCCTCTGTCAATTTCATGTCAACTCATATGTAATCCTAGCTTCCATTATAGAAGTTGCAAACATTCAGGGGAAAGTATAGATATGCACTAGTTAGCTCCCCCTGACCCCATGTCTTTTCTCAATTAGCAATGAAGTCTTCTACACTAGGGAAAAGTGCCAATTCTTCCTTCTTCTCATTATCTTGCTCTGTCTTCTTTCTCCATATCTTGTCCATTTCCTTCTTTTGTTGAGTCACAGTTTCCTCTATCTTCTTGTGCTGAACCAGTGGTTTCTTAGAACCCCTCTTGTAGAATCTTGCCTTATGCCCAAAGTTGTTGCATTTGTAGCAAACAACATTATATTCCGGAGTCATACCATTTCTCCTTATTTTAGTTCTACACTCAACAACCCTATGACCAAACTTATTACATACATAACAATAGCCATAGAAGGAATGAGAGATTACAACATCATGTCTTGTAGGCACAAATGAATTCTTCCTCATGTAATCATTTCTTCTTTCCTTAGTTCTACAATCAATAGCCTTATGACCAAATTTATTGCAAGAATTATAGTAACCATAAAAGGATTGAGAGAACCTAGGAGTAGTAGTTTGTCTAGGACGAGATCTCTTGAACTCTTTCTTTTGATCACTGACCTGTATGAAGTCATCATCATCCAACTCCTGTTCCTCATCTTTAGTTTCCTCAAAGTCTTCATTGTAGGGCTCTTCTTTTTTCATTTCAAAAATGCCTTCAGGTATATCTGTTTTAGAACTCTGACCTTTCTCAAATCCAATGTTACTCTTATCTTTTAGAGGTCTTTGACTAATGATTATCTCATCAAGGATGTTGATGCTATTCTTCAGTTTTAGACCCTTGTCTATTTGATCCTTTGTTTTCTCCAATTCTTTCCTCAGAGAGATAATTTCTTCTTCAAGTTTGGAGTATACAACTGATTTTGGCATTGAGCTTAGCATATAGACACTCTGCAACCTTCTTACCTTCTTCAATTTGAGATTTCAATTTGACAATTGCTTCTTTTGATTGTTTGAGCGTAATCTTATATTCTTCATTTTCTTTCCTTGCAGCATCCAGATCTTCTAGGGCAGAAATGAGTTCTCCTTCATAATCAACTTCACAATCTTCTGGATTAAAGTCTGTCATATCTTCTTCTGGAGGATTCTTTCTATTAAACAATACTTCAATTCCCATGTGTTCCACTCCAAGATCTACCTCAGTTGTTAGGTTGCATTTAAGGAACTCAGCTCTGATACCAATTGTTGAACATACAGAAGTACTAAGAGGGGAGTGAATTAGTACTTAATCAAATCCTTTTTCTTCTAATAGTATTCAAATTAATGAAAGCATGAGAAACACAAGAACACAGAAGCACACAACTATAACACCAGATTTACGTGGAAAACGCTAGAAGGGAAAAGGCACAGTGAGCAAGTTGCTTGGATCTACTATCCAAATCTAGCCTCACAAAATGAAAACAAAATTACATTATCATTTATGGGATACAACCCAAAGGAAGATGCAACTCCTTGAACAGATTCAACACTTACAACTTTTACAAAGAATCTTCAACCTCTGCAACATAATACTTATTTGACTCAACTGTTTGTTTCACAAACACTGACTACTTCAACCTTCTTCTGACCTCTACAACCTCTGCACAACTACTTCACCTCTTCACAACTACATTACCAACATTTGCAATATCAAAACAACTTCTGTAACTCTTCTTAGTCATCACAACTTCTACAATCACCTCTGCAACAGTATTACTTCACATCAACTGATCCTTTCCACGCTTCATCATTATATCTTCTTCTGTGGTAAGTTTATTCACACATAATCAATGGAATCACCCAATGCACAACCTATTCATCACTCAACAATTTTTATCTTACATTTATATCCTCTGCAAGCTTCACAATCTCTCTCCTTGGTCGGCCAAGATGAAACATGTAACATGAAACATGCGGTGGCCACAACAGTCGGCCCCCAATCATATGTGGTAAGTAGAAATCAAGTGTGGTTCAAGAACAAAGCATAAATAGGTCCTATTTTACCTTAACGCACTCTTCCAAGTTGGCATACACTCCAAACACACTACATGATCAACAACATACACTAAGTCGGCTCCGCAAACACTTAACCTTCCTTGCATTTGGCTCTAGATCTAAAGGGGTACCGGAGGAGACAAAAATTACATCATGCAGACCACACAATGAATAATATTTGACTTGCATAACACTCTTGTACACTTCTTTTACCATTTCAGGATATTTCATGCTGGCACAAACACTTGAACTCTGATGGCGGTGTCCTTATCAAACTTTGCATACATAGTCTTAGGATAAAAAAATGAAAAGCATATTTGTGGTGAATATAATCATTTGAAACTTGAACATCACATACCAACCAGCCACATTAGCTTATCATTCAATCAGTAAGGCCAAATACCATTGTGCAGTCAATTGTAGTGGCCTCAACTATCTTCCTCTTCTTACTTCAATTAGCACCAAGGCATGTCTTCACACAGCTGACTCTGGAGAAGTAGTTGTGGTACACATCAACACTTGAAACTTGAAACACTCATACCTTTGATCCATATCTACTTGTCCTCCAAGCCGCAATAACATATCTTTAGCTGTGGAGAACTGTGAAGCATTCTCCTATCTATCTGTAACTGCACTTACCCTATTCCATTATTGTCTTCATTCTTCTGTCTCTAAAACACCTTGTGGTAAACTTTATGATCTCCAACTTGAAACATAGATACCTAAGTGTAATACCTATCCATCTGTCCAATCTGCAAGCCCATATCTTCAAATGCAGTAGAATGTGGTACATTCTTTTGAGCCTATAACACCTTTCCTAATACAGGCACTATGCTTAAACAATTCTTCTTCAAGTTTTTACAACTTTCTCCATCAGGTGGCAAACACCAAGAGTTCATATCACCATCATACAACAAGAGTCCAACTCTACAGACTTCAAACATAAATGTTTTCATAACTTATCAAATATTTGAACTTACACATGAACTTCAGAAGATATGGCATGACTGTGTATGGATGATACTGATCCATCTACAACTCTTTCGATCAACATCCTTTGTCTACTTCTTTGACCATCTCAACATATACACATCACTTTTCTTTCTGCCTCACCACACTTCTGATTACCTACTCTGTTGTCTTCATAGATCACCATACTGCTACAATCTTCATTCCACAGCACAACACTTCATACCACTATTGACATCAATGGCAACACCTTTGCAAAATAGTAATAACCTCCCATCTTCTACCATTTCATGAACAACATGATATTGTACACCAATGCACTTCATTTTTCATGAAACATTTGGTTTTTTGCCAAGCTAATAGTACTTTGACTATCACAATAAACTCTAACTACTTTTTGACATAACCCAACATCTGAACATAATCTTAGAAGACAAATGGACTCCTTATAAGCACGAGTATCTACCATTCACTCTACCTTTGTTGTAGATAAAGAGACCACAACCTATTGTCTACTCATCCAACTCACTAAACCACTAAATAAGTGTGAGGCCCGCGGTTATTATACCTCTTGTTTCTACTTATTAGACTTGGTATCTATGGATTTATATTTTGACATTGGATATTATTGGGGAATGTTGATCCCATCCATTAGACTTTTGATGGCATTATTTTGTGATTGGAGTATTTAGATGTGTTGTTATATTACTGATGATGCATCTATACATGCTTAGGTTATATTTTGCTTTTCTATGATAATGAATGTCTTGAATTTTATGATGGAATTGAATTAAAAAAATGAGCTATATTGAGTAAATGGATTAGTAAATTGAATTACGATTTGCACGATCAGAACTATGTTGATTTGAAAGAGAATTGATTTAAAAATATAATAAATTATACCATATCTTATGGAATTGATCTAATTGAAATATATGTACTTGTGCGACTTCGTGTGTGTGTAAATCAAGTTGCTTTGATTATGTTACACATTGGACCTTTTGATGTGTGTGTGTAAGTGTGTAGGTTAATTCCATGGCCAATGGAAATCAGAGATCTCACAAGTAACCCTAATTAATAATCCTCGTGATGCCTACCTAGTCCCTAAGGTGGACTAAGATTTTATGTTGTTTAAGAATGAATTTTATTGTGTTAATGATTTGTTTTGTTTTATTTGAGTCTCCTAAGGTCGACTTACAATGAGGTGGCTAATGAGTGTGATCCATGTGTCCATTTTCGTTCATGGGTTTAAGGGGCTACTTAAATATTGATTTTTGAGTTTTATTATGTTTATTTCATGTGTTTTAGGGCCCTAGGTCAAGTACCTATGGGTTAGGTACCATTTAGACCCCAAATCATGATTTTTAACTCATATTTGACCTCTCTATTTGACCATGGGAGTTAAGTGACGAATTAGGGTTTTGGGATGAGGGATGGGTGACTTGTCGCATCTCAATCCCACTACCCTAGGTTCATGTATGGGCTTGGGGGAATCCCAAAGGCCTCACATGTGTGAGCACACATTGTAAGATCCTTTAGGAAGAGAACTCCAAGTACTCCCCTTTCCCCAATGTCTCACATGTGTGAGGATATTTGTGGGGATGTGTGCTCTTGAGAAGGAATGAGAGGATGACAAGTGTCACCTCCCTACTCCTCAATATCTCACACATGTGTGAGAGTACATGTGGGGAGATGTGCTTGAGAGAGTGAATGAGAAGGTGACAAGTGTCACCTCCTCATTCATTGGGATGTTTTTTGAGACCTATTTATCTCCCTCTTATTGAGGTGAGAAGGGTTCTTTTATTTTTTGATTTGGATTTTGGAAGGGGTTTTTGGGCTTGGAAAGGAGATTTGAGCTAAGGAGATCTTGGTATAGGTTCTTGGGAGGCTTCTTCAACCATCTTAATTTACTTGAAATCTTGAGAGGTAGGCTCTCAAGGCTTCAAGACTCTTGTTTATTGCATTTTACTTCATGTATGTATTAAAGGCATGTTTATGTGTTTTTGTGTTTTTGTGAAGGGTTTGTGTTGTTGGTACGAGCTCTCCCCATGAGAGAGTTTACCTTGTGTGGGATTGAGAGAGGAGTGAACCTCCTTAGAGAAAGTCACTCCTTCATAAGGAGATTTGGTAGGCATTGGCGTTATTTGGGTGATGTTTGTATAAGTTTGGATGGCATGAGTACCTTAGGGTTTTGAAGCTATAAGTATGGTTATTTTGATAGCAAGAGGCTATGTTGTTCTTGAGAAATGATCCTTGGTTACTATAGTTATTTGATGGTCTTTCCCCTTGAGTGAGTGATGTCCACTCTCTCCCCCTTTGGATTCCATATTTAAGATCCCTTGGGTTGGGTGTTATCATGTTTTTTTGTGAGTGTGTTTGAGCATGAAACCAAGTTACTTGTAAGCCTCCTAGCTTGGGGGTGGCTTGCAAGCAAGTCTAAGGGTTGGAGGTGAGCTTCCCTTGGCTATGGGAAGGGTTTATTGTATTGTAGGTTTTCATGGCACTATGAAGGAAGAATAGGAGAGTGGTCTTCTTAAGGTGGTTTTGTACAAGCTATAGTTTGTATGGCTATGTATATGCCTTGGATCATTGAACTTGTAAATGGGTTTGGTTATATGAGAGAGAAAATCTCTTTCTTGGAGATTCCCTTGTATTGTATTAGTCCCCTTGTGAAATATATTTGATTCAAATGAAAATGTATAAATAGATACGACATTTTCTACCTTACTTGTATAGTTATGCATTGAAAAGTTTCATAGAAAAGGGAAATACATGTGTGATTAAATGAGAAAAATTAGTTTAAAAAAAGACTCTCTCTCCCCCTTATGGTGTATTTACTTCAAAACAAATATAGGTATGACTACAATCTTGCAAAGTAAATAAGTTAGTTGCAATAGTTAAGAGAAATATTTTTCCTACCTTTCTATAGTTTTATTAACTCAATAATAGTTGAATAAAAGAAATATTTCCCTTCCTTGCTTAGTAGTTGATCTATTATTGAAAAAAAAAAAACACTACCTTTCCTCCTTTTTCTCATTGTGGTGACAAAATGGAATATATACTTTAAGTTGACAGAATAAGTTTCTTTTTGTATATATAAACTATTGAACACACCAAGATACTGAGAGGGAGGGTGAATCAATATCTAAACAATCTTCAATTCTAACTTCAACTTATCCGAAGAAAATTGAAACTTAATCATTATAGTATTAACATGATCATGAGAGATTGACATAATGCACATCAACATATAACACCAGATATACGTGGAAAACCCTAGAAGGGAAAAACCATGATGATGATTAACTCACTATATGTGAAGCTCAAATAACAACTTTAATTTAGGGCTACAACCCAAGGAAGCTACTACTCCCTGAAGAAATTTGATTTAGGGTCACTCCTAAGGAAGCTACTAGTCCATGAAGAATTTTTTTAGGGTCACTCCCAAGGAAGCTTCTACTCCCTGAATTGAGAACACACTTATAAAATATTACAGTACGAAAATCCTACTATTTGAAAACTGACATTGAAACTCACACTTTTGATGATTGCACTTCTGCATCTTCACTCTTTCTTCTGATGATCTAATTAGTTAGGCACACTCTACACTTGATCACTGTCACAAATGTATCTTCAAGATGAATCAGGATAGCATCAACAACTTCTGTTCTTTCTCCTTCAGTGGCACATCAACAACGCATTCATTTTGATTTTTATCTACTTGCGAGGTTTTCAATCAACTTACAATCACACCTCACCTCACTCAATTTGATTTTCTATTTATACATGATATTACATTGATTACATTGCTTGTCAGCCAGATACAACATGAAAAATACATTTACAAGTCAGTCAGACAACACACAATATGAAACATGTAGAAGATAGGTCCTAAGTGAAACCACATGTTACACCAGAAGAAGATCTATGCCTTGCGGACACCAACAGTTGCTTAACTAGGTCCAAAACATCCTTAACAGCTTCAAACACCAAGGAATTACATCCGCACACTTCGCTCATTTGGAAATAGGACAACTTTAAGAAAAACACATGAAGACCTGAAGTATAACGGTCACATCAACTTGAAAACCTTATGCAGTACTAGAAACAAGAAAGTTCTTTGTGAAACTTTTCTAGATGAGTCCACATGACTCATACAACATCCCCAAACACTCATTTACCACCGCACATCAAATAATTGTGCCACACAGCTTCAATAATTAACTCTGAGAATAATTTGTCATCTGGAACACACTGCAACATGTCATTTGAAAAACTAAGCTATGGACCACCAAGAACCTTGAAACTACAAGGAAACATGTAATGCACATCCATAAACATGTCCTCAAAACCACAAGGGAAATTATTCATTTTTGAAGGAATGCGAAGCATTCCAACAGGCTTTCAACACTAACATACTCTGCCAAAACACATGTCGGTACTCTATCATGCATAACTTTCATAGCAAAAGGACAAATGATATGAAAACTTGGAATTATCACCTTAACAGTATCCTGAACACAATTCCAAAACCACATGGCCATATCTGCAAATGTGGAGGAATGCGGAGCATTCCATTGTCCTACACAAAACATCTTCATAGAGACAACACTGTCTTCAATTAGTCAACATCAAAACACTCTTTCGGTAATGTAATCATCATGGAAGTTGGAACATACATACTTCAAGCCATTAGTAGCATCAGCAATACATCTAATCATCTTCATGCTCCTAATTCCCATATTAATATGAACTATATCTTCTCCCTTCTCTTGTTGGATGGGACATGACATCCAACCATGAACACCATCACACTACCATGATAGTGTTAATATCAATGACAACCTAGTGATAGTGTTGACATCAATGACAACCCTAGGAACCATATGTGTAACAAATCTCCCCCTTTGGCATTGATGGCAACACATCTCTGCTTCTCTCCCCCTTTGACATCAAGGACAAAGGGAAATCACTATCGGCTCCTTAGAGATCACATGACTTTTTCCTGCAACAAACAAACTCCCCCTAACATCAGCAACCATTGCCTACTCCTTCTAAGAGGTAGCCACCATCATTCCAGGAACAAGATATAACATGAACTCCCCCTGGACAGATGCACCACTATGCATCTAGCAAGAAGGAGGGGCAATTACCCCTAACCTCTGCCAAAGATCCTCAAAAGTATCCTTTGCCAGAGCCTTTATGAAAATGTCTGCTATTTGATCCTTTGTTGGAACATATTCTAACTTCACTTCCTTATCTGCAACCTTCTCTCTCAAAAAGTGATACCTAATTGCTATATGCTTGGTTCTAGAATTCATCACTAGATTCTTGGAAATATTGATAGCACTTGTATTGTCACACAAGATAGGAATAGGCTCATCATACAATACCTTGATATCCTTCAAGGTTTGCTTCATCCACAACACTTGTGTACAATAGGATGTTGCAATTTACTCTATTTCTGTAGTAGATAAAGACATTGAATCTTGCTTCTTGCTCTGCCATGAAACCAATATGCTTCCTAAAAAGAAAGCACCACCACTTGTACTTCTCCTATCATCAACACAACCAGCTCGGTCAGCATTAGTGTAAGCACTTAAATCAATGTCATTACCTCTTAGATACCATAGGCCATAGTTTGGAGTTCCTTTCAAGTATTTAAATATTCTTTTCACTGCCTTTTCATGTGTTTTCTTTGGATTGGCCTGATCTCTGGCAACCACATATACTGCATGCATAATATTAGGTCTAGAAGCAGTCAAGTACAGCAATGCTCCAATTATATATCTATACATAGACTGATCCACCTCCGGAGACTCACCATCTTTGCTCGAGTGACATCCAGTGACCATGGGAGTACTGACTGGTTTTGAATCCTCTATACCAAGCTTCTTCAATAACTCTTTGACATACTTAGCTTGAGAAATAAAGATACTGTCATCTAGCTGAGAAATTTGAAGTCCAAATAAGAAAGACATTTCAACAATCATAGACATCTCAAACTCTTTTTGCATCTCCTCTACAAACCTCTTACACATATCATCATCTCCACCAAAGATGATGTCATCAGCATATACTACAACTATCAATATCATGTCTCCTTCTTCCTTGATGTAAAGATTGCTATCTGTAGTACCTTTCTTGAAGCTATGCTTAAGTAAGTACTTGTCTAACCTAGCATACCAAGCTCTAGGTGCTTGCTTAAGACCATATAGAGCCTTCTTGAGTCTACACACCATGTCCAGATCTTCTGATATATAGAAACCATCCGGTTGTTCAATATAAACGTCTTCCTCTAGATCTCCATTCATAAATGTTGGCTTAACATCCATCTAATATACCTTGAAGTTCTTATGTGTAGCAAGAGCAAGGAACATTCTGATTGCCTCCATCCTTGATACCGGAGCAAAAGTCTCCTCAAAATCAATACCTTCAACTTGTGTGTATCCTTTACATACCAGCCTTGCCTTGTTCCTTACAGCTTCACCTTCTTCATTCAGTTTGTTTTGAAACACCCATTTTGTTCTTATAACATTCTTATTTGTTGGTCTAGGAACCAATTCCCATGATTGATTCTTCTCAATCTAATCCAATTCTTCTTCCATGGCTTTTATCAATCCATCATATTTGCTAGCATTAGTAAAGTTTTTGGGTTCCACCTTTGACAACAAACAAAAGTTTACTTGCTCATGTGTCTTAGCAAGTCTTATCCTTGTCTACACACCTTCATCCTTATCTCCAATGACCTGATCTGCTGAGTGGTTCTTCTAAACATACTTTGCTAGAGTCTTACGCATCTGCTCTAGTTCTTGTTCCTTTTCTTCTTTTACTTCTTCTTCATCTACAATGCATGGAAAGATATCAAATTTTGAGTCCTCTAATTTATGTGAGATCTGATAGAGGTCTTCATCTACCTTGACATTTGTGCTTTCAATCATCTTTCCCAACTTTTTGTTGTAGCATCTATAAGCCTTGCTTCTGGTTGAGTAGCCAAGAAAGATTCCTTCATCACTTCTTGAATCAAACTTTCCTAGGTCTTCTTCATCTCTTCTAATATAGCATTTGCTACCAAAGATCCTAAAGTATCTGACAGTGGGAGGTTTTCCATACCATAGCTCATAAGGGGTCTTAGTGTTGTTGACCCTCAATTTCACTCTATTAATTAGACAAACAATAGTATGAACTACATCCTTCTAGTACATATCAGGCAGATCTGTATCTTTCAACATTGCCCTAGAGATCTTCTGCATAGTCCTATTCTTCCTTTCCAGTACCCCATTTTGTTGAGAGGTCCTAGGAGCTGACAGATGTCTCCTAATACCATTATCTTCACAAAACTTTTCAAATTCATTTGAAGTAAACTCACCTCCTCTATAAAACCTCAAACATTAAATCTGGGCATCAACTTCATTCTCAACCATAGCTTTGAACACTTTAAATTTATCGAGGGCATCTAATTTTTCTCTTAAGAAAGTAACCCAAGTCATTCTAGAATAATCATCAATAAGCAACATGAAATACCTCTCACCTTGTTGACTCTCTACTCTTGTAGGGAAACATAGATTAGTGTGAATCAACTCCAATGGATTTCAATAAGAATACTCCTTGCTTTTGAAGTTTGTCTTTGTTTGCTTTCCCATTTGACATTCCCTGCATATTACACTTGTAGGCTTGAATATCTTAGGCATATCTCTCACTGCATGAGTGGAACTGATCTTTACCATATTATCAAAATTTTTGTGTCCCATTCTCTTGTACCACAGCCAAAACTCATTGGATTGAGCCTGTTAGGTCTCAGAAATGCAGGTTGTCAATCCTAAGGGGATGCCAAGCTCTATGTTTAGATTGGCAACGTTTCTGAACTAACTTGACGAAATCAACCTTCAAGGTTAGTTGATTTCCTTCGCTTTGGGTCCTGCTACACCTAGGTGGGTAAACCTTGGAAGATTAAAGCAGATTGAATGTGAATGTGTGGACTAACTAAATCTATCTACAGTGGCACAGGATGTAGGATAGATGAAATGCTCGCTAACTGACTTTAGGTTTAATATCTAATGAGTAATTGGTAAAAATTGTATAAGCAATATCAAGGTAAAAGTTTTTAAGTAAAATAAGACTAGTGCCTTGTTGGGTAACAGAGTCAATTTGAAGGACCGGGACTAATGGTTTCCTAATGGTAATAATTCTAGTTGTTTGGCACAGTTTTAGTTTATAGCTTGTATAAACGTGCAAGTAAATGACTGACAGACTCTTCTTCATAATCCAACCAAATAAAATTAGATATCTTATAATTCACCAGAAGGTACTTTAATCCTTACTTGAAGGAACCAAATGAAATGAATAGACAAGATTAATAGATAATATTTACTGGAGACAGAATGGCAGTCTAATTATATGGCCCTACTTAGTAATCCAAGCTTAATACTTCCAGGCTACTGTAATTAAATCAGAAGGGTTTAATTCCTCAAATGGATACCAACCTATTTAATCACACAGATACAGCAAATGTGTATTGACAGATCAAATATATACTTGATATGTTTAATCTGAATATCAAGGAAATGCAGAAATGGAGACAGCCACACAACTGAATAATCTTAACAAACAACTGATACCAAAGCAGAACCACTGAATCAGAGAACTTCAAACTTCTTCTTCAAATAAAATATGCAACATAGTCATTTTGAAACATTGTATATATGATATATCTGAATATATTCTACTGCTGATGCCCTCTCAGCATCAATTGTTTGGACTTATATAGATATTTCTATGAAGAGTCATAACTCTTCAATAAGTCTTTTGGGAACTTTAACAAACATTAACAATTATAACATAATTATGATTAGGCTCTATTTAGCCACAAGTAGACTTTTGCCAAGTAATCCAAGTAATCCTGCTCACGATGAGAATCAGTAAGGTGAACAGCACTTCTGGTAATTATGTCAAGTGTAATCATGTTCTCCAATTGTTTGCAAACTTCTTTAGACGCAGAGGCTTTGTCTTTCAGAGCTCCTGTGCCTTTGTGTAATATACTTTGACAATCCATAATCCATTCTTCCTTGCTCTTCACCTCTCCATTGTCTTTAAATATCTTGGGCACTCCTGCGTTTGAGGCATCATTTCCTTCCTTAGCATCAGCTTTAAGTTTGTCATAGTAATTTTGATGCTGTTTGAGAAATGCTTTTGCATCAGAGATATCTGTACTATCAGCAGTACTCCTATTTTGTATCTCAGTTAATTTTTCTCGTATTCTCTTTTCAAGTCTTTCATGTTCTTGAACTGCTTTATGATTCTCTGAGAAGTTATCCAAAAACTGGTTTAACCACCGCACCATGTTTGCATACCTGCTCTGCAGTATTGTAACAAATGCATCCATCTGAATTTGGGTTGCCTGATCAGGGGATAACACCTGAATGCCCTGTGAGCTCTCACCTTGAGTTATTCTTTTTGTGGACTGGCCAAAAGTACTCTTAACAGCATCTTTTAAGTAATCATTTTCTTTTGTTAGTCTTTCACAGTTCAATTTGTATGCATCTCTTTCTTTGATCAACATTTGAGCTTGCGCTTTATTCAATTTTGCAACATTGATACCAATGTCTGTTGTAATTATAGGGTCAGTTTCCCCTGCTTTCAAAGTCATAACGTGGCCAAAAGTCTTCTCAGTATCAATGATGGCCGTCTTCTTATGGGGAGGGTATAACGCCCATATCATCAAGGAGTTTTCATCATTGTTATACCTTGTTCCCATATATACTTCACTAACTCCTTCTGGAGTAAGTTTATACTTATCATCTGTGTTATTTAGAAAACTATCAAAAACCAAAGCAGAATTTAAATCCAGACCAGGAAAAATCATGACCCCTGCATCTTTAAGCAACTGTCTACCCTTGCTAGGTGTCATGTCTTGCATCTCTTTATCTACTGTTTCCTTTAGCGTATCTAATAATTGTTTTTCATTATCAACAGAGACATCATCTACTGACTCTCTGATTTCTTTCCCTTTGTATTTATACAAAAATGATTTAAATTCCTTTGATTGAATAAACTTATCATCTGAAATGAAAGAATCATAGGTTGTTTGACGTGGATCTTCATCAGCAGACCCCTCCTCATCATGTAGTACAATAGGAGGCTGATATTGTTGCATTTTCCTCTTGGACATCTCTACCTTTTTATCTGGTGGCTGTTCTTGCCCTGCCAGTTCCTCATTTTCAGAGGATACAACCTCAATTTGTGTTAACTGCTTTTTCTTTTCATCTAGATCCCCGTTATATTTCTCTACCACCAATTCAACTTCTGCTTCTTCTAAATTTCTAATGACATCATCATGTGGATAATGTATGTGCATGTATCCACTGAGATTCTGTTTTCTTCTTGCAGAATCAATAAAGCCTTCAGGGTCAAATCCTTTTCTTATCTCAGCAGTCATCATGTTATAATGCATCAATTTATCCATAATGAGATTGTAACCTTCTTTTGAAACCACAGTAAAATCTCCAAAACATAAGGTGCTGGGCATAAACGATTGTTTGTCATGTGAACTCAAATGCATCACATTTGAACAATGCATTTGCCTGATTATCTCCAGATATGCAAGCCTATCAGGGACAGTCTTGGGCAATATGAATGGAGCATCTTCAAAACCATAAACTCTGATCATAGTAGCATCCTCAAAGCAATACCAGTCTCCCCAATTATGAGTGACAGTAGGGGGGCCACCAAAATCTTTTGGTCTGAGGAATCTTTTTATTTCAGTTGAAATTGAATATTCACAAGGGTGATTAAAATACCTATACAGCACTTTTACACAATGCTCTTCAAATTGAGCATAGCTGGAATGGGCATATCTACTTTCCCAAATTCTGGTCCATAGTTGTACAGGTATCTTTTCCCCTTTCTTATCTGTAGCAACAACTTGGAACTCAGTTGGCCATAACCCTACCTCCTGGCCATAATATAACACCATGTGCATAAGCAGTGAGTAATGCTCGAAAGAGCATGCTGGAGCACTATTTTTTATTACAGATAGACCAGAGTCCATTCTATTAGCAATATAGGAAGCATAATCAAATTGCCTTGCATTATGACATTGAATGTCTGAGGCTATGACCATCAGAGGAATGGTCATGAACTCAGGGACCTCTGAACCCAGGATTTGGCCTACAGAGAAATAGGTATATTGTATGTATGGTTCAAATATAGCTACATGAAAGGGAGGGCCATCATTTTCAATTAAGGGCATCACTTCTCCTCCAACCCTGGGCCTATGAATGGGCAACCTCCATCCATTGTAAGTTGTGTCCATTCTCCAATACTCCTTGTCTAGATCTTCATAAATGATAGGGACAGTGCATAAATCATCTAAATCAAAAACCTCACAAATAGCATTTTTTGACAAATGCACAATTGGTTCTCCCTGTGGGTTGCAGATGGCTTTCAGGTTTGAATCATAATGTCTGGAAAGCAATTGAAGGAGTTCCACATTCAGGAATACATTGGGTACAACCAGTTTTCCTAAATTCATGTGCCAAGGATTTGAGACAGGAGCATTCCTAAACCTTCTATTGTAGTGGAATCTGAAAAGTTCATATCCTCGAATTGGGGTCCAGATATCTCCCAGGCGTTTGTGTTTATCTTCTAATTTCTCCACTTCTGCCCTGAGTTGGGCAGACCTTCTGGCCTTGGGAGTTGACCCAGGCAATTGGTCAATTAGGTCCTGGTTCAATTTTCTTTCTTTTACTTTCTCCTCAGGGGTTTGTTCAGTTTTTTGTTTCTTGGGCTTACTAGTCTCCCCTTGTAACTTTCTGCCTTTTCCTTCCTCGGAGTTTCCATTTTAAAACTTTGGCAGAGAATTTAAATACAGGCTATACAGTGGTTTGTGTATATGTACCTGTCGTTTAGTGGCTGGAATTGGAATCCTCTGCTTTCGCCTTAAGAGCTCTTCTGTATTCTCTTCTCTGACGGTTTTTTTGCAACTATAATGATCACAAAGATTTCGTAGCCGTTTGTATTTAATCATCTGATCAATTCAATGTTCATCGTTGTGAAATGTCACATCGCCATAACTCCTCTTATCGGCGTGAATTTTGAAATGTCTGGGCGACCTTAATGCTTTTATGGCGCGAACAGTCAATCAGCGTGACCTCTCATTTGTATTCTCGACACTATGTAATGTCATATTTTCAAGTGGCGCGACCATCGGCATGACTTCCTTCATCGCCATATGATTTAGATTTCACTCCGAAGTGATGAGTCTTACCGATATGATTTGTTTATCGGGGTGATTAATACTATCGGGATAACATAATTATGTTTCCCTGACTCTTGTTGTCCCACTGATAGTCATATTACTTTGGATCGGAATGACTGTTTTAATGTCTTGCCGCTAGAGTATACCCATCGGAATGAAACACACTATCGGGATAGCTTTCAAAAGATAACTCGATCCAAATCGTCTCACCGATGGTCCTTTTATATTCTTTATCGGACAGAGTACGTTAGAGTATCACCGATATCTTTTGATCGCCGTGACTTGTGAATCGGCGAGACTTAATTTCCTTTGTCCCGATATGTTGAGTCATCCCGATAGATTTTGTATCGCTGTGAGTCTCACCAAAGACCCTCTTTTCGCCAAGACATTGAGTATCAGAGACCTATTTGTTTCTCATCCTGATAACTTATTTCTTGCCGATGGTCATTTGTTTCATTGCCCCCGCGGGATGTTCGGTGAAACTGTTGCCGAAATACTTCATCGGTATGATATATACCATCGGGGCAGCTTTTGAAGGATCCTCTGATAGTTATTAGTCACACCGATCGGTATGACTACTCGGTTGTCTTGCCGATGTAAGGTCATCGGTATTACTTACTCCATCGGTAACTTCTATAAATCTCTTTCCGATCTCTATTCTCATGCCGATAGTTATTTTTCAAATGATTCCTTATGTATCGGTGTAAGTAACACAATATCTTGCCGATAGATTGACCTTGAAGGAATTTAGCACTGCTCATCTATAGACACCTTGTGAGATGAATTAAATTTTTGTTATGATTTTTTGGGATATTTTTTAGGATTTTGTTCAAATATGATGGAGTGAGAGGACAGTAAAATTTTTAAATTTTTACTGTCCTAACAGTGGCTCTGTCTGGGATGTATACTCCCTGTGAGTATGACAAGGATCCAGATCTCCTGGGGAAGTAGACCACATGTTTTATTTATTTGGGGGTGATGTTTTTATGAAAATGGGAAAAGGAAAGTTAACAAATGATGGGGATCGGGAATGATTCCTAGACTACTGTGCATGGAATAAAATATTTTGAGAATTATTTGAGGGTTGTCCATGCACTGGCAACGCTCAATTCTCTTTGTACATGTTTATGAAAAGAACTGCTTCAAATATTGCCCATGTACAGGCAATTCTTGCTCCTCTCCTGACATATTCTGTACATAGTAAGAATCATCACCTCCCTTGCCAGTGATAACGAAAGGACCCAACCACAGGGCTTCAAATTTTCCATGTTTTCCTTTGTCCTGACATCTTGCATTCCACATCAGTACCATATCATTTATTTCAAACTTTCTGTCTTTGGCCTTCTTGTTAAAGAGATATTTTACCTGTGATTGTAGCTTAACATTCTGCCTCTGAGCTATTCTTCTTGTTTCATCAAGCTCTGCCAATTGTTCTAACCTTTCCTCCATAAGTTCAGGAATATTCAAGTCTTCCTAGAGAATGAATTTATATACTGGTATAAGATTGTCCAATGGCAATCTTGCTTGTGTTCCATATACTAACTCATAAGGAGATCTCCCAATTGCCCTTTTTATAGTAATTCTATCAGCCCATACTGCCATTCTCAATTTTGAATCCCAAGCTTTCTTATTTCTATCCAACATTCTTTTTATGATTTTCAAGAGGCTCTTATTACTTGATTCAGCTTGTCCATTGGCCTGTGGATGGTAGGGAGCAGCATAGTGATACCATGTGTACTGCAAAACCCTTTGAATTCATCAGATCTAAAACACATCCCATTATCTGTAATCAATCTTACTGGAGTACCAAATCTGCACATGATATTATCCATTAGAAAATTAATCACAACTTTACTTGTAGCCTGTTTGGTTGGGATTGCTTCCACCCATTTTGTAAAGTAATCAGTAGCCACCAAAATCCATCTGTGCCCCCCACTTGATTTTTCTGAGATTTCACCTATAAAATCAATACCCCATTGATAAAATGGAGCCTCAACCTGTATAGGTTTTAAGGGTAGTGCTCCTTGATATTTTAACTTGCCTGAGAATTTCTGGCATGCTTCACACTTTCTAGTGTACTGGTATGAATCATTAAAAACTTTAGGCCAATAATATCCTGCCCTCAGGATTTTGTGGGCTGTAGTTTTCACTGAGAAATGACCTCCACACATGCCTTCATGCAACTCCTTCATAATACGTTTTGACTGATATTCATCCAAGCATAATAGTAGAACCCCATCTCTGTTTTTCCAATAAAGATCCCCACTGATGAGTACATACTTCGAAGCTTGTAGTTTAAGTGTCCTCCTTTTGTTATCATCATATCCTTCAGGACACTTCATATGATTTAGATAATATATTATATCAGTATACCATGGAGTGTGTTCAATACTGGTACTTGCATCAACATTACATATCTGAGAGGCTTCTAGATTACTTTCAGTCATCAATTTGGCAAGACCCTATCCCCTTACCAAATTAGTGATTTGGATTTCAATGTTGAATTCCTGAATCCTATTGATCCACCTACATCTCCTGCCGGTGACTTCAGTTTGGACCAATACATCCTTCACTGCAGCATTAGGAACATATGCTGTGATTTTAGCTCCCACCAAATATGGTCTAAAATTTTTAACTGCTTTTACCAATGCATATGCTTGTTTTTCAATAATGTCATACTTCAACTCTGCATTCTGAAGGGACTTGCTGAAGAAAGAGATAGGCTGTTCATATCCATCATTATTTTTCTGTAATAACACTACTGCTACTGTATGATAGGAAGCAAATGAGAAAAGTTGGAAAGGTTTACTGAAATCAGGGGACACTAAGACTGGAGCTTGCTTGATTGCCTCCTTAATATTACCAAATGCTTCTAGTGTTTCTGTTGTCCATTTCATTTCTAAGTTCTTCTTCAGCATTCTTGATATAGGACAAACAATTTCTGCAAAATTTGGTATAAATCTTCTGACAAAATTTATCTGGCCAAAAAATGATTGTATGGCTTTTACATTCTTTGGAACAGGGAGCTGATCAATTGCTTTTACCCTTTCAGGATCTATTTTAACTCCTTCCTTCAAGACTATATGGCCAAGCAATTTTCCTTCTGTCACTACAAAATGGCATTTTTTGGGGTTCAATGATATCCCATATTATAGGGCTTTGATAAATACTTGTTCTAAATGTGTGCAATGATCTTCGGCCCTTTTAGAATATGCCGTCAAGTCGTCTTGATAGACTATCATAATCTTATTGATCAATTCAGCAAAAGCTACATCCATTGCTCTTTGGAATGATGCTCTAGCATTAGTTAATCCAAACGGCATTCTCAAATATACATATGTTCCCCACGGAGTGGTGAATGCAGTCTTAAATTGTTCAGACTCCTTAACCTTTACTTGATTGTAACCGGAGAAACCATCCATCATTGACAACAATTCGCATCCAGTGACTTTCTGCAATATTGCCTCCATATTGGGAAGAGGATAATTATCTTTGAGGGAAGATTTATTCAAGTTTCTGAAATCCACACACAGTCTAATGTCACCATTCTTTTTCCTGACAGGCACTAAATTTGAAACCTAGGAAGAATGTCTAATAGGTTTGATTATAGCTCCATCCCTTAACTTTGTAAGTTCCTCTAACATTTTAGGGGCTAGTGTAGGATTAATCGGTCTCTGCTTCTGTCTGAATGGTTTAGCATCTTGCTTCAGTGGTATCTCATGTTGAAATAGATCCTCTCTATATGCTTTTAAGTCATCATATGACCAAGCAAACACATGCCTGTACTTCCTGAGTAGGTTGATAAGTCTGCTCCTAATTTTTGGGTCAAGACTTTTTCCAATATACACATTTTTTGGAGTTGTTTATGTCCCCAAATTGATTTCTTCAAGGTTACTAGGTGTCACTGTTGTGTCTTTCTTTTTATACCTGTCATGGCCATCAAATGTCTTTTCTAATGCAATAAGTCCTTTGGGTATCTTATTCGTTTTCAACTGGACAACTTCTTGGCCAAAAAGGGTTTCCTTCCCATCATGTTCCTCCACAAATGCACTGAAATCAATCTCTTGATTTTCATAATAATCAGTACAATGCAAGAAATTGATTATATCAGCATCACTATCAAATACTTGCCAGTTCTGTATATTATCAGGGATGGTAGGTCTAGTTTTAAATTCAACTTCTATGATTCCTCCCAATGTGACATCATCTCTCTTTAATGCAATGTTTGCTAAAAAGTCTGCCATAATGTTTTTAGACCTATCAACCCAGCTGATTGAAAAGGCATCAAATAATTCAACACTATCCCAAACTGCATTTCTGTACTGTCTTAATCTTTTATTTTTAGATAAGTATTTTTCTCTTAATTGGGAGATGACCAGTTCAGAATCACCATAGACAACCAACTTTTTTATTTTGTGTTTGGTGGCTATGTTTAGGCCAATGAGTAGGGCTTCATACTCAGCTACATTATTTGTGCATTCAAATGTCAATAGGAAAGAGTATTTAAAAGTTTTACCTCCTGGTGAAATGAAAATTACTCCAGCCCCATTTCCTACTTTGCTGCATGCACCATCAAAATACATTTTCCACAACTCATTTTCTTCTTTCATAGATTCAGTGTGTATTGGGTCAGTGTTATGTAACTCTAGTGTAGTTTCTCTAACTTTGAAAACTCCCAAATCTATGTCACAAAAGAAATTCACCTGATGCCGGTCCATTCTTTCTATGATATTGTCATACCTTGGCTCTCTGCACAATTTGATTTCCTTGTCACCCACTGGTATGGTGGCATATGATAAATCTAACTGAACATTGCCTCCTGCCATAGCAGCCCATTGCCTTGATAAAAGCATCCCATAATACGGTGGGATGTCAACCACAGTAATGTCAATGTTATAAGTGGCTTCAGGATGTGAGGCAAGTTTTATCTCTACATCATTCATGATACCAACTACTGGAATAGATCTGTTATCCATTGCATAACACTGGCCATACGTAGTATCAACCCACATTCCCAATTCTTTCATAACTACTATAGGCATGATATTCATAGCAGCACCTGAATCAATCATGCAATTTCTGACTATCCTGTTCTTGATTACTAATGTGGTATAGAATGGGTCTACTTGCGAGGGATTTTTTGTAAGTGTGTCGCCAAGGTATACCTCAGGCATCTTGAAATTTTCCTGATGTACATTATTTGTTGTTTTTTCAAACCCTTTATGTTTTAGATTAGGTGAATCAGAAATCATCTTGACAACTGTACTTCTATATTTATCTATTTTCATCATCTCTAGAAGTGGGACTGATATCTTCACCTGAGACACTGCATGTGCAATATCAAAAGAATGGGCTATGATTTGGTCATTCTTTTCTGTTTTTGTGTTCTCTTTTTCTTGATTTTCTTTCATTTTACTTTTATCCCCCTTTTCTGGTTCTTTAGATGATGATTTTGTGTTATTCCCTTTGTTATTCTAGTCTTTTATAAATACACTTCCAGGAGTTCCTTGCCCAACATTTGTTGTTCTATTCCTCAAGTTATAAGTGTTTCGAGCTTGAGCCACTGCAGCCACTGTGAGAGCCTCTCTTTCATCCTCAGTAGGTTTTCTCCATTGACCATATGACTTGTTGTTATAACTATCTTCCTGGTCTGAAAATACCTCTTGTTCTCCCATGTTAATATGATACTTCTGGTTCCCTACATCATACTCATATCCTTCCTCTTCTGAAGAAGAATAATCTTCTGTCACCACACATGGTGTATCCTGCATCATATTTATGGTATGATTATCCCTATTATAGTTGTATAGCATTTCCTCTTGCTGTATGGATTTAGCTACCTCATAGTATTCAGGTAAATGTGGTAAACTACATACAAAACACCAAGGCTTATTTTCTTCCATGTGTGCCATGTTTCTTTTCAGGGGATCAGGAGTATCTTTTCCATATGGTTGCTTTCTGTTGTTATCGATAGGTCTTCCATCCTTCCAATTTGTATTGTAGGGCATATCATGTAACCTAGGTCTATCATGTCTATGTTGACCCTCTGGTTTGGTTTGTTGAACATTTGAATTCTGAGGATTTCTATGATTATCCCTCTTACTGACCATTCCTGTAGCCTTCCTATTATTTTCAATAGTTATGGCCACTTTCTGTGCTTCGGCCAAGGTTGCAGGACACCTGTTTCTAAGTTCATATCCTGTTTTAGGGTCAAATGCTTTCATCTAGATACTTAGTGTTGCCTGGTCAGATAACTTAGCTCCATGTGGTACCTTATTATGTAACTTGGAAAACTTCAAGTTGAAATCAAATACTGACTCATTTTGATACTTCTGTATACTTATTATTTCATGTAGTGCAAACTCAGGAGCATATTGGTTACCATACTGATCCTTAAACTGGTTATGGAAATTAGTTATTGAATTGATTGATGCATCAGGCAAGCTGTTAAACCAATCTCTGGCATCTTCAGTGAGGGACATCATAAATAACCTCATTCTAATGTCTTCCCAATCCATACCAATATCCTGTACAAAAGCATTAAAACTTCTGATATGATCTTCCGCAGATATTGCATTATTTCCAATAAACTTGGGAACCATATTTCTCAAGTACTATCCATAGGATATGGATACAACTGATATCCAGTTAAATCAAATTGACTGCATATATTTGCAAGGTTTTGGGGAGGGAAATTCAAAGGTGGTGGATTGGGATAATAATTGTATCCACTTGGTGGCTGATGATATGCATATTGTTGATGTTGGTTCATGTGGGGGTTTGTGTGATGATTCTGTGGTCTATAGTATTGTTGACCAGGGGGTGGGTAAGTATTTACCATGTGTTGAGATACATTACGTATGGGAGGTGGTCTAGGGTTTTGGGGAATAGTGTTCTGATGACTTCCGGAAGCATGTGAGTTTTGAGCACTACTTGTATTTTGCTGTGTATTTCTTGAAATATTCCCTCTATGCGGGGGTACATATTTAGGGGGAGCTGTTTTGGCTTTATTTTTCCTCTGTTGAATTTCTTGTTGCAACAACTCCCTCTCTTCCTGTATCTTGTACCTTTCAAGTTCCTTTCGGAGCATGAGTATTTCCTGTTGCTCTTCACTCATGTCCTGATTATTTATTTCCTGATGTTCTGGATTATCATTCATTCCTTGATTTGAAAATCCATACCCTATCTCTTCTCCCTGGTCAAATGAGATCTTGAAATCATGTTCAGCTTGGTTCCTATCAATATCCCTCATGACCTTTGCATCATGATCTCGCTGTTCTTGAGGAGTGGGTCTGTACCTTGCCAAAATATCATCAGTTGCTCCACTGAGGTTCTCGTTTGAATCATGCAGAGGTGTGAATTTGTTGTGAATTGCAATATTTTGTTCTGAATCATTCTCTTGGATGTCCAGATTATTATCTTGGTGGGAATACTTTGGATTCACATTTGGAAATGTTTCTAAGTGGTGGAGATGACTGCAAATTTCTGCCTTCCATCTTGGATCTCCTACCATCCATTTGATATTGAATTTTTTGTTATAATTGTAACTAGAGTCGCCACCTATTAAATAGGAAAAGTTTATATTTTATCTGTAGGGTTCTTGTCACCAGCAGAGTTACCAACTTAAATTTTCTAAATTGACTCTATGAAGGAAAGGATTACTTTCTAAGGTCTTTTACTAGTCCCCAGTAGAGTCGCCAATTTGTTAGGTCTCAGAAATGCAGGTTGTCAATCCTAAGGGGATGCCAAGCTCTATGTTTAGATTGGCAACGTTTCTGAACTAACTTGACAAAATCAACCTTCAAGGTTAGTTGATTTCCTTCGCTTTGGGTCCTGCTACACCTAGGTGGGTAAACCTTGGAAGATTAAAGCAGATTGAATGTGAATGTGTGGACTAACTAAATTTATCTACTGTGGCACAGGATGTAGGATAGATGAAATGCTCGCTAACTGACTTTACGTTTAATATCTAATGAGTAATTGGTAGAAATTGTATAAGCAATATCAAGGTAAAAGTTTTTAAGTAAAATAAGACTAGTGCCTTGTTGGGTAACAGAGTCAATTTGAAGGACCAGGACTAATGGTTTCCTAATGGTAATAATTCTAGTTGTTTGGCACAGTTTTAGTTTATAGCTTGTATAAACGTGCAAGTAAATGACTGACAGACTCTTCTTCATAAACCAACCAAATAAAATCAGATATCTTATAATTCACCAGAAGGTACTTTAATCCTTACTTGAAGGAACCAAATGAAATGAATAGACAAGATTAACAGATAATATTTACTGGAGACAGAATGGCAATCTAATTATATGGCCCTACTTAGTAATCCAAGCTTAATACTTCCAGGCTACTGTAATTAAATCAGAAGGGTTTAATTCCTCAAATGGATACCAACCTATTTAATCACACAGATACAGCAAATGTGTATTGACAGATCAAATATATACTTGATATGTTTAATCTGAATATCAAGGAAATGCAAAAATGGAGACAGCCACACAACTGAATAATCTTAACAAACAACTGATACCAAAGCAGAACCACTGAATCAGAGAACTTCAAACTTCTTCTTCAAATAAAATATGCAACATAGTCATTTTGAAACATTGTATATATGATATATCTGAATATATTCTACTGCTGATGCCCTCTCAGCATCGATTGTTTGGACTTATATAGATATTTCTATGAAGAGTCATAACTCTTCAATAATTCTTTTGGGAACTTTAACAAACATTAACAATTATAACATAATTATGATTAGGCTCTATTTAGCCACAAGTAGACTTTTGCCAAGTAATCCAAGTAATCCTGCTCACGATGAGAATTAGTAAGGTGAACAACACTTCTGGTAATTATGTCAAGTGTAATCATGTTCTCCAATTGTTTGCAAACTTCTTTAGACGCAGAGGCTTTGTCTTTCAGAGCTCATGTGCCTTTGTGTAATATACTTTGACAATCCATAATCCATTCTTCCTTGCTCTTCACCTCTCCATTGTCTTTAAATATCTTGGGCACTCCTGCATTTGAGGCATCATTTCCTTCCTTAGCATCAGCTTTAAGTTTGTCATAGTAATTTTGATGCTATTTGAGAAATGCTTTTGCATCAGAGATATCTGTACTATCAGCAGTACTCCTATTTTGTATCTCAGTTAATTTTTCTCGTATTCTCTTTTCAAGTCTTTCATGTTCTTGAACTGCTTTATGATTCTTTGAGAAGTTATCCAAAAACTAGTTTAACCACCGCACCATGTTTGCATACCTGCTCTGCAGTATTGTAACAAATGCATCCATCTGAATTTGGGTTGCCTGATCAGGGGATAACACTTGAATGCCCTGTGAGCTCTCACCTTGAGTTATTCTTTTTGTGGACTGGCCAAAAGTACTCTTAACAACATCTTTTAAGTAATCATTTTCTTTTGTCAGTCTTTCACAGTTCAATTTGTATGCATCTCTTTCTTTGATCAACATTTGAGCTTGCGCTTTATTCAATTTTGCAACATTGATACCAATGTCTGCTATAATTATAGGGTTAGTTTCCCCTGCTTTCAAAGTCATAACGTGGCCAAAAGTCTTCTCAGTATCAATGATGGTCGTCTTCTTATGGGGAGGGTATAATGCCCATATCATCAAGGAGTTTTCATCATTGTTATACCTTGTTCCCATATATACTTCACTAACTCCTTCTGGAGTAAGTTTATACTTATCATCTGTGTTATTTAGAAAACTATCAAAAACCAAAGCAGAATTTAAATCCAGACCAGGAAAAATCATGACCCCTACATCTTTAAGCAACTGTCTACCCTTGCTAGGTGTCATGTCTTGCATCTCTTTATCTACTGTTTCCTTCAGCGTATCTAATAATTGTTTTTCATTATCAGCAGAGACATCATCTACTGACTCTCTGATTTCTTTCCCTTTGTATTTATACAAAAATGATTTAAATTGCTTTGATTGAATAAACTTATCATCTGAAATGAAAGAATCGTAGGTTGTTTGACGTGGATCTTCATCAGCAGACCCCTCCTCATCATGTAGTACAATAGGAGGCTGATATTGTTGCATTTTCCTCTTGGACATCTCTACCTTTTTATCTGGTGACTGTTCTTGCCCTGCCAGTTCCTCATCTTCAGAGGATACAACCTCAATTTGTGCTAACTGTTTTTTCTTTTCATCTAGATCCCTGTTATATTTCTCTACCACCAATTCGACTTCTGCTTCTTCTAAATTTCTAATGACATCATCATGTGGATAATGTATGTGCATGTATCCACTGAGATTCTGTTTTCTTCTTGCAGAATCAATAAAGCCTTCAGGGTCAAATCCTTTTCTTATCTCAGCAGTCATCATGTTATAATGCATCAATTTATCCATAATGAGATTGTAACCTTCTTTTGAAACCACAGTAAAATCTCCAAAACATAAGGTGCTGGGCATAAACGATTGTTTGTCATGTGAACTCAAATGCATCACATTTGAACAATGCATTTGCCTGATTATCTCCAGATATGCAAGCCTGTCAGGGACAGTCTTGGGCAATATGAATGTAGCATCTTCAAAACCATAAACTCTGATCATAGTAGCATCCTCAAAGCAATACCAGTCTCCCCAATTATGAGTGACAGTAGGGGGGCCACCAAAATCTTTTGGTCTGAGGAATCTTTTTATTTCAGTTGAAATTGAATATTCACAAGGGTGATTAAAATACCTATACAGCACTTTTACACAATGCTCTTCAAATTGAGCATAGCTGGAATGGGCATATCTACTTTCCCAAATTCTGGTCCACAGTTGTACAGGTATCTTTTCCCCTTTCTTATCTACAGCAACAACTTGGAACTCAGTTGGCCATAACCCTACCTCCTGGCCATAATATAACACCATGTGCATAAGCAGTGAGTAATGCTCGAAAGAGCATGCTGGAGCACTATTTTTTATTGCAGATAGACCAGAGTCCATTCTATTAGCAATATAGGAAGCAGAATCAAATTGCCTTGCATTATGACATTGAATGTCTGAGGCTATGACCATCAGAGGAATGGTCATGAACTCAGGGACCTCTGAACCCAGGATTTGGCCTACAGAGAAATAGGTATATTGTATGTATGGTTCAAATATAGCTACATGAAAGGGAGGGCCATCATTTTCAGTTAAGGGCATCACTTCTCCTCCAACCCTGGGCCTATGAATGGGCAACCTCCATCCATTGTAAGTTGTGTCCATTCTCCAATACTCCTTGTCCAGATCTTCATAAATGATAGGGACAGTGCATAAATCATCTAAATCAAAAACCTCACAAATAGCATTTTTTGACAAATGCACAATTGGTTCTCCCTGTGGGTTGCAGATGGCTTTCAGGTTTGAATCATAATGTCTGGCAAGCAATTGAAGGAGTTCCACATTCAGGAATACATTGGGTACAACCAGTTTTCCTAAATTCATGTGCCAAGGATTTGACACAGGAGCATTCCTAAACCTTCTATTGTAGTGGAATCTGAAAACTTCATATCCCCGAATTGGGGTCCAGATATCTCCTAGGCGTTTGTGTTTATCTTCTAATTTCTCCACTTCTGCCCTGAGTTGGGCAGACCTTCTGGCCTTGGGAGTTGAACCAGGCAATTGGTCAATTAGGTCCTGGTTCAGTTTTCTTTCTTTTACTTTCTCCTCAGGGGTTTGTTCAGTTTTTTGTTTCTTGGGCTTACTGGTCTCCCCTTGTAACTTTCTGCCTTTTCCCTTCCCCGGAGTTTCCATTTTAAAACTTTGGCAGAGAATTTAAATACAGGCTATACAGTGGTTTATGTATATGTACCTGTCGTTTGGTGGCTGGAATTGGAATCCTTTGCTTTCGCCTTAAGAGCTCTTCTGTATTCTCTTCTCGGACAGTTTTTTGCAACTATAATGATCACAGAAATTTCGTAGCCGTTTGTATTTAATCATCTGATCAATTCAATGTTCATCGTTGTGAAATGTCACATCGCCATAACTCCTCTTATCAGCGTGAATTTTGAAATGTCTGGGTGACCTTAATGCTTTTATGGCGCAAACAGTCAATCGGCGTGACCTCTCATTTGTATTCCCGACACTATGTAATGTCATATTTTCAAGTGGCGCGACCATCGGCATGACTTCCTTCATCGCCATATGATTTAGATTTCACTCCGAAGTGATGAGTCTTACCGATATGATTTGTTTATCAGGGTGATTAATACTATCGGGATAACATAATTATGTTTCCCTGACTCTTGTTGTCCCACTGATAGTCATATTACTTTGGATCGGAATGACTGTTTTAATGTCTTGCCACTAGAGTATACCCATCGGAATGAAACACACTATCGGGATAGCTTTCAAAAGATAACCCAATCCAAATCGTCTCACCGATGGTTCTTTTATATTCTTTATTGGGCAGAGTACGTTAGAGTATCACCGATATCTTTTGATCGCCATGACTTGTGAATCGGCGAGACTTAATTTCCTTTGTCCCGATATGTTGAGTCATCCCGATAGATTTTGTATCGCTGTGAGTCTCACCGAAGACCCTCTTTTCACCAAGACATTGAATATCAGAGACCTATTTGTTTCTCATCCCGATAACTTATTTCTTGCCGATGGTCATTTGTTTCATTGCCCCTGCGGGATGTTCGGTGAAACTGTTGCCGAAATACTTCATCGGTATGATATATACCATCGAGGCAGCTTTCGAAGGATCCTCCGATAGTTATTAGTCACACCGATTGGTATGACTACTCGGTTGTCTTGCCGATGTAAGGTCATCGGTATTACTTACTCCATCGGTAACTTCTATAAATCTCTTTCCGATCTCTATTCTCATGCCGATAGTTATTTTTCAAATGATTCCTTATGTATCGGTGTAAGTAACACAATATCTTGCCGATAGATTGACCTTGAAGGAATTTAGCACTGCTCATCTATAGACACCTTGTGAGATGAATTAAATTTTTGTTATGATTTTTTGGGATATTTTTTAGGATTTTGTTCAAATATGATGGAGTGAGAGGACAGTAAAATTTTTAAATTTTTACTGTCCTAACAGAGCCAACAAACATGTTCTTCCATTTACCTCCTTCAGATGATAGATGTCACCATATGTCTTGATACCTTCTGCAACTAGTTTTCTAGACCCTGCCTTCCTGATTTCACAACCATTGGCATGAAATGTGAGATTATAGCCCTTCCTGCACATCTAACTGACACTAAGAAGATTGTGTTTTAGTCCTTTGACATAGAGGACATCCTCAGTCCTATTCCTCCCCTCAATAGTTATAGCACCTTTTCCACAAATCTATGCCAATTCATCACCACCAAACTGGACAGCACCACCATACCACTTTTTAAGGCTGATAAACTTCTCCTTGTCACCAATCATATGATTTGAGCATCCACTGTCAATTACCTGAGCCTTGGATTCTTCTCTTGCATGAAACGCAGTCCATACAACCATTGATCTTTCATTGTTTTGATTTGTTTGCAAGGTATCATGCTTCTCACATGTTCTAGCATCATCCTTTTTGTTACCAACACTCAGGGCCATGAAAAGTGTTTCATCATGTGAATCATCATGATCCTCATCTTCTGAAGAATAATTGCTTTCTATGAAATACAAACTTCTCTTGAACTTGTCTCTTCTGTTACTACCCCTTGATTCTTTGAAAGGACATTTAGAAGCAAAATGACCAACCTTTCCACAATTGAAACATTTGAAGGGTAACTTACCTTTGTATTTGCCAATGCCTTTATTCAGTCTTCTCACAAAATTTGCTTCAACTTCATCAGAGCTTTCATCTTCAACAACTTCTTCCTTTGTCTTCGTGTTGGCTTTGAAAGCAACTTATTTCTTTGGAGCATCACTTCCAAACTCTCTTATTTCAAAGGTAGTAAGGGAACCAAATAATTTGTCTACAGTGTATGTATCCAAGTTTGGATACTCCTCAATGGCAAATACCTTATGACTGTAAGATTTGGGAAGAGATCTCAGAACCTTTTTCACAACTTCATCTTATTTCACTTCTCCACCAAGACCTTTAATGTCATTGGCCACTTCATTCACCCAGATCATGTATCTAGCAATGTCTTCATACTCTGACATTTTTAGGTTCTCAAATTTGCTCTTGAAAATTTACATCTTGGCTTTCTTTACTTTCTTATTTCCTTCATAAATGGTTTTAAGTTTATCTCAAACTTCTTGAGCAGAACTGTAACTCATTACCTTTCGAAGTTTTGAATCAGCTAACCCACTCATGATAGAAAACTTTGCCTTGGCATTGTTATCATTCTTCTTAACTTCATTTGCATCTGTTGGAATAGTAGCAGGAACAGTGTAACCAGACTTGACAGATTCCCAAGCACCACACCCTAGAGAATTGATATAAGCTTCCATCTTTAGCTTCCAAAAAGCATAATTTGTTCCATCAAACCTAGGTATCTTGCTAGATCTATTTTCTGTCATCCCATACCTTCCTCAAGTGGTTAAGCTTTCCTTAGAGGAACTTGGCTTTGATACCAATTGTTGAACACACCAAGACACTGAGAGAAGGGTGAATCGGTATCTAAACAATCTTTAATTCTAACAACTTCAACTTATCCAAAGCAAATTAAAACTTAATAAAAAAAAATAACATGAACATGAGAGATTAACACAATGCACATCAACACATAACACTAGATATACGTGGAAAACTCTAGAAAGGAAAAACCACGGTGAGGATTAACTCACTATATATGAAAAGCTCAAATAACAACTTTGTTTTAGGGCTACAACCCAAGGAAGCTACTACTCCCTGAAGAACTTTGATTTAGGGTCACTCACAAGGAAGTTACTACTCCATGAAGACTTTGTTTTAGGGTCACTCCTAGGGAAGCTTCTACTCCCTGAATTGAGAACACACTTACAAATGATTACAGTACGATGGTCCTTCTACTGTATGAAAACTGACATTGAAACTCACACTTTTGATGATTGCAATTATGCTTCTTCACTCTTTCTTCTAATGATTTGATCATCTAGGCACACTCTACACTTGATCACTATCACAAATATATCTTCAAGATGAATCAGGATAGCATCAACAACTTCTGCTCTTTCTCCTTTAGTCTCACATCAACAATGCATTCATTCTTCCTTTTATCTACTTGTGAGCTTTTCAACCAACTTGCAATCACACCTCACCTCACTCAATTTGATTCACTATTTATACATGATATTACATTGATTACATTGCTTGTCGGCTAGATACAACATGAAAAATGCATTTACAAGTCAGCCAAACAACACAATATGAAACGTGTAGAAGATAGGTCCTAAGTGAAACCACATGTTACACCAGCAGAAGATCCATACCTTGCAGACACCAACACTTGCTTAACCAGGTATAAAACATCCTTAACAGCTTCAAACACCAAGGAGTTACATCTGCACACTCTACTCATTTGGAAATAGGACAGCTTTAAGCAAAACACATGAAGATTTGAAGTATAACGACCACATCAACTTGAAAACCTTGTGTGGTACTAGAAACAAGAAAAATCCTCATGAAACTTTTCCAAATGAGTCCCACATGACTCATACAAAATCCCCCAAACACACCTTTGCCACGGCACATCAAAGAATTGTGCCACACAACTTCAATCATTAACTCTGAGAACAATTTGTCATCCAGAACACACTACAACATGTCATTTGAAAAACTGAGCTGTGGACCACCAAGAACCTTGGAACTACAAGGAAAGCATGTAATACACATCCATAAACATGTCCTCAAAATAGCAAGGGCAATCATTCTTTTCTAGAGGAATGCGGAGCATTCGAACAGGCCTTCAACACTAGCATACTCTGCCAGAACACATGTCGGTACTCTATCATGCATAACTTTTACAGCAGAAGGACAAATTATCTAAAAAATTGGAATTATCACCTTCACAACATCCTAAACACGATTCCGGAACCGCATGGCCATATCTGCAAATGTGGAGCATTCCATTGTTCTACATAGAACATCTTCACAAAGACAACACTGTCTTCAATCAGTCAACAACAAAACACTCTTCTAGTAATGCAATCTTCATGGAACTTGGAACATACATACTTCAAGCCATTAGTAGCATCAACAATACATCTGATCATCTTCGTGCTTCTAATTCCCATATTATTATGAACTGCATCTTCTCCCTTCTCTTGTTGGATGGGACATGACATCCAACCATGAACACCATCACACCACCATGATAATGTTAACATCAATGACAACCTAGTGATAGTGTTGACATCAATGACAACCCTAGGAACCATATGTGTAACATAAACATGTGAATTATATATATATAATTTGTTAGCATTCTATTTTTCTTTATTTTATTTATGATTGTTTTATTTAAGAAAAAAAATAGAGAGAAATATATTCACACACACACACACACACACACACACACACACACACACACACACACACACACACACATATATATATAAATAAATTGAATATACATAAATTTATTTCATTTGTTTTAGGTTTCCTTTGAAGTAAGGAAAAAAAAAGAAATTTAACTTTGGCAAGTTCTCTGCGGGCTCGATCCACAAGGGCAGGCAGGGCTGAGGCCCTGTTCCAGACCCTACGGAGGCTGAGGGCCCAGGGGTCTGGGGACCCCTTCCTCACAAAGCCCGCATTCTCTATGGTTGTGGGAACCCTGCCCCCGGCCGGTAGACCCCAACCTGCATAGGCCATGGCCGCGACCCTCTTTTTTTACCCTATCACAAAAATATTTAAATATGTTGTTTTTGGTGTTTTTTCCTCCTACTCTATATCTATAAGTTTAACATTTTATGATATATATATATATACATATATATATAGTCTTTGTATATACACAGAACTGTGTATATACAGAGTTTTGTGCATATACACAGTTCTATGTATATACATACAGGCCTCTTTTATTTAATTCTTCTTTTTACAGTTTTATATATACATATATGCCATTTATTTATTTAGGCTCCTATTTTAACTTATTTATAAATAGGGTATATATATTGCAAATATATACCCATATATAAATATGGAAACATAAATACCTATTTAAATAACCTTTGTTTGAAATGCATTCTTGGAGGGAAACTAAATTTGCATATTAGAAACAAATTGAACATTAGAAAAACCTTTATGAAATAGAAAAGTGGAAACTAAAACAAATGTTAGAAAACAAATAAAAGATGGGAAATAATCTTCCCATAGGGAAGAGATTTCCCTATCTCTCCAACTTTAATCTACAACACCAAACAACTTGTGAGAGAAATGTGAAATTATGTTCTTTTATAAATCTTTTTAGGTTTGAGGAGTGTTGCCCTAATGATTAGGGACTATTAAACAACTTTTAAGACCTTTTTAACCTCTCAAACCCCACTTAAGTGAAAATTAGGTTATTTTGCAAGGTCTTATAGTTAGTGAATTAATTTATTGTACCTTTGTTTTAATTAAACCCTTAGTTTGTTTTTGTAAAGTTATGATGTTGAAATTTCTAGGAAATTAGACGCTTGGGAAATGTTATGTTGCCCAATTTTTCGGGAGATCGGTTATTTGAGTTAGAGATTTAGTTGGGAAGATGAGATGGTTATTTTAATGGAAAATTATCTATAAGGTTAAATTAATTTTAATGTTGTATAGTTTCTATTTAAAGATTCTCCCCTAAATTTATTATTGTTAGACTTTTGAAAGACATTTAATTTAATTTAATTCATTGTGTTAGATTAATGATGTTGAATTTAGTTAAATTATTATTTTATTTAGCTTCTGCATTTTAGATTGGAATTTTATTGCTTGCATAATTTTTAGGGTTAGGGTTTCGACCCAGGCCGAGACTGACTTCTCATTTTCATCTAGAGAACTCTAGGGGTCACCTGCTAGAAAGGTTTCACCCCCTCGTAGTGTCGTACGATGCGACGCTTACCATTTTAGTTTTCTCCCATTAGCAAAGGGATGCGAAAAGAGTTTCACATTACCTGCATCTTGGTTGACTTCCCCGCCTTAGTGTGGCATGCCTAACGTGTGTTACACATGCAAAAATGTTATGTTATTTAAGCGTGCATATGATGTGTGAGTGTGTTTAGTGACTTGTTTTATAAAATTTTTCTTAGTTCATTTTTCATGTCCACGTTTAAAATGTGGGCATGACATTTTGGTATCAGAGCCCAAGTTTCAACACTAGGCATTTAGGGCACATGTGTTTTTTCACGCATTAAATTTAATCATGGCACCTTGTTCATGCAGGATGTCGCCTACAGCCAGGAGAGGACGCTTGCACGTCAATTCTTCTAGTGAGGCTCAATCTCGAGCCACTCGGTCCAATTCACCATCGGTTGCCTGAAATCAGGAAATACTTCCTAATATAGGCCCTCATATTCTATAGGTGCTTCAAGTCATATTAGATAGACTACCACCCACTACAAGGGAACCACGAGTGGAGGTACCACTAACATCTGCAGAGGAGCACACATCAAATTAGAGGGAACAAAGTAGGAGTCCTCCAATGTATCGAGAGTTGCATGAAGAGGAGGTCGTTGTAGATTCAATGCACTTTGATCCCTTGCACTTGGGGCAACAACAGGAGGTGAGAGGTCTAGCTCAGGGCCCTCATGACATAGGAGATCATATCAGAGAGTTGCTTTGTATGCAACCTCCTACCTTTTTTGGAGCCACTGAGGGGATTGAGGTAGAGGCTTGGCTCCTTAGTTTGGATCGATGCTTTGGGTTGTGCCCTTATGGGAGCAACCTAAAGGCTCGAGTCACCGTTCACCTCTTACGTGATTCTACATCCACATGGTAGCGTACTGAGGAGCGCAAGCACCACCTTTCATTGCATACTCTATCATGGAGTACATTTCTAGAGTGCTTTAGAGTTTGATATCTATCTGAGCACTATCATTAGCATTGTATCGACGAGTTTCATTATTTACAACAGTGAGGTTCTACAGTGGCATAGTATGAGAGATGATTCTTAGAGTTGATGCAGTATGATGAGTACCTATAGGATGAGAAGCTTCTTGTCAATAGGTTTATTAGAGGATTAAATTTTGGGATAGTAGGACCAGTATGTATGGCTGATCCCCAGACTTTGCGTGAGGCCACCAAGAAGGCATATATTGCTAAGAAGATTCATGGTAAGTCCCATGAATCGCATGCCCATTTTCAAAATTATAGCTAGTAGCAGCCATTTCACAGCTTTCATAGACCTCCACTCCCTCACAAGGGAGGATTCAGGGCTGCATCAATGCCTTCTAGGTCCCCCACGATAATAGGGAGCACAAGGTGGCCACACTAGAGTATGGCAGCTCAGGGTCCTCATAGAGATCAGACATCAAACACAGGGTGCAAGACCCACACGACCACAATAGTCTTTTAGAGGTGCTCAGAGTAGCTCAGGAAGACCGGGAGCTCAGCAGTCTAATAGGATGTAGTCAGTACATGTTTAGTTGAGAGGACCATGTTACATTTGTGGTGGCACTAGACACTTAGCTAGAGAGTATCCCCAGGGGTTCGTTGCAAGAGGAGGACAACATGTTGGAGGTTCAGAGTAGACTGTAGGTGATGTGGTTAAATCCCATTGTGTATTTGTAGCGATTAATAAGTGCTAGGTTGACTATTAGGCCATAGTCATAGAGACCCCGTGTATGATTAGAGGTATCCCTGTTACTATCTTCTTTGATTTCAAAGCTTCAAACTCCTTTATATCTCCATCATTAGTGGAGCATTGCAGGTTGTTGGCCTCTAGGCAAGATGATAGGTGGGAGGTTGAGCTGGCCATAGGGGCCAAGATGGTTGTAGACTGAGTAATCTGAGATTGTGAGTTGGCACTGGAGCCTTCACCATGATTTTAGACCTTAGGGTTATACCTTTAGGATCTTATGGTGTGGTGTTAGGTATGGATTAGCTTGCAGCCCATAGGGCCAAGCTTGATTGTCACCGCAAGGTGATAGATTGTCTAGATGACCATGGCACCACAGTAGAGATTGTGGGCATTCAGAGGCCTATAGCTTTGCATATGATTTCCATTATACAACTTAAGTTTTGCATGCAGAAAGGATATTAGATGTTTGTGATTACCATGAGTGACAGATCAGAAGATGAGTTAGGGACTACACTTGATGACCATCCTATCCTTAGAGAGTTCATAGATGTGTTTCTGCCAGAGCTTCCAAGCATGCCACCTCATCGAGAGGTGGATTTTCATATTGATCTTGTACCAAGTGTCGATCCAGTGTCTCGTGCACCATACAATATGACTATGCATGAGCTTATGGAGCTCAAGCTATAGCTAGAGGAGCTGCTAGCTAAGGGTCACATTCGACCTAGTGTCTCACCTTGAGGCACGCCGGTCTTCTTTGTTAAGAAGGATGGGTCCCTTCATCTATGCATGGATTACAAACTATTGAATAAGGTGATGGTGAAGAACCATTAGCCTTTGCCCAAGATCGACAACCTATTTGATCAGATGCAAGGAGCCAAAGTGTTCTCTAAGATTGATCTAAAGTCTAGTTACCATCAGCTACAGATTGTAGAGGCATATATTCATAAGACAGCCTTCTGGACTCGTTATGGTCACTATGAGTTCATCATGGTACCCTTCCATTTGAAGAACATCCCTGCAGTATTCATGAATCTCATGAATGGGGTGTTTCGCACTTACCTAGATCGGTTCGTGTCGGTATTCCTTGATGATATCTTGATATATTCACGGACTAAGGAGGAGCATGAGGAGCACTTGTGTTAGGTTTGGTATTTAGGGCACATTCTGTCTAGCGATGGTATCTTAGTAGATCCATTGAAGATAAGAACAATTATGGATTGGCCAACACCTACCAGCGTGATGGAGGTCAGGAGCTTCATGGGGTTATCAGGTTATTATTGCCAGTTTGTTGAGGGATTTTCTAGGATAGATCACCCTATCACTTCTCTTCAATGGAAAGGGAAGAATTTCTTATGAACTGAGTAGTGTGAGAGGGCCTTTGGGGTCCTCAAGGAGTGTCTCACTAGCACTCCTATTCTAACAGTATCAGACCCTGCAGCCAATTTCATGGTATGCACAGATGCATCTTTAGAGGGACTAGGTGTAGTCCTTATGCAGGATGGTTGAATGATCGCATATGAGTCACAAAAGATTAAGATCCATGAGTTGAACTACCCCACACATGATTTAGAGCTCATAGTGGTAGTTCACGCTCTAGTTAGATGGATGCATTTTCTTTTGGGACATCATTTTGCGTTGCATTCAGATCATCATAGTCTTGAGTACATCTTCATGCAGTTGAATCTAAACGCCTGCCAATGACATTGGATGGAGTTCTTATATGAGTACGACTTTGATGTACATTACATCAAGTGCAAGGAGAACATGGTTGTTGATGCTTTGAGTAGGAGGTGACATGAGATCCTGACTATGACCTTGAGTGTAGATTTGAGAGGGGGTATCTTACAACATTTACCAGAGGATGAGTGGTTCCTAGAGGTTCAACAAGAGATACAGTCATAGAGGGCCCTGAATTATTCCATTGAGGCAGATGGGCTATTGTGGCATCGAGACCATATCTATGTGCCCCTCCTAGGAGATCTTTGTATAGTGGTTTTGTCAGAGGCTCATAGAGCACCTTATGCAGCACATCCCAGGGTGAAGAAGATGCATGTAGACATTAGATAGTTATATCATTGGGCAAGGATGGGGCATGACATTTCAAAGTTTGTATCTCATTGCCTTGAGTGCCAGAGGGTCAAGGCTGAGCATCAGTATCCAACAAGACTTCTTTATCCCCATGAGATACTTGAGTGGAAATGGGACACCATTTCCATGGACTTTATTGTTGGTCTGCCTTTGTCATCTCACCGCCATGATGACATCATGGTGATGGTTGACAAGATGAACAAGGTGACACATTTCTCACCGGTTCATACTACGTATAATACACCAACAGTGGCGAGAATCTTCCTGAATGAGATAGTGAGACTTCATGGGGTTCCTTGTCGCATCATTTTAGATAGATGGGAAGACTGAGAGGGTGAATCATGTTTTAGAGGACATGGTTCACATGTATGTTATGGATCACCAGATGAGATGGGAGTATTACCTATATCTTGTTGAGTTTACCTACAATAATGGGCATCATAGCTCATTAGGTATGGCACCTTATATGGCCTTGTATGGAAGGCCTTGCAAAACTCCTTTGAGTTGGGACCACATTAACTACAGAGTTGTGATTGGGCCAGAGTTGGTTTAGGACATGGAGTGTTAGGTTACTTTGATTAGACAGGATTTGCAGGAGGCACAAGATCGTCAGAAAAAGTATGTCGATGCTAAGAGATTGGATCGGAGCTTCTTAGTTGGTGACAAGGTGTCCTTGAGAGTGCAGCCACATAAGAGTCCAATCCATTATGGAAAGGGCTCTAAGATTGCATCAAGATTTGCTAGACCCTTTGAGATTTTGGAATGGATATGACCTGTAGCTTATCGTTTAGCCTTGCCACCTAGCTTGTCGCGCATCCACAATGTGTTTCATATTTCTGTGTTGAGGCATTGCGTATCTGATGTAGCTCATGTGTTGGATTGGGGTGCATTATAGGTAGAGTTAGATGGGTAGCTAGCTTTGGAGCCCATTCGCATCTTATCTCATTGGAAGCTGGCCCTTCAAGGGTGAGAGTTGGACCAAGTTAGAGTGTAGTGGGATTGTTATGATGAGGTTGCAGCCACTTGGGAGGATGCTACACGTTTGAGGGCACTCTACCCTCACCTCTTTGCTGACTTCCAGGAGGAAGTTTAGTCTTAGGGGGGATGTAAGGCCCACCCTTATTACACCTGTTGTTTCAAATTATTAGACTTGTTATTTATCGATTTATATTTTGACTTAGGATATTATTGGAGACTGTTAATCCCATCCATCAGACTTTTGATGGCATTATTTTGTGATTGGAGTAGATAGATGTGTTGTTATATTAATGATGATGTATATATATGTGCTTAGGTTATATTATATTTTTCTATGATAATGAATGTCTTGAATTTCATGATGCAATTGAATTAAAAAATGAGCTATTTTGAGTAAATGGATTAGTCTATTGAATTACGATTTGCATGATCAGGACTATGTTGATTTGAAAGAGAATTGATTTGAAAATATAGTAAATTATACCATGTCTTCTGGAATTGATCTAATTGAAATATATGTACTTGTGCAACTTTGTGTGTGTGTAATTCAAGTTGCTTCAGCTATGTTACAAATTGTACCTATTGATGTGTGTGTGTAAGTGTGCAAGTTAATTCCATGGCCAATAGAAATTGGAGGTCTCAGAAGTAACTCGAGTTAATAATCCCCGTGATGCCTACCTAGTCCCTAAAGTGGACTAAGGTTTTATGTTGTTTGAGAATGAATGTTATTGTGTTAATGATTTCTTTTGTTTTATTTGAGTCTCCTAAGGTTGACTTACGATGAGGTGGATGATGAGTGTCATCCATATGTCCTTGTATTGTATTAGTCCCCTTGTGAAATATATTTGATTCAAATGAAAATGTATAAATAGATGCAACATTTTTCTACCTTACTTGTATAGTTATGCATTGAAAGGTTTCATGGAAAAGGGAAATACATGTGTGATTAAATGAGAAAAATTAGTTTAAAGAAAAGACTCTCCCTCTCTCTCCCTTATGGTGTATTTACTTCAAAAAAAATAGGTATGGCTGCAATCTTACAAAATAAATAAGTTAGTTTCAATAGTTAAGAGAAATAATTTTCCTACCTTTCTATAGTTTTATTAAATCAATAATAGTTGAATAAAAAAAATTTCCCTTCCTTGCTTAGTAGTTGATCTATTATTGAAAAAAAATACACTACCTTTCCTCCTTTTTCTCATTGTGGTGACAAAATGGAATATATACTTTAAGTCGATGGAATAAGTTTCTTTTTATTTATATAAACATACATGTATGTATGTATGTATATGTATATATATTATAGAAATTATTTGTTAGCATTTTGTTTTTCTTTATTTATTTATGACTACTTTATTTAAGAAAAAAATAGAGAGAAATATATTCACACACATACACACACACATTTGAATATAAATAAATTTATTTTGTTTGTTTTAGGTTTCCTTTGAAGTAAGGAAAAAAAGAAATTTAACTTTGGCAAGTTCTTTGCGAGCTCGACCCGTAGGGGCAAGCAAGGCTAAGGCCCTATTCTGCACCCCGCCGAGGGCCCAGGGGTCCACGGACCCTATCCCCACAAAGCTCACAGGCTCTGTGGGTGCAGGAGCCCTGCCCCTAGCCAGTAGACCCTGACCTACATAGGCCACAAGCCACCGGCTTGCAGACTCTGCAGTCTGCGGCCTCGACCCTCTTTTTTTTTACCCTATCACAAAAACATTTAAATATGTTGTTTTTGGTAATTTTCCCCCTGCTCTATATCTATAAGTTTAGCATTCTGATATATATATATATATATATATATATATATATATATCAGAATGCTAAACTTATAGATATAGAGCAGGGGGAAAATTACCAAAAACAACATATTTAAATGTTTTTGTGATAGGGTTAAAAAAAAGGAGGGTCATGGCCGCAGACTGCAGAGTCCGCAAGCCAGTATATATATATATATATATCAGAATGCTAAACTTATAGATATAGAGCAGGGGGAAAATTACCAAAAACAACATATTTAAATGTTTTTGTGATAGGGTTAAAAAAAAGGAGGGTCGTGGCCGCAAACTGCAGAGTCCGCAAGCCAGTGGCTTGCGGTCTGTGCAGGTCTGGGTCTAGATATATATACATATATGTATATATATGTGTATATATACATATGTGTATATATATATATGTATATATATATATATGTATATGTATATATACATATATGTATATGTATATATATATGTATATACATATATGTATATGTATATACATATGTATATGTATATACATACACCCAACCTCTGTATACACACAGAACTATGTATATACAGAGTTCTATGTATATACATAGAGGCCTCTTTTATTTAATTCTTTTTTTTATAGTTTTATATATGCCAGCCATTTATTTATTTAGGCACATGTTTTAACTTATTTATATATAGGGTATATATATTGCAAATATATACCCATATTCAAATATGAAAACTTAAATACCTATTTAAATAGCATTTGTTTGAAATGCATTCTTGGAGGGAAACTAAATTTGCATATTAGAAACAACTTGAACATTAGAAAAACTTTGTGACATGGGAAAGTGGAAACTGAAACAAATGTTAGAAAACAAATAAAAGATGGGAAATAATCTTCCCATAGGGAAGAGATTTCCCTAGCTCTCCAACTCCAACTTGCAAAACCAAACAACTTGTGAGAGAAATGTGAAATTATGTTCTTTTATAAAACTTTTTAGGTTTGAGGAGTGTTGCCCTAATGATTAAACATCTTTTAAGACCTTTTTAACCTCTCAAACCCCACTTAAGTGAAAATTAGATTATTTTGCAAGGTCCTATAGTTAGCAAATTAATTTATTGTACCTTTGTTTTAATTAAACCCTTAGTTTTTTTTGTAAAGTTATGTTGTCGAAATTTCTAGGAAATTAGATGCTTGGCAAATGTTATGTTGCCCATTTTTTCGAGAGATTAGTTATTTGAATTAGAGATTTAGTTGGGCAAATGAGATGGTTATTTTAATGGAAAATTATTTATCGGGTTAAATTAATTTTAATATTGTATAGTTTCAATTTAAAGGTTCTCCCCTAAATTTATTATTGTTAGACTTTTGAAAGCCATTTAATTTAATTTAATTCATTGTGTTAGATTAATGATGTTGAATTTAGTTAAATTATTATTTTATTTAGCTTCCACATTTTAGATTGGAATTTTATTGCTTAGATAATTTTTAGGGTTAGGGTTTCAACCTAGGTCGAAATCAACTTCTCATTTTCATCTAGAGAACTCTAGGGGTCACCTATTTGGAAGGTTTCACCCCCTCGTAGCATCATACAATGCAATTCTTACCCTTTTAGTTTTCTCCCATTATCGAAGGGGTGCAAGAGGAGTTTTGTATTACCCGCATCTTGATTGACTTCCCCACCTTAGTGCGGCATTCCTAATGTGTGTTGCACATGTGCAACAACATTAAGTCTACATATGTTATTTAAGCACACATATGATGCACGAGAGTGTTTAGTGACTTGTTTTATAAAAATTTTGTTAGTTTATTTTTTCATGTCCACGTTTAAAATGTGGGCATGACAATTATAAGCTAGACACATAGCCATTGTTAGGCCTTTTATTGGTGGCATCCCTTGCCCAATCTAAATCTGCATAACCCTATATATCCACTGAGTGTTGTTCCTCTAAAAAATTCCATGATAACATATGGAATACTCAAAAGTATCCCACAAATAACTAAAGACCCTCTTCAATATAGCTCAATGTTCCCATCCAAGGTTATTCAGGTAACACCTCAAGACTCCCACAACCTAGGCAATGTCTAGTCTAGTATAGACCATATCATACATAAGGCTCCCAATTACACTAGCATATAACACTAAACTCATCTCATCCATATCTACAAGTGTTCTAGGATACTACTCAACTGAAAGCTTGGTTCCCATAGAAATAATAACAATCATTGGTTTATTGTTGTCCATACTAAAACACTAAAAAATAGGCTCAACATACTTCCTTTGACCAATCTAAAGTTTTCTATTAGCCCCATCTCATCTAATTTCCATCCCAAGGATTACTTAGTGGCCCCTAAGTCCATTTCAAATTGTAATGAAAGTTGAGATTTCAAGTCTCTAACCATTTCCTTATCATTACCAAATATCATGTCATATCATTTGCATACAAAGTGGTAGTGATAAAATTATTATCATATTGTTTACAATAAACACAATGATCTACATACTCTTGATAAACCCCAACCCTAAAATATATGAATCAAAATTTTATAGCACATTCTATAAGACTATTTCAAACCATAGATGGGTTTCTTCAACCAACAAACCAAGGTATCCTTACCCTTTTCAATGTAGTGCTTTGGTTGTGACATGTAGATCTCCTCCTCTAGATCAATGTACAAGAAAGTTGTCTTTGAACATCTATCCATTCAACCTTGATAAAAATAAATAGCACAAGCTAATAGCATTTTGATAGATGTCAACTTTGTAAGAGGGGAGAAAATATCACCAAAATCTATTCCTTCAACTTGGGAACCTTTAGTAACCAATTGTGCTTTGTACTTTTCAAGCTCGTTTCAGTAGTTTTTGGGGCCAGAAATAACCTCTATAGCCTAGAAATTACATTTAAACATTAGGATGCAAGGTTAAGGCATCTTTCCTAACATCACAACCATATACTCTATTTCTATAGTGGACAACACAACTGTGGGTTGCTACTTACTAATCCAACTGACAACTCCTCTAAACATAGTGAACACAACCACTCATGGGTCTCCTACTATCCAAGTCACTAGCACATTTTGAATAAACAAAACCTTGTATATTGAGTAACTTGCTTGATATATGAAAACCTTTTACACATAATTCCAATGCTCTCTACTAGGGTTAGACATAAATTTGCTAAGAACTCTCACTACTTGGGCAATGTATGGTCTTGTACATACCATAAAATAGAATAGGCTACCTATGGCGCTAACATAAGGAACATTATAGATATCCTCCAAATCATCATCTAACTTAGAAAATTGATCCAAAGACAACTTAGTGCCAATAGCTAAAGGAATAGTCACTGGCTTATAGAAGTTTGCATAGTAAACCATTATAAAATAGTATGAAAAATATAACTAAGCCAAAGATTTCTACCAAATTGATCCCTACATATCTTTATACCTAATATGTACTTTGTATCCACCAAATATTTCATGTCAAAGACACCAGAAAGATAAGTTTTGAGTTCCCTACTATTAACCTTACTATTTTCAATGAACAACATGTCATCAACATACATGATAGATTAGTAACTAAATTAATTAATTTAAAATAAATACAATGAACACAATCACTCCAAAAAAACCCATGTTGCAATTAAAAAACATTAAGTTCATAAAAGTAGTTGGAGCATTAGTTAATCCAAAGGTGACCACTATGAACTCACAATGGTCATATTTAGTCCTAAATGTTGTCTTTGGAATGTCTTCTTCCTTATCCTTAACTAATGATAACTTGATCAGATACCAATCTTGGAAAATATAGATGCCCCCTTCATTTAATCAAATAATTCATCAATGTGTGGCAAAGGGTATATATTCTTGACAACTGTACCATATTTAACATCTTGTAATCAATGCATAATATTAAGGTTCCATCCTTCTTTTTGACAAATATTACCGGTGCTCCCCAAGATGATACACTTGGCCTTATCAAACCTTTCTCCAATGATTCTTGTAATTGCTTCTTTTACTCTTGGAGTTTTATGGTGTTCAGTTTGTATGGAGCCTTAGAGATTCATTTAGTTCAGGTAGTACTTCTATCAAGACATCAAATTCTCTTTTTGGGGGTAACTCAGGTATATCCTCAAATACATCTTTATAATCTCAAAGAAAAGGAAATTTCTCAAAGGTTGGAGGCTCTTTTTCTTCATTTTCATCCAATGTACCATGAATATTCGATTCCCTTTTCTTTTTCTTGCTTTCTTGAAATGCATTATAGAAATTGTTCTTAAATTTATTGGTTTGTAAATGCCTTGTAGCTTGACCCTATATCCATGGTCATTTATACATTATACAACCTTATTATAACAGTCTACACTAACTTTGTGGTTGACCAACTAACTCTCCTAATTATGCCATCATAATCTCCCAAGGGTACAACATATAAATCAACCTTATTTTCAAATTTTGGAAATTTTATGATAGCATCCCTTAGGTATTTACTTACTTCCTTTACTGCCTTATCCCCATACTGGACTGCCCATGATGATTCCATATTTCTTTCTTGCAAAGAAATTTTACTTACTAAGTCAAGTGTAACAAAGCATTCTGTTGATCTAGTATCCACTAGTATTGAAATTGGTTTACGAAAAAGCATAATTGTTGCTTCCACGGGAACATCTTGAATCTAAGGTTGTCAATTTCTTATGACAGCATAGATCTGATGCAGCTAGGGCTATTGCAATTTATGGGCTTGTGATGATCCATATCCTCTAGGATAATCTCTTGCATAATGGTTACCTCCATACATGAAATATCCCCCAGGAGGTCCTTTAGAATTTCTTGGTGGTGCATTCAATCATTCCTCTTTTTGTTATCTCTTCCATTATAAGTATTCTTTTGGTATTGGTTCTTAGTTGGTTTCTACCCTAGAAGATCCTTTCTCTTATTCTACTTTGTGTCTTCAATATTCTATACTCCAATTTCCTCTTAAAAGGAAAATTTCTTTTTATTATAATTTTGCCTAGCTACAACCAAGGCTTAGAGTTTTTTCTCCTATTTGAGGGACTTTTCCAAAACTTCATTCATGTTCTTTGGACCATACATATCTACTTATACCCTAATATTGATGTTTATCCCAAGAGGAATTTCCTCGCCTGAGATCTTTCATCTTTCTGATATATGGGAACATACTTCAACAATTTGGCAAATCAGTCCCAATATTGTTTCACTATCAAGGACTCTTACCTTAAGAAATAAAAGTTGTGGGAGCCATCTTTTATGGAAGTGATTAACAAATTGGTTCCAAGTGAGATTTTCTTTGGTATATTTGTGTTTCTCCTTAATGTTTAACCACTAGCCTATTGCTTCCCCTGTAAACTAATACACACCCCATATAGCTTTTATATTTTCAAAATAATTCCTCAACTCAAAATACTTTTCCATATCTATCAACCAACCTTTGGAAAAATCACCTACTTGTTTTCCATCATATTTTGGAGGTGCCACTTTCTTGAGATCTTTAGACAATTCAAGGGTTGTCAAATCTTGGTTTGGAATAATCATATGTGGTTCATTCTCCAGAGTGATTGTAACTTGTATATAGGTGGTTCTTCTTTTGCTTCCAAGATATTCTCAATATTGCCCTGTCTCACCCTTAAGTCATTCATAGTTTGTTCCAAGTTGTTGAGTTTATCCTAGTATTCCGTTAATAGATTTATTGTTGCCTTGATGCTCGTATTGTTGTTGTCTTGTTCTTCTTGTGATTGATTATGTCCATGAGTGTTCTAAGCATGAGAGTTTCTTGTTCTTGCCATTATATTTCTATTTTCAGTAACATTGATTAAAATATGCTCTCATAATTCAAAAGAAAGAATAACTCAAAATTTTCTTCTATCAAAATTCCCTTTTTCCAAAAATTATTCTTTTAGAACAAATTCAAAAAAATTCTATTCTTCATAGATCTTTTCTTCCCACAAAAGTTAGTTATCAAATATTCAAGATACTTTTTATGTCATATTATGTACAAGTTGTAGCAAGCTATCAAGCCCAGTGTCTAAACCAAGCGCTCTGATACCACATGTAAAGATCCACTTGGTTTAATAGAAAATTTCTTGATCATTAATCACAAGGTTTTTTTTAATCAATTAATCATACTTAAAGTTAATATGTATACTCTTTGCAATCTTTTAGGTTTAATTGAATACTCAGGGAATGACAATAGCTAGTTTGGGCTATTTTGTCCAATACTTCTATCCATTAGGCTTATTTGTCCATATGAAATGAATTATTCTAGTCAAATTAGGCCATTCCTTTATTCAATGTGGGTTAGACAACATAGTTAGCCATACGGGCTCTTCTATCCAATATGGGATAGGCAACATACTTAATCATACAGGCTTATAAGGACAAACCTGCTTTGGTCAAAGACTTTGACTGTTTCTAGACTAGTTTAGGTCCTCCATGAGTCACACACTAAAAGACCATAGTATGCCTATAATATTGTGTCGAGGGCTCTATCAATCTGGAGATATATTCAAGTATCTTGTTCCTCACTTCAAATTTTGGCCTACTCACCAGGTACAAGTAATCCACCCTGGGATTATTCTATTTATCTGTGTCAATCATATTTTTATCTTAATTATCCTCCTAGATTTGTAGTTAATTTATGCTTAAGAGTAGTGTTACAAGTCCTCACAATGTTCTTTACACCTGTGTACTAGAAACATACTATGTTCATCAAATTGCCTACATACCATGTATCCACAGGATCAAGGCACAAGAGAACTAGATGTACGTATATATGTAGTTCTATTTGATTATATGTTATGTAACTATGCATGTGGGTACACAGCCCTTTCTAGGGCTCAGTTTCCCCAGATAGTTCTTCATCGACTACCACTTAGATGAAATAGGGACAAAATCTTATAAAGAAAATAAAGTACTTTGCAAACACACTCTAAGGAGATTTTTGACATTAAGTTTTGATTGTGCAAATATTTTCATGTTTACCTAGAATGCACGTTTGATTTGAGGAAGATTTCTCATTCATTGGACTTATCAAGTTTTAGTTTTCCTTATTTATCCTTGGCATCATTGTTGTAGCTATGTCAGTCCATAAATGCAGTAGTTCAAGCATGACAAAATAACCTGTAAATGTGAACTAGAGACATGGTTAATACTAAATGTTGCGAGTAGTAATAGGTTTTGCATATTGTGTGTATAATACCCAATACTTAAGGAAATCAAGTGCAAATGGCAATATTCGTACTAAGTAGTTACAGGTTTTGCATATTGTGTGTATAATACCCAATACTTAAGGAAATCAAGTGCAAATGGCAATATTCGTACTAAGTAATAGGTTTTGCATATTGTGTGTATAATACCCAATACTTAAGGAAATCAAGTGCAAATGGCAATATTCGTACTAATTAAGTACATGTCCTGAAAGATAATTTATTAAATACAAGATTGAAAAATGCCTATCTGTTCAGAATACCAGATAAATCAACATTGCCTAATATTTATGTGAGGTCGTCATTTTACTTAATAAAACTATTTTCAAAACAAAATATTCTACCATAAATTAAAATTCATAAGAACTTAAATAAGAATTGTTTAAAATTGAAATATAATATTTGTAAAAATTAAAGGATAGTTAACACACAAATCAAAAGATAATTAACTAATCATAAGATTGTCAATACATATTAGAGTTTTCTAGGTGTTCGTCTTCACAATTATGCCATTAATATAACTATATTCTTAGCAATAAATTTACCTAATCCTAAGGGTTTCTTAATAACTCTAAGATTTAGGTAATGAAAACATTAGCATTTACTGAGGACTCTAACCTCTGGAGAAGAGTCTGGAACCACAACCTTGTTCCTAAAATCAATCACTTCTGGTGGTTGGCTCTACAAAACAAGATCTTAACAATAGACAACCTTTGGTTAAGAGAATTCCAAATTCCTAACAGTTGTGCTCTTTGCATGAAGGATGAAGAAATAGTTCCCCACCCGTTGTTGCATTGTGAATTCTCCTAGGAAGTTTGGAGTCTTTCTATGGAGAATCTAGGAGTCTCTTGGAGCATGAACTTTGATCTCTCTGATGTCATAAGGTGTTGGAAGCCTCCCTTTACCCATCCTATTTGCAAAGAGATATGGGCTTAGGTTCCCCCTATCCTGGCCTTAGGCCTTTGGAAGGAACAAAATAACAGGTTGTTTAGGAAAAAGACAAAATCCCCCAAGGAGGTCTTTTGCATGTTTGCTAAAAATTTGTAGGAAAATATCTCTAACAACACTCTTAAAGTTGTTGACTACCCCCCAATAAGCATGAAGCTAGTATCATAAGTCAATGGAGTGTCCCAACTCATATTTGTAAAATGGATGATTCTAAAAGGAAAGCTCGTTCTAATACTAAGCAGTCTCCCCTTGCTGATGGATGGACGAAGCTCAATTTTGATGGAGATGTGAAAGGCAACCCAGGTTTGGCTAGTGGAGGAGTCCTGAGGTTGGCTAAGGGAGAGCTTATTGCGGCCTATGCTGGTGGTCTTGGAGAAAATTCCAACAATTTTGTTGAATCCATGGCCCTTCTCTGGGCCCTTAAGGTGGCCCTGGCTATTGGTATTAAAAACCTTCTTATTGAAGGGGACTCCAAACTTATTGTTGATGTTGTCAAGGAGAAAGCCAGGGTGGGCTGGCAGATTAATGACATCACTTAGGATATTAAGAAACTTCTTCTTGGCTTTGAGGGCTTTGAGGTTAAACATGTCTACAAAGAGGGTAATCAAGTGGCGGATGCCATGGCCAATATAGGGAGTAACCTCTTCCCTATAAGGTGCTAGAGGAGTCTCAAAAATCTGCCTCCCAATGTTAGAAATCACCTCCAAATGGAGGCCCAATCTTATACTAATTAATGGTTGTCCTAAAGTATTATTCTTTGAATATATTTTCATATATATTCTTATCTATGCTATCATGTTCATGTTTAGTCATAGGAGTTATAAGGAGGTGGTTGTCATCATCGCTAAGATGATGTATGTTCATCCCATAAGGATCAAAGACTTCCACATAAGCAAAAATAGCTCAGCAAGACCTTGTGGCATTCGCTTAGCTGGCACAAGGGGTCATTTCAAATCCTAGCGGCACTTCTCTATATTGAAAGTCCACACAAGTTTCATAATGATTATAATTATTATTTAAAATGTGAAGGTGATTCAAATGACAAGCTTGGGGGTTTGAGTAGCCTCAAGAGAAAGTTTAATGATGACAAACAGTTCATCATTTCTAGACAATTCGAAGAGGAGTTGCATTATCTCTAGGTGTTGAAGCTTGTGTTGTGTGATTTTCCCTTTCAGATGTTGAAGAACACAACCATGGGTGGAGATAAGGTCTGAACTGAACCCTCTTTGTGCACGGAGTTTAAGGCTGACTCTATGCTGTGGAGTATATGTTATGAGGGAGGAATCACACCGTTCTTGGAATGCTTAAATGGTTTTGATGAAAATATTTCAGTCCAGTTTGTGATGTCATGGGATGATGAACGTAAAGTCTGGTTTGGTGGTGTTTAGTTCGAAGTGACTAAAGAAACTATCGCTAAAGCCACAGGTTTGTGCTATAATGGAAAAAGGTTGAGGAAGAAAACCAAAGTGCAGGACCCTAAAGGTATGAAGAAATTCTTCAAAGAGGGGGGGTCGCATGTCCGTATACAGGGCAGCTTCAAAAGGGAAAGTCTCAACAACCCCTGGGATAGAGTATGCTATCTCATCATGAAGTATATCACCTTGGAGGGTAGGTTCAAGTGCTACAATCATTATCATTTTGCCTTATTAAATTATTTTAGGCATAACGTTCTAGTGAATTTTCCTTTTTATCTCTTATCATCTTTAGAGTCTTCTGTTAAGGTTGCTAAGAAGACCCATGAAGGTAACCTTGTTGTTGTCATTGTCCCTCTCCATCAAGGCTTGATCCTTCGCCTGTTCCATTTCCACTTGGCCCTATGCCCTGCTAAGCCTATAACAGCTTTTCTTGTTGATGAAAGCAATGATAATGACTCGGATGATAACATTCCCTTGAGCGTTAAGTATGGTGGCCTTGGTAAAAGCAAGGTCAACCCCACTATCAAAGATCTCCATGGCCCTACTAGGCCCTCCCAAAACCCTAAGGCCCAGCCTACTGATAATCCTGGATCCCAGTCCCACACGAAAAAGGCACCAAGACCCCTTTGGAACCCCAGAATACTAACCCTACCTTGCAGGGCCTAGCCAACTTGGCTACCCCTTCGAGGGGAGCGGTTGGGTCCCCGGGTCAATCCCAGAAGGTGACTCCTAAGGGTTTGTGTTGCTTAAAGTACAACTATGTAGGAGCATCCTTGGTTCAAGAGCAATCTTGCATCAACCAAAAACATCTGCATTTTAGTTTGTTTCTTTTCATTTTCTAGTTCAATTTAGTCAGTGGCAGTTTTTGTATTTTGGTCTGCATTCTACCGTAGTTACATTCAGATCTTACAGAGCTGGACTTAGCATCTAGATTCATTCATCTACATCATATCCAATTTTTAGAGCATTTGGATCAAGTACCAGAGAGATATTGCTATCAGAAGATCGACTGTTTTCTCATAACAGAGCACCCTGACAGTCTCAGACAATCAGCCAAAGGAGAAGACTTGTGGAGCATTTCACAACTTATGAAGCTTAATGACACATCATTCAATGTTTATTGGTTCATGGCTAACCTTCCCTAAGATCCGCACATCATTCCATTCATTTGCGGAGGATTCTTATCCAATTAGGTCCGACCTATCCATGTACACATGTTATAGCTCTTCATTGGAGTTTGTGATCTTCCTTGGCCGACACAGAGGAATCCTTGGTTTTGGAGATGATATATATTGTTGTAATAAATGCCTAGGAAAGGAGTGATGATCATTAGATTAAGTTGATAGTTTGGATTTTGTGCGAAGGAGCTTCAAACCTATATCTTGTGCATATTCTGATATTCTATAATTAGGCCTGTGAACCCTAATTGTAAGTCCGCATGTTGCCGACCAATTGGTATTTGAATTCTATGATATACTGAATGACCGAATCTACATTTTCTTTATATCTTTGAGTTGTTTCCATTGTGTTTACTCTTGTTGCACGATCTGGACTGTTCTCTTTGAGGACCCTCCTTACCGTGACTTCACCAAGTGGTATCAGAGTGAAAGTTTAAATCTTTGGGAGCAAATTGAGTGAAATTGGTGAAGGAATTCCATAAGATCTTATTGTGGATAGATCACCGAATCCAAGGCAGGTTACTTGTGTCGCAACCGATCGCCGATTGTGAGGCAGTTGTCACCTTGTAGCCCGATCACCAAACTTGAGGCAGTTTGCACTTGATCCTAGGAAGATGCCGTCGAGGAGAGTCCTTATTGTTGGAACAATGGATGGAAAGATGGATGAGATGATGGAAATGATGAAAACAATGAGAATTTGATTGGATGTTGTTGAGGAAGATAGGCGGAGAGGATTGACAGCTAGACCTAATGTTGAAAGTGATGATGAAGAAGAATTTCAATTCGTTGATCAAAATGGCGAAACCCTAGGAGACGTAGAAGAAGAAGAATCATATCAAGTCAAGATGTTGCGAGCTATTTCAAAGATTGGAAAGAGACCTAGAGTTGATGTACCAAATTACATTGGCAATTTTAACCCTAAAGAGTTGATTGACTAGATAAATGACATGGAAGAGTACATTGAATATGAAGAAGTTGAAGATCTGGAGAAGGTGAAATTTGCAAAAAAAAAAGTTGAAAGGACCTGCTGCTATATGGTGGAAAGAAGTTCAGTTGGATAGAAATAGAAGAGAAAGAAAGGATCACAAAATGGGATAGGATGGTGACAAAATTGAAGAATCAGTTTGTACTTGCTGACCATAAGTTGGAGATGTTGAAGAGATTGCAAAACCTAAGACAAAAGGAGAAATCTGTGAAGGAGTACACTGAAGAATTTCATAAGATGATCATAAGGACATGACATAGTGAAGCAAGCAAGGAGAAAGTGGCTAGATACATCAATGGACTGAGATTGAACATTCAAGAAGAACTGAGTTTAGTAAGGATGACAACACTGAAAGAAGCATATCAGTTTGCCCTGAAAGTTGAAGAGAAGTTGAATAAGAGGCATGATAAAAAATAGAGAGGTAAAGGAGGTAAATTTCAGAGAGGTAGAACTTTTTCCAGAGGAGAAAGATCATATGCGGAGAAGAGCAGACAAGAGAACATGTTTAAGAAGGAGGATAGAGATAATAATGCATACTGGAGAGATGACAAAACTTTCTACTGCAGAGGTAACCCTAGTCCATACCGAAGTGAAGGATACAAAAGAGAAGGAAGAGGACCTGATAGGAGAACCTTCAGAGGAACCTGTTTTGAGTGTGGAGGTGAAGGACATAGAGCATTTGAATGTAATCAGGGGAGTATAAGCAAGAGGACAGAGAATAGTGGAAGAGTAGCCTATGTGGAAGAAGAACCTGTTGGATCACCTAGTTCAGTTGGTAAACCTGATAAAGGAGAATCACTTGTGATGAGGAGAGAACTATTTTAAGTAGAGACAAATGAGGAACCACCGCAGAGGAAAAGTTTATTTAGAACCAGATGCAAATCAGGGGGTAAATGTTGTAAAGTTGTAATTGATAGTGGCAGTTCTGATAACCTAGTTTCAGAGGAGATGGTGACTAAACTGAATTTGGAAAGATTGAAACAACCTAAGCCCTATAAGATAGCATGGATTCAAGATGATCATAAGGTACTAGTGAGTGAACAATGTTTGGTGAAATTTCATATTGGATCATATCATGATGAAGTATTATGTGATATTATGCCTATGGATGTTTGTCATATCTTATTGGGTAGACCTTGGCAGCATGATAGAAAAGATATACATGATGGGAGAAAGAATACATACACTATGACATCAAATGGGAAGACAATTACTTTGATTTCTTTGGAAGATGATCCTAAGAGTGAAGTATGTGGAAATGCTAGAATCTGTTTGGTAGATGGAAGAAAATTTCTGGATGGTTTGAGACATGAAAATATGTGTTATGCTTTGATCCCTAAGAAGCCTAAAGCATTGAAGAAGGAGACTAAAGAATCACAACTTGAGGAGATAAAAGAGTTGTTGACAGAGTATGAAGACATCATATCAAATAATGTACCTGAAGGATTGCCACCAATCAGGAGTATCAGTCATCACATGGACCTTATACCTAGAGCTAGTTTGCCTAACAAAGCAACACACAAAATGACACCAATAGAGAATGAGGAATTGAATAGACAGATACAGGAGTTGTTGAGGAAGGGTTTGATCAGAGAAAGTTTGAGTCATTGTGTTGTACCTGCATTGTTAGCACCAAAGAAGGCTGGAGAATGGAGAATGTGTACTGACTCTAGAGCAATAAACAAGATTACAGTTAAGTATAGATTTCCTTTACCTAGGATGGATGATATCATGGATTGTTTGAATGGAGCAAAATATTTCACAAAGATAGATTTGAAGAGTGGATACCATCAGATCAGAATTAGAGAAGGGGATGAATGGAAGACTGCTTTTAAGACAAATGAAGGATTGTATGAGTGGTTAGTGATGCCTTTTGGATTGACAAATGCACCTAGTACTTTCATGAGGTTGATGAATGAATTTTTGAAGAAATTCTTAGGTAAGTTTGTTATTGTATATTTGGATGACATTCTGATTTTTAGTAAGACAAAAGAAGAACATCTGTTGCACCTAAGACAAGTGTTGCAGAGATTGAGAGAAGAGAAATTGCTGATAAATATCAAGAAGTGTAGTTTCATGAAGGAAGAATTGGTATACTTAGGATTTGTGATTTATGTGGAAGGATTGAAGATGGACCCTGAGAAAGTGAGAGCTATTGTTGAATGGCCTACACTGGAGAGCATTGGAGAAGTTATATCATTTCATGGAATGGCTAGTTTCTACCAAAAGTTCACCAGAAATTGCAGTTTAGTTTGTAACCCTATGATAGAGACAATGAGAGGAGACATGAAAGATTTTAAGTGGACATTAGGAGCAGATAAAAGTTTTGAGCTGTTGAAGCAGAAGGTGATAGAGCAACTTGTTTTAGCATTACCAGATTTCAATAAGGCATTTCAAGTAGATTGTGATGCGAGTGGAAATGCAATTGGAGCAGTGTTAAGTCAAGAAGGTAGACCTGTAGCATATTTCAGTGAAAAGTTGAATGATGCAAGGAGAAGATATTCAGTCTATGATCAAGAGTTCTATGCCATAATTCAATCCTTGAAGAATTGGAGACATTATTTGTTGCCTAAAGAGTTTGTGTTGTATACATATCATCAAGCTTTGCAATATTTGAATAGTCAAGGAAAGTTGAATCAAAGACATATGAGATGGGTAGAGTTCATGCAGAGTTACACATTTGTGTTGAAGCATAGGAGTGGAAAATCAAACAAAGTTGCAGATGCCTTGAGTAGGAGAAGAAACTTGCTGACATAGATGAGAGTTGAAGTGATAGGATTTGATGAATTGAAGAACATGTATAAGGAAGATCTTGATTTTACAGAACTATGGAAAGCATGTAAGGAACCTGTTGTAACAGACAGAAGTAAGTGGTTGGACTATTTCATTCAGGAAGATATGTTGTTCAAAGGAAATCAGTTATGCATACCTAGAAGTTCTATGAGAGACAACTTGATCAAAGAGAAACACAATGGTGGATTGGCAGGACACTTTGGCATTGATAAAATAGTGGCTTTGGTGAGTGAGAATTACTTTTAGCCTCAAATACATAAGGATGTTAGGAAGTTTGTGCACAGTTGTAGAGTTTGTCAAGTTGCAAAAGGGAGTAGTCAGAATACTGGATCGTATAAACCTTTGATAGTACTGGAGAGACCTTGGGAAGACATAAGTATGGATTTTGTAATGGTATTGCCTAAGACATAGAGAGGACATGATTCAATATTTGTAGTGGTGGACAGGTTTTCAAAGATAGCACATTTCATAACTTGTAAGAAGACAACTGATGTAGTGCATGTAGCTGACCTATTTTTCAAGGAGATTGTGAGATTGCATGGATTACCTAAGAGTATAATTTCAGACAGAGATACAAGATTTTTGGGATACTTTTGGAAGACAATTTGGAAGAATATGAAGATAGATTTGAAATTCAGTTTAGCATTTCACCCACAGACTGATGGACAGACAAAGGTAGTGAATAGGAGTTTGGGAAACTTATTGAGATGTTTGGTTGGAGAGAAGGCAAGAAGTTGGGATTTGAGTCTTTCACAAGCAGAGTTTGCATACAATAATTTAGTGAATAGGAGTACTGGAAGAACACCTTTTGAGATTATTACTAGAGTAAACCTTAGAGGATTAGCAGAATTGAGAGGCATCAGTTTGGAAGACAAGAGAAGTGTAGAAGCGGAAGAATTTGCAAAACATATGGAAACAATGCATAATCAGGTGAAGAAGCATTTGGAAGAGATGAACGGTAAGTATAAGGAGCAGGCAGATGAGAAGAGGAGACATAAGGAATTTGAAGTTGGAGATGAAGTGATGGTGTACTTGAGAAAAGAAAGATTTCTAGTGGGAACATATAACAAGTTGAAGATGAAGAAGTTTGGACCTTGTAGGATACTCAGGAAATTTGATTCAGGAAATGCATATGAAGTGGAGCTACTAGAAAGATTGGGTATATCACCTATTTTCAACATTGCAGACCTAGACTAGTATCGTGAAGTAGAGTTCAGTGATAGCATGGTAGAAGACTTGAAGAAGCAGTTACCTCAACAGGCACCGGAGCAGATTGAAGACATTTTGGACAGCAGAGTTGGACGCAGCACCAAAGGAAGACAATACAAAGAATACCTTGTGAAGTGGAAAGGCAGACCAATAGAAAATTCACATGGATTTCTTAGGCTGAGGTAGACCGTTTTGGTTTTCCTCCAGCCCCAGGAAAGTGAGGGACTCACTTTTTCAATAACCATGGATGTCTGATGTAGGAGCATCCCTAGTTCAAGAGCAATCTTGCATTAACCAAAAACATATGCATTTTAGTTTGTTTGCATTTCAGTTTGTTTCTTTTCATTTTCCAGTTCAATTCAGGTAGTTTAGTCAGTAGCAGTTTCTATATTTTGGTCTACATTCTACCACAGTTACATTTCAGATCTTGCAGAGCTGGACTTAGAATCTAGGTTCATTCATCTACATCATATCCAATTTTTAGAGCATTTGGATTAAGTACCGGAAAGATATCGCTATTAGAAGATCAACTGTTTTCTCATAACAAAGCACCTTGACAGTCTTAGACAATCAGCCAAAGGAGAAGACTTACGGAGCATTTCATGACTTGTGAAGCTTAATGACACATCATTCAATGTTTATTGGTTCATGGCCGACCTTCCCTGAGATCCACGCATCATTCCATTCATTTGCAGAGGATTCTTATCCAATTAGGTCTGACCTATCCGTGTACACACATTATAGCTCTCATTGGAGTTTATGATCTTCCTTGGCCGACACAGAGGAATCCTTGGTTTCGGAGATGATATATTGTTGTAATAGATGCCTAGAAAAGGAGTGATGATCATTAGAATAAGTTGATAGTTTGGATTTTGTGCGAGGAAGATTCAAATCTATATCTTGTGCATATTCTGATATTCTGTAATCAAGCCTGTGAGCCCAAATTGTAAGCCCGCATGTTGCCAGCCAATTGGTATTTGAATTCTATGATATACTGAATGACTAAATTTGCATTTGCTTTATATCTTTGAGTTGTTTCCATTGTGTTTACTCTTGTGGCATGGTCTGGATTGTCGAGCAGATTGGCAGGGGGCAAAAAGCTTGTTCTAAAAATAGTGGATTATTCCTCAGCCTCGAACTCGTAGGACGAGGTGGAAATCAAAGTGGTTAAGTCGACACCTGAACAAATTGAGGAGCAAGAGGGTGCTAGTCATTTCAAGGAGTTAAATAACTCCTATTATGAAACTGAACAAGAGGAAGTTGAGATCTTGGAAACCCCTGAGAAGGAAGCTGCTAGTGTTAGGAACTGTGATAATTGTGGCCAGCTTAATAACGAGCTGGATGATATTAAGAAGAGGATGCTCTCTATGGAGGACAAAGTGAAAATGCTTGCTACAATGTGTTCAAAGGTTATCCACCATGCTGCCACGTCGTTGGTTATTTTGCAAGATGCTCAAAATGAACAGGTTGACAAGGATGGCAAGATTGCTGGCAAGGAGGAATTTCTGGCATTTCTCGATGATGATTGGAATGAAATTCTTAAGTAGTTTATGTTTCTGTTGTTGTTTTTAGTATTGGTACTCTTATCTTACTAGTATGATAGTTTGTTATTAGTCTGTTGTTTTTTGGTTGTTTGTGGCTGCTGGCTTGTTTTGTTGCCCATGTGGCTTTTGTATTAGGGATTTGCACCCTTGTTTGCAGCTTACCAATATCAAAAACATTAGCATTTACTTTTTTTACCTACTAAATTCAATTCATAAATCAAAATCTCATAGTAACATTTAGCATACATCCATAATAAAAATAATTCATACTCATTAATAACCCACAACATTTTCTTAAATTAGAGACCATATCCTAAGCTATCTTTTACCTATTAATTTACATTTCTTATTCTTTAAGTAATTTACTCTATATTTGATATCACTATCAACATCAAAGTTATAGTCACTTTAAACAATAGGGTTAATATTTCATATTCTATGCTCACAAATAAAATTTAATCCATCGATACAAATCTTGATTACATATAATCTAATAATTTAATCTTTTATCTAATGCACAATAAAGAGATTAGTACCTTAGGTTTGCATAACTTTTGTTATATTCTTATTCACCAATTAATTCAATTCAACATATCAAAATACCTAGATTCATTTGCCCAAAGGTAACTATTACTATCACATTAAAGATGTCACTAAAGTAAGATAATACACAAAATATCTACTCAACAACTGATTACTTACATATATAAAGTTCAAGCATTGAAAAGGTAGAAACAATATTTATAAGGATCTAATGATAATTATTAAACAGGCAAAGAGTGAGTCAAAGAATAAATCACTATAACATATTACAATCCCTCAAATCAAATCCACTATTTATGAAAATACATATATCATTGAGATAAACCAATTGTGACATAGAATAGGAATTTCACAACCTCTAGTTTATAATGTTCACAATTTACATCTTTTGAAGTACAAGAACTAAAAATATACACCTCTATCCTTGTATAAGAATATAATTGAAATTTGTGTTTGTACTCCTCTTGTTAAAGTTGGTTGGAAATGTTTGGTGAGGGATTAGTTCCAACTGTCGGTGGCCCTTACCACACTCCAACCATAAGGCACAATGAAGAACAATTCCATGAATTATCAACATGCCTGATATATTTGTATGACACAACAATATAAATAAATTTGCTAACTAATTCACCATACACAAGACTAATACAATAGGCAACCTAAGATGCATGCTATTTCACAAGAAGCAGAATACACACACACACGCACAAAATAAACCATATAAACAATTCTATCATAGACTAGCTATATCAAGTAATTACAACTACTATACCTTTGCCATAGAGTTACATAAATATTCCTCTTTTATCTCAGCCATAGAGATAACATTTAATTCAACAATCTCTATTCTTGAGAAACAATTGATTTCTACCTATCATAGATAAAATTAAATTACTATCTTGGTATTTATTATGTCACAAGTCACTAGAGACATAATATGTGCTTATAATATACTTAGTACTTCCTGCATAGTCACATCCTGGTTCCTAAAGACATCATCTTATAAATAGGTCAATAGTTAACAATTTTAAATTTTTGCATAATGTAATTAAGTGTTTCAAAATTTAACTGTGTGATAGTTTTTTCCTCAACATTTCGGATCACACTCCATGATCCACGATCCATTATCAAGAGAGTCGATAGCAAGAGAAGAGAAATAGAAATGGTAATTTGTACACCAAGCAAGCTAAATAGGAGGGGGAGAGGTGGTGTGGGAACCAAGAGACCACATGGGGAAAAATATATGCATACTCCTACTTATACACATAAACATACATGCACATACACAAACCCATACACAAATGCTCAGAGTTATAAATGTATAACTGCAAGAACAAAATGCATTATGCATAAGAAGATGCATTATTTAAAAAACTAGAATAAGATTGATTTAATTTATAATTATATAAAATAAAATAATGAATGAATAAGTTAAATAGTTTAATTGCACTTGGATATTAGATTGAATTAAATTATAATATTAAATAATATCTCTGCTTGAGTAAATTAAATTGATTATAAATCTGATTAGTTTTTAATGTATTTTACTATTTTTCTAGGAAACTCATTTATTACATTTTTCTATTATTATTGATAATTGATGCTCTTCATGCAACTACAGTTAGGATTTTTTTTTAGGAAGTTTTTTAAATAATGCATTTTCTCATACATAATGCATGTTAAAAAAATAAATAAATAAATAAGTCACCGTTTCTTTTGTTTTATCATTTACATATAATTACAAAACATTTTTTATTGAGATATATTTTTAATTTCATCCCTTAGTTTGAGCACTATATATTAATACATGCATAATTTGTTTATTTTAGACTGCTACAAAACTCAAAAAAATCATTTTTGTAATTATATATACATGAAACAGTCTGCAATGGGGGCATCGTTTTCTATTTCCAATAAATATTCTATTTTCTCTGTTGGGCTGTGGTATGGTTTTTTTTTATTTGGCTGAGTAGACATAGGTTTTTGACATCAACATCATAGTAGAGGATTATTGGTAAGTATGCTATTTCTTTTCAAAGGTATAATGTTTTTTTTTTTAAAAAAAAAATTGGATTTGGTTCTTGTTAGGGTTGAGTGAAACATCTATGATTAGGTTATGTACTTTGGTTGACCTTGCTCTCGAATCTAGTATAACTTTTCTTCTGTTATTAATTGCCCTGTTTCATACACAACTTTTATGAGTCTTACTAGTCATTTATCGACTGTGAAGGTTGAGTTAAGTCTGAAACATATTTGTTTTAATGCCAATCAATTCACAAGCTATACACATGTTGGCTCCATTGAGGCATTTTATTTTAAAGCCCTTGTGGCCTTATGCATGCTTGAAATTCTCAACAGTAAATTTTCAAACAGTTCATGTGCATTGTGCATACTCCCACAATTTACAAATTGTTGATGTAATACTTGTTGGTATTTCTCTATCCACAACGAGTTGTTGGATACCCATATTTTTGTTCCAATCCCATTTTTCGTAATTTCAGGCAATCACTCTAATCCTATCACTGAAATTAGTTAAATGTTTCTGTATTTATTGCTTTTGTAGAAAGCATGGTTTTGGGCTTTTTGCCTATTGAATTGTAATGGTCGTAAGTTTCTAAAAATGATCAGTGATCCATTTTGTGTTTATCCTACAATCTTGCATTCCATGAGGTGATTTCCTTTGAGGCATTCTATCAAATAGATCATGTCCCTTTGCTATCAAAGTAGTTGCAACTACAACACTTGACGAATTCCTCTATCCTTAATGCTTTGAAGGATGTCCATACCCGATTCTAGGGCTGCCATGCAGGCTGGGAGGACGCAGGCAAAGATTTTTGTAATTTGGCTTTATTCCTGCTGATTGCTTTTGCTTGAAATTTTCTTAAGCCTTCATAGTAAATCCATTCATGCATACCCTATAAGCACTATATTTTGTGTCTCCACTTTTTGCATACATGTCTACCACAGCTGTTGGGAGCCTAGTTTTTACACATGCCGATTTCATTTGCATGAAAGTTTCTAAAACTTTTCAAACGATCCATTTTGATGCATATCGTACAATCATTGCAGTCCCTGAGACCACATTTCATTCAGGGATTTTGTCAAACAATTCATGTGCCTTGTCTAAATTTCCACACTTCGTATACATCCAACAAGCATTTATATATGGCATATTTTGTGATAGATTAAATCATAGTAATTACTGGTATTGAAAGTATTAATCTTTAAGTACTAAGATAGATAGAAGGAATGATGTGGGGATAAGGATAAGTATAGGATTCCGTAAAAAAAAAACCCTCTTTGTTATGATAATGTGATTGGTTGTTTTGGGTTTTAATTTTGATATTGCAAATGATTGGTAGAGAAAACAAAAGGGAAAATGCTTAACATTGTCGTAAATAAGATTGACAATCTAGTTGTATTTAAAGATACAGATTTCTATATGGTGAAATTTATTCTTTGACTCACCTTTTGCCTCTTTAATAATTATCATTAGATCCTTATAAATATTGTTTCTACATTTTCAATGCTTGAACTTTATATATGTAAGTAATCAGTTGTTGAGTAGATATTTTATGTATTATCCTACTTTAGTGACATCTTTAATGTGATAGTAATAGTTACCTTTGAGCAAGTTCTAGTTGCCAAAACTATGGAATTATCATTCAGCATTGTGATAATATGTTAAAGATTTATTTAATTTATTTAATGGTTGATTATATGATCATGTTCAAGTGAGAAATTTCATTGTCTCAAGCAATAACTTGGTTAACTTGATAATTTGTGAACATTAGATTGTTATCTTGCAAGATAATTGCGAGGAATGGTAAATTTAGTTGGATTTAAAAAATCAGTTGGTATTTTTGAGGCTATTATAGCAAGGCTGAAACACCTTTCCCAACATGATTATGATAGAGAGGTCTTCTATCTTATGAATCCTTACCTTCTATTGGCTAGAACCTTATCCTCTACCTACCTTGCAGCAATCATGGATTATGAGGTAGAAGTTGGATTGAACATGCATACCTCATATTTGATGTAATCATTTAGACCCCCTATACATAATTCATTCCATTTTTTTCGTAACATGTTCCACTATAAAGACAAGGTTTGGAATTGTTGAGTATATTCCTTGATTGTAACTATTTGTTTTAATTTGATGATCTAGTTGAAATAACTATCATAAGACTATTTCTCTAGTATGTCCTTGAATTCCTCTTAAAAAATAGACCATGTGACAACACATCCCTTCTTTTTCGTCTCATCACATAGCTAGTGATACCAAATGAATTGATTTGGTTCCAAATATAATGTCATCACCACCCTTAGTTGACATGGAACATGATGAAGATCAAAGAGCTGTTCCATTTGGCATAGCCAATTGGTTGGATCCTTGCCATCAAACTTGCACATATCCATCTTTGGCATGAAGTGTTTGGAGTTGTCCATAGTTGTATTTGGGTGATAGTCCTACTTTAGATCTAAGTCAAACCCAAAAGCATCATGTCCCTTAGAGGACACATTTTCTTCCCAAATCTTGTGGTGTGAATCCATCTATTGTAAATCTCTAAAACCTTGGAGAGAAGCTATTCATTCAAACATTGCCCCAAGATCTTCTTTCTTAGCTACCCCTTTCATTTTCTCTGCCACATCTAAGAAGATTTCCTCCTTCATCTTGATGGTTTCTTCCTTTATAGTAGCTTTCATGTGTATGAGTCCATCTCCTCTATTACTGGATCATTTTTGTCAAGAGTCCTTCCAGGAGTGATGGAATTCCTTTCCTCATCTCTTGTTGGAGCCCCTACCATGGTGTGGCTTAAATCATTTTGCAATAACTTACACAAAACAAATCCAAATAATCTAAAAAACTTATTGTAACTTATGTAGGCCTAGATCTCACCTTTTTGAAAAATCACTAAGAAATTCACTGATTAGCAGCCTTTTACAATAACTCCTTCAAAAGTACTTTAAATGATCTTGAATCTAGACTTTAGCAACTTCAATAAGTCCTTGATCAACCCTCCAAATTGTAGGAAAAAAATTACCAAATTGAGAGAGATAAGTACTTCAATATCTAACCTTCTAAATAAAAAAGTTGTCTTGTTTCTTGCCTTCTGAATGCCAAGATCATGCTATGATACCACTTGTAATGAAATTACTTACAAAAGAGAAGAATATAATAAGAAATATACTAGAAATACTTGATAATAATAGGCCACTTCAAGGGGGAAAACCTCCAGAAGTCTTCAATAAGAACAAAATTCACAATATGGTGCTTAACTACTACTCAATACCTCCTATATATAGGCGTCATAGGTAATATAATACTCTAATCCTAGTGAGGTTGATTTAGCACACCAAAATTATACTTAGAGACTCATAATAGACTTAATTAAGGATTATATGGCCCATAGTAGGTTATCAAATATCCCAATACAATAAATAGGTTAAGGACATAGCATGATGATGATGTTATATTTCTTGTCATAAGCCATGTTATTCCAATCGTGGAGGAACCTAATAAAAGAAAATTGTATTCTCCTTCTTCAGAGGGTGGAGGAGGTGAACAAGGTTGTGATGAGAAATTTACTAGAAGTTTTGAAAGATTCTCCCATTGAAAGCACGACCCAAAACTATTACTAGTTGGAATGTTTGGGGATTAGAAGCACATGATAAAAAAAAAAAGAGTTAGAAGCACATGATAGAAAGGTTGTTATGAGAATGTTTAGAAGGTCAAGGGAGTATGTTGGCTTTCTTCTTCTCCAAGATGTTAGTCTAGACTAAGTAATTTAGAATGAGATCTTAAGTTCATCCAACCTAAGGCTATTCAAATTTCCAATCTCCATGAGAGGGGTAAAGGGTTTGTTATAATCTTGAATAAGTGGGCAAGGGAGATTGTAGATTGTGAATTCTCTTCTTGTCTAAGGGTGGCTTAGGCAAGTGTCAAGAGGTGCACATCCATTTCGGAGTCCTCTTAGTGCATGCCTTTGATGATTAGAGAGATGATTTGTGGAGTTGGATGGCCTTGCATGTTAGGAATATACCTTGGCTTATTTGGATTGACTTCAATAGGGTATAGGATAAGGAGGATAAATTATTAGGATTACAATTTGAATGGAAAGAAAATGTTTTTTGTTGCAAAAGAAAGACTTTTGAAAGTCCTCTCATTGATTCCCTTTAGAAGGGTAGAAGGATAATATAGGAAAGGGGTTAATAGAAATTACTCAAGGTTGAATAAAATCTTGCTTAATAAAAATCATTTTATAACCACTATAGTCGAGAATGAAAACTTTGCTAAAGTACTCTCCTATACAAGATTTGATCACCTCCCAATTGAGATAATTTCTTATTTAGCTTCTCCTCCTTGAACCAACCTTGAATCCCATGAAGTGTACAAGATTAAATCACATAAGTGTAATTGAAGAAACAAGGGCTCATAAGCGTAAGTTTTGTTGATTTTTTATTTCCAAAAGGCATTTGAGAATGTTCCTAGACAACTTCTAATCTAATGGCTTTGAGACTCACATTCTATAACATTTGGTTGTTCTTGTCATGACACTTTGGTTCACTAGGTTTGAACTCCTATTAGGTTTACAAGGGATATTAATATCACCACTAGTATTAAATAGGGTTGTCCATTTTCACCTACTTTGTTTGGTCTCTACATAGATGAATTGAAGATCATTGTAAATTCAAGGAAAATAGATGATGGTTGTATTCTTTATGATACAATCATCACCATATTGTTATTTGCAAATGACGTTACTCACATCACGTAGTGTTCTAGGCTTAAAATGGCATCTTGTTGTTTGAGTTCATTTTTTGATACACATGGTTTACAAGTGGACTAGAGTAAAACTAAGGTCATGGTTTTCAACCCAACTAAGAAAGAAGCACATGTAGCTGATTTATAAATTGGGAGGATAATAACTCACACAAGTTCATCAACAACAGATTTTGGATGCTAAGACATCTTAAAACACCTCAACAATTCAAATTAGCATATATTGTGGATTTAGATATTCAAAGGGCATGTAAAACAAAGTACAACAAAGATCTAAATACCAACAATTGTGGAATTAACATGATAAACAAGAATAAATCTGGAATGACACATTTATCTGGAGAAAATCTACTCCAAATCAAAAACTCCAATCTAAGAAGTGATAACTTCTTGTTCCACTATGTGAAGAGGAAGTACAATGAGTTTCAGAATTTAACCTAACACCTAACAATCTCTAGCACCACTAAAACCTACTACACCCTTAATCTAATATTGTGCATAGGGATATGGGAAGTCGGCTTGTGGCTATTGTAACATTTAATTAAGTTATATGATTATTGATATAGTCTTATATAGATAGTTAAGTTGGTCTTGGTGGTATCCATGGCATAAGTATAGTATATATAGGAGGTAATGGTTAGTTTATTAGCATCATATTGTGAATTGTGTTCTTATTGGAGACTTTTAGAGGTTTGCCCCCTTGAAGTGGCTTATTATGAACTCAAGTAATATCAAGACTTTGCAGCATATTTCCAATTATATTCTTCACTTGTGCAAATTATTTCATTGCAAGTGGTATCAGAGCAAGATCTTGACATCCAAAAGACAAGAAACAAGGTGATTTCTTTGAGTCAAGAGGTCAACGTGTGGAGTGCATATCTCTCTCAATTTGGTGAATTTTTTTTATTTTGGAGAGTTGATCAAGGACATATTCAAGCTACTACAATCTAGATTTGAGGTTATTTGAAGCATATTTGAAGGAGTTATTAGGAAATTAGGTTTTCCACCAAATTCTCTCCCAGGGCTATAAAACGGTAATATTTTCTAAATTCTAGAGGGCTAATCAAGGATATATGGAAGCTGCTATAGTTTGGATTTGTGGTCATTTGAAGAAGAATTGAAGGAGTTGTGAAATTAGAGTTTCCACCAATTTCACTCTAAGGCTACAAATCAACAAATTTCTTGAAGATTTGCTCTGACAAGTGAGATCTAAGCCCTCGGGCTTCAACAAGAGGCAACTGAAGGAATTCAATCACTCTGAGAAAGACTCCTAACAAAGATGATTCATTAGTAGAGGAGAGGAATACCATAAGCAAGGATGATATAAGGGAAGAAACCAACAAGATGAAGGATGAAATCTTGCCAAGGTTGGAAATTAGAATATAACTTCTCACCAAGGTGCTAGAGATTCCCAACTAACAAAGTCATACCACAAGACTTGGGAAGAAAATGTATCTTCTAAGGGACATGATGCTTTTGGGTTTGACTCAAACTTAAAGATGGAGCATCGCCTAAATAATTCTATAGCGAGGCACTTCACACTAAAGATGGATATTTGAAAGTTTGATGGTAAGGATCCAACCAATTGGCTCTGTCAATTGGAGCAATTCTTTATCTTCATGTTCTATGACCACAGTTGTAATGGCATCCTTATACTTGGAACCAGACCAATTCATTTGGTATCATTGGCTATGTGAAGAGGAAAAAAAAAAAGGGATGTGTTGTCACATGATCCATTTTCCAAGAGAAACTCATGACACATTACGGCGATATTCTTATGGACAACTACTTTAGCTAGATCACTAGATTAAAGCAAATGGGTGCCAATGAAGAAGATGGAGAAGGAGGATTAGAAGAAGAGGGGGCAAGGAGGAGAAGACATTTGACATTAGCAAGACATACTTTCTAGTTTCAAGGAGAACAAGGCAAAGACACAAAATAGAATGAAGAGGCAAGCAGATCAGGAGAAGAAGTAAAAGACAAAGGATGTGAAGGAAAGAGGAAGGAGGAGGAGAAGAAGAACACATTTAGCACCAGTAAGAGGTACTTTCTAGTCTCAAGGAGAACAAGTCAAAGACATAAAATAAAATGAAGAGGCAAGCAAATCAGCACAAAAATTTAACACAAACACTACTATCTGCGCTATATGCAAAGGGAAGACCCATCTTGGAGCCTAAGTTAATTTTCAAGACATGCACGAAGAAGATGAGGACTAGGATAATCACATAGTACCTCATTAAATGGAAGTGTTTTCTTGTCAAAGTTGCCACATGAGAAGATGAAGATTTTATATGGAAGCATCCATAAATGATCAACGTTGAGAGTAACACTTGTGTGATGGGAGGGGGCATGCTATGCCCTTAATCCGATATTGTGCATAGGGATATGAGTAGTTGGCTTGTGGCTTACATAACTCTTAATTAAGTTATATGATTATTAATTTAGTCTTATATAGGTAGTTAAGTCGACTTTGGTGACATCCATGGCGTAAGTATGGTATATATATAGGAGATAGTGGTTAGTTTATTAGCATCATATTGTGAATTGTGTTCTTATTTGTGACATTTGGAGTTTTGCCCCCTCAAAGTGGCTTATTTTTTATTAAGGGTAAAGCAGGTTTTGAAAGGACTTGAAACCTTTTACAAAGGCAAAACAGTGGCTACCATACAAGCCACACAATGGCACAAACTACAACCAGGCCGCCTCAAAGAAAAACAACCCACAAAAATAATGGGTCAACTTCCTACACAATGCCTGACCCTGACCTAACAATCCACACACCCTTTGCCTGAATATGGGATTCCAATATAGATTTAGGAAGATCTCTCTTCCTTCTTTGAACAATCAACCAAGTCACATCATTATTCGAATCCTCACATCAAGGAGAAAGGAGAGGGATATCCTCAACCTTCGCCTTAGTCGAAGTCACCTCACACGATGAGGGGGAATGCCTAACCGAATATGCTAGATGTTGCACAAAGTCTACAAACAGAGCAGGTATCTCACCACAACCCACCATAGGGGGAATGGAACTGATGAAGGAGCTGCCATAATGTGGTCTATAAAAGAATTCCCAACATGAAACATAGAAATTATCAAAGTTGTGTCAACACTAGGGGGAGTCACCATAGGAGGCGCTGCTAGGACCACATTGTGTCCCACCACTAAGGAAATGGGAGGAGAAGATCCATCATCCTAAGAGTCAAAGCCATCAAAAACATCAATTGTCAAGTGGTCAAGGAGGGCATTCCTCCACCACATAGTTGAACCAACATTCTTGCAACGAGAACGAGGGCAATCAAAAGCAAGGTGTCCAATAGCGTAGCATCACCTGCAATGGAAGGGGAGACCCTCATAATCGAGTAGTTGAGTCCAAGGCCTATCCTCCACCATTAGGACCACATGTCCTAGGAGAGCCTTGGAGATGTCGATGTCCATCAAAATACAAGCATAGGTAATGTGGTCAATATCAGAAGTAACTAAATCAACTTTCAGAAAATGCCCAATGGTATTGCCAATAGCCACAAAATAGGAATCATCCCAGAAGTGGAGGGAGATTAGGTAGCATGACCCAAACTGGCATGATATGAAGAGATTTTGTAAAATGTGTTGAAAGAAGGAAACCACGGCTTGAGCGAAAGGTAATGTTCGCCCCATATCCATAACCTACCATTGAACACAAGCTCCCTGTCATCATTAGAAGAAAAGACTGATAAAAATCCCCCTAGCATACAGAAAAAGCTCAATGTTTCCCTTAGTGAGAGGCCTCCAAGACTCCAAAAGTATTTTCTTATTATTCTTAAGTATTATCAAGTATTTGCAATATATTTCCAATTATATTCTTCTCTTGTGCAAGTTATTTCATTACAAAATCCCTACAACATTCAATCTTACACTCCCCTCTTACAAAACAAATTTACAATTACTTGTTTTCACTCCACAATGGCTCTATACACCATGACAATAGTGACAAACCATCTCACAAGCATGGAGAAGGTTCCCCATAACTCCTTGATTCATAATGCCAAAAGACAAAAGGACAATCCCAAAAAGGAAAAAAAATGCTTTTCGTTCCAATTTCCAACACTCTGTCCACCCAAAACATGTTTAACCCTTTGCCAATCATTTTGACCTAATTATTCCAAAGGCCATAATTTTTGCATACAAACTTGAAATGAGGTGTTCTTTTTGAAATTGCATGATTTTTCAAAAGCAATATGATTATGCAATGAAGTCCAAATTTTGATTCCATCTTCACATTTTATTTTCCTCTGCAACATAATTGTGTCTACAAGGCCCACGATAAATGGAAACAAACCTAGAAGATACCTTATCCAAATGTCAAAAGAGACTATTTTTTGAGTCATACCTCTCCCTTTAGGACGATTTTGGTCCCCAAAAGCTTTGAATTAGTGAAGAAGGATTGTGGATCGCTTCATCCCACTAAGGTGCCTTCTTGCCTTGCTCCACAAGGTACTCATTACTCAAGACTTGATCCCTTGTTGCCTCCACCTAGCTTGCTACTCCTTACACACATGAAGCTCCCTCCTAGCCCCTTCAACTAAACTTTCAAGATTTGAATTCATGAATCTACCACTTGCATTGATTAAGCATTTACCCTTTGAATAACTAGTCACTACAATCTTGGACTTGCCTTTATATACATTCAAGAAATAATACTCTTTCAAGACCAATCTATATCGGTTCTTCCTTCAAAAAATTGATTACATCTCTCATACAAGGATGGACTCCCAAAGATAACATTACAAATGTCAATAGGAGCCACATCAAAGACAACTTCATCAAAAAAGTCCAAACAAAACCAAAAACAAAGCTTGCATTGCATAGTGACTTTCAACTTCACATTGTCCTTCAACCAACCCCAATAAGGATGGGGATGGTCCACCATTTTCAAACCTAACACTTCAACTACTTTGCAAGAAATCATATTCAATTAAGAGCACAAATCAAATAAACCATCAAACATCTTACCTTTTTCCTAAAGCATTATGTGGAATAACTTGGTAAGCTCCTTTTCATCCAATTTCTTCTCACACCAAAACAACTCCCTTATTTGGCATGGCACAAGAAATGCAATCATTGAATCGTAATCTATCTCCTTGCCCTTATTTACTAAAACAATATTTTTATCCTTCACCTTCTTCAACCAAGAAGGTGCTATTTTGGGATGCAAATTCCAACATTTATCTTCTTCATGCCCATCTTTACCACAATGAGAATAATGCAAATTGCTCTTACTTTTATTTTTTACCTTTACCATGGAAGCACAATACTTCTTGCATTTGCCCTCTAGATTCTTCTTGCTACCATGTTGCTCATTACCCTTATTACATGCAGAAGGAACTCCCTTCTTGTCCAATTCAAGATAGTGTGCTTGGGCACACACCTCATTAATGCTTTGGGGTTTGGCCATGAGGACTTCCCTTTGTAGATGGTCAAAACAAACCTCCCACATACTTGAATAGCACCTCATGCTCCATGATGTCCTTCCCAAGTTGAATTGCTCTTTTTCTAAATTTGCTCATGTAAGATTGAACATTTTGCCCCTTTTTCCTGCTCCAAACTATGCCATTACATCACCTGCTCTTCTTCACAAAAGATGGAGTAAAATTCCTTCATCAACAACTCCTTAAAATTATTCCACTTGGAGATTGGTACTACTTTCCAAATTTCCAAAGAGAGCATAACTCTCATACCATGTGAGAGCATGTCCAACATGCTTCAACCTCATGAAAGAAATCTATTATGGTGGAGAGCACTGAAAATTGAAATACATTTCCATTTGAAACACCCATTGGTCCAATTTCTCTGCACTTATCTCTCCATCGTATGTTTGGATGTTTTTGCACTTGGCTTTAGAGAATTGATTAGATTTTGGAGTGTCTTCTTACTCAACACCCACTTTCTCAGCTTCATCTTCATCTTGGTGCGCCTTGCTACCAATATATTCTTGCTATCAAGGAAAGCATCATACTTTCCAACCTATCAAGCTTCCTGATGCAGAGCACACAGCGGAAACCAAACACTTATCAACTTTTAGATCCTTTTGAACCCTTTGAATTCACTATCAGCAAGACCATATACCATCGGCAACCTCAAAAACCATTCCCCCGATATGCCGATCACTCCGATATGTCAAACTATGGTATATGCATAACATGACTTGTTATGGCCGATTACTAGACCCTGATTCACCATTACGACCGGTCACCATTTGTATCCGCCGGAATGTATATTCTCACATACATTCTCAATATACATTTGCGACATGCATTCGCAATATGCGTTCTATCGGTCTAACACCTTGATCGGTGTAACTTTCAAAGGCTTCTCCGAATGTTATGTCTCCCGATGATGCCTTCACAAAACTGCAAGTCCGCAAATCGCCTAACTTCCAACCCAGACCCTAGTACATGGAGATGCTAGGTTGGTCTACTGCGCAGCACAGTTGATCCGATCCTCTCCACCGTCAAACAGAACACAAGCGACGAAAATAGAAACAAGAAATAAAAACATATATGTACTTCGAGAAGCCATTCCACTGATTTCGACAGAAATCTTATCAGTGGAATGCTTCATATGGCCATATCGCAACAACGGAAGGCACAGAACGGAAAGGAAATCTACAACTAACAAACTTGCAATTACAGAGAACAGGAATCGAAATGACGGAACAGAATATCTTTATTTCTCTTTGAAACAATGTTCAATCACACTCAACCTCCTCTCTGCGATCTGATTACATTCGATCACAATATCATATGACTGATTACAACCTCAAACCCTAATACCTGATCTTGTTCATTTCCCTGGTTTTTATAGATTCGCCCAGAGTAGTACCAAACTAACTCCAAGCAGCTGGGAGATCGATTCCAAGCGGCTGGGAAAACTAACTATCTCCAAGCGGCTGGGAAACACTACTGCCTATTTTTGGCATTATTGCTATTTTTAGCATTATGCGATTACAATTGACAAATGTCACTTGGGACTTACAAAATGATCCTAGATTTATTCCACTCAGACTCGCACATGGCACTAGGCCTTACAATTGGTCACTTGGACCTTATACAACACCAAAACATCAAAATGAACATGAAATTAATTAAAGTATCTAGGTGCCCCTGCACCACTTCCCTTCAACCACTGAAATCCTAGCCACATCTTCCAACCTTCAAAATCTTGCTTGTTCATCTTCTTCCACCATACTAGTTGTCCTCACCTTTCTCAATCACTCTCTTGACTCAATTTTGAGCTCAAATGGCAATAGACTTCCTTTTCCACTTGATCTCGTGGATGGCATACACCTACAATCAAACAATTTGAAAAATAACTTGAAGGATTGATTGCTCTAATACCAATATGATTTATAAACTAAGAGGGTATTCCCCACACAAGTTCATCAACAACATATTTTGGATGCTAAGACCTCCTAACACACCTCAACAATTCAAATTACAATATACAATGGATTTAGACATTCAAAAGGCATGTAAAATAGAGTATAACAAGGATCTAAATACCAAAAAATGTGAAATTAACATGATAAACAAGAACAAATCTAGAACAAAGCATATTCATCTAGTCAAAAACTTTAGTCTAAGAAGCAATTACATCCTATTACACTATGTAAAGAGGAAGTACAATGAGTTTCAAAAGCTAATACAACCCCTAACAAGCTACAACACCACTGAGGAGCCCTATAATACTACACTCTATTGTTACAATCCCCTGTTTTCACTCCATAATGGCTCTACACACCATGACAAGAGTGTCTAACCATCTCCCAAGCATGGATAAGGTTCCCCATAACTCCTTCATTCCAACACCAAAAGATGGGACGATATTAAAAAGGATGGAGAAAGAACACTTGGTGTTCCAATTTCTAGCTCTCTGTCCACCCATAATCCATTCACCTCTTTTCTAATCATTTTGACCTAGTTCTAGAGGCCATAACTTTTGCATACAGACTCAAAATAAGGTGTCATTTTTGAAATCGTACAATTTTTCAAGATTTATCTAAATATGCAATCAAATATAATTGTTGATTCCATATTCACATTCATTTCCCCCTACAACATAATTGTATCTACAAGGCCCACAATGAATAGAAACAAACCCGAAAGATACCTTATCCAAATGTTAAAACCTAATTTTTTGAATCATTAACTAATCTCATTTACACTTAATACACTTAGAGAGAATGTTTCTAACTCCACTTTCAGAATTCCAAAACAAAATTGTGTATCTTCCAAACTTTAGTATCACCAAAAATTTTGTATTGGTTGTAATATTTGGGGCCCTGGACATTGTAGTACCAATTGAGTTTGGGTTGACAAAATTCCTATTTCCATGCTATCCAAAATCTTGTAGACAAAATGGTTAGTTCCACATGCAATTATTTTGGTTGAATTTAGCGTTCATCCTCTTCATATTCTAGTTGTATTTCATGTAATGATGTTGTTTCATAGATTAAGATGTATGGTAGATGCAACAATTGGACATAATAGATATCCATTCAATGCTCTTCAATCTGAAGTTATGTGAACAAGAGACCAAGAACACTTGGTATGCCCAACATATGGCTTTCCTGTAGGGAATTTGTAGTGATGTCAATCATCTTCCTCATAATACCTTTTCCATCAATGCTCCCCAAATGTTAAACAAAGATGTGCATAGAGGTATTAGGGATGCGATCTACAAAACCTACATAAAATCAACTTGGAGAAAACTAGCAAAATTGTAGTCAATAAAAATGTGTCATTACCCGAATCACTATATTCATATAGAAGATGGACACCTTATTCCTCCCAAGCACACTAGGCTTGCTTTTGATTTGAGATTTCCTTTGGGGCAATTTCAGATGTGCTCTCATCAACTTCATACGGAGTTAGAGCACTTAATCTTGAGAAGTTAGCATATTTGTAGACTTTGCAACAATGAATCAAAATCAGAAGAGCATTTTGCAATGAGATGTCCAGTGTATTATGAGATCTCTAGTAGCTCTTACTACCTCTTCAAAGAGAATAATAGCTCTCTACGAGATCTTATTCATTATGAGGATCCAAGATGTGTAACTTTATCCGTCAAAGAGATGACCCAACACAGAGTTTACATTCTTCACCTTTGAATTCCTTTCTTCAACCTCAATTTCAAAGGCGCAAACAAACTCAATTTGAATTATGATTTATTTTTCTTTTTTCTTACAAACTTTTAGATAAAACCTATTTTTCTTGTAGTCATATTAACCTAAGTCGATTACTTGTGGACATTAGATTGCAAAAAGCCCACTAGAAGAGGATGCCAAAGCTTAAGATTTAATGGTTAAACTATCCCCAAAAAGCCCAATGGAAGAGGCATATAATGCTATTGATTTTGTGGGGAATCCTTCCATGGACGTATTCACTTCTCCCACCTTGTAGGAAGCGCAAGAATAGAAAAATGCCTCCTTTGATTATTTAAAAAAAGAGCTTTTGAATTGTTTAGTTGATCAAATCAGCTCAAAAGAATGAAAACGCAATAGTTTTTCGTGAAAGCTATGCAAAAGGGTTTCCAGTTCTTCTAGAGTCTACCACTATGGATTTTGTTTCAAAATCTTCAAAAGAGGAATTTCCCTCTATTAAGGGGGAAGGGGATTTAAGACTGAAGGAAATTTCTCCTAAAAAAGGTGTTTGGCTTATAGCCACTACTAGAAAACCTAGATCTTGCAATAAAACATCCTCACAGATGAAATTAAGATCTCTAAAGAAAAAAATGGATAAATTGTTTAGTTAGCAAATTCTATTTTATTTTAATAGTTATCAATGTGTTTGTCTCTTTGTATTTCTTCAAGGGTGCAAGCCCAATAGAACCCACAATTCATCTATAAAAAAATTATAATCTTCACTTAAAAATTTTTATAAGTTGATCATTAAAATTCCATAAATAGGTAAGGATTTGTCACACAACTCTTGTTAAAGAATGACACTCTTGTGTCTAAGAATCCAAATATAAATGCCCTGACTTATGGGGCTAATGGAGTTAATTCTACTCCCAATCCTCGAATAGAAATATGTTGGTCTTCACCTCTACCAAGTCAACTAAAATTAAACTTGGATGGAGCTTCCAAAGACAACCTAAGTCTCTCCAGTGCAAGGTGCATAATTCCAAATGAAGCAGGCTCTGTGGTTTATCTGGCTATGAAGAAACTGGTAGATGGAACTAACAATGAGGCAAATGTGCAAGCTCTCCCACTAGGGTTACAGTTTTGTGTGCACCTTAGTATTTCTTCAATACTAGGAAGGTTTCAAATATATTACACAATGCTTGGCCTTTGTTAGATGCCTTGAAATTTTTCTTGATCCAGCGTTGCTTCTATGAGGTTAATCAAGAAGCAGATTTTCTTGCAAACTATACAATAGACAAAGTTGAAGATTTAATAATTGGTAAGTCCCGTAAGGCACGGGTGGCTTCCAAAAGTGTTTCAACTACCTTTCAATACCATTGATTCATTCTACCTCAGGAGAAGGATTAAACGACATCTTGCAAATAATGACAAGTGATGCAAGTAATTAGGCCAGGCTAGGTGTTATTTACCTTGACACATGCTTGAATAGTAATATACATGTGAAAAGAAGGATACAATAGAATTTTTTTTGTATACCCTGGCAATACAGCAGGGTGGAATAGATAGTAACATCTCCCCAAATAGAAAGAGCAGAGATTTTTGTATTTTCATTGTACCCCTAATAATAGGGTTGATGCATAACTTAATGTTTATATTCTCTCCAGTAATATAAAGGGAGTGGTCCCCTAGACCACAATTAATGTATCAAAAAAACCAAATATAAATTTATTCCACATAGTTAGATGTGAGATAATAAATAAAAAATTAATAAAACCAATAATCTCTCTTGCATGCCAAACTTCCTCCCTAGTGCATTCCCGAAATGAGTGTTCACTAAAAGAAGTTTTGTATATGAATGAACAAATTAATATGTCAAAAGAATACATCTCTACTCTGATATGCCAAGAACTTGGACAAAGCTGGGGTACTTTGGTTCCCAACCAGTTTTGGTACGTGTTTTTGTGTTATCCATTCGTTTGCCCAAGGGACCATCAACACCTAAAAGTGACAACATGCATCCATTAGTTATAACAGCAAGGACAAATAGCTCATAATACTCAAAAATATTGGACAAGTGACATTGGAGATATTAGAGACCTCTTTAAATTAGCATTTCAATGTATCCATAACCAAATGGGTCTAGTAGCAAGATGGATCTAGTTAGCAAGACTGAAGACAACAAACATTAATCTGAAAACTCGGGAATTTGCAGACAGCTCTTATCCTACCAATAAAATTTTGTTAGATAACCTTAAAACATGTCAATATAGTATATATCAAAGAAGGCATGCTAAGAATCCTACAATAAAATTAAAAGGTGACACTTTTATATTAATTGCAACCTCAAGAAAACAAAATTATGGCTTAGAGTTCAATCCTTCGTGAAGACTCATTTTTCACTTTCTCGAATAATCATTTAATTTGTGTATACAGTTTGACTTATGCCAAGTTGTATTCACTTAAATCAAAATATGGAATTAATTTTGGAAGGTCTCATTAATTATTTGTTGACAGAATTATTACTCTACGATGCATTGTAAATGGGGTTAATAAGGAGCCCTAATTTTCTTTCTAATCTAATCAATCATTCAACTTAATGAAGAACCACAACGTGTGGTTCAAAATGTAATTTTTCTTAAATTAAGTTTTGAAGAACTATATAGTGTACAATGGGATCTCGGTACCTAATTAAACAAGATTACTGTCAACAGTACCTTATTGAAGACTATCTCCTATGGTATATGTATATGCATTTGCTAATAAGGTACATGATCTATAATAGGTAGATACTTGAGTCCTCTTTTATGTAGATATATCGAGCCTGCTTATACCTAACTCTTTCTTTGACTAAGAAGTACGGACTCTAAACTGCATAAATGGTGACAACTTGATACTGTTGTTTTTCTGCATTTGATGTATAATCACATGCTGACATCAATATTAAGCTCAAGTAATTCAGAAACTAACAAATGCAATAACATACTTGAGCTTAATATTCAAAATTCAAATCATGCATTTATACATCCTTAGAGATAAGCATACAAGGAACAAAAGAAAGCTGTCATGTTATCAGCAGTTAAAGAGGTTGGCTTACTGAAGATGATTCCTCGTATGCAAATATGGAAAATTGATATAACAAAGCAGATGATGTATGCAAAATAGAGGATGAGATGAGGTTTTTTTTAAATAAAAAAAAGTATATTAATTTAAAAGACGTTGCAAAACCCTCAATGGTCATCTTGAAGGAAACTAACCATTGGGAAAGGAAGTCCAAAAGTAGTAGTACTAGCTATAAGAGTAACAGTCCAAGATAGGACACGAGAAATGGTTACATGTACATCTATAACAGAAAAAATATAGAACCAACTATAGAAAGTCCATGGTTTAGGGCAATTGAGTTGAAATAGTACTAGGATGGGTGACTTCTTGGGAAGCCCGATACTTCACCTTTGTGAGCTTCACCTAGATGCAACGAGTGCTAAGTGGACCATTCATGCTCATGAGAGATTGGTTCTTGTGAACCACTACTCATGAAATATGGGTCAATGAGATTGACTTAACAACTACACAGTTAAATCCTGATAAAACGTCACATAATTCAACACATTGCAAAAAACACCTACTTGATAATGAATTAGCTAAAGAGCTCTATAATAAATAGTTCGTAAGGCACGACACTAGTTGAAGGTTTTGCAAATGGTGTAATGTCCCCTTCTAGTAAGCTGAAATTTTTCACTATTTAACACAACTTCAACTTAGTAAAAGAGAACATTAGTAATCTTTTAATCATTTCTTTCAACATATAATCATTAAGACTATAACATATTAGATTATATTCACATTAAGTTCATATAATTCATTTCATCATCGTGCATTAAAACACATTCACATATATGTTATTCATTTTCATCATTGGCTCATGATCTATCTTATATCCTTAATCACACCAACTATAGAAAGTGAAAAGAGAGCAATGATTAGACTTAGTGCAAGAGATCAGTGGTTTATAAATTGTAGAAGAAGAATAGTGTATCTTTAGGCTGGTCCATGAGAGTGTAACTATTGCCATTTGTTGTGTGGCTCACCAGTAACCATAGCATCACACTCTTGGAAAAACAATCCTTTTGTGGCTGCTACTTGTGAAGGAGGGTGATGATGCTTAGATCACCCAGGTTTATCTGGACCATGAAATATCCCCATTGTATTTGCTGAAAAACATGCAGTAATTTGTTGTTTATTACCCTACATAACCTTTAGCAATCTGGAAAAGTTGCCTTTCAATAGTGAGAAACTCTTCCACTGCCTCAGCCCAGCTTTGAAGATTAATAAAGTAGTTGTATTAGCAAATACAAGGAGTTGGTCTACTTTATGAGCTGGTCTTGCAATAAAAGTCTAAGATTTTTGTTCTTAGAGGCAAGTGAGCAAGAGAGAGACAAGTTCTGAAGAGAAGTGGTCTCTTTCTCCAGTTTCCATGGATGCCAAAAGCCCTTGATGAGAATTGTTGATGTTTGCTAATTAATTTTTTTGTAACAGGAGAGTTATGTACTCATCCAGCCTTTTGTCAAAGGCATAGATAGGTATTTCCGTGCATTGTCAAAGTTTAATATTAGAAATAAATCACTGAGCCTGTTCTAATCTCAAAGAGCATTCTTAATGCTCTTTTCTTAGTATTATTTTTGGATTGTTAATGCTTGTTGCCATTTAATCTCACTAATTTAAGCATTCTTTGACTTAGAAAAAGATGGCTTAAGCTGTCATGATTTTTCATCAATTCAATTAACTTTGTCGTTTATGCTGAATGTTAGTTTCTAGTTTCTACATTTTCAACTACAATGTAAAGTGTTAAAATTTGGCACATGGTATGCAAATTCTGCAGTGTAGGGTTTGACACAAATTGTCTAACTTAAAACTTTGATCAAACTTGCAATTCTGAATGCTGTAACCTACATACACACACTTCTGAAAAGTAAAATAACAAATAACAAATAAAAAAATTAAAATCAGAATAACACTTGCTGTTTGAATATTTTATTATTCTAAATTTTGGCTCTGCAGTTCTGTTGTGTAAAAGAGAGTGCCCAAGGTCTTGAATAGATCTCCAACTTGGGTAAACCACAAAAGAAACCCTATATTTTTAGTTGCCTTCATTACAAAGCAACTGCCTTGAAAAATAATCTGCAGTTGCCCAGAAATAAAGCAGAAAAAAAACACCTAATCAGATTCTCCAGTGCCAAGCAAGCAAAATTAATCATTAAAATTAGGGTCTGATTTCTCCTAATTTCTGCGCCACCAGAACACCATATGTGAAACCCCTAAAAAACATAAAGAACCCATAAATATGACAAGTAATATTCTTTATTTTTTAATTTCTTCCCATAATTATGTAGGACCCAATAGTAATATATTTTGATTTACATCTCATGAATTATTTAAAATTAAACTAATTTTTTAATGACTTAAATTTATTTTGTTTCATAGGTTTCTAGTGTTTAAACTTGTAAATTAAATTGGGATGAATATGCATTCATCCATCCAATGAAATATGATAGGTTAGGAAGCAGAAATGTGGAGGATCTTGTTTATGTTCACTCAAATGTTTTACTATTATCCCGAGCTTCAACTAAGTACAAATCTAGGCCTCATAAAATGTTGGATTGGTAGTTCATTGGATGATAGCAATGATGATTTGCAGTTGAGGTGCTCGAGGATGATGTAGAGGACTTTTTGTCTTTACGGGTTGGACACAATTTTTTTATGGAGAAAGGACAAGACAATAGAAGCAATGCAACACCTTCCAACTCAAGTGTAGCTTGGCCCGGCTATATGTGTATGATTTTTATTTTTTAATTGTCTTTAGACATTTAGTTTTATTTATGTACCCATGATCATAGTATGATATATGTTTTTAAACATTTTTTTCCAATTTTAAATGATGGTGATTATTCAAGATAACTATTCCTATTTGTCGCACTTGTTAGGCAAGTACTTTCTTACTTTCACACTGTCTACTTCTTATTATTTACATGATGTGATTTCATATGTCCATACTATGTTCCATGCGTATAGCTGCTAAAGATCAGAAAATTTGAAATATGTGTATTGAAAACCGTTTCTAATTTGTTTCTTATGCGTAACCTCATTCAAACCCCATTTTCTGTCACGTTGACTGTCTCTATTTTCTTGTAACTATGGGAGAGTGAATGTTGATTTGGCAAAGTTCTTTCCCACAGTTTTTAAAAGTAACAAAGTGGGGGAGATGAAGTTAACCATGTAGAATAATTGGACTGAAAAATAGTCAGCAACTGGCAATAGAATGTTCTCTATAGGAGCAATACTACTATAGTGTATTGTCACCTGTTGAACCTATGTTCATGTGGACAAGCATGGGAGCATGGGACGTGACTCACAAAACGATCTCCGAGATTATAACGTCATTTCCTTTTATGTTTTTAAATGAGCTCGTTCTATTTGCTTGCTTGGATAGAGGTAAAAGGAAGAAAGATACCTAAAGGAAAATCCTGAAATGAAATTTAATCTAAGCGAACAACCCACAAGTTATTCACTGGATAGTCATTTGACTCTCTTTTCTTAGTAATGTGCACAACAATAATCAACAAAAAATACTACTTAAGCATCTATAGAATAGCAAAGGACCAGATACTTGAACAATTAGGATGAGGAAAAAATGATCACAGCTTCTTGTGAATTTAATGGCCTTCAGTTGTTCATCATCACATACTTTGGATAAAAGTCCTCTAAAGTTTGAGGCAAGAAACTAAAACAAATCTTGAATAAAACTAATTGGTGGATTCATGAATTTCCCTAACGTAACAGTGACTAATGTAATGAAGACTTTCCTCCCATGTTTATAAAGGCTTCTTAATATAAGCTACCACACTTCTTCCATACATTTAAGAGCGAAAAGCAACACTACTTTTACACATGGTAAATATAAGATTAAGAATCTTCCCCTTTTCAAGTTTTCTCAGATGGATGGATTAAAGCAATCCAAAAGGCCCACACATGAATGAAGAACAGTTTGGCTGCCCTAGGTCTAGTAATGGTCTTCTGCAAGGCTTTAACTGCCTTCATATGGAAAATAACAAACAAATAGTCATGTCCCTCTCTTGTTTTTGGCAATCTTCTAAGAAAGTCCAACTTGGTACAGTATTGGTATGTACAGACTCCATTTCTACTGTTTGATGTTTAAGAGCTACCAGTACTGATACACATGGAAGAGATCTACTCTAGTTTCATTCAGATTTGCCTTTGCACCTTGTGTTGTGGCTTGGACTGGGAGTTGGTTAGATCCACATGAATAATCTTTTCATCAGTTTCTTCTCCTTCAATAGTCTTTTGTCCCTCAACCTGATGACATTTTCAATACTTCACATCCGTGTGCCCATCTATAACTGAGTGACTAAATATTCTTCTTCACAAGTTTATTGTCTTCCTCCTAATAGACAGTGGTAATCCTCTTTCCTTTGACCTTCTGTTGCTTCTTAGAATGATTCTCTTTCTTAGAGCCCAACTTGCTTGATCCTCCATCATCAACAATATTATGTCCCTTCATTTTGATATAGGGTGCCACCTTACATACATCATCCAGAGATTTCATCTAAAACAGGGCCAATTTCTTTCACATATAAGATGTCTAGAACAAGTTATAAAGCATGCAGGTTCATATGAATGCATTTCTGTGCATGAATATGTGCTTATATATCTGAGTATATAAAAATAAACATGTTATAAACTGTTCTAGGTCAAATCACACTAAACTGAGCAAGCAGAATTTCTGATTACGTTGATCACATTATTAAAACCCATTTTTAAGAGATGTGGAGTTCAAAGCAACATCAATTGAAGTGATTGTTATGTGTTTGCATATATGAGGCAGAAAACTATACTTAGGCACTCTATATTAAGCAGTCTATGTCAAATAGACAAGAATCATACATACTGCCAGCAAGATATTTATTTCCTGCAGCTTAAAATTTCACTTTACTCAATGTAATTGAAATCTCATTCTTTAAAAAAGTCATTGTGAGAGATTCTTATACGTTGAAAATTAGGACATTTCAGTTCCTCATTGACTATCCCATCGTAGTACAAGCTGCGTCAAATTGTAGTAGACCATCCGTGTTCTTATATGATGTATATGTGAAAAAAATTTACAGTTTGTCGTCTTCTGTATATTCTTTCAAATGTTAATAAATCTCAGTGAAGATTGGTACCATCTTGTAGTCTTAAGTACTTTTTCACCACCCTGTATTGGGCAGTTGTAAACACCCTACAAGCTGGAGCCTGAAAAGGGATTTTGTGATATGACCTTTTCTTTATAGATAATATTCAGATTTTTCTTTATCAAAATATGTAACGTGAAAAAGGTAAAGGTGATGTTTTAGTTCATGACCAAGAAATCACACCAATTTTGTCCGACACCCCCTTTCTTTTTCAATTAATCAGGAATAAACCAGGCCTTGCCAATCTACTTACATGAGGAGTACAGTTCAATTTTGTTCAATAAATAATGGATATACTAAAATAGACTTTGATTGGTTTTAACATTTTCTTTCTGTTAAAAAACTAGATAAGAGAAATAAAACAAGTGCACATAAAAATAATTAATTTATCCTAAGCATCATCACCTGTGAAACCATGAAATTTCTTTTTAAACTTGCCACTTTTGTTTACGTAATCCATTAAGTCGTGCCTGCAACAAATGATATAATATACTTGTCAATCAATAGTACAATCATACTAAACCCATGACCTATATAGATGATTAAAGCATGTAGAAAATAGTGAATAGAAAACTCAACATGAGGAATAAATAAACAAAGTAAATAATCAATCTTTGCAAAATTAATTCATATTAGCAAGTTGTGTGTGTGTGTGTGTGTGTGTGTGTGTGTGTGTGAGAGAGAGAGAGAGAGACCAAATACATGTTGGTAAAACTTTGAAGGTTCTGCAGTATATATGGCAAATGGAACGGTCCATCTCACTTCTTTCAGTTTGCATCCTCATTGAGAATCACATACTGGGAAACCCTCCAACTTAATTATATTTAATTTGATTGTCCAATATATATATATATATATATATATATATATATAGAGAGAGAGAGAGAGAGAGAAACCAAATACATGTTGGTAAAACTTTTAAGGTTCTGCGGTATATATGGCAAATGGAACAGTCCATCTCACTTCTTTCTCCAGTTTGCATCCTCATTGAGAATCACATAATGGGAAACCCTCCGACTTAATTATATTTAATTTGATTGTCCAAAATATAAATAAGTACATTGGGGAGAAAATGGCAAATGTTTTATGTGATATATTGAAGATTTCATTGCAATTAATTTAAGCTGGAAAACCTTATTCAGAGGGAATCAAAATGAAGACATAAAATCAAATTATAATATACAACACATTAAAGGTAAGTTATAAATGTATATTTCTCCTTAAGAATTCAGCAGTGACCCATAATTTACCAACAATGAACTCTCAAATATAATTAAGTCTTCATTAAACATTACAATGACTTCATTCATGGCAATTGACAGAAGGAGAGAACATGATGACTCCTGAATTTTTTTGAAAAACAACTGGAAAACTCTTTGTTATTGACTTTCCTTATCCTCAGCATCTTCACAACCTTTAGCAGTCAGCGATCTTCAAGCTTATATATTCCCTTGCATTTCTTTGAATCCATGGCAGGTATTTCTGAACATTCATCTCAACATATATTATCCTCATGTGAGCATTTTTCTTTTTAATACTAATTAGTACCTAGAACAAACCTAAGATCAACACAGAAAATATACAAGAAAGGCACTATTTGTGCCCTTGAGTATTTTTCCAGTAATTTGGAGCAAGTCCTTTTGCCAGTTGTATGTGCACTGGTGCTATCTGGTTTAGAGATATTCCAAAATAAGAAAGAAAAGTTTGAAAATGTCTCAAAAGAAAAATGAAAGTTGTCCATTGTCATATGAAGGTAGGAACACTCAAAGAGAATCAACACTGATGTCAAGAGTTAGACAGAAGATATATTTTTTAAATATGACAGTAGCATTAGTATAAACACACAGATGATTTCAAACAAATGAAATTTGTCTCAATCAAACTGTCAACCTATTGCTAGAGGTATTTTGTATCTTTCCATTTATGAAAACTTTAACAGGAACAATTTCCACTTTGAAAGTGAATATCCAACTAGGTTTGATCAGTAAGTGTCGGGTATTATAAGTGTGACTAAGTTCACACCTACCAAGCAAGAAGAAACAATAGAATGACAAAATGATCCCAACTCCCTAAAGATAAACTATACATAAGTGCCAAGGCTGTCAACTCAAGGTGGATAGCTTGCAGCTTAAGATTGGGAAGGGGCAACAACGAGCCAAGTAATAATGATGGGGCAACTCCTTATGCCTCAGGTTCTACTAGACCTGGGGGCTATTCCCTAAGGTTTATTTTCAGAACTATTAAAGAGAAATTGTAAGGCAATAAACCTTGAGACAAACCATATCCAATGCATAAGAAACTGCAATTCTAACTGTACTAAGCATCCATATGTTGGTTTGTCATTAACAAGGATTTCACACCTCTATCAGCCAGATATACAACCATGTGAAAGACTTACAATATACCCTTCTCAAACCCCTAATGATATTCAACCTCATGGTTCAACATCACACAAGGATGCAGGGATGACAGCATTGCATACCTCACCTGGGATGATGCTTGAGTAAGCTTAGGTGCAATATTAATGCTAAAGCAATGAGATATACAAAGTGGGAAGAACAACTTCCTAAAACTAATGTTGAGATATTCTTTGATGTATTTGAAAAAGTGGTGTGACAGGAGAGCTAAGAACCAGACCGGTGCCTTAATCTTTTGGCCCTTTGGGTGACAGAGCTGAATTCAAAACCAAGAAACATATGCATATGGGAAATAAAGATCACAATGACAATAAACATTCTTCAAAATCCATTGATAAACAAGTATGTTTTCTGTGTTAGACAACAATGAAGATAAACATAAGTGGTGTGACAGGAGAGCTAAGAACCAGACCTGTGCCTTAATCTTTTGGCCCTTTGGGTGACAGAGCTGAATTCAAAACCAAGAAACATGTGCATATGGGAAATAAAGATCACAATGAAGATAAACATTCTTCAAAATCCATTGATAAACAAGTATGTTTTCTGTGTTAGACAACAATGAAGATAAAGAATGACCAACAATGAGAAAGAATTCCCAAAGGTTTTATGATCTCTATGATGATCAACTAACTTGCCCTAACACTCATGTCAGCGAATGTTACAAGAAGAACAACACACGTTCATGAAAACAAACTAGACATCCATGGAGACATTGCATCAAAAGAGCTTTTCATTCATTGATTAGTCCCATCAATGGTTACAGAATACATATGCTTCAAGAGCTGAAAATCTAGGGGTTAACAATGCTTGACACCCTAAAACTAAAATGCAGAGCAGAGAGCACCTTGAGCAAATTATTTGTAGTTTTTTTCCAGCCAAGGCCACCAACAACCCCAATACATCAAAAAGGCATCATATTTAGCAATAACACCCGAGTCTCAGCCACATGGATGCGCAGAACAGACAGCAAATTATGTTACATCAGCAATAATACCTGTCACAACTGGCAAACATCTTTACGCAAATGAATTACACATGCTTTGATGAAGAAAACTACCTTAGATCATGAAAACAAACTAGACATCCATGGAGACATTGCATCAAAAGAGCTTTTCATTCATTGATTAGTCCCATCAATGGATACAGAATACATATGCTTCAAGAGCTGAAAATCTAGGGGTTAACAATGCTTGACACCCTAAAACTAAAATGCAGAGCAGAGAGCACCTTGAGCAAAGTATTTGTAGTTTTTTTTCCAGCCAAGGCCACCAACAACCCCAATACATCAAAAAGGCATCATATTTAGCAATAACACCCGAGTCTCAGCCACATGGATGCGCAGAACAGACAGCAAATTATGTTACATCAGCAATAATACCTGTCACAACTGGCAAACATCTTTACGCAAATGAATTACACATGCTTTGATGAAGAAAACTACCTTAGATCATGGTCTAGTTCATCATCGCGGTACCCATGCAAGTCCATAGATCTCTACCTATAGGTCTGCAAAATAATGTGTACCATTCTTGTGCATTGAACCTACAAAATGTCTCACCCACGCCTAGTTCATGTACGGAAATAAATGCCTGTAGGGATAAAATGGTGAAACAACAAGCTACAGTTCAAAATGCACTATGTTTCACATTGCACACAGCCCTCTGGTGGTTGGAATATCTTTTCATCGACCTGAAAAGTCCCTACAGATCAGCAACAACCTTGACCATGATGCCAAGGAACACATAAATGCACCTATGGCCTCAAACTTCCAACACTTCCAGAAAGAATAAGCAAATCCCAACTTTTAGAATACACAAGGCCAGCTAAGGCATAGCCAAACAGTGCAAATGTAATATCCCCAAACTGAAATATTTGATCACTTGACAAATTTTCAATATGAATGCATAAATCCTAGCACCTTTTGATCACCAAGATCTTGGAAAAGGCAAGTTTGAGAGTATACGGTGACTAAAATATGATTAAAACAACTACTTGCTGGCAGCAAGCCGCACAGCTTATGATGCATGCAATTACAAAATCTGAAAGATATGCAGGTCTTGGCGACTAAGCCTTCCAGACTCTGCTACAGAACATATTATAATATCAATATAAACCTGGCGGAGAATCACACAAAGTTTCATAACCAAAATGACAATTTATTGATGCTGAAACACACAATTTCTGAATTATTGATTAGCAGCAATCCTCATGAATTTATATTTAATCCACTAGAGCAATACCCAGAAACCCAGATAGTAATCCGCTAAACAATTCTGAAATTCAAACCAGAAATATTAAATTTGATACTAGTAATGATATTGTATCAGTCTTCAGATGTGCGGCAACCTTGAAGAATGATTGTTGAATGATACAATTGAATGGATGAATATTAATGATGTTGTTGGGTCTTACTATTCTGCAGATTTCAATGTGGATAGCATGCAACAGTCCCAAAAACCCTGCAATTTTCATATGTTGGCTGGAAAATTGGAAACTCATTAAAATTACTGATATTTCTTAGCCAAATCCATAAGCAACCATTATTCAGAAATAAACAACAATGCCGATAATTGCAGCAATCTAGGTATTTATAAATTCTGAAATAAACAACAATAATCAGCTGAAACCCTCATCCATATTATGTTAAAATAATGCAAATAACAATAGATCACCAAAACTCACAAACATTGCCTCAAAAGAAATGAAGATATCACCCAAATCGCACAGCCAGAAAGAGGTGCGGATGGTAGCCGAAATATGCAACTATAGTGGTACTATAGCAGTGGTATGAAAGTATTGTAGCAAACTGAAAATCTTCAAAAATCCTTTTTAACCAACTGAAACTAAAAATAGACTTCAATCTTTTAGCTCCAATGCAATCCCTAGATGGAATCACCTCAATGGATAAGAGGGTTTTCATCCTCAAATCCAAAAATGGAAATCTAGAGGGTTCTTGTCCTCCAAATCCCAACACCAAGAGAGTTTTCGTCCTCAAGTGGAAAAAATGAACACAAGGGTTTGATCTTCAAAAAAAGGGTTTAGACAACAACACAATGGATGATTTCTTCTCAACCTAGCTCCACCTTTTATAATTACCTTTTCTAATTTTTAATTCATTTTTCTGCCTCCAAGAATTGTCTAGAAACACCATTAGGCCCTCTTTCCTAACAACACTTATTAATATTACATTAGGCCCTCTTTTAAAAGCATTTTTTAACATTACATTGGGTCCTTTTAATAATAATACATAAGTTGCCCATTTCCAACATGATCACCTAACAGGAGTTTGGGTTAGCCTATCCTCGTTCCCGTAGGCTAATTCACCAAACAAGGGAATAATTTTGGTTGAGCTATGGCTTGGAGAAGATAACATTGTTCAGAGGCTTAGAGAATGGAAAGTTGTTTTATAAGACTCAGCTAAATTCCAGCAAAGTGAAAAATGAATTAATGTATTTTTACATTAATTATCAAAAGGATAAAAATAATAAAATAATGGTTTTCGGATTTGGGCAATTCACTTGGAGGTTTGGGAAAATAAAATAATAGCGCCCACCTTGGAGAAAAAAATTATTAAATAATAATATTTTATTATTATTTAATTAGAACGCTCAATTATGGGAGAAATAAATAAAATAATAATTTTCTATGGGAGCACCCAAATTTGGAGGGAATTAATAATATTTTATTATTCTCATGTGGAGCGCTCATCTTGGAGAAGGGAAATAAAATAATAAAATAATATTTGTTCTTTTTGGGAGGCCACATTGGAGAAACAAAGATAAATAAAATATTGGTCGACTTGGAGGGAAAAAGTAATTCAAATCTTTAATTTGAATTGTCAGCCTATTTTGAAGGAAAAAGAAGAACCAAGTATAAAAGTAGGTTGACAGAGCTCATTTGATCATCGTGAACGTTTTGGCAACTTTGGCATTTTGCTTGGCAATTGTATTGCAGGACTTTCCAAGGACGAAAACCCTTGTGGAGGTGGTGTGTTGAACGAAAACCCAATCACATCTTGGAGGTGGATTCATATGGATTTCACAATTGCGCTTCATTGGAGATTTGAGTTTCATCATTGAAGATCTTGTTAACACTAAGGAGCCTCATCATTGGAGATCATTCACATTGTATATTGAGCGCCACCATTGAGGAGATACTGTAGATATCATGACAACCATGGCAATTCCTAGCAGCTGCGATCACATCTAGGCGAAGACCTTGGAGATCCCTTGTATCTTGGAGCGCCGATTTGATTGAGGAATCATTCCTACTCTTGAACGCCGATCTTGGAGGGCTTTCTCTATCCCTTGTGCTTTCTATTAAGAAGGGTTTAGTGCTGGTAGTAGATCTGATATACATCCTATTGATGTGTTTTTATGCACATGCAAACTCAGAATAAAATACCGAGGTATTCTATCCTCTCTTGAACAAAGTCTCTCGAAGGCTAAACAATGTGATCCAATGAGACAACTCCAAGGTTCATGCTATGTCAAGTCTTGACTTGCGATGGATAGACTCAGTAGTTGATGTGATTTGCTAAAAACTCACAAAGGGACTTACATTGAATATACTCCTTATTCCAATCAAATATGGTATTCTCCTTGCGAAATGCAACTTCTAAAACCAACTATTAAAAGAAAATACAAAAGGACAAGGGTTTAGGAAATCTACTCTAAGGACAAAGAGATAATGAAACATGTCGAGATAGACAAACTCCCAATGAAACCGAACTCCGTTTCGCCATGAGAACCAACAACTATACGAAGTCGGTACAATCTTCTAAGGAAACTCGAGGATTTTCATGTTGTAAACTTTCATCCAAACACCCACTGCTGGCGCAGCTTGAACAAGCATCCACAATTGAACGAAAACAAATGTAGGTTCAGTCTAACTTTGCAAAGTGGGTTGCCTTCAATAATCCACGAAAAGTATGAACCAGAGGAATTCATCAAATATCTTTACATATATTCATTACATCAATGCACTTTTAATCTACTACTTGGAAACATTTCTCCATCATATTCAAGAATTTGAAACCATGCTAACATTCCATCACCACACAAATCACCATGAAGCATTCAACAATGAGCTTGTATTGATTTTGGAAGCGATTACAACAATTTCATATGTCTCTTCAATGACTTCGAAGAGTCTCCTCTACTCTACTTCTACATCTACTCCTACTGCTTGATTCCTGCTCTCTCTGATAATCCCTTTTTACAAATGAGAGAAGTGAGCCCTTTTATAGGCCTCAAAATTACATGAATGGCCAGGATTGATTTGAGAATCAATGGCCAAGATTTTGACAACAAGGCAGTTTGTTACAAAAATTACTACTTTTAGAATCATTGAATGTTGACTAATGATGTGGCAGATTGTGATTGGATCAATGTTGTGCACATGCCACCTCAGCATCAAACAAACTGGTTTGATTTTCTTTGTGTTCATATTGCTTGGAATGTTTTCCCAGATTTTGTCATCTTTTGGAGTAGTCTTCGAATCTTCAAATTTTCACCTCTGGAACTTGGCTGCTTCGAACTTGGAAAACTTGGGAATTTTGTCGAATTTCTTGCTGTTGTCGATCATGCATTTGTACTTTTGAATGTAATTCATCGATTGCTTGATGAACTTGCTCATTTCTCTTGTTCTCGTGCAAATGGTGATCTTGATGTAGGCATTCCTCCGTGTGGCGATGATGTCTTCTCCCTCGAATGTTCTTGAACTAGACTCCTCCATGCATTGAACTTCTCCTGTGCAAGCCCTCACCATTCTCTTTCGTGGATTCTCATCACTAGTTCTCCTTAATATGAAGTCTTCTTCATGAACTCAAACAACTTCCCTTTATATTGCTCCTCTTCAATGCCTAACTGTCTTTCGCACTCATCGCTTACCTACATAAATATCGTGAATCAGCATATCGAAATAATGCTTAAAAAGGTGCAGAAAGATAAAATCTCATCATCTAACACATGCGGGATTTAAAATATGCCATTTAAAAACACCTTGTTCTGGTTGAAGGAATGCAAAACTAAAATAAACAAAAGTTCTTCAAATACCCGCATCATCAATTTTACAACTACATCCACTGATATTTAAACAACTCAATCCACTACCCAGGCAAACTTATTCAATTTCTACGATCACAAGCTTGTGTCCGAAATTTGTTGATAAAGAAGATTGTTTTCGAAGGCACCAAAACTCCCTATGTCTTTTGCTTAAACCTGCATCCTTGAATCATAACTTCAGATATCTTGCTTCTTCTGTGAATAATTGCAAGTTTAAACCATGATGAATGCTCTCTTACTTGAGCGAAGCCGTTATATACTGAGTGAAGTTGTTATATTTGGAAAACATGTATCATTCTATACTATGAATAACATCTACCAATCAACATTCACACCTGTGTAAAACTGGCAACGCATTCAATAGATGCCTATGTGTAAGGTGCTATCTTTAGATAATGCCATCTTTAGACAAATACGTGACTTTGATTTCATCTGCCTTGTCAGAAATTACAACTGCCGAGAGTAATGACAAGCCAGTCAGAAGATAGAAAGCGCTAACGTACCCCAAACATACTAAACGTGGGCACCTCTTTATCTTCACACATCTTCATATCTTGTATACCTGTCATCAACCGACGTATCCTAGCGGACCTTCCACTATGTCATGAATGACATACGAAATGCAATAGAGTCTTGAAAGTCCGCCACAATACGCGCTATGAACACATGCTTCAAAATGGATCTCCTAACCAAATTTGAATCAAAGAGAACGCGGACCTCTTTCGGAAGCGGGCATTTAGAATGTTAGTGCATGACTTGAATTTCACCTTTGACACACTAAACACCGATTTTACACCTAGAGCGGACATTTTGAATCACTATAAGCGGACCTTTTGAGCAATCACGCATAAAACATTTTATGCAAGGTCCCCTCTAAAGTACGCTTTGGCGGACTTTAAATGCCTCTACGCATAATGTTTGTTTTTGCAATGCAAAGACCCTTGGAAGTGCACCTGCAACTGTAATGAGCGGACATTTTAAACCTTCATGCCTAAGTTGGATTATGAGAATTGAAACGGATATGCGTCAGGGAAAACAAGCGGGCATTTTGGTGAGCCACGCATAATACCAAGTAACGTGGAGATGATATGATGAGCACTCGCTCAATGCATGGTTTGAATTTTCGACCCCGCCAAAGTGAGAGATAGATACCATCGAGCAGACCCCCAATATAACTGTGCATGAAGATGGGAATAACCAGCGGACATTTCATGGGCCCACACATACCTTAAATCTCATACGTTGCAAATAGATCGCCAACCTGCGTCTAGGTGGACTTAATGAACGGTTACGCAAGTTAAAAGAAAAGTGAAATGCAAGATGAATACGAATGTCCGCCTGAAGCGGACATTTTGAGATGTCATGAATGATTAGAAAATTGAACATCTTGCAAGGTGACCTTAAATGTCCGCTTAGGCGGAAGTTTGAAAATGCTCAGCATAACTTAAAATTTCACTTGCTAAAGTCCACTAATATTGCATTCTAAGCGAATATCCCAAATTACTGAGTAAAGCAGGATAAGAGATCACTGCCAAAATAAGGCAAATTCAACGCCAAACCCAAAAAGAGGGGGTCGCCGTCTATGATGGGGCGATGTTGCGAATACCTTGGAGATCCCTTGTATCTTGGAGCGCCGATTTGATTGAGGAATCATTCCTACTCTTGAGCGCCGATCTTGGAGGGCTTTCTCTATCCCTTGTGCTTTGTATTAAGAAGGGTTTAGTGCTGGTAGCAGATCTGATATACATCCCAGCAGCCACCGCCCTTGTTGCATTGGACTTCAACTTCATATCATACATTGCTAAGGAGGAGTGATCAGCATCTTAGGGAGAGCGATAAGCCTTGTGGTTTGTAGACATCATCCATTGGATCATATTGAAGACTTGTAGGTAGCAGCTATCTGCATATGATTGGCATCCATTTCAGCATCTAAGTGACAACGAACAGCTAGAAGAGGGACGTCAGCCTGTAGGACATTGTTGTCAGCTAGTTACATCATTTGAAGAGCTCATTGTTAGCCGATCTGGTATTGGAGGAGTTCGCTGCCCTGATTTGCAATGTATGACATCATAATCGGTATGTTACATCTCTAATTTTGTAACAGCAGTCTATGCTTTGTACTTTGGCTGTCATAGAGCCATGAAATTGATGTAATGGAGCAATAGAATAAACTGATTTCATAACAGCAAGGTCAGATTTAGCTTATCATCTTTTTGCTATCATTCTAGTGTGTAAATCATGGTGCAATTCATAGTAGAGGAGACTGTAGATATGTCTTTCTTTTGCCATCAAGTTTTGCACATGTTAGTCTATGTTTCATAATGGGTGAAGTCAAGTTGAAAGGTGCAGAAATCAAAATCAGAATTCAGTTCTAGGGTTTCAAATTGAAACATTGCAAATTCAGAAATTTTGTTCAAACCCCAGTTCAGCACATGTCAGTGGTATCAGAGCTTTGATCCTGCCAGCCTGGAGGGAATTCGGGATAGACGAAAGTTAAGAGCATATTGAGCATAAGATTTGAAGTTAGATCCACCTACACCGGGTTGCAATTTGACTCAATCTTATCTTGCATGTTATATGGCCATAAGGTTGACCTAGTCGGGAGTTAGTTGTTATGCATTCTCCACGCGAGCAAACTCCATACGGTCAACACTATAGAAGAAGAATCGGCCGGCAAAGAGAACAAGAAGAAATTGATCCGTTTGCAGAAAATATGTATAGGAACAGAAGAGTTGGAAGTCCACCAAGGAATGATATGGATGAGTATTTGAGGGAACAACAACGAACAAATAGGAATTTGGAACAAATGATGGCTTCTCAAAATCAAATGATGCAACTAATGACTCGAGCTTTGGGTAATGTGAGAGTTAATGGAGCACCTGCGGGTGAAGGCAGCGTGGTGGCTAGACCACATGGCAAAAGAACACATGTTTCTTTAGCGGATAGGCCACTACGGCCCACATTTCTTCCTAGTGAGGAAGAAGAGGAAGAGGTTGTTGAGAATGAAGGAGAGATGTCTTTTGCGGAGGAGTTGACTACCATATGTGCAAAGTATGATGCACTTCCTAACCTGGTTAAAGATCGTATAAACATCAATCAATATATGAGTGAAAGGAAGCACTGGAAAAGATCAAAGGTAGGGCAAGCAAAGAAACACAAAGAATATCAAGAGGCACTGAACAAGATACCTATACCTAACTTTGATGGAAGTGGGAAGATAAGTGCTAGAGCATGGGTTCATAAACTTGACACATTCCTCACACTCAAACCCATGAATGAACAAAAGGCCATACAACTTGCTACTATGCATCTTGAGGGAATAGCATATGATTGGTGGCATCATGGACTTGTCTCACAAAGACATGCAATGATCACTTCTTATGATGAGTTCACACAAAAACTCATCACTAAGTTTGACAGGAAGGATGTGGAAGTCTACTACAGAGATTTGGCATAGTTGAGACAAATTGGTAAAGTGGATTCCTACATCAACGAGTTCCAAAAGATTGCAATAATGGTTCCTGACATGACAGAGAGAAGGGTGGTAATGTTGTTTGTGGAAGGTTTGAATGATAAGTTGAAGGGATTGGTGAAGGCTCACAAGCCTAGTACACTTGATGATGCTATTGAGCTTGCACTTGATCTTGACACTACACCTACATTTCAAGCACAGAAGAAAATTTTCAAGGGTTCTAGTTCAAATCAAAAAAGGTTCAATCAACCTAAGTAGCAACCTCCTAGGATGGATAATGAAACAAAGAATGAGATGAGGAGAAAGAAGCTTTGCTTTTCTTGTAAGGAGCCATGGGAACCAAGGCACAGATGCCTAGGAAAGGGCAAGGTTCATCTCATAGATGTCATTTCTAAGGATGAAAGTGAGTCTATTGAGGACACCGGCTCAGATAATGATACAGATCACGAGGAGCAGCAGCCACAGGTGGAGCTTGATGTCATATGCGACCCCAAATTTTTTTCCAATTTTCAATCACTATCAACAGGGTTAGCACATGAATGCAACCAAATAGATTACCTTCACACTTTCTGATCACCAAGTTCCCAAATGGGCGTGGTGAGAGCATACAGTGTTTTGGTTTACAAATCAAAGTTGTGTAAAGGAAACTAAGTACATTCGTCCGCTATATAGCAAGCATCTGCTTTTCAGCAGGCATCCACTTGTGCAGTGTGTATACTCCACTTATAGTGGTTGGACAGAGAAATATAAATACTATTCATTCTTCCACACTAGCGGTAAACCATCCAGGGGTTACAATATGTGTTTGCAAATATAAAGATTACAATAATATGAATAACTTGCAAACTAAACCACATGCCCCAGATTTGCACAATGATTCACAGCTGCAACCAGTTAGAGTGCAAAGCCAAAAGATGACATAATATAAGTATCATAAGAGACTAAGAATCCACCATGAATGTACCGATATTAAAGGATATGAAAGAAAAACCCCAGAATTAAATCATCAAGGCACTGCTGAAGCTATTCTAAGAACTGCAGTCATCATATCCGCAATGAAAGCTCCTTCAAATTCAGACCCAAACCCCATCTATCATACTTGGGAATCATGTAATAACACCCTCAAAGGGATCACCTTCAACTTGGATATCAATACCCTATTTTCCATACAACATCCTCATAAAAGGTACTTTCAAAACTTTGGATAATAATCTTACATCAATAATCTAATAATAATTATCCACTGAGATAGCATTCACATCAAATCCTCCTTTGCTGGTACAGACGGCCAGCCAATATGGGAGTCACAACCAACACAGAAATTGACTTAATCTGTAAACAACACTATTGCCATACTGTCAATATTTTTATGCTAAAATAAATGGAACATGTTTCAGTCCCAAATACCATCAACCTGCACACAGAAAACCATTTCAAACAGCACTGTACGGCAACCTGGCATGTACATCAGATCACAAAATATGGTACAAACAGCTCCCAAAACCCACGATTTTATCATCAAATTGCTGGCGCTTATCGTTCAAATAGATTTATCAGAATCTAACAAGAAAATCTTATCAAAATAAATCCATACCAAAATCACTTCCTTGCTTGTACGGCATTGATGGTACGGCATTATGAGGATTGGAAAATCTCCAAATATAACACAGTGAACTATGATCTGTAAACAGGCGCTTCAAACAGTTAGACATCCTCCAAACTTATTAAAACATGCATTCACATTTACTCAAGGAAAATCCAATCACCCCTACATGTTGTACGGCCTCCTTGTGTATTTTCCAGCTTCATGAATAACTTCAACAAACTCAATATAATCAATACCATCAAACAGAAATACAATCATATTATCAATAAATCAATATCAAATCCAAGTATAACAAAACTCCATGATAGCACAAAGGCAAACCCTGTATGAGCTTGCTCCAAAATCCACCTTCAGCTCAATGGTGATTCCTGTATAAAACCACACCCAATCTGCAAGAGGGTTTTCATCCTCAAGAGATTATGGAAGAACTCATAGGTTCAATCCATCTGCAAATAAATATCCAATCCAAAAGCATAACCCCTCCAAATGAGCTCTCATCCCCTTTTTATAACCTCTTGAGAAGAATATAATATTATTTCCTTTTTACCTCTTCAAATTTCTCCTCTCAAAAAGACCTTTTTTGAAATAATAAAAATATATTGTGTGAGGCCCCCTTTTTAAGTGTCTATCATTTAGAACACTTAAAAACCTTTCCAATGAGCTATAACACTTAGGTACTTTTTAATTATTTTCATCCCTAGGAGCTTAAGTGAAAATAATAATTAAAATAGCTCATTAAATATTACTTTTATGCAGAAAATCCCAAACTTTATCCAACTGCCAAATAAACTTAACCATTATATCCTGTAGAGTTTGGGATGCGAAACGATGCCTTCCGAGTGACTTTCCAAAAATAGACGACTCCTCCAAGAATCTTGGAGAGTAAACAGGAGTCCGATCAAACTTCTGAAAACATCACTATAACCTTGGACATCCATTGAGCTCAATGCCATAGAAAATTAGTCCATTCCCAGAAAGAAAACCACTTATATGTTCTGCAGACTGAACCACAACCACTCCAAGAATATTGGAGTTCTCCCAAACAATGTCGGATAGCCTCCGAGGAACTAGGAACAAGCATAATGCGCACAAAAATCTATGCGCCAAAAAAGGGACATTACACTTGAGCCGAACAATGCAAATGATACAGAACATGTCACCGAAATAGATGCCGAAATATCATGTCTTTCGTTTGAAAGGAGTTGTTAAGAGACAAAGGGTCACTTGTTTGGTTGACAGTGGAGCCACTCATAACTTCATAGATGAGGGCTTAGTAATGAAGAGAGGATTACAAGCTGAGAATTTCCAGGGTTTCAGTGTGACAGTTGCAGATGGCTTTACTATGAGTTGCACTAAGAAGGTTTCTCAGCTCAGTATCCGAATGGGTGATTACACATTGACTGATGATTTCTATGTGGTAGGATTGGGAGAGATTGATGTTGTTTTGGGAATTCAATGGTTGCAATCAATTGGCAGATATGTACAGGATTTCCAAAAGATGGAACTCGAATTCATGCACGAAGGGAAGAAGGTTGTATTAAGAGCACTTTCAGATGGAGGACCCAGCGTTGTATCAGCAAGGAGAATGGAAACATTGTTCAGACATGATGATGTTGCTTGCGCAGCTCAGTGTTTTGTATCATCCAAATCTTCTTCTGGAAGTCAAAAGTACCATGTGGATATACAGACGGTGCTTGATAAGCATAGTATGGTGTTTGGAGAGATTCCTCCTGGTAGACCACCAGATCGTGGGTTTAAGCATGTCATTGAGTTGGAGGGTCCCAAGCCTGTCATCACTACACCTTATCATCATCCGCAACATTTCAAGGAGATTGAAAAGACGATTAAGGAGTTCCTTGAGATGGGACACATTCATCTTAGTTCCAATCCTTTTACATCTTCAGTTGTTTTGGTGAAGAAGGACGACACCATGAGGATGTGCATTGATTACAGAGCTCTGAATAAGAAGACAATTAAGAATAGGTATCCTATTCCCAGGATCGATTAGTTGCTTGATGAATTACATGGGGCCGTGTAGTTCTCTAAGATTGATCTTCGTTCAGGGTATCATCAAATTTGTCTCTGTGAAGAGGATATTCATAAGAGAGCATTCAGATGCCATTATGGACACTATGAGTTTTTGGTTATGCCTTTTGGTCTTACCAACGCACCTGCTACATTTCAGTCATGCGTGAATCACATCTTTCGTAGGTAGTTGCGTAAGTTTGTGTTGGTGTTCTTTGATTCTTTGATGACATTTTGATATACAGTAAGACATGGAACATCTGCAGCACATTGATGAAGTGTTAAGTATATCATGGAGGCGCAGTCATTATATGCTAAGGCATCCAAATGTGAGTTTGGTATGACAGAGATTCTCTACCTGGGGCATGTGATCGAAGTTGGAGTCCGAGTTCACCAAGATAAGATTTAGGCAATTTTGGATTGGCCACCACCGCGGAACATTTTAGATTTGAGAGGGTTTCTTGGGCTATGTTGCTACTACAGGAGATTTGTTAAGGGGTTTTCTTAGTTGGCAGCACCTCTCATAGATCTGACAAAGAAGGGAGCATTCAGATGGTCAAATGTGGCTCAGTCTACTTTTGATAAGCTCAAGAAGGTGATGAGTTCTTGCCTAGTGTTGGCATTGTTAGATTTCACGCAACCTTTTGTGTTAGAGTGTGATGCATCAGGAGAAGGCATTGGTGCGGTGTTAATGCAGAATAGGCATCCCATTGCTTTTGAAAGCAAGAAGTTGAGGGATGTAGAGAGGCTCTATTCCACCTATGATAAGAAGATGCTTGCCATCATGCATGCATTGGCGAAGTTCAGACAATACTTGGTGGGTAACCGATTTGTGGTTAGGACTGACCACAATAGCTTGAGGCATTTTCTGTCACAGACAGATTTGAATGAGAGGCAGCAGAAGTGGGTCAGCAAGATTCAGGCATATGACTTTGACATTGAATATATTAAAGGAAAAAACAATGTGGTTGCTGATGCTCTATCCAGGAGGCCTACTCTTTGTTCTATGTCAAATATTTCAACAGATTGGAAGGCTCATCTTTTGGTAGAGTATTCCAAGAATACTTTTGCTTGTGAGATCATGGATGGCAAGGTTCAGGATGACAAGTACAAGGTGATTGATGATGTGATCTATTGCAAAGAAAGGATCTATTTGGTTCCTGAATCGAAGTTGAAGAAGTTTTGAGGGCTATGCATGATGCTCCACTTGCAGGACATCCTGGTTTCTTCAAAACCTATAGGCAGGTGAGAGATTTTCATGGAAGGGCCTCAAGCATGATGTCTTGCAGGATGTCAGAGAGTGTATGACTTGTCAGCAAAACAAGTCGGAACATACTTTCCCAGCAAGCTTGTACCAACCCTTGCCTATTCTAGAGCAGAGGTGGGAAGGTATTTCGATGGATTTCATCACTGGTCTACCGAGAGTCCAAGGTATGGATTGCACATTTGTAGGGGTCGACAAGTTGACTAAGTATGCACACTTCTTTGCAATTCTGATCGATTATTCAGCACTTCAGCTTGCAGAATTGTTCTTCAAAGAGGTGTTTAGGTTGCATGGACTCCCTAAGACCATTGTCAGTGATCAGGACAGCAGGTTTCTCAGCATGTTTTGGCAAGATTTGTTCCGATTGGTTGGAACAGTGTTGACACCAAGCACGAGTTATCACCCACAAACAGATGGACAAACAAAAGTTGTAAACAAATGGGTTGAGGGTTACCTTCGCAACTATGTTGCAGGGCAACAGCGTGCTTGGATCAAGTTGTTGCACTTGGGTGAGTATTGCTATAATACCACCTATCACATGTCAATTGGCATGTCACCTTTCAAGGCCTTGTATGGTTATGATGCTCCATCATTTGTAGATTTGGCATTTGAAGGTTGCAGAGCTCCCAGAGCTAAGGAATTGACACAGGATAGTCAGGATATCCTTAAAGCACTTGAGGATAATATTTAGCAGGATCAGAACCAGTATAAGATGTATGCAAATAGAGACAGAGTTGAGAGGACTTTTGAGGTTGGTGATTTGGTCTTCTTGCGCCTTTAGCCATACAGACAGTCGACATTGAAAAAAAGTGGTGCAGAGAAATTGAAGCTACAATTCTATGGACCATACAAGATTCTGAGGAAAGTTGGTGAGCTAGCATATGAGCTTGAGTTGCCGGCGAGAAGCAAGATTCACAATGTTTTCATGTGTCATGCCTCAAGAAGGCATTAGGACAGAAAGTTGTTTCTTCGCCTGATCTTCCACCTCTTGATGAAGAGGGCATTTTGGTTTTGGTTCCTGACAGCATTTTGGAGATGAGGGAGCGACATCTGAGGAACAGGGTGATCTGAGAGTATTTGGTGAAATGGAAAGATTTGCCATTGGAGGATGTGACATGGGAAGGAGAACAGATTTTGCAGCATCCAAATTTGCTATAGCTTGAGGACAAGCAATCCCGGGAAGGGAGGACTGACATGTCCCCATTTCCGGCATGATCACCTAACAGGAGTTTGGGTTAGCCTATCCTCGTTCCCGTAGGCTAATTCATCAAACAAGGGAATAATTTTGGTTGAGCTATTGCTTGGAGAAGATAACGTTGTTCAGAGGCTTGGAGAATGGAAAGTTGTTTTATAAGGCTCAGCTAAATTCCGGTAAAGTGGAAAATGAATAAATGTATTTTTACAATAATTATCAAATGGATAAAAATAATAAAATAATGGTTTTTGGATTTGGGCGATTCACTTGGAGGTTTTGGAAAATAAAATAATATTATTTTATTTGGATATCTAGTGCCCACCTTGGAGAAGAAAATTATTATATAATAATATTTTATTATTATTTAATTAGAGCGCTCAATTATGGGAGAAATAAATAAAATAATAATTTTCTATGGGAGCAGCCAAATTAGGAGGGAAATAATAATATTTTATTATCCTCATGTGAGCGCTCATCTTGGATAAGGGAAATAAAATAATAAAATAATATTTGTTCTTTTTGGGCGGCCACATTGGAGAAACAAAGATAAATAAAATATTGGCTGACTTGGAGGGAAAAAGTAATTCAAATCTTTATTTTGAATTGTCGGCCTATTTCGAAAGAAAAAGAACCAAGTATAATAGAAGGTTAACGGAGCTCATTTGATCATCGTGAACGTTTTGGCAACTTTGGCATTTTGCTTGGCAATTGTATTGCAGGACTTTCCAAGGATGAAAACCCTTGTGGAGGTGGTGTGTTAGACGAAAACCCAATCACAGCCTGGAGATGGATTCATACGAAGTTCACCATTGAGCTTCATTGGAGATTCGAGTTTCATCATTGAAGATCGTGTTAACACTAAGGAGCCTCATCATTGGAGATCATTCACATTGCATATTGAGCACCACCATTGAGGAGATATTGTAGATATCATGACAGCCGTGGCAATTCCTAGTAGCTGCGATCACATCTAGGCAAAGACCTTGGAGATCCCTTGTATCTTGGAGCACCAATTTGATTGAGGAATCATTCCTACTCTTGAGCGCCGATCTTGGAGGGCTTTCTCTATCCCTTGTGCTTGTATTAAAAAGGGTTTAGTGCTCGTAGCAGATCTGATATACATCCCAGCAGCCGCCGCCCTTGTTGCATTGGACTTCAACTTCATATCATACCTTGCTAAGGAGGAGCGATCGGCATCTTAGGGAGAGCGATCAGTCTTGTGGTTTGTAGACATCATCCATTGGATCATATTGAAGACTTGTAGGTAGCAGCGATCTGCACATCATTGGCATCCATTTCAGCATCTAAGTGACAGTGAACAGCTAGAAGAGGGACGGCAGCCTGTAGGAGATTGTTGTCAGCTAGTTACATCATTTGAAGACCTCATTGTTAGCCGATCTAGTATTGGAGGAGTTTGCTGCCCTGATTTGCAATGTATGACAACATAATTGGTATGTTACATCTCTGATTTTGTAACAGCAGTCTATGCTTTGTACTTTGGCTGTCATAGAGCCATGAAATTGATGTAATGGAGCAATAGAACAATCTGATTTCATAACAGCAAGGTCTGGTTTAGCTTATCATCTTTTTGCTATCATTCTAGTGTGTAAATCATGGTGTAATTCATAGTAGAGGAGACTGTACATATATGTTTTTCTTTTGCCATCAATTTTTGCACATGTTAGCCTATGTTTCATGCTGGGTGAAGTCAAGTTGAAAGGTGCAGAAATCAAAATCAGAATTCAGACCTAGGGTTTCAAATTGAAACATTGCAAATTCAAAAAATTTGTTCAAACCCTAGTTCGGCACGTCACATTGGGCCCTTCTTTTTATAATAATACATAAGTTGCCCTTTTTATAATGTTATAAAATAAAGTTGCTAGGACAAATTAAGTTATTATTATTAATTATTTCCTTAGCTCAATTATTTAGAAAAGGGGACATGATAGTCCGCCGTTCCCAAAATTGCTTGTCCTCGAGCAATGCAAACCCAACCGCTTCTGATTCTCCCCAATTAACAACCTTTGTAATACTTGAATCCCAAATCATCCTTGGGAGTTTGCAAATCTCCTGCAAAACTTCTACAAACTCTTTAGATTTGTCTAACTCAATTATTTTTCCCTATAATTTCAAACTCACCCAGTGGTTGCCTTATGTGAAAAACAATCTCACCACCATGTTTTTGTTTCACCACTCTGATATAATTACGCACTGAAGTATCTACACTAGATGATATTCTGAAACCTTCAAATGAGTAGTAGGGAAGGCTTTATCATAAACTTCTTGATGTCTCCACAAAGCACTTAGTGATTTTCTGTAATTTCTTTCATGTATATCAACAGGGTCTGTTATTATCAGCAAATAGATGCGTGACCACTGTTGTTGGACAGCTACTAGAAAATCTTGAACTCCTGCAAAAATTTCTTGCGCAGCAATATTTTGAAGACCTTCTCGTTTTTCTTTGAAGACTTTTTCATTTTGTATAATCTTATTCTGAAATTTCAGCTGAAAATAAAAAATCTTATCAATATATCTTTGTACTTTTACTAGTCCTTCAAATTCTTTGCACTGAAAATTTTGCTCCTCTTTGTTTCTCAAGTTCATCACTTATCTCCTTGATTACATCTTGAATTCTGTTAGAAAACTCCAACCTTTCTTGCTGCTCTCTTGATGAAACCTTTCCATTAAGTGTGAATTTCAACTCCAAGGAGTGACCTCTGAACTGCAACCACTGAACCTGGTTAATGTTCACAGCATATTGCTTATGTTTATTCATGATTAAGTTTGGTCCCCTTCTTATCCAAGTGCATAGGATGATTAATTTATCAACAATAATGATTTTGAATTCATCAAAAACTTTACCCTTCATGTGTCTCAACATATCACCTGGATCCCATACTTTTATCCATAAATTATTTTAAACTTGAGCAAAAGGATCTATGTGCCCTTAAACATAAGTTGTATCCTTCACTCTTTCACCATCCTTAGGGTGCTTTCCATGATGACAAAAATCTTGTAATGATTCAATATGAAGCATCAAGTCGATGCTAATATCATTACTTTCATGCTTTGAACTATAATCATGGAAATAGTCAAAGTGCTTACCATCTTTTTCTGATTTAGAGGTTGTTGAGAGATCATCAACGCAACCAACCTTATGACTCAAGATTCCTGAGTTAGGATCAACTAAAATGTTCTCCTCCATTACATGGTCATCATAGCTACTCTAAAAATCAGCTACATACAACAATGACTCACTCGTTGGAAGATCGATGGGTAGTTCTTGGACTGGAATGTCTTTCTCCATCTTGAACTTATCAAATTCAACAAATAATGTTTGTTTCTCCTTGACTTCATTAATATTTTGTTGGCATACACACTTGTTCGAAGTCAAATAAACATCTTCTAACAAAGGATCCTTATCTTCAACCTATACGATGGATTCCTCCATAGTTTGTTTCTTCTCACTTTCTTGCAGCTCTGATTGTTCTTCTTTCTTTGGCTCCTGCTCCACAAATTCTTCATTGACCTTTTCTGATTCTTTATCTGACATCATCTCCACCTATCCTTTGCCCCGACATCTGTGGCTTGGCTTCCAAGGTTCTTTGCATGAGAAGCAAAGTTTCTTTCTTCAAAGTTCATTTCTGCTATCATCTTCCTTTCTTGCAACAAGGGGATTTTTCTCCTTCAAGAGTGCACTCTCTCACTCCCACTCCTTAGCATCTTCTTGGGGCTTTGGTTCGCGTTTCTTTCTTCCTTCTTCAGCTTTCTATTTTTGTTTTCTTGGAATATTTCCAAGTATTCTTCAAAAAGGTAACATAGGATTTGTAAATGTCAAACTTTTCATTATATTCATAAAAAGCAAGGAGCTTGCACTCATCTCTATCACACTGCTCTTCTAACCATGCCCTTTAAATAGGATCTTTATGTCGTGTTCTTCTAAATGCATTTAGAGCTTTAAAACTAATAACAAATTGCTCCTCTCCTTAGCATCTTCTTGGGGCTTTGGTTCGACTTTTCTTTCTTCCTTCTTCAGCCTTCTATTTCTGTTTTCTTGGAATATTTCCAAGTATTCTTCAAAGGAAACATAGGATTTGTAAATGTCAAACTTCTCATTGTATTCACAAAAAGCAAGGAGCTTGCACTCATCTCTGTCACACTGCTCTTCTAACCATGCCCTTTGAATAGGATCTTTTTGTCGTGTTCTTCTAAATGCATTTAGAGCTTTAAAACTAATAACAAACTACTCCAACAATTGGTCCTTAAAATTTTGGCTCTTCATCCGTGCTTCTTCTTCTGCTCTTCTACCCTTTTGTTTCATTGGACCAATTAAATGATCCATTTGATTAACCTTATTCATATTCTACAAAGTTTGTATCATTTTTGATATGGATTCTTGAAATGTCTTCATTTTTTTGTCTTCTATACTTTCCCGTTATTGGCATGCATGTGATATAAATGCATTAAATTGTTAGTATTCCCTACAAGCTAGCAAGATCACAGCTCTGATACCATTGTAATGTCCCCAAACTGGAATATTTGATCACTTGACAAATTTGCATAAATCTTAGCACCTTTTGATCATCGAGATCCCGCAAAGGGCAGGGTGAGAGCATACGTGACTAGAATATGATTAAAACTACTTGTTGCCAGCCGGTTGCACAGCTTATGATGCATGCAATTACAAAATCTGAAAGATATGCGGGTCTTGACGGCTAAGCCTTCCAAACTCTGTTACAAAACTTATTATGATATCAATATAAACCTAGCGGAGAACCGCACAGAGTTTCATAACCAAAATGATAAATCATTTATGTTGAAACACAGAATTTCTGTATTATTGATCAGCAGCAACCCTTATGAACTTATATTTAATCCACTGGAGCAATACTCAAAAACCTAGATAGGAATCTGCTAAACAAATCTGAAATTCAAACTAGAAATATTAAATTTGATACCACTCAAGATCTAGCAGTTTTTAGATGTGCGGCAACCTTGAAGAACGACTATTGAATGATGCAGCTAAACGGATGAATATTAATGATGCTGTTGGGTCTTACAATTTTGCAGATTTCAACATGGACAAGACATAGTAGTCCCAAAAACCCTACAATTTTGATATGTTGGCTAGAAAATTGGAAACTCATTAAAATTACTGATATTTCTTAGTCAAACCCATAAGCAACCATTATTTATAAATAAACAATGCCAATAATTGCAGCAATCTAGGCATTTATAAATTCTGAAATGAACAGCAATAATCAGCTGAAACCCTCATGCATATCATGTTCAAATAATGCAGATAACAGTAGATCACCAAAACTCACAAACATTCCCTCAAAAAAACGAAAGATATCACCCAAATCATATGGCTGGCAGCCGAAATATGCAACTATAGTGGTATTGTAGCAGCAGTACGGAAGTACTATGGCGGTGGTACTATAGCAAACTGAAAATCTCCAAAAGTCCTTTTTAACCAACTAAAACTGGAAATAGACTTCCATCTTCCAGCTCCAATGCAATCCCTAGATGGAATCGCCTCAATGGATAAGAGGGTTTTCATCCTCGAATCCAACAATCAAAATCTAGAGGGTTTTTGTCCTCCAAATCCCAACACCAATAGGGTTTTCGTCCTCAGGCGGAAAAGATGAACACAAGGGTTCAATATTCAAAAAAGGGGGTTTAGACAGCAACACAATGGATGATTTCTTTTCAGCCCAACTCCTTTTATAATCACCTTTTCTAATTTTTAATTCATTTTTCTGCCTCCTTCTAAAAGTGTCTAGAAACACCATTAGACCCTCTTTCCTAGCAACACTTTTTGATATTATATTAGGCTCTCTTTTAAAAACACTTTTTAACATTATACTGGGCCTTTCTTTTAATAATTATACATAAGTCACCCTTTTTATAATGTTATAAAATAAAGTTGCTAGGACAACTTAAGTTATTATTAACTATTTCCTTAGCTCAATTATTTAGAAAAGGGGACATGACAACAAACAAAGCTCCAACTACTGCGACAAAAGCCACCAACAATTTGGAATCCATTGGGCGCGAGCACTATGCTATTACATTTGACTTTGTGGCAGATATCTATGGTCGTGGTTGAGCTGGAGGAAAACACCAAGATCAATGGTCGAGCTACATCCACATGGACAAAAGCAGCATGCGAAGATTTGCATTGGAGGCTTTGACTAATAGGATCCCAAGAGAGACACAGAGCAGTGAGATAAGCAATCATAAGTAAATAAATATGCCACCTACAAGCATAAAACATGAACATTTGCACGATGAAGACCTTGTCAATGCAGTTAGGCTTGTATATTAGTCATCATTAAGACAATTATAGCACCAGTGTAAGCCTAGGACATGCTTAAACAAAGATGGACTAAAAGGACTTAAATGGAATAAGTCTTCATAATTGGCATGTGTAGACAAGCATATCCCAAATCTACAATGGAAATCCTAACCATAGATACATATGAAACCCTGACATAAATTGTCTTGAATCAATTATCACCATAGGTTTCATCAAAACAAGAGTGACAACAAATGACATGAAATTCCACATTGAGGCATACAAGATTTAGTGCCAACAGTTTGAAAGTGAAGCACAACCAAGGTGCACATACAATGCAAGAGCACACACTTTGCATCCCAAAGGGTCAAACTAAAGGTTGGGCTAACAATAGGTATAATCCATCATTAGACTTTGCATGGCTGACTCAGACTTACACTATATTGATTTATCAAAACATCAAAATACATATGGAATGTGTTGAATGTGTTTTGAACTCTGCAAAAACTCAACCCATTTTAAGTGCTTTTGATTCAACTTCCCTTGGCTATTAAGATATTGTAAACCCTGATGATCAATATATAGAACAAACTCTTTGGGCAACAAATAATGTCTCCATTTCTTCAAAGCCTGAACTATAGCATAAAACTCCTGATCATAGACAGAATACTTTTTCTTGGCATCATTAAGCTTCTCATTGAAATAGGCAATGGGCTTACCTTCTTGGCTCAAAACAGCTCCTATAGCAATGCCACTAGCATCGCAATCTACCTGAAATACTTTATTAAAATCTAGAAGTCCCAAAACAAGTTGCTCTGTGACTTTCAGTTCAATGTATCAAAACTCTTGGCTGCTCCTATATTCCGTTTAAACTCCTTTCTATCCCCTCTCATTGTCTCAGTAAGGGGTGCACAAATGCTACTAAAATTCCTGATAAATTTTCTATAAAAACTTGCCAAACCATGAAAAGATCTTACCTCTGTAGCACTCAATGGCATGGGCCATTCAACAATAGCCCTTACTTTTTTTGGGTCCATCTTAAGACCCTCAATTGAGACAACAAATCCCAGGTATACCAACTCCTTTGCAAAACTGCATTTCTTCAGATTAATCAATAACTTCTCCTCCCTCAGCTTCTCTAAAACTCTTCTAATATGCATACGATGCTCTTCCCAAGTCTTATTGAAAATCAGAATGTCATCTAAATAAACAATAACAAACTTTTCCAAATACTCTTTCAATACCTCGTTCATGAGCCGCATGAATGTGCTCGGTGCATTGGTTAGCCCAAATGGCATGACTAACCACTCATACAGACCCTCCTTAGTCTTGAAGGTTGTCTTCCATTCATCTCCTCTAATTCAGATCTGGTGATATCCACTCTTCAAATCAATCTTTGTAAAGTACTTAGCTCCACTCAAGCAATCCATAATATCATCCATCCTTGGCAATGGAAATCTATACTGGATTGTAATTTTGTTGATGGCTCAGGAATCTGTACACATTCTCCACTCTCCATCTTTCTTCGGTGCTAGTACTGTAGGTACCGCACATGGACTTAGGCTCTCCCATATCAGTGCTTTCTTCAACAACTCCTGAACTTGTCTGTTCAACTCCTCATTCTCTGCAGGAGTCATTCTATGGGCTGCCTTATTCGGCAAACTAACTCCTGGTATCAAATCCATTTGGTGACTTATCTTCCTAACCGGTGGTAAACCTTCTAGTACATTATCAGAGACAATGTCCCAAAATTCTTCCAACAAATCTGAGACTTCTGCTGGTACATCTTCACATTTCTCTTGGCTGATCTTATGAATCAATGCAAAGCAATGACGCTCATGCTTCATACCATCCAAAAATCTCCTATCATCTACCAAGCAAATTCTAGTAGTACTACATACCTTTTCTTCCACCTCCTTCAAGGGCTTCAACTTATGACGAACTCCATCCTTTGTCAGGGAATAGGTGTTTGCATGGCCATCATGGACAACGCACCTATCATACTGCCATGGCCTTCCCAATAGCATATGACACGCATCCATCATTATGATGTCACACACCACCTCATCATGGTAATCTGCAATCTTGAACTTGAGTAACACTGCTCATTGACCAAAGCTCTATGGTCCTTCTGCAACCATGCGATTCGATATGGATGTGGATGACTTCTCCTTGTCAACTTCAACTTGTTAACCATCTCCTCTGAGACAAGATTATCAGTGCTTCCACTATCAATAATAATATCACAACACTTACCTTCACACTTGCACCTTGTGCGGAATACACTCTTCCTCTGATCTAGTTCTTTCTCCTCATTTAACAAGGTTCTTATGACAATTAGGGTTTCTCCCCTTTTAGCATCTTCAGAATGCTCAGGCTGTGCATCTTCATCTACATGTGCAACTCGTGCATTACCTTCAGGTCTTCTATTTGTCCTTCCTTGATGTTGGGGACACTCGTAGGCTCGATGTCCTTCTCCACATTGGAAACAGATTCCTCTAAAACCTCCTCTTCTAGGTCTTTGCCTAGGTCTTCCTCTTCCTCTTCCCCTTTGCTCACCACTATTTTGATCACGAGGGCGGTAGGCATTATCTCCTCTCTGATTTCGACTGGTGCCTGCTTCTTCATTTTTCTTTTGATCTTCATTTCGACCTCCATAGGATCTTCCACCAGTCCTTCCACCTTGACCTCTTCTTCTTTGCTTGCTTTCGAATCTTTTATTCAGCTTCTCTTCCACTTTTAGGGAAAACCGGTACGCATCTTCTATGGTGGTCATTCTGACCAGGCTCAACTCCTCTTGAATACTTGGCCTCAACCCATTAATGAACGGACTACCTTCTCCTTGTTGGACTCTGAATGACCTAATCTGATAATAATCTTATAAAACTCTTCTGTATACTCCTTAACAGACTTGTTACCTTGCTTCAATCCTTGCAGCTTCTTCAACAACTCCAACTCATAGTCCATAGGAATGAACTGCTTCTTTAGTTTGTCCACCATCCAATCCCATCTGGTAATCTTTCCTTTTCCTCTTCTATTTCTCTCTAACTGGACCTCCTTCCACCAAATACTGGCATGGCCCTTCAACTTCGTTTTTGCAAACTTGACCCGTTCTGGATCCTCCACATCTTCATACTCGAAATATTCCTCCATATCGTTTATCCAATCAATAAGCTCTTCCGGATTCAAATCGCCAGAATAGGTAGAAACTTCAATCCTAGGCCTCTTTCCAATCTTCGAAATGGCCCTCAACAACCTACTTGCACAGGATCTCCTCATCATCTTGTTCTTCCTCAAATAGCTCTTCTTCTTCAGCTTCATCTTCGCTTTCTTCTCTTATTCTTGGATCAAACCCTCTTCACAGCTCCTCTTGCAATGCATCGATTTGCCTTTGCAGGGCTCTAAGACCCCCTTTTGTCAAAGCATTTCTCCCAGCACCACCATGATTCCTTCGTGGAGGCTTTTTTTTTTGAGTTCTACAACAAACCCACAACCTCAGTTGATTTCTATAGCAAACCCACAACCGCAAGTACTGGTGCAAACTGCCTCACAATCGGCGATCTATCTACACACTCAGGAACCACTACTCTGATACCACTTGATGAGGGGGTCAATCCTAGAACACACAATAACACAGATTGCACACAGAAAATAGGAATGTTCTTTTATTGACTTGAACAACACATTCTATTACAGAAACTGGAATCAAATCAGAGGATGAATCCTCAACAGGATGCAACACATTACAACTTCCTATCTCTAGATTATGGAACCTTCTGTCTTCTGTAGCTTCAAATCTGCTAGGGTTTTTATTTTCCCTCTCCTTTTCTAACTCCCATTTTCCCCCTTTTCTCTACCACCCCAAAGGATTCCCAAAAAATGGTCATAAATAGCTCTTTTTGGCACCTTTCAGCCAAAATTTCGAAATTTGTAACTTCCTCCAAAAATAGGTCAACTTCCAAGAGCCATAACTTTTGATCCGGGTGTCCAATTGACGAACCGTTTGATGCGTTGGAAAGCTCACGAAGTGCTCTACATGCTAAAATCAGGTCTTCCGATTCTGCCCATTTTCAGGGTTGTACGGGGCCTCTAAGTGCCTCATATTTGACTTTGAAACTTTTTCAAGGGTTTTTAAAGAAACGGAAACTTTAATATCTTTCAGCCCACAAATGATCTTTGGCCAATTCCTTCACCAAAGGTTATATTTTTCAATTCTGAATCTTTGAATAAATTTCCGCTTCCATACGTGCTCAAATACAAACTTTCTAAAAGTAGTAGTTGGTTATTTTTAGCAGGTTGGAAAAATTGAAGGTTCTACATCATTATTCAAGCAATTGGGTATCCAAAAATGCCAAAATTAAAAAGAATAGAAAACAAAATCATCATTTTTTTTTGGGTGATGCAAGATTGCCCTTACACCATTGGATGCTTCTACATCAGAGTTGATCATTGTTTCATGTTGAACTGCTCTCTATGATCTTTGTTCTTTGACAATAGATAATATGCTAGATCTGAAATAATGATAATCAAATTTGTTTAGAGCTTGAATAGGTCACAATTCTTACAATTTATGCATTCTTATGATGGTTCTGTTGATTACATAACATCCACCCATTTCACTAAACCCTAGATCAGAGGTTAAAGAAGCCCTGGGATATCTCATTGGTATCAGAGCATCTGATCCTACCAACCTGTGGGTCCATTTGATGGTTGTATGCAGCCCAGTTAGAGAGATCTGAGAGCTTCAAAGAGAGAGAGAAAGAAGTTGGAGGCAGCCCAACAGGAGAATAGTATTGGAATAGGAAGCAGAGATAAGAGAAACATGGCAGATCAAGGGGATAAGCTTGATGCCCTCCTCCAGAAGCAGGAACAAACAAACTAGCTGCTCATCCAGATAATGCAACAAATGCAAAATATGAATTCCACTAGGCCCACACAGAATTTCGCATGCGAAGGGAGTAATTCAAATTAGAATGGTCATGCAAATCCCACAAATAATAACCGAGGTTCAATTGGATCAGCAGCTAGGTCCTTCCAGCCTACCTTTTTGCATAGAATAGAGTAACCACCGGAAGAAAAGGAGCCAAACCCAGCAGCATATGACATTAATGCCTACATAGATGACTACATGAGTCTTGACCCAAAAGTCAAAAATCAGATTTCATTTGCAAACTACTGTATCTTTCACCAGCCCCATAGAGATTTGCAGTAGAGTTTGGGTAAGTTAACTCTCCCTCCTTTTGATGGCTCAAGGAAGGGTATTGCACGGGCTTGGGTCCAAAAGTTGGATACATATCTTTCATGCGGCCTTATGATGGAAGAGGAAACCATCAAATTTGTGATTCGTCACTTGGAGAGCATAGCTCATGAGTGGTAGCATCACGGGTTAATCACACAAGGGCATAACCATATTGTGGCATATGTTGATTTCACACAAAGGCTCATAAACAAGTTTGACAAGAGGGACCCCGAGATTCATTTCAAGGAGTTGGCACATTTGAAACAGCATGGCTCGGTGGATGATTATGTAGCAGAATTTAAGCGAGTATCAGCCATGGTGTTGAATGTGACAGAGAGGATACTTATAGTTTTGTTTGTTGAGGGACTAATCAAACCACTCTGGGGTTTGGTTAGAGCTTTTGACCCAACATCTCTATAGGATGCCATCAGAGGGGCTTTGAATTTGGAGGATTCGGTGACTAAGAACAAGTTCTACTCCAAGGTTGCACCATCGGGTCAGCATAAGAAACCTTTTCACAAGGGTTTCCCTCAACCTGAGGCATTACCTCCTAAACCAAGCAAGATGGAAGAATCCAAGAATGAGCTTTAGAGGAAGAATTTGTGCTTTACATGTAGAGAGCCATGGGAGCCAAGACACAGATGCTTAGGGAAGGGGCGGATACACTACATAGAGGTAATTTCCGATGAGGATTCAAAGGTAGAGGAAACCGAACCCGAGGTTGTATTTGATGAGGCAGAGCATGAGGGCAAGGAAGGAGTAGTCTTCGGGAGGCACACTTGCTACTCTTTTAGGAGCACCCAAGTATCATCCCTTCCGAGTTTGAGGAGTATTGCAAGGTCATAGAGTGACAGTATTGATTGATAGTGGGGCTACCCACAATTTGATTGATGAGGGTTTGATGACTAGGATGGGATTGAAGACAAATGATTTCGAGAAATATAATGTGATTGTGGCTGATGGATTTACTATCTCTTGCACCAGCAGGATCCAGCAAGTTGACATCACCTTGGGGAGGCATAGAGTATGTGATGATTTTTATGTGTTTTGGGTGTGTTAGTAGTTGCATTCACTTGGCGAGTTTACCTAAAACTATTAGACTATGGAGCTGAAATTCAAATCAGAAGGTAAGGAGGTGGTTCTTCAAAGCTTATTTAATGGAGCTCCGAGGGTTGTTTTAGCCGAGAGGATGGAGAGAGCCTTTCGCAAAGGATAGGTAGCTTGGGCAGCACAATGTTTGATCACGGATGTAGCTTCACCTACAAGTGAAAAGACTACTCATGTTGATATTTAGTCCATTTTGGACAAGCATAGAGTAGTGTTCAATGATATTCCTCCAGGGTTACCACTAGATAAAGGATTTCAACATGTCATTGAGATGGAGGGATCAAAGCTGATCATCACTACACCTTACTGTCATCCTAGGAGGCACAAGAAAGAGATTGAGAAGGCAATCAAAGAGTTGTTGGATATGGGACACATACGACCGAGCTCTAGCCCATTTGCTTCTTCTGTGGTGTTGGTTAAGAAGGACGATACCATGAGGATGTGCATTGATTAAAAGGCACTCAACAAGAAGACAATCAAGAACTACTACCCCATTCCGAAAATTGATGAGTTGATAGATGAGTTTCATGGAACGGTGTACTTTTCCAAGATTGATGTGCAGTCAGGGTATCATCAAATAAGGGTGAGTAATGAGGATGTGCATACAACAACTTTCAAGTGTCACTACAGACATTATGAGTTTCTAGTCATGTCATTTGGATTGGCTAATGCACCGGCCACCTTTCAGTATTGCATGAATCAGGTATTCATTAAGCAGTTGAGGAGATTTGTGTTGGTTTTCTATGATGATAGTTTGATCTATAGTAGGACTTGGTAGGATCATTTAATGCACATAGATGAGGTACTTGGCATCCTAGATCAGCAATCACTCTTTGCCAAGGCTTTAAAGTGTGAGTTTAGTTTGACAAAGATATTATATTTAGGGCATAAGATTAGTGCCCAAGGGGTTAGAGTGGATGACGAGAAGATTAAGGCAATCTTGGATTGGCCTCCACCAAAGAATATATCATACTTGAGAGGATTTTTTGGCCTTTGCAGCTATTACAGGAGGTTCGTCAAAAGGGTTTTCACAGTTGGCTACCCCATTGACAGATTTGACAAAGGGGGCTTTCTCTTGGAGTGATTCAACACATAGAGCTTTTGATAAGTTCAAGGAGGTAATAAGTTCATGTCTCATTCTAGCCATTCCAAATTTTTTACTTCCTTTTGTTTTGGAGTGTGATGCTTTAAGAGAGGGGATTGGAGTGGTTTTGATGCAAAACAAATACCCTATAGCATTTGAGAGTCGGAATCTCAAGGAGTCATCGAGGAGCTTCTCTATTTACGACAAGGAGATGCCAATCATCATGCATGCTTTATCTAAGTTCAGGCAGTATTTGGTTTGTGAAAAATGTGTAGTGAAGACGGATACAACAGCTTGAAGTTCTTCCTCAATCAAAAAGGCTTGAATGATAGATAGTAGAAATGGATAAGTTGTAGGCCTATGATTTTGATATTGAATATGTTAAAGGAAAGAATAACGTTGTGGCTGATGCATTATCTAGGAAGCCCTATTTGTGCTCATTGACTAATATATCTATTGATTGGAGGGTATCTATAATAGCCGAGTATGCCAAGAACACCTTTGCTATTGACATTTTGGATGGTAAGTTACATGATGATAGGTACAGGGTAGCGGATGAGCTCATACTCTACAAAGATTGTACCTTGTCCCTGAATCGAAGATGAAGCAGAAGATTTTGAGAGCATGTCATGACATACCATTGGCTGGACATTAGGGGCATTACAAGACATACAAGCAAGTGAGCATTTTTCACGGAAAGGGCTCAAGGGAGATGTTCTGAAGCATGTTAGGGGGTGTTTGGTTTGTCAACAGAACAAGGTAGAGTAGGTATTTCCAGTTGGTTTATTGCAGCCCTTACTCATTCCAAATCAGAAATAGGAGAGCATTTCTATGGGCTTTATCACTGAGTCTTCTGCGGGTGCAAGATAAGGATTGCATTTTTGTGGTTGTGGACAAACTCACTAAGTATGCTAATTTTTATGCTATATCTTCAGAATATAAGGCTCCACAGGTGGCTGATTTGTTTTTTAGAGAGGTGTTTAGACTACATGGGCTACCTAGGAACATTGTGAGTGACAGAGGCAGCAGATTCATTAGTTTGTTTTGGCAAGAACTCTTTCGATTGATAGGCATCCCAACACTAGTTATCACCCTCAAACGGATGGACAAACAGAGATTGTGAACAAACGGACCGAAGGGTATTTGAGGAAATATGTTACAGGGCAGCAAACAGCATGGATTAAATGGCTTTATCTTGGAGAGTATTGCTACAACTCCGCACATCATATGTCTATAGATATGACTCATTTCAAGGCATTGTATGGATATGATGCATTATCTTTTGTGGATTTGATTCTTTCGAACGACAGAGTTCCTGGAGCTAGCGATTCAGTTCAGCAAAGTCTAGACATTTTGAATACACTCAAGGGCAACTTATAGTAGGCCCAAAATCAGCAAAATATGTTGATCATCACCGCGTGGAGAGGACTTCTAAGGTAGGAGACATGGTTTTTTTGAGGTTGCAGCCCTATAGGCAATCTTCCCTCAAGGGGAGTGGTGCAGAGATGCTTAAGCCATGATTTTATGGGCCTTATAAGGTCTTAAGGAGGATAGGAGAGGTGGCATACAAATTAAAACTGTAAGAGAACAATAGAATTCACAATGTGTTCCATGTGTCATGCCTTAAAAGGGTGCTTGGACAATATATTACCCCTCTTTGGAGCTTCCACTACTTGATGATGAAAGTAAATTGATCTTGGAGCCCAAAGCTATCATCGACGAGAGAGAGAGGAGGCTAAGAAACAAGGTTATTATGGAGTACTTGGCGCAATGGAAGAATCTTCCACTTGAAGATGCTACATGAGGAGTGGAGATTTTTTTATCACCCAAATTTGAAATTGCTTGAGGGCAAGCAATTTGTAGAAGGGAGGATTGTCATGTCCCCTTTTTCCAGCTTATAATTTTATTATTATTAATTTAAAAAAATGTGTGTTTCAACACTAATACTATATATAATATATAAAGTAATAAATATAAAATCAAATCAAATCAAATTCAAAAGTTGGTGCTCAAATGGGACCTTGAGTCCTATTCAAATCAGCTATAAAAGCAAGTTCATTTGATCATTGAAAGCACCCAATTTTTGTTGAAATTCTTACTCTTCTAGATTAAGGCGATTACATCAAGGACAGAAACCCTTGATCACTAATCAACAAAGGTAAGGACAAAACCCTGAACCTCTTTTTGAGGATTTCCACTTTCATATCTGCCTGTGCGCTAAACCAAAGTTACTTGTTTTCAGGAAGGAGGCAGCATTGAGGAAATCTGCCCAGCTGTGAGTGTCATTGGACCTTGCACATAGTCCATATCCTACAGGTCATCATTGGTGGAGACATTTAGAGGCGAACTGGGTGAAATTCCAGCCGCTATACACTCACTGCCATCAAGATCAACCATAATTTCAGTGGAGTTGTGAGGCGATCCACCAAGCTGCAGAAGCCTACGCTACATTTGCAAGACAAATATCCCTTCGTTTCATAAGGGTGCATCCAAAAACCCAAGTGCAACAATCATAACACCCAGTCATGAGCCCCGATCTGGAGAATTTGAGCCAAACACATGCAAGAACTAAGGGCGAAGTGAGGCAAGGTGTTCATTTTGTGCAATTGTAATCTAAGATGTTCTTTCTATAGCTAAATTGAATGTTGAGTCTTTTGTATTAAGGCAGCAGGCAACGCCTGGATTTTCATATACATTATATCTATATATATCTGCATACTGAGTCTCTTCATTGCGCAATTTGAAGAGAGTTGATTATTGTTTCATGCCACACTGCTCTCTATGATCTCTGTTCTTTGAAAGTAGATAATATGCCAGATCTTAAATGATGATAATCAAATCCGTTTGGAGATTGAATAAGTCACAATTGTTATAATTTATACATTCTTTTGATGGTTCTAGTGATTACATAACATCTATCCAGTTCACTAAACCCTAGATCAGAGGTTAAGGCTGTTGATGTTTGTCATTGATGTCAAAAGAAACAAAGGAGTGTTTGTCATTGAAAAGGAGTGTTTGTCATTAATGCCAAAGGTACAGTGTTGTCAGGTGAAAGATGATCATAATCAAGCTTGCTTGTGCATGACAGTTTGTTCTTCATATGGTGTATGCCAAAGGTACAGTGTTGTCAGGTGAAAGATGATCATGATCAATCTTGCTTGTGCATGACAGTTTGTATGTTCTTCATATGCTGTACATGAATGTTTGTATGTTTGCTCTTCATCTCAGTTGGATCATTATCAGATGTCAAAAGTAATAGGTTTGTCATTGATGAGCATGAGTCAGCATTGTTGTTCACAACATGAGTTTGTCATTGTTGTTCAAAGAATCTTCACAGGGTCTCATCAGCATGATGTCAGGAGACCAAAGCTTGGGTACGTGCATTGTGGTTATGGATTGTCAGAGTGATGTCAGGAGATCAAAGGAGTTGTGTCTTTGATGATGAGTTGATAGGTTGATAGCTTGTAGCATTTGCATTTGTTGTTCATCATTGATTCATTGTTTGCCATGGTGATTGATAATACATCCAAAGAGTTGTTCCTTGTCAAAGATAACAGAGGATATCAAAGATGACAGAGGTGCAGATACTTGTTCATTTCAGTTCATGGTGTTGGTGCTTGATGCAAAGGAAGTGAAGTTGTTGATGTCCTTATAAGGATTTAGGGTTGTCAAAGTTTATTACTTTACAACAGGATGGCACTGTTGTTATACCTCATTATCAATGACACAGATTTTTGAGGGCAAAAGAAAATGATGGTAGTATCAGCAAGGGTTTTTTAATGGTTGCAATTTCTATCTCTGATAGCCTAAACTCTTAGTATATCTAAAACCCTACGAGCATCAGGAGCCTTAAAAAACTTAGGGTTTATGTGTTGAGAAGGTCGTCAAGACAGGGTTTTACTTTTGTTTTATTTCACTGTTGACCGGCTATATCAGGTAAACAACCACTTAAGTTACGACTTAAGGGTGTCATCTCCATGAGATGACCTGCCCCCTTCCCTAAGGTTTACCAGGCACTCAACAGATCGGGCACCATAAGAATATCAACGGTGTATGTTTAAAGTCTTCGGAGCGCGAAGTCAGAGATCAAGGGTCTTAATTCAAACTTGTTTCAAATCTCGACGGCCATTCATCTATGTTAAAGTTGACGGCCATTCGAATGGTTCTCTGTGCATGAGCAGTTTTGAGTTAGTTTTATAACTGTATCTTTTCCTTTCAGTGATGTGAGACAAAACCTAAAAAGTTGTTGATGCTCGGTGAGTGTGGTGTGAGTGTATACGAAGTTCACTGTGCAGGGAAGAAAGATAAAATGTTATATGAATATATTTGTGGAAAATAACAGATAGAACAGGAAAAAAAAAAAAAATTTATAATACAGTGATCCTAAAACAGAGATGATTTGAAGTGCATTCTCATGAAGAAATTTTGCAGGTATGAGGTGTGCATTGTTCCTTGAGACTGGAGTCTGAAGAGTTTTCTTCTTGGAGTATGATTCTTTGTCAGAGACAAAATCATATGGAAAATTTTGTATACATCTGAATGAGAGTTTCCATCAAAATGCAGCTAGTACATATGACACTGTATAAACACATAGAAGCAGAGAACCATAAAATTTGAAGATGACAAGAGTAAAGATTGTAGAAGGTAGTAAAGATGATGTTTTTATCTATAAAGATTTAGTTTGAGTTGTGTGAAGGGTTTGTTGGTGGACAGATTGAAGTATTCAAAGGGATCAAGAAAGGAATGCAGAGATATGTGCTGCAGACAGAGGAAATGAATGCAGAGGGTTGTAATCACTGCTGAGGTAAAACATTTATTTCTTACAGTTTCTTTTGAATGATTTGTGTTGGCCTTATACAGTCATTGAGTATATTGATATGATGATACAAGGACATATGTTTATGGCTGTATGTATGCCTGAGAGATTATGTGACAGAAAATGATGTATTATGTAAAGAAGGGATTCTTGATCTGTGTATGAATGTTCCTTGAGTTCAGGAGATTTTACATTGTTCTATGATGCCAAACATATATGCTATGCTGAATGAATGTTAGCAAGATTGTGGGACAGGAAAATGATGGATTATGCAAAGAAGAATGTTCTTGAGATGAATGTGAATGTGTCTAGAGTACAGATGATCTTGTGTAGTCTATGATGCCTTTGTAATCAGGATAGTATATTGTTTCTTTACTTTGTAAAAGAAAGATGTCATTGAGATGTTGATCTAGGAGAGATAAGGTGTTTGAATAAGAGTTATAGATGAGACAGGAAAATGATGGATTATGCAAAGAAGAATGTTCTTGAGATGAATGTGAATGTGTCTAGAGTACAAATGATCTTGTGTAGTCTATGATGCCTTTGTAATCAGGATAGTATATTGTTTCTTTACTTTGTAAAGAAAAGATGTCATTGAGATGTTGATCTAGGAGAGATAAGGTGTTTGAATAAGAGTTATAGAACTCATCTATAACCTTTGTTATTATTGTAAACAAAGTAGTACTCTGTATATCCTCATGTTTTGTATTTGGAGTTGGTGCTCCTGGTTTGTGCAGAGTTGGTGTTCTTGATGTAGGGATTGGTGTTCCTATCAGGAGGTGATCAGTGAGATCTTTGCCAGTGAGGCATGAATGTAATCAGTGAGATTTTGGTCAGTGAGACCTAATAAAGATTTTGGTGAGGTTGGACAGTAGTTTTTCCTTGTTTAGGGTTTTCCACTTTAAACACTTGTGTCATGGTTTCATGTTTGAAGATTTTGTTGCTCTCTATGTCTTTGGAATGTTGATGTTAATTGCATTTACACTATTGGGCTGATGAATGAATTAGTTTTATCAGATCATTGATTCACCACCCCCCCCCTCTCAGTGATCCATTGTATTCCAACAAAGGCAGCCCCAGGACATCTCACAAGACCAACTATGGTTGTTTTCATTTGCAACTATTGTGGGTTGAAGATGAGTGGAAGCATCAATGGCCTCAAATACCATCTTACACACATTGCTGACCACGGCATGGAGTTGTATCTGAATATTGAGCCAAAGGTTGAATAGGAGATGGAATTGGTCCTTGCATCAACATACCAAAAAATTGAAGAGGATGAGGACATTTGTAGCCATTGCAACAATGATGAACCCCGACGTGGCATGTGTAATGTCCCCATTTTCGGAGTGATCACCGAGGAAGGCACAATGGACTAATTTTCACACTTCGGGACTTTTGGAGGGCAATTTGAGTGTAGGAGATGACTTGTCATATTTTTCTGATATTTTTTATGTATTTATTTTGAATAAAATAATTAGCCTTCACATGGAGCGAACCATCTTGGAGATGGTAAGGTGTGGAAAATTGGTCAAATAGAGAGACGACTTGATTTTTATATCATTCCATATGATTGGCGCCTTGGAGGAAGGAAAGTTGTAATTAATAAAATAAGATTGGTCTCATGTGAGCATCCATGAGGGGGACGACCTATGTAGGAGAAAAGGTATTTAAATAATATCAGATCCTTAGTGGCGCTTGGAGGACGACCTAAGAGGGAAAAAGAGAATTGAAAATTCAAATCTTTAATTTGAATTTGAGCACCCAAGGTCTTTAAGGTGGTCAGCCTACTTGGAGGGATAAGGGCGTTTTAAAATAAAGAAAAAATCTTATTCCTAGGTCGGCTAGAAGGGAGGAGGAAGACGTATAAATATAAGACAGTGTTCCACGGGGACCCGCCCCCCCCCTAAAACCCCCCGTCCCCCCGTCCCGGACGTTTCCGAGACTTGGGGACGCCGGCAAGACGTCCCCCCGCCGTCCCCCCACCGCCGCCGGAACGCCAGAGTCTTCAGCGAGACGGGGGGTACTTCTAGCCGTCCCCGGGACGTCTCGGGGACTTCTGGACGTCCCTCGAGCATCTCGGGGACTTCTAGCCGTCCCCCGCGCTGGGGCTGCGAAAAGTCACTTTTTTTTTGGTTTTTTTTTTGTTTTTTTGGGGACTTGGAGCCCAAGTCCGAACCCTAAGGGGTTGTTTGACCATTTTAAAGACTAAAAACTCTCATTACACTTTCATTTTTCATTTTATGACTCAATATGCCATTTCATATTTTGCAACAGCTAGGTGAAAAAGAGGAAAACCAGTGAGAAGAGTGGGTGAAAGAGGGAGTTTGAGGTGTTGCAAGTGCAAGAGGGGTGAGAAGGAGAAAGAAGAAGAAGAGGAGGAGCATTCTACACCAAGTGTGAAGGATTTTTCAAGCACAAGGTAAGTTTTTATGACTGTTTTTTGAAGTTTTTTCATTTTTTTTTTTGTTTTTTTAAATTTTTCTCTAAGTTCTTAGTTTTAGTTTTTCATGTTGAATCTTACAATGGGCATTGAAATGAAAATCAAAACATGAATATGCATTTGCAGCCATGGCTGCAAATGCATATTCATGTTTTGATTTTCATTTCAATGCCCATTGTTTTTTTAAATTTTTTTCATCTTTCCATCAAGATTTAAGTTTTAAGTTTTAACATCAAATTTCACTTATAGAATTTATTTGTTTATTCATTATTGCAGTATCATAATGAGCTCTCATAGTGATCTTGATAGTGGAAGTGAATATGCTCCTGAGGCTGAGGGGAGTGACCATGGGGTTGAGCTTGAAGCCAATACTAGTTCCATGGCAAGTGAAGCAACTAGTTTTGAGTGCCCTTCTGCACTACTGGCACTGTATGCTAAGGGTCCTTTTGATCGCAAATCCCCTCTCAAACAATTTGCAACAAAATTAGTATTACTAAATAGGGAAGGGTTACCATCTGGTGGCACAAGGAGGTGGAAGTGCAACTTTTGTGCTCTAGAGTGGTTTGGGAGCATCACTAGAGTTAATGCACACCTTCTTTTCAATAGAGGAAAAGGTGTAGACATATGTTCTTTTTTGGCAGCACCACAAAACATCAAATACAAAGTTGAAATAAATAAGTTATGGGGTCTTCCTAATGATACTACAGCTGCACCTGTGCATACTACTTTGCACCATAGGGCACATCTTCAGCATAGCCAGCCACAGAGTTCTAGCCATACTTTGCAGACGAGAGTAGGAGGGACACCAGTTTCTTCTTCCAGTGCCTATGTAGGAGAGGGGAGGGGGAAACGGAAATTGCAAACTCAAAATAACCCCATAGCAGATTTGTTTAAAGTGCAGCTCAAGGATGACACAGATGATGCCATTGGCAAGTTCTTCTTTGCCAATGGCATCCCATTTCATGTTGCTCGATCTCCTTATTTTAAGGAGATGATATCGATGGTGGCAAGGACAAGACCATCATATGTGGCACCAGGTGAGACGAAATTGAGGACCACGATCTTGGATAAGAACTATTCCAAGATCAATTTGTTGATGGAGAAGATGGAGTGTTGGGTCAAGACAGGATGCAGCATAGTCATATGGGTGGACGGACATTAGACAGCAACCACTCATTAATATCATGGTTACATGTACTGAGGGCCCATATTTTCTTAAGGCAGTTGATTGTTCAGGGCATCGCAAAGATGCTCATTTTCAGTTTGAGGTCCTCAAGGAGGCTATTGAGGAGATTGGGCCACAAAATGTGGTCCAAGTAGTGACAAATGCAACAAATGTGTGCAAAGCTGCAGGGAGACTTGTTGAGGTAGCTTATAGGCATATTTGGTGGACTCCATGTTGTGTGCATGCCATGAACAATGCATTCAAGGACATGGGGAAGATTGGTTGGATTAGAGAAGTGGTAAATGATGCGAGAGATGTGCAGATGTTTATCTGCAACCACCACACATCACATGCACTCTTCAGGACCTTCGCTAAGGAGTTCATGAAACCTACTGATACGAGATATGGTTCCTATTTCATTCTCTTGGAGAGAATGATTGAGTTGCAAGAGGCACTGCAACTCATGATTATGACAGCAGAATGGAGTAGGTGGGCCGAGTCTAAGACAGAGCAGGGTTTGAGGGTGAAGGATACGGTGAAGAATGATGTGTTCTGGACAGATGCAAAATATATTGTCGCCATCATTACACCAGTTTTCCAGGTAATCAGGTATGGGGATGCGGATGGATCTAACCTTGGAGAGGTGTATGAGTGCATCGATTCTATGCTTGATCAGATGAGGACTGTTGTGCAACAGAGGGACCCCACATTGGCATTCTACCATGAGCACATTCAGCCAATCATTCACAGGAGATGGGAGAAGCTCAACACTCCCTTGCACATGGCAGCTTATGCACTTAATCCTAAGTGGTACTTGACTAGGCCTAGTAGAGTGACACCGATATAGGATCCGGAGGTGAAGGCGGGGTTCTTCAGGTTCATTGAGAGGATGTATGATGATGTAGATGCCAGCACGATTCGCACTGATTGGGGCAAATTTGCCACTCTTAGGGGTTATTCAAATGCGGCCAAGATGGATATGGTAACTATGGCGCAAGATGACCCAATTTTGTGGTGAACTTGCCATGGATTGGGATCTTTGACTACCACTCTAGCCATCCGATTGTTATCTCAGGTTTCTAGTTCTTCAGCTGCCGAGAGGAACTGGTCTACATATAGCTTCATCCACTCTCTTAAGAGGAACAGACTTACCTCTAGGAGAGCAGAGAAGCTTGTGGTTGTACATAGTGCTTTGCGTCTCATTGACCGCAAAACACTTGTGTACAAAGAGAGTCCAGCAGCACGATGGGATGTAGAGCCAGAGGAGCCAGCACAAATTGATGAGGATGCTTCAGTTTCGGCTTCAGATGCAGGGTTGGTTGGTATTAGTTTGGCAGAGCTTGACCGCGAGGATTCCAGTAGTTCGAGTGATGAGGAGTTTGGGGATGATTAGAGGCCTCCCTTCACTACATTTTGATTTTTGCATTTTGTAGTTTGTACTTATTTTGATATCATCATATGCTACTCATTGTAACCATCTTTAAGACTTTATGATACATTGATATGATATTATGATGTGACATGTTATATTTTCCGTTTTCGATATAATAGAAACTAAGAAATCTCAAATTCGACAATTTCATTTGTCTTTTACTATTTAGTAACTGTAATAGTCTAATAGACTAATAGTATTCAAGTATTTAAAATGTTAGTATTTGCAATTTTGCTAGTTTACTAATTTGCCATTTGAAATGTTATTCTTAACTAGTTATTCAAGTACCATATGTATATCAGCGCCGCCGCCCCGCCGCCCCCCCACCGTCCCCAAACTTAGACCCTTTGTCCCCCCGTCCCCGAGACCCGTCCCCGTCAGGAAACTCCGTGGAACATAAATTGATGGCATTCAATCATATCATTCATACATCTTTTTATCTAAGCTTTTGCTCTCTTGGCTGCAACAGAAGTTGGGCTTTGGAACCAAGGATGAAAACCCTTGTGTTTCATGGTGAGTTGGACAAAAACCTAGCTCATCAATTGGAGATTCCGTGACGGTGATCTATCTCTACTTCATTGTTGATTCAACAAGGAGAAGAGCAGAACTCTAAATTAGATTTGCAGATCAGACTTGGAGACATCATCTTTGGCGAGTTTTGGATGTTATTTGACTAGGGTTTTCACCCTAGGTTTGAGAGCCACACTCTAGGAGAGAGCGACCAGCATTTGGAGGCCAGATTTGGTATTGTGGTGAAGTTTGAGTTGCATTTCACATTCAGATTTGGATCAGCAGCATATCAGTCCCATTCGCCATCCTTGGAGCAGCTTGTTTGGTGCTTGAGATTGCCATTGCATAAGGGTTCTTACCCTATGATCATAGTGCCATCATTTGGAGGAGTTTGTTGAGTTGTTGTTGGTGACATTTCCCTCATCGGAGCAGCAAACCCTAGCAGACCTGAGCACCTCAATTTGGAGCAGCATCTTGCTGTCATTGTGTCCACTTGCACTAGGGTTTCCAACCCTCAACTTGGCCCCACAATCTTGGGAGGCGATCTCATCATTTGGAGGTCTTTTGGCATGATTTGGTATGTATAAACCCTAGGGTTTATCTCTGTTTTCTAGACAACAGATATCTGGGCATGTTTGGCTTGTTTGCCCATGATTGTTGATGTAATTTCAGACTTCATTATTCTGATTTATAACAGCAGACATCTGATCCGGAATTTCAGTCATTGTGTATTTCATTGTGTAATTCAACTATGATGTTGGCAAACATATTGGCATGATTTTTATGATGTTTTGGCATGATTAATTGGCTGTTATAAGTGTTTGTATAAGTCTGATATAAAAGTCAGAAGTTCAGAAATTAGGGCAGAAATCAGAACCCTAAAATTAGAAAATTTAGTTAATATCCTATTTGGGATATTACAGCATGGGAATCAGAGGTAGATATGACAAAGATTGTGGGTTCCTATAATGGTCTATGAATTTGCTGTACATCCACATCATCAAGCTCCAACAAAGTCCAATGACAAAGTTTTTCTGTTCCACAAGGCACACCAAAATTGTAATCTTTACTTGAAGGTACAAGTTGGAACAAGGACGAGCATGAACGTGGTGAGAAGGCCATATTGGAAAAATTTAGTCATGGCCTTGGCAGATGCAGGAAAGGGTACAAGGCACCTAATTCACATGACATAAGTGAGTCATTACTCCAAAAAGCAATGACAAATGAAGAGGTAATTATGGAAGAGCAAAGGAAGCATTGGCACAAGCATGGATGCACCATATTATCAGATGGGTGGATAGATGGAAAGAATTACACACTCATCAACTTTCTAGTGGCTTCAAACGGTGAGATGGTGTTCTTGAGGTCCATAAATGCCTATAAAGTCCCCCTTTTTGACATAAATGGAAAGTGGGGTCCACTTCTCTTATCCATAACATTGAGTGAGTGGATTGTCAACAGAGGAGTAGTAGATAGTTAGAACTGTAGTTACTATCAGTTAGGAAAAGTTGATTTATGGAATAAGGCGGCTGACTTGGTCTCACACCTGGCAGTTATAAATTTAGTTTCAGTTCAGTTTGAGTTTGCCAATTCTATTTGAGTTTGCCATCGACTTAGGGATGGATTTGTCAATTAAATTGCCTATGATTGAGGGATGCAGGAAGAATAGAGTATTTTGAAAATTAAACAAAATTCAACTTCACTCCTAGGAATGTGACACTGCTTTCAGCAGTTCTGGCACTTGGAGATGAAAACCTACAGGCATGTCAATCCAATTACTTTGGGGACAGAAACCCTCAGGGAATAGTTTGTGGTACAGAGTGTCAACAAGATTGTATAGATCGTCATCAGAATCATCAAAGGCATTGAAATTTGCATACTAGGTGTGCCCACTAAGTTGAATCAGTCTAGTGAATTTCAATTCTTATGTGTTTGTTTGGATAAATTTTTAAAAAAATAAAAAAAATATTTGTTGCTGGAATATTTCTAGGTTTGTTTTCTTGTATGCAATTAGTGGGCGTCCTTACAGTGGTACCAAAACTAAGACCTAGCCAGACTATGGGAGGTATGAATAAATAAATAAAAATTAGATATTAGTAATACATGTCAAAGAGTGAGAGAGGAATCAAATATCAACTTAGCGAGCAAAGGAAGCAAAAAATGTCACACGAAGACAAACAGCAAGAATTTTCCAATGTGATCAGATCCTTGAAGGATAGGTAGCAACAACTCGTCGATCTCTTTGTCCAAAGTATGCAAGGTAAGGGAACCAAAGAACCAAGCCATGCCACTATACCTCCAGTAGTGGTGCACAAGGGGAATCTTCATCTTCGGTGGCGAACCAGAACACTCCATTGAAATCAGTCACTGGTATTGGACTATTGAGAATCACTTTCTTGCAGAAAGAAGTCATGCCACAAGAAGAGGATATGGATGACCAACAAGACGTTGACTTGGATGCTCTCCATGTTGAATATGAAGAAGAGAGTGTTGAGTTTCAAGCAAACATCTCCTTCATGAATTTCTACACATTGAAGTCAAAAACCAAAACCAAGAAAATAAGTAAAGCATTCCCTCCCTCCGTCGCCCGCCCCAGACCAAACCTCACAAAGATCTACAAAGCAGATTGGGGAAGCTCACTGTCCCCTCATTTGATAGATCCAATAAAGATTCAGCTTGAACTTGGATCCAACAACTGAATAACTACTTCTCACTAAGCTCTATGTATGAGGAGGAAGCAATTATATTTGTGATTGTTCACCTAGAAGGAGTTGCACATGAGTGGTGGTATTATGAGCTAGTGACTCAAGAGCATAGCCTTATCACCATCTATGAAGAGTTTTGCAAAAGGTTGACCAACAAATTTGAGAAGTAAGACCCAGAGGAGCACTTTAGGGAGTTGACACAACTACAACACCATGGCTCAGTAGATGCATATGTAGCTGATCTCCAGAGGGTAGCCATGATGTTACCTAATGTGTCAAAGAGGCCTCTGACTTTTTTCTTCATTGAGAGCTTGAGAGAGCCCCTCAAAGGCCTAGTTAAGGCCCTTGACCCAGATTCATTATAGGCAGCCATAAAAAGGGGCTTGACATTGAAACCATCTAACTACCTTATCTCCCCTTCATCTAAATCATTGACATTGGAGACCACTACATCTAGTAGATCCTTCCAAGAGTTTACCCCTAGAGATGCAAGTATAGTAGCACCACAACAGTAGTAGAGGACTCCACACAAACCTTTTCCACAAATTGGGTGTTGCACCCTCTCAACCCGCAAATCACCAAGAGATCAAACACACCTTTAGGGATCAACAGCCAGGTGTCATGACCCACAATGAGATGCCGAGGAAGCAGTTATGCTTCAGTGACAAGGAGTCTTGGGACCCGACACATAGGTGGAGAACCTAAGCCATGCATGGAGGCATAAAGTGTGGAGGATGAGGTATCACCATTAGGTCTTTCATCACCACAAGGAGTCAGTTGACATCTTAGATCACCCAGCCTTTTCTCTCTTGAGGACAAGCAAATTCAGGGACTTATAATGTCCTCCTTTTTGACATTAATGGAAAGTGGGGTCTACTTCTCTTATCCATAGCATTGAGTGGTTGAATTGTTAATGTAGGAGTAGCAAATAGTTAGAACTGTAGTTAGTATCGATGAGGAAAAGTTGATTTGTGGAATAAGGCGGCTAACTTGGTCTCACACCTAGCAATTATTAGTTCAGTTTGAGTTTTCCATCACTTTGGATGGATTTGTCAGTTAAATTGCCTATGATTGAGGGACATAGGCAACATAGAGAATAGAAAGCATTGAGGAAAAACAAAAGGCACTTCTAAAAATTAAAACAAAATTCAACTTCATACCCAGGAATGTGATACTACTTTCAGTAGTTTTGGCACATGGAGACGAAAACTTGCAGGCATGTCAATCTAATTACCTTGGGGATGGAAACCCTCAAGGAGCAATTCATGGTACAAAGAGTCAGCAAGATCATACACATCATCATCAGGATCATCAAAGGCATTCAGATTTGCATGTTGAGTGTGCCCAGTAAGTTGTATTAGTCTAATAAATTTCAATTTTTATGTGTTTGAATAAAATAAATAATTTAAAAATTATCTGTCATTGGAATATTTCCAAGTTTGTTTTTGTTTGCAATTAGTTGGGGTCTTTACAATGCCTCAAACATATTAAAAAATGCAAATAACTTAAGTCTAATGTTAGAGGAGATTGTATTAGAAGTTGGAATTGAAAATGTGGTCCATGTTGTAACAGATACTACAACATATGTGGTGACAAAAAGACTACTTTAGGAAAGGCACCCAACACTTGTTTGGACCCCTGCACTACCCATTGCCTTGATCTTTTATTGGACATAGGCAAACTTGATTGGGTGAAACATATGGTGGATGATGCTAGGATCATCACCAAATACATCTACAAATCACCCTTGGGTACTTAGCATGATGAGAGATCATACCAAGGGAAAGAGTTTGTGGAGCGGGACCAGCATGGTTTGCAACTTTCTCACTTTGCAAAGCATTTCTAGTATGCCAACATCTTTGAAGCAATTGTTTGTGAACCAACAACAGTTGTACTCTTCTTATTCAAAGAAAGCAGATGGAAAGTGTGTCACAAAGATAATTTTTGATGATCTATTTACGACTAGCGCTAATGAGATCATCATCAAAATTTTAAATTGTCTCCTTTAATTTCACTTTTTCTAAATTCTAATTACAAGATATTGTTAAATTTTTTAAAGTTTTATTTTTTATTGCAACTTTAATTTGTTTGTAGGTCTCAAAGCCTTTAGTTAGGGTTTTGTGCTTGGTGGATGGGGAGCAAAACCCAATGGGTTACATTTATGAGGCCATGGACACGACCAAGGAGGCCATACAAAACTATTACAGGGGAGATAGAAGAAAATATGAACCCATTTAGAATAATATTAATAATTATTGATTGGAGGTGAAACAATCAACTCCACCAACCCATTCATGCAAGAGGCTACTACCTCAACCCCAAACTTTTCTTCTCAAATGACTTCAGGGATGATGAACTCCACCAACCCATTCATGCAGGAGGCTACTGCCTCGACCCCAAACTGTTCTTCTCAAATAACTTCATGGATGATGATGATGATGGGGAAGTTATGGAGAGACTCTCAACATGCATTGACGAGATGTTGCCTAAGGATGAGTTAAGGGGCACGATTATGAAAAAGTCACAGAAATACAAACATGTTGATAGGAGGCTATTCGCTTCACCACTACCTAAAGGAGAACCACCCAAACACCAAGTAACAAAGAATCTTAGTCTTCACTTTACTTCACTTTAAATCTTTGATGTCTACAATTATCGCTTACTTACAAACTTGTAAATGTCATCTTTGTAGCTGTTTGGTGGTAACTTGTAGAGGATTAATTGTAGCTGGTTTATAGCCTGAAGGGCATCATCATAATAACCCAACCATAAATTTTGGCATTACCCCATAGCCATATATAATTGGAAAATTGAAAAAATATCACATAAAGGGCTTAGAAATTGAAGACACTTACTAGAGATGATTGTTTGATTAATCATACCATAGTTACCAAAATTTGTAAATTAATTGTGATTTTTTAAATTGTCTGCATCAATTAATGGTGAAGAAACTGCAATTTACCTCCAAAATTGTCAAATTCATTGTGAGAATTTTGAATTGTGAATTGGCCAGGCCAACTAACAATGAACAAGCCACAATTTAACCCCAAAAATACACTAAGAAGCATCAATGCATCAATAAAACTAAGTTCCATTTGACGAATTTTAACCATTTACATAATTTCCTAAATTTTACTAGAAAGAAGCGTACATACATCAATAACAAATTAAAATAACTTTTCATTTAAGGAATTTCACTCATTTTGTCAATTTCCCAAAGTTTGCCCAATATCTTTTTCCAATAATATTTTTAGAACACAATGACTTTTTTGTGATCACAATTTCAATAATTGTGATCTACACTATTTATTCAAATGAATTCTACCATGGAGAATTTTAAAAATATTCTGTCCTGACATTTACTAGTTTTTTTCCCTAGAGAAAGATAAATGAACATTATAATATAGCATTAATATTATCTGAAACACAAACCTAGAACCAAAGAAAAAAGGCATTAAATAAACAATGCAATATTCTACAAAAAATATAGCCAAGAAACATGAAAATAAGTCAAGGAATTCAACAAATATAATACTGTGCCTAAAAAATAATTGACCAAGGGATGCAGATTTATCATTGTGTAAACCAGCACTCAACATGAGGTTTGAATTATGTCAAGAGTAAGCTCCTTGTTATTTTAATGTATATTTTTTCATCCTCGTTTAAAAAATGTCAACAACTTTACTTGTTCTCAATGGTGTACCTGGATAGAGGATGATTGTCGCAACCCATAAATACTTGCCTTTCAAACTTGCCTTTCAATATAGATATGCAGAGGGATGCTGCATCCTGTCAAACAAATGCACCCATTCAGAAAGTACCTTCGACAAGTAATAGCATAAGGATCATTTGTATATTTTACAAATTATTTACTAATCGCAAACCTTCTTCAGTATGGCTTTCATTAATGAATACATTGTTTAACATTCAACTAGGAACTGGTCCACGTAGATACATTAAATGTGATTTCTGAACAGGTGAAGTGTCATGAAATAGGCTCAAGTGAACTTCACGTAAGGAACAAAAACAAGAAGTTAATGCAGCTGTAAGAACTTAATAACAAACCATAACATGAAATATATGACCAGAGGCTATATTACTAATTAGTAAGAGAGAAATTGGAAAATTAAGAAAAGCTGAAGAGAACCATCAGTTGAAACTTTTGATATCCACCAAGACTCACAACTCAATTTCTACAAGATAGCAACGCAGGACTAAACTAAAAGATAAAGATGTATAACTCTGACAAAAGGATTCTACCAATCCATCAAGAGCTTATGGAGTCATAAAAGCAACATTTCATCACCCAATTTGACAAGTGCAAGGCTTTGGGCATAGCATGTTCAACCTAAGTTGTCTAGTACCTTGAAACCTAGAAGGAAAATTCTAGATTCAAATTATGATCGTCTGTTTGGAGTATTTTAAGATTTGCAACAAAATTGTCCTCGGTTGTGATAGAGACAGTTAAGACACGTTCTACTCTTGATGGAAATTATAAAACTTATGGCCTGCTAGGAAATTACATGACAAAAGGATGGAATTGTCATGTCAAATAAAATGGATGCAGAAATCTGTGTGCATTGGCATGCCTATCATTAATGGTTACATATTCTAGGTTACTACTATTCTAGGTTACATATTTCATGTACTGCTGTTAAAAAATCAAATTCATATTTAAAGTTTAAATTTAAAATGAAATCTTATGACATGTTTAGCACTTAAAACTAGAACTTAAATATAAATTATACCATATTAATATAGGTTACACTATATTCAATTTAATTTTTTAACATGTTAAATATTAATAATAAATATTAAATATAAAGTCTTAAACCATAAAAATGTAAAACTTTATAGCATATATACTAATAATATAACAGGATCATTTTGATGAGCTGTTGCTGAAATATTAAGAGTCAATTCAACCACAACTCACTCTCAGAGGCTCACGAACTTCTGAAAAACAGCTAGCAAAAACTTTTAACTACCTTAAATTCTTAAGGCTGAAAAGCCCAACACTGAAACTGAAAGGAATGCAGCTGACAGCAGTCACAACTCAAACTCACAGGCCCATGCACAGTGATGGAATGGCCACACAACAGTATGAGATTAGAGAGAGAAGAAGATCAGAAAGATAGTATTGAGTGCACATGGATTTCTCTGCAAAACGATGGCAGTACAGCAGCACAACAGCAGTTGTTATTAAATAATGAGCAATAAGCAAAAACAAGGTATACAGACAATAACACAATATAATATTATAAAATATTGGAGTGTCTAATTAAAAAGAGGTTCATCTCCTTGTGTAGGGATTGAGAGATGTAACTGACAATAAATAAATGTGACACTTGCCCAAGATTCTAAATACTAATAATAGCTAACATTATTACACACCACTAAGTCACTACGTGTGACTTTATTGCAAAAGGTAAACCTTATATTCTAACACCTCCTCTTAAGGCTTACAGTACTAAAAGTAAAACATACTAACGAAAGACAAAATGCACTAACAAAAAAGAAAAATAGAACCACATTCTTCAAAAGTTTTTTGTAATATCCCTTACCTAAATTGCCCTAGAAATTCAAATGTCACAAGTTAGGTTTAGGGTTTATGATTTACCACTTAGAATATCTTCAAAATTACATAATTCTTGGACTTGAGTTCTGCAGTCATAACATAAGAAAAAACATATACAAAATATAGATATACATATATACATTTTTAATCATTAGGGTTAGACGGGATTACATTGCACTCAAATTCATAAATAATATCACTAAGGAGAAATTGTGTATTCGTTATCATGCAGCTAACTTAGTTTGTTTACAAAATTCAGTCATAGAAGAGGAGGTACAGGGAGGCATGGCAGGGTGCCTTCAGTTCTCCCTCCAAGCAGTCCCCTCACCATTTTTCTTGACTGGTGAACCTAAATTTGTCAATAAACCCTCAACATGGAGATTAGGAGGAGAATTCTGCCCTTGGGTGCCCTTAGCCGTTCTCTCCCTTTCACAGGACAGTAGGGTGCCCTACTAGTTGTTCTCTCCCTACCTGTCAATGTAAAGGGTGCCTTTAGTTGTTCTCTCCCATAGTGCACATTTCCTTCTTGTCCATGTTGATAGTTTATTGCAATAATTTATGTATTATTATATATGACAGTGATATGTAATAAGTAAAGATAATTGACAGTCAATAATGATCTGACTTGATGTTCCTTATTTTATTTCTGCACGTATATTCAATAATGATTCTTATTGAATTTCTAGTTCAGTTTTAGGATTTGCAATGTATCCCTTTTGTAATGTCCCCATTTTCAGATTCTCTTGCAGATTAGTCAGAGCGGGCTTTCTGGGTTGGTGACAGCATAATCAGAGGAATATTTCGATGTCACCAGGGTGTTCGGGTGATCCAGTGGAGATGTTTGACACTTTTTGGAGGGATTTCGGACAACTTGTTCTCTTTGGTCCCCGGTAATCACTGCTATTTTTAGTAAGTGGCAGTTTGGCGTTGTTTGGGCGACTTGGCAGTCGGCTGTCGGCTCTCATAGACATTGCACTGAGCTCGGAGTTATCAGATGGTTTGTGGATCCAGTTGGCACCCTCTGAGTTGGCTCAGTTTGCTTATGGCCATTACTTACTATTTTTAGTAAGTTCGGGATTGGCACCGGAACGGAATTTTGAGAGTGGGGTTGGATTCATTTTGTCAAGACCTTTCCAACAAGCTATAGATCACTGGTTTCCGACATCATCTTGGCCTCCATTTTAAAGTCCGTAAATTAAACATTATTATTTAGTCTTGGACCTTGGTGCCTAGGCTCAACAACTTAATGTTGTTTTAAAAGAGGGGACTTTATGGGTGATGTTGAAGAAAGAATTAAAGAGAATTATAATATTTTAAAATGTATTTTCCCTCTCATGTTTTATCCCATATGCAAGAGGATTTTAGAGATTCCCAATTGAAAAAAGTATAAAAGAAGGGAAGGAGCTCTCATTTGGACATGCTTGGTTTATGATATTTTCTCTCTTATTGAGATTTGCCTGTGAGAGTTTGAGAGCTTGGCTCTAGGGTTTGTTCATGGCTATGTTGGGACGAAAACCCCTGCATTAGTCCCTTTCTTCGTGCATGAAAGATTGCATCAGGAGAGGATTGGAGGAGCTTCACTTCAGGAGCTTCATTTGTGCATTCATTGAGGTATTTTGGAGAAGTTTTGTGCTGATATGAACATCTTTGATGGAGTTTTGAGTTGCAGATTAGCAGACTGATTTCTATGAGCAGATTTGATGGAATTTGGAGGAGTTTTGTGACTGAAAACATATCTTTGGCTGGACCGTACTTCTGCAAGTACAGTCGTACCACCTTCAGCAGCACTTTGTGAGTTTTGGATGCAAACTTTGTGGAGTAATTCCTTCTAAAACAGGTCGCCACATACCAGCAATAAGTTTAGACATTATTAGAGGAGATTTGGAGGGTTTATAAAGGCATTTGTAGCTACATTTATCCCACAGCCAGGCCGTACTACAGCAATCATGTGTTTGGGATGATTTAATTGATTTCTTCATTATTTGGGGCTGCCATTGCTTGTATTCTGATTGCCTAGGGCTGGTTATTGGATTACTGTCGTTCATTGCGTGATAACTATTGTTTCTTGGGAGCTGTGAGCATTTTCCTGTGACTTGTAATGCTGGACCTCCGTCAGCATTCATATGAAGTTGTAAATCTCCATCTGGGTATGTCAATAAAATTCATATTTTGGCTCATTGCTATCTAGATAGCTGTTATTTTGTTGATATCTATTTTAGATTTTTTGGGTTTATGCTATATGCTCTTCATTTCATGTATTCAACGCAAATATCACACATGCAATATATTCAATGAAACCCTAAACTCAGAACAATCAGATAAACAAAAATTTGGCATCAAAATATATACACAACAGGGGTGTATATTACACCTTTGCTGTCCACAATAGTTTATATGACAGCATAAATATAAGTATCTCTGCAGATGGAATTCGAATGTTTTTTCTGTTGTATTCAATAATCAATAACCGATGTCTTTACATGAGACTGCTGTATATATCTCTTATTTCTTCTTGTTATACTTTTTTTATATATCCCCCTTTCATTTTATATTCGATTGTATATATTTCTGAGTATGTCCCTTCCTGTTATGTCGGAAAATGTCCCCTTGGGGGCTTTTCCCTCTTAAGGTTTAGCTCCAAGGTCCTTAAATTCATTTAGAGCATCTTGCATGATACTTTTTACTCATGATGAGAAAACTCTAAAGTCTTATGGCAAATAGAACCTAGGGGTGCTATTTTAATGATTCCTGAAAAGGGGGTGGACTTGGGCATTAGCACCCTAGTCCTACCCTATTTTGGGTCTGCCCTAAATTTAAATGTCGGTTTTATGACCGTTATTTGGGTCCTACCTAACCTAATAGGTGATTGCTCATACTAGTGGAGACTCAACTCGGTTGGTATGCCCTTCAATGTTTAGTGGTGAAGGGAGGATTTGCCTTTGAAACCTAGACCAAAACATTTCCCCGTTTTTAACCCTAAACATTTTGGTGAACCTGTGTTTTTAGACTTTTTGGCACCTTGATGAGTGTTGTGTGAAAGATTCACATTCATTCATTTCATTGCATTCGAAAAATTACAAAAAAATTGAAATTTTTGAAAAATTTGAAAAAAATGGCATCTTAGGCTTGCATTTTACCATAATTTGAATTAATTGGCATTTAATTTCTTTAAATTTTTGTTATTTTCATTAGATCTGATTTAAATTACAGAAATTCATCATTTAGCATTCACTTGCATTGCATTTTCATGCTTAAATTGTCAAAAATTGTTTGAAATTGTGCATTTTTTATAAAAACCTAGTTTTGCATTAGCTAGGGTTTGTAGATGAAATCTTGTTTCAGATTTTACTACCCTTTTCAAACACTCATTAGGACTGATTTCTAATTATAGTGTTGCATAATAGCGGTTTCCTTGAAAAATTTCATGTCTAGGGTTTGAAAACCTTGCATTTTCACTAGATTTCGCCTTATCCTCTCTCTAGATTTGCACTACAAGCATGTTGTGAGGGATTTTGCTGCATTAGTTGGCTATTATCAGGGTTATTATCTGCTGCCCCTCTTCAAATTCCTTACAACACCCTTTCTATTAAGCCTTTGCATTAAAAATTTGTGAAAATTTTCATATTTTAGCTATTTTCACTAGGGTTTGACTTAGATTGGCACTATAGGCATGTTGTGACAGATTTTATTACATTAGGTGACTGATATTACTGTCATAATCTATTGTCCATCACAATTTTTCCTCACAACACCCTTTCTCTTACTCATTTGCATTGAGAATTGTTGAAAAATTGCATATTTTGGCACATTTTCACTAGGTTTTGACTTGTCATCACTCAAGACTTGCATCAAAAACGTGTTGTGAAAGATAATGCTGCATCATTGGACTGTTATTAGGCATATTATTTGCTGCCCTATTGAAAATCTTCACAACACCTTTCCTTTCATTCATTTGCATTGGAAAAAGTTGAATAATCAAGCATTTTAAGTCATATTCATACATAGTTTTGCATACACCATGGATTCTTCTCATCATTCATCTTTGGAAGATTTGAGTACATTATGAATTATGATAACTTTTGCAAATTCACTAATAAACATCCTCAAGTCTTGCATCAAGCATACATCTATGGTATTGACATAAACATGAGCACTACTTGTGATATCCTTCGAACAATAGCCTACTTTGAAAGCTTTCTCACTATCACGGCTGTTTTCCCTTCAATCTTGGAAAATCTCACTCATTTCATTTCTGAAAATAATCATGGGGAAAGTAGTAGTGTGTTGTACCCAATCAAAAAAATTTGCTTCATTAAGCCATTTTGAGCAAGTCTAGAAAATTTTTCAGCAAAAAAGTCAAAAAGTCAAAATTTCTTTCTAAAAATAGACGTCAAATTAGGTTTTTTGGGTTTCTTGAAATATGGATGCTGACAAAATTTTCTAAAAATAGAATCTCCGATTCAAGTGTTGCACTTGATTCTCATTGGCTGATTTTACTTCACGATCAACGTGGTCCAGACGGAATCTGCAAAAGGTCAAGTTTTCTCTACTGGGTCAATTCTGCTTTTACAGAAGACAAAGCATGAGCTCTGAAGTCATCAATGGAGGAAGCTCATCTGCCAGAGCTCGTTTTCGAGTTTTCAACGTTGTTTCGACGACGCAGAACTGACGAACAGTTGTCGATTCGATGAACGCAAAACAGAGCAGGGTCAATCCAGAGTGAGGTGAAAATTTGAAAATCATCAAATTTGGCTAACTCTGGAGAATCCAGGCGCCCCTGGAGGCTAGGGGCGCCCAGTTGCACCAGTGTTAGAATTTTTTTCTCGTTTTTCAAGAAAATGCAAGAAATGTCTCCGTTGGTCAATTCCGAGGTGAATAAAAGCAGTCATTTTGGTCGTCAAGCCCCAAAAAGCTAGAAATCACACTAGATGTACCCAGGCTGCCCAATTCATTCGCTATCCAGTGGCAGTTGGCTGACAAATCGTCGAAATCGACATCAGGAAGCAGTTGTCGGCACGCAAAACAGAGCAAATTGCAAGTGAAAGTTGGAGATCAGGGAAATGGTTAAGGCATTGGATTCCAGGCGCCCCTGGAGGCTAGGGGCGCCCAACTTCTCATGTGTTAGATTTTTTTTACTTTTTTCGAGAAACGTCAAAAATGCCTCCGTCAGCTCGTTCCCAGTTGGTCAAACTTGGTCAAACTCGGTCAAATGTCGATAAAAGCTAGGATTTCATCACAGATAGTTCAAGCTACTCAGATCATCCCCTGTCCTGCCTTAGCAGTCATCCAGACGACCAAAAACGAAGATCAAATAGGAGTTGTTGGCACGAAAATCGAGAAATGGCATGAAAATTGAAAATTACCAAAAATTTTCTAAGGCATTGAATCCTAGGCGCCCCTGGAGGCTAGGGGCGCCCATACCCACCAGACTTAGAATTTTTTTGAGTTTTTTCCGAAAAACGTAAATCTTCCTCCGTCAGCCTGGTCCAATTCACAGAAGATCAGTTTGGCATGTTTCTCGAGGCAGACAAAGAGTACAGTCAGCTCAGTTTTCATCAGGCCTGCCTATCTGCCAGATCGTTAAACTCAATTTTGTCCAAGCAGACAGAAATCGATAGCCAAACAAGGGTCCACAACCACCGGAACGCGCACACAAATCGAAAAGTTGAAAAAATTGCAAAATTCAGAAAAATGGTTAAGGCATGAGAATCCAGGCACCCCTGGAGGCTAGGGGCGCCCAAGTTCACCAGAGTTAGAATTTTTCCGTGTTTGCCAGTGTTTTCCGACAGTCATTTCCAGAACTTTGTCCGACGGCAGTTTCCAGAAGTCAGATTTGCAGTTGAAACGACGTCAGATCGTCTGTCCGAGGCTGGGGATGGAATCACAATTGATAGGTCTCTAAAATGTCAGAATCAGTCAGCTTTTTTAGTCAACGGTGACGTTTTGTCATCTTGTTGAAGTCGGAGATAGGCCATACTTGAGTCAAAACGAGTGCAAAAGTGTCGAATATGGAAGAAAATTGACTAACACTTTTGCAAACTCACGTGTTCGATGACATCATCAAAAGAAGATATTTTTTGTCATCTTATACATAAAGCCATAGGCAGCTACAAAATAGGGATTCCTCCTATTTGAAGACATCCACTTGGATTTGCGCTTTAAAAGTTGCTTTCTTCATGGATGAGATCCAAGTTTTATTCTTTCACAAAGAAAATTGTTTTTTCGCCCTAAAGATCTATAAAGACAAGCCTTTGGCTTGTTTATTTCATTATCTTTTGCAGGTTGCATCCAGAGGAAAGATTTTTATTTTCTTTCAACGAAGATTCGAAGGCTCAAACGAAGTGTTTTTTCAGCGTTCTTCATAGTTTTGGGTTGAGAAAGTAGGGAGGCACGCTTTTTCAGGGTCTTTTTTTCTAGGGGATCATTTTTCAAAAACAGGGTCAAAGCTTTTTCAAATTTCATCGAGATGGGTCCATCCAGAATTTCATCCTCTTGAAGATTGAGAAATTTGCTTTTTTCGGGAATCTACTTTTTTTGCTGTTTTTTCGAGAAATCCTCTGCTTTTTCAGAATCCGACAAACTGGGTTGCTTCAGAACGGAATTATCTACAAAACCCATGTGCAAGCTTTTTTTGCTCGGAATCTGCTTTTCAGAAGAAATCAGCAAAAAAATATCAATGGATAACATCACCATAAAACAAGAATGTAGATGAGGATGTGATTTAAAAGAAAGCAGCTTTAAATCAGATGCTTTTTGTTTTAAAGTATTTGCTTTCATCCAAAGCTCATCCATTCTTTATTTAGAAAGAAATCACTTTGTATTAGTTGGAGTTTTCTTTGCTTTAAAGCAAATTGCTTTAAAGCGTTTGTTAGTTGTAATCTTTGTCTTAGAATAGAAATAAAGCTTGTGAGTTAGCAAGTTAGTTAGGGTTAATCGAGGAGATTTTAGGGTTCCCTACTCCTTTGATTTAGTATGAATAAGGGCAGCCTTGCCCATTGTAAATGGAGCTACTTTTGTGATGGCAAATTTGTTGTGCCTATTCTAGCCTACAAATTTTGTTATTCCAAGTGTTTGTTCATTCTGTGTAATCTGTCCTCCAGTGTTTGATCGCTTGCTATATGCCTGCCTTTGCTACAGTATTGCTGTCCTGGAGTTGTGTTAACTTTATGATATTGAATAGAAGTCTCATGCCTATTTTTGCTCTGATATTCTCTCTCGGATCATCAAGTTTTGTCGTCAAATGTGTGGCTTTTGTAACTTTTATTTCAGCTTTCATCATTAAAATACTATGAGTCTTGTGATGTAAATCTGGGAAAATTTTACTTAAGTTGTGTTAAAACAATTATTCCTTGTCTACTTTTAATCCCTTTGCTCTGAATTTACTTAGGAGATTAAAAGCGTCATTAGTTTAAGCCTAGTTGTAGTAGAAGTTTTAAAAAGGAAAAAACCTCTTCTGCAGCGTTTAGAGTTTTATAACCTTGTGCTCGCAGCTGAGAATCAAAAAGAAGATAGGCGAAATTTGTTTTATTTATCTTTTCAGCGAACATCAACAAAAAGGGAACTCCCCCTTCCAATAGGAGAGCAATTTATCTGTGCATAGCTGTCCATTTCCAACTCGCATTCCAGAGGTGCGAATTGAAACGCCAACATAGTGAAAACATCATTGCCTATCTCCCTTAGTTTCATGACGACATAATGGACATTCTTTCTGAGACTTATGAGAATGATATAGCACTGGATGATTCATCAAACAAAGAGACTTGTCCCAACATAACCCCACTTAGTGAGGATATTTTGGCACAAGAAGTAGATATCATTGACACATTCCTTAATACTACTCTGCCATCCCTTCCTCCTCTACCTAGCCAAGATGATGCTTTGGATGATGCAGATTCCCTTTGTGAACATTTGCTTCAACCTGCTGAAACTAAAAATTTACCACCGATGTTCAACAACTTCTCAACTACATCTTAAACAAAGAAACAGATCATGCACCTTTACCTGAACCTTCACATACCTTGGAAAACAATGAAATTTCACACAGTATTGAAGAACAAACTATCCCTCAAACCCAAGTTATTCCAACACCCTATATATGGACTAACTTTTCCGGTCCCTCAACAACCTCATTCAATTGGAAACAAAATTATAAGAGCTCCTATATCACCACATTTTACCGACACAGAAAACCGCGATATCCCCTCTCTACCATCATTAATATATACCTTCCCTACAAGGATACCCTTACAAGCTCATGAACATGTGGAAGAGATAAGAGATAAAACTTTAACCATTAAAGTAAAGATCAAGATCCGTGATGACCGCTAGCCCGGTTGTCCCTACAAGTAAGTATTTCTAACCCTTTACCTCCATGTTGTGTTTCCCTTGTGATGTGTTATGTGTTGTTTAGGCCTCCTAGGATGACCCTTGATACTCTTGTAAGGTCAAGGATACCAGGAGACCGCCTCTGTCATGACCCTTCTTCTATTTGTATCATCCTTCTACATTGCTTCTCCTCTATTTGGATTGTTGTGTGTTGTGTCTTATGGACATAGCGTTGCAGTTGGTGACTTGGGGGAACCGTCCTACATGACTGTCCCTAAGGCACTTGTTTCTCCTCTCTTGATTTATTGTTTCCCTTCCTCTAGTGGTTCTATCTAGCGGGCGGATGACCAAAAACATATTATACTGATACGAACCTAGTGTCCCTTCGGCGAGAAATCAAAAAATGGACCTAGTCCATACATGACGATGGGGTTGATATATATTATCCGACGCTTGGCTAGTAGAATCACTCAGTGTGATCTTGATGTTGTCTTATCACACTTACAAAACATAACAATACTGCTGCTCCGTGCACTTTGTCTATCTTGGATCTTGCTTTCCTCGGCTTTCTATGTGAATGATCATATGCATTGTTGATTATCATGATTATATGGATGCTAACACCTTTTCTTGTAGGAAATTGTGTTTGTGGGAACATTCAACGATCGTAAAGTACATGTCACCTCCGAGGGGCATGGGCTTTGCGAGAGCTCGTGTTCCCTTGTGTGGTTTCTTCCTACCTTAACGTGCTTGATATCGATACACAATATCAACCACCTTAAGGTGGGGGCATATATAAGGTAAGCTGTCTGATTTAGATGCTAGCAAAGTGTGTTTGTAAAACTTGAATCTATTGCAATCATTTAAGCCCTCTACGGAGGCGGGATATCGCATATATCGTTTTATCTTAAGCCCTCTACGGAGGTGAGGATGGTGTATTTCTCGAGGAGATTGCACATCCTGTCATTTTCTAAAAGTCCTCTGCAGAGGCGGGGAGCGAATCTAAGACTATCTTAACCCTTAAGCGTGTCTTCGGCGATTGTTGTGGCGAAGCCCAATCATTGATGTGTGCTTGTAATGTGCCTGAGATGGCTGCGAACCTAGCAATAGGTTTCTTCCATCGCTTGTCTATCGTGTTTTCTCCGTGTCTTCTATGTGTGTGTGTATGGCGTGTTTGTTCCCAAGCATAGTCTAAAGACCGGTGGCGATGAGTCCCTCCTATGCTTTGGGATTTGTATGGCGTTTGTTCTCAAGTGCAGTCTAAAGACTGATGGCGATGAGTCCCTCCTGCACTCTGAGATTTGTATTGTGTGTTTGTTGCCCCATGTGCAGTCTAAAGACCGGTGGCAATGAGTCCCTCCTGCACTATGGGTTGTGTGTTTACTTTTCTTGTACTTGCATTTGCATTTCATATATGAGAAAAAGAAAAAAGAAATAATCACTGCATTCACTGTGTTTTTGTGTCTTCAATGTTGTCTTCTCTGTGTTTTGCATGACTATAACTATCTTCTCCGTGTTTTGCATGTCTGTTACTATCTTCAATGTGTTTGGCATGCCTTCGCCATGCTTGGTGTGTTTGCTGTGTTTGTTGACCTTACTTTAATGCATGTATTGGCCTTCTATTTATACATACATTAAAGTGGGGGCTAAATGTTATGTCGGAAAATGTCCCCTTGGGGGCTTTTCCCTCTTAAGGTTTAGCTCCCGGGTCCTTAAATTCATTTAGAGCATCTTGCATTATACTTTTGACTCCCGATGAGAAAACCCTGAAGTCTTATGGCAAATAGGACCTAGGGGTGCTATTTTAATGATCCCTGAATAGAAACAAGGGGGTGGACTTGGGCGCTAATGCCCTAGTCCTGCCCTACTTTGGGTCTGCCCTAAATTTAAATGTCGGTTTTATGACCATTATTTGGGTCCTATGCCGACATCTCAAGTTTCAATTACGAAATTATTAGCGGGAATGTTTATAGTTGCATATATAAGCATGATTAGGTTTCATTTGCAAACTAAATGGACTTTATGCCTACTTGTGATTATAGAGCATTCAAAATATTCATTGTGTTGCAAAGCAGAGCATTGTTATTGTGTTTGTATTTGTCAGATTTGGCTCTATCTCCTCATGGCATGAAGAGCATCTTCCTTCCATGAGATCTACACTTCAAGGTGATATCTATTGTGTTTTCAATTATTTATCATTTGGATTTTTGCCTCTATCCCGCCGGGATACGCACTCTTATCTGACAACAGTGTTCAGAAGACTTGAATGTCTCTCCAGGGCTTGACCGAAGCAAGCCTCTAAACACCACAACCCCCTCCCACACTCCTTTGTGATTGCAAGTTACAGGTACCGAGTTTTGCGGAGTGGAGTGGCAGAAAGGAGGTTGCAGACAATAGAGATTCAGGATTTGACAAGCAGAGGACTCCAGTGAACATTTCGAGACAAGGGCATTAGTCCCTATGTCCTCCATTTTCCCTGAGGCAAAAACGGAAGATATAGTACAGATCAGTGTCGGAAGAAGATCCAGATACCGTGACGAAAACTGTACCTTGGACTAGGGCGTTAGTCCCTGTGTCCCCGACTGTTTTGCTTTCCGAACTTCGAAAAACAATGAGTTAGATATCTTTGTCCTTCACCTTGGTCTGAAAGGACTTGCCGTAATTCGATAATTTGCTTACCGTTTTGCATATTTAGGGTTTTAAGTGAAATTGAGCATTAAAGTGAGATATTATTTGATACATTTGAACTTCCACATCGTTCCAAGTGGCAACCTAACCTGATAGATGATTGCTCCTACTAGTGGAGACTCGACTCGGTTGATATGCCCTTGAATGTTTAGTGGTGAAGGGAGGATTTGCCTTTGAAACTTAGACCAAAACATTTCCCCCTTTTTAACCCTGAACACTTCCCAAGGAAGGCAACTTGACAAAGGGAGGCGTTTTTGTCAACAAACTCACTTTATAATTTAATTCTGCCTTTTCATAACAAATCACTGCACTCCTATAATCGCTGCTTGTTATGTATGGTAATCACTTGCATCATAATTGCATCTCTCTATACAATGATCATTGTCTTAAGATTATTGTTTGATTGCTGCTTTCTCTTAAACTAATTGCTGCTCTCATTCATGATCGCTTCTCAATATACAATTGTCGCTGCCTTGAAGATATAATAATCGCTATTCCTTAGTATATTAAATTTACACAATATAATCACAATCGCTGATGTATGAAACATTGAATGAATCGTATATACTGCTTGTATTAGTTATTTTATTTACATTACTATCATAAGACTTTTGTCTTATATATTGATCAATCTCTCATTTGCTTCAACAATATTATATGTTGTCATATAACATATATTAATTGTTGCTATCTTTAATTGCTCCACATAATATATAAATCGCTCCTCTAGTCGCTTTTGAGAAGTCGGCCAGCTTAGAATCGTTATTTAATTTTATGATTTTTTTTCTTATTTCGGGGGCATGACACTTTTCTTTGAAAACAGTTCTTGGACTAGATAGAACTCCATCAAGCTGCCTTGTAACCCTTATAAAGGTGTAGCTCCTGAGTTGAACTCCTAAGTTCCTAGATTTCACCTACGTAATGACCGCCCTATAATTTTTTTTTTTAAAGTGTAAAGCTACAGCCAACACTGAATATCATAAATCTCCATAACATAACAAACCCATTAAACCAAACTGCTGCATTGATGGATTTTCAATGACAAATATGAAGGATACAACCAAATAAACAATTTGCAATAATACCCAGATGGTCTGTTTAACATATGGCCATTAATCTCACACACCCAATAGCTGCAATATTAATATTCAGATCTGAACAATTTATTACAGCTAGTCTAATGGTTGTTCTAAGCCCAGAATTATTCTAACAACAGAAATACATGAAGAGGAAGCATAAAACCACATACCCAGAAATTATATTCTTCAAACTAACACATTTCAAACATGCCCAGAAGCTGTAAATGATAACAGATCTTCCACAAGGTTTGCTACAGCAGGCTGGTCCATACAAAAATTGCTTAACGCCTTCAAAACTCCATTTCTCCTTCCGGCTTAGGGTTTCAAAGAGTGAATGACACTAAGGCGCCTCCAAATCTGCATAAATACCTCCAAAACCCTAGGCGACCCGCCCTAGGAATCCCACGCCTTGGTTTTTAGCAGTACGGCCTGATTTGGGAGTGGTACAGCCCTCTTAGGGAGTAATAAATCTGCAAAATAAACTCTTCAAACCTACAATAATCTTCTTCAATATCTTCTATAATCTCTCTTTCAAATTATCATTCGAAGAATCTCGATATTTTGCAATGAAAACCTCTCCGCAACGAATCTACAAACTCCACAATAAGCACCAGCATAGCCTTTGAAAGAAACTATCAGCAATCAACCAGGGCAGGCCTTCAACTACCACAGTTGATGTTCTCTGTGAGGGTTTTCATCCTCACAAAGCTCTTGGATTCAAACCAACAGCATAACCCTTCTACAAAAATTCACACATACCCAAATGAGCTCCCAAAAAAAATGTTTTTATCCTTCCTCCCAACACCCATGCCCTCCTTGGGAAATTAAAACTATTTACTTTATTAAAATTCCCTTATATCTCCCCATGTTGGATGCCCCCCTTTTGATTTAAAATATTTACTTAACTTTAAAACATCCCTTATGTCCCCTAGGCGCCAACTTATAAAGTCACCTTTAATATTTTAAATAACGCTAAGTTAAATATTTAATTTAACTTAATGTCATTAGCATTAACTAAAATAATACCTTTGATCGAGATAAACACCAAACCAACCTCAAATGTCCACCGCCATCACATGCTGAAGTCGGTGCCAAAACGATGACTTACTAAAAATAGGCACGGGCTCCTAAAAATGTGGAACACCAACCAAGTGTCTGAAACAGGATATGAAAGTGCCATTGCAATCTTTACTACCAACTGAGCTCAATTCCAACAAGAGAAATGCCACATATGCATGTCCATGACGTCTCCAAGAACTACGAAGCTCCCTAACCATCCAGTATTAGCCTATGGGAACCCAAGTGATAGGCTAATTCCCACCAAACTGTCGAAGACTAGAGAGGGAACATTACAACCTCCCCAAACTCCCGAATTACAAATCTTCCAAATTATTGGACAACCTTCAATGTTGAGCTACATCCACAATGCTCCATCAAGTTGTCTCATGACCTTTGTATGGGTATAATTTCCAAGGTTCATGTAATGTCCCTTTTTAGGATATTCTTGATTTCTTTACCTGCATACAATAATAACTACTCGAAAAGGACATTAGAAATATTAAAGATCAATAAATTAAGATAGTATTTAGTTCATAGGATCATTCATATTAAATTCATCTATCATAGCATAATTAATCATGAGATCAATACTTCATAACATAAATAATGAGATCAAATCATCATAGCATAATCAATATTTGGTCCAATCCATCATAACACAATTCCTCAAGCCAATCCCATAATGAATTCCTTAGGAATACTTGCAGCTACTAGTCCACCTTGGAGGCTGGTCATCCTCCTTGATCAAGCCCAAGAGTACTTAGTCGCCTCCCAGCCCACGAGTGTCTCATCTCGGGGTGGCGTGCTTGATAATATGCATGAAGACCGCTATTCCAACAAGCCCGGGAGCACTCATACGCCTCCCAGCCCACGAGATAACTAACTCGGGGTGGCGTGCTTGAAGGGGCCTATTGGTACTTCACCATCTCGTGAACTCAGAAGGGCCATTCTTCCTACTTGCAAAACATCTCCCTAAATTCAATTGGATTGCTTAGGAATTTGTTCGATGGTTGATACAATGTACCTCTTGATGGATTTCAAGTTCGGTTCAAGGATTGCAGTATATCCTTCTTTGCTGTTAACACTTGTTGTATAGCAGATATATATACTTGATATATTTATTTTTCCTTGATTCTTATATGACTTCCTTCCATTGAAGATAGCTTCCTCTGATTGCTAATTGATATCTCAGATATTTGCTGATTTGATTGATTCAATAATAGAATTATAGAACAATAGAAAGATAGAATAATAGAAGGATAGAATAATCGAATGATAGAATGATAGAAGAGTAGAAGGATAAAATGAAAGAACGATATAATAATTGAATGATGGAATAATAGAATGATAGAATGATATAACGATAGAAGAATAGAATGAAAGAATGATATAATAATCGAATAATAGAATGATGGAATAATAGATTAATAGAATGAGAGGATGATAGGGTTATAGCATGATAGAATGGCTGCAATAATAATTATCTGCTGTTATCAATCATTGCATATATATATCCCTGCTGATCTATTCCTTGCAGATTTATCTCTACCTTAGATATATATATATATTTCTGTTGTAATTCTTTTTATGTATCTTTTTATATTTTTGCTTGATATCTTTTTATCTTCAGATCTGTTGTATACTAGAATGATTTACATTGTATTTGTCTTGCTTTTCAACACACCACTTAACTCTCTTTCATATCTGCACATAGGGAGGCGATTATTTGAAAAGATGCATCTCTCGGTGAAAGGAAAACAACCCCATATGTCTTTGCACCTCTTCAAACTCATATCTGCGCCTCTTTAAAAGGGCGGATGTTTAGAGAGGAAGCGACCCTTAATACTTTCTTTGAAACATAGGCTCTTTCCTCATAAGTGTCGGCCACCTTTTCTTAAATTATTTTATGTATTGGTTGGCCACTTCTTATTTACTAACTTCTTTAAATTGTTTTATGTATTGGTCGGCCACTTCTTATTTATTTTAACTTTTAAATCGCTGCCTTAGACTTTAAGTCTGCCACACTTAAATTGATTTTGTTTGCTTAAAATCAAATGTAACCTTGGCACCAATGTAATCGGCTCAATGAAATAGTTTAAATCTTTAATTTAAACTACAATTCTAATCATTGTAATGTCCCTAACAAGTACGAGACATTTCAATTCACAAACTCCTAAACCAACTAGGCAACCATCCATGTTGAGCTTCATCTACACTAGACCCCTCCCTATTTTCAAAGTGTGGGTTTCTTAAAATACGTATACTTCATTAATGAATTCTTCACCATTGTAAGCATCCAGTGGATCTTCAACAATGGCTATATTACCTTCATTTGGTTTGTCTTTGAGCCTTCCCTTGAGAACATCATGGCTCAAATTCTACAATTCCAAGCTATGTGACCCATTTTCTTGCAATAGTAACATACAATCTCCCCGTTGTCTTTTTCTGATCTTCTATGATTGTTTCTTGAGTATAATGCACTCTCATGTTGAGGATCATCTTCTATATCTTCTACACTTGTTCTCTTTTCTTCAACTAAGAGAGCTGAAATCATATCTTCTAGAGTTTGAATGATAAGCACACGGTGATACTGAGAGGGGGAGGGGGGTGAATCAGTATCAAACAAACTTTTGCTTTTCCAAACTTAATCAATCACAGCAACTACACATATGCAAGATCTAGCAATTAAGAACACAAAGAGAACACATGATTTACGTGGAAACCCTTGCAGGAGAAAACCACGGCAAAATATTGCTTATATAAAGATTGATTCTTCTTCTGTAGGCACCAACCTACTTCTCTTACAATTCTTCCTTTGTGGGCACCAACCCACTGGAGACACCAATCTCTAGGCACCAACCTACGAATTCTTCAATGGATGATCTCGTTCGCTTTTACTCACAATCTAATTTCTACTTCTGATTTTGTATGATGTAAATCTTTCCTTTTTAGATCAAGTTCACACACATATACTTTCTTCCCTCACAAATCTAATCACACTTCCTTCTATCTCAAATCTGATTGAAATCATGCACAACTTTTTTACACAAAACTGCTCATAACATGGCAATATCTTCACATAAATTTCTGCTTATATCATCTTCATATTATCACACACATTTCCTTTCAAAACAAATCAGATTTGCACTTCATTTTTCTGCCCCTTCTCTTCTCTCAATTCTGCTCTAAACTCAAAAAATAAAACATTACATTGCTTGCCTTCCAATCACTTCTTCACTCTCCTCTTATATCTCTTCAAGAGGAGCAATAGTCACCACTTTTCAACACATACAACTCTTCAAGACTAATCGCTGTCCCTTCACAAATAAATCTCTGCTTTTGGATAATTTTAACTTGCTGTCCCTTCATACAGAAATTCGCACCATTTCATAAGTCGCACTAAATATCATTAAGAGTAAATCGCTGCTTGTATTTTATCCTTACCACTCCACTTATATATATATGATGGGCGCTCTATTAAGGAGAGGTCGGCCATGCTATAAGAAACAATTTTAAATCTTTAATTTAAAATGTTTATCTAACCAAGGATGGTCGGCTATCAATGTAGTCGAGCACTTCATATGTATTGCACCTCTTATGAACTCTTTAAACACTGCTTTGTTAATAGTCGCTGCCATTATATACTTAGTCATCGTCCCCTTATTGTTATTCGCTCCTTCATAATTATCCTTTCACATTAACTTGGTTAATATATATGAAAAGCTTTATCTAGGTCGGCCCTATTGGCACCCAAAAAAACTAGTTCCCATTATCCCCATTTTGCCCCCAAAACATCCAGAAGTCTTGTGCAAAATTTCTTAGCAAATGCCTCCATTGGATAGAGAATTCAATTCTAAGCAACTTTGCCTTTTGAACCATCTCAAAATTCCTTAAAATAGAAAAGTTATGCTTGATCAAAGTTTGGCCATTTGTGTTTTTGCCTTGGTCAAAATTGGTTTCTCCCCTTAGAATATTTTCCATGTTTTGCCTTTGTCGGCAAATCGGCTTTTTTTGAAACTCGTGAACTTTTCTAGAGTTCGACTTTTAGCCGATTCGCCGATAAGGCGACAGCAGAGCAAAGGAGACAGTTGGCAGCAAAGAGACAGAAAACAGGCTGGCGGCAAAGTTAAAGAATGAAGCCCTTTGTCGGCGAATGTTGTTGTTAGCGAACTTGTTAGTTCGCCGATGGCGGATTTCGCCGACAAAGGAAGGAGGCTACCACGGCATAAAATTTCTAAGGCATGGGATTGCGTTGTCAACGAAGTTGGAGGTTCACGAACCTCCAAGTTCGCTGACGAGTGGTTCGCCCGACGGCTAGTTCGCTGATAAGGCTAAGGAAGAGAAAGGCGAGGCTTCCAAAGTTTGCAATTCTGCAAAGTTGTCGATAAGGCAAAATTGACTAAGGCATGAAAGGAAAAAAGGTGTGCTTGTCGGGGAATTGGCGAAGTGCCGAACTAAGTGAAAAGTTCAGGGTTTCGTAGGTTCGCCGATATGGCATTTTGCCGACATGGAGAAATGGCTAAGGTAAAGATGGTTCGACAAATGGCACTTTTGCCGATAAGGAATAAGCATAAGAAAGGGCCTTGGGTTCGAGAAAATGCAAATTCACCGATAAAGGCGAAGAGATGTGGCGGAGGCTTGGTTCGACAAAAGTAGGATTTGCCGACAAGGCAAATAAGACGAGGAAGCCAAGTTCGTGATTCTTCATTTTTGCCGATATGGCAAAAGGGGCATAAAAGATGAAGTGAAAATTGGCTAAAGCAAGAAAGATATCGGCAAATCCAAAGGAGAAGGAACTAGCGAACTAGTTCGAAATTGTGGCGGTTCGTCGATAGGCCTTTTCACCGACAAGGCGATAAAGAGGGCAAAAGGGAGATGAAATAGAAAGTTCAACAAAAGGCCTTTTTGCCGATAAAAAAGAAATAGCGCCACAGCCATTGGTTCGCCAACGGGGCATTTTCGCTGATAAAGGAGTTGGTTCGGCATGGGTCCTTTTTGCCGACAAAGCCACAAGTTCGAAGAAAAGCAAATTTGCCGATTGAAAGGCAAAGGCCAACAAGTTTGAAAAGGAAGACTTTTGCCGATAAGGCAAATAATGGAGATGAGGAGAGTTCGGAAAAATGGTTTTGAACTATTGAAATCGTCGATAAGGGCGATAAAGGCTCAGGTTCAGCAAAGTGGAAAGTTGTTGATAGAGTGAAAAGGCAAGGTTTGCCGACTAAAAACAGAAAGAGAAGAATTATGTGCTGCCCCTTGGTTCTGAAAAACGCAAAATTGCCGATAAGGCAAGATAGTGAAAATGAAGAAGATTGGTAGATAAGGTGTGAGAAAGTGCAGAAAGGTACAGTCAGCGATCAGATGGCTTAAGATAGAAAATATGATCTACACATTGAGAATGTTGTCAACGCCTAAATTAGACAATTCCCTGAATGTATGCCATGATTTCAGGGATGGAAAAGCTGATTTGTACTCAGACTTTAGTGATTCTGCAGAAATGTGCCATGCAGGTAGCTGAAATAGTGATTTTCTTCAATGCATAGGTACATTTGAAGGAAAAATCAGATATTGCAGCTGTCTGGGCCTTCCCTCTTTAATATTTTGGCACACCAAACGTGCAAGCAAACTTCCTTCTGACATTCTCAGAGTTGCAGGGCGTGGGCTTTTCTTCCCAGCGTGCAAATCTTCTGACAGGGGTTTGCTTGTTGACTGAGTTTCAACGCGTGGGACTGCACAAAATTGTATTGCTATATATACATGTTTTTCAGATGTTTTGAAGGATGGTCACTGAGCCAATTGTCTGGTTTGCAATGCCTCAGGAGAGTTTCAGGGCTTCAAATCAAGCCAGTCTGGGTAGTAAATGGAGAAATGTGTTTTGATGCAACGTAGGAATATATTGTAAAGCATATTTATGCATTGATATGTCTCTATGGCCATTTGTAAAGATTCGGGAGAATGTATAATCGCAATTGTATGTTTTCCTTCACCACATTTGCTGGTGTGATTGTAATAGAGATCTAATAATGTGTGACAGCATTTAAGATCAATACAAGCTTTGTTTTGAGTCATCTCTTTGTTGCAAATGGGTCTTTATAGTTTGGTTCTAGACCATTAAAAATGTCCATTATGTGAAATATAATATGAGAAATGTATGTGAATACATTTTGGTATTCTGTTGATGCTGATTCAAATCTTTTCTTCCCTGTTTATTGCTTGACTCAATTGCCCAATAGAGTAGGCACCGGTCCATATTGTAGAGGGATCAAACACTTTCAAAATCAAACAAATCTTTCACTTGTGATTCAGGGTAAAAACCACTTTTCCTGTGCATGTACATTCGCATAGTTGAATCAGCTTAATGAGAGGCATGTGCAGCCAGTTTGTCTTGATCTAGTGACAGTTTTCGGGTCAAGTGTACATTGGGTATGGCTGTATATGTTTATTTGTATTTCATTTCATGCCTCTAAGAGTATCCCTCCTAGGTCTGGCTGAGCCTGAAGTGCAGAGGAGTCTACCCACTCCTGTAGTTGGTCAAAATTCCCCTTTACTTGTTGATAAACCTATTTCTTTCACCTTGATGACAATCCCTGGCCTGGATGTTTTAGGAATGTTTTAGAGTTTTGGGTTGGAGTTATTTTGGGAACCAACAGGCCCATAATAATCAATGAAAATATTTGATTTCTTTTTAAAAGTGGCACCAAAACAATGAAGGTCGGTCAACTTATCATTATTCTTCAATCTTCAAATCTTCTTAAAGAAAGAAGTCGGCTAGCATAAATGCACATGTTTATTTAAATTTGAACTTCAAAACTTAACATCATACTATGAGGTCGGCCTCTATATTATATCCTTAAATATATTATATCTATAAGATCCCTTACAAGATCTGCCCTAATATTCTGATTTTTGTTTCTGATTTCTGCACTTTTAGAATTCTGCTCCAAACTCTAGAATTCTGATTTATTTTTCTTATCTCAAATAAACATGGACAGCGAACATATATGCATCCCAATGCTCAAATAATATAGCAATAATGAACCCTTATGATTATACCTTCAATCATGAACTCATCCAACAATATATGACATAAAAATGCAAACATATATATGGAACAAATCTGATTTCTAAATTAATCAGTCTGCTGCTACAAATCAGAACTTCTGACTATCCAATTACAACAATCATATAGGCTCAAACATGCCCAAATACATCTCAGAATTCTGCCATTACAAATCAGACCAAAATGATATAGAATGATGCTCCACAAACCCTGTACAATGATGGCGCTCGGGCTGCTGCTGTAGTTAGGGTTTAGAAACCCTCAATGATGATGAAATAGCCTCCAAAGGCCAAGTCACCCTCCTCTAGGTGTGGCGCTCCAAATTAGGGCAAGCCCTAACGCAATAAACACGCAAAATGCCACAAGAATGATCCTCCAAATGTGGCGCACAAGTCTAGGGTAAAACCCTACTGCCAAATGAACACAAATGCCACAAGAAAACCTCCTCCAATGCTGATCCAAAATCTGAATATGCAATCAAGCTCTTCTCCTCCACAAATCTCCAATGAAATGCAATTATGAGCTCCATATGAGTCCACCTCCAAAGTGTGATTGGGTTTTCATCCAATCCACTTATCTTCCTTAGGGTTTCGTCCTAGGAAGGTGCTGAACCAAATGGCAGCCAAGAGATAAATCCTTATATTTATATGAGCTCAAAACTCCTTATATTTATACATGGTTTTATCTCCTCAAGATGGCCAACCTCATGGAATAATTCCTTTTTATTTTCTTTTTATTCTTTTCTCCCTAGGCTGACCTCCTTTTGGGCGCCAACATAAAGAAATGACCTTATCTTATTTTATATAATTTTCCCAACTTGGGCAAACCTCCATGGGAACCAATAAATGCATCCTTTGACCTCTCCTAGGTCGTCCACCATCAAAAGAAATTATTTTGCAATGTTTTATATTTTCTAAGGCATCATAAAAATACCCAAGGTCATTTCCCATCATCAATAAGCCCAGCAAAATTAGTTAAATACATGATCTAACTAATTAGAGTATTCCCTTGCTTCTTCGACCTAGCCCACAGGAATAAAATAGGCTAGCCGACTCTGAAGGGTGATCACTCGGAAAAAGGGGACATTACAATATCCTTATCATTCGTAATTTGAGTCGGCCACCATTAATAAGACTCTTCACACTTTCTCCAACATATACATATCTCTAAGTCAGTCTTCTAATTTCATCATTTCTCTTCAATGAGAATATATAACGAACTATTCTTATTTTGCTTTGACATCAATGACTTCGTGCATTTGACATCAATGACAACATATTCCAAAAATCTCCACAACAAACTCTTTGGCATCAATGACGACCTTGTCCACCTTTGACATCAAAGACAACACTTCCAACATTGAGAAGGTATCTAATTGAGAGTAAAAATGGTGTTGGCGTTTCAATTCGCACCTCTGGAATGCGAGTTGGAAACGGACAGCTATGCACAGATAAACTGCTCTCCCATTATGAGGGGGAGTTCCCATTTTGCTGATGTTCGCTTGAAAGATAAATAAAACAAATTTGCCTATCTTCTTTTTTTGATTCTCAGCTGCGAGCACAAGGTTATAAAACTCTAAATCGCTGCAGTGGAGGTTTTTCCTTTTTAAAAGTTCTAACTACAGCTAGGCCTAAGCTAAAAGATGCTTTTAATCACCTAAGTAAATTCAGAGCAAAGGGATTAAAAGTTAACAAGGAATGATTTGTTTTTAACATAAAAGCTTTAATAAACTTCTTCCAGATTCACATCAGAAAACTCATTTTACTTTAAGATGAAAACTGAAATAGGATTACGCAAGCTACACATCTGACAACAAAACTAGATGATCTGAGATAGAAAATCAAAGCAAATGGTAGGCATGAGACTTCTATTTCAATATCATAAAGTTGATACAACTCCAGGACAGCAATATTGTAGCAAAACGCAGGCATACAATACACAATCAAACACTGGAAAACAGATATCACAGAGTGAACAAGTACTTGGAAAAACAATTTCTGCAGGCTAGAATAGGCACAGCAAATTTTGCTATCACAATTACCATTACTTACAATGGGCAAAGCTACCCTTATTTATACTAAATCAAAGAAGTAGGGAACCCTAAAACCTCCTTGATTTAACCTAACTAACTTGCCAACTCGCAAGCTTTATTTCTATTCTAAGACAAAGATTACAACTAACAAACACTTTAAAACAATCTGCTTTAAAACAAAGAAAGCTCCAACTATTACAAAATGACTTTTTACTATTTTGAGGATGGATAGGCTTTGGATGAAAGCAAATGCTTTAAAACAAAAGCATCTGAGTTAAAGCTGCTTTCTTTTGAGTCACATCCTCATCTACATTTTCGCTTTATTGGTGGTCATCCATTGATATTTTGGAAAATAATATCTTCTAAAAAGCGAGTGACCGCATCTTTGCCAAGAACACTGATACTCTCTAGAATGATATTCTGATTCTCTAATATTTCTTCACCATCTGCAACCATCTGAAGAAATTCACGAACTTCGCCCACAGCCTTATCAAACTTTACTGTCATTGTGGCAAAACGATCCATCTTGCTGGCACTGATATCACCATTAAAATTGCTGCAGACGAGAGTCTGGAACTCTGTCTGTACTTCCCTGAGATCATACAGGGTACCATCTTTTTCATATGAACACGGGATCTGAGAAACAAAAGATCTGACGAACTTGAGAACATTTACCACTTTTTCTTTCCATTCTGCTAACTCTGAGATTATACTGTCATAAGATTTTACAGTGAAAAGATACTGTGCTTTCCAAGTAGAAACAATCTTCTTATTTTAAGCTGAATCAACAGAATTATGTGCTATCTTCAAGTCGGAAATAATGATCTCAAATACCGGTCTATTTCCAGCCAAAGTCTGTTGTAACCCCTGAATGCCTTGACAAAGATCATGAGCGTTGTACTTTAATTAATAAACTGTGAAAGTACAACTCTACCTTTAGTCACAAATTCTTCCACCCAATCCTTCATGTGCCTCCCATAAATGACCAACTGACCGAACTGTTGTTGATCGTTAAGTGATCCCAGATTCAGAGGAAGCAGTAAATCAACCTGTGACGTGCCATGAAAAAGATTGGAAACATACTGCCGCAGCTGCCTAACTTCAGCCTTGAGGGCTACTTTATCTTCTCCGTCCTTCAACACCCTCTCCTTCAGATTATCTGCTGCAACCTCGAAAAGATTTACATCTGTATGTTGGGTACTCCTACCAAGATTAGCTTTGACAACCTTGAAGTCATCAACATCAATATCATTAACATCTTTATCTTCTAGTGGCGTTGCAGTTTCTAGGATAATTTATCCATCCGCATTCTTTTCAATGTTAACTGGCTTCTTAAGTTTCCTGTCCGGTGTGTCTTGGTAGACGCTTTTAAGCTCTGTCAAGTTCAACTGATATGAAGGCTTTCTCCTCTTCCTACCCAAAATGTTCTCAAGCCAAGATGGGCCAACCTCTCTTGAAGACTCGATTCTAACTTCATCAACTCCTGATGAACCAATATGTGTCTCAGAGTTATGAACCGGCAAATCTAGCTCTGAATCAATGTGAATGGGAGAAGAGCTCGGTGATGAAGGTGGAGCAACATGAACTGAAGGCAATGTTTCCACATGCGGTGCCGATTCAACAGGAACTTCTGATGCAACTGTTGGTTGTTCCTGCTAAATATAAACTGGAGACTCAACCTTTTTTCTCTTCAACTTGGCCATCTTTGTTCCTTCTGGAAGAACACTCAGCTTTAACTCTTGGTTTTTGTAAGATACCCAACTAATTCTACCAAAAATTTTCCTTACTTAGACAATTTTACTTGCTATCAACTCATCAACTATTTCAACAACACAAAGATATACATCAAAGATAACTATTTGAATGAATCAACCTTAAGCTGGGTACTTGTTTTATTACTTGATTCAATCAACTCATAATGTCTTATTACATGAATAATGCTTTCAATGGCATGAAGTTACACTTTATTCAAATGGAATTACAAAGCGGGCCTTGGAGCCTTGATGATTACAATGGGCGCCTATACTTGATCGACTCAATTGAACTCAACGATGTCAACTGGATGTCAACACCTCACAGTACAACAAGGGAGCATCACCTTGTCAGTTGAGGGAGCATCACCCCAACACTTGAAACTCGCAGGCCTCAAGATTACAAGCTCAACAGCTTTGCAGAGAGAAATTTTGTCAAATGCATAGATGCCAAATGAATGAGAGAGCTCCTCCTTTTATAGGCCTTCCAAAGGCAATGAAGGCACGTTTTTCAATGCACAAAGAGGAACCAAGGCACGTTTCCCAAGAAGCATATCCAAGGGAATATTCCAACTGATGACTCATTCTAAGTTGGCAAGCTCATCTAGAGACCTTGACACAGATCCCCAAAACATCCCGTCGACCAATGAGAGCTCATCTTCTGATCAGGCGCCAAGTGGAAATAGTTTAAATATGGAATGGTGCCCAATGAGTCTTAGGCGCCCAACTGATATAGTTCCTTCATGCAACTGCGCCTCACCATCACTAGGCGCCAATTGAAGGTTGACAGAGACTCTAGAATGCGCCTAGAGTTCTAAACTTCCTACAACCTCAACCACCTCAATTCTGGCGCAATTCTGGTGTCCTTCTAACTGGGCGCCAACTTTGGAGAGTTTATAATAGTTCTGGCGCCTTGGTAGTAGCTTATCACCTTCTCAAAGAACTGTGAAACATGACTTCCAGTGATTATCATCTTGAGCGCCTTGCACCAACACTGATCTTGAGGAGTTCAACTCCACTCAGGCGCACCTATTGATAAAAAAGGGTCTAGATGGGCGCCTTAAGAAGAAAATGGATTTGCCTTGCTAAAACCTTTAACTCAAGTCATATCTGAACCAAGATGACTATCTTCAATCCAGCGCCTTTCACCATGAATGGATCAAAAGTTCTTTTAGGCGAAATCAAGGTGCTAGGAAAAGAGTAAAATGGCGCCTTCACTTGAATGGTTCATTTTGCATGCAAGTGTCTTCTTCCAACGGTATTGAAGTAAACTCAGAACATTACCCCTACTAGCACCTTGGCTCACTGGAGAATTTGGAGATCCAATTATCAATGAGGCGCATCATTGAGAGAAAATAACATGGATTTGGCGCCTAGTCTTGAATTGTCCAATCACCCTGAAGAGCACTCCTACTTGAAGTCCTTGAAACGAAACCAAACACTTGTCTTACCAAGCGCCCTGGCTTCTTGAGGAGTTTGGGAATCATTCATCAACTGGAGTCTTAACCTAGCGCCTTAGATAGACTAGGCCCTCATTCTGGCTTGCACAAGAGGGAATTGGCGCCTTAGACTTGAATGATCATCCTTCACCCAGTTTGATCTTAGAACATCAAACCAAGAAGTTAGAGGCTATTCCTCATGTTAGGCGCAAATCTCGGTAACTACCCTTAGGCGCACACTAAGGTTCCTTGATGGAAGTATCTTCATCATAGCTTTCAATCCCAGGCGCTAGAGTTGAGAAGTTTTGATCAACATATGCGCCCATGCTAGGAACTTACTCAAATGACTCCACTTATCTTCAAAACTTTCAATCTACCACTCATTCATGCTAGGCGCTTATCTGGAGGGTTCCTGGAAACATGTATTGGCACCCTGTAGTTCTTAGGCGCTTATTTTGGATGATACAACTTGATACTAGCGCCCAAAGTGAGTAGGCCCTCTTCAACATCCAATTCACTTAGAAGACTTCAATTTGGAGACTTATCAAACTTTTCTATCAAGGCGCCCTATTGGATGTGCTTCCTAACATGCTCCTTTATGCTAGGCGCCCTTTTTTGATGTTTCAAAACCCAGGGCGCTCACTTAAGTGAAGTCTACATGACATTGGCGCCTTAGCATGGAAACTTCATTCCTCATCAACTTAGCTCATCTAAGAACTAGGCGCTGGGTTGGAGAAAGTTAACCACAAAGAGCGCCTCCAGTTGGAAGCTTTACTGAGTGCCATAATTGACTTTGGAAGTTGGGCGCCAAAATGAACCTGAATTTGCCAAAGAATGCGCCTGGTAAGTGAGATCACTAGTGTTGATGAAACCACTCCCAGACTTAGTCAAATTTCAAGTTTCTGACTTTGCTCCTGCAAAACAAAAGGGTTAAGTTAGTCAAAAACTAGTTCATTCCCTCATTATTTAGAATTAGCCTCCGAGAATGAGGAATAGGCTAATCCATTATACACTTAATGATCAGGCCGAAAACGGGGACATGACAGTCTCCCCTTCCCGCGATTGTTGTCCTCAAGCAATTGAAGGTTAGGATGCTCCAGAATCTTTTCTCCTTCCCAAGTAGCATCCTCCATTGGCAACCCTTTCCACTTCACCAGATATTCTCTTATGCTTCGGTTGCGAAGTTTCTTCTCCCTTATATCCACCACATTTTCAGGTTCAAGTGCAAGCATTCCTTCTTCATCAAGCGGTGGTAGTTCATTAGTTGAAACCACATGTTGACCTAGTGCCTTTTTGAGACATGACACATGAAACACATTGTGGATGCGACTTCCTGTTGGCAAATCAAGTTCATATGCCACTTCCCCTACTCTTCTCAACACTTTGTACGGCCCGTAGAATCTTGGTTTCAATTTCTCTGCACCTGACTTCTTCAAAGTACTCTGTCTATATGGCTGAAGGCACAGAAACACCATGTCACCTACTTCAAAGCTTCTTTCAATTCGGTGTTTGTCGGCATACAACTTCTGTTGATTTTGAGCTCTTTGCAAATTTTCTTTAAGGACTCTCAAAATATCCTGAGTATCCTTCATCAATTCACTTGCTCTGGGAGCTCTACTGTCATCCAATGCCAGATCAACAAATGAAACAGCTTCATATCCATACAGAGCTCGGAAGGGAGTCATGCCAATTGACATATGAAAAGTAGTGTTGTAGCAGTATTCACCTAGATGAAGCCACTTAATCCAAGCACGCTAATGATCAGACACATAGTTTCTCAGGTATCCCTCAAGCCATTTGTTTACAATTTCAGTTTGTCCATCGGTTTGAGGATGATAACTAGTGCTCGGTGTTAAGTCAGTTCCAGCTAGTCGAAATAGCTCTCTCCAAAACACACTGATGAACCGGCTATCTCGATCACTGACTATGGTTTTAGGTAGGCCATGTAGTCGGAAGACTTCACGAAAGAATAACTCAGCTACTTGCAATGCTGATGACTCAACTGGAATTGCAAAGAAGTGAGCAAACTTGGTTAATCTGTCCACAACTACATAGATACAGTCTCTTCCATTCACCTTCGGAAGACCTGTGATGAAGTCCATAGAAATACTCTCCCACTTATGTTCTGGAATTGGCAGTGGTTGGAGTAATCCTGCTGGAAATGTATGCTCTGACTTATTCTGTTGACAAGTCAGACACTCCCTGACATACTGAAGAACTTCTTCCTTCAGACCTTTCCAAGTGAATCTTTCCCTGATCTGTCTGTAGGTCTTGAAGTAACCAGGGTGTCCTGCAAGTGGAGCATCATGGTATGTCTGCAAAATCTGTCGCTTCAACTCTGATTCAGGAGTCAGATAGATTCTGTCTTTGTAATAGATGATATCATCAACCACTTTGTACCTATCATCCTGAATGATTCCATCCATGATCTCACAAGCAAATTTTGATTTAGAATACTCAACTAGAAGCTGAGCCTTCCAATCCACTGAAACTTTGCTCAGGGCACAAACAGCAGGTCTTCTAGACAGAGCATCGGCAACCACATTCTTCTTACCTTTTACATATTCAATGTCGAAATCATATGCCTGTATCTTCACAACCCATTTCTGCTGTCTTTCATTCAAGTCTTTCTGCCCTAAGAAGTATTTCAAACTGTTGTGATGAGTCCTGACCACAAACTTAGACCCAACTAGGTACTGGCGGAACTTAGCCAAGGCATGCATGATTGCCAGCATCTCTTTGTCATAAGTTGAGTACAATCTTTCTGTATCCTTCAATTTCCTACTCTCGAATGCTATGGGATGTCGATCTTGCATCAAAACAGCTCCAATGCCTTCTCCCGAAGCATCACATTCTAGAACAAAGGACTTAGTAAAATCTGGCAAAGCCAGTACTGGTGTTGTACTCATCACTTCCTTCAGTCTATCAAATGCAGCTTGAGCTTCTATTGACCAAATGAAAGCTCCTTTCTTTGTTAGATTTGTCAAGGGTGCAGCAAGCTGTGAAAATCCCCTAACAAATCTCCTATAATAGCTGCAGAGGCCCAGGAAACCTCTTAATTCCGACACATTCCTGGGAAGTGGCCAATTGCGAATGGCTTCAATCTTTTCTTCTTGAACTTTCACACCATTTGCTCCTATCACATGACCCAGGTACAGAATCTCCTTTAGGCCAAAATCACACTTAGACATTTTTGCATACAAAGATTGATTCTCCATAACATTCAATACTTCATCTAAGTGTTGGAGATGTTCTTCCCATGTCTTGCTGTAGATCAAGATGTCGTCAAAGAAAACCAACAGGTACTTTCTCAACTGCTTGTTGAACACATGATTCATACAGGACTGGAAAGTGGCTAGTGCATTTGTCAGCCCAAACGGCATCACCATAAATTCATAATGCCCATAATGGCATCTGAATGCTGTCTTTGGAACGTCCTCTTCTCTGACACGAATTTGATGGTAACCAGATCGAAGATCTATCTTTGAGAAATAGACTGCTCCATGCAGTTCATCAAGGAGTTCATCAATCCTAGGTATTGGATACCTATTCTTGATGGTCTTCTTGTTCAATGCGCGATAGTCAACACACATCCGCATTGTTCCATCCTTCTTCTTCACTAGCACCACAGATGATGCAAATGGACTTGATGAGGGCCTTATGTGCCCCATATCGATCAATTCTTTGATCGTCTTCTCAATTTCAATCTTAAAATGCCGAGGATGCCGATAGGGTGCAATGTTAACAGGTTTAGCCCCATCCTCCAATTCAATTACATGTTCAAAACCTCTATCAGGAGGTATTCCTGGAGGTATGTCCCTAAACACCTTACCATGCTTATCCAACATTGCCTGAATATCTGCAGGATACATTTCTTCAGCAGAGAGGATTTGGTTGTCCTTGATGCAAACCTGTGCTGCCCATTCGATGTCATTATGCCTGAATAATGCTTCCATTCGTTTTGCTGAGACAACTTTGGGGTTTCCATCAGACACTGACTTCAGTTTGATCTTCTTTCCTTTATGCATGAATTCTAACTCCATCTTTTGAAAGTCCTGGACAATTCTTCCAAGCGAATGCAACCATTGTACTCCAAGTACTACATCAATATGCCCAAGTCCAATCACATAGAAATCATCCTGTAAAGAATAATCTCCCATTTGAATTTGCAGTTGGGATACTTTTCGGGTACAACTCATTAGGAATCCATCAGCAACAGCTATTTGAAATCCTTCGAAGTCTTCAACTGTTAGACCCCGCCTTGCTACCAAACCTTCATCTATGAAGTTGTGAGTAGCACCACTGTCAATTAGACAGGTGACTCTTTGACCCTTTACAACTCCTCTAATGCGGAAGGCATGATACTTAGGTACTCCTGAGATAGTTGCCAATGTTATTTTGTCAGGGGTTTCTTCTGAAACAACATTAAGAGTTGGTTGTACCTCCTCTTCACCTTGGATTGATTCTTCTTCACTCAGTGACTCTTCTTCACTTCCATCATCAGATACAACTTCAATCAGATGTGCTTTACCTTTACCAAGGCATCTGTGTCCTAGTTCCCAAGGTTGTTTGCAAGAAAAGCAGAGTTTCTTCCTCCTTAGCTCATCTCTTTCGGCTGCAGATGGACCTTGAGTCATCTTTTGAGGAAAAGAGGGTCACCTTTGGGTAGAGCTAACTCCTTTATAGAACTTCTTCTTAGGCTGATATATGGGAGTAGTATCAAGATCTAGAGCAAAGTCAATTGCTTCTTCCAGGTTTGCCGGCCTTTGTACCTTTACCAATGGCTTGATCTGATTGTTCAGTCCCTCAATGAACAACATAGTGATTCTTCGGTCAGTCATATCCGGTACCATCACTGCAATCTTCTGAAAATCATTAACATACTGCACAACCCTTCCTTCTTGCTTGAGTTGAGCTAGTTCGCGATAGTACACTTTGGTGTCTTTTCTGTCAAACCTCTGAATCAACTTGGTTACAAACTCATCATAGGAATTTATCCTATCATGATGTTGAGAGACTAGGCCATGATGCCACCATTCATAAGCTAAACCTTCAAGATGCATTGTCGCAAATTGAATTGCCTTCTTCTCCGTCAATGGCTTAAGTGAAAGGTATGTATCCAGCTTGTTTACCCAAGCCCTAGCACTGAGCTTACCACTTCCATCAAAGGTAGAAATGGGAACTCGATTCAAGGCTTCTTTATACTCCTTTGTATCATCATCCCTTCTAGGACGAAAGCCTCTAGTTCTACCTCGCCTGTCTCTATCTTCCCTCTTCTGTCGGCAATATTCATTGAAAGTCATCATATCTCGAACACGTTCCGGAAGTCTGGCATAAAGATCTGCAAAGAGAGCTATCTCATTTTCAAAATTGTTTGGTTCTTCTTCGTCAAACTCTTCATCAGCCTCATTGTCCTGTTCAGGTGGTGGTGGGAGGAAGGTTGGTCTTAAAGGCCTATCAACTGTAGGAGTTCGTGTGCGAACTCTTCTGCCAACTGCACTACCAGCATCATCATCAACATGTCGTTCTTGTCTCTCATGTCTAGCTGCATCTCGACGACCTTGTCCAGCTACTTCACCTTGATTCATATTTTGAAGGGATTGTAGGACATGTTGCAATATTTGAGCGGTTTGTTGTTGTTCAACGGCGATGTTCCTAAACATCTCCCTAGCTGCACGTTCACCATCTGCAGGTGGACTTCTACTTCTTCTTTCCTCAGCCATGTTAGCTTGTCTAGCTACAATTGCTTCTGAAAGAGTATCCTGTTGTGGGTAAGGATGAGTCCACTGGAACTGCCTTCTTTGTTTACGCGCAATGTATCTCCTTGTTCTATCACTTTGTTGATCACCTTCTTGCATGAAAACTCCCAAAGGCTGGCAGGATCCAAGCTCTGATACCACTGTAAGATACCCAACTAATTCTACCAAAAATTTTCCTTACTTAGACAATTTTACTTGCTATCAACTCATCAACTATTTCAACAACACAAAGATATACATCAAAGATAACTATTTGAATGAATCAACCTTAAGCTGGGTACTTGTTTTATTACTTGATTCAATCAACTCATAATGTCTTATTACATGAATAATGCTTTCAATGGCATGAAGTTACACTTTATTCAAATGGAATTACAAAGCGGGCCTTGGAGCCTTGATGATTACAATGGGCGCCTATACTTGATCGACTCAATTGAACTCAACGATGTCAACTGGATGTCAACACCTCACAGTACAACAAGGGAGCATCACCTTGTCAGTTGAGGGAGCATCACCCCAACACTTGAAACTCGCAGGTCTCAAGATTACAAGCTCAACAGCTTTGCAGAGAGAAATTTTGTCAAATGCATAGATGCCAAATGAATGAGAGAGCTCCTCCTTTTATAGGCCTTCCAAAGGCAATGAAGGCACGTTTTTCAATGCACAAAGAGGAACCAAGGCACGTTTCCCAAGAAGCATATCCAAGGGAATATTCCAACTGATGACTCATTCTAAGTTGGCAAGCTCATCTAGAGACCTTGACACGGATCCCCAAAACATCCCGTCGACCAATGAGAGCTCATCTTCTGATCAGGCGCCAAGTGGAAATAGTTTAAATATGGAATGGTGCCCAATGAGTCTTAGGCGCCCAACTGATATAGTTCCTTCATGCAACTGCGCCTCACCATCACTAGGCGCCAATTGAAGGTTGACAGAGACTCTAGAGTGCGCCTAGAGTTCTAAACTTCCTACAACCTCAACCACCTCAATTCTGGCGCAATTCTGGTGTCCTTCTAACTGGGCGCCAACTTTGGAGAGTTTATAATAGTTCTGGCGCCTTGGTAGTAGCTTATCACCTTCTCAAAGAACTGTGAAACATGACTTCCAGTGATTATCATCTTGAGCGCCTTGCACCAACACTGATCTTGAGGAGTTCAACTCCACTCAGGCGCACCTATTGATAAAAAAGGGTCTAGATGGGCGCCTTAAGAAGAAAATGGATTTGCCTTGCTAAAACCTTTAACTCAAGTCATATCTGAACCAAGATGACTATCTTCAATCCAGCGCCTTTCACCATGAATGGATCAAAAGTTCTTTTAGGCGAAATCAAGGTGCTAGGAAAAGAGTAAAATGGCGCCTTCACTTGAATGGTTCATTTTGCATGCAAGTGTCTTCTTCCAACGGTATTGAAGTAAACTCAGAACATTACCCCTACTAGCACCTTGGCTCACTGGAGAATTGGAGATCCAATTATCAATGAGGCGCATCATTGAGAGAAAATAACATGGATTTGGCGCCTAGTCTTGAATTGTCCAATCACCCTGAAGAGCACTCCTACTTGAAGTCCTTGAAACGAAACCAAACACTTGTCTTACCAAGCGCCCTGGCTTCTTGAGGAGTTTGGGAATCATTCATCAACTGGAGTCTTAACCTAGCGCCCTAGATAGACTAGGCGCTCATTCTGGCTTGCACAAGAGGGAATTGGCGCCTTAGACTTGAATGATCATCCTTCACCCAGTTTGATCTTAGAACATCAAACCAAGAAGTTAGAGGCTATTCCTCATGTTAGGCGCAAATCTCGGTAACTACCCTTAGGCACACACTAAGGTTCCTTGATGGAAGTATCTTCATCATAGCTTTCAATCCCAGGCGCTAGAGTTGAGAAGTTTTGATCAACATATGCACCCATGCTAGGAACTTACTCAAATGACTCCACTTATCTTCAAAACTTTCAATCTACCACTCATTCATGCTAGGCGCTTATCTGGAGGGTTCCTGGAAACATGTATTGGCACCCTGTAGTTCTTAGGCGCTTATTTTGGATGATACAACTTGATACTAGCGCCCAAAGTGAGTAGGCCCTCTTCAACATCCAATTCACTTAGAAGACTTCAATTTGGAGACTTATCAAACTTTTCTATCAAGGCGCCCTGTTGGATGTGCTTCCTAACATGCTCCTTTATGCTAGGCGCCCTTTTTTGATGTTTCAAAACCCAGGGCGCTCACTTAAGTGAAGTCTACATGACATTGGCGCCTTAGCATGGAAACTTCATTCCTCATCAACTTAGCTCATCTAAGAACTAGGCGCTGGGTTGGAGAAGGTTAACCACAAAGAGCGCCTCCAGTTGGAAGCTTTACTGAGTGCCATAATTGACTTTGGAAGTTGGGCGCCAAAATGAACCTGAATTTGCCAAAGAATGCGCCTGGTAAGTGAGATCACTAGTGTTGATGAAACCACTCCCAGACTTAGTCAAATTTCAAGTTTCTGACTTTGCTCCTGCAAAACAAAAGGGTTAAGTTAGTCAAAAACTAGTTCATTCCCTCATTATTTAGAATTAGCCTCCGGGAATGAGGAATAGGCTAATCCATTATACACTTAATGATCAGGCCGGAAACGGGGACATGACAGTTTTGGCTTGAAAGTGGAAGGTACTGATGGTTGAACTATTGGCGGCTCTGCAACCGGAATGACTTCTTTCCGCTTATTTTTCAAGAATATCATACTGTTTTTGATGACTCGGCTCGTTCTTTCCTCGATCGAGGTGATTTCTTTGGCTAACCAATTAACTGGTGACAATGGTTGTTGCTCGACCTAATCTCTGAAATATGTGGGAAGTAAAAATCCACCATCATCTGACAAGCCTTCTACATCTTCTGACAGGATATCAGCCAACTGTTGAAGAGTAAACCTGCTGTAACTACGTTTTTGCACTTCTAACTCATCTGCACAATTTGCCCAGAAATCTTCAACTGCAGGTGTATGTACACAATTTTGACCAAGGTGTGATGCAAAAACAGCAAGAGGATCATATGAAGTTCTCCTATTGAAAAACTTAAGACCATACTTGGATGATTCACTACCAATTACTTTGGCATCTGCTCCAGATCTACATCTGTAAATACCCATTCCAATTGGAAAACTAAAAGCCGCTTTGCGCCTGCTACGCAGAAATGTATGAACTTCATAGACTTGCCTCAGAAATTCCATGAACGATACCTCATCTGTAGGATATCTCGACAGCATGGCTGGCTCTCCTGAGAAGCCATATACTCTAATGTAGGAGAAAGTGGGAAACTAGATAAACCAATCAGCCCATTCCGTCATTGCCAATCTGGCGTTAGCTGAAAATTGTATATGCAACTCATTATCCAGATCTCGCACCGTATGCATAAGGAATGCATCATTTACCCACCTATAATGTCATTCAGCCTAAGAAAATTCTAACTACGGGAAATGGTGATATACATGTTGTATGCCCAGAGTTCCAACAATATTCAAACCTCTAAATTGACCCTGAAAAGCCATTAAATATACAAGGTATGATATCATGTGGAATTCATGAGCCCTTTGAAAATCAATTATCTGCTGGTGGAGACTATCACTAATGAGTGCTGACGAATCATAGTATTCAGTTCCGTCAACAATCTGGGACATGATGTAAAACATCCAAGGTTGAAATTTGTTAGCATCTGCTTGACCTGTGATTCGGCTTAGCAAAGTAATCATTATTGCATGTTCTTCCTTAAACTCTCCACGTCCAACGTTCTTTGGCATAACGTTCTGTTTTTCTTTCAACCACCTCTGAGCAATCTTTTTCCAATACTTCTCTTTATCATTGTGCCACACCCTTTTGCATTCTTCAATTGAAACAACTAAGTTTTCCCTCCAAATTGGTATTGAAAAACACTTCTCAATATCATTTGGCCTGAGGCTGCAAAGCACCCGTCCATCTACTGATTGGGTTTCTCTTGTGACTGAATTGTAATGCTTCATACAAGCAATTACGAATTCGATACTTTGCATTGTGATGGAGAATGAAGCTGCTGCAAGTAACCCGGAGTGATTCAGATTCCTAATAACATAGTTTCCTGCATCTTCCAAAGGATGTAAATTGAACACTGGAAGCACCTTATGTAAATCCGTCTCGAAAGTTCTCAGGTAATCGTGAACCAATGTCGTTTTAGACTTGATCTCAATCGGAGAGTACTGCATTGTAATGTCCCCATTTCCGGGTCCTCTTGCAGCGCAGTTGGAGCTGACTTTTTGGGTTGGTGACACCCTGATCAGAGGAGTATTTCGATGTCACCAATGTGTTCAAGTGATCCAGTGGAGTTGTATGACACTTTTCGGAGAGATTTCGGACAACTTGTCCGTACTTACTATTTATAGTAAGTGCTTGCATGGCGACAATCTTTCTGGGTTTTTCTGGGTTTGTTCTCTTTGGCCCTCAAAGAACACTGCTATTTATAGTAAGTGTCAATCTGGTGTTGTTTTGGTGACTTGGCAGACATCCATTGGCTATCTTAGATGTTGCATTGAGTTCAGTGATATCAGATGGTTTGCGGTGATGTCTTTCCAGGCGACTTTGGACTTTTGGGCCATACTATTTTTAGTAAGTTAGGGTTTCTGTCCGTTTCAAGAATCTCAGAGTTGGATGTGAAGTGTTTCGGCGAGACCTTTCCAACGGTCTATAGATCTCGGGGTTCTGATGTGTTTTGAGCCTCCGTTTTAAAGTCCGTAAATTATTAATGTTTATTTAATATGGGACTTTATTATAAAGGGGATATAAGTGATTATAAAGTATACTTTATAATATAAGTTAAAGTGTCATTTTAAAAGGGGAGATATAAGTGACTTTTAAAGTATACTTTATTTTATAAAGTTGTGCACCAAAATTGAAAAGAATGGAAGGTGGGAAATGAAAGTAAATTAAATGAAATGAAAGTCAAATGCAAATTGAGAATTATAAAAGGGCATTTGAAGTTCATTTTATTCATTCTTGATATTACATTTTATGATTCTATTTGCTCTACAAATGAGGGTTTGGAAGAAATATCCAGCCTTGGCTCTTGGTGACGAAAACCACCATTAGTTTCAGTCTTCCGCAGGTGTGAAAGATCACCCAAGGGGACTCTTGGGTAGCCATACTCTGTGGCTGTATTTGAGCTTCAGTTTGGTACCATTATTGACGGAGTTGGAGATAACAAGACATATCTTATTGTAGTTTTGTTGCAGCTGAGAGAAAGTATTAGTGACGGATTGTATTGCAGATTTGAGAGGGTTTGGATATTTTATTTGCTGCTGTTCCTTTACCCATGCCGTACCAACACCCAGTAGTGACGTGGGTCTTTGATAGCTACATCTTTGACGGAGTTTATGCATAGAGAACACTTGTGCGGGTTATTACTTGTATCTAGAGCAGCTGTATGCATTTCTATTGGTGAAAGAGATCAAGTTGTAACTTCATATTTGCTGTACCTTTTATTTTCAGACTTGCATTTTGTGAACAGCAAAGTGGGTATGTAAGATACTTCACTATTTTGGCTATCTATTTTTCTGGGTATTGATGTTTTAGATAATAGAGGATATTTTATGAACTGGGTTGTCAATATTCTGTGAAGATACTGAGTATCTAAGCTGATATAAAAATCTGGAATTTTCAGCTATGTATTCCCTATGTAATGTTCAGTTTTGAGTTGAAAATTATTATTGCAATATCTTCTATTTTGTTGCATTATATTGTTGTATCAAACATTGCAAAAATATCAGAGAAAACCAAAACAAACTAAAACAGACAGGTAGAAATCCAGAGAATTAAATATCCTATCAGGGGTGTGATATTACATGCATACTGAAAGACTTGAAGAATGACTGTGAACACGCCTATATTGGAAAAATCTTAGACAAAAGGCTGAAAATTACTTGTTGATTTCTTCTAAAAAGCAGAGTGAGCGAAAAAGCTAGCACATGGGTTTTATAGAAAAATTCATTTTAAAACAACCCAGATTGTCAGATTTTGAAAAAGCTGAGGATTTTCCGAAAAAGTAGCAAAAAAGTAGATCTCGGAAAAACTAAAATTTCCCAATCTTCAAGAGGATGAAATTCTTGATGGACCCATCTCGATGAAAATTGAAAACGCTTCGGCCTTGTTTCTGAAAAATGATCCCCCTAGAAAAAAGGACCTTGAAAAATCGTGCCTCCTTGCTTCCTCATCCCGAAACTATGAAGAACGCTGAAAAAACACTTCGTTTGGGTCTTTGAATCTTCATGGAAAGAAAATAAAAATCTTCCTTCTCTGGATGTAACCTGCAAAAGTAATGAAATAAAGAAGCCAAAAGCTTGTCTTTATAGAACTTTAGGGCAAAAAAACAACTTTCTTTGTGAAAGAATAAAGTTTCAATCTTATCCATCAAGAAAGCATCTTTTATAGCACAAATCCAAGTAAATATCTTCGAATAGGAAGAATCCCTATTTTATAGCTGCCTATGGCTTCATGTGTGAGATGATGAAAAATATCTTTTTTGATGATGTCATCAAACACGCAAGGTTGCAAAAGTGTTAGCCAATTTTTGTTTCGTTTCGACACTTTTGCATTCGTTCTGACTCCAGTATGGCCTGCCTCTGACTTCAACAAGACAGCAAACTGTCACCGTTGACTAAAAAAGCTGACTGATCATGGCACCTTGAAGACTTATCAACTCTGATTCCATCCCTAGCCTCGAACTGACGATCTGATAACCTTTGACTGCAAATCTGACTTCTGAAACCTATTGCTAGACGAAGTTTTGGAAGCGGTTGTCGAGAAAACATTGCCAGAGATGAAAAATTTCTAACACCTGGAAAACTGGGCACCCCTAGCCTCCAGGGACGCCTGGTTTTTTGTGCCTTAATCATTTTTCTGGAAATTCCAACTTTTTCAATTTCTTGATTTCCGCGCGCGTTCCGGTGACTATGGACCCCTGTTCCGAAGTAGATTTCCGCCTGCCGGAGCAAAATTGAGTCTGATGATCTGGTAAACAGGCAAGTCTGATGAAAATTAAACTGATTCTGCCCTCTGCCTGCCTCGGAAATCGTGCCAAACTGATTTCCTACGAATTTGACTGGACTGGACTGACAGAGGAGGATTTGCACGTTTTCTGGAAAAACATGAAAAAAAACTAATGGAGGAGGATTTGCCCGTTTTTTGGAAAAAATGAAAAAAAACTAACTCTGGGCTCATGGGCGCCCCTAGCCTCCAAGGGCGCCTAGAATTTTGTGCCTTAGAATATTTTTGACATTTTCAAATTTTCTAACTTTTCTCCGTTTTTCATCTCCCGAGTCCTGTTTGATCTTCATTTCTTGTCGTTTGGCTGACTGCTGAAGTAGGATGGGAGGTGATCTGAGTAGCCTAAACACACCTGAGATGAAATTCCAGCTCTTTCGAGTTTTAGACTGAGTTTTGACTGAATTTGACCTCCCGAAAATGGGCTGACGAAGACTTTTTGACGTTTCTCGAAAAACGCGAAAAAAAATTCTGAGGCAGGAAAAGAAGAGTGCCCCTAGCCTCCAAGGGCGCTTGGTTTTTAATGCCTTAGAAAAATTTATGATTTCCAAGCTCTGTTTGCAATTTGCCTCGTTTCGCGTGCCAGCGACTATTTCCTGTTGTAAATTTTGACATTTTGTCAGTCAACTGCCACTGGATGAAGGATGGACTGGATAGCCTGGGCATATCTGAGGTGAATTCCAGCTTTTCAGGATCTGTTGATCAAACTGACTGCTTTTATCAACCCGAAAACTGACTGACGGAGACATTTTTCGCATTTTCTGAAAAACACGAAGAAAAAAACTAAGTCTGCTAAAGTTGGGCGCCCCTAGCCTCCAGGGGCGCCTAAAAATCCATGCCTTAGAAAAATTTCATGATTTTCACTTTTCAACACTTTCCGAATTCACCATGCTTCGTTCTCCTTTCTTCGTCAAATCGACGACTGTTCGTCAGTTCTGCGTTATCTGAACAACCTTGAACCCTGGCAGATGAAATTACTCCATTGATGGCTCTAGAGCTCGTGCTTTGCCAACTGAAAAAGCAAAATTGACCCAGTAGAGAAAACTCGACCTTTTGCAGATTCCGTCTGGACCACCTTTTTGCAGATTCCGTCTGGACCACCTTGATCGTGAAGCAAAATCAACAATCAGAATCAGGCACGACACCTAATCGGAGATTCTATTTTTAGAAAATTTTGCCGGCATCCATATCTCAAGAAACCCAGAAAACCTAATTTGACGTCTATTTTTAGAAATTGACTTTTTAACTTTTTTTGACAAAAAAATTTCTAGACTTTCTCAAAATGCCTTAATGAAGCAAAAAAAATTTAATTGGGTACAACAAATGGCATTGCTATATTTAGAAGGCAAACTATTTAACAAAATCACTTTCGCATTCTTGTCATCTATCATAGCATTGACTTTTGCTAGCTATCTAATGAGAGATCTCATATTGCTTATGTGGCTAGACATAGTGACTCTGTCATCCATCTTGAATCTGAATAGCTAAAGCTTTTGCTTTTGGTCCAAAGAATTTATTCAAATTATCCCAAATTTACTTGGATGATTTTTCCAAATCTATATGATGTAACTCAAAATTGGGGAGAGCAAGATCAATAATGACTTTGGTTTTATCACCTCTACTCTGCCAATCCAGTAACTTATTTGCATATATTGGTGGCTTCTCATTCCCATTGACTATTCCCCACAAGTTCTTGTTCATCAATTGCATCTGGGTTTTTTCTTTCCAAGTGCGGAAGTTGAGGCCAAAATATTTTTCTAATGGAATTTTTATTCCCAAATAATAATACCCCAAAAGATAACCCTTTCCCGAATAATTTTCACACCCTTGAAAAAATATTGGGAAAACTCCTTTATAAAATTTGCAGCTTAAAACAAATTATTGAATGTACATTAAAATGATACCCACAGTTTTTCAGCACTACTCACATGCCCTAGCTATGACACGAATGGTAAAAATTGGCATGCAAATCCACAAACCTCTACAAACTTTCATGTTCAGCCCTAGCCGTCATACAACCTCTAAAAAATGTTCTACTTCGGCCCACAATTTTCTTTAGCATATATGCCCGTCCGCAACCTTCAGCTGGTGTTTCCTGCTTGCAACATGACTGCAACCTTAAAAAAAACTTTCAATGCGACTTTTTAGACTGTGATTCTCAGCCACAGCACCTTCAAACATCCACATAACCTCCTTCAGACTAGGATTCCCACAATCCTCAACTCTGATACCACATTAAAAAATGAGTAATAAGCACAAACAAGGTATACAAACAATAACAAAATATCATATTATAAAATATTGGAGTGTCTATTAGAAAGAGGTTCATCTCCTTATATAGAGTTTGAAAGATTTAACCAACAATAAATAAATGTGACACTTGTCCAAGATTCTAAATACTAATAATAGCTAACATTATTACACACCACTAAGTCACTACAATGACTTTATTACCAAAGGCAAGCCTTATATTCTAACAGTTGCAACTTGCCTAATGTTTGTTTTGCATGTTCGGGAATGAACAATTAAAAAACCCCAAATTCAAAAGCATAGAAAACTTGTATCCATTTATACAGATGAAATTGCAGGCAAATTGGAACATTTTTTTCGGGGGGGGGACTTCTGTTTATGCTTGCTGGATTTTGAATTTTGTGAATGAAAACTGGCAAACTCTGTGACATACACATAAACCACTTTGTATTGAAAAGGAACAATATTCAGGTTCGTATCTGAATTAGGAGCAAACTAATTAAATATATTATTATAAAAAGTGGAAACAATGAGAGAACTACAGTGGACTGCTTCATTTACTATATATAGAAAATTATAAGTGTTTAACCCAAATCCAAAACACTAATGCTGTCATGAATTGTATAACAATAATTCCCATTTGGCAAAAGATTCAAAATAGATGAAATCCTTTGGATAATATCACCAAATAATTGGGCATCCTAAATGAATTATCAGAGATACATTTGGAAGAGGAGGAAAATTGTGTTTAAACATGCTCAATTGCATAAATGTTTTAAAGAAAGTTAACTACAAAAAATATTGTTCAAAGCCAATTGAGTGTAGAGATTTTCTGGAAAGGTAAAACAAAACCTCATAGTGAATAAGATTAAGAATATGGTCTGGACGTGCTTCAATAGTTCCCTTCTCCAGGCAATACAGATGAGCACCTCTGTCAAATGTGTGCAGCAATGTCAAAGAAATCAAAGAAAATAATGAATGAATCACCCTTACACTTCAAAAAGGCAATGAGTATTATGCTATAGCCTATTATATAAGGATATATAAAGCCCTGCCAGTCGTACAACACTACCACCAACTTTGAGCACTTCATTCTCTGCTTTCAAAAGAACATCTGTGCGAGAACTGCTCCCAATTGGCACCGTAGGGGAATCCTATAGATGTCACAGAGCAAAGTAGGTGAAATTAATGTTTTTCCACTAAGCATTCAAGCAGTGATAAATACAATTCATAGCAAATAACATGACAAGTGCAGGCGACAGATATTAATGATCATTAAACATGCAAGGAAAGCATACAACATATGCTGGGATAATTCAGATTATTAATTGCAGATTAATAGAAAAAACAGGAGATCAGCCACTAAAGTACAGTGAAAGGACATAATTTATGCAAATTGTGCTTCATTAAGTAAAGAAAAATTGCACTCCATGCTCTTAATTGCACTAAACTTTTAACATGTCAGCTAATGATTTAGAGATCAAAAAAGTATGATTTCAATCATACGCATAACTGAGGAACTGCCTGTTCCATGCATGATTTTAATTGTCTCCATTTCATTTCCTGGACCTTCTCAATTATCACTGCTTTTTCATGTCATGAAACTCATGGTCTAATAGTAGTTCAAGAACATATTTTACCTGTGCTGCAAATCATGTTTATTAAAATGCTGTGGTGTTAAGACAGATGGTGAAACTAGGACCTAAACCAGAATAATAAAACAAAAACTGAGATAAAAACCAAAGGATGAAGAAAAATGTCCTCAATATTAGGACTAGCATCAAGACAAAAAGCAGCCAGTTGGGTTTAAATTACCTTGGATGGTGCCTAAAAGGCAATCTACGATTGGATGTATGTGGAGGGAGTAATGGAGAGCTTAAATCCTGCATTTCCTTCACTCTTGGCATTCAATCTCATAGAGTTGTAAAAGGAGAGGGTATTAAATAACTAGTTATAGATATCAACAAAAATTAATTAGAAGTTTTAATCATATAAAATTCTTACATGTGAGGCATCGAGCTAATAGATTGGTAGATTATCTAGTCGAGGTGGCAGTTGAGTTGGCCCCAGGCTTAACTTATAGATTATCAGTTGTATAGTAACTATAGCATTGATATGAGGAAAATGTGGATGCTTGTAGATAATGTGCTGTGTGGTGGTGATTACACCACATCTGCTTCAAATCAAAGAAATTAATCTTGAATTGTTGGTGTACATGATAACCGTATTGCTATATTAAAGACATAAAATATTAACTTTTTCCATCCTGATGATGGATAATGGAGTGTGATCCAAACCGTTGATTCAAAATCTTCTACACAGTAGATGGTTATTTTTGTGACAGGATTAATGGGTACAGTTTGGTTGGTCCTTGAAATGTCCCCTATGAAAATGCTCAAATAACAAACACAGAAAATGCCAATACTGTTGTAATGACCCTTACAAAAAGCACAACTAACAGACACAGAAAATGCTCCAACAACAATTATTAATTTTTTTATAATTTCTGCTGACAACATACTTTCAAATGGATATCTAACAAACTGATACAACTTAATGGATATTCCAGTATTCGAACTGCATAGCACTAAAGATCATATTGACACTTCAGAACTCCTACTGCACCCTGAGGGTTTTCAGCCTCACGATGATTAATATCCATGCCTAAAGGGTTTCATCTCCAAAGCACAGCTGCTGAAACACCATGTTCAGCCCAGAAAAGAAAATGGTTTGTTTGCAATATTAAAAAATGATATCCTTTCTTCTTTCCCAGCACCATAGTTCGCATACTCGGACTCGGCAAAAACTCGACAGACCCAAAATTTGCAACTCGGCAAAAAACTCGGCAACTTAAGAAATTACTTAAATTTCTTTAAAAACATAATTTTTTTGCAAAATTCAATGACAAAATGTATCCAATGAGTACAAAAGTGTTTACTATTAGATTTGATTCATTTGAATACAAATTGAGTACAAAATCACATCATCATGCGGAATCCCGATACAATAGTTAGCTCGCAACTATTATGATTTTATGATGATTGCCTTTCATAATCATCATCATAATTCATAAATTGCATATTACAACATTTTACATCTTCCTCTTCCCTAATCTAGTGAAAAATTTGATAGAGGTCCTAATCCTTGCACTCAATTGTGGCTCCTTGCTCGGCACAAAAGGTTGCGGTTGTGGCTCCGAATCCACCTCCATCCTACTGCTAGATGGCAATGACTCCTCCTCTGCCTCATCAATGTCATCCAATGACAATTCAGTAGCTCCTGCTTCTACTGCAACCACATCCTCCATTGCCTGTCTCTCAAAATCAAGAATCCCGTCTACAATAAACAATGGGGTCTCTATCTCCTCATCCTTCCCTATCCAATCGCTATAAGGATCAATGTCATCCAAATCAATGAGGGCCCTCCTTGTTTTTATAAGCCAAAAATTTGGATTTTTTGGCATAGGCACGTTTTTGCCACATCTGCCAAGTTTTTGACATAGACTTGCTAAGTACTTGCCAAAAAAAAGCGAGTACTCACCAAATACTCAGCGAGCTTTACCCGCGAGTTTTTTGACAAGCAACTCGCTAGCATAAAAAAAGTGGCGAGTACTCACCGAGTATGTAAACAATGCCCAACACTACTTTATAATCTTCAATCTAGGAGATCCCAAATTAATGGCAATCAGTTCCACAATTGGTGGTTTCTAACTGACAATCAACTCCCCATAATTAGTTGGTAGCTAATTGATAAATTAGTTCCTCAGATTAAGGTAGTCAACTAGTAGGTTAACTGGGCAATTAACTGACAAATGTCAAACCAACTCAATTTCTTATCCACTATTCAACTATCCTAACTGAAAGTCCTAGCTATTGCTCAATTGGAAGACAGAAAGACACAGTTGCCTTATTTAAAACACAAACTAAATCCTAACTGAAAACTTAATCCTATCTAACTACTGAAAAACTTAGCATTGTGGATAAATCAAAAAGGGGACATTACAAGTCTCCCCTTCCCAAAATTGCTTGTCCTCATCCAATGTAGTACTAGATGTTGGAAAATTTCTGGCCCTCTCAAGTGGCATCCTCATTAGGTAGGTTCTTCCTACGGACCAAGTATTCTATGATAATCTTGTCCCTCAACTTATTTCCCTATATGTCTAGATGGCCTTTGCCATCTGGAACCAATCTAAGTTTTCCCTCCTCATCCAAGAGTGGCAAATCAACTAATAGCCAAGTGCCTTTTTGAGGCAAGACACATGGAAAACATTGTGAATCCAGCTGCCTACTGGCAATTCCAACTCATAGTCTACTTCACAAACTCTTCTCAAGATCCTATAGGTGATCTTTGAGTGCAATTCCAACTCATAGGTTACTTCACCAACTCTTCTCATTATCCTATAGGCGATCTTTGAGTGCTCTCAAAATCTCTTGGCTATGCTGAACCAAGTCACTTGTTGTTGGTACCCTACTATCAGTAAACACAAAATCTGTAAAACTTGGTGCATCATATCCATATAAATCCATAAAAGGGGTCATAGTGATGTACATGTGGTGGGTGGTGTTGTCACAGTACTCTCCAAGGTGCAACCATTTGACACATGTTGTCTATTGGTCTATGACATAGTTCCTCAAGTACCCTTCAACCCACTTATTTACTATTTATGTTTGCCCATCCATTTGTGGGTGGTAACTAGTACTATGAGCAAGCTCGGTACTTGTCAAATGAAATAACTCCTTCCAAAATGAGTTGAGAAATCGGTTGTCCCTATCAATAACACTAACAATTAATGTTACAAGACTCGGATTCAGCTTAGACTTGGCAAGCTGATTTTTGACCTGGACTCAAACTCAACCCTCAAATCAGCCAAGACTCAGCAAAGACTTGGCAAATTGAAAAACCATGAAATATAAATATTTTTAAGGATTTAAAACTTTTATCATGCACCCTTCAATAAATAAACTTTAAAGACACAATAAACTAATTGAATAGAAGCAACTTTGATCACATAAGTATAAAAGCGGATTTTAGCTGAGGAAACAACATTTTTTAATATACAAATATTGTCAAGTGGTTTAAGTGTACAAAACTCATGGATTATGATATCTATGGCACCAAAAATAAAAATCACAATATGGAGTCATGGACTATTGTAGAAAGGAGCTTGTTCGCTCAGTCGGGCATTGCTAGCTCTATCTGGAGTCATGTGTTTGTATCTTTTCAAGTCTACACATGCTACTACAACCATAGGAGCATTACTTAGGATAGGGATTGACTCATCAAACCAGAAGTATAAATGAAATTCAATTAGTTGGCATTTCATTGGGAAAAAGTTGAAAGAATAAAATAATGTTGCTTTTCCATCCAACATGGCCCAAAATAATTTTTATTTTTTGCTTTTTAAAACTAGAGCAAGGGTTTGGGGGTACTGCCTCCAGTGGGGTTGAGAGGCAACACCCCTCGCAGGGGTCTGGGGGCAATGCCCCAAGCACGCTCCCTGTCACGATACAAGGCAAGGTCAAGGGGCAGAGCTCCTGCCACCAAGCCCAAATTAAAGCCTTTAAGACCACACAAACCTTCATGGCGCATGTCATTTTTCATAATTTTATCACTTTTAAATAGCGTACAGAAGTCCTCCAAACCCTTCAAAAAATGCTTGACTTTCACACTTTTACGTTTGAGCATTTTTTATTTTTTATTCTATTTTTTTCCATGATTTTTATTGACTTGGCCGAGTCTTCCGAGCAGAATTCGCTCGATAACCAAGTCACAAGTTCCTAGGAATTGTTCTTTTGCTGCTTACCGAGTCTTGGTGAGTCCAGGTGAGTCTTGTAACACTATTAACAATATTCTTAAGCAGTTCGTGCAGCCTACGTACCTCCCTGAAAAATAGATCAGCTATCTGATGTGCTCTAAATTCTGCAAGAATAGCAAAGAAGTGTGCATACTTGATTAATCTATCTACAACCACATAAATATAATTCCTACCATTTACCTTTGGAAGGCTTGTGATGAAGTCCATTGATATGCTCTCCCACTTTTGATTGAGAATTGGTAATGGCTTTAGCAACCCTACAAGAAAAACATGCTTTTCCTTATTCTGTTGACAAGTTGTACACTCCTTGATGTATTTAAGTACATCATCCTTAAGGCCCTTCCAAGAGAACCTTTCCTTGATTTGCTTGTATGTTTTATGGAATCCAGGATGTCCCACCATGGTGCATCATGCAAGGCCTTCAAGATTTTCTCTTTCATCTTAGACTCGAGCACTAGAAAGACTCAGTCCTTACACAAAATAAGACCATCCACTATCTCATACCTATCATCCTTCATGCTCCCATCTAAGATGTTTGTCACAAATGTCTTTTTAGCATATTCTGCCATGATAGAAACCTTCCAATCACCCGAAATGGTAGAAATAGAATAGAGAGTGTGCATTCTAGAAAGAGCATCAACAACTACATTCTTTATAACCTTCATATATTCAATAACAAAATCGTAGGCTTGGAGCTTGCTTACCCATTTTTGCTGCTTGTCATTCAAGTCTCGTTGGCCCAAGAAAGACTTCAAGTTGTTGCAGTCTATTTTAAGTTTTTAACCACAAACTAGATACTACTTGAACTTTGCCAAGGCATGCATAATGGCAAGCATCTATTTGTCATAAATAAAAAATCCCCTTTCTGAAGCCTTCAACTTCAACTTGCAACATTTATCTTTGCGTTTCTCATCTTTACAGCGAGTTCTTGGTTTCCTATAGCAGCGTGTTGATGGAAGTTTCCTAGTACCTTAATAGTTTGATCTTCAAAGGCAACTATTCATCGTTGGGACATGTTTGGTTTAGCTTGGGTCTTCTTGGACCATTGATGTTCTCTATTTCCACATGGACAATGTCATTTAAACGGGTTCAAAAACTTTACCTACCCCACCATCCACTATTCATTTCACCTACCACAATCCGTGCTCCAGGTTCACGAGTTATTTTTCAAATATTTAAACGTTTGTGTTCGACCTAGTTGGTGGTTGGCAGTCTTCTCACCAAATGGTGTGTCCCCAATTTCTCTTGGAAGATGATGTGTGTTGCAGGGTATGAAGCAAATATCTTCTTGAGCCCTATGTGTGATTTGAGCAGCCATGTTTATTTTGAAGTTTTCATTCTTTAGCCTAATGTTGTGTTTAATGTTGAGTGATGTAGCGGGTGAGCTCGAAGAGATCTTCTCTGTGGACATTGTGATTTCCCTTTGCCATGATCACCCTAGTGGCTAGCATTCATGATGACGTACCCCAAGGTGTTCTTTGGGCCAATTCTCATGCTGTCCCAGGGGATCTCTCTTGTGGGTTGTCATTTGTGTCTAGTTGATGATGAAATGATGGCAAAGTTTGAAATTTTCCCTCCAACATATGTATTAGAGTGTTATATATATGTGAGTTGGAGATGGAAGAAAGGTTGAGTGGTTGTTGGTTCGGATGTGATGTATTAGCATAAGAACAAGGAAGAGAGCAGAGTTGCCTTGTGTCTCATATGAGACAAACGTGTTGATTGAATATACAAATCCAAACTTCATTGTATTAGTGCCTCATTAGTCTTGTAAATCTTTTGATGGATGGTTATTAAGTGCAGATCCAATCATTTCAATGTCTCCCTGAGTGTTGTTATTGATTGGTTTGCTTTCGCAAAGGCTCTAAAACACCTTATAAATGTTTTTATGAGGTCTCCCTTTCAATACAATATGAGAAGTATATGAATCTACTTGTGGATGTGTAAGATATATTCATATGCGTGTCTGCAATATCTTCTATTTTTCACCCCTGCATATAGAGCCTAGCCTATGTGTAGCTTTGTCAAACATAGTCATCTATGCCATCTTCTATGAGATGTCATTCGTGTTCTGGTTGAGTAATGTTCATTGTTGATTGGACTCTGCTGCCCATATAGATGAAGGCACCCATCTTCTATCAGTTCACATGCTACCATCCCACTGCATTTAATAGAAAACATTAAACATCAACTCTAGTAGTATTAGTTTACTTAGTTGACCTACTGCATTGTTTGTTTTTCACTGCCCTGCTATCGCAAAGTGTTTGCAACCCTCGAGAAGGCCTTTCACAGAGAAACCTGCACTGCTTTTCTGTCACATTCATGTGTGATGTGAGATAGTATACTGCAAATCTTAAGGGGTTAGGAAGAGTGCATCCTAGTCTCCACATGTCTGCCGCATCTACTCAATAGAGGTATTATTCCCTTGATTCAAGGTAAACTAACACATTGATACTTACTGACAAATAATAGGAGTTTCATGTGTTTGGCTATGGTTTGCCTCAAGGTTTAATCTGTCATTTGCTTAATGCATACCTCAGGGAACACCGCCCCCCCCCCCCCCCCTTGCTTGGTTCAGTAGAGCCAAAAGAAAGAGATATCCATCCTTATCCATTGGTATTTTCACGCCGCAATCTACTCATAAGCCTTGATTTCACCTCTGTCGGCATTCCCCTAGCCTTAGGTGATAGTGCAAGTCTTTAGGAATTGTGGAGGCACATGTTTGAACACCAACAAGTGGTGCCATTGCCAAGGAGATAAAATCTTGGTTCATATTTTGCAGACCTTTGCAACGAAGTCATTAAGAGAAATTTTTTGTAGCTACGTGTTTTGTTGTGTGTAGTGTTGGCATCCCGTCAACTTACACCGACAAATTGGCACAACAACTAGGGATGTGTGAAGGGTAGAAATTTGTTGAAGACTCTGCTAGTGGAAAGCCCGATCCAGAATATATTCTTGCCTTAACAGTTATCCTGACCCAAGGAAGCATTTCCCTTTTGAGTGAAGAGTGGCGACTCTGTTGAATCAAACCCAACCTAAAGATCGAATAAAGGATTTGAAAATCGAAAGAAGAAAGCAATCTAAAGGTTTTGAGAAACAAGAAAGTATCACAGCTCATACAAGGAAGCAGCAGGCTACATGGAGAGCAAAAAACGGAAGTACACTAAATCCTCTCCGTAAGAGCAAGAGGTGGGTACATCAAGTAGAAATGATGCATTTTTAGATTTGTGGGATCAATATCAATACACTTCTGATGATTCTACTAACAATATATTGAGAACTCAAAGGAGAGCCCATAAAAAGGATTACAGTGTACAAAAAAATGAGATGCCAGTTGACAGAAGAAATGGAGACAAATCTGACAACTCTCATGTGTGGGAGTTGGGAATACATGATCCTAGTATAAGGATGCGATAGGATGGCTCTCATCCTACATCCCATGTTTCTTTGTGCAGAGATGAAGTAGAACGTGACACAAAATTTCACGATGTCAATGAACCTAAACGATTAGTGAGTGATAACCGCAAGAGAGAAATTGATAGGGAGTTGGATTTGTTGGACAATCTCCAACAAAGACATCAAGAATTGCAGGAACAGATTGATAGGCAACAAGCTCAGTTGCTAGCCTAGAATGTTAACCAGCAAAATCTGCACCATGGTGGATTATGCGCTGCATCACCACTTCAGCATCAACGGCATAACTCCTATCAGAACCATGTTCCACATGCAAGAGTTCCATTCAGGAGGGAAGCGCAAAGATTCCCACCAATTAGGCAGCCTCTTGAAATGGAGAGATACTGTTAGCTAGATTTCATTGGAATCCCTAACTTTCCTAATGCAATCCCCAATGAGATCAGAGGAAGATCCCAAAATTCCAAGGAAACAATGTTGTTAGAGGAGAAGAATATTTGTGGAGGTTCATCAATGTCATAGATGAGTATGAAATTGAATGAAGATGTGATAATGAAGTTGTTTGTTCAATCCTTGGAAGATAGTGCTAAAGAATGGTACCGCTGTTTGCCAAATAGTAGTGTAGACTCATGGGAAAAAATCATGAGAGTATTTAGACTTCAGTATGGAGATAGGGTTGATCCCAAATTTGCAATCCATGAATTGACTACTATTAAGAAAGAAGTCAATGAAACGATTGTTGACTTCAATAGTAGGTTCATCATGACTATGAGAAAGGTCCCGCACAATTTGAGACCAAAACGCATCAATGTGCTTGGTACTATACTGTGGCACATTCAATACTAAGATTGGGTACTGCTTGTGAGACAAGAATCCACAGATGTTGCGAGAGGCATATGCCACCGCAATCAATACTAAAAGCAACATGTAGGCATCTGGCAAACATATCAAGAGAGTAGAAATGAAGTTATTACCTCCGGATAGAGGAGCTCCTAGCACACCTCTCTTTGTCGAAGACAAGTTGGCTAAGTTAATGGGAGGGATGACGGGCCTATCCTATAGGGTGGTGAGAAATGAGAAGGGTCTACCCTCTGGCAATGCTACCGCACCGCATTTTAATGAGGGGCAAAGGTTGCACAATAGACCTTACAATACCGATTGGTCAAAGAGGGTACCATAAACTGGCAGGCCAATAATACAAAGGCAAAGAGATCCCAGATAGTTTGATAGAGATATCCCAAATCCACTAAGAAAAGAGCATGTTAATTTTTAGGAAGATGTGTTGTGGTGTGAGGCTTGTTACTTATCGCATGATCCTAAAACATGTGTAGTTGCAAGTGGAGTAGTAGATGAAGATGAAATACTTGACCATGATGGCGACATGGAACAGTATGATGATAATGAGATTGATCAGCTAGATACATTTGAATTTAGCTCACAAGATGATGAAGGCAGAGATATAACTCAAGATGATCATGAAGAAGCCTTCCAATATGACTATGATAACAGTCCTAACCACTATAAGTTGTCGGTGCCTGATTCTCAACGTCTTAGGGAAATCATGTGGCAACAATACAAAAGAGATACACCATCTTGTGAAGACATCAAGGCCCTAGCAGATGCCACAGCTACACAAATTTAGAGTGACTACCGATTAAGAAGCCGGCAAATGCAACCCAAAAAACAATGTTTGGTACAGCTCATCCTGATGCACATGCTGCACAAAGCAGAAAAGCTCAAATAGAAGTCAAGTGTAGAAGGCACAGTTGGCAGTGCCTCAAGGAAAGATGTTAAGAAAAGGAAGTTTCCTATTAGAAAACTAGTAGCACAAATGAGATATATTCCTAAGGATAACAAGGTTGCAGTGCCAACAAACAATGTTGAAGTTCCAAAAGTGGGTGACCTAGGTACTGCACCTAAACAGTCTCAAAATATGTCGCATAAGGAGCACAATGATGCCAAGGAGGAAGCTAACAAAGTTAAAGGTAAGGATTTTTCTACTCAACCAAATTATTCCATTTATCCCTACCGCACATGATGTTACTTGGTCATCCCCTTTGCCCAATTCTACCCCATAGATATGGCACAAGTTTTAAGTCAAGTCAAAAATTTTGTTACTATGGCTGAGCTCCTTAGGATTTCAAAAAATTGAGAGAGGGTTCTAGCTTATGTTGTTGCTGCAAAAGATTCTGATAGTTCCCCATGTGTTCCCACTAATGTTATTGCTGAAACAAATGCCCAAGATGTACCACAGGTGTACTTAGGAACTTCCTTAGTAGACAGCCATCTTAATATTGACTCATTCTATACCTCTTTGTTGATAAACAGGTGGTCAGTTCATAATTGCATGTTAGATTCTGGGGCTTCTAGTAATGTGATGCCCCTTGAAGTTATGAATGTGTTCGGTCTGCAAGTGTCCAAGTCTTATGGTAAGTCTTTTGCCATGGACTCCCGTGAGGCGAATGTCATAGGCATTGTCAAGGATGTAGAGGTTCAGCTTGCCGCATACCCTAGGAAGTCTTTTCTACTGGACAATATTATTGTTGGCTGCCCTACTAAGTGGGGGATGTTGTTGTCCAAAAAATGTGCCGCGTCCATTAGTGGCAACATTCAGATGGATCTATCATACGCCACCATCCCCCTACATGATAAAGAAATTAAGTTGCACCGAGAAATGAAAATGATGCATACTATTGAAGACCCTGACAAGCTACAAATGAGATGCTATACTTGGACACTGGTCCTAATGAGTTTATTGGCTATTGTGATGACCAAATCCACCCCACAGATGATCTTGTTCCCTGCCTTGGCCCCATTTAATGTGAAAATGAATTGTGGACCATGTTCTTTGATGGCACGTGCTCGAAGGATGGTTCTGGTGCAGGCATTGTCCTAATTTCACCTAGTGGTAAAGGTTCGAATTCTCTTTCAAGTTGTCTTTCCATTGCACTAACAATACCGTTGAGTATGAAGCTCTCATGTTAGGGCTGAATATTGCATATCAATATGGGGGAAGATACTTTAAGATTCTAGGTAATTCAAAAATGGTCATCTCTTGGGAGAAAGGCAGATATGTGATGAAAGATAAAAGACTTAAGATGTACCGCAACGCAGTATGGGATACAATTAAATTGTTTGAGGCGGTTGGAATTAACTAGGTTGACAGAACAAAAAACATTGCAACTAATTCTTCGGCAGTTGCGGCATCCAAATTTGATAAACAGATGGCCTTCCCATTTTGCATTTGTAATATTAAGGTGCTCACAAGGCCCACCATACCGGACAATGTATACAGTTGGCAAATTTTGATGATGATCAGCATGAACAGCATGGATGAATTTGAAGATCGTTAATTGATTGGCAACGTATGGTAGAAATGGAGAATGGAAAAGGAACATTATTTAGGAATGAGATAATACAGCTAAAAAACAAACATAATCCAAGGAGGTCTAGTTGCTTTGGAAAGGATGTTTGATGGCGCAGATTGTGGCAAGATTTTTTTTTTTAAAGTTCAAGAGAAGGATATAGAAAAGGTTAACTTAGGAACTGATGTTGCACCCAAACTAGTTTGCATTGGTAAGAGGTTGAGGCCTACAAAGAAGCAGTTGTTAATTGTGTTGTTTAGAAGGTGTAAGAGGTGTTTTGCTTAGTTGTATGATGAGTTCAAAGCTTATAGAAAAGATCTATTTCAGCATATCATTCCCCTACAACCTGATACAAAACCTTTTCGGCAAAAGCAAAGACCTATCAGCCCTACATTGGCCTCTCAAATGCAAAAAGAACTTATGAAATTGAAGAAAGGCGGTATCATAAAGCCTATTAGGCATTCATCATGGGTGTCTAATCTTGTACCAGTAAGAAAAAAGAATGGAGACATCAAATTGTGTGTGGACTTTAGAAATTTGAATGTCACGTCTCTTAAAGACAACTATCCTTTGTCTAGCATGGATCATTTATTGCAAAGGATCACTGGTTTAGAGCTGATGTCTATGATGGATGGATTCTCAGGTTATAATCAAGTAGTAGTCAAGGAATTAGAGCAACATAAAATGGCCTTCACTACTCCTTGGGCTACTTACGTGTATGTGAGAATGCCATTTGGATTGAAAAATGTTGACGCAACCTTCCGGGGGGCAATGGATGTGGCATTTGTAGGACTTATTGATGAGATCTTGGTGGTCTACTAGGATGATCTCACTGCATATTCAAAGAACAGGGCTGATCATTGTAAACATTTGGAGCAGATCTTCAACGGGTGTCTTGAGTTTGGGATTTCACTAAATCCTAGAAGTGGGTGTTTGGGGTTGAGGAAGGAAAATTGTTGGGTAATATTGTGTCAAAGGATGAAATGAAGATAGATCCAAAAAGACTGAAATCCATGGACTTCATTCCTCAACCTAGAATTGTTAAGGGTGTGCAATGTTTCTTTGGACAGGTAAATTTTGTAAGGAGATTTATCCCCAACTTTGCAAAGAAGACAAAGGTCATCTCTAGGATGTTGTCGAAAGGAGAGTCAATCATGTGGAGTAAGGAACCAGCTGCCGCATTTGTGGAAATCAAAGAAGCCTTTAAGAAGGTACCAATCTTGATAACTCCGGATTATTCTAGGCCTTTCTAACTTTTCTCCTTTGCTTCATTTTATATCATTGATGTTGTATTACTTCAAAAGAATGAGGATGGACATGAGCAACCTATTGCTTTCTTCAACAAGTCCTTGCAAGGTGTGGAGTTGAATTACACAACTATGGAGAAGCATGCATATGCACTAGTCAAAGCGGTAAAAGATTTTAGGCCTTATCTTATAGGCTAAGATTGTTGCCTATGTGCCACACAACAATGAAGGATATCTTCATCCAACAGGAGGCGTCTGGAAAGAGATGTAAATGGATCAACAAGATCCAAGAGTATAACAGGGAAGCCCAAACAATGCAATTGGTTTGAGGGCAAGGCCTAGTGAAGCTTATGACAAAAGCAAATCTAGATGTGGCATAGGTGCATGAAGTGAATGATGATTCTACGGCCTTCCCTTGGAACTTAAGAGATGATCCATGGTACAAGAAGGTGGTGTTTTAGTTAGAAAATCTAAGTTGTCCTTCGAAAATGACAAAGAATTAGCAGAAGATGTTGAAGCTACAATTGCAAAAATATGTGTTGATTCATGGTGAACTTATGTGGAGAAACCGTGAAGGGATGATACTCAAATGTGTGAATCAAGAACAATCCTCCAAATCATAGATGAGTGTCACCAAGAAATTTGTGGTGGGCATTTCATGGCCAAGACCATCGCACATAAGATTTTAAGAGCAAGATATTGGTAGCCAACGATATTCAATGATGTGACCATTGCAGTAAGGAGTTGTGACGCCTACCAGAGGTTTTCAAGAAAATTGAAGTTTTCAAGTGCACTCCCTATTACTTCCATTTTAGTGGAGGCTTCTTTCTACAATGGGGCATTGATTTTATTGGGGAAATAGTAGAGAGATCAAGTAATGGTTATAAATGGATACTTGTGACAACCGACTATTTCACCAAGTGGGTTGAAGCAATTCGCACGAAAAGTGTCACAACCAAGGTGGTGGTTGATTTCCTATTGAATAACGTGATAACAAGATTTGGTGTATTGGTGAGAGTAGTGGTTGATAATGCCATGTGTTTTAGATCTAATGAGCTATCTAATTTGAGCGCCAAGTATGGAATCAACTTGACCTTCTCATTGCCTTATCATCCACAAGGTAATGGACAAGTGGAATCAAGCAACAAAAGTCTTATGAAAATCATCAAAAGGACACTGGATGTCAATAACATGAGATGGGATGATAAGTTAAGGTTTGTTGTGTGAGAAGACATAATTACCTACAAGAAGGCTATTGGCAGAAGTCATTATGAGCTAGTGTGTGGAACAGAAGCAAGAATACCAATTAGTTTAGAATCGTCAATGTACAAGTTGTTGCAGGAAATTGGTGAAGAAGAAGATGGTGGAATTTCTCAAAAGGACATATGAATTGATAGAATTAGATGAGAACAGGAGGATTACATGTCATGCCCCCGCTCGAAGTTATTTTCCTTTGAGCCAACTTCAAGATGGATATCCTAATTGTATTCAATTATATTTTAAAGAATTAAAGATTCAAACAAATCTCAGTTGCTGGACGGCGCCAATAGAAGCCAACATCATTGTTAAAGGGATCGACTAAATGAAGAGGTGAGATCGGTAGGAAGAAAGGTGTCCCATGGCAAAAGGATACGATGGTTTCTTGAAGTCGCCACCATTGAGGAGATATAGAAGGAGACACAATTGACATCAAGGAGGGCATCAATCAATCATCGATCATTGGATCATTGAATATTACAGCAGACATTCGATCTGCAGAATTATATCTATTTATTCAGTCATATAGACTGTTAAAGACAGCGAAGGGATACATTACAAATTCTGAACTAAACTAGAAGTTCAATAGGAATCATTATTGAATATACAGGTCAGATCATTATTGACTGTCAATTATCTTACTTATTGCATATCACTGTCATATATAAAAATACATAAAATATTTGCAATGAACTATCAAAATGGATAAGGAGGGAATAAGCACTGTGGGAGAGAACGGCAAAGGGAACCCAAGGGCAGAATTCTCCTCGTTGATCTCCATGTTGAGAGTTTATTGACAAATTAAGTTTCACCAGTCAAAGAAGAATGGTGAGGGGACTGTTTGGAGGGAGAACTGTTGACACCCCGCCATGCCTCCCTGCACCATCCTCTTCATCAAAGAAGAATGGTGAGGGAACTGTTTGGAGGGAGAATTGTTGACACCCTGCCATGCCTCCCTACACCATCCTCTTCATCAAAGAAGAATGGTGAGGGGATTGTTTGGAGGGAGAACTGTTGACACCCTACCATGCCTCCCTGTACCATCCTCTTCATCAAAGAAGAATGGTGAGGGGATTGTTTGGAGGGAGAATTGTTGACTGACAACACCCTGCCATGCCTCCCTGCACCATCCACTTCTGAATTTTGTAAACAAACTGAGTTAGCTACATGGTAATGTATATATAATCTCCTATATTGATATTATTTATAAATTTGAATGCAAGGAAATCTTATCTAACACAAATGGTTAAAGATGTATATTTGTATATCTATATTTTGTATATGTTTTCCTATGTTATGATTGCAGAACTCAAGTACAAGAACTATGCAGTTTTGAAGATATTCTAAATGGTAAATCATAAAACCCTAAACCTAACTGTGGCATTTGAATTTTCTAGGGCACTTTAGGTAAGGGACATTACATTACATATGAGAGAATGTTGGCACAATAGCAAAACAAGCAGCTTTTGTTTGACAAAAGGGCAGTTCCAAGGTGTTTTTAACCATGAGATTTGGTCCTTATATGGAATGCTAAATCAGAGAACAAAGGAAAGCATGGTAAGTTCGATGCTTTGTTGATTGGTTCGTATCAAAATGTTGATAGGTGTAGTCAAGGCACATTTTATGTTAGGAGTTTGGAAGGTGAACTCATGGAGTTGATGGTTTACAGCTAGCATCTCAAACATTATTTCTCCTACCTAGTAAGGTATTTTGATGTACATTAGCTCATCCTTGTTGTGTTGTGTTGTGCAACCAAGATCTTTGTTGATCTTGGTGAAGCATTGTTGTCCCTGTTCCCTTTGGTCGGTTTTGTGTTTTTTATTTGCTCCTTGCAAGTGTGTTTTGGTCTACTCCCGGAGATCTCTTTTCGATTCTTGTTGCATCCATCCTATATGCACATCCCCAACTAGAGCCAATATTGGCCTGCATCCAAAATTTGACTAAAACTAGTGTTTTCATGTGTTGCATTCCCTCTATCTTAGCCCAGATATAGGTTCTAGGTCTTATGTTATCTTGTTGTGCATTGTAGGCCCTGTCATTGAGTCATTTTCCTTGTCTAGTGTTGTTTGTGGCTCCTTGCTTCTTCCCTTTGTTATGTGGTGCCTTGTTCTTCACTACAATATCTCCCCTTCCCTTGCTTGTCGCTTTGTCATTCTCCCCTACCTATAAGTTATCACCGCGACTTCATGTTGTTATCATCACCGCAAAGGACTTTGTTATGCCTATTAGCCATGTTTCTCCCATTGCAGTAGTGTTTCTTCAGTGTGGTGATGGTTTTCAAGTTGTGGTGGACCCCCCTGATGTTTTATGCTCATCCTCCAACTTTGCAGCAGATTTGATTCCTTTTGGTGGTTGGTTAACTTTGTGGTTGTCGTAGTCTCCTTAGTTCACTTCGCAGTGGGTTCTTTTCTTCCTAACAATGCATTCCCTACTTTGTGGTGGCCTATCTTTAGTCTATGGTTATCTTTTGAATGCATGGTGGTCAGTGTTGTTCATAGGAGCTCCTATTTCATCCATAGCGTTTATCTTGATGTTTCTCATCTTTGCAGCAAGTTCTTAGTTTCTTGTAGCAGCGTGTTGATGGTGGTGTCCTAGTACCTTAACAGTTTGATCTTCAAAGGAATTGTTCATCATTGGGACATGTTTGGTTTATCTTAGGTGTTCTTGGACCATTGATATTCTCTATTTCCACATAAACAGTTGTCGTTTAAACAGGTTTCAATTTTTTTACCTACCCCGCCGTCCACTATTCATTTCACCTACCATGGTTCGTGTTCTAGGTTCACATGTTATTTTCCAAATATTTAAATGTCTATGTTCAGCATGGTTGGTGGTTGGCGGTCTTCTCACCATTTAATGGTGTGTCCCCAAATTTCTCTTGGAAGATGATGTGTGTTGCAGTGTATGGAGCGAATATCTTCTTGAGCCTTATGCACGATCTGGGCGGGCGTGTTCATTATGAAATTTTCATTCTTTAGCCCGATGTTGTGTTTAATGCTGAGTGATGTAGCGAGTGAGTTCGAAGAGATCTTCTCTGTGGACTTTGTGATTTCCCTTTTCCATAATCCCCCTAGTGGTTAGCATTTATGATGGCATGTCCTAAGGTGTTCTCTGGACCGATTCTCACGTGGTCCCATGTAATGTGCCATACCTGTTGGTTCTTTTTAAAGATCTTAATAGTGTTATTTTTATTAGAGTGTTCTTTTAGACTAGACAGAAGATGCATAAGGGGTTTCAGTTTTCTTGAGATGTATTTGATTACTTGCCAGAATACATTGAAAATATAACATGCAAGTGAAACCCAGAAAAAGTACAACAGATATGAGCAAACTAAAAGTGACCCAGATCATAAAATCTCATAAAATGAATTGCTATTACATACCCATGTCAAGATATTCACTTTGGTATTTATGCTGTAGCTAGACCAGCAACTGGGTATCACATATATCCTCTGAAATCACACAGGAATGAGAAATAAGTGCAAGCAGAGGTTACAGCCGTCACAGAGGCCCTAAACGCCCCTAGAAAATGTAGAAGAGTGAATACAAACACATAAAAGTGAGTCCCATAGACCAAACACCTCCTCCAGGCAAGCTGGTACGGCCAAGCAAAGAGTATACAGCAAGTGGAATCTCCAAACAGGTCTGTAACAACTCAGAAATCTCTGCACTCTCCTTATACACCTCTACGCCCAAGCTAGAGTGAAGAAACCAAGGTAAAACCACCTCAAATGCACTCAAGAAAAGGTACGGCTAGGCTGTGTATGGTACGGCCAGCAAGGGAAATATGTATCAACCTTCAAACCTTCCACAAACACACCAAATCTGCTCTCACTCCTTTGTTATCAGCTGAACATCAACAATCTACAAATGATGTAAACAATAAGCTCCTAAAATCCCATCAATCGAACTCCATTGAAGCCCAGGATGCAAACACTGTAGGCATTTGCCAATCAAGCACCTTTGGACGATCTTTCACGCCTATAGAATGTTGTTACTCAAGGAGGTTTCCGTCTCCAAGAGCCACCAAGGTTCAAATCTCATCAAACCCTCAAGAAACCCTAGCAGAGCAAAATAGCCAGCAATATCATAAACTCAAGCATATACAAATGAACTCACTTTTTACTTTTTAATCTCCTCCAAGAGGGTCGATGCAATTAGGAGGGAAAATACTTTATTAATATTACTTTGTTCACCTCCAAGATGGGCGCCCAAACTCCCCTTAGTGACTTTTAAATATTTTCTTTTTATAAAGTCACTTTACTTTATCATTTTCCAAAGTCCCATTTAAATAATTAACTTAACCTTCGGACTTTAAAATGAAAACCTAGATGACCTCAGAATTCCACGTTCAATAGCTTGTCGGAAAGGTCTCGACGAGACGAATCCAATCCAACTCAGAAAATCCCGAAACGGCACCAATCCCGAACTTACTAAAAATAACAAGTATAGCACTGAACAAGCCAAGTCATCACTAGACACTGCCAACTGGCTCCAAACTGAACCCGAACCACATCTACACCTCTGAAATACCCATCCAATGCCAAACCAACAATGGTTCCTATTGTGACGTGGTCCAACATCGCCCCATCAGCCGTGGGGACCCCTTGGTTTGGCGTTTTGGTCTGTAGTGCTGGCCGGAGTTTCTTATCTGGGCAAGGTTATTTATTGGTCGGTATATGACTTACAATACATAGGAAATATCCTAACTGGGCGTTGAGCTCATTTATTTCTATCCTGGCGGACATTTTTAATCACCTTGCGCTGCATTAAGATCTTTTTTCGGCAGCATGCCCGCTCCCCCTGGATCTCCGCCTAGGCGGACTTCAGTTACCTTCTGGCATTGCTTTCCATTTCCTATTCTCTCAACAGGCTAAATGACCGCTTGAGCGGATTTTCACGATGTATTGGGAAATCTCCATAATTGGGTTGGTCTTCGGTAGGCTTGAATGACTGTTTGGGTGGGGTATCTTTGGATGACTGGATTATTAACGGACCTTTGGGCAGTTATGCAGAACATCGCAAATTTCTATTCTCAGCATCGCGTCAAATGTGAAGTATAGCATTCACCCCACGTTGATCATTCATGGAGAGACGGACTTTTGAGAGTCCACTGCAATCCTGCATTGTGCACGTTGAAGTAAAAGGACCGCCAGGATGGAGATAGGCCTTGGGTTTGCAATTTTCTTTTTGGCCAGGATCTCAAGCATTTGCGTTGACCCGCTGTAGCACCATCACCTCTTTGGCAATCATGATGACCTGTTGAAGGAATCATTGAACATTTTTTTTTGTGCAGAGCGAATCAATTCTATTCTTAGCATACCATTAAATAGGCACTGCACTCTGAAAAACGCATGGATAGGGAATTAATTGAGATTCCTGCTGACTATTTAGAGGCGCCAACCCAAAATAGCTGTGTTTTAAAACCGTCACATTGGATATTTAATGCTTCTGATATTTGATTATGAGTGCTCATTCAGGATCTACTTGTCATGTTTTTGGACATGCATAATGTTCTAATGCATCATGCGACGGCTTGAGTGTGCACATATGCATGTATTTGACTAGCAAAAACGCATTCCTATCATAATGATTGGTGTATCGGATGATTCGGTCAGTGCCCTTGGAGGATGCGGGCGTTATGCATTAAATATCCCTGTGTCATATATTCTGTGAACAGTTTCATACTTGGAAGTATTAAGTCCTATGTCCGAGTGCATGTTGGCCTCTAGTAAAAAAAGATCATTTGTAATATTTCCTCACCCTCTCTGCGTTGTAGGAATCATACTTGGAGACTCAAGGAATTCAGCCGCATCACATTACAAATTTGCTTATGAATGGAGCTCAATATCATATCTTGTTCTTCGGAACTTGTGTATGAACTTTGAAGGTCATCTTCTCGTATCAGTGGTCACAAGACTAAATTTGAGGCTATGAGTTTAGGAAGAAGTGGATCAAAGTCATTGAGAGGATTAAGTTTTATCATTAATTTTGCATTAATAATTGCAAAGGAGTGAGCTAATTTAAAATTTGCATAATCATTTTATCCCGCATACACGGTACAGTGAGTTTTGTCTGCAAAAGGGGATCCTTATGAGGTTTGTCTGAGTGGGTGCTTGGATGTTGAACTGGTTAATATTACATAATCTGCCCGGTGTTCTCGAAGCTTCCTGAGTGCAGATTTAGGAGTCTCTTCCTTGGTTGAAGTCTTCGAAAGTTTAAGAAAGATCACCTTCTATTGCTTGAAAATCGACTTCCCCTCCATTAAAGCACATAAGGGATTACAACACACGATTATTGCAGGTCCATTAGGAGATCAGATTTGACAGGGGCAAATAGGAGCTAAGTGTGTTGGTGAGACATTTGGACATTTTGTTCTCGTGGGAATCGCATTATTGTTGTTTTTCTTTAGCAGAGGGGTGAGATAAATTGAAATCTTGCATTCAAATAATCCCACATGTATTAAATGTAGGTTTTGTTACTATTATGTTGTTACTGAATATCATTTTCAGGATTTTGACATAAGGCGGTTGTGCAGGTGAAGGATGAGTGCGAAGGACAAACAAGCATTGATGGGGAGCGACATGAAGGGAACGTGGCCAGAGACAAAGATCACTTCGAAGTGGCGAAACCTCTGTGACACCAATCTGGGAAAGACCAATATGCAAGAGATTCGGCAAAATTTGCACAAACCCAATCCATCGGATCTAGTCAGACGAATGTTGAAGAACAGGATTGTGCAAGCTGCTTGTTTCCCGCAAACAATGCTGTGTCCAGAACTGATGTTAGAATGTGCCAAGCATTATAATCATGAAAAGAGATGTATTATGACTAGAGAGGGCAAAGTACTTGCTTATCTGAGAAAGGAGGCGATCGTGGAAGCTTTTGACATCCCCTCATACAAAACTACTACATTCTACGACAAGGAGTCTGCTTTGCAACTTTATTTGGCGGGACCTGAGAAATGTATGGAGGTAATAAACAATAGTTGGTTGGTGCAACCAAGGCCACATGTGAGTAAGGTACCTAAAAAGCTTCACAAGTCTGACTTTCATCAAGAAATCAACTATATGGTTGTGTTTTTGAACCGCATCATGGGCTGCCCACAATCGGCAAATTTCGAGCCCTGGATGTTCTTCTTCATTGAAGAAATTATAAGTGGAAAAAGAATGATAGATTGGGCTGAAATGATCAGCAGCAACATTGATGATCAATTGAAAGGTTTACAGGAAACGAAAACATTTTACATGAGCTCATATATTATGTATATGCTTGCCAGAAACGAGAGATATCCAGGATTGAACTGCAAGGGGAGAGTTGGAAATGGAGAAGGACAGTTCAAGGTTTATGATTGCTATCCTCAGCTGCACTTACAGGCTATATCCCATTACAGAAGGTTTAATGATGCCTTTTCCATGCATATTGTTAGATTGTTACAAGGTAGCACATGCAGGAGATTGTCGAAGGAGGCCATGAGCTTCATCGCAAAATACGGAAAATGGTTTATTCAGTTTCCAAGGTTCACATACATCCGTGTAGAGGGCTTCTCATCACTGCCTTACAGATTGCCTAGGTACCCCACTGACAGAATGGTGTTGTTGGAAGTAACACGACAGCTGGTTGCATTTGACAAGGTCCAGAGAAAGAGGAAAAAGACTACAACAAAGTTTCCAATCAGCATCGGGAGGCTTGAGACTTGCATGTCCTTACAAGCCGCTGAAAATTCAGAGATAGAGTTGCAGGCTTACAACTTGGTATGCCACAATGATGCACGCAATAACTTCGATCCATTTGGCACGGTCAGGCAGAAATTTGGGAGCAAATATGAGCACAAACCACAGCTCGAGGATCATTGGATAGATACATATGATGATATAGAAATAAGAAAGAGGAGTTGCTACCGACTGTCTTTGGACTTGGTCAGATCAACAAGAGTGATCAACATTCCGGATCAACTTGAGGAGAATCACAAAAGACTTTCACAAAGTTCGTATGAAGAGAAGAGAGATAGGCCCTTCACCATCAATTTGTCTGAGCAGGAGGCCACATGCAATGATGATTTGATGATGCCAATCATATCGCATACAAGAAAGTATGTGGACTTCCAGATTCGTAGGCTCCAGGAGAAGAATGTCCAATGGACTTACAACTTGATGGGAGGGGTTAGTGTACATCAGTCCAAGGATGCTTCAAGTGGTGGGTCGTCCAATAATTCCAATGGCTCAGAGGGTGAAGATGATGGTCCGCATGGGGATATTCAGCCAAGTAAGAAGGCAAAGACTAATGATCAGGAGGCAGCTAGTGCATTTTCAAGACAGGAGGGTAACAATATAATAAATATGGAGGGTAACAATATAATAAATATCGATGAAGATGAAGTGAGACCTAATGAGCAGACATCCTTGAAAATCCAAGATGATCAGGGAAACAAACAAGGTAATCAAATTGGTGAAGTAGTGTCAAAATCAGCTAAGGAGCAAGAAGTGGTCATGATAGAAACAGAAGCTGAAAATCAAGGTGACAAAGAGTTGTATGAGTTTGATGAGGAGGCTCTTCCCACTGTTCAGCATAAGGGAGTTCAAGAAGAAAGTCAGGAAGACCTGTCCAATCTGCCTGAGTGGTTAAGAGATCGAGTCAAGGAAAAGTCTGTTATTGAAAGGGAACTCATACTAAGTTTAGAAGACTTGTTGAGCAGGGCCAAAACTGACAATGGAAAGCAGAAAATTACTAAATTCTCAAAGATCACAAGAGGCAGCTCGGGGTCAAGGCAAGTGCATATTGCTGTCCCAAGAATCAGCAAAGAGGCAGATGATGGCGTTCCAAGTGCACATGACATCAATACTTTTGATTTGGGACCAACCACAGCAGAGCAGGAGATAGAAGAGTTGGAAGATTCAGTTGCTGTCATCAAAGAACGGCTACGGAAGGAACAAGAACAGAGGATTCAGTTAGAGAAGGATAACTTGGCATTTCAGCATTATATTCAGCAATTAATGAGGCCACTAAGCCAAGCTGAAGTGATGGTTGCACCACCGGCATTGCTCTCGCAGGAGTCTGTGGTTCATTTGGAAGAAATGAGGTCCTCTTCTCGAATATTGCAGGACTGGGCAGCAAATTTCAAGATCAAGGCTGATAGGTTCATGGATGAGATTGTGAAGTTGTACAAGGAAGCTACTTCAACATTTGACAAAGTTCAGAATATTCTAATTACTTGTGCACAATTCAGAAATGTAAGGGAAGAAGTTATGCCTCAGTTGAAAAGGCTGATTTATACTCCAAGTGCCACATTGTTGGATGAAGGGGTGATTGAGCAGGGGCTAACATATAATTTCCATTCTTGGTACTGTGCACTCAGCATAAAGGAGCAAGTTTTGGGAAAGGTTGAAGGTGATTGCACTCAAGCAAGAGAGGTACTTCGGGAAATGCAAAACAAAATACTTGTTTTCGTAAACAGGGTAGTTGATTCTAATGGAGAGATTGATGAATACTTGTTGAAAGACAAGATGCATGCAAAGTATTTTCGGCATACACAGGCTGCTTCGAGGGAGTTGTTGGATGAAATTTGCACGCTTTCCACTTTCATGGGCACGTTTCAGACATCCATGGCCAGTTGGGAAATGACAGTTGTCAAATCTACAGAGGAGCTGCAAATCGTAGAGGGCACCATTCAGACTCTGCCAAGTGTACCTATGGAGGAGGTTACACGTGTCATCGCTAGATTTGTGGAGTTTACCGCGAAAAGGAAAGGTCATAAATGAGGGTATTCCACTTGGTTGGTGCATCATTAATGCAAGGTCTAATTTTAGTAAATTTGTAACCACTTGCCTGTGTGGCATAATATGGGCCCTCGATTTAAAGTTTTAATCCTGGCCATCCATTGAGTTTTGGGGCCTATATAAACCCATTTTGCTCTCATTTGTAAAGGGGGGATGCTCTGAGAAATTGTTGCTCAAGACTCTGCTGAAATAAATACAAATTCATTGCTGAAATTTTCATGGTGATTTGTGTTGTTTCAAATGAATGCATGGTTTCTAAGTGTTCACTCATAGAATAAGATCTATTTAGTTTGTTTTCAGCATTTTGGTTTTATGTTTTATGGAAGTTGTTGTTGCTGATTCATGTTTGGTGTCTCCATAGTTCATACCATTTATAATTTGTCGATGGCAGGTTGTAGTGCATGGTTAGTCTGAACATCATCTGAGCTTGATCTGAAAATCTTACTTTACCCTTAGAAGATAGCACCACTTTTGTGTAGTTGTTTCCTTATGGCGAAGCAAAGTGTGGTTGAGATTCCGGTGAATCAGTGGTGATTGCTTGATTAGAGCCTTCTAAACTTATTTCCTTTTGCATTTTCTTTAAAATCTTGTTAGATTTAGATTCAAGAGCTTCCATTGTCATATCTTAAGTTATTGAATTGGTAGACCTTCAAAGCAGCTGTGTTACATGTTATCCAAGAGAAACAAGTTTCCTATTGTTGAGCATTTACGTAAGTCCCTTTGTGTCAAACAGTAATTCGCATCCTACTTCTAAGTTATCCCAAGTCGCAACACGAAAAGTAACTAATCAAGAACCTTGGAGTCTACTCATCTAATCACTTAGCTTAGCATTTGAGGGATTTTGTTCAAGAGAGGATAGAGTACACCAGTATTTTATTCTGCGTTGTATGTGCAAGGAAAACACATCAACAGTTCCCTAACCAAACTGTCAGTCTACGAGAACCCAATGATAGACTAACACTGTAAAGAGAAAGGGGGCATTACATCCCAAGCAACCTCTCTTGCAGGTTGTCGTTTGTGTCTAGTTGGTGATGACATGATGGCTGAGTTTGAAATTTTCCCTCCGTCTGTATCAGAGTGTTATATATACGCGAGTTGGAGATGGAAGAAGGGTTGAGTGGTTGTTGGTTGGGATGTGGTGTATTAGCATATGAGTCGAATGTGTTGATTGAATGTACAAATCCAAGCTTCATCATATCAATGCCTCATTATTCTTGTAAATCTTTTGATGAATGGTTATAAAATGCAGCTCCAATCATTTGAATGTCTCCCTGAGTGTTTCTATATTTTTGATAGAGTGATGACCTATCTTAGACACATTTGTTGGTTTGGGTGTTGTTATTGATTGGTTTGGTTTCGCATAGCTCTAAAACACCTTGTAAACGTTTTTATGAGGTCTCCTTTCAATACAATACAAGAAACATATGAATCTACTTGTAGATGTGTTAGATATGTTCATATGAGTGTCTACAATATCTTTAGTTTTTCACCCCTACATATAGAGCCTAGCTTATGTGTAGCTTTGTCAAACATAGTCATCTATGCCATCTTCCATAAGATGTCATTTGTGTTTTGCTTGAGTACTGTTCATTGTTAATAAAGATTGGACTCTACTGCCCATATGGATGAAGGCACTCATTTGCTATCAACTCACATGCTACCATCCCACCACATTTAATAGAAAACATTAAACATCAAACTCAATAGTATTGGTTTAGTTAGTTGACCTGTTGCATTGTTTGTTTTTCACTGCCCTGCTACTACAAAATGTCTGCAAACCTCAAGAAGGTCTTTCACAGTGAAACTCACACTGCTTTTCCACCGCATTCATGTCTGATGTGAGATATTATACCGCAAATCTTAAGGGGTTAAGAAGAGTGCATCCTAGTCTCCACATGTCTACTGCATATGCTCAATAGAGGTATTATTCCCTTGATTCAAGGTAAACTAGCACACTAATACTTAGTAACAAATAATAGCAATTTCATTTGTTTGGATCTGGTTTTCCTCAAGGTTTAATCTATCATTTTCTTAACGCATACCTCAAGGAACACCCCCTTGGTTTAGCAGAGCCAAAAGAAGGAGATATCCATCCTTATCCATTGGTCCTTTCATGCCACAATCTGATCATAAGCCTTGCTTTCACCTCTAATGACATTCCCCCAGCCTTAGGTGATAGTGCAAGTCTTTAGGAATTGTGAAGGCACATGTTTGAACACCAACACATTAGTCAAGCACCAAATAGCATGACTAAAATCTCAAAGTGTCCATAATGGCATATGAATGTTGTCTTATGTACATCCTCCTCGTGGACACATATTTGATGATAGCCTCTTCTCAAATCAATCTTTGAGAAGTAGACTGCCCCATGTAACTCATCAATGAGCTCATCAATCATGGGAATGGGATATCTATTTTTTATTGTCTTTTTGTTCAAGGCTCTAGTCTATACACATCCTCATGGTGCCATCCTTCTTCACAAGTACCACTAAAGAAGCAAAAGTGTTGGAGTTGGGTCAAATGTGGCCCATTTTCAGCAATTCCTTAATAGCCTTCCCTCTCTCCTTATATGTCCGCGGATGGCAGTAAGGAGTGATCATGACAGGCTTTGAGCTTAGTTCCAACTCTATAATATGTTGGAACCCTCTATCTAGTGGCAATCCTGGAGGCATATCAAAAACACCATACTATACTTATCCAAAAGATTTTGAATATCAATATGATAGCTATGCTAGTTACCAAAAGATGAAAGAGTGTGCATGTCCTTCATCACCAAGCAACCTACTACCTAAGCAACTTGTCCCTTCCGAAATGTTCTTTATGTCCTTTTTGTCATTATCACCTGTGATGACCCTTGAGGCATACCTCTAAAAGTAGCATCTTTTCCTTGTGATTTAAACTTTAACTCCATGGATTGATAGTTTTGGGAAATGCAACTCTTAGAGGTATGCCTCAAGGGTCATCACACCAAGAGAATGCAACTATTGCACTCCTAAAACCATATTTATATCTCCTAACTCCACAACATAAAAATCATCACATACCTCATAGTTACCTAGGGTTATTTTTAGTTGTTGCATGATCTTTATGCATGGAATGGTGAATCCATCTGCAACAATAACATTGAAACCCACAAAATCCTCTACCTTCAACCCCCTCTTGGTCACCAAACTCTCATCAATGAAATTGTGGTTGGCCCCACTATCTATCAATACATTAATCTGTTACCCGAATGACACTCCTCAAACTCTAAATGGGTGATACCGTGCTGCTTGCAATAGAGTAGCCAGAATGCTGCTATTGTCCTCCGAACAATCATTATCTTCTATGGATTGCTCTTCTATGGCTGGTTGTGGCTCTGACTCCTCAGGGTCGTTCCCCTCATCAAACACTACTTCTATGTAGTGGACTTGGCCCTTGCTAAAGCATTTGTGACCGGGCTCCCATGGCTCTTTGCAAGTGAAACACAATTTCTTTCTCCTAAGTTCATATCTAGTGCTTTCATCCATCCTCCTCATTGTGAAAGGCTCTTATGTTGTCTTTTGTTGTTGCAATCTTGATCCACTTTTTTTAAAGTTTTCCTTCTAGAATCCAATAGTGAGCAGTCTTAACTGTGGTGTAAACTTGTTCCTCAATACAGCTGGCTCAAGTGTCAAGGCCCTCCTATAGCTTCCTGAAATGATGGCAGTGCAAAGGCCTTAACTAGGCCCCTAAAAGGCTCAAATGAGCCCTCAACAAAGAAAAATGATCCTCCTTTTAGAAATATCTAGTACCATGAATGCCACTCTTTGGAACTCTGCTACATATGCATCCACTGAAGTTTGTTGGTTTATTCTCACTAGCTCTATGACAAACTCTTCCTCATCCTTCTATTCAAATCTGTCCAACAACCTCTGGCTGAAACCTTGTGTAATGAGCCCATGATGCCACCAATCATATGCTAAGCCTTCCAAGTGCAAGCTGGCAAACTGAATCGCATCCTCTTCCATCATGGGACTGAGTGTAAAATATGTTTGCAGTTTCTATAACCAGGCCCTAGCAGAGATCTTGCTTGTGCCATCAAATGTGGGTGCAGTTAATTTGTTTACTTTATACTGAAATTCCTTTCTATTATCACCTTGATTATTTCTTTGATTCCTCCTTTACACACTTTCCCACTAACTCTAAATACCTATCAAATAATATCACTGCCTTAAAATCATCTGTCTTTCCTTGGTACTCTCCAAATAACCTATCCAACTCCTTTGTAGAAGAAGATTTTGGTTCTGTTCTTTCTTCTTTCTGTAAAAATATGAGTTTTGAGGGTTTTGGAATGGAACTTACCGGACAGTGATTTGCATACGAGCTCTCCCCTCTCTACGATGTTCTAATATCATCCTGGTTCTACAATGGAATGGCGATGGGTGCATTCATCTGAATCTGCAGCATTCTTATCAATAGTTCTTTCATCCTCTCCTGACTTGCTGCTACTCTTTCTTGGCCCACTATGAACAACTCAGTCATGTGATCTTGTCTCATCTGGATGTTGATTATTTTATCTTGTATGAACTCTGATCTTTCTTCATTGGTTATGGGTCTTCCACTCCTATCCATTCTCACAGGGTGGCAAGAGTTTTGCTTTCATACCACTGAAATGTCCCTCATGAAAATGCTCAAATAACAAACACAAAAAATGTTGATACTGTAGTAATGACCCTTCAGAAAAGCACAACTAAAAAACACAGAAAAATGCTCCAACAACAATTATATTTTTTTTATAATTTCTACTGACAACATACTTTCAAATGGAGATTTAACAAACTGATACAACTTACTGGATATTCTAGTATTCAAACTGTACACCATTGAAGATCATATTGACACTTTAGAACTCGTAATGCACCCTAAGGGTTTTCGTCCTCATGATGATTAATATCTATGCCTGATGGGTTTCATCTCCAAAGCACAGCTGCTGAAACACCACGTCCAGCCCAGAAAAGAAAATGGTTTGAACTTTGTTTGCAATATTCAAAAAAGATATCCTTTCTTCTTTCCCAGCACTACTTTATAATCTTCAATTTAGGAGATCCCAAATTAATGGCAATCAGTTCCACAGTTAGTGGTTTCTAACTGGCAATCAACTCCCCATAATTTGTTGGCAACTAACTAATAAATCAGTCCCTCAAATTAAGGCAGCTAACTGACAAATGTGAGACCAACTCAGCTTCTTATTCCACTATTCAAGTATCCTCACTGAAAGTCCTAGCTGCCGCTCAACTGGAAGACAGACAGACACAGCTGCCTTATTTAAAACACAAACTGAATCCTAACTGAAAACTTAATCCTATATAATTGCTGACAAACTCAGTGGTGTGGATAAAATCAAAAAAGGGACATTACAGTCCTAAGTCAGAAGAGGATTTAGTGGCTTCTGCAATCCGGTTTCCAGCAAGCTCTCTAGATTTTGTATATGTCCTGATATTTAAAATGTAACATATTTTTCCTTTCTGCTAATCAAAAGAGGTTCAGGAGGCAGGGGGGGTAATTGACTTTCTAAAAATTAACAGAAAACATCATCATGAAGGAAGGAGAGACTTTCCGAAGTTCAGAAACATAGGTCAGAGTTGCCATCCAAGTGTCTAGATCTAAATGGTGGATCCTGAAACAAAGCACAAACAACTTAGAATACAAGAAGCTTCTAAAGGGCTGGGTTTAAAAAATATCCTTTATATTTTTTAGTAAATCAAAATGCAAAGTAACATATTTATGATTTTGAAGGACACGCAACACAAACAAGTCTGTAAAAATGGGAAAAAAAGTAAACTTGTTCTCAACTAGAAGTGCCTAGTTACTCAAGAGTCAAAAGTGTATGCCAGGTGAGATTAAAAATATTCATTTTTGTATATTATGTACCAAACAAATCATCTCAATTTATGTGATGATTTATTGGGAAAAAACTGTGTGGTTTTGAGCAATGCATGCTAAGTGGACCATTCACGGTTACAAGAGATGGGTTCTTAACTTCTTGGAAACCACTACTCATGAAATATGGGTTGATGAAGATTGAAATGAAACTACACAGTTAAATCGAAATAAATCATCACAGAATTTGATATATTGCAGAAACACCACTTACATGAAAATCATCTCGATTTCAATATTTGACATCTTGCAAGCATAGTTCTCAATTTGAACAAAAAGTTAAGTAATGAAAGTTTGAGTAGAACACAACATGACTACCTCAAAGAATAATTGTTTTTGTATATTATGTACCAAACAAATCATCTCAATTTATGTGATGATTTATTGGGATTTAACTGTGTAGTTTCGAACAATGCATGTTAAGTGGACAATCTGTGGTCATGAGAGATGGGTTCTTGGAAACCACTACTCAAGAAATATGGGTTGATGAAGATTGACACAAAACTACAGTTAAATCCCAATAAATCATCACAGAATTTGGTATATTGCAGAAACCCCACTTACATGAAAATCATCTCGATTTCAATACTTGACATCTTGCAAGCATAGATCTCAATTTGAACAAAAAGTTAAGTGATGAACATTTGAGTAAAATACAACATGACTACCTCAAAACATAATCCATTATCATTGCAAGCATAAACAGCACTACTTGATGTAAATAAGAATGAGCCTTCCCCGTTCCATTGCAATGTGGCTGCCCTGCAAAAGAATTCCAGGATTTTAATCACTCAAATTCATTGCATTGGACTTGTAAATTGTTTCTATTTCTATGCAATCAAAAACTACTTGTTACCTTTCAGAACAAAAACATTCTAACAAAAACTTCCATGCATATCAATCAACCATGAAACTTCTTATATGAAGAGCTTGCATTATGCTTGAACCTTGTTTCTTATATCTTCAAAATAAAAAATACAGTGGTCTAAGTATTTTCCAAATTTTACTGATTGAAGCATAATTGGCTAACCTAAGGATAGATTTTTTCCATACATATCCAGCCTTATTACCAGGGATATCAATGCTTAGTTGCTTGCCACTAGTTATGACAGCTACAAGATACCTTCATCTCACTTTTAGTTATAATTATAGGCTATGTGTCTAGCACAACATGCTAAGCCAAACCTTAGCAACTAATTGAGCGTGGTGATGAAAATTTAATAAGCATCTATAGTCCCAATGTAAGTAAGATAAAGTTTGTAGTTAGGCCTTTCAAATCTAACTTGAAAGTTTCCATATGTAAACGCTGTGTTAGCTTTTTTATAATTAGTTGAATAAATATGAATTGTGTCCCTTCACATATTAAATTTAACCTGGACATACCAAAAGCCTCAAGAAGAGTTGAAACAGACACATTTAAAAGTAAATGAACATAATCTGATTTGTGTCCCTTCATCTATTAAATTTAGCCTGGACGTACCAAAAGACTCAAGAAAAGTTGAAACAGACACATTTAAAAGTAAATGAACACAATCTGATTTGCATCCCTTTATCTATTAAATTTTGCCTGCATGTACCAAAAGACTCAAGAAAAGTTGAAACAGACACATTTAAAAGTAAATGAAATAATCTGTTAAGTGCTAAAACATGTTTATTCAATAATGCATGAGTAGGCCAGTAATCTCCTTAGTTCAAGCTATGCTTAAGGCGTAATTTGCACCAAGTTACAAAATTATTTTTACGTACAACCCATTATCATCTAGTCTAGAAATAAAATTATCATGTCAAGAAGAAGTTCAACATGTCAATCATATTGCATTGAAATTAGTCAGATGTAGTACATGCTCTTGGGAACTGGGACTGCACATCTGACAGGATAATTGGATGACATCAGCAGAATGGCTAGATGGCTTTTTATTTAGACTCCCTTGGCAACTTGTCTGGGAATTATTCAATCTCTTTATGATCTTCTTTCAGATGTTCTGTTTGTGCCTAATGGCTAGGAAAAAAAGGAGAGACAGTGAAGTTAGCAATTTTAAAAAGATACATGCATGTTGTCATAATAGCATCTGTTTTGTTACTGTTGGCTTGTGATCCAAAAGCCTTTTGTTTACGAATAACTAAACGTATTAAGTTTTGTTTACGTGGGTAGTTGGATTTGGTGGTTTTGGTAGTTGTCAATTATCATAATGAATGTTGATAAATGTCTAAAAGCTAACCCAATACTGTAGTTTAGCCAATGCCCCCAACTTTGCTGGCTATGCAACAAAATCAATTAATGACATCTCAGCATCAAAATTTAGCAACTTACACACCCATATGCAAAATACCTTTTGAGAGTTGTTTCAAAACAAGAAGTCGTAAATAATGTACAATAAACCAACAATTAGCATCGATTTCTTTTCAATTAAAAATATGTTGAACGAAAAACATACTGTAAAATATACTGGTTAATGAAATACACAATTAAGCATGCTATCGAGGAAAATCTAAGAAGCCTAAGATCCATGGATTGAGATTTGGACCCTGAGGGAAGTGGTGTAAAAACTTAAGAATACAGTCTTGTTTTAAGATATTACATTATATTTAAGTTCAAAACAATATATCATCCATTACTAACTTGTATTATGGTTTCCATCTCATAATGATAAGGTTGCCATTACCACTATAAGGTTTCAATATTTTGATCATGAAGGTTTAGCTCTGTATAAAATAGTGCAATATGAAAAACTTTTAGTCTATAAAGGATAACAATGTAGTATGGCACCTTTTTAACTTTTAAAAGAACATGTTCATACAACTATGAACAGGAGAATGTAATGTCCCCATTTTGGCTTGTTCTCGATTTTGGTAGATTAACCTATTATTTGGCCCTCGTATGCTAATGCAGATGGTTAGAGGGTCATGTTTGACAGTTATCTAAGTGTTTTCTTCTCCAAAGCTCGGTTTGATTCAGGATTGGCCTTTGTTTGGTGATTCAGGACTCAGTTTCACACACTTACTATTTATAGTAAGTCACTTTGTCAGTGGAGTCCAGTGTTACTATTTATAGTAAGGCACCTAGACGTATCATGGATGCAGTGTTGATCCCCGGGTTCAGTTGGTTTGGCAAGTTAATGAGTATTTATGGAGTTATTATCATTAAAGTGACTTTAATGATAATAAAATATTATAAAGGGATATTATAAAGTTTTTAAGTTCACTTTATGACCAATGGGGCCATGACCCTCAATTAAGTCACTTAAAGTACAATTAATGATTCATTAAAAGGGGGGGCCATTTATGAGGATTTATTCTAATGTTATAAAGTGCACATGAAATATATTAAATATCATTTAAATGGTTTAAAAGAGACTTCTAGAGGGGATCGACCTACTTGGAAAAAGTATATATTGGCTCATCAAAAGCACAAAAGCATTCATTCAATCATTTGATACTTATGTTTTTTGGTGTGATGGCTGTGAGGAGAAGAAGTGCTAGGGTTTCTGCCCTATTTGGTCATTGAGAACGAAAACTCTCTTTGATTTTTGCATTCCTGAGGTGGTGAAAGATCTTCTGAAGGATTGCTTAATTGTTGGCTTCATCCAGAGGTCAAGTTTGTGCTTAATGGGAGAAGAGATTTCAGAAGTTTACAAGCGTTTAAAGATTAATCATTTGAAGAACTGAGATATACGTTGCTGTTACATTTCCAGCTGTTAGAGCTTTCTTCATTTGGCACGTGGAAATCATATTGTTGCAGATTTAGAGTATTTATCTCAAGAACTAGCAGGGGCTTTTAAATAGTTGATTGAAGACTCCATTTTCAGTGGCGTGAGAATTATTCTGTCTGCTGTATGACTGCTGCAAACTTTATATTTTATTCTGGCATCCATTTTCAGAGGGTTTCAAGGCATGTTTACCTATGAGTTCATGAATTGTAACTCTTAGATTTTCTAGGTATTGTTGTTTTAGATAATAGGAGTTATTTTATGAACTGGGTTGTCAATATATTGTGGAAATGCTGAGTATTTAAGATGGTATAAAAATCTGGAATTTTCAGCTGTGTATTCCCAATACAATTTCAGTTTTGAGTTAAAAAAATTATTATTGCAACATCTCTTGTTTTTTTGCATTAAATTGTTGTATCAAACATTGCAAAAAATCAGAGAATATCCAGAAAATTAGATATCCTATCAGGGGTGGGATATTACAGTGGTATCAGAGCGGATTCCTGCTATCTTGTTGGAGTTTGAATTAAATATTCAGAGAGCTCACATTGCATCATTTGAGTGACCAGCACTCATTAGTTTCAATTATGGGTTACGACAGTATTGAAGGAAAATCCAGGGAAGAGATTGAACAGGATGCCATCAAGATGAGGGAAAGTTATGAACGGGAAGCCCCTCAACTCTTTGAGGGATATCAGTGTATGCCTGATGATTTCAAAGCACGGTACTCACTTAATGATTACCTGACCTTTATTGTCACTTTGCATCTTGAAAATATTGGATTGGTAGAGTATTTCAAGAGGGTGTATAAGGAAAAAATTAATGAAGTTTTGGTTGAATTCATTAATGATGCTGCAGATAGGAATGACAACAATTCGGAATTTTGTAACAGCAGCCAAACTATGGAGAATAATCATGATGTGGATGTGATGGTACAGGTGGAAAATGTTGAGGAAGGATCTACAAAGGTTGGCACGCAAGTTGGGAGTGTCAAAGATGAGGAATGTGCAAAGAATACAAGTTCAAATAATTCTGATTTTATGAACAGCAGTCCAGTACCTCCACAAAATCATAGAGTGACAGATAAATCATAAATCACATGGAGATGATCATGTTATGGAATCTCCTAACATTAGCATTGAAGTTTTGTGTGATGGGTGGCTACAAAGAGCTAAGAAGGCAAAGATGTTGGCTGTCCAAGCAAAACAGCGTTTGCAAGAAGTCAAGGAATGCTGCAACCAGCTAGATCGAGCAAGGAAGCAGAGTGAGTCACCTCTTAGATCTCTGATTCTACCAAGGGAGGAATGTGTAGGGGTTGAGCATTCAAAGGATGAGCTTCTTGAGATAAAGGAGCAAGAAGAAAGCGTAGTTATGCATGAGCAGGAGAAGAGATGTAATTTAGAAAATCCTATGGGTATACCTAGCTTTCATCTTGATTCTCATGAGATACCTCTGGTTGAGAGCCCAATTAAGGCTCAAGTCCTAGAGTTGGGTGTACAAGTGGATTATACACTTAGTGGATCAGCCACTAGTGTCATTACTTTGTATGGGTTGGTGGGCATTCATGGCATACTTAATGAAGCACAATCTGATCATGTCGATGGTTCTGTGGCAGAGTGTGTAGTTGCTCTACTTCAGAAATTTGTGTTGCATGCCATGGAGATTCTCGTGCACAATTTATATGGGGATGATTGTCAATGTTGGGATCCGAGTAGTGACAGGCTTGGCACAACAGTGTGGTCGGATCCCGGTGAATTACTTCACCATTTTTAGCATGGTGAAGATGATATCAGACTAGCGCAGCGGAAGTCAGAGAAAGATATGTATGGCAGACTCCCATTTTGGATCTAGGATCCAAGAAAAATTTGGACACTCTTCAGTGTGCTGAGAGATCTTTCGTGTGCATCAGGGTTCCAGTCAGGGTTTACTAGGGAGTATTGTCATGTGTACATGATGTGGATTGCTTGCAATTTCACTTTTGATCCTCATGTACATGATTTGTTTCAGATGCATAGTTCTAATGCGCATGTGTTGGACAATTTGTATGACATCTTACCTTGCGCAGATATGGGAAGCAAACTTTGTCAGCATTCTAAGTTGCTTCCTCTTGAGGTTTACACTCTTGCGACACCTGATGTTGAGGTTGACATGGTTCATCATGTTTCGTCAGTTGTTCAATTGTTGGTGTTACAGGAGTTGGTTGATGATATGAGGGACATTACACATCACTTCCTTTGGGATCCAAGTGGAAAGGTGTTCTCTTATAGTTTGGATTGCTTGGGGACAAACAATTTCAGGGAGGGCGGACTGTAATGTCCCCATTTTTGCTTGTTCTCGATTTTGGTAGATTAGCCTATTATTTGGCCCTCGTAGGCTAATGCAGATGGTTAGAGGGTCATGTTTGGCAGTTATCTAAGTGTTTTCTTCTCCAAAGCTCAGTTTGGTTTAGGATTGGCCTTTGTTTGGTGATTCAGGACTCAGTTTCACACACTTACTATTTATAGTAAATCACTTTATCAGTGGAGTCCAGTGTTACTATTTATAGTAAGGCACCTAGACGTATCATGGATGCAGTGTTGATCCCCAGGTTCAGTTGGTTTGGCAAGTTAATGAGTATTTATGGAGTTATTATCATTAAAGTGACTTTAATGATAATAAAATATTATAAAGGGATATTATAAAGTTTTTAAGTTCACTTTATGACCAATGGGGCCATGATCCTCAATTAAGTCACTTAAAGTACAATTAATGATTCATTAAAAGGGCGGGCCATTTATGAGGATTTATTCTAATGTTATAAAGTGCACATGAAATATATTAAATATCATTTAAATGGTTTAAAAGAGACTTCTAGAGGGGATCAACCTACTTGAAAAAAGTATATATTGGCTCATCAAAAGCACAAAAGCATTCATTCAATCATTTGATACTTATGCTTTTTGGTGTTATGGCTGTGAGGAGAAGAAGTGCTAGGGTTTCTGCACTATTTGGTCATTGAGAACGAAAACTCTCTTTGATTTTTGCATTCCTGAGGTGGTGAAAGATGTTCTGAAGGATTGCTTAACTGTTGGCTTCATCCAGAGGTCAAGTTTGTGCTTAATGGGAGAAGAGATTTCAGAAGTTTACAAGGGTTTAAAGATTAATCATTTGAAGAACTGAGATATACGTTGCTGTTACATTTCCAGCTGTTAGAGCTTTCTTCATTTGGCACGTGGAAATCATATTGCTGCAGATTTAGAGTATTTGTCTCCAGAACTAGCAGGGGTTTTTAAATAGCTGATTGAAGACTCCATTTTCTGTGGCGTGAGGATTATTATCTCTGCTGTATGACTGCTGCAAACTTTATTTTTATTCTGGCATCGACTTTCAAAGGGTTTCAAGGCATGTTTACCTATGAGTTCATGAATTGTAACTCCTAGTTTTTCTGGGTATTGTCGTTTTAGATAATAGGGGTTATTTTATGAACTGGGTTGTCAATATATTGTGGAAATGCTGAGCATTTAAGATGGTATAAAAATCTAGAATTTTCAGCTGTGTATTCCCAATGCAATTTTAGTTTTGAGTTAAGAAAATTATTATTGCAACATCTCTTGTTTTTCTACATTAAATTGTTGTATCAAACATTGCAAAATATCAAAAAACATCCAGAAAATTAGATATCCTATCAGGGGTGGGATATTACAGAGAATATACAATTTCAAAAGCATGGACAAGTCATTACTTTGTTGGATTGTATTGAAGAGTGCTGTTAAAAAAGCAGTATGATGTATCAATATCCAAACCTGACATCATCTGGATAATCACCGCTTCCAGATGGTGGAGCACAGAAAATAACAAAAGGAAACCGCTCAGATGTTTGTGAACCCTTCAAACATGGTTTGATGCCAAGATTTTGCAACTCTTGGTGATGATCTGTTGACCTTGTTTGCCCAACAACTCTGCAAGATGGATTTTCCTGCCCTGAGGCCATGTCAGACCCTCCAAGACAGCTATAATTCAAAGAAATTTAAGTGAAACATATTACTTTGTAGCTCATGGGCTTGAATAAAATCTCAAATTGATTAGAAAACTTAAAAACAACTTTAGAAAAAAATATTTCAGAACAGAGGAAAGACAATGGATAATTGACGACACCCCCAAGTTCTAACCAGAAAAATCCACATAAAAGCACTTGAACTAGAGATATAAGAATCCTACAAGCACAAAACATGAAACAATAGGTGTGTTATTAAACCCATCAGATCCATCAAGGGTTTACAATTATCAATCTTTTATACAAAATTTATAAACTCTTATGGACTATAAGAGTCTAATTGAATGTTTAAATTTCCTAATCAAAAACCTTCTATTTTTTCAGTACAGTTCTTTGTTTTCCCAGAAAGAAACACAACTCTTGTTAATTATCACCAATCAGATACAACATTCAATGCATACTAGTCACATCTGGTGTGTGTGTGTGTGTGTGTGTGTGCGCGCGCATGTGTGGGTGGGTGGGTGGGTGTGGGTGTAGGTGTGCATATTATTTTTTAACATTTGGAACATAACACTTATCTACAAGTATAGAGTCAAGACATTCCACACATGTAAATAAAACAAGATTCTTTTTATTAATTTTTTATTTTATCTCAATATTAACAAAAACCTTAATTTTAGTGGGACTTGATGTGTATTTTTAAGTCATTTCAAGACAATCTCATGAGTAGTCATTTAATTTAATGACATTTTTCCTCATGTATGCTGGTAATAATTACAAGGCAAAGGGGCCCACTTAGCACACAAACACCTCAATATTTGTTAGCAAGTGGGAGGAATGATGAATGTAATCCACAACTTCGGTATTTTCACTCTAGCTTCTTTCCTCATTGGCAAAGCTTTTAAAGCATGTAATGCCTCATAAATCACCCTAGTATGACAGTTCTCACTGAAGTGGTATAAGCCCAAAGACAACCCAATCATGTGTTTTGCATTAAGTATTGAAAGTTTTTATAGGCATTTTTAATTTTTAATTTTCCTAGGATTTGACCCATTAATTAATGAGAACATGTTGGGGATAATTACATGGCTAGGGAACCCACTTAGAACATAAGCACCTTTAAGCATTTATTAGTTGGGGGGAACCGTGAATAAAATCCATGGCTTTAAGTCGTACATCCTCTAGCCTCTTTCCCCATTAGCCAAACTTTTGGAGCATGCAATGCCTTATAAGTCATTCTTGTCTCACAATTCTCACCAATGTGAAATAAATCCAAGTATAATCCAATCGTGTATTTTGTCTTAAGAATTAAAGGCTTTCGTGGGCATTTTTATAATCAATGAATACAACATACATTGTCTCCATATACCATTGGCCTTTGAATCAATGTGTAGATAAGCACAAGAAAACATACAATCAAAAATCTCATCTACATCTATCACCCTTGCCAATACTGATCAGATACTAATGGGAGGTTCAGATGTAGTAGGCTCAGTAGGAAAGCACTGAGAAATTGAAGTCTGGATAATCAAAGACACAGAATCCATAAGGGCAGCTGCAAAGATGTGTGGGTGTAGGTGTGCATATTATTTTTTAACATTTGGAACATAACACTTATCTACAAGTATAGAGTCAAGACATTCCACACATGTAAATAAAACAAGATTCTTTTTATTAATTTTTTATTTTATCTCAATATTAACAAAAACCTTAATTTTAGTGGGACTTGATGTGTATTTTTAAGTCATTTCAAGACAATCTCATGAGTAGTCATTTAATTTAATGACATTTTTCCTCATGTATGCTGGTAATAATTACAAGGCAAAGGGGCCCACTTAGCACACAAACACCTCAATATTTGTTAGCAAGTGGGAGGAATGATGAATGTAATCCACAACTTCGGTATTTTCACTCTAGCTTCTTTCCTCATTGGCAAAGCTTTTAAAGCATGTAATGCCTCATAAATCACCCTAGTATGACAGTTCTCACTGAAGTGGTATAAGCCCAAAGACAACCCAATCATGTGTTTTGCATTAAGTATTGAAAGTTTTTATAGGCATTTTTAATTTTTAATTTTCCTAGGATTTGACCCATTAATTAATGAGAACATGTTGGGGATAATTACATGGCTAGGGAACCCACTTAGAACATAAGCACCTTTAAGCATTTATTAGTTGGGGGGAACCGTGAATAAAATCCATGGCTTTAAGTCGTACATCCTCTAGCCTCTTTCCCCATTAGCCAAACTTTTGGAGCATGCAATGCCTTATAAGTCATTCTTGTCTCACAATTCTCACCAATGTGAAATAAATCCAAGTATAATCCAATCGTGTATTTTGTCTTAAGAATTAAAGGCTTTCGTGGGCATTTTTATAATCAATGAATACAACATACATTGTCTCCATATACCATTGGCCTTTGAATCAATGTGTAGATAAGCACAAGAAAACATACAATCAAAAATCTCATCTACATCTATCACCCTTGCCAATACTGATCAGATACTAATGGGAGGTTCAGATGTAGTAGGCTCAGTAGGAAAGCACTGAGAAATTGAAGTCTGGATAATCAAAGACACAGAATCCATAAGGGCAGCTGCAAAGATGTGTGGGTGTAGGTGTGCATATTATTTTTTAACATTTGGAACATAACACTTATCTACAAGTATAGAGTCAAGACATTCCACACATGTAAATAAAACAAGATTCTTTTTATTAATTTTTTATTTTATCTCAATATTAACAAAAACCTTAATTTTAGTGGGACTTGATGTGTATTTTTAAGTCATTTCAAGACAATCTCATGAGTAGTCATTTAATTTAATGACATTTTTCCTCATGTATGCTGGTAATAATTACAAGGCAAAGGGGCCCACTTAGCACACAAACACCTCAATATTTGTTAGCAAGTGGGAGGAATGATGAATGTAATCCACAACTTCGGTATTTTCACTCTAGCTTCTTTCCTCATTGGCAAAGCTTTTAAAGCATGTAATGCCTCATAAATCACCCTAGTATGACAGTTCTCACTGAAGTGGTATAAGCCCAAAGACAACCCAATCATGTGTTTTGCATTAAGTATTGAAAGTTTTTATAGGCATTTTTAATTTTTAATTTTCCTAGGATTTGACCCATTAATTAATGAGAACATGTTGGGGATAATTACATGGCTAGGGAACCCACTTAGAACATAAGCACCTTTAAGCATTTATTAGTTGGGGGGAACCGTGAATAAAATCCATGGCTTTAAGTCGTACATCCTCTAGCCTCTTTCCCCATTAGCCAAACTTTTGGAGCATGCAATGCCTTATAAGTCATTCTTGTCTCACAATTCTCACCAATGTGAAATAAATCCAAGTATAATCCAATCGTGTATTTTGTCTTAAGAATTAAAGGCTTTCGTGGGCATTTTTATAATCAATGAATACAACATACATTGTCTCCATATACCATTGGCCTTTGAATCAATGTGTAGATAAGCACAAGAAAACATACAATCAAAAATCTCATCTACATCTATCACCCTTGCCAATACTGATCAGATACTAATGGGAGGTTCAGATGTAGTAGGCTCAGTAGGAAAGCACTGAGAAATTGAAGTCTGGATAATCAAAGACACAGAATCCATAAGGGCAGCTGCAAAGATGTGTGGGTGTAGGTGTGCATATTATTTTTTAACATTTGGAACATAACACTTATCTACAAGTATAGAGTCAAGACATTCCACACATGTAAATAAAACAAGATTCTTTTTATTAATTTTTTATTTTATCTCAATATTAACAAAAACCTTAATTTTAGTGGGACTTGATGTGTATTTTTAAGTCATTTCAAGACAATCTCATGAGTAGTCATTTAATTTAATGACATTTTTCCTCATGTATGCTGGTAATAATTACAAGGCAAAGGGGCCCACTTAGCACACAAACACCTCAATATTTGTTAGCAAGTGGGAGGAATGATGAATGTAATCCACAACTTCGGTATTTTCACTCTAGCTTCTTTCCTCATTGGCAAAGCTTTTAAAGCATGTAATGCCTCATAAATCACCCTAGTATGACAGTTCTCACTGAAGTGGTATAAGCCCAAAGACAACCCAATCATGTGTTTTGCATTAAGTATTGAAAGTTTTTATAGGCATTTTTAATTTTTAATTTTCCTAGGATTTGACCCATTAATTAATGAGAACATGTTGGGGATAATTACATGGCTAGGGAACCCACTTAGAACATAAGCACCTTTAAGCATTTATTAGTTGGGGGGAACCGTGAATAAAATCCATGGCTTTAAGTCGTACATCCTCTAGCCTCTTTCCCCATTAGCCAAACTTTTGGAGCATGCAATGCCTTATAAGTCATTCTTGTCTCACAATTCTCACCAATGTGAAATAAATCCAAGTATAATCCAATCGTGTATTTTGTCTTAAGAATTAAAGGCTTTCGTGGGCATTTTTATAATCAATGAATACAACATACATTGTCTCCATATACCATTGGCCTTTGAATCAATGTGTAGATAAGCACAAGAAAACATACAATCAAAAATCTCATCTACATCTATCACCCTTGCCAATACTGATCAGATACTAATGGGAGGTTCAGATGTAGTAGGCTCAGTAGGAAAGCACTGAGAAATTGAAGTCTGGATAATCAAAGACACAGAATCCATAAGGGCAGCTGCAAAGATGTGTGGGTGTAGGTGTGCATATTATTTTTTAACATTTGGAACATAACACTTATCTACAAGTATAGAGTCAAGACATTCCACACATGTAAATAAAACAAGATTCTTTTTATTAATTTTTTATTTTATCTCAATATTAACAAAAACCTTAATTTTAGTGGGACTTGATGTGTATTTTTAAGTCATTTCAAGACAATCTCATGAGTAGTCATTTAATTTAATGACATTTTTCCTCATGTATGCTGGTAATAATTACAAGGCAAAGGGGCCCACTTAGCACACAAACACCTCAATATTTGTTAGCAAGTGGGAGGAATGATGAATGTAATCCACAACTTCGGTATTTTCACTCTAGCTTCTTTCCTCATTGGCAAAGCTTTTAAAGCATGTAATGCCTCATAAATCACCCTAGTATGACAGTTCTCACTGAAGTGGTATAAGCCCAAAGACAACCCAATCATGTGTTTTGCATTAAGTATTGAAAGTTTTTATAGGCATTTTTAATTTTTAATTTTCCTAGGATTTGACCCATTAATTAATGAGAACATGTTGGGGATAATTACATGGCTAGGGAACCCACTTAGAACATAAGCACCTTTAAGCATTTATTAGTTGGGGGGAACCGTGAATAAAATCCATGGCTTTAAGTCGTACATCCTCTAGCCTCTTTCCCCATTAGCCAAACTTTTGGAGCATGCAATGCCTTATAAGTCATTCTTGTCTCACAATTCTCACCAATGTGAAATAAATCCAAGTATAATCCAATCGTGTATTTTGTCTTAAGAATTAAAGGCTTTCGTGGGCATTTTTATAATCAATGAATACAACATACATTGTCTCCATATACCATTGGCCTTTGAATCAATGTGTAGATAAGCACAAGAAAACATACAATCAAAAATCTCATCTACATCTATCACCCTTGCCAATACTGATCAGATACTAATGGGAGGTTCAGATGTAGTAGGCTCAGTAGGAAAGCACTGAGAAATTGAAGTCTGGATAATCAAAGACACAGAATCCATAAGGGCAGCTGCAAAGATGTGTGGGTGTAGGTGTGCATATTATTTTTTAACATTTGGAACATAACACTTATCTACAAGTATAGAGTCAAGACATTCCACACATGTAAATAAAACAAGATTCTTTTTATTAATTTTTTATTTTATCTCAATATTAACAAAAACCTTAATTTTAGTGGGACTTGATGTGTATTTTTAAGTCATTTCAAGACAATCTCATGAGTAGTCATTTAATTTAATGACATTTTTCCTCATGTATGCTGGTAATAATTACAAGGCAAAGGGGCCCACTTAGCACACAAACACCTCAATATTTGTTAGCAAGTGGGAGGAATGATGAATGTAATCCACAACTTCGGTATTTTCACTCTAGCTTCTTTCCTCATTGGCAAAGCTTTTAAAGCATGTAATGCCTCATAAATCACCCTAGTATGACAGTTCTCACTGAAGTGGTATAAGCCCAAAGACAACCCAATCATGTGTTTTGCATTAAGTATTGAAAGTTTTTATAGGCATTTTTAATTTTTAATTTTCCTAGGATTTGACCCATTAATTAATGAGAACATGTTGGGGATAATTACATGGCTAGGGAACCCACTTAGAACATAAGCACCTTTAAGCATTTATTAGTTGGGGGGAACCGTGAATAAAATCCATGGCTTTAAGTCGTACATCCTCTAGCCTCTTTCCCCATTAGCCAAACTTTTGGAGCATGCAATGCCTTATAAGTCATTCTTGTCTCACAATTCTCACCAATGTGAAATAAATCCAAGTATAATCCAATCGTGTATTTTGTCTTAAGAATTAAAGGCTTTCGTGGGCATTTTTATAATCAATGAATACAACATACATTGTCTCCATATACCATTGGCCTTTGAATCAATGTGTAGATAAGCACAAGAAAACATACAATCAAAAATCTCATCTACATCTATCACCCTTGCCAATACTGATCAGATACTAATGGGAGGTTCAGATGTAGTAGGCTCAGTAGGAAAGCACTGAGAAATTGAAGTCTGGATAATCAAAGACACAGAATCCATAAGGGCAGCTGCAAAGATGTGTGGGTGTAGGTGTGCATATTATTTTTTAACATTTGGAACATAACACTTATCTACAAGTATAGAGTCAAGACATTCCACACATGTAAATAAAACAAGATTCTTTTTATTAATTTTTTATTTTATCTCAATATTAACAAAAACCTTAATTTTAGTGGGACTTGATGTGTATTTTTAAGTCATTTCAAGACAATCTCATGAGTAGTCATTTAATTTAATGACATTTTTCCTCATGTATGCTGGTAATAATTACAAGGCAAAGGGGCCCACTTAGCACACAAACACCTCAATATTTGTTAGCAAGTGGGAGGAATGATGAATGTAATCCACAACTTCGGTATTTTCACTCTAGCTTCTTTCCTCATTGGCAAAGCTTTTAAAGCATGTAATGCCTCATAAATCACCCTAGTATGACAGTTCTCACTGAAGTGGTATAAGCCCAAAGACAACCCAATCATGTGTTTTGCATTAAGTATTGAAAGTTTTTATAGGCATTTTTAATTTTTAATTTTCCTAGGATTTGACCCATTAATTAATGAGAACATGTTGGGGATAATTACATGGCTAGGGAACCCACTTAGAACATAAGCACCTTTAAGCATTTATTAGTTGGGGGGAACCGTGAATAAAATCCATGGCTTTAAGTCGTACATCCTCTAGCCTCTTTCCCCATTAGCCAAACTTTTGGAGCATGCAATGCCTTATAAGTCATTCTTGTCTCACAATTCTCACCAATGTGAAATAAATCCAAGTATAATCCAATCGTGTATTTTGTCTTAAGAATTAAAGGCTTTCGTGGGCATTTTTATAATCAATGAATACAACATACATTGTCTCCATATACCATTGGCCTTTGAATCAATGTGTAGATAAGCACAAGAAAACATACAATCAAAAATCTCATCTACATCTATCACCCTTGCCAATACTGATCAGATACTAATGGGAGGTTCAGATGTAGTAGGCTCAGTAGGAAAGCACTGAGAAATTGAAGTCTGGATAATCAAAGACACAGAATCCATAAGGGCAGCTGCAAAGATGTGTGGGTGTAGGTGTGCATATTATTTTTTAACATTTGGAACATAACACTTATCTACAAGTATAGAGTCAAGACATTCCACACATGTAAATAAAACAAGATTCTTTTTATTAATTTTTTATTTTATCTCAATATTAACAAAAACCTTAATTTTAGTGGGACTTGATGTGTATTTTTAAGTCATTTCAAGACAATCTCATGAGTAGTCATTTAATTTAATGACATTTTTCCTCATGTATGCTGGTAATAATTACAAGGCAAAGGGGCCCACTTAGCACACAAACACCTCAATATTTGTTAGCAAGTGGGAGGAATGATGAATGTAATCCACAACTTCGGTATTTTCACTCTAGCTTCTTTCCTCATTGGCAAAGCTTTTAAAGCATGTAATGCCTCATAAATCACCCTAGTATGACAGTTCTCACTGAAGTGGTATAAGCCCAAAGACAACCCAATCATGTGTTTTGCATTAAGTATTGAAAGTTTTTATAGGCATTTTTAATTTTTAATTTTCCTAGGATTTGACCCATTAATTAATGAGAACATGTTGGGGATAATTACATGGCTAGGGAACCCACTTAGAACATAAGCACCTTTAAGCATTTATTAGTTGGGGGGAACCGTGAATAAAATCCATGGCTTTAAGTCGTACATCCTCTAGCCTCTTTCCCCATTAGCCAAACTTTTGGAGCATGCAATGCCTTATAAGTCATTCTTGTCTCACAATTCTCACCAATGTGAAATAAATCCAAGTATAATCCAATCGTGTATTTTGTCTTAAGAATTAAAGGCTTTCGTGGGCATTTTTATAATCAATGAATACAACATACATTGTCTCCATATACCATTGGCCTTTGAATCAATGTGTAGATAAGCACAAGAAAACATACAATCAAAAATCTCATCTACATCTATCACCCTTGCCAATACTGATCAGATACTAATGGGAGGTTCAGATGTAGTAGGCTCAGTAGGAAAGCACTGAGAAATTGAAGTCTGGATAATCAAAGACACAGAATCCATAAGGGCAGCTGCAAAGATGTGTGGGTGTAGGTGTGCATATTATTTTTTAACATTTGGAACATAACACTTATCTACAAGTATAGAGTCAAGACATTCCACACATGTAAATAAAACAAGATTCTTTTTATTAATTTTTTATTTTATCTCAATATTAACAAAAACCTTAATTTTAGTGGGACTTGATGTGTATTTTTAAGTCATTTCAAGACAATCTCATGAGTAGTCATTTAATTTAATGACATTTTTCCTCATGTATGCTGGTAATAATTACAAGGCAAAGGGGCCCACTTAGCACACAAACACCTCAATATTTGTTAGCAAGTGGGAGGAATGATGAATGTAATCCACAACTTCGGTATTTTCACTCTAGCTTCTTTCCTCATTGGCAAAGCTTTTAAAGCATGTAATGCCTCATAAATCACCCTAGTATGACAGTTCTCACTGAAGTGGTATAAGCCCAAAGACAACCCAATCATGTGTTTTGCATTAAGTATTGAAAGTTTTTATAGGCATTTTTAATTTTTAATTTTCCTAGGATTTGACCCATTAATTAATGAGAACATGTTGGGGATAATTACATGGCTAGGGAACCCACTTAGAACATAAGCACCTTTAAGCATTTATTAGTTGGGGGGAACCGTGAATAAAATCCATGGCTTTAAGTCGTACATCCTCTAGCCTCTTTCCCCATTAGCCAAACTTTTGGAGCATGCAATGCCTTATAAGTCATTCTTGTCTCACAATTCTCACCAATGTGAAATAAATCCAAGTATAATCCAATCGTGTATTTTGTCTTAAGAATTAAAGGCTTTCGTGGGCATTTTTATAATCAATGAATACAACATACATTGTCTCCATATACCATTGGCCTTTGAATCAATGTGTAGATAAGCACAAGAAAACATACAATCAAAAATCTCATCTACATCTATCACCCTTGCCAATACTGATCAGATACTAATGGGAGGTTCAGATGTAGTAGGCTCAGTAGGAAAGCACTGAGAAATTGAAGTCTGGATAATCAAAGACACAGAATCCATAAGGGCAGCTGCAAAGATGTGTGGGTGTAGGTGTGCATATTATTTTTTAACATTTGGAACATAACACTTATCTACAAGTATAGAGTCAAGACATTCCACACATGTAAATAAAACAAGATTCTTTTTATTAATTTTTTATTTTATCTCAATATTAACAAAAACCTTAATTTTAGTGGGACTTGATGTGTATTTTTAAGTCATTTCAAGACAATCTCATGAGTAGTCATTTAATTTAATGACATTTTTCCTCATGTATGCTGGTAATAATTACAAGGCAAAGGGGCCCACTTAGCACACAAACACCTCAATATTTGTTAGCAAGTGGGAGGAATGATGAATGTAATCCACAACTTCGGTATTTTCACTCTAGCTTCTTTCCTCATTGGCAAAGCTTTTAAAGCATGTAATGCCTCATAAATCACCCTAGTATGACAGTTCTCACTGAAGTGGTATAAGCCCAAAGACAACCCAATCATGTGTTTTGCATTAAGTATTGAAAGTTTTTATAGGCATTTTTAATTTTTAATTTTCCTAGGATTTGACCCATTAATTAATGAGAACATGTTGGGGATAATTACATGGCTAGGGAACCCACTTAGAACATAAGCACCTTTAAGCATTTATTAGTTGGGGGGAACCGTGAATAAAATCCATGGCTTTAAGTCGTACATCCTCTAGCCTCTTTCCCCATTAGCCAAACTTTTGGAGCATGCAATGCCTTATAAGTCATTCTTGTCTCACAATTCTCACCAATGTGAAATAAATCCAAGTATAATCCAATCGTGTATTTTGTCTTAAGAATTAAAGGCTTTCGTGGGCATTTTTATAATCAATGAATACAACATACATTGTCTCCATATACCATTGGCCTTTGAATCAATGTGTAGATAAGCACAAGAAAACATACAATCAAAAATCTCATCTACATCTATCACCCTTGCCAATACTGATCAGATACTAATGGGAGGTTCAGATGTAGTAGGCTCAGTAGGAAAGCACTGAGAAATTGAAGTCTGGATAATCAAAGACACAGAATCCATAAGGGCAGCTGCAAAGATGATGCATGTTGTCCCAAGGAGTGAGATGAAAACTAGTTAGGTCTGACAGAACTGAAATAGAGGACAATCCAAGCCTTGATATAGAGGGTTCTCATGGAGATTTTCTCAAACTGTTTGTGCTTCCAATTTAAGTTTCTAGTACTCTCTTCTCATCTACTCAGCATCCTCAAGTGTCTTCCTTGTAAGATCCTTTACAAATGCAAACTTACCTTCATATTCAAACCAAACCTGTGAAACTCAAGACTCAAGAGCAGATTTGTCTCTCTTTCTTCAATTTTTTTAGCTTCAGATGCCATTATTCCCTGTTTTGCCATATTTCATTTTCAGCCGAATAACTCAAAACCTTCTGCACTTCATTTCAACCTTGACCATCTTTCTTCCTTGTAGATGAAGTTCAATTTGCATCCTAAGAGACTCTTGAGCAACCCTTGGTCCCCTTCTTCAAAACGTCTTTATTCAAATAAGGATATCTTTCAAATTTCATTAAAAACAATTTAGTACATGTTTTTCTATACTGCCAAACTGGTGGACTCTCTTTATAAATCCTTGCAAAACCACCCTTGTATCCTTTAAATGATTGCCTAAAATATTTTCTCTTCACAATATTCCGAAGCCCCATCTTTACAAGTCAAGAAATTTTTCTTCGCAACTCATAGTTTAGTCAATTGAACATGAAGTACAAGATTAGACCAAAGATTCTTCACTTGCTTAGCAAGATATATGAGGTTAGTGATACGGGCTTCTAGTACATCAAAATGGGAGAATGGGTCCTGAATAACTACAAAAGAGAGATAGTAGAGACCCATTGATGGCATCAGTCTTAATTGCTGCAGCCACTTCTTTAGGTACATTCACGTATTGATTATCGTCACATAATGAGCAAAGTACTATCACTCAAAATCCTGCACCATTATGAATTCTCAAGGACTCATTGAGTATTCTCGACGACTCGAGATTGCTAAATCTCAAACCCGAACTCTTTAAGGTAACGATTTTGATTCCAAAGATGTTGGGAGAAATAAGCATTCAAGAAGCAGTAAATTCCTTCAAATCTATGTTATTGGGTTCGCCATGAACCCTGGACAAACTTAGATCAGTTCAGGCTGGGTTTTGATCCTAGTATAGGTCTAGCCTAGGTTCAACCAAGGTCAAGGCCATTCGACCCTAGTACATTTGAGACATACCCGGGCTGAATGGCCAAGCAGGTGCCACATCCTGGTTGAACCTGGGGGAACCTTGGGAGAACACATAGGTGTCTAACACAAGTGCATTTACAAAAAAAAACCTAACCCACCCTAAACCCTAAATCCTAAAAGTACATTTTTTCTTGAGTAATTGAATTCCATTTATACTTTTGGTTTACCAAGTCAATCCTAATTTCAAGCAATTGATATTGACTTATCAATCATCAGTTGTGTTCTCAATTCTATATTTAATTTTCTACATTTTGTGCAAATTATGGTTTATATATATGATCAAACCCGAACCAGCAACATAGCTTCAAATCCAAAAGCAGTCACAATATCAACAAGACATGGTTGTTCATGCCACAAAATAACTACTTGAAGGTGGAATTTGCAAAGAGAGTAGAATTTAAATACAAACATAAGCATGTAATTCTTCTCTTGAGCTGGATTGCAAGAATACTAAATGTCATCTTGGATGTTCATGTTAATGCAACAAGTCTCTTGGGAGAACAATCACTTTGGATGGGCCAACATTATTAATGACTCTTCATTCCTAGCAAGTCAAGGTCATTGAGGCCAACTCATCTTACATAACATCCTACTCGGTATATGCACTTCTGCATTTCACCACCAGGAAGTCTACCTATGGCATCAATGAGTTTTTGAATAGGAAGGGGCTATTCTATAGGTGTTATCTCAGGTTCAACAGAGATAGCTTCGACACTAACTTCAGAGCCAATGATGGGTTGGTATTCCAAGTCAACTCCAAGCTAAATGGGGACTCAGATTTTTCAAAGAAATGATCAATAATGGATCAGTAATCCAAATCATCTTTGAGCTACATGGGGACTTGTATTTCTATCTGTCCACCTAAGGCAAGAGCCAATCAAGGTTTTGGCTAGTTGGTTCATCCAACATGAGTCGTAATGCTTTTAGATTCTCTAGGAAATTCCATCATGAATAAGATCGGATGTTATTCCTGTAGCGACAAAGTGATGGCTACAGCCGAAGGATTTTGGAAAAATTGAAAAGACGAAGAATACCAGTGACATCATCATCATGATAAACGATCATTGATTCCAACAAATTAGTCAGAAACCTAGCTATAATAGGCCCTCCTAACCATGAGATACAAATTCAAAAAACAAGAACCAAGGCCTCTAACATCAATCATCAAACTAATTATGAGATTTCAGCCAACTCATTTGGTCGACACAAAGCCTTAAAGGACTTTTGTAACTCTAATTTGCCAAACATCACATCTCATTCCATTCCAAAGAGATACCCAAGGTCAAGTTCGTGGGACAATGTGGCAGGAGCCAAACCTCTCTTCTCTTTCCATTCCAAAGAAATTCCCAATGTCAAGTTTGTGGGACAATGTGATGGGAATCATACCACTAGGGCTCTTGAACATACCGGTTCCTATGCAAACAAAGGAGAGACATCTCATCCCATTGGCATAACCCTTAAGAAACTATCCATCAAAAGTGGCCAAGGGGGTCACAATGATGATAATCCTAATGAGAGGGAGCAAAATAAGAGATCTCCTTCTCATAGTCTGCTAAGGAACCCTAAAAAGAACAAGGATAGTAGAGGAAGGTAGAATTATGATAAAGCTAGTATTCATCCAAGCACTCTAGAATTTCCTCTTGCAAGCCTTGACATGCAAGAGACTTCAACCTCCTGAGGTGCACCTCCAACACAAGTCATCTCAATGGTAGATAAGGATTTCCTTCAAGAAGTGCTGCAAAGGAGAAGACAATATCCAAAGTTGAGTCCTAATCTCTTGCAAGTTCTGAATTCAATCAAAGAGTCAAGGATAGCTACATCGGTGATACGGATGAACCTTGACACTTCCTTATATGGAGATGGTAGACGAGATTACATTCCTCAAGGAAATGTGAATCTAGATAATGCTAGAATTGAGGATTTTGAAGACTAGTGGCATGTTGTTCCTCAATTAAATAGACATCATGTCCCCAATTTATTCAAGCACAATGTTAGGTACAAGTTTCCAAAAGTAAACTGTCCTACTAAAGAAGGAAAAAGATCAAGGCTAAGCAAGGAGCAAGAACTAGTCAAAATTTTCCAAGTCTAATGATTAGAAGTACCACTAATTCATTCTGACTGGTGGAATCAGTGAACTAGTGGGTGTGAGGACATAGAATTCCTCATATGAAGGTGTGGACCAACCAAGAAAGCAAATTAATTGGACACATTCTATAGAAAAGTATGAAACTGGAGAGTCAATATGAACCACACACAAAGTAAATGAGAATCAAAACAAGATGGCTGCCAAAACTTATGTTGTACACTCTTTATTAGCATAGTTCAATAGATCTACAAGGATGAAAAGGAATGTAGGCTGGATGAGACTAAGTACATACAAAGTGCCCAGAACTAAAAATGCATGGAAAACTTAGTTAGTCTAGTTTATATGCTGTTAGACAGGCTTAAATGAACTTAGCCACATTCCTACAAAAAACAGGGTCTAAAAGAACCACTTCACCTAGATTGGCATACTACCTTTGTAACCAAGTAATAACATGAAGCAAACCCAAACACCAACTTAGAAGAATGAGGTCCTTGATAATGATCATGGAGTGCCTTGAATTTAGCCCAACTTTGTTACATAATTTTTTGAAATATGACATTAAGTGTGGGCAAATTCTGCAAAAAGGAAGAAACATTATCACTCCCCTTAGGTTGATGGAACATGTCTAGAATTGCAGTAATCAAAATCCTATAGGAACCAAAGGTTAGAATTCATCACAAACATTTGGAATCTCATAGGCACTAAAGGTTAAATTTTAAAATATAGGCAGCCTGATAGAAAATTTGTTGAATGATATGCAGATAGTTGTCCCATTGTTTGTTTCATTGATGATAGTTGTAAAGAGCATGGAGTAAGGTGAGATTAACAGCCTTAGTCTAGGCATCCATTTGCTGATAAAACAAAGCAGAGAAGTGCAATTAATAACCAATAAGCTTCTGTAATGATTACCAAAAGCAACTTAGGAAGCATCAATCACGAGGCCAAATGAGATGAAAAAAGTGGAGAAACACAACTGAAAACCAAGAAGCTTCCACCATGATTATCAAAAGTAACTTAGAAAGCATCAATCATGAGGAGAAATGATAATGAATGGCAGCCAAAATTGCTTCTAATGTGTTCAAAGAACAAAACAGCCTATGGAGTATCAATTGTCTTCATTAATGGCATAATGATAGCCATTTAAGTGAACCAACATATAACAACAAATATGTAGTAATCCTTGCAAAGAGTTTTTGGCATACCACTAACGAGTTCATGGATGTGGAATCCTATGGTCGCAAAGGTACAGGCAATGGCAGATAAAATCCAAGCTTTGCTTTGGAAAGATTAATCTAACTACAAAAAGAGCAGCGATGGAAGGCCAATCCTCAACCTGCTTCCACATAGAAGGCTAATTAAAGTAGCACTGAAGATGTTGTAAGTCTTCTACACACTAAATGACTAAATGCTAGAGCAACCTAGTGATTCCATTTAAGATGTTTCAGATCAGTGAGTTGAAAAGGGTGGGAAACATTTGCAAATAGTTATGAATGAACTTCCTATAAAACATATGAACTTCTTGGGGAATTATGGAAGAGCTTGTATCCACTAGAACACTCTTCAGATTCGGAATGTTTAATGGAGTGGACCACTATCAAAGGAAATTGAATTTATCTAGATCCACATCGATTCCCTGCTCACCAATAAGGAATGCTACTTAGTTGACTAGGATTTTCCAAAATGATAGCTTCATCTTGACTTGAAGCTAATGTTAGCAAGGAAGATCTGTAATTATCTGCAAATGGACCAAGATATTGTCCAAGGCCTTGTTGTAGACCAAGATGTCATAGATAGACAGCAATAAATTACCAAGATGGATCCTGAAAATCATTTATGAAGCACATTAATGTGGCAGGTGCATTGGTGAGGCCAAAAGGCATGACCAACCACTCGTAAGACTAAAGTTTGTATTAAAGGGTGTTTTCCAAACATCACAAAGCTCCATGCAGAATTGGTGAATTCCAAAAGTCAAGTCAAGCTTAATTAAGTACTTCGCACCTTAAAACCGGTCAAGAAAATTGTTGATTTGAAAGTGCAAAGCAATTCTTCAAAATAATTTTGTTAAGAGCACCATAATCCATGACTAACTGCCAATAATTATTTTCCTTCTTTGATACTTAAACAACTGCTCATTTAGTTCAATTGACATGCAATGAAGAAATGTTCCATCAATAGGAGGATGTTCTAGGTGGAAAGGACACCAAAAACGAGATGAATTCCTCACCCATACATGTAGAAACATACATGACTTGTAGAAATGATGCTCTAATAGACTAATACCCATTGATATGAACCATGCATGCAAAACATTGAGAACCAAAAGGAGATAGTTGCCAAAACTAATGTCGTACATGCTTCATTAGCATGTTAAATAGATTTACAATGATGACGATGAGCATGTGATGGATAAGTCCAAGCACATGCAAAGTTCCCTAGAACTAGTATTCAAAGACAACTCCATTATTCTAGTTTGTACATGCAAACTATTTATGAGGATGATACATACAGGGTGGTACATCATTACGAGGAATATCTCATCAAGTCATCACAAGTGCATTAGCAAATGTACAAGCCTTCAAGATCTAAGAAATCTAGACTTGTGGATAAAATGTTTTCCATGATCTAATTGCAATTATTATTAGAAAAGAGTAGTTGGTTACCAAATTGGCTGGAAAATGCAACACTTCCAAGTACAAGTTGTACCAAAATCTGGTATGGATCCGAACTGCTTGTGGAATCATGCAAGGTTCAGATTCTTCAAGCTTTGGGCAAAATTTTCAGGCAATTTTTTCACACTCACCATAAACCGCTGGCACGTTGTGGTCAACATGGCGACACTTTACAGTGGAGACCACCACCAATGTAAAGTGTTGGCATGTTGTGGTCAATGTGCCGGTGGTTTAAGCTATTCCATTTTTTCAAGGCAATTTTTTTATTTTCTAACTGGAAAAGCCCTAAACAACTCTATGTAGAGCATGGCCAAGCCCAACTGCATCAAGAAAACCAGAAAGGCAAAGAAATGGTCACAAGCTGGTCAAAGATGGACAAAAGCTTGTTGTAGAATAAGACAAAGGCATTAGCATTGGAGCGCAACACCTGCTAGAGAGAGGCTACCTTCATTGTTGTGCATTCTGTTTCAAAATCCAAACATAATTTTAACTTTAACTTAATTTAACAAAACTATGCTTTTAACGTTATTCTCGACTCAGAATGCTTTAACATATTAAAGCTAAAATATGAACTATACCATATTTATTTTCGTATAGATATTAGTTACTACAGATAGTATGGTTCATACAATATAGATATAAATACTATCAATATAAGTTTCGATATCAATATGGTATAGATAGTATAGTATTAATACAGCTTTTTTTAATATAGTTAAAAAAATAAATGATATTAACATTGTATGGATAGTAATATAGTATTAAATTATTTATATAGCTTTTGTGAATATAGTTTAGAAATTAATTTAATCTACTGTTAGCTTTATATTAATTTACTTTTAATATATTATAGATTTTACTTTTTAGGCTGCAAATATGTATATATTTATGATTTTTATATATCCCCAAAATATTTTCCATACTGGCATACTGTATCCACATACCCATACTTATACCCAATTCTGATTTTGTAACTTAGATTTTTAGTTTTAAGAAGGTAAGAGGTTGAGTATGTAAAGGTCTAAAGATGACATAATTTTTTTATTTCTACATGTCTAGAGGTTAGGTTTCAGATCATTAGACTTTCTACAAAAATAAAATATCTAAGTAATTTATGTCATTTCTATTTTAGGACAAATGCTCCATTCGGTTCCTTGAAGAATTAGGCTCTATAACCATCCAAGATAGAGCCATCCAAGAACAAGAAGCCAATATGAGATAGTCTGCTTTTGAAATTTTACTATGTCCAATCAGTCATTTGGCTATGAACAGATTTGAACATTCTGCAGCTTGCAACAACGACCAGATCATTAAAATGAGAAGCAGGTTGATTGCATTGAATGAGTGTTGGGGAGAACTCTGGCAATTGGGGATGTGTTTCCAACAACATTTGGTGACAGAATATAAAATCAAAATAATACTATCGTCAGTTTTTCCATCTCTTGACTCCATTAGGACCAGAACATGTTCAATGAATTTCTTTAATGCAGACTAAAGCCTTGTTCTCTCCATTGGCTCCCTTTTCTGGCTTTGTCAGAGGTTTTCTTTGACAAGGATAATCCCATTTACATAATCATTTTTATTGTGTACCTTTATCGTTTGGGTTTACAACCTTCTCATTTGGTTTTCTTGCTTCCCAGTTTTAACTTTGATAATTTATTTTTTGCTTGTTGGAGTTTCTTTCAAAACTCCAGATTACCTATTGCAATTTGTAATGCTTTAGAGTCCATTGCCCTACTTTGATGATTAGTGGGCAATTTATTTCTTTCTAAGAAATTAGCTATTAAATGTCTTTCCAGTTGAGTTAGTAATCACATAACAATTGCACGTCTAATAATTCAGATTATAATACCTTCATCCAACTTTCTGCAACTAAGCGACCTAGTACCCCAGGTCCTACAATCAGGAGATCCTTTTCCTCCACACACCGTGAATCACGAACACCTATTCCTCCAACAGCTTCCGTACCTGCAACAGTAATAATTCATCAATGGGCTTTCATTATCTCAAAATAGAAAACTGCCACAGTAGCCCTCATAATAAGACATATATTATAGCCACACCCTTGTATCCCATCAAAACCAACAGATAGATCTGTTGACATGACCTAGTCTGCACTGACGGCTATTGGAGTGAATTCAAAGACATCATATCAGTCTCCAATATAAAACAATTACAGATATGCACAAAACAGAAACCTATGGTTGTCTTGAACGTGTGGATGGAGAAGGGTTATGGCATAATGGTTATGGAGCATCGGCACACCAATAAGAGCATGACCCAGGTTCAAATTCCACCAGCACAATAAGGCTGTCCATAACTCAAGCCAACATGTGCTGATGTTGTGTTGTAATGATTATGCAGTACATTTAAGCTTGGTCCATGTTTACAAATCTTAGGAATTTGGCCCGAGCATACCCCAAACTATGTGAAGGCCACCCATAACCTCATCTAGGATTTCCCAAGCTAAAAAATGGAAACCATGTTTTCTTTTAATATCTTTTTTGGTAATTAAGCAATCCATGGCTATGAAATAGGCAATGTAGCCCTTCACCTCATTTCCTAGCAATACTTTAACAGATAAACAGAAAACCAATCCCATGAATGCATTGATGTCTTTTGCCAATCCATTGTTTTATCTGAGTAACAGATACTGTAATTACATAAACTAGATATTTATAGGAGGCCTAGAATTTTTTAAATTCAAAAATCCTAGTGAATCTTCATCAAAAGTAAATTATATGATCAGCATCTATTTTCTTGACCTCATATATTACATATGTTTTACACACAAAGTTGCCAAATCATCAAACAAAGAAATATTGTTTCCTAGAAATTTAGGCTAACAATCATTTCCAAATGCTTATAATTGGGATTTTCTTTTTGAGAAAATTGATAAAAATAGCCACTAAAAGTATTCCTCTTCTACAAGTCCAAAATTGCTCTAGAACCCAAATCTAATGAGCCAGGCAATACTACAAATTCCCCAAAAGCTTCCGTGTTGTCCATTACATGGCACTTTCAAACCATTTTATTTATTCAGCTATTGTTCATTGATGGATCTAAAACATAGGGAGAGAAAATCACAAATAATATAAAGTAAAAACAAACTACCATCTCAAATTCATATCACGGTAGAAAATGCACAGCCCACAAACCCAATATTTGTTTCCAATCCGATACAATATTAGGCAAATTACTATAATTTGAACGCAATCGCAAAGAGAAAGCAAATGTCTTATCCATTATATCCAATTCAATATCCAACTTACCAGCTGATGCTATAATTGATGAAGACATTTTCAAGTGCAATTTAGTATTCCAAAAATTCTTGTTGTTGGGCTGCAATTTCTTGTATGAATGAGGAGGGAGAGTGATAAGAGGGGGAGAGATGAATTTGGTTATTGGGTATCTGAGATGTGATTTATACCCCACTGGGTTGATAGTCGAAAGGAACAAAGCCATGAATAGGAGAACCCAATATGCTTTCTGGCCATGTTTAGCAGAATTAAGGCTTGGTTTATATAAAGACAAATACAAATCGAAGGAGAGGTTCCGTTGCTAATGCAAGACTAATACTCTTGGTTTTTTCTTAAATTTTATATGCTTTCGCACTCCTTGCTTGGTCAGAATGAAAGCGTGTTCAGATATGCCCGGCGACAGATAGGATTATATGGAGTGGATAGAAAAATATGGTTTCTATTTATTCTTTCATATGCTTTTAATCTGCATCAGTGACCGCCTTCCCCAAAACTAATTATTGTGCTATAAAAAATAAACTGGCAATCATGCTATAAAGTGCAATAGGCACGTCCATAGGGATTTGTAAGTTAGTTTTATGAATATTCTATTGCTTTTTAAAAAAATTGATGTAGTTTTATGACTAGTTTTATAAAAATTGATGTTGACTTTTTGTTAGGTATATATTTAGCTGATAGGCTTTTATATGTGAGTATTATAGTGTTCGGAATTGTCTCACGAAGCTCCTATGGGTGCAAGTGCTAGTTGTATGAGCTGCAAAAATTAACAAGAGAGGGTGAGATGTGTGGTTTGTTAGTTGATGTAAACTAAAATTGTTAGCAATTTAAATTTGGTAAAGTATTAACAGAATAATAATTTGTTGAATTACTTGACAAATTGAATATGGAATTGGACAATAAGGCAATAGGATTACCACCTCTAAGAGAGTTCAAACTACATTTGAAAGCAAATAATAAGAGAGAAATTGTAAATGACAAATATTGAATACAAATATTGTTTTTAAATATTTCAAAATAGGCGATAGTTTGTCATAGAGAATTATTTTCAAGCAAATATTCCAAAGCAATATATAACTTCCTTCATCCAAAAGCTTGTTAAAAAACATAGAGCTCCATTGGTATGTGATTTTATGCTCCATTTGCATCCTGCAAAGTGTGTATAAAGATGGTTGTGAACACATTATTGTTGTAGTAAATAAGTTGTTGTAATGAACAGTTATGTCTAAATACTATATTGTCTAAATATTTTGATGTTGACTTTTTTGTTAGGTATATATTTGTATGAGCTACAAAAATTAAGAAGAGACGCATTGCATTCGATTCATGCGGTGAGATGTGTGATTTGTTAGTTGATGTAAACTAATATTGTTAGCAATTTAAATTTGCTAAAGTATTAACAGAATAATAATTTGTTGAATTACTTGACAAATTGAATATGGAATTGGACAATTAAAGACAGTAGGATTACTACTTCTAAAAGAGTTCAAACTACATTTGAAAGCAAATAATAAGGGAGAAATTGTAAATGACAAATATTGAATACAAATATTGTTTTTAAATATATGAAAAACACTAAGAAAAGGTCAAATCACAACAAATAGACGAATAAAAGGCTTAGGGACGAATTCACAAGCATAGTAAACAAGAATCGACAAGTGTCAAAAGCGGGGAAAAGGTTAGTACGACAAAGGGGAAATAACAAAAGGGAAACCCCAAATGTTACCAAGAGAATCGCTACTGAGAGGACGTTATTTCATGCTAACGTGTATGTGATAAGGATTATGAGTCATCATGCGGTCCTTATGGAGGTTGTGCGTGATTTTGGTGCTTAGAGACACTTTAAGAATTGGAGCTAAAGTTAATCTCCTTTAGGATTCAAAAAGATTCCTCACACTTATTTGACCATATGTACAAATGATCAACCTTTCTTTTGAAGTGACATAATGGGGTTGGCTATTCTTGAAAAGTGCAACATAAACTTCCTATAGGGTGATCCCACAATACTATGTCCCACTTTTTGGCCAAAGTGGGACATTGAAATCAATATTTTTTACCAAATTTTTACTTTCTAACACCTATAGCAACGAAATTGTTAAGAATTCAAAGATGGTATGAACTAGTGCTTTTTGAGATTTCATGTGTAGATTCTAAATATATATTTTTTAAAATTTTTTAAAATAATTTGTGATTTTTTTTACGTAACTTTTAATAAGTTATTTCTTATTATTAATAATATTTTTAAAAAGTGACGTTTATACCATATAACATAACTTTTTTTATAGAAAAGATAAAATTCTAAATTTTTAAATATAGATTCATAACACCAATATCTAGTGCATGAATATTTTTCATACTTTTTTTATGCATATTTTTTAATTAATTTTTGAAGTGAGATTAATTATAATTTAGACATAGGTTTATACCATATAGCATAAGTTTTTCTATATGTATCTAAATTCACTTTTTTTTTGTTGAAACAAGGACATCGGTATCTAGTGCACAAATATTTTTAAAACTTTTTTTCACAATTTTACTATTTTCCCATATGTGTAGAACGAAGAACTTGATGTTCAATGAAAAACCTATGTTAAGTAAAAAATAGAAAATAAATATAACAATCAAATTAAACATATTCAAAATTATACTTGTTATAAAGCTCATTCCAAGGGCTATAGTCCTGTAAATTATCTTGTCAAGTTCATTCCATTTGGAGGCCCAACCCAAGGTTGGAAACTGAAAATTCTGAGGAAAACTTGAGGCAAAGACTAAAAGAGGCCATCTAGGCACCTGTATTCGAAGGTTCTTTCAGCCACCCAAAAAAATAAAAAAAATCATATAATTGTCAACCTTCAAATGAAGGTGACTGAGTAAAAAAATAATAAAAAATGCATAACAAATGACCTTTGATCGAAGGTTGTTAAGCCGACTATTTTTTTTTTTAAATTATGTGAAAGTTACATATAAATAAGAGGTAAAACATATTTGTAAAATTAAAAAATATATGTCCTAATATTCGCATTTTTCAGATTATTTGCAAGTGAAACATTTGGAAAAAAATCCAAAAATTATGTTTGCAATTTTGAGAGTTTTTTAAGGACAAAGTATTTGGTGAAGGAATTTTGGACTAATATTTTTCAAAGGAGGAAATGGGAAATAAAAGAACAAGGAAAAATAAGGCTAAGCAGTTGTATTCAACAGAAAAGGAACAAAAATTAACTGAAGAAAGGGCGTAAAGATATTTTTAAAAAAAGAAGGTATGTATTTTTTAATTTGTATAAAAATGTTTCAAATATTTTAGATTTCAAATTATGTATAGATTCAAAATAATTATGTACCTATTAAATTCACTAGTTCCTCTCCTAGAGGGTTTGTATCTCTTTCTCCCCCTTCCTCAACTCTATGGTTTCAATATAGTTTCTAGTTTTAGATTTAATTTTAAACTAGAATTAGATTCCTACATGTGTTCTACATGCATCTAAATTGTCTAGGTTAAATTCAATAGATTCTCTAGTTTCTCTCTAGGGTTTGTATCTCTTTCCACTACTTCCTCAACTCTAGGGTTTGAGTATAGTTTCTAATTTTAGATTTACTTTTTTAATAGAAACTAGATTGCTACATGTTCTACATTCATCTAAATTTCTAAACCTATCAACCATTACAAAGAGATATCCGTGCACATTTTTCTTGTCATAGGTAAATTACTTACAAAATCTATCACTATATTTTCACATGATAATGTTTGGATAATTTGAAGTGGTTGATATAGTCCTAGTTTCCAATTACTTCCCTTAATAACATGTCAACTCAAGTATAATGTTAAACATAATTAGCATCATCAGGTCTAATTAATGTAATACTACAAATTAGATATGGTTTAGTGTCGCCAAAGTTCCCATCCACCTTAGGGGTACATACACCTCAATAAGACTAATCTCCTCTTTTAGAATGCACAACAAACCCAACCTAAAGAGAAAACCATTCTTCACATGAAAATTAGTCTTATGAATAAATTCATCTTTCTTACCTTTTTCAAGATCTACTAATACAAGGCACTCTAATTTAATCCTCTTTATAGACATAATTTCCCTCACATATACTTTTATGACTAAGTGGAATTGTTCAAGAAATAATGTCCCCTTGTAACATATGGTGTGATTTATCAACCCGGTGTAGTCATGGATGGAGGGTCTAGGGATAGGACTGTCCTACCGTGCAACCTTAGAGTAAACACAACAGAAAAACACAAAGAATGGAACAACAAATGGAAATCTATTGATTCAATATCTTGAACAATTAAAAACTTCATATGTCGATAGTATGCAAACTACAATTGGTTCACAGGCCTGTCTGCCTACTAATTACACTTACAAGAAAGATATAGCTTTGAAGCGTTATCCTGTAATCTAACTTTCCAAACTATCTGTTAGTGCCTGAATTGACTGACAATTTTTGAGCAATTTTCATGCAGGCACTTTCCCTAAGAATCCAAAAAATGTTCTAAGTCTTTGGGCCTCCTCAGCATTTTTCAGCTGCATCATCATATTCTCTTCGAGGAGGAGGTCATCATCATCATATTGTCTTCGATGATGGTCAGCATCATCGTGTTCTCCGTCGACCGGCTTCTCTTCGTCATCATCATATTTCAATATCGGGTGATGTTTGGTTATTATCCTGATCCTGCTGATGAGCCACAGTGCGCCCTGATTTGCTTGCGGGGGTGATTTCTCAAGTATCCGGTGATCTTCCAATTATCACCTTGCCCAAACATGATGATGATGTTGCCCCGATATCCTGAAGGGGTTATTCTCTAAGTTGTTCGACCTGACCTATTTCTTCTAAGGGTCATCTTCATCATCATCATCATATTTCCAGTTATCACCGTGTCGCTTGCGAGGGTCATCATATTTTCTGCCTTCATGATATTTTCGCCGGGGTGATATTTTTATCATCGGGTGATCTTGGTTATGATCATCCTGATGATGTTGTTGAAGAGTTCTAAGTGTGACCCGATATTCACTGGGGTCATCATATTTTGAACGTCAGGATGATCTTAGTCAATATCATCCTGATGATGTTATATCACTTCTTGTTCGTTGTTTTGTCATCCTGATGATGCTGACGTCATTCTTACGTCAGGGTGATATCCGGTTCTCTGCCTATCTGCATCATGATATTTCCGAAGGAGGGGGTGATATTTCATATCACCCGGGTGTATGTTTGTTCCAGCGTCATGATGATGCTGATATCAAGGAGATATCCGCCTGCTGGCTTCGTGCATTATCTAGTGGGGGTGATCTTTTCAAGCATCATCATATTCTTCTATCGCCCCGATCTTATAGTGGAGCTACAGTGCAACCTGATATTTGTGCATCAGGATGATATTTCCAAATATCCGGTTGTCTTCCGAATATCATCCTGATGTTAATATGATGATGACGTCATCAAGGTCCGGGGGGGTCATATTTCTAACACTGATCATCTTGAGGAGATCTCCTGATATTTGCAAACATGATGATGACGTCATCCGGATATGAGGAGGTGCGCAGTGGGCAGATATGATGATGATGTCAGCAGGATATGATGATGACGTCATCAGGATGTTCATCGGCCAGACTTTTGGTATAGGCTCAGCAGGAGGATGTTTCTCCGATGGATCAGGTTGTGCCGATGAAGGCGATTATCATGTAGGCTATATTGCGATATGATGATGACGTCAAGGTGATATTTCAATCGACAGGATATCATGCTGCTGGAGGGTGATGATGATGAAGTCTTATACTAGTGTCGTCAGGAGCAAAAGCACCGACGTGATATATGCTCATGACCTAGTATATAAAGTATTAATGAGGTCATCGCGGGGTGCATGTGGGATATTGAGATCCTGCATATTCGAAATATCATGATGATGAATCTCGGCGGGAAATGGTTGCGATCGACTGTTTGATGTTCTGCCCAAGGCCGCGGGTTGGTGCGCCTTTAATGGCGATTGTTGCAGAGGTATGGGCGATGGCGTGGGCGGATCTGGTACCCGATTGAAGGTGTACATCAGCGGACAGTGGCGCAGGGCTCGAGATATCTTCCTGTCTCCTCCCCTACCTGCTGCATTCATGTTTGGGCGCCAATCTGGTAGTGTGTTTGAGCGCCATTTTTATGGTACTGTGTATCTGGCGGGATTTTTGGTCAACCTGGTAGTCAATGCTGAATACACCCTGCTGCTATATAATGCAGACGGTGTTATTCATTCAAGGTTGTTGAAAGTTGATGATTTTGGCTCTGTAATGCATAACAAGCTGATCTGGTTGCTCTGTACAGCTTACCTGTGAGTTTATGTATCTCTTGTTGTTTGTTTTTGGCATGAACCCACTGATTTCATGATTAAACTTATATGAGAAATGCTGTTTGGCATGTGTTGTGTTAATTCTGTCTCCAGTATTGCATGTATCCTTCTTCTGAATCTGGATGTTTGGTAATGTTTAGATTCTAGAGCATAGAATTCCTGTGTTGAATGTCTGATCTTTTAACTTCTATTCAAGGGATAGATTAAACTGTTTTCAGGTTGAACATTGGGAGGGATATACTGCAGTAGGGATACCATAAGTAGAGATAACCTAACACTTTGTATTGGGAGATGCCTGTAAGGCAGGTATCACATAGATCCCCTTGAAATCCAGTTTTAGTTGTTTATGCTGATCATTCACAGGTGTATGTCTATTGACTCCAGGCCCTGGATAGGCACCAATCATGCTTTGCTTTGTGTTATAACCATATCCAGCTTTGCATCCACACTTAAACTCCAAAGCAAAATCTAAAACCAACATTAGGACATTAGAGTTAGTTTAGGATCCTCAGTCCTCTGTCTACAACTGCAAAAAGGCCCAAAGCTAGCCCCTTTGCCCTTATCTTTCAGTTTTGGTCTACATACAGGAGGACTCATCTGCTTTCTGTCAACATCCCAGCCTTGCATGCATATCCTTATGGATGTTGAGTAGGGAATACCCCCCTAGGTCTTACAGAGCCTGAAGAAGAAGAGGAGATAAAATATAGAGTCTATCTCCTACACTGTTGGCCCCCTGGCCCAGAGATCCTGTTGATCACTGATGGCTACCTTGTAGGGAAATCTGGGAATAAGCATCCAGTCTGGGAAAAAGTCAACAGAAATTGGCGACTCTGCTGGGGAAGGATTGATAAAATAAAGAATAATACTTGTGACCCATCCGAGTCACTAACAAAATGATGCTCTGCTGGTGGAATGAACCTGGAAAAGTAGCTTTCAGCTATTGAAAATTTTGTCCTCTCTGGAGAGGTGGCGACTCTGCAAAAAAGATCTAAATGCACATGAAAGATAGATGTATGTTATTGGTTGAAAGATGTACATATTTCTGCATCTGTATGAGAAAAGGTACCTTGTTACTTCCCCTTTATTTGCTGTTTTACTGCATAAGTTAGATGCCAGGGGAAGCCTTAGGTCTTAGACAGACAAAGGATGTCTAAGAGTAGGATTTTTATGAATCCAAGTATGAATTATCCCATACTCAGTGGTGAAATGTTGGATAAAGGAATAGAAGAGATAAGAAATAGGTTGATATTCTTAGAGGTTGAGCAGGCCCAGTTAAAAAGCAGTAACCCTGTTGTGTCTGCCAGTCAGAAAGCTAAACCTCCTGTCAGCCCTTTTGATCCTTTGTATGACCAACTGGATTTGTCATGGGTGGATTATAGAATAGAAACTATGCCTGCTAGGATATACTGTCAGATGCCTAGATTTAGTGGTCACAGTATATGTGATGGGAATGCACATATCCAAAATTTTCACAGTTTTATGGGAAAATATTCATTCAGAGATGAGGATATGTGGATGAGGTTTTTTGTTAGGTCCTTTGATGCAAAAGCAAAAGACTGGTATTTGAGCTTTCCAAAGAAATCCTTTGCCTGTTGGGATGAACTTGCTGACTGTTTCAAGGAAGAATTTGCAAAAGAACCGGCTGATTTTGTTACAGAATTGATGAGAATCAGAAAACAAGATGAAGAGCCATGTGTTGATTTCAGTCATAGGTTTGCAGTAGCCCTTTCACATGTCCCTGAAAGTTTCAGACCTGATATTTCAGCCTGTGTTGGCATATTCTTTGAAGCTTTTGAGGAGGGCTTTAGTGCAATACTGAGGGATTTCAAGGTGACAAGTATGCAGATGGCATACAGGTTCATAGAAAAGATAGAAAAAACCAGAAATGTGTACCTGCTGAAACCCCTGTCCCCAGGCCTTGGTGTGAGAAATGGTTATGAGGCTGCAAATGACCAAATGATTATGGCATCATGTGCAGATAAAAATGAAAATAAAAGCATAGAGGTTGAGACTGCTGTGTTTGAACATAATGCTAACAATACTGCTCAACTGGATTGTTTACCAGTTGAGGATGCCAGTGAAAGGACTAATGAGGATTCCCATTGCAATGATGAGGCATCTGACCATGAAAACAATAACGAGGTTGTGGACAGCAATGAGCAATTTTTGGAATGGACCTGTGGAGATAATTGTGAGTATTGTACTCAAGACAGAGAAGATATAAGCAAACAGAGAAGCAGTCCTATGTGTGACCCATTGCCTACCTTTCAAACACATGGAGATCATGAAGAGCAGTCAGAAATTGAAATAAGTGCTAGTTCAGAGCATGATTGTTTTTCATTTGATGGCTGTTTTGCTTATGACACACAGGCTGATACTCCTCCACAGAGTGAATCCATTGGTGATGAAGATGTGTGCTCTGCTGCCCATGAACAAATGGCATACTATGATGAAACTGATGCACCTGGGTCACCCATTTATGACACATATGGTGATGAGGATCTGTCTGAGTATGGTGAGGATATTGACACTATTTTTGACTTGGATTCCGTTTCTCATCCTGATGAAAGAGGAAACAACATACATCAGGTAAGTGACTGCGAAAATGTGCCTGATTGTAAAGAGGTGCCAGAGCCTGATCTTTTCCAGCTTGGTGCTGCTGATTGTTGTGTACATGATGTGCACAATTGTGATTTTGAAAGCTTTCCTTTTGATGTGCCAGCATATAATACAATGAGCCCTGATCTTCCTAGTTGTGTGGTGGACTCTGAGTGTTTCCTATTTGCAGTCCAGCTAGGAGATCATGTTGCGATGCATGATGATGATACAGATGATAACCTGTGTTCTATACCATTTGAGTATGCATTGCTTGATAAATTCTACACCCACATGGCACATGATGTTGAAGGTTATCTGCACAGGGGTGATAATGACAAGCCAAACCAGAGGATTGAATATGCAGATGACAAGATTTGTTTGTGGGTGGATCCTGACAGTATCTCCAAGCTTGACCCAGTGCATGCAGATGAAAACAAGATATTTGACAAAGGGAGATACATGCTTTTCTTTTCTTGGTGGCCTTAGGCCATCAAGTGTGTTTGGTGATGCAGGTTGGTGTAATATTTGACTCTGTGCCCAATGGATAAGGGACTGGTCTGCATCCCAGAGATCTGGGGTTCTCGCTGCAGTCTTGCACCTGCACGTCCCCAGACAGAGCCACTGTTAGTGCCTGAATTGACTGACAATTTTTGAGCAATTTTCATGCAGGCACTTTCCCTAAGAATCCAAAAAATGTTCTAAGTCTTTGGGCCTCCTCAGCATTTTTCAGCTGCATCATCATATTCTCTTCGAGGAGGAGGTCATCATCATCATATTGTCTTCGATGATGGTCAGCATCATCGTGTTCTCCGTCGACCGGCTTCTCTTCGTCATCATCATATTTCAATATCGGGTGATGTTTGGTTATTATCCTGATCCTGCTGATGAGCCACAGTGCGCCCTGATTTGCTTGCGGGGGTGATTTCTCAAGTATCCGGTGATCTTCCAATTATCACCTTGCCCAAACATGATGATGATGTTGCCCCGATATCCTGAAGGGGTTATTCTCTAAGTTGTTCGACCTGACCTATTTCTTCTAAGGGTCGTCTTCATCATCATCATCATATTTCCAGTTATCACCGTGTCGCTTGCGAGGGTCATCATATTTTCTGCCTTCATGATATTTTCGCCGGGGTGATATTTTTATCATCGGGTGATCTTGGTTATGATCATCCTGATGATGTTGTTGAAGAGTTCTAAGTGTGACCCGATATTCACTGGGGTCATCATATTTTGAACGTCAGGATGATCTTAGTCAATATCATCCTGATGATGTTATATCACTTCTTGTTCGTTGTTTTGTCATCCTGATGATGCTGACGTCATTCTTACGTCAGGGTGATATCCGGTTCTCTGCCTATCTGCATCATGATATTTCCGAAGGAGGGGGTGATATTTCATATCACCCGGGTGTATGTTTGTTCCAGCGTCATGATGATGCTGATATCAAGGAGATATCCGCCTGCTGGCTTCGTGCATTATCTAGTGGGGGTGATCTTTTCAAGCATCATCATATTCTTCTATCGCCCCGATCTTATAGTGGAGCTACAGTGCAACCTGATATTTGTGCATCAGGATGATATTTCCAAATATCCGGTTGTCTTCCGAATATCATCCTGATGTTAATATGATGATGACGTCATCAAGGTCCGGGGGGGTCATATTTCTAACACTGATCATCTTGAGGAGATCTCCTGATATTTGCAAACATGATGATGACGTCATCCGGATATGAGGAGGTGCGCAATGGGCAGATATGATGATGATGTCAGCAGGATATGATGATGACGTCATCAGGATGTTCATCGGCCAGACTTTTGGTATAGGCTCAGCAGGAGGATGTTTCTCTGATGGATCAGGTTGTGCCGATGAAGGCGCTTATCATGTAGGCTATATTGCGATATGATGATGACGTCAAGGTGATATTTCAATCGACAGGATATCATGCTGCTGGAGGGTGATGATGATGAAGTCTTATACTAGTGTCGTCAGGAGCAAAAGCACCGACGTGATATATGCTCATGACCTAGTATATAAAGTATTAATGAGGTCATCGCGGGGTGCATGTGGGATATTGAGATCCTGCATATTCGAAATATCATGATGATGAATCTCGGCGGGAAATGGTTGCGATCGACTGTTTGATGTTCTTCCCAAGGCCGCGGGTTGGTGCGCCTTTAATGGCGATTGTTGCAGAGGTATGGGCGATGGCGTGGGCGGATCTGGTACCCGATTGAAGGTGTACATCAGCGGACAGTGGCGCAGGGCTCGAGATATCTTCCTGTCTCCTCCCCTACCTGCTGCATTCATGTTTGGGCGCCAATCTGGTAGTGTGTTTGAGCGCCATTTTTATGGTACTGTGTATCTGGCGGGATTTTTGGTTAACCTGGTAGTCAATGCTGAATACACCCTGCTGCTATATAATGCAGACGGTGTTATTCATTCAAGGTTGTTGAAAGTTGATGATTTTGGCTCTGTAATGCATAACAAGCTGATCTGGTTGCTCTGTACAGCTTACCTGTGAGTTTATGTATCTCTTGTTGTTTGTTTTTGGCATGAACCCACTGATTTCATGATTAAACTTATATGAGAAATGCTGTTTGGCATGTGTTGTGTTAATTCTGTCTCCAGTATTGCATGTATCCTTCTTTTGAATCTGGATGTTTGGTAATGTTTAGATTCTAGAGCATAGAATTCCTGTGTTGAATGTCTGATCTTTTAACTTCTATTCAAGGGATAGATTAAACTGTTTTCAGGTTGAACATTGGGAGGGATATACTGCAGTAGGGATACCATAAGTAGAGATAACCTAACACTTTGTATTGGGAGATGCCTGTAAGGCAGGTATCACATAGATCCCCTTGAAATCCAGTTTTAGTTGTTTATGCTGATCATTCACAGGTGTATGTCTATTGACTCCAGGCCCTGGATAGGCACCAATCATGCTTTGCTTTGTGTTATAACCATATCCAGCTTTGCATCCACACTTAAACTCCAAAGCAAAATCTAAAACCAACATTAGGACATTAGAGTTAGTTTAGGATCCTCAGTCCTCTGTCTACAACTGCAAAAAGGCCCAAAGCTAGCCCCTTTGCCCTTATCTTTCAGTTTTGGTCTACATACAGGAGGACTCATCTGCTTTCTGTCAACATCCCAGCCTTGCATGCATATCCTTATGGATGTTGAGTAGGGAATACCCCCCTAGGTCTTGCAGAGCCTGAAGAAGAAGAGGAGATAAAATATAGAGTCTATCTCCTACACTGTTGGCCCCCTGGCCCAGAGATCCTGTTGATCACTGATGGCTACCTTGTAGGGAAATCTGGGAATAAGCATCCAGTCTGGGAAAAAGTCAACACTATCCACTAACTACCAACTTCCTAACTCACTCCTAATGCATCTAGTGAATGATTATATAGATATTCGTAGCTCAAGGAATGATTTGTGTCGGCCTTAAGGGGTTTCAAAGTTCAATGCTTGATGAAACGTGTAGGTCAGCCTAATTCCAATAGTGAAGCCTTCAATATCGATGGCTTATGTTGTGGTTTTGGTTGAAGGTGCCTCTGGTCCCATAATGCCTTGTGAGATGTTCCATTAGGTATCACAAGTCACGGGAAGATGCCACAAACTTCATATGCTTAAACTAAACATTGAATGCTCTGAACAATGAATCTTGATAAGCTTTTGACAATGATAACTTTCTGTAGACAATTACAAATCTCATGAAATATGGATATGATGTAGATGATTCTTTGTAGAATCTTGTTCTTGTGTTGTGAGCTATGAAATGATCATGCGGTAAAATGCGATGCAAAATGCTGAGACTATACTGACTGAAACACAATGTAAGAAAAGAAACAATTTTTTTTGGGTTGATGCAAGATTGCCTTTCAACCTAGGATGCTCCTGCATCACAACCTTATATTGATCTTGTAAGCATTGTAATGGTCAGTTGTTTATTTAAGCAATGGTATGTTTAATGTGAACAAATAGTGCTTCCAATTTTTCACCACTTGCACCAAATCATAAATCTCTTTGTCATAGGTCAAATACCCAAGGAAACATTTCTAAATTTTACTTACCTTGATTCTCTTTCCATGAATAGTTTTTATTGCATGTAACTTGGTGTAGCTATAATTTAGAAAACACTTAGCAATTTTCCTTAGCTATTATGCTACCCATACAAAGCTCCTTATTTTGATAATGCTTGTATCCCATTAGGCCAATTCATTTGGCCTCTACTTTTGATGGCTCTATATGAACCAATCCATTCCAAACAACATTAATGTTAAGATTAACCATTGAACTTTTAAAATCTTCCCAAAGCTTAATTGTTTAAAAATTATGTGTAATGATTTTTAAGGTTCTCTAGATGTTTGTAACATTGTTCTATAATTTAATTCTAGAGATCACATACACTTTTTAGATTCCATTATGCACTTGTATATATATCTACATGAGAAAAATGATGTTATAATTTTACATGTTTAATTTTATAGTGATTTGAGAGTAAATGGAAAAACAATGCTATACATTTTTAAGCTTATATTTAATATTATATAATATATAGAATGATAAAATATCAAAATGTGAAAACTTACATAGTTTTTTGAAAATGAGTTTATATATCCATCCCTTAAATATATTCTATTTATAGGGTATATGCAAAGAGATGGGGGACCAAAAAGTTGCCACCATGGGACTTTTTGGTCCAAAACAGAAAAATGCGAGCGCGTTATAACGTGCTCACATGTTTCCTTTACTTAAAACTCAAAAAAAACTCATTTTCTTGTCATTCATGTAGGAGTCAATGACAACACTGAGAGGGGGGGTGAATCAATGTTGTGTAAATTCTTGACTTTTTGCAAACTTTACAAGACAAGTAGAAAGAAAGACATTAATGATCTATTGAGCTCATATGCACAAGACTGATAGTGAAAGATGTGAACCAAAAACTTATCAACAAAACACAAATATGCACACATAGAGACAAATTATAACACAGAAATTTTTGGAGTGGAAAACCCTCTCGGGGTAGAAAAACCACTCATCAAGTGCCTCACTAGCTTAACTTTAAAAACTTCTTACAAAGCCTCACTGGCTGAATATTATGTCTCACTGACAATTGAGAGGTCTCACTGACCTACAAGCCTCACTAGCATACTGTGTGCCTCACTGGCAACAATGTTTAGAAGTACCAGCTTCAAGGAGCACCAACCCCTAATACAGAACAAGCTAAAAACAAGAATTCAGAGGGTTTCTCTGTTTCAATACAAAACATTTCTTCTCTCTTATGTGTCTATCAAATGGCCATTCTTTTCATCAACCCAAATCATAAACTTAGATATTCAAAATTAATCATGTATCCTGATCCACTCAACAACACTGCATACTCTGTATGTTTTATCTTTGTCTATTTATAAAGTTGCATCAATGCACCTGAAAATTTATTGTAAATGAAAAGACTCTTGATGTTCCTCTTCTCTGCAAAATCAAATTCATCTTTTATGACCTTTCATATTTCAATCAGTGTCCTGTAGGAGAAAATAAAAACTCTTTTATTTGTATCCTCTTCATATCCACCTGCAAGAAATCCTGAACCAACAAATTACATCTCTATAAAATAAAATCAATTTCATATTTTCTCTGAATAACTTTTCATCATCTTGAATATTCTTTTTGTATTCTCCAATCTGCAAAAACTATTTTCCTGCAAGAATAAAAATCTTCATATTAATCTGTGCATAATTACTTCAAAGACTTTTCAATCTTTTCATCTTCTCTCTGACAAAATCTTTTTCATCTTCTTCAAATCCTTCATTTTATTTTCAACAAGACTCTTCATATTCTTTGAGCATAAATAAAAAGCAATTCAATTTCCCTTTGCAAATATTTATTCATCTTCTTGCAAAAGAAAATAAATAATGTCCACCATAAAAAATGTCTTCATTTTTCTTCATTCCCTGTCAGAAATCTATTCTTCAAAAATATATCTTCAAAATGAATTTAATTCATTCAGCTCCTATTCATAAAAAATTCTTTCCATATCTTTCGTATTCAAGCCCAAAAATTTCCTTCATAATGAATTTTGTCTTCACAAAAAATATCTTCAAAAAAAATTATATATATCATACTCAAAAAATCCATCTGCAATTTTCTTAACTCTATATAAACAAGTCATTCTCCTCACTTTCATAAAAACTTCCCTTAAAAATATATTTATAAATCTCCTCCAATAAAAAATCTTGCCTTTTTAAAACATCAAAAATCTGCCTTTTTTAAAAAACAAAAAACTCCTTAAAAAGGCATTATCATCTCCATATTATTCGATGAAAAAATAGAAAATTTCTAATATGCTCCTCCTTATAACATGATCTCCAATATAAAACAATCAAAAGCTTTTTGTTACCTTAAGGCATGTGCCTTTTACTAAATGCGTTATATGCTTTATAAAATAAAGCTTTCCACCGAATGGACTAATGTTGAGCTCCTTTAAAAAAGGCATTTAAATATGACTTAAGGCTTTTCATAGAATATGAAACAAAGTTTCTAAAAAAAAGATAAAGCCATAAAAGGCTTAAAATTCGGGCTTCTTCCTTTGATAAGGACATTTAAATATTTAGAAGCTTTTTAATGAATAAAGCTTTTTAATGAATAAAGCTTTTCACTCATAAATCCATACCATGCTTTTCTTAAATTATTTGCTCCCCCTTTTTAAATATGTATTAAATTTCAAAGACATTTGATGGCAAACTCCTCTTTGAAAAATAATTTCTCCTTTATAATATTAAATATGGGTCTTCAAATAAATATTTGTACTCCCCTCCGAATTCAAGCTCCCTATAATTAAATACAAACCTTTGATGAACGTAAGACAACCTCCCAAGACATCATAGCAACTTAATTCCAAACTTATGAAGATGAACTGACACCATTACCCTTCCATATGATGTATCTGTATCATCAACACAACACCTTTTTGACATCAATGACAATCAACTACCATCAATTCACCCACAGCCAAAGGAGTTAGTCTGCAAAAAAATGGTGTTGAAAGCACGATCGCATTTAAGGGAAGTCTCTCCAAGCAAGTGCAAGAGAGAAAATGACAAATTCATGATGCCACCTCGCCGCCAAAGATGTCGTGAAGCAAATTTGGAGGGTCTAGTAGCCAAAGAAGGTAGGGTTTAACTGATTTTTATTAGTTTGAGAAGAATTTTTTATTTTTGCAATGTTTGATTAGCTTTTATATTGCATTTATAGTTATTGAGGCAAGAGAAAACCCAAATCTAGTTGAGGAATGTGAAAACAACCCCCAAAACCCTCCATACCCTCAAAACCCACCTTCACATCCTCACAATGCAAGGGATAGTCAAGAAAACTACCTACGGATAATAGAAGCAAACAAGAAACATCTTCAAACTCTTATTCAAACGCTAAACAATCCAAGTGCAAGCACCGATCATAGGAGAGCGCTTGCGAAGTCACTAGAGGAGATTGTTTCCCACACCGATTAGGTGATAAAACAAATCACTGAATTTCAAGACTATAGGGAGAGGTGTCAGCAATACTATGCCAACAAATTATCATATGAACAAGTGAAGAATGAAAAAATTACAAAATCTCAATTATGTTCCCAAAACTGGCCAAAGATTAGAAGAAACTTACAAACAGTTCCCTATTCATTGGTGTAGGAATGAAGAAATATCCCAAAACTTTTGGAATAGATGGTACATGGTATTCGATGAGCACCCATGCAACAATGATGAGGTGCCATAATATTTCTTGAGGAAACTCCATTGCAAGTTCGTCCTCAAGAAGATTCCCAATTATTTTGACATTCATGAGTTCCAGGGTAGAGGTGGTGGCTCTGCCCAAGATAGAGAGGGGGCTCAACGAGATGAAAACCATGTACCTAGACCCTTGTTGAGGCCAGAATGTAGGTCACTCCCTTCGACTTTGAAGGAGAGTATTGAGGAGGAGACGTTACATTCATTGACTACTCTCACGCAGTCTCTATCACAGCATGTCGATGATCTTACCTAGGCCGATGAGGGTGAGAGAAGTAGGCATCATTTGTCCCCACATTTGTGTAGTTCATGTGGGAACTTGTGTGATTATGGGATGCAAGATGCACAGCAGGACTCTCAACTGGATGCTGCAATGCAGGGGCAACATCCATTGATGGAGGCATCCATATTAGATGAGATTGTTCTCACCGACGATGTCTTACAACATACATTTGGTATTAGCTCTCAAGTAATTTTTTACAAGTTTCATCTTGATTTAATATATTGTTATTTGAAATTTCTAATTAATTTTATAGAACTATCTATATTATAAGTTAAAAATAATGTATGTAATTGTCTACGCAATGAAATTCTAGGGTCAGAGTCTTCATCCTACCTCCCTTAGCCGTTCATTGGCGGGTTATGAGAGGAGGTCAAGTCAGCAGGTATGTAATTTATCACATGATCATAATTATTGTAGATATGTCAATGGTAATATTATTTTGTGACAATTTGATGATTTCAACAGTCACCGACACCTCCACGGTTTCCTTGGTCCCCTGGACGCAAATCCACCACTTATATGGAGGTAAATTTAACCATTTCTAATCATTATACATTTTTAAAATAATGTTATGTATTTATTTTGGTCAAATAATCTTGAACTTGATTTTTAGATGCTGAATATGGATACTCCTCATCTTCGTGAGTCAGCGCATGTAGGCATTGCCGCAACCATGATGTCTTCAAATCCTTTGACCGAGGTATGAGCCAATAACATGAAAATGTCATAATTTTGTATTTCTTGTTTTATCTCATGTCATTTGATGTACATAAATGATATTTATGTTTAGTTGATTTTGCTTCTTGATGCTTCTCAGAGGAGGTCACAACTCCAGCCCGTCTAACTACGGACGAAGAGAGAGATAAGATGAAGGAGAGTGATCATCGGATGGTGGTAAGTGATCAATTACATATGTGATGTTATATATTTCATACATTTTCTATATTAATGTGCATATTGTTTGATTATATTAACAGGTGGAGCTGGATGAACTTCTGTCGAAGAGGTCTACTTGATAGCAAAGAGAGGATGAGTCACAGATTGGCTCTCCATCTTCATGGTCAAGGAAGGGCTGCCGATTATTTCACAAAAGTCCATAGGAAACTAGTTTTTGGGACATTTTTTGTATGCCTAGATGGCTTTGTATACATACTTTTGTATGTTACCGATGTATATTTTTGTATGTATGCCTGTATGGCTTTGTTTGGACATGCCTATATGGCTTTGTATATAAACTAGATGTTATGTTCATGACATTATGTATATGATAGTTTATATTAAATATTTAATATGATGATCAATTATTGTAATAGGAATTTGGTTTTACATGTGCCAATTGCATTTGCTTGAAAGTTTATAAATCATTTTCAAATAATCCATTTTGTGCATATCTTGCAATCATTGCATTATGTGGGACTGTGCATTTCTTTGAGGCATCATTTCAAACAATTCACACACCTTGTCTATGCTTCCACACTTTCCATACATGTCTACAAGGGCAGCTACAAATACAATACATGTGACAAAATTCCTATATCATTTATGCTTTGATGGTTGTCCACACCATGTTCCCTAGATCCTATTCTGGCATAGGCAAGGAGGAAGTTGGATAAGGTTGTGCAATTTGGTTTTAGACGTGCCAAAATTTGCATTTGGTTGAAATTTACTTTTGTGCATTTGCTTGAGAGTTTTTAAAGCCTTATGAAAAATCCATTTTGTGCATATCTTGAAATCATTGCATTCCATGAGACAACATTTCTTTGAGGCATCATGTCAAACAATTCACATTCGTTGTATATGCTTCTACAGTTTGCATACATGTCTTGCATGGTACTTACAACTACAACATTTGACAAAATTCCTATATCCTTTATGCTTTGATGGATGACTATACAGTGTTCCAAAGATACCATTTCTAAGGTTTTGGAATTTGGCTTTACACTCGCCAATTGCGTTTTCTTGAAACTTTCTAAAGGCTTATCAAAAAAATCCATTTTGTTCATATCTTGCAATCATTGCATTCCATGAGGCGACATTTCTTTGAGGCATCATGTCAAACAATTCACGTGCCTTGTCTATGCTTCCACACTTTGCATGCATGTCTCTGAGGGCAGTTGCAATTATAACATATAACAAAATTCCCATATCTTTTAATATCCTTTGATGGATGTCCATTTTGGCATAGGCAAGGAGGATACTGGCTAAGGTTGTGGAATTTTGCTTTACATCCGCCAATCATATTTTCTTGAAAGTTTATAAAGTCTTGTCAAAAAAATCCTTTTTTGTTCATATCTTGCAATCATTGCATTCAATGAGGCGACATTTCTTTGGGTCATCATGCCAAATAGTTCACGTGCCTTGTCTATGCTTTCACACTTTGCATACATGTCTACAACAGCAGCTGCAATTACAACACGTGACAAATTTCCTATATCCTTTATGCTTTGATGGATGTGCATACGCTGTTCCAAACATCCTATTTTGGTGTACAGATAGGGAGGATGCTGGAAAAGGTTGTGGAATTTGGATTTACACGTGCCAATTGCATTTACTTGAAAGTTTCTAAAATCTTTTCAACAAATCCAATTTTTGCATCTTACAATCATTGCATCCCATGAGAGGACATCTCTTTGTGGTGTTGTATCAAATAGTCCACGTGCCTAGCCTATGCTTCCACACTTTGCATACATGTCTCGCAAGGTAGTTACAACTACAACTTTTGACAAAATTGCTATATCCTTTATGCTTTGATGGATCTATATACTGTGTTTCAAAGATACCATTTCAAAGGTTTTGGAATTTGGCTTTACACCCATCAATTGCATTTTCTTGAAAGTTTCTAAAGCCTTAATGATAAATTCATTTTGTTCATATCTTGCAATCATTGCATTCCATGAGGTGACATTTCTTTGGGGCATCATGCCAAATAGTTCACGTGTCTTGTCTATGCTTCTACACTTTGTATACATGTCTACAAGGGCAGCTGCAATTATAGCATGTGACAAATTTCCTATATCCTTTATGCTTTGATGGTTGTCCATACGCTGTTCCAAACATCATATTTTGGTGTACAGATAGGGAGGATACTGGCAAATGTTGTGGAATTTGGCTTTACACGTGCCAATTGCATTTACTTGAAAGTTTCTAAAATATTTTCAACAAATCCATTTTTGCATATCTTGTAATCATTGCATCCCATGAGAGGACATCTCTTTGTGGTGTCAAGTATCAAATAGTCCACATGCCTCGTCTATGCTTCCACACTTTGCATACATGTCTCGTAGGGTAGTTGCAACTACAGCTTTTGACGAAATTGCTATATCCTTTATGCTTTGATGGATCTATATATTGTGTTCCATAGATACCATTTCGAAGGTTTTGGAATTTGGCTTTACACCCGCTAATTGCATTTGCTTGAAAGTTTCTAAAGCCTTATCAAAATATTCATTTTGTTCATATCTTGCAATCATTGCATTCCATGAGGCGACATTTCTTTGGGGCATAATGCCAAACAGTTCACATGCCTTGTTTATGCTTCCACACTTTGCATACATGTCTACAAGAGCAGCTGCAATTACATGTGACAAATTTCCTATATCCTTTATGCTTTGATGGTTGTCCATACGTTGTTCCAAACATCCTTTTTTGGTGTACAGATAGGGAGGATGTTGGCAAAGGTTGTGGAATTTTGGTATTTTGACCTCTAATCATGGCTGTCACAGTTAAGACAGCAATGGATCAGTCCATTATCTCTTTGTATTTTGCCCAGAAAACCTTATGAAATATGGACTCTAGTCAAGCAAAATGAATAACATACATCTCTGAATGTTTTTCACACACATGCAAGCATAGATTAAGGTTTTAGGCATTGAAACGTGTCCTCCATCGGTGGCAATATGTGGTCATATTGTTCTTGATTCATTTATAGAATTTGATCATATTGATGGAAACACATTGAAGATAGAAGCATTAAATGATCATTTATGTTTATTCTCTAACTTTAATGAGTTGCTTATTATGTTTCCTTCTTTGTTAAACAGTTTTACTTCACTTCTTCATGATTATCATAGCTTGCATCCTTCATCTATGAAGAGTGATTGTGTTGTGCATGTCTCTAATGAACTATTACCTTTGAGCACACCTTCTTTACATGATATACCTATAGATGATGAAATAGTTCATTGTGATTTGATATTGTCTATTCTTCTTCATATTCTATTTTTCATAGTAAACCTAATGACAATCATATGGATAGTGGTGAGTACATACATACTAATGATCTAGACCTTGTGATGCACCTTGTAGGACATTCATTGATGACATAATCTTACCTCCTACTAATGACATTCTTGTATTTTATAATGATACTCCTCTCACATGCCATGATGATATTATTCATTATGTACCATCTTCTAAGATTAGAGATATGCATGTTTTTTTGGTACTACATATTTATGATTATTTCCCTAGTGTTGAAAATTGTGTTTATTACCTTTTTCATATTCTTCCTATATATCATGATGATTCTCTAAATGTGCTACCTCACATTATACATGAGGATGATGAGACTCATCATGATTATTCTATTGCTTCACATGATTGCTTATGCTTTTATGATGATACATTAGCAACTTATCATATTAGAAGTCTTAGTGAGGAGTTATTATGCAATGCTTATGATGGTTTTATGGATGGCTTACATTTTGATCTCATGATCTTTGTCTTTCATATTTCATCTTTACATTGTCCTATCTTGTCTTGTCTACTTAATTATGTTTTTTCTTTGGTCCTTTCTCTCAATCCTTTAGATCTTATATTTTGATCCTTGGTTTTGTATCCAATGATACTAATGGCTCTTTGCTTTACATATGTTCTTACACTATTTGATCTAACTTCTTAAAGCATTATCCAATATACTCACATTGAGCGAGGTTCTAGCTTCTTAGAACATTCATGGTCTATCATTATATTGAGCATCTTGTCTATGGTCCATCTCTTATCATTGTTTCTACCTAGCTATTATGAGCATTTACGATCAAATATTGACATATTTTTCTATTTTAGAGAATTTACATCATTGATCCTACATTTTTATATCTTATATACCATGTCTTATGATATTACATTGGTATATTTTAAATATCATGATCTCATATTACTATATCTTGTCTTATAATCTCATCTTTTAATATGTACTTTATAAAGAATAGATGTTAATCACACAAATAGGTTAATCACCATGTAAATAGCATGAAATTATGTAAATGCAATGTATTTTTACCTCTAATCATGGCTGTCACAGTCAATACAACAATGGATTAGTCCATTATCTCTTTGTATTTTGCCCAAAAAACCTTATGAAATATGCACTCTAGTCGGGTAGAATGAATAACATACATCTCTGAATGTTGTTCACACATGTGCAAGCATAGATTAGGGTTTTATGCATTGAAATGTGTCCTCCACCGGTGGCAATGTATGCATAAACTAGTCATGAACTTGGTGATATTATAGGAGATGCTTAGAGGTACTACAAGTAGCTAAAATTAATTAGGTGTTTGTCATACAAAGATCAAAGACAGCCCTAGGTTGACTATCATGAATCAAAGGCATTATTGTCTTCCTAGATGATACTTATACTCTGGTGTTACAAATGCGAAGTCTACAAGTAGGAAGTGTAGAAGAGAGAAAGAAGAGGACTATCATAATGAAGAGATAGTTGTGTTGGTAATCAGAGAGTAGAAATCCTAAATTAAGAAGGGAAGACAGCCCCATCAAGTCAATCATGTCATTCCCACATAAGGACAACCCTAGCAAGGCCAATAGACCAACTATGACACAGTACACTTATGGACAAGCATGCAATCATGAATTAGCATGCAATATATGGACAACCATATATCTGTTTGACGAGAAAAGCTTCCATTTGGGGGGATCTACTTGAGGATATGGAAAACCAAAGTGAAGATAAAACACAAAAGCAAATGCAATAACACACAAGCTATACCTCCAAAGGTGATCCAAGACCCCTAGATAGGGTGGAGGAGCTTGCACCCGTGAGCTCCTAGCTTTGCCCAAGTTGATGTAGTGTGAATGTGGATTGCTCTATTGCATTTCAACACAAGATGAAGGTTGGATGAGAGATTTGGATGAGGAGTTGATAGAGATATGAGATAGGATGAATGATGAAGAGATATATGGCTTATGATTTTGGCATTATGATGTTAAGATGAGGTGAGAAGATAGAAATTTTGGCATAGCAATGATAGGATGAAGAAGTTATTAAAATGGCTTAGATGAGGGCTCTATTTATAGATTTTTGGTAAAAGGATGGAGGGTGAGAATTGAAAGTTTAGATCAATGGCTAAGAATGCTTGAGGATTAGGGTTTGGATTGGAGTTGTAGTCTTATGACAAGTGTCACAAGAGGTTTGGACAAGAGAGATCAAAGGCTAAGATTTGGTCAATGAGATTGGATGGCTCCCATTATTTGTGAATTTTAAATTCACATAGGGAAGGGTGATGAGAATAAAAAATGTATTAAAAATTTATTTTGGCGGAAGAGTTGGATATGACAAGTTAGATGTGAATTTTTAATTTACATGGGGAAGAGTTCCATTAACATGGGGAAGAGTTCCATTAATGGAGACTAGGACAAGTGGGAATAAAAATTAATTTTTTATTTGGTGGGGTGTGGGAGTGAGTGTTAATCAAGGTTTGACCATATTAATTAAGTGTTTAGCTTAATTAATTTAGGTCTAGGGGATAGGTAAGCTAGGGTAGCTAATTAAATAATTGTTATTTAATCAACTAGGCTAGATTTAGGTTGATTAGTAGGGTAGATTAATCAAATAAGCATGCTTTATCCAATTAATAAGGATTAGGGAGATGGATAAATTAACTAAATAAATATTAAGAATATTTATTTAATTAATGAGGGATAGTGTTGTAAGGTATAGTGATAAATTAAATGAATTAATTGATCACAAAGGATGGATAAATGGTTAAGGGTAGATGATGAGGGATAAATTAATTAAATAAAATGAATTCATTTAATTAATAGGAGGGATAATTGGTGGTGTAGAGATACATGAAATTGGTTTGCGGAGCAAGTCAATTTTAGGTGTCTACATTTGCCCCTCTTTGAAATAGTGTTGCGGCTAAGTAACATTATTTCAAAGAAGTTAAAATATAGAGTTGAATTGGATAGAAAAAGGTTTTCGTTTAGAAAAATGGGGTAAGGTTTAGGGATGATTGGTAAGGTGATGCCCCTTGAGAGGACATGCGGGTTGTAAGAACACGGGTGTGCTCTCAAAATGGATGGAATAGATTGGTAGAAGTGGTTAGAGGACAAGGGGTGAGATGAAAAATTGGCGATGGATCGATGATTAGATGATAGATGGATTGAAAATGAATGATTATTGTGCTGAAAATGATCTAGAGCAATCCTAGGTTTGTTATAGCAAAGTGGATATTTTCACCAAGGTATAAAAGACTAGGGTGATGATGTTTATCCAACATTTGCATGGACTAGACTCACAAACAATAGGTTGATTTCATGCATGCCCAAGGTAGTATAACCTTGCCTAACTGAGGGAAGGGGACTCATAAGTTCTCAAAGTACATAGAAGGTATGAATACCTGTATATGCGAATGGGACGCACTATGTTAGAGCCGACCCTAGCTTTAAGATATGAATACTATTCTTGGAGTAATGAACTCAACCCACAAGCACATCATACAAAAGTAAGACTATGCCCCATTCTAGATGTTTTTGCCATATACCATGATATAGTGAGAACAAGGTAGTTTTGATGTGATCTTTCAATAGGACAAAAGATAAAAATTAAAAATGAAAAGACCAACTGACCCAACAAACAACCATTGTATCTCTTGTGTAGATGGATGATGATTAAGATGATGGATTATGCCTATTGTAGGAACGATATATCATAAGGTAGGAATCGATTGATGATTGGATCATGCCTAGTTGATGTTGTAAGATTGGCTCAAGATATGATGGTTACAAGTTATGGTTGATGCTGATTTGATAGTTGATGATTTTTGTTAGGGGATGATTGCTTTGATAGGTGATGCAATGCTTGGAATATTACGTTTGGATCTAGTGTAAGATTAGGTGATAGGGACCATCCAAACTGGTTGGATGGGTGCATCTTATGTACCTAAGTACTGGAAACTTCCTTCGTATTCCAGACTGCCTACATACCCTGTATCCACGGGATCAAGGCACATTAAGATGCGGGTGATGATGATATGTAGTTCTGATTTGTGATGATGATGTGGGATGATTGAGGATAGATGTGATGATGTTGGAAGATGATGTGTTGGATGATTTGGGTGATTGTGATGATGTTGTGGGATTATTTTTGGGATTTTTGTAATTTTTTTTTTGGTGTTTTTGGATTTTGTATTATTTTTGGATTTTTGGGGATATTTTGATTTTTTTGGATTTTTTATTTTGAAGGTTTTGGATGGGGTATGGTTTTATTGTGGGATGGTTGCATTGAATTGTGTTTGGATAGCCTAAGTGCTAGATACCAATGACAAGGGAATGCCAACTCTAGAGGTGAAGGTGGATAAAGTCATAGGATTAGATTGGATTGGCGATGAAAGGTTAATGAATAGGAGATTTTTGATAGATAGATGGATACATGAGGATAAGGGATAGGAATGAGGGATAGGATACGGATGCCTAATGGATGGATGGGGGGTTTTAGGATTTTCTCCAAGGGCTAGGTTGCAAGGAATCATATGCCCCAATGCTTAGAATTTTGCATGATGGGTAAATACTTGGGAGGGATGAGTTTTGTAGTAGATAGATGGAGGATATGCTTGGAAAGGGACGTATGCTGAGGGGCGTCCAAAGCATGTTGTTGATATTTTGTCCCTTGTTTTTATCAAGATCTAAGGAGGAAGATATAGTAGATAGAATGGATGGGAAATGATAGGATAAATAGGAAGATGGTAGATAGGTATATGATTGGATAGGTATATGGATAGGATATACAAGAGTATTATATGGATGTGGGTGAAGGATATGATTTTGCCCCTAAGTGTAGGGATACAAAATGGATGGAGAAGGGATTATGCATGATGCCCACAAGGGGTTTTCATCATGGTACTTGCCCAAGGCACCACAATGAGTGGTTTTCACCATTGGATGGATTTTTTTCTTTACTATTTTTTTTTTATTTTTTGCTTTTTTGATGGAATAGGGACTCTAGCGTCTATTTCCATAGCAAGGAGAAGATGGTCCCATGTTGGATAGTGATAAGGCAGATGGAGATAGCATTATGGATGTTGGTAGATAGGAGAAGATGGGATGGATGGTGGATAGCGGATTATGATGTGGATTATGTAGGGTTTATGCAAAAGCATGGACCATAGGGATGTGATGGGGGAGATATGTAGGATAGTGGATGAAAGATGGAGAGATGGGGGTATATGGGAATGCCATGTGGTGGAGGGGAACCAAGACCAATGGTTACACACATCGTGATGTATTTTGAAGCTTATATTTTGGATGTGGAGTTGGGAGTAATGGGGACAATACTGGAGGATTTTTGAATGGTCAATTTGGGGACTTAGGGACCCAAATAGACTTAGGATTTGTGAGATTTTTAGATGGGGAGCAGGATGTTTGGGATTTTGGGGTGGATGCCTTATTTTCTTTGTTTACTCTTTGCTTGGGGACCCACACCATTTTTATTTTTGCTTTTTCTTTTGATGGTGTGAGCTTTGATAGCCTTTTGGATTTTTTATTTTGCTTGGAAGGGATAGCATCTTTAGGCTTTTGTGCTTTATGAGTTGAGGCATTCAAATTATTACTTTTGAATCCCATGGATTTGGTGGAAGATCATGTTTGAATGATGTGTGCTTTTGTTGGTCTTGATTTGGAATTTTAGGGGATTTATGGGTGGAGGGGTTAAAAGTGGATTTATGGATAAATGGATGAGGGGATTTGAGGATAGGGATATTAGGAGTTGGGAGGATGGGAGGATAAGGGGATTTAATTTTAGGAGTTGGAAGGATGGGAGGATAAGGGGATTTGAGGATGGGGATGTTAGGGGTTGGGAGTAGTGGAGGTAAGTTGGATGGGGGGAGATGGATGGTCACATGCTTTTGCAAATGATATGATGATGAAGGAGGGATGGTGTAATAGGATTTGGAGGTGCGATGAGGTGCACCGTGTTTGGGATTGGATGAATGGATTTTGGAAGGTGTGTGAGTGGTACCAACATGTTTAGATTGTTTGCCTTGGGATGTATAGCCAAGGCCATACGAGGATGGATGGAATGTGGTGTAGATGGGCTCCAAGATGCCTTGTTTGTGAAGGCCTAAGCCTTTGCCTCGATATTTCATGTTTTGGAGTATACGACATGTAATGGGATGTGTGGTGCTTTGGAAACAAGACGCGAGTCCATTATTGGTTGGGGAAAGATAAGTGGTGGGTGGAAGTTGTTCACCTCATACAAGAGAGCCACCACAGATGAATGTGTTTCTGCCAAGTGGATATGAGGATGGGTTTGGGATGGGGTTGATAGACAGAGGTAAAGGATTAATGGGGGATGATAAAGGGGTGATGGATGATGGTGTGGGATCAATGGGTTGATCAATAGATGGGAGGGGATCGGGGATGGGATTACATGGGATGCTTAGATCTTGATTAGGATAGGGGTTGATGTTTCAACATGCTTTAGATTTGACTCTTGACATATCTCATGTGTTTGCATGGAAGTGGAAGTGATTTGGATAGATGTGGTGGGTGCTTGGATGGATGTGTTAGGTGCTTGACTTATGGGTTCTTGAACATGGCTATATGATGGTTCTTGAATTATGATAGGAGATTGTTCAAGAGGTTTGGTGAGTGTTGGATTGCATGAGGGTGTTTGATTCCTTGCTAATAGCCAGTGGATGGCATCCTTCATGAGTGTATGGGTTGAAGAGCAATATAATGGATGGATAGTAAGGGTGGATGGTGTAGGATTATGATTGGGATTAGATAGTTGGGTGATGGGATTAGGTAGTGATGGTTCTTGGATGGGTTCAAGGATAGGTGTTGGATTAGATGGTGGTGTTGTAGGGGTGGGGGATTTGGAGGACTCCCTAGCTTCTCTTTTTCTTTGGAGAAAATCCCTCAAGGATTTGTTGGGTGTTCTTGGCTTAAGATTTGGAAGGTTTGATGGTGGATTAGATGGTGTATGGATGATATGGGTTGAGGGATTGGGAGATGAATAAGTTGATGTATTAATGTTGATAAGGTTGGAGGGATATTGTGATGGGGGGGTTGGAGGATGGGAATTAGAGGATGGTTGATTCGCATGGGGAGATGGTTGTTTATGTAAGCTTTGAATTTCAGCCATGAGGTGTGCTAGATTGGTGTTCCATTGATCAAAGTTATCATGACAAAGGTTGGGGGATGGATAAGTTGGAGGTATTGATTAGTTGGGTAGATATGATGGTATAGATGTATAAGGGGATGAAATTGATATGAGTTTGAAGGTTGATACGATTAAGGCTGATATGGGGTTAATGGGGTGGATATATAAGATGAAGGTTGGTATGATGAAGATGGGGTAGGGGTTTGGGATTCTCTAATGATGAGGTGTGCTAAGGGGATATCTGCAATGATGTTTTTGCATTTCTCCTTAGTGATAGGATCAAAGTCCTCATAGGCATATTTAACTCTTTGTAAATGTTGCATTGCCACATAAGGATCCATGTTGAAAAGATATGAGATGATGGAGGATAATGCATGATTGTGATGTTGGGGATCAAATTTCAAGACCTTAGGATTATTTGATTTGATTTGTTTTGATGGATAATTGATGATTATCTATGCTTAAGGTATACTAATGACACTTAAGCAATAGAGTTGATTGGGTTGATCTTATTGGATGACTTACTTAAGATAGACTAATGATCTCAAGCAAGTTTGGATAACGGTTGATGATGATCAACTAAAGTGTTGATTTTTAATAGGGTTGATTTGGATTTGGATGTTGGATTTGTGATTGGGATTTTGGATGAAAGGTTAATGGAGGATGAAGGAGACTAAGTCCTTAACCAAAGTTTGATTTGTAAAAGGATGGTTTATCGATTAAGGATTAGGGGTTGGGATGTTTGATTTTGGAGATAGATGTGGTTTATTAAGGATGAGGTAGATGTGATTGGGATAGGATTGGGTTGAATGATTTGGATGAAAGTGATAGGTTGATTGAATGATAATGAGGATAAGGATGATTAGGATAGATGGGTGATTGGATTAAGATGAGGTAGATAAGAATGACTAGGATGATGAAGATAGACTATGACTAAGGATGAAGGGGATTAGGATGAATTTGATTAAGCTCAAATAAAGGGATTGGATAAGCTCAATTGATGGGGTTTGATAAATGGGGGGTGGTTTAGTGGTGTTGGGAGGAAACCCAGCCTGACGTGAGGGGGGGTGTGGGGGGCCGGATGTAACCCCCCCGCTAACAGGGGTTCGGGGACGTAGCTCCCGATTGGAGTTTTTTTGAAAAATGGGCTTATGAATTGATGTTTTTGATGGAAATTTTTTATTTTTGGACATGGATGAAGAAGGCGCTAAAACAGATGGAAATAGCACTGAAATAGAGGGAAATGGCAATAAGAGATAGATAGATGGTGCTAAAGGATGAGAAGATGGCGCTAAAACAATGGAAAATGGTGCTAAAAGACTGTGAAGTTTTTGAAATGGTTGAATTGATGGATTAATTTAACTTTTCTTGGCAAGTAGACAAACAATCAAACAAGAAAACACAATGGCCAAATGTTTTGTTGTGGAAATGTGGTAATTTGAATATTCATCAAGCACTTGTACAATCTAAGGTGAGAAAAAGAAAATATTTTCTAGATTCCCATTTGGATTACTCTAGCCACACTTATTTAGAGTGGATAGCTTAGAAGTTTGGTGGCACTGGCTCCCCCTTACACAACACACACTTCTCGGGCACACCAAACTTTGAATTTGCAAAGAATTTGCTATCTCTACTTTGAATCATGAGAACGTGGGATGGCTTTAGAGGTCTGACCTCCTGCGCCAACAAATAGAAGGATTTTGGCCTCTAAAACAAAGGTGTTTAGTGGGGGAACATTCAGGGGATCAGCACGTTACGAGCGTCCAGTAAACCACTTAAGGTTTTGACTAGCTCTACTAGGAGTATCATATACACAAGGCACTACTTCCTTTCGAGCTAGCATCGAATGGTAAGCACTAATACCAATTTGGACTTGGCTTTCACCTTATCCTATTTTATATAGCAGACCGAATGAAAGTACCACTTGTGGTCACCAATGAGTTCTCCTTGAGGATGTGTCTCAAGAGTAGGCCCACTCCTAAAAAGAAAAAGAGATTAGAACCATTTCTCTTCCGATGGAGGTTGATTGTCATTGATGTTAAAAAGGTGTTAAGTTGTTTGTCATTGATGTCACAAGTGTGTGGAGTTTATATACCAGGAGTAGACATCCTTCATATTCATTGATATCATGTGTTTAGTTGTCTTCAGGGGTGTCTTCAAGGTTGACATAATGCAAGGAGTTGCTATGCTTTCTTGGAAGGTTGACATGACAAAAAAAGTTGAATCAGGATTTATCTTTATGTTGTGGATGCTTGCTTATGACATGTTTTAGGAGTTTGTATGTTGTTACATTCATGTTGATACAATCTACTTGAAAAATTTGTTAAGTTGAAGTTATGCAGGTTGTTGAGTTGTTGATGATATGAGTTGATTGGTTCAGGACTTCATCAATTCATTTTAGTACTTAAGATTCTCATGCTCATATCTTGTCATCATATTTTGAGCAAATCACATTGATGTCTAGTTCATGCAGGGGAAAAGTATTATAGGAGTTTGTTAATATCAAGAGATTGATGGCTTAGATTAGTTTGATGGTTAGATCAATGATACCTAGCTGACAAGAGATCTATCAGATTATTGTTCATTCTTTGTTTCATGGTTTCATGCATCATTTTCATCTTAAGTCATTCAGGACAGAGTGTTTGAGATTTGATAGCAAAATCGATGAGGTTGCTTTTTGAGGTGGTCAACTTCTTGTCAAGTTGGTGCAATGTTATATTGGTTGTTGCTGAGTTGAAATCATGTTGATATGGCAAACTGTGTTTGATTAGCATCTTGTGGAGTCTTCACTGAGCACAATGAAATCTATATAACTTCTAAGAGTCCTAGTATCTTTTTAACCTAAAGCTTTGTAATTCCCTGCATACCTTCATGCTGTCTATGTCCTAAATGTTGTCTTGTTACTGCATTGTTTGTAACCATTATGTATCCACAGTATCATCAATCTCTTCTATGGTGAGTTACAATGATGAGTTATCATATTCTTCTCTAGGGTTTACAAGTCCTAAATCCTTAAAAATTCCTAAGTTACTATACCCTAAGTCTCTTTGATGCCTGTCATACCCTTCATGCACTTTTGTTTTATTTTTCTGGTGACCTGCTATCGTAGGTCAGTTAAACTTAAGTTATAATGTTAAGGGTATTGGGGTCATTTGGGACCGGGCCTGGGATCAGGCCCTTCTTCCTAGCAGGACCGATGACTTCGGTCTTCCTCTTTGAGTGCTCAGGCAGAAAAAGATAATCAATGTCTTAAGTTTAAAGTTATTATGAGTGCGATCATTAGTATCAACGATTATCATTTAAACTTAGACTCCTTCCTCTTGGGTATGCACATTGGCATGCATTTGGATGTCATTTCATTGTGATTGCAGTGGTTTTCTTTACAAAGACTATTATTAGACAGTTCTTTAAAAGGCAGATTTTATGGGTTTTAAAAATTCTTTTTGGAGATCTTTTTCTATTTTTAAAACTTCTCTAGTGGATCTCCTTTGTGGCAATTAAAGACAATAAAGAAGTATTTTCTTTTTTAATTTTCCCATATTGAGAAAGTAAAGTATTAAACTCTTTTTGAGTGGTGTATAGGGGTTATTTCTTTTTAAGGCTTCATGCAGATAATTTAAGGAATGGCGTCTGAGTATGAAATATTCTTTTTACAGGGATTAATGATTTATTTTACTCTTGAAGATTATTTTGGCAGATTGAAGAATATTGAAGAGTTTTTTTTAATGGAGAAGGAATACAAAGAGAAGGGAAAAATGAATGTAGAGAAAGAAGAGGACTATGAAAAGTCTTTCTTATTGCAGGTGAATGGATTTTTTGAAGATGATTTATGCAGAGAAAATAAAAATGTAGAGAGGCTCTGAATATGGAAGATTAAGGGCTTAATGTTCATTGAGAACTAATAAATATGTAGGTTGTGAAAATGAGGGTATGTGGTTGTGGTTTTAAATGGCTCAAATTGAAATGAGACTTTTAGTGTATGAGATGGGTTGAAATATACATTTGGCACATGTTTTAAGAGTAAATTTTTAGTGTAAATAGAGATGTAATAAATATTCTTTTATATGCAGAAAAAGAGGTTATAGGAAGGCAGATTGTTTGACAATATGAGCCATGTCAAGGAGAGAAGAATTTTGATGACAAGTATCTTACAGGTTCAGAGACTTTAATATAGAGGATAAAGGAGTCCTAATTTTGTATTTGAGAAGGTGGTATTTGAAGTATGTATTGGTTGTATACAAAAGAAGATATAAGGTTGAATGTGTTGTAGAGAATCAGGGTAACCCCTTGAATTATTTCTTTTCTCTCTTATGTTCATCTTGTAGCCAGTGAGGCTTGCATGGTCAGTGAGACCTATTTGTTACCAGTAAGGCATTCATCAGCCAGTGAGGCTCTGTAATTAGTGATTTTCATGATTAAGCCAGTGAGGCAGTTTAGAGTGGTTTTTCATCCCTATGAGGGTTTTCCACTCATGAAAAACTTGTGTTATGGTTCATGTTGTTTGCCTCTATGTGTGTGTATCCTAATTTTTTTCTCATAAGGTCCTATTCACACTATTCATCATCATACTTGTGCATATATATTTGATAGATTATTGATGTCTCTTTTATTCTTTGTCTTGTAAATTAAAAGGTGTAAAAAGATTTTAAAGATTATACAACACTGATTCACCCCCCTCTTAGTGTTGTCCTGTACTCCAACATCTTCACCCAAGATCCTTTTGAAGGCAAGGGGAGAGGATACTTTGATTCTATCCCTTGGGTAACACAAATGTGCAAGCGCACCAGACATGTCAAACAATTGCTAATGTTCTTTTTAAAAGGCCAAATGAAATGTGCCTACAATTGTTTGCAAACAAAGATTAATTTTATGCACCAAATTCAAATGTTTTCTAGGCTAAACAAGCAAGGTTCTTTTTTTAGTGCACCCAAAATGAAGTGTTTTCAAGTTTAACGAAACCCGGCAAATGATGTTATTAGTCTGATTTTTAGGTCTTGGACAAACATTTTTTACCCTGCATAACACAGTTAACAACCTACACAGATTTCGAAGTCAGTACAAAAAAGGCACCAAAACAGATGGAAAAGGTGCCACAAAAAGCACAGATGGCGCTACAACAATTCAAAATGGTGCTACAGACTGATAAATAAATGCTTCTAACTTCTATAGATAGATAGTACTGTAGCAAGGAAGAATAGCACTGATATAACAGAAAGTGCTACAGAATTTCAGAATGGCGCTGATAGAACATAAGGCGCTACAGAAAGCAAAAAGAGTGCTAAAATACAAAAAAGTGCTACAGAACTTCAGAATAGCGCTAAAATATATTTTACCTTTTGTTATCTTGTTTGTTGCGATAGATAGCACTGACCTGGGCTCAAATAACGCCAAAACGGTGCATTGTTTGGAAAAGCTTCAAAAAGACAAGTTTTAGTTCCAAAATGTTAACCTAAACAAGCTTAGTAGTTATTCTCTAATTCAATAACACCTAAAAGACTAGAGAAAATGAGACCAAAAGAGATTCTAAGCAAGCCCACAAAACAAAGAGTTGGATGACGAAATGTTTGATAGACTTTAAAGAAATTTCACTATAATATCCCCTTGTTCCTGTGTGTTTTCTGCAAAAACTAAGCCAATAATCCCAAAAAACACCATAAAACAAGAAACACAAAAGATTTAAGTTAAGGTGTTAGTGGGTTTGTCATGCAGAAATGGCGTCAGAACAGTCAGAAATAGCGCCACTATAAATGGAAATGGTGTCACTGCATGGAGAAATGGCACCACCACATGGAGAAATGGTGCCACTGCATGGAGAAATGGTGCCAAACAAAGAGTGTTTAGCGCCAGGACCTGCAAGAGCATGTTTTTCCTCCAAAACACTCACAAAAATGTTAGATTTTTGGACCTTGTGGGTCCCACCGGGCGTGCCAAATGACGATATGGAAAACCAAAGTGAAGATAAAACACAAAAGAAAATGCAATAACACACAAGCTATACCTCCAAAGGTGATCCAAGACCCCTAGATAGGGTGGAGGATCTTGTACCCGTGAGCTCCTAGCTTTACCCAAGTTGATGTAATGTGAATGTGGATTGCTCTATTGCATTTAAACACAAGATGAAGGTTGGATGAGAGATTTGGATGAGGAGTTGATAGAGATATGAGATAGGATGAATGATGAAGAGAGATATGGCTTATGATTTTGGCACGATGATGTTAAGATGAGGTGAGAAGATAGAAATTTTGGCATAGTGATGATAGGATGAAGTTATTAAAATGGCTTAGATGAGGGCTCTATTTATAGATTTTTGGTAAAAGGATGGAGGGTGAGAATTGAAAGTTTAGATCAATGGCTAGGAATGCTTGAGGATTAGTGTTTGGATTGGAGTTGTAGTCTTGTGACAAGTGTCACAAGAGGTTTGGACAAGAGAGATCAAAGGCTAAGATTTGGTCAATGAGATTGGATGTCTCCCATTATTTGTGAATTTTAAATTCACATAGGGAAGGGTGATGAGAATAAAAAATGAATTAAAAATTCATTTTGGGGGAAGAGTTGGATATGACAAGTTAGATGTGAATTTTTAATTCACACGGGGAAGAGTTCCATTAACATGGGGAAGAGTTCTATTCATGGGGAAGAGTTCCATTAATGGAGACTATGACAAGTGGGAATAAAAGTTAATTTTTTATTTGGCGGGGTGTGGGAATGAGTGTTAATCAAGGTTTGACCATATAATTAAGTGTTTAGCTTAATTAATTTAGGTCTAGGGAATAGTAAGCTAGGGTAGCTAACTAAATAATTGCTATTTAATCAACTAGGCTAGGTTTAGGTTGATTAGTAGGGTAGATTAATCAAATAAGCATGATTTATCTAATTAATAAGGATTAGGGAGATGGATAAATTAACTAAATAAATATTGAGAATATTTATTTAATTAATGAGGGATAGTGTTGTAAGGTATAGTGATAAATTAAACGAATTAATTGATCACAAAGGATGGATAAATGGTTAAGGGTAGATGATGAGGGATAAATTAATTAAATAAAATGAATTTATTTAATTAATATAAAGGATAATTGGTGGTGTAGAGATACGGGAAATTGGTTTGCGGAGCAAGTCAATTTTAGGTGTCTACACTAGTAATTAAAAAAATAGGCATATGATTGCTAGGACAATCATCGAGGTCCTAAGAGTATTTACTAATCATCATACCATTATTAACATTTTAGCACTGTCAACACATATTAGGATAGTGTTGTCCCAGCAAAATAGAGAAGGTTGTTATAAAGATCTTAGAACAGTCATTTTATAAATGTACAGTTATATGCAAATGGTAGCAGTCATATGTCAAGCTTAGAATGGTCATATCAACCTAAGGACCACTTGATTGAATCCTCAAGGCTAGGAGTGACATTTTCCATTCCATAGGTCATGGGGCTAAACGGACTTCACCAATGCATTGGGGTGGGTGGGTAAATGCCAGGGGAGGTCTTGTTTCGTGTGCCAAGTGCCCCAGTCGTTCAGGGCGGCAGGCTATTGGCAAAGTCTTTTAAGATCCCTAAGACGAAAAAACTACCAAACTTTGACGGAGTAGTTCTCAGAATTTGTGGCAGTTGGGAATGTTCTATTTGGACCTATAGGTGTATGTGGGGTCCGTTCACAATAACCTCTCTTGGTTTCCATCAACTCTAGTCCATTTGACCGTGCCAAAATCAAACGCATTCTTGCAAAATGCTTTAGTTTCATGCAGTGGAAAGGTGCTAGGAGTGACATTTTGCATTCCATAGGTCGTGGGGTAGAACGAACTTCACCAATGCATTGGGGTGGGTGGGTAAATGCCAGGGGAGGTCTCATTTTGTGTGCCAAGTGCCCCAATCGTTCGGGGCAGCAGGCTACTGGCAAAGTCCCTTAAGATCCCTGAGACGTAAAAACTGCCAAACTTTGACAGAGCAGTTCTTGGAATTTGTTGTAGCTAAGAACATTCTGTTTGGACCTATAGGTCCACGTGGGGTTTGTCCACAATAACCTCTCTCAGTTTCAGTCAACTCTAGTCCATTTGACCGTGTTGAAATCAAACGCATTCTTGCAAAATGCTTCAGTTTCATGCAGTGGAAAGGTGTTAGGAGTGACATTTTGCATTCCATAGGTCATGGGGCCAAACGGAGTTGGCCAATACATCGGGGTAGGTAGGTAAATGCTAGGGGAGGTCTTGTTTTGTGTGCCAAGCGCCCCAGTCATTCGGGGCAACAGGCTACCGACAAAGTCACTTAAGATCCTAAGAGCAAAAAATGCCAAACTTTGACGGAGTAGTTCTCAAAATCTGTGGTAGCTAAAAATATTTTGTTTGGACCTACAGGTGCATGTGGGTTTCATCCACAATAACCTCTCTCAGTTTTGGTCAACTCCAGTTCGTTTGACCGTGCCAAAATTAAATGTATTCTTGCAAAATGCTTCAGTTTCATGTAGCACAATGTTTTCAGGTGCCGTGTTTTTTGTTCTGGTCATCGTGGGGCTAAACCAACTGCACCAACACATTGGGGTGGACAGGTAAATATTAGGGGAGGTCTTGTTTCATGTGCCAAGCATCCCAGTCGTTCCAGGCTGCAAGCTAGCAAACTTGAAAGGTGCTAGGAGTGACATTTTGCATTCCATAGCTCGTAAGGATGAATTGACTTCACCAACACGTTGGAGTGGGTGGGTAAATGCTAGAGGAGGTCTTGTTTTGTGTGCCAAGGGTCCCAATCATTCTGGGTTGTAAGCTACCGACAAAGTCACTTTACCGATAGCTTGCAGGCCAGAATGACGGGGACGCTTGGCACATGAAACGATACCTTCCCTAACATTTACCTACCTACCCCGATGCATTGGTATAGTCAGTTTGGCTTCATGACAAGCATATCAAAAAATAAGGCACTTGGCAAGGTTGTGCTGCATGAAACTAAAGCATTTTGCAATAATGCATTTGATTTTGGCACGGTCAAATAGAATAGAGTTGACCAAAACCAAGAGAGGTTATTGTGGATGGACCCCACATGCACCTGTAGGTCTAAACAGAATGTTCCTAGCTACCACGAATTCTAAAAACTATTCTGTCAAAGTTTGGCAGTTTTTGCTCTTAGGATCTTAAGTGACTTTGTCGGTAGCCTATTGCCCTGAACGACTAGGGCACTTGGCACAAGAAATGAGACCTCCCCTGGCATTTACCCACCTACCCTGACGTGTTGGTGAAGTCCATTCAGCCCCATGACCTATGGAATGCAAAATGTCACTCCTAGAACCTTTCCACTGCATGAAACTGAAGCATTTTGCAAGAATGCATTTGATTTCGGCATGGTCAAATGGACTGGAGTTGACCAAAACTGAGAGAGGTTATTGTGGATGGACCCCATGTACACCTGTAGGTCCAAATAGAATGTTCCCAGTTGCCACAAATTCTGAGAACTGCTCCGTCAAAGTTTGGCAGTTTTTGCATCTTAGGGATCTTAAGGGACTTTGCTGGTAGTCTGTTGCCCCAAACGATTGGGGCACTTGGTACACAAAACGAGACCTCCCCTAGAATTTACCCACCTACCCTGGCGCGTTGGTGAAGTCCGTTTAGCCCCATGACCTATGGAATGCAAAATGTCACTCCTAGCACCTTTCCATTGCATGAAACTGAAGCATTTTGCAAGAATGCATTTGATTTCGACACAATCAAACGGACTGGAGTTGATGGAAACTGAGAGAGGTTATTTTGGATGGACCCCATGTGCACCTGTAGGTCCAAACAAAACATTCCCAACTGCCACGAATTCTGAGAACTGCTCCGTTAAAATTTGACAGTTTTTTTGTCTTAGGGATCTTAAGGGACTTTGTCAGTAGCCTGTTGCCTCGAATGACTAGGGCACTTGGCACATGAAATGAGACCTCGCCTGGCATTTACCCACCCACCCTGATGCGCTGGAAAAGTCTGTTCAGCCCCATGACCTATGGAATGCAAAATGTCACTCCTAGCACCTTTCCACTGCATGAAACTAAAGCATTTTGCAAGAATGCGTTCCTTGCCACCATAGGAAAATGAAATTGATTTAGCCAAGAACAACCATGAGGATTTGCCACTAAAAAGACATCCCCCCTAGCATTTACCCACCCACCTGGATGCATTGGCACCATCTGTTTGGCCCTAGGAGATGCCTATCCTAAAAATTTAGTCATAATACCTTTGTCATTAAAACTCATTAACACTCATTATGAAATAGTAACATCATTAAAATGAATTAGAACTCAAAGTAACATCATTAAAACTCATTATGAAATAGAAAGTAAAGGACATATCATCATGAAATAATCATGAAAACCTACCTTACTTTCCTTCCAAAGGCAACTTCATAAGGATTATGCCTATCTCCATCATACTAAAATCCTGAATGCAAATGCAATTGCACTATTTAGCTAAAATGAGTAGGTAAAATATACATGGTGAAATGAGGATAGCAAATAAATCTAACATACCTTTCTGTCATTCCACTAATTCAATCCAATGAACCATCAGGGTCTGCTCTACTCTTTATTGTGTTAAGTATTGCCTCGTGATCAGACTCACAAACCTTCCACAAGGTCCTGTTCAATGGTCTACCCCCATATTTGATAAAATGAATGTTTGAAGCCACAACAAGGTTAGAATAATGAAGAATCTTCTTATGTGGCTAAAAGTCCTAGAACACCCACACATCAGATGTAACATCCACATTTGATTAACATAATAAAACTAGAAGATTTACCATTAAGTAATTCATCAAGGTAAAAATGAGTTAGAGAAAATTTTATTTTATATAACAAATAATCAAGTAACTACAATTACAAGATTTTTTTTTTTTTTTTACAAATACAATATACCCATATTATCTTTTCATTTACAATGTTTACAAATGTAAAACCATTACATTTACATATTTAGAATCAATAATGCATCTAAATATCTGACATCTTTATCACAAGTCCTGGCATGTTTCCTGCTTGGAGAGAGAGCATCTTTCCAATGATTAACCTCCAACCACAGACCAGCGGTCTCCCACACATCTTCCACATAGGAAGTGGCCCTACCCTTCATGAGGAATATAGACCAAAGGTGACTAGTGGTAATTTGCCTTTTTCTGAGTACATAGTGTTGTATTCTACTCAATTCTATCAACCATACAACCCTAGATACCCTCTAGCTAAGTATGATTTCCGATAGGATGAGCAATCCGAATACAGTGAACCGACAATGCATGCAGAAAACAAATGCATTACTTTGGCCAAAGTTTGTAATATCAATATCATTCATAATGAACATAGTCGTTGTGTTCACCCACCCCTACTCGACTTGGATACTGTCATATTCTCGCAGTTTAAATCTCTTTCCAACCCTATTCATGCAATAGTTTAATCTATGAGTTACAATAATAATACTTTTTGACTTGAGTAAGTCTATATGACTTAACCATTCAATTGGTTGGCAGTCGACTCTAGGGTTACCCTAATATCCCTTGTTAATACAATATAACCATATCTTATATCTTGGAGTTCTGGATTCGCAATAATCCTTGATTAGCTTAACCAAGGTTAAGAATACTATAGTTCTTAAATAAGTATTGTCTCCTATACAAAGTAACATATAACAACTTTGATAATGTTTATAAACAAAACATACCCTAAGTATAAATATTCCTTCAAGGACATTCTCAGGAATACTTAACCTACTCCAATGAATTGGATCTTTTCATGAATAATAAAGACAGTTAGTCTTAAATGGGATTCTCATAATAACCTTATTCCATCTTCCATAATATCTACAAGTTACTACCATTGATATGATATAAAGGTTTACTAACAGTTTTTATGAATCTAAAACTCTTGGTTAAATAACATTATCCGCTATGCATCTATGTATATAACCTATACAAGACAAAAATGTTAAATCATTATAACCTCATTACTATATGGTTCAAAATGAGAGTATGGAACATGGTTCATCCATTCGAGAATCTATCATATGGTTATTACCAAACTCCCTATTGGCTTGTTTCAAACTTAATTCAATAACAAGACTATTCAATCAAGCTTATGACAACTTATAGCATTCTCCTTCTAAGATATTCATTTATCTATCATTCTTTGATTTGGTATGATCAACAGTTTTAGAATTACTAAGAAGATGGTCGACTCTATCTACTATAATAGTATACTCACTGATATGACCAAATATCAAACAAATAAAATAACGTTTGTTGTCTTCATCGACTACAAGAAAATAGCTCAATAAAGTTTACTTAAGAATGTTTCTGCTCTTTCCTAAGTTGCTACTAAACAGTTTTCGACTATCACACTTAAGTTCAAAAGGTTTAAACCTTACCATCAAACTCATATAATCGTTCTATATTATAACAAAGTACAATTCTAGATTACCAATCGAATTCCTCATGGTTAAATAATACATGCAACTGAGGAATACCTGGAAGTATGCAATCTTAAGCTGGCTGAGATCTGTGAATAGTCACAAGGTCGACGCCACTAGATTATGTATTCCCGCTACTGTCATAGCTACTAACTTCTATTCTCTAACTCTTTTTCCTTTCTCCCATGCGTCTCTATATCTTTTAAGTTCTAAAACTCTCTAATATAAATAACTACCACAGCTCATTCGAATCGATAGTCATAATGAGGGTGGCACGACTCCTACAAAGTCACCTTATTCCCTACCTCCTCTATGCTCAGTAACAAACTTAATCAAAGTTTACACAGTCTAAGGTGGTTGATTCATAACTGAAGACTAATATTTATGCGCATATCCCCTCATGACAATGAGAGTTTATCGCTCAAAGGCAAGTCTGTTGTGGCAGTTAAAACCACATTCCTCCTTCTTAGTCATGGTTGACACATCATCTAAAACAAAACTAAACTTAAATTCTACCTAAAGAGTGGGTCGATAAACCACTATCACTAATAAAGACTTAACTATAAATAAACCTTTGGCTTACTCAAACATTTACCCATTGACTCAATATGAGGTAATATCCTCATTCGATGCTAAGGCATCTATATATATATTGATTACATCAATAATAATTATATTGATTACATCAACTATAATTCTCATAATATCGCCTATTACATAAAATAGCTATGGTTTATTCAATATTAAGGTATTATTAAACCATGGTTCACGGATATTGTGATTGGGTTGAGCTTGTCTCCCCATCATAATCCATCGACAATAATCACATAATAATAACTTCAACGAAAACGTCTTAACATTTACGAATCGTTATAACAAATCGAATATCTTAATAATAGTATTAGATAATCATTTTACGACAATAACGTCATAATATTTACGTTGAACGTAAATAGTTATAAATCAAGCTCAAATGACATTGTTAACGTTATTAACGACTAAGACGACTTAATATGACTTAGTGAGTTTTTGAAAACAATATCGACTATCTGTTGATTAGGTTTAGAAGCAAACTGACAAGACAAAGATTACCTCTTATGACACATTGGTTCACATTTTCGATAAACACTTGTAACTCAGTTGGGCAAATAAACCACTCATAACCCAAGGTCTGTATCTCTCTTCTAGAAAGATTCTCTCTCTCTCTTTTCTTCGAGAGTCATCTGATAGCCTGTAATTCTATTTCGCTTGTCATCAAATAATGCAAGTGATCAGTGCATCATTATTCAATTAATTCAACTAATAAATCAAATCTCATAAAACAGATATTAAATTGATATTAACATAATCATTCCTATAATTTCAATAAATGACATTTAATAAAATCCATATTTTTCCTTGTCATTAATCTAAATATCCTAATGAATTTACTTATGTCCCAGTAAAAAGTAAAAGTAAAGCAAAGCCAAAATTGGGGATGTAACATCAGACTTCTTTAGTGGGTACCTTCTAAGCCATGGTCTAGTAACAACCATTGATCCTGTAGGGTACTTGATGTTTTCTCAATCTATAACAGGGGAATTTAATTTCTTTTTGCCTTAACACAATGACACAAATAATAATCCATTCCTTCTTCATTGTCTTCAGCTACAATAACTGCATAAACATGCCCTGCATTGATACATGCATTTAGTTCGATGAATATAGCTTCAACAATACAAGAAAAAATACAAAATAAGATGCCATATTGAATTTTATTAAATTTGAATTCTAATAATACCTAGTTGAATTAGATCTAAAACATGGTCAAAATCAACCGATGATTCAATCTTTGTCATTTGTAGTGTTGTTGGTAGTTGATACATGTCAACCAAGCTTAGGCCTCTTATACACCAATCATCAACCCACTTCCTTGACTCACAATCATACCAAGCTTCACATATACATGAAGAACAAAAGCATGCCATATGCTATGTATGAATACTCCATGAACTTGCATTAGAGTTTCTAAAAGAGTGTAGCTCACTCGATCCTGTCAATGTACAATAGTCCTCATATTTTGCAATGTTAGTATCATCAACCAACCAAAAATATCTACAAACTGTAGACTTACCTTCATTACCTGGACCCATTGTAGTGTTACACCATTTGACAATAGATCTTGCATCTGTCAACTTTGCATTGTCTTTGTACTTCAACTCTTCTAATGCCAATGCTCTTTTGATACATGCTTCTGCACCATCATGCTCTCCCTTTCCATACTGGACCTCACAAAAATTCCACATATGTTGAACACCAATCTTTGTATGCATCCTGCTCATCTAATAGAACATCTGTACATTCTTAAATTGTGATGCACAATTATCTGACCATATGATATGCTGACAAAATGATATTCTCCTACTAGCCAAATAACAGTAGAACATCTGAAAGCAACCTTGCACAAACTCTGTAGAATATGTGTGATCATCACTAATATAAAAATGATATTCCTTCAAGATCTTCCTGTCGTCATCTGTACTATCTTTTGCATGAATGAATGTTATTTTCACGAATATAGCAACTTGTGTAGAGTTGTAATACTGTGATTGTACCTCATTCTGTAGCTGCAGTGTGTAGTTCTTTGCAAAGTCAACAACTGAAAAGATGGTACCAAGTGGAAACGTGTCCTTGCATAACTTGAATTGCATGTCCAACCATCGAGCTCTATGGGTATGCCTTGCATACTCGTACATTATACTGTCATGAAATGTAGACATAAACCAATACACTGGAATCTTTTGAATAACCAAATTGCACCTCTTTGCTTCTTTACCATCTTTTGTATTGTAGGCCACTGTTTTATACTTGCTGAACTCTACTAGTTTGTTTCTAATCGCATGTGTGCTTTCCATATGTTCACATATTGGCATATGTTGCAAGCCACCGCAATGCTAACATGTGCCATCCAAGCATAATTTCCTGTAGAATAATTGACCTTCCTCTCTTTCACATAAAATTGTTGATATGAAGTCTCTTGAAGATGTTGGTGGGGCACATATGCCACAATCCTGCAAAACATTATTAGTATGCAAATCTAAACATATAGACCGATAAACATCAAAATGATTAGAAAATTCAATATGTAATCTACAACAACAAGTAATGCATGTGTGATTTATTTTGACATAGAAAGGTTTTAGCATTTCAAAATATCTTTGACAAATTGTAACTTGAGGATACATCTCTTGAAATTTCTTAAAAAATTATGTTTGAGTCACATCCAAAAAATGCTTTAGATGTGGCTCACGGTTTCGACAACTAATTATCCTTCTCACAACATCTCTTACATTAGGAGATACCCTTGTGTTGTTTTTCCAAAATTCTTTGATGAGGGATCTCAAGGCTTCAACAACAACTTTGTCTTTCTGTGGGAGTCTCCCAGAGAATGCCCACAATTCATTAGTGTTTGGGTCCTCAACTCTTTCACATCTTCCAATGGCTCTCATTAGAGTTTTTCTACTTATTTTCAATGCTTGACTTGTCTTTCTAATGAGGCGAGCTTTCTTTGTTTGTTGGCTTACTATTGTCGATGTAATGACACGTCGTGTGACATTACTATCCTTGGTGCGTGAGGTGGAACCCACACTCTCATATGTTCCATACTAAGTTTTGCATGGCAAGTTGTACTAATTGTGTTTTTCTTATTTATATCCCTCTTGTTGAGTTTGTGGAGGTTTTTTTGACATTATTATTTTGTTATTGAGAGAGAGTGTGGAGTCTTGGGAACCTGAATCTTGGAAGAGAGAAAGCTTGGCTATGAGTCTCTTTGAAGGATCTTCAACAAGGGGCATCTCTACCATTTTTGGTAGCTATTAGAGGTAGGCTTCATATATTTCTTTGTAAAATATACTAGTCGAATATGTTGTTGTTGTCATTGTGTGTTTCAAATATGGATTTGATCATGGTTCTAATCTCTTTTGTTGAGTATTGGGCTATTGTATTTGTATTTATGATTGGGAAGGGATTGTTATGTTGGGAGCATGTATTCTCGATTTGGGGTTAAGAGCCTCTCATGTGTGGGGTTGAAAGAGGTGTGGACCCTCCCTTAGGGAAAAATACATTTATTGTGAAATATTTTTTTGATACTGGTTGCCTTATATGTCTTCATGAAATAGAAAAATATGCATTCCCTGTGAAGGAATTATGGCATTGAGTGCTCGATGTATTTTTATCCGATATTTTGTTAGAGGTGTTGTGTGGGGATTTTGTTGTGATTATAGATATGAGAGGATATTGGGTGGTGTTGGAGGAATGTTGGCGATGGGGAGTTTTGTTATGAGGTTGATATTTGATGGAGTTGATTTTTTGATATTGGATGGAATTGATATGTGATATTTCACAGAGTTGATATATTGATATTTATTTTTCCCCAAGGGGTTAGAGTGTCCCCTTGAATCCTCCTTTTCTATGAATCTTGTGAATATTTATATGTGATGTCTCTATCTATGGGTGTTGTTGTATTTTGTGTATATTCCCTTGTTATGTTGTGAAATCTGGTTTCTATGAGGATCTCCTAGCTCAGGGGTGGGGTTGTAAGCAAGTCATATTGTTGGGAGGTGAGTAAACCTCCATTGGCTTGGATATGAAGATTTGTTTTTGTAAATTTGTGAAGAATTAAATAAAGAAAAACTTGTGTTTGATGAAAGTCTTGTTTGGATTTTGAAACTCCCTTTTGAAGCCATTAGGCTATTGTAAAAACTCTCTTTTGAGAGGATGTGATTATTGTTACATGTTTTTTAGAAAGAAGATTTATTTTTTCATGTATGTAATAGTTGTGAAATGAGAGATCTATTTATATGTCTATTGTATGGAAAATATATTTCTTTGTATAAGAAAAAATATATTGCATTTAGAATATCTCTATTTATTCTACTATAATTGTATATACATTGAAAAATTGAAGTGTATTCTTATGATAAAATAAAGGAGTTTATTTGTTATAGATACATTTATTATAAAAAGAAATATAATTCACTTGAAATGTTGTTTTAGGTATACATATATATGATAAAACAAAGGAGTTTATTTGTTATAGATGCATTTATTATTAAGAGAAAAAGAAATATAATTCACTTGAAATGTTGTTTTAGGTATATATATATATATGATAAAACAAATGAGTTTATTTGTTATAGACACATTTATTATTAAGAGAAAAAGAAATATAATTCACTTGAAATGTTGTTTTAGGTATATATATATATATATTTAAGTGTTTTAAAAAATCATAATTATTTCTATAATATAGAAAAATTTAATTTTTAAATATTTTTAACTATTTGCAAAAAAAAAAATGCAATTCCCTTTCCTAGATTGTAAGTTATAATTTTTTCTTTAAAAATTGCACATCAAAAAATTTCTGAAAAACAATATTTCAGAGTCAACTCAAATGACCATATCTCATTCAGTATTGATCCAAATCTTTAACATGACCACTTTCTAGAAATATCTCGAAGTGTTCTTTCCAACAAATCCAAAATCTTTTTGTTTGAATACATGTGTAAGGACTAAGACACATGACCCTCTATATGAAAATTGTCTATTTTTTGTTGTTATAGATGTGCTTGGAACGAAATTGATGTGGTTATTCATAGAGTTATTCAAGATTCCAACATGTACCTGTAATTTTTTTCTTTTAAAATAGTTGAAGATTAGGGTTGATTTATAGATGTGTAGATGATATGATAGAGAGTTAAGATTTAATAAAAATGGATGGCTAGGATTGAATGAAGGGAATTAAGGCACTTTTAGGGCTATCATTATATGAATGACTAGGATTAAAAGATATGATAGGGAAATAGATGTTGGAGATTGAATTAAATCTTTGACTTCTATTTATTTTAGATAGTCATGTGACTCTTTGAATTATTTATTTATATATGGATGTGACATGATTTTGTAATGGATGAAAAGAGGGTTGATGAGATTGATAGGTAGTTTAGTTAGGTCCTCCTTTCACTCAATACATTCAAGGACATTTAACTGAGATAAATCACAACTTCTGCAAGAGGACTCAACTATTAGGTTGGCTATCACTTGGAATGATAAGGAAATTTGGAATTTGTTAAGTGCTTTGTTGATTCTTAACTCGATTAAGCCTAAAACCCTAATTATGCAAAATCGTAAGTAAACAAATGAAACATGACAAATATTTTTATAGAAAGACACTAAATTCAAATCAGATACATACCAAATTTTGAGTTTTAGAATACAGAAAAATAAGGGGCAAAAGAGCAAGCGCCCAAGCCCAAGGTGCTACTTTTTCTGAGGGCTTCGGGATCTTTTCTGCTACTGACTACAACCACTTTAGAGATTCTCTGTGCTATGAAACTAAGGGTCAAAGGTGCGGGTGCCCTTTCCCTTTTTGAGCTATTTCTTGCCTTTTTCTTTAGATCCTGATTCCTTACACTCTGCAACAGTCCTCTGTAACTCCTCTCTGCAAGATCCGATACCTGTTACCTGTAATCACAAGAGAGGGGTTGGGGGTTGTGGTGTTTAGGAGCTTGCTCGGTCAAGTCCCAGAATGGTATTCAAGCCTTCCAACACCATTGTTAGATAGAGAGTATGTGTCCTTGCAAGATAGAGGCAAAAGCAATGATAAAAATGATAGATTGAATCACAAATAGATATCACCTCAGAGGTGTATCTCTCACATAGATGAAGCTCTTTCATGCCATGAGAAGATGAATCCAAATCTACAATAACAAACACAATAACAACACAAGTCTTCTCTGCAACATAATGAATGCCTTGAATGCTCTAAAATCATAAGTTTGCCAAAATCTCAAAATCATCTTCTAGTTTTCAAATGAAGTCCTAAACATGATTATATATGCATTCCTGCTACAAATTTTGTAATTCAAATTCAAGATGTCAGTAATAGAAACCTTTTAACAGTCTCCAATCGACATTCAAATTTGGGACCCTAAAAAAATAGGGCAGGGCGTGGGTACGGGCGCCCAAGCCTTGTGACCTATTTTGGGTCTGCATTAAGTTCAAAGGAGTCCCCTAAGTCCCATTTGTCATGGGTTTCAGGGCATTTTGTCTTGGGATTCATTTCTAACATGTATGATTAAAATTAAGGGACCCGGGGGATAAACTTAGGAGGTAAAAGTCCTAGTGGGACATTTTACGACATAAAATTTAGCCCCCACTTTAATGTATGTATGACCTTACGACCCATACATGCATTAAAGTATGGTTGAAAACATAATAAACACGCCAAGCACTTGAAGCTAATGCATACAAAAAGATTGAGGAACTATTTCTAGCCCCCAGTCTTAGGTAAGCATTAGAAAAACACATCGCAGACATGCAAAACATGGAGAAGATAGTGATATAATTTTTTTTATTTTCATATATATATAAATGCATGGAAATAAAAGTTGCAACACAAAACCCCAACAATGTAGGGAGACTCATTGCCACACCCTTTACACTACACCAAGGGGAGAAAACATGCCATACAAAACCCAAGCGTAGGGGAGACTCATTGCCAGACCCTTTACACTATGCGAGGGGGAAAACACACCATATAAAACCCAAGCATAGGGGAGACTCATTGCCACACCCTTTACACTACGTGAGGGGGAAAACATGCCATACAAAAACCAAGCGTATGAGAGACTCATCGCCACACACTTTATACTACGCAAGGGGGAAAACACACAGAAAACACATGGAAAACATGAGCACCGTATAACATGCCCTAGACATACTATACATCATAAACATGGCAAACAAGGTGATGGAAGGAGCTTATTGCTAAGTTCCACCATCTCAAACATGTTGCAAACACAACTGATGGTTGGGCTTATGCCACAACAACTACCAAAGAGACGATTAAGGGAGGATAGTCTCAAGATCCAACCTCGCCTCCACATAGGACTTTTGAAATAAAAGGATGTGCACTAGCTCAAGAGATACACCATCCCACCTTCGCAGAGGGCTTTTGATTAAAAGGATACACACTATCTCAAGAGATACATTATCCTACCTCCACAGAGGGCTTTTGAATAAAAGGATATGCTATCTTTCCTCACAGAGAGGGCTTTTTACTTGCAATATAGATAAATATGTGCACTCGCACTGGAGATACAACATCCTGCTTCCATAGAGGGCTTACAAACATACTTTGTTAGTATCAAAATCATCAGACATATTACCTTATATATGCCCCCACCTTAAGGTGGTTGATGTTGTGTAATGATATCAAGCACATTAAGGTAGAGAGAAAACACACAAGGAAACAAGAGCTCCCATGAAGCCCATGCCCCCAAGGTGACATGTGCTCACGATTGCTGAATGTTCCCACAAACACATTGATAAGATATGCTAAGATAAGATAAGAGATGTTACAAATCTTACTCTAAGATAATAACCAAAGCAAAGCATGAAATCTATGCATAAATTATATTTGAGATCACATCAAAGAAACCAAGGCTACACATATAGGTTTGAATCCAAGTATAGCCATTGGGCTTATACTACAGGCATCTCATAACCGAGTGTAACGACAAGGTGAGATACAAAATAATCAAAATGCATGGAGCAGATGTATTGTTATGATTTGTTAGAAAGATAAGACAACATCAAATAGATCACACGAAGTGATTCTACTAGCCAAGCATCAAATATATAAATCAACGTCATCTTCATATATGGACTAGGTCCCTTTTTTCTTTGCTTGTTGAAGGGAGACATGGTCCGTATCAGTTAGTTGTTTATTTTTTGTCATCTACCGACTAGATAGAATCACTAGAAGAAGGTAAATAGTAAAATGAGAGAGGAGAACAAGTGCCTTAGGAACAATCACGTAGGAGGATGCCCCAAGTCATCAACTGCAATGCTATGTCCCTAAGGCACGACACACAACAATAAAATAGAGGAGAGGCAAGATAGAAGAATGATGTTACAATTAGAAGAATGGTCACAATAGAGGCAGTCTCTTAGTATCCTTGACCTTACAAGAGTATCAAGGGTCATCCAAGGAGGCCTAAACAACACATAACACATCACGGGGGAACACAACACAAGAGGGGAGGTCACATAAATGAGCAAAGTATGCTACGACAAAGTTAACCACTAGGGTTAGAAATACTTACCTATTGCACAACCAAACTAGTGGTTGTCGTAGAGCAAATCATCATCTTCCTAATCTATAATGTCAGAGGAGAGAGGGACATAAGGTACAATAGCTCAACTTTTGTCATTATCCTTAATCTCTTTTTCTTTAAGCTCTTCTTTGTTTTGTTCAATGTTAGGTGGTGGAATGTTTTCTTGTAGAGTTGCATTTCGTTGGGCAAAAGCTTGTCTTCTCTTCCTCCTTTCTCATGCTTGTCTATTTCTTCATTGTCTATCAGTAATGTTTTCAAAAGGTTTCTCATGATTTCCTATAGTTTTCGACATTTCAGAGGAGGGAACCGGTACAAACTTAACTTGTTTTGATGAAGTGCTTTGTTCTCTACGAGTACCTCCCGATCCTTGTAAGGATGATGGAGGAGGAACCTCATCATAGTTTCCCTTACCTTTCGACTTAGGAAGTTCTTCTAATGTGGGTTGTTCTTCATTTATCTCTTGTTGAATAGAAGGTCTAGCCACTCTAGATAGTACTTTTTCTTTGTGTTGTCTATATGCTAAGAAAAGTTGATCTCTTCATGGCTCAGGTTCTATAGTAGGTCATGGCCAAAAGCAATCAAGAGTAAAGTTCTTATGCATAACCATGGGTTTCCATGTATTATGATGAATAGTGTGCACTTGTCCATTTAAAGGAAATTTTAAGCATTTGTGAATTGTTGAGGGGACAACCTTCATAGATTTTAGCCACGGATGTCCTAATTTTATGCAGAAGAGGTCGGATGTAGGGATGACATCAAATAATTGTTCCACAACTTTCTCAAATACTATAACCAATAAAGATATCTTCCCATAGGTAGGAATAAAAGCTTTAGTATGTGTCTTAATCATTATGTCTATAGGTTCATAAGAATCTTGTATCAAATCATGTGAATAAAGGAACTCTTTCGTTGCTACATTTGTCATGCAATTAGGATCTATAAGTGTTCCATGCACAAGAGTCTCCATTACCTTCACTGTGATGTAAAGAGGTCCTTCAATGTCTCCAATTGTTCTATCATGAGGTGTAAATACTATTTCAGGTTTAGGAATCTTTCTTTTCATATAAGGTCTAGGAGGGATCCTAGCATTATTGTTGCGATTAGAAGCCATGTATGCGAGACTATTTCACCCTTTAAGCACTTGTTTGAGGGAAATGAGTACTCAAAGACACATAGGGTCCACAACAAACAAAGTGGGTAGAATAAAATAATGCAACACAACAAGGCAATATGAATGATTTGTAAGTTTGTGTGAAGAAAGTGTATACGACCTTTAATGTTGAAATACAGAATGTGTAATTAAAATCATGCAAAATTCCAAGAAAGAGTGTGAAAAAATTATGCCAAATTTCTTAAAGGATAGATGAATATATGTTTTAAAATGAAATGCAAGATCTGAAATGAATGATACTAATGATAAATGCAATGAAACAAAACAAAACTATGCTTTTTTATCACCTAAAATGCTCAATTTTTTCACTTTTTCTAAAGCAAATGTTGTAAGGATGCAAATGTAAATGCAATAATATGCAATGAAATGACACTACAGTCCAAAATCAAATTTGAAAGAGTGTTGAAAAGAGTAGTAAAATCTGAAACAATATTTTAACTACAAACCCTAGCTTTTGCAAAGACTAGGTTATATGAAAAATGCACAATTTCAAGCAAAGCCTAACAAATAAAGTATTGAAATTTAAGGTAAATGCTTATGTAATTTGATGTAATGCTGTAATTTATGTTAGATCTGATGCAAATATCAAAGATTTACATGATTTAGATGAAATGTAGTGCAAATAGTGTAAACTATGTCTAAATGCAAGCCTAGGATGCTTGATTTTTTCAAGTTTTTCAATTTTTTTGTAAGATTTTCAAATGTAATATGATGACAAAGAAATGTATGAATGAAAATCTGATGTAAAACACTCAGCAATGTGCAAATTTAGTAGAAATGCGGGTTCACCAAAATGTAATGGATGAAAAGAGGGTTGATGGGATTGATATGTAGTTTAGTTAGGTCCTCCTTTCACTCAATACATTCAAGGACATTTAACCAAGTTGAATCACAACTTTTGCAAGAGGACTTAACTATTAGGTTGGCTGTCACTTGGAATGATAAGGAAATTTGGAATTTGTTAAGTGATTTGTTGATTCTTAGTCCGATTAAGCTTAAAACCCTAATTATGCAAAATCGTAAGCAAAAAGATGAAACATGACAAATATTTCTACATAAAGACACTAAATTCAGATTAGACACATACCAGATTTCAAGTTTTGAAATATGGAAAAGTTGGGGGCAAAAGAGTGGGTGCCCAAGCCCAAGGTGCTGCTTTTTTCTGAGGGCTTCAGGGTCTTTTCCAATACTAACTGCAACCACTTCAGAGATTCTTCGTGCTGTGAAACTGAGGGTCAAAGGTGTGGGTGCCCTTGCCCTTTTTGAGCTATTTCCTACCTTTTTCTTTAGATCCTAATTCCTTACACTCTGCAATAGTCCTTTGCAACTCATCTCCACAAGATCCGATACTTGTCACCTGTAATCACAAGAGAGGGGTTGGGGTTGTGGTTTTTAGGATCTTGCCTCAGTCAAGCCTTGAAATGGAATTCAAGCCTTCCAACACTGTTGTTAGATAGAGAGTGTGTATCCTTGTAGGACAGAGGAAAAAGCAATGATAAAAATGATAGATTGAATCACAAATAGATATCACCTCGGAGGTGTAGCTCTCACAGAGATGAAGCTCTTTCACACCATGAGAAGATGAAGCAAAATCTGCAATAACAAATAAAATAACAACACAAGTTTGCTCTGCAACACAATGAATGCCTTGAATGCTCTAAAATCATAAGTTTGCCAAAATCTCAAAATCATCTTCTAGTTTTCAAATGAAGTCCTAAACATGATTATATATGCATTCCCGCTACAAATTTCATAATTCAAACTCAATATGTCAGCAACGAAAACCTTTTAACGATCTCCAACTAACATTCAAATTTGGGACCCCAACAAAATAAGGTAGGGCAAGGGCACGGGTGTGCAAGCCCTGGGACCTATTTTGGGTTTGCATTAAGTTCAGAGAAGTTCCCCGAGTCCCATTTGTCAAGGGTTTTGGGGCATTTTGTCTCGGGATTCATTTCTAACATGTATGATTAAAATTAAGGGGCCTGGGAGCTAAACCTAGGAGGTAAAAGTCCTAGGGGGACATTTTACGACATGACATATTTAAAATTTAATAGTGAGTTATTATATTTGTTATTTTATATCATATTATATTTAAGATTTATTAGCACGATGCTCTAATTTTTAATATTTAATTATTATTTAGAATTTAATTAAGATAGTTGGGTGATTTAGCTTTTATTATGTATAACTTAGTTTTTTATTATATTAATTGTGAGACTAAATCAAATAATATTTGAGGATTTTAATATAATTTAATAATCAATGTGTTTTAGAAAATTTAATTGAGTGTTGAGTTATTAAAAATAAATTTATTCTTTTTAGAAGAATGTTTAAATTAAGGCACATAGGGGTGAAAGAATTTAATAAATGTTGTTGATAATTTATTAAATTAAATTAAATTGTCCTAGTAATATGGTTTTGTTAGAAAATAGTTAAATAGAAATAAGTAATAAACAATAGTGAAATGAAGATTTCTTTATAAATACATGCTAGTTAATATCTTCTAAACCCTCTATTGTTAAAATTTCTATAGAGAATTTTAGCAATCAAAATGAGTTAGAGTTTTAATTCTATTTAGTTGAAGTGAGGTGTCTAGTTAAAAGAAATAGTTTCAAAATGTGATAATTAATTTTCTCAACAGTTTTAATAACTATAAATTAATTTGTTTTTATTTTATGACTTTATTGTAAGATAACTATATAGATAATATGATAAATAAATGAGATTAGGTGTGAATGCACATTTAAATGAGCCTCAAATGTGTTCTTGTAAATTTAATTTTCTTTTGTGAAACTTTCTAATTAATCAAAATATTTCATTTAAAAATTAAATCAAATCAAAATGTTTTCATAAAAGGTGGTATACCACCCAAACATATATTAATTAATATAAAAAGTTCTACAAAAAAACCAACAAGATTATGCTCTGTTTTATGTCATCAAAGACAAAATTTATACATTTAGGCCCCCTATATAGGCCATAACGACTATCTTAAATGGTAGCTTGGGAACAATATAAAAACCAAAAGAGAAACAAAGACAACTAGATAGTATTTAGCAGTTAGGGGGAAAGAGCACTTGACCCATTGTTAAGGGTCCTCCCTCTCACTCTCCTTGGATCCGTGAGTGACCACTTGTGCACCCACTGGTGCCATCATGCCTAGCCTTGGCATTTTTGGCACATTTGAATTTTCTAGTTTGTCTTGGGCATCCAAGGGAGATATGTCTTCATGGTTTGACATAACTTTTGGAAGGTGGGGGGCCTAGTTGGGGGCATACATTCTGAGGAAGCGAAATGAAGTGAACATATCCCTGCACCTAGTTCTTATTTGCTTGGAGAAATTGTAGCTATGGCCATGGAGGGCCCTGTCCAGTCCTCTGATGCGTCCACATCCCAAGCCTTTCTTCATTGCTTTAAATACACACTTAGCTGCTAGGGAGGTTCTTAAGGTTTGCATCAGGAAAAGATCTCCAATCATAGACTCACCCTTCATCAAGTCATAGCCTTGCAGTGTGGGTCTCCATCTCTCCATACTGTAAAGGAAATTGAACACTAGGTCCGTTGCTATGGCATGGACGTAATGTCCATCTTGGACTATGTTCAATAAGAGGGTGGAGATGATGTTTGACCAATGGAAGATTCTATCTTCTGTTCCTTCAAGCCACCTATGGCCACATATGTTTTTGATTGTAAAATGAGCCATCGTGCAGTCTGTATCAAAGATTTGGTACAGGTCCATGATTCTGACTCTTCCCCTTATCTCTGGCTTCCATGGCATTACTGGAAATAGGAGACGTTAATTGAAACTTTCATTCTCCATCAATTCAAAATGTTAAAAGTGAAGAAGAGATCAAAATTTATTATGATTTATTTAGTAAAATCATTGAATGATGTCATCATATATTTATTTAGTCATAAATTTATTTTTATTTAATTGACTTCCTTGTATGTTAGCTAGGATGAAAGATTGATACTCATAAGGTGACAATTACATTGTGAGAACTTGATAACTTTGATTTATTAATCATCATTTGAGTAGATGAAGTAGTTGCCAATTATTTTATAGGTTGGGTAAGGAATATTCAAGAAAATTCATATAGTAGTTTAATAAGATTTAAAAAAATTAATTCATTAGTTTGTGAGTGAAGTGGATTCCTCATCACCATAAAATTTGTGGTTCCTTCCCTCGTGTGATGCAGCATACACATCGATGTGTGGATATGCTATGACATCGAGAGTGCATGTTGTGCTACCATGTGTAATCTGGTGAAATCATAGTAGAATTTTTAATTTAAGAAAAAAATTAGTGTTAGTATTCATGCTCTCGAGTAAGTGTTGGAATGACATTTTCTCCATCCCAAACCATAGCTTATACCTATCATGTTGTTTTTAATGCATTTGCCTCCATGTTCATGCCTCTTACATTCCAACCCTTATTTTCCCATTCTATCATTTTCCATACTCCCAATACCACTATTATTCCCATTGCCACCTTAGATACACTTGTACACGAGATTGAAAATCTCTAAAAAGATCATAAGGACAATAAGAATAATACTATTACATACTATCCTCCACATCACACACCTTTAGCTTTTGAGGTTGTTGAGAAAATAAGTTAAGATTGATTACTCTTTATAATTCTTCAACTCCTTATTTCTTTAGATAGAGACAAAACACATAAATATAGTCTACAAAAAAGTAATAGGCACAATGTTATAATCTACCTAAGTGTATTTCACCTAATTAAGAGATGAATTCATTCCCTAGATGAAATACTATAGTTTTTTCCTATGAACTAAAGAAGTCTAAACTAATAATAAATATAGTAATATATTCTAGAAAAATAGAAAAAAAATAGGAACATGGAAAGATACAAAATCTATATAAGGTTCAAGGAGTAGATGTAATGTAGACACTAGTGTGACTCATAGAGAAAAAACACAAATACACTAGTTTCCAAGTGCATTATAGTCCTTTGTATACTAAATCACTCAGTATAGGTAGAAAACAAAGGATCCATTTCAATGATAGAAATAGACATGCATAGTAGTACTATAAGGTAATAATGAAATCACTAAAACAAACTAAATGAGTAATATTTCACCCAATAATAGGAATGATCAATAAGCTAAATAGCATAAATGGGACAAAAAGAGTTATAGATATAAAACCTCTATATGGTGAAGCCACCAACAATACCTATATCTAGACAAAAAATAAGGGTTGACTACTTGGGAGCTTGATAAAATGGTCAAGACCTAAATATGGTATTTAGACCTCCACGAGTAGTCATAAAAAGAGAGTGTTTGATTTGATTTGGTATGTGATCTTAATTCTAAGTGCATCTAGAACTTAATAACAATGGTGCTTATAAAAATAATAGTTAATAGCTTAGGTCTATAGAGATGCTAAATACCCTATGTGTATGGAAAGGATAATGTGTGAGATGTGGATTCATTGGAACAACTTTTTCCAAGTAAAAGGAAAGTAAATGAAATAGTACAAATAAATCAATGAGGAGACACTATTACCTAAGGAAGAGAAGAGGGGATACAATGTTGTTGAGAAACTCATGAAGAAGTAAATGATATCATAAATAAATAATATTAACACAAGTTTAGCGTAGAAGAACAACTACACATGGAGTTTTTGTTAAAGAGTCAAAGAAAAATCACAATAAAATAGTTTGCTAAGAAATAAAGACAAGTATACTGGAATAGACACCTATCAAAATGGAAGGAGTTTTAGCCAAAGGAGAAGTTGCAATCTAAGAAGCTAAAACCAAAGGAAAAAAATGATCTCTTTTATTTCATGCCCTTAGATTTTTGCTTCCATGAGGTTTCCAAGAGGTTGAGGAAGGATAGGGACATTGAGATTCACAAGTACGAAGGCATGACACAACAGAACTTGGGCATTACCACTAACACCACTAGTCAAATAAATGTGCAATAAATGTCTTAAAAATTTTAATTTGTGGGACAACAACATGATTACACATACGTAAATGTAGTTGCACTAGTATCCAAAAGAAAAAGCCAAGGAAAGTGTTAGAAAATTGGAAAATCTAGAGTATACAAAAACAACATAAAATTTTGGCAAATTAGTGAAGGAGATTAGATAAAAGCCATAGGTTTAATGTTTCCTGGGTGGTAAATGCTAGAATGAGTGTAAACCATAATGTGATAATTATAAGGTGTGTAATTTTTTACATTAGATCTTGCCTCCACTTTAACGAGCTTGTGCCACTAAGTGATAAAGCTATGCTAAAATAAAGAAGTGGAAATACAAGAAATATTAAATTATTTGAGGATCCATAAAAGGATACATAGCAACATTATTGATAAAGAAGCTTGAATTTGCTTGGACTAAGAATCTCTAACAGAAATATGTTAAATATATAATCCTACAAAACAAAGGCATTAGGTATGAGAAATCTTTAAAACTAATATGTTAGTACATCATAAATATATACACACATGGAAAATATAATCAACATACCTAATAGCATACTAAGGAGGAAAGCTATATCGAAGAGAAGAATGTGATGAATAGAATATTTGTTAGAGAGAGAATAAACAATTGTAGATGAAGAGAAAAGGAAATAGTTGATACAAGAGAAAATGCATGATTCAAAGTCTAGCTTGATTTGTCACTAGGAGTCATAAGAGTTGGTTGACAAGGCAAATCACATGCACTAGCATGCTTTGTTTCTAGGTGATTTAGATACATTCTTGGAATGAAGAATCACTTGGACTAGCATGCTTTGTTGCTATGTGGTCTAGGCATAAAGTGGCAGACCAAACACACCTCATTGGCCAGTCACCATGTTTGCACTTTGATTGGAAAGTGTGCCAATAGTACGAGTAAGGGAAATGTCAGCCCGCTCCTAATATTTCATAGAATAAAATGATAGGAAAGATTGAGAGAAAGTTGTAATTAGAAAGGGAAATGTATTGTACTAGGTATTATGCTCCTATGAAATTGGCAAATAATTATGATATGAGTTGAGTTGAAGATCAGAGGAAGGAGGAAATAATGAATTTATGTAAAGGAAAAGATGCATTACCTATGTCTAGGGGTTTTGAAACATTCTTTGAAGCCTATGTCCTAGAACTAGAAGGTTTTGGAGAAGGCTTGGGGTTGCTAGAATTCTTGGCTTTGTGATTGACCACTATAGACTATAATATAAAAATTAAGCTACTATTAATCTATACATCACATTCATATGAATAGGGAAAGAAAATGCTAATTTATAGGAAATTGAAGTACATAATTGAAAAACTAGATTTAGAGTTGTAAATTACAGAAAATAAGGAACCTAGCTCCAAAAGGTGAAGCTCATTGTCCAAGATGCTAATGCATCGCACAAATGTCCATGCTAAGGGCTATTGTTTGTATGGCCCAAAAATGCAAACAACTTCTAGAATACATGAAAATCCACCCAACTTTTCACCCAGTTTGCAAACCCAGAACAAGGGAAAGTAATAGCAAGGTACTAGATAATGAAAAAGATGAAAATAATAGAGATATACTATCTAAATCCAATGAAATAACAAAATGGACAAAAGAAGGGAGGAGATACAAATGAAACCTCTGTATGGTTGTATGCTTCCCAAGTACTTGTAGGTGAAACAAGAGAAAATATTGGGGTTGTTTGGGGGTTCGCCATTAGGTCAAACCCCTGCTTTGGTATTTCTACCTCCAAAACAACCACTAGATAGATAAAAGGAAAGATAGTGTGTGTTATAAATCTAAGTGTGTATAGAAGTAAGAACAATAACTAGAATGAAACATTAAAGGATGTGATAATCCCAAGGTGATCAGGGGCACAAAAAATAAATGATTGCAATAACAAGGAACCAGAGCTATATCAACTTAGAAGGGATTGAAGAATCCAAAGAGAGCAAGAGAGCTGAAAGTAGATATTGTAGTAGCACTGTAGAAAGTTGTAGAGCTTGAGAGAGTTGTGTGAGTGCCAGAGAGAGCCAAGAGAGCCAAGAGAGGATGTAATATTGAAAGATAGGTTCAAAAATGAGAGGAAGGGGTTGACAAGATGTTTGGAATATTCCCAAGGCATTACCACTGACCAACAAAAATGACAAATTGAGAAATTCTTAGAAATAGACACCAAACAAGAAATTGTCATGGGATGCTAGCGTGTCACATGAACATATGCACAAAGTGCTAGAGTCTGAATAGTTTGGGCTCAAAAACAATGAGACACTAGAACATCACAAGGATAACACAAAAGTGATGATAAAACTTGACGAAAGATTGTTAACTCTCAAAGTTGCACCCTTGCTAAGTTGCAGAACTTAACACTTTAAAGGAACATAGAAACACTCCTAGGCTGTGGGTCACCTAAAACTTGGAGTGAATCTCTAGATAAGGCTGGCTCCTAAATGGTTATCACCTAGATATCTTAACTATTCTATTGCTTGACAAGGAAAAGGGAAGAGAGAAATGCAGAAAACTAAACAAAGATGAAAATGAAACTAAAGAGGTGATACACCAGTCTAAAACTAGGACATAAAAATAACTCAGATTATAAACACTTGCTCACAATGAATGAAATCAAACTTGCACTACTTACTTCTGCATGCCTTTGCATAAGTGTTTTATAAGGAGGTCCTAATGCTCAAACTCCTAGGAGGAAGATAACTTCACAGCTAAAAGCCATTTGCATCCTTGACACAGATTATAACCTGCATTAACGTACCTTTTGCATAAAGGTGCTAAACATGAGACAAAGCTATAAGGAAATGAATAATACCTCTCAAATAACTTGATCAAATTAATTGAGTGCACACAATAAAGCAAACAACAAGAAGGAAATACTCCAAATCACTGATATCCAAGGTTTTCACTGTTATTCATGTCCAAAATAAGTTACAAAATATTGAAAATTTGTAAAAGGACTCTAAAAGTCACAAAATACTAGCTAGCATAATCAGAACTAACGGTAAATGAGTCAACCAAGTGACTACATCCATCTCCCAAGCAGTTGCACCAAAATAGGAACTAGAAACTGTTTTGGGTTGGATGCCTCCAAAAAGCCTAAAAAATGGCAACTGAAACCTCCCCAAAAGAGCTCACAAATATGGAAAAAGTCAAGTTTGACCATTCAAACATTAAGGTACAAGAAAATGATGCCTAAATCCTCTCCACCTCTCCAAAAAGCAAGTAAAACTCCCTATATGCTCTCCTTTGGTCGACCAACTGCCTCAACTAATCCTATGTATTTGCAAAAGTATGAAGACTTAACAAAACTCATAAAAGTCTTTACAAGGCATGACACTCTATTTCTACATTTAAAATTGCAACTTGATTTAATGATTTATAACAATATCATTCAAATCAAATGCTTCACATGTCAAATTAATGCAAAAGTAAAGAGGCCCTATTTCGACCTATGGGGACACTAATGCAAAATACACAAGTTTTGAAAGATTTTTATGCAAATAGCATATACAAGGTATTTTAAATTTAACTAAGGCATGAAAACTCATGGACATATTAGTTGGTTTGCAAATATTCTAAAAGATAGGAAACAAATGCCCTTATGTTGTCGGCCTCTATTAGGGTTAAAACCCTAAAAATAAAACAAGGTAAGAAAACCTCATTTCATTTTATTTCACATTCTCCATCCTACTGAGCGCCACCATCAGAGGGTTTTGCTGCTGCTTCCATGGACTTTCATGGCATTTTCTGAGAGATCACATATGCTTCTCTTTTCTCAGACGAGCTTCCTATAAGTAAAACTTTTGCATTTTCTTCTTTCCTTGTGAGAAAAACATGCTCAAATCGAGCTTAGTTATGCAAAAATAAAGAACATTTATCTCTTGTATCCCACGACTGTGTATTTTAAATGCAGATTTTAGACTTAAAATGCAAGAATAATGAAATGACTTGTATCTTTGTGCAAAATCTTAAAGATTTTATTTGTATTTACTAAGCATTTCTCTTTTCACTATGATATCACGAGCTCTTTTTTTGCAGAAATGATAAATATATTTACATTTTGTAAATATTTTCTTCAAGTCTAGTCTTGATGGAAGAAATGACTGTCTCCTCCATTTCCTTTTATCCATTGGTTATTCCTTTCATTATGAATGATGCATAGTAGTTTTGGACTGTTTGCTGACTGTCTCCTCCATGACTATTGCTACAGTCATGCTACTTCTAATCCAATAGAAAAGTTGGCACTATTCTTTCATGACTATTATTACAGTCATGCTTGGATGACTGTTCTTAGACCTATTGCAAACTGTCCTGGTGTTGAGACCTTATATATTGCTTCTAGGATATGGAGAGCACCTTATATAAGTATAACTTCAAGCAAACTTGTATTAGGTTTTGATATGCTCCTACAGGTTATATGAGACCTCATGATCTTCATAGATATTGGTAGATCTTATGCTTGTTCTAGTCACTATCCTCCATGTAATCATCACTGTACCCTATGTTCTTGTGTCACTTACACACTATAATATCTACACCTTTGGATATGATAATAACATTTCTTGCCTATCCATTCAACCCTCATGAACATTCACTTTTCATTCTTGTGGACCTTGACTACAGGTAGTCTATTAATTGAGTCTGAGTCTGTGATTGATATTCCCTTACTGAATTTTGTGTATCTTTGCATTGATATCAAAGATAAACTTGCAGGTAGTCTCAAAAATGCAGTTAAAACAAAAAGGGTATACAAATATGTATGCATTATTCCTGTCTGCAAGAGGCTAAACCTTCCTTCACTTCCTCCTTGATGACTATGCATTGACTTTCACTTGAATGTCTGCATCATTTTTGGATAGTAGGAGTTCTAATTCAGCACTTGGGAAATGATTCTCTATATCTGAAGAGGCCTCCTGAAACTCCTAACATGAACCTATCACAAACTTATTTATAATGCATGTATGTCTGCTAAAACCATTGTGTTATAACCTCCTGATGGTATTCACCAACTTTGGCATTGCTCATGTAGACTATTAGTCAAGACACCTTCATTGGCATCTTGGATCTCATCTTATAACACCTCCTTTGAAGCTTTGAGAGGACTCATAAACCTCTATAGATTCTTGTGACAGTATTGACTATTGTCCCTCTGCATTATCATGTGGTTCTTCTAGGCTCTGAGTAGGCATATATGACTAAAGGATCATACTCAATGCTCCTTTCATCTATGTAGACTGTACATGTTTATCTATCAGTGCTTTTCAATCCTAGGGCACTAAAGGAATTAACAGCCCTTCAACTGCTTGAACCAAGGTCTAGACTAATAACACAATCTCTGAGCTGCAAGACAACTATTCAAACCTATGATCTCTTAGCATGAGTCAGACTTTCTCAAAAACTCTTGATCTCTATCAAATCTGCATTTTCTCTATGAATGATTGCAGGCCCTAACATTATCTTAGCATACCTTTTATGACTATTTGTAGATCCTTCAAAAAAGGTCATAAAGATGACTGATTTTTCTAACTTTATAACAGTCATAACTTGACTATTTTTCCTGGGGTCTTGTGATAGTCATTTCATGACCGCTTTCTGCCTTTCATAATAGTCTTTTTATGATTGTTTTTCCCCCCTCTATAATCTAGTATTATCTCTTTTATACTGTTGGCACTCTTTTCTGTAAGCTGCCATGACTAACTATCCTCACAGTCTATCCTCATTTCTTTAGGACTATCCTTGAATCATGGACTAATACAGTCATCTTCTTTTATGACTGTTCTCATTATATATGCAATTCAAGGTCCTTAAGGACTATTATAATTGACTTTTCTTCTTGAATTCCACCTGAGTACCTATCTCATCATCCATGACAGTGATGTTAGCCAATTCACTCTTATAGGTAATGAGATATGTACTCAAAGCTAATAATTGTAATGCCTTTACATTCTCATCCCTCTTTTAACACAAGAGGATAACATGCTGGGCTCAACCCTTGTGGGAGCCCATTTCAATCCACATGCTATAATGTCAAATGAAAATACTCTAGCAATGAGAATTTCACCTATACCTGCACAGTGAGCAAACATATTAGATAAAACAATGAAACTCAGAAATTAATGGCACTGGTGATGATCTCCTGCTTTCCTTGACATCTCTGAAATGCATTTTGAACTATTTCAATGCCTTATGAAAGTACACTATATGTTTGTTGAAACTGAATTGCATATGATGAGCAAACGTATCTAGAGCTCTAACACCAAATTTTCTCAAATCTTGCAAGCACTTCTGGAGCAGCAACGAAAGGAGCTGAACATGCAACAAATCAACATTGATCCTTGTCATCCAGGCAATGATGGATGCCTCGTCTTTTTATATGCTCTTCTTTTTCCTCAAATGTATAGTTTACTTTTATATTACATTGAAAGAGTTAATCCCACAGCTTGTGTGGGACACTATACATTTATGTTCATCAATAAAGACTACTTTTGCAAAGATTGTTTCACTCTCTTCTCTGTTGTATGCATTTGCATAACATAACAATGCAGTCTTTTGATAATTTATTATGCATGTGGATATAACATAGCATAGTAGAATGTACCTTTTATTTCACTTTGTAACACATACACAGCTATACCTGTTTCATCTGGTAGCTAAAATAGGCAACATTTTTGGCGACATCTGCTATATGTTTGCCTGCTAAACATCCTGACCAGTTGCCTGAAGCTTATCCATTGGGCACAAAGTCACTTATAAAACTGACAAGTTGTAGAAAAAATAGTCTTGTACATTGCTGCAACTCATCAGAACAGTGCATGATACCTTGAAAACCTACTCTACCTACTAGAACCAAGAACCAACTAACTAACTATGCAAAAACTGCACTTAGAGGAAAAGAAAAACTGCATCTAAACTATGTGCAATAGAACTTATTGAATCAAAACTCCTAGACTAAGAGGTACAAAGCTGATCATACCTCAAAATAGAGTTTGAGGTGTATCCCTTTAACTGGGATAGGTAGAATTTCTCCATCCATCTTTGACAATTGGAAGGCATTGTGCTCCTTGCAATCAGTAATAACAAATGGGCCACTCCACATACTATCAAACTTGGTGTGCTTTCTTCACCTACTCTTTAATTCATCCCACTTGAGAACTACATCTCCTTTAAACACTCTTGGTGTTGCTCTTTTATCAAAAGATTTCTTGACTTGTTGTTGATGAAACTCCATGGTCTTCATAGCTTTATCTCTTGTTTCTTCCAGCTCCATGAGTTGTGCATATCTGACAACCATTGGATCCTCTCCCTCAAACATTTCATGCTAGTTTACAATATCAAGTGCTGGAAGCTCAGTAGACAAGGGCAGCCTTGCTTCTTTCCCATATACCAGCATATAAGGGGAGTTTCGAATGGACCTTTTTGGTGTTATTTTTTTTCTTCCCACAATGTAGATTTTGACTTGGCATGCCAAGTCCTTTGATTCTCTTCAATGGTCGTCTTAATAATCTTTATCAAATTTTTATTTGTAGACTCCACCAAACCATTACCCTGAGGGCAATAGTTTGATGAAGTGTTCAAATAAATTCCATTCATGACAGCCCAGTCAGTTAATCTAATCCCAATGAAAGCCAAAGCATTATCAGAAACTAAAGACTCAGGTACACCAAACCTTGTTATCAAATCATCATAAAAATTTAGAACAACAGTTTCGTTGGCTTCCTTTAATACCACTGCCTTAGTCCATCTGGTAAAATAATTTGTGGCAGTGGGAATCCACCTATGACCTGCATTAGAAGGAGGATTAATGACTCCTATAAAATCAATGCCCCACTTCATAAAGGGCTGCTCAACCTAAATGGGTTGCAAAGGCAGAGTTGGAAGTTTCTCTTTGCCTGCAAACATTTCACACTTAGCACATTTTCTTGGCCATGCATAAGCATCTTTGAAAAGGCTTGGCCAATAGTAGCCAGCTCTCATTATTTTCCACGTTGTAGTTCTTGGGGCAAAGTGTCCACCAGCTGTTCCATCATGGAACTAATGAAGAACCTTATCTATCTGATCATTATCATCTCAATAGTACACCATTGTGATCTTTTCTAAACAAAACATCATTAATAAGAACAAAAGGAATGGACTGTAACCTGAAGTACCTCCTTTTTGCTTTGCCCAAACCATGTGGGCATTTACCAGTCTACATAAAATGAACCATCTCTTGCAGCCAACTTGTACCCAATGTTGGTGCAACAGTTTGAGAGTCATCATTGGCAACAAGGGCAACTTCCTTTTAGGTTTCTTGATCAGTTTCTGACCCTGCTGCTAGCTATTCACATAGCCCCTTACCTCTAATCAGCTTTGTGACAGTGATTTCTACATTGTACTCCATGACCTTAGTAATCCATCCTGCTCTTTTTTCGTTCAAATATTTACTTGAAAGAAACTCTTTAACACTAGGATGGGCTACCATTAGATGAAATTTATTATTTGAAATCAAATGTCTAAACTTCTTCAAACTCCTGATTATAGTCAACACATGCTTTTCAACAAAAGAATATCTCTGTTCATAATCCTCTAAGCCTTGACTAAAAAATGCTATTGGCTGTTCCAGATTATTATAATTTTGCTATACTAGCATAGAAGAAATAACATCTATGCTGCCATAAGCATAAAGAATGAAATCCTTTGCAAAGTTAGGATTTACCAATGTGGGAGCTGTTGTTATTGCCTCCTTGATGGCTTCAAAGCTGTGTTTTCCCTCTTTTGTCTAGCTGAAATTGGCATTCTTTCTCAATATTGCAGTTAGGAGTTTCAAGAGATTGGCCATATGTGGTATAAACCTTCTTATGAAGTTAATTCTACCAAGGAAACTCTATAGCCCCTTTTTATGGCTGGGTAAAGGTAAAGCAAGAATAACACTCACCCTTTCTGGATCAATGGTTATCCCTTGCTTTGAGACCACATGTCCCAGGAGCTTGCCTTCATAGACAACAAAAACACATTTCTTGGGGTTAAGGGATATGCCAAACTCCCTACATCTTTCAAATACCTACCTCAAATGAAATAGATGCTCATCAGCAAATTTAGAAAAAAACTGTTATATCATCAAGATAAATGAGGCCTAATTTGTAAATTAAACCCTGAAATGCCATGTCCATTTCCCTTTGAAAGGTGTCACCTGCATTAGACAAACTAAAGGGCATTCTTTTGTAGGCCATTGTTCCCCATTTCATGGTAAATGTTGTCTTATGCTGATCCTCTTCCTTCACTAACACTTGATTATAACCAGAATATCCATCAAGGAGGGAAAATCTCTCTGAACCTGCAACAACTTGAAGGATCTGCTCCATGGAAGGCAGTGGATAATGGTCCTTAAGTGAGGCCCTATTTAAGTCTCTAAAATCCACACAAAGCCTTATCTCTCCATTTTTCTTTCTAACTGGTACAAGGTTAGAAACCCATGAGATATGCTTGATTGGGAAAATGATATTAGCCTCAATCAGTTTAGTCAATTCTTTTACCATGAGAGGTTGAAGTTTGGGATACAAGGGCCTCTACTTCTGCCTAACTGGTTTTGCATTTGACTCAAGTTCTATGGTGTGCTAGGCAACTTTCGGATCAAAACCCTTTAGATTAGAATATTACCATGTAAAGATATCATGGAATTCCTGACACAGTGAAATAAAAGACAGCTTTTCTTCTTGAGAACAAATCTTACCAATTTTGAGAAGCTTACCTTTAAAAATCTCCACCTCTTGATAACAATCTTCCTTGATCTGCATGCTATTTTTTCCCTTCTTAAGCTGATCATCAGAGTTAAAAATAGTTTCTAAGGTGACCAATCCATTAGGTAGCTTATTTGTCTTCAACTGTATAATCTGATCATTATACTACTATTGGCAATCAGGATTGCACCCTTAGCAAAGATAAATTTTACTATCATGTTGCAACATGGAAACACTCTTAGATTGTGGGTAATCTATGTTGAGATTGAATCTCCAGAGTGAGCTGGTTCTCCTTATGATTTTCCTAATCTAGATGACTTGTAGAGGGAAAAGGGATAGAAGGATAACTGTAAATAAAACAAATAACTGTAACTAACTCCTAAGGTGATACACCAATACTTAAACTCCTATCAGATCTTTCTCACAATCAGCTCACATAATTGTAACTCTCACAACCCCTTGTTTATACCCAATTCATTAATATTTTGCATGAAGGCTCATCTGAACACAACATGCAACCTGAATCATATAAAACACTTGCATACCCATCACAAAATTTAGGACAAAACAAAGGATAAATGACTATCACAGTGCAATATCAGATCAACTCTATGAATGAATCGACAAATGGGAAGGAAAACTGCTACTCTATATACTGAAAGGAGTAATGAGTACAAAAATTTGAAAGTACAACTCTCTCAGTGTGAGAGGAAGACTCTGAAAATCTAAACTCTAATCTCTAAAAAAAACTAACTCTGACTCCAACTGCCAAAATAAACTAGCTCTCTGCAATATATCCTGTTGAAAGATCTCCCTAAAAGGCTGGGAAAAAAGCTCCTAAAAATAGATATGCCAATCCATTTTCAAGCTCCTCAGAAAGACCAAAAAATAAGCCCTCAAATTGCCTCCAAACTATACAAACAAACTGCCAAAAATAGTTGTCAAGTGGCCCCCACCAAAAAATTTCTTTGTTTGCCCAGAAAAGTTCAATCTCTGTCCATATTTGCTCTAAAAGAAAGCAAAATAATGAAAACAAGATTTGTTTGCTTTATCCGCTTTAAACTACATAAAATGATAAAATATTAAAAGCAATTTATAAAGGACATTGCTTTAATATTTGTCTTACAATAGATTGCAGTTTTATTTTACATCCTTATTCGATTTAATTTTTTGCAAAAACTAATAATACATGGCTTTAAAATTGCCAAGTATATACATTACATATCAATTGATTTTTCTATATAAAAAAATCATAAAAATATTTGGGGCATATTATAGTTTTTGCAAAAATAAAACCTATGACGCTTATCTTCTATTTGATCTGCAAAAAATTTCAAGGCATATGACATGTATGTGATCTATCTCCAAGGGGACCAAAATGGGTTTTAAGCATGAATTCATAAGCAAGGTGTATTCAAGGTGACTATGGACATTCATCTATGATTTACCCCAAGTGATTAAGGGGACTTTTGCATATCTATTCTAAAGTCATGATGACTTAGGACCTTAATACCTTCGGGGATATTAGCCAAAGCTTTGAAATTTAAACAAATGTGATAAAAATCACATTCAAGTTAGGGCTTCATTGAAACCCTAATGACAAAACCTTTCGAGCCACTAAGAATTCACATTCATTTTGACTTGCAATTTTGAGAAAATGGAGCTCTGTCTCAACGCCACCATAGCTAGGGTTTGGAGCAAATTTTTTGGCATTCCTAAGTTGATTTTCATGCATTCTGACTGGATATCATATAGATTTTGAAGGTAAGACTCTGTTTGATACAAATGTGACTCCTATTCTTGATTTTCTTTCATTTTTTGAGATGAAAATGGCTTTTCCAGCCGCAGCCTTAGCATGGTTTCTGATGGATTTGTTTGTGTTTTCATTAAGACTCCTTGTCTGTGCTCGTGGCCACCATGGCTAACTATTTTGAGTTTATTTGAGAGAAAAATGAAACAAAAGATACATAAATCTTCAGATTGACAAGGTGAGTTTTATTTTGAACCTTGCATTGTTTGAATTTCACATGTGAATTGAAGATCATGGCCTCTAATGATATCATGAGCTTGAATGATATAAAAAATCTTCTTTTCTTTTTGTCTATGAAACTTCCATTTTATCCTTAAAACCCCCAAGTGGGTTCGAGCACAAGAGTTTTATTTCACCATTCCACCTCTTTCTGACAGGCCACGACCATATATATTCATTGTTATGAGTTGTCATGTTTGAGTAAACCCATGTCACTCGAATACTTGTTGATATGAAAGCATTTTTTTCTTTTACATTCAGTCAAAAAACACCATGAAAGCCGTAGTACTTCTACAAGAACTTTGCTCACTTTGAAGGCTGCGGCTACATAAACATTTCTTATTTTTTCCCATGTGATCTCACCAACACATGTTCAAAATACTCTTATCTCTGTATCTGCATTTTAATGAAACCCATGTGGGTATTATCTTTTTGTGAGAAAATACATTCATTTTCTATACATGATGCTTTGTGCCTCCAGTATATTCATTTTTGTGTTTATCCTTTTGGAAGGCCGCGGCTATGACTTAGTCATTTTGGGTCTGCACTTGCCTTTCATGAAAAAGGCCATGGCTATGCACCTGTAGCTTGAAATTTTATTTAAAACCCACAGTGGGTTAGACCTCCATTTATTTCCTGTAAATAAGCTTGTTATTTTGAAAACAACAATGGGCTCTACCCATGATGAAGAAACTCCTCTGTATTTGGCTGTGTATAAAAAACTCACATGGGTGTTATTATGTCATAAGAAAAGAATCTCTGTCAACCATAGGCCGTGACCTGCATTATATTTTCGAGTGTTCTTTGCTGCGACTCAAAGGTGCACACAAGGGTCTTTCACCAATCCTTTCATATGCAGAAACAATGAATTTATGATTGCACTTTTCTTCCTTAGTTGAATCATTCAGGCATAACTGAAGTAACATGACTGAATAATTACGACCATGGCATTTATATGTTATGACTGATATTGGATCTTTCATGGCTATCATGCATTGATACATACTTCATACTGTAACCTAGCATGTCACTTGCAGTTTACTTCACTATATATGCAATTCATAATCTTTTATTTCTCCTATGTATCATTTGATATGTTTGCTCTTACTATAGCATGGAAATGAGATACATGATGAATGCATCAGCTTGACCGTCCTCTCTTGTAGATGCTCTTTTTCATGTTATATAACATCATATGCATTTATTCATGACAACATAAAAATGTGTATTGTTCCTTTGAAGCTGTGTATGAGCATTGAAATTCCACATGTATTCTTGACATTCACAGTTATAACTTCATTGAGATTGATTTGATGAATGTGCCAGTTCCATTCTTTCTCTGCATTTTTGAACAATCAAACTAGATATGAGACAATGCATTTGACTGATGTGGCTATATTCAATCTGTAACATGGTGTTGGCTTGCTTCACTTCTACAACTGTGATGTTGATGTATACACCTCGTACATATCATGTTTAGTGATAATGTCTATTTATATTTCACTTAGTTGGAGGCAATATGCTTCTGTGTATAGTATTTCTTCACATGTTACCTCTTGTAGCTTTATGATGCATGCACCTTTAAGATCTCTTTATAATTGTCCTGTGATTGATCATGGCTGTCTATTTTTTTATTCCATCTGTGGATGCTCCTTTCTGTAGCATTTGAAAATACAAAAAATATATCTTGATAAAGTCACATATGTGATGCTCTAATGGACAGTTGTAGCTTACTTCACCTGCATACAATTGATGACTGATTTTCCCATTGTGATATAGTTATCACCCAGATTTGCACCCTTGTTGAGTTGTAAAAAACTTGGCAATTTGGAGAAACATGGGATCTTTCTAGGTTTGTGGGTCACCTAAATTGGAAAGAACCTCCGAAGAAGGCCGGCTTCCTATCTGGTTATCACCTAAAATCTACTGGATTTGCATAGGAAAAGGGAGAAGGAATGCTTTTAAAAATGAAAGATAAAATAGGAAAACTTGCAAATAAGGGTGATTCACCAGGTTGAATATAAGAACCCTGACAGAACTGAGAAAATGCACAACACAACTAGATACATCAAGTAAATATACACAAATTCAGATGATTCTAGCAGAGGTAAGAAACAAAATGGTTGAGAGGAACCAAACGTTTACAAACAATCATTTGCAGATTCACACTAAACTAAAAAAATTAGTAAAAGAGGTAAAATAACTTGCATATATTCAATAAGAAGGCATGGTTATAGTAGAGGAATGCTCTTGTTTGGAATCAAAAGCATAGATCTCCTAAATCTTCCAACGTCCAACCTTTTTTACGTCTCATTTTTATGCATATATAGCATTTTGCATTTTGACCTAAGTCGGTTACAATCAATTTATCCCACGGGCTCTGTCAGAAAATATGTGTCTGAAGGGAGTGCCGACCTACAAGAATTCATGGCATAAAATATCTAGAATAGGGGCAAATGGAAGATATTTTGAATCTTCAATGTGAGCTGTTGAATCATCGACCTACACCCATAAATGCAACAAATATCTGCATCTGCATATGCTAAATTGGTCGCTGAAACATACAGTCAATTGAGCATGCAAATCTAGATCATAATTTGAAAGTGAGAAAAATCCCCTCAAAAGCCCACTAGATGAAAGAGGAGGCAAAAACAAGCACTTTTGCCTTTTGAAGCATGTTGAAATTCACTAGGATGAAGGAGATATCCACGGTCAAAGTTATAGTCAACTACATCTTGCAATTGTATACTGTTATATCTTGCCATTGTATATACAATTGCAACTACACTTTTAGGTTCACTTAGTGCAACATACAAAGTCTCCTTCACTTTCGTCTTTTGCATATTCAAGATTTGCATATGCGATTGTATGTGCCTTTGTATCTACTTTTGTATATGCCATGACATGTGTCATCACCTGATTTGCCGCTACGTTGAAACTAAGACCCATCGTTGAACATTTGCATGCTTTATCGGCCGTCAGAAAAACCTTAAACTGAGCCGCCGATACACTAAGTCTCGCCGAAATCCTTTATATGTGACCTTTTGTATATCTAATTGTATATGAGATACAATCGCATATACATACAATGCGGAACTCAAAGGATTATCAACCAGAATGAAATTTTGAAATAGGTTCGGCCTTGTATCTTTTCTTTTTGCATATTGGCATATACACGCACTTCAACATATAACTGCGGACCCCACCACTGAGTTTGCAAAATTTAATTTCCCAGTCGGGTCCGCCTTGTATATTGCCTTTGTATCTAACCTTTGTATATCGCATATACAATGCGAAATATACAAACAAAACTGCATACAAACATTGTACCTTTATAAACCAAATTGCATATTCTTTTTGGGTCCAGGCTTTGTATCTCAAAATGTATATGCCCTTGCATATAGGATTTGTATATGCAAAGATATAATGCAAACATGCATACAATAGGTGGACCCCAACCTTTGTATCTCCCCCTTGTATGTTGCCTTGTGTATACAAGGATAACCTAATGTACATTCTCTTTTGTACATGACCAAGATACAAGGAAAAATGTAACTGAGATACAATTCAACCAAATGACAGAAAACTCCAAAACAAGGATGACGTCATCATCATATACATGAAAAATGGCTAAGTATAAAACTGAGAAATCTCTGCGATGGAAGGCACTTGAAGACAAAAGATTTCTGGGTTTTTTTGGGTTTTCTACAAGGATTCTCCATGCAAGATTTTGGGATTTTTTGGCAAGGCAGAGCATGGGTAATTGAAGGATTTAACCCTTTTCTCCTTCTATTTAGGCTTTCTCTGATCGAATTTCTCTGATAGAAGGAGAGAAACAAAATATTTTGTGGTCAAGCAAAATATGACAACAGCTTTGGCGACCTCTTAGGGGTGTTTGCCTGCTAAACATCAGATCAGATGCTTAGACCTTATCCATTGGGCACATAGTCATATAGAGACTTAAAAAATACCTATGACAATCAATCCTAACCTCAGTAACTCAGCATATCAGCAATGAAGAACACTTGGAAGACCTAAACCAAAACAAAATGCTGAAAGCAACTCATCTAACTATGCTAGACAACACTTAGGGAAAATAAAAGGTATCTAAAATATTGTGCAGCAACACTTATTGAAAGCAAGAAACCTAATCTACTTTTTTATAAGGCAACTCATACCTCAAAACACCTCTTCAGGTGTATCCCATTGACTGGGATAGGCAAATTTTCTCCATCCATGTTTGATAACTGAAATGCATTGTGCTTCTTGCATTCAGTAATGATAAATGGGCCACCTCACATGCTGTCAAACTTGGAGTGTTTCCCTGGCTTGCTTTTCAACTCATCCCATTTAAGTACCATATCACCCTCCCTAAAATTTCTGGGAGTGGCCTTCTTATCAAAAGTTCTTTTTGTCTGAAGCTGATGAGACTCCATAGCTTTCATAGCTTTATCTCTCATTTCTTCAAGCTCCATAAGTTAAGCATATCTGACAGCCATGGGGTCTTCTTCTTCAAACATCTCAAGTTGATTCATGATATCAAGTGCTGGCAGCTCCATAGACACAGGTAATCTTGTGTCTTTTCCATAAACTAACATATATGGGGAGTTTCTAGTAGACCTCTTGGGAGTTATTCTATCTGCCCATAAAGTAGATTTTAGATTGGTGTGCCAGGTTCTCGAATTGTCCTCCATTGATCTTTTGATAATCCTTATGAGATTCTCATTTGTGGATTCAGCTAAACCATTACCCCGTGGGTAATAATTTGATGAAGTGTTCAAATAGATTCCATTCTTCACAACCCAGTCAGTTATCCTCAATCCAACAAAGGCTAAAGCATTGTCTAAGATAATTGACTCAGGCACTCCAAATCTAAATATCAAATCACAATAAAAGTTCAAAACAACATTCTCATTGGCTTCCTTCAAAGCCACTACTTCAGTCCACCTTGTGAAATAGTTTGTTGCTGTAAGTATCCACCTATGGCTTGCACTTGACAGTGGGTTAATGGGACCTGTAAAATCAATGCCCCATTTCATGAAGGGTTGTTCTACTTGAATTGGCTGCAGAGGTAAAGCTGACAGCCTTTCTTTCCCTGCAAAAATGACACATTTTACACACTTTCTAGCCCATGCATGGGCATCCTTGAATAAGCTGGGCCAGTAATATCCAGCTCATTATTTCCAAGCAGTAGTCCTTGGGGCAAAATGACCCCCTACTGTTCCATCATGAAACTCATGCAGCACCTTGTCAGTTTGATCATGATCAATGCATCTTAACAACACACCTTTAAAATCTTTTCTAAAAAGGATATCATTAATTAAAACATATGGAATAAACTGCAGTCTAAAATATCTTCTCTTGGTTCTATCTAAACCTGCTGGACATTCACCATTTTGCAAAAAATGAGTCATGTTATTAACCCAACCTATGCTAACTGTTGTTCTATCAGCTTGATGTTCATCTTCAATGGTCAGAAGCACCTCTTCTTCTTTCTCTGTTTCATTTTCAGAACTAGTAGCAAGCTATTCACTTAGTCCTCTACCTCTGATGAGCTTAATTATCTTCATCTCTACGTCATATTCCATGACTTTGGTAATCCAACCAGCCCTTTTCTCATTAACATCCTTACCTAATAGAAACTCTTTCACACCAGGGTGAGTGACCATCAAATGTACCTTATTGTTAGAAATAAGATGCCTAAACTTCTTGAGACTCTTTACCACTGCAAGGACATGTTTTTCAATGAAACTATACCTCTGTTCGGACTCCTCCAGTCCTTGATTAAAGAAAGCAATTGGTTGCTCAAAGCCGTCACTTTGCTGCTTTACTAGAATTGCAGAAATTGTATTTAAACTGCCATAAACATACAAAATAAAATCTCTTGATAAATCAAGATTTACTAGAGTTGGTGTAGCTGATAATGCTTCTTTTATGGACTCAAAGCTGAGTTTTCTCTTTTTTTCCAATTGAAAACTGTATTTTTCTTTAACATAGAGGTTAAAGGCTTCAATAAATTTGCAATGTCAGGTATAAATCTGTGCAGAAAATTAATTCTGCCAATAAAACTTTGCAGTCCTTTCTTGTGACTGGGTAAAGGCAGCTTCAAAATAGCTCTTACCCTTTCTGTATCAATGATAATTCCCTCCTTCGACACAATGTGTCCTAAAAGCCTGCCTTAATGTACAACAAAAATGCATTTCTTGGGATTGAGAGAACACCCAAACTCTTTACATCTCTCAAATACTCATTTTAGGTGGGATAAATGTTCAGCTGCATCCTTAGAGAAAACTGTGATGTCATCGAGGTACACAAGTACCAATTTATAAAGCAAACCCTTAAAAGCCATATCCATAGCTCTTTGAAAAATAGAGCCAACATTTGACAGACCAAAAGGCATCCTTCTGTAGGCCATGGTACCCTATTTGGTGGTAAAAACAGTTTTAAACTGATCTTCCTTCTTGACTAATACTTGATTATAACCGGAATATCCATCAAGCAAGGAGAATCTTTCTGCACCAGCCACTACTTGCAGAATTTGCTCCATTGAGGGCAACGGGTAGTGGTCCTTCAGGAGGCTCTATTGAGGTCTCTAAAATCAACGCACAACCTAATCTCTTCATTCTTTTTCCTCACAAGAACAAGATTCGAGACCCAAGAAGTATGCTTGATCAGAAAAGTGATACTTCCCTTGATCAACTTGGTTAATTCGTTAATCATCAGAGGCTCAAGTTTTAGATTTAAAGGTCTTTGTTTCTGCCTTACAGGCTTTGCACTTAGCTCTAACTATATAGTATGCTGGGCAATTGAGGGTCAAACCCTTTTAGGTCTGAGTAATCCCAAGCAAACACAACCTCAAATTTTTGACAAAGAGTAATAAAAGCTCTCCTATCCTTAGGTGGACAAATTTTACCAATTTTGAGAAGATTACCTTTAAAAATTTCTAGCTCCTCGTAATGTTCCTCTTTGACCTGCATGCCAATTTTTCTCTTTTTCAGCTGATCATCAGTACCAAAAATGGATTCCAAGGTTACCAATCCTCTGGGCAGCTTATTAGTCCTTAACTGAACAACTTGATCATCATCATATTGTTGTTTGAGTTTGTTCTGATTCATCATAGAAAACTCATCCTCTTCTAAGAGGAAATGCAGAATCTGCTCATCACTCTCAAAAACTTGCCGATGAATGTTATTATCAGGGATAGAGGGCCTATCAACTATTTTCACATGAGGCTGTACCTTTTCTCTTTGAATATCACTGGGGATATCAAACTGAGCCCTAATCGTAGCTAACCTATCTGCATGATAGTTCTGATTTCTTGGAATAGAGATTAGATTGAAAGCGTCAAACTCCTCAATCATATCCCATACCCTATGTTTATCGTATTTCAAAACATCATTCTTTGTAACATGTAGTCCCCTCACTTGATTTACAATAAGTTCACTGTCCTCATACACCTGCAAACAGTCAATTTTCCTCTTCCTTGCCCACTGCAAACCTTAAATCAACCCTTCATATTCAGCAGTGTTATTTGTACATGAAAAAGTGAAACGAAAAGTAAAATAATATCTGTCACCTTGTGGAGACACAAGCATTGCACCACCACCAGATCCATTCCTATTTCTAGAGCCATCAAAGTACATTCTCCATACTTCATTTTGTTGTTCTATCTGTTGTTCTGCATCCTTTACAAGGTTTGGAATTGTTGTTTTAGGTTCATGCAAAATATAAACTCCCATACCAGTTTCTTGAATGTGTCCCTCAGGATCATCTACAGTATTTTCTAAGGCCCACTCCTTTAACAGTACTTCTGGTATACTTTCAGCTTGTAGTTCTTGAGTAGCAACAAGCTCAGGATCATCAGAAATAACGTAATTTGCATTAACAACACTCGGGACATAAGGCTCTATGTGATATTTGGCAAGCAATTCAGATTTTATGGTCACTTTCGTGCCATATCGGGTCCTAAAGAACATGTGGGACCAGTCTGAGGATAAATATCCTCCTATTTTGGCTGTGAATTCTCTTGACAAACACATGGCAAAATGAGGAGGTAAATCTATGATGAACACTCTAGAGAAATGGAAACATTTGGACAGGTATGCAGAGTGAGACCTAGATCTTTCATCACACCTACAGTGTTAACAACTGTGCCATCTAGCTGGAGCACACCCTTCTCAAGGGGCTGGTATTTCAATCCTAATTGGTTTGCAATCTGTTTTGGCATTACATAACTACTTGTACCACTATCCACCATGCATTTATGTACTAACCTGTCTCCTATTATTAATGACACAAAAAATGGAAGTGGTTTAGCACTCTTATTTGGCTATTTACTGTTGTCCTGGGATGAATTGGTAAGAATAGCCCTAGCCGGGTTGACAGTTGCATCATTTGACACTTTTAAATCAGACAAGGCAGATTGTAACATGTCCTTTTGACCTGGGATGGCTAGGGAATCCCACATAGACATTGTCACATTCATTTTCTTCATATTTTCAATGATATTAAAAGGTGGAGTGACGTTTACCTTTTGATGTGATTTTGCAGCAACAATATCAGCCTGCAAATGAGGCTGTTCCCTGGCAGTTGCTTGAGTATTCCTTTGTAAAATATGGGGAATCTGGGATGTAGAAGGATCAACAGGTCCCTTTCCTTTATTTGTTGCTTGATCTATCTCATAACCCCTCTTTTTAGCTCTCGTATTTGCTGCAACTGAAGTATCGTCTTTGTTTACGCCACATAACTCATCTCCCCCCAGTTAAGGAAGGCAGTATCATTCTAAGGCTGTTTTTGCTGCTATACAACTCCATCATTTAGTGTGTTTGGCTATGAAACTGCAACATTTTGCACCATTAGAGCCTGATTTATCACTCCATTTGAACATGTTGCCTGATTGTGTGGCTGATTGCATGGAAAACACCATTCATACTCAGCTGCAAGGCTATTCTGAATAGGGACAAGGTCCCTAACTGCATTAATGGGCATGAGATTGTAAGGTTAAAAAGGCCTCTAGTTCACATTCTGCCTGGTACCCTTGTAATTGCTTTGATATGGAGGCCTATTAGCTTGGTATGGCTGGTTTTGCCTTTGATAAGGTTGATTTTGCCCTTGACTATGTGGCTGATAATGCTGTCTGTTCTAGGACTGCTATTTTTTGATATTCACCAGATCATTCCCAAAAGTTTGCAAGATATTCTCTATTTTTTGTTGGCTATTTTTGATCTCTCTTAACTCTTGTGATGAGCTAGAAACAACAATCTCAGGATTGGCAGTACTTGGCAATGTTGCTGTAGCAGGTAAAGGGGCAAAATATGGAATCAGCAAAGGCATTGAAGCTTGAATCTTGGGAAAAATGAGCACTGGTGGTCTAGGTGCTATTTTCCCATCCTGAATCAGGTTGTTTTCTTCTCTAATAGCTATTTCATATGCATCAAGTAAACTTGTACCTCCCAACGATTGTATCATTACTGAAATATCACTATTTAGAGCTTTCAAAAAATACAGAAATGCATACTCTGATGGAGGCCTTACCATGGTAGGAATTCTGTCCCATGTCTTCTAAAAATGGAAGTTGAAATCCATCATTTGCTCCTGGGGAGCTCTCTTTATTGTAGTCAGTTGTTCAACTAGCGATAAGTTATCTGACTTATCTTGAAATTGTTTGTTCAACTTATCACCCAGATCATCCCAAGTTCCAATGGTTTGCACTGGTAAACTCCTGAACCACTGTAATGCTTTTCCTTTAAATGAGGCAGCCAGCAGCCTGATGGCTACATTTTCTTGGGTGACATGATGAACACCACATAGAGAAGCTACATCTCTAATGTGCTCGATTGGGGTAGTTTGATCCTCCCTAGTGAAATAGGGCAGGCTCTTCAAAGCTGCCATGGGTATATTATCATGCACTGTCAAGTTCAATGGGTTGCCCCCATCAAAAGCCACAAATGGCTGATTTCTTGCCATTGGAATAGTTGGAGGTAGGTTTCTTGAACCAGTATAGGAACTATAGGTACTACTGGCCTGAAATTGGGTGGGGTTGATTGTATTCTTTTTGAAACCGGAGTCCTTACCATAGTTCTACTCTGTCTTCTAGGCGGAGATAGCTACAAATAATCAAATGAACTTAAACTTTGAGTTTGAATTTTTCTCATAAAATGTATGACAACACTGATCTACTTATCCTTTCTTAGTATGAGTCACCAGATATGCTCAAATGCCTCTTAAAAGCTTGATAATGCTGGTAGCATATCATAACCAGCAATATGATTAAAACAATAAACACTGTTCAGACTCGAACAGATTGGTCCCACCGGGCGTGCCAAAAACTGTTATCACCCAGACTTGCACCCTTGCTGGGTTGTAAAAAACTTGGCAATCTGGAGAAACATGGGATCTTTCCAGGTTTGTGGGTCACCTAAATTGGAAAGAACCTTCGGAGAAGGCCGGCTTCCTATCTGGCTATCACCTAAAATCTATTGGATTTGCATAGGAAAAGGGAGAAGGAATGCTTTTAAAAATGAAAGATAAAACATGAAAACTTGAAAATAAGGGTGATTCACTAGGTTGAATATAAGAACCCTGATAGAACTGAGAAAAACACAACCAGATACAGCAAGTAGATATACATAGATTCAGATGATTCTAGTAGAGGTAAGAAACAAAATGGTTGAGAGGAACAAAACGTTCATAGACAATCATTTGCAGATTCACACTAAACTAAAAAAATAGTAAAAGAGGTAAAATAACTTGCATATATTCAATAAGAAGGCATGGTTACAGTAGAGGAATGCTCTTGTTTGGAATCAGAAGCATAGATCTCCTAAATCTTCCAATGTCCAACCTTTTTTACATCTCATTTTTATGCATATATAGCATTTTGCATTTTGACCTAAGTTGGTTACAATCAATTCGTCCCATGGGCTCTGTCAGAAAATATTTGTGTCTAAAGGGAGTGCCAACCTACAAGAATTCATGGCATAAAATATCTAGAATAGGGGAAGATGGAAGATATTTTGAATCTTCAATGTGAGCTGCTGAATCATCGACCTACACCCATAAATGCAACAAATATCTACATCTGCATATGCCAAATTGGTCGCTGAAATGTCTAGTCAATCAAGCATGCAAATCCAGATCATAATTTGAAAGTGAGAAAAATCCCCTCAAAAGCTTGCCAGATGAAAGAGGAGGCAAAAACAAGCACTTTTGCCTTTTGAAGCATGTTGAAATTCACCAGGATGAAGGAGATATCCATGGTCAAAGTTACAGTCAATTACGTCTTGTAATTGTATACTGTTATATCTTGCCATTGTATATACAATTGCAACTGCACTTTTAGGTTCACTTGGTGCAACATACAAAGTCTCCTTCACTTTCGCCTTTTGCATATTCAAGATTTGCATATGCGATTGTATGTACCTTTGTATCTGCTTTTGTATATGCCATGACACATGTCATCACCTGATTTGCTACTGCACTGAAACTGAGACCCATCGCTAAACATTTGCATGCTTTATCGACCATTGGAAAAACCTTAAACTGAGCAGCTTATGCACTAAGTCTCACCGAAATCCTTTGTATGTGACCTTTTGTATATCTGATTGTATATGAGATACAATCGCATATACATATAATGCGGAACTCAAAGGATTATCAACCAGAATGAAATTTTGAAATAGGTTCGGCCTTGTATCTTTTCTTTTTGCATATTGGCATATACATGCACTTCAACATACAATTGCGGACCCCACCACTGAGTTTGCCAAATTTAATTTCCCTGTTGGGTCTGCCTTTTATATTGCCTTTGTATCTAACCTTTGTATATCGCATATACGATGCAAAATATACAAACAAAACTGCATACAAACATTGTACCTTTATAAACCAAATTGCATATTCTTTTTGCGTCCAGGCTTTGTATCTCAAAAATGTATATGCCCTTGCATATAGGATTTGTATATGCAAAGATACAATGCAAACATGCATACAATAGGTGGACCCCAACCTTTGTATCTCCCCCTTGTATGTTGCCTTGTATATACAAGGATAACCCGATGTACATTCTCTTTTGTACATGACCAAGATACAAGGAAAAATGTAATTGAGATACAATTCGACCAAATGACAGAAAACCCCAAAACAAGGATGACGTCATCATCATATACATGAAAAATGGCTAAGTATAAAACTGAGAAATCTCTGCGATGGAAGGCACTTGAAGACAAAATATTTCTGAGTTTTTTTGGGTTTTCGCAAGGATTCTCCAGGCGAGATTTTGGGATTGTTTGGAAAGGTAGAGCATGGGTAATTGAAGGATTTAACCCTTTTCTCCTTCTATTTAGGCTTTCTCTGATCGGATTTCTCTGATAGAAGGAGAGAAACAGAATATTTTGTGGTCAAGTAAAATATGACAACAGATCTATTTAAAAGATCTTTTATAACATGACATTGGATACTTTTAGTTGAACTGACTATCTCACACATGGATCTATGATGTTCATGATAAACAGAGGCAAATGTGACCCACTTCCTGTCACTCCTGAGACAGGAACAACAAAAATCTCTTTTATAATGGCAAAAGAATTTGATGAGAGTTTGAGCTCCATTTGTACACATGATCTACTTGATTATCCTATTTTGATCATTACTATTCTGTACTCTGTTTTAGATATTATTGAGCTGTCTCAATGCTCATTTATAACTCTCACTTCTCTAATGACTATTGAAGCAATAATGACAGATGTTTTTATGCATTGGATACTTTTAGTATGAGTTTAGTTCATCCTTATGGTTTCACTTCATTTCTTGAACTGCAGTCGTGAGTGTGTTCTGTTCTCGAAACCAATGCATCAGATTGGTTTGATCTCTATTCCATCTCATCCCCTTTGAGATTCATGGGTAGCATGGTGGGCTCAACCCTTGTGGGAGCCCATTTGACACCACATGTTGATTGGTCTTCAAACAGCTACATGACTTATCCTATACCTGCACATGAAACAAATAGATTAGGTAGAACAGTGAAGTTCAATGATTGTTTCATTTTCAATTCCTTTGTATCTGATCTAGTGCATTATAGGCAATGTGTTATGCCTCTTCTCATAGGCACATAGGGAAATCATAACCGGAGCTCTAACAGATCTTTTTCCAATTTTTTGTAGGTTCTTCTTGGAGATCAGGAGCAAGGACAACATGCATCCTCGGAATCGAAGACACTACAATGTAATGATGGCTATGATCCTTCTCTCCTATCCTTAGATGCATAGTATATTTCTTATATTTGCATTCGTTCATCTATTCCCAGGGCTTGTATGGGACATTTGATTTATCATTCCTTCATTCAATGCAATGTTTATTTCTTTTGATGTATTTTATTTATAAAATGAATAATCATTGTAGTGAAATGAAATAACTTATCTCTTATGCACCTTTCTACAAATGAATGATAATCAGAAATCTTTCTCTTTTGTTGAACAACTGAACTGTAATATCATTGAAACACTCCAACCATGCAAATAACCTATAACAAAAAATGTTAAAACCTTCACTCTAAAAATGAACTTGTTGTACTAGCTCTACCAATTTGAGCTGTAAGTGAAAAATAGTAACATTTCTGGCAACTTCCACTATATGCTTGCCTACTAAGCATCATGACCAGTTGCCTTAAATTGTCTATTGGGCATTGAGTCATACTCTACTCTTCTCAAACTTAGAAAACATTGAAACTTAGCACTTCAACCAATCCAAACAACAACAAGAAACAAAAACAAACCAAACTGAAAACAAACTAGAAGGCCCTGGTGGCCAGAAAACTTGTGTGGCAACACTTAGGGAAACAAAAATACTGAAAGTAAATGTGCATGAGCACTTATTAACTACAACACTACTCTACTATGATACAAGGTAGTACTTATCTTCAGAGGTAATGTTTGAGGTGGATCCCATTAACTGGGTGTTAGTAATAATTTATGTATGGGGTTTTGGGTCAGATCTCCTCCCAAAAATCCAAAAATCCTGACACATTTTGGCCTTTGCAGTTGTTAAAAATGCCAGAATTCAGTTAAGGTGCAAGTCAAAAAATGTTGTGGCAGGTTAGGAATCCCTATCGGTCCCTAAAAATTGATGATAAAAATGAGTCGGATGCATTTCAGATACACATCGGGTTTCAGTTTCTATGTCTGAATGTTTCCGAGAGTGGCTAAGGGTTTCACTTTGTCGTTGCTGTGGAATCCACCAAGTGTCGAGCCCCTGTTCAGGTCGTATTTTTGTTTCTAAGTGATAACTCTAACGCAGAGTGTGCCACGTAGCAGAAGCTGTGTCCATTCTATTTCTAAGTTGATCGCGCGGAGGGTGCCACGTGTTAGCTTCCGCCGAAGTTTCGATAAAGTTTCTTTTATGTTTCAGAAGTCGAAGTTTCAATAGAGTTTCTAAATGTTTCTGAGAGTGCCACGGAAGGCACCACGTGGAGGCACCCGAGGGACACAGGATTGGTAGCTCAGAGCCCTGCGGACTGTGCCAAGTGGCGGCCTCCGCCAGTGTTTCTAATAGACTCTCAAAGTTTCATGGTTTCCGCCAGTTTTTGAAAGACCCTTAATGTTTCTCAAGGCAATGTGGAAAGCGCCACGTGTCACTTTCCGTGAAGTTTCTTAAAGAGTTTCTAAGCAGGGGCGGAAGATGCCATGTGTCCCTTGCGGTTGCTGACAAGTGTCAGCTTCCGAGTTAGTTTCCTTTTTGTTTCAAGTTTGGCACAGACGTGGTGGCTCCCTGTGTTGAGTCCCTGCGGCTGCAGAACTTGCCAAGTGGCAACTTCCGCCTGAGTTTCAAAGAGCCCCTTTTAAAGTTTCAGTGTGGCGGAAGGCGCCAAGTGTCACTACGCGGGGGCATTCTTTATTTGTTGCAATGGGTGCACAGAATGCACCATCTGTCCCTTGTGCTCCCCGCAGAGCGTGACACGTGTCAGGATGCCACGGGACTTTTCTTTATGTTGCAACGTTCAGTGAAACAATGAGGTGGGCCCCAGCGTATGTATGAAATGTGTTAGAAAGTGACGCGTGGCGGAGGGTCCCAAGGGTCTCTAATGTTTCATGAGTGTCGCGGATGCTGCCAAGTGTCACGGTCTGCAAGGTTTCTAAAGTTTCTTTGTGTTTCAAGAAGTGGCCGTGGAAGGCGCCATGTGGCAGCTTCCGCGGGCTTGCCCCTGTCTTCCTTTTGCGATGGCGAGCGGGGGGTTGTGGGCCCCGCTTCTTTTTGTGTCTCAAGTTTCAAAGCCGCGGATTGCGACAGCTGTCACTTGCGGAGGCCACTTAAGCGTGAAGACACAATATGTTTCTGAGTGTTGCAGACGGTGCCAAGTGTCGGCATCCGCATGAGTCCCTGTAATGTTTCTAGTGTTTCTCATGAGGAGCGCGGAGGGCACCACGTGGCGGCTTCCGCGGGAGTGTCTCGAGAGACTCTTTATTGTTTCAAAGGGGATGCGGAAGGCGCCAGGTGTCAGCTTTTGCGTGTGTTTCTGGCAGGGGCTTCTCAAAAGGTAAAAGGATAAAACGGACCCAGTGATGGAAACTTGAGGTGTCTGCGTGGCACGTTTTTGTTGGTTCGTGACTTTTTAGCTTTTTTGGGGGCTGTTGGATCTCAGCGACTAGTAGACATGATCAACGGCCATGTTTTGATCTTGTAGCAATGGGTTTTTCCCGCGTTTCTGCAACCATTTTTAGGCGGGAGAAACTCCATGGGCGCACTGTTGCTACATTTCTAGAGGCTGCGGGTAGATGAAACAGTAATGGTAGTTTATTGCAGAGGTATGGGTCAAGTGGATAGCTCAACCACCTGAATTGATGATGCATGTCCCTGAGCGGCGGCTCGAGTCCCAATCTCACCTATTCCCTCCTCCTTGTCCCTCTGCTGCATTACCTCTTTTGAGCGCATTTTTAGTGCATTGTATCTGGCAGATTTTTTTTGTCTGGCCATGTAATTAATTTGCTGGGTCCATCTTCTTGCTATTTAAGGAGGACTGTGTGACCCATTTAAAGGTTGTTGAAAGTTGGACATTTTCTGGCTCTGTAATACAATACAACTGATTTGGTTGCTCAGTGCAGTGGATTTTGTGAGTTTATGAGTCTCATGTCTTATGTTTTATGCATAGACTTACTGGTTTCATTGTTGTTTTAGATGAATAATGCTATACTGCATGTGTTTTGTTATCTATCTCCTGTATTGAATATACTCTTCTTTTGAATCTGGATATCTAAGGGGTGTCTTGGGTTCTAGGATACAGGTTTACTGTATTGAATGCTTGATCTTTTAACCTCTGCTCAAGGGGTAGATTAAAGTGTTTTTAGATTGAGTGTTGGGAAGGATATATTGCAGTAAGGATATCATAAGTAGAGATAACTTGATACTCTATTCTGGGACGTATCTGTAAGGCAGATATCACACAAATCCCCTTGAAATCTAGTTTTAGTATGTTTATGCTGAATATTTACATGTGTATGTCTATGACTCCAAGCCCTGGATAGGCACCAATCTAGCTCTGTGTTGAAGTTATACACTAGGTCTAGCTCTGCATCCAAACACAACATCAAAATCAAACTCCAAAACAACCATTAGGACTTTAGAAGTAGTTTAGGACTGAAATCCTCTGTCTACAACTGAATATAGGCCCAAAGCTAGCCCCTTTGTACTTATCTCACAGTTTTGGTCTGCATAAGAGAGGATTTATCTGCTTTATGTCAACATCCTAGCTAATACAAAGATGCATTTCATAGATGTTGAGTAGGGAATACCCCCCTAGGTTTTGCAGAGCTTGAAGAAGAAGAGGAGATAAAAATAGAGTCTATCTCCTATACTGTTGGCCCCTGGCCCAGAGATCCTGTTGATCATTGATGGCTACCTTGTAGGGAAATCTGGGAGTAAGCATCCAGTCTGGGAAAAAACCAACACTGGGATAGATAACACCTCTCCACTCAACTTGGATAACTCAAATGCATTATTTTTTTTGCACTCTGTTATTACATAAGGCCCATCCCAAATTGCATCAAACTTGGAATGCTTTCCCGGGTTGCTTCTCAGTTCATTCCATTTGAAAACTAAATCACCAACAATGAAGCTTCTCGGTCTTGCTCTCTTATCAAAGGAATTCTTCATCTAAGCTTGATGGATTTCAAGCTTTCTTAAGGCCTCTTTCCTGGTTTCTTCTAATTCTATAAGCTGAGCTAACCTTACTACTAAAGGTTGTTCCTCTAGCAGCTCAAGTTCTTTAATGAAAGTCAAAGTTGGTAATTCTACTGAAATGGGCAATCTAGCCTCCTTACCATAAGTAAGCACATATGGAGAACAACTAGTAGCTCTCTTGGGAGTGATCCGATCAGCCCAAAGAGCTAACTTCAACTTCTCGTGCCATGTTCTCTGGTTGTCTTCAATAGTCTTCTTGATGATCCTTATCAAGTTCTTATTGGTGGATTCCGCTTGTCCATTACCCTGTGGGTAATAGTTAGAAGAAGTATTCAAAAAGATGTTATATTTGATAGACCAATCTGAAATCCTCAAACCAACAAAAGCTAAACCATTGTCAGAGATAATTGAATCTGGTGTACCAAACCTTGATACCAAATCCTGATAGAAACTTAAAACAACAGATTCATTTGCTTCCTTCAAAGAAACAACCTTAGTCCACTTGGTAAAATAGTCTGTAGCAGTCAAAATCCACTTGTGACCTACACTTGAAGGTGGGTTTATTGGTCCTATGAAATCAAGACCCCATTTTGTAAATGGCTATTCAACTTTGATAGGATGCAGAGGTAAGGCTGTAAGCCTTTGCTTACCTACAAATAATGAGCATTTTTCACATCTTCTTACCCAAGAAAATGCATCTTTAAACAAGTCAGGCCAGTAATAACCAGTCTGGATAACCTTCAAGGTAGTTGTCCTTGTTACAAAGTGACCTCATGAAAGTCCATTGTGAAACTCTTCTAATAGTCTATTAACTTGATCTGGTTCAATGCATCTCAGAAATACACCATTAAAATCTTTCCTATAAAAAATACCATCAATGATAGAATAAGGAGTAGCTTGTAACCTAAAATATCTTCTTCCTGCCCTATCCAAACCTTTGGGGCATTGACCAGTCTGCAGATAGTGCATTATCTGTTGGACCCAGCTGTTTGTAGGAGCTAGTACACCAGTTGGTTCACTATTATTCAACACTATTTCTGCATTCTCTTCATGTTCTTGGCTGTGACCATTTCCAGCAAGTTGCTCACATAAGCCCTTGCCCCTAATCATCTTAGTTACCTTAATATCAACATCAAATTCCATAACCTTGGTTATCCAACCACCTTTTATCATTTATATCTCTGTTAAGTAAAAAGCTCTTAACAGTTGGGTGGGCAACCATTAAATGAATTCTGTTATTGGACAACATATGTCTAAACTTCTTGAGACTTCTAACAACAACAAAAACATGCTTCTCAACAAAAGAATACTTTATCTCATAGTCATGTAGTACCTGGATGAAAATAACCACTAGTTGCTCCAAGCCTCCATCATTTTGTTGGCACAACATTGTTGAAATGGTATTTGCACCTCCAAAAGTATATAAAATAATATCCCTCTCATAATTAGGATTAATGAGGGTAGGGGCAGCTGTAAGAGCTTTATTGATCTGCTCGAAGCTTCCTTTTCCTTCCTTAGTCCAACTGAAAGGTATGTTCTTCTTTAACATGGCAGTGAGGGGTTGTAACAAAGAAGCAATGTTCAGAATAAATCTCCTCACAAAATTAATACTGCCAAGAAAGCTCTGCAAGCCTTTCTTATGTGCAGGCAGCGGTATATCTAGAATTGTAGACACTCTTTTAGGGTCAATAGAAACACCGTGCTTTGAAACAATATGGCCAAGGAGTTTACCTTCATAAATTGAAAATATGCACTTTTTTGGGTTCAAGGAAACTCTAAACTCTCTGTATCTCTAAAAAATCTGCTTCAAGTGGTCAAAATGATCATTAGAATCTTTTGAAAAAATTGTTATGTCATCTAAATATACTAGCACTATTTATTCATAAGGCCATGGAAGGCCATATCCATTGCCCTCTGGAAGGTTGCCCCTGCATTGGACAAATCGAATGGCATCTTCTTGTAGGCCATAATACCCCACTTAGTCGTAAATGCAGTTTTATATTGGTCTTCTTCCTTCACCAAGATCTGATTATAACCTGAATAGCCATCTAACAAGGAAAATCTATCAGAACCAGAAACAGTTTACAATATTTGTTCCATTGAAGGAAGGGGGTAGTGGTCTTTCAATGAAGCCTGATTTAGATCACAGAAATCGACACAAAGTTGAATCTCCCCATTCTTCTTTTAGACTGGTACTAAGTTGGAGACCCATGATGTATGCTTGATTGGGAATATTATGCCGCTCTCAATTAACTTGTATAGCTCAACTTTCATTAGATGCTCAAGTTTTGGGTTAAGGGGTCTTTGTTTCTGCCTAACAAGCTTGGCATTAGGCTCTAATTCAATTGTATTTTGGGCTAAACCAAGATCAAACCCCCTTAAATCCTTATATTCCCATGCAAAAACATAAAAAACTCTTGACATAACTGAACAAAGGACTGTTGTTCATCTTTAGTACATACCTTTCCCAATTTCAGTAGTTTATCCTTGAATATATCCACTGCCTCATAGTGGTCTTGCTTCACAGTCATGCTGTACTTGTCTTTTTTGAACTAATCATCTAAATTAAACACTGATTCTAGTGTCACTAATCCCTTGGGCAGCTTGTTAGATCTCAGCTGCACAATCTGATTATCAAATTGCTGTTGGTACTTATGTTGATTATTAGCTACAAATTCAGCTTCTACACTCAAAAAACTTAAAATTTGCTCATCGCTATCAAGGACTTGCCACGAAATAGTATTGTTAGGTACATATGGTCTAACAACCACTTTGACATATGGCTGTACCTCTATGTTATGAATCTGATTTGGAATCTCAAACTAAGATCCCAAAGTAGCACGCTTATTTGCATACTTATTTTGGGTTCTAGGAATTGAAAACAGATTAAAAGCATCAAAAAATTTAATTGAATCCCAAACTCTATACTTGTACTTTTTGAGAAGATCATTTTTAGTAACATTCAGATTCCTAACTTGGTTTACAATTAGCTCGGAATCACCATAAACTTGTAAACATTTTATACCTCTTTTTTGAGCCCATTCTAAACCATGAATCAGGGCCTCATACTCAGCCACATTGTTTGTGTAGCTGAAAGAGAACCTCAATGCTGCATAGTATTTGTCTCCTTCAGGTGGAATCAACATGGTCCCTCCACCAGCTCTTGTTTTGTTCCTTGATCCGTCAAAGTACAGCTTCCAAAGCTGATTTTCTTGCTGTTCAAACTGACTTTGGTCTTTAATCATATTAGGAATCACCGCATCAGGTTCCTGTATCATATAAATGCCTAATCCTACCTCATCAGTGTGACAGAAAGGGTCATCTTCATGATCTTCAGTTGCTTAGTCATCTAAATTTATATCTGGTGCAGGAGCACCAAGGGCTCAGAGCCCATGTATATATTGCACATTTTTGGTGTGATGTGAAATTTTCTTATAATTGCATTTTGGCATGATAAGCCTTGGCGGGAAGAAGTTTTTGCTTATCCAAAGTGGGTCATCGGTGTGAGCCTTGGCATCGGGCTGAGGAAATAATCGTGAGCCGACAGTGTATCATCTCACCGATCGGGGTGATAAACATCGAGTTTCACCGATGTGGAGTTGGCCAAAGGCATCGGCGTGAGCATAAGCATCGGGCTGAGAAATTGATCGCGGGCCGACGGTTGAAGGTCATACCGATCGGGGAGACTGTGGTGAGGTGTCGCCGACAAGAAATATCGGCGTGAAATGCACCGTCGGGGAATTTGTTAGAGGCTTCACTGATAGTACTGGGTCAAGCCGATAGAAGGAGTGCATCGGCGTAAGTGTTCCCATCGGCGAGGTTGGGAAATGTTTGACCGACGGTATTAGTCTCGCCGATAGTGCAGTTTGAAGGAGCCTTTGAGGCCATCGGAGTAAGTATGTATATCGGAGGACAACGGAGGAGTCACCCCGACAGTATAAGTCTGAGCGATGGTTTCTAACCATCGGAAAGAATAGCATATTGGTGAAAGAAATTAGGAGGTGGCCGATAAGAGAAGTGTTGCCGACGGTAATGGGAATATCTATTTCGGTAAGATATGGATGTGATCTTGCCGATAATGAAAAATGCACATGTTTAGGTGATGTATGGGCCTTGCAATGGAATTTTAAAAGCTGAATCGACAGTTGGAATACCAACTGTTCTGGAATTGGAACCGTCCTGTAACGGACATGGAATACTTATAAAATGCAGCATTCTTTCTGTATGAGGAGGAGCAGAAGAAACGAGAAAAAGATTTCAATTGGAGAAGCATTCTGATGTAAAGGCAATTTTTGAATAAGAATCAAATTCAGTAGTTCGATCATTTGAGTATTTCTTTTCTGTTTTCAGTTTACTATTCTGAAGTAGATTAGTCCTTTCTGTTTCTATAGTTTTGTTCTCTTTTGCAAACCATGACTCTGTATTGATGATGCCTCAAGTTCCATTGTACAGTATGGAGGCCATCTTGCAGAGCCATGCTTTTTGTTTGTTTTTTTTTGTGTGGTGGTCGGATTGCCGGCTAGAGGAAATGCATGCTTGTTCTAGGCGAGCTCAGTGAGGAGTCCGGCTAGATAGACAAGTAGGATAAATAGATTTCCAGAGCTGGAAAAGTAGAGAGAAAGAAAGTGAGCACCAAGCAGTCCAGACCCTTGAATAGAGTGAGAAGGGTGGGCAACGAGCTCAGAAAGTTATGTGCCATTGAGGCAGTATCTGGGAAGCAGTGAGGACAATGTATGTGTCCCACACCAAGCAGAGAAGTAGAGTTTTCCATCTCTGCAAGGAGTATGTCTTTTAGCACTTTGAATTGGTAGGAAGGCTAGTGTTGTCAACAGTCTTGTACACCTACAGGATGCAGAGCAGGCAGCCTAGAGTCCTCCCTATCAATATCTTCCATAGGTGCACTGGGATTTGGGCTCATGGATTGATCCTACTGCCCATGGGTGATGTAGAGGTTAGCATTTATTAGGCTGGGGACATAGGGCTCAACATGATCCTTTGCAAGTGGTTCAGATTGTATGGTTACTTTTGTACCATATCTTGTTCTAAAAAATAAGTGGGACCAATCAGAAGATAAAAACTCACCCAATTTGGTAGTAAACTCCCCAGAAAGGCATGTAACAAAGCTAGGTGGCAGATCAATGATATAAATGTCCTGATGGATGGCAAAATTAGGACAAGCATGCAGTGTAAGTGGTAGATTTATAACTATTCCTACAGTATTAACAACAAACCCATCTAGCTGGACCACTCCTTTTGAAAGGGGCTCATAAACCAATCCTAATGAATCAGCTAGACTCTTGGGCATGATGGAACTGCTTGCTCTGGAATCTATCATGCAGTTATGAACAAGCTTGTCACTAATAATCAGACTTAGGTAAAAAGGAGGAGGTTTTACCTCATTTGCTGGTTGTCCACTCTTAATTTCTGAGTTGTTGGCGAGTATAAATTTGGCCTTTTCTTGATTAGAACAATTAGAAATTGATAGTTCAGCCAATGCCTCTTGTAGCAGATTCTTTTGGCCATGAATACATAATGCATCCATTACTGACATACTCACTGTAGCTTTCTTAAGATGATCTACTATATTGAAAGAAATAGGATTTACCTTTTGCTATCCTTTCACAGTAGCAGCATCATTTTGTCTTTGAGAGGGTTGTGTTTGTACTTGTGACTAATTTTGTCTAGGTACAACTTGTCCTTTTTGAAGGATCTACACCTTTTGTTGTACTGTGGGGGCATCTTGTGATGGAAAAGTCTAAAATTTATCTCTCACAGGCTGCTGTTGTACAACTACAGCTTGCTGGTTAAGATCTGTAACCCTCTGCTTTGACCTGGTGTCGGCTGAAATAGGTGTATTTTACTGATTTTGGCCTTGAGGGTAATTCACACCGCAGAAATTAGTATCTTGCCAGTTCATTAAGGCCACATCAGTATTATTTTGTTGAGCTGAAACTTCACCAAAGGCAACTTCCAAACTTGCATAACTATTCTGCACCATAAGAGCTTGATTTATTACACCATTTGTACATGCAACTTGATTATGGGGTTGGTGACATGGATAACACTAGTCACTATCTTGAGCTAAGTTGTTATGAGTGGGTACAAGCTCTTTCAAAGTACTGGCAGCATTAGGATTATAGGATTGGAAAGGTCGAGGGTTGTAATTTCTTCTTTGACCTTGAGGATCAGCTTGGAAAGGTTGCCTATTCTGCTGATCAGGCTGATACGGGGCTTGGTAAGGCCTATACTCTTGACCACTATGCTTCTTAAAACTTACCAACTCATTTGCAATGGTTTTTAGTGTGTTATTAAGCACTTGGAATTCTTGGACTAGAACAGTGGCTTCTTGGGCTGCGGCTTGGTTTCCTATTGCTGGAATAGCTAGGACAACAGCCAAAGGGGGAACTACCATGGGCACAGGTGGCTAGATTTCTAGAAAAATGGGTAAAGGAGGCCTTGGGGCTATCTTCCCTACTTGTATAAGGCAATTTTCTTCTCTAAAAACAACTTCAAAAGAATCAGGAAGGGTGGATCCTCCCATAGATTGGATCATTACAGAAATTTCACTATTCAAAGATTTAAGATAAAACAAAAATGTATGCCTTGGAAGAGGCTTTACCGTTGCGGGGATTCTATCCCAGGTCCTCTGAAATTGGTCATTGAAATCTGCCATGTGTTCATGGGGGGCTCTTTTGATGGTGCTCAACTACTCTAGCAATGAGAGGTGGTCAAACTTGTCCTCGAAATGTTTGTGCAATCCATCTCCCAGGTCATCCCATGATGCTATTGAATTCTCTGCAAGACTTCTAAACCATTGCAAAGCCTTCCCTTTTAATGATGTAGCCAAGAGTTGTTGGTAGGTGGTGACTGATCAAGAAAGTACTATACACTAACCATGTATCCTTGTCGGGGTTCGGGGGTGCAGCCCCCGTAAAATTTTTTTTAGAGCCGATATAAAAAATCCTATTTTTGTGGCCGACATAAGAAAACCCTAATTTTGTAACTGACAAAAAGGCTTGATAAAAAGCGGCTAAGGGTTAAGGTTTTGATATATTGTATTGTAGCATTTGCAACGGTATTGAGTTGCAGGGATTGCTGGTTGTAATCGATTTGATTTACTGGATAATAATATTGGACTCTCTATTTGGTGGATGTAGCCCGAGTTTGGGTGAACCACGTTAAAACTTGTCTCTCGTTGTTATTAATTCTATGTATTTCTATTTCTCTGTTTAATCTTTATTTGCATTTAATTGATATCTTCTGCCGGCTAACCCTAACAAGTGGTATCAGAGCGGGTTGTGTTCGATTATCGTCTACAGGAAGGTCTCACGGTTCAGTGGGAGCAATGGCGGACGAGGGAAAATTGAAGGTCGATAAATTCAATGGGCAGAACTATCAGTTATGGAAGATGCAGATGGAGGATTAACTCTATCAAAAGGATTTATGGATGTCGTTGGAAGGAGTAGCCAAGAAATCAGCAACAATGTCTAATGAGGATTGTAATCTTCTTGACAGAAAGGCACTAGGAACCATTTGGTTGTGCCTGGCACCATCGGTGGCATTCAATATAAGAGAAGCGAAGACAACAGATGGTCTGATGAAAGCTTTGGCTAAATTGTATGAAAAACCCTCAGCCTCAGATAAGGTATTTCTCATGAAGCGTTTGTTTAATTTGAAAATGGTTGAAGGTGGATCTGTGACAGGTCATTTAAATGAATTTAATACGATTCTCAGTCAATTGACTTTTTTAAATGTAAAATTTGATGAAGAAGTTAGAGCTCTCTTGATATTATGTTCATTGCCTGAAAGCTGGGATAGTTTGGTAATGGCGGTTAGTAACTCTGTTTCTGGTTCAAATACCCTAAAATTTGATGATGTTGTTGGTGTTATTCTGAGTGAGAAAATTCGTAAGAAAAGCTCAGGTGGATCTACATTAGGCAGTGTTTTGAATGCAGAAAGTAGGGGCAGATCAAAGGAGAGAGGAAAAGGTTTTGGAGGTCATGGGAAGTCACGAGGAAAATCAAAGGACAAAAGATCCCAAACCAGAGGACAAAAGGATTGCTAGTACTGTGGGAAACTAGGTCATCTAAAGAAATATTGTTGGTCTCAGAAAAATAAAGAAAACATAAGAAAACCCTATTTTTGTGGCCGACATAAAAAATCCTATCTTTGTGTCTGACATAAGAAAACCCTATTTTTTGTAACTGACAAAAAGGCTTGATAAAAAGAAGCTAAGGGTTAGGGTTTTGATATATTGTATTGTAGCATTTGCAATGGTATTGAGTTGCAAGGATTGCTGGTTGTAATCAGTTTGATTTACTGGATAATAATATTGGACTCTCTGTTTGGTGGATGTAGCCCGAGTTTGGGTGAACCACGTTAAAACTTATCTCTCACTGTCATTAATTCTGTGTATTTCCATTTCTCTATTTAATCTTTATTTGCATTTAATTGATATCTTCTGCCAGCTAACCCTAACAAGAGTTTGATTGCTACATTTTCTTGGGTAACATTATGTACTGAACATCGAGTTGCTACATCTTTAATGTGTTCAATAGCTATTGTGTGGTCTTCTCCAGTGAAATATGGCAGTCCTTTGAGGGCTACAACTAGAATGTCATCACGTTGGGCAAATTGTAATGGGCTGCCTCTGTTAAAAGACACAAATGCGAATTGCCTAGCCCTTATGGGTATTTGAACTACCAGCATCAGACTTCTACTTCTTTGTATTGGATTTGGAGGATTGAGGGCAACGGGTAGTGGTCCTTCAGGAGGCTCTATTGAGGTCTCTAAAATCAACGCACAACCTAATCTCTTCATTCTTTTTCCTCACAAGAACAAGATTCGAGACCCAAGAAGTATGCTTGATCAGAAAAGTGATACTTCCCTTGATCAACTTGGTTAATTCGTTAATCATCAGAGGCTCAAGTTTTAGATTTAAAGGTCTTTGTTTCTGCCTTACAGGCTTTGCACTTAGCTCTAACTATATAGTATGCTGGGCAATTGAGGGTCAAACCCTTTTAGGTCTGAGTAATCCCAAGCAAACACAACCTCAAATTTTTGACAAAGAGTAATAAAAGCTCTCCTATCCTTAGGTGGACAAATTTTACCAATTTTGAGAAGATTACCTTTAAAAATTTCTAGCTCCTCGTAATGTTCCTCTTTGACCTGCATGCCAATTTTTCTCTTTTTCAGCTGATCATCAGTACCAAAAATGGATTCCAAGGTTACCAATCCTCTGGGCAGCTTATTAGTCCTTAACTGAACAACTTGATCATCATCATATTGTTGTTTGAGTTTGTTCTGATTCATCATAGAAAACTCATCCTCTTCTAAGAGGAAATGCAGAATCTGCTCATCACTCTCAAAAACTTGCCGATGAATGTTATTATCAGGGATAGAGGGCCTATCAACTATTTTCACATGAGGCTGTACCTTTTCTCTTTGAATATCACTGGGGATATCAAACTGAGCCCTAATCGTAGCTAACCTATCTGCATGATAGTTCTGATTTCTTGGAATAGAGATTAGATTGAAAGCGTCAAACTCCTCAATCATATCCCATACCCTATGTTTATCGTATTTCAAAACATCATTCTTTGTAACATGTAGTCCCCTCACTTGATTTACAATAAGTTCACTGTCCTCATACACCTGCAAACAGTCAATTTTCCTCTTCCTTGCCCACTGCAAACCTTAAATCAACCCTTCATATTCAGCAGTGTTATTTGTACATGAAAAAGTGAAACGAAAAGTAAAATAATATCTGTCACCTTGTGGAGACACAAGCATTGCACCACCACCAGATCCATTCCTATTTCTAGAGCCATCAAAGTACATTCTCCATACTTCATTTTGTTGTTCTATCTGTTGTTCTGCATCCTTTACAAGGTTTGGAATTGTTGTTTTAGGTTCATGCAAAATATAAACTCCCATACCAGTTTCTTGAATGTGTCCCTCAGGATCATCTACAGTATTTTCTAAGGCCCACTCCTTTAACAGTACTTCTGGTATACTTTCAGCTTGTAGTTCTTGAGTAGCAACAAGCTCAGGATCATCAGAAATAACGTAATTTGCATTAACAACACTCGGGACATAAGGCTCTATGTGATATTTGGCAAGCAATTCAGATTTTATGGTCACTTTCGTGCCATATCGGGTCCTAAAGAACATGTGGGACCAGTCTGAGGATAAATATCCTCCTATTTTGGCTGTGAATTCTCTTGACAAACACATGGCAAAATGAGGAGGTAAATCTATGATGAACACTCTAGAGAAATGGAAACATTTGGACAGGTATGCAGAGTGAGACCTAGATCTTTCATCACACCTACAGTGTTAACAACTGTGCCATCTAGCTGGAGCACACCCTTCTCAAGGGGCTGGTATTTCAATCCTAATTGGTTTGCAATCTGTTTTGGCATTACATAACTACTTGTACCACTATCCACCATGCATTTATGTACTAACCTGTCTCCTATTATTAATGACACAAAAAATGGAAGTGGTTTAGCACTCTTATTTGGCTATTTACTGTTGTCCTGGGATGAATTGGTAAGAATAGCCCTAGCCGGGTTGACAGTTGCATCATTTGACACTTTTAAATCAGACAAGGCAGATTGTAACATGTCCTTTTGACCTGGGATGGCTAGGGAATCCCACATAGACATTGTCACATTCATTTTCTTCATATTTTCAATGATATTAAAAGGTGGAGTGACGTTTACCTTTTGATGTGATTTTGCAGCAACAATATCAGCCTGCAAATGAGGCTGTTCCCTGGCAGTTGCTTGAGTATTCCTTTGTAAAATATGGGGAATCTGGGATGTAGAAGGATCAACAGGTCCCTTTCCTTTATTTGTTGCTTGATCTATCTCATAACCCCTCTTTTTAGCTCTCGTATTTGCTGCAACTGAAGTATCGTCTTTGTTTACGCCACATAACTCATCTCCCCCCAGTTAAGGAAGGCAGTATCATTCTAAGGCTGTTTTTGCTGCTATACAACTCCATCATTTAGTGTGTTTGGCTATGAAACTGCAACATTTTGCACCATTAGAGCCTGATTTATCACTCCATTTGAACATGTTGCCTGATTGTGTGGCTGATTGCATGGAAAACACCATTCATACTCAGCTGCAAGGCTATTCTGAATAGGGACAAGGTCCCTAACTGCATTAATGGGCATGAGATTGTAAGGTTAAAAAGGCCTCTAGTTCACATTCTGCCTGGTACCCTTGTAATTGCTTTGATATGGAGGCCTATTAGCTTGGTATGGCTGGTTTTGCCTTTGATAAGGTTGATTTTGCCCTTGACTATGTGGCTGATAATGCTGTCTGTTCTAGGACTGCTATTTTTTGATATTCACCAGATCATTCCCAAAAGTTTGCAAGATATTCTCTATTTTTTGTTGGCTATTTTTGATCTCTCTTAACTCTTGTGATGAGCTAGAAACAACAATCTCAGGATTGGCAGTACTTGGCAATGTTGCTGTAGCAGGTAAAGGGGCAAAATATGGAATCAGCAAAGGCATTGAAGCTTGAATCTTGGGAAAAATGAGCACTGGTGGTCTAGGTGCTATTTTCCCATCCTGAATCAGGTTGTTTTCTTCTCTAATAGCTATTTCATATGCATCAAGTAAACTTGTACCTCCCAACGATTGTATCATTACTGAAATATCACTATTTAGAGCTTTCAAAAAATACAGAAATGCATACTCTGATGGAGGCCTTACCATGGTAGGAATTCTGTCCCATGTCTTCTAAAAATGGAAGTTGAAATCCATCATTTGCTCCTGGGGAGCTCTCTTTATTGTAGTCAGTTGTTCAACTAGCGATAAGTTATCTGACTTATCTTGAAATTGTTTGTTCAACTTATCACCCAGATCATCCCAAGTTCCAATGGTTTGCACTGGTAAACTCCTGAACCACTGTAATGCTTTTCCTTTAAATGAGGCAGCCAGCAGCCTGATGGCTACATTTTCTTGGGTGACATGATGAACACCACATAGAGAAGCTACATCTCTAATGTGCTCGATTGGGGTAGTTTGATCCTCCCTAGTGAAATAGGGCAGGCTCTTCAAAGCTGCCATGGGTATATTATCATGCACTGTCAAGTTCAATGGGTTGCCCCCATCAAAAGCCACAAATGGCTGATTTCTTGCCATTGGAATAGTTGGAGGTAGGTTTCTTGAACCAGTATAGGAACTATAGGTACTACTGGCCTGAAATTGGGTGGGGTTGATTGTATTCTTTTTGAAACCGGAGTCCTTACCATAGTTCTACTCTGTCTTCTAGGCGGAGATAGCTACAAATAATCAAATGAACTTAAACTTTGAGTTTGAATTTTTCTCATAAAATGTATGACAACACTGATCTACTTATCCTTTCTTAGTATGAGTCACCAGATATGCTCAAATGCCTCTTAAAAGCTTGATAATGCTGGTAGCATATCATAACCAGCAATATGATTAAAACAATAAACACTGTTCAGACTCGAACAGATTGGTCCCACCGGGCGTGCCAAAAACTGTTATCACCCAGACTTGCACCCTTGCTGGGTTGTAAAAAACTTGGCAATCTGGAGAAACATGGGATCTTTCCAGGTTTGTGGGTCACCTAAATTGGAAAGAACCTTCGGAGAAGGCCGGCTTCCTATCTGGCTATCACCTAAAATCTATTGGATTTGCATAGGAAAAGGGAGAAGGAATGCTTTTAAAAATGAAAGATAAAACATGAAAACTTGAAAATAAGGGTGATTCACTAGGTTGAATATAAGAACCCTGATAGAACTGAGAAAAACACAACCAGATACAGCAAGTAGATATACATAGATTCAGATGATTCTAGTAGAGGTAAGAAACAAAATGGTTGAGAGGAACAAAACGTTCATAGACAATCATTTGCAGATTCACACTAAACTAAAAAAATAGTAAAAGAGGTAAAATAACTTGCATATATTCAATAAGAAGGCATGGTTACAGTAGAGGAATGCTCTTGTTTGGAATCAGAAGCATAGATCTCCTAAATCTTCCAATGTCCAACCTTTTTTACATCTCATTTTTATGCATATATAGCATTTTGCATTTTGACCTAAGTTGGTTACAATCAATTCGTCCCATGGGCTCTGTCAGAAAATATTTGTGTCTAAAGGGAGTGCCAACCTACAAGAATTCATGGCATAAAATATCTAGAATAGGGGAAGATGGAAGATATTTTGAATCTTCAATGTGAGCTGCTGAATCATCGACCTACACCCATAAATGCAACAAATATCTACATCTGCATATGCCAAATTGGTCGCTGAAATGTCTAGTCAATCAAGCATGCAAATCCAGATCATAATTTGAAAGTGAGAAAAATCCCCTCAAAAGCTTGCCAGATGAAAGAGGAGGCAAAAACAAGCACTTTTGCCTTTTGAAGCATGTTGAAATTCACCAGGATGAAGGAGATATCCATGGTCAAAGTTACAGTCAATTACGTCTTGTAATTGTATACTGTTATATCTTGCCATTGTATATACAATTGCAACTGCACTTTTAGGTTCACTTGGTGCAACATACAAAGTCTCCTTCACTTTCGCCTTTTGCATATTCAAGATTTGCATATGCGATTGTATGTACCTTTGTATCTGCTTTTGTATATGCCATGACACATGTCATCACCTGATTTGCTACTGCACTGAAACTGAGACCCATCGCTAAACATTTGCATGCTTTATCGACCATTGGAAAAACCTTAAACTGAGCAGCTTATGCACTAAGTCTCACCGAAATCCTTTGTATGTGACCTTTTGTATATCTGATTGTATATGAGATACAATCGCATATACATATAATGCGGAACTCAAAGGATTATCAACCAGAATGAAATTTTGAAATAGGTTCGGCCTTGTATCTTTTCTTTTTGCATATTGGCATATACATGCACTTCAACATACAATTGCGGACCCCACCACTGAGTTTGCCAAATTTAATTTCCCTGTTGGGTCTGCCTTTTATATTGCCTTTGTATCTAACCTTTGTATATCGCATATACGATGCAAAATATACAAACAAAACTGCATACAAACATTGTACCTTTATAAACCAAATTGCATATTCTTTTTGGGTCCAGGCTTTGTATCTCAAAAATGTATATGCCCTTGCATATAGGATTTGTATATGCAAAGATACAATGCAAACATGCATACAATAGGTGGACCCCAACCTTTGTATCTCCCCCTTGTATGTTGCCTTGTATATACAAGGATAACCCGATGTACATTCTCTTTTGTACATGACCAAGATACAAGGAAAAATGTAATTGAGATACAATTCGACCAAATGACAGAAAACCCCAAAACAAGGATGACGTCATCATCATATACATGAAAAATGGCTAAGTATAAAACTGAGAAATCTCTGCGATGGAAGGCACTTGAAGACAAAATATTTCTGAGTTTTTTTGGGTTTTCGCAAGGATTCTCCAGGCGAGATTTTGGGATTGTTTGGAAAGGTAGAGCATGGGTAATTGAAGGATTTAACCCTTTTCTCCTTCTATTTAGGCTTTCTCTGATCGGATTTCTCTGATAGAAGGAGAGAAACAGAATATTTTGTGGTCAAGTAAAATATGACAACAGATCTATTTAAAAGATCTTTTATAACATGACATTGGATACTTTTAGTTGAACTGACTATCTCACACATGGATCTATGATGTTCATGATAAACAGAGGCAAATGTGACCCACTTCCTGTCACTCCTGAGACAGGAACAACAAAAATCTCTTTTATAATGGCAAAAGAATTTGATGAGAGTTTGAGCTCCATTTGTACACATGATCTACTTGATTATCCTATTTTGATCATTACTATTCTGTACTCTGTTTTAGATATTATTGAGCTGTCTCAATGCTCATTTATAACTCTCACTTCTCTAATGACTATTGAAGCAATAATGACAGATGTTTTTATGCATTGGATACTTTTAGTATGAGTTTAGTTCATCCTTATGGTTTCACTTCATTTCTTGAACTGCAGTCGTGAGTGTGTTCTGTTCTCGAAACCAATGCATCAGATTGGTTTGATCTCTATTCCATCTCATCCCCTTTGAGATTCATGGGTAGCATGGTGGGCTCAACCCTTGTGGGAGCCCATTTGACACCACATGTTGATTGGTCTTCAAACAGCTACATGACTTATCCTATACCTGCACATGAAACAAATAGATTAGGTAGAACAGTGAAGTTCAATGATTGTTTCATTTTCAATTCCTTTGTATCTGATCTAGTGCATTATAGGCAATGTGTTATGCCTCTTCTCATAGGCACATAGGGAAATCATAACCGGAGCTCTAACAGATCTTTTTCCAATTTTTTGTAGGTTCTTCTTGGAGATCAGGAGCAAGGACAACATGCATCCTCGGAATCGAAGACACTACAATGTAATGATGGCTATGATCCTTCTCTCCTATCCTTAGATGCATAGTATATTTCTTATATTTGCATTCGTTCATCTATTCCCAGGGCTTGTATGGGACATTTGATTTATCATTCCTTCATTCAATGCAATGTTTATTTCTTTTGATGTATTTTATTTATAAAATGAATAATCATTGTAGTGAAATGAAATAACTTATCTCTTATGCACCTTTCTACAAATGAATGATAATCAGAAATCTTTCTCTTTTGTTGAACAACTGAACTGTAATATCATTGAAACACTCCAACCATGCAAATAACCTATAACAAAAAATGTTAAAACCTTCACTCTAAAAATGAACTTGTTGTACTAGCTCTACCAATTTGAGCTGTAAGTGAAAAATAGTAACATTTCTGGCAACTTCCACTATATGCTTGCCTACTAAGCATCATGACCAGTTGCCTTAAATTGTCTATTGGGCATTGAGTCATACTCTACTCTTCTCAAACTTAGAAAACATTGAAACTTAGCACTTCAACCAATCCAAACAACAACAAGAAACAAAAACAAACCAAACTGAAAACAAACTAGAAGGCCCTGGTGGCCAGAAAACTTGTGTGGCAACACTTAGGGAAACAAAAATACTGAAAGTAAATGTGCATGAGCACTTATTAACTACAACACTACTCTACTATGATACAAGGTAGTACTTATCTTCAGAGGTAATGTTTGAGGTGGATCCCATTAACTGGGTGTTAGTAATAATTTATGTATGGGGTTTTGGGTCAGATCTCCTCCCAAAAATCCAAAAATCCTGACACATTTTGGCCTTTGCAGTTGTTAAAAATGCCAGAATTCAGTTAAGGTGCAAGTCAAAAAATGTTGTGGCAGGTTAGGAATCCCTATCGGTCCCTAAAAATTGATGATAAAAATGAGTCGGATGCATTTCAGATACACATCGGGTTTCAGTTTCTATGTCTGAATGTTTCCGAGAGTGGCTAAGGGTTTCACTTTGTCGTTGCTGTGGAATCCACCAAGTGTCGAGCCCCTGTTCAGGTCGTATTTTTGTTTCTAAGTGATAACTCTAACGCAGAGTGTGCCACGTAGCAGAAGCTGTGTCCATTCTATTTCTAAGTTGATCGCGCGGAGGGTGCCACGTGTTAGCTTCCGCCGAAGTTTCGATAAAGTTTCTTTTATGTTTCAGAAGTCGAAGTTTCAATAGAGTTTCTAAATGTTTCTGAGAGTGCCACGGAAGGCACCACGTGGAGGCACCCGAGGGACACAGGATTGGTAGCTCAGAGCCCTGCGGACTGTGCCAAGTGGCGGCCTCCGCCAGTGTTTCTAATAGACTCTCAAAGTTTCATGGTTTCCGCCAGTTTTTGAAAGACCCTTAATGTTTCTCAAGGCAATGTGGAAAGCGCCACGTGTCACTTTCCGTGAAGTTTCTTAAAGAGTTTCTAAGCAGGGGCGGAAGATGCCATGTGTCCCTTGCGGTTGCTGACAAGTGTCAGCTTCCGAGTTAGTTTCCTTTTTGTTTCAAGTTTGGCACAGACGTGGTGGCTCCCTGTGTTGAGTCCCTGCGGCTGCAGAACTTGCCAAGTGGCAACTTCCGCCTGAGTTTCAAAGAGCCCCTTTTAAAGTTTCAGTGTGGCGGAAGGCGCCAAGTGTCACTACGCGGGGGCATTCTTTATTTGTTGCAATGGGTGCACAGAATGCACCATCTGTCCCTTGTGCTCCCCGCAGAGCGTGACACGTGTCAGGATGCCACGGGACTTTTCTTTATGTTGCAACGTTCAGTGAAACAATGAGGTGGGCCCCAGCGTATGTATGAAATGTGTTAGAAAGTGACGCGTGGCGGAGGGTCCCAAGGGTCTCTAATGTTTCATGAGTGTCGCGGATGCTGCCAAGTGTCACGGTCTGCAAGGTTTCTAAAGTTTCTTTGTGTTTCAAGAAGTGGCCGTGGAAGGCGCCATGTGGCAGCTTCCGCGGGCTTGCCCCTGTCTTCCTTTTGCGATGGCGAGCGGGGGGTTGTGGGCCCCGCTTCTTTTTGTGTCTCAAGTTTCAAAGCCGCGGATTGCGACAGCTGTCACTTGCGGAGGCCACTTAAGCGTGAAGACACAATATGTTTCTGAGTGTTGCAGACGGTGCCAAGTGTCGGCATCCGCATGAGTCCCTGTAATGTTTCTAGTGTTTCTCATGAGGAGCGCGGAGGGCACCACGTGGCGGCTTCCGCGGGAGTGTCTCGAGAGACTCTTTATTGTTTCAAAGGGGATGCGGAAGGCGCCAGGTGTCAGCTTTTGCGTGTGTTTCTGGCAGGGGCTTCTCAAAAGGTAAAAGGATAAAACGGACCCAGTGATGGAAACTTGAGGTGTCTGCGTGGCACGTTTTTGTTGGTTCGTGACTTTTTAGCTTTTTTGGGGGCTGTTGGATCTCAGCGACTAGTAGACATGATCAACGGCCATGTTTTGATCTTGTAGCAATGGGTTTTTCCCGCGTTTCTGCAACCATTTTTAGGCGGGAGAAACTCCATGGGCGCACTGTTGCTACATTTCTAGAGGCTGCGGGTAGATGAAACAGTAATGGTAGTTTATTGCAGAGGTATGGGTCAAGTGGATAGCTCAACCACCTGAATTGATGATGCATGTCCCTGAGCGGCGGCTCGAGTCCCAATCTCACCTATTCCCTCCTCCTTGTCCCTCTGCTGCATTACCTCTTTTGAGCGCATTTTTAGTGCATTGTATCTGGCAGATTTTTTTTGTCTGGCCATGTAATTAATTTGCTGGGTCCATCTTCTTGCTATTTAAGGAGGACTGTGTGACCCATTTAAAGGTTGTTGAAAGTTGGACATTTTCTGGCTCTGTAATACAATACAACTGATTTGGTTGCTCAGTGCAGTGGATTTTGTGAGTTTATGAGTCTCATGTCTTATGTTTTATGCATAGACTTACTGGTTTCATTGTTGTTTTAGATGAATAATGCTATACTGCATGTGTTTTGTTATCTATCTCCTGTATTGAATATACTCTTCTTTTGAATCTGGATATCTAAGGGGTGTCTTGGGTTCTAGGATACAGGTTTACTGTATTGAATGCTTGATCTTTTAACCTCTGCTCAAGGGGTAGATTAAAGTGTTTTTAGATTGAGTGTTGGGAAGGATATATTGCAGTAAGGATATCATAAGTAGAGATAACTTGATACTCTATTCTGGGACGTATCTGTAAGGCAGATATCACACAAATCCCCTTGAAATCTAGTTTTAGTATGTTTATGCTGAATATTTACATGTGTATGTCTATGACTCCAAGCCCTGGATAGGCACCAATCTAGCTCTGTGTTGAAGTTATACACTAGGTCTAGCTCTGCATCCAAACACAACATCAAAATCAAACTCCAAAACAACCATTAGGACTTTAGAAGTAGTTTAGGACTGAAATCCTCTGTCTACAACTGAATATAGGCCCAAAGCTAGCCCCTTTGTACTTATCTCACAGTTTTGGTCTGCATAAGAGAGGATTTATCTGCTTTATGTCAACATCCTAGCTAATACAAAGATGCATTTCATAGATGTTGAGTAGGGAATACCCCCCTAGGTTTTGCAGAGCTTGAAGAAGAAGAGGAGATAAAAATAGAGTCTATCTCCTATACTGTTGGCCCCTGGCCCAGAGATCCTGTTGATCATTGATGGCTACCTTGTAGGGAAATCTGGGAGTAAGCATCCAGTCTGGGAAAAAACCAACACTGGGATAGATAACACCTCTCCACTCAACTTGGATAACTCAAATGCATTATTTTTTTTGCACTCTGTTATTACATAAGGCCCATCCCAAATTGCATCAAACTTGGAATGCTTTCCCGGGTTGCTTCTCAGTTCATTCCATTTGAAAACTAAATCACCAACAATGAAGCTTCTCGGTCTTGCTCTCTTATCAAAGGAATTCTTCATCTAAGCTTGATGGATTTCAAGCTTTCTTAAGGCCTCTTTCCTGGTTTCTTCTAATTCTATAAGCTGAGCTAACCTTACTACTAAAGGTTGTTCCTCTAGCAGCTCAAGTTCTTTAATGAAAGTCAAAGTTGGTAATTCTACTGAAATGGGCAATCTAGCCTCCTTACCATAAGTAAGCACATATGGAGAACAACTAGTAGCTCTCTTGGGAGTGATCCGATCAGCCCAAAGAGCTAACTTCAACTTCTCGTGCCATGTTCTCTGGTTGTCTTCAATAGTCTTCTTGATGATCCTTATCAAGTTCTTATTGGTGGATTCCGCTTGTCCATTACCCTGTGGGTAATAGTTAGAAGAAGTATTCAAAAAGATGTTATATTTGATAGACCAATCTGAAATCCTCAAACCAACAAAAGCTAAACCATTGTCAGAGATAATTGAATCTGGTGTACCAAACCTTGATACCAAATCCTGATAGAAACTTAAAACAACAGATTCATTTGCTTCCTTCAAAGAAACAACCTTAGTCCACTTGGTAAAATAGTCTGTAGCAGTCAAAATCCACTTGTGACCTACACTTGAAGGTGGGTTTATTGGTCCTATGAAATCAAGACCCCATTTTGTAAATGGCTATTCAACTTTGATAGGATGCAGAGGTAAGGCTGTAAGCCTTTGCTTACCTACAAATAATGAGCATTTTTCACATCTTCTTACCCAAGAAAATGCATCTTTAAACAAGTCAGGCCAGTAATAACCAGTCTGGATAACCTTCAAGGTAGTTGTCCTTGTTACAAAGTGACCTCATGAAAGTCCATTGTGAAACTCTTCTAATAGTCTATTAACTTGATCTGGTTCAATGCATCTCAGAAATACACCATTAAAATCTTTCCTATAAAAAATACCATCAATGATAGAATAAGGAGTAGCTTGTAACCTAAAATATCTTCTTCCTGCCCTATCCAAACCTTTGGGGCATTGACCAGTCTGCAGATAGTGCATTATCTGTTGGACCCAGCTGTTTGTAGGAGCTAGTACACCAGTTGGTTCACTATTATTCAACACTATTTCTGCATTCTCTTCATGTTCTTGGCTGTGACCATTTCCAGCAAGTTGCTCACATAAGCCCTTGCCCCTAATCATCTTAGTTACCTTAATATCAACATCAAATTCCATAACCTTGGTTATCCAACCACCTTTTATCATTTATATCTCTGTTAAGTAAAAAGCTCTTAACAGTTGGGTGGGCAACCATTAAATGAATTCTGTTATTGGACAACATATGTCTAAACTTCTTGAGACTTCTAACAACAACAAAAACATGCTTCTCAACAAAAGAATACTTTATCTCATAGTCATGTAGTACCTGGATGAAAATAACCACTAGTTGCTCCAAGCCTCCATCATTTTGTTGGCACAACATTGTTGAAATGGTATTTGCACCTCCAAAAGTATATAAAATAATATCCCTCTCATAATTAGGATTAATGAGGGTAGGGGCAGCTGTAAGAGCTTTATTGATCTGCTCGAAGCTTCCTTTTCCTTCCTTAGTCCAACTGAAAGGTATGTTCTTCTTTAACATGGCAGTGAGGGGTTGTAACAAAGAAGCAATGTTCAGAATAAATCTCCTCACAAAATTAATACTGCCAAGAAAGCTCTGCAAGCCTTTCTTATGTGCAGGCAGCGGTATATCTAGAATTGTAGACACTCTTTTAGGGTCAATAGAAACACCGTGCTTTGAAACAATATGGCCAAGGAGTTTACCTTCATAAATTGAAAATATGCACTTTTTTGGGTTCAAGGAAACTCTAAACTCTCTGTATCTCTAAAAAATCTGCTTCAAGTGGTCAAAATGATCATTAGAATCTTTTGAAAAAATTGTTATGTCATCTAAATATACTAGCACTATTTATTCATAAGGCCATGGAAGGCCATATCCATTGCCCTCTGGAAGGTTGCCCCTGCATTGGACAAATCGAATGGCATCTTCTTGTAGGCCATAATACCCCACTTAGTCGTAAATGCAGTTTTATATTGGTCTTCTTCCTTCACCAAGATCTGATTATAACCTGAATAGCCATCTAACAAGGAAAATCTATCAGAACCAGAAACAGTTTACAATATTTGTTCCATTGAAGGAAGGGGGTAGTGGTCTTTCAATGAAGCCTGATTTAGATCACAGAAATCGACACAAAGTTGAATCTCCCCATTCTTCTTTTAGACTGGTACTAAGTTGGAGACCCATGATGTATGCTTGATTGGGAATATTATGCCGCTCTCAATTAACTTGTATAGCTCAACTTTCATTAGATGCTCAAGTTTTGGGTTAAGGGGTCTTTGTTTCTGCCTAACAAGCTTGGCATTAGGCTCTAATTCAATTGTATTTTGGGCTAAACCAAGATCAAACCCCCTTAAATCCTTATATTCCCATGCAAAAACATAAAAAACTCTTGACATAACTGAACAAAGGACTGTTGTTCATCTTTAGTACATACCTTTCCCAATTTCAGTAGTTTATCCTTGAATATATCCACTGCCTCATAGTGGTCTTGCTTCACAGTCATGCTGTACTTGTCTTTTTTGAACTAATCATCTAAATTAAACACTGATTCTAGTGTCACTAATCCCTTGGGCAGCTTGTTAGATCTCAGCTGCACAATCTGATTATCAAATTGCTGTTGGTACTTATGTTGATTATTAGCTACAAATTCAGCTTCTACACTCAAAAAACTTAAAATTTGCTCATCGCTATCAAGGACTTGCCACGAAATAGTATTGTTAGGTACATATGGTCTAACAACCACTTTGACATATGGCTGTACCTCTATGTTATGAATCTGATTTGGAATCTCAAACTAAGATCCCAAAGTAGCACGCTTATTTGCATACTTATTTTGGGTTCTAGGAATTGAAAACAGATTAAAAGCATCAAAAAATTTAATTGAATCCCAAACTCTATACTTGTACTTTTTGAGAAGATCATTTTTAGTAACATTCAGATTCCTAACTTGGTTTACAATTAGCTCGGAATCACCATAAACTTGTAAACATTTTATACCTCTTTTTTGAGCCCATTCTAAACCATGAATCAGGGCCTCATACTCAGCCACATTGTTTGTGTAGCTGAAAGAGAACCTCAATGCTGCATAGTATTTGTCTCCTTCAGGTGGAATCAACATGGTCCCTCCACCAGCTCTTGTTTTGTTCCTTGATCCGTCAAAGTACAGCTTCCAAAGCTGATTTTCTTGCTGTTCAAACTGACTTTGGTCTTTAATCATATTAGGAATCACCGCATCAGGTTCCTGTATCATATAAATGCCTAATCCTACCTCATCAGTGTGACAGAAAGGGTCATCTTCATGATCTTCAGTTGCTTAGTCATCTAAATTTATATCTGGTGCAGGAGCACCAAGGGCTCAGAGCCCATGTATATATTGCACATTTTTGGTGTGATGTGAAATTTTCTTATAATTGCATTTTGGCATGATAAGCCTTGGCGGGAAGAAGTTTTTGCTTATCCAAAGTGGGTCATCGGTGTGAGCCTTGGCATCGGGCTGAGGAAATAATCGTGAGCCGACAGTGTATCATCTCACCGATCGGGGTGATAAACATCGAGTTTCACCGATGTGGAGTTGGCCAAAGGCATCGGCGTGAGCATAAGCATCGGGCTGAGAAATTGATCGCGGGCCGACGGTTGAAGGTCATACCGATCGGGGAGACTGTGGTGAGGTGTCGCCGACAAGAAATATCGGCGTGAAATGCACCGTCGGGGAATTTGTTAGAGGCTTCACTGATAGTACTGGGTCAAGCCGATAGAAGGAGTGCATCGGCGTAAGTGTTCCCATCGGCGAGGTTGGGAAATGTTTGACCGACGGTATTAGTCTCGCCGATAGTGCAGTTTGAAGGAGCCTTTGAGGCCATCGGAGTAAGTATGTATATCGGAGGACAACGGAGGAGTCACCCCGACAGTATAAGTCTGAGCGATGGTTTCTAACCATCGGAAAGAATAGCATATTGGTGAAAGAAATTAGGAGGTGGCCGATAAGAGAAGTGTTGCCGACGGTAATGGGAATATCTATTTCGGTAAGATATGGATGTGATCTTGCCGATAATGAAAAATGCACATGTTTAGGTGATGTATGGGCCTTGCAATGGAATTTTAAAAGCTGAATCGACAGTTGGAATACCAACTGTTCTGGAATTGGAACCGTCCTGTAACGGACATGGAATACTTATAAAATGCAGCATTCTTTCTGTATGAGGAGGAGCAGAAGAAACGAGAAAAAGATTTCAATTGGAGAAGCATTCTGATGTAAAGGCAATTTTTGAATAAGAATCAAATTCAGTAGTTCGATCATTTGAGTATTTCTTTTCTGTTTTCAGTTTACTATTCTGAAGTAGATTAGTCCTTTCTGTTTCTATAGTTTTGTTCTCTTTTGCAAACCATGACTCTGTATTGATGATGCCTCAAGTTCCATTGTACAGTATGGAGGCCATCTTGCAGAGCCATGCTTTTTGTTTGTTTTTTTTTGTGTGGTGGTCGGATTGCCGGCTAGAGGAAATGCATGCTTGTTCTAGGCGAGCTCAGTGAGGAGTCCGGCTAGATAGACAAGTAGGATAAATAGATTTCCAGAGCTGGAAAAGTAGAGAGAAAGAAAGTGAGCACCAAGCAGTCCAGACCCTTGAATAGAGTGAGAAGGGTGGGCAACGAGCTCAGAAAGTTATGTGCCATTGAGGCAGTATCTGGGAAGCAGTGAGGACAATGTATGTGTCCCACACCAAGCAGAGAAGTAGAGTTTTCCATCTCTGCAAGGAGTATGTCTTTTAGCACTTTGAATTGGTAGGAAGGCTAGTGTTGTCAACAGTCTTGTACACCTACAGGATGCAGAGCAGGCAGCCTAGAGTCCTCCCTATCAATATCTTCCATAGGTGCACTGGGATTTGGGCTCATGGATTGATCCTACTGCCCATGGGTGATGTAGAGGTTAGCATTTATTAGGCTGGGGACATAGGGCTCAACATGATCCTTTGCAAGTGGTTCAGATTGTATGGTTACTTTTGTACCATATCTTGTTCTAAAAAATAAGTGGGACCAATCAGAAGATAAAAACTCACCCAATTTGGTAGTAAACTCCCCAGAAAGGCATGTAACAAAGCTAGGTGGCAGATCAATGATATAAATGTCCTGATGGATGGCAAAATTAGGACAAGCATGCAGTGTAAGTGGTAGATTTATAACTATTCCTACAGTATTAACAACAAACCCATCTAGCTGGACCACTCCTTTTGAAAGGGGCTCATAAACCAATCCTAATGAATCAGCTAGACTCTTGGGCATGATGGAACTGCTTGCTCTGGAATCTATCATGCAGTTATGAACAAGCTTGTCACTAATAATCAGACTTAGGTAAAAAGGAGGAGGTTTTACCTCATTTGCTGGTTGTCCACTCTTAATTTCTGAGTTGTTGGCGAGTATAAATTTGGCCTTTTCTTGATTAGAACAATTAGAAATTGATAGTTCAGCCAATGCCTCTTGTAGCAGATTCTTTTGGCCATGAATACATAATGCATCCATTACTGACATACTCACTGTAGCTTTCTTAAGATGATCTACTATATTGAAAGAAATAGGATTTACCTTTTGCTATCCTTTCACAGTAGCAGCATCATTTTGTCTTTGAGAGGGTTGTGTTTGTACTTGTGACTAATTTTGTCTAGGTACAACTTGTCCTTTTTGAAGGATCTACACCTTTTGTTGTACTGTGGGGGCATCTTGTGATGGAAAAGTCTAAAATTTATCTCTCACAGGCTGCTGTTGTACAACTACAGCTTGCTGGTTAAGATCTGTAACCCTCTGCTTTGACCTGGTGTCGGCTGAAATAGGTGTATTTTACTGATTTTGGCCTTGAGGGTAATTCACACCGCAGAAATTAGTATCTTGCCAGTTCATTAAGGCCACATCAGTATTATTTTGTTGAGCTGAAACTTCACCAAAGGCAACTTCCAAACTTGCATAACTATTCTGCACCATAAGAGCTTGATTTATTACACCATTTGTACATGCAACTTGATTATGGGGTTGGTGACATGGATAACACTAGTCACTATCTTGAGCTAAGTTGTTATGAGTGGGTACAAGCTCTTTCAAAGTACTGGCAGCATTAGGATTATAGGATTGGAAAGGTCGAGGGTTGTAATTTCTTCTTTGACCTTGAGGATCAGCTTGGAAAGGTTGCCTATTCTGCTGATCAGGCTGATACGGGGCTTGGTAAGGCCTATACTCTTGACCACTATGCTTCTTAAAACTTACCAACTCATTTGCAATGGTTTTTAGTGTGTTATTAAGCACTTGGAATTCTTGGACTAGAACAGTGGCTTCTTGGGCTGCGGCTTGGTTTCCTATTGCTGGAATAGCTAGGACAACAGCCAAAGGGGGAACTACCATGGGCACAGGTGGCTAGATTTCTAGAAAAATGGGTAAAGGAGGCCTTGGGGCTATCTTCCCTACTTGTATAAGGCAATTTTCTTCTCTAAAAACAACTTCAAAAGAATCAGGAAGGGTGGATCCTCCCATAGATTGGATCATTACAGAAATTTCACTATTCAAAGATTTAAGATAAAACAAAAATGTATGCCTTGGAAGAGGCTTTACCGTTGCGGGGATTCTATCCCAGGTCCTCTGAAATTGGTCATTGAAATCTGCCATGTGTTCATGGGGGGCTCTTTTGATGGTGCTCAACTACTCTAGCAATGAGAGGTGGTCAAACTTGTCCTCGAAATGTTTGTGCAATCCATCTCCCAGGTCATCCCATGATGCTATTGAATTCTCTGCAAGACTTCTAAACCATTGCAAAGCCTTCCCTTTTAATGATGTAGCCAAGAGTTGTTGGTAGGTGGTGACTGATCAAGAAAGTACTATACACTAACCATGTATCCTTGTCGGGGTTCGGGGGTGCAGCCCCCGTAAAATTTTTTTTAGAGCCGATATAAAAAATCCTATTTTTGTGGCCGACATAAGAAAACCCTAATTTTGTAACTGACAAAAAGGCTTGATAAAAAGCGGCTAAGGGTTAAGGTTTTGATATATTGTATTGTAGCATTTGCAACGGTATTGAGTTGCAGGGATTGCTGGTTGTAATCGATTTGATTTACTGGATAATAATATTGGACTCTCTATTTGGTGGATGTAGCCCGAGTTTGGGTGAACCACGTTAAAACTTGTCTCTCGTTGTTATTAATTCTATGTATTTCTATTTCTCTGTTTAATCTTTATTTGCATTTAATTGATATCTTCTGCCGGCTAACCCTAACAAGTGGTATCAGAGCGGGTTGTGTTCGATTATCGTCTACAGGAAGGTCTCACGGTTCAGTGGGAGCAATGGCGGACGAGGGAAAATTGAAGGTCGATAAATTCAATGGGCAGAACTATCAGTTATGGAAGATGCAGATGGAGGATTAACTCTATCAAAAGGATTTATGGATGTCGTTGGAAGGAGTAGCCAAGAAATCAGCAACAATGTCTAATGAGGATTGTAATCTTCTTGACAGAAAGGCACTAGGAACCATTTGGTTGTGCCTGGCACCATCGGTGGCATTCAATATAAGAGAAGCGAAGACAACAGATGGTCTGATGAAAGCTTTGGCTAAATTGTATGAAAAACCCTCAGCCTCAGATAAGGTATTTCTCATGAAGCGTTTGTTTAATTTGAAAATGGTTGAAGGTGGATCTGTGACAGGTCATTTAAATGAATTTAATACGATTCTCAGTCAATTGACTTTTTTAAATGTAAAATTTGATGAAGAAGTTAGAGCTCTCTTGATATTATGTTCATTGCCTGAAAGCTGGGATAGTTTGGTAATGGCGGTTAGTAACTCTGTTTCTGGTTCAAATACCCTAAAATTTGATGATGTTGTTGGTGTTATTCTGAGTGAGAAAATTCGTAAGAAAAGCTCAGGTGGATCTACATTAGGCAGTGTTTTGAATGCAGAAAGTAGGGGCAGATCAAAGGAGAGAGGAAAAGGTTTTGGAGGTCATGGGAAGTCACGAGGAAAATCAAAGGACAAAAGATCCCAAACCAGAGGACAAAAGGATTGCTAGTACTGTGGGAAACTAGGTCATCTAAAGAAATATTGTTGGTCTCAGAAAAATAAAGAAAACATAAGAAAACCCTATTTTTGTGGCCGACATAAAAAATCCTATCTTTGTGTCTGACATAAGAAAACCCTATTTTTTGTAACTGACAAAAAGGCTTGATAAAAAGAAGCTAAGGGTTAGGGTTTTGATATATTGTATTGTAGCATTTGCAATGGTATTGAGTTGCAAGGATTGCTGGTTGTAATCAGTTTGATTTACTGGATAATAATATTGGACTCTCTGTTTGGTGGATGTAGCCCGAGTTTGGGTGAACCACGTTAAAACTTATCTCTCACTGTCATTAATTCTGTGTATTTCCATTTCTCTATTTAATCTTTATTTGCATTTAATTGATATCTTCTGCCAGCTAACCCTAACAAGAGTTTGATTGCTACATTTTCTTGGGTAACATTATGTACTGAACATCGAGTTGCTACATCTTTAATGTGTTCAATAGCTATTGTGTGGTCTTCTCCAGTGAAATATGGCAGTCCTTTGAGGGCTACAACTAGAATGTCATCACGTTGGGCAAATTGTAATGGGCTGCCTCTGTTAAAAGACACAAATGCGAATTGCCTAGCCCTTATGGGTATTTGAACTACCAGCATCAGACTTCTACTTCTTTGTATTGGATTTGGAGGATTGAGTCTTGAAGGTGTTGATTTCGATCTCCTCACTGGATGAACTGTTCTACTTGCTGATCTACCCCTTCTTGGTGGAGACAACTGTAAATAGTCAAAAGGATCAGAACTGGATCTAGTTTTCATAAGATGGGAACACTAATCTGCATGCAAGGCTAGAGAAATGAGTTGCTAGGTATATTGTAAAAAGACTCCAAAGGCTAGAATGCTGCTGCATATACCAGAACAATAGCTTGAAGATTTAAAAATTCTCTGAAAACACTTTCAGAGTCCCACCGGGTGTGCCAAAAACTGTTGGCAATCAGGATTGCACCCTTAGCAAAGATAAAATTTACTATCCTATTGCAACATGGAAATACTCTCAGATTGTGGGTAATCTATGTTGAGAGTGAATCTCCAGAGTGAGTTGGTTCTCCTTATGATTTTCCTAATCTAGATGACTTGCAGAGGGAAAAGGGATAGAAGGATAACTATAAATAAAACAAATAACTGTAACTAACTCCTAAGGTGATACACCAATTCTTAAACTCTTATAAGATCTTACTCACAATCAACTCATAGAATTATAACTCTCATAACCCCTTGTTTATACCCAATTCATTAATATTTCGCATGAAGGCTCATCTGAACACAACATGCAACCTGAATCAGATAAAACACTTGCATACCCATCACAAAATTCAAGACAAAACAAAGGATAAATGACTATCACAATGCAATATCAAATCAACTCTACAAATGAATCCACAAATGGGAAGGAAAACTACTGCTTTATAGACTGAAAGGAGTAATGAGTACAAAAATATGAAAGTACAACTCTCTCAGTGTGAGAGGAAGACTCTGAAAATATGAACTCTGATCTCTAAAAAAAACTCTAACTCTGACTCCAACTGCCAAAATAAACTAGCTCTCTGCAATATATCCTATTGAAAGGTCTCCCTGAAAGGCTGGGAAAAAACCTCCTAAAAATAGATATGCCAATCCATTTTTGAGCTTCTAAGAAAAACCAAAAAAATAAGCCCTCAAATTGCATCCAAACTGTGCAAACAAACTGCCAAAAATAACTATCAAGTGGCCCCCACCAAAAATTTGCTTTGTCTGCCCAGAAATGCTCAATCTCTATCCATATATGCTCTAAAAGAAAGCAAAATAAAGAAAACAAGATTTGTTTGCTTAATCCACTTTAAACTACATAAAATGACAAAATATTAAAAGCAATTTATAAAGGACATTGCTTTAATATTTGTCTTACAATAGATTGCAGTTTAAATTTTACATCCTTATTCGATTTGATTTTTTGCAAAAAAAATAATACATGGCTTTAAAATTGCCAAGTATATACATTACATATCAATTGATTTTTCTATATGAAAAAATCATAAAAATATTTGGGGCATATTATAGTTTTTGCAAAAATAAAACCTATGATGCTTATCTTCTATTTGATCAGAAAAAATTTCCAAGGCATATGACCGATATGTGATCTATCTCTAAGGGGACCAAAATGGGTTTTAAGCATGAATTCATAAGCAAGGTGTATTCAAGGTGACCATGGACATTCATCTATGATTTACCCCAAGTGATTAAGGGGTCTTATGCATATTTGTTCTAAAGTCATGATGACTTAGGACCTTAATACTCTCGGGGGTATTAGCTAAAGCTTTGAAATTTAAACAAATGTGATAAAAATTACATTCAAGTTAGGGCTTCATCGAAACCCTAATGACAAAACACTTTGAGCCACTAAGAATTCACATTCATTTTGAGTTGCAACTTTGAGAAAATGGAGGTCTGCCTCAGCGCCGCCATAGCTAGGGTTTGGAGCAAAAATTTTGGCATTCCTGAGTCAATTTTCATGCATTCTGACTGGACTTCATATAGAATTTGAAGGTAAGACTATGTCTGATACAAATGTGACTCCTATTCTTGATTTTCTTTCATTTTCTTAGATGAAAATGGCTCTTCCAGCTGCAACCTTAGCATGGTTTTTGATGGATTTGTTTGTGTTTTCATTGATACTCCTTCTTTGTGCTTGTGGCCACCATGGCTGACTGTATTGAGTTTATTCGAGAGCAAAATGAAACAAAAGAAATAGAAATCTTCAGCTTGACAAGGTGATTTTTATTTTGAACCTTACATTGTTTGAATCTCACATGTAAATTGAAGGTTGCGGCCTCTAATGATATCCTGAGCTTGAATGATATAAAAAATCTTCTTTTCTTTCTATCTATGAAACTTCCATTTTGTCCTTAAAACACCCAAGTGGGTTTGAGCACAAGAGTTTTATTTCACCATTCCACCTCTTTTTGACAGGCCATGGCCATATATATTCATTGGTATGAGTTGGCATGTTTGAGTAAACCCATGTCACTTAAATACTCATTGATATGAAAGCATTTTGTTGTTTTACATTTAGTCAAAAAACATCATGAAAGCCATAGTACTTCTACATGACCTCTACTCACTTTGTAGGCTGCAGCTACATAAACGTTTCTCATTTTTTCCCATGTGATCTCACCAGCACATGTTCAAAATACTCTTATCTCTGTATCTGCATTTGTATGAAACCCATGTGGGTATCATCTTTCTGTGAGAAAATACATTCATTTTCTGTACATGATTCTTTGTGCCTCAGGTATATTCATTTATATGTTTATCCTTTTGGAAGGCCGTGGCTATGACTTATTCATTATGGGTTTGCACTTGCCTTTCATGAAAAAGGCCACGGCTATGCACCTATAGCTTGAAATTTTATTTAAAACCCACAGTGGGTTAGACCTCCATTTATTTCCTGTAAATAAGCTTGTTATTTTGAAACCAACAATGGGCTCGACCCATGATGAAGAAACCCCTCTGTATTTGGCTGTGTATAAAAAAATCACATGGGTGTTATTATGCCATAAGTCAACTATAGGCTGTGACCTAGATTTTATTTCCAAGTGTTCTTTGTTGCGACTCAAAAGTGCACACAAGGGTCTTTCACCAATCCTTTCATATGCAGAAACAATGAATTTATGATTGCACTTTTCTTCCTTAGTTGAATCATTTAGGCATAACTGAAGTAACATGATTGAATAATTAAGACCATGTCATTTATATGTTATGACTGATATTCGATCTTTCATGGCTATCATGCATTGATACATACGTCATACTGTAACCTGGCATATGTCACTTGCAGTCTACATCACTGTATATGTAATTCATACTCTTTTATTTCTCCTATGTATCATTTGATATGTTTGTTCTTACTGTAGCATGGAAATGAGATACATGATGAATGCATAAGCTTGACTATCCTCTCTTGTAGATGCTATTTTTCATGTTATATAACAACATATGCATTTATTCATGACAACATAAAAATGTGTATTGTTCCTCTGAAGTTGTATATGAGCATTGAAATTCCACATGTATTCTTGACATTCACAGTTATAACTTCATTGAGATTGATTTGATGAATGTACCAGTTCCAATCTTTCTCTGTATTTTTGAACAATCAAACTAGATATGAGACAATGCATTTGACTGATGTGGCTATATTCAATCTGTAACATGGTGTTGACTTGCTTCATTGCTGCAACTATGATGCTAATGTATACACCTCATACATATCATGTTTAGTGATAACATCTCTTTGTATTTCACTTGGCTGGAGGCAATATGCTTCTGTGTATAGCATTTCTTCACATGTTACCTTCTGTAGCTTTATGATGCATGCACCTTTAAGTTCTCTTTGTAACTATCCTGTGATTGATCATGGCTGTCTATTTTTTTATTCCATCCGTGGATGCTCCTTTCTGTAGCATTTGAAAACACAAAAAATATATCTTGTTAAAGTCACATATGTGATGCTCCAATGGACAATTGTAGCACTTACTTCACCTGCATACACTTGATGACTGATTTTCCCATTGTGATCTATTTAAAAGATCTTTTATGACATGGTATTAGAGAATTTTAGTTGAACTGACTGTCTCACACATGGATCTATGATGTTCATGATAAACAAAGGCAAATGTGATCCACTTCCTGTCACTCCTGCGACAAGAACAACAAAAATCTCTTTCATAATGGCAAAAGAATTTGATGAGAGTTTGAGCTCCATTTGTACACATGATCTACTTGACTATCCTGTTTTGATCATTACTGTTCTGTACTCAATTTTAGATATTATTGAGCTATCTCAATGCTCATTTATAACTCTCACTTCTCTAACGACTATTGAAGCAATAATGACAGATGTTTTTATGCATTGGATACTTTTAGTATGAGTTCAGTTCATCCTTATGGTTTCCCTTCATTTCTTGAATTGCAGTCATTAGTGTGTTCTGTTCTCGAAACTAATGCACTGGATTGGTTTGATCTCTATTCCATCTCACCCCCTTTTATATTTAGGGGCAGCATGCTGGGCTCAACCCTTCAGCTTCAAACATCTACATGACTTATCCTAGTCAGGCACATGAAAAAAATAGATTAGATAGAACAATGAATTTCAATGATTGTTTCATTTTTAGTTCCTCTGTATGTGAATGATGTATATCTGATCTAGTGCATTATAGGCAGTGTGTTATGCCTCTTCTCATAGGCACATAGGGAAATCATAACCGGAGCTCTAACATGTCTTTTTCCAATTTTTTGTAGGTTCTTGTTGGAGATTAGGAGCAAGGATAGCAGGCATCCTCAGGAATTGAAGACACTACAAGGCAATGATGGCTATGATCCTTCTCTCCTATCCTTAGATGCATAGTATATTTCTTATATTTGCACTCGTTCAGCTATTCCCACGGCTTGTGTGGGACATTTGATTTATCATTCCTTCATTCAATGCAATGTTTATTTCTTTTGATGTATTTCATTTATAAAATGAATAATCATTGTAGTGAAATGAAATAAGTTATCTCTTATGCACCTTTCTACAAATGAATGATAATAAAAAATTCTTCTCTTTTGTTAAACAATTGAACTGTAATATCACTGAAACACTCCAACCATGCAAATAACTTATAATAGAAAATGTTAAAACCTTCACTCTAAAAATGAACTTGTTGTACCAGCTCTACCAATTTGAGCTGTAAGTGAAAAATGGTAACAACTACTTTAAAATCTTTTCTTGATTCCCTACTAAAAACTTAGCTTCCTCAAGTAAAAAATTCAGCACTTGCTTATCGCTTTCAAAAACTTGCTAGTGGACATTGTTATCAGGAATAGATGGCCTCACTACAACTTTAATATGCTTCTATAGGTCTTACTCTTTATAATATCACTCGAGATGTCAAACTAAGCACCTATAGCAGCTAGCCTATCAACATGATTGTCCTGACTTCTAGGTATGGATGACAGGTTAAAAGCATCAAATTCCTCTATAATATCCCATACTCTATGTTTATAGGACTTGATAACATTATTCTTAGTTACATGTAAGCCTCTTACTTGATTCACAATTAACTCACTGTCGCCAAAAACTTGTATGCAACTTATCCCTCTTTTCCTTGCCCATTCCAAACCCTGAATAAGACCCTCATATTCAACGGTATTATTAGTACAGTTGAAAGTGAAATGGATGGCCGAGTAATACTTGTCATCCTGTGGGGATACCAACATAGCACCCCCACCAGCTCCATTTTTGGCTCTTGAGCCATCAAAATACATTTTCTAGACTTCATTCAGTTGTTGTCCATCTTCCTTTCAAGGTTAGGAATAACAGAATCTGGCTCATGCGTCATGTAAACACCTATGCCTACCTCCTCAAGGTTCTTATTTGGGTCATATTCAATGTTTTATATTGCCCACTCATCCAAAAGGATGTCAGGAATATTGTCAGTTTGTGTATTTGGCTCTTGGACAACAACATGTTCATCACTATAAAAAACAACATAGTTGGCATTGATGGCACTTGGTGCATAAGGTTCTATATGATCCTTTGCTATTGATTCAGACTTAATGGTGACTTTAGTTCCATACCTTGTCCTAAACAACATACGAGACCAATCTGAGGATAAATAACCACCGACCTTAGCAATAAAATCCCTTGAGAGACAAATGGCAAAATATGGTGGCAAGTCAATAACATAAATATCTTGAGGAATGGAAAAATTAGGATAGGCATGTAAAGTTAGACTCAAATCTTTAATAATCCCCACAGTATTGACAACTGTTCCATCAAGCTGAACAACACCTTTCTGAAGAGATTGATACTTCAAACCCAACCTATTAGCAATTTGCTTAGGCATAACAGAACTACTAGTCCCGGAATCAATCATACAATTATGTACCTGTTACCAATTTTTCAACTACAGCTCAAATTGGCAGAGCTAATTTAATTATTCCATTTTAAGATGAAAAATTCTTAACATTTTTCTGTTGTGTTCTTTTTGCATAGTTTAAGATGCTTGAAAAGAGAAGGTTCAGTTTTATCATGCTTTTGTCAAGATAGAAATGAGAGAATTTCAGTTTATCATTCATTTCTTTGCAGAAGATTCATCATGGATAAGAAGTTATTTCATTTCACATTACAATGTTCATTCATTTTGACAAATGAGATATATACAAGCTAAAAGTATTGCATTGAATGAAAGCAAGATAGATCAAATATCCCACACAAGTCGTGGAAATAGCTGAACCAATGTATCAGAAAGAATATACTATGCATCTAGAAAAGCTAAAGAAATGAAGCAGATAAGATAAACCATATCTATCATTGCCTGTTGAAGTTTGAACTAATCCTTGTTGCAACTGATTCTTCTTCACTCCCGACCTTTGAATGAACCTGTAGTGTTGGAGAGAGATATGTTAGAGCTCCAGATATGATCTATCCTATGTACTTCATCAAGTAGAAACATAATACTTTCCTTATGATGCACATAATTAGTTGATCAAATCATTCATATGTAAGAGAGTCTAAAGAAGTGAAACATCATTGAGCTACATTGTTTTTAAAACTAACATGTTTGTTTCCTGTGTAGGTATAGAAGAAGTTATGTTGCTGGACATTTCAGCATGTGGTGAAAAGTGGGCTTCCACAAGGGTTGAGCCCAGCATGCTACTCTCCTGAATCTAAAGAGTGGATGTGATAGGAATACATATTCATATTGTTCATATCAAGACAAATTTAGCTAAAGGAGTGCTGCATTGAAGTGAGTGCAGTGAGCTTCAAGTTCATTGCCCATCTATGATCATCAGTTCAAGTGATGAAATGATAACCATACATGAGCAATGAACTTGTGTGTGGAAATGAAAGGAACAACAAGGAGTACTCTATTCATCTGGAGCAATATATCATTCATAATAACAAATATAGCCTCAAAGGTGCCAGTTGACTGTGATAGTCATAAGAGGACAACAATACAGCTTGGAACCTAATGTCTCAAGTTACTGCTATGAACTTCATAAGTTGGCTGCTGTTACTTGAAGAGACCTAATGTCTGAAGTTACTGCTTGGAACCTCATTCATTCGTTGGTTTGTTCATAGCAAGTACATGTTCATTGTTCATCGTTCATCGGCAAGGCTTGAACTTCACTTGTCAGGTTCAATGGTTCAACAGGTTCAACCGATGTGATATGTCTATCAGCATAAGGTTAGCCATCGGCTGCTGTTACCCTGATGAAGGCTTGAACTTCGCTCATCAGGTTCAATTGTTCAACAGGTTCAATCGATGTGATATGTCTATCGGCATAAGGTTGGCCATTGGCTGCTGTTACTATGATGAAGGCTTGAACTTCACTCATCAGGTTCAATGGTTCAACAGGTTCAACCGATGTGATATGTCTATCGGCATAAGGTTGGCCATCGACTGAGCCTGTGGTAGGTACTCTGACGGTCTTCTGTTACTCCAATGAAGGATGAAGGCTTGGGCATCGGTGGGACAAGGAACCATCTGTGTGGATGGTGGAGTGGTCTTCGATGGCTTGGGCTATTCCGATGAGGCTTAGACTGGCATCGTCGATAGTCTTATTGAGTGTTCGTGTATGTAAACCAGGATATCAAACTTGAACTGGTGAATGTGGGACTAAAGGTCTCACATGAATACAAACAGTTATGCGACGGTTGGAAGATAGCGATGCTGGGTCAGTTGAAATGAATAGTTAGGGCAGAAGTTCAAAATAGTTTTTCTCTTGAAGACTATGTTATATATAGATTTGGTGAGGTCGTCTATATTGATGATGAGATTCGATCAAATTGTTCATTCTGTAGATGTATAGAGGAAGTGAACTGTGTGTATGATTTGAGAATCGATACTTGAGCGAGAAGGCTAGGATCTTTATTGTAACCTTTCTAAGCTTATAGTAAATAAAGATTGTCTCTCTTGTGGTGGTGGGTTTTTTACCTGGAAGGGTTTTCCCACGTACATATGGTATTGTTCTTTGTTATCTTGTATGTTTATTCTATATTTTCTAGTGTGTTCATCTTTGTATTTGAATTAAACGTTACCTGTCTGCATTATCCCCTTTGAATTGACATTAGGGAAGCTATATTCTGCACCTGTGCTTTCCTTACAAGTGGTATCAGACCCTGGCCAGTTGTGTTATCCTTGTTGGTAGGTTAGGTTTTTTGTGTTAGTTCTATGAGTGGGAGTTCTGTAGAGGTCTATTTTGTTAAATAAGATGGCAAGTGCATCAGGAAAAGTAGACATTGAAAAGTTCAATGGCACAAACTTTGAGTTGTGGAAGCTTAAGGTTGAAGATTTGCTAGTCGATAGAGATCTTTGGGTTGTTGTATTTGGGACTAAACCTTTAGGCATGAAGCAAGAAGACTGGGACCTGGCAGATAGGAAAGCTAGAGGACTGATAAGATTAAGTTTAGCGGATTTTGTTCTATTGAATGTCCATGAGGAGAAGACTGCAAATGCTTTGTGGAAGAAGTTGGGAGATATTTATCAGGGCAAGTCCTTAGTGAATAAACTTTTCCTCAGAAAGAAGTTGTACTCTCTGAAGATGGATGAAGGAGCATCTGTAGTACATCATCTGAACTCATTTAATATGATTGTTGTACAGTTGAATTCTGTAGGTGTAAAAATAGAAGAGGAGGACCGCTGTATGCTTCTGTTGTATTCCTTACCTAACTCATGGGATCATCTTGTGATGGCTATTGGAAGTACAACAACCATGTTTAAAACTAAAGAAGTTGTTGCCTTGCTGTTATCTAAAGAGATGCGGAGGAAATCTTTTGAGATGGCTAAAGAGGCCCTGTCCGTTCGAGGTAGATCAAAGGAAAGAGGCAAGAAGAAAGACAAGAAGTCTAAGTCCAAATCAGAGGGGACATCAAAATCTCCTTGCAAAAAGTCCAAGGTGAAGTGCTGGAATTGTGGGCAGAAAGGACACATCAGAAAAGACTGCAAAGAGGAGAAAAAGAAGAAGAAGAAGAACTTCTCTGACACTGATTCTTCTCAGAGTGATGCTGATGCCTTCATTGCTGCCTTGGCAATGCCTGCATCTGAAGATGTATGGCTGGTGGATTCAGGAGCATCTTTTCATATGACATCTCATAGAGAATGGTTCACTAAGTATGAATTGTACGCTGGTGGGAAGGTGTTCCTGGCAAGTGATTCGACACTAGAAATTGTTGGCCGAGGAAGAGTCAGAATCCAGTTCCTGGATGGCAGAATAAAGGGAATGAATGGAGTATTACACATACCAGGTTTGGCTTGAAATTTACTTTCTGTTAGTAAGCTTAATGATGTTGGAGTGCAAGTTACTTTTGTGAATGGTGGCTGTAAGATGACTAGAGGTTCTATTGTATTGGCAAAGGGTGAATGCATTGGAACTTTATATAGGTTAGATGCTAAACCAGTGTGCTATAATAATGTCTGTAAAATCTGAAAAAGCTACTATTGTAACACATGATGCAAACTCTATGGAAGTTAAACTTCCTGCAGAGAAAATAATGCTCTGGCATCATAGACTTGGTCACATAGGTGAAAAAGGTTTAAAAACCTTGAAAAACAAAAACTTGGTAGATGGGCTGATTGATTGTAATATGGAGTTCGATTTATGTGAACATTGCATATATGGAAAATAGAACCATGTTTCTTTTTACTCTAGTTCTCATAAATCTTCTCGTGTTCTAGACTATGCACATTCTAATGTTTTTGGTTCAGTTGATGTTCCTTCTCTATCTAAATCAAGATACTACGTATCATTTATTGATGATTATTCAAGGAGGGCATTTGTATATTTAAAAAAAAAAAATCAGAAGTGTTCAGTTGGTTTAAAGAATTTAAAAATCTTGTGGAAAATCAAACTGGTAGAAAAATAAAATGTTTGAGAACGGATAACAGTGGTGAATATTGCAATGCAGATTTTGATAAATATTGTATTGATCATGGAATAGAAAGGCATAAGACTACACCTTATACTCCACAGCAAAATGGAGTTGCTGAAAGGTTGAATTGATCATTAATGGAGAAAGCAAGAAGTATGTTGAGTTATGCTGGTCTTGAACAAAGGTTCTAGGCTGAGGCAGTTGCTACAACTTGTTACTTGCTGAATCATTCTCCTACTTCGGCATTGGTTGATAAGATGCCTATGGAAGCATGGTCTGGAAAGAAGCCCTCTCTAAGACATCTTCGTGTCTTTGGCTGTGAGGCATATGCTCATATTCCTGAGGTAAGAAGATCTAAGCTAGATTACAAGGCAGTCAAATGTATCTTTATTGGCTATGGAGTCGGTGTTAAAGGGTACAAGCTTTGGAATCCTGAAACTGAAAAAGTAATTACAACAGGAATGTAATTTTTAGAGAGCTGAAACCTTTGGTTATTGATCCTCAATTGGAGAAGACAGAAGAGAAGAAAGAAACGAGTGTTGTTAATATTCCTTTGACCCCTGTAAAAGAGGAACAACAAGCACCAAGTGTAGATGATTTAGAAGTGAGTTTGAGTAGCTCTAAAGATTCAGATCCAGAGCAAGAACCTGAACCTGCACCTTAGCCGTTGAGGAGGTCTACACGTGAAAGAAGACAACCAAATAGGTATGGATTTTTAGTACTTGATTCCAGTTGTGCCTATGCTTTGCTTACTGATACTGATGAACCTAGGACTGTGAAAGAAGCTATTAGTTTACCTGATTCAGATTCTTGGTTGGAAGCGATGGATAACGAAATGTCATCATTGGAGAAAAATGGAACTTGGGATCTGGTGCCCTTGCCTGAAGGTAGAAAACCTGTGGGCTGTAAGTGGGTATTTAAAAAGAAATATGGTCCAGATGGTAGTATTGAAAAGTACAAGGCAAGACTAGTTGCTAAGGGATATTCTCAAAAGGAAGGTATAGATTATGGAGAAATCTTTTCTCCTATAGCTAAGCTGACATCCATTAGATTTTTGTTGTCACTTGTAGCATCGTATGACTTTGAAATTGAGCAGATGGATGTGACGACAACATTTCTTCATGGGGACCTTGAAGAAGAAATTTATATGTCCCAGCTAGAGCATTTTGTGGTAAAAGGTAAAGAACATCTGGTATGTAAACTTAAAAAGTCTCTTTATGGCTTGAAGCAATCTCCCAGAATGTGGTATCAGTAATTTGATACGTATATTTTATATTTGGGATTTTTGAGATCTAAATCTGATCATTGTGTCTATTATAAAACTGATGGTGATCAGATTCTTATAATTGCACTGTATGTGGATGACATGTTATTCATTGGCAATGGTAAGGGGATGATCTCAGATTTAAAATCTCAGTTGTCCTTGAAGTTTAAAATGAAGAATCTGGGGGCAACGAAGTACATTATGGGAATGGAAATCAAAAGGGATAGATCTAGTAGAAAGCTTTGGCTAAGCCAGAGCAAGTATATTACCAATGTTCTTAATAAATTTAATATGTCTGATTGCAAATAGTTAGTTGTTCCAGTTTTGCAGGGAAAGAAACTATCTGTTGAAGATTGTCCAGAATCTTTGAATGAAATTGACGACATGAAAAAAGTGCCTTATGCAAGTGCTATTGGCAGTTTAATGTACGCAATGGTCTGTACCAGACCAAACATTGCCCAGGCAGTGGGAGTTTTGAGCTGATTTATGGCAAATCCAGGCAAATCACATTGGGATGTTGTGAAGAGAGTTATGAGGTATTTGAAGGGAACTTCTGACTATGCTATTTGCTATCATGGAAACTCAGTTGGATCTCAGAAATCTATCAGCATTTAGGGATATGTTGATTCTGATTGGGCAGGGGATTTTTACAGTAGAAGATCCACCAGTGGATATGTATTCATGTTAAATGGTGGTGCTATCAGTTGGATGAGCAAGCGGCAGGCTGTAGTCACTTTGTCCACAACAGAGGCAGAGTACATGACAGCTACTTGTGCATGCCAAGAAGCTGTTTGGTTGAAGAGGTTGTGTTCTGATGTTGGTTTTGATGCAGGGCAGATACAAATTCATTGTGACAGTCAAAATGCTATTTGTTTGGCAAAAAATCCTACTTTTCACACTAGGACAAAACATATTGATGTCCAATATCACTTTGTTCGTGATATGGTGGAAGACAAAAAGGTAAAGATGGAAAAGGTTGATACTTTGGATAATGTTGCAGATGCCTTAACTAAACCAGTGAGCATGGCCAAGTTCAAATGGTGTTCAGATGAAATGGGTCTTCGTGCCCATAATTCTCTGTAATCATATGAGGATTAAGAGGTAGCAGTAATCTCTTCGACAAGTGGGAGATTAAACAGACCTAATGTCTAAAGTTACTACTTGGAACCTCATTCATTCGTTGGTTTGTTCAGAGCAAGTACATGTTCATCGTTCATCGGCAAGGCTTGAACTTCGCTTGTCAGGTTCAATGGTTCAACAGGTTCAACCGATTTGATATGTTTATCGGCATAAGGTTGGCCATCGACTGCTGTTACTCTGATGAAGGCTTGAACTTCGTTCGTCAGGTTCAATGGTTCAACAGGTTCAACTGATGTGATATGTCTATCGGCATAAGGTTGGCCATCGGCTGCTGTTACTTTGATGAAGGCTTGAACTTCTCTCGTTAGGTTCAATGGTTCAATAGGTTCAACTGATGTGATATGTCTATTAGCATAAGGTTGGCCATTAGCTACTGTTACTCTGATGAAGGCTTGAACTTCGCTTGTCAGGTTCAATGGTTCAACAGGTTCAACCAATGTGATATGTCTATCGGCATAAGGTTGGCCATCAGCTGAGCCTGTGGTAGGTACTCCAACGGTCTTCTATTAATCTGATGAAGGATGAAGGCTTGGGCATCAATGGGATAAGGAACCATTGGTGTGGATGGTGGAGTGGTCTCCGATGGCTTGAGCTATTCTAATGAGGCTAAGACTGGCATCGTTGACAACAAAATTGTTGATGATAGTCTTACTGAGTGTTCGTGTATGTAAACCAGGATATCAAACTCAAATTGGTGAATGTGGGACTAAAGGTCTCACATGAATATGAATAGTTATGTGACGGTTGGAAGATAGCGATGCTGGGTCAGTTGAAACAAACAGTTAGCGTAGAAGTTCAAAATGGTTTTGCTCTTGAAGACTGTGTTATATACAGATTTGGTGAGGTTGTCTATATTGATGATGAGATTCGATCAAATTGCTCATTCTATAGATGTACAAAGGAAGTGAACTGTGTGTATGATTTGAGAATCGATACCTGAGCGAGAAGGCTAGGATCTTTATTGTAACCTTTCTAAGCTTACTGTAAATAAAGATTGTCTCTCTTGTGGTGGTGGGTTTTTTACCCGAAAGGGTTTTCCCACGTACATCTTGTGTTGTTCTCTGTTGTCTTGTATGTTTATTCTATATTTTCTGGTGTGTTCATCTTTGTATTTGAATTAAACATTACCTATCTACATTATCCCCTTTGAATTGACATTAGGGAAGCTGTATTCCGCACCTGTGCTTTCCTTACAAATTCCTCTATAATATCCCATACTCTATGTTTATAGGACTTGAGAACATTATTCTTAGTTACATGTAAGCCTCTTACCTAATTCACAATCAGCGCAGTGTCACCAAAAACTTGTATGCAACTTATCCCTCTTTTCCTTGCCCGTTCCAAACCCTGAATAAGACCCTCATATTCAATGGTATTATTAGTATAGTTGAAAACAAAATGGAAGGCCGAGTAATACTTGTCACCTTGTGGGGATACCAACATAGCACCCCCACCAACTCCATTTCTGGCTCTTGAGCCATCAAAATACATTTTCTAGACTTCATTCAGTTGCTGTTCATCTTCCTTTCAAGGTTAGGAATAACAAAATCTGGCTCATGCATCATGTAAATACCTAAGACTACCTCCTCAAGGTTCTTATTTGGGTCATATTCAATGTTTTTTGTTGCCCACTCATCCAAAAGGATGTCAGGAATATTGTCAGTTTGTGTATTTGGTTCTTGGACAACAACATGTTCATCACTATCAAAAACAACATAGTTGTCATTGATGACACTTGGCACATAAGGTTCTATATGATCCTTTGCTATTGATTCAGACTTAATGGTGACTTTAGTTCCATACCTTGTCCTAAACAACATATGAGACCAATCTGAGGATAAATAACCACTGACCTTAGCAATAAAATCCCTTGAGAGACAAATGGCAAAATATGGTGGCAAGTCAATAACATAAATATCTTGAGGAATGGAAAAATTAGGATAGGCATGTAAAGTTAGACTCAAATCTTTAATAATCCCCACAGTATTGACAGCTATCCCATCAAGCTAAACAACACCTTTCTGAAGAGATTGATACTTCAAACCCAACCTATTAGCAATTTGCTTAGGCATAACAGAACTACTAGCCTCAGAATCAATCATACAATTATGTACCTGTTACCAATTTTTCAACTACAACTCAAATTGGTAGAGCTGATTTAATTATTCCATTTTAAGATGAAAGATTCTTAACATTTTTCTGTTGTGTTCTTTTTGCATAGTTTAAGATGCTTGAAAAGAGGAGGTTTAGTTTTATCATGCTTTTGTTAAGATAGAAATGAGAGAATTTCAATTTATCATTCATTTCTTTGCAGAAGATTCATCATGGATAAGAAGTTATTTCATTTCACATTACAATGTTCATTCATTTTGACAAATGAGATATATACAAGCTAAAAGTATTGCATTGAATGAAAGCAAGAAAGATCAAATATCCCACAGAAGCCGTGGAAATAGTTGAACCAATGTATCAGAAAGAATATACTATGCATCTAGAAAAGCTAAAGAAATGAAGAGATAAGATAAACCATATCTATCATTGCCTGTTGAAGTTTTGAACTGATCCTTGTTGCAACTAATTCTTCTTCGCTCCCGACCTTTGAATGAACCTCTAGTGTTGGAGAGAGATATGTTAGAGCTCCAGTTATGATCTATCCTATGTACTTCATCAAGTAGAAACATAATACATTCCTTATGATGCACATAATCAATTGATCAAATCATTCATATGCAAGAGAGTCTAAAGAAGTGAAACATCATTGAGCTACATTGTTTTTAAAACTAACATGTTTGTTTCCTGTGTAGGTATAGAAGAAGTTATGTTGCTGGACATTTCAGCATGTGGTGTAAAGTGGGCTCCCACAAGGGTTGAGCCCAGCATGCTGCTCTCCTGAATCTTAAGAGTGGATGGGATAGGAATACATATTCATATTGTTCATATCAAGACAAATTCAGCTAAACGAGTGCCACATTGAAGTGAGTGCAGTGAGCTTCAAGTTCATTGCCCATCCATGATCATCAGTTCAAGTGATGAAATGATAACCATACATGAGTAATGAACTTGTGTGTGGAAATGAAAGGAACAACAAGGAGTACTCTGTTCATCTAGAGGAATATCTCATTCATAATAACAAATATAGCCTCAAAGGTGCCAGTTGACTGTGATAGTCATAAGAGGACAACAATACAGAGAGTACAGGTGCAACTACAATGATTAATGTCAAGCCACTGTCATGAAAAAGGAGGTTTTTATGAAGTCTTCAATATATTCTTATGCCAAGTTGCAGTTGTAAAATGAGCATCACCCCATGATATATATTGCTTCAATCATGTGAGTAGTAGCAATTATAAAAATGAGCATCCTTATCATAGATGAATGATAAAATTGATGAGTAATACAGATGGACAGCCATACAATGGCCATGATCAACTACAAAAAAGTCAAACTAATACCATAAAGATACAATGCAAGTTCAGTACACAAGGATAGCAAGAAGAAATCTTAAAAGTGTAGCCATCAAGAATATACAGGAGATCATTGTAAATAATGATTATTTGTGAAGAGATAGCACATGAAGGTATGCAAAATGTAACAGTCATTTCAACCTTGAAAAGCATCAATCTCATAAATCATATTGCTTCAGCCATGTGAATGCATGAATTATCCAACTAATGAGTAGTACATAAATGCTATACTTAGAAATATCTCTGTTATGCAGTGAGCTTGAGAACATATGAATGAGCCACTGCCATAGTAAACAAAAGATGAGCAATTAAGATTGTTTAGAAGGTATATATATAGGCTTCTACAACTACAAATGGTAGTGTCATGTCATCATAAGGACAAGACAGTCATGTATGAACATATCAATTGAACAGATAAACAAAAATGTGACAATGATCAATAATGTATGTTAACACTACAACAAAAGTTATAGAACAACAATGGAATGGAAAATTACCACCTTTTGTTGTGAATGAGGTGTAAGATTACTCCCAAATACATAAACAACCATTAAAAAATAGCCACAAGACAGTCAAGTTGGTGTCATAAAAGATACAATACAATATAAGTGCCAAACTTGGAGCTTTGGAGTAGGGTATACAGATCTCATGGATAAAATATTTGTAACATTTCTAGAAGTGAGTGAAGGTTGTTTCTATCCAAAGTACTAGCACCCACAAGAAATCTTATAGGCAAATATGCTTTACTAGAAGTCCACAGAGAGCTTCAAAAAAGATCCATGCAAGAAATTTGTTCAGGTATGAGAGGGTCAAGCCTGATTTTATGGAGAATATACAAAATGTATTCCTCAGTGCAATGAGTAAATGGGAAGAGCAGAGAGATATCCTTCTTCAACACAAATGCATTGAGATTTCTCTTGAAGTGATGGGGAGAAAAATTCTCAATTTACCCCTTCAGAGGAGGTGAAAGATATTTATAAGTCTTTTCACAATTTCACAAAAGCTCTGCTATCCTTGCCTCTTAATATTCTTGGAACCTCTTACTTCAGAGGAATTCAGGCCAGGAGAGTTCTCATAAAAATGATCTATGGGATTATAAAGGATAGGAGAGAGCATTTGGAGGGGATTCATAATGATCTCTTGTCCAAACTTTTGAGAGAAAACACTTTTACAGATGAAATTACTGCAGATACAATACTTTTTTTGCTATTTGTTGGTTCTGAGACTACAGCCTCAACTATGACATTTGCCATAAAGTTTATCACTGAGAATTCAAGTGCATTGAAGGAGATGAGGGTTGAGCATGACAAAAGTATTATATAGGTGTTCCATATTAAAATGATGAAACCCCAAGGATATGCATAACTAGTTTCTCATGGCCACGACCTACAAAAAATGGAGGATACAGAGCTCAAAAGGTAAGAACTTACATTATTTTGTTTTCTGAGAGAAGATACACACAAAGGCCACATGTTTTTCCCATTTTCTTCCTCCAAAGACTCTTTCATGGTGGCCAAAGGCAAGCAAATCATGAACATGAAGAAAAACAAAATCAAATACATCAGAGGAAAGTCATGGCTGCAGCCGAGAAGACTTGAAATACACTCAAAACAAAGGATTAATATTCAGTTTAAAGCAAGCAAGCTTACCTCTGTGATCTTTTGTAGAGAAAATCCATGGAAATCCTTCAGAGATTGTAGGGAATCGAGGGTTTTCCTTCAAACCCTAACCTCATGGCCATGGCTGGGCAGAGAGCCATTTCTCCAAAAAGTTGAAAGTGTGAAATGAGCCCACAAAGATAGGGCATTGTTTGTTTTTGTGTTAGGGTTACCTTTTGCCCTAAGTTTGATTGTGGTATTTTATCACATCGAATTTATTTTCACATGCCTTGATTAATACCCATTGTGGTATGTTGTTCAGTTTGCATTCACCTAATCCTCATGACTTAGGATATTTCATGCCTTGGGTCCCTTTTGCATATACATTGCTTAGGATTTATGCCTAGAAGGCTCATTTAGTCCCTTGTGAAGATAAGTCATAGGCTCATATGCCTTAGGGATAATTTGCAAATCAAATGGATGACAAGCCTTGGAGGCTTTTAATTTTTGCAAACTATTAAATATACCTTGAGATTTTTATAAGAAAATCAAATACCCATAAAATGTAATATACTTGGCAAGATAAAAACAAAAGCCTTGTATTTTTATTTTTTGCAAAAATCAAATCAAGACAAAATAGGAAATAAAGCTGTGAATCTTGTAAAATAATATTTAAAGCAATATCTTATAAATTGCTTTTAAATATTTGTTATTTTTGTAGTTAAAGCAGAGAAAAGGTAGCTAAGATCTTCTTTTGGATTTGATTTTTCTTTTGGGCGAGATTGGACAAATCTGGGCATTTTGGAGCTTTTTTTGATTAGGTAAAGCCTGATTTTGAGTGGATTTTGGTGGGACCACTTGAGGCATCATTTTGGCAGCTTCTGTTTTCAGTTTGGAGATATTTTAGAGGGCTTTTTGACATCTTTTCAGAGGATTTTGAAAATGACTTGGAGGCTAGCTTTCAGAAAGATTTTTTGTAGTTTTCCTATTTTTCCATCTTTGGAAAAATTAGAGTATATATTTGGAGAAAAAATTAGTTTTTCTTAGTTTTGATTATCTATTTCTTTCTCTTTGGCTCACTTGCAGAGAGTATTGTAGACTTTGTACTCAAATTCTCATTCTGCATGCCCCTTTTAGATTAATAAGATAACAGAGTTTCCTTTCCCATATTTTGTCTCATTTTGCAGTAATAGTTAGATGTTGTCATTGTGATTTTGTCTTTCAAATCCTTTTTATGTCCTATTATTGCAAGTGCATAAAGTTTATATGATGCAGGTTGCATGTTGTGTTTGATTTCAAACCTTCATGCAAATCATTTTTGTGTTGTATGTACAAGTGGGATTGTGAAAATAAATGTTTCAAGAGTCTAATTGTGAGTAAAAGCATTAAAATAAGTTAGAATTTTGTTGAATCATCCTTAGATTTTAGAATTACATTTTCAGTTATCTTTTACCCCTTTTTCTCAGCAATCATTTAGATTAGGTGAAGATACCCAAGAGAGACAACTCACTCTGGAGGTTCACTCCAAGTTTTAGGCAACCCACAGGCCTAGGAGTGTTCCCATGTGTCAGCAGGTAGCTAAGTTGATAGCTTAGTTTGGGTGCATACTTTGTTGATAACAGTACCAACTTATCACCTATGATCAGAGACACATAAAAAGGTGGTGGTCTTACCTCTGGCTTGACTTCTTTACTTGGCTATTCACTACTATTTTGGAATGCATTAGTGATACAGATTGATCTTGCCTAACTGGAACTTCATTGGACATTTTCAAATCTGATAAAGCAGACTGCAATAAATCCTTTTGTCCTGGCATAGACAAAGAATCCCACATGGACATAATGATATTCATTTTCTTCATGTGCTCAACTATGTTAAAAGGTGCAGTATTCACCTTTTGGTGAACCTTTACAACAACATGGTTTTCTTGCAATTGGGCTAATTGGGGTTATTTTCTAGGCTACTCCTTAGTAGTGCCTTGTGTATTTCTTTGCAGTACATGTGGTACTTGAGAGGTAAATGGACCAACAACTTCCTTTTCTATTCTAGGAGCTTGATTAGGCTCTTTATCCACTAACTGTCCAATCTCAAAAGCCCTCTTCTTGGCTCTTGTATTAGTTGCTACTTGAGAATTGTCCCAATTGGCCCCACAAAACTCCTCTCCTTGCCAATTTAGGAAAGTAGTATCATTTGAGCTGGGGGGTAATGACCCCTAACTTTTCTCTGAGATACTCAAAGGTATCTTTAGGCAAAGGATTAATGAAAATGTCTGCAAACTAATCCTTTGTGGGCACATATTCCAACTTTACTTCATTCTCTGTCACCTTCTCTCTCAAAAAGTGATACCTTATTGATATGTGCTTTTTTCTTGAATGCATCACTGGATTCTTTGAAATATTCATGGCACTTGTATTGTCACAAAAATTGCAATTGGATCTTCATACACAACTCTTATATCCTTCAAAGTCTACTTCATCCATAACACTTGAGTGCAACAAAATGCTGCTGCAATATACTATTCTTCTGCAGTTGACAAAGAGATTGAATCTTGTTTCTTGCTTAGCCATGAAACCAACCTATTTCCCAAAAAGAAAGCACTTCCACTTGTACTCTTTCTGTCATCAATATCTCTAGCCTAGTCTACATCTGTATAAGCACTTAGAGTGAAATCATTGTCCTTTGGATACCATAAGACATGATACGGAGTACCTTTTAAATACCTCAGGATTCTTTTAGCTGCCATCACATGTGATTCTCTTGGATCAGCTTGAAACCTTGCAACAAGACAAACTTCACGCATGATATTATCTCTGGTTTGAGTTAGATAAACCAATCCTCCAATCATGGATCTGTATTTTTTTTATCAGCCTTAGGTGATTCATCAGATTTGCTCAACTTGCATCCAGTTACCATGGGAGTACACTCCAGTTTAGAGTCTTCCATCCCAAACTTCTTCAACAACTCTTTCATATACTTAGACTGAGATATGAAGATTCCTTTATTTGATTGATTTATTTGCAGACCTAGAAAGAAATTCATCTCACCAAACAGAGACATCTCAAACTCTTTTTGCATTTCACTAGCAAATTTCATACACATACCTTCATTGCCTCCAAAGATGATATCATCAACAAAGACTTCAACAATCAAAATTTGATCACCATTAATCTTGAAATAAAGATTACTGTCAGCAATACCTTTATTGAACCCTAACTGCAATAGGTACTTATCCAACCTTGCATACCAAGATCTAGGAGCTTGCTTGAGTCCATATAAAGCCTTCTTCAATCTGCACACAACATCAGCTTGCTCTAATAACTTAAATCTTTCTGGTTGCTCAATGTAAACTTCCTCTTCCAACTCACCATTCAGGAATGCAGACTTCACATCCATTTGATACACTTTAAAATTTTTGTGGGCTACAAATGCCAAGAATATTTTGATTACTTCAATCCGAGCTACTGGAGCAAAAGTCTCTTCAAAGTCTATTCCTTCAATATGAGCATATCCCTTGCACACAAGCCTTGCCTTATTCCTTACAACCTCTCCATTCTCATTTAGCTTATTCTTGAAAACCCATTTGGTTCCAATAACATTTTTGTTAGTAGGTCTAGGAACTAATTCCCAAGTATCATTCTTTTCTATCTGCATCAGTTCTTCCTCCATGGCTTTTACCCAGCTTTCATCATTGCAGACATCATTCACAGTTTTTGATTCAACCATTGAAAAAAAATAGTAATTCACTTGTTCTTCTGCAGCTCTTTTCCTTGTCAGCACAAACTTGTTTTTGTCACCTATAATCTGATCTTTAGAATGATTTATCCTTACATACCTGGGAGTCTTGATAACACTTTCCGGAGCCCCTTCTTCATATTGACTGTCTTCTTTCTCATCATTCTCTTCATTCACTATAGTCACTTGTTCATCTAGTTCATAGCAACTTAGGTCTGATCTTCTTTCCTTGCCTTCATCCACCTTCACATTTGCACTCTCAATGATCTTTTTGAGCCTTTTGTTGTAGCATCAATAAGCCTTACTCTTGGTAGAGTATTCAAGGAAGATTCCTTCATCACACCTTGCATTAAACTTTGGACTAGATCTTCATCTCTCCTGATATAGCATTTTCTTCCAAAGATTTTAAAATATTTTACTGTAGGAATTCTTCCATACCACAATTCATAGGGAGTTTGAGTACCATTACCTTTCACTTGAACTTTGTTTTGAATGTATACAACAATATGAATAGCCTCTTTCTAAAAGACTTCTGGCAGATCTGCTTCCTTCATCATTGTCCTAGAAGCATCTTGAATAGTCCTATTTTTTCTTTCTACAACTCCATTTTGCTGAGGAGTCCTAGGTGCAGACAACTATCTCTTTATCCCATGCTCTTCATAGAAATTTTTGAATTCATTTGATGTGAACTCACCTCCTCTATCAGACCTCAAGCATTTTATTTTCAACTCTATTTCATTCTCAACCATTGCCTTGAAAGATTTGAACTTCTCTAGGGCTTCTGATTTGTCTCTTAGAAAAGTAACCCAAGTCATTCTAGAATAATCATCAATAAGCAACATGAAGTACCTGTCACCTTGTAGACTTCTCACCCTTGTAGGACCATAGAGATCTGTATGCACTAGATCCAGCAAACCGATAGAACATTGTTCTTTGCTCTTGAAACTTGTCCTTGTCTACTTTCCCAACTGACATTCCTTACAAATTACATTGGAGGGTTTCACAAGTTTTGGTAAATCTCTCATAGTTTGGCTTGAACTTATCTTTACTAGATTATCAAAGTTTATATGACACATCCTTCTATGCCACAACCAACTTTCATATGCCTGGGCCAGTAAATAGTAATCATTAGTTCCTCTTAATTGATAGATGTTACCTTTTGTCTTTTCACCGGTAGCAATCACAGTTCCAGAGCTTTCCATGATCTTGCACCCATTGTCTTTGAATCTCAGATCATATCCTTTGTCACACATCTGACCAACACTCAAAAGATTATGCTTCAACCCATTCACATATAGGACATTGTTAGTATTATGCTTTCCATCAAATGAAATAGATCATTTTCCACAAATCTTACCAGCTGCATTATCTCCAAACCTAACCAGTCCTCCATCATACTTTTCCAAACTTACAAACTTACTTTTGTCACTGGTCATGTGATGTGAGCATCTACTATTAATAATCTATTCATCCTTATCTTTCTCAACCTGAACAACCAAAGCACTTTATTTCCACTGGTTTTTCTTCCTTCACACAACTAGCAGAATTAGTAGACACATGATCTTCTTGAATAGCAATAAATAGGCATTCATTTGCACCAGTACTAGCATCAATAGATTTATTATCAGTCACACCTTCATCATCAAAATCTCTAACACAGTAGCATTTCATTGGAACCCTAGGCCTGCTCTCATATCTTTTCTTATTTATTTCAATTCTTTTAGGACATCTGGAAGCATAATGACCTAATTTACCACAAGAGAAACATTTGAAAGGTAATTTACCTTTGAACTTATCAGAGCCTCTTTATAACCTTTCAACAAAGTTAGCTTCAATTTCATCAATGTCATTATCCACCTTGTATTTCTTAGCTCTGGAAATCTTTTTTGAAGTACTGGCTTTAGAAGCTGATTCAACTTTTGGCAGGGCATTGTTGGATCTAGGGCATACAACTGAGAGGGGGGGGGGGGTGAATCAGTTGTATAAAAATTCTTGTTCTTTCAACACTTGATTCTTTGTTGTTAGTTAGCAGCATATCAATTAATCATCCATGAAAGCATAATACATAAACACAAGAGCAGATAAGTATCAACACATTGAACACCAAGATTTTGACGTGGAAAACCCGGTTAAGGGAAAAACCACGGGGTGATTAACCCAAGAATTATTCTCTGTTAGAAGAATAAAGAAAAATGAATGGCACATGCCAATTAGGGCTCACTGCCCGAGCACACTGCTCACAAAGAGGCCCACTGCCTACAAGGAGACACACTGTCTACAAAGTGATAAAAATCACAGTCTTGAACTGGAGAATGACATCTCTACCATGTCTGGATCAGTTCCAATTAAGCCCAAAACCTCTGTTCTGCCTTTCGCACTTCTCTTCGCTATGCCACACTCATCCACACACACCACACCTTGAAATGAACTCACAGACTGTTATTTATACAAGACATCGACTTAGGATCAAACATCTAAGTCGGCAAACAATCATAAGAGTATCCGCAAGATGAATAACACATCCGGTCGGCCACCACAAGAACATTCGCAGGATGAACAACTCATCCGGTCGGCTAAACAGAGCAAGAACTTCATCCGGAAGAATAACTTCAATTCTGGGCTCTACTATCAATGCGGATCAACAACACAACCTCAACACGATCCAGAAAACTTCACAAGCCTGCCTGAATGTCCGGATACATCCGCACTTCCTTTACTTGCTGGAATCTCTTGTCTTCCTCATCCGGAACTTCAAGAACACAGTCTGTCGCCACTGTATAAGGTACTTCCGGACCTCCAAATCATACACAACTCGAGATGGCACATCACAAGGACATCCCAAATACTCTTTCCAATCTGTAGATTAGGATTGTACAATTCCGGACCTCACCGGACCTTTCTGTGATCCTCTGTCACCTCTAAGCACTTGCCGGAACCGGTTTCACACAGACAGCCATAACTTCTTCAGGTCTTCATGCGGACCTCTGAAAACTTGACTGAAGCATCTCAAGACTCATATCTGCAAACCCTTTAATCCGCATCCTCCGGTTTTCAACCTATCCAATATATTTGCCTTCTTCTCATCACTGTTCTTCACTGTTCCTGACTGAGGGTAATTTTCTCAATATCCTCAACACACAGCTCATCCAATCCTTCTTGTCAATGTAATATGAGTATGTTGACATCAATGACAACACTGGTTCACCTCATACTTGCAACAATCTCCCCCTTTGTCATTGATGGCAACATATGATGTGAAAAACCATCAAGACAAGAACTTCTCCTTTCTGTCACAGCTCCCCCTATCAACAACAGCTTTTTACATGTCTTCTCTCCCCCTTTGATCATTAACCACTTGTTTTTCACATGTCTTCTCTCCCCCTTTGACATCAATGGCAAAGGGCTCATACTTGCAATTCTAATACATCAGAATCATACCAGCTGCTCCCCCTTAGTAGCAGCTCCCCATCATCAATCCGGATCACAAGATATGACTGTGATATCCACCGGACTGATGCACATCAGTGCATCTTAGTTTATCACCGGAGGGGCCATGACCCCTAACTTCTCCCGGAGATATTCAAAAGAGTCCTTGGGAAGAGGTTTTGTAAAGATATCTGCAATCTGATCCTTGGAGGGAACATACTCCAATCTGACTTCTTCCTTGTTTACTTGTTCTCTCAAAAAGTGAAATTTGATAGATATGTGCTTAGTCTTAGAGTGCAATACCAGATTCTTAGAAATATTAATTGCACTTGAATTATCACAGAAAATTGTGATAGGCTCCTCATATTCAACTTTGATGTCTCTTAGCATCTGCTTCATCCATAAGATTTGAGTGCAACTACCTGCTGCTGCAATGTATTCTGCTTCAGTTGTAGACAGAGATATTGCATCTTGTTTCTTGCTTAGCCAAGAAACCAATCTCTTCCCCAAAAAGAATGCTCCACCACTAGTGCTCTTCCGGTCATCCACATCTCCTGCCCAATCTGCATCTGTGTAAGCATGAAGAGAGAAATCCGGATCTCTAGGGTACCATAGACCATACTCAACTGTTCCTTTCAAGTACCTAAAAATTCTTTTGATTGCCATAACATGAGATTCTCTAGGATCAGCCTGGAATCTTGCCACAAGACCAACAACCTACATTATATTTGGTCTAGTTTGAGTGAGATACAGCAATCCACCAATCATTGATCTATATTTTGTCTGATCTGCCTTTGGAGAGTCATCATCTTTGCTTAACTTGCATCCGGTTGCCATAGGAGTGTTCATAGGTTTTGAGTCTTCCATACCAAATTTCCTTAACAATTCTTTCACATATTTGGTCTGAGAAATGAAGATCCCTTCTTTTGTTTGAGTAATTTGCAGACCCAAGAAGAAATTCATTTCACCAAGCATAGACATTTCAAACTCACTTTTCATCTGATTTGCAAAAGTTTTGCACATACTATCTCTTCCTCCAAAAATGATATCATCCACAAACACTTCAACAATCAATATGTTTTCATAATCAATTTTGAAATATAAGTTACTGTCAGCAGTACCTTTGTTGAATCCAATCTGCACAAGATGCTTATCCAACCTTTCATACCATGCTCTTGGGGCTTGCTTCAATCCATACAAAGCTTTCTTCAACTTGCAGACCATATCATCATTATCAGACAATTGAAATCCATCCGGTTGTTCAATGTAGACTTCTTCTTCCAGATCACCATTTAGGAAGGCAGACTTGACATCCATCTGATATACCTTGAAGTCTTTGAAGGCAGCAAATGCAAGAAGTAATCTGACTGCTTCAATTCTTGCCACCGGAGCAAAAGTCTCTTCAAAGTCAATTCCTTCTATTTGAGAGTAGCCTTTGCAGACCAATCTAGCTTTGTTTCTGATTACTTCACCAGCTTCATTTAGTTTGTTCCAGAAGACCCACTTGGTTCCAATTACATTCCTGTCTCTAGGTATGGGAACAAGATCCCAAGTATGATTTTTCTCAATTTGCATCAATTCATCTTCCATTGCTTTGGTCCAGTTTTCATCATTGCAGGCTTCATTTATTGTTTTAGGTTCAATCTTTGAAATCAGACAACATTCATCCTGATTTTGAGCAACATTCCTTCTAGTTTGTACACCTTTGCTTTTGTCACCTATGATCTGATCTTCAGAGTGGTTCAGTCTTACATACCTTGGAATTTTGGGAGTATCCTGCACTGCTGCTTCTTGATCAGGCTCATTCAAACCTATCTCTTCTTCCTGATTTACCGGATCAGGCTGACTCTGTCTCACCGAAGAGGATTGAGGTCCTTGAACACTGTCTTGGTCATCTTCATCAAACTCATAAAATCTTGAAGGCTTCTCAATTCCTTCATCAACTTTCACATTGGTGCTTTCTATCATCTTCCTCAATCTCTTATTGTAACATCGGTATGCTTTGCTTTGAGTGGAGTAACCCAAGAAAATTCCTTCATCACTTCTAGCATCAAACTTTCCTAGATCTTCATCTCTTTTAATATAACACTTGCTACCAAATACTCTGAAATATTTCACAGTAGGAGTGATGCCAAACCAGAGTTCATAGGGGGTCTTACCGGTGTTGTTTCTGATTTGAACTCGATTGAGAGTGTAGACTGCAGTGCTGATAGCTTCCTTCCAAAACATTTGAGGAACATTTGCTTCCAACAACATTGTCCTGGCAGCTTCCTGAATGGTCTGGTTCTTTCTCTCAACCACTCCATTCTGCTGTGGAGTCCTAGGAGCAGACAACTGTCTCCTTATACCCTGCTTCTCACAAAAATCAATGAACTCACCAGATGTAAATTCACCACCTCTATCAGACCTTAGACACTTTAGTTTCAATCCGGTTTGATTCTCTACCATAGCTTTGAAGATCTTGAACTTCTCAAATGCTTCTGATTTTTCTTTTAGAAAGGTAACCCACATCATCCGGGAATGATCATCAATTAACAACATGAAATATCTATCACCTTGCAGACTCTTGATTCTTGTCGGACCACAGAGATCAGTATGTACTAATTCCAACAATTCGGTAGAAGACTGATCTTTGCTTTTGAAAGAGACTCTGCTTTGTTTACCTAGCTGACATTCTTTGCACAAACTATTTGTAGGTTTCATCAATTTTGGAAGATCTCTTACGGCCTGAGTATTGCTTATCTTGATGATGTTATCAAAATTTACATGGCACATTCTTCTATGCCATAACCAACTCTGATCAATTTGAGCAAACAAACAACTTTTATTTGAACCAACCAGATGAAAGATATTACCTTTTGTCTGAGTACCGGATGCAATCTCAGTTCTGGAGTTTGTAAAGATTCTGCATTTTCCATTTTTGAATCGGAGATCATAGCCTTTGTCCACTAACTGACCAACACTAAGAAGATTGTGCTTCAATCCTTCAACATACAGTACGTTACCTATTTTGCTCTTTCCATCGAAGGAAATAGTTCCCCTGTCTCTGATTCTGCCAGCAGAATTGTCACCAAACTTTACCATTCCTCCTTCATACCTTTCCAAATTCAAGAACTTATTCTTGTCACCAGTCATATGGTGAGAACATCCACTGTCAATAACCCAATCATCCTTTTCTTCCACTTGAGCAGCCAAAGCTTTTTCAACAACTTTGTGATTGACAGATTCAGAGAGTATTGAATCTTCTTCCTTGATGGCAATAAATACCCACTCATTTCCGGATTTGCTTCCTAGTTCTGATTCATCATCTGTTACTCCTTCATTGTCATCTTCTTCGTGAACATAATAGCAATTCTTTTGAAACCTTTGTCTGTTAGTATTAGATCTTGTAGATCTTTCCGGACATCTTGAAGCAAAATGACCAATCTTATTGCAGTTAAAACACTTAAAGGGTAGTTTTCCTTCATACTTACCGGATCCTCTTGGCAGTCTCTTTGCAATGAGGGCTTCAAGTTGAGCTGTTTCTGCTTCTTCTTCCTCCATGTCTCTTCTTGCTTGATCATACCATGACATTTTCCTTGATGAGTTTTCTCCCGGATCAAATCTCTGTTTGCCTTTCACATAGGCACTAGCTTTGAAAGCAGATTCAGTCTTGGGAGGATCATCTCCAAACTCGGTCATTTCAAATGCAGCTAGTTTGCCAGCCAGTTGTTCTCTTGTGACAGTTGTGTGGGCTCTGAATTCATCAATGGCAGCAACCTTGATTTTGTAGGCAGTAGGAAGGGATCTTAGGATTTTGCAGACAATCTCATTTTCATCTAAAGTTCCACCAGCATTTCTGATTCCACATACCAGCTCATTCACTCTTGGCATAAAGGTAGTGATGTTTTCATCATCTCTCATTTTCAATCTTTCAAATTTCCCTTTCAGACTTTGCAACCTTGCACTTTTGACAAACTCATCTCCTTCATACAGAAGTTCCAGTTTAGTCAGGATCTCATATGCAGTTGGTAGGTCAATAACATTCGAGAGATCTGAGTCATTCAATGCGCTTAGAAGAGCTTCCTTGGTTCGCAGATTGTTTTCAGCTTCTGTGATTTCATTCAGAGTTGTCGGACCACCTTGTGGAGGTACATATGGTTTTGAAACCATAGCCAAATATGCTTTTCCCATACATTCCAAGTGACACTTCATGCGACCTTTCCAGAGAGTGAAGTTGGTTCCATCGAACTTCGGACTATCCTTCTTGTATGACGACATCCTGGATCTCCTCAAGCGGTTAAGCTCCTATCAGAGGAACTTAGCTCTGATACCAATTGTTGGATCTAGGGCATACAATTGAGGGGGGGGGGGTGAATCAGTTGTATAAAAATTCTTGTTCTTTCAACACTTGATTCTTTGTTGTTAGTTAGCAGCATATCAATTAATCATCCATGAAAGCATAATACATAAACACAAGAGCAGATAAGTATCAACACATTGAACACCAAGATTTTGACGTGGAAAACCCGGTTAAGGGAAAAACCACGGGGTGATTAACCCAAGAATTATTCTCTGTTAGAAGAATAAAGAAAAATGAATGGCACATGCCAATTAGGGCTCACTGCCCGAGCACACTGCTCACAAAGAGGCCCACTGCCTACAAGGAGACACACTGTCTACAAAGTGATAAAAATCACAGTCTTGAACTGGAGAATGACATCTCTACCATGTCCGGATCAGTTCCAATTAAGCCCAAAACCTCTGTTCTGCCTTTCGCACTTCTCTTCGCTATGCCACACTCATCCACACACACCACACCTTGAAATGAACTCACAGACTGTTATTTATACAAGACATCGACTTAGGATCAAACATCTAAGTCGGCAAACAATCATAAGAGTATCCGCAAGATGAATAACACATCCGGTCGGCCACCACAAGAACATTCGCAGGATGAACAACTCATCCGGTCGGCTAAACAGAGCAAGAACTTCATCCGGAAGAATAACTTCAATTCTGGGCTCTACTATCAATGCGGATCAACAACACAACCTCAACACGATCCAGAAAACTTCACAAGCCTGCCTGAATGTCCGGATACATCCGCACTTCCTTTACTTGCTGGAATCTCTTGTCTTCCTCATCCGGAACTTCAAGAACACAGTCTGTCGCCACTGTATAAGGTACTTCCGGACCTCCAAATCATACACAACTCGAGATGGCACATCACAAGGACATCCCAAATACTCTTTCCAATCCGCAGATTAGGATTGTACAATTCCGGACCTCACCGGACCTTTCTGTGATCCTCTGTCACCTCTAAGCACTTGCCGGAACTGGTTTCACACAGACAACCATAACTTCTTCAGGTCTTCATGCGGACCTCTAAAAACTTGACTGAAGCATCTCAAGACTCATATCTGCAAACCCTTTAATCCGCATCCTCTGGTTTTCAACCTATCCAATATATTTGCCTTCTTCTCATCACTGTTCTTCACTGTTCCTGACTGAGGGTAATTTTCTCAATATCCTCAACACACAGCTCATCCAATCCTTCTTGTCAATGTAATATGAGTATGTTGACATCAATGACAACACTGGTTCACCTCATACTTGCAACAGGCATCGCCAAATTCTCTGATCTCAAAGGCTGTAATCTTTCCAAGTAGCTGATCTTTGTCAATAGTTTTCACAGTCATAAATTCTTCAATAGCAGCTACCTTATGGCTGTAGGACTTTGGTAGTGATATAAGAATTTTCATCACAACTTCCTTATCACCAATGGTTCCTCCCATTCCTTTTATTCCATTGACAAGTTCATCAACCCTTTGCATGAATGTTGTAATGTTTTCATCTTCATTCATCTCCAAAATTTCATATTTAGCTTTTAGGCCCTAAAGTTTAGCTTCCTTTATAGAATCATCTCCTTCATATAGATTCTTCAACTTCTCCCAAACTTCATTTGCAGTTTCTAGGTCCATGACTTTTATCAACTCAGTGTCAGTCAAGGCAATTAACAAGGCATCTCTGGCTCTTATATTCATCTCATATTCTTTGATTTCATCTTCAGTTGTCAAACCATTTTGAGGCATGGTATATTTTGATTCTATAGCCTTCCATACTTTATAACAAAGACAAAGGAGATGGCTTTTCATTCGAACCTTCCAAAGAGCATAATTTGTCCCATCAAACTGTAGAGCTTCCTTCTTATAAGACATCCTGGCTCTTCCTTAAGCTGTTAGGCTTTCTTCTGAGGAATTTGGCTCTGATACCAATTGTTGAAAGACACCAGACAAATGAGAGGGGGCAGGGTGAATCAGTTGTCTCAAAAACTTAGCTTCAAATGAATATCAAACCATCACAACTTAACTATTCATAATCAGAGTTAACCATGAAAGCATGAAACCATAAAATTAACTGCAATCACACATCCAACATAGTAGACACCTAATTTTTATGTGGAAAACCCTAAAAGGGAAAACCATGGTGGGTGTTAGCCCACATAAATATATGAGTTATAGCAATACCAAAAAATAGAGATTGACTGCCTATAGGGCTCACTACCCAAAATGGTCACTGCAATGACTCACTACCTAAGGATGGCTCACTGCCAAAGTGGTGAACTGATTGAATAAAATCTACTCCATGCCAGGGTTTGGTTCCATTAAAGCACACTATGACTCCTCTACTCTGCTCTTTCACACTTTCACACTTATCTCTTCATATTCGCTACACGCACACTTTTTCACAACTACATTACATGCTTTTATACAGTTCATCAACCTTGGAATATACATCAAGGTTGGCATTACATTCATCAACCATTGGAACAATCTCCAAGGTTGACATTACAAACATACATAAAATAGGTCTGGACCTAATACAAATTTAGCTAAGCAAAAGAAGTAAGGATGTATGTGGATCATGCCATGCCTTAGCTCGGACTCAAACATAATCCTCCAAGCCACGACATGCTTCTACAATCTTCTATGCATCTTTGCAAATGATGACTTTAACCAGGTCAGCCAAGACTGATGATAGCACTGGGTCTGCTAAGAACATTCTTCATTCACGATATAATTTTCTCTTTGTGGACCAATCCAAATAGAGGAGCATGATCAAGAGACATCCAAAAGCACATTGTAATCACCAGGAACAACCACACGATCTCTAATCACTCTATCAATAAGATTCTTTAAACAGGAGTACAGGAAAAACACTGTCAGCCACTGTCATAAGTAAAAGATAGCTTCCAGAGCACCAAATCATGAACCATTATAGTTGAGGGTACTTGACATCATTACAAACTTGATTCCAGAACCACAGACTGAAATACTTTAATGCAGAGGAATGCGGGGCATAACACTTTCTCCCTAATACCACCAAACATATAGGAAAAATAATTTTCACACTGGTGAACATAATTCACTCAAATCTTAATTTCAGAAGCTCAAACTTTGAATTTAACATCTTCAGACAGACCTCTAAATAACTTCCAATCTGCACGCAAAGATATTCATTCTACAGGAAATGTGGAGTGAACTTCTGGACTGTTCTTCTGAGTACAATATAGTGTTTCCATGATTGCAACACATTATAATCACCGGAGGAGCTAATTTTCTCAATATCCTCAACAAAGTAAGAGCATAGTTGACACCAATGACAACACATATAGGTTGACATTAATGACAACACCAATTAGGCACATACTTGCAACAATCTCCCCCTTTGTCATTGATGGTAGCATATGATGTGAAAAACTTAGTGACCATCAAGACAAGATACTCCCCCTTTCTTTTTACACATCTACACTCTTTCTCCCCCTGAGTTCAAGAAAAGATACTCCCCCTTTCTTTTTACACATCTGCACTCTTTCTCCCCCTGAGTTTTTGAAATGATTTCTCTCCCCCTTTGACATCAATGGCAAAGGGCACATACTTGCATGCTGCTGCTCTGATTCACTGAGATTTCTCTGTTATCAACACTTACTTTATCAGAAACATCTAGCTACTCCCACTGAGAGGTAGCCCTCAAAACATCAATCTAGATGAAAGAATGACACTTTGAGCACCACTGGATTGATTCATTCCTATGCATCTTAGTTTGGGATAGGAGGGGTAATGACCCCTAACTTTTCTCTAAGATACTCAAAGGTATCTTTAGGCAGAGGCTTAGAGGAAATGTCTGCAAATTGATCCTTTGTGCGCACATATTCTAACTTTACTTCATTCTCTGTCACCTTCTCTCTCAAAAAGTGATACCTTATTGATATGTGCTTTGTTCTTGAATGCATCACTGGATTCCTTGAAATATTTATGGCACTTGTATTGTCACAAAAAAATTACAATTGGATTTTCATACACAACTCTTATATCCTTCAAAGTTTGTTTCATCCATAACACTTGAGTGCAACAACATGTTGTAACATGTACTTATCCAACCTTGCATACCAGGCTCTAGGAGCTTGCTTGAGTCCATACAAAGCCTTATTCAACCTGCACACAACATCACCTTGGTCTGATAACTTAAATCCTTCCGGTTGCTCAATGTAAACTTCCTCTTCCAACTCACCATTTAGGAATGTAGACTTCATATCCATTTGATACACTTTAAAATTTTTGTGGGCTGCAAATACCAAGAATATTCTGATTGCTTCAATCCGAGCTACTGGAGAAAAAGTGTTTTCAAAGTCTATTCCTTCAATCTAAGCATATCCCTTGCACACAAGCCTTGCCTTATTCCTTACAACCTCTCCATTCTCATTTAGCTTATTCCTGAAAACCCATTTGGTTCCAATAACATTTTTGTCAGTAGGTCTAGGAACTAATTCTGAAGTATCATTCTTTTCTATCTGCATTAGTTCTTCCTCCATGGCTTTTACCCAGCTTTCATCATTGCAAGCATCATTCACAGTTTTTGGTTGAACCTTTGAAAGCAAACAGTAATTCACTTGTTCTTCTGCAACTCTTTTCCTTGTCAGCACACCTTTATTTTTGTCAGCTATAATCTGATCTTCCTAATGATTTATCCTTAGATACCTGGGAGTCTTGACAACACTTTCCAGAGCCTCTTCTTCATCTTGGATGTCTTCTTGCTCATCTTTCTCTTCATTCACTATAGTCACACGTTTATTTGGTTCATAGCAACTCAAGTATGATATTCTTTCCTTGCCTTCATCCACCTTCACATTTGCACTCTCAATGATCTTTTTGAGATTTTTGTTGTAGCACTCGTAAGCCTTGCTCTTGATAGAGTATCCAAGGAAGAATCCTTCATCACACCTTGCATCAAACTTTCCTAAATCTTCATCTCTCCTGATATAGCATTTGCTTCGGAAGATTTTAAAATATTTTACTTTAGGAATTCTTCCATACCACAATTCATAGGGAGTTTGAGTACCATTACCTTTCACTTGAAATCTGTTTTGAATGTAGACAATAGTATGAATAGCCTCTTTCCAAAAGACTTCCGACAGATCTGCTTCCTTCATCATTGTCCTAGCAGCCTCTTGAATAGTCCTATTTTTTCTTTCCACAACTCCATTTTCCTGAGGAGTCCTAGGTGCAGACAACTGTCTCTTTATCCCATGCTCTTGACATAAATTGTTGAATTCATTTGATGTGAACTCACCTCCTCTATCAGACCTCAAGAATTTGATTTTCAACTCTATTTTATTCTCAACCATTGCCTTGAAAGATTTGAACTTCTCTAGGGCTTCTAATTTGTCTCTTAGAAAAGTAACCCAAGTCATTCTAGAATAATCATCAATAAGCAACATGAAGTACCTGTCACCTTGTAGACTTCTCACCCTTGTAGGACCATAGAGATCTGTATGCACTAGATCCAACAAACCGGTAGAAAATTGTTCTTTGCTCTTGAAACTTGTCCTCATCTTCTTTCCCAACTGACATTCCTTATAAATTGCATTGGAGGGTTTCACAAGTTTTGGTAAATCTCTCACAATCTGACCTGAACTTATCTTTACTAGATTATCAAAGTTTATATGACACATCCTTCTATGCCACAACCAATTTTCATCTGTCTGGGCTAGTAAAGAGTAATCATTAGTTCCTCTTAATTGATAGATGTTACCTTTTGTCTTTTTACCGGTAGCAATCACAGTTCCAGAGCTTTCCATGATCTTGCACCCATTGTCTTTAAATCTCAGATCATATCCTTTGTCACACATCTGACCAACACTCAAAAGATTATGCTTCAACCCATTCACATATAGGACATTGTTAGTATTATGCTTTCCATCAAATGAAATAGATCCTTTTCCACAAATCTTACCAGCTGCATTATCTCCAAACCTAACCAGTCCTCCATCATACTTTTCTAAACTTAAAAACTTACTTTTGTCACTAGTCATGTGATGTGAGCATCCACTATCAATAATCCATTCATCCTTATCTTTCTCAACATGAACAACCAAAGCACTTTATTCCACTGGTTTTTCATCCTTCACACAACTAGCAGAATTAGTAGACACACGATCTTCTTTAATAGCAATAAATAGGCATTCATTTGCACTAGTACTAGCATCAACAGATTTATCACCAGTCACACCTTCATCATCAAAATCTCTGACATAGTAGCATTTCTTTGGAACTCTAGGCTTGCTCTCATATCTTTTCTTATTTCTTTCAATTCTTTCAGGACATCTAGAAGCATAATGACCTAATTTACCACAAGAGAAACATTTGAAAGGTAATTTACCTTTGAACTTATCAGAACCTCTTTGCAACCTGTCAACAAAGTTAGCTTAAATTTCATCAACGTCATCATCCACCTTGTATTTCTCAGCTCTGGAAATCTTTTCTGAAGTACTGGCTTTAGAAGCCGATTCGACATTCTGCAGGGCATCACTAAATTCTCTCATCTCAAAGGCTGTAAGCTTTCCAAGCAGCTGATCTCTGTCAATAGTTATCACAGTCATAAATTCTTCAATAGCAGCTACCTTGTGGCTGTAGGACTTTGGTAGTGATCTAAGAATTTTAATCACAGCTTCCTTATCACCAATGGTTCCTCCCATTACTTTTAGTCCATTGACAAGTTCATCAACCTTCTGCATGAATGTTGTAATGTTTTCATCTTCATTCATCTTCAAACTTTCATATTTAGCTTTCAGGCCCTGAAGTTTAGCTTCCTTTACAGAATCATCTCCTTCATACAGATTCTTCAACTTCTCCCAAACTTCATTTACAGTTTCTAGGTCCATGACTTTTATCAACTCAGTGTCTGTCAAGGCACTTAACAAGGCATCTCTGGCTCTTATATTCAACTCATATTCTTTGATTTCATCTTCAGTTGTCAAACCATTTTGAGGCATGGTATATTTTGATTCTGCAACCTTCTCTAGTTTATAACCAAGACAAAGGAGATGACTTTTCATTTGAACCTTCCAAAGAGCATAATTTGTCCCATCAAATTGTGGAGCTTCCTTCTTATAAGACATCCTGGATCTTCCTCAAGCTATTAGGCTTTCTTCTGAGGAACTTGGCTCTGATACCAATTGTTGAAATACATCGAACAAATGAGGGGGGGGTGAATTAGTTGTCTCAAAAACTTAGCTTCAAATGAATATCAAACCATCACAACTTAACTATTCATAATCAGATTTAACCATGAAAGCATGAAACCATAAAGTTAATTGCAATCACACATCCAACACAGTAGACACCAGGTTTTACGTGGAAAGCCCTAAAAGGGAAAAACCACGGTGGGTTTTAGCCCACAAAAATATATCAGTTATAGTAATACCGAAAAATAGAGGCTCACTACCTACAGGGCTCACTGCAAGGAATGGCTTGCTGATGGGTGGCTCAAGGCAAAAATGGTGAACTAATTGAATAGCATCTACTCCATGTCAGGGTTCAGTTCCATTGAAGTACAATATAACTTCTCTACTCTTCTCTTTCACACTTTCGCACTTATCTCTTCATATTCGCTCTACACACACTTTTTCACAACTACATTACATGCTTTTATATAGTTCATCGACCTTGGAATGTACATCAAGGTTGACATTACATTCATCAACCTTTGAAACAATCTCCAAGGTCAACATTACAAACATACATAAAATAGGTCTGGAGCTAATACAAATTTAGCTAAGCAGAAGATGTAAGGATGTATGTGGATCATGCCACGCCTTAGCTGGGACTCAAACACAATCCTCTAAGCCATGACATGCTTCTACAATCTTCGAAGCATCTCCGCAAATGATGAATTCAACCAGGTCGTCCAAGACTGATGATAGCACTGGGTTTGCTAAGAACATTCTTCATTCAAGATCCAATTTTCTCTTTGTGGACCAATCCAAATGCAGGAGCATGATCAGGAGACATCCGCAAGCACATTGTAATAACTAGGAACAACCGCATGATCTCTAATCACTCTGTCAATAAGATTCTTCAAACTGGAGTACAGGAACAACACTGTCAGCCACTGTCATATGTAAAAGATAGCTTGTGGACCACCAAATCACAAACCATTACAGTTGAGGGCATTTGACATCATTACAAACTTGATTCCAAAACCACAAACTGAGATACTTCAATGCAAAGGAATGCGGAGCATAACACTTTGTCCCTGATACCACCAAACATACAGAAAAAACAATTTTCACATTGGTGAACGTAATTCACTCAAATCTTCATTCTGGAAGCTAAAAATTGGATTATAACATGTTCAGATAGACCTCTAAATAAATTCCAATCCACAGACAAAGATATTCATTCTACAGGAAATGTAGAGCGAACTTCTAGATTGTTCTTCTGAGTACAATACACTGTTTCCATGACTGCAACACATTGTTATCACCGGAGGGGCTAGTTCTCTCAATATCCTCAACAAAGTAAGAGCATAGTTGACACCAATAACAACATAGATATGTTGACATCAATGACAACATTGATTAGGCACATACTTGCAACAATCTCCCCCTTTGTCATTGATGGCAACATATGATGTGAAAAACTTAGTGACCATCAAGACAAGATTATCCCCCTTTCTTTTTACACATTTGCACTCTTTCTCCCCCTGAGTTTAAGACAAGATACTTCCCCTTTCTTCTTAAACATCTGTACTCTTTCTCCCCCTATGTTTTTCACATGATTTCTCTCCCCCTTTGACATCAATGGCAAAGGGCACATACTTGCATGCTGCTGCTCTAATTCACTGAGCTTTCTCTGTTATCAACACTTACTTTATCAAAAACAACTAGCTACTCCCCCTAAGAGGTAGCCCTCAAAACATCAATCCACATCAAAGAATGACACTTTGAGTACCACTGGATTGATGCATTCCTATGCATCTTAGTTTAGGATAGGAGGGGTAATGACCCTTAACTTTTCTCTGAGATACTCAAAGGTATCTTTAGGTAAAGGCTTAGTGAAAATGTCTGCAAACTGATCCTTTGTGGGCACATATTCCAACTTTACTTCATTCTCTGTCACCTTCTCTCTCAAAAAGTGATACCTTATTGATATGTTCTTTGCTCTTGAATGCATCACTAGATTCTTTGAAATATTTATGGCACTTGTATTGTCACAAAAAATTGTAATTGGAACTTCATACACAACTCTTATATGCTTCAAAGTTTGCTTCATCTGTAACACTTGAGTGCAACAACATGCTACTGCAATATACTCTACTTTTGCAGTTGACAAAAAGATTGAGTCTTGTTTCTTGCTTAGCCATGAAACTAACCAATTTCCCAAAAAGAAAGCATCTCCACTTGTACTCTTTCTGTCATCAATATCTCTAGCCCAGTCTGCATTTGTATAAGCACTTAGAGTGAAATTATTGTCCTTTGGATACCATAAGCCTGTTACTAATTTTTTGCTCACACTTAAAATTAGTTGGACCTAGGTGTAATTGTTCAGAAGGAATATTAGAAAACTTCAAAGTTATGCATTCATCGAATGGTTGATGCCTTGACAGAGTGGAGAAGGATAACCAGTTGTCAGGATAACCCATTAGTCCAATCATGACTGATAAGTTATCATAACAAGAGAATTGATTGTCAAGAAATCAAACATCCAAGGAGATACAGTTGTTCTACATAGTGTGATCTTTTAGGAGCTATAAGTTAGATTGATTATTCAGTTAATTAGTTTTGAGTAAAAGAAAGAAAGATATTTTGTATTACACTGTTATTTCATGTCGTGTTTTGAACATACATTCAGGTATCTGTTACTTTGTCTCATGCATTGATTGAAAAAGAAAATACATATACATCATATGCATAAGAGAAACTAACTAATCATGTTTAAAAGAAGTGTTCAAATGTGTCCCACACAAGCCGTGGGAGTAACTAGACTGAGCAATTGAAGACATGCAAGCTATGTATTTGTTTGATAAAAGAGAAATAAATGAACACATGATAAATCTAAACATCCATCATTGCCTGATCATGGAGATTGCTATTGAAGCCAACCTTCAAGTCTTCAATATTTAGCCTTCACTCCAAGCCATCATCATTTGAACCTGCAAAAATTTGGGGACAACCCTGTTAGTGCTTCGGATGTTTACAGTTATCACATGCTTTTATTAAACAGAATCATCTATTTATCACGTCATGCATTCAGATGAGAAATCAGATCAGATAAATGGCACAAATCAGGAAGAAGATCAATCAATGCTATCAGGTACTTTTTTATGCTAACTTGTTTGTTTACTGTGCAGGTATAGGAGAAGTTTTGTTACTGATTTGAAGACAAATAAACATGTGGATTAAATTTGACTCCCACAAGGGTTTGAGCCCAACATGTTTCTTTTCATTTTTTGAAAAGAGTATCAGAAAAGACAGGATGCATCATTCTAAGCTATATCATGCATCATCTAATCAACTTACATAAAAGATATGTTATCATGACATTGTTACAGTTGATTGGAGAAAATCAAAGTGACATGATACAGGTATTCAAAGCTTCAAACCATCAAGATACATGGAGACACAGTGAAATAGTTCAAGTGAAGCAGCACTTTATACCAAGTATTTCTCATATTGTTCTCATATTGTTAAAGATGATCAAAGTTTAACAGTTGTATCACATTCAAGTTGCAAGTATGTTATAGAGATAGTCAAACAAATACCACATGGAATAATAGATGAGACAGCCTCCAAGATGATACAATCATATATACACTATGCCAACTTAACTGTCATAAAAGAAAACCTCACAAGAATATATGAGATAAGTGTAGCAGTCACATGCTAGAGGCAAAGATGCAGATGATAGATACATAGAACATACTCTATGAAGAACATTCATCAAATAATAAAGACTGTCACTTAGTACCAAAGACCTTATAAGAAGAACAAGCTATGGAGCAGCTACATATATCATCACTGACATGACAATTAAGCACAAATTAAAAAAAAAAAAAAACAAAAGACTGTCATGTCTAGTCAAGGAAGAATTCAAATACATTGAGCACAGTGGAGTGTTAAGAGTGCTATAGCCCAAAGCTAACAAGGTGGGTTCCATACATCTCATAAGTGTTTTGATCTAACAAGCTTTATCTCACATGCCTAAGCTACAGTGATGCAATGGTACAGTCAACAAAGTGCCATAAAGAATGATACATTGTAAGAAGAAAGACAAGTATAGTCATCTTCATCATAGACAGTCAGGATAGTGATCAATGAAGTGGCTTATACAAGCAAGAGATAGACAGAGTATATTTAAGTTGCCATATCCATCTATAGAAGTGCATCAAAAATGAAAGAGGAACAACAGAAAAAGAACAAGACTTATATCAAGTGTTACAGTGATAGGTCATTGACATTTCACAAGGTAAACAATCCTCTTTCTTCTATGATATTATTCTGAGTAAGACAGTCATAGTAAAACAGTGCCACGATAAACAACCAAAGAGAAGAATGCTTGATATGCATAATACATAACATCCAAATCATGAGATAGGTAGTCAGTATGCACAAGGACAACTACAGGTGTAAGGAGATATGAACATGTTTAAGCATGCTACAGGTGCATTTTAAGAATGCCACAGACAGTCAAGGAGAAGAAAGACAGTTACACAGTCAAAAGATGATGCCACATGACAACAGTCCATCATAATGCAGTTAGCAACCTGAGGAGATATATCATATGCAAATAAGCTAAAGAGACTATCTATGCTATAGGAGAGCCTCCCAGAAGTGCCAATGTATGATACAGATGGAGGTAGCTGATACTGGTCATCATTCAGAATATCAAAAGACTTGCTATTATACCCAGTAGCTACAGTGGAGGGTAAATAAAGGAAAAAGTGTATCATTAATAGCATGACAGTCACAAGGAGAAGGTCAATAAGGTGCTATACAGAAGGAAAGATTGCTCATCAAAAAATGTATACCCATATCAAGATATCAAACCCCAGTGCTCATTTTTTAACCCACAATATAAAAGATTCAGATAAAAGAGAGATACAGTTATAGCCATACCAGAAGAACAAGATTTCTCATGATAACAGGTATACTCATCTACAAATTAAACAAGGTCTTTTCAAAGAAATATCAAACCCTTGTTTCTTTTGCACTTACAAGTAGAAGGAGCAGTGAATACCACAAGAGAGTGGCCATGACGGATAGAAATCTTGAAAGTACAAACTGAACAAACCCTTGATAGAAAGTTCAAACCTTTGTTTTTTCTCTTTAGGGTAAGTCAAATGAGAAAGAGATAATAGTGAAGAGCATGGCCATGGCAATGTGAAAAAATTTTTGTGCAAGGAGGGTTGAAACCGTAATGTCAAAACTAAACAAACCCTTGACAGTCTACACATTTTGATGCTTGTATACAGATGGAGCGTGGCCATAACAGGTAGAGGATTTGAAAGTGCAAAAAGATGTCAAACCCTCATCTCAAGATCTCAAACCCTCAGGGTTTTCTGCAACTACATACAAGTCAAAGCCAAGAAGAGACATATACAGTCATGGCCGACAGTGATAAGCCATTTTTTGCCAAAAAATGCAATACCCATGACCACATACAACCTTTGTCATTTTTCAAACTATAAAAAGAGACAAATGAAGCTACAGAGGATGAAAAATGACAAGTGCTTACCTCTTTTTGCTGACAAGAAGAGAGATATATCCACGGCCTCATAGTGGCCTTAAGCTTTCAAGAATAGGTGAAGAGCATGAAAGAGGAAGGATGCAGAAATAGGAAAGAAGGTTAATGAATGCTCAATGAAGGAGAGAGCCATGAAAGAAGAAGGAGGCCGCAACCATGAAAGAAATAAAGCTACAGATATTATAAAATGCTTCATATGAAACTCAAGCAACTGTTACCTTCTTTATTAACGATGCAGAGTTCCAAGATACAACCAAGGATGCCGTTGAGAGGAGTGAAAAAACCAAAACCATGATGAGGGCATTCAAACCTTAGGTTGGTAGAGTAAAGTTACAGAGCATCAAAGAAGGAAGACCAAATGAAGAATGAGCAACTTTTAGGGTTGGCTCTTTGTTTTGTTCGAAGGATTCTTTTTTCTCAAGTGTAATTTTTGACTTACAAAAACAAATAATTACCTTATCCAAGAAGTGCCGTGGTCAAAACCTTATTCTTGAAAGATCCTAGCCATCATAACATGGAGTGGCTGACAATAATGCATAATACTTAATTTTTATTAAGTCAAGAGGGCCGATATGATGAGAGAGAAAGGCTTCAGGCCTTATAAACTTTTAAAGATTCCTTGGTGGTCGGGTAATGCATAGACAAAAATACACCTGCCAAAGTTCCTTGTCTTTATTCAAAGCATTCAAAGGTAAGGATACTTCCTGATTATGCATGGTGGCTAACAAAGCCAAGAAGGTGTGATTTTTGACATGGCATGCATGAGGCTGTGTATGGAGTTTCCCAAGGTAAGCAATTATGCATGGTGACAGTATAATGGTGCAGTGATGAAGTCATGGAGTTGATTTTTGTTTTCTTGACTTTAAGTTGCATATGGAGATATAAGGTGGCTTTGAATATATATATATATATATATATATATATATATATATATATATATATATATATATATAATTGTTTTGTGCATGGAGTGAATCAGATTTTTTATTTATCTTGCAGAGGAAGATAAATGTTTTCTCATTGATCTTGGAGTGATAAGGATAATTTTTTTTGCCTTAATATGTAGTTGAATCATGCAAAATAGGAATATTTTCTCACATAGAGATATAAGGAGTTTTAGTTTTCTTCTAAGTTCTACTTGTGCTCATATCATGCAAAATAGGCAAGTGTAATTGGAGTGATAAGGACTGATATTTTTCTTCGAATCATGCATGATTTTACAAAGTAACTAATTGTAAATAAATAATAAAGTAATATTTTTCAAATTACTTTATTATTTTTCACAAGTTGTAAAAAAAAAAATAGAACAAATTGTAACCAATAATACAGTAATTTTCTATTACTTTATTATTTACTCACAATCAATTTTGCTCATGCAAAATCATACAAATTGATTAGTTGAGTTAACTAGGCCACCTAGGAGGTTTTGCATGACTTTTAGGAGTATTTTTAGGGTCCTTGGTCAACTTTTTGGTCAAACATATGGAGAGGCCCACATTGAAGCTATTTTTGCTCAATTTGTGGCAGTTTTAGGCCCTATTTTTGAGGATTTTGGAGGTTGCTCGAGAGTGATTATTTTTAGAGGTAGTTATCTACAAATCCATATTTTTGTATGCCTCTTGGAGAGAGCAGACCTATATATTGTAAAGCAAAAGTTCATTTTTGCTAGTTTTTGATTCTCATTCTGATTCAGACAGATTGGAGAATTCTTGTAGCTCATTTTTTTACAATTTTATTGAGAGATTGGCAGGTTACAGGTTATACTTTTGTCTTCTTTGTAGAGCTTTCCTTTGTTTATTTCAGATCAGTTGAATTACCTTTCCTTTTAGTGCTGATTATTGAAGTGATTTTGATGAAATTTTGCTGTGTTTTATTATTAAACCTTGAAAATTATTGTCTCACTTCCTTGCTCGCAACATTAAGCATATATTCATCACAGGTCTTAGGTTGTGTTAACCAGAAATAGTCTTTTTGTGTTGTGAAAAAAACATTTCCTTCATAAAAACTTGTTTTCAAACCTTCCTTAGAATCACTTTTGTGATATTTATGCCAAGTCTGGATTGTGTAAAAGTCAGATTTCTGAGAAAACATTGTGGATCATATTGCATTATTTTTATCCAAATCAGGTGCATCACCAATTTTTACCTTTAAGCATTCTTTTAGTTCTTTCTTCCCTTTTCCAAAATAGTAAAAACATACATCTCAATAGAACATTTGAAGGGAACCAACCCATAATCTGGAGGTCTAATCTCGTCATAGGGCACCCACAACCTGAGATTAGTCCCATGTTACACAGAATTGCAGTGCTTTACCAGACTTGCATACGGGTGCAATTCCCATTGATAACAAAGCCATGATACAGAGTACCTTTTAGATACCTCAAGATTCTCCTAACTGCCATCACATGTGATTCTCTTGGATCAGCTTGAAACCTTGCAACAAGACAAACTGCATGCATGATATCAGGTTTGGTTTGAGTTAGATAAACCAATCCTTCAATCATGGATCTGTATTTTTTCTAATAAGCCTTAGGTGATTCATTAGATTTTCTCAACTTGCATCCATTTACCATGGGAGTACACACCAGTTTAGAGTCTTCCATCCCAAACTTCTTCAACAACTCTTTCAATACTTAGACTGAGATATGAAGATTCCTTTATCTGATTGATTTATTTGCAGACCTAGAAAGAAATTCATTTCACCAAACATGGACATCTCAAACTCTTTTTGCATTTCACCAGCAAATTTCAGACACATACCTTCATTGCCTCCAAAGATGATATCATCAACAAAGACTTCAATAATCAAAATTTAATCACCATTAATCTTGAAATAAAGATTACTATTAGTAGTACCTTTATTGAACCCTAACTGCAATAGGTACTTATCCAACCTTGCATACTAGGATCTAGGAGCTTGCTTGAGTCCATACAAAACCTTCTTCAACCTGCACACAACATCACCTTGGTTTGATAACTTAAATCCTTCTAGTTGCTCAATGTAAACTTCCTCTTCCAACTCACCATTCAGGAATGCAGACTTCTCATACATCTGATACACTTTAAAATTTTTGTGGGCTGCAAATGCCAAGAATATTTTGATTACTTCAATCCGAGCTACTGGAGCAAAAGTCTCTTCAAAGTCTATTCCTTCAATCTGAGCGTATCCCTTGCACACAAGCCTTGCCTTATTCCTTACAACCTCTCCATTCTCATTTAGCTTACTCCTGAAAACCCATTTGGTTCCAATAACATTTTTGTCAGCAGGTCTAGGAACTAATTCCCAAGTATCATTCTTTTCTATCTACATTAGTTCTTCCTCCATGGCTTTTACCCAGCTTTCATCATTGTAGGCATCATTCACAGTTTTTGGTTCAACCTTTGAAAGCAAATAGTAATTCACGTGTTCTTCTACAACTCTTTTCCTTGTTAGCACAACTTTGTTTTTGTCACCTATAATCTGATCTTCAGAATGATTTATCCTTAGATAACTGGGAGTCTTGACAACACTTTCTAGAGCCTCTTCTTCATCTTGAATGTCTTCTTTCTCATCTTTCTCTTCATTCACTATAGTCACAGGTTCATAGCAACTCAAGTCTGATATTCTTTCCTTGCCTTCATCCACCTTCAGATTTGCACTCTCAATGATCTTTTTGAGAATTTTGTTGTAGCACCGGTAAGCTTTACTCTTGGTAGAGTATCCAAGGAAGATTCCTTTATCACACCTTGCATCAAACTTTCATAGATCTTCATCTATCCTGATATAGCATTTGCTTCCAAAGATTTTGAAATATTTTACTGTAGGAATTCTTCCATACCACAATTCATAGGGAGTTTGAGTACCATCACCTTTCACTTGAACTCTATTTTGAATGTAGACAATAGTATGAATAGTCTCTTTCCAAAAGACTTTTGGTAGATCTGCTTCCTTCATCATTGTCCTAGCAGCCTCTTGAATAGTCCTATTTTTTCTTTCCATAACTCCATTTTGCTGAGGAGTCCTAGGTGCAGACAACTATCTCTTTATCTCAAGCTCTTCACATAAATTGTTGAATTCATATGGTGTGAACTCACCTCCTCTATCAGACCTCAAGCATTTGATTTTCAACTCTATTTCATTCTCAACCATTTCCTTGAAAGATTTGAACTTCTCTAGGGCTTTTGATTTGTCTCTTAGAAAAGTAACTCAAGTCATTCTAGAATAATCATCAATAAGCAACATGAAGTACCAATCACCTTGTAGACTTCTCACCCTTGTAGGACCATAGAGATCTGTATGCACTAGATCCAGCAAACTGGTAGAAAATTGTTCTTTGATCTTGAAACTTGTCCTTGTTTGCTTTCCCAACTGACATTCCTTACAAATTGCATTGGAGGGTTTCACAAGTTTTGGTAAATCTCTCACAATCTGACCTGAACTTATCTTTACTAGATTATAAAAGTTTATATGATACATCCTTCTATGCCACAACAAACAATCATCTACCTGAGCCAGTAAACAGTAATAATTAGTTCCTCTTAATTGATAGATGTTACCTTGTATCTTTTTACTGGTAGCAATCACAGTTTCGGAGCTTTCCATGATCTTGCACCCATTGTCTTTGAATCTTAGATCATATCCTTTGTCACACATCTAACCAACACTAAAAATATTATGCTTCAACCCCTTCACATATAGGACATTGTCAGTATTATGCTTTCCATCAAATGAAATAGATCCTTTTCCACAAATCTTACCAGTTGCATTATCTCCAAACCTAACCAGTCCTCCATCATACTTTTCCAAACTTACAAACTTACTTTTGTCATTGGTCATGTGATGTGAGCATCCACTATCAATAATCCATTCATCCTTATCTTTCTCAACCTGAATAGCCAAAGCACTTTCTTCCACTGGTTTTTCTTCCTTCACACAACTAGCAGAATTACTAGGTACATGATCTTCTTTAATAACAATAAATAGGCATTCATTTGCACTAGTACTAGCATCAACAGATTTATCATTAGTCACAACTTTATCGTCAAAATATCTGACATAGTAGCATTTCTTTGGAACTCTAGGCCTGCTTTCATATATTTTCTTATTTCTTTCAATTCTTTCAGGACATCTAGAAGCATAATGACCTAATTTACCACAAGAGAAACATTTGAAAGTTAATTTAAGTTTAAAGTTATCGGAGCCTCTTTGCAACCTACCAACAAAGTTAGCTTCAATTTCATCAACGTCATCATCCACCTTGTATTTCTCAACTCTGGAAATCTTTTCTGAAGTACTAGCTTTAGAAGTTGATTCAACTTTCAGCAGGGCATCACCAAATTCTCTCTTCTCAAAGGCTGTAAGCTTTCCAAGCAGCTGATCTCTGTCAATAGTTTTCATAGTCATAAATTCTTCAATAGCAGCTACCTTGTGGCCATAGGACTTTGGTAGTGATCTAAGAATTTTCATCACAACTTCCTTATCACCAATGGTTCCTCCCATTCCTTTTATTCCATTGACAAGTTCATTAACCCTTTGCATGAATGTTGTAATGTTTTCATCTTCATTCATCTTCAAACTTTCATATTTAACTTTCAGGCACTGAAGTTTAGCTTCCTTTACAGAATCATCTCCTTCATATAGATTCTTCAACTTCTCACAAACTTCATTTGTAGTTTCTAGGTCCATGATTTTATCAAATCAGTGTCAGTCAAGGTACTTAACAAGGCATCTCTAGCTCTTATATTCAACTCATATTCTTTGATTTCATCTTCAATTGTCAAACCATTTTGAGGCATGGTATATTTTGATTCTACAGCCTTCCATACTTTATAACCAAGACAAAGGAGATGGCTTTTCATTGGAACCTTCCAAAGAGCATAATCTATCCCATCAAACTATGGAGCTTCCTTCTTATAAGACATCCTGGATCTTCCTCAAGATGTTAGGCTTTCTTTTGAGGAACTTGGCTTTGATACCAATTGTTGAAATACAATGGACAAATGAGAGGGGGGATTGAATCAGTTGTCTCAAAAACTTAGCTTCAAATGAATATCAAACCATCACAACTTAACTATTCATAATCAGATTTAACCATGAAAGCATGAAACCATAAAGTTAATTGCAATCACACATCCAACATAGTAGACACCATATTTTTACGTGGAACACCCTAAAAGGGAAAAACTATGGTGGGTTTTAGCCCACAGAAATATATGAGTTATAGCAATACTGAAAAATAGAGGCTCACTGCGTACAGGGCTCACTGCCTAAAATGCTCACTACAAGGAATGGCTCACTACTGAAGGATTGCTCACTGTCGATGGGTGGCTCACTGCTAAAATGGTGAACTGATTGAATAGCATCTACTCCATGCTAGGGTTTAGTTCCATTGAAGCACAATATGACTCCTATGCTATGCTCTTTCACACTTTCACACTTATCTCTTCATATTTGCTACACACACTTTTTTGCAACTACATTACATGCTTTTATATAGTTCATCAACCTTATAATGTACATCAAGGTCAACATTACATTCATCAACCATTGGAACAACTCCAAGGTTGACATTACAAACATACATAAAATAGGTTTGGACCTAATATAGATTTAGCTAAGAAAAAGAAGTAAGGATGTATGCGGATCATGCCACGCCTTAGATGAGACTCAAACACAATCCTCCAAGCCATGACACGCTTCTGCAATCTTTGATGCATCTCTACAAATGATGAATTCAACCAGGTTGTCTAAGACTGATGATAGAACTGGGTCTGCTAAGAACATTCTTCATTCATGATCCAATTTTCTCTTTGCAGACTAATCCAAATGTAGGAGCATGATCAGGAGACATCCACAAGCACATTGTAATCACCAGGAACAACCGCATGATCTCTAATCACTCTGTCAATAAGATTCTTCAAACTGGAGTACATGAACAACACTGTCAGCCATTGTCATAAGTAAAAGATAGCTTGTGGACCACCAAATCACGAACTATTGTAGTTGAGGGCACTTGACATCATTACAAACTCTATCCTAGAACCACAGACTGAAATACTTCAATGCAGAGGAATGCAGAGCATAACACTTTCTCCCTGATACCACCAAACATATAGGAAAAGTAGTTTTCACACTGGTGAACATAATTCACTCACGTCTTCATTTTGGAGGCTCAAGCTTGGAATATAACATCTTCAGACAGACCTCTAAATAACTTCCAATCTATAGGCAAAGGTATTCATTCTACAGGAAATGCGGAGCGAACTTCTGGACTGTTCTTCTGAGTACAATACAATGTTTCCATGACTGCAACACATTGTTATCACCGGAGGGGTTAATTTTTTCAATTTCCTCAACAAAGTAAGAGCACAGTTGACACCAATGACAACATAGATATGTTGACATCAATGACAACACCGATTAGGCACATACTTGCAACAATCTCCCCCTTTGTCATTGATGGCAACATATGATGTGAAAAACTTAGTGACCATCAAGACAAGATACTCCCCCTTTCCTTTTACACATCTGCACTCTTTCTTCCCCTGAGTTCTAGAAAAGATACTCCCCCTTTCTTTTTACACATCTGCACTATTTCTCCCCCTAAGTTTTTCACATGATTTCTCTCCCCCTTTGACATCAATGGCAAAGGGCACATACTTGCATGCTGCTGCTCTGATTCACTGAGCTTTCTCTATTATCAACACTTACTTTATTAGAAACATCTAGCTACTCCCCCTGAGAGGTATCCCTCAAAACATCAATCCATATGAAAGAATGACACTTTGAACACCACTGGATTGATGCATCCTATGCATCTTAGTTTGGGATAGGAGGGGTAATGCCCCCTAACTTTTCTTTGAGATACTCAAAGGTATCTTTAGGAAGAGGCTTAGTGAAAATGTCTACAAACTAATCCTTTATGGGCACATATTCCAACTTTACTTCATTCTCTGTCACCTTCTCTCTCAAAAAGTGATACCTTACTGATATGTTCTTTGCTCTTGAATGCATCACTAGTTTCTTTGAAATGTTTATGGCAATTGTATTGTCACAAAAAATTGCAATTGGATCTTCATGTAGTGCCCCTCCGTTTCCACCTCAGTTGTGTCAGGTATGTTTGGCATTTGGGGTATTTAGTTTGGATTGTTTGATCGATGCTTTGGTTAATCATGGCATTAAAATAATATTGTTAGTCATAAAGAATTTTTTTTTGGATAATTAAATAAATATAAATGCCTTTATGTAAATATAGTTTTTGGAAAATATATTATTCTAGAAGTTAAGTTAATTTAATAAATTAAATCAAGTTGGGAAATCTTGAAATAATTATTTTGTAAGAGATTACGGGGTCTAATTTTAGTAAAGGGTAGAGGTAGTGGTGCTATTATTGCACTGCATGAAGGAAAACTAAGTGGAGGAATTAAGGAGCCTATTCGAGGATAATGGAGGGAGATTCAAACTTGCTTGGGGGTATTCTCTGGAGATCATCAAGGAATTCTTTCTTTCGGGAAGAGAAATCTATTTGAAGATGTGGAGAAAAATTTAGGGTAGCAGAATAGATTTGGACCAAAGGAAGGAGATCGACGAATCCCAAAAAAGACAAGTCATTATTTTGTTCTCTATGCCTTTGTGATATTTCTGCTCGTGTTGTGCTCAACAACCAGGTACGCTTAAAGGGTTTAGAATGCCAGTTTATTGTTAAATGCAAGGGAGATTTTAGATATTTTTGTAGCATATCTATATATTTATGAAGCTATGAGCTAGGGGTTCATAAAATAGATCTTATGCTTGAGTATCTATCTTATAGCTAGAGCGCTATAGTTCTCTCTTTTGACAAGTCTCTGTGTAAGCAAGACCTCCAGGGTGTTAGAAATTCCCACAAGTATCAAAGGAGATCCTTTCGCTGGGCCTAAACTTTACCTATCCCTCCATTCTATGAAACCACCTGTGTACATGCATGGCTAGTAGAATACTTGCAGCATCTGGGGTAGATTTCCCCTTTTGTTATGCAATGATGAATGTCTCTACTTTATTACTAAAATTTGATGCAGTGGGCATTATTATATTGCTGTCTAGTTTTAAATTGCCTTATTTAACATCATCAATAATCTCTCTGAGAATTTATCCCTATTTATGTTATGGTAGTAGTTTACACTTCCTAAATTCGTTGCAACGTGGCAATCAACACCTTCTCATAGGTTCTTAGTGGCTCTAATAGTCATCCCATCGGCATGTGTAACACACCAAATGCAATTGCCAACTTATATCATGATGGCTGAAGATGATTCTTTTTTTCCCTGCGCCTTCTTCAAAAATTGATAATTTTTTAATCTTATTTGTATTGCACCTTCCTCGACTGGTGTCTACACTGTCAAGAGCTTTGATGATTCGTCTCTTTAATGTAGTTGCCTGAAAGTATTTAAAGCTTCCTTGATAAATCTGTTGTGTGCATCTCTCATGGCATGTGGTCATACAGTTTGTGTGCTTTGCTGTTGATTCAACATTTTGCATGCATGTTGATCTTTTCCAGCTGTACATTTGTTTTAAAAAAAAAATCTACCTTCCATTTTGGTGTCCCACAACTCCCTATTTGGCACCGGTTAGGTGGATGATGACTAATAGATTCCCTTGGAATCTCTGAAAACTTTTATCATCAAATCTTTTTTTTTATGCATAACTTGCAACCATTTCATCCGTCAAAAGTTAACTTTCTTTATGCGTTGAATGAAATCTCTTTGTATCTCCAGAGATTTGAGATGGCACGATATTAGCCGGTAGGTTTTTTTTGATATGGGAGCATTATAGAGCTCAAATTGTCTCTTGTCGTAAAACAAATTCACACCGGGGAAATCTTCTAATCTGGTCAGTAAATCCTATCAGCTCAAAAGAGCACAATAGTGCTCAGCATCATAACTTGTCGTAAACATAGTCATGCAAAAACCTTTTCATACATGTCAGCCGTCTCTGTCGCCATATTCCTTATATCTCCTATAGTTGCAAGTGCTGACTCTGTAACTATCGCTTTCCTTGAGACAACATCTCTATGGGGTATTGTGTCAAACAATTTGCATGCCATTTCTACGCCTTCACATTTTGTGTACACGTCTATCTAAGGCATGCTACATGCATGTCATTTGCATAGTTTGAAAGTTTCTAACGCCTTTTCTGCAAACCCTTTTTGGATATATATATCCTACAACATTGTATTCCAGGAGTGGTGTATCTTTGAGGTATTAAGTCAAGCAGTTTGTGCATATTGGCTGTACTACAGCACTTGTTGCATACGTGCCCACATGATCATATTCAGTTATTATTTTTTGATGCAAGTGAATATTGGTGAATGTTACGGGGTCTGACTAAAAGTTTCTAACATCTTCTCAATCTCGACTTCAATTTGTTGAGTCTTATTTTGTGGTAACAACTACGAAAACATCCTCTTTTTGGTCATGTTTCTTTTTAAAACATCGACTTTATACTTCAATGTTTTCATAACTTCTCAGTCATATTAATTGTAGTATACTGCCACATGTGGTGTCCTCTTACCTTATAGGGTGACTTACTTTTGTTGGGACCAATCTCTTTTTCTTTTTATAGCTTGATAACATAGAGGAGTTATGTTAATTCACAAATTTTAGACTATAGATTGAATGAATGATAATTGTTATAAGTATAGAATTATGATTAGAGGATTATATAGATAGCTAATGAGTTATATGCATTAATCATGTTTACCTTACGAGTTCAATTTGTAATTATTTAATTATTTAGTTATTTTATTTTAAAACTGTATAGTGTACCCTTAGATAAAGAATTGATATGATTAGTCTAGAAGAGGATATTGTTACATGAATTAGTCAATTGATTTAAATGTTTTCTCTTAGAAATAGCTTAAAGGAGTAATTGCAGAAATGATTTTTGAATCGTGTTTTCATTGAATGATTAGAAGTAATTATGTATGATAGTTGGTAGGATGTAGAAATAATACTAATACTGTGTCGAGTAATATGGAGGAATTTGTTGATTATATAAATAATTAGAGGATTAGAGTTAACAAATTCTTTGAGATTAGTATGTTTACATAATTGACATGGTCTACTAGTATGTTCTAATAAGTGTTTATTAGGTTGCTTCATAACTTCTGTAAGTGATAAGATACTTGTTATGTTATAAAATGACAATCTAGGTCTTGGTAGGTATCTTAAATAATCAAGGATCGTGATATGATTAAGTAGCAAGTCAAAGGTGAAATAGTGTAGTGATGACAAATTTGTACAATCTCATCCCTTGTTTGGAAAACATGTTTTTTTGTTTTCTTTGTCACTAAAGCATCATGCTTCATAAAATTTGTCAGAGGTAAGATGATTGGCCTCATTATAAGTATTAAATGTCATTGTTTGTGATGACTACTTTCAGATGTAGAAAGCTAAGTTAATAATTAATGCATTTGTGTTGAGTTGAAAACATTTCTAGGAGAATACTCAGTTGGAATCGAAGAGTTTTGCTCATGAGTGACCTATTATATTGTTTAATGCATTTTTTTAAAAGTATTTGATGACATTGCAAGATATATATTTATGTTCGTCTGATTAATCTAGGCCCTAGAAATATTGGCATCTTAGTTAGAGCATACTGGTAGATGTGTTTGTTTTTAGATCCTCTTGTTTAAAAAAAAAAAAAATTGTATGCTCTCTATAGAATGTGTATGTTCTCCCAATAGATAAAGCATAAATGAGAGTTGAATCTATATTAAGGAAAGAATCCAATTTGGTGAATAGCCTCTCAAATGAAAGCTCATTATTTTATCTTTATGTATTAACGGTTTGTGACATGTTTCAGTTCATTATGGGGAAAATCAACATTGCATGATCAATCAAGTATATTAGTAATTGGTATACTAGTTTGAAAAAGATCCCTTATGTTTTGTGAAATTTTCTGAGAATGATATAGGTAAACCCAAATCTTCTACTATCCTCTAGTGTGGATTGAAATGCGTATATGAACCTATGTTTGAGAAGATGTCAATATCATGTGAATATAATCTTAGAAGTCATGAATTGTTTGATATCATCTTGTGGTTTCTAGTTCAAGTCTTGAACTATGAAGTCTCTGCGCTGCGCATACGTAGGCAAGGCCATCATGAGCCCCTGAGACATTAGGTCAGCCCCTTAGGGCCTTAGGCTTGTCTTTTATGCAATGAATATTTGTTTTGAAATTAAGCATGTAGGACTAATGTCTCTTTAGATGTGCACTTTGTGATTATAAGACATGCAGGTCTTTGGAGCTAAGGAAGTACCTTTCCACTTGGCGAATAGATGACTACCTGGTAGTATTGGTAAAGGCGTATAAATGTGTATAAACTCATTGAAACATTTGTATCTTACATTTCATTTTTATGAATGTTGGTTATTAAGATAAACTTTGTAAATTGATATCTTATCATCCTATTGAGTTCATTATTGCTATTTTCTTGGGTAGGCATTACAATTTGTGCATGTGTGTGTATTCCTTTGGCACTTTTGGATTTAGAACAACCATGGCTGTTAGTTAGATCTTGTTAGTAATTAGTAAGGTAGTCATATAATTAAACATAATTTGAATGAGTTTTGTATGTTGTTGTATATTGCTTAATTACAATAGTGTAGTCATGTTATCCCTAGAGATATTAGTTGACTTGTTACCATTAATTCTGTTAAATTTTTTTTTTTCCTCCTTTTTACTGCTTTAGTTGGCTTATCTCTAGGGTTGCATGGTGGGGCATTACACTTCATACACAACTCTTATATCCTTCAAAGTCTACTTCATCCATAACACTTGAGTGCAACAACATGCTGCTGCAATATATTCTGCTTCTACAGTTGACAAAAAGATTGAATCTTGTTTCTTGCTTAGCCATGAAACCAATCTATTTCCCAAAAAGAAAGCACCTCCACTTGTACTCTTTTTGTCATCAACATCTCTAGCCCAATCTACATTTATATAAGCACTTAGAGTGAAATCATTGTCCTTTGGATACCATAAGCCATGATACGAAGTACCTTTTAAATACCTCAGGATTCTCTTAACTGTCATCACATGTGATTCTCTTGGATCAACTTGAAACCTTGCAACAAGACAAACTGTATGCATGATATCAGGTCTGGTATGAGTTAGATAAACCAATCCTCCAATCATGGATATGTAATTTTTCTGATTAGCCTTAGGTGATTCATCAGATTTTCTCAACTTGCAACCAGTTACCATGGGAATACACATCGGTTTAGAGTCTTCCATCCCAAACTTCTTCAACAACTCTTTCAAATACTTAGACTGAGATATGAAGATTCCTTTATCTGATTGATTTATTTGCAGACCTAGAAAGAAATTCATCTCACCAAACATGGACATCTCAAACTCTTTTTGCATTTCACTGGCAAGTTTCATACACATACCTTCATTGCCTCCAAAGATGATATCATCAACAAAGACTTCAATAATCAAAATTTGATCACCATTAATCTTGAAATAAAGATTACTGTCAGCAGTACCTTTATTGAACCCTAACTGCAATAGGTACTTATCCAACCTTGCATACCAGGCTCTAGGAGCTTTCTTGAGTCCATACAAAGCCTTCTCAACCTACACAGAACATCGCCTTGGTCTGATAACTTAAATCCTTCCAGTTGCTCAGTGTAAACTTCCTCTTCCAACTCACCATTCAGGAATGCAGACTTCACATCCATCTGATACACTTTAAAATTTTTTTGGGCTACAAATGCCAACAATATTATGATTGCTTCAATCCGAGCTACTGGAGCAAAAGTCTCTTCAAAGCATATTCCTTCAATCTGAGCATATCCCTTATACACAAGCCTTGCCTTATTCCTTACAACCTCTCCATTCTCATTTAGCTTATTCTTGAAAACCCATTTGGTTCCAATAACATTTTTGTCAGCAGGTCTAGGAACTAATTCCCAAGTATCATTCTTTTCTATCTGCATTAGTTCTTCCTCCATGGCTTTTGCCTACCTTTCATCATTGTAGGCATCATTCACAGTTTTTGGTTGAACCTTTGGAAGCAAACAGTAATTCCCATTTGGTTCCAATAACATTTTTGTCAGCAGGTCTAGGAACTAATTCCCAAGTATCATTCTTTTCTATCTGCATTAGTTCTTCCTCCATGACTTTTGCCTACCTTTCATCATTGTAGGCATCATTCACAGTTTTTGGTTGAACCTTTGGAAGAAAACAGTAATTCACTTGTTCTTTTGCAGCTCTTTTCCTTATCAACACACCTTTGTTTTTTGTCACCTATAATTTGATCTTCAAAATGATTTATCCTTACATACATGGGAGTCTTGACAACACTTTCTAGAGCCTCTTCTTCATCTTGACTATCTTCTTGCTCATCTTTCTCTTCATTCACTATAGTCACATGTTCATCTAGTTCATAGCAACCCAGGTCTGATATTCTTTCCTTGCCTTCATCCACCTTCACATTTGTACTCTCAATGATCTTTTCGACCCTTTTGTTGTAGCACCGGTAAGCCTTACTCTTGGTAGAGTATCCAAGGAAGATTCCTTCATCACACATTGCATCAAACTTTCCTAGATCTTCTTCTCTCGTGATATAGCATTTGCTTCCAAAGATTTTGAAATATTTTACTATAGGAATTCTTCCATACCACAATTCATAGGGAGTTTGAGTACCATTACCTTTAACTTGAACTCTATTTTGAATGTAGACAATAGTATGAATAGCCTCTTTCTAAAAGACTTCCGACAGATCTACTTCCTTCATCATTGTCCTAGCAGCCTTTGGAACAGTCCTATTTTTACTTTCCACAACTCCATTTTGCTTAGGAGTCCTAGGTGCAGACAACTGTCTCTTTATCCCATGCTCTTCACAAAAATTGTTGAATTCATTTGATGTGAACTCACCTCCTCTATCAGACCTCAAGCATTTGATTTTTAACTCTATTTCATTCTCAACCATTGCCTTGAAAGATTTGAACTTCTCTAGGGCTTCTAATTTGTCTCTTAGAAAAGTAACCCAAATCATTCTAGAATAATCATCAATAAGCAACATGAAGTACCTGTCACCTTGTAGACTTCTCACCCTTGTAGGACCACAGAGATCTGTATGCACTAGATCCAACAAACTGGCAAAAAATTATTCTTTGCTGTTGAAACTTGTCCTTGTCTACTTTCCCAACTGACATTCCTTACAAATTACATTGGAGGGTTTCACAAGTTTTGGTAAATCTCTCACAGTCTGACCTGAACTTATCTTTACTAGATTATCAAAGTTTATATGACACATCCTTCTATGCCACAACCAACTTTCATCTACCTGGGCTAGTAAACAGTAATCATTAGTTCCTATTAATTGATAGATGTTACATTTTGTCTTTTTACTAGTAGCAATCACAATTCCAGAGCTTTCCATGATCTTGCACCCATTGTCTTTGAATCTCAGATCATATCTTTTGTCACACATCTGACCAACACTCAAAATATTATGCTTCAACCCCTCCACATATAGGACATTGTTCGTATTATGCTTTCCATCAAATGAAATAGATCCTTTTCCACAAATCTTACCAGCTGCATTATCTCCAAACCTAACCAGTCCTCCATCATACTTTTCCAAACTTACAAACTTACTTTTGTCACCAATCATGTGATGTGAGCATCCACTATCAATAATCCATTCATCCTTATCTTTCTCAACCTGAGCAACCAAAGCACTTTCTTTCACTCATTTTTCTTCCTTCACATAGCTAGCAGAATTAGTAGACACACGATCTTCTATAATATCAATAAATAGGCATTCATTTACACTAGTACAAGCATCATCGGATTCATCATCAGTCACACCTTCATCATCAAATTCTCTAACATAGTAGCATTTCTTTGGAACTCTAGGCCTGCTCTCATATCTTTTCTTATTTCTTTTAGGACATCTGGAAGCATAATGACCTAATTTACCACAAGAGAAACATTTGAAAGGTAATTTAACTTTGAACTTACCGGAGCCTCTTTGCAATATGTCAACAAAGTTAGCTTCAATTTTATCAACGTCATCTGCATCCACCTTATATTTCTCAGCTCTGGAAATCTTTTCTGAAGTACTGACTTTAGAAGTTGATTCAACTTTCGGTAGGGCATCACCAAATTCTCTCATCTCAAAGGCTGTAAGCTTTCCAAGCAGCCGATCTCTGTCAATAGTTTTCGCAGTCATAAATTCTTCAATAGCAGCTACCTTGTGTCTGTAGGACTTTGGTAGTGATCTAAGAATTTTCATCATAACTTCCTTATCACCAATGGTTCCTCCCATTCCTTTTATTCCATTGACAAGTTCATCAACCCTTTGCATGAATGTTGTAATGTTTTCATCTTCATTCATCTTCAAACTTTCATGTTTACCTTTTAGGCCTTGAAGTTTAGTTTCCTTTATAGAATCATCTCCTTCATACAAATTCTTCAACTTCTCCCAAATTTCATTTGCAGTTTCTAGGTCCATGACTTTTATCAACTTAGTGTCAGTCAAGGCAATTAACAAAGCATCTCTAGCTCTTATATTCAACTCATATTCTTTGATTTCATCTTCAGTTGTCAAACCATTTTGAGGCATGGTATATTTTGATTCTGCAGCCTTCCATACTTTATAACCAAGACAAAGGAGATGGATTTTCATTCAAACCTTCCAAAGAGCATAATTTGTCCCATCAAACTGCTGAGCTTCCTTATTACAAGACATCCTGGATCTTCCTCAAGTTGTTAGGCTTTCTTCTGAGGAACTTGGTTCTGATACCAATTGTTGAAATATACTAAACAACTGAGAGGGGGGGTGAATCAGTTGTCTCAAAAACTTAGCTTCAAATGAATATCAAACCATCACAACTTAACTATTCATAATCAGATTTAACCATGAAAGCATGAAACCATAAACTTAATTGCAATCACACATCCAATACAGTAGACACCAAATTTTTACGTGGAAAACCTTAAAAGGAAAAAACCACGGTGGGTGTTAGCCCACAGAAATATATGAGTTATAGAAATACCAAAAAATAGAGGCTCACTGCCTACAGGTCTCACTACCCAAAATACTCATTGCAAGGAATGGCTCACTGCCGATGGGTGGCTCACTGCCAAAATGGTGAACTGATTGAATAACATCTACTCCATGCCTGGGCTCAGTTCCATTGAAGCATAATATGACTCCTATGCTCTGCTCTTTCACACTTTCTCACTTATCTCTTCATATTCGCTACACACACACTTTTTCGCAACTACATTACATGCTTTTATACAGTTCATCAACCTTGGAATGTACATCAAGGTCGGTGTTACATTCATCAACCATTGGAACAATCTCCAAGGTTGTCATTACAAACATACATAAAATAGGTCTGGACCTAATACAAATTTAGCTAAGGAAAATATGTAAGGATGTATGCGGATCATGCCATGCCTTAGCTGGAACTCAAACACAATCCTCCAAGCCATGACACACTTCTACAATCTTCAATGCATCTCCACAAATGATGAATTCAACTAGGTCAACCAAGACTGATGATAGTACTAGGTCTGCTAAGAACATTTTTCATTCATGATCCAATTTTCTCTTTGCAGACCAATCCAAATGTAGGAGCATGATTAGGAGACATCCATAAGCACATTGTAATCACCAAGAACAATCGTATGATCTCTAATCACTCTGTCAAGAATATTCTTCAAACCAAAGTACAGGAACAACACTGTCAGCCACTGTCATAAGTAAAAGATATCTTGCGGACCACCAAATCACGAACCATTGTAGTTGATGGCACTTGACATCTTTACAAACTAGATTCTAGAACTATAGACTGAAATACTTCAGTGCGGAGCATAACACTTTGTCCCTGATACCACCAAACATACAGGAAAAGTAGTTTTCACACTGGTGAACATAATTCACTCAAATCGTCATTTCGGAAGCTCAAACTTGGAATATAACATCTTTAGAAAGACCTCTAAATAACTTCCAATCCGTAGACAAAGATATTCGTTCTACAGGAAATGTGGAGTGAACTTCTAGACTGTTCTTCTGAGTACAATACACTATTTCCACTGCAACACATTGTTATCACCGGAGGGGCTAATTTTCTCAATATCCTCAACAAAGTAAGAGCACAGTTGACACCAATGACAACACAAATATGTTGACATCAATGACAACACTGATTAGGCACATACTTGCAACATCAACAACGCAGTGAAATAACTTTTGAAGTGGGAGACTGGGTCTTTGTGCGATTACAACCATATAAGAAAATGTCTCTAAAACAACAATAGAAAGATAACAAGCTTAGACCCAAGTACTATGGTCCATATAAGGTGTTCTAGAAGATTGACAGTGTAGCATATAAATTGGAGCTCCCTATGTGAACAAAAATTCATCCAGTTTTTCATGTTTCATGCTTGAAGAAGGTTATTGGGAAAAAAGTTGTAGCACAAATTGTGTTACCTTAGCTTGATGAGGAGGGAAGAATAGTTTTGGATCCTGAGAAAATTCTTCAAACACGCACCAAGAAGCCGAGGACAAGGGCAATCATAGAATATCTGATAATATGGAAGAACTCTCTAGTTGAAGAAGCTACATGGGAGAATAGGGATTTTGTGCAAAAGCATCCACATTTGATCAACACTGAGGACAAAGCTTCTCTGAAGAGAGGGGCGCATGCTATGCCTTTAATCCTATAGTGTGTATAGGGTTATGAGTAGTCGGCTTGTGGCTACCTTAACTATTAATTATGATATATAACCATTATTATAGTTAATTATAGGTTATTAGCTTGACCTAGGGGTTATATTGAAGTATGTAAGTCGGCCTAGGTGGTAGCCAAAGCCTAATTATGTATATATAGGAGCTAGTGGTGAGTTTGTGATCATGATATTGCGAATTGTGTTCTCATTGGAGATATTTGGAGGTTTGCCCCTTGAAGTGGCTTGTTATTTTTAGTTATAATCAAGTATTTACAGCATATTTCCTATTATATTCCTTTTTGGACAAGTTATTTCATTACAACAAGAACAATCACAAACTGCCATCTATTGACTTGGATTAGTGTGGCTATGTGACAAGTGAATAGATCACTAGCTAGACTAATTAATGACAACCCACAAAAATAGTAACTGGTCATCAAATAAGCATAAAAGAAACAATTAATTGATGGGCAATTGTTTATCACAAGTCAACACATCAATAGAACATAAAAATGTAGGCACAAAGACAAAGATTTTGACCAAAGAAAAGACTTAGGTGCCTTCACACAAAGCTAAACAAATTAGACCAACATTAACATAAATGAGGAGTTTGATAGAAACATAATAGGGAACCCTATTCAAAATATCTTAGATCAATTATCAACATGAGGGGCAATAAAATAATGGAGAGAGCCATAATAAGGTATTCTCAGATTGGGTGCCAACAAATTCATCAATCATCTTTTTGCATCACTTGCATAGTAAAACTCTAGTCTTGTTCAATCATCTAGGGGCTTGAATGAGATCAACATATACCTAGTTCTTCACCCCTTGCCTGTAAATCACGCCCTAGTTTGGTTTTTAGCACAACTCCTTTTCAATAATTATTCAAAAGACTAAGGTATAACAAATTCTACAAGGCACATCAATGTAGGACTAGGCCACACTAGATAGACTAAGGCCATATAGCATGACTATATCCTAGATTGGGCCACATGGTATGACCCTACCATCATAAACACTAATCTCTTATCATCTCTATTACAATATTCTAAACTTTGTAATGTATGAACAACTAAAAGCTATCAGGAAAGGATTGTTTTGTAAAATCTTTTGTTCCTTCCACATGCGAATGTACAATTTGGGACAATGAACGATTCAAATGTCTCTCCAAAGAATGTCTCTTCCTTTGTTGTAATGCATAAAAACTATTGTTTAGGTAGCTCTATCCTTTCAAGTTCATCCTCTATTCATGGCTCCCCAACTTCCAAACAAAAAATAGAAATAAAACAATAAATTCAATATTTTGAAATGACACTCTAATTTATTATTAGTTCTTAAGAAAGATAATATAAGAGTTATATTGCCTTTTAACTCTTTACTAGTCTTTTTACTACCAAACCAATTACAGGAGTAACGATACAATAAATTTTGTGACCATTTCCATAGATTCATTTACAGGAGTAACGATACCTTTCATAAATTTCCCTGCAACTTAGTTTTTAGGCTTTCTGTTTGAATACAATTTTAACTTGTACTTCTGTCACGTTAGCTTATTATGGTTGTCCATGACATTAATATAACCTTTTTCTCTTTCATATTTCTGGGCTCTTACAGCTCTCTTCAGTCTAATCAATGAAATGGTTCTCATTAAGTTAATTCCTCCTCCTAAATTACTAATACATTCCTCTTGCTGTTTTTTAAGCTGAGACTTTTTCTTCCATACTCTTCAAATGCTGAGCTCCAGCTGTTAAGTTTTGTTTTCTTTGATAACCTGTAAATCTTTTTCTCTATTTTCAGATGTATGAAAAAGAGATCAATTTAATTTTTAGTACTCAAGAATCAATATTTCTTGTTTTTCACTTGATTTCGAAAGATCTTGTTGAGGATTTTGAGATTCTTATGCCTTCCCCAATGACGAAACACATTTTCCAATACATTATTTAAATAGTCAATCCTACAACGGTACTACGGCATCCGACTTCCTCACCTTTCTCCACTCTTTTTAGTCTACTAAAATTACTCTCTTTTTAGTTTGCTAAAACTAAATGTAAATTATAAAACTATTGCAAGGGTTTAAATGCATCTTATTAAATTATTTATTTAATTAAATAAATGTATTAAGTTTTTAAAATATGGTGCAATATATTTTTTATTTAAATAATTTATAAGATATTTATTTATTATAAAATAAATATATATTATCTATTTTTTTTAATTAGATAGTAAAGTTAATTTGGTTAATTATTATTACAAATGTGAATTAATGTAAAATTTAAATGTAGTATATAAATGTGGGAATTAAATAAAATAAATATATGGGTATTTAGTTTTAATTTTAATGTAGAAATTTTTGTGTGGGCATCAAAGATCTATTTGTCAATATGGATTTTTCAACCCTTGGTCACACTCTAAATTGATAGATCTATTTGATGCCCACACAAACAACATCTGGGTCTACATCGACATCATCATCATCTAGAGGGGCCATCTAAAGTCCTCTCTTTGTTTTCTCTCTTTAGGAGGAAAGTTTTTTCCCATAGGGTTTTCTTTCTTTCTCCATTTTATGAGAGATGTTTTGTAAATGAGTACCTAAAATGGCGCACAACTGGGACTCATATCTAATAAATCTACCTAAGCTATGCTTAAGGGGGGGGGGGTGTTGGTGTATAACTCACATGAGTTATTCCTAACATAACCATAGTTAGGCGGTTTTCCTCACACGTGGAAAGACTAATTCCACTCTATGAGTCATTAGTAGATGTGTCGCCTCATATTCGACACATCGCCGCTACATTTGAGGGTGGTTGAACCTTGAGCTATTCTCTTGGTTCCATTGTCGCCACCTCTCCTATTCTTGTGGAGTATTGTTTCTCAAACTTCACCTATTTATACCTCATCGGTTGTAAAGTAATTTAGTTCATTTTCAATATATTGCAATTGTGTTTGATCTCTAATCCATTGATCTTGGACTTCCAAACAAAAACTCCATCTCAAAATTATTAATTTGTTATAACTAATTGTTATGTTATTATAAACAAAAGTAATGTAAAGCATTGTTGTGTTATTATAAATGAAATTAATATGAATGCAATAGTGTAAAAACTGGCTAGCCAAAGTATGTGATGATGATCGTATGGGTATTGTAAAGATTTGACAATCATCACTTGGAATTCATCACACGCACTACACTTTCAAAGGTGCCACATAATGTGGCCAATGCTTTGGCAGGGATTGGAAATTTCTTATAATTTATTGGGCTAATAATATTTCCTTGTTGTCCTCTTCTCAGCATCAGCTCCCCTTTAAAAACTGTTTGAGTCATATTATGTCCTATGTTCTTTTTGGTCCTTCTTGTAAGGACGGTGATATTTTCATCTTTCGTGACATTTTTTTTTCAGATCTCTGAGAATAAAATCTAGTCATGAGAAAAAAGACAAAGCCTCGTAGGTCTCTAGACCTTCATAGCTTGTCACTGGAAGAGTTATATGAGTAATATCGTTCTATTTTTCATTCAAATTAGGAATCTTCTCTTCGATCAATAACTTCTCTCAATCCAGTGAAAGAGCATCCAGATGGTAAAGAACCTTACAATCAATTGCAAGGGCCTCCTATTGCAGATATTTTAGATTTGGCTAACCCAAATCAGGAAACTCCTCTCCAATCAATAGCCTCTCTCAATGCAGTGAGAGAGCATCCAGATGGTAAAGAACATTACAATCAATTGCAAGAGCTTGCTATTGCAAAGATTTTGAAGATTTCGCTAACCCAGGAAGATTGATGGGTTGTATAGAAAATCATAGTTGTTTAGGGAGTGCGATATCTCACACCTCTATTACATTTAGAGCACAAACCCAAGCAGAGAAACAAATCTATTAGGAGTATAGTACTAGTTTTTTAGATCCTCTATTTTAGGTCACTATATAGAGACCCAATTAGCAAATGAAATGATTTATTGGATAGAAATGAAATTTGTGGAGATGAAAATGGAGGAGCGGAGAGCATTAAGCAGCCTCCTCATTATCAGATAAGGAAGATAGGAAACATTCCCAGATCTATAAGGGATCATCTGAGATTGACAAGAAGTAGGTTTAAAAGTCACCTTCACCAATACAATCTAGGTATGTAATGCTTACATTTAATTACATATTCTTTCTTGTCTTTCCTTTAACAATAATGTATGTTGACCTTAAAAGAAAAAGAAACAAAGGAGATGGTTCAAGAGGAACAACATCCTAAAGTTGGGAAAAAGCAAGAAGAATAGAGATAGAAATTTGTCAGGAATATCTGGCCATAAAGATTCATTTAAAAAGACAATTTTGTTCAAAATTGTGGGAAGGAAGAATTGCAAATAATTAGGAACCTCTTGTTTGAAAAATTTGGAGGATGGGAGATTAGCCCATATCTCACAGGGATCATCTTAACCTGAGACACCATAACTAGTGAGAATTGCTCTGGTGCTATATGTTAATTTAAGACTTGATTTTGTATGCTAGACAAAGGATTTGATACAAATATGTGATTCAAAATCTTTTTGAAGTTAAGGATTTGATTCATGAGGGCCTATATGCTAACAGCTAAATGTTCTAGAAAAATCTTCATGATCTCTCTTCGTCACTGCACGATCAGAATATCTAACTTCGATGTTTTAATTACAAATTGGTGACATGTAATTGCATAGTTCATTTTAAATATGCAAATAGATTTTTTTAATTAAATTAATGTGTATTGTATATATATTGGTGTTATAGGGTAAAAGGGGGTTGAATGCAAGCATGTAAATACACTTAAACCCTCTTTTCACTATAACATTCAAAGACAAAACTGAGCTAAGTCACTACAAGATGGAAGAAGATTCAACTACTGATTTTGTATTCTTGTTGTAGAAGAAAGATGTGATTCAACCAAGCCTTTTATCAAACCCTAGGCCAATCAATGCACTAAACCCTAGAATTGAAATAATCAACTTATAATAGACAAATAACAATGGAAAGTCAAGATCTAAAAGTAACAAGATGATCAGTGAGATATCCTAACCTATTCCACATAAGCTGAAAAGTTGGAAGACTCTAATGCTACCATCCGAGTCCAGGAAATCTCGATATCTAAAAGCTCAAAACTAGAAAAATGTGATAAATGATGCTCTGTTGTTGAATCCAATGTTAGATTTAGGTGGTGGACATTGATGCTAGTGCCCAAGTCTACTACAAATGAATTTCCAAACTCTGTCTTTGGATCTTGAATCTTTATCTCTTAAACAAGCTCCCTGTACCTTCACTTCTGTAATTCTCACACCTGTAACCTATAGACAAGAAGAAAAGGGGTTTGGGGGTTGTGGTGTTTAGGGATTCGCCTCAGTCAAATCCTAGGTTAGCATTCAAGCTTTCCCAACACCATTGTTAGAGAGAGCATGTCCTTGTAGGGCAGAGGCTAAAGATAATCTAAATGATAATGAAATGATTCAAACATAATGATAAAATCAGCTCGGAGGTGAAGTCCTTAGGAGGATGAAGATTCTTCAACTCATAAGGATGTTGATGATGATTCCAAATCTGTAACAAACACAATATGCAATAATAACACAATGAATGCCCTGAATGCTTCTTTGCTCAATATCATAACCTTGCTATTATTAAATTCTTACAAAATGAATTCAAACACTTGTTTATATATGCTTTCCTATTAAACATTTGCAAATTAATTGAAAGAGCTGACAAGGAAGGACCCATTTAAAAGTCCTATGCTGACATCCTTAAATTTTACCCCAACCAATCAGGGTGGACTTGGGCGCGAGCACCCAAGTCCCAAGGTGCCTTTTTGGTTAGGACCTAAGAATTAAAGGAGCCCCTAGTTCCCATTTGACATGGGTTTTGGGGGATTTCTCATCAGGATGCATATTTTGCTTGTAGAGTGTAAACACGGGGACCTAGGAGCTAAACTAGGAGGTAAAAGGGCATGTGTCTACTTTTTACTCCATAACATTTAGCCCCCACTTTAAGGTGTGTGAGATCCTACAATTCAGTACAAGCATTAAAGTATGGTCAAAGCATATCAAAAACATATAAAACACATCAAACACAAGAATGAATACACACCCTAAGCTTGAAGGACTATTTCTAGTCCCCCAAACTTAGGCAAACAAAAGAAAACACTTAACAATCACATAAGACACAATGATTACAATAAGGAAGCACACAATACATAGAAAATAGTGGAAGAACACAATATGTGGAGAAGACATGAGTACAGTCATGCAATACACAAAGAAGACATGATTAAGAAATTACATATCTATATATATATAATGCTAAGTAAAGTGAATAAACCATGCAAAAATACACAAAACACATACAACGTGGGGGGCTCATCACCACACGTCTTTAGACCATGCCACAAACACGCAATACATGCAAGGAATACACATAAGGCACATGAAATACATGAGCATCACTAGCATGTTGTCGACACACTAAACATCTTATACATGTTAAACATGGGCGATAGGAAGGAGCTTGTCGCTGCACTCCATTATCTAAAATATCTCAAACACACCTAACAGTTGAGCTATGCTACCACAATTGCCAAAGACATGCTTAAGGGTGAATGACTCAAGATCCAACCCTACCCCGCGATGAGGACTTTGTATAAAAGGATGTTCACTAGCTCAAGAGATACACCATCCTGCCTTGTGATGAGGGATTTTTCTTGAAAGGATACACACTAGCTCAAGAGATATGCCATCCTGCCTTGTGATGATGGATTTTTCATAAACGAATGTGCACTAGCTCAAGAGATACACCATCCTGCCTCATGATGAGGGATTTTTCTTAAATGAATGCACACTAGCTCAAGAGATACGCCATCCTACCTCGTGATGAGGGATTTCAAACATGCTTTTTCAGTGTGAAGAGTAATCAAACAGTTACCATGATATATACCCCCACCTTAAAGTGGTTGATCCTGCTTGCTGGTATCAAGCACATTAAGGTAAAGTGAAAACACACAAGGGAACAAGATCTTTTGCAAAGCCCATGCCCCAAAGTGACATGTGCCATGATAGCTGAATGTTCCCACAAACACATTGAGATCATTTGCTAAGATAATCAACAAGATATAAGTTTAGGTTCTAGAAAATCATACTCTAAGATATCGACCAAATCAATTCATGAAAGATATGAAAAAAATCATATCACATGAGAGACCAAGGCTGCACTAGCAGGTTTGGAATTGAGTATAGCCATGAGGTTATATTGTAGGTATCTCAAAACCAAGTGTAGCTACAAGGTGAGATACTGAATGATTCAAAGTGCATAGAAGTAGATTTAGACTATTGCAAAGGTTTGTTACAACAAATTTCACAACACAGAGTGATTCTACTAGTCAAGCATTAGATATATATATATATCAACCCCATCTTCATTTAGGGACTAGGTCAATTTTTGTTTTCTTACTGAAGGGACACACGGTCCTTATCAGTATTTGTTTGTTTTCATCATCTGTTGACTAGTAAAGTCATTGAAGAATGTAAACAATAGAATGAGAGAGGAGACAAGAGTGACTTGGGTTTACAACATGGGAGGATGCCCCCAAGACATCCACCACAATGTTATGCCCCCAAGGTACAACACACAATAATAAAATAGAGGAGAGGAAAGTAGAGGAATGGAGAAACAATAGAGGCAGTCTCCTTGTATCCTTGACCTTACAAAAGTATCAAGGGTCAACCAAAGAGACCTAAACAACACTATAACACAACACAGGGTAACACAACACAACACATAAATATATTTATCTAAGAGGAAGCCAAACTTGCGAGCATCTTAGAGAGGTGCTCCATCAAGTGTGGTAAGATTTGTGAAGAACTCATACCTGATTGATGCTTATTTTTAGAATAGCCTTGTGGTGCTTGTTTCTCAAGACCCTTTATGTTTGAAATCTTTTGTTGCTTATAGGGAGGAGAATCATTGTTGTTTCCCACTAATGCTTGTCACCTTATTCTTTACCTTTCTTTGGTTTTCTTATTCTTCTTTACATGATTAATGAGCCTTTCATAATGAAATGGAATGCTTCTCATTGGCACCAATTTCTCTTGCTTTAAGTGATTACATATATTCAATTGTGTATCTTGTGTATGTTGGTTATCTCTCGATCCATAAATGGATAATGGAGGAGGAACCTCAACATAGATACCTTTTCCACTTGGGTAAGGTAACTCTTCATTTGTCATCTTATCCACTTCTATCATACCAACTATGCCATCATAGTCAAGATAGTCATCTTCAATCTCCATAGTATTATATTCCACCATATTATTGTCACTATGCTTGCTAAAAGGATCAATGAATATTTGTAAATTTTGATTCGGAGGTGCTACTGACTTATTTCCATTGTCATTCACACCAGTAACTTGTATCATATTAAAATCAACAAGGTCTTGAATTTCATGTTTAAGATGGATACATCTTTTAGTATCATGTCCCGATGAGTGGTGATAATGACAATAAGCATTAGTATTAAATTAAGGCCCTTGTGGATTACTACTATCAAAAGGACAAGTAGGAGGAAGCTTCAAAAGATTATCATTCACCGCTTGAGTCATTACTGAATGGAGAGAATCTAATAATAGAGTAAACTGTCTCTGTTCTTATTTGAATTAAAATGGTACCTTAAGAGGCTTTGTAATAGCAAACACTTGTGATTGAAAGTTATTCGAATGTTGCCCATTGATTTTGATGAAATTCCTGTTATTCTTCTTGAATGAGTCTTGAGATGAGCCAGCTGTGGATTGACCAATATGAGCCGATGAGGTATGATTCTCATACTGACTAGTCGAAAGTTGGTAATCTCGAAGAGCTATGCATAAGTGTTTTAAAGAACTATACTTCATCAACAAAATATTATTGCATATGTTTGGTTATAGATTTGAAATGAATACCTTTTGAACGTCCTCATCTTTAATTAGATATTGTATTTGTGAGGTGAGACCTTGATATCAACTGATGAACTTTGTTAATTTCTCTTTCGAGCCTTGTTTACAATGAACCAAATCAATCAAGAAGACAGTAGGTCCAATGTTTTCTTGGAAGTGTTGCGAGAATTGATCAACTAGCTGTGAGAAGGAATTTATTGAATTAGGAGGTAGAGAGAAAAACCATTCCAAAGTAGTATCTTTGAGAGATCGAGGAAAGAGTTTTGCTAACAATGCCTCATTGAAGAAGTCACTACACATTAATGTGAATGCCGCCACATGAGTATTAGGATCACCTTTACCACTGTACTTTTCAAAGTGAGGGGTCTCAAATTTGTCAGGCATTGTAGTTCTTAGAATTTCATAGGATAAAGGACTGTGAGCCTGATATGTTGGTAAAGTAGGTTGAGAAGAAACATTGGTAAAGTTTGTTACTTTTTTCTGCAAGGAGGACATACTTTGTAAAAGTTGGTTTAAGAGTGTATCATTAGATGAAGAGGTGGCTTTTGGATTTGAGAGAGGTGGATTTGATGTTGCATTCATTAAATTATAGGGTGGTTGATAATGAGTAGAGGTGATAGGTGGTTTAGAATAGGTATGCATTGGTATGGAGACATGAGGTGCAAAGTTTTGATTGTTAAATGCAAGAACTTTGTAATTATTTTCAATAGATGTTCCCATGGTAGTGGTAGAAATACTACAAGAATGTGGATTGGTGGTGAGAATTGATGATGTAAAAGTGGATATTCCAGTAGTCAGTATGGGTGCCAAGACTGGTGAAGTTATATATGCTGGTGTTGATACATTTTCAATGACATTCGCATGGCTAGCTTCTAGCATAATGTTGTGTCTCACTATGTAAGCTAATCCACAGAGCATATCAACACCTTATTGACCTTCTTGTAATATCCCTCTTATTCCTTTAACAATAGGTATCATTTGATCTTGAGCTAGATGTGCATGTCCTACAATTTGTTGGAAGTTAGCTAGTTGTGTATCCAAATTCTTAATATTTTCATCAGACACATGTGAAACTACATCAATCACATCCTCAACATCATGAAATGTTTGTTCTTCCATTGTATTAGTGTTTATGATATCTTGTAGAGATGTTGATTCACCCTTTGTTAAGTGATTGTATAATGGGTTTTCTGATGTTTGCATATCGTCGCTATTGAAAGAACTAGAACCCATTAGTCTACGACTTCTCCTTACAAAGATGTTTCTATTAGGGTAGAAAGTTATACAACTCATGCAAATTCCTATAACACTCAATGCACAAACTAATGGAACAACCAAAAGGATTAAGGTAGTTATGCTTATTGACATACACAAAGTGTAATTGCAAAATTTGAAATTTCAATGCAAGAATGCACAATGAAGCAACATTACAACTCAAAATTAGATTTGAACAAGTGTTTAAAGGAGCAAAAAAATGTGAAATGAGATTTTGACTACTAACCCTATCTTTTGCACAAAAAACTAGGTTATATGAAAAATGCAAGTTTCAACAAAACCCTTATAAATGAGATATACAAATGCAAGATTTGATATTATGAAATGATTAATTTTTGTAATTTATTTTAGATCTGATGCAAAAATTAGAAAATTAAATGTTTCCCATGATATGCAATGAAATAATGCAAAACCATAACATTTTAGTAAGCAAGTAAAAACAAGGGGGGCATATATCTCCCATGATTTCCACCCTAATCATGTCTCATAACTCATCCCTTTAGTGTTTTTGACTAATTTGTTCATTTTTTTTTGCTAGTTGATTTGATTATTTTGACTATAAAATGTCATAGGGTAAAAGGGGGATGAATGCAAGCATGTAAGTACACTAGATCAGACCCTCCTTTCACTACAACATTCAAGGACAAAACCAAGCTAAGTCACTACAAGATGGAAGAGGACTCAGCTATTGATTTTGTACTCTTGTTTGCAGACGAAAGATGTGATTCAACAAGGCCATTTATCAAACCCTAGGCCAATAATTGCACTAAACTCTAGAATTGAGATAATTAGCTTATAATAGACAAACACCAACGAAAAGTCAGGATCTAAAAGTACTAGGATGATCAGTGAGATGTCCTAACCTGTTCCATAGAAGTTGAAAAGTTGGAATACTCCAGTGCTAGTGCCCAAATCCAAAAAGTCTTGATATTTGAAAGCTCAAAACTAGAAAAAAGTCATAAATGATGCTCTATTGTTGAATCCAATGTTAGATTTAGGTGGTGGACATTGGTGTTCACACCCAAGTCTGCTACAGATGAATTTTTGAACTCTATCTTCAGATCTTGAATCTTTATCCCTTGAATAATCTCCTTGCACCTTCACTTTTGTAATCCTCACACCTGTAACCTACACACAAGAAGAAAAGGGGTTTGGGGGTTGTGGTATTTAGGGATTTACCTCAGTCAAATCTCAGGTTAGCATTCAAGATTTCCAAACACCATTGTTAGAGAGAGAGAGTATGTCCTTGTTGGACAGAGGCTAAGGATAATCTAAATGATGATGAAATGATTCAAACATAATGATAAAGTCACCTTGGAGGTGAAGTCCTTAGGAGGATGAAGATTCTTCAACTCATAAGGATGTTGATGAGGATTCCAAATCTGCAACAAACACAATACTAACACAAATATGCAATAATAACACAATGAATGCCTTGAATGCTATGTTTCTCAATATCATAACCTTTCTATCATCAACTTCTTACAAAATAAATTCAAACACTTGTTTATATATGCTTTCCTGTTAAACATTCACAAATTAATTGAAAGAGTCGACAAGGAAGCACCCATTTAAAAGTCCTATGCTGACATCCTTAAATTTTACCTTGACCAATCAAGGTGGACTTGGGCACTCAAAAGGTCCCTTTTTGGTTGGGACCTAAGATTAAATGGTCCCCTAGTTCCCATTTGACATGGGTTTTGAGGGATTTCTCATCGAGATGAATAATTTTGCCTGTAGAGTGTAAACACAGGGACCTAGGAGCTAAACTAGGAGGTAAAAAGGCATGTGTCCACTTTTTACTCAATAACATTTAGCCCCCACTTTAATATGCATGCGATCCCACAATTCAACACATGCATTAAAGTATGGTCGAAGCATATCAAAAACACATCAAACACATCAAACACATCAAACACAAGAATGAATACACACCCTAAGCTTGAAGGACTATTTCTAGCCCCTAGACTTAGGAAAACATAAGAAAACACTTAACAGTCATATAAGACATAGTGAGTACAGTAAGGAAGCACACAATACATGAAGAAGACATGAATACAGTCATGCAATACACAAAGTATACATGAAGAGAAGACATGATTAAGTAATTACATATATATAATGCTAACTAAAGTAAACAAAACACATATGCAAAGATGTGCAAAATGCATACAATGTGGGGGGCGCATCACCACACGTCTTTAGACCATGCCAAAAATATGCAAGACACGCAAGGAAGACACATAAAACACATGGAAGACATATGGAATACATGAGCACCGTGTAGTATGCTGTTGACACACTATACGTCTTATACATGACAAACACATGAGCAATAGGGAGGAGCTCATCACTACTCCATTATCTAAAACATGCCAAACACACCTGACAATTGAGCTATGCTACCACAATAGCCAAAGACATGCTTAAGGGCGAATGACTCAAGATCTAGAGGACTTTGTATAAAAGGATGTGCACTAGCTCAAGAGATACACCATCTTGCCTCGTGATGAGGGCTTTTTGCTTAAAAGGATGTGCACTAGCTCAAGAGATACGCCATCCCTCCTCGTGATGATGATTTTTTGCTTGAAAGGATGCGTACTAGCTCAATAGATATACCATCCCACCTCATGATGAGGGCTTTCAAACATGCTTTGTCAGTGTAAAGAGTAATCAAGCAGTTACCATTATATATGCCCCCACCTTAAAGTGATTGATCCCTTTTGCTGGTATCAAGCACATTATGGTAAAGTGAAACCATGCAAGGGTAAAAGAACTTTTGCAAAGCCCATGCCCTAAAGTTACATGTGTGACGATCACTGAATGTTCCCACAAACACATCGATATCATTTGCTATCATAATCAACAACATATAAGCTTTGTTTAGAAAATCTTACTCTAATATAACAACCAAATCACTTCATTAAAGCTATGTAGAAATCATATCACATGATGGAGCAAGGCTACACTTGCAGGTTTGAGACTGAGTATAGCCATGAGGTTATACCACATGTATCTCAAAATCGAGTGTAGCTACAAAACAATCCAAAGTGCATTGAAGCAAATTTAGAGTATTGCAAAGGTTTGTTACAACAAATTTCACAATACAAATCACAACATGGAATGATTCTACTAGTCTAGCATCATATATATATATATATATATATATATATATATATATATATATAACAACCCCATATTCATATATGGAATGGGTCCATCTTTGCTTTCTTGCTGAAGGGACACACAATTCTTATCAATATTTATTTGTTTATCATTGTCCGCTGACTAATAGTCACTGAAGAATGTAAATAATTCAAATGAGAGAGTAGACAAGAGTGACTTGGGTTTACAACACAAAAGGATGCCCCCAAGACATCCTCCACAATGTTATGCACCCAAGGCATAACATTGTTATAGGGTAAACATGGGATGAATGCAAGCATGTAAGTACACTAGATCAAATACTCCTTTCACTACAACATTCAAGGAAAAAACCAAGCTAAGTCACTACAAGATGGAAGAGGACTCAACTACCAATTTTGTACTCTTTTTTGTAGAGGAAAGATGTGATTCAACCAAGCCTTTAATCAAACCTAGGCCAATCAATGCACTAAACCCTAGAATTGAGATAATCAACTTATAACAAACAAACAACAATGAAAAAGTTAGGATTTGAAAGTACCAAGATGAACAATGAGATATCCTAACCTATTCCACAGAACCTGAAAAGTTAGAAGACTCCGGTGCTAGCGCCGGAGTCTAGAAATTCCTGATATCTGAAAGATCAAAACTAGAAAAATGTCATAAATGATGCTCTATTGTTGAATCCAATGTCAGATTAGGTGGTGGACATTGGTGCTAGCACCCAAGTTTGCTACAGATGAATTTCTAAACTCTGTCTTTAGATCTTTAATGTTTATCCCTTGAACAACCTCCATGTACCTTCACTTCTGCAATCCTCACACCTATAGCTTGCACACAAGAGGAAAAGTTTGGGGGTTGTGGTGTTTAGGGATTTGCCTTAGTCAAATCTTGGGTTAGCATTCAAGCTTCTCCAACATTGCTGTTAGAGAGAGAGTGTGTCCTTGAAGGATAGAAGCTAAAGATAATCTAAATGGTGATGAAATGATTCAAACATAATGATAAAGTCACCTCAGAGGTGAAGTCCTTAGGAGGATGAAGATTCTTCAACTCATAAGGATTTTGATGATGATTCCAAATATGCAACAAACACAATACTAACACAAATCTACAATAATAACACAATGAATGCCTTGAATTCTTTTTTGCTCAATATCATAACCTTGCTATCATTAACTTCTTACAAAATTAATTCAAACACTTGCTTATATATGCTTTCCCATTAAACATTCACAAATTAATTGAAAGAGCTGACAAGGAAGGACCCATTTAAAATTCCTATGCTGACATCCTTAAATTTTACCTCGACCAATCAGGGTGGACTTGGGCATCAGTGCCCAAGTCCCAAGGTGCATTTTTGGTTGGGACCTAAGCATTAAAGTGACTTTGTTAGTAGCTTACAGCTCGAAACATATGGGATGCTTGGAACATGAAACAAGACCTCCCCTAGCATTTACCTATCCACCTCGACGCATTGACACAGTTGGTTCAGGCCCATAATGAGTAGAACAAAAAATATGGCACCTGACAAGGTTGTGTTGCATGAAATTGAAGCATTTTACAAGAATGCATTTGATTTCAGCATGGTTAAATGAAGTGGAGTTGACCAAAACCAAAAGAGGTTATTGTGGAAGGACCCCACCTATACTTGTAGGTCAAAATGAAACATTCCCAGTTTCCACGAACTCTGAGAACTGCTCCATCAAAATTTGGTAGTTTTTGCTCTTAGGATCTTAAGTGACTTTATCGGTAGCCTGTTGCCCGAAACAACTAGGACTCTTGACATACAAAAAGAGACCTCCCCTAGAATTTACCCACCCACCCTAATGTGTAGGCATAGTTGGTTTGGCCCCATGAGCTATGGAATGCAAAATGTCACTCCTAACACCTTTCCACTCCATGAAATTGAAGCATTTTGCAAGAATGCATTTGGTTTCGGCATGGTCAAACAGATTGGAGTTGACCAAAAATGAGAGAGGTTATTGTGGATGGACCCCACTTTCACCTTTAGGTAGAAACAAAACATTCCTAGCTGCTACAAATTCTAAGAACTGCTCCGCTAAAGTTTGGCAGTTTTTTGCTCTTAGGGATCTTAAGTGACTTTGTTGGTAGCCTAATGCCTAAAATGACTGGGACACTTGGTGCATGAAAAGAGACATCCCCTATAATTTAACCACCCACCCCGATGTTTTGGCATAGTCAGTTTGGCCCCACGACAAGCAAAACAAAAAATATGGCACATGGCAAGGTTGTGCTGCATGAAACTGAAGCATTTTCTAAGAATACATTTGATTTTGACATGGTCAAATAGATTGGAGTTGACAAAAAATGAGAGGGGTTATTGTGGAAGGACCCCATGTGTAGTTGTAGATCCAAACAAAACATTACCAACTACCACAAATTTTGAGAACTACTCTGTCAAAGTTTGGCAGTTTTTGCTCTTAGGATCTTAAGTGACTTTGCCGGTAGCCTACTGCCCCGAATGATTGGGACATTTGGTGCATGAAATGAGACCTCCCATAGAATTTAACCACCCATCCTAACGCATTGGCACAGTCAGTTCGGCCCCACGAGCTGTGGAATGCAAATTGTCACTCATGGCACCTTTCCACTACATGAAACTGAAGCATTTTGCAAGAATGCATTTGGTTTCAACACAGTCAAACAGATTGGAGTTGACCAAAACTAAGAGAGGTTATTGTGGATGGACCCCACTTGCACTTGTAGGTGAAAACATAACATTCCCAACTACCATGAATTTTGAGAACTGCTTCGTCAAAGTTTGACAGTTTTTTGCTCTTAGGGATCTTAAGTGACTTTGTCGATAGCCTAATGCCTTGAATGACTAGGACACTTGGCACATAAAATGAGACCTCCCCTAGCATTTAACCACCCACCCTGATGTGTTGGTATAGTCAGTTCAGCCCCATAAACTATGGAATGTAAAATGTCACTCGTAGCAACTTTCCATTGCATGAATCTAAAGCATTTTGCAAGAATGCATTTGGTTTTGGCAGTGTCAAACCGATTGGAGTTGACCAAAACTAAGAGAGGTTATTGTGGAAAAACCCCACTTGCACCTGTAGATTGAAACAAAACATTCCCAGTTGCCATGAATTATGAGAACTTCTTCGTCAAAGTTTGACAGTTTTTTGCTCTTAGGGATCTTAAGTGAATTTTTTGGTAGCCTAATGCCCCAAATGACTGGGACACTTGGTGAATGAAATGAGACCTCCCCTAGCATTTACCCACCCACCTTGATGTATTGGCATAGTCAGATTGGCCCCATGAGCTATGGAATGCAAAATGTCACTCCTGGAACCTTTCGACTTTGTTAGTAGCTTGTAACCCAGAATGATTGAGACACTTGATGCATGAAATGAGACCTCCACTACCATTTACCCATCCAACCTGATGCGTTGGCACTATTAGTTCAACCCCATGATCTATGGAATGCAAAATCTCACTCCTAGCAAGACCTAGAATGAAAATGGGAAACCCTTATCTAAATGACTCAAATGGATGTCTTGACCTGCAAGACCAATTGGAAACATTCATCTGAAAATGTCCTCCTTGCCATCTCCTAAAGTCACTTGATTGGTTTTGAGCTTATGCTCCTACATCAACAAGGAAGGTCAACTATTTGACATGATGCCTCAAAGAAATGTTGTCTAATGGAATGTAATTGGCAGATGTAAATCTAAATTCCACAACCTTATCCACCATCCTCCTTGCCATGCCAGAATGGGATATTCAGAACAAGGTATAGACAACCATCAAAGCATAAAGGATATAGGAATTTTGTCACATGCTATATTTGTAGTTGCTCTTTTAGAAATGGTATCTTTGGAACACAGTATAGGCATCCATCAAAGCATAAAGGATATAGGAATTTTGTCAAATGTTGTAGTTACAACTACCCTATGAGACATGTATGCTAAGTGTGTAAGCATAGACAAGGCACATGAACTATTTGGCAGGATGCCTCAAAGAAATGTCATCTCATGGAATGAAATGATTGCAAGATATAAACAAAATGGATTTTTTTATGATGCCTCAAATATATGTCATCTCATTCTACTCTTTCTGTAACCCATATAGATGGTGAAACGAGGGTATGCTAGACCTATAGAAGGTGATAATAAGGATATAATGTCATCTCCCTCTCAGTCTCTCTCTAAGTCTCCCCCTAACTAAACATATAATGTCAAACATATATCTAAGGTGAGATGAAAGTAGGAAAATGGTGTCAAACATATAGAAGGTGAAATGAGGATATGTCTAACATGTAAGATGAGAAATTATCTATGATTATCATATCAAATCTAGTAGTTTCATTATCATGATTGTTATGATATGTATACAATTTAAGAAGAGTACAACAAATATGTTCACTAACACTTAGCATCAATGAAATAATTTAGCATAAACAAGTTATATTTCCTTATAATGATTCAAACTATGAATTGTTAGATTCATCCACGAAAAACTTATAAAGGCCTAAATGATAAATCCTATGATTGGATGCATCTTTCCTTGTACCCATCATTCTCTTAACATAAATGCTTTATTGTATGTTTCATATTCCATATTTTTCTTAACATAAAAGTGTAAAATTTAACTAATAATTTATATACATCCCATAATTATATGAAAACCATATCATAAGTTGTTGTAAATAGGTTCACAATATATTTATTTGTTAGCCAAATAAAAGTTAGCTTAAATATTCATAATGTAAAGTGTCAAAGCATATACAATGCATGTGAATTGTTTGACAGAACACCTGAAAGAGATGCCATCTCATGGAATGCAATAATTGCATGATATGCACAAAATGGATTTGTTGATAAGGATTTAGAAACTTTCAAGAAAATGCAATTGGCAAGTTTAAATCCAAATGCAAAGTGAACTATTTGATAGAACACCTCAAAGAGATGCCATCTCATGTCCAATGCAAAGTATGAAAGCATAGACAAGGCACGTGAACTATTTGACAGAACACCTCAAAAAGATGCCATCTCATGTCCACTGCAATAATTGCAAGATATGCACAAAATGGATTTGTTTATAAGGCTTTAGGAACTTTCAAGAAAATGCAATTGGCAGGTATAAATCCAAATTACACAACCTTAGCCAACATCCTCCCTACCTATGCCAAAATAGGAAGTTTGGAATAGGGTATCCACGTCCATCAAAGCATAAAGGATATGGGAATTTTGCTAGATCTGTTGTAGTTGAAGCTACCCTAGTAGACATGTATGCAAAGTGTGGAAGCATAGGAAAGGCACATGAATTGTTTGACAAAACACCTCAAAGAGATGCCATTTCATGGAATCCAATAATTGCAAGATCTAGCACAAAATGGATTTGTTAATAAGGCTTTAGAAACTTTCAAGCAAATCCAATTGAGAGGTATATGGGAATTTTGTCAGATCTTGTAGTTGCAATTGCCCAAGTAGACATGTATGCAAAGTGTGGAAGCATAAACAAGGTACGTGAACTGTTTGACATGATGCCTCAATGAAATGCCATCTCATGGAATGCAATGATTGCAAGATATGCAAAAAACAAATTTTTTTGATAAGGCTTTATAAAATTTCAAGAAAATACAATTGGTAGGTGTAAATCCAAATTTCACAACCTTAGCTAGTATCATCCTTGCCTATGCCAAAATGGGGTCTTTGGAACATGGTATGGACATCCATCAAAGGATAAAAGATATGACAATTTCCTTAGATGTTACATAGTTGCAACTTCCCTCAGAGATATGTATGCAAAGTGTGGAAGCATAGACAAGGCACATGAACTATTTGACATGATGCCTCAAAGAAATTCCATCTCATGGAATGCAATGATTCTAAGATATGAACAAAATGGATTTTTTGATAAGGCTTTAGAAACATTAAAGAAAATACAATTAGTAGGTGTAAAACCAAATTCCACAACCTTAGCCAACATCCTCCCTTCATATGCCACAATGGGATCTTTGGAACATGGTATGGACATCCATCAAAGCATAGAGGATATGGGAATTTTGTCAGATCTTGTAGTTGCAACTACCCTAGTAGACATGTATGCAAAGTGTGGAAGCATAGACAAGGTACATAATTGTTTGACATGATGCCTTAATGAAATGCCATTTCACGGAATGCAATGATTGCAAGATATGCAAAAAATGGATTTTTTTTTAACGCTTTATAAAATTTCAAGAAAATACAATTGGCAGGTGTAAAACCAAATTCCACAACCTTAGCTAGTATCCTCCTTGCCTATGCCAAAATAGGATCTTTCGAACACGGTATAGACATCCACCAAAGAATAAAAGATATGGGAATTTTGTAAGATGTTGTAGTTGCAACTTCCCTCGAATACATGTATGTAAAGTGTGGAAGCATAGACAAGGGATGTGAACCATTTGGCATGATGCCTCAAAGAAATGTCACCTCATGGAATGCAATGATTGCAAGATATGAACAAAATGGATTTTTTGATAAGGCTTTAGAAACTTTCAAGCAAATGCAATTGGTGGGTGTAAAGCCAAATTCCAAAACCTTAGAAATGACATCTTTGGAACACGGTATAGACATCCATGAAAGCATAAAGGATATAGCAAATGTTGTAGTTGCAACTACCCTATGATACATGTATTCAACGTGTGGAAGCATATACATGAACATGAATTATTTGAAATGATGCCTCAAATAAATGTTGTCTCATGGAATGCAATGATTGCAAGAAATGCATGCGAAATGGATTTTTCATAAGGATTTATAAAATTTCAAGAAAATGCACAAAAGAAACTTTCAACCAAATACAATTGGCACATCTAAAATCAAATTGCACAACCTTATCCAACATCCTCCTTGCATATGCCAAAATGGGATCCAGGGACCATGGTGTGGACAACCATCAAAGCATAAAGGTGTTGGTTCCCAAAATTATAGATTACAAACCCTAAGAGGATGCCAAGCTCTATGGTCAGGTTTGCAATGTTTTGGCCAATGAAATGAAGCAACCCTAGGTATGTGGTTTTGGACTCCCTACTCTTTAGGCTTTGCTGGACGGGTGTACCTTCAATAGTTTAAGCAGATTTAAGGAGTGTGTATGCTTTGATTATAGTAATCTATTTCCTAATGGCATATGGGTATGAAATAGATACAAGAGTGATAACCAATTCTAAGAAGATTGACTTTAGATAGAATGTGATCAGTGCCTATTTCAATTGAGCTAATGGGGTCAAGATTTATGTGATATGCAGATTTATCTAATTGGCTTAACTCTAACTACTTGGCACTTTTGGATGTTTATACCTTGTATAAACGTGCAAGATTGTTGGTTATCAGGCTCTGCTTATAGATCGCATTGATATCTTTCCAAGTTACTGTGATGTCTGAAAGGCTTTTAATTCTAGTTTGAAGGAAACTAACTAAGATGATGTGTTTAAAGGGTTTTAATTCTTGGCAGAAACCAATAAACAATAGTCCCTTAGAAGGAGTTTAATTCTCTTCTCACAGAAACCAATCAAGCATATCACACAGAGGTAGTTAATGTGTCTTGACAAATTAGATATATGTTCACTATACTTAATCTAAATAACAAGAAAAGACCAATATGGAGACATCCAAATAAATCATAAAATTTAATATCAACAAAGTAGTTGAACACTAGAGATTGATCCACTGATTAAACTTTCTTGCACATTATATTATTTCAAAATTCATAATAGTTTTCTATATTCTGTTCTGTGAGTATAATTGAAAATGTAATAATATATTATATGTTATAATGATGATGATTGTATGATCCTCTTAAACTTGGCCTTGGTTTCCCTTATATATGGGAAGCGAACAAGCTTCAGGCCAAAACAAGGTGACTCTTCATAACTTGCATCTCTTTAGATAACTAATGATTGTTATGAAACATAATTAAGAAATAAATAAAAAGAGTAATCTGGCATTTGTAGTAATCACAATATGAGTTCGTTAATCATCATAGAGAACCCGTGACTGCTGGCCTGGCAAGGTTCTCCTCTCCAATGATGTGGTATCAGATAAACATGCTTTGCCCACTATCATTTTAGATTCATTATTTATTGTGTCTTCTTCCTCACTCTGATTTATTGCATGTATAACCTTTGAATCTAATATCTTTGAAAATTTTTGAATTAGCATTGGCAAAAATTTCACTTCAAGTTTATCACGAGGGTCAAAGGATTCTCCAGATTTTCTAGCTTCTTTAGCTTCTTTCTTAACCATTGTCTTCCATTTTTTAATCAGCTGAGGATGTAGACATGACTGGTGCAAGGCTTTTTGACCCCTTATGCTGCTCGAGAGGTGAATAAGTTAATCTTAGAAAGATGATCAACACATTCTTGAGAGGCATACGTGTCTGTGGTAGAAATTATTTCTTTCATAACAAATTCCAAAGTAAAAATTTGCTCTAACTGTATATGTATGGTATCCATTATCTTGGCTTCATCATTGACCTTCTCAAGAGCCACTGGTAACAACTGAGTTAATTCATTTTTCCAAGTGCTCTGTTATTTTAAATTTCCTTCTTCATCGAAGAAACTGGGAAAATTCATATCCAAAGGTTGGTAACAATCACCAAGATCCTCTATTAACACAGTGTTAAACTTTTCATGCATGTTGATTAGCTCATCATAATTCTTAAACATCTGTGTATCAACATCTCTCTTGGCAATCAACTCTTCTTGAACTTTTCTAACATCCTGAGATGCAATCTTTTATGCTCTTGGTAGGCAATATGTGTTCCATTATGCACTTCCCATACCATATTAGCATTCCCCAGTATCTTCTCAAACCTTTTCTTAATTAATTCTGAAGCCATTTTATATTTGACATATTTTATTTCTATTTCTAACTGATCACCATGTTTCTAAATTTTTTTAGCTTTAATCTTCCAATAGGCAGGCTTAGCTCTAGCCTCCACCACCTTCTTATCAGCTTCCAACCATGGTGAATAGCTGCTTGAAGATGGGAGTCTGTCTTTGTAGCTAGCAACTTCTTGTCTTAATCTTTCATTTTCTGTCATATACATTTTGTTAGTCTTTACCAGCTTCTCCATTTGAGCCTTTGTGAATCTTGCAACATTTATGTCCAGATCAGTAGTTTCCATGGGATCCGTGTCCTCAAATCTTTGCCCCAAAAGATGGCTAAATACCTTATTTGGATCATTAATGACTAGAGGCTTTTTATTAGGTGGGTACAAAGCCCACATCAATAAAGTGGTATTGTTTGCATCATAGCCTAATCCAGAGTGTATTCTATCTACCCCTTCAATACTTAACTGCACCTTTTTGTCTTGATTTCTTTAAAAACTGTCAAATACAATAGCAGAGGTCATATCCCACCCAGAGAATAGCATGACTCCTACCTCTTCTAATAATGCTCTTCCTTTCTCTAGGGTTATATAGTCTCCATTTCTTTGTCAATTGCTACCTACTGTTCATTCAAAGCCTCAACTTTTGATTTAGGGGTAACATTCTTTATCATTTCCCTAGTCTGTTTGCCCTTGTATTCATACAAGAAGGCCTTAAACTCAGGAGTTTTGACAAAATCATTATTAGAAACAAACTTTTTGCTTGCACTGTGTCTTATATCATCTGAGAGTTCATCCAGGGCTTCCATTATAACAACCTTTCTCTCAACAAGGGGTTCATGTTTTTAAATCACAGGCTAGAATACATGTACACCCAATCTCAACTTCTTCTTGATTTGCAGTACTGGTGTCCACAGAGAAACTGATGTCTGGTGTATGTTGAGGGGAAATATGGCATAGTGGAACTTCGTACTCAGGTTATGTTTCTCTGATGTTCCTATTTCTCTTTTCAAAAACCCAAGGGAGAACATCTCCAGTCAATTCTACTTCATGTGCAACTAATGTATCTATCCTCTCAATAGGATCATCAATCTCAAGAAAAGTTCCTTTATATGTGGGATTTTTGGCTATCCTCCAAGCATCTGCTAGCATTATTCTATGATATGAATTCCTCCTTTCAGTTGCACAATTCTCATCCATATTTCTTATCAAATCATCATCCACAAAGAGTGTATGATGATATCCTTTCATCTTTTTACTTGTTTTGACCTCATTTATGAAATGTTCTAGGTCAAAATTCTCTCTTGCATTTCCTTTAGGCATTCTGTACTACTCTAGTTTTTTATCAATTGACTCACAACCCTTTTCAAAAACAAGAGTGAAATATCCAAAACATAATATTCCAGGCATCAATGACTGCTTATTATAACTTTTGAGATGCATAAAATTAGAATATGCTAATTGCCTCACAATGTCCAAATAAGCAATTCTATCTAGATAGGTCTTTGGTAGCAAAAATGGTGCTCCCTCATATGCATAGATCCTAATTTTTGTGCAGTCACTATAAGCATACCAATCACCCCAGTTGTGATTGATCTTTCCTCTTTCACCCTTGTCCTTAGGTCTCAATAACTTATGTACTTCTAGAGACAAGTTGTAATCACATGGATGACCTAATAGCTTATACATAGGCTTCACAAAGTATTCTTCAAAATACATATAGTGTGATCTCTCACATCTACTATCCGAGATAGCTGTCCACATCTATATAGGCCTGATGTTCCCATCCTTATCTAGGTCTTTTATTCTCAGACATTCATCCCACATGCAAAGATTCTATCCCTCATATAAAATGAGATGCATGAACAAAGAATAATGCATGAATTTAACACCCCCATTTTTTACAGCAACCAAGTCATTGTGAAGATCATTAGTAAGATATTCAGCATAGTTAAGAGACTGGGCATCCTGGCTCTGTACACCAGTCATAAGTACCATTGGTGCTACCTCCATAAATATGGGGGCATCCAAACCAAGTATTTGGCAGACATAATAGTAGGTGTATTGATAGTATTCCTTAAACAAATCTACAGAATATGGGGGATCTTCCACCCCTGAGAATACTCTGAGTCAATTCCCTTCATCTTGAGGCCTATGTAATGCAATCTCCACCATTTATAACTTGTGCTTAGATTATAGTATTCATTTAAGAGATTTCTAATCCTGAACCTCATATCAAAACTGTTGTCCAATTGAAACACCATGGATATATAGTTCTTGGTGACATGAATGAAGGGATATCCATCTCTCAATTCAATCATATGAGTCTGGGGATTTTACTTATCTACCAATACTTTGAGCAATCCCACATTGGTGAACACATTAGGCGCTACTAATTTCCCCAAGTTTAGTCTCCATGGGTTTGAGACAGGTTTGTGCCTATGCATTTTTCTATAATGATATAAAAATAAATCATACCTCCTTATTGGGGTCCATGTGTCACCCACTCGTTTGTTTCTGTCCTCTAATTTCTCAGCTTGGAGGTTTAATTGTACATTTCTTCTAGACCTTTATCCAAAACCTAGGCATTGATCTAGTAAATCATGATTTAGATGCCTTTCTTCTAGTTTTTGTCTCTTGCCCTTAGGGTTCTCAGTCACATTTTCCATGATATAAAATTTGTAAAAAAACCCCACTTCTGTGCTTATAATTTGAACCAGTTTATGTACTCTGCAATTTTTAGCTCAAGCTTAGAGTACCTACTTGGATGATATCTTCTCTGGTTCTGGAATTGATGTCCTTAGCTACACCCTACCTTCATTTTCCTCAGTTGCTAAATGGTTTCACAATTTCCTTAGAATTCAATTTCAATGCACTCGGCTCTGGTTCATTAATGGCATCTCATGGAAAATTTTATATTATCGAAGGGCCAATTAATTTTTTGAATATGGGTCGTTTGATCGTTGCCAAATTATCTTGTCAATAGTTCATTTGGATGACGAATTTGTGATCTTACCGATCTTTCCCCTTTTCATCGATGTCCTTTTACTGGTTAATTCTTTTATTTCCCTTGTGATTTTAGAGTGACCCCAAATAGTCTTGTATCAATATCTCAACATCCTCTCGGAACCCTCTTTGTGGTTAGTCTCTTCGATATCTTCTTATTTCTTCGATGTGTTCACTAGTTCATTGCACTATGGTAACAAATTTTATCGAAGGGACCAATGTTTGGGTTTCCTTGATATGGATCCATCCCTTCAACATTTATTTCTTTAGTATATTTTTCCCTTTTTGACGGGACTGTGAATCACCTCACTTCGACATCCCGGAGTCATTTTGAAAACCTTTATTGTTACCTTTGTATCAAATTCCATCGTTTTATCGATGGGACAAATTCCCTTATCCCATTGATGGATATCTTTCCCTTTGATATTTATTATGTAGGCTTTGACATATGGACCAGAAAAATCTTTGGAACCCACCATACCAGTTTATCAAAGAGACTTATGAACCAGTCATTCCAACATAGTGAAGTCTCTCCAAAGTCAAATATTTCTTTTGGTTTATCGAAGGGACTATGTGACATGTCTTGCCGATGCATATCCATCTCCTTGATGAACTTTTTGGTGCTATAGTGATATTGAAGGGACTCTTAAATCATCATTCTAATACTTTGTAGTCTCTTTGACTCTTCAAGTGTATAAGTCTGGTTTTGTCCCCTCGATCTCTGATTGTTGCTCTGATGAGTCACATCATAGTTATAAAATGTTTAAGTCTCTTGATGGTTTATTTCTCAGGTATCAAAGAAACCCCAGGCATTTTCATCTCTAGATTCAGCGGTGTTTTCGACACACTTTAATTGAATATCTCAATGTGGTATTTTCTCATCGACATTATTCATATTGCTTCTTCGAAGGGACATTAGGATGGTTCTTACCTATATAGTAAAATCTCTTTGATATGATATTTTTATTTAGGGTAAGGGTCACAAAATGTGAACTTATTAGGGTAATGGCTTATGGGTCAGATAAATGGAGTGTTTTGGATGAGAAAATTCTAAAATGATAGGTTTAGGTGATTGGATTATGGTAGGAAAAATGGATTTATTACTAAAAATTTTAGGCTAAATTTTAGTTCTAACAAAAGGATATAGGAATTTTATCACATGTTGTATTTGCAGCTACCCTTGTGCAGATGTATGGAAAGTGTGGAAGCATAGACAAGACATGTGAACTATTTGACATGATGCCTCAAAGAAATACATAGTCTCATGGAATGCAATGATTGCAAGATATGCACAAAATGGATTATTTGAAAACAATTTATTAATTTTCAAGAAAATAAAATTGGTACATGTAAAACCAAATTCCTATAACGATAATTGATCATTATATTAAATATTTAATGTAAACTGTCATATACATTTAATGTCATGAACATAACATCTAGTCTATAGATAAAGCCATATAGGCATGTCCAAACAAAGCCATATAGGTATATACAAAAATATATATCGGTAACATACAAAAGTATGTATACAAAGCCATTTAGGCATACAAAAAATGTCCCAAAATCTAGTTTCCTATGAATTACTATGAAATAATTGGTGGCCCTTTCTTAGACATGAAGATGGAAATCCAATTAGTTACTCATCCTCTCTCTCCCTTCAAGTAGACCTCCTCAATAGAGATTTTTGCAGCTCCTATTAATACAATCAAATAAAATGCACATTAATATAGAAAACATGAAATATATAACATTGCATATGTAATTGATCACTTACCGCTAGCTGACGATCCCTCTCGATCATCTTTTCTCTCTCTTCATTTGTAGTTGGACGGGTTGGAGTTGTGACCTCCTGTGAGAAGCATCAAGAAATAAAATTGAATAAACATAAATATCATTTATGTACATCAAAGGACATGAGATAAAATAATAAATATAAAATGTCATTTACATGTTACTGGATCATACCTTGGTCAAAGGATTTGAAGACAACATGGCTGCAGCAATGCCTTCTTGTGCTAACTCACGAAGATGAGGAGTCTCCATAGTCAACATCTGAAAATAGAGTTCAAGGTTATTCGAACAAAATAGATAGATAACATTATTTAAATGCATAATGATTACAAATGGTTAAATTTACCTTTGTAAAAGTGGTTCTGCATCCAGGGGACCAAGGAAACCATGGAGGTGTTGGTGAAGCTCCCTGTTGAAATCATCAAATTGTCACTAAATAATATTACCATTGATATATGTACTATATTTACGATCATGTGATAAATTACATACCTACTGACTTGACGTCCTCTCATAACTCACCAATGGAAGGCTAACAAAGGCAGGATGAAGACTCTGACCCTTGAATTTCATTACGCAGATAATTATATACATTAATTTTGACTTATAATATAGATGGTCATATAAAATTAATTACAAGTTACAAATAAGAATTTATTAAATCAAGATGAAACTTGTAAAAAATTACCTAAGAGTCAATACCAAATGTATGTTGTAAGACATCATTTGTGAGAACAAGATCATCTAATATGGATGTGTCCATCACTGGATGTTGTCCTTGCATCGCAGCATCCTACCAAGAGTCATGCCGCGAGTCTTGTGTCCCATAATCACATAGGTTCCCACATGAATTGTACAGATGTGGGGACAAATGATGCTTGCTGCTCTCATCCTCATCGGCCTGGGTGAGATCATCGTCGTGATGTGCTAGAGATTGCGTGAGAGTACTCAGTGAATGTAGTGTCTCCACCTCAACACTCTCCTTCAAAGTCGAAGGGAGTGACACATGTGCTAGTCTCATCAAGGATCTAGGTACATGGTTTTGGTATCACTATGCCCCCTCTCTATCTTGGCCAGAGCCACCACCTCTACCCTAGAACTCTTAAATGTCAAAATAATTAGGAATCTTCTTGAGGATGAACTCGCAATGGAGTTTCCTCAAGAAATATCGTGGCACCTCATTGTTGTTACATGGGCACTCATCAAACACCATGTACCATATAACCCAAAAGTTTTAGGATATATCTTCATTCCTACACCAATGAATAGGGAAGCATTTACAAATCTCTTCTAATCTTTGGATAGTTTTAGGATTGATAAAGTGTGAGCATAATGCAGATTGTGTAATTTTTAGGTTCTTCACTTACATTTGTAAGACAATTTGTCAATATAGTATTGCTTACACCTCTACTTATAGTCATGAAATTTGGTGATTTGGTTTGTCACTGATTCAATGTGAGAAACAATCATCTCTAATGACTTCATAAGCGCTCTCCAACGATCAGTGCTTGCACTTTGATTATTTAACATCTCAATTAGGGTTTGAAGATATTTTTTATTTTCTTCTATTTTCCCTAAATAGTTTTCATGTGTATCTCTTTTATGGTGAGGACGTGAAGGTGGTTGGTTTTGAATGTTTTTGGGGTTGTTTTGATGCTCCTCTGCTAGATTTGTGTTTTGTGCTACCTCATTGACTGTAAATTCAATATAAAAAACTAATCAAACATTGCAAAAGTTAAAAATTCTTTTCAAACTCACAAAAATTAATCAAACCCTACCTTCCTCAGTTGCTAGACCCTCTACATTTGCTTCACAACATCTTCAGGAGTAGGTTTGGCAAGGTGACATCATGAAAAGATCGATTACTCTTAGCACTTGGTTGATTTCTCCTTCTTACAATGTGCTCGCGCTCTTTCACTGAATTTTTCCTCCTTGAACTGTAGAAATGGTCGCGCAGACTTTCAGTTTTATATTTTTTTTTGCTTTTTGCAACATATAATTTGAGCACATTATAACGTGCTTGCATCATACCAAGCATGGGACCAAAAAGCCAAAGCGGTGACTTTTTAGTCCCACAACTTGGTGTAGTCACTCAAGCTCCCTAGGTCAACAAAAATTCTTCCATTTTTCTATGTTTCATGCTTGAAGAAGGTTATTGGGAAAAAAAGTTATAGCACAGACTGAGTTGCCTAAGCTTGATGAGGAGGGAAGAATAGTTTTGGATCCTAAGAAAATTCTTCAAACACACACCAAGAAGCTGAGCACAAGGGCAATCATAGAATATCTAATAAAATGGAAGAACTCTCCAGTTGAAGAAGCTACATGGGAGAATGAGGATTTTGTGCAAAAGCATCCACATTTGATCAATGCTAAGAATAAAGATTCTCTCAAGAGGGGGCATGCTATGCCCTTAATCCTATAGTGTGTATAGGGTTATGAGTAGTTAGCTTGTGGCTACCTTAACTATTAATTATGATATATGATCATTATAGTCAATTATAGGTTATTAGGTCAGCCTAGGGGTTATATTTAAGTATGTAAGTCAACCTAGCTTGCTACCAAGGCCTAATTAGGTATATATAGGAGCTAGTGGTAAGTTTGTGATCGTGATATTGTGAATTGTGTTCTCATTGGAGATATTTGGAGGTTTTCCCCCTTGAAGTGGCCTGTTATTTTCAATAATTATCAAGTATTTACATCGTATTTCCTATTATATTCCTTTTTGTGAAATTTATTTCATTACAACAAGAACAATGAGAAACTACCATCTATTTACTTGGATTAGTGTGGCCATGTGACAAGTGAATAGATCACCAGCTAGTTTAATTAATGACAACCTTTCAAAATAGTAACTAGTCACCAAATAAGCACAAAAGAAACAATTGATTCATGGGCAATTTTTTATCACAAGTCAACACAATAATAGAACATAAAAATGTAGGCACAAAGACAAAGATTTTGACCAAAGAAAAGACTTAGGTGTCTTCACATAAAGCTAAACAAAGTAGACCACCATTAACATAAATGAGGAGTTTGATAGAAACATGATAGAGAACCCTATTCAAAATATCTTAGATTAGTTATCAACATGAAGGACAATAAAATAATGTCCAGAGAGCCATAATAAGGTATTCTCAGATTGGGTGCCAACAAATTCATCAAGCATCTTTATGCATCACTTGCGTAGTAAAACACTAGTCTTGTTCAATCATCTAGGGGCCTACTTGTATTAGACAAACTTTAAAACACAAGGTTAAAAGCACATAAACCAATTAGTTCCCAGATTTAGCAATGAATATACAAATTGATCCAAACATATATTGCTCTAAAATATATCATTTCAGCTCATAACCAACAATAAATCAACTTGTATTTATGAAATATTAACTCTATAACATCAATCTGTAAGTCTAAAAACCTATTTTAACTCTACTGTAACCAGGTCTAATAAAAAAGTGCAAAAGCAAGGCAAGATAGAGAAAGGTTACTAAGAAACTAGAACTAAATATTAAACACATTCCATCATTTCAGCCTCAACAATGGATATACAAGTTTGCGAACACATTTAACTATCCTTGATTTGATCATGGAAACCCAACAATCAAGTTTCAAGGAGGTGCAATCATCAATGGTGAATTTGTGGGTGTTTAGGCTAACCACACAAGGTAATTTACAATCAGAAAATTACTAGTGTTATGAATACTTTGCAAACTCATCAAATACACATGTATCTTCAGCTAAAAATAAAAGAAGTACCTAACTTGATGTTTAGAAACCATGAAACAAACTTTTTATGATGACAAGTTCAATGAATCTCAACAATTTCTATTCACTATCTTGACTATAAGCCATGAATCAAACTTGTATTAAGCTCAAAAGATTGATAAAAATCAACAATTTCTAAACTTAGTGTAGAGAAAACCATGAAAAATAAAAAATTACTATGTATTTGTTGTCAAACCCCAATAGTACAATTATTTTTCAATGTGTTTCAATGAGTTTTTCTTAAGACACCAACAAGAAATCAATAGTTCATCACCAATTCTAACTTTTTCTCCCCTTCTTAGAATGAGTTTCAGCTGTATACGTATTCAAATCAGCTTTATCATACTAAGTTTTCAACCTAAAATCCAATGGTTGTGATTAATTTGATCCAATAGCTCACATTTGATGCTCCAACATAAAAGTCAATTTTGGTAGCTAAGAATATTCTACTTCATCCTATGTAGCTTCCTCAAAAACCTTCCCTTATTCTCAAAAAGTAATTTTTTTAATTTACTTTTTGTTACTAAGTTTTTCAAATATGACAAAAAGTAACTTTTAGAAGTCAAATATTAAATATTTGCAACTACTTCTCCAAAGCATTTAATATTTACAACTACAACTCCAACAAATTGTTGTAGTATGACAAATCTCCATAAGAAAGATGTAAGCAGCTATAGAAAGTTATTTTTTCCATCATGGGTGGCTATAGCTATCTATTTTTCATGTGCAAGCAACAATCTCTAGCTGTAGGTGACCAAATCTATCATAAAAAATATATTTCCAGCCTTCATACTTCATGTTTCCACCATTTTTCAACTACAAACCTTCCTCTCAGACATGGAACAACAAGTCAGGTACTTGTAGAAGGTTGTATTAGTCATGTTTGAGGTTGCAAATGAAGTATAAGGTGGCGCAATTCATCTTCCCACAAATGCATGACATTGTTTCCATCATTTTCCACCATTTTGGGCTCCAAATGTGCATGCACAATAGTAGCTTAGGTCTGATTTTTGTGTTTCTATAGCTCCTATGGTTTGTATTTATCATCCTTGAAATCATATTGGCTTCATTTTCTAGGTGCCGTAGTGGTTTGGGCATGAAAATCAAGTTTCTCCATAGCTGGGACAACAAGGTGTCTCTAGGTTTTCACTCTTCCAAGATAGCTCCAATTTCTCTCCTCATAATTCCAGCCTCATTGACCTTCAACCAAAAAATCCAAGAATCAATTTCATCAAACATCAAATCATTTTCAGTCAATACATATCAAATAACATCCATTTTTCATCATGGATTTGACAAATAATTATTAAAACAAGTTGTTTGTTTTAAAAAATCTGGGTTTTTCTAATATTTTTAGGTAATATGTGGAATTTAGTTTTTTATATCTCCACAATACATTGGTCATACCCAGATTGTAAATTTAGAGATATGATTGAATTATTGACTATCTATCTCTACTGATATTTTAGAGTGATGTTGTAATTGGGATTATATTGTCATTAAATTTGTGGTTTCCCCTTGATTCCTTTAGTTTCTTGATGCATCCTCTTTAAATTTCCACATTCTCTACCTTCTCAACCCTCCTATCCTCTTGTAAATACTCTTTGAATGCATTGTATGGGTAAAAAAAATAGAACACTTCATGGCTGTCTTAGGGTTTCTGGGTTGTCAAAATTTAGTTTTAGGACTATTTTTTGACTATTTTAGGTGAAACAATTATTGTATTTTTTATTTAGGATACTTATACAACATTGTCCTTCAAGTCCTTTAGCCAATTATAAGTTTTTTCTCAAGGTTTTGTGGCTTTTATGACTATATACACATTGTTGTTTGACTATGACAGCAGTAGGTAGTTTTGGAACCTTGTATGAATTGTGTTCTTTTCACCCTTGCATGGAATGATTTTGTTGACTTACAACTAATGGTTTTACTTTATTAGTATGTCATGACCTTCATCAAACCCTTGGTCTTCTAAAAAACCCAAAACTAATGATAATGACATGATAAGATCTAAGCATACCGCATGAATGCATTCATACATTTAGTCATCTTGACACCTCCTAAGCCTCTACAAATATGACGGATTATACTCTTAACTTTATATATGAAGATGAAGCAATAAATAAACTTGAATGGATAATCAAAATCAACCCCATCCTCTAAATCAATAAATGTCATTCCTTTTTAAGAGTCCACAAGGCATCAAAATGCAATGACTCAACCATGAAGGACTTGTCAATATGACTATGATCATGATAAAATAAGACAAGACCATTCACCACAACTCCATGAAAACTAAGAACCAAATGAAACTGGTAGAACTCTATAAAATTTTTTAGGTTCCTGTGTTTTGCCCAAGTCTTGTGCCTCACCTAAGAGTTTGCTGCCTAGGGTTTCTGCTTAAAGCAATAAAAATTTTCCTAAGGGGCTAAGAACCTAAATCCTAGTGTTTCTATACAATCAAATTTGGCCCTTTGTTATATTTTTACATTGACTAGTTCTAGCCTGTAGCAGGTCCTTTAAGTTATAACCTAATGTATCGGGTGATGTTCTTTACCAGCCCTATGCCTTTTGGCCACCGCCTATTGCGCGTGTTTTAAATTTTATCAATGTGCCTAACTGTTGAGTCGACCCCTTAGTGAAGTCGTGGCCCTCCTTTTTCCCTAGTAGACAAATGATGTGTTTAAAACATGTGTTTTATTTTTTCCCTTCAACACTAAGTAGAGCACATGGCATGTTTTCATTGATTCTACCATTCCACAGATGACTTTTCATAGAATAATGAAATGGCCGCAGAATAGCGGCAGAAACACAAGTGTCAAGCCCTGATCCATTTATACAATAGGTGCCATTGGTGGGTCCTTTGAGCACTATGTGGTGACTTTATAGAATTTCTTCCTTTCCATTGATTTCTTCTAAAGGACCAAGAAGTGTGGAAGAGTGACACTTGGTATCAGTAACACATCATAAGTCTGAGTGTCACAGGGTAAAACATCATGTGTTCTCTAGCAGGAAATATTGGAGGTATGAGTCAGCTACTAAATTAGTTTGTAGGTCTTCTGTGGTGCGTGGCCTATCTTTTAGTAGTTTGCTCCATGCCATGCGACACAATCTAATAGTTTCCTCAATTCTGCGGATCTTTATCTCGGCATAGATCTTTATCTCCAACTGGATCTTACCACTACGGAAGCGTGAAAAATGACCTAGTGGTTGTTATTTGACTTTTCTTCTTAGCAGTATCACTGAGATAGCTGTCCAGGTGGCATGATCTCATTTGTTCATGCTCCTTTTGTATAAATGATGGGGATTTATTCTCTTGTTGACCACATACTCACCGTCGATTCAGATCCTCTGTCATAGTGATCAACGATCCATTTTTAAATTCTAGAGATAAGGTGATGGCATGTAATAAAAGATACACTAGTATTGAAATGGCTTCCCAAGCATGCGTTGAGTCTTCATCGCCGCCATTACAAGGGGATAGACATGCCTGAGAATTTACAGGATGGTGGAATTGACTCTTGGGGATTTGTGTTCTGGCACGAAGGGATTTTTCGCTTGCTTGGTGGCATATTTTGAAAAGGTAAATTACCTGAAATGGAATTAAATACTGAAACCAAGAAAACTGATTTGGTGGCCTCATTACATGAAGTGACATTTACAGTTATGCCAAGGTATGTGATATCAATGTCAGGGTGAAGTACATTATATCTCTTCCTCTTCTGGCAGAATTGGGAAATCATCAAAAGATTTCCATTTATAACCAATATGCCATGAAAAAATATTGATAAAATTGATCAAGGACATATATGAGTGTGGGAATTATATCTAAATTCTTATAAATAGGTTCCTTGAATGATATTTTAGTTCCTTTAATTAGATCAGTTATCAACATGAGGGGCAATAAAATAATGGAGACATGCATAATAAGGCATTCTCGGATTGGGTGCCAACAAATTCATGAAGCATCTTTATGAATCACTTGCATAGTAAAACTCTAGTCTTGTTCAATCATCTAGTGGCTTGAACGTGATCAACATATACCTAGTTCTTCACCCTTTGCCTTGAAATCAAGCCTCATTTTTCTATTTAGCACAACTGCTTTTCAATAATTATCCAAAAGACTAAGGTATAACAAATTCTACAATGCACATAAATGTAGGACTAGGCAACATGAGATAGACTAAGGCCACATAGCATGCCTATATCCTAGATTTGGCCACATGGTATGACCCTACCATCATAAATACTAATCTATTATCATCTCTATCACAATATTCTAAACTTTGTAACATATGAACAACTAAGAGCTATTAGGAAAGGATATTTTTGTAAAACATTTTGTTCCTTCCACATGCGAATGTTCAATTCAAGGGACAATGAACAATTCAAATGTCTCTCCAAAGAATGTATCTTCCTTTGTTGTAATACATAAAATCTGTTCTTTAGGTAGCTCTATCCTTCCAAGCTCATCCTTTACTCATGGCTCTCCAGCTTCCAAACAAAAAATAGAAATAAATCAATAAATTCAACATTTTGAAATGACACTCTAATTTATTATTAGTTCTTAAGAAAGATAATATAAGAATCATATTGTCTTTTAACTTTTTATTAGTCTTTTTAATACTAAACCAATTACATGTTGTAACCTTTTAAGTTAATATTTCCTTTTCATGCAAGCTATGTTGGAATGTGGATACTCTAACAAAATCTGGGGTGTTCTCATGATTAGTTATTAATAATAGAATTCTTACTAGGATTGATTAGTTATTCTGACTCTTCAAGGGAGTTGTAGTCATGTGACAAGTGTACAAAGGAGGATAGGGCTCATGTGTGACCGTGTACACAAAAACTTTTATTTAATAAGTTCATATGCGATTGTGTACACAAAAAGAGATATTAAATGAAAGTTGTACTACCACACATGTTTCAAGTGAGAGGTGGACAAGTGTTGAAATGTGATGAAAGGTGAGGACCTAATTCAAATATATTATTTGAATTAGTTGGAAAATTAATTATATAAATAAGATTTATTTAATTAATTGGAAAGTGGGATTATGAATGTGAAATTAATTAGATAAATGAAATTAATTAAATAAATAAAATTTATTTAATTAATTGGTTAAGTGGGATAAGGATGGGATTGTGAGTGTTAAATTAATCAAATAAATAAAATTTATTTAATTAATTAGCTAATGGATTAAGTGGGATTAAGAGTGTGATTAGGACAAAATGCTACATGCTACATGATGTTTGGATAATGTTAAATCTGTGACAGGGCTTCTTACCTTCTATTTTCCTATCATAATCTTCAAGAGAATGCATGGAGATCCCTCAAAAACTGCAAAGAATTGAGTTTTCCCCTTCAAACCCTAACCACTATGGCGGCTGGGCAGTAGAGCCCTCTCATGAAAAAGTTGCAAATTGAAATGAGCCTAAAAAGATAGGTCATTGAATGTTTTATGTTAGGGTTACATTTTTTCCCTAATTTGATTGTGACTTTTGTCACATTGAATTAAAAAATATTGTCTCCACGAATACCCTCGAGGGTATCATTTGCCCCTTTAGAGATGTTTGATGCCTAGACTTTATGCCTTAGAGGCTATTAGAACACATTTGAAAGATGAGCCAAAACCCCATATGCCTTAGGAATTTTGGCAAAACCAAATGGAGGACAGACCCTAGGGGTCTCTTATTTTTCAACCCTTTCCTAATGCCTTCAAACAATTTTAGGATTTTTTATAGAAAATCAATATGCCCAAATGATATATTATACTTGACAAAATGAGACATATAAGCCTTGTATACTTTTTGTAAAGTGTCAAATCAAGCCTTGTATTATTTTTTTGCAAAAATCAAATTGAGTCAAATCGAGAAAATAAAACTGCAAATCTTTCTAATAAAATATTTAAAACAATATTGTTAGGAACCCATGTTTAACCCTTCTCTTTACTTTGTTAGTATGTTACTTTTGGATGCATATGCTTTGTAAGTCATCCTGTGACTATATTGTATTATTTCACATTCATGGGAAGTAATAGTTGTTTAGATTAGACTTAGTATCTAAGTATGTGTTGAGGCCATTGAAGGCATCCACGAATTTATTGTATTGAGCTTGCTTAAAGAAGGTTGCCCCCTCGAAGTGGCCTATGATCAATTAATTCCTGCTGTGTTTCTTCTATTTCTATTATTTCGTGCATTTTTCATTATATTGTTGCAGGAGGTTCCACTCATCTTGATTGATAACACCAACAAAACAACATTTTATGACTTAAGCCTCAGTCAATTTTGCCTTTATTGGCAAACTGCAGACTTCTTGAAGCTTTCTTTCATTCTCTATGTTGCTCCCTTTTTCAACGAATTAGACATTGGGAAAACTCCTTCTCGGCGACCCATTATGTTCTTCAACTTTTCTTTTGATCGATAGAAGAGCCCTTTTTTCTTTACTTTTTCGCAACATTCTCCCTTTTCCCTTCAATCGGTCAACACATATCGGCAAATCGATAGAAAACAAAGATTGTACTCTAGTCCTCAGAGCATCATCAATGAGGCACTTAGCATCATTGCCACAAAGATTGTACTCCATCCCATTCCTCACTCTTAATTCCTTGGGACGTGGTGACACCATCCCTAAAATCATGGATCTAGCCTATTTAATCTCTTCTCAATGACCTTGCTTTTCATTCCTCTCAAGCCTTTGGACCTTGTCTCTTTAGCTCCTTCACTAGCCAGACAATCTTAATAATGGCGACTTGGAAACAAACCTACATGTTTTTCTCCCCCCTCTAGTAGGGGAACCCACATATCTCAGCATGGTGAATACAGTCTACATGAGGGAAGTCTTCAAAATCGATTGTCACAATGTGGATTTTATAGTCTACTGTGTGCTGGGCTATTATCTCTTTCAGCCTCAGGACAAACAAGTGAAGGGGTCTGAGATTGCCTCAACATTAATCTCTAACAGTTTTTATATCTTGTAGGATTATGAATATGTGTAGGCCGTAGGCTTTGGGTTAGTGCATTCATCTTTTTTCAATTCAGAACAGTGGAGATCAACATTGGTAGATTACTATTTCCAAGAGGGGTTGGCTCCTATCAGTGGGATTTTTGACAGACATCTTCTACAGACCTCTCATCATGCAACTTGTGTGTACAACACCATGTAGAGAAGACTCCAGGTTGATTGTTTTAATGTGGTCACCAGAGCCCTGAAGGCACACCGCTTCCAACTCTAGAAGGGATGATAGACAGAGTTAAGGAAGTGTTTAATGCGGTGAGATTCTCTAGCATCATGCCCCAGACTTAGCACCAAGTCCCCCACATGCACCAAGAATGACAGTGTTCACCATCCCTTTTGCTATGCCACCCCCAGATGATCGCCATGGCTCCAATTCAGACTAGGTAGTCTAATTGTGTTTTTGTAATTGGTTTTTATGATCGTGTTCTTGTATCTTATTTTTTGATGTTAGTCATTCTCATTACTACTTGTAGGTGGTCTCGCCCTTTCAAATGTAAAGTCCAGGCATAAAATCCTTGTTTTTTGAAATCATGCTTTTTTAATATAGTATAAGTACTCGGCCACCTTTCTTCAAAAACAAAAATTTTCTTTTCATTAATTTCAAACTTTTTGATATAAAATATGAATTTCTATTAGGCCAAGTAGTTTGGGGGTCTTACTGACCGTTTAAGGTATTAAATGTTATTCATAAATTATTAAACACTTTTATTTTTCATAGTTTACTCAGTAACAGGAAGTGAATGTAAAGAAGCTGAAATTTTCTTCCATAGTTCTATAGATTGCTGTTTCCTTGAGCCAGTAAGCGATAGGGTGTATAATTTATCTCATCTATAACTGCAAAATTGAAATGCAGGAATATTCAGAAGGAACATATTTATAATTATATATGATTAGGGTGTATCAATTTATAATCGTAAATTTTGTGTTCCACGAAAGACACTGGGAAATAACTTGTAGAAATATTGAGAAACAAATCTAACAAGAAACCTTCCAGCCCTTTTTAATGTGTTTATTGCATTAAGTTGGATACCAATTTAAAAAAGTAAATGAAATTATAGGTGGTAAGCATCGGCAGTGGTTCCCAGTTTTCTCTCCTCTATAAAAGAAATCCGCATTGTTTTTATTTAGATTAAAACAATAAAAAAAATTTGTGATTACATTCCACTAATATAAATTTGTAAAATTTAAAGATAAATCCATAAAATCATAAAAATAAATAAACATTAGTAAATATATTAAATATATTAATAATTAAAAATCTAAATTAATTATTTTAATATATTAATTTTTTATGCATTCATTTCATGTGGCTTCACTTTAAAGTATTATTGTTTTGATATTTTTGTGTGATTGTATTTGATATTCATAAAATGTTTTTTTATCATAAATGAGTTAGTATCTTATTTAGTAACCCATATCATTTTATTAAATATGAGCTTTTTTGGCATTCGGGCTATGCTCTAATTTTATTCACCTTTTGAAATAATGTTTAAATATGTATGAGCTTCTTTTTTTTCCTCTCTTTGCGAGCCTATGTCTTCATACATACATCCTCTATACCTTCTCTATTTTCATTTCTTAATTTAAAACAAGCATATACAATTTCAACTCTTATAATTTTCTATTATTCAAATCTTTAAGAAAATGTTAAAAAATTTATTATTACAATCAAATTTAAATATAAGATTAAAAAATTACTATTTAAAATAAATAAACTAGGAAGCATTCGAGCCAAGTATGGCACAATTCCAAGCCTTAAGGAGCCACAGCTGTAATGTGAATGAAGTTTCATGTTTTCAAAGATTAAAAATATAAAAAAAATAGAACCACAGAGCGTCATGTTTTAATTTGTTGTGTTTGCTTAGTTTAACAATGTTGATAATATAATAACTTTATAATGACAAGATTGATGATTGATTTTTCAATAATATTTGTTAAAATATTTGCATATAGACTTAGAAAAAATTTAATATTTGTTTAACGTTTAAAAAAATGCTATGGGAATTAATTCTCTTAAAATAAGAGCTGCAGAGTAGCGAAGTCCTTATAATATGTGTTTGCTTAGTTTTAGCAATGTTGATAATATAATAATTTTATAATAATTTTGAAATTTGTTAATTTTTTGGTTTATGTTAGAGTTGACTATTTAAAAAATTATAATAAGTTTTTTACCTTCTTGTAAAAAAATATAATAAGTTTTTGAGATATTTAGATTAAATTATTGAAAATATTTCATTAAAAACTAATTATTAGAGCCGACATATAAAAATAATTACACCAAATGAGTGATCTAGTGGCAGTAAGGTACATAAAAATAAAATAGAGCCGACATAGTTTTTTTAAGCCTAGATAGTTTATTAAATCAATGACAAAAGAAGTTTAATTGGTAAGGGCACTATGCAGCCATTTTTTTGTTTTATCTTGCTAAATGAATTTATGAAGTGATACAATGCTGTTATTATTTATAGAAGGTTAGATTAGGCATCACGTATTATTATTGCACTTAAAGTGCACCTTAAATTATCCAACGTATAAATTATAATTTATTTAATATTCTTATTTTTTGAAAACCAAGGCTAAATTATTAAATAAATTCTTCAATCTTTAAAAGCCACAGAAAAAATTAATTCTTGTAAAAAAATATAATAAGTTTTTGGTCTCATTTAGATTAAATTATTGAAGGATGGCGTTCGCGTGCTCTGCAAGCCGAGCTAGGGCACCCGTGCCCTCGCTCTTTCTCTGTGTGTTGCTTGCTTCTGCATTGTGGGGGGGAATTTTTTGAAGCTTTCGGGGTGGTGGTGGTGGGTTTTTTTTTTTTCTGGAGGCCTTCTTGCTGCCGTTTGGGTGGCTTGTGGGTGGAAGGGTTTTGATCCTTCCCTTGGGGTCTTATCTTTTTCCATTTCTTGCAAACGTGTCCTGGGGGTTTGCATGCTTGCTGGGGATCTTGTTTTTTGCTATGCAGGGTGGGGAAACATCTGGGGCTAGCCCCAAATTGGATTTCTGATCAGCAGTTGGTTCGAAGCCTTCGGCGCATGGAGTGAATGTTTTTGATAATACGCTATTTTTTCCAGAGATGGAGATGAATGATCTAGGATCGGTTAGTGGTTCCCAAATAATGAAGATTAATGGGTGTTTGGAAAGATGCAAAGAGTGACCGAAGTTGATTATCCCGATGGAAATGCTTGCAGATGATATTGAATACTATTCAAGGCACTCTTTTTATTGCAAGTTCATGGGTTTGAGAGTCTCGCTGCAATTTTTGGAATCCTGGGCTTAGCGGACTTAGATGCCGGAGGGGGAGATGGAGATTAGGCTCCTTGCGAACAACTTTTTTATGGTCTCTTTTGATTGCATGGCAGATCGGAATAAGGTCTTCGAGGGTGGCCCCTTTTTTTATAACCAGGTGGGTTTGTTTATCAAGCCATGGCATGCTGGCTTCAACCTGACTAAGGCATTACCGAGTCAGATCCTAGTTTGGGTTCGGTTGCTGTGGTTTCCAGTTGAGTGTTGGCGGGATGACGTGTTGCATTTGATGGCTTCAATGCTCGGTAAACCTATTGGGTCTTCACAACAGACGTAGTATAAAAAGGTAATGACTTTTGCTCGTATCTGTGTAGAAATTGATTTAAGCAAGCCACTGCCAGATTCTATTGAAGTGAGTGCTGGATCATATACTTGGGTGCAATAGCTAGATTATGAAAACCTACCTTTTCGGTGTCGTCTTTGTCTTGAATATGGTCACTTGCAGTGTAGGTGCCCTAGGGCTAAGCCTGTGGTGCCCCAACCTTCTTAGCCTTCTTGTAATCCACCTAGGGCTGATAATGGTAAGGAGCCTATTCCAGGTGATGGTAATGGAGATGATGGCTATGTCCCTGTTAAGGCTCGCAATAGGAATCGGGGCTAGAAGCGGACCTTGAGGGAGAGATAGGTTGATGAAACTTTTAATAGGTTTGAGGTGCTAGATGATCTCAGCCAGGGGGAAGTGAATCTGGGGTTGCTGAACTTGGATCAAGAAACTTTGGGTACAGGATAGGATGGGCCATCATTGGAGGCCATGCAAGTTGTGCAAGAGATTGGGGTTGGGCAGATGGATACGGATCAATAATTGATTGTCCAGACTGAACAAGAATCTTCTATTGGAGCTTCAAAGAGTGGTGGAGGTGGTTTCCCATTGCCCTTGAAAGGAGGCAAGAATGTGGGGAAGAGCTCTTTGGCCTCCTCTCTTTTGGGTATTTAGCAAATTAAACTAAAGAAAGGGGCTGGTGACAGGACTTCCGAGCTGGGAAGGAAGAAGGATATGGAGAAGATTAAATTAACTGGGGAAACTTTGGTGGAGTCAAGGTCAGTCAAGACTCTAGATTCACATTTTTCATGCCCTAAGAAATGATTGTTCTCTCATGGAATGTAAGGGGCTTGAACAGTGGCCCTCGACAAAAAGCTGTTCGTGATTTGGTTAGGAGTCATGCTCTGGATGTTCTTTTTCTTCAAAAGACTAAATTATCTGTAGATAATATGTTGGCCATGGCTCCTAAGCTGTGGAAATACGGTGAATGCCAGTGTATGGGGGCTCTTGGTGCTTCTGGAAGGGTGGCTTGCTTTTGGAACCCTCAGAAGATTTTCCCTCTCTGGTGGATGTCCTCTAGATCCTCTATATCCCTAGTCGCCTCTTGGTATGAGACTGGTGAGTGTATTCTCCTCTCTAATGTGTATGCTCCTGTTGAGTTTCCGGGTAAACAACTTCTATGGTCCTATCTTCGTTGTGTTCGTAGCTTAGCTCCTTACCATCCATGGGTTATGGCTGGTGACTTTAATGCTATTGTGGAGTTCTCTGAGAAAAGAGGTGGTATTCCTAGGTTAGAGCCTTCTGCTCTATTATTTAGAGATAGCATTTCTGAATTAAATCTTATTGATATTTTGCCAAGTAATGGTTGCTTCACTTGGAATAATAGGAGAATTGGTGAGAGTTGTGTTGCTAAGAGGCTTGATTGATTCTTGGTTTCCTGTTATTGGGTTGGAGACTTATGGTCCACTCGATCTAAAATTCTTGATTGGAGAGGTTCTGATCATTGGCCTATTAAGCTTAGTATTATCTCTGCTCGGGGGCCTCGTTCTCCCTCATTCAAGTTCCAGATTATGTGGTTACGAGATCCTACTCTTCATGAATATGTGGATGAGTGGTGGCGGATTGGTGGACCAACTTTTGGTACGACAATGTACACATTCTCCAAGCTTTTTTAGTTTGTCAAATATCAGCTTAAAAGGTGGAATCAACGATGTTTTGGTAATATCTTTCATGCTAAGGTTGCTGCCCAGGAGGAGTTGAATAATATTACACGGTTGATTCATGAGAATGGGGCCTCTGAGGATCTTCTAAGGGAGGAGGCTAAGACTTTGAAAGTGGTTGAGGAAATTGAATTGCGGGAAGAAATCTATTGGAAGCAAAAGGCCCGGGTTGAATGGTTACAGGAAGGTGATAACAACACTGCCTTCTTCTTCAATTCTGTGAAGGACAGGAGGCATGGTAATTCCATTCCTTTTCTGGTGAATGATAGGGGTGAACGTCTTGCCTCGTTTCAAGAAATCTCTGCTGAGGCATCTCAGTATTTTGCTACTTTATTTAGGGAGGATTCACGAGGGGGCTCTGTTGAGGAAGCACAGGTTCTTTCTTGTATTCCTCAGTTGGTCTCCAGGGAGGTGAATGAGTATTTGATGAAAGATATCTCTCTTGATGAGCTGGAGGGGATTGTGTTTCAGATGAAGAAGGGTAAAGCTCTTGGTCCCGATGGTTTCCTGATTGAATTTTTTTAGGAATTCTGGGATATCATAAAGTTGGATCTTCTGGCAGTTGTCCTTGAGTCCCAGGGGAATAAGAAGATGCTTCGTGCTCTGAATTCCACCTTCCTTGCTCTCATACCCAAGTGTGAAGGGGCTGATAGGTTATCTCAGTTCCGGCCTATCTCTCTTTGCAATGTGGCTTACAAAATCATTTCTAAGTTATTGGTTGAGAGATTGAAGAAGTGGCTTAAAGTGCTGATTTCAGAGGAACAGAGTGGATTTGTGGTGGGTCGACAGATTCTTGACGGGGTTGTCATTGCTATGGAGACCATCCACTCCATGGACAACTCCCACGAGAAGGCTATGTTCATTAAGCTGGATATGGCTAAGGCTTATGACAGGGTTAGATGGTCTTTTTTGTAGAAGATCCTTGTTTCTTTTGGTTTTGGTGAGGAGTGGATCCAATGGGTCATGAGCTGTGTCATGTCTGTTTCCTTCTCAGTTTTGATAAATGGAGATCATTCTGAACTTTTTGGTGCCTCTAGGGGCTTGCGCCAAGGGGATCCTCTTTCTCCGTATCTTTTTCTACTTCTTGTGGAAGGCCTTGGACGTTTGTTGAAAAGAAGGGTGGAGCTTGGCACCATTCAGGGTTGGCGATGGGGTGGAGACTTGCCTCCGTAATCTCATTTATAGTTTGTTGATGATACTACCCTGATGGGGATGGCTACTATTAGGGAAGCTACTAACTTGAGGCAAGTGTTGGACATATATCTTGTTGCTTTAGGACAATTGATTAATGAGGAGAAGTCATCCATATTCTTCTTCAATACGCCGACCCCCATTCAGAGAAGAATTGCTAATATCTTGAGGTTTCAGATAGGGGTTCTCCCTGTGACATATCTGGGTTTCCCAATTTCTGTTCGCCATCTTCCCAAGGGTTCTTGGCAGAATATTATTGATAAGCTCCATGCAAAAGTTAATCATTGGACCCACAGATGGTTGTCTTTTGCGGGGCGGGTTCAGCTTCTCAAGTCGGTGGTGCAGGCTCTTCCTACCTACCGATGTATGCTTCAGGTGGCTCCGATGGGTTTTCTGAGGGAGTTGGATTCTCTTGCAAGACAGTTCTTATGGGCGGGAAGTTTGTCATCCTCCAAGTGGAGACTGGTCAGGTGGGATGTTGTGTGTAGCCCAAAGTAATTTGGTGGTCTTGGTCTTCGACAGTCTGCGTTATCTGGAGTGACTGTGGCTGCTACGCTATTTTGGAGATGGTGTGTGGAACAGGATCAGCCGTGGGCTAGGATATTATCTCATAAGTATTTCCTGAGGATTCCACAGCAGGATCTCCCTTGTTACCCTCTTGAGGGGAAAGGTTCAGTGATTTCAAATACTCTTCAGAAGGGTGCAAAGCTTATCAAGGAAGGTTTATTTTGGATTTGTAGACGGGGAACTGAAGCTCTCTTCTGGTCGGATTCTTGGGATGGATTCCCTCCACTTACTTCTCAGTTCCCCAACCTTCTTCCTTTGTGCCAAAGATTTCTTGAGGCTGGCTAGGCTAGGGTGAGTGACTTCAAGTCTGTTGCTTCTTTTGGTCAGTTGGAGGTAGCTCATTGGAAGGATCTCGTAGTGTGGCTAGATTTGGGACTTGTGGAAGATAGTGCTGAGCTTCACAAGATTCTTCATAGTAGGAGTTGTAGTTCTCTTCTGGAAGAGGATATTCTTGCTTGGACCCATAATCCTAAGGGGGTTTACTCTGTTGCTTCTAGTTATCAGGTGTTATTGGCTCAGAAGCTAACTGGGGTAGAGGTTCATTGGTGGAAAAGGGTGTGGAATAAACTCTCGTGGCCTAAATGCAACTGCTTTGTTTGGACTTTGGCTTGGGATAGGTGTTTGACCTGGGATAACATTCGTAAACAGGGATTTCAAAGACCTTCAATTTGTGTTTTGTGTGGGGGAGCTGAAGAGGATTCTTCACATTTGTTCTTCCAGTGCCCCTTTGTTGTGCAGCTTTGGCATTGGTGGTGGGAGGTATGGAAGCTTCCTTGTATTCATGTATGCTCTTTGGTTGAATTCTGGGATAGTATGGGAAGACCTCCTTCTATGGCTTCCTTTTTGCAGGAAGTTTGGTTCGTGAGTCCTACCTTTCTGCTTTGGCAGATTTGGCTGGAGCGGAACTGCCAAATTTTTCGTGATCAGAAGTTGGTGGGTTGGCAAGTTTGGCTGCGTATGGTAGTAATGGTACATGAGTCAGTTTCAGCTAAATGTGATGTGGTTTTCCCCTTAGAGAGAGGTGATGATGAGTTGGTGGCTAGACCGGGTCTTCAAGAAATTTATTCTTCTTTTGTTAGTTCCAGGAACTGTAGGCATGGGAAAAAGAGGGTTCATCAGGTTGGAAGGTGGTTACCTCCTCCCAATGGATTTTTAAAGATCAATACTGATGGTTCTTCTAGGGGCAATCCTGGGCCTGCTGGAATTAGTGGAGTTGGTAGGGACTCAGCTAGGTTGGTGATTTTTCTGTTCTTTATACATGAGGGGGTGAAGACTATTAACTTCATGGAGGGTCTGGCAATTCTGCATGCTATTGAGAGGGCCCTTGCTTTGGGATGGAGAAAAGTTATATGTGAAGTTGATTCACAGATTTTGATTAATCTCTTGAATGAGCAAAATATATTTGATATTAATTGGCAGTTAGCTTCGGTGGTTCAGCAGATTCTTCAAGTTAGTTCTTGGATGGAGGAAGCATCCTTTGTTCACATCCCGAGGGAGTGGAATCGAGCTGCCGACTGCTTGGCCAAATGGGCTTCTAAGCATGATAGTGGTTGGAAGGTTGAGGATTGGGATCAGGTTAACCCTGAGCTGCATATGGATTTAGACCGGTTCTTGGATGAGGATAGGAGGATACATGGGGATAGTTGATGTTGTTTATGTTGTGGGGTTTTCGCCTTATTTTCTGGGGCTGGGTCCCTTGGTTATTATTGTAATGCTCTTTTTTGATTTCTAATAAAGTTTTTACCCCTTTGTTTTTTTTTTTAAAAGATTAAATTATTGAAAATATTTCATTAAAAACTTGTAGCTGCTCAGCGTGAAGAATTTGGAATAGACGTGGAGAAAATGAAAAATGGAAGGAAAGAGGGAAATAATCTTCAGTCGGAGCAGATCCCTGGTTTGGTGGAGGTCAGGAATAATCATAGGAAGGATTTTGAAGAGGGCATTAGAAAAAATGAAGAAATCGAAAAGGGTGAAGATACTCTGGAAGATGGGTTACGAAATCTTACAAGGGTGGAAGAACTCGTTAACTTTTCCCAGAACATTAATAACAAGATAACAAAAACAATCAAGGCAATCAAACCCAACATGCAAATGGAAGATTTTGAATCCTTGTTTGAGGTAGGTAGTGAATTAGTTCAATTAGCCAGGACCATTAAGAAGGGTTCAATCAGATCAGCAGAAGAAGTTTTGGAAGAAGAGTGGATGACGCATACATGCAAAGGGTTAGAAGATTTCAGTCTTGAAGATGAAGTTAATTCTCTAGCTCTTAAAGCCACTGGAGAAAAGAACTCTCCCAGACCCTCAAAAATCTTAGGGATTGGCCAAAGAGAAACTAATAAAACCTCCCTAGACTATGGAGATCAAAAATGTAGGGGCCGTATCCCAAATAGGGAGAAACTGAAGTGGGATAGAGAGGCAAGTGGACAGTTGAACCTACTCGACCTGTTGAAAGTAGGGAAGGGGGTCTCCCTTCCTGAATAGCAATGAGGATTCTATCATGGAATGTTAGGGGCATGAACACCCCTAACAAGAAGTGCCTCTTAAGACACAAACTGAAGTCAATTCAACTAGATATTTGTATGATTTAGGAAACCAAATTAGAGGAAAGTGAAAATCAAACGTTTGCCAAAAATCTGAAGCAATGGAAAATGACTAAGGTTAACTCTAGACGTCCCTCTGGGGGACGGATGACTCTATGGAGACCACAGTTTGTTCTGTTGGAAGAAGTAGCTTCCAGCAAGGGGTCGATCGCTAGTAAGGTTAGGAGTTTGGCTTCAGGCTTGAGTTTTCTTCTAATAAATGTTTATGGTCCTAATTCTCAAATTCAAAAAAAGGAGTTATGGGCCAAACTAGACCATTTGTTAGACAATAGTGTCTGGGATTTCATCATTTTGGAGGGAGATTTCAATGCTATCTTGAGAGATGAAGATAAGTTGGGAGGGGTGGGTAGGAAACTCCAATCTTAGAAGGATTTTGAAGACTTTGTTGATTGGAATGCTTTGATTGAAATACAGTTGGGCAATGGGAATTATACTTGGAACAACAAAAGACTTGGTTTCTGCAATATTGTAGAAAAATTAGACAGGTTTTTAGTAAAAGGGGACTTAAGTAAATTTCCCTTCAGTTTGGATAGCAAGATTTTATTGGAATCTAGGTCTAATAATTTCCCAATCAGTCTTGATATCTAGGGTGAAAGGAGACCAGTAAGATGTCCCTTTAAATTTGAAAATATTTGGTTCAAGGATCCCTCCTTTCTGGCACTAATAGAGGATTGGTGGAAAAATTGTAATCCCGGGGGAGTTGGCTTATTCAATATTGTTACCAAGCTGAAACTTATCAAAGTAAATTTAAGACAGTGGAATAAAGACCATTTTAAGAATATCTTTGAAACTAAGAAGCAAATAGAGGCAGATATGCAGATTCTAAATGAAAAAGTCATAAAAAAAGGAATCGATAATGATTCATATAATAAGGAAGAAGAATTGATGGGTAAGTTAGAGGATATTTTGGCCAAAGAAGAAGTTTATTGGAGGCAGAAATCTCGGGAGGTGTCGCTGAAGGCTGGTGATTCTAATACTAAGTTTTTCCACAATTCAACTAAGGTGCGTAGAGAGGTCAATAGAATTTCTGCCATTAAGACAAGGGAGGGTAGGGTCACTGAGATTCTGGAAGAAATTGGCCAAGCAACGGTTGATTACTTTCAGGGTCTCCTGAATGAAGAAGAAGGTTTAGACTTACATACCCAAGAAGAATTTTTAAGATACATTCCAAAGTTAGTAACATAAGATTAGAATCTTAAGTTGAATAGTAAGTTCTTAGAAGAGGAAATAAAAGAAGCTCTTTTTCAACTTGGTTCGGATAAGGCCCCTGGACTCGATGGGTTCCGAGCTACTTTCTTCCAGAAATTCTGGAGTATTATTGGTAAAGATCTAACGACAGCCTATGAGGATTCCAGAAGGGAGAGTAAGGTTCTCAAAGAAATTACTAGTACTTTTTTAGCATTGATCCCCAAGAAAGATAAGCCAGAGTCTTTTGAATACTTTAGACCAATCTCCTTATGTAATGTAGTTTACAAAATCCTGGCTAAAGCAGTAGCTAATAGAGTCAAAAGAATTCTTCTAGATATCATAGTTGAGGAACAGACTGGTTTTGTTCTAGAGAGGTCTATTTTGGATGGAGTAATAATAGCCTAGGAGGCTATTCATTCGGTGCAAAAAAATAAATTCCCATCTATGCTGGTTAAATTGGACATCCGTAAGGCATATGACAAAGTGAACTGGAGATTTTTGTTTAAAATTCTAGAGGCCTTTGATTTCCAGCAAGAGTGGCTAAATTAGATTTTGAGTGGATTTCAAGCCCAAGGTTTTTAGTTCTTCTTAACAGCTCTCCGGAAGATTTTTTCAACATTTCAAGGGGATTAAGGCAAGGAGATCTCATTTCTCCCTTTCTTTTCATTATCATGGCTGATGCCTTGTGAGATTCATTTCAAAATCTTGTCAGGAGGGGCAAATTATAGGCATTCAAATCACAAGAAATATGCCAAGATCCTCTCATCAACAATTCATGGATGATACTCTTCTTTTCAGGGCTACCCAAGAAGGGGAGGCTCTAAGGTTTAAAAGGATTTTGGATTTATACTCGAAAGCTTTAGGATAGGAAGTTAGCAAAGTGAAATTGGAAGTGTTCTTTTTCAATACCCCTCCCGGTAGAGAGGAAAGAATTTTAAGGATTCTATCCTTTGGGAAAGTATCACTCCCTTGCAAATACCTTGGGCTTTCCCTGGTCAAAGGTATCCTCCCTGGTAATTCTTGGGATCCTTCTCTTTGAAAAGATCAAGACTAGATTAGAGTCCTAGAAGAGCAAGTGGCTTTCGTGGGCAGGGAGACTGACTCTTATCAAAGCAGTTTTAGCAGCTATGCCCATCTATATGATGTCTTGTTTACCTCTGGCAAGTAAAATCAATAAGGAGTTAATTTAGTTGATGAGAAACTTTTTTTTGGAAAGGATCTTCGGAACAGTTCAAATTCCTACTTGTTAAATGGAAACAAGTTTGTGAACATAAGGAAAAGGACGGGGCTGGGGTTAAAGACCTGCTTAGGTAGAATCAAGATCTTGGAGCTAAGTTGGTTTGGTTGATTCATGATAAGCCAAATCTCAAATAGGTAAGGTTATTAAAGAACAAATATCTATATAGGGAAGAACACAGTATCTTAACTTCTAGACAACTACCAGTTGGATCTAGGATTTGGAACTTTATCAAGAAGAGCAGAAATTTAATAGTCAACCACCTTAGACATTAAACTTCCTACAGCTAAAGCATATGGTACCTTGGACATTTTTTCTTCCTCCTCTTGTGTTTTTGGACACATCTTCTTAGTTAATTTCAAATGACTAGGCAAAGGTGTGCTGACAGCTTTTGCATTCTCCATATTGAATCTCTGCAACACCTTTTCAACATAAGCAGCCTGAGATAGAGTCAAGTTTTTTTTCTTCATATCTCTACAAATTTTCATACCAAGGATTTGTTTTGCTGCCCCCAAATCCTTCATATCAAATGACTGTACTAACTGCTATTTTAACTCTCTTATGTGATCCATGTTAGACCCAGGTACAAGCATGTCATCAACATATAAACATAAAATAATGTAGCTGTCATTATCCAACCTCTTAAAATAATCACAATGGTCAGAATTACACCAACTGTAGCCTTGCTCAGCCATAAAACTATCAAATTTTAAATATCATTGCTGAGGTGCTTGTTTCAGGCCATACAAACTCTTCTTCAATCTGCACACCTGTTTCTCCTTACCTTTGACCTCAAATCCTTGGGGCTATTCCATATATATCTTCTCCTCCAAATCACCATAGAGAAAGGTAGTTTTCACATCTAGCTGTTCCAAATACAAATCTTCAATAGCCACAATACTTAAAATAGTACGAATAGAAGTCATCTTGACAACCGGAGAAAATATCTCATCAAAATCAATGCCCTTTTTTTGTGCAAATCCTTTTACAACTAACCTTGCTTTAAATCTTTTCTTACCTCCATCTTCCTTTTTCAACTTATAAACCCATTTGTTTGGTAAAACCTTTTTTCCTACAGGCAACTTACATAATTCCCAAGTTTGATTTTTCAGCAAGGAGTCGATTTCTTCTTTCATTGCAAGCTCCCACTAAACCTATGTATCCACCTGCATAGCTTCATCATACCCTTCTAGTTCACTAGCATTTGTTAACAAAATAGAATACAAAGAGGGAGAAAATCTTTCAGGAGGTCTACTTAGCTTTGTTGACCGTCTAACATTCACTAGAGTTTGTGGTATTTCTGGTTGCTATTGCGGAGCATGAGGAACCACTGGAACATCACTATTTGGAGTATCATCTAGCACCACATAATCTTTTTTTTCTTTTCATGCTGCTGCAACTGATCTTTGTACAACACCTTCTCATTGAATATAACATCCCTGCTTCTCACAATTTTCTTATTTTCAAAATCCCAAAGCCTATAACTAAATTTATTAATGCCATATCCAATGAACGTACACTTTTTTGATTTTGCATCCAGCTTGGTTCTATTTTCAGAATCTATATGTGCAAATGCTTCACAGCCGAAGGTTTTTAGAAAAGAATAACTCACCTTCTTGCCTGTCCATGCTTCCTCTGGAATACCACAGCCCAAGGGAACTGAAGGACCTCTATTAATTAAATATATAGTAGTGTGAATAGCCTCTGCCCACATATTTAAAGGGAGCCCAACATGCAATCTAATGGTCCTTGCACACTCCATTATTGTCCTATTTATGCATTTAGCCACTCCATTCTCTTGTGGAGTCCCTGGAACCATTTTTTACTTACGGATTCCATTAAAGGAACAATAATCTTCAAATTCTTTGCTGCAATACTCACCGCCATTATCAGATTTGAGATATTTTAATCTTTTACCCATTTCATTCTCAACCAAGCTTCTCTATTTCTTAAATATTTCAAATACATCAAATTTCTACCTAAAGAAATAAATCCACACCTTCCTAGTTGCATCATTTATGAATGTAACATAATATCGAGAGCCACCGAGAGAAGATACGTGAGCTGGTCCCCATACATCTGTATGCACAAGCTCTAACTTTTCATTTTTCTTTTGCTGCCCATCCTTGAGAAAACTGACTCTCTTTTGTTTTCCATACACACAACTTTCACAGAAATCTATATTAATACATTTCAAACCTGGTAAAAATTTCTTAGAATGAAGCACCTTCATACCTTTTTCACTCATATGCCTAAGTCTGTTATGCAACAGTGTTGTCTCAGAACCTACAACAACTGTTTCAGTCTCTTCCTACAAACCTACAGCAACTGTTCCTGAACCTATTTATTTTTTCTCTGCAACAGCTAAAGTAGAAGGAACAGTATGACTTGTACAAAGATATAAGGTGCCTACTTTCACACTTTTTTCTACTATTAAGGCAGCTTTTGAAACCTTCCAATTTTTATTAGTAAATGTAACGATGCAACCTTCTTCAGCTAGCTACCCTACTAAAATTAAATTCCTACTGAGCCTTGGAATGTGCCTTACCTCTTGTAGTGGCCAATGATTCCCATTCTACAACTTAATCTTGATTCTTCCCTTTCCAACAATATGACAGGGTTTGTTATCTCCCAAATAAACCAACCCAAAATCCCCTTGGACATAATCAAGAAAATAACTTCTATGGGGCGTAGCATGAAATGAGGCCCTTGAATCTAAAACCCATGAATCATCAGCATTATTGAGGGAAAGAATCAAAGCATCATCTCCATATTTATTACTTAGCACATTTGCCTCCTTATTGCCTTCTTGTTTGTCTCCTTTATTTTTCTGAGACCAACAATCTTTGTTCAGATGACCTGGTTTCCCACAGTACCATCAATCCTTCTGTCCTCTGGTTTGGGACCTCTTATCCTTTGATTTTCCTCGTGACTTCCCATGATCTCTAGAACCTTTTCCTCTCTCCTTTGATCTGCTCCTACTTTCTACATTCAAAACACTACCTGATGTGGACCCACCTGAGCTTTTCCTATGAATTTCCTCACTCAGAATAACACCAACAACATCATCAAATTTCAGGGTATTTGAACCTTAAATAGAGTTACTAACCACCATTACCAAACTATTCCAGCTTTCAGGCAAAGAACATAATGTCAAGAGAGCTCTAACTTCTTCATCAAATTTTACATTTATAGAAGTCAATTGACTGGTAATCGTATTAAATTCATTTAAATGATCTGTCACAGATCCACCTTCAACCATTTTCAGATTAAACAAATGCTTCATTAGAAATACCTTATTTGAGGCTGAGGGTTTTTCATACAATTTAGCTAAAGCTTTCATTAGACCATCTGTTGTCTTTGCTTCCGTTATATTGAATGCCACCGATGGTGCCAGGCACAATTGAATGGTTCCCAGTGCCTTTCTGTCAAGAAGATTCCAATCCTCATTAGACATTGTTGCCGGTTTCTTGGCTACTCCTTCCAACGACATCCATAAATCCTTTTGATAGAGATAATCCTCCACTGCATCTTCGATAACTGATAGTTCTACCTATTAAATTTATCAACCTTCAATTTACCCTCGTCCTCCATTACTCCCACTCAATCGTGAGACCTTCCTGCAGACAATAATCAAACACAACCCACTCTGATACCACTTGTTAGGGTTAGCTGGCAGAAGATATCAATTAAATGCAAATAAAGATTAAATAGAGGAATGAAAATACACAAAAATAATAACAACGAGAGACAAGTTTTAACGTGGTTCACCCAAATCGGGCTACATCCACCAACAGAGATTCCAATATTATTATCTAGTAAATCAAATCGATTACAACCAGCAATCCCTGCAACTCAATACTGTTGCAAATGCTACAATACAATATCAACCAAAACCCTAACCCTTAGCCGCTTTTATCAAGCCTTATGTTGGTTACAAAAATAAGGTTTTTTTTATGTCGGCTCTAAATTTTTTTTTTTGGGGGGCTGCGCCCCCGAACCCCCATTCGAGGCCTGACCCGACCCCGAACCCCGGCGAGGATACATGGCTAGTGTACAGTACTTTCCTGATCAGTCACCACCTACCAACATTATCTACCTTTTACACATTTGTAATAATCTTTCTTTTGATGGTTGGTGCTTATTTAAATATACTTCAGTTTTATCACCTACCTACCACATGTTGATGGTTGTTTTTGCACACAACTTAGATAAAATACTAAGTATCTTATTTCTCCTGAAAGGAATCAAATCCAAAAAAGATGGAAAATGACTACCCCAAGGTCTATATAGCCAGGTCTTGGCCTTCACAAGATAACTTAGTTGTATTATGTTCTTTGTTGTTCCAATCAAGGGGCCTACTTGTATTAGACAAACTTTAAAATACAAGGTTAAAAGCACATAAACCAATTAGTTTTCAGATTTAACAATGAATATACAAATTGATCCAAACATATATTGCTCTAAAATATATCATTTCAGCTCATAACCAACAATAAATCAACTTATATTTATGAAATATCAACTCTATAACATCAATCTGCAAGTTTGAAAACCTATTCTAACTCTCCACTAACCAGATCTAATAAAAAAGTGCAAAAGCAAGGTAAGATAGAGAAAGGTATCTAAGAAAACTAGAACTAAATATTAAACACATTCCATCATTTCAGCCTCAACAATGGATATACAAGTTTGCAAACACATTTAACCATCCTTGATTTGATCATGGAAACCCAACAATCAAGTTTCAAGGAGGTGCAATCATCAATGGTGAATTTATGGGTGTTTAGGCTAACCACACAAGGTAATTTACAATTAGAAAATTACTAGTGTTATGAATACTTTGTAAACTCATCAAATACACATGTATCTTCAGCTGAAAATAAAAGAAGTACCTAACATGATGTTTAGAAACCATGAAACAAACTTTGTATGATGACAAGTTCAATGAATCTCAACAATTTTTATTCACTATCTTGACTAGAATCCATGAACCAAACTTGTATTAAGCTCAAAAGATTGATAAAAATCAACAATTTCTAAACTTAGTGTAGAGAAAACCATGAAAATAGCATGAAGAATAAAAAATTACTATGTATTTGTTGTCAAACCCCAATAGTACAATTATTTTTCAATGTGTTTCAATGAGTTTTTCTTAAGACACCAACAAGAAATCAATAGTTCTTCACCAATTCTAACATCTTCTCCCCTTCTTATAATGAGTTTCAACTGTATACGTATTCAAATCAACTTTATCATACTAAGTTTTCAACCTAAAATCCAATGGTTGTGATCAATTTGATCCAATGGCTCACATTTGATGCTCCAACACAAAAGTCAATTTTGGTGGCAAAGAATATTCTATTTCATCATATGTAGCTTCCTCAAAAAGCTTCCCTTATTCTCATAAAGTAATTTTTTTAATTTACTGTTTGTTACTCAGTTTTTCAAATATGACAAAAAGTAACTTTTAGAAGTCAAATATTAAATATTTGCAACTACTTCTCCAAAGCATTTAATATTTGCAACTACAACTCCAACAAGTTGTTGTAGTATGACAAATCTCCATAAGAAAGATGTAAGCAGCTATAGAAAATTATTTTTTCTATCATGGGTGGCTGTAGCTATCTATTTTTCATGTGCAGGCAACAATATCTAGCTGTAGGTGACCAAATCTATCATAAAAAATATATTTCCAGCCTTCATACTTCATGTTTCCACCATTTTTCCACTACAAACCTTCCTCTAAGACATGGAACAACAAGCCAGGTACTTGTAGAAGGTTGTATTAGTCATGTTTGAGGTTGCAAATCAAGTATAAGGTGGCACAATTCATCTTCCCACAAATGCATGACATTGTTTCCATCATTTTCCACCATTTTGGGCTCCAAATGTGCATGCACAATAGTAGCTTAGGTCTGATTTTTGTGTTTCTATAGCTCCTATGGTTTGTATTTATCATCCTTGAAATCATATTGGCTTCATTTTCTAGGTGTAGTAGTGGCTCTGGGACAACAGGGTGTCTCTAGGTTTTCACTCTTCCAAGATAGCTCCAGTTGCTCTCCTCATAATTCCAGCCTCATTGACCTTGAACCAAAAAATCCAAGCATCAATTTCATCAAACATAAAATCATTTTCAGTCAATACATATCAAATAACATCCATTTTTCATCATGGATTTGACAAATAATTATTAAAACAAGTTGTTTGTTTTAAAAAAACTGATAAACCTATCATGAGAAAAAATAGTCTATTGCGGCATTCATAACTTTTATTTTACAACCTGGGTTTTTCTAATATTTTTAGATAATATGTGGAATTCAGTTTTTTATATCTCCACAGTACATTGGTCATACCCAGATTGTAAATTCAGAGATATGATTGAATTACTGACTATCTATCTCTGCTGATATTTTAGAGTGATGTTTTAATTGGGATTATATTGTCATTAAATTTGTGGTTTCCCCTTGATTCCTTTAGTTTCTTGATGCATCCTCTTTAACTTTCCACATTCTCTACCTTCTCAACCCTCCTATCATCTTTGAAATACTCTTTGAATGCATTGTATGGGTAAAAAAAATTAGAACAACACTTCATGGCTATCTTAGGGTTTTTGGGTTGTCAAAATTTACTTTTAGGACTATTTTTTGACTATTTTAGGTGAAACAATGATAGTATTTTTCATTTAGGATACTTATACAACATTCTCTTTCAAGTCCTTTAGCCAATTATAAGTTTTTTCTCAAGGTTTTGTGGCTTTTATGACTATATACACACTGTTGTTTGACTATGACAGCAATAGTTAGTTTTGGAACCTTGTATGAATTGTGTTCTTTTCACCCTTGCATGGAATGATTTTGTTGACTTACAACTAATGATTTTACTTTATTAGTATGACATGACCTTCATCAAACCCTTGGTCTTCTAAAAAACCCAAAACTAATGATAATGACATGATAAGATCTGAGCATACCACTTGAATGCATTCATACATTTAGTCATCTTGACACCTCCTAAGACTCTACAAATATGAAGGATTATACTCTTAACTTTATATATGAAGATGAAGTAATAAATAAACTTGAATGGATAATCAAAATCAACCCCATCCTCTAAAACAATAAATGTCATTCCTTTTTAAGAGTCCACAAGGCGTCAAAATGCAATCACTCAACCATGAAGGACTTGTCAATATGACTATGATCATGATAAAATGAGACAAGACCATTCACCACAACTCCATGAAAACTAAGAACCAAATGAAACTATTAGAACTTTGTAAAATTTTCTATGTTCCTGTGTTTTGCCCATGTCTTGTGCCTCACCTAAGAGTTTGTTGCCTAGGGTTTCTGCTTAAAGCACTGAAAATTTTCCTAAGGGGCTAAAACCCTAAACGTTAGTGTTTCTATACAAGCAAATTTGGCCCTTTGTTATATTTTTACATTGACCACTTGTAGCTAGTAGCAGGTTGTTTAAGTTACTACCTAATGTATCGGGCGATGTTCTTTACCAACCCCATGCCTTTTGGCCACCGCCTATTGCCCATGTTTTAAATTTTATCAATGTGCCTAACCTTTGAGTCGACCCCTTAGTGAAGTCATGGCCCCCCTTTTTGCCTAGTAGACAAATGTTGTGTTTAAAGCATGTGCTTTATTTTTGCCCTTCAACACTGAGCAGAGCCACATGGCATGTTTTGATTGATTCCATCATTCCACAGATGACTTTTCATAGAAGAAACAAATGGCCATAGAAGAGCGGCAGAAACACAAGTGTCAAGTGCCGATCCATTTATACAACAGGCCCCATTGGCGGGTCCTTTGAGCGCTTTGTGGTGACTTTATAGACTTTCTGCCATTCCATTGAATACTTCTAAAGGATCCACTGGCTGCTCGTAGAAGTGTGGAAGAGTGACACCTGGTATGAGTAACACATCATAAGTCCGAGTGTCACAGGGTAAAATGTCATGTGTTCTCCAGCAGTAAATATTGGATGTATGAGTCAGCTCCTGAATTACGTGGCAGGTCTTCTGTGGTACGTGGCCTATCTTTTAGTAGTTTGCTCCATGCCATGTGGGATAATCTGACAGTTTCCTCGATTTTGCGGATCTTTATCTCCGATCGGATCTTACCACTACGGAAGTGCAGAAAATGACCTAGTGGTCGTTATTTGAATTTTCTTCTTAGTAGTATCACTGAGATAGCTGCCCAGGTGGCATGATCTCATTTGTCCATGCTCCTTTTGCATAAATGATGGGGATTTATTCTCTTGTTGACCACATACTCACCACTGATTTAGATCCTCTGTCATAGTGATCAACGATCCATTTTTAAATTCTAGAGATAAGGTGATGGCGTGTAATAAAAGATACACCAGTACTGAAATGGCTTCCCAAGCATGCTTTGAGTCTTCATCACCGCCATTGCAAGGGGATAGACATGCCTGAGAATTTACAAGATGGTGGAATTGACTCTTGGGGATTTGTGTTCTGGCATGAATGGATTTTTTGCTTGCTTGGTGGCATATTTTGAAAAGGTAAATTGCTTGAAATGGAATTAAATACTGAAACCAAGAAAATTGATTTGGTGGCCTCATTACAGGAAGTGACATTTACAGTTATGCCAGGGTATCTGATATCAATGTCAGGGTGAAATACATTGTATCTCTTCCTCTTCTGCCAGAATTGGGAAATCATCAAAAGATTTCCATTTATAACCAATATACCATGAAAAAATATTGATAAAATTGATCAAGGACATATTTGAGTGTGGGAATTATATCTAAATTCTCTATAAATAGGTTCCTTTAATTAGATCAATTATCAACATGAGGGGCAATAAAATAATGGAGAGATGCATAATAAGGTATTCTCAGATTGGGTGCCAACAAATTCATCAAGCATCTTTATGCATCACTTGCATAGTAAAACACTAGTCTTGTTCAATCATCTAGTGGCTTGAATGTGATCAACATATACCTAGTTCTTCACCCTTTTCCTTGAAATCAAGCCTCATTTTTCTATTTAGCACAACTCCTTTTCAATAATTATCCAAAAGACTAAGGTATAAAAAATTCTACAAGGCACATGAATGTAGGACTAGGCCACATGAGATAGACTAAGGCCACATAGCATTCCTATATCCTAGATTTGGCCACATGGTATGACCCTACCATCATAAATACTAATCTCTTATCATCTCTATCACAATATTCTAAACTTTGTAACATATGAACAACTAAGAGCTATTAGGAAAGGATATTTTTGTAAAACATTTTGTTCCTTCCACATGCGAATGTGCAATTCAAGGGACAATGAACAATTCAAATGTCTCTCCAAAGAATGTATCTTCCTTTGTTGTAATGCATAAAAGCTGTTCTTTAGGTAGCTCTATCCTTCCAAGCTCATCCTCTACTCATGGTTCTCCAGCCTCCAAACAAAAAATAGAAATAAATCAATAAATTCAACATTTTGAAATGACACTCTAATTTATTATTAGTTCTTAAGAAAGATAATATAAGAATCATACTGTCTTTTATCTTTTTATTAGTCTTTTTACTACCAAACCAATTACATGTTGTAACCTTTTAAGTTAATATTTTCTTTTCATGCAAGCTATGTTGGAATGTGGATACTCTACCAAAATCTGGGGTGTTCTCATGGTTAGTTATTAATAATAGAATTATTACTGGAGATATACTCCACAAGCTTGGCACTAATCCTAAGTTCAAGTGTGTGTTATGTGGAGAGCAAGAGGAGGATGTTAATCATTTATTGCTTCAATGCCCCTTTAGTAGCTCATATTGGAACTAGTCTGTCGTGAAACTCATTTGGAGTGCCCCCCTGCCTAATTCCCTATTGGACCTATTCAAGAGCTAGACAACATTGAATCAATATGCCAAATTTACATGATTATGGGAAGTCTGTCCCTCAATGCTAATATGGGGGATTTGGAAGGAGATAAATTTTAGGATTTTTAGAAAGGCTAGACATTTGATAGATAAGGTGCTAGAAGATTTGTCTTCAGCAATCATAGAGATAGTAAATGTGAGAGTGAGGGTTACCTTCTCAAGCAATACCAAATTCACTAACTGGGAAAGTTTAGTTCTCAAGGAATGGAACAACTATAGCTACTAGGGACACACTTCAAGCCTATAGACGAATAAAATAATGACTTAAGAGCCTCAATCAAATCCTCACCTCCCACTTTGTCATTCCTAAAATTAAACATTGATGGTGCCTGTAGAGGCAATTTGGGACCTTGAGGGATTGGTTGTATTATCAAGGATTTTGATGGAAATTTAGTGGTAGTAGAGGTGACAAAAATTCTAATATGAACAAACAATCAATCATAAGCATTAACCCTTCTCTATGGACTTAGATTGGCAATCTCAAATGAGGTTAAAAGCTTATGGATTGAAGGTGATGCATTGATTATAATAAATTCTCTTAAAAAGAGGGAGGCCCTCAATTGGCAATTAGATTATATATTACAATAGGCTATCGACCTTCTGAGGAATTTTGAGAGGTTTTAGATCACTCACTGCTATAGGAAAGCAAACCAGGTGGTGGACCTACTTGCCAACATGGCAATCGACCATGTGGATACAAGTACAAGATTTTTGCCTCACCATAAGAAGGAGTCAACTTGTATGGAGATATTAATGGTGGAAGACATGCCAATTCACTCCGTTAGAATATCTTAAAGAGGGCACAACCTGGAGTCATGAAATTCTTAATTTCCCATCAGACATGAGTAAGATAAAATGGTTCTCCAAAACATCATGTCAAGGGTGCCATTGGGACAATTTTTTTTTGATGTGTGTTTAAGGACACACAAGTGAACATAAATACCTCTTTGGGAGGCACATCATACATTCAAAATAATATACTTTGATTATCCTACAGCCTATCTATATTTATGTGCAAGGATGCCACAAGGGGTTCCTAGGTGGCTTCGTCCATGCAGATTAATTCCTGTGGTCTTGTCTGAGTCAAAAGATAGATCGCCTCTTCCCCAGTCCTCAGACCATCATCAATGAGGCACTTATCATCATCGCCACAAAGATTGTACTCCATCCCATTCCTCACTCTTAATTCCTTGGGACGTGGTGACACCATCCTTGAAATCATGGATCTAGTCTATTTAATCTCTTCACGATGACCTTGCTTTTCATTCCTCTCAAGCCTTTGGACCCTTTCTCTTTAGCTCCTTCACTAGCAAGACAATCTTAATAATGGCGACTTGGAAACAAACCTACGTGTTTTACTCCCCCCTCTAATAGGGGAACCCACATATCTCAGCATGGTGAATATAGTCTACATGAGGGAAGTCTTCAAAATCGATTGTCACAATGTGGAGTTTACAGTCTGTTGTGTGCTAGGCTATTATCTCTTTCAGCCTCAGGACAAATAAGTGAAGGGGTCTGAGATTGCCTCAACATTCATCTCTAACAGTTTTGATATCTTGTAGGATTATGAATATGTGTAGGACATAGGATTTGGGTTAGTGCATTCATCTTTTTTCAATTCAGAACGGTGGAGATCAACATTGGCGGATTACTATTTCCAAGAGGGGTTGGCTCCTATCAGTGGGATTTTTGATAGACATCTTCTACAGAGCTCTCATCATGCGGCTTGTGTGTACAACATCATGTAGAGAAGACTCTTGGTTGATTGTTTTAATGTGGTCACCAGAGCCATGAAGGCACATCGCTTCCAACTCTAGAAGGGATGATAGACAGAGTTAAGGAAGTGTTTAATGCGGTGAGATTCTCCGGCATCATGCCCTAGACTTAGCAGCAAGTCCCCCACATGCACCAAGAATGATAGTATTCCCCATCCCTTTTGCTATGCCACCCCCAGATGATCCCCATGCCTCCAATTCAGACTAGGTAGTCTAATTGTGTTTTTGTAATTGGTTTTTATGATCATGTTCTTGTATCTTGTTTTTTTGATGTTAGTCATTCTCATTACTACTCGTAGGTGGTCTCACCCTTTCAAATGTGAAGTCCAGGTATAAAATCCTTGTTTTTTGAAATCTTTCTTTTTTAATATAGTATAAGTAATTGGCCACCTTTCTTCAAAAACAAAAATTTTTTTTTCATTAATTTCAAACTTTTTGATTTAAAATATGAATTTCTATTAGGCCAAGTAGTTTGGGGGTCTTACTGACCCTTTAAGATAATAAATGTTATTCATAAATTGTTAAACACTTTTATTTTTCATAGTTTACTCAGTAACAGGAAGTGAATGTAAAGAAGCTGAAATTTTCTTCCGTAGTTCTGTAGATTGATGTTTCCTTGAGCAGTAAGCGCACGGGGACAACATTCTTTACTAGAAGTTGCACGAAATTTATGCGCAACGGAATAGCCGATAGGGTGTATAATTTATCTCATCTATAACTGCAAAATTGAAATGTAGGAATATTCAGAAAGAAGGTATTTTTAATTGTAAATGATTAGGGTATATCAATTTGTAATCGTAAATTTTGTGTTCCACGAAAGACATTGGGAAATAACTTGTAGAAATATTGAGAAACAAATCTAACAAGAAACCTTCTAGTGCCCTTTTTAATGTGTTTATTGCATTAAGTTGGATACCAATTTAAAAAACTAAATGAAATTATAGGTGGTAAGTAGTGGTAGTGGTTCCCAGTTGTCGCTCCTCTATAAAAGAAATCTGCATTGTTTTTATTTAGATTAAAACAATAAAAAAAATTGTGATTACATTCCATTAATATAAATTTGTAAAATTTTTAAATTTAAAGATAAATCCATAAAATCATAAAAATAAATAAACATTAGTAAATATATTAAATTTTATATATTAAATATATTAATAATTAAATATCTAAATTAATTATTTTAATATATTAATTTTTTATGCATTCATTTCATTTGGGCTTCACTTTAAAGTATTATTCTTTTGATATTTTTGTGTGATTGTATTGGATATTCATAAAATGTTTTTTTATCATAAATGAGTTCGTATCCCATATTATTTTATTAAATATGAGCTTTTTTTGGCATTCGAGCTATGCTCTAATTTTATTCACCTTTTGAAATAATGTTTAAATATGTATGAGCTTTTTTTTTCCTCTCTTTGTGAGCCTATGTCTTCATACATACATTCTCTATACCTTCTCTATTTTCATTTCTTAATTTAAAATAAACATATACAATTTAACTCTTATAATTTTCTATTATTCAAATCTTTAAGAAAATGTTAAAAAATTTATTATTACAATCAAATTTAAATATAAGATTAAAAAATTACAATTTAAAATAAATAAACTAGGAAGCATTCGAGCCAAGTATGGCACAATTCCAAGCCTTAAGGAGCCATAGCTGCAACATGAATGAAGTTTCATGTTTTCAAAGATTAAAAATATAAAAAAAATAGAACCATGGAGTGTCACAACAAAAGAGTGACAATAGCCTTAAAACATTGGGAGAATTTAAACAAAAGCTGCAAGCAGTGAAGTTTCTCCCAAAATGTTCATGAATAGTCATGTTTTAATTTGTTGTGTTTGCTTAGTTTAACAATGTTGATAATATAATAACTTTATGATGACAAGATTGATGATTGATTTTTCAATAATATTTGTTAAAATATTTGTTTAATGTTTAAAAAAATACTATGGGAGCCACCAGAGTTCAAACCCCCACTGGGCCAACGAGCTCGCAAGGCTTTACGCCTTCGCTGGGCCAACGAGCTCGCGGGTGTTCTTCCTAGGGGATGAGGTCCCCCAGTTGTGGCCTCACCGGTTCATTGCTCGGGGAAAAAGCGGGCAAAAGCATTCACGTGGAGCTGGAGGGCGTGTCGCACCAGTGTCACCGGTCAGCTAAAAAGTTTACCACGCACATTATCTTTAAAAAAAAAAAAATTATGGGAATTAATCCCTGTAAAATAAGAGCTGTAGAGCAGTGAAGTCTTTATAATATGTGTTTGCTTAGTTTTAGCAATGTTGATAATATAATAACTTTATAATAATCTTAAAATTTGTTAATTTTTTGGTTTAAGTTAGAGTTGACTATTCAAAAAATTATAATAAGTTTTTTATGGGAATTAATTCTTGTAAAAAAATATAATAAGTTTTTGAGATATTTAGATTAAATTATTGAAAATATTTCATTAAAAACTAATTATTAGAGCCGACATATAAAAATAATTACACCAAATGATTGATTCAGTGGCATTAAGGTACATAAAAACAAAATAGAGCCCAGATAATTTTTTTAAGCCTTGATAGTTTATTAAATCAATGAAGAGAGAAGTTTAATTGTTAAGGGCACTATGCAGCCATTTTTTTGTTTTTTCTTGCCAAATGAATTTACGAAGTGATACAATGCTGTTATTATTTATAGAAGGTTAGATTAAATAAATTATTAAATAAATTCTTCAATCTTTAAAAGTGACAAGAAAAAAATATAATAAATTTTTTTCTATGGGAATTAATTCTTGTGAAAAAAATATAATAAGTTTTTGGTATCATTTAGATTAAATTATTGAAAATATTTCATTAAAAACTAATTATTAGAACTAACAATTAATTAGCAAAGAAACACTTTATTTTAGTTTAATGAAAGTAAACAAATATGCAACTACACATGATTGATATGCAAATATAAAAGTACTAGTGCCACATTACCTGCCTTGTAGTGTTGTAATTATAGTATGTGTTTTAGTTGTAATTATAGTTGTGTTTTAGTTTTAATTTTTTAATTCATTAGGTAAACCTCAAATTTACTTTTTGTCAAACCAACAAAATGGTTATCATTTATAGTTATAATATTAGTTATATTATTAATATTTATTATAACACTTAAATATATTATTTTAATTGATATTATAGTATTATAATATAGTATAATATTAATTGATAATATTTGACTTAATTTTCTTCTTAGAATAAATATTTGTTGTATAGAAAAATTGGTTCAAATAATGTTAAACAAATAAATTTTTTTAAAGCCAATATAAATATTATAACAAAATTGTAATATTTATAGTATACTTTATAACTTTTTTTTAGTTTAAATATTAATGAAATAGTATAATTAATTAGTGATTGATAATAAACAATATTTATATTATAAATATGATAATAATATATTTATAATTACATTATTCTAATATTCTATTATTTTTATATAGTATTATATTATATTTTTAAAAATATGAGCCAATGACAAGATTGATGATTGATTTTTCAATAATATTTGTTAAAATATTTGCATATAGATTTAGGAAAAATTTAATATTTGTTTAACGTTTAAAAAAATACTCTCTTGTTATTATCGAACAAGGCCAAATAATTAGAAATAAAAAATGGAGCGAAAGTGCAAAAAAAGCAGGAAGTAGATCCTAATTTGAGCGTTAGGGATGCAGAAGGAAGAGATGAAGGGAGGAAGGAAAAAAAAGAAGGCAAGGAGTCTGGGCATTCTCAATCATGGGCCGAAGAAGCAGAAAAAGAATTCCCGATGAGTAAAGTCCAGGACAAAGCATCTTCAGAACCTTGGAGATCGAATGGAAGACAACAGTTTTTGTGGTTTCCAGATAGAGAAATTCCTCCAAGTTGTCCATGGAGAAGATGGAATAATCAGGTGCAATGAAAGAATCAAGGGTGAAATAATAGAGGTCAGGGGTGTGATCGATGGAGACAACCCATTTTTGGAGAGGGAGGCATTGGTAAGAGATCTATAGAAGACTTAAAAAAATGGTGGCAAGAAAGATGGGAAAAGGAGTTATCCTTGAAAGCCCTAGCGAATGGCTTATTCTTTGTTTTATGCCCCTAGTGAAGACTAAAATGTAAATTTTAAAAGGGATTTGGATTTTGAATGGATTTGGTTTCTATTTATGTGATTGGTTTGTGGGTTTTGATCTAAAGAAGCATAAATTGGATCGAATTCAGGACTGGTATAGAATGCCTAATCTGCCATTAGAATTTTGGAATCATAACATTCTAGAAGAAATTGGGAACTACTTGGGCAGATATATCTGTGCAGAGGAGTGGAAGGACTCAATAGAAGAAGGTTCGCATGTCAGAATTTGTGTAGAAAATTGTTTCCCTGAGCAGCGCTGGAGAGAAATTGAAATCTTCACAGATTGGGGAATCTTGAGTCAACCTCTTATTTATGAACCTAAGCCTCAAGGAAATTGGGTAAGCACGTTAGGTTGGAGATCTTGGGAGTTGGATCAAGTCAAAGACAAAGGGAAGACTTTGGAGGAAGAAGAAGCTCAGGGTGAAGAATTTGGAATAGACATGGAGAAAAAGGAAAATGGAAGGAAAGAGGTAAATAATCTTCAGTCAGAGAAAGTCCCTGGTTTGGTGGAGGTCCAGAATAATCATAAGAAGGATTTTGAAGAGGATCTTAGAAAAAATGAAGAACTTGAAAAGGGTGAAGATACTCTGGAAGACGGGTTACGAAATCTTACAAGGGTGGAAGAATTCATTAATTTTTCCCAGAGCATTAACAATAAGATCACAGAAATAATCGAGGCAATCAAACCCAACATGCAAATGGAAGATTTCGAATCCTTGTTTGAGGTAGGCAGTAAATTAGTTCAATTATCCAAGGCCATTAAGGAAGGTTCAATTAGATTAGCAGAAGAAGTTTTGGAAGAAGAGTGGATGACGCATACAGGCAAAGGGTTGGAAGATTTCAGGCTTGAAGATGAAGTTAATTCTCTGGCTCTTAAAGCCACTGGAGAAAAGAACACTCCCAGACCCTCAAAAATCTTAGGGATTGACCAAAGAGAAACTAATAAAACCTCCCTAGACTGTGGAGATCATAAATCTAGGGGCCGTATCCCAAATAGGGAGAAACTGAAGTGGGATGGACAGGCAAGTGGATAGTTGAAGCTACTCGACCTGTTGAAAGTAGGGAAGGGGGTCTCCCTTCCTGAACATCAATGAGGATTACGTCATGGAATGTTAGGGGTATGAACACCCCTAAAAAGAAGTGCCTCTTAAGGCACAAACTGAAGTCAATTCAACCAGATATTTGTATGATTTAGGAAACCAAATTAGAGGAAAGTGAAAATCAAACCTTTGCCAAAAATCTGAAGCAATGGAAAATGACTAAGGTTAACTCTAGATGTCCCTCTGGGGACCTGATGACTCTATGGAGACCGTAGTCTATTCTGTTGGAAGAAGTAGCTTCCAGCAAGGGGTGGATCGCTAGTAAGGTTAGGAGTTTGGCTTCAAGCTTGAGTTTTTTTCTAATAAATGTTTATGGTTCTAATTTTCAAATTCAAAAAAAGGAGTTATGGGCCGAACTAGACCATTTGTGATATAATAGTGTCTGGGATTTCATCATTTTGGAGGGAGATTTCAATGCTATCTTGAGAGCTGAAGATAAGTTGGGAGGGGTGGGTAGGAAAATCCAATCTCAAAAGGATTTTGAAGACTTTGTTGATTGGAATTCTTTGATTTAAATACAGTTGGGCAATGTGAATTATACTTGGAACAACAAAAGACTTGGTTTCTGTAATATTACAGAAAAATTAGACAGGTTTTTAGTAAAAGGGGACATAAGTAAATTTCCCTTTAGTTTGGATAGCAAGATTTTATTGGAATCTAGGTCTGATCATTTCCTAATCAGTCTTGATATCCAGGGTGAAAGGAGACCGGTAAGATGTCCCTTTAAATTTGAAAATATTTGGTTTAACGATCCCTCCTTTCTGGCACTAATAGAGGATTGGTGGAAAAATTGTAATCCCAGGGGAGTTGGTTTATTCAATATTGTTACCAAGCTGAAACTTATCAAAGTAAATTTAAGACAGTGGAACAAAGACCATTTTAAGAATATCTTTGAAACTAAGAGGCAGATATGCAGATTCTAAATGAAAAAGTCATAAAAGAAGGAATGGATAATGATTCATATAATAATGAAGTAGAATTAATGGGTAAGTTAGAGGATATTTTAGCCAAAGAAGAAGTTTATTGGAGGCAAAAATCTTGGGAGGTGTGGCTAAAGGTTGGTGATTCTAATACTAAGTTTTTCCACAATTCAACTAAGGTGCGTAGAGAGGTCAACATAATTTCTGCCATTAAGACAAGGGAGGGTAGGGTCACTGAAATTCTAGAAGAAATTGGTCAAACAACAGTTGATTACTTTCAGGGTCTCTTGAATGAAGAAGAAGGTTCAGACTTACAGGCCCAACAGGAATTTTTAAGATACAATCCAAAGTTAGTAACATAAGATCAGAATCTTCTGCTGAATAGTAAGTTCTTAGAAGAGGAAATAAAAGAAGCTCTTTTTCAACTTGGTCTGGATAAGATCCCTGGACCCGATGGGTTCCCAGCTATTTTCTTCCAGAAATGCTGGAGTATTATTGGTAAAGATCTAACGGTAGCCTATGAGGATTTTAGAAGGGAGAGTAAGGTTCTAAAAGAAATTACTAATACTTTTTTAGCATTGATCCCCAAGAAAGATAAGCCAAAGTCTTTTGAAGACTTCAGACCAATCTCCTTGTGTAATGTGGTTTACAAAATCCTGGCTAAAGCAATAGCTAATAGAGTCAAAAGAATTCTTCTAGATATCATAGTTGAGGAACAGACTGGTTTTGTTCCAGAGAGGTCTATTTTGGATGAAGTAATAATAGCCTAGGAGGCTATTCATTCGGTGCAAAAAAACAAATTCCCCCTATGCTGGTTAAATTGGACATCCGTAAGGCATATGACAAAGTGAACTGGAGATTTTTGTTTAAAATTCTAGAGGCTTTTGGTTTCCAGCAAGAGTGGCTAAATTGGATTTTTGAGTGGATTTCAAGCCCAAGGTTTTCAGTTCAAGGGGATTAAGGCAGGGAGATCACATTTCTCCCTTTCTTTTCATTATCATGGTTGATGCCTTGGGAAGATTCATTTCAAAATCTTGTTAGGAGGGTCAAATTACAGGGATTGAAATCACAAGAAATATGCCAAGATTCTCTCATCAACAATTTGCGGATGATACTCTTCTTTTTCGGGCTACCCAAGAAGGGGAGGCTCTAAGGTTTAAAAGGATTTTGGATTTATACTCAAAATCTTTAGGACAGGAAGTTAGCAAAGTGAAATTGGAAGTATTCTTTTTTAATATCCCTCCCGGTAGAGAGGAAAGAATTTTAAGGATTCTGTCCTTTGGGAAAGTATCACTCCCTTGCAAATACCTTGGGCTACCCTTGGTCAAAGGTATCCTCCCTGGTAATTCTTGGGATCCTCTTCTTGAAAAGATTAAGACTAGATTAGAGTCCTGGAAGAGCAAGTGGCTTTCGTGGGCAGGGAGACTGACTTTTATCAAAGCAGTTTTAACAGCTATGCCCATCTATATGATGTCTTGTTTACCTCTGGCAAGTAAAATCAATAAGGAGTTAATTTAGTTGATGAGAAACTTTTTTTGGAAAGGATCTTCGGAATAGTTCAAATTCCTTCTTGTTAAATGGAAACAAGTCTGTGAACAGAAGGAAAAGGACGGGGCTGGGATTAAAGACCTACTCAGGCAGAATCAAGCTCTTGGCGCTAAGTTGGTTTGGTTGATTCATGATAAGCCAAATCTCAAATGGGTAGGGTTATTAAAGAACAAATATTTAGATAGGGAAGAACATAGTATCTTCACTTCTAGACAGCTACTAGGTGGACCTAGGATTTGGAACTTTATCAAGAAGAGCAGAAATTTAATAGTCAACCACCTTACTTGGTAGGTCAAGGAAGGTTGGGAAGCCAGGTTTTGGGAGGATTCTTTGGAGGGGTTCCCAGCTGTAGCAAGAATTAAGGACTTGGCTCCCATTATGAATGTCACCAAGATTGAGTGGGGAGACAAGGTTTGCAATTACCTCTCCTTTCCTTCAGTAGTTAGTGACCTTCCCACTTGGAAAAGCATGCGGGGTATGGGTTTAGATTTTGGCTTGGTAGTAAAGTTTGAAGAAGAGATGGCCAAGTGTACCATCAGTTTTAGAAGGGGCAAGGACAGGCTAAGGTGGAATGCCTCAGCGTCCGGGGAGTACTTGGTCAAAGAAGGATATAGGGCTCTAGTGGACACAAATGATTCCCCAGGCTTGATACCTTCTAAGCTCTACTAGAACAAACAATGTCTTCCTAAGGCAGGTGTCTTTGCATGGATGGCGGCCTAAGGTAAGGTTTTAACAGCGGATAGATTGAGAAGGTTGGGATTTGTGAGTCCTTTGAGATGCACACTCTGTAGAGAAGCGGAGGAAGATGGAGATCATTTATTCCTTCATTGCCCCTTCACCATTAGAGGTTGGTAGTGGCTTTGTAATAGGTTTCAGTGGAGTACAGTGCCTCCCAGTAATCTGTTGCAATGGTTGATAGCCTGGCCCCTCTTGTATCACAAAGTGATGTTTGGGGGTCTGTGGGTATCAGCACCCTCCATTTTGATTTGAGAGATTTGGAAAGAACTCAATAGGAGAATTTTTCAGGAAAAAGAAATGCCATGGCAATCTCTTCTTAGCAAAGTTGAAATGAGCATAGTGGAAGTAGTAAACTCCAGATTAGCAGATAGAGATCCAGCTCATCTCTTCTTTACAGGTCGGGATGCAGAGATGATGAAAAGATGGAATGGGCTCTCTTCGACTCTTTAGGTTGGAGAAGGAGGTATCAAAACTAAGGAAGCAAGAAAAACTATTCAATGGTCCCCCCCAGAGGTCGGTTGGATGAAACTAAATTTTGAAGGAGCTTCGTGAGGTAACCCGGGTCCTTCTGGGGTAGGGTGTATTATCAAGAATTTAGAGGGAAAAGCAGTGGCAAAGCTAGCTGTTGCTCTCAGAATTGGTACCAACAATGAGGCAGAGATTCAGGCTTTAATCCTAGGTGTAAGGTTGTGTAGGGATCTCAAAATTAGGAATCTGGAGATAGAAGGGGACTCAATGATTGTCATCAATGGGTTAAGAAGTAAGAGATTAGTAAACTGGAGACTTCAAGCTAAATTGGATCAGGCTCTTTCCTTGTTAGAAGGCTTTGATAGAGTCACATTTAATCATATTTTGAGAGAAGGAAACCAAGAAGTAGATAGGTTGTCCAACATTGGGGCAAATGGGGTCTCAGTCAAAGAAATCTTTTCCACAGAAGGACCTGCTCCAGCTTAAGTAAGGCTTGTGTGGGAGGTTGGGAGGGAACCTTGCCGCCTCAGCACAGGTGGCAAGGCCAAGGTAGAGGAGTCAGGTAATCATTGTTTGTAATCATTTCAAGATGGCACGAGCATAGGGGACGTCGACATTAATTTCCTCAAGTGCCAAGCCTTGGTAGTAGCTGGTAATCTTTCCCAGGAATGCCTTCGAGATACTTCAGTGGGTAGATTGGGAGAAGGATATTAGGGATGGTGGTATCTCCATTTCATAATTTCTTTTTCTGTCCACTATCAAATGCCTTCTCACTTCATTGCGATAATCTCGACAGAGTCCATCCACTGTGGGGGGATGGATACCCCAATCAGAATGATCACCAACAAGAGGCAAATGGCCTTCATTGGCAGTATCACCGACCTCAGACTTTAGAGGATGCTTCGCAGGTCAGATGATCTAATGGTGGGGGCTGTTAGAATGATCCTAGGCAGAGACTTTATGGAGAACGATGAAAGATACCGGGTGGATACAGACATCTCTTCGAGGGTCTTAGCAATACTTCTGGAATTGGATACAGCGAAGGCAGAGGCAGAATCCATTATGAGAGGCATTTTCAATCCAGAACACTTAGGGGATTTGGAAATGACCTTGCAGGTAGCTAGCACTGGTATAGGAATCCCTCATCCAAAGGATTGGAGTCTTCTCGACGATCTTGGAGCAGTGATTAAACTATATCCATTTATTTTGGATGTCAAAGGATTCGATCTTGTGGTGTTGAAGGAGTAGGTGACAGTTGTAGTGGATTACATCAAAAGGGTTCTAGGCTTGGTTGCAGTTGAAGGTTTCCAGTGGGTGGAGGATTTCAACCTGAAGCTAGGTGAATATGATAATTAAGTAGATACAGTGAATAACTATGGCTTCATTTTGTATAGTAGAAGCCAAGAAATAGCCAGTCTTAGTTTTTCTATAGTCTCCTATGGTTGTTAGTAGTATTGACCCTACATGGTCTTCTTATACAAGCTCTTAGTCTGTAAAGGGAGTTAGGTCTGAACATACTGCCAGCCATGAAAAGGCTGAGGAATTGTATCTTTTTGGCAAAACTTTTAATATAGATTATCTATTATGCATAAAAAAAAAAAAAAAAACTCTCTTGTCATTTATTATAGTATTATAATATAATATAATATTAATTGATAATATTTGAATTAATTTTATTATTAGAATAAATATTTGTTGTATAGACAAATTGGATTCAAATAATGTTATACAAATAATTTTTTAAAAGCTAATATAAATATTATAACAAAATTGTAATATTTATATAAAGAAATAGTATAATTAATTATTGACTGATAATAAACAATGTTTATATTATAAATATGATAATAATATATTTATATTATTACATTATTCTGATATTATAATATATTTATATAGTATTATATTATATTTTTGTTTTTATATAATATTATAGTATATTTTTAAAAATCTGAGCCAACGACAAGATTGATGATTGATTTTTCAATAATATTTGTTAAAATATTTGCATATAGACTTAGGAAAAATTTAATATTTGTTTAACGTTTTAAAATATACTCTCTTGTCATTGGTTTATTTTGGATAGAATAATTACTAGATAATAAAAAGTCTGCCACTCCCTTTCCATAAGCCGATATTACCGTCATTATTGTAATGGATGCACATTAATCGCCCTTATCATGTAAAAGTTTTCTCCAATTAAATTAAAGAAAAATAATTTTTCAATTTTGTTATAATATTTGCATCTATACAATTGCAATAACTATTTAATATTTTTTAAAAAGAAAAACTATTTCAGTTCTCATTGGTTGCAAAAAGAATTATTAATAACTAGTCCTTGGCAGAAACTAAAAATATAGAACCGTGGAGCATGAAAAGGTTATTAATTTTTTTATATTGCTGCCTGCCTACACATATCTATCGTTAGTATTATCATTTTATATGGCTTCTTGCATAACACCTATATCAATATTTAGTTTTATATTGCTGCCTACCTACACATATCTATCGTTATTATTATCATTTTATATGGCTGCTTGCATAACACCTATATCAATATGTAGATTGGAAAGACAATCTGTAAACTATCTGCTGTTTGTGTGTACATTTTTATTATATAAGCAGTTTTAAATCATTTATGCGGGACCAATAATTCAACTTAAATAGAGGTATTCTCTTAGGAACAATTGTGATAACATGAATCCACATATCCTTGTCATCTTGAACTTAACACAAATCTAGGTCAATTTTATTCTGGGCTTTGTGCCTAAATACACAATTGTTTGAAAATTCATGTTCTCATAGTTGCTAAATCCACCAAATTAACATAGTGAAGTTTGGACCTAGGATTGCTTCATAATCAAATTTGAATATCCTTGGCATCCAAATATCTAACATGTTTGTCCCTAGGGTCTTGTGGACTCATCTATATGATTAGATTTTGGTTTACTAGTGATTTTAAGTCCACTATTACATAATCTTCATGTTTGGACTCAAGTAAAGAACTCATAGAGAATTAAGTGTTACTATGTGATTAGCCTATTTCATGCCTACCACCATGACCTATTCTCTACATTACACATAAACTATGACTTGATTAAAATTTGACAACTTATCCATGTTTTAAAATCTATTTTGAGGCCCATTTAAGCTCAAAATGATTGGATTGGCTAGAGTGAACAATATTTATTTAAATGGGACTTAGAAGTTGATTATAGAACTAAATGAAGAACATGATTGGGTTGCCTTAATATTATATGAATGGGATGGTAGATAACCAATCAGACACGAACATGCTTATAACATTCAATTAGCACCATATATTGGAGAAGGTGGAATTACATATACATGATTTGAATACAAATGTTATCCTACAAAATTGAATGTGACAAGATCCTCTATTCTTATGGCAATGGACTTGAAGCTGTCCAAGCCTTTATTTTTCAAGTCTTCATGTTGGAAGTAGATGATAATGCAAGTGGGTAAGTTTATTGATTTTCTCTAATCTGAAATGATCAGGTTTCTAATTGATACTCATGATTATAGATTATCCTATACCATTTATTATCTCATCTACCCATAATAATCAAGCTTGTTGCCTCTAGGACCCAAATACTTCTATAAAAGGAGGATTATTTGTCATTTGAGGTAGCTATAAAAATCATTTTTATTAAGTTATGTTGTTTCAAAACTCTATCTTGTAGTTCCACTATGTGAGACAAATCGATGCATTAAAAGATTAATAGATAAGTTTCTTTGAAATGTCGAGTACTGTTGAAAGGCATCATTATTGGAACAAGAGTATAACAAGTCAGCTCATCGTTACACAGAAGAGGAGGTCAACAGAAATTGCTACGGTCATAGTATTTAATATAGAAATATTGAGTAGAATGGGTGATCTATTTCCAGTTGGCGTTGCTTGCCCCACAAGCTGCGGGAAATCACTGAGAAGGCAGGCATCTGCTAAGTGCTTATTCAACCTATACAATGAATATGTGACACTTCATACACACTGATATATGTGACACTTAATACAAGAAGTCATGTTTCTCTGCCAGCAATTGGGTCGCATGGCAATGGTGATCGTATATGTTTCTTTTTTTTCCGGGACAGTAATGATAACATCTTAATATATGTTTCTTTTTTTTCCGGGACAGAAGCGGACGTAGCAGGCGGGAAAACAGAAAAACGGCGGATTTTTAAGCAAACGATTTTCCCGCTCTTTTTTTCCCGGACGGAAGCGGACGTAGCAAGCCGGAAAACAGGAAAAACGGCGGATTTTAAAGCAACCTAACAGCCAGTATGACGATTTTCCGAGAAGCCTATCGGCTAATTAAATCATAGATCAAAGCTTGTCAAATATAAGGGTATTGAGCTTTTATTTTTTCATATCTGTTGGCTTGTTTTCCAAACAATACAACGGCATTTGATACTTAAAATTTAACAGAAATGTAGTTCTTTACTCGTTTGTCAGTCCACAGTTGGCAATGCTATTTTCCTATAATTTGGTGTTTTGTCATACACGAGTGTTGGTATAGTGTTGGTATTGTAATGTGAATAAATGCAAAATTTAAATGTAGTATATAAATGTGGGCATCAAAGATCTATTTGCAAATATTTAGAATTTTTGTCTTCTTGTTGACCTAGAAATTCAACTAATTTATTATGGGGAAGCGATCTTGTAACTCACCATGATGATTTGACACTTCACAAATGGTTGTATTTACAAACACCTTTTGAGAATTTGTTGAATCACAAGGTTCATATTCTCCTAGGTTAAATCCCTAGCAGACCTAGGATGATGTGCTATAATAAATTTGCTATGGTGCTTTCATAAATACTCTATCAATCAAACCCTAATGTGCTCTAATGAATACTCTAATAAATCTACTATGGTGCTCTCATAAATACTCTATTAATCAAACCCTAATGAGATCTAATAAATTTTTCTAATAAATTTGCTATGGTGCTCTCATAAATACTCTATCAATCAAACCCTAACATGCTCCGTTTGGTAACTCCTAGACATCTTTTTCAAAGGAATAAGGGAATGAATTTAAAAACGACCAAGATTACAAGTTAATAACATGTGTGTTAAGTCAACTCTCAATGGCTAGTAAAAATCGTCACCAATAAGTACATTTGAATTTGAATTTAAAAAAAAGAAATGGATTAAATCCACAGATGCATAAGTGCTTAGATTTTCACAGTCCATAATATTAGATTTGAATGCTTTTGGATTTAACTATGTAATACTTATAATTCTATGTTTCAGGATTTAACTGTGTGCTAGTTTTTTCCTCAACGTTTTGGATCACACTCCATGATCCATCATCAAGAGAGTAGAGAGCAAGAGAATAAAAAAACATATATTTTCTTGCTCTCTACTCTCCTGATGACGGATCATGGAGTGTGATCGGAAATATTCATGAAAAAACTAGCACACGGTTAAATCTTGAAACATAGAAGTACAATAGTATGGACTAGATATTTGATGTCTACTATGTAATACTTTTTTTTTTTCCAATCGATGTTTCAGAGAGATCTATCATCTGAATATAGAACCCAAAAAACAACGTAAAATGGTAAATTGCAAACCGTAGCTAACCCAACTAATAAACTTTCATTATTACAATTATATAAATCTAATAGTACAATTATATAAATCTAATAAAATAATGTAGAACTGTTATAACGAATTGTTGTGTAATTATGAATGAAATTAACATGGAATGGTTAACTTGTGGTGCAATAGTGTAAAAATTGGCTAGCCAAAGTATGTGATGATTATCGATTGGGTATTGTAGGGGTTTGACAATAATCACTTGGAATTCATCACACGCACTACGCTTCTACAAAGGTGCCACATAATGTGGCCAATGCTTTGGCAGTGATTCGAAATTTCGTCGTTGTTCTCTTAAAAACTGTGTCATATTATGTCGTATGTTCTTTTTGGTCCTTCCTGTAAGGACGGTGATATTTAGATTCGTGACAATTTTTACTCAGGTCTCTGAGAAGCCCACGCAATCTTCTGAGCTGAGAATAAAATCTAGTCATGAGAAAAAAGACAAAGCCTCGTAGGTGTCCAGACGTTCGTAAGTTCACACTGGAAGAGTTCTATGAGGGCTACCGTTATTTTTTTCATTCAGATCCGGAATTTCCTCTCGAATCAATACTTTGTCTCTATTCTCTCAATTCAGTGAAAGAGGATTCAAATGGTGAAGAACATTACAATCAATTGCAAGGGCCTCCTGTTGTGCAGATCTCAGATTTGGCTAACCCAAATCTGGAATATCCTCTCCAATCAATAACTTTTCTCAATGCAGTGAAAGAGCATCCAGATGGTAAAGAATATTACAATCAATTGCAAGGGCTTCCTATTACAGAGATTTCAGATTTGGCTAACCCAAATCAGGAATATCCTTTCCAATCAATAACTTTTCTCAATGCAGTGAAAGAGCATCCAGATGGTAAAGAACATTACAATCAATTGCAAGGGCCTCCTATTGCAGAGATTTCTGATTTGGCTAACCCAAATCAGGAATCTCCTCTCCAATCAATAACTTCTCTCAATGCAGTGAAAGAGCATCAAGATGGTAAAGAACATTACAATCAATTGCAAGGGCCTCCTGTTGCAGAGATTTCAGATTTTGCTAACCCAGAAAGATTGATGGGTTGTATCAGTAACAGGTTAAAGTATATTTTATGCTTTCTATTAGCTGATTCAAATTCATCTCTTTGCATATTTTTGTGTTTTGCTTTTCTTTATCTTATACAAAAGAAAAGGGTGATATTTTACAGATTTAGGGTTTTATTAGGTCATTTATTTAAAACAATACTATACTTCTGTATTGACTGGTGATTATTTCTTTTTACAGGGTGATATTTTACAGATTTAGGGTAATATTAGGTCATTTATTCAAAACAATGCTAAACTTCTGTATTAATTAGTGATTATTTCTTTTTACAGCCCGGATAGTCAGGTTAAGAATCACAACGCAGGTATATCATCCTTCTCTTTTTTAATTTTAAAAGTGTCTGTTATGTCTTTTAGTTTGGCTACTGTACTTCTAATAGATGTGTTTCTTGGGTTTGTGCTCTAAATGTAATAGAGGTGTGAGATATCCCACTCCCTAAAGGGTAATGATTTTCTATTACCTGAGTACTGGTTTTTTAAATCTTTTATTATAGGTCACTATATAGAGTACTCCTAATTGATGTGTTTCTCTGCTTGGGTTTGTGCTCTAAATGTAAAAGAGGTGTGAGATATCCCACTCTATTTTAGGTCACTATTTATTGGATAGAAATGAAATTTGTGCAGATGAAAATGGAGGAGTAGAGAATGTTAAGCAGCCTCCTCATTATCGGATAAGGAAGATAGGAAACACTCCCAGATCTGTAAGGGATTATCTGAGATTTGCAAGAAGCGGCTTTAAAAGTCACCTTCGCCAATACAATGCATGTATGTAACGCTTACATTTCATTACATATTCTGTCTTGTCTTTCCTTTAACAGTAATGTATGTTCACTTTAAAAGCAGAAGAAACAAAGGAGATGGCTCAAGAAGAATAGAGGCGTAGAAGTCTGTCAGGAATGTCTGGTCATAAAGATTCATTTAAAACGCACAGTTTTGTTGAAAATTTTGGACACAAGAGCTAGTGAGAACTGCTCTGTTGCTATATGTTAATTTAAGACTTGATTTTGTATGCTGGACAAAGGATTTGATACATATATGTGATTTGAAACCTTTTCGAAGTTAAAGATTTTATTTCTGACCGCCTATATGCTAACAGCTAAATGTTATTGAAAAAAAATCATCATCTCTCTTCGTTACTGCTCGATCATGATATCTAACTTCGATGTTTTAATTACTAGTTGGTGAGATGTAATTGCACAGTTCATTATATATATATATATAACAAATTAATGTGTATTCTATATATATTGGTAATGGTGAAATTTGTACACCTGTTATTTTCCATTTAGTTTTGTGTTTATTTAGAGGAAACCTGTTGATATATGTATATATGGACAAATAATGGAACTTATTGTGAAGTTGGGCTCATTCTAATAATCTTTTATTCATTTGTATTTATACATATGCTTCTATATATTGACCTTATCCTAGGGTTTATTACACTCACTTATACACCTACCTCTATATAGCAATTAGCTAATTGGATATGACCATTTGCCCAAGTAAGATCATTTTAGTGGGCATGAGGTTGACCTAGTCATACACTTGGAGCTTTCTTTTTTAAAATTCAAAATTAAAATTTAGTTAAATAAGCTCCTTTATTTTCCCTCTTTGAGCTGACCAAGTACACATTTGGTGAAATTTGATGCTCTATATTGACATTCAATGCATTCTTTCTAATCATCCAAACATCATTCAAAATGCTCTCATTCTAAAGCATCAAAAGAGCAATCAATAGTGACACATTTGGACTTGGTGCATTAAAAGGAATGATGATTTTGCATACATCATCTAAGCAGGCTTCCTTACTAGACGTTCCAAATTGATACACATTTTTTAGGGTTGAACTAGTCGAACTTGTCTTCCTACGATGAAACAAGAACCCTTCCAAGGTATTTGTAAATACTACCAATCCTCATGTACTAGGAGAGAGTATAGAAAGTGTAGGTTTACCAAATGGGCAAAAAAATAGAATTTTACATTATGTGGGGTTAAGTCTGGACTCAGATGATAAATCCTTGACTACGACCATGCTCTAGACTTACAAACTCAACCTTTGACAGATCAGAGAACTAGTGTAGAATTTAAGGCAATTCTTTTGACAAAGACATTGCATTTCTATAACTGAAACAATGCATATTTTGGAATCTTCTTTAAGGCCATTTTTTCTTCTATCATTGAGCTATGTTACCCCTTCTATGGAATTTACTTTCCTAAAACAGATGTTGCAAATTATTAGATTATTAGTCCCTATTGTTATTAATTAATTTAGGTTAATTGTGCTTATGTGTATGCATCTAATTAGATTAGCTTAGACTAAACATGAATGAAGTTCATTTTCCTTTACATTTTTGGTAGACCCATTCAATCCTACACTACCTAATCTTATTTTAGGATTTTATGATGAATATCACAATTTCTATATTAAAATATAAAAATATAATACACTAGTTTACATAAAAGGTAGGTGGAATAAAATATTCTTTCTAGGGTTCCTCATTATGTTAAGGGTTTAAGATATGTTCTAAGAATCCAGAATTCATAAGCCGAATGCAAGTATCAAAATATGAGTAGATTGATTAGGCAAGTAGTCGAGTACATATAACATTGTGTAACCTTGAGTTAATTGGAGTCAATCCCATAACTTAAGGAGATCTCAAGTAGAGGTGACAACCTGCAAAAGACAAGTGGAGTCAAAGAGTTTGAAGGAATCTTCATAACTGCCACACACCTAGCTGAGGTGTCTTATGCCATTTGCAAAATATGAGGCTTCCAAATGTGGCCAAATGAAAGCCAAATGAAGCCAAATGAAATGTGTACACTAATAGCCCCCCTTAAGCACAACTTAGGTGGGTGAAAAAAGATGGGTCCCAGCAACATGGCTTGATGAGGTACCCATGTACAAAGTATTCTCTCACAAATGGAGAGAAATGAGAAAACCCAGTGGGAACAAAATTCCTCTCCAAAAAAGAGAAAGAGAAGTATTTAAGACCTTCTAAAAATATGTCCCTTGATGATAGGTACATGATGATGAAGAACTCCTGAAGCATGAAAAAGTTGTAAACTCTATTGATGATGAACTGGTGTATGCTTAAATCAGGGAATCTCCAAGAAATGTAGATCAAGATAAGAGATACAAAAAACTGCATGAGTGAACATACAAACACTACTCAACCAATATACACAAAGTCAATCAAACTCTGTGAAGTCAAAAATATAGATAGTACTGTGATTAGGAGTACTAGAATCTCAAAATGTGATCCACTGAGATAATTCCCCATACGAGAGATCAAGATGAAGGATTTAAGACCTTCAGAAAAGTAGATTCCTCCACTACTTCATTGAAAGAAGCATTAGCATAACACATCATAGTCCCCCCCTTAATGCTAAGAGAAATAAGAAGACCAAATGAAATTAGGAGTGTGCAAGGAATGTAGAGATGTACAAGAAACTGAGAAAAGGTGTGCTCCAAGACACATTCACATGAGGTGAGAATCACAAGGATCCATTGTTTTGATGGTACAACCCCCCATTACACTTTATAATTCAGTGTAAGTAAAAATTTCCCAAATTCTCTTCACACATTCAGTTTTGTGGCACTTTCTAATAGTAGTGCATTTACAAACTTATTTGTTATTTGAGTATTTACAAGTTTTTTGACACAAACTATTTGGAAAACAATTCAAAGTTCCTACTCTACAAAACCAATAGAGGTGAGTGAAGAAGTGACAGAGGGCTTTGAAGTCATAAGTGGAACATCATCTTCACCTAATGTAAATTGCAAAAAGATGAAGTTGCAATCGAAGTGACAAATCTTTGCTACTGCAATAATATATCAACTTTGAGAGTCTTGAATTGAGGCTGTAGTGGCTGTGAACTCAACTATTTTATTAGAATAGGTGAGTTGATATGTACAAAGGAAATTCTTTAACAATTCAGGAATGAATAAAACATTGTGTATATATCCATTACCTAGTTTTACAGTTCCTTGACCACAAACAATATAATAAATACCTTCAATCAAGATTTTGAAGGTGTTGGAAGGATTGATCAACACAAAAACCTCAGAGTAAGGTGACATATGATCAATCGCACAGGAGCTAAGAACCCATTTGTTTACTTTAGATTTTTTTGAAGATGCCATAGGTTTAGCTATTTACCCCCTTGAAGATTATGTGAGCCCAAATTGCTAATTACCCCTTTTAAAACTTTATGTTAGTTCAAATATTACAAAAATCCTAGATATAACCCCTAGATATAAGTGGCACTTTATAAGTTGAGTGCTTGTTTACCCCTTTGCATGATTCCCCCCAATTTGTAAAAGAACCTTAAATTTCTTCAAAACAATTTTTCCCTAGATTTAATGTGTAATGCCCCGACTCGGAACCCTAAAGAACAGCTTAACTATGCATATAAAAGACAGCACATTTTTTTTTGAAAGCAATAATAACACAATGTAATCAATATAACCAACCAAGCAAGTTAATCCTTATTCTCTAGGGTACACAGGACTGCATCACTAGAACTAGCATAACCAAAATAACAGTCGCGAGTCGAATTGAAACCAAGAACATAAGAGAGTCAACACATAACTACCTTTATCAATAAGACATCAGATAACGACATCAACATTTAGCATAAATGATTTCAATAAAAGAATTACAATTTCATTACAATAAAATACATCAGTACAATGATCACACTATTGCATCTGGAATACATTTAGAGGTATACACCAATAAAATAATACAATGCTCGTCAGATATACCAGGCAGAATAAGAACACAACTGTTTGCCTCTCAAGTGGAACAAGATCAAGACCTTCTACCAGATAAGTCCCCCACGCAAACGAATATAGCAAAGGCACCAAGTAGATAAGCACAACCACCCAACCATGTGGAACCCAAAGGCCCACCCCTCCGTGCTAGGAGATGACAATAAGATCCCACGACAAGAGTAGTCGGCCTGACAAAGAAATAAGAGATACTAGAACCACAAAAGACTACAATATCACATAAGATAAACACAGACAACTAACCAAAGGCAGCCACTCAAAACAAGACACGTAACAACAAGGGATTCACTAGACTGCAGTAGATAGGAGTGTCATCACGAGGTTTGTCATGGGTTGTCCTGGTAGGCCTTCCTAGGCCTCGGCCCCCAATCATGGGTTGTCCTGGCAGCCTCTCCCGACCTCCAGCCCCCATACAATCTCACGTGGAATCAACATACCTTTCATGTGGACAAGGTAGTTGATCTTGCCATTCCAGGCCTTCCCATCTCATCTCAAGCCTAAACGAGCACTTGCACCATGAGTGAGGCATCCAATTAACTTGTTAGATATGTTTACTTCCGAACCCCCATTGGTTCATAATTTAGATTATCACTTGATTAGGGAAACTCTCACATGGGTTGTCCAGGACACCACTTTGGGCTCTGGCCCCCATTGAGAGCCACTCCCCTACCTGCATCTAGAAGAAACCCCATTCACAAGCATATCAAAGGTAATATAACGAATGCAAGGTACTACCCTCTTGCATTTCGATTATGAACATAGAACAATATAACACATTTGCACCAATCAGCTCCTATGTGGGAACACACATACACTTCCAAAGCCCACAAGTCAACTTCTACGTTAACAACATTAAGCCCACCACGTCAATTAACAAGACTATTCTCAGGGTACTTCACATTCATGACATGGCCCCCAGCAAAAAGAATCTTAACTTTCCCCGAACTAACATTTCGGACTTACAAGACAATCTTCATTGTTTAAACTCCAATATAAGCAATACCTAGTATAGTAATACTAGTTAAATCTACATCAACATGGAATATCTGATATAAGAGGACTATAAGACCCACTCAAAAACATGGCACAACAAGAACTTGGCCACTAAACCTACGCCCCATGATCTCAAACAATATGAACAAAGCTCACGAATACATCAACTACATACCAAGAAAAAAATAAAATAAAATAAAAGAAATAATAATAATCCCCTGCACTGAGCATACTAAGCTAAACTTATATTCAATCATATAAATCTTAAACAAATAAAATTACCATTACCTCTATATTCCAATTAAGGTCCTTTATAAAAGAATATATTTGATCAATTAGACCTTTATGAAGAAGTGCTAATGTAAATCTAGATTGAGATAAACTTAAGAAGAATCATTTATAACTATTCCTATAATTCAAAAGTTATAATGCTCCCTACCAAGTTGACAAGAATCTCTTTCCCCACATAAATCTTTTACATTCATGGCATGAATAAGAAACAAACATTAATCTAAAGCCTCCGAAACTTACCTGACTCTACTGCGACCACTAATATGACATTCACAAGACTAACTAACCAATTATCTTAAACCCACCCAAACACAGAGTTTTTGTTCCATCACCCATCTATCTTAAAATTATAAAGGAAATACTGACTGATATTAAAGCTAACAATGCTCAGATTTATACCCACTAAATCAAAAAACAAAAGTAAGCATATGTAAATAAACTCAAACTAATAAAATCAAGTAACCTATCAATGGCTTTATTCATTCATTAGATGTCAACTATTCTTTATCTCTCTAACATACGTGCCTTCTATTCTAATAGAACGATTACCATTCTACAAGCATTATAAGCAATGAAATAACCTTCACTAGTAGCATTAGAACAAAAGAATGAATTTCTTTAAACATTGCAGATGAGGCGAAAGAAAGATAGTCCAAAAGGGATAACTTAACACTTATTTCCTAAAAATGAACGTGAAGATAGACGTTACATGCCCCCCCATGGTTACAGAAATGATGGGAGAGACAACATGTGATCGACGATAATAACTGACAGAGAACGGATGGTACACCATACTAACTAGGCAGCTAATTTAAAGTGGCAGAACAAAAGAATTAACGTCCACTACAACCGGAGATGTAATTTTCTAAGACAATAATCGTGGCTTAAACCTAGAAACGTAGAAAAGAAAATGGAGACATAGCGAAACCGTAGATGCACTTCTGAGGACATAAGCACTCACTGAAACAATCATAACTATCTGCTCTTACTAAAGTCGACAACCTGCACTTACTAAACTGAATCATCATGCACTAAGAACACATAGCAAAACTACAGATGGAAACGTCATATAGCAAACCTCAATGCGAAAATGCAGGTTAACGTTGAGGAGATACCACATTTGTTTGGCAGAATAGGAGATAACCTCACAGATTGACAATAAAAAAAAGAGCAGTAACAGAAGGGATAGAACAAGATAGAATCACTAATCTAGGTCGGGATCTGTTAAAAAGGCTAGCGAATTGAGCAGAGCGGTAGGGAGCGTTAAATATGCTCAGAGTGACATGCACGCAGAAATTGCCTATCCAAACAGGTAGCCTGCAACTAATGGTTGGTGGCGCTCCTAGACCAGAAAGGGAATCGCTCAAAAAGAACGGTGAAGACAAGCACCCAATTGCTTTAGTGATCAACGCGGCTAGACACTTAGCTTTTAAAATTTGGCCTTTCTACGAGCATAGGAGGCAGTCATTAAAAGGTTTAAAAGTCAGGACAAAAACTACGGTAGATGTGCTGCAAGAGTAGTTGCTCCGTCCAGGCACAAGCGCTGTTTAAACTTTGCTTTCTACAAGTGCATGCAGGGCTGTGATCTATCCCCAAATGACTATGGAAGGGCGACAGGGGTGTGATGAATAAGACTGTGGGGAGATTTGATCAAGGACAGAGGAGTCATACAATCCCCGAATAAAGAAAGATTATTTGGGTCATAAAAACACTATGAGCACAAACAGATATAATGAGTAGGCTATTGGGCTTCCAAACAAAATATAGAGCTGCCAGAATAGCGTCTAACACACAAATCAGTCGACAATCTCCGTCATGCATGCAAGTTTGGGTCTAGAAAACAAATAAGAGCCGGAGCAAGGAACTGCATCACGGTAGCAACTTTATTAGAAGACATGCAAACAAAAAGTAGAGGCATGGACAAGGAATGGAAACTGATGAACGTTGCCGCAGGGGTTCATTATCGGATCAAGAACAAGAAAATTTTAAACCTAAGATGATATGCATTACGGATACAGACACACAATCCCAGAAAGAAGCAATTCGAAGACACAGTCGCATTATAAAGATAAAACTAGAAGAAAGTGGAACCTGGATTCAATGAGTGTTGCCTTCCTCCAAAAAATAGTTTCTCCAATTTTTTTCTCTCCCAAAAACATCCTCTCCCCTCCCTAAAACATGCTCAGCCCAGAAACACAAAAAATGTACTTTCCGTTACTGACCACAATTACCTCACCACAAAATTTCCACTACCCCCCCAACAGAACAAATTCATAATTCTGAAATATATCATACCAGATTCTCTGATAGCACTAAATATTAAATCTATTATTCACATAAAGAAGGAATATTTTTATTTTCATGCACATAATGACTTCCAACAATAAAGTACCATCTAACACGAATATAAAATTTACCTAAATATTATCATTTAAACTCATGAAATCCTTTGTTCACTAAAGTGGACTTATAACTCCTATTTTATAAAACAACTTTACTCAAGCAATAATGTGCAAATACAAACCAAACACCCACATATCAAACAAGACAGACGACCGCACCAGAAACACTGACCACCCACCTAACCAACCAACCCAACAGAATACAGAACAAGACAACTCATCCTCTTCGAGGATGATACCAAGCTAAGGGATCTTCTGCCATCTCCAAACCACAATTCTCCATTGGGTATAAGGCACGCTCAGACCTACTAGTTCAGGTGGAGTCGATGCCAGGTACCTACAACCTGCAGCCAATGAAAAGGGTCAAACGTACATATGTATACATATAATCATCAAATCGACACACTGTGGAAGGGAGTCGCAACGTTGCAGGGTACTCACACGTGAGTAATGCAACATTGTCCCTTCCACCAATCACATCATAATTAATTACAAATATATAAAACATCATGAAATAAGCATATGTTAAAATTTATCCACAAGATCAATTAAGTTTGTAACTATCCATAAAATAAGACCATAGTTCAACCAGTATCATCAGAGCAATAATCAGATGTCTAATAATCTCATGAAGCATAGCTCTATCAAATTAACTGAACACCTAATTAATCATAACATAAGCATAAGCATCAGAACGTCATCCAAGAAAACATAAACAAATGTCATCACCAGTTGTCAAAATAAGACCATCAAAAAATACCATCAAGTCTAACCAAGAGGATCTAACTAACAATAAATCAGAAAACCAAAACAAGGGGCACTACATAATGACCCCCCTTTTTGTAGTTTTACTTTTTACATATCTTTCAAAAGCCTTGGCAAAAAAAACAAAAAAATAATATAGTGGCCCAAAAATACAAAGCCCTAATTAGGGCAGGGGCAGAATTAGGATAGAATGCCCAATAAAATGTTAAGAGAAAATAACAAATAGGGGAGATGAGAGGAAATGGTGGCCATGCTTCTTGTGCCTCTTCGTGCTTTCTTCACACCTCTGTGTGAGGCTGTTGCAAGGGATGTCAGGCAATGCATGGTGTAGTTAACCTCAGAGAAAAAAGAAGTTGTGGTGGCCTGTTTGCTGCTATGAGCATTTTTTGCTTTGCAAAAAAATACTTTCAAATATAGAAATAGAGGTTCCAACTCACATTATTCACTTAAAGAGGCCTGCAGTAGCTTGCCATGAATAAACATGCCTTCAATCCACCCTTTCTGCCTATGCAAGGCAATTTGAACACTTTTGGGCTATCATTGATCCCTTCACGCCTCTCTTATACACAAAATCCAATGAATTTATTTATGGAAATGGCAGCCAGTTTGACCTCCAATCGTTCCACCTTGGGAAACAAGGACCTCCTTTGTACAAATGAAACAAATTGCTTTCCACAAGAGTGGCACCCTATTGAAGCATCACTTCAGTGAGTGCTGGGAGCATGGATAATTCCTGTAGCCCCAAACAAGAATAGGCATTTAGGCATTTTGGGCATCAGCCTCTTGCAGGGACTACGTTTGTAGGCCTACATGGTATGGAAAATGTGCCCTGCAATCCACCGCTCTCCAAACCATGGGAAAAGTCCTTCGTTGGTGTTGGGCACCCACCCTTTTCCCAAACCCTCTACAAATGACACTGAAGATAGGTTTCAAGAGATGAATCTACCAAATAGAGCATGGGTTCCTTAATGGGACACACAACCCACAATTGAGCCTCTCCACAGGCTGATTTTCTCAGACATGGGCCTCAAGAAGATCATGGGAACAATTTTGCCCTTCAATATGAACTGCCACACAAACAATGAACAATTAACAACCTTAAAATGGCTCTGATACCATCTAAGAATCTAGAATTCATAAGTCGAATGCAAGTATCAAAATCTGAGTAGATTGATTAGGTAGCCTTGAGTAACCTTGAGTTAATGGGAGTCAATCCCATAACTTAAGGAGATCTCAAGCAGAGGTGGCAACCTACAAAAGACAAGTGGAGTGAAATAGTTTGAAGGACTCTTCATAACTGCCACACACCCAACTAAGGTGTCTTATACTATGTGCAAAATACGACGCTTCCAAATGTGGCCAAATGAAGCCAAATGAAATGTGTACACTAATATATGTAATTTTCTATGTTTACATCCTATTTTCATATTTTATCTACCTTTTACACATTTGTAGTAATCTTTCTTTTGAGGGTTGGTGCTTATTTAAATATACTTCAGTTTTATCACCTACCTACCACATGTTGATGGTTGTTTTTGCACACAACTTAGATAAAATACTAAGTATCTTATCTCTCTTGAAAGGAATCAAATCCCAAAGAGATAGAAAATGACTACCCCAAGGTCTATATAGCCAGGTCTTGGCCTTCACAAGATAACTTAGTTGTATTATGTTCTTTGTGTTTCCAATCAAGGGGCCTACTTGTATTAGACAAACTTTAAAACACAAGGTTAAAAGCACATAAACCAATTAGTTTCCAGATTTAGCAATGAATATACAAATTGATCCAAACATATATTGCTCTAAACTATATCATTTCAGCTCATAACCAACAATAAATCAACTTGTATTTATGAAATATCAACTATATAACATCAATCTATAAGTCTAAAAACCTATTCTAACTCTATAGTAACTAGGTCTAATAAAAAAATGCAAAAGCAAGGCAAGATAGAGAAAGGTTACTAAGAAAACTAGAACTAAATATTAAACACATTCCATCATTTCAGCCTCAACAATGGATATACAAGTTTGCGAACACATTTAACTATCCTTGATTTGATAATGGAAACCCAACAATCAAGTTTCAAGGAGGTGCAATCATCAATGGTGAATTTGTGGGTGTTTAGGCTAACCACACAAGGTAATTTACAATTAGAAAATTACTAGTGTTATGAATACTTTGCAAACTCATCAAATACACATGTATCTTCAGCTAAAAATAAAAGAAGTACCTAACTTGATGTTTAGAAACTATGAAACAAACTTTTTATGATGACAAGTTCAATGAATCTCAACAATTTCTATTCACTATCTTGACTAGAAGCCATGAATAAAATTTGTATTAAGCTCAAAAGATTGATAAAAATCAACAATTTCTAAACTTAGTGTAGAGAAAACCATGAAAAATAAAAAAATACTATGTATTTGTTGTCAAACCCCAATAGTACAATTATTTTTCAATGTGTTTCAATGAGTTTTTCTTAAGACACCAACAAGAAATCAATAGTTCATCACCAATTCTAACTTCTTCTCCCCTTCTTACAATGAGTTTCAGCTGTATACGTATTCAAATCAGCTTTATCATACTAAGTTTTCAACCTAAAATCCAATGGTTGTGATCAATTTGATCCAATAGCTCACATTTGATGCTCCAACACAAAAGTCAATTTTGGTGGCTAAGAATATTCTACTTCATCCTAGATGTAGCTTCCTCAAAAACCTTCCCTTATTCTCAAAAAGTAATTTTTTTAATTTACTTTTTGTTACTAAGTTTTTCAAATATGACAAAAAGTAACTTTTAGAAGTCAAATATTAAATATTTGCAACTACTTCTCCAAAGCATTTAATATTTACAACTACAACTCCAACAATTTGTTGTAGTATGACAAATCTCCATAAGAAAGACATAAGCAGCTATAGAAAGTTATTTTTTCCATCATGGGGGGCTGTAGCTATCTATTTTTCATGTGCATGCAACAATCTCTAGCTGTAGGTGACCAAATCTATCATAAAAAATATATTTCCAGCCTTCATACTTCATGTTTCCACCATTTTTCCACTACAAACCTTCCTCTCAGACATGGAACAACAAGTCAGGTACTTGTAGAAGGTTGTATTAGTCATGTTTGAGGTTGCAAATGAAGTATAAGGTGGCGCAATTCATCTTCCCACAAATGTATGACATTGTTTCCATCATTTTCCAACATTTTGGGCTCCAAATGTGCATGCACAATAGTAGCTTAGATTTGATTTTTGTGTTTCTATAGCTCCTATGGTTTGTATTTATCATCCTTGAAATCATATTGGCTTCATTTTCTAGGTGCAGTAGTGGTTTGGGCATGAAAATCAAGTTTCTCCATAGCTGGGACAACAAGGTATCTCTAGGTTTTCACTCTTCCAAGATAGCTCCAGTTTCTCTCCTCATAATTCCAGCCTCATTGACCTTCAACCAAAAAATCCAAGAATCAATTTCATCAAGCATAAAATCATTTTCAGTCAATACATATCAAATAACATCCATTTTTCATCATGGATTTGACAAATAATTATTAAAACAAGTTGTTTGTTTTAAAAAATCTGGGTTTTTCTAATATTTGTAGGTAATCTGTGGAATTTAGTTTCTTATATCTCCACAATACATTGGTCATACCCAGATTGTAAATTCAGAGATATGATTGAATTATTGACTATTTATCTCTGCTGATATTTTAGAGTGATGTTTTAATTGGGATTATATTGTCATTAAATTTGCGGTTTCCCCTTGATTCCTTTAGTTTCTTGATGCATCCTCTTTAAATTTCCACATTCTCTACCTTCTCAACCCTCTTATCCTCTTGGAAATACTCTTTGAATGCATTGTATGGGTAAAAAAAATAGAACAACACTTCATGGCTGTCTTAGGGTTTCTGGGTTGTCAAAATTTAGTTTTAGGACTGTTTTTTGACTATTTTAGGTGAAACAATTATTGTATTTTTTATTTAGGATACTTATACAACACTGTCCTTCAAGTCCTTTAGCCAATTATAAGTTTTTTCTCAAGGTTTTGTGGCTTTTATGACTATATACACACTATTGTTTGACTATGACAGCAATAGGTAGTTTTGGAACCTTGTATGAATTGTGTTCTTTTCACCCTTGCATGGAATGATTTTGTTGACTTACAACTAATGGTTTTACTTTATTAGTATGTCATGACCTTCATCAAACCCTTGGTCTTCTAAAAAACCCAAAACTAATGATAACGACATGATAAGATCTAAGCATACCACATGAATGCATTCATACATTTAGTCATCTTGACACCTCCTAAGCCTCTACAAATATGAAGGATTATACTCTTAACTTTATATATGAAGATTAAGCAATAAATAAACTTGAATGGGTAATCAAAATCAACCCCATCCTCTAAATCAATAAATGTCATTCCTTTTTGTAGCCTGTAGCAGGTCCTTTATGTTATAACCTAATGTATCGGGTGATGTTCTTTACTAGCCCTATGCCTTTTGGCCACCGCCTAATGCCTGTGTTTTAAATTTTATCAATGTGCCTAACTGTTGAGTCGACCCCTTAGTGAAGTCGTGGCCCCCCTTTTTCCCTAGTAGACAAATGATGTGTTTAAAACATGTGTTTTATTTTTGCCCTTCAACACTAAGTAGAGCACATGGCATGTTTTCATTGATTCTACCATTCCACAGATGACTTTTCATAGAATAATGAAATGGCCGCAAAATAGCAGTAGAAACACAAGTGTCAAGCCCTGATCCATTTATACAACAGGCGCCATTGGTGGGTCCTTTGAGCACTATGTGGTGACTTTATAGAATTTCTTCCTTTCCATTGAATTCTTCTAAAGGACCAAGAAGTGTGGAAGAGTGACACCTGGTATTAGTAACACATCATAAGTCCGAGTGTCATAGGGTAAAACATCATGTGTTCTCTAGCAGGAAATATTGGAGGTATGAGTCAGCTACTAAATTAGGTTGCAGGTCTTCTGTGGTGTGTGGCCTATCTTTTAGTAGTTTGCTCCATGCCATGCGGCACAATCTAATAGTTTCCTTGATTCTACGGATCTTTATCTCGGCACAGATCTTTATCTCGAACTAGATCTTACCACTACGAAAGCGTGAAAAATGACCTAGTGGTTGTTATTTGACTTTTCTTCTTAGCAGTATCACTGAGATAGCTGTCCAGGAGGCATGATCTCATTTGTTCATGCTCCTTTCATATAAATGATGGGGATTCATTCTCTTGTTGACCACATACTCACCGTCGATTCAGATCCTCTATCATAGTGATCAATGATCCATTTTTAAATTCTAGAGATAAGGTGATGGCATGTAATAAAAGATACACTAGTACTAAAATGGCTTCCCAAGCATGAGTTGAGTCTTCATTGCCGCCATTACAAGGGGATACACATGCCTGAGAATTTACAGGATGGTGGAATTGACTCTTGGGGATTTGTGTTCTGGCATGAAGGGATTTTTCGCTTGCTTGGTGGCATATTTTGAAAATGTAAATTTCCTGAAATGGAATTAAATACTAAAACCAAGAAAACTGATTTAGTGGCCTCATTACAGGAAGTGACATTTACAGTTATGCCAGGGTATGTGATATCAATGTCAGGGTGAAGTACATTATATCTCTTCCTCTTCTTGCAGAATTGGGAAATCATCAAAAGATTTCCATTTATAACCAATATGCCATGAAAAAATATTGATAAAATTGATCAAGGACATATATGAGTGTGGGAATTATATCTAAATTCTCTATAAATAGGTTCCTTGAATGATATTTTAGTTCCTTTAGTTAGATCAGTTATCAACATGAGGGGCAATAAAATAATGGAGACATGCATAATAAGGCATTCTCGGATTGGGTGCCAACAAATTCATCAAGCATCTTTATGCATCACTTGCATAGTAAAACTCTAGTCTTGTTCAATCATCTAGTGGCTTGAATGTGATCAACATATACCTAGTTCTTCACCCTTTGCCTTGAAATCAAGCCTCATTTTTCTATTTAGCACAACTCCTTTTCAATAATTATCCAAAAGACTAAGGTATAACAAATTCTACAAGGCACATAAATGTAGGACTAGGCAACACGAGATAGACTAAAGCCACATAGCATGCCTATATACTAGATTTGGCCACATGGTATGACCCTACCATCATAAATACTAATCTCTTATCATCTCTATCACAATATTCTAAACTTTGTAACATATGAACAACTAAGAGCTATTAGGAAAGGATATTTTTGTAAAACATTTTGTTCCTTCCACATGCGAATGTTCAATTCAAGGGACAATGAACAATTCAAATGTCTCTCCAAAGAATGTATCTTCCTTTGTTGTAATGCATAAAATCTGTTCTTTAGGTAGCTCTATCCTTCCAAGCTCATCCTTTACTCATGGCTCTCCAGCTTCCAAACAAAAAATAGAAATAAATCAATAAATTCAACATTTTGAAGACACTCTAATTTATTATTAGTTCTTAAGAAAGATAATATAAGAATCATATTGTCTTTTAACTTTTTATTAGTCTTTTTAATACCAAACCAATTACATGTTGTAACCTTTTAAGTTAATATTTTCTTTTCATGCAAGCTATGTTCGAATGTGGATACTCTAACAAAATCTGGGGTGTTCTCATGGTTAGTTATTAATAATAGAATTCTTACTAGGATTGATTAGTTATTCTGACTCTTCAAGGGAGTTGTAGTCATGTGACAAGTGTACAAAGGAGGATAGGGCTCATGTGTGACCGTGTACACAAAAACTTTTATTTAATAAGTTCATATGCGATTGTGTACACAAAAAGAGATATTAAATGAAAGTTGTACTACCACAAATGTTTCAAGTGAGAGGTGGACAAGTGTTGAAATGTGATGAAAGGTGAGGACCTAATTCAAATATATTATTTGAACTAGTTGGAAAATTAATTATATAAATAAGATTTATTTAATTAATTGGAAAGTGGGATTATGAATGTGAAATTAATTAAATAAATAAAATTTATTTAATTAATTGGTTAAGTGGGATAAGGATGGGATTGTGAATGTTAAATTAATCAAATAAATAAAATTTATTTAATTAATTAGCTAATGGATTAAGTGGGATTAAGAGTGTGATTAGGACAAAATGCTACATGCTACATGATGTTTGGATAATGTTAAATCTGTGACAGGGCTTCTTACCTTCTATTTTCCTATTAGAATCTTCAAGAGAATGCATGGAGATCCCTCAAAAACTGCAAAGAATTGAGTTTTCCCCTTCAAACCCTAACCACTATGGCGGCTGGGTAGCAGAGCCCTCTCATGAAAAAGTTGCAAATTGAAATGAGCCTAAAAAGATAGGTCATTGAATGTTTTATGTTAGGGTTACATTTTTTCCCTAATTTGATTGTGACTTTTGTCACATTGAATTAAAAAATATTGTCTCCACTAATACCCTCGAGGGTATCATTTGCCCCTTTAGAGATGTTTGATGCCTAGACTTTATGCCTTAGAGGCTATTAGAACACATTTGAAAGATGAGCCAAAACCCCATATGCCTTAGGAATTTTGGCAAAACCAAATGGAGGACAGACCCTAGGGGTCTCTTATTTTTCAACCCTTTCATAATGCCTTCAAACAATTTTAGGATTTTTTTATAGAAAATCAATATGCCCAAATGATATATTATACTTGACAAAATGAGACATATAAGCCTTGTATACTTTTTGTAAAGTGTCAAATCAAGCCTTGTATTATTTTTTTGCAAAAATCAAATTGAGTCAAATCAAGAAAATAAACCTGCAAATCTTTCTAATAAAATATTTAAAGCAATATTGTTAGGAACCCGTGTTTAACCCTTCTCTTTACTTTGTTAGTATGTTACTTTTGGACACATATGCTTTGTAAGTCATCCTGTGACTATATTGTATTATTTCACATTCATGGGAAGTAATAGTTGTTTAGATTAGACTTAGTATCTAAGTATGTGTTGAGGCCATTGAAGGTATCCATGAATTTATTGTATTGAGCTTGCTTAAAGAAGGTTGCCCCCTCGAAGTGGCCTAGGATCAATTAATTCTTGCTGTGTTTCTTCTATTTCTATTATTTTGTGCATTTTTCATTATATTGTTGCAGGAGGTTCCACTCATCTTGATTGATAACACCAACAAAACAACATTTTATGACTTAAGCCTCAGTCAATTTTGCCTTTATTGGCAAACTGCAAACTTCTTGAAGCTTGCTTTCATTCTCTATGTTGCTCCCTTTTTCAGCGAATTAGGCGTTGGGAAAACTCCTTCTCGGCGACCCATTAGGTTCTTGAACTTTTCTTTTCATCGATAGAAGAGCCCTTTTTTCTTTACTTTTCCGCAACATTCTCCCTTTTCCCTTCAATCGGTGAACACACATATCGGCAAATCGACAGAAAACAAAGATTGTACTCTAGTCCTCAGAGCATCATTAATGAGGCACTTAGCATTATCACCACAAAGAGTGTACTCCATCCCATTCCTCACTCTTAATTCCTTGGGACGTGGTGACACCATCCCTAAAATCATGGATCTAGCCTATTTAATCTCTTCACAATGACCTTGCTTTTCATTCCTCTCAAGCCTTTGGACCTTGTCTCTTTAGCTCCTTCACTAGCGAGACAATCTTAATAATGGCGACTTGGAAACAAACCTACATGTTTTTCTCCCCCCTCTAGTAGGGGAACCCACATATCTCAGCATGGTGAATACAGTCTACATGAGGGAAGTCTTCAAAATCGATTGTCACAATGTGGAGTTTATAGTCTACTGTGTGCTGGGCTATTATCTCTTTCAGCCTTAGGACAAACAAGTGAAGGGGTCTGAGATTGCCTCAACATTCATCTCTAACAGTTTTTATATCTTGTAGGATTATGAATATGTGTAGGCCGTAGGCTTTGGGTTAGTGCATTCATCTTTTTTCAATTCAGAACGGTGGAGATCAACATTGGCAGATTACTATTTCCAAGAGGGGTTGGCTCCTATTAGTGGGATTTTTGACAGACATCTTCTACAGACCTCTCATCATGCGACTTGTGTGTACAACACCATGTAGAGAAGACTCCAGGTTGATTGTTTTAATGTGGTCACCAGAGCCCTGAAGGCACACCGCTTCCAACTCTAGAAGGGATGATAGACAGAGTTAAGGAAGTGTTTAATGCGGTGAGATTCTCCAGCATCATGCCCCAGACTTAGCACCAAGTCCCCCACATGCACCAAGAATGACAGTGTTCACCATCCCTTTTGCTATGCCACCCCCAGGTGATCGCCATGGCTCCAATTCAGACTAGGTAGTCTAATTGTGTTTTTGTAATTGGTTTTTATGATCGTGTTCTTGCATCTTATTTTTTGATGTTAGTCATTCTCATTACTACTTGTAGGTGGTCTCGCCCTTTCAAATGTAAAGTCCAGGCATAAAATCCTTGTTTTTTGAAATCATGCTTTTTTAATATAGTATAAGTACTCGGCCACCTTTCTTCAAAAAAAAAAATTTTCCTTTCATTAATTTCAAACTTTTTGATATAAAATATGAATTTCTATTAGGCCAAGTAGTTTGGGGGTCTTACTGACCCTTTAAGGTATTAAATGTTATTCATAAATTGTTAAACACTTTTATTTTTCATAGTTTACTCAGTAACGGGAAGTGAATGTAAAGAAGCTGAAATTTTCTTCCATAGTTCTATAGATTGCTGTTTCCTTGAGCCAGTAAGCGATAGGGTGTATAATTTATCTCATCTATAACTGCAAAATTGAAATGCAGGAATATTTAGAAAGAACATATTTATAATTATATATGATTAGGGTGTATCAATTTATAATCGTAAATTTTGTGTTCCACGAAAGACACTGGGAAATAACTTGTAGAAATATTGAGAAACAAATCTAACAAGAAACCTTCCAGCCCTTTTTAATGTGTTTATTGCATTAAGTTGGATACCAATTTAAAAAAGTAAATGAAATTATAGGTGGTAAGCATCGGTAGTGGTTCCCAGTTTTCTCTCCTCTATAAAAGAAATCCGCATTATTTTTATTTAGATTAAAACAATAAAAAAAATTTGTGATTACATTCCACTAATATAAATTTGTAAAATTTTAAAATTTAAAGATAAATCCATAAAATCATAAAAATAAATAAACATTAGTAAATATATTAAATATATTAATAATTAAAAATCTAAATTAATTATTTTAATATATTAATTTTTTATGCATTCATTTCATGTGGCTTCACTTTAAAGTATTATTGTTTTGATATTTTTGTGTGATTGTATATGATATTCATAAAATGTTTTTTTATCATAAATGAGTTAGTATCTTATTTAGTAACCCATATCATTTTATTAAATATGAGCTTTTTTGGCATTCGGGCTATGCTCTAATTTTATTCACCTTTTGAAATAATGTTTAAATATGTATGAGCTTCTTTTTTTTCCTCTCTTTGCGAGCCTGTGTCTTCATACATACATCCTCTATACCTTCTCTATTTTCATTTCTTAATTTAAAATAAGCATATACAATTTCAACTCTTATAATTTTCTATTATTCAAATCTTTAAGAAAATGTTAAAAAATTTATTATTACAATCAAATTTAAATATAAAATTAAAAAATTACAATTTAAAATAAATAAACTAGGAAGCATTCGAGCCAAGTATGGCACAATTCCAAGCCTTAAGGAGCCACAGCTGTAATGTGAATGAAGTTTCATGTTTTCAAAGATTAAAAATATAAAAAAAATAGAACCACGGAGCGTCATGTTTTAATTTGTTGTGTTTGCTTAGTTTAACAATGTTGATAATATAATAACTTTATAATGACAAGATTGATGATTGATTTTTCAATAATATTTGTTAAAATATTTGCATATAGACTTAGAAAAAATTTAATATTTGTTTAACGTTTAAAAAAATACTATGGGAATTAATTCTCTTAAAATAAGAGCTGCAGAGTAGCCAAGTCCTTATAATATGTGTTTGCTTAGTTTTAGCAATGTTGATAATATAATAATTTTATAATAATTTTGAAATTTGTTAAGTTTTTGGTTTATGTTAGAGTTGACTATTTAAAAAATTATAATAAATTTTTTACCTTCTTGTAAAAAAATATAATAAGTTTTTGAGATATTTAGATTAAATTATTGAAAATATTTCATTAAAAACTAATTATTAGAGCCGACATATAAAAATAATTACACCAAATGAGTGATCTAGTGGCAGTAAGGTACATAAAAATAAAATAGAGCTGACATAGTTTTTTTAAGCCTAGATAGTTTATTAAATCAATGACGAAAGAAGTTTAATTGGTAAGGGCACTATGCAGCCATTTTTTTGTTTTATCTTGCCAAATGAATTTATGAAGTGATGCAATGCTGTTATTATTTATAGAAGGTTAGATTAGGCATCACGTATTATTATTGCACTTAAAGTGCACCTTAAATTATCCAACGTATAAATTATAATTTATTTAATATTCTTATTTTTTGAAAACCAAGGCTAAATTATTAAATAAATTCTTTAATCTTTAAAAGCCACAAAGAAAAAAATAATTCTTGTAAAAAAATATAATAAGTTTTTGGTATCATTTAGATTAAATTATTGAAGGATGGCGTTCACGTGCTCTGCAAGCCGAGCTAGGGTGCCCGTGCCCTAGCTCGTTCTCTGTGTGTTGCTCGCTTCTGTGTTGGGGGGGGGGGGTTTGAAGCTTTCGAGGTGGTGGTGGTGGGTTTTTTTCTTTTCTGGAGGCCTTCTTGCTGCCGTTTGGGTGGCTTGTGGGTGGAAGGGTTTTGATCCTTCCCTTGGGGTTTTGTCTTTTTCCATTTCTTGCAAACCTGTCCTGGGGGTTTGTATGCCTGCTGGGGATCTTGTTTTTTGCTATGCAGGGTGGGGAAACATCTGGGGCTAGCCCCAAATTAGATTTCCGATCAGCAGTTGGTTCGAAGCCTTCTGCGCATGGACTGAATGTTTTTGATAATACGCTGTTTTCTTCAGAGATGGAGATGAATGATCTAGGATCGGTTAGTGGTTCCAGAATAACGAAGATTAATGGGTGTTTAGAAAGATGCAAAGAGTGACTGAAGTTGATTATCCCGATGGAAATGCTTGCAGATGATATTGAATACTATTCAAGGCACTATTTTTATTGCAAGTTCATGGGTTTGAGAGTCTCGCTACAATTTTTGGAATCCTGGGCTCAGCGGACTTGGATGCCAGAGGGGGAGATGGAGATTAGGCTCCTTGCGAACAACTTTTTTATGGTCTCTTTTGATTGCATGGCAGATCGGAATAAGGTCTTCGAGGGTGGGCCCTATTTTTTTAACTAGGTGGGTTTGTTTAATGAGCCATGGCATGCTGGCTTCAACCTGACTGAGGCATTACTGAGTCGGATCCCAGTTTGGGTTCGGTTGCTGTGGTTTCCAATTGAGTGTTTGCGGGATAACGTGTTGCATTTGGTGGCTTCAATGCTCGGTAAACCTATTGGGTCTTCACAACAGACGTAGTATAAAAAGGTAATGACTTTTGCTCGTATCTGTGTAGAAATTGATATAAGCAAGCCACTGCCAGATTCTATTGAAGTGAGTGCTGGATCATATACTTGGGTGCAACAGCTAGATTACGAAAACCTACCTTTTCGATGTCGTCTTTGTCTTGAATATGGTCACTTGCAGCGTAGGTGCCCTACGGATAAGCCTGTGGTGCCCCAACCTTCTCAGCCTTCTCGTAATCCACCTAGGGCTGATAATGGTAAGGAGCCTATTCCAGGTGATGGTAATGGAGATGATGGCTATGTCCCTGTTAAGGCTTGCAATAGGAATCGGGGCCAGAAGTGGACCTTTAGGGAGAGACAGGTTGATGAAACTTTTAATAGGTTTGAGGTGCTAGATGATCTCAGCCAGGGGGAAGTGAATCCGGGGTTGCTGAAATTGGATCAGGGAACTTTGGGTATAGGACAGGATGGGCCATCATTGGAGGCCATGCAGGTTGTGCAAGAGATTGGGGTTGGGCAGATGGATACAGATCAATAATTGATTGTCCAGACTGAACAAGAATCTTCTATTGGAGCTTCGAAGAGTGGTGGAGGTGGTTTCCCATTGCCCCTAAAAGGAGGCAAGAATGTGGGGAAGAGCTCTTTGGCCTCCTCTCTTTTGGGTATTTAGCAAATTAAACTAAAGAAAGGGGTTGGTGACAGGACTTCCGAGCTGGGAAGGAAGAAGGATATGGAGAAGATTAAATTAACTGGGGAAACTTCGGTGGAGTCAGGGTCAGTCAAGACTCTAGATTCACATTTTTCATGCCCCCAGAAATGATTGTTCTCTCATGGAATGTAAGGGGCTTGAACAGTGGCCCTTGAAAAAAAGCTGTTCGTGATTTGGTTCAGAATCATTCTCTGGATGTTCTTTTTCTTCAAAAGACTAAATTATCTATAGATAATATGTTGGCCATGGCTCCTAAGCTGTGGAAATATGGTGAATGCCAGTGTATGGGGGCTCTTGGTGCTTCTGGAGGGGTGGCTTGCTTTTGGAACCCTCAGAAGATTTTCCCTCTTTGGTGGATGTCCTCTAGATCCTCTATATCCCTAGTCGCCTCTTGGTATGAGACTGGTGAGTGTATTCTCCACTCTAATGTGTATGCTCCTGTTGAGTTTTCAGGTAAACAACTTCTATGGTCTCATCTTCATTTTGTTCGTAGCTTAGCTCCTTACCATCCATGGGTTATGGCTGGCGACTTTAATGCTATTGTGGAGTTGTCTGAGAAAAGAGGTGGTATTCCTAGGTTGGAGCCTTCTGCTCTATTATTTAGAGATAGCATTTCTGAATTAAATCTTATTGATGTTCTGCCAAGTAATGGTCGCTTCACTTGGAATAATAGATGAATTGGTGAGAGTTGTGTTGCTGAGAGGCTTGATCGATTCTTGGTTTCCTGTTATTGGGTTGGAGACTTATGGTCCACTCGATCTAAAATTCTTGATTGGAGAGGTTCTGATCATTGGTCTATTAAGCTTAGTATTATCTCTTCTCGGGGGCCTCATTCTCCCTCATTCAAGTTCCAGATTATGTGGTTACGGGATCCTACTCTTCATGAACATGTGGCTGAGTGGTGGCGGATTGGTGGACCAACTTTTGGTACGACAATGTACACATTCTCCAAGCTTCTTTAGTTTGTCAAATATCAGCTTAAAAGGTGGAATCAACGATGTTTTGGTAATATCTTTCATGCTAAGGTTACTGCCCAGGAGGAGTTGAATAATATTACGTGGTTGATTCATGAGAATGGGGCATCTGAGGATCTTCTAAGGGAGGAGGCTAAGACTTTGAAAGTGGTTGAAGAAATTGAATTACGGGAAGAAATCTATTGGAAGCAAAAGGCCTAGGTTGAATGGTTACAGGAAGGTGATAAAAACATCGCCTTCTTCTTCAATTCTGTGAAGGACAGGAGGCATGGTAATTCCATTCCTTTTCTAGTGAATGATAGGGGTGAACGTCTTGCCTCGTTTCAGGAAATCTCTGCTGAGGCATCTCAGTATTTTGCTACTTTATTTAGGGAGGATTCATGAGGGGGCTCTGTTGAGGAAGCACAGGTTCTTTCTTGTATTCCTCAGTTGGTCTCTAGGGAGGTGAATGAGTATCTGATGAAAGATATCTCTCTTGATGAGCTGGAGGGGATTATGTTTCAGATGAAGAAGGGTAAAGCTCTTGGTCCCGATGGTTTCCTGATTGAATTTTTTAGGAATTCTGGGATATCATAAAGTTGGATCTTCTGGCAGTTGTCCTTGAGTCCCAGGGGAATAAGCAGATGCTTCATGCTCTGAATTCCACCTTCCTTGCTCTCATACCCAAGTGTAAAGGGGCTGATAGGTTATCTCAGTTCTGGCCTATCTCTCTTTGCAATGTGGCTTACAAAATCATTTCTAAGTTTTTGGTTGAGAGATTGAAGAAGTGGCTTAGAGTGCTGATTTCAAAGGAACAGAGTGGATTTGTGGTGGGTCGATAGATTCTTGACGGGGTTGTCATTGCTATGGAGACCATCCACTCCATGGACAACTCCCACGAGAAGGCTATGTTCATTAAGCTGGATATGGCTAAGGCTTATGACAGGGTTAGATGGTCTTTTTTGTAGAAGATCCTTGTTTCTTTTGGTTTTGGTGAGGAGTGGATCCAATGGGTCATGAGCTGTGTCATGTCTGTTTCCTTCTCAGTTTTGATAAATGGAGATCATTTTGAACTTTTTGGTGCCTCTAGGGGCTTGCGCCAAGGGGATCCTCTTTCTTCGTATCTTTTTCTACTTCTTGTGGAAAGCCTTGGACATTTGTTGAAAAGAAGGGTGGAGCTTGGCACCATTCAGGGTTGGCGATGGGGTGGAGACTTGCCTCCGCAATCTCATTTATAGTTTGTTGATGATACTACCCTGATGGGGATGGCTACTATTAGGGAAGCTACTAACTTGAGGCAAGTGTTGGACATATATCTTGTTGCTTTAGGACAATTGATTAATGAGGAGAAGTCATCCATATTCTTCTTCAATACACCGACCCCCATTCAGAGAAGAATTGCTAATATCTTGAGGTTTCAGATAGGGGTTCTCCCTTTGACATATCTGGGTTTCCCAATTTCTGTTCGCCATCTTCCCAAGGGTTCTTGGCAGAATATTATTGATAAGCTCCGTGCAAAAGTTAATCATTGGACCCATAGATGGTTGTCTTTTGCGGGGCGGGTTTAGCTTCTCAAGTCAGTGGTGCAGGCTCTTCCTACCTACTGATGTAAGCTTTAGGTGGCTCTGATGGGTTTTTTGAGGGAGTTGGATTCTCCTGCAAGACAGTTCTTATGGGCGGGAAGTTTGTCATCCTCTAAGTGGAGACTGGTCAGGTGGGATGTTGTGTGTAGCCGAAAGCAATTTGGTGGTCTTGGTCTTTGACAGTCTGCGTTATCCGGAGTGGCTGTGGCTGCTAAGCTATTTTGGAGATGGTGTGTGGAACAGGATTAGTCGTGGGCCAGGATATTATCTCATAAGTATTTCCTGAGGATTCCACGGCAGGATCTCCCTCGTTACCCTCTTGAGGGGAAAGGTTCAGTGATTTCGAATACTCTTCAGAAGGGTGCAAAGCTTATCAAGGAAGGTTTATTTTGGATTTGTAGACGGGGATCTGAAGCTCTCTTCTGGTCAGATTCTTGGGATGGATTCCCTCCACTTACTTCTTAGTTCCCCAACCTTCTTCCTTTGTGCCAAAGATTTCTTGAGGCTGGCTGGGCTAGGGTGAGTGACTTCAAGTCTGTTGCTTCTTTTGGTCAGTTGGAGGTAGCTCATTGGAAGGATCTCGCAGTGTGGCTAGATTTGGGACTTGTGGAAGATAGTGCTAAGCTTCACAATATTCTTCATAGTAGGAGTTGTAGTTCTCTTCTGGAAGAGGATATTCTTGCTTGGACCCATAATCCTAAGGGGGTTTACTTTATTGCTTCTGGTTATCAGGTGTTATTGGCTCAGAAGCTAACTGGGGTAGAGGGTCATTGGTGGAAAAGGGTGTGGAATAAACTCTCGTGGCCTAAATGCAATTGCTTTGTTTGGACTTTGGCTTGGGATAGGTGTTTGACCTGGGATAACATTCGTAAACAGGGATTTCAAGGACCTTCAATTTGTGTTTTGTGTGGGGGAGCTGAAGAGGATTCTTCACATTTGTTCTTCCAGTGCCCCTTTGTTGTGCAGCTTTGGCATTAGTGGTGGGAGGTATGGAAGCTTCCTTGTATTCATGCATGCTCTTTGGTTGAATTCTGGGATAGTATGGGAAGACCTCCTTCTATGGCTTCCTTTTTGCAGGAAGTTTGGTTCGTGGGTCCTACCTTTCTACTTTGGCAGATTTGGCTGGAGCGGAACCGCCGAATTTTTCATGATCAGAAGTTGGTGGGTCGGCAAGTTTGGCTGCGTATGCTAGGAATGGTACAGGAGTCAGTTTTAGCTAAATGTGATGTGGTTTTCCCCTTGGAGAGAGGTGATGATGAGTTGGTGGCTAGACCGGGTCTTCAAGAAATTCATTCTTCTTTTGTCAGTTCCAGGAACTGTAGGCATGGGAAAAAGAGGGTTCATCAGGTTGGAAGGTGGTTACCTCCTCCCAATGGATTTTTAAAGATCAATACTGATGGTTCTTCTAGGGGCAATCTTGGGCCTGCTGGAATTGGTGGAGTTGGTAGGGACTAAGCTGGGTCAGTGATTTTTCTATTCTTTATACATGAGGGGGTGAAGACTGTTAACTTCATGGAGGGTCTGGCAATTCTGCATGCTATTGAGAGGGCCCTTGCTTTGGGATGGAGAAAAGTTATATGTGAAGTTGATTCACAGATTTTGATTAATCTCTTGAATGAGCAAAATATATCTGATATTAATTGGCAATTAGCTTCGGTGGTTCAGGAGATTCTTCAAGTTAGTTCTTAGATGGAGGAAGCATCCTTTGTTCACATCCTGAGGGAGTGGAATCAAGCTGCCGACTTCTTGGCCAAATGGGCCTCTGAGCATGATAGTGGTTGGAAGGTTGAGGATTGGGATCAGGTTAACCTTGAGCTGCATCTAGATTTAGACCGGTTCTTGGAGGAGGATAGGAGGATACATGGGGATAGTTGATGTTGTTTATGCTGTGGGGTTTTCGCCTTGTTTTCTGGGGCTGGGTCCCTTGGTTATTAGTGTAATGCTCTTTTCTAATTTCTAATAAAGTTTTTACCCCTTTGTTTTAAAAAAAAAGATTAAATTATTGAAAATATTTCATTAAAAACTTGTAGCTGCTCAGGGTGAAGAATTTGGAATAGACGTGGAGAAAATGAAAAATGGAAGGAAAGAGGTAAATAATCTTCAGTCAGAGTAGATCCCTGGTTTGGTGGAGGTCGAGAATAATCATAGGAAGGATTTTGAAGAGGACATTGGAAAAAATGAAGAAATCGAAAAGGGTGAAGATACTCTGGAAGATGGGTTACAAAATCTTACAAGGGTGGAAGAACTCGTTAACTTTTCCTAGAACATTAACAATAAGATAACAAAAACAATCAAGGCAATCAAACCCAACATGCAAATGGAAGATTTTGAATCCTTGTTTGAGGTAGGTAGTGAATTAGTTCAATTAGCCAGGGCCATTAAGGAGGGTTCAATTAGATCAGTAGAAGAAGTTTTGGAAGAAGAGTGGATGACGCATACATGCAAAGGGTTGGAATATTTCAGTCTTGAAGATGAAGTTAATTCTCTGGATCTTAAAGCCACTGGAGAAAAGAACTCTCCCAGACCCTCAAAAATCTTAGGGATTGGCCAAAGAGAAACTAATAAAACCTCCCTAGACTATGGAGATCAAAAATGTAGGGGCCATATCCCAAATAGGGAGAAACTGAAGTGGGATGGAGAGGCAAGTGGACAGTTGAACCTACTCGACCTGTTGAAAGTAGGGAAGGGGGTCTCCCTTCCTGAATAGCAATGAGGATTCTGTCATGGAATGTTAGGGGCATGAACACCCTTAACAAGAAGTGCCTCTTAAGGCACAAACTGAAGTCAATTCAACCAGATATTTGTATGATTTAGGAAACCAAATTAGAGGAAAGTGAAAATCAAACCTTTGCCAAAAATCTGAAGCAATGGAAAATGACTAAGGTTAACTCTAGACGTCCCTCTGGGGGACGGATGACTCTATGGAGACCACAGTGTGTTCTATTGGAAGAAGTAGCTTCCAGCAAGGGGTCGATCGCTAGTAAGGTTAGGAGTTTGGCTTCAAGCTTGAGTTTTCTTCTAATAAATGTTTATGGTCCTAATTCTCAAATTCAAAAAAAGGAGTTATGGGCCAAACTAGACCATTTGTGAGACAATAATGTCTGGGATTTCATCATTTTGGAGGGAGATTTCAATGCTATCTTGAGAGATGAAGATAAGTTGGAAGGGGTGGGTAGGAAACTCCAATCTTAGAAGGATTTTGAAGACTTTGTTGATTGAAATGCTTTGATTGAAATACAGTTGGGCAATGGGAATTATACTTGGAACAACAAAAGACTTGGTTTCTGTAATATTGCAGAAAAATTAGACAGGTTTTTAGTAAAAGGGGACTTAAGTAAATTTCCCTTCAGTTTGGGTAGCAAGATTTTATTGGAATCTAGGTCTAATAATTTCCCAATCAGTCTTGATATCCAGGGTGAAAGGAGACTAGTAAGATGTCCCTTTAAATTTGAAAATATTTGGTTCAAGGATCCCTCCTTTCTGGCACTAATAGAGGATTGGTGGAAAAATTGTAATCCCGGGGGAGTTGGCTTATTCAATATTGTTACCAAGCTGAAACTTATCAAAGTAAATTTAAGATAGTGGAATAAAGACCATTTTAAGAATATCTTCGAAACTAAGAAGCAAATAGAGGCAGATATGCAGATTCTAAATGAAAAAGTCATAAAAAAGGAATGGATAATGATTCATATAATAAGGAAGAAGAATTGATGGGTAAGTTAGAGGATATTTTGGCCAAAGAAGAAGTTTATTGGAGGCAGAAATCTCAGGAGGTGTGGCTGAAGGCTGGTGATTCTAATACTAAGTTTTTCCACAATTCAACTAAGGTGCGTAGAGAGGTCAACAGAATTTCTGCCATTAAGACAAGGGAGGGTAGGGTCTCTAAGATTCTGGAAGAAATTGGCCAAGCAACGGTTGATTACTTTCAGGGTCTCCTGAATGAAGAAGAAGGTTTAGACTTACAGGCCCAACAAGAATTTTTAAGATACATTCCAAAGTTAGTAACATAAGATTAGAATCTTAAGCTGAATAGTAAGTTCTTAGAAGAGGAAATAAAAGAAGCTCTTTTTCAACTTGGTTCGGATAAGGCCCCTGGACTCGATGGGTTCCGAGCTACTTTCTTCCAGAAATTCTGGAGTATTATTGGTAAAGATCTAACGACAGCCTATGAGGATTCCAGAAGGGAGAGTAAGGTTCTCAAAGAAATTACTAGTACTTTTTTAGCATTGATCCCCAAGAAAGATAAGCCAGAGTCTTTTGAATACTTCAAACCAATCTCCTTATGTAATGTAGTTTACAAAATCCTGTCTAAAGCAGTAGCTAATAGAATCAAAAGAATTCTTCTAGATATCATAGTTGAGGAATAGATTGGTTTTGTTCTAGAGAGGTCTATTTTGGATGGAGTAATAATAGCCTACGAGGCTATTCATTCGGTGCAAAAAAATAAATTCCCATCTATGCTGGTTAAATTGGACATCCGTAAGGCATATGACAAAGTGAACTAGAGATTTTTCTTTAAAATTCTAGAGGCCTTTGATTTCCAGCAAGAGTGGCTAAATTAGATTTTGAGTGGATTTCAAGCCCAAGGTTTTTAGTTCTTCTTAACAGCTCTCTGGAAGGTTTTTTCAACATTTCAAGGGGATTAAGGCAAGGAGATCTCATTTCTCCCTTTCTTTTCATTATCATGGCTGATGCCTTGTGAGATTCATTTCAAAATCTTGTCAGGAGGGGCAAATTACAGGCATTCAAATCACAAGAAATATGCCAAGATCCTCTCATCAACAATTCGTGGATGATACTCTTCTTTTCAGGGCTACCCAAGAAGGGGAGGCTCTAAGGTTTAAAAGGATTTTGGATTTATACTCGAAAGCTTTAGGATAGGAAGTTAGCAAAGTGAAATTGGAAGTGTTCTTTTTTAATACCCCTCCTGGTAGAGAGGAAAGAATCTTAAGGATTCTATCCTTTGGGAAAGTATCACTCCCTTGCAAATACCTGTCAAAGGTATCCTCCTTGGTAATTCTTGGGATCCTCTTCTTGAAAAGATTAAGACTAGATTAGAGTCCTGGAAGAGCAAGTGGTTTTCGTGGGCAGGGAGACTGACTCTTATCAAAGCAGTTTTAGCAGCTATGCCCATCTATATGATGTCTTGTTTACCTCTGGCAAGTAAAATCAATAAGGAGTTAATTTAGTTGATGAGAAACTTTTTTTGGAAAGGATCTTCGGAACAGTTCAAATTCCTACTTGTTAAATGGAAACAAGTTTGTGAACACAAGGAAAAGGACGGGGCTGGGGTTAAAGACCTGCTTAGGCAGAATCAAGCTCTTGGAGCTAAGTTGGTTTGGTTGATTCATGATAAGCCAAATCTCAAATAGGTAAGGTTATTAAAGAACAAATATCTAGATAGGGAAGAACACAGTATCTTAACTTCTAGACAACTACCAGTTGGATCTAGGATTTGGAACTTTATCAAGAAGAGCAGAAATTTAATAGTCAACCACCTTAGACATTAAACTTTCTACAGCTAAAGCATATGGTACCTTGGACATTTTTTCTTCCTCCTCTTGTGTCTTTGGACACATCTTCTTAGCTAATTTCAAATGACTAGGCAAAGGTGTGCTGACAGCTTTTGCATTCTCCATATGGAATCTCTACAACACCTTTTCAACATAAGCAGCCTGAGATAGAGTCATATTTTTTTTCTTCCTATCTCTACAAATTTTCATACCAAGGATTTGTTTTGCTGCCCCCAAATCCTTCATATCAAATGACTGTGCTAACTACTATTTTAACTCTCTTATGTGATCCATGTTAGACCCAGGTACAAGCATGTCATCAACATATAAACATAAAATAATGTAGCTGTCATTATCCAACCTCTTAAAATAATCACAATGGTTAGAATTACACCAACTGTAGCCTTGCTCATCCATAAAACTATCAAATTTCAAATATCATTGCTGAGGTGCTTGTTTCAGGCCATACAAACTCTTCTTCAATCTGCACACCTGTTTCTCCTTACCTTTGACCTCAAATTCTTGGGGCTATTCCATATATATCTTCTTCTCCAAATCACCATAGAGAAAAGCAGTTTTCACATCTAGTTGTTCCATATTTAAATCTTCAATAGCCACAGTACTTAAAATAGTATGAATAGAAGTCATCTTGACAACCAGAGAAAATATCTCATGAAAATCAATGCCCTTTTTCTGTGCAAATCCTTTTACAACTAACCTGGCTTTAAATCTTTTCTTACCTCTATCTTCCTTTTTCAACCTATAAACCCATTTGTTTGGTAAAGCCTTTTTTCCTATAGGCAGCTTACATAATTCCCAAGTTTGATTTTTCAGCAAGGAGTCGATTTCTTCTTTCATTGCAAGCTCCCACTAAACCTATGTATCCACCTGCATAGCTTCATCATACCCTTCTAGTTCACTAGCATTTGTTAACAAAATAGAATACAAAGAGGGAGAAAATCTTTCAGGAGGTCTACTTAGCTTTGTTGACCGTCTAACATTCACTAGAGTTTGTGGTATTTCTGGTTGCTGTTGCGGAGCATGAGGAACCACTGGAACATCACTATTTGGAGTATCATCTAGCACCACATAATCTTTTTTTTCTTTTCATGCTGCTGCAACTGATCTTTGTACAACACCTTCTCATTGAATATAACATCCCTGCTTCTCACAATTTTCTTATTTTCAAAATCCCAAAGCCTATAACTAAATTTATTAATGCCATATCCAATGAACGTACACTTTTTTGATTTTGCATGCAGCTTGGTTGTATTTTTAGAATCTATATGTGTAAATGCTTCACAGCTGAAGGTTTTCAGAAAAGAATAACTCACCTTCTTGCCTGTCCATGCTTCCTCTGGAATACCACAGCCCAAAGTAACTGAAGGACCTCTATTAATTAAATATATAGTAGTGTGAATAGCCTCTACCCACATATTTAAAGGGAGCCCGGCATGCAATCTCATGTTCCTTGCACGCTCCATTATTGTCCTATTTATGCGTTCAGCCACTCCATTCTCCTGTGGAGTCCTTGGAACCATTTTTTACTTATGGATTCCATTAAAGGAACAATAATCTTCAAATTCTTTGCTGCAATACTCACCGCCATTATCAGATCTGAGATATTTTAATCTTTTACCCATCTCATTCTCAACCAAGCTTCTCTATTTCTTAAATATTTCAAATACATTAAATTTCTACCTAAGGAAGTAAATCCATACCTTCCTAGTTGCATCATCTATGAATGTAACATAATATCAAGAGCCACCGAGAGAAGATACGTGAGCTGGTCCCCATACATCTGTATGCACAAGCTCTAACTTTTCATTTTTCTTTTGCTTCCCATCCTTGAGAAAACTGACTCTCTTTTATTTTCCATACACACAACTTTCATACAAATCCATATTAATACATTTCAAACCTAGTAAAAATTTCTTAGAATGAAGCACCTTCATACCTTTTTCACTCATATGCCTAAGTCTGTTATGCAACAGTGTTGTCTCAGAACCTGCAACAACTGTTTCAGTCTCTTCCTGCAAACCTGCAGCAACTGTTCCTGAACCTATTTATTTTTTCTCTGCAACAGCTAAAGTAGAAAGAACAGTATGACTTGTACAAAGATATAAGGTGCCTACTTTCACACTTTTTGCTACTATTAAGGTAGCTTTTGAAACCTTCCAATTTTTATCAGTAAATGTAACGATGCAACCTTCTTTAGCTAGCTACCCTGCTAAAATTAAATTCCTACTGAGCCTTGGAATGTGCCTTACCTCTTGTAGTAGCCAATGATTCCCATTCTACAACTTAATCTTGATTCGTCCCTTTCCAACAATATGACAGGGTTTGTTATCTCCGAAATAAAACAACCCAAAATCCCCTTGGACATAATCAAGAAAATAACTTCTATGGGGCGTAGCATGAAATGAGGCCCTTGAATCTAAAACCCATGAATCATCAGCATTATCGAGGGAAAGAATCAAAGCATCATCTTCATATTTATTACTTACCACATTTGCCTCCTTATTGCCTTCTTGTTTGTCTCCTTTATTTTTCTGAGACCAACAATCTTTGTTCAGATGACCTAGTTTCCCACAGTACCAGCAATCCTTCTATCCTCTGGTTTGGGACCTCTTATCCTTTGATTTTCCTCATGACTTCCCATGATCTCTAGAACCTTTTCCTCTCTCCTTTGATCTGCTCCTACTTTCTGCATTCAAAACACTACCTGATGTGGACCCACCTAAGCTTTTCCTATGAATTTCCTCACTCAGAATAACACCAACAACATCATCAAATTTCAGGGTATTTGAACCTTAAATAGAGTTACTAACCACCATTACCAAACTATTCCAGCTTTCAGGCAAAGAACATAATATCAAGAGAGCTCTAACTTCTTCATCAAATTTTACATTTATAGAAGTCAATTGACTGGCAATCGTATTAAATTTATTTAAATGATCTGTCACAGATCCACCTTCAACCATTTTTAGATTAAACAAATGCTTCATGAGAAATACCTTATTTGAGGCTGAGGGTTTTTCATACAATTTAGCCAAAGCTTTCATCAGACCATCTGTTGTCTTTGCTTCCGTTATATTGAATGCCACCGATGGTGCCAGGCACAACTGAATGGTTCCCAGTGCCTTTCTGTCAAGAAGATTCCAATCCTCATTAGACATTGTTGTTGGTTTCTTGGCTACTCCTTCCAACGACATCCATAAATCCTTTTGATAGAGATAATCCTCCATCTGCATCTTCGATAACTGATAGTTCTACCTATTAAATTTATCAACCTTCAATTTACCCTCGTCCTCCATTACTCCCACTCAACCGTGAGACTCCCACTCAATCGTGAGACCTTCCTGTAGACAATAATCAAACACAACCCACTCTGATACCACTTGTTAGGGTTAGTTGGCAGAAGATATCAATTAAATGCAAGTAAAGATTAAATAGAGGAATGAAAATACACAAAAATAATAAAAACAAGAGACAAGTTTTAACGTGGTTCAGCCAAACTCAGGCTACATCCACCAACAGAGATTCCAATATTATTATCCAGTAAATCAAATCGATTACAACCAGCAATCCCTGCAACTCAATACCATTGCAAATGCTACAATACAATATCAACCAAAACCCTAACCCTTAGCCACTTTTATCAAGCCTTATGTTGGTTACAAAAATAAGGTTTTTTTATGTTGGCTCTAAATTTTTTTTTGGGGGGGCTATGCCCCCGAACCCCCATTCGAGGCCTGACCCGACCCTGAACCCCAGCGAGGATACATGGCTAGTGTACAGTGCTTTCTTGATCAGTCACCACCTACCAACATTATCTACCTTTTACACATTTGTAATAATCTTTCTTTTGATGGTTGGTGCTTATTTAAATATACTTCAGTTTTATCACCTACCTACCACATGTTGATGGTTGTTTTTGCACACAACTTAGATAAAATACTAAGTATCTTATTTCTCCTGAAAGGAATCAAATCCCAAAAAGATGGAAAATGACAACCCCAAGGTCTATATAGCCAGGTCTTGGCCTTCACAAGATAGCTTAGTTGTATTATGTTCTTTGTTGTTCCAATCAAGGGGCCTACTTGTATTAGACAAACTTTAAAATACAAGGTTAAAGGCACATAAACCAATTAGTTTTCAGATTTAACAATGAATATACAAATTGATCCAAACATATATTGCTCTAAAATATATCATTTCAGCTCATAACCAACAATAAATCAACTTATATTTATGAAATATCAACTCTATAACATCAATCTGCAAGTTTGAAAACCTATTCTAACTCTCCACTAACCAGATCTAATAAAAAAGTGCAAAAGCAAGGTAAGATAGCGAAAGGTATCTAAGAAAACTAGAACTAAATATTAAACACATTCCATCATTTCAGCCTTAACAATGGATATACAAGTTTGCAAACACATTTAACCATCCTTGATTTGATCATGGAAACCCAACAATCAAGTTTCAAGGAGGTGCAATCATCAATGGTGAATTTATGGGTGTTTAGGCTAACCACACAAGGTAATTTACAATTAGAAAATTACTAGTGTTATGAATACTTTGTAAACTCATCAAATACACATGTATCTTCAGCTGAAAATAAAAGAAGTACCTAACTTGATGTTTAGAAACCATGAAACAAACTTTGTATGATGACAAGTTCAATGAATCTCAACAATTTCTATTCACTATCTTGACTAGAATCCATGAACCAAACTTGTATTAAGCTCAAAAGATTGATAAAAATCAACAATTTCTAAACTTAGTGTAGAGAAAACCATGAAAATAGCATGAAGAATAAAAAATTACTATGTATTTGTTGTCAAACCCCAATAGTACAATTATTTTTCAATGTGTTTCAATGAGTTTTTCTTAAGACACCAACAAGAAATCAATAGTTCTTCACCAATTCTAACATCTTCTCCCCTTCTTATAATGAGTTTCAACTGTATACGTATTCAAATCAACTTTATCATACTAAGTTTTCAACCTAAAATCCAATGGTTGTGATCAATTTGATCCAATGGCTCACATTTGATGCTCCAACACAAAAGTCAATTTTGGTGGCAAAGAATATTCTATTTCATCATATGTAGCTTCCTAAAAAAGCTTCCCTTATTCTCATAAAGTAATTTTTTTAATTTACTGTTTGTTACTTAGTTTTTCAAATATGACAAAAAGTAACTTTTAGAAGTCAAATATTAAATATTTGCAACTACTTCTCCAAAGCATTTAATATTTGCAACTACAACTCCAACAAGTTGTTGTAGTATGACAAATCTCCATAAGAAAGATGTAAGAAGCTATAGAAAATTATTTTTTCTATCATGGGTGGCTGTAGCTATCTATTTTTCATGTGCAGGCAACAATATCTAGCTATAGGTGACCAAATCTATCATAAAAAATATATTTCTAGCCTTCATACTTCATGTTTCCACCATTTTTCCACTACAAACCTTCCTCTAAGACATGGAACAACAAGCCAGGTACTTGTAGAAGGTTGTATTAGTCATGTTTGAGGTTGCAAATCAAGTATAAGGTGGCACAATTCATCTTCCCACAAATGCATGACATTGTTTCCATCATTTTCCACCATTTTGGGGTCCAAATGTGCATGCACAATAGTAGCTTAGGTCTGATTTTTGTGTTGCTATAGCTCCTATGGTTTTTATTTATCATCCTTGAAATCATATTGGCTTCATTTTCTAGGTGTAGTAGTGGCTTTGGGACAACAGGGTGTCTCTAGGTTTTCACTCTTCCAAGATAGCTCCAATTGCTCTCCTCATAATTCCAGCCTCATTGACCTTCAACCAAAAAATCCAAGCATCAATTTCATCAAACATAAAATCATTTTCAGTCAATACATATCAAATAACATCCATTTTTCATCATGGATTTGACAAATAATTATTAAAACAAGTTGTTTGTTTTAAAAAAACTGATAAACCTATCATGAGAAAAAATAGTTGTATGTTTGTTTGTTCGTAACTTTTATTTTACAACCTGGGTTTTTCTAATATTTTTAGATAATATGTGGAATTCAGTTTTTTATATCTTCACAATACATTGGTCATACCCAGATTGTAAATTCAGAGATATGATTGAATTACTGACTATCTATCTCTACTGATATTTTAGAGTGATGTTTTAATTGGGATTATATTGTCATTAAATTTGTGGTTTCCCCTTGATTCCTTTAGTTTCTTGATGCATCCTCTTTAACTTTCCACATTCTCTACCTTCTCAACCCTCCTATCATCTTTGAAATACTCTTTGAATGCATTGTATGGGTAAAAAAAATTAGAACAACACTTCATGGCTATCTTAGGGTTTTTGGGTTGTCAAAATTTACTTTTAGGACTGTTTTTTGACTATTTTAGGTGAAACAATGATAGTATTTTTCATTTAGGATACTTATACAACATTCTCTTTCAAGTCCTTTAGCCAATTATAAGTTTTTTCTCAAGGTTTTGTGGCTTTTATGACTATATACACACTGTTGTTTGACTATGACAGCAGTAGTTAGTTTTGGAACCTTGTATGAATTGTTTTCTTTTCACCCTTGCATGGAATGATTTTGTTGACTTACAACTAATGATTTTACTTTATTAGTATGACATGACCTTCATCAAACCCTTGGTCTTCTAAAAAACCCAAAACTAATGATAATGACATGATAAGATCTAAGCATACCACATGAATGCATTCATACATTTAGTCATCTTGACACCTCCTAAGACTCTACAAATATGAAGGATTATACTCTTAACTTTATATATGAAGATGAAGTAATAAATAAACTTGAATGGATAATCAAAATCAACCCCATCCTTTAAAACAATAAATGTCATTGCTTTTTAAGAGTCCACAAGGCATCAAAATGCAATCACTCAACCATGAAGGACTTGTCAATATGACTATGATCATGATAAAATGAGACAAAACCATTCACCACAACTCCATGAAAACTAAGAACCAAATGAAACTGTTAGAACTTTGTAAAATTTTCTAGGTTCCTGTGTTTTGCCCAAGTCTTGTGCCTCACCTAAGAGTTTGTTGCCTAGGGTTTCTGCTTAAAGCACTGAAAATTTTCCTAAGGGGCGAAAACCCTAAACGTTAGTGTTTCTATACAAGCAAATTTGGCCCTTTGTTATATTTTTACGTTGACCACTTGTAGCTAGTAGCAGGTTGTTTAAGTTACAACCTAATGTATCAGGCGATGTTCTTTACCAACCCCATGCCTTTTGGCCACCGCCTATTGCCCATGTTTTAAATTTTATCAATGTGCCTAACCTTTGAGTCGACCCCTTAGTGAAGTCATGGCCCCCCTTTTTGCCTAGTAGACAAATGTTGTGTTTAAAGCATGTGCTTTATTTTTGCCCTTCAACACTAAGCAGAGCCACATGGCATGTTTTGATTGATTCCATCATTCCACAGATGACTTTTCATAGAAGAAACAAATGGCCACAGAAGAGCGGTAGAAACACAAGTGTCAAGTGCTGATCCATTTATACAACAGGCCCCATTGGCGGTTCCTTTGAACGCTTTGTGGTGAGTTTATAGACTTTCTGCCATTCCATTGAATACTTCTAAAGGACCCACTGGCTACTCGCAGAAGTGTGGAAGAGTGACACCTGGTATGAGTAACACATCATAAGTCCGAGTGTCATAGGGTAAAATGTCATGTGTTCTCCAGCAAGAAATATTGGAGGTATGAGTCAGCTCCTGAATTACGTGGCAGGTCTTCTGTGGTACGTGGCCTATCTTTTAGTAGTTTGCTCCATGCCATGTGGGACAATTTGACAGTTTCCTTGATTTTGCAGATCTTTATCTCCGATCGGATCTTACCACTACGGAAGTGCAGAAAATGACCTAGTGGTCGTTATTTGAATTTTCTTCTTCGTAGTATCACTGAGATAGCTGCCCAAGTGGCATGATCTCATTTGTCCATGCTCCTTTTGCATAAATGATGGGGATTTATTCTCTTGTTGACCACATACTCACCGCTGATTTAGATCCTCTGTCATAGTGATCAACGATCCATTTTTAAATTCTAGAGATAAGGTGATGGCGTGTAATAAAAGATACACTAGTATTGAAATGGCTTCCCAAGCGTGCTTTGAGTCTTCATCACCGCCATTGCAAGGGGATAGACATGCCTGAGAATAAACTGGATGGTGGAATTGACTCTTGGGGATTTGTGTTCTGGCATGAACGGATTTTTCGCTTGCTTGGTGGCATATTTTGAAAAGGTAAATTGCTTGAAATGGAATTAAATACTGAAACCAAGAAAACTTATTTGGTGGCCTCATTACAGGAAGTGACATTTACAGTTATGCCAGGGTATGTGATATCAATGTCAGGGTGAAGTACATTGTATCTCTTCCTCTTCTGCCAGAATTGGGAAATCATCAAAAGATTTCCATTTATAACCAATATGCCATGAAAAAAAATTGATAAAATTGATCAAGGACATATTTGAGTGTGGGAATTATATCTAAATTCTCTATAAATAGGTTCCTTTAATTAGATTAGTTATCAACATGAGGGGCAATAAAATAATGGAGAGATGCATAATAAGGCATTCTCAGATTGGGTGCCAACAAATTCATCAAGCATCTTTATGCATCACTTGCATAGTAAAACACTAGTCTTGTTCAATCATCTAGTGGCTTGAATGTGATCAACATATACCTAGTTCTTCACCCTTTGCCTTGAAATCAAGCCTCATTTTTCTTTTTAGCACAACTCCTTTTCAATAATTATCGAAAAGACTAAGGTATAAAAAATTCTACAAGGCACATGAATGTAGGACTAGGTCACATGAGATAGACTAAGGCCACATAGCATTCCTATATCCTAGATTTGGCCACATGGTATGACCCTACCATCATAAATACTAATCTCTTATCATCTCTATCACAATATTCTAAACTTTGTAACATATGAACAACTAAGAGCTATTAGGAAAGGATATTTTTGTAAAACATTTTGTTCCTTCTGCATGTGAATGTGCAATTCAAGGGACAATGAACAATTCAAATGTCTCTCCAAAGAATGTATCTTCCTTTGTTGTAATGCATAAAAGCTGTTCTTTAGGTAGCTCTATCCTTCCAAGCTCATCCTCTACTCATGGTTCTCTAGCCTCCACACAAAAAATAGAAATAAATCAATAAATTCAACATTTTGAAATGACACTCTAATTTATTATTAGTTCTTAAGAAAGATAATATAAGAATCATATTGTCTTTTAACTTTTTATTAGTCTTTTTACTACCAAACCAATTACATGTTGTAACCTTTTAAGTTAATATTTTCTTTTCATGCAAGCTATGTTGGAATGTGGATACTCTACCAAAATCTGGGGTGTTCTCATGGTTAGTTATTAATAATAGAATTATTACTGGAGATATACTCCACAAGCTTGGCACTAATCCTAAGTTCAAGTGTGTGTTATGTGGAGAGCAAGAGGAGGATGTTAATCATTTATTGCTTCAATGCCCCTTTAGTAGCTCATATTGGAACTAGTTTGTCATGAAACTCATTTGGAGTGCCCCCCTGCCTAATTCCCTATTGGACCTATTCAAGAGCTAGACAACATTGAATCAATATGACAAATTTGCATGATTATGGGAAGTCTATCCCTCAATACTAATATGGGGGATTTGGAAGGAGATAAATTTTAGGATTTTTAGAAAGGCTAGACATTTGATAGATAAGGTGCTAGAAGATTTGTCTTCAGCAATCATAGAGATAGTAAATGTGAGATTGAGGGCTACCTTCTCAAGCAATACCAAATTCACTAACTGGGAAAGTTTAGTTCTCAAGGAATGGAACAACTATAGCTACTAGGGACACACTTCAAGCCTATAGACGAATAAAATAATGACTTAAGAGCCTCAATCAAATGGTCACCTCCCACTTTGTCATTCCTAAAATTAAACATTGATGGTTCCTGTAGAGGCAATCTGGGACCTTGAGGGATTGGTTGTATTATCAAGGATTTTGATGGAAATTTAGTGGTAGCAGAGGTGACAAAAATTCTAATATGAACAAACAATCAATCATAAGCATTAACCCTTCTCTATGGACTTAGATTGGCAATCTCAAATGAGGTTAAAAGCTTATGGATTGAAGGTGATGCATTGATTATAATAAATTCTCTTAAAAAGAGGGAGGCCCTCAATTGGCAATTAGATTATATATTACAATAGGCTATCGACCTTCTGAGGAATTTTGAGAGGTTTTAGATCACTCACTACTATAGGAAAGCAAACCAGTGGTGGACCTACTTGCCAAGATGGCAATCGACCATGTGGATACAAGTACAAGATTTTTGCCTCACCATAAGAAGGAGTCAACTTGTATGGAGATATTAATGGTGGAAGACATGCCAATTCACTCCGTTAGAATATCTTAAAGAGGGCACAACCTGGAGTCATGAAATTCTTAATTTCCCATCAGACATGAGTAAGATAAAATGGTTCTCCAAAACGTCATGTCAAGGGTGCCATTGGGACAAATTTTGCTTGATGTGTGTTTAAGGACACACAAGCGAACATAAATACCTCTTTGGGAGGCACATCATACATTCAAAATAATATACTTTGATTATCCTACAGCCTATCTATATTTATGTGCAAGGATGCCGCAAGGGGTTCCTAGGTCGCTCCGTCCATGCAGATTAATTCCTGCGGTCTTGTCCGAGTCAAAAGATAGATCACCTCTTCCCCAGTCCTCAGAGTATCATCAATGAGGCACTTATCATCATCCCCACAAAGATTGTACTCCATCCCATTCCTCACTCTTAATTCCTTGGGATGTGGTGACACCATCCCTGAAATCATGGATCTAGTCTATTTAATCTCTTCACGATGACCTTGCTTTTCATTCCTCTCAAGCCTTTGGACCCTTTCTCTTTAGCTCCTTCACTAGCGAGACAATCTTAATAATGGCGACTTGGAAACAATCCTACGTGTTTTACTCCCCCCTCTAATAGGGGAACCCACATATCTCAGCATGGTGAATATAGTCTACATGAGGGAAGTCTTCAAAATCGATTGTCACAATGTGGAGTTTACAGTCTGCTGTGTGCTAGGCTATTATCTCTTTCAGCCTCAGGATAAATAAGTGAAGGGGTCTGAGATTGCCTCAACATTCATCTCTAACAATTTTGATATCTTGTAGGATTATGAATATGTGTAGGACATAGGCTTTGGGTTAGTGCATTCATCTTTTTTCAATTCAGAACGGTGGAGATCAACATTGGCGGATTACTATTTCCAAGAGGGGTTGGCTCCTATCAGTGGGATTTTTGATAGACATCTTCTACAGAGCTCTCATCATGCAACTTGTGTGTACAACACCATGTAGAGAAGACTCCAGGTTGATTGTTTTAATGTGGTCACCAGAGTTCAAACCCCCACTGGGCCAACGAGCTCGCAAGGCTTTACGCCTTCGCTGGGCCAACGAGCTCGCGGGTGTTCTTCCTAGGGGATGAGGTCCCCCAGTTGTGGCCTCACCGGTTCATTGCTCGGGGAAAAAGCGGGCAAAAGCATTCACGTGGAGCTGGAGGGCGTGTCGCACCAGTGTCGCCAGTCAGCTAAAAAGTTTACCAGGCACATTATCTTTAAAAAAAAAAAATTATGGGAATTAATTCCTGTAAAATAAGAGCTGTAGAGTAGTTAAGTCTTTATAATATGTGTTTTCTTAGTTTTAGCAATGTTGCTAATATAATAACTTTATAATAATCTTAAAATTTGTTAATTTTTTGGTTTAAGTTAGAGTTGACTATTCAAAAAATTATAATAAGTTTTTTATGGGAATTAATTCTTGTAAAAAAATATAATAAGTTTTTGAGATATTTAGATTAAATTATTGAAAATATTTCATTAAAAACTAATTATTAGAGCCGACATATAAAAATAATTACACCAAATGAGTGATTCAGTGGCATTAAGGTACATAAAAACAAAATAGAGCCGAGATAGTTTTTTTAAGCCTTGATAGTTTATTAAATCAATGAAGAGAGAAGTTTAATTGTTAAGGGCACTATGCAGCCATTTTTTTGTTTTTTCTTGCCAAATGAATTTATGAAGTGATACAATGCTGTTATTATTTATAGAAGGTTAGATTAAATAAATTATTAAATAAATTATTAAATAAATTCTTCAATCTTTAAAAGTGACAAGAAAAAAATATAATAAATTTTTTTCTATGGGAATTAATTCTCGTGAAAAAAATATAATAAGTTTTTGGTATCATTTAGATTAAATTATTGAAAATATTTCATTAAAAACTAATTATTAGAACTAACAATTAATTAGCAAAGAAAAACTTTATTTTAGTTTAATGAAAGTAAACAAATATGCAACTACACATGATTGATATGCAAATATAGAAGTACTAGTGCCACATTACCTGCCTTGTAGTGTTGTAATTATAGTATGTGTTTTAGTTGTAATTATAGTTGTGTTTTAGTTTTAATTTTTTAATTCATTAGGTAAACCTCAAATTTACTTTTTGTCAAACCAACAAAATGGTTATTATTTATAGTTATAATATTAGTTATATTATTAATATTTATTATAACACTTAAATATATTATTTTAATTGATATTATAGTATTATAATATAGTATAATATTAATTGATAATATTTGACTTAATTTTCTTCTTAGAATAAATATTTGTTGTATAGAAAAATTGGTTCAAATAATGTTAAACAAATAAATTTTTTTAAAGCCAATATAAATATTATAACAAAATTGTAATATTTATAGTATACTTTATAACTTTTTTTTAGTTTAAATATTAATGAAATAGTATAATTAATTAGTGATTTATAATAAACAATATTTATATTATAAATATGATAATAATATATTTATAATTACATTATTATAATATTCTAATATTTTTATATAGTATTATATTATATTTTTAAAAATATGAGCCAATGACAAGATTGATGATTGATTTTTCAATAATATTTGTTAAAATATTTGCATATAGATTTAAGAAAAATTTAATATTTGTTTAATGTTTAAAAAAATACTCTCTTGTTATTATCCAAAAAGGCCAAATAATTAGAAATTAAAAATGGAGTGAAAGTGCAAAAAAGTAGGAAGTAGATCCTAATTCGAGCGTTAGGGACACAGTAGAAATTAAAAATGGAGCGAAAGTGCAAAAAAAGTAGGAAGTAGATCCTAATTCGAGCGTTAGGGATGCAGAAGGAAGAGACGAAGGGAGGAAGGAAAAAAAAGAAGGCAAGGAGTCTAGGCATTCTCAATCAGGGGCCGAAGAAGAAGAAAAAGAATTCCCGATGAGTAAAGTCTAGGACAAAGCGTCTTTAGAACCTTGGAGATCGAATGGAAGACAATAGTTTTTGTGGTTTCCAGATAGAGAAATTCCTCCAAGTTGTCCATGGAGAAGATGGGATAATCAGGTGCAACGAAAGAATCGAGGGTGAAATAATAGAGGTCAGGGGTGTGATCGATGGAGACAACCCATTTTTGGAGAGGGAGGCATTGGTAAGAGATCTATAGAAGACTTAAAAAAATGGTGGCAAGAAAGATGGGAAAAGGAGTTATCCTTGAAAGCCCTAGCGAATGGCTTATTCTTTGTTTTATGCCCCTAGTGAAGAATAAAATGTAAATTTTAAAAGGGATTTGGATTTTGAATGGATTTGGTTTCTATTTATGTGATTGGTTTGTGGGTTTTGATCCAAAGAAGAATAAATTGGATCGAATTCAGGACTGGTATAGAATGCCTAATCTGCCATTAGAATTTTGGAATCATAAGATTCTAGACGAAATTGGGAACTACTTGGGCAGATATATCTATGTAGAGGAGTGGAAGGACTCAATAGAAGAAGGATCACATGTCAGAATTTGTGTAGAAAATCGTTTCCCTAAGCAGCGCTGGAGAGAAATTGAAATCTTCACAGATTGGGGAATCTTGAGTCAACCTCTTATTTATGAACCTAAGCCTCAAGGAAATTGGGTAAGCACGTTAGGTTGGAGATCTTGGGAGTTGGATCAAGTCAAAGACAAAGGGAAGACTTTGGAGGAAGAAGAAGCTCAGGGTGGAGAATTTGGAATAGACGTGGAGAAAAAGGAAAATGGAAGGAAAGAGGTAAATAATCTTCAGTCAGAGAAAGTCCCTAGTTTGGTGGAGGTCGAGAATAATCATAAGAAGGATTTTGAAGAGGATCTTAGAAAAAATGAAGAACTTGAAAAGGGTGAAGATACTCTGGAAGACGGGTTACAAAATCTTACAAGGGTGGAAGAATTTGTTAATTTTTCCCAGAGCATTAACAATAAGATCACATAAATAATCGAGGCGATCAAACCCAACATGCAAATGGAAGATTTGGAATCCTTGTTTGAGGTAGGCAGTAAATTAGTTCAATTATCCAAGGCCATTAAGGAAGGTTCAATCAGATTAGCAGAAGAAGTTTTGGAAGAAGAGTGGATGACGCATACAGGCAAAGGGTTGGAAGATTTCAGGCTTGAAGATGAAGTTAATTCTCTGGCTCTTAAAGCCACTGGAGAAAAGAACACTCCCAGACCCTCAAAAATCTTAGGGATTGACCAAAGAGAAACTAATAAAACCTCCCCAGACTATGGAGATCATAAATCTAGGGGCCGTATCCCAAATAGGGAGAAACTGAAGTGGGATGGAGAGGCAAGTGGATAGTTGAAGCTACTCGACCTGTTGAACGTAGGGAAGGGGGTCTCCCTTCCTGAACATCAATGAGGATTACATCATGGAATGTTAGGGGTATGAACGCCCCTAAAAAGAAGTGCCTCTTAAGGTACAAACTGAAGTCAATTCAACCGGATATTTGTATGATTTAGGAAACCAAATTAGAGGAAAGTGAAAATCAAACCTCTGCCAAAAATCTGAAGCAATGGAAAATGACTAAGGTTAACTCTAGATGTCCCTCTGGGGGCCTGATGACTCTATGGAGACCGTAGTCTGTTCTGTTGGAAGAAGTAGCTTCCAGCAAGGGGTGGATCGCTAGTAAGGTTAGGAGTTTGGCTTCAAGCTTGAGTTTTTTTCTAATAAATGTTTATGGTTCTAATTTTCAAATTCAAAAAAAGGAGTTATGGGCCGAACTAGACCATTTGTGAGATAATAGTGTCTGGGATTTCATCATTTTGGAGGGAGATTTCAATGCTATCTTGAGAGCTGAAGATAAGTTGGGAGGGGTGGGTAGGAAAATCCAATCTCAAAAGGATTTTGAAGACTTTGTTGATTGGAATTCTTTGATTTAAATACAGTTGGGCAATGTGAATTATACTTGGAACAACAGAAGACTTGGTTTCTGTAATATTACAGAAAAATTAGACAGGTTTTTAGTAAAAGGGGACATAAGTAAATTTCCCTTTAGTTTGGATAGCAAGATTTTAATGGAATCTAGGTCTGATCATTTCCTAATCAGTCTTGATATCCAGGGTGAAAGGAGACCAATAAGATGTCCCTTTAAATTTGAAAATATTTGGTTTAACGATCCCTCCTTTCTGGCACTAATAGAGGATTGGTGGAAAAATTGTAATCCCAGGGGAGTTGGCTTATTCAATATTGTTACCAAGCTGAAACTTATCAAAGTAAATTTAAGACAGTGGAACAAAGACCATTTTAAGAATATCTTTGAAACTAAGAGGCAGATAGAGGCAGATATGCAGATTCTAAATGAAAAAGTCATAAAAGAAGGAATGGATAATGATTCATATAATAATGAAGTAGAATTAATGGGTAAGTTAGAGGATATTTTGGCCAAAGAAGAAGTTTATTGGAGGCAAAAATCTTGGGAGGTGTGGCTAAAGGTTGGTGATTCTAATACTAAGTTTTTCCACAATTCAACTAAGGTGTGTAGAGAGGTCAACATAATTTCTGCCATTAAGACAAGGGAGGGTAGGGTCACTGAAATTCTAGAAGAAATTGGTCAAGCAACGGTTGATTACTTTCAGGGTCTCTTGAATGAAGAAGAAGGTTCAGACTTATAGGCCCAACAGGAATTTTTAAGATACAATCCAAAGTTAGTAACATAAGATCAGAATCTTCTGCTAAATAGTAAGTTCTTAGAAGAGGAAATTAAAGAAGCTCTTTTTCAACTTGGTCTGGATAAGACCCCTGGACCCGATGGGTTCCCAACTATTTTCTTCCAGAAATGCTGGAGTATTATTGGTAAAGATCTAATGGTAGCCTATGAGGATTCCAGAAGGGAGAGTAAGGTTCTCAAAGAAATTACTAATACTTTTTTAGCATTGATCCCCAAGAAAGATAAGCCAAAGTCTTTTGAAGACTTTAGACCAATCTCCTTGTGTAATGTGGTTTACAAAATCCTGGCTAAAGCAATAGCTAATAGAGTCAAAAGAATTCTTCTAGATATCATAGTTGAGGAACAGACTGGTTTTGTTTCAGAGAGGTCTATTTTGGATGAAGTAATAATAGCCTAGGAGGCTATTCATTCGGTGCAAAAGAACAAATTCCCCCTATGCTTGTTAAATTGGACATCTGTAAGGCATATGACAAAGTGAACTGGAGATTTTTGTTTAAAATTCTAGAGGCCTTTGGTTTCCAGCAAGAGTGGCTAAATTGGATTTTTGAGTGGATTTCAAGCCCAAGGTTTTCAGTTCAAGGGGATTATGCAGGGAGATCACATTTCTCCCTTTCTTTTCATTATCACGGTTGATGCCTTGGGAAGATTCATTTCAAAACCTTGTTAGGAGGTTCAAATTACAGGCATTGAAATCACAAGAAATATGCCAAGATTCTCTCATCAACAATTTGCGGATGATACTCTTCTTTTTCAGGCTACCCAAGAAGGGGAGGCTCTAAGGTTTAAAAGGATTTTGGATTTATACTCAAAATCTTCAGGACAGGAAGTTGGCAAAGTGAAATTGGAAGTATTCTTTTTTAATATCCCTCCTGGTAGAGAGGAAAGAATTTTAAGGACTCTGTCCTTTGGGAAAGTATCACTCCCTTGCAAATACCTTGGGCTACCCTTGGTCAAAGGTATCCTCCCTGGTAATTCTTGGGATCCTCTTCTTGAAAAGATTAAGACTAGATTAGAGCCCTGGAAGAGCAAGTGGCTTTCGTGGGCAGGGAGACTGACTTTTATCAAAGCAGTTTTAACAGCTATGCCCATCTATATGATGTCTTGTTTACCTCTGGCAAGTAAAATCAATAAGGAGTTAATTTAGTTGATGAGAAACTTTTTTTGGAAAGGATCTTCGGAATAGTTCAAATTCCTTCTTGTTAAATGGAAACAAGTTTGTGAACAGAAGGAAAAGGACGGGGCTAGGATTAAAGACCTACTCAGGTAGAATCAAGCTCTTGGCGCTAAGTTGGTTTGGTTGATTCATGATAAGCCAAATCTCAAATGGGTAGGGTTATTAAAGAACAAATATTTAGATAGGGAAGAACATAGTATCTTCACTTCTAGACAGCTACTAGGTGGACCTAGGATTTGAAACTTTATCAAGAAGAGCAGAAATTTAATAGTCAACCACCTTACCTGGTAGGTCAAGGAAGGTTGGGAAGCCAGGTTCTGGGAGGATTCTTGGGAGGGGTTCCCAGCTGTAGCAAGAATTGAGGACTTGGCTCCCATTATGAATGTCACCAAGATTGAGTGGGGAGACAAGGTTTGCAATTACCTCTCCTTTCCTTCAGTAGTTAGTGACCTTCCCGCTTGGAAAAGCATGCGGGGTATGGGTTTAGATTTTGGCTTGGTAGTAAAGTTTGAAGAAGAGATGGCCAAGTGTACCATCAGTTTTAGAAGGGGCAAGGACAGGCTAAGATGGAATGCCTTAGCGTCCAGGGAGTACTTGGTCAAAGAAGGATATAGGGCTCTAGTGGACACAAATGATTCCCCAAGCTTGATACCTTCTAAGCTTTACTGGAACAAACAATGTCTTCCTAAGGCAGGTGTCTTTGCATGGATGGCGGCCCAAGGTAAGGCTTTAACAGCGGATAGATTGAGAAGGTTGGGATTTGTGAGTCCTTTGAGATGCACACTCTGTAGAGAAGTGGAGGAAGATGGAGATCATTTATTCCTTCATTGCCCCTTCACCATTAGAGGTTGGTAGTGGCTTTGTAATAGGTTTCAGTGGAGTACAGCGCCTCCCAGTAATCTGTTGCAATGGTTGATAGCCTGGCCCCTCTTGTATCTCAAAGTGATGTTTGGGGGTCTGTGGGTCTCAACACCCTCCATTTTGATTTGAGAGATTTGGAAAGAACTCAATAGGAGAATTTTTCAGGAAAAAGAAATACCATGGCAGTCTCTTCTTAGCAAAGTTGAAATGAGCATAGTGGAAGTAGTAAACTCCAGATTAGCAGATAGAGATCCAGCTCATCTCTTCTTTATAGGTCGGGATGCAGAGATGATGAAAAGATGGAAGGGGCTCTCTTCGACTCTTCAGGTTGGAGAAGGAGGTATCAAAACTAAGGAAGCAAGAAAAACTATTCAATGGTCCCCCCCAGAGGTCGGTTGGATGAAACTAAATTTTGAAGGAGCTTCGTGAGGTAACCCGGGTCCTTCTGGGGTAGGGTGTATTATCAAGAATTCAGAGGGAAAAGCAGTGGCAAAGCTAGCTGTTCCTCTCAGAATTGGTACCAACAATGAGGCAGAGATTCAGGCTTTAATCCTAGGTGTAAGGTTGTGTAGGGATCTCAAAATTAGGAATCTGGAGATAGAAGGGGACTCAATGATTGTCATCAATGGGTTAAGAAGTAAGAGATTAGTAAACTGGAGACTTCAAGCTAAATTGGATCAGGCTCTTTCCTTGTTAGAAGGCTTTGATAGAGTCACATTTAATCATATTTTGAGAGAAGGAAACCAAGAAGTAGATAGGTTGTCCAACATTGGGGCAAATGGGGTCTCAGTCAAAGAAATCTTTTCCACAGAAGGACCTGCTCCAGCTTAAGTAAGGCTTGTGTGGGAGGTTGGGAGGGAACCTTGCCACCTCAGCACGGGTGGCAAGGCCAAGGTAGAGGAGTCAGGTAATCATTGTTTGTAATCGTTTCAAGATGGCACGAGCATAGGGGACGTCGACATTAATTTCCTCAAGTGCCAAGCCTTGGTAGTAGCTGGTAATCATTCCCAGGAATGCCTTTGAGATACTTCAGTGGGCAGATTGGGAGAAGGATATTAGGGATGGTGGTATCTCCATTTCATAATTTCTTTTTCTGTCCGCTGTAAAAATGCCTTCTCACTTCATTGCGATAATCTCGACAGAGTCCATCCACTGTGGGGGGATGGATACCCCAATCAGAATGATCACCAGCAAGAGGCAAATGGCCTTCATTGGCAGTATCACCGACCTCAGACTTCAGAGGATCCTTCGCAGGTCGGATGATCTAATGGTGGGGGCTGTTAGAATGATCCTAGGTAGAGACTTTATGGAGAACGATGAAAGATACCGGGTGGATACAGACATCTCTTCGAGGGTCTTAGCAATACTTCTGGAATTGGATACGGCGAAGGCAGAGGCAGAATCCATTATGAGAGGCATTTTCAATCCAGAACACTTAGGGGATTTGGAAATGACCTTGCAGGTAGCTAGCACTGGTATAGGAATCCCTCATCCAAAGGATTGGAGTCTTCTCGACAATCCTGGAGCAGTGATTAAACTATATCCATTTATTTTGGATGTCAAAGGATTCGATCTTGTGGTGTTGAAGGAGTAGGTGACGGTTGTAGTGGATTACATCAAAAGGGTTCTAGGCTTGGTTGCAGTCGAAGGTTTCCAGTGGGTGGAGGATTTCAACTTGAAGCTAGGTGAATATGATAATTAAGTAGATACAGTGAATAACTATGACTTCATTTTGTATAGTAGAAGCTAAGAAATAGCCAGTCTTAGTTTGTCTATAGCCTCCTATGGTTGTTAGTAGTATTGACCCTACGTGGTCTTCTTATACAAGCTTTTAGTCTGTAAAGGGAGTTAGGTTTGAACATACTGCCAGCCATGAAAAGGCTGAGGAATTGTATCTTTTTGGCAAAACTTTTAATATAGATTATCTATTATGCATAAAAAAAAAAAACTCTCTTGTCATTTATTATAGTATTATAATATAATATAATATTAATTGATAATATTTGACTTAATTTTATTATTAGAATAAATATTTGTTGTATAGACAAATTAGATTCAAATAATGTTATACAAATAATTTTTTTAAAGCTAATATAAATATTATAATAAAATTGTAATATTTATATAAAGAAATAGTATAATTAATTATTGATTGATAATAAACAATGTTTATATTATAAATATGATAATAATATATTTATATTATTACATTATTATGATATTATAATATATGTATATAGTATTATATTATATTTTTGTTTTTATATAATATTATAGTATATTTTTAAAAATCTGAGCCAACGACAAGATTGATGATTGATTTTTCAATAATATTTGTTAAAATATTTGCATATAGACTTAGGAAAAATTTAATATTTGTTTAACGTTTTAAAATATACTCTCTTGTCATTGGTTTATTTTGGATAGAATAATTACTAGATAATAAAAAGTCTGCCACTCCCTTTCCATAAGCCGATATTACCGCCATTATTGTAATGGATGCACATTAATTGCCCTTATCATGTAAAAGTTTTCTCCAATTAAATTAAAGAAAAATAATTTTTCAATTTTGTTATAATATTTGCATCTATACAATTGCAATAACTATTTAATATTTTTTAAAAAGAAAAACTATTTCAGTTCTCATTGGTTGCAAAAAGAATTATTAATAACTAGTCCTTGGTAGAAACTAAAAATATAGAACCGCGGAGCATGAAAAGGTTATTAATTTTTTTATATTGCTGCCTGCCTACACATATCTATCGTTATTATTATCATTTTATATGGCTTCTTGCATAACACCTATATCAATATTTAGTTTTATATTGCTGCCTACCTACACATATCTATCGTTATTATTATCATTTTATATGGCTGCTTGCATAACACCTATATCAATATGTAGATTGAAAAGACAATCTGTAAACTATCTGCTGTTTGTGTGTACATTTTTATTATATAACCAGTTTTAAATCATTTATGCGGGACCAATAATTCAATTTAAATAGAGGTATTCTCTTAGGAACAATTGTGATAACATGAATCCACATATCCTTGTCATCTTGAACTTAACACAAATCTAGGTCAATTTTATTCTGGGCTTTGTGCCTAAATACAATTGTTTGAAAATTCATGTTCTCATAGTTGCTAAATCCACCAAATTAACATAGTGAAGTTTGGACCTAGGATTGCTTCATAATCAAATTTGAATATCCTTGGCATCCAAAAATCTAACATGTTTGTCCCTAGGGTCTTGTGGACTCATCTATATGATTAGATTTTGGTTTACTAGTGATTTTAAGTCCACTATTACATAATCTTCATGTTTGGATTCAAGTAAAGAACTCATAGAGAATTAAGTGTTACTATGTGATTAGCCTATTTCATGCCTACCACCATGACCTATTCTCTACATTACACATAAATTATGACTTGATTAAAATTTAACAACTTATCCATGTTTTAAAATCTATTTTGAGGCCCATTTAAGCTCAAAATGATTGGATTGGCTAGAGTGAACAATATTTATTTAAATGGGACTTAGAAGTTGATTATAGAACTAAATGAAGAACATGATTGGGTTGCCTTAATATTATATGAATGGGATGGTAGATAACCAATCAGACACGAACATGCTTATAACATTCAATTAGCACCATATATTGGAGAAGGTGGAATTACATATACATGATTTGAATATAAATGTTATCCTACAAAATTGAATGTGACAAGATCCTCTATTCTTATGGCAATGGACTTGAAGCTGTCCAAGCCTTTATTTTTCAAGTCTTCATGTTGGAAGTAGATGATAATGCAAGTGGGTAAGTTTATTGATTTTCTCTAATTTGAAATGATCAGGTTTCTAATTGATACTCATGATTATAGATTATCCTATACCATTTATTATCTCATCTACCCATAATAATCAAGCTTGTTGCCTCTAGGACCCAAATACTTCTATAAAAGGAGGATTATTTGTCATTTGAGGTAGCTATAAAAATCATTTTTATTAAGTTATGTTGTTTCAAAACTCTATCTTGTAGTTCCACTATGTGAGACAAATCGATGCATTAAAAGATTAATAGATAAGTTTCTTTGAAATGTCGAGTACTGTTGAAAGGCATCATTATTGGAACAAGAGTATAACAAGTCAGCTCATCGTTACACAGAAGAGGAGGTCAACAGAAATTGCTACGGTCATAGTATTTAATATAGAAATATTGAGTAGAATGGGTGATCTATTTCCAGTTGGCGTTGCTTGCCCCACAAGCTGCGGGAAATCACTGAGAAGGCAGGCATCTGCTAAGTGCTTATTCAACCTATACAATGAATATGTGACACTTCATACACACTGATATATGTGACACTTAATACAAGAAGTCATGTTTCTCTGCCAGCAATTGGGTCGCATGGCAATGGTGATCGTATTTGATTCAAAGTCGACAGTAATGATAACATCTTAATATATGTTTCTTTTTTTTCCGGGACAGAAGCGGACGTAGCAGGCGGGAAAACAGAAAAACGGCGGATTTTTAAGCAAACGATTTTCCCGCTCTTTTTTTCCCGGACGGAAGCGGACGTAGCAAGCCGGAAAACAGGAAAAACGGCGGATTTTAAAGCAACCTAACAGCCAGTATGACGATTTTCCGAGAAGCCTATCGGCTAATTAAATCATAGATCAAAGCTTGTCAAATATAAGGGTATTGAGCTTTTATTTTTTCATATCTGTTGGCTTGTTTTCCAAACAATACAACGGCATTTGATACTTAAAATTTAACAGAAATGTAGTTCTTTACTCGTTTGTCAGTCCACAGTTGGCAATGCTATTTTCCTATAATTTGGTGTTTTGTCATACACGAGTGTTGGTATTGTAATGTGAATAAATGCAAAATTTAAATGTAGTATATAAATGTGGGCATCAAAGATCTATTTGCAAATATCTAGAATTTTCGTCTTCTTGTTGACCTAGAAATTCAACTAATTTATTATGGGGAAGCGATCTTGTAACTCACCATAATGATTTGACACTTCACAAATGGTTGTATTTACAAACACCTTTTGAGAATTTGTTGAATCACAGGGTTCATATTCTCCTAGGTTAAATCCCTAGCAGACCTAGGATGATGTGCTATAATAAATTTGCTATGGTGCTTTCATAAATACTCTATCAATCAAACCCTAATGTGCTCTAATGAATACTCTAATAAATCTACTATGGTGCTCTCATAAATACTCTATTAATCAAACCCTAATGAGATCTAATAAATTTTTCTAATAAATTTGCTATGGTGCTCTCATAAATACTCTATCAATCAAACCCTAACATGCTCCGTTTGGTAACTCCTAGACATCTTTTTCAAAGGAATAAGGGAATGAATTTAAAAACGACCAAGATTACAAGTTAATAACATGTGTGTTAAGTCAACTCTCAATGGCTAGTAAAAATCGTCACCAATAAGTACATTTGAATTTGAATTTTAAAAAAAGAAATGGATTAAATCCACAGATGCATAAGTGCTTAGATTTTCACAGTCCATAATATTAGATTTGAATGCTTTTGGATTTAACTATGTAATACTTATAATTCTATGTTTCAGGATTTAACTGTGTGCTAGTTTTTTCCTCAACGTTTTGGATCACACTCCATGATCCATTATCAAGAGAGTAGAGAGCAAGAGAATAAAAAAACATATATTCTCTTGCTCTCTACTCTCCTGATGATGGATCATGGAGTGTGATCCGAAACATTCATGAAAAAACTAGCACACGGTTAAATCTTGAAACATAGAAGTACAATATTATGGACTAGATATTTGATGTCTACTATGTAATACTTTTTTTTTTTTCCAATCGATGTTTCAGAGAGATCTATCATCTGAATATAGAACCCAAAAAACAACGTAAAATGATAAATTGCAAACGGCAGCTAACCCAACTAATAAACTTTCATTATTACAATTATATAAATCTAATAGTGCAATTATATAAATCTAATAAAATAATGTAAAACTGTTATAACGAATTGTTGTGTAATTATGAATGAAATTAACATGGAATGGTTAACTTGTGGTGCAATAGTGTAAAAATTGGCTAGCCAAAGTATGTGATGATTATCGATTGGGTATTGTAGGGGTTTGACAATAATCACTTGGAATTCATCACACGCACTACGCTTCTACAAAGGTGCCACATAATGTGGCCAATGCTTTGGCAGTGATTCGAAATTTCGTCGTTGTTCTCTTAAAAACTGTGTCATATTATGTCGTATGTTCTTTTTGGTCCTTCCTGTAAGGACGGTGATATTTAGATTCGTGACAATTTTTACTCAGGTCTCTGAGAAGCCCACGCAATCTTCTGAGCTGAGAATAAAATCTAGTCATGAGAAAAAAGACAAAGCCTCGTAGGTGTCCAGACGTTCGTAAGTTCACACTGGAAGAGTTCTATGAGGGCTACCGTTATTTTTTTCATTCAAATCCGGAATTTCCTCTCGAATCAATACTTTGTCTCTATTCTCTCAATTCAGTGAAAGAGGATTCAAATGGTGAAGAACATTACAATCAATTGCAAGGGCCTCCTGTTGTGCAGATCTCAGATTTGGCTAACCCAAATCTGGAATATCTTCTCCAATCAATAACTTTTCTCAATGCAGTGAAAGAGCATCCAGATGGTAAAGAATATTACAATCAATTGCAAGGGCTTCCTATTACAGAGATTTCAGATTTGGCTAACCCAAATCAGGAATATCCTTTCCAATCAATAACTTTTCTCAATGCAGTGAAAGAGCATCCAGATGGTAAAGAACATTACAATCAATTGCAAGGGCCTCCTATTGCAGAGATTTCTGATTTGGCTAACCCAAATCAGGAATCTCCTCTCCAATCAATAACTTCTCTCAATGCAGTGAAAGAGCATCAAGATGGTAAAGAACATTACAATCAATTCCAAGGGCCTCCTGTTGCAGAGATTTCAGATTTTGCTAACCCAGAAAGATTGATGGGTTGTATCAGTAACAGGTTAAAGTATATTTTATGCTTTCTATTAGCTGATTCAAATTCATCTCTTTGCATATTTTTGTGTTTTGCTTTTCTTTATCTTATACAAAAGAAAAGGGTGATATTTTACAGATTTAGGGTTTTATTAGGTCATTTATTTAAAACAATGCTATACTTCTGTATTGACTGGTGATTATTTCTTTTTACAGGGTGATATTTTACAGATTTAGGGTAATATTAGGTCATTTATTCAAAACAATGCTAAACTTCTGTATTAATTAGTGATTATGTCTTTTTACAGCCCGGATAGTCAGGTTAAGAATCACAACGCAGGTATATCATCCTTCTCTTTTTTAATTTTAAAAGTGTCTGTTATGTCTTTTAGTTTGGCTACTGTACTTCTAATAGATGTGTTTCTTGGGTTTGTGCTCTAAATGTAATAGAGGTGTGAGATATCCCAATCCCTAAAGGGTAATGATTTTCTATTACCTGAGTACTGGTTTTTTAAATCTTTTATTATAGGTCACTATATAGAGTACTCCTAATTGATGTGTTTCTCTGCTTGGGTTTGTGCTCTAAATGTAAAAGAGGTGTGAGATATCCCACTCTATTTTAGGTCACTATTTATTGGATAGAAATGAAATTTGTGCAGATGAAAGTGGAGGAGTAGAGAATGTTAAGCAGCCTCCTCATTATCGGATAAGGAAGATAGGAAACACTCCCAGATCTGTAAGGGATTATCTGAGATTTGCAAGAAGCGGCTTTAAAAGTCACCTTCGCCAATACAATGCATGTATGTAACGCTTACATTTCATTACATATTCTGTCTTGTCTTTCCTTTAACAGTAATGTATGTTCACTTTAAAAGCAGAAGAAACAAAGGAGATGGCTCAAGAAGAATAGAGGCGTAGAAGTCTGTCAGGAATGTCTGGTCATAAAGATTCATTTAAAACGCACAGTTTTGTTGAAAATTTTGGACACAAGAGCTAGTGAGAACTGCTCTGTTGCAATATGTTAATTTAAGACTTGATTTTGTATGCTGGACAAAGGATTTGATACATATATGTGATTTGAAACCTTTTCGAAGTTAAAGATTTTATTTCTGACCGCCTATATGCTAACAGCTAAATGTTATTGAAAAAAAATCATCATCTCTCTTCGTTACTGCTCGATCATGATATCTAACTTCGATGTTTTAATTACTAGTTGGTGAGATGTAATTGCACAGTTCATTATATATATATATATATATAACAAATTAATGTGTATTCTATATATATTGGTAATGGTGAAATTTGTACACCTGTTATTTTCCATTTAGTTTTGTGTTTATTTAGAGGAAACCTGTTGATATATGTATATATGGACAAATAATGGAACTTATTGTGAAGTTGGGCTCATTCTAATAATCTTTTATTCATTTGTATTTATACATATGCTTCTATATATTGACCTTATCCTAGGGTTTATTACACTCACTTATACACCTACCTCTATATAGCAATTAGCTAATTGGATATGACCATTTGCCCAAGTAAGATCATTTTAGTGGGCATGAGGTTGACCTAGTCATACACTTGGAGCTTTCTTTTTTAAAATTCAAAATTAAAATTTAGTTAAATAAGCTCCTTTATTTTCCCTCTTTGAGCTGACCAAGTACACATTTAGTGAAATTTGATGCTCTATATTGACATTCAATGCATTCTTTCTAATCATCCAAACATCATTCAAAATGCTCTCATTCTAAAGCATCAAAAGAGCAATCAATAGAGACACATTTGGACTTGGTGCATTAAAAGGAATGATGATTTTGCATACATCATCTAAGTAGGCTTCCTTACTAGACATTCCAAATTGATACACATTTTTTAGGGTTGAACTAGTCGAACTTGTCTTCCTACGATGAAACAAGAACCCTTCCAAGGTATTTGTAAATACTACCAATCCTCATGTACTAGGAGAGAGTATAGAAAGTGTAGGTTTACCAAATGGGCAAAAAAATAGAATTTTACATTATGTGGGGTTAAGTTTGGACTCAGATGATAAATCCTTAACTACGACCATGCCCTAGACTTACAAACTCAACCTTTGACAGATCAGAGAACTAGTGTAGAATTTAAGGCAATTCTTTTGACAAAGACATTGCATTTCTATAACTGAAACAATGCATATTTTGGAATCTTCTTTAAGGCCATTTTTTCTTCTATCATTGAGCTATGTTACCCCTTCTATGGAATTTACTTTCCTAAAACAGATGTTGCAAATTATTAGATTATTAGTCCCTATTGTTATTAATTAATTTAGGTTAATTGTGCTTATGTCTATGCATCTAATTAGATTAGCTTAGAATAAACATGAATGAAGTTCATTTTCCTTTACATTTTTGGTAGACCCATTCAATCCTACACTACCTAATCTTATTTTAGGATTTTATGATGAATATCACAATTTCTATATTAAAATATAAAAATATAATACACTAGTTTACATAAAAGGTAGGTGGAATAAAATATTCTTTCTAGGGTTCCTCATTATGTTAAGGGTTTAAGATATGTTCTAAGAATCTAGAATTCATAAGCTGAATGCAAGTATCAAAATCTAAGTAGATTGATTAGGCAAGTAGTCGAGTACATATAACATTGTGTAACCTTGAGTTAATGGGAGTCAATCCCATAACTTAAGGAGATCTCAAGTAGAGGTGGCAACCTGCAAAAGACAAGTGGAGTCAAAGAGTTTGAAGGAATCTTCATAACTGCCACACACCTAGCTGAGGTGTCTTATGCCATTTGCAAAATATGAGGCTTCCAAATGTGGCCAAATGAAAGCCAAATGAAGCCAAATGAAGCCAAATGAAATGTGTACACTAATAGCCCCCCTTAAGCACAACTTAGGTGGGTGAAAAAAGATGGGTCCCAGCAAAAAGGCCTGATGAGGTACCCATGTACAAAGTATTCTCTCACAAATGGAGAGAAAGGAGAAAACCCAGTGGGAACAAAATTCCTCTCCAAAAAAGAGAAAGAGAAGTATTTAAGAGCTTCTAAAAATATGTCCCTTGATGATAGGTACATGATGATGAAGAACTCCTGAAGCATGAAAAAGTTGTAAACTCTATTGATGATGTACTGGTGTATGCTTAAATCAGGGAATCTCCAAGAAATGTAGATCAAGATAAGAGATACAAAAAACTGCATGAGTGAACATACGAACACTACTCAACCAATATACACAAAGTCAATCAAACTCTGTGAAGTCAAAAATACAGATAGTACTGTGATTAGGAGTACTAGAATCTCAAAATGTGATCCACTGAGATAATTCCCCATACGAGAGATCAAGATGAAGGATTTAAGACCTTCAGAAAAGTAGATTCCTCCACTACTTCATTGAAAGAAGCATTAGCATAACACATCATAGTCCCCCCCTTAATGCTAAGAGAAATAAGAAGACCAAATGAAATTAGGAGTGTGCAAGGAATGTAGAGATGTACAAGAAACTGAGAAAGGGTGTGCTCCAAGACACATTCACATGAGGTGAGAATCACAAGGATCCATTGTTTTGATGGTACAACCCCCCATTACACTTTATAATTCAGTGTAAGTACAAATTTCCCAAATTCTCTTCACACATTCAGTTTTGTGGCACTTTATAATAGTAGTGCATTTACAAACTTATTTTTTATTTGAGTATTTACAAGTTTTTTGACACAAACTATTTGGAAAACAATTCAAAGTTCCTACTCTACAAAACCAATAGAGGTGAGTGAAGAAGTGACAGAGGGCTTTGAAGTCACAAGTGGAACATCATCTTCACCTAATGTAAATTGCAAAAAGATGAAGTTGCAATCGAAGTGACAAATCTTTGCTACTACAATAATATATCAACTTTGAGAGTCTCGAATTGAGGCTGTAGTGGCTGTGAACTCAACTATTTTATTAGAATAGGTGAGTTGATATGTAGAAAGGAAATTCTTTAACAATTCAGGAATGAATAAAACATTGTGTATATATCCATTACCTAGTTTTACAGTTCCTTGACCACAAACAATATAATAAATACCTTCAATCAAGATTTTGAAGGTGTTGGAAGGATTGATCAACACAAAAACCTCAGAGTAAGGTGACATATGATCAATCGCACAGGAGCTAAGAACCCATTTGTTTACTTTAGATTTTTTTGAAGATGCCATAGGTTTAGCTATTTACCCCCTTGAAGATTATGTGAGCCCAAATTGCTAATTACCCCTTTTTAAACTTTATGTTAGTTCAAATATTACAAAAATCCTAGATATAACCCCTAGATATAAGTGGCACTTTATAAGTTGAGTGCTTGTTTACCCCTTTGCATGATTCCGCCCAATTTGTAAAAGAACCTTAAATTTCTTCAAAACAATTTTTCCCTAGATTTAATGTGTAATGCCCCGACCCAGAACCCTAAAGAACAGCTTAACTATGCATATAAAAGACAACACATTTTTTTTTTGAAAGCAATAATAACACAATGTAATCAATATAACCAACCAAGCAAGTTAATCCTTATTCTCTAGGGTACACAGGACTGCATCACTAGAACTAGCATAACCAAAATAACATTCGCGAGTCGAATTGAAACCAAGAGCATAAGAGAGTCAACACATAACTACCTTTATCAGTAAGACATCAGATAACGACATCAACATTTAGCATAAATGATTTCAATAAAAGAATTACAATTTCATTACAATAAAATACATCAGTACAATGATCACACTATTGCATCTGGAATACATTTAGAGGTATACACCAATAAAATAATACAATGCTCGTCAGATATACTAGGCAGAATAAGAACACAACTGTCTGCCTCTCAAGTGGAACAAGATCAAGACCTTCTACCAGATAAGGCCCCCACACAAATGAATATAGCAAAGGCACCAAGGAGATAAGCACAACCACCCAACCATGTGGAACCCAAAGGCCCACCCCTTCGTGCTAGGAGATGACAATAAGATCCCTCGACAAGAGTAGTCGGCCTGATAAAGAAATAAGAGATACTAGAACCACAAAAGACTACAATATCACATAAGATAAACATAGACAACTAACCAAAGGCAACCACTCAAAACAAGACACGTAACAACAAGGGATTTGCTAGACTGCAGTAGATAGGAGTGTCATCACGAGGTTTGTCATGGGTTGTCCTGGTAGGCTTTCCTAGGCCCCGGACCCCAATCATGGGTTGTCCTGGCAGCCTCTCCCGACCTCCAGCCCCCATACAATCTCACGCGGAATCAACATACCTTTCATGTGGACAAGGTAGTTGATCTTGCCATTCCAGGCCTTCCCATCTCATCTCAAGCCTAAACGAGCACTTGAGCCATGAGTGAGGCATCCAATTAACTTGTTAGATATGTTTACTTCCCAACCCCCATAGGTTCATAATTTAGATTATCACTTGATTAGGGAAACTCTCACATGGGTTGTCCAGGACACCACTTTGGGCTCTGGCCCCCATTGAGAGCCACTCCCCTAACTGCATCTAGAAGAAACCCCATTCACAAGCATATCAAAGGTAATATAACGAATGCAAGGTACTACCCTCTTGCATTTCCATTATGAACATAGAACAATATAACACATTTGCACCAATCAGCTCCTATGTGGGAACACACATACACTTCCAAAGCCCACAAGTCGACTTCTACATTAACAACATTAAGCCCACCATGTCAATTAACAAGACTATTCTCAAGGTACTTCACATTCATGACATGGCTCCCAGCAAAAAGAATCTTAACTTTCCCCGAACTAACATTTCGGACTTACAAGACAATCTTCATTGTTTAAACTCCAATATAAGCAATACCTAGAATAGTAATACTAGTTAAATCTACATCAACATGGAATATCTGATATAATAGGACTATAAGACCCACTCAAAAACATGGCACAACAAGAACTTGGCCACTAAACCTACGCCCCATGATCTCAAACAATATGAGCAAAGCTCACGAATACATCGACTACATACCTAGAAAAAAATAAAATAAAATAAAAGAAATAATAATAATCCCCTGCACTGAGCATACTAAGCTAAACTTATATTCAATCATATAAATCTTAAACAAATAAAATTACCATTACCTCTATATTCCAATTAAGGTCCTTTATAAAAGAATATATTTGATCAATTAGACCTTTATGAAGAAGTGCTAATGTAAATCTAGATTGAGATAAACTTAAGAGGAATCATTTATAACTATTCCTATAATTCAAAAGTTATAATGCTCCCTACCAAGTTGACAAGACTCTCTTTCCCCACATAAATCTTTTACAATCATGGCATGAATAAGAAACAAACATTAATCTAAAGCCTCCGAAACTTACCTGACTCTACTGCGACCACTAATATGACATTCACAAGACTAACTAACCAATTATCTTAAACCCATCCAAACACAGAGTTTTTGTTCCATCACCCATCTATCTTAAAATTATAAAGGAAATATTGACTGAGATTAAAGCTAACAATGCTCAGATTTATACCCACTAAATCAAAAAACAAAAGTAAGCATATGTAAATAAACTCAAACTAATAAAATCAAGTAACCTATCAATGGCTTTATTTAGTCATTAGATGTCAACTATTCTTTATCTCTCTAACATACGTGCCTTCTATTCTAATAGAACGATTACCATTCTACAAGCATTATAAGCAATGAAATAACCTTCAGTAGCAGCATTAGAACAAAAGAATGAATTTCTTTAAACGTTGCAGATGAGGCGAAAGAAAGATAGTCCAAAAGGGATAACTTAACACTTATTTCCTAAAAATGAACGCGAAGATAGACGTTACATGCCCCCCCATGGTTACAGAAATGATGGGAGAAACAACATGTGATCGACGATAATAACTGACAGAGAACGGATGGTACACCATACTAACTAGGTAGCTAATTTAAAGTGGCAGAACAATAGAATTAATGTCCACTACAACCGGAGATGTAATTCTCTAAGACAATAATCGTGGCTTAAACCTAGAAACGCAGAAAAGAAAATGGAGACATAGCGAAACCGTAGATGCACTTCTGAGGAAATAAGCACTCACTGAAACAATCATAACTATCTGCTCTTACTAAAGTCGACAACTTGCACTTACTAAACTGAATCATCATGCACTAAGAACACATAGCGAAACTGCAGATGGAAACGTCATATAGCAAACCTCAATGCGAAAATGCAGGTTAACATTGAGGAGATACCACATTTGTTTGGCAGAATAGGAGATAACCTCACAGATTGACAATAAAAAAAAGAGCAGTAACAGAAGGGATAGAACAAGATAGAATCGCTAATCTAGGTCAGGATCTGTCAAAAAGGCCAGCAAATTGGGCAGAGCGGTAGGGAGCGTTAAATATGCTCAGAGTGACATGCACGCAGAAATTGCCTATCTAAACAGGTAGCCTACAACTAATGGTTGGTGGCACTGCTAGACTAGAAAGGGAATCGCTCAAAAAGAACGGTGAGGACAAGCACCCAACTGCTTTAGTGATCAACGCGGCCAGACACTTAGCTTTTAAAATTTGGCCTTTCTACGAGCATAGGAGGCAGTCATTAAAAGGTTTAAAAGTCAGGACAAAAATTGCGATAGATGTGCTGCAAGAGTAGTTGCTCCGTCCAGGCAGAAGCGCTGTTTAAACTTTGCTTTCTACAAGTGCATGCAGGGCTGTGATCTATCCCCAAATGACTATGGAAGGGCGACAGGGGTGCGATGAATAAGACTGTGGGGAGATTTGATCAAGGACAGAGGAGTCATACAATCCCTGATCAAAGAAAGATTATTTGGGTCATAAAAACACTATGAGCACAAACAGATATAATGAGTAAGCTATTGGGCTTCCAAACAAAATATAGAGCTACCGGAATAGCGTCTAACACACAAATCAGTTGACAATCTCCGTCATGCATGCAAGTTTGGGTCTAGAAAACAAATAAGGGCTGGAGCAAGGAACTGCATCACGGTACCAACTATATTAGAAGACATGCAAACAAAAAGTAGAGGCATGGACAAGGAATGGAAACCGATGAACGTTGCCTCAGGGGTTCATTATCAGATCAAGCAAAAGAAAATTTTAAACCTAAGATGATATGCATTACGGATACAGACACACAATCCCAGAAAGAAGCAATTCGAAGACACAGTCGCATTATAAAGATAAAACTAGAAGAAAGTGGAACCTGGATTCAATGAGTGTTGCCTTCCTCCAAAAAATAGTTTCTCCAATTTTTTTCTCTCCCAAAAACATCCTCTCCCCTCCCTAAAACATGCTCAGCCTAGAAACACAAAAAATGTACTTTCCGTTATTGACCACAATTACCTCACCACAAAATTTCCACTACCCCGCCAACAGAACAAATTCATAATTTTGAAATATATCATACCAGATTCTCTGACAGCACTAAATATTAAATCTATTATTCACATAAAGAAGGAATATTTTTATTTTCATGCACATAATGACTTCCAACAATAAAGTACATATATCATACCAGATTCTCTGACAGCACTAAATATTAAATCTATTATTCACATAAAGAAGGAATATTTTTATTTTCATGCACATAATGACTTCCAACAATAAAGTACCATCTAACACGAATATAAAATTTACCTAAATATTATCATTTAAACTCATGAAATCCTTCGTTCACTAAAGTGGACTTATAACTCCTGTTTTATAAAACAACTTTACTCAAGCAATAACGTGCAAATACAAACCAAACACCCACATATCAAACAAGATAGACGACTGCACTAGAAACACTGACCACCCACCTAACCAACCAACCCAACAGAATACAGAACAAGACAACTCATCCTCTTCGAGGATGATACCAAGCTAAGGGATCTTCTGGCATCTCCAAACCACAATTCTCCATTGGGTATAAGGCACGCTCAGACCTGCTAGTTCAGGTGGAGTCGATGCCAGGTACCTGCAGCCAATGAAAAGGGTCGAACGTACATATGTATACATATAATCATCAAATTGACACACTGTGGAAGGGAGTTGCAACGTTGCAGGGTACTCACATGTGAGTAATACGACATTGTCCCTTCCACCAATCACATCATAATTAATTACAAATATATAAAACATCATGAAATAAGCATATGTTAAAATTTATCCACAAGATCAATTAAGTTTGTAACTATCCATAAAATAAGACCATAGTTCAACCAGTATCATCAGAGCAATAATCAGATGTCTAATAATCTCATGAAGCATAGCTCTATCAAATTAACTAAACACCTAATTAATCATAACATAAGCATAAGCATCAGAACGTCATCCAAGAAAACATAAACAAATGTCATCCCCAATTGTCAAAATAAGACCATCAGAAAATACCATCAAGTCTAACCAAGAGGATCTAACTAACAATAAATCAGAAAACCAAAACAAGGGGCACTACATAATGACCCCCCTTTTTGTAGTTTTACTTTTTGCATATCTTTCAAAAGCCTTGGCAAAAAAAACAAAAAAATAATATGGTGGCCCAAAAATACAAAGCCCTAATTAGGGCAGGGGCAGAATTAGGATAGAATGTCCAATAAAATGTTAAGAGAAAATAACAAATAGGGGAGATGAGAGGAAATGGTGGCCATGCTTCTTGTGCCTCTTCGTGCTTTCTTCACACCTCTGTGTGAGGCTGTTGCAGGGGATGTCAGGCAATGCAGGGTGTAGTTAACCTCAGAGAAAAAAGAAGTTGTGGCGGCCTGTTTGCTGCTATGAGCATTTTTTGCTTTGCAAAAAAATACTTTCAAATATAGAAATAGAGGTTCCAACTCACATTATTCACTCAAAGAGGCCTGCAGTAGCTTGCCATGAATAAACATGCCTTCAATCCATCCTTTCTGCCTATGCAAGGCAATTTGAACACCTTTGGGCTATCATTGATCCCTTCATGCCTCTCTTATACACAAAATCCAATGAAGTTATTTATGGAAATGGCAGCCAATTTGACCTCCAATCGTTCCACCTTGGGAAACAAGGACCTCCTTTGTACAAATGAAACAAATTGCTTTCCACAAGAGTGGCACCCTATTGAAGCATCACTTCAGTGAGTGCTGGGAGCATGGATAATTCTAGTAGCCCCAAACAAGAATAGGCATTTAGGCATTTTGGGCATCAGCCTCTTGCAGGGACTGCGTTTGTAGGCCTACATGGTATGGAAAATGTGCCTTGCAATCCACCACCCTCCAAACCATGGGAAAAGTCCTTCGTTGGTGTTGGGCACCCACCCTTTTCGCAAACCCTCTACAAATGACACTGAAGATAGGTTTCAAGAGATGAATCTACCAAATAGAGCATGGGTTCCTTAATGGGACACACAACCCACAATTGAGCCTCTCCACAGGCTGATTTTCTCAGACATGGGCCTCAAGAAGATCATGGGAACAATTTTGCCCTTCAATATGAACTGCCACACAAACAATGAATAATTAACAACCTTAAAATGGCTCTGATACCATCTAAGAATCTAGAATTCATAAGTCTAATGCAAGTATCAAAATCTGAGTAGATTGATTAGGTAGCCTTGAGTAACCTTGAGTTAATGGGAGTCAATCCCATAACTTAAGGAGATCTCAAGTAGAGGTGGCAACCTACAAAAGACAAGTGGAGTGAAATAGTTTGAAGGACTCTTCATAACTGCCACACACCCAAATGAGGTGTCTTATACCATGTGCAAAATACGACGCTTCCAAATGTGGCCAAATGAAGCCAAATGAAATGTGTACACTAATATATGTAATTTTCTATGTTTACATCCTATTTTCATATTTTATCTACCTTTTACACATTTGTAGTAATCTTTCTTTTGAGGGTTGGTGCTTATTTAAATATACTTCAGTTTTATCACCTACCTACCACATGTTGATGGTTGTTTTTGCACACAACTTAGATAAAACACTAAGTATCTTATCTCTCTTGAAAGGAATCAAATCCCAAAGAGATAGAAAATGACTACCCCAAGGTCTATATAGCCAGGTCTTGGCCTTCACAAGATAACTTAGTTGTATTATGTTCTTTGTGTTTCCAATCAAGGGGCCTACTTGTATTAGACAAACTTTAAAACACAAGGTTAAAAGCACATAAACCAATTAGTTTCCAGATTTAGCAATGAATATACAAATTGATCCAAACATATATTGCTCTAAACTATATCATTTCAGCTCATAACCAATAATAAATCAACTTGTATTTATGAAATATCAACTCTATAACATCAATCTATAAGTCTAAAAACCTATTCTAACTCTACAGTAACTAGGTCTAATAAAAAAGTGCAAAAGCAAGGCAAGATAGAGAAAGGTTACTAAGAAAACTAGAACTAAATATTAAACAAATTCCATCATTTCAGCCTCAACAATGGATATACAAGTTTGCGAACACATTTAACTATCCTTGATTTGATCATGGAAACCCAACAATCAAGTTTCAAGGAGGTGCAATCATCAATGGTGAATTTGTGGGTGTTTAGGCTAACCACACAAGGTAATTTACAATTAGAAAATTAATAGTGTTATGAATACTTTGCAAACTCATCAAATACACATGTATCTTCAGCTAAAAATAAAAGAAGTACCTAACTTGATGTTTAGAAACCATGAAACAAACTTTTTATGATGACAAGTTCAATGAATCTCAACAATTTCTATTCACTATCTTGACTAGAAGCCATGAATCAAACTTGTATTAAGCTCAAAAGATTGATAAAAATCAACAATTTCTAAACTTAGTGTAGAGAAAACCATGAAAAATAAAGAATTAATATGTATTTGTTGTCAAACCCCAATAGTACAATTATTTTTCAATGTGTTTCAATGAGTTTTTCTTAAGACAACAACAAGAAATCAATAGTTCATCACCAATTCTTCATGGCTGTCTTAGGGTTTTTGGGTTGTCAAAATTTAGTTTTAGGACTATTTTTTGACTATTTTAGGTGAAACAATTATTGTATTTTTTATTTAGGATACTTATACAACATTGTCCTTCAAGTCCTTTAGCCAATTATAAGTTTTTTCTCAAGGTTTTGTGGCTTTTATGACTATATACACACTGTTGTTTGACTATGACAGCAATAGGTAGTTTTGGAACCTTGTATGAATTGTGTTCTTTTCACCCTTGCATGGAATGATTTTGTTGACTTACAACTAATGGTTTTACTTTATTAGTATGTCATGACCTTCATCAAACCCTTGGTCTTCTAAAAAACCCAAAACTAATGATAATGACATGATAAGATCTAAGCATACCACATGAATGCATTCATACATTTAGTCATCTTGACACCTCCTAAGCCTCTACAAATATGATGGATTATACTCTTAACTTTATATATGAAGATTAAGCAATAAATAAACTTGAATGGGTAATCAAAATCAACCCCATCCTCTAAATCAATAAATGTCATTCCTTTTTAAGAGTCCACAAGGCATCAAAATGCAATGACTCAACCATGAAGGACTTGTCAATATGACTATGATCATGATAAAATGAGACAAGACCATTCACCACAACTCCATGAAAACTAAGAACCAAATGAAACTGGTAGAACTCTATAAAATTTTCCAGGTTCCTGTGTTTCGCCCAAGTCTTGTGCCTCACCTAAGAGTTTGTTGCCTAGGGTTTCTGCTTACAGCAATAAAAATTTTCCTAAGGGGCTAAGACCCTAAACGCTAGTGTTTCTATACAATCAAATTTGGCCCTTTGTTATATTTTTACATTGACTAGTTGTAGCCTATAGTAGGTCCTTTAAGTTATAACCTAATGTATCGGGTGATGTTCTTTACCAGCCCTATGCCTTTTGGCCACTGCCTATTGCCCGTGTTTTAAATTTTATCAATGTGCCTAACTGTTGAGTCGACCCCTTAGTGAAGTCGTGGCCCCCCTTTTTCCCTAGTAGACAAATGATGTGTTTAAAACATGTGTTTTATTTTTGCCCTTCAACACTAAGTAGAGCACATGGCATGTTTTCATTGATTCTACCATTCCATAGATGACTTTTCATAGAACAATGAAATGGCCGCAGAATAGCGGTAGAAACACATGTGTCAAGCCCTGATCCATTTATACAACAGGTGCCATTGGTGGGTCCTTTGAGCACTATGTGGTGACTTTATAGAATTTCTTCCTTTCCATTGAATTCTTCTAAAGGACCAAGAAGTGTGGAAGAGTGACACCTGGTATTAGTAACACATCATAAGTCCGAGTGTCACAGGGTAAAACATCATGTGTTCTCTAGCAGGAAATATTGGAGGTATGAGTTAGCTACTGAATTAGGTTGCAGGTCTTCTGTGGTGCGTGGCCTATCTTTTAGTAGTTTGCTCCATGCCATGTGGCACAATCTAATAGTTTCCTTGATTATGTGGATCTTTATCTCAGCATAGATCTTTATCTCCAACTAGATCTTACCACTACGAAAGTGTGAAAAATGACCTAGTGGTTGTTATTTGACTTTTCTTCTTAGCAGTATCACTGAGATAGCTGTCCAGGTGGAATGATCTCATTTGTTCATGCTCCTTTTGTATAAATGATGGGGATTTATTCTCTTGTTGACCACATACTCAACGTCGATTCAGATCCTCTGTCATAGTGATCAATGATTCATTTTTAAATTCTAGAGATAAGGTGATGATATGTAATAAAAGATACACTAGTACTGAAATGGCTTCCCAAGCATGCGTTGAGTCTTCATTGCCACCATTACAAGGGGATAGACATGCCTGAGAATTTACAGGATGGTGGAATTGACTCTTGGGGATTTGTGTTCTGGCACGAAGGGATTTTTCACTTGCTTGGTGGCATATTTTGAAAAGGTAAATTTCCTGAAATGGAATTTAATACTAAAACCAAGAAAACTGATTTAGTGGCCTCATTACAGAAAGTGACATTTACAGTTATGCCAGGGTATGTGATATCAATGTCAGGGTGAAGTACATTATATCTCTTCCTCTTCTGGCAGAATTGGGAAATCATCAAAAGATTTCCATTTATAACCAATATGCCATGAAAAAATATTGATAAAATTGATCAAGGACATATATGAGTGTGGGAATTATATCTAAATTCTCTATAAATAGGTTCCTTGAATGATATTTTAGTTCCTTTAATTAGATCAGTTATCAACATGAGGGGCAATAAAATAATGGAGACATGCATAATAAGGCATTCTCGGATTGGGTGCCAACAAATTCATCAAGCATCTTTATGCATCACTTGCATAGTAAAACTCTAGTCTTGTTCAATCATCTAGTGGCTTGAATGTGATTAACATATACCTAGTTCTTCACCCTTTGCCTTGAAATCAAGCCTCATTTTTCTATTTAGCACAACTCCTTTTCAATAATTATCCAAAAGACTAAGGTATAACAAATTCTACAAGGCACATAACTGTAGGACTAGGCAACACGAGATAGACTAAGGCCACATAGCATGCCTATATACTAGATTTGGCCACAAGGTATGACCCTACCATCATAAATACTAATCTCTTATCATCTCTATCACAATATTCTAAACTTTGTAACATATGAACAACTAAGAGCTATTAGGAAAGGATATTTTTGTAAAACATTTTGTTCCTTCCACATGCGAATGTTCAATTCAAGGGACAATGAACAATTCAAATGTCTCTCCAAAGAATGTATCTTCCTTTGTTGTAATGCATAAAATCTGTTCTTTAGGTAGCTCTATCCTTCCAAGCTCATCCTTTACTCATGGCTCTCCAGCTTCCAAACAAAAAATAGAAATAAATCAATAAATTCAACATTTTGAAATGACACTCTAATTTATTATTAGTTCTTAAGAAAGATAATATAAGAATCATATTGTCTTTTAACTTTTTATTAGTCTTTTTAATACCAAACCAATTACATGTTGTAACCTTTTAAGTTAATATTTTCTTTTCATGCAAGCTATGTTGGAATGTGGATACTCTAACAAAATGTGGGGTGTTCTCATGGTTAGTTATTAATAATAGAATTCTTACTAGGATTGATTAGTTATTCTGACTCTTCAAGGGAGTTGTAGTCATGTGACAAGTGTACAAAGGAGGATAGGGCTCATGTGTGACCGTGTACACAAACTTTTATTTAATAAGTTCATATGCGATTGTGTACACAAAAAGAGATATTAAATGAAAGTTGTACAACCACACATGTTTCAAGTGAGAGGTGGACAAGTGTTGAAATGTGATGAAAGGTGAGGACCTAATTCAAATATATTATTTGAATTAGTTGGAAAATTAATTATATAAATAAGATTTATTTAATTAATTGGAAATTGGGATTATGAATGTGAAATTAATTAAATAAATAAAATTTATTTAATTAATTGGTTAAGTGGGATAAGGATGGGATTGTGAGTGTTAAATTAATCAAATAAATAAAATTTATTTAATTAATTAGCTAATTTTTTGGTTTATGTTAGAGTTGACTATTTAAAAAATTATAATAAGTTTTTTACCTTCTTGTAAAAAAATATAATAAGTTTTTGAGATATTTAGATTAAATTATTGAAAATATTTCATTAAAAACTAATTATTAGAGCTGACATATAAAAATAATTACACCAAATGAGTGATCTAGTGGCAGTAAGGTACATAAAAATAAAATAGAGCTGACATAGTTTTTTTAAGCCTAGATAGTTTATTAAATCAATGACGAAAGAAGTTTAATTGGTAAGGGCACTATGCAGCCATTTTTTTGTTTTATCTTGCCAAATGAATTTATGAAGTGATGCAATGCTGTTATTATTTATAGAAGGTTAGATTAGGCATCACGTATTATTATTGCACTTAAAGTGCACCTTAAATTATCCAACGTATAAATTATAATTTATTTAATATTCTTATTTTTTGAAAACCAAGGCTAAATTATTAAATAAATTCTTTAATCTTTAAAAGCCACAAAGAAAAAATTAATTCTTGTAAAAAAATATAATAAGTTTTTGGTATCATTTAGATTAAATTATTGAAGGATGGCGTTCGCGTGCTCTACCAGCCGAGCTAGGGCGCCCGTGCCCTAGCTCGTTCTCTGTGTGTTGCTCGCTTCTGCGTTGGGGGGGGGGTTTGAAGCTTTCGGGGTGGTGGTGGTGGGTTTTTTTCTTTTCTGGAGGCCTTCTTGCTGCCGTTTGGGTGGCTTGTGGGTGGAAGGGTTTTGATCCTTCCCTTGGGGTCTTGTCTTTTTCCATTTCTTGCAAACGTGTCCTGGGGGTTTGCATGCTTGCTGGGGATCTTGTTTTTTGCTATGCAGGGTGGGGAAACATCTGGGGCTAGCCCCAAATTGGATTTTCGATCAGCAGTTGGTTCGAAGCCTTCGGCGCATGGAGTGAATGTTTTTGATAATACGCTATTTTCTTCAGAGATGGAGATGAATGATCTAGGATCGGTTAGTGGTTCCTGAATAACGAAGATTAATGGGTGTTTAGAAAGATGCAAAGAGTGATTGAAGTTGATTATCCCTATGGAAATGCTTGCAGATGATATTGAATACTATTCAAGGCACTCTTTTTATTGCAAGTTCATGGGTTTGAGAGTCTCGCTGCAATTTTTGGAATCCTGGGCTCAGCAGACTTGGATGCCGGAGGGGGAGATGGAGATTAGGCTCCTTGTGAACAACTTTTTTATGGTCTCTTTTGATTGCATGGCAGATCGGAATAAGGTCTTCGAGGGTGGCCCCTATTTTTATAACCAGGTGGGTTTGTTTATCAAGCCATGGCATGCTGGCTTCAACCCGACTGAGGCATTACCGAGTCGGATCCCAGTTTAGGTTCGGTTGCTGTGGTTTCCAATTGAGTGTTTGCGGGATAACGTGTTGCATTTGGTGGCTTCAATGCTCGGTAAACCTATTGGGTCTTCACAACAGATGTAGTATAAAAAGGTAATGACTTTTGCTCGTATCTGTGTAGAAATTGATTTAAGCAAGCCACTGCTAGATTCTATTGAAGTGAGTGCTGGATCATATACTTGGGTGCAACAGCTAGATTACGAAAACCTACCTTTTCGGTGTCGTCTTTGTCTTGAATATGGTCACTTGTAGCGTAGGTGCCCTATGGCTAAGCCTGTGGTGCCCCAACCTTCTCAGCCTTCTCGTAATCCACCTAGGGCTGATAATGGTAAGGAGCCTATTCCAGGTGATGGTAATGGAGATGATGGCTATGTCCCTATTAAGGCTTGCAATAGGAATCGAGGCCAGAAGTGGACCTTGAGGGAGAGACAGGTTGATGAAACTTTTAATAGGTTTGAGGTGTTAGATGATCTCAGCCAGGGGGAAGTGAATCCGGGGTTGCTGAACTTGGATCAGGGAACTTTGGGTACAGGACAAGATGGGCCATCATTGGAGGCCATGCAGGTTGTGCAAGAGATTGGGGTTGGGCAGATGGATATGGATCAATAATTGATTGTCCAGACTGAACAAGAATCTTCTATTGGAGCTTCGAAGAGTGGTGGAGGTGGTTTCCCATTGCCCCTGAAAGGAGGCAAGAATGTGGGGAAGAGCTCTTTGGCCTCCTCTATTTTGGGTATTTAGCAAATTAAACTAAAGAAAGGGGTTGGTGACAGGACTTCTGAGCTGGGAAGGAAGAAGGATATGGAGAAGATTAAATTAACTGGGGAAACTTCGGTGGATTTAGGGTCAGTCAAGACTCTAGACTCACATTTTTCATGCCCCCAGAAATGATTGTTCTCTCATGGAATGTAAGGGGCTTGAACAGTGGCCCTCGACAAAAAGCTGTTCGTGATTTGGTTCGGAATCATTCTCTGGATGTTCTTTTTCTTCAAAAGACTAAATTATCTATAGATAATATGTTGGCCATGGCTCCTAAGCTGTGGAAATATGGTGAATGCCAGTGTATGGGGGCTCTTGGTGCTTCTGGAGGGGTGGCTTGCTTTTGGAACCCTCGGAAGATTTTCCCTCTCTGGTGGATGTCCTCTAGATCCTCTATATCCCTAGTCGCCTCTTGGTATGAGATTGGTGAGTGTATTCTCCTCTCTAATGTGTATGCTCCTGTTGAGTTTCCGGGTAAACAACTTCTATGGTCCCATCTTCATTTTGTTCATAGCTTAGCTCCTTACCATCCATGGGTTATGGCTAGCGACTTTAATGCTATTGTGGAGTTGTCTGAGAAAAGAGGTGGTATTCCTAGGTTGGAGCCTTCTGCTCTATTATTTAGAGATAGCATTTCTAAATTAAATCTTATTGATGTTCTACCAAGTAATGGTCGCTTCACTTGGAATAATAGATGAATTGGTGAGAGTTGTGTTGCTGAGAGGCTTGATCGATTCTTGGTTTCTTGTTATTGGGTTGGAGACTTATGGTCCACTCGATCTGAAATTCTTGATTGGAGAGGTTCTGATCATTGGTCTATTAAGCTTAGTATTATCTCTGCTCGGGGACCTTGTTCTCCCTCATTCAAGTTCTAGATTATGTGGTTACGGGATCCTACTCTTCATGAACATGTGGCTGAGTGGTGGCGGATTGGTGGACCAACTTTTGGTACGACAATGTACACATTCTCCAAGCTTCTTTAGTTTCTCAAATATCAGCTTAAAAGGTGGAATCAACGATGTTTTGGTAATATCTTTCATGCTAAGGTTGCTGCCCAGGAGGAGTTGAATAATATTATGTGGTTGATTCATGAGAATGGGGCCTCTGAGGATCGTCTAAGGGAGGAGGCTAAGACTTTGAAAGTGGTTGAGGAAATTGAATTACGGGAAGAAATCTATTGGAAGCAAAAGGCCTAGGTTGAATGGTTACAGGAAGGTGATAAAAACACCACCTTCTTCTTCAATTCTGTGAAGGACAGGAGGCATGGTAATTCCATTCCTTTTCTAGTGAATGATAGGGGTGAACGTCTTGCCTCGTTTCAGGAAATCTCTGCTGAGGCATCTTAGTATTTTGCTACTTTATTTAGGGAGGATTCACGAGGGGGCTCTGTTGAGGAAGCACAGGTTCTTTCTTGTATTCCTCAGTTGGTCTCTAGGGAGGTGAATGAGTATCTGATGAAAGATATCTCTCTTGATGAGCTGGAGGGGATTGTGTTTCAGATGAAGAAGGGTAAAGCTCCTGGTCTCGATGGTTTCCTAATTGAATTTTTTAGGAATTCTGGGATATCATAAAGTTGGATCTTCTGGCAGTTGTCCTTGAGTCCTAGGGGAATAAGCAGATGCTTCGTGCTTTGAATTCCACCTTCGTTGCTCTCATACCCAAGTGTGAAGGGGCTGATAGGTTATCTCAGTTCCAGCCTATCTCTCTTTGTAATGTGGCTTACAAAATCATTTCTAAGTTATTGGTTGAGAGATTGAAGAAGTGGCTTAAAGTGCTGATTTCAGAGGAACAGAGTGGATTTGTGGTGGGTCGACAGATTCTTGACGGGGTTGTCATTGCTATGGAGACCATCCACTCCATGGACAACTCCCACGAGAAGGCTATGTTCATTAAGCTGGATATGGCTAAGGCTTATGACAGGGTTAGATGGTCTTTTTTGTAGAAGATCCTTGTTTCTTTTGGTTTTGGTGAGGAGTGGATCCAATGGGTAATGAGCTATGTCATGTCTGTTTCCTTCTTAGTTTTGATAAATGGAGATCATTTTGAACTTTTTGGTGCCTCTAGGGGCTTGCGCCAAGGGGATCCTCTTTCTTCGTATCTTTTTCTACTTCTTGTGGAAGGCCCTGGACGTTTGTTGAAAAGAAGGGTGGAGCTTGGCACCATTTAGGGTTGGCGATGGGGTGGAGACTTGCCTCCGCAATCTCATTTATAGTTTGTTGATGATACTACCCTGATGGGGATGGCTACTATTAGGGAAGCTACTAACTTGAGGCAAGTGTTGGACATATATCTTGTTGTTTTAGGACAATTGATTAATGAGGAGAAGTCATCCATATTCTTCTTCAATACGCCGACCCCCATTCAGAGAAGAATTGCTAATATCTTGAGGTTTCAGATAGGGGTTCTCCCTTTGACGTATCTGGGTTTCCCAATTTCTATTCGCCATCTTCCCAAGGGTTCTTGGTAGAATATTATTGATAAGCTCCGTGCAAAAGTTAATCATTGGACCCACAGATGGTTGTCTTTTGTGGGGCGGGTTCAGCTTCTCAAGTCAGTGGTGCAGGCTCTTCCTACCTACCGATGTATGCTTTAGGTGGCTCCGATGGGTTTTCTGAGGGAGTTGGATTCTCTTGCAAGATAGTTCTTATGGGCAGGAAGTTTGTCATCCTCCAAGTGGAGATTGGTCAGGTGGGATGTTGTGTGTAGCCCAAAGCAATTTGGTGGTCTTGGTCTTCGACAGTCTGCGTTATCCGAAGTGGCTGTGGCTGCTAAGCTATTTTGGAGATGGTGTGTGGAACAGGATCAGTCATGGGCCAGGATATTATCTCATAAGTATTTCCTGAGGATTCCACGGGAGGATCTCCCTCGTTACCCTCTTGAGGGGAAAGGTTCAGTGATTTCGAATACTCTTCAGAAGGGTGCAAAGCTTATCAAGGAAGGTTTATTTTGGATTTGTAGACGGGGAACTGAAGCTCTCTTCTGGTCGGATTCTTGGGATGGATTCCCTCCACTTACTTCTCAGTTCCCCAACCTTCTTCCTTTGTGCCAAAGATTTCTCAAGGCTGGCTGGGCTAGGGTGAGTGACTTCAAGTCTGTTGCTTCTTTTGGTCAGTTGGAGGTAGCTCATTGGAAGGATCTCGCAGTGTGGCTAGATTTGGGACTTGTGGAAGATAGTGCTAAGCTTCACAAGATTCTTCATAGTAGGAGTTGTAGTTCTCTTCTGGAAGAGGATATTCTTGCTTGGACCCATAATCCTAAGGGGGTTTACTTTGTTGCTTCTGGTTATCAGGTGTTATTGGCTTAGAAGCTAATTGGGGTAGAGGTTCATTGATGGAAAAGGGTGTGGAATAAACTCTCGTGGCCTAAATGCAACTGCTTTGTTTGGACTTTGGCTTGGGATAGGTGTCTGACCTTGGATAACATTCATAAACGGGGATTTCAAGGACCTTCAATTTGTGTTTTGTGTGGGGGAGCTGAAGAGGATTCTTCACATTTGTTCTTCCAGTGCCCCTTTGTTGTGCAACTTTGGCATTAGTGGTGGGAGGTATGGAAGCTTCCTTGTATTCATGCATGCTCTTTGGTTGAATTCTAGGATAGTATGGGAAGACCTCCTTCTATGGCTTCCTTTTTGCAGGAAGTTTGGTTCGTGGGTCCTACCTTTCTGCTTTGGCAGATTTGGCTAGAGTGGAACCACCAAATTTTTCATGATCAGAAGTTGGTCGGTCAGCAAGTTTGGCTGCGTATGCTAGGAATGGTACAGGAGTCAGTTTCAGCTAAATGTGATGTGGTTTTCCCCTTGGAGAGAGGTGATGATGAGTTGGTGGCCAGACCGGGTCTTCAAGAAATTCATTCTTCTTTTGTCAGTTCCAGGAACTGTAGGCATGGGAAAAAGAGGGTTCATCAGGTTGGAAGGTGGTTACCTCCTCCCAATGGATTTTTAAAGATCAATACTGATGTTTCTTCTAGGGGCAATCCTGGTCCTGTTGGAATTGGTGGAGTTGGTAGGGACTCAGCTGGGTCGGTGATTTTTCTATTCTTTATACATGAGGGGGTGAAGACTGTTAACTTCATGGAGGGTCTGGCAATTCTGCATGCTATTGAGAGGGCCCTTGCTTTGGGATGGAGAAAAGTTATATGTGAAGTTGATTCACAGTTTTTGATTAATCTCTTGAATGAGCAAAATATATCTAATATTAATTGGCAGTTAGCTTCGGTGGTTCGGCAGATTCTTCAAGTTAGTTCTTGGATGGAGGAAGCATCCTTTGTTCACATCCTGAGGGAGTGGAATCGAGCTGCCGACTGCTTGGACAAATGGGCCTCTGAGCATGATAGTGGTTGGAAGGTTGAGGATTGGGATCAGGTTAACCCTGAGCTGCATCTGGATTTAGACCGGTTCTTGGAGGAGGATAGGAGGATACATGGGGATAGTTGATGTTGTTTATGCTGTGGGGTTTTTGCCTTGTTTTCTGGGGCTGGGTCCCTTGGTTATTATTGTAATGCTCTTTTCTGATTTCTAATAAAGTTTTTACCCCTTTGTTTTAAAAAAAAAAGGATTAAATTATTGAAAATATTTCATTAAAAACTTGTAGCTGCTCAGGGTGAAGAATTTGGAATAGACGTGGAGAAAATGAAAAATGGAAGGAAAGAGGTAAATAATCTTCAGTCGGAGCAGATCCCTGGTTTGGTGGAGGTCAGGAATAATCATAGGAAGGATTTTGAAGAGGACATTGGAAAAAATGAAGAAATCGAAATGGGTGAAGATACTCTGGAAGATGGGTTACGAAATCTTACAAGGGTGGAAGAACTCGTTAACTTTTCCCAGAACATTAACAATAAGATAACAAAAACAATCAAGGCAATCAAACCCAACATGCAAATGGAAGATTTTGAATCCTTGTTTGAGGTAGGTAGTGAATTAGTTCAATTAGCCAGGGCCATTAAGGAGGGTTCAATTAGATCAGTAGAAGAAGTTTTGAAAGAAGAGTGGATGACGCATACATGCAAAGGGTTGGAAGATTTCAGTCTTGAAGATGAAGTTAATTCTCTGACTCTTAAAGCCACTGGAGAAAAGAACTCTCCCAGACCCTCAAAAATCTTAGGGATTGGCCAAAGAGAAACTAATAAAACCTCCCTAGACTATGGAGATAAAAAATGTAGGGGCCGTATCCCAAATAGGGAGAAACTGAAGTGGGATGGAGAGGCAAGTGGATAGTTGAACCTACTCGACCTATTGAAAGTAGGGAAGGGGGTCTCCCTTCCTGAATAGCAATGAGGATTCTGTCATGGAATGTTAGGGGCATGAACACCCCTAACAAGAAGTGCCTCTTAAGGCACAAACTGAAGTCAATTCAACCAGATATTTGTATGATTTAGGAAACCAAATTAGAGGAAAGTGAAAATCAAACCTTTGCCAAAAATCTGAAGCAATGGAAAATGACTAAGGTTAACTCTAGACGTCCCTCTGGGGGATAGATGACTCTATGGAGACCGCAGTTTGTTCTGTTGGAAGAAGTAGCTTCCAGGAAGGGGTCGATTGCTAGTAAGGTTAGGAGTTTGGCTTCAAGCTTGAGTTTTCTTCTAATAAATGTTTATGGTCCTAATTCTCAAATTTAAAAAAAGGAGTTATGGGCCAAACTAGACCATTTGTGAAACAATAATGTCTGGGATTTCATCATTTTGGAGGGAGATTTCAATGCTATCTTGAGAGATGAAGATAAGTTGGGAGGGGTGGGTAGGAAACTCCAATCTCAAAAGGATTTTGAAGACTTTGTTGATCGAAATGCTTTGATTGAAATATAGTTGGGCAATGGGAATTATACTTGGAACAACAAAAGACTTGGTTTCTGTAATATTGCAGAAAAATTAGATAGGTTTTTAGTAAAAGGGGACTTAAGTAAATTTCCCTTCAGTTTGGGTAGCAAGATTTTATTGGAATCTAGGTCTCATAATTTCCCAATCAGTCTTGATATCCAGGGTGAAAGGAGACCAGTAAGTTGTCCCTTTAAATTTGAAAATATTTGGTTCAAGGATCCCTCCTTTCTGGCACTAATAGAGGACTGGTGGAAAAATTGTAATCCCGGGGGAGTTGGCTTATTCAATATTGTTACCAAGTTGAAACTTATCAAAGTAAATTTAAGACAGTGGAATAAAGACCATTTCAAGAATATCTTCGAAACTAAGAAGCAAATAGAGGCAGATATGCAGATTCTAAATGAAAATGTCATAAAAAAGGAATGGATAATGATTCATATAATAAGGAAGAAGAATTGATGGGTAAGTTAGAGGATATTTTGGCCAAAGAAGAAGTTTATTGGAGGTAGAAATCTCAGGAGGTGTGGCTGAAGGCTAGTGATTCTAATACTAAGTTTGTCCACAATTCAACTAAGGTGCATAGAGAGGTCAACAGAATTTTTGCCATTAAGACAAGGGAGGGTAGGGTCACTAAGATTCTGGAAGAAATTGGCCAAGCAACGGTTGATTACTTTCAGGGTCTCCTGAATGAAGAAGAAGGTTTAGACTTATAGGCCCAACAAGAATTTTTAAGATACATTCCAAAGTTAGTAACATAAGATTAGAATCTTAAGCTGAATAGTAAGTTCTTAGAAGATGAAATAAAAGAAGCTCTTTTTCAACTTGGTTCAGATAAGGCCCCTAGACTCGATGGGTTCCGAGCTGCTTTCTTCCAGAAATTTTGGAGTATTATTGGTAAAGATCTAACAACATCCTATGAGGATTCTAGAAGGGAGAGTAAGGTTCTCAAAGAAATTACTAGTACTTTTTTAGCATTGATCCCCAAGAAAGATAAGCCAGAGTCTTTTGAATACTTCAGACCAATCTCCTTATGTAATGTAGTTTACAAAATCCTGGCTAAAGCAGTAGCTAATAGAGTCAAAAGAATTCTTCTAGATATCATAGTTGAGGAACAGACTGGTTTTGTTCTAGAGAGGTCTATTTTGGATGGAGCAATAATAGCCTAGGAGGCTATTCATTCGGTGGAAAAAAATAAATTCCCATCTATGCTGGTTAAATTGGACATCCGTAAGGCATATGACAAAGTGAACTGGAGATTTTTGTTTAAAATTCTAGAGGCCTTTGATTTCCAGCAAGAGTGGCTAAATTAGATTTTGAGTGGATTTCAAGCCCAAGGTTTTTAGTTCTTCTTAACAGCTCTCCGGAAGGTTTTTCCAACATTTCAAGGGGATTAAGGCAAGGAGATCTCATTTCTCCCTTTCTTTTCATTATCATGGCTGATGCCTTGTGAGATTCATTTCAAAATCTTGTCAGGAGGGGCAAATTATAGGCATTCAAATCACAAGAAATATGCCAAGATCCTCTCATCAACAATTCGTGGATGATACTCTTCTTTTCAGGGCTACCCAAGAAGGGGAGGCTCTAAGGTTTAAAAGGATTTTGGATTTATACTCGAAAGCTTTAGGATAGGAAGTTAGCAAAGTGAAATTGGAAGTGTTCTTTTTTAATACCCCTCCCGGTAGAGAGGAAAGAATTTTAAGGATTCTATCCTTTGGGAAAGTATCACTCCCTTGCAAATACCTTGGGCTTTCCCTGGTCAAAGGTATCCTCCTTGGTAATTCTTGGGATCCTCTTCTTGAAAAGATTAAGACTAGATTAGAGTCCTAGAAGAGCAAGTGGCTTTCGTGGGCAGGGAGACTGAATCTTATCAAAGCAGTTTTAGTAGCTATGCCCATCTATATGATGTCTTGTTTACCTCTGGCAAGTAAAATCAATAAGGAGTTAATTTAGTTGATGAGAAAATTTTTTTGGAAAGGATCTTCGGAATAGTTCAAATTCCTACTTGTTAAATGGAAACAAGTTTGTGAACATAAGGAAAAGGATGGGGTTGGGGTTAAAGACCTACTTAGGCAGAATCAAGCTCTTGGAGCTAAGTTGGTTTAGTTGATTCATGATAAGCCAAATTTCAAATAGGTAAGGTTATTAAAGAACAAATATCTAGATAGGGAAGAACACAGTATCTTAACTTCTAGACAACTACCAGTTGGATCTAGGATTTGGAACTTTATCAAGAAGAGCAGAAATTTAATAGTCAACCACCTTAGACATTAAACTTTCTACAGCTAAAGCATATGGTACCTTGGATATTTTTTCTTCCTCCTCTTGTGTCTTTGGACACATCTTCTTAGCTAATTTCGAATGACTAGGCAAAGGTGTGCTGACAGCTTTTGCATTCTCCATATGGAATCTCTGCAACACCTTTTCAACATAAGTAGCCTGAGATAGAGTCAAGTTTTTTTTCTTCCTATCTCTACAAATTTTCATACCAAGGATTTGTTTTGCTGCCCCCAAATCCTTCATATCAAATGACTGTGCTAACTGTTATTTTAACTCTCTTATGTGATCCATGTTAGACCCAGGTACAAGTATGTCATCAACATATAAACATAAAATAATGTAGCTATCATTATCCAACCTCTTAAAATAATCACAATGGTCAGAATTACACCAACTGTAGCCTTGCTCAGCCATAAAACTATCAAATTTCAAATATCATTGCTGAGGTGCTTGTTTCAGGCCATACAAACTCTTCTTCAATCTGCACACCTGTTTCTCCTTACCTTTGACCTCAAATCCTTGGGGCTATTCCATATATATCTTCTCCTCCAAATCACCATAGAGAAAGGTAGTTTTCACATCTAGCTGTTCCAAATGCGAATCTTCAATAGCCACAATACTTAAAATAGTACGAATAGAAGTCATCTTGACAACCGGAGAAAATATCTCATCAAAATCAATGCCCTTTTTCTGTGCAAATCCTTTTACAACTAACCTGGCTTTAAATCTTTTCTTACCTCTATCTTCCTTTTTCAACCTATAAACCCATTTGTTTGGTAAAGCCTTTTTTCCTATAGGCAACTTACATAATTCCCAAGTTTGATTTTTCAGCAAGGAGTCGATTTCTTCTTTCATTGCAAGCTCCCACTAAACCTATGTATCCACCTGCATAGCTTCATCATACCCTTCTAGTTCACTAGCATTTGTTAACAAAATAGAATACAAAGAGGGAGAAAATCTTTTAGGAGGTCTACTTAGCTTTGTTGACCGTCTAACATTCACTAGAGTTTGTGGTATTTCTAGTTGCTGTTGCGGAGCATGAGGAACCACTGGAACATCACTATTTGGAGTATCATCTAGCACCACATAATCTTTTTTTTCTTTTCATGCTGCTGCAACTGATCTTTGTACAACACCTTCTCATTGAATATAACATCCCTGCTTCTCACAATTTTCTTATTTTCAAAATCCCAAAGCCTATAACTAAATTTATTAATGCCATATCCAACGAACATACACTTTTTTGATTTTGCATCCAGCTTGGTTGTATTTTTAGAATCTATATGTGCAAATGCTTCACAGCCGAAGGTTTTCAAAAAAGAATAACTCACCTTCTTGCCTGTCCATGCTTCCTCTGGAATACCACGGCCCAAAGGAACTGAAGGACCTCTATTAATTAAATATACAGTAGTGTGAATAGCCTCTACCCACATATTTAAAGGAAGCCCAGCATGCAATCTCATGGTCATTGCACGCTCCATTATTGTCCTATTTATGCGTTCAGCCACTCCATTCTCCTGTGGAGTCCCTGGAACCATTTTTTACTTACAGATTCCATTAAAGGAACAATAATCTTCAAATTCTTTGCTGCAATACTCATCGCCATTATCAGATCTGAGATATTTTAATCTTTTACCCATCTCATTCTCAACCAAGCTTCTCTATTTCTTAATTATTTCAAATACATCAAATTTCTACCTAAGGAAATAAATCCATACCTTCCTAGTTGCATCATCTATGAATGTAACATAATATCAAGAGCCACCGAGAGAAGATACGTGAGCTGGTCCCCATACATCTGTATGCACAAGCTCTAACTTTTCATTTTTCTTTTGCTTCCCATCCTTGAGAAAACTAACTCTCTTTTGTTTTCCATACACACAACTTTCACAGAAATCCATATTAATACATTTCAAACCTGGTAAAAATTTCTTAGAATGAAGCACCTTCATACCTTTTTCACTCATATGCCTAAGTCTGTTATGCAACAGTGTTGTCTCAGAACCTGCAACAACTGTTTCAATCTCTTCCTGCAAACCTGCAGCAACTGTTCCTGAACCTATTTATTTTTTCTCTGCAACAGCTAAAGTAGAAGGAATAGTATGACTTGTACAAAGATATAAGGTGCCTACTTTCACACTTTTTGCTACTATTAAGGCAACTTTTGAAACCTTCCAATTTTTATCAGTAAATGTAACGATGCAACCTTCTTCAGCTAGCTACCCAGCTAAAATTAAATTCCTACTAAGCCTTGGAATGTGCCTCACCTCTTGTAGTAGCCAATGATTCCCATTCTACAACTTAATCTTGATTCTTCCCTTTCCAACAATATGACAGGGTTTGTTATCTCCCAAATAAACCAACCTAAAATCCCCTTGGACATAATCAAGAAAATAACTTCTATGGGGCGTAGCATGAAATGAGGCCCTTGAATCTAAAACCCATGAATCATCAGCATTATCGAGGAAAAGAATCAAAGCATCATCTTCATATTTATTACTTACCATATTTGCCTCCTTATTGCCTTCTTGTTTGTCTCCTTTATTTTTCTAAGACCAACAATCTTTGTTCAGATGACCTGGTTTCCCATAGTACCAGCAATCCTTCTGTCCTCTGGTTTGGGACCTCTTATCCTTTGATTTTCCTCATGACTTCCCATGATCTTCAGAACCTTTTCCTCTCTCCTTTGATCTGCTCCTGCTTTCTGCATTCAAAACACTGCCTGATGTGGACCCACTTGAGCTTTTCCTATGAATTTTCTCACTCAGAATAACACCAACAACATCATCAAATTTCAGGGTATTTGAACCTTAAACAGAGTTACTAACCACCATTACCAAACTATTCTAGCTTTCAGGCAAAGAACATAACATCAAGAGAGCTCTAACTTCTTCATCAAATTTTATATTTATAGAAGTCAATTGACTGGCAATCATATTAAATTCATTTAAATGATCTGTCACAGATCCACCTTCAACCATTTTCAGATTAAACAAATGCTTCATGAGAAATACCTTATTTGAGGCTGAGGGTTTTTCATATAATTTAGCCAAAGCTTTCATCAGACCATCTGTTGTCTTTGCTTCCATTATATTGAATGCCACTGATGGTGCCAGGCACAACTGAATGGTTCCCAGTGCCTTTCTGTCAAGAAGATTCCAATCCTCATTAGACATTGTTGCCGGTTTCTTGGCTACTCCTTCCAACGACATCTATAAATCCTTTTGATAGAGATAATCCTCCATCTGCATCTTCGATAATTGATAGTTCTGCCTATTAAATTTATCGACCTTCAATTTACCCTCGTCCTCCATTACTCCCACTCAACCGTGAGACTCCCACTCAACCGTGAGACCTTCCTGCAGACAATAATCAAACACAACCCACTCTGATACCACTTGTTAGGGTTAGCTGGTAGAAGATATCAATTAAATGGAAATAAAGATTAAATAGAGGAATGAAAATACACAAAAATAATAACAATGAGAGACAAGTTTTAACGTGGTTCACCCAAACTCGGGCTACATCCACCAACAGAGATTCCAATATTATTATCCAGTAAATCAAATCGATTACAACCAGCAATCCTTGCAACTCAATACCGTTGCAAATGCTACAATACAATATCAACCAAAACCCTAACCCTTAGCCGCTTTTATCAAGCCTTATGTTGGTTACAAAAATAAAGTTTTTTTTATGTTGGCTCTAAATTTTTTTTTTTGGGGGGCTGTGCCCCCGAACCCCCATTCGAGGCCTGACCCAACCTCGAACCCCGGTGAGGATACATGGCTAGTGTACAGTACTTTCCTGATTAGTCACCACCTACCAACATTATCTACCTTTTACACATTTGTAATAATCTTTTTTTTGATGGTTGGTGCTTATTTAAATATACTTCAGTTTTATCACCTACCTACCACATGTTGATGGTTGTTTTTGCACACAACTTAGATAAAATACTAAGTATCTTATTTCTCCTGAAAGGAATCAAATCCCAAAAAGATGGAAAATGACTACCCCAAGGTCTATATAGCCAAGCCTTGGCCTTCACAAGATAACTTAGTTGTATTATGTTCTTTGTTGTTCCAATCAAGGGGCCTACTTATATTAGACAAACTTTAAAATACAAGGTTAAAAGCACATAAACTAATTAGTTTTCAGATTTAACAATGAATATACAAATTTATCCAAACATATATTGCTCTAAAATATATCATTTCAGCTCATAACCAACAATAAATCAACTTATATTTATGAAATATCAACTTTATAACATCAATCTGCAAGTTTGAAAACCTATTCTAACTCTCCACTAACCAGATCTAATAAAAAAGTGCAAAAGCAAGGTAAGATAGAGAAAGGTATCTAAGAAAACTAGAACTAAATATTAAACACATTCCATCATTTCAGCCTCAACAATGGATATACAAGTTTGCAAACACATTTAACCATCCTTGATTTGATCATGGAAACCCAACAATGAAGTTTCAAGGAGGTGCAATCATCAATGGTGAATTTATGGGTGTTTAGGCTAACCACACAAGGTAATTTAGAATTAGAAAATTAATAGTGTTATGAATACTTGGTAAACTCATCAAATACACATGTATCTTCAGCTGAAAATAAAAGAAGTACCTAACTTGATGTTTAGAAACCATGAAACAAACTTTGTATGATGACAAGTTCAATGAATCTCAACAATTTCTATTCACTATCTTGACTAGAATCCATGAACCAAACTTGTATTAAGCTCAAAAGATTGATAAAAATCAACAATTTCTAAACTTAGTGTAGAGAAAACCATGAAAATAGCATGAAAAATAAAAAATTACTATGTATTTGTTGTCAAACCCCAATAGTACAATTATTTTTCAATGTGTTTCAATGAGTTTTTCTTAAGACACCAACAAGAAATCAATAGTTCTTCACCAATTCTAACATCTTCTCCCCTTCTTATAATGAGTTTCAACTGTATACGTATTCAAATCAACTTTATCATACTAAGTTTTCAACCTAAAATCCAATGGTTGTGATCAATTTGATCCAATGGCTCACATTTGATGCTCCAACACAAAAGTCAATTTTGGTGGCAAAGAATATTCTATTTCATCATATGTAGCTTCCTAAAAAAGCTTCCCTTATTCTCATAAAGTAATTTTTTTAATTTACTGTTTGTTACTTAGTTTTTCAAATATGACAAAAAGTAACATTTAGAAGTCAAATATTAAATATTTGCAACTACTTCTCCAAAGCATTTAATATTTGCAACTACAACTCCAACAAGTTGTTGTAGTATGACAAATCTCCATAAGAAAGATGTAAGCAGCTATAGAAAATTATTTTTTCTATCATGGGTGGCTGTAGCTATCTATTTTTCATGTGCAGGCAACAATATCTAGCTGTAGGTGACCAAATCTATCATAAAAAATATATTTCCAGCCTTCATACTTCAAGTTTCCACCATTTTTCCACTACAAACCTTCCTCTAAGACATGGAACAACAAGCCAGGTACTTGTAGAAGGTTGTATTAGTCATGTTTGAGGTTGCAAATCAAGTATAAGGTGGCACAATTCATCTTCCCACAAATGCATGACATTGTTTCCATCATTTTCCACCATTTTGGGGTCCAAATGTGCATGCACAATAGTAGCTTAGGTCTAATTTTTGTGTTGCTATAGCTCCTATGGTTTTTATTTATCATCCTTGAAATCATATTGGCTTCATTTTCTAGGTGTAGTAGTGGCTCTGGGACAACAGGGTGTCTCTAGGTTTTCACTCTTCCAAGATAGCTCCAGTTGCTCTCCTCATAATTCCAGCCTCATTGACCTTCAACCAAAAAATCCAAGCATCAATTTCATCAAACATAAAATTATTTTCAGTTAATACATATCAAATAACATCCATTTTTCATCATGGATTTGACAAATAATTATTAAAACAAGTTGTTTGTTTTAAAAAAACTGATAAACCTATCATGAGAAAAAATAGTCTATTGCGGCATTCGTAACTAATGATAATGACATGATAAGATCTAAGCATACCACATGAATGCATTCATACATTTAGTCATCTTGACACCTCCTAAGACTCTACAAATATGAAGGATTATACTCTTAACTTTATATATGAAGATGAAGTAATAAATAAACTTGAATGTATAATCAAAATCAACCCCATCCTTTAAAACAATAAATGTCATTGCTTTTTAAGAGTCCACAAGGCATCAAAATGCAATCACTCAACCATGAAGGACTTGTCAATATGACTATGATCATGATAAAATGAGACAAGACCATTCACCACAACTCCATGAAAACTAAGAACCAAATGAAACTGTTAGAACTTTGTAAAATTTTCTAGGTTCCTGTGTTTTGCCCAAGTCTTGTGCCTCACCTAAGAGTTTGTTGCCTAGGGTTTCTGCTTAAAGCACTGAAAATTTTCCGAAGGGGCTAAAACCCTAAACGTTAGTGTTTCTATACAAGCAAATTTGGCCCTTTGTTATATTTTTACGTTGACCACTTGTAGCTAGTAGCAGGTTGTTTAAGTTACAACCTAATGTATCGGGCGATGTTCTTTACCAACCCCATGCCTTTTGGCCACCGCCTATTGCCCATGTTTTAAATTTTATCAATGTGCCTAACCTTTGAGTCGACCCCTTAGTGAAGTCATGGCCCCCCTTTTTGCCTAGTAGACAAATGTTGTGTTTAAAGCATGTGCTTTATTTTTGCCCTTCAACACTGAGCAGAGCCACATGGCATGTTTTGATTGATTCCATCATTCCATAGATGACTTTTCATAGAAGAAACAAATGGCCACAGAAGAGTGGCAGAAACACAAGTGTCAAGTGCCGATCCATTTATACAACAGGCCCCATTGGTGGGTCCTTTGAGCGCTTTGTGGTGACTTTATAGACTTTCTACCATTCCATTGAATACTTCTAAAGGACCCACTGGCTGCTCACAGAAGTGTGGAAGAGTGACACCTGGTATGAGTAACACATCATAAGTCCGAGTGTCACAGGGTAAAATGTCATGTGTTCTCCAATAGGAAATATTGGAGGTATGAGTCAGCTCCTGAATTACGTGGCAGGGCTTCTGTAGTACGTGGCCTATCTTTTAGTAGTTTGCTCCATGCCATGTGGGACAATCTGACAGTTTCCTCGATTTTGCAGATCTTTATCTCCGATCGGATCTTACCACTACAGAAGTGCAGAAAATGACCTAGTGGTCATTATTTGAATTTTCTTCTTAGTAGTATCACTGAGATAGCTGCCCAGGTGGCATGATCTCATTTGTCCATGCTCCTTTTGCATAAATGATGGGGATTTATTCTCTTGTTGACCACATACTCACCACTGATTTAGATCCTCTGTCATAGTGATCAACAATCCATTTTTAAATTCTAGAGATAAGGTGATGGCGTGTAATAAAAGATACACCAGTACTGAAATGGCTTCCCAAGCGTGCTTTGAGTCTTCATCACCGCCATTGCAAGGGGATAGACATGCCTGAGAATTTACAGGATGGTGGAATTGACTCTTGGGGATTTGTGTTCTGGCATGAACGGATTTTTCGCTTGCTTGGTGGCATATTTTGAAAAGGTAAATTTCTTGAAATGGAATTAAATACTGAAACCAAGAAAACTGATTTGGTGGCCTCATTACAGGAAGTGACATTTACAGTTATGCCAGGGTATGTGATATCAATGTCAGGGTGAAGTACATTGTATCTCTTCCTCTTCTGCCAGAATTGGGAAATCATCAAAAGATTTCCATTTATAACCAATATGCCATGAAAAAATATTGATAAAATTGATCAAGGACATATTTGAGTGTGGGAATTATATCTAAATTCTCTATAAATAGGTTCCTTTAATTAGATCAGTTATCAACATGAGGGGCAATAAAATAATGGAGAGATGCATAATAAGGCATTCTCAGATTGGGTGCCAACAAATTCATCAAGCATCTTTATGCATCACTTGCATAGTAAAACACTAGTCTTGTTCAATCATCTAGTGGCTTGAATGTGATCAACATATACCTAGTTCTTCACCCTTTGCCTTGAAATCAACCCTCATTTTTCTTTTTCGTACAACTCCTTTTCAATAATTATCCAAAAGACTAAGGTATAAAAAATTCTACAAGGCACATGAATGTAGGACTAGGCCACATGAGATAGACTAAGGCCACATAGCATTCCTATATCCTAGATTTGGCCACATGGTATGACCCTACCATCATAAATACTAATCTCTTATCATCTCTATCACAATATTCTAAACTTTGTAACATATGAACAACTAAGAGCTATTAGGAAAGGATATTTTTGTAAAACATTTTGTTCCTTCCGCATGTGAATGTGCAATTCAAGGGACAATGAACAATTCAAATGTCTCTCCAAAGAATGTATCTTCCTTTGTTGTAATGCATAAAAGCTGTTCTTTAGGTAGCTCTATCCTTCCAAGCTCATCCTCTACTCATGGTTCTCCAGCCTCCAAACAAAAAATAGAAATAAATCAATAAATTTAACATTTTGAAATGACACTCTAATTTATTATTAGTTCTTAAGAAAGATAATATAAGAATCATATTGTCTTTTAACTTTTTATTAGTCTTTTTACTACCAAACCAATTACATGTTGTAACCTTTTAAGTTAATATTTTCTTTTCATGCAAGCTATGTTGGAATGTGGATACTCTACCAAAATCTGGGGTGTTCTCATGGTTAGTTATCAATAATAGAATTATTACTGGAGATATACTCCACAAGCTTGGCACTAATCCTATGTTCAAGTGTGTGTTATGTGGAGAGCAAGAGGAGGATGTTAATCATTTATTGCTTCAATGCCCCTTTAGTAGCTCATATTGGAACTAGTCTGTCATGAAACTCATTTGGAGTGCCCCCCTACCTAATTCCCTATTGGACCTATTCAAGAGCTAGACAACATTGAATCAATATGCCAAATTTGCATGATTATGGGAAGTCTGTCCCTCAATGCTAATATGGGGGATTTGGAAGGAGATAAATTTTAGGATTTTTAGAAAGGCTAGACATTTGATAGATAAGGTGCTAGAAGATTTGTCTTCAGCAATCATAGAGATAGTAAATGTGAGAGTGAGGGTTACCTTCTCAAGCAATACGAAATTCACTAACTGGGAAAGTTTAGTTCTCAAGGAATGGAACAACTATATCTACTAGGGACACACTTCAAGCCTATAGACGAATAAAATAATGACTTAAGAGCCTCAATCAAATGGTCACCTCCCACTTTGTCATTCCTAAAATTAAACATTGATGGTGCCTATAGAGGCAATATGGGACCTTGAGGGATTGGTTGTATTATCAAGGATTTTGATGGAAATTTAGTGGTAGCAGAGGTGACAAAAATTCTAATATGAACAAACAATCAATCATAAGCATTAACCCTTCTCTATGGACTTAGATTGGCAATCTCAAATGAGGTTAAAAGCTTATGGATTGAAGGTGATGCATTGATTATAATAAATTCTCTTAAAAAGAGGGAGGCCCTCAATTGGCAATTAGATTATATATTACAATAGGCTATCGACCTTCTGAGGAATTTTGAGAGGTTTTAGATCACTCACTGCTATAGGAAAGCAAACCAGGTGGTGGACCTACTTGCCAACATGGCAATCGACCATGTGGATACAAGTACAAGATTTTTGCCTCACCATAAGGATTCAACTTGTATGGAGATATTAATGGTGGAAGACATGCCAATTCACTCCGTTAGAATATCTTAAAGAGGGCACAACCTGGAGTCATGAAATTCTTAATTTCCCATCAGACATGAGTAAGATAAAATGGTTCTCCAAAACATCATGTCAAGGGTGCCATTGGGACAAATTTTGCTTGATGTGTGTTTAAGGACACACAAGCGAACATAAATACCTCTTTGGGAGGCACATCATACATTCAAAATAATATACTTTGATTATCCTACATCCTATCTATATTTATGTGCAAGGATGCCACAAGGGGTTCCTAGGTTGCTCCGTCCATGCAGATTAATTCCTGCGGTCTTGTCCGAGTCAAAAGATAGATCGCCTCTTCCCCAGTCCTCAGAGCATCATCAATGAGGCACTTATCATCATCGCCACAAAGATTGTACTCCATCCCATTCCTCACTCTTAATTCCTTGGGACGTGGTGACACCATCCCTGAAATCATGGATCTAGTCTATTTAATCTCTTCACGATGACCTTGCTTTTCATTCCTCTCAAGCCTTTGGACCCTTTCTCTTTAGCTCCTTCACTAGTGAGACAATCTTAATAATGGCGACTTGGAAACAAACCTACGTGTTTTACTCCCCCCTCTAATAGGGGAACCCACATATCTTAGCATGGTGAATATAGTCTACATGAGGGAAGTCTTCAAAATCGATTGTCACAATGTGGAGTTTACAGTCTGCTGCGTGCTAGGTTATTATCTCTTTCAGCCTCAGGACAAATAAGTGAAGGGGTCTGAGATTGCCTCAACATTCATCTCTAACAGTTTTGATATCTTGTAGGATTATGAATATGTGTAGGACATAGGCTTTGGGTTAGTGCATTCATCTATTTTCAATTCAGAACGGTGGAGATCAACATTGGCGGATTACTATTTCCAAGAGGGGTTGGCTCCTATCAGTGGGATTTTTGATAGACATCTTCTATAGAGCTCTCATCATGCGGCTTGTGTGTACAACATCATGTAGAGAAGACTCTTGGTTGATTGTTTTAATGTGGTCACCAGAGCCATGAAGGCACATCGCTTCCAACTCTAGAAGAGATGATAGACAGAGTTAAGGAAGTGTTTAATGCGGTGAGATTCTCTGGCATCATGCCCTAGACTTAGCAGCAAGTCCCCCACATGCACCAAGAATGATAGTATTCCCCATCCCTTTTGCTATGCCACCCCCAGATGATCCCCATGCCTCCAATTCAGACTAGGTAGTCTAATTGTGTTTTTGTAATTGGTTTTTATGATCGTGTTCTTGTATCTTGTTTTTTTTATGTTAGTCATTCTCATTACTACTCGTAGGTGGTCTCACCCTTTCAAATGTGAAGTCTAGGTATAAAATCCTTGTTTTTTGAAATCTTTCTTTTTAAATATAGTATAAGTAATTGGCCACCTTTCTTCAAAAACAAAAAAATTCTTTTCATTAATTTCAAACTTTTTGATTTAAAATATGAATTTCTATTAGGCCAAGTAGTTTGGGGGTCTTACTGACCCTTTAAGATAATAAATGTTATTCATAAATTGTTAAACACTTTTATTTTTCATAGTTTACTCAGTAACAGGAAGTGAATGTAAAGAAGCTGAAATTTTCTTCCGTAGTTCTGTAGATTGATGTTTCCTTGAGCAGTAAGCGCATGGGCACAACATTCTTTACTAGAAGTTACATGAAATTTATGCGCAACGGAATAGCCGATAGGGTGTATAATTTATCTCATCTGTAACTGCAAAATTGAAATGTAGGAATATTCAGAAAGAAGGTATTTTTAATTGTAAATGATTAGGGTATATCAATTTGTAATCGTAAATTTTGTGTTCCACGAAAGACATTGGGAGATAACTTATAGAAATATTGAGAAACAAATCTAACAAGAAACCTTCTAGTGCCCTTTTTAATGTGTTTATTGCATTAAGTTGGATACCAATTTAAAAAACTAAATGAAATTATAGGTGGTAAGCAGTGGTAGTGGTTCCCAGTTGTCGCTCCTCTATAAAAGAAATCCGCATTGTTTTTATTTAGATTAAAACAATAAAAAAAATTGTGATTACATTCCATTAATATAAATTTGTAAAATTTTTAAATTTAAAGATAAATCCATAAAATCATAAAAATAAATAAACATTAGTAAATATATTAAATTTTATATATTAAATATATTAATAATTAAATATCTAAATTAATTATTTTAATATATTAATTTTTTATGCATTCATTTCATGTGGGCTTCACTTTAAAGTATTATTCTTTTGATATTTTTGTGTGATTGTATTGGATATTCATAAAATGTTTTTTATCATAAATGAGTTCGTATCTTATTTAGTAACCCATATTATTTTATTAAATATGAGCTTTTTTGGCATTCAGGCTATGCTCTAATTTTATTCACCTTTTGAAATAATGTTTAAATATGTATGAGCTTTTTTTTCCCTCTCTTTGTGAGCCTATGTCTTCATACATACATTCTCTATACCTTCTCTATTTTCATTTCTTAATTTAAAATAAACATATACAATTTAACTCTTATAATTTTCTATTATTCAAATCTTTAAGAAAATGTTAAAAAATTTATTATTACAATCAAATTTAAATATAAGATTAAAAAATTACAATTTAAAATAAATAAACTAGCATTCGAGCCAAGTATGGCACAATTCCAAGCCTTAAGGAGCCATAGCTGCAACATGAATGAAGTTTCATGTTTTCAAAGATTAAAAATATAAAAAAAATAGAACCATGGAGTGTCACAACAAAAGAGTGACAATAGCCTTAAAACATTGGGAGAATTTAAACAAGAGCTGCAAGTAGTGAAGTTTCTCCCAAAATATTCATGAATAGTCATGTTTTAATTTGTTGTGTTTGCTTAGTTTAACAATGTTGATAATATAATAACTTTATGATGACAAGATTGATGATTGATTTTACAATAATATTTGTTAAAATATTTGCATATAGACTTAGGAAAAATTTAATATTTGTTTAATGTTTAAAAAAATACTATGGGAGCCACCAGAGTTCAAACCCCCACTGGGCCAACGAGCTCGCAAGGCTTTACGCCTTCGCTGGGCCAACGAGCTCGCGGGTGTTCTTCCTAGGGGATGAGGTCCCCCAGTTGTGGCCTCATCGGTTCATTGCTCGGGGAAAAAGTGGGCAAAAGCATTCACGTGGAGCTGGAGGGCGTGTCGCACCAGTGTCGCCGGTCAGCTAAAAAGTTTTACCAGGCACATTATCTTTAAAAAAAAAATACAATGGGAATTAAATCCTGTAAAATAAGAGCTGTAGAGAGTGAAGTCTTTATAATATGTGTTTGCTTAGTTTTAGCAATGTTGATAATATAATAAGTTTATAATAATCTTAAAATTTGTTAATTTTTTGGTTTAAGTTAGAGTTGACTATTCAAAAAATTATAATAAGTTTTTTATGGGAATTAATTCTTGTAAAAAAATATAATAAGTTTTTGAGATATTTAGATTAAATTGTTGAAAATATTTCATTAAAAACTAATTATTAGAGCCGACATATAAAAATAATTACACCAAATGAGTGATTCAGTGGCATTAAGGTACATAAAAATAAAATAGAGCCGAGATAGTTTTTTTAAGCCTTGATAGTTTATTAAATCAATGAAGAGAGAAGTTTAATTGTTAAGGGCACTATGCAGCCATTTTTTTGTTTTTTCTTGCCAAATGAATTTATGAAGTGATACAATGCTGTTATTATTTATAGAAGGTTAGATTAAATAAATTATTAAATAAATTCTTCAATCTTTAAAAGTGACAAGAAAAAAATATAATAAATTTTTTTCTATGGGAATTAATTCTTGTGAAAAAAATATAATAAATTTTTGGTATCATTTAGATTAAATTATTGAAAATATTTCATTAAAAATTAATTATTAGAACTAACAATTAATTATCAAAGAAAAACTTTATTTTAGTTTAATGAAAGTAAACAAATATGCAACTACACATGATTGATATGCAAATATAAAAGTACTAGTGCCACATTACCTGCCTTGTAGTGTTGTAATTATAGTATGTGTTTTAGTTGTAATTATAGTTGTGTTTTAGTTTTAATTTTTTAATTCATTAGGTAAACCTCAAATTTACTTTTTGTCAAACCAACAAAATGGTTATTATTTATAGTTATAATATTAGTTATATTATTAATATTTATTATAACACTTAAATATATTATTTTAATTGATATTATAGTATTATAATATAGTATAATATTAATTGATAATATTTGACTTAATTTTCTTCTTAGAATAAATATTTGTTGTATAGAAAAATTGGTTCAGTTAAACAAATAAATTTTTTTAAAGCCAATATAAATATTATAACAAAATTGTAATATTTATAGTATACTTTATAACTTTTTTTTAGTTTAAATATTAATGAAATAGTATAATTAATAGTGATTGATAATAAACAATATTTATATTATAAATATGATAATAATATATTTATAATTACATTATTCTAATATTCTAATATTTTTATATAGTATTATATTATATTTTTAAAAATATGAGCCAATGACAAGATTGATGATTGATTTTTCAATAATATTTGTTAAAATATTTGCATATAGATTTAGGAAAAATTTAATATTTGTTTAACGTTTAAAAAAATACTCTCTTGTTATTATTGAAAAAGGCCAAATAATTAGAAATTAAAAATGGAGCGAAAGTGCAAAAAAAGCAGGAAGTAGATCCTAATTCGAGCGTTAGGGACGCAGAAGGAAGAGATGAAGGGAGGAAGGAAAAAAAAGAAGGCAAGGAGTCTGGGCATTCTCAATCATGGGCCGAAGAAGCAGAAAAAGAATTCCCAATGAGTAAAGTCCAGGACAAAGCGTCTTCAGAACCTTGGAGATCGAATGGAAGACAACAGTTTTTGTGGTTTCTAGATAGAGAAATTCCTCCAAGTTGTCCATGGAGAAGATGGGATAATTAGGTGCAACGAAAGAATCGAGGGTGAAATAATAGAGGTCAGGGGTGTGATCGATGGAGACAACCCATTTTTGGAGAGGGAGGCATTGGTAAGAGATCTATAGAAGACTTAAAAAAATGGTGGCAAGAAAGATGGGAAAAGGAGTTATCCTTGAAAGCCCTAACGAATGGCTTATTCTTTGTTTTATGCCCCTAGTGAAGACTAAAATGTAAATTTTAAAAGGGATTTGGATTTTGAATGGATTTGGTTTCTATTTATGTGATTGGTTTGTGGGTTTTGATCCAAAGAAGCATAAATTGGATCGAATTCAGGACTGGTATAGAATGCCTAATCTGCCATTAGAATTTTGGAATCATAAGATTCTAGAAGAAATTGGTAACTACTTGGGCAGATATATCTGTGCAGAGGAGTGGAAGGACTCAATAGAAGAAGGTTCACATGTCAGAATTTGTGTAGAAAATCGTTTCCCTGAGCAGCGCTGGAGAGAAATTGAAATCTTCACAGATTGGGGAATCTTGAGTCAACCTCTTATTTATGAACCTAAGCCTCAAGGAAATTGGGTAAGCACGTTAGGTTGGAGATCTTGGGAGTTGGATCAAGTCAAAGACAAAGGGAAGACTTTAGAGGAAGAAGAAGCTCAGGGTGAAGAATTTGGAATAGACGTGGAGAAAAAGGAAAATGGAAGGAAAGAGGTAAATAATCTTTAGTCAGAGAAAGTCCCCTGTTTGGTGGAGGTCGAGAATAATCATAAGAAGGATTTTGAAGAGGATCTCAGAAAAAATGAAGAACTTGAAAAGGGTGAAGATACTCTGGAAGACGGGTTACAAAATCTTACAAGGGTGGAAGAATTCGTTAATTTTTCCCAGAGCATTAATAATAAGATCACAGAAATAATTGAGGCGATCAAACCCAACATGCAAATGGAAGATTTGGAATCCTTGTTTGAGGTAGGCAGTAAATTAGTTCAATTATCCAAGGCCATTAAGGAAGGTTCAATCAGATTAGCAGAAGAAGTTTTGGAAGAAGAGTGGATGACGCATACAGGCAAAGGGTTGGAAGATTTCAGGCTTGAAGATGAAGTTAATTCTCTGGCTCTTAAAGCCACTGGAGAAAAGAACACTCCCAGACCCTCAAAAATCTTAGGGATTGACCAAAGAGAAACTAATAAAACCTCTCCAGACTGTGGAGATCATAAATCTAGGGGCCGTATCCCAAATAGGGAGAAACTAAAGTGGGATGGAGAGGCAAGTGGATAGTTGAAGCTACTCAACTTGTTGAAAGTAGGGAAGGGGGTCTCCCTTCCTGAACATCAATGAGGATTATGTCATGGAATGTTAGGGGTATGAATGCCCCTAAAAAGAAGTGCCTCTTAAGGCACAAACTGAAGTCAATTCAACCGGATATTTGTATGATCTAGGAAACCAAATTAGAGGAAAGTGAAAATCAAACCTTTGCCAAAAATCTGAAGCAATGGAAAATGACTAAGGTTAACTCTAGATGTCCCTCTGGGGGCCTGATGACTCTATGGGGACCGTAGTCTGTTCTGTTGGAAGAAGTAGCTTCCAGCAAGGGGTGGATCGCTAGTAAGGTTAGGAGTTTGGCTTCAAGCTTGAGTTTTTTTCTAATAAATGTTTATGGTTCTAATTTTCAAATTCAAAAAAAGGAGTTATGGGCCAAACTAGACCATTTGTGAGATAATAGTGTCTGGGATTTCATCATTTTGGAGGGAGATTTCAATGCTATCTTGAGAGCTGCAGATAAGTTGGGAGGGGTGGGTAGGAAAATCCAATCTCAAAAGGATTTTGAAGACTTTGTTGATTGGAATTCTTTGATTTAAATACAGTTGGGCAATGTGAATTATACTTGGAACAACAGAAGACTTGGTTTCTGTAATATTACAGAAAAATTAAACAGATTTTTAGTAAAAGGGGACATAAGTAAATTTCCCTTCAGTTTGGATAGCAAGATTTTATTGGAATCTAGGTCTGATCATTTCCTAATCAGTCTTGATATATAGGGTGAAAGGAGACCAGTAAGATGTCCCTTTAAATTTGAAAATATTTGGTTTAACGATCCCTCCTTTCTGGCACTAATAGAGGATTGGTGGAAAAATTGTAATCCCAGGGGAGTTGGCTTATTCAATATTGTTACCAAGCTGAAACTTATCAAAGTAAATTTAAGACAGTGGAACAAAGACCATTTTAAGAATATCTTTGAAACTAAGAGGCAGATATGCAGATTCTAAATGAAAAAGTCATAAAAGAAGGAATGGATAATGATTCATATAATAATGAAGTAGAATTAATGGGTAAGTTAGAGGATATTTTAGCCAAAGAAGAAGTTTATTGGAGGCAAAAATCTCAGGAGGTGTGGCTAAAGGTTGGTGATTCTAATACTAAGTTTTTCCACAATTCAACTAAGGTGCGTAGAGAGGTCAACATAATTTATGCCATTAAGACAAGGGAGGGTAGGGTCACTAAAATTCTAGAAGAAATTGGTCAAGCAACGGTTGATTACTTTCAGGGTCTCCTGAATGAAGAAGAAGGTTCAGAGTTACAGGCCCAACAGGAATTTTTAAGATACAATCCAAAGTTAGTAACATAAGATCAGAATCTTCTGCTGAATAGTAAGTTCTTAGAAGAGGAAATTAAAGAAGCTCTTTCTCAACTTGGTCTGGATAAGACCCCTAGACCCGATGGGTTCCCAGCTATTTTCTTCCAAAAATGCTGGTGTATTATTGGTAAAGATCTAACGGTAGCCTATGAGGATTCCAGAAGGGAGAGTAAGGTTCTCAAAGAAATTACTAATACTTTTTTAGCATTGATCCCCAAGAAAGATAAGCCAAAGTCTTTTGAAGACTTTAGACCAATCTCCTTGTGTAATGTGGTTTACAAAATCCTGGCTAAAGCAATAGCTAATAGAGTCAAAAGAATTCTTCTAGATATCATAGTTGAGGAACAGATTGGTTTTGTTCTAGAGAGGTCTATTTTGGATGAAGTAATAATAGCCTAGGAGGCTATTCATTTGGTGCAAAAAAACAAATTCCCCCTATGCTAGTTAAATTGGACATCCGTAAGGCATATGACAAAGTGAACTGGAGATTTTTGTTTAAAATTCTAGAGGCCTTTGGTTTACAGCAAGAGTGGCTAAATTGGATTTTTGAGTGGATTTCAAGCCCAAGGTTTTCAGTTCAAGGGGATTAAGGCAGGGAGATCACATTTCTCGCTTTCTTTTCATTATCATGGTTGATGCCTTGGGAAGATTCATTTCAAAATCTTGTTAGGAGGGTTAAATTACAGGCATTGAAATCACAAGAAATATGCCAAGATTCTCTCATCAACAATTTGCGGATGATACTCTTCTTTTTCGGGCTACCCAAGAAGGGGAGGCTCTAAGGTTTAAAAGGATTTTGGATTTATACTCAAAATCTTCAGGACAGGAAGTTAGCAAAGTGAAATTGGAAGTATTCTTTTTTAATATCCCTCCCGGTAGAGAGGAAAGAATTTTAAGGATTCTGTCCTTTGGGAAAGTATCACTCCCTTACAAATACCTTGGGCTACCCTTGGTCAAAGGTATCCTCCCTGGTAATTCTTGGGATCCTCTTCTTGAAAAGATTAAGACTAGATTAGAGTCCTGGAAGAGCAAGTGGCTTTCGTGGGTAGGGAGACTGACTTTTATCAAAGCAGTTTTAACAGCTATGCCCATCTATATGATGTCTTGTTTACCTCTGGCAAGTAAAATCAATAAGGAGTTAATTTAGTTGATGAGAAACTTTTTTTGGAAAGGATCTTCAGAATAGTTCAAATTCCTTCTTGTTAAATGGAAACAAGTTTGTGAACAGAAGGAAAAGGACGGGGCTGGGATTAAAGACCTACTCAGGTAGAATCAAGCTCTTGGTGCTAAGTTGGTTTGGTTGATTCATGATAAGCCAAATCTCAAATGGGTAGGGTTATTAAAGAACAAATATTTAGATAGGGAAGAACATAGTATCTTCACTTCTAGACAGCTACTAGGTGGACCTAGGATTTGGAACTTTATCAAGAAGAGCAGAAATTTAGTAGTCAACCACCTTACCTGGTAGGTTAAGGAAGGTTGGGAAGCCAGGTTCTGGAAGGATTCTTGGGAGGGGTTCCCAGCTGTAGCAAGAATTGAGGACTTGGCTCCCATTATGAATGTCACCAAGATTGAGTGGGGAGACAAGGTTTGCAATTACCTCTCCTTTCCTTCAGTAGTTAGTGACCTTCCCACTTGGAAAAGCATGCGGGGTATGGGTTTAGATTTTGGCTTGGTAGTAAAGTTTGAAGAAGAGATGGCCAAGTGTACCATCAGTTTTAGAAGGGGCAAGGACAGGCTAAGCTGGAATGCCTCAGCGTCCGGGGAGTACTTGGTCAAAGAAGGATATAGGGCTCTAGTGGACACAAATGATTCCCCAGGCTTGATACCTTCTAAGCTCTACTGGAACAAACAATGTCTTTCTAAGGCAGGTGTCTTTGCATGGATGGCGGCCCAAGGTAAGGCTTTAACAGCGGATAGATTGAGAAGGTTGAGATTTGTGAGTCCTTTGAGATGCACACTCTGTAGAGAAGCGGAGGAAGATGGAGATCATTTATTCCTTCATTACCCCTTCACCATTAGAGGTTGGTAGTGGCTTTGTAATAGGTTTCAGTGGAGTACAGTGCCTCCCAGTAATCTGTTGCAATGGTTGATAGCCTGGCCCCTCTTGTATCACAAAGTGATGTTTGGGGGTCTGTGGGTCTCAGCACCCTCCATTTTGATTTGAGAGATTTGGAAAGAACTCAATAGGAGAATTTTTTAGGAAAAAGAAATGCCATGGCAATCTCTTCTTAGCAAAGTTGAAATGAGGATAGTGGAAGTAGTAAACTCCAGATTAGCAGATAGAGATCCAGCTCATCTCTTCTTTACAGGTCGGGATGCAGAGATGATGAAAAGATGGAAGGGGCTCTCTCTGACTCTTCAGGTTGGAGAAGGAGGTATCAAAACTAAGGAAGCAAGAAAAACTATTCAATGGTCCCCCCAGAGGTCGGTTGGATGAAACTAAATTTTGAAGGAGCTTCGTGAGGTAACCCAGGTCCTGCTGGGGTAGGGTGTATTATCAAGAATTCAGAGGGAAAAGCAGTGGCAAAGCTAGCTGTTCCTCTCAGAATTGGTACCAACAATGAGGTAGAGATTCAGGCTTTAATCCTAGGTGTAAGGTTGTGTAGGGATCTCAAAATTAGGAATCTGGAGATAGAAGGGGACTCAATGATTGTCATCAATGGGTTAAGAAGTAAGAGATTAGTAAATTGGAGACTTCAAGCTAAATTGGATCAGGCTCTTTCCTTGTTAGAAGGCTTTGATAGAGTCACATTTAATCATATTTTGAGAGAAGGAAACCAAGAAGTAGATAGGTTGTCCAACATTGGGGCAAATGGGGTCTCAGTCAAAGAAATCTTTTCCACAGAAGGACCTGCTCCAGCTTAAGTAAGGCTTGTGTGGGAGGTTGGGAGGGAACCTTGCCACCTCAGCACGGGTGGCAAGGCCAAGGTAGAGGAGTCAGGTAATCATTGTTTGTAATCATTTCAAGATGGCACGAGCATAGGGGACGTCGACATTAATTTCCTCAAGTGCCAAGCCTTGGTAGTAGCTGGTAATCATTCCCAAGAATGCCTTTGAGATACTTCAGTGGGCAGATTGGGAGAAGGATATTAGGGATGGTGGTATCTCCATTTAATAATTTCTTTTTCTGTCCACTATCAAATGCCTTCTCACTTCATTGCGATAATCTCGACAGAGTCCATCCACTGTGGGGGGATGGATACCCCAATCAGAATGATCCCCAGCAAGAGGCAAATGGCCTTCATTGGTAGTATCACCGACCTCAGACTTCAGAGGATGCTTCGTAGGTCGGATGATCTAATGGTGGGGGCTATTAGAATGATCCTAGGCAGAGACTTTATGGAGAACGATGAAAGATACCGGGTGGATACAGACATCTCTTCGAGGGTCTTAGCAATACTTCTGGAATTGGATACGGTGAAGGCAGAGGCAGAATCCATTATGAGAGGCAATTTCAATCCAAAACACTTAGGGGATTTGGAAATGACCTTGCAGGTAGCTAGCACTGGTATAGGAATCCCTCATCCAAAGGATTGGAGTCTTCTCGACGATCCTGGAGCAGTGATTAAACTATATCCATTTATTTTGGATGTCAAAGGATTCGATCTTGTGGTGTTGAAGGAGTAGGTGACGGTTGCAGTGGATTACATCAAAAGTGTTCTAGGCTTGGTTGCAGTCGAAGGTTTCCAGTGGGTGGAGGATTTCAACCTGAAGCTAGGTCAATATGATAATTAAGTCGATACAGTGAATAACTATGGCTTCATTTTGTATAGTAGAAGCCAAGAAATAGCCAGTCTTAGTTTGTCTATAGTCTCCTATGGTTGTTAGTAGTATTGACCCTACGTGGTCTTCTTATACAAGCTCTTAGTCTGTAAAGGGAGTTAGGTCTAAACATACTGCCAGCCATGAAAACGCTGAGGAATTGTATCTTTTTGGCAAAACTTTTAATATAGATTATCTATTATGCATAAAAAAAAAAAAACTCTCTTGTCATTTATTACAGTATTATAATATAATATAATATTAATTGATAATATTTGACTTAATTTTATTATTAGAATAAATATTTGTTGTATAGACAAATTGGATTCAAATAATGTTATACAAATAATTTTTTTAAAGCTAATATAAATATTATAACAAAATTGTAATATTTATATAAAGAAATAGTATAATTAATTATTGATTGATAATAAACAATGTTTATATTATAAATATGATAATAATATATTTATATTATTACATTATTCTGATATTATAATATATTTATATAGTATTATATTATATTTTTGCTTTTATATAATATTATAGTATATTTTTAAAAATCTGAGCCAACGACAAGATTGATGATTGATTTTTCAATAATTTTTTGTTAAAATATTTGCATATAGACTTAGGAAAAATTTAATATTTGTTTAACGTTTTAAAATATACTCTCTTGTCATTGGTTTATTTTGGATAGAATAATTACTAGATGATAAAAAGTCTGCCACTCCCTTTCCATAAGCCGATATTACCACCATTATTGTAATGGATGCACATTAATCACCCTTATCATGTAAAAGTTTTCTCCAATTAAATTAAAGAAAAATAATTTTTCAATTTTGTTATAATATTTGCATCTATACAATTGCAATAACTATTTAATATTTTTTAAAAAGAAAAACTATTTCAGTTCTCATTGATTGCAAAAAGAATTATTAATAACTAGTCCTTGGCAGAAACTAAAAATATAGAACCACGGAGCATGAAAAGGTTATTAATTTTTTTATATTGCTGCCTGCCTACACATATCTATTGTTATTATTATCGTTTTATATGGCTTCTTGCATAACACCTATATCAATATTTAGTTTTATATTGCTGCCTACCTACACATATCTATCGTTATTATTATCATTTTATATGGCTGCTTGCATAACACCTATATCAATATGTAGATTGAAAAGACAATCTGTAAACTATCTGCTGTTTGTGTGTACATTTTTATTATATAAGCAGTTTTAAATCATTTATACGGGACCAATAATTCAACTTAAATGGAGGTATTCTCTTAGGAACAATTGTGATAACATGAATCCACATATCCTTGTCATCTTGAACTTAACACAAATCTAGGTCAATTTTATTCTGGGCTTTGTGCCTAAATACACAATTGTTTGAAAATTCATGTTCTCATAGTTGCTAAATCCACCAAATTAACATAGTGAAGTTTGGACCTAGGATTGCTTCATAATCAAATTTGAATATCCTTGGCATCCAAATATCTAACATGTTTGTCCCTAGGGTCTTGTGGACTCATCTATATGATTAGATTTTGGTTTACTAGTGATTTTAAGTCCACTATTACATAATCTTCATGTTTGGATTCAAGTAAAGAACTCATAGAGAATTAAGTGTTACTATGTGATTAGCCTATTTCATGCCTACCACCATGACCTATTCTCTACATTACACATAAACTATGACTTGATTAAAATTTAACAACTTATCCATGTTTTAAAATCTATTTTGAGGCCCATTTAAGCTCAAAATGATTGGATTGGCTAGAGTGAACAATATTTATTTAAATGGGACTTAGAAGTTGATTATAGAACTAAATGAAGAACATGATTGGGTTGCCTTAATATTATATGAATGGGATGGTAGATAACCAATCAGACACAAACATGCTTATAACATTCAATTAGCACCATATATTGGAGAAGGTGGAATTACATATACATGATTTGAATATAAATGTTATCCTACAAAATTGAATGTGACAAGATCCTCTATTCTTATGGCAATGGACTTGAAGCTGTCCAAGCCTCTATTTTTTAAGTCTTCATGTTGGAAGTAGATGATAATGCAAGTGGGTAAGTTTATTGATTTTCTCTAATCTGAAATGATCAGGTTTCTAATTGATACTCATGATTATAGATTATCCTATACCATTTATTATCTCATCTACCCATAATAATCAAGCTTGTTGCCTCTAGGACCCAAATACTTTTATAAAAGGAGAATTATTTGTCATTTGAGGTAGCTATAAAAATCATTTTTATTAAGTTATGTTGTTTCAAAACTCTATCTTGTAGTTCCACTATGTGAGACAAATCGATGCATTAAAAGATCAATAGATAAGTTTCTTTGAAATGTCGAGTACTGTTGAAAGGCATCATTATTGGAACAAGAGTATAACAAGTCAGCTCATCGTTACACAGAAGAGGAGGTCAACAGAAATTGCTACGGTCATAGTATTTAATATAGAAATATTGAGTAGAATGGGTGATCTATTTCCAGTTGGCGTTGCTTGCCCCACAAGCTGCGGGAAATCACTGAGAAGGCAGGCATCTGCTAAGTGCTTATTCAACCTATACAATGAATATGTGACACTTCATACACACTGATATATGTGACACTTAATACAAGAAGTCATGTTTCTCTGCCAGCAATTGGGTCGCATGGCAATGGTGATCGTATTTGATTCAAAGTCGACAGTAATGATAACATCTTAATATATGTTTCTTTTTTTTCCGGGACAGAAGCGGACGTAGCAGGCGGGAAAACAGAAAAACGGCGGATTTTTAAGCAAACGATTTTCCCGCTCTTTTTTTCCCGGACGGAAGCGGACGTAGCAAGCCGGAAAACAGGAAAAACGGCGGATTTTAAAGCAACCTAACAGCCAGTATGACGATTTTCCGAGAAGCCTATCGGCTAATTAAATCATAGATCAAAGCTTGTCAAATATAAGGGTATTGAGCTTTTATTTTTTCATATCTGTTGGCTTGTTTTCCAAACAATACAACGGCATTTGATACTTAAAATTTAACAGAAATGTAGTTCTTTACTCGTTTGTCAGTCCACAGTTGGCAATGCTATTTTCCTATAATTTGGTGTTTTGTCATACACGAGTGTTGGTATAGTGTTGGTATTGTAATGTGAATAAATGCAAAATTTAAATGTAGTATATAAATGTGGGCATCAAAGATCTATTTGTAAATATCTAGAATTTTCGTCTTCTTGTTGACCTAGAAATTCAAGTAATTTATTATGGGAAGCGATCTTGTAACTCACCATAATGATTTGACACTTCACAAATGGTTGTATTTACGAACACCTTTTGAGAATTTGTTGAATCACAAGGTTCATATTCTCCTAGGTTAAATCCCTAGCAGACCTAGGATGATGTGCTATAATAAATTTGCTATGGTGCTTTCATAAATACTCTATCAATCAAACCCTAATGTGCTCTAATGAATACTCTAATAAATCTACTATGGTGCTCTCATAAATACTCTATTAATCAAACCCTAATGAGATCTAATAAATTTTTCTAATAAATTTGCTATGGTGCTCTCATAAATACTCTATCAATCAAACCCTAACATGATCTGTTTGGTAACTCCTAGACATCTTGTTCAAAGGAATAAGGGAATGAATTTAAAAACGACCAAGATTACAAGTTAATAACATGTGTGTTAAGTCAACTCTCAATGGCTAGTAAAAATCGTCACCAATAAGTACATTTGAATTTTAAAAAAAGAAATGGATTAAATCCACAGATGCATAAGTGCTTAGATTTTCACAGTCCATAATATTAGATTTGAATGCTTTTGGATTTAACTATGTAATACTTATAATTCTATGTTTCAGGATTTAACTGTGTGCTAGTTTTTTCCTCAACGTTTTGGATCACACTCCATGATCCATCATCAAGAGAGTAGAGAGCAAGAGAATAAAAAAATATATATTCTCTTGCTCTCTACTCTCCTGATGATGGATCATGGAGTGTGATCCGAAACATTCATGAAAAAAGTAGCACACGGTTAAATCTTGAAATATAGAAGTACAATATTATGGACAAGAAATTTGATGTCTACTATGTAATACTTTTTTTTTTTTTTCCAATCGATGTTTCAGAGAGATCTATCATCTGAATATAGAACCCAAAAAACAACGTAAAATAGTAAATTGCAAACTGCAGCTAACCCAACTAATAAACTTTCATTATTACAATTATATAAATCTAATAAAATAATGTAAAACTGTTATAACGAATTGTTGTGTAATTATGAATGAAATTAACATGGAATGGTTAACTTGTGGTGCAATAGTGTAAAAATTGGCTAGCCAAAGTATGTGATGATTATCGATTGGGTATTGTAGGGGTTTGACAATAATCACTTGGAATTCATCACACGCACTACGCTTCTACAAAGGTGCCACATAATGTGGCCAATGCTTTGGCAGTGATTCGAAATTTCGTCGTTGTTCTCTTAAAAACTGTGTCATATTATGTCGTATGTTCTTTTTGATCCTTCCTGTAAGGACGGTGATATTTAGATTCGTGACAATTTTTACTCAGGTCTCTGAGAAGCCCACACAATCTTCTGAGCCGAGAATAAAATCTAGTCATGAGAAAAAAAGACAAAGCCTCGTAGGTGTCCAGACGTTCGTAAGTTCACACTGGAAGAGTTCTATGAGGGCTACCGTTATTTTTTTCATTCAGATCCGGAATTTCCTCTCGAATCAATACTTTGTCTCTATTCTCTCAATTCAGTGAAAGAGGATTCAAATGGTGAAGAACATTACAATCAATTGCAAGGGCCTCCTGTTGTACAGATCTCAGATTTGGCTAACCCAAATCTGGAATATCCTCTCCAATCAATAACTTTTCTCAATGCAGTGAAAGAGCATTCAGATGGTAAAGAATATTACAATCAATTGCAGGGGCTTCCTATTACAGAGATTTCAGATTTGGCTAACCCAAATCAGGAATATCCTTTCCAATCAATAACTTTTCTCAATGCAGTGAAAGAGCATCCAGATGGTAAAGAACATTACAATCAATTGCAAGGGCCTCCTATTGCAGAGATTTCAGATTTGGCTAACCCAAATCAGGAATCTCCTCTCCAATCAATAACTTCTCTCAATGCAGTGAAAGAGCATCAAGATGGTAAAGAACATTACAATCAATTGCAAGGGCCTCCTGTTGCAGAGATTTCAGATTTTGCTAACCCAGAAAGATTGATGGGTTGTATCAGTAACAGGTTAAAGTATATTTTATGCTTTCTATTAGCTGATTCAAATTCATCTCTTTGCATATTTTTGTGTTTTGCTTTTCTTTATCTTATACAAAAGAAAAGGGTGATATTTTACAGATTTAGGGTTTTATTAGGTCATTTATTTAAAACAATGCTATACTTCTGTATTGACTGGTGATTATTTCTTTTTACAGGGTGATATTTTACAGATTTAGGGTAATATTAGGTCATTTATTCAAAACAATGTTAAACTTCTGTATTAATTAGTGATTATTTCTTTTTACAGCCCGGATAGTCAGGTTAAGAATCACAACGCAGGTATATCATCCTTCTCTTTTTTAATTTTAAAAGTGTCTGTTATGTCTTTTAGTTTGGCTACTGTACTTCTAATAGATGTGTTTCTTGGGTTTGTGCTCTAAATGTAATAGAGGTGTGAGATATCCCACTCCCTAAAGGGTAATGATTTTCTATTACCTGAGTACTGGTTTTTTAAATCTTTTATTATAGGTCACTATATAGAGTACTCCTAATTGATGTGTTTCTCTGCTTGGGTTTGTGCTCTAAATGTAAAATAGGTGTGAGATATCCCACTCTATTTTAGGTCACTATTTATTGGATAGAAATGAAATTTGTGCAGATGAAAATGGAGGAGTAGAGAATGTTAAGCAGCCTCCTCATTATCGGATAAGGAAGATAAGAAACACTCCCAGATCTGTAAGGGATTATCTGAGATTTGCAAGAAGCGGGGTTAAAAGTCACCTTAGCCAATACAATGCATGTATGTAACATTTCATTACATATTCTGTCTTGTCTTTCCTTTAACAGTAATGTATGTTCACTTTAAAAGCAGAAGAAACAAAGGAGATGGCTCAAGAAGAATAGAGGCGTAGAAGTCTGTCAGGAATGTCTGGTCATAAAGATTCATTTAAAACGCACAGTTTTGTTGAAAATTTTGGACACAAGAGCTAGTGAGAACTGCTCTGTTGCTATATGTTAATTTAAGACTTGATTTTGTATGCTGGACAAAGGATTTGATACATATATGTGATTTGAAACCTTTTCGAAGTTAAAGATTTTATTTATGACGGCCTATATGCTAACAGCTAAATGTTATTGAAAAAAAATCATCATCTCTCTTCGCTACTGCTCGATCATGATATCTAACTTCGAAATTTGTACACCTGTTATTTTCCATTTAGTTTTGTTTTTATTTAGAGGAAACCTGTTGATATATGTATATATGGACAAATAATGCAACTTATTGTGAAGTTGGGCTCATTCTAATAATCTTTTATTCATTTGTATTTATACATATGCTTCTATATATTGACCATATGCTTCTATATATTGACCTTATCCTAGGGTTTATTACACTCACTTATACACCTACTTCTATATAGCAATTAGCTAATTGGATATGACCATTTGCCCAAGTAAGATCATTTTAGTGGGCATGAGGTTGACCTAGTCATACACTTGGAGCTTTCTTTTTTAAAATTCAAAATTAAAATTTAGTTAAATAAGCTCCTTTATTTTCCCTCTTTGAGCTGACCAAGTACACATTTGGTGAAATTTGATGCTCTATATTGACACTCAATGCATTCTTTCTAATCATCCAAACATCATTCAAAATGCTCTCATTCTAAAGTATCAAAAGAGCAATGAATAGCTGACACATTTGGACTTGGTGCATTAAAAGGAATGATGATTTTGCATACATCATCTAAGTAGGCTTCCTTACTAGACATTCCAAATTGATACACATTTTTTAGGGTTGAACTAGTCGAACTTGTCTTCCTACGATGAAACAAGAACCCTTCCAAGGTATTTGTAAATACTACCAATCATCATGTACTAGGAGAGAGTATAGAAAGTGTAGGTTTACCAAGTAGGCAAAAAAATAGAATTTTACATTATGTGGGGTTAAGTCTGGACTCAGAGGATAAATCCTTGACTACGACCATGCCCTAGACTTACAAACTCAACCTTTGACAGATTAGAGAACTAGTGTAGAATTTAAGGCAATTCTTTTGACAAAGACATTGCATTTCTATAACTGAAACAATGCATATTTTGGAATCTTCTTTAAGGCCATTTTTTCTTCTATCATTGAGCTATGTTACCCCTTCTATGGAATTTACTTTCCTAAATTAATTAATTTAGGTTAATTGTGCTTATGTGTATGCATCTAATTAGATTAGCTTAGACTAAACATGAATGAAGTTCATTTTCCTTTACATTTTTGGTAGACCCATTCAATCCTACACTACCTAATCTTATTTTAGGATTTTATGATAAATATCACAATTTCTATATTAAAATATAAAAATATAATACACTAGTTTACATAAAAGGTAGGTGGAATAAAATATTCTTTCTAGGGTTCCTCATTATGTTAAGGGTTTAAGATATGTTCTAAGAATCCAGAATTCATAAGCCGAATGCAAGTATCAAAATCTGAGTAGATTGATTAGGCAAGTAGTCGAGTACATATAACACTGTGTAACCTTGAGTTAATTGGAGTTAATCCCATAACTTAAGGAGATCTCAAGTAGAGGTGGCAACCTGCAAAAGACAAGTGGAGTCAAAGAGTTTGAAGGAATCTTCATAACTGCCACACACCTAGCTGAGGTGTCTTATGCCATTTGCAAAATATGAGGCTTCCAAATGTGGCCAAATGAAATGTGTACACTAATAGCCCCCCTTAAGCACAACTTAGGTGGGTGAAAAAAGATGGGTCCCAGCAACAAGGCTTGATGAGGTACCCATGTACAAAGTATTCTCTCACAAATGGAGAGAAATGAGAAAACCCAGTGGGAACAATATTCCTCTCCAAAAAAGAGAAAGAGAAGTATTTAAGACCTTCTAAAAATATGTCCCTTGATGATAGGTACTTGATGATGAAGAACTCTTGAAGCATGAAAAAGTTGTAAACTCTATGGATGATGAACTGGTGTATGCTTAAATCAGGGAATCTCCAAGAAATGTAGATCAAGATAAGAGATACAAAAAACTACATGAGTGAACATACGAATACTACTCAACCAATATACACAAAGTCAATCGAACTCTGTGAAGTCAAAAATACAGATAGTACTATGATTAGGAGTACTAGAATCTCAAAATGTGATCCACTGAGATAATTCCCCATACGAGAGATCAAGATGAAGGATTTAAGACCTTTAGAAAAGTAGATTCCTCCACTACTTCATTGAAAGAAGCATTAGCATAACACATCATAGTCCCCCCCTTAATGCTAAGAGAAATAAGAAAACCAAATGAAATCAGGAGTGTGCAAGGAATGTAGAGATGTATAAGAAACTGAGAAAGGGTGTGCTCCAAGACACATTCACATGAGGTGAGAATTACAAGGATCCATTGTTTTGATGGTACAACCCCCCATTACACTTTATAATTCAGTGTAAGTACAAATTTCCCAAATTCTCTTCACACATTCAGTTTTGTGGCACTTTATAATAGTAGTGCATTTACAAACTTATTTGTTATTTGAGTATTTACAAGTTTTTTGACACAAACTATTTGGAAAAGATTTCAAAGTTCCTACTCTACAAAACCAATAGAGGTGAGTGAAGAAGTGACAGAGGGCTTTGAAGTCATAAGTGGAACATCATCTTCACCTAATGTAAATTGCAAAAAGATGATGTTGCAATCGAAGTGATAAATCTTTGCTACTGCAATAATATATCGACTTTGAGAGTCTCAAATTGAGGCTGTAGTGGCTGTGAACTCAACTATTTTATTAGAACAGGTGAGTTGATATGTACAAAGGAAATTCTTTAACAATTCAGGAATGAATAAAACATTGTGTATATATCCATTACCTAGTTTTACAGTTCCTTGACCAGAAACAATATATAAATACCTTCAATCAAGATTTTGAAGGTGTTGGAAGGATTGATCGACACAAAAACCTCAGAGTAAGGTGACATATGATCAATCACACAGGAGCTAAGAACCCATTTGTTTACTTTAGATTTTTTTGAAGATGCCATAGGTTTAGCTATTTACCCCCTTGAAGATTATGTGAGCCCAAATTGCTAATTACCCCTTTTTAAACTTTATGTTAGTTCAAATATTACAAAAATCCTAGATATAACCCCTAGATATAAGTGGCACTTTATAAGTTGAGTGCTTGTTTACCCCTTTTGCATGATTCCCCCCAATTTGTAAAAGAAACTTAAATTTCTTCAAAACAATTTTTCCCTAGATTTAATGACCCCCCTTTTTGTAGTTTTACTTTTTACCTATCTTTCAAAAGCCTTGGCAAAAAAAATAAAAAAATAATATGGTGGCCCAAAAATACAAAGCCCTAATTAGGGCAGGGGCAGAATTAGGATAGAATGCCCAATAAAATGTTAAGAGAAAATAATAAATAGGGGAGATGAGAGGAAATGGTGGCCAGGCTTCTTGTGTCTGTTCGTGCTTTCTTCACACCTCTGTGTGAGGCTGTTGCAGGGGATTTCAGGCAATGCAGGGTGTAGTTAACCTCAGAGAAAAAAGAAGTTGTGGCGGCTTGTTTGCTACTATGAGCATTTTCTGCTCTGCAAAAAAATACTTTCAAATATAGAAATAGAGGTTCCAACTCACATTATTCACTCAAAGAGGCCTGCAGTAGCTTGCCATGAATAAACACGCCTTCAATCCACCCTTTCTGCCTATGCAAGGCAATTTGAACACCTTTGGGCTATCATTGATCCCTTCATGCCTCTCTCATACACAAAATCCAATGAAGTTATTCATGGAAATGGCAGCCAATTTGACCTCCAATCGTTTTACCTTGGCAAACAAGGACCTCCTTTGTACAAATGAAACAAATTGCTTTCCACAAGAGTGGCACCCTATTGAAGCATCACTTCAGTGAGTGCTGGGAGCATGGATAATTCTAGTAGCCCCAAACAAGAATAGGCATTTAGGCATTTTGGCATCAGGCTCTTGCAGGGACTGGCATTTGTAGGCCTACATGGTATGGAAAATGTGCCCTACAATCCACCGCTCTCCAAACCATGGGAAAAGTCCTTCGTTGGTGTTGGGCACCCACCCTTTTCCCAAACCCTCTACAAATGACACTGAAGATAGGTTTCAAGAAATGAATCTACCAAATAGAGCATGGGTTCCTTAATGGGACACACAACCCACAATTGAGCCTCTCCACAGGCTGATTTTCTCAGACATGGGCCTCAGGAAGATCATGGGAACAATTTTGCCCTTCAATATGAACTGCCACACAAACAATGAACAATTAACAACCTTAGAATGGCTCTGATACCATCTAAGAATCTAGAATTCATAAGTCGAATGCAAGTATCAAAATCTGAGTAGATTGATTAGGCAGCCTTGAGTAACCTTGAGTTAATGGGAGTCAATCCCATAACTTAAGGAGATCTCAAGTAGAGGTGGTAACCTGCAAAAGACAAGTGGAGTGAAATAGTTTGAAGGACTCTTCATAACTACCACACACCCAACTGAGGTGTCTTATACCATGTGCAAAATATGACGCTTCCAAATGTGGCCAAATGAAACCAAATGAAATGTGTACACTAATATATGTAATTTTCTATGTTTACATCCTATTTTCATATTTTATCTACCTTTTACACATTTGTAGTAATCTTTCTTTTGAGGGTTGGTGCTTATTTAAATATACTTCAATTTTATCACCTACCTAGCACATGTTGATGGTTGTTTTTGCACACAACTTAGATAAAATACTAAGTATCTTATCTCTCTTGAAAGGAATCAAATCCCAAAGAGATAGAAAATGACTACCCCAAGGTCTATATAGCCAGGTCTTGGCCTTCACAAGATAACTTAGTTGTATTATGTTCTTTGTGTTTCCAATCAAGGGGCCTACTTGTATTAGACAAACTTTAAAACACAAGGTTAAAAGCACATAAACCAATTAGTTTCTAGATTTAGCAATGAATATACAAATTGATCCAAACATATAATGCTCTAAAATATATCATTTCAGCTCATAACCAACAATAAATAAACTTGTATTTATGAAATATCAACTCTATAACATCAATCTGTAAGTCTAAAAACCTATTCTAACTCTACAGTAACCAGGTCTAATAAAAAAGTGCAAAAGCAAGGCAAGATAGATAAAGGTTACTAAGAAAAATAGAACTAAATATTAAACACATTCCATCATTTCAGCCTCAACAATGGATATACAAGTTTGCAAACACATTTAACCATCCTTGATTTGATCATGGAAACCCAACAATCAAGTTTCAAGGAGGTGCAATCATCAATGGTGAATTTGTGGGTGTTTAGGCTAACCACACAAAGTAATTTACAATTAGAAAATTACTAGTGTTATGAATACTTTGCAAACTCGTCAAATACACATGTATCTTCAGCTAAAAATAAAAGAAGTACCTAACTTGATGTTTAGAAACCATGAAACAAACTTTTTATGATGACAAGTTCAATGAATCTCAACAATTTCTATTCACTATCTTGACTAGAATCCATGAATCAAACTTGTATTAAGCTCAAAAGATTGATAAAAATCAACAATTTCTAAACTTAGTGTAGAGAAAACCATGAAAATAGCGTTAAAAATAAAAAATTACTATGTATTTGTTGTCATACCCCAATAGTACAATTATTTTTCAATGTGTTTCAATGAGTTTTTCTTAAGACACCAACAACTCCAACAAGTTGTTGTAGTATGACAAATCTCCATAAGAAAGATGTAAGCAGCTATAGAAAGTTATTTTTTCCATCATGGGTGGCTGTAGCTATCTATTTTGCATGTGCAGGCAACAATATCTAGCTGTAGGTGACCAAATCTATCATAAAACATAAATTTCCAGCCTTCATGTTTCCACCATTTTTCCACTACAAACCTTCCTCTCAGACATGGAACAACAAGTCGGGTACTTGTAGAAGGTTGTATTAGTCATGTTTGAGGTTACAAATGAAGTATAAGGTGGCGCAATTCATCTTCCCACAAATGCATGACATTGTTTCCATCATTTTCCACCATTTTGGGCTCCAAATGTGCATGCACAATAGTAGCGTAGGTCTGATTTTTGTGTTTCTATAGCTCCTATGGTTTGTATTTATCATCCTTGAAATCATATTGGCTTCATTTTCTAGGTGCAGTACTGGTTTGGGCATGAAAATCAAGTTTCTCCATAGCTGGGACAACAAGGTGTCTCTAGGTTTCACTCTTCCAAGATAGCTCTAGTTTCTCTCCTCATAATTCCAGCCTCATTGACCTTCAACCAAAAAATCCAAGCATCAATTTCATCAAACATAAAATCATTTTCAGTCAATACATATCAAATAACATCCATTTTTCATCATGGATTTGACAAATAATTATTAAAACAAGTTGTTTGTTTTAAAAAAATCTGGGTTTTTCTAATGTTTTTAGGTAATTTGTGGAATTTAGTTTCTTATATCTCCACAATACATTGGTCATACCCAGATTGTAAATTTAGAGATATGATTGAATTACTGACTATCTATCTCTGCTGATATTTTAGAGTGATGTTTTAATTGGGATTATATTGTCATTAAATTTGTGGTTTCCCCTTTATTCCTTTAGTTTCTTGATGCATCCTCTTTAAATTTCCACATTCTCTACCTTCTCAACCCTCCTATCCTCTTGGAAATACTCTTTGAATGCATTGTATGGGTAAAAAAAATAGAATGACACTTCATGGCTGTCTTAGGGTTTCTGGGTTGCCAAATTTTAGTTTTAGGACTATTTTTTGACTATTATAGGTTAAACAGTTATTGTATTTTTTGTTTAGGATACTTATACAACATTGTCCTTCAAGTCCTTTAGCCAATTATAAGTTTTTTCTCAAGGTTTTGTGGCTTTTATGACTATATACACACTGTTGTTTGACTATGACATCAGTTGGTAGTTTTGGAACCTTGTATGAATTGTGTTCTTTTCACCCTTGCATGGAATGATTTTGTTGACTTACAACTAATGGTTTTACTTTATTAGTATGTCATGACCTTCATCAAACCCTTGGCCTTCTAAAAAACCCAAAACTAATGATGATGACATGATAAGATTTAAGCATACCACATGAATGCATTCATACATTTAGTCATCTTGGCACCTCCTAAGCCTCTACAAATATGACAGATTATACTCTTAACTTTATATATGAAGATGAAGCAATAAATAAACTTGAATGGATAATCAAAATCAACCCCATCTTGTACATCAATAAATGTCATTCCTTTTTAAGAGTCCACAAGGCATCAAAATGCAATGACTCAACCATGAAGGACTCGTCAATATGACTATGATCGTGATAAAATGAGACAAGACCATTCAGCACAACTCCATGAAAACTAAGAACCAAATGAAACTGGTAGAACTCTGTAAAATTTTCCAAGTTCCTGTGTTTTGCCCAAGTCTTGTGCCTCACCTAAGAGTTTGCTGCCTAGGGTTTCTTCTTAAAGCAATAAAAATTTTCCTAAGGGGCTAAGACCCTAAACGCTAGTGTTTCTATACAATCAAATTTGGCCCTTTGTTATATTTTTACATTGACTACTTGTAGCCTGTAGCAGGTCCTTTAAGTTTTAACCTAATGTATCCAGTGATGTTCTTTACCAGCCTTATGCTTTTGGCCACTGCCTTTTGCCCGTGTTTTAAATTTTATCAATGTGCCTAACCTTTGAGTCGACCCCTTAGTGAAGTCGTGGCCCCCGTTTTCCCTAGTAGACAAATGATGTGTTTAAAGCATGTGTTTTATTTTTGCCCTTCAACACTAAGTAGAGCACATGGCATGTTTTCATTGATTCTACCATTCCATAGATGACTTTTCATAGAATAATGAAATAGCCACAGAATAGCGGCAGAAACACAAGTGTCAAGCCCTGATCCATTTATACAACGGGAGCCATTGGTGGGTCCTTTGAGCACTATGTGGTGACTTTATAGAATTTCTTCCATTCCATTGAATTCTTCTAAAGGACCAAGAAGTGTGGAAGAGTGACACCAGGTATCAGTAACACATCATAAGTCTGAGTGTCACAGGGTAAAACATCATGTGTTCTCTAGCAGGAAATATTGGAGGTATGAGTCAGCTACTAAATTAGGTGGTAGGTCTTCTGTGGTGCGTGGCCTATCTTTTAGTAGTTTTCTCCATGCCATGCAGCACAATCTAATAGTTTCCTCGATTCTGCGGATCTTTATCTCGGCGCAGATCTTTATCTCCAACTGGATCTTACCACTATGGAAGCGTGGAAAATGACCTAGTGGTTGTTATTTGACTTTTCTTCTTAGCAGTATCACTGAGATAGCTGTCCAAGTGGCATGATCTTATTTGTTCATGCTCCTTTCGTATAAATGATGGGGATTTATTCTCTTGTTGACCACATACTCATCGTCGATTCAGATCCTCTGTTTAGTGATCAACGATCCATTTTTAAATTCTAGAGATAAGGTGATGGCATGTAATAAAAGATACAATAATACTGAAATGGCTTCCCAAGCATGCGTTGAGTCTTCATCGCCACCATTACAAGGGGATAGACATGCCTAAGAATTTATAGGATGGTGGAATTGACTCTTAGGGATTTGTGTTCTGGCACGAAGGGATTTTTCGCTTGCTTGGTGGCATATTTTGAAAAGGTAAATTGCCTGAAATGGAATTAAATACTGAAACCAAGAAAACTGATTTGGTGGCCTCATTACAGGAAGTGACATTTATAGTTATGCCAGGGTATGTGATATCAATGTCAGGGTGAAGTACATTATATCTCTTGCTCTTCTGACAGAATTGGGAAATCATCAAAATATTTCCATTTATAACTAATCTGCCATGAAAAAATATTGATAAAATTGATCAAGGACATATATGAGTGTGGGAATTATATCTAAATTCTCTATAAATAGATTCCTTGAATGATATTTTAGTTCCTTTAATTAGATTAGTTATCAACATGAGGGTCAATAAAATAATGGAGACATGCATAATAAGGCATTCTCAGATTGGGTGCCAACAAATTCATCAAGCATCTTTATGCATCACTTGCATAGTAAAACTCTAGTCTTGTTCAATCATCTAGTGGCTTGAATGTGATCAACATATACCTAGTTCTTCACCCTTTGCCTTGAAATCAAGCCTCATTTTTCTATTTAGTACAACTCCTTTTCAATAATTATCCAAAAGACTAAGGTATAACAAATTCTACAAGGCACATAAATGTAGGACTAGGCAACATGAGATAGACTAAGGCCACATAGCATGCCTATATCCTAGATTTGGCCACATGGTATGACCCTACCATCATAAATACTAATCTCTTATCATCTCTATCACAATATTCTAAACTTTGTAACATATGAACAACTAAGAGCTATTAGGAAAGGATATTTTTTTTAAACATTTTGTTCCTTCCACATGCGAATGTTCAATTCAAGGGACAATGAACAATTCAAATGTCTCTCCAAAGAATGTATCTTCCTTTGTTGTAATGCATAAAATCTGTTCTTTAGGTAGCTCTATCCTTCCAAGCTCATCCTCTACTTATGGCTCTCGAACTTCCAAACAAAAAATAGAAATAAATCAATAAATTCAACATTTTGAAATGACATTCTAATTTATTATTAGTTCTTAAGAAAGATAATATAAGAATCATATTGTCTTTTAACTTTTTATTAGTCTTTTTACTACCAAACCAATTACATGTTGTAACCTTTTAAGTTAATATTTTCTTTTCATGCAAGCTATGTTGGAATGTGGATACTCTACCAAAATCTGGAGTGTTCTCATGGTTAGTTATTAATAATAGAATTATTACTAGGATTGATTAGTTATTCTCACTCTTCAAGGGAGTTGTAGTCATGTGACAAGTGTACAAAGGAGGATAGGGCTCATGTGTGACCGTGTACACAAAACTTTTATTTAATAAGTTCATATGGGATTGTGTACACAAAAAGAGATATTAAATGAAAGTTGTACTACCACACATGTTTCAAGTGAGAGGTGGACAAGTGTTGAAATGTGATGAAAGGTGAGGACCTAATTCAAATATATTATTTGAATTAGTTGGAAAATTAATTATATAAATAAGATTTATTTAATTAATTGGAAAGTGGGATTATGAATGTGAAATTAATTAAATAAATGATATTAATTAATTAAATAAAATTTATTTAATTAATTGGTTAAGTGGGATAAGGATGGATTATGAGTGTTAAATTAATCAAATAAATAAAATTTATTTAATTAATTAGCTAATGGATTAAGTGGGATTAAGAGTGTGATTAGGACAAAATGCTACATGATGTTTGGATAATGTTTTTGACTAGGTGTTGCAAGGCATGAACAAATTTGGGACAAATTTGGGTGTCTAATATATATATATATGGGTTCAAAGTCCCAACTGAAGAATGCATTTTTCTTCACAAAGTGTCTAAACCCTTATCATATTGCATAGTGAAAATTAGATATAGGAGAAGGTGTAGGGTTTGAGCTCATGAGGATTTTTTTAAAAAGGAAACACTAAGAAAATGTGAAGTATGCCAGATATAGCTGCAACCTAGTAAAAGGTTTGTATTTTGTACTTTCAGAAATGAAAGAATAGTATAATTTTATTATCTTCTATATACATAAAATGAATGAAAAGACCATTTTTGTGCCATTGAAGTCGCGGCTAGAGAGAGTCTTTTTCTCACAAGAGGTTAAAACCCACATGGGGGTTTTGTACAAGATCTCAAATGTAGAACAATGGAGAAGTTCAAACTCACAGAGACAAAGCAATACTCAGAAATAAGAGAACTGGTAAGTATATGGCCGCAGCCTCCAATAAGGAGAAAATATACATAAATTTCCCATATATCTTTCATAGAGTACAAGATATAAGCAAATGTTTCTATGTTTGACCAGAGAAAGCTATAGGAAATGAAGAAGCATCTAACATGAAAAGCTTACCTTTTGTTTTCTGTAAGAGCACATGTTGAGATCATAAACAATAGCTTCAGAAATAGTTCTTCATGGCAGCCTCAAATAAGGGTGTGTTGACAGAGAGAAATAGAGAGGAAAGAATGCATCATAAAACCTAGTATGGTCGTAGCTTAAAAGCCAAGTTTTACATCTAGAATGAAAGAATATGGGTTAAATCTGTGATAGGGCTTCTTACCTTCTATTTTCCTATCAGAATCTTCAAGAGAATGCATGGAGATCCCTCAAAAACTGCAAAGAATTGAGTTTTCCCCTTCAAACCCTAATCACCATGGTGGCTGGGCAGCAGAGCGCTCTCATCAAAAAGTTGCAAAGTGAAATGAGCCTAAAAAGATAGGTCATTGAATGTTTTGTGTTAGGGTTACATTTTTTCCCTAATTTGATTGTGACTTTTGTCACACTGAATTAAAAAATATTGTCTCCACTAATACCCTTGAGTGTATCATTTGCCCCTTTAGAGATGTTTGATGCCTAGACTTTATACCTTAGAGGCTATTAGAACACATTTGAAAGATGAGCCAAAACCCCATATGCCTTAGGAATTTTGGCAAAACCAAATGGAGGACAGACCCTAGGGGTCTCTTATTTTTCAACCCTTTCATAATGCCTTCAAACAATTTTAGGATTTTTATAGAAAATCAATATGCCTAAATGATATATTATACTTGACAAAATGAGACATATAAGCCTTGTATACTTTTTGTAAAGTGTCAAATCAAGCCTTGTATTATTTTTTTGTAAAAATCAAATTGAGTCAAATCGAGAAAATAAAACTGCAAATCTTTCTAATACAATATTTAAAGCAATATTGTTAGGAACCCGTGTTTAACCCTTCTCTTTACTTTGTTAGTATGTTACTTTTGGACGCATATGTTTTGTGAGTCATCCTGTGACTATATTGTATTATCCCACATTCATGGGAAGTAATAGTTGTTTAGATTAGACTTAGTATCTAAGTATGTGTTGAGGCCAATGAAGGCATCCACAAATTTATTGTATTGAGCTTGGTTAAAGAAGGTTGCCCCCTCGAAGCGGCCTACGATCAATTAATTCCTGCTCTGTTTCTTCTATTTCTATTATTTCGTGCATTTTTCATTATATTGTTGCAGTAGGTTCCACTCATCTTGATTGATAACACCAACAAAACAACATTTTATGACTTAAGCCTCAGTCAATTTTGCCTTTATTGGCAAACTGCAAATTTCTTGAAGCTTGCTTTCATTCTCTACGTTGCGCCCTTTTTTGGTGAATTAGACATTGGGAAAACTCCTTCTCGGTGATCCATTAGGTTCTTGAACTTTTCTTTTCATTGATAGAAGAGCCCTTTTTTCTTTACTTTGCCACAACATTCTTCCTTTTCCCTTCAATCGGTGAACACACATATCGGCAAATCGACAGAAAACAAAACTCACAAACAAGTTTTAAAGTTTGAACTATTGCTAACTTGCCGAGAATAAGGAAAAGCATGAAAAAATTTCTAAGGGAGAAACCATCTTTTGACCAAGGAAAAACATATAAAACACCAATCTTTGAACTAGCACAAATTTTTCATATTAAGGAGTTTTGAGCTGGTTCATAAGGCAAAGTTGCTCAGAATTGAATTCTTTATCCAATGGTGACCTTGGCTAAGCAATTTTCACATGATTTTTGGATTTTTGGGGCAAAATGGACACAATGGGAATAAAAATTTTATAGGTGCCAATGATTAACAAGGAATTTATGAACAAGAGGCAATGATCCATTTTAGTGTATAAGACTATTAACAAAGGAGTATAATAATTCAACAAGGGAAACAATTAGTGAGGTTCAAAGGGACACCTCCATTGGGAAGAATGCATCCATTATGAAAAGATGTCTCTCTTAATAGAAACAAGAAGATATAAATTTAGATTGCAATGTAGAACAACATGGGGTCAGGTAGATATTAGAGGAAGAGCAATTTAAAGGAAGATATTTCTAAGTTAAAAAAATAGAATAGTAGAAGAAAGAAAGATGTATATTGGAGAGTTAAATTTGTAGGACAGATTGGAGTGATATCTGTATACACATGGAATAATTAACAGTAGAGAAGTAATTATTGCAGTCGTTCTATCATACTATAACTCCATCAATCTATCATTCTATTATTTATCCTTCAATCTATTCTTCTATCATTTTATCATTCTATTCTATCTATTATATCATTCTTTCATTCTATTTCTCTACTCTTCTATCACTCTATAAATCTATCATTCTATCTTTTGATTAGTCTATCCTTCTATTATTCTATCATTCTATCATTCTATAATTCTATTCTTAAATAAAACAAATTAACAAATATCTGAAATATCAATCAGCAACCAAGGAAGCTATCTTCATTGGGAGGAAGTCATATAAGAATCCTTAAATAATTATATGTATGGTTTGTGTATGATGTGTATGCTTCATGTATGACATGTATTCCCTGTGCTTGTTAATATATGTATTGAACTCATTATTGATTATTCATAATTACTAGCATAAGAAGGATATGTATGCTCTATCATGATTGTTGTGTATAATGATATATTTTCTTTTGTATAATCTCTATGAATCTGGATATATTTAGTAGCAACTAAGGGTGGCAAGATGAGGAAGAACTGCTATATGATTTCTCACTAGGTACACTCCCTCATCTAGATGGTGGAAGGCCACATGAAGGCCAAGAAGGATGGCATATCTACTCTTGGCCCTAGGGTTGAGAATCACTTAGGGCACCTATCATAGCCCCTTATGTTTGGCTATTGAGTTGAACAATACTAAACGCTTCAGTAATCAGATCAAAATCTAAGGTGTTAATATTCTAACCCACCGTGGTAATATAGAGATTATTATTTAGTTTTATATATATATCTATTTCACCTCTATGCCACAAGTTAATAAGAGTCCAAATATACTGCAACAGTCTAACAGAAGGGGAGGAATGAGATCTGCTTTAAGGGAGAACCACTTAGGGCACTTCGCTACAATGGAAAATAGGGAGAATAGCTAGACGGGTAGCCTATTGCACTAAAAAAAGGATAGAACAGCTAAGGGCACCCTATTGTAGTTTCTCTTCCAATCCATATGTCAAAGGACTATTGAGAAAGTTAGAACTTACTGCATAATGTTGAATATATGATTGTCTTGTAATAATAATAGATTTATCTCATGAACTGTGTTTGTAATGTTACCTAACTGATTGCAGGCTTCTAGAACATAATTAGTTTATCTTATTCCTAAGTAAATAAATGTATCCCTAACTATCTAATATGCTTGTTCCATTTGGTTTTGTGAATTTGGACAAAATAAAGATTGATCCAACAATGAGACATTACTATTGGTATTAGAGCATGATCCTACCAGCCTGGGGATCAAAGGCTTATTCTCCTAGTTAGTTATTTTCCTTCATACCTTAGTTTAATGTCAAAGATCCCTTTTCTATTTAAATTTCCTTGGAATTACCAATCTCATCAATAGGCACACTATAAATAAAAGGTTAGATATTTTAGATCTTTCAGTCAACACAATCTATACATAATTTCTTCTACTCAAAAAGAGTTAAGAATTTTGGAGACAAAGTACTTTAGTTCCATCCAATATGTGTGGTGATTTTTTTAGGCTAGCCAAATATGGATCAAAAAATGAAGTAAGATATGAGTTGGCTACCTACTATTGAAGTTTAAATTTTGAATTGGAGCATAATCCATGATTAGTGGAATAACCAAGGAATCATGCAATTTTTTGTGATTTAGTCAAAATCTTACAAGTTAACTGACCATTTGAGGCTCAATTTTTTAGTCAAATTAGTATTATTATCAAATTTGTGTTGACCTCCAAGTCGTTAGTATTGAAGTTGCTTTTTAATCATTCAATTCAATACTAATGAAGAAGCCTCAAATTAAAATTTGGTTTCTATCAAGGAATTAGGATTGGTGTGTTTGGAATTTTGAGTTACAAAATTGTAGGAGATACAAAAAAATGCTAGACAATTGGATACAAAATCTATTATGTTTTCTGGGTTTGTTGAGAGATTTTGTGACAAGTTGTTTTGTTTGTAGTGTAATATATTGTCTAAATTTTTTGGAGTCAACTACATGCAAATGTTTTAGATCCTTCCCCTAGATCCATCTTCAGGGAAATTAAGGGTGGATTCAATGCTTGAGTATTGTGAAGTACACTATGTTCCATCATTGATTTCACATGATACCTTTGTTGTCAACTTTTTTTAATTGGAGTCTATTTTGAGCTATAGTTTAGATGATCCTACTATTTGTGGATTGCAAATTATGGCATTTCATTACAAGTCCTAAGCAGTAAGAAACAAGATGATCTTTTCAAAGTTAAAGATTATAATTGTGGAAGTAATTTGTTTGAAGTTTTGATTGACAAAGAAACTTTCTATTTCCTGTTTGGTACTTGAGAACTATGAAGACTGACACACCTTTAACAAGTTGGAATTTCCACAAAGTGTACAAATGTAAGCATGAGGTGGTTTGTCAAGTAGATATGTATATTGTGATTTAGTTTGTATATGGAGGTGAGTCTGGATTGTTGTCAAGGATGAGTTTCACCATGAGCTACGAGAGTGATGTTGCAAAATTTCATATGGTACAAGTAGTTTGAGTAGAAGCATGGTTTGTACTGTATTATTTGTGTTGTTAAGTTTTGGTTTCAAACAAATGAACATTAAATGGGAGTTTATGTTATGCTTATTTTACAAAGTATTGTTGGGATAAAGACAATAGTAAAAATGACAAAATAGGAATTCAAATAAAGCCTAACAAGGTAAATGACAAGGTCATAAAATATTATTCTTAGAGAAATTTGAGAGTTGCATATGTAGGATGTGGAAAGCCATTGTTATGCATGTTAATATGTTAATAAAGAAGAAACAATAAAAGGTCAAAGGATATCCATATGCAAAAATTTGGGCCAACTTGGTTTCCTCTCCATGAGATGAGAGAAAACTTGTCTTAAGTTAGGGACCTTACCCATTACCAACTCTTGGTTTTGTTGTTGAGAGATATTGAGAAATACAAGTACATGAATCAAAAGAATATGGGACAAATAAATTGTCCTCATACTTTAGAATATGTTATAAACTTTAAGATGTTAAAGAACTATGTCAGATTAAGGAAAGTATAATAAAAACAATTCTCCAAAAACAATCAATGTTGATTTGGGACCCTAGTAACTCCAAGAGAATCCTAGTTCTTTTTTCTTGAGGACAAGCAAAATTGACTAGGGGGGACTGTCATGTCCCATGAAATGTTCCATATTTTTACAATCCTCGCCGAGTAAGATCAGTTCTAAGTGCAACGCTCCATATTAATGAAAAGGATGTGATTTGGAAGATAAGGTGTGGTTAGCATATATGAAGTATTAGTGAGTTTGAATAAGACTACAGGCTTTGGGAATAAGACAAATGATTTGTTAATGATATACCAAGTGATGCAAGGGATATATGTGACTTTGTGAAGAAGTGTGAATTGTTTAAGGAGGAGCGATTTCCTTTAAGACAACAATTAAATGTGAAATGGAGTGACTAATATATGTTATGAGATATGATTTAAACTACATGCTTTAGATAAGAGACAAGGTGATACAATTTATTAAAGCTAGAGATCAATGTCATATATATTATGAAGACCATATTATAAGTAATGTGATTACTAGAATAAGAAAAAAGTCTTACATAAAACTACAAGATAGTGACAAATGAGTGAAAGGTTGTGATCATTCTTGAAAGGGTGCAATCTATTGTTAACAAGGAATTTATGAACAAGAGACAACGATCCATTTTAGTGTATAAGACTATTAACAAAGAAACATAATAATTCAACAAGGGAAGTGATTAGTGAGGTTCAAAGGGACACCTTCATTGGGAAGAATGCATCCATTATGAAAAGATGCCTCTCTTAATTGAAACAAGAAGATATAAATTTAGATTACAATGTAGAAGAGGCAGGGGGAAAAACAAATATTAGAGGAAGAGCAATTTGGAGGAAGATATTTCTGAGTTAAAAGATTACAATTATTCATCCTTCAATCTATTCTTCTATCATTATATCATTCTGTTCTATCAATCTATCACTCTATTATTGATCCTTCAATCTATTTTTCTATCATTATATCATTCTATTATATCTATTATATCATTCTTTCATTCTTTTTCTCTACCCTTGTATCACTCTATAATTCTATCATTCTATCTTCTGATTATTATATCCTTCTATTATCCTATCATTCTATTGTTCTATAATTCTATTCTTAAATCAGTCAAATCAACAAATATTTGAAATATCAATCAACAACCAAGGAAGCTATCTTCATTGGAAGGCAGTCATATAAGAATCCTGAAATAATTATATGTATACATCGTGTATGATGTGTATGCTTCGTGTATGACTTGTATTATCTGTGCTTGTTAATATATGTATTGAACTTATTGTTGATTATTCATAATTACTAGCATAAGAAGGATATGTATTTCATGATTGTTGTGTATAATGATATATTTATTATTGTATAATCTCTATGAATCTAGATGTATTTAGTAGAAACCAAGGGTGGCAAGATGAGGGATAACTGCTATATGATTCCTCACTAGGTACACCCCCTCATTTGGATGGCGAAAGGCCACATGAGGCCAAGAAGGATGGTATATCTGCTCTTGAGCCTAGGGTTGAGAATCGCTTAGGGCACCCTATCATACCCCCTTAGGTTTGGCTATTGAGTTGAATTGTACTGAATGCTTCATTAATTAGATCAGAAACTAAGGTGTAAATATTCTAACCCACTGTGCTAATATATATATATATCACCTCTCTGCGAGAAGTTGATAAGCATCAAAATATACTACAACAGTCTAACAGAAGGTGAGGATTGAGATCTAGTTTAAGGGAGAACCACTTAGGGCACTCTGCAATAGAGGCAAATAGGGAGAATAGCTAGACATGCACCCTATTGCACTAAAAAAGGGAGAGAACAACTAAGGGAACTTTACTCTAGTTTCTCTTCCAATCCATATGTCAAAGGACTATTGAGAAAGTTAGAACTTGTTGCATAATGATGAATATATGATTCTCTTGCAATAATAATATATTTATCTCATGAACTACATTGTAATGTAACCTAACTGATTGCAGGCTTCCAAAATGGAATTAGTTTATCTTGCTCCTAAGTAAAGAAATGTATCCCTAACTATCTTATATGCTTGTTGCATTTGGTTTTGTGAATTTGGACAAAATAAAGATTGATCCAACAAGGGGACATTGCAAGTTGATTTATTGATATTGGATGGAATTGATATGTGATATTTCATGGAGTTGATGTATTAATATTTATTTTTCCCCTAGGGGTTAGAGTGTCCCCTTGAATCCTTGTTCTCTATGAATCTTGTGAAAATTCATATGTGATGTCTAAGCCTATGGGTGTTATTGTATTTTGTGTTTATATTCTTTTTTAAGTTGTGCAATCTAGTTTCTATGAGGACTTCCTAGTTCAAGGGTGGGCTTCGTTAGTATGTGGTGACTGATCATGCTATTGGGCTGCGGGTACATGTAGCCAGGTAAATTTTGGTGACTTTGTCATTCACGGTTTTCTCCCCAAAATAATTAACAAGGGAGTGCAAGGGGTTTTCCTTGTATTTAATAAAGGTGGCGGGAGTTAATTTAGTTATTAGCTGACATGAAGAATCAACTTTTTTTAACCACCAAAAAGACTTGATAAATAAGCAGTCAGAGAATGTGAAAGGTTAGGAGTCATAGTTGAGATATGAATGAGATTGTAATGTATTTCATGTAGCATAGCAGTGGTTCAGTTGTAGGCTGCATGTTACTAGTTGTAATTTAGTTTGATTTACTAGATAATAAAAACACTAGATGGCTATGTTTATGTGGATTTAGCCCACATTGGGTGAACCACATTAAATCTCGGTTGTTCAATTGTATTATTCTTCATTATTTTTTCTGTGTATTTAAATCTTCATCATAATTGTTAATTGATATTGCTCACGTCTGCCATTGAATTCCTAACTAACCTGTGAGCAAGTCTTATTGTTGGGAGGTAAGCAAACGTCCATTGACTTGGATGTGAAGCTTTGCTTTTGTAAATTTGTGAAAAATTAAAAGAAGAAAAACTTGTGTTTGATGAAAGTCTTTTTTAGATTTTGAAACCCTATTTTGAAGCCATTAGGCTATAAAAACACTCTTTTGAGAGGATGTGATTATTTTTATATTTTTTTTAGAAAGAAGATTTATTTATTCTTTTATGTATATAATAGTTGTGAAATTGGAGATCTACTTATATGTCTATTGTATTGAGAATAAATTTCTTTGTATAAGAAAAAAATATACCATTGTATGGAAAATAAATTTCTTTGTATAAAAAAAAATATTGCATTTAAAAGATCTTTGTTTATTCTACTATAATTGTAAATGTACTAAAAAATTGAAGCATATTCTTACAATAAAATAAAGGAGTTTATTTGTTATAGATACATTCATTATTAAGAGAAAATTAATATAATTTTTTAAAAAGATAATGCGCTGGTAAACTTTTAATGACAACGCTAGTGGACACGCCCTTTGGCTCCATGCCACTACAACCAAGTTAACCACTGAACCACTACAACCATGTTAACCACAGAACCACGCCCTTATCAGTAGAAAATTAATATAATTCACTTAAATGTTGTTTTAGGTATTAAAAATATATATGCATGCATCTATAGTTTTAAGTGTTTTTAAAAAATTCATAATCATTTTTATAATATAAAAAGAAATAAGTTTTAAATATTTTTAACTATTTGTAAAAAAACAAAATGCAATTTCCTTTTCTAAATTGTAAGTTATTATTTTTTCTTAAAAATTGCACCTCAAAATTTTTCTCAAAAACAACATTTCTGAGTCAACTTAAATTCACCATATCTCCTTCAATACTTATTGTAGATGTGCTGGGAATGAAATAGATGTGGTTGTTCATGGAGTCATTCAAGATTCCAACATGTACATTTAAATTTTTCTCTTTTGAAATAGTTGAAGATGAGGGTTGATTTATAGATGTGTAGATGATATTATAGATGGTTAAGATTTAATTAAAATGGATGGCTAGGATTGAATGAAGGGAATTAAGACACTTTTGGGGCTATCATTATATGAATGGCTAGGATTAAAATATATGATAGGGAAATAGATGTTAAAGATTGAATTGGATCTTTGACTTTTATTTATTTTAGATGGTAATGTGATTCTTTGAAATATTTACTTATGGATGTGACATGTTTTAAAATATAATAATTATCTAGTTGTTATTTCATATCATAGTATATTTAAGATTTATTAGTGATGCTCTAATTTTTAATATTAAATTATTGTTTAGAATTTAATTAAGATAGTTGGGTGATTTAGTTTTTATTATGTACAACTTAGTTTTTAATTATATTAATTGTGAGACTAAATCAATTTAATATTTGAGGGTTTTAATATAATTTTAATTTAATCAAGATATTTTAGAAAAGAGTGCTAAGTTATTAAAAATAAATTTATTCTTGTAAGAAGAATGTTTAAATTATGGCACATAGGGTTGGAAAAAATTTAATAAATATTGTTGATAATTTATTTAATCAAATAAAATTAAATTGGCCTAATAATATGGTTTGTTAGAAAATAGTTAAATAGAAATAAATAATAAACAATAGTTAAATAAAATTTTCTTTATAAATACATACTAGTTAATGTCTTCTAAACCCTCTATTGTCGAAATTTCTATAGAGGAATCAATTATAATATAATATTAGAGAAAGGATGAATTGTAGCTGAAAAAAGAAGTGAAGAATAATGGTGCAGGAGGATCGGCTCAAGGAAGAGAAAAGAAAGGGAGTGATCAAAGTCAAATTCAAAAATGTTAATACCTCACTAATGGAAAAAAAACCTATTAGCAAGACTTTTTGGAGACCAATTTACAATGCAACAAATCAAGGAATGGATTATGCAGGCATGACCGAATAGCTTGCCACCCTCTTTCCTCCCAAAAGGTTTTATTTTATTTTGTGTATCTTTTAAAGGTGAATCAATCCACAATGAAATTATCTTGCATGCCCTATGGAAGATGGAAAACACCATTTTGTACACACAAAACTATACACAAATTTTAACCCCCTAGATTGTTATCCTACAACTCACCCAATATGGATTCAAATGTATTGTTACATCGTAAAATGTGTACACTAGCATTTTACACTTAGTTTAACGCCCGGTTGGACCTAAAATGTTACCTTTATTAATCAAGACCTATTTTAACACCTTTTTGAGCATTAAATGATAAAATCTCCTTTTTGAGCATTAAATGATAAAATCTCGATCTTGATGAATAAACCTAATGAAATTAACTTAGGATTGGACTAAGCCCATGATATTTGATACTCCCTAGAGTTTGTGGGGCTAAAGGCCCAAGGTGCTCGAGTGCCCTGGTCCCAGTTGGGATCTTTAACCCCTCTTTTGTAGTGTCATTTTCAGACACTTTCTTAGTTTATACTTGTTGGCCTTATTTAGTTCTATTTGTTGTAAGTGAGCGGCAATGCATGTATAAAGGAGTTTTTCAATTAATTTTACACTTAAGGAGATGAATCCTAGAAGGAAAATATCAAGTTTGCCATCATATGCTAAGGTGCTCTTCATGCTTGGAAGTATTATCTACTTGTGGATGTTATTGAAGTTTGTTTGTAGATATTGAAGGAAGTTTCAAGCCTTATTTATCACTCTCCTTGTTGGTGTATGATCTTGAGTTATCTTCATCAACTAGGGTTTTACCTCTTGTGGTAATTATCATCATTTTCATTTATATTTCTATCATATATTGATTGATCTTGCCACTACCTTCCTAGGGAATGCACTCTTGGATCTAATAATAGCTATAGTGGAGGTGGAAACACCAGGATAGGGTTTGACTAAGGTATTCCCTTATATGCAACACAACCTTCTTCTTTTTTCCTTGTGTGCAGGTCAAAGAAACAAGTTTCTGAAGATGTTTTCTAGGAAGAACAAAGAGCTTACATGTATAGGTCTAGTGATACCCCAAGATTCTGCTTAACCCTAATTAGGGTCTTTGGTATTTCTACTCATAGATCCATGTTTTGATCTACTCCCTAATCCCCACTATGGTTTTGGTTTTCTAAGATCTATTTCTATCTATTAGTTATAAGCCAATCTTTGTCATCTAGGGTTTGGTCATTTGTCCTAGCTTGCTTGCTTGTCCTTAGTTGGACTTGGTTGACTCATCTATATACAACAAAAGGGAAGAAACTATATAGTTTGACTCTTCTTCTTGAGTAGAAGCCAAGCTTAGTTTGTGTCCTAATGTTTGTAGAAGAGGGTTTGACCTAGTTTAACTCTTTAGCCTAGATCACTTTTTTCCACTAAACATTTTGGTGAACCTGAATTGTCTTGCACTTTTTCAACCTTCTTCTTTCAAATTAGAGTCAAGTATACTACCCTAGATCTAAGTGGGATTTAATTCATTAATCATTTTAAATACATACATAGTTAAATTATGCATAATTTCAAAACTAGGGTTTGTAAAAACCTTGTATTTATAGAAAATCTAGCTAGTTTTGAACCTAGGATTTATAGATTTGAGGGTTGTTTCAGATCTTGTTGCATTTTTAGATTGTTAAAAGTATTTTCATTTGTTATACCTTGTCATTCTTTCTGGTTAAAACATTCTTGCACCCTTTAATTTGAATTTTGGAAAAGAAAATTTTCATTCTAGATTTGAGAAAAACATATTTATCACTTTGTTTGCATGTTGTAAGGATAGATCATCATAGCATGAGGCAATTTTATGATTTTTGCATCAGATATTATTGATATCATAGTAATTGAACATTTTATAGTGTCACATTGTGCATTTGAATATTCGACATTGCAAGAAATTGTCAAAAATGTTGCATTTTTAGCAAAGCCTAGTTTTTGTTAAATCTAGGGTTTGTGATTCATATCTTATTTCAAACTTTTCTGCTATCATTTACATTTGAAATCTGATTTTACATTTCTATAATACATCATAAATGTCATATTACATCGAAGATATAAAATAGGAACAATTTGTTGCATTTTGAACAAAATATTGAAATTTGAGTTGGATTTATAAGCATTTGCATTATTGATATCTAATTGCATTTGAATAGAGTTTAGTTTGAGATGAAGGATATATTATTTTCTTTATGTTTGTTTACATTCAAGAACAAAACCTTGATTCACTTAAACAAAAACTCAACCCCTTCTTTTTCTACATCATTCATTTCTTCTATTTGTGCACTTGTGTGTTACTAAAGCTTGTAGTCGCTTTATGAGCTTTGTGACTCAGTGTTAGAAATGAAGGTGCAAACCACATAATAGAAATATTATTCAAACCTTATTAATGTCCTCTAAATAATGTAGAATCAATTAAGATTGCAACAGAAACAAAACCCACTACACAGAAATAACATGCATTAAGAACTGAACACATAATACAGTATGTAACATAGAGAAAACCCTTTCGGGTAAAAAAATCCACCAAGAAAAGATGCTCCAAGTTGTATTATCTTCAAATATGAGATTACATTACATTCACTTCCTCTTCTTCTTTAGTCTTTAATCCAATAGCACCTGGTACTCTCAACTCTACTAAAAACGTAGTACAAATATCCTTATAATATGGGTTGCCTTCAACGGAAAGAAAACTAACATAATATTGACCATTAGATCTATGACCTAATGATAAATGATCTAGATTTAGAATGATAAAATATAAATAAAATTTGTCTCTGGGGGCACCGCTCCTGAGCCCCACTAGGGCATGTGGTCCCCTGGACCCCTTTCTCGGTGGGATGATCTCCTTGGACCCCTCAGAGGGGGGAAACCCCCCTACGAGCCCTCATTGCAGACGAATTAGCATCAGGGACTAAATATAAATATGTGCCTAAAACAAGATCACTACTGGTGAAACCTTTCATCCCTTATGGGTGATTTACAAACAATAATAGGAATACTAAATTACATAGGATTTAAAAGGTTGATTGCACCTTAATCCTAACACCTATTGCCCTATTTTAAACACTCTTGTATTAATAAGTCTTCGAATTATGGGTTCTAATACTTTGCATAACGATGATACCAATACATTAGAACCCAAAATTTCTAGTCCTATAACAAAAGAATGTCAAACACTTATTTCTTGATATCCCTACTTCGCATCTTCCTGAAGCATCAAACTTCCATGAATCCATCAACAATGAGGAACTTGTGGCTCATGTTCTTGAAGCTCAAATTCAAAGATTAGACGTGTAGAGTTGGATAATTTCTAGCAATTTGTAAGCTTAAAACACATAGATGAAGAAGCCATTGTTGTTGTTGAGTCTAAGAAGTCTTTTGCTTGAAGGTCAAGAAGGATTGGAAGTCTTGTGTAGCCTTGCTCATATATGGATAACAACATTCTATCTACATCTAGTTACGCTGAAATCATTTCCAATGTCACTTCTTCTAATCAATTAGGGACTCAAGTTTTGGCACCCATACCAACACTTCCTATTCCACATATACTTCTACTATTTTTACCACTACTACACAACCAATTAATAGTGCTACCACATGTGTTGGGTTATCTACTAGGAATCCTACTCACCATTATAGTACCATTCCATATAATTACCTAAATTCCATACCTAATGTTACTCCACCGACATCTAAATCTCCTACCATATTCCAAAAGGCTGCTCATACACCATCACCTACTCCTTCCAATTCATTTCAATCTCTACCTTATTCGTCTTCCGATGCTATCATAAACCAATTGTTGAAAAATATGACCTTCATGCAACAACAATTGGATGGAATAAGCAATAGTCTACCTAAACTTAGTATGACAACATATTATATCCATAGCCCTTTGTCCTATGCAATCCTAAGAAATCAAATTCCTGGGAAGTTTGAGACCCCTCGATTTCAGAAATATAATTGGAAGGGAGACCCTAACAACCATGTGGCACCCTTTACCGCTATGTGCAGTGATTTCTTCTTTGAGGATACAATCTTGGAAATATGCTTTCCTAGGTCACTCAAGGACACAACCTTAGATTGATTTTTCTCACACCATTAAAACTTTACACACCTACATAGTTAGCATCAAAAGATCTTATTTGCATAGTTCATACTTAACCTCTTTGTATTGGAAAGTTGGCTTAATCAATTTGAACTTTGGCCTTTGATTAATGGCCCAAGTTGATCACTACAAGATCAATGACTAAGGACATACCAAAGAAAAGGAAAACATAGGGAATTAACATTTGTCATTTCACCTACATGAATAAAAATTGAAAATCTGACTAAGACCATGGTGTAGACATTGCCTTGAAAATATTCTAAATAGGTATGGTGGGCCCACTATACTTGCCACCTAAAACCACTTGGCACTCCCTTATTTATTGCCATAAAGATATACCCCTCAAATAATATTCACACTCATATTTTGACCAATACAAATTGATATGTGATGCTAGGTGTTCCTTCACATACCTTTTGAGCCACCACTTTAGCTCATTGAGATTTGACCATGATCAACAACCTACATTAATTAACACAAGATCAATAGCTAGGGGTGAAATAGTTACCAGTGACTACCTTTTGTCATTTTGTCTATGTAGATAGAAATTGGACATGTATCATTCAGGCTACTATGAAGATTTTTCTTGAATATAAAAGTTGAATAACTAAGATGGGCCCACCATGCCCAAGTAATTGGACAACTTGGTGAATTGTCACTAGTTCCTTATATGCAAGCCCACATGGTCACCCATATATCTACCTCCTAACCAATGGGGTCATTGCATGCCAAGACAAATGTTGTGCAAACTATACTTCACTGACTTTATTGATTCACCACTTCATATGTTAAGTAGTGATGGGATGTTATGATGTGCATTAATTGAGACGCAATCAACATGGCTAAGGCTAAAATAGTGAGACATTATGTGTATATTGTTACCTTTTTCATTTTGCAATGGTAAATAGGCTTGGAACATGTCATTAGAGATATATGATCTTGAGGCCTTTAGAGAATAATTTTGTATTTTCTTTTTCGAAACCCATGGGCTCATGATATGTGGCACTACTTGCTTACACAACTTTCTACTTGCCTCAACGAGAACAATAAAAAACTATGATCTATTGACTTTAATTACTGTGGCTATATGACAAGTGAATAGATCACCAACTAGGCTAATTAATGACAACCTACAAAAGTAGTAACCAGTCACCAAATAAACATAGAGGAAACACTTAATTCATGGGCAATCGTTTATCACAAGTCAACACATCAATAGAACATAAAAATGTAGGCAGAAAGACAAAGATTTTGACCAACACAAAGACTTAGGTGCCTTCACACCAACCTAAACAAATTAGACCACCATTAACATAAATGAGGAGTTTGATAAAAACATAAAAGGGAACCCTATTCAAAATATCTTAGATCAATTATCAACATGAAGGGAAATAAAATAATGGAGAGAGCCATAATAAGGTATTCTCAGATTCAGTGCCAACAAATTCATCAACTATATTTTTGCATCACTTGAATAGTAAAACTCTAATCTTGTTCAATCATCTAAGGGCTTGAATGTAATCAAAATATACCTCGTTCTTCATCCCCTTCCTTGAAATCAAGCCTCATTATGCTTTTCGGCATAACCCCTTTTCAATAATTAATCAAAAGACTAAGGTATAAATTCTACAAGGCACATCAATGTAGGACTAGGCCACACTAGACAGACTAAGGCCACATAGCATGACTATATTCTAGATTGAACCACATGGTATGACCCTAATTCCGTAAACACTAATCTCTTATCATCTCTATCACAATATTTTGAACTCTGTAACATATAAACAACTAAGAGCTATTAGGAAAGGATGGTTTTGTAAAATCTTATGTTCCTTCAACATGTGAATGTGCAATTTGGGACAATGAATGATTCAAGCGTCTCTCCAAAGAATGTCTCTTCCTTTGTGGTAATGCATAAAACCTATTGTTTAGGCTGCTCTATCCATCCAAGTTCATCCTCTACTCATAGCTCTCCAACTTCCAAACATAAAATAGAAATAAAAACAATACATTTAACATTTTGAAATGGCACTCTAATTTATTATTAGTTCTTAAGAAAGATAATATAAGAATCATAGTCTTTTAACTCTATATTACACTTTTTACTACCAAACCAATTACATGCTCTAACCTTTAAATTAATATTTTCTTTTCATTAGTTTCAAACCTTTTTTATATAAAATATGAATTTCTATTAGGCCAAATAGTTTGGCGTCTTACTGACCCTTTCAGATATTAAATGTTATTCATAAATTGTTAACCACTTTTATTTTTTCATAGTTTACTCAGTAGCGGGAAGTGAATGAGAAGAAGCTGAAATTTTATTCCGTAGTTCTATAGATTATTGTTGCCTTTAGCCAATAACTGCACTGCCACATTATTCTTTATTAAATCATAGTTGAAAGCTTGTCAAATATAAGGGTATTGAGTTTTTATTTTTTCATATCTGTTGCTTGTTTTCCAAACAATACAATGACATTTGGTAATAAAATTTAAAATTTAATAGAACTATAATGGAAATGTTCAAGGCTAAACCCAAGAAGAAAAGAGAAAGAACATTATCCACCATCACAACTGATACCCAAGGATCTAGGATTGTATAGGTGTCCATCCTAATTGTGGACAAAGATTAATTGCAAATGGCACCTGGTGACTACAAGATACAACACATCAAAATCTAGAACATCAAACCAAGGAAGAAGAAAAGAATTCATTGTAGACAATTGTGTCTACCATCCTTGAGAGGGTAAAAAAGGATGAGGTCACAAAATAAGAATTCAAGAGTTAGGTAGGGCAGTTGGCTGCATACATCAATCACCTAGTAGGCCCTATAGATTTAGGTGCACTTTCTCTAATTATTCTAGCTATCCTCAATAAAGACAACCAACAAATAGATATGGAAGGACTAGTCCTTGCTACCATTCCATGGAGAGATAACTTAGAGGCCTTGGGTAGTAGAGCGATTTGGGAAGCGTTAATGGCCTATCATAACATCAATGATGAGGCTAGTACAATGTCAAATTTTGAGGAATCATTAGATGATGAGTTGTCGATGTGGGATGAATACATCTCAATTTCATAGAGGATGAAGGGCATGCCTTCTAATGAGTTAGCCAAGCTTGGCAGTTTTTACAAGAGTGATCCAGGTTTTCTATTGAAATGATTGTAGGCCACCAAGCGAAAGGGAACTCCCTAACTTAAAATTTAATAGAAGTGTAGTTCTTTACTGATTTATAGTGGACAATTGACAATGCTATTTTCTTATTAATTGGTGTTTTTGTCATATAGGAGTGTTGGTATTGTGTGGGTCCTAGCACTCACAAGCTTAAATTTAGTTAATAATTTCTTTATTTTCAGGCAGGAAGCCCACCCTGATTCATTAGTTAAGGCCTATAAAACTAGCAGTTGCATGGGTGAACGCAATGGTTTTGCCGATAGGCTATTTGTAAAGTAAATGTTTTACATTTTGTTGTGTAATAAATAGCTATGTAATAGTTTGAGTGACTACATACTATTACTGTGACAAACTTCAACACAAAATTGGATGTACCGAGTGGATTGTTGAACAGATTTTTTACATATAATCTTAAGAGGAGGGAATTTTTATTTTTCCTTTGGATTCATATGTTTTGGAGTAGATTTTTAGCCCCATGTTTGTCAAAGAGTGGAAAGCACTATTAAAACTTTAATGGTATAGTGAAATCATTTGTTTTCTCTAAGTAGTGTCATTTTGAAAAGTGTTAGAAGGTGGAGACCACATTGCATTATATGGTTGACCATGCTTGTTTTCTAGTGTATTTGTGATAACCTCTAAGTATTGTTAATGTGTAGGGAAAACATTTATGGAAACAATATTGACCCATCTTTATTCTAATATTTGGAGATTTAATACTATAGACCTACTTCAACTTTGAAGAGACTAGTTTAACAACGAGAAAGCTTAAGAAAAAACAAATGCAAGTACGAATGGGAAGAAGTAGAAGTTGGTTCCCAATTGTCATTGATCTTACAAAAATAATAAGAAAACCATGCCTTTATAGTCAGTTAAAGAAGAATATCATGAGAATTTCATATCGAAGCATTATAGAACTTACATTAACAAATATTATACATTGATTTATCATTTAGTTACTTTGCTTCACTCTACACACCAATAGTCTCCCTAGGGTGTTTTTTTGCACCAACTGATTGAGACGTAAGCAGACTTTGAGGCATAACATTTAATTTAATTTTAATGTATATTCATTATTTACTCACTTTGTTCCAATTTTAAATAATCATTCTACAATTATTTATGTATTTTTTATTAGATTATAAGTACAAATTCATCCCTTAGACAAGATCATATTTAGAGTTTAATCTTTCCAATTAAAATCCATTTTCTCATTTTTCTAAAATGAATCAAATCGTACCCTTTTCTTGCACACAAAAACACTTTTTATTCAACATTTAGGATCTTGTATTTAAGGACAACTATGTGTCATTAGTTCATATTAATTGATTATCAATATTGTAGCACTAGAATTTCATATCAAAGCATTATAGAACTTACATTAGCAAATATTATACCTTGATTTATCATTTAGGCACTTTGCTTCACTCTACATGCCAATAGTCTCCATAGGGTGTTTTTTTGCACCAAATGATTATAGGCTTTCAGATGTACAAACACTACAAAGTAGAAGAGTAGAGGACCAATCTACATGGGAGAAAAAGAAAAGTGTCCCAAGATGACTCCAAATACAAGCCAATTCAAGATTAAAGTAGACTTTCTAGGCAGATCTATAACAATTGAGACAATATTGATTCAATAAAAGAACAATTAAGTTAAATTATTTTAACCTTCTCAATTTTATTTGCATAAATATGGTTTTAACTCTTTATTTATATCTAAATATATACATTGTTTTATAGTAATTCATAATACCTAAGTGTGTAGTCTATGTTTACAAAGCACTAAATATATTATTTCTCACAACATTTAGTTATTTATAAACAAGTTAGAAGAGTGAGAAAACAAGTTTCTTAGTCTTTCTTTCCAATAAATTTAATTGGAAGATGTATAAGATGAAAACAATGTAATGGAAGTTGTCAAATATTATATTCACTTTATAATAAATATAGAAATACAAATTTATGGTATTAGAAAAGTTTTTATTTACTTTGTTTATTATGATTTTTGATATTTTATATAAATACAAAGATTCCAATAACATTTAATCAACAATGCCAAAAATATTATCAATTCCACATAAGATATATATTATTTTATATTGTGTACATTGTAAAGAAAGAAAATAACATGTTCATTGGTCCAAAATGATTGTGGAGGAAGAGTGCTTTCTAACATGGTATCTTATTCATTTTAGAAATCTCCCAATAAGATTTAATATGCATGTAAACCAATATTATTACATTCATACACAATTTCTTATCTTTTGTTTTCAATATAAATGGTGTGCTCTTAAAATCATAATCTTAATTTTTTTTTATGTTTACTTCATACCAACTTCCAAGTTTAGAAGAGTTATAGGTCTGTTAAAATGATATGTCAAGTTATGAGTAATTTTTGCATTTACTATGAGGTGATCAAGTTCCTCTACATAACTAAGCGATGTCTCCAACTCATATTTTTTGTGCACTTCACTTTGTCCTTTATCGGCAAAAGATTTGTATTTTAAAATCTAAGAAAAATAAAATTTAAAAAACTCTAAAACAAAAAAATTAGAACATTTTGATTGACTACACAACTTAAATAAATTATACACTTCCAGTAACTTTCCATTTAGTAAACTTCTAATTATACACTTCTAATAGAGCTTTCTTGTTTACGAGATATTTGGAGACTTCATATTAGCTCAACTTTGAAGAGATTAGTTTAACAACGACAAAGCTTAAGAAAAAAATAAATGCAAGTACAAATGGGAAGTGGCGGCAGAAAAAATGCAAGTACAAATGGGAAGTAGCCACAGTTGATTCTTACTTGTCACTACTCTAAAAATAATAAGAAAACCATGCCTTTATAGTTAATTAAAGAAGAATGCCTTTTGTAGAAAGTGTGTGGATATGTGAAAATAATATTCACTTGGCTAAAGAATCAAGTATTTTGCACATAATTTTTAACGAAAGCAGGAGTTTGAGTTTGTATTTTAAAATCCAAGAAAAATAAAATTTAAAAAACTCTAAAACAAAAAAAATTTGAGCATTTTGATTGACTATACAACTGAAATAAATTATACACTTCCAATAACTTTCCATTTAATAAATTATTTTATTTTATATAGTAACTTAACCTAGCCAATAAATTTACATTTAAAAAAATTATCATCAAAGCTTCCTCAATATGATACTACAATATACATCCTAAAACACAACCAATACAAAAAAATATAAAAATAATTAATGAAAACAATAAATTTTAAAATAATCAAAATATTTACATTTAAAAAAATGATCATGAAAGCTTCCTCAATATGATACGTGCAATATACATCCTAAACCAAACCAACAAAACAATTAATGTGCTTGCCCCAAAATAAAGATATGGACAATAATTCTTCTCATTTTCAAAAGTGTAAAAAAAGCTTATGTTAGGTTTATGGGTTAAGAAAGAAAATATTTTGATTTTTTAATTTGATATTTTTTTTAATTTGTTAATTATAGTTGAGAAATTGATGGACATAGGGTTGAGTGAAGAACAAATGTACAATGAAGTAAAATGAACTAAAATAAAATAATTAAAAGTAAATAAAATGACTTAAAAGTAAATAAAATAATTTCAAAATAATATCTCTTTAATATTAATATTTAATAATAAAATAAAATACTAATATTTAATAAGAAACATGATATTTCCAAAATAAGGAGGTAAAACAAAGATATGATTCATAATTGCCCAGTTTGAAGCCACGAGGACCTCATGCTGAGTAAGAGGTTTATCAGCAATTTTGATGCTGGAATTAGAAACATTTTCTAGGAGGGCCTTAGATAAAGAACATAAAACCTATGAAGGATTCCTAGCAGTTTCTCTAAAAAAATTTATTATTTCTTTCTTTCCAAAGGAACCAAGCAACAAAAGGAATAGTTTGATTCCAGAGTTCCACTAACCAAGGATGGGATGGAGGAGGGATCTAATTAACAATGAGTTCTCTTATTTCCTTATTGTAAACCCATTGTAAGCCAAAATTCAAAAGGATTTTGCTCCAAATATCAGTCACAAATTCATAGTACAAAACAAGATGAGAGACAAATTCTTCCTCTTTCAAGCACATGACACATCTATTAACCAGTTGAAGACCCCTTCTCTGAAGATTGTCCTGAGTGAATATCTTATTATGAACAGTTGTCCACCAGAAAAAGTTAACCTTGGGAAGGAGTTTGTAATTCCAGACTTTCCACCAAATGTCATCCATAAGATCCTTCTCAATCAACAAATGGTAAGCTGATTTAATTGAAAAAATCCCTTTTTTATTAGTAGACCAAAAAAGTTGATCATTTATAGGAAACAGAGGAATCTGGGTATTAAGAAGCATTTGCTATATGGCATTAGTCCAGTGATTGAGATTAGGATAATTAGTACAGCATTCCAGCAGATTTCTCCTTTTTCTAACACCATGGTCTTGATAAATATAATGGCTAACTTTAGTGCCAAAAAATTGTTTAGCAAGAGCAACAATAGCTTCATTTCCCATCTGATTAGAGAGAGGTGCATCCCCCAACCAAGGATCTTCCAAAAAATTGATGATAGATCCATCACCAAGTTTCCATTTCATTCCCTTATTAACAAGACTTCTGGATTTAATCATTTTATTCTAGATAATAGATCCTTGAGGAAGACCCTCCTGATTGAGAAAAGAATATTTGTCAAAGTCTTGTAAGCACTTAGTCTTTATAATACATCCCCAGTCAATATCCCTATTTATGAAGTTCCAAATAATCTTAGACAAAAGAGCCTTGTTCATTTTTTGGATGGTTTTGATGTTGAGCCCACCATGAGACTTAGGAAGACAGACTTTGTCCCATTTAACCAGAGAGATTTGATTTTTTTCCTCCGTACCAATCCATAGGAAAGTTCTCTGGATTTTCTCTAGTTTGTCAACTAGATATCTAGGCATTTTGATTAATGATAAAAAGTAAGTAGGTACACCCTGAAGAGAAGCCCTTAGAAGCTGCAATTTACCCGCACTACTTAAAAGTTTACCTTCCCAACCCAATAATTTATTTTGAGTTCTTTTGATGATGTTGTGCCAAAAACCAAGGAAGGTCAGCATCTGCACATCCAAGGATCTTAATAATTTTCCTTTGAAGATCCCCAGGAGTATTAAAAAAGAAGACATTGCTTTTCTGAAAATTAATATGTTGACCGGAATGCATGGCATAATCATTGAGTAAAGATTTTCATCTTGAGGCTTCTAAAATAGAGGAAATGCTGAAAAGAATGGTATCATCCACAAACTGCTGAATGGGAATCAGAGAGAGAAGGAGTTGGTTTAATCCCAATTAATTCTTTTGAGGTGATCTTGTTGAGGACTGATATACTAAGAGCTTCAACTAGCATAATAAAAAGGTAGGGGGACAAGGGATCTCCCTATCTTATTCCCCTAGTGGGAAAAAAGAAACCCCTAGGAACCCCATTAACAAGGACAGAGTATTTAGCAGTAGTAACAGCTTCCTTGATAAGAAGGGATACCTTATCATTAAACCCAAGCTTCTGAATTATTTTAAACAAAAAATGTCATGAGACCCGATCATAAGCTTTAGAGATATCAAGTTTGACAACCATACCTGGGATGCGACTCTTGTCCCTAGAATGAATAGTTTCATGAGTAGTAATCACAACATCTAAGATCTGTCTCCCTGGAACAAATCCCTTCTGTGAGGGAGAGATAATTTTGTCAAGAAGGGGTTGGAATCTAACCACCAAAAGCTTTGTACAAATTTTATAGATTGTGTTACAGAGGCTAATAGGCCTGAAGTCAGCAAGCATCTCTAGATTAGGCTTCTTAGGAACAAGGGCAATGAAGGTATTATTTAGTTGTTTCAGTAATTTCCCAATTCTGAAAAAATCTTTGACAGCAATAGTGACATCATATCCCACTATGTCCTAGAATTCTTGGAAGAAGAAAGGGGGAAAGCCATCTAGGCCTGGAGCTTTGAAAGGGCCCATAGAAAACACCATAGCATGAACCTCCTCCTTAGAGAGAGGCTTTAAAATATCAGCATTGTCTTCTTTAGTAATCAGTGAAGGAATGTTATTCAGAAGTTGATTAACAATCTAAGAATTGTCAGCACTCATACCCTGTTTAGATAGCAGGTTATGAAAGAAGCTGACAGCATGATCTCCAATCTCCTCATCCTCAATAATCATTCTACCATCCTCCAATCTCACTCTGGAAATAGAGTTAGATTTTCTATGTTTTAGAGCAGAAACATGAAAGAAAGTTGTATTACAATCACCTTCCTTAAGCCATTGCACTCTAGATTTTTATTTCCAAAATAACTCCTCTGTTCATTAAATTCTTGCAATCTCTAATTAGATCATTCTCTAATTGTGTAGAAGTATCAGAAGTATCTCCTTTAGCAATCTTATATTGAATATCTGCCAGCTTCTTGGACAAGATCTTTCTCTGGGAAAAGACATTACCAAAACTATATTTATTCCAACCATAAACTTCTCTCTTAACATGCATCAACCTTTTAAAGAGTCTAAACATGGGAGTACCCAAAACCAGAAGTTGCCACCAATTAGAAAGAAGATTTCCAAAATCATGATGTTTAATCCACATAGCCTCAAATCTAAAGGGAAATGGGCCTTTCCTCTTCTGATTAGCCCTATCCAGAATGATAGAATTATGATAAAAAATAGTCCTAGGCAAAGCAACCAATTTAAGGGAGACAATATTTGGCCAATTATTGGAAATAAGAAATCTATCCAGCTTCACTTGAATCATTTGGTCCCCTTTCCTCCTATTGGTCCAGGTAAAATTTTGATTCATCAAATCAATGTCAAAAAGCTCAAAGGAATTTATAAAATCAGCAAAGTCCAACATACTATCAGAGTAGTCCAAAATTCCCCCAGACTTTTCTGAAGGATATAGAGGGGTATTAAAATCCCCTACCAACATCCAATAAGAATTAGGATGAGAATCCAGTTGATTAGCCAAGTCCTTCCAAAGATTCTTCCTTAGCACCTTAGTGTTAGGGGCATAAACATTAACCAGACTCCATCAAAAGGAAGGCAAAGAAAAATCAATCACCAAATAGTGTTTGTTCAAAAAAGAAAGTTTACCTCAAATTTTGGAAGCATTCCACATAGTCACTATTCCCCCATAGGCACCAATAGTAGGGCTTATGTAGAAGGAAGCCTTAGGCCAGATCTTATCAGCAATCAATTTGAAATTCTCTTCAGACATTTGAACTTCTTGAAGTAAAAGAATATCCACCTTGTGGTCAAAAAACACATTTTTTGACCTCAAATTGTTTTGAGGGGTTATTAAGGCCCCTCATATTCCATGAAAGAGCTTTCATTTAAATAACTTTCTAGAGTTTTCTAGTGTCTTTTACTCACCACTGGCAATCTCCCTAGCTTCTTCTCTTTGGCTAGTTTCTCTCAATGTAGGTCTACCTTTCATAGGATCCAAACCCACATCAGCAGTCTTTTTTGGTTTATGAACTTTTTTCCTCTGAAATGTCCACTCCTCATGGTCACTTAGAGAAGCACTAGCTACTCCAGGTGAAACAAGAAGTAGACCAGATTGTTGTCTTGGAGAAGGAGGAAATAACCCTACTTTGAGAGAACCTGAAATGAGTCTCCTTGGGGAAGAGTAAGACATTTCTTGAGCTGTAGAATGCATATGGTCATTTGACTACACTCTAGCTCCTTGATTAGAACCAATCTTAGTAGACTGGTGCACATGAACTTGAGTCACCAGGTTGCAAAGAGGGGAACATTTACCTAGATTCTCCTTCTCTTTGAAACATCCCATCTGGGTCTCCTTAACTTTGTCAACTTCAACATGAACCTCTTCAAAATTACCAACCACTAACTAGGTTTCCTTAACTTGATTCGGAATCTCATCATCTTCTAAGTTTGGTTGTGAAACCTCATAAAGATGGAGGTTTCATTCCTCAACATCCCTAACTGGCTTGGAAACCTGTGAAGCATCGAAAGCAATTTCTTCCTATGCATTCTCCTTACCAGAATGAGTAATTTATTAGCAATGGTATCCTCCTTATTCTCTAATTGGGTATCTTTAACTTGATTCAGAATCTCGCCATCTTCCAAGTTTGGTTGGGAAACCTCTTGAAGATGGAGATTTTATTCCTCAATATCCCTAACCAGCTTGGAAACCTGTGAAGCATCAAAAGTAGTTTCTTCCTGTGCATTCTCCTTACTAGAATGAGTAGATTCATTAGCAATGGTATCCTCCTTATTCATGTTATCCACATCTGTTTCCTTATTAGTATTTTCCTCATATTTCTTGAACTTACAATGCGAAATGAGATGCCCTTTCTTCTGACATTCCTGACAGTAAGTCATGGAATTCTCATAAGTGATGGACTGCCTCTAGACTCCATATATTTAGCTAATGTCAATTAACATGGGAAAAGTCTTGTTGATTTCCACATTTACACAGAATCTTGCATAAACAAAGCGAGATTTGGTGTGTGTGGAGTTATCAAGGGTAACAAAATGACCAAAAGTATTAGCAATGGAACTAAAAATAGTTTCATCCTAGTATTCTAAGGGAAAACCGGGCAGACGAACCCATACCAGGGCAGCTTTATTAAGATCAACACTAGGGTCAAACCCTGGTCTCCAACAACCCAATGAAAGTGAATGGGTACCATAAAGCCATGGTCCTCCAAATAAAATAGCCAACATGTCTTCTTTGCTGGTGAAGCAAACTAGGAATAGCCCTCGCGCCATACCCACGACAGTCACACTGCCTTTAACACGCCAACGAATTGAGACCCATTTGCGAATCATCTCAATGCTGGGTCGGAGAAAGAAGAACTTTCTAACCAGAGTAAGATCCATAGAAGTGACAATCGTATCCACCAGATTGTCAGGAACCATGAGGAAAGACCCTTCAGCTGTCTCCTTTTGGTGACAGACCACTGTCTGTCTATTATGAGGAGAGTCCACCTCTCCCATCAGAACTTTTTTCCAGTTTGCAGGCCTGGCAGAGTCTGAAACTGGCATGGGACTAGATTTACTGCTAGCTGCAGCACCCTCCATCCCCAACCAGCACACATAGAAAGCAGACTATCAAAACCCTAGAAAACCTAAAACCCTAGCAGAGCATTGTTTGTTTCTATTTATTTGTTAATTTAGGTACATTATATTTCTAAAATAAGGAGGTAAAACAAAGATATGATTTAGTGGTGTAATAACTAATTGAAAGGTCTTCATCATCTTAGTCCAATGCCTAATGATAGCTTAGAAAACCCAGAAACTAATAACAATAACAACAACAGACATCTCAAATGCAATTGGAAATAATATCTTGGAAGGAGCCACGTTTGACATGACTGTTTGTTTGTACCTTGTAATCATTTTTGTAAAACCACATTCCACTGTATCTGGGTAAATTGAAGATTTCATTAATTGGTCAATCATATTTTTATATGCCTTACAATGTTCATTACTTCCGTTATTAAGGATCCACAGGATGCACTTTTCATATTAAAACTGCGATTTTCATTATAATCAAAGTCACTTGCCTTCTTTTATAAGCTAAGCCAAAAGATCATTGAGGAAGAGGGTTTGTAGTCCATCCCACCAATCATCATTACAAAGGGATACTAAGAAAATAGAGGCTGGAGTGACTACTGTATTTGCTAATAGGTCCACCAGTTTCTTAGCTTCTCTGGAGCAGTGCTTGAACTGTATCATTGAAAACTTAGGAATGAGGTTTCTTCCTTCCTGAAGGATACTTCTTGCTTCCAATCAAAGGGTTCTCGCTTTGATCATTGAATTTGTAATGATTTGAAACAAACCTTTTATGATTAGGGAATCCACACCTTTTGATATTGCCATTGTAACCCTTCAACAAGGCCTATTGCTTCCACTTTCTTATCTGTGCCAGCTTACAATTAGGGGTCATCCATTTGACCATTGCATTTGTAGTGATTCGAGGATGAGCTTTTATGATTAGGGAATCTGCATCTTTCACAGAGATTCACAGACATGGCAGCTGCTTCGGTGAGCATGAGTTTCATGACCTTTGTGGTGCTGCCAGCTTTTTCTGTTCTGTCCGGTCAAAAACAACCCTGCAATGCAATGGACAAAAACTTGTTCGAGGACGGAAAAAAAACGGCGGAATTTACTGGCGCGTGGCTAAATATTAAAAAGTTTAACCGTTAAACCATCTCTTGTTTTTCACTTGATTTTGAAAGATCTCGTTGAGGATTTTGAGATTCTTTTGCCTTCCCCAATGACGAAACACGTTTTCCAATGCATTATTTAAATAGTCAATCCTACAACGGTACTACAGCATCTAGCATATTCAATACCCAAAAAAACGGTACTACGGCATCCAACTTCCTTACCCATTCTCCACTCTTTTTAGTCTACTAAATTTACTCTCTTTTTATTAGTTTACTAAAACTATTTTATAGTTTAATAAATGTAAATTATAAAACTATTGCAAAGGTTTAAATGCATCATATTAAATTATTTATTTAATTATTAAATCAATGTATTAAATTTTTTAAAATATTGTGCCATATATTTTTTATTTAAATAATATATAAATAGTTAATAAGTCAACTAACTTACTATGGGGAAGTGATCTTCTAACTTATGAGAATGATTTGACACTTCACAAATGGTGGTGTTTACAAACACCTTTTGAGAATTTGTTGAATTACAAGGTTCATATTCTCCTTAGTTAAATCCCTAACAGACTTAGGATGGTGTGCTCTAATAAATACTCTAATAAATCTGCTATGCTGCTCTCATAAATACTCTAGCAATCAAACCCTAATATGGTCTAATGAATACTCTAATAAATCTTCTATTGCGCTCTCATAAATACTACATCAATCAAACCCTAATTTGCTGTAATGAATACTCTAATAAATCTACTATGATGCTCTCATAAATACTCTATTAATCAAACCCTAACATGCTCCTTTTAGTAACTCTTAGATAACTTTTTCAAATACATGAGGGAATGACATTATATACAGTCAAGATTACAAGTTAATAAAATGTGTGTTAAGTCAACTCCCAATGGCTAGTAAAATAGTCACCGATAAGTACATTTGAATTTTGAATTAAAAAAAAAGAAACAGATTAAATCTACAAATGCATAACTGCTTAGATTTCCACAGTCCATAATATTAGATTTGAATGCTTCTACATTTAATTATGTAATATTTTTTTCCCAATCAACATTTCAAAGTGATCTAATTAAGAAAGAGAATATAAAATAGTAAATTGCATACCACAACTAACTAAACTGATAAATTGCAGAACCACCTTATTAATTTTCATTATTACAATTATATAAATCTAATAAAATTATAAAAAAGACTCCATCAACTAAACTTTTTGAAATTTGGTCAAAATTATTAATTTGCTATAATTAATTGTTATGTTATTATAAATATAAGTAATGTAAAGCTGTTATAACGAATTCGTGCGTTATTATAAATGAAAATAATATGCATGTAATAGTGTAAAAATTGGCTGGCCAAAGTATGTGATGATTATCACATGGGTATTGTAGGGATTTGACAATCATCACTTGAATTCATCATACGCACTACACTTTCAAAGGTGCCACATAATGTGTCCAATGCTTTGCCAGGGATTGGAAGTTTCCTATAATTTATCGGGCCTATAATATTTCCTAATGTTGTTCTCTTCTCAGCATCAGCTCCCCTTTAAAAACTGTTTTAGTCATATTGTGCCCTATGTTCTTTTTGGTCCTTCCTGTAAGGACGGTGATATTTTGGATCTCTGATTAGATTTAGATTCGTGACCATTTTTATTCAGGTCTCTGAGAATCAAATCTAGCCATGAGAAAAAAGAGACAGCCTCGTAGGTCTCCAGACCTTCATAGCTTGTCACTGGAAGAGTTATATGGTCACTATTGTTCGATTTTACATTCAAAACAGGAATCTCCTCTCCAATCAATAAATTCTCTCAATCCAGTAAAAGAGCATCCAGAGGGTAAAGAACATTACAGTCAATTGCAAGGGCCTCATATTGCAGACATTTCAGATTTGGCTAACCCAAATCAGAAATCTCCTCTCCAATCAATAGCTTCTCTCAATGCAGTGAAAGGGCATCCAGATAGTAAAGAACATTACAATCAATTGCAAGGGCCTCCTATTGCAGAGATTTCAGATTTGGCTAACCCAAATCAGGAATCTCTTCTCCAATCAACAGCTTCTCTCAATGGAGTGAAAGAACATCCAGATGGTAAAGAACATTACAATCAATCAGCTTCGCCAACACAATGCAGGTATATATGTTCACCTTAAAAGCAGAAGAAACAACAGTAACGTATGTTGACCTTAAAAGCAGAAGAAACAAAGGAGATGGCTCAAGAAAAAGAACATCCTAAAGTAGGGAAAAAGAAAGAAGAATAGAGGCATAGAAGTCTGTCAGGAATGTCCGGCCATAAAGATTCATTTAAAACACACAGTTTTGTTCAAAAATGCGGGAATGAAGAATTGCAAATATTCAGGAACCTCTTGTTTGAAAAATTTGGACACAATAGCTAGTGAGAACTGCTCTGGTGCTATATCTTAATCTAAGACTTGATTTTGTATGCTGGACAAAGGATTTGATACATATATGTGATTTTGAAATCTTTTCTAAGTTAAAGATTTTATTTATGACGGCCTCTATGCTAACAGCTAAAGGTTATTGAAAAAATTTCATGATCTCTCTTCGTTACTTCTCGATCATGATATCTAACTTCGATGTTTTAATGACCAGTTCGTGAGATGTAATTGCACAGTTCATTTTCTATATGCAAATAGATTTTTTTAATAAATTAATGTGTTTATATACCTTTGTATTAATTTAGAGGAATATGTATATATCCACAAGTAATGCAATTTCCTTGGGTTTATCCTACTAATCTTTTATTCATTCGTATTTGCTCCTATATATTGATCTTACCTAGGGTTTATTACACTCACTTATACACCTACCTCCATATAGCAATTAGCTATTTGGATATGTCCATTTGCTCAAGTAAGGTCATTTTAGTGGGCATGGGGTCCACCTAGTCACCCTTTCCTTTTTAAAATTCAAAATTAAAATTTAGTCAACTAAGCTCCTTTATTTTCCCTCTTTGAGCCAACCAAGTACACATTTGGTGAAATTTGATGCTTTATGTTGACATTCAATGCATTCTTTCTAATCATCCAAACATCATTCAAAATGCTCTCATATTAAAGCATTAAAAGAGCAATCAATAGGGACACATTTGGATTTGTTACATCATCTAAGTAGGCTTGGTTACTAGACTTTCCAAATTGATACACATTTTTTAGGGTTGACCTAGTAGAGCTTGTCTTCCTACGATGAAACAACAATCCTTCCAAGATATTTTTAAATACTACCAATCCTCATGTACTAGGAGAGAGTAGAGAAAGTGTAGGTTTACCAAGTGGGAAAAAAATCACAATTTTACATTATGTGGGATTAAGTCTGATCCCGATGATAAATCCTTGACTACAGGCATGCCCCAGACTTACAAACTCAACCTCTAACAAAATACAGAACTAGTGTAGAATTTAAGGCATTGTTTTGACAAAGAGATTGCATTTCTAGAACCAAAACAATGCATATTTTGGAATCTTCTTGAAGGCCATTTTTTCTTCTATCATTGAGCTATGTTACCCTTCTATGTAATTTACTTTCCTAAAATAGATGTTGCAAATTATTAGATTATTAGTCCCTATTGTTATTAATTAATCTAGGTTAATTGTGCTTATGTGTATGTATGTAATTAGATTAGCTTAGACTAAACGTTAATGAAGTTCATTTTCTTTACTTTTTTGGTAAACCCATTCAATCCTACACTACCTAATCTTCTTTTTAGGGTTTTATGATGAATATCACAATTTCTATATTAAATTATAAAAGTACAATAAAGTAATTCACATAAAAGATAGGTGGAATAAATTATTCTTTCTATGGTTTTTCATTACATTAGGGATTTTAGATATGTAATTTTCTAAGTTTACATCCTATTTTCATATTTTATCTATCTTTTACACATTTGTAGTAATATTTCTTTTGATGGTTGGTTCTTATTTAAATATACTTTATATTTATCACCTACCCTACCACCCTTATTATGGCTTTAGGGTTTGTTTTTTTCACTTGTTTTTAGATCTTAATTTACCTCTAATTTTCATGATCATTTTGATTTGAGATTTCTTTACCCTTGGCATATTATTGTTCATGCCTATAAGGAATGCGTGTTTAAACACTAATATGGCTACCCATATTGATATTAATGATATCTTTGATGATGGTCATATTGAGATCAAATTTAGTGACCAAGAGGATTATGACCATGGTGCACATGTGGCTTAACAAGATATTCATCTCACAACACAAGTTTTGATAGATGCATTTCATTAAGCCAAATCCCATCATCAATTAGCAAACATCGTATCTTTTATATGGCATGATTGGGATGCCCTCATGACATAGAAAGTTAACAAGATCTTGGATCCTTAATGAATCTTTCTAAAAGTGTATCCATCAACCCATATTCCTCTTCCAATCCCAACCATACAATCTTCATAGCTTCTACCACCACTAAAACTAGTGTTATCCCTCATAGTTATTTTGTCCCTAACTCATTCCCTTTTGATTTTAATCCCCAATATGGCCTTCCTAATTCATACACTCCACCATTCATTACCTCCACCAATACTTCCATCCCTTCTAGTATTCCATCAACAAATATCTATTACTTCCATATCTACTACTATTGCAACCTCTACTCATGCCACTTATACTATTTTTGTGAGGCCCACTTCTCCTCCTAACAACATCATATTTTGACAGACAAGTATTTTACTTATAACACTTATAGATTGCTAATATACTTTGTTATGATTGGACTATGTGGACACTCATACTATGTTTATAATAGTAGTTGATTATTTGCTTGGATGATGAATTGGTTAACTAATGATTATGGACTTGTTTACATTATCTATATTTCAATATAGAATTCATATTTATTATTTTGTACAACTTGGGTGAAAGAAATTATTTGGCCTAATCACGTTGATGTGATAGCACAATATTGAGATACCTTACCCTCAACTCTTTGAGGACTCCTAAGAGGAAGTCTAATCTTAGGGAAGGAGGATGTGAGGCCCACCCTTCTCTTGTAATTTTATTTGCACTTGATAGATTTAGATTAGATATTGGTACTCATAGAGTTACACATATATTATGTTTGGATGTTGATTATGATAATGGATTGTATGGATATTGACACTATGCTTAACATAGTTTAATTTTCATGAGATCATTGTGATGATGATGGTTTTGGTTTATTTCTTTTATTTATGTGAATAGTTCTAGAGTACTAAATTTCCTCTCTAATATCATGATTTAATCTCAATTATATTATGATGAATGTTTTTTATTTAAGGGGTAAAACGAGTTTTGACACAACCACGAAACTCAAAATAGGTTTTGAAGGGACCTAAAACCCTTTACAACTAGATGTTGTCAAAGAAAATAAACATAGCCAAATGACAACAAAAAGAAGCCCTCAGTGAACCCACAGCAACAAGTTTTGATAAGATGCTAGAACCTAAAATAAACCACCAAACAATAGCATACCCAATGATGACTAGTCAAAAATAGCAACAACACTACAACCAAGAACACAATTAATCAGAAGACTCACTAACACCAACCACAAAGTAGGTTTCGAAGGGACTCAAAGCCCTATATAGACAAATATTGTCTAACAAAATAAACATAGCCAAATAACAACAAAAAGAACACCAACAATGATCTCACAACAATAGGTTTTGATAGGATCTTGGAACCTTAAACAAACACCCAAACAATAGCATACCCAATGCTGACCCACAAAAAATAGCAGCCACGCTACACCTAGGAGAAAAGTTAATGAGACAACTTCTTAATTAATCTCCATCTTGGTCAAAATGATCATATAGCCAAAACCTAGCCTCCATTTTGCAAATGAAAGCCCTCTTTTTCCAAAACATCATAGGCAACATAAATTGCAAGGTTTGAGCAAAGAACCCCTTGGTCATAGACCATCTTTCAAGGAAACCCATTTCCTTCTGGTCTAGGATCTAACTTCAGAATTCATCTCTTTCTTCACCAATATAATCTCATTATCAGAATAAGAGACCATAGGCCACACAATCTCCTAGGTTTGAAACCCTTTTCCTTTGGGCCTAGGATCTAAAAAATATCAGATCAGGAACCAAGAAACTTACCTAGCATGATGGTGGCTCCACCACTAGATACTCAGATAGATTTAGATTAGTCACTGGGACATGATCCAAGAAACTAACCCAACCAAGATTTCTCCCACCCTGAGACCACTCAAGAAATAAATGAGACTCCATTGAGGGAAACCCATACAACTTTAAAACCATTGCTAGGACAAGATTAAACTTGTTCATCCAACCCTCAACAGGGTTGAACAAACATCCCTCATACCCACTCCCCATCACACCTCTCTACTACTTCTCACACAACATATAATCACTAGGATTCCATTTTCTTTTGGCCCACAATCTAAAACCATCAATATTGGGTTTGTTCCCAAATAGGGAAAACCCCCTCTTAAAGACAACTTTCTCAATAATAGTATTAGGGATCTGAATCATCCCACCCAGAGTCTCACCCAAAGAGAGAGTAAAGGCTAACCTAGCTATGTCCAAATCCTAGATTTTATGGCACTGGGGAATAGCAAGAAACCCCACCACCATCGTGTTGAACACACTAGGATACTAAGAGGGGGGTGAATCAGTATCTAAACAATTTTCACTTTTAACAACTTCAACTTACCCAGAGCAAATCAAAACTTAATTATCACAACATAAACATGAATATGAAAGATTAACACAATGCACATCAACACATAACAGCAAATATATGTGGAAAACCCTAGAAGGGAAAAACCATGGTGAGGATTAACTCATAACATATGAAGCTCAAATAATAACTTTGTTTAAGGGGCTTTAACCCAAGGAAGTTGCTACTTCCCAAGTAACTTTGATTTAGGGTCACTCCCAAGGTAGCTTCTACTCCCTGATGAATTTAATTTAGCGTCACTCTGAAGGAAGATATTACTCCCTGAAATGAGAACACACTTACAAAAGATTATAGTATGATAGTCTTTCTACTGTCTGAAAATTGACATTGAAACTCACACTTTTGATGATTGCACTTCTGCCTCTACACTCTTCCTTCTAAGGATTGGATCAATTAGGCACACTCTATGCTTGAACACTATCACAAATATGTCTTCAAGTTGAATCTGAACAACATCAACAACCTTTGCTCTTTCTCCTTCAATCGCACATCAAAAATGCATTTATTTTGCCTTTTTTCTGCATGCAAACTTTTTAATCATATTGCAATCACATTTCACCTCACTCGCTTTGATTCATTTTTTATACATGATATTATATTGATTACATTGTTTGTCAGCCAGATATGTCATAAAAAAATACATTTACAAGTTAGCCAAACAACACACAATATGAAAAGTGTAGAAGATAGGTCCCAAGTGAAACCACACATTACACCAGTAGAAGATCCAAGCCTTGTAGACATTAACACTTTCTTAACCAGGTCCAAAACATCCTTCACAGCATCAAGTGCCAAGGAGTTACATCCACACACTCCGCTCATTTGGAAATAGGACAGCTTTAAGGAAAACACATGAAGGCTTGAAGTATAATGGCCACATCAACTTGAAAACCTTGTGTGGTACTGGAAACAAGAAAGATATTCATGAAACATTTCTAGATGAGTCCACATGACTCATAAAATATCCTCAAACACACCTTTTCCACTGCACATCAAATAATTGTGTCACACAACTTCAATCATTAACTCTAAGAACAATCTGTCATCCACAACATATTGCAACATCCTGTCATTTGAAAAATTGAGTTGTGGACCTCCAAGAACCTTGAATCTACAAGGAAGCATGTAATACACATCTATAAACATGTCCTCATAACTGCAAGGACAAACATTGATTTGCAGAGGAATGCAAAGCATTGCATCAGGCCTTCATCAGTAGCTTACTCTGCAAGAACACATGTTGGTACTCTATCATGCATAACTTTCACAGAGGAAGGACAAATGATCTGAAAACTTGGAATTATCACCTTCACTGCATCCTAAACAAAATTCTAAAATTGCATGGCCATATCTACAAATGTGGAGGAATGCAGAGCATTCCATTGTCCCGCACATAACATCATCATAGAAGTGACACTGTCTTTAAACAATCAATTAGCAAAACACTCTTCTGATAATGCAATCATCATAGAATTTAGAACAAACATGCTCCAGGCCATCAGTAGCATCAACAACATGTTTGATCATCTTTGTGCTTCCAATTCTCATCTGAATATGGACTATATCTTCTCCCTTCTCTTGTTGGATGGGGCATGCCATCCAACCATGAGTTGTATGTTCTTCTCTTGCTCTTCTTCTCACTATATCTTCTTCTCTTGCTCTTCTTCTCTTGTTGGATGGGGCATGACATCCAACCATGATCACCATCACATTGCCATGATAGTGTTGACATCAATGACAACCCTAAGAACCATGTGTGTAACACGTCACATTTATGATCTCTAGCACATGCACTCGTAGCTAACACCTTATCAATTCCAACTGACTTCAAGCATGCAGTCACCTTGGTAGACCTCTTGAAACATGTCTCTATAATTTTTGTTGTGTAGAGGATGCCTCTACAACCACTAAGGCCCCAAATGGATGAAAGCCCCAGATGCACAGAGCTCAATGCCTCTGCCATGATAGAAAACTGATCGTCCTCAAGACACCTCTAGACACCCTCTTCCCCATCTTCATCCACATCACCCTCTCCATCCTCCTCTACTAGAAATACTAGCATTCCCACTCCCGCTCAACATCCTCCAGTGTTAGGGTAAGTTAACTTTTATGATGAATGTTAATGCTAATCTAATTTTTATTTAATAGTGGTAAGAAGAATGGAGATGTTTGACATGGTGAAAATTAGAAATAAAATTGTGAAATATTATCATGTGATAAATATAAATATAAATTATATATATGTAATTGTGTTTGCTGAATTTAAATTATGATAATTGTTTGATATTGACAGATTATCTAAATAATGGACTATCTATAGCATATGATATTTTAAAATATTGTTAATTATTATTTTGGCTATTTTGTGGAATATATTAATACTTAGTTGCAAATGTGTAGATTATCTATAGCATATGATATTTTAAAATATTGTTAATTATTATTTTGGCTATTTTGTGAAATATATTAATACTTGGTTGCAAATGTGTAGGTGATTTGCATTGCCAATAAAAAATTAGAGGTCTTGAAGAAACCTTTGTTGTGATTCCCTAGTGATACCTTGATCTTAACCCACAATGGGATTAAGGTATTTATTTTTGAAAACATTTTGTAAAAGTGGAAGTTGTTATTTTATATTTAATTTTTTGTTATTTTATTTTAAAGTTATATGTGTGAGGATCTTCTATTATGAGTCATCCTTGTGACAAATTTTGGATTGGATATTAGAAGAGACTTTAGAAGGTTTTAAAATGTCTTTTCTTTATTATTTAAGTAAAAATAGGTCCCTAGGGTGAATACCTGTGGGATGGGTACTTGTTGGGGTTTGAGCAAGATTTGATCATCGTAAAGTCCCTTGGAAAAAATGTGATGAGATCTGACTTGATCAAGAAGGAAGATTGACTTGGTGTCATCCAATATTTCCATACTAAGTTTTGCATGGTGAGTTGTACTAAGTGTGTTTCTTATTCATATCCCTCTTGTTGAGTTTGTGGGGATTCTTTTGACATTATTATTTTGTCAATTTTTTTTAGGTTTGGTAAGGAATATTCAAGAAAATTTATATAGTAGTTTAAAAAGATTTAAATAAATAATTCATTACTTTGTGAGTGAAGTGGATTCCTCATCACTATAAAATTTGTGGGTCCTTCCCTCATGTGATGCAACATACACATCAATGTGTGGATATGTTATGACATCGAGAGTACATGTTGTGGTACCATGTGTAATATGGTGAAATCATAGTAGAATTTTTAATTTTAGAGAAAAATTGGTGTCAGTATTCATGCTCACAAGTGCGGGCATGGCATTTTCTCCATCCCAAACCATAGCCTATACCTATCATGTTTTGTTCAATGCATTTACATCCATGTCCATGCCTCATACATCCCAACCCTTATTTTCCCACTCTATCATTTTCCATACTCCCAATACCACTATTGTTCACATTTCCACCTTAGATACACTTGTACATGAGGTTGAAAATCTCTAAAAAGATCATGTACGGATAACAAGGATACTATTACATACAATCCTCCACATCACACACCTTTAGCTTTTGAGGTTGTTGCAAAATAAGTTAAGATTGCTTACTCTATAAATTTTCAAACTCGTTATTTCTCGAGATAGAGACAAAACACACAAATATAGTCTATAAAAAGTAATAGGTAGAACGTTCTAATTTACCTAAGTGTATTTCACCTAATTAAGAGATACATTCATTCCCTAGATGAAATACTATAGTTTTTTCCTATGAACTAAAGAAGTCTAAAATAATAATAAATATAGTAATATGTTCTAGAAAATTAGGAAAAAAATAGGAACATGGAAAGATACAAAATATATAGAAGGTTCAATGAGTAGATGTAATGTAAAGACTAGTGTGACTTGAATAGAGGAAAACACAAATACACTAGTTCCCAAGTGCATTATAGTCCTTTGTATACTAAATCACTTAGTATAGGTAGAAAGCAAAGGATCTGTTTCAATACTAGCCATAGACATGAATAGTAGTACTAGATGGTAATAATGAAGTCACTAAAACAAACTAAATGAGTAATATTTCACCCAATAACATGAATGATCAATAAGATAAATAGCATAAATGAGACAAAAAGAGTTAAAGATACAAAACCTCTATATGGTGCAGCCACCAAAAATACCTATAGCTAGACAAAAAATAAGGGTTGACTACTTGGGAGCTTGAAAAAATGGTTGAGCCCCAAATATGGTCTTTACACCTCCATGAGTAGTCATAAAAAGGGAGTGTTTGATTTGATTTGGCATGTGATCTAAGTGCATCTAGAACTTAAGAACAATGTTGCTTATAAAAAAAAAAGTTAATAGCTTAAGTCTATGCTAAATACCCTATGTGTATGGAAAGGATAATATGAGATATGGATTCACCAATAGCTTTTTCCAAGTAAAAGGAAAGTAATTGAAATAGTACAAATAAATCAATGAGGAGACACCATTACCTAATGAAGAGAGGAGGGGATACAATGTTGTTGAGAAACTCATGAAGTAAATGATATCATAAATAAATAATATTAACATAAGTTTAGACATTGCTAGAGGAACAACTACACATGGAGGTGTTGTTAGAGAGTCAAAGAAAAATCACAATAAAGTAGTTTGCTAATGAAATAAAGACATGTATACTGGCATAGACACCTCAAAAAATGGAAGGAATTTTAGCCAAAGGAGAATTCACAATCCAAGAAGCTACAACCAAAGGAAAAAATGATCTCTTTTGTTTCATGACCTTATATTTTTACTTCCATGAGGTTTCCAAGAGGTTGAGGAAGGATAGGGGCACTGAGATTCATGAGTATGAAGGAATTACATAGCAAAACTTGGGCATTACCACTAACACCAATAGTTAAATAGGTGGGCAATAAATGTTATAAAAATTTAAATTTGTGGGAAAACAACATGATTACACATATTTAAATTTAGTTGCGCTAGCATCCAGAACAAAAAGCCAAGGTAAGTGTTAGAAATTTGGAAAATCTAGAGTATACAAAAAACATTAAATTTTGGCATATTAGTGAAGGAGATCAGATAAAATCTAGAGGTTTAGTATTTCCTAAAGCATTCTAAGGAGGTAGATGCTAGAATGGGTGTAAAACATAATGTGATAATTATAAGGTATGCAATTTTTGACATTAGATCTTGCCTCCACTTTAGTGTGCTTGTGTCACTAAGTGATAAAGCTATGCTAAAATAAAGTAGTGGAAATACAAGAAATATTAAATTCTTTGAGGATCCATAAAAGATACATAGAAACATTATTGATAAAGAAGATCATGCCCTTGGACTAAGAATCTATAAAAGAAATATGTTAATTAGACAATCCTACAAAACAAAGACATTAGGTATGAGAAATATTTAAAACTGATATGTTAGTACATCATAAATATATACAAACATGGAAAATATAATCAACATCCCTAATATCCTACTAAGGATTAAATCTATATCTAAGAGAAGAATGTGATGAATATAATATTTGTTAGATAGAGAATAAACCAACATAGATGAAGAGAAAAGGAAGTAGTTGATACAAGAGAAAATGCATGATTCAAAGTCTAGATTGATTTGTCACTAGGAATAATAAGAGTTAGCTGACAAGGCAAATCACATGCACTAGCATGATTTTTTTTAAGGTGATTCAAATACATTCTTGGAATGAAGAATCACTTGGACTAGCATGCTTTGTTGCTAGGTGGTCTAGACATAAATTGGTAGACCAAACACACCTCATTGGTCAACCACCATGTTTGCACTTTGATTGGAAAGTGTGCCAATAGTATGAGTAAGGGAAATGTATGCCCCCTCATAACATTTCCTAGAATAAAATGATAGGCAAGATTGAGATAAACTTGCAATTAGAAAGGACAATGTATTGTACTAGGTATTATGCCACTATGAAATGGGCAAATAATTATGATATGAGTTGAGTTGAAGATCAGAGGAATGATGAAATAATGAATTTATGTATAGGATAAGATACATTACCTATGTCTATGGGTTTTGAAACATTCTTCAAAGCATGTGTCTTAGAACCAGAAGGTTTTGGAGAAGGCTTGGGGTTGCTAGAATTCTTGGCATTGTGATTGACCACTATAGTTTGTAATATAAAAATTAAGATATTATTAACTTCTACATCAGGTCAAACCCCTACTTTGGTATTTCTACCTCTACAACAACAACTAGATGGATAAAAAGAAAGATATTGTGTGTTCTAAATCTAAGTAAGTCTAGAAGTAAGAATAATAACTAGAATGAATGATTGAAGGATGTGATAATCCCAAGGTGATCAAGGGAAAAACAAAAAAATGCTTGCAATAACAAGGTACAATAGCAATATTAACTTAGAAGGGATTGAAGAATCCCTGGAGAGAGCAAGAGAGTAGAAAGTAGATAGTGTAGGAGCATTATAGAAAGTTGTAGAGCTTGAGAGGAGTGTGTTAGTGCTAGAGAGAGCCAAGAGATCCAAGAGACAATGTAATATTGAAAGATAGGTTAAAAAATGAGACAAGATGGGAAGAGGAAGCGGTTGACAAGCTGTTTGGAATATTTCCAAGGTGTTACCACAAACCAACGAAAATGACAAATGGAAAAATTCTTATAAATAGACACAAAACAAGAAACTATTGTGGGATGCTATTGCATCACACAAACATCTGTGCAAAGTACTAGAGTCTGATAGTTTGCGCTCAAAAACAATGAGACACTAGAACATCACAAGGATAAGACAAAAGTGACGATAAAACTTGACAAAAAGATAACATAGGAAACAAGGCCTAAATATCATGGGAGGGAAAAAGGATAATCCAAGAGATAAAATTAGCTTACAAACAAACTAAAAGAATGAAGACTAAAGCAAGGCCAAAATATAGTGTGAAAATTGCAAGGGTATGCAATTTTCTACATTACATTTAGACCCCACTTTAGCAGGCTAATGACTCTACGTGAATATACATGCTAAATTAAAAAGGATAATACTCAAAGTAAAAAACATCACAACACCAAAAGGATATTGTAGAGGATGTAGGGCTCTTCAAGTAGAGGAATCAAGCCCCCCAGACCTACAAAACATGTACATTAGACAACAAAAATCTGCACAAGACAATAGTGTTAGAGAATAAACCTATAAAACCACTATGTCAGAGCATCAAAAACATATATATAAACACAAAAATATACATACATGAATGAGAAAAATATATAGCGAGGAAAGAAAAATTTCGAGTCAGCAAAGTAAAAGAGACCTCATTGTGAAAGGTTGTCTCAATACCATGCATCGTCCCCGAAATGTAACAAAAATAAAATAAAGAAAACCAGAAAATAGAGACATTCTTAAGAAAAGAGAAGAATATAATAAGTCGATTGATTTCTTCAAGAAGAGAATAAGGAACTTGCAAATCACAATACCCTCATGGATCACAAACTAGCAAGTTGTATTATGCTAGGTGACCATGTGTGTAAAAAGGTAAGTCATATGAAGCATACATGCTAGCAAGTTGTATTATGTTAGGTGTCTCACATGCTACCAACACCTTAGAGAGAATATCAAAACCAATGCTTCAAGGATAAAACACCCACACCACATGGGGTGAATGCTTCGGGGAGCATTAAAATAAATAATGCCAAAAGGGGTGAATTAATAAGCTACACCTTAGGGGGTGTAAATAAAGCAAGTTGCATGCATGAATGCACATGTGAGCATAGTATATGACCTTAAAATATTAGCATGTATAATATGCAAATATTTTAATGTAAAGAAAAATGAAAGAAATAAGAGGAAAGATCCTCTAAAAGAATGTAGACCCCTAGATCAAGTTGTGTCTACACCCCAGAATATTGGTGAGGACAACCATGAAAAAGAATAGTGTGTTGTTACTAAAAATAGAGTATGGTTACACATGAGATTGTACCACCATGAATGCAAATGAGAAAATACAGAAAGCTATAGGTGCCACATAAGGGGTAACAAGACAATAGTCTTATGAGGAAATAGAGGAAGAACAACCATGAACCAGATAGATTAGGTGAACCTCAATATCACTTGTCATGTAGAGAAGGGATAGGTGCTTCATCAGATGGAAGAGTGAGAGCACATGCATCAAGAAGTTATTGTATTTTGTCCCTCAAGGCTTGGCATTTATTGGAAATGGCCAATCACTTGATGATATTCACAGAAAGAAAGTGTTAACCGAATATGTTGTGGAAATGTTTTGCATGTAGGAGGAAAAGTGATCAAGTGGGCTTTTTAAAGCCTCAACAAAATACACTCTTATTTAGATAGAAGAGAAGTATGAGTAGGATGAAAACCTTTTTGTTGTGGATAAAGGTTTAATTTCTTGAAAAAATAAACTATAGAGACCTCAAACAATGGAGGAGATGATGTCGACAGAGGAGAAGGCTAGTAACCTAAACCCACTGTGTAATTTAAGGGTGATGTAGGTTCCACAAGGACCTTAACTTCCTGTTCCATGCACCCTAGACCATTTCCATTGTATCCATGTTTAGAAATAATTTTAAACCCAAGCCCCTAATATCTCTCGAAATTAGAAAGAGGAGAATCAACATGACTAGCCTTGTTGAAATGATAAGTGTATGCACATGTCGGAGAAGTAGTAGAATTTACATAAGAAGAATGATTGATTCTAATACTAGAATGTATATCCTTGTTGAATGTGGAATGTAAGAGTGAGAAGAGTCAATCTTATATTCACTAGGCCCATGGGGGTGAATTCTAAGGAGCCCCAATCATCACTAAGACATGCATTAGAAGAGAAAGGAACATCATCATCAACAGAGGGTGATGACAGTGTTTAAGAGGTTGTTGTAGAAGGTAAAAATTTTTGAAGAGAACAAATAGTAGGTGTCACATGATCCAATTCAGCCTGTTGATAGTATTGAAAGGGGTCAACATTAGCACTTATCTTATGTACTTCACCATTACAAAGAAATTCAAGAGATCGACTAAGGGTAGATGGAACTGCACCCATGGCATGAATCCATGGTTTACTAAGAAGAAACTATTATAAGAAAGACTCTGTTGCATGACCTAAAACTTAATATGTAATGTAACAGAGCCTAATGTAATAGGCAATGAGATAGTGCCTAATGTCAGGTGAGCCACATTATCAAAACCTTTGATGGATAAATTTGAAGGAGAAATAGAAGAAACATTGATCGTAAGACAATTAAGGAGGTCTGAACTATAGACATTAAGACCAAAACCACTATCAATAAGGGTTCACTTAATCCTAGTCAATTTTATAGCTACAATAATCATAAGATCATAAATTTTCTTTTGAACTTCAACAAAAGGGAGTTTAGATAAATGAAAAGTGATATTGGTAGAATTAGAATGAAAACATTCAAGAATAATAGCCATGTTTGTGGGCTTTGCAGAAGATTGGATAGATATCTTTTGCAAGGCCTGATAAAGGGCATTATGATGAGAAGGTGAAACTTGTATCAAGTCCAAAAGAGAGATCTTATCTTGTGTAGCTTGTATTTATTAAATAAGATCATACTCGTTGGTCCTCTCTATAGAAAGATGAGAAGGTGGTGGAAGAATAGAGTTTCTTGGAGGAAGGGAATCAAGGACATTAGTGACTTGTTTGTTTCATCAAGTGTTATACATGTGGGCTATTTCATGCTAGTGAGGAGCCATAGAAACATTTTGAGTTAGATACTTTGAAATTTGAAAAAAGTAATTCGAAGGTTAGAAATTTTCAAGAATACCCTAAATATTGATCACGACATGAGAAGGTGGGGGTAAATAAGGCAACCCACACACAATAATTTTAGTAATAGAAGAAATATTTTGAACATCAATGGACTTATCCAACATCCCCCTAGTAGGTGGGATAAGTCAATTAACAATGATTTTATTAACAATATTATCATCTTGAGAAATACATGAAGTAGGAGAAGAAATAGGAGAAGTATGCTCAACATTTATTTGTGGGGGATCCAATGTGAGGTGAGTCTCTTTGTTAGGAATTTGTAGGTCAAATAAAACCAATTCCACATAACCCAATAGGAGAATAAGATGCAAAACTTAACCATAATGCAAAGATCAAATGAACAATCAACAAGATAACACAAGATATACCCTAGGAAAACCCTCAAGAGGGAAAAACCTAGCATCCAAAAGTATCCACACTCATATGTATTAGAATACATGCCACGAGTCTCCATAAATACCTCTAAACCATCAAGCACCTCCAATGTATCCTCCACATGTCCATGAATGAATCCACACATCACCTGCAATGCTTCACAATATGCACTTATAGGAGAGAGATCAATACAATGACAGCCTATCACAAACCTCCAATCTAGTTATAATGAAATAGCTAAGCCCCCAAATTGCTAACCATGTTCTTGCTTCTATAGACCAAGCTCACACAAATACAACTTGTGGTATTGGATAAAACCATGTGTTCCAAAACCATGGATACACAAAACCATTAACCCACTTATATAATGTTGGTACTATATTTTTTCCAACAATTAAATAATACAAATAATATCCCAATGTTACATACAACATTTACAAGTGGCATCCAAATAAATATATAATGTGGTTTAACACATTAATTAAGATGCACCACAAATAAATATTTATTTTACATGAATAAAATAATACAATATTATGCAAGGTGTACAACACCTATTTCCCAACACTCTTCATCTAGTAATGCTTTATCACTAGAAGGGAAAGCATCAAAATGAAGAGAAGGTAAAGTAATTTTAAGAATAGTATAGATGATTTCATCATCTTGCACCAAAATATCCTAATAAGTATTAGAAACTTTAGGAGAGGGATCAAAACCATGGAGTGACATAGGAAGAGCTATGTCACCATCACATGCATGGATTGGAACATCACTCTCACAAATCTTTTGAGAAAAGTTAGAAAGTGATGCAAGAAAAGAAAATAACATGTTTATTATGAAGAATATAAGGAGAAGATTAATGTATTGACAAATCTGACCGAAGGCCATCATTTTTCTTTTATTTGCAGATTTTTTATTTATTTATTTTGTTTTCAAAAGAAAATGGAATGAAAAAGGTGTTTTAAGTTAAAGAGGTAGATTCACCAAAATGTAATATAAAAGAAGCTACTATTAATTTCTACATCACATTCATATGAATAGGGAAAGAAAATGCTAATTTATAGGAAACTGAAGTACAAATTTAAAAAACTAGATTTAGAATTATAAATTATATAAAATAAGGAACCTAGCTTTGAAAGATGAAGCTCACTGTCTAATATTCTAGCACATCGCATGGATGTCTATGCTAAGGATTGTCATCTGTATGACCTATAAATCTGAATAGCGTCCAAAATACATGAAAATCCACCCAACGGTTCAACTAGTCTACAAAACTAGAATAAGGGAACACAATAACAAGGTACCATAAGGACAAAGAAGGGAGGAGATACAAATGAAAGCTCCATGTGGCTATATGCCTCCCATGTACCTATAGCTGAAATAAGAGAAAATGTTGGGGCTATTTGGGGGTTTGCCTTCAGCTCAAACCCCTGCTTTGGTATTCTAACTCCACAATAACCAATAGATAGATAAAAAGAAATATAGTGTGTGTTCTAAATTTAAGTGTGTCTGTAAGTATGAATAATAAACACAATGAAAGATTGAAGGATGTGATAATTCCAAGGTGCTCAAGAGCACAACAAAAATAAATACTTGAAATAACAAGGAACAAGAGCAATATCACATTATAAGGGCTTGAAGAAGCCAAAGAGAGAAAGAGAGATGAAAGTAGATATTGTAGGAGCACTATCGAAAGAAGTAGAGCTTGAGATAGTTGTGTGAGTGCTAGAGAGAGATAAGAGAGTGAAGAGATGATGCAAGATTGAATGATAGGTTTAAAAATGAGAGAAGAACATAGGAAGGGGTTGATGAGCCATTTGGAATAGTCCCTAGGCATTACCACTGACTAACAAAAATGAAAAATGGAGAAATGCTCAGAAACAAACATGAAACAAGAAACTATCTTGAGACACTAGCATATCATGTAGACATTCACGCAAAGCACTAGAGTCTAGATAGTTTTGGCTAAAAAAATGAGACACTAGAACATCACAAGGCTAACACAAAAGTGATAATAAAACTTCATGAAAAGATAACATAGGAAACAAGGCCTAAGCACCATGGGAGGGAAAAAGGCTAATGCAAGGGCTAAAATGAGCCTACAAACAAAGTAAAGGAATGAACACTAAAGAAAGGCAAAAATATATCATGGAATTAGAAGGGTATGTAATTTTCTACTTTACATAGACCAAACTTCAATCTTCTTTTGTAGGAGGTGGTGACCTAGAAGAGGGCTAAAATGAGCCTACAAACAAAGTAAAGGAATGAACACTAAAGAAAGGAAAAAATATATCATGGAATTAGAAGGGTATGTAATTTTCTACTTTACATAGACCAAACTTCAATCTTCTTTTGTAGGAGGTGGTGACCTAGAAGAGGGTTACACAAAAGGCTTCAGGTCATGAGCATGTTAGAGGGAAATCTCAAATCTTATGCTTAGAAGATTGGTAGTGCTGATAGAAATTATTCAAAAGGTTGATATACTGGACACACTATGAGTATATAGTTTGGCCAAATTGAATGTCAATCATCTCTTTGAGATCCTTTGAGAGGTCTTGATGTAGGAGCATTCTTGGTTCAAGAGCAATCTTGCATCAACCAAAAACATTTTGCATTCAGTTTGTTTATTTCATTTTCCAGTTCAATATAGTCAATTAAGTTAGTAGTAGTTTCTGTATTTTGGCTCGCATTCTATCGTAGTTGCATTTCAAATCTTGTGGAGCTAGACTTAGCATCTAGACACTTTCATGCACATCATATTCAAATTTTGCATCATTTGGATCAAGTAATGGTACGATATCGCTGTCAGAAGATTGACTATTTTCTCATAATAGAGCATCCTGACAATCTCAGTTAATTAGCTAAAGGTGAAGACTTGGGAGCATTTCACGACTTGTAGAGCTAAATGAAACATCATTCAATGTTGTTTGGTTCATGACCAACCTTCCTTGAGACCCACACACAATTCTATTCATTCGTGAAGGAGTTCTAATCAAATGGGTCCAACCTATCCGTGTACACATGTTACAACTCTTCATTGGGGAATATGATCTTCCTTGGCACGTAGAGGAATCTTAGGTTCTGGAGATGATATAAATTGATGTAATAGATGCCTAGGAAAGAAGTTAGCATAGTTTACAAGTTTGATAGTTTGAATTCTTTGTGAAGGAGATACAAAGCCATATCTTCTGTATATTCTGTAATTCTGTAATCAGGCCTGTGAGCCCTAATTGTAAGCCTGCAGGTTAACAACCGATTTGTATTTGGATCATATGATATACTAAATGACTGAATCTATATTTGCTTTATATCTTTGAGATATGATCAAAGACACAGAGGCAGCAGAGGTAAATTTTGGAGAGGTAGAACATTTTTCAGAGGAGAGAGATCATATGCAGAGCATAACAAACAAGAGAACACATTTAAGATGGAGGACATAGATAACAATACATATCAAAGAGATGAAAAAAATTTCTACCATAGAGGAAACCCTAATGCATACTGGAGTGAAGGATACATGAGAGAAGGAAGAGGACCTGATAGGAGAATATTTAGAGGAACGTGTTTTAAGTGTGGAGGTGGAGATAGAGCATTTGAACGTAATCAAGGGAGTACAAGCAAGAAAACAAAGAACAATGGAAGAGCAGCCTATGTGGAAGAAGAACCTATTGGATCACCTAGTTCAGTTGGTAAACCTAAGAAAGGGGAATCACTTATCATGAGGAGAACACTATTTCAATCCAAGACAAATGAGGAACCACCCCAGAGGAAAAGCTTGTTCAGAACTAGATGCAAATTAGAAGGTAAATGTTGTAAAGTTGTAATTGATAGTGGTAGTTCTGATAACCTAGTTTCAAAGGAGATGGTGACTAAGCTGAAGTTGGAATGATTGAAACACCCTAAGCCCTATCAGATAGCATGGATTTAGGATGATCATAAGGTATTGGTGAGTGAACAATGTTTGGTAAAATTTCATATTAGATCTTATCATGATGAAGTATTGTGTGATATTATGCCTATGGATGTATGTCATATTTTATTGGGTAGACCTTGGTAGTATGATAGGAAAGATATACATGATGGTAGAAAGAACACATACACTATAACATCAAATGGAAAGAGAATTACTTTGATTCCTTTGAAAGATGATCTTAAGAGTGAAGTATGTGGGAATGCTAGACTCTGTTTGGTAGATGGAAGGAAATTTTTGGATGGTTTGAGACATGAGATATGTGTTATGCTTTAATCCCTAAAAAACTTGAAACATTGAAGAAGGAGATTGAAGAATCACAACAGGAGGAGATAACTTAATTGCTGACAGAGTGTGAAGACATCATATAAGATAATGTACCTAAATGATTGCCACCAATTAGGAGTATCAGTCATCACATGGATCTTATACCTGGAGCTAGTTTTCCTAACAAAGTAGCACACAGAATGACACCAGTAGAGAATGAAGAATTGAATAGTCAAATACATGAGTTTTTGAGGAAAGGTTTGATCAGAGAAAGTTTGAGTCCTTGTGTAGTACCTGCGGTGTTAGTACCAAAGTAGGATGGGGAATGGAGAATGTGTACAGACTCTAGAGCAATAAACAAGATCACAACTAAGTATAGATTTTGTTTACCTAGGATGGATGATATCATGGATTGTTTGAGTGGAGAAAAATATATCACAAAGATAGATTTGAAGAGTGGATACCATCAGATCAGAATCAGAGAAGGAGACGAATGGAAGATTGCTTTTAAGAAAAATGAAGGATTGTATGAGTGGTTAGTGATGCCCTTTGGATTGACAAATGCACTAAGTACTTTCATTCTTGGGTAAGTTTGTTATTGTATATTTGGATGACATTCTAATTTTTATTAGGACAAAAGAAGAACATTTGTGGCACTTGCGATAAGTATTGCAGAGACTGAGAGAAGATAAATTGTTGATAAACATCACGAAGTGTAGTTTCATGAAGGAAGAATTGGTATACTTGGGTTTTGTGATTTCTCTAGAAGGATTGACGACGGACCTTGAGAAAGTCAGAGAAATTGTTGAATGGCCTATATTGGAGAGCATTAGATAAGTCAGATCATTTCATGGATTAGCTAGTTTCCACTAGAAGTTCATCAGAAATTTTAGTTCAGTATGTAAACCTATGATAGAGACAATGAGAGGTGACATAAAAGACTTTAAGTGGACATTAGGAGCAGATAAATGTTTTGAATTGTTGAAGCAGAAAGTGATAGAGCAATCTGTGTTAGCATTACTAGATTTCAATGAGGTATTTCAAGTACAAGTGGGAATGCAATAGGAGCAGTATTAAGTCAAGAAGGTAGACCTATAACATATTTCAGTGAGAAGTTGAATGATGGAAGGAGAAGATATTCTATTTATGATTAGGAGTTCTATGCCATAATTCAAGCCTTGAAGAAGTGGAGACATTACTTATTTCCTAAGGAGTTTGTGTTGTATATAGATCATCAAGCCTTGCAATATTTGAATAGTCAAGGAAAGTTGAATCATAGACATATGAGATGGGTAGAATTCATGTAGAGTTATACTTTTGTGTTGAAGCATAGGAATGGAAAATCAAACAAAGTTGTAGATGCCTTGAGTAGAAGAAGGAACTTGTTGACATAAATGAGAGTTGAAGTGTTAGGATTTGATGAATTGAAGAACATGTATGAAGAAGGTCTTGATTTTGTAGAAGCTTGGAAAGCATGTAAGGAACCTGTTGTGATAGATAGGAGTAAGTGGTTGGACTATTTCATTCAAGAAGACATGTTGTTTATAGGAAATCAGTTGTGCATACCTAGAATTTCAATGAGAGATAATTTGATCAAGGAAAACACAATGGTGGATTAGAAAGACATATTGGAATTGATAAGACAGTGACCTTGATAAGTGAAAATTACTTTTGGCCTCAGATACATAAGGATGTTAGGAAATTTGTACATATTTGTAGAGTTTGTCAAGTTACAAAAGGGAATAGTTAGAATATTGGATTGTATAAACCTTTGACAGTACCAGAGAGACCTTGGGAAGACATAAGCATGGATTTTGTAATGGTGTTGCCGAAGAAATAGAGCAGACATGATTCAATATTTATAGTGGTGGATAGATTTTCAAAGATGTCACATTTCATACCTTGTAAGAAGACAACTGATGTAGTGCATGTAGCTAACCTATTTTTCAAGGAGATTGTTATATTGCATGGATTACCTAAGAGCATAATTTCAGACAGAGATACAAGATTTCTTGGATACTTTTGGAAGACACTTTGGAAGAAGATGAAAATATATTTGAAGTTTAGTTCAACATTTCATCCACAAACTAATGGACAGATAGAGGTAGTGAATAGGAGTTTGGGAAACTTGTTGAGATGTTTGGTTGGAGAGAAGGAAGGAAGTTGGGATGTGATTTTTTCATAGGCAGAGTTTGTATATAATAATTTAGTGAATATGAGTACCAAAAGAACACCTTTTGAGATTGTTACCAGAGTAAACCCTAGATGAGTCACAGAAGTGAGAGACATTAGTATGGAAGAAAAGAGAAGTCCAGTAGCAAAGGAAATTATAGAAGACATGGAGATAGTGCATAATTAGGTTAAGAAGCATTTGGAGGAGATGAACACTAAGTATAAAGAGCAAGCATATGAGAAGAGGAGATACAAAGAATTTGTAGTTGGGGATGAAGTGATGGTGTACTTTCAATAAAAGAAAGATTTCCACTTGGGACATATAACAAGTTGAAGATGAAAAAGTTTGGACCATGTAGGATACTCAGAATGTTTGATTTAGGTAATACATATGAAGTGAAGTTACCAAGGACATTGTTTATATCACCTATTTTCAACATTGTAGACCTATATTAGTATCATGAAGCAGAGTTTAGTGACTGAATGGAAGAAGTCTTGAAGAAATAGTTACTACAACAAGAATCAGAGTAGATTGAGGAAATTTTGGATAGCAGAGTTGGATGCAGCACTAGAGGAAGACAATTTAAAGAATACCTTGTGAAGTGGAAAGGTAGACTAGAAGAAGATTCAGCATGGATTGCTTAGGATGAGATGAACCATCTTGGTTTTCCTCTAACCCCAGTAAAGTGAGGGACTCATTTTGTTAATAACCCCAGATGTCTGATGTAGGAGCATCCCTGGTTCAAGAGCAATCTTGCATCAACCAAAAACATTTTGCATTTAGTTTATTTCTTTCATTTTCTAGTTCAATACAATTAGTTCAATTAGTAGCAGTTTCTGTACTTTGGTCTACATTCTACCATAGTGTCATTTTAGATCTTGTAGAGCTAGACTTAGTATCTAGACACTTTCATGCATATCATATCCAAATTTCCAATCATTTGGATTGGGTACCAGTAAGATATCGCTATTAGAAGATTGACTATTTTCTTAGAACAAAGCATCTTGACAGTCTCAGTTAATTAGCAAAATGAGAAGACTCGTGGAGCATTTCATGACTTGCGGAGCTAAATGACACATCATTCAATGTTGTTTGGTTCATGGCTGACCTTCCTTGAGATTTGCACACAATTCTATTCATTCATGAATGAGTTCTAATCAAATGGGTCCAACCTATCTATGTATACACGTTACAGCTCTTCATTGGGGATTATGATCTTCCTTGGCCAATGCGAAGGAATCTTAGGTTCTGGAGATGATATAAATTGATGTAATAGATGCCTAGGAAAGCAGTTAGTATAGTTTACAAGTTTTATAGTTTGAATTCTTTGTGAAGGAGCTTCAAATCCATATCTTGTGCATATTCTATAATTTTTTAATCATGCCTATGAGCACTAATTGTAATCCTTTAGGTTGCCAGCCAATTTGTATTTGGATTCTATGATATACTGAATGACTAAATCTGTATTTGCTTTATATCTTTGAGTTGTTTCTATTGTGTTTACTCTAGCTGCACAACCTAGATAGTTCACTTTGTGGACCCTCCTAACCATGGCTACACCAGGTCTACCTCCACACAAGCCTATCACTATAGATGAAAAGAATAGAATCACTCAAGTTCAATACTATAAACTTCAAAAAGTGACTTGATAGCACAACGTGGATGAGTCAGCTTTGACAGAGCACATGGACCCTCTTTTTGGAATCAATAACGCTATTTACTTTTCTTGCATATTTCAGTTATGTAATATGTTGTTGACGTCATGGAAACTGGTGATGTGGATAGAGAAAGTTAGTTCTATGAAAATTTGGAATCTATTGATTATGATCAATGTGATATTGTAAACTAAAATGTCATTTTGTTAGGAGAATATGATGATTGGATATATTATGCTTTGATTTGGAATATAGGTGCTTTGACCACAACAATTGTATGTGAGACTGTCGTTGCAGGAATAGGTAGACCATGTTCGACAGGAAGAGAAAGTATCTTTGAGAAAGAGAATAGACTCTGGAAATTAACCATGGGTGTTTGTTACTGAAAACACCAATCAGGTAGATAAACCTTGATGCCTTGAATTTAGTCATGTTTGCGACTAAGATAATTTAAGTCAAGATGTTGACGTCTGAAGTAAAGGTTTAGCACCTTTCGTAAGTCATCATATAGAATTTTGGAAATTGACGTTATTGTCGCAAGTCTTCTTAATCATGTCATCTAATAGAGATGACTAATGTTCCAATTATAGGTAAATAAATAAACTTAGTTATGGCAGATTTGTGAGTCGTGTCTCAAAGTTGAACGATGTGAGAAGTCGTAATTATGCATTAAACGATCTAGAAAACTTGTTTTACGTTATGTCCAATCCATTGTGATTGTTGTAAAAATGCTTTGAACATGTGTTGTGAACTCATTCCTTTTTGGAAATTGACAGATGTCAAAATTTGAAGCCAAGGTGAGCTATAACTTGTTTTTGGTCGTTATTTGGAAGAATATGCCAAAATCACCTTAGTTATATTTTGGTAAACATGAGGTATTTCCTTTAGTTTGATTGATGTCGGTATTCTTGTCGAAGCTTGAGTAGGGACATGCTCAAGTTCTGTTTGTTTTTGATGTCTTGCTTTTCGAATGAGTCTTCTTCCTTCAAGCTTAAGACTTTGAGTTATCATTAATCTAACTTTTTTTTTCTTTATTAAGCTGGCCTTTATTCATTCTCTTATTCAACCTTAGAGACACTTTATGCATTTATTACCTACCACCTTGCAAGATCTTAACTCCACAATTCAGTTATTAGTTGCAATTTCAGAGGTTTAGAAGCCTTCATGCTCGAGTAAGTGGATGGGGTTGTTATGCCCAACAACTGCCACATCGCCATTAGGAACCTCCATATTGTAAAGTGGTCACTGAAGGTTAGGGAATCGTGTAGCATGCAAAAAATTGATTTCCATTTGTTTAGTTATGGTCGGCAGAGGAAAATGCCATTAATCCCTCACCGTGAAGAGTTTAAGGGGGGTATTTCTTTTGAGAGAGGATACGAAGAGAAAGGAGGAAGCTGTGGTGAGAGTGGGAGGAGAAAACGTGGAGGGACATTGCTAAGAGATTAGCAAGGTCGAGCTTGGTTGAGCAAATCCCTTTATACTATGACAGGTTCTTACCTTTTCCCTCTGCGCAATCTTAGATCACTATTTGTATCTTATTTTCTGCAATGTTAGTGTTGGATCTTCGAACTTAAAGGATAAATGCAAGTATTGTTTTTAACTTTAAGCGCTGTGAGAAGATGGTCTTCTATGAAAATGTTAGTTCTGAGTAAAGAGCCACCCTGTACCATGCCACTTAGTAAGAGTCAATATCCCAGTTTTAATACATGTTTCGACGTATGTCAGATTATTTAGACAGCCTATGGTTTTGTATTAACTGGCTGTGATAACGGAAGATGAAGCCAATGTTTAGAAGGTTTACAAAATGTTTCTCTGTCCTAGCATAGTAGAAACCTGAAAACATGATAGGTAGAATGGTTTCACACTATGTTTTTGTTTGTTTATGACTGGAAAGTGTGAGTATGTGGTGCACTCTTGTTAGTTAGTGTTTAGTCAAAGTTCTAACTAATTTGGGTTCCAAAAACCCACAGAGGTCTAACTTCGACAACGTAAGATATAAGCTTAGTTGGCTTGTCGTTAATTTCAATAACCTATCCCATAGAGTTTAAGAGGTGTGACAAACCTTGGCAGATAAGAAATTTTAGATAGAATTGAATGCCGACAAATGTATTTAACTAGTTTCTTACTGGTATTAGATCTTCAGTTAGAGGTCATTAAATGAGAATGATCATCTCAAGAGTCTTAAGATAGATTCCAAGTCTTTTAATATCTTTATTTTATAACTCTTACCTCATAGAACCATTTAAAACTATTTGTTTTGGAAGGAGGGTGTAGAGCTTTGTAGTATAAGTAATTGTCTTTGGTCAAAAACCATCATGCATGTAAAGCGAAAAGATAAGGGTGGGGAAACCACATATTGTGTTTTTAGTTAATTAATTTTCATGCAACATCCTTGTATCACTATTACCTAGTACATTGAAGACCTTTATGAGTCTAAAGCCTAAAACTCTGAGCCTTCAGGTATTCGTATTTTATACTTGGGTAAATTGTATAAACTTTTGAAAACCATATAGCCAAGTTAGAGACCACTTATGAGTGGATGATTTTAAACAATGGTTTAGACTATTTAGGGATTATTATTTCTTTACAAATGTTATCCGTATAAACAATGAACTAGAAAACCCTTTATACATCATAAAAACAGAGATGATTCCATAAGCTCAGGAATAGAGTAAAACTATGCGCCAAGCGCTATTGCATTAAGAATTTCTAATACCTTGAGGTAATCGAGGTCAACATATATAAACCTTACAAATAGGGAAACTATAAGATTGTGATTAATTCAAGTCGAGTAGGGTGGGTGAACTTAATTCATGTGTTCATACAACGCTAATTAAATTCAAATCCTTTGGCCAAGGTAATGCATGATCCTCAAGTGCATTAAATGTTCACTGTGACTAGATGGCATTTCTTGTGGAAGGGTCATGCATGACTAGAGGGTATCTAGGGATCTGCATGATAACAAGACACGTAAGTTACAACACCAGAGCTCAGATGGCAAACACCGATGGTTATCCTGAGTCTATCCTCTTGAGTAGGGTAGGGCCACTTCTGGTTAGGAAGGAGTGTGGGAGACTGATGGTCTATGGTTGGAGGTTAAGCTCCTTGAAGGTACTTTCTCTTCCAAATATTGAGGATTGCTGAGTCTTGAATGTGAATGGTCGATAATCGAGATGCTGTGATAATGGTATGATTCTAATATTGGATTTACTTTAAGTATTTTCAAATTAGTAAGATAACTAAATGTTTATGGTTTATCATTTCTTTCAGCTCTATGAAAAATGAAATCATGTTTATTGTTAAATCGAAGAATGCTATATTTGTTAGTAGTGAAATCTTTTATGTTTGATCACAAAGAAAAAAAATATACCTATGGTAAAACCTAGTTTTCAAGTTAAATCAGATATGGATGTTACATATGGTATCAGAGCTAACCAGGTTCAGCACTAGGGCTGATGAGTCCACTAACCTGATTAGGAAATCAACATTAAGTGGGTAGCTAATGATTTGATTGACTGTGCCAGGATAGTACACATCAAGAAAACTGCAAGAAAATCCTTCGTGGGTAACGAATGTTATCTACAAGCTAAGCAGAAATGACTTGCGATGAATAAGACCATTGAGAAAACTAACGATGAAAATGACATTTGGCTTGATGATGTGGAAACCTTTGCCAATGCTTTGTCACGACTTAAACGAGTGAAAAGAGAACTCCTAGAGGTAGCGACGACGGCTACTCGAATCATGGTCAATTGCTGCCCTATTATTGTACCTAATAGTGTACCTGTTATTATACCTATGAGTGTACCTATTAGTATAACAATGATCACTAGGGATCCCCATATAGCACCTAGAGCTGAGATCATTGTACTATCATCTGATAGCGAGTCTAAGGGGTATACACCTCGTGATTATGTGTCGGACAATGAATCCGAAGGTTACACCCCACTTGTTAATACTGAGTGAAAACATGAGATATGTCTATCTTTTTAGAACGTATGAACAATTTTGCAAAGTTGAATAAAGACAAATTTTGGTTTGAGAACAATTATGATTATGATCAATTGTTGTATTTTGATGATATATAAAATGATAAGCATAAACTGATTAGTATATGTTTAATCAGGTGAGAAACTAAACTATCATGGATCAATCAGAGTTTAATGAGGGGGAAGATCGGGAAGGTCATAACTCTCGGGAAAACTCTGCTGACAAGTTGGATAGGATTCTTAATATGCTTATTGAAACCAAGGAAAGGTTGAACAAATTGGAAAAGAAAATGGATGAAACTGGGAACATAGAGGGTGAAAATGAGAATTCTCATAAGACAAGCAAAAGTAAACATTGGGATAATGGCACGTCAAGTGAAAACCCAGACGATAGTGAAGTTCAAAGAAAAACCAAAGATAAACTTGCACTAGAATTATCTAAGGATATGAAAAAGGTTAAACCCCCTAAGTTCGATGGAATGAAAATCAGAGATGCAGCAGAAGCATGGTTAACAGAGATGGAGAAATACTTTGAGATCAGAAATTACTCTGAGGTTACTAAAGCAGTGTGGGGAGCATATCAGCTATCTGGGGAAGCATCCACTTGGTGGATGAATAAGAAAATGGAGCTAGAATTAAGTCCCTTGAAGGTGACATGGAATGAGCTCATGGAACTATTCTGAAAAAGGTGGTTACCTCAGTTATATTTTGATCAAAATTTAACAGATTTCCAAAACCTCAGGCAAGGTGAACTATCTGTGGTTGAGTATGCAGAAAAAATTACTAGACTACTGAAGTATGTTCCTCAATACCAAAAGGATGAAAGATTTAGGATCAGAAAATTTATCATGGGACTCAATCCTTAGATTGGTGGTGAGGTGGAGGTGCATGGTCCAAGCACAATGGACCAAGTGTATGAGAAAGTAATTAAGCAGGAACAGAAGATCAAATCTATCTCTGCTTACCGTGAAAAGAAATGTAAGAAGTTTGATAAGAACTACAATGATCAGTTATATAAAAGGAAGAATGAGAAGGGATATTGTAACATGATGTTTGATAAAGGAAATCGAAAGAACAAAGGGGGATTTGGTAATGAGCGAAGAGGTGAAGATTATAAGAGAAATGACAATTTTAAGAAGCATGATGATTCTATGAATAGGCCATCTAAGAAGCGAGGACCTATAGGAGGGTGTTTTTCTTGTGGAGGAGATCATTATGCTAACTGTTGCCCTAATAAGAAGCAGAATGGGAAGCCTAGGAATGCAGAACTTCCTTCGCAGTAGGAAGCATTTCAACAAAGGATTCATGCCGCTCTTGACAATCGACAAGCAGAGTATCAGATCACCCCTATTGAGATGACAAGTACCTTATTTGGAGTTCTTGTTTCTATTCTATTTGATACTGGTGCAACAAAAAATTTTGTGTCACCTAGAGTCTTAAGTAAATTTTCTAGAAAAGTTGGTTTTATGTCAAAACCATGGACAGTTGAGTATGCAAATAACTCAAAGGCTCAGGTAGAGCAATGTTTGTTCGAAGCTAAGATTGATATTTCTAACTTCACCACTGAGGCAAATTTATACGTAGCACTTTTAGGGTCCTACGATGTCATCTTAGGAATGAATTGGTTGTGGAAACATAGGGCCAAGGTAGATTGTTTTCATAAAACAATTGAGTGTCTAGATGAGAAGGGAAATTCAGTAAATATTCAAGGAATTCAAAGGGAAATAAGGATTAGATCCATTTCTTCAAAACAATTAAAACACGCTAGGTGAAAGGGATGTCAACTTTTTGTAGTCAAAATGGACCTAGTAGAGGAAACCTTGGAGAAACAAACATTTGAGGAAAAATATCCATATCTTTTCAATTTCAGTGATGTATTTCCTGAGGAGCTACCAGGCTTGCCTCCAAAAAGAACATTTGATTTTGGCATAGATATTAAACTAAGATTGGAGCCAGTCTCTAAAGCTCCATATCGTATGACCACCACTGAACTTATGGAATTAAAGGCTCAATTGCAGGAGCTATTGTCTAAGAATCTAATTAGGCCAAGTGTATCACCATGGGGAGCCCTAGTTATATTTGTCAAGAAGAAAGATGGAACTCTTAGGCTGTGTATAGATTATAGGATGCTTAATAAGGTGACAATAAAGAATAAGTATCCATTGCCACGTATTGATGATCTATTTGACCAAATGTGTGGTGCATCAGTCTTTTCTAAGATAGATTTGAGATCTGGATACCATCAGTTAAGGTTGAAAGATGAAGATATTCCCAAGATGGCATTTAGAATGAGATATGGTCATTATGAGTTTACGGTGTTGCCATTTGGATTGACCAATGCACCTGCCGCTTTCATGAATCTCATGAATAGTGTTTTTAGAGATTGTCTTGATAAATTTGTACTAGTTTTCATTGATGATGTTTTGATTTATTCCAAAAATGAAGAGGAGCATAGGCAGCATCTTCAAATAGTCTTGCAATGATTAAGAGAACACAAATTGTATGCAAAACTCTCGAAGTGCACCTTCTTTCAGAAAGAAGTGCAGTATTTGGGGCATATAATATCAGCTGATGGGATATCAGTTGATCTAGCCAAAATAAAGGCTATTATGGAATGGCCTGAACCTTCCAATGTTTCAGAGGTACGAAGTTTTATGGGGTTGGCAGGTTATTACAGAAAATTTGTTTTGAATTTCTCAAGCATTGCTAGCTCAATTACTTCCTTGCAAAGAAAAGGAAAAAAGTTTGTTTGGACTGAAGAATGTCAAAAGGCTTTTGACTTGTTAAAAGAAAAGTTAACGACTGCTCCAATCTTGAAAGTTCTTGATCCTGAGGGATATTTTGAGGTTATTACTGATGCCTCGGGGGACGGGTTAGGAGGTGTTCTTATGCAAGATGGTTGGGCAGTAGCCTATGAATCAAGAAAGTTGAAAAACTATGAGTAGAACTATGCTCGTCATGACTTAGAACTGGCAGCAGTGATTCATGCCCTTCAGATGTGGTGACATTATTTGTTGGGAAAGACTTTTATATTAAAATTAGATCATCAAAGTCTTTGCTACATATTTACACAACCTAATCTCAATGCAAGGCAGAGGAGATGGTTGGAATTAATAGCAGATTATGACTTTGAGATCTCTTATATCAAAGGTAAAGAAAACTGAGTAGCTGATGCCTTAAGCAGAAGAAGACACATAGCTTCTATAATTTCTATTCATGCTAACTTTAAAGATTTAGTATTGCAAAGTTTGTCTGGAGATGGATATTATGAGCAAGTGAAACAGGCTCTGCACTTAAACCTTAAGGACCCAAGATATGACAGATTCAGTTTTGAATCGGATGGATTGATAAGATTCAAGGGAAGAATCTACGTTCATGATTCAGTTGAACTTAGAAACCTTGTTTGGAAGGAAGTTCATTGTGCACCATACTCTGGACACCCTAGTGTAACAAAACTTTTAGCTAATGTCAATCTGCTATATTTCTGGAAGGGAATGAAAAGCTATGCTGCAAGGTTTGTAGCTAGTTGTTTGGAGTGTCAGAGAGTTAAGGCAGAACACCAACATCCTGCTGGATTGTTATACCCACATGATATACCAGAATGGAAATGGCAGGTTGTTAGTATGGATTTTGTCCAGGGGTACCAATGTCTAAGAATAGGCATGATGCAATATTGGTTGTTGTTGATAAACAAACCAAGGTAGCACATTTCATACTGAGAAATTTGACGGATGGAGCACATCTTTTGGCTCTAAAATTTGTGCAGGAAATATTTAGATTGCATGGTGTACCTGAAAAGATTATATTTGATAGAGATTCTCGGATAACTTCTCAGTTTTGGCAAACCTTATTTTCTGCATTAGGGACTAAACTTAATGTGAGTACTGCTTATCACCCTGAAACTGATGGACAAACAGAAAGAGTGAATCAAGTGTTAGAAGACCTTTTAAGAATGTATTGCATGGATCAGCAATACAGATGGGAGGAATATTTACCTCTTGTTGAATTTGCCTATAATAATTCCTATCATTCTGCCATTAAGATGGTGCCATTTGAAGCATTATATGGAAGGAAATGTAGAACTCTTATAAGCTGGGATAAGATGGAAGATAGGATAAGCATTGGACCTAAAATGCTTGCGGATACAGAAGAAAAATTGAAAATGATTAGGAAAAGGTTGGCAGAAGCCAATGACAGGCAAAAAAGTTATGCAGATCGCAAATGGGTGCCTAGACATTTCTCTGTTGGTGAGAAAGTTCTTTTGCAAGTAAAACCCCATAAGAGTTCAATTAAATTTGGTAAATCGTTGAAATTGGCTCCTCAATATGTCAGACCTTTTGAAGTTCTTGAGGTTATCAATCCAGTTGCCTACAAAGTTGCTATACCTCCAGCCTTGTCCAAAATGCATAATGTTTTTCATGTTTCATATCTAAAGAAATATTTTGTAGGTAATAACCACATCCTTAACTGGAACTCTTTACAGATGCAAGAACCCGAGGTGGTTGTGATCGAGCCACTCAAGGTGCTCGAAATGCGTCAACTTTGTTTACGTAATCGAGAAGTTTTGCAATGCAAAATTCAGTGGGACCAATATGGCGAGGATAGCGCCACTTGGGAGGACTATAAAGACATTTGCCAAAGATTTCCTAAACTTTTGAAAGACATTAATGTTGAACTATAAAAAGTTTGTTTTAAAGTTTAATTTTTGCTTGATAAACTCAATCATCAGGGACAATGATCTTTAAGGGGAAGGATATGTTACATCCCTCTTTTTGGAATCAATAACGCTATTTACTTTTCTTGCATATTTTAGTTATGTAATATGTTGTTGACATCAAGGAAACTGGTGATGTGGATAGAGAAAGTTAGTTCTATGAAATTTTGGAATCTATTGATTATGATCAATGTGATATTGTAAACTAAAATGTCATTTTGTTAGGAGAATATGATGATTGGATATATTATGCTTTGATTTGGAATATAGGTGCTTTGACCACAAAAATTGTATGTGAGATTGTCCATGTTCGACAGGAAGTGAAAGTATCTTTGAGAAAGAGAATAGACTCTGGAAATTAACCATGGGTGTTTGTTACTCAAAATGCCAATCAGGTAGATAAACCTTGATGCCTTGAATTTAGTCATGTTTGTGACTAAGATAATTTAAGTCAAGATGTCGACGTCTGAAGTAAAGGTTTAGCACCTTTCGTAAGTCATCATATAGAATTTTGGAAATTGACGTTATTGTCGCAAGTCTTCTTAATCATGTCATCTAATAGAGATGACTAATGTTCTGATTATAGGTAAATAAATAAACTTAGTTATGGCAGATTTGTGAGTCACGTCTCAAAGTTGAATGATGCGAGAAGTCATAATTGTACGTTAAACGATCTAGAAAACTTGTTTTGCGTTACGCCCAATCCGTTGTGATTGTTGTAAAAATGCTTTGAACATGTGTTGTGAACTCATTCCTTTTTGGAAATCGACGGATGTCAAATTTGAAGCCAAGGTGAGCTATAACCTGTTTTTGGTCGTTATTTGGAAGAATATGCCAAAATTGCCTTAGTTATATTTTGGTAAACGTGAGGTATTTCCTTTAGTTTGATTGATGTCGGTATTCTTGTCAAAGCTTGAGTAGGGACACGCTCAAGTTCTGTTTGTTTTTGATGTCTTCCTTTTCAAATGAGTCTTCTTCCTTCGAGCTTAAGACTTTGAGTTATCATTAATCTAACCTTTTTTTTCTTTATTAAGTTGGCCTTTATTCATTCTCTTATTTGACCTTAGAGACACTTTATGCACTTATTACCTACCACCTTGCAAGAGCTTAACTCCACAATTTGGTTATTGGTTGCAAATTCAGAGGTTTAGAAGCCTTCATGCTCGAGTAAGTGGACAGGGTTGTTATGCCCACCAGCTACCACATCACCATTAGGAACCTCCATATTGTAAAGTGGTCGCTGAAGGTTAGGGAATCATGTAGCATGCAGAAAACTAATTTCCATTTGTTTAGGCATGGTCGGCAGAGGAAAATGCCATTAATCACTTGCTGTGAAGAGTTTAAGGGGGGTATTTCTTTTGAGAGAGGATACAAAGAGAAAGGAGGAAGCTGTAGTGAGAGTGGGAGGAGAAAACGTGGAGGGATGTCGCTAAGAGATCAGCAAGGTCGAGCTTGGTTGAGCAAATCCCTTTATACTACAATAGGTTCTTACCTTTTCCCTCTGTGCATTCTTAGATCACTGTTTGTATCTTATTTCTGCGATGTTAGTGTTGGATCTTCGAACTTAAAGGATAAATGCAAGTATTGTTTTTAACTTTAAGCGCTGTGAGAAGATGGTCTTCTATGAAAACGTTAGTTCTGAGTAAAGAGCCACCCTGCACCATGCCACTTAGTAAGAGTCAATATCTCAGTTTTAATACATGTTTCGACGTAGGTCAGATTGTTTAGATAGCCTATGGTTTTGTATTAACTAGTGTGATAACGGAAGGTGAAGCCAATGTTTAGAAGGTTTACAAAATGTTTCTCTATCCTAGCACAATAGAAACCCAAAAACATGATAGGCAGAATGGTTTCACACTATGTTTTTGTTTGTTTATGACTGGAAAGTGTGATTACATGGTGCACTCTTGTTAGTTAGTGTTTAGTCGAAGTTCTAACTAATTTTGGTTCCCAAAACCCACAGAGGTCTAACTTCGACAACGTAAGATATAATCTTAGTTGGCTTGTCATTAATTTCAATAACCTGTCCCATAGAGTTTAAGAGGTGTGACAAACCTTGGCAGATAAGAAATTTTAGATAGAATTGAATGCCGACAAATGTATTTAACTAGTTTCTTATCCAGTATTAGATCTTTAGTTAGAGGTCGTTAAATGAGAATGATCATCTCAAGAGTCTGAAGATAGATTCCAAGTCTCTTAATATCTTTATTTTATAACTCTTACCTCATAGAACCATTTAAAACTGTTTGTTTTGGAAGGAGGGTGTAGAGCTTTGTAGTATAAGTAATTGTCTTTGGTCAAAAACTGTCATGCATGTAAAGTGAAAAGATAAGGGTGGGGAAACCACATATTGTGTTTTTAGTTAATTAATTTGCATGCAACGTCCTTGTATCACTATTATCTAGTACATTGAAGACCTTTATGAGTCTAAAGCCTAAAACTCCGAGCCTTTGGGTATTCGTATTTTATACTTGGGTAAATTGTATAAACTTTTGAAAACCATATAGCCAAGTTAGAGACCACTTATGAGTGGATGATTTTAAACAATGGTTTAGACTATTTAGGGATTATTATTGCTTTACAACTGTTATCCGTATAAACAATGAACTAGAAAACCCTTTATACATCGTGAAAATGGAGATGATTCCATAAGCTCAGGAATAGAGTAAAACTATGCGCCAAGCGCTATTGCATGAAGAATTTCTAATACGTTGAGGTCATCGAGGTGAACATATATATAAACCTTACAAATAGGGAAACTGTAGGATTGTGATTAATTCCAGTCGAGTAGGGTGGGTAAACTTAATCCATGTGTTCATACAACGCTAATTAAATTCAAATCCTTTTGCCAAGGTAATGCATGATCCTCAAGTGCATTAAATGTTCACTGTGATTGGATGGCGTTTCTTGTGGAAGGGTCATGCATGACTAGAGGGTATCTAGGGATCTACATGATAACAAGACACGTAAGTTACAACACCAAAGCTCAAATGGCAAACACCGATGGTTATCCTAAGTCTATCCTCTTGAGTAGGGTAGGGCCACTTCCGGTTAGGAAGGAGTGCGGGAGACTGACGGTCTGTGGTTGGAGGTTAAGTTCCTTGAAGATACTTTCTCTTCCAAATATTGAGGATTGCCGAGTCTTGAATGTGAATGGTTGACAATCGAGATGCGGTGATAATGGTATGATTCTAATATTAGATTTGCTTCAAGTATTTTCAAATTAGTAAGATAACTAAATGTTTATGGTTTATCATTTCTTTCAGCTTTATGAAAAATGAAATCATGTTTATTGTTAAATTGAAGAATGTTATATTTGTTAGTAGTGAAATCTTTTATGTTTGATCATAAAGAAAAAAAATATACCTATGGTAAAACCTAGTTTTCAAGTTAAATCAGATATGGATGTTACAAAAAACCTCCAAGTCACTATCGCTCTCATGGTAGAAGCCAACTAAGAGGAGGTGAGACCCAGGGGTGGTCCTGCTCACTTGGGAGATCAACTTCATGGAGAGTGGTTGGTTGGTCCTAGGGCCTTTCTCGGGGGTTGTTTTCTATGTGACAGTCAATGACCATTGTTGTGGAGATAATGATATGACCTAAAGGGTCACTAGTTACTAATCTCCTATTTGGGTTCTTGAGACTCCAATGCCTGGATGGTTGTCTATTGTTGTTTTTTATGATTCAAAGGCGTTGTAGTCTCTCTTCAAAATGTTATATTGCTATTCATGTTTGTTCTCTTTGCTTCATTAACTTAAGCCTATGTTCTTGTTCCTTAGTTGTTAGTTGTGCTTGATGAGGCCTAGGATAGATAACTTTGATCTCCTCTAGGATTACCCTCACCCACTCACCTCTAAGTCTAGGGCACATTCATATGCCTGAATGAAGAGAGTTGGTTTGAGTTTACCAAATGTTGACTTTGCGTTGACTTAGTATGGATACCTAAAGTTTGTTTATTTTTTCTTTGTTTGTTGAATAGATTGACCTCGTGATGGAATTGAGGGGTTTTGTGCTTGCTTGTTTTTGTTTTTCTTGTTTTTCTATTATTTTTGGTGTTTTGTGGGTTTATGTATGAATCCAATTTAAATGTATGCAAACCTATATTTTATTTCTTTTCTCTAATTTTTTAGAAGACTCTAGGTTGATTGTTTTAATGTGCTCACTAGAGCCCTATAGGCACACCGCTTCCAACTCTAGAAGGGATGATAGATAGAGTTAAGGAATTGTTTAATGCGGTGAGATTCTCTGGCATCATGCCCTAGACTTAGCACCAGGTCGCCCACATGCACCAAGAATGCTAGTGTTCACCATCCCTTTTGCTATACCACCCCCAGATGATCCCCATGGCTCCAATTTAGACTAGGTAGTCTAATTGTGGTTTTGTAATTGGTTTTTATGATCATGTTCTTGTATCTTGTTTTTTTATGTTAGTCATTCTCATTACTACTCGTAGGTGGTCTCGCCCTTTCAAATGTAAAGTCCAGGCATAAAATCCTCATTTTTTTAAATCTTGCTATTTTAATATAGTATAAGTACTCAGCCACCTTTCTTCAAAAACAAAAGAATTATTTTCATTAATGTCAAATTTTTTTGATATAAAATATGAATTTCTATTAGGCCAAGTAGTTTGGGGGTCTTACTGACCCTTTTAGGTATTAAATGTTATTCATAAATTGTTAAACACTTTTATTTTTCATAGTTTACTCAGTAACGGGAAGTGAATGAAAACAAACTAAAATTTTCTTCCATAGTTCTGTAGATTGCTGTTTCCTTGAGACAATAAGCACACGGCCACAATATTCTTTACTAGAAGTTGTACAAAATTTTTGTGCAACGTAAATTTTGTGTTCCATGAAAGACACTGGGAAATAACTTGTAGAAATATTGAGAAACAAAACTAACAAGAAACCTTCCAGTGACCTTTTAATGTGTTTATTGCATTAATTTGGATACCAATTTAAAAAACTAAATGAAATTATAGGTGGTAAGCTAAAATTTTTAAATTTAAAGATAAATCCATAAAATCATAAAAATAAATAAACATTAGTAAATATATTAAATTTTATATATTAAATATATTAATAATTAAAAAACTAAATTAATTATTTTAATATATTAATTTTTTATGTATTCATTTCATGTGGGCTTCACTTTAAAATATTATTCTTTTGATATTTTTGTGTGGTTGTATTTGATATTCATACAAATGTTTTTTTATCATAAATGAGTTCGTATCTTATTGAGTAACCCATATCATTTTATCAAATATGAGCTTCTTTTGGCATTCAGCTATGCTCTAATTTTATTCACCTTTTAAAATAATGTTGAAGTATGTATGAGCTTTTTTTTCCCTCTCTTTGCGAGTCTATGTCTTCATACATACATCCTCTATACCTTCTCTATTTTCATTTTTAATTTAAAATAAACATATACAATTTGAACTCTTATAATTTTCTATTATTCAAATCTTTAAGAAAAGGTTAAAAAATTTATTATTACAATCAAATTTAAATATAAGATTAAAAAATTACAATTTAAAATAAATAAACTAGGAAGCATTCAAGCCAAGTATGGCACAATTCCAAGCCTTAAGGAGCCATAGCTACAACATGAATGAAGTTTCATGTTTTAATTTGTTGTGTTAACAATGTTGATAATATAATAACTTTATAATGATAACATTGATGATTGATTTTTCAATAATATTTGCATAGACTTAGGAAAAATTTAATATTTGTTTAACGTTTAAAAAAATACTATGGGAATTAATTCTTGTAAAACAAGCAACGAAGTTTCTGCTAAATAACTTTATAATATGTCTTTGCTTAGTTTTAGCATTGTTGATAATATAATAACTTTATAATAATCTTGAAATTTGTCAAATTTTTGGTTTAAGTTAGAGTTGACTATTTAAAAAATTATAATAAGTTTTTTACTATGGGATTTTTTTTTTTTTTTGATATATTTAGATTAAATTATTAAAAATATTTCATTAAAAACTAATTATTAGAGCTAACAATTAATGGTTGAATGTGTTAACAAAACCTATTAAAGAGCTAACATATAAAAATAATTACACCAAAGGAGTGATTCAGTGGAATTAAGGTACATAAAAACAAAATAGAGCCGACATAGTTCTTTTAAGTCTAAATAGTTTATTAAATCAATGAAGGGAGAAGTTTAATTGGTAAGGGCACTATGCAGCCATTTTTTTGTTTTTTCTTGCCAAATGAATTTATGAAGTGATACAATGCTTTTATTATTTATAGAAGGTTAGATTAGGCAAGGCGTATTATTATTGCACTTAAAGTGCACCTTAAATTATCCAACATATAAATTATAATTTATTTAATATTCTTATTGCATAAACAAATTTTTGAAAACCAAGGCTAAATTATTAAATAAATTCTTCAATCTTTAAAAGCCACAAAGAAAAAATTATAATAAGTTTTTGGTATCATTTAGATTAAATTATTGAAAATATTTCATTAAAAACTAATTATTAGAACTAACAATTAATTAGGAAAGAAAAACTTTATTTTAGTTTAATGAATGTAAACAAATATGCAAATACACATGATTGATATGCAAATATAAAAGTACTAGTACCACATTACCTACCTTGTAGTGTTGTAATTATAGTATGTGTTTTTGTTGTAATTATAGTTGTGTCTTAGTTTTAATTTTTTAATTCATTAGGTAAGCTTCAAATTTACTAAACAATATTTATATTATAAATATGATAATAATATATTTATATTATTACATTATTCTAATATTATAATATTTTTATATAGTATTATATTATATTTTCGTTATTATATAGTATTATATTATATTTTTAAAAATATGAGCCAATGACAAGATTGATGATTGATTTTTTATATATTAAGAATTGAGAGAATTTAGTACAAGGATGCCAGGTCTTAGCAAAACATAGTTGTCACCGACATAGGACAGTAAAAACCAAAGTTACAACAGGGTGCGTAATCCGCACAAAAGAGTACTAACAAACTAGCTTTATCATGAGAAGAAAGTATATACAAAACATCAACAAAAGCATCAAGAGAGTATGTCATCATGGGCTTCAACCCATGCCGCCCATCCCTGAGGTCCTTCCATTCAAACAATGGTCTTCTGGCTCTAAATTTGTGTCAGCATCTCAACTTGGGCTTAGGAGGCTCCTTGTTGTCTTTAATTTCATTGTTCAGCTTCTTGAGAGCCTCCTTAAAGGAGGTTAGGTTGTCCACATCGCGCCTCCACTCATAATCATCCTTCATCTCATAGATGAACATGGTGGCGTGTCCATCCTTGAAGAATGTTCATAGTAGGGGTAACTTGCACAACAATTTTGAAGAATGTGAGTCTTTGAAAAGACTCAATAAGGGCCCGGCTTGGCCTTCAAACCTATCAGCATTCCTAATTTTCCATATATACCAAAGAATATTAATAGATAAAGTAAACCAAAATATATTAGCATTCTTTTTCAATCCTTGAATGTGCCTAGAAATAACTTCCATAATATTCACAAGATCAGGGATAGAAAAGCCAAACATTAACTAGATCTCCTTAGCAATGGAGCAATCAAATAAAATATGCCTACTAGTCTCAGGAAGTTTACAAATAGGGTACAAATCATTATTATCATAATTCCTCCTGAGAGGAAGTCTATTAAGTATCATAAGCCATTTAAAGCACTTGATTTTTGGCTCGATCAGACTTTTCTAGAGCCTACTGAAGGTCCTCTGCCACTGCATAATAGACGGATCAGAATACCATAATATGTTAACATGATTATTAATGGAAGCCTCATAAGTCAAGACAGAGTAAATGTTACGAGCCTTAATTTTAGCCAAAAGAGGACCATCAGCCCATTTAAAAGATAGAAATCTATGAGAATCAACATCATAGTCTTTAGGAAGACTAAAATCAATACAAGCTTGCTTAATCATATTGTAGGTTCTTTTTTGAGCCGGGGGAGGTTAAATTTTGAGCTGAGATCTTCCCACATGATAAGAGTATCATGTTCCAAAACGTCAATAAGATATTTGATCCCTTTGCTGGCCCAGACTCTAGTCAAGCATCCCTAAGTAAGGGTCAGGGGTTTGCTAGCGTGGAAGAGTTTCCACCATAAGGATCTCTCGCCATGATTCAGGTCACCATTGTTGACACTAGTGTTGACCAAAAACCCCCTAACATGTTCCCAAGCTTTCCAAATAGACTTGAACACACAAGTACCCTAGACAGAAATAGGAAAACCACTGGCCACAAGGTCGGTGAGTGGTAAACCCTTCCAAGACTTAGCATTCTTAGGGATAGCCCTCTCAATATTGTTTCTGATTAAAACCATCCAAGGTTCCTGACCTTCGAGAGAATGGAAGATCCATTTAGCCGCAAGGGTAATACCTTGGATCCTAAGATCTTTTAATCCAAGGCCACCAAGAGATTTCTCAATATGGCACCACTTCTAGTTAACAATGTGTAATTTATTATTACCTTTGCCATCAGACCAAAGGAACCATCTAACAGCCTTTTGAATTTCAAAGATCTGATAGTTGCTAAACATCCAAGCAGAGGAGTAGTAGATATTATAGGAGGAGAGGATTTTTGGCACACTTGAACTGTACCAGCCAGGGAAAGGAATCTATTGTTCCATTTACTAAGTTTCTTATCAATTTTTTCCTTAACCTAGAGCCACATATCTTTGAGGGAAGGGGACACCAAGAAGGGAAATCCAAGGTATCTAACAATTTTGTTAGGACCACCCCATTAGTAGCCAAGGTGTCCAAACCAGTCAGGGGGGTGATCCTTCCAGCTAAGGAAGGTAGACTTGGTCTGGGAGATCTGAGCTCTAGAAATTGACCCAAAGCATTGGATTTTAAGGCTAAGGTTATCCATGTTTTGCTTGGTGAGTTCAAGAAAAAGAGCCATGTCATCGGCAAATTGAATATTCATCAATTCATTATCATCAGGGAGCCTAATCCCATTAAACATTGGGGAGAGGGAGTTATCCCTAAGGAGGTAGAATAAAGTGTCAGAGGCAATAAGAAAGAGAGCAGGGGCCAAGGGGCAGCCCTGCTTAATGGACCAAGAGAGCATAATGGAAGAGGAGAGGGAGACATTAACATCAATCTGAGCAGATGCATCTTGAAGGAGGACCTTGACATAAGTACAAAATTCACTAGGAAAGCCAAAAGCTTCAAGCATCGTAATAATAAAGTCCCATTCCACCCTATCATAGGCTTTCTCAAAGTCAAGGAGAAACATAGCAGTGTCTTGACTAGAAACTTTAGACCATTCCATGGCTTCCCAACTTGTGATAAGATTTTCCAGAATATACCTACCTTTAATGAAGCCGGTTTGGGTGGGGTCGAGGAACTTGGGTAGGATCTTTTCCAGTCGGACGGCCAACATTTTAGCCAAGATCTTATAGGACACATTAAGAAGGGTAATGGGTCTCCAGTTCTTAACGATGGCCTTGTCACCATCCTTGGGTATGAGTTTAATAATGCCCTTATTGATAACATAATATGATTGATTTTTCAATAATATTTGTTAAAATATTTGCATATAGATTTAGGAAAATTTTAATATTTGTTTAATGTTTAAAAAAATACTCTCTTGTCATTTATTATAGTATTATAATATAATATAATATTCATTGATAATATTTGACTTAATTTTCTTCTTAGAATAGATATTTGTTGTATAGACAAATTGGATTCAAATAATGTTATACAAATAAATTTTGTAAAGCCAATATAAATATTATAACAAAATTGTAATATTTATATAAACAAAGTGTATAATTAATTAGTGATTGATAATAAACAATGTTTATATTATAAATATGATATTAATATATTTACATTATTACATTATTCAATTATATTATAAGATTGATGATTGATTTTTCAATAATATTTGTTAAAATATTTGCATATAGACTTAGGAAACATTTAATATTGTTTAGCGTTTTAAAAAATACTCTCTTGTTATTGGTTTATTTTGGATAGAATAATTACTAGATAATAAAAACTCATTGGTCAGTCTTGCCACTCCCTTTCCCTAAGCCAATATTACTGCCATTATTGTAATGGATGCACATTAATCGCCCTTATCATGTAAAAGTTTTCTCCAATTAGATTAAAGAAAAATAATTTTTCAAATATGTTTTGTTATAATATTTGCATCTATACAATAGCAATAACTATTTAATATTTTTTAAATAGAAAAACTATTTCAGTTCTCATTAGTTGCAAAAAGACTTATTAATAACTAGTTTCCTTGGCAAAAACTAAAAATATAGAACCGCAGAGCATGACAAGGTTATTATTAGTTTTATATTGCTGCCTGCCTACACATATCTATCGTTATTATTATCATTTTATATGGCTGCTTGCATAACACCTATATCAATATGTAGATTGAAAAGACAATCTGTAAACTATCTGCTATTTGTGTGTACCTTTTTATTATATAAGCAGTTTTAAATCATTTATGTGGGACCAATAATTCAACTTAAATAGAGGTCTTCTCTTAGGAACAATTGTGATAACATGAATCCACATATCCTTGTCATCTTGAACTTAACAAAAATCTAGCTCAATTTTATTCTGGGCTTTGTGCCTAAATACACAATTGTTTGAAAATTCATGTTCTCATAGTTGTTAAATCCACCAAATTAACATAGTGAAGTTTGGACCTAGGATCGCTTCATAATCAAATTTGAAGATCCTTGGAATCCAAATATCTTACATGTTTGTCCCTAGGGTCTTGTAGACTCATCTATATGATTAGATTTTGGTTTACTAGTAATTTTAAGTCCACTATTACATAATCTTCATGTTTGGATTCAAGTAAAGAACTCATAGAGAATTAAGTGTTACTATGTGATTAGCCTATTTCATGCCTACCACCATGACCTATTCTCTACATTACATATAAACTATGACTTGATTAAAATTTAACAACTTATCCATGTTTTAAAATCTATTTTGAGGCCCATTTAAGCTCAAAATGATTGGATTGGCTAGAGTGAACAGTATTTATTTAAATGGGACTTAGAAGTTGATTAGAGAACTAAATGAAGAAGATAATTGGGTTGCCTTAATATTATATAAATGGGATGGTAGATAACCAATCAGACACAAACATGCTTATAACATTCAATTAGCACCATATATTAGAGAAGGTGGAATTACATATACATGATTTGAATATAAATGTTATCCTACAAAATTGAATGTGACAAGATCCTCTATTCTCATGGCAATGGACTTGAAGCTCTCCTAGCCTTTATTTTTCAAGCCTTCATGTTGGAAGTAGATGATGATGTAAGTGGGTAAGTTTATTGATTTTCTCTAATCTGGAATGATCAGGTTTCTAATTGATACTCATGATTATAAATTGTCCTATGTCATTTATTTTCTCGTCTACCCATATTGATCAAACTTGTTGCCTCTAGGACCCAAATACTTCTATAAAAGGAGGAGGATTATTTGTCATTTGGGGTAGCTGTAAAAATCATTTTTATTAAGTTATGTTGTTTCAAAACTCTATCTTGTAGTTCCAGTATGTGAGACAAATCGATGCATTAAAAGATTAATAGATAAGTTTCTTTGAAATGTCGAGTACTGTTGAAAGGCATCATTATTGGAACAAGAGTATAACAAGTCAGCTCATCGTTACACAGAAGAGGAGGTCAACAGAGAGTATAACAAGTCAGCTCATCGTTACACAGAAGAGGAGGTCAACAGAAATTGCTACAGTCATAATATTTAATATAGAAATATTGAGTAGAATGGGTGATCTATTTCCAGTTGGCGTTGCTTGCCCCACAAGCTGCGGGAAATCACTGAGAAGGCAGGCATCTGCTAAGTGCTTATTCAACCTATACAATGAATATTTGACACTTCATACCCACTGATATATGTGAATTTTTTTTTTTACCAGAAAAAGGTGGCGGAGCACCCATAGGTTGAAATTGAGATTATCCATAAAAGGTTACATACGAAAGTCTGAACGAAAGACAGAAAAATTACATAATTGGGCCCTAAGAAGGCCAGATGAAACAATAGCTACAGAAGATCAAAAAACAGAAGGAAACCAATGTTTACCCCTGAACCGCAGCCGCCGCATTCAGAAAAGTAGGAGACAAAACAAAAAAACCACATCAAACCCCAACCCCAGCCACCGACAGAAGACCGGCCAAACGCCACCAAGAGCAAAAGAGAGGATCGAACCAAAACACCGTCACCTCCACCCAAGGGGACTTTAGCTTCCTGCCACTACCTCATGCTGCCGGAGAGATTTGCTCCTCCAACTCCACTAAAACAGAGGACTGACTCCCCTCATCTACCGCCTCCAAAGCGAATCTAGGAATTCTTGGAGCCAAATCGGACGCATGAGCCCTAAGGAAGCGGATGGCTGTAAAAACATCTTTAAATCTCTCTGCCTTCTTCTTAGTGAAATGAAAACTAAAAGCCCGTAACGCCTCATCAATTTGCACACTGCTTAAGGAAATGATACTTGCCTGTAGGGCCCTATAGATAGCTTGCTGTGGGAGCGAGGTCCGAACCGCCGCCAGATTGAATAAACCGCCAATGAGGGCATCACCCTGTTCCATCTTATAATTAGAGAAATCCGCTTCCCACCTGTCCACAGTATAGATATTATTATAGAACAAACCAGATGCCAAGGCATGCACATATTCCCCATCCATTGCCAGATCCATTATGTTAGACAACAACTGAGAAAGACGTCTGAATAATTGAGTACCCTCCCCTCGTAACCCCGGATCCAAGCATATCCGACAATATTCCTGACGGCCAACTGAATGAGGGTGCAATCTGATACAATCAACGTCATCAGGTCCGACGCTTTTACTCTTCCTCTTATTTCCGGCTCCCAGTCGAAGGCTGGGAAGAACAATCTCAATTTAAGTCGAGTGTCCGCCATTATAGACAGGCCGGAGCAGCCAGCGGGAGATAAAAAGAAAAAAGGACACCAGTCCTCACGACATGGCAAGCACGGAATGCTAAGAAGTGATTCGCACACACCCAAATAACGAGAGATGAGGTGTAAAGCAATTGGGTCACATGGCAATGGTGATCGTATTTGATTCAAAGTCGACAGTAATGATAACATCTTAATATATGTTTCTTTTTTTTCCGGGACAGAAGCGGACGTAGCAGGCGGTAAAACAGAAAAACGGCAGATTTTTAAGCAAACGATTTTCCCGCTCTTTTTTCCCCGGACAGAAGCGGACGTAGCAAGCCGGAAAACAGGAAAAACGGCGGATTTTAAAGCAACCTAACTGCCAGGATGACGATTTTCCGAGAAGCCTATCGGCTAATTAAATCATAGATCAAAGCTTGTCAAATATAAGGGTATTGAGCTTTTATTTTTTCATATCTGTTGGCTTATTTTCCAAACAATACAACGGCATTTGATACTTAAAATTTAACAGAAATGTAGTTCTTTACTCGTTTGTCAGTCCACAGTTGGCAATGCTATTTTCCTATAATTTGGTGTTTTGTCATACACGAGTGTTGGTATTGTAATGTGAATAAATGCAAAATTTAAATGTAGTATATAAATGTGGGCATCAAAGATCTATTTGCAAATATCTAGAATTTTTGTCTTCTTGTTGACCTAGAAATTCAACTAATTTACTATGGGGAAGCAATCTTGTAACTCACCATAATGATTTGACACTTCACAAATGGTTGTATTTACAAACACCTTTTGAGAATTTGTTGAATCACAAGGTTCATATTCTCCTAAGTTAAATCCCTAGCAGACCTAGGATGATGTGCTATAATAAATTTGCTATGGTGCTTTCATAAATACTCTATCAATCAAATCCTAATGTGTTCTAATGAATACTCTAATAAATCTACTATGGTGCTCTCATAAATACTCTATTAATCAAACCCTAATGAGATCTAATAAATTTTTCTAATAAATTTGCTATGGTGCTCTCATAAATACTCTATCAATCAAACCCTAACATGCTCCATTTGGTAACTCCTAGACATCTTTTTCAAAGGAATAAGGGAATGAATTTAAAAACGACCAAGATTACAAGTTAATAACATGTGTGTTAAGTCAACTCTCAATGGCTAGTAAAAATCGTCACCAATAAGTACATTTGAATTTGAATTTTAAAAAAAGAAATGGAATAAATCCACAAATGCATAAGTGTTTAGATTTTCATAGTCCATAATATTAGATTTGAATGCTTTTGGATTTAACTATGTATACTTATAATTCTGTGTTTCAAGATTTAATTGTGTGCTAATTTTTTCCTCAACGTTTTGGATCACACTCCATGATCCACCATCAAAAGAGTAGAGAGAAAGAGAATAAAAAAACATATATTCTCTTGCTCTCTACTCTCCTGATGATGGATCATGGAGTGTGATCCGAAACGTTTATGAAAAAACTAGCACACAGTTAAATCTTGAAACATAGAAGTACAATATTATGGACTAGAAATCTGATGTCTACTATGTAATACTTTTTTTTTTCCAATTGATGTTTCAGAGAGATCTATCATCTGAATATAGATCCCAAAAAAACAACGTAAAATGGTAAATTGCAAACCACAGCTAACCCAACTAATAAACTTTCATTATTACAATTATATAAATCTAATAAAATAATGTAAAACTGTTATAACGAATTGTTGTGTAATTATGAATGACATGGAATGGTTAACTTGTGGTGCAATAGTGTAAAAATTGGCTAGCCAAAGTATGTGATGATTATCGATTGGGTATTGTAGGGGTTTGACAATAATCACTTGGAATTCATCACACGCACTACGCTTCTACAAAGGTGCCACATAATGTGGCCAATGCTTTGGCAGTGATTCGAAATTTCGTCGTTGTTCTCTTAAAAACTGTCATATTATGTCGTATGTTCTTTTTGGTCCTTCCTGTAAGGACGGTGATATTTAGATTCGTGACAATTTTTACTCAGGTCTCTGAGAAGCCCACGCAATCATTGAGCTGAGAATAAAATCTAGTCATGAGAAAAAAGACAAAGCCTCGTAGGTGTCCAGACCTTCGTAAGTTCACACTGGAAGAGTTCTATGAGGGCTACCGTTATTTTTTTCATTCAGATCCGGAATTTCCTCTCGAATCAATACTTTGTCTCTATTCTCTCAATTCAGTGAAAGAGGATTCAAATGGTGATGAACATTACAATCAATTGCAAGGGCCTCCTGTTGCACAGATTTCAGATTTGGCTAACCTAAATCTGGAATATCCTCTCCAATCAGTAACTTTTCTTAATGCAGTGAAAGAGTATCCAGATGGTAAAGAATATTACAATCAATTGCAAGGGCCTCCTATTACAGAGATTTCAGTTTTGGCTAACCCAAATCAGGAATATCCTCTCCAATCAATAACTTTTCTCAATGCAGTGAAAGAGCATCCAGATGGTAAAGAACATTACAATCAATTGCAAGGGCCTCCTATTGCAGAGATTTCAGATTTGGCTAACCGAAATCAGGAATCTCCTCTCCAATCAATAACTTCGCTCAATGCAGTGAAAGAGCATCAAGATGGTAAAGAACATTACAATCAATTGCAAGGGCCTCCTGTTGCAGAGATTTCAGATTTTGCTAACCCAGAAAGATTGATGGGTTGTATCAGTAACAGGTTAAAGTATATTTTATGCTTTCTATTAGCTGATTCAAATTCATCTCTTTGCATATTTTTGTGTTCTGCTTTTTTTTATCTTATACAAAAGAAAAGGGTGATATTTTACAGATTTAGGGTATTATTAGGTCATTTATTTAAAACAATGCTATACTTCTGTATTGATTGGTGATTTTTTCTTTTTACAGGGTGATATTTTACAGATTTAGGGTATTATTAGGTCATTTATTCAAAACAATGCTAAACTTCTGTATTAATTAGTGATTATTTCTTTTTACAGCCCGGATAGTCAGTTTAAGAATCACAACGCAGGTATATCATTCTTCCCTCTTTTAATTTTAAAAGTGTCTGTTATGTCTTTTGGTTTGGCTACTGTACTGCTAATAGATGTGTTTCTTGGGTTTGTGCTCTATATGTAATAGAGGTGTGAGATATCCCACTCCATAAAGGGTAATGATTTTCTATTACCCGAGTACTGGTTTTTTAAATCTTCTATTTTAGGTCACTATATAGAGTACTCCTAATTGATGTGTTTCTCTGCTTGGGTTTGTGCTCTAAATGTAAAAGAGGTGTGAGATATCCCACTCTATTTTAGGTCACTATTTATTGGATAGAAATGAAATTTGTGCAGATGAAAATGGAGGAGTAGAGAATGTTAAGCAGCCTCCTCATTATCGGATAAGGAAGATAGGAAACACTCCCAGATCTGTAAGGGATTATCTGAGATTTGCAAGAAGCGGGGTTAAAAGTCACCTTCGCCAATACAATGCATGTATGTAACGCTAACATTTCATTACATATTCTGTCTTGTCTTTCCTTTAACAGTAATGTATGTTCACTTTAAAAGCAGAAGAAACAAAGGAGATGGCTCAAGAAGAATAGAGGCGTAGAAGTCTGTCAGGAATGTCTGGTCATAAAGATTCATTTAAAACGCACAGTTTTGTTGAAAATTTTGGACACAAGAGCTAGTGAGAACTGCTCTGTTGCTATATGTTGATTTAAGACTTGATTTTGTATGTTGGACAAAGGATTTGATACATATATGTGATTTGAAACCTTTTCGAAGTCAAAGATTTTATTTATGACCGCCTATATGCTAACAGCTAAATGTTATTGAAAAAATTTCATCATCTCTCTTCGTTACTGCTCGATCATGATATCTAAATTCGATGTTTTAATTACCGGTTGGTGAGATGTAATTGCACAGTTCATTTTATATATATGTATGCAAATAGATTTTTTTAAAACAAATTAATGTGTATTCTATATATATTGGTAATGGTGAAATTTATACATATCTCATTTTCCATTTAGTTTTGTGTTTATTTAGAGGAAACCTGTTGATATATGTATATATGGACAAATAATGCAATTTACTGTGAAGTTGGGCTCATTCTATTAATCTTTTATTCATTTGTATTTATACACATGCTTCTATATATTGACCTTATCATGGGGTTTATTACACTCACTTATACACCTACCTATATATAACAATTATCTAATTGGATATGACCATTTGCCCAAGTAAGGTCATTTTAATGGGCATGGGGTAGATCTAGTCATAGACTTGGCCCTTTCCTTTTTAAAATTCAAAATTAAAATTTAGTTAAATAAGCTCCTTTATTTTCCCTCTTTGAGCCAACCAAGTACACATTTGGTGAAATTTGATGCTCTATGTTGACATTCAATGCATTCTTTCTAATCATTCAAACATCAGTCAAAATGCTCTCATTCTAAAGCATCAAAAGAGCAAACAATAGAGACACATTTGGACTTGGTGCATTAAAATGAATGATGATTTTGCATACATCATCTAAGTAGGCTTGCTTCCTAGACTTTCCAAATTGATACACATTTTTCAGGGTTGAACTAGTAGAACTTGTCTTCCTATGATGAAATAACAACCCTTCCAAGGTATTTTTAAATACTACCAATCCTCATGTACTAGGAGAGAGTATAAAAAGTGTAGGTTTACCAAGTGGGCAAAAAAATAGAATTTTACATTATGTGGGGTTAAGTCTGGACTCAGAGGAGAAATCCTTGACTACGACCATGCCGTAGACTTACAAACTCAACCTTTGACAAATCAGAGAACTAGTGTAGAATTGAAGGCAATTCTTTTGACAAAGAGATTGTATTTCTATAACTGAAACAATGCATATTTTGGAATCTTCTTGAAGGCCAGTTTTTCTTCTATCATTGAGCTATGTTACCCCTTCTATGGCATTTACTTTCCTAAAATAGATGTTGCAAATTATTAGATTATTAGTCCCTATTGTTATTAATTAATTTAGGTTAATTGTTCTTGTGTGTATGCATGTAATTAGATTAGCTTAGACTAAACATGAGTGAAGTTCATTTTTCTTTACATTTTTGGTAGACCCATTCAATCCTACACTACCTAATCTTCTTTTTAGGTTTTTATGATGAACATAACAATTTCTATATTAAAATATAAAAATATAATACACTAGTTCACATAAAAGGTAGGTGGAATAAAATATTCTTTCTAGGGTTCCTTATTATGTTAGGGGTTTTAGATATGTTCTAAGAATCCAAATTTCATAAGCTGAATGCAAGTATCAAAATTTGAGTAGATTGATTATGCAAATAGTCAAGTACATATAGCCTTGTGTAACCTTGAGTTAATGGGAGTCAATCCCATAACTTAAGGAGATCTCAAGTAGAGGTGGCAACCTACAAAAGACAAGTGGAGTGAAAGAGTTTGAAGAACTCTTCATAACTACCACACACCCAGTTGAGGTGTCTTATTCCATCTGCAAAATATGAGGCTTCCAAATGTGGCCAAATGAAAGCCAAATGAAGCCAAATGAAATGTGTACACTAATACCCCCCTTAAGCACAACTTAGGTGGGTGAAAAAAGATGGGTCCTGGCAACAAGGCCTGATGAGGTACCCATGTACAAAACATCCTCTCACAAATGGAGAAAAAGGAGAAAACCTAGTGGGAATAAAACTCCTCTCCAAAAAAGAGAAAGAGAAGTATTTAAGACCTTCTAAAAAGATGTCTCTTGATGATAGGAACATGATGATGAAGAACTCCTAAAGCATGAAAAAGTTGTAAACTCTGTTGATGATGAACTGGTGTATGGTTGAATTAATAGATAAGGGGCAATAAAATAATGGAGAGATGCATAATAAGGCATTCTCGGATTAGGTGCCAACAAATTCATCAAGCATCTTTATGCATCACTTGCATAGTAAAACTCTAGTCTTGTTCAATCATCTAGTGGCTTGAATGTGATCAACATATACCTAGTTCTTCACCCTTTGCCTTGAAATCAAGCCTCATTTTTCTTTTTAGCACAACTCCTTTTCAATAATTATCCAAAAGACTAAGGTATAACAAATTCTACAAGGCATATGAATGTAGGACTAGACCACATGAGATAGACTAAGGCCACATAGCATGCCTATATCCTAGATTTGGCCACATGGTATGACCCTACCATCATAAATACTAATCTTTTATCATCTCTATCACAAATTCTAAACTTTGTAACATATGAACAACTAAGAGCTATTAGGAAAGGATATTTTTGTAAAACATTTTATTCCTTCCACATGCGAATATGCAATTCAAGGGACAATGAACAATTCAAATGTCTCTCCAAAGAATGTATCTTCCTTTGTTGTAATGCATAAAAGCCATTCTTTAGGTAGCTCTATCTTTCCAAGCTCATCCTCTACTCATGGCTCTCCAACTTCCAAACAAAAAATAGAAATAAATCAATAAATTCAACATTTGGAATGACACTCTAATTTATTATTAGTTCTTAAGAAAGATAATATAAGAATCATATTGTCTTTTAACTTTTTATTATTCTTTTTACTACCAAACCAATTACATGTTGTAACCTTTTAAGTTAATATTTTCTTTTCATGCAAGCTATGTTGGAATGTGGATACTCTACCAAAATCTGGGTTGTTCTCATGGTTAGTTATTAATAATAGAATTCTTACTGGAGATAGACTCCACAAGCTTGGCACTAATCCTAAGTTCAAGTGTGTGTTATGTGGAGAGCAAGAGGAGGATGTTAATCATTTATTGCTTCAATGTCCCTTTAGTATCTCATGTTGGAACTAGTCTATCAAGAAACTCAATTGGAGTGCCCCCCTACCTAATTCCCTATTGGACCTATTCAAGAGCTGGACAACATTGAATCAAGATTCCAAATTTGCGTGCTTATGGGAAGTCTGTCCCTCAATGCTAATATGGGGGATTTGGAAGGAGATAAATTTTAGGATTTTTAGAAAGGCTAGACATTTGATAGATAAGGTGCTAGAAGATTTGTCTTCAGCAATCATAGAGATAGTAAATGTGAGAGTGAGGGCTACCTTCTCAAGCAATACCAAATTCACTAACTGGGAAAGTTTAGTTCTCAAGGAATGGAAACAACTATAGCTACTAGGGACACACTTCAAGCCTGTAGACGAATCAAATAATGACTTAAGAGCCTCAATCAAATGGTCACCTCCCACTTTGTCATTCCTAAAATTAAACATTGATGGTGCCTATAGAGGCAATCTGGGACCTTCAGGCTTTCGTTGTATTATCAAGGATTTTGATGGAAATTTAGTGGTAGTAGAGGTGACAAAAATTCTAATATGAACAAACAATCAAGCATAAGCATTCACCTTTCTCTATGGACTTAGACCGGCAATCTCAAATGAGGTTAAAAGCTTATGGATTGAAGGTGATTCATTGATTATAATAAATTCTCTTAAAAAGAGGGAGGCCCTCAATTGGCAATTAGATTATATATTACAATAGGCTATCGACCTTCTGAGGAATTTTGAGAGGTTTTAGATCACTCACTGCTATAGGGAAGCAAACCAGGTGGTGGACCTACTTGCCAACATAGCAATCGACCATGTGGATACGAGTACAAGATTTTCGCCTCACCATAAGGAGTCAACTTGTATGGAGAGATTAATGGTGGAAGACATGCCAATTCACTCCATTAGAATATCTGAAAGAGGGCACAACTTGGAGTCATGAAATTCTTAATTTCCTGTCAGACATGAGTAAGGTAAAATGGTTCTCCAAAATGTCATGTCAAGGGTGCCGTTGGGACAAATTTTGCTTGATGTGTGTTTAAGGACACACAAGCGAACATAAATACCTCTTTGGGAGGCACATCATACATTCAAAATAATATACTTTGATTATCCTCTGGCCTGTCTATATTTATGTGCAAGGATGCCACAAGGGGTTCCCAGGGGGCTCCGTCCATGCAGATTAATTCCCGCGGTCTTGTCCGAGTCAAAAGATAGATCGCCTCTTCCCCAGTCCTTAGCATCAATGAGGCACTTAGCATCATCGCCACAAAGATTGTACTCCATCCCATTCCTCACTCTTAATTCCTTGGGACGTGGTGACACCATCCCTGAAATCATGGATCTAGCCTATTTAATCTCTTCACAATGACCTTGCTTTTCATTCCTCTCAAGCCTTTGGACCTTGTCTCTTTAGCTCCTTCACTAGCGAGACAATCTTAATAATGGTGACTTGGAAACAAACCTACATGTTTTTCTCCCTCCTCTAGTAGGGGAACCCACATATCTCAGCATGGTGAATACAGTCTACATGAGGGAAGTCTTCAAAATTGATTGTCACAATGTGGAGTTTACAGTCTGCTGTGTGCTGGGCTATTATCTCTTTCAGCCTCAGGACAAACAAGTGAAGGGGTCTGAGATTGCCTCAACATTCGTCTCTAACAGTTTTGATATCTTGTAGGATTATGAATATGTGTAGGCCGTAGGCTTTGGGTTAGTGCATTCATCTTTTTTCAATTCAGAACAGTGGAGATCAACATTGGCAGATTACTATTTCCAAGAGGGGTTGGCTCCTATCAGTGGGATTTTTGACAGACATGTTGTACAGACCTCTCATCATGCGGCCTGTGTGTACAACACCATGTAGAGAAGACTCCAGGTTGATTGTTTTAATGTGGTCACCAGAGCCCTGAAGGAGCACCGATTCCAATTCTAGAAGGGATGATAGACAGAGTTAAGGAAGTGTTTAATGTGGTGAGATTCTCTGGCATCATGCCCCAGACTTAGTACCAAGTCCCCCACATGCACCAAGAATGACAGTGTTCACCATCCCTTTTGCTTTGCCACCCCCAGATGATCCCCATGGCTCCAATTCAGACTAGGTAGTCTAATTGTGTTTTTGTAATTGGTTTTTATGATCGTGTTCTTGTATCTTATTTTTTGATGTTAGTCATTCTCATTACTACTCGTAGGTGGTCTCGCCCTTTCAAATGTAAAGTCCAGGCATAAAATCCTTGTTTTTTGAAATCTTGCTTTTTTAATATAGTATAAGTACTCGGCCACCTTTCTTCAAAAACAAAAATTTTCTTTTCATTAATTTCAAACTTTTTGATATAAAATATGAATTTCTATTAGGCCAAGTAGTTTGGGGGTCTTACTGACCCTTTAAGGTATTAAATGTTATTCATAAATTGTTGAACACTTTTATTTTTCATAGTTTACTCAGTAATGGGAAGTGAATGTAAAGAAGCTGAAATTTTCTTCCATAGTTCTATAGATTGCTGTTTCCTTGAGCCAGTAAGTGCACAGCCACAACATTCTTTACTAGAAGTTGCATGAAATTTATGCGCAACGGAATAGCAGATAGGGTATATAATTTATCTCATCTGTAACTGTAAAATTGAAATGCAGGAATATTCAGAAAGAACATATTTATAATTATATATGATTAGGGTGTATCAATTTGTAATCGTAAATTTTGTGTTCCACAAAAGATACTTGGAAATAACTTGTAGAAATATTGAGATACAAATCTAACAAGAAACCTTCCAGCCCTTTTTAATGTGTTTATTGCATTAAGTTGGATACCAATTTAAAAAACTAAATGAAATTATAGGTGGTAAGCAGTGGCAGTGGTTCCCAGTTTTCTCTCCTCTATAAAGAAATCCGCATTGTTTTTATCTGGATTAAAACAATAAAAAAAATTTGTGATTACATTCCACTAATATAAATTTGTAAAATTTTAAAATTTAAAGATAAATCCATAAAATCATAAAAATAAATAAACATTAGTAAATATATTAAATGTATTAATAATTAAAAATCTAAATTAATTATTTTAATATATTAGTTTTTATGCATTCATTTCTTGTGGCTTCACTTTAAAGTATTATTGTTTTGATATTTTTCTGTGGTTGTATTTGATATTCATAAAATGTTTTTTTATCATAAATGAGTTAGTATCTTATTTAGTAACCCATATCATTTTATTAAATATGATCTTTTTTGGCATTCGGGCTATGCTCTAATTTTATTCACCTTTTGAAATAATGTTTAAATATGTATGAGCTTCTTTTTTTCCTATCTTTGCGAGCCTATGTCTTCATAAATACATCCTCTATACCTTCTCTATTTTCATTTCTTAATTTAAAACAAACATATACAATTTCAACTCTTATAATTTTCTATTATTCAAATCTTTAAGAAAATGTTAAAAAATTATTATTACAATCAAATTTAAATATAAGATTAAAAAATTACAATTTAAAATAAATAAACTAGGAAGCATTCGAGCCAAGTATGGCACAATTCCAAGCCTTAAGGAGCCACAACTGCAATGTGAATGAAGTTTCATGTTTTCAAAGATTAAAAATATAAAAAAAATAGAACCATGGAGCGTCATGTTTTAATTTGTTGTGTTTGCTTAGTTTAACAATGTTGATAATATAATAACTTTATAATGACAAGATTGATGATTGATTTTTCAATAATATTTGTTAAAATATTTGCATATAGACTTAGAAAAAATTTAATATTTGTTTAACATTTAAAAAAATACCGTGGGAATTAATTCTCTTAAAATAAGAGCTGTAGAGTAGCAAAGTCTTTATAATATGTGTTTGCTTAGTTTTAGCAATGTTGATAATATAATAACTTTATAATAATCTTGAAATTTGTTAATTTTTTGGTTTATGTTAGAGTTGACTATTTAAAAAATTATAATAAGTTTTTTACCTTCTTGTAAAAGAATATAATAAGTTTTTGAGATATTTAGATTAAATTATTGAAAATATTTCATTAAAAACTAATTATTAGAGCCGACATATAAAAATAATTACATGGAATGAGTGATCTAGTGGCATTAAGGTACATAAAAATAAAATAGAGCCGACATAGTTTTTTTAAGCCTAGATAGTTTATTAAATCAATGAAGAAAGAAGTTTAATTGGTAAGGGCACTATGCAGCCATTTTTTTGTTTTATCTTGCCAAATGAATTTATGAAGTGATACAATGCTATTATTATTTATAGAAGGTTAGATTAGGCATCACGTATTATTATTGCACTTAAAGTGCACCTTAAATTATCCAACGTATAAATTATAATTTATTTAATATTCTTATTTTTTGAAAACCAAGGCTAAATTATTAAATAAATTCTTCAATCTTTAAAAGCCACAAAGAAAAAAATCTTCAGTTGGAGCAGATCCCTGGTTTGGTGGAGGTCGAGAATAATCATAGGAAGGATTTTGAAGAGGACCTTGGAAAAAATGAAGAAATTGAAAAGGGTGAAGATACTCTAGAAGATGGTTACAAAATCTTACAAGGGTGGAAGAATTTGTTAACTTTTCCCAGAACATTAACAATAAGATCACAAAAACAATCGAGGCGATCAAACCCAACATACAAATGGAAGATTTTGAATCCTTGTTTGAGGTAGGCAGTGAATTTTTTCAATTAGCCAGGGCCATTAAGGAGGGTTTAATCAGATCAGCAGAAGAAGTTTTGGAAGAAGAGGGGATGATGCATACATGCAAAGGGTTGGAAGATTTCAGTCTTGAAGATGAAGTTAATTATCTGGCTCTTAAAGCCACTGGAGAAAAGAATTCTCCCAAACCCTCAAAAATCTTAGGGATTGGCCAAAGAGAAACTAATAAAACCTCCCTAGACTATGGAGATCATAAATCTAGGGGCCATATCCCAAATAGGGAGAAACTGAAGTGGGATGGAGAGGCAAGTGGACCGTTGAACCTACTCGACCTATTGAAAGTAGGGAAGGGGGTCTCCCTTCTTGAACAACAATGAGGATTCTGTCATGGAATGTTAGGGGCATGAACGCCCCTAACAAGAAGTGCCTCTTAAGGCACAAACTGAAGTCAATTCAACTAGATATTTGTATGATTTAGGAAACCAAATTAGAGGAAAGTGAAAATCAAACCTTTGCCAAAAATCTGAAGCAATGGAAAATGACTAAGGTTAACTCTAGATGACCCTCTAGGGGACGGATGACTCTATGGAGACCACAGTCTATTCTGTTGCAAGTAGTAGCTTCCAGCAAGGGGTGGATCACTAGTAAGGTTAGGAGTTTGGCTTCAAGCTTAAGTTTTCTTCTAATAAATGTTTATGGTCCTAATTCTCAAATTCAAAAAAAGGAGTTATGGGCCGAACTAGACCATTTGTGAGACAATAGTGTCTGGGATTTCATCATTTTGGAGGGAGATTTCAATGCAATCTTGAGAGATGAAGATAAGTTGGGAGGGGTGGGTAGGAAATTCCAATCTCAAAAGGATTTTGAAGACTTTGTTGATCAGAATGCTTTGATTGAAATACAGTTGGGCAATGGGAATTATACTTGGAACAACAAAAGACTTGGTTTCTGGAATATTGCAGAAAAATTAGACAGGTTTTTAGTAAAAGGGGACTTAAGTAAATTTCCCTTTAGTTTGGATAGCAAGATTTTATTGGAATCTAGGTCTGATCATTTCCCAATCAGTCTTGATATCCATGGTGAAAGGAGACCAGTAAGATGTCCCTTTAAATTTGAAAATATTTGGTTCAAGGATCCCTCCTTTCTGGCACTAATAGAGGATTGGTGGAAAAATTGTAATCCCAGGGGAGTTGGCTTATTCAATATTGTTACCAAGCTGAAACTTATCAAAGTAAATTTAAGACAGTGGAACAAATACCATTTTAAGAATATCTTTGAAACTAAGAGGCAGATAGAGGTAGATATGCAGATTCTAAATGAAAAAGTCATAAAAAAGGAATGGATAATGATTCATATAATAAGGAAGAAGAATTGATGGGTAAGTTAGAGGATATTTTGGCCAAAGAAGAAGTGTATTGGAGGCAAAAATCTCAGGAGGTGTGGCTGAAGGCTGGTGATTCTAATACTAAGTTTTTCCACAATTCAACTAAGGTGCGTAGAGAGGTCAACAGAATTTCTGCCATTAAGACAAGGGAGGGTAGGGTCATTGAGATTTCAGAAGAAATTGGCCAAGCAACGGTTGATTGCTTTCAGGGTCTCTTGAATGAAGAAGAAGGTTCAGACTTATAGGCCCAACAAGAATTTTTAAGATACATTCCAAAGTTAGTAACATAAGATCAGAATCTTATGCTGAATAGTAAGTTCTTAGAAGAGGAAATAAAAAAAGCTCTTTTTCAACTTGGTTTGGATAAGGCCCCTGGACCCGATGGGTTCTCAGCTGCTTTCTTCCAGAAATTCTAGAGTATTATTGGTAAATATCTAACGACAGCCTATGAGGATTCTAGAAGGGAGAGTAAGGTTCTCAAAGAAATTACTAATACTTCTTTAGCATTGATCCCCAAGAAAGATAAACCAGAGTCTTTAGAATACTTCAGACCAATCTCCTTGTGTAATGTAGGTTACAAAATCCTGGCTAAAGTAGTAGCTAATAGAGTCAAAAGAATTCTTCTAGATATCATAGTTGAGGAGCAGACTGGTTTTGTTCCAGAGATGTCTATTTTGGATGGAGTAACAATAGCCTAGGAGGCTATTGATTCTATGCAAAAAAATAAATTCCCCTCTACGCTGGTTAAATTGGACATCCGTAAGGCATATGGAAAAGTGAACTGGAGATTTTTGTTTAAAATTCTAGAGGCCTTTGGTTTCCAGCAAGAGTGGCTAAATTAGATTTTTGAGTGGATTTCAAGCGCAAGGTTTTTAGTTCTTCTTAACAGCTCTCTAGAAGGTTTTTTCAACATTTCAAGGGGATTAAGGCAAGGAGATCCCATTTCTCCCTTTCTTTTCATTATCATGGCTGATGCCTTGTGAAGATTCATTTCAAAATCTTGTCAGGAGGGGCAAATTACAGGCATTCAAAGCATAAGAAATATGCCAAGATCCTCTCATCAACAATTCATGGATGATACTCTTCTTTTCAGGGCTACCCAAGAAGGGGAGGCTCTAAGGTTTAAAAGGATTTTGGATTTATACTCGAAAGATTTAGGATAGGAAGTTAGCAAAGTGAAATTGGAAGTGTTCTTTATTAATACCCCTCCCGGTAGAGAGGAAATAATTTTAAGGATTCTATCCTTTGGGAAAGTATCACTCCCTTGCAAATACCTTGGGCTCTCCCTGGTCAAAGGTATCCTCCCTGGTAATTCTTGGGATCCTCTTCTTGAAAAGATTAAGACTAGATTAGAGTCCTGGAAGAGCAAGTGGCTTTTGTGCGTAGGGAGACTGACTCTTATCAAAGCAATTTTAGCAGCTATGCCCATCTATATGATGTCTTGTTTACCTTTGGCAAGTAAAATCAATAAGGAGTTAATTTAGTTGATGAGAAACTTTTTTTGGAAAGGATCTTCAGAACAGTTCAAATTCCTGCTTGTTAAATGGAAACAAGTTTGTGAACATAAGGAAAAGGACGAGGCTGGGATTAAAGACCTACTGAGACAGAATCAAGCTCTTGGCACTAAGTTGGTTTGGTTGATTCATGATAAGCCAAATCTCAAATAGGTAAGGTTATTAAATAACAAATATTTAGATAGGGAAGAACACAGTATCTTCACTTCTAGACAGCTACCAGTTGGATCCAGGATTTGGAACTTTATCAAGAAGAGTAGAAATTTAATAGTCAACCACCTTAGACATTAAACTTCCTACAGCTAAGGCATATGGTACCTTGGACATTTTTTCTTCCTCCTCTTGTGTCTTTGGACACATCTTCTTAGTTAATTTCAAATGACTAGGCAAAGGTGTGCTGACAGCTTTTGCATTCTCCATATGGAATCTCTGCAACACCTTTTCAACATAAGCAGCCTGAGATAGAGTCAAGTTTTTTTTCTTCCTATCTCTGCAAATTTTCATACCAAGGATTTGTTTTGCTGCCCCAAATCCTTCATATCAAATGACTGTGCTAACTGCTGTTTTAACTCTCTTATGTGATCCATGTTAGACCCAGGTACAAGCATGTCATCAACATATAAACATAAAATAATGTAGCTGTCATTATCCAACCTCTTAAAATAAACACAATGGTCAGAATTACACCAACTGTAGCCATGCTCAGCCATAAAACTATCAAATTTCAAATATCATTGCCGAGGTGCTTGTTTTAGGCCATACAAACTCTTCTTCAATCTACACACCTGTTTCTTCTTACCTTTGACTTCAAATCCTTGGGGTTGTTCCATATATATCTTCTCCTCCAAATCACCATGGAGAAAGACAGTTTTCAATCTAGCTGTTCCAAATGCAAATCTTCAACAGCCACAATACTTAAAATAGTACGAATAGAAGTCATCTTGACAACTAGAGAAAATATCTCATCAAAATCAATGCCCTTTTTCTGCGCAAATACTTTTACAACTAACCTAGCTTTAAATCTTTTCTTACCTCCATCTTCCTTTTTCAACCTATAAACCCATTTGTTTGGTAAAGCCTTTTTTCTTATAGGCAACTTACATAATTTCCAAGTCTGATTTTTCAGCAAGGAATCCATTTCTTCTTTCATTGCAAGCTCCCACTAAACCTATGTATCCACCTGCATAGCTTCATCATACCCTTCTAGTTCACCAACATTTGTTAACAAAATAGAATACAAAGAGGGAGAGAATCTTTCAAGAGGTCTACTTAGCTTTGTTGACCGTCTAACATTCACTAGAGTTTGTGGTATTTCTGGTTGCTGTTACGGAGCATGAGGAACCACTAGAACATCACTATTTGGAGTATCATCTAGCACCACATAATCTTTTTCTTTCTTCTCATGCTACTGCAACTGATCTTTGTACAACACCTTCTCATTGAATATAACATCCCTACTTCTCACAATTTTCTTATTTTCAAAATCCCAAAGCCTATAACCAAATTTATTAATGCCATATCCAACGAACATACACTTTTTTGATTTTGCATCCAGCTTGGTTCTATTTTTAGAATCTATATGTGCAAATGCTTCACATCTGAAGGTTTTCAGAAAAGAATAACTCACCTTCTTGCCTGTCCATACTTCCTCTGGAATACCATAGCCCAAAAGAACTGAAGGACCTCTATTAATTAAATATATAGCAGTGTTAATAGCCTCTACCCACATATTTAAAGGGAGCCCAACATGCAATCTCATGGTCCTTGCATGCTCCATTATTGTCCTATTTATGCGTTCAGCCACTCCATTCTCCTGTGGAGTCCCTGGAACTATTTTTTACTTACGAATTCCATTATAGGAACAATAATCTTCAAATTATTTTCTGTAATACTCACCGCCATTATCAGATTTGAGATATTTTAATCTTTTACCCGTCTTATTCTTAGCCAAGCTTCTCCATTTCTTAAATATTTCAAATACATCAGATTTCTACCTAAGGAAATAAATCCATACCTTCCTAGTTGCATCATCTATGAATGTAACATAATATCAAGAGCCACCGAGAGAAGATACGTGAGCTGGTCCCCATACATCTATATACACAAGCTCCAACTTTTCATTTTTCATTTGCTTCCCATCCTTGAGAAAACTGACTCTCTTTTGTTTTCCATACACACAACTTTCACAGAAATCCATATTAATACATTTCAAACCTAGTAAAAATTTCTTAGTCAAAGCACCTTCATACCTTTTTCACTCATATGCCCAAGTCTGTTATGCCATAGTGTTGTCTCATAACCTGCAACAACTGTTTCAGTCTCTTCCTGCAAACCTGTAGCAACTGTTCCTGAACCTGTTTATTTTTTCTCTGCAATAGCTAAAGTAGAAGGAACAGTATGACTTGTACAAAGATATAAGGTGCCTACTTTCACACCTTTTGCTACTATTAAGGTACCTTTTGAAACCTTCCAATTTTTATCAGTAAATGTAACGATGCAACCTTCTTCAGCTAGCTACCCTACTAAAATTAAATTCCTACTGAGCCTTGGAATGTGCCTTACCTCTTGTAGTAGCCAATGATTCCCATTCTACAACTTAATCTTGATTCTTCCCTTCCCAACAATATGATAGGGTTTGTTATCTCCCAAATAAACCAGCCCAAAATCCCCTTGGACATAATCAAGAAAATAACTTCTATGGGGCGTAGCATGAAATGAGGCCCTTGAATCTAAAACCCATGAATCATCAGCATTATCGAGGGAAAGAATCAAAGCATCATCTTCATATTTATTACTTACCACATTTGCCTCCTTATTACCTTCTTGTTTGTCTCCTTTATTTTTCTGAGACCAACAATCTTTCTTCAGATGACCTGGTTTCCCACAGTACCAGCAATCCTTCTGTCCTCTGGTTTGGGACCTCTTATCCTTTGATTTTCCTCGTGACTTCCCATGATCTCCAGAACCTTTTCCTCTCTCCTTTTTGGAATTCAAAATACTGCCTGATGTGAACCCACCTAAGCTTTTCCTATGAATTTTCTCACTCAGAATAACACCAACAACATCATCAAATTTCAGGGTATTTGAACCATAAATAGAGTAATTAACCACCATTACCAAACTATTATAGCTTTCAGGCAAAGAACATAATATCAAGAGAGCTCTAACTTCTTCATTAAATTTTACATTTATTAAAGTCAATTGACTGGCAATCATATTAAATTCATTTAAATGATCTGTCACAGATCCACCTTCAACCATTTTTAGATTAAACAAACTCTTCATGAGAAATACCTTATTTGAGGCTGAGGGTTTTTCATACAATTTAGCCAAAGCTTTCATCAAACCATCTGTTGTCTTTGCTTCCATTATATTGAATGCCACCGATGGTGCCAGGCACAACTGAATGGTTCCCAGTGCCTTTCTGTCAAGAAGATTCCAATCCTCATCAGACATTCTTGCTAGTTTCTTGGCTACTCCTTCCAACGACATCCATAAATCTTTTTGATAGAGATAATCCTCCATCTGCATCTTCCATAACTGATAGTTCTACCTATTGAATTTATCAACCTTCAATTTACCCTCATCCTCCATTAATCCCACTCAACCGTGAGACTCCCACTCAATCGTGAGACCTTCCTGTAGACAATAATCAAACACAACTCATTCTGATACCACTTGTTAGGGTTAGCCAGCAGAAGATATCAATTAAATGTAAATAAAGATTAAATAGAGGAATGAAAATATACAAAAATAATAATAGCGAGAGACAAGTTTTAACGTGGTTCACCCAAACTCGGGCTACATCCACCAACAGAGATTCCACTATTATTATCCAGTAAATCAAATCGATTACAACCAGCAATCCCTGCAACTCAATACTGTTGCAAATGCTACAATACAATATCAACAAAAACCCTAACCCTTAGTCACTTTTATCAAGCCTTATGTCGGTTACAAAAATAAGGTTTTTTTATGTTAGCTCTAAAATTTTTTTTTTGGGGGGCTACGCCCCCAAACCCCCGCTCAAGGCCTGACCCGACCCTGAAGCTCGGTGAGGATACATGGCTAGTGTACAGTACTTTCCTGATCAGTCACCACCTACCAACATTATCTACCTTTTATACATTTGTAGTAATCTTTCTTTTGAGGGTTGGTTCTTATTTAAATATACTTTAGTTTTATCACCTACCTACCACATGTTGATGGTTGTTTTTGCATACAACTTAGATAAAATACTAAGTATCTTATATCTCCTGAAAGGAATCAAATCCCAAAGAGATGGAAAATGACTGCCCCAAGGTCTATATAGCCAGGTCTTGGCCTTCACAAGATAACTTAGTTGTATTATGTTTTTTGTTGTTCCAATCAAGGGGCCTACTTGTATTAGACAAACTTTTAAATACAAGGTTAAAAGCACATAAACCAATTAGTTTTCAGATTTAGCAATGAATATACAAATTGATCCAAACATATATTGCTCTAAAATTTATCATTTCAGATTATAACCAACAATAAATCAACTTGTATTTATGAAATATCAACTCTATAACATCAATCTGCAAGTCTGAAAACCTATCCTAACTCTCCACTAACCAGATCTAATAAAAAAGTGCAAAAGCAAGGCAAGATAGAGAAAGGTATCTAAGAAAACTAGAACTAAATATTAAACATATTCCATCATTTCAGCCTCAACACTAGATATACAAGTTTGCAAACACATTTAACCATCCTTGATTTAATCATGGAAACCCAACAATCAAGTTTCAAGGAGGTGCAATCATCAATGGTGAATTTATGGGCATTTAGGCTAACCACACAAGGTAATTTACAATTAGAAAATTACTAGTGTTATGAATACTTTGCAAATTCATCAAATATACATGTATCTTCAGCTGAAAATAAAAGAAGTACCTAAGTTCATGTTTAGAAACCATGAAACAAACTTTGTATGATGACAAGTTCAATGAATCTCAACAATTTCTATTCACTATCTTGACTAGAAGCCATGAACCAAACTTGTATTAAGCTCAAAAGATTGATAAAAATTAACAATTTCTAAACTTAGTGTAGAGAAAACCATGAAAATAGCATGAAAAATAAAAAATTACTATGTATTTGTTGTCAAACACCAATAGTACAATTATTTTTCAATGTGTTTCAATGAGTTTTTCTTAAGACACCAACAAGAAATCAATAGTTCTTCACCAATTCTAACATCTTCTCCCCTTCTTATAATGAGTTTCAACTATATACGCATTCAAATCAACTTTATCATACTAAGTTTTCAACCTAAAATCCAATGGTTGTGATCAATTTGATCCAATGGCTCACATTTGATGCTCCAACACAAAAGTCAATTTTGTTGGCAAAGAATATTCTATTTCATCATATGTAGCTTCCTCAAAAAGATTCCCTTATTCTCATAAAGTAATTTTTTTAATTTATTGTTTGTTACTCAGTTTTTCAAATATGACAAAAAGTAACTTTTAGAAGTCAAATATTAAATATTTGTAACTACTTCTCCAAAGCATTTAATATTTGCAACTACAACTCCAACAAGTTGTTGTAGTATGACAAATCTCCATAAGAAAGATGTAAGTAGCTATAGAAATTTTTTTTTTCTATCATGGGTGGCTATAGCTATCTACTTTTCATACTTCATGTTTCCACCATTTTTCCACTACAAACCTTCCTCTAAGACATGGAACAATAAGCTAGGTACTTGTAGAAGGTTGTATTAGTCATGTTTAAGGTTGCAAGTCAAATATAAGGTGGAACAATTCATCTTCCCACAAATGCATGACATTGTTGCCATCATTTTCCACCATTTTGGGGTACAAATGTGCATGCACAATAGTAGCTTAGGTCTGATTTTTGTGTTGCTATAGCTCCTATGGTTTGTATTTATCATCCTTGAAATCATATTGGCTTCATTTTCTAGGTGTAGTAGTGGCTCTGGGACAACAGGGTGTCTCTAGGTTTTCACTCTTCCAAGATAGCTCCAGTTGCTCTCCTCATAATTCCAGCCTCATTGACCTTCAACCAAAAAATCCAAGCATCAATTTCATCAAACATAAAATCATTTTCAGTCAATACATATCAAATAACATCCATTTTTCATCATGGATTTGACAAATAATTATTAAAACAAGTTGTTTGTTTTAAAAAAATTGATAAACCTATCATGAGAAAAAATAGTCTATTGTGGCATTCGTAACTTTTATTTTACAACCTGGGTTTTTCTAATATTTTTAGGTAATATGTGGAATTCAGTTTCTTATATCTCTACAGTACATTGGTCATACCCAAATTGTAAATTCAGAGATATGATTGAATTACTAACTATCTATCTCTGCTGATATTTTAGAGTGATGTTTTAATTGGGATTATATTGTCATTAAATTTGTGGTTTCCCCTTGATTCCTTTAGTTTCTTGATGCATCCTCTTTAAATTTCCACATTCTCTACCTTCTCAACCCTCCTATCATCTTTGAAATACTCTTTGAATGCATTGTATGGGTAAATAAAATTAGAACAACACTTCATGGCTATCTTAGGGTTTCTGGGTTGTCAAAATTTACTTTTAGGACTATTTTTTGACTATTTTAGGTGAAACAATGATTGTATTTTTCATTTAGGATACTTATACAACATTCTCTTTTAAGTCCTTTAGCCAATTATAAGTTTTTTCTCAAGATTTTGTGGCTTTTATGACTATATACACAGTGTTGTTTGACTATGACAGCAGTAGGTAGTTTTGGAACCTTGTATGAATTGTGTTCTTTTCACCCTTGCATGGAATGATTTTGTTGACTTAAAACTAATGATTTTACTTTATTAGTATGTCATGACCTTCATCAAACCCTTGGTCTTCTAAAATACCTAAAAATAATGATAATGACATGATAAGATCTAAGCATACCACATGAATGCATTCATACATTTAGTCATCTTGATACCTCCTAAGTCTCTACAGATATGAAGGATTATACTCTTAACTTTATATATGAAGATGAAGTAATAAATAAACTTGAATGGATAATCAAAATCAACCCCATCCTCTAAAACAATAAATGTCATTCCTTTTTAAGAGTCCACAAGGCGTCAAAATGCAATCACTCAACCATGAAGGACTTGTCAATATGACTATGATCATGATAAAATGAGACAAGACCATTCACCACAACTCCATGAAAACTAAGAACCAAATGAAACTGGTAGAACTCTGTAAAATTTTCTAGGTTCCTGTGTTTTGCCCAAGTCTTGTGCCTCACCTAAGAGTTTGTTGCCTAGGGTTTATGCTTAAAGCACTGAAAATTTTCCTAAGGGGCTAAAACCCTAAACACTAGTGTTTCTATAGAAGCAAATTTGGCCCTTTGTTATATTTTTACGTTGACCACTTGTAGCTCATAGCAGGTTGTTTAAGTTACAACCTAATGTATTAGTTGATGTTCTTTACCAGCCCTATGCCTTTTGGCGACCACCTATTGCCCGTGTTTTAAATTTTATAAATGTGCCTAACCTTTGAGTCGACCCCTTAGTGAAGTCGTGGTCCCCCTTTTTCCCTAGTAGACAAATGTTGTGTTTAAAGCATGTGCTTTATTTTGCCCTTCAACACTGAGTAGAGCCACATGGCATGTTTTGATCGATTCCATCATTCCACAGATGACTTTTCATAGAATAAACAAATGGCCGCAGAATAGCGGCAGAAACACAAGTGTCAAGCGCTGATCCATTTATACAATAGGCCCCATTGGCGGGTCCTTTGAGCGCTATGTGGTGACTTTATAGACTTTCTTCCATTCCATTGAATACTTCTAAAGGATCCACTGGCTGCTCGCAGAAGTGTGGAAGAGTGACACCTGGTATCAGTAACACATGATAAGTCTGAGTGTCATAGGGTAAAATGTCATGTGTTCTCTAGCAGGAAATATTGGAGGTATGAGTCAGCTCCTGAATTATGTGGTAGGTATTCTATGGTACGTGGCCTATCTTTTAGTAGTTTGCTCCATGCCATGTGGGACAATCTAACAGTTTCCTTGATTTTGTGGATCTTTATCTCCGATTGGATCTTACCACTATGGAAGCGCAGAAAATGACCTAGTGGTCATTATTTGAATTTTCTTCTTAGCAGTATCACTGAGATAGCTGCCCAGGTGGAGTGATCTCATTTGTCCATGCTCCTTTTGCATAAATGATGGGGATTTATTCTCTTGTTGACCACATACTCACCGTTGATTTAGATCCTCTGTCATAGTGATCAATGATCCATTTTTAAATTCTAGAGATAAGGTGATGGCGTGTAATAAAAGATACACCAGTCCTGAAATGGCTTCCCAAGCATGCTTTGAGTCTTCATCACCGCCATTGCAAGGGGATAGACATGCCTAAGAATTTACAAGATGGTGGAATTGACTCTTGGGGATTTGTGTTCTGGCATGAACAGGTTTTTCGCTTGCTTGGTGGCATATTTTGAAAAGGTAAATTGCTTGAAATGGAATTAAATACTAAAACCAAGAAAACTGATTTGGTGGCCTCATTATAGGAAGTGACATTTATAGTTATGCTAGGGTATGTGATATCAATGTTAGGGTGAAGTACATTGTATCTCTTCCTCTTCTGCAAGAATTGGGAAATCATCAAAAGATTTCCATTTATAACCAATATGCCATGAAAAAATATTGATAAAATTGATCAAGGACATATCTGAGTGTGGGAATTATATCTAAATTCTCTATAAATAGGTTCCTTTAATTAGATCAGTTATCAACATGAGGGGCAATAAAATAATGGAGAGATACATAATAAGACATTCTCAGATTGGGTGCCAACAAATTCATCAAGCATCTTTATGCATCACTTGCATAGTAAAACACTAGTCTTCTTCAATCATCTAGTGGCTTGAATGTGATCAACATATACCTAGTTCTTCACCCTTTTCCTTGAAATCAAGCCTCATTTTTCTTTTTAGCACAACTCCTTTTCAATAATTATCCAAAAGGCTAAGGTATAAAAAATCCTACAAGGCACATGAATGTAGGACTAGGCCACATGAGATAGACTAAGGCCACATAGCATGCCTATATCCTAGATTTGGCCACATGGTATGACCCTACCATCATAAATACTAATCTATTATCATCTCTATCACAATATTCTAAACTTTGTAACATATGAACAAGTAAGAGCTATTAGGAAAGGATATTTTTGTAAAACATTTTGTTCCTTCCACATGCGGATGTGCAATTCAAGGGACAATGAACAATTCAAATGTCTCTCCAAAGAATGTATCTTCCTTTGTTGTAATGCATAAAAGCCATTCTTTAGGTAGCTCTATCCTTCCAAGCTCATCCTCTACTCATGGTTCTCCAGCTTCCAAACAAAAAATAGAAATAAATCAATAAATTCAACATTTTGAAATGACACTCTAATTTATTATTAGTTCTTAAAAAAAAAAAATAAGAATCATATTGTCTTTTAACTTTTTATTGGTTTTTTTACTACCAAACCAATTACATGTTGTAACCTTTTAAGTTAATATTTTCTTTTCATGCAAGCTATGTTGGAATGTGGATACTCTACCAAAATCTGGGTGTTCTCATGGTTAGTTATTAATAATAGAATTATTACTGGAGATATACTCCACAAGCTTTGCACTAATCCTAAGTTCAAGTGTGTGTTATGTGGAGAGCAATAGGAGGATGTTAATCATTTATTGCTTCAATGCCCCTTTAGTAGCTCATATTGGAACTAGTCTGTCGTGAAACTCATTTGGAGTGCCCCCCTGCCTAATTCCCTATTGGACCTATTCAATATCTAGACAACATTGAATCAAGATGCCAATTTTGCGTGCTTATGGGAAGTCTGTCCCTCAATGCTAATATGGGGGATTTGGAAGGAGATAAATTTTAGGATTTTTAGAAAGGCTAGACATTTGATAGATAAGGTGCTAGAAGATTTGTCTTCAGCAATCATAGAGATAGTAAATGTGAGAGTGAGGACTACCTTCTCAAGCAATACCAAATTCACTAACTGGGAAAGTTTAGTTCTCAAGGAATGGAAACAACTATAGCTACTAGGGACACACTTCAAGCCTATAGACGAATAAAATAATGACTTAAGAGCCTCAATCAAATCGTCACCTCCCACTTTTTCATTCCTAAAATTAAACATTGATGGTGCCTGTAGAGGCAATCTAGGACCTTGAGGGATTGGTTGTATTATCAAGGATTTTGATGGAAATTTAGTGGTAGTAGAGGTGACAAAAATTCTAATATGAACAAACAATCAAGCATAAGCATTAACCCTTCTCTATGGACTTAGATTGGCAATCTCAAATGAGTTTAAAAGCTTATGGATTAAAGGTGATTCATTGATTATAATAAATTCTCTTAAAAAGAGGGAGGCCCTCAATTGGCAATTAGATTATATATTACAATAGGCTATCGACCTTCTGAGGAATTTTGAGAGGTTTTAGATCACTCACTACTATAGGGAAGCAAACCAAGTGGTGAACCTACTTGCCAACATGGCAATCGACCATGTGGATACAAGTACAAGATTTTTGCCTCACCATAAGAAGGAGTCAACCTGTATGGAGATATTAATGGTGGAAGACATGCCAATTCACTCTGTCAGAATATCTTAAAGAGGGTACAACTTGGAGTCATGAAATTATTAATTTCCCATCAGACATGAGTAAGATAAAATGGCTCTCCAAAATTTCATGTCAAGGGTGCCATTGGGAAAAATTTTGCTTGAGGTGTGTTTAAGGACACACAAGCGAACATAAATACCTCTTTGGGAGGCACATCATACATTCAAAATAATATACTTTGATTATCCTCCAGCCTATCTATATTTATGTGCAAGAATGCCACAAGGGGTTCCTAGGTGGCTCCATCCATCCAGATTAATTCCTGCAGTCTTGTCTGAGTCAAAAGATAGATCGCCTCTTCCCCAGTCCTCAGAGCATCATCAATGAGGCACTTATCATCATCGCCACAAAGATTGTACTCCATCCCATTCCTCACTCTTAATTCCTTGGGACGTGGTGACACCATCCCTGAAATCATGGATCTAGCCTATTTAATCTCTTCACAATGACCTTGCTTTTCATTCCTCTCAAGCCTTTGGACCTTGTCTCTTTAGCTCCTTCACTAGCGAGACAATCTTAATAATGGCGACTTGGAAACAAACCTACATGTTTTTCTCCCTCCTCTAGTAGGGGAACCCACATATCTCAGCATGGTGAATACAGTCTACATGAGGGAAATCTTCAAAATTGATTGTCACAATGTGGAGTTTACAGTCTACTGTGTGCTGGGCTATTATCTCTTTCAACCTCAGGACAAACAAGTGAAGGGGTCTGAGATTGCCTCAACATTCATCTCTAACAGTTTTGATATCTTGTAGGATTATGAATATGTGTAGGCCGTAGGCTTTGGGTTAGTGCATTCATCTTTTTTCAATTCAGAACAGTGGAGATCAACATTGGCGGATTACTATTTCCAAGAGGGGTTGGCTCCTATCAGTGGTATTTTTGACAGACATGTTCTACAGACCTCTCATCATGTGGCCTATGTGTACAACACCATGTAGAGAAGACTCCAGGTTGATTGTTTTAATGTGGTCACCAGAGCCCTGAAGGCACACTGATTCCAATTCTAGAAGGGATGATAGACAGAGTTAAGGAAGTGTTTAATGCAGTGAGATTCTCTGGCATCATGCCCCAGACATAGTACCAAGTCCCCCACATGCACCAAGAATGACAGTGTTCACCATCCCTTTTGCTTTGCCACCCCCAGATGATCCCCATGGCTCCAATTCAGACTAGGTAGTCTAATTGTGTTTTTGTAATTGGTTTTTATGATCGTGTTCTTGTATCTTATTTTTTGATGTTAGTCATTCTTATTACTACTCGTAGGTGGTCTCGCCCTTTCAAATGTGAAGTCCAGGTATAAAGTCCTTGTGTTTTTGAAATCTTGCTTTTTTAATATAGTATAAGTAATCGGCCACCTTTCTTCAAAAACAAAAAAATTCTTTTCATTAATTTCAAACTTTTTGATTTAAAATATGAATTTCTATTAGGCCAAGTAGTTTGGGGGTCTTACTGACCTTTTAAGATAATAAATGGTATTCATAAATTGTAAAGAAGCTGAAATTTTCTTCCGTAGTTCTGTAGATTGATGTTTCCTTGAGCAGTAAGTGCACGGGCACAACATTCTTTACAAGAAGTTGGACGAAATTTATGCGCAATGGAATTGCTGATAGGGTGTATAATTTATCTTATCTGTAACTGCAAAATTGAAATGCAGGAATATTTAGAAAGAAGATATTTTTAATTGTATATGATTAGTGTATATCAATTTGTAATCGTAAATTTTGTGTTCCATGAAAGACACTGGGAAATAACTTGTAGAAATATTGAGAAACAAATCTAACAAGAAACCTTCTAGTGCCCTTTTTAATGTGTTTATTGCATTAAGTTGGATACCAATTTAAAAAACTAAATGAAATTATAGGTGGTAAGCAGCGGCAGTGGTTCCCAGTTGTCGCTCCTCTATAAAAGAAATTCGTATTGTTTTTATTTAGATTAAAACAATAAAAAAAATTGTGATTACATTCCACTAATATAAATTTGTAAAATTTTTAAATTTAAAGATAAATCCATAAAATCATAAAAATAAATAAACATTAGTAAATATATTAATTTTATATATTAAATATATTAATAATTAAAAATCTAAATTAATTATTTTAATATATTAATTTTTTATGCATTCATTTCATGTGGGCTTCACTTTAAAGTATTATTCTTTTGATATTTTTGTGTGGTTGTATTGGATATTCATAAAATGTTTTTTATCATAAATGAGTTAGTATCTTATTTAGTAACCCATATCATTTTCTTAAATATGAGCTTTTTTGGCATTCGAGCTATGCTCTAATTTTATTCACCTTTTGAAATAATGTTTAAATATGTATGAGCTTCTTTTTTTTTCCTCTCTTTGTGAGCCTATGTCTTCATACATACATTCTCTATACCTTCTCTATTTTCGTTTCTTAATTTAAAATAAAAATATACAATTTCAACTCTTATAATTTTCTATTATTCAAATCTTTAAGAAAATGTTAAAAAATTTATTATTACAATCAAATTTAAATATAAGATTAAAAAATTACAATTTAAAATAAATAAACTAGGAAGCATTCGAGCCAAGTATGGCACAATTCCAAGCCTTAAGGAGCCATAGCTACAACATGAATGAAGTTTCATGTTTTCAAAGATTAAAAATATAAAAAAAATAGAACCATGGAGTGTCACAATAAAAGAGTGACAATAGCCTTAAAACATTGGGAGAATTTAAGGAAGCGCTGCAAGCAGTGAAGTTTCTCCCAAAATGTTCATGAATAGTCATATTTTAATTTGTTGTGTTTGCTTAGTTTAACAATGTCGATAATATAATAACTTTATAATGACAAGATTGATGATTGATTTTTCAATAATATTTGTTAAAATATTTGCATATAGACTTAGGAAAAATTTAATATTTGTTTAATGTTTAAAAAAATACTATGGGAGTCGATGACAGCATGGTTCTATGGTTAAGTCGATCAGTTGTAGTGGTGGCCACCAGAGTTCAAACCCCCGCTGGGCCAACGAGCTCGCAAGGCTTTATGCCTTCGCTGGGCCAACGAGCTCGCAGGTGTTCTTCATTAAAAACTAATTAAATCAATGAAGAGAGAAGTTTAATTGTTAAGGGCACTATGCCATTTTGTCAAACCAACAAAATGGTTATTATTTATAGTTATAATATTAGTTATATTATTAATATTTATTATAACACTTAAATATATTATTTTAATTGATATTATAGTATTATAATATAGTATAATATTAATTGATAATATTTGACTTAATTTTCTTCTTAGAATAAATATTTGTTGTATAGACAAATTGGCTTCAAATAATGTTAAAGAAATAATTTTTTTTAAAGCCAATATAAATATTATAACAAAATTGTAATATTTATAGTATACTTTATAACTTTTTTTTTAGTTTAAATATTAATGAAATAGTATAATTAATCAGTGATTGATAATAAACAATATTTATATTATAAATATGATAATAATATATTTATATTATTACATTATGCTAATATTCTAATATTTTTATATAGTATTATATTATATTTTTAAAAATATGAGCCAATGACAAGATTGATGATTGATTTTTCAATAATATTTGTTAAAATATTTGCATATAGATTTAGGAAAAATTTAATATTTGTTTAATGTTTAAAAAAATATTCTCTTGTTATTATCAAAAAAGACAAAATAATTAGAAATTAGAAATGGAGCGAAAGTGCAAAAAAAGTAGGAAGTAGATCCTAATTCGAGTGTTAGGGACGCAAAAGGAAGAGACGAAGGGAGGAAGGAAAAAAAAGAAGGCAAGGAGTCTGGGTATTCTCGATCATGGGCCGAAGAAGCAGAAAAAGAATTCCTGATGAGTAAAGTCTAGGACAGAGCATCTTCAGAACCTTGGAGATCTAATGGAAGACAACAGTTTTTGTGGTTTCCAGATAGAGAAATTCCTCTGAGTCGTCCATGGAGAAGATGGGATAATCAGGCGCAACAAAATAATCGAGGGCGAAATAATAGAGGTTAGGGGCGTGATCGATGGAGACAACCCATTTTTGGAGAGGGAGGCATTGGTAAGAGATCTATAGAAGACTTAAAAAAATGGTGGCAGGAAAGATGGGGAAAGGAGTTATCCTTGAAAGCCCTAGCGAATGGCTTATTCTTTGTTTTATGCCCCTAGTGAAGATTAAAATGGAAATTTTAAAAGGGATTTGGATTTTGAATGGATTTGGTTTCTATTTACGTGATTGGTTTGTGGGTTTTGATCCAAAGAAGCATAAATTGGATCGAATTCAGGACTGGTATAGAATGGCTAATCTACCATTAGAATTTTGGAATCATAAGATTCTAGAAGAAATTGGGAACTACTTGGGTAGATAGATCTGTGCAGAGGAGTGGAAGGACTCAATAGAAGAAGGTTCGCATGTCAAAATATGTGTAGAAAATTGTTTCCCTAAGCAGCACTGGAGAGAAATTGAAATCTTCACAGATGGGGGAATCCTGAGTCAACCTCTTATTTGTGAACCTAAGCCTCAAGGAAATTGGGTAAGCACGTTAGGTTGGAGATCTTGGGAGCTGGATCAAGTCAAAGACAAAGGGAAGAATTTGGAGGAAGAAGAATCTCAGGTTGAAGAATTTGGAATAGACGTGGAAAAAAAGGAAAATGGAAGGAAAGAGGTAAATAATCTTCAGTCGGAGAAAATCCCTGGTTTGGTGGAGGTCAAGAATAATCATAGGAAGGATTTTGAAGAGGATCTTGGAAAAATGAACTTGAAAAGGGTGAAGATACTCTGGAAGATGGGTTACGAAATCTTACAAGGGTGGAAGAATTCATTAATTTTTCCCAGAACGTTAACAATAAGATCACAGAAATAATCGAGGTGATCAAACCCAACATGCAAATGGAAGATTTTGAATCGTTATTTGAGGTAGGTATAAAATTAGTTCAATTATCCAGGGCCATTAAGGAAGGTTCAATCATATCAGCAGAAGAAGTTTTCGAAGAAGAGTGGATGACGCATACAGGCAAAGGGTTGGAAGATTTCAGGCTTGAAGATGAAGTTAATTCTCTGGCTCTAAAAGCCACTGGAGAAAAGAACACTCCCAGACCCTCAGAAATCTTAGGGATTGGCCAAAGAGAAAATGATAAAACCTCCCCAGACTGTGGAGATCATAAATCCAGGGGCCGTATCCCAAATAGGGAGAAACTAAAGTGGGATGGAGAGGCAAGTGGACAGTTGAAGGTACTCGACCTATTGAAAGTAGGGAAGGGGGTCTCCCTTCTTGAACAGCAATGAAGATTACATCATGGAATGTTAGGGGTATGAATGCCCCTAAAAAGAAGTGCTTCTTAAGGCACAAACTGAAGTCAATTCAACTGGATATTTGTATGATTTAGGAAACCAAATTAGAGGAAAGTGAAAATCAAACCTTTGCCAAAAATTTGAAGCAATGGAAAATGACTAAGGTTAACTCTAGAGGTCCCTCTAGGGGCTTGATGACTCTATGGAGACCACAGTTTGTTCTGTTGGAAGAAGTAGCTTCCAGCAAGGGGTGGATCGCTAGTAAGGTTAGGAGTTTGGCTTTGTTAGGACAGTAAAAATTCAAAATTTTTACTATCTTCTCACTTCACCATATTTGAACAAATCCTGAAAAACATCCCAAAACCATAGTAAAAAATTGATATATCTCACAAGATGTCTATAGCTAAGCAGTACAAAATTACTTAAATGTCAATCTATCGGCAAGATGTTGTGTTGCTTATACCGATACATAAGAAATCATTTGAAAATAACCACCGGCATGAGGATAGAGATCAGAAAGAGATTTATGGAAGTCACCGATAGAAGAAGTAATACCAATGACCTTTCATCGGCAAGAGAACCAAGTAGTCATACTGATCGGTATGACTAATAATCATTGGATGGTCCTTCAAAAGTTACCCCGACAGTATATATCATACCGATGAAGTATTTCGGCAAGAGTCTCACCAAACATCCTGTGGGGGCAATGAAACAATAGCCAATGGCAAGAAATCAACCATTGGGATGAAAAGCAAATAAGTCTCCGATACTCAATGTCTTGGCGAAACAATAAAGAGAACTTTCGGTGAGAGTCATAGCGATGCACATATCTATCAGAGTAACTTAACATACTGGGATGAAGCGATTATGTCTTACCGACTCACAAGTCACGGCGATTAAAAGGTGTTAGAGACACTTTGATAGACTCTCTTTGATAAGGAATGTAAAATGGCCATCGGGTAAATAATTGGGATAGGGTTATCTTTTAAAAACTATCTTGATAGTATATCTCATTCCGATGGGAATAAAGTCATACCCATTGATATGAGGTTTTAACTATATCGGCGAGACATTAACAGAGTCATTCTGATCCAAAGTAAAGAAGATTATCGGTAAGATGACGAAGCTCGGGGAAACATAAATATGTTATCTTGATAATATTGATCACCCCGATAAACAAATTATTATCGGTGAGACTCTTACCGATAGTCATATCGGTAAGACTCATTATATCGGAGGGAAATCTAAATCACACGGCAATAGAACAAATCCTACCGATGGTCACGCCCACTTAGATATGATTCAACATAATATCGAGAATACTATTGAGGGGTCATGCCGATTGATTGTTCATGCCATAAGAAATATTAAGGTCACCCAGACATTTTAAAAATCACACCGATGAGAGGAGTTATGGCAATGTGACATTTCACAGTGATGAACGACATTGAATTGATCAGATAATTAAATGCAAACGGCTACGAAATCTTTTATGATCATTGTAATTACAGGGTTGTTTGAGAGGAGAATACAGAGGAACTCTTGAAGCAAAAGAAACCGATTTCGATTACAGCCACCGAACGACAGGTACATACATATAAACCATTGTATAGCCTGTGTCTGAATTTTCTGCCAAAGTTTAAATATGGAGACTCCGGGAAAGGGAAAAGGAAGAAAGTCACAAGGGGAAATCAGTAAGTCTAAAAAACAAAAAATTGAACAAACCCCTGAGGAAAAAGTAAAAGACAGAAAACTCAATCAAGACTTAATTGACCAATTGCTTGGGTCAACTCCCAAGGCCAGAAGGTCTGCTCAACTCAGGGTAGAAGTTGAGAAATTAGAAGATAAACATAAGCGCCTGGGAGATATCTATACCCAAATTAGGGGATATGAGCTTTTTAGATTCCATTATAATAGAAGATTTAGGAATGCTCCTGTGTCAAACCCATGGCACTTGAATTTAGGGAAACTACATGTGCCTAATGTATTCCTAAATGTTGAGCTCCTCCAACTGCTTCCCAAACATTACAATTCAAGCCTAAAAGCCCTATGCAACCCACAAGGGGAACCAATTGTACATTTGTCAAAGAATGTTGTTTGTGAAGTGTTTAATCTAGATGATTTGTGCATTGTCCCTATTATTCATGAAAGACTTGAACAAAGAATGCAGGAAAAATTGATTGAGATGCAAAGCGAAGGTGCTTCTAATAGTGCAGATATCTCCAATACAGGAACATTGCTCGAACAGCACTAGAAATTCTATGACAGACTCAAAGCTAATGCTAAGGAAGGCACTGAAGCTTCAAATGTAGGAGTGCCCATGTTATTTAAAGACAATGGAGAGGTAAAAGGCAAAGAAAAATGGATTGTTGATTGTCAAGTTATATTACACGAGGCTACAGGAGCTTTGAAAGATAAAGTCTCTGCATCTGGAGAAGCTTGCAAACTCTTGGAAAGGATGGTCACACTTGATATAATTACCATAAGTGCTATTGAGCTTACTGATTCTCATCGTGATCAGGAGTACTTGGATCACTTGGCTAAAGTTTATTTATGGCTGAATAGAACCTAATCATGATTATGTAATAGTTGTTAATGCTTGTTAAAGTTTCCAAAAGACTTATTGAAGAGTTATGTCTCTTCATAGAAATATCTATATAAGTTCAAACAATTGGTGCTGAAAAATCATCAGCAGTAGAATAGATACATATATATAATATACAATGTTTCATAATGACCAGGTTGCATACTTTATTTGAAGAAGTTTGAAGTTCTCATATTCAGTGGCTCTACTTTGGTATCAGTTGTTTGTTAAAATTATTCAATTGTGTGGCTGTCTCCATTTCTACATTTCCTTGTTATTTAGATTAATGTATCAAGTATATATTTAGTCTGTCAATACACATTTGCTGTATCTATGTGATTAAGTAGGCTAGTGTCCATTTGAGGAATTAAACCCTTCTGATTCAATCACAGTAGCCTGGAAGTATTAAGTTTGGATTACTAAGTAGAGCCATATAATTAGGATTGTCATTCTGTCTCCAAGACAATATTATCTATTAATCTTCTTCATTCATTTCATTTGGTTCCTTCAAGTAAGGATTAAAATACCTTCTGGTGAATTATAAGATATCTGATTATATTGGTTGGATTATCAAGAAGAGTTTGTCAGTCATTCCCTCGCATGTTTATACAAGTTATAAACTAGAATCGTGCCAAACAATTAGAATTATTACCATTAGAAAACCACTAGTCCTAGTCCTTAAATTGACTCTGTTACCCAACAAGGCACTGGTCCTATTTAAACTCAATATTTAAATCCTTTTTACCTTGATACTGCTTATACAATTTCTATCAATCACTCATTAGGCATTAGATACAGAATTAGTTAGCAAGATTTTCATCTATCCTACATCCTTTACCATTGTAGATAGATTTAATTAGTCCATACATTCACATTCAGTCTGCTTTAATTTTCCAAGGTTCACCTGCCTAGGCATAGTAGGACCTGAAGCATAGGAAATCATCAAACCTTGAAGGTTGATTTCATCAAGTTAGTTCAAAAACATTGCAAATCTAAACATAGAGCTTGGCATCCTCTTAGGATTGGCAACCTGCATTTTTGAGACCTAACATGCTTCAAGCTTGAGTTTTTTTCTAATAAATGTTTATGGTTCTAATTTTCAAATTCAAAAAAAGGAGTTATGGGTCAAACTAGACCATTTGTGAGACAATAGTGTCTGGGATTTCATCATTTTGGAGGGAGATTTCAATGCTATCTTGAGAGCTGAAGATAAGTTGGGAGGGGTGGGTAGGAAAATCCAATCTCAAAAGGATTTTGAAGACTTTGTTGATTGGAATTCTTTGATTGAAATACAGTTGGGCAATGGGAATTATACTTGGAACAACAGAAGACTTGGTTTCTGTAATATTGCAGAAAAATTAGACAGGTTTTTAGTAAAAGGGGACATAATTAAATTTCCCTTTAGTTTGGATAGCAAGATTTTATTGGAATCTAGGTCTGATCATTTCCTAATCAGTCTTGATATCTAGGGTGAAAGGAGACCAGTAAGATCCCCCTTTAAATTTGAAAATATTTGGTTTAACGATCTCTCCTTTCTAGCACTAATAGAGGATTGGTGGAAAAATTGTAATCCCAGGGGAGTTGGCTTATTCAATATTGTTACCAAGCTGAAACTTATCAAAGTAAATTTAAGACAGTGGAACAAAGACCATTTTAAGAATATCTTTGAAACTAAGAGGCAGATAGAGGTAGATATGCATATTCTAAATGAAAAAGTCATAAAAGAAGGAATGGATAGTGATTCATATAATAATGAAGTAGAATTGATGGGTAAGTTAGAGGATATTTTGGCCAAAGAAGAAGTTTATTGGAGGCAGAAATCTCAGGAGGTGTGGCTAAAGGTTGGTGATTCTAATACTAAGTTTTTCCACAATTCAACTAAGGTGCATAGAGAGGTCAATATAATTTTTGCCATTAAGACAAGGGAGGGTAGGGTCACTGAGATTCTAGAAGAAATTGGTCAAGTAGCAGTTGATTACTTTTAGGGTCTCCTAAACGAAGAAGAAGGTTCAGAAATTACTAATAAGGCCCCTAGACCCGATGGGTTCCCAGCTGCTTTCTTCCAGAAATGTTGGAGTATTATTGGTAAAGATCTACCGGTAGCCTATGAGGATTCCAGAAGGGAGAGTAAGGTTCTCAAAGAAATTACTAATACTTTTTTAGCATTGATCCCCAAGAAAGATAAGCCAAAGTCTTTTGAAGACTTCAGACCAATCTCCTTGTGTAATGTGGTTTACAAAATCCTAGCTAAAGCAATAGCTAATAGAGTCAAAAGAATTCTTCTAGATATCATAGTTAAGGAACAGACTGGTTTTGTTCCAGAGAGGTCTATTTTGGATGAAGTAATAATAGCCTAGGAGGCTATTCATTTGGTGCAAAAAAACAAATTCACCCCTATGCTGGTTAAATTGGATATCTGTAAGGCATATGACAAAGTGAACAGGAGATTTTTGTTTAAAATTCTAGAGGCCTTTGGTTTGCAGCAAGAGTGGCTAAATTAGATTTTTGAGTGGATTTCAAGCCCAAGGTTTTCAGTTCAAGGGGATTAAGGTAGGGAGATCACATTTCTCCCTTTCTTTTCATTATCATGGCTGATGCCTTGAGAAGATTCATTTCAAAATCTTGTTAGGAGGGGCAAATTATAGGCATTCAAATCACAAGAAATATGCCAAGATTCTCTCATCAACAATTCGTGGATGATACTCTTCTTTTTGGGGCTACCCAAGAAGGGGAGGCTCTAAGGTTTAAAAGGATTTTGGATTTATACTCAAAAGCTTCAAGACATGAAGTTAGCAAAGTGAAATTGGAAGTGTTCTTTTTTAATACCCCTACCGGTAGAGAGGAAAGAACTTTAAGGATTCTGTCCTTTGGGAAAGTATCACTCCCTTGCAAATACCTTGGCTTGCCCTTGGTCAAAGGTATCCTCCATGGTAATTCTTGGGATCCTCTTCTTGAAAAGATTAAGACTAGATTAGAGTCCTGGAAGAGCTAGTGGCTTTCATGGGCAGGGAGACTGACTCTTATCAAAGTAGTTTTAGCAGCTATGCCCATCTATATGATGTCTTGTTTAGCTCTGGCAAGTAAAATCAATAAGGAGTTAATTTAGTTGATGAGAAACTTTTTTTGGAATGGATCTTCGGAATAGTTCAATTTCCTGCTTGTTAAATGGAAACAAGTTTGTGAACAGAAGGAAAAGGACAGGGCTGGGATTAAAGACCTGCTCAGGCAGAATCAAGCTCTTGGTGCTAAGTTGGTTTGGTTGATTCATGATAAGCCAAATCTCAAATGGGTAGGGTTATTAAAGAACAAATATTTAGATAGCGAAGAACATAGTATCTTCACTTCTAGACAGCTACCAGTTGGATCTAGGATTTGGAACTTTATCAAGAAGAGCAGAAATTTAATAGTTAACCACCTTACCTGGGAGGTTAAGGAAGGTTGGGAAGCCAGGTTCTGGGAGGATTCTTGGGAAGGGTTCCCAGCTCTAGCAAGAATTGAGGACTTGGCTTCCATTATGAATGTCACCAAGATTGAGTGGGGAGACAAGGTTTGCAATTACCTCTCCTTTCTTTCAGTAGTTAGTGACCTTTCCACTCAGAAAAGCATGCAGGGTATGGGTTTAGATTTTGGCTTGGTAGTAAAGTTTGAAGAAGAGATGGCCAAGCGTACCATCAATTTTAGAAGGGGCAAGGACAGGCTAAGATGGAATGCCTCAGCGTCCGGGGAGTACTCGGTCAAAGAAGGATACAGGGCTGTAGTGGACACAAATGATTCCCCAGGCTTGATACCTTGTAAGCTCTACTCGAACAAAGAATGTCTTCCTAAGGCAGGTGTCTTTGTGTGGATGGCAGCCCAAGGTAAGGTTTTAATAGCGTATAGATTGAGAAGGTTGGGATTTGTGAGTCTTTCGAGATGCACAGTCTGTAGAGAAGCGGAGGAAGATGGAGATCATTTATTCCTTCATTGCCCCTTCACCATTAGAGGTTGGTAGTGGCTTTGTAATAGGTTTCAGTGGAGTATAGCGCCTCCCAGTAATCTGTTGCAATGGTTGATAGCCTGGCCCCTCTTGTATCACAAAGCGATGTTTGGGGGTCTGTGGGTCTTAGCACCCTCCATTTTGATTTGAGAGATTTGGAAAGAACTCAATAGGAGAGTTTTTTAGGAAAAAGAAATGTCATGGCAATCTCTTCTTAGCAAAGTTGAAATGAGCATAGTGGAAGTAGTAAACTTCAGATTAGCAGATAGAGATCCAGCTCATCTCTTCTTTACAGGTTGGGATGTAGAGATGATGAAAAGATGGAAGGGGCTCTCTCTAGCTCTTCAGGTTGGAAAAGGAGGTATCAAAACTAAGGAAGCAAGAAAAACTATTTGATGGTACCCCCCAAAGGTCAGTTGGATGAAACTAAATTTTGAAGGAGCTTCGTGAGGTAACCTAGGTCCTTTTGGGGTAGGGTGTATTATCAAGAATTCAGAGGGAAAAGCGGTGGCAAATCTAGCTGTTCCTCTCAGAATTGGTACCAACAATGAGGCAGAGATTCAGGCTTTAATCCTAGGTGTAATGTTGTGTAGGGATCTCAAAATTAGAAATCTGGAGATAGAAGGGGACTCAATGATTGTCATCAATGGGTTAAGAAGTAAGAGATTAGTAAATTGGAGACTTCAAGCTAAAATGGATCAGGTTCTTTCCTTGTTAGAAGGCTTTGAGAGAAGGAAACCAAGAAGCAGATAGGTTGTCCAACATTGGGGCAGATGGGGTCTCAGTCAAAGAAATCTTTTCCATAGAAGGACCTGCTCTAGCTTAAGTAAGGCTTGTGTGGGAGGTTGGGAGGGAACCTTGCCACCTCAGCACGGGTGGCAAGGTCGAGGTAGAGGAGTCAGGTAATCATTGTTTGTAATCGTTTCAAGATGGCACGAGCATAGGGGACGTCGACATTAATTTCCTCAAGTGCCAAGCCTTCGTAGTAGCTGGTAATCATTCCCAGGAATGCCTTCGAGATACTTCGGTGGGCAGTTTGGGAGAAGGATATTAGGGATGGTGGTATCTCCATTTCATAATTTCTTTTTCTGTCCGCTGTCAAATGCCTTCTCACTTCGTTGCGATAATCTCAGCACAGTCCATCCACTATGGGGGGTTGGATACCCCAATCAGAATGATTAGCAGCAAGAGGCAAATGGCCTTCATTGGCAGTATCACCGACCTCAGACTTCAGAGGATGCTTCACAGGTCGGATGATCTGATGGTGGGGGCTGTTAGAATGATCCTAGACAGAGACTTTATGGAGAATGATGAAAGATACCGAGTAGATACAGACATCTCTTTGAGGGTCTTAGCAATGCTTCTGGAATTGGATACAGCGAAGGCAGAGGCATTATCCATTATGAGAGGCATTTTCAATCCAGAACACTTAGGGGATTTGTAAATGACCTTGTAGGTAGCTAGCAATGGTATTGGAATCCCTCGTCCAAAGGATTGGAGTCTTCTCGATGATCCTGGAGTAGTGATTAAACTATATCCATTTATTTTGGATGTCAAAGGATTCAATCTTGTGGTGTTGAAGGAGTAGGTGACGGTTGCGGTGGATTACATCAAAAGGGTTCTGGGCTTGGCTGTAGTTGAAGGTTTCCAGTGGGTGGAGGATTTCAGCCTAAAGCTAGGTGAATATGATAATTAAGTAGATACAGTGAATAACTGTGGCTTCATTTTGTATAGTAGAAGCCAAGAAATAGCCAGTCTTAGTTTGTCTATAGTCTCCTATGGTTGTTAGTAGTTTTGACCCTACGTGGTCTTCTTATACAAGCTCTTAGTCTGTAAAGGGAGTTAGGTCTGAACATACTACCAGCCATGCAAAGGTTGAGGAATTGTATCTTTTTGGCAAAACTTTTTAATATAGATTATCTATTATGAATAATAAAAAAAAAACTCTCTTGTCATTTATTATAGTATTATAATATAATATAATATTAATTGATAATATTTGACTTAATTTTATTATTAGAATAAATATTTGTTGTATAGACAAATTGGATTCAAATAATGTTATACAAATAATTTTTTTAAAGCCAATATAAATATTATAACAAAATTGTAATATTTATATAAAGAAATAGTATAATTAATTATTGATTGATAATAAACAATGTTTATATTATAAACATGATAATAATATATTTATATTATTACATTATTCTAATATTATAATATTATTATATAGTATTATATTATATTTTTGTTTTTATATAATATTATAGTATATTTTTAAAAATCTGAGCCAATGACAAGATTGATGATTGATTTTTCAATAATATTTGTTAAAATATTTGCATATAGACTTAGGAAAAATTTAATATTTGTTTAACATTTTAAAAAATACTCTCTTGTCATTGGTTTATTTTGGATAGAATAATTACTAGATAATAAAAAGTCTGCCACTCCCTTTCCATAAGCTGATATTATTAATAACTAGTTAAGAATAGGCCTCGCCTATAGTTTCCTTGGTAGAAACTAAAAATATAGTACCACGGAGCATGAAAAGGTTATTATTAGTTTTATATTGCTCCTTGCCTACACATATCTATCGTTATTATTATCATTTTATATGGCTGCTTGCATAACACCTATATCAATATTTAGTTTGATATTGCTGCCTACCTACACATATCTATCGTTATTATTATCATTTTATATGGCTGCTTGCATAACACCTATATCAATATGTAGATTGAAAAGACAATCTGTAAACTATCTACTGTTTGTGTGCACATTTTTATTATATAAGCAGTTTTAAATCATTTATGCTAGACCAATAATTCAACTTAAATAGAGGTCTTCTCTTAGGAACAATTGTGATAACATGAATCCACATATCCTTGTCATCTTGAACTTAACACAAATCTAGCTCAATTTTATTCTGGGCTTTGTGCCTACATACACAATTGTTTGAAAATTCATGTTCTTATAGTTGTTAAATCCACCAAATTAACATAGTGAAGTTTGGACCTAGGATAGCTTCATAATCAAATTTGAAGATCCTTGGCATCCAAATATCTAACATGTTTGTCCCTAGGGTCTTGTCGACTCATCTATATGATTAGATTTTGGTTTACTAGTGATTTTAAGTCCACTATTACATAATCTTCATGTTTGGATTCAAGTAAAGAACTCATAGAGATTTAAGTGTTACTATGTGATTAGCCTATTTCATGCCTACCACCATGACCTATTCTCTACATTACACATAAACTATGACTTGATTAAAATTTAACAACTTATCCATGTTTTAAAATCTATTTTGAGGCCCATTTAAGCTCAAAATGATTGGATTGGCTAGAGTGAACAATATTTATTTAAATGGGACTTAGAAGTTGATTATAGAACTAAATGAAGAACATGATTGTGTTGCCTTAATATTATATGAATGGGATGGTAGATAACCAATCAGACACAAACATGCTTATAACATTCAATTAGCACCATATATTAGAGAAGGTGGAATTACATATACATGATTTGAATATAAATGTTATCCTACAAAATTGAATGTGACAAGATCCTCTATTCTTATGGCAGTGGACTTGAAGCTGTCCAATCCTTTATTTTTCAAGTCTTCATGTTGGAAGTAGATGATAATGCAAGTGGGTAAGTTTATTGATTTTCCCTAATCTGGAATGATCAGGTTTCTAATTGATACTCATGATTATAGATTATCCTATACCATTTATTATCTCATGTACCCATAATGATCAAGCTTGTTGCCTCTAGGACCCAAATACTTCTATAAAAGGAGGATTATTTGTCATTTGAGGTAGCTATAAAAATCATTTTTATTAAGTTATGTTGTTTCAAAACTCTATCGTGTAGTTCCACTATGTGAGACAAATCGATGCATTAAAAGATTAATAGATAAGTTTCTTTGAAATGTCAAGTACTGTTGAAAGGCATCATTATTGGAACAAGAGTATAACAAGTCAGCTCATCGTTACACAGAAGAGGAGGTCAACAGAAATTGCTACGGTCATAGTATTTAATATAGAAATATTGAGTAGAATGGGTGATCTATTTCCAGTTGGCGTTGCTTGCCCCACAAGCTGCGGTAAATCACTGAGAAGGCAGGCATCTGCTAATTGCTTATTCAACCTATACAATGAATATGTGACACTTAATACAAGAAGTCATGTTTCTCTGCCAGCAATTGAGTCGCATGGCAATGGTGATCGTCTTTGATTCAAAGTCGACAGTAATGATAACATCTTAATATATGTTTCTTTTTTTTCCGGGACAGAAGCGGACGATTTTCCCGCTCTTTTTTTCCCGGACGGAAGCGGACGTAGCAAGCCGGAAAAGAGGAAAAACGGCGGATTTTAAAGCAACCTAACAGCCAGTATGACGATTTTCCGAGAAGCCTATCGGCTAATTAAATCATAGATCAAAGCTTGTCAACTATAAGGGTATTGAGCTTTTATTTTTTCATATCTGTTGGCTTGTTTTCCAAACAATACAACGGCATTTGATACTTTAAAATTTAACAGAAATGTAGTTCTTTACTCGTTTGTCAGTCCACAGTTGGCAATGCTATTTTCTTATTGTTTGATGTTTTGTCATACACGAGTGTTGGTATTGTAATGTGAATAAATGCAAAATTTAAATATAGTATATAAATGTGGGCATCAAAGATCTATTTGCAAATATCTAGAATTTTCGTCTTCTTGTTGACCTAGAAATTCAACTAACTTACTATGGGGAAGCGATCTTGTAACTCACGATAATGATTTGACACTTCACAAATGGTGGTGTTTACAAACACCTTTTGAGAATTTGTTGAATCACAAGGTTCGTATTCTCCTAGGTTAAATCCCTAGCAGACCTAGGATGATGTGCTCTAATAAATTTGCTATGGTGCTTTCATAAATACTCTATCAATCAAACCCTAATGTGCTCTAATGAATACTCTAATGAATCTACTATGGTGCTCTCATAAATACTCTATCAATCAAACCCTAATGAGATCTAATAATTTTTTCTAATAAATTTGTTATGGTACTCTCATAAATACTCTATCAATCAAACCCTAACATGCTCCATTTGATAACTCCTAGACATCATTTTCAAAGGAATGAGGGAATGACTTTAAATACGACCAAGATTACAAGTTAATAACATGTGTGTAAGTCAACTCCCAATGGCTAGTAAATTTTGAATTTAAAAAAAAAAACGGATTAAATCCACAAATGCGTAAGTGTTTAGATTTTCACAGTCCATAATATTATATTTGAATGCTTCTGGATTTAACTATGTAATACTTATAATTCTATGTTTCATGATTTAACTGTGTGCTAGTTTTTTGCTCAATGTTTTGGATCACACTCCATGATCCATCATCAAGAGAGTAGAGAGCAAGAGAATAAAAAACAATATATTCTCTTGTTCTCTACTCTCCTAATGATGGATCATGGAGTGTGATCCGAAACGTTTATGAAAAAACTAGCACACAGTTAAATCTTGAAACACATAAGTACAATATTATGAACTGTGGAAATTTGATGTCTACTATGTAATATTTTTTTTTTTTTCCAATCAATGTTTTAGAGCGATCTATCATCTGAATATAGAACCAAAAAAGACAATGTAAAATGGTAAATTGCAAACCGCAGCTAACTAAAATATTAAATTGCAGACCCAACTAATAAACTTTCATTATTACAATTATATAAATCTAATAAAATAATGTAAAACTGTTATAACGAATTGTTGTGTAATTATGAATGAAATTAACCTGGAATGGTTAACTTGTGGTGCAATAGTGTAAAAATTGGCTAGCCAAAGTATGTGATGATTATCGATTGGGTATTGTAGGGGTTTGACAATCATCACTTGGAATTCATCACACGCACTACGCTTCTACAAAGGTGCCACATAATGTGGCCAATGCTTTGGCAATGATTTGAAATTTCGTTGTTGTTCTCTTAAAAACCGTGTCATATTATGTCGTATGTTCTTTTTGGTCCTTCCTGTAAGGACGGTGATATTTAGATTCGTTACAATTTTTACTCAGGTCTCTGAGAAGCCCACGCAATCTTCTGAGCTGAGAATAAAATCTAGTCATGAGAAAAAAGACAAAGTCTCGTAAGTGTCCAGACCTTCGTAAGTTCACACTGGAAGAGTTTTATGAGGGCTACCGTTCTATTTTTCATTCAGATCCGGAATTTCCTCTCGAATCAATACTTTGTCTCTATTCTCTCAATTCAGTGAAAGAGGATTCAAATGGTGAAGAACATTACAATCAATTGCAAGGCCTCCTGTTGAACAGATTTCAGATTTGGCTAACCCAAATCTGGAATATCCTCTCCAATCAATAACTTTTCTCAATGCAGTGAAAGAGCATCCAGATGGTAAAGAACATTACAATCAATCGCAAGGGCCTCTTATTGCAGAGATTTTAGATTTGGCTAACCCAAATCAGGAATCTCCTCTCCAATCAATAACTTCTCTCAATGCAGTGAAAGAGCATCAAGATGGTAAAGAACATTACAATCAATTGCAAGGGCCTCCTGTTGCAGAGATTTCAGATTTCGCTAACCTAGAAAGATTGATGGGTTGTATCAGTAACAGGTTAAAGTATAATTTCTGCTTTCTATTAGCTAATTCAAATTCATCTCTCTGCATATTTTTGTGTTCTGCTTTTCTTTATCTTATACAAAAGAAAAGGGTGATATTTTACAGATTTAGGGTATTATTAGGTCATTTATTTAAAACAATGCTATACTTCTGTATTGATTGGTGATTATTTCTTTTTACAGGGTGATATTTTACAGATTTAGGGTATTATTAGGTCATTTATTCAAAACAATTCTAAACTTCTGTATTAACTAGTGATTATTTCTTTTTCATCCCGGATAGTCAGGTTAAGAATCACAACGCAGGTATATCATTCTTCCCTTTTTTAATTTTAAAAGTGTCTGTTATGTCTTTTGGTTTGGCTACTATACTCCTAATAGATGTGTTTCTGTTAATTTTAGTAGCTTGGACAGCTGTTTGTCCTCACCCGAATATAGCAGCATTAGTTATGGGTAGTTTGGATAGTTGTTCGCCCTGGCCTAGAATTTAGAAAATAGTTGTTTTTGTCAAACAAATATTGTTAGGATAAAAACAATTGTTATTTTCTATTGACTCCTTTTATGTGACACCTCATAACCAAGGTTGTTAATTGTTATTGAGTTGTCTTTATCTCAGCCGTTCATTTGTATTAATCTCGGCTGTTGATTTTCAATGAGAGTAGTATATTAGGGGGTCATTGGGTCATTTGTAAAGATGAAGTTTTTAGAGAAACTTGCAGTGTTAGCAAGTAGTCTTGCAGTGTTAGCAAGGGCGCAGTGATAGCGTTGGGGATAGCAGTGGAGGAATATCAGCAGGAGGATTAGGAGATTGTCGGAGCTCTGCCAGTAAGAGGCAAGCAGTATTTGTATCTCTTGATTTGCTGAAGTTTAATATATTTCTCATCTGTAGTACTAGTTTTCCCTACGGGGTTTTTCTAGGGACAATTGTCCGAAAATATTGTGTTCACCTTGTTGGGTATTTTTTATGTGTTTGTATTTGTGAAGTTACAGTTGTGTTATTTTCCAATGTTTGTTGATCAAATAATCTTACAAGATAGGAGGTTAATAATCAGTAACTATAATAGATTTTTCACATGGTATCAGAGCTAAGTTCGGGTAGAAGAGACTTACCCTAGGTGAAAGAAAGTGAGGGTTTATAAAACCCAGTTTAACCTCTTCAAAATTATTATTATTTTCTTTTAAGATGGCCTCAACAAGTTTAAGAGATCAGGACAGATTGAATGGAGCCTCGAATTTTGGTGTCTGGAAAGCCAGAATTTCTTTATTGCTGGAAGAGAATGGTATCAAGGAATATGTGACCACTGTTGTACCTATACCTACAGATGCAACACATCTCTTAGCATATAAGAAGGAAGATGCCAAGGCGATGAGGCTAATTCTTGATGGTGTTAAGGATCATATTGTTCTGCATATTGCAGAGTTAGATATAGTGAAGACGATGTGGGATGCCATTATGAATCTGTACCAGAATGCTACCACTAATAGGAAGCTGATTCTCAGAGAAAAGTTGAGGAATACCCGGATGAATAAGGGAGAAGACGTCACAAGTTACCTCACTAGACATAGACTTGTCAAGGATGAAGTGGCAGCTATTGGAGACAAACCAAAGAATGATGAGCTAGTACGAATAGCCCTAAATGGGTTTACTAAGTAGTGGGATGTCTTTGTTCAAGTCATCAATGGACGAGACACCTTACCGAGTTGGGATCGACTATGGAGTGACTTCACTCAGGAGGAGCTTAGACTAAGTCTTGTCAATGGAGCCAACAATAAGAGTCAGAAAAGTGAGGTGGAACAAGAAAATGTTGCCCTAGCAGGTAAAGGGAAAGCAAAGAAGGGGTCTAGTAAAGGATCAAATTCACAAGGTGAAAAGAAGAAGAAAGATTCTTCGAAGATCAAGTGCTATGGCTGTCACGAGTTTGGCCACTATGTCAGCAATTGCCCAGAAAGGAAGAAGAATGAAAAGAAAGGCAAGAAGCAAGTTGTGGCTTCAGCAAGTGCAGATGAGCTCTCTAGTAGAATGGAAGATGAGTTTGCACTCATAGCATGTATGGTTAGCTCAACCTCACAGAGTGTTTGGTACATAGATAGTGGGGTGTCATATCATATGATAGGAGTTAGAGAATACTTCTCTAGTTATAAGGAGGAGAGCACCAGAATCTAGATCTCTATGGGGAACATGTCCAAACTCAACTTAGTCAGGAAAGGGACTGTTCAGTTTCAGAGGGAGAGTGGTAAGATGATTCCCCTTCATGATGTGTTGCATGTTCCAGGCTTAGGGATGAATTTGATTTCTGTATCTATCCTTCAGGACAAAGGGTACAATGTACTCTTTAGAGGGGCACATGTGTTGATCAAGCACAAGGATTGGAAATCACCCATAGCTATTGGAGCTAGGAGCGGTCGGCTTTATAGGCTATAGTTTGATATTCCTAAGGCACTCATAAGCAACAGTAATCTTAGAGATCAGGGAGAGCTATGGCATAGAAGGATGGGCCATATGCATCATGGAGCCCTTAAATTACTTCATGAGACAGTGACAGGTGTTCCTGAGGTGAGCACAGAGCACGATGATGTATGTAAGGGATGCATGTTGGGGAAGTTTGCTAAAGCATCTTTTCCAAGGAGTGACACCAGATCCAAGGGTGTTCTTGATCTAGTACATTCAGATGTATGTGGACCAATGTCGACGAAGTCTCTCAGAGGGTATGAGTACTTTGTTACTTTTATTGATGATTTTTCCAGGAAGACATGGATATACTTCTTGAAGACCAAGGATGAGGTTTTCAGTCACTTCCAAGAGTTCAAAGCTCTTGTGGAGAATTAGACAGGAAGGAAGATAAAATTTCTTCGGTCAGACAATGGAGGTGAGTACAAAAGCAATGAGTTCCTGGAGTTCTGTACCAGAGAAGGAATCAAGAGAGAGTGGACTGTTCCTTACAATCCGCAATAGAATGGAGTTGCTGAGAGGAAGAATTGGTCTATAACGGAGGCATCAAGGGCTATGTTGCATGACCAGGATATACCTCATTATCTGTGGGCAGAGCCATACAGTACAGCAGTATACATACAGAATAGAGTTCCACATAAGTTACTAGGGAAGATGACACCAGAGGAAGCATTCACTGGGAAGAAGCCAGATGTCAATCACTTTAGGATCTTTGGGAGTTTGGCATATTGTCACATTCCTAAGGATACACCTACCAAGTTAGATCAGACTGCGGAGAGAGGGTATTTTGTGGGGTACAGTGAAACCTCAAAGGCATATCGGATATTCATTCCGGGGACCAAGAGGATTATTGTTCGACATGATGTCAAGTTCATGGAGGACAAGGCATTCAGAAGGTCTAGAGATTTGCCAGTAGATGATCAGAGTGAGTAGCCAACAGAAGCTCCAAGGATCACTCAATCGAGTCAAGGGTAGCAAAGCTCGAGTACAGTTACTAGTACAAGCATAGACTCAGGAGGAGAGAGTTTTCAGAGTATGGAGCAACAGGTGCAAGAAGACATGGAGGTTGATATTTCATCCTCTACAGTTGGCAGCAAGAACTGTGAGGTTCAACAGACACAGAAGAATACTCAGGAGTTAGTGGGTACTCCTAGGAGGAGTAGTAGACAACGGAAACCACCAGCCAGGTATGATGACTATGTTGCATTAGTTATTAAGTTGGTAGATAGTGAACCTTCTAGCTATCAGGAGGCTGCACAATATCAAGTGTGACAAGAAGCAATGGTTGAGGAGTATACTTCAATTATGCAAAATGATGTGTGGGAGGTAGTGCCTAGACCAATAGATATGGCAGTGGTTGGATCACACTGGATCTATAAGATCAAGCACGGTGCAGATGGTAGCATCGAGAAATACAAGGCAAGGTTCGTGGCAAAGGGGTTCTCTCAGAAAGAGGGAATAGACTACGAGGAGACATTTGCTCCAGTTGCCAGGTATACTTCTATATGAGCTGTAATCTCAATTTCAGCACGGATGGGATGGCAGATCCATCAAATGGATGTCAAGACAACATTTCTTAATGGTGAGTTGAAAAAGGAGGTATACATAGAACAACCAGAAGGCTTTGTAGCACATAGCAAAGAGACCCACGTGTGTAGATTGAAGAGAGCATTGTACGGACTCAAGCAGGCTCCCAGAGCATGGTATGAGTGCATTGATAGTTACTTGCAGGAAATGGGCTTTGTGAAGAGTGAGGCAAATGCTAATCTCTACTACTTGGTAGTTGGAGGTGAGATTCTCATTCTTGTCTTATATGTGGATGACTTGTTTCTTATAGGTTCACTGGGGCTCATAGAAGAATGCAAGAGGGACCTTACAGCAGAGTTCGAGATGAAGGATTTGGGACTTATGCACTACTTTCTAGGCATGGAGGTATGGCAGAAAGATGGAGAGATTTTCCTTGGGCAAGGGAAATATTGCATGGAAATCTTGAAAAGGTTTAGGATGGAAGATTGCAAAGCCATGTCTACACCCATGATCATGAATTGGAGGAAGGTAGACACATCCAGGGAGAAGGATGTAGACCCCACCTTATACAGGCAGTTGATTGGTTCTCTCATGTATTTGGTCAATACTAGGCCAGATATAGCTTTTGCAGTTAACTCTCTTAGTCAGTTCATGGTTGAGTCAAAGAGAGTGCATTGGACTGCGGCAAAGCATGTGCTGCGTTATTTGCGAGGTACAATCGAGTATGGAATTAGATATGCTCGAGGTGAAGGAATCAGGTTGATGGGCTATACTGACGCCGATTGGGCAGGTAGTACAACAGACAAGAGGAGCACTTCAGGGTGTTGTTTCAGTCTGGGATCAGGAGTTGTATCTTGGTTCAGCAGGAAGCAAAAATTTGTGGCTCTGAGTTTTGCAGAGCAGAGTACATAGTAGCTAGCATGGCAACATGTGAAGCTATATGGCTTTGGAAGTTGCTAGTAGCTTTGTTTGGTGAGAAGGTTGAGACTACGGTGATACACTGCGACAATCAGAGTTGCATCAAGTTGACTGAGAATCCAGTGTTTCATGATAGGTCGAAACATATAGACATCAGGTATCACTTCATCAGAGATTGTGTACAACGCGGGGTTGTTGAGCTACAGTTTGTACCTACAGATCAACAGATAGCAGACATTCTGACAAAGGCATTGGGGAAGGCAAAATTCATCTTCTTCAGAGAGATGTTGGGTGTCATGCAGAACAGCTTCCTCGCTAAGAGGGAGTGTTAATTTTAGTAGCTTGGACAGCTGTTTGTCCTCACCCGAATATAGCAGCATTAGTTATGGGTAGTTTGGATAGCTGTTCACCCTGGCCTAGAATTTAGAAAATAGTTGTTTTTGTCAAACAAATATTGTTAGGATAAAAACAATTGTTATTTTCTATTGACTCCTTTTATGTGACACCTCATAACCAAGGTTGTTAATGGTTATTGAGTTGTCTTTATCTCAGCCATTCATTTGTATTAATCTCGGCCATTGATTTTCAACGAGAGTAGTATATAAGGGGGTCATTGGGTCATTTGTAAAGATGAAGTTTTTAGAGAAACTTGCAGTGTTAGCAAGTAGTCTTGTAGTGTTAGCAAGGGCGCAGTGATAGCGTTGGGGATAGCAGTGGAGGAATATCAGCAGGAGGATTAGGAGATTGTCGGAGCTCTGCCAGTAAGAGGCAAGTAGTATTTGTATCTCTTGATTTGTTGAAGTTTAATATATTTCTCATCTGTAGTACTAGTTTTCCCTATGGGGTTTTTCCAAGGACAATTGTCCGAAAATATTGTGTTCACCTTGTTGGGTATTTTTTTATGTGTTTGTATTTGTGAAGTTACAGTTGTGTTATTTTCCAATATTTGTTGATCAAATAATCTTACAAGATAGGAGGTTAATAATTAGTAACTGTAATAGATTTTTCACAGTTTCTTGGGTTTGTGCTCTATATGTAATAGAGGTGTGAGATATCCCACTCCCTAAAGGGTAATGATTTTCTATTACCCGAGTACTAGTTTTTTAAATCTTCTAATTTAGGTCACTATATAGAGTACTCCTAATTGATGTGTTTCTCTGCTTGGGTTTGTGCTCTAAATGTAAAAGAGGTGTGAGATATCCCACTCTATTTTAGGTCACTATTTATTGGATAGAAATGAAATTTGTGTAGATGAAAATGGAGGAGTAGAGAATGTTAAGCAGCCTCCTCATTATCGGATAAGGAAGATAGGAAACACTCCTAGATCTGTAAGGGATTATTTGAGATTTGCAAGAAGTGGGGTTAAAAGTCACCTTCGCCAATACAATGCATGTATGTAATGCTAACATTTCATTACATATTCTGTCTTGTCTTTCCTTTAACAGTAATGTATGTTTCCTATTGGATAAGGAAGATAGGAAACACTCCCAGATCTGTAAGGGATTATCTAAGATTTGCAAGAAGCGGGGTTAAAAGTCACCTTCGCCAATGCATGTATGTAACACTAACACTTCATTACATATTATGTCTTGTCTTTCCTTTAACGCTACCATTTCATCACATATGGGAAAAGAAGGAAGTATCTGCGCCAGAGGAGTCCAGTTAGGCCACCACCTTCTTAGCATGAATCAAAGCAGAAGAAGGCTTGGGTGGTGAGATGTTGCAGGTGTACATCGAGATCTAAGTTTCAGGAGGTTCCCATGCTTATTCTTTTGTGCCTGAAGGGCCATCGGTGTGAAACAGCCCTCGGGGAAACCCCATGAAGTTATACCGATCAACGGTGTCAAACCAACAGAAGGAACATCGGTGTTGAACGGTCCAAGTCTCGCAGTAGTCACATAGTGCATCAGTTTTTTATTAAAAGGATGTTAGGTTTTGCCGACGTTGACGATCAAGGTCTTTCTGATAGGTGCGTCATGTAGAGCCTTGCATCGGGAAGACTCATGAGATCGGGGAGGCTCTCTTCATGATGGCCGATGAAGGTCTGTCAGCATCAAATGTCAGAGTCAGGGTGTTCTGAAAGGCAATCAGAGGGTTTCCGTGTTCTTTTTTTCCTTATAGGCTTGTACTGAGGTTGGTTGGCAGGTTCCAATCAGGAGAATCCACCTACCCCTTGGGAGTTATTGCTCCTATGTGGGAAGCTAGTTACACGGTAAGTTTTTACTGCTCCAGCTGTTGTACCTCTAGGGACAGTGGTCTAAGCTGGTCATGGGTGTTTAGGCTTTTGTAGACAGGGGCTTTTGAGCCGTTTTTGTGTTTCTTTTGGCCGTTGGAGGGCCCCTTTTGTTTTTGCAGCCATCTCTAGCCTTGACTTCGAATTTGTCATTTTGTAGTTCTGATTTTATTTTAATTTATGGGAGGTCTCCACCTTTTTCTTTAAAAAAAAAAAAATGAAAAATGTATGTTCACTTTAAAAGCAGAAGAAACAAAGGAGATGGCTCAAGAAGAATAGAGGCGTAGAAGTCTGTCAAGAATGTTTGGTCATAAAGATTCATTTAAAATGCACAGTTATGTTGAAAATTTTGGACACAAGAGCTAGTGAGAACTGCTCTATTGCTATATGTTGATTTAAGACTTGATTTTGTATGCTGGACAAAGGATTTGATACATATATGTGATTTGAAACCTTTTCAAAGTTAAAGATTTTATTTATGACCACCTATATGCTAACAGCTAAATGTTATTGAAAAAATTTCATCATCTCTCTTCGTTACTGCACGATCATGATATCTAAATTCGATGTTTTAATTACCAGTTGGTGAGATGTAATTGCACAGTTTATTTTATATATATGTATGCAAATAGATATTTTTTAAAACAAATTAAAGTGTATTCTATATATATTGGTAATGGTGAAATTTGTACATATCTCATTTTCCATTTAGTTTTGTGTTTATTTAGAGGAAACCTGTTGATATATGTATATATGGACAAATAATGCAATTTACTGTGAAGTTGGGCTCATTCTATTAATCTTTTATTCATTTTTATTTAAACACATGCTTCTATATATTGACCTTATCATGGGGTTTATTACACTCACTTATACACCTACCTATATATAACAATTAGCTAATTGGATATGACCATTTGCCCATGTAAGGTCATTTTAATGGGCATGGGTAGACCTAGTCATAGACTTGGCCCTTTCCTTTTTAAAATTCAAAATTAAAATTTAGTTAAATAAACTCCTTTATTTTCCCTCTTTGAGCCAACCAAGTACACATTTGGTGAAATTTGATGCTCTATGTTGACATTCAATGCATTCTTTCTAATCATCCAAACATCATTCAAAATGCTCTCATTCTAAAGCATCAAAAGAGAAAACAATAGAGACACATTTGGACTTGGTCCATTAAAATGAATGATGATTTTGCATACATCATCTGAGTAGGCTTGCTTCCTAGACTTTCCAAATTGATGCACATTTTTTAGGGTTGAACTAGTAGAACTTGTCTTCCTACAATGAAATAACAACCCTTCCAAGGTATTTTTAAATACTACCAATCCTCATGTACTAGGAGAGAGTATAAAAAGTGTAGGTTTACCAAGTGGGGAAAAAAATAGAATTTTACATTATGTGGGGTTAAGTTTGGACTCAGAGGATAAATCCTTGACCACGACCATGCCCTAGACTTACAAACTCAACCTTTGACAAATCAGAGAACTAGTGTAGAATTGAAGGCAATTCTTTTGACAAAGAGATTGCATTTCTATAACTAAAAGAATGCATATTTTGGAATATTCTTGAAGGCCAGTTTTTCTTCTATCATTGAGCTATGTTACCCCTTCTATGGCATTTACTTTCCTAAAATAGATGTTGCAAATTATTAGATTATTAGTCTGTATTGTTATTAATTAATTTAGGTTAATTGTTCTTGTGTGTATGCATGTAATTAGATTAGCTTAGACTAAACATGAGTGAAGTTCATTTTTCTTTATATTTTTGGTAGACCCATTCAATCCTACACTACCTAATCTTCTTTTTAGGTTTTTATGATGAATATAACAATTTCTATATTAAAATATAAAAATATAATACACTAGTTCACATAAAAGGTAGGTGGAATAAAATATTCTTTCTAGGGTTCCTTATTATGTTAGGCGTTTTAGATATGTTCTAAGAATCCAAAATTCATAAGCTGAATGCAAGTATCAAAATTTGAGTAGATTGATTATGCAAATAGTCAAGTACATATAGCCTTGTGTAACCTTGAGTTAATGGGAGTCAATCCCATAACTTAAGGAGATCTCAAGTAGAGGTGGCAACCTACAAAAGACAAGTGGAGTGAAAGAGTTTGAAGAACTCTTCATAACTGCCACACACCCAGCTAAGGTGTCTTATTCCATCTACAAAATATGAGGCTTCCAAATGTGGCCAAATGAAAGCCAAATGAAATGTGTACACTAATACCCCCCTTAAGCACAACTTAGGTGGGTGAGAAAAAATGGGTCTTGGCAACAAGGCCTGATGAGGTACCCATGTACAAAACATCCTCTCACAAATGGAGAAAAAGGAGAAAGAGAAGTATTTAAGACCTTCTAAAAAGATGTCCCTTGATGATAGGAACATGATGATGAAGAACTCCTAAAGCATGAAAAAGTTGTAAACTCTATTGATGATGAACTGGTGTATGGTTGAATCAATAGATAAGGGGCAATAAAATAATGGAGAGATGCATAATAAGGCATTCTCAGATTAGGTGCCAACAAATTCATCAAGCATCTTTATGCATCACTTGCATAGTAAAACTCTAGTCTTGTTCAATCATCTAGTGGCTTGAATGTGATCAACATATACCTAGTTCTTCACTCTTTGCCTTGAAATCAAGCCTCATTTTTCTTTTTAGCACAACTCCTTTTCAATAATTATCCAAAAGACTAAGGTATAACAAATTCTACAAGGCACATGAATGTAGGACTAGGCCACATGAGATAGACTAAGGCCACATAGCATGCCTATATCCTAGATTTGGCCACATGGTATGACCCTACCATCATAAATACTAATCTCTTATAATCTCTATCACAATATTCTAAACTTTGTAACATATGAACACCTAAGAGCTATTAGGAAAGGATATTTTTGTAAAACATTTTATTCCTTCCACATGTGAATGTGCAATTCAAGGGATAATGAACAATTCAAATGTCTCTCCGAAGAATGTATCTTCCTTTGTTGTAATGCATAAAAGCTATTCTTTAGGTAGCTCTATCCTTCCAAGCTCATCCTCTACTCATGGCTCTCCAACTTCCAAACAAAAAATAGAAATAAATCAATAAATTCAACATTTTGAATGACACTCTAATTTATTATTAGTTCTTAAGAAAGATAATATAAGAATCATATTGTCTTTTAACTTTTTATTAGTCTTTTTACTACCAAACCAATTACATGTTGTAACCTTTTAGGTTAATATTTTCTTTTCATGCAAGCTATGTTGGAATGTGGATACTCTACCAAAATCTGGGGTGTTCTCATGGTTAGTTATTAATAATAGAATTCTTACTGGAGTCTGTTATTAATAATAGAATTCTTACTGGAGATAGACTCCACAAGCTTGGCACTAATCCTAAGTTCAAGTGTGTGTTATGTGGAGAGCAAGAGGAGGATGTTAATCATTTATTGCTTCAATGTCCCTTTAGTATCTCATGTTGGAACTAGTCTATCAAGAAACTCAATTGGAGTGCCCCCCTACCTAATTCCCTATTGGACCTATTCAAGAGCTGGACAACATTGAGTCAAGATGCCAAATTTGCATGCTTATGGGAAGTTTGTCCCTCAATGCTAATATGGGGGATTTGGAAGGAGATAAATTTTAGGGTTTTTAGAAAGGCTAGACATTTTATAGATAAGGTGCTAGAAGATTTGTCTTCAGCAATCATAGAGATAGTAAATGTGAGAGTGAGGGCTACCTTCTTAAGCAATACCAATTTCATTAACTAGGAAAGTTTAGTTCTCGAGGAATGGAAACAACTATAGCTACTAGGGACACACTTCAAGCCTATAGATGAATCAAATAATGACTTAAGAGCCTCAATCAAATGGTCACCTCCCACTTTGTCATTCCTAAAATCAAACATTGATGGTGCTTGTAGAGGCAATCTGGGACCTTCAGGCATTGGTTGTATTATCAAGGATTTTGATGGAAATTTAGTGGTAGCAGAGGTGACAAAAATTCTAATATGAACAAACAATCAAGCATAAGCATTCACCTTTCTCTATGGACTTAGACCAGCAATCTCAAATGAGGTTAAAAGCTTATGGATTGAAGGTGATTCATTGATTATAATAAATTCTCTTAAAAAGAGGGAGGCCCTCAATTGGCAATTAGATTATATATTACAATAGGCTATTAACCTTCTAAGGAATTTTAAGAGGTTTTAGATCACTCACTGCTATAGGCAAGCAAACCAGGTGGTGGACCTACTTGCCAACATGGCAATTGACCATGTGGATACGAGTACAAGATTTTTGCCTCACCATAAGGAGTCAACTTGTATGGAGAGATTAATGGTGGAAGACATGCCAATTCACTCCATCAGAATATCTTAAAGAGGGCACAACTTGGAGTCATGAAATTCTTAATTTCCCGTGAGACATGAGTAAGGTAAAATGGTTCTCCAAAATGTCATGTCAAGGGTGCCATTGGGACAAATTTTGCTTGATATGTGTTTAAGGACACACAAGAGAACATAAATATCTCTTTGGGAGGCACATCATACATTCAAAATAATATACTTTGATTATCCTCTGGCCTGTCTATATTTATGTGCAAGGATGCCACAAGGGGTTCCCAGGGAGCTCTGTTCATGCAGATTAATTCCCGTGGTCTTGTCTGAGTCAAAAGATAGATTGCCTCTTCCCCAGTCCTCAGAGCATCATCAATGAGGCAATTATCATCATCACCACAAAGTACAGGTATTGGTTTTGATTGCAAGAATATTCAGATTGGTTGTGATAGCTGGAGTGCTATTTGTTTGGTTAAGAATCCCATGTATCATGCTCGAACTAAGCATGTTGATGTTCAGTATCACTTTGTCTGAGAGTTGGTTGCAAATGGAGAGATTGAGTTGAAGAAGATAGACACTCAAGAGAATGTTGTAGATTCATTTACAAAGCCTGTGAGCATAGAGAAGTTTGTGTAGTGTAGAAAGGCCATGGACCTTGTTTCTAGTGCTTGATTATTTTTCATTTGATTTCCTAGGGGTTGATTTACAATGTATAATGTCAAGTGGGAGAATGTTGGGATAAGGTGCCATTAACCTTGTAAATCTCATTATTGGATTATTCCATTTATTATTTGTAATTACCCATAAGGGATGTACAAGTTTTAGCAGCAGTGGTAAAAATTATTTACTATCCATGGTAACTATGAAGTTACTACATGGTAAGTCCCAAAGTTACGAGTGGTAGTTATAAGATGTCATTTACTATGGTAAATGGTAATTGGTCAAAGTGGGGTGTACATGTGGAGGAATAATCTTTTTTTAGTGTTATGACGCACATCATAGATGCTGTAAGAGGGTGTAAGAGATTCTATGACAACTGTAAGTTGTCATAAGAATCTATGACACTAATAATAGCATATGACGCATCATAATATGCTGTAAGTGGCTATTTTTGGCCCCAAGTTGTTAAAGCTTGCATGGGAACATTTTTCCAAGTGTACAATGCATTTATGACCCTGTAAAAGCCTATTCTTGGCTATGGACACCCAAGGTTGTATTGTTGACTCTTGACAAGTGTTATGGGCTTGTAAGAAGTCATTTAATGTCTTGAGGTTGTGTAAATTCTATAAAAACCATAGCATAGTAGATGAGATACATATAGCAGTTTACATGTACCCAGGTTTGGCCAGAGTGAAGGTAGAAGGATAGAGGAAGTGAATGTATTTGTAATCTCCTTTTGTGAAGATAATACAACTTGCCCTCTTTTCTTGGTGGAGTTTTTTTTACCCGCAAGGGTTTTTTCCACATTAAACACTTGTGTTATGTGCTTCATTTTGCTTCTGGTATATTTATGTATTGTGGGTTTATGTTTTGTTACAATCTCCATTGTTAATGCACATTTAAAAGATTGCTGAAATTTATTCAAATTAGATATCTATTGAAGTAGTGTTGCTTTCATTTCTAACATCTTAATCCTATGACATGAGACAACTAGAGCATATGTGAAGGATAAGACAACTATCAACACCTAGCAACAACTAGACACAACTAGAAACAACTAGAAACATCTAGTAGACTCACTAAGTCAATTTAACATGTGAATTATGTGTGAGAATATTATTTAACTAATAAATAGTTAAATAATATGAATTATTCTCACAAAAGGAAACTAGATAGGAAATATCCCTATTCACACTAATACCCCCCTTAAGTGAAACTTAGGGAGAATCTAATAAATTCCTTAGATAAAAGGATGGATGGGTGCCAGCTACTAGGCCATGTTAGGTGCTCATGTACAAACAAATCTCAAGTGGAATAAAGGAGCAAACCTTATGGGAAAAAACTCATCTCCAAAAGTGAGAATGCATACAAACAAAACATGTACAAGTGATGGAATGATGGAAGAATCAAGACCCCCAAATACAACACCCATCACAAATATACAATCAATAGGCTCCCATAAGGGGGAAGGCATGAGACAAGACGTTCCCCCATAATGAAGTAGCTCATGTGCCAATGGTGAATGCTCAAAGAAGAAGACCAAATAAGATCCAAAACCTGCAAATAACATTCCTCCCTTTGGGAAGAAACTGATCCACTGGTGTATGTCAAAGAAACTTCAACTTCAAAAAGAGATGAGGAAAGAAGTCATATGAAATGTGACATCTTTGAGAACTACTCATGTGTCTCCATGTTGATGTCGAATAATACCACAATCAAATCAAGAGTCTCAGGCCTAACTGACAAAAGTGACAATCTAGGATCTAGTGGAAACTAAAAATTATCAAGCTCCAAAGACAAACATGGTTTGACAATAGTTGTACTATGAGTGTCATCAAAGAGGAGAGATAACCCCTCAAATGTGTCCTCCAAATTTGCAAGATGGAACTCACAAAAAAAATCTAAAATGCATGTCAAGTACTCATCCCACAAAGTTGTATCTGAAAGACAAGAAGCATCCTATTGAACTAAAGCACTAGAGTCTAAAGAAGCAGGAGGCAGAGAAGAAGGAAGTGTAGCACATGTCTCAATAACCGACGAAGAGGAAATAATACCAAGGTTCAAGTGATCAAACTTCTCCTCTGAAATGTGATTCACACAAGGAGTGTGAATGTCAGCCAATGGATTTGAATTATCATTAGGGGAGAAACCATAAAAGGTGTATAGCTGAGATGCATGATCAACCACCCTAGTAGAAATAATCCTTGTTCTCTCCAAGTCTCTAATAATAACCAACTCAGGTGTGAACTCCACTATCTTCCCTGTACTACTATGAGTAATTTGATATATGGAAAGAAGATTATTGGTTAAAGTGTAACATAAAAAATTTTCCTCCTATATGGAATGGTACAATTTCCATAGGTTTATCTCCTCACTCTTGGTGACCTCTCAACCTTTTCTTTTTCTTCCTTCTCGAAACCCTGATTGACTAGGTCTAGGAGTAGTCTATTCACTTTTTGAAGTAACTTATTGATAAAACCCGTAAAGAGATTTGAAACTTGGGTCCCTAGGTCCCCGAAAAATGTAGATTTGAGTTAAAATTGGGGGCTAGGACTTGGGCGTCTACAACCTAGTCCTCCCCCATTTCATTGGATTTTGAATTTTGGTGGGGTGTCAGTTCCCGCCGAGTGCCTTAGGATTCTGTTTTCAAATTCTTAGTTTTCATGCGATATTGAGATGTTAATTTGAAATTTAAATTCCCTAAAGCTAGATATAAAAAGACATTTGCAAACTATTTTATCACACACAATTCTTATGCAAGATTGATGCCAAAACTGTGCTGCAATTGCCATTGAAGATCGGTGACTTGTTGAAGCTCTTTGAAGTATTCTTTATTTTCTATCTTGGAGATTGTTGGTTATTTTCTTCGAATCGGCAGAGGGTTTGCCAGTTCCAATGCACAGGCAGATTTGGCCAACAGATTAGGGGAGGTTGTGTGAGCTGTCTCCCCTTCACTTCTGGTTCTGCCGCACCAAGGGTGGTATCCCTATTTGCTAAAGATTTGACACTTTGACTCACCCAATGACATTAAGATTTAGCTTTGTGATAACAGGTAGAATACTCTCATTTTAGGACCAAGATTTGTGTGACAAATCACAAGGTTAGCAACATTCTTGGACATATGTGTCTGATTAAGGATGAGAGTATGCAGGGGTTCCTAATCCTACTCCTACAACTAACAGGTTGGGATAATGGAATGATTAGTTTGATGGATTGGATGCAAGACAGGGGGTTTTGGATCATAACTACTTCACAAGAACAGACCGGTGCCTTATCCCAGGGCAAGGAGTCAACTATATGTATACATAAGAATGGCTTGCAACTGCCATTCAAGTTTCAAGGGGTTAGAACTGATGCTTGCCTTACAAACATCACCCAAGGATAAGTATTTGACTTTCTCTACTTACAAATATCCCAGTTGACATACAATCTTCTCCATACCTTAACCGAAAACAGTTTAATCCACTCCTTGAATGGAAGTTAGAGATCAAGTATGCAATACATAAATCTGTATTCTAGAATTTGAGAAACCCTTAGCAACCAAATTCAGAAGAAGAGATGCATACAACAAGTGGAGACAGATAGCAAAACACATGCAAGAAGCATTTTTCATATAAAATTGACACTGAAACTAAACATATGTGCAAGATACATCACAGATGCAACACATAAACTCCACAGAGATAAAACAGATAGGAAATGCTCTATATTTCGTTATTTTTCCCCCAAAATTGCCTGAGTCTTCAACAAAAACAACAAAGTAACATAGTTTGATTTTTAAAGCAAAACTGTGTACCCAGCCAAAATTACAATGGTCAACTCAAAAATCACCAGATACAATGCATCGTGAGAAAATGGCACTCAAAATTGAATGCAGCCGGGAAGCAAAGGAAGAGAGTAGGTGGAATCAGGATCTGAGCTGCTGCTCAGAGACATTCATCATCAATCGAGTGGTTGACCCATCCATCATCGACCCATACCGCTGCATTTCTGCCATTAATGCCTCAGCTACCCGTAGCCTCTTTTGGAATGCAGCAGCGGACACATCTAATGTTTTTCCCACTCAAAAATGTGCCGCAGACAAAGAAAACCATCGCTCCAGCAAAATTAAAACACAGCAGTCGATGACCTCCCCATCGCTGAGATTTGCGGCTCAAAACACCTTTGAAAAGTCATGAACCAATGATATCGTGCCACATAGGCACCTTGATCCTCCATCGCTGACTCTCCGCCTTCACCATTTTGCCTTTTCACCCTTGTATATGCAAAAAACATATGCATATACAATCACCTTATATACAAGTCAGACCCTAAATTTTATTAGAACAATTTGAGAACCGGTTCAGATCTGGCTTGTATCTTAACCCTTTGTATCTTCATAATGTATAAACTCCACATACATGCACGCCGCGGACTTCAAACCATTATGCATCGGAATGTACCTCCGTTTGAAGTCCAGCTTGTATCTCCTTCATTTGCATCTTTGCTTTGTATATCGCATATACAAACATGATATACAACCCGCGGACCTAAAAATCTATCTATTGCAGCTTGATTCCTCCTTTGGGTCTGGAATGCATATTTCCTCCTTGTATATTCGATTGTATATTTCGAATGTATATCACATATACATTATCCTTTGTGTATGAGATACAAAGCCCTTTGCATGTGAGGCGGACCCCACCAAATGTATATCGGCCTTTGCATACAAACAAGGAATCCTCTATGTATATTCTGCCATTGTATATTTTTCGCTTGTAACTCTAGCACTGTAGCAAATGCATCTTTGCATCTTTGTATGTTTCACTTGCATCTGCAAATATACAAACCTCTAATATACAACTGCGGTATCCTCAACAGAATATTCTGGGAATGTATCTTCTGCTCGCCATTGTAGCAATTGTATATTAGCACACCCTTGTATATTTTTCAATGCACCTCCACATGCAACCTGATATACAAAGCGGGAATATTCCCAAGAATCTATGAAAGATTCCCCCTTTGTATATGCATCATTTCAAGCCCGATATGCATGTAAAATGCATACAACTCACTTTTTCAAAGGCTGATTGGGATTTTTGACCCACCAATGCATATTTTGACCTATATGTATATACAAACACCTTTGTATATACAAAGACACATGCATATGATTGATTTTTTGCATTTTTAGCACTGCAGAGGTTAAAAGAGATAGAACTTTTTGGATTTTTTGGGAAGGGGCCTACATATTTAAATGCTGGAAATCTAAATACTTATGTAGGCACCACTAGCAGCTCGAGCCTAAAACCCTAAACATAAATGATTAGCAACATAGGCTTTGTCTAGTGATGCATGCCTCTTGCAGGTATGGCAAGGACCTCAGATCTCTGGGATGCAGACCAGTCCCTTATCCATTGGGCTACAGAGTCAAACTTGCTCCAACCTACATCACCAAACACACTTGATGGCCCAAGGCCACCAAGAAAAGAAAAACCTGTATCTTCCTTTGTCAAACACCTTGTTTTCATTTGCATATACTGGATCAAACCTGAAGAAGCTACCATGATTTGACCACAAACAAACCTTGTCATTTGCATATGAAATTATCTCATTGAGCTGGCTCCTCTCAACCTGATGCAAACAACCTTCATCATCAGGCAACATGTGAATGCCATATTCATCAAGCAATGCACATTCATATGGCACATAGCACTTGTCATCATCTGTATCAGCATTATGCATTGCAAAATGATCTCCTAGCTAGACTGAAAACTGAAAGCACTCAAAGTCCACCATGCAGCTAGGAGCATCACGGCTCATCTTATCACAAGCTGGCATATCAAAGAAAAAACTTTCAGATTCACAGTTGTGCACATCATGCACACAACCATCAGCTGCACCGTGCTAGAAAAGATCAGGCTCTAGCATCTCTTTGTAGTAACCTTCATGATGTATGTTGGTCTCTCTTTCATCAAGATGAGAAGCAGAATCTAAAACAATAGTAGTGCCTAGACTTTCACCATACTCAAAAAGATCCTCATCATCATATTTGTCAAAAATGGGTGATCCAGGTCTTTCAACTTCATCATGGTATGCTGCTAGTTCATGGGCAACAGAACATGCATTTTCATTATCAATGAATTCACTCTGTGGAGGAGTATCAGCCTGTATGTTATAAACAAAACTATAATCAAACAAAGAACAATCATGCTCATCATTAGCACTTGTTTCAATTTCTGACTACTCTTCATCATCTCCATGTGTCTGAAAAGAAGGCATTGATTCACACATGGAACTGCTGCTCTGTTTGCTTATTTCTTCTCTATGCTGAGCACAATACTCACAATCATCTCACAAATCCATTCAAATAGATGTTCATTTCTATCCATAACCACATCATTATTTTCATAATCAGATACCTCAACCTTGCAATGGGAGTCACCACTGATCCTTGCTTTGGCATCCTAAACTAGTGAATAATCCAGTTGAGCATTGTTATCAGCATTATGTTCAAATACAACAGTCTCAACTGTTATATTTTCATTTTCACTTTTATCTTCACATGACACCTTAATCATTTGGTCATTTGTAGCCATACAACTATTATTCACACCAAAGCCTATGGACAAGGAATTCTGCATATGCTCATTTCTAATTTTTTCTATATTTTCTAAAAACTTGTATGCCATCTGCATACCTGTTATATTGAATTCCCTTAATAATACACTAGAGCCCTTTTCAAAAGCTTCAAAATATATGCCAACATAGGCTGAAATATCAGGTTTGAAGGCTTCATGGATTTGTGAAAGGGCTACTGCAAATCTATGACTAAAATCAATACTAGGCTCTTCATCTTGTCTTCTAATTTCCATCAATCTTGCAACAAGACCAGCAGGTTCTCTTGCATATTCTTCTTTGAAACAGTTAGCAAGTTCATCCCAATAGGCAAAGGATCTCTTTGGAAAGCTCAAATACCAATCTCTAGCTTTTGCATCAAAGGATCTAACAAAAAACCTCATCCACATATCCTCATCTCTAAATGAATGTCTTTCCATAAAACTGTAAATTTTTTGGCTATGTGCACCCCCATCACACACACTGTGTCTATTAAATCTGGGCATCTGATTGTAAATCTTAGCAGGCATACTTTCAACTTAATAATCAACCCATGACAAATCTAATTGGTCATACAAAAGAGCTGACAAGAGGGTTACCATTCTGACTGGTAGACACAACAGGGTTACTACTATTTAACTGAGCTTGCCTGGCTTCTAAGGATATCAACCTATTCTTTATCTCTTCAATTTTTTTACTCAATACATCATCCCCCTCTTGACTGAGTATGGGCGAATACATACTTGGATTCATATGAACTTCACTCTTAGACATCTTTTGTTTGCCTGAGACCTAAGGCTTCCCCTAGCATCTAACTTATGCAATAAAACAACAAATACAAGTGGGAGGAAACCAAATACCTTGTCTCATCCAGATGTTGAAATCTTGAATAGAACATTCTTAGATCACAATAACATACATCAGTCTTTCATGTGCACTAAAACTTTTTTGCAGAGTCGCCACCTCTCCAAAGAGGATAAAAATTTCAAACAGCTAAAAGCTCGTCAAATATTTTTCTGAGTTCATTCCACCAGCAGAGCACCATCATTCACATGAAAGATCTGGATATGCAGCAATGATTTCACATTATTTGACTCTCTTCTTCCCCAGCAGAGTCACCAAAATCTATTGGTGACTTAGATGGATAAAAATAAATTCTGTTTTCATCAAATCGTCCCCAGTAGAGTCGCCAAAATCTGTTGGTTATTTTCTCTGAATTGGCAGAGGGTTTGCCAATTCCAATGCACGGGTAGATTTGGCCAACAGATTGTGGGAGGTTGTGTGAGTTGCCTCCCCTTCACTTCTGGTTCTGCCACACCAAGGGGGGTATCCCTATTTGCTAAAGATTTGACACTTTGACTTACCTAATGACATTAAGATTTAGCTTTGTGATAATAGACAGAATACTCTCATTTTAGGACCAAGATTTGTGTAACAAATCACAAGGTTAGCAACATTCTTGGACATATGTGTTTGGTTAAGGATGAGAGTATGTAGCAGTTCCTAATCCTACTCCTAGAACTAATAGGTTGGGCTAATGGAATGATTAGTTTGATGGATTGGATGCAAGACAGGGGGTTTTGGATCATAACTACTTCACAAGAACAGACCAGTGCCTTATCCTAGGGCAAGGATTCAACTAGATGTATACATAAGAATGGCTTGCAACTGTCATTCAATTTTCAAGGGGTTAGAACTGATGCTTGCCTTACAAACATCACCCAAGGATAAGTATTTGACTGTCTCTACTTACAAATATCCCTGTTGACATACAATCTTCTCCATACCTTAACCTAAAACAGTTTAATCCACTCCTTGAATGGAAGTTAGAGATCAAGTATGCAATACATAAATCTATATTCTAGAATTTGAGAAACCCTTAGCAACCAAATTTAGAAGAAGAGATGCATACAACAAGTGGAGACAGACAGCAAAACACATGCAAGAAACATTTTTCATATAAAATTGACACTAAAACTAAACATATGTGCAAGATACATCACAGATGCAACACATAAACTCCACAGAGATAAAACAAATAGGAAATGCTTTGTATTTCATTATTTTTCCCCCAAAATTGCCCAAGTCTTCAACAAAAACAACAGAGTAATATAGTTTGATTTTTATAGCAAAACTGTGTACCTAGCCAAAATTACAACGGTCAACTCAAAAATTGCCAGATACAATGTATCGTGAGAAAATGGCACTCAAAATTGAATGTAGCCGAGAAGCAAAGGAAGAGAGCAGGTGGAATCAGGATCTGAGCCGCCGCTCAGAGACATTCATCAGTAATCAGGTGGTTGGCCCGTCCATCATCGACCCATACCGCTGCATTTCTACAATTAATGCCTCAGCTACCGGTAGCCTCTTCTGGAATTCAGCAGCGGACACATCTAAATTTTTACTCACTCAAAAATGGGCCACAGACAAATAAAACCATCACTCTAGCAAAATTAAAACACAGCCGTCGATCACCTCCCCATCACTGAGATCTACGGCTCAAAACACCTTTGAAAAGTCACGAACCAATGATATCGTGCCACGTAGGCACCTTGATCCTCCATCACTGACTCTCTGCCTTCACCATTTTGCCTTTTCACCCTTGTATATGCAAAAAACATATGCATATACAATCACCTTATATACAAGTCAGACCCTAAATTTTATTAGAACAATTTGAGAACTGGTTTAGATCCGGCTTGTATCTTAACCCTTTGTATCTTTGCAATGTATAAACACTACATATATGCACGTTGTGGACTTCAAACCATTATGCATCAGAATGTACCTCCGTTTGAAGTCCAGCTTGTATCTCCTTCATTTGCATCTTTGCTTTGTATATCGCATATACAAACGCGATATACAACCCGCAGACCTGAAAATCCATCTATTGCAGCTTGATTCCTCCTTCGGGTTTGGAATGCATATTTCCTCTTTATATATTCGATTGTATATTTTGAATCTATATCACATATACATTCTCCTTTGTATATGAGATACAAAGCCCTTTGCATGTGAGGCGGACCCCACCAAATGTATATCGGCCTTTGCATACAAACAAGGAATCCTATATGTATATTCTGCCATTGTATATTTTTCGCTTGTAACTCCAGCACTGAGGCAAATGCATCTTTGCACATTTGTATGTTTCACTTGCATCCACAAATATACAAACCTCTAATATACAATTGCAGTATCCTCAACAGAATATTTTAGGAATGTATCTTCTACTCACCACTGTAGCAATTGTATATTAGCACACCCTTGTATATTTTTCAATGCACCTCCACATGCAACCCGATATACAGAGTGGGAATATTCTCAGGAATCTGTGAAATATTCCCCCTTTGTATATACATCATTTCAAGCCCAATATGCATGTAAAATGCATACAACTCACTTTTTCAAATGCCGATTGGGAATTTTGACCCGCCAATGCATATTTTGATCTGTATGTATATACAAACACCTTTGTATATACAAAGACACATGCATATAACTAATTTTTTGAATTTTTTAGCACTACAGAGGTCAAAAGAGATAGAACTTTTTAGATTTTTTGGGAAGGGGCCTACATATTTAAATGCTTGAAACTTGAATACTTATGCAGGCACCACCAGCAGCTCGAGCCTAAAACCCTAAACATAAATGATTACCAATAGAGACAATGGATGAAGATTAGGAATCAAGATCTTGAGTCTATCTTGCTCTTCCTAGGTTTGTACACCCTTTGCATGATCGGGAGAAGGGTTGAAGCCTCCAACATCAAGCTTGGAGATCCTCTGCGCACTTTGCTAATTTGCCTTCTTGTTCATGCAAGTCTTCATTTATCTCATCTCCTTAAGGTGAAGTTGTATGTGTTTATTGATGTGAAGTAAGTTGTTGATCTTCCCTTGATTGAGACATCTAGGGTTTGATTTTATGCATAACACATTGTTAGGTTTGCACACACTTTTGCAAGTCTTTATCTTTGGCTATCATTGAGGTAGAAGTACCAAAGACAGGGCTTGATTGAGGCAAGCTCCTATATAGCCACAACATCTTCCTTCTTTTGTATGTGCAGATCATGTTTTGTAGGTTTCGGTGAAAAGAAGCTACAGGAAGAAGGATATTATGGGTACAATCGTGACAAACTTTTAGATTTTTAGATTCTGAGACTTGCAGGAAATTGGAGTGGGCGACCTAGTCCAACCATGAGTTTATTCCAAAATCTAGAAGCCTTTTAGCAATCTCAGACACCCTATGCAGAAGATTTTCTAGTTTGAAAACTTGTGGGACACTGGAGCGGGTGTCTTAGTCCATGCAGCCCTCAAAATCTAGCTACACTATCTCTAAAACCCTCCCTCTACACCTCTATGATCAGTTTTGCCAATTACTTCATCATGTTTTGTATATTTTTGATATAAGCCATAATTAGGGTTTTACTTGGTTGAGAGGAAAACACTTGATAAAATATTGATTAGGGCCTTAGGTTTCATAACCACGCGAGTGTAAGGGATAGACAAAGTGATTAGAAGTTTGTTCACAAGGTTGACCTTTGTCCTCCCAATGATTAGCGGTGAAAATGGTACTATTTAACCTAGTTTGAACAAACTATCATTTTTCACCCTAAACATTTGTGTGAACCCAAACTTTAAATAATTTGCATCCTTGTTAAACTTCAGATTTAATATAATTTGTTGTTCTAAAGCATAATTGGATTGAAAAACCTCTTTAGTCAAATTGCATATATTAAATTGTGGATTACATTCTTTATCTTTTCACTAAAAGAGTTGAAAATTAGCATTTTATTGTTGAAAGTTGTATTTCATTTGCAAAGGCCATCATTGTGCATTTAAATCTTGGTTCAAATAGAGCATGCTAGAATATCAGATTATTTTTTGCAAGATTTTCATGCTTATGATGAGCCGTTTAGTCGTGATGACTTTGATATGTTAGATGAAGCCCTTGAGGAGGACTTTATCTCGACTGAACATTCCACTACAAACTCTAAGCCATCACTATTTCAAAGAGTTGTAAATATGATTTATGTTCCTAAATCTAAAGTAGAGATTGAAAAACCAAAAATTGTGGTCACTCTTTGTGCAAATGTGGTTCAACCATCCTCTAAACCTGTGCTTGTGGTTAAAAGTCTTTCATCCTCTTCTCAATCTCCTGATTAGATTTATGATTGTGCAAAACAAATTGCGAAACAAAAATTACAACAAACTAATCATAATGTGGTTGCTCATGCATATAACACTTGAAATAACAAACAAAGTACACAACAAACAAATGTTGTAATATCTTTACGAACTTCTCAACCTATGCTTCCTCAAGCACCTCATTTAACATATAAAGGTGGTAAAGGCTATGATCTTGTAGAGCAACTTCGTGCTACTCTTGCAAAGATATCTCTTTGGGAACTTATACAAACTTCACCTACTTACCATGGAATGCTACAAGAAGCTTTACAAAAGGTGATTGTTCCTCCTGCTATTAAACCAAACAATGTTGCCACTTTACTAGATTGTATGCACGCAATGAAAATAGACATCTTATTTCAACAACATGAGTTACCATCTCTTGAGGTTTAGAAGTAGTATGATCCTTTGGTTATCTTTATTACAATCAACAAAACATTGGTTAAGAGAGTTATGATTGATAATGGGTTAGCCCTTAACATTTGTGGTATTGATTTATTGTATAAGGTTAAATTTGATGTATCTATTATCAAACCAGAGTCGTTAAGTATCTGTGGCTTTAGTAATGTTGGAAAAAAATCTATGGGCACCATAAATCTACCTATACAAGTTGGACCTATGATGGTATCTACCTTGATTCATGTCATGCCTTGTTCTCTATCTTATAACATGATTCTAGGTAGACCTTGGATACATTCATTAGGAGCAGTTCCTTCTACTTTACACCATTCCATTAAGTTTATATTCAAAGGTAAACTGCATACTATCCATTTGGATCTTGAACCTGATAATTATTTGCAATTGGAAGTGCATAAGAATGTTGTTGGTCCTAAGAGTTTAAACAATCTGAAAGCTCAATGGTCAGCCCCTCTTGCCTCTAGAAATGTTAGGCAAGAGCCCAATCAATGGAATGCATTTGTTGGTGATGAATGGGGTTCATTAGATTTTACATCTTCCTCCATAGGAGAATATAAACTTAAAAACCCTGTCCCTGAAACATCAAATATTGCATCGATCACATCACATGCTTCGAATGATAAAAATAAGACTTCTTTGGTGACAAATAAGGATAATACTCTAAGTTATACTACTGATTATGAGACTTATGAAGCTCCGCCTTCGTTTAAAGAAATGGTCTCTCACTATGGAAGAGGATTTTGAATCCTTTACAAAAATTGTAACTATGTAGGTAATGGTTGTGGCATAAATCAACAAGGAATCAAAGTCCCTATAGAATCTGCTTCACAACATTACTCAAGTGGCATTGGATACAATACTTTTAAGGAATCCAAAGCCCACAAATGCCCTACTCTAAATGTGAATACAATATCAACACTTAGTTTGATATTTCTTGAGATGATTGACACCAATTGTGCTCCAGGATCACTTCCATTAGATATGTTTATGGCAGATGAAGCGATAATGGACTTCTTAGGTGCTTATGATGGTATTCCTCGTTATCACAATAAAAGTGGCCTACCTTATTGTTTAAACAATGATGCATATTTTGGAAAGACTACTAACACAATAACTGCTACAATAGAGCAAAATGAAGAAATTAAAGAACAATTACAATCCTACAATCCCCCTGACCATAGTACTCTCCTTAACAGAAAGACTATCGATGTTGTTATGGATAAGGATAATCTTGATAAAGTTATCCCTATTGGTTATTGTTTAGATGCAGAAGAAAAAGAAGAAATGACTAAATTATTGAATGAATTCTCAAAATTGTTTGCTTGGAATTATTTAGACATGCCTAGTATAGATCCTTAGATTGTAACACATAATATTGTATTGAAACCAGATGTTAAGCCATTTAAACAAAAGATTCACAAGATGAATCCTAAGATCTATTTTCTTGTTAAAATTGAAATAGAAAAGATCTTACAAGATGGTTTTATTTGCCCTATTGATTACTCTTTGTAGATCTGAAATATTGTTTCCGTCACTAAACCTAATGGTCATATAAGGATGTGCACAGATTTATGAGATTTAAATTTGGCATCTTTGAAAGATGACTTTCTGCTCCCTAATATCGATATGATCATTGATTCCATAGCTGGACATGAGTTGCTATCATTTATGGACGGATTTTTAGGATATAATCAAATCCTTATAAGTCCTCTTGATCAATATAAAATAGCCTTTATAACACCTTGGGGTACATTTTGTTGGGTAGTCATGCCATTTGGACTTAAGAATGCAGGAGCTACTTACCAACGTGTAATGACTCTTATATTTCATGACCATATGCACAATATTCTAGAAGACAATGTTGATGACATCCTAGCAAAATCTATCCACCATAACAATCATGTCACAAATCTTTGACAAATATTTGAGCACATATGAAAATATAATATGCAATTGAATCCCCGTAAGTGTGTTTTCGGCATAGACAGTGGAAAGTTACTTGGGTTTATTGTTTCAAATTGAGGTATAGAAGTTGACACGAAAAAGATAGATGCAATTGTTAATATGCCAATACCTAAGAACATATCTTAGCTTCGTAGTTTGCAGGGAAAGATACAGGCCATTCACTGATTTGTTTCACAACTCGCGGATAGGACTCGCCCCTTTACGTAACTACTGAAGAAAGATTCTCATTTTCAATAGAATTCTAAATGTCAAAAAGCCTTGGATGATTTAAAGGATTACTTAGCTCATCCGCTTGTTTTGCAACTTGTTGTTTCTGATAAACCATTTCTATTATACATTTTAGCATGTAACAATACCCTAGCAGCATTGTTAGTACAACATAATGAAGCAGGCAAAGAATGCGGTATCTATTACATTAGTCATACTTTGCTTGATTTTGAAGTGTGATACACAGTCATAGAGAAGCATTGCTTAGCTTTAGTGTTTGCCACACAAAATCTTAGACATTATCTCTTAAATGCTAAAGTGCATGTAATGGTAAAATTTGACCCTTTGAAACATCTCTTCGCAAGAACAGACTTGTCAGGTCGACTTGTTATATGGGTTATGTTATTAATAGAATTTGATCTCAAATTTATTTCACAAAAAGTGATTAAAAAGCAAGCGATAGCTAACCAATTAGCTGGAGCTCCCTCACCCTTTTCTATATAGAATGTCAATTCTTTTCCTGATGAACAGATTTTAACAATCTTTGCAAATGAAAAATGGGAGTTATACTTTGATAGATCAAAATGTCGAACTAGCTCTGGGACTAGTGTTATATTGATACCCCCCATTGGTAAGCTAATTCCCTTATCTTATAGCTTAGATTTGTTATGTACAAATAATATAACTGAATACGAAGCTCTTATTACTGGACTTCATGTAGCCTTGGCTTTGAATATCCAAAATATTACAATATATGGTGATTCTCAGTTAATTGTTAAATAGATAACAGAATCATATCAAACTAAGCACGATAAGTTATTTCAGTATCATGAGTTTGTATTATCTCTATTAAAACAATTCAAATCATATACGATCACTACCATTCCCAGGAAAGATAACCGGCATGTGGATGCAATGGCAAGTACAACTTCCCTTATATCCCCTGATGGTTCTCCTGAAGAATTTACCTTTGTGGTTCATAATCTTAAGACACTGATAATTGAAAGCACTATAGTTGTGAATTCAAAACTCTATGGTAATACATACACTGATGAATGGTTCTCCTACATATTCAATTATTTATGTGATGGAACCATTTCAAACTCAACATCTAAGAATGCTCAACTCTGTTTACACAAACTAGCAGCGCGATACATTATATTATCGAATATCTTGCATCAACAAAGTTATAATGGTATTTTACTTTGATGTTCAAGTAATTTAGAGATTTCGCTAGCTTTAGAAGAAGCTCACTCTAGTGCCTGTGGAGGGCATTTCGGTGGAAAATCATTGGTGCAAAAATTGTTACGTATGGGGTACTATTGGCAGCATATGGAGCAAAATTCCTTTGCTTACGTCAAGAGATGCCCACAATGTCAACAACATAAACACCTTATGCATGTTCCTGCTCAAGAGCTTTGTTCCCAGGTGTAACCATGGCCATTTTCTATCTGGGGCTTGGATCTTGTAGGTAAAATTTCCCTGCCCTCCTCTCAAGGACATATGTTTATAATCACTGCTACTAATTATTTTACAAAATGGGTCAAAGCAATCCCTTTACGATCCACGATCACTGATGTAATCTGTTAATTCATACAAGATAACATAATTTCTTGATTTGGAATACCTTCCTCCTTGCTTTCAGACAATGGCACACCATTTAAGAACAAGGATGTGAAAAAGTTCCTCAAAAAATATCATATACAACATCGCTTATCTACGCCTTATTACCCTCAATCAAACAGCCAAGCAGAAGCTTCAAACAAGGTTATTAGATAGATTCTAAGGAAAACTGTTAATAAACATCAAAAAGATTGGCATACACAATTATCCTATGCACTATGGGCTTATAGAACAAGTATTCGAACAACTAGTGGTAGCACACCATATAATCTTGTCTATGGCGTAGATGTGATAATGCCCTTGGAGTTAGAAATTCCTTCTTTGTGAATCTCCCTAAGAGATATCATGGATGATGACATAGAATGAGAGAAAAAATTATAGGAACTTGAGATGCTTGATGAAAGACGTATTAACTCTCTTTAACATCTCAAGGCTTATCAAAAAGGAATACAACGATCCTATAATGCACAAGTCATACAACGCTCATTTAATGTTGGGGACTTGGTTCTATATGAAAATCAATGCAACATAAATGCATCGCCTAGTGAAAAAGGTAAGTTCAGCCCTAGTTGGCTTGGACTATACATAATCACTGAAACCTTTGGATCTGGAGCATATAAATCAGCCGATGAGCAAGGTATGCTGCTTAAAGAACCTATTAATGCCACACACCTCAAAACATTTTATGCTTAAAGATTTAATGTAAAATGTTTATAAGCTAATTTAGTACATAGATTAGCTTCAATTTTGACAAGATAGTATTGTTTTTGTCTTAATTCATTTGGCATTATATCTTTGTTCAGTTGATCATTGTTGTATTGTGTTTAAGTAATAATTGCTTAGATCACTTTTGTATTAACTGTATATAGCATGGAAGTTAAAAAGTTATGTGTAAGATAATTAATCATTGTATGGGTTACTACATGTTCTTTTTAGAATTGTTAGTATATCACAATAGCATTAATTATAGCATTTAGACATCATCACTAGCTGTATTTTTGCAAAAAATCACATGTGATAGATCAAAAGCCATTACACATAAATCAAGAAGAAATAATCACACACACACACACACACACACACACACACACATATATATATCTTAGTTTTATGTATACATCTGAGTCAACTATCCCTAAAAACAAAATGGGATGTTGTAGTGCCTAAAGTCTATGAATCACATAGCTGAGCCTCAATCACCAGTACCCTCAAGCCCTCATGGTATGCGAGTGATAGAATCCTGACCATACGTGGCTACGGATCGCGAATGATTCCTAGAGACACTTCACTATCGTAACCCCCTGATCTCACCTCTCATCTCTATCATCTACTCATGTGCCTCCCAGTATATCCTCTGGTATTAGTCTCTCACAGCCTAAACCTTGTCTCTATTAGCTCTTGCCTGCTGGACCTCCCGTAGTAAGAACTCATTAACATTTGGCTCTTCCTCTGATGTAGGAAATACTATTGCCTACTCTCGCTGTGCCCTGAGCTCAACCTTGGCGTGCTCAGCTCTTTGTCAAAACTCCTCTCTCTCTCGTCCAGACTACTCTAGTATGGCCTTTGTGGCAGTCTTATATTTGATGAAAGGCATAAAAATCTTAGCATGCCCCCTAGTGGATGATCGTGGCAAATCACCTGCCCGCACCTGCTACTCTAAGGCATCTGTCGGTATGATGTCTCCTATGATATGACTCACAAAGTCTCACCATGCATCTATCCCAACTAAAAAATAGAGGATGAGATAGATGTTAGAATCCCATATAAATATCACAAACAATAAACTATACAACACATAAAATAATAAATCCAACCTTACCTAGATCTCCATCTCGCCAGGACAGGTCTCAGATCACTGATGTTGTGATGAGCTGCCCTATCTAATCTCCAGTTGGGGGCATAGGCCTACAACTCTCCCCTCGCTCTGTCTGACTAGGTCTCACCTTGTCTACAAGAGTAGGACTACAAGCCTTGGACTGCAGTCTTGACTTGATCTCCTCATTAGTGTTTGCCTCCTGGTGGCTCTGTCGTGATCTCACTCTGAAGACATATTGTGATGGGACCTCCTCAGACTCATCCTCATCCTCCTCCAAACACTCCTCAAGATCATAGTATCCCGCGAAGTCACTGACATTGTCCTCCACCCCTCTGTCACCCGCATGACCGGCCCAAGGTTGGGCATCTCCTATAGGATGCCCAAGTGGAAGGATAGGTGTAGGTCATGCTGTGTGCCACCAAGTCTGATATGCTCGGGTACACCCAACTTCATCTATGCTTGGTACCAACTTTGCATCCTCAGGACCCTTGTCATCACTAAGTAGTACGTCTGCTATAGGCAACCGTCAGAAAGTATTGGCTTTGACTACACTCGAAGCTACACATGCATAGCTCAGATGAATTGCAGGAACATCATGTACCTGTCTGAACTATCGTACCATCCTATGAAAGTAAAACCAAGATACAACATGATCAATGTGACTAGTCATTAGTCAATCCCTCTACATCTGAGCTAGTTGCTTCTACTCACCAGGCCATCCGATGTAGCCATGATATGGTCTCCAGACGATCTCACCAGGCTGTAATCTATCAAATACTACTCTCCAGTATAATAGGTTATCGCGCCTCCAACACCTGACTAGTAGGTAGGCATAGACAGGCAGATGGGTGAATGTTACCTCTATGGGATAACCCACCGGTCATGTGCACCTGATGTTCTCAAAGGCCCAAACCTATAGTAGTGTGTAGACCATTAGACTCTGAATCTTGTTGGACATATCGCCCTAAGTCATGATATAGGTGTGCAAGCATACTGTGCCTTGACAGTTTGATGTTCCTCAATCGCTCTAATAGTGTGAACGAGACCCCCATGAAGGTGAGTGCTTCATCCATCTGGTGCGATAGCTAGTGAGACCATGACAATCATGATCCTCCATAGTAAGGGAATGTCTCTGCATCCCTGCTCTAGTAAACGGAGCTGAATGTGTCCTCGCTCTGCCTATGAAACAATGTGACCCAAACAATATAACTAACTCTCACGAGTATACTCCGTTGAGTGATGTCCAACAACCCTCACTATCTCTCCTCAGATCGGCAATTGAAGGATCCTAAATACATCCTCCAGTGTGATGGTAATCTCACTTGTCAGTAAATGGAAAGTGGATGTATCTGCATCCCATCTCTCCATCAGTGCCATAAGCATCACACAGTGGAATTTGATTGTGGGCATCTCAAACACCCACCATAGGCCCACCATCTATAAATGCTCTCTCTCTCTCTCTACGGTAGTCAAAGCACTAGCACGCTCTCGTAGAAGTGCCATCAACTAACTGCCGATGTGCTCACGCATCTCAGGGACATCCTGCAGATCGAAAAGAAAGCAACACTATCAGAATCCTCATTAGAAACCAAAATACACTAACACGAACTAAGTAGAATGCCTGTGCCTAGGCTTGGTTTCCTCTGTGGACCAGGGCACCCCAGGAAGACTAGGGTGCCCCAGAGGGACACTAGCACCCCTATGTGACTAGGGCACCCCCAGAGGACTCTGGTGCCCTAGGTGGACCCGTGCACCCCTATCTGGGAACCTTGTCCACCTTCCCCTCTTAGCACAGACATCGATAAATGTGAAAATGAAAGATGACAGAAGGATGGAATCAGGACCCTCCCCGACCTAGAAGCGTCTCTCCGCCACTCAAGCTCGGAGCATCTCCAGTCATGGTGGATGGTATGGACATCAGCTCAGCATGGTTGTTCTCCTCTTCTCCTTCTCTCTCTCTCTAAAAGGATAAGAAACAAAGAATGAGTTAAGTGATAAGTGACAACTCCCTTTTACATAAAGTAAGTGAGTGAGAAATCCTATCCCTAACTAGGTGCAAAAGTGCATTGTTTCACTCTCGAGCTGTCAAGCTCTGATTTCAGTGTCATTTGTTACATTGGAGTCTTGGTTCCACTCTCTTTCTTCGCCAATGTGGCATTTGACCATTGTATGACCCTCACAACACATTTTCCCTTGAAATCGATGCATGGATATCTCCTTGTTTCTACTCTTCGACTAAGCAAGCAAAAACAAGGGGGGGCATATATCCTCCTCGATTTCCTCACTACCTCATCACTCAACCTCCTTAGCATTTTTGATACTAACTCATTGGTGGTGGTTGCAGGTTGATTTGGTTTTGATTTTTCTAACAAGTGTTCCTTTGCAGGATGCGGTTCCTAACTTTATGGTCTTGTAGGATTGCAGACTTGGGGGGCTCCTTCCTTCTCGACGAAAACACTTCAGCTTCCTCTACAATATCCTTTTGGGTATCGTTTTAATGATTGATGCATTTTACTTTCCTTTAGTTGCATATGCATGTAGTGTCATATGGCCACTAAAGTGGGGGCTAAATGTAACATCAAAAATTGTCCTCCTATATGGAATGGTACAATTTCCCTTAATTTAGCTCGTCACTCTTGGTGACCTCTCAACCTTTTCTTTTTCAGCCTTCCTGAAACCCTGATTGACTAGGTCTAGGAGTAGTCTATTCACTTTTTGAGGTAACTTATTGATAAAAATCAGAAAGAGATTTGAAACTTGGGTTCCTAAGAACCCCAAAAACTACAGATCTGAGTTGAAATTGGGGGCTAGGACTTGGGCACCTGTGCCCTAGACGTCTCCCATTTCAACTCAGATCTGCAGTTTTTGGGGTTCCTAGCGACCCAAGTTTCAAATCTCTTTCTGAGTTTTATCAATAAGTTACCTCAAAAAGTGAATAGACTGTTCCTAGACCTAGTCAATCAGGGTTTCAGGAAGGCCGAAAAAGAAGGGCACCTATGCCCTAGTCGTCCCCCATTTCATGAGATTTTGAATTTTGGTAGGGTGTCGGTTCCCACCGAGTGCCTCAGGATTCTGTTTTCAAATTCTTAGTTTTCATGTGATATCGAGACATTATTTTGAAATTTGAATTCTCTAAAGCTAGATATAAAAATACATTTACAAACCATTTTATCACACACAATTCTTATGCAAGCTTGATGTCAAAACTCTGTTGCAATTGCCATTGAAGATCAGTGACTTGTTGAAGATCTTCGAAGTATTCTATATTTGCTAGCTTGGAGACAATGGATGAAGATTAGGAATCAAGATCTTTTATCTATCTTTCTCTTCCTAGGGTTTGTACACCCTTTACATGATCAGGAGAATGGTTGAAGCCTCCAACAGCAATCTTGGAGATCCTTCACAGACATTGCTGATTTGACTTCTTGTTCATGCAAGTCTTCATTTATCTCATCTCCTTGAGGTGAAGTTGTATGTGTTTATTGATGCAAAACAATTTGTTGATCTTCCCTTGATTGAGACATCTAGGGTTTGATTTTATGCATAACACATTGTTAGGTTTGCACAAACTTCTACAAATCTTTATCTCTGGCTATTGTTGAGGTAGAAGTATGAAAGAGGGGGCTTCACTAAGGCAAGCTCCTATATAGGCACAACATCTTCCTTCTTTGGTATGTGCAGATCATGTTTTGTAGTTTCCTACATAAAGAAGCTATAGGAAGAAGGATATTGCGGGTACAGTCATGATAGACTTTCATATTTTTGGATTCCGAGACTTGCGGGACATTGGAGTGGGTGCCCTAGTCCAACCAGGGGTTTATTCAAGGATTTGGAAGCCTTTTAGCAATCTCAGACACCTTGTACAGAAGATTTTCTAGTTCAAAAACTTGCGGGACACTGGAGCGGGTGCCCTAGTCCATGCAACCCTCAATATCTAGGTACACTATCTCTAAAACCCTCCCTCTGGACCTCTGTGATCAGTTTTGCCAGTTACTTCATCAGTTTCTATATATTTTTGATATAAGGCATATTTAGGGTTTTACTTGGTTGAAAGGAAAACACTTGATAAAACTTGATTAGGGCCTTGGGTTTCATAACCACGTGAGCGTAAGGGATAGACAAAGTGATTAGAAGCTTGTTCACAAGCTTGGCCTTTGTCCTCCCAATGCTTAGAGGTGGAAATGGTAGTATTTAACTTAGTTTAAACAAACTATCATTTTTCACCCTAAACATAAAGAAGGCACACAAAGTTCATCATTGAAAATACCTTCACTAATATCAATCATTCCCTTCCCAATTACATGAACATATATGTGTTATTACCCATCAAGATAGGTGGCATATCACTCAAATAAAAAAAACATATCCTTGGAAGAAGCCATATGATGAGAAGCACTTGAATCAAGAAGGCATTTACCTAATGTAGAACATGTACTTGGACAAAGTGCTATACCTTTATGTTTGTGTTCCTTAACTTTCCTTGTATGACTTGATTCAGAAAGTTCTGGCTATGTAGATGTTGAAGGAGTAGAAGAAGAATCAAGAGATGGAAGATTGTTCTTTTGAAAAGATTGCATCAACATGTCAATCTATTTCTTAAAACAATTATGTTCATCATGCCCTGATTTCTTACAATAAGCACATGTATGCTTCTCCTTCTTAGGTGGATTTTGTGCTTGATCTATGTGTGGATTTTTCTTAGATTTCTTTTGTTTCTTGTCAGGGGAACTTGGCACTTTTTGTTCCTTAGGTTGTCCAACCACCAAAGCATAAGTTTGTGATGGCTTAATGATACCCATAGAAAGAAGATTCTATTGCTCATGCATTAACATCTCAAAAAAGGATGCAAATGAAGGCATAGTGAAGGTAGATCCCATAGTTAAACTATGAGTGTGAAATCTAGAAACAAAATCTACCTATTGAGGAGCAAGTTTATTCAACACATTGTAGATCAATTGGATGTCCTTTTTCTCAATACCATATGCTTTACATTGTGATCTCAGATTATTAACTTTAGTTATGTAATCCTGTATGTTACTAAAGTTCTTAGGATCAAGGTTCATTAATTCATTATCAATTTGATAGCCTTTAACGTCATCTGTTGTACCATACAATGTTTTCAACTTATCCCAAGCATCATGTGAATTTGTACATGACTCAATCTAAATAAAAGATCCAGGGAAATGAAACTACAAAGACATCAAAGAGATTTTGTATGCTTAATCGTCCATTTTATTTTTTCCTTATCATCTATGGGTTCAGGTATCTTGTTTTCAACATATAGAGAATGTCCAATCTCCGTAGGGCATTACATGCATGTTGACTCCAAGTTACATAGTTATAAGGTGTTAACAATGGAACCATTGATTTATCCATTATGTAGAGGAAAATAAGAGAGCACAAGAAAGTATATCAAATAACAAACTCAACCAACACTGTAATTGAAGCCCCCCCAAACCAAAACAACCACCAATTTCAACTCTCTTTCCAATCAATGAGTGATATGTACCCAAAGAGCTTCAAACTCAAAATATGTTGTCTAAAGAAAAATCTAGAAAAATGGCATGAACATAACTGTAGAGTACAAAAATACCTTTCCAACACCTATAAAAAGTTGAAATTCTAATAAAGTGGGTGCAAGTTGTGAGCTCGGGAGTGAAAAATGCAAGATCTAGCTTCGAACAACTATATCAGGTACTTGTAGAAAAATCATAGAAAAATACCTATACCAATGCAAAGTTCTCGGAACCAGAATTTTGTCAATATCTCGTTTGCTAATTTTCAATATCGTAGCAAAAAAGTTATGGCTCCCAGAAAAAAATTACCCTATTAGGGCTAGAAGGGAGCCAAAGAGGGCCCTGGCACTAATGCCATTGCTTACGTAGTGCTAATGTCAGAAGTGATAATGGAATATTCTCTTTAGGGCAAGAAACTACTGATTTAGGCTAAAATTACCTCTACAAGGTGAGAAACCACTGATTTAGGCCAAAACCACTTACTAGAAGTCTGAAACCACATGTTATTTGCCAAAACCACATGTGGGATAGAAAACCACCAGAAAGAGGAAAACAACTGCTGATAGAAAGGCAAAAACCACCTATGAAAATGCCTCTTCCATGAGTGATAGTGGTTTTAAGGGGAATATTCCCTAAAATCTATGCTGGACTGAGTTATATCAGCCACTAGTTTTGTTTGTTAAATCTACGGAAGTTAGAAAAAATATTTGACAAGGCCTGAAGGCTTGTTAGGGGGTATTAACCCCTGCCACACTAGTCGGTGGGGGGTTTCCTCAGCCACATGGGTCCCCGCAGTGGCCTGTGTGCCATGGCTTGCCTATGGGTATAGGCCCACATGGCTAGGTCTACCACCAATTGACCAATAATGACACTGATGCCAGGCCTGCACAAGCAATGACACTTGCAAAATATTCTATAGAATATTCTGTATGACTGATTTGCAAAAAAAAATTGCCTTTCGTTTCATCTTTGTCTAATTTAGTCAATTTAATAGTCAATCTATAGGTTTTTGGGCATCTTGAATGCAATGGTAGGGTCTTATTTTGCCCAAACGGCACCAACATTATAGCTATGTCCCAGATTGGGTAACCGCTCCCTATATTAAACATGTCATAGATTTGGTGTAACATCCAATTCTGAAATGCCAAGAAGAACTAAGTTTTCACAACGGTAATTTTTTTTGACTAAGTAATCAAATACAAAAGTAACTCATCTATAAACCAATACAACATTTTTCATTTTATCATAAACATGATCCCATTTTCATAAAGCTGAAAGAAATGATATACATTAAACACTTTGTTTTCTAACAAATGAAATTTTCTTGAAACAACAAATATTGGAAACATACCATTAACATGCATCTCGATTGTCGACCCATCACATTCAAGACTCGGCATTCCTCAGTATTTGGAAGAGAAAGTATCTTCAAGGAGCTTAACCTCCAACCACAGACCGTCGGTCTCCCGCACTCCTTCCTAACCGGAAGTGGCCTTACCCTACTCAAGAGGATAGACTTAGGATAACCATCGGTGTTTGCCATCTGAGCTCTGGTGTTGTAACCTACGTGTCTTGTTATCATGTAGATCCCTAGATACCCTCTAGTCATGCATGACACTCCACAAGAAACGCCATCCAGTTATGGTGAACGTTCGATGCACTTGAGGATAGTACACCACCTTAGCCAAAGGATTTGTTTTTAAATTAGCGTTCTAAGAACGCATGAACTTGGTTCACCCACCCTACTCAACTTGAACTGGTTGAAATCCTACAGTTTCCTATTTGTATAATTTGAATAATTGATGACCTTGATGACCTCAAGGGTTTAGGATTTCCTCCTATAATAGTGCATGGCGCAACATTTACTCTAATCTCGAGTTTAGAGTTTCATAATCCTATTTTCATGTAAAAATGTTGTTTATAAGCGCACACTCCTAAGTGGTTTCATATTTGTTTACTTGGATCCCATGTTTACACAACATACTCAAGTATCTAAACAATTTCCTGTTATCCTAGAATTCAAGGATTCTAGACTCATAAGGTCTACAAAACAATACTAGAATCGATGCATGCAATGTAATCTAGATTCAACATGCAGGTTTTCCCACTCTACATGCTCGTTACAAAACCATGACGTTTTTCGACACAAGTACATTAACTCCCTACTTCGCTCTCCAAGTCAATTAAGTTTCACATGATTCCTAAAGATAAGAGTTCGTAAATAAGATATAATTGGTTTTGGAATCTTTCTTATGACAAAGGAGGTAACCAACCGCAGGGTCATCTTCAAACTAAAAATATAAGACGAAAAGGTCACTAGCTGGTTACAACGACCTCTCTGGTTGCTAAACACACTAAATTTTACGTCCCAAACGTGTTCTAAATTGGAGGTTTTTAAACTCCTTCACTACATGCATGTGGAGCAAAATGTTTCCTTGCTGTGGAGCTATCCTTTTCGAGTGCTCCTTGGGTAGTTTTGAGTTGATAAAATAGGCCTAATGGAAAACCTTTGATCATACCTTATTGCCAAACATTCAGGAAATGTAATTTACATTTTGCATCTAGTGGTGGTCATTCCTAGATGTATGCAAAATAGAAACTGTGTTCCATCATCACACAGTGTCTTTTAAGTCAAACAAGAATACAGTTTTCGCATTCTAACAAACAGCAATCTTACCATTTCTGAGGTTTCCAATTATCAATACACAGCAATGATACCTTTTTATGGATAGATCGCACACAAAAATCATAATAGAATTATGTTGTCATTCTATTTTACTCATTTTAAGCTTATTTATCTTTCGCAAACATGAGACTTACTTTCTTACAGATTTAAACTATGAGAAGAAAACAATGGAAAAGAACCTATGGACGAAGACGGAGGTTGCTATGGCAAATTCTACTTCTCCTCTTGGCTAGTTGTCCTCCTCTCTGCCCGGTAACTTCACAGAAGCTTCACCAGTACCTTTCTGTCGATTCTCCTCAAGACAATGATGGACTTCCACAGTTATCTCTTCTACCACTTCTAAACTCTGTGGACTACTACTCAGAAGCCGATCACACCCCCTAGAACTGCCTCCTCTTCGCGGTTTTTCTCTTTTTCTAACTCCGCAGTTCTTCCTTCTCTCTCCACACTACGACAGACCCCTCACTATCTATCCTCCACTCTGTCATTTTCTTCTCACTCTTCTCCACAGTGACCCACTCTCAAACTAACTATCCCTCTTCTAAAAGCCATGACCCCTCTCTTCTACTCTCCGCAGTTTTCACTACTATCCCCTCTCCTCCGGGTTTTTCGCATTACCAAAACTACTGCTGACTACCCCAACACTCTCCCTACTACTCCCTTCACCATCTTCCGATCTCCATCTACCACCCGCAGGTAAGATTCATCCACTCTACCGTTTTCTTCTCCCCAAAATAACGACAGACTTCTCCACGACCTTCCACTCTCTCATCGATGGAATTTCCCACTTCTAAACCACCAACTCTCACCTACTTTCTAGGATTCCAACAACATTCCACTCACCGCCCAAAACAAAAGACCCCACACCACACAGAAAAAGGCTCTCCCGTACTGCGTTTTCCTTAATGGTTCTCAACCACCCCCTGATCCGATGCCTACGCATTCTCCATGAAGATGGAGCATCTGAAACATTAAATGGTTCCAGTCTTTCACAACCGCAAAGCCTCCTTCCTCTCACGCCATGGTGAAAAGGAATCTCTACATAAAATTCTCGGTTGACACAATTCTAAACACATGGGTCGACATCACTGATTTTAAACCCGACTTCCCACTTATTACGACCATTCAAAAGGTGGTGGCTCCTATGATGATGTGGCTTGCTAATGGACAAAACAACTCCGTCCTCTCTCGAACAAAAGAGCATCAAATCGTTCAAGAGCAACTTAAAGCTGAATTGCAGGGTTAAATTTGATAGGACGGTGGATAAGAAATGTCTAGAGCATCTTTTTGGTTGAAAAGGAAAATGAGACAAAGACCATCTTAAATAAGGAAACTCAAAGTCAGATCGATAATAACTCACGGTCAAAGCTAAAAGAAAGGACTCATGCAAAACGATGACCGTAACAAATTATTTCACTCCATGGCTTCAAATCAACATTCGTCGATCTACAAGAAAAGAATAAATTCACAACACAAGTTTGACGTGTTTTACGACCATCACAACGGATTGGTTGTAGCGCAAATGAGTTTCTTACAATGTTAGACGCACAAGGCTGACCTCTCGCATCTTTCGACTATGAGACAAGATTTACAATATCGCCACAAGATGGTTCATTAAATACTTATAAACGAAAATAATAAACATCTAAATAAGTCGACTTGTTATGATAGACTTACGATGACATCGACGACTCCAAGATTCTACAAGACAACTTTCGACTAGGATGTTATACTTTATCCTTTGACGTCGACATCTAGTTAGCTAACCCAACCGACAACCAAGACTAAAATGACAGTTCCAAGGTTTATCTACCTGTTTGGTGTTCTCATTAACAAAAACCCATGGTTAATTTCTAGAGTCTATACTCTCTCTCGAAGATACTTTCTCTTCCCGTCAAACATGGTCCACTTGTTCCTGCATCGACAGACTCACATACAATTTTGTGGTCAAATCACCTATGTTCAAATCAAAGCATAATATATCCAAACATCATTGCATTTATTATAAAGACATTTAGTCTACAATATCACCTTGATCATAATCATTAGATTCCACAATTTCATATATCAACTTTGTAAGATATAAATCGTCAGTTTCCATGTCGTTCACAACATATTAAATTACTGAAATTTGCAAGAAAGTAAATAGCATAATTGTTTCCAAAAAGAGGGATGTAACATATCCTTCCCCTTTAAAAATCATCGTCCCCGATGATTAAGTTTATTAAGCAAAAACTTAAACTTAAAACAAACTTTTTTTTATAAAGCAACATTAATGTTCTTGAAAAGTTTAGGAAATCTTTGGTAAATATCTTTATAATCTTCCCATGTGACACTATCCTCGCCATATTGGTCCCACTATATTTTGCATTGCAAAACTTTTGGATTACGTAAATGAAGTTTACGCATTTCGAGCACCTTGAGTGGCTCGATCACAACCACCCCAGGTTCTTGCATCTGTAAGGAATTCCAGTTAAGGATGTGGTTATTACCTACAAAATATTTCTTTAAATATGAAACATGAAAAACATTATGCATCTTAGACAAGGCTGGAGGTAGAGCAACTTTGTAGGCAACCAGATTGATAATCTCAAGAACTTCGAAAGGTCTGACATAACGAGGAGCCAATTTCAAAGATTTACCAAATTTTATAGAACTCTTTTGGGGTTTCACACGCAATAGCACTTTCTCGCCAACAGAGAAGTGTCTAGGCACTCATTTGCGATCTGCATAGCTCTTTTGCCTATCATTGGCTTCTGCCAAGCTCTTCCTAATCACTTTAACTTTTTCTTCCATATCAGCAAGCATTTGAGGTCCAATGCTTATCCTATCTTCCAGCTTATCCTAGCTTATAGGAGTTCTGCATTTCCTTCCATATAATGCTTCAAATGGTGCCATCTTAATGGCAGAATGACAGGAGTTGTTATAGGCAAATTCGACAAGAGGTAGATATTCCTCCCATCTGTATTGCTGATCCATGCAATACATTCTCAAAAGGTCTTCTAATACCTGATTCACTCTTTCTGTCTATCCATCAGTTACAGGATGATAAGCAGTACTTACATTCAGTTTAGTCCCTAATGCAGAAAATAAGGTTTGCCAAAACCGTGAAGTTATCCGAGCATCTCTATCAGATATTATCTTTTCAGGTACCCCATGCAATCTAAAAATTTCTTGCACAAATTTTTGAGCCAAAAGATGTGCTCCATCTGTCAAGTTTCCAGGTATGAAATGTGCAACCTTGGTTAGTTTATCCACAACAACCAATATTGCATCATGCCTATTCTTAGACATTGGTAACCCCTGGACAAAATCCATACTAATAACTTTCCATTTCCACTCTCGGATATCATGTGGGTACAACAACCCAGCAGGATGATGGTGTTATTCCTTAACTCTCTGATACTCCAAACAACTAGCTACAAACTTTGTAGCATCGCTTTTCATTCCCTTCTAGAAATATAGTGACTTTACATCCGCTAACAGTTTAGTTACACCAGGGTGTCCAGAGTAAGGAGCAAAGTGAACTTCCTTCCACACAAGGTTTCTAAGTTCAACTGAATCAGGAACATATATTCTTCCCTTGAATCTCAGCAATCCATTGGATTCAAAACTGAATCCGTCATATCTTGGGTCCTTAGGGTTTAGATGCAGAGCCTGTTTCACTTGTTCATAATACTCATCTCTAGATAAGTTTTGCAATACTAAGTCTTTAAAGTTAGCATGTATGGAAATTATAGAGGCTATGTGCCTTCTTCTACTTAAGGCATCTGCTACTTGATTTTCCTTGCCTTTGATATAAGAAATTTCAAAATCATAATCTGCTATTAATTCCAACCATCTCCTTTGCCTTGCATTGAGATTAGGTTGTATGAATATGTAGCGAAGGCTTTGATGATCAGATTTTAAAATAAAAGTCCTTCCCAACAAATAATGTCGCCACATCTGAAGGGCGTGAACCACTGCTGCCAACTCTAGGTCATGAGGAGCGTAGTTCTGCTCATAATTTTTCAGCTTCTTTGACTCATAGGCTACTACCCTACCATCTTGCATAAGCACACCTCCCAATCCTTCCCCCGAGGCATCAGTGATAACCTCAAACTCTCCCTCTAAATCAGGAACTTTCAGAATTGGAGTGGTTGTTAATTTTTCTTTTAACAAGTCAAAAGCCTTCTGACATTCATCCGTCCAAACAAACCTTTTTCCTTTTCTCTGTAAAGAGGTAATTGGGCTAGCAATGCTTGAGAAATTCAACACAAATTTCCTATAATACCCTGCCAATCCCATGAAACTTCGTACCTCTGACACATTAGTAGGCTCAGGCCACTCCATAATAGCTTTTATTTTGGCCGGATCAACTGATATCCCATCAGCTGATATTATGTGCCCTAAGTACTGTACTTCTTTCTGAAAGAAAGTGCATTTGGAGAGTTTCGCATACAATTTATGTTCTCTTAATCATTTCAAGACTATTTGAAGATGTCGTGCATGCTCCTCTTCATTCTTGGAATAGATCAGAATGTCATCAATAAAAACTAACACAAACTTATCAAGACAATCTCTGAAAACACTATTCATAAGATTCATGAAGGCAGCAGGTGCGTTGGTCAATCCAAATGGCAACACCGTGAACTCATAATGACCATACCTCGTTCTAAATGCTATCTTGGGAATGTCTTCATCTTTCAACCTTAACTGATGGTAACCAGATTTCAGATCTATCTTGGAAAAGACCGCTGCGCCACGCATTTGGTCAAATAGATCATCAATTCGTGGCAAGGGATACTTGTTCTTTATAGTCGCCTTGTTAAGCATCCTATAGTCTATACACAGCCTTAGAGTTCCATCTTTCTTTTTGACAAAGATAACAGGGGCTCCCCATGGTGATACACTTGGTCTAATTAGATTCTTGGACAATAGCTCCTGCAACTGAGCTTTTAATTCCATAAGTTCTGTGGTAGTCATATGATATGGAGCTTTAGAGATTGGCTTCAATCCTGGTTTAATATCTATGCCAAAGTCAAATGTTCTCTTTGGAGGCAAGCCTGGTAACTCCTCGAGAAATACATCCCTAAAGTTGCATAGATATGGATATCTTTCCTCAAATGATTGTTTCTCTGAGGTTTCCTCTACTAGGTCCATCTTGACTACAAAAAGTTGACATCCCTTTCGCCTAGCCCGCTTTAGTTGTTTTGAAGAAATGGATCTAACCTTTATCTCCCTCTGTATTCCTTGGAGATTTACAGTTTTGCCCGTCTCATCCAGACACTCAATGGTTTTATGAAAACAATCTACTTTGGCTTGATGTCTCCACAACCAGCTCATTCCTAGGATGACATCGTAGGACCCTAAAGGTGCTACGTATAAGTTTGCCTCAGTGGTGAAGTTAGAAACATCAATCCTAGCTTCGAACAAACATTGCTCTACCTGAGCCTTTGAATTATTTGCATACTCTACTGTCCAAGGTTTTGACATAAAGCCAACTTTTCTAGAAAATTTATTTAAGACTCTAGGTGACACAAAATTTTCTATTGCACCAGTATCAAATAGAATAGAAACAGGAACTCCAAATAAGGTACCTGTCATCTCAATAGGAGTGATCTGATACTCCACTTGCCGATTGTCAAGAGCGGCATGAATCCTTTGCTAAAAGGCTTCCTGTTGTGAAGGAAGCTCCGTGTTCCTAGGCCTCCCATTCGGCTTCTTGTTGGGGCAACGGTTGGCATAATGATCACCTCCACACGAAAAACATCCTCCTATAGGTCCTCGCTTCTTAGATGGCCTACTTGCAGAATCACCATTCTTCTTAAAATTTGCATTTCTCTTAAAATCTTCACCTCTCCGCTCATTACCAAATCCTCCTTGATTCTTTCGATTTCCCCTATCAAACCTCCTGTTTCCATATCCCTTATCATTTTTCCTTTTATAAGACTGATCGTTGTAGTTCTTATCAAACTTCTTGTGTTTCTTGTCACAGTAAGTAGAGATAGATTTAATCTTCTGCTCCTGTTTAATTGCCTTTTCATAAACTTGATCCATTGTGCTTGGACCATGCACCTCCACCTCACCGCCGATCTGAGGATTAAGTCCCATGATGAACTTTCTGATTCGGAACCTTTCGTCCTTTTGGTATTGGGGAACATACTTCAATAGTCTAGTGAATTTTTCTGTGTACTCGACCACAGATAGTTCACCTTGCCTGAGGTTTTGAAAATCTGTTAGCTTTTGATCAAAATACAACTGAGGTAACCACCGTTTTTAGAATAGTTCCACAAACTCATCCCATGTCACCTTCAAGGGACTTAATTCCAACTCCATTTTCTTATTCATCCACCAAGTGGACGCTTCCCTAGACAACTGATAGGCTCCCCACATGGCTTTAGTAACCTCAATAATCTCAGCTCTAGGTACTACACGCAGATCTCTAGTGATCATGGGTATAGTACTAGGTACACTCTCAGGTACACTAATAGGTACACTATCAGTTTCAATCCAGGAGCAGCGGTTGATCATGATTCGAGTTGCCGTCGCTGCTCCCTCTTAGAGTTCTCTCCTCACTCGCTTAAGTCATGACATTGCATTGGCTAAGGTTTCCACATCATCAAGCCAAATGTCATTTTCGTCGTTGGTTTTCTCTATGGTCTTGATCATCGCAAGTCGTTTCTGCTTAGCTTGCAGATAACGCTTCTTACCCGCGAAGGATTTTCTTGCATTTTTCTTGGTGTATACCATCCTGGCACAATAAACCAAATCATTAGCTACCAGCATAATGATGATTTCCTAATCAGGTTAGTGGACTCATCAGCCCTAGTGCTGAACCTGGTTAGCTCTGATACCATATGTAACATCCAATTCCGAAATGCCAAGAAGAACTAAGTTTTCACAACGGTAATTTTTTTTTGACTAAGTAATCAAATACAAAAGTAACTCATCTATAAACCAATACAACATTTTTCATTTTATCATAAACATGATCCCATTTTCATAAAGCTGAAAGAAATGATATACATTAAACACTTTGTTTTCTAACAAATGAAATTTTCTTGAAACAACAAATATTGGAAACATACCATTAACATGCATCTCGATTGTCGACCCATCACATTCAAGACTCGGCGTTCCTCAGTATTTGGAAGAGAAAGTATCTTCAAGGAGCTTAACCTCCAACCACAGACCGTCGGTCTCCCGCACTCCTTCCTAACCGGAAGTGGCCCTACCCTACTCAAGAGGATAGACTTAGGATAACCATCGGTGTTTGCCATCTGAGCTCTGGTGTTGTAACCTACGTGTCTTGTTATCATGTAGATCCCTAGATACCCTCTAGTCATGCACAACACTCCACAAGAAATGCCATCCAGTTACGGTGAACGTTCGATGCACTTGAGGATAGTACACCACCTTGGCCAAAGGATTTGTTTTTAAATTAGTGTTCTAAGAATGTATGAACTTGGTTCACCCACCCTACTTGACTTGAACTGGTCAAAATCCTACAGTTTCCTATTTGTATAATTTGAATAATTGACGACCTTGATGACCTCAAGGGTTTAGGATTTCCTCCTATAATAGCGCATGGCGCAACATTTACTCTAATCTCGAGTTTAGAGTTTCATAATCCTATTTTCATGTAAAAATGTTGTTTATAAGCGCCCACTCCTAAGTGGTTTCATATTTGTTTACTTGGATCCCATGTTTACACAACATACTCAAGTATCTAAACAATTTCCTGTTATCCCAGAATTCAAGGATTCTAGACTCATAAGGTCTACAAAACGATACCAGAATCGATGCATGCAATGTAATCTAGATTCAACATGCGGGTTTTCCCACTCTACATGCTCGTTACAAAACCATGACGGTTTTTGACACAAGTACATTAACTCCCTACTTCGCTCTCCAAGTCAATTAAGTTTCACATGATTCCTAAAGATAAGAGTTCGTAAATAAGATATAATTGGTTTTGGAATCTTTCTTATGACAAAGGAGGTAACCAACCGCAGGGTCGTCTTCAAACTAAAAATATAAGACGAAAAGGTCACTGGCTGGTTACAACGACCTCTCCGGTGGCTAAACACACTAAAATTTATGTCCCAAACGTGTTCTAAATCAGAGATTTTTAAACTCCTTCACTACATGCATGTGGAGCAAAATGTTTCCTTGCTGTGGAGCTATCCTTTTCGAGTGCTCCTTGGGCAGTTTTGAGTTGATAAAATAGTCCTAATGGAAAACCTTTGATCATACCTTATTGCCAAACATTCAAGAAATGTAATTTACATTTTGCATCTAGTGGTGTTCATTCCTAGATGTATGCAAAATAGAAATTGTGTTCCATCATCACACGGTGTCTTTTAAGTCAAACAAGAATACAGTTTTCGCATTCTAACAAACAACAATCTTACCATTTCTGAGGTTTCCAATTATCTATACACAGCAATGATACCTTTTTATGGATAGACCGCACACAAAAATCATAATAGAATTACGTTGTCATTCTATTTTACTCATTTTAAGCTTATTTATCTTTCGCAAACATGAGACTTACTTTCTTACACATTTAAACTGTGAGAAGAAAATAATGGAAAAGAACCTGTGGACGAAGACGGAGGTTGCTGTGGCAAATTCTACTTCTCCTCTTGGCTAGTTGTCCTCCTCTCTGCCCAGTAACTTCACAGAAGCTTCACTAGTACCTTTCTGTCGATTCTCCTCAAGACAACGATGGACTTCCATAGTTATCACTTCTACCACTTCTAAACTCTGCGGACTACTACTCAGAAGCCGATCACACCCCCCAAAACTGCCTCCTCTTCGCGGTTTTTCTCTTTTTCTAACTCCACAGTTCTTCCTTCTCTCTCCACACTACGATAGACCCCTCACTATCTATCCTCCACTCTGTCATTTTCTTCTCACTCTTCTCCACAGCGACCCACTCTCAAACTAACTATCCCTCTTCTAAAAGCCACGACCCCTCTCTTCTACTCTCTGCAGTTTTCACTACTATCCCCTCTCCTCTGGGTTTTTCCCACTACCAAAACTACTGCTGACTACCCCAACACTCTCCCTACTTCTACTCCCTTCACCATCTTCTAATCTCCATCTACCACCCGTAGGTAAGATTCCTCCACTCTGTCATTTCCTTCTCCCCAAAATAACGACAGACTTCTCCACGACCTTACACTCTCTCGTCGATCAAATTTCCCACTTCTAAACTCCCAACTCTCGCCTACTTTCTAAGATTCCAACAACATTCCACTCACTGCCCAAAACAAAAGACCCCACACCACATAGAAAAAGGCTCTCCCGTACTGCGTTTTCCTTAATGGTTCTCAACCACCCCCCTGAACCGATGCCTATGCATTCTCCATGAAGATGGAGCATCTGAAACATTAAACGGTTCCACTCTTTCACAACTGCAAAGCCTCCTTCCTCTCATGCCATGGTGAAAAGGAATCTCTGCATAGAATTCTCGGTTGACACAATTCTAAACACATGGGTCGACATCACTGATTTTAAACCCAACTTCCCACTTATTACGACCATTCAAAGGGTGGTAGCTCCTATGACGACGTGGCTTGCTAATGGACAAAACAACTCCGTCCTCTCTCGAACAAAAGAGCATCAAATCATTCAAGAGCAACTTAAAGCTAAATTGTGGGGTTAAATTTGACAAGATGGTGGATAAGAAATGTGTAGAGCATCTTTTTGGTCGAAAAGGAAAATGAGACAAAGACCATCTTAAATAAGGAAACTCAAAGTCAGATCGATAATAACTCGCGGTCAAAGCTAAAAGAAACGACTCATGCAAAACGATGACCATAACAAATTATTTCATGCTATGGCTTCAAATCGACATTCGTCGATCTACAAGAAAAGAATAAATTCACAACACAAGTTCGACACGTTTTACGATGATCACGACGGATTGGTCGTAGCGCAAATGAGTTTCTTACAATGTTAGACACACAAGGCCGACCTCTAGCATCTTTCGACTACGAGACAAGATTTACAATATCGCCACAAGATGGTTCATTAAATACTTATAAATGAAAATAATAAACGTCTAAATAAGTCGACTTGTTATGATAGACTTACGACGATATCGACGACTCCAAGATTCTACAAGACGACTTTCGACTAGGATGTTATACTTTATCCTTTGACGTCGACATCTAGTTAGCTAACCCAACCGACAACCAAGACTAAAATGACGGTTCCAAGGTTTATCTACCTGTTTGGCATTCTCATTAACAAACACCCATGGCTAATTTCCAGAGTCTATACTCTCTCTCAAAGATACTTTCTCTTCCCGTCGAACACAGTCCACCTGTTCCTGCATTGACAGACTCACATACAATTTTGTGGTCAAAGCACCTATGTTCAAATCAAAGCATAATATATCCAAACATCATTGCATTTATTATAAAGACATTTAGTCTACAATATCACCTTGATCGTAATCATTAGATTCCACAATTTCATATATCAACTTTGTAAGATAAATCGTCAGTTTCCATGTCATTCAGAACATATTAAATTACTGAAATTTGCAAGAAAGTAAATAGCATAATTGTTTCCAAAAAGAGGGATGTAACATTTGGCCTCTGGTATCCGATCTAGATGAAACAAATGGTGATCTTGACTATCTCAATCCTCTTAAATGCAATGGTGTGATCATATTTGCAATAGCATGCTCCAAAATGAACCTACAATATAAGGCACAAAGAGGAAACCCTAAAAAATTTGGTATTTCCATCAAGTTTTTTTGATCCTCCAGGTTATCATTTGATGCAAGAGAAGAGCATACTCAACTATCAAGATCCACTATGAATTTACACTCAAATCTCTCAAAAATTTGGCTAACAAGAATAGATTCCACCTAGAGAGCTCTGATGCCATGTAAGAGTTGTCTACAATAGGAGCCGTGCCCAAGATCTAAGACTTCGTGTGTAATGCCCTGCCATGAATACCTCAGAGAACATCACGTTTATGCTATATGCAATTGGATAATTTTTTTTTTTTTTAAGATAGAAATAACAAAGTAATGTTAACACATCATTTAGACTAATGACTTGTCCTCTAAGATAACATGGCTGCATTACTTGACAAAAACAATTAACATCATCTAACACACATCATGAATTAACATCAGTAACTCATTGTAAACCTAATGCACTAAATCAATAAACATTTACATCTATATAACATCATATAAGTATTCATCAGGATCTAGTACATAGCTACAATTTCTCCCGACATATGAATACAACATTACATTGTTACATTATCAATCTTCTGAATACATATGAATACATACATTATGAATAATCTGATACATAGGATAGCACATGAGCATAATAACTGTCTCCATAAACAGGTACATGATCTGAATCTGCTACAGGAGTTACAACCTTCTTGCACACAAACAAAGGCAAGAAGAAACCAATGGAGATAAAGCACATCCACTCGACCATGTGGAACCCTAAGGTCCACCCCCCGTGCTAGGAGATGACATAAGGTCCCAAAACATTAAATAGTCAAGTAGACAATTGCCTAACAGGAACAAAGACTGAACGAGACTCCATTACAACACATGACAACATCATAAGCAACTCAATATCACTTCCAGAGGCAACACACTACAAATGGGGAGAGTACAACTAGGGAATACTAGGCTACAGTAGGAAGAGTGTCATCACATGGTCCTGATATGGGTTATCCTGATAGCCTCTCACTAGGTGCCGGCCCCATAGGGTGACACATGCGGAATCAACCTTCCTTTCGTGAGGACAAGGAAGTTGATCTTGCCAACCAGGCCTTCTCTACCCATCCTTAGCCTAAACAAGCACTACAGGCATGGGAGAGGAAATCCAATTATCTTGTTAATGTGTAATTTACCCTTTTCGCCCCAGTTCATTTTTAGGTTTTCACTTAATTAACAACTCTCAATGGGTTATCCTGACAGCCACTTTGGGTGCCGGCCCCACATTGAAAGCCACTCCCCTACCTGCATCTAGAAACTCTAACATCAAGCAAGACAATGACTATCATACTGATAAGTGCATATAAACAATGCAAGGCATTTACCTTCTTGCATACAAAACATAATCACAATGACCAACCTGTACATCATTGTCCCAAAACTTTCTGTTGATCAATCGCAATAACCATAACAACACATATCCCGAGCAAGGTATGGGTCATCTTGCTTGCAAATCTCAACCATGAACAAAATAGTTTCTCATTACAATTTCCAAGATCTCCCCGTTACAATGCTAAACACAAGCTCGATATCGACACATACGTGAAGGAGATTTAATCCCACCATAATATACAACACAGTATGTAAATCATCTCACATTATTGTTTACCAAGACCCACATACATACAGCATCCTGATTTCAAGACACCCATCAACAGAATACCTATAATCAAATAATATTCAACCAATAGCAAGATTACATATACACAAGAATCATACAAATGACTACCCCTCTTAACCTCTAGAATCAACTTCCACTAGACCCCACTGTAACACAACAATCCCACATCGACATCCACTCTAAAACGCACAGCTTTCTCAAATAGACAAATCCAATTAAAATCCCATAAGTGCAATATAAAATATGACATACTAAGCATGGGTCTTCGAGACAGTAATGGTACTCATAAAATGCCCAATTGATAGTTGTTAGTAAGATATTCCACAATATGCATTTTATCTTTAACACACACACACATAAACCCTTATTGTCACCTTACCAATGCATTAAAACATAAGGTCCACTATCAACCAATTAAAACACATTTTCCATACAAACGATAGGTTCACTGTTAACCCAAAATCAAGTAAAACATTACCTCGTTTCACTAGTTTTCTTATGTAATAATTTATCTGATAAATTTCTATTCCATTTACTTACATAAATAGTGAATAGGTAAGTAGATGGTTTGAGGTAGAATATTATTGCTAGGCAACTACATAGGATTTGCCATATGATCATAACCAACTATGTTACACGCATAAACCAAATCAATTACATTACCAATTAATTCCAACCCCTTGGTATGGTTGAGGGCTCATTATTCACAATCTACAATATGAATAATTGAATCTCTTAGTGTATCTCCTATAAAAGTTAGTAAAAGATCTAACAATGTCTCTAAAATTGAACTAAATAGATCAAAAGAGTCTACACCTACTACTCAAGACAACACACATGCATGACCAATTTGATACAACAATATCATGGAAGAAAACTAGAAACCAATTGTGTGCATGCATAAACCATCAAGGCTAAACAATAATTAACTATTGATCAATGAGGATCATGTACACTAGGCAATAATCGTAATATTTTGCATCATATAGCCTCAATGTAAAACATTAGCATAATGACCATGAAGCAACATCATTGAGTAAAATCATTAAATCTCTAAAACCTAAGAAGTTCAACGCTAAAACCCATACCTTCAAACTTGTTTTCTATTTATTCAAAGACTCCATCATGATTGGTAAATCATTTCCATTAATATTAAATTAATGTTTAAGAGTATATACTTACCCCTAGATACTATTTATACCATCTCTAATTCACTATATGAAACCTAGATTCATTTTATTTCTCTTTCTAAAATATTTCTTGTTTGCAATAAGGAAGAATTACAATTTTAAATTCCAAATACTATATAAACATAGCTCATTAATTGACTAAAATAATTATGTAAAAAGGATATACTTAAAGGGATGGTTAATATAGCTAGATTGAATAGCTCACCAAGTCCGGATGATGAACACAATCACGATACATTGACAATTTAATTTAATTATGGTAATGACCAACATAAAGTGAATCTATCACAACAATATAGAACAATAGTATTAATTTACCCTACTAAAGATATCTCAAGTTCAACATTCCTAGTAAACCTATCAAGTAAATTAACTATCATGAAATCATAATTACTCCTCTAAGAATCATATATTATGCCTTATCACCCTAGTGACAAAACAAGAATCAACTCTACACAATATAAACATTATTAAAACCAATTAAGAAATTAAGACACTAGCATTGATAATATGTTTACACAATTACCCTATGGCACAATTATATACATCTAAGCTAATTGAACGTTAATGATTAAAAAAGTCAATAAGATTTCTGTACAAGGAAAGAAAGCTGCCACAACAAAGAAATTTAGAAACTTTCCAATAATCCTACGATAATTAATAAGCAAGGTGAGGGCGTACAGATAAGGCACGTGATTTGTCTGACAAAATACCTCAAAAAAGTCATTTTACATGATGCAAGGCTTACAGGTTTAACACGAGATTGGTTGCGCCTATTTACACCCTTGAATGAATACAAAGGTTTATTACACAGATAAGGGATCTTGTGCAACTATTTAACATCTATGCTAATCCTTGAGTTTACAGACAATTTTGTATAATGGACTGATCATAGTTTTTTTTAAAGAAAACATCTACAATATAGAATATAATATAATGCCTCTTACAATTTCTAAGAGAAACTTTCTAACATAAGTCTTGACAAAACAAAAGATCTTATTAACCGATAGGCTAACATATGTGAGCATGTTTTTGGCTGAATGCCTCAAAGAGATGAACTCTCATAGAATGCAAAGCTGGCAGGATATGCATAGAATGGATATCCATAAAAAACCTAAACAAAGGTCATTCTAGACGTTATAGTTAGAGTGCACTGGTAGACAGCTTGCACAACGTGGGAGCATAGACGAAGAACGTGAACTAATTGACATGATGCCTTGCGAATGAGAAATGGTGCAGAGTGCTTGTACATGCATGCAAAATGTGGAAGCATAAACAAGGCACGTGAATTATTTGACAGTGTGCCTCATAGAAATCTGCACTCATAGAATGCATTGACGGCAGGACAAGCACAAAATGGACTTGTTGATCAGGCTTTAAGAATTCTCAAGAAAATGCAATTTGTAGGTGTAAAACCAGACACTAAGTCAACTTTTGCCAACACTTCTCTGCCAGCATGGGAACTTTGGGACATGTAATGGACATAAAGGAAGGCAATTTTTTTGTCAGATATTAAAGTAGACCTTCTACAATGAATTAAGTTGATGTGCATCCAGATGAAACGAGTGTAGAAAAGTGAATGGATCTGTGCAACTTTCTTATTGAAGTAGCATCTAACTCAACAACCTACCTTTATAAACTTCCGCTGGTAAAGAATGGAATAAAGCCTAAATTCAATCTGCAAGATGGAAATCGTAAGGAATATATGGAAGAGATTCACAATAATCTGTAGGGCCTGCCACCCATGACTTCTCTTGCTTGTGTCATTCAATGAAGGCAAATTTATCAATAAAGTTGCCTTGCCTAGGAGGTGAAATCCGCAAAACTACATATGTCTGATTCCAATGAGGATTGTCTAAATAAGAGAATCAATATTTCAAAACCATATCATCATAGGAGCAATGATTAAGTAGGCAGGACCACACTCAAAATGTCTCTTCCACCTATTTACTAGCACTTGCACCCATAGGAGGTTCAAGGAATACACTGATTGGAACAATCAATGAGAAAATATACCGGTGTGAGTGTAATTAGGGCATGAAACAATATTCCTGGAAATACACTGATGAAAAATACCAACAGGTTTGGAAAATTTTCTGGCATGAATTCATGTACGACGTGTGACACTATTTCTGGCCTGCGTGAGAAAATTTCAGCGAATGAGTTGGGTGAGGGTAGTTAGAGTGAAAGTGGCAATAATAATAATAGTAGAAGAATGTGGATGCCAGACAAGGCACACGAATTATGTAATATAATGCCTTATAAATACAAGGTCATGTGGAAACGCAAGGTGCCAGATTTGCACAAAGTGGATTTGATGAAAAAGGCATTAGAAACTTTCAATCAAATGCGATTGGCAGGCTTAACACCAAATTCACAACCTTTTTCAAGATTCTCCTCCTTGCGCGCTGCCTTCGGCAAAATGGAAGCCTTGGAACATGTATGGATATCCATCATAGCATAAGGGATAGAGGAAGTCTGTCAGATGTTGTAGTTGTAATGGCCTACCAGACATGTATGCATAATGGTGGAAGAATAGATAGGCACATGAACTTTTTGACAGATTGCCTCAAAAAGATATTATCTGATGGGATTTGGCTATTGTAGGATTGCACAAAAATGGATTTGTGGAATAGGCTTATAGAATGAGCTTCAACACTAAAATAACCAGAAATGTTTCACACATAAGAAGATATTCTAAACTCATCGATTGTTCTCACATCGGAAAATAAAATCATAATAGAAATAAAAATCTCAAGTCGTATGGAATGCTAAGGTTCCAAATCAAATTGTAGTGTTTACAAACAAAAGATTCAATTCTAGTGGCAAGTTTACAAAGGTTTCTGTGCACAAGTTTGAAATCTAAATCCACAAAACATGATGAAAGTAATAGAATCCAAAGGAATAAAGAAAACTCCACAAAATCATATGCTATGGGTAATATAAAACCTAATTCCATGAAAATGCAACATTCTTAGCTTGAGCAAATGATATGCATTAGAAAATTCAACATCATACCTGTACCTGCAACTTCATCCAGCAATTTTTCCTTGAAATTACACTTACCATCCCCCCTTTCACAGCAAAAATCTTTCCTTTATATTTGCAAAAGTGCAACCGCAAAATGGGAAAACCAACTAACTCAACTAATTACCAAATATTAAATTTATAAAGCTCATAGTTATAAAATAATTACCCAATCTAATTTTATTCACGTAAATGGGTAATTTATTTACCCTCACATTTACACAAACCATAATATTAATTATTATTAAGTTAACATTTCATACATATCAACAATAATTTATTTATATTTATTGGTTGGCAAATAACTTATTAAATCTAAATAATAATAATAATAATAATATCATGCTAAATATTATAGTGGGTTAAATAATAGTATACTATATGCTATAATAATTTCTATTGCACCAAAACAAAAAGTAGGCACATATCAATAACCCATTGAGAAAGAAAGATCTTGAATGCCAAATCAACACAAGTTCACAAGCCAGGGCCAAACTCGCACTTAACCAATAGGCTCCATCAAATATCAATCAGTTGCAAGACCTGACATACTGACAGGACTGATAGGTTGAACTAGACATGTCAGGCATCCTGATCGAGGATGATGACTTGGGATGTGGGACCTTAAGTTATCTCTGGAACAACTTATCCATAAGGTTTAGGGCACGCTCAGACCTGTTAATTCAGGTGGAGTCGATGCCAGATACTTGCATCTTGCAAGAAATGACACCGTCACACATGTATAGATTCACAAAAGCTGACACTAGGTGAAAAATGAATCACAACATCGCAGGGCACTCACAAGCAAGTGATGTGACATCGTCCTTTCCACATCAAATCAATCTAGATCAGATTAACACATAATCATAACCAAATCCAATCCACCTCATTGTCTGAACAGAACCATACACTGAACATATAGGTGCATGAGATTGAATAAGTCTCAGAAGTACCATTATAACCAATAAATCTAACAGAACCAGTCTATGAGATCCATTCTAACATATAACAATTGTAGTAAGATCGACATCTTAATCATTGGAATGCAAACAATGTTAGAGCCTGCATTATCAGTGTCGCAATAAAACACATTAACCATCATATGAAACCACACATGGATGAAACATCTATCTATATTGTATGACATCATTCATTTACCTTACCTTAATCATTCCTGTTATTTTACCTTCATCTTCATGTGCTTGATCAGTTCACCTGCACATCCAAGGTGGGAACGAAGGGGCACTACATCGTGAAAGCACAAGAGAGACAATGAGAGAATAATTCTATTCTATCAATGAATGCAAAATTGTTCATCTTACAATGCACATGAAACCTTGCTTATACAGGCAAGGATGAGAGCTACGATGTAGTTATGTGACAAGTATCTTAATCCTATAACATGAAACAACTAGAGTACATGTGTAGGATAAGAGAACTATAAGACAACTATCAACACCTAGCAACAACTAGACACAACTAGAAACAACTAGAAATAACTAGAAACATCGAGTAGACTCACTAAGTCAACTTAACATGTAAATTGTGTGTGAGAATATGAATTATTCTCATAACAAGGGAAACTAGATAGGAAATATACCTATTCACACTAACAAAGGGATTGTTATGTTGGGAGGAGAGCTTCTCCATTTAGGGTTAAGAGCCTCCCATGTGTGGGTTTGAAAGAGGTGTTGACCATCCCTTGAGGAAACATACATTTCTTGTGAAATATTTTTTTGCATTGGTTGCTTTATATATTTTCATGAAATAGAAAAATATGCATTCCTTATGAAGGAATTTTGGCATTGAATGCCATAAGTATTTTTATGTGATATTATGTTGGAGATGTTGTGTGGGGGTTTTGTTGTGATTATAAATATGAGAGGATATTGGGTGGCGTTGGAGGAATTTTGGTAATGGGGAGTTTTGTTATGAGGTTGATATTTGATGGAGTTATGTCATGTCCGATGAAATGTTCCATCTTTTTACATTGCCAGTTGACTAAGATCAGTTCTAAGTGTAGCACTTCATATTAATGAAAAGGATATGATTTGGAAGATAAAGTGTGGTTAACATATATGAAGCATTAGTGAGTTTGAATAAGACTAGAGGCTTTGGGAATAAGAAAAATAATTTGTTAATGATATACCATGTGATGTAAGGGATATATGTGACTTTGGGAAGAAGTGTGAATTGTTTAAGGAGGAGCGATTTCCTTTAAGACAACAATTAAATGTGAAATGAAGTGACTAATATATGTTACGAGATAAGAAAAGAATTGTTATGAGATATGATTTAAAAGACAAGCTTTAGATAAGAGACAAGGTGATACAATTTATTAAAGGCAGTGATCAATGTCATATATATTATGAAGACCATATTATGAAGTAATGTGATTCCTGGAATGACAAAAGTCTTACTTAAAAATACAAGATAGCAATAAATGAGTGAGAGGTTGTGATCATTCTTGAAAGGGTGTGATATATTGTTAATGTTGGTTCCCAAAATAACTCCAACCCAAAAATCTAAAATGTTCCTAAACACCCAGGCTAGGGATTGTCATCAAGGTGAAAGGAAGAGGTTTATCTACAAGTAAAGGAGAATTTTGGCCAACTATAGGAGACAAGTAAGCTCCTCTGCTCTTTCAACTCAACTTAAACTCTGAAGGGATATTCCAAGGGGAATTATACTTGAATAGGTATTAAAATAAAACTAGATGAATACTTAAAAATGTAACAACCAAACCCAGATTACTTCCTCAGTCAAAAATATGTCATTGAACTAAGAAAAGCTAGTTGTTGTATGACCCCTATATAGTTGATAAATGTAATCCTACACAATGAGGGTGCATAAAGACTACTTCTTCTTCTAAAAGTAAGATGTAAAGTTTTTTCTTTGAAGATGGGTGATCTAAGGCTACTCATACCAGTGCCTATCCATTGAGCTATAGAGTCTAATGTAAAACAGAGGAAAACAATCACATAAAAGTGTATAATTGCCTACTTTACGAATCAAATGCAAAGAAATCACTAGAAGATTACTGAAAATACTTAAGAATCACACACTATACCATGTTTTTCCCTACGCAATACTAAAATGATCATTCACAAAGCTTGGTAATGAACTAGGAATTGTCACATTCATCAAATCAATGCTTACAATCATACCATGAAATGTGGTAAAAGAAAATTGGAACTGTGATTACAGTTTACACAGAGAAAGACAATAATCTAATACAAAGATTTAAATTGTATTACATACACTTCATGACTGATTCATGCATAAACATAGCCTACATAATATCCTTTCTAATCTATCTCCTGGAGCTCACAACCCTATTGAGAAATTCCAAAATGACCAACCCTTATCACTCATTACAACCATGCATACATAGCAATTCATTACACTCATCCCAGCGTAGAACCCAATCAAATGAGTATACACCATGCTATATTAAACTAATGCCCAAAAATGTTAGAAGATTTACACATTGGGATTATAAATCCATGCTCTGTCATCTCTGCAAACAATCAGAAAAAGATTTCTTGCACTCTAAATGTACTCTGAGAAATAAAGAGGGAAGCTTCTTATCCTTCCATGCCACCTGCAACATCTGACTTATCTAATTTGTCCTTTATGTATTGAAGCATTTCACTATTTGAACAACTTGCACAATTCTGGCCAGCAACTCATTAATGCTAAGTACAAATCTGCATTTATATTCCTGCAATCATAGCATACATTCAAGGAATTACCCATTTCAAGCATATATCACATTTTGAATATGTTTTCCTAATTTTTAGTTTTAAGCCATATGATCCCTAACTATACCATTCTACATTTTATGTGTTTAATGGCCTATTCTTTTCAGTTTTTGTATTTCCTATTTTCCATTATCTTTCTTTACCATCCATAGAACAATTTTGCCTTTTTCGCAAAAACGTGTTTTTCCAAACTGGTCTTGTTGCTTGGTTTTCCTCTTTCCTCTTTTCATTTAGTCAGCAAAAGTAACTTTCTCTAAACTTTTCTCCTTGCTCTCCTTGTCACTTTAGCAGCTATATTAGTAATTTTACAATTTTTAGAACTTTACCCTCACTTGCCACTTATTTGCCTTTATTGGAAAATCTTTGATTTGAGGAACCAGGGCCACTTTGCGTCTATTGAGAAAATTTGACAATTCTAAACTTGGTCATTTTTATGCCTTATCGACAAATTTCACCTTTTCTGAACTTCAATCTATTTTGCCTTCTTATTTACCTTATTAGCAAATGTCAACTTTTCAGAATCTGGCTGGTCTATTCCTTGTGTTGGCAAAAACATGTTTTCACAAACCGAGCATATTGCTCCTATTTCCATCTTTGTTGACAAAGTTGAACTTTTATGAACTTTGCCTTGTTTTTCATTTTCCCCATCTCTTACTCTGTTGACCAAATGAGCTATCGACAAATTTTAACAATCCTGAACTAGTTCCTCAGTTTGGCCATCCATCAGTTTGCTGACAAAACAACATTTTATGACTTAAGCCTTAGTCAATTTTTCCCTTATTGGAAAAATGCAAACTTCTTAAACCTTGCCTTCATTCTTTATGCTGCACCCTTTGTCAGAAAATTAGCCATCGAGAAAACTCCCTATCAGTGAACCATCAGGTTCTTGAACTTTTATTTTCACTGATAGAAGAGCACTTTTTTCTTTACTTTGCCACAACATTCTCCCTTTGCCCTTCAATCGGTGAACACACATATTGATGAATCAGCAGAAAATAGAACTTGCAAAAATGTTCTAAAGTTAGAACTATTGTCTAGTTGCTGACAATAAGGAAAAACACAAAAACAATTCTAATGGAGAAACCATCTTTTGACTAAGGAAAAGTATATTAAACACCAAACTTTGAACCAACACAACTTTTTCATATTAAGGAGTTTTGAGGTGGTTCAAAAGGCAAAGTTGCTCAGAATTGAATTATGTATCCAATGGTGACCTTGGCTAAGAAATTTTTACATGATTTTTTAATTTTTGGGGAAAAATGGATACAATGGGAATACAAATTTTGAAGGTGCCAACACTGGCTTTGGTTGGGGACATGTTACAAGAAGTGTCACAATGAGAATTTAGATCTCCAAGAAAACCAGAAAGACACAAAACACAACAAAAAGACACAAGGGAAACAACACACACAGATGTATTTACAACCACACATATATACAAGGCAAAATATAGTCATAAACATTAGAGCACATAACACTATTTGACTGTATTAAAAAATTAGGGGAAACACTTACTCAAGAAAACTAAAGCTTCATAATGTACCATGAATGGGTAGCTCCAGTGATTCTCCCTCCATATTTCTAATGTAATATGTATCTTGTCTAGATTTTTCATCAATCTAGTATAGGCCTAGGCACAAAGGCTCAAACTTGTCATGCTTACCCTTGTCTTCTATCTTGTATTCCATAGGAGAACCAAATCACCAATTTGAAAGCTCCTTTTTACTATTTTCTTATTGAACAAATATTTGGCCTTTTGCTATTGCTGTTAGTTTTTTATCATGTACCAACCTTCTGGCCTCATCTAACACAACCAAATCATGCATCCTGAGAGTTAAGGCATCACCCCCATCCTCATTGTTTTGTTGTAGTAGTTGATATATAGGCATCTCCAATGACATTGGAATTTTTGGCTCTACTCCATATACCAGCTCAAATGGACTCCTTCCAATGGATTTAATGAATGTTACCCTATCAACCCATAGAGGATACTTTAGTTTATCATTCCACCTTTTCTTATTTTGATCCAATGTCCTCTTTATAATCTTCATGAGACTCTTATTGCTGGACTCAACATGTCCATTACTCTAGGGATGATACATGGTGAAGAATGAATCAACTTAACTCCATATTTGGAACACATATTAGCAATATCTTAAGATCTAAAGTACATAGCATTGTATGTAACAACTCTTGACGACACTCCAAATCTAGGGTTATTATATTGCTCATATGAAAATCAATTACCACCTTAGATGTGGCATTGCAAGTGGGGATATCCTCAACCCACTTGATGAAGTAATCAGTGGCCACAAGGATCCACTTAAATCCATTGCTAAATTTCTCCTGAATTTCTCCTATAAAGTCAATACCCCATTGTTGAAATGGTGCTTCAACTGTGACTGGCATAAGAGGCCATGCTCCAACAAATTTCATCTTACCTAAAAAATATTGGAAAGCATCACATTTTCTGACTTGATTGGAAACATCTTTGAAAAGGTTTTGACACCAAAAGCCTACTCTAATGATTTTATGTGCTATGTTTTTGGCATCAAAATACCCACCACATATTCCTTGATGGTATTCATCAACAATAGCCTCTACTTGTTGTTGGTTTAGATATTTTAATAGCAGCCCTTCCTGGTTTCTCCACATCCGCACTCCTTGAATCAAGAAATACCTCTGGGACTGAATTTTAAGGGTCCTCTACTATGTGATAGTCATGCCTAGAGGACAATGCATGTTCACAAGATAAAAAAAAAAATTATACCATGGATTGTCAACTAATGAACAATGAGGAGCTACATCATTTTCCTTGATTTCATTTACCTTTGTTGCTTCAAGATTTCAATTTACCATCGGCTTGGCTAAGCCTTGGCCTCTTACTAACTTAGTGACTTGTATGTCCATATCATATTCTTGGATTCTATTAATCCATCTGCACCTCTTACTTAAAGCCTCTTGTTGCATGAATATATCTTTCACTGTTGTGTGTGGCACATATGCAATACTCTTGGCCCTTGTGAAATAGGATCTAAATTTTTTTGTAGCCTTTACCAATGCATAGGCGAGCTTCTTCATAATGGAGTGATTTAATTCAGTAGCATGTAAATTTTTACTAAAAAATCCTATGGGTTATTCATATCCATCTTTATTCTTTTGTAGTAACACAATAGCAACCGTGTAAAATGAAGCGAAGGAAAAGAGCTCTAAAGGCTTGGAATAGTTTGGACTTACCAGGACTAGTGCATTTTTTAGAGCCTCTTTTATATCAAGAAAGGCTTCAACTGATTCCTTGTCCCACAAGACATATTGTCCCTCTCTAAGCATCTTGGAAATAGATTTTGTCTTCTCAACAAAGTTAGGGATAAATCTCCTTACAAAATTAATTTGACCAAGGAAGGACTGAATACCTTTGATTGTTTTAGGTTGGGGAATAATGTCAATGGCCTTAATCCTATCTGGATCAATTCTAACTCCATCTTTTGACATAACGTGTCCCAACAGCTTTGTAATGTCCCGCCATGTAACCCTAGAGAAAAGTTCAACTAAAGCAATAAAAAGGCAAAAAAAATTTCTTTTATAAAGAAATAACAATAACAAAATCTAACATAATCTAATTGTATCAAGTTAAACTAACATCTCTAGGGATTACATAGCTGCATTATTGATACAACACAATATTCAACAACATACATAACTTATTCAAATAAATCAAAGAGTCAACTAACAACTTTTGTTACATCATCAGATAGATACATCATCCTTTCGATAATAATTACAAGTACAAATAGGGTATTCTACAAAAGGAGTTACATAATTTCAATGATACATAAGCTCTTTCCTGAATACATCAATTTACAAAATAATCTCCATTGATACAAAAATCTAGGTGCAAGTAGTGTTACCGCCTACATGAGTAGTCCGATTTCAAGCATTTAAATATGTAGGCCCCTTCCCAAGAATCCAAAAATTTTGATACTTTCGAACCCTGCAGTTGTAAAAAATGTAAAAAATTAGTTAAGGTGTAGGTGTCTTTGTATATACAAGGGTTTTTTGTATATACATACTGGTGAAATATGCATTGGCGAGTGTAAAATCTCCATCGCCCTTTGAAAAAACCAGTTAGATGCATTTCTAAGTGCATATCGGGCTTGAAATGATGCATATACAAAGGGGGAATCTTTCACAGATTCCTAGGAATATTCCCACTTTGTATATCGGGTTGCATGTGGAGGTGCATTGAAAAACATACAAAGGTGCAAATATGCATTTGCTACAGTGGCGAGGGGAAGATACATGCGGCGGGGTCCATAGACATGCAAAGGTCTTTGTATCTCCGAGATATAAGCAAATTATATGATGGGCCTTGTATATTCCGCAACATACAAAGCAGAAAAGATGCAATTGGTAAGGCCCATGACATGCAAAGTGAACAGTGCAGCGAAGGTGCATTCCTGGAATATTCTATCGCAGATTCTGTAGATGTATCAAAGGGTTTGTACATTGTTTTGTATGTTTAAATATGCAAGGGAAAGATACAACATAGATTTTAAAGGGATGTTCTGATCTAGCAAAAGAAGTGTTGAAGTCCGCAGCATGTATATCTGGCGCTTGTATGTTTGACATACAAGCCGATATACATTGAAGGGATATGCATTCCAGACCTGATGGAGATTTCAAGCTGCTGTAAAAACATTTGGGGTCTGCCTTGCATATTAGCTGTTGTCTATATATGCACATATACAAGGAAGTATGCAAGGAAAAAGGATATAAGGTGGACCCGATTGAAATTTTTAATTTGCTCTATAACAGTTTGGGGTCCGCCTTGTATGATGAACAGTTGTACGTATATGCTTTGCGTATACAAGGATTTGAGAGGCAAAAGGAAGGCAGTTGTATATGCATTTGTTTGTGCATATACAAGGGCAAAAATGGCAAAATGAAGGTGAAAAGTCAGCGATGGAGGATCAAGGTGCCTACGTGGCACGATATTACTGGTTGGTGACTTTTCAAGGTATTTTGGAGCCATTTATCTCAGTGATGGAATCAAAATCAATGGCTATCTTTCAATTTCCCTGTAGCGATGGGTTTTCTTTGTGTGCAGCTGCATTTTGGGCAGGAAAATCTTCAAATGCATTTGCTGTTACCTCCCGCGGGTAGATGAAGCATTGATGGTGAAATTCAGAGGGATGACCAATGGATTTGACGGGTTAACTACCCAATTGAAGAGAAAATCCCTGGGCGGTGGTGCAGATCTCGATCTCATCTTCTTTGTCCTCTATTTCCCATCTGCTGCATTCAATTTTTTAGCACCATTTCTCATATATTGTATCTGGCAAATTTTTTATTAGCCTTGTAATTAATTTTTCTAAGTACATTGTTTTGATATAAAATGCAAACTGTGTCACTCATTCGTGTTGGTCAAAGACTTAGGCAGTTTTGGGGGAAAAATAACAAAAAATAGGGCATGACCTTGGTTGTTCTATCTCTTTGGAGTCTATGAGTTGCATCTGTAATGTATCTTGCACATATATTTAGTTTCTTGTCATTGTATATTAAAAATGCATTATTGCATGTGTCTAGCTGTCACTCTCCATTTGTTGCATGCATTTTCTTCTTTTGAATTTGGTTGCTAAGGGTTTGTCAGATTCTAGGGTATAGCTTTGCTGTATCACATGCTTGATCTGTGACTTCCATTCAAGGAGTGGATTAAATTGTTTTAGGTGAAGTATGGAGAAAGTTGTATGTCAGTAGGGATATCTGTAAGTATTGGAACTAGCAAATCCTCTGCCGATTCAGAGAAAATAACTAACAGAAATTGGCGACTCTGCTGGGGAGAGAAAGAGTCAAATTATTTGAAAAGTGAATTCGTTGCAGCAAGATCCAAAAATGACCATGTGGTGCTTTGCTGGTGTGGTGAATCCAGAAAATAAAATGGCCTTGTTGATATATTGTCCTCTTTGTGAGAGGTGGCGACTTTGTTGATTGAACATATCAAAGTTGCAACATATTTCCAGGTATTCCATTCTTTTAAAAATGATGAGTTTAGAACAGCAATCTTGGGTATGCTCTCAAAGGAGACCATTTTTTATTGAAAGTTATAAAGCCCTAAATTTCACAGGAATAGGTGGTTACCCAAATGCTATTCCAAATAAAATTAGAAGATGTTTGCCAAAATATAGTGGATCAGTTTCTGAATCAGCAAACAAACATCTGCAAAAATTTTGTAACTTAATAGAAGACTATGAGGTAGAGGATGAAGATGTTGTAATGAGACTCTTTGTTCAATCCTTAGAAGATGATGCTAGGGTTTGGTTTTTAGACTTGCTTGTACTTTCAGTTTCTTCATGGATAGATTTAGAAATTGCATTCCTAGTGCAGTTTTGTGAAAGATTTAATTTAGCCTCATTAATAATACACTTCATGAATATTCAAAAGGAAGATGAGGAGCTAGTTCTAGCCTTTAATCTACGTTTTATTAAGTTGCTCAAGCGGATCCCTGAATACATGAGACCGAATAATGCATTGTGCTTAGCAATTTATTTGGCTGCATTTGATGAAGAAATGAGCTATTTATTGAGAGATAAAGAACCAGCCACACTTCACCAGGCTTACCAATTTGCTATGGATATTGAAAACAATGAGAAATATGGAATGCCAGTATGTTTCATGGCCGCAAGTTGTAAAAACAATTATCAAACTGAATATATTTCTATTGTTCCAGTGTGTTCATTGATAAATGACTGTGTAGAGGGAAATATATTTCAGAATAATGTGTGTAGTCATGATGTGATACATGAAGAAAATGTTGTAGAAGATGTAGGCACATCCTATAATGATGAAAACAAATATTGTTATCAACCTCTAGAAGAGAACCCTGCAGACACAAAATGTCGTTCAACTGATCAAACAAAAGATATACATGAAGTTGTGTCTTGTAGTGATAGGCATATCTCAAATATTCCTGAATGTTTATATGAGGTGGATATACAAAGCTTCACTCTGAATGTAAAAGATATAGTTTCAAGGGATGGCAGTGAATATGATAATGGTTATTAGCATTCATATGCATATGTGAGCCTTTCAGATGATGAAATATATATGGATGATGAATATGAGTGTTTTATTGAAGATTCTGACCACCTTCACAGTGCAGAGGTTGAAAAATTCAATTTTGATTATCAAGGCATAGGTGAAGAGGAAAAATAGGGTCACTGTTCAGAGGTGAATGGACAAGTTGCAAATGTGTGTGCTCATACAATTGGGAATAGTGTTGGTTGCAGGAGTAACTATGAGGGTTTTGACTTAGGGCTGCATTCTAAAGTATTTCTGCCTTCTTTTGAGATATTCCAGGTGGACATAAATGACAAAATTGCTAAGCACAATGATGATGAATATCTATATACTTATAAAGATAAATTTGATTATGAGATGTTGCTTGTGCCTGAATATTGTATGTTTGATACAGAGGAGCTTTTATTTTTTGAAGAAAGGCAAAGTTCTGATGTGGATTCATTTGTTTCATGTGAGTCTGTCATTCTTCCAAGAAACATCAGTGAATCATATGATGATGACATTCTACAACTCATGATAATGTACACTAATGAGGCTCGTTGTAGATTTGTCAATGAAAAAGAAAGGTGCAGCAGCACAAACAATTGCAATGCTGAGTGCTGCAAGTGGTTAAATGCTTTCAGGCTGAATTTGAAGAAATCAAAATAGAATCAAGTGTTTGACAAAGAAAAACTCTAGTTTTTACTTTTCGGTGGCCCTGGGCCACCAAATAATTTTAATAAATGTGTTTTGTGATGTAGGTTGGTGTATTTTTGACTCTGTTGCCCAATGGATAGGGACTGGTCTGCATCCTAGAGATTTGAGGTTCTCGCCATGCCTACAAGAGGCATGCGTCCCCAATCAGAGCCTATGTTACTGCCTGCATGAGTAGTTCGATTTCAAGCATTTAAATATGCAGGCCACTTCCCAAGAATCCAAAAATTCTGATACTTTCGACCCCTACAGTTGTAAAAAATGTAAAAAATTAGTTAAGGTGCAGGTGTCTTTGTATATACAAGGGTTTTTTGTATATACATACTGGTGAAATATGCATTGGTGGGTGTAAAATCTCCATCGCCCTTTGAAAAAATTAGTTAGATGCATTTCTGAGTGCATATCGGGCTTGAAATGATGCATATACAAAGGGGGAATCTTTCACAGATTCCTAGGAATATTCTCGCTTTGAATATCGGGTTGCATGTGGAGGTGCATTGAAAAACATACAAAGGTGCAAATATGCATTTGCTATAGTGGCGAGGGGGAGATACATGCGGCGGGGTCCACAGACATGTAAAGGTCTTTGTATCTCTGAGATATAAGAGAATTATATGATGGGCCTTGTATATTCTGCAACATACAAAGCAAAAAAGATGCAATTGGTAAGGCCCGCGACATGCAAAGTGAACAGTGCAGAGAAGGTGCATTCCTGGAATATTCTGTCATAGATTCTGCAGATGTATCAAAGGGTTTGTACATTGTGTTGTATGTTTAAATATGCAAGGGAAAGATACAACGCAGATTTTAAAGGGATGTTCTGATCTAGCGAAAGAAGTGTTGAAGTCCACAGCATGTATATCTGGCGCTTGTATGTTTGACATACAAGCCGATATACATTGAAGAGATATGCATTTCAGACCTGATGGAGATTTCAAGCTGCTGCAAAAACATTTGGGGTCTACCTTGCATATTAGCTGTTGTCTGTATATGCACATATACAAGGAAGTATGCAGGGAAAGAGGATACAAGGTGGACCTGATTGAAATTTCCAATTTTCTCTATAACAGTTTGGGGTCCGCCTTGTATGATGAACAATTGTACGTATATGCTTTGCATATACAAGGATTTGAGAGGGAAAAGGAAGGCAGTTGTATATGCATTTGTTTGTGCATATACAAGGGTGAAAATGGCAAAATGAAGGCAGAAAGTTAGCGATGGAAGAACAAGGTGCCTACGTGGCACAATATTACTGGTCGGTGATTTTTCAAGGTATTTTGGAGCTATTTATCTTAGCGATGGAATCAAAATCAACGGCTATCTTTCAATTTCCCTGCAGCGATGGGTTTTCTTTGTGTGCAGCCACATTTTGGGAGGGAAAATCTTCAAATGCATCTGTTGTTACCTCCCGTGGGTAGATGAAGCATTGATGGCAAAATTTAGAGGGATGACCAATGGAGTTGACAGGTTAACCACCCGATTGAAGAGAAAATCCCTGGGTGGTGGTGCAGATCCCGATCTGACCTTCTTTGTCCTCTATTTCCCATCTATTGCATTCAATTTTTGAGTGCCATTTCTCATGCATTGTATCTGGTGAATTTTTGATTAGCCTTGTAATTAATTTTGTTGAGTACACAGTTTTGATATAAAATGCAAACTGTGTCACTCATTCATGTTGGTTGAAGACCTGGGCATTTTTGTGTAAATAATGAAGAACAGGGCATGATCCTGGGTTGTTTTATCTCATTCTAGAGTTTATGAGTTGCATCATGAATGTATTTTGCATGTATGTTCAGTTTCATGTTGATATAGATGAAAAATGCTCTTATGCATGTGTTTAGTTGCTTGTCTCCATGTGCTGAATGCATTCTCTTCTTTTGAGTCTAGTTGCTAAGGGCTTCTCGAATTCTAGGATATAGATTTCTGTATTACATGCTTCATCTCTGACCACCATTTAAGGAGTGGATTAAATTGTTTTAGGTGAAGTATGGAGAAAGTTGTATGTCAGCAGGGATATCTGTAAGTAGAGGTAGCTGAATACCCATTCTTGGGTGATGTTTGTAAGGCAAACATCAGATCCAACCCCTTGAAACTTGAATGCTAGTTGTAAACCATCTGTTGTATATGTCTAGTTGACTCCTTGCCCTAAGATAGGCACCGGTCTACTCCTGGGTTAGTAGTTATGACCCAAAGCCCCTGTCTTGCATCCAAACCATCAAATTCAAACCATTCCATTATCCGAACCTGTTAGTTGTAGGAGTAGGATTAGGAACCCCCTGCATACTCTCATCCCTAACCAGTCATATATGTCCAAGAAAGTTGCCAACTTGTGATTTATCATTTAGATCTTGGTCCATGCATGAGAGTATTCTACCTATTGCTGTCAAGCTAAATCTTCCTGTCATTGAGCTAGTCAATGTTACATCTTTATCAAATAGGGACACCCCCTTGATGCGGTAGAACCAGAAGTGAAGGGGAGGCAGCTCACGCAACCTCCTGTAATCTGTTGGCTGAATCTACCCGTGCATTGGAACTGGCAAACCCTTTGCTGATTTGGAGAAAATAATTAACAAGTAGTACAAATGTTTGTCCTCAGATGCAGATGCAAAACTAGAAACATGAGAGACACATCCTCTTCACACACGAGCCTTGACACCAATGAACCAATGGAATAAAGCACAACCACCCGACCATGTGGAACCCTGAGGTCCACTACCCATGTTAGGAGATAACAATGAGGTCCCATAATGACAAGTATACAATGACAATGCAAGGCATCTTTCCTCTTGCATATTGATATCATCACAAAATTCAATCTCAAATATTAATGCCCAAAACAACAATCTCCCTTATTAACAAACACCAAGACTTCATACCAACAGGAGGCATCATAACTCATCCACATCACAACATTACAAAGGACCAAAAGTACCCTAAGCCTCTAGAGCAAAACATTAAAATGTAAAGGTTAATACAAACATTACAACTCATTTCTAAATCAATCCTACTTACTTCTATAGGCTTGTATTTTCGACAATATGAACTACTAATAGAATTTACAATATCCATAATTTGAAAAGACACTAAATGAGTGGAATTCCTAAACTAAAGACATACTCATGAAAGAATAATAGTTAAACAACATTAGATTAACATGATGACAAATTACACTATTACAACAACAATTTTAAGGAACTATTTTATCCCTTATCCTATTTTAAAAAATAACAAAACTAATGATCTTTTCAGATCATCATCATTACAACATTTAATTAAGATTTAAGTTAATAAATATTCTAGTGCAAATTATTAATGAATAAATATTTTCTTTATAGATAGGTAACATGACTAAATAACCCCGTCAAAAATTGAGGTGAAATAGTGGGGCTTCGACCTATAAGCTAACAACCTAGATTCAAACCTCCTATTAAATTTTACAAACCCCGTGGGGTCATCCTCTACTGTGTCAAAAATTTAGGTTGCTTACCCTCCAAGAGGGGAGAATCTGTGGTGAAATAGTGGGGCTTAGGCTTGTAGAGCTAACAACCTAGATTCAAACCTTTTGGTAAATTTTATAGGGATGACCCTTTGGTGAAATGGTGGGGCTTCTTTCCTGTAGAGCCAATAACCAAGCTTCAAACCCCATGGGGTCACCCTCTACCATGTCAAAAATTGAGGTTGCTTACCCTCCAAGAAGGGAGATTCTGTGGTGAAATGGTGGAGCTTTGGCCTGTAGAGCCAACAACCTAGATTCAAACCACCTGGTAAGTTTTATAAGATTTAAAACTCCTGGTAACTTTAACTAATGGCCTCTCCCACTTCTTTTCCTGTTCATGGCTTGAGTTTACAGGATTCATCTACTGCTGGGTTGCTACCTATTGCAAGGACCTATGTGATGTCCATGACTGAGGCTGTTGGTGTGCCGTTCGTCACTGGGAGGTTGTTAGGTTCTTCTACTACTGTTGGTGCCCCATCTATTGGTGCATCATCTAGTGGTGTGTCATCCATTGTTGGTGTGCCATCCACGATTGCTGATGAGGTTTTTGTGGTTGGTACGTCACTGGTGGGCCTGGATTTAATGAAGGTGGGTAAGCCCTCTTTTTAGATACTGTTTAAGGGAAGCATCAGAGGTCACCTTTGCCCTGTGTTGCTCCGCTTGTTATTTCTTTTGGGGTTGAGGTAAATTAAAGAGTGAGAAGTATTATTCCTCCCGCACTTTGATCTACAGATTTAGTCATTTTTGGCGACGCCTCCATGACCTAAATTCTTGGATCTCTGATATGTGGGGACCAATTACTAGTGATACAATCAAATTTTACCCTTTTGCTAGGGGTTTTTTATTATTACTTTTGATAATTTTGAGGATAGGGATGTTATGTTTGAGGGTTCTATTTGGTTTTGGGGCCAACATCCCTTGTTAATTCGTCCCTAGTTTCCTCTTTTTAATCTAGTGACTAAATCTTTGAATTTTTTATCCACTTGGGTTAGGCTCCCCAACCTCCCTCTCTAGTTTTGGCAAGACTCTTGCTTTTCTGTGATTGGGAACTCTCTTGGATAGTTTATTTTGACTGATCCTGTTACCTTACAGTTTACACATATGACTTATGTTCAGATTCTTGTGGATCTAGATTTGAAGAAGGCATTACTTGCAGAGATTATCTTCAATGTTGTTGATCATTAGTGGAGTTAGGTTTTGGACTACGAGGGTATTCCTTTTTGTTGTCAGCATTGCTTTGGCACTGGTCACTTGGCTGAGTAGTGTGTTAAATCTAAGCAACATCATCATGTGGCTTCATGGTGGCGTGATGTTCAACCCTCAGACTTCACTATTCCTCTTGAGGAGTCACCTCCTTCCTCTCCATCCACTGTGGCTCCCCAGTCTGAGATTAGTTCTCATCTCTCTCTTCCAGCCCAAGAGTTGTCATCTGTTGCTCCTATTGCTGCTGATGTTCCACCTGTGACTGGGGTTGTTGCTACTATTGGTGTGCCATCTGCTATTGGAGTGTCATCTATGGCAGGGGGTGCTATTGTTTCCTTTTTGCATGAGACCTCTTTGGTTGAGGCATCAAGTGAGGTTCCCCTCTCATCTCGTTCAGAAGATTTGGACTTGGAAGCCTCTTGGACAGTGGTCCAAAGACAAAAGAAAGGACTACCCAAATCTATTGGAGCTTTATGTCCTCAGGTTCAGGTAGTTAGGTTTGTTAGCTCGGGATCTATTGTGTAGATCCTCTAGTTGGTTTTTGTTTTACAACAAGGTTGTTGTGCCTGTGTTGCTGGTTTTTTCTCTGTGCTATCTAAGTATTGCCAGTGCTCTATTTTCTTTCCCCTGGGCTTAGCTATGTAAAAGGGTTCGGCCCCTGGTTTTTGCCACCTTATTAAATATCAAAAACATGACTAAATACCTATTATCCTAATTCTTAATTAATAAATTTACTAATTTTAATTAACAGTTAAGTATCATATTTATACTCTATTTGAACTAGATTAAATCCTAATATCTAGATTTTACTACATTCTAATGAAATAACCATCATAAGTATTATATTTACAATCAAGGTCAAAGGATATTAAATACATAGTCTTCACAGAACATAGAAATATAAAAATCATTTTTTACTACAAAATTTCCAATTAAATAATACTTTCATAATATTATATTGACCATTTATGACTATTTCAATAATAATGATACAACCATTTACACTAAATTAAATAGAATTGGATAATAATAATGGAAACTGAGCTTAACTAAATATTTTGGTTAGAAACCTCTAATCAACGAAGAACTAAATATTTTACAATTTATATATTTATTCCCTATTAATAAAAATACATTTTAATAATAAGTCCAAAAATATAACTTACTCTTCCTAAAATAAAGGAAGTGTGTTTCCTAAAAGAATGACAACTTAAGTTTATTAATAAATAGAAAAAAAGATTATACTGTTTAAAAGAAACTTGACAATAATAAAACATCTCTTCCTATATTAATAAAAGTAATAATGATAAAAGCAAGGCTCCAATGTAAGAAATTACATTGGGCTGTTAAGGCAGTTGTAATCATAAATAATTAATTAGTTACATAGCTTCAAAATGAATTATTGGTAATGCATGAGCTACTTTTATGAGATAATAACTTCCTAAGATAAATGCCATTGCATTACTCCTTATGGGATAGATATTATTTAAATGCAACAAGCAATATTATTTACAATTAAACAAATTTAAAAGAAAAGTGTTTTCTAATATCCCTATCTAAAATTTAGTTACACATGAGTGTAATAAGGAAACTATCTATTCCACTTCCTATTCAACTAACCTTTAAGAGCTAATTACTATTTCACAAAAAACTTACTATTCCTATTTTCTATCAAGGTTAAAATTAATTATGCAAAGAGAGATTTATTTATTCACTTCTATTCATTATGAAAGCTTTTTAGAGAATTCAGAAAATTGATTAGAATGCAGATATGAGAAGTCGTATGCTGAAATTTAAGAGTTGCAGAATAAGCACTAACTCACTTAAGAAGTTTAATGCAATTCCATTATGGATTGAGAAATGGAAGATTTTCTGGCAAGATTGAGATAAATGCTAATAGTAGGGCACACAAAATGGATTGTTGGCTGAAGGTAAATATATGCTAATAGCTTGTTGAATTTCTTTAAAAAAATTTAATGTAGCAGAAGGATTGCTTATATATATATATTTGGTTGAAAGAATAATTTACATTTCATGAATTTAGTACTATCAATAGGGTAATCTGAATAAATTGGAGTTACTTGTTAAAATGCCTTAGATGAGGCCGTATGGTGGATGTAGGAGAAAGATTGCAGAGAAACAATTAAATAAATCCATCTTTTTTCAGCCAAGACATCTATAGGGAAAAAGAATTGTAGTTTAATAATTAATATTGAGAATACTTTTAGGGAGTATGAATGTATTCAAATCTGGAAAAAAAAAACAAGTACAAGATCAACAAAATTCTCAAATTATCTCTAACAAGTTTCCAAGGAAGGAAGAATCAAGTGAAAGCTAAAATGTCAGATGTCATTTAAAGCTCCCTACTGCAAAAATGGCTATAAGCAATTAATTTAGGTGAGGGTATAGGAAAAATATCTCAGGCAAATATATTATATTGCTAGACTTGAGGAGCGCTGAAGGGGGTGTATGAATAGAATACCAAAGGATTGCTTCAAGAAAAGAATATGTTATGCTTTAAATAATCGATTATGAAAACATAGCATGAGAGTAAAATACGTAACTTCATTGGTCAAAAATGCTTCCAAGGAGGTCATTTGGCAAGGTTCAAGTTTCAATATGAGAAACAATTACTAATTTCAGAATGAACCGTCAGGAACACTCAACAAGCATGAAGAAAATGGCTACATAGAACTTTTCATTTGCCTCACCAGAGGGAATGATTGCAAGTTACAAGCAAAAGTTGAGATAATTTATTAGATATGGAATGAGTAGGGCTCTTGATAGAAGAAAATGAATGAAAGATTGCATTTATTTTACAGAGTCAAATACTTGCATTATAAATTTGAATGACATTGCAGAGAAGACTTAGAGAGTAAAAAGAAATGCATTCAATTTGAAAGTGAGACAGACTAAAGTACCATACATAGAGATTCCCCATTTCAAACAGTATTGACATACTTGGATATAATCTTCAATCTTCAGAACCCTCCTACCATTAAATTCCTCTCTCTTTCCCCAAATCTTCTTCTGCAAGACCTTCCTCCCCAAAATTATAGATCCCCAAAACCCCTCAAATATCCCTCCTTTCATAAAAAATAGTCATGTTCATAAATTCCCATTCCATCACATCTCCCTTACTGAAAATCCATCTTCTCCCAAGAATTTAAATGCAATAAATCTCCACTTATATGAAGATTCTCCAATCTGGAAATTTATTACCCACTCACGACAACTACATTCAAATAAACTAATGAGCAATATAAAATAATATCTTTCAAAATATACAAAATAAATATTTGTTCATCTAGTATAGTATTAAATACTTATAATTTATTATTATTATTACTATTACTATTATTATTATTAACTATTAAAATTATTAATTTAATTTCTATTAAAATTAATTATTTAATATTCTACAAATTTCACATTATTTATTTAACAGAATAGATTAATAATTCTATTTAATGAAACAATAGACAACTCAAACTACATACCGAACATATTTTGATGGCAACACACTAGATAATGATAGAGACTCACAACCAAGCACCAAACTAACTAAACTAACAAAACCCAAGACTGAGAGCCCATCCTTATTGAGGATGATAACAACTAGGGAACCTCATGTTATCTCCCTTCCACAACATCCATTGGCATGAAGGCACTCTTAGACTTGCCAATTTAGGTGGACTCGATGCTTGGTACCTACAATCCTGTAGCAAACTAAAGTGTCTTATACAACACACACACACACACAATCAAACACACTATGATAGGGAATCATGGCATAGGAGGGTACTCAACATGAGTAATACTACACTGTCCCTTCACAAGACACATCACAAATATCCACAATAAACAAGTACATCATTAACTAATCAACTAAATAACACATCATCAGATAATTGCATGAAACATAATAAAAATAATCCACATAATCAATTAACCCATAACTGATCATATAAAAAGCATAATGTACTAATCATAAACATCAACACTGTCATCATAATGGGCATAAATAAGTATCAACAACTACATCAAACCATAATCCATCATCCACATATGTCATAATGTCTAAATGCAAAGAAACAACTAACAATCTATTATAAATCCAAAATAAGGGGCACTACAAGGTTTCCTTCTTCAACTCCAAATTGACTTTTTTTGGGATTTAAAGAGATCCCATACTCTAAAAAACTTTCAATAATCAATTGCGAATATTTGCAATGATCATTTCTATTCTTTAAAAATGCAGTCAGATCATCCTGGTAAACAACCATGATCTCATCAATAAGGCCACCAAAGGCCACATCCATTGCTCTTTGATAAGTAGAACTTGCATTTTTTAGTCCAAATGGCATTCTCAGGTATACATACACCCCAAGGAGTGGTAAATGTTGTTTTGTACTATTTTGATTCCTTGACCAACACCTGGTTATACCCTAAAAATCCATCCATCATTGACATTAATTCTGAACCAATCACCCTCTGTAATAAATGATTCATGCTTCGAAGAGGATACTTATTCTTGAGAGATTTAATGTTCATATTTCTAAAACCAACACAGAGTCTAATCTCCCCATTCTTCTTTCTGATTGGGACAAGATTAGGTACCCACTTAGAGTGCTTGAAAGGTTTGATGATACCTCCATCTTTCATTTTTAGCAACTCCTTCTGCATCTTATGAGCTATGGTGGGATTTATAGGCCTTTGTTTCTATCTAAATGGTTTTTCTTCTGGTTGGAGGGGGATAGTGTGATGAAATAAGTCTTCCCTGTAGGATTTCAAATCATCATACAACTATGCAAAACACTTTTTGAATTTCCTCAATAAAGTAATCATCATTTCCTTTTCATGAGGCTTTAGTTTCTTACCTATGTAAACCATTATGGATGCTTCCTTTATTCCAAGGTTAACACCCTCCAGGCCATCTTCTTGGACTGGTTTACCATTGCTTTTCTAGTGACCTGGCGGTTAGAGATGTCAAACATCCTCTCCAATGCTACCAATCGCTTAGGAATGGTATTGGTTTTCAGCTGTACCACTTCGCTGCCAAACAACATTTCCTTGCCATTTTCCATTTTAACCATTGGCTGCCAATCAATTTCTTGACTTTCAAATTCATCCATCTAGTTTAAGAATTTAAAAATTTGATTGTTGTCATTAAATACTTGCGAACTATATATGTTGTCTGGACTGGTCAGCCTTGTAAGTACTTCAACGACTTGATGGTCAGGAAGAAAATCAGATCAAGGATTATACCTAGATGCAACTATAGCTAGGGCATCCGCCTCTTCATTTTTTTATCTGTCTATCCACTTCATACCAATGGCATAAAACAAATCTATGGTATCCCATACAATATTTTTTTATGCTTTCAACCTCTTATCTTTTGTAGCAAACACTTTTCTGATATGCTATATAATCAGCTCTGAATCTCCATAAATTTTTAGACATTGAATGCCATTTTTATGGGCCACATTCAGGCCTAGCAGTAGTGCTTCATATTCTACCACATTATTTGTGCAATGAAAACCCAATCTGAATGACATGCATGATTGCTTACCTTCTGGGTATGTTAAAATAATCCCAACACATGAACCATCTTTTGAGCATGCACCATCAAAGTGCAACATCCACAAATTTGACATATCATGAACAACAACCATGGGGTCAGAAAGTATAACATTTACATCAAGATCATCATTAGTGCAATATGCCATAAAATGATCAATTTTAGTATCAAAGAAATTTGCATGATCATCCTTTGTTTTATAACTATCTTATACGTGCAGGTCTTCTACCTTCTTCTCCCTGTGTAACTTTACTTTCATGCTCTAAATAGGAATGGTAGCATATGACAGGTCCATTTGGATACTACCACCCATAGAAGTAGTCCAATTCCTAGATAATAACATGCCCCATGTGGCCGGGCAGTCCACAATAATTATGTCCATGAGGAAAGACTTGTTTGGGTGAGCAACGAGTTTGACCTCAACATCTTTGACCAAATCAATGACATTGACCTCCCTAGAATCCATGGCAAAACACTTGCCAAAAGATTTGGACACTTTCAGTCCCAACTCATTCATAATTTCCAGCGGCATGACATTGTTGGATGCCCTAGAATCAAGCATGCAATATGTAACAACCATCCATTTATAATTAGAGTGGTGTAAAAAGGATCTACTCCCATTTTGCTATTAACCATGGAAGACCCTAAATAAACCTCCATTGTTTCCTCATTTCCCACACCTCCATCATTACTACTAGAAACAACTTCAAGTTGTTTTTGTGCATCTACAACAATAATAAGAGATTCTTCCCTACCCCTACGTTCAGGGATCCTAAGGAGTTCCACTATTGGCATGGAAATTCTAATTTGGATAATAACTTGTGCCATATCAATAGGGAGATAATTGGGCAAGGGAGCATTACTTGAAATAGTTATATAATTTGCTGAAGGAATGTAAGGTATAACTTGATTGGATGAAATATCCTTACCTTCTTTAGTCACCTTTTCCTTTTCCAGCTCATTTGATGTTTTGGGATGATCCTGTTTATAACCTCCTTTTGGGTAATGGACTCCCAAAATAGGCGTGGTACCTACAGGTTGGATTGACATTCGATTCTTTTGTACATACTTGTGTTTCGTTGTTGGGATTGGTGTTGCAAGCTTTTTCTTTTTAGGCACATGTTGTTTGAATCTTTTAGCTCCCAACAGCTGCCTCTATGCAATAAATCTATGTGCTTTTCGTCATTGACATGACCAATGGGCTAGATGTTGCTATGCTATTTGTTAACTTGATTCTGTGGTGGCCGCATGTTAATATTTTGAGTAGGGTTTTTGTTTACACCCTGTTGTTCCACATGACGTTACTGTCTTTGCCAATTATTATGTTGATTTTGTGGTTGCTGATATTGCTGCCATTGTGCACATTGATGTTGAACATTTTGATTTAGGCCCTCTAACTAAACATTTTGATTTTTTTGGGCTTGCTGGGCCAATTGAGTCTCCTATTGATTAAGTAAATATTGAACCTCCCTATGTCTATTTCTAAGGTGATCAAGTAGATCCAACTCATCGTGGATCCTTCTTTCTCTTTCTTCATCATTATCAAGCTGTTGATGATCACCCTCATTAGGAGTAACATCATGCTAACTTTCAAATGACCCAATGGGAGAATCAGGATGCTTGGCATCTTGATATGTTTCTTCATTATCAGTAGGCATTCCATATGTTCTCAGATGTGGGCCCTGAGAAGCATCTCTACCTACTCTACCGATAACATTCTCATTTCTTCTATCATTGTCATCTCTATTCTGTCTTCTATTTCTTCTTAGCATGTTATCGGTAGAATCCTTAGAACTATAGTTGTATTGGCCTCTGAGGTTGACAAATATATTGTCTTGGCCATTCCTTGCAGGTACCACATGGGGTCTTTTATCCCTATACCTATTCCTTCTAATTCCAGCATTGCTAGATGATTCCTCATGTCCAAAATGCTATTGGTTTCTTCTTCTATCCATTTTGAAACTTCTTTCAAACTAAAATTAATTATGGGTTAAAAAATAGAGTCACCACTCCCTTGTTGGGAAGAAAATTTGAACAAAACTATATTTTCAATGTCAACAACTAGAATTAAAATGATTCATTGTTACCAAGGATTTTAAATTTGAATCAAAATAACTGCTCCCCATAAGTGCTACCAAAATGTTTGTTCCTAAAATAACTCCAACCCAAAACTCTAAAATGTTCTTAAACACCTAGGCCAGGGATTGTCATCAAGGTGAAATGAAGAGGTTTATCTACAATTAAAGGGGAATTTTGGCCAACTACAAGAGATGGGTAAGCCCCTCTGCTCTTTGAGCTCAACTTAAAATCTGGAGGGATATTCCAAGGGGTATTATACCTGAATGGGTATTAAAAGAAAACCATATGAATAACAAAAAATGTAACAACCAAACCCAGATTGCTTACTCAGTCCCAAATCTGTCACTGAACTAAGAAAAGTTGGTTGTTGTATGACCCCTATATAGATGATAAATGCAATCCTACACAATGAAGGTGCATAAAGACTACTTCTACTTCTAAAATTAATATGTAAAGTGTTTTCTTTGAAGAGGGGTGATCTAAGGCTACTCAGACTGGTGCCTATCCATTGGGATGTAGAGTCTAATGTAAAACAGAGGAGAACAATCACACAGAAGTGTATAACTACCTACTTGATGAATAAAATGTAAAGAAATCACTACCAGATTACTGAAAATACTTAGGAATCACACACAATACCACATTTTTTCCTACGCAATACTGAAATGATCATTCACAAAGCTTGGGAATGAATTAAGAATTGTCACATTCATCAAATCAGAGCTTACAATCATACCGCAAATTATGGTAAAAGCAAACTGGAACTGTGATTACAATTTACTAAGAAAAACACCTATACTATTGGAGAAAGACAACAACCTGATACAAATATTTAAATTGTATTAGACACACTTCATGACTGATTCATGCATAAACATAGCTTGCCTAATATCCTTTCTAATCTACCTCGTCAAGCTTACAACCCTACCAAGAAATTCCAAAATGAGCAACCTTTATCACCAATTACAACCCTACTTATATAGCAACTCATTGCACTCATTCAAGTGCAACATCTAATCAAATGAGTACACACCATGCTATATTAAATTTAGGCCCAAAAATGTTAGAAGATTTGCACATTGGGATTGCAGACCCATGCTCTGTCAATTTTGCAAACAATCAGGAAAATATTGTTTACACTCGAATTGTACTCTGAGTAATAAAGAGGGAAGCTTCTTATCCTTCCCTGCCACCTACAACATCTAACTTATCTAATTTGTCCTTTGTGTATTCAATAATTTCACTATTTGAACAACTTGCACAATTCTGGCTAGCAACTCCTTAATGCTAAGTACATATGTACATTTATATTCCTGCAAGCATGGTATACATTTAGGGAATTACCCATTTCAAGCATATATTGCATTCCCAATATGTTTTCCTAATTTTCAATTTTAAGCCATATGATTCTTGACCGTTCCATTTTATTTTTTCTGCCTTTAATGGCCAATTCTTTTCAATTTTTATATTTTCTGTTTGTCATTATCTTTCTTTACCATCCATAGCATAATATTACCTTTTTGGAAAAAATGGTTTTTTTCCAAATTGGTCTTGTTGCTTGGTTTTCCTCTTTCCTCTTTTAATCTAGTCAGAAAAAGTAAGTTTCTCTAAACTTTTCTCCTTGCTCTCCTTGTCACTTTAGAAGATATATCAAAAATTTTACAATTTTCAGAACTTTACTCACACTTGCCACTTATTTTCCTTTATCAGCAAATCTTTGCTTTGAGGAACCAGGGCCACTTTGCCTCTATCGGCAAAATTTAGCAATTTTGAACTTGGTAATTTTTTATGCCTTATTGGCAACTTTCACCTTTACCAAACTTTGAGCTATTTTGCCTTTTTATTTTCCTTATTGACAAATGCCAACTTTTCAAAATCTAGTCGGTCTTTTCCTTATGTCAGCAAAAACATGTTTTCATGAACCAAGCATATTGCTTCTATTTCCCACTTTGTTGGAAAAGTTGAACTTTTATGAACTTTGCCTTGTTCTTCATTTTGCCTATCTCTTACTCTATCGACCAAATAAGCTATCGACAAACTTGAACAATCCAAAACTGGTTCCTTAGTTCAGCCATCCACTGATTTGCCAACTGTTACCAATTTTTTACCTACAACTCAAATTAGCAGAGCTGAAATAATTATTCCATTTTAAGATGAAAGATTCTTAACATTTTCTGCTATTTTGTTTTTGCATAGTTTAAGATGCTTGAAAAGAGAAGGTTCAATTTTATCATGCTTTTTTTATGACAGAGGAGAGAAATTCAGTTCATCATTCATTGCTTTGCAGAGTTTTTATGAGAGATAGAAGTTATTTCATTTCACATTACAATGTTCATTCATTTTGACAAATGAGAAATATACAAACTGAGTAAGCATTGCATTGAATGAAAGCAAGAAAGATTAAATGTCCCACACAAGCTATTGGAGTAACTAAGACAATACATTAGAAAGTATATATTATGCACCTAAGAAAGATAAAGTAATGAAGCAGATAAGATAAAGCATATCTATCATTGCCTGTTGAAGTTTTGAATTGATCCTTGTTGCAACTAACTCCTCTTTGCTCCCGACCTTTGAATAAACCTATAGAGATGGAGAGAGCTATGTTAGAGCTCCAGATATGATGTCTCCTATGTACTTCATCAAACGGAGACATGATACATTCTTTATGATGCACTGAGTCAGAAGATCAAATCATCCATATGCAAGAGAGCCTGAAGAAATGAAACATCATTGAGCTTCACTATTTTTAAACTAATATGTTTTTTTCCTGTGCAGGTATAGAAGAAGTTATGTTGTTGGTTTGAAGACATTTTAGCATGTGGTGCAAAGTGGGCTCCCACAAGGGTAGAGCCCAGCATGTTGCCCCTAAATATCAAGGGGATGGAATAGGAATACATATTCATATTGTTCAAATGGAATATATTCAGCTGAAGGAATGTCACCTTAAGTGAGTGTATGAACTTCAAGTTCATTTCCCATCCATGATCATTAGTTCAAATGATGAAATGACAACCATACATGAGCAGTGAACTTGTCCAAGACAAATCAATAGTGTGTGGAACTGACCTTGCAGAGGAGGAAATAGTTCAAATAGAGGTCATGAAAGAATGTAGCCTTATTAAGTGCTTACATGTTTAGGACAACACTCTTGTGCTAATTAGAGAATAATACATGCATCATATGAAGTATAATCACAAATGAAAGATATCTCATTTAGGTCCTCTTCAAAGAAAATAAGAGACACTAATACAGAAAGTACAAGTACAGCTACAGTGATAAGCAAAAGTACCATAGTCATCAAATAGAAGATACACAAGTGTATAGCTAAATAAGCTCAAAACATCAAGATGCACTTTATAATTGTAAAAGGAATGAAGTCTCAATATTCATGTTCATCTATAGGAGGTAGAGAAAGAATGATATGTGTGTTAGCATCACAGAGTCCATGAGGAGCAGCAATTTAACAACACTGAAATAGATGTAGCTATAAGACGTAGCATATGAAAGTTTTCTCAAGAAACATATTGCCTTAGCTAGTGAAATGAAGGAGTTATTGTCATTGAATATGGTATGTATATGAATGTACATTTGATATAGTATAGTAAGATGGACAACAAGAGTATTTTCCATGTCATAGATCGAACGCGATCTCACCAAGTATATACAGAGCAGATAAACAAAAAATGCCACAATGATCGATAATGTATGCAATAGTCATCAATGGTAATCAAAGAGTGAAGACTTTGTTTCAAAATATCAAGAGATCTCTATTTTAGAAACATGAAAGTGGCAATATCTATTAAGTTTGGTAAGTAGGATAAGGAGAGTTGTAGTTTAAGACATTGTCCATAAACAAATAGTATTCAAAATGAGAGACTATAGTCATGTTTTATAGGAATTACATTATTGTGTTGTGGCTCATGCTCAAACCTATTATTTTTACTTAGAACAAAGAGGATCGAGTTTCTTTCAAGGTAGAAAAACAAAATATCATATATATGTGTGGAATGAAAATTTTGGATAAAATGAAAATGATAAAACAATACAAACGCATTACCTCAATCCAAACCTTCAATACCTTAGATAGATAGAATGATGGATGCATGCAATATAGATAGATTGATTGATTTGATTTGTTGGTTGCCAATTTGATAGCATAACATTAGGATGAAGATGATAGATGGAAGATGGATGAAAAGATAATGGATGGTAGACTGAGGAGAGAATTTGGTAGCATAAGGATGAATGTGACATCTTGCCCCGTGAACCCCGAAGGGTAAAGGCCAAAACAGAATGAGATAATTTTTTTTCATAACAAGTGATAACATACATAGATATGGTTGTTGATTCGATATGTCGACAACATTCATGGCTAAGTATGACCAAATGTACAACCCAAAGGAGAGGACTAATTCACTCTCTAGAGGAAACATTGTTAAACTACATTTATTTTAAACACCAATTCAAATGTTCCTATAACCCATATCCAATACAACCAGGAATCTAAAAGCATCATAATACAAGCGAATATGATACCCACACCAGAATCTATAAACCAAATAAGGAACAATTAATTTCTTCTGATTAATTTACATGATTACATCTTCTCTCTTAAGAGAGTACGATTACATAAATAATATATAGTGCAATGGCATAGCCATGAGTAAGATATACAAGTACAATAACACAGTTTTGAATATGATACAATGACTGAAAATGTACAACAACTGATAGGGTAACGAAGATTGAGAACATCTCCAATCTGGTGCACCAATAACTTGTTCACCAGTCCCCAATGGTAGTGGCAACACCTCCCAACCATGTGGACTCAAAGTGACCACCCCACCATGCTCAGAGATAGTCACAAGGCCATCAGTCACCAAGAAAGAAAAGGAATAAAGGTATACACACACAAAACATGATGCAAACACAATAATCAAGATCTCAAACACAACACATGATACACTATCCACACTATGGATACAACTCAGATAACCACAATAAAGACTAGATATAAAACAAGAATAGGGAAGTATCATCACATACCTCGAAGAAATGGCTCATGCGGAACTAACTGGATCCCATACGTATTTAGGATATCTGATGATGCTATAAAAAGGGAAAGAGAAGAGTTATATTTCTGCCATCATATAGAATAGTTGGCTAGTGCATTTGGTTTGATAGACATGCCCCATAGAGCAACTAACTAAATTGATAAGTACCCTGAGTATGTGCTAGTCGCTACACTGAAACTACAATGTTTGCCAAAATAGTTGAAAGGGAAGTTATTGAGAGGAGAGTAAATTGTTTCCTTCATTAAAACAGGGATATCATACTTGTGAAGATTATTGGTAGTACTAAATGAAGCAAATCTAAGCATCAAGCTTGCATTATAATATGATAAATGATTTTAGGTGACATTAAAAGGTTTTCACAGGTGGGCACTAGTACAAATCTATGACAAAGGCAGCAATGGAGTTTAGAATTGGTAATTGGCAGAAGATTAGACCAGTGGCGGGGATCTATGACAGCGGTGGTGACTAAAGAGATCTGATGGAGATAATGCATCGACCAAAGTTTCAATGATGACAATCCGTGATTGCTAAGGTTGCTTGATGGAGTGGATCGAAGGTGGCATAGTGGCGACTACGAAAAAAATGGGGTCAGCAATGAAGTATCTTGTTTAGTAGGTAACACAGGTGGATCAGGGATCAAATGGGATGGGAAAGTTGATAGATCGAGGATGATATATGGTGGTGATTGAAAATATTGGTGGGGGGATTCAAAACAATGGAATTCAAATTAGGGTTTGCGCTGGTGATCATCAAACATGTGACAAAGATTTTGTTAACCTACAAACATAATTATTTAAATATGCAAACAAGATCTCTATGTAACAGATATTATTTAATCATAAATTTTGGACCCTGCAAGAATAATTGACATTCAACCTTACCTAAAAACATTTTCCAATAATTAAAATAGCAACTAGAACCAATATCAGACAGAGGGGGTCTGCAGGTCCGTATGGTATGGATCTGCAACCCTAAAAAAAATTATTTTTTTTCAAAAATTTCACAATCGCGCAATATAGGCAATTTTATAGTCAAAAAAGATGGAAATAACCTCTCGATCGCAATGGTGTAGTCTATTTTCATCTAGGAGGTCACCTACAACAATTCACCCCCAAAACGTGCAAAATTTGACAAACTAGGGTTAGGAAAATGCAAACTTTTGACAACAAAAACCTACAAAACTAATGATTAGATCCTTGGAGCATGTTCGCCTCGGGTTCACCAAAAATGTGTAATGAAAAATTTAGATAAAATGAAAATGATAAAACAATACAAATGCATTACCTCAATCCAAACCTTCAATACCTCAGATAGATAGAATGATGGATGCATGCAAGATAGATAGATAGATTGATTTGATTTGTTGGTTTCTTAATTTGGTAGCATAACATTAGGATGAAGATGATAGATGGAAGATAGATGAAAAGATAATGGATGGTAGATTGAGGAGAGAATTTTGTAGCATAAGGATGCATGAAAGATGGATGATCAAATGGCTTGTGAGAGGGTTGATTTATAGGAAAGACTTGGTTCAAATGGATGGTTGAGATTAAAAGGCTAAATGAATGATGTGGACGGCTAGAATTGATTAGTTATTCTCATTCTTCAAGGGAGTTGTAGTCATGTGACAAGTGTACAAAGGAGGATAGGGCTCATGTGTGACTGTGTACACAAAAACTTTTATTTAATAAGTTCATGTGCAATTGTGTACACAAAAAAAAATATAAAATGAAAGTTGTACTACCACACATGTTTCTAGTGAGAGGTGGACAAGTGTTGAAATGTGATGAAAGGTGAGGACCTAATTCAAATATATTATTTGAATTAGTTGGGAATTAGTTGGAAAATTAATTAAATAAATAAGATTTATTTAATTAATTAGAAAGTGGGATTATGAATGTGAAATTAATTAAATAAATAAAATTTATTTAATTAATTGGTTAAGTGGGATAAGGATGGGATTATGAGTGTTAAATTAATCAAATAAATAAAATTTATTTAATTAATTAACTAATGGATTAAGTGGGATTAAGAGTGTGATTAGGACAAAATGCTACATGATGTCTAGATAATGTTTTTGACTAGGTGTTGCAAGGCATGAACAAATTTGGGTGTCTAATATATATATATATATATATATATATATATATATATATATATATATATATATATATATATATATATATATATATATATATATATGGGTTCAAAGTCACAGCCAAAGAATGCATTTTTCTTCACAAAGTGTCTAAACCCTTATCATATTGCATAGTGAAAATCAGATATAGGAGAAGGTATAGGGTTCGAGCCCATGAGGATTTTTAAAAAAGGGAAACACTCAAAAAATGTGAAATATGCTAGATATAGCCACAACCCAGTAAAAGGTTTGTATTTTGTACATTCAGAAATGGAAGAACAATATAATTTTATTAGCTTCTATATACATAAAATGAATGAAAAGACCATTTTTGTGCCATTGAAGTCACGGCTAGAGGGAGTCTTTTTCTCACAATAGGTTAAAACCCACATGGGGGTTTTGTACAAGATCTCAAATGCAAAACAATGGAGAAGTTTGAACTCACAGAGACAAAGCAATACTCAGAAATAAGAGAACTGGTAAGTATATGGCTGTAGCCTCCAATAAGGAGAAAATATATAGAAATTTCCCATAGATCTTTCACAAAGTACAAGATATAAGAAAATGTTTCTATGTTCGACCAGAGACAGCTACAGGAAATGAAGAAGCATCTATCATGAAAAACTTACCTTTTGTTTTCTATAAGAGCACATGTCGAGATCATAGAGAACAACTTCAAAAATAGTTCTTCATGGTGGCCTCAAACAAGGGTGTGTTGACAGAGAGAAATAGAGAGGAAAGAATGCATCAGAAAACCTAGTATGGTCATGGCTTAAAAGCCAAGTTTTGTATCCAGAATGAAAGAATATGGGCAAATCTATGACAGGGCTTCTTACCTTCTATTTTCCTATCAGGATCTTTAAGAGAATGCATGGAGATCCCTCAAAAACTGCAAAGAATCGAGTTTTCCCCTTCAAACCCTAACCACCATGGGGGCTAGGCAACAGAGCCCTCTCATCAAAAAGTTGGAAAGTGAAATGAGCTTGAAAAGATAGGGCATCAAATGTTTTGTGTCAAGGTTACATTTTTTTCCCTAATTTGATTGTGACTTTTGTCACATTGAATTAAAAAAATTGTCTCCACTAATACCCTCGAGGGTATCATTTGCCCCTTTAGAGATGTTTGATGCCTAGACTTTATGCCTTAGAGGCTATTAGAACACATTTGAAAGATGAGCCAAAACCCCATATGCCTAGGAATTTTTGCAAAACCATATTTTTCAACCCTTTCATAATGCCTTCAAACAATTTTAGGATTTTTATAGAAAATTAATATGCCCAAATAATATATTATACTTGGAAAAATGAGACATATAAGCCTTGTATACTTTTTGTAAAGTGTCAAATCAAGCCTTGTATTATCTTTTTGTAAAAATCAAATCGAGTCAAATCGAGAAAATAAAACTGCAAATTTTTTTAATACAATATTTAAAGCAATATTGTTAGGAACTTGTGTTTAACCCTTCTCTTTACTTTGTTAGTATGCTACTTTTGGATGCATATGCTTTGTAAATCATCCTATCAGTATATTGTATTATCCCACATTCATGGGAAGTAATAGTTTTATAGATTAGACTTAGTATATAAGTACGTGTTGAGGCTAATGAAGGCATCCATGAATTTATTGTATTGAGCTTGCTCAAAGGACATTGCCCCCTCGAAGTGGCCTAAGATCAATAAATTCCTTCTGTGTTTCTTCTATTTCTATTATTTCATGCATTTTTCATTATATTGTTGTAGGAGGTTCCTCTCATCTTGATTGATAACACTGACAAAACAACATTTTACGACTTAAGCCTTAGTCAATTAATGATCATTTTGGTAAAATGTACATTCAGGTTTGTATATCGCTTTGCATATATAGGGTTGTTTGTATATGCAAAGGGTTTTGTTTTTATACTTAGTCACATTTGCTTTTGCAATCGGGTTGCATATGCATTTGATTTTGTATGTTAGGTCATTGTATGTTGCACATACAAAATAGTTTGTATATCGCGTAATGCATATACAATGTCTCTTGTATGTCGCTCACATACAAAGTCACGAAATGGGTCTTGTGTATTGGGTTTACATACAGAGTTGTTTGTATGTTCTTTTTTATATGCGTTTGATAATATGTTATGTATACATACAAGGCGGACTTGAAAGCATCGTGAAGAAGAGTTAAATGGTTGTATATTTGGCACTTGTATGTTTTTACATACAAGTGAAACATACAAGTTAAAAGATACAAGGCTCGTTATGAACAAGCACTGGACTCGAAAAGTCTATTAAAATAGCTTAAGTCCTTGTATGTTTTCAGCTTGTATATCAGAAGATACAAGGGTTATGTACATGTGGCGGACCCAAAAATTTATTGGACATAATTAAATCCTTGCATAGTTTGTGCTTTATTTATTAAGGATATACAAAGACATTATGCAAGCTGGAAATCTCAGCAATGGATTAAATTTGGTTAAGTGCTTGTGTCAAACTCAAATGTACATCGAAAGATACAAGTACAATATACAAGCGCTATATACAACGCGGACTTAAAGGAGTTATAAAACAATGTTAATTCATTGTATAGATTCTGGCTTGTATATTTTGAAACATACATTACACTTTACACATACACACCGAAATCTAAATGAATCTAAACTCAGATTTATCCTATGTATCATGTCTGAGTTGCATATCAAGAGATACATTATGGATTCGATGGGTTATAAATTGCCGTTTATAACAGTGATAGGTCCGAAGGTTGTATACAACGGTTTATGCATTGTTTTATATGGCAGAATTGAAAAATTATAAATAAAAGTTTAGTGCTTGTATATTTTGTGTTTGTATATTGCGATATACAAACTGATATACATTGCATACATACAACATGGAATCGAAAGGATTGGAATCCGATTAAATGGATGTATCACGTCCGGCTTGTATAGCAGAAATACAAAGTTTTAAACAGAAAAGGGTCATATCGGCCAAACAAAGGCGATCGGTCAAGAATTTTTTGGACTCGCTGATGAGTGGATATCATGCTGATGGGCGAGAAAATAAAATAGATCAATAGGAATTTGAGGGCATTTCGGAGCCCAATTGCATATTTTTTTGGTCAACGATGGTTGACCCAATTTTTCTAAGCGCTGTATATGCATTTTTGGATGCAATTTTCACAGATTCAGGGCCCAATTGATGTGTTCACACAGTCACAACTAGATTTGGTAGATATTTTTCTTCCTGCAGGTTTATTAAATGATGATACTTATTGCTTATCCATTTTTGTAGGTTTGTAGTTGAAGAGGAAGCTGAAGCTTAATGGCGGTGACATCACGGAGGAGGAAATCTGATTTCAGGAGTAGAGGAAGATAAGGATGAAGGGTGAGGAAGTCAAAGGTCTTCAATGATGAAGGCAAAATGTAGATGGAGACATTATTGCAGTAGACCACAAAAGTTAATATTAAGCTGCTAGGGTTTCCAGAAGGGCATATTTCGACCAGATTTGATGTATGCTCAGAGATATTTTGGGAGACTTATTCTCCAGCATTTATTACTGTAACCAGAGGTTTGAACCATTGCTTAAACTAGGGTTTTGAGCTGTATTGAGGACAACCAAAATCTATATATTGTGCCTCTATACACTGTAAAACTTTACACAGGGGCTACATAGGAAATTTTAGAGAATAGCTAGCAGTTGTAATTTATCTCAGCATTTAGAATAGAGGGACCCCTTAGTTTAGGAATAGAAGAAGGAGGTCACCTGTGTTTGCAACAAGGAGTGTGTGGAACATCCTGCCTCCTTGTTGTATCTGTAAAGCTTGTAAGTTTTCTGTAATCTGATCAATGAAGCTAAGAGTCATTCAGACATTGTAAATCATATATGACTATCTGTTACTAATACAATTGAATCTAGAATTCTGCATCTATCTTCTGAGCATTTTCTTGCTCTTCATTGTGTTTAAAACATTTTCTCTTAGAGCTTACAATTTTAGGTGTATGTTTGTGAAAAAGCTCAGAACTTACACTTAGGGTTTTGTCTATGGATTTGATCAATTTGCTGCAATACTTATACAATGGATAATAGAACAATTAGATCCTTTGGATTAGATCTTCCTAACTTTTCCCAACCCATCTGAAAATACTTAGCTTAAAACATAGAAATTTGAAGGAAATTTGTCTCATATTTGAAAGAGTGTGTATAACAAAGTTAAAAGTAGACAGTTTTCACAAATATTTAATAGGAGAAAGCTGCAATAATTCAAGAAGAACATTTAAAAGCTTTGCAGCACAGTAACACTTTTATGCAAAAGAATGAACAAACACACTAATATTTATAATCTTTTTGCATAAGTTTGAGTCCAGTTAACCAACAAGAAACCCTAAACTATGTAAGGCCCCTTGAACATTACAGCTTCACATCGACCAACTGAATTTGCCCAACAGGTCAAGACTTGACCATATTAAACTTGGGATTAAGTGAATCTTAACCGATTCCTTCATATCTTTCAGGTCAGATTTGGTTCATTTTATGTGAATTATAACTATTGTTATGACTGTCTCAAAACAATCATCAACAATTTCTTGGTGCTAGAAGGAGGGCCAGACTTGAGTTAGGGTTTGTTTTAAGTAGAACTGGAAGATAACAGTGATAGAGTGACTAGATCCAGATCCAGTTCGGGGGATATATTTGTGCAATTACCTAATATAAGGCGAAGTAAGAGCCCTTTGATTTGGAATCCTAAAATATTGCAAGCATGAAGTTCATCTGGAACACCCCCTAGATCACCTTATACCATTCATAACTTTGTGAGTCCTGACAGATCCTCATTCAGATCTTTAAATCTTGGTTCAGGTACTCCTAGAGGTCCTAGTCCTCCTAAAGATCCTATCCTGCTAGTAAATCTAGGTATTCCCACAGGCCTAGGTCAAGCACAAATACCTACGATGGCTTATTTTAATACCAACTCCCCCATACACTTCAATGATTATAATGAGATGCCCAAAAATCTAGAAAAGATATGTTCCAAATATCAGTTACACCAAGACCCAGAAGACCACATTAGAATATTCAAGGAAGCATGCTTTAGGGCTAGATTAGAACACGAGGACATGCTTTGTAGATTGTTTCCCTACACCTTTAATGAAGAAGCCTCTAACTGGTATGTAAACTTACCCAATGGCTATATTTCTTCCTGGTCACTTATGGAAGAGGCATTTATGTCTCAATTTAGAGGACCCATTGACCCTTGTATCTTGTATCATAAATTGGCTACTATAAAAAGAGGAGAGGGAGAGCTAATTGATAATTTCAATGATAGATTTCAAAAAGCCTACTCTAGATTGGTAGCCCCTTACACCGTAGATGATGATACCTTATTAGCCATGTACTATGCTGCCTTGGATCCTTTAATTGCCATGTTTGTCAAGAGAAAGCCTGACTTAGATTTAATATCCAAAGCCTATAAAGAGGCATCCTCAGTGAACCAAGAAATGAGGCATACAACTTATAGCCCATTTGTTAATGGAGGAAATTTTGGGATGCAAAATTAGGCACCACCTCAGAATGGAGTCCCTGTGCATCATACTCCATTATTAAATCTGGTTCCTTCTTACACACTTGTGTATAGTCCTACCCCAATCCAAACCATAGCTCCTTACACAAATAACACTGCTAATAATAGTCAAAATAATGGTCAGCCTTTCTTCTGACCTCCTAGAGATACAACTATAGCAAAAGCATAGGAGGAAAGGGAAGAAATCAAAGAGATCATTGCACATTTGAAAAGATTGACCACTGAAGTAACACAACTAAGAAATGAGAATTTTTATGGAAGAGGCAACCAAGCATTCAATCAAAATCAGAATTGTAACCAAGGCCAAAATCAAAACTATAGTTCAAATCAAAATCAACATCTAAATCAGAACTATAATCAGAGCCATACCCAAAATAACAGCCAGGGCCAATGTTCAAATCAGAATCAAAACTATAATCAACATCAAGGTCATAATCAAGGGCAACTAATACAAAATAGAGGGCCAGTGATGGACAATAGGGCCTGGGGTAACAATAACAGAAATCAAAATTAGCCTAGGCCACCCAAAACATGGAACACTGGACCAAACAATGGTACTCTAGCTTCTCCTTTTGAGAATATAGATAATCATGATGCAAAACAAATAGCTGGCATCCAAATGGCCAATACATCACTAAAAAATTGGTGCAGATTTCACAATACCAATGCCCATGCTGAGCTTGACTGTCCATAGTTCCATTTAGCAGCAAGCATTTTTAATATAGATGTGCAGCCCCCTACTTCTAAGTTTCTCATTCCCAAGGGTAATGAGGTAGTACCCTTAGGGTATGATACAGCTTTAGTTTTAGAAACTTTACCTTTGCAACTACAGAGGAGAAAGAAGATGAATTGTTAGAAGACGAGCCATACTTTTGTGAAAATCTTTATCCTGAATCAGCCTTTGTGTTAAATGCTTTTCAGTTTCCTTTTGAAACTAAAAATGAGGTACTAACTGAAACAGAAGAGGTACAGGCCTTTCAACAGACAAATAGAAACCACACCTATAATTTAAGGAACAACACTAGGCCAGGAGGACCTTTCACCACTTCCATTCCTCCTAACAACTTCAATATACCCCCAGATCAGAATGTTAGCAACAACCCCGCCATCTTAAAGCAAATCATCATACAAACAGTGGAACAGTAGTAGAAAAGGCCCAAACAAGTAAAACTAAAACAGTAGAGACAACAAGATTAATGAGTTACTTGTTAGAAGAAATAAAGAAAATTTAGGTTAGTATACCTTTGAATGAATTATTAAAAACCCCAAGGATCATAAATACTTTTATAAAATCTCTGGATACATCCATGATAGATGAGGTTGCTGCTGATGTAGCTGTTCCTAATAGAGATTCACTGCCTACAGAGAAAAGTAAGAAAGTTGAGCAGCCTTCCAATACAAATGTAGTAATGTATGCTGATAAGAAGGATGCTCCTCCTTTCTTGTTAACTATTAGATTGTGTGGGAAGAACATACGCAATTGCATGGTGGACTCTAGTGCCTCAGCCAACATAATGCCCTTAAGAATATGTAAAACTCTAAGGCTGACTCCCACCAGATCTGCCAAGGTTGTCACACAGTTAGATAAAACTAAGGTTAGTGTGATAGGAGAACTAATGAACATTCAGATGCAATTAGCTTCAGACCCTAGGGTAAGCCAATTCATTGACATTCAAATAGTGGACATACCCATGAATTATGGAATGTTGTTAAGTAGGGATTGGTCCAAGACATTAAATGGATATATGGCCACTAATTTTTTGCATATGTGGCTACCTTGGAGAGGTGTCCCAAACCAGATTAGAATAGAGGTAGAACCCAGAATGAAACACATGATAACAGAGTATAATCAAACGAATCAAATATTATATGTTGCTGTTGAACCTAGTGTTTATAGAATTACTAATAATGGGGTACAAATTGAAGAGATTATGATGTTAAACATTAGAGAAAAATTTGTCAGCAAGGAGACAACATTATTCATTGAGTCTGATAAAAATTCTTCGGATGAAGAAAACAGTGCAATGGACAAGTTTGGTCATGCCATTAGACAAGAGGTGGAAGAGTGCATTAAATAGAATCTGCCAATCCAATGTAAACTATATAAGGACAGATGTATAGTTCACAATAGGCCACATTCTGAGGAGAGTTGTGGAATATGCAAAGACATCATTGAATATGAATACAAAAAATGCATGAAGAGGGTAGAATTACAAGAAGAAAATGTGAATCCTAATCAACCACAGAGATACTTTAAGAGTAATTTAGATGCTCTGATTTCAGAGGAAATAAAGGGCAAGGGTAGTTGTCTTTCTGATTTACAAGCTGAAAATACACATATCCAAGTTGACCAAACATAAGTACCCATGAATAAACAGATTATAACTAGGTTTTAATTGATAGAGATGACAGATTAAAAACCACCTTCACTTGTAAGTGGGGAAATTATGCATATCAGAGATGCCTTTTGGTCTGATCAATGCAGGTTCCACTTTTTAGGGAGCCATGGACATTATGTTCCATGGGTTATCAGGTAAGTGCATTGTTGTGTATATGGATGATCTGATTGTGTATTCCAAGGATGCACCCACTCACGCCGAAGATCTCAGGAAAATACTCAAGCGATGTGAGAGGTACGGAATTTCCCTCAATCCTAAAAAATGTTCATTTGGGGTAACTGAAGGTAAATTACTAGGACATGTCATTTCTGAAGATGGAATATCGATTGACCCAGATAGAATAGAATCAATAAAAAAATTGCAAATACCAAATAGTAGAAAAGAGTTAAAATCATTTTTTGGTAAGATTAACTTTGTTCAGAAGTTTATTACAGGTTTTGCAGAAATCGTGCAGCCGCTAAATGCCATGTTGAAGAAAGATGCGTAGATAGAGTGGATGCCTATGGCTAGGGCTGCATTTGAAGATATCAAGAAGGCCATTTCTAACGCCCCTGTACTGACGAGCCCAGAGTACACAAAGCCATTTTATATCTACTCCGTCGCATCCTCCCATTTAGTCATGACTGCTTTGACGTAGAAGGGTGAAGACAATGAAGAAAGGCCCATTGCATTTATGAGTGCGCCTCTGAAGGATGCACAACTGAGATATCTAGATACTGAAAGACAAGTGTTTGCGTTAATGAGGGCTGTGACAAAATTTAGACATTATATTTTGCACAGCCAGGTCAAGGCCATAGTGCCAGACGTAGCAGTAAAGATGCTGCTGATGCAGAACGAACCTGGAGAAAAGAGAGCCAAGTGGATCACCACGCTGCAAGAGTTCGACATGGAAATCATTCCCATGAAGCTAGTCAAAGGGTAGACATTAATGCAAACAATAGCGAACACAGACCCAAATTTGATAAAACAACAATATGTGCTGAATTCCCATGACTTACCAGACTGGTATGGTGATTTAAACACTTTTCTAATAGTTGGAAAGTACCCAAATAAGATGAAAGCTTCTCAGAGGAGAGCTTTGAAGATTAAAGCACAAAAATATATGGTACAAAGAGGTCTTCTATTCAGGAAGAACCATGATGAAATTTATTTGAGATGTCTAAATAGAGCTGAGGCAGATAAGGTGTTAACAGAACTGCATGACAAGTATAGAACAGGTCATGGTTCCCATCTAACTACGACACACAAAATATTGAGAGCAGGCTACTACTGGCCCACGATGTTCAAAGATATAGAGAGTCACATTAAAAGTTGCCACACCTATCAGCACAGCAGATGAGGGAAGAAATCAGGCCAACCCATTACAACCTATGATTGAATCAAGACCATTTGCACAGTGGGGCCTGGATTTTATTAGAGTCATCAATCCTCCATCTTCTACAGGACACAAGTTCATACTGACGGTGACGAACTATTGTACAAGGTGGACTGAGGCCACATGCTACAAATTCTCCACAACCGAGGTAGTTATCAAGTTTCTTGAAGAGAACATCATAACCAGGTTTGGAACTCCCTATTCATTGGTATGTGACAACGACCCTGCTTTCTCTTCTTTAAAGTTTTTTAAATGGGCATTTGAATACAGGATTGTTTTAAAGTTTTCTTCAAATTATTACCCTCAAGGTAATGGATTAGCTGAGTCTTCAAACAAAATTTTATTAGATATAATCAAGAAGCTGATTGCAAAGAGTCCTAGAGAGTGGAATACCTTGTTAAAATATGCATTTTGGGTAGATAGAACCAAGTTTAAAATAGCTTTAGGCACCACACCTTATCATTTAGTTTATGGGATTGATCCCATACTTCCAGTAAATCTGAGAATACCAATCTGGAAGTTTCCCAATGAGTATTTAGGCTTTGATAACCAAAGGGAAGCCATGATAGTACAAATGCTACAATTAGATGAGAAAATAGGTCAAGCCATCGAGAAATTTGCAAAACACCAAGCAGTAGTTAAGAGGTGGTTTGATAAGAGAGCAAGAGTCAAAACATTTAGGATATCAGACTTAGTGCTGTGCTGGGATAAAGCACATGAAAAGAAAGGGGAGCCATAGTAAATTTGATAAACTATGGTTAGGCCCATTGCAAGTCTCAGAAATAATAGGAGACAACACATTTAGACTAAAGACCTTGACAGGGGAAGATGTTCCATTACCAGTTAATGGACAACATTTGAAACACTACTTTCAGATTTGAGGTAAAGGGTAGTCCTTTTTTGTGTAATATAGTGTAAGTAGTGTACAGTTGTCTTTTGCTGTTTCCCTTTTGTAGGTTAGCTGTTTGTATAGTTTTGTTTTTTGTTTCTTTCTGTTTGTTGTTTTGTATCTATTTTGCTGTTTGTACAATTTTCTTTTGCTTTGTTTTTGTTTTCCTTGTACAGTCTATTTGTTTAGTTGTTTGTTGTCTCCTCAGCAGGGATCTTTTGTTTTTCTTTAGAGTATTAAGGAGCAAGATAACAACAATTGAAAACAGTATAAAATCCAGAATATTCAAGTTAATCATTTGCAATTTATGCATAACTTGCTATGACTGTCACGAATGTAGAGAGTTGTTTAACTTTTGAAATTTAGTATTCAATAATAGTGATTGAGAATTCAAGGAAGGTTTCTCACGATGACACACCTAAAATCCTTGGGTTTGTTAAACTTACCAGTGTAGATATTAGGTGAAAAATCTGAGGTCACCCTTGCTACCCTTACAATTCTCAACTTAATTTCAGCAAGTGCTCACTCCTTGCATCATAAAGTTACAAATTACTATATCTTGTGAAATTTCTAGCAAAAAAATCAAAATCAATAAAGTATAAAAATATAATAAATCAGATTATACTGAAAATCTAGATTAAGCCATCCAAGTAACTCTACTGGGGCTATGGATGCTCGCTGGCAGTGGGGCTCTACTTGGGAGAATTGTAACGATAAACTTGCTAGGGCTATAGACACTCGTTGGTAGCAAGGCTCTATCCAATCAGCTATGAGGGAACATCCTCAACTATGTAGGCTAATATCAATCACTGGTTTGTTCAACTGATCTTCAAGATGAGGATAATTAATCATGTGCACACACCTAAACTAAAAATAAAAATTCATGCATCCTTATTGAATACCTTAGGTCTCAAGTTGAATAATAATTTACAGGAAAGACAGTTAGAAATTATGGATTTATTTATTTAGTTTTCTTTAAAACTTTGAATTTAATTGTTTTGTTTGGTTGCTAGTTGTTGTGATGTTCACAATGCGCCCTATTTTACTCCTTAGCAAAATGAGGACCCCTGCTATGGCTTTGCTTTTTTTGCTTTTGTGTGTTGTCTGTTTGGTGGTAAAGGGAAAAGAGGGTTAAAATTGAAAACTTTGATAGAAATAGAGAAAAAATGTATTTTCAGTATTAGGGCATGATATGGTTGGATTCCTTGTGAAAAATGAGCTAGGGTTACTTTTTGAACCATCTTAAAATTTGCCATATTTTTCAAGTTATGATCATTTTGGTAAAATGTACATTCAGGTTTGTATATCGCTTTGCATATACAGGGTTGTTTGTATATGCAAAGGTTTTTGTTTTTATACTTAGTTGCATTTGCCTTTTGCAATCGGGTTGCATATTCATTTGATTTTGTATGTTAGGCCATTGTATGTTGCACATACAAAATAGTTTGTATATCGTGTAATGCATATACAAAGTCTCTTGTATGTTGCTCACATACAAAGTCACGAAATGGGTCTTGTATATTGGGTTTACATACAAAGTTGTTTGTATGTTCTTTTTTATATGCATTTGATAATATGTTATGTATACATATAGGGCAGACCCGAAAGCATCGTGAAGAAGAGTTAAATGGTTGTATATTTGGCGCTTGTATGTTTTTACATACAAGCGAAACATACAAGTTAAAAGATACAAGGCTCATTATGAACAAGCGCCAGACCCGAAAAGTCTATTAAAATAGCTTAAGTCTTTGTATGTTTTCAGCTTGTATATCGGAAGATACAAGGGTTATGTACATGCGGCAGACCCAAAAATTTATTGGACATAATTAAATCCTTGCATATTTTGTGCTTTGTATATTGAGGATATATAAAGACATTATGCAAGCCACAGATCTCAGTGAAGGATTAAATTTGGTTAAGTGCTTGTGTCAAACTCAAATGTACATTGAAAGATACAAGTACAATATACAAGCGCTATATACAACACAGACTTAAAGGAGTTATCAAACAATGTTAATTCATTGTATAGATTCTGGCTTGTATATTTCGAAACATACATTACACCTTACACATACACGCTGGAATCCAAATGAATCTAAACTTGGATTTATCCTATGTATCACATTTGAGTTGCATATCAAGAGATACATTGCAGATTCGGTAGGTTATAAATTGCCGTTTATAATAGCGATAGGTCTGAAGGTTGTATACAATGGTTTATGCATTGTTTTATATGGCAGAAATGAAAAATTATAAATAAAAGTTTAGTGCTTGTATATTTTATGTTTGTATATTGCGATATACAAATTGATATACATTGCATATATACAACACGGAATCGAAAGGATTGGAATCCGATTAAATGGATGTATCACATTCGACTTGTATAGCGGAAATACAAAGTTTTAAACAAAAAAGGGCCATTTTGGCCAAACAAAGGCGATCAGTCGAGAATTTTTTGGACTCGCCGATGAGTGGATATCACGCCAATGGGCGGGAAAAAAAAGATCAATAGGAATTTGAGGGCATTTTGGAGCCTGATTGCATATTTTTTTGGTCAACGATGGTTGACCTGACTTTTCTAAGCATTGTATATGCATTTTTGGATGTGATTTTCACGGATTTAGGGCCCGATTGATGTGTTCACATAGTCACGACTAGATTTGGTAGCTATTTTTCTTCTTGTAGGTTTATTAAATGATGATACTTATTGCTTATCCATTTTTGCAGGTTTGCAGTTGAAGAGGAAGCTAAAGCTTAATGGCGATGACATCACAGAGGAGGAAATCCAATTTCAAGAGTAGAGGAAGATAAGGTTGAAGGGCGAGGAAGTGAAAGGTCTTCAATGATGAAGGTAAAATGCAAATGGAGACATTATTGCAGCAGACCATAGAAGTTAATATTAAGCTGCTAGGGTTTCCAGAAGGGCATATTTCACCCAGATTTGATGTATGCTCAGAGATATTTTGGGAGACTTGTTCTCCAGCATTTATTATTGTAACCAGAGGTTTGAACCATTGCTTAAACTAGGGTTTTGAGCTATATTGAGGACAACCAAAATCTATATATTGTGCCTCTATACACTGTAAAACTTTACACAGGGGCTACATAGGAAATTTTAGAGAATAGCTAGCAATTGTAATTTATCTCAGCATTTAGAATAGAGGGACCTCTTAGTTTAGGAATAGAAGAACGAGGTCGCCTGTGTCTGCAACAAGGAGCGTGTGGAACATTCTGCCTCCTTGCTGTATCTGTAAAGCTTGTAAGTTTTCTGTAATTTGATCAATGAAGCTAAGAGTCATTCAGACATTGTAAATCATATATGACTGTCTGTTTCTAATACAATTGAATCTGGAATTCTACATCTATCTTCTGAGTGTTCTCTTTCTCTTCATTGTGTTTGAAGCATTTTCTCTTAGAGCTTGCAATTTTAGGTGTATGTTTGTGAAAATGCTCAGAACTTACACTTAGGGTTTTGTCTCTAGATTTGATCAATTTGCTGCAATACTTATATAGTGGATAATAGAACAATTAGAGCCTTTGGTAGAATGAATGATGTTTAGATTAGATCTTCCTAACTTTTCCCAACCCATCTGAAAATACTTAGCTTAAAACGTAGAAATTTGAAGGAAATTTGTCTCATATTTGAAAGAGCATGTATAACAAAGTTAAAAGTAGACAGTTTTCATAAATATTTAAGAGGAGAAAGCTGCAATAATTTAAGAAGACCATTTAAAAGCTTTGCAACACAGTAACACTTTTATGCAAAAGAATGAACAAACACACTGATATTTATAATCTTTTTGCATAAGTTTGTGTCCAGTTAACCAACAAGAAACCCTAAACTACATAAGGCCCCTTGAACATTACAGCTTCACATCGACCAACTGAATTTGCCCAACAGGTCAAGACCTGACCATATTAAACTTGGGATTAAGTGAATCTTAACTGATTCCTTCATATCTTTCAAGTCATTTTTGGTTCATTTTATGTGAATTTTAACTATTGTTATGACTATCTCAAAACAATCATCAACATATGTATGCTTTGTGTATGACGTGCGTTCTCTGTGCTTGTTAATATATGTATTGAACTTATTATTGATTATTCATAATTACTAGAATAAGAAAGATATGTATTTTTATCATGATTGTTGTGTATAATGATATATTTATTATTGTATAATCTCTATGAATCTATATGTATTTAGTAGAAACCAAGGGTGGCAAGATGAGGGAGAACTACTATATGATTCCTCAATAGGTACATCTCATCATCTGGATAGCGAAAGGCCACATGAGGCCAAGAAGGATGGTATATCCGCTCTTGAGCCTAGGGTTGAGAATCACTTAGGGCACCCTATCATACCCCCTTAGGTTTGGCTATTGAGTTGAATTGTACTGAATGCTTCATTAATCAGATCAGAAACTAAGGTGTAAATATTCTAACCCACTGTAATAAGCATCAAAATATACTACAACAATCTGACAGAAGGAAAGGATTGAGATCTAGTTTAAGGGAGAACCACTTAGGGCACTCTACAATAGTTGCAAATAGGGAGAACAGCTAAATAGACACCCTATTGCACTAAAAAAGGGAGAGAACAACTAAGGGAACTTTACTCTAGTTTCTCTTCCAATCCATATGTCAAAGGACTATTGAGAAAGTTAGAACTTGTGCATAATGATGAATATATGATTCTCTTGCAATAATAATATATTTATCTCACGAACTACATTGTAATGTTACCTAACTGATTGCAGGCTTCCAAAAAAGAATTAGTTTATCTTGTTCCTAAGTAAAGAAATGTATCCCTAACCATCTTATATGCTTGTTCCATTTGGTTTTGTGAATTTGAACAAAATAAAGATTGATCCAACAAGGGGACATTGCAAGTTGATTAATTGATATTTGATGGAATTGATATGTGATATTTCATGGAGTTGATATATTAATATTTACTTTTCCCCTAGGGTTTACAGTGTCCCCTTGAATCATTGTTTTCTATGAATCTTCTGAAAATTCATATGTGATGTCTAAGCCTATGGGTGTTATTGTATTTTGTGTTTATATTCTTTTTTATGTTGTGAAATCTAGTTTCTATGAGGACCTCCTAGTTCAAGGGTGAGCTTTGTTAGTATGTGGTGACTGATCATGTTATAGGGCTGTAGGTACATGAAACAAGGTAAATTTTCCCTATATTTAATAAAGGGAGTGCAAGGAGTTTTCCCTATATTTAATAAAGGTGTTGGCAGTTAATTTAGTTATTAGCCAACATGAAGAATCAACTTTTTTTAACCACCAAAAAGACTTGATAAATAAGCAGCTGGAGAATGTGAAAGGTTAGGAGTCACAATTGAGATGCGAATGAGATTGTAATGTATTTCATGTAGCATAGCAGTGGTTAAGTTGTAGGCTGCATGTTACTGGTTGTAATTCAATTTGATTTACTAGATAATAAAAACACTAGATGGCTATGTTTCTATGGATGTAGCTCACATTGGGTGAACCACATTAAATCTTGGTTGTTCAATTGTGTTATTCTTCATTGTTTTTTCTGTGTATTTAAATCTTCATCATAATTGTTAATTGATATTGCTCCTATCTGCCATTGAATTCCTAATTGACTTGTGAGCAAGTCTTATTGTTGGGAGGTAAGCAAACCTCCATTGACTTGGATGTGAAGCTTTGTTTTTATAAATTTGTGAAGAATTAAAAGAAGAAAAACTTGTGTTTGATGAAAGTCTTTTTTATATTTTGAAACCCTATTTTGAAGCCATTAAGCTATAAAAACACTCTTTTGAGAGGATGTGATTATTTTTATATTTTTTTTAGAATGAAGATTTATTTATTCTTTTATGTATGTAATAGTTGTGAAATCGGAGATCTAGAAAATAAATTTCTTTGTATAAGAAAAAAATATACTATTGTATGGAAAATTAATATAATTTTTTGTTTAAGATAATGTGCCTAGTAAACTTTTTAATGTGACCAGCAATGCTCGTTGGCCTAGTGGGGGTTTGAACTCTGGTGGCCGCCACTACGACCGAGAAACTTAACCAACAAACCATGCCCTTATCAGCAAAAAAATAATATAATTCACTTAAATGTTGTTTTAGGTATTAAAAATATATATGCATGCATCTATAGTCTTAAGTGTTTTTAAAAAATTCATAAACATTTTTATAATATAAAAAGAAATAAGTTTTAAATATTTTTAACTATTTGTAAAAAACAAAATGCAATTTCCTTTTCTAGATTGTAAGATATGATTTTTTCTTAAAAATTGCACCCCAAAAATTTTCTCAAAAACATCATTTCTGAGTCAACTTAAATTCACCATATCTCCTTCAATACTTATTGTAGATGTGTTGGGAATGAAATTGATGTGGTTGTTCATGGAGTCATTCAAGATTCCAACATGTACGTATAAATTTTTCTCTTTTGGAATAGTTGAAGATGAGGGTTGATTTATAGATGTGTAGATGATATTATAGATGGTTAATATTTAATTAAAATGGATGGCTAGGATTGAATGAAGGGAATTAAGACACTTTTGGGGCTATCATTATATGAATGGCTAGGATTAAAATATATGATAGGGAAATAGATGTTTAAGATTGAATTAGATCTTTGAATTTTATTTATTTTAGATAGTAATGTGATTGTTTGAAATATTTACTTATGGATGTGACATGTTTTAAAATATAATAATTATCTAGTTGTTATTTTATATCATATTATATTTAAGATTTATTAGTGATTCTCTAATTTTCAATATTAAATTATTGTTTAGAACTTAATTAATATAGTTGGGTGATTTAGTTTTTATTATGTATAACTTAGTTTTTAATTATATTAATTGTGAGACTAAATCAGTTTAATATTTGAGGGTATTAATATAATTTAAGTTTAATCAAGGTGTTTTAGAAAACAGTGATGAGTTATTAGAAATAAATTTATTGTTTTAAGAAGAATGTTTAATTTATGGCACATAGTATTGAAAGAATTTAATAAATATTGTTGATAATTTATTTAATCAAATAAAATTAAATTGGCCTAATAATATGGTTTGTTAGAAAATAGTTAAATAGAAATAAATAATAAATAATAGTTAAATAAAAATTTCTTTATAAATACATACTAGTTAATGTCTTCTAAACCCTCTATTGTTAAAATTTCTATAGAGGAATCAATTATAATATAATATGAAAAGAGAAAGGATGACTTACAGCTAAAAAAGGAAGCAAAGAATCATGGTGTAGGAGGATCGGCTCAAGGCAGAGCAAAGCATGGGAGTGATCAAAGTCAAATTCGCAAATGTTAATACCTCACTAATGGAAAAAAACCTATTAGCAAGATTTTTTGGAGACCAATTTACAATGCAACAAATCAAGGATTGGATTATGCAGGCATGGCTGAATAGCTCACCACCCTCTTTCCTCGCAAAAGGTTTTATTTTATTCTATGTATCATTTAAAAGTGAAGCAATCCACAATGAAATTATCTTGCATGCCCTGTGGAAGATGGAAAACACCATTTTGTACACACAGAAACTATGCCCAAATTTTAACCCCCTGGATTGTTGTCCTACAACTCACCCAATATGGATTCAAATGTATTGTTACATCATAAAATGTGTACACTAGCATTTTACACTTAGTTTAGCATTTGGTTGGACCTAAAATATTACCTTTATTAATCAAGACCTATTTTAACACCTTTTTGAGCATTAAATGATAAAATCTTGATCTTGATGAATAAACCTAATGAAATTAACTTTGGACTGGACTAAGCCCATGATATTTGATACTCCCCAGAGTCTATGGGGCTAAAGGCCAAGGTGCTCGAGCGCCTTGGTCCCAGTTGGGATCTTTAACCCCTCTTTTATAGTGTCATCTTTCGACACTTTCTTAGTTTATACTTGTTGGCCTTATTTAGTTCTATTTGTTGTAAGTGAGTGGCAATGCATATATAAAGGAGTTTTTCAATTAATTTTACACCTAAGGAGATGAATCCTAGAAAGAAAATTCCAAGTTTGCCATCATATGCTAAGGTGCTCTTCATGCTTAGAAGTATTATCTACTTGTGGATGTTATTGAAGTTTGTTTATAGATATTGAAGGAAGTTTCAAGCCTTATCTATCACTCTCCTTGTTGGTGTATGATCTTGAGTTATCTTTATCAACTAGGGTTTTACCTCTTGTGGTAATCATCATCATCATTTTCATTCATATTTCTATGATATATTGATTGATCTTGCCCCTTCCTTCCTAGGGAATGTACTCTTGGATCTAATCATAGCTATAGTGGAGGTGGAAACACTAGCATAGTGTTCAACTGAGGCAATCTCTTATATACAACACAACCTTCTTTTTTCCTTGTGTGCAGGTCAAAGAAACAAGTTTCTGAAGGTGTTTTCTAGGAAGAAGACAGAGCTTACACGTATAGGCCTAGTGATACCCCAAGATTATACTAAACCCTAATTTGGGTATTTGGTATTTCTACTCATAGATCCATGTTTTGATCTACTCCCTAATCCCCACTGTGGTTTTAGTTTTCTAAGATCTATTTTTGTCTATTAGTTATAAGCTGATCTTTGTCATCTAGGGTTTGGTCATTTGTCCTAGCTAGCTTGCTTGTCCTTAGTTGGACTTGGTTGACTCATCTATATACACAAAAGGGAAGAAACTGTATAGTTTGGCTGTCCTTCTTGAGTAGAAGCCAAGCTCAGTTTGTGTCCTAATGTTTGTAGAAGAGGGTTTGACCTAGTTTAACTCTTTAGGCTAGATCACTTTTTTCCACTAAACATTTTGGTGAACCCAAATTGTCTTGCACTTTTTCAACCTTCTTATTTCAAATCAGAGTCAAGTATACTACCATAGATCTAAGTGGGATTGAATTAATTAATCATTTTTCATACATACATAGTTAAATTATGCATAATTTCAAAACTAGGGTTTGTAAAAACCTTGCATTTATAGAAAATCTGGCTAGTTTTAAACCTAGGGTTTATAGATTTGAGGGTTGTTTCATATCTTGTTGCATTCATAGATTGTTAAAATTATTTTCATTTGTTATAGCTTGTCATTCTTTCTGGTTAAAACATTCTTGCACCCTTGAATTTGAATTTTGGAAAATAAAATTTTCATTCTAGATTTGAGAAAAACATATTTATCACTTTGTTTGCATGTTGTAAGGATAGATCATCATAGCATGAGTTCATTTTATGATTTTTGCATCAGATATTATTGTTATCATAGTAATTGAACATTTCATAGTGTCACATTGTGCATTTGAATATTTGTCATTGCAAGAAATTGTCGAAAAAGTTGCATTTTTAGGAAAGCCTAGTTTTTGTGAAATCTAGGGTTTGTGATTCATATCTTATTTCAAATTTTTCTTCTGTCATTTACATTTGAAATCTGATTTTACATTTCTATTAAACATCATAAATGTCATATTACATTGAACATTGAATATAGGAACAATTTGTTGTTCCATTTTGAAAAAAATATTAAAATTTGAGTTGGATTTAAGCATTTGCATTATTGATATCTAATTACATTTGAAAAGAGTTGAGTTTGAGATCAAGGATATATTATTTTCTTTATGTTTGTTTACATTCAAGAACAAAACCTTGATTCACTTAAACAAAAACTCAACCCCTTCTTTCTCTACATCATTCATTTCTTCTATTTGTGCACTTGTGTGTTACTAAAGCTTGTAGTTGCTTTATGAGCTTTGTGACTCAGTGTTAGAAATGAAGGTACAAACCACAAAATAGAAATATGATTCAAACCTTATTAATGTCCTCTAAATAATGTAGAATCAATGGAGATTGCAACAGAAACAAAACCCACTACACAGAAATAACATGCATTAAGAACTGAACACATAATATAGTATGTAACATGGAGAAAACCCTTTCGGGTAGAAAACTCCTCCAAGAAAAGATGCTCCAAGTTGTATTATCTTCAAATATGAGATTACATTACATTCACTTCCTCTTCTTCTTTAGTCTTCAATCCAACAACACCTGTTACTCTCAACTCTATCGATCCCTATTCTTATTTTCTTATTTTTAATCCCTTTATATATATTTGTTTATTATGATATTATAATAATTATATTAATATTTAATTTAATATTTATATCGATATTATTAATACTTATATTTATTTCCTTATAATATGGGTTGCCTTCTAGGGAAAGAAAACTAACATAATATTGACCATTAGATATGTGACCTATTGAAAAATGACCTAGATTTACAATGATAAAATATAAATAAAATTTTTCTCCAGGGGTGCTGCTCCTAAGCCCCAATGGGGCATGTGGCCCCTTGCACCCCTCATTGGTGGGACGATCTCCCTGGACCCCTCAGAAGGGGGAAACCCCCCTATGACCCCCCGTTGCAGATGAATTAGCATCAGGGACTGAATATAAACATGTGGCTGAAACACGATCACTGCTGGTGAAACCTTTCATCCCTTATGGGTGATTTATAAACAATAATAGGAATACTAAATTACATAGGATTTAAAAGGTTGATGGCACCTTAATCCTAACACATAGTGCCCTATTTTCAACACTCTTGTATTAATAAGTCTTTAAATTATGGGTTCTTATGCTTTGCATAACGATGATACCAATACATTAGAACCCTAAATTCCTAGTCCTATCACACAAGAATGTCAAACACTTATTTCCTGACATCCCTACTTCGCATCTTCCTGAAGCATCAAACTTCCATGAATCCATCAACATTGAGGAAATTGTGGCTCATGTTCTTGAAGCTCAAATTCAAAGATTGGATGTGCGGAGTTGGATAATTTCCAACAATTTGTAAGCTCAAAACACATAGCTGAAGAAGCCATCCTTGTTGTTGAGAGTCTAAGAAGTCTTTTTCTCTAAGGTCAAGAAGGATTAGAAGTCTTGTGTAGCCTTGCTCATATAGTGCATAACAACATTCTATCTACATCTAGTTATGTTGAAATCATTTCCAATGTCACTTCTTCTAATCAAATAGGGACTCAAGTGTCGACACCCATACCAACACTCCCTATTCCTACATATACTTCTACTATTTTCACCACTACTACACAAACAAGTAATAGTGCTACCACATGTGTTGGGTTATCCACTAGGAATCCTACTCACCATTATAGTACCATTCCATATAATTACATAAATTCCATACCTAATGTTACTCCACCTACATCTAAATCTCCTACCGCATTCCAGAAGGCGACTCATACACCATCACCTACTCCTTCCAATTCATTTCAATCTCTACCTTATTCATCTTCCGATGCTATCATAAACCAATTGTTGAAAAATATGACCTTCATGCAACAACAATTAGCTAGCATAAGCAATAGTCTACCTAAACCTAATATGACAACATATTATATCCATAGCCCTTTGTCCTATGCAATCCTAAGAACTCAAATGCTTGGGAAGTTTGAGACCCCTTGATTTTAGAAATATAATTGGAAGGAAGACCCTAGCAACCATGTGGCAGCCTTTACCGCTATGTGCAGTGATTTCTTCTTTGAAGATGCAATCTTGGAAAAATGCTTTCCTAGGTCACTCAAGGACACAACCTTAGATTTCTTTTTCTCACACCATTAAAACTTTACACAGCTACATAGTTAGCATCAAAAGAGCTTATTTGCATAGTTCATACTTAACTTCTTTGTATTGGAAAGTTGGCTTAATCAATTTGAACTTTGGCCTTTGATTAATGGCCCAAGTTGATCACTACAAGATCAATGACTGAGGACATAACAAAGAAAAGGAAACCATAGGGAATCAACATTTGTCATTTCACCTACATGAATAAAAATTGAAAATGTGACTAAGACCATGGTGTAGACATTGCCTTGAAAATATTCTAAATAGTTATGGTGGGCCCACTATACTTGCCACGTAAAACCACATGGCACTCCCTTATTTATTTCCACAAAGATATACCCCTCAAATAATATGTACACTCATATTTTTACCAATACAAATTGAAATGCGATGCTAGGTGTTCCTTCACATCCATTTTGAGCCACCACTTTAGCTCATTGAGATTTGACAATGATCAACAACCTACATTAATTAACACAAGATCAATAGCTAGGGGTGCAGTAGTTACTAGTGACTACCTTTTGTCACTTTGTCTATGTAGATAGAAATTGGACATGTATAATTCAGGCTACTATGAAGAGTTTTCTTGAATATAAAAGTTGAATAACTAAGATGGGCCCACCATGCCCAAGTAATTGGACAACTTGGTGAATTGTCACTAGTTCCTTATATGCAAGCCCACATGGTCACCTCCTAACCAAAGGGGTCATTGCATGCCAAGACAAATGTTTTGCAAACTATGCATCACTGACTTTATTAATGCACCACTTAATATGTTAAGTAGTGATGGGATCTTATGATGTGCATTAATTGACATGTGATCAACATGGCTAACGCTAAAATAGTGAGACATTATGTGTATATTGTTACCTTTTTCATTTTGCAATGGTAAATAGGCTTGGAACATGTCATTAGTGATATACAATCTTGAGGCCTTTAGAGAATAATTTTGTATTTTCTTATTCCAAACCCATGGGCTCATGATATGTGGCACTACTTGCTTACACAACTTTCTACTTGCCTCAACAAGAACAATAAAAAAACTACAATCTATTGACTTTAATTACTGTGGCTATATGACAAGTGAATAGATCACCAACTAGGCTAGTTAATGACAACCTACAAAAGTAGTAACCAGTCACCAAATAAGCACAGAAGAAACACTTAATTCATCGGCAATTGTTAATCACAAGTCAACACATCAATAGAACATAAAAATGTAGGCACAAAGACAAAGATTTTGACCAACACAAAGACTTAGGTGTCTTCACACCAAGCTAGACAAATTAGACCACCATTAACATAAATGAGGAGTTTGATAAAAACATAAAAGGGAACCCTATTCAAAATATCTTAGATTAGTTATTAGCATGAAGGTAAATAAAATAATGGAGAGAGCCATAAAAAGGTATTCTCAGATTGGGTGCCAACAAATTCATCAACTATATTTTTGCATCACTTGCATAGTAAAACTCTAATTTTGTTCAATCATCTAAGGGCTTGAATGTAATCAAAATATACCTAGTTCTTCATGCCCTTCCTTGAAATCAAGCCTCATTATGCTTTTCGACATAACCCCTTTTCAATAATTAATCAAAAGACTAAGGTATAACAAATTCTACAAGGCATGTCAATGTAGGACTAGGCCACACTAGACAAACTAAGACCACATAGCATGACTATATTCTAGATTGAACCACATGGTATGACTCTAATGTCATAAACACTAATCTCTTATCATCTCTATCACAATATTTTGAACTCTGTAACATATGAACAACTAAGAGCTATCAGGAAAAGATTGTTTTGTAAAATCTTTTGTTCCTTCAACATGCAAATGTGTAATTTGAGAAAATGAATGATTCAATTATCTCTCCAAATAATGTCTCTTCTTTTGTGGTAATGCATAAAACCTGTTGTTTAGGCTACTCTATCCATTCAAGTTCATCCTCTACTCATAGCTCTCCAACTTCCAAACAAAAAATAGAAATAAAAACAATAAATTCAACATTTTGAAATGGCACTCTAATTTATTATTAGTTCTTAAGAAAGATAATATAAGAATCATAGTCTTTTAACTCTTTATTACTATTTTTACTACCAAACCAATTACATGCTCTAACATTTAAATTAATATTTTCTTTTCATTAATTTCAAACTTTTTTATATAAAATATGAATTTCTATTAGGCCAAATGGTTTGGGGTCTTACTTACCCTTTCATATATTAAATGTTTTTCATAAATTGTTAAACACTTTTATTTTTTCATAGTTTACTCAGTAGTGGGAAGTGAATGAGAAGAAGCTGAAATTTTCTTCTGTAGTTCTATATATTATTGATGCCTTTAGTCAATAACTGATACCCAAGGATCTAGGATTGTATAGGTGGCCATCCTAATTGTGGACAAAGATTAATCATAAATGGCACCTAGTGACTACAAGATACAACACATCAAAATGTAGGATATCAGACCAAGGAAGAAGAAAAGAATTCATTGCATACAATTGTGTCTACCATCCTTGAGAAGGTGAAAAAGGATGAGGTCAAAAAATAAGAATTCAAGAGTCAGGTAGGGCAGTTAGCTACATACATCAATCACCTAGTAGGCCCTATTGATTTAGGTGCACTTTCTCCAATTATTCTAGCTATCCTCAACAAAGACAACCAGCAAATAGATATGGAAGGACTAGTCCTTGCTACCATTGCATGGAGAGATAACTTAGAGGCCTTGGGTAGTAGAGCCATTTGGGAAGATTTAATGTCTTATCACGACATCAATGATGAGGCTAGTGCAATGTCAAAATTTGAGGAATCATTAGATGATGAGTTGTCAATGTGGGATGAATACATCTCAATTTCATAAAGGATGAAGGGCATGCCTTCTAATGAGTTAGCCAAGCTTAGCATTTTTGACAAGAGTGATCCAGGTTTGCTATTAAAATGATTGTAGGCCACCAAGCTAAAGGGACCTCCCTAACTTAAAATTTAATAGTTCTTTACTGATTTATAGTGGACAATTGACAATGCTATTTTCTTATTAATTGGTGTTTTTGTTATAGAGGAGTGTTGGTATTGTGTGGGTCCCAACAATCACAAGCTTAAATTTAGTTAATAATTTCTTTGTTTTCAGGTAGGAAGCTCACCCTGATTCATTAGTTAAGGCCTATAAAACTAGCAGTTGTACGGGTGAACACGCAACAGTTTTGCCGATAGGCTATTTGTAAAGTAAATTTTTTACATTTTATTGTGTAATAGATAGCTATATAATATTTTGAGTGACTACATACTATTACTGTGACAAACTTCAACACAAAATTTGATGCACCGAGTGGATTGTTGAATAGATTTTGTATGTATAATCTTAAGAGGAGGGAATTTGTATTTTTCCTTTGGATTTATATGTTTTGGAGTAGATTTTTAGCCCCATGTTTGTCAAAGAGTGGAAAGCACTATTGAAACTTTAATCATATAGTGAAATCATTATTTTTCTCTAAGTAGTGTCATTTTGAAAAGTGTTAGAAGGTGGAGACCACATTGCATTATACAGTTTACCATGCTTGTTTTCTAGTGTATTTGTATAGTTGCCTCCACTGTTTTAAGAGTGTCTTAAAATGTAATTGATAACCTCTAAGTAATTTTAGCGTGTAAGGAAAACATTTATGGAAACAATATTGACCCATCTTTATTCTAATATTTGGAGATTTAATACTATAGAGCTACTTCAACTTTGAAGAGACTAGTTTAACAATGAGAAAGCTTAAGAAAAAACAAATGCAAGTACAAATGGGAAGCAGCAGCAGTTGGTTCCCAGTTGTCGCTAATCTTACAAAAATAATAAGAAAACCATGCCTTTATAGTCAATTAAAGAAGAATATCATTAGAATTTCATATCGAAGCATTATAGAACTTACATTAGCAAATATTATACATTGATTTATCATTTAGGCACTTTGCTTCACTCTACACACCAATAGTCTCCCTAGGGTGTTTTTTTGTACCAACTAATTGAGACATAAGTAGACTTTGAGGTGTAACATTTAACTTAATTTTACTGTATATTCATTAGTTACTCACTTTGTTCCAATTTTAAATAATCATTCTGCAATTATTTATGTATTTTTTATTAGATTATAAGTACAAATTCATCCCTTAGACAAGATCATATTTAGAGTTTAGTCTTTCCAATTAAAATCCATTTTCTCATTTTTCTAAAATGAATCAAATCTTACCGTTTGCTTGCACACAAAAACACTTTTTATTCAACATTTAGGATCTTGTATTTAAGGACAACTATATGTCATTAGTTCATATTAATTGATTATCAATATTGTAGCATTAGAATTTTATATCAAAGCATTATAGAACTTACATTAGAAAATATTATGCATTGATTTATCATTTAGGCACTTTGCTTCACTCTACACACCAATAGTTTCCATAGGGTGTTTTTTTGCACCAAATGATTGCAGACTTTCAGGTGTACAAACACTAAAAAGTAGAAGAGTAGAGGACCAATCTACATGGGAGAAAAAGAAAAGTGTCCCAAGATGACTCCAAATACAAGCCAATTCAAGATTAAAGTAGACTTTCTAGGCAGATCTATAACAATTGAGACAATATTGATTCAATAAAAGAACAATTAAGTTAAATTATTTTAACCTTCTCAATTTTATTTGCATAAATATGGTTTTAACTCTTTATTTAAATCTAAATATATACATTGTTTTATAGTAATTCATAATACCTAAGTGCGTAGTTTATGTTTACAAAGCACTAAATATATTATTTCTCACAATATTTAGTTATTTATAAACAAGTTAGAAGAGTGAGAAAACAAGTTTCTTAGTCTTGCTTTCCAATAAATTTAATTGGAAGATGTATAAGATGAAAAGAATGTAATGGAAGTTGTCAAATATTATATTCACTTTATAATAAATATAGAAATACAAATTTATGGCATTAGAAAAGTTTTTATTTACTTTGTTTATTATGCTTTTTGATATTTTATATAAATACAAAGATTCCAATAACATTTAATCAACAATGTCAAAAATATTATCAATTCCACATAAGATATATATTATTTTATATTGTGTACATTGTAAAGAAAGCAAATAATATGTTCATTGGTCTAAAATGATTGTGGAGGAAGAGTGCTTTATAACATGGTATCTTATTCATTTTAGAAGTCTCCCAATAAGATTTAATATGCATGTAAACCAATATTATTGCATTCATACACAATTTCTTATCTTTTGTTTTCAATATAAATGGTGTGCTCTTAAAATCATAATCTTAATTTTTGTTTTGTTTACTTCATACTAATTTAAACAAGTTGATGTTTACTTCATACCAACTTCAAAGTTTAGAAGAGTTCTAGGTCTATTAAAATGATATGTCAAGTTACGAGTAACATTTACTATGAGGTGATCAAGTTCCTCTACATAAGTAAGCGATGTCTCAAACTCATATATTTTTGTCCACTTCAATTTGTCCTTTATGGGCAAAATATTTGTATTTTAAAATCTAAGAAAAATAAAATTTAAAAAACTCTAAAACAAAAAAATTAGAACATTTTAATTGACTACACAACTTAAATAAATTATACACTTCCAATAACTTTCCATTTATTAAACTTCTAATTATACACTTCTAATAGAGCTTTCTTGTTTACAAGATATTTGGAGGCTTCATACTATAGAACTAATTCAACTTTGAAGAGAAGAGATCAGTTTAATAGCAACAAAGCTTTTGTTGCTGCTCTTAAAAATAATAAGAAAACCATGCCTTTATAGTTAATTAAAGAAGAATGCCTTTTGTAGAAAGTGTGTGCATATGTGAAAATAATATTCACTTGGCTAGAAATCAAGTATTCTGCACATAATTTTTTTAAGCAAAGTAGGTGTTTGATTTTGTATTTTAAAATCCAAGAAAAATAAAATTTAAAAAACTCTAAAACAAAAAAAATTGAGCATTACACTTCCAATAACTTTCCATTTAATAAATTATTTTATATAGTACCTTAACGAAGTCAATAAATGTACATTTAAAAAAATTGTCATTAAAATACTGCAATATACATCCTAAAATACAACCAATACAAAAAATATAAAAATAATTAATGAAAACAATAAATTTAAAAATAATCAAAATATTTACATTTAAAAAAATGATCATCAAAACTTCCTCAATATGATATGTGCAATACACATCTAAAACACAACCAACAAAAAAAATTAATGTGCTTGCGCCAAAATAAAGATATGGACAACTTTGGATAATCATCATTATTCTCATTTTCAAAAGTGTAAAAAAAGTTTATGTTAAGTTTATGGGTTAAGAAAGAAAATATTTTGATTTTTTGATTTGATATTTTTTTTAATTTGTTAATTATAGTTGAGAAATTGATGGACATAGAGTTGAGTGAAGAACAAATGTGTAGATGAAGTAAAATGAACTAAAATAAAATAATTAAAAGTAAATAAAATGACTTAAAAGTAAATAAAATAACTTCAAAATAATATCTCTTTAATATTAATATTTAATAAGAAACATGATATTTCCAAAATAAGGAGGTAAAACAAAGATATGATTTGTTAATTTGAGATATTTTTTATTTGTTAATTTAGTTGAGAATTTGATGGGTATCTTTGTTAATTTGAAATAATTTTTATTTGTTTTTGATAGTATAAGGCGGCAAAACTAGGGGCCGAACCCTTACAAAGTAGAACCCAATAAGGGCAAAAAAGGCTCAGAAGACAAAAAGAGCCAGAACTACTATAGACAGCTTACATACAACCAATATATAGCAAAAAGAAACTATTAGTAAAAAACCAGCTAACAAAAAGCTTATAAAGAAGACTAGGAAAGGGTGTCTTCCCATCCTTTAAAGAGAAACTCAAACATTCTGTTGAATTCCTAGCCCTACCACCATCAACACCATGAGTGAGGACTTTATGTTCCTACAGCCAAGAGAGATTAGCCATAGTCGGCCTACAAAGCATACTTCTAATGAATCTGCCAAGAGGAAAGACCCTGTTCTCTAGAAAATCTACCCACTTCTTCAACTGAATCAAAACATCAGAATGATTACCTTCCTCATTAACTTCCTCCTCCATACCATCTTCAGTATTGTTACAATCCTCCTGAATAAAATCAGGGTTTGCAGGAACCTCAGTGGGAGTAGAGTGAACATCCTTCCCGTTGTTATCATCAGTGCCAGTAGCCTCCACATGAGTAGTAGTAGTAGCTCCCACATCAATACAGTCACCAATGGGAGCAGAATTTTCAAACCCCTTATTCCCCTTAGTACCAAAGGTCTCCACATGTATTTCTTGCCCATCAATCTCCTCAACACCACCCGAATCTTCAATAACAACCTCTTGAACATCATCACTCTTGGACTTATCCTCCTCTTGAGTAGAGGCTTTAGAATTTATTTCAAAGTAATCAATCGGCTTCAACTTAGGAGCCGGTTTGCCAGCAATACGACCAGACTACCTAACAACAGCAAATTTACCCTCTAGTTTGACTTTTTTTCAAATTTCTTGAGGGTCCCTCCCTGACCAGATCCTGTTCATTCTGGGGCCTAGAATCCCCAATGTCCTCTTTCAAAAGGTTAGCTTCCATAGCAGAATTAGAGAGATGTTTTTTAAATTTCAATTTGGATTTGGTAAGAGGGGTTTGAACATTTTTGATAGTAGAAGATTTAGGAGTAGTAGAAGAAGGGGCACCTTTGAGAAACAGCTTAGGAGTAGTATGACCAATTTTCACGGAGGCAGTAGGGGTATCAGAAAAGGTTCAAGACTAGAGGGCTAAATAGGAGGGGACAAAGCCAAGTGAAACTAGTATAACCTATGGATAATCCCTTAATGGAGGGGAATAGGCTTTTCATCAGGATTTTTAAGCAAAATCTTCTTAACATGTTCAACAGAGCACTCAAGAGATGAAAGAAGATAGAAAGGGAAACTAATAGTAGCATTCCTTTTGAAGTGGTTTAACAAAGGAAGGTGATAATAATAAAACCTGGTGAAATGACCCTCCAGAGTGAAGTACTTCATCACCATATAGCACATATCCGCCCATGGTTCAGAAAGTATGGCTCTCACAAATCGTCTCTGATAGTGCACCAACTCCTCACCTTCACCAAGGAATAGTTTCTAGTTCTAGGCATCCAAAACCCTAGACTTCTTTTGTAGCTTCATACCCTTAGCAAACAAACCCATAGCCATAGAAGTTTCATTCTTTGAAACCTCAAAACTGATATTCCCAATTTGAGCCTTACGATTTTCCCATGATTGAGCAAATTGAATGGACCAATTTTCATGATGCCTATTCAAACACTCAAGGAATGGAGTGATACCACCTTCTTTACAATAATGCCAGACCAAGGTATTATCTTTAAATTCCCCATAGTTATTAGGTTCGGTTCTAATCCTATCCCCTCCCATAACAAAAAACTAGCAAACCCCAAAGAACTCAGAGAAGGAAGTAGAAGAAGTTTGAAAATCTCCGACCTAAAGGCTCCTAACAATATTGTGAAGAATTCAAGAGACTTTGATTACAGAGCAATGTATACTAAGGAAAAAGGAAATAATGTAAATACGAGCAGAAGTAGGGCAATCATTACACTGATAGCCCAAAGTTTTTATGCAATAATTTTTCATTAACCACCCATCCTTCACATGCATGCATAGCTATCTAAACTCACTCCAATCACTAGCAAAGTGTCTAATTAGCATGAGTTGTGTTAAAAGACAAGCCGCGTAGGTAAGCCAAGTGAAGTGATGTGTCATCATCATATGGTTACTTGCTCTTTTTGAATGATATCCCCAATCTGGTGCAAGATATTATGAAAATGGTGCCAACAATGCCAGTTTTGAAACTGTTGTCCAAAATTTGCCAGGCTGTTAGAAACAATGTTCCCTTCTCTATAAATATGAGAGAAGGAAATGATAGTAATGGCCTATATAAGAGTTTGAATATCAGACACAATGTCTCTAAGTTGCCATCCATACTCTAAAGCTTTAGTGATAGCATCAATAATAATTTGTGAGTCACCCTGAACATGAAGTTGGTGAATTCCCAGAGATATAGCCAACTTGAGACCCCATAAAAGAGCTGAAGCTTAAGAAAAGTTATTGGTCTAGTTCCCAATTCCTCCAGAATAAGTAGTAATTAAATCTCTTCTATCATTCCTTATAACTCCTCCTCTACTAGCCTTGCCATTTGACTTTGCAGCACCATCAAAATTTAGTTTAAGCCACCTTGGGTCTGGGGGAGTCCAAATAGTATTTAACCTTCTAAGGTGTTTGGAAACATCAACTGCAGGAATTTGATTCATAATCCCCCAGTTTGAAAGCATAAGGACCTCATGCTAAGAAAGAGGTTTATCAGTAGTTTTGATGTTGGAATTAGAAACATTTTCCAGGAGGGCCTTAGATAAAGAATAGAAAACCTGTGAAGGATTCCTAGCAGTTTCTCTAAAAATTCTATTATTTCTTTTTTTCCAAAGGAACCAAGAAATAAAAGGAATAATTTGATTCCATAGTTCCACTAACCAAGGATGGGATAGAGGAGGGATCCAATTAACAATGAGTTCTCTTATTTCCTTATTGCAATCCCATTGTAAGCCAAAATTCAAAAGGACTTTGCTCCAAATATCAGTCACAAATTCATAGTGCAAAACAAGATGGGAGACAAATTCTTCCTCTTTCCAGCACATGACACATCTACTAACCAATTGAAGAACCCTTCGCTGAAGATTGTCCAGAGTCAATACTTATTATGAACAGATGTCCACCAAAAAAAGTTAGCCTTGGGAAGGAGTTTGTAATTCCAGACTTTCCTCCAAATGTCATCCATAAGACCCTTCTCAATCAGCAAATGGTAAGCTGATTTAACTGAAAAAAAAAACCTTTTTTATCAGCAAAGAAAAAAAGTTGATCATTTCTAGGAAATAGAAGAATCTAGGTATTAAGAAGCATTTGTTGTATGACATTAGCCCATTCATTGAGATTAGAATAATTAGTATAGCATTCCAGTAGATTTTTCTTTTTTCTAACACCATGGTCTTGATAAATATAATGGCTAACTTTAGTGCCAAAAAATTGTTTAGCAAGACCAACAATAGCTTCATTTCCCATATGATTACAGAGAGGTCCATCCCCCAACCAAGGATCTTCCCAAAAATTGATGAGAGATCCATCACCATGTTTCCATTTAATTCCCTTATTAATAGGACTTCTGGATTTAATCATTTTATTCCAGATAACAGATCCTTGAGGAAGACCCTCCTAATTGAGAAAAGAATATTTGTCAAAGTCTCATAAGTAATTAGCCTTTATAATACATCCCTAGTCAGTATCCCTATTTATGAAGTTCCAAATAATCTTAGAAAGTTCTCTAGATTTGCTCTAGTTTGTCAGACAGATAGATCTAGGCATTTTGAATAATGATAAAAAGTAAGCAGGTATACCCTGAAGAGAAGCCCTTAGAAGCTACAATTTAGTCACACTACTCAAAAGTTTACCTTTCTAGCCCAACAATTTCTTTTGAGTTCTTTCAATGATGTTATGCCAAAAACTGGGAGTAACTTCCTTAGTAGTAGTTGAGGGAAGTTTAGTAGCCACACATCCAAGGATATTAATAATTTTCCTTTGAAGATCCCTTGGAGTATTAAAAAAGAAGACATTGTTTTTTTGAAAATTAATATGCTAACCAGAATCCATGGCATAATCATTGAGTAAAGATTCCCATCTTGAGGCTTCTAAAATAGAGGAAATGCCGAAAAGAATGGCATCATCCACAAACTGCTAAATGTGAATCAAAGAGAGAAGAATCTAGTTTAATCCCAATTAATTCTTTTGAGGTGATCTTGTTGAGGGCTGATCTACCAAGAGCTTCAACTAGCATAATAAAAAGGTAGGGGGACAAGGTATCTCCTTGTCTTATTCCCCTAGTGGGAGAAAAGAAACCCCTAGGAACACCATTAACAAGGACAGAGTATTTAGTAGTAGTAATAGATTCCTTGATAAGAAGGGATACCTTATCATTAAACCCAAGCTTCTAAATGATTTTAAACAAAAATTACCATGAGACCCAATCATAAGCTTTAGAGATATCAAGTTTGAGAACCATACCTGGGATGTGACTCTTGTCCCTAGAATGAATAGTTTCATGAGTAGTAATCATAGCATCTAAGATCTGTCTCCCTGGAACAAATCCCCTCTGTGAGGGAGAAATAATTTTGTCAAGAAGGGGTTGGAATCTAACAACCAAAAGCTTTGTACAAATTTTATAGATTGTGTTATAGAGGCCAATAGGCCTAAAGTCAACAAGCATCTCTAGATTAGGCTTCTTAGGAATAAGGACAATGAAGGTATTATTTAGTTGTTTCAATAATTTCCCAGTTCTTAAAAAATCTTTGACAACAGCAGTGACATCATATCCCATTATGTCCCAGAATTCTTGGAAGAAGAAAGGGAGAAAGCCATCTAGGCCCGGACCTTTGAAAGGGCCCATAGAAAAGACCACAGCATGAACTTCCTCCTTAGAGATAGGCTTTAAATAATCAGCATTGTCTTCTTTAGTAATCAATGAAGGATTTTTATTCAGAAGTTGATTAACAATCTAAGAATTTTCAACACTCGTACCCTGTTTAGATAGCAGGTTATGAAAGAAGCTGACAACATGATTTCCAATCTCCTCATCCTCAATAATCATTCTACCATCCTCCAATCTCACTCTGGAAATAGAGTTAGATTTTCTATGTTTTAGAGCAGAAACATGAAAGAAAGTTGTATTACAATCACCTTCCTTAAGCCATTGCACTCTAGATTTTTATTTCCAAAATAACTCCTCTGTTCATTAAATTCTTGCAATCTCTAATTAGATCATTCTCTAATTGTGTAGAAGTATCAGAAGTATCTCCTTTAGCAATCTTATATTGAATATCTGCCAGCTTCTTGGACAAGATCTTTCTCTGGGAAAAGACATTACCAAAACTATATTTATTCCAACCATAAACTTCTCTCTTAACATGCATCAACCTTTTAAAGAGTCTAAACATGGGAGTACCCAAAACCAGAAGTTGCCACCAATTAGAAAGAAGATTTCCAAAATCATGATGTTTAATCCACATAGCCTCAAATCTAAAGGGAAATGGGCCTTTCCTCTTCTGATTAGCCCTATCCAGAATGATAGGATTATGATTAGAAATAGTCTTAGGCAAAGCAACCAATTTAAGGGACACAATATTTGGCCAATTATTGGAAATAAGAAATCTGTCCAGCTTCACTTGAATCATTTGGTCCCCTTTCCTCCTATTGGTCCAGGTAAAATTTTGATTCATCAAATCAATGTCAAAATCCCCAAAGGAATTTATAAAATCAGCAAAGTCCAACATACTATCAGAGTAGTCTAAAATTCCCCTAGACTTTTCTGAAGGATATAGAGGGGTATTAAAATCCCTTGCCAACATCCAATAAGAATCAGGATGAGAATCAAGTTGATTAGCCAAGTCCTTCCAAAGATTCTTCCTTAGCACCCTAGTGTTAGGGGCATAAACATTAACCAGACTACATCAAAAGGAAGGCAAAGAAAAATCAATCACCAAATAGTGTTTGTTCAAAAAAGAAAGTTTACCTCAAATTTTGGAAGCATTGCACATAGTCACTATTCTCCCATAGGCACCAACAACAGGGCTTATGTAGAAGGAAGCCTTAGGCTAGATCCTATCAGCAATCAATTTGAAATTTTCTTCAGACATTTTAACTTCTTGAAGTAAAAGAATATCCACCTTGTGGTCAAAAACACAGTTTTTGACCTCAAATTGTTTTGAGGAGTTATTACGGCCCCTCATATTCCATGAAAGAATTTTCATTTAAATAACTTTCTGGAGTTTTCCAGTGTCTTTTGCTTACCATTGGCAATCTCCCTAGCTTCTTCTCTTTATCTAGTTTCTCTCAATGTAGGTCTACCTTTCATAGGATCCAAATCCTCATCAGCAGTCTTTTTTGGTTTACGAACTTTTTTCTTCTGAGATGTCCACTTCTCATGGTCACTTAGAGAAGCACTATCTGCTCTAGGTGAAACAAGAAGTAGACTAGATTGTTGTCTTGTAGAAGGAGGAAATAACCCTCCTTTGAGAGAACTTGAAATGAGTTTCCCTGGGGAAGAGTAACACATTTCTTGAGCTACAGAATACATATTGTCATTTGACTGCACTCTAGCTCCTTGATTAGAATCAATCTTAGTAGATTGGTGTACATGAACTTGAGTCACCAGGTTGCAAAGAGTGGAACATTTATCTAGATTCTCCTTCTCTTTGAAACATCCCATCTGGGTCTCCTTAACTTTGCCAACTTCAACATGAACCTCTTCAAAATTACCAACCACTAATTAGGTTTCCTTAACTTGATCCATAATCTCATCATCTTCCAAGTTTGGTTGTGAAACCTCATAAAGATGGAGGTTCTGTTCCTCAACATCCCTAACTGGCTTGGAAACTTGTGAAGCATCAAATGAAGTTTCTTCATGTGCATTCTCCTTACCAGAATGAGTAGATTCAATAGCAATGGTATCCTCCTTATTCTCTAATTGGGTATCCTTAACTTGATTCAAAATCTCGCCATCTTCCAAGTTTGGTTGGGAAACCTCATGAAGATGGACATTTTGTTCCTCAACATTCCTAACCAGCTTGGAAACCTATGAAGCATCAAAAGTAGTTTCTTCCTGTGAATTCTCCTTACCAGAATGAGTAGATTCATTAGCAATGGTATCCTCCTTATTCATGTTATCCACATCTATTTCCTTATTAGTATTTTCCTCAGATTTCTTGAACTTACAATGTGAAATGAGATGCCCTTTCTTCTGACATTTATGACAGTAAGTCATTGAATTCTCGTAAGTGATGGACTACCTCCAAACTCCATATTTAGAACCAATGTCAATTAACATGCCCAAAGTCTTGTTGATTTCCACATTTACATAGAATCTTGCATAAACAAAGCAAGATTTGGTGCGTGTGGAGTTATCAAGGGTAACAAAATGACCAAAAGTATTAGCAATGGAATTAAAAATAGTTTCATCCTAGTATTCTAAGGGAAAACCAGGTAGAGGAACCCATACCGGGGTAGTTTTATTAAGATCAGCACTAGGGTCAAACCCTGGTCTCCAACAACCCAATGAAAGTGAATGGGTACCATAAAGCCATGGTCCTCCAGATAAAATAGTCAACATGTCTTCTTTGCTGGTGAAGCAAAATAGGAATAGCCCTGACGCCATACCCACGACAGTCATGTTGTTTTTAACATGCCAACGATTGGAGACCCATTTGTGAACCATCTCAATGCTGGGTCGGAGAGAGAAGAACTTGCCAACCAGAGCAAGATCCATAGAAGCGACAATCGTATCCACCAGATTGTCAGGAACCACAGGGAAGACCCTTCAGCCATCTCCTTTTGGTGACAAACCACTGTCTGTCCATTATGAGGAGAGTCCACCTGTCCCGTCAGAACTTTTTTCCATTTGTAGGCCTAGCAGAGTCTGAAACAGGCATGGGACTAGATGTACTGCCAGCTACAGCACCCTCCATCCCCAACCAACACATAGAAATCAAACTATCAAAACCCTAGCAGAGCATTGTTTGTTTTTGTTTATTAGTTAATTTAGTTACATTATATTTCTAAAATAATGAGGTAAAACAAAGATATCATTTGTTAATTTGAGATATTTTTTATTTGTTAATTTAGTTGAAAATTTGATGGGCAAGATATAAACTTTAAATAATTAAATAATTAACGCACATCATGTATATATAGTAAATAAAATAGTTGTAATGTGAAGTAAATAAAATAATTTCAAATTGATATCTCTAGGTATTTTTTAGATAGATGTATTTAAGATATCTATACTAGTTATATAATGTTTAGATTTTAATTTCAATATTTATATATATTTAATGTTTTTAATATTTATATTTATATACATTTTAATATACAATATTATAGATTTAATATTATAGTTAGTTAAATATTTTATATATAATATTTTTTATATATTTGTTATTTTATTTAATATAATTTTTAATTTTTAATTGATGGAAACTCAAATACAAGCCTCCAAATTGACAATTTGTAGTCTTTATTATAAATGTTACCCATATTTTACAACCTAAGGAGAAGTTGTAGATTAACCCAAAGTAATAAATTCTCAAAGTATTTATTGCAAGCTAATATTTTAATATGGTTATGCCAATAAATAGTAAATATTCATAGCCAAATTTTCTTTTGTTATGAACTGAAAACATAACATCAGTAAAATTTATAATAATTGATTGAAAGGTCTTCATCATCTTAGTCCAATGCCTAATGATAGCCTAGAAAACCCAGACACTAATAACAACAACAGACATCTCAAATGCAATTGGAAATAATATCTTGGAAGGAGCCACGTTTGACATGACTGTTTGTTTGTACCTTGTAATCATTTTTGTAAAACCACATTCCACTGTATCTGGGTAAATTGAAGATTTCATTAACTGGTCAATCATATTTTTATATGCCTTACAATGTTCATTCCTTCCGTTATTAAGGATCCACAGGATGCACTTTTCATATTAAAACTGTGATTTTCATTAGAATCAAAGTCACTTGCCTTCTTTTATAAGCTAAGCCAAGAGATCATTGAGGAAGAGGGTTTGTAGTCCATCCCACCCATCATCGTTAAAAAGGGATACTAAGGTAATAGAGACTTGAGTGACTACTGCATTTGCTAATATGTAACAACCACCGCCCCTTGCTGCATAGAGTCCACCAGTTTGTTAGCTTCTCTGGAGCAGTCCTTGAACTGTATCATTGAAAACATAGGAATGAGGTTTCTTTTTCCCCGAAGGACATTTTTTTCCTTCCAATCAAAGGGTTTTCGCTTTGATCATTGCATTTGTAATGATTTGAAACTCACCTTTTATGATTAGGGAATCCACACCTTTTGAGATTGCCATTGTAACCCTTCAACAAGGCCTATTGCTTCCACTTTCTTATCTGTGCCAGCTTACAATTAGGGGTCATCCATTTGACCATTGCATTTGTAGTGATTCGAGGATGAGCTTTTATGATTAGGGAATCTGCATCTTTCACAGAGATTCACAGACATGGCAGCTGCTTCGGTGAGCATGAGTTTCATGACCTTTGTGGTGCTGCCAGCTTTTTCTGTTTTGTCCGGTCAAAAACAACCCTGCAATGCAATGGACAAAAACTTGTTCGAGGACGGAATAAAAACGGCGGAATTTACTGGCGCGTCCAACAAATTCCCGGCGACCGGAGGCTGACAACTTTCCGGCGTGACAAAAATTTCCACATATAAGCCTATCGGCTAAATATTAAAAAGTTTAACCGTTAAACCATCTCTTGTTTTTCACTTGATTTTGAAAGATCTCGTTGAGGATTTTAAGATTCTTATGCCTTCCCCAATGACGAAACACGTTTTCCAATACATTATTTAAATAGTCAATCCAACAACGGTACTACGGCATCTAGCATATTCAATACCCAAAAAAACGGTACTACGGCATCCAACTTCCTTACCCATTCTCCACTCTTTTTAGTCTACTAAATTTACTCTCTTTTTATTAGTTTACTAAAACTATTTTATAATTTAATAATTGTAAATTATAAAACTATTGCAAAGGTTTAAATGGATCATATTAAATTATTTATTTAATTATTAAATAAATGTATTAAATTTTTTAAAATATGGTGCCATATATTTTTTATTTAAATAATATATAAATAGTTAATAATTCAACTAGTCTACTATGGGGAAGTGATCTTATAACTTATGAGAATGATTTGACACTTCACAAATGGTGGTGTTTACAAATACCTTTTTGAGATTTTGTTGAATCATAAGGTTCATATTCTCCTTAGTTAAATCCCTAGCAGACCTCTGATAAATACTCTGATAAATCTACTATGGTGCTATCGTAAATACTCTATCAATCAAACCCTAATGTGGTTTAATGAATACTCTAATAAATCTGCTATGGTGCTCTCATAAATACTATATCAATCAAATCCTAATTTGCTCTAATGAATACTCTAATAAATCTACTATGATGCTCTCATAAATGCTCTATTAATAAAACCCTAACATGTTCCTTTTAGTAACTCTTAGATAACCTTTTCAAATACATGAGGGAATGACATTATATACAACCAAGATTACAAGTTAATAAAATGTGTGTAAGTCAACTCCCAATGGCTAGTAAAATAGTCACCGATAAGTACATTTGAATTTTGAATTCAAAAAAAGAAACAGATTAAATCTACAAATGCATAACTGCTTAGATTTCCACAGTCCATAATATTAGATTTGAATGCTTCTACATTTAATTATGTAATATTTTTTTCCCAATCAGCATTTCAAAGTGATCTAATCAAGAAAGAGAATGTAAAATAGTAAATTGCATACCACAACTAACTAAACTGATAAATTGCAGACCAACCTTATTAATTTTCATTATTACAATTATATAAATCTAATAAAATTATAAAAAAACACTGTCAACTAAACTTTTTGAAATTTGGTCAAAATTATTAATTTGCTATAATTAATTGTTATATTATTATAAATATAAGTAATGTAAAGCTGTTATAACGAATTGGTGTGTTATTATAAATGAAAATAATATGCATGTAATAGTGTAAAAATTGGCTAGCCAAAGTATGTGATGATTATCACATGGGTATTGTAGGGATTTGACAATCATCACTTGAATTCATCACACGCACTACACTTTCAAAGGTGCCACATAATTTATCGGCCCTATAATATTTCCTCGTGTTGTTCTCTTCTCAGCATCAGCTCCCCTTAAAAAACTGTTTGTCATATTGTGCCCTATGTTCTTTTTGGTCCTTCCTGTAAGGACGGTGATATTTTGGATCTCTAATTAGATTTAGATTCGTGACCATTTTTATTCAGGTCTCTGAGAATCAAATCTAGCCATGAGAAAAAAGACATAGCCTCGTAGGTCTCCAGTGATGGTGACTGGTTGTCATTGATGTCAAAAAGGTTGGTTGATGAGTGGTCTTGCAGAGAATGTGGGATGCAAAATGTTTGATAGAGTTGTGTTTGGTTTTGTGCAAATACTTCATGAATAAATCCTCAAGGATGGTGCAGTTTTTAATTCAGGATGTCTTCAAGTGGCAGTGATTTAATACAGAGACAATGTATTGTTTGTTTCTTCTTTTGAATCCTTAATATCTTGTGATGATCACATCATGTGAGTCTTGCAGATGGTTTGGCCTTCTTGGTGCTTTAGAAGTTGGTATGTTGATCATGATGCAAAGTTGGTTGACAAAGTAAGTTCTCAAGGTTCTATCAGGAGTTTTGCATCATAATGATACTCTTATGAAATCAAAGGTATGGTGTTGTTGGTAAGAGATCATTGATTTTGATATTATCTTGAAGATAGTATTGTTATGCATATCATATTCCTGTTGGCATTTCATACCTACTATGCTCCATGCCTATTGCCTATTGGTACTCCTTGTTCTTAAGTTTTTTATTAAGGAGGTATGGCTGAAAGTTATAATTGAAGTCTTAAAAGATAATTATCTTGCATACTATACCTTCTTTGCAGTGTGAATTGCTCTTTATGTTTTAAACGAAATGTGACTTGGGATTGCAAGTTTATATCTTAAACATTACCGCTTGAAGGGTTAAAGTTCCGTGGGCAACCGACCCTTTCCTTCTCCTCACCGATGGCACAAGTCTCATATTATGGGCTTTCCTTCTCCTCACCGATGGCACAAGTCTTATATTATGGGTAATGGCGGAAAAAAATAAATCAAATGTGAGTGCTTAAAGTCCGGATGCTTTTCTAAGGAGAGTTTAACTTGTAAATAGCTCAAGTTTATAAAGTATTGGCATTGAATGTGGTGAGCGGTCATCATATTTTATAAAGTTTTGAAGATTTTTTTAATACATCGAAACCTTAAGAGAGCCCAATTTCTATGAAGGGAAATAACATAAGAGGAAAGATTGCTTTATGGTATACACCGATTGGGGAGTATAATTTATAGAATGCATCAAATTTTATGGAGCCCGATTCTTTCAAGTGTATTTGTTTTGAATATGCTTTATTCAAAAAGCTAAAAGCCTGATTATTATTAAAAGAGTTTGGATTTAAAAAGAAGACCATGGCTTGATTTTCTAAGGCATCATAATACAATGTGAAGATATGGTCAAATTTGCTTGGAGCCTGTGAATTAAGCCATTTATGGCTTTATTTAGAAAGTTTATTTGTTTTTTATCTCCTATTTTATTGAAGGCTCTTAATGTCATTCTTATTCTAGAATAGAATGAAGATTATATTGCTATTTTTGCAAGAAACCTTTTGAGAGATTTTTTTTATTATGATTGAATTAAGAAGACAAGGAAGGATATTTTTTCTTGGAGACTTCATTTCTTCATGCAGATGGACAAAGAAAATGCAGAGGAAGATAAAGGTTAAAAAGGCAAATTTTTTGAAGAATCATTTTGCACAGAAGATGAACAATTTTTTTGTTTTCTTGAAGGAGATTTTATTGGAGTTCACAGAATATGAAGAGTTGGAAGAAACTTGTTTTGTTTGGATCTGGATTTCTTGTAGGTGGATATCAAGAGAGATATTTTGTTTTAAAAAGATTTGTGAAGATGAAGAGTTTTTTTTTGGGGAGTTGAAGATATTATTGCAGGAAAAAGAAATTGAAAGGTCTCAAATATGGAAGATATTTTTTTTATTTGTGACAGGGGCAATTTGATTTAAAATTTATTGAAGGTTAAATGATATTTTTGAATAAGATTCTTTTGTAGGAATATGAAGGATCTTGCAAAGTTTGAAGAAGAATTTGAAGAGATTATTGAAGAATTGATTAGGCACAGAGGAATATGAAAAGATTTTTCTTTGTAGGTGGAAGGACATTCAACTTGTATAAAATTGTTTTTTAGGTGCATTGATGGTATGACTGTAAGACAGAGAAGAAACATACAGAGTATGTAGTACACAGGATTGATTTTGAATATCTGAGTTTGTATATAATTTGGGTTGATAAAAAGAATGGCCATTTGATAGATACATGAGACAGAAGAAATGTTTTGTATTGAAATAGAGAATCCCTCTGAGTTCTTATTTTTAGTTTGTTCTGTTTTAGGGGTTGGTGCTCCTTGAAGCTGGTGCTTCTAAACATTGTTGCCAGTGAGGCACACAGTATGCCAGTGAGGCTTGTAGGTCAGTAAGACCTTTCAATTGTCAGTGAGACGTAATATTTAGCCAGTGAGGCCTTGTAAGAAGTTTTTAAAGTTAAGCTAGTGAGACACTTCATGAGTGGTTTTTCTACCCCGAGAGGGTTTTCCACTCCAGAAATTTCTATGTTATAATTTGTCTCTATGTGTGCATATTTGTGTTTTGTTGATAAGTTTTTGGTTCACATCTTTCACTATCAGTCTTGTGCATATGAGCTCAACAGATCATTAATGTCTTTCTTTCTACTTGTCTTGTAAAGCTTGCAAAAAGTTAAGAATTTACACAACACTGATTCATGCCCCCCCCCCCTCCTCCCTCTTAGTGTTGTCATTGACTCCTACATCTAGACCTTGAAGAGTTATATGGTCACTATTGTTCTATTTTTCATTCAAAACAGGAACCTCCTCTCCAATCAATAAATTCTCTCAATCCAGTAAAAGAGCATCTAGAGGGTAGAGAACATTACAATCAATTGCAAGGGCCTCATATTGCAGACATTTCAGATTTGGCTAACCCAAATCAGGAATCTCCTCTCCAATCAATAGCTTCTCTCAATGCAGTGAAAGGGCATCCAGATAGTAAAGAACATTACAATCAATTGCAAGGGCCTCATATTGCAGACATTTCAGATTTGGCTAACCCAAATCAGGAATCTCCTCTCCAATCAATAGCTTCTCTCAATGGAGTGAAAGGGCATCCAGATAGTAAAGAACATTACAATCAATTGCAAGGGCCTCCTATTGCAAAGATTTCAGATTTGGCTAACCCAAATCAGGAATCTCTTCTCCAATCAACAGCTTCTCTCAATGGAGTGAAAGAGCATCCAGATGGTAAAGAACATTACAATCAATCGCAACAGCCTCCTATTGCAGAGATTTCAGATTTCGCTAACATAAAAAGATTGATGGGTTGTATCAGTAACAGGTTAAAGTGTATTTTATGCTTCCTATTAGGGATTCAAGTCATCTCTTTGTTTACGTTTTTGTGTTCTTCTTTTCTTTTATCTTATAGAAAAGAAAAGGGTAATACTTCACAGATTTAGGGTATCATTAGGACATTTATTCAGAACAATGCTATACTTCTGTATTAATTGGTGACTATTTCTTTTGACAGCCAGGATAGTCAGGTTAGCAATCACAACGCAGGTATATCATCCTCCTCTTTTTATTTTAAAAATCTGTTATGTTATGTCTTTTGGTTTGGCTACTGTCCTACTAATAGATGTGTTTCTCTGCCTGGGTTTGTGCTGTAAATGTAATAAAGGTGTGAGATCTCACACTCTCTAAACGGTTATGATTTTCTATTACCTAAGAGTACAGGTTTTCTATATCCTCTATTTTAGGTCACTATTTAGAAGACCCAATTAGCAAATCAAATGATTTATTGGATAGAAATGAAATTTGTGCAGATGAAAATAGAGGAGTGGAGAATGTCAAGCAGCCTACTCAATATCGGATAAGGAAGATAGGAAACATTCCCAGATCTGTAAGGGATTATCTGAGAATGGCAAGAAGCAGGATAAGGAAGATAGGAAACATTCCCAGATCTGTAAGGGATTATCTGAGAATGGCGAGAAGCAGGTTTAACATAGGAAACATTCCCAGATCTGTAAGGGATCATCTGAGAATGGATGCAGGTATATATGTTCACCTTAAAAGCAGAAGAAACGACAGTAATGTATGTTGACCTTAAAAGCAGAAGAAACAAAGGAGATGGCTCAAGAAAAAGAACATCCTAAAGTAGGGAAAAAGAAAGAAGAATAGAGGCATAGAAGTCTGTCAGGAATGTCCGGCCGTAAAGATTCATTTAAAACACAGTTTTGTTCAAAAATGCGGGAATGAAGAATTGCAAATATTGAGGAACCTCTTGTTTGAAAAATTTGGACACAATAGCTAGTGAGAACTGCTCTGGTGCTATATCTTAATCTAAGACTTGATTTTGTATGCTAGACAAAGGATTTGATAAAGGATTTGATACATATATGTGATTTTGAAATCTTTTCTAAGTTAAATATTTTATTTATGACGGCCTCTATGCTAACAGCTAAATGTTATTGAAAAAATTTCATGATCTGTCTTCGTTACTTCTTGATCATGATATCTAACTTCGATGTTTTAATTACCAGTTGGTGAGATGTAATTGCACAGTTCATTTTATATATGCAAATAGATTTTTTTTAATAAATTAATGGGTTTATATACCTTTGTATTAATTCAGAGGAATATGTGTATATCCACAAGTAATGCAATTTCCTTGGGTTCATCCTACTAATCTTTTATTCATTAGTATTTGCTTCTATATATTGACCTTACCTGAGGTTTATTACACTCACTTATACACCTACCTCCATATAGCAATTAGCTACTTGGTTATGTCCATTTGTCCAAGTAAGGTCATTTTAGTGGGCATGGGGTCCACCTAGACACCCTTTCCTTTTTAAAATTCAAAATTAAAATTTAGTCAACTAAGCTCCTTTATTTTCCCTCTTTGAGCCAACCAAGTACACATTTGGTGAAATTTGATGGTTTATGTTGACATTCAATGCACTCTTTCTAATCATCCAAACATCATTCAAAATGCTCTCATATTAAAGCATTAAAAGAGCAATCAATAGGGACACATTTGGATTTGTTACGTTAAAAGGAATAATGATTTTGCATACATCATCTAAGTAGGTTTGCTTACTAGACTTTCCAAATTGATACACATTTTTTAGGGTTGACCTAGTAGAACTTGTCTTCCTATGACGAAACAACAACCCTTCCAAGATATTTTTAAATACTACAATCCTCATGTACTAGGAGAGAGTAGAGAAAGTGTAGGTTTACCAAGTGGGAAAAAAATCACAATTTTACATTATGTGGGATTAAGTCTGATCCCGAGGATAAATCCTTGACTACAGGCATGCCCTAGACTTACAAACTCAACCTTTGAAAAAGTACAGAACTAGTGTAGAATTTAAGGCATTCTTCTGACAAAGAGATTGCATTTCTAGAACCAAAACAATGCATATTTTGGAATCTTCTTGAATGCCATTTTTTCTTCTATCATTGAGCTATGTTACCCTTCTATGGAATTTACTTTCCTAAAATAGATGTTGCAAATTATTAGATTATTAGTCCCTATTGTTATTAATTAATCTAGGATAATTGTGCTTATGTGTATGTATGTAATTAGATTAGCTTAGACTAAACATTAGTGAAGTTCATTTTCTTTACTTTTTTGGTAAACCCATTCAATCCTACACTACCTAATCTTCTTTTTAGGTTTTTATGATGAATATCACAATTTCTATATTAAATTATAAAAGTACAATAAAGTAATTCACATAAAAGATAGGTGGAATAAAATATTCTTTCTATGGTTTTTCATTACATTAGGGATTTTAGATACGCAATTTTCTAAGTTTACATCTTATTTTCATATTTTATCTATCTTTTACACATTTGTAGTAATATTTCTTTTGATGGTTGGTGCTTATTTAAATATACTTTATATTTATCACCTACCCTACCACCCTTATTATGGTTTTAGGGTTTGTTTTTTTCACTTATTTTTAGATCTTAATTTACCTCTAATTTTCATGATCATTTTGATTTGAGATTTCTTTACCATTGCCATATTATTGTTCATGCCTATAAGGAATGCGTGTTTAAACACTAATATGGCTACCCATATTGATATCAATGATATCTCTGATGATGGTCATATTGAGATCAAATTTAGTGACCAATAGGATTATGACCATGGTACACATGTGGCTTAACAAGATATTCATCTCACAACACAAGTTTTGATAGATGCATTTCATTAAGCCAAATCCCATCATCAATTAGCAAACATCGTATCTTTTATATGGCATGATTGGGATGCCCTCATGGCATAGAAAGTTAATAAGATCTTGGATCCTTAATGAATCTTTCTAAAAGTGTATCCATCAACCCATATTCCTCTTCCAATCCCAAGCGTACAATCTTCATAGCTTCTACCACCACTAAAACTAGTGTTATCCCTCATAGTTATTTTGTCCCTAACTCATTCCCTTTTGATTTTAATCCCCAATATGGCCTTCCTAATTCTTACACTCCACCATTCATTACCTCCACCAATACTTCCATCCCTTCTAGCATTCCATCAACAAATATATCTATTACTTCCATATCTACTACTATCGCAACCTCTACTCATGCCACTTATACTATTTTTGTGAGGCCCACTTCTCCTCCTAACAACATCATATTTGGACAGACACGTATTTTACTTATAACACTAATAGATTCCTAATATACTTTCTTATGATCAGACTATGTGGACACTTATACTATGTTTATAATAGTAGTTGATTATTTGCTTGGATGATGAATTGGTTAACTAATGATTATGGACTTGTTTACATTATCTATATTCGAGTATAGAATTCATATTTATTATTTTGTACAACTTGGGTTAATGAAATTATTTGGCCTAATCACGTTGATGTGGTAGCACAATGTTGAGATACCTTACCCTCAACTCTTTGAGGACTCCTAAGAGGAAGTCTAATTTTAGGGAAGGAGGATGTGAGGCCCACCCTTCTCTTGTAATTTTATTTGCACTTGATAGACTTAGATCAGATATTGGTACTCATAGAGTTACACATATATTACGTTTGGATGTTGATTATGATAATGGATTGTATGGATATCGACACTATGCTTAACATAGCTTAATTTTCATGAGATCATTGTGATGATGATGGTTTTAGTTTATTTCTTTTATTTATGTGAATAGTTCTAGAGTACTAAATTTCCTCTCTAATATCATGATTTGATCTCAATTATATTATGATGAATGTTTTTTATTAACGGGGCAAAATGATTTTTGACACAACCACGAAACTTGAAACAGGTTTTGAAGGGACTTGAAACCCTTTACAACTAGACGTTGTCAAACAAAATAAACATAGCTAAATGACAACAAAAAGAAGCCCTCAGTGAACCCACAACAACAAGTTTTGATAGGACCCTAGAACCTAAAACAAACCACCAAACATTAGCATACCCAATGATGACCTAGTCAGAAATAGAAACAACACTACAACCAAGAACACAATTAATGAGAAGACTCACTAACACCAACCACAAAGTAGGTTTCGAAGGGACTCAAAGCCCTATATAGACAAATGTTGTCTAACAAAATAAACATAGCCAAATAACAACAAAAAGAACGCCAACAATGATCTCACAACAATAGGTTTTGATAGGATCTTGGAGCCTTAAACAAACACCCAAACAATAGCATACCCAATGCTGACCCACAAAAAAATAGTAGCCACGCTACACCCAGGAGAATAGTTAATGAGACAACTTCTTAATTCATCTCCATCTTGGTCAAAATGATCATATAGCCAAAACCTAGCCTCCAGTTTGCAAATGAAAGCCCTCTTTTTCTAAAACACCATAGGTAACATAAACTCCAAGGTTTGAGCAAAGAACCCCTTGGTCATAGACCATCTTTCAAGGAAACCCATTTCCTTCTGGTCCAGGATCTAACTTTAGAATTCATCTCTTTCTTCACCAATACAATCTCATTGTTAGAATAAGAGACCATAGGCCACACAATCTCCTAGGTTTGAAACCCCTTGGCCATTGCACATCTTTCAATGAAACCCTTTTCCTTTGGGCCTAGGATCTAAAAAATATCAGATTAGGAACCAAGAAACTTACCTAGCATGATGGTGGCTCCACCACTAGATACCCAGATAGAGTTAGATCAGTCAGTGGGACATGATCCAAGAAACTAACCCAACCAAGATTTCTCCCACCTTGAGACCACTCAAGAAATAAATGAGATTCCATTGAGGAAAACCCATACAACTTTAAAACCATCGTTGGGACAAGATTATACTTGTTCATCCAACCCTCAATAGGGTTGAACAAACATCCCTCATACACACTCCCCATCACACCTCTTTGCTACTTCTCACATAACATATAATCACTAGGATTCCATTTTCTTCTGGCCCACAATCTAAAAACATCAATATTGGGTTTGTTCTCAAACAGGGAAAACCCCCTCTTAAAGACAACTTTCTCAACAATAGTATCAAGGATCTGAATCATCCCACCCAGAGTCTCACCCAAAGAGAGAGCAGAGGCTAACCTAGATATGTCCAAATCCTAGATTTTATGGCACTAGGGAATAGCCAGAAACCCCAACCCTAAAACCCCAACACCATCATGTTGAACACACTAGGATACTAAGAGGGGGGTGAATCAGTATCTAAACAATTTTCACTTTTAACAACTTCAACTTACCCAAAGCAGATCAAAACTTAATTATCATAGCATAAACATGAATATGAAAGATTAACACAATGCACATCAACACATAACAACAAATATATGTGGAAAATACTAGAAGGGAAAAACCACGGTGAGGATTAACTCATAATATATGAAGCTCAAATAATAACTTTGTTTAAGGGGCTTTAACCCAAGGAAGTTGCTACTCCCCAAGTAACTTTGATTTAGGGTCACTCCCAAGGAAGCTTCTACTCCCTGATAACTTTATTTTAGTGTCACTCTAAAGGAAGATATTACTCCCTAAAATGAGAACACACTTACAAAAGATTACAGTATGATACTCTTTCTACTATCTGAAAATTGACATTGAAACTCACACTTTTGATGATTGCACTTCTGCCTCTACACTCTTCCTTCTAAGGATTGGATCAATTAGGCACACTCTATGCTTGAACACTGTCACAAATATGTCTTCAATTTGAATCCGAACAACATCAACAACATTTTCTCTTTCTCCTTCAATCGCACATCAATAATGCATTTATTCTGCCTTTTATCTGCTTGCAAACTTTTTAATCATATTGCAATCACATTTCACCTCACTCACTTTGATTAATTATTTATACATGATATTATATTGATTACATTGTTTGTTAGCCAGATATGTCATAAAAAATACATTTACAAGTTAGCCAAACAACACACAATATGAAAAGTGTAGAAGATAGGTCCCAAGTGAAACCACACATTACACCAGTAGAAGATCCAAGCCTTGTGGACATTAACACTTTCTTAACTAGGTCCAAAACATTGTTCATGGCATCAAGCACCAAGGAGTTACATCCACACACTCCGCTCATTTGGAAATAGGACAGCTTTAAGGAAAACACATGAAGGCTTGAAGTATAATGGCCACATAAACTTGAAAACCTTGTGTGGTACTGGAAACAAGAAAGATCTTTGCAAAACTTTTCCAGATGAGTCCACATGACTCATAAAATATCCTCAAACACACCTTTTCCAATGCACATCAAATAATTGTGTCGCACAACTTCAATCATTAACTCTGAGAACAATCTGTCATCCGCAACATATTGCAACACCCTATCATTTGAAAAATTGAGTTGTGGACCTCCAAGAACCTTAAATACGCAAGGAGGCATGTAATACACATCTATAAACATGTCATCAAAACTGCAAGGATAAACATTGATTTGCAGACGAATGCAAAGCATTCCATCAGGCTTTCATCAGTAGCTTACTCTGCAAGAACACATGTTGGTACTCTGTCATGCATAACTTTCACAGTGGAAGGACAAATGATCTGAAAACTTGGAATTATCACCTTTACTGCATCCTGAACAAAATTCTAAAATTGTATGGCCATATCTACAAATGTGGAGGAATGTAGAGCATTCCATTGTCCCGCACATAACATCATCACAGAAGTGACACTGTCTTTAAACAATCAATTAGAAAAACACTCTTCTGATAATGCAATCATAATAGAATTTGGAACAAACATACTATAGGCCATCAATAGCATCAACAACATGTTTGATCTTCTATGTGCTTCCAATTCTCATCGAAATATGGACTACATCTTCTCCCTTCTCTTGTTGGATGGGGCATGCCATCCAACCATGAGTTGTATGTTCTTCTCTTGCTCTTCTTCTCTTGTTGGATGGGGCATGACATCCAACCATGATCACCGTCACATTGCCATGATAGTGTTGACATCAATGACAACCTAGTGACAGTGTTGACATGAATGACAACCCTAAGAACCATGTGTGTAACACGTCACATGTATTATCTCTAGCACATGCACTCGTAGCTAACACCTTATCAGTTGCAACTAACTCCAAGCATGCAGTCACCTTGGTCGACCTCTTGAAACATGTCTCTATAATTTTTGTTGTGCAGAGGATGCCTTTGCAACCACTAAGGCCCTGAATGGATGAAATACCCAGATGCACAGAGCTCAATGCCTCTGCCATGATAGAAAATTGATCATCCTCAGCACAGCTGTAGACACCCGCTTCCCCATCCTAATCCACATCACCCTCTCCATCCTCCTCTATGCTATAAATACCAGCGTTCCCACTCCCACTCAACATCCTCCAGTGTTAGGGTAAGTTAACCTTTATGATGAATGTTAATGCTAATCTAATTTTTATTTAATAGTGGTAACAAGAATGGAGATGTCTGACATGGTGAAATTTAGAAATAAAATTGTGAAATATTATCATGTGATAAATATAAATATAAATTATATATATGTAATTGTGTTTGCTGAATTTAAATTATGATAATTGTTTGATATTTATAGATTATCTAAATTATGGATTATCTATAGCATATGATATTTTAAAATATTGTTAATTATTATTTAGGCTATTTTGTGGAATATATTAATACTTGGTTGCAAATGTGTAGATTATCTATAGCATATGATATTTTAAAATATTGTTAATTATTATTTTGGCTATTTTGTGAAATATATTAATACTTGGTTGCATATGTGTAGGTGATTTGCATTGCCAATAAAAATTTAGAGGTCTTGAAGAAACCTTTGTTGTGATTCTCTAGTGATACCTTGATCTTAACCCATGATGGGATTAAGGTATTTATTGTTGAAAACATTTTGTAAAAGTGGAAGTTGTTATTTTATATTTAATTTTTTGTTATTTTATTTTAAATTTATTTGTGTGAGGATCTTCTGTTATGAGTCATCCTTGTGACAAATTTTGGATTGGATATTAGAAGAGACTTTAGAAGGTCTTAAAATGTCTTTTCTTTATTATTTAAGTAAAAAATAGGTTCCTAGGGTGAATACCTGTGGGATGGGTACTTGTTGGGGTTTGAGCAAGATTTGCTCCTCTTAAAGTCCCTTGGAAAAAATGTGATGAGATTTAACTTGATCAAGAAGGAATATTGACTTGGTGTCATCCAATATTTCCATACTAAGTTTTGCATGGTGAGTTGTACTAAGTGTGTTTTTCTTATTCATATCCCTCTTGTTGAGTTTATGGGGATTCTTCTGACATTATTATGTTGTCAATTTTTTTTTAGGTTTGGTAAGGAGTATTCAAGAAAATTTATATAGTAGTTTAAAAAGATTTTAAAGAAATAATTCATTAGTTTGTGAGTGAAGTGGATTCCTCATCACTATAAAATTTGTGGGTCCTTCCCTCGTGTGATGCAACATACACATCAATGTGTGGATATGTTATGACATCGAGTGTACATGTTGTGGTACCATGTGTAATATGGTGAAATCATAGTAGAATTTTTAATTTTAGAGAAAAATTGGTGTCAGTATTCATTCTCACAAGTAAGTGCGGGCATGGCATTTCTCCATCCCAAACCATAGCCTATACCTATCATGTTTTGTTCAATGCATTTACATCCATGTCCATGCCTCTTACATCCCAACCCTTATTTTCCCACTCTATCATTTTCCATACTCCCAATACCACTATTGTTCACATTTCCACCTTAGATACACTTGTACATGAGGTTGAAAATCTCTAAAAAGATCATGTAAGGATAATAAGGTTACTATTACATACAATCCTCCACATCACACACCTTTACCTTTTGAGGTTGTTGCAAAATAAGTTAAGATTGCTTACTCTTTATAAATTTTCAACTCCCTATTTCTCTAGATAGAGACAAAACACACAAATATAGTTTACAAAAAGTAATAGGTAGAATGTTCTAATTTACCTAAGTGTATTTCACCTAATTAAGAGGTACATTCATTCCCTAGATGAAATACTATAGTTTTTTCCTATGAACTAAAGAAGTCTAAATTAATAAGAAATATAGTAATATGTTCTAGAAAATTAGGAAAAAAATAGGAACATGGAAAGATACAAAATCTATAGAAGGTTCAAGGAGTAGATGTAATGTAAAGACTAGTGTGACTTGAATAGAGGAAAACACAAATACACTAGTTCCCAAGTGCATTATAGTCCTTTGTATACTAAATCACTTAGTATAGGTAGAAAGCAAAGGATCTGTTTCAATGCTAGCAATAGACATGAATAGTAGTACTAGACGATAATAATGAAGTCACTAAACCAAACTAAATGAGTAATATTTCACGCAATAACATGAATGATCAATAAGATAAATAGCATAAATGAGACAAAAAGAGTTAAAGATACAAAACCTCTATATGGTGCAGCCACCAAAAATACCTATAGCTAGACAAAATATAAGGGTTGACTACTTGGGAGCTTGAAAAAATGGTCGAGCCCCAAATATGGTCTTTACACCTCCATGAGTAGTCATAAAAAGGGAGTGTTTGATTTGATTTGGCATGTGATCTAAGTGCATCTAGAACTTAAGAACAATGTTGCTTATAAAAATAATAGTTAATAGATTAAGTCTATAGAGATGCTAAATACTCTATGTGTATGGAAAGGATAATATGTGAGATGTGGATTCACCAATAGCTTTTTCCAAGTAAAAGCAAAGTAATTGAAATAGTACAAATAAATCAATGAGGAGACACCATTACCTAATGAAGAGAGGAGGGGATACAATGTTGTTAAGAAACTCATGAAGTAAATGATATCATAAATAAATAATATTAACATAATTTTAAATATCTCTAGAGGAACAACTACACATGGAGGTGTTGTTAGAGAGTCAAAGAAAAATCACAATAAAGTAGTTTGCTAATGAAATAAAGACATGTATACTGGCATAGACACCTAGAAAAATGGAGGAATTTTAGCCAAAGGAGAATTCACAATCCAAGAAGCTACAACCAAAGGAAAAAATGATCTTGTTTGTTTCATGACCTTATATTTTTACTTCCATGAGGTTTGCAAGAGGTTGAGGAAGGATAGGGGCATTGAGATTCATGAGTACAAAGGAATTACACAGCAAAACTTGGGCATTACCACTAACATCAATAGTTAAATAGGTGGTCAATAAATGTTATAAAAATTTAAATTTGTGGGACAACAACATGATTACACATATGTAAATGTAGTTGCACTAGCATCTAGAAGAAAAAGCGAAGGTAAGTGTTAGAAATTTAGAAAATCTAGAGTGTACAAAAAACATTAAATTTTGGTATATTAGTGAAGGAGATCAGATAAAATCTAGAGGTTTAGTATTTCCTAAAGCATGCTAAGGAGGTAGATGCTAGAATGGGTGTAAAACATAATGTGATAATTATAAGGTATGCAATTTTTGACATTAGATCTTGCCTCCATTTTAGTGCGCTTGTACCACTAAGTGATAAAGCTATGCTAAAATAAAGTAGTGGAAATACAAGAAATATTAAATTCTTTAAGGATCCATAAAAGGATACATAGAAACATTATTGATAAAGAAGCTCATGCCCTTGGAATAAGAATCTATAAAGGAAATATGTTAATTAGACAATCCTACAAAACAAAGACATTAAGTATGAGAAATATTTAAGACCAATATGTTAATACATCATAAATATATACAAACACGGAAAATATAATTTCAACATCCCTAATAGCATACTAAGGATTAAATCTATATCTAAGAGAAGAATGTGATGAATATAATATTTGTTAGATAGAGAATAAACCAATGTAGATGAAGAGAAAAGGAAATAGTTGATACAAGAGAAAATGCATAATTCAAAGTCTAGATTGATTTGTCACTAGGAATAATAAGAGTTAGTTGACAAGGCAAATCTCATGCACTAGCATGCTTTGTTTCTAGGTGATTCAGATACATTCTTGGAATGAAGAATCACTTGGACTAGCATGCTTTGTTTCTAGGTGGTCTAGACATAAATTGGTAGACCAAACACACCTCATTGGTCAACCACCATGTTTGCACTTTGATTGGAATGTGTGCCAAAAGTATGATTAAGGGAAATGTATGCCCCCTCATAACATTTCCTAGAATAAAATGATAGGCAAGATTGAGAGAAAGTTACAATTAGAAAGGACAATGTATTGTACTAGGTATTATGCCACTATGAAATGGGCAAATAATTATGATATGAGTTGAGTTGAAGATTAGAGGAAGGATGAAATAATGAATTTATGTATAGGACAAGATGCATTACGTATGTCTATGGGTTTTGAAACATTCTTCAAAGCATGTGTCTTAGAACCAGAAGGCTTTGGAGAAGGCTTGGGGTTGCTAGAATTTTTGGCTTTGTGATTGACAACTATAGTCTGTAATAGAAAAATTAAGATATTATTAACTTCTACATCACATTCATATGAATAGGGAAAGAAAATGATAATTTACAAGAAATTGAAGTACATAATTGAAAAACTAGATTTAGAGTTGTAAATTATAGAAAATATGGAACTTGGCTCCAAAAGATGAATCTTATTATTCAAGATGTTGGCGTGTCACATGAACATCCATGCTAAGTGCTATTGTCTATGGCCCAAAAATGCAAACAACTTCTAGAATACATGAAAATCCACCCAACAATTCACACAGTTTGCCAACCCAGAACAAGGGAATGTAACAACAAGGTACCAAATAATGAAAAAGATGAAAATGATAGAGATATACTATCTAAATCCAATGAAATAACAAAATGGACAAAATAAGGGAGGAGATACAAATGAAACCTCTATGTGGTTGTATGCTTTCCAAGTTCTTGTAGGTGAAACAAGAGAAAATGTTGGGGCTATTTGGGGGTTTGCTATCAGGTCAGACCCCTACTTTGGTATTTCTACCTCTACAACAACCACTAGATGGATAAAAAGAAAGATACTGTGTGTTCTAAATCTAAGTATGTCTAGAAGTAAGAAAAATAACTAGAGTGAATGATTGAAGGATGTGATAATCCCAAGGTGATCAGGGGAACAACAAAAAAATGCTTGCAATAATAAGGTACAAGAGCAATATTAACATAGAAGGGATTGAAGAATCCTTGGAGAGAGCAAGAGAGTAGAAAGTAGATAGTGTAGGAGCATTATAGAAACTTGTAGAGCTTGAGAGGGGTGTGTGAGTGCCAGAGAGAGCCAAGAGATCCAAGAGAGAATAAAATATTGAAAGATAGGTTCAAAAATGAGACAAGATGGGAAGAGGAAGGGGTTGACAAGCTATTTGGAATATTCCCAAGGTGTTACCACAAACCAATGAAGGAAAAATTCTTATAAATAGACACAAAACAAGAAACTGTCATGGGATGCTAGTGCATCACACAAACATCTGTGCAAAGTGCTAGAGTCTGATAGTTTGGGCTCAAAAACAATGAGACACTAGAACATCACAAGGATAAGACAAAAGTGATGATAAAACTTGACAAAAAGATAACATAGGAAACAAGGCCTAAATATCATGGGAGGGAAAAAGGATAATCCAAGAGATAAAATTAGCTTACAAACAAACTAAAAGAATGAAGACTAAAGCAAGGCCAAAATATAGTGTGAAAATTGCAAGGGTATGCAATTTTCTACATTACATTTAGACCCCACTTTAGCAGGCTAATGACTCTACGTGAATATGCATGCTAAATTAAAAAGGATAATACTCAAAGTAAAAAACATCACAACACCAAAAGGATATTGTAGAGGATGTAGAGCTCTTCAAGTAGAGGAATCAAGCCCCCTAGACCTACAAAACATGTACATTAGACAACAAAAATCTGCACAAGACAATAGTGTTAGAGAATAAACCTATAAAACCACTATGTCAAAGCATCAAAAACATATATATAAACACAAAAATATACATACATGAATGAGAAAAATATATAGCAAGGAAAGAAAATTTTCGAGTCAGCAAAGTAAAAGAGACCTCATTGTGAAAGGTTGTCTCAATACCATGCATCGTCCCCGAAATGTAACAAAAATAAAATAAAGAAAACTAGAAAATAGAGACATTCTTAAGCAAAGGGAAGAATATAATAAGTCAATTGATTTCTTCAAGAAGAGAATAAGGAACTTGCAAATCACAATACCCTCATGGATCACAAACTAGCAAGTTGTATTATGCTAGGTGACCATGGGTGTGAAAAGGTAAGTCATATGAAGCATACATGCTAGCAAGTTGTATTATGTTAGGTGTCTCACATGCTACCAACACCTCAGAGAGAATATCACAACCAATGCTTCAAGGATAAAACACCCACACCACATGGGGTGAATGCTTCAGGGAACATTAAAATAAATAATTCCACAAGGGGTGAATTAATAAGCTACACCTTAGGGGGTGCAAATAAAGCAAGTTGCATGCATGAATGCACATGTGAGCATAGTCTATGACCTTAAAATATTAGCATGTATAATATGCAAATATTTTAAGGTAAAGAAAAATGAAAGAAATAAGAGGGAAGATCCTCTAAAAGAATGTAGACCCCTAGAACAAGTTGTCTCTACCCCCCAGAATATTGGTGAGGACAACTATGAAAAAGAATAGTGTGTTGTTACTGAAAATAGAGTATGGTTACACATGAGATTGTACCACCATGAATGCAAATGAGAAAATAGAGAAAGCTATAGGTGCCACATAATGGATAACAACACAATAGTCTTATGAGGAAATAGAGGAAGAACAACCATGAACTAGATATATTAGGTGAACCTCAATATCACTTGTCATGTAGAGAAGGGATAGGTGATTCATCAGATGGAAGAGTGAGAGCACATGCATCAAGAAGTTATTGTATTTTGTCCTTCAAGGCTTGGTATTTATTGGAAATGGCCAATCACTTGATGATATTCACAGAAACAAAGTGTTGACCGAATATGTAGTGGAAATGTTTTGCATGTAGGAGGAAAAGTGATTGAGTGGGCTTTTTAAAGCCTCAACAAAATACACTCTTATTTAGATAGAAGAGAAGTATGAGTAGGAGGAAACCCTTTTTGTTGTGGAGAAAGGTTTAATTTCTTGAAATAATAAACTATAGAGAGCTCAGACAATGGAGGAGAGGATGTAGACAAAGGTGAAGGCTAGTAACCTAAACCCATTATGTAATTTAAGTGTGATGTAGGTTCCACAAGGACCTTAACTCCCTGTTCCATGCACCCTAGACCATTTCCATTATATCCATGTTTAGAAATAGTTTTAAACCCAAGCCCCTAATATTTCTCGAAATCAGAAAGAGGAGAATCAACATGACTAGCCTTGTTGAAATGATAAGTGTATGCACATGTTGGAGAAGTAGTAGAATTTACATAAGAAGAAGAATGATTGATTCTAATACTAGAATGTATATCCTTGTTGAATGTGGAATGTAAGAGTGAGAAGAGTCAATCTTATATTCACTAGGCCCATGGGGGTGAATTCTAAGGAGCCCCAATCATCACTAAGACATGCATTAGAAGAGAAAGGAACATCATCATCAACAGAGGGTGATGACGGTGTTTGAGAGGTTCTTGTAGAAGGTACAAAATTATGAAGAGAACAAATAGTAGGTGTCACATGATCCAATTCAGCTTGTTGATAGTATTGAAAGGGGTCAACATTAGCACTTATCTTATGTACTTCACCATTACAAAAAAATTTAGAGATCGACTAAGGGTAGATGGAACTGCACCCATGGCATGAATCCATGGTTTACTAAGAAGAAACTATTATAAGAAAGACTCTGTTGCATGACTTAAAACTTAATATGTAATGTAACAGGGCCTAACATAATAGGCAATGAGATAGTGCCTAATTTCAAGTGAGCCACATTATCAAAACCTTTGATGGATAAATTTGAAGGAGAAATAGAAGAAACATTGATCTTAAGACAATTAAGGAGGTTTGAACTATAGACATTAAGACCAAAACCACTATCAATAAGGGTTCACTTAATCCTAGTTACTTTTATAGCTACAATAATCATAAGATCATAATTTTTCTTCTGAATTTCAACAAAAGGGAGTTCAGATAAATGAAAAGTGATATCAGTAGAATTAGAATGAAAACATTCAAGACTAATAGCCACATTTGTGGGCTTTGCAGAAGATTGGATAGATATCTTTTGCAAGGCCTAATAAAGGGCATTATGATGAGAAGGTGAAACTTGTATCAAGTCCAAAAGAGAGATCTTATCTTGTGTAGCATGTATTTATTAAATAAGATCATACTCTTTGGTTCTCTCTATAGAAAGATGAGAAGGTGGTGGAAGAATAGAGTTTCTTGGAGGAAGGGAATCAAGGACATTAGTGACTTGTTTGTTTCATCAAGTGTTATATGTGTGGGCTATTTCATGGTAGTGAGGAGCTGTAGAAACATTTTGAGTTAGATACTTTGAAATTTGAGAAAATTAATTGGAAGGTTAGAAATTTTCAAGAATACCCTAAATAGTGATCATGGGATGAGAAGGTGGGTGTAAATAAGGCAACCCACACACAATAATTTTAGGAATAGAAGAAATATTTTGAACATCAATGGACTTATCCAACATCCCCCTAGTAGGTGGGACAAGTCAATTAACAGTGATTTTATTAACAATATTATCATCTTGAGAAATACATGAAGTAGGAGAAGAAATAGGAGAAGTATGCTCAACATTTATTTGTGGGGGATCCAATGTGAGGTGAGCCTCTTTGTTAGGAATTTGTAGGTCAAATAAAACCAATTCCACATCACCCAATAGGAGAATAAGATGCAAAACTTAACCATAATGCAAAGATCAAATGAATAATCAACAAGATAACACAAGATATACCCTGAGAAAACCCTCAAGAGGGAAAAACCCAGCATCCAAAAGTATCCACACTCATATGTATTAGAATACATGCCACAAGTCTCCATAAATACCTCTAAACCATCAAGCACATCCAATGCATCCTCCACGTGTCCAAGAATGAATCCACACATCACCTGCCATGCTTCACAATATGCACTTATAGGAGAGAGATCAATACAATGATAGCCTGTCACAAACCTCCAATCTACCTACAATGAAATAGCCAAGCCCCCAAATTGCTAACCATGTGCTTTCTTCTATAGACCAAGGTCACACAAATACAACTTATGGTATTGGATAAAACCATGTTTTCCAAAACCATGGATACACAAAACCATTGACCCACTTATATAATGTTGGTACTATGTTTTTTTCCAACAATTAAATAATACAAATAATATCCCAATGTTACATACAACATTTACAAGTGGCATCCAAATAAATATCTAATGTGGTTAAAAACATTAATTAAGATGCACCACAAATAAATATTTATTTTACATGTATAAAATAATACAATATTATGCAAGGTGTACAACACCTATTTCCCAACACTCTTCATCTAGTAATGCTTTATCACTAGAAGGGAAAGCATAAAAATGAAGAGAAGGTAAAGTAATTTTAAGAATAGTATAGATGATTTCATCCTCTTGCACCAAAATATCCTTATAAGTATGAGAAACTTTAGGAGAGGGATCAAAACCATGGAGTGACATAGGAAGAGCTATGTCACCATCACATGCATGGACTGGAACATCACTCTCACAAATGTTTTGAGAAAAGGTAGAAAGTGATGTAAGAAAAGAAAATAACATGTTTATTATGAGGAATATAAGGAGAAGATTAATGTATTGACAAATCTGACCGAAGGCCATCATTTTTCTTTTATTTGCAGATTTTTTATTTATTTATTTTGTTTTCGAAAGAAAATGGAATGAAAAAGGTGTTTTAAGTTAAAGAGGTAGGTTCACCAAAATGTAATATAAAAGTAAGATACTATTAATTTCTACATCACATTCATATGAATAGGGAAAGAAAATGTTAATTTATAGGAAATTGAAGTGCAAATTTAAAAAACTAGATTTAGAATTGTAAATTATAGAAAATAAGGAACCTAGCTTTGAAAAATGAAGCTCATTGTCTAAGATTCTAGCACATTGCATAGATGTCTATGCTAAGGATTGTCATCCGTATGACCTATAAATCTGAATAGCTTCCAAAATACATGAAAATCCACCCAACGGTTCACCTAGTCTACAAAACTAGAACAAGGGAACACAATAACAAGGTACCATAAGGACAAAGAAGGGAGGAGATACAAATGAAACCTCCATGTGGCTATATGCCTCCCAAGTACCTATAGCTGAAATAAGAGAAAATGTTGGGGCTATTTGGGGGTTTGCCTTCAGGTCAAACCCCTAGTTTGGTATTTCTAACTCCACAATAACCAATAGATCTAGATAAAAAGAAATATAGTGTGTGTTCTAAATTTAAGTTTGTCTATAAGTATGAATAATAACCACAATGAAAGATTGAAGGATGTGATAATTCCAAGGTGCTCAGGAGCACAACAAAAATAAATACTTGCAATAACAAGGAACAAGAGCAATATCACATTATAAGGTCTTGAAGAAGCCAAAGAGAGAAAGAGAGATGAGAGTAGATATTGTACGAGCACTATCCAAAGATGTAGAGCTTGAGAGAGTTGTGTGAGTGCTAGAGAGAGCTAAGAGAGCAAAGAGAGGATGCAAGATTGAATGATAGGTTTAAAAATGAGAGGAGAACATAGGAAGGGGTTGATGAGCCATTTGGAATAGTCCCTAGGCATTACCACTGACTAACAAAAATGAAAAATGGAGAAATGCTCATAAACAGACATGAAACAAGAAACTATCATGAGACACTAGCATATCATGTAGACATGCATGCAAAGCACTAGAGTCTAGATAGTTTTGGCTCAAAAAATGAGACACTAGAACATCACAAGGCTAACACAAAAGTGATGATAAAACTTCATGAAAAGATAACATAAGAAACAAGGCCTAAGCACCATGGGAGGGAACAAGGCTAATGCAAGGGCTAAAATGAGCCTACAAACAAAGTAAAGGAATGAACACTAAAGAAAGGCAAAAATATATCATGGAATTGGAAGGGTATGCAATTTTCTACTTTACATAGAGAAACCTTCAATCTTCTTTTGTAGAAGGTGGTGACCTAGAAGAGGGTTACACAGAAGGCTTTGGGTCATGAGCATGTTAGAGGGAAATCTCAAATCTTATGCTTAGAAGATTGGTAGTGCTGATAGAAAGTATTTAAAAGGTTGATATACTAGACACACTGTGAGTCTATAGTTTGGCCAACTTGAATGTCAATCATCTCTTTGAAATCCTTTGAGAAGTCTTGATGTAGGAGCATTCTTGGTTCAAGAGAAATCTTGCATCAAACAAAAACATTTTGCATTCAGTTTGTTTATTTCATTTTCCAGTTCAATATAGTCAATTAAATTAGTAGCAATTTCTATATTTTGGTCCGCATTCTATCATAGTTGCATTTTAGATCTTGTGGAGCTAGACTTGGCATCTAGACACTTTCACGCACATCATATTCAAATTTTGGATCATTTGGATCAAGTACTGGTACGATATCGCTATCAGAAGATTGACTATTTTCTCATAACAGAGCATCCTGATAGTCTCAATTAATCAGCTAAAGGCAAAGACTTGGGAGCATTTCACAACTTGTAGAGCTAAATGACACATCATTCAATGTTGTTTGGTTCATGGCCAACCTTCCTTGAGACCCACACACAATTCTATTCATTCGTGAAGGAGTTCTAATCAAATGGGTCTGACCTATCCGTGTACACATGTTACAACTCTTCATTGGGGATTATGATCTTCCTTGGCCGACGTAGAGGAATCTTAGGTTCTGGAGATGATATAAATTGATGTAATAGATGCCTAGGAAAGAAGTTAGCATAGTTTACAAGTTTGATAGTTTGAATTCTTTTTGAAGGAGATACAAAGCCATATCTTGTGCATATTCTATAATTCTGTAATCAGGCCTGTGAGCCCTAATTGTAAGCCTACAGGTTAACAACCAATTTGTATTTGGAATCTATGATATACTAAATGACTAAATCTGCATTTGCTTTATATCTTTGAGTTTTTTTTGTTGTGTTTACTCTAGCTGCATGGCCTAGATAGTTCACTTTGTGGACCCTCCTAACCGTGACTGCACCAAGTGGTAATAGAGCAAGAGTTTGAACCTTTGGGAGCAAATTGAGCATAGTTGGTGAAAGAATTGTTGATAACTAAGAGGGGGGTGAATCGGTTATCTTAATTATTTTTAACTTTCTGTTCTTCTTTATCAACTAGTACAGAATCAAAACACATAAGCTTAAATGTACATGAAAGCAGAAATAAACTTAGTACACATGACACAATGTTTTTGACATGGAAACCCTATTAAGGGAGAAAACCACGGGGTGATTAACCCAAGAATGTATCCTTTGTTAGAAGAATAGAAATACAAAATGGCACTTGTCAATTAGGGCTCACTACCTGAGCACACTGCTCACAAGAGGCTCACTGCCTATAAGAGACTCACTGTCTACAAGTTATAAAGAAAGAAACAAGATACTTGCACTGATAGGAAGCATCCACATATGCTAGAGTTCAGTTCTGGTTAGGCTCAGTATACTGATCTATTGCACTTCATCCTTTTTCTTCTTCTCTGCTACTGTCCTTTCACATATTGGACCTGCCTTACTGCTTCTATACTGCTCTTCTACTTTTCTTCGCACACTACTCCACACACCACTAACCTTCATATCCAAATCCATCTGATATATATATCCACACAACAGATTTTATCCTCTTTCTAGTTGGCATCTGGAATAGTCAATATTTTCCCAAACTCTAGTCTGTCAGCTGAATCCTTGCTCACCAAGTGATGCGGATCAAGGAGATACTTAGAGAAGTCATCTAACATGTTGGCCAATCATTGATGATACCTTAAGAACCTTGATCACCATCAATATCTCATCCGAAATAATTCTGATGCTCTGTCTGTCAGTTCTGCCTCTGTCTACTCTACCAGACTGGACCCCAATACTTAGATACTCATATCTCTTCACTCTCTTATCACTGGAGGCTCAATCCCTAGAATCTATCAGTCAAGGTATTCCTCTTGACTTCCCCAAGTCCGCACTTTACAAGGATACTTCCTCTAAGAGATCCAGACCTGACTGTCGGATCTTGCTGCATACTCTGTTCTTGGTCATCGGACCACAATATTCTTCAATCTGACTTTCGGTATGAGCACACCATGTCCTACAGATGGGTGGGATGAAGTTTGTTGCCATCAATGACAACAATCATGAAGCCATATAGTGTCTTTTGCCATCAATCTCCCCCTTTGGCATTGATGGCAACACTTATTGAAAAATGACTAAGTGTCACACTATACTCCCCCTTGGCTGATGCTCTGTTCTTCTGTACATTTTCTGGAGCTCCCCCTTAGCTGGATTCCTCATTTTTCACTACTCCTCACTCCCCCTTTGACATCAATGGCAAAGGGTAGGGTCCGTATGCCAAAATTACTCAAAACTTATCTATACTTAGCCGCATATATAAACAGGTTGTACTTACATATACTGTAGTATGTCTGCAAAAGTTGTCTTCAATTGGACAAGTTTTGTTGCCCAACTCTGCTTCATCCTATCCAAAATTGAGATGTGACCACTCAACAGGAATGCAAAGGCTTCTTCCCTTTTGAGATCAGTCAGATCACTAGTTCAGGTTGTGGTCTAAGCATCAATTAGAGCCTCATGCATGGCCTCTAACTTAGCGATAATAATCCCTCTTAGTTCACTTAGCCTGCCTATTTTTATTTTCTTCTCCTTCTCCAGCTTCTTTATTTCATTTATAGTTGCAAGAGTCTAGCATTCTTGATTTATTATGGAAGAGGAGAGAGGGTCAAAACTTTGAGATAAACTTGTCAGTTTATCCTCTTGCTCGTTTACTTTCTTCTCAATTTCCTTGGTTACTTTAGTCTAGGATAAACAAAATTTATATATATCTCCACCATCTTTAAGAGCATTTTCTAAGCTCTTTATCCCAATATCCATAACTCTCCTATCATTTGAAATTAGACCTTGTACTTCAGAGAATCTCTTATCCAAAAATTCTTTCCTGACTTTCTCTTCTGCTGCTTTCTCTAAAGAATCAAAATGTGTATTAACAAAATTTACAAGAGACTTTAGATTACCGGATGTGGATACTGTAGGATCCTTTTGGAAGGATGGCATGATCTTTTCTATTACACTAGATGCAATTTCTATAAGCTCACAGTCTTCCATGTGAGACTTCAGCATTTTTTCTTTTGCCTTAGCTTGAGTGAAGGAAGGTAGTTTCATGGTTTAGACCAGAGAGAGGGAATCAAAATTGAATGGACCTTGAAGCAATTTCGGTTCATCAAATTCAATCATTTCTTTGGTCAAGAACTCTTTGACTACTTCTGCTGTGTCTCTTGCTGGAGATAAAATTTTCTCCTCTTTTGCAGCCTTACTACTGTCATCTTCTTTCTCTTTTGCTTCTTGACTGATCTTCTCTTGTACTCTTTCTTTTTCTTTCAATCTAGAGTCTGTAGTGGAAACTGGAGGAGAGATGTGTTGTGATGTTCACAACACACCCCATTTTACTCCTTAGCAAAATAGGGACCCCTGCTGTGGCTTTGCTTTTTGCTTCTATTTTTGTGGGTCTGTCTTTGGTGGTAAGGGAAAAGAGAGTGAAATTTTCAAACTTTGATAAAATTAGTGAGAAAATGCATTTTGAGTGCCAGTGCCTAGTATGGTTGGATTCCTTGTCAAAGATGAGCTAGGGTTGCTTTTTGAACTGTCTTAAAATTTGCCATATTTTTCGAGTTATGCCCATTTTGGTAAAATGCATTACAGGGGTTTAAATAGTTCAAAGTTTCAAATGTTTCGTTAAAATGTTCCTAAGTGTTTCAGTAGCTATGTGGAGCATGACAAGTGTCACATTCTGCATGAGTTTCCCAGCAGTTTCAAAGAGTTTCCAGTGTTGCGCAGAAGGTGCCACTTGTCACCTTCTGCAGTAGCCCCTTTAAAATTTAAACAACCCATGGGTTCTGAAAGTTTCTAAATAGTTTCAAGGTACTGTGGAAGATGCCACGTGGCGTCTCCCATAGTAGTCCCTTAAAAGTTTCAAGGCCCCCATGGAGAAACTCGTATGTTTCGAACAAGCAGCGCGGAGAGTGACAAGTGTCACTATCCGCAGGACCTTCAAAGTTTCTCAAAAATTTCCTTATAAAGTTTCTAACAGTTGCAAGAGCAGTGCAGAGTGTGCTATGTGTCACCCTCGGCAAAGCCCCCCTTAAAGTTTCTTAACAGCTGCAATGGTTGTATGGAAGACACCACGTGGTGCCTTCTGCAGTAGTTTCAAAAGAGTTTCAAAAGCAATGCAGAGCATGCCATGTGTCACATTCTGCAAGGTTTCGTAGTAGTTTCAAAGGAGTTTCCAAAGCTCTGCGGAGTGTGACAAGTGTCACTCTCCGCAAGACCCTCTATAGTTTCAAATGAGTTTCAAGAGCTTCACGGAGTGTGACAAGTGTTACCCTCCGCAGGTCCCTCTAAAGTCTCAGCAGTTGCGTGGAAGATGCCACGTGGCCCCTTCTGCAAGTAGGTTTCAAAGTGCCCCAATAGTCCCTAAAAGTTGCAACGATCGTGCGAATAGTGACAAGTGTCACTTTCCGTGAGAGTCTCTAGGTTTTGAAATAGTTTCAAATGGAAGCGCGGAGTACGCCACGTGTCGCATTCCACACAAAGCAATAGTTTCATAAGCCCCTCACGCGGAACGCACCACGTGTCACTCTCTGAGGGCACCGTTTCTTTAAAAGGAAAATAAAGGGCCATTTTTTGGTGAGACACAGGAGGTCGGTAGGGAATCTTCAGGGCCCGATGATGAGGTTTTTTGGCGCCGATAGGCGGGAAACATTTAGCGGTAGGATTTTTTAGGGTTTTTGACACACTTTGACCCTGCGTTTGCATCGTTTCTGGTCTACGATGGTTGACCCGGCAGGTTTTTTAACATAGTATGAACATATGAACGCATTTTTTTGTAGATTTTGACCCGATAGCCATGATTTTGGCTCAGCCCCACTTGGATCTAATAGGTGTTTCGAAAGTGGTTGCTTTTAATCAATGGTACTTATTGCTGGTCTATTTTTGTAGGTTAGCAGCTGGAAGAGGAAGCTGAAACTTGATGGCAGTGACATCATGAGAAGAAGATCAGATTGCAAAAGTAAAGAGAAGATAAAGATGAAGTGCAGAAAGTCAAGTGACATTAATGAGAAGACCCAAGTGCAGAGAAAACGTAATGACAAGTAGGTTGTAGAATTTACTTCTGAGCTACTAGGGTTTCAGAAAGTGGCATATTTTCACCCAGATTTGACACATATTTAGAGATATTTTTGGGAAATTGGTTCACCTGCATTCATTGCTGTAACCTAGGGTTTGAACCATTGCTTAACCATTAGGGTTTTGGGCTATATTGAGGACAATTAGAAAGTCTATATATTGTGCCTTAATAAATTGTAATACTTTACAACAGGGATTTTAGCTTAGCATAGTTTAGAAGTAGAGGAAGGAGGTCGCCTGTTTGTCTACAGTAAGGAGTGCGTGGAACATCTGGCTTCCTTATTGTATCTGTAAAGCTTGTAAGTTCTCTGTAGTTTGATCAATGAAACTAAGAGTCATTCCAACATTGTAAATCATGTATGACTATTTGTTTCTAATACAATAGAATCTGGAGTTCCGCATCTATCTTTTGAGTGTTCTCCTGCTCTTCTTTGTGTTTTGAAATACTTTCTTTGAGAGCTTGCAATTTTAAATGTATGTTTGTGAAAATGCTCAGAACTTACATTTAAGGTTTTTACTGTGGATTTGATCAAATTGCTGTATGATTTACATAGTGTATAACAGAACAATTAGATCCTTTGGTAGATTTAAATGATGTTTAGATTAGATCTTTCTAACTTTTCCCAACCCATCTGAAATATTTAGCTTAAAACGTAGAGATTTGAAGGAAATTTGTCTCATATTTGAAGAAGCATGAACAACAGAGTTAAAAGTAGACAAGTTTTCATAAATATATAAAGAGGAAAGCTGCAATAACCCAGAAAACTCATTCACAGCTTTATAACATAGCAATACTTGTATGCAAATGAACAAAACACTTGTTGATATCTATGATCTTTTGCATAATCTGAGTCCAATAAACCAAAAAGAAACCCTAAACTATGTAAGGCCCCTTGAACATTACAGCTTCACATTGACCAATTGAATTTGACCAACATGACCATTGTAGACTTGGGATTAAGTGAATCTTAAACGATTCCCTCTTATCTTTCAAGTATAGTTTTAGTTCATTATATGTGAATTTTAACTTATTGTTATGATTGCATCAAAACAATCACCAACAGTTTTCTGGCACTAGAAGGAGGGCCTGACTTGAGTTAGGGTTTGTTCAAACTAGCTAATAACAGTGATAGAGTGACCAAGTCTAGATCTAGTTCAAGAGATATATTTGTGCAACTACCTGATATAAGGTGAGGTAAGAGACCTTTGATTTGGAATCCTAAAATATCACAAGCAGGGAGTTCATCTGGAACACCTCCTAGGTCACCTTTTAACATCCGTAGTATTGTGAGTCCTGACAGATCACTATTCAGATGTTTAAATTTTAGTTTAGGCACTCTTGGAGGTCTTAATCCTCCTAGAAATCCTATCCCACCAATCAATCCAGGTATTTCTACAGGTTCAGGTCAAGCTCAAACACCTACAATGGCTTATTTCAATGTTCATTCTCCCATATTCTTCAATGATTATCATGAGATGCCCAAAAATCTAGAGAAGATATGTCCCAAGTACCAGTTGCATCAGGATCCAGAGGATCATATTAGAATATTTAAGGAAGCATGTTTTAGGGCTATGTTAGAGCATGAGGATGTTGTGTGTAGATTGTTTCCCTACACCTTTAATGAACAAGCCTCTAACTGGTATGTAAACTTACCCAATAGTTAGGTTTCTTCCTGGTCACTTATGGAAGAAGCATTTCTGTCAAGATTTAGAGGACCCATTGACCCTTGCACTTTGTATCATAAATTGGCTGCTATAAAAAGAGGTGAGGGAGAACTGACTGATAATTTCAATGACAGATTCCAAAAGGCCTACTCTAGGCTAGTAGCCCCTTATACCATGGATGATGATCCCTTGTTGGCTATGTACTATGTAGCCTTGGATCCTCTAACTGCCATATTTGTCAAAAGAAAACCTGACATAGATTCAATATCCAAAGCCTACAAAGAGGCAGCCTCAATGAACCAAGAGATGAGGCATACAACTTATAGCCCATTTGTTAATGGAGGGAATTTTGGGGTGTAGAATTAGGCACAACCATGGAATGGAGCCCCTATGCAGCACACTCCACTATTAAATCCGGTTCCTTCTTACACACCTATGTATAGTCCTACCCCAATCCAAGCTATAACTCCTTACACAGGTAGAACTTCCAATAATAGTCAAAATAATGGTCAGCCTTTCTTCCAACCTACTAGGGATACAATTGTGGCAAAAGCATAGGAGGAAAGGGAAGAAATCAAAGAGATCACTACACATTTAAAAAGGTTAACCACTGAAGTGACACAACTAAGAAACGAGAACCTCTATGGAAGAGGCAACCAAAACTACAATCAACATCAGGATCACAACCAAGGCCAAAATCAGAACTATAGTTTCAATCAAAATCAGCAGTACAATCAGAACCAAAACTATAATCAGCATCAAGGCCCCAACCAGGGGAAACCAATGTAAAATAGAGGGCCAGTGATAGATAATAGGACCTGGGGCAATAATAACAGAAATCAGAATCAACCTAGGCCACCCAAGACATGGAGCCCAACAACGGTACTCTAGCTTCTCCTTTTAAGAACATAGATAATCATGATGCAAAACAAATGGCTGGTATCCAAATGGTCAGTACAACACCCAGAAATTGGTGCAGGTTTCACAATACCAATGCCCATGCTGAGCATGACTGCCCACAGTTTTACTTAGCAGCCAGCATTTTTAATATAGATGTCCAACCTCCTACCTCTGAATTTCTCATTCCCAAGGGTAATGAGGTAGTACCCTTAGGATATGACATAGCATTAGTCTTAGAAACATTTACCTTTGCAACTACAAAAGAGAAAGGGGATGAATTGCTAGAAGATGGACCATATTGTTGTGAAAATCTTTATCCTAAATCAGCCTTTGTGTTAAATGCTTTTTAGTATCCCTTTGAATCTGAAAATGAGGTATTAACTGAAATAGAAGAGGTGCAGGCCTTTCAACAGACAAATAAAAACCACACCTACAATTTGAGGAACAACCCTAGGCTAGGAGGACCTTTCACCACTTCCATTCCTCCAAATAGCTTCAATACACCCCCAGATCAGAATGCCAGCAACAATCCTGCCATACTTAAAGCTAATCCGCACACAAATAACGGAACAACAGTACAAGAGGATCAAACAAGTAAAACTGAAACAATAGAGACAACAAGATTAATGAGTTACTTGTTAGAGGAAATAAAGAAAATTAAGGTCAGTATACCTCTAAATGAATTATTGAAAACCCTAGGGATCAGAAATGCTTTTATAAAATCTCTAGATACATCCATGATAGACAAGGTTTCTGCTGATATAACTATTCCTAATAGAGATTCACCGCCTAAAGAGAAAAATAAGAAAGTTGAGCACCCTTCCAATACAAATGTAGTAATACATGTGGATAAGAGGGATACTCCCCCTTTCTTGTTAACTGTTAGATTGTGTGGGAAGAATATACACAATTGCATGGTAGACTCTGGTGCCTCAGCCAACGTAATGCCCTTAGGAATATGTAAAACTCTCAGGCTGACTCCCACCAAATCTACCAAGGTTGTCACACAATTAGATAAGACTGAGGTTAGCGTGATAGGAGAACTCATGAACATTCAAATGCAATTAGCTTCAGACCCTAGGGTAAGCCAAATCATTGATATTCAAGTAGTGGATATACCCATAAATTATGGAATGTTGCTGAGTAGGGATTGGTCCAAGACATTAAACGAATATATGGCCACTGACTTTTCACATATGTGGCTACCTTGGAGAGGTGTCCCAAATCAGATTAGAATAGAGATAGAGCCCAGGATGAAACACATGATAACAGAGTATAATCGAACTAATGAAATACTATATGCTGCTGTTGAACCTGGTGTCTATAGAATTACCAACAATGGGTTGCAGATTGAAGAGATCATGATGTTAAACATTAGAAAAAAATGTGTCAGCAATAGGATAGCATTATTCATTGAGTCTGATGGAAATTCTTCAAATGAAGAAAACAATGCAATAGGCAAATTTGGTCATGCCATTAGACAAGAAGTGGAAGAGTGCGTTAAACAAATCTGTCGGTCCAATGTAAATTGTATAAAAACAGGTGTAGGGTCCATGATAGGCAACATTCTGAGGAGAGTTGTGAAATATTCAAAGACATCATTGAATATGAATACAAAAAATGCATAGGGAGGGTAGAGTTACAAGAGGAAAATAAGAATCTTGATCAAACACAGAAATATGTTTAGGATGATGTAGATGCCTCGATTCCAGATTTAAGAGAAGAAATAAGGAACAAGGGTAGTTGTCTTTCTGATTTAACAGGTGGAAGTACACATATGCAAGTTAACCAAACAGAAATGCCCATGAGTAAATCGGACAACACTCCACAGGCGATAAAAGAGACAAAGCATGCTAAGATAAAAGGTTAGAAAAGTAAAGATGGCATGTGGACGTTAAAATGTGATGGGTCCAAATCAAAACAGGGTGCGGGTGCAGGTGTTGAACTCATAGATCCTCAAGGTAAATCACATCTAGTAGCATATAGATTACAATTTTCCTGTACTAACAATATTGCTGAATATGAGGCCCTAATTTTAGGACTTGTCATGGCCATCAAAGAAAGGGTGAAAATGATCAGAGTATTTTCAGACTCTAAATTAGTAGTCAGACAAGTGAGGAAACTATATGCCGGCAATTACAAAAAAATGATTAGTTACAGACATAGAGTATAGGGCTTAATAGATGCGTTTGATGCTTTCAACTTAGAGCATATCCCCAGAGAGCTGAACTACAGGCCAGATGCACTAGCAGTTGCTGCTAGCACATTACAACCATTGACACTGTCAGGATTGAGATGATTTGCTATTGAGTTAGTTAATGTGCCCAGTATACCAGACAATGTTACACACTTTCAGGTATTCGGGGGGGATCAACAAATTATTGATTTTCTGACTTGTAATGAGGCATTTGAGGCTCAAATCATTGATGAGCAAGAAAGGCCTGAAATAACATGGGACAAAGAGGATATAATCAACTTGAAGAGCAACTTCTTACCCAAAGGAGTAATTGAATTAGAACATATCTTTGACTTCGATGGAGTAATGAGACAGAAGGACTTGCCCAAAACAGAAGGGGGTTAGTGCAATTTACATAACTTAGGGACAGAGCAAAATCCACAAAATGTACTAATTAGGAAGCCTTGCTCTGAGAAAATTAGAAAAGAGGTTTTAGATGCTTTGAAGGATTATAAACATGTAATAGCATGGACGTATGAAGACTTGAAAACATTTGATGAGTCCATCATAACTCACGTAATACCTTTAAGACCAGAGGTTAAGCCATTTAGGTAGAAACAAAGGCCTGTGAACGCCATTCTAGAGCCTTTAATCTTTGAGGAAGTTAAAAAATTACTATCTACTGGAATAATTTTCCCAGTCAGACATTCAGTTTGGGTAGCTAACTTAGTACCAGTGAGGAAGAAAAATGGAGACATCAGGTTATGCGTATACTTTAGAAATTTAAACAAAGCATTTGAAAAGGATAATTATCCTCTGCCTCCAATAGATGAAGTGCTGCAAGCAGTAAATGGGGCAAAGATGATGTCTTTTTTAGATGGTTTTTCAGGTTATAACCAAGTCTAAATTGATAGAGAAGATAGACTAAAAACCACCTTCACTTGTAAATGGGGAAATTATGAATATAGAAGAATGCCTTTTGGTTTGATCAATGCAGGTGCCACTTTTCAGAGAGCCATGGACGTTGCATTTCGTGGATTATCAGGTAAGTGCATTGTTGTGTATATGGATGATTTGACTGTGTATTCCAAGGATGCATCCACTCACACTGAAGATCTTAGGAAAATACTCAAGCGATGTGAAAGGTATGGGATTTCCCTTAATCCCAAGATATGTATATTTGGTGTAACTGAAGGTAAATTATTAGGCCATGTCATTTCTGAAGATGGAATTTCAATTGATCCGGATAGAATAGAATCTATAAAAAATTTGCAAATACCAAACAATAGGAAAGAGTTGAAATCATTTTTTGGTAAAATTAACTTTGTTCGGAAGTTTATCACGGGTTTTGCAGAGATCATGCAGCTGTTAAATGCGATGTTAAAGAAGGATGCGCAGATGGAATGGACGCCTATGGCTAGGGTTGCATTTAAAGATATCAAGGAGGTAATTTCTAATGTTCCTGTATTGGCAAGTCCAGACTACACAAGCCCATTTTACATCTACTCCTTTGCATCTTCTCATTTAGTCGCAGCTGCCTTGACACAGAAAGGTGAAAACAATGAAGAAAGGCCCATCGCATTTATGAGCGTGCCTCTGAAGGATGCACAACTGAGGTATCTAGACACCAAGAGGCAGGCATTTACATTAATGAGGGCTGTGAAAAAATTTAGATATTACATTTTGCGCAGCTAGGTCAAAGCCATAGTGCCAGACACAGCAGTAAAGATGTTGCTGATGCAGAATGAACCTGGAGAAAAGAGAGCCAAGTGGATCACCACGCTGCAGGAGTTCGACATGGAAATCATTCCCATGAAGCTAGTCAGAGGGCAGGCGTTGGTGTAAACAATAGCAAATATAGATCTAGATTTGATAAAACAACAGTACGTATTGAATTCCCACAACGCATCAGATTGGTATGATGATTTAAACACCTTCTTGATAGCTGGAAAGTACCCAAATAGAATGAAAGCTTCTCAGAGGAGAGCTTTGAAGGTTAAAGCACAGAAATATAAGGTGCAAGGAGGTCTTCTATTCAGGAAGAACCATGATGGAATTTATCTAAGATGCCTAAACAGAGCTGAAGTAGATAAAGTGTTGACAGAACTACATGACAAGTACAGAACCGGCCATGGTTCCCATCTAGCTACAACACACAAAATACTGAGGGCGGGTTATTACTGGCCCACAATGTTCAAAGACACTAAGAGTCACATCAGAAGTTGCCACACCTGTCAGACTGCAGTAGATAAATGGAGAAATCAGGCCAATCCACTACAACCTGTGATTGAATCAAGACCGTTTGCACAGTGGGGCTTGGATTTTATTGGAGTCATCAATCCCCGATCTTCTGCAGGACACAAATTTATACTAACAGTAACAGACTATTGTACAAGGTGGACTGAGGCTACCTGCTACAAATTCTCCACAACTGAGATAGTTATCAAGTTTCTTGAAGAAAACATCATCACCAGGTTTGGAACTCCCTATTCATTGGTATGTGATAATGGCCCTGCTTTCTCTTCTTTAAATTTTTTAAATGGGCATTTGAATACATGATCATTTTAAGGTTTTCTTCAAATTATTACCCTCAAGGTAATGGATTGGCTGAATCAATGAACAAAATTTTGTTAGACATAATCAAAAGGTTGATTGTAAAGAGTCCTAGAGAGTGGAATACCCTGTTAAGATATGCATTATGGGTAGATAGGACCAAGTTTAAGACAGCTTTAGGTAGCACACCTTATCATTTAGTTTATGGGACTGATCCCATACTTCCAGTAAATCTGAGAATACCAACCTAGAAGTTTGCCAATGAGTATCTAGGCTTTGATGACCATAGGGAAGCCAGAATAGTACAAATGCTACAATTAGACAAGAAAAGAGGTCAAGCCATCGAGAAGTTTGCCAAACACCAGGCGGTTGTTAAGAGGTGGTTTGATAAAAGGGCAAGAGTCAAAACATTTAGGATATCAGACTTAGTGCTGCGCTGGGACAAAGCACATGAAAAGAAAGGAAGCCATGGAAAATTTGATAAACTATGGCTAGGTCCATTACAAGTCTCAGAGATAATAGGAGACAATACATTTAGACTTAAGACCTTGACTGGAGAAGACGTGCCATTGCCAGTTAATGGCCAACATCTGAAACACTACTTCTAGGCCTGAGGTAAAGGGGCAGCCCATTTTGGTGTAATATAGTGTAAGTAATGTTTGGTTCTTCTTTTGCTGTGTCCTTTTTTGGGTTGGCTGTTTGTATAGTTTGTTTTTTGTTTGTTGTTTTGTTTCTGTTTGTACAATGTTGTTTGTACAGCCTATTTGTATAGTTTTTTTTGCTTTTTTGCTTTTTGTAAAGTCTGGTTGGTTTGTTTGTTGTCTCCTCAGCAAGGATCTTTATTTTACTTTAGAGTATTAAGGAGCAAACTAGCAACCATTGAAAACAGTAAATTTAGGTTATTCAAGTTAATCATTTCCAATTTACACATAACCTTTTGTGACTGTCATGAATGTAGAGAGTTATTTATCTTCTAAAATTTCATATTCAATAAGTGTGATTGAGAATTCGAATCAAGTTTCTCATGATGACACACCTAAAATCCTTAGGTTTGTTGATCCTACCAGTGTAGATATTAGGTGAAAAATCAGAGGTCACCCTTGCTACCATTACAATTCTTAGCTTAATTTCAGCAAGTGTCCACTCCTTGCATCATGAAGCTATAAATTGCTATATCTTGTGAAATCTCTTTCAAAATCAGAAAATAAAAAAATAAAAAAATAAATAAAGCGGATTATACTGAAAATCTAGATTAAGCCATCTAAGTAACTCTACTAGGGCTATAGACGCTTGCTGGCAGTGGGGCTCTATTTAGGAGAATTGTAACGATAACCTTGCCGGGGCTATGGACGCTCACTGGCAGCAAGGCTCTATCCGGTTGGCTATGAGGGAATATCCTCACCTACGTAGGCTAATGTCAGTCACTAGTTTGTTCAACCGATCTTCAAGATGAGGCTTATTAATCACGTGCACACAATTAAACTAAAAATGAAAGTTCATGCACCCTTATTGAATGCCTTAGGTCTCAAGTTGAATAATAATTTACAAGATGGATAGTCAGAAGTTATGCATTTATTTCACTTAGTTTTCTTGGAGGCCTTGAATTTAGTTGTTTTGTTTGGTGGCTAGTTGTTGTGATGTTCACAACATGCCCCATTTTACTCCTTAGCAAAATAGGGACCCCTGCTGTGGCTTTGCTTTTTGCTTCTGTTTTTGTGGGTCTGTCTTCGGTGGTAAGGGAAAAGAGAGTGAAATTTGCAAACTTTGATAAAATTAGTGAGAAAATACATTTTGAGTGCCAGTGCCTGGTATGGTTGGATTCCTTGTCAAAAATGAGCTAGGGTTGCTTTTTGAACCATCTTAAAATTTGCCATATTTTTCAAGTTATGCCCATTTTGGTAAAATGCATTACAGGGGTTTAAATAGTTCAAAGTTTCAAATGTTTCATTAAAATGTTCCTAAGTGTTTTAGTAGCTATGCAGAGCATGACAAGTGTCACATTCTGCATGAGTTTCCCAGCAGTTTCAAAGAGTTTCCAGTGTTGCGCGGAAGGTGCCACTTGTCACCTTTCGCAGTAGCCCCTTTAAAATTTAAACAACCCGCGGGTTCTGAAAGTTTCTAAATAGTTTCAAGGTACTGCAGAAGACGCCACGTGGCATCTCTTGCAGTAGTCCCTTAAAAGTTTCAAGGCCCTCACGGAGAGTCCCGTATGTTTCAAACAAGCAGCACGGAGAGTGACAAGTGTCACTATCCACAAGACCTTCAAAGTTTCCCGAAAGTTTCCTTATAAAGTTTCTAACAGTTGCAAGAGTAGTGTGGAGTGTGCCATGTGTCACCCTCTGCAGAGCCCCCCTTAAAGTTTCTTAACAACTTCAATGGTTGTGTGGAAGACACCACGTGGCGCCTTTCGCAGTAGTTTCAAAAGAGTTTCACAAGCAACGCAGAGTGTGACATTTATCACTCTCCGCAGGGTCCTTTCGAAGGTTTTCAATAGTTTCTTAACCATTTCAACAGTTGCATGGATCGTGCAATGTGTCACCCTCCGCAGGTCCCTTCCAAACGTTTCTCAAAAGTTCCCTAAAGTTTCAACGCAGCGTGGAGCGTGCCATGTGTCGCTCTCCGCAGTCCCTTCAATAGTTTCTAACAGTTGCGTGGAAGACGCCACTTGGTGCCTTCCGCAAGGGTCCCTCAATGGTTTTTAACTCCCACGGAGTGTCCCTTTTGTTTCACATAGTTACGCAGAGACTGGCACTTGTCACTCTCCGCAGAGCCCCTAATAGTTTCTTATAGTTTCAACAGTTTTGCGGAAGACGCCACGTGGCACCTTCCATAGTGGTTTCCATGCAGTTTCAAAAGCAACACGGAGCATGCCATGTGTCACATTCCGCAAGATTTCGTAGCAGTTTCAAAGGAGTTTCCAAAGCTCCGTGGAGTGTGACAAGTGTCACTCTCCGCAAGACCCTCTATAGTTTCAAACGAGTTTCAAGAGCTCCGCGGAGTGTGACAAGTGTCACCCTTCGCAGGTCCCTCTAAAGTCTTAGCAGTTGCGCAGAAGACGCCACGTGGCGCCTTCCGCAAGCAGGTTTCAAAGTGCCCCAATAGTCCCTCAAAGTTGCAATGATCGTGCGGATAGTGACAAGTGTCACTTTCTGCAAGAGTCTCTAGGTTTCGAAATAGTTTCAAATGGAAGCGCAGAGCGCACCACGTGTCGCCTTCCGCACAAAGCAATAGTTTCATAAGCCCCTCACGCGGAACGCGCCACGTGTCACTTTTTGAGGGCACTGTTTCTTTAAAAGGAAAATAAAGGGCTATTTTTTGGCCAGACACAGGAGGTCGGTAGGGAATCTTCAGGGCCCACTGATGAGGTTTTTTGGCGCCGATAGGCAGGAAACATTTAGCGGTAGGATTTTTTAGGGTTTTGGACACACTTTGACCCTGCATTTGCATCATTTCTAGTCTGTGATGGTTGACTCGGTAGGTTTTTTAACACAGTATGCACGTATGAACATGTTTTTTAATAGATTTTGACCCGATAGCCATGATTTTGGCTCAGCCCCACTTGGATCTAACAGGTGTTTCGAAAGTGGTTGCTTGTAATCAATGGTACTTATTGCTGGTCTGTTTTTGCAGGTTAGCAGCTGGAAGAGGAAGCTGAAACTTGATGGCAGTGACATCACGAGAAGAAGATCAGATTATAGAAGTAAAGAGAACATAAGGATGAAGTGCAGAAAGTCAAGGGACATCAATGAGAAGACCCAAGTGCAGATAAAATGTAATGACAAGTAGGTTGCAGAATTTACTTCTGAGCTACTAGGGTTTTAGAAAGGGGCATATTTTTGCCCAGATTTGACACATATTTAGAGATATTTTTGGGAAATTGGTTCACCTGCATTCATTGTTGTAACTTAGGATTTGAACCATTGCTTAACCATTAGGGTTTTGGGCTGTATTGAGGACAATTAGAAAGTCTATATATTGTGCCTTAATACATTGTAATACTTTACAACAGGGATTTTAGGAAAACAACAGGGATTTTAGCATAGAATAGTTTAGAAGTAGAGGAAGGAGGTCTCTTCTTTGTCTGCAGTAAGGAGTGCGTGGAACATCTGGATTCCTGATTGTAGCTATAAAGCTTGTAAGTTCTCTGTAGTTTGATTAATGAAACTAAGAGTCATTCCAACATTGTAAATCATGTATGACTATTTGTTTCTAATACAATAGAATCTGGAGTTCTGCATCTATCTTCTGAGTGTTCTCCTGCTCTTCTTTGTGTTTTGAAATACTTTCTTTGAGAGCTTGCAATTTTAAATGTATGTTTGTGAAAATGCTCAGAACTTACATTTAAGGTTTTTACTATGGATTTGATCAAATTGCTGTATGATTTACATAGTGCATAATAGAACAATTAGATCCTTTGGTAGATTTAAATGATGTTTAGATTAAATCTTTCTAACTTTTCCCAACCCATCTGAAATATTTAGCTTAAAACGTAGAGATTTGAAGGAAATTTGTCTCATATTTGAAGAAGCATGAACAACAGAGTTAAAAGTAGACAAGTTTTCATAAATATATAAAGAGGAAAGCTGCAATAACCCAGAAAACTCATTCACAGCTTTATAACATAGAAATACTTGTATGCAAATGAACAAAACACTTGTTGATATCTATGAAATTTTTGCATAATCTGAGTCTAGTAAACCAAAAAGAAACCCTAAACTATGTAAGGCCCCTTGAACATTAAAGATTCACATTGACCAACTGAATTTGACCAACATGACCATTGTAGACTTGGGATTAAGTGAATCTTAAACGATTCCCTCTTATCTTTCAAGTGTAGTTTTAGTTCATTATATGTGAATTTTAACTTATTGTTATGATTGCATCAAAACAATCACCAACAAGATGTTTGTTTGATCATGGACCTCTTCTTCTAGAGTAGAGGAATCTGAGTCCTTACCTTTTTGTTCACCTGTCTCCTTTACCTCTTCTACCACTATCTCAGTAGATTCTTCTTTGTTATCCATTCTCGAGGGATCTTCACTTAAATCCTCTACAACAGGAATATTGAATCTTTTATAGGATTTCCAGAGGATTTCTTCTGTTTCTTTTGCCACTTTATCAATTTCTCCAAGCATGAGCTAATTCATTCTAGCCTTACTCCGGAACTCATTCTTGCAATCTTTGAAGACCATATTCATTTGCATCTAAGTGATTGAAGGAAAGAGCTGAATGGCTATCTGTTCTCGGATCTCAAGATCCTTTGCCTTAGCATTATTTTTCCTTATCTCTAATTCCTTCTCTAGGCTTTTGGGAATGAGAGATATAATTTCAATAAAAGCCTTATTGTATATGTTCAAGTACTTAACTGTGGCTTCCTCCAAGATCTTTCTATCTGCATCATTGTATGCATCATAGAATTCTATTATTGGTTGCAGGTTCCCATCCATAGTAACTACCTTAACTACATCATCTAAGGATAGAGTGGGCCTTTCAACAAACTCTTCTGCCATCTCTTCCTTGTCTTCACTAGTAGAGGGTTCACCATATACTTTCTTCTTTTTCCTCATTTTCCTTACCTCCTCATCTGACTTAGTCTCTTCATCATCCTTTTGACTGATGTAGGACCTTATGGCCTTTGTCTTAGTTCTTTTCTCTACTTTATCGGATGATTTTGCTTCCGGTTTTGATTTATTTGAGCTCTTATCAGTGGTAGGTGTAGACCTCTTAGAGGATCTGGTCCGGGAGGGTGCTTCTACCGGATCACTTTCCTTTTCTGCTTCTTCCTTCTCTTTCTCTACCCTTTCCATCTTCTCTCTGTTAGCATCAAGTGCTTCTTTTGATATGCTAAATCTTTTAGCAACATTCTCTACTTCTTTTCTCACTTTTCTCTTTATCTTCGGTTGTCTAAGTTCTACATGAATCTTTACACTCAATTCTTCAAAGGTTTCAAACCTTTCTTCCTTAGGATCCTTGGGCTGACTTAGAATGTGCTAAACATGCAGCTCTACAATTTTCTCATCCACTTCATACCCCATAGGCATGATCCATACTGTTCTCGGTTCCACTGCCTCCATTAGGCACTGATCAATTTCTACCATAAAGCAGATTGTATTCTTATATTTTTCAACTAAGGATTTGGGAATTCTCTCTAGCTTGCATCATGTTCTGGAAGTTCTTAAAGTATCCCCAGAGTGTTGTATTCTATGCATTGGCATCACCAATTCCATGTAGATAGTCTCTGATTTGAAGTGCTACTGGTCTGTCATTTTGCCATATCCACCCATTAGATCCAGGTAGCTCATTCATGTAGTAGAAGAATAGACAGAGTATCAACCCACCATATTTGAAGGAGTTCTTCTTCTCCTTCTTTATCTTCTGCAGATTTTCCAAAAGTTGGTTTAGAAGGAGCTCATAGAGATCATAGTCAACATTCTTCCTTAACATTTCATAAGTAATATATACAGCAGTTCCAAATACTGAATTCTCCCTACTGGAGTGATATATCTTATATCCAATTATCATTGATGCAAACTTGATATCCAGATCTGTGATATCCTCAATAGTCATTGCTCTTTTATCAAACTTCGATCTGGTAGCCTCACTTACAATTTGGTTTTTGATAGATTTGAGTGTAGGCATTCCACCGGTTGAGTGTAATCCGGTTACAGCCCTAATGGCATCCTTAGTGATTTTAAATGACTTGTTTAACCACATGAAGTTGTCATGCATTCTACTCAAAACATATTGGACCCATTCATCTTCTAAAAAATAGGGGAAATGAATGCATTGTGCAAAGTGTTTGTCCCGGATAGCCTTATACTGTGGTTTAAGCTCAAATGATTCATCAATTAACTAGTTGTGATAGATATCCATTAGCTTGGATTCTCCAAACTCTTCAATATTCGCATGAATGTAAACCCTAACATCTTCAACATGCAAAATACCATACCGAATGCTGGAAAATGCACCTGAGGGATCCACTTCTAGAGATTTATATGGATGCTTCTTAAATTTAGGGTGTGGCCTATCAGAAATCTTCACCACATTTGGAGTAGCCATCTTTCAAAAGATTTACAGAGATATTTAAGAACGAAAAATACCTTTTGTGCTTCTAGGTTTCACATAGTGAGTCGGATCAATTGCTGGATGAATCGACTTCTACAGATGATCTTTGATGGGCTTAAGGAAATTTGTTGTAGAGCTCCTTTTTGTTTCTTCTTGAATGCAGAATGAACAAATGTTTAATAAGAAAAACCCTTATATTGCTTTGCAAACCCTAATACCAAGTTGCAATAAATGCTCAACTTAAGTCATTCCAGTTTGCCTTGTTTTCCTTATTCAGATGACTTGATGAATGGAAACAATCTTGTTCTAAGCATCTTGTGAATCTTCCATATCTTAACCATAGTTTATTTAAATGTTTCTCTGAGAACCCTTTAATCCGAAACTCTCCTTGTGCCAGTTCTGGAACCAATTAACCGGTTGGGGGAAAAATGTTTTTCCTTGTATCTCCCCCTGAGCCAGAGCTCACTTTTTAATTTTTGGAAGGAATATCAGCACCAGATTCTGGTGCAGATCCATCCCCTACATTTTATGTACTTCTTTTCACCCAAATCTTGTTCATCTCACTTTGAACTTCATCTGCATTCACTTTTCCTTTTCCTTTGTCTTGATTCTGATTAAGATGCACCAGACCCCTTTCATCCTGATTCTTGCTTCTACAGAATTTCGCAATATGACCGGATCTATTGCAATTGTGGCAAACAACATTTCTTTGCATATTTGAATGATATGCTCTTGATCTACATTGATTAGCCATATGTCACATTCTATTGCATGCAAAGCATCTACCATTGAATGAATTGTTTATTTGCATATTTTTGCATTCATGAGATTTGTGACCATACCTTTTGTAGTTGAAACACTGTCCGGAGAAGGATGTATTAGTCTGATTTATTCTCTTTTTGCACTGATTAACTTTATGACCAAAGTTATTGCAGTTTTGGCAGTATCCATTGAACAATGGATATCTTTGAGCATTAGGTTGCCTTACCGGAGGTCTTCTAGGCATGTTTCTTGGATTTCCTGATCCAAAATTCTTCTGACCAGATCCAGAGCTTTCACTTTTCTCATATCCCAAGCCACTCTTGTCATCTACCCTTTTTTGGCTTTGAAGAAGGACTTCAAGTTAAGCAAAGCTTATCTTGAATTTTTCTTCGTATTCATTTGTTGTTTGAAGATCCTTTTTAAGAGTGTCTATTTGATCCTTAAGTTTTTCTTCATTATCTCTAGCATCTTCAAGATCAGATTCTAGATGCCTGATTATTCTATCCATTTTGTGGCAGTCTTTTGATTTCTCTTTGAGAGATTGTCTTAGATCATCTTTAGTTTTTCTTTTCTCTTAAATTTCTTGAGTGAATTTTATAACTCCTGATTCCATTTCATGTCTTACCATAATGATCTCTTTTGATAACTTTTCACATAACTTGGTTTTCTCCTTTAGGTCTTCATTTGTATCATTGGTTTCACCTTGACTTGCCAATTACTGAAGTAGATCCTTTCTCTTTTTCATAGAGATAATCAGTTTGCCTTTTAGTTCATTTATGAAATCATCAGCTTGTTTGAGTCTTTCCTTTAATTCATTTACTTCAGAGTTAGATTGCTCAAGATCATCTAAGGTAGTTTGAAGTTGTTCCCTCATACCATACACATCCATTTGAGTTCCCAAATCTTCCTCAAGCTGTTAGGCTATGTTTGGAGGAACTTGGCTCTGATACCAATTGTTGATAACTGAGAGGGGGGGTGAATCAATTATCTTAATTTTTTTTAACTTTCTATTATTTTTTATCAACTAGTATAGAATCAAAACACATAAGCTTAAATGTACATGAAAGCAGAAATAAACTCAGTACACATGACATAATGTTTTTGACATGGAAACCTTATTAAGGGAGGAAACCACGGAGTGATTAACCCAAGAATGTATTCTCTATTAGAATAATAGAAATACAAAATGGCACTTGCCAATTAGGGGTTAGTGCCTGAGCACATTGCTCACAAGAGGCTCACTGCCTACAAGAGACTCACTGTCTACAAGTTATAAAGAAAGAAACAAGATACTTGAACTGATAGGAAGCATCCACATATGCTAGAGTTCAGTTTCGGTTAGGCTCAGTATACTGATCTACTACACTTCATCCTTCCTCTTCTTTTGTGCTGCTGTCCTTTCACATACCGGACTTGCCTTACTGCTTCTATACTGCTCTTCTATTGTTCTTCATACACTACTCCACATGCCACTATCCTTCATATACAAATCCATCTAATATATATATCCGCACAACAGATTTTATCCTCTTTCTAGTCGGCATTTGGAATAGTCAATATTTTCCCAAACTCTAGTTTGTCGGCTGAATCCTTCTTACCAAGTGATGCGGATCAAGGAGATACTTAGAGAAGTCATCTAACATGTTGGACAATCATGGATGATACCTTAAGAACCTTGATCACCATCATTATCTCCTCCAAAATAATTCTAATGCTCTGTCTATCAGTTCTTCCTCTGTCTACTCTACTAGATTAGACCCCAATACTTAGATACTCATATCTCTTCACTCTCTTATCACCGGATGCTCAATCCCTGGAATCTATCAGTCAAGGTATTCCTCTTGACTTCCCCAAGTCTGCACTTTACAAGGATACTTCCTCTAAGAGCTCTAGACCTGATTGTCAGATCTTGATGCATACTCTGTTCTTAGTCATCGGACCACAACATTCTTCAATCTGACTTTTGGTATGAGCACACCATGTCCTGCGGATGGGTGGGATGAACTTTGTTGCCATCAATGACAACAATCATGAAGCCATATAGTGTCTCTTGCCAATAGGAATTCCATAAGATCTTACTATGAATAGATCACTAAATCTAAGGTAGGTCACTTATGTTGCAATCGATCACCGATTGTGAGGCAATTGTCAACTTATAGCCCGATCGCTGAATTTGAGGTAGTTACACTTGATCCTAGGAAGAATTCCATCGAGGAAAATCCCTGCTATTGGAACAATGACTGGTAGAATGGGTGAGATGATAAAGATGATGAAAACCATGTGAGTTCACTTGGATGTTGTTGAAGAAGATTGGAGAAGAGGACTTACAGCTAGACCTAATGTTGAAAGTGATGATGATGAAGAACTTCAATCCACTGATCAAAATGGTGAAACCCTAGGAGATGAAGAAGAAGAGGAATCAGATCAAGTCAAGATGTTGCAAGCTATTTCAAAGATTGGGAAAAGACCTAGAGTTGATGTACTGAATTATACTAGCAATTTAAATCCTAAAGAATTGATTGACTGGATAAATGACAGGGAAGAATACTTTGAGTATGAAGAAATTGAAGATCCAGAGAAGGTGAGAATTGCAAAGACAAAGCTGAAAGGACATGCTATTATATGATGGAAAGAAGTTCAGTTGGATAGAAACAGAGAAGGAAAATAAAAGTTTACAAAGCGGGACAGGATGGTGACAAAATTGAAGAACCAATTTATACCTACTGACTATGAGTTGGAATTGTTGAAGAGATTGTAGAACCTGAGACAGAAGGAGAAATCTGTGAAGGAGTATACTGAAGAATTTCATAAGATGATCATAAGGACATGACATAGTGAAGCAAGCAAGGAGAAAGTGGCTATATACTTCAATGGACTAAGATTGAACATTCAAGAAGAACCAAGTTTGGTAAGGATGACAACACTGGAAGAAGCATATTAGTTTGCCTTGAAGGTTGAAGAAAAGTTGAATAAGAGACATGATCAAAGACAGAGAGGTAGAGGAAGTAAATTTCAGAGAGGTAGAACATTTTCCAAAGGAGAGAGATCATATGCGGAGCATAACAAACAAGAGAACACATTCAAGAAGGAGGACATAGATAACAATACATACCGAAGAGATGACAAAACTTTCTATTGTAGAGGAAACCCTAACGCATCTTGGAGTGAAGGATACATGACAGAAGGAAGAGGACCTAATAGGAGAACATCTAGAGGAACTTGTTTTAAGTGTGGAGGTGGACATAGAGCATTTGAATGTAATCAAGGGAGTACAAGCAAGAAAACAAAGAATAGTGTAAGAGTAGCCTATGTGGAAGAAGAACCTATTGGATCACCTAGTTCAGTTGGTAAACCTGAGAAAGGGGAATCACTTATCATGAGGAGAACACTATTTCAAGCTGAGACAAATGAGGAACCACCCCAAAGGAAAAGCTTGTTCAGAACCAGATGTAAATCAAGAGGTAAATGTTGTAAAGTTGTAATTAATAGTGGTAGTTCTGATAACCTAGTTTCAAAGGAGATGGTGACTAAGCTGAAGTTGGAAAGATTGAAACACCCTAAGCCCTATCAGATAGAATTAAACAATTGTGTTATGTGCTTCATTTTACTTCTGGTATATTTCTGTATTGTGGGTTTATGTTTTGTTACAATCTCCATTGTTAATGCACACTTAAAAGATTGCTAAAATTTATTCGAATCAGATTCCTATTGAAGTAGTGTTGCTTTCATTTCTAACATCTTAATCCTATGACATGAGACAACTAGAGCATATGTGAAGGATAAGAAAACTATCAACACCTAGCAACAACTAGACACAACTAGAAACATCTAGTAGACTCACTAAGTCAATTTAACATGTGAATTATGTCTGAGAATATTATTTAACTAATAAATAGTTAAATAATATGAATTATTCTCACAAAAGGAAACTAGATAGGAAATATCCTTATTCACACTAGCACCCCCCTTAAGTGAAACTTAGGGAGAATCTAATAAATTCCTTAGATAAAAGGATGGATGGGTGCTAGCTACTAGGCCATGTTAGGTGCCCATGTACAAACAAATCTCAAGTGGAATAAAGGAGAAAACCTCATGGGAAAAAACTCATCTCCAAACGTGAGAATGCATACAAACAAAACATGTACAAGTGATTGAATGATGGAAGAATCAAGACCCCCAAATACAACACCCATCACAAATATACAATTAATAGGCCCCCATAAGGGGGAAGGCATGAGACAAGATGTCCCCCCCTAATGAAGTAGCTCATGTGCCAATGGTGAATGCTCGAAGAAGAAGACCAAATAGGATCCAAAACCTACAAATAACATTCCTCCCTTTGGGAAGAAACCGATCCACTGGTGTATGTCAAAGAAACTTCAACTTCAAAAAGAGATGAGGAAAGAAGTTGTATGAAATGTGACATCTCTGAGAACTACTCATGTGTCTCCATGTTGATGTTGAATGATACCACAATCAAATCAAGAGTCTCAGGCCTAACTGACGAAAGTGACAATCTAGGATCTAGTGGAAACTAAAAATTATCAAGCTCCAAAGACAAAGATGGTTTGACAATAGTTGTACTATGACTGTCATCAAAGAGGAGAGATAACCCCTCAAATGTGTCATCCAAATTTGCAAGATGCGACTCACAAAAAAAATCTAAAATGCTTGTCAAGTACTCATCCCACAAAGTTGTATCTAAAAGACAAGAAGAATCCTACTAAACTAAAGTATTGGAGTCTAAAGAAGCAGGAGGCAGAGAAGAAGGAAGTGTAGTACATGTCTCAATAACTGACAAAGAGGAAATAATACCAAGGTTCAAGTGATCAAACTTCTCTGAAATGTGATTCACACAAGGAGAGTGAATGTCAGCCAATGGATTTGGATCATCATCAGGGGAGAAACCATAAAAGGTGTATAGATAAGATGCATGATCAACCACCCTAGTAGAAATAATCCTTGTTCTCTCCAAGTCTCTAATAATAACCAACTCAGGTGTGAACTCCACTATCTTCCCTATACCACTATGAGTAATTTGATATATGGAAAGAAGATTACTGGTTAAAGTGTAACGTCAGAAATTGTCCTCCTGTATGGAATGGTACAATTTCCCTAGGTTTATCTCCTCACTCTTAGTGACCTCTCAACCTTTTCTTTTTCTGCCTTCCTAAAACCCTAATTGACTAGGTCTAGGAGCAGTCTATTCACTTTTTGAGGTAACTTATTGATAAAACCCGTAAAGAGATTTGAAACTTGGGTCCCTAGTGTTGGTTATTTTCCCAGACTGGATGCTTATTCCCAATAATCCCTACAAAATAGCCATCATTGATCAACAGGATTCCCGGGCTAGGGGCCAACAGTATAGAAGATAGACTCTATAAATATCTCCTCTTCTTCTTTAGGCTCTGCAGAACCAAGGGGGTATTCCCTATTCAACATCTATAAAATGCATCTATGTATTTGCTGGGATGTTGATAGAAAGAAGATAAATCCTCTATTAAGTAGACCAAAACTGTGAAATAAGTACAAAGGGGCTAGCTTTGGGCCTATGTTCAGTTGTAGATAGAGGATCTTGGTCCTAAAACTATTTCTAAAGTCCTAAAAGGTTTGTTTATGAAGTTTGAGTTTGATTTATATCTGGATGCAAAACTAGGACTTTGGGTTACAATAGAGATACTAGACCAGATTGGTGCCTATCCAAGGCTCGGAGTCAATAGACATGTATATGTGAATATCTACCACAGACTTGAGACAATAATCAGATTTCAAGGGGCTTCTGAAATGTCTGCCTTACAAACAATAACCAAGAGAGAGTATTTAGTTATTTTTGCTTACCAACATCCTTACTGCAATGTATTCTTCTTAACACTTAATCCAAAACATTCAATCTACTCTTTGAGCAGAAGTAAGAGACTAAGTACTCAATATAGAAAACCTATATTCTAGAATCTATAACACCCCTTAGATGTTCAGAATCAGAAGCAAAAACACATTCAGTTTGGAGACAAATAATGAAACACATGCAATGGAGCATTACTCATTTAAATCAACATGAAATTGATAATTTTGTGCATAATACATACAACATACAATTCATAAACTCATGAGACACCTGAAACAGAGTCACCAAAAAGTTGTAATCCTACTGCAGCCAGAAGTTTGTCCAGTTTTCAACAACTAAAAATGAGTAACACAGTCCTCCTTATACAACAAGGAAGTGTACTCAACACATTAATTACAAGGCAAGTCAAAAATTTTCTAAATACAATGCATGATCAGATTGGCGCTCAAAATAATTAATGCAGCAGAGGACAAAATGGGAAGAAGCAAGAGAAAGGTGAGGAATGGTTGAGCTCAAGCCCTATGCCATCGCTGGAAGACTCCCCGTCACAAATCAGGTACTTGACCGTTCAATCACTGGCCCATGCCTGTCCACAATCCTGCCATAATGGCTCAACCACTGGCAGCTTCTTTTGGAATGCAGTAGTGGACACATCTGAAGTTTTTCCCACTCAAAAATGGGCTGCAAACAAACAAAACCATTGCTCCAGCAAAATTAAAACAAAGCCATCGATCATCTCCCCATCACTAAGATCTACAGCTCAAAACACCTTTGAAAAGTCACGAACCAATGGTATCGTACCACGTAGGCACCTTGATCCTCCATCACTGACTCTCCACCTTCACCATTTTGCCACTTTCATCCTTGTATATGCAAAAAACATATGCATATACAACTACCACTGTTCACCTTTCGAAAATCCTTTCTATATGCAAAATGCATATACATGCAATAGTTTAATATACAAGGTGGACCTGAAACTTTTATGCATCAGAATGTACCTCCTTTTGAAGTCTGGCTTGTATCTTCTTCATTTGCATCTTTTCTTTGTATATCACATATACAAATGCGATATACAACCCGCGGACCTGAAAATCTATCTATTGCAGCTTGATTTCCTCTTCGGGTCCAAAATGTATATCTTCCCTTTTGCATATCTTTGAATGTATAACTGCATATACATTCGCCTCATACATACAAGGCGGATTTCAAATTTTAATGAGGCACTCGAAGTTGTTTTGAAATCCAGCTTGTATCTAGCCTTTGTACCTTCGCAATGTATATCGGCACATACAAGTGCCCAATATACATGCAGCAGACCCAAAATATTATTAACTTCATCTGATTTATCCCTCGGGTCTGGAATGTATGTCCTCTTTTTGTATATCGGCCTATATATGCAAACACACAAATCCCCTAACACACAAGCAAGGAATCTCTTAGGATATGTGATGTAGATTCCCTCTTGTATGTCGCCAATGTATGTCAAACATACATTCAACCTTGTATCTGCCTCTACTGTGTGCCAAATATACAAACCTGTTTGCATATACCCATGGGCCCTACCACATGCATCACCTCCGCCACACTGTAGCAAATGTATATTTGTTTGTATGTCAAATATACAAACACAAAGATACAAACCCCTTCATACAACTACGGAATCTATGACGGAATATTCGATGAATGCATACCTTCCTTGTATCTTTCAATGCTTGCATGTTGACTTGTATGTTAGAGATACATTCACCCTTGTACATTTTTCATTGTATGTGTTGGCGATGAACCTTTATACTGTAGCAGATGTATATCAGGCCTCCTTGTATATTTTTCATTGCATAAGACCCAATGTATATTGACATACATTCATTCCTGCATATACAAACAGAGGATTTTCTACAGAATATTCCCGGGAGTCTTGTGAAAGATTCCACTGATGTATATGCAAATTGATATACATTAAAACATGCATATAACTCAAATTTTCAACATTTCTAGAAGTCGACAGAGATTTCACAAGCCTGGCAATGCACATTTGCGATTACACATACAAAAACCTAACATTTTTCATGAGTGTGATAAGAAAATGCGATAAATCACTACATGGGGACTGGTCAACCAATGAACACTACAGCATGAAGATAAAACTGAGCAACCAGGAACTCACCACAGAAGGCCACTAACAGAGTAGACAAAACAGTGCAAGACCCCACGAGTCAGAAAATTTAGGATCTGAAAGAGAAAAATCAGCAAACACTCAAGCTTAAAACCCCAAACATAAATGATTACCAACACCTAGGACCTCAAAAAATGTAGATTTGAGTTGAAATTGGGGGCTAGGACTTGGGCATCTGCACCCTAGTCCTCCCCCATTTCATGGGATTTTGAATTTTGGTGGCGTGTTAGTACCTGCCGAGTGCCTTGGGGATTCTGTTTTCAAATTCTCAGCTTTCATGCGATATCAAGATGTTAATTTGAAATTTAAATTCCCTAAAGCTAGATATAAAAAGACATTTGCAAACCATTTTATCACACACCATTCTTATGCAAGATTGATGCCAAAACTATGCTACAATTGCCATTGAAGATCAGTGACTTGTTGAAGCTCTTTGAAGTATTCTTTATTTTCTATCTTGGAGACAATGGATGAAGATTAGGAATCAAGATCTTGAGTCTATCTTTCTCTTCCTAGGGTTTGTACACCCTTTGCATGATCAGGAGAAGGGTTGAAGCCTCCAACATCAAGCTTGGAGATCCTCCATGCACTTTGCAGATTCGCCTTCTTGTTCATGCAAGTCTTCATTTATCTCATCTCCTTGAGGTGAAGTTGTATGTGTTTATTGATGCAAAGCAAGTTGTTGATCTTCCATTGATTGAGACATCTAGGGTTTGATTTTATGCATAACACATTGTTAGGTTTGCACACACTTTTCAAAGTCTTTATCTTTGGCTATCGTTGAGGTAGAAGTACCAAAGACAGGGCTTGACTCAGGCAAGCTCCTATATAGCCACAACATCTTCCTTCTTTTGTATGTGCAGATCATGTTTTGTAGGTTTCGGTGAAAAGAAGCTACATGAAGAAGGATATTATGGGTACAGTCATGACAAACTTTGGATTTTTGGATTCTGAGACTTGTAGGACATTGGAGTGGGCACCCTAGTCCAACCATGAGTTTATTCTAGGATCTAGAAGCCTTTTAGCAATCTGAGACACCCTGTGCAGAGGATTTTCTAGTTTGAAAACTTGTGGGACACTTGAGCGGGTGTCTTAGTCCATGCAACCCTCAAAATTTAGCTACACTATCTCTAAAACCCTCCCTCTACACCTCTGTGATCAGTTTTACCAGCTACTTCATCAGGTTCTGTGTATTTTTGATATAAGCCATAATTAGGGTTTTACTTGGTTGAAAGGAAAACACTTGATAAAATATTGATTAGGGCCTTAGGTTTCATAACCACATGAATGTAAGGGATAGACAAAGTGATTAGAAGCTTGTTCACAAGGTTGACCTTTGTCCTCCAAATGATTAGCAGTGAAAATGGTAGTATTTAACCTATTTTAAACAAACTATCATTTTACACCCTAAACATTTGTGTGAACCCAAACTTTAAATAATTTGCATCCTTGTTAAACTTAAGATTTGATATAATTTGTTGTTCTAAAGCATAATTGGATTGAAAACCTCTTTAGTGAAATTGCATATGTTAAATTGTGGATTACATTCTTTATCTTTTCACTAAAAGAGTTGAAAATTAGCATTTTATTGTTGAAAGTTGTATTTCATTTGCAAAGGCCATCATTGTGCATTTAAATCTTGGTTCAAATAGAGCATGTTAGAATGTCAGATTATTTTTTGTAAGATTTTCATGCTTATGATGAGCCATTTAGTCGTGATGACTTTGATATGTTAGATGAAGCCCTTGAGGACTTTATCTCAATTGAACATTCCACTACGACCTCTAAGCCGTCACTATTTCAAAGAGTTGTAAATATGATTTATGTTCCTAAATCTAAAGCAGAGATTGAAAAACCAAAAATTGTGGTCACTCTTTGTGCAAATGCGGTTCAACCATCCTCTAAACCTGTGCTTGTGGTTAAAAGTCTTTCATCCTCTTCTCAATCTCCTGATCAGATTTATGATTGTGCAAAATAAATTGCGAAACAAAAATTACAAAAAACTAATCATAATGTGGTTGCTCATGCATATAACACTCAAAATAACAAACAAAGTACACAACAAACAAATGTTCTGATATCTTTACCAACTTCTCAACCTATGCTTCCTCAAGCACCTCATTTAACATATGAAGGTGGTAAAGGCTACGATCTTGTAGAGCAGCTTCGCGCTACTCTTGCAAAGATATCTCTTTGGGAACTTATACAAACTTCACCTACTTACCATGGAATGCTACAAGAAGCTTTACAAAAGGTGATTGTTCCTCCTGCTATTAAACCAAACAATGTTGCCGCTTTACTAGATTGTATGCACGCAATGAAAATAGACATCTTATTTCAACAACATGAGTTACCATCTCTCGAGGTTCAGAAGTAGTATGATCCTTTGGTTATCTTTATTACAATCAACAAAACATTGGTTAAGAGAGTTATGATTGATAATAGGTTAGCCCTTAGCATTTGTGGTATTGATTTATTGCATAAGGTTAAATTTGATGTATCTCCTATCAAACCAGAGTCGTTAAGTATCCATGGCTTTAGTAATGTTGGACAAAAATCTATGGGCACCATAAATCTACCTATAGAAGTTGGACCTGTGATGGTATCTACCTTGATTCATGTCATGTCTTGTTCTCTATCTTATAACATGATTCTGGGTAGACCTTCGATACATGCATTAGGAGCAATTCCTTCTGCTTTACACCATTCCATTTAGTTTATATTCAAAGGTAAACTGCATACTATCCATTTGGATCCTAAACCTGATAATTATTTGCATTTGGAAGTGCATAAGAATGTTGTTGGTCCTAAGAGTTTAAACAATCTGAAAGCTGAATGGTCAGCCCCTCTTGCCTCTAGAAATGTTATGCAAGAGCCCAATCAATTGAATGCATTTGTTGGTGATGACTGGGGTTCATTAGATTTTACATCTTCCTCCATAGGAGAATATAAACTTAAAAACCCTATCCCTGAAACATCAAATATTGCATCGATCACATCACATGCTTCGAATGATAAAAATAAGACTTCTTTGGTGACAAATAAGGATAATACTGTAAGTTATACTACTGACTATGAGACTTATGAAGCTCCGCCTTCATTTAAAGAAATGGTCTCTCACTATGGAAGAGGATTTCGAATCCTTTACAAAAATTGTAACTATGTAGGTAATGGTTGTGGCATAAATCAACAAGGAATCAAAGTCCCTATAGAATATGCTTCACAACATTACTCAAGTGGCATTGGATACAATACTTTTAAGGAATCCAAAGCCCACAAATTCCCTACTCTAAATGTGAATACAATATCAACACTTAGTTTGATATTTCCTGAGATGATTGACACCAATTGTCCTCTAGGATCACTTCCATTAGATATGTTTATGGAAGATGAAGCGATAATGGACTTCTTAGGTGCTTATGATGGTATTCCTCGTTATCACAATAAAAGTGGCCTACCTTATTGTTTAAACAATGATACATATTTTGGAAAGACTACTAACACAATAACTACTATAGTAGAGAAAAATGAAGAACTTAAAGAACAATTACAATCCTACAATCCCCCTAACCATAGTACTCTCCTTAATAGAAAGACTATCAATGTTGTTATGGATAAGGATAATCCTGATAAAGTTATCCCTATTGGTTATTGTTTAGATGTGGAAGAAAAAGAAGAAATGACTAAATTATTGAATGAATTCTCAAAATTGTTTGCTTGGAATCATTTAGACATGACTAGTATAGATCCTTAGATTGTAACACATAATATTGTGTTGAAACCAGATGTTAAGCCATTCAAACAAAAGATTCGCAAGATGAATCCTAAGATCTATTTGCTTGTCAAAATTGAAATAGAAAAGATCTTACAAGATGGTTTTATTTGACCTATTGATTACTCTCTGTAGATCTCAAATATTGTTTCTATCACTAAACCTGATGGTCGTATAAGCATGTGCACAGATTTATGAGATTTAAATTCGGCATCTTTGAAAGATGACTTTCTACTCCCTAATATCGATATGATCATTGATTCCATAGCTGGACATGAGTTGCTATCATTTATGGATGGATTTTTAGGATATAATCAAATCCTTATAAATCCTCTTGATCAATATAAAATAGCCTTTATAACACCTTGGGGTACATTTTGTTGGGTAGTCATGTCGTTTGGACTTAAGAATGCAGGAGCTACTTACCAATGTGCAATGACTCTTATATTTCATGACCATATGCACAATATTCTAGAAGACTATGTTGATGACATCTTAGCAAAATGTATCCACCATAACGATCATGCCACAAATCTTCGACAAATATTTGAGCACATATGAAAATATAATATGCAATTGAATCCCCATAAGTGTGTTTTCGGCATAGACAGTGGAAAGTTATTTGGGTTTATTGTTTCAAATTGAGGTATAGAAGTTGACAGGAAAAAGATAGATGCAATTGTTAATATGCCAATACCTAAGAACATATCTTAGCTTCGTAGTTTGCAGGGAAAGATACAGGGCATTCGCTGATTTGTTTCACAACTCACGGATAGAACTTGCCCCTTTACGTAACTACTGAAGAAAGATTCTCCTTTTCAATAGAATTCTGAATGTCAAAAAGCTTTCGATGATTTAAAGGATTACTTAGCTCATCTACTTGTTTTGCAACTTGTTGTTTTTGATAAATCATTTCTATTATACATTTTAGCATGTAACAATGCCCTAGCAGCATTGTTAGTACAACATAATGATGCAGGCAAAGAATGCACTGTCTATTACATCAGTCATATTTTGCTTGATTTTGAAGTGTGATACACAGTCATAGAGAAGCATTGCTTAGCTTTAGTGTATGCCACACAAAAGATTAGACATTATCTCTTAAATGCTAAAGTGCATGTAATGGTAAAATTTGACCCTTTGAAACATCTCTTCGCAAGAACAGACTTGTCAGGTCACCTTGTTAAATGGGTTATGTTATTAACATAATTTGATCTCAAATTTATTTCACAAAAAGTGATTACAAGGCAAGTGATAGCTAACCAATTAGCTGGAGGTCCCTCACCCTTTTCTATATAGAATGTCAATTCTTTTCCTGATGAACAGATTTTAACAATCTTTGCGAATGAAAAATGGGAGTTATACTTTGATGGATCAAAATGTCGAACTAGCTCTGGGGCTGGTGTTATATTGATACCCCCCATTGGTAAGCTAATTCCCTTATCTTACCGCTTAGATTTCTTATGTACAAACAATATAGCTGAATACAAAGCTCTTATTACTGGACTTCATGTAGCCTTGGCTATGAATATCCAAAATATTACAATATATGGTGATTCTTAGTTAATTGTTAAACAAATAACAGGATCATATCAAACTAAGCACGATAAGTTATCTCAGTATGATGAGTTTGTATTATCTCTATTAAAACAATTCAAATCATATACGATCGCTACCATTCCCAGGAAAGATAACCGGCATGCGGATGCAATGGCAAGTACAACTTCCCTTATATCCCCTGATGGTTCTCCTGAGGAATTTACCTTCATGGTTCATAATCTTAAGACACTGATAATTGAAAGCCCTATAATTATGAATTCAAAACTCTGTGGTAATACATACATTGATGAATAGTTTTCCTACATATTCAATTATTTACGTGATGGAACCATTTCAGACTCAACATCTAAGAATGCTTGACTCTGTTTACACAAACTAGCAGCGCAATACATTATATTATCGAATGTCTTGCATTGACAAAGTTATAATGGTATTTTACTTTGATGTTTAAGTAATTCAGAGATTCTGCTAGTTTTAGAAGAAGCTCACTCTGGTGCCTGTGGAGGGCATTTCGGTGGAAAATCATTGGTGCAAAAATTGTTACGTATGGGGTACTATTGGCAGCATATGAAGCAAAATTCCTTTGCTTACATCAAGAGATGCCCACAATGTCAACAACATAAACACCTCATCCATGCTCCTACTCAAGAGCTTCGTTCCCAGGTGTCACTATGGCTAGTTTCTATCTGGGGCTTGGATCTTGAGGCTAAAATTTCCCTGTCCTCCTCTCAAGGACATACATTTATAATCACTGCTACTGATTATTTTACAAAATGGGTCAAAGCGATCCCTTTGCGATCCACGATCGCCGATGTAATCTGTTAATTCATACAAGATAACATAATTTCTTGATTTGGAATACCTTCCTCGTTGGTTTCAGACAATGGCACACCATTTAAGAACAAGGATGTGAAAAAGTTCCTCAAAACTTATCATATACAACATCACTTATCTACACCTTATTACCCTCAATCAAACAGCCAAGCAGAAGCTTCAAACAAGGTTATTAGACAGATTCTAAGGAAAACTGTTAATAAACATCAAAAAGATTGGCATACGCAATTATCCTATGCACTATGGGCTTATAGAAAAAGTATTCAAACAACTATTGGTAGCACACCATATAATCTTGTCTATGGTGCAGACACGTAATGCCCTTGGAGTTAGAAATTCCTTCTTTGTGAATCTCCCTAAGAGATATCATGGATGATGACATAGAATGAGAGAAAAAATTACAGGAACTTGAGATGCTTGATGAAAGACGTATTAATGCTCTTGAACATCTCAAGGCTTATCAAAAAGGAATACAATGAGCCTATAATGTGCAAGTCATACAACATTCATTTAATGTTGGGGACTTGGTTCTATATGAAAATCAATGCAACATAAACGTACCGCCTGGCGAAAAAGGTAAGTTCAGCCCTAATTGGCTTGGACCATACATAATCACTGAAACCTTTGGATCTGGAGCATATAAATTAGCCGATGAGCAAGGTATGCTGCTTAAAGAACCTATTAATGCCACACACCTCAAAAAATTTTATTCTTAAAGATTTAATGTAAAATGTTTATAAGCTAATTTAGTACATAGATTAGCTTCAATTTCAACAAGATAGTATTGTTTTTGTCTTAATTCATTTGGCATTATATCTTTGTTCAATTGATCATTGTTGTATCGTGTTTAAGTAATAATTGCTTAGATCACTTTTGTATTAACTGTATATAGCATGGAAGTTAAAAATTATTTGTAAGATAATTAATCATTGTATGGGTTACTACATGTTTTTAGAATTGTTTGTATATCACAATAGCATTAGTTATAGCATTTAGACATCATCACTAGTTGCATTTTTACAAAAAATCACATGTGATAGATCAAAAGCCATTACACATAATCAAGAAGAAATAATCATATATATATATCTTAGTTTTATGTATACATCTGAGTCAACTATCCCTAAAAATAAAATGGGATGTCGTAGTGCCTAAAGTCTATGAATCACATAGCTAAGCCTTGATCACCAGTACCCTCAGGCCATCGTGGTATGTGAGTGACAGAATCCTGACCATACGTGGCTACGGATCGCAAATGATTCCTAGAGACACTTCATGATCGTAACCCCCTGATCTTGCCTCTCATCTCTATCATCTACTCATGTGCCTCCTGGTACATCCTCTGGTACCAGTCTCTCTCATCCTAAACCTTGTCTCTATTAGCTCTTTCCTGCTGGACCTCCTGCAGTAAGAACTCACTGACATTTGGCTCTCCCTCCGATGTAGAATCTACTATTGCCTACTCTCACTGTGCCTTGAGCTCAGCCTTGGTGTGCTCGGCTCTCTGTTGAAACTCCTCTCTCTCTCTCATCCAGACTACTCTAGCATGGCCTTTGTGGCAATCTTATATCTGACGAAAGGCATACAAATCTTCGCATGCCACCCAACGGATAATCGTGGCAAATCACCTGCCTGCACCTGCTGCTCTGATGCATCTGTTGATACAATGTCTCCTATGACGTGACTCACAAAGTCTCACCATGCATCTATCCCAACTGCAAAATAGAGGATTAGATAGATGTTAGAATCCCATATAAATGTCACAAACAATAAACTATACAACACATAAAATAATAAATCCAACCTTACCTAGATCTCCATCTCGCCAGGATGGATCTCAAATCACTGATGGTGTGATGAGCTGCCCTATTTGATCTGCAGTTGGGGGCATAGGCCTACTACTCTCCCCTCACTCTGTCTAACTAGGTCTCACCTCATCTGCAGAATTAGGACCACAAGCCTTGGACGACAGTCTCGACTTGATCTCCTCATCAGTGTCTGCCTCCTAGTGGCTCTATCGTGATCTCACTCTAAAGAAATACTGTGATGGGACCTCCTCAGACTCATCCTCATCCTCCTCTAAACACTCCTCAAGATCATAGTATCCTGCGAAGTCACTGACGTTGTCCTCCACCCCTCTATCACCCGCATGACCGGTCCAAGGTTGGGCATCTCCTATAGGATGCCTAGGTGGAAAGATAGGTGCAGGTTGTGTTGTGTGCCACCAAGTTTGATATGCTTGGGTACACCCAACTTCATCTATGCTCGATACCAACTCTGCATCCTCAGGACCCTTGTCATCACTAAGTGGTACATCTTCTATAGTCAACTGTCAGATAGTATTGGCTCTGACTGCACTCTGTGCTACACATGCATAGCTCAGACGAACTACAAGAACATCATGTACCTGTCTGAACTATCATGCCATCCTATGAAAGTAAAACCAAGATACAACATGATCAATGCGACCAATCATCAGTCGATTCCTCTACATCTGAGCTAGTTGCTTCTACTCACCAGGCCATCTGATGTAGCCACAATATGGTCTCCAGACAATCTCACTAGGTTGTAATCTATCAAATACTACTCTCCAGTATAATAGGTTATCATGCCTCGAACACCTAACTAGTAGGTAGGCATAGACACGCGGATGGGTGAATGTTACCTCTATGGGATAACTCACCAGTCATGTGCACCTGATGTTATCAAAGGCCCAAACCTATAGTAGTATGCAGACCATTAGACTCTGCATCTTGTTGGACATATCACCCTAAGTCACGATATAGGTGTGCAAGCATACTATGCCTTGATAGTTTGATGTTCCTCAATCACTCTAATAGTGTGAACGAGACCCCTATGAAGGTGAGTGCCTCATCCATCTGGTGCGATAGCTAGTGAGACCATGACAATCATGATCCTCCATAGTAAGGGAATGTCTCTGCATCCCTACTCTAGTAAATGGAGCTAAATGTGTCCTTGCTCTGCCTGTGAAACAATGTGACCCAAACAATATAACTAACTCTCACGAGTATACTCCGTTGAACGATGTCCAACAACCCTCAATATCTCTCCTCAGATCGGCAGTTGAAGGATCCTAAATACATCCTCCAGTGTGATGGTAATCTCACCTATAGGTAAATGGAATGTGGATGTATCTGCATCCCATCTCTCCATCAGTGCCATAAGCATCACACAGTGGAATTTGATTGTGGGCATCTCAAACACCCACCATAGGCCCACCATCTATAAATGCTCTCTCTCTATGGTAGTCAAAGCGCTAGCATGCTCTCATAGAAGTGCCATCAACTGACTGCCTGTGTGCTCACGCATCTCAGGGACATCCTACAGATTGAAAAGAAAGCAAGACTATCAGAATCCTTGCTAGAAACCAAAATAAGCTAACATGAACTAAGTACAATGCCTGTGCCTAGGCCTGGTGTCCTCTGTGGACCAGGGCACCCCAAGAAGACTAGGGCACCCCAGGAAGACTAGGGCACAGGGACACTAGCACCCCTGTGTGACTAGGGCACCCCCAGAGGACTCTAGCGCCCTAGGTGGACCCGGGCACCCCTATCTAGGAACCTTTTCCACCTTCCCCTCTTGGCACAGACATCGATAAATGTGAAAATGAAAGATGACAGAAGGATGGAATCAGGACCCTCCCCAGCCTTGAAGCGTCTCTCCACCACTCAGGCTCGGAGCATCTCCAGTCATGGTGGATGGTATGGACATTAGCTCAGCATGGTTGTTCTCCTCTTCTCCTTCTCTCTCTCTCTCTACAAGGATAACAAACAAAGAATGAGTTAAGTGATAAGTGACAACTCCCTTTTACATAAAGTAAGTGAGTGAGAAATCCTATCCCTAACTAGGTTCAAAAGTGCATTGTTTCACTCTTGAGCTGTCGAACTCTAATTTCAGTGTCATTTGTTACATTGGAATCTTGGTTCCACTCTTTTTCTTCGCCAATGTGGCATTTGAGCGTTGTATGACCCTCACAACACATTTTCCCTTGAAATTGACACGTGGATATCTCCTTGTTTCTACTCTCGGACTAAGCAAGCAGAAACAAGGGGGGGCATATATCCCCCTCGATTTCCTCCCTGTCTCATCACTCAACCTCTTTAGCATTTTTTATACTGACTCATTGGTGGTGGTTGCAGGTTGATTTGATTTTGATTTTTCTAACAAGTGTTCCTTTGCAGGATGCAGTTCCTAACTTTATGGTCTTGCAAGATTGCAGACTTGGTGGGCTCCTTCCTTCTCGGTGACTACTCTTCATCTTCCTCTACAATATCCTTTTGGGTATCCTTTTAATGATTGATGTATTTTACTTTCCTTTAGTTGCATATGCATGTAGTATCATATGGCCACTAAAGTGGGGGCTAAATGTAACATCAGAAATTGTCCTCCTATATGAAATTTTACAATTTCCCTTGGTTTAGTTTGTCACTCTTGGTGACCTCTCAACCTTTTCTTTTTTGGCCTTCCTGAAACCCTGATTGACTAGGTCTAGGAGCAGTCTATTCACTTTTTGAGGTAACTTATTGATAAAACTCGGAAAGAGATTTGAAACTTGGGTCCATAAAACCCCCAAAAATGTAGATCTGAGTTGAAATTGGGGGCTAGGAATTGGGCACTTGCACCCTAGTCCTCCCCTATTTCATGAGATTTTGAATTTTGGCAGGGTGTTAGTTCCCACCGAGTACCTCAGGATTCTATTTTCAAATTCTTACTTTTCACGCGATATCGAGATGTTATTTTGAAATTTGAATTCCCTAAAGCTAGATATAAAAATACATTTACAAACCATTTTATCACACACATTTCTTATGCAAGCTTGATGACAAAACTCTACTGCAATTGCCATTGAAGATCATTGACTTGTTGAAGATCTTCGAAGTATTCTTTATTTGCTATCTTGGAGACAATGGATGAAGATTAGGAATCAAGATCTTTTGTCTATCTTGCTCTTCTTTGGGTTTGTACACCCTTTACATGATTAGGAGAATGGTTGAAGCCTCCAACAACAAGCTTGGAGATCCTTCGCAGACATTGCTGATTCAACTTCTTGTTCATGCAAGTCTTCATTTATCTCATCTCCTTGAGGTGAAGTTATATGTGTTTATTGATGCAAAGCAATTTGTTGATCTTCCCTTGATTGAGACATCTAGGGTTTGATTTTATGCATAACACATTGTTAGGTTTGCACAAACTTCTACAAATCTTTATCTTTGGCTATCATTGAGGTAGAAGTACCAAAGACAGGGCTTGACTAAGGCAAGCTCCTATATAGGCACAACATCTTCCTTCTTTTGTATGTGCAGATCATGTTTTGTAGTCTCCTACGTAAAGAAGCTATAGGAAGAAGGATATTGCGATTACAGTCATGATAGACTTTCATATTTTTGGATTCTAAGACTTGCGAGACATTGGAGTGGGTGGCCTAGTCCAACCAAGGGTTTATTCTAGGATTTGGAAGCCTTTTAGCAATCTCAGACACCCTGTGCAGAAGATTTTCTAGTTCAGAAACTTGCGGGACACTGGAGCGGGCACCCTAGTCCATGCAACCCTCAAAATATGGGTACACTATCTCTAAAACCCTCCCTCTGCACCTCTGTGATCAGTTTTGCCAGTTACTTCATTAGTTTCTATATATTTTTGATAGAAGGCATATTTAGGGTTTTACTTGGTTGAAAGGAAAACACTTGATAAAATCTTGATTAGGGCCTTAGGTTTCATAACAACATGAGTGTAAGGGATAGACAAAGTGATTAGAAGCTTGGCCTTTGTCCTCCCAATGCTTAGAGGTGGAAATGGTAGTATTTAACCTAGTTTAAACAAACTATCATTTTTCACCCTAAACATAAAGAAGGCACACAAAGTTCATCATTGAAAGTACCTTCACTAATATCAATCATTCCCTTCCCAATTACATGAACATATATGTGTTATTACTTATCAAGATAGGTGGCATATCACATGGCTCAAATGAAAAAAAACATATCCTTGGAAGAAGCCATATGATGAGAAGCACTTGAATCAAGAAGGCATTTACCTGATGTAGAACATGTACTTGGACAAAGTACTTTACCTTTATGTTTGTGTTCCTTAACTTTCCTTGTATGACCTGATTCAGAAAGTTCTGGCTATATAGATGTTGAAGGAGTAGAAGAAGAATCAAGAGATGGAAGATTGTTCTTTTGAAAAAATTGCATCAACATGTCAATCTGTTTCTTATAACAATTATGTTCATCATGCCCTGATTTCTTACAATAAGCACATGCATGCTTCTCCTTCTTAGGTGGATTTTGTGCTTGATCTATGTGTGGATTTTTCTTAGATTTCTTTTGTTTCTTGTTAGGGGAACTTGGCACTTTTTGTTCCTTAGGTTGTCCAACCACCAAATCATAAGTTTGTGATGGCTTAATGATACCCATAGAAAGAAGATTCTATTGCTTATGCATTAACATCTCAAAAGAGGATGTAAATGAAGGCATAGTGAAGGTAGATCCCATAGTTAACCTATGAGTGTGAAATCTAGAAACAAAAGTTGCCTATTGAGGAGCAAGTTTATTCAACACATTGTAGATCAATTGGATGTCCTTTTTCTCAATACCATATGCTTTACATTGTGATCTCAGATTATTAACCTTAGTTATGTAATCTTGTATGTTACTAAAGTTCTTAGGATCAAGGTTCATTAATTCATTATCAATTTGATATCCTTTAATGTCATCTGTTGTACCATACAATGTTTTCAACTTATCCCAAGCATCATATGAATTTGTACATGACTTAATCTAAATAAAAGATCTAGGGAAATGGAACTACAAAGACATCAAAGAGATTTTGTATGCATAATCATCCATTTTATTTTTTTCCTCATCATCTATGGGTTCAGGTATCTTGTTTTCAACATATAGAGAATGTCCAAGCTCCGTAGGGCATTACATGCATGTTGACTCCAAGTTACATAGTTATAAGGTGTTAACAATGGAACCATTGATTTAGCCATTATGTAGAGGAAAATAAGAGAGCACAAGAAAGTATATCAAATAACAAACTCAACCAACACTATAATTGAAGCCCCCCCAAACAAAAACAACCACCAATTTCAACTCTTTTTCCAATCAATGAGTGATATGTACCCAAAGAGATTCAAACTCAAAATATGTTGTCTAAAGAAAAATCTAGAAAAATGGCATGAACGTAATTGTAGAGTACAAAAATACCTTTCCAACACCTATAAAAAGTTGAAATTCTGATAAAGTGGGTGCAAGTTGTGAGCTCGGGAGTGAAAAATGCAAGATCTAGCTTTGAACAATTGTATCGGGTACTTGTAGAAAAATCATAGAAAAAAACCTATACCAATGCAAAGTTCTCGGAACCAGATTTTTATCGATATCTTGTTTGCTAATTTTTGATATCGTAGCAAAAAAGCTATGGCTCCTGGAAAAAATTACCCTATTAGGGCTAGAAGGGAGCCAAAGAGGGCCCTGACGCTAATGCCATTGCTTATGTAGTGCTAATGTCAGAAGTGATAATGGAATATTCTCTTTAGGGCAAGAAACTGTTGATTTAGGCTAAAACTGCCTCTACAAGGTGAGAAACCACTGATTTAGGCCAAAACCACTTACTAGAAGTCTGAAACCACATGTTATTTGCCCAAACCACATGTACGATAGAAAACCACCAGAAAGAGGAAAACAATTGCTGATAGAAAGGCAAAAACCACCTATGAAAATGCCTGTTCCATGAGTGATAGTGGTTTTAAGGGGAATATTCCCTAAAATCTACGCTGGACTAAGTTATATCAGCCACTAGTTTTGTTTGTTAAATCTACAGAAGTTACAAAAAATATTAGACAAGGCTTGAAGGCTTGTTAGGGGGTATTAACCCCTGCCACTCTAGTCGGTGGGGGGTTTCCTCAGCTACATGGGTGCCCACAGCGGCCTATGTGCCATGGCCTACCTGTGGGTATAGGCCCACATGGCTAGGTCTACCACCATTTGACTAATAATGACACTGATGCCAGGCCTGCACAAGCAATGACGTCTACAAAATATTCTATAGAATATTCTGTATGATTGATTTGCAAAAAAGATTGCCTTTCATTTCAACTTTGTCTAATTTGGTCAATTTAATAGTCAATCTATAGGTTTCTGGGCATTTTGAATGCAATGGTAGGGTCTTATTTTGCCCAAACTGCCCCAACATTATAGCTATGTCCCAGATCGGGTAACCACTCCCCGAATTAAACACATCATAGATTTGGCCTCTGGTATCTAATCTAGACAAAGCAAAAGGAGATCTTGACTATCTCAGACCTCTTAAATGCAATGGTGTGATCATATTTGCAGTAGCATGCTCCAAAATGAACCTACAATATAAGGCACAAAGAGGAAACCCTCAAAAATTTGGTATTTCCATCAATTTTTTTTGATACTTCAGGTTATCATTTGATGCAAGAGAAGAGCATACTCAACTATAAGGATCCACTATGAATTTGCACTCAAATCTCTCCAAAATTTGGCTAACAAGAATAGATTCCACCTAGAGAGCTCTGATGCCATGTAAGAGTTGTCTATGATAGGAGCCGTGCCCAAGATCTAAGACTTCGTGAAAGCATAAGAGAGACAATTAGATGCACATGAAGCCTTGCTTATACAGGCAAGGATGAGAGCTACGATGTAGTCGTGTGACAAGTATCTTAATCCTGTGACATGAAAAAACTAGAGTACATGTGTAGGATAAGAGAACTATAAGACAACTATCAACACCTAGCAACAATTAGACACAACTAGAAACAACTAGAAACATCCAGTAGACTCACTAAGTCAACTAAACATGTAAATTGTGTGTGAGAATATGAATTAACTAATAAATAGCTAAATATTATGAATTATTCTCATAACAAGGGAAACTAGATAGGAAATATACCTATTCACACTAACAAAGGGATTGTTATGTTGGGAGGAGAGCTTCTCCATTTAGGGTTAAGAGCCTCCCATGTGTGGGGTTGAAAGAGGTGTTGACCATCCCTTGAGGAAACATACATTTCTTGTGAAATATTTTTTTTGCATTGGTTGCTTTATATATTTTCATGAAATAGAAAAATATGCATTCCTTATGAAGGAATTTTGGCATTGAGTGCCATAAGTATTATTATGTGATATTATGTTGGAGGTGTTGTGTGGAGGTTTTGTTGTGATTATAGATATGAGAGGATATTGGGTGGCGTTGGAGGAATTTTGGTGATGGGGAGTTTTGTTATGAGGTTGATATTTGATGGAGTTGTGTCATGTCCCATGAAATGTTCCATATTTTTACATTGCCGATCGACTTAGATCAGTTCTAAGTGTAGCACTTCATATTAATGAAAAGGATATGATTTGGAAGATAAAGTGTGGTTAACATATATGAAGCATTAGTGAGTTTGAATAAGACCAGAGGCTTTGGGAATAAGACAAATGATTTGTTAATGATATACCATGTGATGTAAGGGATATATGTGACTTTGGGAAGAAGTGTGAATTGTTTAAGGAGCAATTTCCTTTAAGACAACAATTAAATGTGAAATGAAGTGACTAATATATGTTACGAGATAAGAAAAGAATTGTTATGAGATATGATTTAAAAGACAAGCATTAGATAAGAGACAAGGTGATACAATTTATTAAAGGTAGTGATCAATGTCATATATATTATGAAGACCATATTATGAAGTAATGTGATTCCTAGAATGACAAAAGTCTTACATAAATATACAAGATAGTGATAAATGAGTGAAAGGCTGTGATCATTCCTTAAAGGGTGTGATATGTTGTTAATGTTGGTTCCCAAAATAAATCCAACCCAAAAATCTAAAATGTTCCTAAACACCCAGGCTAGGGATTGTCATCAAGGTGAAAGGAAGAGGTTTATCTACAAGTAAAGGAGAATTTTGGGCAACTATAGGAGACGTGTAAGCTCCTCTGCTCTTTCAGCTCAGCTTAAACTCTGGAGGGATATTCCAAGGGGTATTATACTTGAATAGGTATTAAAATAAACCCAGATGAACACTTAAAAATGGAACAACCAAACCCAGATTACTTCCTTAGTCAAAAATATGTCATTGAACTAAGAAAAGCTAGTTGTTGTATGACCCCTATATAGATGATAAATGCAATCCTACATAATGAGGGTGCATAAAGACTACTTCTTCTTCTAAAAGTAAGATGTAAAGTTTTTTCTTTGAAGATGGGTGATCTAAGGCTACTCATACCAGTGCCTATCTGTTGAGCTGTAGAGTCTAATGTAAAACAGAGGAAAACAATCACATAAAAGTGTATAATTGCCTACTTTACGAATCAAATGCAAAGAAATCACTACCAGATTACTGAAAATACTTAAGAATCACACACTATACCATGTTTTTCCCTATGCAATACTGAAATGATTATTCACAAAGCTTGGTAATGAACTAGGAATTGTCACATTCATCAAATCAATGCTTACAATCATACCACAAAATGTGGTAAAAGAAAATTGGAACTGTGATTACAGTTTACATGGAGAAAGACAATAATCGAATACAAAGATTTAAATTGTATTACATACACTTCATGACTGATTCATGCATAAACATACCCTGCATAATATCCTTTCTAATCTACCTCCTGGAGCTCACAACACTATTGAGAAATTTCAAAATGACCAACCCTTATCACTCATTACAACCATCCATTAATAGCAATTCATTGCACTCATCCCAGCGCAGAACCCAATCAAATGAGTATACACCATGCTATATTAAATTAATGCCCAAAAATGTCAGAAGATTTGCACATTGGGATTATAAACCCATGCTCTGTCATCTCTGCAAACAATCAGAAAAATATTCCTTGCACTCCAATTCTACTCTGAGAAATAAAGAGGCAAGCTTCTTATCCTTCCATGCCACCTACAACATTGGACTTATCTAATTTGTCCTTTATGTATTGAAGAATTTCACTATTTGAACAACTTGCACAATTCTAGCTAGCAACTCATTAATGCTAAGTACAAATCTGCATTTATATTCCTGCAATCATAGCATACATTCAAGGAATTACCCATTTCAAGCATATATCGCATTCTAAATACATTTTCCTAATTTTTAGTTTTAAGCCATATGATCCCTAACTATACCATTCTACATTTTCTATGTTTAATGGCCTATTCTTTTCAGTTTTTGTATTTCCTATTTTCCATTATCTTTCTTTACCATCCATAGAACAATTTTGCCTTTTTCGCAAAAATGTGTTTTTCCAAACTGGTCTTGTTGCTTGGTTTTCCTCTTTCCTCTTTTCATTTAGTCAGAAAAAGTAACTTTCTCTAAACTTTTCTCCTTGCTCTCCTTGTCACTTTAGCAGCTATATTAGTAATTTTATAATTTTTAGAACTTTACCCTCACTTGCCACTTATTTGCCTTTATTGGAAAATCTTTGATTTGAGGAACCAGGGCCACTTTGCATCTATCAAGAAAATTTGACAATTCTAAACTTGGTTATTTTTATGCCTTATCAACAACTTTCACCTTTGCTGAACTTCAAGCTATTTTGCCTTTTTATTTACCTTATTAGCAAATGTCAACTTTTCAGACAAAGTTGAACTTTTATGAACTTTGCCTTGTTTTTCATTTTTCCCATCTCTTACTCTATCGACCAAATGAGCTATCGACAAATTTGAACAATCTTGAACTAGTTCCTCAGTTTGGCCATCCATAAGTTTGCTAAGAAAACAAAATTTTATGACTTAAGCCTCAGTCAATTTTTCCCTTATTGGAAAAATGCAAACTTCTTAAACCTTGCCTTCATTCTTTATGTTGCACCCTTCGTCAGAAAATTAGCTGTCAAGAAAACCCCCTATCAGTGAACCATCAGGTTCTTGAACTTTTATTTTCACTGATAGAAGAGCACTTTTTTCTTTACTTTGCCACAACATTCTCCCTTTGCCCTTCAATCGGTGAACACACATATTGATGAATCGACAGAAAATAGAACTTGCAAAAATGTTCTAAAGTTAGAACTATTGTCTAGTTGCTGATAATAAGGAAAAACACAAAAAAAATTCTAATGGAGAAACCATCTTTTGACTAAGGAAAAGTATATTAAACACCAAACTTTGAACCAACACAAGTTTTTCATATTAAGGAGTTTTGAGGTGGGTCAAAAGGCAAAGTTGCTCATAATTGAATTCTGTATCTAATGGTGACCTTGGCTAAGCAATTTTCACATGATTTTTTAATTTTTGGAGAAAAATGGATACAATGGGAATACAAATTTTGAAGGTGCCAACACTGGCTCTGGTTGGGGACGTGTTACAAGAAGTGTCACAATGAGAATTTAGATCTCCAAAAAAACTAGAAAGACACAAAACACAACAAAAAGACACAAGGGAAACAACACACATAGATGTATTTACAACCACACATATATACAAGGCAAAATATAGTCATAAACATTAGAGCACATAACACTATTTGACTATATTAAAAAATTAGGGGAAACACTTACTCAAGAAAACTAAAGCTTCATAATGTACCATGAATGGGTAGCTCTAACATTTCTCCCTCCATATTTCTAATGTAATATGTATCTTGTCTAGATTTTTCATCAATCTAGTATAGGCCTAGCCACAAAGGCTCAAACTTGCCATGCTTACCCTTGTCTTCTGTCTTGTATTCCATAGGAGAACCAAATCACCAATTTGAAAGATCCTTTTTACTATTTTATTATTGAACAAATATTTGGCCTTTTGTTGTTGCTGTTGGTTTTTTATCATGTACCAACCTTCTAGCCTCATCTAACACAGCCAAATCATGCATCCTCATGGTTAAGGCATCACCCCATCCTCATTGTTTTATTGTAGCAGCTGATATATAGGCATCTCCAATGACATTGGAATTTTTGCCTCTACTCCATATACCAGCTCAAATGGACTCCTTCTAATGGATTTATTGAATGTTACCCTATCAACCCATAGAGGATACTTTAGTTTATCATTCCACCTTTTCTTATTTTGATCCAACGTCCTCTTTATAATCTTAATGAGACTCTTATTGCTGGACTCAACATGTCCATTACTCTAGGGATGATACATGGTGAAGATTGAATCAACTTAACTCCATATTTGGAACACATATTAGCAATATCTTAAGATCTAAAGTACATAGCATTATATGTAACAATTCTTCACGACACTCCAAATCCAAGGTTATTATATTGCTCATAAGAAATTCAATTACCACCTTAGATGTGGCATTGCAAGTGGGGATATCCTCAACCCACTTGATGAAATAATTAGTGGCCACAAGGATCCACTTATATCCATTGCTAAATTTCTCCTGAATTTCTCCTATAAAGTCAATACCCCATTGTTGAAATGGTGCTTCAACTACGACTGGCATAAGAGGCAATGCTCCAACAAATTTCATTTTACCTGAAAAATATTGGAAAGCATCACATTTTCTGACTTGATTGGAAACATCTTTGAAAAGGTTTTGCCACCAAAAGCCTACTCTAATGATTTTATGTGTTGTGTTTTTGGCATGGAAATACCCACTACATATTCCTTGATGGTATTCATCAACAATAGCCTCTACTTGTTGTTGGTTTAGATATTTAAATAGCAGCCCTTCCTGGTTTCTCCACATCCGCACTCCTTGAATCAAGAAATACCTTTGGGACTGAATTTTAAGGGTCCTCTGCTATGTGATAGTCATGCTTGGAGGACAATGCATGTTCACAAGATAAAAAACAATATATTTATACCATGGATTGTCAACTAATGAACAATGCGGAGCTACATCATTTTCCTTGATTTCATTTAGCTCTATTGCTTCAAGATTTCAATTTACCATCAGCTTGGCTAAGCCTTGACCTCTTACCAACTTAGTGACTTGTATGTCCATATCATATTCTTGGATTCTATTAATCCATCTGCACCTCTTACTTAAAGCCTCTTGTTGCATGAATATATCTTTCACTATTGTGTGTGGCACATATGCAATACTCTTGGCCCTTGTGAAATAGGATCTAAAATTTTTTGTAGCCTTGACCAATGCATAGGTGAGCTTCTTCATAATGGAGTGATTTAATTCAGCAGCGTGTAAATATTTACTAAAAAATCCTATGGGTTGTTCATATCCATCTTTATTCTTTTGTAGTAACACAATAGCAACCATGTAAAATGAAGCGAAGGAAAAGAGCTGTAAAGGCTTGGAATAGTTTGGACTTACCAGGGCTAGTGCATTTTTTAGAGCCTCTTTTATATCAAGAAAGGCTCCAATTGATTCCTTGTTCCACAAGACATATTGTCCCTCTTTAAGCATCTTGGAAATAGATTTTGTCTTCTCAGCAAAGTTAGGGATAAATCTCCTTATAAAATTAATTTGACCAAGGAAGGATTGAATACCTTTGATTGTTTTAGGCTGGGGAATAATGTCAATGGCCTTAAACCTATCTGGATCAATTCTAACTCCCTCTTTTGACATAATGTGTCCCAATAGCTTTGTAATGCCCCGTCATGTAACCCTAGAGAAAAGTTCAACTAAAGCAATAAAAAGGCAAACAAAAATTCTTTTATAAAGAAATAACAATAACAAAATCTAACATAATCTAATTGTATCAAGTTAAACTAACATCTCTAGGGATTACATAGCTGCATTATTGATACAACACAATATTCAACAACATACATAACTTATTCAAATAAATCAAAGAGTCAACTAACAACTTTTGTTACATCATCAGATAGATACATCATCCTTTTGATAATAATTAGAAGTACAAATAGGGTATTCAACAAAAGGAGTTACATAATTTTAATGATACATAAGCTCTTTCATGAATACATCAATTTACAAAGTGATCTCTATTGATACAAAAATCCTGGTGCAAGTAGTACAAATGTTTGTCCTCAGATGTAGATGCAAAACTGGAAACATGAGAGACACATCCTCTTCACACACGAGCCTCGACGCCAATGAACCAATGGAATAAAGCACAACCACCTGACCATGTGGAACCCTGAGGTCCACTTCCCATGTTAGGAGATAACAATGAGGTCCCATAATGACAAGTATACAATGACAATGCAAGGCATCTTTCCTTTTGCATATCGATATCATCACAAAATTCAATCTCAAATATCAATGCCCAAAACAACAATCTCCCTTATTAACAAACACCAAGACTTCATACCAATAGGAGGCATCATAACTCATCCACATCACAACATTACAAAGGATCAAAAGTACCCTAAGCCTCTGGAGAAAAACACTAAAATGTAAAGGTTAATACAAACATTACAATTCATTTCTAAATCAAACCTACTTACTTCTATAGGCTTGTATTTTCGACAATATGAACTACTAATAGAATTTACAATATCCATAATTTGAAAAGACACTAAATGAGTGGAATTTATAAACTAAAGACATACTCATGAAAGAATAATAGTTAAACAACATTAGAATAACATGATGACAAATTACATTATTACGACAACAATTTTAAGGAACTATTTTATCCCTTATCCTATTTTAAAAAATAACAAAACTAATGATCTTTTCAGATCATCATCATTACAACATTTAATTAAGATTTAAGTTAATAAATATTCTAGTGCAAATTATTAATGAATAAATATTTTCTCTATAGATAGGTAACATGACTAAATACCTGCATCAAAAATTGAGGTGAAATAGTGGGGCTTCGACCTATAAGCTAACAACCTAGATTTAAACCTCCTATTAAATTTTACAAACCCTGTGGGGTCGTCCTCTACTGTGTCAAAAATTGAGGTTGCTTACCCTCCAAGAGGGGAGAATCTGTGGTGAAATAGTGGGGCTTGGGCCTGTAGAGCTAACAACCTAGATTCAAACCTTTTGGTAAATTTTATGGGGATGACCCTTTGGTGAAATGGTGGGGCTTCTTTCCTGTAGAGCCAACAACCAAGCTTCAAACCCCATGGGGTCACCCTCTACCATGTCAAAAATTGAGGTTGCTTACCCTCCAAGAAGGGAGATTCTGTGGTGAAATGGTGGAGCTTCAGCCTATAGAGCCAACAACCTAGATTCAAACCTCCTGGTAAGTTTAATTAATGGCCTCTCCCACTTCTTTTCCCAATCATAGCCTGAGTTTGCAAGATTCATCTACTACTAGGTTGCTACCTATTGCAGAGACCTATGTGATGTCTATGACTAAGGCTGTTGGTGTGCCATTCATCACTGGGAGGTTGTTGGGTTCTTCTACTGCTGTTGGTGCCCCATCTATTGGTGAGTTACCCACTATTGGTGAGTCATCTGGTGGTGTGTCATCTGCTATTGGTGTGCCGTCCACGATTGCTAATGAAATTTTTGTGGTTGGTGCATCACTGGTGGGCTTGGATTTAATGAAGGGGGGTAAGCCCTCTTTCTTAGATACTGTTCAAGGGAAGCGTCGGAGGTCACCTTTGCCCTATGCTGTTCCACTTGTTATTTCTTTCGGGGTTGAGGTTTTGAAGAGTGAGAAGTATTATTCCTGCCACACTTTGATCTACAGATTTAGTCATTTTTGGTGATGCCTCCATGACCTAAATTCTTGGATCTCTGATATGTGGGGACCAATTACTAGTGATACAATCAAATTTTACCCTTGTGCTAGGGGTTTTTTATTATTACTTTTGATAATTTTGAGGACAGGGATGCTATGTTTGAGGGTTCTATTTGGTTTTGGGGCCAACATCCCTTGTTAATTCATCCCTAGTTTCCTCTTTTTAATCCAGTGACTAAATCTTTGAATTTTTTATCCACTTGGGTTAGGCTCCCCAACCTCCCTCTCTAGTTTTGGCAAGACTCTTGCTTTTCTGTGATTGGAAACTCTCTTGGACAGTTTATTTTGACTGATCCTATTACATTACAGTTTACACATACGACTTATGTTCGGATTCTTGTGGATCTAGATTTGAAGAAGGCATTACTTGTAGAGATTATCTTCAATGTTGTTGATCATTAGTGGAGTCAAGTTTTGGACTACGAGGGTATTCCTTTTTGTTTTCAGCATTGCTTTGGCACTGGTCACTTGGCTGAGCAGTGTGTTAAATCTAAGCAACATCATCATGTGGCTTCATGGTGGCGTGATGTTCAACCCTCAGACTTCACTATTCCTCCTGAGGATTCACCTCCTTCCTCTCCATCCACTATGGCTCCCCAGTCTAAGATTAGTTCTCATCTCTCTTATGGCCTAGGAGTTGTCATCTGTTGCTCCTATTGCTGCTGATGTTCCACCCGCGACTGGGGTTGTTGCTACTATTGGTGTGCCATCTACTGTTGGAGTGTCATTTGTGGCAGGGGTATTATTGTTGTTGGTGTACTGTCTATGGTAGGGGATGTTGTTGTTTCCTTTTTGCGCAAGACCTCTTTGGTTGAGGCATCGGGTGAGGTTCCCCTCTCATCTCATTCAGAGGATTTGGACTTGGAAGCCTCTTGGATAGTGGTCCAGAGAAAATAGAAAGGACTACCCAAATCTATTGCAGCTTTATGTCCTCGGGTTCAGGTAGTCAGGTTTGTTAGCTCGAGATCTATTGTGTAGATCCTCTAGTTGGTTTTTGTTTTACAACAAGGTTGTTGTGCCTGTGTTGCTAGTTTTTTCTTAGTGCTATCTGAGTATTGCCAGTGCTCTATTTTCTTGCCCCTCGGCTTGGCTATGTAAAAGGGTTTGGCCCTTGGTTTTTGCCACCTTATTAAATATCAAAGACATGACTAAATACCTATTATCCTACTTCTCAATTAATAAATTTACTAATTTTAATTAGCAGTTAAGTATCATATTTATACTCTATTTGAACTAGATTAAATCCTAATATCTAGATTTTACTACATTCTAATGAAATAACCATCATAAGTATTATATTTACAATCAAGGTCAAAGGATATTAAATACATAGTCTTCACAGAACATAGAAATATAAAAATCATTTTTAACTACAAAATTTCCAATTAAATAATACTTTCTTAATATTATATTGACCATTTATGACTATTTCAATAATAATGATACAACCATTTACACTAAATTAAATAGAATTGGCTAATAATAATGGAAATTGAGCTTAACTAAATATTTTGGTTAAAAACCTCTAATCAACCAAGAACTAAATATTTTACAATTTAGATATCTATTCCCTATTAATAAAAATACATTTTAATAATAAGTAAAGATTCAAAACATATATATATATATAACTTAAAAATATCTAAGATTCCCCTTCCAAAAATATAACTTACTCTTCCTAAAATAAAGGAAGTGTGTTTCCTAAAAGAATGACAACTTAAGTTTATTAATAAATAGAAAAAAAGATTATACTCTTTAAAAGAAACTTGACAATAATAAAACATCTCTTCCTACATGACCTAACTTCCTATATGAATAAAATTAATAATGATAAAAGCAAGGCTCCAATGTAAGAAACTACATTGGGCCATTAAGGCAGTTGTAATAATAAATAATTAATTAATTACATAGCTTCAAAATGAATTATTGGTAATGCATGAGCTACTTTTATGAGATAATAACTTCCTAAGATAAATGCCATTGCATTACTCCTTATGGGATAGATATTATTTAAATGCAACAAGCAATATTATTTACAGTTAAACAAATTTAAAAGAAAAGTGTTTTCTAATATCCCTATCTAAAATTTAGTTACACATGAGTGTAATAAGGAAACTATCTATTCCACTTCCTATTCAACTAACCTTTAAGAGCTAATTACTATTTCACAAAAAAATTACTATTCCTATTTTTTTATCAAAGTTAAAATTAATTATGCAAAGAGAGATTTATTTATTCACTTCTATTCATTATGAAAGATTTTTAGAGAATTCAAAAAATTGATTAGAATGCAGATATGAGAAGTCATATGTTGAAATTTAAGAGTTGCAGAGAAAGCACTAACTCACCTAAGAAGTTTAATGCAATTCCATTATGGATTGAAAAATGGAAGATTTTCTGGCAAGATTGAGATAAATGCTAATAGTAGGGCACACAAAATGGATTGTTGGCTGAAGGTAAATAAATGCTAATAGCTTGTTGAATTTTTTTTTTAAAATTAATGTAGCAGAAGGGTTGCTTATATATATATATATATATATCTAGTTGAAAGAATAATTTACATTTCATGAATTTAGTATTATCAATAGGGCAGTCTGAATAAATTGAAGTTACTTGTTAAAATGCCTCAGATGAGGCCGTACGGTGGATGTAGGAGAAAGATTGCAGAGAAACAATTAAATAAATCCATCTTTCTTCAGCCAAGATGTCTACAGGGAAAAAGAATTGTAGTTTAATAATTAATATTGAGAATACTTTTAGGGAGTATGAATGTATTCAAATTTGGAAAAAAAAACAAGTACAAGATCAACAAAATTCTCAAATTATCTCTAACAAGTTTCCAAGGAAGGAAGAATCAAGTGAAAGCTAAAATGTCAGATGTCATTTAAAGCTCCCTACTACAAAAATGGCTATAAGCAATTAATTTAGGCGAGGGTATAGGAAAAATATCTCAGGCAAATATATTATATTGCTAGACTTGAGGAGCCCTGAATGGGTGTATGAATAGAATACCAAAGGATCGCTTCAAGAAAAGAATATGTTATGCTTTAAATAATCGATTATGAAAACATAGCATGAGAGTAAAATACATAACTTCATTGGTCAAAAATGCTTCCAAGGAGGTCGTCTGGCAAGGTTCAAGTTTCAACATGAGAAACAATTACTAATTTCAGAATGAACCGTCGGGAACACTCGGCAAGCATGAAGAAAATGGCTACATAGAACTTTTCATTTGCCTCACCAGTGGGAATGATTGCAAGTTACAAGAAAAGATTGAGATTATTTATCAGATATGGAATGAGCAGGGCTCTTGATAGAAGAAAACAAATGAAAGTTTGCATTTATTTTACAGAGTCAAATACTTGCATTATAAATTTGAATGACATTGCAGAGAAGACTTAGAGAGTAAAAAGAAATGCATTCAATTTGAAAGTGAGATAGACTAAAGTACCATACACAGAGATTCCCCATTTCAAACAATATTGACATACTCGGATATAATCTTCAATCTTTAGAACCCTCCTACTGTTAAATTCCTCTCTTTCCCCAAATCTTCTTCTGCAAGACCTTCCTCCCCAAAATTATAGATCCCCAAAACCCCTCAAATATCCGTCCTTTCATAAAAAATAGTCATGTTCATAAATTCCCACTCCATCACATCTCCCTTACTGAAAATCCATCTTCTCCCAAGAATTTAAATGCAATAAATCTCCACTTACATGAAGATTCTCCAATCTAGAAATTTATTACCCACTCACGACAACTAAATTCAAATAAACTAATGAGCAATATAAAATAATATCTTTCAAACTATACAAAATAAATATTTGTTCATCTAGTACAGTATTAAATACTTATAATTTATTTGTTGTTGTTATTATTATTATTATTATTAACTATTAAAATTATTAATTTAATTTCTATTAAAATCAATTATTTAATATTCTACAAATTTTGCATTATTTATTTAACAGAATAGATTAATAATTCTATTTAATGAAACAACAGACAACTCAAACTACATACCAAACATATTTTGATGGCAATGCACTAGATAATGATAGAGACTCATAACCAAGCACTAAACCGACTAAACTAACAAAACCCAAGACTGAGAGCCCATCCTCATTGAGGATGATAACAACTAGGGAACCTCATGTTATCTCCCTTCCACAACATCCATTGGTATGAAGGCACTCTCAGACTTGCCAATTTAGGTGGACTCGATGCCTGGTACCTACAATCCTACAGCAAACTAAAGTGTCTTATACAACACACACACACACACACAATCAAACACATTGTGACAGGGAATCGTGGCATAGTAGGGTACTCAACATGAGTAATACTACACTATCCCTTCACAAGACACATCACAGATATCCATAATAAACAAGTACATCATTAACTAATCAACTAAATAACACATCGTCAGATAATCGCATGAAACATAATAAAAATAATCCACATAATCAATTAACCCATAACTGATCATATAAAAAGCATAATGTACTAATCATAAACATCAACAGTGTCATCATAATGGGCATAAATGAGTATCAACAACTACATTAAACCGTAATCCATCATCCACATATGTCATAATGTCTAAATGCAAAGAAATAACTAACAGTCTATTATAAATCCAAAATAAGGGGCACTACAAGCTTTCCTTCTTCAACTCCAAATTGACTTTTTTTGGGATTTAAAGAGATCCCATACTCTAAAAAACTTTCAATAATCAATTGCAAATATTTGCAATGATCATTTCTGTTCTTTAAAAATGCAGTCAGATCATCCTGGTAAACAACCATGATCTCATCAATAAGGCCACCAAAGGCCACATCCATTGCTCTTTGATATGTAGAACTTGCATTTTTTAGTCCAAATGGCATTCTCAGGTATACATACACCCCAAGGAGTGGTAACTGTTGTTTTGTACTATTTTGATTCCTTGACCAACACCTGGTTATACCCTAAAAATCCATCCATCATTGACATAATTCTTAACCAATCACCCTCTGTAATAAATGATCCATGCTTCGAAGAGGATAGTTCTCCTTGAGAGATTTAATGTTCATATTTCTAAAACTAACACAGAGTCTAATCTCCCCATTCTTCTTTCTGATTGGGACAAGATTAGGTACCCACTTAGAGTGCTTGAAAGGTTTGATGATACCTCCATCTTTCATTTTTAGCAACTCCTTCTGCATCTTATGAGCTATGGTAGGATTTATAGGCCTTTGCTTCTGCCTAAATGGTTTTTCTTCTGGTTGGAGGGGGATAGTGTGATGAAATAAGTCTTCCCTGTAGGATTTCAAATCGTCATACAACTATGCAAAACACTTTTTGAATTTCCTCAATAAAGCAATCATCATTTCCTTTTTATGAGGCTTTAGTTTCTTACCTATGTAAACCATCATGGGTGCTTCCTTTATTCCAAGGTTAACACCCTCTAGGCCATCTTCTTGGACTGGTTTACCATTGCTTTTCTAGTGACCTGGTTGTTAGAGATGTCAAACATCCTCTCCAATGCTACCAATTGCTTAGGAATGGTATTGGTTTTCAACTGTACCACTTCACTGCCAAACAACATTTCCTTGCCATTTTCCATTTCAACCATTGGCTGCCAATCAATTTCTTGACTTTCAAATTCATCCATGTAGTTTAAAAATTTGAAAATTTGATTGTTGTCATTAAATACTTGCTAACTGTATATGTTGTTTAGAATGGTTAGCCTTGCAAGTACTTCAATGACTCGATGGTCAGGAAGAAAATCAGATCAAGGATTATACCTAGATGCAGCTATAGCCAGGGCATCCGCCTCTTCATTTTTTGATCTGTCTATCCACTTAATAACAATGGCATCAAACAACTCTATGGTATCCCATACAACACTTTTGTATGCTTTCAACCTCTTATCTTTTGTAGCAAACACTTTTCTGATATGCTGTATAATCAGCTCTGAATCTCCATAAATTTTTAGACATTGAATGCCATGTTTATGGGCCATATTCAGGCCTAGCAATAGTGCTTCATATTCTACCACATTATTTGTGCAATGAAAACCCAATCTAAATGACATGCATGATTGCTTACCTTCTGGGGATGTTAAAATAATCCCAACACATGAACCATCTTTTGAGCATGCACCATCAAAGTGCAACGTCCACAAATTTGACATATCATGAACAACAACCATGGGGTCAGAAAGTAGAACATTTACATCAAGATCATCATTAGTGCAATATGCCATAAAATGATCAATTTCAGTATCAAAGAAATTTGCATGATCATCCTCTGTTTTATAACTATCTTCAACATGTAGGTCTTCTACCTTCTTCTCCCTGTGTAACTTTACTTTCATGCTCTGAATAGGAATGGTACCATATGACAAGTCCATTTGGATACTACCACCCATAGAAGCAGTCCAATTCCTAGATAATAACATGCCCCATGTGGCCGGGTAGTCCAAAATAATTATGTCCATGATGAAAGACTTGTTTGGGTGAGCAGCGTGTTTGACCTCAACATCTTTGACCAAATCAATAACATTGACCTCCTTAGAATCCATGGCAAAACACTTGCCAAAAGATTTGGACACTTTCAGTCCCAACTCATTCATAATTTCCAGCAGCATGACATTGTTGGATGCCCTAGAATCAAGCATGCAATATGTAACAACCATCCATTTATAATTAGAGTGGTGTAAAAAGGATCTACTCCCATTTTGCTATTAACCATGGAAGACCCTAAATAAACCTCCATTGTTTCCTCATTTCCCACACCTCCATCATTACTACTAGAAACAACTTCAAGTTGTTTTTGTGCATCTACAACAATAATAAGAGATTCTTCCCTACCCCTACGTTCAGGGATCCTAAGGAGTTCCACTATTGGCATGGAAATTCTAATGTGGATAATAACTTGTGCCATATCAATAGGGAGATAATTGGGCAAGGGAGCATTACTTGAAATAGTTATATAATTTGCTGAAGGAATGTAAGGTATAACTTGATTGGATGAAATATCCTTACCTTCTTTAGTCACCTTTTCCTTTTCCAGCTCATTTGATGTTTTGGGATGATCCTGTTTATAACCTCCTTTTGGGTAATGGACTCCCAAAATAGGCGTGGTACCTACAGGTTGGATTGACATTCGATTCTTTTGTACATACTTGTGTTTCGTTGTTGGGATTGGTGTTGCAAGCTTTTTCTTTTTAGGCACATTCTTCTTGGGACCAACACCACTATCTTTCTTTTCCATGTTAGCCTTACTCTTTTCTTTCTCATGTTCCACTTCATTCTGTCTAGATTCTTTGATAGTGGAGCTTTGTACAGGGACAAACCTGCTTCTCCTTTTATAGCCTCCTTGGACTTGCATGATGGAAGCATGAATCAATGCTTTCATATCCTCTTTTGAGGGTTTAGATTGTTGATATTTTTTCTACATATAAGGTCCTTTAGATGCCCAAAATTGTGGGATGGAAATTGATATTTTTTAGGACCTTCATCATAATCATATTGAAAAATATGATCATCCTCATTATTATTATTATCACCATCAGCACTCAGACCTATCCATTCAAAATCATTTGCATCAAACTGATTTATCTCTTCCTCGTAGTATTCAATTGCACCCTCTTCATTTGAGAACTCATCTTCTCTACTCAATGAATGAGCTACTACACAATTTTCTTGGTTGAGGGGAAGAAAACAAGCCTGACACCACAAAGAATCATCTTGGACATTAATCTAATATTTTCTCAAAGGATCAAGGGTATCTTTTTCAAACTGCTTGAAACTCACATGCATGGAGGAAGCCTACTTACCATTTTGTTGTGGTCTTTTAGACCAATTAGTATTATAAGGCCTGTTATGAAGCCTCTATCCTTCATTAAAATGTGTTGCAACACCTTGAGGTGGCAACCCTTTATCATTTCTGGCAACCTTCTAACTTAAATCCTTCACTACCCACCTAAGTTTATCTGACTTATCATCAGCAGTAAGGGGTTTGTTGAAAGCAGCCTTATCAGGCTGGGACAATTTCATGTTAGCCCTTTTAATATGCTTTCGTGAAGCTCTCATATTACTCTCAATATTTATAGCTATAGCATAAGCCTCCCTTAATGTTTGTGGGTTCTTGTCCCTTAGACAATAACCAAGCTTTGAATCAAATGCACCATAGTACAAAACTAAACACATTGATTCATTAGGTTTCATGTGAGGAGGTACCTTTCTCATAGTCATGATAAAGTGGTTGTTAAACTCAGCCATTGCATCATTTATGGCTTTTTTTATTGTTGTGAGCTCATGAATGGCAAACTTGGGGTCAATCCTATCCCCATATTGCAGCTTGAAAATCCTCATGAACTCCTCCCAAGAATCAATGCTACTATAAGGGAGAGCTTTGTACCAATCTTTTGTACTTTCTTCCAATTAGTGCGTGAACAACTTCATCATCACATGTTCATCTTCAATCTCATACTCATTAGTGACATTAATAAAATGTCTCAGGTGTTCCTCACCAGTGACAACATTGTTTCCTTGAAATCTTAGAATTTTCCCTCTAATCTCAGTTGGAATGGGATTAGGAAAATCAGGAATACCAAGGAAATCAAGTTGTTTGAATCTTTTAGCTCCCAACAGCTGCCTCTACGCAATAAACCTATGTGCTTGTCGTCACTGACATGACCAATGGGCTAGATGTTGCTATGCTATTTGTTAACTTGATTTTGTGGTGGCCGCATGTTAATATTTTGAGTAGGGTTTTGGTTTACTCCCTGTTATTCCACATGACGTTATTGTCTTTGCTGATTATTATGTTGATTTTGTGGTTGCTGATATTGTTGCCATTGTGCACATTGATGTTGAACATTTTGATTTAGGCCCTCTAACTAAACATTTTGATTTTTTTGGGCCTGCTGGGCCAATTGAGCCTCCTACTGATTAAGTAAATATTGAACCTCCCTATGTCTATTTTTGAGGTGATCAAGTAGATCCAACTCATCGTGGATCCTTCTTTCACTTTCTTCATCATTATCAAGCTACTGATGATCACCCTCATTAGGAGTAACATCATGCTAACTTTCAAATGACCTAATGGGAGAATCAGGATGCCTGGCATCTTGATATATTTCTTCATTATCACTAGGCATTCCATATGTTCTCAGATGTGGGCCCTGAGAAGCATCTCTACCTACTCTACCATTAACATTCTCATTTCTTCTATCATAGTCATCTCTATTCTATCTTGTATTTCTTCTTAGCATGTTATCGGTAGAATCCTTAGAAGTATAGTTGTATTGGCCTCTGAGGTTGACAAATATATTGTCTTGGCCATTCCTTGTAGGTACCACATGGGGTCTTTTATCCCTATACCTATTCCTTCTAATTCCAGCATTGCTAGATGATTCCACATGTCCAAAATGCTATTGGTTTCTTCCTCTATCCATTTTGAAACTTCTTTCAAACTAAAATTAATTATGGGTTAACAAACAAAGTCACCACTCCCTTGTTGGGAAGAAAATTTAAACAAAACTATATTTTCAATGTCAACAACTAGAACTGAAATGATTCATTGTTACCAAGGATTTTGAATTTGAATCAAAATAACTGCTCCCTGGAAGTGCTGCCAAAATGTTTGTTCCCAAAATAACTCCAACCCAAAACTCTAAAATTTTCCTAAACACCTAGGCCAAGGATTGTCACAAGGTGAAATGAAGAGGTTTATCTACAATTAAAGGGGAATTTTGGCCAACTACAAGAGATGGGTAAGCCCCTCTGCTCTTTGAGCTCAACTTAAACTCTAGAGGGATATTCAAAGGGGTATTATACCTAAATGGGTATTAAAATAAAACCATATAAACAACTAAAAATGTAACAACTAAACCCAGATTGCTTACTCAGTCCCAAATCTGTCACTGAACTAAGAAAAGTTGGTTGTTCTATGACCCCTATATAGATGATAAATGCAATCCTACACAATGAAGGTGCATAAAGTCTACTTCTACTTCTAAAAGTAAGATGTAAAGTTTTTTCTTTGAAGATGAGTGATCTAAGGCTACTCAGACTGGTGCCTATCCATTGGGATGTAGAGTCTAATGTAAAATAGAGGAAAACAATCACACAGAAGTGTATACCTGCCTACTTGACGAATAAAATGTAAAGAAATCACTACCAGATTACTGAAAATACTTAGGAATCACACACAATACCACATTTTTTCCTACGCAATACTGAAATGATCATTCACAAAGCTTGGGAATGAATTAAGAATTGTCACATTCATCAAATCAGAGCTTACAATCATACCACGAATTATGGTAAAAGCAAATTGGAACTGTGATTACAATTTACTAAGAAAAACACCTATAGTATTGGAGAAAGACAACAATCTAATACAAATATTTAAATTGTATTATATACACTTCATGACTAATTCATGCATAAACATAGCTTGCCTAATATCCTTTCTAATCTACCTCATCAAGCTCACAACCCTACCGAGAAATTTGAAAATGAGCAACCCTTATCACCAATTACAACCCTGCTTATATAGCAACTCATTACACTCATTTGAGTGCAACACCTAATCAAATGAGTACACACCATGCTATATTAAATTTAGGCCCAAAAATGTCAGAAGATTTGCACATTGGGATTGCAGACCCATGGTCTGTCAATTTTGCAAACAATCAGGAAAAGATTGTTTGCACTCAAATTGTACTCTGAGTAATAAAGAGGGAAGCTTCTTATCCTTCCCCACCACCTACAACATCTAACTTATCTGATTTGTCCTTTGTGTATTCAAGAATTTCACTATTTGAACAACTTGCACAATTCTGGCTAGCAACTCATTAATGCTGAGTACATATGTGCATTTATATTCCTGCAACCATGGCATACATTTAGGGAATTACCCATTTCAAGCATATATTGCATTCCCAATATGTTTTCCTAATTTTCAATTTTAAGCCATATGATTCCTGACCGTTCCATTTTGCATTTTCTGCCTTTAATGGCCAATTCTTTTCAATTTTATATTTTCTGTTTGCCATTATCTTTCTTTACCATCCATAGCACAATATTGCCTTTTTGGGAAAAATGCTTTTTTCCAAATTGGTCTTGTTGCTTGGTTTTCCTCTTTTCTCTTTTCATCTAGTCAGAAAAAGTAAGTTTCTCTAAACTTTTCTCCTTGCTCTCCTTGTCACTTTAGAAGATATATCGACAATTTTACAATTTTTAGAACTTTACTCACACTTGCCACTTATTTTCCTTTATCAGCAAATCTTTGATTTGAGGAACCAGGGCCACTTTGCCTCTATCGGCAAAATTTAGCAATTTTGAACTTGGTAATTTTTTATGCCTTATTGGCAACTTTCACCTTTGCCAAACTTTGAGCTATTTCGCCTTTTTATTTGCCTTATCAACTAATGCCAACTTTTCAAAATCTAGTCAGTCTTTTCCTTGTGTTAGCAAAAACATGTTTTCACGAACCAAGCATATTGCTTCTATTTCCCACTTTGTTGGAAAAGTTGAACTTTTATGAACTTTGCCTTGTTCTTCATTTTGCCTATCTCTTACTCTATCGACTAAATAAGCTATCGCCAAACTTGAACAATACCAAACTGGTTCCTCAGTTCAGCCATCCACTGGTTTGCCGATTGTTACCAATTTTTTACCTACAACTCAAATTAGCAGAGCTGAAATAATTATTCCATTTTAAGATGAAAGATTCTTAACATTTTTTGCTATTTTGTTTTTGCATAGTTTAAGATGCTTGAAAAGAGAAGGTTTAGTTTTATCATGCTTTTGTTATGACATAAGAGAGAAATTCAGTTCATCATTCATTGCTTTGCAGAGTTTTTATGAGAGATAGAAGTTATTTCATTTCACATTACAATGTTCATTCATTTTGACAAATGAGAAATATACAAACTGAGTAAGCATTGCACTGAATGAAAGCAAGAAATATTAAATGTCCCACACAAGATGTGGGAGTAACTGAGACAATACATTAGAAAGAATATATTATGCACCTAAGAAAGCTAAAGTAATGAAGCAGATAAGATAAAGCATATCTATCATTGCCTGTTGAAGTTTTGAATTGATCCTTGTTGTAACTAACTCCTCTTTGCTCCTGACCTTTGAATAAACCTACAGAGATGGAGAGAGATATGTTAGAGCTCCAGATATGATGTATCCTATGTACTTCATCAAACAGAGACATGATACATTCTTTATGATGCACTGAGTCAGAAGATCAAATCATCCATATGCAAGATAGCCTAAAGAAATGAAACATCATTGAGCTTCACTATTTTTAAACTAATATGTTTGTTTCCTGTGCAAGTATAGAAGAAGTTATGTTGCTGGTTTGAAGAAATTTCAGCATGTGGTGCAAAGTGGGCTCCCACAAGGGTAGAGCCTAGCATGCTGCCCCTAAATCTCAAGGGGATGGAATAGGAATACATATTCATATTGTTCAAATGGAATATATTCAGCTAAAGGAATGTCACCTCAAGTGAGTGTATGAACTTCAAGTTCATTGCCCATCCATGATCATCAGTTCAAATGATGAAATGACAACCATACATGAGCAGTGAACTTTTCCAAGACAGATCAATAGTGTGTGGAACTGACCTTGCAGAGGAGGAAATAGTTCAAATAGAGGTCATGACATAATGTAGCCTTATTAAGTGCTTACATGTTCAGGACAACACTCTTGTGCTAATCAGAGAATAATACATGCATCATATGAAGCATAATCACAAATGAAAGATATCTCATTCAGGTCCTCTTCAAAGAAAATAAGAGGACACTAATACAGAAAGTACAAGTACAGCTACAGTGATAAGCAAAAGTACCATAGTCATCAAATAGAAGATACACAAGTGTATAGCTAGATAAGCTCAAAACATCAAGATGCACTTTATCATTGTAAAAGGAATGAAGTCTCAATATTCATGTTAATCTATAAGAGGTAGAGAAAGAATGATATGTGTGTTAGCATCACAGAGTCCATGTGGAGCAGCAATTTAACAACACTGAAACAGATGTAGCTATAAGACGTAGCAAATGAAAGTTTGCTCAAGAAACATATTGCCTTAGCTAGTGAAATGAAGGAGCTATTGTCGTTGAATATGGTATGTATATGAATACATTTGATACAGTATAGTAAGATGGACAACAAGAGTATTTCCCATGTCATAGATCAATGTGATCTCACCAAGTATATACAGAGCAGATAAACAAAAAATGCCACAATGATCGATAATGTATGCAATAGTCATCAATGGTAATCAAAGAGTGAAGACTTTATTTCAAAATATCAAGAGATCTCTATTTTAGAAACATGAAAGTGGCAATATCTATTAAGTCTGCTAAGAAGGATAAGGAGAGCTATAGTTTAAGGCATTGTCCATAAACAAATAGTATTCAAAATGAGAGACTATAGTCATGTTTTATAGGAATTGCATTATTGTGTTGTGGCTCATGCTCAAACCTATTATTTTTACTCAGAACAAAGTGGATCAAGTTTCTTTCAAGGCAGAAAAACAAAATATCATATATATATGTGTGGAATGAAATTTTTGGATAAAATGAAAATGATAAAACAATACAAACACAGTACCTCAATCCAAACCTTCAATACCTTAAATAGATAGAATGATGGATGCATGCAATATAGATAGATTGATTGATTTGATTTGTTGGTTTCCAATTTGATAGCATAACATTAGGATGAAGATGATAGATGGAAGATAGATGAAAAGATAATGGATGGTAGACTGAGGAGAGAATTTGGTAGCATAAGGATGCATGTGACGTCTTGCCCCGTGAACCCTGAAGGGTAAAGGCTAAAAGAGAATGAGATAATTTTTTTTAATAAAAAGTGATAACATACACAGATATGGTTGCCGATTCGATATGTCGACAACATTCATGGCTAAGTATGGCCAAATGTACAACCCAAAGGAGAGGACTAATTCACTCTCTAGAGGAAACATTGTTAAACTATGTTTATTTTAAACACCAATTCAAATGTTCCTATAACCCATATCCAATACAACCATGAATCTAAAAGCATCATAATACAAGCGAATATGATACTCACACCGGAATCCATAAACCAAATAAGAAACAATTAATTTCGTCTCATTAATTTACATGATTACATCTTCTCTCTTAAGAGAGTACGATTACATAAAGAATATACAGTGCAATGGCATAGCCATGAGTAAGATATACAAGTACAATAACATAGTCTTGAATATGATACAATGACTGAAAAGGTACAATAACAGATACGGTAATGAAGATTGAGAACATCTCCAATCTGGTGCACCAATAACCTGTTCACCAATCCCCAATGGCGGTGGCAACACCGCCCAACCATGTGGACTCAAAGTGACCACCCCACCATGCTCAGAGATAGTCACAAGGTCATCAGTTACTGAGAAAGAAAAGGAATAAAGGTATACACTCACACAAAACATGATGAAAACATGATAATCAAGATCTCAAACACAACACAGGATACACTATCCACACTACAGATACAACTCAAATAATGACAATAAAGACTAGATATAAAACAAGAATAGGGAAGTATCATCGCATAGCTCGAAGAAATGGCTCATGCGGAACTAACTGGATCCCATACGTATTCAGGATATTTGATGATGCTATAAAAAGGGAAAGAGAAGAGTTATATTTCTGCCATCATATAGAATAGTTGGCTAGTGCATTTGGTTTGATAGACATGCCCCATAGAGCAACTAACCGAATTGATAAGTACCCTGAGTATGTGTTAGTCACTACACTGAAACTACAATGTTTGCCAAAATAGTTGAAAGGGAAGTTATTGAGAGGAGAGTAAATTGTTTCCTTCATTAAAACAGGGATATCATACTTGTGAAGATTATTGGTAGTACTAAATGAAGCAAATCTGAGCATCAAGCTTGCATTATAATATGATAAAGGATTTTAGGTGGCATTAAAAGGTTTTCACAGGTGGGCACCAGTAGGGTCAATCAATGACGGTTGTAGGATCTATGACAGAGGTAGCAATGGAGTTTAGAATTGGTGGGATTGGCAGAAGATTAGACCAGTGGCGGGGATCTATGACAGCGACGGTGACTAAAGAGATCTGATGGAGATAATGCATTGACCAAAGTTTCAATGATGACAATTCATGATGCTAAGGTTTCTCGATGGAGTGGATCGAAGGTGGCACAGTGGCAACTAGGAAAAAAATGGGGTTAGCAATGAAGTATCTTGTTTAGCAGGTAACAGAGGTGGATCAGGGATCAAATGGGATGGGAAAGTTGATAGATCGAGGATGATATATGGTGGTGATTGAAAATATTGGTGGGGGGGATTCAAAACAATGGAATTCAAATTAGGTTTGCGTTGGTGATCATCAAACATGTGACAAAGATTTTGTTAACCTGCAAACATAATTATTTAAATATGCAAACAAGATCTCTATGTAACGGATATTATTTAATCATAAATTTTAAACCCTCCAAGAATAATTGACATTCAACCTTGCCTGAAAACATTTTCCAATAATTACAATAGCAACTAGAACTGATATCAGATAGATGGGGTCTACAGGTCCGTATGGTATGGATCTGCAACCCTAAAAAAATTCTTTTTTTTTCAAAAATTTCACAATCGCGCAATATAGGCAATTTTATAGTCAAAAAACATGGAAATAACCTCTTGATCGCAATGGTGTAGTTAGTTTTCATCTAGGAGGTCACCTACAACAATTCACCCCCAAAACGTGCAAAATTTGATAAACTAGAGTTAAGAAAATGCAAAGTTTTGACAACAAAAACCTACAAAACTAATGATTAGATCCTTGGAGCATGTTTGCCTCAGGTTCACCAAAAATGTGTAATGAAAAATTTGGATAAAATGAAAATGATAAAACAATACAAATGCATTACCTCAATCCAAACCTTCAATACCTCAGATAGATAGAATGATGGATGCATGCAAGATAGATAGATAGATTGATTTGATTTGTTGGTTGCTTAATTTGGTAGCATAACATTAGGATGAAGATGATAGATGGAAGATAGATGAAAAGATAATGGATGGTAGACTGAGGAGAGAATCTTGTAGCATAAGGATGCATGAAAGATGGATGATCAAATGGCTTGTGAGAGGGTTGATTTATAGGAAAGACTTAGTTCAAATGGATGGTTGAGATTAAAAGGCTAAATGAATGATGTGGACGGCTAGAATTGATTAGTTATTCTCACTCTTCAAGGGAGTTGTAGTCATGTGACAAGTGTACAAAGGAGGATAGGGCTCATGTGTGACCGTGTACACAAAAACTTTTATTTAATAAGTTCATGTGCGATTGTGTACACAAAAAAAGATATTAAATGAAAGTTGTACTACCACACATGTTTCAAGTGAGAGGTGGACAAGTGTTGAAATGTGATGAAAGGTGAGGACCTAATTCAAATATATTATTTGAATTAGTTGGGAATTAGTTGGAAAATTAATTAAATAAATAAGATTTATTTAATTAATTGGAAAGTGGGAATATGAATGTGAAATTAATTAAATAAATAAAATTTATTTAATTAATTGGTTAAGTGGGATAAGGATGGGATTATGAATGTTAAATTAATCAAATAAATAAAATTATTTTAATTAATTAACTAATGGATTAAGTGGGATTAAGAGTGTGATTAGGACAAAATGCTACATGATGTCTAGATAATGTTTTTGACTAGGTGTTGCAAGGCATGAACAAATTTGGATGTCTAATATATATATATATATATATATATATATATATATATATATATATATATATATATATATATATATATATATATATATATATATATGGGTTCAAAGTCGTAGCCAAAGAATGTATTTTTCTTCACAAAGTGTCTAAACCCTTATCATATTGCATAGTGAAAATCAGATATAGGAGAAGGTATAGGGTTCGAGCCCATGAGAATTTTTTAAAAAAAGGAAACACTCTAAAAATGTGAAATATGCCAGAAAAAGCCACAACCCAGTAAAAGGTTTGTATTTTGCACATTCAGAAATGGAAGAACAATATGATTTTATTAGCTTCTATATACATAAAATGAATGAAAATACCAGTTTTGTGCCATTGAAGTCATGGCTAGAGGGAGTCTTTTTCTCACAAGAGGTTAAAACCCACATGGGGGTTTTGTACAAGATCTCAAATGCAGAACAATCGAGAAGTTTGAACTCACAGAGACAAAGCAATACTCAGAAATAAGAGAACTAATAAGCAAATGGCCATAGCCTCCAATAAGGAGAAAATATACAGAAATTTCCCATAGATCTTTCACAAAGTACAAGATATAAGAAAATGTTTCTATGTTTGACTAGAGAAAGCTATAGGAAATGAAGAAGCATCTATCATGAAAAACTTACCTTTTGTTTTCTATAAGAGCACATGTCGAGATCATAGAGAATAGCTTCAAAAATAGTTCTTCATGGTGGCCTCAAACAAGGGTGTGTTGACAGAGAGAAATAGAGAGGAAAGAATGCATCAGAAAACCTAGTATGGTCATGGCTTAAAAGCCAAGTTTTGTATCCAGAATGAAAGAATATGGGTCAAATCTGTGACAGGGCTTCTTACCTTCTATTTTCCTATCATAATCTTTAAGAGAATGCATGGAGATCCCTCAAAAACTGCAAAGAATCGAGTTTTCCCCTTCAAACCCTAACCACCATGGCGGTTGGGCAACAGAGCCCTCTCATCAAAAAGTTGCAAAATGAAATGAGCTTGAAAAGATAGGGCATCAAATGTTTTGTGTTAGGGTTACATTTTTTCCCTAATTTGATTGTGACTTTTGTCACATTGAATTAAAAAATATTGTCTCCACTAATACCCTCGAGGGTATCATTTGCCCCTTTAGAGATGTTTGATGCCTAGACTTTATGCCTTAGAGGCTATTAGAACACATTTGAAAGATGAGCCAAAACCCCATATGCCTAGGAATTTTTGCAAAACCATATTTTTCAACCCTTTCATAATGCCTTCAAACAATTTTAGGATTTTTATAGAAAATCAATATGCCCAAATGATATATTATAATTGGCAAAATGAGACATATAAGCCTTGTATACTTTTTGTAAAGTGTCAAATCAAGCCTTGTATTGTTTTTTTGCAAAAATCAAATCGAGTCAAATCGAGAAAATAAAAATGCAATTTTTTTTATACAATATTTAAAGCAATATTGTAAGGAACCTGTGTTTAACCCTTCTTTTTACTTTGTTAGTATGTTACTTTTGGATGGATATGCTTTGTAAGTCATCCTATGAGTATATTGTATTATCCCACATTCATGGGAAGTAATAGTTTTTTAGATTAGACTTAGTATATAAGTACATGTTGAGGCCAATGAAGGCATCCATGAATTTATTGTATTGAGCTTGCTCAAAGGACGTTGCCCCCTTGAAGTGGCCTACAATCAATAAATTCCTTCTGTGTTTCTTCTATTTCTGTTATTTCATGCATTTTTCATTATATTGTTGCAGGAGGTTCCTCTCATCTTGATTGATAACACTGACAAAACAACATTTTACGACTTAAGCCTTAGTCAATTTTTCCCTTATTAGCAAAATGCAAACTTCTTGAAGCTTGCCTTCATTCTCTATGTTGTGCCCTTTTTTGGCAAATTAGACATTGGGAAAACTCCTTATCGGCGATCCATCAAGTTCTTGAACTTTTCTTTTCATCGATAGAAGAGCCCTTTTTTCTTTACTTTGCCGCAACATTCTCCCTTTTCCCTTCAATCAGTGAACACACATATCAGTAAATTGACAGAAAACAAAACTCATAAACAAGTTCTAAGGTTTGATCTATTGCCAACTTGCCACCAATAAGGCAAAACATGAAAAAATTTCTAAGGGAAAAACCATCTTTTGACTAAGGAAAAACATATAAAACACCAAACTTTGAACTAGCACAAATTTTTCATATTAAGAAGTTTTGAGCTGGTTCAAAAGGCAAAGTTGCTTAGAATTGAATTCTTTATCCAATGGCGACCTTGGCTAAGAAATTTTCACATGATTTTTGGATTTTTGGGGAAAAAAAGACACAATGGGAATAAAAAATTTGTATGTGGCAATGATTAACAAGGAATTTATAAACAAGAGGCAACGATCCATTTTAGTGTATAAGACTATTAACAAAGGAGTATAATAATTCAACAAGAGAAACAATTAGTGAGGTTTAAAGGGACACCTCCATTGGGAAGAATGCATCCATTATCAAAAGATGCCTCTCTTAATAGAAACAAGAAGATATAAATTCATATTGCAATGTAGAAGAGCAGGGGGTCAGGCAGATATTAGAGGAAGAGCAATTTAAAGGAAGATATTTCTAAGTTAAAAGAATAGAATAGTAGAAGAAAGAAAGATGTATATTGGAGAGTTAAATTTGCAGGACAGATTGGAGTGATATCTGTATACACATGGAATAATTAACAGTAGAGAAGTAATTATTGCAGTCGTTCTATCATGCTATAACTCCATCAATCTATCATTCTATTATTTATCCTTCAATCTATTCTTCTATTATTATATCATTCTATTCTATCTATTATATCATTCTTTCATTCTTTTTCTCTACCCTTCTATCACTCTATAATTCTATCATTCTATCTTCTGATTATTATATCCTTCTATTATTCTATCATTCTATTGTTCTATAATTGTATTATTACATCAGTCAAATCAACAAATATTTGAAATATCAATCAACAACCAAGGAAGCTATCTTCATTGGAAGGAAGTCATATAAGAATCCTGAAATAATTATATGTATTCTTCATGTATGATGTGTATGCTTTGTGTATGACGTGCATTCTCTGTGCTTGTTAATACATGTATTGAACTTATTATTGATTATTCATAATTACTAGCATAAGAAGGATATGTATTTTTATCATGATTGTTGTGTATAATGATATATTTATTATTGTATAATCTCTATGAATCTATATGTATTTAGTAGAAACCAAGGATGGCAAGATGAGGGAGAACTGCTATATGATTCCTCAATAGGTACATCCCCTCATCTGGATGGTGAAAGGCCACATGAGGCCAAGAAGAATGGTATATCCACTCTTGAGCCTAGGGTTGAGAATCGCTTAGGGCACCCTATCATACCCCCTTAGGTTTGGCTATTGAGTTGAATTGTACTGAATGCTTCAGTAATCAGATCAAAAACTAAGGTGTAAATATTCTAACCCACTGAGGTAATATATATATATATATTTCACCTCTCTACGAAAAGTTAATAAGCATCAAAATATACTACAACAGTCTGACAGAAGGCGAGGATTGAGATCTAGTTTAAGGGAGAACCACTTAGGGCACTCTGCAATAGTGGCAAATAGGGAGAACAGCTAAATAGGCACCCTATTGCACTAAAAAAGGGAGAGAACAACTAAGGGAACTTTACTCTAGTTTCTCTTCCAATCCATATGTCAAAGGACTATTGAGAAAGTTAGAACTTGTTGCATAATGATGAATATATGATTCTCTTGCAATAATAATATATTTATCTCACGAACTACATTGTAATGTTACCTAACTAATTGCAGGCTTCCAAAAAAGAATTAGTTTATCTTGTTCCTAAGTAAAGAAATGTATCCCTAACTATCTTATATGTTTGTTCCATTTGGTTTTGTGAATTTGGACAAAATAAAGATTGATCCAACAAGGGGACATTGCAAGTTGATTAATTGATATTGGATGGAATTGATATGTGATATTTCATGGAGTTGATATATTAATATTTACTTTTCCCCTAGGGCTTAGAGTGTCCCCTTGAATCATTGTTTTCTATGAATCTTGTGAAAATTCATATGTGATGTCTAAGCCTATGGGTGTTATTGTATTTTGTGTTTATATTCTTTTTTATGTTGTGAAATCTGGTTTCTATGAGGACCTCCTAGTTCAAGGGTGGGCTTTGTTAGTATGTGGTGACTGATCATGCTATAGGGCTGCAAGTACATGCAGCAAGGTAAATTTTCCCTCTATTTAATAAAGGGAGTGCAAGGAGTTTTCCCTATATTTAATAAAAGTGTTGGCAGTTAATTTAGTTATTAGCCGACATGAAGAATCAACTTTTTTTAACCACCAAAAAGACTTGATAAATAAGCAGCTGGAGAATGTGAAAGGTTAGGAGTCACAGTTGAGATGCAAATGAGATTGTAATGTATTTCATGTAGCATAGCAGTGGTTAAGTTGTAGGCTGCATGTTACTAGTTGTAATTCAGTTTGATTTACTAGATAATAAAAACACTAGATGGCTATGTTTCTATGGATGTAGCCCACATTGGGTGAACCACATTAAATCTTGGTTGTTCAATTGTGTTATTCTTCATTATTTTTTCTATGTATTTAAATCTTCATCATAATTGTTAATTGATATTGTTCCCGTCTACCATTGAATTCCTAACTAACTTGTGAGCAAGTCTTATTGTTGGGAGGTAAGCAAACCTCCATTGACTTGGATGTGAAGCTTTGTTTTTGTAAATTTGTGAAGAATTAAAAGAAGAAAAACTTGTGTTTGATGAAAGTCTTTTTTAAATTTTGAAACCCTATTTTGAAGCCATTAAGCTATAAAAACACTCTTTTGAGAGGATGTGATTATTTTTATATTTTTTTTAGAAAGAAGATTTATTTATTCTTTTATGTATCTAATAGTTGTGAAATCGGAGATCTACTTATATGTCTATTGTATTGAAAATAAATTTCTTTGTATAAGAAAAAAATATACTATTGTATGGAAAATTAATATAATTTTTTGTTTAAGATAATGTGCCTGGTAAAATTTTTAATGTGACCAGCAATGCTCGTTGGCCCAGCAGGGGTTTGAACTTTGGTGGCCACCACTACAACCGAGCAACTTAACCAACGAACCATGCCCTTATCAGTAAAAAATTAATATAATTCACTTAAATGTTGTTTTAGGTATTAAAAATATATGTGCATGCATCTATAGTTTTAAGTGTTTTTAAAAAATTCATAATCATTTTTATAATATAAAAAGAAATAAGTTTTAAATATTTTTAACTATTTGTAAAAAACAAAATGCAATTTCCTTTTCTAGATTGTAAGATATGATTTTTTCTTAAAAATTGCACCTCAAACATTTTCTCAAAAACATCATTTCTGAGTCAACTTAAATTCACCATATCTCCTTCAATACTTATTGTAGATGTGTTGGGAATTAAATTGATGTGGTTGTTCATGGAGTCATTCAAGATTCCAACATGTACGTATAAATTTTTCTCTTTTGAAATAGTTGAAGATGAGGGTTGATTTATAGATGTGTAGACGATATTATAGATGGTTAAGATTTAATTAAAATGGATGGCTAGGATTGAATGAAGGGAATTAAGACACTTTTGGGGCTATCATTATATGAATGGCTAGGATTAAAATATATGATAGGGAAATAGATGTTTAAGATTGAATTGGATCTTTGACTTTTATTTATTTTAGATAGTAATGTGATTGTTTGAAATATTTACTTATGGATGTGACATGTTTTAAAATATAATAATTATCTAGTTGTTATTTTATATCATATTATATTTAAGATTTATTAGTGATGCTCTAATTTTCAATATTAAATTATTGTTTAGAACTTAATTAAGATAGTTGGGTGATTTAGTTTTTATTATGTATAACTTAGTTTTTAATTATATTAATTGTGAGACTAAATCAGTTTAATATTTGAGGGTTTTAATATAATTTTAGTTTAATCAAGGTGTTTTAGAAAAGAGTGATGAGTTATTAAAAATAAATTTATTCTTTTAAGAAGAATGTTTAAATTATGGCACATAGGGTTGAAAGAATTTAATAAATATTGTTGATAATTTATTTAATCAAATAAAATTAAATTGGCCTAATAATATGGTTTGTTAGAAAATAGTTAAATAGAAATAAATAATAAACAATAGTTAAATAAAAATTTCTTTATAAATACATACTAGTTAATGTCTTCTAAACCCTCTATTGTTAAAATTTCTATAGAGGAATCAATTATAATATAATATGAAAAGAGAAAGGATGACTAACAGCTAAAAAAAGAAGTGAAGAATCATGGTGTAGGAGGATTGACTCAAGGCAGAGCAAAGCATGGGAGTGATCAAAGTCAAATTCAAAAATGTTAATACCTCACTAATGGAAAAAAACCTATTAGCAAGATTTTTTGGAGACCAATTTACAATGCAACAAATCAAGGAATGGATTATGCAGGCTTTGCCAAATAGCTTGCCACCCTCTTTCCTCCCAAAAGGTTTTATTTTATTCTGTGTATCATTTAAAAGTGAAGCAATCCACAATGAAATTATCTTGCATGCCCTATGGAAGATGGAAAACACCATTTTGTACACACAGAAACTAGCCCAAATTTTAACCCCCTGGATTGTTGTCCTACAACTCACCCAATATGGATTCAAATGTATTGTTACATCATAAAATGTGTACATTGGCATTTTACACTTAGTTTAGCACCTGGTTGGACCTAAAATGTTACCTTTATTAATCAAGACCTATTTTAACACCTTTTTGATCATTAAATGATAAAATCTTGATCTTGATGAATAAACCTAATGAAATTAACTTAGGACTAGACTAAGCCCATGACATTTGATACTCCCCAGAGTTTGTGGGGCTAAAGGCCCAAGGTGCTCGAGTGCCCTGGTCCCAGTTGGGATCTTTAACCCCTCTTTTGTAGTGTCATCTTCGGACACTTTCTTAGTTTATACTTGTTGGCCTTATTTAGTTATATTTGTTGTAAGTGAGTGGTAATGCATATATAAAGGAGTTTTTCAATTAATTTTACACCTAAGGAGATGAATCCTAGAAGGAAAATTGCAAGTTTGCCATCATATGCTAAGGTGCTCTTCATGCTTAGAAGTATTATCTACTTGTGGATGTTATTGAAGTTTGTTTGTAGATATTGAAGGAAGTTTCAAGCCTTATCTATCACTCTCCTTGTTGGTGTATGATCTTGAGTTATCTTCATCAACTAGGGTTTTACCTCTTGTGGTAATCATCATCATCATTTTCATTCATATTTCTATCATATATTGATTGATCGTGCCTCTTCCTTCCTAGGGAATGTACTCTTGGATCTAATCATAGCTATAGTGGAGCTGGAAACACCAACATAGGGTTCAACTGAGGCAATCCCTTATATACAACACAACCTTCTTTTTTCCTTGTGTGTAGGTCAAAGAAACAAGTTTCTGAAGGTGTTTTCTGGGAAGAAGACAGAGCTTACACATATAGGTCTAGTGATACCCCAAGATTCTGCAAAACCCTAATTGGGGTATTTGGTATTTCTACTCATAGATCCATGTGTTGATCTACTCCCTAATCCCCACTGTGGTTTTAGTTTTCTAAGATCTATTTTTGTCTATTAGTTATAAGCCAATCTTTGTCATCTAGGGTTTGGTCATTTGTCCTAGCTGGCTTGCTTGTCCTTAGTTGGACTTGGTTGACTCATCTATATACACAAAAGGGAAGAAACTGTATAGTTTGGCTCTCCTTCTTGAGTAGAAGCCAAGCTCAGTTTGTGTCCTAATGTTTGTATAAGAGGCTTTGACCTATTTAACTCTTTAGGCTAGATCAATTTTTTCCACTAAACATTTTGGTGAACCTGAATTGACTTGCACTTTTTCAACCTTCTTATTTCAGATCAGAGTCAAGTATACTACCCTAGATCTAAGTGGGATTGAATTAATTAATCATTTTTCATACATACATAGTTAAATTATGCATAATTTCAAAACTAGGGTTTGTAAAAACCTTACATTTATAGAAAATTTGGCTAGTTTTAAACCTAGGGTTTATAGATTTGAGGGTTGTTTCAGATCTTGTTGCATTCATAGATTGTTAAAATTATTTTCATTTGTTATACCTTGTCATTCTTTCTAGTTAAAACATTCTTGCGCCCTTGAATTTGAATTTTGGAAAAGAAAATTTTCATTCTAGATTTGAGAAAAATATATTTATCACTTTGTTTGCATGTTGTAAGGATAGATCATCATAGCATGAGTTCATTTTATGATTTTTGCATCAAATATTATTGGTATCATAGTAATTGAACATTTCATAGTGTCACATTATGCATTTGAATATTTGTCATTGCAAGAAATTGTCAAAAAAGTTGCATTTTTAGGAAAGCCTAGTTTTTGTGAAATCTAGGGTTTGTGATTCATATCTTATTTCAAATTTTTCTTCTGTCATTTACATTTGAAATCTGATTTTACATTTCTATTATACATCATAAATGTGATATTACATCGAAGATTGAAAATAGGAACAATTTGTTGTTGCATTTTGAAAAAAATATTGAAATTTGAGTTGGATTTAAGCATTTGCATTATTGATATCTAATTGCATTTGAAAAGAGTTGAGTTTGAGATCAAGCATATATTATTTTCTTTATGTTTGTTTACATTCAAGAACAAAACCTTGATTCACTTAATCAAAAACTCAACCCCTTCTTTTTCTACATCATTCATTTCTTCTATTTGTGCACTTGTGTGTTACTAAAGCTTGTAGTCGCTTTATGAGCTTTGTGACTCAGTGTTAGAAATGAAGGTACAAACCACATAACAGAAATATGATTCAAACCTTATTAATGTCCTCTAAATAATGTAGAATCAATGGAGATTGCAATAGAAACAAAACCCACTACACAGAAATAACATGCATTAAGAACTAAACACATAATATAGTATGTAACATGGAGAAAATCCTTTCGAGTAGAAAACTTCACCAAGAAAAGATGCTCTAAGTTGTATTATCTTCAAATATGAGATTACATTAGATTCACTTCCTCTTCTTCTTTAGTCTTCAATCCAACAACATCTGTTACTCTCAACTCTACTAAAAATGTAGTACAAATATCTTTATAATATGGGTTGCCTTCTAGGGAAAGAAAACTAACATAATATTGACTGTTAGATATGTGACCTAATGACAAATGATCTAGATTTACAATGATAAAATATAAATAAAATTTTTCTCCAGGGGCGCTGCTCCTAAGCCCCACTGGGGTGCGTGGCCCCCTGGACCCCTCGTCAGTGGGATGATCTCCCTAGACCCCTCAGAGGGGGGAAACCCCCCTATGACCCCCTGTTGCAGATGAATTAGCATCAGGGACTGAATATAAACATGTGGCTAAAACAAGATCACTGCTGGTGAAACCTTTCATCCCTTATGGGTCATTTACAAACAATAATAGGAATACTAAATTACATAGGATTTAGAAGGTTGATGGCACCTTAATCCTAACACATAGTGCCCTACTTTCAACACTCTTGTATTAATAAGTCTTTGAATTATGGGTTCTTATGCTTTGCATAATGATGATACCAATACATTAGAACCCCAAATTCCTAGTCCCATCACACAAGAATGTCAAACACTTATTTCTTGATATCCCTACTTCGCATCATCCTGAAGCATCAAACTTCCATGAATCCATCAACATTGAGGAAATTGTGGCTTATGTTCTTGAAGCTCAAATTCAAAGATTAGACATGCAGAGTTGGATAATTTCCAACAATTTGTAAGCTCAAAACACATAGATGAAGAAGCCATCCTTGTTGTTGAGAGTCTAAGAAGTCTTTTTCTCTAAGGTCAAGAAGGATTAGAATTCTTGTGTAGCCTTGCTCATATAGTGCATAACAACATCTATCTACATCTAGTTATGTTGAAATCATTTCCAATGTCACTTCTTCTAATCAAATAGGGACTCAAGTGTCGGCACCCATACCAACACTCCCTATTCCTACATATTCTTCTACTATTTTCACCACTACTACACAACCAAGTGATAGTGCTACCACATGTGTTGGGTTATCCACTAGGATCCTACTCACCATTATAGTACCATTCCATATAATTACATAAATTCCATACCTAATGTTACTCCACCTACATCTAAATCTCCTACCGCATTCTAGAAGGCTACTCATACACCATCACCTACTTCTTCCAGTTCATTTCAATCTCTACCTTATTCATCTTTCGATGCTATCATAAACCAATTGTTGAAAAATATGACCTTCATGCAACAACAATTGGCTAGCATAAGCAATAGTCTACCTAAACCTAATATGACAACATATTATATCCATAGCCCTTTGTCCTATGCAATCCTAAGAACTCAAATGCTTGGGAAGTTTGAGACCCCTCAATTTTAGAAATATAATTGGAAGGGAGACCCTAGCAACCATGTGGCAGCCTTTACCGCTATGTGCAGTGATTTCTTCTTTGAGGATGCAATCTTGGAAAAATGCTTTCCTAGGTCACTCAAGGACACAACCTTAGATTTCTTTTTCTCACACCATTAAAACTTTACACAGCTACATAGTTAGCATCAAAAGATCTTATTTGCATAGTTCATACTTAACTTCTTTGTATTGGAAAGTTGGCTTAATCAATTTGAACTTTGGCCTTTGATTAATGGCCCAAGTTGATCACTACAAGATCAATGACTGAGGACATAACAAAGAAAAGGAAACAATAGGGAATTAACATTTGTCATTTCACCTACATGAATAAAAATTGAAAATGTGACTAAGACCATGGTGTAGACATTGCCTTGAAAATATTCTAAATAGTTATGGTGGGCCCACTATACTTGCCAGGTAAAACCACATGGCACTCCCTTATTTATTTGGACAAAGATATACCCCTCAAATAATATGTACACTCATATTTTTACCAATACAAATTGATATGTGATGCTAGGTGTTCCTTCACATCCCTTTTGAGCCGCCACTTTAGCTCATTGAGATTTGACCATGATCAACAACCTACATTAATTAACACAAGATCAATAGGTAGGGGTGAAATAGTTACTAGTGACTACCTTTTGTCACTTTGTCTATGTAGATAGAAATTGGACATGTATCATTCAGGCTACTATGAAAAGTTTTCATGAATATAAAAGTTGAATAACTAAGATGGGCCCACCATGCCCAAGTAATTGGACAACTTGGTGAATTCTCACTAGTTCCTTATATGCAAGCCCACATGGTCACCCATATATCTACCTCCTAACCAATGGGGTCATTGCAAGCCAAGACAAATGTTGTGCAAACTATGCTTCACTGACTTTATTAATGCACCACTTCATATGTTAAGTAGTGATGGGATGTTATGATGTGCATTAATTGACACGTGATCAACATGGCTAAGGCTAAAATAGTGAGACATTATGTGTATATTGTTACCTTTTTCATTTTGCAATGGTAAATAGGATTGGAACATGTCATTAGTGATATACGATCTTGAGGCCTTTAGAGAATAATTTTGTATTTTCTTATTCCAAACCCATGGGCTCATGATATGTGGCACTACTTGCTTACACATCTTTCTACTTGCCTCAACAAGAACAATAAAAAAACTACAATCTATTGACTTTAATTACTATGGCTATATGACAAGTGAATAGATCACCAACTAGTCTAATTAATGACAACCTACAAAAGTAGTAACCAGTCACCAAATAAGCATAGAAGAAACACTTAATTCATGGGCAATTGTTAACCACAAGTCAACACATCAATAGAACATAAAAATGTAGGCACAAAGACAAAGATTTTGACCAACACAAAGACTTAGGTGCCTTCACACCAAGCTAGACAAATTAGACCACCATTAACATAAATGAGGAGTTTGATAAAAACATAAAAGGGAACCCTATTCAAAATATCTTAGATTATTTATCAGCATGAAGGGAAATAAAATAATGGAGAGAACCATAAAAAGGTATTCTCAGATTGGGTGCCAACAAATTCATCAACTATATTTTTGCATCACTTACATAGTAAAACTCTAATTTTGTTCAATCATCTAAGGGCTTGAATGTAATCAAAATATACCTAGTTCTTCATGCCCTTCCTTGAAATCAAGCCTCATTATGCTTTTCAGCATAACCCCTTTTCAATAATTAATCAAAAGACTAAGGTATAACAAATTCTACAAGGCATGTCAATGTAGGACTAGGCCACACTAGACAAACTAAGGCCACATAGCATGACTATATTCTAGATTGAACCACATGGTATGACTCTAATGTCATAAACACTAATCTCTTTTCATCTCTATCACAATATTTTGAACTCTATAACATATGAACAACTAAGAGCTATCAGGAAAGGATTGTTTTGTAAAATCTTTTGTTCCTTCAACATGCGAATGTGCAATTTGGGAAAATGAATGATTCAAGCGTCTCTCCAAAGAATGTCTCTTCTTTTGTGGTAATGCATAAAACCTATTGTTTAGGCTGCTCTACCCATTCAAGTTCATCCTCTACTCATAGCTCTCCAATTTCCAAACAAAAAATAGAAATAAAAACAATAAATTCAACATTTTGAAATGGCACTCTAATTTATTATTAGTTCTTAAGAAAGATAATATAAGAATCATAGTCTTTTAACTCTTTATTACTCTTTTTAATACCAAACCAATTACATGCTCTAACATTTAAATTAATATTTTCTTTTCATTAATTTCAAACTTTTTTTATATAAAATATGAATTTTTATTAGGCCAAATAGTTTGGGGTCTTACTCACCCTTTCACATATTAAATGTTTTTCATAAATTGTTAAACACTTTTATTTTTTCATAGTTTACTCAGTAGCGGGAAGTGAATGAGAAGAAGCTAAAATTTTCTTCCGTAGTTCTATAGATTATTAATGCCTTTAGTCAATAACTGCACTACCACAATATTCTTTATTAAATCATAGTTGAAATCTTGTCAAATATAAGGGTATTGAGTTTTTATTTTTTCATATATGTTGCTTGTTTTCCAAACAATACAATGACATTTGGTAATAAAATTTAAAATTTAATAGAACTATGGTGGAAATGTTCAAGGCTCAATCCAAGAAGAAGAGAGAAAGAACATTGTCCACCATCACAACTGATACCCAAGGATCTAGGATTGTATAGGTGGCCGTCCTAATTGTGGACAAAGATTAATCGTAAATGGCACCTGGTGACTACAAGATACAACACATCAAAATGTAGGACATCAGACCAAGGAAGAAGAAAAGAATTCATTGCATACAATTGTGTCTACCATCCTTGAGAGGGTGAAAAAGGATGAGGTCAAAAAATAAGAATTCAAGAGTCAGGTAGGGCAGTTGGCTACATACATCAATCACCTAGTAGGCCCTATTGATTTAGGTGCACTTTCTCCAATTATTCTAGCTATCCTCAACAAAGACAACTAGCAAATAGAAATGGAAGGACTAGTCCTTGCTACCATTGCATGGAGAGATAACTTAGAGGCCTTGGGTAGTAGAGCCATTTGGGAAGAGTTAATGTCATATCACGACATCAATGATGAGGCTAGTGCAATGTCAAATTTTGAGGAATCATTAGATGATGAGTTGTCAATGTGGGATGAATACATCTCAATTTTGTAGAGGATGAAGGGCATGCCTTCTACTGAGTTAGCCAAGCTTGGCATTTTTGACAAGAGTCATCCAGGTTTACTATTGAAATGATTGTAGGCCACCAAGCTAAAGGGACCCCCCCAACTTAAAATTTAATAGAAGTGTAGTTCTTTACTGATTTATAGTTGACAATTGACAATGCTATTTTCTTATTAATTGGTGGTTTTGTCAAAGAGGAGTGTTGGTATTGTGTGGGTCCCAGCAATCACAAGCTTAAATTCAGTTAATAATTTCTTTGTTTTTAGGTAGGAAGCCCACCCTGATTCATTATTTAAGGCCTATAAAACTAGCAGTTGTACGGGTGAACGCACAACGGTTTTGCTGATAGGCTATTTGTAAAGTAAATTTTTTACATTTTGTTGTGTAATAAATAGCTATGCAATAGTTTGAGTGACTACATACTATTACTGTGACAAACTTCAACACAAAATTGGATGCACCGAGGGGATTGTTGAACATATTTTGTACGTATAATCTTAAGAGGAGGAAATTTGTATTTTTCCTTTGGATTCATATGTTTTGGAGTAGATTTGTAGCCCCATGTTTGTCAAAGAGTGGAAAGCACTATTAAAACTTTAATCGTATAGTGAAATCATTATTTTTCTCTAAGTAGTGTCATTTTGAAAAGTGTTAGAAGGTGGAGACCACATTGCATTATATGGTTTACCATGCTTGTTTTCTAGTGTATTTGTCTAGTTGCCTCCATTGTTTTAAGAGTGTCTTAAAATGTAATTGATAACCTCTAAGTAATTTTAACATGTAGGGAAAACATTTATGGAAACACTATTGACCCATCTTTATTCTAATATTTGGAGATTTAATACTATAGAGCTACTTCAACTTTGAAGAGACTAGTTTAACAATGAGAAAGCTTAAGAAAAAACAAATGCAAGTACAAATGGGAAGCAATGGCAGTTGGTTCCCAGTTGTCACTAATCTTACAAAAACAATAAAAAAACCATGCCTTTATAGTCAATTAAAGAAGAATATCATTAGAATTTCATAGTGAAGCATTATAGAACTTACATTAGCAAATATTATACATTAATTTATCATTTAGGCACTTTGCTTCACTCTGGTGCAAGAGTACCTACCTTACAGTGGCCTCCATGAGGTAGTTAGTTAGTTTTAAATCTTGTTGATGTTTCCAAGAAGGTCTTATAAGACCAATGCATGTAATAAGGTCTGAATTGACCATGCTTTGCTATTTTTAGATAGTTTGTTGGATAGCTGTTAAGTTTGTTAGATCGGTTGGGTCTCCCAGCCACTTGGAGAAATATCAGTACTATTGTTGTGAGTAGATAAATACCCCCAGATCGGGTCATTTTAGAGATAAGGAGACATACTGAGAAGTTACATTATGTTGTGGAAAAGCAGAGTATTGTAATCGCATCCTTTGAAAGCAATAAAGAGATTCTGTTTTGTGTCATTCCTTTATTTTGATCGCACTATGTAATTGACTCATAGTTTTGGTGGGTGTATGGATTCATTTATCCATTCCACTGGTTGATTCGTTGAATCAGTGGAATGGCTGTGTACAGTAGTTTAGGTTTTTGTTTGCATGTTCTGTTCATTCGTATGTATGTTTGTAGGATCACTGTCGAGAGATACTGAGAAACCCTAGCATGGGTATGTGTAGGCATTTTAGGTTGTGTCAGGTCTGAGAAACCACCTCGGAAGCAGATTGGGTTGAGCTCAAAGGGTCGGTGCAAGTTTGGGAAGCTATCGGCATGAGGAAACATATCGGTAGAAGCGATAAAGGTTGGGCTGATGGTAGAAGCTTTACCGACGAAGGGTTTGGAGTTGGCATCGGGGTGACAATCAGCAAGTGTCACCGAGGGGAGTTATCGGTGTGAGTTGAAGCATCGGCAAAGGATTTTTTATGTCTTTTGATGAGTTAAGTCTCATCGATGGTCGCGGGGAGCAAAGGCTTCATCGGAGTGAGATGTGTATTGGCATAAGATGTGGAGAGGGAGCCAATAGTGGTATGTCACAATGACGGTGTTAGCCGATAAGTGTATTGGGAAGAGTTTGACCGTCGGGCGAAGGCAATGAAGTGTTACCGACAGTGAAGGTCTTGGCAATGGAAGTTGATGTTAGGTCCATCGGGGTGACGAACATGGTCAGAGTAAGGAGTTTAGGTGGTGCCGATGGTATAAGGTGTTGCTGATAGGCAACCAAAGGTGAATATTGATCAGTGAGAGGATAATGATCAGTAGGAGTGGTAGGGGATTCACCGATGGAGGAAGTGTGGCTGATGGTCAACAAGGTCAGCGTATGCATCGGTGAAAGAAGGGCTTCAGGGAGACATTCTGTGAAGAGGCCGATATAGTAAGTGTTGCCGATAGGCAACTTAACCGATGTGAAGGTGTCGGCGAGAGTTGGTGTAAGTCTGAGCGATGGTTATATTCATCGGAGAGCGAGATGCCTACATAGAAGAATTGGAAAACTAGAAAGAAGGAGTTTGTGGAGATGCCTATAGCAGAAGGCATAAATGCAGTTGAGGATATCTCAAGGAGTAGAGGTCAAAGTTTGAAGAAGAGTTTAGTTCTGACTGATAGCGATCAATAGCAAGTTACAGTTCTAAAATCTTGGAGCAGCCAAAAGACAACAGAGGATAAAGATGGAACAATTCAGAACACTGAGATGGTACAGAGTCAAGGGGGAATTTCTTCAAGACTGAACTCATGGGGCATGAGTTCTTTTTCTATTGGGGAGTATGGTGTAGGAGCACCTACCTTACAGTGGCCTCCATGAAGCAGTTAGTTAGTTTTAAATCTTGTTGATGTCTCCAAGAAGGTCTTATAAGACCAATGCATGTAATAAGGTCTGAATTGACCATGCTTTGCTATTTTTAGATAGTTTGTTGGATAGCTGTTAAGTTTGTTCGATCGATTGGGTCTCCTAGCTGCTTGGAGAAATATCAGTACTACTGCTGTGAGTAGATAAATACCCCCAGATCAGGTCATTTTAGAGATAAGGAGACATACTGAGAAGTTACATTGTGCTGTGGAAAAGCAGAGTATTGTAATCGCATCCTTTGAAAGCAATAAAGAGATTATGTTTTGTGTCATTCCTTTATTTTGATCGCACTGTGTAATTGACTCATAGTTTTGGTGGGTGTATGGATTCGTTTATCCATTCCACCAGTTGATTCGTTGAATCAGTGGAATGGCTGTGTACAGTAGTTTAGGTTTTTGTTTGCATGTTCTGTTCATTCGTATGCATGTTTGCAGGATCGTCGTCGAGAGACACTGAGAAACCCTAGCATGGGTATGTGCTAGGCATTTTAGGTTGTGTCAGGTTTGAGAAACCACCCTAGAAGCAGATCAGGTTGAGCTCAAAGGGTCGGTGCAAGTTTGGGAAGCTATTGGCATGAGGAAACATATCGGCAGAAGCCATAAAGGTTGGGCCGATGGTAGAAGCTTTACCGACGAAGGGTTTGGAGTTGGCATCGGGGTGACAATCGGCAAGTGTCACTGAGGGGAGTTCATAGGTGTGAGTTGACGCATCGGCGAAGGATTTTTGATGTCTTCCGATGACTTAAGTCTCATCAATGGTCGCGGGGAGCAAAGGCTTCATCGGAGTGAGATGTGTATCAGTGTAAGATGTGAAGAGGGAGCCGATAGTGGTATGTCACAGCGACGATGTTAGCTGATATGTGTATTGGGAAGAGCTCGATCATCAGGCAGAGGCAAAAAGGCGTTGCTGATGGTCAACAAGTCAAGGGTGTCCATCAGTATGAGGAATGCGATCGGAGTGAAGAGTCTAAGTGAGGCTGATGGGTTAAGTCTTGCCGATAGGCAACTTAATCGATAGAAGTGCATCGGCATAAGGTGGGTGATCGGTGTAGGCCATGTTCGGTTAGTCGATAGATGGATGTCTCACCGATAGGTAAGGAGAATGGTTTGATGCCGATAGAGAAGGCATAAACAATGGAAAATACATGTAAAGTGGTGCATGTGCGTATGTCCAGGATCGTATGTTAGGGTTTTTGGGGTAATGCAGGCATAGAATATATGTGGCTCTGCATCACACTCTACACACCAATAGTCTCCCTAGGGTGTTTCTTTACACCAACTAATTGAGACATAAGTAGACTTTGAGGCGTAACATTTAACTTAATTTTAATGTATATTCATTAGTTACTCACTTTGTTCCAATTTTAAATAATCATTCTGCAATTATTTATGTATTTTTTATTAGATTATAAGTACAAATTCATCTCTTAGACAAAATCATATTTAGAGTTTAGTCTTTCCAATTAAAATCCATTTTCTCATTTTTCTAAAATGAATCAAATCTTACAGTTTGCTTGCACACAAAAATACTTTTTATTGAACATTTAGGATCTTGTATTAAGGACAACTATATGTCATTAGTTCATATTAATTGATTAGCAATATTGTAGTGTTATAATTTTATATCAAAGCATTATAGAACTTACATTAGCAAATATTATGCATTGATTTATCATTTAGGCACTTTGCTTCACTCTACACACCAATAGTCTCCATAGGGTGTTTTTTTTCACCAAATGATTGTTTCAGGTATACAAACACTAAAAAGTAGAAGAGTAGAGGACCAATATACATGGGAGAAAAAGAAAAGTGTCACAAGATGACTCCAAATACAAGCCAATTCAAGATTAAAGTAGACTTTCTAAGCAGATCTATAACATTTGAGACAATATTGATTCAATAAAAGAACAATTAAGTTAAATTATTTTAACCTTCTCAATTTTATTTGCATAAATGTGGTTTTAACTCTTTATTTAAATCTAAATATATACATTGTTTTATAGTAATTCATAATACCTAAGTGCATAGTTTATGTTTACAAAGCACTAAATATATTATTTCTCACAATATTTAGTTATTTATAAACAAGTTAGAAGAGTGAGAAAACAAGTTTCTTAGTCTTGTTTTCGAATAAATTTAATTGGAAGATGTATAAGATGAAAAGAATGTAATGGAAGTTGTCAAATATTATATTCACTTTATAATAAATATAGAAATACAAATTTATGGTATTAGCAAAGTTTTTATTTACTTTGTTTATTATGCTTTGTGATATTTTATATAAATACAAAGATTCCAATAACATTTAATCAACAATGTCAAAAATATTATCAATTCCACATAAGATATATATTATTTTATATTGTGTACATTGTAAAGAAAGCAAATAACATGTTTATTGGTCAAAAATGATTGTGGAGGAAGAGTGCTTTCTAACATGGTATCTTATTCATTTTAGAAGTCTCCCAATAAGATTTAATATGCATGTAAACCAATATTATTGCATTCATACACAATTTCTTATCTTTTGTTTTCAATATAAATGGCGTGCTCTTAAAATCATAATCTTAATTTTTTTTTGTTTACTTCATACCAATTTAAACAAGTTGATGTTTACTTCATACCAACTTCCAAGTTTAGAAGAGTTCTAGGTCTGTTAAAATGATATGTCAAGTTACGAGTAACATTTACTTTGAGGTGATCAAGTTCCTCTACATAACTAAGCGACGTCTCCAACTCATATATTTTTGTCCACTTCAATTTGTCTTTTATGGGCAAAATATTTGTATTTTAAAATCTAAGAAAAATAAAATTTAAAAAATTCTAAAATAAAAAAATTAAAACATTTTGATTGACTACACAACTTAAATAAATTATACACTTCCAATAACTTTCGATTTAATAAACTTCTAATTATACACTTCTAATAGAGCTTTCTTGTTTATGAGATATTTGGAAACTTCATACTATAGAACTAATAAGAAAACCATGCCTTTATAGTTAATTAAAGAAGAATGTCTTTTGTAGAAAGTGTGTGCATATGTGAAAATAATATTCACTTGGCTAGTGAATCAAGTATTCTGCACATAATTTTTTTAACCAAAGCAGGTGTTTGAGTTTGTATTTTAAAATCCAAGAAAAATAAAATTTAAAAAACTCTAAAACAAAAAAAATTGAGCATTTTGATTGACTATACAACTGAAATAAATTATACACTTCGAATAACTTTCCATTTAATAAATTATTTTATATAGTACCTTAACCAAGTCAATAAATTTACATTTAAAAAAAATATCATTAAAGCTTGGTCAATATGATACTGCAATATACATCCTAAAACACAACCAATACAAAAAAATATAAAAATAATTAATGAAAACAATAAATTTAAAAATAATCAAAATATTTACATTTTAAAAAATGATCATCAAAACTTCCTCAATATGATATGTGCAATATACATCTAAAACACAACCAACAAAAAAAATTAATGTGCTTACCCCAAAATAAAGATATAGATAACTTTGGATAATCATCATTCTTCTCATTTTCAAAAGTGTAAAAAATGTTTATGTTAAGTTTATGGGTTAAGAAAGAAAATATTTTGATTTTTTAATTTGATATTTTTTTTAATTTGTTAATTATAGTTGAGAAATTGATGGAGACAGGGTTGAGTGAAGAACAAATGTGCAGAGATGAAGTAAAATGAACTAAAATAAAATAATTAAAAGTAAATAAAATGACTTAAAAGTAAATAAAATAACTTCAAAATAATATCTCTTTAATATTAATATTTAATAATAAAATAAAATATTAATATTTAATAAGAAACATGATATTTCCAAAATAAGGAGGTAAAACAAAGATATGATTTGTTAATTTGAGATATTTTGTATTTGTTAATTTAGTTACATGATATTTCTAAAATAAGGAGGTAAAACAAAGATATGATTTGTTAATTTGAGATATTTTTTATTTGTTAATTTAGTTGAGAATTTGATGGGTATCTTTGTTAATTTGAAATATTTTTTATTTGTTTTTGATAGTATAAGGCGGCAAAACTAGGGGCCGAACCCTTACAAAGTAGAACCCAAGAAGGGCAAAAAAGGCTCAGAAGACAAAAAGAGCCAGAACAACTACAGATAGCTTACATACAAACAATATATAGCAAAAAGAAACTATCAATAAAAAACCAGCTAATAGAAAGCTTATAAAGAAGACTAGGAAAGGGTGTCTTCCCATCCTTTAAAGAGAAACTCAAACATTCTGTTGAATTCCTAGCCCTACCACCATCAACACCATGAGTGACGACTTTATGTTCCTATAGCAAAGAGAGATTAGCCATAGTCGGCCTACAAAGCATACTTCTAATGAATTTGCCAAGAGAAAAGACCCTATTCTCTAGAAAATCTACCCACTTCTTCAACTGAGTCAAAACATCAGAATGATTACCTTCCTCATTAACTTCCTCCTCCATACCATCTTCAGCATTGTTAAATCCTTCTGAATAAAATTAGGGTCTGCAGGAACCTCAGTGGGAATAGAGTGAACATCCTTCCCATTGTTATCATCAGTGCCAGTAGCCTGAGTAGTAGTAGCTCCCACATCAATATGGTCACCAATGGGAGTAGAATTTTCAAACCCCTTATTCCCCTCAGTACTAGAGGTCTCCACATGTATTTCTTGCCCATCAATCTCCTCAACACCACTCGAATCTTCAACAACAACCTCCTGAACATCATCACTCTTGGACTTATCCTCCCCCTCTTGAGTAGGGGCTTCAAAATTTATTTCAAAGTAATCAATCAGTTCAACTTAGGAGCCAGTTTGTCAGCAATATGACCAGACCGCCTAACAACAGCTAATTTACCCTCTAGTTTGACTTTTTTTCAAATTTCTTGAGGGTCCCTCCTTGACCAGTTCCTGTTCATTCTGGGGCCTAGAATCCCCAATGTCCTCTTTCAAAAGGTTAGCTTCCATAGCAGAATCAGAGAGATATTTTTTAGATTTCAATTTGGATTTGGTAAGAGGGGTTTGAACATTTTTGACAGTAGAAGATTTAGGAGTAGCAAAAGAAGGGGCACCTTTGAGAAACAACTTAGGAGTAGTATGACCAATTTTCACAGAGGTAGTAGGGGTATTAGCAAAAGGTTCAAGACTAGAGGGCTAAATAGAAGGAGGGGACAAAGCCAAGTGGAACTAGTATAACCTATGGACAATCCCTTGATGGAGGAGAATAGGCTTTTCATCAGGCTTTTTAAGCAAAATCTTCTTAACATGTTCAACAGAGTACTCAAGAGATGAAAGAAGATAGAAAGGGAAACTAATAGTATATTTCCTTTTGAAGTGGTTTAACAAAGGAAGGTGATGGTAATAAAACCTGGTGAAACGACCCTCCAGAGTGAAGTACTTCATCACCATATAACACATATCCACCCACAGTTCAGAAAGTATGGCTCTCTAAAATCTTCTCTGATAGGGCACCAACTCCTCACCTTCACCAAGGAACAGTTTCTAGTTCTGGGCATCCAAAACCCTAGACTTCTTTTGCAGCTTCATACCCTTAGCAAACAAACCCGTAGCCATAGCAATTTCATTCTCTGAAACCTCAAAACTGATATTCCCAATTTCAACCTTATGATTTTCCCATGATTGAGCAAATTGAATGGACCAATTTTCATGATGCCCATTCAAACACTCAAGGAATGCAGTGATACAACCTTCTTTACAATAATGCCAGACCAAGGCATTATCTTTAAATTCCCCACAGTTATTAGGTTTGGTTCTAATTCTATCCCCTCCCATAACAAAAAACCAACAAACCCCAAAGAACTCAGAGAAGGAAGGAGAAGAAGTTTGAAAATCTCTGACCTAAAGGCTCCTAACAATATTATGAAGAATTCAAGAGACTTCAATCACAGAGCAATGTATAATAAGGAAAATGGCAATAATGTAAATACGAGCAAAAGTAGGGCAATCATTACACTGATAGCCCAAAGTTTTTATGCAATAATTTCTCATTAACCGCCCATCCTTCACATGCATGCATAGCTACCTAAACTCACTCCAATCACCAGCAAAGTGTCTAATTAGCATGAGATGTGTTAAAAGACAAGCCGCGTAGGTAAGCCAAGTGAAGTGATGTGTCATCATCATATGGTTACTTGCTCTTTTTGAATGATATCCCCAATCTGGTGCGAGATATTATGAAAATTTTGCCAACAATGCCAGTTTTGAAACTGTTGTCCAAAATTTGCTAGGCTGTTAGAAACAGTGTTCCCTTCTCTATAAATATGAGAGAAGGAAATGATAGTAATGGCCTATATAAGAGTTTGAATATCAGACACAATGTCTCTAAGTTGCCATCCATACTCTGAAGCTTTAGTGATATCATCAATAATAATTTTTGAGTCACCCTGAACATGAAGTTGGTGAATTCCTAGAGATATAGCCAACTTGAGACCCCATAAAAGAGTTGAAGCTTAAGAAAAGTTATTGGTTTGGTTCCCAATTCCTCCAGAATAAGTAGTAATTAAATCTCCTCTATCATTCCTTATAACTCCTCATCCACTAGCCTTGCCATTTGACTTTGCAGCACCATCAAAATTTAGTTTAAGCCACCTTGGGTCTGGGGGAGTCCAAATAGTATTTAACCTTCTAAGGCATTTGGAAACATCAACTGCAAGAATTTGATTCATAATCCCTCAGTTTGAAGCCATAAGGACCTCATGCTATGTAAGAGGTTTATCAGTAGTTTTGATGTTGGAATTAGAAACATTTTCTAGGAGGGCATTAGATAAAGAATAGAAAACCTGTGAAGGATTCCTAGCAGTTTCTCTAAAAATTCTATTATTTCTTTCTTTCCAAAGGAACCAAGAAACAAAAGAAATAGTTTGATTCCATAGTTCCACTAGCCAAGGATGGGATAGAGGAGGGATCCAATTAACAATGAGTTCTCTTATTTCCTTATTGCAAACCCATTGTAAGCTAAAATTCAAAAGGACTTTGCTCCAAATATCAGTCGCAAATTCATAGTGCAAAACAAGATGAGAGACAAATTCTTCCTCTTTCAAGCACATGACACATCTATTAACCAGTTGAAGACCCCTTCGCTGAAGATTGTCTTGAGTCAATACTTATTATGAATAGATGTCCACCAAAAAAAATTAGCCTTGGGAAGGAGTTTGTAATTCTAGACTTTCCTCCAAATGTCATCCATAAGACCCTTCTCAATCAGCAAATGGTAAGTTGATTTAATTGAAAAAAAACCCTTTTTTATCAGCAAAGCAAAAAAGTTGATCATTTCTAGGAAACAGAAGAATCTAGGTATTAAGAAGCATTTGTTGTATGACATTAGCCCATTGATTGAGATTAGGATAATTAGTACAACATTCCAGTAGATTTTCTCTTTTTCTAACACCATGGTCTTGATAAATATAATGGCTAACTTTAGTGCTAAAAAATTGTTTAGCAAAAGCAACAATAGCTTCATTTCCCATCTGATTAGAGAGAGGTCCATCCTCCAACCAAGGATCTTCCCAAAAATTGATGAGAGATCCATCACCATTTTTCCATTTCATTCCCTTATTAACAAGACTTTTGGATTTAATCATTTTATTCTAGATAACAGATCCTTGAGGAAGACCCTCCTGATTGAGAAAAGAATATTTGTCAAAGTCTTGTAAGTACTTAGCCTTTATAATACATCCCCAGTCAGTATCCCTATTTATGAAGTTCCAAATAATCTTAGAAAAAAGAGCCTTGTTCATTTTTTGGATGGTTCTGATGTTGAACCCACCATGAGACTTAGGAAGACAGACTTTGTCCCATTTAACCAGAGAGATTCAATTTTTTTACTCCGTACTAGTCCATAGGAAAGTTCTCTAGATTTGCTCTAGTTTGTCAGCCAGATATCTAGGCATTTTGAATAATGATAAAAAGCAAGTAGGTATACCCTGAAGAGAAGCCCTTAGAAGTTGCAATATAGTCGCACTACTCAAAAGTTTACCTTTCTAGCCCAACAATTTCTTTTGAGTTCTTTCGATGATGTTATGCCAAAACCCAGGAGTAACTTCCTTAGTAGTTAAAGGGAGACCAAGGTAGATTGAGGGAAGGTCGGCAGCCGTACATCCAAGGATATTAATAATTTTCCTTTGAAGATCCCTTGGAGTATTAAAAAAGAAGACATTGCTTTTTTGAAAATTAATATGCTGACCCGAATCCATGGCATAATCATTGAGTAAAGATTTCCATGTTGAGGCTTCTAAAATAGAGGAAATGCTAAAAAGAATGGTATCATCCACAACCTGCTGAATGTGAATCAAAAAGAGAAGAAGCCGGTTTAATCCCAATTAATTCTTTTGAGGTGATCTTGTTGAGGACTAATCTACCAAGAGCTTCAACTAGCATAATAAAAAGGTAGGGGGACAAGGTATCTCCTTGTCTTATTCCCCTAGTGGGAGAAAAGAAACCCCTAGGAACCCCATTAACAAGGATAGAGTATTTAGCAATAGTAATAGCTTCCTTTATAAGAAGGGATACCTTATCATTAAACCCAAGCTTCTGAATGATTTTAAACAAAAATTGCCATGAGACCCGATCATAAGCTTTAGAGATATCAAGTTTGAGAACCATACCTGGGATGCGACTCTTGTCCCTAGAACGAATAGTTTCATGAGTAGTAATCATCGCATCTAAGATCTGTCTCCCTAGAACAAATCCCTTCTGTGAGGGAGAAATAATTTTGTCAAGAAGGGATTGGAATCTAACAACCAAAAGCTTTGTAGAAATTTTATAGATTGTGTTACAGAGGCTAATAGGCCTGAAGTCAGCAAGCATCTCTAGATTAGGCTTCTTAGGAATAAGAACAATGAAGGTATTATTTAGTTGTTTCAGTAATTTCCTAGTTCTAAAAAAATCTTTGACATCAGCAGTGACATCATATCCCATTATGTCCCAGAATTCTTGGAAGAAGAAAGGGGGAAAGCCATCTGGGCCCGGAGCTTTGAAAGGGCCCATAGAAAAGACCACAGCATGAACTTCCTCCTTAGAGATAGGCTTTAAAATATCAGCATTGTCTTCTTCAGTAATCAGTGAAGGATTGTTATTCAGAAGTTGATTAACAATTTGAGAATTGTCAACACTTATACCTTGTTTAGATAGCAGGTTATGAAAGAAGCTGATAGCATGATTTCCAATCTCCTCATCCTCAATAATCATTCTAACCATCCTCCAATCTCACTTTGGAAATAGAGTTAGATTTTCTATGTTTTAGAGCAGAAACATGAAAGAAAGTTGTATTACAATCACCTTCCTTAAGCCATTGCACTCTAGAATTTTGTTTCCAGAATAACTCCTATGTTCATTAAATTCTTCCAATCTCTAATTAGATCATTCTCTAATTGTGTAGAAGTATCAGAAGTATCTCCTTGAGCAATCTTATATTGAATATCTGCCAGCTTCTCAGACAAGATCTTTCTCTGGGAAAAGACATTACCAAAACTATATTTATTCCAACCATAAACTTCTCTCTTAACATGCATCAACCTTTTAAAGAGTCTAAACATGGGAGTACCCAAAACCAGAAGTTGCCACCAATTAGAAAGAAGATTTCCAAAATCATGATGTTTAATCCACATAGCCTCAAATCTAAAGGGAAATGGGCCTTTCCTCTTCTGATTAGCCCTATCCAAAATGATAGGATTATGATCAGAAATAGTCCTAGGCAAAGCAACTAGTTTAAGGGAGACAATATTTGGAAGCATTCCACATAGTCACTATTCCCCCATAGGCACCAACAGTAGGGCTTATGCAGAAGGAAGCCTTAGGCTAGATCCTATCAGCAATCAATTTGAAATTTTCTTCAAACATTAACTTCTTGAAGTAAAAGAATATCCACCTTGTGGTCAAAAACACAGTTTTTGACCTCAAATTATTTTGAGGAGTTATTAAGGCCCCTCATATTCCACGAAAGAATTTTCATTTAAATAACTTTCTAGAGTTTTTCAATGTCTTTTGCTTACCACTGGCAATCTCCCTAGCTTCTTCTCTATGTCTAGTTTCTCTCAATGTAGGTCTACCTTTCATAGTATCCAAACCCACATTAGCTGTCTTTTTTGGTTTACAAACTTTTTTCTTCTGAGATGTCCACTTCTCATGGTCACTTAGAGAAGCACTAGCTGCTCTAGGTGAAACAAGAAGTAGACTAGATTGTTATCTTGAAGAATGAGGAAATAACCCTCCTTTGAGAGAACTTGAAATGAGTTTCCCTGGGGAAGAGTAAGACATTTCTTGAGCTACATAATGTATATTGTCATTTGACTGCACTCTAGCTCCTTGATTAGAATCAATCTTAGTAGACTGGTGTACATGAAATTGAGTCACTAGGTTGCAAAGAGGGGAACATTTATCTAGATTCTCCTTCTCTTTGAAACATCCCATCTGGGTCTCTTTAACTTTGTCAACTTCAACATGAACCTCTTCAAAATTACCAACCACTAACTGGGTTTCCTTAACTTGATTCAGAATCTCATCATCTTCCAAGTTTGGTTGTGAAACCTCATAAAGATGAAGGTTCTGTTCCTCAACATCCCTAACTAGCTTGGAAACCTGTGAAGCATCAAATGAAGTTTCTTCCTGTGCATTCTCCTTACCAGAATGAGTAGATTCAATAGCAATGGTATCCTCCTTATTCTCTAATTGGGTATCCTTAACTTGATTCAGAATCTCGCCATCTTCCAAGTTTGGTTGGTAAACCTCATGAAGATGGAGATTATGTTCCTCAACATCCCTAACTGGCTTGGAAACCTATGAAGCATCAAAAGTAGTTTCTTCCTGTGCATTCTCCTTACCAGAATGAGTAGATTCATTAGCAATGGTATCCTCCTTATTCATGTTATCCACATCTGTTTCCTTATTACTATTTTCCTTAGATTTCTTGAACTTACAATGTGAAATGAGATGCCCTTTCTTCTGACATTTCTGACAGTAAGTCATTGAATTCTCATAAGTGATGGACTGCCTCCAGACTCCATATTTAGAACCAATGTCAATTAACATGGACAAAGTCTTGTTGATTTCCACATTTACATAGAATCTTGCATAAACAAAGCGAGATTTGGTGCGTGTGGAGTTATCAAGGGTAACAAAATGACCATAAGTATTAGCAATGGAACTAAAAATAGTTTCATCCTAGTATTCTAAGGGAAAACCAGGCAGACAAACCCATACTGGGGCAGTTTTATTAAGATCAGCACTAGGGTCAAACCTTGGTCTCCAACAACCCAATGAAAGTGAATGGGTACCATAAAGCCATGGTCCTCTAGATAAAATAGCCAACATGTCTTCTTTTCTTGTGAAGCAAAATAGGAATAGCCCTCGTGCCATACCCATGACAGTCATGCTCCCTTTAACACGCCAACGATTGGAGACCCATTTGCGAACCATCTCCATGCTAGGTTAGAGAGAGAAGAACTTACCAACTAGAGCAAGAACCATAGAAGTGACAATCATATCCACCAGATTGTCAGGAACCACGGGGAAGACCCTTCAGCCATCTCCTTTTGGTGACAAACCACTGTCTGTCCATTATGAGGAGAGTCCACCTGTCTCGTCAGAACTTTTTTCCATTTGCAGGCCTAGCAGAGTCTGAAACGGGCATGGGACTAGATGTACTGCCAGCTGCAGCACTCTCCATCCCCAACTAGCACATAGAAAGCAGACTATCAAAACCCTAGAAAACCTAAAAACCTAAAAACCCTAGCAGAGCATTGTTTGTTTTTGTTTATTTGTTAATTTAGTTACATTATTTTTCTAAAATAAGGAGGTAAAACAAAGATATGATTTGTTAACTTGAGATATTTTTTATTTGTTAATTTAGCTGAAAATTTGATGGGCAAGATATAAACTTTAAATAATTAAATAATTGACCCACATCATGTATATATAGTAAATAAAATAGTTGTAATGTGAAGTAAATAAATAATTTCAAATTGATATCTCTAGGTATTTTTTAGATAGATGTATTTAAGATATCTATACTAGTTATATAATGTTTAGATTTTAATTTCAATATTTATATATATTTAATGTTTTTAATATTTATGTTTATATACATTTTAATATACAATATTATAGATTTAATATTATAGTTAGTTAAATATTTTATATATAATATTTTTTATATATTTGTTATTTTATTTAATATAATTTTTAATTTTTAATTGATGGAAACTCAAATGTAAGCCTCTAAATTGACAATTTGTAGCCTTTATTATAAATGTTACCCATATTTTACAACCTAAGGAGAAGTTGTAGATTAACCCAAAGTAATAAATTCTCAAAGTATTTATTACAAACTAATATTTTAATATGGTTATGCTAATAAATAGTAAATATTCATAGCTGATTTTTTTTTTGTTATGAACTGAAAACACAATCTATAACATAAGTAAAATTTATAATAATTGATTGAAAGGTCTTCATCAACTTAGTCCAATGCCTAATGATAGCCTAGAAAACCCAGACACTATTAACAACAACAGACATCTCAAATGCAATTGGAAATAATATCTTGGAAGGAGCCACGTTTGACATGACTGTTTGTTTGTACCTTGTAATCATTTTTGTAAAACCACATTCCACTGTATCTGGGTAAATTGAAGATTTCATTAACTGGTCAATCATATTTTTATATGCCTTACAATGTTCATTCCTTCCGTTATTAAGGATCCACAGGATGCACTTTTCATATTAAAACTGTGATTTTCATTAGAATCAAAGTCACTTGCCTTCTTTTATAAGCTAAGCCAAGAGATCATTGAGGAAGAGGGTTTGTAGTCCATCCCACCCATCATCGTTAAAAAGGGATACTAAGGTAATAGAGACTTGAGTGACTACTGCATTTGCTAATATGTAACAACCACCGCCCCTTGCTGCATAGAGTCCACCAGTTTGCTAGCTTCTCTGGAGCAGTGCTTGAACTGTATCATTGAAAACATAGGAATGAGGTTTCTTCTTTCCTGAAGGACATTTTTTTGCTTCCAATCAAAGGGTTCTCGCTTTGATCATTGCATTTGTAATGATTTGAAACTCACCTTTTATGATTAGGGAATCCACACCTTTTGAGATTGCCATTGTAACCCTTCAACAAGGCCTATTGCTTCCACTTTCTTATCTGTGCCAGCTTACAATTAGGGGTCATCCATTTGACCATTGCATTTGTAGTGATTCGAGGATGAGCTTTTATGATTAGGGAATCTGCATCTTTCACAGAGATTCACAGACATGGCAGCTCCTTCGGTGAGCATGAGTTTCATGACCTTTGTGGTGCTGCCAGCTTTTTCTGTTTTGTCCGGTCAAAAACAACCCTGCAATGCAATGGACAAAAACTTGTTCGAGGACGGAATAAAAACCATCTCTTGTTTTTCACTTGATTTTGAAAGACCTCGTTGAGGATTTTGAGATTCTTATGCCTTCCCCAATGACGAAACACGTTTTCCAATACATTATTTAAATAGTCAATCCAACAACGGTACTACGGCATCTAGCATATTCAATACCCAAAAAAACGGTACTACGGCATCCAACTTCCTTACCCATTCTCCACTCTTTTTAGTCTACTAAATTTACTCTCTTTTTATTAGTTTACTAAAACTATTTTATAGTTTAATAAATGTAAATTATAAAACTATTGCAAAGGTTTAAATGCATCATATTAAATTATTTATTTAATTATTAAATAAATGTATTAAATTTTTTAAAATATGGTGCCATATATTTTTTATTTAAATAATATATAAATAGTTAATACCTCAACTAGTCTATTATGGGGAAGTGATCTTATAACTTATGAGAATGATTTGACACTTCACAAATGGTGGTGTTTACAAACACCTTTTTGAGAATTTGTTGAATCACAAGGTTCATATTCTCCTTAGTTAAATCCCTAGCAGACCTCTAATAAATACTCTAATAAATCTACTATGGTGCTCTCGTAAATACTCTATGAATCAAACCCTAATGTGGTCTAATGAATACTCTAATAAATCTGCTATGGTGCTCTCATAAATACTGTATCAATCAAACCCTAATTTGCTCTAATGAATACTCTAATAAATCTACTATGATGCTCTCATAAATACTCTATTAATCAAACCCTAACATGCTCCTTTTAGTAACTCTTAGATATCCTTTTCAAATATATGAGGGAATGACACTATATACAACCAAGATTTCAAATTAATAAAATGTGTGTTAAGTCAACTCCCAATGGCTAGTAAAATAGTCACCGATAAGTACATTTGAATTTTGAATTAAAAAAGGAAACAGATTAAATCTACAAATGCATAACTGCTTAGATTTCCACAGTCCATAATATAAGATTTGAATGCTTCTACATTTAATTATGTAATATTTTTTTCCCAATCAACATTTCAAAGTGATCTAATCAAGAAAGAGAATGTAAAATAGTAAATTGCATACCACAACTAACTAAACTGATAAATTGCAGAACCACCTTATTAATTTTCATTATTACAATTATATAAATCTAATAAAATTATAAAAAAAACTCCGTCAACTAAACTTTTTGAAATTTGGTCAAAATTATTAATTTGCTATAATTAATTGTTATGTTATTATAAATATAAGTAATGTAAAGCTGTTATAACGAATTGGTGTGTTATTATAAATGAAAATAATATGCATGTAATAGTGTAAAAATTGGCTAGCTAAAGTATGTGATGATTATCACATGGGTATTGTAGGGATTTGACAATCATCACTGGAATTCATCACATGCACTACACTTTCAAAGGTGCCACATAATGTGTCCAATGCTTTGCCAGGGATTGGAAATTTCCTATAATTTATCGGGCCTATAATATTTCCTCATGTTGTTCTCTTCTCAGCATCGGCTCCCCTTTAAAAACTGTTTTAGTCATATTGTGCCCTATGTTCTTTTTGGTCCTTCCTGTAAGGACGGTGATATTTTGGATCTCTGATTAGATTTAGATTCGTGACCATTTTTATTCAGGTCTCTGAGAATCAAATCTAGCCATGAGAAAAAAGACACAGCCTCGTAGGTCTCCAGACCTTGAAGAGTTATATGGTCACTATTGTTCTATTTTTCATTCAAAACAGGAATCTCCTCTCCAATCAATAAATTCTCTCAATCCAGTAAAAGAGCATCCAGAGGGTAGAGAACATTACAATCAATTGCAAGGGCCTCATATTGCAGACATTTCAGATTTGGCTAACCCAAATCAGGAATCTCCTCTCCAATCAATAGCTTCTCTCAATGCAGTGAAAGGGCATCCAGATAGTAAAGAACATTACAATCAATTGCAAGGGCCTCATATTGCAGACATTTCAGATTTGGCTAACCCAAATCAGGAATCTCCTCTCCAATCAATAGCTTCTCTCAATGGAGTGAAAGGGCATCCAGATAGTAAAGAACATTACAATCAATTGCAAGGGCTTTCTATTGCAAAGATTTCAGATTTGGCTAACCCAAATCAGGAATCTCTTCTCCAATCAACAGCTTCTCTCAATGGAGTGAAAGAGCATCCAGATGGTAAAGAACATTACAATCAATCGCAACGGCCTCCTATTGTAGAGATTTCAGATTTCGCTAACCCAAAAAGATTGATGGGTTGTATCAGTAACAGGTTAAAGTGTATTTTATGCTTCCTATTAGGGATTCAAGTCATCTCTTTGTTTACGTTTTTGTGTTCTGCTTTTCTTTTATCTTATAGAAAAGAAAAGGGTAATACTTCACAGATTTAGGGTATCATTAGGACATTTATTCAGAACAATGCTATACTTCTGTATTAATTGGTGACTATTTCTTTTGACAGCCAGGATAGTCAGGTTAACAATCACAACGCAGGTATATCATCCTCCTCTTTTTATTTTAAAAGTCTGTTATGTTATGTCTTTTGGTTTGGCTACTGTCCTACTAATAGATGTGTTTCTCTGCCTGGGTTTGTGCTGTAAATGTAATAAAGGTTTGAGATCTCACACTCTCTAAACGGTTATGATTTTCTTCTACCTAAGAGTACAGGTTTTCTATATCCTCTATTTTAGGTCACTATTTAGAAGACCCAACTAGCAAATCAAACGATTTATTGGATAGAAATGAAATTTGTGCAGATGAAAATAGAGGAGTGGAGAATGTCAAGCAGCCTCCTCAATATCCGATAAGGAAGATAGGAAACATTCCCAGATCTGTAAGGGATTATCTGAGAATGGCAAGAAGCAGGATAAGGAAGATAGGAAACATTCCCAGATCTGTAAGGGATTATCTGAGAATGGCGAGAAGCAGGTTTAACATAGGAAACATTCCTAGATCTGTAAGGGATCATCTGAGAATGGCAAGAAGCAGGTTTAACAGTCAGCTTCGCCAACACAATGCAGGTATATATGTTCACCTTAAAAGCAGAAGAAACAACAGTAATGCATGTTGACCTTAAAAGCAGAAGAAACAAAGGAGATGGCTCAAGAAGAAGAACATCCTAAAGTAGGGGAAAAGAAGTCATAGAAGTCTGTCAGGAATGTCTGGCCATAAAGATTCATTTAAAACACACAGTTTTGTTCAAAAATCCGGGAATGAAGAATTGCAAATATTCAGGAACCTCTTGTTTGAAAAATTTGGACACAATAGCTAGTGAGAACTGCTCTGGTGCTATATCTTAATCTAAGACTTGATTTTGTATGCTGGACAAAGGATTTGATACATATATGTGATTTTGTAATCTTTTCTAAGTTAAAGATTTTATTTATGACGGCCTCTATGCTAACAGCTAAATGTTATTGAAAAAATTTCATGATCTCTCTTCGTTACTTCTCGATCATGATATCTAACTTCGATGTTTTAATTACCAGTTGGTGAGATGTAATTGCACAGTTCATTTTATATATGCAAATAGATTTTTTTTAATAAATTAATGTGTTTATATACCTTTGTATTAATTTAGAGGAATATGTATATATCCACAAGTAATGCAATTTCCTTGGGTTCATCCTACTAATCTTTTATTCATTCGTATTTGCTTCTATATATTGACCTTACCTAGGGTTTATTACAGTCACTTATACACCTACCTCCATATAGCAATTAGCTACTTGGATACGTCCATTTGCCCAAGTAAGGTCATTTTAGTGGGCATGGGGTCCACCTAGTCACCCTTTCCTTTTTAAAATTCAAAATTAAAATTTAGTCAACTAAGCTCCTTTATTTTCCCTCTTTGAGTCAACCAAGTACACATTTGGTGAAATTTAATGCTTTATGTTGACATTCAATGCATTCTTTCTAATCATCCAAACATAATTCAAAATGCTCTCATATTAAAGCATTAAAAGAGAAATCAATAGGGACACATTTGGATTTGTTACGTTAAAAGGAATAATGATTTTGCATACGTCATCTAAGTAGGCTTGCTTACTAGACTTTCCAAATTGATACACATTTTTTAGGGTTGACCTAGTAGAACTTGTCTTCCTACAACGAAACAACAACCCTTCCAAGATATTTTTAAATACTACCAATCCTCATGTACTAGGAGAGAGTAGAGAAAGTGTAGGTTTACCAAGTGGGAAAAAAATCACAATTCTACATTATGTGGGATTAAGTTTGATCCCGAGGATAAATCCTTGACTACAGGCATGCCCCAGACTTACAAACTCAACCTCTGAAAAAGCATAGAACTAGTGTAGAATTTAAGGCATTCTTTTGACAAAGAGATTGCATTTCTAGAACCAAAATTTGGAATCTTCTTGAAGGCCATTTCTTCTTCTATCATTGAGCTATGTTACCCTTCTATGGAATTTACTTTCCTAAAATAGATGTTGCAAATTATTAGATTATTAGTCCCTATTGTTATTAATTAATCTAGGTTAATTGTGCTTATGTGTATGTATGTAATTAGATTAGCTTAGACTAAACATTAGTGAAGTTCATTTTCTTTACTTTTTTGGTAAACCCATTCAATCCTACACTACCTAATCTTCTTTTTAGGTTTTTATGATGAATATCACAATTTCTATATTAAATTATAAAAGTACAATAAAGTAATTCACATAAAAGATAGGTGGAATAAAATATTCTTTCTATGGTTTTTCATTACATTAGGGATTTTAGATACGTAATTTTCTAAATTTACATCTTATTTTCATATTTTATCTATCTTTTACACATTTGTAGTAATATTTCTTTTGATGGTTGGTGCTTATTTAAATATACTTTATATTTATCACCTACCCTACCACCCTTATTATGGCTTTAGGGTTTGCTTTTTTCACTTGTTTTTAGATCTTAATTTATCTCTAATTTTCATGATCATTTTGATTTGAGATTTCTTTACCCTTGCCATATTATTGTTCATGCCTATAAGGAATGCGTGTTTAAACACTAATATGGCTACTCATATTGATATCAATGATATCTTTGATGATGGTCATATTGAGATCAAATTTAGTGACCAAGAGGATTATGACCATGGTGCACATGTGGCTTAACAAGATATTCATCTCACAACACAAGTTTTGATAGATGCATTTCATTAAGCCAAATCCCATCATCAATTAGCAAACATCGTATCTTTTATATGTCATGATTGGGATGCCCTCATGGCATAGAAAGTTAACAAGATCTTGGATCCTTAATGAATCTTTCTAAAAGTGTATCATCAACCCATATTCCTCTTCCAATCCCAAGTGCACAATCTTCATAGCTTCTACCACCAGTAAAACTAGTGTTATCCCTCATAATTATTTTATTCCTAACTCATTCCCTTTTGATTTTAATCCCCAATATGGCCTTCCTAATTCTTACACTCCACCATTCATTACCTCCACCAATACTTCCATCCCTTCTAGCATTCCATCAACAAATATATCTCTTACTTCCATATCTACTACTATTGCAACCTCTACTCATGCCACTTATACTATTTTTGTGAGGCCCACTTCTCCTCCTAACAACATCATATTTTGATAGATAAGTAGTTTACTTATAACACTAATAGATTGCTAATATACTTTGTTATGATTAGACTATGTGGACACTCATACTATGCTTATAATAGTAGTTGATTATTTGCTTGGATGATGAATTGGTTAACTAATGATTATGGACTTGTTTACACTATCTATATTCCAGTATAGAATTCATATTTATTATTTTGTACAACTTGGGTGAAAGAAATTATTTGGCCTAATCACGTTGATGTGATAGCACAATATTGAGATACCTTACCCTTAACTCTTTGAGGACTCCTAAGAGGAAGTCTAATTTTAGGGAAGGAGGATGTGAGGCCCACCCTTCTCTTGTAATTTTATTTGCACTTGATAGACTTAGATCAGATATTGGTACTCATAGAGTTACAGATATATTATGTTTGGATGTTGATTATGATAATGGATTGTATGGATATCGACACTATGCTTAACATAGCTTAATTTTCATGAGATCATTGTGATGATGATGGTTTTGGTTTATTTCTTTTATTTATGTGAATAGTTCTAGAGTACTAAATTTCCTCTCTAATATCATGATTTGATCTCAATTATATTATGATGAATGTTTTTTATTAACGGGGCAAAATGATTTTTGACACAACCATGAAACTCGAAACAGGTTTTGAAGGGACTTGAAACCCTTTACAACTAGACGTAAAAAAAATAAACATAGCCAAATGACAACAAAAAGAAGCCCTCAGTGAACCCACAAAAACAAGTTTTGATAGGACACTAGAACCTAAAACAAACCACCAAACATTAGCATACTCAATGATGACCCAGTCAGAAATAGCAACAACACTACAACCAAGAACACAATTAATGAGAAGACTCACTAACACCAACCACAAAGTAGGTTTTGAAGGGACTCGAAGACCTATATAGACAAATGTTGTCTAACAAAATAAGCATAGCCAAATAACAACAAAAAGAACACCAACAATAATCTCACAACAATTAGTTTTGATAGGATCTTGGAACCTTAAACAAACACCCAATCAATAGCATACCCAATGCTGACCCACAAAAAAATTGCAGCCACGCTACACCTAGGAGAATAGTTAATGAGACAACTTCTTAATTCATCTCCATCTTGGTCAAAATGATCATATAGCCAAAACCTAGCCTCCATTTTGCAAATGAAAGCCCTCTTTCTCCAAAACACCATAGGCAACATAAACTCCAAGGTTTGAGCAAAGAACCCCTTGGTCATAGACCATCTTTCAAGGAAACCCATTTCCTTCTGGTCCAGGATCTAACTTCAGAATTCATCTCTTTCTTCACCAATACAATCTCATTGTCAGAATAAGAGACCATTGGCCACACAATCTCTTAGGTTTGAAACCCCTTGGCCATTGCACATCTTACAATCAAACCCTTTTCCTTTGGGTGTAGGATCTAAAAAATATCAGATCAGGAACCAAGAAACTTACCTAGCATGATGGTGGCTCCACCACTAGATACCTAGATATATTTAGATCAGTTAGTGGGACATGATCCAAGAAACTAACCCAACCAAGATTTCTCCCGCCCTGAGACCACTCAAGAAATAAATGAGATTCCATTGAGGGAAACCCACACAACGTATAATCACTAGGATTCCATTTTCTTCTGGCCCACAATCTAAAAACATCAATATTGGGTTTGTTCTCAAATAGGGAAAACCCCCTCTTAAAGACAACTTTCTCAACAATAGTATCAGGGATCTGAATCATCCCACCTAGAGTCTCACCCAAAGAGAGAGTAGAGGCTAACCTAGCTATGTCCAAATCCTAGATTTTATGGCACTGGGGAACAGCTAGAAACCCCAACCCTAAAACTCCAACACCATCGTGTTGAACATACTAGGATACTAAGAGGGGGGGTGAATCAGTATCTAAACAATTTTCACTTTTAACAACTTCAACTTACCCAGAGCAGATCAAAACTTAATTATCATAGCATAAACATGAATATGAAAGATTAACACAATGGACATCAACACATAATAGTAAATATGTGTGGAAAACCCTAGAAGGGAAAACCCACAGTGAGGATTAACTCACAATATATGAAGCTCAAATAATAACTTTGTTTAAGGGGCTCTAACCCAAGGAATTTGCTACTCCCCAAGTAACTTTGATTTAGGGTCACTCCCAAGGAAGCTTCTACTCCCTGGTGACTTTATTTTAGGGTCACTTCAAAGGAAGATATTACTCCCTAAAATGAGAACACACTTACAAAAGATTACAGTATGATAGTCTTTCTTCTGTCTAAAAATTGACATTGAAACTCACACTTTTGATGATTGCACTTTTGCCTCTACACTTTTCCTTCTAAGGATTGGGTTAATTAGGCACACTCTATGCTTGAACAGTGTCACAAATATGTCTTCAAGTTGAATCCGAACAACATCAACAACCTTTGCTCTTTCTCCTTCAATCACACATCAACAATGCATTTATTCTACCTTTTATCTGCTTGCAAACTTTTTAATCATATTGCAATCACATTTCACCTCACTCACTTTGATTCATTATTTATACATGATATTATATTGATTACATTGTTTGTCAGCCAGATATGTCATAAAAAATACATTTACAAGTTAGCCAAACAACACACAATATGAAAAGTGTAGAAGATAGGTCCCAAGTGAAACCACACATTACACCAGTAGAAGATCCAAGCCTTGTGGACATTAACACTTGCTTAACCAGGTCTAAAACATCATTCATGGCATCAAGCACCAAGGAGTTACATCCACACACTCCGCTCATTTGGAAATAGGACAGCTTTAAGAAAAACACATGAAGGCTTGAAGTATAATGGCCACATCAACTTGAAAACCTTGTGCGGTACTAGAAACAAGAAAGATCTTTGTGAAACTTTTCCAGATGAGTCCACGTGACTCAAAAAATATCCTCAAACACACCTTTTCCATTGCACATCAAATAATTATGTCGCACAACTTCAATCATTAACTCTGAGAACAATCTATCATCCGCAACATATTGCAACACCCTGTCATTTGAAAAATTGAGCTGTGGACCTCCAAGGACCTTAAATCTGCAAGGAGGCATGTAATACACATCTATAAACATGTCCTCAACTACAAGGACAAACATTGATTTGCAGATGAATGCAGAGCATTCCATTAGGCCTTCATCAGTAGCTTACTTTGCAAGAACACATGTCGGTACTCTATCATGCATAACTTTCACAGTGGAAGGACAAATGATCTAAAAACTTGGAATTATCACCTTCACTACATCCTGAACAAAATTCTAAACTATATGGCCATATCTACAAATGTGGAGGAATGCAGAGCACTCCATTGTCTTTAAACAATCAATTAGCAAAACACTCTTCTGATAATGCAATCATAATAGAATTTGGAACAAATATACTACAGGCCATCAACAGCATCAACAACATGTTTGATCATCTATGTGCTTCCAATTCTCATCTGAATATGGACTATATCTTCTCCCTTCTTTTGTTGGATGGGGCATGCCATCCAACCATGAGTTGTATGTTCTTCTCTTGCTCTTCTGCTCTTGTTGGATGGGGCATCACATCCAACCATGATCACCATCACATTGCCATGATAGTGTTGACATCAATGATAACCCTAATAACCATGTGTGTAACACGTCACATGTATGATCTGTATCACATGCACTCGTAGCTAACACCTTATCATTTACAACTAACTCCAAGCATGCAATCAACTTGGTAGACCTCTTGAAACATGTCTCTATAATTTTTGTTGTGCAGAGGATGCTTCTGCAACCACTAAGGCCCCGAATGGATGAAAGACCCAGATGTACAGAGCTCAATGCCTTTGCCATGATAGAAAACTGATCATCCTCAGCACACCTGTAGACACCTGCTTCTCCATCCTCATTCACATCGCCCTCTCCATCCTCCTCTGTGCTAGAAATACCAGCGTTCCCACTCCCGCTCAACATCCTCCAGTGTTAGGGTAAGTTAAAGTTTATGATGAATGTTAATGCTAATCTAATTTTTATTTAATAGTGGTAACAAGAATGGAGATGTTTGACATGGTGAAATTTAGAAATAAAATTGTGAAATATTATCATGTGATAAATATAAATATAAATTATATATATGTAATTGTGTTTGCTGAATTTAAATTATGATAATTGTTTGATATTGATAGATTATCTAAATTATGCATTATCTATAGCATATGATATTTTAAAATATTGTTAATTATTATTTTGGCTATTTTGTGGAATATATTAATACTTGGTTTTAAATGTGTAGATTATCTATAGCATATGATATTTTAAAATATTGTTAATTATTATTTTGACTATTTTGTGAAATATATTAATACTTGGTTGCAAATGTGTAGGTGATTTGCATTGCCAATAAAAATTTAGAGGTCTTGAAGAAACCTTTGTTGTGATTCCCTAGTGATACCTTGATCTTAACCCATGATGGGATTAAGGTATTTATTGTTGAAAACATTTTGTAAAAGTGGAAGTTGTTATTTTATATTTAATTTTTTTGTTATTTTATTTTAAATTTATTTGTGTGAGGATCTTCTGTTATGAGTCATCCTTGTGACAAATTTTGGATTGGATATTAGAAGAGACTTTAGAAGGTCTTAAAATGTCTTTTCTTTATTATTTAAGTAAAAAATAGGTTCCTAGGGTGAATACCTGTGGGATGGGTACTTGTTGGGGTTTGAACAAGATTTGATCCTCTTAAAGTCCCTTGGAAAAAATGTGATGAGATTTGACTTGATCAAGAAGGAATATTGACTTGGTGTCATCCAATATTTCCATACTAAGTTTTGCATGGTGAGTTGTACTAATTGTGTTTTTCTTATTCATATCCCTCTTGTTGAGTTTGTGGGGGTTCTTTTCACATTATTATTTTGTCAATTTTGTTTTAGGTTTGCTAAGGAATATTCAAGAAAATTTATATAGTAGTTTAAAAAGATTTTAAAGAAATAATTCATTAGTTTGTGAGTGAAGTGGATTCCTCATCACTATAAAATTTGTGGGTCCTTCCCTTGTGTGATGCAACATACACATCAATGTGTGGATATGTTATGACATCGAGAGTACATGTTGTGGTACCATGTGTAATATGGTGAAATCATAGTAGAATTTTTAATTTTAGAGAAAAATTGTTGTCAGTATTCATGCTCACAAGTAAGTGCGGGCATGGCATTTTCTCCATCCCAAACCATAGCCTATACCTATCATGTTTTGTTCAATGCATTTACATCCATGTCCATACCTCTTACATCCCAACCCTTATTTTCCCACTCTATCATTTTCCACACTCCCAATACCACTATTGTTCACATTTCCACCTTAGATACACTTGTACATGAGGTTGAAAATCTCTAAAAAGATCATGTAAGGATAACAAGGATACTATTGCATACAATCCTCCACATCACACACCTTTACCTTTTGAGGTTGTTGCAAAATAAGTTAAGATTGCTTACTCTTTATAAATTTTCAACTCCCTATTTCTCTAGATAGAGACAAAACACACAAATATAGTCTACAAAAAGTAATAGGTAGAACGTTCTAATTTACCTAAGTGTATTTCACCTAATTAAGATATCCATTCATTCCCTAGATGAAATACTATAGTTTTTTCCTATGAACTAAAGAAGTCTAAAATAATAAGAAATATAGTAATATGTTCTAGAAAAATAGGAAAAAAATAGGAACATGGGAAGATACAAAATCTATAGAAGGTTCAAGGAGTAGATGTAATGTAAAGACTAGTGTGACTTGAATAGAGGAAAACACAAATATACTAGTTCCCAAGTGCATTATAGTCCTTTGTATACTAAATCACTTAGTATAGGTAGAAAGCAAAGGATCTATTTCAATGCTAGCAATAGACATGAATAGTAGTACTAGATGATAATAATGAAGTCACTAAAACAAACTAAATGAGTAATATTTCACCCAATAACATGAATGATCAATAAGATAAATAGCATAAATGAGACAAAAAGAGTTAAAGATACAAAACCTCTATATGGTGCAGCCACCAAAAATACCTATAGTTAGACAAAAAATAAGGGTTGACTACTTGGGAGCTTGAAAAAATGCTCGAGCCCCAAATATGGTCTTTACACCTCCATGAGTAGTCATAAAAAGGGAGTGTTTGATTTTATTTGGCATGTGATCTAAGTGCATCCAGAACTTAAGAACAATGTTGCTTATAAAAATAATAGTTAATAGCTTAAGTCTATAGAGATGCTAAATACCCTATGTGTATGGAAATGATAATATGTGAGATGTGGATTCACCAATAGCTTTTTCCAAGTAAAAGCAAAGTAATTGAAATAGTGCAAATAAATCAATGAGGAGACAACATTACCTAATGAAGAGAGGAGGGGATACAATGTTGTTGAGAAACTCATGAAGTAAATGATATCATAAATAAATAATATTAACATAATTTTAGATATCTCTAGAGGAACAACTACACATGGAGGTGTTGTTGGAGAGTCAAAGAAAAATCACAATAAAGTAGTTTGCTAATGAAATAAAGACATGTATACTGGCATAGACACCTAGAAAAATGGAAGGAATTTTAGCCAAAGGAGAATTCACAATCCAGGAAGCTACAACCAAAGGAAAAAATGATCTCTTTTGTTTCATGACCTTATATTTTTACTTCAATGAGGTTTCCAAGAGGTTGAGGAAGGATAGGGGCATTGAGATTCATGAGTACGAAGGAATTACACAGCAAAACTTGGGCATTGCCACTAATATCAATAGTTAAATAGGTGGGCAATAAATGTTATAAAAATTTAAATTTGTGGAACAAAAACATGATTACACATATGTAAATGTAGTTGCACTAGCATCCAGAAGAAAAAGAGAAGGTAAGTGTTAGAAATTTAGAAAATCTAGAGTATACAAAAAACATTAAATTTTGGCATATTAGTGAAGGAGATCAGATAAAATCTAGAGGTTTAGTATTTCCTAAAGCATGCTAAGGAGGTAGATGCTAGAATGGGTGTAAGACATAATGTGATAATTATAAGGTATGCAATTTTTGACATTAGATCTTGCCTCCACTTTAGTGTGCTTGTACCACTAAGTGATAAAGCTATGCTAAAATAAAGTAGTGGAAATACAAGAAATATTAAATTCTTTGAGGATCCATAAAAGGATACATAGAAACATTATTGATAAAGAAGCTCATGCCCTTGGACTAAGAATCTATAAAAGAAATATGTTAATTAGACAATCCTACAAAACAAAGACATTAGGTATGAGAAATATTTAAAACCAATATGTTATTACATCATAAATATATACAAACATGGAAAATATAATTTCAACATCCCTAATAGCCTACTAAGGATTAAATCTATATCTAAGAGAAGAATGTGATGAATATAATATTTGTTAGATAGAGAATAAACCAACATAGATGAAGAGAAAAAGAAATAGTTGATACAAGAGAAAATGCATGATTCAAAGTCTAGATTGATTTGTCACTAGGAATAATAAGAGTTAGTTGATAAGGCAAATCTCATGCACTAGCATGCTTTGTTTCTAGGTGATTCAGATACATTCTTGGAATGAAGAATCGCTTGGACTAGCATGCTTTGTTGCTAGGTGGTCTAGACATAAATTGGTAGACCAAACACACCTCATTGGTCAACCACCATGTTTGCACTTTGATTAGAATGTGTGCCAATAGTATGAGTAAGGCAATTGTATGCCCCCTCATAACATTTCCTAGAATAAAATGATAGGCAAGATTGAGAGAAAGTTGCAATTAGAAAGGACAATGTATTGTACTAGGTATTATGCCACTATGAAATGGGCAAATAATTATGATATGAGTTGAGCTCAAGATTAGAGGAAGGATGAAATAATGAATTTATGTATAGGACAAGATACATTACCTATGTCTATGGGTTTTGAAACATTCTTCAACGCATGTGTCTTAGAACTAGAAGGTTTTGGAGAAGGCTTGGGATTGATAGAATTTTTGGCTTTGTGATTGACCACTATAGTCTGTAATATAAAAATTAAGATATTATTAACTTCTACATCACATTCATATGAATAGGGAAAGAAAATGATAATTTACAAGAAATTGAAGTACATAATTGAAAAACTAGATTTAGAGTTGTAAATTATAGAAAATATGGAACTTGGCTCCAAAAGATGAATCTTATTATTCAAGATGTTGGCATGTCACACTAACATCCATGCTAAGTGCTATTGTCTATGGCCCAAAAATGCAAACAACTTCTACAATACATGAAAATCCACCCAAAAATTCACCCAGTTTGCCAACCCAGAACAAGGGAATGTAACAACAAGGTACCAAATAATGAAAAAGATGAAAATAATAGAGATATACTATCTAAATCCAATGAAATAACAAAATGGACAAAATAAGGGAGGAGATACAAACGAAACCTCTATGTGGTTGTATGCTTTCCAAGATCTTGTAGGTGAAACAAGAGAAAATGTTGGGGCTGTTTGGGGGTTTTCTATCAGGTCAAACCCCTACTTTGGTGTTTCTACCTCTACAACAACCACTAGATGGATAAAAAGAAAGATAGTGTGTGTTCTAAATCTAACTATGTCTAGAAGTAAGAAAAATAACTAGAATGAATGATTGAAGGATATGATAATCCCAAGGTGATAAGGGGAACAACAAAAAAATGCTTGCAATAATCAGGTACAAGAGCAATATTAACTTAGAAGGGATTGAAGAATCCTTGGAGAGAGAAAGAGAGTAGAAAGTAGATAGTGTAGGAGCATTATAGAAAGTTGTAGAGCTTGAGAGGGGTGTGTGAGTGCTAGATAGAGCCAAGAGATCTAAGAGAGAATGCAATATTGAAAGATAGGTTCAAAAATGAGACAAGATGGGAAGAGGAAGGGGTTGACAAGCTGTTTGGAATATTCCCAAGGTGTTACCACAAACCAACAAAGGAAAAATTCTTATAAATAGACACAAAACAAGAAACTGTTGTGGGATGCTAGTGCATCACACAAACATCTGTGCAAAGTGCTAGAGTCTGATAGTTTGGGCTCAAAAACAATGAGACACTAGAACATCACAAGTATAGGACAAAAGTGACAATAAAACTTGACAAAAAGATAACATAGGAAACAAGGCCTAAATATCATGGGAGGGAAAAATGATAATCCAAGAGATAAAATTAGCTTACAAACAAACTAAAATAATGAAGACTAAAGCAAGGCCAAAATATAGTGTGAAAATTGCAAGGGTATGCAATTTTCTACATTACATTTAGACCCCACTTTAGCAGGCTAATGACTCTAAGTGAATATGCATGCTAAATTAAAAAGAATAATACTCAAAGTAAAAAACATCACAACACCAAAAGGATATTATAGAGGATGTAGAGCTCTTCAAGTAGAGGAATCAAGCTCCCTAAACCTAAAAAACATGTACATTAGACAACAAAAATCTGCACAAGACAATAGTGTTAGAGAATAAACCTATAAAACCACTATGTCAGAGCATCAAAAACATATATATATATAAACACAAAAATATACATACATGAATGAGAAAAATATATAGTGAGGAAAGAAAAATTTCGAGTCAGCAAAGTAAAAGAGACCTCATTGTGAAAGGTTGTCTCAATACCATGCATCGTCCCCGAAACGTAACAAAAATAAAATAAAGAAAACTAGAAAATAGAGACATTCTTAAGGAAAGAGAAGAATATAATAAGTCAATTGATTACTTCAAGAAGAGAATAAGGAACTTGCAAATCACAATACTCTCATGGATCACAAACTAGCAAGTTGTATTATGCTAGGTGACCATGGGTGTAAAAAGGTAAGTCATATGAAGCATACATGCTAGCAAGTTGTATTATGTTAGGTGTCTCACATGCTACCAACACCTCAGAGAGAATATCAAAACCAATGCTTCGAGGATAAAACTGTCAGCATAACATATTACATTGTTTCGTTGTTTCTATACGTAACTACATCTGTTACGTCAGTTTCTGCAGTTATAGAATAACTGCAAACTGTTGTGTTAGTTTCATTAACTACCACATAGTATTTATAGACATTTTTGTATCTGCATTCATCATCAAATATAGTATCCTTTTCTTCTGCCTGTCCATTAAATGGTATCAGAGCAAGTCTGATTGCTGGTTCCAGTCTGTGGCAATGTAGATAGGTGATGGGGTCTTCAAAACCTGCGATGGAGTGCTGATGCTGTCGGCCAAACAATAGAAGGAAGAAATATCTGTTGTTGTCTGCAATCTACAGTCTATCTCCCCACGTGAAGAAGACTAGGAGGCTGAAAGGAGGTCGTGGGTTTCTGGAGCAGTGTTGGTTTGCAGGAACGTGGGTGCGGTGAGAGTAGAACGCAAGATATGTTCTTTGTTTCTATCCCACTCCCAGTCTGATGCTATAGAGTTCGTTCTTCTACCTTGCATTTAAAAAACTACTAGACTGAAGTTGCAATCTACGTGGAGGAGGAGACTAGAAGGCTTTGGCACAGATTGCAAGCCAAAATTAGATGTCCACCACACCTGATGCCAGCAGTGTGGCCAGTAATCATGCTAATGAGCCACCTCGAGGTGGACGTGCTATTTCAGAAAGCTCAGGCTTCCACTTTGCACTTCTAGATGCCCTACAAAACACCGGTAATCTCCAATTTGATGAATTGTTTAGGCAAGGATTGCTAGATTACTTTCTATTTGATGTACAATTTCAAGCAAGGAAGATTAGAGCAAAACTAGACGAGGGTTATGATGCTGATGACGAAGATGAGGTAGAATGCACACCAAGCGTCCCTGTCTCACAGCACAGGTCTATCGTGCTCATCTCCGTGCCACTATTTCCTCTTCAAAGTGAATGTACTGTCAAATAAAATAATAATAAATTTGTATTCTGGATTATTTTTTTAAAAAAATGTTTGCCCCGAAATTGCTTCTTTTCGATGCTCAACTTTTGAAAGGGCCAAATTATGCTGCATGGAAGACAAAGATGCAGACTATTCTCATTTTTGAGGAGCTGTGGGGAATTGTCAAGGGTGACATAACCAGACCAATAGATCTAGATGAAAGGCAGAAGTTTGACAAGGCCGATGCCAAAGCATTGATGTTGATAACACTCGGCATCACCGATGAAGTTTAGCCTCACATTCGGGATGCAACAACATCAAAGGCGGCATGGGATTCTCTCTCCACAATCTACCAAGCAAAGAACCAGACGAAAATCCTCCATCTACAGTCCAAGCTACATACACTTAGTATGCATGCTAGCGAGAAAGTTGAGGAATTCTTCTGGCGGGTATCTGAACTGCGAGCTGAGCTTGTTGCACTTGGAGAAAAGGTGGAGGACAAACTACTTGTCCTAATTACGCTAAGAGCACTGCCATCTTAGTTCAAAATCTTTGTCACCACGCTAAACATCACCAAGAAAGATGTTTCATATGATGAATTGGTGAATCTGTTGTAGCAAGAAGAAGCCATTCAATCTGTTCAAGGTGAACTGGAAGATAAGGCCCTGATCTCCAGACAATCAAAAGGTCAGAAGTTTCGTGGAAAGCAGCCACAGAAACAACAAGAACATCAACAGTCGAAGCCTCCAAAGGCAAACCGATGGTGTCATATATGCAACAAGAACAATCATGACACTGTCAATTGTTGGTACAATGCCTTAACAAAAGGCAATTCAAGCAAAGAAGGCTTTTCTGGTTGCAATGATACTCAGCCATCCAAATGCCGTCATCATCACAGAAGGCACAAAGGAAATGTAGCGGCCCAACAAGATGATGCATCAGAAGAAGATGAACTAGAAACAGCCAACTGCAGCACTCATCACAATCTAGTCCTTGTCTCCCAAACCTCGCAGCCCATGAGGGATATTTGGTTGATAGACTCGGGTGCCAGCAAGCATATGACAGGCAATCGTGAGCTGTTTGATGCACTTACAGAACAACCTACTGGAGATAGAGTTCGAATTGCTGACAATAAGGAGTATGTTGTAGAGGGTATAGGCAAGGTCATCATTCCCCTTGGGACAAGCCACTGTACCCTCACCAAGGTGTTGTATGTTCCTGGTTTGACAACAAACCTGCTCTCTATCAGTCAGCTTCTGAACCACAAACTGAAAGTTGAGTTCCAAGTGAAGGATGGGGTCAAGACCTGTCTAATCTCAAGAGAAGGTATGATACTTGCTAGAGCATTTATGAAGGATAGACTGTTTGCATTAGATGCTGTCTCCTCCACTACAGTAGCTCTATCAGCCTCCACAATAGAATCTACGGGACTCTGGCACTATCGCTATGGGCATCTTTCAGTCAGCTCCTTGCATCAGCTCAGCTCCAAACAAATGGTAAGAGGTCTTCCTCCAATTTCAAATTCATTGCCTATATGTCCTGGATGCCTTGCAGGTAAACAACACCGGGATCCGTTCGAGGCTAGTAGCTTCCATGCTACACATTGCCTTGAGTTGGTACATACTGATCTGTGCGGACCCATGCCTGCTTCATTTTCAGGCCATAAGTACTTCCAGTTGTTCGTGGATGACTTCTCCTGAAAGACCTGGGTGTATTTTCTCAAGAAGAAAGATGAAGCCTTTGCCAACTTTCAGGACTTTCACAAGCAAGTTGTCAAAGAAGCCGGCCAGTCTCTTCTTGTCCTCCGGTCAGATCGAGGGGGGGAATTCACCTCCAAGGAGTTCGTGGCATACCTGAAGCATCATGGCATCAAGCAGCACCTCATTGCTCCCTATACACCCCAACAGAATGGAGTTGCAGAACGTCGCAATCAGACTGTCATGGAGATGGCTCGATGCATGCTCTCCACAGCCAAGTTGGAGGAAAGATTTTGGGCAGAAGCAGTACGGACAGCTGTATACCTCATCAATAGGGCACCAACAAAGATTCTGCAACACAAGACACTGGAAGAGGTATGGACTAGACAAAAGCCTTCAATTTCTCATCTAAGGGTGTTTGGTTGCACTGCATACATGCATGTCCCTGCCAATAGGAGAAAGAAGACTGATTGTAAGACACTTCAGTGTATATTGTTGGGATATAGTATTACATCAAAAGCTTATCGTCTCATAGATCCTGAGACAATGAAGATACATGAGAGTCGAGATGTGGTATGTGATGAATCGTCATTTGATTCCTTATCACAGAAAGAAGAGCAACAGCCTCCTACTTCTCATAAATTGCTCTCACAATCAGATGATGAGCATATGGAAGACTCTCACAAAGATAGTGAACTACAAGGAGAGTTGTATGTTGATCTGGGCCCTCTAGAAAACATTGCACACCAGCAACAGCACAGTCAACCTCCAAAGTGGGTCCAAAGTACAATCAGGGACTCTAACCTGTACACTCTTCCAGACACTTCGTCAGGAGTCAGAACCAGGAGTCAGACAAGAAATGAAGTGAATCTTGTGCTCATGAGTACTGTTGTTGACAGCACTGAACCTGACACAGTTCGAGAGGCCTTATGCCAACCTCAGTGGAAGAAGGTTATGGATGCAAAATATGATTCTCTGATGCAAAATCATACTTGGGAACTTGTCGATCTGCCTGAAGGGAAGAAACCCATTGGCTGCAAATGGATCTTCAAAACAAAGTACAAGGCAGATGGATCTATCGACAAGTACAAAGCATGACTTGTAGCAAAGGGATATGCTCAACAGGAAGGCATTGATTATGAAGAGACCTTTGCACCCATTGCGAAGATCAAAACTATCAGAATGGTCTGTGCATTGGCAGCGCAGAAGGGATGGAAGCTTCAGCAGATGGATGTCAAGAGTGCTTTCTTAAATGGTGATCTCAAAGAAGAAGTGTACATGACCCAGCTAGAAGGGTTTGTTGATGAACATCATCCACACAAGGTATGTCGTCTTATCAAATCTCTTTATGGCCTTAAGCAAGCTCCTCGGGCATGGTACATCAAGATTGATGGTCACCTATTGCAGCATGGATTCACCCGTAGCCCCTCAGATCCTAATTTGTATATTAAGAAGGTAGGCACAGAGATTGTCATTCTGGTTTTGTATGTGGACGATCTTATTCTCACTGGCAGCTCAGACAGTCTCGTTGATGATGTCAAGAATGATCTAAAGAACTCCTTCGACATGACAGATTTGGGGCTACTTCATTATTGTCTTGGCTTAGAGATATGGCAGAAGAAGAACCACATATTCATCTCCCAAATGAAATATGCCAAGACACTCCTGGAAAAGTATGGAATGATCAACTGTAAGCCTATGTCCACTCCAATGGAGAAAGGTTTGCAACTCTCTCATTTCTAGGATTCACCTCAAGTAGATGTCACTCTCTACAGGCAGCTGGTTGGGAGCCTTATCTACTTGACCTACACCAGACCAGACTTGTGTTTTGTTGTAAGCTATCTTACCAGATTCATGCAGGAACCAAAGAAGTGTCATTGGGTTGCAGCAAAGCATGTGTTGAGATATATCCGAGGCACAGTTGATTATGGTCTAGAATATAAGAAGAACACTCAGTTCTTCTTACAGGGATATACAGACTCGGATTATGCAGGATCTATAGATGACAGGAAATCCACCTTAGGTTATGTTTTTCATCTTGGATCTGAGCCAATTTCATGGGTTAGTAAGAAGCAAACTGTTGTTGCTCTTTCATCCACTGAGGCTAAATATCGCACCACACGAGGAGCTGTGTACGAAGTGATTTGGTTACGTCGCATTATGGCAGATATGGACATTCCTGAAGACAAGTCACCAGTTCTTCATTGCGACAATCAGGGTGTGTTAAAACTTGTGAAGAATCTAGTTTTCCATGAGCGCACTAAGCATATTGAGGTCGAATGTCATTACATTCGGGATCAAGTTTTGAACCACCACATCCAGCTCCAGTACTGCCCTACAGACTCTCAGATCGCAGATATGTTCACCAAATCTCTTGGTAGAATCAAATTTGAATTGTTTAGGGGGTACATTTGTAAAAACAATGTAATAAGGGGGGAATATCAGCATAACATATTACATTGTTTCGTTGTTTCTATATGTAACTACATCTGTTACGTCAGTTTCTGCAGTTATGGAATAACTACAAACTATTGTGTTAGTTTCATTAACTACCACACAGTATTTATAGACATTTTTGTATCTGCATTCATCATCGAATACAGTATCCTTTTCTTCTACTTGTCCATTAAAAACACCCACACCACATGGGGTGAATGCTTCAGGGAGCATTAAAATAAATAATGCCACAAGGGGTGAATTAATAAGCTACACCTTAGGGGGTGCAAATAAAGCAAGTTGCATGCATGAATGCACATGTGAGCATAGTATATGACCTTAAAATATTAGCATGTATAATATGCAAATATTTTAAGGTAAAGAAAAATGAAAGAAATAATAGGGAAGATCCTCTAAAAGAATGTAGACCCCTAGAACAAGTTGTCTCTACCCCCCAGAATATTGTTGAGGACAACTATGAAAAAGAATAGTGTGTTGTTACTGAAAATAGAGTATGGTTACACATGAGATTACTGATGATAGTACTGGGTCTTCTAAGAACATTTTTCATTCACGATCTAATTCTCTCTTTGTGGACCAATCCAAATGTAGGAGCATGATCATAAGACATCTGCAAGCACATTATAATCATGAGAAACAACCATACGATCTCTAATCACTTTGTCAAGAAGATTCTTCAAACTGAAGTATAGGAACAACACTGTCAGCCACTGTCATAAGTAAAAGATAGCTTGCGGACCACTAAATCATGAACCATTGCAGTTGAGGGCACTTGACATCATTACAAACTAGATTCCAGAACTGTAGACTAAAATACTTCAATGCGGAGCATCACTTTGTCCCTGATACCACCAAACATACAGGAAAAGCAATTTTCACACTGGTGAACATAATTCACTCAAATCGTCATTTCAGAAGCTCAAACTTGGAATATAATATCTTCAAAAAGACCTCTAAATAACTTCCAATCCGTAGGCAAAGATATTCGTTCTACGAGAAATGTGGAGTGAACTTCTGGACTATTCTTCTGAGTACAATACACTGTTTCCATTGCAACACATTGTTTTCACCGAAGGGGCTAATTTTCTCAATATCCTTAACAAAGTAAGAGCATAGTTGACACCAATGACAACACTGATTAGGCACATACTTGCAACATCAACACCACAGTGAAAGAACTTTTGAAATGAGAGACTAGGTCTTTGTGCGATTACAACCATATAAGAAAATGTCTCTAAAACAACAACAGAAAGATAACAAGCTTAGACCCAAGTACTATGGTCCATATAAGGTGTTGCAGAAGATTGACAGTGTAGCATATAAATTGGAGCTCCTTATGTCAACAAAAATTCATCTAGTTTTTCATGTTTCATGCTTGAAGAAGGTTATTGGGAAAAAAGTTGTAGCACAAATTGTGTTACCTTAGCTTGATGAGGAGGGAAGAATAGTTTTGGATCCTGAGAAAATTCTTCAAACATGCACCAAGAAGTTGAGGACAAGGGCAATCATAGAATATCTGATAATATGGAAGAACTCCCCAGTTGAAGAAGCTACATGGGAGGATGGGGATTTTGTGCAAAAGCATCCACATTTGATCAACACTAAGGACAAAGCTTCTCTGAAGAGAGGGGTGCATCTTATGCCCTTAATCCTATAGTGTGTATAGGGTTATGAGTAGTCAGCTTGTGGCTACCTTAACTATTAATTATGATATATAATCATTATTATAGTTAATTATAGGTTATTAGCTCGACCTAGGGGTTATATTGAAGTATGTAAGTTGGACTAGGTGGTAGTCAAAGCCTAATTAGGTATATATAGGAGCTAGTGGTGAGTTTGTGATCATGATATTGTGAATTGTGTTCTCATTGGAGATATTTGGAGGTTTTCCCCCTTGAAGTGGCTTGTTATTTTTAGTTATAATCAAGTATTTACGGCATATTTCCTATTATATTCCTTTTTGGGCAAGTTATTTCATTACAACAAGAACAATTAGAAACTGCCATCTATTGGCTTGGATTATTGTGGCTATGTGACAAGTGAATAGATCACTAGCTAGACTAATTAATGACAACCTGCAAAAATAGTAATTGGTCATCAAATAAGCATAAAAGAAACAGTTAATTGATGGACAATTGTTTTTCACAAGTCAACACATCAATAGAACATAAAAATGTAGGCACAAAGACAAAGATTTTGACCAAAGAAAAGACTTAGGTGCCTTCACGCAAAGCTAAACAAATTAGACCACCATTAACATAAATGAGGAGTTTGATAGAAACATAATAGGGAACCCTATTCAAAATATCTTAGATCAGTTATCAACATGAGGGGTAATAAAATAATGGAGAGAGCCATAATAAGGTATTCTCAGATTGGGTGCCAACAAATTCATCAATCATCTTTTCACATCACTTGCATAGTAAAACTCTAGTCTTGTTCAATCATCTAGGGGCTTGAATGTGATCAACATATACCTAGTTCTTCACCCCTTGCCTATAAATCAATCCCTCTTTTGCTTTTTAGCATAACTCCTTTTCAATAATTATTCAAAAGACTAAGGTATAACAAATTCTACAAGGCACATCAATGTAGGACTAGGCCACACTAGATAGACTAAGGCCATATAGCATGACTATATCCTAGATTGGGCCACATGGTATGACCCTACCATCATAAACACTAATCTCTTATCATCTTTATCACGATATTCTAAACTTTGTAACATATGAACAACTAAAAGCTATCAAGAAAGGATTGTTTTGTTAAATCTTTTGTTCCTTCCACATGCGAATGTGCAATTTGGGACAATGAGCGATTCAAATGTCTCTTCCTTTGTTGTAATGCATAAAAATTGTTCTTTAGGTAGCTATATCCTTTCAAGTTCATCCTCTATTCATGGCTCCCCAACTTCCAAACAAAAAATAGAAATAAAACAATAAATTCAACATTTTGAAATGGCACTCTAATTTATTATTAGTTCTTAAGAAAGATAATATAAGAATTATATTTCCTTTTAACTCTTTACTAGTCTTTCTACTACCAAACCAATTACAGGAGTAACGATACAATAAATTTTGTAACCATTTCCATAGATTCATTTAAAGGAGTAACGATACCCCTCATAAATTTCCCTGCAACTTAGTTTTTAGGCTTTCCATTTGAATACAATTTTAACTTGTATTTCTGTCACGTTAGCTTATTATGGTTGTCCATGACATTAATATAACCTCTTTCTCTTTCATATTTCTGGGCTCTTACGGCTCTCTTCAGTCTAATCAATGAAATGGTTCTCATTAAGTTAATTACTCCTCCTAAATTACTAATACATTCCTCTTGCTTTTTTTTAAGCTGAGAGTTTTTCTTCCATACTCTTCAAATGCTGAGCTCCAGCTGTTAAGTTTTGTTTTCTTTGATAACCTGTAAATCTTTTTCTCTATTTTCAGATGTATGAAAAAGAGATCAATTTAATTTTTAGTACTCAAGAATCAATATTTCTTGTTTTTCACTTGATTTCGAAAGATCTTGTTGAGGATTTTGAGATTCTTATGCCTTCCCCAATGACGAAACACATTTTCCAATACATTATTATAGTCAATCCTACAACGGTACTACGGCATCCGACTTCCTCACCTTTCTCGACTCTTTTTAGTCTACTAAAATTACTCTCTTTTTAGTTTGCTAAAACTAAATGTAAATTATAAAACTATTGCAAGGGTTTAAATGCATCTTATTAAATTATTTATTTAATTAAATAAATGTATTAAGTTTTTAAAATATGGTGCAATATACTTTTTATTTAAATAATTTATAAGATATTTATTTATTATAAAATAAATGTATATTATCTAATTTTTTTAATTAGATAGTAAAGTTAATTTGGTTAATTATTATTACGAATGTGAATTAATGTAAAATTTAAATGTAGTATATAAATGTGGGAATTAAATAAAATAAATGTATGGGTATTTAGTTTTAATTTTAATGTAGAAATTTTTGTGTGGGCATCAAAGATCTATTTGTCAATATGGATTTTTCAGCCCTTGGTCACACTCTAAATTGATAGATCTATTTGATGCCCACACAAACAACATCTGAGTCTACATCGACATCATCATCATCTGGAGGGGCCATCTAAAGTCCTCTCTTTGTTTTCTCTCTTTAGGAGGAAAGTTTTTTCCCATAGGGTTTTCTTTCTTTCTCCATTTTATGAGAGATGTTTTGTAAATGAGTACCTAAAATGGCACACAGCTGGGACTCATATCTAATAAATCCACCTAAGCTATGCTTAAGGGGGGGGGGGGTGTTGGTGTATAACTCACATGAGTTATTCCTAACATAACCATAGTTAGGTGGTTTTCCTCACATGTGGAAGGACTAATTCCACTCTATGAGTCATTAGTAGATGTGTCACCTCATATTCGACACATCGCCACTACATTTGAGGGTGGTTGAACCTTGAGCTATTCTCTTGGTTCCATTTTCGCCACCTCTCCTATTCTCGTGGAGTATTGTTTCTCAAACTTCACCTATTTATACCTCATCAGTTGTAAAGTAATTTAGTTCGTTTTCAATATATTGCAATTGTGTTTGATCTCTAACCCATTGATCTTGGACTTCCAAACAAAAACTCCATCTTAAAATTATTAATTTGTTATAACTAATTGTTATGTTATTATAAACAAAAGTAATGTAAAGCATTGTTGTGTTATTATAAATGAAATTAATATGAATGCAATAGTGTAAAAATTGGCTAGCCAAAGTATGTGATGATGATCGCATGGGTATTGTAAAGATTTGACAATCATCACTTAGAATTCATCACACACACTACACTTTCAAAGGTGCCACATAATGTGGCCAATGCTTTGGTAGGGATTGGAAATTTCTTATAATTTATTGGGCTAATAATATTTCCTCATTGTCCTCTTCTCAGCATCAACTCCCCTTTAAAAACTGTTTGAGTCATATTATGCCCTATGTTCTTTTTGGTCCTTCCTGTAAGGACGGTGATATTTTCATCCTTCGTGACAACTTTTTTTTAGATCTCTAAGAATAAAATCTAGTCATGAGAAAAAAGACAAAGCCTCGTAGGTCTCCAGACCTTCATAGCTTGTCACTGGAAGAGTTATATGAGCAATATCGTTCTATTTTTCATTCAAATTAGGAATCTTCTCTCTAATCAATAACTTCTCTCAATCTAGTGAAAGAGCATCCAGATGGTAAAGAACATTACAATCAATTGCAAGGGCCTCCTATTGCAGATATTTTAGATTTGGCTAACCCAAATCAAGAAACTCCTCTCCAATCAATAGCCTCTCTCAATGTAGTGAGAGAGCATCCAGATGGTAAAGAACATTACAATCAATTGCAAGATCCTGCTATTGCAAAGATTTCAGATTTCACTAACCCAGGAAGATTGATGGGTTGTATCAATAATAGGTTAAAGCATATTTTATGCTTTCTATTAGCTGATTCAAGTCATCTCTTTGTATATTTTTTTGTTCTTCTTTTCTTTTATCTTATACAAAAGAAAAGGGTGATACTTTATAGATTTAGGGTATCATTAGGACATTTATTCAAAATAATGTTATAATTCTGTATTAATTTGTGATTATTTCTTTTAAAGCCTAGATAGTCAGGTTAAGAATCACAATGTAGGTATATCATCCTTCTCTTTTGGTTTGGCTACTATACTCCTAATAGATTTGTTTCTCTGCTTGGGTTTGTGCTCTAAATGTAATAGAGGTGTGAGATATCGCACTCCCTAAACAACTTTGATTTTCTATTACATGAGTACTAGTTTTTTAGATCCTCTATTTTAGGTCACTATATAGAGACCCAATTAGTAAATGAAATGATTTATTGGATAGAAATGAAATTTGTGGAGATGAAAATGGAGGAGTGGAGAGCGTTAAGCAACCTCCTCATTATTGGATAAGGAAGATAGGAAACATTCCCAGATCTGTAAAGGATCATTTGAGATTGGCAAGAAGCAGGTTTAAAAGTCACCTTCACCAATACAATCCAGGTATGTAACGCTTACATTTCATTACATATTCTTTCTTGTCTTTCCTTTAACAGTAATGTATGTTGACCTTAAAAGAAAAAGAAACAAAGGAGATGGTTCAAGAGGAACAATATCCTAAAGTAGGGAAAAAACAAGAAGAATAGAGATAGAAGTTTGTCAGGAATATCTGGCCATAAAGATTCATTTAAAAAGACAGTTTTGTTCAAAATTGCGGGAAGGAAGAATTGCAAATAATCAGGAACCTCTTGTTTGAAAAATTTGGAGGATGGGAGATTAGCCCATATCTCACAGGGATCACCTTAAACTAAGACACAATAACTAGTGAGAATTGCTCTGGTGCTATATGTTAATTTAAGACTTGATTTTGTATGCTAGACAAAGGATTTGATACAAATATGTGATTCAAAATCTTTTTAAAGTTAAGGATTTGATTCATGAGGGCCTATATGCTAACAGCTAAATGTTCTTGAAAAATCTTCATGATCTCTCTTCGTCACTACACGATCAGAATATCTAACTTCGATGTTTTAATTACCAATTGGTGACATGTAATTGTACAGTTCATTTTAAATATGCAAATAGATTTTTTTAATTAAATTAATGTGTATTGTATGTATATTGGTGTTATAGGGTAAAAGGGGGTTGAATGCAAGCATGTAAATACACTTAAACCCTCTTTTCACTATAACATTGAAAGACAAAACTGAGCTAAGTCACTACAAGATGGAAGAAGATTCAGCTACTGATTTTGTAGAAGAAAGATGTGATTCAACCAAGCCTTTTATCAAACCCTAGGCCAATCAATGCACTAAACCTTAGAATTGAAATAATCAGCTTATAATAGACAAATAACAATGGAAAGTCAAGATCTAAAAGTAACAAGATGATCAGTGAGATATCCTAACCTGTTCCATAGAAGTTGAAAAGTTGGAAGACTCTGATGCTACCATCTGAGTCCAGAAAGTCCTGATATCTAAAAGCTCAAAACTAGAAAAATGTGATAAATGATGCTCTGTTGTTGAATCCAATGTTAGATTTACGTGGTGGACATTGATGCTAGTACCCAAGTCTGCTACAAATGAATTTCCAAACTCTGTCTTCGGATCTTGAATCTTTATCTCTTAAACAAGCTCCCTGTACCTTCACTTCTACAATTCTCACATCTGTAACCTATAGACAAGAAGAAAAGGGGTTTAGGGGTTGTAGTGTTTAGGGATTTGCCTCAATCAAATCCTAGGTTAGCATTCAAGCTTTCCCAACACCGTTGTTAGGGAGAGCATGTCCTTGTAGGACAGAGGCTAAAGATAATCTAAATGATAATGAAATGATTCAAACATAATGATAAAATTAGCTCAGAGGTGAAGTCCTTAGGAGGATGAAGATTCTTCAACTCATAAGGATGTTGATGATGATTCCAAATCTGTAACAAACACAATATGCAATAATAACACAATGAATGCCCTGAATGCTCCTTTGCTCAATATCATAACCTTGCTATTATTAAATTCTTACAAAATGAATTCAAACACTTGTTTATATATGCTTTCCTATTAAACATTTGCAAATTAATTGAAAGAACCGACAAGGAAGGACCCATTTAAAAGTCCTATGCTGACATCCTTAAATTTTACCCCGACCAATCAGGGTGGACTTGGGCACGAGTACCCAAGTCCCAAGGTGCCTTTTTGGTTAGGGCCTAAGCATTAAATGAGCCCCTAGTTCCCATTTGACATGGGTTTTGGGGGATTTCTCATCAGGATGCATATTTTGCTTGTAGAGTGTAAACACGGGGACCTAGGAGCTAAACTAGGAGGTAAAAAGGCATGTGTCTACTTTTTACTTCATAATATTTAGCCCCCACTTTAATGTGTGTGCGATCCTACAACTCAGTACATGCATTAAAGTATGGTCAAAGCATATCAAAAATATATAAAACACATCAAACACAAGAATGAATACACACCCTAAGCTTAAAGGACTATTTCTAGTCCCCCAAACTTAGGCAAACAAAAGAAAACACTTAACAATCACATAAGACACAGTGATTACAATAAGGAAGCACACAATATATAGAGAAAATAGTGGAAGAACACAATACGTGGAGAAGACATGAGTACAGTCATGCAATACACAAAGAAGACATGATTAAGAAATAACATATCTATATATATAATGCTAAGTAAAGTGAATAAACCATGCAAAAATACACAAAATGCCACACGTCTTTAGACCATACCACAAACATGGAAGACATGCAAGGAATACACATAAGGCACATGAAATACACGAGCATCACTAGCATGTTGTCGACACACTAAACATCTTATACACGGTAAACATGGGCGATAGGAAGGAGCTTGTCGCTGCACTCCACTATCTAAAATATGCCAAACACACCTGACAATTGAGCTATGCTACTACAATCACCAAAGACATGCTTAAGGGTGAATGACTCAAGATCCAACCCTGCCTCGCGATGGGGACTTTGTATAAAAGGATGTTCACTAGCTTAAGAGATACACCATCTTGCCTTGTGATGAGGGATTTTTATTGAAAGGATGCACACTAGCTCAAGAGATATGTCATCCTGCCTCGTGATGAGGGATTTTTCATAAACAAATGCGCACTAGCTCAAGAGATATGCCATCCTGCCTCATGATGAGGGATTTTTCTTAAATGAATGTGCACTAGCTCAAGAGATACGCCATCCTGCCTCATGATGAGGGCTTTCAAACATGCTTTATCAGTGTGAAGAGTAATCAAATAGTTACCATGATATATACCATCACCTTAAAGTGGTTGATCCTGCTTGCTGGTATCAAGCACATTAAGGTAAAGTGAAAACACACAAGGGAACAAGATCTTTTGCAAAGCCCATGCCCCAAAGTGACATGTGCCATGATAGCTGAATGTTCCCACAAACACATTGAGATCATTTGCTAAGATAATCAACAAGATATAAGTTTAGGTTCTAGAAAATCATACTCTAAGATATCGACCAAATCAATTCATGAAAGATATGAAAATAATCATATCACATGAGAGACCAAGGCGGCACTTGCAGGTTTGGAACTGAGTATAGCCATGAGGTTATACTATAGGTATCTCAAAACCAAGTGTAGCTACAAGGTGAGATACAAAATGATTCAAAGTGCATAGAAGTAGATTTAGACTATTGCAAAGGTTTGTTACAACAAATTTCACAACACAGAGTGATTCTACTAGTCAAGCATTATATATATATATATATATCAACCCCATCTTCATATAAGGACTAGGTCAATTTTTGTTTTCTTACTGAAGGGACACATGGTCCTTATCAATATTTGTTTTTTTTCATCATCTGTTGACTAGTAAAGTCATTGAAGAATGTAAACAATAGAATGAGAGAGGAGACAAGAGTGACTTGGGTTTACAACATGGGAGGATGCCCCCAAGACATCTGCCACAATGTTATGCCTCCAAGGTACAACACACAATAATAAAATAGAGGAGAGGAAAGTAGAGGAATGGAGAAACAATAGAGGTAGTCTCCTTGTATCCTTGACCTTACAAAAGTATCAAAGGTCAACCAAAGAGACCTAAACAACACTATAACACAACACAGGGTAACACAACACAACACATATAAATATATTTATCTAAGAGGAAGCCAAACTTGCGAGCATCTTAGAGAGGTGCTCCATCAAGTGTGGCAAGATTTGTGAAGAACTCATACCTGATTGATGCTTATTTTTAGAACAGCCTTGTGGTGCTTGTTTCTCAAGACCCTTTATGTTTGAAATCTTTTGTTTCTTATACGGAGGAGAATCATTGTTGTTTCCCACTAATGCTTATCACCTTATTCTTTACCTTTCTTTTGTTTTCTTATTCTTCTTTACATGATTAATGAGCCTTTCATAATGAAATGGAATGCTTCTCATTGGCACCAATTTCTCTTGCTTCAAGTGATTACATATATTCAATTGTGTATCTTGTGTATGTTGGTTATCTCTCGATCCATAAATGGATAATGGAGGAGGAACCTCAACATAGATACCTTTCCGCTTGGGTAAGGTAACTCTTCATTTGTCATCTTATCCACTTCTATCATACCAACTATACCATCATAGTCAAGATAGTCATCTTCAATCTCCATAGTATTATATTCCACCATATTATTGTCACTATGCTTACTAAAAGGATCAATGAATATTTATAAATTTTGATTTGGAGGTGCTACTGACTTATTTCCATTGTCATTCACACCAGTAACTTGTATCATATTAAAATCAACGAGGTCTTGAATTTCATGTTTAAGATGGATACATCTTTTAGTATCATGTCCCGATGAGTGGTGATAATGACAATAAGCATTAGTATTAAATTAAGGCCCTTGTGGATTACTACTATCAAAAGGACAAGTAGGACGAAGCTTCAAAAGATTATCATTCACTGCTTGAGTCATTACCGAATGGAGAGAATCTAATAATGGAGTAAACTGTCTCTATTCCTATTTGAATTAAAATGGTACCCTAGGAGGCTTTGTACTAGCAAACACTTGTGATTGAAAGTTATTCGAATGTTGCCCATTGATTTTGATGAAATTCTTGTTATTCTTCTTGAATGAGTCTTGAGATGAGCTAGCTGTGGATTGACCAATAGGAGCCGATGAGGTATGATTCTCATACTGACTAGTTGAAAGTTGGTAATCTCAAAGAGCTATGCATAAGTGTTTTAAAGAACTATACTTCATCAACAAAATATTATTTCATATGTTTGGTTATAGATTCGTAATGAATACCTTTTGAAGATCCTCATCTTTAATTAGATATTGTATTTGTGAGGTGAGACCTTGATATCAATTGATGAACTCTATTAATTTCTCTTTCGAGCCTTGTTTACAATGAACCAAATCAATAAAGGAGACAGTAGGTCCAATGTTTTGTTGGAAGTGTTGTGAGAATTGATCAACTAGCTATGAGAAGGAATTTATTGAATTAGGAGGTAGAGAGAAAAACCATTCCAAAGTAGTATCTTTGAGAGATCGAGGAAAGAGTTTTGCTAACAATGCCTCATTGAAGAAGAAGTCACTACACATTAATGTGAATGCTGCCACATGAGTATTAGGATCACCTTTACCACTGTACTTTTCAAAGTGAGGGGTCTCAAATTTGTCAGGCATTGTATTTCTTAGAATTTCATAGGATAAAGGACTGTGAGCCTGATATGTTGGTAAAGTAGGTTGCAAAGAAACATTGGTAAAGTTTGTTACTTTTTTTTGCAAGGAGGACATACTCTGCAAAAGTTGGTTTAAGAGTGTATCATTAGATGAAGAGGTGGCTTTTCGATTTGAGAGAGGTGGATTTGATGTTGCATTCATTAAATTATAGTGTGGTTGATAATGAGTAGAGGTGATAGGTGATTTAGAATAGGTATGCATTGGTATGGAGACATGAGGTGCAGAGTTTTGATTGTTAAATGCAAGAACTTTGTAATTATTTTCAATAGATGTTCCCATGGTAGTGGTAGAAATAATACAAGCATGTGGATTGGTGGTGAGAATTGATGATTTAAAAGTGGATATTCCAGTAGTCAGTATGGGTGCCGACACTGGTGAAGTTATATATGCTGGTGTTGATACATTTTCAATGACATTCGTGTGGCTAGCTTCTAGCATAATGTTGTGTCTCACTATGTAAGCTAATCCACAGAGCATATCAAAACCTTATCAACCTTCTTGTAATATCCCTCTTATTCCTTTAACAATAGGTATCATTTGATCTTGAGCTAGACGTGCATGTCCTACAATTTGTTGGAATTTAGCTAGTTGTGTGTCCAAATTCTTAATATTTTCATTAGACACATGTGAAACTACATCAATCACATCCTCAACATCATGAAATGTTTGTTCTTCCATTGTATTAGTGTTTATGATATCTTATAGAGATGTTGATTCACCCTTTGTTAAGTGATTGTATAATGGGTTTTTCGATGTTTGCATATCGGTGCTATTGAAAGAACTAGAACCCATTAGTCTATGACTTCTCCTTACAAAGATGTTTCTATTAGGGTAGCAAGTTATACAACTCATACAAATTCCTATAACACTCAATGCACAAACTAATAGAACAACCAAAATGATTAAGGTAGTTATGCTTATTAACATACACAAAGTGTAATTGCAAAATTTGAAATTTCAATGCAAGAATGGACAATGAAGCAACATTGCAACTCAAAATTAGATTTGAATGAGTGTTTAAAGGAGCAAAAAAATGTGAAATGAGATTTTGACTACTAACCCTATCTTTTGCACAAAAAACTAGGTTATATGAAAAATGCAAGTTTCAACAAAACCCTTATAAATGAGATATACAAATGCAGGATTTGATATTATGAAATGATTAATTTTTGTAATTTGTTTTAGATCTGATTCAAAAATTAGAAAATTAAATGTTTCCCATGATATGCAATGAAATAATGCAAAACCATAACATTTTAGTAAGCAAGTAAAAACAAGGGGGGCATATATCTCCCATGATTTCCACCCTAATCATGTCTCATAACTCATCCCTTTAGTGTTTATTACTGATTTGTTCTTTTTTTTTTGCTAGTTGATTTTATTATTTTGACTATAAAATGTCATAGGGTAAAAGGGGGATGAATGCAAGCATGTAAGTACACTAGATCAAACCCTCCTTTCACTACAACATTCAAGGACAAAACCAAGCTAAGTCATTACAAGATGGAAGAAGACTCAGCTATTGATTTTGTACTCTTGTTTGTAGAGGAAAGATGTGATTCAACAAGGCCTTTTATCAAACCCTAGGCCAATAATTGCACTAAACTCTAGAATTGAGATAATTAGCTTATGATAGACAAACACCAACAGAAAGTTAGGATCTAAAAGTACTAGGATGATCAGTGAGATATCCTAACTTGTTCCACAGAAGCTGAAAAGTTGGAATACTCTAGTGCTAGTGCCCAAATCCAAAAAGTCCTGATATCTGAAAGCTCAAAACTAGAAAAAAGTCATAAATGATGCTCTATTATTGAATCCAATGTTAGCTTTAGGTGGTGGACATTGGTGCTCACACCCAAGTCTGCTACAGATGAATTTTTGAACTCTATCTTCAGATCTTGAATCTTTATCCCTTGAATAATCTCCTTGCACCTTCACTTTTGTAATCCTCACACCTGTAACTTGCACATAAGAAGAAAAGGGGTTTGGGGGTTGTTGTGTTTAGGGATTTACCTTAGTCAAATCTCAGGTTAGCATTCAAGCTTTCCAAACACCATTGTTAGAGAGAGAGAGTATGTCCTTGTTGGACAGAGGCTAAGGATAATCTAAATGATGATGAAATGATTCAAACATAATGATAAAGTCACCTTGGAGGTGAAGTCCTTAGGAGGATGAAGATGCTTCAACTCATAAGGATGTTGATGATGATTCTAAATCTATAACAAACACAATACTAACACAAATATGCAATAATAACACAATGAATGCCTTGAATGCTATGTTTCTCAATATCATAACCTTTCTATCATCAACTTCTTACAAAATAAATTCAAACACTTGTTTATATATGCTTTCCTATTAAACATTCACAAATTAATTGAAAGAGTCGACAAGGAAGGACCCATTTAAAAGTCCTATGCTGACATCCTTAAATTTTACCTTGACCAATCAAGGTGGACTTGGGCACTCAAAAGGTCCCTTTTTGGTTGGGACCTAAGATTAAATGGTCCCCTAGTTCCCATTTGACATGGGTTTGAGGGATTTCTCATCTAGATGAATAATTTTGCCTGTAGAGTGTAAACATAGGGACCTAGGAGCTAAACTAGGAGGTAAAAAGGCATGTGTCCACTTTTTACTCAATAACATTTAGCCCCCACTTTAATATGCATGCGATCCCACAATTCAACACATGCATTAAAATATGGTCAAAGCATATCAAAAACACATCAAACACAAGAATGAATACACACCCTAAGCTTGAAGGACTATTTCTAGCCCCTAGACTTAGGAAAACATAAGAAAACACTTAACAGTCATATAAGACACAGTGAGTACAGTAAGGAAGCACACAATACATGAAGAAGACATGAATACAGTCATGCAATGCACAAAGTATACATGAAGAGAAGACATGATTAAGCAATTACATATATATAATGCTAACTAAAGTAAACAAAACACATATGCAAAGATGTGCAAAATGCATACAATGTGGGGGGCTCATTACCACACATCTTTAGACCATGCCAAAAACATGCAAGACATGCAAGGAAGACACATAAAACACATGGAAGACATATGGAATACATGAGCACTATGTAGTATGCTATTGACACACTATATGTCTTATACATGACAAACACATGAGCAATAGGGAGGAGCTCATCACTACTCCATTATCTAAAACATGCCAAACACACCTGACGATTGAGCTATGCTACCACAATAGCCAAAGACATGCTTAAGGGCAAATGACTCAAGATCTAGAGGACTTTGTATAAAAGGATGTGCACTAGCTCAAGAGATACACCATCTTGCCTCGTGATGAGGGCTTTTTGCTTAAAAGGATGTGCACTAGCTCAAGAGATACACTATCCCTCCTCGTGATGATGGTTTTTTGCTTGAAAGGATGCGTACTAGCTCAATAGATACACCATCCCACCTCATGATGAGGGCTTTCGAACATGCTTTGTCAGTGTAAAGAGTAATCAAGCAGTTACCATTATATATGCCCCCACCTTAAAGTGATTGATCCCTTTTGCTGGTATCAAGCACATTATGGTAAAGTGATACCATGCAAGGGTAAAAGAGCTTTCGCAAAGCCCATGCCCTAAAGTTAAATGTGCGACGATCACTGAATTTTCCCACAAACAAATCGATATCATTTGCTATCATAATCAACAACATATAAGCTTTGTTTAGAAAATCTTACTCTAATATAACAACCAAATCACTTCATTAAAGCTATGTAGAAATCATATCACATGATGGAGTAAGGCTACACTTGCAGGTTCGGGACTGAGTATAGTCATGAGGTTATACTACATGTATCTCAAAACTGAGTGTAGCTACAAGGTGAGATACAAAACAATCCAAAGTGCATTGAAGAAAATTTAGAGTATTGCAAAGGTTTGTTACAACAAATTTCACAATACGAATCACAACATGGAGTGATTCTACTAGTCTAGCGTCAGATATATATATATATATATATATATATATATATATATATATATATATATTTATATCAACCCCATATTCATATATGGAATGGGTCCATCTTTGCTTTCTTGCTAAAGGGACACACAATTCTTATCAATATTTATTTGGTTATCATTGTCTGCTGACTAATAGTCACTGAAGAAAGTAAATAATTCAAATGAGAAAGTAGACAAGATTGACTTGGGTTTACAACACAGAAGGATGCCCCCAAGACATCCTCCACAATGTTATTCACCCAAGGCATAACATTGTTATAGGGTAAACATGGGATGAATGCAAGCATGTAAGTACACTAGATCAAATGCTCCTTTCACTACAACATTCAAGGAAAAATCTAAGCTAAGTCACTACAAGATGGAAGAGGACTTAGCTACCAATTTTGTACTTTTTTTTGCAAAGGAAAGATGTGATTCAACCAAGCCTTTAATCAAACCTAGGCCAATCAATGCACTAAACCCTAGAATTGAGATAATCAACTTATAACAGACAAACAATAATAAAAAAGTTAGGATTTGAAAGTACCAGGATGAACAATGAGATATCCTAACCTATTCCATAGAACTTGAAAAGTTAGAAGACTCTGGTGCTAGCGCCAGAGTCTAGAAAGTCCCAATATCTGAAAGATCAAAACTAGAAAAATGTCATAAATGATACTCTATTGTTGAATCCAATGTCAGATTTAGGTGGTGGACATTGGTGCTAGCACCCAAGTTTGCTATAGATGAATTTCTAAACTCTGTCTTTAGATCTTTAATGTTTATCCCTTGAACAACCTCCATGTACCTTCACTTCTGCAATCCTCACACTTATAACTTGCACATAAGAGGAAAAGTTTGGGGCTTGTGGTGTTTAGGGATTTGCTTTAGTCAAATCTTGGGTTAGCATTCAAGATTTTCCAACATTGCTATTAGACAGAGAGTGTGTCCTTGCATGATAGAGGCTAAAGATAATCTAAATGGTGATGAAATGATTCAAACATAATGATAAAGTCACCTCGGAGGTGAAGTCCTTAGGAGGATGAAGATTCTTCAACTCATAAGGATTTTAATGATGATTCCAAATATACAACAAACACAATACTAACACAAATCTGTAATAATAACACAATGAATGCCTTGAATTCTTTTTTTCTCAATATCATAACCTTGCTATCATTAACTTCTTACAAAATTAATTCAAACACTTGCTTATATATGCTTTCCCATTAAACATTCACAAATTAATTGAAAGAGCCAACAAGGAAGGACCCATTTAAAATTCCTATGCTAACATCCTTAAATTTTACCTTGACCAATCAGGGTGGACTTGGGCATCAGTGCCCAAGTCCCAAGGTGCATTTTTGGTCAAGACCTAAGCATTAAAGTGACTTTGTTAGTAGCTTACAGCTTGAAACATCTGGGATGCTTGGAACATGAAACAAGACCTCCCCTAGCATTTACCTATCCACCTTGATGTGTCGCAAAGTCAGTTCAGGCCCATAATGAGCAGAACAAAAAATATGGCACCTGGCAAGGTTGTGTTGCATGAAATTGAAGCATTTTGCAAGAATGCATTTGATTTCAGCATGGTTAAATGGAGTGGAGTTGACCAAAACCAAAAGAGGTTATTTTGGAAGGACCCCACCTACACTTGTAGGTCAAAATGAAACATTCCCAGTTTCCACGAACTCTAAGAACTGCTCCATCAAAATTTGGCAGTTTTTGCTCTTAGGATCTTAAGTGACTTTGTTGGTAGCCTGCTGCCTGAAACAACTAGGACTCTTGAAATACAAAAAGAGACCTCCCCTAGAATTTACCAACCCACCCTAATGTGTAGGCATAGTTGGTTTGGCGAGCTATGGAATGCAAAATGTCACTCCTAGCACCTTTCCACTCCATGAAATTGAAGCATTTTGCAAGAATGCATTTAGTTTCGGCATGGTCAAATAGATTGGAGTTGACCAAAACTGAGATAGGTTATTGTGGATGGACCCCACTTTCACCTTTAGGTAGAAACAAAACATTCCTAGCTGCTACAAATTCTAAGAACTGCTCCATTAAAGTTTGGCAGTTTTTTGCTCTGAGGGATCTTAAGTGACTTTGTTGGTAGCCTAATGCCTGAAATGACTAGGACACTTGGTGCATGAAAAGAGACCTCCCCTATAATTTAACCACCCACCCCAATGTTTTGGCGCAGTTAGTTTGGCCCCACGACAAGCAGAACAAAAAATATGGCACATGGCAAGGTTGTGCTGCATGAAATTGAAGCATTTTCCAAGAATGCATTTGATTTTGACATGGTCAAATAGATTGGAGTTGACAAAAAATGAGAGGGGTTATTGTGGAAGGACCCCATGTGCAGTTGTAGGTCCAAACAAAACATTACCACCTACCACAAATTTTGAGAACTACTCTGTCAAAGTTTGGCAGTTTTTGCTCTTAGGATCTTAAGTGACTTTGCCGGTAGCCTGCTACCCCAAATGATTGGGACATTTGGTGCATGAAATGAGACCTCCCATAGAATTTAACCACCCATCCCGATGCGTTGGTATAGTCAATTCAGCCCCACGAGCTGTGGAATGCAAATTGTCACTCATGGCACCTTTCCACTACATGAACTAAAGCATTTTGCAAGAATGCATTTGGTTTTGACACAGTCAAATGGATTTGAGTTGACCAAAACTAAGAGAGGTTATTTTGGATGGACCCCACTTGCACTTGTAGGTCAAAATATAACATTCCCACCTACTATGAATTTTGAGAACCACTTCGTCAAAGTTTGACAGTTTTTTGCTCTTAGGGATCTTAAGTGACTTTGTCGGTAGCCTGATGCCCTGAATGACTGGGACACTTGGCACATGAAATGAGACCTCCCCTGGCATTTAACCACCCACCCTGATGTGTTGGCATAGTCAGTTCAGCCCCATAAACTATGGAATGCAAAATGTCACTCGTAGCAACTTTCCATTGCATGAATCTAAAACATTTTGCAAGAATGCATTTAGTTTTGGCAGTGTCAAACAGATTGGAGTTGACCAAAACTAAGAGAGGTTATTGTGGATGAACCCCACTTGCACCTGTAGATTGAAACAAAACATTCCCAGTTGCCATGAATTATGAGAACTTCTCCATCAAAGTTTGACAGTTTCTTGCTCTTAGGGATCTTAAGTGAATTTTTTGGTCACCTAGTGCCCCAAATGACTGGGACACTTGGTACATGAAATGAGACCTCCCCTAGCATTTATCCACCCACCTTGATGTATTGGCATAGTCATATTGGCCCCATGAGCTATGGAATGCAAAATGTCACTCCTGGAACCTTTCGACTTTATTAGTAGCTTGTAGCCCAGAATGATTGAGACACTTGATGCATGAAATGAGACCTCCACTACCATTTACCCATCCAACCTGATGCGTTGGCACTATTAGTTCAACCCCATGAGCCGTGGAATGCAAAATCTCACTCCTAGTAAGACCTAGAATGAAAATGGGAAACCCTTATCTAAATGACTCAAATGGATGTCTTGACCTGCAAGACCAATTGGAAACATTCATCTGAAAATGTCCTCCTTGCCATCTCCTAAAGTCACTTGATTGGTTTTGAGCTTATGCTCCTACATCAATAAGGAAGGTCAACTATTTGACATGATGCCTCAAAGAAATGTTGTCTAATGGAATGCAATTGGCAGATGTAAATCTAAATTCCACAACCTTATCCACCATCCTCCTTGCCATGCTAGAATGGGATATTCAGAACAAGGTATAGACAACTATCAAAGCATAAAGGATATAGGAATTTTGTCACATGTTATATTTGTAGTTTCTCTTTTAGACATGTATGCAAAGTGTGCAAGCATAGACAAGGCATGTGAATAGTTTGGCATGACACCTCAAAGAAATGATGTCTCATGGAATGTAATGATTGCAAGATATATGCACAAAATGGATTTTTTGATAAGGCTTTAGAAAATTTCAGGCAAATGCAATTGGTGGGTGTAAAGCCAAATTCCAAAACCCTAGAAATGGTATCTTTGGAACACAGTATAGGAATCCATCAAAGCATAAAGGATATAGGAATTTTGTCAAATGTTGTAGTTGCAACTACCCTGTGAGACATGTATGCTAAGTGTGTAAGCATAGACAAGGCACATGAACTATTTGGCATGATGCCTCAAAGAAATGTCATCTCATGGAATGAAATGATTGTAAGATATGAACAAAATGTATTTTTTTATGATGCCTCAAATATATGTCATCTCATTCTACTCTTTCTGTAACCCATATAGATGGTGAAATGAGGGTATGCTAGACCTATAGAAGGTGATAATGTGGATATAATGTCATCTCCCTCTCAATCTCTCTCTAAGTCTCCCCCTAACTAAACATATAATGTCAAACATATATCTAAGGTGAGATGAAGGTAGGAAAATGGTGTCAAACATATAGAAGGTGAAATGAGGATATGTCTAACATGTAAGATGAGAAATTATCTATGATTATCATATCAAATCTAGTAGTTTCAATATCATGATTGTTATGATATGTATACAATTTAAGAAGAGTACAACAAATATGTTCACTAACACTTAGCATCGATCAAATAATTTAGCATAAACAAGTTATATTTCCTTATAATGATTCATACTATGAATTGTTAGATTCATCCACGAAAAACTTATAAAGGCCTAAATGATAAATCCTATGATTGGATACATCTTTCCTTGTACCCATCATTCTCTTAACAAAAATGCTTTATTGTATGTTTCATATTGCATATTTTTCTTAACATAAAAGTGTAAAATTTAACTAATAATTTATATACGTCCCCTAATTATGTGAAAACCATATCATAAGTTGTTGTAAATAGGTTCACAATATATTTATTTGTTAGCCAAATAAAAGTTAGCTTAAATATTCATAATGTAAAGTGTCAAAGCATATACAACGCATGTGAATTGTTTGACAGAACACCTCAAAGAGATGCCATCTCATGGAATGCAATAATTGCATGATATGCACAAAATGGATTTGTTGATAAGGATTTAGAAACTTTCAAGAAAATGCAAGTGGCAAGTTTAAATCCAAATGCAAAGTGAACTATTTGATATAACACCTCAAAGAGATGCCATCTCATGTCCAATGCAAAGTATGAAAGCATAGACAAGGCATGTAAACTATTTGACTGAACACCTCAAAAAGATGCCATCTCATGTCCACTACAATAATTGCAAGATATGCACAAAATGGATTTGTTTATAAGGCTTTAAGAACTTTCAAGAAAATGCAATTGGTGGGTATAAAGCCAAATTACACAACCTTAGCCAACATCCTCCCTACCTATGCCAAAATAGGAAGTTTGGAATAGGGTATCCAAGTCCATCAAACATAAAGGATATGGGAATTTTGTCAGATCTGTTGTAGTTGAAGCTACCCTAGTAGACATGTATGCAAAGTGTGGAAGCATAGGCAAGGCACATGAATTGTTTGACATAACACCTCAAAGAGATGCCATTTCATGGAATCCAATAATTGCAAGATCTAGCACAAAATGGATTTGTTAATAAGGCTTTAGAAACTTTCAAGCAAATCCAATTGAGAGGTATATGGGAATTTTGTCAGATTTTGTAGTTGCAATTGCCCTAGTAGACATGTATGCAAAGTGTGGAAGCATAGACAAGGTATGTGAACTATTTGACATGATGCCTCAATGAAATGCCATCTCATGGAATGCAATGATTGCAAGATATGCAAAAAACAATTTTTTTTGATAAGGCTTTATAAAATTTGAAGAAAATGCAATTGGCAGGTGTAAATCCAAATTTCACAACCTTAGCTAGTATCATCCTTGCCTATGCCAAAATGGGGTCTTTGGAACATGGTATGGACATCCATCAAAGGATAAAAGATATGACAATTTCCTTAGATGTTACATAGTTGCAACTTCCCTCAGAGATATGTATGCAAAGTGTGGAAGCATAGACAAGGCACATGAACTATTTGACATGATGCCTCAAAGAAATGCCATCTCATGGAATGCAATGATACTAAGATATGAACAAAATGGATTTTTTTATAAGGCTTTAGAAACATTAAAGAAAATACAATTGGTAGGTGTAAAACCAAATTCCACAACCTTAGCCAACATCCTCCCTTCATATGCCAAAATGGGATCTTTGGAACATGGTATGGACATCCATCAAAGCATAGAGGATATGGGAATTTTGTCAGATCTTGTAGTTGCAACTACCCTAGTAGACATGTATGCAAAGTGTGGAAGCATAAACAAGGTACAGAATTGTTTGACATGATGCCTTAATGAAATGCCATTTCATGGAATGCAATGATTGCAAGATATGCAAAAAATGGATTTTTTGATAACGCTTTATAAAATTTCAAGAAAATACAATTGGTAGGTGTAGAACCAAATTCCACAACCTTAGATAGTATCCTCCTTGCCTATGCCAAAATAGGATCTTTCGAACACGGTATGGACATCCACCAAAGGATAAAAGATATGGGAATTTTGTTCGATGTTGTAGTTGCAACTTCCCTCGAATACATGTATGCAAAGTGTGGAAGCATAGACAAGGGATGTGAACTATTTGGCATGATGCCTCAAAGAAATGTCACCTCATGGAATGCAATGATTGCAAGATATGAACAAAATGGATTTTTTGATAAGGCTTTAGAAACTTTCAAGCAAATGCAATTGGTGGGTGTAAAGCCAAATTCCAAAACCTTAGAAATGGCATCTTTGGAACACGGTATAGACATCCATGAAAGCATAAAGGATATAGCAAATGTTGTAGTTGCAACTACCTTGTGAGACATGTATGCAAAGTGTGGAAGCATATACATGAACATGAATTATTTGAAATGATGCCTCAAATAAATGTTGTCTCATGGAATGCAATGATTGCAAGAAATGCATGCGAAATGAATTTTTCATAAGGATTTATAAAATTTCAAGAAAATGCAAAAGAAACTTTCAACCAAATACAATTGGCATGTCTAAAATCAAATTGCACAACCTTATCCAACATCCTCCTTGCATATGCCAAAATGGGATCCAGGGAACATGGTGTGGACAACCATCAAAGCATAAAGGTGTTGGTTCCCAAAATTATAGATTACAAACCCTAAGAGGATGCCAGGCTCTATGGTCAGGTTTGCAATTTTTTGGCCAACCAAGTGAAGCAACCCTAGGTATGTGGTTTTTGACTCCCTACTCTTTAGGCTTTGTTGGACAGGTGTACATTCAATAGTTTAAGTAGATTTAAGGAGTGTGTATGCTTTGATTATAGTAATCTATTTCCTAATGGCATATGGGTATGAAATAGATACAAGAGTGATAACCAATTCTAAGAAGATTGACTTTAGATTGAATGTGATCAGTGCCTATTTCAATTGGGCTAATGGGGTCAAGGTTTATGTGATATGCAAATTTATCTAATTGGCTTAACTCTAACTACTTGGCACTTTTGGATGTTTATACCTTGTATAAATGTGCAAGATTGTTGGTTATCAGGCTCTTCTTATAGATCGCATTGATATCTTTCCAAGTTATTGTGATGTCTGAAAGGATTTTAATTCTAGTTTGAAGGAAACCAACTAAGATGATGTGTTTAAAGGGTTTTAATTCTTGGCAGAAACCAATAAACAATAGTCCCTTAGAAGGAGTTTAATTCTCTTCTCACAGAAACCAATCAAGCATATCACACAGAGGTAGTAAATGTGTCTTGACAAATTAGATATATGTTCAATATACTTAATCTAAATAACAAGAAAAGACCAATATGGAGACATCCAAATAACTTATAAAATTTAATATCAACAAAGTAGTTGAACACTAGAGATTGATGTACTGATTAAACTTTCTTACACATTATATTATTTCAAAATTCATAAAAGTTTTCTATATTCTATTCTGTGAGTATGATTGAAAATGTAATAATATATTATATGTTCTAATGATGATGATTGTATGATCCTCTTAAACTTGGCCTTTGTTTCCCTTATATATGGGAATCAAACAAGCTTCAGGCCAAAACAAGGTGACTCTTCATAACTTGCATCTCTTCAGATAACTAATGATTGTTATAAAATATAATTAAGAAATAAATAAAGAGAGTAATATAGCATCTGTAGTAATCATGATCTGAGTTTGTTAATCATCATAGAGAACCTATGACTGTTGGCCTGACAAGGTTCTCCTCTCCAATGATGCAGTATCTGATAAACATGCTTTGCCCAATATCATTTCAGATTCATTATTTATTGTGTCTGCTTCCTCACTCTGATTTATTGCATGTATAACCTTTGAATCTAATATCTTTGAAAATTCTTTAATTAGCATTGGCAAAAATTTCACTTCAAGTTTATCACGAGGGTCAAAGGATTCTCCAGATTTTCTAGCTTCTTTAGCTTCTTTATTAACCATTGTCTTCCATTTTTTACTCAGCTAAGGATGTACACATGACTGGTGCAAGGCTTTTTGACCCCTTATGCTACTCGAGAGATGAATAAGTTAATCTTAGAAAGATGATCAACACATTATTGAGAGGCATACATGTCTGTGGTAGAAATTATTTCTTTCATAACAAATTCCAAAGTAAAAATTTGCTCTAACTGTATATGTATGCTATCCATTATCCTAGCTTCGTCATTGACCTTCTCAAGAGCCACTGGTAACAACTGAGTTAATTCATTTTTCCAAGTGCTCTGTTATTTTAAATTTCCTTCTTCATCGAAGAAACTGTGAAAAGTCATATCCAAAGGTTGATAAAAATCACCAAGATCCTCTATTAACACAGTGTTAAACTTTTCATGCATGTTGATCAGCTCATCATAATTCTTAAGCATCTGTGTATCAACATCTCTCTTGGCAATCAACTCTTCCTGAACTTTTCTAACATCTTGAGATGTAGTCTTTTATGCTCTTGGCAGGCAATATGTGTTCCATTATGCACTTCCCATACCATATTAGCTTTCCCCAGTATCTTCTCAAACCTTTTCTCAATTAATCCTGAAGCCATTTTATATTTGACAGATTTTATTTCTATTTCTAGTTGATTACCATGTTTCTAAAATTTTTCAGCTTTAATCTTCCAATAGGCAGGCTTAGCTCCAGCCTCCACCACCTTCTTATCAACTTCCAACCATGGTGAATAGCTGCTTGAAGATGGCAGTCTGTCTTTGTAGCTAGCAACTTCTTGTCTAAATCTTTCATTTTCTATCATATACATTTTGTTAGTCTTTACCAGCTTCTCCATTTGAGCCTTGTGAATCTTGCAACATTTATGTCCAGATCAGTAGTTTCCATGGGATCCGTGTCCTCAAATCTTTGCACCAAAAGATGGCCAAATACCTTATTTGGATCATTAATGACTAGAGGGTTTTTATTAGGTGGGTACAAAGCCCACATCAGTAAAGTGGCATTGTTTGCATCATAGCCTAATCCAGAGTGTATTCTATCTACCCCTTCAATACTTAACTGCACCTTTTTGTCTTGATTTCTTCAAAAACTATCAAATATAATTGCAGAGGTCATATCCCACCCAGAGAATAGCATGACTCCTGCCTCTTCTAATAATGCGCTTCCTTTCTCTAGGGTTATATAGTCTCCATTTCTTTGTCAATTGCTACCTACTGTTCATTCAAAGCCTCATCTTTTGATTCAAGGGTGATATTCTTTATCATTTCCCTAGTCTGTTTACCCTTGTATTCATACAAGAAGGCCTTAAACTCAGGAGTTTTGACAAAATCATTATTAGAAACAAACTTTTTGCTTGCATTGTGTCTTATATCATCTAAGAGTTCATCCAGGGCTTCCATTATAACAACCTCTCTCTCAATAAGGGGTTCATGTTTTTAAATCATAGGCCAGAATACATGTACACCCAATCTCAACTTCTTCTTGATCTGCAGTACTGGTGTCCATAGAGAAACCGATGTCTAGTGTATGTTGAGGGGAAATATGGCACAGTGGAACTTCGTACTCAGCTTGTGTTTCTCTAATGTTCCTATTTCTCTTTTCAAAAACCCAAGGGAGAACATCTGTAGTCAATTCTACTTCATGTGCAACTAATGTATCTATCCTCTCAATAGGATCATCAATCTCAAGAAAAGTTCCTTTATATGTGGGATTTTTGGCTATCCTCCAAGCATCTGCTAGCATTATTCTATGATATGAATTCCTCCTTTCAGCTGCACAATTCTCATCCATATTTCTTATCAAATCATCATCCACAAAGAGTGTATGATGATATCCTTTCATCTTTTTACTTGTTTTGACCTCATTTATGAAATGTTCTGGGTCAAAATTCTCTCTTGCATTTCCTTTAGGCATTCTGTACTGCTCTAGTTTTTTATCAATTGACTCACAACCCTTTTCAAAAACAAGAGTGAAATATCCAAAACATAATGTTCTAGGCATCAATGACTGCTTATTATAACTTTTTAGATGCATAAAATTAGAATATGCTAATTGCCTCACAATGTCCAAATAAGCAATTCTATTTAGACAGGTCTTTTGTAGCAAAAATGGTGCTCCCTCATATGCATAGATCCTAATTTTTGTGTAGTCACTATAAGCATACCAATCACCCTAGTTGTGATTGATCTTTCCTCTTTCACCCTTGTCCTTAGGTCTCAATAACTTCTGTACTTCTAGAGACAAGTTGTAATCACATGGATGACCTAATAGCTTATACATAGGCTTCACAAAGTATTCTTCAAAATACATATAGTGTGATCTCTCACATCTACTATCTGAGATACCTGTCCACATCTATATAGGCCTGATGTTCCCATCCTTATCTAGGTCTTTTATTCTCAGACATTCATCCCACATGCAAAGATTCTATCCCTCATATAAAATGAGATGCATGAACAAAGAATAATTCATGAATTTACCACCCCCATTTTTTACAGCAACCAAGTCATTGTGAAGATCATTAGCAAGATATTCAGCATAGTAAAGAGGCTAGGCATCCTGGCTCTATACACCAGTCATGAGTACCATTGGTGCTACCTCCATAAATGTGGAGGCATCCAAACCAAGTATTTGGTAGACATAATAGTAGGTGTATCGATAGTATTCCTAAAACAAATCCACAAAATATGGGGGATCTTCCACCCCTGAGAATACTCTGAGTCAATTCCCTTCATCTCGAGGCCTATGTAGTGTAATCTCCACCATTTATAACTTGTGCTTAGATTAAATAGTATTCATTTAAGAGATTTCTAATCTTGAACCTCATATCAAAACTGGTGTCCAATTGAAACACCATGGATATATAGTTCTTGGTGACAAGAATGAAGGCATATCCATCTCTCAATTCAATCATACGAGTCTGGGGATTGTACTTATCTACCAATACTTTGAGCAATCCCACATTGGTGAACACATTAGGCACTACTAATTTCCCCAAGTTTAGTCTCCATGGGTTTGAGATAGGTTTGTGCCTATGCATTTTTCTATAATGATATAAAAACAAATCATACCCCCTTATTGGGGTCCATGTGTCACCCACTTGTTTGTTTTTGTCGTCTAATTTCTCAGCTTGGGGGTTTAATTGTACATTTCTTCTAGACTTTTATCCAAAACTTGGGCACTGATCTAGTAAATCATGATTTAGATGCCTTTCTTATAGTTTTTGTCTCTTGCCCTTAGGGTTCTTAGTCACATTTTCCATGATATAAACTTTGTAAAAAAACCCCACTTCTGTGCTTATAATTTGAACCAGTTTATGTACTCTGCAATTTTTAGCTCAAGCTTAGAGTACCTACTTGGATGATATCTTCTCTAGTTCTGGAATTGATGTCCTTAGCTACACCCTACCTTCATTTTCCTCAGTTGCTAAATGGTTTCACAATTTCCTTAGAATTCAATTTCAATGCACTCGGCTTTGGTTCATTAATGGCATCTCATGGAAAATTTTATATTATTGAAGGGCCAATTAATTTTTTGAATATGGGTCATTTGATCACTGCCAAATTATCTTGTCAATAGTTCATCTGGATGACGAATTTGTGATCTTACCAATCTTTCCCCTTTTCCTCGATGTCCTTTTACTGATCAATTCTTTTATTTCCCTTGTGATTTTAGAGTGACCCCAAATAGTCTTGTACCAATATCTCAACATCCTCTCGGAACCCTCTTTGTGGCCAGTCTCTTTGATATCTTCTTGTTTCTTCAATGTGTTCATGAGTTCATTGCAGTATGGTAACAATTTTTATCGAAGGGACCAATGTTTGGGTTTCCCCGATATGGATCCATCCCTTCAACATTTATTTCTTTAGTATATTTTTCCCTTTTCGGAGGGACTGTGAATCATCTCACTTCAACATCCCGGAGTCATTTTGAAAACCTTTATTGTTACCTTTGTATCGAATGCCATCGTTTTATCGATGGGACAAATTCCCTTGTCCCATTGATGGATATCTTTCCATTTGATATTTATTATGTAGGCCTCCATACCAGTTTATCAAAGAGACTTATGAACTAGTCATTCCAACATAGTGAAGTCTCTCCAAAGTCAAATATTTCTTTTAGTTTATCAAAGGGACTATGTGACATGTCTTGCCGATGCATATCCATCTCCTTGATGAACTTTTTGGTGCTATAGTGATATTGTAGGGACTCTTAAATCATCATTCTGATACTTTGTTGTCTCTTTGACTCTTCAAGTGTATAAGTCTGGTTTTGTCCCCTCGATCTCTTATTGTTGCTCTGATGAGTCACATCATAGTTATAAAATATTTAAGTCCCTTGATGGTTTATTTCTCAGGTATTGAAGAAACCCTAGGCATTTTCATCTCTAGATTCGATAGTGTTTTCGACACACTTTAATCGAATATCTCAATGTGGTATTTTCTCATCGACATTGTTCATATTGCTTCTTCGAAGGGACGTTAGGATGGTTCTTACCTATATAGTAGAATCTCTTCAATATGATCTTTTTATTTAGGGTAAGGGTGACAAAATGTGAACTTATTAGGGTAATGGCTTATGGGTCAGATAAATGGAGTGCTTTGGATGAGAAAATTCTAAAATGACAGCTTTAGGTGATTGGATTATGGTAGGAAAAATGGATTTTTTACTAAAAATTTTAGGCTAAATTTTAGTTCTAACAAAAGGCTATAGGAATTTTATCACATGTTGTATTTGCAGCTACCCTTGTACAGATGTATGGAAAGTGTGGAAGCATAGACAAGACTATTGGCATAATAGTATATAATATTACATTGCTAGTTTATGCATATTAAATAAATGTTAGTTTATAAGTTAGGTTTTGGGAAGTTACTTTCTCATAAGAAGTTATATACGAGAATAACAAGGCTTTTAAAAGCCAATGTACTACATTGTAAGATCATCTGAAGACAATACTATATTATTCTATAATGGTTTAATTTTGTGTATGTTTGCTCACCATTTCTTAATATGGTATCAGAGCATTGATTATATCTCTGTGCCTATGATTGAAAAATGGTCTTGAAGAAGACAGTTATGTCTGCAACGTAGAGAGATGTTTGCTATGGATGATGTGTCTACTAGGAGAACTATTGAAGTGAAGGCTTCTTATGGGGAGAGTATTATCCTCTTTGTTTGCTATTTTATTTTGGTGTTGAACTTCTAAGTGCTGCACACTATTAAAGTATTGGAATTTTTGAAAGGATGTGCAATGTTTGGAAGAGTAAATTTGACTGAGTTGTGCCATTATTTTTAAATTATGGAGTATTGAATTTTGATGCTGGCCACTACAATTTTTAGATTTAAGCATATTTTTTTTAATTGTTGCATTAATTGTTGTCAAGCATTGAACATTCCTCTGAAGCCTTGAAGATTTGATGAGGCATTTGTCAAAGGCATCTGGCATTCATTATGAGGCATTTTAAAAGACTACGCAGGGAGTTAAAACAAGTTTATTTACATGAATGCCAAGCACAAAAGTTTGGTGAAAGTAGTTAAAGTGTTTGCCCATATGAAAGAATGAAACATCTTGTGAATAAATTATTGCAGCATATAGAAGACATTCCTTGGGTGAGTTTAAAAATTGACTGAAATTTATTAATGTTATGCTTTATGAAATGTGAGCCAATATGAAAAGAAAAAAGATGTGTTGATGGGTAAAAGACATACGTGAGAAGTAAAATAAGTTTATGTTTCATGAAGTTTAAAACAAATATTGAAAAGTTTTTACCTTACGTGAGAAGTAAAATAAGTTTATTTTTCATGAAGTTTAAAACAAACATTGAAAAGTTTTTACCTTTCTTGGGAGAAAGTTAAAAAGAAAAGTTTTTAAAAAGGGAGAGATTTTTCATCTTTTAAAGAGTATTATTTTTAAAAGAAAGAAAAGTGGGGAGACATAAGTAGTAGAATTTTTATGAAGATATTTAATTTTATGAAAGGGAGACATAAGTAGTTTCCTTTTTTTAAGGGTATTTAAAATATTTAAAGAATTTATTTTTTGCCTTTGGAGTAATATGGTGGAAAACATTGGAGTTATTTTATCATGGCTACATCAAACATTGCTTGTGCTCTTGGGGCCATTTATACTACACCTGATAGAGTTTTTAAAGGCTCATATGTAACATCAGTTGGATAAAGTGTAACCACATCAAATTGGAGGCAGGTGGCATCAAAGGATGGAGGATTTTCCATCATCTCAAGTTATCTTCTCGCTTTGAGATGATGTTTTGCATGAGAAGTATTTTTGGTTTTGGTTGTTTTGTTTTCCTTTGTTGATGCTGACGGAGCTGACAGATTTGAAGAATGTATGTTTTGTGAAGATTTTGTTTTGGAGAGAGGTTTGGGATTTGGTGTTGAGCTTAATATGGATTGTTTTCCAGTGAGCTTCAAAGAGTATATGATCTTGAATTATACCCTTTCACGGTCACTAGACAACATGATAGAGATCTATCGTATCTGTTAGGGTACATTGTCAAATAATTCAAGACTCTGTGATTTGAGAGCTTGGGACTAAAGAGCTCAAAAACATAGCTTGAAGCTACACCTTTCTAACGGTAGATGAGACAGCATGATGGAGCCTCACTTGGTTTAGGATTTGTTCTTTGGGAGAAGATCTTCTATAAATTATGTATTCATATTATGTAATCAGCTTTGTTGAGTACGTTAGCATTCAGGGGGGTCCCCTGGTACTTTTGTGGGAACAATGTAATAAGGGGGGGAATGTTGGCATAATAGTATATAATATTACATTGTTAGTTTATGCATATTAAATAAATGTTAGTTTATAAGTTAGGTTTCGGGAAGTTATTTTCCCGTAAGAAGTTATATATGGGAATAACAAGGCTTTTAAAACCCAGTGTACTGCATTGTAAAATCATCTGAAGACAATACTATATTATTCTATAATGGTTTAATTTTGTGTATGTTTGCTCACCATTTCTTAATAGACATGTGAACTATTTGACATGATGCCTCAAAGAAATGCATAGTCTCATGGAATGCAATGATTGCAAGATATGCACAAAATGGATTATTTGAAAACAATTTATTAATTTTCAAGAAAATGAAATTGGTACGTGTAAAACCAAATTCCTATAATGATTATTGATCATTATATTAAATATTTAATGTAAACTGTCATATACATTTAATGTCATGAACATAACATCGAGTCTATAGATAAAGCCATATACGCATGTCCAAACAAAGCCATACAGGTATATACAAAAATATATATCGGGAACATACAAAAGTATGTATACAAAGCCATTTAGGCATACTAAAAATGTCCCAAAATCTAGTTTCCTATGAATTACTATGAAATAATTGATGGCCCTTTCTTGGACGTGAAGATGGAGATCCAATTAGTTACTCATCCTCTCTCTCCCTTCAAGTAGACCTCCTCGATAGAGATTTTTGCAGCTCCTCCTATTAATACAATAAAATAAAATGCACATTAATATAGAAAACATGAAATATATAACATCGCATATGTAATTGATCACTTACCGCTAGCTGACGATCCCTCTCAATCATCTTTTCTCTCTCTTCATCTGTAGTTGGACAGGTTGGAGTTGTGACCTCTTGTGAGAAGCATCAAGAAACAAAATTGAATAAACATAAATATCATTTATGTACATCAAATGACATGAGATAAAATAATAAATATAAAATGTCCTTTACATGTTACTGGATCATACGTTGGTCAAAGGATTTGAAGACAACACAGCTGCAGCAATGCCTTCTTGTGCTAACTCACAAAGATGAGAAGTCTCCATAGTCAACATGTGAAAATAGACTTCAAGGTTATTCGAACAAAATAGATAGACAACATTATATAAATGCATAATGATTACAAATGGTTAAATTTACCTTTGTAAAAGTGGTTCTGCATCCAGGGGACCAAGGAAACGATGGAGGTGTTGGTGAAGCTCCCTGTTCAAATCATCAAATTGTTACTAAATAATATTATCATTGATATATGTACTATATTTACGATCATGTGATAAATTACATACCTACTGACTTGACGTCCTCTCATAACTCACCAATGGACAGCTAATAGATGCAGGATGAAGACTCTGACCCTTGAATTTCATTACGCAGATAATTATATACATTAATTTTGACTTATAATATAGATGGTCATATAAAATTAATTACAAGTTACAAATAAGAATATATTAAATCAAGATGAAACTTGTAAAAAATTACCTGAGAGTCAATACCAAATGTATGTTGTAAGACATCATTTGTGAGAACAAGATCATCCAATATGGATGTGTCCATCACTAGATGTTATCCTTACATCGCAGCATCCTACCAAGAGTCATGCCACGAGTCTTGTGTCCAATAATCACATAGGTTCCCACATGAATTGTATAGATGTGGGGACAAATGATGCTTGCTGCTCTCATCCTCATCGGCCTGGGTGAGATCATTGTCATGATGTGCTAGAGACTGCGTGAGAGTACTCAATGAATGTAGTGTCTCCACCTCAACACTCTCCTTCAAAGTTGATGCAGAGGTAAAGGTATTGTTGTTGAAATTCACACAATAAATTTAAGTCACTCAACTTCCTCCAAGAGGTTTACAAAGGTGTTTGTGTTTACAAAGCCTACACAAAGCTATTCCTGAGATTGATCTAGCCTAGGACCACTATCTAGTGTCCTCCTCACAGGCTGCCCATCCCTCACCTTGGAGAGTTACTGCTTAATCCCACCTATCTGCACAATCCACCTTTTAAGAACTCACAACTTCCTACCCACACCTCTACCAACAATGTCCACATATGACTATTAACACATACTTGTCATGACTATCATGAGGTCTCTAACCAAAAGACTAATTTCTGCACTCTCTAGGCAATGGATAGTGACAATAGTTGGACTGTTATAGGACAGTGGTTGAAGAAGACTTAAGTCTTATAGAATTAGTTCAATCAACCTCTCAAGGGCCTCAAATGACCATCAGCACTCAATACACACTAAACATTCAATGTGAACGAGTAACCATTACTCACATGCATCAGCCATACTATGTTATACAAGACAGAGGATAGCAAATTGCAGTAAGACTGTTCTAGGATAGTGTTAAGGTGACAGTTTATGTCTTGTAGCCTTTTTGTTTTGAACAACTAAACTAGCATTAACTCCCCTCTACAAGCATGGATCTTCAAACAACATACACCTGCCAAGGTTAGATCAACATGAAATCATAGACCAACATTTCACTACTGTACTAACTCTGTCAGAGAACAAAAACTGTCTTTGGACTGTCTTAAAGAATAAGTGTTTAAAGAGGATTAAACCCTGTAACCCAAGAGAATACTTGTAACACTAAATACTCATAACTCCATATGATCACCACTTCTTAGTGTATGATCCAAATACTCAACATGAATATGTAATCCAACCCACACATGCAGAACCGTAATGGCTGTTGGAGTTTAGAGACAGCAAATTGTCTTTTTCTTGAGAACAAGCCTAAATGGAGAGCAATGTGAAGGAAAATGCATACAATATGCATGTATAAGGTCCACCAATGTCCTACACTAATCAATTTCCACCTGCAAGCATAAACTCCACCATATATTTGTTAAAACAAACTGACTGTCTTTACTGCCCTAATACAGTCCACCATCAATTTCTTTACTAGTCACTAGTAAGACTAGCTAAATACATGCCAAGAGACCTAGAGATTGGAGTGCAGACCTAATCAGCAACAAAAACATGAAATGAAAGCCTTCTCCTTCCATCCTACTGAAGAATAATGGTGTCTTTCAGAGGACAGAGGAGAAACTATACATTTTTCCTCAAAACCTAGCTTTTGGAGGGTTTAGAGTAGTTTTTCCAAATCGATTGGATACTCCCTCTACAAAAAATGTCAAGAAGGCAAACTAGACTCCAAAGAAAGGTTATTAAATGCATAAATAGATTTCACAACTTTCAAACCCTGTACTGACCGTACCATGCCATACCAAATGACTGTCTTCCTCAAAAAGCAGAAAAACACTGTTTTCACTCCAAAAAAACTATCTTTTTCATTCCTCTCGGCATGTTTTATACAATCCAAAGTTTTTGGAAATTTTTTTGACCTTTCCACTTCCCATTCTGTCTGTACAACTACCCATGAAGGCAGTGAAACATTGGGAAATAGCATTTTCATAAAAAAACTCCAAGTTTCTAAAAGAGAAATCCTAGAAAATAGGTCTTATCAAACACTCTAGTGGACTAGTCAAATAAAATGGACTAAGTCCTTATTACAAAGTATGAAAATGGCTTTCAAAGCCTTAGGGATAACCAAAATAACATGAAGACAAATAAATAGCCAACAAAATGACTAAACTGGGGAGCTCCTGCACCATACTCCCCCTGTAGGAAGAACTCAAGTCCCTTGAGTTGCCAACTGTTGAAGTGTTATGCCATGCTTCAAGGTATCTTCTTCAGTCATCCAGGTAGCCTTTAAATCAGGAAGATCCTTCCATTTCACCAAGTAGTCCTTATAGACACCTCTCTGAGTCTTCTTGATAACTTTGGAATCTAGAATGCACTCTAGTTGTAAAGGTTTGCTTGGAGACAAATCCTTGATACAATCAGCATCTTTAGCCACCACATCTGATCCACTTTCATCAAGCAATGGAGGTCTGAAAGGAAAAAGATCACAAACATTGAAAATTGGAGAGATACCAAGGCCATCTGGTAGCTCAATCTCATATGCATTTAGACCAAATTTATGCACTATTTTGCATGGCCCAATCTTCTTCTTCAAGAGTTTAGTTGGCTGACCCTTTGGCAACCTTTCTTTCCTCAAATATGCCATAACTAAGTCACCAACTTTGAACTATACTTCTCTTTTCTTCAAATCTACTTTTTCTTTGTACTTTGTGACTGATTTTTCTAGTTGCAACTTGACTTGATCATGGACTATTTTCATGGAGGCAGCAAACTCTTCACCAAGTGCACTCCTTCTATCCCATCCTTGGAGATCCTTCATCTCAAGTGGCCCTCTTGGATGAAAGCCAAAAACTATCTCAGAAGGACTTTTACCAGTGCTCCTATTTCTTGAATCATTGTAGGCATATTCAGCCTGACTGATAATCAAGTCCCATACCAAACCATGCTGCTTTGTAAGGCACCTTAGAAGGTTTCCAAGTGATCTATTAACCACCTCAGTTTAACCATCAGTTTGTGGATGGTAGGTTGATGAAAAGGACAACTGTGTGCCCAGCTTCTTCCACAAGGTCCTCCAGAAGTGACCTACAAACTTAGAATCTCTGTCAGTTACAATGGACAATGGTAAACCATGTATCCTTACTACCTCTCTGAAAAATAGACCTGCAACATGAGATGCATCATTTGTGCATTTACATGGCACAAAATGAGCCATCTTGCTACACCTATCAACAATGACAAACACACTATCCACCCCTCTAGCTGTCCCGGGTAACCCAAGCACAAAATCCATGCTGATACTTTCCCAAGGTCTATTGGGAATGGGAAGGGGTTGGTATAGACCTACATTTGAAGACACACCTTTGGCTCTTTGATAGATTGCACAACTAGCTACATACTTCCTCACATCTAATTGCACCTTTGGCCAAAAATAGAACCTTATGACTTGTTCTAGTGTCTTGTCTAAGCCAAAATGTCCTCCTAAAGAACCATTATGCTTCTCCTTGATGATGTTGTCCTACATGGAGCACTTAGGGACACACAACAAATTGCCTTTAAACAAGAGGCCTTCCTGCAAAACAAAATCTGCATACTCTCCATGGAATGTGTTAGCCAAGTTCACACAAACATCATAAGCCTCTTTGAAATCAGAATCTTGTTTATACAGCTCCTTTAAACAGTCAATACCCATGCTTTCTAACTGAATTTCATGAATAAGAAGCAACCTCCTACTCAATGCATCAGCCACCTTATTAGAGACACCTCTTTTGTGTTTAATTGTGAAGGTATAAACTTATAGCTGTTCCATCCATTTAACATGTCTATGGTTCAATTTTTCTTGATTGTTAAGAAAGCTTAAAGCATGATTGTCAGTAAACACAATAAATTCTTTTGGCAGCAAATAATGTCTCCATTTCTTAAGAGCTTGCACCATTGCATAGAGTTCTAAGTCATAGGTAGAATACCTTTTCTTGGCTTCATTCAATTTTTCTGAAAAGAATGCCACTGGATGTCCTTCTTAGCTAAGAACAGCACCAATAGCTTGTTGACTTGCAAGACACTCAACAACAAACACCTTATCAAAATCACGGAGTACTAAGGTAGGTAACTCAGCCACCTTTGTTTTCAACAACTCAAAGCTATCATCAGCTTCCTTTGTCCACTAGAATCTACATTTGACTCCACCCTTGATGGTGTTGAGGATGGGAGCACTAATGTGACTGAAACCTCTGATAAACTTCCTATAGAAAGTCACCAATCCATGGAAACTTCTCACATCTCCCACTATTTTTGGGGTAGGCCAATTGAGAATAGCCTCAACCTTAGAGGGATCCATCTTCAAACAGCCTTTAGAAATAACAAATCCTAGGTATACAAGTTCAGTTTTCATGAACTCACATTTGTCTAAGTTGATCATCAACTTGTGCTCATGCAGCGTCTCCAACACCTAACCAACATGCTTCACATGGTCTTCCCTTGTCCTGCTGAAGATTAGTATGTCATCAAGATAAACAATAACAAATTTACCAATGAATTCAACTAATACCTCATTCATCAGGCACATAAATGTACTTGGCGCATTACTAAGACCAAATGGCATAACAAGCAATTCATAAAGACCTTCATTGGTCTTGAAAGAAGTCTTCCATTCATCTCCCTGTCTAATCTGGATTTGATGATATCCAGATTTCAAATCAATCTTTGAGTAATAGCATGATCCTCCTAGGTAATCCAAGAGATCTTCAATCCTTGGCATCAGGAATCTGTACCTTATAGTGATCTTGTTTATGGCCCTTGAATCTATGCATAGCCTCCACTTTCCATCCTTCTTAGGAGCAAGTACACTTGGAACTGCACAAGGACTTAGACTCTTCCTAATCACCCCTTTCTCTAGGAGATCTTGAATTTGCCTTGCCACCTTTTCATTTTGTTGTGAAGTCAACTTGTATGCAGCCTTGTTAGGCAATGTAGCACCAAGTATTAAGTCAATTTGATGACTAATATCCCTCATGGGTGGTAAGGAGTTGGGAACTTCCTCTACCACAAGGTCTTGATACTTATCTAGAAGTTGCTATACTTCTAATGGAATCTCCTTCTATTTTTGATCTTGCTGACCTGATCCACTCTTGGGCTTCATGACCAAGGCATACCCTTGGTTGTCATTCTCCTTCAAGATGTTTAGGAACTCATTGCCATTCACCAACATGACACTGCTGTTATTTTCCTTTCCCCTGGGCTGCTCCAACAAAGGATCCATCTTGAATGACCTTCCATTCTTGGTGATGACATAAGTGTTCTTCTCACCATCATGCTGAGCTTTAACATCATACTTCCATGGACGACCAAGAAGTAGGTGGCATGCATCCATAGGGATGATTTCACATAGCACTTTGTCCCTATAGTCCCCAATTGCAAATTCAACCCAAGTTTGTTCCTCCACCATGAAACTTTGGTTTTTGTTCAACCAAGAAATCTTCTGAGGACTGATATGAGGCAGCCTCTTCAACTTGTACTTCTCAACCATCTCAGTGGATACCACATTCTCAGTAGATCCTGAATCCACTATGATTTTGCAGAGTTTCCCATAGGCTAGGCCTTGGGTTCTGAAAAGATTCTTTCTCTAAGGGGGCTCTTGCTTCAATGGCATCTTCAACATAGACCTTTTTATCATCATACTCTCTCCATCTAAAACAGGTGCAACACTTCCCATTGGTGAATTCACACTTTCATAGTCATCATCTTTCACTAATTGATTTCTCTTCCCACTGTCATGAGAGTTGCTGGCTTTCCCTGGGCATTTGTTCATTGTATGGCCAACATGGTTGCAGCCATAACATCTTCCAGTGAAGACTCCTGGTCCTCTACCTCCTCCACCATTTCTGCCTCTACCATTATGACTTCTACCACCTCTAAAACCTCTTCTATGATCTGTTGCTGATTGTGTTTCTTGCTGACTATTATTTTCAGTTTTGTTGAACTGTCCATGGCCAAAATTGCCTCTTCCTCTTTCGTTTCTGCCACCTCTACCTTTGGCACTTTGTTCACCCTTCCTTCTCAGCTTTTCCTCTACTCTGGAAGCCAATAAGAAACATTCATCCACTATCTTTGGTAATACCAAACTTATCTCATCTTGTAGATTGTATTTCAGTCCATTCAGGTATCTAGCCACCATCCCTTTTTCATCTTCATTATGATTCGCCCTCATACTGAGTCTATGAAATTCTTCTATGTAGGCAGCCACATCCATGTATTTTTGTCTCAAATTCTAAAATCTCCTTATGATTTGAATCTCATAGTCAGGTGGCATGAACTTGCTTCTGAGCATAGCCACCATTCTACTCCATTTAGTGATGGGACTCTTCCCAATCTTCTCCCTCTCACTCTACATATAGTTCCACCATACAAGTGCAGAACCTCTTAGACTTGTCTTGGCAAACTTGACCTTTTTGTTGTCATTGAACTCCTTGTAATCAAAGAAGTTGCACATAGCTTCTATCCAGTCAGTGAGAACATCTCCATCCAACTTGCCATGAAAAGTAGGCACATCCATCTTGGGATCAGCACTGTCTCCATGAGCACCCTTAAGTGCATTCAAGAAGGCTTTCTAATCTACAGACATATCCTACTCCAGAGGATCCTCTTCTGTATCTATTTCTTCATTTGTATCAGAAGAACTTCCCTCTTCTTTGATCTTGCCTTTAGACTTCTCTTCTTGCAATTTTGCTTCTTGCAGTCTTGCTTCAACCATCTCTTCCACCAACTTCTTGATGGCATCTTGACTCATTGTCTTGGGAGGCATTGTACTAGCCTCTATTTCAATTTCCTCTTCTGACATACACTTGCTTCCTGTCAGAATATTGGCTCTGATACTAATATGATGCAAAGGTAAAGGTATTGTTGTTGAAATTCACTCAATGAATTTAAGTCACTCAACTTCCTCCAATAGGTTTACAAAGGTGTTTGTGTTTACAAAGCCTACACAAGGCTATTCCTGAGATTGATCTAGCCTAGGACCACTATCTAGTGTCCTCCTCACAGGCTGCCCATCCCTCACATTGGAGAGTTACTGCTCAATCCCACCTATCTGCACAATCCACCTTTTAATAACTCACAACTTCCTAGCCACACCTCTACCAATAATGTCCACATATGACTATTAACACATACTTGTCATGACTATCATGAGGTCTCTGACCAAAAGACTAATTTTTGCATTCTCTAGGCAATGGACAGTGGTTGAAGAAGACGTAAGTCTTATAGAATTGGTTCAACCAACCTCTCAAGGGCCTCAAATCACCATTAACACTCAATACATACTAAACATTCAATGTGAACGAGAAACCATTACTCACATGCATCAGCCATACTATGTTATACAAGACAGAGGACAGCAAATTGCAGTATGACTGTTCTAGGACAGTGTTAAGGTGACAGTTTATGTCTTGTAGCCTTTTTGTTTTGAACAACTAAACTAGCATTAACTCCCCTCTACAAGCATGGATCTTCAAACAACATACACCTGCCAAGGCTGAATCAACATGAAATCACAGACCAACATTTCACTACTATACTAACTCTATTAGAGAACAAAAACTGTCTTTGGACTATCTTAAAGAATCAGTGTTTAAAGAGGATTAAACCTTGTAACCCAAGAGAATACTTGCAACACTAAATACTCATAACTCCATATGATCACCACTTCTCAATGTATGATCCAAATACTCAACATGAATATGTAATCCAACCCACACATGTAGAACCGTACTGGCTGTTGGAGTTCAGAGACAACAAATTGTCTTTTTCTTGAGAACAAGCCTAAATGGAGAGCAATGTGAAGGAAAATGCATACAATATGCATGTATAAGGTCCACCAATGTCCTGCACTAATCAATTTCCACCTGCAAGCATAAACTCCACCATATATTTGTTAAAACAAACTGACTGTCTTTATTGCCCTAATACAGTCCACCATCAATTTCTTAACTAGTCACTAGTAAGACTAGCTAAATGCATGCCAAGAGACCTGGAGATTGGAGTGCAGACCTAATCAACAACAAAAACATGAAATGAAAGCCTTCTCCTTCCATCCTACTAAAGAATAATGGTGTCTTTCAGAGGACAGAGGAGAAACTATACATTTTTCCTCAAAACCTAGCTTTTGGAGGGTTTAGAGTAGTTTTTCCAAATCGATTGGATACTCCCTCTACAAAAAATGTCAAGAAGGCAAACTAGACTCCAAAGAAAGGTTATTGAATGCATAAACAGATTTCACAACCTTCAAACCCTGTACTGACCGTACCGCACCGTACCAGATGACTGTCTTCCTCAAAAAGCAGAAAAAACACAATTTTCACTCCAAAAAAACTATCTTTTTCATTCCTCTCGGCATGTTTTATACAATCCAAAGTTTTTGGAAAGTTTTCTGACCTATCCACTTCCCATTCTATCCATACAACTACCCATGAAGGCAGTGAAACATTGGGAAATAGTATTTTCATACAAAAACTCCAAGTTTCTAAAAGAGAAATCCTAGAAAATAGGTCTTATCAAACACTCTAGTGGACTAGTCAAATAAAATGGACTAAGTCCTTATTACAAAGTATGAAAATGGCTTTCAAAGCCTTAGGGATAACCAAAATAACATGAAGACAAATAAATAGCCAACAAAATGACTAAACTAGGGAGCTCCTGCACCAAAAGTCGAAGGGAGTGACAATGTGCTAGTCTCATCAAGGATCTAGGTACATGGTTTTGGTCTCACTGTGCCCCCTCTCTATCTTGGCCAGAGCCACCACCTCTGCCCTAGAACTCTCAAATGTCAAAATAATTAGGAATCTTCTTGAGGATGAACTCACAATGGAGTTTCCTCAAGAAATATTTTGGCACCTCATTGTTGTTACATGGGCACAAATCAAACACCATGTACCATATATCCCAAAATTTTTAGGATATATCTTCATTCCTACACCAATGAATAGGGAAGCATTTACAAGTCTCTTCTAATCTTTGGATAGTTTTAGGATTGATAAATTGTGAGCATAATGCAAATTGTGTAATTTTTAGGTCCTTCACTTACATTTGTAAGACAATTTGTCAATATAGTATTGCTTACACCTCTACTTATATTCATGAAATTTGGTGATTTGGTTTGTCACCGATTCAATGTGAGAAACAATCATCTCTAATGACTTCATAAGCGCTCTCCAACGATCAGTGCTTGCACTTTGATTATTTAACATCTCAATTAGGGTTTGAAGATATTTTTTATTTTCTTCTATTTTCCCCAAATAGTTTTCATGCGTATCTCTTTTATGGTGAGGACGTGAAGGTGGGTGGTTTTGAATGTTTTAGGGGTTGTTTTGATGCTCCTCTGCTAGATTTGTGTTTTGTGCTAACTCATTGACTGTAAATTCAATATAAAAAACTAATCAAACATTGCAAAAGTTAAAAATTCTTTTCAAACCACAAAAATTAATCAAACCCTACCTTCCTCAGTTGCTAGACCCTCTACATTTGCTTCACAACATCTTCAGGAGCAGGTTTGGCAAGGTGACATATGAAAAGATCGATTACTCTTAGCACTTGGTTGATTTCTCCTTCTTACAATGCACTCGCACTCTTTCACTGAATTTTTCCTCCTTGAACTGTAGAAATGGTCGCAGACTTTCAGTTTTATATTTTTTTTTGCTTTTTGCAACATATAATGCGAGCACATTATAATGCGCTTGCATTATACCAAGCATGGGACCAAAAAGCCAGTGGTGACTTTTTAGTCCCACAACTTGGTGTAGTCACTCGAGCTCCCTAGGTCAACAAAAATTCTTCCATTTTTCCATGTTTCATGCTTGAAGAAGGTTATTGGGAAAAAAAAGTTATAGCACAGACTGAGTTACCTAAGCTTGATGAGGAGGGAAGAATAGTTTTGGATCCTAAGAAAATTCTTTAAACACACACCAAGAAGCTGAGCACAAGGGTAATCATAGAATATCTAATAAAATGGAAGAACTCTCTAGTTGAAGAAGCTACATGGGAGAATGAGGATTTTGTGCAAAAGCATCCACATTTGATCAATACTAAGAATAAAGATTCTCTGAAGAGGGGGCATGCTATGCCCTTAATCCTATAGTGTGTATAGGGTTATGAGTAGTTAGGTTGTGGCTACATTAACTATTAATTATGATATATGATCATTATAGTCAATTATAGGTTATTAGGTCAGCCTAGGGGTTATATTTAAGTATGTAAGTCAACCTAGCTTGCTACCAAGGCCTATTTAGGTATATATAGGAGCTAGTGGTAAGTTTGTGATCGTGATATTGTGAATTGTGTTCTCGTTGGAGATATTTGGAGGTTTGCCCCCTTGAATTGGCCTGTTATTTTCAATAATTATCAAGTATTTACATCATATTTCCTATTATATTTCTTTTTGTGAAATTTATTTCATTACAACAAGAACAATTAGAAACTACCATCTATTTACTTGGATTAGTGTGGCCATGTGACAAGTGAATAGATCACCAACTAGTTTAATTAATGACAACCTTTAAAAATAGTAACTAGTCACTAAATAAGTACAAAAGAAACAATTGATTCATGGGCAATTTTTTATCACAAGTCAACACAATAATAGAACATAAAAATGTAGGCACAAAGACAAAGATTTTGACCAAAGAAAAGACTTAGGTGTCTTCACATAAAGCTAAACAAAGTAGACCACCATTAACATAAATGAGGAGTTTGATAGAAACATGATAGAGAACCCTATTCAAAATATCTTAGATCAGTTATCAACATGAAGGGCAATAAAATAATGTCTAGAGAGCCATAATAAGGTATTCTCAGATTGGGTGCCAACAAATTCATCAAGCATCTTTATGCATCACTTGCATAGTAAAACTCTAGTCTTGTTCAATCATCTAGTGGCTTGAATGTGATCAACATATACCTAGTTCTTCACCCTTTGCCTTGAAATCAAGCCTCATTTTTCTTTTTAGCACAACTCCTTTCAATAATTATCCAAAAGACTAAGGTATAACAAATTCTACAAGGCACATCAATGTAGGACTAGGCCACACTAGATAGACTAAGGCCACATAGCATGACTATATCCTAGATTTGGCCACATGGTATGACCCTACCATCATAAATACTAATCTCTTATCATCTCTATCACAATATTCTAAACTTTGTAACATATGAACACCTAAGAGCTATTAGGAAAGGATATTTTTGTAAAACATTTTATTCCTTCCACATGCGAATGTGCAATTCAAGGGACAATGAACAATTCAAATGTCTCTCCAAAGAATGTATCTTCCTTTGTTGTAATGCATAAAAGCTATTCTTTAGGTAGCTCTATCCTTCCAAGCTCATCCTCTACTCATGGCTCTCCAACTTCCAAACAAAAAATAGATATAAATCAATAAATTCAACATTTTGAATGACACTCTAATGTATTATTAGTTCTTAAGAAAGATAATATAAGAATCATATTGTCTTTTAACTTTTTATCAATCTTTTTACTACCAAACCAATTACATGTTGTAACCTTTTAAGATAATATTTTCTTTTCATGCAAGCTATGTTGGAATGTGGATACTTTATCAAAATCTAGGGATTCTCATGGTTATTTATTAATAATAGAATTGTTACTGGAGATAGACTCCACAAGCTTGGCACTAATCCTAAGTTCAAGTGTGTGTTATGTGGAGAGCAAGAGGAAGATGTTAATCACTTATTGCTTCAATGTCCCTTTAGTATCTCATGTTGGAATGAGTGTGTGGAGAAACTCAATTGGGGTGCCCCCTACCTAATTCCCTATTGAACCTATTCAAGAGCTGGACAACATTGAATCAAGATGCCAAATTTGTGTGCTTATGGGAGGTCTGTCCCTCAATGCTAATATGGGGGATTTGGAAGGAGAGAAATTTTAATATTTTTAGAAAGGCCAGACATTTGATAGATAAGGTGCTAGAAGATTTGTCTTCAGCAATTGTAGAAATAGTAAATGTGAGAGTGAGGGCTACCATCTCAAGCAATACAAAATTCACTAACTGGGACACTTTAGGTCTCAAGGAATGGAAACAACTATAGCTACTAGGGACATGCTTCAATCCTATAGACAAATCAAATAATGACTTAAGAGCCTCAATCAAATGGTCGCCTTGCACTTTGTGATTCCTAAAATTAAACACTGATGGTGCCTGTAGAGGCAATCTAGGACCTTCAAGAATTGTTTGTATTATCAAGGATTTCGATGGAAATTTATTGGTAGCAGAGGTGACAAAAATTCTAATGTGAACAAACAATCAAGCAGAAGAATTCACCCTTCTCTACGAACTTAGATTGGCAATCTCAAATGAGGTTAAAAGCTTATGGATCGAAGGTGATTAATTGATTATAATAAATTCTCTTAAAAGAGGGAGGCCCTTAGGGCCAGATTATGTATTACAATAGGCTATCAACCTTCTGAGGAATTTTGAGAGGTTCAAGAACACCAGTGTTCACCCTCCGTTTTGCTATGCCACCCCTAGATGATCCCCATGGCTCCAATTCAGACTAGGTAGTCTAATCATGTTTTGTAATTGTTTTTGATGTTACTCGTTCTCATTACTACTCGTGGGTGGTCTCGTCATTTCAAATGTAAAGTCCAGGAATAAAATCCTTGTTTTTTCAAATCTTACTTTTTTAATATAGTATAAGTACTTGGCCACCTTTCTTCAAAAACAAAAAATTTCTTTTCATTAATTTCAAACTTTTTTATATAAAATATGAATTTCTATTAGGAAAAATAGTTTGGGGGTCTTACTACCCGTTAAGGTATTAAATGTTATTCATAAATTGTTAAACACTTTTGTTTTTTCATAGTTTACTCGGTAACGGGAAGTGAATGAAAAGAAGCTAAAATTTTCTTCCGTAGTTATGTAGATTGTTGTTGCTTTGAGCCAGTAAGCACACGGCCATAATATTCTTTACTAGCTGTTGCACAAAATTATGCGGTGTATAATTAATTTATCTCATATCTAACCGTAAAACTAAAATGCAAGAATATTCATAAAGAACTAATTGTAAATTTTGTGTTCCATGAAAGATGGAAATAACTTGTAGAACTATTGAGAAACAAATCAAACTGGAAACCTTCCAATCCCCTATTTAATGTGTTTATTGCATTAAGTTGGATGCCAACATAAAAAACTAAATGAGATTATAGGTGGTAAGCAATGGTTATTTTTACTTAGATTAAAACAATAAAAAATAAAAAAAAATAAAACATTTTTAAAATAGATAAATCCATAAAATCATAAAAATAAATAAACATTTTTAAATATATTAAATTTTATATATTAAAAATATTAATAATTAAAAATCTAAATTAATTATTTTAACATATTAATTTTTTATGCATTAAATTTCATAAAATACTAATAGACTAATTTTTAAATCTTTCTCCTTTTAATACTACCTACAACCTCCTTGCATTCATTTCATGTGGGCTTCACTTTAAAATATTATGAACCTTTTGATATTTTTGTGTGGTTGTATTTGATATTCATACAAATGTTTTTTTATCATAAATGAATTCGTATCTTATTTAGTAACCCATGTCATTTTAATAGTGCTTGCCATCTGCGAGTACTATTGCAATGAGTTCGCACTTATCTAGTTATTAATCTATTGATTGTAAACCAATCAAAAGACATGATTATTTTTCTTGTTAGGCAAATTTGATTTAAATTTGTACCTTTCCTATGTCAACATGATAAATTTTTAAGAAAAAATGATTTATCTATATTGTCATTGGCTTCTTCTCTGCATATTGTCAGAGAGTGCAACAAAAAACTATAAATGTGGAGAGAATTTTTGTTTGAGGGGAGGATGTGACAAGTAAACAAATTATGAACACAAATTTTGTGTCCCACTAGTTAAGTCATGCCTAAATGGATGGCCATAATTATGAGAAGGAAGATTCTATCAGTTTTTATGAATTTAAAACTTAAAAATTACTTTTTGTCAAAGGACAAAGTTATAATATTTGTAAAGTTTAGTTTTATAGTTAAGAAAATATTTGTGTTATTTAATAAGCTTTGTAAAGTTTAGTTTTATAGCTAAGTAATATTTTAGTGCTATTTTATTTTTACTAAATCAAATTATTTTTGAGATTTCAATTTTATTTATCCGAGTTACAAATTTGAAATGATAAACAATTCTTTATCTTTAGAAAAAAATATTATTAAACCACAATATTAGATTAGTACTTACTATTATTACTTAAACACAAAATTAAGTGACTAAAATAAAATATTGTAGTGATTAATTATGAATATGTTATTGTTATTATATTGTGCAATTATTCTTCAAACTGACTATATTTTAATGCATTTTAAATTGTAATAATATTCAATATTATTACATTTTAATATCTTAGCAAACATTTCAAATCTCTCCACACTCAACTAGGGTTAGGATTCTACACATTTTATTTTATGAAATTAGATTATTTTTGGGATTTCAATTGTAATAGTATTCAATATTATTACATTTTAATATCTTAGCAAACATTTCAAATCTCTCCACACCCAACTAGGGTTAGGATTCTACACATTTTATTTTATGAAATTAGATTATTTTTGGGATTTCAATTTTATTTACTCAAGAGTTAAAAATCTACAGTATCACGAAAAATATTTTTCCATATTATTACATTTTATATTTTATTCGCATTTTAAACATATACATTTTCAACTCCTATAATTTTCTATTATTCAAATCTTTAAGAAAATGTTAAAAAATTTATTATTACAATCAAATTTAAATATAATCTTAAAAAATTACAATTTAAAATAAATAAACCAGGAAGCATTCGACCTAAGTATGGCATAATTCCAAGCTTTAAAGGAGCCACAATTGCAATGTGAATGAAGTCTCATGTTTTCAAAGATTAAAAATATATAAAAAAATAGAACCGCAGAGCATCACAACAAAAGAGTGACAATAGCCTTAAAACATTGGGACAATCACAACAAAAGAGTGACAATAGCCTTAAAACATTGGGACAATTTAAAAAATATAGAACTGCAGAGCATGACAAGGTTATTATCAGTTTTATATTGTTTCCTGCCTTCACAACGCAAACGCATATCTATTGTTTTTTTTTTTATCATTTTATAAGGCTGCTTGCATAACACCTATATCAATATGTAGATTGAAAAGACAATTTGTAAACTATTTGCTATCCATGTGTACATTTTTATTAAATAAGCAGTTTTAAATTATTCACTGAAGAGTGAAATGTAATTCAACTTAAATAGAGGTCTTCTCTTAGGAACAATTGTGATAACATGAATCCACATATCCTTGTCATGTTGAACTTAACACAAATCTAGGTCAATTTTATTCTGGGCTTTGTGCCTAAATACACAATTGTTTGAAAATTCATGTTCTCATAGTTGCTAAATCTACCAAATTAACATAGTGAAGTTTGGACCTAGGATTGCTTCATAATCAAATTTGAAGATCCTTGGCATCCAAATATCTAACATGTTTGTCGCTAGGGTCTTGTAGACTCATCTATATGATTAGATTTTGGTTTACTAGTGATTTTAAGTCCACTATTACATAATCTTCATGTTTGGATTCAAGTAAAGAACTCATAGAGAATTAAGTGTTACTATGTGATTAGCCTATTTCATGCATACCACCATGACCTATTCTCTACATTACACATAAACTATGACTTGATTAAAATTTAACAACTTATCCATGTTTTAAAATCTATTTTGAGGCCCATTTAAGTTCAAAATGATTGGATTGGCTAGAGTGAACAATATTTATTTAAATGGGACTTAGAAGTTGATTATAGAACTAAATGAAGAACATGATTGGGTTGCCTTAATATTATATGAATGGGATGGTAGATAACCAATCAGACACAAACATGCTTATAACATTCAATTAGCACCATATATTAGAGAAGGTGGAATTACATATACATGATTTGAAAATAAATGTTATCCTACAAAATTGAATGTCACAAGATCCTCTATTCTTATGGCAATGGACTTGAAACTGTCCAAGCCTTTATTTTTCAAGTCTTCATGTTGGAAGTAGATGATAATGCAAGTGGGTAAGTTTATTGATTTCTCTAATCTAAAATGATCAGGTTTCTAATTGATACTCATGATTATAGATTATCCTATACCATTTATTATCTCATCTACCCATAATGATCAAGCTTGTTGCCTCTATGACCCAAATACTTCTATAAAAGGAGGATTATTTGTCATATGAGGTAGCTATAAAAATCATTTTTATTAAGTTATGTTGTTTCAAAATTCTATCTTGTAGTTCCACTATGTGAGACAAATCGATGCATTAAAAGATTAATAGATAAGTTTCTTTGAAATGTCAAGTACTGTTGAAAGGCATCATTATTGGAACAAGAGTATAACAAGTCAGCTCATCGTTACACAGAAGAGGAGGTCAACAGAAATTGCTACGGTCATAGTATTTAATATAGAAATATTGACTAGAATGGGTGATCTATTTCCAGTTGGCGTTGCTTGCCCCACAAGCTGCGGGAAATCACTGAGAAGGCAGGCATCTGCTAAGTGCTTATTCAACCTATACAATGAATATGTGACACTTCATACACACTGATGTATGTGACACTTAATACAAGAAGTCATGTTTCTCTGCCAGCAATTGGGTCGCATGGCAATGGTGATCGTATTTGATTCAAAGTCGACAGTAATGATAACATCTTAATATATGTTTCTTTTTCCGGGACAGAAGCGGACGTAGCAGGCGGGAAAACAGAAAAACGGCGGATTTTTAAGCAAACGATTTTCCCGCTCTTTTTTTCCCGGACGGAAGCGGACGTAGCAAGCCGGAAAAGAGGAAAAACGGCGGATTTTAAAGCAACCTAACAGCCAGTATGACGATTTTCCGAGAAGCCTATCGGCTAATTAAATCATAGATCAAAGCTTGTCAAATATAAGGGTATTGAGCTTTTATTTTTTCATATCTGTTGGCTTGTTTTCCAAACAATACAACGGCATTTGATACTTTAAAATTTAACAGAAATGTAGTTCTTTACTCGTTTGTCAGTCCACAGTTGGCAATGCTATTTTCTTATTGTTTGGTGTTTTGTCATACACGAGTGTTGGTACTGTAATGTGAATAAATGCAAAATTTAAATGTAGTATATAAATGTGGGCATCAAAGATCTATTTGCAAATATCTAGAATTTTCGTCTTCTTGTTGACCTAGAAATTCAACTAACTTACTATGGGGAAGTGATCTTGTAACTCACGATAATGATTTGACACTTCACAAATGGTGGTGTTTACAAACACCTTTTGAGAATTTGTTGAATCACAAGGTTCGTATTCTCCTAGGTTAAATCCCTAGCAGACCTAGGATGATGTGCTCTAATAAATTTGCTATGGTGCTTTCATAAATACTCTATCAATCAAACCCTAATGTGCTCTAATGAATACTCTAATGAATCTACTATGGTGCTCTCATAAATACTCTATCAATCAAACCCTAATGAGATCTAATAATTTTTTCTAATAAATTTGCTATGGTACTCTCATAAATACTCTATCAATCAAACCCTAACGTGCTCCGTTTGATAACTCCTAGACATCATTTTCAAAAGAATGAGGGAATGAGGGAATGACTTTAAATACGACCAAGATTACAAGTTAATAACATGTGTGTAAATCAACTCCCAATGGCTAGTAAATTTTGAATTTAAAAAAAGAAACGGATTAAATCCACAAATGCGTAAGTGTTTAGATTTTCACAGTCCATAATATTATATTTGAATGCTTCTGGATTTAACTATGTAATACTTATAATTTTGTGTTTCACGATTTAACTGTGTGCTAGTTTTTTGCTCAATGTTTTGGATCACACTCCATGATCCATCATCAAGAGAGTAGAGAGCAAGAGAATAAAAAAATATATATTCTCTTGCTCTCTACTCTCCTAATGATGGATCATGGAGTGTGATCCGAAACATTTATGAAAAAACTAGCACACAGTTAAATCTTGAAACACATAAGTACAATATTATGGACTGTGGAAATTTGATGTCTACTATGTAATACTTTTTTTTTTCCAATCAATGTTTCAGAGCGATCTATCATCTGAATATAAAACCAAAAAAGACAATGTAAAATGGTAAATTGCAAACCGCAACTAACTATGTTAAATTGCAGACCCAACTAATAAACTTTCATTATTACAATTATATAAATCTAATAAAATAATGTAAAACTGTTATAATGAATTGTTGTGTAATTATGAATGAAATTAACATGGAATGGTTAACTTGTGGTGCAATAGTGTAAAAATTGGCTAGCCAAAGTATGTGATGATTATCGATTGGGTATTGTAGGGGTTTGACAATCATCACTTGGAATTCATCACACGCACTATGCTTCTACAAAGGTGCCACATTGTTGGCAAAAAAATAGGGGAAGGGCAGAATGCTGTTCTTCCAAAAAAAATGCTACAGCAATAATGAACAGCAAAAACAAATGCAAACGTAGGGAGAAACCAAACACAGAAGGACAGCAATATATCTTTATATATATTCCTTTTTCTATATTACATTCAAACTTCAATACACATTACAGATTCAGAGTTGCTACTCTGTTTTCATACTCTGCCCCAGTCCCTGGAGCTGCACACTTTATATTTGGAGCTGCCTGTGCGAACTCCGTAGCTGTCTACTGTTCCTGCTGCAACATTCCTCTCTGCTGTTCTCCTTCTGTTGTTCTCTCCTGGAACTTTCTAATTCCTCTGCTGCAACAGGATGTTCTCTAACATTCTCTACTATATCTTTTTCCCTCCTTCTTGTCTCTTCTACATACACAACAAAAAATGGGCGCTCAACCTCTTTCAAATTCAAATACACCTACCTCATTAATTTCTGGCAGGCCAACGGTGCTGGAGTCTGATGCGGGGGCAGTCAGCATTAATTGGATACTAACGGAGGATTAATATTTCCAACACTCCCCCTTAATCTGAAGTCAAACATCAATCAGCAATCTTCATTCCAGAACTGATCTCCGGAGATATACATTTGCTTTTGCCTTTCCGGAGCAGATTTTTGGAGCTCTTTCTGTTGTGCTGCAACATCTCCGGAGCTTCCCTCTACATCTCCGGAGCTCCTAGTCTGCATCTCTGGAGCTGACTTCCCTTTTCAGCGTCTCCGGAGCATCTCCAGGGTTGACTCTCTGCAACTCCAGAGTTCCTTTTCTACATCTCTGGAGCACCTCTGGAGCTACACATACATTCCAGAGTTGAATCTCTGGAGCTCTCCTGCTGTCTTTCCAGATCTGAACCTCCGGAGCTGTCTTCCTTGTAGGACTGCGCACCTCCGTAGCTATCCTCTTTCCAGGGCTACACAACTCCGGAGCTATCCACAATGCCTAGTCTATCTCTTAGGCATTCAAAGGAATCTTTCGGCAATGCTTTTGTGAAAATGTCAGCGAGCTGCTGCTTGGATCTGCAATACTGCATCTCAATTTCTCCTCGTTCTACCAACTCTCTTATGAAGTGATAACTGATCTCAATGTGCTTGCTTCGTCTGTGGAAGACTGGATTCTTTGTCAGAGCTATTGATGAAACATTGTTACAATGAATGGTTGTACCATCTTCTTGCTGCTCATATAAGTCTGCAAGGATTCTTCTCAACCAAATAGCCAGAGAAGCTACTGCATTTACTACAATATACTCAGCTTCTGCTGTAGAGAGAGAGACAATGGGCTGCTTCTTGGATGCCCATGATATCATACCTGAACCCATGTGAAATACATAGCTGGATGTACTCTTTCGGTCATCAACATTTCCTGCCCAATCACTATCTGTGAAACCAGCCAACTTAAACTCATTAGAAACATCATACAAAATGCCATAACCTATTGTGCCATTGACATACCTCAGGATCCTCTTTCCTGCTTGCCAATGTGTGTCCTTAGGCTTCTCCATGAACCTAGAAATCAGGCTTACAACATACATCAAATCAGGCCTAGTTGCTGTCAAGTACATGAGGCTTCCAACCATACTCTTATAGAGGGTTGGGTTTACTTCTCTGCTGCTGTCCTCTTTACTCAACTTCAGACCTATGGCTGTTGGTGTAGAGGCAGGTTTACTGTTGTCCATCTTAAACCTTTTCACAATCTGTTTGGCATAGTTAGTTTGTGAAATAAATATGCCATGCTCTGTTTGCTTGACCTCAATGCCGAGGAAAAACTTCAACAGACCTAAGTCTGTCATCTCAAACTCATTCTTCATTGCCTCTTTGAAATCAGTAATGAAAAGATCACTATTTCCAGTAAAAATTAGATCATCTACATAAAAAATAGCAATCAAAATTTTGCCTTCGGCTACTTTGATGTAGAGAGTGGGCTCACTGCTGCTTTTGCTAAAGCCATTGCTCGCCAAATATGAGTCAATCCTACTGTACCATGCCCTAGGTGCTTGTTTCAGCCCATAGAGGGCTTTCTGGAGCCTGTATACTATATCCTCTTGCCCTGGGACTTCATAGCCAGGTGGCTGCTCCACATACACTTCCTCTTTCAGCACTTCGTTCAAGAAGGCTGACTTTACATCCATCTGAAACACCTTCCATCTATGTTGGGCTGCTATTGCTATGACTACCCGAACAGTTTCTAACCTTGCAACTGGTGCATAGGTCTCATCATAATCTCTTCTAGGCTGTTGTTTGTACCCTTTGACAACCAGCCTTGCCTTATGTCTTTCTATCTTTCCTTCAGTAGTAGACTTGGTCTTATAGACCCACTTAACTCCAATCACTTGTTTACCCTTGGGTAAATCAGTTAGCTGCCATGTGTTATTCCTCACTATGGCATCCAATTCCTCATCCATGGCCTTACACCATTTCTCCTCTTTCACAGCTTCTTCAAAGTAGATTGGATCACTAGAAGAAAACAATGCAAAATTTAAATCTTCATCATCATCAGCATACCTGGTGCTGTCATAAATCTCCTTCACACTCTTTGTCCTCCGTGGCATCATTGATGCAAGTGTGGGATCTGAATTACCTCGAGAACTGCTGCAGTTCTGATGACCTCCGGAGCTACTATTATAACGTCCTTCGGAGCTGCTGATCTCCGGAGTTGCAATGTTATTGTCTACCTCCGGAGCTACTGTGCTGAGCATCTGCAGAGCTGCTGTTTTTGAGAGCTCTACGGTAGTTTCTCCTCGAGCTGCTACTCTCCGTAGCTCCTCCGGAGTTGTTGTCCTCTGGAGCTTCTTCATCTTCAAGGGGTATTGTGACTGAAATACCCGTGGTGTTGTCCACCATTCCATCCCATGCTTCATTCTCAATGAATTCAACGTCTCTGCTGATCACAAGTTTTTTGGTGATGGGATTAAACAACCTAAAGGCTTGTGATTCTTCACTATAGCCTGTGAAGATACATTTCTCACCTTTATCATCAAATTTTTGCCTCTTCTCTTTAGGTATGAATGCATATGCCACACACCCAAAAATTCTTAGGTGCTCAACTGTCCATTTGCTATTTATCCACGCCTCTTGTGGAATCCTATCACGAATGGCCTTTGTAGGACACCTATTCAATAGGTACACCGCTGTTGCTACAACTTCACCCCAATAATCATTTGACAGTCCCTTTTCCTTCAGCATGCTTGCTGCCATCTCTGTGATGGTTCTATTTTTTCTTTTAGCTCCTCCATTTTGTTGTGGAGTATACCTAGTTGTGAACTGTTTATGAATGCCTTCATACTTGCAAAAATTTAGAAATTGTTTAGAGATATACTCTCCCCCTCTATCTGTTCTTAGGGCCTTGATATGGTGGCCACTCTGCTTTTCAGCTGATGCCTTAAACTCCTTAAATTTCTCAAAGGCCTCTGATTTGTTTTTCAAGAAATAAATCTATATTTTTCTACTATAATTATCAATGAAGATCATGAAATATACATTCCCACCTAATGTGGGAGTTTTCATAGGGCCACATAAATCTAAATGCACCAACTCCAAAGGAGCTTTTGCCCTTCTAGAATACCCTGATTGAAAGGGTTGTCTATGCTGCTTTCTTAGAATGCAGGCTTCACATTTTCCATCAGGCTCTACAATATTCGGTAGCCCTCTAACCATGCCTTTCCTAGATAGTAAACTCAAACCAGAAAAGCTTAAGTGCCCATACCTCGAATGCTAGAGTTTGGATGGGTCTTTGATGACTGTCTTGAAGGCGGTTTGCTGTCCCACTACTGTGAGCACCAGAGATAGTGCAGGAAACTGCGCTAGAGATAGCGCCGGAGATAGCGCTGGAGATGGTGCCAGAGTCAGCGACAGAGGAAACATGCTATTTCTCGTCATCTGCACTGCTGCAATGACCTTGTTGCTACCTCCTCTATCAAATATGGTGCACCCTCCGTTTTCCATCATGATTCTATAACCGTTTTGGACCATCTCTCCAATGCTTAGTAGGTTATGCTTTATGCCAGGGGCATAATAGACATCATGGATATGCATTTTCTCACCTTGCTTGCTAAGGACTGTGATGATGCCTCTTCCTATGACAGGAACCTTTTGGCTATTCCCCATCATGATTTCAGATTTGACATTTCTGTCAATGGAGGCAAACAAGTTTTCATTACCACTCATGTGATTGCTACACCCGCTGTCCAAATACCAGACTTTAGGGCTGCTCTTCTCAGCAAGGTTGTACACTATAAATACCTTGGACTATTTCTCATTTTTAGCCCAATTCTCATTTGCTACATTAGCATTTTGGCCTCCATGGTCTTGCTATTTCTTTCTACACTCACTAGCATAATGGTCAAATTTATGACAGTAATAACATTGAATATTACTCTTGTCATACCTCTGATTAGAACTGCTGTTCTTCTTCATTCCTTGATAGTTTGGCTGTGAGTTGCTTGCCTCTTCTTGGCTGTTTGAAACTCCTTTTCTGGAGTTGTTTCTTCCTCTACCTCTTTGACCTTTACCTCTACTATTCCTTCCTCTTCCCCAACCTCTTGCATTGGTCTGAGCCTTGAAAGCTTGCTCAAGGGAAGGAGCGGATCTATTCAACCACTGCTCACGGCTTTGTAGAGAGCCCATCAACTCATCCACTGTCATCTTGGACAGATCCTTTGTCTCTTCAATGGTTATTACTATAGGGTCAAATCTGGAAGGTAGACTCCTTAGGATTTTCTCAACAATCCTTTGTTCATCCATGGTTTCTCCATTTATCCTTAGCTAATTTAGCATAGTAGAAACCCTGGTGTGAAAGTCTGAAATAGACTCACTCTCCTTCATCTGAAGCATCTCAAAATCTCTTCTAAACAGCTGGAGCTTGACTGACCTCACTTTGCCAGTTCCCTTGTAGTTGTTCTACAAAATATCCCAAGCCTGTTTAGAGTAGTTTGCTACTGCAATGCGGGGGAAAATAGCCTCTGTCAAGGCTGCCTCAACTAGACTGAGGGCTTTTGCGTCTCTCATCCTTGTCTCCTTCAACTAGTTTCTTTGAGCATTCGTAAGAGCTGTATAGGCTACTGGGTTGGTAGTGTCTATGAACCCATTAGTGACCAAATCCCATAGGTCATTCGCAATCAGAATAGTCTTCATATTTTTAGACCAAATATCATAGTTCTGCCCATCAAAACTTGGTGGCTGCTGCCATCCTTTGCTGTCCCCTCCTGCCATGAATGCCTAGACAAACTAGGGCTTATAGAATACCCACACAAACTTGACTGCCCAGAAAAATAGGGCTCTGATACCAATTGTTGGCAGAAAAATAGGGGAAGGGCAGAATGTTGTTCTTCCAAAAAACAATGCTACATCAATAATAAATAGCAAAAACAAATGCAAACACAGGGAGAAACCAGACACAGAAGGACAACAATATATCTTTATATATATTCCTTTTTCTATATTACATTCAAACTTCAATACACATTACAGATTTAGAGCTGCTGCTCTATTTTCATACTCTGCCCCAGTCCCTGGAGCTGCACACTTTATATCCGGAGCTGCCTGTGCGAACTCTGTAGCTGTCTACTGTTGCTACTGCAACATTCCTCTCTGCTGTTCTCTCCTGGAACCTTCTAATTCCTCTGCTGCTACAGGATGTTCTCTAACATTCTCTACTATATCTTTTTCCCTCCTTGTCTCTTCTACATACACAACAAAAAATGGGCACTCAACCTCTTTCAAATTCAAATCCACCTACCTCATTAATTTCTGGCAGGCCAACGGTGCTGGAGTCTGATGCGGGGGCAGTCAGCATTAATTGGATACTGACAGAGGATTAATATTTCCAACACACATAATGTGGCCAATGCTTTGGCAATGATTCAAAATTTCATCGTTGTTCTCTTAAAAACCGTGTAATATTATGTCGTATGTTCTTTTTGGTCCTTCCTGTAAGGACGGTGATATTTAGATTCGTTACAATTTTTACTCAGGTCTCTGAGAAGCCCACTCAATCTTCTGAGCTGAGAATAAAATCTAGTCATGAGAAAAAAGATAGTCTCATAGGTGTCCGGACCTTCGTAAGTTCACACTGCAAGAGTTTTATGAGGGCTACCGTTCTATTTTTCATTCAGATCTAGAATTTCCTCTCGAATCAATACTTTGTCTCTATTCTTTCAATTTAGTGAAAGAGGATTCAAATGGTGAAGAACATTACAATCAATTGCAAGGGCCTCCTGTTGCACAGATTTCAGATTTGGCTAACCCAAATCTGGAATATCCTCTCCAATCAATAACTTTTCTCAATGCAGTGAAAGAGCATCTAGATGGTAAAGAACATTACAATCAATTGCAAGGGCCTCTTATTGCAGAGATTTCAGATTTGGCTAACCCAAATCAGGAATCTCCTCTCCAATCAATAACTTTTCTCAATGCAGTGAAAGAGCATCAAGATGGTAAAGAACATTACAATCAATTGCAAGGGCCTCCTGTTGCAGAGATTTCAGATTTCGCTAACCCAGAAAGATTGATCGGTTGTATCAGTAACATGTTAAAGTATATTTTGTGCTTTCTATTAGCTAATTCAAATTCATCTCTTTGCATATTTTTGTGTTCTACTTTTCTTTATCTTATACAAAAGAAAAGGGTGATATTTTATAGATTAAGGGTATTATTAGGTCATTTATTTAAAACAATGCTATACTTCTATATTGATTGGTGATTATTTCTTTTTATAGGGTGATAGTTTACAGATTTAGGGTATTATTAGGTCATTTATTCAAAACAATGCTAAACTTCTGTATTAATTAGTGATTATTTCTTTTTCAGCCCAAATAGTTAGATTAAGAATCACAACGCAGGTATATCATTCTTCCCTTTTTTAATTTTAAAAGTGTCTGTTATGTCTTTTGGTTTGGCTACTGTACTCCTAATGGATGTGTTTCTTGGGTTTGTGCTCTATATGTAATAGAGGTGTGAGATATCCCACTCCCTAAAGGGTAATGATTTTCTATTACCCGAGTACTGGTTTTTTAAATCTTCTATTTTAGGTCACTATATAGAGTACTCCTAATTGATATGTTTCTCTGCTTGGGTTTGTGCTCTAAATGTAAAAGAGGTGTGAGATATCCCACTCTATTTTAGGTCACTATTTATTGGATAGAAATGAAATTTGTGTAGATGAAAATGGAGGAGTAGAGAATGTTAAGTAGCCTCCTCATTATCAGATAAGGAAGATAGGAAACACTCCCAGATCTGTAAGGGATTATCTGAGATTTGCAAGAAGCGGGGTTAAAAGTCACCTTCGCCAATACAATGCATGTATGTAATGCTAACATTTCATTACATATTCTATCTTGTCTTTCCTTTAACAGTAATGTATGTTTCCTATAGGATAAGGAAGATAGGAAACACTCCCAGATCTGAAAGGGATTATCTAAGATTTGTAAGAAGCGGGGTTAAAAGTCACCTTCACCAATATAATGCATGTATGTAACGCTAACATTTCATTACATATTCTATCTTGTCTTTCCTTTAACGCTAACATTTCATTACATATGGGAAAAGAAGGAAGTATCTGCGCCAGAGGAGTCCAGTTAGGCCACCACCTTCTCAGCGTGAATCAAAGTAGAAGAAGGCTTGGGTGGTGAGATGCTGCAGGTGTACATCGAGATCTAAGTTTCAGGAGGTTCCCATGCTTATTATTTTGTGCCTGAAGGGCCATCGGTGTGAAACAGCCCTCGGGGAAACCCCATGAAGTTATACCGATCAATGGTGTCAAACTGACAGAAGGAACATCGGTGTTGAATGGTCCAAGTCCCACCATAGTCACATAGTGCATCAGTTTTTTAGTAAAAGGATGTTAGTTTTTGCTGACGTTGACGATCAAGGTCTTTTTGATAGGCGTGGCATTGAAGGATGCATGATCAACGATCTCCAGTTCCACCGCCAATGATCAACAATCTCCAATTCCACCGCCAAACAAATTTTTTATTTATTTTTGTTATGCATAATAAAAATTGCATGCGCAGTTACATAGACATAGGTTTATTTTTGCACGAGAGTTAAAATTGTAAAATTGTTTTTAACGCAGTGCATGTGCATTGCATGTTTTGTTTTGCTGTTAGCTTCAGCTTATTTTTAGTTAATCTCCTTATATATTTTCACCAAACTCTGTTTGCTGAAGGATGTAATAAAACAATATTAATATTGTAATTGCTATTAGCAGTGTGTAATTTATGATCGCTGTTTCAACAGCAGATTGAAGAATTTTCTGAGTGAATAAAACCAGTCTATTTTTCTTTATTTTTTGAAATGTTGATCGCTCATTACTTGAGCAGTATATGAATAAGATTTTAATGTTTAAGCTCAGTATGGTGTAAGTGCATTAGTTTCAAAATCTTCAATTGGTATCAGAGCAGGTTGCAGAGGCTTTTTTTTTTGTAGGCAATAGGCTACAAGTTCTCTCCAAGAATTATCAAAATGGCAAATGGTGGCAACAACTTTCTATTCCAGCTTCTGTTGTTTACCGGAGACAACTACGAATACTGGAGTATAAAGGTGAAGACCCTACTATTATCCCAAGATCTCTGGGAATTAGTAGAAGGAGGATACATAGAACCTGTAGACCAAAATGCTTTAAATGCATTAACAGCAAATCAATGAACTCAATTGAAAGAAGAGAAGAAAAAAGACAATCGAGCTCTCTATACCATCCAATCCGCATTGGATATGTCAATTTTCCCCCCTATAGCTAGTATGACAAAGTCAAAGGATGCATGGGAGGCCCTACAAACTGCATACCAAGGATCTGACAAAGTAAAATTGGTAAGACTTCAAATCGTTCGAAGAGATTTTGAAAATTTAAGGATGAAAGAAGCTGAGTCTATTCAAGAGTTTATCACTAGGGCTCAAAGTATTGTGAACCATCTTAAAACTCAAGGGGAAACTGTCACAGAGCAAAAAAATGTAGAAAAGATTTTGAGATCCCTTCCTCCAAAATTTGATCCAGTGGTCATAGCCATTGAAGAAAGTAAAGATCTAACCACATTCAAAGTTGCAGAGTTGATAGGTTCTTTGCAATCTCATGAGGACCGTATGCAGCATTCTACGGAGAGTTTTGTACAAGCTTTCCAGTCTACAGTTGAAGAAAAATCTACAACCCCTTTTTCTCCATCAAATAAGTCTCAATGGGAGCCTTCTACTAGTAGAGGACGCGGTAGAGGAATAGGAAGAAGTTCTATGGATTGGAGAGGCATTCAATGCAGATATTGTGAAAGGTATGGACACTATGAATCTGAATGTAGAAAGAAAAAATTTGATTTGAATCAGTCAAGAGCCAACTATACTGAAGAGTCTTTTGAAGATGTAAAGCACTCCACCTTTTTTACTTGCAATTTGGCAAAGAACCTCAAAAGGATGTGTTGTTCCTGGATAGCGGTTGCTCCAATCATATGACAAGTAAATCTGATCTCTTTGTCAAATTAGATGACTCTGTGAGAAGTCAAGTAAAATTTGGTGATGATAAAGAGGTTGATGTAATGGGAAAAGGTACCCTTGCAATAAAAAGTAAGCAAGGAGAAACTACTTTTATTCATGACACTTTGCATGTGCCCAAATTATAGCATAATCTTTTAAGTATTGGGCAGCTTGTAACAAAAAATTATAAGGTTGTGTTTGAGGATAACTACTGCAAAATATTTGATAAATCAGCTAACCATCATCTTGTAGCAAAGGCTTGTATGATAGAAAATAGATTATTTCCTCTCACATTAGTGTCCACTAAGATGCATGCCCTCAAGGCAACCACAGATGATTCGTGGTTATGGCAACAACGGTATGGTCATTTGAACTTTCAAGGATTAAGTTTGCTTCATAAGAAGGATATGGTGAGAGGACTTCCTAAAATCCAGGCAAAAGAAGAAGTTTGTTCAGGGTGTGCACTTGGCAAGCAGCATTGAGACAGTTTTCCAATGAATAAATCATGGAGGGCAAAATCTCCTCTAGAGCTTGTGCATAGTGACATTTGTGGTGACATGCAAGAGGAATCTTTGGGTAAGAATATTTATTTTTTGACATTTATTGATGATTTCTCACGCCACACATGGGTTTATTTTCTTAAGTAGAAATCTGAGGCATTTAAATGCTTCAAGCATTTTAAGGCTATGGCAGAAAAAGAAAGCGAGTATTCTCTAAAAGTACTCAGAACAGATAGAGGGGGAGAATTCACTTCTAAAGAGTTTGCTGATTTTTGTAACACTCATGGTATCCAGAGACAGCTCACGACAGCTTATACTCCTCAGCAAAATGGTATTGCAGAAAGGAAGAACCGTACCATTATGGAGATGGCACGAAGTATGTTGCAGTCCAAAAACCTTCCTAATTCCTATTGGGGAGTTGCAATAGCAACCATAGTTTATATTTTGAATCGAAGCCCAACAAAATTGCTTCAGAATATCACTCCAAAGGAAGCTTGGAGTGGACACAAGCCCTCAGTAGGTCACTTTCGTGTATTTGGTTGCCCGGCATATGTTCATGTTCCAGTTCAGAAGCAGAAGAAGTTGGATGTAAAATCCCAATTTTGTATCTTTGTGGGCTATTCAGATTCCACAAAAGGATATAAATTCTACAACCCTAACACAAAGCAATGGATTATTAGTCAGGATGTGGTTTTTGATGAAGGGGGAGTATGGCAATGGCAAAAAGCAGTTCAGCAAACTACACCAATCATCATGGGTATTGAAGATGATCAAGTTCCTCCTCTCCCCACAAGCTCAAGTGGAAGTTCAAGCTTAAGTCCACCAAGTTTACCAAGTTCCTCTTCAGGTGTTAGTTTCAGTCCAACATCAAGTCCAAGCTCTTAAAGAAAAGTGCAGCGTTTAAATGAAATTTATCAGAGTACAAATATTGATCCAGTTGTTAATTTTGCTTTGTTTGGTTCCATTCAAGTTGAACCTTCTGTGTATGAAGAAGCTGTGAAAGAAAAATGTTTGTCACTTTCAAAGATTGGTTAGGCATCATCCCCGTTGATCATCCAGGGGGAGATTGAAGGATGCATGATCAACAATCTCCAGTTCCACCGCCAATGATCAACAATCTCCAATTCCACCGCCAAACAAGTTTTTTATTTATTTTTGTTATGCATAATAAAAACTGCATGCGCAGTTACATAGACATAGGTTTATTTTTGAATGAGAGTTAAAATTGTTTTTAATGCAGTGCATGTGCATTGCATGTTTTTTTTTGCTGTTAGCTTCAGCTTATTTTTAGTTAATCTCCTTATATATTTTCACCAAACTCTATTTGTTGAAGGATGTAATAAAACAATATTAATATTGTAATCGCTATTAGCAGTGTGTAATTTCTGATTGCTGTTTCAACAGCAGATTGAAGAATTTTCTTAGTGAATAAAACCAGTCTATTTTTCTTTATTTTTTGAAATGTTGATCGCTCATTACTTGAGCAGTATATGAATAAGATTTTAATGGTTAAGCTCAGTATAGTGTAAGTGCATTAGTTTCAAAATCTTCAGGCATGTAGAGCCTTACATCGGGAAGACTAATGAGATCGGGGAGGCTCTCTTCATGATGGCCGATGAAGTATGTCTTACCGATGGGAGGCTTTTCTGAGGGAAGGTCTGTTAGCATCAAATGTCAGAGTTAGGGTGTTCTGAAAGGCAATTAGAGGGTTTCCGTGTTCTTTTTCTCCTTATAGGCTTGTACTGAGGTTGGTTGGTAGGTTCCAATCAGGAGAATCCACCTGCCCCTTGGGAGTTATTGCTCCTGTGTGGGATACTGGTTGCATGGCAAGTTTTTACTGCTCCAGCTGTTGTGCCTCTAGGGACAATGGTCTAAGCTAGTCTTGGGTGTTTAGGCTTTTGTAGACAGGGGCTTTTGAGCCATTTTTATGTTTCTTTTGGCCGTTGGAGGGCCCCTTTTGTTTTTGCAGCCATCTCTGGCCTTGACTTCGAATTTGCCATTTTGTACTTCTGATTTTATTTTAATTTATGGGTGGTCTCCACCTTTTTCTCAAAAAAATAAAAATAAAAATAAAAATAAATGTATGTCCACTTTAAAAGCAGAAGAAACAAAGCAGATGGCTCAAGAAGAATAGAGGCATAGAAGTCTGTCAGGAATGTCTGGTCATAAAGATTCATTTAAAACACAGTTTTGTTGAAAATTTTGGACACAAGAGCTAGTGAGAACTGCTCTGTTGCTATATGTTGATTTAAGACTTGATTTTGTATGCTGGACAAAGGATTTGATACATATATGTGATTTGAAACCTTTTTGAAGTTAAAAGATTTTATTTATGACCACCTATATGCTAACAGATAAATGTTGTTGAAAAAATTTCATCATCTCTCTTCATTATTGCTCGATCATGATATCTAAATTCGATGTTTTAATTACCAGTTGGTGAGATGTAATTGCACAATTCATTATATATATATATATATATATATGCAAATAGATTTTTTTAAAACAAATTAATGTGTATTCTATATATATTGGTATTGGTGAAATTTGTACATATCTCATTTTCCATTTAGTTTTGTGTTTATTTAGAGGAAACCTGTTGATATATGTATATATGGACAAATAATGCAATTTACTGTGAAGTTGGGCTCATTCTATTAATCTTTTATTCATTTGTATTTATACACATGCTTCTATATATTGACCTTATCATGGGGTTTATTACACTCACTTATACACCTACCTATATATAACAATTAGCTAATTGGATATGACCATTTGCCCAAGTAAGGTCATTTTAATAGGCATGAGGTAGACCTAGTCATAGACTTGGCCCTTTCCTTTTTAAAATTCAAAATTCAAATTTAGTTAAATAAGCTCCTTTATTTTCCCTCTTTGAGCCAACCAAGAACACATTTGGTGAAATTTGATGCTTTATGTTGACATTCAATGCATTCTTTCTAATCATCCAAACATCATTCAAAATGCTCTCATTCTAAAGCATCAAAAAAGCAAACAATAGAGACACATTTGGACTTGGTGCATTAACATGAATGATGATTTTGCATACATCATCTAAGTAGGCTTGCTTCCTAGACTTTCCAAATTGATACACATTTTTTAGGGTTGAACTAGTAGAACTTGTCTTCCTACGATGAAATAACAACCCTTCCAAGGTATTTTTAAATACTACCAATCCTCATGTACTAGGAGAGAGTATAAAAAGTGTAGGTTTACCAAGTGGGCAAAAAAATAGAATTTTACATTATGTGGGGTTAAGTCTGGACTCAGAGGATAAATCCTTGACCACAACCATGCCCTAGACTTACAAACTCAACCTTTGACAAATCAGAGAACTAGTGTAGAATTGAAGGCAATTCTTTTGACAAAGAGATTGCATTTCTATAACTGAAACAATGCATATTTTGGAATCTTCTTGAAGGCTAGTTTTCCTTCTATCATTGAGCTATGATACCCCTTCTATGGCATTTACTTTCCTAAAATAGATGTTGCAAATTATTAGATTATTAGTCCCTATTGTTATTAATTAATTTAGGTTAATTGTTCTTGTGTGTATGCATGTAATTAGATTAGCTTAGACTAAACATGAGTGATGTTCATTTTTCTTTACATTTTTGGTAGACCCTGTTGATGATTACAATATACAGCCTTCTAGCCCTCCTTCTAGCGCCAGAAAACTGTTGATGACTGTTTTGATGCAATCATAACAATAAGTTAAAATTCACATATAATGAACTGAAACTATACTTGAAAGATAAGAAGGAATCATTTGAGATTCAACTAATCCCAAGTCTACAATGGTTCGGTTGGTCAAGTTCAGTTGGTCAATGTGAAGCTGTAATGTTCAAGGGGCCTTACATAGTTTAGGTTTATTTTGTGGTTTACTAGACTAAGAATATGCAAAAAGGTCATAGATTTCAACAAGTATTCTGTTCATCTGCATACAAGTGTTACCGGGCTGCAAGTTTTAGATGGTTTTCTTGGATTTTGCAGCTTTCTTCTTTATCTGTTTATGAAAACTGTCTACTTATAGCTCTGTTATGCATGCTTCTTCAAATTTGAGACAATTTCCTTTAGATTTCTACTTTTTCAGCTAAATATTTCAGATGGGTTGGGAAAAGTTAGAAAGATCTAATCTATACCTCATTTAATCTACCGAAGGATCTAATTGTTTCTGTTATGCACTATGTAAATACCACAGTAATTTGATCAAATCCACAGTAAAAACCTTAAATGCAAGTTTTGAGCATTTTCACAAACATACATTTAAAATTGCAAGCTCTCAAAGAAGATATTTCAAAACACAAAGAAGAGCAGGAGAATACTCAGAAGATAGATGCAGAACTCCAGATTCTATTGTATTAGAAACGAATAGTCATACATGATTTACAATGTAGGAATGACTCTTAGTTTCATTGATCATACTACAGAGAACTTACAAGCTTTATAGATACAGTAAGGCAGCCAGACATTCCACGCGCACCTTTCTGTAGACAAATAGGCGACCTCCTTCTTCTACCTCTAAACTATGCTAAGCTAACTTGCTGTGTTTTCCTAAAATCCCTGTTGTAGGCCCTAAAATCCCTGTTGTAAAGTATTACAGTGTAGAGAGGCACAATATAAAGACATTCTGATGGTCCTCACTACAGCAAAAACCTAACTGAACCCCTGGTTCAAACCCTTGGTTATAGCAATAAATACAGGTGAACCAGTTCTCAAAAACATCTCTGAGCAGTGTCAAATCTGGGCGAAATATTGCCCCTTCTGAGAAGTTCCGGCAGCTGGGTAATAACTTCTATTTGTCTGTTGCAGTAATACCTTCAGCTGCAACCTTGTTCTTTACTTGAATGGCTTTGACTTTTCGCATTTCATCCTTATCTTCTTGCTCCTGAGATCGGATTTCCTTCCTCCATGAGGTCACTGTGTTGACTTTCCAGCTGCTTCCTCAACTGCAAGCCTGCAAGACAAGACAAGCAATAAGTATTTCATTTATCACATAAACAGCATGAAATTGAAATAACCGTTTAAACCCAGGTGACTGCGCAAGATTGTGGAAATTGGATCCAGAATACTCCTCAAATGCATCAAAAATGCGCTCATACTGCTCAAAATTCATCGGGTCAACCATCGTTGACCGAAAAATGCCACAGGCGCCAAAAAAAAACACTTTAAAATTCCACCGCCTCATTTCCCGCCCATCGGCATGACTATCGCTATCGGCGTGTCAAAAAAAACATGTTGGTCGATATACTTCATCATCATGATATTCTGGAAATATGATGTTCTCCCTCCTGAAGGTCCAGATGACATCATCATGATATTTCGCTTCTGCATATTGGAGAAAAGAACAACATCATCATCATCATGTTGAAGAAGAATAGGAGGATATGAATATGATCATGCTGCCGAGGAAAGGAATATGATGGTGACATCATCATGATATTCAGGCTTCATTGAAATGCTAAGGATGACGTCATCATCATGATCAGTTAAGATCAGGGGATAATTGTGATATCGGGTCACCTAAGGAGCATGATCAGGATGATGAATGTAATATGACCCTTTTTGCGGCCAAGGTAACCCTCTCGAAAGATCAGGATGATGATGATCATCAGGATATTCGGGGCTTTTATCGAGCTTATAATAAGACGTCATCATCATATTCGGGAACTGGATCGTGCTTTGGAAAATATCCTGCTGAAGGGAAAATGTGATGATGATGATGATCAGGATATTTGGTTCTTCGTTTATCAGATCGGGATGACGTCATCATGATATTTCACCAACCGGATCATGTTTTGGAAAATATCCTGTTGAAGGAAAAATGTGATGATGATGATCATCAGGATACTTGCAAAAGGTCTTACTTCATCGGCAGGAGGACTTTACGAAATGTCGGGTGAACAAACAAGATCATGATGATCTTGACAATAGGACAGGATAAAAAATAATATGATGATGATCATCCTCATCGAATTATCATGATGACGTCATCATGATATTTCGTCTTCGGAGCACAAGGATGAGTTGAGGTCATCATGATATTTGCGCTAGGGTGATATTGTAAAATATGATCATGCTGTTTGAGGAATGGAATATCGCCTTCTTCAAAAAGAAGGGTGATCATCATGATCATGCAAAAAAGGCGATCAGGAGGATATGAAGTCGTCATCATCATCTTAGCGAACTTCAGCAAATATCATGATGATGACGCTCCGATAGGTTTATAACACGCGCATGCAAATATGCCGATGATGAATTTTCTAAGTCAGGGTGATCTTATATTATCAGCATGATATTTTAATTTTAGGCGATGCAAAGATATCATGATGATGCTCGCGATACAAAGACCGCTCGACGGGGGAACTTACCTTGACTTAAAGTTGATGTCATCATGATATTTGAACCTCAGGATATTATCGGGGGGGGGGGTTCAAATATGATGATGATGATGTTCTTCATGTAACCAAAACCGAGTTTATAACATATGACCCTCCTAAAAAATATCATGATGCTGCATAATGCGCATAAGGCCATTTGACGGGTAAAGGGCACTACCACCTAAGATTGACGTCCGGGTATTGCGACTGCATGATTTTATCAGGTGATAGACCAAGATCATGATGACCTTGTCAACATAAAAAATATGATGATCCTCCTGCGAATATCAGGTTTGACCAAAACTTTGACCGTGCATAACTTCCACATATGGACGAATTTTCAAGTGAAGTAAAAGGCAAACCTGCATGGAATTTCAAGCTCTTTCTAAATATGAGGTCACAGAAACAAAATATGAACTTTGACAAACTGACCTCATGATGATGACCTACCTCATCAAATATCATGATGATGATGCACCTGACCTTCATTTTTACCAAACCGCTAGAAAGCAGAAAAACACAAGCAAAAGCAAAAAGCAAAACATCAGCAGGGGTCCCCATTTTGCTAAGGAGCATAATGGGGCGTGTTGTGAACATCACAACAGACCCGTTCAATCCTACACTACCTAATCTTCTTTTTAGGTTTTTTATGATAAATATAACAATTTCTATATTAAAATATAAAAATATAATACACTAGTTCACATAAAAGGTAGGTGGAATAAAATATTCTTTCTAGGGTTCCTTATTACGTTAGGGGTTTTAGATATGTTCTAAGAATCCAAAATTCATAAGCTGAATGCAAGTATCAAAATTTGAGTAGATTGATTATGTAAATAGTCGAGTACATATAGCCTTGTGTAACCTTGAGTTAATGGGAGTCAATCCCATAACTTAAGGAGATCTCAAGTAGTGGTGGCAACCTACAAAAGACAAGTTTAGTGAAAGAGTTTGAAGAACTCTTCATAACTGCCACGCACCCAGCTGAGGTGTCTTATTCCATCTACAAAATATGAGGCTTCCAAATGTGGCCAAATGAAGCCAAATGAAATGTGTACACGAATACCCCCCTTAAGCACAACTTAGGTGGGTGAAAAAAGATGGGTCCTGGCAATAAGGCCTAATGAGGTACCCATGTACAAAACATCCTCTCACAAATGGAGAAAAAGGAGAAAACCCAGTGGGAATAAAACTCCTCTCCAAAAAAGAGAAAGAGAAGTATTTAGGACCTTCTAAAAAGATGTCCCTTGATGATAGGAACATGATGATGAAGAACTCCTAAAGCATGAAAAAGTTGCAAACTCTGTTGATGATGAACTGGTGTATGGTTGAATCAATAGATAAGGGGCAATAAAATAATGAAGAGATGCATAATAAGGCATTCTCAGATTGGGTGCCAACAAATTCATCAAGCATCTTTATGCATCACTTGCATAGTAAAACTCTAGTCTTGTTCAATCATCTAGTGGCTTGAATGTGATCAACATATACCTAGTTCTTCACCCTTTGCCTTGAAATCAAGCCTCATTTTTCTTTTTAGCACAACTCCTTTTCAATAATTATCCAAAAGACTAAGGTATAACAAATTCTACAAGGCACATGAATGTAGGACTAGGCCACATGAGATAGACTAAGGCCACATAGCATGCCTATATCCTAGATTTGGCCACATGGTATGACCCTACCATCATAAATACTAATCTCTTATCATCTCTATCACAATATTCTAAACTTTGTAACATATGAACAGCTAAGAGCTATTAGGAAAGGATATTTTTGTAAAACATTTTATTCCTTCCACATGCAAATGTGCAATTCAAGGGACAATGAACAATTCAAATGTCTCTCCAAAGAATGTATCTTCCTTTGTTGTAATGCATAAAAGCTGTTCTTTAGGTAGCTCTATCCTTCCAAGCTCATCCTCTACTCATGGCTCTCCAACTTCCAAACAAAAAATAGAAATAAATCAATAAATTCAACATTTTGAATGACACTCTAATTTATTATTAGTTCTTAAGAAAGATAATATAAGAATCATATTGTCTTTTAACTTTTTATTAGTCTTTTTACTACCAAACCAATTACATGTTGCAACCTTTTAAGTTAATATTTTCTTTTCATGCAAGCTATGTTGGAATGTGGATACTCTACCAAAATCTGGGGTGTTCTCATGGTTAGTTATTAATAATAGAATTCTTACTGGAGATAGACTCCACAAGCTTGGCACTAATCCTAAGTTCAAGTGTGTGTTATGTGGAGAGCAAGAGGAGGATGTTAATCATTTATTGCTTCAATATCCCTTTAGTATCTCATGTTGGAACTAGTCTATCAAGAAACTCAATTGGAGTTCCCCCCTACCTAATTCCCTATTGGACCTATTCAAGAGTTGGACAACATTGAATCAAGATGCCAAATTTGCATGCTTATGGGAAGTCTGTCCCTCAATGCTAATATGGGGGATTTGGAAGGAGATAAATTTTAGGATTTTTAGAAAGGCTAGACATTTGATAGATAAGGTGCTAGAAGATTTGTCTTCAGCAATCATAGAGATAGTAAATGTGAGAGTGAGGGCTACCTTCTCAAGCAATACCAAATTCACTAACTAGGAAAGTTTAGTTCTCAAGGAATGGAAACAACTATAGCTACTAGGGACACACTTCAAGCCTATAGACGAATCAAATAATGACTTAAGAGCCTCAATCAAATGGTCACCTCCCACTTTGTCATTCCTAAAATTAAACATTGATGGTGCCTGTAGAGGCAATCTGGGACCTTCAGGCATTGGTTGTATTATCAAGGATTTTGATGGAAATTTAGTGGTAGCAGAGGTGACAAAAGTTCTAATATGAACAAACAATCAAGCATAAGCATTCACCTTTCTCTATGGACTTAGACTGGCAATCTCAAATGAGGTTAAAAGCTTATGGATTGAAGGTGATTCATTGATTATAATAAATTCTCTTAAAAAGAGGGAGGCCCTCAATTGGCAATTAGATTATATATTACAATAGGCTATTGACCTTCTGAGGAATTTTGAGAGGTTTTAGATCACTCACTACCATAGGGAAGCAAACCAAGTGGTGGACCTACTTGCCAACATGGCAATTGACCATGTGGATACGAGTACAAGATTTTCGCCTCACCATAAGAAGGAGTCAACTTGTATGGAGAGATTAATGGTGGAAGACATGACAATTCACTTCGTCAGAATATCTTAAAGAGGGCACAACTTGGAGTCATGAAATTCTTAATTTCCTGTCAGACATGAGTAAGGTAAAATGGTTCTCAAAATGTCATGTCAAGGGTGCCATTGGCACAAATTTTACTTGATGTGTGTTTAAGGACACACAAGCGAACATAAATACCTCTTTGGGAGGCACATCATACATTCAAAATAATATACTTTGATTATCCTCCGGCCTATCTATATTTATGTGCAAGGATGCCACAAGGGGTTCCCAGGGGGCTCCATCCATGCAGATTAATTCCCGCGGTCTTGTCCAAGTCAAAAGATAGATCGCCTCTTCCCCAGTCCTCATAGCATCATCAATGAGGCACTTATCATCATCGCCACAAAGACTGTGTACAGGTATTAGTTTTGATTGCAAGAATATTCAGATTGGTTGTGATAGCCAGAGTGCTATTTGTTTGGTTAAGAATCCCATGTATCATGCTCGAACTAAGCATGTTGATGTTCAGTATCACTTTGTTTGAGAGTTGGTTGCAAATGGAGAGATTGAGTTGAAGAAGATAGACACTCAAGAGAATGTTGTAGATTCACTTACCAAGCCTGTGAGCACAGAGAAGTTTGTGTAGTGTAGAAAGGCCATGGGCCTTGTTTCTAGTACCTGATTATTTTTCATTTGATTTCCTATGGGTTGATTTACAATGTATAATGTCAAGTGGGAGAATGTTGGATAAGGTGCCATTAACCTTGTAAATCTCATTATTGGATTATTCCATTTATTATTTGTAATTACCCATAAGGGATGTACAAGTTTCACTAGCGGTGGTAAAAATTATTTACTGTCCATGGTAACTACGAAGTTACTGCATGGTAAGTCCCGGAGTTACCAGCGGTAGTTACAAGATGTCATTTACTATGGTAAATGGTAATTGGTCAAAGTGGAGTGCACATGTGGAGGAATAATCTATTTTTAGTGTTATGACGCATGTCATAGATGCTGTAAGAGAGTGTAAGAGATTCTATGACAACTGTAAGTTGTCATAAGAATCTATGACACTAATAATAGCATATGACGCATCATAAGATGATGTAAGTGGCTATTTTTGGCCCCAAGTTGTTCAAGCTTGCATGGGAACATTTTTCCAAGTGTACGATGCATTTATGACCCTGTAAAAGCCTATTCTTGGCTATGGATGCCCAAGGTTGTATTGTTGACTCTTGACACGTGTTATGGGCTTGTAAGAAGTCATTTAATGTCTTGAGGTTGTGTAAATTCTATAAAAACCATAGCATAGTAGATGAGATACATATACAGGTACCCAGGTTCTGCCAGAGTGAAGGTTGAAGGATAAAGGAAGTGAATGTATTTGTGATCTCCTTTTGTGAAGATAATACAACTTGCCCTCTTTTCTTGGTGGAGTTTTTTTACCCGCAAGGGTTTTTTCCACGTTAAACACTTGTGTTATGTGCTTCATTTTGCTTTTGGTATATTTCTGTATTGTGGGTTTATGTTTTGTTACAATCTCCATTGTTAATGCACATTTAAAAGACTGCTGAAATTTATTCGAATCAGATATCTATTGAAGTAGTGTTGCTTTCATTTCTAACATCTTAATCCTATGACATGAGACAACTAGAGCATATGTGAAGGATAAGACAACTATCAACACCTAGAAACATCTAGTAGACTCACTAAGTCAATTTAACATGTGAATTATGTGTGAGAATATTATTTAACTAATAAATAGTTAAATAATATGAATTATTCTCACAAAAGGAAACTAGATAGGAAATATCCCTATTCACACTAACACCCCCCTTAAGTGAAACTTAGGGAGAATCTAATAAATTCCTTAGATAAAAGGATGGATGGGTGCCAGCTACTAGGCCATGTTAGGTGCTCATGTACAAACAAATCTCAAGTGGAATAAAGGAGAAAACCTCATGGGAAAAAACTCATCTCCAAAAGTGAGAATGCATACAAACAAAACATGTACAAGTGATGGAATGATGGAAGAATCAAGACCCCCAAATACAACACCCATCACAAATATACAATCAATAGGCTCCCATAAGGGGGAAAGCATGAGACACGACGTCCCCCCATAATGAAGTAGCTCATGTGCCAATGGTGAATGCTCAAAGAAGAAGACCAAATAGGATCCAAAACCTACACATAACATTCCTCCCTTTGGGAAGAAACTGATCCACTGGTGTATGTCAAAGAAACTTCAACTTCAAAAAGAGATGAGGAAAGAAGTCGTATGAAATGTGACATCTCTGAGAGCTACTCATGTGTCTCCATGTTGATGTCGAATGATACAACAATCAAATCAAGAGTCTCAGGCCTAATTGATGAAAGTGACAATGTAGGATCTAGTGGAAACTAAAAATTATCAAGCTCCAAAGACAAAGATGGTTTGACAATAGTTGTACTATGAGTGTCATCAAAGAGGAGAGATAACCCCTCAAGTGTGTCCTCCAAATTTGCAAGATGGGACTCACAAAAAAAATCTAAAATGTCTGTCAAGTACTCATCCCACAAAGTTGTATCTGAAAGACAAGAAGCATCCTACTTAACTAAATCACTGGAGTCTAAAGAAGTAGGAGGAAAAGAAGAAGGAAGTGTAACACATGCCTCAATAACCAACGAAGAGGAAATAATACCAAGGTTCAAGTGATCAAACTTCTCCTCTGAAATGTGATTCACACAAGGAGTGTGAATGTCAGTCAATGGATTTGAATTATCATTAGGGGAGAAACCATAAAAGGTGTATAGCTGAGATGCATGATCAACCACCCTAGTAGAAATAATCCTTGTTCTCTCCAAGTCTCTAATAATAACCAACTCAGGTGTGAACTCCACTGTCTTCCCTGTACTACTATGAGTAATTTGATATATGGAAAGAAGATTATTGGTTAAAGTGTAACATCAGAACTTGTCCTCCTATATGGAATGGTACAATTTCCATAGGTTTATCTCCTCACTCTTGGTGACCTCTCAACCTTTTCTTTTTCTGCCTTCTCGAAACCCTGATTGACTAGGTCTAGGAGCAATCTACTCTCTTTTTGAGGTAACTTATTGATAAAACCCATAAAGAGATTTGAAACTTGGGTCCCTAGGACCCCGAAAAATGTAGATTTGAGTTGAAATTGGTGGCTAGGACTTGGGCATCTGCACCCTAGTCCTCCCCCATTTCATGGGATTTTGAATTTTGGTGGGGTGTCAGTTCCCGCCAAGTGCCTCGGGACTCTGTTTTCAAATTCTTAGTTTTTGTGCAATATCGAGATGTTAATTTGAAATTTAAATTCCCTAAAGCTAGATATAAAAAGACATTTGCAAACAATTTTATCACACACAATTCTTATTCAAGATTGATGCCAAAACTATGCTGCAATTGCCATTGAAGATCGGTGACTTGTTGAAGCTCTTTGAAGTATTCTTTATTTGCTATCTTGGAGACTGTTGGTTATTTTCTCTAAATCGGCAGAGGGTTTGCTAGTTCCAATGCATGGGCAGATTTGGCCAATAGATTACGGGAGGTTGCATGAGCTGTCTCCCCTTCACTTCTAGTTCTACCGCACCAAGGGGGGTATCCCTATTTGCTAAATATTTGACACTTTGACTCACCCAATGAAATTAAGATTTAGCTTTGTGATAACAGGCAGAATACTCTCATTTTAGGACCAAGAGTTGTGTGACAAATCACAAGGTTAATAACATTCTTGGACATATGTGTCTGGTTAAGGATGAGAGTATGCAGGGGTTCCTAATCCTACTCCTACAACTAACAGGTTGGGATAATGGAATGATTAGTTTGATGGATTGGATGCAAGACAGGGGGTTTTGGATCATAACTACTTCACAAGAACAAACCGGTGCCTTATCCGAAGGCAAGGAGTCAACTAGACGTATACATAAGAATGGCTTGCAACTGTCATTCGAGTTTCAAGGGGTTAGAACTGATGCTTGCCTTACAAACATCACCCAAGGATAAGTATTTGACTATCTCTACTTACAAATATCCCAGTTGACATACAATCTTCTCCATACCTTAACCTAAAACAGTTTAATCCACTCCTTGAATGGAAGTTAGAGATCAAGTATGCAATACATAAATCTGTATTCTAGAATTTGAGAAACCCTTAGCAACCAAATTCAGAAGAAGAGATGCATACAACAAGTGGAGACAGATAGCAAAACACATGCAAAAAGTATTTTTCATATAAAATTGACACTGAAACTGAACATATGTGCAAGATACATCACAGATGCAACACATAAACTCCACAGAGATAAAACAGATAGGAAATACTCTGTATTTTGTTATTTTTCCCCCAAAATTGCCCAAGTCTTCAACAAAAACAATAGAGTAACATAGTTTGATTTTTATAGCAAAACTGTGTACCCAGCCAAAATTACAACGGTCAACTCAAAAATCACCAGATACAATGCATCATGAGAAAATGGCGCTCAAAATTGAATGCAGCTGGGAAGAAAAGGAAGAGAGCAAGTGGAATCAGGATTTGAGCTGCTGCTCAGAGACATTCATCATCAATCGGGTGGTTGACCCATCCATCATTGACCCATACTGCTGCATTTCTGCCATTAATGCCTCAGCTACCCGAAGCCTCTTCTGGAATGCAGTAGCGGACACATCTGAAGTTTTTCCTGCTCAAAAATGGGCCGCAGACAAAGAAAACCATCGCTCCAAAAAAATTAAAACATAGCTGTCGATCACCTCCCCATCACTGAGATTTGTGGCTCAAAACACCTTTGAAATGTTGCAAACCAATGATATCGTGCCACGTAGGCACCTTGATCCTCCATCGCTGACTCTCCACCTTCACCATTTTGCCTTTTCGCCCTTGTATATGCGAAAAACATATGCATATACAATCACCTTATATACAAGTCAGACCCCAAATTTCATTAGAACAATTTGAGAACCGGTTCAGATCCGGCTTGTATCTTAACCCTTTGTATCTTCGCAATGTATAAACACCACATACATGCATGCCGCGGACTTCAAACCATTATGCATCAGAATGTACCTCCGTTTGAAGTCCGGCTTGTATCTCCTTCATTTGCATCTTTGCTTTGTATATCGCATATACAAACGCAATATACAACCCGCGGACTTGAAAATCTATCTATTGCAGCTTGATTCCTCCTTCAGGTCCAGAATGCATATTTCCTCCTTGTATATTCGATTGTATATTTTGAATGTATATCACATATACATTCTCCTTTGTATATGAGATACAAAGCCCTTTGCATGTGAGGCGGACCCCACCAAATGTATATCGGCCTTTGCATACAAACAAGGAATCATCTATGTATATTCTGCCATTGTATATTTTTTGCTTGTAACTCCAGCACTGTAGTAAATGCATCTTTGCATCTTTGTATGTTTCGCTTGCATCCATAAATATACAAACCTCTAATATACAACTGCGGTATCCTCAACAGAATATTTCGGGAATGTATCTTTCACTCACCACTGTAGCAATTGTATATTAGCACACCCTTGTATATTTTTCAATGCACCTCTACATGCAACCCGATATACAGACCGGGAATATTCCTAGGAATCTGTGAAAGATTCGCCCTTTGTATATGCATCATTTCAAGCCCAATATGCATGTAAAATGCATACAACTCACTTTTTCGAAGGCTGATTGGGATTTTTGACCCGCCAATGCATATTTTGACCTGTATGTATATACAAACACCTTTGTATATACAAAGACACATGCATATGACTGATTTTTTATATTTTTTAGCACTGCAGATGTCAAAAGATAGAACTTTTTGGATTTTTTGGGAAGGGGCCTGCATATTTAAATGCTTGAAACTTGAATACTTATGTAGGCACCACCAGTAGCTCTAGCCTAAAACCCTAAACATAAATGATTACCAACATAGGCTCTATTTGGTGATGCATGCCTCTTGTAGGCATGGTGAGGACCTCAGATCTCTGGGATGTAGACCAGTCCCTTATCCGTTGGGCTACAGAGTCAAACTTGCACCAACCTGCATCACCAAACACACTTGATGGCCCAAGGCCACCAAGAAAAGAAAAACCTGTATCTTCCTTTGTGAAACACCTTGTTTTCATTTGCATACACTGGATCAAACCTGAAGAAGCTACCATGATTTGACCACAAACAAACCTTGTCATTTGCATATGCAATTATCTCATTGAGCTGGCTCCTCTCAACCTTATGCAAACAACCTTCATCATCAGGCAACATGTGAATGCTATATTCATCAAGCAATGCACATTCATATGGCACATAGCACTTGTCATCATCTGTATCAGCATTATGCATTACAAAATGATCTCCTAGCTGGACTGAAAACTGAAAGCACTCAAAGTCCACCATGCAGCTAGGAGCATCAGGGCTCATCTTATCACAAGCTGGCATATCAAAGAAAAAGCTTTCAGATTCACAGTTGTGCACATCATGCACACAACCATCAGCTGCACCATGCTGTAAAAGATCAGGCTCTGGCATCTCTTTGCAGTAACCTTCATGATGTATGTTGGTCTCTCTTTCATCAAGATGAGAAGCAGAATCCAAATCAATAGTAGTGCCTAGACTTTCACCATACTCAAAAAGATCCTCATCATCATATTTGTCAAAAATGGGTGATCCAGGTGTTTCAACTTCATCATGGTATGCCGCTAGTTCATGGGCAGTAGAACATGCATTTTCATTATCAATGAATTCACTCTGTGGAGGAGTATCAGCCTGTATGTTATAAACAAAACTATAATCAAACAAAGAACAATCATGCTCATCATTAGCACTTGTTTCAATTTCTGACTGCTCTTCATCATCTCCATGTGTCTGAAAAGAAGGCATTGATTCACACATGGAACTGCTGCTCTGTTTGCTTATTTCTTCTCTATCCTGAGCACAATACTCACAATCATCTCCACAAATCCATTTAAACAGATGTTCATTTATGTCCATAACCACATCATTATTTTCAGAATCAGATACCTCAACCTTGCAATGGGAGTCACCACTGATCCTCACTTTGGCATCCTCAACTGGTGAATAATCCAGTTGAGCATTGTTATCAGCATTATGTTCAAATACAACAGTCTCAACTGTTATATTTTTATTTTCACTTTTATCTTCACATGACACCTTAATCATTTGGTCATTTGCAGCCATACAACTATTATTCACACCAAAGCCTGTGGATATGGAATTCTACATATGCTCATTTCTAATTTTTTCTATATTTTCTAAAAACTTGTATGCCATCTGCATACCTGTTATCTTGAATTTCCTTAATAATACACCAGAGCCCTTTTTGAAAGCTTCAAAATATATGCCAACATAGGCTGAAATATCAAGTTTGAAGGCTTCAGGGATTTGTGAAAGGGCTACTACAAATCTATGACTGAAATCAATACTAGGCTCTTCATCTTGTCTTCTAATTTCCATCAATCTTGCAACAAGACCAGCAGGTTCTCTTGCAAAGTCTTCTTTGAAACAGTCAGCAAGTTCATCCCAACAAGCAAAGGATCTCTTTGGAAAGCTCAAATACCAATCTCTAGCTTTTGCATCAAAGGATCTAACAAAAAACCTCATCCACATATCCTCATCTCTAAATGAATGTCTTTCCATAAAACTGTAAAATTTTTGGATATGTGCACCCCCATCACACACACTGTGTCCATTAAATCTAGGCATCTGATTGTAAATCTAAGCAGGCATACTTTCAACTTGATAATCAACCCATGACAAATCTAATTGGTCATACAAAGGATCAAAAGGGTGGACAAGAGGGTTACCATTATGACTGGTAGACACAATAGGGTTACTACTATTTAACTGAGCCTACCTAGCTTCTAAGGATATCAACCTATTCTTTATCTCTTCATTTTTTTACTCAATACATCATCCCCCTCTTGACTGAGTATGGGCGAATACATACTTGGATTCATATAAACTTCACTCTTAGAAATCTTTTGTCTGCCTAAGACCTAAGGCTTCCCCTAGCATCTAACTTATGCAATAAAATAACAAATACAAGTGGGAGGAAACCAAATACCTTGTCTCATCTAGATGTTGAAATCTTGAACAGAACATTCTTAGATCACAATAACATACATCAGTCTTTCATGTGCACTAAAACTTTTTTGCAGAGTTGCCACCTCTCCAAAGAGGATAAAAATTTCAAACAGCTGAAAGCTCATCAAATATTTTTCTGAGTTCATTCCACCAGTAGAGCACCATCATTCACATGAAAGATCCGGATATGTAGCAATGATTTCACATTATTTGACTCTCTTCGTCCCCAGCAGAGTCACCAAAATCTGTTGGTTATTTTCTCCGAATCGACAGAGGGTTTGCCAGTTCCAATGCATGGGTAGATTCAGCCAACAGATTGCGGGAGGTTGCATGAGCTGCCTCCCCTTCACTTCTGGTTCTGCCGCACCAAGGGTGGTATCCCTATTTGCTAAAGATTTGACACTTTGACTCACCCAATGACATTAAGATTTAGCTTTGTGATAACAGACATAATACTTTCATTTTAGGACCAAGATTTGTGTGACAAATCACAAGGTTGGCAACATTCTTGGACATATGTGTCTGGTTAAGGATGAGAGTATGCAGGCGTTCCTAATCCAACTCCTACAAGTAACAGGTTGGGATAATGGAATGATTAGTTTGATGGATTAGATGCAAGATAGGGTGTTTTGGATCATAACTACTTCACAAGAACAGACCAGTGCCTTATCCCAGGGCAAGGAGTCAACTAGATGTATACATAAGAATGGCTTGCAACTATCATTCGAGGTTCAAGGGCTTAGAACTAATGCTTGCCTTACAAACATCACCCAAGGATAAGTATTTGACTGTCTCTACTTACAAATATCCCAGTTGACATACAATCTTTTCCATACCTTAACCTAAAATAGTTTAATCCACTCCTTGAATGGAAGTTAGAGATCAAGTATGCAATACATAAATCTGTATTCTAGAATTTGAGAAACCCTTAGCAACCAATTTCAGAAGAAGAGATGCATACAACAAGTGGAAACAATAGCAAAACACATGCAAGAAGCATTTTTCATATAAAATTGACACTGAAACTAAACATATGTGCAAGATACATCACAGATGCAACACAAACTCCACAGAGATAAAACAGATAGGAAATGCTCTGTATTTCATTATTTTTCCCCCAAAATTGCCCAAGTCTTCAACAAAAACAACAAAGTAACATAGTTTGCTTTTTATAGCAAAACTGTGTACCCAGCCAAAATTACAACGGTCAACTCAAAAATTGCCAGATACAATATATCACGAGAAAATGGCGCTCAAAATTGAATGTAGCCAGGAAGCAAAGGAAGAGAGTAGGTGGAATCAGGATCTGAGCCGCCGCTCAAAGACATTCATCATCAATCGGGTGGTTGGCCCATCCATCATCGACCCATTAATGCCTCAGCTACCCGTAGCCTCTTCTGGAATGCAGCAGCGAACACATCTAAAGTTTTTCCCACTCAAAAATGGGCCACAGACAAAGAAAACCATCTCTCCAGCAAAATTAAAACACAGTCGTCGATCGCCTCCCCATCGCTGAGATTTGCGGCTCAAAACACCTTTGAAAAGTCATGAACCAATGATATCGTGCCATGTAGGCACCTTGATCCTCCATCGTTGACTCTCCACCTTCACCATTTTGCCTTTTTGCCCTTGTATATGCAAAAAACATATGCATATACAATCACCTTATATACAAGTCAGACCCCAAATTTTATTAGAACAATTTGAGAACCGGTTCAGATCCGGCTTGTATCTTAACCCTTTGTATCTTCACAATGTATAAACACCACATATATGCATGCCACAGACTTCAAACCATTACGCATCGGAATGTACCTCCCTTTGAAGTCTGGCTTGTATCTCCTTCATTTGCATCTTTGCTTTGTATATCTCATATACAAACACAATATACAACCCGTGGACCTGAAAATCTATCTATTGCAGCTTGATTCCTCCTTTGGGTTCAGAATGCATATTTCCTCCTTGTATATTCGATTGTGTATTTCGAATGTATATCACCTATACATTCTCCTTTGTATATGAGATACAAAGCCCTTTGCATGTGAGGCAGACCCCACCAAATGTATATCGGCCTTTGCATACAAACAAGGAATACTATATGTATATTCTGCCATTGTATATTTTTCACTTGTAACTTCAGCACTATAGCAAATGCATCTTTGCACATTTGTATGTTTCACTTGCATCCGCAAATATACAAACCTCTAATATACAACTGCGGTATCCTCAACAGAATATTCCGGGAATGTATCTTCCACTCGCCACTGTAGCAATTGTATATTAGCACGCCCTTGTATATTTTTCAATGCACCTCCACATGCAACCTGATATATAGAGCAGGAATATTCCCAAGAATCTGCAAAAGATTCCCCCTTTGTATATGCATCATTTCAAGCCCGATATGCATGTAAAATGCATACAACTCACTTTTTCAAAGGCCGATTGGGAATTTTGACCCACCAATGCATATTTTGACCTGTATGTATATACAATCACCTTTGTATATACAAAGACACATGCATATGACTGATTTTTTGCATTTTTTAGCACTACAGAGGTCAAAAGAGATAGAACTTTTTAGATTTTTTGGGAAGGGGCCTGTATATTTAAATGCTTGAAACCTGAATATTTATGCAGGCACCACTAGCAGCTCAAGCCTAAAACCCTAAACATAAATGATTACCAACAGAGACAATGGATGAAGATTAGGAATCAAGATCTTGAGTCTATCTTGCTCTTCCTAGGGTTTGTACACCCTTTGCATGATCATGAGAAGGGTTGAAGCCTCCAACATCAAGCTTGGAGATCCTCTGTGCACTTTGCTGGTTCGCCTTCTTGTTCATGCAAGTCTTCATTTATCTCATCTCCTTGAGGTGAAGTTGTATGTGTTTATTGATGCAAAGCAAGTTGTTGATCTTCCCTTGATTGAGACATCTACAGTTTGATTTTATGCATAACACATTGTTAGGTTTGCACACACTTTTGCAAGTCTTTATCTTTGGCTATCGTTGAGGTAGAAGTACCAAAGACAGGGCTTGACTGAGGCAAGCTCCTATATAGCCACAACATCTTCCTTCTTTTGTATGTGCAGATCATGTTTTGTAGGTTCCAGTGAAAAGAAGCTATAGGAAGAAGGATATTATGGGTACAGTCATGACAAACTTTTGAATTTTTGGATTCTGAGACTTGCAAAAAATTGGAGTGGGTGCGCCGGTCCAACCATGAGTTTATTTTGAGATCTAGAAGCCTTTTAGCAATCTCAGACACCCTATGCAGAAGATTTTCTAGTTTGAAAACTTGTGGGACACTGGAGCAGGTGTCTTAGTCCATATCACCCTCAAAATCTAGCTACACTATCTCTAAAACCCTTCCTCTACACTTCTATGATCAGTTTTGCCAGTTACTTCATCAGGTTCTATATATTTTTGATATAAGCCATAATTGGGGTTTTACTTGGTTAAAAGGAAAACACTTGATAAAATATTGATTAGGGCCTTAGGTTTCATAACCACGTGAGTGTAAGGGATAGACAAAGTGATTAGAAGCTTGTTCACAAGGTTGACCTTTGTCCTCCCAATGATTAGCGGTGAAAATGGTAGTATTTAACCTAGTTTGAACAAACTATCATTTTTCACCCTAAACATTTGTGTGAACCCAAACTTTAAATAAATTGCATCCTTGTTAAACTTTAGATTTGATATAATTTGTTGTTCTAAAGCATAATTGGATTGAAAAACCTCTTTAGTGAAATTGCATATGTTAAATTGTGGATTACATTATTTATCTTTTCACTAAAAGAGTTGAAAATTAGCATTTTATTGTTGAAAGTTGTATTTCATTTGCAAAGGCCATCATTGTGCATTTAAATCTTGGTTCAAATAGAGCATGCTAGAATGTCAGATTATTTTTTGCAAGATTTTCATGCTTATGATGAGCCGTTTAGCCGTGATGACTTTGATATGTTAGATGAAGCCCTTGACGACTTTATCTCGATTGAACATTCCACTACGACCTCTAAGCCGTCATAATTTCAAAGAGTTGTAAATATGATTTATGTTCCTAAATCTAAAGTAGAGATTGAAAAACCAAAAATTGTGGTCACTCTTTGTGCAAATGTGGTTCAACCATCCTCTAAACCTATGCTTGTGGTTAAAAGTCTTTCATCCTCTTCTCAATCTCTTGATTAGATTTATGATTGTGCAAAACAAATTGCGAAACAAAACTTACAACAAACTAATCATAATGTGGTTGCTCATGCATATAACACTCGAAATAACAAACAAAGTACACAACAAACAAATGTTCTGATATCTTTACCAACTTCTCAACCTATGCTTCCTCAAGCACCTCATTTAACATATAAAGGTGGTAAAGGCTATGATCTTGTAGAGCAGCTTTGTGCTACTCTTGCAAAGATATCTCTTTGGGAACTTATACAAACTTCACTTACTTACCATGGAATGCTACAAGAAGCTTTACAAAAGGTGATTGTTCCTCCTGCTATTAATGTTTCTGCTTTACTAGATTATATGCATGCAATGAAAATAGACATCTTATTTCAACAACATGAGTTACCATCTCTTGAGGTTCAGAAGTAGTATGATCTTTTGGTTATCTTTATTACAATCAACAAAACATTGGTTAAGAGAGTTATGATTGATAATGGGTCAGCCCTTAACGTTTGTGGTATTGATTTATTGCATAAGGTTAAATTTGATGTATCTACTATCAAACTAGAGTCGTTAAGTATCTGTGGCTTTAGTAATGTTGGACAAAAATCTATGGGCACCATAAATCTACCTATACAAGTTGGACCTATGATGGTATCTACCTTGATTCATGTCATGCCTTGTTCTCTATCTTATAACATGATTCTGGGTAGACCTTGGATACATTCATTAGGAGCAGTTCCTTCTACTTTACACCATTCCATTAAGTTTATATTCAAAGGTAAACTGCATACTATCCATTTGGATCTTGAACCTGATAATTATTTGCAATTGGAAGTGCATAAGAATGTTGTTGGTCCTAAGAGTTTAAATAATCTGAAAGCTAAATGGTCAGTCCCTCTTGCCTCTAGAAATGTTAGGCAAGAGCCCAATCAATTGAATGCATTTGTTGGTGATGAATGGGGTTCATTAGATTTTACATCTTCCTCCATAGGAGAATATAAACTTAAAAAACCCCGTCCCTGAAACATCAAATATTGCATCGATCACATCACATGCTTCGAATGATAAAAATAAGACTTCTGGTGACAAATAAGGATATTACTCTAAGTTATACTACTGATTATGAGACTTATGAAGCTCCACCTTCATTTAAAGAAATGGTCTCTCACTATGGAAGAAGATTTTGAATCCTTCACAAAAATTGTAACTATGTAGGTAATGGTTGTGGCATAAATCAACAAGGAATCAAAGTCCCTATAGAATCTGCTTCACAACATTACTCAAGTGGCATTGGATACAATAATTTTAAGGAATCCAAAGCCCACAAATGCCCTACTCTAAATGTGAATACAATATCAACACTTAGTTTGATATTTCCTGAGATGATTGACACCAATTGTCCTCCAGGATCACTTCCATTAGATATGTTTATGGCAGATGAAGCGATAATGGACTTCTTAGGTGCTTATGATGGTATTCCTCGTTATCACAATAAAAGTGGCCTACCTTATTGTTTAAACAATGATGCATATTTTGGAAAGACTACTAACACAATAACTACTACAATAGAGCAAAATGAAGAACTTAAAGAACAATTACAATCCTACAATCCTCCTGACCATAGTACTCTCCTTAATAGAGAGACTATCGATGTTGTTATGGATAAGGATAATCTTGATAAAGTTATCCCTATTGGTTATTGTTTAGATGCAAAAGAAAAAGAAGAAATGACTAAATTATTGAATGAATTCTCAAAATTGTTTGCTTGGAATTATTTAGACATGCCTAGTATAGATCCTTAGATTGTAACACATAATATTGTGTTGAAACCAGATGCTAAGCCATTCAAACAAAAGATTCACAAGATGAATACTAAGATCTATTTTATTGTTAAAATTGAAATAGAAAAGATCTTACAAGATGGTTTTATTTGACCTATTGATTACTCTTTGTAGATCTAAAATATTGTTTCCGTCACTAAACTTGATGGTCATATAAGGATGTGCACAGATTTATGAGATTTAAATTCAGCATCTTTGAAAGACAACTTTCTGCTCCCTAATATCGATATGATCATTGATTCCATAGCTGGACATGAGTTGCTATCATTTATGGATGGATTTTTAGGATATAGTGAAATCCTTATAAATCCTCTTGATCAATATAAAATAGCCTTTATAACACCTTGGGGTACATTTTGTTGGGTAGTCATGCCATTTGGACTTAAGAATGCAGGAGCTACTTACCAACATGCAATGACTCTTATATTTCATGACCATATGCACAATATTCTAGAAGACAATGTTGATGACATCCTAGCAAAATCTATCCACCATAACAATCATGTCACAGATCTTTGACAAATATTTGAGCACATATGAAAATATAATATGTAATTAAATCCTCATAAGTGTGTTTTCGGCATAGACAGTGGAAAGTTACTTGGGTTTATTGTTTCAAATTGAGGTATAGAAGTTGACACGAAAAAGATAGATGCAATTGTTAATATGCCAATACCTAAGAACATATCTTAGCTTCGTTGTTTGTAGGGAAAGATACAGGCCATTCACCGATTTGTTTCACAACTCGCGGATAGGACTTGCCCCTTTACGTAACTACTGAAGAAAGATTCTTGTTTTCAATAGAATTCTGAATGTCAAAAAGCCTTCAATGATTTAAAGGATTACTTAGCTCATCCTCTTGTTTTGCAACCTGTTGTTTCTGATAAACTATTTCTATTATACATTTTAGCATGTAACAATGTCCTAGCAGCATTGTTAGTACAACATAATCAAGCAGACAAAGAATGTGCTATCTATTACATCAGTCATACTTTGCTCGATTTTGAAGTGTGATACACAGTCATAGAGAAGCATTGCTTAGCTTTAGTGTTTGCCACACAAAATCTTAGACATTATCTCTTAAATGCTAAAGTGCATGTAATGGTAAAATTTGACCCTTTGAAACATCTCTTCGCAAGAACAGACTTGTCAGGTCACCTTGTTAAATGGGTTATGTTATTAACAGAATTTGATCTCAAATTTATTTCACAAAAAGTGATTAAAAGGCAAGCAATAGCTAACCAATTAGCTGGAGCTCCCTCACCCTTTTCTATATAGAATGTCAATTTTTTTCCTGATGAACAAATTTTAACAATCTTTGCGAATGAAAAATGGGAGTTATACTTTGACAGATCAAAATGTCAAACTAGCTCTGGGGCTGGTGTTATATTGATACCCCCCATTGGTAAGCTAATTCCCTTATCTTACAGCTTAGATTTCTTATGTACAAACAATATAACTGAATACGAAGCTCTTATTACTGGACTTCATGTAGCCTTGGCTCTGAATATCCAAAATATTACAATATATGGTGATTCTCAGTTAATTGTTAAATAGATAACAGGATCATATCAAACTAAGCAGGATAAGTTATTTCAGTATCATGAGTTTGTATTATCTCTATTAAAACAATTCAAATCATATACGATCACTACCATTCCCAGGAAAGATAACCGGCATGCGGATGCAATGGCAAGTACAACTTCCCTTATATCCCCTGATGGTTCTCCTAAAGAATTTACCTTCGTGGTTCATAATCTTAAGACACTGATAATTGAAAGCCCTATAGTTGTGAATTCAAAACTCTATGGTAATACATACACTGATGAATGGTTCTCCTACATATTCAATTATTTATGCAATGGAACCATTTCAGACTCAACATCTAAGAATGCTCGACTCTGTTTACACAAACTAGTAGCGCAATACATTATATTATCAAATGTCTTGCATCGACAAAGTTATAATGGTATTTTACTTTGATGTTTAAGTAATTCAGAGGTTCTGCTAGCTTTAGAAGAAGCTCACTCCGGTGCCTGTGGAGGGCATTTCGGTGGAAAATCATTGGTGCAAAAATTGTTACATATGGGGTACTATTGGCAACATATGGAACAAAATTCCTTTGCTTACGTCAAGAGATGCCTGCAATCTCAACAACATAAACACCTCATCCATGCTCCTGCTCAAGAGCTTCGTTCCCAGGTGTCACCATGGCCATTTTCTATCTGGGGCTTGGATCTTGTAGGTAAAATTTCCCTGCCCTCCTCTCAAGGACATATGTTTATAATTACTACTGATTATTTTACAAAATGGGTCAAAGCAATCCCTTTGCGATCCACAATTGCTGATGTAATCTGTTAATTCATACAAGATAACATAATTTCTTGATTTGTAATACCTTCCTCCTTGCTTTCAAACAATGGCACACCATTTAAGAACAAGGATGTTAAAAAGTTCCTCAAAAAAATCATATACAACATTGCTTATCTATGCCTTATTACCCTCAATCAAACAGCCAAGCAGAAACTTTAAACAAGGTTATTAGATAGATTCTAAGGAAAACTGTTAATAAACATCAAAAAGATTGGCATACGAAATTATCCTATGCACTATGGGCTTATAGAACAAGTATTTGAACAACTACTAGTAGCACACTGTATAATCTTATCTATGGCACAGACGTGATAATGCCTTTGGAGTTAGAAATTCCTTCTTTGTGAATCTCCCTAAGAGATATCATGGATGATGACATAGAATGAGAGAAAAAATTACAGGAACTTGAGATGCTTGATGAAAGACGTATTAACGCTCTTGAACATCTCAAGGCTTATCAAAAAGGAATACAACGAGCGTATAATGCACAAGTCATACAATGTTCATTTAATGTTGGGGACTTGGTTCTATATGAAAATCAATGCAACATAAATGCACTGCCTGGTGAAAAAAGTAAGTTCAGCCCTAATTGGCTTGGACCATACATAATCACTGAAACCTTTGGATCTGGAGCATATAAATTAGCTGATGAGCAAGGTATGCTGCTTAAAGAACCTATTAATGCCACACACCTCAAAATATTTTATGCTTAAAGATTTAATTTAAAATGTTTATAAGCTAATTTAGTACATAGATTAGCTTCCATTTCGACAAGATAGTATTGTTTTTGTCTTAATTCATTTGGCATTATATCTTTGTTCAGTTGATCATTGTTGTATCATGTTTAAGCAATAATTGCTTAGATCACTTTTGTATTAACTGTATATAGCATGGAAGTTAAAAAGTTATGTGTAAGATAATTAATCATTGTATGGGTTACTACATGTCCTTTTTAGAATTGTTAGTCTATCACAATAGCATTAATTATAGCATTTAGACATCATCACTAGTTGCATTTTTACAAAAAATCACATGTGATAGATCAAAAGCCATTACACATAAATCAAGAAGAAATAATCATATATATATATATATATCTTAGTTTTATGTATACATCTAAATCAACTATCCCTAAAAACAAAATGGGATGTTGTAGTGCCTAAAGTCTATGAATCACATAGCTAATCCTCAATCACCAGTATCCTCAGGCCCTCGTGGTATGCGAGTGACAGAATCTTGACCATACGTGGCTATGGATCGCGAATGATTCCTAGAGACACTTCATGATCGTAACCCTCTGATCTCACCTCTCATCTCTATCATCTGCTCATGTGCCTCCTGATACATCCTCTATTACTAGTCTCTCTCAGGATAAACCTTGTCTCTATTAGCTCTTGCCTGCTGGACCTCCCGCAGTAAGAACTCACTAACATTTGGCTCTCCCTCTGATGTAGGAACTACTATTGCCTACTCTCACTATGCCCTGAGCTCAGCCTTGGCGTGCTCAGCTCTCTGTCGAAACTCCTCTCTCTCTCTCGTCTAGACTACTCTAGTATGGCCTTTGTGGTAGTCTTATATTTGACAAAAGGCATAAAAATCTTAGCATGCCACCTTGCGGATGATCGTGGAAAATCACCTGCCCGCACCTGCTACTCTAAGGCATCTATTAGTATGATGTCTCCTATGACGTGACTCACAAAGTCTCGCCATGCATCTATCCCAATTGAAAAATAGAGGATGAGATAGATGTTAGAATCCCATATAAATATCACAAACAATAAACTATACAACACAAAATAATAAATACAACCTTACCTAGATCTCTATTTCGCTAGGACGGGTCTCAGATCACTGATGGTGTGATGAGCTGCCCTATCTGATCTCCAGTTGGGGGCATAGGCCTACTACTCTCCCCTCACTCTGTCTGACTAGGTCTCACCTCATCTGTACGAGTAGGACCACAAGCCTTGGACCGTGGTCTCGACTTGTTCTCCTCATTAGTGTTTGCCTCCTGGTGGCTCTGTCATGATCTCACTCTGAAGACATATTTCGATGGGACCTCCTCAGACTCATCCTCATCCTCCTCCAAACACTCCTCAAGATCATAGTATCCTGCGAAGTCACTGACATCGTCCTCCACCCCTCTGTCACCCACATGACTAGCCCAAGGTTGGGCATCTCCTATAGGATGCCCAAGTGGAAGGATAGGTGTAGGTCATGCTGTGTGCCACCAAGTCTGATATGCTTGGGTACACCCAACTTCATCTATGCTCGATACCATCTTTGCATCCTCAGGACCCTTGTCATCACTAAGTGGTACATCTGCTATAGTCAACCGTCAGACAGTATTGGCTCTGACTGCACTCTAAGCTACACATGCATAGCTCAAATGAATTGCAGGAACATCATGTACCTATCTGAACTGTCATATCATCTTATGAAAGTAAAACCAAGATACAACATGATCAATGCGACCAGTCATCAGTCGATCCCTCTACATCTGAGCTAGTTGCTTCTGCTCACCAGGCCATCTGATGTAGCTACAATATGGTCTCCAAATGATCTCACCAGGCTGTAATCTATCAAATACTACTCTCCAGTATAATAGGTTATTGTGCCTCCAACACCTGACTAGTAGGTAGGCATAGACGGGCAGATGGGTGAATGTTACCTCTATGGGATAACCCACCGGTCATGTGCACCTGATGTTCCCAAAGGCCCAAACCTATAGTAGTGTGCAGACCATCAGACTCTGCATCTTGTTGGACATATCACCCTAAGTCACGATATAGGTGTGCATGCATACTGCGCCTTGACAGTTTGATGTTCCTCAATCACTCTGATAGTGTAAACGAGACCCCCATGAAGGTGAGTGCCTCATCCATCTAGTGCGATAGCTAGTGAGACGATGACAATCATGATCCTCCATAGTAAGGGAATGTCTCTGCATCCCTGCTCTAGTAAACGGAGCTAAATGTGTCCTCGCTCTGCCTGTGAAACAATGTGACCCAAACAATATAACTAACTCTCACGAGTATACTCTGCTGAGTGATGTCGAACAACCCTCACTATCTCTCCTCAAATCGGCAGTTGAAGGATCCTAAATACATCCTCCAGTGTGATGGTAATCTTGCTTGTTGGTAAATGGAATGTGGATATATCTGCATCCCATCTCTCCATCAGTGCCATAAGCATCACGCAGTGGAATTTGATTGTGGGCATCTCAAACACCCACCATAGGCCCACCATCTATAAATACTCTCTCTCTCTGCGGTAGTCAAAGTGCTAGCATGCTCTTGTAGAAGTGCCATCAACTAACTGCCTATGTGCTCACGCATCTCAGGGACATCCTGCAGATCGAAAAGAAAGCAAGACTATCATAATCCTCATTAGAAACCAAAATAAGCTAACATGAACTAAGTAGAATGCATGTGCCTAGGCCCGGTGTCCTCTGTGGACTAGGGCGCCCCAGGAAGACTAGGGTGCCCCAGAGGGACACTAGCACCCCTGTGTGACTAAGGCACCCCCAGAGGACTCTGGTGCCCTAGGTGGACCTGGGCACCCCTATCTGGGAACCTTGTCCACCTTCCCCTCTTGGCACAGACATCGATAAATGTGAAAATGAAAGATGATAGAAGGATGGAATCAGGACCCTCCCTGCCCTGGAAGCGTCTCTCCGCCACTCGGGCTCAGAGCATCTCCAGTCATGGTGGATGGTATGGACATCAGCTCGGCATGGTTGTTCTCCTCTTCTCCTTCTCTCTCTCTCTACAAGGATAAGAAACAAAGAATGAGTTAAGTGATAAGTGACAACTCCCTTTTACATAAAGTAAGTGAGTGAGAAATCCTATCCCTAACTAGGTGTAAAAGTGCACTGTTTCACTCTTGAGTTGTCGAACTCTGATTTTAGTGTCGTTTGTTACATTGGAATCTTGGTTCCATTCTCTTTCTTCGCCAATGTGGTGTTTGACCATTGTATGACCCTCACAACACATTTTCCCTTGTAATCGACGCATGGATATCTCCTTGTTTCTACTCTCGGACTAAGCAAGCAGAAACAAGGGGGCATATATCCCCCTTGATTTCCTCCCAGTCTCATCACTCAACATCCTTAGCATTTTTGATACTAGCTCATTGGTGGTGGTTGTAGGTTGATTTGATTTTGATTTTTCTAATATGTGTTCCTTTGCAAGATGCGGTTCCTAACTTTATAGTCTTGCAGGATTACAGACTTGGGGGGCTCCCTCCTTCTCGATGACAACACTTCGGCTTCCTCTACAATATCCTTTTGGGTATCCTTTTAATGATTTATGCATTTTACTTTCCTTTAGTTGTATATGCACGTAGTGTCATATGGCCACTAAAGTGGGGGCTAAATGTAACATCAGAAATTGTCCTATATGGAATGGTACAATTTCTCTTGATTTAGCTCGTCACTCTTGGTGACCTCTCAACCTTTTCTTTTTCGGCCTTCCTGAAACCCTGATCGACTAGGTCTAGGAGTAGTCTATTCACTTTTTGAGGTAACTTATTGATAAAACTTAGAAAGAGATTTGAAACTTGGGTCCCTAGGACCCCCAAAAATGCAGATCTGAGTTGAAATTGGGGGCTAGGACTTGGGCACCCACGCCCTAGTCCTCCCCCATTTCATGAGATTTTGAATTTTGGTAGGGTGTTGGTTCCCACCGAGTGCCTCATGATTCTGTTTTCAAATTCTCAGTTTTCACATGATATCGAGACGTTATTTTGAAGTTTGAATTCCCTAAAGCTAGATATAAAAATACATTTACAAACCATTTTATCACACACAATTCTTATGCAAGCTTGATGTCAAAACTTTGCTGCAATTGCCATTGAAGATCAGTGACTTGTTGAAGATCTTCGAAGTATTCTTTATTTGCTATCTTGGAGACAATGGATGAAGATTAGGAATCAAGATCTTTTGTCTATCTTGCTCTTCCTAGGGTTTGTACACCCTTTACATGATCAGGAGAATGGTTGAATCCTCCAACAGGAAGCTTGGAGATCCTTCGCGGACATTGTTGATTCGACTTCTTGTTCATGCAAGTCTTCATTTATCTCATCTCCTTGAGGTGAAGTTGTATGTGTTTATTGATGCAAAGCAATTTGTTGATCTTCCCTTGATTGAGACATCTAGGGTTTGATTTTATGCATAACACATTGTTATGTTTGCACAAACTTCTACAAATCTTTATCTCTGGCTATCATTGAGGTAGAAGTACCAAAGATGGGGCTTCACTGAGGCAAGCTCCTATATAGGTGCAACATTTTCCTTCTTTTGTATGTGCAGATCATGTTTTGTAGTTTCCTACATAAAGAAGCTATAGGAAGAAGGATATTGTGGGTACAATCATGATAGACTTTCATATTTTTGGATTCCGAGACTTGCAGGACATTGGAGTGGGTGCCCTAGTCTAACCAGGGGTTTATTCTAGGATTTGGAAGCCTTTTAGCAATCTCAGACACCCTGTGCAGAAGATTTTCTAGTTTAGAAACTTACGGGACACTGGAGCAGGTGCCCTAGTCCATGCAACCCTCAATATCTGGGTACACTATCTCTAAAACCCTCCCTCTGGACCTCTGTGATCAGTTTTGCCAATTACTTCATCAGTTTCTGTATATTTTTGATATAAGGCATATTTAGGGTTTTACTTGGTTGAAAGGAAAACACTTGATAAAACTTGATTAGGGCCTTATGTTTCATAACCATGTGAGTGTAAGGGATAGACAAAGTGATTAGAAGCTTGTTCACAAGCTTGGCCTTTGTCCTCCCAATGCTTAGAAGTGGAAATGGTAGTATTTAACCTAGTTTAAACAAACTATCATTTTTCACCCTAAACATAAAGAAGGCACACAAAGTTCATCATTGAAAGTACCTTCACTAATATCAATCATTCCATTCACAATTACATGAACATATATGTGTTATTACCCATCAAGATAGGTGGCATATCACTCAAATAAAAAAAACATATCCTTAGAAGAAGCCATATGACGAGAAGCACCTGAATCAAGAAGGCATTTACCTAATGTAGAACATGTACTTGGACAAAGTGCTTTACCTTTATGTTTGTGTTCCTTAACTTTCCTTGTATGACCTGATTCAGAAAGTTTTGGCTATGTAGATGTTGAAGGAGTAGAAGAAGAATCAAGAGATGGAAGATTGTTCTTTTGAAAAAATTGCATCAACATGTCAATCTGTTTCTTAAAACAATTATGTTCATCATGCCCTAATTTCTTACAATAAGCACATGCATGTTGACTCCAAGTTACATAGTTATAAGGTGTTAACAATGGAACCATTGATTTATCCATTATGTAGAGGAAAATAAGAGAGCACAAGAAAGTATATCAAATAACAAACTCAACCAATACTGTAATTGAAGCCCCCCCAAACCAAAACAACCACCAATTTCAACTCTCTTTCCAATCAATGAGTGATATGTACCCAAAGAGCTTCAAACTCAAAATATGTTGTCTAAAGAAAAATCTAGAAAAATGGCATGAACATAACTGTAGAGTACAAAAATACCTTTCTAACGCTTATAAAAAGTTGAAATTTTGATAAAGTGGGTGCAAGTTGTGAGCTCAGGAGTGAAAAATGCAAGATCTAGCTTTGAACAACTATATCAAGTACTTGTACAAAAATCATAGAAAAATACCTATACCAATGCAAAGTTCTCGGAACCAGATTTTTGTCGATATCTTGTTTGCTAATTTTCAATATCGTAGCAAAAAAGTTATGGCTCCCGGCCAAAGAGGGCCCTGGCACTAATGCCATTGCTTACGCAGTGCTAATGTCAGAAGTGATAATGGAATATTCTCTTTAGGGCAAGAAATTGCTGATTTAGGCTAAATTGCCTCTACAAGGTGAGAAACCACTGATTTAGGCCAAAACCACTTACTAGAAGTTTGAAACCACATGTGGGATAGAAAACCACCAGAAAGAGGAAAACAACTGCTGATAGAAAGGCAAAAACCACCTATGAAAATGCCTGTTCCTTGAGTGATATTGGTTTTAAGGGGAATATTCCCCAAAATCTATGCTGGACTGAGTTATATCAGCCACTAGTTTTGTTTGTTAAATCTACGGAAGTTAGAAAAAATATTTGACAAGGCCTGAAGGCTTGTTAGGGGGTATTAACCCCTGCCACACTAGTCGGTGGGGGGTTTCCTCAGCCACATGGGTGCCCGCAGCGACCTGTGTGCCATGGCCTGCCTATGGGTATAGGCCCACATGGCTAGGTCTACCACCATTTGACTAATAATGACACTGATGCCAGGCCTGCACAAGCAATGACGCCTACAAAATATTCTATAGAATATTTCATATGACTGATTTGCAAAAAAAATTGCCTTTCATTTCAGCTTTGTCTAATTTGGTCAATTTAATAGTCAATCTATAGGTTTCTAGGCATTTTGAATGCAATGGTAGGGTCTTATTTTGCCCAAACTGCCCCAACATTATAGCTATGTCCTAGATTGGGTAACCGCTCCCTGAATCAAACACGTCATAGATTTGGCCTCTAGTATATGATCTAGATGAAACAAAAGGTGATCTTGACTATCTTAGACCTCTTAAACGCAATGGTGTGATCATATTTGCAGTAGCATGCTCCAAAATGAACCTACAATATAAGGCACAAAGAGGAAACCCTAAAAAATTTGGTATTTCCATCAAGTTTTTTTGATCCTCCAGGTTATCATTTGATGCAAGAGAAGAGCATACTCAACTATCAAGATCCACTATGAATTTACACTCAAATCTCTCAAAAATTTGTCTAACAAGAATAGATTCCACCTAGAGAGCTCTGATGCCATGTAAGAGTTATCTATGATAGGAGCTGTGCCCAAGATCTAAGACTTCGTGAAAGCACAAGAGAGAGAATGAGAGAATGATTCTATTCTATCAATGAATGCAAAATTGTTCATCTTACAATGCACATGAAGCCTTGTTTATACAGGCAAGGATGAGAGCTACGATGTAGTTATGTGACAAGTATCTTAAACCTATAACATGAAACAACTAGAGTACATGTGTAGGATAAGAGAACTATAAGACAACTATCAACACCTAGCAACAACTAGACACAACTAGAAACAAATAGAAACATCTACTAGACTCACTAAGTCAACTTAACATGTAAATTGTGTGTGAGAATATGAATTATTCTCATAACAAGGGAAACTAGATAGGAAATATACCTATTCACACTAACAAAGGGATTGTTATGTTGGGAGGAGAGCTTCTCCATTTAGGGTTAAGAGCCTCCCATGTGTGGGGTTGAAAGAGGTGATGACCATCCCTTGAGGAAACATACATTTCTTGTGAAATATTTTTTTTGCATTGGTTGCTTTATATATTTTCATGAAATAGAAAAATATGCATTCCTTATAAAGGAATTTTGGCATTGAGTGCCATAAGTATTTTTATGTGATATTATGTTGGAGGTGTTGTGTTGGGGTTTTGTTGTGATTATAGATATGAGAGGATATTGGGTGGCGTTGGAGGAATTTTGGTAATGGGGAGTTTTGTTATGAGGTTGATATTTGATGGAGTTATGTCATGTCCCATGAAATGTTCCATCTTTTTACATTGCCGGTTGACTAAGATCAGTTCTAAGTGTAGCACTTCATATTAATGAAAAGGATATGATTTGGAAGATAAAGTGTGGTTAACATATATGAAGCATTAGTGAGTTTGAATAAGACTAGAGGCTTTGGGAGTAAGACAAATGATTTGTTAATGATATACCATGTGATGTAAGGGATATATGTGACTTTGGGAAGAAGTGTGAATTGTTTAAGGAGGAGCGATTTCCTTTGAGACAACAATTAAATGTGAAATGAAGTGACTAACATATGTTACGAGATAAGAAAAGAATTGTTATGAGATATGATTTAAAAGACAAGCTTTAGATAAGAGACAAGGTGATACAATTTATTAAAGGCAGTGATCAATGTCATATATATTATGAAGACCATATTATGAAGTAATGTGATTCCTAGAATGACAAAAGTCTTACTTAAAAATACAAGATAGCGATAAATGAGTGAAAGGGTGTGATATATTGTTAATGTTGGTTCCCAAAATAACTCCAACCCAAAAATCTAAAATGTTCCTAAACACCCAGGCTAGTGATTGTCATCAAGGTGAAAGGAAGAGGTTTATCTACAAGTAAAGGAGAATTTTGGCCAACTAAAGGAGATAGGTAAGCTCCTCTGCTCTTTCAGCTCAGCTTAAACTCTGGAGGGATATTCCAAGGGGTATTATACTTGAATAGGTATTAAAATAAAACTAGATGAACACTTAAAAATGTAACAACCAAACCCAGATTACTTCCTCAGTCAAAAATATGTCATTGAACTAAGAAAAGCTAGTTGTTGTATGACCCCTATATAGTTGATAAATGCAATCCTACACAATGAGGGTGCATAAAGACTACTTCTTCTTCTAAAAGTAAGATGTAAAGTTTTTTCTTTGAAGATGGGTGATCTAAGGCTACTCATACCAGTGCCTATCCATTAAGCTATAGAGTTTAATGTAAAACAGAGGAAAACAATCACATAAAAGTGTATAATTGCCTACTTTACGAATCAAATGCAAAGAAATCACTACAAGCTTACTGAAAATACTTAAGAATCACACACTATACCATGCTTTTCCCTACGCAATACTGAAATGATCATTCACAAAGCTTGGTAATGAACTAGGAATTGTCACATTCATCAAATCAATGCTTACAATCATACCACGAAATGTGGTAAAAGAAAATTGGAACTATGATTACAGTTTACATGGAGAAAGACAATAATCTAATACAAAGATTTAAATTGTATTACATACACTTCATGACTGATTCATACATAAACATAGCCTACATAATATCCTTTCTAATCTACCTCCTAAAGCTCACAACCCTATTGAGAAATTCCAAAATGACCAACCCTTATCACTCATTACAACCATGCATATATAGCAATTCATTGCACTCATCCCAGCGTAGAACCCAATCAAATGAGTATACACCATGCTATATTAAATTAATGCCCAAAAATGTCAGAAGATTTGCACATTGGGATTATAAATCCATGCTCTATCATCTCTGTAAACAATCAGAAAAAGATTGCTTGCACTCTAATTGTACTCTAAGAAATAAAGAGGGAAGCTTCTTATCCTTCCGTGCCACATGCAACATCTGACTTATCTAATTTGTCCTTTATGTATTGAAGCATTTCACTATTTGAACAACTTGCACAATTCTGGCTAGCAACTCATTAATGCTAAGTACAAATCTGCATTTATATTCCTGCAATCATAGCATACATTCAAGGAATTACCCAATTCAAGCATATATCGCATTCTGAATACGTTTTCCTAATTTTTAGTTTTAAGCCATATGATCCCTAACTATACCATTCTACATTTTCTTTGTTTAATGGCCTATTCTTTTCAGTTTTTGTATTTCTTGTTTTCCATTATCTTTCTTTACCATCCATAGAACAATTTTGCCTTTTCCGCAAAAATGTGTTTTTCCAAACTAGTCTTGTTGCTTCGTTTTCCTCTTTCCTCTTTTCATTTAGTCAGCAAAAGTAACTTTCTCTAAACATTTATCCTCGCTCTCCTTGTCACTTTAGCAACTATATTTGTAATTTTATAATTTTTAGAACTTTACCCTCACTTGCCACTTATTTGCCTTTATTGGAAAATCTTTGATTTGAGGAACCAGGGCCACTTTGCGTCTATCGAGAAAATTTGACAATTCTCAACTTGGTCATTTTTATGCCTTATCGACAAATTTCACCTTTGCTAAACTTCAAGCTATTTTGCCTTTTTATTTGCCTTATTAGTAAATGTCAACTTTTCAAAATCTGGCCGGTCTATTCCTTGTGTTGGCAAAAACATGTTTTCACAAACTGAGCATATTGCTTCTATTTCCATCTTTGTTGACAAAGTTGAACTTTTATGAACTTTGCCTTGTTTTTCATTTTTCCCATCTCTTACTCTATCGACCAAATGAGCTATCAACAAATTTGAACAATCTTGAACTAGTTTCTCAGTTTGGCCATCCATCAGTTTGCTGACAAAACAACATTTTATGACTTAAGCCTCAGTCAATTTTTCCCTTATTGGAAAAATGCAAACTTCTTAAACCTTGCTTTCATTCTTTATGCTACACCCTTTATTAGAAAATTAGCCGTCGAGAAAACTCCCTATCAGTGAACCATCAGGTTCTTGAACTTTTATTTTCATTGATAGAAGAGCACTTTTTTCTTTACTTTGCCACAACATTCTCCCTTTGCCCTTCAATCGGTGAACACACATATTGATGAATTGGCAGAAAATAGAACTTGTAAAAATGTTCTAAAGTTAAAACTATTGTCTAGTTGCTGACAATAAGGAAAAACACAAAAAAAATTCTAATGGAGAAACCATCTTTTGACTAAGGAAAAGTATATTAAACACCAAACTTTGAACCAACACAACTTTTTCATATTAAGGAGTTTTGAGGTGGTTCAAAAGGCAAAGTTGCTCAGAATTAAATTCTGTATCCAATGGTGACCTTGGCTAAGCAATTTTCACATTATTTTTTTATTTTTGGGGATAAATGGATACAATGGGAATACAAATTTTGAAGGTGCCAACACTGGCTCTGGTTGGGGACGTGTTACAAGAAGTGTCACAATGCGAATTTAGATCTCCAAGAAAACCAGAAAGACACAAAACACAACAAAAAGGCACAAGGGAAACAACACACATAGATGTATTTACAACCACACATATATACAAGGCAAAATATAGTCATAAACATTAGAGCACATAACACTATTTGACTGTATTAAAAAATTAGGGGAAACACTTACTTAAGAAAACTAAAGCTTCATAATGTACCATGAATGGGTAGCTCCAGCGATTCTCCCTCCATATTTCTAATGTAATATGTATCTTGTCTAGATTTTAAATCAATCTAGTATAGGCCTAGCCACAAAGGCTCAAACTTGCCATGCTTACCCTTGTCTTCTGTCTTGTATTCCATAGGAGAACCCAATCACCAATTTGAAACCTCCTTTTTACTATTTTCTTATTGAACAAATATTTGGCCTTTTGCTATTGCTGTTGGTTTTTTATCATGTACCAACCTTCTGGCCTCATTTAACACAACCAAATCATGCATCTTGAGAGTTAAGGCATCACCCCCATCCTTATTGTTTTGTTGTAGCAGCTAATATATAGGCATCTCCAATGACATTGGAATTTTTGCCTCTACTCCATATACCAGCTCAAATGGACTCCTTCCAATGGATTTATTGAATGTTACCCTATCAACCCATAGAGGATACTTTAGTTTATCATTCCACCTTTTCTTATTTTGATCCAACGTCCTCTTTATAATCTTCATGAGACTCTTATTGCTAGACTCAACATGTCCATTACTCTAGGGATGATACATGGTGAAGAATGAATCAACTTAACTCCATATTTGGAACACATATTAGCAATATATGTAACAATTCTTGACGACACTCCAAATCTAAGGTTATTATATTGCTCATATGAAAATCAATTACCACCTTAGATGTGGCATTGCAAGTGGGGATATCCTAACCCACTTGATGAAATAATCAGTGGCCACAAGGATCCACTTAAATCCATTGCTAAATTTCTCCTATAAAGTCAATACCCCATTGTTGAAATGGTGCTTCAACTGCGACTGGCATAAGAGGCAATGCTCCAACAAATTTCATCTTACCTGAAAAATATTGGAAAGCATCACATTTTCTGACTTGATTGGAAACATCTTTGAAAAGGTTTTGACACCAAAAGCCTACTCTAATGATTTTATGTGCTATGTTTTTGGCATGGAAATACCCACCACATATTCCTTGATGGTATTCATCAACAATAGCCTCTACTTGTTGGTTTAGATATTTTAATAGCAGCCCTTCCTGGTTTCTCCACATCCACACTCCTTGAATCAAGAAATACCTCTGGGACTGAATTTTAAGGGTCCTTTGCTATGTGATAGTCATGCCTGGAGGACAATGCATGTTCACAAGATAAAAAAAATATATATACCATGGATTGTCAACTAATGAACAATGAGGAGCTACATCATTTTCCTTGATTTCATTTACCTCTGTTGCTTCAAGATTTCAATTTACCATTAGCTTGGCTAAGCCTTGGCCTCTTACCAACTTAGTGACTTGTATGTCCATATCATATTCTTGGATTCTATTAATCCATCTGCACCTCTTACTTAAAGCCTCTTGTTGCATGAATATATCTTTCACTGTTGTGTGTCGCACATATGCAATACTCTTGGCCCTTGTGAAATAGGATCTAAATTTTTTTGTAGCCTTGACCAATGCATAGGCGAGCTTCTTCATAATGGAGTGATTTAATTCAGCAGCGTGTAAATATTTACTAAAAAATCCTATGGGTTATTCATATCCATCTTTATTCTTTTGTAGTAACACAATAGCAACCGTGTAAAATGAAGCAAAGGAAAAGAGCTCTAAAGGCTTGGAATAGTTTGGACTTACCAGGACTAGTGCATTTTTTAGAGCCTCTTTTATATCAAGAAAGGCTTCAACTGATTCCTTGTCCCACAAGACATATTGTCCCTCTTTAAGCATCTTGGAAATAGATTTTGTCTTCTCAGCAAAGTTAGGGATAAATCTCCTTACAAAATTAATTTGACCAAGGAAGGATTTAATACCTTTGATTGTTTTAGGCTAGGGAATAATGGCAATGGCCTTAATCCTATCTGGATCAATTCTAACTCCCTCTTTTGACATAATGTGTCCCAACAGCTTTGTAATGCCCTGCCATGTAACCCTAGAGAAAAGTTCAACTAAAGCAATAAAAAGGCAAAAAAGATTTCTTTTATAAAGAAATAACAATAACAAAATCTAACATAATCTAATTGTATCAAGTTAAACTAACATCTCTAGGGATTACATAGCTGCATTATTGATACAACACAATATTCAACAACATACATAACTTATTCAAATAAATCAAAGAGTCAACTAACAACTTTTGTTACATCATCAGATAGATACATCATCCTTTCGATAATAATTACAAGTACAAATAGGGTATTCTATAAAAGGAGTTACATAATTTCAATGATACATAAGCTCTTTCCTGAATACATCAATTTACAAAATGATCTCCATTGATACAAAAATCTAGGTGCAAGTAGTGTTACCGCCTGCATGAGCAGTCCGATTTCAAGCATTTAAATATGTAGGCCCCTTCACAAAAATTCAAAAATTCTGACACTTTCGACCCCTGCAGTTGTAAAAAATGCAAAAAATTAGTTAAGGAGCAGGTGTCTTTGTATATACAAGGGTTTTTTGTATATACATACTGGTGAAATATGCATTGGCGGGTGTAAAATCTCCATTGCCCTTTGAAAAAACTAGTTAGATGCATTTCTGAGTGCATATCGGGCTTGAAATGATGCATATACAAAGGGGGAATCTTTCATAGATTCCTAAGAATATTCCCACTTTGTATATCGGGTTGCATGTGGAGGTGCATTGAAAAAGATACAAAGGTGCAAATATGCATTTGCTACAGTGGCGAGGGGCAGATACATGCAGCGGGGTCCACAGACATGCAAAGGTCTTTGTATCTCTGAGATATAAGCAAATTATATGATGGGCCTTGTATATTCCACAACATACAAAGCAGAAAAGATGCAATTGGTAAGGCCCGTGACATGCAAAGTGAACAGTGCAGCGAAGGTGCATTCCTAGAATATTCTGTATCAAAGGGTTTGTACATTGTGTTGTATGTTTAAATATGCAAGGGAAAGATACAACGCAAATTTTAAAGGGATGTTCTGATCTAGCGAAAGAATTGTTGAAGTCCGCAGCATGTATATCTGGCGCTTGTATGTTTGACATACAAGCCGATATACATTGAAGGGATATGCATTCTGGACCCGATGGAGATTTCAAGCTGCTGCAAAAACATTTGGGGTCCGCCTTGCATATTAGCTGTTGTCTGTATATGCACATATACAAGGAAGTATGTAGGGAAAAAGGATACAAGCTGGACCCAATTGAAATTTCCAATTTGCTCTATAACAGTTTGGGGTCTGCCTTGTATGATGAACAGTTGTACATATATGTTTTGCAGATACCAGGATTTGAGAGGCTAAAGGAAGGCAGTTGTATATGCATTTGTTTGTGCATATAAAAGGGCAAAAATGGCAAAATGAAGGTGGAAAGTCAGCGACGGAGGATCAAGGTGCCTATGTGGCACGATATTACTGGTTGGTGACTTTTCAAGGTATTTTGGAGCCATTTATCTCAGCGATGGAATCAAAATCGATGGCTATCTTTCAATTTTCCTGCAGCGATGGGTTTTCTTTATGTGCAGCTGCATTTTGGGTGGTAAAATCTTCAAATGCATCTGCTATTACCTCCCGCAGGTAGATGAAGCATTGATGGCAAAATTCAGAGGGATGACCGATGGAGTTGACGGGTTAACCACCTGATTGAAGAGAAAATCCCTGGGTGGCGGTGTAGATCCCGATCTCACCTTCTTTGTCCTCTATTTCCCATCTGCTGCATTCAATTTTTGAGCACCATTTCTCATGCATTGTATCTGGCAAATTTTTGATTAGCCTTGTAATTAATTTTGCTGAGTACACAGTTTTGATACAAAATGCAAACTGTGTCACTCATTCGTGTTGGTCGAAGACTTAGGCAATTTTGGGGGAAAATAACGAAAAATAGGGCATGATCTTGGTTGTTCTATCTCTTTGGAGTTTATGAGTTGTATCTGTAATGTATCTTGCACATATATTCAGTTTCTTGTTACGGTATATGAAAAATGCGTTATTGCATGTGTCTAGCTGTCACTCTCCATTTGTTGCATGCATTTTCTTCTTTTGAATCTGGTTGCTAAGGGTTTCTCAGATTCTAGCATATAGCTTTGTTGTATCACATGCTTGATCTGTGACTTCCATTCAAGGAGTGGATTAAATTGTTTTAGGTGAAGTATGGAGAAAGTTGTATGTCAGCAGGGATATCTATAAGTATTAGAACTGGCAAACCCTTTGTCGATTCAGAGAAAATAACTAACAGAAATTGGTGACTCTGCTGGGGAGAGAAAGAGTCAAATTATTTGAAAAGTGAACTCATTGCAACAAGATCCAAAAATGACCACATGATGCTTTGCTGGCGTGGTGAATCCAAAAAATAAAATGGCCTTGTTGATATATTGTCCTCTCTGTGAGAGGTAGCGACTCTGTTGATTGAACCTATCAAAGCTGCAACATATTTCTAGGTATTCCATTCTTTTAAAAATGATGAGTTTAGAATAGCAATCTTGGGTATGCTCTCAAAGGAGACCATTTTTTATTGTAAGTTATAAAGCCCTAAATTTCACAGGAATAGGTGGTTACCCAAATGCTATTCCAAATAAAATTAGAAGATGTTTGCCAAAATATAGTGGATTAGTTTCTGAATCGGCAAACAAACATCTGCAAAAAATTTGTAACTTAATAGAAGACTATGAGGTAGAGGATGAAGATGTTGTAATGAGACTCTTTGTTCAGTCATTAGAAGATGATGCTAGGGTTTGGTTTTCAGACCTGCCTATACTTTCAGTTTCTTCATGGATAGATTTAGAAATTGCATTCCTAGTGTAGTTTGGTGAAAGATTTGATTTAGCCTCATTAATAATACCCTTCATGAATATTCAAAAGGAAGATGAGGAGCTAGTTGTAGCCTTTAATCTAAGTTTTATTAAGTTGCTCAAGCGGATCCCTGAATACATGAGACTGAATAATGCATTGTGCTTAGCAATTTATTTGGCTGCATTTGATGAAGAAATGAGCTATTTATTGAGAGATAAAGAACCAGCCACACTTCACCAGGCTTACCAATTTGCTATGGATATTGAAAACAATGAGAAACATGGAATGCTAGTAGGTTTCATGGCTGTAAGTTGTAAAAATAATTATCAAACTGAATATATTTCTGTTGTTCCAGTGTGTTCATAGATAAATGACTGTGTAGAGGGAAATATATTTCAGAATAATGTGTGTAGTCATGATGTGATACATGAAGAAAATGTTGGAGAAGATGTAGGCACATCCTATAATGATGAAAACAAAGATTGTTATCAGCCTCTAGAAGAGAAGCCTACAGACACAAAATGTCCTTCAACTGATCAAACAAAAGATATACATGAAGTTGTGTCTTACAGTGATAGGCATATCCCAGATATTCCTGAATGTTTATATGAGGTGGATATACAAAGCTTCACTCTGAATGTAAAAGATACAATTTCAAGGGATGGCAGTGAATATGATAATGATTGTCAGCATTCAGATGCATATGTGAGCCTTTCATATAATTAAATATATATGGATGCTAAATATGAGTGTTTCCTTGAAGATTCTGACCACCTTCACAGTGCAGAGGTTGAAAAATTCAAATTTGATTATCAAGGCATTGGTGAAGAGGAAAAACAGGGTCACTGTTCAGAGGTGAATGGACAAGTTGCAGATGTGTGTGCTCATACAGTTGGGAATAGTGCTGGTTGCAGGGGTAACTACAAGGGTTTTAACTTAGGGCTGCATTCTGAAGTATTTCTGCCTTCTTTTGAGACATTCCAGGTGGACATAAATGACAAAATTGCTGAGCACAATGATGATGAATATCTGTATACTTATAAAGATAAATTTGATTATGAGATATTGCTTGTGCCTGAATATTGTATGTTTGATACAGAGGAGCTTTTATTTTTTGAAGAAAGGCAAAGTTCTGATGTGGATTCATTTGTTTCATGTGAGTCTGTCATTCTTCCAAGCAACATCAGTGACTCATATGATGATGACATTCTACAACTCATGATAATGTATGTTAATGAGGCTCGTTGTAGATTTGTCAATGAAAAAGAAAGGTGCAGCAGCACAAACAATTGCAATGCTGAGTGTTCAAGTGGTTAAATGCTTTCAGGCTTCATTTGAAGAAATCAAAACAGAATCAAGTGTTTGACAAAAGAAAACTTTAGTTTTTACTTTTTAGTGGCCCTGGGCCACCAAATAATTTTAATAAATGTGTTTTGTGATGTAGGCTGGTGCAGTTTTGACTCTGTTGCCCAATGGATAGGGACTGGTCTGCATCCCAGAGATTTGAGGTTCTCGCCATGCCTACAAGAGGCATGCGTCCCCAATCGGAGCCTATGTTACCGCCTACATGAGCAGTTCAATTTCAAGCATTTAAATATGCAGGCCCCTTCCCAAGAACCCAAAAATTCTGATACTTTCAACCCCTACAGTTGTAAAAAATGCAAAAAATTAGTTAAGGTGCAGGTGTCTTTGTATATACAAGGGTTTTTTGTATATACATACTGGTGAAATATGCATTGGCGGGTGTAAAATCTCCATCGCCCTTTGAAAAAATCAGTTAGATGCATTTCTGAGTGCATATCAGGCTTGAAATGATGCATATACAAAGAGGGAATCTTTCACAGATTCCTAGAAATATTCCCGCTTTGTATATTGGGTTGCATGTGGAGGTGCATTGAAAAACATACAAAGGTGCAAATATGCATTTGCTATAGTGGCGAGGGGGAGATACATGCGGTGGGGTCCACAGACATGCAAAGGTCTTTGTATCTCTAAGATATAAGCGAATTATATGATGGGCCTTGTATATTCGGCAACATACAAAGCAGAAAAGATGCAATTGGTAAGGCCCGTGACATGCAAAGTGAACAGTGTAGCGAAGGTGCATTCCTGGAATATTTTGTTGTAGATTCTACAGATGTATCAAAGGGTTTGTACATTGTGTTTATGTTTAAATATGCAAGGGAAAAATACAATGCAGATTTTAAAGGGATGTTCTGATCTAGCGAAAGAAGTGTTGAAGTCCGCAGCATGTATATCTGGCGCTTGTATGTTTGACATACAAGCCGATATACATTGAAGGGATATACATTCCGGACCCGATGGAGATTTCAAGCTGCTACAAAAACATTTGGGGTACGCCTTGCATATTAGTTGTTGTCTGTATATGTACATATACAAGGAAGTATGCAGGGAAAGAGGATACAAGGTGGACCTGATTGAAATTTCCAATTTTCTCTATAACAGTTTGGGGTCCGCCTTGTATGATGAACAATTGTACATATATGCTTTACATATACAAGGATTTGAGAGGGAAAAGGAAGGCAGTTGTATATGCATTTATTTGTGCATATACAAGGGCGAAAATGGCAAAATGAAGGCAGAAAGTCAGCGATAGAGGATCAAGGTGCCTATGTGGCATGATATTACTGGTTGGTGATTTTTCAAGGTATTTTGGAGCCGTTTATCTCAACGATGGAATCAAAATCGACGGCTATCTTTCAATTTCCCTGCAGTGATGGGTTTTCTTTGTGTGCAGCCGCATTTTGGGTGGGAAAATCTTCAAATGCATCTGCTGTTACCTCCTGCGGGTAGATGAAGCATTGATGGCAAAATTTAGAGGGATGACCGATGGAGTTGATGGGTTAACCACCTGATTGAAGAGAAAATCCCTGGGTGGTGGTGTAGATCCCGATCTCACCTTCTTTGTCCTCTGTTTCCCATCTGTTGCATTCAATTTTTGAGTGCCATTTCTCATGCATTGTATCTGGCAAATTTTTGGTTATCCTTGTAATTAATTTTGCTAAGTACACAGTTTTGATATAGAATGCAAACTGTGTCACTCATTTGTGTTGGTTGAAGACCTGGGCATTTTTGTGTAAATAATGAAGAATAGGGCATGATCCTAGGTTGTTTTATCTCATTCTGGAGTTTATGAGTTGCATCATGAATATATTTTGCACATATGTTTAGTTTCATGTTGATATAGATGAAAAATGCTCTTATGCATGTGTTTAGTTGCTTGTCTCCATGTGCTGAATGCATTCTCTTCTTTTGAGTCTGGTTGCTAAGGGCTTCTCAGATTCTAGGATATAGATTTTGATATCACATGCTTCATCTCTGACCACCATTCAAGGAGTGGATTAAATTGTTTTAGGTGAAGTATGGAGAAAGTTGTATGTCAGTAGGGATATCTGTAAGTAGAGGTAGCTGAATACCCATTCTTGGGTGATGTTTGTAAGGCAAACATCAGATCCAACCCCTTGAAACTTGAATGCTAGTTGCAAACCATCTGTTGTATATGTCTAGTTGACTCCTTGCCCTGAGATAGGCACCAGTCTGCTCCTAGGTTAGTAGTTATGACCTAAAGCCCCTGTCTTGCATCCAAACCATCAAATCCAAACCAGTGCATTATCCCAACCTGTTAGTTGTAGGAGTAGGATTAGGAACCCCCTACATACTCTCATCCCTAACCAGTCATATATGTCCAAGAAAGTTGCCAACTTGTGATTTATCATTTAGATCTTGGTCCATGCATGAGAGTATTCTGCCTGTTGATGTCAAGCTAAATCTTCCTGTCATTGAGCTAGTCAATGTTACATCTTTATCAAATAGGGTCACCCCCCTTGGTGTGGCAGAACCAGAAGTGAAGGGGAGGCAGCTCACACAACCTCCCATAATCTGTTGGCTGAATCTGCCCGTGCATTGGAACTGGCAAACCCTCTGCCGATTCAGAGAAAATAACTAACAAGTAGTACAAAGGTTTGTCCTTAGATGCAGATGCAAAACTGGAAACATGAGATACACATCCTCTTCACACACGAGCCTTGACGCCAATGAACCAATGGAATAAAGTACAACCACCTGACCATGTGGAACCCTGAGGTCCACTCCCCATGTTAGGAGATAACAATGAGGTCCCATGATGACAAGTATACAATGACAATGCAAGGCATCTTTCCTCTTGCATATCGATATCATCACAAAATTCAATCTCAATTATCAATGCCCAAAACAACAATCTCCCTTATTAACAAACACCAAGACTTCATACCAACAGGAGGCATCATAACTCATCCACATCACAACATTACAAAGGATCAAAAGTACCCTAAGCCTCTGGAGCAAAACACTAAAATGTAAAGGTTAATACAAACATTACAACTCATTTCTAAATCAATCCTACTTACTTCTATAGGCTTGTATTTTCGACAATATGAACTACTGATAGAATTTACAATATCCATAATTTGAAAAGACACTAAATGAGTGGAATACCTAAACTACAGACATACTCATGAAAGATTAATAGTTAAACAACATTAGATTAACATGATGACAAATTACATTATTACGACAATTTTAAGGAACTATTTTATCCCTTATCCTATTTTAAAAAATAACAAAACTAATGATCTTTTCAGATCATCATCATTACAACATTTAATTAAGATTTAAGTTAATAAATATTCTAGTACAAATTATTAATGAATAAATATTTTCTTTATAGATAGGTAACATGACTAAATACCCTTGTCAAAAATTGAGGTGAAATAGTGGGGCTTTGACCTATAATCTAACAACCTAGATTCAAACCTCCTATTAAATTTTACAAACCCCATGGGGTCATCCTCTACTGTGTCAAAAATTTAGGTTGCTTACCCTCCAAGAGGGGAGAATCTGTGGTGAAATAGTGGGGCTTGGTCTTGTAGAGCTAACAACCTAGATTCAAACCTTTTAGTAAATTTTATTGGGATGACCCTTTGGTGAAATGGTGGGGCTTCTTTCCTGTAGAGCCAATAACCAAGCTTCAAACCCCACAGGGTCACCCTCTACCATGTCAAAAATTGAGGTTGCTTACCCTCCAAGAAGGGAGATTCTGTGGTGAAATGGTGGAGCTTCGGCCTGTAGAGCCAACAACCTAGATTCAAACAACCTTGTAAGTTTTATAAGATTCAAACCTCCTAGTAAGTTTAACTAATGGCCTCTCTTGCTTCTTTTCTATTCATGGCCTGAGTTTGCAAGATTCATCTATTGCTGGGTTGCTACCTATTGCAGAGACCTATGTGATGTCCGTGACTGAGGCTGTTGGTAGACCGTTCATCACTGGGAGGTTGTTGGGTTCTTCTACGACTGTTGGTGCCCCATCTATTGGTGTGTTACCTGCTATTGGTGCGTCATCTGGTGGTGTGTCATCTACTGTTGGTGTGCCATCCACGATTGTTGATGAGGTTTTTGTGGTTGGTACGTCACTGGTGGGCTTGGATTTAATGAAGGGGGGTAAGCCCTCTTTCTTAGATACTGTTCAAGGGAAGCGTCAGAGGTCACCTTTGCCCTGTGCTGCTCCATTTGTTATTTCTTTTGGGGTTGAGGTTTTGAAGAGTGAGAAGTATTATTCCTCCCACACTTTGATCTACAGATTTAGTCATTTTTGGCGACGCCTCCATGACCTAAATTCTTGGATCTCTGATATGTGGGGACTAATTACTAGTGATACAATCAAATTTTACCCTTGTGCTAGGGTTTTTTATTATTACTTTTGATAATTTTGAGGACAGGGATGCTATGTTTGAGGGTTCTATTTGGTTTTGGGGCCAACATCCCTTGTTAATTCGTCCCTAGTTTCCTCTTTTTAATCCAGTGACTAAATCTTTGAATTTTTTATGCACTTGGGTTAGGCTCCCCAACCTCCCTCTCTAGTTTTGGCAAGACTCTTGCTTTTCTATGATTGGGAACTCTCTTGGATAGTTTATTTTGACTAATCCTGTTACCTTACAGTTTACACATACAACTTATGTTCAGATTCTTGTGGATCTAGATTTGAAGAAGGCATTACTTGTAGAGATTATCTTCAATGTTGTTGATCATTAGTGGAGTCAGGTTTTGGACTACGAGGGTATTCCTTTTTGTTGTCAGCATTGCTTTGGCACTGGTCACTTGGTTGAGCAGTGTGTTAAATCTAAGCAACATCATCATGTGGCTTCATGGTGGCATGATGTTCAACCCTCGGACTTCACTATTCCTCCTGAGGAGTCACCTCCTTCCTCTCCATCCACTATGGCTCCCCAGTCTGAGATTAGTTCTCATCTGTCTCTTCCAGCCCAGGAGTTGTCATCTACTGCTCCTATTATTGCTGATGTTCCACCTATGATTGGGGTTGTTGCTACTATTGGTGTGCCATCTACTGTTGCTGGTGTGCTGTCTATGGCAGGGGGTGCTATTGTTTCCTTTTTGCACGAGATCTCTTTGGTTGAGGCATCGGGTGAGGTTGCCCTCTCATCTCATTTAGAGGATTTGGACTTGGAAGCCTCTTGGACCGTGGTCCAGAGACAAAAGAAAGGACTACCCAAATCTATTGGAGCTTTATGTCCTCAGGTTCAGGTAGTCAGGTTTGTTAGCTCGGGATCTATTGTGTAGATCCTCTAGTTGGTTTTTGTTTTACAACAAGGTTGTTGTGCCTGTGTTGCTGGTTTTTTCTCTGTGCTATCTGAGTATTGCCAGTGCTCTATTTTCTTGCCCTTGGGCTTGGCTATGTAAAAGGGTTTGGCCCCTGGTTTTTGCCACCTTATTAAATCTCAAAAACATGACTAAATATCTATTATCCTACTTCTCAATTAATAAATTTACTAATTTTAATTAACAGTTAAGTATCATATTTATACTCTATTTGAACTAGATTAAATCCTAATATCTAGATTTTACTACATTCTGATGAAATAACCATCATAAGTATTATATTTACAATCAAGGTCAAAGGATATTAAATACATAGTCTTCACAGAACATAGAAATATAAAAATCATTTTTAGCTACAAAATTTCCAATTAAATAATACTTTCTTAATATTATATTGACCATTTATGACTATTTCAATAATAATGATACAACCATTTACACTAAATTAAATAGAATTGGATAATAATAATGGAAACTGAGCTTAACTAAATATTTTGGTTAGAAACCTCTAATCAATGAAGAACTAAATATTTTACAATTTAAATATCTATTCCCTATTAATAAAAATACATTTTAATATTAAGTCAAGATTCAAAACATATATAAGAAGATATATATATATATATTACTTAAAAATATCTAAGATTCCCCTTCCAAAAATATAACTTACTCTTCCTAAAATAAAGGAAGTGTGTTTCCTAAAAGAATGACAACTTAAGTTTATTAATAAATAGAAAAAAAGATTATACTCTTTAAAAGAAACTTGACAATAATAAACATCTCTTCCTACAAGACCTAACTTCCTATATTAATGAAAGTAATAATGATAAAAGCAAGGCTCCAATGTAAGAAATTACATTGGGCTGTTAAGGCAGTTGTAATAATAAATAATTAATTAGTTACATAGCTTCAAAATGAATTATTGGTAATGCATGAGCTACTTTTATGAGATAATAACTTCCTAAGATAAATGCCATTGCATTACTCCTTATGGGATAGATATTATTTAAATGCAACAAGCAATATTATTTACAATTAAACAAATTTAAAAGAAAAGTGTTTTCTAATATCCCTATCTAAAATTTAGTTACACATGAGTGTAATAAGGAAACTATCTATTCCACTTCCTATTCAACTAACCTTTAAGAGCTAATTACTATTTCACAATAAACTTACTATTCCTATTTTCTATTAAGGTTAAAATTAATTATGCAAAGAGAGATTTATTTATTCACTTCTATTCATTATGAAAGCTTTTTAGAAAATTCAAAAAATTGATTAGAATGCAGATATGAGAAGTCGTATGCTGAAATTTAAGAGTTGCAGAATAAGCACTAACTCACCTAAGAAGTTTAATGCAATTCCATTATGGATTGAGAAATGGAAGATTTTCTAGCAAGATTGATATAAATGCTAATAGTAAGGCACACAAAATGGATTGTTGGCTGAAGGTAAATATATGCTAATAGCTTGTTGAATTTCTTAAAAAAAATTTAATGTAGCAGAAGGATTACTTTTATATATATATATGGTTGAAAGAATAATTTACATAACATGAATTTAGTACTATCAATAGGGCAATCTAAATAAATTGAAGTTACTTGTTAAAATGCCTCAGATGAGGCCGTATGGTGGATGTAGGAGAAAGATTGCAGAGAAACAATTAAATAAATCCATCTTTTTTCAGCCAAGATGTCTACATGGAAAAAGAATTGTAGTTTAATAATTAATATTGAGAATACTTTTAGGGAGTATGAATGTATTCAAATCTGGAAAAAAAAACAAGTACAAGATCAACAAAATTCTCAAATTATCTCTAACAAGTTTCCAAGGAAGGAAGAATCAAGTGAAAGCTAAAATGTCAGATGCCATTTAAAGCTCCCTACTACAAAAATGGCTATAAGCAATTAATTTAGGTGAGGGTATAGGAAAAATATCTCACGCAAATATATTATATTGCTAGACTTGAGGAACGCTGAAGGGGGTGTATGAATAGAATACCAAAGGATCGCTTCAAGAAAAGAATATGTTATGCTTTAAATAATCAATTATGAAAACATAGCATGAGAGTAAAATACATAACTTCATTGGTCAAAAATGCTTCCAAGGAGGTCATCTGGCAAGGTTTAAGTTTCAATATGAGAAACAATTACTAATTTTAGAATGAACCGTCGGGAACACTCGGTAAGCATGAAGAAAATGGCTACATAGAACTTTCATTTGCCTCACCAGAGGGAATGATTGCAAGTTACAAGCAAAAGTTGAGATTATTTATCAGATATGGAATGAGGAGGGCTCTTGTTAGAAGAAAATGAATGAAAGATTGTATTTATTTTACAGAGTCAAATACTTGCATTATAAATTTGAATGACATTGCAGATAAGACTTAGAGAGTAAAAATAAATGCATTCAATTTGAAAGTGAGACAGACTAAAGTACCATACACAGAGATTCCCCATTTCAAACAATATTGACATACTCGGATATAATCTTTAATCTTCAGAACCCTCCTACCATTAAATTCCTCTCTTTCCCCAAATCTTCTTCTCCAAGACCTTCCTCCCCAAAATTATAGATCCCCAAAACCCCTCAAATATCCCTCCTTTCATAAAAAATAGTCATGTTCATAAATTCCCACTCCATCACATCTCCCTTACTGAAAATCCATCTTCTCCCAAGAATTTAAATGCAATAAATCTCCACTTACATGTAGATTCTCCAATCTGGAAATTTATTACCCACTCATGACAACTACATTCAAATAAACTAATGAGCAATATAAAATAATATCTTTCAAACTATACAAAATAAATATTTGTTCATCTAGTATAGTATTAAATACTTATTATTATTATTATTATTAACTATTAAAATTATTAATTTAATTTCTATTAAAATCAATTATTTAATATTCTACAAATTTCACATTATTTATTTAACATAACAGATTAATAATTCTATTTAATGAAACAACAGACAACTCAAACTACATACCGAACATATTTTGATGGCAACACACTAGATAATGATAGAGACTCACAACCAAGCACCAAATTGACTAAACTGACAAAACCCAAGACTGAGAGCCCATCCTCATCGAGGATGATAACAACTAGGGAAACTCATGTTATCTCCCTTCCACAACATCCATTGGCATGAAGGCACTCTCAAACTTGCCAATTTAGGTGGACTTGATGCTTGGTACCTACAATCCTGCAGCAAACTAAAGTGTCTTATACAACACAGACACACACATAATCAAACATACTGTGACAGGGAATCGTGGCATAGGAGGGTACTCAACATGAGTAATACTACATTGTCCCTTCACAAGACACATCACAAATATCCACAATAAACAAGTACATCATTAACTAATCAACTAAATAAAACATCGTCAGATAATCGCATGGAACATAATAAAAAGAATCCACATAATCAATTAACCCATAACTGATCATATAAAAAGCATAATGTACTAATCATAAACATCAACAGTGCCATCATAATGGGCATAAATGAGTATCAACAACTACATTAAACCATAATCCATCATCCACATATGTCATAATGTCTAAATGCAAAGAAACAACTAACAGTCTATTTTAAATCCAAAATAAGGGGCACTACAAGCTTTCCTTCTTCAACTCCAAATTGACTTTTTTTGGGATTTAAAGAGATCCCATACTCTAAAAAACTTTCAATAATCAATTGCAAATATTTGTAATGATCATTTCTATTCTTTAAAAATGCAGTTAGATCATCCTGGTAAACAACCATGATCTCATCAATAAGGCCACCAAAAGCCACATCTATTGCTATTTGATATGTAGAACTTGCATTTTTTAGTCCAAATGGCATTCTCAGGTATACATACACCCCAAGGAGTGGTAAATGTTGTTTTGTACTATTTTGATTCCTTGACCAACACCTGGTTATACCCTAAAAATCCATCCATCATTGACATTAATTCTGAACCAATCACCCTCTATAATAAATGATCCATGCTTCGAAGAGGATAGTTATCCTTGAGAGATTTAATGTTCATATTTCTAAAACCAACATAGAGTCTAATCTCCCCATTCTTCTTTCTGATTGGGACAAGATTAGGTACCCACTTAGAGTGCTTGAAAGGTTTGATGATACCTCCATCTTTCATTTTTGGCAACTCCTTCTGCATCTTATGAGCTATGGTGGGATTTATAGGCCTTTGTTTCTACCTAAATGGTTTTTCTTCTGGTTGGAGGGGGATAGTGTGATGAAATAAGTCTTCCCTATAGGATTTCAAATCATCATATAACTATGCAAAACACTTTTTGAATTTCCTCAATAAAGTAATCATCATTTCCTTTTCATGAGGCTTTAGTTTCTTACCTATGTAAACCATTATGGGTGCTTCCTTTATTCCAAGGTTAACACCCTCCAAGCCATCTTCTTGGACTAGTTTACCATTGCTTTTCTAGCGACCTAGTGGTTAGAGATGTCAAACATCCTATCCAATGCTACCAATCGCTTAAGAATGGTATTGGTTTTCAACTGTACCACTTCGTTGCCAAACAACATTTCCTTGCCATTTTCCATTTCAACCATTGGCTGCCAATCAATTTCTTGACTTTCAAATTCATCCATCTAGTTTAAAAATTTAAAAATTTGATTGTTGTCATTAAATACTTGCGAACTGTATATGTTGTCTGGAAAGGTCAGCCTTGCAAGTACTTCAATGACTTGATGGTCAGGAAGAAAATTAGATCAAGGATTATACCTAGATGCAGTTATAGCTAGGGCATCTGCCTCTTCATTTTTTGATTTGTCTATCCACTTAATACCAATGGCATCAAACAAATCTATGGTATCCCATACAACATTTTTTTATGCTTTCAACCTCTTATCTTTTGTAGAAAACACTTTTCTGATATGCTGTATAATCAGCTCTGAATCTCCATAAATTTTTAGACATTGAATGCCATGTTTATGGGCCATATTTAGGACTAGCAGTAGTGCTTCATATTCTGCCACATTGTTTGTGCAATGAAAACCCAATCTGAATGACATGCATGATTGCTTACCTTCTGGGTATGTTAAAATAATCCCAACACATGAACCATCTTTTGAGCATGCACCATCAAAGTGGAACGTCCACAAATTTGACATATCATGAACAAAAACCATGGGGTCAAAAAGTAGAACATTTACATCAAGATCATCATTAGTGCAATATGCCATAAAATGATCAATTTTAGTATCAAAGAAATTTGCATGATCATCCTTTGTTTTATAACTATCTTCAATGTGCAGGTCTTCTACCTTCTTCTCCCTGTGTAACTTTACTTTCATGCTCTAAATAGGAATGGTAGCATATGACAGGTCCATTTGGATACTACCACCCATAGAAGCAGTCCAATTCCTAGATAATAACATGCCCCACGTGGCCGGGCAGTCCACAATAATTATGTTCATGAGGAAAGACTTGTTTGGGTGAGCAATGAGTTTGACCTCAACATCTTTGACCAAATCAATGACATTAACCTCCCTAAAATCCATGGCAAAACACTTGCCAAAAGATTTGGACACTTTCAGTCCCAGTTTATTCATAATTTCCAGTGGCATGACATTGTTAGATGCCCTAGAATCAAGCATGCATTTATGTAATAACCATCCATTTATAATTAGAGTGGTTTAAAAAGGATCTACTCCCATTTTGCTATTAACCATGGAAGACCCTAAATAAACCTCCATTTTTTCCTCATTTCCCACACCTCCATCATTACTACTAGAAACAACTTCAAGTTGTTTTTGTGTATCTACAACAATAATAAGAGATTCTTCCCTACCCCTATGTTCAGGGATCCTAAGGAGTTCCACTATTGGCACGAAAATTCTAATTTGGATAATAACTTGTGCCATATCAATAGGGAGATAATTGGGCAAGGGAGAATTACTTGAAATAGTTCTATCATTTGAAGGAATGTAAGGTATAACTTGATTGGATGTAATATCCTTACCTTCTTCAGTCACCTTTTCCTTTTCCAGCTCATTTGATGTTTTGGGATGATCCCGTTTATAACCTCCTTTTGGGTAATGAACTCCTAATATAGGCGTGGTACCTACAGGTTGCATTGGCATTTGATTCCTTTGTACATACTTGTGTTTCGCTGTTGGGATTGGCATTGCAATCTTTTTCTTTTTAGGCACATTCTTCTTGGGAGCAACACCACTATCTTTCTTTTCCATGTTAGCCTCACTCTTTTCTTTCTCATGTTCCACTTCATTCTATCTAGATTCTTTGATAGTGGAGCTTTGTATAGGGACAAACCTGCTTCTCCTTATATAGCATCCTTGGACTTGCATGATGGCAGCATCAATCAATGCTTTCATATCCTCTTTTGAGGGTTTAGATTGTTGATATTTTTTCTACATATAAGGTCCTTTAGATGCCCAAAATTGTGGGATGGCAATTGATATTTTTTAGGACCTTCATCATAATCATATTGAAAAATATGATCATCCTCATTATTATTATCACCATCAGCACTCAGACCTATGCATTCAAAATTTGCATCAAACTGATTTATCTCTTCCTCGTAGTATTCAATTGCACCCTCATCATTTGAGAACTCGTCTTCTTTGCTCAATGAATGAGCCACTGCACAATTTTCTTGGTCGAGGGGAAGAAAACAAGCCTGATACCACAAAGAATCATCTTGGACATTAATCTAATATTTTCTCAAAGGATCAATGGTATCTTTTTCAAACTACTTGAAACTCACATGCATGGAGGAAGCCTGCCTATCATTTTATTGTGGTCTTTTAGACCAATTAGTATTATAAGGCCTGTTATGAAGACTCTATCCTTCATTAAAATGTGTTGTAACACCTTGAGGTGGCAACCTTGTAACTCAAATCCTTCACTACCCCCATAAGTTTATCCAACTTATCATCAGCAGTAAGGGGTTTGTTGAAAGCAGCCTTATCAGGCTGGGACAATTTCATGTCAGCCCTTTTAATATGCTTTCCTAAAGCTCTCATATTACTCTCAATATTTATAGCTATAGCATAAGCCTCCCTTAATGTTTGTGGGTACTTGTCCCTTAGACAATAACCAAGCTTTGAATCAAATGCACCATAGTACAAAACTAAACACATTGATTCATTAGGTTTCATGTGAGGAGGTACCTTTCTCATAGTCATGATAAAGTGGTTGTTAAACTTAGCCATTGCATCATTGATGGCCTTTTTTATTGCTGTGAGTTCATGAATGGCAAACTTGGGGTCAATCCTATCCCCATACTGCAGCTTGAAAATCCTCATGAACTCCTCTGAAGAATCAATGCTACTATCAGGGAGAGCTTTGTACCAATCTTTTGTACTTTCTTCCAATTAGTGTGTGAACAACTTCATCATCACATGTTCATCTTCAATCTTATACTCATCAGTGACATTAATAAAATATCTTAGGTGTTCCTCACCAATGACAACATTGTTTCCTTGAAATCTTGGAATTTTCCCACTAATCTCAATTGGAATGGGATTAGGAAAATTAGGAATACCAAGGAAATCAAGTTGTTTGAATCTTTTAGCTCCCAACAGCTGCCTCTATGCAATAAACCTATGTGCTTGTCGTCACTGACATGACCAATGGGATAGATGTTGCTATGCTATTCGTTAACTTGATTCTGTGGTGGCCGCATGTTAATATTTTGAGTAGGGTTTTGGTTTACACCCTATTGTTCCACATGACGTTACTATCTTTGCTAATTATTATGTTTATTTTGTGGTTGCTGATATTGTTGCCATTGTGCACATTGATGTTGAACATTTTGATTTAGGCCCTCTAACTAAACATTTTGATTTTTTTGGGCCTACTGGGCCAATTGAGCCTCCTACTGATTAAGTAAATATTGAACCTCCCTATGTCTATTTCTGAGGTGATCAAGTAGATCCAACTCATCGTGCATCCTTCTTTCTCTTTCTTCATCATTATCAAGCTACTGATGATCACCCTCATTAGGAGTAACATCATGGTAACTTTCAAATGACCTAATGGGAGAACCAGGATGCTTGGCATCTTGATATATTTCTTCATTATCAGTAGGAATTCCATATGTTCTCAGATGTGGGCCCTGAGAAGCATCTCTACCTACTCTACCATTAACAATCTCATTTCTTCTATCATTGTCATCTCTATTCTATCTTCTATTTCTCCTTAGCATGTTATCGGTAGAATCCTTAGAAGTATAGTTGTATTGGCCTCTGAGGTTGACAAATATATTGTCTTGGCCATTCCTTGCAGGTACCACATGGGGTCTTTTATCCCTATACCTATTCCTTCTAATTCTAGCATTGCTAGATGATTCCTCATGTCCAAAATGCTATTGGTTTCTTCCTCTATCCATTTTGAAACTTCTTTCAAACTAAAATTAATTATGGGTTAACAAACAGAGTCACCACTCCCTTGCTGGGAAGAAAATTTGAACAAAACTATATTTTCAATGTCAACAACTAGAACTAAAATGATTCATTGTTACCAAGGATTTTGAATTTGAATCAAAATAATTGCTCCCCGTAAGTGCTACCAAAATGTTTGTTTCTAAAATAACTCCAACCCAAAACTCTAAAATGTTCCTAAACACCTAGGCCAGAGATTGTCATCAAGGTGAAATGAAGAGGTTTGTCTACAATTAAAGGGGAATTTTGGCCAACTACAAGAGATGGGTAAGCCCCTCTGCTCTTTGAGCTCAACTTAAACTCTGGAGGGATATTCCAAGGGGTATTATACCTGAATGGGTATTAAAATAAAACCATATGAACAACTAAAAACGTAACAACCAAACCCAGATTGCTTACTCAGTCCCAAATCTGTCACTGAACTAAGAAAAGTTGGTTGTTGTATGACCCCTATATAGATGATAAATGCAATCCTACACAATGAAGGTGCATAAAGACTACTTCTACTTCTAAAATTAATATGTAAAGTGTTTTCTTTGAAGATGGGTGATCTAAGGCTACTCAGACTGGTGCCTATCCATTGGGATGTAGAGTCTAATGTAAAACAAAGGAAAACAATCACACAGAAGTGTATAACTACCTACTTGACGAATAAAATGTAAAGAAATCACTACCAGATTACTAAAAATACTTAGGAATCACACACAATACCACATTTTTTCCTACACAATATTGAAATGATCATTCACAAAGCTTGGGAATGAATTAAGAATTGTCACATTCATCAAATTAGAGCTTACAATCATACCACAAATTATGGTAAAAGCAAACTGGAACTGTGATTACAATTTACTAAGAAAAACACCTATACTATTGGAGAAAGACAACAACCTGATACAAATATTTAAATTGTATTAGATACACTTCATGACTGATTCATGCATAAACATAGCATGCCTAATATCCTTTCTAATCTGCCTCATCAAGCTCACAACCCTACCAAGAAATTTCAAAATGAGCAACCCTTATCACGAATTACAACCCTACTTATATAGCAACTCATTGCACTCATTCAAGTGCAACATCTAATCAAATGAGTACACACCATGCTATATTAAATTTAGGCCCAAAAATGTTAGAAGATTTGCACATTGGGATTGCAGACCCATGCTCTGTCAATTTTGCAAACAATCAGGAAAAGATTGTTTGCACTCAAATTGTACTCTGAGTAATAAAGAAGGAAGCTTCTTATCCTTCCCCGCAACCTACAACATCTAACTTATCTGATTTGTCCTTTGTGTATTCAAGAATTTCACTATTTGAACAACTTGCACAATTCTGGCCAGCAACTCCTTAATGCTGAGTACATATGTGCATTTATATTCCTGCAAGCATGGCATACATTTAGGGAATTACCCATTTCAAGCACATATCACATTCCCAATATGTTTTCCTAATTTTCAATTTTAAGCCATATGATTCCTGACCATTCCATTTTGCATTTTCTGCCTTTAATGGCCAATTCTTTTCAATTTTTCAATTTTTTGTTTGTCATTATCTTTCTTTACCATCCATAGCACAATATTGCCTTTTTGGAAAAATTGTTTTTTTTCCAAATTGGTCTTGTTGCTGGGTTTTCCTCTTTCCTCTTTTCATCTAGTCAGAAAAAGTAAGTTTCTCTAAACTTTTCTCCTTGCTCTCCTTGTCACTTTAGAAGATATATCAAAAATTTTACAATTTTTAGAACTTTACTCACACTTGCCACTTATTTTCCTTTATCAGCAAATCTTTGATTTGAGGAACTAGGGCCACTTTGCCTCTATCGGCAAAATTTAGCAATTCTGAACTTGGTAATTTTTTATGCCTTATTGGCAACTTTCACTTTTGCCAAACTTTGAGCTATTTCGCCTTTTTATTTTCCTTATCAACAAATGCCAACTTTTTAAAATCTAGTCGGTCTTTTCCTTGTGTCAGCAAAAACATGTTTTCACGAACCAAGCATATTGCTTCTATTTCCCACTTTGTTGGAAAAGTTGAACTTTTATGAACTTTGCCTTGTTCTTCATTTTGCCTATCTCTTACTCTATTGACCAAATAAGCTATCGACAAACTTGAACAATCCCAAACTAGTTCCTCAGTTCAGCCATCCACCGATTTGCCGACTGTTACCAATTTTTTACCTACAACTCAAATTAGCAAAGCTGAAATAATTATTCCATTTTAAGATGAAAGATTCTTAACATTTTCTGCTATTTTGTTTTTGCATAGTTTAAGATACTTGAAAAGAGAAGGTTCAATTTTATCATGCTCTATTTATGATAGAAGAGAGAAATTCAGTTCATCATTCATTGCTTTGCAGAGTTTTTATGAGAGATAGAAGTTATTTCATTTCACATTTCAATGTTCATTCATTTTGACAAATGAGAAATATACAAACTGAGTAAGCATTGCATTGAATGAAAGCAAGAAAGATTAAATGTCCCACACAAGCTATGGGAGTAACTAAGACAATACATTAGAAAGTATATATTATGCACCTAAGAAAGCTAAAGTAATGAAGCAGATAAGATAAAGCATATCTATCATTGCCTGTTGAAGTTTTGAATTGATCCTTGTTGCAACTAACTCCTCTTTGCTCCCGACCTTTGAATAAACCTACAGAGATGGAGAGAGCTATGTTAGAGCTCCAGATATGATGTAGCCTATGTACTTCATCAAACGGAGACATGATACATTCTTTATGATGCACTGAGTCAGAAGATCAAATCATCCATATGCAAGAGAGCCTGAAGAAATGAAACATCATTGAGCTTCACTATTTTTAAACTAATATGTTTGTTTCCTGTGTAGGTATAGAAGAAGTTATGTTGCTGGTTTGAAGACATTTCAGCATGCAGTGCAAAGTGGGCTCCCACAAGGGTAGAGCCCAGCATGCTGCCCCTAAATCTCAAGGGGATGGAATAGGAATACATATTCATATTGTTCAAATGGAATATATTCAGCTAAAGGAATGTCACCTCAAGTGAGTGTATGAACTTCAAGTTCATTTCCCATCCATGATCATCATTTCAAATGATGAAATGATAACCATACATGAGCAATGAACTTGTCCAAAACAGATCAATAGTGTGTGGAACTGACCTTACAGAGGAGGAAATAGTTCAAATAGAGGTCATGACAGAATGCAGCCTTATTAAGTGCTTACATGTTCAGGACAACACTCTTGTGCTAATCAGAGAATAATACATGCATCATATGAAGTATAATCACAAATGAAAGATATCTCATTCAGGTCCTCTTCAAAGAAAATAAGAGGACACTAATACAGAAAGTACAAGTACAGCTACAGTGATAAGCAAAAGTACCATAGTCATCAAATAGAAGATACACAAGTGTATAGCTAAATAAGCTCAAACCATCAAGATGCACTTTATAATTGTAAAAGGAATGAAGTCTCAATATTCATGTTCATCTATAGGAGGTAGAGAAAGAATGATATGTGTGTTAGCATCACAGAGTCCATGTGGAGCAGCAGTTTAACAACACTGAAACAGATGTAGCTATAAGACGTAGCATATGAAAGTTTTCTCAAGAAACATATTGCCTCAGCTAGTGAAATGAAGGAGCTATTGTCATTGAATATGATATGTATATGAATACATTTGATATAGTACAGTAAGATGGACAACAAGAGTATTTTCCACGTCATAGATCGAATGCAATCTCACCAAGTATATATAGAGCAGATAAACAAAAAATGCCACAATGATCGATAATGTATGCAATAGTCATCAATGGTAATCAAAGAGTGAAGACTTTGTTTCAAAATATCAAGAGATCTCTATTTTAGAAACATGAAAGTGGCAATATCTATTAAGCCTGGTAAGCAGGATAAGGAGAGCTGTACTTTAAGACATTGTCCATAAACAAATAGTATTCAAAATGAGAGACTATAGTCATGTTTTATAGGAATTGCATTATTGTGTTGTGGCTCATGCTCAAACCTATTATTTTTACTCAGAACAAAGTGTATCGAGTTTCTTTCAAGGTAGAAAAACAAAATATCATATATATATATGTGTGGAATGAAAATTTTGGATAAAGTGAAAATGATAAAACAATACAAATGCATTACCTCAATCCAAACCTTCAATACCTTAGATAGATAGAATGATGGATGCATGCAATATAGATAGATTGATTGATTTGATTTGTTGGTTGCCAATTTGATAGCATAACATTAGGATGAAGATGATAGATGGAAGATGGATGAAAAGATAATGGATGGTAGATTGAGGAGAGAATTTGGTAGCATAAGGATGCATGTGACATCTTGCCCCATGAACCCCGAAGGGTAAAGGCCAAAAGAGAATGAGATAATTTTTTTTAATAACAAGTGATAACATACACAGATATGGTTGCCGATTCGATATGTCGACAACATTCATGGCTAAGTATGACCAAATGTACAACCCAAAGGAGAGGACTAATTCACTCTTTAGAGGAAACATTGTTAAACTACGTTTATTTTAAACACCAATTCAAATGTTCCTATAACCCATATCCAATACAACCAGGAATCTAAAAGCATCATAATACAAGTGAATATGATACCCACACCAGAATCTGTAAACCAAATAAGGAACAATTAATTTCTTCTCATTAATTTACATGATTACATCTTCTCTCTTAAGAGAGTATGATTACATAAAGAATATATAGTGCAATGGCATAGCCATGAGTAAGATATACAAGTACAATAACACAGTCTTGAATATGATACAATGACTGAAAACGTACAACAACGGATAGGGTAACGGAGATTGAGAACATCTCCAATCTGGTGCACCAATAACCTATTCACCAGTCCCCAATGGCAGTGGCAACACGTCCCAACCATGTGGACTCAAAGTGACCACCCCACCATGCTCAGAGATAGTCACAAGGCCATCAGTCACCAAGAAAGAAAAGGAATAAAGGTATACACTCACACAAAACATGATGCAAACACGATAATCAAGATCTCAAACACAACACATGATACACTATCCACACTATGGATACAACTCAGATAACCACAATAAAGACTAGATATAAAACAAGAATAGGGAAGTATCATCACATAGCTCAAAGAAATGGCTCATGCAGAACTAACTGGATCCCATACGTATTCAAGATATCTGAGGATGCTATAAAAAGGGAAAGAGAAGAGTTATATTTCTGCCATCATATAGAATAGTTGGCTAGTGCATTTGGTTTGATAGACATGCCCCATAGAGCAACTAACCGAATTGATAAGTACCCTGAGTGTGTGCTAGTCACTACACTAAAACTACAATGTTTGCCAAAATAGTTGAAAGGGAAGTTATTGAGAGGAGAGTAAATTGTTTCCTTCATTAAAATAGAGATATCATACTTGTGAAGATTATTGGTAGTACTAAATGAAGCAAATCTGAGCATCAAGCTTGCATTATAATATGATAAAGGATTTTAAGTGACATTAAAAGGTTTTCACAGGTGGGCACTAGTAGGGTCAATCAACGACGGTGGTAGGATCTATGACAGAGGCAGCAACAGAGTTTAGAATTGGTGATTGATAGAAGATTAGACCAGTGGTGGGGATCTATGATAGCGGCGGTGACTAAAGAGATCTGATGGAGATAATGCATTGACAAAAGTTTCAATGATGACAATCCGTGATTGCTAAGGTTGCTCGATGGAGTGGATCGAAGGTGGCACAGTGGCGACTAGGAAAAAAATGGGGTCAGTAATGAAGTATCTTGTTTAGCAGGTAACAGAGGTGGATCAGGGATCAAATGGGATGGGAAAGTTGATAGATCAAGGATGATATATGGTGGTGATTGAAAATATTGATGGGGGGATTCAAAATAATGGAATTCAAATTAGGGTTTGTGCTAGTGATCATCAAACATGTGACAAAGATTTTGTTAACCTATAAACATAATTATCTAAATATGCAAACAAGATCTCTATGTAACGGATATTATTTAATCATAAATTTTGGACCCTGCAAGAATAATTGACATTCAACCCTACCTGAAAACATTTTCCAATAATTACAATAGCAACTAGAACCGATATTAGACAGATGGGGTCTGCAGGTCTGTATGGTATGGATCTGCAACCCTAAAAAATTTCATTTTCTTTCAAAAATTTCACAATCACGCAATATAGGCAATTTTATAGTCAAAAAACATGGAAATAACCTCTTGATTGCAATGGTGCAGTCAATTTTCATCCAGGGGGTCACCTATAACAATTCACCCCCAAAACGTGCAAAATTTGACAAACTAGGGTTAGGAAAATGCAAACTTTTGACAACAAAAACCTACAAAACTAATGATTAGATCCTTGGAGCATGTTCGCCTTGGGTTCACCAAAAATGTGTAATGAAAAATTTGGATAAAATGAAAATGATAAAACAATACAAATGCATTACCTCAATCCAAACCTTCAATACCTCAGATAGATAGAATGATGGATGCATGCAAGATAGATAGATTGATTGATTTGATTTGTTGGTTGCTTAATTCGGCAGCATAACATTAGGATGAAGATGATAGATGGAAGATAGATGAAAAGATAATGGATGGTAGATTGAGGAGAGAATTCTGTAGCATAAGGATGCATGAAAGATGGATGATCAAATGGCTTGTGAGAGGGTTGATTTATAGGAAAGACTTGGTTCAAATGGATGGTTGAGATTAAAAGGCTAAATGAATGATGTGGATGGCTAGAATTGATTAGTTATTCTCACTCTTCAAGGGAGTTGTATTCATGTGACAAGTGTACAAAGGAGGATAGGGCTCATGTGTAACCATGTACACAAAAACTTTTATTTAATAAGTTCATGTGCGATTGTGTACACAAAAAAAAATATTAAATGAAAGTTGTACTACCAAACATGTTTCAAGTGAGAGGTGGACAAGTGTTGAAATGTGATGAAAGGTGAGGACCTAATTCAAATATATTATTTGAATTAGTTGGGAATTAGTTGAAAAATTAATTAAATAAATAAGATTTATTTAATTAATTGGAAAGTGGGATTATGAATGTGAAATTAATTAAATAAATAAAATTTATTTAATTAATTGGTTAAGTGGGATAAGGATGGGATTATGAGTGTTAAATTAATCAAATAAATAAAATTTATTTAATTAATTAACTAATGGATTAAGTGGGATTAAGAGTGTGATTAGGACAAAATGCTACGTGATGTCTAGACAATGTTTTTGGCTAGGTGTTGCAAGGCATGAACAAATTTGGGACAAATTTGGGTGTGTATATATATATATATATATATGGGTTCAAAGTCGCAGCCAAAGAATGCATTTTTCTTCACAAAGTGTCTAAACCCTTATCATATTGCATAGTGAAAATCAGATATAGGAGAAGGTATAGGGTTTGAGCCCATGAGGATTTTTAAAAAAAGGAAACACTCTGAAAATGTGAAATATGCTAGATATAGCCGCAACCCAGTAAAAGGTTTGTACTTTGTACATTCAGAAATGGAAGAACAATATAATTTTATTAGCTTCTATATACATAAAATGAATGAAAAGACCATTTTTGTGCCATTGAAGTCGCGGCCAGAGGGAGTCTTTTTCTCACAACAGGTTAAAACCCACATGGGGGTTTTGTACAAGATCTCAAATGCAGAATAATGGAGAAGTTTGAACTCATAGAGACAAAGCAATACTCAGAAATAAGAGAACTGGTAAGTATATGGCCGTAGCCTCCAGTAAGGAGAAAATATACAGAAATTTCCCATAGATCTTTCACAAAGTACAAGATATAAGAAAATGTTTCTATGTTCGACCAGAGAAAGCTACAGGAAATCAAGAAGCATCTATCATGAAAAACCTACCTTTTGTTTTTTGTAAGAGCACATGTCGAGATCATAGAGAATAGCTTCAAAAATAGTTCTTCATGGTGGACTCAAACAAGGGTGTGTTGATAGATAGAAATAGAGAGGAAAGAATGCATCAAAAAACCTAGTATGGTCGTGGCTTAAAAGCCAAGTTTTGTATCCAGAATGAAAGATAATGGGGCAAATCTATGACAGGGCTTCTTACCTTCTATTTTCCTGTCAAAATCTTTAAGAGAATGCATGGAGATCCCTCAAAAACTGTAAAGAATCAAGTTTTCCCCTTCAAACCCTAACCACCATGGTGGCTGGGCAATAGAGCCCTCTCATCAAAAAGTTGCAAAGTGAAATGAGCTTGAAAAGATAGGGCATCAAATGTTTTGTGTTAGGGTTACATTTTTTTCCCTAATTTGATTGTGACTTTTGTCACATTGAATTAAAAAATATTTTCTCCACTAATACCCTCGAGGGTATCATTTGCCCCTTTAGAGATGTTTGATGCCTAGACTTTATGCCTTAGAGGCTATTAGAACACATTTGAAAGATGAGCCAAAACCCCATATGCCTAGGAATTTTTGCAAAACCATATTTTTCAACCCTTTCATAATGCCTTCAAACAATTTTAGGATTTTTATAGAAAATCAATATGCCCAAATGATATATTATACTTGGAAAAATGAGACATATAAGCCTTGTATACTTTTTGTAAAGTGTAAAATCAAGCCTTGTATTATTTTTTTGCAAAAATCAAATCGAGTCAAATCGAGAAAATAAAACTGCAAATTTTTTTAATACAATATTTAAAGCAATATTGTTAGGAACTTGTGTTTAACCCTTCTCTTTACTTTGTTAGTATGTTACTTTTCGATGCATATGCTTTGTAAGTCATCCTATGAGTATATTGTATTATCCCACATTCATGGGAAGTAATAGTTTTTTAGATTAGACTTAGTATATAAGTACGTGTTGAGGCCAATGAAGGCATCCATGAATTTATTGTATTGAGCTTTCTCAAAGGATGTTGTCCCTTCGAAGTGGCCTATGATCAATAAATTCCTTCTGTGTTTCTTCTATTTCTATTATTTCATGCATTTTTCATTATATTTTTGCAGGAGGTTCCTCTCATCTTGATTGATAACACTGACAAAACAACATTTTACGACTTTAGCCTTAGTCAATTTTTCCCTTATTGGCAAAATGCAAACTTCTTGAAGCTTGCCTTCATTCTCTATGTTGCGCCCTTTTTTGTGAATTAGATGTTGGGAAAACTCCTTATCAGTGACCCATCAGGTTCTTGAACTTTTCTTTTCATCGATAGAAGAGCCCTTTTTTCTTTACTTTGCTGCAACATTCTCCCTTTTCCCTTCAATCGGTGAACACACATATCGGTAAATTGATAGAAAACAAAACTCATAAACAAGTTCTAAAGTTTGATCTATTGCCAACTTGCCAACAATAAGGCAAAACATGGAAAAATTTCTAAGGGAGAAACCATCTTCTGACTAATAAAAAACATATAAAACACCAAACTTTGAACTAGCACAAATTTTTCATATTAAGAAGTTTTGAGTTGGTTCAAAAGGCAAAGTTGCTTAGAATTGAATTCTTTATCCAATGGCGACCTTGGCTAAGAAATTTTCACATGATTTTTGGATTTTTGGGGCAAAATAGACATAATGGGAATAAAAAATTTGTATGTGGCAACGATTAACAAGGAATTTATGAACAAGAGGCAACGATCCATTTTAGTGTATAAGACTATTAAAAAAGGAGTATAATAATTCAACAAGAGAAACAATTAGTGAGCTTTAAAGGGACACCTCCGTTGGGAAGAATGCATCCATTATGAAAATATCCCTCTCTTAATAGAAACAAGAAGATATAAATTCAGATTGCAATGTAGAAGAGCAGGGAGTCAGGCAGATATTAGAGGAAGACCAATTTAAAGGAAGATATTTCCAAGTTAAAAGAACAGAATAGTAGAAGAAAGAAAGATGTATATTGGAGAGTTAAATTTGCAGGACAGATTGGAGTGATATCTATATACACATGGAATAATTAATAGTAGAGAAGTAATTATTACAGTCGTTCTATCATGCTATAACTCCATCAATCTATCATTCTATTATTTATCCTTCAATCTATTCTTCTATCATTATATCATTCCATTCTATCTATTATATCATTCTTTCATTCTTTTTCTCTACCCTTCTATCACTCTATAATTCTATCATTCTATCTTCTAATTATTATATCCTTCTATTATTCTATCCTTCTATTGTTCTATAATTGTATTCTTACATCAGTCAAATCAACAAATATTTGAAATATCAATCAACAACCAAGGAAGCTATCTTCATTGGAAGGAAGTCATATAAGAATCTTGAAATAATTATATGTTGTTGTGATGTTCACAACACGCCCCATTTTACTCCTTAGCAAAATGAGGACCCCTGTTGTGGTTTTGTTTTTTTTCTTTTGTGTGTGTTGTCTGTTTGGTGGTAAAGAGAAAAGAGGGTTAAAATTACAAAATTTGATAGAAATAGAGGGAAAATGTATTTTTAGCACCAGGGCATGATATGGTTGGATTCCTTGTGAAAAATGAGCTAGGGTTGCTTTTTGAACCATCTTAAAATTCACCATATTTTGCAAGTTATGATCATTTTGGTAAAATGTACATTCAGGTTTGTATATTGCTTTGCATATACAGGGTTGTTTGTATATGCAAAGGGTTTTATTTTTATACTTAGTCACATTTGCCTTTTGCAATCAGGTTGCATATGCATTTGATTTTGTATGTTAGGCCGTTGTATGTTGCACATACAAAATAGTTTGTATATCGCGTAATGCATATACAAAGTCTCTTGTATGTCGCTCACATACAAAGTCATGAAATGGGTCTTGTATATCGGGTTTACATACAAAGTTGTTTGTATGTTCTTTTTTATATGTGTTTGATAATATGTTATGTATACATACAGGGCGGACCCGAAAGCATCGTGAAGAAGAGTTAAATGGTTGTATATTTGGTGCTTGTATTTTTTTACATACAAGCGAAACATACAAGTTAAAAGATACAAGGCTCGTTATGAACAGCGCCGGACTTGAAAAGTCTATTAAAATAGCTTAAGTCCTTGTATGTTTTCGGCTTGTATATCAGAAGATACAAGGGTTATGTACATGTGGCGGACCCAAAAATTTATTGGACATAATTAAATCCTTGCATAGTTTGTGCTTTGTATATTGAGGATATACAAAGACATTATGCAAGCTGCGGATCTCAGCAAAGGATTAAATTTGGTTAAGTGCTTGTGTCAAACTCAAATGTACATCGAAAGATACAAGTACAATATACAAGCGCTATATACAACGCGGACTTAAAGGAGTTATCAAACAATGTTAATTCGCTGTATAGACTCCGGCTTGTATATTTTGAAACATACATTACACCTTACACATACACGCTGAAATCCAAATGAATCTAAACTCGGATTTATCCTATGTATCACATCCGAGTTGCATATCGAGAGATACATTACGGATTCAGTGGGTTATAAATTGCTGTTTATAACAGCGATAGGTTTAAAGGTTGTATACAACAGTTTATGCATTGTTTTATATGGTGCAATTGAAAAATTATAAATAAAAGTTTAGTGCTTGTATATTTTGCGTTTGTATATTGCGATATACAAACTGATATACGTTGCATACATACAACATGGAATCGAAAGGATTGGAATCCGATTAAATGGATGTATCACGTCCGACTTGTATAGCAGAAATACAAAGTTTTAAACAGAAAAGGGTCATATCGGCCAAACAAAGGCGATCGGTCAAGAATTTTTTGGACTCGCCGATGAGTGGATATCACGCCGATGGGCGGGAAAAAAAAACAAATCAATAGGAATTTGAGGGCATTTTGGAGCCCGATTGCATATTTTTTTGGTCAACGATGGTTGACCTGACTTTTCTAAGCACTGTATATGTATTTTTGGAAGCGATTTTCACGGATTCAGGGCCCGATTGATGCGTTCACATAGTCATGACTATATTTGGTAGTTGTTTTTCTTCCTGCAGGTATATTAAATGATGATACTTATTGCTTATCCATTTTTGCAGGTTTGCAGTTGAAGAGGAAGCTGAAGCTTAATGGCGGTGACATCACGGAGGAGGAAATCTGATTTCAGGAGCAGAGGAAGATAAGGATAAAGGGTGAGGAAGTCAAAGGTCTTCAATGATGAAGGAAAAATGTAGATGGAGACATTATTGCGGCAGACCACAAAAGTTAATATTAAGTTGCTAGGGTTTCCAGAAGGGCATATTTCGCCCAGATTTGATGTATGCTCAGAGATATTTTGGGAGACTTGTTCTCCAGCATTTATTACTATAACCGGAGGTTTGAACCATTGCTTAAACTAGGGTTTTGAGCTATATTGAGGACAACCAAAATCTATATATTGTGCCTCTATACACTGTAAAACTTTACATAGGGGCTACATAGGAAATTTTAGAGAATAGCTAGCAGTTGTAATTTATCTCAGCATTTAGAATAGAGGGACGTCTTAGTTTAGGAATAGAAGAAGGAGGTTGCCTGTGTCTTTAACAAGGAGTGTATGGAACATCCTACCTCCTTGTTGTATCTGTAAAGCTTGTAAGTTTTCTGTAATCTAATCAATGAAGCTATGAGGCATTCAGACATTGTAAATCATATATGACTGTCTGTTACTAATACAATTGAATATGGAATTTTGCATCTATCTTCTGAGTGTTTTCTTGCTCTTCATTGTGTTTGAAACATTTTCTCTTAGAGCTTGCAATTTTAGGTGTATGTTTGTGAAAATGCTCAGAACTTACACTTAGGGTTTTGTCTGTGGATTTGATCAATTTGCTGCAATACTTATACAGCAGATAATAGAACAATTAGATCCTTTGGTAGAATGAATGATGTTTAGATTAGATCTTCCTAACTTTTCCCAACCCATCTGAAAATACTTAGCTTAAAATGTAGAAATTTGAAGGAAATTTATCTCATATTTGAAAGAGCGTGTATAACAAAGTTAAAAGTAGACAGTTTTCACAAATATTTAAGAGGAGAAAGCTACAATAATTCAAGAAGACCATTTAAAAGATTTGTAGCACAGTAACACTTTTATGCAAAAGAATGAACAAACACACTGATATTTATAATCTTTTTGCATAAGTTTGAGTCCAATTAACCAACAAGAAACCCTAAACTATGTAAGGCCCCTTGAACATTACAGCTTCACATCGACCAACTGAATTTTCCCAACAGGTCAAGACCTAACCATATTAAACTTGGGATTAAGTGAATCTTAACCGATTCCTTCATATCTTTCAGGTCAGTTTTGGTTCATTTTATGTGAATTTTAACTATTGTTATGACTGCCTCAAAACAATCATCAGTAATTTCTTGGTACTAGAAGGAGGGCCAGACTTGAGTTAGGGTTTGTTTTAAGTAGAACTGGCTCATAATAGTGATAGAGTGACTAGATCCAGATCCAGTTCGGGGGATATATTTGTGCAATTACCTGATATAAGGTGAAGTAAGAGCCCTTTGATTTGGAATCCTAAAATATTGCAAGTAGGAAGTTCATCTAAAACACCCCCTGGATCACCTTATACCATTCATAACTTTGTGAGTCCTGACAGATCCTCATTCAGATCTTTAAATCTTGGTTCAGGTACTCCTAGAGGTCCTAGTCCTCCTAAAGATCCTATCCTGCCAGTAAATCCAAGTATTCCCACAGGTCTAGGTCAAGCACAAATACCTGCGATGGCTTATTTTAATACCAACTCCCCCATACACTTCAATGATTATAATGAGATGCCCAAAAATCTAGAAAAGATATGTCCCAAATATCAGTTACACCAAGACCCAGAAGACCACATTAGAATATTCAAGGAAGCATGCTTTAGGGCTAGATTAGAACATGAGGACGTGGTGTGTAGATTGTTTCCCTACACCTTTAATGAACAAGCCTCTAACTGGTATGTAAACTTACCCAATGGCTATATTTGTTCCTGGTCACTTATGGAAGAGGCATTTCTATCTTGATTTAGAGGACCCATTGACCCTTGTATCTTGTATCATAAATTGGCTACTATAAAAAGAGGAGGGAGAGCTAATTGATAATTTCAATGACAGATTGCAAAAAGCCTACTCTAGACTGGTAGCCCCTTACACCGTAGATGATGATACCTTGTTAGCCATGTACTATGCTGCCTTGGATCCTTTAACTGCCATGTTTGTCAAGAGAAAGCCTGACATAGATTCAATATCCAAAGCCTATATAGAGGCAGCCTCAGTGAACCAAGAAATGAGGCATACGACTTATAGCCCATTTGTTAATGGAGGAAATTTTGGGATGCAAAATAAGGCACCACCTTGGAATGGAGTCCCTGTGCATCACACTCTATTATTAAATCTGGTTCCTTCTTACACACCTGTGTATAGTCCTACCCCAATCCAAACCATAGCTCCTTACACAAATAACACTGCTAATAATAGTCAAAATAATGGTCAGCCTTTCTTCTGACCTCCTAGAGATACAACTATAGCGAAAGCACAGGAGGAAAGGGAAGAAATCAAAGAGATCACTGCACATTTGAAAAGATTGACCACCGAAGTAACACAACTAAGAAATGAGAGTCTTTATGGAAGAGGCAACCAAGGATTCAATCAAAATCAGAATTATAACCAAGGCCAAAATCAAAACTATAGTTCAAATCAAAATCAACATCTAAATCAGAACTATAATCAGAGCCATACCCAAAATAAAAGCTAGGGCCAATGTTCAAATTAGAATCAAAAGTATAATCAGCATCAAGGTCATAACCAAGGGCAACTAATACAAAATAGAGGGCCAGTGATGGACAATAGGGCGTGGGGTAACAATAATAGAAATCAGAATCAACCTAGGCCACCCAAAACATGGAACACTCGACAAAACAACGGTACTCTAGCTTCTCCTTTTGAGAATATAGATAATCATGATGCAAAACAAACGGCTGGCATCCAAATGGCCAATACATCACTAAAAAAATGGTGCAGATTTCACAATACCAATGCCCATGTTGAGCTTGACTGTCCATAGTTCCATTTAGCAGCAAGCATTTTTAATATAGATGTGTAGCCCCCTACTTTTGAGTTTCTCATTCCCAGGGGTAATGAGGTAGTACCCTTAGGGTACGATACAACTTTAGTTTTAGAAACCTTTACCTTTGCAACTACAGAGGAGAAAGAAGATGAATTGTTAGAAGACAAGCCATACTTTTGTGAAAATCTTTATCCTAAATCAGCCTTTGTGTTAAATGCTTTTCAGTTTCCTTTTGAAACTGAAAATGAGGTACTAATTGAAACAGAAGAGGTACAGGCCTTTCAACAGACAAATAGAAACCACACCTACAATTTAAGGAACAACACTAGGCCAAGAGGACCTTTCACCACTTCCATTTCTCCTAACAACTTCAATATACCCCCAGATTAGAATGTTAGCAACAACCCTACCATACTTAAAGCAAATCATCATACAAACAATGGAACAGTAGTAGAAAAGGCCCAAACAAGTAAAACTAAAATAGTAGAGACAACAAGATTAATGAGTTACTTGTTAGAAGAAATAAAGAAAATTAAGGTCAGTATGCCTCTGAATGAATTATTGAAAACCCCAGGGATCATAAATGCTTTTATAAAATCTCTGGATACATCCATGATAGATGAGGTTGCTGCTGATGTAGTTGTTCCTAATAAAGATTCACGGCCTACAAAGAAAAGTAAGAAAGTTGAGTAGCCTTCCAATACAAATGTAGTAATGAATGTTGATAAGAAGGATGCTCCTCCTTTCTTGTTAACTATTAGATTGTGTGGGAAGAACATACACAATTGCATGGTGGACTCTAGTGCCTTAGCCAACATAATGCCCTTAGGAATATGTAAAACTCTAGCTGACTCCCAATAGATCTACCAAGGTTGTCACACAGTTAGATAAAACTGAGGTTAGTGTGATAGGAGAACTAATGAACATTCAGATGCAATTAGCTTCAGACCCTAGGGTAAGCCAATTCATTGACATTCAAATAGTGGACATACCCGTGAATTATGGAATGTTGTTAAGTAGGGATTGGTCCAAGACATTAAATGGATATATGGCCACTAATTTTTCACATATGTGGCTACCTTGGAGAGGTGTCCCAAACCAGATTAGAATAGAGGCAAAACCCAGAATGAAACACATGATAATAGAGTATAATCGAACGAATCAAATATTATATGCTACTGTTGAACCTGGTGTTTATAGAATTACTAATAATGGGGTACAAATTGAAGAGATTATGATGTTAAACATTAGAGAAAATTGTGTTAGCAAAGAGTCAACATTATTCATTGAGTCTGATAAAAATTCTTCGAATGAAGAAAATAGTGCAATGGACAAGTTTGTTCATGCCATTAGACAAGAGGTGGAAGAGTGCATTAAATAGAATCTGCCAATCCAATGTAAACTATATAAGGACAGATGTAGAGTTCACAATAGGCCACATTCTGAGGAGAGTTGTGGAATGTGCAAAGACATCATTGAATATGAATACAAAAAATGCATGAAGAGGGTAGAATTACAAGAAGAAAATGTGAATCCTGATCAACCATAGAGATACTTTAAGAGTAATTTAGATGCTCTGATTTCAGAGGAAATAAAGGGGCAAGGGTAGTTGTCTTTCTGATTTACAAGCTAAAAATACACATATGCAAGTTGACCAAACAGAAATACCCATGAATAAATAGACCAGCACCTCACAAGTAATAGAAAAGACAAAACATGCTAAGGTAAATGGTTAAAAAAGTAAAGATGGCATGTGGACACTAAAATGTGACGGGTCCAAGTCAAAACAGGGTGTGGGTGCAGGTATTGAACTCATAGATCCTTGGGGTAAATCATATCTAGTAGCATATAGGCTGTAGTTTTCCTGTACTAACAATATTACTGAATATGAAGCCTTAGTTTTGGGACTTGTCATGGCCATCATGAAGAAAGTGAAAATGATCAGGGTATTTTTAGACTCTGAGCTAGTGGTCAGACAAGTAAGGAAAATATATGCTTGCAATTACAAGAAAATGATTTGTTATAGACATAGAGTATGAGGTTTAATAGATTCATTTGATGCTTTCAACATAGAGCACATCCCTAGAGAGCTAAACCACAGGCCGGATGCACTAGCAGTTGCTGCTAGCACATTAGAACCCTTGACACTATCAAGTCTGAGACGATTTGCTATAGAATTAGTTAATGTTCCAAGTATCCCGGATAATGTTACTCATTTTCAGGGATTTGGAGGGGATCAGCAAATTATTGATTTTCTAACTTGTAATGAGGTATTTGAGGCTCAAATCATTGATGAGCATGAAAGGCCTGAGATAACATGGGATGAAGAGGATATAATCAACTTAAAGAGCAACCTCTTACCCAAAGGAGTAATTGAATTAGAACATATTTTTGACTTCAATGGAGTAATAAGACAGAAGGACTTACCCAAAATAGAAGGGGGTAAGTGTGATTTACACAATTTAGGGACAGAGCAAAATCCACAAAATGTGCCAATCGGAAAGGCTTTCTCTAAGAAAATTAGAAAAGAAATTATAGATGCCGTAAAAGATTATAAACATGTAATAGCATGGACATATGAAGAGTTGAAAACCTATGATACATCCATCATAACTCACGTAATACCTTTGAGACCAGAGGTTAAACCATTCAGGTAGAAACAAAGGCCTGTGAACGCCATTCTAGAGCCTTTAATATTTGAAGAAGTTAAAAAATTGTTATCTGCTGGAATAATTTTTCCAGTCAAACATTCAGCCTGGGTAGCTAACTTAGTACCAGTAGGAAAGAAAAATGGAGACATCAGATTATGCGTAGATTTTAGAAATTTGAATAAAGCATCCGAAAAGGATAATTATCCTCTGCCTCCAATAGACGAAGTGCTACAAGTAGTAAACAGGGCAAAGATGATGTCTTTTTTAGATGGTTTCTCAGGTTATAACCAGGTTTTAATTGATAGAGATGATAGATTAAAAGCCACCTTCACTTGTAAGTGGGAAAATTATGCATATCAGAGATGCCTTTTGGTCTGATCAATGCAGGTTCAACTTTTCAAGGAGCCATGGACATTGCATTCCATGGGTTATCAGGTAAGTGCATTGTTGTGTATATGGATGATCTGACTGTGTATTCCAAGGACGCACCCACTCATGCCGAAGATCTCAGGAAAATACTTAAGTGATGTGAAAGGTATGGAATTTCCCTCAATCCTAATAAATATTCATTTGGGGTAACTGAAGATAAATTACTAGGGCATGTCATTTCTGAAGATGGAATATCGATTGACCTAGATAGAATAGAATCAATAAAAAATTTGCAAATACCAAATAGTAGGAAAGGGTTAAAATCATTTTTTGGTAAGATTAACTTTGTTCAGAAGTTTATTATGGGTTTTGCAGAAATCGTGCAACCACTAAATGCCATGTTGAAGAAAGATGCACAGATAGAGTGGACACCTGTGGCTAGGGCTGCATTCGAAGATATCAAGAGGGCCATTTCTGACGCCCCTGTACTGACGAGCCTAGTCTACACAAAGCTATTTTATATCTACTCCTTCGCATCCTCCCATTCAGTCACGACTGCTTTGACACAGAAGGGTGAAGACAATGAAAAAAGGCCCATTGCATTTATGAGCGCGCCTCTGAAGGATGCACAACTGAGATATCTAGATACCGAAAGACAAGTGTTTGTGTTAATGAGGGCTGTGATGAAATTCAAACATTATATTTTGCATAGACAGGTCAAGGCCATAGTGCCAGACGTGTTGATAACTGTTTTGATGCAATCATAACAATAAGTTAAAATTCACATATAATGAACTGAAACTATACTTGAAAGACAAGAAGGAATCATTTGGTGATTCAACTAATCCCAAGTCTACAATGGTTCGGTTGGTCAAGTTCAGTTGGTCAATGTGAAGCTGTAATGTTCAAGGGGCCTTACGTAGTTTAGGTTTATTTTGTGGTTTACTGGACTAAGAATATGCAAAGAGGTCATAGATTTCAACAAGTATTCTGTTCATTTGCATAAAAGTGATACCGGGCTGCAAGTTTCAGAGGGTTTTCTTGGGTTTTTGCAGCTTTCTTCTTTATCTGTTTATGAAAACTGTCTACTTATAGCTCTGTTATGCATGCTTCTTCAAATTTGAGACAATTTCCTTTGGATTTCTACGTTTTCAGCTAAATATTTCAGATGGGTTGGGAAAAGTTAGAAAGATCTACTCTATACCTCACTTAATCTACCGAAGGATCTAAGTGTTTCTGTTATGCACTATGTAAACACTACAGTAATTTGATCAAATCCACAGTAAAAACCCTAAATGTAAGTTCTGAGCATTTTCACAAACATACATTTAAAATTGCAAGCTCTCAAAGAAGATATTTCAAAACACAAAGAAGAGCAGGAGAACACTCAGAAGATAGATGCAGAACTCTAGATTCTATTGTATTAGAAATGAATAGCCATACATGATTTACAATGTAAGAATGACTCTTAGTTTCATTGATCATACTACAGAGAACTTACAAGCTTTACAGATACAGTAAGGCAGCCAGACATTCCACGCGCACCTTACTGCAGACAAACAGGCAACCTCCTTCTTCTACTTCTAAACTATGCTATTCTATCTTGCTGTGTTTTCCTAGAATCTCTGTTGTAGGCCCTAAAATCCCTGTTGTAGCCCCTGTTGTCCAGTATTACAGTGTAGAGAGGCACAATATAAAGACATTCTATTTGTCCTCACTACAGAAAAAACCTAACTGAACCCCTGGTTCAAACCCTTGGTTACAGCAAATAAATGCAGGTGAACCAGTTCTCAAAAATATCTCTGAGCAGTGGTCAAATCTAGGTGAAATATTGCCCCTTCTGAGAAGTTCTGGCAGCTGGGTAATAACTTCTGCTTGTCTGTTGTGATAATACCTCCAGCTGCAACTCTGTCTTTCACTTGAATGGCCTTGACTTTTTGCATTTCATCCTTATCTTCTTGCTCCTGAGATCAGATCTTCTGCCTCCATGAGGTCACTGCACTGACTTTCCAGCTGCTTCCTCAACTACAAGCCTGCAAGACAAGACAAGCAATAAGTTTCACATTTATCATAAAAATAGCATGAAATTAAAATAACCATTTAAACCCAGGTGACTGCGCAAGATGGAGAAAATCAGATCCAGAATCCTCTCAAAACGCGTCCAAAATGCGCTCAGACTGCTCAAAATTGATCAGGTCAACTATCGCTGATTGAAAAAAATGCCAGAGGCGCCAAAAAAAAACACTTTAAAATGTCCACCACCTCATTTCCCGCCCATCGGCATGGTCATCACTATCGGCGTGTAAAAAAAACATGTTGGCCGACATACTTCATCATCATGATATTTCGCTTCTGCATATTGTGGAAAAGAACAACATCATCATCATCATCATGTTGAAGAAGAATAGGAGGATATGAATATAATCATGCTGCCGAGGAAACAAAGATGATGGTGACGTCATCATGATATTCGGGCTTTATTGAAATGCTAAGGATGACGTCATCATCATGTTCAGTTAAGATCAGGGGATATTTGTGATATCGGGTCACCTAAGGAGCATGATCAGGATGATGAATGTAATATGACCCTTTTTGCGGCCAAGGTAACCCTCTCAAAAGATCAGGATGATGATGACCATCATCATATTTGGGGCTTCTGTCGAGCTTGGAATAAGACGTCATCATCATATTTCGGCAAACGGATCGTGCTTGAATAAATATCCTGTTTGAAGGAAAAAATGATGATGATCATCATCAGGATATTTACTTCTTCGTTTATCAGATCGGGATGACGTCATCATGATATCCGGGGCCTTTTGTTAAATTAGAACATGACGTCATCATGATATTTCGCCAAACGGATCGTGTTTTTAGAAAATATCCTGTTGATGGAAAATGTGATGCTGATGAGGATCATCAGGATATTCAAAAGGTCTTACTTCATCGGCAGGAGGACTTCACGAAATATCGGGTGAACAAACAAGATCATGATGATCTTGACAATAGGACAGGATAAAAATATGATGATGACGTCATCGTCATATTTCATTTTCGGAGCACAAGGATAAGTTGAGGTCATCATGATATTTGCGCTAGGGTGATATTGCAAAATATGATCATGCTGTTGAGAAATGCAATATCGACTTCTTCTTAATAGATAGGGTGATCATCAGGATACTTCGCTAAAGCAGATCAAGAGGATATGAAGATGATGATCCCCCTTCTCGAATTATCATGATGATGTTTCCAGCACTTAGCGAATTTCAGCAAATGATGACCCTCGTGAAAGATCAGGATGATGATCATGATGTTGCAAAAAGGAGACCAGGAGGATATGAAGTCGTCATCATCATCCTTCGAACTTCAGTAAATATGATGATGATGATCCTCCGATAGGTTTTGAACATGCGCATGCAGAATATGCCGAAGGTGGATTTTGCTAAGTCAGGGTGATCTTATACTATCAGCATGATATTTTAATTTTAGGCGATGCAAAGATATCATGATGATGAAGCGATACAAAAACCGCTCAACGGGGAACTTACCTTGACTTAAAGCCGATGTCATCATGATAATTGAACCTCAGGATATTATCGGGGGGGGTTCAAATATCATGATGATGTTGTTCTTCATGTAACCAAAACCGAGTTTAAAACATATGACCCTCCTAAAAAAAAATCATGACGCTGCATAATGCGCACAAGGCCATTTGACGGGTAAAGGGGACTATCACCTAAGATTGACGTCCGGATATTGCGACTGCATGATTTTTATCGGGTGATAGACCAAGATCATGATGATCTTGACAACATGACTTAGGATATAAAAATATGATGATCCTCCTGCGAATATCAGGTTTGACCAAAACTTTGACCGTGCATAACTTTCACATATGGAAAAATTTTCAAGTGAAGTAAAAGGCAAACCTGCATGGAATTTCAAGCTTTTTCTAAATATGAGGTCACAGCAACAAAATATGAACTTTGACAAATTGACCTCATGATGATGACCTACCTCATCCAATACCATGATGATGATGCACCTGACCTTCATTTTTACCAGACCGCCAGAAAGCAGAAAAACACAAGCAGAAGCAAAAAGCAAACATCAGCAGGGGTCCCCATTTTGCTAAGGAGCATAATGGGGCATGTTGTGAACATCACAACAACTAGCAACCAAAACAAAACAATTAAATTCAGAGTGTTCAAGGAAACTAGATGAAATGAACTCATAACTTCCAACTATCTTTCCTGCAAATTGCTACTCAGCTTGAGACTCAAAGTATTCAATAAAGATGCATGAATTTTCATTTTTAGTTTAGTTGTGTGCATGTGATTAATTATCCTCATCTTGAAGATCGGTTTAACAAACCAGTGACTGACATTAGCCTACGTAGGTGAGGATATTCCCTCATAGCCGACCGGATAGAGCCTTGCTGCCAGCGAGCGTCTATAGCCCCGGCAAGGTTATCGTTACAATTCTCCTAAGTAGAGCCCCACTGCCAGCGAGCGTCCATAGCCCCGGTAGAGTTACTTAGATGGCTTAATCTGGATTTTCAGTATAATCCGCTTTATTCACTTTTTCTTTTTTTTTTTGTTTTCTACTTTTGAAAGATTTCATAAGATATAGCAATTTGTAACTTCATGATGATGCAAGGAGTGGACACTTGCTGAAATTAAGCTGAGAATTGTAATGGTAGCAAGGGTGACCTCTGATTTTTCACCTAATATCTACACTGGTAGGTTCAACAAACCCAAGGATTTTAGGTGTGTCATCGTGAGAAACCTGCTTCGAATTTTCAATCACATTTATTGAATACAAAACTTCAGAAGATGAACAACTCTCTACATTCATGACAGTGACAGGTTATGTGTAAATTGCAAATGGTTAACCTGAATATCCTAAATTATATACTGTTTTGAATGGTTGCTAGTTTTGCTCCTTAATACTCTACAGTAAAATAAAGATCCCTGCTGAGGAGACAACAAACAAACCAAACAAACAGGCTGTACAAACAACACAGCAACAAAAAAAAAAAAATGTACAAACAGAAAGAAACAAAAAGCAAAAACAAACAGAAAGAAACTATACAAACAACCAACCCGAAAGAAAACAGCAAAAGCAGAACTGTACATTATCTACAGCACTTTACATTAGGAAAGAAAGGACTGCCTCATCCTGACCTTCAAGCCTGGAAGTAGTGTTTCAAATGCTGGCCATTAACTGGTAATGGCACATCTTCTCCAGTCAAGGTCTTAAGTCTAAAGGTGTTATCTCCTATTATTTCTGAAATTTGTAATGGACCCAGCCATAATTTATCGAATTTTCCATGGCTTCCTTTCTTTTCATGTGCTTTGTCCCAGCACAACACTAAGTCTGATATCCTAAAGGTTTTGACTCTTGCCCTTTTGTCAAACCACCTCTTAACAACTGCTTGGTGTTTGGCAAACTTCTCGAGGGCTTGACCTCTTTTCTCCTCTAGTTGCAACATTTGCACTATTATGGCTTCCCTATGGTTATCAAAGCCTAGATATTCATTGGCAAACTTCCAGGTTGGTATTCTCAGATTAACCGGAAGTATGGGATCAGTCCCATAAACTAAGTGATAAGGTGTGCTACCTAAAGCTGTTTTGAACTTGGTCCTGTCTACCCATAATGCATATCTTAATAGGGTATTCCACTCTCTAGGACTTTTGGCAATTAACCTCTTGATGATGTCTAATAAGATTTTGTTTGTTGATTCAGCCAGTCCATTACCTTGAGGGTAATAATTCGAAGAAAACCTTAGAATGATCCCATATTCAAATGCCCATTTAGAAAATTTTAAAGAAGAAAAAGCAGGGCCGTTATCACATACCAATGAATAGGGCGTTCCAAACCTGGTGATAATATTTTCTTCAAGGAACTTGATAACTACCTCAGTTGTGGAAAATTTGCAGCAGGTGGCCTCAGTCCACCTTGTACAATAGTCCATTACCGTCAATATAAACTTGTGTCCTGCAGAAGATGGGGGATTGATGACTCCGATAAAATCCAAGCCCCATTGTGCAAACGGTCTGGACTCGATCACAGGCTGCAGTGGATTGGCCAGATTTCTTCCTTTGTCTGCTGCAGTCTGACAGGTGTGGCAGCTTCTGATGTGACTCTTAGTATCTTTGAATATAGTGGGCCAGTAATAGCCCGCTCTCAGTATTTTGTGTGCTGTAGCTAAATGGGAACCATGACCGGTTTCGTACTTATCATGTAGTTCTGTCAACACTTTATCAGCTTCAGTTCTATTTATGCATCTCAAATAAATTCCATCATGGTTCTTCCTGAATAGAAGACCTCCTTGCACCATATAATGCTGTGCCTTAATCTTCAAAGCTCTCCTCTGAGAAGCCTTCATCTTGCCTGGGTACTTTCCAGCTATTAGGAAGGTGCTTAAATCATTGTACCAGCCTGATGTGCCTTGGGAATTCAATACATATTGATATTTTATCAGATTTAGATCCATGTTTGCTATTGTCTGCACCAACGCCTGCCCTCTGACCAGCTTTGCGGGAATGATCTCCATGTCGAATTCTTGCAGTGTGGTGATCCATTTAGCTCTTTTTTCTCCAGGCTCGTTTTGCATCAGCAACATCTTTACTGCTGCGTCTGGTACTATGGCTTTAATCTGGCTGCGCAGAATGTAGTGTCTAAATTTTTTCACAGCCTTCACCAATGCAAATGCCTGTCTTTCGATATCTAGATATCTCAGCTGTGCATCCTTTAGAGGCGCACTCATAAATGCTATGGGCCTCTCTTCATTATTTTCACCTTTCTGTGTCAAGGCAGCAGCGACAGAATGAGAAGATGCAAAGGAGTAGATGTAAAATGGGCATGTGTAGTCTGGACTTAACAATACAGGGGCATTAGAAATTGCCTCCTTGATATCTTCAAATGTGGCTTTGGCTACTGGCGTCCATTCCATCTGTGCATCTTTCTTCAGCATGGCATTCAACAGCTGCACAATCTCTGCAAAACCTGTTATAAACTTCCGAACAAAGTTAATTTTACCAAAAAATGATTTCAATTCTTTCCTACTGTTTGGTATTTGCAAATTTTTTATGGATTCTATTCTATCTGGATCAATTGAAATTCCATTTTCAGAAATGACATGGCCTAATAATTTACCTTCAGTTACGCCAAATATACATTTCTTAGGATTAAGGGAAATCCCATACCTTTCACATCGCTGGAGTACTTTTCTGAGGTCCTCAGCGTGGGTGGATGCATCCTTGGAATACACAGTCAAATCATCCATATACACAACAATGCATTTACCTGATAATCCACGGAATGCAACGTCCATGGCCCTCTGAAAAGTGGCACCTGCATTAATCAGACCAAAAGGCATTCTTCTATACGCATAATTTCCCCATTTGCAAGTGAAGGTGGTTTTTAGTCTATCCTCTCTGTCAATTAAAACCTGGTTATAACCTGAAAAACCATCTAAAAAAAACATCATCTTTGCGTCATTTACTGCTTGCAGTACTTCATCTATTGGGGGCAAAGGATAATTATCCTTTTCAGAAGCCTTGTTCAAATTTCTAAAGTCTACGCACAACCTGATGTCTCCGTTTTTCTTCCTCACTGGTACCAAGTTAGCTACCCAGACAGAATGTCTGACTGGAAAAATTATTCCAGTGGACAGTAGTTTTTTAACTTCCTCAAAGATTAAAGGCTCTAGAATGGCATTTACAGGCCTCTGTTTCTGCCTAAATGGTTTGACTTCTTTTCTTAAAGGTATTACGTGAGTTATGATGGACTCATCAAATGTTTTCAAGTCTTCATAAGTCCATGCTATGACATGTTTATATTTTTTCAGAACGTCCAGAACCTCTTTTCTGATTTTCTCAGAGCAAGCTTTCCCAATTAGTACATTTTGTGGATTTAGCTCAGTCCCTAAGTTATGTAAATCACACTTACCCCCTTCTGTTTTGGGTAAGTCTTTCTGTCTTATTATTCCATCGAAGTCAAAGATGTGTTCTAATTCAATTACTCCTTTTGGCAAGAAGTTGCTCTTTAAGTTGATCATATCTTCTTCGTTCCATGTTACTTCAGGCCTTTCTTGTTCATCAATAATTTGGGCCTCAAATGCCTTATTACAAGTCAGAAAATCAATAATTTGCTGATCCTCTCCAAATACCTGAAAGTGTGTAACGTTGTCTGGTATACTGGGCGCGTTAACTAGCTCAACAGCAAATCGTCTTAATCCTGACAGTGTCAATGGTTCTAATGTACTAGCAGCAACTGCTAACGCATCTGGCCTGTGGTTTAGCTCTCTAGGAATATGCTCTATGTTAAAAGCATCAAATGAATCCACTAAACCCCATACTCTATGTCTGTAACTGATCATTTTCTTATAATTGCAGGCATATAGTTTCCTCACTTGTCTGACTACTAATTCAGAGTCTGAAAATACTCTGATGGATTTTAACCCTTTCTTGATGGCCATGACAAGTCCTAAAATTAGGGCCTCATATTCAGCAATATTGTTAGTGCAAGAAAATTGTAATCTATATGCTGCCAAATGTGATTTACTTTGAGGATTTATGAGTTCAATACCTGCACCTGCGCCCTATTTTGATTTGGACCCATCACATTTTAACGTCCACATGCCATCCTTACTTTTTTGATCTTTTACCTTGGCATACTTTGTCTCTTTTATTGCCTGTGGGGTGTTGTCTTGTTTATTCATGGGTTTTTCCGTTTGGTTATCTTGCATATGTGTGTTTGTAGTTTGCAGCTCAGAAAGATGACTACCCTTGTCCTCTATTTCTTTTCCTAAATCTGGGGTCAGGGCATCTATATTATCCTGAACATATCTCTGTGTTGGATCAGGATGCTCATTTTTCTCTTGTGACTCTACCTTCCCTATGCACTTTTTGTATTCATATTCAATGATGTCTTTGCAAATTTCACAATTCTCCTCAAAATGTTGCCTATCATGGACTCTACACCTATTTTTATATAACTTACATTGGACTGGGAGATTGTGTGTAACGCACTCTTCCACCTCTCTTCTAATGGCGTGACCAAATTTGTCTATTGCATTGTTTTCCTCATCTGAAGAATTTTCGTCAGACTCAATGAATAGTGTTGTTCTATTGCTGACACACTTCTTTCTAATGTTTAACATCATAACCTCTTCAATCTGTATCCCATTGTTGGTAATTCTATAGACACCTGGTTCAATAGCAGCATATAATATTTCATTAGTTCGATTATACTCTGTTATCATATGCTTCATTCTGGGCTCTGCCCCTATTCTGATCTGGTTTGGGATGCCTCTCCATGGTAACCACATGTGTGAAAAGTCAGTAGCCATATATCCGTTTAATGTCTTGGACCAATCCCTACTCAGCAACATTCCATAATTTACGGGTATATCCACTACTTGGATGTCAATGATTTGGCTCACCCTAGGGTCTGAAGCTAATTGCACTTGTATGTTCATGAGTTCTCCTATCACACTAACCTCGGTCTTATCTAATTGTGTGACAACCTTGGCAGATTTGGTGGGAGTCAGCCTGAGAGTTTTACATATTCCTAAGGGCATTACGTTGGCTGAAGCACCAGAATCTACCATGCAATTGTGTATATTCTTCCCACACAACCTAACAGTTAACAAGAAAGGTTGAGTATCCCTCTTATCCGTATGTATTACCACATTTGTATTGGAAGGCTGCTCAACTTTCTTACCCTTTTCCTTAGGTGGTGAATCACTATTAGGAACAGTTATATCAGCAGACACCTTGTTTGTTATGGATGTATCCAGGGATTTTAAAAAAGCATTTCTGATCCCTGGGGTCTTCAATAATTCATTTAGAGGTATACTGACCTTCATTTTCTTTATTTCCTCTGATAAGTAATTCATTAGTCTTGTTGTCTCTATTATTTCTATCTTGCTTGTTTGATCCTTTTGCACTGCTATTCCGTTATTTGTGTGCTGACCAGCTTTGAGTGTGGCAGGATTGTTGCTAGCATTCTGATCTGGGGGTGTATTGATGTTATTCGGGGGAGTGGAAGTGGTGAAAGGTCCTCCCGGCCTAGGGTTGTTCCTCAAATTGTAGGTGTGGCTTTTGTTTGTCTGTTGAAAGGCCTGTACCTCTTCTGTTTCATTTAATATCTCATTTTTAGATTCAAAAGGAAACTGAAAAGCATTTAACACAAAGGCTGATTCGGGATAAAGACTTTCACAACAGTATGGTTCATCCTCTAGCAATTCATCCTCTTTCTCTTCTGCAGTTGCAAAGGTAAACGTTTCTAAGACTAATGTTGTGTCATATTCTGAGGGTACTACCTCATTACCCTTAGGAATGAGAAATTCAGAGGTAGGAGGCTGTACATCTACGTTGAAAATACTAGCTGCCAAGTGGAACTGTGGACAGTCATGCTCAGCATGGGCATTGGTATTGTGAAATCTGTACCAATTTTTGGGTGCTGTATTGGCCATTTGTATGCTAGTTATTTGTTTTGCACCATGATTATCTGTATTCTCAAAAGGAGAAGCCAGAGTACCGTTGTTGGGCCCAGTGTTCCATGTCTTGGGTGGCCTAGGTTGATTCTGGTTCTTGTTATTATTGCCCCAGGTCCTATTATCTATCACTGGCCCCCTATTTTGCATTGGTTGCCCCTGACTGGGGCCTTGATGCTGATTGTAGTTTTGGTTCTGATTGTACTGTTGATTTTGGTTGAGACTATAATTCTAATTTTGGCCTTGGTTGTGATTTTGATGTGGATTGTAGTTTTGGTTGCTTCTGCCATAGAGATTCTCATTTCTTAGCTGTGTCACTTCGGTTGTTAATCTTTTCAAATGTGCAGTAATCTCTTTGATTTCTTCCCTATCCTCTTGTCCTTTTGCCACGGTTACATCCCTAGGAAGTTGGAAGAAAGGCTGACCATTATTTTGACTGTTATTGGAAGTACTAGCCGTGTAAGGAGTTATAGCCTGGATTGGAGTAGGATTATACACAGGTGTGTAAGAAGGAACCGGATTTATTAGTGGAGCATGCTGCACAGGGACTCCATTCCATGGGTGTGCCTGATTCTGCACCCCAAAATTTCCTCCAAATGGACTGTAGGTTGTATGTCTCATTTCTTGGTTCACTGAGGCTGCCTCTTTATAGGCTTTGGATATTGAATCTATGTCAGGTTTCCTTTTGACAAACATGGCAGTTAAAGGATCCAAAGCAGCATAGTACATAGCCAACAAGGGAGCATCATCTATGGTATAAGGGGCTACTAGCCTAGAATAGGCCTTTTAAAATCTGTCATTGAAATTATCAATTAGCTCTCCCTCACCTCGTTTTACAGCAGCCAACTTATGATACAAAGCACAAGGGTCGATGGGTCCTCTAAATCTTGACAGAAATGCTTCTTCCATAAGTGCCCAGGAAGAAATATAACCATTGGGTAAGTTTACGTACCAGCTAGAGGCCTGCTCATTAAAGGTGTAAGGGAACAATCTACACACAACATCCTCGTGCTCTAACATAGCCCTAAAACATGCTTCCTTAAATATTCTAATATGATCTTCTGGGTCCTGATGCAACTGGTATTTGGGACATATCTTTTCCAGATTTTTTGGCATGTCATGATAATCATTGAATAATATGGGAGAATTGACATCGAAATAAGCCATTGTAGGTGTTTGAGCTTGACTTGAACTTGTAGAAATACTTGGATTGATTGGTGGATTAGGATTTAGAGGAGGATTGAGACCTCCAGGAGTGCCTGAACCCAGATTTAAAGATCTGAACAACGATCTGTCAGGACTTACAATACTACGGATGTTAAAAGGTGACCCAGGAGGTGTTCCAGATGAACTTCCCGCTTGCGATATCTTTGGATTCCAAATTAAAGGGCTTTTACTTCGCCTTGTATCAGGTAGTTGCACAAATATATCTCCTAAACTGGACCTATACCTAGTCACTCTGTTACTATCGTTAGCCAGTTTGAAATGAAACCTAACTCAGGCAGGCCCTCCTTCTAGCGCTAGAAAACTATTGATGACTGTTTTGATGCAATCATAACAATAAGTTAAAATTCACATATAATGAACTGAAACTATACTTGAAAGACAAGAAGGAATCATTTGGTGATTCAACTAATCCAAAGTCTACAATGGTTCGGTTGGTCAAGTTCAGTTGGTCAATGTGAAGCTGTAATGTTCAAGGGGCCTTACGTAGTTTAGGTTTATTTTGTGGTTTACTGGACTAAGAATATGCAAAGAGGTCATAGATTTCAACAAGTATTCTGTTCATTTTCATAAAAGTGATACTGGGCTGCAAGTTTCAGAGGGTTTTCTTGGGTTTTTGTAGCTTTCTTCTTTATCTGTTTATGAAAACTGTCTACTTATAGCTCTGTTATGCATGCTTCTTCAAATTTGAGACAATTTCCTTTGGATTTCTACGTTTTCAGCTAAATATTTCAGATGGGTTGGGAAAAGTTAGAAAGATCTACTCTATACCTCACTTAATCTACTGAAGGATCTAAGTGTTTCTGTTATGCACTATGTAAACACTACAGTAATTTGATCAAATCCATAGTAAAAACCCTAAATGTAAGTTCTGAGCATTTTCACAAACATACATTTAAAATTGCAAGCTCTCAAAGAAGATATTTCAAAACACAAAGAAGAGCAGGAGAACACTCAGAAGATAGATGCAGAACTCCAGATTCTATTGTATTAGAAACGAATAGCCATACATGATTTACAATGTAAGAATGACTCTTAGTTTCATTGATCATACTACAGAGAACTTACAAGCTTTACAGATACAGTAAGGCAGCCAGACATTCCACGCGCACCTTACTGCAGACAAACATGCGACCTCCTTCTTCTACTTCTAAACTATGCTATTCTATCTTGCTGTGTTTTCCTAGAATCTCTGTTGTAGGCCCTAAAATCCCTGTTGTAGCCCCTGTTGTCCAGTATTACAGTGTAGAGAGGCACAATATAAAGACATTCTGTTTGTCCTCACTACAGCAAAAACCTAACTGAACCCCTGGTTCAAACCCTTGGTTACAGCAAATAAATGCAGGTGAACCAGTTCTCAAAAATATCTCTGAGCAGTGGTCAAATCTGGGTGAAATATTGCCCCTTCTGAGAAGTCCCGGCAGCTGGGTAATAACTTCTGCTTGTCTGTTGTGATAATACCTCCAGCTGCAACTCTGTCTTTCACTTGAATGGCCTTGACTTTTTGCATTTCATCCTTATCTTCTTGCTCCTGAGATCAGATCTTCTGCCTCCATGAGGTCACTGCGCTGACTTTCCAGCTGCTTCCTCAACTGCAAGCCTGCAAGACAAGACAAGCAATAAGTTTCACATTTATCATAAAAACAGCATGAAATTAAAATAACCGTTTAAACCTAGGTGACTGCGCAAGATGGAGAAAATCGGATCCAGAATCCTCTCAAAACACGTCCAAAATGCGCTCAGACTGCTCAAAATTGATCAGGTCAACTATCGCTGACTGAAAAAAATGCCAGAGGCGCCAAAAAAAAACACTTTAAAATGTCCACCGCCTCATTTCCCGCCCATCGGCATGGTCATCACTATCGGCGTGTAAAAAAAACATGTTGGCCGACATACTTCATCATCATGATATTTCGCTTCTGCATATTGTGGAAAAGAACAACATCATCATCATCATCATGTTGAAGAAGAATAGGAGGATATGAATATAATCATGCTGCTGAGGAAAGGAAGATGATGGTGACGTCATCATGATATTCGGGCTTTATTGAAATGCTAAGGATGACGTCATCATCATGTTCAGTTAAGATCAGGGGATATTTGTGATATCGGGTCACCTAAGGAGCATGATCAAGATGATGAATGTAATATGACCCTTTTTGCGGCCAAGGTAACCCTCTCAAAAGATCAGGATGATGATGACCATCATCATATTTGGGGCTTCTGTCGAGCTTGGAATAAGACGTCATCATCATATTTCGGCAAACGGATCGTGCTTGAATAAATATCCTGTTTGAAGGAAAAAATGATGATGATGATCATCAGGATATTTACTTCTTCGTTTATCAGATCGGGATGACGTCATCATGATATCCGGGGCCTTTTGTTAAATTAGAACATGACGTCATCATGATATTTCGCCAAACGGATCGTGTTTTTAGAAAATATCCTGTTGATGGAAAATGTGATGCTGATGAGGATCATCAGGATATTCAAAAGGTCTTACTTCATCGGCAGGAGGACTTCACGAAATATCGGGTGAACAAACAAGATCATGATGATCTTGACAATAGGACAGGATAAAAATATGATGATGACGTCATCGTCATATTTCGTTTTCGGAGCACAAGGATAAGTTGAGGTCATCATGATATTTGCGCTAGGGTGATATTGCAAAATATGATCATGCTATTGAGAAATGCAATATCGACTTCTTCTTAATAGATAGGGTGATCATCAGGATACTTCGCTAAAGCAGATCAAGAGGATATGAAGATGATGATCCCCCTTCTTGAATTATCATGTTGATGTTTCCAGCACTTAGCGAATTTCAGCAAATGATGACCCTCGTGAAAGATCAGGATGATGATCATGATGTTGCAAAAAGGAGACCAGGAGGATATGAAGTCGTCATCATCATCCTTCGAACTTCAGTAAATATGATGATGATGATCCTCCGATAGGTTTTGAACATGCGCATGCAGAATATGCCGAAGGTGGATTTTGCTAAGTCAGGGTGATCTTATACTATCAGCATGATATTTTAATTTTAGGCGATGCAAAGATATCATGATGATGAAGTGATACAAAAACCGCTCGACGGGGAACTTACCTTGACTTAAAGCCGATGTCATCATGATAATTGAACCTCAGGATATTATCGGGGGGGGTTCAAATATCATGATGATGTTGTTCTTCATGTAACCAAAACCGAGTTTAGAACATATGACCCTCCTAAAAAAAAATCATGACGCTGCATAATGCGCACAAGGCCATTTGACGGGTAAAGGGGACTATCACCTAAGATTGACGTCCGGATATTGCGACTGCATGATTTTTATCGGGTGATAGACCAAGATCATGATGATCTTGACAACATGACTTAGGATATAAAAATATGATGATCCTCCTGCGAATATCAGGTTTGACCAAAACTTTGACCGTGCATAACTTTCACATATGGAAAAATTTTCAAGTGAAGTAAAAGGCAAACCTGCATGGAATTTCAAGCTCTTTCTAAATATGAGGTCACAGCAACAAAATATGAACTTTGACAAACTGACCTCATGATGATGACCTACCTCATCCAATACCATGATGATGATGCACCTGACCTTCATTTTTACCAGACCGCCAGAAAGCAGAAAAACACAAGCAGAAGCAAAAAGCAAACATCAACAGGGGTCCCCATTTTGCTAAGGAGCATAATGGGGCGTGTTGTGAACATCACAACAAGACGGAGCAGTAAAGATGCTGCTGATGCATAACGAACCTGGAGAAAAGAGAGCCAAGTGGATCAGCACGCTGTAAGAGTTTGACATGGAAATCATTCCCATGAACCTGGTTAGAGGGTAGGCGTTAGTGCAAACAATAGCGAACACAGACCCAAATTTGATAAAACAATAGTATGTGCTAAATTCCCATGACTAACCAGACTGGTATGGCGATTTAAACACTTTTCTAATAGCTGGAAAGTACCCAAATAAGATGAAAGCTTCTCAGAGGAGAGCTTTGAAGATTAAAGCACAAAAATATATGGTACAAAGAGGTCTTATATTCAAGAAGAACCATGATGGAATTTATTCGAGATGTCTAAATAGAGCTAAGGTGGATAAGGTGTTAACAGAAGTGAATGACAATTATGGAACAGGTCATGGTTCCCATCTAGCTACGACACACAAAATATTGAGAGTAGGCTACTACTGGCCCACGATGTTCAAAGATATAGAGAGTCACATTAAAAGTTGCCACACCTATCAGTACAGTAGATGAGGGAAGAAATCAGGCCAACCCATTACAACCTGTGATTGAATCAAGACCATTTGCACAATGGGGCCTAATTTCATTGGAGTCATCACTCCTCCATCTTCTGCAGGACACAAGTTCATATTGATGGTGACAGACTATTGTACAAGGTGGATTGAGGCCACATGCTGCAAATTCTCCACAACCGAGGTAGTTATCAAGTTTCTTGAAGAGAACATCATAACTAGGTTTGGAACTCCCTATTCATTGGTATGTGACAATGGCCCTGCTTTCTCTTCTTTAAAGTTTTCTAAATGGGCATTTGAATATGGGATTGTTTTAAAGTTTTCTTCAAATTATTACCCTCAAGGTAATGGATTAGCTGAGCCTACAAACAAAATTTTATTAGATATAATCAAGAAGTTGATTGCAAAGAGTCCTAGAGAGTGGAATACCTTGTTAAAATATGCATTGTGGGTAGATAGAACCAAGTTTAAAATAGATTTAGGCAGCACACCTTATCATTTAGTTTATGGGACTGATCCCATACTTCCAGTAAATCTGAGAATACCAATCTGGAAGTTTGCCAATGAGTATTTAGGCTTTGATAACCAAAGGGAAGCCATGATAGTACAAATGCTACAATTAGATGAGAAAATAGGTCAAGCCATTGAGAAATTTGCAAAACACCAAGCAGTAGTTAAGAGGTGGTTTGATAAGAGAGCAAGAGTCAAAACATTTAGGATATCAGACTTAGTGCTATGCTGGGATAAAGCACATGAAAAGAAAGGGGAGCCATGGAAAATTCAATAAACTATGGTTAGGCCCATTGCAAGTCTCAGAAATAATAGGAGACAACACATTTAGACTCAAGACCTTGACAAGGGAAGATGTTCCATTACCAGTTAATGGCCAACATTTGAAACACTACTTCCAAACTTGAAGTAAAGGGCAGTCCTTTTTTGTGTAATATAGTGTAAGTAGTGTACAGTTTTCTTTTGTTGTTTCCCTTTTGTAGGTTAGCTATTTGTATAGTTTTATTTTTTGTTTCTTTCTGTTTGTTGTTTTGTTTCTATTTTTCTATTTGTATAGTTTTCTTTTGCTTTGTTTTTGTTTTCCTTGTACAGTCTGTTTGTTTGGTTGTTTGTTGTCTCCTTAGCAGGGATCTTTTGTTTTTCTTTAGAGTATTAAGGAGCAAGATAACAACCATTGAAAATAGTATAAAATCCAGAATATTCAAGTTAATCATTTGCAATTTATGCATAACTTGCTGTGACTATCATGAATGTAAAGAGTTTTTTAGCTTCTGAAATTTAGTATTCAATAATAGTGATTAAGAATTCGAGGAAGGTTTCTCACGATGACACACCGCCTTGGGTTTGTTGAACTTACCAGTGTAGATATTAGGTGAAAAATTTGAGGTCATCCTTGCTACCATTACAATTCTCAACTTAATTTCAGTAAGTGCTCACTCCTTGCATCATAAAGTTACAAATTACTATATCTTGTGAAATTTCTATCAAAAAAATCAAAATCAATAAAGTATAAAAATATAATAAATCAGATTATACTGAAAATCCAGATTAAGCCATCCAAGTAACTCTACTGGGGCTATGGACACTCGCTGGCAGTAGGGCTCTACTTGGGAGAATTGTAACGATAAACTTGCCGAGGCTCTAGACGCTCGCTGGCAGCAAGGCTCTATCCAGTCGGCTATGAGGGAACATCCTCAACTACGTAGGCTAATATCAGTCACTGGTTTGTTCAACCAATCTTCAAGATGAGGATAATTAATCACGTGCACACACCTAAACTGAAAATGAAAATTCATGCATCCTTATTGCATACCTTAGGTCTCAAGTTGAATAATAATTTACAAGAAAGACAGTTAGAAATTATGGATTTATTTTATTTAGTTTTCTCAAAAACTCTGAATTTAATTGTTTTGTTTGGTTGCTAGTTGTTGTGATGTTTAGAACATGCCCCATTTTACTCAGCAAAATAAGGACCCCTACTGTGGCTTTGCTTTTTTTGCTTTTGTGTGTGTTGTCTGTTTGGTGGTAAAGGGAAAAGAGGGTTAAAATTGCAAACTTTGATAAAAATAGAGAAAAAATATATTTTTAGTACTAGGGCATGATATGGTTGGATTCCTTGTGAAAAATGAGCTAGGGTTGCTTTTTGAACCATCTTAAAATTTGCCATATTTTGCAAGTTATGATCATTTTGGTAAAATGTACATTTAGGTTTGTATATCGCTTTGCATATACAGGGTCGTTTGTATATGCAAAGGGTTTTGTTTTTATACTTAGTTGCATTTGCCTTTTGCAATCGGGTTGCATATGCATTTGATTTTGTATGTTAGGCCGTTGTATGTTGCACATACAAAATAGTTTGTATATCGCATAATGCATATACAAAGTCTCTTGTATGTCGCTCACATACAAAGTCGCGAAATGGGTCTTGTATATCAGGTTTACATACAATTTTGTTTGTATGTTCTTTTTTATATGTGTTTGATAATATTTTATGTATACATACAGGGTGGACCCAAAAGCATCGTGAAGAAGAGTTAAATGGTTGTATATTTGGCACTTGTATGTTTTTACATACAAGCGAAACATACAAGTTAAAAGATACAAGGCTCATTATGAACAAGTGCCGGACCTGAAAAGTCTACTAAAATAGCTTAAGTCCTTGTATGTTTTCAACTTGTATATCGGAAGATACAAGGGTTATGTACATGCGGCAAACCCAAAAATTTAATGCACATAATTAAATATTTGCATATTTTGTGCTTTGTATATTGAGGATATACAGAGACATTATGCAAGCTGTGGATCTCAGTGAAGGATTAAATTTGGTTAAGTGCTTGTGTCAAACTCAAATGTACATCGAAAGATACAAGTACAATATACAAGCGCTATATACAACGCGGACTTAAAGGAGTTATCAAACAATGTTAATTCGTTGTATAGATTTTGGCTTGTATATTTCGAAACATACATTACACCTTACATATACACACCAGAATCCAAATGAATCTGAACTCGGATTTATCCTATGTATCATGTTCGAGTTGCATATCAAGAGATACATTGTGGATTCGGTGGGTTATAAATTGCCGTTTATAACAGCGATAGGTCCGAAGGTTGTATACAACGGTTTATGCATTGTTTTATATGGCGGAATCAAAAAATTATAAATAAAAGTTTAGTGCTTATATATTTTACGTTTGTATATTGCGATATACAAACTGATATACATTGCATACATACAACACAGAATTGAAAGGATTGGAATCTGATTAAATGGATGTATCACGTCCGGCTTGTATAGCGGAAATACAAAGTTTTAAATAGAAAAGGGCCATATTGGCCAAACAAAGGCGATGGGTCGAGAATTTTTTGGACTTGCTGATGAGTGGATATCACACTGATGGGCAGGAAAAAAATTAGATCAATAGGAATTTGAGGGCATTTTGGAGCCCGATTGCATTTTGTTTTGGTCAACGATGGTTGACCCAACTTTTCTAAGCGTTGTATATGCATTTTGGACGCAATTTTCATAGATTCAGGGCCCGATTGATGTGTTCACACAGTCACGACTAGATTTGGTAGCTATTTTTCTTCCTGTAGGTTTATTAAATGATGATACTTATTGCTTATCCATTTTTACAGGTTTGCAGTTGAAGAGGAAGATAAAGCTTAATGGCGGTGACATCACGGAGGAGGAAATCGAATTTCAGGAGTAGAGGAAGATAAGTATGAAGGGCAAGGAAGTGAAAGGTCTTCAATGATGAAGGCAAAATGTAGATGGAGACATTATTGCAGTAGACCACAGAAGTTAATATTAAGCTGCTAGGGTTTCCAGAAGGGCATATTTTGCCCAGATTTGATGTATGCTCAGAGATATTTTGGGAGACTTGTTCTCCAGCATTTATTACTATAACCAGAGGTTTGAACCATTGCTTAAACTAGGGTTTTGAGCTGTATTAAGGACAACGAAAATCTATATATTGTGCCTCTATACACTATTAAACTTTACACAGGGGCTACATAGGAAATTTTAGAGAATAGCTAGCAATTGTAATTTATTTCAGCATTTAGAATAGAGGGACCTCTTAGTTTAGGAATAGAAGAAGGAGGTCACCTATGTCTGCAATAAGGAGTGTGTGGAACATCCTGCCTCCTTGCTGCATCTGTAAAGCTTGTAAGTTTTCTGTAATCTGATCAATGAAGCTAAGAGTCATTCAGACATTGTAAATCATATATGACTATCTGTTTCTAATACAATTGAATCTGGAATTCTACATCTATCTTCTAAGTGTTTTCTTGCTCTTCATTGTGTTTGATACATTTTCTCTTAGAGCTTGCAATTTTAGGTGTATGTTTGTGAAAATGCTCAGAACTTACACTTAGGGTTTTGTCTGTGGATTTGATCAATTTGTTGCAGTACTTATACAGTGGATAACAGAACAATTAGATCCTTTGGTAGAATGAATGATGTTTAGATTAGATCTTCCTAACTTTTCCCAACCCATCTGAAAATACTTAGCTTAAAACATAGAAATTTGAAGGAAATTTGTCTCATATTTGAAAGAGCATGTATAATAAAGTTAAAAGTAGACAGTTTTCATAAATATTTAAGAGGAGAAAGTTGCAATAATTTAAGAAGACCATTTAAAATCTTTGCAACACAGTAACACTTTTATGCAAAAGAATGAACAAACACACTGATATTTATAATCTTTTTGCATAATTTTGAGTCTAGTTAACCAACAAGAAACCCTAAACTATGTAAGGCCCCTTGAACATTATAGCTTCACATCGACCAACTGAATTTGCCCAACAGGTCAAGACCTGACCATATTAAACTTGGGATTAAGTGAATCTTAACTGATTATTTCATATCTTTCAAGTCAGTTTTGGTTCATTTTATGTGAATTTTAACTATTGTTATGGCTGTCTCAAAATAATCATCAACATATGTATGCTTCATGTATGATATGTATGCTTCATGTATGACGTGCATTCTCTGTGCTTGTTAATATATGTATTGAACTTATTATTGATTATTCATAATTACTAGCATAAGAAAGATATGTATTTTTATCATGATTGTTGTGTATAATGATATATTTATTATTGTATAATCTCTATGAATCTATATGTATTTAGTAGAAACCAAGGGTGGCAAGATGAGGGAGAACTGCTATATGATTCCTCAATAGGTACATCTCGTCATCTGGATGGCGAAAGGCCACATGAGGCCAAGAAGGATGGTATATCTGCTCTTGAGCCTAGGGTTGAGAATCGCTTAGGGCACCCTATCATACCCCCTTAGGTTTGGCTATTGAGTTGAATTGTACTGAATGCTTCATTAATCAGATCAAAAACTAAGGTGTAAATATTCTAACCCACTGTGGTAATATATATATATATATATATATATATATATATATATATATATATATATATATATATCACCTCTCTATGAAAAGTTAATAGGCATCAAAATATACTACAACAGTCTAACAGAAGGCGAGGATTGAGATCTAGTTTAAGGGAGAACCACTTAGGGCACTCTACAATAGTCGCAAATAGGGAGAACAGCTAAATAGACACCCTATTGCACTAAAAAAGGGAGAGAACAACTAAGGGAACTTTACTCTAGTTTATGTTCCAATCCATATGTCAAAGGACTATTGAGAAAGTTAGAACTTGTTGCATAATGATGAATATATGATTCTCTTGCAATAATAATATATTTATCTCACGAACTACAATGTAATGTTACCTAACTGATTACATGCTTCGAAAAAAGAATTAGTTTATCTTGTTCCTAAGTAAAGAAATCTATCCCTAACCATCTTATATGCTTGTTCCATTTGGTTTTGTGAATTTGGACAAAATAAAGATTGATCCAACAAGGGGACATTGCAAGTTGATAAATTGATATTGGATGGAATTGATATGTGATATTTCATGGAGTTGAAATATTAATATTTACTTTTCCCCTAGGGCTTAGAGTGTCCCCTTGAATCATTGTTTTCTATGAATCTTGTGAAAATTCATATGTGATGTCTAAGCCTATGGGTCTTATTGTATTTTGTGTTTATATTCTTTTTTATGTTGTGAAATCTGGTTTCTATGAGGACCTCCTAGTTCAAGGATGGGCTTTGTTAGTATGTGGTGACTGATCATGCTATAGGGCTGCAGGTACATGCAGCAAGGTAAATTTTCCCTATATTTAATAAAGGGAGTGCAAGGAGTTTTCCCTATATTTAATAAAGGTGTTGGCAGTTAATTTAGTTATTAGCCGACATGAAGAATCAACTTTTTTTAACCACCAAAAAGACTTGATAAATAAGCAGCTGGAGAATGTGAAAGGTTAGGAGTCACAGTTGAGATGCAAATGAGATTGTAATGTATTTCATGTAGCATAGCAGTGGTTAAGTTGTAGGCTGCATGTTACTAGTTGTAATTCAGTTTGATTTACTATATAATAAAAACACTAGATGGCTATGTTTCTATGGATGTAGCCCACATTGGGTGAACCACATTAAATCTTGGTTGTTCAATTGTGTTATTCTTCATTGTTTTTCTGTGTATTTAAATCTTCATCATAATTGTTAATTGATATTGCTCCTGTCTGCCATTGAATTCCTAACTGACTTGTGAGCAAGTCTTATTGTTGGGAGGTAAGCAAACCTCCATTGACTTGGATGTGAAGCTTTGTTTTTGTAAATTTGTGAAGAATTAAAAGAAGAAAAACTTGTGTTTGATGAAAGTCTTTTTTATATTTTGAAACCCTATTTTGAAGCCATTAAGTTATAAAAACACTCTTTTGAGAGGATGTGATTATTTTTATATATTTTTTAGAAAGAAGATTTACTTATTCTTTTATGTATGTAATAGTTGTGAAATCGGAGATCTACTTATATGTCTATTGTATTGAAAATAAATTTCTTTGTATAAGAAAAAAAATATACTATTGTATGGAAAATTAATATAATTTTTTGTTTAAGATAATGCGCCTGGTAAACTTTTTAATGTGACCAGCAATGCTCATTGGCCCAGTGGGGGTTTGAACTTTGGTGGCCGCCACTACAACTGAGAAACTTAAGCAACGAACCATGCCCTTATCAGCAAAAAATTAATATAATTCACTTAAATGTTGTTTTAGGTATTAAAAATATATATGCATGCATCTATAGTTTTAAGTGTTTTTAAAAAATTCATAATCATTTTTATAATATAAAAAGAAATAAGTTTTAAATATTTTTAACTATTTGTAAAAACAAAATGCAATTTCCTTTTCTAGATTGTAAGATATGATTTTTTCTTAAAAATTGTACCCCAAAAATTTTCTCAAAAACATCATTTCTGAGTCAACTTAAATTCACCATATCTCCTTCAATACTTATTGTAGATGTGTTGGGAATGAAATTGATGTGGTTGTTCATGGAGTCATTCAAGATTCCAACATGTACATATAAATTTTTCTTTTTTGAAATAGTTGAAGATGAGGGTTGATTTATAGATGTGTAGACGATATTATAGATGGTTAAGATTTAATTAAAATGGATGGCTAGGATTGAATCAAGGGAATTAAGACACTTTTGGGGCTATCATTATATGAATGGCTAGGATAAAAATATATGATAGGGAAATAGATGTTTAAGATTGAATTAGATCTTTGACTTTTATTTATTTTAGATAGTAATGTGATTGTTTGAAATATTTACTTATGGATGTGACATGTTTTAAAGTATAATAATTATCTTATTGTTATTTTATATCATATTATATTTAAGATTTATTAGTGATGCTCTAATTTTCAATATTAAATTATTGTTTAGAACTTAATTAAGATAGTTGGGTGATTTAGTTTTTATTATGTATAACTTAGTTTTTAATTATATTAATTGTGAGACTAAATTAGTTTAATATTTGAGGGTTTAATATAATTTTAGTTTAATCAAGGTGTTTTAGAAAACAGTGATGAGTTATTAAAAATAAATTTATTCTTTTAAGAAGAATGTTTAAATTATGGCACATAGGGTTGAAAGAATTTAATAAATATTGTTGATAATTTATTTAATCAAATAAAATTAAATTGGCCTAATAATATGGTTTGTTAGAAAATAGTTAAATAAAAATTTCTTTATAAATACATACTAGTTAATGTCTTCTAAACCCTCTATTATTAAAATTTCTATAGAGGAATCAATTATAATATAATATGAAAAGAGAAAGGATGACTTACAGGAAAAAAAGAAGCAAAGAATCATGGTGTAGGAGGATCGGCTCAAGGCAAAGCAAAGCATGGAAGTGATCAAACTCAAATCCGCAAATGTTAATAGCTCACTAATGGAAAAAAACCTATTAGCAAGATTTTTTGGAGACCAATTTACAATGCAACAAATCAAGGAATGGATTATGCAGGCATGGCTGAATAGCTTGCCACCCTCTTTCCTCCCAAAAAGTTTTATTTTATTCTGTGTATCATTTAAAAGTGAAGCAATCCACAATGAAATTATCTTGCATGCCCTGTGGAAGATGGAAAACACCATTTTGTACAAACAGAAACTATGCCCAAATTTTAACCCCCTGGATTGTTGTCCTACAACTCACCCAATATGGATTCAAATGTATTGTTACATCATAAAATGTGTACACTGGCATTTTACACTTAGTTTAGCACCTGGTTGGACCTAAAATATTACGTTTATTAATCAAGACCTATTTTAACACCTTTATTAGCATTAAATGATAAAATCTTGATCTTGATGAATAAACCTAATGAAATTAACTTAGGACTGGACTAAGCCCATGACATTTGATACTCCCCAGAGTCTGTAGGGCTAAAGGCCCAAGGTGCTCGAGCGCCCTTGTCCCAGTTGGGATCTTTAACCCCTCTTTTGTAGTGTCATCTTTTGACACTTTCTTAGTTTATACTTGTTGGGCTTATTTAGTTCTATTTGTTGTAAGTGAGTGGCAATGCATATATTAAGGAGTTTTTCAATTAATTTTACACCTAAGGAGATGAATCCTAGAAAGAAAATTCCAAGTTTGCCATCATATGCTAAGGTGCTCTTCATGCTTAGAAGTATTATCTACTTGTGGATGTTATTGAAGTTTGTTTGTAGATATTGAAGGAAGTTTCAAGCCTTATCTATCACTCTCCTTGTTGGTGTATGATCTTGAGTTATCTTCATCAACTAGGGTTTTACCTCTTGTGGTAATCATCATCATCATTTTCATTCATATTTCTATCATATATTGATTGATCTTGCCCCTTCCATCCTAGGGAATGTACTCTTGGATCTAATCATAGCTATACTGGAGGTGGAAACACCAGCATAGGGTTTAACTGAGGCAATCCCTTCTATACAACACAACCTTCTTTTTTCCTTGTGTGCAGGTCAAAGAAACAAGTTTCTGAAGGTGTTTTCTAGGAAGAAGATAGAGCTTACACGTATAGGTCTAGTGATACCCCAAGATTCTGCTAAACCCTAATTAGGGTATTTGGTATTTCTACTCATAGATCCATGTTTTGATCTACTCCCTAATCCCCACTATGGTTTTAGTTTTCTAAGATCTATTTTTGTCTATTAGTTATAAGCTGATCTTTGTCATCTAGGGTTTGGTCATTTGTCCTAGCTGGCTTGCTTGTCCTTAGTTGGACTTGGTTGACTCATCTATATACACAAAAGGGAAGAAACCGTATAGTTTGGCTGTCCTTCTTGAGTAGAAGCCAAGCTCATTTTGTGTCCTAATGTTTGTAGAAGAGGGTTTGACCTACTTTAACTCTTTAGGCTAGATCACTTTTTTCCACTAAACATTTTGGTGAACCCAAATTGTCTTGCACTTTTTCAACCTTCTTATTTTAGATCAGAGTCAAGTATACTACCATAGATCTAAGTGGGATTGAATTAATTAATCATTTTTCATACATACATAGTTAAATTATGCATAATTTCAAAACTAGGGTTTGTAAAAACCTTGCATTTATAGAAAATCTAGCTAGTTTTAAACCTAGGGTTTATAGATTTGAGGGTTGTTTCAAATCTTGTTGCATTCATAGATTGTTAAAATTATTTTCATTTATTATACCTTGTCATTCTTTCTAGTTAAAACATTCTTGCACCCTTGAATTTGAATTTTGGAAAAGAAATTTTCATTCTAGATTTGAGAAAAACATATTTATCACTTTGTTTGCATGTTGTAAAGATAGATCATCATAGCATGAGTTCATTTTATGATTTTTGCATCAGATATTATTGGTATCATAGTAATTGAACATTTCATAGTGTCACATTGTGCATTTGAATATTTGTCATTGCAAGAAATTGTTGAAAAAGTTGCATTTTTAGGAAAGCCTAGTTTTTGTGAAATCTAGGGTTTGTGATTCATATCTTATTTCAAATTTTTCTGCTGTAATTTACATTTGAAATCTGATTTTACATTTCTATTATACATCATAAATGTCATATTACATCGAAGATTGAAAATAGGAACAATTTGTTGTTGCATTTTGAAAAAAATATTGAAATTTGAGTTGGATTTAAGCATTTGCATTATTGATATCTAATTGCATTTGAAAAGAGTTGAGTTTGAGATCAAGGATATATTATTTTCTTTATGTCTATTTACATTCAAGAACAAAACCTTGATTCATTTAAACAAAAACTCAACCCCTTCTTTTTCTACATCATTCATTTCTTCTATTTGTGCACTTGTGTGTTACTAAAGCTTGTAGTCGCTTTATGAGCTTTGTGACTCAGTGTTAGAAATGAAGGTACAAACCACATAATAGAAATATGATTCAAACCTTATTAATGTCCTCTAAATAATATAGAATCAATGGAGATTACAATAGAAACAAAACCCACTACACAGAAGTAAAATGCATTAAGAACTGAACACATAATATATTATGTAACATGGAGAAAACCCTTTCACGTAGAAAACTCCACCAAGAAAAGATGCTCCAAGTTGTATTATCTTCAAATATGAGATTACATTACATTCACTTCCTCTTCTTCTTTAGTCTTCAATTCAACAACACCTGTTACTCTCAACTCTATCGATCCCTATTCTCATTTGCTTATTTTTAATCCCTTTATATATATTTGTTTATTATTATATTATAATAATTATATTAATATTTAATTTAATATTTATATCAATATTATTAATACTTATATTTATTTCCTTATAATATGGGTTGCCTTCTAGGGAAAGAAAACTAACATAATATTGACCGTTAGATATGTGACCTAATGACAAACGATCTAGATTCACAATGATAAAATATAAATAAATTTTTTCTCCAGGGGCGCTGCTCCTAAGCCCTAATGGGGCGCATGGCCCCCTACACCCCTCATTGGTGGGATGATCTCCCCAAACCCCTCAGAGGGGGGAAACCCACCTATGACCCACCATTGCAGATGAATTAGCATCGAGGACTGAATATAAACATGTGGCTAAAACAAGATCACTACTGGTGAAACCTTTCATCCCTTATGTGTGATTTACAAACAATAATAGGAATACTAAATTACATAGGATTTAAAAGGTTGATGGCACCTTAATCCTAACACATAGTGCCCTATTTTCAACACTCTTGTATTAATAAGTCTTTAAATTATGGGTTCTTATGCTTTGCATAATGATGATACCAATACATTAGAACCCCAAATTCCTAGTCCTATCACACAAGAATGTCAAACACTTATTTCCTGACATACCTACTTCGCATCTTCCTAAAGCATCAAACTTCCATGAATCCATCAACATTGAGTAAATTGTGGCTCATATTCTTGAAGCTCAAATTCAAAGATTAGATGTGCGGAGTTGGATAATTTCCAACAATTTGTAAGCTCAAAACACATAGCTGAAGAAGCCATCCTTGTTGTTGAGAGTCTAAGAAGTCTTTTTCTCTAAGGTCAAGAAGGATTAGAAGTCTTGTGTAGCCTTGCTCATATAGTGCATAACAACATTCTATCAACATCTAGTTACGTTGAAATCATTTCCAATGTCACTTCTTCTAATCAAATAGGGACTCAAGTGTTGGCACCCATACCAACACTCCCTATTCCTACATATACTTCTACTATTTTCACCACTACTACACAACCAAGTAATAGTGCTACCACATGTGTTGGGTTATCCACTAGGAATCCTACTCACCATTATAGTACCATTCCATATAATTACATAAATTCCATACCTAATGTTACTCCACCTACATCTAAATCTCCTACCACATTCCAGAAGGCTACTCATACACCATCACCTACTCCTTCCAATTCATTTCAATCTCTACCTTATTCATCTTCCGATGCTATCATAAACCAATTGTTGAAAAATATGACCTTCATGCAACAACAATTGGCTAGCATAAGCAATAGTCTACCTAAACCTAATATGACAACATATTATATCCATAGCCCTTTGTCCTATGCAATCCTAAGAACTCAAATGCTTGGGAAGTTTGAGACCCCTCGATTTTAGAAATATAATTGGAAGGAAGACCCTAGCAACCATGTGGCAGCCTTTACCGCTATGTGCAGTGATTTCTTCTTTGAGGATGCAATCTTGGAAAAATGCTTTCCTAGGTCACTCAAGGAGACAACCTTAGATTTCTTTTTCTCACACCATTAAAACTTTACACAGCTACATAGTTAGCATCAAAAGAGCTTATTTGCATAGTTCATACTTAACTTCTTTGTATTGGAAAGTTGGCTTAATCAATTTGAACTTTGGACTTTGATTAATGGCCCAAGTTGATCACTACAAGATCAATGACTGAGGACATAACAAAGAAAGGGAAACCATAGGGAATCAACATTTGTCATTTCACCTACATGAATAAAAATTAAAAATGTGACTAAGACCATGGTGTAGACATTGCCTTGAAAATATTCTAAATAGTTATGGTGGGCCCACTATACTTGCCACGTAAAACCACACGGCACTCCCTTATTTATTTCCACAAAGATATACCCCTCAAATAATATGTACACTTGTATTTTGACCAATACAAATTGATATGTGATGCTAGGTGTTCCTTCACATCCCTTTTGAGCCACCACTTTAGCTTATTGAGATTTGACCATGATCAACAACCTACATTAATTGACACAAGATCAATAGCTAGGGGTGAAGTAGTTACTAGTGACTACCTTTTGTCACTTTGTCTATGTAGATAGAAATTGGACATGTATCATTCAGGCTACTATGAAGAGTTTTCTTGAATATAAAAGTTGAATAACTAAGATGGGCCCACGATGCCCAAGTAATTGGACAACTTGGTGAATTGTCACTAGTTCCTTATATGCAAGCCCACATGGTCACCCATATATCTACCTCCTAACCAATGGGGTCATTGCATGCCAAGACAAATGTTGTGCAAACTATGCTTCACTGACTTTATTAATGCACAACTTCATATGTTAAGTAGTGATGGGATCTTATGATGTGCATTAATTGACACATGATCAACATGGCTAATGCTAAAATAGTGAGACATTATGTGTATATTGTTACCTTTTTCATTTTGCAATGGTAAATAGGCTTGGAACATGTCATTAGTGATATACGATCTTGAGGCCTTTAGAGAATAATTTTGTTTTTTCTTATTCCAAACCCATGGGCTCATGATATGTGGCACTACTTGCTTACACAACTTTCTACTTGCCTCAACAAGAACAATAAAAAAACTACAATCTATTTACTTTAATTACTGTGGCTATATGACAAGTGAATAGATCACCAACTAGGCTAGTTAATGACAACCTACAAAAGTAGTAACCAGTCACCAAATAAGCACAGAAGAAACACTTAATTCATCAGCAATTGTTAATCACAAGTCAACACATCAATAGAACATAAAAATGTAGGCACAAAGACAAAGATTTTGACCAACACAAAGACTTAGGTGCTTCACACCAAGCTAGACAAATTAGACCACCATTAACATAAATGAGGAGTTTGATAAAAACATAAAGGGAACCCTATTCAAAATATCTTAGATTAGTTATCAGCATGAAGGGAAATAAAATAATGGAGAGAGCCATAAAAAGGTATTCTCAGATTGGGTGCCAACAAATTCATCAACTATATTTTTGCATCACTTGCATAGTAAAACTCTAATTTTGTTCAATCATCTAAGGGCTTGAATGTAATCAAAATATACCTAGTTCTTCATGCCCTTCCTTGAAATCAAGCCTCATTATGCTTTTCAGCATAACCCCTTTTCAATAATTAATGAAAAGACTAAGGTATAACAAATTCTACAAGGCATGTCAATGTAGGACTAGGCCACACTAGACAAACTAAGGCCACATAGCATGACTATATTCTAGATTGAACCACATGGTATGACTCTAATGTCATAAACACTAATCTCTTATCATCTCTATCACAATATTTTGAACTCTGTAACATATGAACAACTAAGAGCTATCAGGAAAGGATTGTTTTGTAAAATTGTTTGTTCCTTCAACATGCGAATGTGTAATTTGGGAAAATGAATGATTCAAGTGTCTCTCCAAATAATGTCTCTTCTTTTGTGGTAATGCATAAAACCTGTTGTTTAGGCTACTCTATCCATTCAAGTTCATCCTCTACTCATAGCTCTCCAACTTCCAAACAAAAAATAGAAATAAAAACAATAAATTCAACATTTTGAAATGGCACTCTAATTTATTATTACTTCTTAAGAAAGATAATATAAGAATCATAGTCTTTTAACTCTTTATTACTCTTTTTACTACCAAACCAATTACATGCTCTAACATTTAAATTAATATTTTCTTTTCATTAATTTCAAACTTTTTATATAAAATATGAATTTCTATTAGGCCAAATAGTTTGGGGTCTTACTTACCCTTTCACATATTAAATGTTTTTCATAAATTGTTAAACACTTTTATTTTTTCATAGTTTACTCAGTAGCGGGAAGTGAATGAGAAGAAGCTGAAATTTTCTTCCGCAGTTCTATATGTTATTGATGCCTTTAGTGAATAACTGATACCTAAGGATCTAGGATTGTATAGGTGGCCATCCTAATTGTGGACAAAGATTAATCGTAAATGGCACCTGGTGACTACAAGATACAACACATCAAAATGTAGGACATCAGACCAAGGAAGAAGAAAAGAATTCATTGCATACAATTGTGTCTACCATCCTTGAGAGGGTGAAAAAGGATGAGGTCAAAAAATAAGAATTCAAGAGTCAGGTAGGGCAGTTGGCTGCATACATCAATCACCTAGTAGGCCCTATTGATTTAGGTGCACTTTCTCCAATTATTCTAGCTATCCTCAACAAAGACAACCAACAAATAGATATGGAAGGACTAGTCCTTGCTACCATTGCATGGAGAGATAACTTAGAGGCCTTGGGTAGTAGAGCCATTTGGGAAGATTTAATGTTCTATCACAACATAAATGATGAGGCTAGTGCAATGTCAAATTTTGAGGAATCATTAGATGATGAGTTGTCAATGTGGGATGAATACATCTCAATTTCGTAGAGGATGAAGGGCATGCCTTCTAATGAGTTAGCCAAGCTTAGCATTTTTGACAAGAGTGATCCAGGTTTGCTATTGAAATGATTGTAGGCCACCAAGCTAAAGGGACCTCCCCAACTTAAAATTTAATAGAAGTGTAGTTCTTTACTGATTTATAGTGGACAATTGACAATGCTATTTTCTTATTAATTGGTGTTTTTGTCATAGAGGAGTGTTGGTATTGTGTGGGTCCCAACAATCACAAGCTTAAATTCAGTTAATAATTTCTTTGTTTTTAGGTAGGAAGCTCACCCTAATTCATTAGTTAAGCCCTATAAAACTAGCAGTTGTACAGGTGAACACGCAATAGTTTTGTCGATAGGCTATTTGTAAAGTAATTTTTTTACATTTTGTTGTGTAATAGATAGCTATGTAATATTTTGAGTGACTACATACTATTACTGTGACAAACTTCAACACAAAATTTGATGCACCGAGTGGATTGTTGAACAGATTTTGTACGTATAATCTTAAGAGGAGGGAATTTGTATTTTTCCTTTGGATTCATATGTTTTGGAGTAGATTTTTAGCCCCATGTTTGTCAAAGAGTGGAAAGCACTATTGAAACTTTAATCATATAGTGAAATCATTATTTTTCTCTAAGTAGTGTCATTTTGAAAAGTGTTAGAAGGTGGAGACCACATTGCATTATATGGTTTACCATGCTTGTTTTCTAGTGTATTTGTATAGTTGCCTCCATTATTTTAAGAGTGTCTTAAAATGTAATTGATAACCTCTAAGTAATTTTAGCGTGTAGGGAAAACATTTATGGAAACAATATTAACCCATCTTTATTCTAATATTTGGAGATTTAATACTATAGAGCTACTTCAACTTTGAAGAGACTAGTTTAACAATGAGAAAGCTTAAGAAAAAACAAATGCAAGTACAAATGGGAAGCAGTGGTAGTTGGTTCCTAGTTGTCACTGATCTTACAAAAACAATAAGAAAACCATGCCTTTATAGTCAATTAAAGAAGAATATCTTTAGAATTTCATATCGAAGCATTGTAGAACTTACATTAGCAAATATTATACATTGATTTATCATTTAGGCACTTTGCTTCACTCTACACACCAATAGTCTCCCTAGGGTGTTTTTTTGCACCAACTAATTGAGACATAAGTAGAATTTGAGGCATAACATTTAGCTTAATTTTAATGTATATTCATTAGTTACTCACTTTGTTCCAATTTTAAATAATCATTCTGCAATTATTTATGTATTTTTTATTAGATTATAAGTACAAATTCATCCCTTAGACAAGATCATATTTAGAGTTTAGTCTTTCCAATTAAAATCCATTTTCTCATTTTTCTAAAATGAATCAAATCTTACCGTTTGCTTGCACACAAAAACACTTTTTATTCAACATTTAGGATCTTGTATTTAAGGACAACTATATGTCATTAGTTCATATTAATTGATTATCAATATTGTAGTATTAGAATTTTATATCAAAGCATTATAGAACTTACATTAGAAAATATTATGCATTGATTTATCATTTAGTCACTTTGCTTCACTCTACACACCAATAGTCTCCATAGGGTGTTTTTTTTGCACCAAATGATTGCAGACTTTCAGGTGTACAAACACTAAAAAGTAGAAGAGTAGAGGACCAATCTACATGGGAGAAAAAGAAAAGTGTCCCAAGATGACTCCAAATACAAGCCAATTCAAGATTAAAGTAGACTTTCTAGGCAGATCTATAACAATTGAGACAATATTGATTCAATAAAAGAACAATTAAGTTAAATTATTTTAACCTTCTCAATTTTATTTGCATAAATATGGTTTTAACTCTTTATTTAAATCTAAATATATACATTGTTTTATAGTAATTCATAATACCTAAGTGCGTAGTTTATGTTTACAAAGCACTAAATATATTATTTCTCACAATATTTAGTTATTTATAAACAAGTTAGAAGAGTGAGAAAACAAGTTTTTTAGTCTTGCTTTCCAATAAATTTAATTGGAAGATGTATAAGATGAAAAGAATGTAATGGAAGTTGTCAAATATTATATTCACTTTATAATAAATATAGAAATACAAATTAATGGTATTAGAAAAGTTTTTATTTACTTTGTTTATTATGCTTTTTGATATTTTATATAAATACAAAGATTCCAATAACATTTAATCAACAATGTCAAAAATATTATCAATTCCACATGAGATATATATTATTTTATATTGTGTACATTCTAAAGAAAGCAAATAACATGTTCATTGGTCTAAAATGATTGTGTAGGAAGAGTGCTTTCTAACATGGTATCTTATTCATTTTAGAAGTCTCCCAATAGGATTTAATATGCATGTAAACCAATATTATTGCATTCATACACAATTTATTATCTTTTGTTTTCAATATAAATGGTGTGCTCTTAAAATCATAATCTTAATTTTTTTTTGTTTACTTCATACCAATTTAAACAAGTTGATGTTTACTTCATACCAACTTCAAAGTTTAGAAGAGTTCTAGGTCTGTTAAAATGATATGTCAAGTTACGAGTAACATTTGATCAAGTTCCTCTACATAACTAAGCGACGTCTCGAACTCATATATTTTTGTCCACTTCAATTTGTCCTTGCAAAATATTTGTTAAAATCTAAGAAAAATAAAATTTAAAAAACTCTAAAACAAAAAAAATTAGAACATTTTAATTGACTACACAACTTAAATAAATTATACACTTCCAATAACTTTCCATTTAGTAAACTTGTAATTATACACTTCTAATAGAGCTTTCTTGTTTACAAGATATTTGGAGACTTCATACTATAGAACTAATTCAACTTTGAAGAGAAGAGATCAGTTTAATAGCAACAAAGTTTTTGTTGCTACTCTTAAAAATAATAAGAAAACCATGTCTTTATAGTTAATTAAGGAAGAATGCCTTTTGTAGAAAGTGTGTGCATATGTGAAAATATTCACTTGGCTAGAGAATCAAGTATTCTGCACATAATTTTTTTAAGAAAAGCAGGTGTTTGAGTTTGTATTTTAAAATCCAAGAAAAATAAAATTTAAAAAACTCTAAAACAAAAAAAATTGAGCATTACACTTCCAATAACTTTCCATTTAATAAATTATTTTATATAGTACCTTAACCAAGTCAATAAATTTACATTTAAAAAAATTATCATTAAAATACTGCAATATACATCCTAAAACACAACCAATACAAAAAATATAAAAATAATTAATGAAAACAATAAATTTAAAAATAATCAAAATATTTACATTTAAAAAAATGATCATCAAAACTTCCTCAATATGATATGTGCAATACACATCTAAAACACAACCAACAAAAAAAATTAATGTGCTTGCCCCAAAATAAAGATATGCACAACTTTGGATAATCATCATTCTTCTCATTTTCAAAAGTGTAAAAAAAGTTTATGTTAAGTTTATGGGTTAAGAAGGAAAATATTTTGATTTTTTAATTTGATATTTTTTTTTAATTTGTTAATTATAGTTGAGAAATTGATGGACATAGGGTTGAGTGAAGAACAAATGTGCAGATGAAGTAAAATGAACTAAAATAAGATAATTAAAAGTAAATAAAATAACTTCAAAATAATATCTCTTTAATATTAATATTTGATAATAAAATAAAATATTAATATTTAATAAGAAACATGATATTTCCAAAATAAGGAGGTAAAACAAAGATATGATTTGTTAATTTGAGATATTTTTTATTTGTTTTTGATAGTATAAGGCGGCAAAACTAGGGGCCGAACCCTTACAGAGTAGAACCCAAGAAGGGAAAAAAAGGCTCAGAAGACAAAAAGAGCTAGAACTACTATAGACAGCTTACATATAACCAGTATATAGAAAAAAGAAACTATCAGTAAAAAACCAACTAACAAAAAGCTTATAAAGAAGACTAGGAAAGGGTGTCTTCCCATCCTTTAAAGAGCAACTCAAACATTCTATTGAATTCCTAGCCCTACCACCATCAACACCATGAGTGAGGACTTTATGTTCCTACAGCAAAGAGAGATTAGCCATAGTCGGCCTACAAAGCATACTTCTAATGAATCTGCCAAGAGAAAAGATCCTCTTCTCTAGAAAATCTACCCACTTCTTCAACTGAGTCAAAACATCAGAATGATTACCTTCCTCATTAACTTCCTCCTCCATACCATCTTCAGCATTGTTACAATCCTCCTAAATAAAATTAGGGTCTGTAGGAACCTCAGTGGGAGCAGAGTGAACATCCTTCCCATTGTTATCATTAGTGCCAGTACCCTCCACATGAGTAGTAGTAGCTCCCACATCAATACAGTCACCAATGGGAGCAGAATTCTCAAACCCCTTATTCCCCTCAATACCAAAGGTCTCCACATGTATTTCTTGCCCATCAATCTCCTCAACACACCCAAATCTTCAACAACAACCTCCTGAACATCATCACTCTTGGACTTATCCTCCCCCTCTTGAGTAGAGGCTTCAGAATTTATTTCAAAGAAATCAATCAGCTTCAACTTAGGAGCCGGTTTGCCAGCAATACGACTAGACTGCCTAACAACAATAAATTTACCCTCTAGTTTGACTTTTTTTCAAATTTCTTGAGGGTCCCTCCCTAACTAGTTCCTATTCATTCTGGGGCCTAGAATCCCCAATGTCCTCTTTCAAAAGGTTAGCTTCCATAGCCGAATTAGAGAGATTTTTTTTAGATTTCAATTTGGATTTGGTAAGAGGGGTTTGAACATTTTTGACAGTAGAAGATTTAGGACTAGCAAAAGAAGGGGCACCTTTGAGAAATAGCTTAGGAGTAGTATGACCAATTTTCACAGAGGCAGTAGGGGTATCAGCAAAAGGTTCAAGACTAGAGGGCTAAATAGGAGGGGACAAAGCCAAGTGAAACTAGTATAACCTATGGATAATCCCTTGATGGAGGGGAATAGGCTTTTCATTAGGATTTTTAAGGAAAATCTTCTTAACATGTTCAACAGAGCACTCAAGAGATGAAAGAAGATAGAAAGGGAAACTAATAGTAGCATTCCTTTTGAAGTGGTTTAACAAAGGAAGGTGATAATAATAAAACCTGGTGAAACGACCCTCTAGAGTGAAGTACTTCATCACCATATAGCACATATCCGCCCATGGTTCAGAAAGTATGGCTCTCACAAATCCTCTTTGATAGGGCACCAACTCCTCACCTTCACCAAGGAACAGTTACTAGTTTTGGGTATCCAAAACCCTAGACTTCTTTTGTAGCTTCATACCCTTAGCAAACAAACCCATAGCCATAGAAGTTTCATTCTTTGAAACCTCAAAACTGATATTCCCAATTTGAACCTTACGATTTTCCCATGACTGAGCAAATTGAATGGACCAATTTTCATGATGCCCATTCAAACACTCAAGGAATGGAGTGATACCACCTTCTTTACAATAATGCTAGACCAAGGCATTATCTTTAAATTCCCCACAGTTATTAGGTTCGGTTCTAATCCTATCCCCTCCCATAACAAAAAACCAGCAAACCCCAAAGAACTCAGAGAAGGAAGTAGAAGAAGTTTGAAAATCTCTGACCTAAAGGCTCCTAACAATATTGTGAAGAATTCAAGAGACTTCGATCACAGAGCAATGTATAATAAGGAAAAAGGCAATAATGTAAATACAAGCAGAAGTAGGGCAATCATTACACTGATAGCCCAAAGTTTTTATGCAATAATTTTTCATTAACCGCCCATCCTTCACATGCATGCATAGCTATCTAAACTCACTCCAATCACTAGCAAAGTGTCTAATTAGCATGAGCTGTGTTAAAAGACAAGCCGCGTAGGTAAGCCAAGTGAAGTGATGTGTCATCATCATATGGTTACTTGCTCTTTTTGAATGATATCCCCAATCTGGCACGAGATATTATGAAAATGGTGCCAACAACACCAGTTTTGAAACTGTTGTCCAAAATTTGCCAGGTTGTTAGAAATAGTGTTCCCTTCTCTATAAATATGAGAGAAGGAAATGACAGTAATGGCTTGTATAAGAGTTTGAATATCAGACACAATGTCTCTAAGTTGCCATCCATACTCTGAAGCTTTAGTGATAGCATCGATAATAATTTGAGTCACCCTAAACATGAAGTGGGTGAATTCCCAAAGATATAGCCAACGTGAGACCCCATAAAAGAGCTGAAGCTTAAGAAAAGTTATTGGTCTGGTTCCCAATTCGTCCAGAATAAGTAGTAATTAAATCTCCTCTATCATTCCTTATAACTCCTCCTCCATTAGCCTTGCCATTTGACTTTGTAGCACCATCAAAATTTAGTTTAAGCCACCTTGGGTCTGGGGGAGTCCAAATAGTATTTAACCTTCTAAGGCATTTGGAAACATCAACTGCAGGAATTTGATTCATAATCCCCCAGTTTGAAGCCATAAGGACCTCCTGCTAAGTAAGAGGTTTATCAGTAGTTTTGATGTTGGAATTAGAAACATTTTCCAGGAGGGCCTTAGATAAAGAATAGAAAACCTATGAAGGATTCCTAGCAGTTTCTCTAAAAATTCTATTATTTCTTTCTTTCCAAAGGAACCAAGAAACAAAAGGAATAGTTTGATTCCATAGTTCCACTAACCAAGGATGGGATAGAGGAGGGATCCAATTAACAATGAGTTCTCTTATTTCCTTATTGCAAACCCATTGTAAGCCAAAATTCAAAAGGACTTTGCTCCAAATATTAGTTGCAAATTCATAGTGCAAAACAAGATGAGAGACAAATTCTTCCTCTTTCAAGCACATGAAACATCTATTAACCAGTTGAAGACCCCTTCGCTAAAGATTGTCCAGAGTCAATAATTATTATGAATAGATGTCCACCAAAAAAAGTTAGCCTTGGGAAGGAGTTTGTAATTCCAGACTTTCCTCCGAATGTCATCCATAAGACCCTTCTCAATCAGCAAATGGTAAGCTGATTTAACTGAAAAAAACCCTTTTTTATTAGCAGAGCAAAAAAGTTGATCATTTCTAGGAAACAAAAGAATCCAAGTATTAAGAAGTATTTGTTGTATGATATTAGCCCATTGATTGAGATTAGGATAATTAGTATAGCATTCCAGTAGATTTTTCCTTTTTCTAACACCATGGTATTGATAAATATAATGGCTAACTTTAGTGCCAAAAAATTGTTTAGCAAGACCAACAATAGCTTCATTTCCCATCTGATTAGAGAGAGGTCCATCCCCCAACCAAGGATCTTCCCAAAAATTGATGAGAGATCCATCACCATGTTTCTATTTCATTCCCTTATTAACAAGACTTCTGGATTTAATCATTTTATTCCAGATAATAGATCCTTGAGGAAGACCCTCCTAATTGAGAAAAGAATATTTGTCAAAGTCTCATAAGTACTCAACCTTTATAATACATCCTCAGTTAGTATCCCTATTTATGAAGTTCCAAATAATCTTAGACAAAAGAGCCTTGTTCATTTTTTGGATGGTTTTGATGTTGAGCCCACCATGAGACTTAGGAAGATAGACTTTGTCCCATTTAACCAGAGAGATTCATTTTTTTTCCTCCGTACCAGTCCATAGGAAAGTTCTCTAGATTTGCTCTAGTTTGTCAGACAGATATCTAGGCATTTTGAATAATGATAAAAAGTAAGTAGGTATACCCTGAAGAGAAGCCCTTAGAAGCTACAATTTAGTCACACTACTCAAAAGTTTACCTTTCTAGCCCAACAATTTCTTTTGAGTTCTTTCAATGATGTTATGCCAAAAACTAGGAGTAACTTCCTTAGTAGTTAAAGGGAGACCAAGGTAGATTGAGGGAAGGTCAGCAGCCGTACATCCAAGGATATTAATAATTTTCCTTTGAAGATCCCTTGGAGTATTAAAAAAGAAGACATTGCTTTTTTAAAAATTAATATGCTGACTAGAATCCATGGCATAATCATTGAGTAAAGATTTCCATCTTGAGGCTTCTAAAATAGAGGAAATGCTGAAAAGAATGGTATCATCCACAAACTGCTGAATGTGAATCAGAGAGAGAAGAAGCTAGTTTAATCCCAATTAATTCTTTTGAGGTGATCTTGTTGAGGACTGATCTACCAAGAGCTTCAACTAGCATAATAAAAAGGTAGGGGGACAAGGTATCTCCTTGTCTTATTCCCCTAGTGGGAGAAAAGAAATCCCTAGGAACCCCATTAACAAGGACAGAGTATTTAGCAGTAGTAATAGATTCCTTGATAAGAAGGGATACCTTATCATTAAACCCAAGCTTTTGAATGATTTTAAACAAAAATTGCCATGAGACCCGATCATAAGATTTAGAGATATCAAGTTTGAGAACCATACCTAGGATGCGACTCTTGTCCCTAGAATGAATAGTTTCATGAGTAGTAATCATAGCATCTAAGATCTGTCTCCCTGGAACAAATCCCTTCTCTGAGGGAGAAATAATTTTGTCAAGAAGGGGTTGGAATCTAACAACCAAAAGCTTTGTACAAATTTTATAGATTACAGAGGCTAATAGGCCTTAAGTCAGCAAGCATCTCTGGATTAGGCTTCTTAGGAATAAGGACAATGAAGGTATTATTTAGTTGTTTCAATAATTTCCTAGTTCTAAAAAAATCTTTGACAGCAGCAGTGACATCATATCCCATTATGTCCCAGAATTCTTGGAAGAAGAAAGAGGGAAAGCCATCTGGGCCCAGACCTTTGAAAGGGCCCATAGAAAAGACCATATCATGAACTTCCTCCTTAGAGATAGGCTTTAAAATATCAGCATTGTCTTCTTCAGTAATCAGTGAAGGATTGTTATTCAGAAGTTGATTAACAATCTAAGAATTGTCAACACTCATACCCTGTTTAGATAGCAGGTTATGAAAGAAGCTGACAACATGATTTCCAATCTTCTCATCCTCAATAATCATTCTACCATCCTCCAATCTCACTCTGGAAATAGAGTTAGATTTTCTATGTTTTAGAGCAGAAACATGAAAGAAAGTTGTATTACAATCACCTTCCTTAAGCCATTGCACTCTAGATTTTTGTTTCCAGAATAACTCCTCTGTTCATTAAATTCTTCCAATCTCTAATTAGATCATTCTCTAATTGTGTAGAAGTATCAGAAGTATCTCCTTTAGCAATCTTATATTAAATATTTGCCAGCTTCTCAGACAAGATCTTTCTCTGGGAAAAGACATTACCAAAACTATATTTATTCCAACCATAAACTTCTCTCTTAACATGCAACAACCTTTTAAAGAGTCTAAACATGGGAGTACCCAAAACCAGAAGTTGCCACCAATTAGAAAGAAGATTTCCAAAATCATGATGTTTAATCCACATAGCCTCAAATCTAAAGGGAAATGGGCCTTTCCTCTTCTGATTAGCCCTATCTAGAATGATAGGATTATGATAAAAAATAGTCTTAGGCAAAGCAACCAATTTAAGGGAGACAATATTTGGCCAATTATTGGAAATAAGAAATCTGTCCAGCTTCACTTGAATCATTTGGTCCCCTTTCCTCCTATTGGTCCAGGTAAAATTTTGATTCATCAAATCAATGTCAAAAACCCCAAAGGAATTTATAAAATCAGCAAAGTCCAACATACTATTAGAGTAGTCTAAAATTCCCCTAGACTTTTCTGAAGGATATAGAGGGGTATTAAAATCCCCTGCCAACATCCAATAAGAATCAGGATGAGAATCAAGTTGATCAGCCAAGTCCTTCCAAAGATTCTTCCTTAGCACCCTAGTGTCAGGGGCATAAACATTAACTAGACTACATCAAAAGGAAGGCAAAGAAAAATCAATCACCAAATAGTGTTTGTTCAAAAAAGAAAGTTTACCTCAAATTTTGGAAGCATTCCACATAGTCACTATTCCCCCATAGGCACCAACAACAGAGCTTATGCAGAAGGAAGCCTTAGGCTAGATCCTATCAGCAATCAATTTGAAATTTTCTTCAGACATTTTAACTTCTTGAAGTAAAAGAATATCCACCTTGTGGTCAAAAACATAGTTTTTGACCTTAAATTGTTTTCAGGAGTTATTAAGGCCCCTCATATTCCACGAAAGAATTTTCATTTAAATAACTTTCTAGAGTTTTCCAATGTCTTTTTCTTACCATTGGTAATCTCCCTAGCTTCTTCTCTTTGTCTAGTTTCTCTCAATGTAGGTCTACCTTTCATAGGATCCAAACCCTCATCAGCAGTCTTTTTTGGTTTATGAACTTTTTTCTTCTGAGATGTCCACTTCGCATGGTCACTTAGAGAAGCACTATCTGCTCTAGGTGAAACAAGAAGTAGACCAGATTGTTGTCTTGGAGAAGGAGGAAATAACCCTCCTTTGAGAGAACTTGAAATGAGTTTCCCTGGGGAAGAGTAAGACATTTCTTAAGCTACAGAATGCATATTGTCATTTGACTACACTCTAGCTCCTTGATTAGACTCAATCTTAGTAGACTGGTGTACATGAACTTGAGTCACTAGGTTGCAAAGAGGGGAACATTTATCTAGATTCTCCTTCTCTTTGAAACATCCCATCTGGGTCTCCTTAACTTTTCAACTTCAACATGAACCTCTTCAAAATTACCAACCACTAACTAGGATTCCTTAACTTGATTGAGAATCTCATCATCTTCCAAGTTTGGTTGTGAAACCTCATAAAGATGGAGGTTCTATTCCTCAACATCCCTAACTGGCTTGGAAACCTGTGAAGCATCAAATGAAGTTTCTTCCTATGCATTCTCCTTACCAGAATGAGTAGATTCAATAGCAATGGTATCCTCCCTATTCTCTAATTGGGTATCCTTAACTTTATTCAAAATCTTGCCATCTTCGAAGTTTGGTTGGGAAACCTCATGAAGATGGAGATTCTATTCCTCAACATCCCTAACCGGCTTGGAAACCTGTGAAGCATCAAAAGTAGTTTCTTCATGTCCATTCTCCTTACTAGAATGAGTAGATTCATTAGCAATGGTATCCTTCTTATTCATGTTATCCACATCTGTTTCCTTATTAGTATTTTCCTCAGATTTCTTGAACTTATAATGTGAAATGAGATGCCCTTTCTTCTGACATTTTTGACAGTAAGTCATTAAATTCTCATAAGTGATGGACTGCCTCCAGACTCCATATTTAGAACCAATGTCAATTAACATGGACAAAGTCTTGTTGATTTCCACATTTACATAGAATCTTGCATAAACAAAGCGAGATTTGGTGCGTGTGGAGTTATCAAGGGTAACAAAATGACCAAAAGTATTAGCAATGGAACTAAAAATAGTTTCATCCTAGTATTCTAAGGGAAAACTAGGCAGAGGAACCCATACCGGGGTAGTTTTATTAAGATCAGCACTAGGGTCAAACCCTGGTCTCCAACAACCCAATGAAAGCGAATGGGTACCATAAAGCCATGGTCCTCCAGATAAAATAGCCAATATGTCTTCTTTGCTGGTGAAGCAAAATAGGAATAGCCCTCACGCCATACCTACGACAGTCATGCTGCCTTTAACACACCAACGATTGGAGACCCATTTGTGAACCATCTCAATGCTGGGTCAGATGAGAGAAGAACTTGCCAACTAGAGCAAGATCCATAAAAGTGACAATGGTATCCACCAGATTGTCAGGAACCACAGGGAAGACCCTTCAGCCATCTCCTTTTGGTGACAAACCACTGTCTGTCCATTATGAGGAGAGTCCACCTATCCCGTGAGAACTTTTTTCCATTTGCAGGCCTAGCATAGTCTGAAACGGGCATGGGACTAGATGTACTGCCAGCTGCAGCACCCTCCATCCCCAACCAGTGCATATCAAAACCCTAGAAAACCTAAAACCCTAAAAAAGCTAGTAGAGCATTGTTTGTTTTTGTTTATTTTATTAATTTAGTTACATTATATTTCTAAAATAAGGAGGTAAAACAAAGATATCATTTGTTAATTTGAGATATTTTTTATTTGTTAATTTAGTTGAAAATTTGATGGGCAAGATATAAACTTTAAATAATTAAATAATTAACGCACATCATGTATATATAGTAAATAAAATAGTTGTAATGTGAAGTAAATAAAATAATTTTAAATTGATATCTCTAGGTATTTTTTAGATAGATGTATTTAAGATATCTATACTAGTTATATAATGTTTAGATTTTAATTTCAATATTTATATATATTTAATGTTTTTAATATTTATATTTATATACATTTTAATATACAATATTATAGATTTAATATTATAGTTAGTTAAATATTTTATATATAAAATTTTTTATATATTTGTTATTTTATTTAATATAATTTTTAATTTTTAATTGATGGAAACTCAAATGCAAGCCTCCAAATTGACAATTTGTAGCCTTTATTATAAATGTTACCCATATTTTACAACCTAAGGAGAAGTTGTAGATTAACCCAAAGTAATAAATTCTCAAAGTATTTATTGCGAGCTAATATTTTAATATGGTTATTCCAATAAATAGTAAATATTCATAGCAGAATTTTTTTTTGTTATGAACTGAAAACACAATCTATAACATCAGTAAAATTTATAATAATTGATTGAAAGGTCTTCATCATCTTAGTCCAATGCCTAATGATAGCCTAGAAAACACAGACACTAATAACAACAACAGACATCTCAAATGCAATTGGAAATAATATCTTGGAAGGAGCCACGTATGACTATTTGTTTGTACCTTGTAATCATTTTTGTAAAACCACATTCCACTGTATCTGGGTAAATTGAAGATTTCATTAACTGGTCAATCATATTTTTATATGCCTTACAATGTTCATTCCTTCCGTTATTAAGGATCCACATGATGCACTTTTCATATTAAAACTGTGATTTTCATTAGAATCAAAGTCACTTGCCTTCTTTTATAAGCTAAGCCAAGAGATCATTGAGGAAGAGGGTTTGTAGTCCATCCCACCCATCATCGTTAAAAAGGGATACTAAGGTAATAGAGACTTGAGTGACTACTGCATTTGCTAATATGTAACAACCACCGCCCCTTGCTGCATAGAGTCCACCAGTTTGTTAGCTTCTCTGGAGCAGTGCTTGAACTGTATCATTGAAAACATAGGAATGAGGTTTCTTCTTCCCTGAAGGACATTTTTTTGCTTCCAATCAAAGGGTTCTCGCTTTGATCATTGCACTTGTAATGATTTGAAACTCACCTTTTATGATTAGGGAATCCACACCTTTTGAGATTGCCATTGTAACCCTTCAACAAGGCCTATTGCTTCCACTTTCTTATCTGTGCCAGCTTACAATTAGGGGTCATCCATTTGACCATTGCATTTGTAGTGATTCGAGGATGAGCTTTTATGATTAGGGAATCTGCATCTCTCACAGAGATTCACAGACATGGCAGCTGCTTCGCTGAGCACGAGTTTCATGACCTTTGTGGTGCTGCCAGCTTTTTCTGTTTTGTCCGGTCAAAAACAACCCTGCAATGCAATGGACAAAAACTTGTTCGAGGACGGAATAAAAACGGCGGAATTTACTGGCGCGTCCAACAAATTCCCGGCGACCGGAGGCTGACAACTTTCCGGCGTGACAAAAATGTTTCACATATAAGCCTATCGGCTAAATATTAAAAAGTTTAACCATTAAACCATCTCTTGTTTTTCACTTGATTTTGAAAGATCTCGTTGAGGATTTTGAGATTCTTATGCCTTTCCCAATGATGAAACACGTTTTCCAATACATTATGAGAATGATTTGACATTTCACAAATGGTGGTGTTTACAAACACCTTTTTGAGAATTTGTTGAATCACAAGGTTCATATTCTCCTTAGTTAAATCCCTAGCAGACCTCTAATAAATACTCTAATAAATCTACTATGGTGCTCTCGTAAATACTCTATCAATCAAACCCTAATGTAGTCTAATGAATACTCTAATAAATCTGCTATGGTGCTCTCATAAATACTGTATCAATCAAACCCTAATTTGCTCTAATGAATATTCTAATAAATCTACTATGATGCTCTCATAAATACTCTATTAATCAAACCCTAACATGCTCCTTTTAGTAACTCTTAGATATCCTTTTCAAATATATGAGGGAATGACACTATATACAACCAAGATTTCAAGTTAATAAAATGTGTGTTAAGTCAACTCCCAATGGCTAGTAAAATAGTCATGATAAGTACATTTGAATTTTGAATTAAAAAAAAGAAACAGATTAAATCTACAAATGCTTAGCTTAGATTTCCACAGTCCATAATATTAGATTTGAATGCTTCTATATTTAATTATGTAATATTTTTTTCCCAATCAACATTTTAAAGTGATCTAATCAAGAAAGAGAATGTAAAATAGTAAATTGCATACCACAACTAACTAAACTGATAAATTGAAGACCCACCTTATTAATTTTCATTATTACAATTATATAAATCTAATAAAATTATAGAAAAAGACTCCGTCAACTAAACTTTTTAAAATTTGGTCAAAATTATTAATTTGCTATAATTAATTGTTATGTTATTATAAATATAAGTAATGTAAAGCTGTTATAACGAATTGGTGTGTTATTATAAATGAAAATAATATGCATGTAATAGTGTAAAAATTGGCTAGCCAAAGTATGCGATGATTATCACATGGGTATTGTAGGGATTTGACAATCATCACTTGAATTCATCACACGTACTACACCTTCAAAGGTGCCACATAATGTGTCCAATGCTTTGCCAGCGATTGGATATTTCCTATAATTTATCGGGCCTATAATATTTCCTCATGTTGTTCTCTTCTCAGCATCGGCTCCCCTTTAAAAACTGTTTTAGTCATATTGTGCCCTATGTTTTTTTTGCTCCTTCCTGTAAGGACGGTGATATTTTGGATCTCTGATTAGATTTAGATTCGTGACCATTTTTATTCAGGTCTCTGAGAATCAAATCTAGCCATGAGAAAAAAGACACAGCCTCGTAGGTCTCCAGACCTTGAAGAGTTATATTGTCACTATTGTTCTATTTTTCATTCAAAACAGGAATCTCCTCTCCAATCAATAAATTCTCTCAATCCAGTAAAAGAGCATCCAGAGGGTAGAGAACATTACAATCAATTGCAAGGGCCTCATATTGCAGACATTTCAGATTCGGCTAACCCAAATCAGGAATCTCCTCTCCAATCAATAGCTTCTCTCAATGCAGTGAAAGGGCATCCAAATAGTACAGAACATTACAATCAATTGCAAGGGCCTCATATTGCAGACATTTCAGATTTGGCTAACCCAAATCAGGAATCTCCTCTCCAATCAATAGCTTCTCTCAATGGAGTGAAAGGGCATCCAGATAGTAAAGAACATTACAATCAATTGCAAGGGCCTCCTATTGCAAAGATTTCAGATTTGGCTAACCCAAATCACGAATCTCTTCTCCAATCAACAGCTTCTCTCAATGGAGTGAAAGAGCATCCAGATGGTAAAGAACATTACAATCAATCGCAACGGCCTCCTATTGCAGAGATTTCAGATTTCGCTAACCCAAAAAGATTGATGGGTTGTATCAGTAACAGGTTAAAGTGTATTTTATGCTTCCTATTAGGGATTCAAGTCATGTCTTTGTTTACGTTTTTGTGTTCTTCTTTTCTTTTATCTTATAGAAAAGAAAAGGGTAATACTTCACAGATTTAGGGTATCATTAGGACATTTATTCAGAACAATGCTATACTTCTGTATTAATTGGTGATTATTTCTTTTGACAGCCAGGATAGTCAGGTTAACAATCACAACACAGGTATATCATCCTCCTCTTTTTATTTTAAAACTCTGTTATGTTATGTCTTTTGGTTTGGCTACTGTCCTACTAATAGATGTGTTTCTCTGCCTGGGTTTGTGCTGTAAATGTAATAAAGGTGTGAGATCTCACACTCTCTAAACGGTTATGATTTTCTATTACCTAAGAGTACAGGTTTTCTATATTCTCTATTTTAGGTCACTATTTAGAAGACCCAAATAGCAAATCAAACGATTTATTGGATAGAAATGAAATTTGTGCAGATGAAAATAGAGGAGTGGAGAATGTCAAGCAGCCTCCTCAATATCGGATAAGGAAGATAGGAAACATTCCCAGATCTGTAAGGGATTATCTGAGAATGGCAAGAAGCAGGATAAGGAAGATAGGAAATATTCCCAGATCTGTAAGGGATTATCTGAGAATGGCGAGAAGCAGGTTTAACATAGGAAACATTCCCAGATCTGTAAGGGATCATCTGAGAATGGCAAGAAGCAGGTTTAACAGTCAGCTTCGCCAACACAATGCAGGTATATATGTTCACCTTAAAAGCAGAAGAAACAACAGTAATGTATGTTGACCTTAAAAGCAGAAGAAACAAAGGAGATGGCTCAAGAAAAAGAACATCCTAAAGTAGGGAAAAAGAAAGAAGAATAGAGGCATAGAAGTCTGTCAGGAATGTCCGGCCATAAAGATTCATTTAAAACACATAGTTTTGTTAAAAAATGCGGGAATGAAGAATTGCAAATATTCAGGAACCTCTTGTTTGAAAAATTTGGACACAATAGCTAGTGAGAACTGCTCTGGTGCCATATCTTAATCTAAGACTTGATTTTGTATGCTGGACAAAGGATTTGATACATATATGTGATTTTGAAATCTTTTCTAAGTTAAAGATTTTATTTATGACGGCCTTTATGCTAACAGCTAGATGTTATTGAAAAAATTTCATGATCTCTCTTCGTTACTTCTCGATCATGATATCTAACTTCGATGTTTTAATTACCAGTTGGTGAGATGTAATTGCACAGTTCATTTTATATATGCAAATAGATTTTTTTTAATAAATTAATGTGTTTATATACCTTTGTATTAATTTAGAGGAATATGTATATATCCACAAGTAATGCAATTTCCTTGGGTTCATCCTACTAATCTTTTATTCATTCGTATTTGCTTCTATATATTGACCTTACCTGGGGTTTATTACACTCACTTATACACCTACCTCCATATAGCAATTAACTACTTGGATATGTCCATTTGCCCAAGTAAGGTCATTTTAGTGGGCATGGGGTCCACCTAGTCACCCTTTCCTTTTTAAAATTTACTCAACTAAGCTCCTTTATTTTCCCTCTTTGAGCCAACCAAGTACACATTTGGTGAAATTTGATGCTTTATGTTGACATTCAATGCATTCTTTCTAATCATCCAAACATCATTCAAAATACTCTCACATTAAAGCATTAAAAGAGCAATCAATAGGGACACATTTGGATTTGTTACGTTAAAAGGAATAATGATTTTGCATACATCATCTAAGTAGGCTTGCTTACTAGACTTTCCAAATTGATACACATTTTTTAGGGTTGACCTAGTAGAACTTTTCTTCCTACGACGAAACAACAACGCTTCCAAGATATTTTTAAATACTAGCAATCCTCATGTACTAGGAGAGAGTAGAGAAAGTGTTGGTTTACCAAGTGGGAAAAAAATCACAATTTTACATTATGTGGGATTAAGTCTGATCCCGAGGATAAATCCTTGACTATAGGCATGCCCCAGACTTACAAACTCAACCTCTGAAAAAGCACAGAACTAGTGTAGAATTTAAGGCATTCTTTTGACAAAGAGATTGCATTTCTAGAACCAAAATTTGGAAGGCCATTTTTTCTTCTGTCATTGAGCTATGTTACCCTTCTATGGAATTTACTTTCCTAAAATAGATGTTGCAAATTATTAGATTATTAGTCCCTATTGTTATTAATTAATCTAGGTTAATTGTGCTTATGTGTATGTATGTAATTAGATTAGCTTAGACTAAACATTAGTGAAGTTCATTTTCTTTACTTTTTTGGTAAACCCATTCATTCCTACACTACCTAATCTTCTTTTTAGGTTTTTATGATGAATATCACAATTTCTATATTAAATTATAAAAGTACAATAAAGTAATTCACATAAAAGATAGGTGGAATAAAATATTCTTTCTATGGTTTTTCATTACATTAGGGATTTTAGATACGTAATTTTCTAAATTTACATCTTATTTTCATATTTTATCTATCTTTTACACATTTGTAGTAATATTTCTTTTGATGGTTGGTGCTTATTTAAATATACTTTATATTTATCACCTACCCTACCACCCTTATTATGGCTTTAGGGTTTGTTTTTTTCACTTGTTTTTAGATCTTAATTTACCTCTAATTTTCATGATCATTTTGATTTGAGATTTCTTTACCCTTGCCATATTATTGTTCATGCCTATAAGGAATGCGTGTTTAAACACTAATATGGCTACCAATATTGATATCAATGATATCTTTGATGATGGTCATATTGAGATCAAATTTAGTGACCAAGAGGATTATGACCATGGTGCACATGTGGCTTAACAAGATATTCATCTCACAACACAAGTTTTGATAGATGCATTTCATTAAGCCCAATCCCATCATCAATTAGCAAACATCGTATCTTTTATATGGCATGATTGGGATGCCCTCATGGCATAGAAAGTTAACAAGATCTTGGATCCTTAATGAATCTTTCTAAAAGTGTATCCATCAACCCATATTCCTCTTCCAATCCCAAGCGTACAATCTTCATAGCTTCTACCACCAGTAAAACAAGTGTTATCCCTCATAGTTATTTTGTCCCTAACTCATTCCCTTTTGATTTTAATCCCCAATATGGCCTTCCTAATTCTTACACTCCACCATTCATTACCTCCACCAATACTTCCATCCCTTCTAGCATTCCATCAACAAATATATCTAAATATACTTCCATAGCTACTACTATTGCAACCTCTACTCATGCCACTTATACTATTTTTGTGAGGCCCACTTCTCCTCCTAACAACATCATATTTTGACAGCAAGTATTTTACTTATAACACTAATAGATTTCTAATATACTTTGTTATGATCAGACTATGTGGACACTCAAACTATGTTTATAATAGTAGTTGATTATTTGCTTGGATGATGAATTGGTTAACTAATGATTATGGACTTGTTTACATTATCTATATTCTAGTATAGAATTCATATTTATTATTTTGTACAACTTGGGTGAAAGAAATTATTTGTCCTAATCATGTTGATGTGATAGCACAATATTGAGATACCTTACCCTCAACTCTTTGAGGACTCCTAAGAGGAAGTCTAATTTTAGGGAAGGAGGATGTAAGGCCCACCCTTCTCTTGTAATTTTATTTGCACTTGATAGACTTAGATAAGATATTGGTACTCATAGAGTTACACATATATTATGTTTGGATGTTGATTATGATAATGGATTGTATGGATATTGACACTATGCTTAACATAGCTTAATTTTCATGAGATCATTGTGATGATGATGGTTTTGGTTTATTTCTTTTATTTATGTTAATAGTTCTCGAGTACTAAATTTCCTCTCTAATATCATGATTTGATCTCAATTATATTATGATGAATGTTTTTTATTAACGGGGCAAAACGATTTTTGACACAACCACGAAACTCGAAACAGGTTTTGAAGGGACCTAAAACCCTTTACAACTAGACGTTGTCAAATAAAATAAACATAGCCAAATGACAACAAAAAGAAGCCCTTAGTGAACCCACAACAAGAAGTTTTGATAGGACCCTAGAACCTAAAACAAACCACCAAACATTAGCATACCCAATGATGACCCAGTCAGAAATAGCAACAACACTACAACCAAGAACACAATTAATGAGAAGACTCACTAACACCAACCACAAAGTAGGTTTTGAAGGGACTCAAAGCCCTATATAGACAAATGTTGTCTAACAAAATAAACATAGCCAAATAACAAAAAAAAGAACACCAACAATGATCTCACAACAATAGGTTTTGATAGGATCTTGGAACCTTAAACAAACACCTAAACAATAGCATACCCAATGCTGACCCACAAAAAAATTGTAGCCACGCTACACCCAGGAGAATAGTTAATGAGACAACTTCTTAATTCATCTCCATCTTGGTCAAAATGATCATATAGCCAAAATCTAGCCTCCATTTTGCAAATGAAAGCCCTCTTTTTCCAAAACACCATAGGCAACATAAACTCCAAGGTTTGAGAAAAGAACCCCTTGGTCATAGACCATCTTTCAAGGAAACCCATTTCCTTCTGGTCCAGGATCTAACTTCAGAATTCATCTCTTTTTTCACCAATACAATCTCATTGTCAGAATAAGAGACCATAGGCCACACAATCTCCTAGGTTTGAAACCCCTTGGCCATTGCACATCTTTCAATGAAACCCTTTTCCTTTGGGCCTAGGATCTAAAAAATATTAGATCAGGAACCAAGAAACTTACCTAGCATGATGGTGGCTCCACCACTAGATACCCAGATAGATTTAGATTAGTCAGTGGGACATGATCCAAGAAACTAACCCAACCAAGATTTCTCCCACCTTGAGACCACTCAAGAAATAAATGAGACTCCATTGAGGGAAACCCATACAACTTTAAAACCATCGCTGGGACAAGATTAAACTTGTTCATCCAACCCTCAACAGGGTTGAACAAACATCCCTCATACCCACTCCCCATCACACCTCTTTTCTACTTCTCACACAACATATAATCACTAGGATTCCATTTTCTTCTGGCCCACAATCTAAAAACATCAATATTGGGTTTGTTCTCAAACAGGGAAAACCCCTCTTAAAGACAACTTTCTCAACAATAGTATCAGGGATCTAAATCATACCACCCAGAGTCTCACCCAAAGAGAGAGTAGAGGCTAACCTAGCTATGTCCAAATCCTAGATTTTATGGCATTGGGGAACAACTAGAAACCCCAACCCTAAAACCCCAACACCATCGTGTTGAACACACTAGGATACTAAGAGGGGGGTGCATCAGTATCTAAACAATTTTCACTTTTAACAACTTCAACTTACCCAAAGCAGATCAAAACTTAACTATCACAACGTAAACATGAATATGAAAGATTAACACAATGCACATCAACACATAACAGTAAATATATGTGGAAAACCCTAGAAGGGAAAAACCACGATGAGGATTAACTCATAATATATGAAGCTCAAATAATAACTTTGTTTAAGAGGCTTTAACCCAAGGAAGTTGCTACTCCCCAAGTAACTTTGATTTAGGGTCACTCCCAAGGAAGCTTCTACTCCCTAATGACTTTATTTTAGGGTCACTCTGAAGGAAGATATTACTCCCTGAAATGAGAACACACTTACAAAAGATTACAGTATGATAGTCTTTCTACTATCTGAAAATTGACATTGAAACTCACACTTTTGATGATTGCACTTCTACCTCTACACTCTTCCTTCTAAGGATTGGATCAATTAGGCACACTCTATGCTTGAACACTGTCACAAAAATGTCAAGTTGAATCAGAACAACATCAACAACCTTTTCTCTTTCTCCTTCAATCACACATCAACAATGCATTTATTCTACCTTTTATCTGCTTGCAAACTTTTTAATCATATTGCAATCGCATTTCACCTCACTCACTTTGATTCATTATTTATACATGATATTATATTGATTACATTGTTTGTCAGCCAGATATGTCATAAAAAATATATTTACAAGTTAGCCAAACAACACACAATATGAAAAGTGTAGAAGATAGGTCCCAAGTGAAACCACACATTACACCAGTAGAAGATCCAAGCCTTGTGGACATTAACACTTGCTTAACCAGGTCTAAAACATCATTCATGGCATTAAGCACCAAGGAATTACATCCACACACTCCGCTCATTTGGAAATAGGACAACTTTAAGGAAAACACATGAAGGCTTGAAGTATAATGGCCACATCAACTTGAAAACCTTGTGCGGTACTGGAAACAAGAAAGATCTTTGTGAAACATTTCTAGATGAGTCCACATGACTCATAAAATATCCTCAAACACACCTTTTCCACTACACATCAAATAATTGTGTTGCACAACTTCAATCATTAACTATGACAACAATCTGTCATCCGCAACATATTGCAACACCCTGTCATTTGAAAAATTGAGTTGTGGACCTCTAAGAACCTTGAATCTACAAGGAGGCATGTAATACACATCTATAAACATGTCCTCAAAAATGCAAGGACAAACATTGATTTGCAGATGAATGTAGAGCATTCCATTAGGCCTTCATCAGTAGCTTACTTTGCAAGAACACATGTCGGTACTCTATCATGCATAACTTTCACAGTGGAAGGACAAATGATCTGAAAACTTGGAATTATCACCTTCACTGCATCTTGAACAAAATTCTAAAACTGTATGGCCATATCTACAAATGTGGAGGAATGCAGAGCATTCCATTGTCCCGCACATAACATCATCACAGAAGTGACACTGTCTTTAAATAATCAATTAGCAAAACACTCTTATGATAATGCAATCATAATAGAATTTGGAACAAACATACTACAGGCCATCAATAGCATCAACAACATGTTTGATCATCTATGTGCTTCCAATTCTCATCTGAATATGGACTATATCTTCTCCCTTCTCTTGTTGGATGGGGCATGCCATCCAACCATGAGTTGTATGTTCTTCTCTTGCTCTTCTTCTCTTGTTGGATGGGGCATGACATCCAACCATGATCACCATTACATTGCCATGATAGTGTTAACATCAATGACAACCTAGTGATAGTGTTGACATCAATGACAACCCTAATAACCATGGGTGTAACACATCATATGTATGATCTCTAGCACATGCACTCGTAGCTAACACCTTATCAGTTGCAACTGACTCCAAGCATGCAATCAGCTTGGTAGACCTCTTGAAACATGTCTCTATAATTTTTGTTGTGCAGAGGATGCCTCTACAACCACTAAGGCCTTGAATGGATGAAAGACCCAGATGTACAGAGCTCAACGCCTCTGCCATGATAGAAAACTGATCATCCTCAGCACACCTGTAGACACCTGCTTACCCATCCTCATCCACATTGCCCTCTCCATCCTCCTCTGTGCTAGATTCCCACTCCCGCTCAACATCCTCCAGTGTTAGGGTAAGTTAACCTTTATGATGAATGTTAATGCTAATCTAATTTTTATTTAATAGTGGTAACAAGAATGGAGATGTTTGACATGGTGAAATTTAGAAATAAAATTGTGAAATATTATCATGTGATAAATATAAATATAAATTATATATATGTAATTGTGTTTGCTGAATTTAAATTATGATAATTGTTTGATATTGATAGATTATCTAAATTATGGATTATCTATAGCATATGGTATTTTAAAATATTGTTAATTATTATTTTGGCTATTTTGTGGAATATATTAATACTTGGTTGCAAATGTGTAGATTATCTATAGCATATGATATTTTAAAATATTGTTAATTATTATTTTGGCTATTTTGTGAAATATATTAATACTTGGTTGCAAATGTGTAGGTGATTTGCATTGCCAATAAAAATTTAGAGGTCTTGAAGAAACCTTTGTTGTGATTCCCTAGTGATACCTTGATCTTTACCCATGATGGGATTAAGGTATTTATTGTTGAAAACATTTTGTAAAAGTGGAAGTTGTTATTTTATATTTAATTTTTTGTTATTTTATTTTAAAGTTATATGTGTGAGGATCTTCTGTTATGAGTCATCCTTGTGACAAATTTTGGATTGGATTAGAAGAGACTTTATAAGGTCTTAAAATGTCTTTTCTTTATTATTTAAGTAAAAATAGGTTCCTAGGGTGAATACCTGTGGGATGGGTACTTTTTGGGGTTTGAGCAAGATTTGATCCTCTTAAAGTCCCTTGGAAAAAATGTGATGAGATTTGACTTGATCAAGAAGGAATATTGACTTGGTGTCATCCAATATTTCCATACTAAGTTTTGCATGGTGAGTTGTACTAAGTGTGTTTTTCTTATTCATATCCCTCTTGTTGAGTTTGTGGGGGTTCTTTTGACATCATTATTTTGTCAATTTTTTTTAGGTTTGGTAAGGAATATTCAAGAAAATTTATATAGTTGTTTAAAAAGATTTTAAAGAAATAATTCATTATTTTATGAGTGAAGTGGATTCCTCATGACTATAAAATTTGTGGGTCCTTCCCTCGTGTGATGCAACATACACATCAATGTGTGGATATGTTATGACATAGAGAGTACATGTTGTGGTACCATGTGTAATATGGTGAAATCATAGTGGAATTTTTAATTTTAGAGAAAAATTGGTGTCAGTATTCATGCTCACAAGTAAGTGCGGGCATGGCATTTTCTCCATCCCAAACCATAGCCTATACCTATCGTGTTTTGTTCAATGCATTTACGTCCATGTCCATGCCTCTTACATCCCAACCCTTATTTTCCGACTCTATCATTTTCCATACTCCCAATACCACTATTGTTCACATTTCCACCTTAGATACACTTGTACATTAGGTTGAAAATCTCTAAAAAGATCATGTAAGGATAACAAGGATACTATTACATACAATCCTCCACATCACACACCTTTACCTTTTGAGGTTGTTGCAAAATAAGTTAAGATTGCTTACTCTTTATAATTTTTCAACTCCCTATTTCTCCAGATAGAGACAAAACACACAAATATAGTCTACAAAAAGTAATAGGCAGAACATTCTAATTTACCTAAGTGTATTTCACCTAATTAAGAGATACATTCATTCCCTAGATGAAATACTATAGTTTTTTCCTATGAACTAAAGAAGTCTAAAATAATAAGAAATATAGTAATATGTTCCAGAAAAATAGGAAAAAAATAGGAACATGGAAAGATACAAAATCTATAGAAGGTTCAAGGAGTAGATGTAATGTAAAGACTAGTGTGACTTGAATAGAGGAAAACACAAATACACTAGTTCCCAAGTGCATTATAGTCCTTTGTATACTAAATCACTTAGTATAGGTAGAAAGCAAAGGATCTGTATCAATGCTAGCAATAGACATGAATAGTAGTACTAGACAATAATAATGAAGTCACTAAAACAAACTAAATGAGTAATATTTCACCCAATAACATGAATGATCAATAAGATAAATAGCATAAATGAGACAAAAAGAGTTAAAGATACAAAACCTCTATATGGTGCAGCCACTAAAAATACCTATAGCTAGACAAAAAATGAGAGTTGACTACTTGGGAGCTTGAAAAAATGGTCGAGCCCCAAATATGGTCTTTACACCTCCATGAGTAGTCATAATAAGGGAGTGTTTGATTTGATTTGGCATGTGATCTAAGTGCATCTAGAACTTAAGAACAATGTTGCTTATAAAAATAATAGTTAATAGCTTAAGTCTATAGAGATGCTAAATACCCTATGTGTATGGAAAGGATAATATGTGAGATGTGGATTCACCAATAGCTTTTTCCATGTAAAAGCAAAGTAATTAAAATAGTACAAATAAATCAGTGAGGAGACACCATTACCTAATGAAGAGAGGAGGGGATACAATGTTGTTGAGAAACTCATGAAGTAAATGATATCATAAATAAATAATATTAACATAATTTTAAATATCTCTAGAGGAACAACTACGCATGGAGGTGTTGTTGGAGAGTCAAAGAAAAATCACAATAAAGTAGTTTGCTAATGAAATAAAGACATGTATACTGGCATAGACACCTAGAAAAATGGAAGGAATTTTAGCCAAAGGAGAATTCACAATCCAAGAAGCTACAACCAAAGGAAAAAAAGATCTCTTTTGTTTCATGACCTTATATTTTTACTTCCATGAGGTTTCCAAGAGGTTGAGGAAGGATAGGGGCATTGAGATTCATGAGTACGAAGGAATTACGCAGCAAAACTTGGGCATTACCACTAACATCAATAGTTAAATAGGTGGGCAATAAATGTTAAAAAAATTTAAATTTGTGGGACAACAACATGATTATACATATGTAAATGTAGTTGCACTAGCATCCAGAAGAAAAAGCGAAGGTAAGTGTTAGAAATTTAGAAAATCTAGAGTATAAAAAAAACATTAAATTTTGGCATATTATTGAAGGAGATCAGATAAAATCTAGAGGTTTAGTATTTCCTAAAGCATTCTAAGGAGGTAGATGCTAGAATGGGTGTAAAACATAATGTGATAATTATAAGGTATGCAATTTTTGACATTAGATCTTGCCTCCACTTTAGTGCGCTTGTACCACTAAGTGATAAAGCTATTCTAAAATAAAGTAGTGGAAATACAAGAAATATTAAATTCTTTGAGGATCCATAAAAGGATACATAGAAACATTATTGATAAAGAAGCTCATGCCCTTGGACTAAGAATCTATAAAAGAAATGTGTTAATTAGACAATCCTACAAAACAAAGACATTAGGTATGAGAAATATTTAAAACCAATATGTTAATACATCATAAATATATACAAACATGGAAAATATAATTTCAACATCCCTAATAGTCTACTAAGGATTAAATCTATATCTAAGAGAAGAATGTGATGAATATAATATTTGTTAGATAGAGAATAAACCAACATAGATGAAGAGACAAGGAAATAGTTGATACAAGAGAAAATGCATGATTCAAAGTCTAGATTGATTTGTCACTAGGAATAATAAGACTTAGTTGACAAGGAAAATCTCATGCACTAGCATGCTTTATTTCTAGGTGATTCAGATACATTCTTGGAATGAAGAATCACTTGGACTAGCATGCTTTGTTGCTAGGTGGTCTAGACATAAATTGGTAGACCAAACACACCTCATTGGTTAACCACCATGTTTGTACTTTGATTGGAATGCATGCCAATAGTATGAGTAAGGGAAATGTATGCCCCCTCATAACATTTCCTAGAATAAAATGATAGGCAAGATTGAGAGAAAGTTGCAATTAGAAAGGACAATGTATTGTACTAGGTATTCTGCCACTATGAAATGGGCAAATAATTATGATATGAGTTGAGTTCAAGATCAGAGGAAGGATGAAATAATGAATTTATGTATAGGACAAGATGCATTACCTATGTCTATGGGTTTTAAAACATTCTTCAAAGCATGTGTCTTAGAACCAAAAGGTTTTGGAGAAGGCTTAGGGTTGCTAGAATTTTTCGCTTTGTGATTGACCACTATAGTCTATAATATAAAAATTAAGATATTATTAACTTCTACATCACATTCATATGAATAGGGAAAGAAAATGATAATTTACAAGAAATTGAAGTACATAATTGAAAAACTAGATTTAGAGTTGTAAATTATAGAAAATATGGAACTTGGCTCCAAAAGATGAATCTTATTATTCAAGATGTTGGCATGTCACATGAACATCCATGCTAAGTGCTATTGTCTATGGCCCAAAAATGCAAACAACTTCTACAATACATGAAAATCCACCCAGTTTGCCAACCTAGAGTAAGGGAATATAACAACAAGGTACCAAATAATGAAAAAGATGAAAATAATAGAGATATACTATCTAAATCCAATGAAATAACAAAATGGACAAAATAAGGGAGGAGATACAAATGAAACCTCTATGTGGTTGTATGCTTTCCAAGTTCTTGTAGGTGAAACAAGAGAAAATGTTGGGGCTATTTGGGGGTTTTCTATCAGGTCAAACCCCTAGTTTGGTATTTCTACCTCTACAACAACCACTAGATGGATAAAAAGAAAGATAGTGTGTGTTCTAAATCTAAGTATGTCTAGAAGTAAGAAAAATAACTAGAATGAATGATTGAAGGATGTGATAATCCCAAGGTGATCAGGGGAACAACAAAAAAATGCTTGTGATAATAAGGTACAAGAGCAATATTAACTCAGAAGGGATTGAAGAATCCTTGGAGAGAGCAAGAGAGTAGAAAGTAGATAGTGTAGGAGCATTATAGAAAGTTGTAGAGCTTGAGAGGGGTGTGTGAGTGCTAGATAGAGCCAAGAGATCCAAGAGAGAATGCAATATTGAAAGATAGGTTCAAAAATAAGACAAGATGGGAAGAGGAAGGGGTTGACAAGCTGTTTGGAATGTTCCCAAGGTGTTCCCACAAACCAACGAAGGAAAAATTCTTATAAATAGACACAAAACAAGAAATTGTTGTGGGATGCTAGTGCATCACACAAACATCTGTGCAAAGTGCTAGAGTCTAATAGTTTGGGCTCAAAACAATGTGACACTAGAACATCACAAGGATAAGACAAAAGTGATGATAAAACTTAACAAAAAGATAACATAGGAAACAAGGCCTAAATATCATGGGAGGAAACAAAACATGTACATTAGACAATAAAAATCTGCACAAGACAATAGTGTTAGAGAATAAACCTATAAAACCACTATGTCAGAGCATCAAAAACATATATATATATATAAACACAAAAATATACATACATGAATGAGAAAAATATATAGCGAGGAAAGAAAAATTTCGAGTCAGCAAAGTAAAAGAGACCTCATTGTGAAAGGTTGTCTCAATACCATGCATCGTCCTTGAAATGTAACAAAAATAAAATAAAGAAAACTAGCAAATAGAGACATTCTTAAGCAAAGAGAAGAATATAATAAGTCAATTGATTGCTTCAAGAAGAGAATAAGGAACTTGTAAATCACAATACCCTCATGGATCACAAACTAGCAAGTTGTATTATGATAGGTGACCATGGGTGTAAAAAGGTAAGTCATATGAAGCATACATGCTAGCAAGTTGTATTATGTTAGGTGTCTCACATGCTACCAACACCTCAGAGAGAATATCAAAACCAATGCTTCGAGGATAAAACACCCACACCACATGGGGTGAATGCTATGGGGAGCATTAAAATAAATAATGCCACAAGGGGTGAATTAATAAGCTACACCTTAGGGGGTGCAAATAAAGCAAGTTGCATGCATGAATGCACATGTGAGCATAGTAAATGACCTTAAAATAATAGCATGTATAATATGCAAATATTTTAAGGTAAAGAAAAATGAAAGAAATAAGAGGGAAGATCCTCTAAAAGAATGTAGACCCCTAGAACAAGTTGTCTCTACCCCCCAAAATATTGGTGAGGACAACTATGAAAAAGAATAGTGTGTTGTTACTGAAAATAGAGTATGGTTACACATGAGATTGTACCACCATGAATGCAAATGAGAAAATAGAGAAAGCTATAGGTACCACATAATGGGTAACAACACAATAGTCTTATGAGGAAATAGAGGAAGAACAACCATGAACCAGATAGATTAGGTGAACCTCAATATCACTTGTCATGTAGAGAAGGGATAGGTGATTCATCAGATGGAAAAGTGAGAGCACATACATCAAGAAGTTATTGTATTTTTTCCCTCAAGGCTTGGTATTTATTGGAAATGGCCAATCAGATGATATTCATAGAAAGAAAGTGTTGACCAAATATGTTGTGGAAATGTTTTACATGTAGGAGGAAAAGTGATCGAGTGGGATTTTTAAAGACACAACAAAATACACTCTTATTTAGATAGAAGAGAAGTATGAGTAGGAGGAAACCCTTTTTTTTGTGGATAAAGGTTTAATTTCTTGAAATAATAAATTATAGAGACCTCAGACAATCGAGGAGAGGATGTAGACAAAGGAGAAGGCTAGTAACCTAAACCCACTGTGTAATTTAAGTGCGATGTAGGTTCCACAAGGGCCTTAACTCCCTGTTCCATGCACCCTAGACCATTTCATTATATCCATGTTTAGAAATAATTTTAAACCCAAACCCCTAATATCTCTCGAAATCAGAAAGAGCAGAATCAACATGACTAGCCTTGTTGAAATGATAAGTGTATGCACATGTTGGAGAAGTAGTAGAATTTACATAAGAAGAAGAATGATTGATTCTAATACTATAATGTATATCCTTGTTGAATGTGGAATGTAAGAGTGAGAAGAGTCAATCTTATATTCACTAGGCCCATGGGGGTGAATTCTAAGGAGCCCCAATTGTAGGATTCCGGACAACACTGAGAGGGGGCGTGAATCAATGTTGTGTAGATTTTTGCAACTTATTATAACTTTTAATTTACAAGACTCAGAAAGAGAAAGTCATCAATGAACTATTACACATATATGTACAAGTTTGATAATGAAAGTTAGGAGCAAGACCACATAGAGATAAATCTTAACATAGAAGCAAAAACACACATAGAAGCATATCATTAACACAAGAATTACTGGAGTGGAAAACCCTCTCTGGGTAGAAAAACCACTCAAAACTGCCTCACTGGCTACAATATGTATCTAGGAGCACCAACTGCTTATGGAGCACCAACTCCAATACCAAACAGAAGCACCCACTTCCAACACTGATATACCTTACTAGTAAACAAATAGGTCTCACTGACCAACAAGCCTCACTGGCTAATACAAGGCCTCACTGGCATACTATGCCTCACTGGCAAACCAAATCACCAACAGATGTAATTAACAAATCAGAGGGATACTCTGTTTCCATTCAATACAAAACATATATCTGTCAAATGCCCATTCTATTCAAAAACAATCTGACATCTGGATATACTCAACAACACTGCATACTCTGTATGTTTCATCTCTGTCTTACTAGTCTCAATGTCTTTGTTCAATCAAAATCATGATTCATGCACCTGATTATCATTGCAAGTGTATATTGTCTTTCTGATAATCTTGTTAATCTCTGTATTTGATCCTGTCAGTTCATCATTCAACTGCACAATATCACTCACACCTCTTTATCAGTCTAGCTGCAAAGCCATTATATACAAGATGACTTTTCACATTCTTTATAATCATTTTCATCTTCTTTGCAAACAAAAAACATTTCACCTTCTCTCTGTAAATCAAAACCCTTTCATTTGCAATAATAAAAACATCAAGAAATCCAAACACCAATCCATTTGCAAGAAGAAAATCTTATTCACAAAATAAATGATCAATAAAAACATTTTGTTCCTTTCAAAGATTCATCTTCTCTCAAAAGAAAACTTTCAAAAAATTTCTTTCAAAATAAATGATCAACTTTGATATTCTTCTCTGTGCAATTTTATCTTCAAAAGACCTTTCAAATTCCATCATTCTCCTACAAGAAATCATGAATATTTCCACTATTTATTTTCTCTTCCTAAAGAAATCCGTTCATCTTTCATATGAATTTATTAATCTGCCCTCATTCTTGTCTCTGCAAAAACTTCAATGGACCTAAATCCATTAAGCCATTAGTCATCTCCATGAGAACAAAAGAAAAAATACATTAAACATTTCTGCCCAAAAATGTCCTAAAAAAAATCTCTTCTTAAAAAATCTTCTTATTGCCTTTCTGCCACGACATTAGAAAGTGGTCCTTCACAAAAATAACTTCTAAACTCAACTATAGAAATATCAAAAATTTCCTTTCTAATCGGGCAAAAGAACTGCCAAGAAGAAACACATCAAACTACAGTTATAAACCTTTTGACATCTTAATGACCGTCAAATTAGAAGTAAATATAAAGGTTTCTAAATTTGAAAACAAGCCATTGATAAGCTTTTTCGTGCTCCTCACGGTTTGAAAACTGACCGTTGATCAACATTTGGCGCCCAATGGCAAAGATAGAGACTTGAGTAATCGGTGGAAAGACATAGATGGGACCAGTTAGCGAATGTAATAACAACCCTTCAACTGGTGCCCTTTATGAATATTACCTGTTATCCAGGTCAAAAACAAAATAGATTAAAAGTGCTTGACGGGTAAGCATAACAAATAGATGTTAGATATTGTTTGTTTTTTTTATCACTATTGACACATGATCCCCCAATTATATTTGAAACATAGCTAGATAAGTTTGTGAAAGATATATCACCCTTTGCAATAAAAACTTCTCATCTCTTCCAAACATATATCTTTAACCTTTGAACCTGATCAAAGCTCTTCTTATCTTGTCAAGACCAATAATGATATGTGTATTGAACTCAAGAAGACAATTTGTAAACAATATGACTTTAATATGACACCTTCATTGTTCCACATAATGATTTGTTGATCCACCTTGAGAGAACCTTGAAGTTAACCAGATTGAAGTTTGAACCAAACTCAAAAACTTATCATGATTATGATCACCTATGAAGAAATCTTGAATGAAGTTCCAAACAACCTTTGATAAGGAGCATCATGTAAACCATTTGAACTCCTATATCACTGACATCCTGATGTAACTCAAACTTGAGGATCTATTCAAGAAGACTTTGCACAAACACAATTTATATCCTTAACATGAGCAACAACATCAACCCAAGATCTTTTGAACACAAAACTGAATACACATATGAAGCAAGTCCTTATCTTTTGAAGTATAACCTCCTGATTAGTGACCTTTAGATGTTTACAAGATCAACCTCCTGTGAGTAAGACAATAAACTCCAACAACATGAACTTATGAAGGTCATCATTTCACATTGCATAACCTTGTGACTTCACTTACCAAAGGACATAAGAAGACACATTGAAGGCCAAACCTAATCAACCAAGTCCTGATGTCATCAAACAAACTAACGACGCCTTTTTGACATCAATGACAATCAATCACCATCAATCTCCCCCTTTGTCATTGATGGCAAAACTTCATGAAACATTTTCTCTTTCTCCCCCTTTTTGACATCTAATGACAAAGCCTGAATTAACTCCCCTTGAGAACAAATCCACTGAAAGATGTTATAACATGATCATCACAAACATATTGCATTAAGAGCACTTTGAAGGCATAAACTCTTGTCATCTTGTTATCTTCATCCAAAAATAAATAAAAATGAGAACCACTTACCAAAATCTTTGATACCACTTAACTTACATTTGATGACAATACCACTATGAAGATGAAGACTGACATACTCCTGATGACATCACATGTGATTGAAAGACAAACTTCCAAAACAATCAATTCTTCTGCAAACAACACTTTTTGACCCATATGACAAATCTCCAAAGAATCTATTTGCTTCCCCTATGATAAAGTTCACAGCTCATAAAAACCACTGGTAGACAAGAGTAATCAGCATAACACAACTCAACTCAACACTGATCCACTTCCTGAAATAATCCTAAAGCAACATATCGACCTGATACCACTTCAAAACTGGAGGCACACAATTTACAGTCAATACCTTTCTGAAACATGTCAAATTATCAAACAAATGATCAATTCTAAAAGAACATTCATTTTGTAACCAATCTATTCTTGCACATCCTTTTTGACATGAAAGAATGAAAACCATCCTGTTGTTCCTGCACATCTCTTTACAACACACTGTCAAATCTGATATGTACAAAACCATAGCTGAAACATACTGCAATCAACAAGAACTCTTGCCTCTTGACTAAAACAAGATATTATTGTAACAACACTTTCCAAAACACTTTAGATTGCAATACCATGACAATTCAATCTTTGTAATCACAATTATTAACAATTTGTGCATTTGAACTCCTGAAACACCTTTTCAATATCTTGAAAGCATAATAAGCCAATGAACATCTGTATCACTGTCATACACTAAACATCAATATTGTTAGTAACATCATCATCAACTATTTCACAGCATAGCAAGAATGATAGATAGACAAGATCATTATATCGAATGATCTCCTTCTTGAAACTTCTTGGGGTTAACTGATAGAACATTTGATACCTCCCCCTCACATTATGCTATCTGTTATGCAACAGATGAAATGACTTGTGCAAGATGCACAGGCTTAGTATTTGACTTCTCTTGACTATGTTTCTGCTTCCAAATCTTAACAGGCTCTTTCTTCCTCCAAACCTTTTCTGTCTTTTTCTTTTCCCAACCTTTCAAATTAGGTGGAGCTCTTCTGCAACTGTGTGCTTTATGACCAAGAGAGTTGCAATTATAACAAATTATATTGTAATCAAAATCAATTGACTGATAATACCTTTGAGCACTCATATTAAGCTTCCATGAAGGATCATACACTCTGTTCATTTTGCAGTTTCTTTGAATATGTCCAACATTATTGCACTTGTAACATACAAGGTTAGTATTCCTTTTGCAATCAACTGCTTTATGCCCAAAATGATTACAAGTATAACAGTAACCATTAAATGAATAGTTATACATGTACATGTAAGCTTGTCTTATAGATGCAGGTTTTTTGAAATTTCTTCTTTGATTGTGCACAAATTCATCTCTCATTTTCTGTTTAGCATCACTCTTCCTTTTTCCTTCTAGGAGTCTCTCTAGCTTTGGAACATTCCCCTTCTTCAGTACTCTTTTCAAATAGCAGATTCTTGTGCAACTTAGAGGAAGCCTTTTCTAACTCCTTTCTTAAAGAGACTATTTCTTATTCTAGTTTTAGATTCTCAATCCTTCTAACTTCAAGGTCAGATATTGAAACATCTGCTATCCTCTTAGCTTCTTCAATTTCTGTCTTCAATCTAGCAATTAGTTTGTCAGAATCATCAATATATGTCTTTAAAGTTATAATTTGACATTTGGCCTCTTCAAGATCTGTAGATACAATTTCAATTTTTGAAAGTACATTATCTTTAGATTCTCTTTCTTGCTGCAATTGGATCATTAATTTATTGTTCTCCTTCTTATAATTCTTGAGCTCACTCAAAGCATATATGAGCTCTCCTTCCAAATCAATCTCACAATCTTGTTCATTATAATCCTGATCATCATCACTTGTGAAGCTAGCTTCTTCTAAATTTGATTGGGATTGAACTTCAACTCCTTCATTTGAAAGTCTCTTTTCATTGCTACTTTCTTCACACACTAGAGTGTCCCCTTCTTTATCATTATCTTGGTAAATTCTTTTCAATCTCCTCCACATATCCTGAGCTGTAACACAATCCATAACTTTACAAATAACATCATTAGACAGAGCAGATAATATAGCCTTCTTTGCAATATCATTACATTCAAGAGCTTCTTTGTTATTTGTAGAATTACAATTCTCAACTGACATTAAAACATCATATCCTAAGCAGGATAAATACACTTGCATTCTAACATAAAAAACTAAAAATTTTGAACCATAAAACTGAGGAACATCTGAAACCTTTTCTTCTAAGATAATATTAGACTCAACATGGAGAACATCTTTATTAACATCTAGATTTGATATGAATGATGTCTTTTGTGTCTTTTGACCAGAATGAATCTTAACATTTCTCATGTTCTTATTTCTCCTGCACTTACCCATTGAACTCCACACATAGAACCTACCCAAACTGATTAAGCTGCAAGAGGGAAACTAGCCTTGATACCAATTGTAGGAGTCCAGACAACACTAAGAGGGGGGGTGAATCAGTGTTGTGTAGATTTTTACAACTTATTATAACTTTTAATTTACAAGACTCAGAAAGAGAAAGTCATCAATGAACTATTACACATATATGTACAAGTTTGATAATGAAAGTTATGAGTAGGACCACATAGAGATAAATCTTAACATAGAAGCAAAAACACACATAGAAGTATATCATTCACACAAGAATTATTGGAGTGGAAAACCCTCTCTGGGTAGAAAAACCACTCAAAACTACCTCACTGGCTACAATATGTATCTAGGAGCACCAACTCCTTATGGAGCACCAACTCCAATACCAAACAGAAGAACCCACATCCAACACTAATATACCTTACTGGTAAACAAATAGGTCTCACTAACCAACAAGCCTCACTGGCTAATACAAGGCCTCATTGGCATTCTGTGCCTCACTGGCAAACCAAATCGCCAATAGATGTAATTAACAAATCAGAGGGATACTCTGTTTCCATTCAATACAAAACATATATCTATTAAATGCCCATTTTATTCAAAAACAATCTGACATCTGGATACACTCAACAACACTGCATACTCTGTATGTTTCATCTCTGTCTTACTAGTCTCAATGTCTTTGTTCAATCAAATTCATGATTCATGCACCTGATTATCATTGCAATTGTATATTGTCTTTCTGATAATCTTGTCAATCTTTGTATTTGATCCTGTCAGTTCATCATTCATCTGCACAATATCACTCACACCTCTTTATCAGTCCACCTGCAAAGCCATTATATACAAGATGACTTTTTACATTCTTTATAATCATTTTCATCTTCTTTGCAAACAAAAAACATTTCACCTTCTCTCTGTAAATCAAAACCCTTTCATTTGCAATAATAAAAACATCAAGAAATCCAAACACCAATCCATCTGCAAGAAGAAAATCTTATTCACAAAATAAATGATCAATAAAAACATTTTGTTCCTTTCAAAGATTCATCTTCTCTCAAAAGAAAACCTTCAAAAAATTTCTTTCAAAATAAATGATCAACTTTGATATTCTTCTGTGTGCAATTTTATCTTCAAAAGACCTTTCAAATTCCATCATTCTCCTACAAGAAATCATGAATATTTCCACTATTTATTTTCTCTTCATAAAGAAATCCGTTCATCTTTCATATGAATTTATTAATCTGCCCTCATTCTTATCTCTGCAAAAACTTCAATGGACTTAAATCCATTAAGCCATTAGTCATCTCCATGAGAACAAAAGAAAAAAAACATTAAACATTTCTGCCCAAAAATGTCCTAAAAATAATCTCTTCTTAAAAAATCTTCTTATTGCCTTTCTGCCACAACATTAGAAAGTGGTCCTTCACAAAAATAACTTCTAAACTCAACTATAGAAATATCAAAAATTTCCTTTCTAATCAGGCAAAAGAACTGTCAAAAAGAAACACATCAAACTGCAGTTATAAACCTTTTGACATCTTAATGACCGTCAAATTAGAAGTAAATACAAATGTTTCTAAATTTGAAAACAAGCCATTGATAAGCTTTTTCGCGCTCCTCACGGTTTGAAAACTGACCATTGATCAACATTTGGTGCCCGATGGCAAAGATAGAGAGTTGAGTAATCGATGGAAAGACATAGATGGGACCAGTCAACGAATGTAATAACAACCCTTCAACCGGTGCCCTTTATGAATATTACTTGTTATTGCAGTCAAAAACAAAATAGATTAAAAGTGCTTGACAGGTAAGCATAACAAATAGATGTTAGATATTGTTTGTTTTTTATCACTATTGACACATGATCCCCCAATTATATTTGAAACATAGCTAGATAAGTTTGTGAAAGACATATCACCCTCTGTAATAAAAACTTCTCATCTCTTCCAAACATATATCTTTAACATTTGAACCTGATCAAAGCTCTTCTTATCTTGTCAAGACCAATAATGATATGTGTATTGAACTCAAGAAGACAATTTGTAAACAATATGACTTTAATATGACACCTTCATTGTTCCACATAATGATGTGTTGATCCACCTTGAGAGAACCTTGAAGTTAACCAGATTGAAGTTTGAACCAAACTCAAAAACTTATCATGATTATGATGACTTGTGAAGAAATCTTGAATGAAGTTCCAAACAACCTTTGATAAGGAGCATCATGTAAACCATTTGAACTCCTATATCACTGACATCCTGATGTAACTCAAACTTGAGGATCTATTCAAGAAGACTTTGCACAAACACAATTTATATCCTTAACATGAGCAACAACATCAACCCAAGATCTTTTGAACACAAAACTGAATACACATATGAAGCAAGTCCTTATCTTTTGAAGTATAACCTCCTAATTAGTGACCTTCAGATGTTTACAAGATCAACCTCCTGTGAGTAAGACAATAAACTCCAACAACATGAACTTATGAAGGTCATCATTTCACATTGCATAACCTTGTGACTTCACTTACCAAAGGACATAAGAAGACACATTGAAGGCCAAACCTGATCAACCAAGTCCTGATGTCATCAAACAAACTGAGGACGCGTTTTTGACATCAATGACAATCAATCACCATCACCAATCATCACTAAGACATGCATTAGAAGAGAAAGGAACATCATCATCAATAGAGGGTGCTGACGGTGTTTGAGAGGTTGTTGTAGAAGGTACAAAATTATGAAGAGAACAAATAGTAGGTGTCACATGATCTAATTCAGCCTGTTGATAGTATTGAAAGGGGTCAACATTAGCACTTATCTTATGTACTTCACCATTACAAAGAAATTTAAGAGATTGACTAAGGGTAGATGGAACTGCACCCATGGCATGAATCCATGGTTTACTAAGAAGAAACTATTATAAGAAAGACTCTATTGCATGACCTAAAACTTAATATTTAATGTAACAGGGCCTAACGTAATAGGCAATGAGATAGTGCCTAATTTTAGGTGAGCCACATTATCAAAACCTTTGATGGATAAATTTGAAGGAGAAATAGAAGAAACATTGATCTTAAGACAATTAAGGAGGTTTGAACTATCGACATTAAGACCAAAACCACTATCAATAAGGGTTCACTTAATCCCAGTCAATTTTATAGCTACAATAATCATAAGATCATAATTTTTCTTCTAAATTTCAACAAAAGGGAGTTCGGATAAATGAAAAGTGATATCAGTAGAATTAGAATGAAAACATTCAATACTCATAGCCACATTTGTGGGCTTCGCAGAAGATTGGATAGATATCTTTTGCAAGGCCTGATAAAGGGCATTATGATGAGAAGGTGAAACTTGTATTAGGTCCAAAAGAGAGATCTTATCTTGTGTGTCTTGTATTTATTAAATAAGATCATACTCTTTGGTCCTCTCTATAGAAAGATGAGAAGGTGGTGGAAGAATAGAGTTTCTTGGAGGAAGGGAATCAAGGACATTAGTGACTTGTTTGTTTCATCAAGTGTTATACGTGTGGGCTATTTCATGGTAGTGAGGAGCTGTAGAAACATTTTGAGTTAGATACTTTGAAATTTGAGAAAATTAATTCGAAGGTTAGAAATTTTCAAGAATACCCTAAATAGTGATCATGGGATGATAAGGTGGGGGTAAATAAGGCAACCCACACACAATAATTATAGGAATAGAAGAAATATTTTGAACATCAATGGACTTATCCAACATCCCCCTAGTAGGTGGGATTAGTCAATTAACAATGATTTTATTAACAATATTATCATCTCAAGAAATACATGAAGTAGGAGAAGAAATAGGAGAAGTATGCTCAACATTTATTTGTGGGGGATCCAATGTGAGGTGAGCCTCTTTGTTAGGAATTTGTAGGTCAAATAAAACTAATTCCATATAACCCAATAGGAGAATAAGATGCAAAACTTAACCATAATGCAAAGATCAAATGAACAATCAACAAGATAACACAAGATATACCCTAGGAAAACCCTCAAGAGGGAAAAACCCAGCATCCAAAAGTATCCACACTCATATGTATTAGAATACATGCCACAAGTCTCCATAAATACCTCTAAGCCATCAAGCACATCCAATGCATCCTCCACATGTCCAAGAATGAATCCACACATCACCTACCATGCTTCACAATATGCACTCTAGGAGAGAGATCAATACAATGACATCCTATCACAAACCTCCAATCTACCTACAATGAAATAGCTAAGCCCCCAAATTGCTAACCATGTGCTTGCTTCTATAGACCAAGGTCACACAAATACAACTTGTGGTATTGGATAAACCATGTGTTCCAAAGCCATGCATACACAAAACCATTGACCCACTTATATAATGTTGGTACTATGTTTTTTTCCAACAATTAAATAATACAAATAATATCCCAATGTTACATACAACATTTACAAGTGGCATCCAAATAAATATCTAATGTGGTTAAACACATTAATTAAGATGCACCACAAATAAATATTTATTTTACATGAATAAAATAATACAATATTATGCAAGGTGTACAACACCTATTTCCCAACACTCTTCATCTAGTAATGCTTTATCACTAGAAGGGAAAGAATCAAAATGAAGAGAAGGTAAAGTAATTTTAAGAATAGTATAGATGATTTCATCCTCTTGCACCAAAATATCCTTATAAGTATGAGAAACTTTAGGAGAGGGATCAAAACCATGGAGTGACATAGGAAGAGCTATGTCACCATCACATGCATGGATTGGAACATCACTCTCACAAATGTTTTGAGAAAAGGTAGAAAGTGATGTAAGAAAAGAAAATAACATGTTTATTATGAAGAATATAAGGAGAAGATTAATGTATTGACAAATCCAACCGAAGGCCATCATTTTTATTTTATTTGCAGATTTTTTATTTATTTATTTTGTTTTCGAAAGAAAATGGAATGAAAAAGGTGTTTTAAGTTAAAGAGATAGGTTCACCAAAATGTAATATAAAAGTAAGATACTATTAATTTCTACATCACATTCATATGAATAGGGAAAGAAAATGCTAATTTATAGGAAACTGAAGTAGAAATTTAAAAAATTAGATTTAGAATTGTAAATTATAGAAAATAAGGAACCTAGCTTTGAAAGATGAAGCTCACTGTCTAAGATTCTAGCACATTGCATGGATGTCTATGCTAAGCATTGTCATCCGTATGACCTATAAATCTGAATAGCTTCCAAAATACATGAAGATCCACCCAACGGTTCACCTAGTCTACAAAACTAGAACAAGGGAACACAATAACAAGGTACCATAAGGACAAAGAAGGGAGGAGATACAAATGAAACCTCCATGTGGCTATATGCCTCCCAAGTACCTATAGCTAAAATAAGAGAAAATGTTGGGGCTATTTGGGGGTTTGCCTTCAGCTCAAACCCCTGGTTTGGTATATCTAACTCCACAATAACCAATAGATCTAGATAAAAAGAAATATAGTGTGTTCTAAATTTAAGTGTGTCTATAAGTATGAATAATAACCACAATGAAAGATTGAAGGATGTGATAATTCCAAGGTGCTTAGGAGCACAACAAAAATAAATACTTGCAATAACAAGGAACAAGAGAAATATCACATTATAAGGGCTTGAAGAAGCCAAAGAGAGAAAGAGAGATGAGAGTAGATATTGTAGGATCACTATCGAAAGATGTAGAGCTTGAGAGAGTTGTGTGAGTGCTAGAGAGAGCTAAGAGAGCGAAGAGGAGATGCAAGATTGAATGATAGGTTTAAAAATGAGAGAACATAGGAAGGGGTTGATGAGCCATTTGGAATAGTCCCTAGGCATTACCACTGACTAACAAAAATGAAAAATGGAGAAATACTCAAAAATAGACACAAAACAAGAAACTATCATGAGACACTAGCATATCATGTAGACATTCACGCAAATCACTAGAGTCTAGATAGTTTTGGCTCAAAAAATGAGACACTAAAACATCACAAGGCTAACACAAAAGTGATGATAAAACTTCATGAAAAGATAACATAGGAAACAAGGCCTAAGCACCATGGGAGGGACAAAGGCTAATGCAAGGGCTAAAATGAGCCTACAAACAAAGTAAAGGAATGAACACTAAAGCAAGGCAAAAATATATCATAGAATTAGAAGGGTATGCAATTTTCTACTTTACATAGACCAAGCTCAATCTTCTTTTGTAGAAGGTGGTGACCTAGAAGAGGGTTACACAGAAGGCTTTGGGTCATGAGCATGTTAGAGGGAAATCTCAAATCTTATGCTTAGAAGATTAGTAGTGCTGATAGAAAGTATTCAAAAGGTTGATATATTGGACACACTGTGAGTATATAGTTTGGCCAACTTGAATGTCAATCATCTCTTTGAGATCCTTTGAGAGGTCTTGATGTAGGAGCATTCCTGGTTCAAGAGCAATCTTGCATCAACCAAAAACATTTTGCATTCAGTTTGTTTATTTCATTTTCCAGTTCAATATAGTCAGTTAAGTCAGTAGCAGTTTCTATATTTTGGCCCGCATTATATCGTAGTTGCATTTTAGATCTTGTGGAGCTAGACTTAGCATCTAGACACTTTCATACACATCATATTCAAATTTTGGATCATTTGGATCAAGTACGGATACGATATCGCTATCAGAAGATTGACTATTTTCTCATAACAGAGCATCCTGATAGTCTCAATTAATCAGCTAAAGGTGAAGACTTGGGAGCATTTCATGACTTGTAGAGCTAAATGACACATCATTCAATGTTGTTTGGTTCATGGCCAACCTTCCCTGAGACCCACACACAATTCTATTCATTCGTGAAGGAGTTCTAATCAAATGGGTCCGACCTATCCGTGTACACATGTTACAACTCTTCATTGGGGATTATGATCTTCCTTGGCCGACGCAGAGGAATCTTAGGTTCTGGAGATGATATAAATTGATGTAATAGATGCCTAGGAAAGAAGTTAGCACAGTTTACAAGTTTGATAGTTTGAATTCTTTCTGAAGGAGATACAAAGCCATATCTTGTGCATATTCTGTAATTCTATAATCAGGCCTGTGAGCCCTAATTGTAAGCCTGCAGGTTAACAACCAATTTGTATTTGGATTCTATGATATACTAAATGACTGAATCTGCATTTGCTTTATATCTTTGAGTTTTTTCCATTGTATTTACTCTAGCTGCATGGCCTAGATAGTTCACTTTGTGGACCCTCCTAACCGTGACTGCACCAAGTGATAACAGAGTGAGAGTTTGAACCTTTGGGAGCAAATTGAGCATAGTTGGTGAAGGAATTCCATAAGATCTTACTGTGAATAGATCACTGAAGCTGAGGTAGGTCACTTATGTTGCAACCGATCACCGATTGTGAGGCAATTGTCAACTTGTAGCCTGATTGCCGAATTTGAGGTAGTTACACTTGATCCTAGGAAGAATGCCACCGAGGAGAATCCCTGATATTGGAACAATGACTGGTAGAATGGGTGAGATGATAGAGATGATGAAAACCATGTGAGTTCACTTGGATGTTGTTGAAGAATATTGGAGAAGAGGACTTACAACTAGACCTAATGTTGAAAGTGATGATGATGAAGAATTTCAATCCGTTGATCAAAATGGTGAAACCCTACGAGATGAAGAAGAAGAGGAATCAGATCAAGTCAAGATGTTGCAAGCTATTTCAAAGATTGGGAAAAGACTTAGAGTTGATGTACCGAATTATACTGGCAATTTAAATCCTAAAGAATTGATTGACTGGATAAATGACATGGAAGAATACTTTGATTATGAAGAAATTGAAGATCTAGAGAAGGTGAAAATTACAAAGACAAAGCTAAAAGGACATGCTATTATATGGTGGAAAGAAGTTCAGTTGGATAGAAATAGAGAAGGAAGATAAAAATTTACAAAACGGGACAAGATGGTGACAAAATTGAAGAACCAGTTTATACCTACTGACTATGAATTGGAATTGTTGAAGACATTGTAGAACCTGAGACAAAAGGAGACATTTGTGAAGGAGTATATTGAATAATTTCATAAGATGATCATAAGGACATGACATAGTGAAGCTAGCAAGGAGAAAGTGGCTAGATACATCAATGGACTAAGATTGAACATTCAAGAAGAACCAAGTTTGGTAAGGATGACAACACTGGAAGAAGCATATTAGTTTGCCTTGAAGGTTGAAGAAAAGTTGAATAAGAGACTTGATCAAAGACAGAGAGGTAGAGGAGGTAAATTTTAGAGAGGTAGAACATTTTCCAAAGGATAGAAATCATATGCGGAGCATAACAAACAAGAGAACACATTCAAGAAGGAGGACATAGATAACAATACATACCGAAGAGATGACAAACCTTTCTACCATAGAGGAAACCCTAACACATCCTGGAGTGAAGGATACATGAGAGAAGGAAGAGGACTTGATAGGAGAACATTTAGAGGAACTTGTTTTAAGTGTGGTGGTGGATATAGAGCATTTGAATGTAATCAAGGGAGTACAAGCAAGAAAACAAAGAACAGTGTAAGAGCATCCTATGTGGAAGAACCTATTGGATCACCTAGTTCAATTGGTAAACCTGAGAAAGGGGAATCACTTATCATGAGGAGAACACTATTTCAAGCTAAGACAAATGAGGAACCACCCCATAGGAAAAGCTTGTTCAGAACCAGATGCAAATCAGGAGGTAAATGTTGTAAAGTTGTAATTGATAGTGGTAGTTCTGATAACCTAGTTTCAAAGGAGATGGTGACTAAGCTGAAGTTGGAAAGATTGAAACACCCTAAGCCCTATCAGATAGCATGGATTTAGGATGATCATAAGGTATTGGTGAGTGAACAATGTTTGGTAAAATTTCATATTAGATCTTATCATGATGAAGTATTGTGTGATATTATGCCTATGGATGTATGTCATATTTTGTTGGGTAGACCTTGGTAGTATGATAGAAAAGCTATACATGATGGTAGAAAGAATACATACACTATAACATCAAATGGAAAGAGAATTACCTTGATTCCTTTGAAAGATGATCCTAAGAGTGAAGTATGTGGGAATGCTAGAATCTGTTTGGTAGATGGAAGGAAATTTTTGGATAGTTTGAGACATGAGAATATGTGTTATGCTTTAATCCCTAAGAAGCCCAAAACATTGAAGGAGACTGAAGAATCACAACCGAAGGAGATAACTTAATTGCTGATAGAGTATGAAGACATCATATAAGATAATGTACCTAAATGATTGCCACCAATTAGGAGTATCGGTCATCACATGGATCTTATACCTAGAGCTAGTTTGCCTAACAAAGTAGCACACAGAATGACACCAGCAGAGAATGAAGAATTGAATAGACAGATACATGAGTTGTTGACGAAAGGTTTGATCAGAGAAAGTTTGAGTCCTTGTGTAGTACCTGTAGTGTTACCACCAAAGTAGGATGGGGAATGGAGAATGTGTACAGACTCTAGAGCAATAAACAAGATCACAACTAAGTATAGATTTTGTTTACCTAGGATGGATGATATCATGGATTGTTTGAGTGGAGAAAAATATTTCACAAAGATAGATTTGGAGAGTGGATACCATCAAATTAGAATCACAGAAGGAGACGAATTGAAGACTGCTTTTAAGACAAATGAAGGATTGTATGAGTGGTTAGTGATGCCCTTGGGATTGACAAATGCATTGAGTACTTTCATGAGGTTGATGAATGAAGTTTTGAAGAAATTCTTGGGTAAGTTTGTTATTGTATATTTGGATGACATTCTGATTTTTAGTAAGACAAAAGAAGAACATTTGTGGCACTTGAGACAAGTATTGCAGAGACTGAGAGAAGAGAAATTGTTGATAAACATCACGAGGTGTAGTTTCATGAAGGAAGAATTGGTATACTTGGGATTTTTTATTTATGCGGAAGGATTGAAGACGGACCTTGAGAAAGTGAGAGCAATTATTGAATGGCCTATACTGGAGAGCATTAGATAAGTCAGATCATTTCATGGATTAGCTAGTTTCCACTGGAAGTTCATCAAAAATTTTAGTTCAGTATGTAACCCTATGATAGAGACAATGAGAGGTGACAAAAAAAACTTTAAGTGGACATGAGGAGTAGATAAAAGTTTTGAATTGTTGAAGCAAAAAGTGACAGAGCAACCTGTGTTAGCATTACTAGATTTCAATAAGGTATTTTAAGTACAAGTGGGAATGCAATAGGAGCAGTATTAAGTCAAGAAGGTAGACCTATAACATATTTCATCAAGAAGTTGAATGATGCAAGGAGAAGATATTATATTTATGATTAGGAGTTCTATGCCATAATTCAAGCCTTGAAGAAGTGGAGACATTACTTATTGCCTAAGGAGTTTTTGTTGTATACAAATCATCAAGCCTTACAATATTTGAACATTCAAGGAAAGTTGAATCATAGACATATGAGATGGGTAGAATTCATGTAGAGTTATACTATTGTGTTGAAGCATAGGAGTGGAAAATCAAACAAAGTTGCAGATGCCTTGAGTATAAGAAGGAACTTATTGACATAAATGAGAGTTGAAGTGTTAGGATTTGATGAATTGAAGAACATGTATGAAGAAGATCTTGATTTTGCAGAAGCTTGGAAAGCATGTAAGGAACCTGTTGTGACAGATAGGAGTAAGTGGTTGGACTATTTCATTCAAGAAGATATGTTGTTTACAGGAAATCAGTTGTGCATACCTAGAATTTCCATGAGAGATAATTTGATCAAGAAAAAACACAATGGTGGATTAGCAAGACATTTTGGAATTGATAAGACAGTAACCTTGATAAGTGAAAATTACTTTTGGCCTCAGATACATAAGGATTTTAGGAAATTTGTACATATTTGTAGAGTTTGTCAAGTTCCAAAAGGGAATAGTCAAAATATTGGATTTTATAAACCTTTGACAGTACCAGAGAGACCTTGGGAAGACATAAGCATGGATTTTGTAATGAGGTTTCCGAAGACATAGAGAGGACATGATTCAATATTTATAGTGGTGGACAAATTTTCAAAGATGTCACATTTCATACCTTGTAAGAAGACAACTGATGTAGTGCATGTAGCTAACCTATTTTTCAAGGAGATTGTGATATTGCATGGATTACCTAAGAGCATAATTTTAGATAGAGATACAAGATTTCTTGGATACTTTTGGAAGACACTTTGGAAGAAAATGAAAACATATTTGAAGTTCAGTTCAGCATTTCATCCACAAACTAATGGACAGAGAGAGGTAGTGAATAGGAGTTTGGAAAACTTGTTGAGATGTTTGGTTGGAGAGAAGGAAGGAAATTGGGATGTGATTCTTTCATAGGCAGAGTTTGCATATAATAATTTAGTGAATATGAGTACCAAAAGAACACCTTTTGAGATTGTTACTGAAGTAAACCCTAGATGAGTCACAGAAGTGGGAGACATTAGTATGGAAGAAAAGAGAAGTGTAGTATCAAAGGAATTTATAGAAGACATGGAGACAATGCATAATTAGGTTAAGAAGCATTTGGAGGAGATGAACACTAAGTATAAAGAGCAAGCAGATGAGAAGAGGAGACACAAAACATTTGTAGTTGGGGATGAAGTGATGGTGTACTTTCAAGAAAAGAAAGATTTCCAGTTGGGACATATAACAAGTTGAAGATGAAAAATTTTGGACCATGTAGGATACTCAGAATGTTTGATTCAGGTAATGCATATGAAGTGGAGTTACTAGAGACATTGATTATATCACATATTTTCAACATTGTAGACCTATATTAGTATCATGAAGTAGAGTTTAGTGACTGAATGGAAGAAGTCTTGAAGAAACAGTTACTACAACAAGAATTAGAGTAGACTGAGAAAATTTTGGATAGCAGAGTTGGATGTAGCACTAGAGGAAGACAATTCAAAGAATACCTTGTTAAGTGGAAAGGTAGACCAGAAGAAGATTCATCATGGATTTCTCAGGATGAGGTGAACTGTCTTGGTTTTCCTCTAACCCCAGTAAAGTTAGGGACTCACTTTGTCAATAACCCCGGATGTCTAATGCAGGAGCATCCCTAGTTCAAGAGCAATCTTGCATCAACCAAAAATATTTTGCATTCAGTTTATTTCTTTCATTTTCTAGTTCAGTACAATTAGTTCAATTAGTACCAGTTTCTATACTTTGGTCTACATTCTACCATAGTGTCATTTTAGATCTTGCAGAGCTAGACTTAGCATCTAGACACTTTCATGCATATCATATCCAAATTTCTAATCATTTGGATTAGGTACCAGTAAGATATCGCTATTAGAAGATTGTCTATTTTCTTAGAACAAAGCATCTTAACAGTCTCAGTTAATTTGCAAAATGAGAAGACTTGTGGAGCATTTCATGACTTATGGAGCTAAATGACACATCATTCAATGTTGTTTGGTTCGTGGTTGACCTTCTTTGATATTCGCACACAATTCTATTCATTCATGAAGGAGTTCTAATCAAATGGTTCCAACCTATCTATGTACACACATTACAGCTCTTCATTGGGGATTATGATCTTCCTTGGCCAATGTGGAGGAATCTTAGGTTCCGGAGATGATATAAATTGATGTAATAGATGCCTAGGAAAGTAGTTAGCATAGTTTACAAGTTTGATAGTTTGAATTCTTTGTGAAGGAGCTTCAAATCCATATCTTGTGCATATTCTCTAATTTTGTAATCATGCCTATGAGCCCTAATAGTAAGCCTGTAGGTTGCTAGCCAATTTGTATTTGGATTCTATGATATACTGAATGACTAAATCTATATTTTCTTTATATCTTTGAGTTGTTTCCGTTGTGTTTACTCTAGCTGCACAACCTGGATTGTTCACTTTGTGGACCCTCCTAACCATGACTACACTAGGTCTACCTCCACACAAGCCTATCACTATAGATGAAAAGAATAGAACCACTCAAGTTCAATACTATAAACTTAAAAATGTGACTTGATAGCACAATGTGGATGAGTCAGCTTTAACGGAGCACATGGACCCTCTCCTTGCCACAGGAAAACCTCCAAGTCACTCTTGCTCTCATGGTAGAAGCTAGCTAAGAGGAGGTGAGACCCAGGGGTGGTCCAGCTCACTTGGGAGATGAACTTCACGGAGAGTGGTTGGTTGGTCCTAGGACCTTTCTTGGGGGTTGTTTTCTATGTGACACTCAATGACCATTGTTGTGGAGATAATAATATGACCTAAAGGGTCACTAGTCACTAATCTCCTATTTGAGTTCTTGAGACTCCAACGCCTAGATGGTTGTCTATTGTTGTTGTTTATGATTCGAAGGCATTGTAGTCTCTCTTCAAAATGTTGTATTTCTAGTCATGTTTGTTCTCTTTGCTTCATCAACTTAAGCCTACGTTCTTGCTCCTTAGTTGTTAGTTGTGCTTGATGAGGCCTAGGATAGATAACTTTGATCTCCTCTAGGATCACCCTCACCCACTCACCTCTAAGTCCAGGGCACATTCATATGCCTAAATGAAGAGAGTTGGTTTGAGTTTACCAAATGTTGACTTTGCGTTGACTTAGTATGGATACCTAAAGTTTGTTTATTTTTTCTTTGTTTGTTGAGAAAATTGACCTCATGATGGAATTGAGGGGTTTTGTGCTTGCTTGTTTTTGTTTTTCTTGTTTTTCTATTATTTTTGGTGTTTTGTGGGTCTATGTATGAATGCAATTTAAATGTATGCAAACCTATATTTTTGTTCTTTTCTCTAATTTTTTAGAAGACTCCAGGTTGATTGTTTTAATGTGCTCACTAGAGTCCTGAAGGCACACAGCTTCCAACTCTAGAAGGGATGATAGATATAGTTAAGGAAGTGTTTAATGCAGTGAGATTCTCTGGCATCATGCCCTAGACTTAGCACCAGGTCCCCCACATGCACCAAGAATGCTAGGGTTCACCATCCCTTTTGCTATGCCACCCCCAAATGATCCCCATGGCTCCAGTCCAGACTAGGTAGTCTGATTGTGTTTTTGTAATTGGTTTTTATGATCATGTTCTTGTATCTTGTTTTCTGATGTTAGTCATTCTTATTACTACTCATAGGTGGTCTCACCCTTTCAAATGTAAAGTCCATGTATAAAATCCTCATTTTTTGAAATCTTGCTTTTTTAATATAGTATAAACTTACTCGGCCACCTTTCTTCAAAAACAAAAAAATTCTTTTCATTAATTTCAAAATTTTTTATATAAAATATGAATTTCTATTAGGCCAAGTAGTTTGGGGGTCTTATTGACCCTTTCAGGTATTAAATTTTATTCATAAATTGTTAAACACTTTTATTTTTCATAGTTTACTCAGTAACGGGAAGTGAATGAAAAGAAGTTGAAATTTTCTTCCATAGTTCTGAAGATTGTTGTTTCCTTGAGCCAGTAAGCACACGGCCACAACATTCTTTACTAGAAGTTACACGAAATTTATGTACAACGTAAATTTTGTGTTCCACGAAAGACACTGGGAAATAACTTGTAGAAATATTGAGAAACAAAACTAACAAGAAACCTTCCAGTGCCCTTTTTAATGTGTTTATTGCATTAAATTGGATACCCATTTAAAAAACTAAATGAAATTATAGGTAGCTAGTTCCCAGTTGTCGCTCCTCCATAAAAGAAATCCACATTGTTTTTATTTAGATTAAAACAATAAAAAAAAAATTGTGATTACATTCCACTAATATAAATTTGTAAAATTTTTAAATTTAAAGATAAATCCATAAAATCATAAAAATAAATAAACATTTTTTTTTTATATTAAAAATATAGAGAATCCAGTACAAGGATGCCAGGCCTCAACAAAACATAGCTATCACCGCCACAAGACAACAAAAACCAAAGTTACAATAGGGTGCATAATCCGCACAAAAGAGTACTAACAAACTAACTGCATCATGAGAAGAAAGTATATACAAAACATCAACAAAAGCATCAAGAGAGGATGTCGTCATGGGCTTCAACCCATGCCACCCATCCCTGAGGTCCTTCCATCCAAACAATGGTCTTCTGGCTCTGAATCTATGTCAGCCTCTCGACTTGGGCGTAGGAGGGCTCCCTGTTGTCTTTAATTTCGTTGTTTAGCTTCTTGAGAGCCTCCTCAAAGGAGGATAGGTTGTCCACATTGTGCCTCCACTCATAATTATCCTTCATCTCATAGATGAACATGGTGGCATGTCCATCCTTAAGGAACCTCAGGAGCTTGTTCCTCTCAACGTTCATAGTAGAGGCAACTTGCATAGCAATTTTTGAAGAATGTGAGTCTTCGAAAAGACTCAGTAAGGGCCCTGGCTTGGCCTTCAAACCTATCAGCATTCCTAATTTTCTATATATACCAAAGAATATTAGTAGATAAAATAAACCAAAAGATATTAGCATCCTTTTTCAATCCTTGAATGTGCCCAGAAATAATTTCCATAATATTCACAAGATCAGGGATAGAAAAGCCAAACATTAACTAGATCTCCTTAGCAATGGAGCAACCAAAGAAAATATGCCTACCAGTCTTAGGAAGTTTACAAATAGGGCACAAATCATTATTATCATAATTCCTCCTAAGAGGAAGTCTATTGAGTATTATAAGCCATTTAAAGCACTTGATTTTTGGCTCGATTAGACTTTTCTAGAGCCTGCTGAAGGTCTTCTACCACTGCATAACAGACATATCAGAATACCATAATATGTTAACATGATTAATAATGGAAGACTCATAAGTCAAGATAGAGTAAATGTTACGAGCCTTAATTTTAGCCAAAAGAGTACCATCAGCCCATTTAAAAGACATAAATCTATAAGAATCAGCATCACAGTTTTTAGGAAGACTGAAATCTATACAAGCCTACTTAATCATGTTGTAGGTTCTTTTTTGAGCGGGGGGGAGGTTAAATTTTGAGCTGAGATCTTCCCACATGATAAGAGTATCATGTTCCAAAACGTCAATAAGATATTTGATCCCTTTGCTGGCCCAGGCTCTAGCCAAGCATCCCTGAGTAAGGGTCAGGGGTTTACAAGCATCGAAGAGGTTCCACCATAAGGATCTATTGCCATGAATCAGGTCACCATTGGTGACACTAGTGTTGACCAAAAACCCCCTAACATGTTCCCAGGCTTTCCAAATAGACTTGAACACACAAGTACCCTAGACAGAAATAGGAAAACCACTAGCCACAAGGTCAGTGAGTGGTAAACCCTTCCAAGACTTAGCATTCTTAGGGACAATCCTCTCAATATTATGTCTGATTAAAACCTTCCAAGGTTCCTGACCTTCGAGAGAATGGAAGATCCATTTAGCCACAAGGGCGATACCTTGGATCCTAAGATCTTTTAATTCAAGGCCACCAAGAATTTTTTCAATATGGCACCACTTCCAGTTAACAGTGTGTAATTTATTATTACCTTTGCCATTAGACCAAAGGAACCGTCTAACAGCCTTTTGAATTTCAAAGATCTAATAGTTGCTAATCATCAAAGCAGAGGAGTAGTAGATATTATAGGAGGAGAGGATTTTTTGGCACACTTGAACCCTGCCAGCCAGGGAGAGGAATCTATTGTTCCATTTACTAAGTTTCTTATCAATTTTTCTCCTTAACCTAGAGCCACATATCTTTGAGGGAAGGGGACACCGAGAAGGGAACTCCAAGGTATCTAATGATTTTGTTAGGACCACCCCATTAGTAGCCAAGGTGTCCAAACCAGTCAGGGGGGTGCTCCTTCCAGCTAAGGAAGGTAGACTTGGTCTGGGAGATTCAAGCTCCAGAAATTGACCCAAAGCATTGGATATTAAGGTTAAGGTTATCCATGTTTTGCTTGGTGAGCTCAAGAAAAAGAGCTGTGTCATCGGCAAATTGAATATTCATTAATTCATTATCATCAGGGAGCCTAATCCCATTAACCTTTGGGGAGAGGGAGTTATCCCTAAGGAGGTAGAATAAGGCATAAGAGGCAATAACAAAGAGTACAGGGGCCAAGGGGAAATCCTACCTAATGGACCGAGAGAACATAATGGAAGAGGAGAGGGAGCCATTAACATCAATTTGAGTAGAGGCATCTTGAAGGAGGACCTTGACATAAGTACAGAATTCACTAGGAAAGCCAAAGGCTTCAAGCATCATAATAATAAAGTCCCATTCCACCCTATCATAGGCCTTCTCAAAGTCAAGGAGAAACATAGCAGTGTCTTGACCAGAAACTTTAGACCATTCCATGGATTCCCAACTTGTGATGATATTTTCCAGAATATACCTACCTTTAATGAAGCCGGTTTGGGTGGGATAGATGAACTTGGGCAGGATCTTTTCCAGTCAGACAGCCAACATTTAAGCTAGGATCTTATAGGACACATTAAGAAGGGTAATGGGTCTCCCATTCTTAACAAGGGCCTTGTCACCATCCTTGGGTATGAGTTTAATAATGCCCTTATTGATAACATCACCAAGGGAACCATTACCCAAAGCCTCATTGTAGATATCAAGAAGATCAGAGCAAATCTAGTTAAGGTTGGCTTTGTAGAACTCAACTAGGAGCCCATCAAGCCCTAGAGCTTTGTCATTGTGGAGGGAGTTGATGGCTTTCTGAATTTCATCAATTGTGAAATTCTGCTTAAGGAGGCAAGATTCCCCCTCGGAGATCCTACAGGGAATGATGGATTTGCATTTAAGTCTAAGGGCCTTGGCAGACTCAGAGTCTTTAGAGGTGAAAAGTTTTTGGTAGAAGAGGGCAAAGGCCTCTTTAACGTTGTCCAAATCAACAATTTCTTGATTATCAACAATTAGTCTATCAATCTTTTCCCGGTTTTGTTTATGTTTAAGCAGATTAAAGAAAAACTTGGAGCCTTTATCACCAAATTGGAGCCAATGGCTACGGGCTCTAATCATGGCCCCCTTGATCTTAACTTGCTGATGCAATCTAAGGGCATCCCTAGCTTTCACCACTTGGTTGGCAAGGTTAGGGTAGGAAGGAGTCAACTAAATTTCATTTTCAAGGTGAAGCAGATTAAGATTAAGAGTCTTTTCCACAAATATGAAGTCTTTGGCCCTTTTTTGATCAATAGTTTGCAAGAGTTTTTGCCAGGAAACAACATTATAATTCCACCTATCAATATGCGAAGCTAAGTTCTTATTATCCTTATTTAGGAGTCTGATGAGGTTAATGGCAGCAAGAACATCAAGAACTTTCAGTAAATTAGTGTTAAGAATGAACTTCTTAGGCCCCACCACATTAATAGGTAAGGAGTTAGCAAGTTTGATGTGAGTAGTAATAGGGTGGTGATCTGAGAGAGTAAAAGGCCAAACAACAACAGAATTGCCATGGTTACTAGGGATAAATGGAAAAACATCTTTATTTGCATAGAAATGGTTAAGTCTGCAATAAATTCTATTACAACCTTTTTGGAAATTGTACCAAGTGTTCCAGAGACCCCTGGTATCAGCCTTATTACTGAGAAGAGGATCAAACAGGTTTTTCATAAATTTCATTCTATCCAATGAGATTTTTCAGAGCCTTTCCATTCAAAAGCATTACCCCCCATTTTATCATCACAATTCTCAATCATATTAAAGTCTCCTCCAAGGATTCAGGGAATATCAGGTAAGGATGCAATCCAATCCCAAAGGGTAATTATTTCCTTATAGTCATTGGACGCATAGATAGAGCACACCCCAATGAGGGTGTTGTCAACATTAATAGAGGCCCATACAACCCTGTTACAGGGGGAGCAACCCTTGTCAGTAAGATGGTTTGACCATCTGGGATTAATGAGTAGTGCAACACCACCTTTACCCCTGAGGTGATTGGAGCAAATTTTAATGGAGTCTTTCCAAATGAAATTAAGGTTAATATCCAAGGTAAAATTAATAGTTTTAAGCTGTTGGAGCATCAGAAAATCCAAGCCTTTATGAGAGTCCAAGAAATGTCTAACAATCTACTTTCTATTTGGAGCTTCTAGACCTCTCACATTCCATGAGATGTACTTCATGGTAAACAAGGGGGGGGGAATTACGAGCTCTTAGCAGTATGAAGGCTACTATCACAGGCAGGGAGACCCTTGCCATTCTTTTTCTTGCCAGAGGGGGCCTTGTTCTTTGAGTCCAAGGGGCATCCTCTTCTATTGGGTTTGGAACAGCCCTCAATTTGATCATCATGGTCTTCGCCATAATCATCATCTCCTTGAGAGACATTTCTAGAAGGAGGTTCCACGTAGGTAGTAGCCTGGACAGGGGTATCATTCACTGCCATCCAAGGCATTTGTGTGGAGGATAGGTTGGAGGGAAAAAAGTAGAATTTCTATCAACACTAGTATTAGCAGTGATGACCTGAATCATGTCATCATCATCAAGTTCTTTGCAGACTTTCAGAGGCAAACTCCCAGTAGATTCACTAATGATACCAATAAAGGGGGTGGGCTCGATGAAGCCAAGGTTATCAGAGATACAATTAGCCCTCGGGGAAGTCACAGAGCCATCACCCATATTGAAATCACTAGTGCATCAATCGGGGGTTTCAAAATTATTAATAATACTCTTACCTTTTGAGAAATTAGAATCATCTGTGGGTGGGGTGAGATTGACATTATTCTAAGCAAGGTTAACACCAAAATTATCAGACCTAATCTTATCAATGGCTAATTGTTGCGCATTCTTCCTTTTGTGCTTCTTAGACTTGTTTGTAACCATTTGAAAGCTATCTTGTTGTTCCCCACCCGACTATTCTATGTTATCTGCAATAGGGCAGCCGGGGGGGGTGTATAGGTTTGAGAGTTTTTAGGACACGTATCTGATATGGGTAAGTCAGGAATAATAGTAAGGGTGCTACCCATGACAGGCTGGACCATAGGGGAGGATGGAGCCATAGGGTTAGGGGGGATCCATATTATTCATATGGGTTCTCCGTGAGTTCAAACTTGAGGATTTCTTATGAAGAATAGGGCAGTTTTTATGAACATTGCCATCTTTTTTACAGAGGAAACATGCATTTAAACCCCCTAAACTTTCTAGAGGGTAGGAGAAAATAACTCCCTCAATATTGAGATTGAGAGTATTAGGAAGATCAATCCCAGGTTTAATAGAAATGAGCACTCTGGCATCAAGATGGGGCAAGAGCCGTGGAGAGTCATCCATATGAATGAATTTACCGATGGGTTCCACAATTTGACGGATAAATTTCCACAAAAATGGAGGAATGTTCTTGATAATTACCCACCTAGGGCACGAGAGAGCCAAGATTTCTTCAGAAATCACCTATGTCTTCATACATACATCCTCTATACCTTCTCTATTTTCATTTCTTAATTTAAAATAAACATATACAATTTCAACTCTTATAATTTTCTATTATTCAAATCTTTAAGAAAAGGTTAAAAAAATTATTATTACAATCAAATTTAAATATAAGATTAAAAAATTACAATTTAAAATAAATAAACTAGGAAGCATTCGAGCCAAGTATGGCACAATTCCAAGCCTTGAGGAGCCACAGCTGCAACATGAATGAAGTTTAATGTTTTCAAAGATTAAAAATATAAAAAAAAATAGAACCACGGAGTGTCACAACAAAAGAGTGACAATAGCCTTAAAACATTGGGAGAATTTAAACAAGAACTTCACTCAAAATGTTCATGAATAGTCATGTTTTAATTTGTTGTGCTTGCTTAGTTTAACAATGTTGATAATATAATAACTTTATAATGACAAGATTGATGATTGATTTTTCAATAATATTTGTTAAAATATTTGCAAGGAAAAATTTAATATTTGTTTAACGTTTAAAAAATTACTATGGGAATTAACTCTTGTAAAATAAGAGCTGTAGAGCGAAGTTTCTACTAAATAACTTTATAATGTGTTTGCTTAGTTTTAGCATTGTTGATAATATAATAACTTTATAATAATCTTGAAATTTGTCAATTTTTTGGTTTAAGTTAGAGTTGACTATTTAAAAAATTATAATAAGTTTTTCACTATGGGATTTAATTCTTGTAAAAAAAATATAATAAGTTTTTGATATATTTAGATTAAATTATTGAAAATATTTCATTAAAAACTAATTAGTAGAGCTAACAATTAATAGTCTGAATGTGTTAACAAAACCTATTAAAGAGCCAACATATAAAAATAATTACACCAAAGGAGTGATTCACTGGAATTAAGGTGACATAGTTCTTTTAAGCCTAAATAGTTTATTAAATCAATGAAGAGAGACGTTTAATTGGTAAGGGCACTATGCAGCCATTTTTTTTATTTTTTCTTGCCAAATGAATTTATGAAGTGATACAATGCTTTTTATTTTTTTATAGAAGGTTAGATTAGGCATGGCGTATTATTATTGCACCTAAAGTGCACCTTAAATTATCCAACATATAAATTATATATATATATATATATATATATATATATATATATATATATATATATATATATATATATATATATATATATATATATATATATATTGGTTCGTAATCAAGATATATATTAAAGTCTGTCAAAAAGTTACAATTTTCATAGCCCTTCCATGGCTGACCGAGAGGACTATTACATTCATCCCTTACTGACTGCCCTGATTAGGAGACAAATTCTGAGACCACGCAGGGTCTATACTTATGCCCTTACTACAGTGAGTAGACTGACTATATCTATATTATCCTTGCTTCTTCTATACAAAACAAAGCAAGGAGATAAGGACCCACTACGGGAATATCTTAGACAATTTCAAATTGAAGTGTTCAACCCAGTCCAAACCACCCACCGCCAACAAGCCAAAGGATTTTCTGATGAAGTCAACTGTAATCGCCACCTGGTCTTTCAGCAGAACCAGGTCAAAGCCACTGGTATCCAGGATAAAAGGAAAGATCTTTATGACTTCACCAGAATCTGCAAGAAGACCCCAGTCCCAGGGATGGGGGATGCCTATGCCAGGACTGGCCACCTGCAAAGAGAAATCCAAATCCCCAAGATGCTTAGGGTTAAAAATCCCTCTCATAATAGCCCCTACCTCTGCTTTGTCTGTTCCCAGCTCGAGGAGCATTGTGAGTACCCAAGAAGATATGTCTGTATCTACCCTATACCTTTCGTTGTTAACCAAAAAGGCTTTTCCCAGGATCACTTTCACCACTCCCACCATCAATTCGTCAGCACGTCAAAGCATTCTTTGCAGCCTTAGATCTGTAATAGCCCCAATGAAGGCCATCTACCTTTTCTTGCTAGTGAGTCTGACGGGAGTGTCCATACCCCCACAATGAATGGCCTCCGCAGATATTATGATGATGAAATGTGATGGCATCGAATAGAATGGTAAGGAGAAAATGGAATACTGGCTCTATCATCCTCGACTGAAAATCTATAGACCCTTCAAAGCTTCTCGACACCCTGCTGGGGGAACTTCCAACCCACGCCACCCATACCAATCGAAGGAATGAAAGACTAACATCACTTCCCCTCGTGCCGGCGAACCACCTTGCTGCCTAATCATTGCATCTTGTGTCGACTCGGCCTTGCCACCTATGAGGAGGTGGCAAGGCTCCCACCCAATTGCCCACTTAAATTATAATTTATTTAATATTCTTATTGTATAAACAATTTTTTGAAAACCAAGGCTAAATAATTAAATAAATTCTTCAATCTTTAAAATCCACAAAGAAAAAATTATAATAAGTTTTTGGTATAATTTAGATTAAATTATTGAAAATATTTCATTAAAAACTAATTATTAGAACTAACAATTAATTAGCAAAGAAAAACTTTATTTTAGTTTAATGAAAGTAAACAAATATGTAACTACACATGATTGATATGCAAATATAAAAGTACTAGTGCCACATTACCTGCCTTGTAGTGTTGTAATTATAGTATGTGTTTTAGTTGTAATTATAGTTGTGTTTTAGTTTTAATTTTTTAATTCATTAGGTAAACCTCAAATTTCTTTTTGTCAAACCAACAAAATGGTTATTATTTATAGTTATAATATTAGTTATATTATTAATATTTATTATAACACTTACATATATTATTTTAATTAATATTATAGTATTATAATATAGTATAATATTAATTGATAATATTTGACTTAATTTTCTTCTTAGAATAAATATTTGTTGTATAGACAAATTGGCTTCAAATAATGTTAAACAAATATTTTTTTTAAAGCCAATATAAATATTATAACAAAATTGTAATATTTATAGTATACTTTATAATTTTTTTTAGTTTAAATATTAATGAAATAGTATAATTAATTATTGATTGATAATAAACAATATTTATATTATAAATATGATAATAATATATTTATATTATTACATTATTCTAATATAATAATATTTTTATATAGTATTGTATTATATTTTTAAAAATATGAGCCAATGAGAAGATTGATGATTGATTTTTCAATAATATTTGTTAAAATATTTGCATATAGATTTAGGAAAATTTTAAGATTTGTTTAATGTTTGAAAAAATACTCTCTTGTCATTGGTTTATTTTGGATAGAATAATTACTAGATAATAAAAACTCATTGGTCAGTCTACCACTCCCTTTCCATAAGCCAATATTATTGCCATTATTGTAATGGATGCACATTAATCGCCCTTATCATGTAAAAGTTTTCTCCAATTAGATTAAAGAAAAATAATTTTTCAAATATGTTTTGTTATAATATCTGCATCTATACAATAGCAATAACTATTTAATATTTTTTAAATAGAAAAACTATTTTAGTTCTCATTGGTTGCAAAAAGAATTATTAATAACTAGTTAAGAACATGCTTATAGTTTCCTTGGCAAAAACTAAAAATATAGAACCGCAGAGCATGGCAAGGTTATTATTAGTTTTATATTGCTGCCTGCCTACACATATCTATCGTTATTATTATCATTTTATATGGCTGCTTGCATAACACCTATATCAATATGTAGATTGAAAAGACAATTTGTAAACTATCTGCTGTTTGTGTGTACCTTTTTATTATATAAGCAGTTTTAAATCATTTATGTTAGACCAATAATTCAACTTAAATAGAGGTCTTCTCTTAGGAAAAATTGTGATAACATGAATCCACATATCCTTGTCATCTTGAACTTAACAAAAATCTAGCTCAATTTTATTCTGGGCTTTGTGCCTAGATACACAATTGTGTGAAAATTCATGTTCTCATAGTTGTTAAATCCACCAAATTAACATAGTGAAGTTTGGACCTAGGATCGCTTCATAATCAAATTTGAAGATCCTTGGCATCCAAATATCTAATATGTTTGTCCCTAGGGTCTTGTAGACTCATCTATATGATTAGATTTTGGTTTACTAGTGATTTTAAGTCCACTATTACATAATCTTCATGTTTGGATTCAAGTAAAGAACTCATAGAGAATTAAGTGTTACTATGTGATTAGCCTATTTCATGGCTACCACCATGACCTATTCTCTACATTACACATAAACTATGACTTGATTAAAATTTAACAACTTATCCATGTTTTAAAATCTATTTTGAGGCCCATTTAAGCTCAAAATGATTGGATTGGCTAGAGTGAACAATATTTATTTAAATGGGAGTTAGAAGTTGATTAGAGAACTAAATGAAGAAGATAATTGGGTTGCCTTAATATTATATAAATGGGATGGTAGATAACCAATCAGACACAAACATGCTTATAACATTCAATTAGCACCATATATTAGAGAAGGTGGAATTACATATACATGATTTGAATATAAATGTTATCCTACAAAATTGAATGTGACATGATCCTCTATTCTCATGGCAATGGACTTGAAGCTCTCCAAGCCTTTATTTTTCAAGCCTTCATGTTGGAAGTAGATGATGATGCAAGTGGGTAAGTTTATTGATTTTCTCTAATCTGGAATGATCAGGTTTCTAATTGATACTCATGATTATAGATTGTCCAATATCATTTATTTTCTCGTCCACCCATATTGTTCAAACTTGTTGCCTCTAGGACCCAAATACTTCTATAAAAGGAGGAAGATTATTTGTCATTTGGGGTAGCTATAAAAATCATTTTTATTAAGTTATGTTGTTTCAAAACTCTATCTTGTAGTTCCACTATGTGAGACAAATCGATGCATTAAAAGATTAATAGATAAGTTTCTTTGAAATGTCAAGTACTGTTGAAAGGCATCATTATTGGAACAAGAGTATAACAAGTCAGCTCATCGTTACACAGAAGAGGAGGTCAACAGAAATTGCTACGGTCATAGTATTTAATATAGAAATATTGAGTAGAATGGGTGATCTATTTCCAGTTGGCGTTGCTTGCCCCACAAGCTGCGGGAAATCACTGAGAAGGCAGGCATCTGCTAAGTGCTTATTCAACCTATACAATGAATATGTGACACTTCATACACACTGATATATGTGACACTTAATACAAGAAGTCATGTTTCTCTGCCAGCAATTGGGTCGCATGGCAATGGTGATCGTATTTGATTCAAAGTCGACAGTAATGATAACATCTTGATATATGTTTCTTTTTTTTCCGGGACAGAAGCGGACGTAACAGGCGGGAAAACAGAAAAACGGCGGATATTTAAGCAAACGATTTTCCCGCTCTTTTTTTCCCGGACGGAAGCGGACGTAGCAAGCCGGGAAACAGGAAAAACGGCGGATTTTAAAGCAACCTAACAGCCAGTATGACGATTTTCCGAGAAGCCTATCGGCTAATTAAATCATAGATCAAAGCTTGTCAAATATAAGGGTATTGAGCTTTTATTTTTTCATATCTGTTGGCTTGTTTTCCAAACAATACAACGGCATTTGATACTTTAAAATTTAACAGAAATGTAGTTCTTTACTCGTTTGTCAGTCCACAGTTGGCAATGCTATTTTCTTATTGTTTGGTGTTTTGTTGTTGGTATTGCAATGTGAGTAAATGCAAAATTTAAATGTAGTATATAAATGTGGGTATCAAAGATCTATTTGCAAATATTTAGAATTTTCGTCTTCTTGTTGACCTAGAAATTCAACTAACTTACTATGGGGAAGCGATCTTGTAACTCACGATAATGATTTGACACTTCACAAATGGTGGTGTTTACAAACACCTTTTGAGAATTTGTTGAATCACAAGGTTCGTATTCTCCTAGGTTAAATCTCTAGCAGACCTAGGATGATGTGCTCTAATAAATTTGCTATGGTGCTTTCATAAATACGCTATCAATCAAACCCTAATGTGCTCTAATGAATACTCTAGTGAATCTACTATGGTGCTCTCATAAATACTCTATCAATCAAACCCTAATGAGATCTAATAATTTTTTCTAATAAATTTGCTATGGTACTCTCATAAATACTCTATCAATCAAACCCTAACATGCTCCGTTTGATAACTCCTAGACATCATTTTCAAAGGAATGAGGGAATCACTTTAAATACGACCAAGATTACAAGTTAATAACATGTGTGTAAGTCAGCTCCCAATGGCTAGTAAATTTTGAATTTAAAAAAAGAAACGGATTAAATCCACAAATGCGTAAGTGTTTAGATTTTCACAGTCCATAATATTATATTTGAATGCTTATGGATTTAACTATGTAATACTTATAATTCTGTGTTTCACGTGTGCTAGTTTTTTGCTCAATGTTTTGGATCACACTCCATGATCCATCATCAAGAGAGTAGAGAGCAAGAGAATAAAAAAACATATATTCTCTTGCTCTCTACTCTCCTAATGATGGATCATGGAGTGTGATCCGAAACGTTTATGAAAAAACTATCACACAGTTAAATCTTGAAACACATAAGTACAATATTATGGACTGTGGAAATTTGATGTCTACTATGTAATACTTTTTTTTTTTTTCCAATCAATGTTTCAGAGCGATCTATCATCTGAATATAGAACCAAAAAAGACAATGTAAAATGGTAAATTGCAAACCGCAGCTAACTAAAATGTTAAATTGCAGACACAACTAATAAACTTTCATTATTACAATTATATAAATCTAATAAAATAATGTAAAACTGTTATAACGAATTGTTGTGTAATTATGAATGAAATTAACATGGAATGGTTAACTTGTGGTGCAATAGTGTAAAAATTGGCTAGCCAAATTATGTGATGATTATCGATTGGGTATTGTAGGGGTTTGACAATCATCACTTGGAATTCATCACACGCACTACGCTTCTACAAAGGTGCCACATAATGTGGCCAATGCTTTGGCACTGATTCGAAATTTCGTCGTTGTTCTCTTAAAAACCGTGTCATATTATGTCGTATGTTCTTTTTGGTCCTTCCTGTAAGGACGGTGATATTTAGATTCGTTACAATTTTTACTCAGGTCTCTGAGAAGCCCACGCAATCTTCTAAGCTGAGAATAAAATCTAGTCACGAGAAAAAAGACAAAGTCTCGTAGGTGTCCAGACCTTCGTAAGTTCACACTGGAAGAGTTTTATGAGGGCTACCGTTCTATTTTTCATTCAGATCCAGAATTTCCTCTCGAATCAATACTTTGTCTCTATTCTCTCAATTCAGTGAAAGAGGATTCAAATGGGGAAGAACATTACAATCAATTGCAAGGGCCTCCTGTGGTGCAGGAGCACCAAGGGTTTGGAACCCATGTACATACCCTCACATGTTTGGTGTGATGTTTTTGATTTTCCATTAGGAGTGCGCGGGACTGATGCAAGTGTAGGTTCATTTGATAGCATGTCAATTAATTTATGCTTATTCAAAATTGGATCCATCGGAGTGAGAGAGCTCATCGGCGAAGCTTTTTGAAGTTATATCGATAGCGGTGTCCCACCGATAAAAAGGTATATCGGTGTGAGAAGACTATCAGAGAGATAATATTGTGTTGAGCCAACCATAGAGATCTCACCGATTGAGTCGTATCGGCGTGACAATCAATACGTCTCAGCGATGGGATAGAGTGGTCAGCAAGAGTATTTATATCGGAGCAGAAGGAAAGAGTTAGGCCGACGGTGGGAGGTCTGGCCGATGGGTCAATGTTCATCGGCGTAAAGGGAGTCATCGGCAGATGAGGCTGAAGTCTTAGCAATGGAGAGGGTCTCGCCGATGGAAGCGAATCAAAGGTCATCAGGGAGAGACGACACATCGGTGGGAGAGTGATGCAGAGGGACATGCAGAAGCTTACAAAACAGGTTGAAAAACCCATTAAAACCCACAAAAAAAACTATTACTGCTTATATCGGCAAGATACCCCTATTGTCTCACCGAACTATGCTTTCACTTTCCCATCGGCAAGATAATATCTATCGGCCACTGCATAACTTCTTTCACCGACGTGCCAACTCTCTCCAATGAATGGTCAACTTCATTCATCTTTTGCCAAGACTTACACTATCTGCGAAACCTTTTAACTTCTCCATCAATCATGCTTCTTACGCTGATGTGCTTCAACACTCCGCTTTATCTTCGGTAAGACATCCTACCATCTGCAACTTCTAAATTTCCTTCTCTGATATCCGTTATCTCCTCGATGGTCGCCTTTACTTAGCCTTCAATGAGACTTCTTTCATCGGTTACGCCCAATATTCTTACACCAACACAACTGGTCACACTGATGCACCTCCGCTTCTACCTTCCATCGGCCAGACATTCTTCTCATTCGCCAAAGGGCTATATTATGCTGATGCCACACTCTACAACTATGTGAACAACTGCAACTTATACAGAATAACAACGATGACTTCTGCAACCTGCAAACGAACGAACAACACAGAAAACTACTAATTCAACACTGAATAGAAAATAAACTAACAACCCATGGGTCATTCCACTGATTTCAGAGAAATCCTCCAATGGAATGACCTCGAACGATATCCACTGTAATTAGACCAGAAACATAGAAATCTTTCTATTCCTTCTATTCCAAAATATACATATAGTTACTTTCCACACTGTCCTCCTCTTTAATCCGACTGTCTACTCCTCTTATAAATACAGACTTTTAGCTATGTGAATGACACCTATCTGGACAGTTACATACATGGTGGAAGGTGAACCACCATTAACCACCGATTACAAAAAAAAATGGTTCGGTTACATATCTTTTAGTCCTTCTTGACACGTATACAGTCTCCTAATATGACTCGAAGGCCTTTACAAACATAGCATTTCTTTTTGTGAATATAATATAAAACATAAGGAACTTTCAGATTTTTGAGGTGCTCCTGCACCATACTCCTCAGCATGAAGAAAACTCTTGTCCCAAGAGTTAGGTGGTCTGCTTCAAACAACATTTGCCTCTTATGTCTTCAACCCTGACTTGATGCCTCCTCTGCTTCCTCTTTACCTTCCAACTGTGACTCCTATTAATGGAGTTTGACTGACTGTCTCCAAGGTGCATCTCTATCTGAAGTCCACTCCTCCCTGGTACAACACTCCTGTCCCTCACCTGGGAGTCCTCTCTTGCCTCTCTCCCCAAGACTTTTGGCGACAACCAAATGGACCATCTCCTTTGGTCCTCTTGACAGACCTTCCTGTCTGCCTACAGTAGTGAGTGAACTTGCACCTGCAACCATAAAAACTTCATAACAAAATCAGATAGAAAAAACCAATGCTCATCCTAAACTCCTGGTGTAGATTGCCTCCTTCGGCGCTGTATCTACACGCTCAACATCTTCTAAGCTTTGATACCGATCTGATGCAGAAGGACATGCAGAAGCTTACAAAACAGGTTGAAAAACCCATTAAAACCCACAAAAAAAACTATTACTGCTTATATCAGCAAGATACCCCTATTGTCTCCCTGAACTATGCTTTCACTTGCCCATCGGCAAGATAATATCTATCGGCCACTGCATAACTTCTTTCACCGATGCGCCAACTCTCTCTGATGAATGGTCAACTTCATTCATCTTTTGCCAAGACTTAGACTATCGGCAAAACCTTTTAACTTCTCCACCGATCATGCTTCTTACGCCGATGTGTTTCAACACTCCACTTTATCTTTGGTAAGACATCCTACCGTCGGCAACTTCTAAATTTCCTTCACCGATATCCGTTATCTCCCTGATGGTCGCCTTTACTTAGCCTTCGATGAGACTTCTTTCATTGATTACGCCCAATATTCTTACACCGACACAACTGGTCACATCGATGCACCTCCGCTTCTACCTTCCATCGGCCAGACATTCTTCTCATTCACCGAAGGGCTATATTATGCCGATGCCACACTCTACAACTACGCGAACAACTGCAACTTATACAGAATAACAATGATGACTTCTGCAACCTGCAAATGAATGAACAACACAGAAAACTACTAATTCAACACTGAATAGAAAATAAACTAACAACCCGGGGGTCATTCCACTGATTTTGGAGAAATCCTCCAGTTGAATGACCCTGAACGATATCCACTGTAATTAGACCAGAAACACATAAATCTTTCTATTCCTTCTATTCCAGAATATACATACAGTTACTTTCCACAATGTCCTCCTCTTTAATCCAACTGTCTACTCCTCTTATAAATACAGACTTTTAGCTATGTGAATGACACCTATCTGGACAGTTACATACGTGGTGGAAGGTGAACCACCATTAACCACCGATTACAAAAACAAATGGTTTGGTTACATATCTTTCAGTCCTTTTTGACACGTATACAGTCTCCTAATATGACTGAAAGGCCTTTACAAACATAGCATTTCTTTTTGTGAATATAATATAAAACGTAAGGAACTTTCAGATTTTCGAGGTGCTCCTGCACTAGAAAGATTCAGGATAGATCGATAGATGTTATCTCGCTGATAGGTGAAAACCAAAGCCGCAAACTGTTATTTCGGGGTGATATGCGTTATCGGAAAAGAAGGGTAAATGCATTGCCGATAAGGCAATATTTTCCATTTCGAGGGTTTTCAACCCGAGGAGAACGAAGGTGGAAAAGAGACTGCAATGGTGACCATTTCCGGTCACAGAGAAGGAAAGCTAATATTGGGCTATTGCCCAAACTGAAGATAAAGTTCCCACGATGGAATGATAGCATAGAGTTGAACCGAGGCAGTTAGAATACGAACCGGTCTGAGAACTAAAACGTCTTGTAACGGACATGAGATAGCTATAAGATGTAGAATTCTCTCTATAAGGGGTTGAGTAGAGCGGGGAAGATTTTGATTTTGAGAAGCATTTTGATGTAAGAACAATTTTGAATAAAAATCCAATTTAGCAGTTCGACCAATATTGTATTTTTGTACAGTTTTCAGTTTGTTATTCTGAGGTAGATTAGTCATTTCCTTTTCTGCAATTTTGTTCTCTTTTGCAAACCATGACTCTGTCTTGATGTCCCTCAAGTCCCTCTATACAGTATGGAGACCATCAAGCAGAGCCATGCCTTTTGTTTGTTTTTCTTTTGTGGGATGGTTGGATTGTTGACTAGAGGCAATGCATGCTTGTTCTAGGCGAGCTTAGTAAGGAGTCCGGCTAGATAGACAAGTAGGAGAATAGACTTACAAGGGTGGAAAACAGAGAGGAAGAAAGTGAGGACCAAGCAGTCAAGACCCTTGAACAGAGAGAGAAGGGTGGACAACGGGCTCAGAAAAGTTATGTGTCCTTGAGGTAGTATCTTGGAAGCACTGAGGACAAGGAATGTGTCCCACACCAAGTAGAGTGATAGAATTTTCCATCTCTGCAAAGAGTTGAGGAATTTAGCATATATTTTTGTGTAGAAAGATGTCATGAGCACTTGAATTGGTAGAGAGGCTAGAGTTGTCCAGAGTCTTGAATTGATTCAAGATAGGTAGAATTGACATTCTAGAGTCCCTCCCTATCAAATTGGTATCAGAGCAAGTTAAAGATTTGTGCTATTCCTAGGTTGGAATCGAAGAAGTTGTATGTTATCACCGAGTTCAAGTGAGTCTGTAGATTCATCTAAGAAGATGGTGACTAATGCAGAATTGGCAAAGAAGGTTGAGGATCAAGAAGAGGAGAATAGGCTCCTATAGGAAAGATTGGTAGAAATGGAAAGTAAACTGGGTGTAATGATGGAGAAGATTGAAGAAGTCAGGTAGAAAGTAAACAAGGAAAAAGGTATCTATAGAAGATGAAGAGGCCACACCTGATCCTAAGATGGAAGAAGAACCTTTCTTGAAGGCTTTGAAAGCAATGAGTGGTAAGACATTGGAAGGAGTTCCTCTTTTTAGTGGGAAAATGGACCCAGATTTGGTCATGGAATGGATAGAAGGACTTGAAAATCACTTTGAATGTGATGGTGTAAGCGAGGCACAGAAAGTAAAGGTGGCCAAATCCAGACTTAGGGGAGTTGCCTTAACCTAGTGAAAATTTGTGCAGACTGAAAGAGCAAAAGAAGATAAGAAGCCCATAGCTACTTGGAAGGGGAAGGTAGCTAAAGTCAAAGAAGCATATATGCCAGAAGATTATGAAATACAGCTACACAGGAAGAGACAGAATCTGAGACAGAAGGAATTAGATGTCAATGCATACACTGAAGAATTCCAAAAGCTATGCTTAAGGTCCAAAGTGATGGAGGATGAAAGCATAAAGGTAGCAAGGTACCTTAACGGTCTGAAGTGGAATATACAAGAAGAGATCAGTTTGTTGTGTCCTACAACAGTGCACAAATGCTATCATCTAGCACTGAAAGTAGAGGAAAAGAGCAAGAGGAAACAAGACTCAAATAGTAGAGGAAGAGGAAGAGGCAAAGATAACAGAGGACACAGAGGAAGTTTTGGTGGAAGGAATGCTGACAATAGATCCCAAGCAGAATCCAAACTCACAGAACAGAGTGGGGAGTCGAGTGGTAGAGGAAACCACAGAGGAAGAGGATCTAATAGAGGAAGGTCAGGAGGATCAGGCAGAGGATCCTATTTCACCACCATGAAGTGTTACAACTATGGTAATCTAGGTCATCTAGCATATAGGTGTCCAGAAAAGGCCACATCCTCTTCTCAAGGAGGTGATAAGAGAAATCACTATGTCTAAGATAATGCTTCCAGTAGCCAGTCACCTGAGGTCAGTCTAAACTTAGAAGAGGGAGAGAACCTGATGATAAGGAGAACCTTGATGAAGGAACTAGTAAAGTCTGAACCAAGCCAGAGGAGAGCACTATTCAGAATCAAATGCAAGATTTTGAATAAGGTATGTAAAATTATCATAGACTCAGGATCTACTGAAAATATTATTTCTGATGAGGGAGTTAAGAAACTGAATTTGAAAAGAATAACTCATGCAAACCCATATAGAGTCACATGGTTGAATAAGGGTCAACATGTGGTAGTAAATGAACAAAGTTGGGTAGACTTTAGTATAGGTGGCTATAAGGATAAGGTATTATGTGATATACTACCAATGGATGCATGCCATCTCTTATTGGGCAGACCATGGCAGTATGACTGAAAGGCAATAGATGATGGTGAGAAAAATGCCTATTCTTTTCAGAAGGATGGTGTCACCTATAAGATTCAGTCATTGGAGGATGAGGATGCAGTTCAGACAAAGAGTCCCAATATCTTGGTTGTGAGTGGAAAAGAGTTTTTGAATACTCTTAAGGAGGATGGTATTGGTTATGCCATCATAGTAAAACCAAATGAAGAGCAGCAGGATAAGAAGACAGTGATTCCCAAGGAGATGCAACCTATACTGGAGAAGTATAAGGGCATAATCAGTGATGGTACACCAGCCACATTGCCTCCACAGAGAGCAATAAGTCATCAGATAGACCTGATTCCAGGAGCATCTTTTCCAAACAAGGCTCCTTACAAGATGACTCCAGACCAGCAAAAAAAAATTGCCAGACAAGTGCAAGAGTTGCTCGATCAGGGATTGATCAGGAAGAGTATTAGTCCTTGTGCAGTGCCCATAGTGTTGGCATCGAAGAAAGGAGGATCATGGAGATTATGCACAGATGGTAGAGCCATAAACAAGATAACTATAAGGTATAGATTTCCAATTCCCAGAATTGAAGATCTTATGGACTGTATTGGAAAAGCAAAGTACTTTACTAAGATAGACCTGAAGAGTGGCTACCACCAAATAAGAATCAAGGAAGGTGATGAGTGGAAGATAGCCTTCAAGACCACAGAAGGACTGTATGAATGGCTTGTTATGCCATTTGGTCTATCAAATGCGCCTAGCACCTTTATGAGACTCATGAATGAAGTCCTAAAGGATTATATTGGTAAATTTGTAGTTGTTTTTCTAGATGATATTCTAATTTTTAGTCAGACTAAGGAAGAACATCTAGAACATGTAAATACTATTTTGCAAAAATTACATGATGAACAACTAACCATCAATCTGGAGAAGTGTGAATTCATGAAGCAGGAATTGGTATACCTTGGTTTTGTGGTGTCCCAGGGAGAATTGAAGATGGACAAGTCAAAGGTAGAGGCAATCTTGAGCTAGCCTACTCCCAGAGCAGCCACAGAGGTGAGAAGTTTCCATGGCTTAGCCCAGTTTTATAGAAAGTTTATCAGAAATTTTAGTGGGATATGTGCACCCATGTTGAATACAATTAAGGGTGGAATGAAAGCAAAATTTAGATGGACACCAGCTGCAGATAGAAGTTTTGAACGGTTGAAGAAAGAGATAGCAACACAACTTGTACTATTGCTGCCTAGTTTTGATAAGCTATTTACTATTAAATGTGATGCAAGTAACATAGCTGTAGGAGCAGTGTTAAATCAGGAGAACAGACCTGTAGCCTTTTTCAGTGAGAGGCTGAATGAAGCAAAGAGTAAGTACTCTTCGTATGACTTAGAGTTGTATGCTCTAGTCAAAGCACTTAGGAAGTGGAGACATTTTCTCCTACCTAAGGAATTTGTTGTCTACATAGATAACCAAGCCCTGAGTTTTCTAAACTCACAGGATAAGTTGAGTAGCAGACATATCAAGTGGATGGAGTACCTGCAATCCTACACTTTTATCATTAAGCATAAGAAGGGATAGCTCAACAAAGTTGCAGATGCTTTGAGCAGGAGGTTGCTCACAGTGCAGGAAGTGCAGTTGAAGAGCATTGGAGTTGAAGACTTCAAGGATCTCTATAGAGATGATGAAGACTTTGCTGAGGCATACAAGGTATGTCAAGATTTTGAGAATCACTTTCACAGTGAGTTTGTAGATTTCACCTTGCAGCAGGGATTGCTATTCAAAGGTGGACAATTATGTGTGCCAAGGGGATCTATGAGAGAAAATCTCATACAGGAGAAGCACAATGGCAGTCTGAGTGGCCATATTGGTCTGAACAAAACACTGGAGCTAGTCCAAAGGTTCTATTATTGGCCAAGGATGCACAGAGACATCAGAAGGTATGTAGAGCAGTGTATCGTATGTCAGAAGGCCAAGGGAACCACTTCAAATGCAGGACTGTACCAACCTTTGCCCATTCCTTCCAGGCCATGGGAATGTGTAAGTATGGACTTTGTGGTTGGTTTGCCTAAGACTAAGACTGGTTATGATAGCATATATGTAGTTGTGCACAGGTTTAGCAAGATGAGTCATTTCATTCCCTATAAAGTGACTCATGATGCCAGTCATATAGTACACTTGTTTTTCAGAGAAGTGATAAGGATTCATGGACTTCCAGCAAGCATTGTGTCTGACACAGATGCTAAGTTCATGGGGCATTTCTGAAAAACTTTATGGCAGAGGTTAGGAACAAATCTGTCTTTTGGATCAGCATATCATCCACAGACAGATGGCCAAACAGAAGTGGTGAACAGGACATTGGGCAACCTGTTAAGGTGTTTGACAAAAGAATATGGATAGAGTTGGGATCAAGTCATTTATCAGGCATAATTTTTCTATAATGACAATGTGAATAGGACTACTGGCAAAAGTCCATTTGAGATAGTGTATGGAATGCATCCTAGAGGTGTATGTGAACTCCGACATCTTGGAAGCATGGAGTTTAGAAGTGGTCATGTAGAGGATTTTGCATAGTCTATGAAGGAGATTCATGACCAAGTGAAGCAACAATTGATGCAGAAAGGGATGCCAACCAAATTGCAGATGAGACGGATTGGTCCTTGCAGAATTCTGAACAAGTATGGCAATAATGCTTATTGAATTGATTTGCCAGCAGACTTGGCAATTTCACCAGTGTTCAATGTTTAGGACCTGGTACCTTATAAAGGTCCTCATCTAGCAGTAGGGGAATCTAGTTCAGAAGCTGCACAGACAGTGAATGATGTGACCTTGCCTCCAAAAATCAAACCACAGGCTGAGAGAATTTTGGATTCTTGAGTGCAGAGACAGACCAGACATGGGGTGTATATGGAGCATCTTATCAAGTGGAAACAGTTGCAGAAGCAGAGGCTACCTGGGTTGCAGAATCAAAGTTCAAGAAACGGGGCATTGATTTTGCCTTGTTGTCACCGGAGGTGACTTGACTTCTTCTGCACAGGGGGAGTATGGTGCAGGAGCACCAAGGGTTTGGAACCCATGTACATACTCTCACATTTTTGGTGTGATGTTTTTGATTTTCCATTAGGAGTGCGCGGGACTGATGCAAGTGTAGGTTCATTTGATAGCATGTCAATTAATTTATGCTTATTCAAAATTGGATCCATCAGAGTGAGAGAACTCATTGGCAAAGCTTTTTGAAGTTATATCGATAGCGGTGTCCCACCGATAAAAAGGTATATCGGTGTGAGAAGACTATCAGATAGATAATATTGTGTTGAGCTGACCATAGGGATCTCACCGATCGATTCGTATCGGCGTGACAATCAATACGTCTCACCGATGGGATAGAGTGGTAAGCAAGAGTATTTATATCGGAGCAGAAGGAAAGAGTTAGGCTGACGGTGGGAGGTCTGGCTGATGGGTCAGTGTTCATCAGCGTAAAGGGAGTCATCGGCAGATGAGGCCAAAGGCTTAGCGATGGAGAGGGTCTCGCCAACGAAAGCGAATCAAAGGTCATCGGGGAGAGATGACACATCAGTGGGAGAGATTCAGGATAGACCGATAGATGTTATCTTGCCGATAAGCGAAAACCAAAGCTGAAAATTGTTATTTTGGGGTGATATGCATTATCGGAAAAGAAGGGTAAACGCATTGCCGATAAGGCAATATTTTCCGTTTCGAGGGTTTTCAACCTGGGGAGAATGAAGGTGGAAAAGAGACCACAACGGTGACCATTTCTGGTCACGGAGAAGGAAAGCTAATATCAGGCTATCGTTTAGACTAAAGATAGAGTTCCCATGATGGAACGATAGCATAGAGTTGAACTGGGGCAGTTAGAATACGAACCGGTCTGAGAACTAAAACGTCCTGTAACGGACATGAGATAGCTATAAGATGTAGAATTCTCTCTATAAGGGGTTGAGCAAAGTGGGGAAGATTTTGATTTTGAGAAGCATTTTGATGTAAGAACAATTTTGAATAAAAATCCAATTCAGTAGTTTGACCAATATTGTATTTTTGTACAGTTTTTAGTTTGTTATTCTGAGGTAGATTAGTCGTTTCCTTTTCTGCAATTTTGTTCTCTTTTGCAAACCATGACTCTGTCTTGATGTCCCTCAAGTCCCTCTGTATAGTATGGAGACCATCAAGCAGAGCCATGCCTTTTGTTTATTTTTCTTTTGTGGGATGGTTGGATTGTCGACTAGAGGCAATGCATGCTTGTTCTAGGCAAGCTCAGTAAGGAGTACGGCTAGATAGACAAGTAGGAGAATAGACCTACATGGGTGGAAAACAGAGAGGAAGAAAGTGAGCACCAAGCAGTCAAGACCCTTGAACAGAGAGAGAAGGGTGGACAACGGGCTCAGAAAAGTTATGTGTCCTTGAGGCAGTATCTTGGAAGCAGTGAGGACAAGGAATGTGTCCCACACTAAGTAGAGTGATAGAATTTTCCATCTCTGCAAAGAGTTTAGGAATTTAGCAGACATTTTTGTGTAGAAAGATGTCATGAGCACTTGAATTGGTAGAGAGGCTAGAGTTGTCCAGAGTCTTGAATTGATTCAAGATAGGTAGAATTGACATTCTAGAGTCCCTCCCTATCACCTTGTTGCACAGATTTCAGATTTGGCTAACCCAAATCTAGAATATCCTCTCCAATCAATAACTTTTCTCAATGCAGTGAAAGAGCATCCAGATGGTAAAGAACATTACAATCAATTGCAAGGGCCTCTTATTGCAGAGATTTCAGATTTGGCTAACCCAAATCAGGAATCTCCTCTCCAATCAATAACTTCTCTCAATGCAGTGAAAGAGCATCAAGATGGTAAAGAATATTACAATCAATTACAAGGGCCTCCTGTTGCAGAGATTTCAGATTTGGCTAACCCAGAAAGATTGATGGGTTGTATCAGTAACAGGTTAAAGTATATTTTGTGCTTTCTATTAGCTAATTCAAATTCATCTCTTTGCATATTTTTGTGTTCTGCTTTTCTTTATCTTATACAAAAGAAAAGGGTGATATTTTACAGATTTAGGGTATTATTAGGTCATTTATTTAAAACAATGCTATACTTCTGTATTGATTGGTGATTATTTCTTTTTACAGGGTGATATTTTACAGATTTAGGGTATTATTATGTCATTTATTCAAAACAATGCTAAACTTCTGTATTAATTAGTGATTATTTCTTTTTACAGCCCGGATAGTCAGGTTAAGAATCACAACGCAGGTATACCATTCTTCCCTTTTTTAATTTTAAAAGTGTCTGTTATGTCTTTTGGTTTGGCTACTGTACTCCTAATAGATGTGTTTCTTGGGTTTGTGCTCTATATGTAATAGAGGTGTGAGATATCCCACTCCCTAAAGGGTAATGATTTTCTATTACCCGAGTACTGGTTTTTTAAATCTTCTATTTTAGGTCACTATATAGAGTACTCCTAATTGATGTGTTTCTCTGCTTGGGTTTGTGCTCTAAATGTAAAAGAGGTGTGAGATATCCCACTCTATTTTAGGTCACTATTTATTGGATAGAAATGAAATTTGTGCAGATGAAAATGGAGGAGTAGAGAATGTTAAGCAGCCTCCTCATTATCGGATAAGGAAGATAGGAAACACTCCCAGATCTGTAAGGGATTATCTGAGATTTGCAAGAAGCGGGGTTAAAAGTCACCTTCGCCAATACAATGCATGTATGTAACGCTAACATTTCATTACATATTCTGTCTTGTCTTTCCTTTAACAGTAATGTATGTTCACTTTAAAAGCAGAAGAAACAAAGGAGATGGGTCAAGAAGAATAGAGGCGTAGAAGTCTGTCAGGAATGTCTGGTCATAAAGATTCATTTAAAACGCACAGTTTTGTTGAAAATTTTGGACACAAGAGCTAGTGAGAACTGCTCTGTTGCTATATGTTTATTTAAGACTTGATTTTGTATGCTGGACAAAGGATTTGATACATATATGTGATTTGAAACCTTTTCGAAGTTAAAGATTTTATTTATGACCGCCTATATGCTAACAGCTAAATGTTATTGAAAAAATTTCATCATCTCTCTTCGTTACTGCTCGATCATGATATCTAAATTCGATGTTTTAATTACCAGTTGGTGAGATGTAATTGCACAGTTCAATATATATATATGCAAAGAGATTTTTTTAAAACAAATTAATGTGTATTCTATATATATTGGTAATGGTGAAATTTGTACATATCTCATTTTCCATTTAGTTTTGTGTTTATTTAGAGGAAACCTGTTGATATATGTATATATGGACAAATAATGCAATTTAGTGTGAAGTTGGGCTCATTCTATTAATCTTTTATTCATTTGTATTTATACACATGCTTCTATATATTGACCTTATCATGGGGTTTATTACACTCACTTATACACCTACCTATATATAACAATTAGTTAAAATGATATGACCATTTGCCCAAGTAAGGTCATTTTAATGGGCATGGGGTAGACCTAGTCATAGACTTGGCCCTTTCCTTTTTAAAATTCAAAATTAAAATTTAGTTAATTAAGCTCCTTTATTTTCCCTCTTTGAGCCAACCAAGTACACATTTGGTGAAATTTGATGCTCTATGTTGACATTCAATACATTCTTTCTAATCATCCAAACATCATTCAAAATGCTCTCATTCTAAAGCATCAAAAGAGCAAACAATAGAGACACATTTGGACTTGGTGCATTAAAATGAATGATGATTTTGCATACATCATCTAAGTAGGCTTGCTTCCTAGACTTTCCAAATTGATACACATTTTTTAGGGTTGAACTTGTAGAACTTGTCTTCCTACGATGAAATAACAACCCTTCCAAGGTATTTTTAAATACTACCAATCCTCATGTACTAGGAGAGAGTATAAAAAGTGTAGGTTTACCAAGTGGGCAAAAAAATAGAATTTTACATTATGTGGGGTCAAGTATGGACTCAGAGGATAAATCCTTGACTACGACCATGCCCTAGACTTACAAACTCAACCTTTGACAAATCAGAGAACTAGTGTAGAATTGAAGGCAATTCTTTTGACAGAGAGATTGCATTTCTATAACTGAAACAATGCATATTTTGGAATCTTCTTGAAGGCCAGTTTTTCTTCTATCATTGAGCTATGCTACCCCTTCTATGGCATTTACTTTCCTAAAATAGATGTTGCAAATTATTAGATTATTAGTCCCTATTGTTATTAATTAATTTAGGTTAATTGTTCTTGTGTGTATGCATGTAATTAGATTAGCTTAGACTAAACATGAGTGAAGTTCATTTTTCTTTACATTTTTGGTAGACCCATTCAATCCTACACTACCTAATCTTCTTTTTAGGTTTTTATGATGAATATAACAATTTCTATATTAAAATATAAAAATATAATACAATAGTTCACATAAAAGGTAGGTGGAATAAAATATTCTTTCTAGGGTTCCTTATTACATTAGGGGTTTTAGATATGTTCTAAGAATCCAAAATTCATAAGCTGAATGCAAGTATCAAAATTTGAGTAGATTGATTATGCAAATAGTCGAGTGCATATAGCCTTCTTTAACCTTGAGTTAATGGGAGTCAATCCCATAACTTAAGGAGATCTCAAGTAGAGGTGGCAACCTACAAAAAACAAGTGGAGTGAAAGAGTTTGAAGAACTATTCATAACTACCACACACCCAGCTGAGGTGTCTTATTCCATCTGCAAAATATGAGGCTTCCAAATGTGGCCAAATGAAAGCCAAATGAAGCCAAATGAAATGTGTACACTAATACCCCCCTTAAGCACAACTTAGGTGGGTGAAAAAAGATGGGTCCTGGTAACAAGGCCTGATGAGGTACCCATGTACAAAACATCCTCTCACAAATGGAGAAAAAGGAGAAAACCCAGTGGGAATAAAAGTCCTCTCCAAAAGAGAGAAAGAGAAGTATTTAAGACCTTCTAAAAAGATGTCCCTTGATGATAGGAACATGATGATGAAGAACTCCTAAAGCATGAAAAATTTGTAAACTTTGTTGATGATGAACTGGGGTATGGTTGAATCAATAGATAAGGGGCAATAAAATAATGGAGAGATGCATAATAAGGCATTCTCAGATTGGGTGCCAACAAATTCATCAAGCATCTTTATGCATCACTTGCATAGTAAAACTCTAGTCTTGTTCAACCATCTAGTGGCTTGAATGTGATCAACATATACCTAGTTCTTCACCCTTTGCCTTAAGATCAAGCCTCATTTTTCTTTTTAGCACAACTCCTTTTCAATAATTATCCAAAAGACTAAGGTATAACAAATTCTACAAGGCACATGAATGTAGGACTAGGCCACATGAGATAGACTAAGGCCACATAGCATGCCTATATCCTAGATTTGGCCACATGGTATGACCCTACCATCATAAATACTAATCTCTTATCATCTCTATCACAATATTCTAAACTTTGTAACATATGAACAACTAAGAGCTATTAGGAAAGGATATTTTTGTAAAACATTTTATTCCTTCCACATGCGAATGTGCAATTCAAGGGACAATGAAGAATTCAAATGTCTCTCCAAAGAATGTATCTTCCTTTGTTGTAATGCATAAAAGCTGTTCTTTAGGTAGCTCTATCCTTCCAAGATCATCCTCTACTCATGGCTATCCAACTTCCAAACAAAAAATAGAATAAATCAATAAATTCAACATTTTGAATGAAACTCTAATTTATTATTAGTTCTTAAGAAAGATAACATAAGAATCATATTGTCTTTTAACTTTTTATTAGTCTTTTTACTACCAAACCAATTACATGTTGTAACCTTTTAAGTTAATATTTTCTTTTTCATGCAAGCTATGTTGGAATGTGGATACTCTACCAAAATCTGGGGTGTTCTCATGGTTAGTTATTAATAATAGAATTCTTACTAGAAATAGACTCCACAAGCTTGGCACTAATCTTAAGTTCAAGTGTGTGTTATGTGGAGAGAAAGAGGAGGATGTTAATCATTTATTGCTTCAATGTCCCTTTAGTATCTCATGTTGGAACTAGTCTATCAAGAAAATCAATTGGAGTGCCCCCCTACCTAATTCCCTATTGGACCTATTCAAGAGCTGGACAACATTGAATCAAGATGCCAAATTTGCGTGCTTATGGGAAGTCTGTCCCTCAATGCTAATATGGGGGATTTGGAAGGAGATAAATTTTAGGATTTTTAGAAAGGCTAGACATTTGATAGATAAGGTGCTAGAAGATTTGTCTTCAGCAATCATAGAGATAGTAAATGTGAGAGTGAAGGCTACCTTCTCAAGCAATACCAAATTCACTAACTGGGAAAGTTTAGTTCTCAAGGAATGGAAACAACTATAGCTACTAGGGACACACTTCAAGCCTATAGACAAATCAAATAATGAATTAAAAGCCTCAATCAAATGGTCACCTCCCACTTTGTCATTCCTAAAATTAAACATTGATGGTGCCTGTAGAGGCAATCTGGGACCTTTAGGCATTGGTTGTATTATCAAGGATTTTGATGGAAATTTAGTGGTAGCAGAGGTGACAAAAATTCTAATATGAACAAACAATCAAGCATAAGCATTCACATTTCTCTATGGACTTAGACCATCAATCTCAAATGAGGTTAAAAGCTTATGGATTGAAGGTGATTCATTGATTATAATAAATTCTCTTAAAAAGAGGGAGGCCCTCAATTGGCAATTAGATTATATATTACAATAGGCTATCGACCTTCTAAGGAATTTTGAGAGGTTTTAGATCACTCACTGCTATAGGGAAGCAAACCGGGTGGTGGAGCTACTTGCCAACATAGCAATCGACCATGTGGATACGAGTACAAGATTTTTGCCTCACCATAAGAAGGAGTCAACTTGTATGGAGAGATTAATGGTGGAAGACATGCCAATTCACTCCGTCAGAATATCTTAAAGAGGGCACAACTTGGAGTCATGAAATTCTTAATTTCCCATCAGACATGAGTAAGGTAAAATGGTTCTCCAAAATGTCATGTCAAGGGTGCCATTGGGACAAATTTTGCTTGATGTGTGTTTAAGGACACACAAGCGAACATAAATACCTCTTTGGGAGGCACATCATACATTCAAAATAATATACTTTGATTATCCTCTAGCCTATCTATATTTATGTGCAAGGATGCCACAAGGGGTTCCCAGGGGGCTCCGTCCATGTAGATTAGTTGTCGCGGTCTTGTCCGAGTCAAAAGATAGATTACCTCTTCCCCAGTCCTCAGAGCATCATGAATGAGGCACTTAGCATCATCGCCACAAAGATTGTACTCCATCCCATTCCTCACTCTTAATTCCTTGGGATGTGGTGACACCATCCCTAAAATCATTGACCTTGCTTTTCATTCCCATTTAATCTCTTCACAATGACCTTACTTTTTCATTCCTCTCAAGCCTTTGGACCTTGTCTCTTTAGCTCCTTCACTAGTGAGACAATCTTAATAATGGCAACTTGGAAACAAACCTACATGTTTTTCTCCCCCCTCTAGTAGGGGAACCCACATATCTCAGCATGGTGAATACAATCTACATAAGGGAAGTCTTCAAAATCGATTATCACAATGTGGAGTTTACAGTCTGCTGTGTGCTAGGCTATTATCTCTTTTAGCCTCAGGACAAACAAGTGAAGGGGTCTAAGATTGCCCCAACATTCCTCTCTAACAGTTTTGATATCTTGTAGGATTATGAATATGTGTAGGCCGTAGGCTTTGGGTTAGTGCATTCATCTTTTTTCAATTTAGAACGGTGGAGATCAACATTAGCGGATTACTATTTCCAAGAGGGGTTGGCTCCTATCAGTGGGATTTTTGACAAACATCTTCTACAGACCTCTCATCATGTGGCTTGTGTGTACAACACCATGTAGAGAAGACTCCAGGTTGATTGTTTTAATGTGGTCACCAGAGCCCTGAAGGCACACCGCTTCCAACTCTAGAAGGGATGATAGACAGAGTTAAGGAAGTGTTTAATGCAGTGAGATTCTTTGGCATCATGCCTGTAACATCCAAATCTGACATGACAAGAAGTAACTAAGTTTTCACGATGGTAAAAAAAAAATTTTAACAAGGTAATCAAATACATAAAACTCATCTATAATACCTTACAACATTTTTCATTTTATCATAAACATGATTGCATTCTCATAAAGACTGAAAGAAATGATATTCATAATACACTTTGTTTTCTAACAAATGAAATTTTCTTGAAATAACAAATATTGGAAACATACCATTATCATGCATCTCGATTGTCAACCCATCACGTTCAAGACTCGGCAGTTCCTCAATATTGGGAAGAGAAAGTATCTTCAAGGAGCTTAACCTCCAACCACAGACCGTCGGTCTCCCGCACTCCTTCCTAACCGGAAGTAGCCCTACCCTACTCAAGAGGATAGACTTAGGATAACCATCAGTGTTTGCCATCTGAGCTCTGGTGTTGTAACCTACGTGTCTTGTTATCGTGCAGATCCCTAGATACCCTCTAGTCATGCACGACCCTCCACAAGAAAACGCCATCCAGTTACGGTGAACGTTCAATGTACTTGAGGATAGCACACCACCTTGGCCAAAGGATTTGTATTTAGATAGCGTTCTACAAACGCTTGAACTTGGTTCACCCACCCTACTCGAATTGAACTGGTCAAAATCCTATAGTTTCCATTTGTATAATTTGAACTAATTGATGACCTTGATGACCTCAAGGGTTTAGGATATCCTCCTATTATAGCGCATGGTGCAACATTTACTCTAATCTTGAGTTCAGAGCTTCATAATCCTATTTTCCTATAAAATCATTGTTTAAAGAAAACGTCCACTCCTAAGGGTTTCATAATTGTTTACACAACATATTCAAGTGTCTAAACCATTTTGCGTTATCCTAGAATTCAAGGATTCTAGACTCATAAGGTCTACAAAACGATACTAGATTTGTTGCATGCCACATAATCTGGATTCAGCATGCGGGTTTTTCACTCTACAGGCTCGTTATAAAACATGACGGTTTTCGACACAATCACATTAACTCCCTACTTCACTTTCCAAGTCAAAATAATTCCGCATAAGCTACTGAGGTAAGAATCGCAAAAATAAAACAATGAAAGATTTGGACTCTTCCTTATGATCCTAGAGATGTCCAAACACGTGGTCGACCTCTAACAAAAGATAAAAGACGAAAACGTCTCAAGCTAGTTGCAAGTACTACCTCAGCTATCTACACATTTAAGTTTATGCCAAACATGCTTTGAATCTGTGGTTTTAATCTCCCACACATCATGCACGCGGAGCAACATGATTTCTCGCAATGCAGCTATTGTTTTAAGTACTCTAGAGTAGTTTAACGTTGATAGCTCAGTCTTAAAGAAACTCTTAATATTCTATGTCTTTACCGACAGTTTAAAGTTTGCAGCTCACAATTGCATCATTTAGTGATCAGTCTTTGATGAATGCACATTTGAGAGGTATGCTCTAACATCATATGTCATCAACCATGAGAGTTAATGATCCATTTTCTAAGTTATTGAGTTCTAACAGACAACTGCAATACTATTTCAAAGGTTTCTATTGCCATAATACAGCAATGATACTTTCATGATGATAAACTTCTCACAGAAACACTGAAAAAGACGTTTTCATCATACTATATTTGTTGTAAGCGTTTTACCTTATTCAGCAAAGAAGAACACAACGAATGCCGAAGCCTCCCTTTAATCCTCATTGCCGACCACCACTGATAGTCTCCTTCCGTTATCTCGTAGTTGATTTCTTTGACAACCCCGACAGACTCCTCTCACTGCCGTTTATATCCTCCTTTTGAAGCCACCACCTCCTCCACGATGAATGTTTCAAGTGCCTTTTCAATATACTCTGCCGTATCACTCTTTCTCCAGCTCACGTCAGTCCCTACAAACTCTCCCTTACCTCCTCAGAAGTCCATCCACCACAGATAAAATGATAACTACTTAGAAGAACGAACCTCTCCTTCAACACACAGCCCCCAATCTCTCTCCCTGCCTTTGCTAATATCTCCACTCACGTTTTCTCCTACCAACCACAACAGCCACTCCCTAAAACTCCTCCTCCTCTACGCGGTTTTTCCCTCCTCTTCTCAACCATAACCGACTACTCCCTTCTCCACTCACGTCATGAAGGAATCTCCATTTAAGTCTCTAACTCAAATGTAACTACCACTTCGCATACCTCCCATGCCGCGTAGGTGCAACTGTCTAAAATACTGTGGTTAGTTAAAGATTTTGCCCAATCATCCCTGACGCCTTTGCACTCACCTAGTGACGGGGATTCAAACATAAATGTACGGTTTCTGGCCACTCTAGCACCCATCCCCCTCTCTCTCGCGCTAAAGAGAGAGTGGTTTTTAAAACATAAAAAGACCTCCGAAACAAGCCTAATCCCATGGTGGTTGACATAACTAATATAACCGACTTCAAGACTTAATACGACCATAAGAAAGATTTAATTCCTTCGGTAATGAGGCTTGCCAAGGACATAACAACCCGTCCTTACTAGGACAAAAGGCATCAACCTTCCTAAAACCAACTTAATATTGAATTGAGGAGTTTACGCTTGTCACGGTGACGGTTACGAAATGATTTGAGCTTCGTTGGGGTCGAGAAGGAAGGAGAGGCAAAGACCATTTTACTAAGAAACTCAAAGTCAGATTGATAATAACTCGTAGTCAAAGTTGGAAGAAGAGACTTACTTTTAGACGACGACTAAAATAAATGATTTCACGCTATGGCTACAAATCGACATTCGTCGATCTACCAAAATAGAACAAATTCACGAGTTTGACGCGTTTTACGTCAATCGCAACGGATTGATCGTAACGCAAACAAGTTCCTACAACGTTAAACGCACTAAGCCGACTTCTCGCGATTTTTGACTTCGAGACAAGATTTGCAATTTCACCACAAGATGACTCAATAAATACTTATAGACGTGAATATTAAACATCTAAAATACGTCGACTTACTATTATGGTCTTACGACGCCATCGACGTCTCCAAAATTCTACAAGATGACTTCCGACTAGGATGTTATACTTTATCCTTTGACGTCGACATCAAATAAACTACCCAAACTGACAAACAAGACTTACTTGTTGGTTTCCAGGCTTATCTATCTGTTTGGCGATCTCAGTGGCAAACACCTCTGGTTAGTTTCCAGAGTCTATACTCTCTCTCGAAGATACTTTCTCTTCCGTCGAACACTGTCCACCTGTTCCTGCATCGACAGACTCGCATGCAATTTTGTGGTCAAAGCATCTATGTTCAAATCAAAACATAATATATCCAAAATATCATTGCATTTATTATAGTGACTTTTAGTCTACAATATCACCTTGATCGTAATCATTAGATTCCACAATTCAATACAACAACTTTGTAAGATAAATCATCAATTTCCATGTCGTTCACAACACATTAAATTACTAAAATTTGCAAGAAAGTAAATACTATAATTGTTTTCAAAAAGAGGGATGTGACATATCCTTCCCCTTTAAAAATCATCATCCCCGATGATTAAGTGTATCAAGCAAAAATTTAAACTTAAAACAAACTTTCTATAATGCAACACTAATGTCTTTAAAAAGTTTTGGAAATCTTTGATAAATGTCTTTGTAGTTTTCCCAAGTGGCGCTATCCTCGCCAAATTGGTCCCATTGTATTTTGCATTGTAAAACTTCTCGATTACGTAAACAAAGTTTACACATTTCGAGCACCTTGAGTGGCTCGATCACAACCACCCCGGGTTCTTGCATCTGTAAGGCATTCCAGTTAAGGATGTGGTTATTACCTACAAAATATTTCTTTAAATACGAAACATGAAAAACATTATGCATCTTAGACAAGGCTAGAGGTAGAGCAACTTTGTAGGCAATTGGATTGATAATCTCAAGAACTTCGAAAGGTCTGACATAACGAGGAGCCAATTTCGAAGATTTACCAAACTTAATAGAACTCTTTTGGGGTTTCACCCGCAACAGCACCTTCTCGCCAACAGAGAAGTGTCTAGGCGCTCGTTTGCGATCTGCATAACTCTTTTGCCTGTCATTGGCTTCTGCCAACCTCTTCCTAATCACTTTAACTTTTTCTTCCATATCAGCAAGCATTTCAGGTCCAATGCTTATCCTATCTTCCAGCTTATCCCAGCTTATAGGAGTTCTGCATTTCCTTCCATATAATGCTTCAAATGGCACCATCTTAATGGCAGAATGATAGGAGTTGTTATAAGTAAATTTGACAAGAGGTAAGTATTCCTCCCATCTGTATTGCTGATCCATGCAATACATTCTCAAAAGGTCTTCTAATACCTGATTTACTCTTTCTGTCTGCCCATCAGTTTCGGGATGATAAGCAGTAGTTACATTTAGTTTAGTCCCTAATGCAGAAAATAAGGTTTGCCAAAACCGTGAAGTTATCCGAGCATCTCTATCAGATATTATCTTTTCAGGTACCCCATGCAATCTGAAAATCTCTTGCACAAATTTTTGAGCCAAAAGATGTGCTCCATCTGTCAAGTTTCCCGGTATGAAATGTGCAACCTTGGTTAGTTTATCCACAACAACCAATATTGCATCATGCCTATTCTTAGACATTGGCAACCCCTAGACAAAATCCATACTAATAACTTGCCATTTCCATTCTGGAATCTCATGTGGGTACAACAACCCAACAGGATGTTGGTGTTCTGCCTTCACTCTCTGACACTCCAAACAACTAGCTACAAACTTTACAGCATCGCTTTTCATTCCTTTCCAGAAATATAACTGCTTGACATCAGCTAACAGTTTTGTTACACCAAGGTGCCCAGAGTAAGGAGCACAGTGAACTTCCTTCCACACAAGGTTTCTAAGTTCCTCTGAATCAGGGACATAAATTCTTCCCTTGAATCTTAGCAATCCATCGGATTCAAAACTGAATCCGTCATATCTTGGGTCCTTAGGGTTTAGGTGCAGAGCCTGTTTCACTTGTTCACAATACTCATCCCCAGATAAGTTTTGCAATACTAAATCTTTAAAGTTAGCATGTATGGAGATTATAGAGGCTATGTGCCTTCTTCTACTTAAGGCATCTGCTACTCGGTTTTCCTTGCCCTTGATATAAGAAATTTCAAAGTCATAATCTGATATGAGTTCCAGGCATCTCCTTTGCCTTGCATTGAGATTTGGTTGTGTGAATATGTAGCGAAGGCTTTGGTGATCAGATTTTAAAATAAAAGTCCTTCCCAACAAGTGATGTCGCCACATCTGAAGGGCGTGAACCACTGCTGCCATCTCTAGGTCATGAGGAGCGTAGTTCTGCTCATAATTTTTCAGCTTCCTTGACTCATAGGCTACTACTCTGCCATCTTGCATAAGCACACCTCCCAATCCTTCCCCCGAGGCATCCGTGATAACTTCAAACTCTCCCTCAGGATCAGGAACTTTCAGAATTGGAGTGGTTGTTAATTTTTCTTTTAACAAGTCAAAGGCCTTTTGACATTCATCCGTCCAAACAAACCTTTTTCCTTTTCTCTGTAAAGAGGTAATGGGACTAGCAATGCTTGAGAAATTCAACACAAATTTCCTGTAATACCCTGCCAAACCCATGAAACTTCGTACCTCTGACACATTGGTAGGTTCAGGCCATTCCATAATAGCTTTTATTTTGGTCGGATCAACTGATATCCCATCGGCTGATATTATGTGCCCTAAATACTGTACCTCTTTCTGAAAGAAAGTGCACTTGGAGAGTTTCACATACAGCTTATGCTCCCTTAATCACTGCAAGACTATTTGAAGATGTCGTGCATGCTCCTCTTCATCCTTGGAATAGATCAAAATATCATCAATGAAGACTAGTACAAACTTATCGAGACAATCTCTGAATATGCTATTCATGAGATTCATGAAAGCAGCAGGTGCGTTGGTCAATCCAAAAGGTAACACCGTGAAATCATAATGACCATACCTCGTTCTAAAAGCTGTTTTGGGAATGTCTTCGTCTTTTAACCTTAACTGATGGTATCTAGATCTTAGATCTATCTTGGAAAAGACCGATGCGCCACGCATTTGGTCAAATAGATCATCAATTCGTGGCAAGGGATACTTGTTCTTTATAGTTGCCTTGTTAAGCATCCTATAATCTATACACAGCCTGAGAGTTCCATCTTTCTTTTTGATGAAGATAACCGGGGCTCCCCACGGTGATACACTTGGCCTAATCAAATTCTTAGACAGAAGCTCCTGCAACTGAGCTTTTAATTCCATAAGTTCAGTGGTAGTCATACGATACGGAGCTTTAGAGATTGGCTCCCATCCTGGTTTAATATCTATACCAAAGTCAAATGTTCTCTTCGGAGGCAAGCCAGGTAACTCCTCGAGAAATACATCTCTGAAGTTACACAGAAATGGATATCTTTCCTCAAAAGATTGCTTCTCCGAGGTTTCCTCTACTAGGTCCATCTTAACTGCAAAAAGTTGACACCCCTTTCACCTAGCCCGCTTCAATTGTTTTGAAGATATGGATCTAACCTTTATTTCCCTTTGAATTCCTTGGAGATTTACAGTTTTGCCCATCTCATCCAGACACTCAATGGTTTTATGAAAACAATCTACTTTGGCTCGATGTTTCCACAACCAGCTCATTCCTAGGATGACATCGTAGGACCCTAAAGGTGCTACGTATAAGTTTGCCTCAGTGGTGAAGTTAGAAACCTCAATCCTAGCTTCAAACAAACATTGCTCTACCTGAGCCTTTGAATTATTTGCATACTCTACTATCCAAGGTTTTGACATAAAGCCAGCTTTTCTAGAAAATTTACTTAGAACTCTAGGTGACACAAAATTTTCTGTTGCACCAGTATCAAATAGAATAGAAATAGGAACTCCAAATAAGGTACCTGTCATCTCAATAGGAGTGATCTGATACTCTGCTTGCCAATTGTCAAGAGCAGCATGAATCCTTTGCTGAAAGGCTTCCTGTTGTGAAGGAAGCTTCGTGTTCCTGGGTCTCCCATTCGGCTTCTTGTTGGGGCAACGGTTGGCATAATGATCCCCTCCACAAGAGAAACATCCTCCTATAGGTCCTCGCTTCTCAGATGGCCTACTTGCAGAATCACCATTCTTCTTAAAATTTGTATTTCTCTTAAAATCTTCACCCCTACGCTCATTACCAAATCCTCCTTGATTCTTTCGATTTCCCCTATCAAATCTCCTGTTTCCATATCCCTTATCGTTTTTCCTTTTAAAATACTGATCATTGTAGTTCTTGTCAAACTTCTTGCGTTTCTTATCACGGTAAGCGGAGATAGACTTAATCTTTTGCTCCTGTTTTATTACCTTTTCATAAACTTGATCCATTGTGCTTGGACCATGCACCTCCACTTCACCACCGATCTGAGGGTTGAGTCCCATGATGAACTTTCTGATTCGAAACCTTTCGTCCTTTTGGTATTGGGGAACATACTTCAGTAACCTAGTGAATTTTTCTGCATACTCAATCACAGATAGTTCACCTTGCCTGAGGTTTTGGAAGTCCGTTAACTTCTGATCAACATACAACTGTGGTAACCACCGTTTACGGAATAGTTCCACGAACTCGTCCCATGTCACCTTCAAGGGACTTAGTTCCAACTCCATTTTCTTATTCATCCACCAAGTGGATGCTTCCCCCGACAGCTGATAGGCTCCCCACACGGCTTTAGTAACCTCAGAGTAGTTTCTGATCTCAAAATATTTCTCCATCTCCGTCAACCATGCTTCAGCTGCATCTCCAATTTTTGTTCCATCGAACTTTGGAGGATTAACCTTCTTTATATCCTTAGATAACTCTAAGGCAAGTTTATCCTTGGTTCTTCTTTGGGCTTCACTGTCATCATGATGTTCACTTGACGTGCCATTTTCCCAATGCTTACTCTTGCTTGTGAAGTGTGAGTTCTCGTTTCCATCCTCTGTGTTACCAGTTTCATCTATTTTCCTCTCTAGTTTGTTCAATCTTTCCTTGGTTTCAGTGAGCATGTTGAGGATCCTATCCAACTTGTCAGTGGAATTTTCCTGAGAGTTATGACCTTCCCGATCCTCCCCCTCGTTAAACCTTGATTGGTCCATGCTAGTTTAGTTTCACACCTGTTTAAACATATACTAATCAGTTTTACGCTTATTAAATTAAACACCATCAAAAGAACACAACATTTGATCATATTCATAATTGTTCTCAAACCAAAATTTTGTCTTTATTTATTTTGCAAAATTGTTTCAACATGATTAGAGATAGACAAATCTCATGTTTCTACATAATGTTATCTAGTGGAGTGTAACCTTCGGATTCATTGTCCGACACATAATCACGAGGTGTATACCCCTCAGACTCACTATCAGAAGATATCTCAATAATCTCAGCTCTAGGCACTACACGAGGATCTCTAGTGATCATGGGTATAGTGCTAGGTACAATCTCAGATACACTAACAGGTACACTAATAGGTACTCTATCAGTTACAATCCAGGAGCAACGGTTGATCATGGTTCGAAACGCCATCTCTGCTCCCTCTAGAAGTTCTCTCCTCACTCGCTTAAGTCGTGACATTGCATTGGCTAATGTTTCCACATCATCAAGCCAAATGTCATTCTCGTCATTGGTTTTCTCTATGGTCTTGACCATCGCAAGTCATTTCTGCTTAGCTTGCAGATAACGCTTCTTACCCGCAAAGGATTTTCTTGCGGTTCTCTTGGTGTATGCCATCCTGGCACAATAAACCAAATCATTAGCTACCCGCATAATGATGATTTCCTAATTAGGTTAGTGGACTCATCAGCCCTAGTGCTGAACTTGGTTAGCTCTGATACCATATGTAACATCCAAATCTGACATGACAAGAAGTAACTAAGTTTTCACGATGGTAAAAAAAATTTTTTAACAAGGTAATCAAATACATAAAACTCATCTATAATACCTTAGAACATTTTTCATTTTATCATAAACATGATTGCATTCTCATAAAGACTGAAAGAAATGATATTCATAATACACTTTGTTTTCTAACAAATGAAATTTTCTTGAAATAACAAATATTGGAAACATACCATTATCATGCATCTCGATTGTCAACCCATCACGTTCAAGACTCGGCAGTTCCTCAATATTGGGAAGAGAAAGTATCTTCAAGGAGCTTAACCTCCAACCATAGACCGTCGGTCTCCCACACTCCTTCCTAACCGAAAGTGGCCCTACCCTACTCAAGAGGATAGACTTAGGATAACCATCGGTGTTTGCCATCTGAGCTCTGGTGTTGTAACCTACGTGCCTTGTTATCGTGCAGATCCCTAGATACCCTCTAGTCATGCACGACCCTCCACAAGAAAATGCCATCCAGTTACGGTGAACGTTCGATGTACTTGAGGATAGCACACCACCTTGGCCAAAGGATTTGTATTTAGATAGCGTTCTACAAACGCTTGAACTTGGTTCACCCACCCTACTCGACTTGAACTGGTCGAAATCCTACAGTTTCCATTTGTATAATTTGAACTAATTGACAACCTTGATGACCTCAAGGGTTTAGGATATCCTCCTATTATAGCGCATGGCGCAACATTTACTCTAATCTCGAGTTCAGAGCTTCATAATCCTATTTTCCTATAAAATCATTGTTTAAAGAAAACGTCCACTCCTAAGGGTTTCATAATTGTTTACACAACATATTCAAGTGTCTAAACCATTTTCCGTTATCCCAGAATTCAAGGATTCTAGACTCATAAGGTCTACAAAACGATACTAGATTCGTTGCATGCCACATAATCTGGATTCAGCATGCGGGTTTTTCACTCTACAGGCTCGTTATAAAACATGACGGTTTTCGACACAATCACATTAATTCCCTACTTCACTTTCCAAGTCAAAATAATTCCGCATAAGCTACTGAGGTAAGAATCGCAAAAATAAAACAATGAAAGATTTGGACTCTTCCTTATGATCCTAGAGATGTCCAAACACGTGGTCGACCTCTAACAAAAGATAAAAGACGAAAACGTCTCAAGCTAGTTGCAACTACTACCTCGGCTATCTACACATTTAAGTTTACACCAAACATGCTTTGAATCTATGGTTTTAATCTCCCACACATCACGCACGCGGAGCAACATGATTTCTCGCAATGCAGCTATTGTTTTAAGTACTCTAGAGTAGTTTAACGTTGATAGCTCAGTCTTAAAGAAACTCTTAATATTCTACGTCTTTACCGATGGTTTAAAGTTTGCAGCTCACAATTGCATCATGCAGTGATCAGTCTTTGATGAATGCACATTTGAGAGGTATGCTCTAACATCATACGTCGTCAACCATGAGAGTTAATGATCCATTTTCTAAGTTATTGAGTTCTAACAGACAACTGCAATACTATTTCAAAGGTTTCTATTGCCATAATACAACAATGATACTTTCATGATGATAAACTTCTCACAGAAACACTGAAAAAGACGTTTTCATCATACTATATTTGTTGTAAGCGTTTTACCTTATTCAGCAAAGAAGAACACAACGAACACCGAAGCCTCCCTTTAATCCTCACTGCCGACCACCACTGATAGTCTCCTTCCGTTATCTCGTAGTTGATTTCTATGACAACCCTGACAGACTCCTCTCACTGCCGTTTATATCCTCCTTTTGAAGCCACCACCTCCTCCACGATGAAGGTTTCAAGTGCCTTTTCAATATACTCTGCTATATCACTCTTTCTCCAGCTCACGTTAGTCCTTACAAACTCTCCCTTACCTCCTCAGAAGTCCATCCACCACAGATAAAACAATAACTACTTAGAAGAACGAACCTCTCCTTCAACACACAGCCCCCGATCTCTCTCCCTGCCTTCGCTAATATCTCCACTCATGTTTTCTCCTACCAACCACAACAGCCACTCCCTAAAACTCCTCCTCCTCTACGCGGTTTTTCCCTCCTCTTCTCAACCATAACCGACTACTCCCTTCTCCACTCACATCATGAAGGAATCTCCATTTAAGTCTCTAACTCAAATGTAACTACCACTTCGCATACCTCCCATGCCGCGTAGGTATAACTCTCTAAAATACTGCGGTTAGTTAAAGATTCTGCCCAATCATCCCCGACGCCTTTGCACTCACCTAGTGACGGAGATTCAAACATAAATGTATGGTTTCTGGCCACTCTAGCACCCATCCCCCTCTCTCTCGCGCTAAAGAGAGACTGGTTTTTAAAACATAAAAAGACCTCCAAAACAAGCCTAAGCCCATGGTGGTTGACATAACTAATATAACCGACTTCAAGACTTAATACGACCATAAGAAAGATTTAATTCCTTCGGTAATGAGGCTTGCCAAGGACATAACAACCCGTCCTTACTAGGACAAAAGGCATCAACCTTCCTAAAACCAACTTAATATTGAATTGACGAGTTTACGCTTGTCACGGCGACGGTTACGAAATGATTTGAGCTTCGTTGGAGTCGAGAAGGAAGGAGAGGCAAAGACCATTTTACTAAGAAACTCAAAGTCAGATTGATAATAACTCGTAGTCAAAGTTGGAAGAAGAGACTTACTTTTAGACGACGACTAAAATAAATGATTTCACGCTATGGCTACAAATCGACATTCGTCGATCTACCAAAATAGAACAAATTCACGAGTTCGATGCGTTTTACGTCAATCGCAACGGATTGATCGTAACGCAAACAAGTTCCTACAACATTAAACGCACTAAGCCGACTTCTCGCGATTTTCAACTTCGAGACAAGATTTGCAATTTCACCACAAGATGACTCAATAAATACTTATAGACGTGAATATTAAACATCTAAAATACGTCAACTTACTATTATGGTCTTACGACGCCATCGACGTCTCCAAAATTCTACAAGATGACTTCCGACTAGGATGTTATACTTTATCCTTTGACGTCGACATCAAATAAACTACCCAAACTGACAAACAAGACTTACTTGTTGGTTTCCAGGCTTATCTATCTGTTTGGCGATCTCAGTGGCAAACACCTCTGGTTAGTTTCCAGATTCTATACTCTCTCTCAAAGATACTTTCTCTTCTGTCGAACACTGTCCACCTGTTCCTACATCGACAGACTCGCATGCAATTTTGTGGTCAAAGCATATATGTTCAAATCAAAACATAATATATCCAAAACATCATTGCATTTATTATAGCGACTTTTAGTCTACAATATCACCTTGATTGTAATCATTAGATTCCACAATTCAATACAACAACTTTGTAAGATAAATCATCAATTTCCGTGTCGTTCACAACACATTAAATTACTAAAATTTGCAAGAAAGTAAATAGTATAATTGTTTTCAAAAAGAGGGATGTGACAATGCCCCAGACATAGCACCAAGTCCCCCATATGCACCAAGAATGACAGTGTTCACCATCCCTTTTGCTATGCCACCTCCAGATGATCCCCATGGCTCCAATTCAGACTAGGTAGTCTAATTGTGTTTTTGTAATTGGTTTTTATGATCGTGTTCTTGTATCTTATTTTTTGATGTTAGTCATTCTCATTACTACTCATTGGTGGTCTCGCCCTTTCAAATGTAAAGTCCAGGGATAAAATTCTTATTTTTTGAAATCATGCTTTTTTAATATAGTATAAGTACTCGGCCACCTTTCTTCAAAAACAAAAATTTTCTTTTCATTAATTTCAAACTTTTTGATATAAAATATGAATTTCTATTAGGCCAAGTAGTTTGGGGGTCTTACTAAGCCTTTAAGGTATTAAATGTTATTCATAAATTGTTAAACACTTTTATTTTTCATAGTTTACTCAGTAAGGGGAAGTGAATGTAAAGAAGCTGAAATTTTCTTCCGTAGTTCTATAGATTGTTGTTTCCTTGAGCCAGTAAGCACACGGCCACAACATTCTTTACTAGAAGTTGCACGAAATTTATGCGTAACGGAATAGCCGATAGGGTATATAATTTATCTCATCTGTAACTACAAAATTGAAATGCAAGAATATTCAGAAAGAACATATTTATAATTATATATGATTAGGGTGTATCAATTTGTAATCGTAAATTTTGTGTTATATGATTAGGGTGTATCAATTTGTAATCATAAATTTTGTGTTCAAATAACTTGTAGAAATATTGAGAAACAAATCTAACAAGAAACCTTCCAGCCCTTTTTAATGTGTTTATTGCATTAAGTTGGATACCAATTTAAAAATCTAAATGAAATTATAGGTGGTAAGCATCGGCAATGGTTCCCAGTTTTCTCTCCTCTATAAAAGAAATCCGCATTGTTTTTATTTAGATTAAAACAATAAAAAAAATTTGTGATTACATTCCACTAATATAAATTTTTAAAATTTTAAAATTTACAGATAAATCCATAAAATCATAAAAATAAATAAGCATTAGTAAATATATTAAATATATTAATAATTAAAAATCTAAATTAAATATTTTAATATATTAATTTTTTATGCATTCATTTCATGTGGCTTCACTTTAAAGTATTATTGTTTTGATATTTTTGTGTGGTTGTATTTGATATTCATAAAATGTTTTTTTTATCATAAATGAGTTAGTATCTTATTTAGTAACCCATATCATTTTATTAAATATGAGCTTTTTTGGCATTCGGGCTATGCTCTAATTTTATTCACCTTTTGAAATAATGTTTAAATATGTATGAGCTTCTTTTTTTCCTCTCTTTGCGAGCCTATGTCTTCATACATACATCCTTTATACCTTCTCTATTTTCATTTCTTAATTTAAAACAAACAGATACAATTTCAACTCTTATAATTTTCTATTATTCAAATTTTTAAGAAAATGTCAAAAAATTTATTATTACAATCAAATTTAAATATAAGATTAAAAAATTACAATTTAAAATAAATAAACTAGGAAGCATTCAAGCCAAGTATGGCACAATTCCAAGCCTTAAGGAGCCACAGTTGCACTGTGAATGAAGTTTCATGTTTTCAAAGATTAAAAATATAAAAAAAAATAGAACCACAGAGTGTCATGTTTTAAATTGTTGTGTTTGCTTAGTTTAACAATGTTGATAATATAATAACTTTATAATGACAAGATTGATGATTGATTTTTCAATAATATTTGTTAAAATATTTGTATATAGACTTAGAAAAAATTTAATATTTGTTTAACATTTAAAAAAATACTATGGGAATTAATTTTCTTAAAATAAGAGTTGCAGAGTAGCGAAGTCTTTATAATATGTGTTTTCTTAGTTTTAGCAATGTTGATAATATAATAACTTTATAATATTTTTGAAATTTGTTGATTCTTTGGTTTATGTTAGAGTTGACTATTTAAAAAATTATAATAAGTTTTTTACCTTCTTGTAAAAAAATGTAATAAGTTTTTGAGATATTTAGATTAAATTATTGCAAATATTTCATTAAAAACTAATTATTAGAGCTGACATATAAAAATAATTACACCAAATGAGTGATCTAGTGGCATTAAGGTACATAAAAATAAAATAGAGCCAACATAGTTTTTTTAAGCCTAGATAGTTTATTAAATCAATGAAGAAAGAAGTTTAATTGGTAAGGGCACTATGCAGCTATTTTTTTATTTTATCTTGCCAAATGAATTTATGAAGTGATACAATGCTGTTATTATTTATAGAAGGTTAGATTAGGCATCACGTATTATTATTGCACTAAAAGGCACCTTAAATTATCCAACGTATAAATTATAATTTATTTAATATTCTTATTTTTTGAAAACCAAGGCTAAATTATTAAATAAATTCTTCAATCTTTAAAAGCCACAAAGAAAAAATTAATTCTTGTAAAAAAATATAATAAGTTTTTGGTATCATTTAGATTAAATTATTGAAAATATTTCATTAAAAACTTGTAGCTGCTCAGGGTGAAGAATTTGGAATAGACGTGGAGAAAATGAAAAATGGAAGGAAAGAGGTAAATAATCTTCAATTGGAGCAGATCCGTGGTTTGGTGGAGGTTGAGAATAATCATAGGAAGGATTTTCAAGAGGACCTTGGAAGAAATGAAGAAATTGAAAAGGGTGAAGATACACTGGAAGATGGGTTACGAAATCTTACAAGGGTGGAAGAATTCGTTAACTTTTCCCAGAACATTAAAAATAAGATCACAAAAACAATCAAGGCGATCAAACCCAACATGCAAATGGAAGATTTTGAATCCTTGTTTGAGGTAGGTAGTGAATTAGTTCAATTAGCCAGGGCCATTAAGGAGGGTTCAATCAAATCAGCAGAAGAAGTTTTGGAAGAAGAGTGGATGACGCATACATGTAAAGGGTTGGAAGATTTTAGTCTTGAAGATGAAGTTAATTCTCTAGCTCTTAAAGCCACTGGAGAAAAGAACTCTCCCAGACCCTCAAAAATCTTAGGGATTGGCCAAAGAGAAACTTATAAAACCTCCCTAGACTATGGAGATCATAAATCTAGGGGCCGTATCCCAAATAGGGAGAAACTGAAGTGGGATGGAGAGGCAAGTGGTCAGTTGAACCTACTCGACCTGTTGAAAGTAGGGAAGGGGGTCTCCCTTCCTGAACAACAATGAGGATTCTGTCATGGAATGTTAGGGGCATGAACACCCCTAACAAGAAGTGCCTCTTAAGGCACAAACTGAAGTCAATTCAACTAGATATTTGTATGATTTAGGAAACCAAATTAGAGGAAAGTTAAAATCAAACCTTTGCCAAAAATCTTAAGCAATGGAAAATGACTAAGGTTAACTCTAGATGTCCCTCTGGGGGACGGATGACTCTATGGAGACCGCAGTCTGTTCTGTTGGAAGAAGTAGCTTCCAGCAAGGGGTGGATCGCTAGTAAGGTTAGGAGTTTGGCTTCAAGCTTGAGTTTTCTTCTAATAAATGTTTATGGTCCTAATTCTCAAATTCAAAAAAAGGAGTTATGGGCCAAACTAGACCATTTATGAGACAATAGTGTCTAGGATTTCATCATTTTGGAGGGAAATTTCAATGCTATCTTGAGAGATGAAGATAAGTTGGGAGGGGTGGGTAGGAAACTCTAATCTCAGAAGGATTTTGAAGACTTTGTTGATCAGAATGCTTTGATTGAAATACAATTGGGCAATGGGAATTATACTTGGAACAACAAAAGACTTGGTTTCTGCAATATTATAGAAAAATTAGACAGGTTTTTAGTAAAAGGGGACTTAAATAAATTTCCCTTCAGTTTGGATAGCAAGATTTTATTGGAATCTAGGTTTGATAATTTCCTAATCAGTCTTGATATCCAGGGTGAAAGGAGACCAGTAAGATGTCCCTTTAAATTTGAAAATATTTGGTTCAAGGATCCCTCCTTTCTGGCACTAATAGAGGATTGGTGGAAAAATTGTAATACCAGGGGAGTTGGCTTATTCAATATTGTTACCAAGATGAAACTTATCAAAGTAAATTTAAGACAGTGGAACAAATACCATTTTAAGAATATCTTCGAAACTAAGAGGCAGATAGAGGCAGATATGCAGATTCTAAATGAAAAAGTCATAAAAAAAGGAATGGATAATGATTCATATAATAAGGAAGAAGAATTGATGGGTAAGTTAGAGGATATTTTGGCCAAAGAAGAAGTTTATTGGAGGTAGAAATCTCAGGAGGTGTGGCTGAAGGCTGGTGATTCTAATACTAAGTTTTTCCACAATTCAACTAATGTGCATAGAGAGGTCAATAGAATTTCTGCCATTAAGACAAGGGAGGGTAGGGTCACTGAGATTCTAGAAGAAATTGGCCAAGCAATGGTTGATTACTTTCAGGGTCTCCTGAATGAAGAAGAAGGTTCAGACTTACAGGCCCAATAGGAATTTTTAAGATACATTCCAAAGTTAGTAACATAACATCAAAATCTTATGCTGAATAGTAATTTCTTAGAAAAGGAAATAAAAGAAGCTCTTTTTCAACTTGGTTTGGATAAGGCCCCTGGACCTGATGGGTTCCTGGCTGCTTTCTTCCAGAAATTCTGGAGTATTATTGGTAAAGATCTAGCGACAGCCTATGAGGATTCCAGAAGGGAGAGTAAGGTTCTCAAAGAAATTACTAATATTTTTTTAACATTGATCCCCAAGAAAGATAAGCTAGAGTCTTTTGAATACTTCAGACCTATCTCCTTGTGTAATGTAGTTTACAAAGTCTTGGTAAAAGTAGTAGCTAATAGAGTCAAAAGAATTCTTCTAGATATCATAGTTGAGGAACAGACTGGTTTTGTTCCAGAGAGGTCTATTTTGGATGGAGTAATAATAGCCTAGGAGGCTATTCATTCGGTGCAAAAAAATAAATTCCCCTCTATGCTGGTTAAATTGGACATCCGTAAGGCATATGACAAAGTGAACTGGAGATTTTTGTTTAAAATTCTAGAGGCCTTTGGTTTCTAGCAAGAGTGGCTAATTTGGATTTTTGAGTGGATTTCAAGCCCAAGGTTTTTAGTTCTTCTTAACAGCTCTCTGGAAGGTTTTTTCAACATTTCAAGGGGATTAAGGCAAGGAGATCCCATTTCTCCCTTTCTTTTCATTATCATGGCTAATGCCTTGCGAAGATTCATTTCAAAATCTTGTCACGAGGGGCAAATTACAGGCATTCAAATCACAAGAAATATGCCAAGATCCTCTTATCAACAATTCGTGGATGATACTCTTCTTTTCAGGGCTACCCAAGAAGGGGAGGCTCTAAGGTTTAAAAGGATTTTGGATTTATACTCAAAAGCTTAAGGATAGGAAGTTAGCAAAGTGAAATTGGAAGTGTTCTTTTTTAATACCCCTCCCGGTAGAGAGGAAAGAATTTTAAGGATTCTGTCCTTTGGGAAAGTATCACTCCCTTGCAAATACCTTGGGCTTTCCCTGGTCAAAGATATCCTCCCTAGTAATTCTTGGGATCCTCTTCTTGAAAAGATTAAGACTAGATTAGAGTCCTAGAAGAGCAAGTGGCTTTTGTGGGCAGGGAGACTGACTCTTATCAAAGCAGTTTTAGCAGCTATGCCCATCTATATGATGTCTTGTTTACCTTTGGCAAGTAAAATCAATAAGGAGTTAATTTAGTTGATGAGAAACTTTTTTTGGAAAGGATCTTCAGAAAAGTTCAAATTTCTACTTGTTAAATGGAAACAAGTTTGTGAACATAAGGAAAAGGATGGGGCTGGGGTTGAAGACCTGCTTAGGCAGAATCAAGCTCTTGGTGCTAAGTTGGTTTGGTTGATTCATGATAAGCCAAATCTCAAATAGGTAAGGTTATTAAAGAACAAATATTTAGATAGGGAAGAACATAGTATCTTCACTTCTAGACAGCTACCAGTTGGATCCAGGATTTGGAACTTTATCAAGAAGAGCAGAAATTTAATAGTCAACCACCTTAGACATTAAACTTCCTACAGCTAAAGCATATGGTACCTTGGACATTTTTTCTTCCTCCTCTTGTGTCTTTGGACACATCTTCTTAGTTAATTTCAAATGACTAGGCAAAGGTGTGCTGACAGCTTTTGCATTCTCCATATGGAATCTTTGCAACACCTTTTCAACACAAGCAGCCTGAGATAGAGTCAAGTTTTTTTTTCTTCCTATTTCTGCAAATTTTCATACCAAGGATTTGTTTTGCTACTCCCAAATCCTTCATATCAAATGACTATGCTAACTGCTATTTTAACTCTCTTATGTGATCCATGTTAGACCCAGGTACAAGCATGTCATCAACATATAAACATAAAATAATGTAGCTGTCATTATCCAACCTCTTAAAATAAACACAATGGTCAGAATTACACCAACTATAGCCTTGCTCAGCCATAAAACTATCAAATTTCAAATATCATTGCCGAGGTGCTTGTTTCAGGCCATACAAACTCTTCTTCAATCTGCACACCTGTTTCTCCTTACCTTTGACCTCAAATCTTTGGGGTTGTTCCATATATATCTTCTCCTCCAAATCACCATAGAGAAAGGCAGTTTTCACATCTAGCTGTTCCAAATGCAAATCTTCAATAGCCACAATACTTAAAACAATACGAATAGAAGTCATCTTGACAATCGGAGAAAATATTTCATCAAAATCAATGCCCTTTTTCTGTGCAAATTCTTTTACAAGTAACCTGGCTTTAAATCTTTTCTTACCTCCATCTTCCTTTTTCAACCTATAAACCCATTTGTTTGGTAAAGCCTTTTTTCCTACAGGCAACTTACATAATTCCCACGTCTGATTTTTCAGCAAGGAGTCTATTTTTTCTTTCATTGCAAGCTCCCACTGAACCTATGTATCCACCTGCATAGCTTCATCATACCCTTCTAGTTCACCAGCATTTGTTAACAAAATAGAATACAAACAGGGAGAAAATCTTTCAGGAGGTCTACTTAGCTTTGTTGACTGTCTAACATTCACTAGAGTTTGTGGTATTTCTGGTTACTGTTGCGGAGCGTGAGGAACCACTGGAACATCACTATTTGGAGTATCATCTAGTACCACATAATCTTTTTCTTTCTTTTCATGCTGCTGCAACTGATCTTTGTACAACACCTTCTCATTGAATATAACATCCCTGCTTTTCACAATTTTCTTATTTTCAAAATCCCAAAGCCTATAACCAAATTTATTAATGCCATATCCAACAAACATACACTTTTTTGATTTTGCATCTAGCTTGGTTCTATTTTCAGAATATATATGTGCAAATGCTTCACAGCCGAAGGTTTTTAGAAAAGAATAACTCACCTTCTTGCCTGTCCATGCTTCCTCTGGAATACCACAGCCCAAAGGAACTAAAGGACCTCTATTAATTAAATATACAATAGTGTTAATAGCCTCTACCCACATATTTAAAGGGAGCCCAGCATGCAATCTCATGTTCCTTGCATGCTCCATTATTGTTCTATTTATGCGTTCAGCCACTCCATTCTCCTGTGGAGTCCCTGGAACCATTTTTTACTTACGGATTCCATTAAAGGAACAATAATCTTCAAATTCTTTGCAGCAATACTCACCGCCATTATCAGATCTGAGATATTTTAATCTTTTACCCATCTCATTCTCAACCAAGCTTCTCTATTTCTTAAATGTTTCAAATACATCAGATTTCTGCCTAAGGAAATAAATTCATACCTTCCTAATTGCATCATCTATGAATGTAACATAATATCAAGAGCCACCGAGAGAAGATATGTGAGCTGGTCCCCATACATCTGTATGCACAAGCTCCAACTTTTCATTTTTGTTTTGCTTCCCATCCTTGAGAAAACTGACTCTCTTTTGTTTTCCATACACACAACTTTCACAGAAATCCATATTAATACATTTCAAACCTGATAAAAATTTCTTAGAATGAAGCACCTTCATACCTTTTTCACTCATATGCCTAAGTCTGTTATGCCACAGTGTTGTCTCAGAGCCTGCAACAACTGTTTCAGTCTCTTCCTGCAAACCTGCAGCAACTGTTCATGAACCTATTTATTTTTCTCTGCAATAGCTAAAGTAGAAGGAACAATATGACTTGTACAAAGATATAAGGTGCCTACTTTCACACTTTTTTCTACTATTAAGGCACCTTTTGAAACCTTCCAATTTTTATCAGTAAATGTAATGATGCAACCTTCTTCAGCTAGCTACCTTGCTAAAATTAAATTCGTATTGAGCCTTGGAATGTGCCTTACCTCTTGTAGTAGCTAGTTATTCCCATTCTACAACTTAATCTTGATTCTTCCCTTTCCAACAATATGACAGCATTTGTTATCTCCCAAAATAAACCAGCCCAAAATCCCATTGGACATAATCAAGAAAATAATTTCTATGGGGCGTAGCATGAAATGAGGCCCTTGAATCTAAAACCCATGAATCATCAGCATTATCGAGGGAAAGAATCAAAGCATCATCTTCATATTTATTACTTACCACATTTGCCTCCTTATTGCCTTCTTGTTTGTCTCCTTTATTTTTCTGAGACCAGCAATCTTTCTTCAGATGACCTGGTTTCCCACAGTACCAGCAATCCTTCTATCCTCTGGTTTGGGACCTCTTATCCTTTGATTTTTCTCATGACTTCCCATGATCTCCAGAACCTTTTCCTCTCTCCTTTGATCTACTCCTGCTTTCTGCGTTCAAAATACTGCCTGATGTGGACCCACCTGAGCTTTTCCTATGAATTTTCTCACTCAGAATAACACCAACAACATCATCAAATTTCAGGGTATTTGAACCATAAACAGAGTTACTAACCACCATTACCAAACTATTCTAGCTTTCAGGCAAAGAACATAATATCAAGAGAGCTCTAACTGAATGGTTCCCAGTGCCTTTCTGTCAAGAAGATTCCAATCCTCATTAGACATTGTTGCCAGTTTCTTGGCTACTCCTTCCAACAACATCCATAAATCGTTTTGATAGAGATAATCCTCCATTTGCATCTTCGATAACTGATAGTTCTGCCTATTGAATTTATCAAACTTTAATTTACCCTTGTCGTCCATTACTCCCACTCAACCATGAGACTCCCACTCAATCGTGAGACCTTCCTGCAGATAATAATCAAACACAACTGGCTCTGATACCACTTGTTAGGGTTAGCTGGAAGAAGATATCAATTAAATGCAAATAAAGATTAAACAGAGGAATGAAAATACACAAAAATAATAATAGTGAGAGACAAGTTTTAACGTGGTTCACCCAAACTCAGGCTACATCCACCAACAGAGATTGCAATATTATTATCCAGTAAATCAAATTGATTAGAACCAGCAATCCCTATAACTCAATACCGTTGCAAATGCTACAATACAATATCAGTAATCTTTCTTTTGAGGGTTGGTGCTTATTTAAATATACTTCAGTTTTATCACCTACCTACCACATGTTGATGGTTGTTTTTGCACACAACTTAGATAAAATACTAGGTATCTTATTTCTCCTAAAAGGAATCAAATCCCAAAGAGATAGAAAATGACTACCCCAAGGTCTATATAGCCAGGTCATGGCCTTCACAAGATAACTTAGTTGTATTATGTTCTTTGTTGTTCCAATGAAGGGGCCTACTTGTATTAGACAAACTTTAAAATACAAGGTTAAAAGCACATAAACCAATTAGTTTTTAGATTTAGCAATGAATATACAAATTGATCCAAACATATATTGCTCTAAAATATATTATTTCAGTTCATAACCAACAATAAATCAACTTATATTTATGAAATATCAACTCTATTACATCAATCTGCAAGTCTAAAAACCTATTCTAACTCTCCACTAACTAGATCTAATAAAAAAGTGCAAAAGCAAGGCAAGATAGAGAAAGGTATCTAAGAAAACTAGAACTAAATATTAAACACATTCCATCATTTCAGCCTCAACAATGGATATACAAGTTTGCAAACACATTTAACCATCCTTGATTTGATCATGGAAACCCAACAATCAAGTTTCAAGGAGGTGCAATCATCAATGGTGAATTTATGGGTGTTTAGGCTAACCACACAAGGTAATTTATAATTAGAAAACTACTAGTGTTATGAATACTTTGTAGACTCATCAAATACACATGTATCTTCAGCTGAAATAAAAGAAGTACCTAACTTGATGTTTAGAAACCATGAAACAAACTTTGTATGATGACAAGTTCAATGAATCTCAACAATTTCTATTCACTATCTTGACTAGAAGCCATGAACCAAACTTGTATTAAGCTCAAAAGATTGATAAAAATCAATAATTTCTAAACTTAGTGTAGAGAAAACCATGAAAATAGCATGAAAAACAAAAAATTACTATGTATTTGTTGTCAAACCCCAATAGTACAATTATTTTTCAATGTGTTTCAATGAGTTTCTTAAGACACCAACAAGAAATCAATAGTTCTTCACCAATTCTAACATCTTCTCCCCTTCTTATAATGAGTTTCAACTGTATACGTATTCAAATCAATTTTATCATACTAAGTTTTCAACCTAAAATCCAATGGTTGTGATCAATTTGATCCAATGGTTCACATTTGATGCTCCAACACAAAAGTCAAATTTGGTGGCAAAGAATATTCTATTTCATCATATGTAGCTTCCTCAAAAAGCTTCCCTTATTCTCATAAAGTAATTTTTTTAATTTATTGTTTGTTACTCAGTTTTTCAAATATGACAAAAAGTAACTTTTAGAAGTCAAATATTAAATATTTGCAACTACTTCTCCAAAGCATTTAATATTTGCAACTACAACTCCAACAAGTTGTTGTAGTATGACAAATCTCCATAAGAAAGATGTAAGTAGCTATAGAAAATTATTTTTTCTATCATGGGTGGCTGTAGCTATCTATTTTTCATGTGCAGGCAACAATATCTAGCTGTAGGTGACCAAATCTATCATAAAAAATATATTTCCAGCCTTCATACTTCATGTTTCCACCATTTTTCCACTACAAACCTTTCTTTAAGACATGGAACAACAAGCAGGTTGTTTAAGTTACAACCTAATGTATCGAGCAATGTTCTTTACCAGCCCCATGCCTTTTGGCCACCGCCTATTGCTCGTGTTTTAAATTTTATCAATGTGCCTAACCTTTGAGTCGACCCCTTAGTGAAGTCATGGCCCCCCTTTTTCCCTAGTAGACAAATGTTGTGTTTAAAGCATGTGCTTTATTTTTGCCCTTCAACATTGAGCAGAGCCACATGGCATGTTTTGATTGATTCCATCATTCCACAGATGACTTTTCATAGAATAAACAAATGGCCGCAGAATAGCGGCAGAAACACAAGTGTCAAGTGCCGATCCATTTATATAATAGGCCCCATTGGTGGGTCCTTTGAGTGCTATGTGGTGACTTTATAGACTTTCTACCATTCCATTGAATGCTTCTAAAGGACCCACTGGCTGCTCGCAGAAGTGTTGAAGAGTGACACCTGGTATCAGTAACACATCATAAGTCCGAGTGTCATAGGAAATATTGGAGGTATGAGTCAGCTCCTGAATTACGTGGTAGGTCTTCTGTGGTATGTGGCCTATCTTTTAGTAGTTTGCTCCATGCCATGTGGGACAATCTGACAATTTCCTCAATTTTGCGGATCTTTATCTCCGATCGGATCTTACCACTATGGAAGCACAGAAAATGACCTAATGGTCATTATTTGAATTTTCTTCTTAGTAGTATCACTGAGATAGCTGCCCAGGTGGCGTGATCTCATTTGTCCATGCTCCATTTGCATAAATGATGGGGATTTATTCTCTTGTTGACCACATACTCACCGTTGATTTAGATCCTCTGTCATAGTGATCAACGATCCATTTTTAAATTCTAGAGATAAGGTGATGGCGTGTAATAAAAGATACACCAGTACTAAAATGGCTTCCCAAGCGTGCTTTGAGTCTTCATTGCCACCATTGCAAGGGGATAGACATGCCTGAGAATTTACAGGATGGTGGAATTGACTCTTGGGGATTTGTGTTCTGGCATGAACAGATTTTTCGCTTGCTTGGTGGCATATTTTGAAAAGGTAAATTACTTGAAATGGAATTAAATACTGAAACCAAGAAAACTGATTTGGTGGCCTCATTACAGGAAGTGACATTTACAGTTATGCCAAGGTATGTGATATCAATGTCAGGGTGAAGTACATTGTATCTCTTCCTCTTCTGCCAGAATTGGGAAATCATCAAAAGATTTCCTTTTATAACCAATATGCCATGAAAAAATATTGATAAAATTGATCAAGGACATATCTAAGTGTGGGAATTATATCTAAATTCTCTATAAATAGGTTCCTTTAATTAGATAAGTTATCAACATCAGGGGCAATAAAATAATGGAGAGATGCATAATAAGGCATTCTCAGATTGTGTGCCAACAAATTCATCAAGCATCTTTATGCATCACTTGCATAGTAAAACACTAGTCTTGTTCAATCATCTAGTGGCTTGAATGTGATCAACATATACCTGGTTCTTCACCCTTTGCCTTGAAATCAAGCCTCATTTTTCTTTTTAGAACAACTCCTTTTCAATAATTATCCAAAAGACTAAGGTATAAAAAATTCTACAAGGCACATGAATGTAGGACTAGGCCACATGAGATAGACTAAGGCCACATAGCATTCCTATATCCTAGATTTGGCCACATGGTATGACCCTACCATCATAAATACTAATCTCTTATCATCTATATCACAATATTCTAAACTTTGTAACATATGAACAACTAAGAGCTATTAGGAAAGGATATTTTTGTAAAACATTTTGTTCCTTCCACATGCGAATGTGCAATTCAAGGGACAATGAACAATTCAAATGTCTCTCCAAAGAATGTACCTTCCTTTGTTGTAATGCATAAAAGCTATTCTTTAGGTACCTGTATCCTTCCAAGCTCATCCTCTACTCATGGTTCTCCAGCCTCCAAACAAAAAATAGAAATAAATCAATAAATTCAACATTTTGAAATGACACTCTAATTTATTATTAGTTCTTAAGAAAGATAATATAAGAATCATATTGTCTTTTAACTTTTTATTAGTCTTTTTACTACCAAACCAATTACATGTTGTAACCTTTTAAGTTACTATTTTCTTTTCATGCAAGCTATGTTGGAATGTGGATACTCTACCAAAATCTGGGGTGTTCTCATGTTTAGTTATTAATAATAGAATTATTATTGGAGCTATACTTCACAAGCTTGACACTAATCCTAAGTTCAAGTGTGTGTTATGTGGAGAGCAAGAGGAGGATGTTAATAATTTATTGCTTCAATGCCCCTTTAGCAGCTCATATTGGAACTAGTCTGTCGTGAAACTCATTTGGAGTGCCCCCCTGCCTAATTCCCTATTGGACCTATTCAAGAGCTAGACAACATTGAATCAAGATGCAAATTTGCATGCTTATGGGAAGTCTATCCCTCAATGCTAATATGGGGGATTTGGAAGGAGATAAATTTTAGGATTTTTAGAAAGGCTAGACATTTGATAGATAAGGTGCTAGAAGATTTGTCTTTAGCAATCATAGAGATAATAAATGTGAGAGTGAGGTTTACCTTCTCAAGCAATACCAAATTCACTAACTGGGAAAGTTTAGTTCTCAAGGAATGGAAACAACTATAGCTACTAGGGACACACTTAAAGCCTATAGACGAATAAAATAATGACTTAAGAGCCTCAATCAAATGGTCACCTCCCACTTTGTCATTCTTAAAATTAAACATTGATGGTGCCAGTAGAGGCAATCTGGGACCTTGAAGGATTGGTTGTATTATCAAGGATTTTGATGGAAATTTAGTGGTAGCAGAGGTGACAAAAATTCTAATATGAACAAACAATCAAGCATAAGCATTAACCCTTCTCTATGGACTTAGATTGGCAATCTCAAATGAGTTTAAAAGCTTATGGATTGAAGGTGATTCATTGATTATAATAAATTCTCTTAAAAAGAGGGAGGCCCTCAATTGGCAATTAGATTATATATTACAATAGGCTATCAACCTTCTGAGGAATTTTGAGAGGTTTTAGATCACTCACTGCTATAGGGAAGCAAACCAGGTGGTGGACCTACTTGCCAACATGGCAATCGACCATGTGGATACAAGTACAAGATTTTTGCCTCACCATAAGGAGTCAACTTGTATGGAGATATTAATGGTGGAAGACATGCCAATTCACTCTGTCAGAATATTTTAAAGAGGGCACAACTTGGAGTCATGAAATTCTTAATTTCCCATCAGACATGAGTAAGATAAAATGGTTCTCCGAAATGTCATGTCAAGGGTGCCATTGGGACAAATTTTGCTTGATGTGTGTTTAAGGACACACAAGCGAACATAAATACCTCTTTGGGAGGCACATCATACATTCAAAATAATATACTTTGATTATCCTCTAGCCTATCTATATTTATGTGCAAGGATGCCACAAGGGGTTCCCAGGTGCCTCCGTCCATGCAGATTAATTCCCGCAGTCTTGTCCGAGTCAAAAGATAGATCGCCTCTTCCCCAGTCCTCAGAGCATAATCAATGAGGCACTTATCATCATCACCACAAAGATTGTACTCCATCCCATTCCTCACTCTTAATTCCTTGGGACGTGGTGATACCATCCCTAAAATCATGGATCTAGTCTATTTAATCTCTTCATGATGACCTTGCTTTTCATTCCTCTCAAGCCTTTGGACCCTTTCTGTTTAGCTCCTTCACTAGCGAGACAATATTAATAATGGCGACTTGGAAACAAACCTACGTGTTTTACTCCCCCCTCTAGTAGGGGAACCCACATATCTTAGTATGGTGAATACAGTCTACATGAGGGAAGTCTTCAAAATTGATTGTCACAATGTGGAGTTTATAGTCTGCTGTGTGCTAGGCTATTATCTCTTCCAGCCTCAGGACAAACAAGTGAAGGGGTCTGAGATTGCCTCAACATTCATCTCTAACAGTTTTGATATCTTATAGGATTATGAATATGTGTAGGACATAGGCTTTGGGTTAGTGCATTCATCTTTTTTCAATTCAAAACGGTGGAGATCAACATTGGCGGATTACTATTTCCAAGAGGGGTTGGCTCCTATCAGTGGGATTTTTGATAGACATCTTCTACATTCCTCTCATCATGCAGCTTGTGTGTACAACGTCATGTAGAGAAGACTCCTAGTTGATTGTTTTAATTTGGTCACCAGAGCCCTGAAGGCACACCGCTTCCAACTCTAGAAGTGATGATAGACAGAGTTAAGGAAGTGTTTAATGCGGTGAGATTCTCCAGCATCATGCCCTAGACTTAGCAGCAAGTCCCCCACATGCACCAAGAATGACAGTATTCCCCATCCCTTTTGCTATGCCACCCCCAGATGATCCCCATGGCTCCAATTCAGACTAGGTAGTCTGATTGTGTTTTTGTAATTGGTTTTTATGATCGTGTTCTTGTATCTTGTTTTTTTTATGTTAGTCATTCTCATTACTACTCTTAGGTGGTCTCACCCTTTCAAATGTGAAGTCCAGGTATAAAATCCTTGTTTTTTGAAATCTTGCTTTTTTAATATAGTATAAGTAATCGGCCACCTTTCTTCAAAAATAAAAAAAATCTTTTCATTAATTTCAAACTTTTTGATTTAAAATATGAATTTCTATTAGGCCAAGTAGTTTGGGGGTCTTACTGACCCTTTAAGATAATAAATGTTATTCATAAATTGTTAAACACTTTTATTTTTCATAGTTTACTCAGTAACGAGAAGTGAATGTAAAGAAGCTAAAATTTTCTTCCGTAGTTCTGTAGATTGATGTTTCCTTGAGCAGTAAGCGCATGGGCACAACATTCTTTACTAGAAGTTGCATGAAATTTATGCGCAACGGAATAGCTGATAGGGTGTATAATTTATCTCATCTATAATTGCAAAATTTAAATGTAGGAATATTCAGAAAGAAGATATTTTTAATTGTATATGATTAGGGTATATCAATTTGTAATCGTAAATTTTGTGTTCCACGAAAGATACTGGGAAATAACTTGTAGAAATATTGAGAAACAAATCTAACAAGAAACCTTCTAGTGCCCTTTTTAATGTGTTTATTGCATTAAGTTGGATACCAATTTAAAAAACTAAATGAAATTATAGGTGGTAAGCGGCAGTGGTTCCCAGTTGTCACTCCTCTGTAAAAGAAATCCGCATTGTTTTTATTTAGATTAAAACAATTTAAAAAATTGTGACTACATTCCACTAATATAAATTTGTAAATTTTTTTAATTTAAAGATAAATCCATAAAATCATAAAAATAAATAAACATTAGTAAATATATTAAATTTTATATATTAAATATATTAATAATTAAAAATCTAAATTAATTATTTTAATATATTAATTTTTTATGCATTCATTTCATGTGGGCTTCACTTTAAAGTATTATTCTTTTGATATTTTTGTGTGGTTGTATTGGATATTCATAAAATGTTTTTTTTATCATAAATCAGTTCGTATCTTATTTAGTAACCCATATCATTTTATTAAATATGAGCTTTTTTGGCATTCGGGCTATGCTCTAATTTTATTCACGTTTTGAAATAATGTTTAAATATGTATGAGCTTCTTTTTTTCCTCTCTTTGCGAGCCTATGTCTTCATACATACATTCTCTATACCTTCTCTATTTTCATTTCTTAATTTAAAATAAACATATACAATTTCAACTCTTATAATTTTCTATTATTCAAATCTTTAAGAAAATGTTAAAAAATTTATTATTACAATCAAATTTAAATATAAGATTAAAAAATTACAATTTAAAATAAATAAACTAGGAAGCATTCGAGCCAAGTATGGCACAATTCCAAGCCTTAAGGAGCCATAGCTACAACATGAATGAAGTTTCATGTTTTCAAAGATTAAAAATATAAAAAAAATAGAATCATGGAGTGTCACAACAAAAGAGTGATAATAGCCTTAAAACATTAGGAGAATTTAAACAAGAGCTAAAGTTTCTTCCCAAATGTTCATGAATAGTCATGTTTTAATTTGTTGTGTTTGCTTAGTTTAACAATGTTGATAATATAATAAATTTATAATGACAAGATTGATGATTGATTTTTCAATAATATTTGTTAAAATATTTGCATATAGACTTAGGAAAAATTTAATATTTGTTTAACGTTTAAAAAAATACTATGGGAGCCACCAGAGTTCAAACTCCCGCTGGGCCAACGAGCTCGCAAGGCTTTACGCCTTAGCTGGGCCAACGAGCTCGCAAGGCTTTACGCCTTAGCTGGGCCAACAAGCTCGCGGGTGTTCTTCCTAGGGTCGCACCAGCATCGCCGGTCACGTTAAAAAGTTTACCAGGCACATTATCTTTAAAAAAAAATACTATGGGAATTAATTCTTGTAAAATAAGAGCTGCAGAGCAGTGAAGTCTTTATAATATGTGTTTGCTTAGTTTTAGCAATGTTGATAATATAATAACTTTATTATAATCTTAAAATTTGTTAATTTTTTGGTTTAAGTTAGAGTTGACTATTTAAAAAATTATAATAAGTTTTTTACTATGGGAATTAATTCTTGTAAAAAAATATAATAAATTTTTGAGATATTTAGATTAAATTATTGAAAATATTTCATTAAAAACTAATTATTAGAGTCGACATATAAAAATAATTACACCAAATGAGTGATTCAGTGGCATTAAGGTACATAAAAATAAAATAGAGCCGAGATAGTTTTTTCAAGCCTTGATAGTTTATTAAATCAATGAAGACAGAAGTTTAATTGTTAAGGGCACTATGCAGCCATTTTTTCATTTTTTCTTGCCAAATGAATTTATGAAGTGATACAATGCTGTTATTATTTATAGAAGGTTAGATTAAATAAATTATTAAATGAATTCTTAAATATTTGAAAAAAATATAATAAATTTTTTTCTATGGGAATTAATTTTTGTGAAAAAATATAATAAGTTTTTGGTATCATTTAGATTAAATTATTGAAAATATTTCATTAAAAACTAATTATTAGAACTAACAATTAATTAGCAAAGAAAAACTTTATTTTAGTTTAATGAAAGTAAACAAATATGCAACTACACATGATTGATATACAAATATAAAAGTACTAGTGCCACATTACCTGCCTTGTAGTGTTGTAATTATAGTATGTGTTTTAGTTGTAATTATAGTTGTGTTTTAGTTTTTATTTTTTAATTCATTAGGTAAACTCAAATTTACTTTTTATCAAACCAACAAAATGGTTATTATTTATAGTTATAATATTAGTTATATTATTAATATTTATTATAACACTTAAATATATTATTTTAATTGATATTGTAGTATTATAATATAGTATAATATTAATTGATAATATTTGACTTAATTTTCTTCTTAGAATAAATATTTGTTGTATAGACAAATTAGCTTCAAATAATGTTAAACAAATAAATTTTTTTAAAGCCAATATAAATATTATAACAAAATTGTAATATTTATAGTATACTTTATAACTTCTTTTTAGTTTAATTATTAATGAAATAGTATAATTAATTAGTGATTGATAATAAACAATATTTACATTATAAATATGATAATAATATATTTATATTATTACATTATTCTAATATTTTAATATTTATATATAGTATTATATTATATTTTTAAATATATGAGCCAATGACAAGATTGATGATTGATTTTTCAATAATATTTGTTAAAATATTTGCATATAGATTTACGAAAAATTTAATATTTGTTTAATGTTTAAAAAAATACTCTCTTGTTATTATTGAAAAAGGCCAAATAATCAGAAATTAGAAATGGAGCGAAAGTGCAAAAAAAGTAGGAAGTAGATCCTAATTCGAGCGTTAGGGACGTAGAAGGAAGAGACGAAGGGAGGAAGGAAAAAAAAGAAGGCAAGGAGTCTAGGCATTCTCGATCATGGGCCAAAGAAGCAGAAAAAGAATTCCTGATGAGTAAAGTCCAAGACATAGCATCTTCAGAACCTTGGAGATCGAATGGAAGACAACAATTTTTGTGGTTTCCGGATAGAGAAATTCCTCCGAGTCATCCATGGAGAAGATGGGATAATCAGGCGCAATGAAAGAATCGAGCACAAAATAATAGAGGTCATGGATGTGATCGATGGAGACAACCCATTTTTGGAGAGGGAGGCATTGGTAAGAGATCTATAGAAGACTTAAAAAAATGGTGGCAAGAAAGATGGGGAAAGGAGTTATCCTTGAAAGCACTAGCGAATGGCTTATTCTTTATTTTATGCCCCCAGTGAAGATTAAAATGGAAATTTTTAAAGGGATTTGGATTTTGAATGGATTTTGTTTCTATTTATGTGATTGGTTTGTGGGTTTTGATCCAAAGAAGCATAAATTGGATCAAATTCAGGACTGGTATAGAATGCCTAATCTGCCATTAGAATTTTGGAATCATAAGATTCTAGAAGAAATTGGGAACTACTTGGGCAGATATATCTATGTAGAGGAGTGGAAGGACTCAATAGAAGAAGGTTCGCATGTCAGAATCTGTGTAGAAAATCGTTTCCCTGAGTAGCGCTGGAGAGAAATTGAAATCTTCATAGATTGGGGAATCCTGAGTCAACCTCTTATTTATGAACCTAAGCCTCAAGGAAATTGGGCAAGCACGTTAGGTTGGAGATCTTGGGAGTTGGATCAAGTCAAAGACAAAGGGAAGACTTTGGAGGAAGAAGAAGCTCAGGGTGAAGAATTTGGAATAGACGTGGAGAAAAAGGAAAATGGAAGGAAAGAGGTAAATAATCTTCAGTCAGAGAAAATCCCTGGTTTGGTGGAGGTTGAGAATAATCATAGGAAGGATTTTGAAGAGGATCTTGGAAAAAATGAAGAACTTGAAAAGGGTGAAGATACTCTGGAAGATGGGTTACAAAATCTTACAAGGGTGGAAGAATTCGTTAATTTTTCTGAGAACGTTATCAATACGATCATAGAAATAATTGAGGCGTTCAAACCCAACATGCAAATGGAAGATTTTGAATCCTTGTTTTAGGTAGGTAGTAAATTAGTTTAATTATCCAGGGCCATTAAGGAAGGTTCAATCAGATTAGCAGAAGAAGTTTTGGAAGAAGAGTGGATGATGCATATAGGCAAAGGGTTGGAAGATTTCAGGCTTGAAGATGAAGTTAATTCTCTGGCTCTTAAAGCCACTGGAGAAAAGAACACTCCCAGACCCTCAGAAATCTTAGGGATTCACCAAAGAGAAACTAATAAAACCTCCCCAGACTGTGGATATCATATATCCAGGGGTCGTATCCCAAATAGGGAGAAACTGAATTGGGATGGAGAGGCAAGTGGACAGTTGAAGCTACTCGACCTGTTGAAAGTAGGGAAGGGGGTCTCCCTTCCTAAACAGCAATGAGGATTATGTCATGGAATGTTAGGGGTATGAATGCCTCTAAAAAGAAGTGCATCTTAAGGCACAAACTGAAGTCAATTCAACCGGATATTTGTATGATTTAGGAAACCAAATTAGAGGAAAGTGAAAATCAAACCTTTGCCAAAAATCTGAAGCAATGGAAAATGACTAAGGTTAACTCTAGACATCCCTCTGGGGGCCTGATGACTCTATGGAGACCGCAGTCTATTCTGTTGGAAGAAGTAGCTTCCAGCAAGGGGTGGATCGCTAGTAAGGTTAGGAGTTTGGCTTCAAGCTTGAGTTTTTTTCTAATAAATGTTTATGGTTCTAATTTCCAAATTCAAAAAAAGGAGTTATGGGCTGAACTAGACCATTTGTGAGACAACAGTGTTTGGAATTTCATCATTTTGGAGGGAGATTTCAATGCTATCTTGAGAGCTGAAGATAAGTTGGGAGGGGTGGGTAGGAAAATCCAATCTCAGAAGGATTTTGAAGACTTTGTTGATTGGAATTCTTTGATTGAAATATAGTTGGGCAATGGGAATTATACTTGGAACAACAGAAGACTTGGTTTCTGTAATATTGCAGAAAAATTAGACAGGTTTTTAGTAAAAGGGGACTTAAGTAAATTTCCCTTCAGTTTGGATGGCAAGATTTTATTAGAATCTAGGTCTGATCATTTCCTAATCAGTCTTGATATCCAAGGTGAAAGGACACCAGTAAGATGTCCCTTTAAATTTGAAAATATTTGGTTTAACGATCCCTCCTTTTTGGCACTAATAGAGGATTGGTGGAAAAATTGTAATCCTAGGGGAGTTGGCTTATTCAATATTGTTACCAAGCTGAAACTTATCAAAGTAAATTTAAGACAGTGGAACAAAGACCATTTTAAGAATATCTTCGAAACTAAGAGGCAGATAGAGGCAGATATGCAGATTCTAAATGAAAAAGTCATAAAAGAAGGAATGGATAATGATTCATATAATAATGAAGTAGAATTGATGGGTAAGTTAGAGGATATTTTGGCCAAAGAAGAAGTTTATTGGAGGCAGAAATCTCGGGAGGTGTGGCTAAAGGTTGGTGATTCTAATACTAAGTTTTTCCACAATTCAACTAAGGTGCGTAGAGAGGTCAACATAATTTATACCATTAAGACAAGGGAGGGTAGGGTCACTGAGATTCTAGAAGAAATTGGTCAAGCAACGGTTGATTACTTTCAGGGTCTCCTGAATGAAGAAGAAGGTTCAGACTTACAGGCCCAACAGGAATTTTTAAGATACAATCCAAAGTTAGTAACATATGATCAGAATCTTATGTTGAATAGTAAGTTCTTAGAAGAGGAAATCAAAGAAGCTCTTTTTCAACTTGGTCTAGATAAGACCCCTAGACCCGATGGGTTCCCAGTTGCTTTCTTCCAGAAATGCTGGAGTATTATTGGTAAAGATCTAACGGCAGCCTATGAGGATTCCAGAAGGGAGAGTAAGGTTCTCAAAGAAATTACTAATACTTTTTTAGCATTGATCCCTGAGAAAGATAAGCCAAAGTCTTTTGAAGACTTTAGACCAATCTCCTTGTGTAATGTGGTTTACAAAATCCTAGCTAAAGCAATAGCTAATAGAGTCAAAAGAATTCTTACAATGCACTCGCACTCTTTCATTGAATTTTTCCTCCTTGAACTGCAGAAATGGTTGCAGACTTTCAGTTTTATATATTTTTTTTGCTTTTTGCAACATATAATGCGAGCACATTATAACGCACTTGCATCATACCAAGCATGGGACCAAAAAGCCAAAGTGGTGACCTTTTAGTCCCACAACTTGGTGTAGTCACTCGAGCTCCCTAGGTCAACAAAAATTCTTCCATTTTTCCATGTTTCATGCTTGAAGAAGGTTATTGGGAAAAAAAGTTATAGCATAGACTGAGTTACCTAAGCTTGATGAGGAGGGAAGAATAGTTTTGGATCCTAAGAAAATTCTTCAAACACACACCAAGAAGCTAAGCACAAGGGCAATCATAGAATATCTAATAAAATGGAAGAACTCTCCAGTTGAAGAAGCTATATGGGAGAATGAGGATTTTGTGCAAAAGCATCCACATTTGATCAATGCTAAGAATAAAGATTCTCTCAAGAGGGGGCATGCTATGCCCTTAATCCTATAGTGTGTATAGGGTTATGAGTAGTTAGCTTATGGCTACCTTAACTATTAATTATGATATATGATCATTATAGTCAATTATAGGTTATTAGGTCAGCCTAGGGGTTATATTTAAGTATGTAAGTCAACCTAGCTTGCTACCAAGGCCTAATTAGGTATATATAGGAGCTAGTGGTAAGTTTGTGATCGTGATATTGTGAATTGTGTTCTTGTTAGAGATATTGGAGGTTTGCCCCCTTGAAGTGGCCTGTTATTTTCAATAATTATCAAGTATTTACATCATATTTCCTATTATATTCCTTTTTGTGAAATTTATTTCATTACAACAAGAACAATGAGAAACTACCATCTATTTACTTGGATTAGTGTGGCCATGTAACAAGTAAATAGATCACCAGCTAGTTTAATTAATGACAACCTTTAAAAATAGTAACTAGTCACCAAATAAGCACAAAAGAAACAATTGATTCATGGGCAATTTTTTATCACAAGTCAACACAATAATAGGACATAAAAATGTAGGCACAAAGACAAAGATTTTGACCAAAGAAAAGACTTAGGTGTCTTCACATAAAGCTAAACAAAGTAGACCACCATTAACATAAATGAGGAGTTTGATAGAAACATGATAGAGAACCCTATTCAAAATATCTTAGATCAGTTATCAACATGAAGGGCAATAATATAATGTCCAGAGAGCCATAATAAGGTATTCTCAGATTGGGTGCCAACAAATTCATCAAGCATCTTTATGCTTCACTTGCATAGTAAAACTCTAGTCTTGTTCAATCATCTAGTGGCTTGAATGTGATCAACATATACCTAGTTTTCACCCTTTGCCTTGAAATCAACCCTCATTTTTCTTATTAGCACAACTCCTTTTCAATAATTATCCAAAAGACTAAGGTATAACAAATTCTACAAGGCACATCAATGTAGGACTAGGCCACACTAGATAGACTAAGGCAACATAGCATGACTATATCGTAGATTTGGCCACATGGTATGACCCTACCATCAGAAATACTAACTTCTTATCATCCCTATCCGATGCAGAGCATCCACCACCAATAACCCTAACTTACAATTATCAATGTATGTTTATGCATTTCCAAATATGCACACAAACTTTAATTTATAAAGTCCCCTTTTTGTTTACCATCAGCAAACATCCTCCACTGGCTTCACAAAATACCTAAACCCAAACACTGTAGCACTCACACATACAAATGCTTACCTGCCGAACCCATGGTCCCTTTGTATCTGTCGCTTCCTTTACATAGAACATACAAACTCTGACCCGTCAGCGCCGGTTACCTTCACCCGATCTATCGGTCGCCGCTTGCTCATAACCCTTTGTATCGCAGAATGTATATTCCAATATACATTCGCAATAAACATACAACTCGCAAACTGCTCTTCCGGTACCCTTACCTCCTACTGCCAGTGGTGTATTGTATCAGCAGACAAAAGAACCTTCCAACATACAATCTGCCTGATACAATTGACGGATACACAGGAACTGTATCCAACATACAAAAGATGGATACTCACAAGTGGCATAACTTGATATACATTTGCAATATATATAGAAATTGTATATTCAAACTTGTATCTCCTTAACATACATTTTCAAATGTATCTTTGACCAACCCTTGACTTCTTTGTATGCCGATAGGGATCTTGACCTTTCTCTCTCCTATGTATATGTGATAGACTTGTATATCCTCTTGTATGTTTCAACATACAACAACGATGAAACAAAAGTGATATACCCATGATATATGAAAGCGATATACACACATATTGTATATCTCGCATACAAAAGTGATATATACACAATTTGTATATTTTTGAGAACTTCATGGATTTTCACAGTTTGATCCCCGTAATCTCTAGCAATGGCCCGATCCGTTTCCTGGGTGGCTTCTCAAACTCTTTCGACCTGCACGACCTAGCACATTGCCATGCTAGGGTTCTCAACACCTCTCAACCATGAACCTGTAAACATGCATGCGAACAGAAACAGAAAACACACAACTAAAACCTAAACTATTGTACATGACCATTCCTCCGATTCGCAGAATCAACCGGGGGAATGGATAATCAAATCCATCCAGCCTCAATACAGGAAATCAATTACACAGTGAATTCAAATGCAACAGGATTTTGTTAGCTTTCAAAAAGATGCGATTATAGTACTCTGTTTTCCCACAGCACAATTCCACTGATTGATTTCAGTTACTACAAAACCTAGATGCCTTCATCCATCAAATCCTAGGGTATTTATCTAGTTACCACTGGTAGTACAGACTTGCCTCCAAGTGGCTAGGAAATCTCTCCAAGCAACTGGGAACTATAGCTGTTCAACAGACTCTAACTAACTCTAACCAACTGATCTAAAAATAGCATATCTTGGTCAAATAGACCTTATTACATTGAATGTCCAATTAGGACCTTATTGAAAACATAAACAACCTTAAAACTAACTAATTGCCTCATGGGGGCCACTGCAGGATAGGTGCTCCTACACCATACTCCCCAACAGAAAAAGAACTCATGTCCCATGAGTTAGGTTGTGGAAGAATTCCACCTTTACTCTTTGCCATCTCAGTGTTCTGACCTATTCCAACTTTATACTCTACTATCTCTTGGTTGCTCCAAGTGTTTAGAACTATAACTTGCTATCTTGCAAGTAAGCCCTCATGCCTGTCAATGTAGGCTCTATTCATACATACCCTGTGTCTGCCAGTTTGTCTTACCAGCGCCTCTGTTTGAATACCTAATTGGATAACCTTAGGAATTGCTTCTTGAACTTCTGCAATGTTCAAATCTGTCTTCCTTTCAACTTTTGTAGGACAAACAATAGTCCCAACTACAATCACATCCTTGTCTTGCCAATCAATTTGTGGCTGCTCATAAACCTGCTGTTTGGTCTATTGCTGACCTCTGTTAGTCAAAACTAATCCTTTCTTCAAACTGTTGTCCTTAACAACTTCTTTCCCTGCAGTATCCTCAACTGCCTTTATGCCTGCTACTGTAGGCACCTTCACAAACTCCTTCTTTCCCACTAAAATGATTTTTGCTGCCTTTTGAGCTGCAGCATCTTCCTGTAATGGTATCAACACAATAGTTTTCCCATCTTTCTTGATGGTGTAGGTATTTGCATACCCATCATACAATGCTCTCTTATCAAATTGCCATGGCCTACCCAACAGTAGGTGACAACATTCCATGGGCAATATGTCACACAGAATTCTATCCCGATAATCCCCAATCCGAAAATCCACATATGCATGTTCATATACCAAAAGTGATTTACTATCACTCACCCAAGATGCTTTGTAAGGGTTTTGATGTGGAATCCTTTCTAAATTTAGTTTATCCACCATTTCCTGAGATACCACATTATCTGTTGAGCTAGAATCAATTACAACCTTACATATTTTACCTTTGCTCTTGCATGTGGTCTTGAAAAGATCTCTTCTTTGCATCATATCCTTTGATGTCTTCAAGATTGTCCTTCTTAACATCAATGCTTCTCCCTCCTCCAGATACCCATAATTATCAGGAGTCTCCTTCACACTTTACTGAGTGTTTGAGCTGCTTGCACCTTGTTTATCAGCTTCTTGGATCAGATTTGCCCTCTTTTCTCCTCCTAAACTTGTTGTTTTTGTTGGACATTTGTAAAATGGATGCCCATATTCACCACAAGTGTAACACTTACCAGAAAATGTAGTAGAACCTCTACCACCTCCAAATCTGCCTCTGGTACCTTTCCATCCACCTCTGAAATCAGACTACTCTTGTCCTTTACTAGCCTCTTCTTGGTTAGACTCACCACTAGGCCTCTGGTTAGGACTTCTTCCTCTTAAACTGCCTCTAAAATTTCTGCCACCTCTTCCTCTATTCTGCTGCTCACCTTTCCTCTTCAGCTGCTCTTCAGCCCTTTAGGCCATTTGGAAACACTTGTTTACTATTTCTGGTGCTCAAATGTTGATCTCATCTTGGATGTTCATCCTTAGGCCATTCAAGTACCTGGCCACCTTCTTTGACTCTTCTTCCTATTTCTTTGATCTGAGACTGAGTTTATGAAACTCTTGTGTGTATGCATTCACATCAAGGTCTTTCTGCCTAAGGTTCTGCAGCTTCTTATACATCTGCACATCATAGTCCAGGGGTAAAAATTGTGCCTTGAGTTTGGTCTTCATCCTTTCCCAGGAGGTTATCATATTCTTCCCCTCCTTGACTCTCTCTCCTTGTTCATAGTTCCATCATGCAAGAGTAGAGCCCTGCAATTTTGCCTTTGCCAACTTAACCTTCTTATCATCAGGGATTTCTTTGTATTCGAAATGATTGTTTAATGCCTCAATCCAATCAATCACCTCTTCATCTTCCATACTTCCACTATACATAGGCAACCCATCTATGGTGTCCCTATTAATTGACTTCAATGCATTTAAGAATGCCTTCTATTCTGCTGGTATCTCCTCTGCCTTTTTACTGCTTTCAGCAATTTCTGCATTGTCTTCATTGCTGTCACTTTCAGCTTCCCTATCTTTGCTTTTGGTCTGCATGAACTCTCCCAACTTTGATTCAAGCATCTCCTCGATCAGCTTCTTAATGGCGTCCTACGACATGCTTTTGGGAGGCATCCTCTCTGCCTCTGTCTCGCTTTCTTTGTCTGATATAAACATTCACAGACCACACCAAAACGCCAATACAACTGCAGCTCCTCAGTTCTACCTGCCACCCAAATCTTTTGCTAAGCTCTGATTCCACTATGATGTAGAGCATCCACCACCAATAACCCTAACATACAATTATCAATGTATGTTTATGCATTTCCAAATATGCACACAAACTTTAATTTATAAATTCCCCTTTTTGTTTGCCATCGACAAACATCCTCCACCGGCTTCACAAAATACCTAAACCTGATCACTGTATCACTCACACATACAAATGCTTACCTGCCGAACCCGTAGTCCCTTTGTATCTATCGCTTCCTTTACATAGAACATACAAACTCTGACCCGTCGGTGCAAGTTACCTTCACCCGATCTATCGGTCACTACTTGCTCATAACCCTTTGTATCGCAGAATGTATATTCCAATATACATTCGCAATATACATACAACTCGCAACCTGCTCTTCCGATACCCTTACCTCCTACCGCCAGTGGTGTGTTGTATCAGCAGACAAAAGAACCTTCCAACATACAATCTGCTCGATACAATTGACGAATACACAGGAACTGTATCCAACATACAAAAGATGGATACTCACAAGTGGCATAACCTGATATACATTTGCAATATATACAGAAATTGTATATTCAAACTTGTATCTCCTTAACATAGATTTTCAAATATATCTTTGACCAACCCTTGACTTCTTTGTATGCCGATAGGGATCTTGACCTTTCTCTCTCCTATGTATATGTGATAGACTTGTATATCCTCCTGTATGTTTCAACATACAACAACGATGAAACAAAAGTGATATACCCATGATATACGAAAGTGATATACACACAGATTGCATATCTCGCATACAAAAGCGATATATACACAATTTGTATATTTTTTAGAACTTCACAAATTTTCACAGTTTGATCCCCGCAATCTCCAGTGATGGCCCGATCCATTTCCTAGGTGGCTTCTCAAACCCTTTCGACCTGCACGACCTAGCACATGCCATGCTAGGGTTCTCAACACCTCTCAACCACGAACCTGTAAACATGCATGCGAACAGAAACAAAAAACACACAACTAAAACCTAAACTATTGTACATGACCATTCCTCTGATTCACAAAATCAACCGGGGGAATGGATAATCAAATCCATCCAGCCTCAATATAGGAAATCAATTACACATTGAATTCAAATGCAACAGGATTTTGTTAGCTTTCAAAAAGATGTGATTACAGTACTCTGTTTTCCCACAGCACAATTCAACTGATTGATTTCAGTTACTACAAAACCTAGATGCCTTCATCCATCAAATCCCAGGGCATTTATCTAGTTACCACTGGTAGTATAGACTTGCCTCCAAGTGGCTAGGAAATCTCTCCAAGCGACTGGGAACTACAGCAGTTCAATAGACTCTAACTAACTCTAACCAACTGGTCTAAAAATAGCATATCTTGGTCAAATAGACCTTATTGAAAACATAAACAACCTTAAAACTAACTAACTACCTCATGGGGGCCACTGTAGGATAGGTGCTCCTGCACCACTATCACAATATTCTAAACTTTGTAACATATGAACAACTAAGAGCTATTAGGAAAGGATTGTTTTGTAAAACCTTTTGTTACTTCCACATGCGGATGTGAAATTTGGGATGATGAACAATTCAAATGTCCCTCCAAAGAATGTATCATCCTTTGTTGTAATGCATAAAAACTATTTTTTAGGTAGCTCTATCCTTCCAAGCTCATCCTCTACATATGGCTCTCCAGCTTCCAAACAAAAAATAGAAATAAATCAATAAATTCAACATTTTGAAATGACACTCTAATTTATTATTAGTTCTTAAGAAAGACAATATAAGAATCATATTGTCTTTTAACTTTTTATCAATCTTTTTACTACGAAACCAATTACATGTTGTAACCTTTTAAGTTAATATTTTCTTTTCATGCAAGCTATGTTGGAATGTGGATACTCTATCAAAATCTGGGGATTCTCATGGTCATTTATTAATAATAGAATTGTTACTGGAGATAGACTCCACAAGCTTGGCACTAATCCTAAGTTCAAGTGTGTGTTATGTGGAGAGCAAGAGGAAGATGTTAATCACTTATTGCTTCAATGTCCCTTCAGTATCTCATGTTGGAATGAGTGTGTAGAGAAACTCAATTGGGGCACCCCCTACCTAATTCCTTATTGAACCTATTCAAGAGCTGGACAACATTGAATCAAGATGCCAAATTTACGTGCTTATGGGAGGTCTGTCCCTCAATGCTAATATGGGGGATTTGGAAGGAGAGAAATTTCAATATTTTTAGAAAGGCCAGACATCTGATAGATAAGGTGCTAGAAGATTTGTCTTTAGCAATCGTAGAGATAGTAAATGTGAGAGTGAGGGCTACCATCTCAAGCAATACAAAATTTAGTAACTGGGACACTTTAGTTCTCAAGGAATGGAAACAACTATAGCTACTAGGGACACACTTCAATCCTATAGACAAATCAAATAATGACTTAAGATCATCAATCAAATGGTCGCCTCACACTTTGTCATTCCTAAAATTAAACACTGATCGTGCCTGTAGAGGCAATCTAGGACCTTCAAGAATTGTTTGTATTATCAAGGATTTCGATGGAAATTTAGCGGTAGTAGAGGTGACAAAAATTCTAATGTAAACAAACAATCAAGCAGAAGAATTCACCCTTCTCTATGAATTTAGATTGGCAATCTCAAATGAGGTTAAAAGCTTATGGATCAAAGGTGATTCATTGATTATAATAAATTCTCTTAAAAGAGGGAGGCCCTTAGGGATAGATTATATATTACAATAGGCTATCAACCTTCTGAGAAATTTTGAAAGGTTTTAGATCACTCACTACTATAAGAAACCAAACCAGGTGGTGGACCTACTTGCCAACATAGAAATCAACTATGTGGATATGAGTACAAGCTTTTCGTCTCACCATAACAAGGACTCAACTCGTATGGAGAGATTAATGGTGGACATGCCAATTCACTCCGTCAGAATATCTTAAAGAGGGCACAACTTGGAGTCATGTCATTCTTAATTTTCCGTCAGACATGAGTAAGGTAAAATGGTTCTCCAAAAGATCATGTCAAGGGTGCCATTGGGACAAATTTTTCTTGATGTGTGTTTAAGGACACACATGCGAACATAAATACCTCTTTGGGAGGCACATCATCCATTCAAAATAATATACTTTAATTATCCTCCGGCCTATCTATATTTATGTGCAAGGATGCCACAAGGGGTTCCCAGGTGGCTCCATCCATGCAGATTAATTCCTACGGTCTTGTCTGAGTCAAAAGATAGATCGCCTCTTCCCCAGTCTTCAGAGCATCATCAATGAGGCAAATATCATCGTCGCTACAAGGATTGTACTCCATCCCATTTCTCACTAACCTATTTAATCTCTTCATGATGACTTTGCTTTTCATTCCTCTCATGCCTTTGGACCCGTTTTCTTCGGCTCCTTCACTAGCGAGACAATCTTAATAATGGCAACTTGGAAACAAACCTACATGTTTTTCTCTCCCTCTATTTGTGGAACCCACATATATCAGCATGGTGTATACAGTCTACATGAGGGAAGTCCTCGAAATCGATTGTGACAATGTGGAGTTTACAGTCTGCCGTGTGTTGGGCAATTATCTCTTTTAGCCTGAGGAAAAACAAGTGAAGGGGTCTGAGATTGCCTCAACATTCATCTCTAGTAGTTTTGATATCTTGTAGGATTATGAATATGTGTAGGCCATAGGCTTCGGGTTAGTGCATTCATCTTTTTTAATTTGGAACGGTGGAGATCAACATTGGCGGATTACGATTTCCAAGAGGGGTCGACTCCTATCAGTGGGATTTTTGACAAATATCTTCTATAGACCTCTCATCATGCGGCTTGTGTGTACAACATCATGTAGAGAAGACTCCTGGTTGATTGTTTTAATGTTCTCACCAAAGCCCTGAAGGCACACCGCTTCCAACTCTAGAAGGGATGATAGACAGAGTTAAGGAAGTGTTTAATGCAGTGAGATTCTCCGGCATCATGCCCTAGACTTAGCAGCAAGTCCCCCACATGTACCAAGAATGATAGTATTCCCCATCCCTTTTGCTATGCCACCCCCAGATGATCCCCATGCCTCTAATTCAGACTAGGTAGTCTGATTGTGTTTTTATAATTGGTTTTTATGATCATGTTCTTGTATCTTATTTTTTTTATGTTAGTCATTCTTATTACTACTCGTAGGTGGTCTCGCCCTTTCAAATGTGAAGTCCAGGTATAAAATCCTTGTTTTTTGAAATCTTGCTTTTTTAATATAGTATAAGTAATTGGCCACCTTTCTTCAAAAACAAAAAAAATTCTTTTCATTAATTTCAAACTTTTTCATTTAAAGTATGAATTTCTATTAGGCCAAGTAGTTTGGGGGTCTTACTGACCCTTTAAGATAATAAATGTTATTCATAAATTGTTAAACACTTTTATTTTTCATAGTTTACTCAGTAAGGGGAAGTGAATGTAAAGAAGATGAAATTTTATTCCGTAGTTCTGTAGATTGATGTTTCCTTGAGCAGTAAACGCACAGGCACAACATTCTTTACTAGAAGTTGCACGAAATTTATTCACAATAGAATAACGGATAGGGTGTATAATTTATCTCATCTGCAAAATTGAAATGCAGGAATATTTAGAAAGAAGATATTTTTAATTGTATATGATTAGGGTATATCAATTTGAAATCATAAATTTTGTGTTCCACGAAAGATACTGGGAAATAACTTGTAGAAATATTGAGAAACGAATCTAACAAGAAACCTTCTAGTGCCCTTTTTAATGTGTTTATTGCATTAAGTTGGATACCAATTTAAAAAACTAAATGAAATTATAGGTGGTAAGCAGTGGCAGTGGTTCCCAGTTGTCGCTCCTCTATAAAAGAAATCCGCATTGTTTTTATTTAGATTAAAACAATAAAAAAAATTGTGATTACATTCCACTAATATAAATTTGTAAAATTTTTAAATTTAAAGATAAATCCATAAAATCATAAAAATAAATAAACATTAGTAAATATATTAAATTTTATATATTAAATATATTAATAATTAAAAATCTAAATTAATTATTTTAATATATTAATTTTTTATGCATTCATTTCATGTGGGCTTCACTTTAAAGTATTATTCTTTTGATATTTTTGTGTGGTTGTATTGGATATTCATAAAATGTTTTTTATCATAAATGAGTTCGTATCTTATTTAGTAACCCATATCATTTTATTAAATATGAGCTTTTTTGGCATTCGGGCTATGCTCTAATTTTATTCACCTTTTGAAATAATGTTTAAATATGTATGAGCTTTTTTTCCCTCTTTGCTAGCCTATGTCTTCATATATACATTCTCTATACCTTCTCTATTTTCATTTCTTAATTTAAAATAAACATATACAATTTCAACTCTTATAATTTTCTATTATTCAAATCTTTAAGAAAATGTTAAAAAATTTATTATTACAAAAGAGTGACAATAGCCTTAAAACATTGGGAGAATTTAAACAAGAGCTGCAAGTAGTGAAGTTTCTCCCAAAATGTTCATGAATAGTCATGTTTTAATTTGTTGTGTTTGCTTAGTTTAAAAATGTTGATAATATAATAACTTTATAATGACAAGATTGATGATTGATTTTTCAATAATATTTGTTAAAATATTTGCATATAGACTTAGGAAAAATTTAATATTTGTTTAACATTTAAAAAAATACTATGGGAGCCACCAGAGTTCAAACCCCGCTGGGGGAGCTCGCAAGGCTTTACGCTTTCGCTGGGCCAACGAGCTTGCGGGTGTTCTTCCTAAGGGATGAGGTCCCCCAGTTGTGGCCTCACCACTGGGCAAAAGCGGGCAAAAGCATTCACGTGAAGCTGGAGGGCATGTCACCAGCGTCGCCGGTCACGTTAAAAAGTTTACCAGTCACATTATCTTTTAAAAAAAAATACTATGGGAATTAATTCTTGTAAAATAAGAGCTACAGAGCAGTGAAGTCTTTATAATATTTGTTTTCTTAGTTTTAGCAATGTTGATAAAATAATAACTTTATAATAATCTTGAAATTTGTTAATTTTTTGGTTTAAGTTAGAGTTGACTATTTAAAAAATTATAATAAGTTTTTTACTATGGGAATTAATTCTTGTAAAAAAATATAATAAGTTTTTGAGATATTTAGATTAAATTATTGAAAATATTTCATTAAAAACTAATTATTAGAGTTGACATATAAAAATAATTACACCAAATGAATGATTTAGTGGCATTAAGGTACATAAAAATAAAATAGAGCCGAGATAGTTTTTTTAAGCCTTGATAGTTTATTAAATCAATGAAGAGAGAAGTTTAATTGTTAAGGGCACTATGCAGCCATTTTTTTGTTTTTTCTTGCCAAATGAATATATAAAGTGATATAATGCTGTTATTATTTATAGAAGGTTAGATTAAATAAATTATTAAATAAATTCTTCAATCTTTAAAAGTGACAAGAAAAAAATATAATAAATTTTTTTCTATGGGAATTAATTCTTGTGAAAAAATATAATAAGTTTTTGGTATCATTTAGATTAAATTATTGAAAATATTTCATTAAAAACTAATTATTAGAACTAACAATTAATTAGCAAAGAAAAACTTTATTTTAGTTTAATGAAAGTAAACAAATATGCAACTACACATGATTGATATGCAAATATAAAAGTACTAGTGCCACATTCAGTGTTGTAATTATAGTATGTGTTTTAGTTGTAATTATAGTTGTGTTTTAGTTTTAATTTTTTTAAATCATAGGTAAACCTCAAATTTACTTTTTGTCAAACCAACAAAATGGTTATTATTTATAGTTATAATATTAGTTATATTATTAATATTTATTATAACACTTAAATATATTATTTTAATTGATATTATAGTATTATAATATAGTATAATATTAATTGATAATATTTGACTTAATTTTCTTCTTAGAATAAATATTTGTTGTATAGACAAATTAGCTTCAAATAATGTTAAACAAATAAATTTTTTTAAAGCCAATATAAATATTATAACAAAATTGTAATATTTATAGTATACTTTATAACTTTTTTTTAGTTTAAATATTAATGAAATAGTATAATTAATTAGTGATTGATAATAAACAATATTTATATTATAAATATGATAATAATATATTTATAATATTACATTATTCTAATATTCTAATATTTTTATATAGTATTATATTATATTTTTAAAAATATGAGCCAATGATAAGATTGATGATTGATTTTTTAATAATATTTGTTAAAATATTTGCATATAGATTTAGGAAAAATTTAATATTTGTTTAATGTTTAAAAAAATACTCTCTTGTTATTATCGAAAAAGGCCAAATAATTAGAAATTAGAAATGGAGCGAAAGTGCAAAAAAAAAAGGAAGTAGATCCTAATTCGAGCGTTAGGGACGCAGACGGAAGAGACGAAGAGAGGAAGGAAAAAAAAGAAGGCAAGGAGTCTGGGCATTCTCGATCATGGGCCAAAGAAGCAGATAAAGAATTCCTGATGAGTAAAGTCCAGGACAGAGCATCTTCAGAACCTTGGAGATCAAATGGAAGACAACAGTTTTTGTGGTTTCCGGATAGAGAAATTCCTCCGAGTCATCCATGGAGAAGATGGGATAATCAGGTACAACAAAAGAATCGAGGGTGAAATAATAGAGGTTAGGGGCGTGATCGATGGAGACAACCCATTTTTGGAGAGGGAGGCATTGGTAAGAGATCTATAGAAGACTTAAAAAAATCGTGGCGGGAAAGATGGGGAAAGGAGTTATCCTTGAAAGCCCTAGTGAATGGCTTATTCTTTGTTTTATGCCCCCAGTGAAGATTAAAAAGGAAATTTTAAAAGGGATTTGGATTTTGAATGGATTTGGTTTCTATTTATGTAATTGGTTTGTGGGTTTTGATCCAAAGAAGCATAAATTGGATCGAATTCAGGACTGGTATAAAATGCCTAATTTGTCGTTAGAATTATGGAATCATAAGATTCTAGAAGAAATTGGGAACTACTTGGGCAGATATATCTGTGTAGCGGAGTGGAAGGACTCAATAGAAGAAGGTTCGCATGTCAGAATCTATGTAGAAATCATTTCCTTGAGCAGCACTGGAGAGAAATTGAAATCTTCACAGATTGGGGAATCCTGAGTCAACCTCTTATTTATGAACCTAAGCCTCAAGGAAATTGGGTAAGCACATTAGGTTGGAGATCTTGGGAGTTGGATCAAGTCAAAGACAAAGGGAAGACTTTGGAGGAAGAAGAAGCTCAGGGTGAAGAATTTGGAATAGACGTGGAGAAAAAGGAAAATGGAAGGAAAGAGGTAAATAATCTTCAGTCAGAGAAAATCCCTAGTTTGGTGGAGGTCGAGAATAATAATAGGAAGGATTTTGAAGAGGATCTTGGAAAAAATGAAGAACTTGAAAAGGGTGAAGATACTCTGGAAGACAGGTTACGAAATCTTACAAGGGTGGAAGAATTCATTAATTTTTCCCAGAACATTAACAATAAGATCACAGAAATAATCGAGGCGATCAAACCCAACATGCAAATGGAAGATTTTGAATCCTTGTTTGAGATAGGGAGTAAATTAGTTCAATTATCTAGGGCCATTAAGGAAGGTTCAATCAGATCAGCAGAAGAAGTTTTGGAAGAAGAGTGGATGATGAAGATGAAGTTAATTCTCTGGCTCTTAAAGCCACTGGAGAAAAGAACACTCCCAGATCCTCAGAAATCTTAGGGATTGACCAAAGAGAAACTAATAAAACCTCCCCAAACTGTGGAGATCATAAATCCAGGGGCCGTATCCCAAATAGGGAGAAACTGAAGTGGGATGGAGAGGCAAGTGGACAGTTGAAGCTACTCGACCTGTTGAAAGTAGGGAAGGGGGTCTCCCTTCCTGAACAGCAATGAGGATTACGTCATGGAATGTTAGGGGTATGAATGCCCCTAAAAAGAAGTGCCTCTTAAGGCACAAACTGAAGTCAATTCAACCGGATATTTGTATGATTTAGGAAACCAAATTAGAGGAAAGTGAAAATCAAACCTTTGCCAAAAATTTGAAGCAATGGAAAATGACTAAGGTTAACTCTAGACGTCCCTTTGGGGGCCTAGTGACTCTATGGAGATCGCAGTCTATTCTGTTGGAAGAAGTAGCTTCCAACAAGGGGTGGACTGCTAGTAAGGTTAGGAGTTTGGCTTCAAGCTTGGGTTTTTTTCTAATAAATGTTTATGGTTCTAATTTTCAAATTCAAAAAAGGAGTTGTGGGCTGAACTAGACCATTTGTGAGACAATAGTGTTTGGGATTTCATCATTTTGGAGGGAGATTTCAATGCTATCTTGAGAGCTGAAGATAAGTTGGGAGGTGTGGGTAGGAAAATTCAATCTCAGAAGGATTTTGAAGACTTTGTTGATTGGAATTCTTTGATTGAAATACAGTTGGGCAATGGGAATTATACTTGGAACAATAGCAGACTTGGTTTTTGTAATATTGTAGAAAAATTAGACAGGTTTTTAGTAAAAGGGGACTTTTAAGTAAATTTCCCTTCAGTTTGGATAGCAAGATTTTATTGGAATCTAAGTCTGATCATTTCCTAATTAGTCTTGATATCTAGGGTGAAAGGAGACCAGTAAGATGTCCCTTTAAATTTAAAAATATTTGGATTAATGATCCCTCCTTTCTAGCACTAATAGAGGATTGGTGAAAAAATTGTAATCCTAGGGGAGTTGGCTTATTCAATATTGTTACCAAGCTGAAACTTATCAAAGTAAATTTAAGACAGTTGAACAAAGACCATTTTAAGAATATCTTTGAAACTAAGAGGCAGATAGAGGCAGATATGCAGATTCTAAATGAAAAAGTCATAAAAGAAGGAATGGATAATGATTCATATAATAATGAAGTAGAATTGATGGGTAAGTTAGAGGATATTTTGGCCAAAGAAGAAGTTTATTGGAGGCAGAAATCTCAGGAGGTGTGGCTAAAGGTTGGTGATTCTAATACTAAGTTTTTCTGCAATTCAACTAAGGTATGTAGAGAGGTCAACATAATTTCTGCCATTAAGACAAGGGAGGGTAGGGTCACTGAGATTCTGGAATAAATTGGTCAAGCAACGGTTGATTACTTTCAGGGTCTCCTGAATGAAGAAGAAGGTTCAGACTTATAGGCCCAATAGGAATTTTTAAGATACAATCCAAAGTTAGTAACATAAGATCAGAATCTTATGCTAAATATTAAGTTCTTAGAAGAGGAAATCAAAGAAGCTCTTTTTCAACTTGGTCTGGATAAGACCCCTGGACCTGATGGGTTCCTAGCTGCTTTCTTCTAGAAATGCTGGAGTATTGTTGGTAAAGATCTAACGGCAGCCTATGAGGATTCCAGAAGGGAGAGTAAGGTTCTCAAAGAAATTACTAATACTTTTTTAGCATTGATCCCGAAGAAAGATAAGCCAAAGTCTTTTGAAGACTTCAGACCAATCTCCTTGTGTAATGTGGTTTAGAAAATCCTGGCTAAAGCAATAGCTAATAGAGTCAAAAGAATTCTTCTAGATATTATAGTTGAGGAATAGACTGGTTTTGTTCTAGAAAGGTCTATTTTGGATGAAGTAATAATAGCCTAGGAGGCTATTCATTCGGTGCAAAAAAACAAATTCCCCCCTATGCTGGTTAAATTGGACATCCGTAAGGCATATGACAAAGTGAACTAGAGATTTTTGTTTAAAATTCTAGAGGCCTTTGGTTTCCAGCAAGAGTGGCTAAATTAGATTTTTGAGTGGATTTCAAGCCCAAGGTTTTCAGTTCAAGGGGATTAAGGCAGGGAGATCACATTTCTCCCTTTCTTTTCATTATCATGGCTGATGCCTTGGGAAGATTCATTTCAAAATCTTGTTAGGAGGGGCAAATTACAGGCATTGAAATCACAAGAAATATGCCAAGATTCTCTCATCAACAATTCACAGATGATACTCTTCTTTTTGGGGCTACCCAGGAAGGGGAGGCTCTAAGGTTTAAAAGGATTTTGGATTTATACTCAAAAGCTTCAGGACAGGAAGTTAGCAAAGTGAAATTGGAAGTGTTCTTTTTTAATTCCCCTCCCGGTAGAGAGGAAAGAATTTTAAGGATTCTGTCCTTTGGGAAAGTATCACTCCCTTGCAAATACCTTGGGCTGCCCTTGGTCAAAGGTATCCTCCCTGGTAATTCTTGGGATCCTCTTCTTGAAAAGATTAAGACTAGATTAGAGTCCTAGAAGAGCAAGTGGCTTTCGTGGGCAAGGAGACTAACTCTTATCAAAGCAGTTTTAGCAGCTATGCCCATCTATATGATGTCTTGTTTACCTCTGGCAAGTAAAATCAATAAGGAGTTAATTTAGTTGATGAGAAACTTTTTTTGGAAAGGATCTTCGAAATAGTTCAAATTCCTACTTGTTAAATGGAAACAAGTTTTTGAACAGAAGGGAAAGGACGGGGCTGGGATTAAAGACTTGCTCAGGCAGAATCAAGCTCTTGGCACTAAGTTGGTTTGGTTGATTCATGATAAGCCAAATCTCAAATGGGTAGGGTTATTAAAGAACAAATATTTAGATAAGGAAGAACATAGTATCTTCACTTCTAGATAGCTACCAGGTGGATCTAGGATTTGGAACTTTATCAAGAAGAGCAAGAATTTAATAGTCAACCACCTTACCTGGGAGGTCAAGGAAGGTTGGGAAGCCAGGTTCTGGGAGGATTCTTGGGAGGGGTTCCCAGCTCTAGCAAGAATTGAGGACTTGGCTCCCATTATGAATGTCACCAATATTGAGTGGGGAAACAAGGTTTGCAATTACCTCTCCTTTCCTTCAGTAGTTAGTGACCTTCCCACTTGGAAAAGTGTGCGGGGTATGGGTTTAGATTTTGGCTTGGTAGTAAAGTTTGAAGAAGAGATGGCCAAGTGTACCATCAGTTTTAGAAGGGGCAGGGATAGGTTGAGATGGAATGCCTCAGCGTCTCGGTCAAAGAAGGATACAGGGCTCTAGTGGACACAAATGATTCCCGAGGCTTGATACCTTCTAAGCTCTACTGGAACAAACAATGTCTTACTAAGGCAAGTGTCTTTGCGTGGATGGTGGCCCAAGGTAAGGCTTTAACAACAGATAGATTGAGAAGGTTGGGATTTGTGAGTCCTTTGAGATGCACACTCTATAGAGAAGCAGAGGAAGATGGAGATCATTTATTCCTTCATTGCCCCTTCACCATTAGAGGTTGGTAGTGGCTTTGTAATAGGTTTCAGTGGAGTATAGCGCCTCCCAGTAATCTGTTGCAATGGTTGATAGCCTGGCCCCTCTTGTATCACAAAGCAATGTTTGGGGGTCTGTGGGTCTCAGCACCCTCCATTTTTATTTGAGAGTTTTGGAAAGAACTCAATAGGAGAATTTTTTAGGAAAAAGAAATGCCATGGTAATCTCTTCTTAGCAAAGTTGAAATGAGCATAGTGGAAGTAGTAAACTCCAAATTAGCAGATAGAGATCCAGCTCATCTCTTCTTTACAAGTTGGGATGCAGAGATGATGAAAAGATGGCAGGGGCTCTCTCTGGCTCTTCAGGTTGGAGAAGGAGGTATCAAAACTAAGGAAGCGAGAAAAACTATTCGATGGTCCCACCCAGAGGTCGGTTGGATGAAACTAAATTTCGAATGAGCTTCGCGAGGTAACACAGGTCCTTCTGGGGTAGGGTGTATTATCAAGAATTTAGAGGGAAAAGCGGTGGCAAAGCTAGTTGTTCCTCTCAGAATTGGTACCAACAATGAGGCAGAGATTCAGGCTTTAATCCTAGGTGTAAGGTTGTGTAAGGATCTCAAAATTAGAAATCTAGAGATAGAAGGGGACTCAATGATTGTCATCAATGGGTTAAGAAGTAAGAGATTAGTAAACTGGAGACTTCAAGCTAAATTGGATAAGGCTCTTTCCTTGTTAGAAGGCTTTGATAGAGTCACATTTAATCATATTTTGAGAGAAGGAAACCAAGAAGTAGATAGGTTGTCCAACATTGGGGTAGATGGGTTCTCAGTTAAAGAAATCATTTCCATAGAAGGACCTACTCCAGCTTAAGTAAGGCTTGTGTGGGAGGTTGAGAGGGAACCTTGCCACCTCAGCATGGGTGGCAAGGCCGAGGCAGAGGAGTCAGGTAATCATTATTTGTAATCGTTTCAAGATGGCACGAGCATAGGGGACGTCGACATTAATTTCCTCAAGTGCCAAGCCTTGGTAGTAGCTGGTAATCATTCTCAGGAATGCCTTCGAGATACTTCGGTGGGCAGATTGGGAGAAGGATATTAGGGATGGCGGTATCTCCATTTCATAATTTATTTTTCTATCTGTTGTCAAATGCCTTCTCACTTCATTGCGATAATCTTGGTAGAGTCCACCCGCTGTGTGGGGATGGATACCACAATTAGAATGATCAGTAGCAAGAGGCAAATGGCCTTCATTGGTAGTATCACCAACCTCAGACTTCAGAGGATGCTTCGCAGGTCAGATGATCTAATGGTGGGGGCTGTTAGAATGATCCTAGGTAGAGACTTTATGGAGAATGATGCAAGATACTGGGTGGATACAGACATCTCTTCAATGGTCTTAGCAATCCTTCTGGAATTAGATACGGTGAAGGCAGAGGCAAAATCCATTATGAGAGGCATTTTCAATCCAGAACACTTAGGGGATTTGGAAATGGCCTTGCAGGTAGCTAGCACTGGTATTGGAATACCTTGTCCAAAGGATTGGAGTCTTCTCGATGATCCTGGAGCAATGATTAAACTATATCCATTTATTTTGGACGTCAAAGGATTCGATCTTGTGGTGTTGAAGGAGTAGGTGACGGTTGCGGTGGATTACATCAAAAGGGTTCTGGGCTTGGCTGCAGTCGAAGGTTTCTAGTGGGTGGAGGATTTCAGCCTGAAGCTAGGTGAATATGATAATTAAGTAGATACAATGAATAACTGTGGCTTCATTTTGTATAGTAGAAGCCAAGAAATAGCCAGTCTTAGTTTGTCTATAGTCTCCTATGGTTGTTAGTAGTATTGACCCTACGTGGTCTTCTTATACAAGCTCTTAGTCTGTAAAGGGAGTTAGGTCTGAACATACTGCTAGCCATGAAAAGGCTGAGGAATTGTATCTTTTTGGCAAAACTTTTTAATATAGATTATCTATTATGAATCAAAAAAAAAAAAAAACTCTCTTGTCATTTATTATAGTATTATAATATAATATAATATAAATTGATAATATTTGACTTAATTTTATTATTAGAATAAATATTTGTTGTATAGACAAATTGGATTCAAATAATGTTATACAAATAATTTTTTTAAAGCCAATATAAATATTATAACAAAATTGTAATATTTATATAAAGAAATAGTATAATTAATTATTGATTGATAATAAACAATGTTTATATTATAAATATGATAATAATATATTTATATTATTACATTATTCTAATATTCTAATATTTTTATATAGTATTATATTATATTTTTGTTTTTATATAATATTATAGTATATTTTTAAAAATCTGAGCCAATGACAAGATTGATGATTGATTTTTCAATAATATTTGTTAAAATATTTGCATATAGACTTAGGAAAAATTTAATATTTGTTTAACGTTTTAAAAAATACTCTCTTTCATTGGTTTATTTTGGATAGAATAATTACTAGATAATAAAAAGTCTACCACTCCCTTTCCATAAGCTGATATTACCACCATTATTGTAATAGATGCACATTAATTGTCCTTATCATGTAAAAGTTTTCTCCAGTTAAATTAAAGAAAATAATTTTTCAATTTTGTTATAATATTTGCATCTATACAATAGCAATAACTATTTAATATTTTTTAAATAGAAAAACTATTTAAGTTCTCATTGGTTGCAAAAAGAATTATTAGTAACTAGTTAAGAACAGGCCTCGCCTATAGTTTCCTTGGCAGAAACTAAAAATATAGAACCGCAGAGCATGAAAAGGCTATTATTAGTTTTATATTGCTGCCTTCCTACACATATCTATCGTTATTATTATCATTTTATATGGCTTCTTGCAAAGTCTGCCACTCCCTTTCCATAAGCCGATATTACCGCCATTATTGTAATGGATGCACATTAATCGCCCTTATCATGTAAAAGTTTTCTCCAATTAGATTAAAGAAAATAATTTTTCAATTTTGTTATAATATTTGCATCTATACAATAGCAATAACTATTTAATATTTTTTAAATAGAAAAACTATTTAAGTTCTCATTGGTTGCAAAAAGAATTATTAATAACTAGTTAAGAACAGGCCTCGCCTATAGTTTCCTTGGCAGAAACTAAAAATATAGAACCGCGGAGCATGAAAAGGTTATTATTAGTTTTATATTGCTGCCTTCCTACACATATCTATCGTTATTATTATCATTTTATATGGCTTCTTGCATAACACCTATATGAATATTTAGTTTTATATTGCTGCCTACCTACATATCATTTTTTATGGCTGCTTATATCAATATGTAGATTGAAAAGACAATCTGTAAACTATCTGCTGTTTGTGTGTACATTTTTATTATATAAGAAGTTTTAAATCATTTATGCGGGACCAATAATTCAACTTAAATAGAGGTCTTCTCTTAGGAACAATTGTGATAACATGAATCCACATATCCTTGTCATCTTGAACTTAACACAAATCTAGGTCAATTTTATTCTGGGCTTTGTGCCTAAATACACAATTGTTTGAAAATTCATGTTCTCATAGTTGCTAAATCCACCAAATTAACATAGTGAAGTTTGGACCTAGGATTGCTTCATAATCAAATTTGAAGATCCTTGGCATCCAAATATCTAACATGTTTGTCCCTAGGGTCTTGTAGACTCATCTATATGATTAGATTTTGGTTTACTAGTGATTTTAAGTCCACTATTACATAATCTTCATGTTTGGATTCAAGTAAAGAACTCATAGAGAATTAAGTGTTACTATGTGATTAGCCTATTTCATGCCTACCACCATGACCTATTCTCTACATTACACATAAACTATGACTTGATTAAAATTTAACAACTTATCCATGTTTTAAAATCTATTTTGAGGCCCATTTAAGTTCAAAATGATTGGATTGGCTAGAGTGAACAATATTTATTTAAATGGGACTTAGAAGTTGATTATAGAACTAAATGAAGAACATGATTGGGTTGCCTTAATATTATATGAATGGGATGGTAGATAACCAATCAGACACAAACATGCTTATAACATTCAATTAGCACCATATATTAGAGAAGGTGGAATTACATATACATGATTTGAATATAAATGTTATCCTACAAAATTGAATGTGACAAGATCCTCTATTCTTATGGCAATGGACTTGAAGCTATCCAAGCCTTTATTTTTCAAGTCTTCATGTTGGAAGTAGATGATAATGCAAGTGGATAAGTTTATTGATTTTCTCTAATCTGAAATGATCAGGTTTCTAATTGATACTCATGATTATAGATTATCCTATACCATTTATTAGCTCATCTACCCATAATGATCAAGCTTGTTGCCTCTAGGACCCAAATACTTCTATAAAAGGAGGATTATTTGTCATTTGAGGTAGCTATAAAAATCATTTTTATTAAGTTATGTTGTTTCAAAACTCTATCTTGTAGTTCCACTATGTGAGACAAATCGATGCATTAAAAGATTAATAGATAAGTTTCTTTGAAATGTCAAGTACTGTTGAAAGGCATCATTATTGGAACAAGAGTATAACAAGTCAGCTCATCGTTACACAGAAGAGGAGGTCAACAGAAATTGCTACGGTCATAGTATTTAATATAGAAATATTGAGTAGAATGGGTGATCTATTTCCAGTTGGCGTTGCTTGCCCCACAAGCTGCGGGAAATCACTGAGAAGGCAGGCATCTGCTAAGTGCTTATTCAACCTATACAATGAATATGTGACACTTCATACACACTGAGAAGGCAGGCATCTGCTAAGTGCTTATTCAAGAAGTCATGTTTCTCTGCCAGCAATTGGGTCGCATGGCAATGGTGATCGTATTTGACTCAAAGTCGACAGTAATGATAACATCTTAATATATGTTTTTTTTTTTTCCGGGACAGAAGCGGACGTAGCAGGCGGGAAAACAGAAAAACGGCGGATTTTTAAGCAAACTATTTTGCCGCTCTTTTTTTCCCGGACGGAAGCGGACGTAGCAAGCCGGAAAACAGGAAAAACGGCGGATTTTAAAGCAACCTAACAGCCAGTACGACGATTTTCCGAGAAGCCTATCGGCTAATTAAATCATAGATCAAAGCTTGTCAAATATAAGGGTCTTGAGCTTTTATTTTTTCATATCTGTTGTCTTGTTTTCCAAACAATACAACGGCATTTGATACTTAAAATTTAACAGAAATGTAGTTCTTTACTCGTTTGTCAGTCCACAGTTGGCAATGCTATTTTCCTATAATTTGGTGTTTTGTCATACACCAGTGTTGGTATTGTAATGTGAATAAATGCAAAATTTAAATGTAGTATATAAATGTGGGCATCAAAGATCTATTTGCAAATATCTAGAATTTTCGTCTTCTTGTTGACCTAGAAATTCAACTAATTTACTATGGGGAAGCGATCTTGTAACTCACCATAATGATTTGACACTTCACAAATGGTTGTATTTACAAACACCTTTTGAGAATTTGTTGAATCACAAGGTTCATATTCTCCTAGGTTAAATCCCTAGCAGACCTAGGATGATGTGCTATAATAAATTTGCTATGGTGCTTTCATAAATACTCTATCAATCAAACCCTAATGTGCTCTAATGAATACTCTAATAAATCTACTATGGTGCTCTCATAAATACTCTATTAATCAAACCCTAATGAGATCTAATAAATTTTTCTAATAAATTTGCTATGGTGCTCTCATAAATACTCTATCAATCAAACCCTAACATGCTCCGTTTGATAACTCCTAGACATCTTTTTCAAAGGAATAAGGGAATGAATTGAAAAACGACCAAGATTACAAGTTAATAACATGTGTGTTAAGTCAACTCTCAATGGCTAGTAAAAATCGTCACCAATAAGTACATTTGAATTTGAATTTAAAAAAAAGAAATGGATTAAATCCACAAATGTATAAGTGTTTAGATTTTCACAGTCCATAATATTAGATTTGAATGCTTTTAGATTTAACTATGTAATACTTATAATTCTATGTTTCAGGATTTAACTGTGTGCTAGTTTTTTCCTCAACGTTTTGGATCACACTCCATGATCCATCATCAAGAGAGTAGAGAGCAAGAGAATAAAAAAACATATATTCTCTTGCTCTCTACTCTCCTGATGATGGATCATGGAGTGTGATCTGAAACGTTCATGAAAAAACTAGCACACGGTTAAATCTTGAAACATAGAAGTACAATATTATGGACTAGAAATTTGATGTCTACTATGTAATACTTTTTTTTTTCCAATTGATGTTTCAGAGAGATCTATCATCTGAATATAGAACCCAAAAAAACAACGTAAAATGGTAAATTGCAAACCGCAGCTAACCCAACTAATAAACTTTCATTATTACAATTATATAAATCTAATAGTACAATTATATAAATCTAATAAAATAATGTAAAACTGTTATAACGAATTGTTGTGTAATTATGAATGAAATTAACATGGAATGGTTAACTTGTGGTGCAATAGTGTAAAAATTGGCTAGCCAAAGTATGTGATGATTATCGATTGGGTATTGTAGGGGTTTGACAATAATCACTTGGAATTCATCACACGCACCACGCTTCTACAAAGGTGCCACATAATGTGGCCAATGCTTTGGCAGTGATTCGAAATTTCGTCGTTGTTCTCTTAAAAACTGTGTCATATTATGTCGTATGTTCTTTTTGGTCCTTCCCGTAAGGACGGTGATATTTAGATTCGTGACAATTTTTACTCAGGTCTCTGAGAAGCCCACGCAATCTTCTGAGCTGAGAATAAAATCTAGTCATGAGAAAAAAGACAAAGCCTCGTAGGTGTCCAGACCTTCGTAAGTTCACACTGGAAGAGTTCTATGAGGGCTACCGTTATTTTTTTCATTCAGATCCGGAATTTCCTCTCGAATCAATACTTTGTCTCTATTCTCTCAATTCAGTGAAAGAGGATTCAAATGGTGAAGAACATTACAATCAATTGCAAGGGCCTCCTGTTGCACAGATTTCAGATTTGGCTAACCCAAATCTGGAATATCCTCTCCAATCAATAACTTTTCTCAATGCAGTGAAAGAGCATCCAGATGGTAAAGAATATTACAATCAATTGCAAGGGCTTCCTATTACAGAGATTTCAGATTTGGCTAACCCAAATCAGGAATATCCTCTCCAATCAATAACTTTTCTCAATGCAGTGAAAGAGCATCCAGATGGTAAAGAACATTACAATCAATTGCAAGGGCCTCCTATTGCAGAGATTTCAGATTTGGCTAACCCAAATCAGGAATCTCCTCTCCAATCAATAACTTCTCTCAATGCAGTGAAAGAGCATCAAGATGGTAAAGAACATTACAATCAATTGCAAGGGCCTCCTGTTGCAGAGATTTCAGATTTTGCTAACCCAGAAAGATTGATGGGTTGTATCAGTAACAGGTTAAAGTATATTTTATGCTTTCTATTAGCTGATTCAAATTCATCTCTTTGCATATTTTTGTGTTCTGCTTTTCTTTATCTTATACAAAAGAAAAGGGTGATATTTTACAGATTTAGGGTTTTATTAGGTCATTTATTTAAAACAATGCTATACTTCTGTATTGACTGGTGATTATTTCTTTTTACAGGGTGATATTTTACAGATTTAGGGTAATATTAGGTCATTTATTCAAAACAATGCTAAACTTCTGTATTAATTAGTGATTATTTCTTTTTACAGCCCGGATAGTCAGGTTAAGAATCACAACGCAGGTATATCATCCTTCTCTTTTTTAATTTTAAAAGTGTCTGTTATGTCTTTTGGTTTGGCTACTGTACTTCTAATAGATGTGTTTCTTGGGTTTGTGCTCTAAATGTAATAGAGGTGTGAGATATCCCACTCCCTAAAGGGTAATGATTTTCTATTACCTGAGTACTGGTTTTTTAAATCTTTTATTTTAGGTCACTATATAGAGTACTCCTAATTGATGTGTTTCTCTGCTTGGGTTTGTGCTCTAAATGTAAAAGAGGTGTGAGATATCCCACTCTATTTTAGGTCACTATTTATTGGATAGAAATGAAATTTGTGCAGATGAAAATGGAGGAGTAGAGAATGCTAAGCAGCCTCCTCATTATCGGATAAGGAAGATAGGAAACACTCCCAGATCTGTAAGGGATTATCTGAGATTTGCAAGAAGCGGGTTTAAAAGTCACCTTCGCCAATACAATGCATGTATGTAACGCTTACATTTCATTACATATTCTGTCTTGTCTTTCCTTTAACAGTAATGTATGTTCACTTTAAAAGCAGAAGAAACAAAGGAGATGGCTCAAGAAGAATAGAGGCGTAGAAGTCTGTCAGGAATGTCTGGTCATAAAGATTCATTTAAAACGCACAGTTTTGTTGAAAATTTTGGACACAAGAGCTAGTGAGAACTGCTCTGTTGCTATATGTTAATTTAAGACTTGATTTTGTATGCTGGACAAAGGATTTGATACATATATGTGATTTTAAACCTTTTCGAAGTTAAATATTTTATTTATGACCGCCTATATGCTAACAGCTAAATGTTATTGAAAAGAAATCATCATCTCTCTTCGTTACTGCTCGATCATGATATCTAACTTCGATGTTTTAATTACTAGTTGGTGAGATGTAATTGCATATATATATATATAGTTGGTGAGATGTAATTGCATATATATATATATATATATATATATATATATATATATATATATATATATATATATATATATATATATTAAAACAAATTAATGTGTATTCTATATATATTGGTAACGGTGAAATTTGTACACCTGTTATTTTCCATTTAGTTTTGTGTTTATTTAGAGGAAACCTGTTGATATATGTATATATGGACAAATAATGCAACTTATTGTGAAGTTGGGCTCATTCTAATAATCTTTTATTCATTTGTATTTATACATATGCTTCTATATATTGACCTTATCCTAGGGTTTATTACACTCACTTATACACCTACCTCTATATAGCAATTAGCTAATTGGATATGACCATTTGCCCAAGTAAGATCATTTTAGTGGGCATGAGGTTGATCTAGTCATACACTTGGAGCTTTCTTTTTTAAAATTCAAAATTAAAATTTAGTTAAATAACCTCCTTTATTTTCCCTCTTTGAGCTGACCAAGTACACATTTGGTGAAATTTGATGCTCTATATTGACATTCAATGCATTCTTTCTAATCATCCAAACATCATTCAAAATGCTCTCATTCTAAAGCATCAAAAGAGCAAACAATAGCGACACATTTTGACTTGGTGCATTAAAATGAATGATGATTTTGCATGCATCATCTAAGTAGGCTTCCTTACTAGACGTTCCAAATTGATACACATTTTTTAGGGTTGAACTAGTCGAACTTGCCTTCCTACGATGAAACAAGAACCCTTCCAAGGTATTTGTAAATACTACCAATCCTCATGTACTAGGAGAGAGTATAGAAAGTGTAGGTTTACCAAGTGGGCAAAAAAATAGAATTTTACATTATGTGGGGTTAAGTCTGGACTTAGAGGATAAATCCTTGACTACGACCATGCCCTAGACTTACAAACTCAACCTTTGACAGATCAGAGAACTAGTGTAGAATTTAAGGCAATGCATATTTTGGAATCTTCTTGAAGGCCATTTTTTCTTCTATCATTGAGCTATGTTACCCCTTCTATGGAATTTACTTTCCTAAAACAGATGTTGCAAATTATTAGATTATTAGTCCCTATTGTTATTAATTAATTTAGGTTAATTGTGCTTATGTGTATGCATCTAATTAGATTAGCTTAGACTAAACATGAATGAAGTTCATTTTCCTTTACATTTTTGGTAGACCCATTCAATCCTACACTACCTAATCTTATTTTAGGATTTTATGATGAATATCACAATTTCTATATTAAAATATAAAAATATAATACACTAGGTTACATAAAAGGTAGGTGGAATATAATATTCTTTCTAGGGTTCCTCATTATGTTAAGGGTTTAAGATATGTTCTAAGAATCCAGAATTCATAAGCCGAATGCAAGTATCAAAATCTGAGTAGATTGATTAGGCAAGTAGTCGAGTACATATAACATTGTGTAACCTTGAGTTAATGGGAGTCCATCCCATAACTTAAGGAGATCTCAAGTAGAGGTGGCAACCTGCAAAAGACAAGTGGACTCAAAGAGTTTGAAGGAATCTTCATAACTACCACACACCTAGCCGAGGTGTCTTATGCCATTTGTAAAATATGAGGCTTCCAAATGTGGCCAAATGAAAGCCAAATGAAGCCAAATGAAATGTGTACACTAATAGCCCCCCTTAAGCACAACTTAGGTGGGTGAAAAAAGATGGGTCTCAACAACAAGGCCTGATGAGGTACCCATGTACAAAGTATTCTCTCACAAATGGAGAGAAAGGAGAAAACCTAGTGGGAACAAAATTCCTCTCCAAAAAAGAGAAAGAGAAGTATTTAAGACCTTCTAAAAATATGTCCCTTGATGATAGGTACATGATGATGAAGAACTCCTGAAGCATGAAAAAGTTGTAAACTCTATTGATGATGAACTAGTGTATGCTTAAATCAGGGAATCTCAAAGAAATGTAGATCAAGATAAGAGATACAAAAAAATGCATGAGTGAACATACGAACACTACTCAAACAATATAAACAAAGTCAATCAAACTCTGTGAAGTCAAAAATATAGATAGTACTGTGATTAGGAGTACTAGAATCTCAAAATGTGATCCACTAAGATAATTCCCCATACGAGAGATCAAGATGAAGGATTTAAGACCTTCAGAAAAGTAGATTCCTCCACTGCTTCATTGAAAGAAGCATTAGCATAACACATCATAGTCCCCCCCTTAATGCTAAGAGAAATAAGAAGACCAAATGAAATCAGGAGTGTGCAAGGAATGTGGAGATGTACAAGAAACTGAGAAAGGGTGTGCTCCAAGACACATTCACATGAGGTGAGAATCACAAGGATCCATTGTTTTGATGGTACAACCCCCCATTACACTTTATAATTCTGTGTAAGTACAAATCTCCCAAATTCTCTTCACACATTCAGTTTTGTGGCACTTTATAATAGTAGTGCATTTACAAACTTATTCAAGTTATTTGGGTATTTACAAGTTTTTTGACACAAACTATTTGGAAAACAATTCAAAGTTCCTACTCTACAAAACCAATAGAGGTGAGTGAAGAAGTGACAGAGGGCTTTGAAGTCATAAGTGGAACATCATCTTCACCTAATGTAAAGTGCAAAAAGATGAAGTTGCAATCGAAGTGACAAATCTTTGCTACTGCAATAATATATCAACTTTGAGAGTCTCGAATTGAGGCTGTAGTGGCTGTGAACTCAACTATTTTATTAGAACAGGTGAGTTGATATGTACAAAGGAAATTCTTTAACAATTCAGGAATGAATAAAACATTGTGTATATATCCATTACCTAGTTTTACAGTTCCTTGACCACAAACAATATAATAAATACCTTTAATCAAGATTTTGAAGGTGTTGGAAGGATTGATCGACACAAAAACCTCAGAGTAAGGTGACATATGATCAATCACACAGGAGCTAAGAACCCATTTGTTTACTTTAGATTTTTTTGAAGATGCCATAGGTTTAGCTATTTACCCCCTTGAAGATTATGTGAGCCCAAATTGATAATTACCCCTTTTTAAACTTTATGTTAGTTCAAATATTACAAAAATCCTAGATATAACCCCTAGATATAAGTGGCACTTTATAAGTTGAGTGCTTGTTTACCCCTTTTGCATGATTCCCCCCAATTTGTAAAAGAAACTTAAATTTCTTCAAAACAATTTTTCCCTAGATTTAATGACCCCCCTTTTTGTAGTTTTACTTTTTACCTATCTTTCAAAAGCCTTGGCAAAAAAACAAAAAAATAATATGGTGGCCCAAAAATACAAAGCCCAAATTAGGGCAGAGGTAGAATTAGGATAGAATGCCCAATAAAATGTTAAGAGAAAATAACAAATAGGGGAGATGAGAGGAAATAGTGGCCAGGCTTCTTGTGCCTCTTCATGCTTTCTTCACACCTCTGTGTGAGGCTGTTGTAGGGGATGTCAGGCAATGCAGGGTGTAGTTAACCTTAGAGAAAAAAGAAGTTGTGGCAGCTTGTTTGCTACTATGAGCATTTTCTGCTCTGTTAAAAAATACTTTCAAATATAGAAATAGAGGTTCCAACTCACATTATTCACTCAAAGAGTCCTGCAATAGCTTGCCATGAATAAACACACCTTCAATCCACCCTTTCTGCCTATGCAAGGCAATTTGAACACCTTTAGGCTATCATTGATCCCTTCACGCCTCTCTCATACATAAAATCCAATGAAGTTATTCATGGAAATGGTAGCCAATTTGACCTCCAATCATTCCACCTTGGCAAACAAGGACCTCCTTTGTACAAATGAAACAAATTGCTTTCCACAAGAGTGGCACCCTATTGAAGCATCACTTCAGTGAGTACTGGGAGCATGGATAATTCTAGTAGCCCCAAAGAAGAATAGGCATTTAGGCATTTTGGGCATCAGCCTCTTGCAGGGACTGGTGTTTGTAGGCCTACATGGTATGGAAAATATGCCCTGCAATCCACCGCCCTCCAAACCATGGGAAAAGTCCTTCGTTGGCGTTGGGCATCCACCCTTTTCCCAAACCCTCTACAAATGACACTGAAGATAGGTTTCAAGAGATGAATCTACCAAATAGAGCATCGGTTCCTTAATGGGACACACAACCCACAATTGAGCCTCTCCACAGGCTGATTTTCTCAAACATGGGCCTCAGGAAGATCATGGGAACAATTTTGCCCTTCAATATGAACCGCCACACAAACAATGAACAATTAACAAGCTTAGAATGGCTCTGATACCATCTAAGAATCTAGAATTCATAAGTCGAATGCAAGTATCAAAATCTGAGTAGATTGATTAGGTAGCCTTGAGTAACCTTGAGTTAATGGGAGTCAATCCCATGACTTAAGGAGATCTCAAGTAGAGGTGGCAACTTGCAAAAGACAAGTGGAGTGAAATAGTTTGAAGGACTCTTCATAACTACCACACACCCAACTGAGGTGTCTTATACCATGTGCAAAATATGACACTTCCAAATGTGGCCAAATGAAACCAAATGAAATGTGTACACTAATATATGTAATTTTCTATGTTTACATCCTATTTTCATATTTTATCTACCTTTTACACATTTGTAGTAATCTTTCTTTTGAGGGTTGGTGCTTATTTAAATATACTTCAGTTTTATCACCTACCTACCACATGTTGATGGTTGTTTTTGCACACAACTTAGATAAAATACTAAGTATCTTATCTCTCTTGAAAGGAATCAAATCCCAAAGAGATAGAAAATGACTACCCCAAGGTCTATATAGCGAGGTCTTGACCTTCACAAGATAACTTAGTTGTAGTATGTTCTTTGTGTTTCCAATCAAGGGGCCTACTTGTATTAGACAAACTTTAAAACACAAGGTTAAAAGCACATAAACCAATTAGTTTCCAGATTTAGCAATGAATATACAAATTGATCCAAACATATATTGCTCTAAAATATATCATTTCAGCTCATAACCAACAATAAATCAACTTGTATTTATGAAATATCAACTCTATAACAGCAATCTGTAAGTCTAAAAACCTATTCTAACTCTACAGTAACCAGGTCTAATAAAAAAGTGCAAAAGCAAGGCAAGATAGAGAAAGGTTACTAAGAAAACTAGAACTAAATATTAAACACATTCTGTAATGTCCCCTCTTCACAAGCCAAAATTTCTAAACCTTGAACACAATTTCAACTTGTAAAAAGAGAACATTAGAATCCAATTCAACTATCTTAATCATAATAAACCATAAGAAGTCTTAAATCAAACTTTATAAACATAAACCATATGTATTATACTTTCACTATAACTATCACACATATCCATTGAGAGAGTTATATTTAGGTCTACATGTTCATCAATTCACTTTCCCACGAGAGAGGGCCTATAGAGGTACAATCATGGGGTCCATATTCCATTCCTTTGATTGGAGACCAACCCAAATCAAGGGCCCATCCCTTGCCTCGTGGGGTCTTCTTGACCAACATTAGACAAGGGCCTATCCATTGTCCCGTGGGGTCCCTTTGACCAACATGAGACAATGGGAAACTTATCCCTGTGGGGTCCTACGGACCAACATTGAGATAAGGCCTATTGGGTCTTTAGCCTGTAAGGTTCTCTTGACCGAATCAGGCATCAACCAAAATACCATGTTGCCTTGCCTCCTTTCCCTTTGTCTTGATCCTTGGGATCTATATTGATGGGTCATGAACCTCTATTTCTAATCTCTCCTTCATTATTAACTTATCACATTTCTTTTCTCAACTCATATAGTATGATCGTTTAACCTTTTCTTCTAGATCATCTTAATAATGTACATGAATGTTCTATATTAATTACACGACCCAACTATATTGGCTGCTATTCTAGCAATGCATTTTATAACAATTCAGATCTTATCCTATAATAATTTCAGGCTATTACTAACAGCTATTTGTATGGTTTCATTATGCATCTATTATGGGTTATTTCATATCATATCTATTAAAGAAGATTCATTTGTCTATGCTCATTCGAATGCATTGGGTAGTTTATTTTAACAGCAATATAAGCAAGATGTCATACCTGATTTAGATGGTGGATATAGGACTGTAGATGTCCTTAATGGTAGATAATATACTTCGGTTCCTTGACTGATTTAATGTCTGCAGTCTTGCTTCTCAATGCTCCTTATAACCTACTGTTTATGCACTGAAATGAGAATAATCTTGATTGCTGCTCTGTTTTCCTTGTGATTTGATAATGGCTATAAATTAGGTAATTGATGTTGTTTGCTGGAGATCTCTGTTTTCTTCTTGTGGTCTGCTCTGTTTGATTGTTATTGAAATGCAGATTGTTTGCTTGTTGATTGATGCTTGATGCCACTATAAATGCTTATACTAATGATGCTGCTGTTAATATCTTTATGTTTGCTGATTGTTGTGTATGATCGATGAGAGGTTCATGAGATGAGATCCCCTTTGATCCCAATGGAAGGCCTTAATATATTCTTCTTTATTGAAGAGTCACACTTCCTCATGACCATCGCTTCCTTAGATGGGTCGTTCATTGTTAGTTAATTATGTAATTATCTCTTGTTTGTTTATTATTTGTCTTGTTAGACGATTGGCGCCCTCCTTGGATCCCTTTAATTATTAATTTGTCTTCTTCTTATATTGTGTTTAGTTTAATGTGGATGTTAGGATATTTGAGGGCATGACAGTTAGAATTCCTTCGATAGCTTAATATATTATACCTCGTATGCCTTGTGTCCAAACATCGATATGCAATTCTGTCTTTCCATATTAACTTGATGGTGCAGAGGTAAGTTTATAAGTTTGATTCCAATTGCGACGGATCACATTTCTTGACTTATGCAAAACTTATAGATTGAAAACTTCATCATTCCAATCTTTAATTGGAATTAAATTAATCGTCTTGATATGGGGATATGACACATTACATCATTTCAGCCTCAACAATGGATATACAAGTTTGCAAACACATTTAACCATCCTTGATTTGATCATGGAAACCCAACAATCAAGTTTCAAGGAGGTGCAATCATCAATGGTGAATTTGTGGGTGTTTAGGCTAACCACACAAGGTAATTTACAATTAGAAAATTACTAGTGTTATGAATACTTTGCAAACTCATCAAATACACATGTATCTTCAGCTAAAAATAAAAGAAGTACCTAACTTGATGTTTAGAAACCATGAAACAAACTTTTTATGATGACAAGTTTAATGAATCTCAACAATTTCTATTCACTATCTTGAATAGAAGCCATGAATCAACATTGTATTAAGCTCAAAAGATTGATAAAAATCAACAATTTCTAAACTTAGTGTAGAGAAAACCATGAAAATAGCATGAAAAATAAAAAATTACTATGTATTTGTTGTCAAACCCCAATAGTACAATTATTGTTCAATGTGTTTCAATGAGTTTTTCTCAAGACACCAACAAGAAATCAATAGTTCATCACCAATTCTAACTTCTTCTCCCCTTCTTACAATGTGTTTCAGCTATATACGTATTCAAATCAGCTTTATCATACTAAGTTTTCAACCTAAAATCCAATGGTTGTGATCAGTTTGATCCAATAGCTCACATTTGATGCTCCAACACAAAAGTCAATTTTGGTGGCTAAGAATATTCTACTTCATCCTATGTAGCTTCCTCAAAAACCTTCCCTTATTCTCAAAAAGTAATTTTTTAAATTTACTTTTTGTTACTAAGTTTTTCAAATATGACAAAAAGTAACTTTTAGAAGTCAAATATTAAATATTTGCAACTACTTCTCCAATGCATTTAATATTTACAACTACAACTCCAACAAGTTGTAGTATGACAAATCTCCATTAGAAAGATGTAAGCAGCTATAGAAAGTTATTTTTTCCATCATGGGTGGCTATAGCTATCTATTTTTCATGTGCAGGCAACAATATCTAGCTGTAGGTGACCAAATCTATCATAAAAAATATATTTCCAGCCTTCATACTTCATGTTTCCACCATTTTTCCACTACAAACCTTCCTCTCAGACATAGAACAACAAGTCGGGTACTTGTAGAAGGTTGTATTAGTCATGTTTGAGGTTGCAAATGAAGTATAAGGTGGCGCAATTCATCTTCCCACAAATGCATGACATTGTTTCCATCATTTTCCACCATTTTGGGCTCCAAATGTGCATGCACAATAGTAGGTTAGGTCTGATTTTTGTGTTTCTATAGCTCCTATGGTTTGTATTTATCATCCTTGAAATCATATTGGCTTCATTTTCTAGGTGCAGTAGTGGTTTGGGCATGAAAATCAAGTTTCTCCATAGCTGTGACAACAAGGTGTCTCTAGGTTTTCACTCTTCCAAGATAGCTCCAGTTTCTCTCCTCATAATTCCAGCCTCATTGACCTTCAACCAAAAAATCCAAGAATCAATTTCATCAAACATAAAATCATTTTCAGTCAATACATATCAAATAACATCCATTTTTTCATCATGGATTTGACAAATAATTATTAAAACAAGTTGTTTGTTTTAAAAAATCTGGGTTTTTCTAATATTTTTAGGTAATCTATGGAATTTAGTTTCTTATATCTCCACAATACATTGGTCATACCTAGATTGTAAATTTAGAGATATGATTGAATTACTGACTATCTATCTCTGCTGATATTTTAGAGTGATGTTTTAATTGGGATTATATTGTCATTAAATTTGTGGTTTCCCCTTGATTCCTTTAGTATCTTGATGCATCCTTTTTAAATTTCCACATTCTCTACCTTCTCAACCCTCCTATCCTCTTGGAAATACTCTTTGAATGCATTGGATGGGTAAAAAAAATAGAACAACACTTCATGGCTGTCTTAGGGTTTTTGGGTTGTCAAAATTTAGTTTTAGGACTATTTTTTGACTATTTTAGGTGAAACAATTATTGTATTTTTTATTTAGGATACTTATACAACATTGTCCTTCAAGTCCTTTAGCCAATTATAAGTTTTTTCTCAAGGTTTTGTGGCTTTTATGACTATATACACACTGTTGTTTGACTATGACAGCAGTAGGTAGTTTTGGAACCTTGTATGAATTGTGTTCTTTTCACCCTTGCATGGAATGATTTTGTTGACTTACAACTAATGGTTTTACTTTATTAGTATGTCATGACCTTCATCAAACCCTTGGTCTTCTAAAAAACCCAAAACTAATGATAATGACATGATAAGATCTAAGCATACCACATGAATGCATTCATACATTTAGTCATCTTGACACCTCCTAAGCCTCTACAAATATGACAGATTATACTCTTAACTTTATATATGAAGACGAAGCAATAAATAAACTTGGCCCTTTGTTATATTTTTACATTGACTACTTGTAGCCTGCAGCAGGTCCTTTAAGTTATAACCTAATGTATCAGGTGATGTTCTTTACCAGCCCTATGCCTTTTGGCCACCGCCTATTGCCCCTGTTTTAAATTTTATCAATGTGCCTAACCTTTGAGTCGACCCCTTAGTGAAGTCGTGGCCCCCCTTTTTCCCTAGTAGACAAATGATGTGTTTAAAGCATGTGTTTTATTTTTGCTCTTCAATACTAAGTAGAGCACATGGCATGTTTTCATTGATTCTACCATTCCACAGATGACTTTTCATAGAATAATGAAATGGCCGCAGAATAGTGGCAGAAACACAAGTGTCAAGCCCTGATCCATTTATACAACAGGCGCCATTGGTGGGTCCTTTGAGCACTATGTGGTGACTTTATAGAATTTCTTCCACTCCATTGAATTCTTCTAAAGGACCAAGAAGTGTGGAAGAGTGACACCTGGTATCAGTAACACATCATAAGTCTAAGTGTCACAGGGTAAAACATCATGTGTTCTCTAGCAGGAAATATTGGAGGTATGATTCAGCTACTAAATTAGGTGGCAGGTCTTCTGTGGTGCATGGCCTATCTTTTAGCAGTTTGCTCCATGCCATGTGGCACAATCTAATAGTTTCCTCAATTTTGCGGATCTTTATATCGGCGCAGATCTTTATCTCCAACTGGATCTTACCACTACGGAAGCGTGAAAAATGACCTAGTGGTTGTTATTTGACTTTTCTTCTTCGCAGTATCACTGAGATAGCTGTCCAAGTGGCATGATCTCATTTGTTCATGCTCCTTTCGTATAAATGATGGGGATTTATTCTCTTGTTGACCACATACTCACCGTCGATTCAGATCCTCTGTCATAGTGATCAACGATCCATTTTTAAATTCTAGAGATAAGGTGATGGCATGTAATAAAAGATAGACTAGTACTGAAATGGCTTCCCAAGCATGCATTGAGTCTTCATCGCCACCATTACAAGGGGATAGACATGCCTGAGAATTTACAGGATGGTGGAATTGACTCTTGGGGATTTGTGTTCTGGCACGAAGGGATTTTTCGCTTGCTTGGTGGCATATTTCGAAAAGGTAAATTTCCTGAAATGGAATTAAATACTAAAACCAAGAAAACTGATTTGGTGGCCTCATTACAGGAAGTGACATTTACAGTTATGCTAGGGTATGTGATATCAATGTCAGGGTGAAGTACATTATATCTCTTCCTCTTCCGGCAGAATTGGGAAATCATCAAAAGATTTCCATTTATAACCAATATGCCATGAAAAAATATTGATAAAATTGATCAAGGACATATATGAGTGTGGGAATTATCTCTAAATTCTCTATAAATAGGTTCCTTGAATGATATTTTAGTTCCTTTAATTAGATTAGTTATCAACATGAGGGGCAATAAAATAATGGAGACATGCATAATAAGGCATTCTCGGATTGGGTGCCAACAAATTCATCAAGCATCTTTATGCATCACTTGCATAGTAAAACTCTAGTCTTGTTCAATCATCTAGTGGCTTGAATGTGATCAACATATACCTAGTTCTTCACCCTTTGCCTTGAAATCAAGCCTCATTTTTCTATTTAGCACAACTCCTTTTCAATAATTATCCAAAAGACTAAGGTATAACAAATTCTACAAGGCACATAAATGTAGGACTAGGCAACATGAGATAGAATAAGGCCACATAGCATGCCTATATCCTAGATTTGGCCACATGGTATGACCCTACCATCATAAATACTAATCTCTTATCATCTCTATCACAATATTCTAAACTTTGTAACATATGAACAACTAAGAGCTATTAGGAAAGGATATTTTTGTAAAACATTTTGTTCCTTCCACATGCGAATGTTCAATTCAAGGACAATGAACAATTCAAATGTCTCTCCAAAGAATATATCTTCCTTTGTTGTAATGCATAAAAATCTGTTCTTTAGGTAGCTCTATCCTTCCAAGCTCATCCTCTACTCATGGCTCTCCAGCTTCCAAACAAAAAATAGAAATAAATCAATAAATTCAACATTTTGAAATGACACTCTAATTTATTATTAGTTCTTAAGAAAGATAATATAAGAATCATATTGTCTTTTAACTTTTTATTAGTCTTTTTACTACTAAACCAATTACATGTTGTAACCTTTTAAGTAAATATTTTCTTTTCATGCAAGCTATGTTGGAATGTGGATACTCTACCAAAATTTGGGGTGTTCTCATGGTTAGTTATTAATAATAGAATTCTTACTAGGATTGATTAGTTATTCTCACTCTTCAAGGGAGTTGTAGTCATGTGACAAGTGTACAAAGGAGGATAGGGCTCATGTGTGACCATGTACAAAAAAACTTTTATTTAATAAGTTCAATGCAATTGTGTACACAAAAAGAGATATTAAATGAAAGTTGTACTACCACACATGTTTCAAGTGAGAGGTGGACAAGTGTTGAAATGTAATGAAAGGTGAGGACCTAATTCAAATATATTATTTGAATTAGTTAAAAAATTAATTATATAAATAAGATTTATTTAATTAATTGGAAAGTGGGATTATGAATGTGAAATTAATTAAATAAATGAAATTAAGTAAATAAATAAAATTTATTTAGTTAATTGGATAAGTGGGATAAGGATGGGATTATGAGTGTTAAATTAATCAAATAAATAAAATTTATTTAATTAATTAGCTAATGCATTAAGTGGGATTAAGAGTGTGATTAGGACAAAATGCTACATGATGTTTGGATAATGTTTTTGACTAGGTGTTGCAAGGCATGAACAAATTTGGGACAAATTTGGGTGTCTAATAAATATATATATATTTATATATATGGGTTCAAAGTCGTAGCTGAAGAATGCATTTTTCTTCACAAAGTTTATAAACCCTTATCATATTGCATAGTGAAAATTAGATATAGGAGAAGGTATAGGGTTTGAGCCCATGAGGATTTTTTAAAAAAGGAAACACTCAGAAAATGTGAAGTATGCCAGATATAGCTGCAACCCAGTAAAAGGTTTGTATTTTGTACTTTCAAAAATGAAAGAACAGTATAATTTTATTATCTTCTATATACATAAAATTAATGAAAAGACCATTTTTGTGCCATTGAAGTCACAGCTAGAGAGAGCCTTTTTCTCACAAGAGGTTAAAACCCACATGGGGGTTTTGCACAAGATCTCAAATGTAGAACAATGGAGAAGTTCAAACTCACAGAGACAAAGCAATACTTAGAAATAAGAGAACTGGTAAGTATATGGCCTCAGCCTCTAATAAGGAGAAAATATATATAAATTTCCCATATATCTTTCACAGAGTACAAGATATAAGAAAATGTTTCTATGTTCGACCAGAGAAAGCTATAGGAAATGAAGAAGCATCTAACATGAAAAGCTTACCTTTTGGTTTCTGTAAGAGCACATGTCAAGATCATAGAGAATAGCTTTAGAAATAGTTCTTCATGGCAGCCTCAAATAAGGGTGTGTTAACAGAGAGAAATAGAGAGGAAAGAATGCATCATAAAACCTAATATGGTCATGGCTTAAAAGCTAAGTTTTACATCTAGAATGAAAGAATATGGGTTAAATCTGTGACAGGGCTTCTTACCTTCTATTTTCCTATCAGAATCTTCAAGAGAATGCATGGAGATCCCTCAAAAACTGTAAAGAATTGAGTTTTCCCCTTCAAACCCTAACCACCATGGCGGCTGGGTAGCAAAGCCCTCTCATCAAAAAGTTGAAAGTGAAATGAGCCTAAAAAGATAGGTCATTGAATGTTTTGTGTTAGGGTTACATTTTTTCCCTAATTTGATTGTGACTTTTGTCACATTGAATTAAAAAATATTGTCTCCACTAATACCCTCGAGGGTATCATTTGCCCCTTTAGAGATGTTTGATGCCTAGACTTTATGCCTTAGAGGCTATTAGAACACATTTGAAAGATGAGCCAAAACCCCATATGCCTTAGGAATTTTGGCAAAACCCAATGGAGGACAAACCCTAGGGGTCTCTTATTTTTCAACCCTTTCATAATGCCTTCAAACAATTTTAGAAATTTTATAGAAAATCAATATGCCCAAATGATATATTATACTTGACAAAATGAGACATATAAGCCTTGTATACTTTTTGTAAAGTGTCAAATCAAGCCTTGTATTATTTTTTTGCAAAAATCAAATCAAGTCAAATTGAGAAAATAAAACTGCAAATCTTTCTAATACAATATTTAAAGCAATATTGTTAGGAACCCATGTTTAACCCTTCTCTTTACTTTGTTAGTATGTTACTTTTGGACGCATATGTTTTGTAAGTCATCCTGTGACTATATTGTATTATCCCACATTCATGGGAAGTAATAGTTGTTTAGATTAGACTTAGTATCTAAGTATGTGTTGAGGCCAATGAAGGCATCCATGAATTTATTGTATTGAACTTGCTTAAAGAAGGTTGACCCCTCGAAGTGGCCTACGATCAATTAATTCCTGTTGTGTTTCCTCTATTTCTATTATTTCGTGCATTTTTCATTATATTGTTGCAGGAGGTTCCACTCATCTTGATTGATAACACCAATAAAACAACATTTTATGACTTAAGCCTTAGTCAATTTTGCCTTTATTGGCAAATTGCAAACTTCTTGAAGCTTGCTTTCATTCTCTACGTTGCACCCTTTTTCAGCGAATTAGACGTTGGGAAAACTCCTTCTTGGTGACCCATTAGGTTCTTGAACTTTTCTTTTCATCGATAGAAGAGCCCTTTTTTCTTTACTTTGCCGCAACATTCTCCCTTTTCCCTTCAATTGGTGAACACACATATCGGCAAATTGACAAAAAACAAAACTCACAAACAAGTTCTAAAGTTTGAACTATTGCCGACTTACCGAGAATAAGGAAAAACATGAAAAAATTTCTAAGGGAGAAACCATCTTTTGACTAAGGAAAAACATATAAAACACCAATCTTTGAACTAGCACAAATTTTTCATATTAAGGAGTTTTGAGCTGGTTCAAAAGGCAAAGTTTCTCAGAATTGAATTCTTTATCCAATGGTGACCTTGGCTAAGCAATTTTCACATGATTTTTAGATTTTTGGGGCAAAATGGACACAATGGGAATAAAAATTTTATAGGTGCCAACGATTAACAAGGAATTTATGAACAAGAGGCAATGATCCATTTTTCTGTATAAGACTATTAACAAAGGAGTATAATAATTCAACAAGGGAAACAATTAGTGAGGTTCAAAGGGACACCTCCATTGGGAAGAATGCATCCATTATGAAAAGATGTCTCTCTTAATAGAAACAAGAAGATATAAATTTAGATTGCAATGTAGAAGAGCAAGGGGTCAGGCAGATATTCGAGGAAGAGCAATTTAAAGGAAGATATTTCTAAGTTAAAAAAATAGAATAGTAGAAGAAAGAAAGATGTATATTGGAGAGTTAAATTTGCAGGACAGATTGGAGTGATATCTGTATACACATGGAATAATTAACAGTAGAGAAGTAATTATTGCATTCGTTCTATCATACTATAACTCCATCAATCTATCATTCTATTATTTATCCTTCAATCTATTCTTCTATCATTATATCATTCTATTCTATGTATTATATTATTCTTTCATTCTATTTCTCTACTCTTCTATCACTCTATAAATCTATCATTCTCTATTTTGATTAGTCTATCCTTCTATTATTCTATCATTCTATCATTCTATAATTCTATTCTTAAATAAATCAAATTAACAAATATCTGAAATATCAATTAGCAACCAAGGAAGCTATCTTCATTGGAAGGAAGTCATATAAGAATCCTTAAATAATTATATGTATGGTTTGTGTATGATGTGTATGCCTCATGTATGACATGTATTCCCTATGCTTGTTAATATATGTATTGAACTCATTATTGATTATTCATAATTACTAGCATAAGAAGGATATGTATGCTCTATCATGATTGTTGTGTATAATGATATATTTATTTTTGTATAATCTCTATGAATCTGGATATATTTAGTAGCAACTAATGGTGGCAAGATGAGGAAGAACTTCTATATGATTCCTCACTAGGTACACTCCCTCATCTGCATGGTGGAAGGCCACATGAAGGCCAAGAAGGATGGCATATCTACTGTTGGCCCTAGGGTTGAGAATCACTTATGGCACCTATCATACCCCCTTATGTTTGGCTATTAAGTTGAATCATACTAAACGCTTCTGTAATCAGATCAGAATCTAAGGTGTTAATATTCTAACCCACTGTGGTAATATAGAGATTATTATTTAGTTTTATATATATCTATTTCACCTCTATGCCACAAGTTAATAAGAGTCCAAATATACTGCAACAGTCTAATAGAAGGGGAGGAATGAGATCTGCTTTAAGGGAGAACCACTTAGGGCACTTCACTACAATGGAAAATAGGGAGAATAGCTAGACAGGCAGCTTATTGCACTAAAAAAAGGATAGAACAGCTAAGGGCACCCTACTGTAGTTTCTCTTCCAATCCATATGTCAAAGGACTATTGAGAAAGTTAGAACTTGCTGCATAATGATGAATATATGATTATCTTGTAATAATAATAGATTTATCTCACGAACTGTGTATGTAAGGTTACCTAACTGATTGTAGGCTTCTAGAATAGAATTAGTTTATCTTATTCCTAAGTAAATAAATGTATGCCTAACTATCTTATATGCTTGTTCCATTTGGTTTTGTGAATTTGGACAAAATAAAGATTGATCCAACAATGAGACATTACTATTGGTATTAGAGCATGATCCTACCAGCCTAGGGATCAAAGGTTTATTCTTCTAGTTAGTTATTTTCCTTCATACCTTAGTTTAATGTCAAGGATCCCTTTTCTATTTAACTTTCCTTGGAATTACCAATCTCATTAATAGGCACACTATAAATAAAAGGGTAGATATTTTAGATCTTTCAGTCAACACAATCTGTACATAATTTCTTCTACTCAAAAAGAGTTAAGAATTTTGGAGACAAAGTACTTTAGTTCCATCCAATATGTTTGGTGATTTTTTTAGGCTAGCCAAATATGGATCAATAGATGAAGTAAGATATGAGTTGGCTACCTACTATTGAAGTTTAAATTTTGAATTGGAGCATAATCCATGATTAGTGGAATAACCAAGGAATCATGCAATTTTTTGTGATTTAGTCAAAGTCTTACAAGTTAATTGACCATTTGAGGCTCAATTTTTTAGTCAAATTAGTATTATTATCAAATTTGTGTTGACCTCCAAGTCGTTAGTTTTGAAGTTGCTTTTTAATCATTCAATTCAATACTAATGAAGAAGCCTCAAATTAAAATTTGGTTTCTATCAAGGAATTAGGATTGGTGTGTTTGGAATTTTGAGTTACAAAATTGTAGGAGATACAAAAAAATGCTAGACAACTGGATACAAAATCTATTATGTTTTCTGGGTTTGTTGAGAGATTTTGTGAAAAGTTGTTTTGTTTGTAGTGTAATATATTGTCTAAATTTTTTGGAGTCAACTACATGTAAATGTTTTAGATCCTTCCCCTAGATCCATCTTCAGGGAAATTAAGGGTGGATTCAATGCTTGAGTATTGTGAAGCACACTATGTTCCATCATAGATTTCACATGATACCTTTGTTGTCAACTTTTTTTAATTGGAGTCTATTTTGAGCTATAGTTTAGATGATCCTAGTATTTGTGGATTGCAAATTATGGCATTTCCTTACAAGTCCTAAGCAGTAAGAAACAAGATGATCTTTTCAAAGTTAAAGATTATAATTGTGGAAGTAATTTGTTTGAAGTTTTGATTGACAAAGAAACTTTCTATTTCCTATTTGGCACTTGAGAACTATGAAGACTGACACACCTTTAACAAGTTGGAATTTCCACAAAGTGTACAAATGTAAGCATGAGCTGGTTTGTCAAGTAGAGATGTATATTGTGATTTAGTTTGCATATGGAGGTGAGTCTGGATTGTTGTCAAGGATGAGTTTCACCATGAGCTACGAGAGTGATGTTGCAAAATTTCATATGGTACAAGTAGTTTGAGTAGAAGCATGGGTTGTACTGTATTATTTGTGTTGTTAAGTTTTGGTTTCAAACAAATGAACATTAAATGGGAGTTTATGTTATGCTTATTTTACAAAGTATTGTTGGGATAAAGACAATAGTAAAAATGACAAAATAGGAATTCAAATAAAGCCTAACAACATAAATGACAAGGTCATAAAATATTATTCTTAGAGAAATTTGAGAACTGCATATGTAGGATGTGGAAAGCCATTGTTATGCATGTTAATATGTTAATAAAGAAGAAACAATAAAAAGTCAAAGGATATCCATATGCAAAAATTTGGGCCAACTTGGTTTCCTCTCCATGAGATGAGAGAAAACTTGTCTTAAGTTAGGGACCTTACCCATTACCAACTCTTGGTTTTATTGTTGAGAGATATTGAGAAATACAAGTGCATGAATCAGAAGAATATGGGACAAATAAATTGTCCTCATACTTTAGAATATGTTATAAACTTTAAGATGTTAAAGAACTATGTCAGATTAAGGAAAGTATAATAACAACAATTCTCCAAAAACAATCAATGTTGATTTGGGACCCTAGTAACTCCAAGAGAATCCTAGTTCTTTTTCCTTGAGGACAAGCAAAATTGACTGGGGGGGACTGTCATGTCCCATGAAATGTTCCATATTTTTACAATCCTTGCTGACTAAGATCAGTTCTAAGTGCAACGCTCCATATTAATGAAAAGGATGTGATTTGGAAGATAAGGTGTGGTTAGCATATATGAAGTATTAGTGAGTTTGAATAAGACTATAAGCTTTGGGAATAAGACAAATGATTTGTTAATGATATACCAAGTGATGCAAGGGATATATGTGAGTTTGTGAAGAAGTATGAATTGTTTAAGGAGGAGCAATTTCCTTTAAGACAACAATTAAATGTGAAATGGAGCGACTAATATATGTTATGAGATAAGACAAGAATTGTTATGAGATATGATTTAAAAGACATGCTTTAGATAAGAGACAAGGTGATACAATTTATTAAAGCTAGAGATCAATGTCATATATATTATGAAGACCATATTATGAAGCAATGTGATTAGTAGAATAAGAAAAAAGTCTTACATAAAACTGCAAGATAGTGACAAATGAGTGAAAGGTTGTGATCATTCTTGAAAGGGTGCAATCTATTATTAACAAGGAATTTATGAACAAGAGACAATGATCCATTTTAGTGTATAAGACTATTAACAAAGAAACATAATAATTCAACAAGGGAAGTGATTAGTGATGTTCAAAGGCACACCTTCACTGGGAAGAATGCATCTATTATGAAAAGATGCCTCTCTTAATTGAAATAAGAAGATATAAATTTAGATTACAATGTAGAAGAGGCAGGGGGAAAAACAGATATTAGAGGAAGAGCAATTTGAAAGAAGATATTTTTGAGTTAAAAGATTACAATTATTCATCCTTTAATCTATTCTTCTATCATTATATCATTCAGTTCTATCAATCTATTACTCTATTATTGATCCTTCAATCTATTCTTCTATCATTATATCATTCTATTATATCTATTATATCATTCTTTCATTCTTTATCTCTACCCTTGTATCACTCTATAATTGTATCAATCTATCTTCTAATTATTATATCATTCTATTATCCTATCATTCTATTGTTCTATAATTCTATTCTTACATCAGTCAAATCAACAAATATTTGAAATATCAATCAACAACCAAGGAAGCTATCTTCATTGGAAGGAAGTCATATAAGAATCCTGAAATAATTATATGTATGCTTCGTGTATGACTTGTATTCTTTGTGCTTGTTAATATATGTATTGAACTTATTGTTGATTATTCATAATTACTAGCATAAGAAGGATATGTATTTCATGATTGTTGTGTATAATGATATATTTATTATTGTATAATCTCTATGAATCTAGATGTATTTAGTAGAAACCAAGAGTGGCAAGATGAGGGATAACTGCTATATGATTCCTCACTAGGTACACCCCCTCATCTGGATGGTGAAAGGCCACATGAGGCCAAGAAGGATGATATATCTGCTCTTGAGCCTAGGGTTGAGAATCGCTTAGGGCACCCTATCATACTCCCTTAGGTTTGGCTATTGAGTTGAATCGTACTGAATGCTTCATTAATCAGATCAGAAACTAAGGTGTAAATATTCTAACCCACTGTGGTAATATATATATATATATATATATCACCTCATATATATATATATCACCTCTCTGCGAAAAGTTAATAAGCATCAAAATATACTACAACAGTCTGACAGAAGGCGAGGATTGAGATCTAGTTTAAGGGAGAACCACTTAGGGCACTCTACAATAGTCGCAAATAGGGAGAACAGCTAAATAGGCACCCTATTGCACTAAAAAAGGGAGAGAACAACTAAGGGAACTTTACTCTAGTTTCTCTTCCAATCCATATGTCAAAGGACTATTGAGAAAGTTATAACTTGTTACATAATGATGAATATATGATTCTCTTGCAATAATAATATATTTATCTCACAAACTACAATGTAATGTTACCTAACTGATTACAGGCTTCCAAAAAAGAATTAGTTTATCTTGTTCCTAAGTAAAGAAATGTATCCCTAACCATCTTATATGCTTGTCCCATTTGGTTTTGTGAATTTGGACAAAATAAAGATTGATCCAACAAGGGGACATTGCAAGTTGATAAATTGATATTGGATGGAATTGATATGTGATATTTCATGGAGTTGATATATTAATATTTACTTTTCCCCTAGGGCTTAGAGTGTCCCCTTGAATCATTGTTTTCTATGAATCTTGTGAAAATTCATATGTGATGTCTAAGCCTATGGGTGTTATTATATTTTGTGTTTATATTCTTTTTTATGTTGTGAAATCTGGTTTCTATGAGGACCTCCTAGTTCAAGGGTGGGCTTTGTTAGTATGTGGTGACTGATCATGCTATAGGGCTATAGGTACATGCAGCAAGGTAAATTTTGGTGACTTTGTCATCCATGGTTTTCTCCCCAAAATAATTAACAAGGGAGTGCAAGGGGTTTTCCCTATATTTAATAAAGGTGTCGGTAGTTAATTTAGTTATTAGCTGACATGAAGAATCAACTTTTTTTAACCACCAAAAAGACTTGATAAATAAGCCGTTGGTGGTTAAGTTGTAGGCTGCATGTTACTAGTTGTAATTTAGTTTGTTTTTTCTATGTATTTAAATCTTCATCATAATTGTTAATTGATATTGCTCACGTCTGCCATTGAATTCCTAACTAACTTGTGAGCAATTCTTATTGTTGGGAGGTAAGCAAACATCCATTGACTTGGATGTGAAGCTTTGCTTTTGTAAATTTGTGAAGAATTAAAAGAAGAAAAACTTGTGTTTGATGAAAGTCTTTTTTAGATTTTGAAACCCTATTTTGAAGCCATTAGGCTATAAAAACACTCTTTTGAGAGGATGTGATTATTTTTATATTTTTTTTAGAAAGAAGATTTATTTATTCTTTTATGTATATAATAGTTGTGAAATCAGAGATCTACTTATATGTCTATTATATTGAAAATAAATTTCTTTGTATAAGAAAAAAATATACTATTGTATGGAAAATAAATTTCTTTGTATAAAAAAAAATATTGCATTTAAAAGATCTTTGTTTATTCTACTATAATTGTAAATGTAATAAAAAATTGAAGCATATCCTTATAATAAAATAAATGAGTTTATTTGCTATAGATACATTCATTATTAAGAGAAAATTAATATAATTTTTTAAAAATATAATGCACTGGTAAACTTTTCAACGTGACCGGCAATGCCACTACAACCAAGTTAACCACCCAACCATGCCCTTATCAGTAGAAAATTAATATAATTCACTTAAATGTTGTTTTAGGTATTAAAAATATATATGCATGCATCTATAGTTTTAAGTGTTTTTAAAAAATTCATAATCATTTTTATAATATAAAAAGAAATAAGTTTTAAATATTTTTAACTATTTGTAAAAAAAAAAATGCAATTTCCTTTTCTAGATTGTAAGTTATGATTTTTTCTTAAAAATTGCACCTCAAAAATTTTCACAAAAACAACATTTCTGAGTCAACTTAAATTCACCATATCTTCTTCAATACTTATTGTAGATGTGCTGGGAATGAAATTGTTGTGGTTGTTCAAGGAGTCATTCAAGATTCCAACATGTACATTTAAATTTTTCTCTTTTGAAATAGTTGAAGATGAGGGTTGATTTATAAATGTGTAGATGATATTATAGATGGTTAAGATTTAATTAAAATGAATGGCTAGGATTGAATGAAGGGAATTAAGACACTTTTGGGGCTATCATTATATGAATGGCTAGGATTAAAATATATGATAGGGAAATAGATGTTAAAGATTGAATTGGATCTTTGACTTTTATTTATTTTAGATAGTAATGTGATTCTTTGAAATATTTACTTATGGATGTGACATGTTTTAAAATATAATAATTATCTAGTTATTTTATATCATAGTATATTTAAGATTTATTAGTGATGCTCTAATTTTTAATATTAAATTATTGTTTAGAATTTAATTAAGATAGTTGGGTGATTTACTTTTTATTATGTATAACTTAGTTTTTAATTATATTAATTGTGAGACTAAATCAATTTAATATTTGAGGGTTTTAATATAATTTTAATTTAATCAAGGTATTTTAGAAAAGAGTGCTAAGTTATTAAAAATAAATTTATTCTTGTAAGAAGAATGTTTAAATTATGGCACATAGGGTTGGAAAAAATTTAATAAATATTGTTGATAATTTATTTAATCAAATAAAATTAAATTGGCCTAATAATATGGTTTGTTAGAAAATAGTTAAATAGAAATAAATAATAAACAATAGTTAAATAAAATTTTCTTTATAAATACATACTACTTAATGTCTTCTAAACCCTCTATTGTTAAAATTTCTATAGAGGAATCAATTATAATATAATATGAAAAGAGAGAGGATGACTTGCAGCTGAAAAAAGAAGCAAAGAATCATGGTGCAGGAGGATCGGCTCAAGGAAGAGAAAAGCAAGGGAGTGATCAAAGTCAAATTCAAAAATGTTAATACCTCACTAATGGAAAAAAAACCTATTAGCAAGACTTTTTGGAGACCAATTTACAATGCACCAAATCAAGGAATGGATTATGCAGGCATGGCCGAATAGCTTGCCACCCTCTTTCCTTCCAAAAGGTTTTATTTTATTTTGTGTATCTTTTAAAAGTGAAGCAATCCACAATGAAATTATCTTGCATTGCCTGTGGAAGATGGAAAACACCATTTTGTACACACAGAAACTATACCCAAATTTTAACCCCCTAGATTGTTGTCCTACAACTCACCCAATATGGATTCAAATGTATTGTTACATCGTAAAATGTGTACACTAGCATTTTACACTTAGTTTAGCGCTCAGTTGGACCTAAAATGTTACCTTTATTAATCAAGACCTATTTTAACACCTTTTTGAGCATTAAATGATAAAATCTCGATCTTGATGAATAAACCTAATGAAATTAACTTAGGACTGGACTAAGCACATGATATTTGATACTCCCTAGAGTTTGTGGGGCTAAAGGCCCAAGGTGCTCGAGTGCCCTGGTCCCAGTTGGGATCTTTAACCCCTCTTTTGTAGTGTCATCTTTGGACACTTTCTAGTTTATACTTGTTGGCCTTATTTAGTTCTATTTGTTGTAAGTGAGCGGCAAAGCATGTATAAAGGAGTTTTTCAATTAATTTTACACCTAAGGAGATGAATCCTAGAAGGAAAATACCAAGTTTGCCATCATATGCTAATGTGCTCTTCATGCTTGGACACTTGTGGATGTTATTAAAGTTTGTTTGTAGATATTGAAGGAAGTTTCAAGCCTTATCTATCACTCTCCTTATTGGTGTATGATCTTGAGTTATCTTCATCAACTAGGGTTTTACCTCCTGTGTTAATTATCATCATCATTTTCATTCATATTTCTATCATATATTGATTGATCTTGCCTCTGCGCCTTCCAAGGGAATGCACTCTTGGATCTAATCATAGCTATAGTGGAGGTGGAAACACCAGGATAGGGTTTGAATAAGGTAGTCCCTTATATACAACACAACCTTCTTCTTTTTTCCTTGTGTGCAGGTCAAAGAAACAAGTTTCTAAATGTGTTTTCTAGGAAGAAGACAGAGCTTACATGTATAGGTCTAGTGATACCCCTAGATTCTGCCTAACCCTAATTAGGGTCTTTGGTATTTCTACTCATAGATCCATGTTTTGATCTACTCCCTAATCCCCACTATGGTTTTGGTTTTCTAAGATCTATATCTATCTATTAGTTATAAGCCAATCTTTGTCATCTAGGGTTTGGTCATTTGTCCTAGCTTGCTTGCTTGTCCTTAGTTGGACTTGGTTGACTCATCTATATATAACAAAAGGGAAGAAACCATATAGTTTGGCTCTTATTCTTGAGTAGAAGCCAAGCTCAGTTTGTGTCCTAATGTTTGTAGAAGAGGGTTCGACTTAGTTTAACTCTTTAGGCTAGATCACTTTTTTCCACTAAACATTTTGGTGAACCTGAATTGTCTTGCACTTTTTCAACTTTCTTCTTTCAAATTAGAGTCAAGTATACAACCCTAGATCTAAGTGGGATTTAATTCATTAATCATTTCGAATACATACATAGTTAAATTATGCATAATTTCAAAACTAGGGTTTGTAAAAACCTTGTATTTATAGAAAATCTAGCTAGTTTTGAACCTAGGGTTTATAGATTTGAGGGTTGTTTCAGATCTTGTTGCATTTGTAGATTTTTAAAAGTATTTTCATTTGTTATACCTTGTCATTCTTTCTGGTTAAAACATTCTTGCACCCTTGAATTTGAATTTTGGAAAAGAAAATTTTCATTCTAGATTTGAGAAAAACATATTTATCACTTTGTTTGCATGTTGTAAGGATAGATCATCATAGTATGAGGTCATTTTATGATTTTTGCATCAGATATTATTGGTATCATAGTAATTGAACATTTCATAGTGTCACATTGTGCATTTGAATATTTGTCATTGCAAGAAATTGTCAAAAAAGTTGCATTTTTAGGAAAGCCTAGTTTTTGTGAAATCTAGGGTTTGTGATTCATATCTTATTTCAAACTTTTCTGCTATCATTTACATTTGAAATCTGATTTTACATTTCTATAATACATCATAAATGTCATATTACATCGAAGATTGATAATAGGAACAATTTGTTGCATTTTGAAAAAAATATTGAAATTTGAGTTGGATTTAAGCATTTGCATTCTTGATATCTAATTGCATTTGAATAGAGTTGAGTTTGAGATGAAGGATATATTATTTTCTTTATGTTTGTTTACATTCAAGAACAAAACCTTGATTCACTTAAACAAAAACTCAACCCCTTCTTTTTCTACATCATTCATTTCTTCTATTTGTGCACTTGTGTGTTACTAAAGCTTGTAGTCACTTTATGAGCTTTGTGACTCAGTGTTAGAAATGAAGGTGCAAACCACATTATAGAAATATGATTCAAACCTTATTAATGTCCTCTAAATAATGTAGAATCAATGGAGATTGCAACAGAAACAAAACCCACTACACAGAAATAACATGAATTAAGAACTGAACACATAATACAGTATGTAACATAGAGAAAACCCTTTCGGGTAAAAAAATCCACCAAGAAAAGATGCTCCAAGTTGTATTATCTTCAAATATGAGATTACATTACATTCACTTCCTCTTCTTCTTTAATCTTCAATCCAACAGTACCTAGTACTCTCAACTCTACTAAAAACATAGTACAAATATCCTTATTTAATATGGGTTTCCTTCTAGGGAAAGAAAACTAACATAATATTGACCGTTAGATCTATGACCTAATGACGAATGATCTAGATTTAGAATGATAAAATATAAATAAAATTTGTCTCTAGGGGCACCTCTCCTGAGCCCCACTGGGGCGTGCAGTCCCCTGGACCCCTCAGAGGGGGGAAACCCCTACGACCCCCCATTGCAAACGAATTAGCATCGGGAACTAAATATAAATATGTGCCTAAAACAGGATCACTACTGGTGAAACCCTTCATCCCTTATGGGTGATTTACAAACAATAATAGGAATACTAAATTACATAGGATTTAAAAGGTTGATGGCACCTTAATCCTAACACCTAGTGCCCTATTTTAAACACTCTTGTATTAATAAGTCTTTGAATTATGGGTTCTAATACTTTGCATAATGATGATACCAATACATTAGAACCCCAAATTCCTAGTCCTATAACACAAGAATATCAAACACTTATTTCTTGATATCCCTACTTCACATCTTCCTTAAGCATCAAACTTCCATGAATCCATCAACATTGAGGAATTGTGGCTCATGTTCTTGAAGCTCAAATTCAAAGATTAGACGTGCAGAGTTGGATAATTTGTAGCAATTTGTAAGCTTAAAACACATAGCTGAAGAAGCTATCCTTGTTGTTGAGTCTAAGAAGTCTTTTGCTCAAAGGTCAAGAAGGATTGGAAGTCTTGTGTAGCCTTGCTCATATATGCATAACAACATTCTATCTACATCTAGTTACGCTGAAATCATTTCCAATGTCACTTATTCTAATCAAATAGGGACTCAAGTGTCGGCACCCATACCAACACTCCCTATTCCACATATACTTCTACTATTTTCACCACTACTACACAACCAAGTAATAGTGCTACCACATGTGTTGGGTTATCCACTAGGAATCCTACTCACCATTATAGTACCATTCCATATAATTACATTAATTCCATACCTAATGTTACTCCACCTACATCTAAATCTCCTACTGCATTCCAAAAGGCTACTCATACTCCATCACCTACTCCTTCCAATTAATTTCAATCTCTACCTTATTCATCTTTTGATGCTATCATAAACCAATTGTTGAAAAATATGACCTTCATGCAACAACAATTGGATGGCATAAGCAATAGTCTACCTAAACCTAATATGACAACATATTATATCCATAGCCCTTTGTCCTATGCAATCCTAAGAAATTGAATTCCTGGGAAGTTTGAGACCCCTCGATTTTAGAAATATAATTGGAAGGGAGACCCTAACAACCATGTGGTAGCCTTTACCGCTATGTGCAATGATTTCTTCTTTGAGGATACAATCTTGGAAAATGCTTTCCTAGGTCACTCAAGGACACAACCTTAGATTGGTTTTTCTCACACCATTAAAACTTTACACAGCTACATAGTTAGCATCAAAAGATCTTATTTGCATAGTTCATACTTAACCTCTTTGTATTGGAAAGTTGGCTTAATCAATTTGAACTTTGGCCTTTGATTAATGGCCCAAGTTGATCACTACAAGATCAATGACTGAGGACATACCAAAGAAAAGGAAACCATAGGGAATTAACATTTGTCATTTCACCTACATGAATAAAAATTGAAAATCTGACTAAGACCATGGTGTAGACATTGCCTTGAAAATATTCTAAATATTTATGGTGGGCTCACTATACTTGCCACCACTTTAGCTCATTAAGATTTGACCATGATCAACAACCTACATTAATTAACACAAGATCAATAGCTAGGGGTGAAATAGTTACTAGTGACTACCTTTTGTCATTTTTTCTATGCAGATAGAAATTGGACATGTATCATTCAGGCTAATGTGAAGAGTTTTCTTGAATATAAAAGTTGAATAACTAAGATGGGCCCACTATGCCCAAGTAATTGGACAACTTGGTGAATTGTCAATAGTTCCTTATATGCAAGCCAACATGGTCACCCATATATCTACCTCCTAACCAATGGGGTCATTGCATGCCAAGACAAATGTTGTGCAAACTCTGCTTCACTGACTTTATTGATGCACCACTTCATATGTTAAGTAGTGATGGGATGTTATGATGTGCATTAATTGACACGCGATCAACATGGCTAAGGCTAAAATTGTGAGACATTATGTGTATATTGTTACCTTTTTCATTTTTCAATGGTAAATAGGCTTGGAACATGTCATTAGAGATATATGATCTTGAGGCCTTTAGAGAATAATTTTGTATTTTCTTTTTCGAAACCCATGGGCTCATGATATGTGGCACTACTTGCTTACACAACTTTCTACTTGCCTCAATGAGAACAATAAAAAACTACAATCTATTGACATTAATTACTGTGGCTATATGACAAGTGAATAGATCACCAACTAGGCTAATTAATGACAACCTACAAAAGTAGTAACCAGTCACTAAATAAACATAGAAGAAACACTTAATTCATGGGGAATCGTTTATCATAGGTTAACACATCAATAGAACATAAAAATGTAGGCACAAAGACAAATATTTTGACCAACACAAAGACTTAGGTGCCTTCACACCAAGCTAAACAAATTAGACCACCATTAACATAAATGAGGAGTTTGATAAAAACATAAAAGGGAACCCTATTCAAAATATCTTAGATCAATTATTAGCATGAAGGGAAATAAAATAATGGAGAGAGCCATAATAAGGTATTCTCAGATTGGGTGCCAACAAATTCATCAACTATATTTTTGCATCAATTGCATAGTAAAACTCTAATCTTGTTCAATCATCTAAGGGCTTGAATGTACTCAAAATATATCTAGTTCTTCATCCCCTTCCTTGAAATCAAGCCTCATTATGCTTTTTGGCATAACCCCTTTTCAATAATTAATCAAAAGTCTAAGGTATAACAAATTCTACAAGGCACGTTAATGTAGGACTAGGCCACACTAGACAGACTAAGGCCACATAGCATGACTATATTCTAGATTGAACCACATGGTATGACCCTAATTCCATAAACACTAATCTCTTATCATCTCTATCACAATATTTTAAACTCTATAACATATAAACAACTAAGAGCTATCAGGAAATGATGGTTTTGTAAAATCTTTTGTTCCTTCAACATGTGAATGTGCAATTTGGGACAATGAATGATTCAAGTGTCTCTCCAAAGAATGTCTCTTTCTTTGTGGTAATGCATAAAACCTATTGTTTAGGCTGCTCTATCCATCCAAGTTCATCCTCTACTCATAGCTCTCCAACTTCCAAACATAAAATAGAAATAAAAACAATAAATTCAACATTTTGAAATGGAACTCTAATTTATTATTAGTTCTTAAGAAAGATAATATAAGAATCATAGTCTTTTAACTCTATATTACACTTTTTACTACCAAACCAATTACATACTCTAACCTTTAAATTAATATTTTCTTTTCTTAATTTCAAACTTTTTTATATAAAATATGAATTTCTATTAGGCCAAATAGTTTGGCATCTTACTGACCCTTTCAGATATTAAATGTTATTCATAAATTGTTAAACACTTTTATTTTTTCATAGTTTACTCAGTAGCGGGAAGTGAATGAGAAGAAGCTGAAATTTTATTCCGTAGTTCTATAGATTATTGTTGCCTTTAACCAATAACTGCACTACCACAATATTCTTTATTAAATCATAGTTGAAAGCTTGTCAAATATAAGGGTATTGAGTTTTTATTTTTTCATATCTGTTGCTTGTTTTCCAAACAATACAACAACATTTGGTAATAAGATTTAAAATTTAATAGAACTATGGTGGAAATGTTCAAGGCTCAACCCAAGAAAAAGAGAGAAAGAACATTGTCCACCATCACAACTGATACCCAAGGATCTAGGATTGTATAGGTGTCCATCCTAATTGTGGACAAAGATTAATTGTAAATGGCACCTGGTGACTACAAGATACAACACATCAAAATCTAGAACATCAGACCAAGGAAGAAGAAAAGAATTCATTGTATACAATTGTGTCTACCATCCTTGAGAGGGTAAAAATGGATGAGGTCAAAAAAAAAGAATTCAAGAGTTAGGTAGGGTAGTTGGCTGCATACATTAATCACCTAGTAGGCCCTATTGATTTAGGTGCACTTTCTCTAATTATTCTAGCTATCCTCAATAAAGACAACCAGCAAATAGATATGGAAGGACTAGTCCTTGCTACCATTGCATGGAGAGATAACTTAGAGGCCTTGGGTAGTAGAGCAATTTGGGAAGCATTAATGGCCTATCATGACATCAATGATGAGGCTAGTGCAATGTCAAATTTTGAGGAATCATTAGATAATGAGTTGTCGATGTGGGATGAATACATCTCAATTTTGTAGAGGATGAAGGGCATGCCTTCTAATGAGTTAGCCAAGCTTGGCATTTTTTACAAGAGTGATCCAGGTTTTCTATTGAAATGATTGTAGGCCACCAAGCTAAAGGGAACTCCCCAACCTAAAATTTAATAGAAGTGTAGTTCTTTACTGATTTATAGTGGACAATTGACAATGCTATTTTCTTATTAATTGGCGTTTTTGTCATATAGGAGTGTTGGTATTGTGTGGGTCCTAGCACTCACAAGCTTAAATTTAGTTAATAATTTCTTTATTTTTAGGCAGGAAGCCCACCCTGATTCATTAGTTAAGGCCTATAAAACTAGCAGTTGCACGGGTGAACGCGCAATGGTTTTGCCGATAGGCTATTTGTAAAGTAAATGTTTTACATTTTGTTGTGTAATAAATAGCTATGTAATAGTTTGAGTGACTACATACTATTACTGTGACAAACTTCAACACAAAATTGGATGTACCGAGTGGATTGTTGAACAGATTTTGTACATATAATCTTAAGAGGAGGGAATTTGTATTTTTCCTTTGGATTCATATGTTTTAGAGTAGATTTTTAGCCCCATGTTTGTCAAAGAGTGGAAAGCACTATTGAAACTTTAATGGTATAGTGAAATCATTTGTTTTCTCTAAGTAGTGTCATTTTGAAAAGTGTTAGAAGGTGGAGACCACATTGCATTATATGGTTGACCATGCTTGTTTTCTAGTGTATTTGTCTAGTTGCCTCCATTGTTTTAAGAGTGTCTTATTATGTAATTGACAACCTCTAAGTAATTTTAGCGTGTAGGGAAAACATTTATGGAAACAATATTGACCCATCTTTATTCTAATATTTAGAGATTTAATACGATAGACCTACTTCAACTTTGAAGAGACTAGTTTAACAATGAGAAAGCTTAAGAAAAAACAAATGCAAGTACAAATGGGAAGCAGTGGCAGTTGGTTCCCAGTTGTCGTTGATCTTACAAAAATAATTAGAAAACCATGCCTTTATAGTCAGTTAAAGAAGAATATCATGAGAATTTCATGTCGAAGCATTATAGAACTTACATTAGCAAATATTATACATTGATTTATGATTTAGGTACTTTGCTTCACTCTACACACCAATACTCTCCCTAGGGTGTTTTTTTGCACCAACTGATTGAGACATAAGCAGAATTTGATGCATAACATTTAATTTAATTTTAATGTATATTCATTAGTTACTCACTTTGTTCCAATTTTAAATAATCATTCTTCAATTATTTATGTATTTTTTATTAGATTATAAGTACAAATTCATCACTTAGACAAGATCATATTTAGAGTTTAATCTTTCCAATTAAAATCCATTTTCTCATTTTTCTAAAATGAATCAAATCTTACCCTTTTCTTGCACACAAAAACACTTTTTATTCAACATTTAGGATCTTGTATTTAAGGACAACTATGTGTCATTAGTTCATATTAATTGATTATCAATATTGTATCACTAGAATTTCATATCAAAGCATTCTAGAACTTACATTAGCAAATATTATACCTTGATTTATCATTTAGGCACTTTGCTTCACTCTACATGCCAATAGTCTCCATAGGGTGTTTTTTTGCACCAAATGATTGTAGACTTTTAGGTGTACAAACACTACAAAGTAGAAGAGTAGAGGACCAATCTACATGGGAGAAAAAGAAAAGTGTCCCAAGATGACTCCGAATACAAGCCAATTCAAGATTAAAGTAGACTTTCTAGGCAGATCTATAACAATTGAGACAATATTGATTCAATAAAAGAACAATTAAGTTAAATTATTTTAACCTTCTCAATTTTATTTGCATAAATATGGTTTTAACTCTTTATTATTTCTCACAATGTTTAGTTATTTATAAACAAGATAGAAGAGTGAGAAAACAAGTTTCTTAGTCTTTCTTTCCGATAAATTTAATTGGAAGATGTATAAGATGAAAGCAATGTAATGGAAGTTGTCAAATATTATATTCACTTTATAATAAATATAGAAATATAAATTTATGGTATTAGAAAAGTTTTTATTTACTTTGTTTATTATGATTTTTGATATTTTATATAAATACAAAGATTCCAATAACATTTAATCAACAATGTCAAAAATATTATCAATTCCACATAAGATATATATTATTTTATATTGTGTACATTGTAAAGAAAGAAAATAACATGTTCATTGGTCCAAAATGATTGTGGAGGAAGAGTGCTTTCTAACATGGTATCTTATTCATTTTAGAAATCTCCCAATAAGATTTAATATGCATGTAAACCAATATTATTACATTCATACACAATTTCTTATCTTTTGTTTTCAATATAAATGGTGTGCTCTTAAAATCATAATCTTAATTTTTTTGATGTTTTCTTCATACCAACTTCCAAGTTTAGAAGAGTTCTAGGTCTGTTAAAATGATATGTCAAGTTATGAGTAATTTTTGCATTTACTATGAGGTGATCAAGTTCCTCTACATAACTAAGTGATGTCTCCAACTCATATATTTTTGTGCACTTCACTTTGTCCTTTATGGGCAAAATATTTGTATTTTAAAATCTAAGAAAAATAAAATTTAAAAAATTCTAAAAGAAAAAAATTAGAACATTTTGATTGACTACACAACTTAAATAAATTATACACTTCCAATAACTTTCCATTTAGTAAACTTCTAATTATACACTTCTAATAGAGCTTTCTTGTTTACGAGATATTTGGAGACTTCATATAGTAGAGCTAATTCAACTTTGAAGAGATTAGTTTAACCACGACAAAGGTTAAGAAAAAAATAAATGCAAGTACAAATGGGAAGTAGCGGCAGAAAAAATGCAAGTACAAATGGGAAGTAGCGACAGTTGATTCTTAGTTGTCACTACTCTAAAAATAATAAGAAAACCATGCCTTTATTGTTAATTAAAGAAGAATGCCTTTTGTAGAAAGTGTGTGCATATGTGAAAATAATATTCACTTGGCTAGAGAATCAAGTATTATGCACATAATTTTTAAGCAAAGCAGATGTTTGAGTTTGTATTTTAAAATCCAAGAAAAATAAAATTTAAAAAACTCTAAAACAAAAAAAATTTGAGCATTTTGATTGACTATACAAGTGAAATAAATTATACACTTCCAATAACTTTCCATTTAATAAATTATTTTATATAGTACCTTAACCAAGTCATTAAATTTACATTTAAAAAAATTATCATCAAAGCTTCCTCAATATGATACTACAATATACATCCTAAAACACAACCAATACAAAAAAATATAAAAATAATTAATGAAAACAATAAATTTTAAAATAATCAAAATATTTACATTTAAAAAAATGATCATGAAAGCTTCCTCAATATGATACAAGCAATAGACATCCTAAAACACAACCAACAAAAACAATTAATGTGCTTGCCCCAAAATAAAGATATGGACAATCATTCTTCTCATTTTCAAAAGTGTAAAAAAAGCTTATGTTAGGTTTATGGGTTAAGAAAGAAAATATTTTGATTTTTTAATTTGATATTTTTTTAAAATTTGTTAATTATAGTTGAGAAATTGATGGACATAGGGTTGAGTGAAGAACAAATGTGCAATGAAGTAAAATGAACTAAAATAAAATAATTAAAAGTAAATAAAATAATTTTAAAATAATATCTCTTTAATATTAATATTTAATAATAAAATAAAATATTAATATTTAATAAGAAACATGATATTTCCAAAATAAGGAGGTAAAACAAAGATATGATTCATAATTCCCTAGTTTGAAGCCACAAGGACCTCATGCTGAGTAAGAGGTTTATCAGCAGTTTTGATGCTAGAATTAGAAACATTTTCCAGGAGGGCCTTAGATAAAGAATAGAAAACCTGTGAAGGATTCCTAGTAGTTTCTCTAAAAAATTTATTATTTCCTTCTTTCCAAAGGAACCAAGCAACAAAAGGAATAGTTTGATTCTAGAGTTCCACTAACCAAGGATGGGATAGAGGAGGGATCTAATTAACAATGAGTTCTCTTATTTCCTTATTGCAAACCCATTGTAAGCCAAAATTCAAAAGGACTTTCCTCCAAATATCAGTCACAAATTCACAGTGCAAAACAAGATGAGAGAAAAAATTCTTCCTCTTTCAAGCACATGACACGTCTATTAACCAGTTGAAGACCCCTTCGCTGAAGATTGTCCCGAGTCAATATCTTATTATGAACAGCTGTCCACCAGAAAAAGTTAACCTTGGGAAGGAGTTTGTAATTCCAGACTTTCCTCCAAATGTCATCCATAAGATCCTTCTCAATCAGCAAATGGTAAGTTGATTTAATTGAAAAAATCCCTTTTTTATTAGTAGACCAAAAAAGTTGATCATTTATAGGAAACAGAGGAATCTGGGTATTAAGAAGCATTTTCTATATGGCATTAGTTCGGTGATTGAGATTAGGATAATTAGTATAGCATTCCAGCAGATTTTTCCTTTTTCTAACACCATGGTCTTGATAAATATAATGGCTAACTTTAGTGCCAAAAAATTGTTTAGCAAGAGCAACAATAGCTTCATTTCCCATCTAATTAGAGAGAGGTCCATCCCCCAACCAAGGATCTTCCAAAAAATTGATGATAGATCCATCACCAAGTTTCCATTTCATTCCCTTATTAACAAGACTTCTAGATTTAATCATTTTATTCCAGATAACAGATCCTTAAGGAAGACCCTCCTAATTGAGAAAAGAATATTTGTCAAAGTCTCGTAAGTACTTAGTCTTTATTATACATCCCCAGTCAATATCCCTTTTTATGAAGTTCCAAATAATCTTAGACAAAAGAGCCTTGTTCATTTTTTGGATGGTTTTGATGTTGAGCCCACCATCAGACTTAGGAAGATAGACTTTGTCCCATTTAACCAGAGAGATTTGCTTTTTTTCCTCCATACCAGTCCATAGGAAAGTTCTTTGGATTTTCTCTAGTTTGTCAACTAGATATATAGGCATTTTGAATAATGATAAAAAGTAAGTAGGTATACCCTGAAGAGAAGCCCTTAGAAGCTGCAATTTACCCGCACTACTTAAAAGTTTACCTTCCCAACCAACAATTTCTTTTGAGTTCTTTCGATGATGTTATGCCAAAAACCAAGGAAGGTCAGCATCTGCACATCCAAGGATCTTAATAATTTTCCTTTGAAGATCCCCTGGAGTATTAAAAAAGAAGACATTGCTTTTCTGAAAATTAATATGCTGACCGCAATCCATGGCATAATCATTGAGTAAAGATTTCCATCTTGAGGCTTCTAAAATAGAGGAAATGCTGAAAAGAATGGTATCATCCACAAACTGCTGAATGGGAATCAGAGAGAGAAGAAGCTGGTTTAATTCCAATTAATTCTTTTGAGGTGATCTTGTTGAGGACTGATCTACCAAGAGCTTCAACTAGCATAATAAAAAGGTAGGGGGACAAGGGATCTCCCTATCTTATTCCCCTAGTGGGAGAAAAGAAACCCCTAGGAACCCCATTAACAAGGACAGAGTATATAGCAGTAGTAACAGCTTCCTTGATAAGAAGGGATACCTTATCATTAAACCCAAGCTTCTGAATGATTTTAAACAAAAAATGCCATGAGACCTAATCATAAGCTTTAGAGATATCAAGTTTGACAACCATACCTGGGATGCGACTCTTGTCCCTAGAATGAATAGTTTCATGAGAAGTAATCACAACATCTAAGATCTGTCTCCCTAGAACAAATCCCTTCTGTGAGGGAGAGATAATTTTGTCAAGAAGGGGTTGGAATCTAACCACTAAAAGCTTTGTACAAATTTTATAGATTGTGTTACAAAGGCTAATAGGCCTGAAGTCAGGAAGCATCTCTAGATTAGGCTTCTTAGGAACAAGGGCAATGAAGGTATTATTTAGTTGTTTCAGTAATTTCCCAGTTCTAAAAAAATCTTTGACAGCAGCAGTGACATCATATCCCACTATGTCCCAGAATTCTTGGAAGAAGAAAGGGGGAAAGCCATCTAGGCCTAGAGCTTTGAAAGGGCCCATAGAAAACACCACAGCATGAACCTCCTCCTCAGAGAGAGGCTTTAAAATATTAGCATTGTCTTCTTTAGTAATCAGTGAAGGAATGTTATTCAGAAGTTGATTAACAATCTAAGAATTGCCAGCACTTGTACCCTGTTCAGACAGCAGGTTATGAAAGAAGCTGACAGCATGTTCTCCAATCTCCTCATCCTCAATAATCATTCTACCATCCTCCAATCTCACTCTGGAAAAAGAGTTAGATTTTCTATTCTTTAGAGTAGAAACATGAAAGAAAGTTGTATTATGATCACCTTCCTTAAGCCATTGCACTTTAGATTTTTGTTTCCACAATAACTCCTCTGTTCATTAAATTCTTCCAATCTCTAATTAGATCATTCTCTAATTGTGTAGAAGTATCATAAGTATCACCTTGAGCAATCTTATATTGAATATCTGCCAGGTTCTTGGACAAGATCTTTTTCTGGGAAAAGACATTACCAAAACTATATTTATTCCAACCATAAACTTCTCTCTTAACAGGCATCAACCTTTTAAAGAGTCTAAACATGGGAGTACCCAAAACTAGAAGTTGCCACCAATTAGAAAGAAGATTATGAAATCATGATGTTTAATCCACATAGCCTTAAATCTAAAGGGAAATGGGCCTTTCCTCTTCTGATTAGCCCTGTCCAAAATGATAGAATTATGATCAGAAATAGTCCTAGGCAAAGCAACCAGTTTAAGTGAAACAATATTTGGCCAATTATTGGAAATAAGAATTCTATCCAGCTTCACTTAAATCATTTGGTCCCCTTTCCTCCTATTGGTCCAGGTAAAATTTTGATTCATCAAATCAATGTCAAAAAGCCCAAAGGAATTTATAAAATCAGCAAAGTCCAACATACTATCAGAGTAGTCCAAAATTCCCCCAGACTTTTCCGAAGGATATAGAGGGGTATTAAAATCCCTACCAACATCCAATAAGAATTAGGATGAGAATCAAGTTGATTAGCCAAGTCCTTCCAAAGATTCTTACTTAGCACCCTAGTGTTAGGGGACTAAACATTAACCAGACTCCATCAAAAGGAAGGCAAAGAAAAATCAATCACCAAATAGTGTTTGTTCAAAAAAGAAAGTTTACCTCAAATTTTGGAAGCATTCCACATAGTCACTATTCCCCCATAAGCACCAATAGCAGGACTTATGCAGAAGGAAGCCTTAGGCTAGATCTTATCAGCAATCAATTTGAAATTCTCTTCAGACATTTTAACTTCTTGAAGTAAAAGAATATCCACCTTGTGGTCAAAAAAGACAGTTTTTGACCTCAAATTGTTTTGAGGGGTTATTAAGGCCCCTCATATTCCACGAAAGAGTCTTCATTTAAATAACTTTCTGGAGTTTTCCAGTGTCTTTTACTTACCACTGGCAATCTCCCTAGCTTCTTCTCTCTGGCTAGTTTCTCTCAATGTAGGTCTACCTTTCATAGGATCCAAACCCACATCAGCAGTCTTTTTTGGTTTATGAACTTTTTTCCTCTGAGATGTCCACTCCTCATGGTCACTTAGAGAAGCACTAGCTACTCTAGGCGAAACAAGAAGTAGACCAGATTGTTGTCTTGGAGAAGGAGGAAATAACCCTACTTTAAGGGAACTTGAAATGAGTCTCCTTAGGGAAGAGTAAGACATTTCTTGAGCTGCAGAATGCATATTGTCATTTGACTACACTCTAGCTCCTTGATTAGAACCAATCTTAGTAGACTGGTGCACATGAACTTGAGTCACCAAGTTACAAAGAGGGGAACATTTATCTAGATTCTCCTTCTCTTTGAAACATCCCATCTGGGTCTCCTTAACTTTGTCAACTTCAACATGAACCTCTTCAAAATTACTAACCACTAACTGGGTTTCCTTAACTTGATTCGGAATCTCATCATCTTCTAAGTTTAGTTGTGAAACCTCATAAAGATGGAGGTTTCGTTCCTGAACATCCCTAACTGGCTTGGAAACCTGTGAAGCATCAAAAACAATTTCTTCCTATGCATTCTTCTTACCAGAATGAGTAGATTCATTAGCAATGGTATCCTCCTTATCCTCTAATTGGGTATCTTTAACTTGATTCAGAATCTCGCCATCTTCCAAGTTTGGTTGGGAAACCTCTTGAAGATGGAGATTCTATTCCTCAATATCGCTAACCGGCTTGGAAACCTATGAAGCATCAAAAGTAGTTTCTTCCTATGCATTCTCCTTACCAGAATGAGTAGATTCATTAGCAATGGTATCCTCCTTATTCATGTTATCCACATCTGTTTCCTTATTAGTATTTTCCTCATATTTCTTGAACTTACAATGCGAAATGAGATGCCCTTTCTTCTGACATTTCTGACAGTAAGTCATGGAATTCTCATAAGTGATGGACTGCCTCCAGACTCCATATTTAGAGCTAATGTCAATTAACATGGGAAAAGTGTTGTTGATTTCCACATTTACACAGAATCTTGCATAAACAAAGCGAGATTTGGTGCATATGGAGTTATCAAGGGTAACAAAATGACCAAAAGTATTAGCAATGGAACTAAAAATAGTTTCATCCTAGTATTCTAGGGGAAAACTGGGCAGACGAACCCATACTAGGGCAGCTTTATTAAGATCAACACTAGGGTCAAACCCTGGTCTCCAACAACCCAATGAAAGTGAATGGGTACCATAAAGCCATGGTCCTCCAAATAAAATAGCCAACATGTCTTCTTTGCTGGTGAAGCAAAATAGGAATAGCCCTCGCACCATACCCGCAATAGTCACACTGTCTTTAACACGCCAACGAATTGAGACCCATTTGCGAACCATCTCAATGTTGGGTTGGAGAAAGAAGAACTTGCCAACCAGAGTAAGTTCCATAGAAGCGACAATCGTATCCACCAGATTGTCAGGAACCATGAGGAAAGACCCTTCAGCTATCTCCTTTTGGTGACAGACCGTCCATTATGAGGAGAGTCCACCTCTCCCATCAGAACTTTTTTCCAGTTTGCAGGCCTGGCAGAGTCTGAAATGAGCATGGGACTAGATGTACTGCTAGCTGCAGCACACTCCATCCCCAACCAGCACATAGAAAGCAGACTATCAAAACCCTAGAAAATCTAAAACCCTAAAAACCCTAGCAGAGCATTGTTTGTTTCTATTTATTTGTTAATTTAGGTACATTATATTTCCAAAATAAGAAGGTAAAACAAAGATATGATTTAGTGGTGTAGTAATTGATTGAAAGGTCTTCATCATCTTAGTCCAACGCCTAATGATAGCCTAGAAAATGCAGAAACTAATAACAATAACAACAACAGACATCTCAAATGCAATTGGAAATAATATCTTGGAAGGAGCCACATTTGACATGACTATTTGTTTGTACCTTGTAATCATTTTTGTAAAACCACATTCCACTGTATCTAGGTAAATTGAAGATTTCATTAACTGGTGAATCATATTTTTATATGCCTTACAATGTTCATTAGTTCCGTTATTAAGGATCCACAGGATGCACTTTTCATATTAAAACTGCGATTTTCATTATAATCAAAGTCACTTGCCTTCTTTTATAAGCTAAGCCAAAAGATCATTGAGGAAGAGGGTTTGTAGTCCATCCCACCAATCATCATTAAAAAGGGATACTAAGAAAATAAAGGCTGGAGTGACTACTGCATTTGTTAATAGGTCCACCAGTTTGTTAGCTTCTCTGGAGCAGTGCTTGAACTGTATCATTGAAAACTTACGAAAGAGGTTTCTTCCTTCCTGAAGGATACATTTTGCTTCCAATCAAAGGGTTCTCGCTTTGATCATTGCATTTGTAATGATTTGAAACAAACCTTTTATGATTAGGGAATCCACACCTTTTGACATTGCCATTGTAACCCTTCAACAAGGCCTATTGCTTCCACTTGCTTATCTGTGCCAGCTTACAATTAGGGGTCATCCATTTGACCATTGCATTTGTAGTGATTCGAGGATGAGCTTTTATGATTAGGGAATCTGCATCTTTCACAGAGATTCACAGACATGGCAGCTGCTTCGGTGAGCATGAGTTTCATGACCTTTGTGGTGCTGCCAGCTTTTTCTGTTCTGTCCGGTCAAAAACAACCCTGCAATTCAATGGACAAAAACTTGTTCGAGGACGGAAAAAAAACGGCGGAATTTACTGGCGCGTGGCTAAATATTAAAAAGTTTAACCGTTAAACCATCTCTTGTTTTTCACTTGATTTTGAAAGATCTCATTGAGGATTTTGAGATTCTTTTGCCTTCCCCAATGCCGAAACACGTTTTCCAATGCATTATTTAAATAGTCAATCCTACAACGGTACTACGGCATCTAGCATATTCAATACCCAAAAAAAGGGTACTACGGCATCCAACTTCCTTATCCATTCTCCACTCTTTTTAGTCTACTAAATTTACTCTGTTTTTATTAGTTTACTAAAACTATTTTATAGTTTAATAAATGTAAATTATAAAACTATTGCAAAGGTTTAAATGCATCATATTAAATTATTTATTTAATTATTAAATAGATGTATTAAATTTTTAAAAATATTGTGCCATATATTTTTTATTTAAATAATATATAAATAGTTAATAACTCAACTAGTCTATTATGGGGAAGTGATCTTATAACTTATGAGAATGATTTGACACTTCACAAATGGTGGTGTTTACAAACACCTTTTTGAGAATTTGTTGAATCACAAGGTTCATATTCTTCTTAGTTAAATCCCTAGCAGACCTCTAATAAATACTCTAATAAATCTACTATGGTGCTCTCATAAATACTCTATGAATCAAACCCTAATGTGGACTAATGAATACTCTAATAAATCTGCTATGGTGCTCTCATAAATACTGTATCAATCAAACCCTAATTTGCTCTAATGAATACTCTAATAAATCGACTATGATGCTCTCATAAATACTCTATTAATCAAACCCTAACATGCTCCTTTTAGTAACTCTTAGATATCCTTTTCAAATATATGAGGGAATGACACTATATACAACCAAGATAAGTTAATAAAATGTGTGTTAAGTCAACTCCCAATGGCTAGTAAAATAGTCGCCGATAAGTACATTTGAATTTTGAATTAAAAAAAGAAACAGATTAAATCTACAAATACATAACTGCTTAGATTTCCACAGTCCATAATATTAGATTTGAATGCTTCTATATTTAATTATGTAATATTTTTTTCCCAATCAACATTTCAAAGTGATCTAATTAAAAAGGAATGTAAAATAGTAAATTGCATACCACAACTAACTAAACTGATAAATTGCACACCCACCTTATTAATTTTCATTATTACAATTATATAAATCTAATAAAATTATAAAAAAAGACTCCATCAACTAAACTTTTTGAAATTTGGTCAAAATTATTAATTTGCTATAATTAATTGTTATGTTATTATAAATATAAGTAATGTAAAGCTGTTATAACGAATTCGTGCGTTATTATAAATGAAAATAATATGCATGTAATAGTGTAAAAATTGGCTAGCCAAAGTATGTGATGATTATCACATGGGTATTGTAGGGATTTGACAATCATCACTTGAATTCATCATACGCACTACACTTTCAAAGGTGCCACATAATGTGTCCAATGCTTTGCCAGGGATTGGAAATTTCCTATAATTTATTGGGACTATAATATTTCCTCATGTTGTTCTCTTCTCAGCATCGGCTCCCCTTTAAAAACTGTTTTAGTCATATTGTGCCCTATGTTCTTTTTGGTCCTTCCTGTAAGGACGGTGATATTTTGGATCTCTGATTAGATTTAGATTCGTGACCATTTTTATTCAGGTCTCTGAAAATCAAATCTAGCCATGAGAAAAAAGAGACAGCCTCGTAGGTCTCCAGACCTTCATAGCTTGTCACTGGAAGAGTTATATGGTCAATATTGTTCGATTTTACATTCAAAACAGGAATCTCCTCTCCAATCAATAAATTCTCTCAATCCAGTAAAAGAGCATCTAGAGGGTAAAGAACATTACAATCAATTGCAAGGGCCTCATATTGCAGACATTTCAGATTTGGCTAACCCAAATCAGAAATCTCCTCTCCAATCAATAGCTTCTCTCAATGCAGTGAAAGGGCATCCAGATAATAAAGAACATTACAATCAATTGCAAGGGCCTCCTATTGCAGAGATTTCAGATTTGGCTAACCCAAATCAGGAATCTCTTCTCCAATCAACAGCTTCTCTCAATGGAGTGAAAGAACATCCAGATGGTAAAGAACATTACAATCAATCGCAACGGCCTCCTATTGTAGAGATTTCAGATTTCGCTAACCCAAAAAGATTGATGGGTTGTATCAGTAACAGGTTAAAGTGTATTTTATGCTTCCTATTGGGGATTCAATTCATCTCTTTGTTTACGTTTTTGTGTTCTGCTTTTCTTTTATCTTATAGAAAAGAAAAGGGTGATACTTCACAGATTTAGGGTATCATTAGGACATTTATTCAGAACAATGCTATACTTCTGTATTAATTGGTGACTATTTCTTTTGACAGCCAGGATAGTCAGGTTAACAATCACAACGCAGGTATATCATCCTCCTCTTTTTTATTTTAAAAGTCTGTTATGTTATGCCTTTTGGTTTGGCTACTGTCCTACTAATATATGTGTTTCTCTGCCTGGGTTTGTGCTGTAAATGTAATAAAGGTGTGAGATCTCACACTCTCTAAACGGTTATGATTTTCTATTACCTAAGAGTACAGGTTTTCTATATCCTCTATTTTAGGTCACTATTTAGAAGACCCAACTAGCAAATCAAACGATTTATTGGATAGAAATGAAATTTGTGCAGATGAAAACAGAGGAGTGGAGAATGTCAAGCAGCCTCCTCAATATCGGATAAGGAAGATCGGAAACATTCCCAGATCTGTAAGGGATTATCTGAGAATGGCGAGAAGCAGGTTTAACATAGCAAACATTCTCAGATCTGTAAGGGATCATCTGAGAATGGAAAGAAGCAGGTTTAACAGTCAGCTTCGCCAACACAATGCAGGTATATATGTTCACCTTAAAAGCAGAAGAAACAACAGTAACGTATGTTGACCTTAAAAGCAGAAGAAACAAAGGAGATGGCTCAAGAAAAAGAACATCCTAAAGTAGGGGAAAAGAAAGAAGAATAGAGGCATAGAAGTCTGTCAGGAATGTCCGGCCATAAAGATTCATTTAAAACACACAGTTTTGTTCAAAAATGCGGGAATGAAGAATTGCAAATATTCAGGAACCTCTTGTTTGAAAAATTTGGACACAATAGCTAGTGAGAACTGCTCTGGTGCTATATCTTAATCTAAGACTTGATTTTGTATGCTGGACAAAGGATTTGATACATATATGTGATTTTGAAATCTTTTCTAAGTTAAAGATTTTATTTATGACGGCCTCTATGCTAACAGCTAAATGTTATTGAAAAAATTTAATGATCTCTCTTCGTTACTTCTCGATCATGATATCTAACTTCGATGTTTTAATTACCAGTTCGTGAGATGTAATTGCACAGTTCATTTTCTATATGCAAATAGATTTTTTTTAATAAATTAATGTGTTTATATACCTTTGTATTAATTTAGAGGAATATGTATATATCCACAAGTAATGCAATTTCCTTGGGTTCATCCTACTAATCTTTTATTCATTCGCATTTGCTCCTATATATTGACCTTACCTGGGGTTTATTACACTCACTTATACACCTACCTCCATATAGCAATTAGCTACTTGGATATGTCCATTTGCTCAAGTAAGGTCATTTTAGTGGGCATGGGGTCCACCTAGTCACCCTTTCCTTTTTAAAATTCAAAATTAAAATTTAGTCAACTAAGCTCCTTTATTTTCCCTCTTTGAGCCAACCAAGTACACATTTGGTGAAATTTGATGCTTTATGTTGACATTCAATGCATTCTTTCTAATCATCCAAACATCATTCAAAATGCTTTCATATTAAAGCATTAAAAGAGCAATCAATAGGGACACATTTGGATTTGTTACATCATCTAAGTAGGCTTGGTTACTAGACTTTCCAAATTGATACACATTTTTTAGGGTTGACCTAGTAGAACTTGTCTTCCTACGATGAAACAACAACCCTTCCAAGATATTTTAAAATACTACCAATCCTCATGTACTAGGAGAGAGTAGAGAAAGTGTAGGTTTACCAAGTGGGAAAAAAATCACAACTTTACATTGTGTGGGATTAAGTCTGATCTCGATGATGAATCCTTGACTACAGGCATGCCCCAGACTTACAAAATCAACCTCTGACAAAGCATAGAACTAGTGTAGAATTTAAGGCATTCTTTTGACAAAGAGATTGCATTTCTAGAACCAAAACAATGCATATTTTGGAATCTTCTTGAGGCCATTTTTTCTTCTATCATTGAGCTATGTTACCCTTCTATGTAATTTACTTTCCTAAAATAGATGTTGCAAATTATTAGATTATTAGTCCCTATTGTTATTAATTAATCTAGGTTAATTGTGCTTATGTGTATGTATGTAATTAGATTAGCTTAGACTAAACATTAGTGAAGTTCATTTTCTTTACTTTTTTGGTAAACCCATTCAATCCTACACTACCTAATCTTCTTTTTAGGGTTTTATGATGAATATCACAATTTCTATATTAAAGTATAAAAGTACAATAAAGTAATTCACATAAAAGATAGGTGGAATAAAATATTCTTTCTATGGTTTTTCATTACATTAGGGATTTTAGATACGTAATTTTCTAAGTTTACATCCTATTTTCATATTTTATCTATCTTTTACACATTTGTAGTAATATTTCTTTTGATGGTTGGTGCTTATTTAAATATACTTTATATTTATCACCTACCCTACCACCCTTATTATGGCTTTAGGGTTTGTTTTTTTCACTTGTTTTTAGATCTTAATTTACCTCTAATTTTCATGATCATTTTGATTTGAGATTTCTTTACCCTTGCCATATTATTGTTCATGCCTATAAGGAATGCGTGTTTAAACACTAATATGGCTACCCATATTGATATCAATGATATCTTTGATGATGGTCATATTGAGATCAAATTTAGTGACCAAGGGGATTATGACCATGGTGCACATGTGGCTTAACAAGATATTCATCTCACAACACAAGTTTTGATAGATGCATTTCATTAAGCCAAATCCCATCATCAATTAGCAAACATCGTATCTTTTATATGGCATGATTGGGATGCCCTCATGACATAGAAAGTTAACAAGATCTTGGATCCTTAATGAATCTTTCTAAAAGTGTATCCATCAACCCATATTCCTCTTCCAATCCCAACTGTATAATCTTCATAGCTTCTACCACCACTAAAACTGGTGTTATTGTTGCAAGTATGAGGTTAACCAGTGTTGTCATTGATGTCAACATACTCATATTGCATTGATAAGAAGGATTAGATGAGCTGTGTGCTGAGGATATTAAGAAAATTAGTCTCAGTGAAGAACAGTGATGAGAAGAGGGAAAAAGTACTCAATAGGTTGAGGCTCAGAGGATGCAGATTAAAGGGTTTGTAGATATGAGTCTTAAGATGCTCTAGTTAAGATTTCAGAGCTCCGCATGAAGATATGAAGAAGTTGTGATTGATCAAGTTGTGATTGGTTCCAGGAGATGCTCTAGAGTGACAGAGTGTTACAAAAAGGTCTATGAGATCTGGAAGTACATTGTCCTTTTATGTGGATTGGAATGAGTGTTTGGGATGTCCTTGTGATGTGTCATCTCGATTGGTTCATGGTTTGGAGGTCCAAAAGCATCTCTTTCAGTATGTCAGTGGCGATAGACTGTGTTCTTGAAGTTTCAGATGAAGGAGAGAAGAGATTCTTGTAAGTAGAGGAAGTGCGGATGTACTTGGTCATTCAGGCAAGTTTGTGAAGGTTCTTGGATCATGTTGAGATGGTGTTGTCAGTCTGCATTAGTGTTAGAAGCCTGGAATTGGAGATATACTTCCAGATGAAGATGTTCTTGTTCAGGCTAGCCGACTGGATGAGCTACTCATCTTGCAAATGTTCTTGTGGATGATTGTCGACTTAGATGATTGTTCCTAAGTCGATGCCTTGTATAAATAAAGGCTTGTGGATTCATTTCGAAGTGTGTTGTGGAGCGGATGAGTGTGGCATAGCGAAAGAGTGAAGGGCAGAGCAGAAGTATCTTGGGCTTAAATGGAACTAATCCAGACATGGTAAAGATGTCAATCTCCAGTTCAAGTTTGTAAAACTTATCATCTTGTAGACAGTGTGTCTCTTGTAGGCAGTGTGCCTCCTTGTGAGCAGTGAGCACTAATTGGCATGTGCCATTCATTTTTTCTTATTCTTCTAATAGAGAGTAATCCTTGGGTTAATCACCCCGTGGTTTTTCCCTTAACCGGGTTTTCCACGTCAAAATCTTGGTGTTCAATGTATTGATGTTTATCTGCTCCTGTGTTTATGCGTTATGCTTTCATCAATGGTTAACTAATATGCTATCAACTAACAAAGAAGAATCAAGTGTTTGAAGTAGAAGCAAGTTTTTGTACAACTGATTCACCCCCCCCCTCAGTTGTGTGCCCTAGATCTAACAATTGGTATCAGAGCTGAGTTCCTCTAAAAGGAGCTTAACCGCTTGAGGAGATCTAGGATGTCGTCATGCAAGAAGAACAGTCTGAAATTTGATGGAACCAACTTCACTCTTTGGAAAGGCCGCATGAAATGTCACTTGGAGTGTATAGGAAAGGCGTACTTGTCCATGGTCGAAAAAGCATATAAATCTCCACAAGGTGGTCCGACAACTCTAAATGAAATCACATATGCTGAAAACAATCTGCAAACTAAAGAGGCTCTTCTAAGTGCATTGACTAACTCAGAACTCTCAAATGTTATTGATCTACCAACTACCTATGAGATCTAGGTTAAACTGGAACTTCTGTATGAAGGAGATGAGTTTGTTGAGAGTGCAAGGTTGTAAAGTCTCAAAGGAAAATTTGAAAGATTGAAGATGAAAGATGATGAAAATATCACTACTTTTATGCCAAGAGTAAATGAGCTGGTGTGTGGAATCAGGAATGCTAGTGGAGTTCTGGATGAAAATGAGATTGTTTGTAAAATTCTCAAATCCCTTCCTGCTGCCTACAAGATCAAGGTTGCTGCCATTGATGAATTCAAAGCTCATGCAACTGTCACAAGAGAGCAATTGGCTGGCAAACTGGCTACATTTGAAATGACTAAGTTTGGAGATGATCCCCCCAAGACTGAATCTGCATTCAAAGCTAGTACCTATGTGAAAGGCAAACAAAGATTTGATCCGAGAGAAAACTCTTCAAGGAAGTTGTCATGGTATGATCAAGCAAGGAAAGACATGGAAGAGGAAGAAGCAGAAACAACTCATCTTGAAGCCCTCATTGCAAAGAGATTGCCAAGAAGATCTGGTAAGTATGAAGGAAAGTTACCTTTTAAGTGCTTCAACTGCAATAAGATTGGTCATTTTGCTTCAAGATGTCTAGAAAGATCTGCAAGGTCAAACTCTAACAGACAAAGGTTCCAAAAGAACTGTTATTATGTTCATGAAGAAGTTGATAATGAAGGAGTAACAGATGATGAATCAGAGATAAGAGACAAATCCAGAAATGATTGGGTGTTTATTACCATCAAGGAAGAAGAACCAATATCCTCTGAATCTATCAATAATAAGGTTGTAGAAAGAGCTTTGGCTGCCCAAGTTGAAGAAAAGGATGATTGGGTTATTGACAGTGGATGCTCTCACCATATGACAGGGGACAAGAACAAGTTCTTAGATTTGGAAAGGTATGAAGGAGGAATGGTAAAGTTTGGTGACAATTCTACAGGTAGAATCAAAGGTAGGGGAACTATTTCTTTTGATGGAAAGAGCAAAACTGGTAATGTACTGTATGTTGAAGGATTGAAGCACAATCTTCTTAGTGTTGGACAGTTAGTAGACAAAGGTTATGATCTCCGGTTCAAAAATGGAAGATGCAGGATCTTTGAAAGCTCTGGAATTGAGATTGCATCCGGTACTCAAACAAAAGGTAATATCTTCCATCTGGTTGGTTCTAATAAAAGTTGTTTGTTTGTTCAAGTGGATGAGAGTTGGTTATGGCATAGAAGGATGTGTCATGTAAATTTTGATAACATCATCAAAATAAGCAATACTCAGGCTATAAGAGATCTTCCAAAGTTGGTGAAACCTACAAATAGTTTGTGCAAAGAATGTTAGCTAGGTAAACATAGCAGAGTCTCTTTCAAAAGAAAGGATCAGTCCTCTACCGGACTATTGGAATTACTTCATACTGATCTATGTGGTCCGACAAGAATCAAAAGTATGCAAGGTGATAGATATTTCATGTTGCAGATTGATGACCATTCCCGAATGATGTGGGTTACCTTCCTAAAAGAGAAATCAGAAGCCTTTGAGAAGTTCAAAATCTTCAAAGCTATGGTAGAGAATCAAACCAGATTGAAACTGAAATGTCTGAGGTCTGATAGAGGTGGTGAATTCATAGACTTCTGTGAGAAGCATGGTATAAAGAGACAGTTGTTTGCTCCTAGGACTCCATAGCAAAATGGAGTAGTTGAGAGAAAAAACCGGACTATCCAGGAAGCATCTAGGACAATGATGATGGAAGCAAATGGTCCTTAGATGTTTTGGAGAGAAGCTGTCAGCACTGCAGTCTATACTCTCAATCGAGTTCAAATCAGAAGCAATACTGGTAAGACTCCTTATGAACTTTGGTTTGGTATAACTCCTACTATGAGATATTTCAGAGTATTCAGTAGCAAGTGTTACATCAAAAGAGATGAAGATCTAGGAAAGTTTGATGCTAGAAGTGATGAAGGAATTTTCTTGGGTTACTCCACTCAAAGCAAAGCATATCGGTGTTACAATAAGAGACTGAGAAAGATGATAGAAAGTACAAATGTGAAGGTTGATGAAGGTATTGAGAAGCCCTCAAGATTTTATGAGTATGATGAAGATGATCAGAATGATGTTCTGGTTCAAGGAGCTCCATCCTCTCCTGAAGGTCAGATTTAGACTGATCTAGTAAATCAGGAAGAAGAGATAGGTCCGGATGAACCTGATCAAGAAGCAGAAGTGCAAGAAACTCCCAAAGTTCCAAGGTATGTAAGACTGAACCACTCTGAAGATCAGATCATAGGGGACAAAAGCAAAGGTGTGCAAACTAGAAGGGATGTTGCTCAAAATTCAGATGAATGTTGTCTGATTTCAAAGATTGAACCTAAGACAATAAATGAAGCATGCAATGATGAAAATTGGACAAAAGCAATGGAGGAAGAGTTGAAGCAAATTGAGAAAAATCACACTTGGGATCTTGTTTCCAGACCTAGTAACAAGAATGTGATTGGAACCAAATGGGTCTTTCGGAACAAACTAAATGAAGTTGGTGAAGTAATCAGAAATAAGGCCAGATTAGTCTGCAAAGGATAATCTCAAATAGAAGGGATTGATTTTGAGGAAACCTTGCTCCGGTAGCAAGAATTAAAGCAGTCAGACTATTTCTTGCATTCACTACCTTTAAAGATTTCAAAGTATATCAGATGGATGTCAAATCTGCCTTCTTGAATGGTGACTTAGAAGAAGAGGTGTACATTGAACAACCGGATGGATTTCAGTTATCTGAGCATGGTGATATGGTCTGCAAATTAAAGAAGGCACTGTATGGATTGAAGCAAGCCCCAAGAGCTTGGTATGAAAGGTTGGATAAGCATCTTGTGCAAATTGGTTTCAACAAAGGTATTGCTGAAAGTAACTTATATTTTAAAATTGATCATGAAAACATCTTGATTGTTGAAGTATTTGTTGATGATATCATTTTTGGGGGAAAAAATAGCATGTGTAAAACTTTTTCAAATCAAATGAAAAGTGAGTTTGAAATGTCAATGCTCAGTGAAATGAATTTCTTCTTGGGTCTGCAAATTACTTAGACAGAGAAAGGAATCTTTATCTCTCAGACCAAAAATGTGAGAGCTTTTAAAGAAATTTGGAATGGAAGATTCAAAGCCTATGAACACTCCCATGGCTACCGGATGTAAGTTGAGCAAAGATGATGACTCTCCCAAGGTGGATCAGACAAAATATAGGTCAATGATTGGAGGACTGTTGTATCTCACTCAAACTAGACCAGATATTATGTAGGCTGTTGGTCTTGTTCCTAGATTCCAAGCTGATCCTAGAGAATCTCATGTTATGGCAATCAAGAGGATTTTTAGATATCTAAAGGGGACAGTTGAGTATGGTCTATGGTACCCTAAAGATCATGATTTCTCTCTTCATGCATATACAGATGCAGATTGGATAGGAGATGTGGATGACCAGAAGAGCACCAGTGGTGGAGCTTTCTTTTTGGGAAAAAGATTGGTTTCTTGGCTGAGCAAGAAACAAGAGGCAATATCTCTATCTACAACTGAAGCAGAATACATTGGAGTAGCAAGTAGTTGCACTCAAATCTTATGGATGAAGCAGATGCTAAGAGATATTAAAGTAGAATATGAGGAGCCTATCAAAATTTTTTGTGATAATTCAAGTGCAATAAATATTTCTAAGAACCCGGTGTTGCATTCTAAGACCAAGCACATATCTATCAAATTTCACTTTCTGAGAGAACAAGTGAACAAGGATGAAGTCAGATTGGAGTATGTACCCTCCAAGGATCAGATTGCAGATATTTTTACTAATCTTCTTCCCAAGGACTCTTTTGAGTATCTCAAGGAGAAGTTAGGGGTCATGGCCCCTCCGGTGATGAACTAGGATGTACTGATGTACATTAGTCTGGTGGATATCATAGTCATATCTTGTGATCCAGATTGATGATGGGGAGCTGCTACTAAGGGGGACCAGCTAGTAAGATTCTGATGTGTTAGTATGAGCCCTTTGCCATTGATGTCAAAGGGGGAGAGAAGACATGTGAAAAACAAATTGTTGATCAAAGGGGGAGTAGTAAAAGAAAGAGAAGACATGTGAAGAGTTGTTGCTGATAGGGGGAGCTGTGACAGAAAGGAGAAGTTCTTGTCTTGATGGTTTTTTACATCATATGTTGCCATCAATGACAAAGGGGGAGATTGTTGCAAGTATGAGGTTAACCAGTGTTGTCATTGATGTCAACATACTCATATTGCATTGATAAGAAGGATTGGATGAGCTGTGTGCTGAGGATATTGAGAAAATTAGTCTCAGTGAAGAACCATGATGAGAAGAGGGAAAAAGTACTCAATAGGTTGAGGCTCAGAGAATGCAGATTAAAGGGTTTGTAGATATGAGTCTTAAGACGCTCTAGTTAAGATTTCAGAGGTCCGCATGAAGATATGAAGAAGTTGTGATTGATCAAGTAGAACTGGTTCCAGGAGATGCTCTAGAGTGACATAGTGTTACAAAAAGGTCTGGTGAGATCCGAAAGTACATTGTCCTTTTCTGTGGATTGGAATGAGTGTTTGGGATGTCCTTGTGATGTGTCATATCGATTGGTTGATGGTTTGGAGTTTCAGAAGCATCTCTTTCAGTATGTCAGTGGCGATAGACTGTGTTCTTGAAGTTTCAGATGAAGGAGAGAAGAGATTCTTGTAAGTAGAGGAAGTGCAGATTTACCTGGTCATTTAGGCAAGTTTATGAAGGTTCTTGGATCATGTTGAGATGGTGTTGTCAGTCCGCATTAGTGTTAGAAGCCTGGAATTGGAGATATACTTCCGGATGAAGATGTTCTTGTTTAGGCTGGCTGACCGGATGAGCTACTCATCTTGTGAATGTTCTTGTGGATGATTGCCGACTTAGATGATTATTCCTAAGTCGATGCCTTGCATAAATAAAGGCTTGTGGATTCATTTCAAAGTGTGTTGTGGAGCGGATGAGTGTGGCATAGCGAAAGAGTGAAGGGCAGAGCAGAAGTATCTCAGGCTTAAATGGAACTAATCCAGACATGGTAAAGATGTCAATCTCCAGTTCAAGTTTGTAAAACTTATCATCTTGTAGACAGTGTGTCTCTTGTAGGTAGTGTGCCTCCTTGTGAGCAGTGTGCTTAGGCAGTGAGCCCTAATTGGCATGTGCCATTCATTTTTTCTTATTCTTCTAATAGAGAATAATCCTTGGGTTAATCACCCCGTGGTTTTTCCCTTAACTGGGTTTTCCACATCAAAATCTTGGCGTTCAATGTGTTGATGTTTATCTGCTCCTGTGTTTATGCATTATGCTTTCATGAATGGTTAACTGATATGCTATCAACTAACAAAGAAGAATCAAGTGTTTGAAGTAGAAGCAAGTTTTTGTACAACTGATTCACCCCCCCTTCTCAGTTGTGTGCCCTAGATCTAACAGTTATCCCTCATAGTTATTTTGTCCCTAACTCATTCCCTTTTGATTTTAATCCCCAATATGGCCTTCCTAATTCATACACTCCACCATTCATTACCTCCACCAATACTTCCATCCCTTCTAGTATTCCATCAACAAATATATCTATTACTTCCATATCTACTACTATTGCAACCTCTACTCATGCCACTTATACTATTTTTGTGAGGCCCACTTCTCCTCCTAACAACATCATATTTTAACAGATAAGTATTTTACTTATAACACTTATAGATTGCTAATATACTTTGTTATGATCAGACTATTTGGACACTCATACTATGTTTATAATAGTAGTTGATTATTTTCTTGGATGATGAATTGGTTAACTAATGATTATGGACTTGTTTACATTATCTATATTCTAGTATAGAATTCATATTTATTATTTTGTACAACTTGGGTGGAAGAAATTATTTGGCCTAATCACGTTGATGTGATAGCACAATATTGAGATACCTTACCCTCAACTCTTTGAGGACTCCTAAGAGGAAGTCTAATCTTAGGGAAGGAGGATGTGAGGCCCACCCTTCTCTTGTAATTTTATTTGCACTTGATAGATTTAGATCAGATATTGGTACTCATAGAGTTACACATATATTATGTTTGGATGTTGATTATGATAATGGATTGTATGGATATTGACACTATGCTTAACATAGTTTAATTTTAATGAGATTATTATGATGATGATGGTTTTGGTTTATTTCTTTTATTTATGTGAACAGTTCTAGAGTACTAAATTTCCTCTCTAATATCATGATTTAATCTCAATTATATTTTGATGAATGTTTTTTATTTAAGGGGTAAAACAAGTTTTGACACAACCACGAAACTCAAAATAGGTTTTGAAGGGACCTCAAACCCTTTACAACTAGACGTTGTCAAACAAAATAAACATAGCCAAATGACAACAAAAAGAAGCCCTCAGTGAACCCACAACAACAAGTTTTGATAGGACCCCAGAACCTAAAATAAACCACCAAACATTAGCATACCCAATGATGACTAGTCAGAAATAGCAACAACACTACAACCAAGAACACAATTAATGAGAAGACTCACTAACACCAACCACAAAGTAGGTTTCGAAGGGACTCGAAGCCCTATATAGACAAATGTTATCTAACAAAATAAACATAGCCAAATAACAACAAAAAGAACACCAACAATGATCTCACAACAATAGGTTTTGATAGGATCTTGGAACCTTAAACAAACACCCAAACAATAGCATACCCAATGCTGACCCACAAAAAAATAGCAGCCACGCTACACCCAGGAGAAAAGTTAATGAGACAATTTCTTAATTAATCTCCATCTTGGTCAAAATGATCATATAGCCAAAACCTAGCCTCCATTTTGCAATTGAAAGCCCTCTTTTTCCAAAACACCATAGGCAACATAAACTGCAAGGTTTCAGCAAAGAACCCCTTGGTCATAGACCATCTTTCAAGGAAACCCATTTCCTTCTGGTCCAGGATCTAACTTCAGAATTCATCTCTTTCTTCACCAATACAATCTCATTGTCAGAATAAGAGACCATAGGCCACACAATCTCCTAGGTTTGAAACCCCTTGGCCATTGCACATCTTTTAATGAAACCCTTTTCCTTTGGGCCTAGGATCTAAAAAATATCAGATTAGGAACCAAGAAACTTACCTAGCACGATGGTGGCTCCACCACTAGATACCCAGATAGATTTAGATCAGTCACTGGGACATGATCCAAGAAACTAACCCAACCAAGATTTCTCCCACCTTGAGACCACTCAAGAAATAAATGAGACTCCATTGAGGGAAACCCATAAAACTTTAAAACCATTGCTGGGACAAGATTAAACTTGTTCATCCAACCCTCAACAGGGTTGAACAAACATCCCTCATACCCACTCCCCATCACACCACTTTGCTACTTCTCACACAACGTATAATCACTAGGATTCCATTTTCTTCTGGCCCACAATCTAAAAACATCAATATTGGGTTTGTTCCCAAACAGGGAAAACCCCCTCTTAAAGACAACTTTCTCAACAATAGTATTAGGGATCTGAATCATCCCACCTAGAGTCTCACCCAAAGAGAGAGTAAAGGATAACCTAGCTATGTCCAAATCCTAGATTTTATGGTACTGGGGAATAGCCGGAAACCCCAACCCTAAAACCCCACCACCATCGTGTTGAACACACTAGGATACTAAGAGGGGGGTGAATCAGTATCTAAATAATTTTCACTTTTAACAACTTCAACTTACCTAGAGTAGATCAAAACTTAATTATCACAACATAAACATGAATATGAAAGATTAACACAATGCATATCAATACATAACAGAAAATATATGTGGAAAACCCTTGAAGGGAAAAACCACGGTGTGGATTAACTCATAATATATGAAGCTCAAATAATAACTTTGTTTAAGGGGCTTTAACCCAAGGAAGTGCTACTCCCCAAGTGACTTTGATTTAGGGTCACTCCCAAGGAAGCTTCTACTCCCTGATGAATTTATTTTAGGGTCACTCTGAAGGAAGATATTACTCCCTGAAATGAGAACACACTTACAAAAGATTACAGTATGATAGTCTTTCTACTATCTAAAAATTGACATTGAAACTCACACTTTTGATGATTGTACTTCTGCCTCTACACTCTTCCTTCTAAGGATTGGATCAATTAGGCACACTCTATGCTTGAACACTATCACATATATGTCTTCAAGTTGAATCCGAACAACATCAACAACCTTTGCTCTTTCTCCTTCAATCGCACATCAAAAATGCATTTATTCTACCTTTTATCAGCTTACAAACTTTTTAATCATATTACAATCACATTTCACCTCACTCACTTTGATTCATTATTTATACATGATATTATATTGATTACATTGTTTGGTTTACAAGTTAGCCAAACAACACACAATATGAAAAGTGTAGAAGATAGGTCCCAAGTGAAACTGCACATTACACCAGTAGAAGATCCAAGCCTTGTAGACATTAACACTTTCTTAACTAGGTACAAAACATCCTTCATGGCATCAACTGCCAAGGAGTTACATCCACACACTCCGCTCATTTGGAAATAGGACAGCTTTAAGGAAAACACATGAAGGCTTGAAGTATAATGGCCACATCAACTTGAAAACCTTGTGTGGTACTGGAAACAAGAAAGATATTCATGAAACATTTCTAGATGAGTCCACATGACTCATAAAATATCATCAAACACACTTTTCCACTGCACATCAAATAATTGTGTCACACAACTTCAATCATTAACTCTGAGAACAATCTATCATCTGCAACATATTACAACATCCTGTCATTTGAAAAATTGAGTTGTGGACCTCCAAGAACCTTGAATCTACAAGGAAGCATATAATACACATCTATAAACATGTCCTCAAAACTGCAAGGACAAACATTGATTTGCAGAGGAATGCAGAGCATTGCATCAGGCCTTCATCAGCAGCTTACTTTGCAAGAACACATGTTGGTACTCTATCATGCACAACTTTCACAGTGGAAGGACAAATGATCTGAAAACTTAGAATTATCACCTTCACTACATCCTGAACAAAATTCTAAAACTGCATGGCCATATCTACAAATGTTGAGGAATGTAGAGCATTCCATTGTCCTGCACATAACATCATCATAGAAGTGACATTGTCTTTAAACAATCAATTAGCAAAACACTCTTCTGATAATGCAATCATCATAAAATTTGGAACAAACATACTATAGGCCATCAATATCATCAACAACATGTTTGATCATCTTTGTGCTTACAATTCTCATCTGAATATGGACTATATCTTCTCCCTTCTCTTGTTGGATGGGGCATGCCATCCAACCATGAGTTGTATGTTCTTCTCTTGCTCTTCTTCTCACTATATCTTCTTCTCTTTCTCTTCTTCTCTTGTTGGATGGGGCATGACATCTAACCATGATCACCATCACATTGCCATGATAGTGTTGACATCAATGACAACCCTAAGAACCATGTGTGTAACACGTCACATGTATGATCTCTAGCACATGCACTCGTAGCTAACACCTTATCAGTTACAACTAACTCCAAGCATGCAATCACCTTGGTAGACCTCTTGAAACATGTCTCTATAATTTTTGTTGTGTGGAGGATGCCTCTGCAACCACTAAGGCCCTAAATGGATGAAAGACCCAGATGCATAGAGCTCAATGCCTCTGCCATGATAGAAAACTGATCGTCCTCAGCACACCTCTAGACACCCGCTTCCCCATCCTCATCCACATTGCCCTCTCCATTGTCCTCTGCTAGAAATACCAGCATTCCCACTCCCGCTCAACATCCTCCAGTGTTAGGGTATGTTAGCCTTTATGATGAATGTTAATGCTAATCTAATTTTTATTTAATAGTGGTAAGAAGAATGGAGATGTTTGACATGCTGAAAATTAAAAATAAAATTGTGAAATATTATCATGTGATAAATATAAATATAAATTATATATATGTAATTGTGTTTGCTAAATTTAAATTATGATAATTGTTTGATATTGATAGATTATCTAAATAATGGACTATCTATAGCATATGATATTTTAAAATATTGTTAATTATTATTTTGGCTATTTTGTGGAATATATTAATACTTGGTTGCAAATGTGTAGATTATCTATAGCATATGATATTTTAAAATATTGTTAATTATTATTTTGGCTATTTTGTGAAATATATTAATACTTGGTTGCAAATGTGTAGGTGATTTGCATTGCCAATAAAAAATTAGAGGTCTTGAAGAAACCTTTGTTGTGATTCCCTAGTGATACTTTGATCTTAACCCATGATGGGATTAAGGTATTTATTGTTGAAAACATTTCGTAAAAGTGGAAGTTGTTATTTTATTTTAAAGTTATATGTGTGAGGATCTTTTGTTATGAGTCATCCTTGTGACAAATTTTGGATTGGATATTAGAAGAGACTTTAGAAGGTCTTAAAATGTCTTTTCTTTATTATTTAAGTAAAAATAGGTCCCTAGGGTGAATACCTGTGGGATGGGTAGTTGTTGGGGTTTGAGCAAGATTTGATCCTCTTAAAGTCCCTTGGAAAAAATGTGATGAGATTTGACTTGATCAAGAAGGAAGATTGACTTGGTGTCACCCAATATTTCCATACTAAGTTTTGCATGGTGAGTTGTACTAAGTGTGTTTTTCTTATTCATATCACTCTTGTTGAGTTTGTGGGGGTTCTTTTGACATTATTATTTTGTCAATTTTTTTTTAGGTTTGGTAAGGAATATTCAAGAAAATTTATATAGTAGTTTAAAAAGATTTTAAAGAAATAATTCATTACTTTGTGAGTGAAGTGGATTCCTCATCACTATAAAATTTGTGGGTCCTTCCCTTGTGTGATGCAACATACACATCAATGTGTGGATATGTTATGACATCGAGAGTACATGTTGTGGTACCATGTGTAATATGGTGAAATCATAGTAGAATTTTTAATTTTAGAGAAAAATTGGTGTCAGTATTCATGCTCACAAGTAAGTGCAGGCATGACATTTTCTCCATCCCAAACCATAGCCTATACCTATCATGTTTTGTTCAATGCATTTACATCCATGTCCATGCCTCGTACATCCCAACCCTTATTTTCCCACTCTATCATTTTCCATACTCCCAATACCACTATTGTTCACATTTCCACCTTAGATATACTTGTACATGAGGTTGAAAATCTCTAAAAAGATAATGTAAGGATAACAAGGATACTATTACATACAATCCTCCACATCACACACCTTTAGCTTTTGAGGTTGTTGCAAAATAAGTTAAGATTGCTTACTCTATAAATTTTCAACTCCTTATTTCTCTAGATAGAGACAAAACACACAAATATAGTCTACAAAAAGTAATAGGTAGAACGTTCTAATTTACCTAAGTGTATTTCACCTAATTAAGAGATACATTCATTCCCTAGATGAAATACTATAGTTTTTTCCTATAAACTAAAGAAGTCTAAAATAATAAGAAATATAGTAATATGTTCTAGAAAATTAGGAAAAAAATAGGAACATGGAAAGATACAAAATATATAGAAGGTTCAATGAGTAGATGTAATGTAAAGACTAGTGTGACTTGAATAGAGGAAAACACAAATACACTAGTTCCCAAGTGCATTATAGTCCTTTGTATACTAAATCACTTAGTATAGGTAGAAAGCAAAGGATCTGTTTCAATGCTAGCCATAGACATGAATAGTAGTACTAGATGATAATAATGAAGTCACTAAAACAAACTAAATGAGTAATATTTCACCCAATAACATGAATGATCAATAAGATAAATAGCATAAATGAGACAAAAAGACTTAAAGATACAAAACCTCTATATGGTGCAGCCACCAAAAATACCTATAGCTAGACAAAAAATAAGGGTTGACTACTTGGGAGCTTGAAAAAATGGTCTAGCCCCAAATATGGTCTTTACACCTCCATGAGTAGCCATAAAAAGGGAGTGTTTGATTTGATTTGGCATGTGATCTAAGTGCATCTAGAACTTAAGAACAATGTTGCTTATAAAAATAATAGTTAATATCTTAAGTCTATAGAGATGCTAAATACCCTATGTGTATGGAAAGGATAATATGTGAGATGTGGATTCACCAATAGCTTTTTCCAAGTAAAAGGAAAGTAATTGAAATAGTACAAATAAATCAATGAGGAGACACCATTACCTAATGAAGAGAGGAGGGGATACAATGTTGTTGAGAAACTCATGAAGTAAATGATATCATAAATAAATAATATTAACATAAGTTTAGACATCACTAGAGGAACAACTACACATGGAGGTGTTGTTAGAGAGACAAAGAAAAATCACAATAAAGTAGTTTGTTAATGAAATAAAGACATGTATACTGGCATAGACACCTAGAAAAATGGAAGGAATTTTAGCCAAAGGAGAATTCACAATCCAAGAAGCTACAAACAAAGGAAAAAATGATCTCTTTTGTTTCATGACCTTATATTTTTACTTCCATGAGGTTTCCAAGAGGTTGAGGAAGGATAGGGGCATTGAGATTCATGAGTACGAAGGAATTACACAGCAAAACTTGGGCATTACCACTAACACCAATAGTTAAATAGGTGGGCAATAAATGTTATAAAAATTTAAATTTGTGGGACAACAACATGATTACACATATGTAAATTTAGTTGCACTAGCATCCAGAACAAAAAGCCAAGGTAAGTGTTAGAAATTTGGAAAATCTAGAGTATACCAAAAACATTAAATTTTGGCATATTAGTGAAGGAGATCAGATAAAATCCAGAGGTTTAGTATTTCCTAAAGCATTCTAAGGAGGTAGATACTAGAATGGGTGTAAAACATAATGTGATAATTATAAGGTATGCAATTTTTGACATTAGATCTTGCCTCCACTTTAGTGCACTTGTGTCACTAAGTGATAAAGCTATGCTAAAATAAAGTAGTGGAAATACAAGAAATATTAAATTCTTTGAGGATCCATAAAAGGATACATAGAAACATTATTGATAAAGAAGATCATGCCCTTGGACTAAGAATCTATAAAAGAAATATGTTAATTAGACAATCCTACAAAATAAAGACATTAGGTATGAGAAATATTTAAAACCAATATGTTAGTACATCATAAATATATACAAACATGGAAAATATAATCAACATCCCTAATATCCTACTAAGGATTAAATCTATATCTAAGAGAAGAATGTGATGACTATAATATTTGTTAGGTAGAGAATAAACCAACGTAGATGAAGAGAAAAGGAAATAGTTGATACAAGAGAAAATGCATGATTCAAAGTATAGATTGATTTATCACTAGGAATAATAAGAGTTAGTTGACAAGGCAAATCACATGCACTAGCATGATTTTTTTTTAGGTGATTCAAATACATTCTTGGAATGAAGAATCACTTGGACTAGCATGCTTTGTTGCTAGGTGGTCTAGACATAAATTGGTAGACCAAACACACCTCATTGGTCAACCACCATGTTTGCACTTTGATTGGCAAGTGTGCCAATAGTATGAGTAAGGGAAATGTATGCCCCCTCATAACATTTCCTAGAATAAAATGATAGGCAAGATTGAGATAAAGTTGTAATTAGAAAGGACAATGTATTGTACTAGGTATTATGCCACTATGAAATGGGCAAATAATTATGATATGAGTTGAATTGAAGATCAGAGGAATGATGAATTAATGAATTTATGTATAGGATAAGATGCATTACCTATGTCTATGGGTTTTGAAACATTCTTCAAAGCATGTGTCTTAGAACCAGAAGGTTTTGGAGAAGGCTTTGGGGTTGCTAGAATTCTTGGCTTTGTGATTGACCACTGTCGTCTGTAATATAAAAATTAAGATATTATTAACTTCTACATCACATTCATATGAATAGGGAAAGAAAATGCTAATTTACAAGAAATTGAATACATAATTGAAAAACTAGATTTAGAGTTGTAAATTATAGAAAATATGGAACTTGGCTCCAAAAAAAATCTTATTCTTCAAGATGCTGGCGTGTCACACGAACGTCCATGCTAAGTGCTATTGTCTATGGCCCAAAAATGCATTTGGAGGAGATGAACACTGAGTATAAAGAGAAAGCATATGAGAAGAGGAGACACAAAGAATTTGTAGTTGGGGATGAAGTGATGGTGTACTTTTAAGAAACGAAAGATTTCCAGTTGGGACATATAACAAGTTGAAGATGAAAAAGTTTGGACCATGTAGGATACTCAGAATGTTTGATTTAGGTAATGCATATGAAGTGGAGTTACCAGAGACATTGATTATATCACCTATTTTCAACATTGTAGACCTATATTAGTATCATGAAGCAGAGTTTAGTGACTGAATAGAAGAAGTCTTGAAGCAATAGTTACTACAACAAGAATCAGAGTAGATTGAGGAAATTTTGGATAGCAGAGTTGGATGCAACACTAGAGGAAGACAATTTAAAGAATACCTTGTGAAGTGGAAAGGTAGACTAGAAGAAGATTCATCATGGATTTCTCAGGATGAGATGAACCATCTTGGTTTTCCTCTAACCCTAGTAAAGTGAGGGACTCATTTTGTCAATAACCCCGAATGTCTGATGCAGGAGCATCCCTGGTTCAAGAGCAATCTTGCATCAACCAAAAACATTTTGCATTTAGTTTATTTCTTTCATTTTCTAGTTCAATAGAATTAGTTCAATTAGTAGCAGTTTATGTACTTTGGTCTACATTCTACCATAGTGTCATTTTAGATCTTGTAGAGCTAGACTTAGTACCTAGACACTTTCATGCATATCATATCCAAATTTCCAATCATTTGGATTAGGTACCAGTAAGACATCGCTATCAGAAGATTGACTATTTTCTTAGAACAAAGTATCTTGACAGTCTTAGTTAATTAGCAAAATGAGAAGACTTGTGGAGCATTTCATGACTTGTGGAGCTAAATGACACATCATTCAATGTTGTTTGGTTTGTGACCAACCTTCCTTGAGATTTGCACACAATTCTATTCATTCATGAATGAGTTCTAATCAAATGGGTCCAACCTATCTATATATACACGTTACAACTCTTCATTGGGGATTATGATCTTCCTTGGCCAATGTGGAGGAATCTTAGGTTTCGGAGATGATATAAATTGATGTAATAGATGCCTAGGAAAGTAGTTAGCATAGTTTACAAGTTTGATAGTTTGAATTCTTTGTGAAGGAGTTTCAAATCCATATCTTGTGCATATTCTGTAATTTTGTAATCATGCCTATGAGCACTAATTGTAAGCCTGTAGGTTGCCAGCCAATTTGTATTTGGATTCTATGATATACTAAATGACTAAATATGTATTTGCTTTATATCTTTGAGTTGTTTTTGTTGTGTTTATTCTAGCTGCACAACCTGGATAGTTCACTTTGTGGACCCTCCTAACCATGGCTGCACCAGGTCTACCTCCACACAAGCCTATCACTATAGATGAAAAGAATAGAACCAGTCAAGTTCAATACTATAAACTTCAAAATGTGACTTGATAGCACAATGTGGATGAGTCATCTTTGACAGAGCACATGGACCCTCTCCTTGCCATGGGAAAACCTCCAAGTCACTATCGCTCTCATGGTAGAAGCCAACTAAGAGGAGGTGAGACCCAGGGGTGGTCCTGCTCACTTGGGAGATCAACTTCGTGGAGAGTGGTTGGTTGGTCTTAGGGCCTTTCTTGGGGGTTGTTTTCTATGTGACACTCAATGACCATTGTTGTAAAGATAATGATATGACCTAAAGGGTCACTAGTCACTAACCTCCTATTTGGGTTCTTGAGACTCCAACGCCTGAATGGTTCTCTATTGTTGTTGTTTATGATTCAAAGTCGTTGTAGTCTCTCTTCAAAATTTTGTATTGGTATTCATGTTTGTTCTCTTTGCTTCGTCAACTTAAGCCTATGTTCTTGTTCCTTAGTTGTTAGTTATGCTTGATGAGGCCTAGGATAGATAATTTTGATCTCCTCTAGGATTGCCCTCACCCACTCACCTTTAAGTCCAGGGCACATTCATATCCCTGAATGAAGAGAGTTGGTTTTAGTTTACCAAACATTGAATTTGCGTTGACTTAGTATGGATACCTATAGATTGACCTCGTGATGGAATTGAGGGGTTTTGTGCTTTCTTGTTTTTGTTTTTCTTGTTTTTCTATTATTTTTGGTGTTTTGTGGGTTTATGTATGAATCCAATTTAAATGTATGCAAACCTATATTTTTGTTCTTTTCTCTAATTTTTTAGAAGACTCCATGTTGATTGTTTTAATGTGCTCACTAGAGCCTTGAAGGCACACCGCTTCCAACTCTAGAAGGGATGATAGATAGAGTTAAGGAAGTGTTTAATGCGGTGAGATTCTCTAGCATCATGCCCTAGACTTAGCACCAGGTCCCCCACATGCACCAAGAATGCTAGTGTTCACCGTCCCTTTTGCTATACCACCCCTAGATGATCCCCATGGCTCCAATTTAGACTAGGTAGTCTAATTGTGGTTTTGTAATTGGTTTTTATGATCATGTTCTTGTATCTTGTTTTTTTATGTTAGTCATTCTCATTACTACTCGTAAGTGGTCTCACCCTTTCAAATGTGAAGTCTAGGCATAAAATACTCATTTTTTAAAATCTTGCTATTTTAATATAGTATAAGTACTCAGCCACCTTTCTTCAAAAACAAAAAAATTATTTTCATTAATTTCAAACTTTTTTTTATATAAAATATGAATTTCTATTAGGCCAAGTAGTTTGGGGGTCTTACTGACCCTTTCAAGTATTAAATGTTATTCATAAATTGTTAAACACTTTTATTTTTCATAGTTTACTCAATAACGGGAAGTGAATGAAAAGAAACTAAAATTTTCTTCCATAGTTCTGTAGATTGCTGTTTCCTTGAGCCAATAAACACACGGCCACAACATTCTTTACTAGAAGTTGCATGGAATTTATGCCGTAAATTTTGTGTTCCACGAAAGACACTGGGAAATAACTTGTAGAAATATTGAGAAACAAAACTAACAAGAAACCTTCCAGTGCCCTTTTTAATGTGTTTATTGCATTAAGTTGGGAACACAAAAGACATTGGGAAATAACTTGTAGAAATATTGAGAAACAAAACTAACAAGAAACCTTCCAATGCCCTTTTTAATGTGTTTATTGCATTAAGTTGGATACCAATTTTAAAAACTAAATGAAATTATAGGTGGTAAGCTAAAATTTTTAAATTTAAAGATAAATTCATAAAATCATAAAAATAAATAAACATTAGTAAATATATTAAATTTTATATATTAAATATATTAATAATTAAAAAACTAAATTAATTATTTTAATATATTAATTTTTTATGCATTCATTTCATGTGGGCTTCACTTTAAAATATTATTCTTTTGATATTTTTGTGTGTTTGTATTTGATATTCATACAAATCTATCTTATTTAGTAACCCATATCATTTTATCAAATATGAGCTTCTTTTGGCATTCGGGCTATGCTCTAATTTTATTCACCTTTTGAAATAATGTTTAAGTATGTATGAGCTTTTTTTTTCCTCTCTTTGCGAGCCTATGTTTTCATACATACATCCTCTATACCTTCTCTATTTTCATTTTTAATTTAAAATAAACATATACAATTTCAACTCTTATAATTTTCTATTATTCAAATCTTTAAGAAAAGGTTAAAAAATTTATTATTACAATCAAATTTAAATATAAGATTAAAAAATTACAATTTAAAATAAATAAACTAGGAAGCATTTGAGCCAAGTATGGCACAATTCCAAGCCTTAAGGAGCCACAACTGCAACGTTAATGAAGTTTCATGTTTTCAAAGATTAAAAATATATAAAAAAATAGAACCACAGAGCGTCACAACAAAAGAGTGACAATAGCCTTAAAACATTGGGAGAATTTAAACAAGAGCTGCAAGCAGTGAAGTTTCTCTATAATATAATAACTTTATAATGATAAGATTGATGATTGATTTTTCAATAATATTTGTTAAAATATTTGCATAGACTTAGGAAAAATTTAATATTTGTTCAACGTTTAAAAAAATACTATGGGAATTAATTCTTGTAAAACAAACAGCGAAGTTTCTACTAAATAACTTTATAATATGTCTTTGCTTAGTTTTAGCATTGTTGATAATATAATAACTTTATAATAATCTTGAAATTTGTCAATTTTTTGGTTTAAGTTAGAGTTGACTATTTAAAAAATTATAATAAATTTTTTACTATGGGATTTAAGTTTTTTTTTTGATATATTTAGATTAAATTATTGGAAATATTTCATTAAAAACTAATTATTAGAGCTAACAATTAATGGTTGAATGTGTTAACAAAACCTATTAAAGAGCCGACATATAAAAATAATAGAAGTTTAATTGGTAAGGGCACTATGCGGCCATTTTTTTGTTTTTTCTTGCCAAATGAATTTATGAAGTGATACAATGCTTTTATTATTTATAGAAGGTTAGATTAGGCATGGCGTATTATTATTGCACTTAAAGTGCACCTTAAATTATCCAACATATAAATTATAATTTATTTAATATTCTTATTGCATAAACAAATTTTTGAAAACCAAGGCTAAATTATTAAATAAATTCTTCAATCTTTAAAAGCCACAAACAAAAAATTATAATAAGTTTTTGGTATCATTTAGATTAAATTATTGAAAATATTTCATTAAAAACTAATTATTAGAACTAACAATTAATTAGGAAAGAAAAACTTTATTTTAGTTTAATGAAAGTAAACAAATATGCAAATACACATGATTGATATGCAAATATAAAAGTACTAGTGCCACATTAGCTGCCTTGTAGTGTTGTAATTATAGTATGTGTTTTTGTTGTAATTATAATACCAAATATAAAGTACTAAAAATTCCCATCAAGTGAAACTAGAGTAAAACAAAGATTTACTGAAAGTAAATCAAATACGGTAAAAAATAACTTCTACTCATCATTCCAAAGGAAATATAATAAGATAACATTCAAGAGTCCAAGCAAGTTTTTAGATTCATAAGTAAAAGTACAACCATAATTACAATGCGTATATAAATACATCTGAAGTCATTTACAGAGTATGTAGAAATAATATTACAAGAGTTGAACAATGGCATCAAGCCTTACAATCATTTGAATACAAGAAGTACAATTTTCATTAATGTCTAATAAATCTATCAAGGAGTCCTCGACCGCCATCGACCAACCGGCCATCTGCTGCGTTGTAGGACAAGAACATGGTTCAGGTGTTTTTTCCACCCAGCCATCGACGAACCGGCCATCTACTGCGTTGTAGGACAAGAACATGGTTCAGGTGTTTTTTCCGCCCAACCACGAAGCTTGCGCTTCCCCGGTATCCTTCTTGTGTCTTAGTTTTAATTTTTTAATTCATTAGGTAAATGTCAAATTTACTAAACAATATTTATATTATAAATATGATAATAATATATTTATATTATTACATTATTCTAATATTATAATATTTTTATGTAGTATTATATTATATTTTTAAAAATATGAGCCAATGACAAGATTGATGATTGAATTTTTATATATTAAAAATTGAAAGAATCCAGTACAAGGATGCCAGCAAAACATAGTTGTCACCGCCACAGGACAACAAAAACCAAAGTTACAACAGGGTGTGTAATCCGCACAAAAGAGTACTAACAAACTAACTGCATCATGAGAAGAAAGTATATACAAAACATCAACAAAAGCATCAAGAGAGGATGTTGTCATGGGCTTCAACCTGTTTAATAATGGAAGCCTCATAAGTCAAGATAGAGTAAATGTTACGAGCCTTAATTTTAGCCAAAAGAGTACCATCAACCCATTTAAAAGATAGAAATCTATGAGAATCAACATCACAGTCTTTAGGAAGACTGAAATCAATACAAGCATGCTTAATCATGTTGTAGGTTCTTTTTTGAGCCGGGGGGAGGTTAAATTTTAAGCTGAGATCTTCCCACGTGATAAGAGTATCATGTTCCAAAAACGTCAATAAGATATTTGATCCCTTTGCTGGCCCAGACTATAGTCGAGCATCCCTGAGTAAGGGCCAGGGGTTTGCCAGTGTGGAAGAGGTTCCACCATAAGGATCTCTCGCCATGAATCAGGTCACCATTGTTGACACTAGTGTTGACCAAAAACCCCCTAACATTTTCCCAGGCTTTCCAAATAGACTTGAACACACAAGTGCCCTAGACAGAAACAACAAAACCACCAGCCACAAGGTCGGTGAGTGGTAAACCCTTCCAAGACCTAGCATTCTTAGGGACAGCCCTCTCAATATTGTGTCTGAATAAAACCTTCCAAGGTTCCTGACCTTCGAGAGAATGGAAGATCCATTTAGATGCAAGGGCAATACCTTGGATCCTAAGATCTTTTAATCCAATGCCACCAAGAGATTTCTCAATATGGCACCACTTCCAGTTAACAGCGTGTAATTTATTATTACCTTTGCCATCAGACCAAAGGAACCATCTAATAACCTTTTGAATTTCAAAGATCTGATAGTTGCTAAACATCCAAGCAGAGGAGTAGTAGATATTATAGGAGGAGAGGATTTTTTGGCACACTTGAACCCTGCCAGCCAGGGAAAGGAATCTATTATTCCATTTACTAAGTTTCTTATCAATTTTCTCCTTAACCCAGAGCCACATATCTTTGAGGGAAGGGGACACCAAGAAGGGAACTCCAAGGTATCTAACAATTTTGTTAGGACCACCCCATTGGTAGCCAAGGTGTCCAAACCAGTCAGGGGGGTGGTCCTTCCAGCTAAGGAAGGTAGACTTGGTCTGGGAGATCCGAGCTCCATAAGTTGACCCAAAGCATTGGATTGTAAGGCTAAGGTTATCCATGTTTTGCTTGGTGAGTTCAAGAAAAAGAGCCGTGTCATCGGCAAATTGAATATACATTAATTCATTATCATCAGGGAGCCTAATCCCATTAAACTTTGGGGAGAGGGAGTTATCCCTAAGGAGGTAGAATAAAGCGACAGAGGCAATAACAAAGAGAGCAGGGGCCAAGGGGCAGCCCTGCCTAATGGACCGAGAGAGCATAATGGAAGAGGAGAGGGAGCCATTAACATCAATCTGAGCAGATGCATCTTGAAGGAGGACCTTGACATTAGTACAAAATTCACTAGGAAAGCCAAAAGCTTCAAGCATCATAATAATAAAGTCCCATTCCACCCTATCATAGGCTTTCTCAAAGTCAAGGAGAAACATAGGAGTGTCTTGACTAGAAACTTTAGACCATTCCATGGCTTCCCAACTTGTGATAAAATTTTCCAGAATACACCTACCTTTAATGAAGTGGGTTTGGGTGGGGTAGATGAACTTGGGTAGGATCTTTTCTAGTTGGACGACCAACATTTTAGCCAGGATCTTATAGGACACATTAAGAATGGTAATGGGTCTCCAATTCTTAACGAGGGCCTTGTGATAGGGAGGGACTCTAGAATGTCAATTCTACCTATCTTGAATCAATTCAAGACTCTAGACAACTCTAGCCTCTCTACCAATTCAAGTGCTCATGACATCTTTCTACACAAAAATGTCTGCTATTTTCCTCAACTCTTTACAGAGATGGAAAAGTATATCACTCTACTTGGTGTGGGACACATTCCTTGTCCTCACTACTTCTAAGATACTGCCTCAAGGGCACATAACTTTTTTGAGCCCATTGTCCACCCTTCTCTCTCTGTTCAAGGGTCTTGACTACTTGGTGCTCACTTTCTCCCTCTCAGTTTTCCACCCCTGCAAGTCTATTCTCCTACTTGTTTACCTAGTCGGACTCCTTACTGAGCTCACCTAGAACAAGCATGCATTGCCTCTAGTCGACAATCCAACCATCCCACAAAAGAAAAACAAACAAAAGGCATGGCTCTATTTGATGGCCTCCATACTGTACAGAGGAACTTGAGGGACATCAAGACAGAGTCATGGTTTGCAAAAGAGAACAAAATTGCAGAAAAGAAAAAGATTAATCTACCTCAGGATAACAAACTGAAAACTGTACAAAAATGCAATATTGGTCGAACTGCTGAATTGGATTTTTTATTCAAAATTGTTCTTACATCAAAATGCTTCTCAAAATCAAAATATTTCACCCTCGTAACCCCTTATAGAGAGAATTCTGCATCTTATAGTTATCACATGTCCGTTACAGGATGTTTTAGTTCTCAAACCAGTTCATATTCTAACTGTCTCGGTTCAAATCTATGCTATCGCTCCATCGGTGTGACCACCCTCTATCGGTGAGTCTAAATCTTTATCGGCTGATAGTATAAGTTTGGCCGATGTCGCCTTTGACTTCATAGACTTCTGTCGCTCAGACTTACACCATCAGTGTAGCCTTCGGTCTATCTCCCGATGCACTAACTTACCCCGATGACTTACATTCATGCTTGTCGGACCATACAGTGTCAAAACATGTATTCACTTTCCTATCGGCAAGATATCTCTATTTTCTCAACGAAATTAGACTTACTTTCTTTATTGGCCTGACCTACCTTATCGGCCTTCCCACATTCTTTCTCCCTAATGACTTATCTCTCCCCGAGATCTTTATGCTCATCGGCCAAACTTAGTATTATCGGGCTCCTTTGGAAATATTACTTCGATGCTTGTTATCACCCCAATGATCTTTGACTCTCTTCTATCGGCTAGACCTTCCAACTTCTCCTCCCGATGCTTCTTATCGCTGTGACTTAGGCCGTCGGTGAAAGTTTCTCCTCGCCTTCCGATATGTAACCTCACACCAATGCCTTTGAATCTTTAAGACTTTCCATCGCCCAGACAATGTCTATCGCTTAGACTTTACACTTGTTCTCTGATATCACAACCTCACGCCGAAATCCACATACAACTTCTACATCAGCAAGACTGCCTCTATTGGCAGTGTCTCCATTTCTCCCTCCAACATGCCGATAACATCCCTATCGGTGAGACATTGCCTTTGGCCACATAAAACTTCCTTCACTGATACACTGATGAACTACCCATCAGTGACACTTGATGTTCATCACCTCGATCGGTGAGATCACTATTGTCGGATCAATGCAAACTTGGTCATCCTGATAGCCTTTCTCACACCGACATGCATGTTCCCGCTTTGTCCTATTTGAAAATTCACAATATCACACCAAAATGCAAAAAGAATATATACATGGGCTCCAAGCCCGTGGTGCTCCTGCACCATACTCCCCCTGTGCGGAAGAAGTCAAGTCACCTCCGGTGACAATGAGGCAAAATCAATGCCCCTCTTTTTGAATTCTGACTCTGCAACCCAGGTAGCTTCTACCTCAGGAAACTACTCCCATTTGACCAAATGCTCCATGTAGACGCCATGTCTAGTCTGCTTCTGTACCCTAGAATCCAGTATTCTCTCTGCCTGTAGTTTGGGTTTTGGTGGTAAAGTCACATTTTCGACTGTCTGTTCCTTCTTTGAAATGGATCCATTTGCTGCTGACTGAGGACCCTTGTATTGCACCAGGTCTTGAACAGTAAACACTGGTGAGATTGCCAGGTTTTCTGGTAATTCAATCCTGTATGCATTGTTACCATACTTGTTCAGGATTTTGCAAGGACTAATTCTTCGCATTTGCAATTTTGTTGGCATTCCTTTCTGCAGTCTGGCTTTGTTCAGGTGCACCATAACCAGATCACCAACTTCAAACTAGATGTCCTTCCTGTGGGCATCTACTCTGTCCTTGATCTTCTGTGTGTTTTATGTTAAGGTTTTCTTCACCTATTCATGTACTTCTTTCATGGATTGTGCAAAATCCTCTGCATGACCACTTCTGTTCTCTGTATTTCCCATATTCCTGAGCTCACATACACCTCTGGGGTGCATTCCATAAACTATTTCGAATGGACTCTTACCAGTAGTCCTATTCACACTGTCATTATAGGCAAATTCTACCTGATGAATGACTTGATCCCAGCTCTACCCATATTCCTTGGTTATACATCTTAATAGGTTACCCAATGTCCTGTTTACCACCTCTGTCTAACCATCTATTTGTGGATGGTATGCTAAGCTGAAAGATAAATTTGTCCCTAATCTCTGCCACAAAGTTTTCCAGAAATGCCCCATGAACTTAGCATCTCTGTCAGACACAATGCTTGCTGGAAGTCCATGAATCCTTATCACTTCTCTGATAAATAAATGTGCTATATGACTGGCATCATGAGTCACTTTACAGGGAATGAAATGGGTCATCTTGCTAAACCTGTCCACAACTACATATATGCTATCATAACTAGTCTTAGTCTTAGGCAAACCAACCACAAAGTCCATACTTACACATTCCCATGGTCTGGAAGGAATGGGCAAAGGTTGGTATAGTCTTGCATTTGAAGTGGTTCCCTTGGCCTTCTGACATACGATACACTGCTCTACATACCTTCTGATGTCTCTATGCATCCTCAGCCAATAATAGAACCTTTGGATTAGCTCCAGTGTTTTGTTTAGACCAAAATGGCCACTCAGACTGCCATTGTGCTTCTCATGTATGAGATTTTCTCTCATAGATCCCCTTGGCACACATAATTGTCCACCTTTGAATAGCAATCCCTGCTGCAAGGTGAAATATGCAAACTCACTGTGAAAGTGATTCTCAAAATCTTGACATACCTTGTATGCCTCAGCAAAGTCTTCATCATCTCTATAGAGATCCTTGAAGTCTTCAACTCTAATGCTCTTCAACTGTACTTCCTGCACTGTGAGTAACCTCCTGCTCAAAGCATATGCAACTTTGTTGAGCTGCCCCTTCTTATGCTTAATTATAAAAGTGTAGGATTGCAGGTACTCCATCCACTTGATATGTCTGCTGCTCAACTTATCCTGTGAGTTTAGAAAACTCAGGGCTTGGTTATCTGTGTAGACAACAAATTCCTTAGGTAGGAGATAATGTCTCCACTTCCTAAGTGCTTGGACTAGAGCATACAACTCTAAGTCATACGAAGAGTACTTACTCTTTGCTTCATTCAGCCTCTTACTAAAAAAGGCTACAGGTCTGTTCTCCTAATTTAACACTACTCCAACAGCTATGTTACTTGCATCACATTCAATAGTAAACAGCTTATCAAAACTAGGCAGTAATAGTACAGGTTGTGTTGCTATCTCTTTCTTCAATTGTTCAAAACTTCTATCTGTAGTTGGTGTCCATCTGAATTTTTCTTTCATTCCACCCTTAATTGTATTCAACATGGGTGCACATATCCCACAAAAATTTCTGATAAACTTTCTATAAAACTGGGCTAAGCCATGGAAACTTCTCACCTCTGTGGCTGCTCTGGGAGTAGGTCTGCTCAAGATTGCCTCTACCTTTAACTTGTCCATCTTCAATTCTCCCTGGGACACCACAAAACCAAGGTATACCAATTCCTGCTTCATGAATTCACACTTCTCCAAATTGATGGTTAGTTGTTCATCATGTAATTTTTGCAAAACAATATTTACATGTTCTAGATGTTCTTCCTTAGTCTGACTAAAAATTAGAATATCATCTAGAAAAACAACTACGAATTTACCAATAAAATCCTTTAGGACTTCATTCATGAGTCTCATAAAGGTGCTGGGCACATTTGATAGACCAAATGGCATAACAAGCCATTCATAAAGTCCTTCTGTGGTCTTGAAGGCTGTCTTCCACTCATCACCTTCCTTGATTCTTATTTGGTGGTAACCACTCTTCAGGTCTATCTTAGTAAAGTACTTTGCTTTTCCAATACACTCCATGAGATCTTCAATTCTAGGAATTGGAAATCTATACCTTATAGTTATCTTATTTATGGCTCTGGCATTTGTGCATAATCTCCATGATCCTCCTTTCTTTGGTGCCAACACTATGGGCATTGCACAAGGACTAAAACTCTTCCTGATCAATCCCTGATCGAGCAACTCTTGCACTTGTCTGGAAATTTCTTTGTGCTGGTCTGGAGTCATCTTGTAAGGAGCCTTGTTTGGTAAAGATGCTCTTGGAATTAGGTCTATCTGATGACTTATTGCTCTCTATGGAGGTAATGTGGCTGGTGTACCATCACTGATTATGCCCTTATACTTCTCCAGTATAGGCTGCATCTCCTTGGGAATCACTGTTTTCTTATCTTGTTTCTCTTCTTTTGGTTTTACTATGATGGCATAACCAATACCATCCTCCTTAAGAGTATTCAAAAACTCTTTTCCACTCACAACCAAGATATTGGGGCTCTTTGACTGAACTGCATCCTCATTCTCCAATGACTGAATCTTATAGGTGACACCATCCTTCTGAAAAGAATAGGCATTCTTCTCACCATCATGTATTGCCTTTTGATCATACTGCCATGGTCTACCCAATAAGAGATGGCATGCATCCATGGGTAGTATATCACATAATACCTTATCCTTATAGCCACCTATACTAAACTCTACCCAACTTTGTTCATTTACTACCACATGTTGACCCTTATTCAACCATGTGACTCTATATGGGTTTGCATGAGTTATTCTTTTCAAATTCAGTTTCTTAATTGCCTCATTAGAAATAATATTATCAGTAGATCCTAAGTCTATGATAATTTTACATACCTTATTCAAAATGTTGCATTTGATTCTGAATAATGCTCTCCTCTGGCTTGGTTCAGACTTTACTGGTTCCTTCATCAAGGTTCTCCTTATCATCAGGTTCTCTCCATCTTCTGAGTTCAGACTGACCTCAGGTGACTGGCTGCTGGATGCATTATCTTGGACATAGTGATTTCTCTTATCACCTCATTGAGAAGAGGATGTGGCCTTTTTTGGACACGTATATGCTGGATGACTTAGATTACCACAGTTGTAACACTTCATGGTGGTGAAATAGGATCCTTTGCCTGATCCTCCTGACCTTCCTCTGTTAGATCCTCTTCATCTGTGGTTTCCTCTACCACTCTACTCCCCACTTTGCTCTGTGAGTTTGAATTCCTCTTGGGATCTATTGTCAGCATTCCTTCCACCAAAACTTCCTCTGTGTCCTTTGTTATCTCTGCCTCTTCCTCTTCCTCTGCTATTTGAGTCTTGTTTCCTCTTGCTCTTTTCCTCTACTTTCAGTGCTAGCTGATAGCATTTGTGCACTGTTGTAGGACAGAACAAATTGATCTCTTCTTATATATTCCACTTCAGACCGTTAAGGTACCTTGCTACCTTTATGCTTTCATCCTCCATCACTTTGGACCTTAAGCATAGCTTTTGGAATTCTTTAGTGTATGCACTGACATCTAATTCCTTCTGTCTCAGATTCTGTCTCTTCCTGTGTAGTTGTATTTCATAATCTTTTGGCATATATGCTTCTTTGATTTTAGCTACCATCCCCTTCCAAGTAGCTATGGTCTTCTTATCTTCTTTTGCTCTTTTAGTTTGCACAAATTTCCACTAGGTTAAGGCAGCTCCCCTAAGTTTGGATTTGGCCACCTTTATTTTCTGTGCCTTGCTTATACCATCACATTCAAAGTGATTTTCAAGTCCTTCTATCTATTCCACGACCAAATCTGGGTCCATTTTCCCACTGAAAAGTGGTACTCCTTCCAATGTCTTACCACTCATGGCTTTCAAGGCCTTCAAGAAAGGTTCTTCTTCCATCTTAGGATCAGGTGTGGGCTCTTCATCTTCTATAGACACACCTTTTTCCTTGTTTACTTTCTACCTGACTTCTTCAGTCTTCTCCATCATTACACCCAGTTTACTTTCCATTGCTACCAATCTTTCCTGTAGGAGCCTATTCTCCTCTTCTTGATCCTCAACCTTCTTTGCTAATTCTACATTAGTAATCATCTTCTTGGATGAATCTACAGACTCACTTGAACTCGGTGATAACATACAACTTCTCTATTCCTATCTAGGAATAACCCAAATCTTACGGCTCTGATACCAATTTGATAGGGAGGGACTCTAGAATGTCAATTCTACCTATCTTGAATCAATTCAAGACTCTGGACAACTCTAGCCTCTCTATGGTGCAGGAGCACCCGCACATGATCAGGATATAGGTCTGCATGATGACATACATGATCAGGATGTAGGATAGTTATCATCATGCTGACGGGATAATCTATTTTTAGTATGTTTGACTTTATCATGTAATAAGGTCCACTGGACCGATGCTATGTAATAGTTCAACATAGGAGTATGTGTAGGCAGTTAGAGGCAGTTAGAGATCGGGATAAGGTTATCTGAGCTGTCCTCTCTCCCAGCCGCTTGGAAGCTCCCAGCCACTGGGAAGTGATGTTAGTAGTACTCGAAGGATTTGTTATATATACCTTCGATCTGTAGGGTTTAAATAGATAGTTTTGATATTGATGTACTGGTGTTGAGTTGAGATTCAGGAGAGCAGTTCAGACATTGTGAAGCTGTATTCAGGACATTTGAATTTCAATTGAATAAGATCTCATCTTCGCATTATCTAGTTGTATCAGTTACATCTGTTTTGTTTTCCTTTTCCATTTTGCAAGTTAATGGGCACTTTCAACCCTTCCACCAGTTGATCCTGCAAATTGGTGGAATGGTCCTGTATCATAGCTTAGATTGCATTTGTGTTTTCTGTTTGTGCATTGCATTGTTCAGGAGATCTGTTAGAAGCATGCTGTAAATCAGCCTAGCATCCTCATGTGCTAGGTCTAGAAGATAAGTTTGCTTAGATTTTGGTTTGAAGGTGATCCGGCCCGGTCGTCACATGATCTTTGTGAAATTATGCGGTTGTGAGTGTTTTCATGCAGTGGAAGGATACACAGGAGTCTGCATGTGCGTTTCCAGTCGGAACGAGCCGCAACATCATCTGCGAATCCATCGCCATCAGGATCGGGTCATGAAGTTGTTGAAATTTGCATGTTGCAGGTGCATCATGATGTTTTGAGTTGGATATATACTCAGTGTATATATCGCAGTCAAGATCATCTCTCGGGGAAGGTCATCATCCGCATATCGCTAACGGATGCGGGTGTGAAAGTTGAGTTTTTTTGGCTAAGTGTTGAAGAGTTCATCAGGATGATGTGTGACGTCATCGTCATCAGGATATGACGTCATCGTCATCAGGATATTCAGAAATCCCTCTATGCGAGTTTATCCTGTTGTCACTAAGGGTTTAGACATCGGCGTAGGCAGGAAGTTGTATTAGCATCATCAGGAGGTTCCGAAGACAACCGGATAAGTTGAGTCATGATGCTGTTGCTTGTATCGTCAGGCAGTGGAGCATCGAAGGCAAGTTGTTGAAGTGCAACGTCATCAGGATATTTGGAGAACCGGATATTAGGATATCCTGCTGACGAAGGTGATATTGAATATCATGATGATGCCGCTTGTGTTTGGCACCTGATGAACAGTGCAACCGGAGGAGGTTCGCGCCCGTTGTTTATCATGATGATGATAGGCGACAGTCGAAGGAGGTAAATAGTAGTCGACAGGAGGATATTTACGATCATCTGAAATATGATGATGCTGTTGAAATGTGATGATGCTGTTGGTATTGTTAGGAAATATGATGATGCTGTTCAGCCGATAGAGAATTTTATCATGCTGTTTGTACTGTTGGCAGCTCCTTCCTGTTAGGTTGCCTCTGTTGCGTTCCACTCTGCATCATAGTGGTATCAGAGCAAAGGTTAGGATCTTTTGGAAAAGATAAGCAGGATGTCAGACGAAGAAGGAACATCTGAGTTTCCAACAAAGATGACCAACGCTGAGTTGGCAGTTCTGGTGAAGAAACAGATTGCAGAAAGCAGGGCCGTGAAGGCTCAGAATCAGGAGTTGAAAGATGAATTAGCAAAGTTGAGGAGCAGAGTAGGTTCTGGTAGAGAAGATGATAGGGAAGAAGAGGATATCCCTAATTGGAGCGAGGAGGTCGTTCCTGCAGACCAGAGACCGCTGTTGAACGCCCTCAAGGCCATGGAGAGGAGAACCATGGATGTGAAGCTGGACTTGCCAGTGGTTATAGGTAAGATGGACCCTGATTCAGTAATGGAATGGATAGACTGTCTGAACAATTTCTTTGTGACAAAGGAGATACCAGAACAGCAGAGAGTGAAGATAGCACAGTCAAAGATGAAAGAAGCTGCCTTGACATGGTGGAACTTTGTTCAGGATGATAGAGTGCAGGAGGGAAAACGTAGAGTTGCCACATGGAAGAAGATGATGGAATTGGTAAAGGAGGCTTATATTCCTTTGGACTACAGTATCCAGCTACACAAGAGGAAACAGAACCTGAAGCAGAAGGAGCTAGATGTCAGCTCATATACAGAAGAGTTCATGAAACTCTGTATGAAGACCAAGGTGAAAGAAAGTGAAGAAGAAAAGGTAGCCAGATACCTTAATGGACTGAGGTTTAATATTCAGGAAGATCTGAGTCTGCATAACCCAGATACAGTGCAGAAAAGCTTTCAGTTGGCATTGAAAGTGGAAGAAAAGCTGAAGAGAAAACAAGATCAGAACAACAGAGGAAGAGGAAGACAACAAAGAGGTGGAAGAAGTCCTTTCAGAGGCAGAGGACAAGGACAGGGATATCAAGGAGAATCCAGTCAGGACAATAGCAAGAGCAACAATGGTCAGAATCAGAGAGAGAATTTCAGTCAGCAAGGTAACTTCAAAGGTAGAAGACCTTACAGAGGAAGATCCCAGGGCAGAGGATCCATCAGGTGTTACAACTGTAACAAAGAAGGCCATATAGCCAGCAGATGTCCAGACAAGGCCACAAGCTCAGCAGGAGAAAGGAGGACAAATCTGGTCAATGAACCTGATAATCAAAGCAGGACAAGCTCTAATGATTTTCAGAGTGTGAATGGTCCTGAGAATTATGGATATCCAGAAAGTGGAGAGTCCCTGATGATGAGAAGAACAGTAACTACCATGAAGGTACCTGATCAAGAAGCCCCTCAGAGAAAGTCCCTTTTCAGAACCACTTGCAAAGCAGGAGGTAAGGCGTGTAAGGTTTTGATTGATTCTGGTTCTACTGAGAACTTTGTGTCTGAAGAGATGGTGATAAAGCTGAAGCTTAGGAGATTGCCTCACCCAGCTCCATATAAAGTCTCATGGCTTACTCAAGGTCAGCAGACAACTGTAGAAGAGCAGGCTTGGGTAGAGTTTCAGATTGGTGGATATAAAGATAAGTTGTTGTTTGATATCACCAAGATGGATGCTTGCAACCTTTTGTTTGGTAGACCATGGCAATATGATCTGAAGGCACAACATGATGGTGTTAAAAACACCTATAAAATCACTAAAGATGGTAAAGATGTAACACTATTCCCATTGAAGGAGAAAGAGGAGAAGTCTAAAGGCAAAGAAGTGAAGGTCATGCTGATGGAAGGCAAACAGTTTATGAAAGAAGTAGCAGCAGAAGGTGCAGTTGCATATGCCCTAATCCCCTGTATGAGTGTGAATAAGGAACAACAGTAAGAAGCCAAGAAGGAGAAGAAGCCAAGGTTGATAGACCCAGCTGTCCAAGAGTTATTGGATAAGTACAAAGGTGTTATCTCAGAGGGAATGCCAAGATCCCTACCACCTGTCAGAGATATCAGTCATTGCATAGACTTGATTCCAGGGTCTACACTTCCAAATAAAGCAGCTTATAAGCTTACCCCAGAACAGAATGCAGAAGTAGCCAGGCAGATTGAAGAATTGATGAATTCAGGTCTGATTGGAAAGAGTTTGAGCCCATGTGCAGTACCAGCTGTATTAGCACCTAAGAAGGAAGGCACTTGGAGACTTTGCACCGATTCCAGAGCCATCAACAAGATCACAATCAGGTATAGGTTTCCAATCCCCAGAATTGAGGATTTACTTGATTGTTTGGGAAATGCCAAGTATTTTACTAAAATAGACTTGAAGAGTGGATACCATCAGATAAGGATTAGACCAGGTGATGAGTGGAAGACAGCATTCAAAACAAATGAAGGTTTGTATGAATGGAAGGTTATGCCTTTTGGTTTGTCTAATGCCCCTAGTACTTTCATGAGGCTGATGAATGAGGTTCTGAAGGAATTTATTGGTAAGTTTGTCATAGTCTATTTAGATGACATTCTGATTTTCAGTAACACCAGAGAAGAACATCTCAGGCATATAGAGCTGGTTCTCAAGAGGTTACATGAAGAGAAGCTGATGATAAACTTGGACAAGTGTTTGTTCATGAAACAGGAGATCACCTATTTAGGTTTTGTCATCTCACAAGGCAAGCTGCAGATGGATAAGGAGAAGGTGAGTGCCATTTTGAATTGGCCAACTCCACAGACCATGAATGAAGTCAGAAGTTTCCATGGGTTAGCAACCTTCTACAGAAAGTTCATCAGAGGGTTCAGTCATATTTGTGCACCCATGTTGGATACCATCAAAGGAGGACAAAAGTGCAGGTTTGTTTGGACTCAAGGAGCAGATGATTCCTTTGAGGCATTGAAGAGGAAGGTGGCACAGCAGCCAGTCCTTGCACTTCCAGATTTCAATAAGATCTTTCAGGTAGAGTGTGATGCCAGTCACATGGCCATTGGAGCAGTACTCAGTCAAGAGGGTAGACCAATTGCATTTTTCAGTGAAAAGCTCAATGATGCTAAGAAAAGGTATTCATCATATGATCTGGAAATGTATGCTCTAGTTCAGTCCCTACAGAAATGGAGGCATTACCTGATGCCAAAGGAGTTCATAGTCTTCACAGATAATCAAGCTTTGAGTTTCATCAACAGTCAGGAGAAGCTGAACCATAGACATATGAAGTGGGTAGAAACACTACAGGCTTTCACTTTTACCTTGAAGCATAAGAAAGGGGTTAAGAACAAAGTTGCAGATGCTTTGAGTAGGAGAGTTCTCACAGTAAATCAGATTCAGTTAGAGAGTGTTGGCATTGACTCACTCAAGACCATGTCTGAGTCTGATGAAGATTTTGGAGAAATATATCAGGTCTGTACTTCTTTTGGGGAGAAATACCATGCTGAGTTCTCTGGATTCCTGATCCAAGATGGATTGTTGTTTAAGGGTGGACAGTTGTGCATCCCAAGGTGTTCTATGAGGTTGAATATAATCAAGGAGAAACATTGTGGAGCAATGGCTGGTCATTTTGGTATAGACAAGACTCTTGATCTGGTCAGGAGGCATTACTTCTGGCCTAAGTTGCAGTCAGATGTCAGGAAATTTGTAGAAACCTGTGTAATTTGTCAGAAGGCTAAAGGCAGGTCAACTAATGCAGGGTTATATCAGCCCTTACCCATTCCTTCCAGACCATGGGAAAGTATCAGTATGGATTTTGTTTTAGGTTTACCAAGGACCAGGAGAGGATTTGACAGTGTCTTTGTTGTAGTGGACAGGTTCAGTAAGATGGCACATTTCTTGCCATGCAAAACCACTGCAGATGCCTCATATATTGCAGATTTATTCTTCAGGGAAATTGTCAGAATTCATGGGTTGCCTTTGAGCATAGTTTCAGACAGAGATGTGAAGTTTGTGGGTCATTTCTGGAGAACCCTATGGAGGAAGCTGGGAACCAATTTATCTTTTTCCTCTGCATATCATCCTCAAACGGATGGACAAACTGAGGTTGTGAACCGTTCCTTAGGGAATCTACTTAGATGCTTGACAAAACAGCATGGAGAGAAGTGGGACAATATTCTGTCTCAAGCTGAGTTTTCATATAATGATACTGTCAACAAGAGCACAGGAAAATCGCCTTTTCAGGTAGTATATGGAATGCATCCCAGAGGTATTTTAGAGTTGCGAGAACTACCTACAGCAGATCCTGTTAGTGCAGATGGAGAAGTTTTTGCTGAAGCAATCAAAGAAGTTCATGATCAGGTTAAGACCCAACTCCAGCAAACCACCTTAAAGTATAAGGAGTATGCTGACAAGAAGAAGAAGGATGTTCAATTTGCTGTTGGAGATTTGGTTTGGGTTCACTTGAAGAAAGACAGGCTCCCTAAGGGGAAGTATACTAAGCTCATGCAAAAGAAAGTTGGACCATGTCAGATTTTGCAAAAACATGGACAAAATGCTTATCAGATCCAACTACCACCTGATCTTGGTTTATCTCCTATCTTCAATGTATGTGACTTAACTCCCTACCAGGCTAATCCAGATGCAGATCAGGATATTCTACTGGATACAGTTGCTGAAGACATTCCTCAACATGATCCTCCACAGATACAGCAGATTTTGGACACTAGAGTGGTCAAACAGACCAGGAACAAGAAGTACTTGGAGTACCTCGTCTCTTGGAAGGGACAGCCGACTTCTGAAGCCGTATGGATGACTGCAGAACAGATACAGAAACATGGTGCCGACCTTGATACTCTCATCTCAAGTGGACTTGAGATTTCTTCTTTTGGGGAGTATGGTGCAGGAGCACCCGCACATGATCAGGATATAGGTCCACATGATGACATACATGATCAGGATGTAGGATAGTTATCATCATGCTGACGGGATAATCTATTTTTAGTATGTTTGACTTTATCATGTAATAAGGTCCACTGGACCGATGCTATGTAATAGTTCAACATAGGAGTATGTGTAGGCAGTTAGAGGCAGTTAGAGATCGGGATAAGGTTATCTGAGCTGTCCTCTCTCCCAGCCGCTTGGAAGCTCCCAGCCGCTGGGAAGTGATGTTAGTAGTACTCGAAGGATTTGTTATATATACCTTCGATCTGTAGGGTTTAAATAGATAGTTTTGATATTGATGTACTGGTGTTGAGTTGAGATTCAGGAGAGCAGTTCAGACATTGTGAAGCTGTATTCAGGACATTTGAATTTCAATTGAATAAGATCTCATCTTCGCATTATCTGGTTGTATCAGTTACATCTGTTTTGTTTTCCTTTTCCATTTTGCAAGTTAATGGGCACTTTCAACCCTTCCACCGGTTGATCCTGCAAATCGGTGGAATGGTCCTGTATCATAGCTTAGATTGCATTTGTGTTTTCTGTTTGTGCATTGCATTGTTCAGGAGATCTGTTAGAAGCATGCTGTAAATCAGCCTAGCATCCTCATGTGCTAGGTCTAGAAGATAAGTTTGCTTAGATTTTGGTTTGAAGGTGATCCGGCCCGGTCGTCACATGATCTTTGTGAAATTATGCGGTTGTGAGTGTTTTCATGTAGTGGAAGGATACACAGGAGTCTGCATGTGCGTTTCCAGTCGGAACGAGCCGCAACATCATCTGCGAATCCATCGCCATCAGGATCGGGTCATGAAGTTGTTGAAATTTGCATGTTGCAGGTGCATCATGATGTTTTGAGTTGGATATATACTCAGTGTATATATCGCAGTCAAGATCATCTCTCGGGGAAGGTCATCATCCGCATATCGCTAACGGATGCGGGTGTGAAAGTTGAGTTTTTTTGGCTAAGTGTTGAAGAGTTCATCAGGATGATGTGTGACGTCATCGTCATCAGGATATGACGTCATCGTCATCAGGATATTCAGAAATCCCTCTATGCGAGTTTATCCTGTTGTCGCTAAGGGTTTAGACATTGGCGTAGGCAGGAAGTTGTATTAGCATCATCAGGAGGTTCCGAAGACAACCGGATAAGTTGAGTCATGATGCTGTTGCTTGTATCGTCGGGCAGTGGAGCATCGAAGGCAAGTTGTTGAAGTGCAACGTCATCAGGATATTTGGAGAACCGGATATTAGGATATCCTGCTGACGAAGGTGATATTGAATATCATGATGATGCTGCTTGTGTTTGGCACCCGATGAATAGTGCAACCGGAGGAGGTTCGCGCCCGTTGTTTATCATGATGATGATAGGCGACAGTCGAAGGAGGTAAATAGTAGTCGACAGGAGGATATTTACGATCATCTGAAATATGATGATGCTGTTGAAATGTGATGATGCTGTTGGTATTGTTAGGAAATATGATGATGCTGTTCAGCCGATAGAGAATTTTATCATGCTGTTTGTATTGTTGGCAGCTCCTTCCTGTTAGGTTGCCTCTGTTGCGTTCCACTCTGCATCACTCTACCAATTCAAGTACTCATGACATCTTTCTACACAAAAATGTCTGCTAAATTCCTCAACTCTTTGTAGAGATGGAAAAGTCTATCACTCTACTTGGTGTGGGACACATTCCTTGTCCTCACTGCTTCCAAGATACTGCCTCAAGGGCACATAACTTTTCTAAGCCCATTGTCCACCCTTGTCTCTCTGTTCAAGGGTCTTGACTACTTGGTGCTCACTTTCTCCCTCTCAGTTTTCCACCCCTGCAAGTCTATTCTCCTACTTGTTTACCTAGCTGGACTCCTTACTGAGCTCGCCTAGAACAAGCATGCATTGCCTCTAGTCGACAATCTAACCATCCCACAAAAGAAAAACAAACAAAAGGCATGGCTCTGTTTGATGGCCTCCATACTATACAGAGGAACTTGAGGGACATCAAGACAAAGTCATGGTTTGCAAAAGAGAAAAAAATTGCAGAAAAGAAAAAGATTAATCTACCTCAGGATAACAAACTGAAAACTGTACAAAAATCCACTATTGGTCAAACTACTGAATTGGATTTTTTATTCAAAATTGTTCTTACATCAAAATGCTTCTCAAAATCAAAATCTTTCACCCTCGTAACCCCTTACAGAGATAATTCTGCATCTTATAGTTATCACATGTCCATTACAGGATGTTTCAGTTCTTAGACTAGTTCATATTCTAACTGCCCCGATTCAACTCTATGCTATCGCTCCATCGGTGTGACCACCCTCTATCAATGAGTCTAAATCTTTATCGGCTGATAGTATAAGTTTGGCCGATGTCACCTTTGACTTCATAGACTTTCGTCACTAAGACTTACACCATCGGTGTAGCCTTCGATCTATCTCCCGATGCACTAACTTACCCCGATGACTTCCATTCGTGCTTGTCGGACCATACAGTATCAAAACATGTATTCACTTTCCTATCGGCAAGATATCTCTATTTTCTCACTGAAATTAGACTTACTTTCTTTATCGGCCTGACCTACCTTATCGGCCTTCCCACATTCTTTCTGCCCGATGACTTATCTCTCCCTGAGATCTTTATGCTCATCAGCCAAACTTAGTATTATCAGGCTCCTTTGGAAATATTACTCCGACGCTTGTTATCACCCCGATGATCTTTGACTCTCTTCCGTCGGCCAGATCTTCCAACTTCTCCTCCCGATGTTTCTTATCACTGTGACTTAGGCCGTCGGTGAAATTTTCTCCTCGCCTTCCGATATGTAACCTCACACTGATGCCTTTGAATCTCTAAGACTTTCCATCACCTAGACAATTGAGATCACTCAGACTTTACACTTGTTCTCTGATATCACAACCTCCCGCCAAAATCCACATACAACTTCTCCATCGGCAAGACTACCTCTATCGGTAGTGTCTCCATTTCTCCCGCCAACATGCCGATAACATCCCTATCAGTGAGACATTGCCTTCGGCCATAGAAAACTTCCTTCATCGATACACTAATGAACTACCCATCGGTGACGCTTGATGTTCATCACCCTGATCGGTGAGATCACTATTGTCAAATCAATGCAAACTTGGTCATCCTGATAGCCTTTCTCACACTGACATGCATGTTCCCGCTCTGTCCTATTTGAAAATTCACAACATCACACCAAAATGCAAAAAGAATATATACATGGGCTCCAAGCCCATGGTGCTCCTGCACCACCTTGTCAGCATCCTTGGGTATGAGTTTAATAACGCCCTTATTAATAACATAATATGATTGATTTTTCAATAATATTTGTTAAAATATTTGCATATAGATTTAGGAAAATTTTAATATTTGTTTAATGTTTAAAAAAATACTCTCTTGTCATTTATTATAGTATTATAATATAATATAATATTAATTGATAATATTTGACTTAATTTTCTTCTTAGAATAGATATTTGTTGTATAGACAAATTGGATTCAAATTATGTTATACAAATAAATTTTTTAAAGCCAATATAAATATTATAACAAAATTGTAATATTTATATAAACAAATAGTACAATTAATTATTGATTGATAATAAACAATGTTTATATTATAAATATGATCATAATATATTTATATTATTACATTATTCAATTATATTATAAGATTGATGATTAATTTTTCAATAATGTTTGTTAAAATATTTGCATATAGACTTAGGAAACATTTAATATTGTTTAGCATTTTAAAAAATACTCTCTTGTCATTGGTTTATTTTGGATAGAATAATTACTGGATAATAAAAACTCATTGGTCAGTCTACTCCCTTTCCATAAGCCAATATTACCGCCATTATTGTAATGGATGCACATTAATCGCCCTTATCGTGTAAAAGTTTTCTCCAATTAGATTAAAGAAAAATAATTTTTCAAATATGTTTTGTTATAATATTTGCATCTATACAATAGCAATAACTATTTAATATTTTTTAAATAGAAAAACTATTTCGGTTCTCATTGGTTGCATAAAGAATTATTAATAACTAGTTAAGAACAAGCCTCGCCTAGAGTTTCCTTGGCAAAAACTAAAAATATAGAACCGCAGAGCATGACAAGGTTATTATTAGTTTTATATTGCTGCCTGCCTACACATATCTATCGTTATTATTATCATTTTATATGGCTGCTTGCATAACACCTATATCAATATGTAGATTGAAAAGACAATCTGTAAACTATCTGCTATTTGTGTGTACCTTTTTATTATATAAGTAGTTTTAAATCATTTATGTGGGACCAATAATTCAACTTAAATAGAGGTCTTCTCTTAGGAACAATTGTGATAACATGAATCCACATATCCTTGTCATCTTGAACTTAACAAAAATCTAGCTCAATTTTATTCTGGGCTTTGTGCCTAAATACACAATTGTTTGAAAATTCATGTTCTCATAGTTGTTAAATCCACCAAATTAACATAGTGAAGTTTGGACCTAGGATCGCTTCATAATCAAATTTGAAGATCCTTGGCATCCAAATATCTAACATGTTTGTCCCTAGGGTCTTGTAGACTCGTCTATATGATTAGATTTTGGTTTACTAGTGATTTTAAGTCCACTATTACATAATCTTTATGTTTGGATTCAAGTAAAGAACTCATAGAGAATTAAGTGTTACTATGTGATTAGCCTATTTCATGCCTACCACCATGACCTATTCTCTACATTACACATAAACTATGACTTGATTAAACTTTAACAACTTATCCATGTTTTAAAATCTATTTTGAGGCCCATTTAAGCTCAAAATGATTGGATTGGCTAGAGTGAACAGTATTTATTTAAATGGGACTTAGAAGTTGATTAGAGAACTAAATGAAGAAGATAATTGGGTTGCCTTAATATTATATAAATGGGATGGTAGATAACCAATCAGACACAAACATGCTTATAACATTCAATTAGCACCATATATTAGAGAAGGTGGAATTACATATACATGATTTGAATATAAATGTTATCCTACAAAATTGAATGTGACAAGATCCTCTATTCTCATGGCAATGGACTTGAAGCTGCCCAAGCCTTTATTTTTCAAGCCTTCATGTTGGAAGTAGATAATGATGCAAGTGGGTAAGTTTATTGATTTTCTCTAATCTGAAATGATCAGGTTTCTAATTGATACTCATAATTATAGATTGTCTTATATCATTTATTTTCTCGTCTACCCATATTGATCAAACTTGTTGCCTCTAGAACCCAAATACTTCTATAAAAGGAGGAGGATTATTTGTCATTTGGGGTAGCTATAAAAATCATTTTTATTAAGTTATGTTGTTTCAAAACTCTATCTTGTAGTTCCAGTATGTGAGACAAATCGATGCATTAAAAGATCAATAGATAAGTTTCTTTGAAATGTCGAGTACTGTTGAAAGGCATCATTATTGGAACAAGAGTATAACAAGTCAGCTCATCGTTACACAGAAGAGGAGGTCAACAGAAATTGCTACGGTCATAATATTTAATATAGAAATATTGAGTAGAATGGGTGATCTATTTCCAGTTGGCGTTGCTTGCCCCACAAGCTGCGGGAAATCACTGAGAAGGCAGGCATCTGCTAAGTGCTTATTCAACCTATACAATGAATATTTGACACTTCATACCCAGTGATATATGTGACACTTAATACAAGAAGTCATGTTTCTCTGCCAGCAATTGGGTCACATGGCAATGGTGATCGTATTTGATTCAAAGTCGACAGTAATGATAACATCTTAATATATGTTTCTTTTTTTTCCGGTACAGAAGCGGACGTAGCTGGCGGTAAACAGAAAAACGGCGGATTTTTAAGCAAACGATTTTCCCGCTCTTTTTTTCCCGGACAGAAGCGGACGTAGCAAGCCGGAAAACAGGAAAAACGGCCGATCTTAAAGCAACCTAACAGCCAGGATGACGATTTTCCGAGAAGCCTATCCGCTAATTAAATCATAGATCAAAGCTTGTCAAATATAAGGGTATTGAGCTTTTATTTTTTCATATCTGTTGGCTTGTTTTCCAAACAATACAACGGCATTTGATTCTTAAAATTTAACAGAAATGTAGTTCTTTACTCGTTTGTCAGTCCACAGTTCGCAATGCTATTTTCCTATAATTTGGTGTTTTGTCATACACGAGTGTTGGTATAGTGTTGGTATTGTAATGTGAATAAATGCGAAATTTAAATGTAGTATATAAATGGGGGCATCAAAGATCTATTTGTAAATATGTAGAATTTTCGTCTTCTTGTTGACTTAGAAATTCAACTAATTTACTATGGGGAAGTGATCTTGTAACTCACCATAATGATTTGACACTTCACAAATGGTTGTATTTACAAACACCTTTTGAGAATTTGTTGAATCACAAGGTTCATATTCTCTTAGGTTAAATCCCTAGCAGACCTAGGATGATGTGCTATAATAAATTTGCTATGGTGCTTTCATAAATACTCTATCAATCAAACCCTAATGTGCTCTAATGAATACTCTAATAAATCTACTATGGTGCTCTCATAAATACTCTATTAATCAAACTCTAATGAGATCTAATAAATTTTTCTAATAAATTTGCTATGGCGCTCTCATAAATACTCTATCAATCAAACCCTAACATGCTCCGTTTGGTAACTCCTAGACATCTTTTTCAAAGGAATAAGGGAATGAATTTAAAAAGGACCAAGATTACAAGTTAATAACATGTGTGTTAAGTCAACTCTCAATGGCTAGTAAAAATCGTCACCAATAAGTATATTTGAATTTGAATTTTAAAAAAAGAAATGGATTAAATCCACAAATGCATAAGTGTTTAGATTTTCACAGTCCATAATATTAGATTTGAATACTTTTGGATTTAACTATGTAATACTTATAATTCTATGTTTCAGGATTTAACTATGTGCTAGTTTTTTCCTCAACGTTTTGGATCACACTCCATGATCCATCATCAAGAGAGTAGAGAGCAAGAGAATAAAAAAACATATATTCTCTTGCTCCCTAGTCTCCTCCATCATGGAGTGTGATCCGAAACGTTCATGAAAAAACTAGCACACGGTTAAATCTTGAAACATAGAAGTACAATATTATGGACTAGAAATTTGATGTCTATTATGTAATACTTTTTTTTTTTCCAATTGATGTTTGAGAGAGATCTATCATCTGAATATAAAACCCAAAAAAACAGGGTAAAATGGTAAATTGCAAACCGCAGCTAACCCAACTAATAAACTTTCATTATTACAATTATATAAATCTAATAGTACAATTATATAAATCTAATAAAATAATGTAAAACTGTTATAACGAATTGTTGTGTAATTATGAATGAAATTAACATGGAATGGTTAACTTGTGGTGCAATAGTGTAAAAATTGGCTAGCTAAAGTAGTGATGATTATCGATTGGGTATTGTAGGGGTTTGACAATAATCACTTGGAATTCATCACACGCACTACGCTTCTACAAAGGTGCCACATAATGTGGCCAATGCTTTGGCAGTGATTCGAAATTTCGTCGTTGTTCTCTTAAAAACTGTGTCATATTATGTCGTATGTTCTTTTTGGTCCTTCGTGACAATTTTTACTCAGGTCTCTGAGAAGCCCACGCAATCTTCTGAGCTGAGAATAAAATCTAGTCATGAGTAAAAAGACAAAGCCTCGTAGGTGTCCAGACCTTCGTAAGTTCACACTGGAAGAGTTCTATGAGGACTACCGTTATTTTTTTCATTCAGATCCGGAATTTCCTCTCGAATCAATACTTTGTCTCTATTCTCTCAATTCAATGAAAGAGGATTCAAATGGTGAAGAACATTACAATCAATTGCAAGGGCCTCCTGTTGCACAGATTTAAGATTTTGCTAACCCAAATCTGGAATATCCTCTCCAATCAATAACTTTTTTCAATGCAGTGAAAGAGCATCCAGATGGTAAAGAATATTACAATCAATTGCAAGGGCCTCCTATTACAGAGATTTCAGATTTGGCTAACCCAAATCAAGAATATCCTCTCCAATCAATAACTTTTCTCAATGCAGTGAAAGAGCATTCAGATGGTAAAGAACATTACAATCAATTGCAAGGGCCTCCAATTGCAGAGATTTCAGATTTGGCTAACCCAAATCAGGAATCTCCTCTCCAATCAATAACTTCTCTCAATGCAGTGAAAGAACATCAAGATGGTAAAGAACATTATAATCAATTGCAAGGGCCTCCTGTTGCAGAGATTTCAGATTTTGCTAATCCAGAAAGATTGATGGGTTGTATCAATAACAGGTTAAAGTATATTTTATGCTTTCTATTAGCTGATTCAAATTCATCTCTTTGCATATTTTTGTGTTCTGCTTTTCTTTATCTTATACAAAAGAAAAGGGTGATATTTTATAGATTTAGGGTTTTATTAGGTCATTTATGTTAATTTTAAATGTAGCTTGGACAGGTGTTCTAGTCTCGGGTGGGGATTACGAGGCTAAAAACATAGCTGAAATAATTATCTCTATACCTAGATAATTGATTTCTCGAGAGACTTCTAGATATTAGGGTTTAGAGTCTAATTAATCCTAACCGTTGATTAAGATTAAATCATGGCCATTGGTTTTCAATGAGGGGATTATAAAAGAGGATCAATGGGCATTTGGAGAACACAGATCCGAGAAGTATTTGCAGTGATAGCAAATAAATAAATTTGCGGCAATAGAAAATTAATTTGCAGTGAGAGAAAAGGGCGCAGTGATAGCATTGGAGAGCAGTGGAATTGCCGGAGAAGGAAAATATTGCCGGAGCAATTTCAGCAGGAACAATTGAGGGAAGGGAATTTACAGGAAAGAAATTTCCAGAGCTCTGCCAGTAAGAGGCAAGCAATTTTGTATCTCTTGATTTTCTGTAGTTGAATAGAATTCTTATCTACTGACTGGTTTTCCCTTCGGGGTTTTTCCAGGGACAATTTGTCCAAAATATTGTGTTGATTTCATTTTTCTGTCTCCGTGATTTTTCCGCGAAATTGCAGCTGTGTTATTAATTAATATTTGCTGTAAGTTATTTTTTGGCAGCCAAATAATCTACTTAAGATAGGTAATTAATAATCAGTAGCTGCAATAGATTTTTCACATGGTATCAGAGCGGATCTGAGGGCAAAACAGGCACAGGGAGAAAAGAACAATAATAAATAAAAAATCTAGGGTTTATAAAACCGAGTTTGACCTCTTCAAATTATTATTTTCTTTTGAGATGGCCTCAACAGGTTTAAGAGATTAGGACAGATTGGATGGAGCCTCAAATTTTGGTGTCTGGAAAGCCAGAATTTCTTTATTGCTGGAAGAGAATGGTATCAAGGATTATGTGACCACTATTGTATCTGTACCTACAGATGCAACACAACTCTTAGCATATAAGAAGGAAGATGCCAAGGCAAGGAGGCTAATTCTTGATGGTGTTAAGGATCATATTGTTCCATATATTGCAGAGTTAGATACAGCAAAGACGATGTGGGACACCATTATGAATCTGTACCAGAATGCTACTCTTAACCGGAAGCTAATTCTCAGAGAAAAGTTAAGGAATACCCGGATGAATAAGGGAGAAGACGTCACAAGTTACCTCACCAGACTTAGATTTGTCAAGGATGAATTGGCAGCTGTTGGAGACAAACCAAAGGATGATGAGCTAGTACGAATAGCCCTGAATGGGTTTACTAAGTAGTGGGATGTCTTTGTTCAAGTTATTAATGGATGAGACACTTTACCGAGTTGGGATCGACTATGGAGTGACTTCACTCAGGAGGAGCTTAGACTAAGTCTTGTCAGTGGAACCAGCAGTAATAGTCAGAAAAGTGAGGTGGAACAAGAAAACGTTGCCCTAGCAGGAAAAGGGAAAGCGAAGAAGGGGTCTGGCAAAGGATCAAATCTAAAAAGTGAGAAGAAGAAGGACTTGTCTAAGGTCAAATGCTATGGCTGTCACGAGTTCAGCCACTATGTCAGCGATTGCCCACAAAGGAAGAAAAATGAAAAGAAAGGCAAGAAGCAAACGGCAGCTTCAGCAAGTGTAGATGAGCTTTCTAGTAGAATGGAGGATGAGTTTGCACTCATAGCTTGCCTGACTAGCTCAACCTCACAGGGTGTTTGGTATATAGACAGTGGGGCGTCATTTCATATGACAGGAGTTAGGGAGTACTTTTCCAGCTACAAGGAGGAGGACATCAGATTCCAGATTCAGATGGGGAACAAGTCCAAGTGCGATCTAGTTGGGAGAGGGACTGTTCTATTTCCGAGGGAGAATGACAAGCCTATTTCCATTCATGATGTGTTGCATGTGCCAGGCTTAGGCATGAATCTAATTTCCGTATCTGTCCTTCAGGATAAAGGCTACAATGTACTCTTTAGAGGGGCGCATGTTTTAATCAAGCATAAAGATTGGAAATCACCCATAGCTATTGGAGTTAGGAGAGGCCGACTTTATAGGTTGCAGTTTGATACTCCTAAGGCACTAGTGAGCAGCAATAATCCTAGAGACCAAGGAGAGCTATGGCATAGGAGGATGGGCCATATACATCATGGAGCACTTAAATTGCTTCGTGAGATAGTGACAGGTGTTCCAGAGGTGAGCACAGAGCATGATGATGTATGTAAGGGATGTGTATTGGGGAAGTTTGTGAAAGCAGCTTTTCCAAGGAGTGACACCAGATCCAAGGGGGTTCTTGATCTAGTACATTCAGATATATGTGGACCAATGTCAACAAAGTCTCTCAGAGGATATGAGTACTTTGTTACTTTTATTGATGATTTCTCTAGGAAGACCTGGATATACTTCTTGAAGACCAAGGATGAGGTCTTCAGTCACTTCCAGGAGTTCAAAGCTCTTGTGGAGAATTCGACAGGCAGGAAGGTAAAGGTTCTTCGGTCAGACAATGGAGGCGAGTACATAGGGAAAGAGTTCCAGGAGTTCTGTACCAGGGAAGGAATCAAGAGAGAGTGGACCGTTCCTTACAACCCGCAGCAGAATGGGGTTGCTGAGAGGAAGAATCGTTCTATATCGGAGGCAGCAAGGGCTATGTTGTATGACCAAGATATGCCACGTTACTTATGGGTAGAGGCATGCAGTACAGCAGTATGCATACAGAATAGGGTTCCACATAAGGTATTGGGCAAGATGACACCAGAGGAGGCATTCTCAAGGAAGAAGCCAGATGTCAGTCACTTCAGGATATTTGAGAGTTTGGCATTTTGTCACATTCCAGGGGCTACATGTTCCAAGTTAGATCAGACTATAGAGAGAGGGTACTTTGTGGGGTACAGCGAGACCTCAAAGGCATATCGGATATTTATTCCAGGGACCAAGAGGATTATAGTCAGGCGTCATATCAAATTCATGGAGGACAAGGCATATAGGAGGTCCAGAGATTTGCCAGCAGATGATCAGAATGAGCAGCCAACAGAAGCTCGAAGGATTGTTCAACCAGAACAGGGGCAGCGAAGCACGAGTACAGTTACTAGTACAAGCCTAGGCTCAGGTGCTGAGAGTTCACAGAGTATGAAGCAACAAATACAGCAAATCTAAGAGATGCATCAAGAAGATATGGAGTTTGATATTTCATCCTCTATAGTTGGCAGGAGGAACCTTGAGGTTCAACAAACACATAAGGATACTTAGGAGTTTGTGGGAGCTCCTAGGATGAGTAGTAGACAGTGGAAACAACCAGCCAGGTATAATGACTATGTGGCATTGGTTAGTCAGTTGGTAGATAGCGAGCCTTCCAGCTATCAGGAGGCTGCACGACAACAGGTGTGGCAAGATGCGATGGTTGAGGAATATACCTCAATAATGTAGAATGATGTGTGGGAGGTTGTGCCTAGACTGACAGATAGGGCAGTGGTTGGATCACGCTAGATCTATAAGATTAAGCATGGTGCAGATGGTAGTATCAAGAAATACAAGGCAAGGTTCGTGGCCAAGGGGTTCTCTCAGAAGGAGGGAATAGACTATGAGGAGACATTCGCTCCAGTGGCTAGGTATACTTCTATACGAGCCGTAATCTCACTTGCAACGCATATGGGATGGCAGACCCATCAAATGGATGTCAAGACAGTATTTCTTAATGGTGAATTGTTAGAAGAGGTATACATAGAACAACCGGAGGGCTTTGTAGCACATAGCAGTGAAACCCACGTGTGCAGATTGAAGAAAGCTTTGTATGGACTCAAGCAGGCTCCCAGGGCATGGTATGAGCGCATTGATAGATACTTGCAGGGAATAGGCTTTGTGAAGAGTGAGGCGGATGCTAAACTCTACTACTTGGTGGTTGGGGGTGAAATTCTCATTCTTGTTCTATATGTGGACGACTTGTTTTTAACAGGTTCACTAGGGCTTATAGAGGAGTGCAAGAGGGACCTTGCAGCAAAGTTCGAGATGAAGGATTTGAGGCTTATGCACTACTTTCTAGGCATGGAAGTGTGGCAGACAGATGGAGAGATTTTCCTTGGACAAGGGAAATACTGCATTGAAATCTTGAAAAGGTTTGAGATGCAAGATTGCAGAGCCATGTCTACACCTATGATCACAAATTGGAAGAAGGTAGACGCATCCAAGGAAAAGGATGTAGACCCCACCTTATACAGGATGTTGATTGGATCTCTCATATATTTGATCAACACTAGGCCAGATATATCCTTTGCAGTAAACTCTCTTAGTCAGTTCATGGTTGAGCCGAAGAGAGTGCATTGGATAGCGGCAAAGCATGTATTGCGGTATTTGCGTGGTACAATCGAGTATGGGATCAGATATGCTCAAGGTGATGGTATCAAGTTGATAGGCTATACTGATGCAGATTGGGCAGGCAGTACAGTAGATAGGAAAAGCACTTCAGGGTGTTGCTTTAGTTTGGGATCAGGAGTTGTCTCTAGGTACAGCAGGAAGCAAAAGTCCGTTGCTCTGAGTTCTGCAGAAGTAGAATACATAGCAGCTAGTATGGCAACATGTGAGGCTATATGGCTTCGGAAGTTGCTGGTAGCCTTGTTTGGTCAGAGGGTTGAGACTACAATGATACACTGTGATAATCAGAGTTGCATCAAATTATCAGAGAATCCAGTGTTTCATGATAGGTCTAAGCATATAGACATCAGGTATCATTTCATCAGGGATTGTGTACAGCGGAGGATTGTTCAGCTACAGTATATACCTACAGAATCTTCTTTAGAGATAAGTTGGGTGTTATGCAGAACACCTTCCTCGCTAAGAGGGAGTGTTAATTTTAAATGTAGCTTGGACAGGTGTTCTAGTCTTGGGTGGTGATTACGAGGCTAAAAACACAGCTGAAATAATTATCTCCATACCTAGATAATTGATTTCTCGAGAGACTTCTAGATATTAGGGTTTAGAGTCTAATTAATCCTAGCCATTGATTAAGATTAAATCATGGCCATTGGTTTTTAATGAGGGGATTATAAAAGAGGATCAATGGGCATTTGGAGAACACAGATCCGAGAAGTATTTGTAGCGATAGCAAATAAATAAATTTGCGGCAATAGCAAATTGATTTGCAGTGAGAGCAAAGGGCGCAGTGATAGCGTTAGAGAGCAGTGGAATTGCTGGAGAAGGAAAATATTGCCGGAGCAATTTCAGCAGGAACAATTGAGGGAAGGGAATTTACAGGAAAGAAATTTCTAGAGCTCTGCCAGTAAGAGGCAAGCAATTTTGTATCTCTTGATTTTCTGTAGTTGAATAGAATTCTTATTTGCTGACTGGTTTCCCTTCGGGGTTTTTCCAGGGACAATTTGTCCAAAATATTGTGTTGATTTCATTTTTCTGTCTCCGTGATTTTTCCGTGAAATTGCAGCTGTGTTATTAATTAATATTTGCTGTAAGTTATTTTTCGGCAGCCAAATAATCTACTTAAGATAGGTAATTAATAATCAGTAGCTGCAATAGATTTTTCATAATTCATTTAAAACAATGCTATACTTCTGTATTGACTGGTGATTATTTCTTTTTACAGGGTGATATTTTACAGATTTAGGGTAATATTAGGTCATTTATTCAAAACAATGCTAAACTTCTGTATTAATTAGTGATTATTTCTTTTTACAGCCCGGATAGTCAGGTTAAGAATCACAACGCAGGTATATCATCCTTCTCTTTTTTAATTTTAAAAGTGTCTGTTATGTCTTTTGGTTTGGCTACTGTACTCCTAATAGATGTGTTTCTTGGGTTTGTGCTCTAAATGTAATAGAGGTGTGAGATATCCCACTCCCTAAAGGGTAATGATTTTCTATTACATTGAGTACTGGTTTTTTAAATCTTTTATTTTAGGTCACTATATAGAGTACTCCTAATTGATGTGTTTCTCTGCTTGGGTTTGTGCTCTAAATGTAAAAGAGGTGTGAGATATCCCACTCTATTTTAGGTCACTATTTATTGGGTAGAAATGAAATTTGTGGAGGAGTAGAGAATGTTAAGCAGCCTCCTCATTATCGGATAAGGAAGATAGGAAACACTCCCAGATCTGTAAGGGATTATCTGAGATTTGCAAGAAGCGGGTTTAAAAGTCACCTTCGCCAATACAATGCATGTATGTAACGCTTACATTTCATTACATATTCTGTCTTGTCTTTCCTTTAACAGTAATGTATGTTCACTTTAAAAGCAGAAGAAACAAAGGAGATGGCTCAAGAAGAATAGAGGCGTAGAAGTCTGTCAGGAATGTCTGGTCATAAAGATTCATTTAAAACGCACAGTTTTGTTGAAAATTTTGGACACAAGAGCTAGTGAGAACTGCTCTGTTGCTATATGTTAATTTAAGACTTGATTTTGTATGCTGGACAAAGGATTTGATACATATATGTGATTTGAAACCTGTTCGAAGTTAAAGATTTTATTTATGACCGCCTATATGCTAACAGCTAAATGTTATTGAAAAAAAATCATCATCTCTCTTCGTTACTGCTCGATCATGATATCTAACTTCGATGTTTTAATTACTAGTTGGTGAGATGTAATTGCACAGTTCATTTTATATATATATATATATATATATATATATATATATATATATATATATATATATAGATTTTTTTTAAAACAAATTAATGTGTATTCTATATATATTGGTAAGGGTGAAATTTGTATACCTATTATTTTCCATTTAGTTTTGTGTTTATTTAGAGGAAACCTGTTGATATATGTATATACGGACAAATAATGCAACTTATTGTGAAGTTGGGCTCATTCTAATAATCTTTTATTCATTTGTATTTATACATATGCTTCTATATATTGACCTTATCCTAGGGTTTATTACACTCACTTATACACCTACCTCTATATAGCAATTAGCTAATTGGATATGACCATTTGCCCAAGTAAGATCATTTTAGTGGGCATGAGGTTGACCTAGTCATACACTTGGAGCTTTCTTTTTTAAAATTCAAAATTAAAATTTAGTTAAATAAGCTCCTTTATTTTCCCTCTTTGAGCTGACCAAGTACACATTTGGTGAAATTTGATGCTCTATATTGACATTCAATGCATTCTTTCTAATCATCCAAACATCATTCAAAATGCTCTCATTCTAAAGCATCAAAAGAGCAATCAATAGCGACACATTTGGACTTGGTGCATTAAAAGGAATGATGATTTTGCATACATCATCTAAGTAGGCTTCCTTACTAGACGTTCCAAATTGATACACATTTTTTAGGGTTGAACTAGTCAAACTTGTCTTCCTACGATGAAACAAGAACCCTTCCAAGGTATTTGTAAATACTACCAATCCTCATGTACTAGGAGAGAGTATAGAAAGTGTGGGTTTACCAAGTGGGCAAAAAAATAGAATTTTACATTATGTGGGGTTAAGTCTGGACTCAGAGGATAAATCCTTGACTACGACCATGCCCTAGACTTACAAACTCAACCTTTGACATATTAGAGAACTAGAGTAGAATTTAAGGCAATTCTTTTGACAAAGACATTGCATTTCTATAACTGAAACAATGCGTATTTTGGAATCTTCTTGAAGGCCATTTTTTCTTCTATCATTGAGCTATGTTACCCCTTCTATGGAATTTACTTTCCTAAAACAGATGTTGCAAATTATTAGATTATTAGTCCCTATTGTTATTAATTAATTTAGGTTAATTGTGCTTATGTGTATACATCTAATTAGATTAGCTTAGACTAAACATGAATGAAGTTCATTTTCCTTTACATTTTTTGTAGACCCATTCAATCCTACACTACCTAATCTTATTTTAGGATTTTATGATGAATATCACAATTTCTATATTAAAATATAAAAATATAATACACTAGTTTACATAAAAGGTAGGTGGAATAAAATATTCTTTCTAGGGTTCCTCATTATGTTAAGGGTTTAAGATATGTTCTAAGAATCTAGAATTCGTAAGCTGAATGCAAGTATCAAAATCTGAGTAGATTGATTAGGCAAGTAGTCGAGTACATATAACATTGTGTAACCTTGAGTTAATGGGAGTCAATCCCATAACTTAAGGAGATCTCAAGTAGAGGTGGCAACTTGCAAAAGACAAGTGGAGTCAAAGAGTTTGAATGAATCTTCATAACTGCCACACATCTAGCTGAGGTGTCTTATGCCATTTGCAAAATATGCGGCTTCCAAATGTGGCCAAATGAAAGCCAAATGAAGCCAAATGAAATGTGTACACTAATATCCCCCCTTAAGCACAACTTAAGTGGGTGAAAAAAGATGGGTCCCAGCAACAAGGCCCAATGAGGTACCCATGTACAAAGTATTCTCTCACAAATGGAGAGAAAGGAGAAAACCCAGTGGGAACAAAATTCCTCTCCAAAAAAGAGAAAGAGAAGTATTTAAGACCTTCTAAAAATATGTCCCTTGATGATAGGTACATGATGATGAAGAACTCCTTAAGCATTTAAAAGTTGTAAACTCTATTGATGATGAACTGGTGTATGCTTAAATTAGGGAATCTCCAAGAAATGTAGATCAAGATAAGAGATACAAAAAACTACATGAGTGAACATACGAACACTACTCAACCAATATACACAAATTCAATCAAACTCTGTGAAGTCTAAAATACAGATAATACTGTGATTAGGAGTACTAGAATCTCAAAATGTGATCCATTGAGATAATTCCCCATACGAGAGATCAAGATGAAGGATTTAAGACCTTCAGAAAAGTAGATTCCTCCACTACTTCATTGAAAATAGCATTAGCATAACACATCATAGTCCCCCCCTTAATGCTAAGAGAAATAAGAAGACCAAATGAAATCAGGAGTGTGCAAGGAATGTAGAGATGTACAAGAAATTGAGAAAGGGTGTGCTCCAAGACACATTCACATGAGGTGAGAATCACAAGGATCCATTGTTTTGATGGTACAACCACCCATTACACTTTATAATTCAGTGTAAGTACAAATTTCCCAAATTCTCTTCACACATTCAGTTTTGTGGCACTTTATAATAGTAGTGCATTTATAAACTTATTTGTTATTTGAGTATTTACAAGTTTTTTGACACAAACTATTTGGAAAACAATTCAAAGTTCCTACTCTACAAAACCAATAGAGGTGAGTGAAGAAGTGACAGAGGGCTTTGAAGTCATAAGTGGAACATCATCTTCACCTAATGTAAAGTGCAAAAAGATGAAGTTGCAATCGAAGTGACAAATCTTTGCTACTATAATAATATATCAATTTTGAGAGTCTCGAATTGAGGCTGTAGTGGTTGTGAACTCAACTATTTTATTAGAACAGGTGAGTTGATATGTACAAAGGAAATTCTTTAACAATTCAGGAATGAATAAAACATTATGTATATATCCATTACCTAGTTTTACAGTTCTTTGACGACAAACAATATAATAAATACCTTCAATCAAGATTTTGAAGGTGTTGGAAGGATTGATCGACACAAAAACCTCAGAGTAAGGTGACATATGATCAATCACACAGGAGCTAAGAACCCATTTGTTTACTTTAGATTTTTTTGAAGATGCCATAGGTTTAGCTATTTACCCCCTTGAAGATTATGTGAGCCCAAATTGCTAATTACCCCTTTTTAAACTTTATTGTTAGTTCAAATATTACAAAAATCCTAGATATAACCCCTAGATATAAGTGGCACTTTATAAGTTGAGTGCTTGTTTACCCCTTTTGCATGATTCCCCCCAATTTGTAAAAGAACCTTAAATTTCTTCAAAACAATTTTTCCCTAGATTTAATGACCCCCCTTTTTGTAGTTTTACTTTTTACCTGTCTTTCAAAAGCCTTGGCAGAAAAAACAAAAAAATAATATGGTGGCCCAAAAATACAAAGCCCTAATTAGGGCAGGGGTAGAATTAGGATAGAATGCCCAATAAAATGTTAAGAGAAAATAACAAATAGGGCAGATGAGAGGAAATGGTGGACAGGCTTCTTGTGCCTCTTTGTGCTTTCTTCACACCTCTGTGTGAGGCTGTTGCAGGGGATGTCAGGCAATGCAGGGTGTAGTTAACCTGAGAGAAAAAAGAAGTTGTGGCAGCCTATTTGCTGCTATGAGCATTTTCTACTCTGCAAAAATATACTTTCAAATATAGAAATAGAGGTTCCAACTCACATTATTCACTCAAAGAGGCCTGCAGTAGCTTGCCATGAATAAACATGCCTTCAATCCACCCTTTCTGCCTATGCAAGGCAATTTGAACACCTTTGGGCTATCATTGATCCCTTCACGCCTCTCTCATACACAAAATCCAATGAAGTTATTCATGTAAATGGCAGCCAATTTGACCTCCAATTGTTCCACCTTGGCAAACAAGGACCTCCTTTGTACAAATGAAACAAATTGCTTTCCACAAGAGTGGCACCCTGTTGAAGCATCACTTCAGTGAGTGCTGGGAGCATGGATAATTCTAGTAGCCCCAAACAAGAATAGGCATTTAGGCATTTTGGGCATCAGCCTCTTGCAGGGACTGGCATTTGTAGGCCTACATGGTATGGAAAATGTGCCCTGCAATCCACCGCCCTCCAAACAATGGGAAAAGTCCTTCATTGGCGTTGGGCAACCACCCTTTTCCCAAACCCTCTACAAATGACATTGAAGATAGGTTTTAAGAGATGAATCTACCAAATAGAGCACAGGTTCCTTAATGGGACACACAACCCACAATTGAGCCTCTCCATAGGCTGATTTTCTTAGACATGGGCCTTAGGAAGATCATGGGAACAATTTTGCCCTTCAATATGAACTGCCACACAAATAATGAATAATTAACAAGGTGAGAATGGCTCTGATACCATCTAAGAATCTAGAATTCATAAGTCGAATGCAAGTATCAAAATATGAGTAGATTGATTAGGCAGCCTTGAGTAACCTTGAGTTAATGGGAGTCAATCCCATGACTTAAGGAGATCTCAAGTAGAGGTGGCAACCTGCAAAAGACAAGTGGAGTGAAATAGTTTGAAGGACTCTTCATAACTACCACACACCCAACTGAGGTGTCTTATACCATGTGCAAAATATGACGCTTCCAAATGTGGCCAAATGAAGCCAAATGAAATGTGTACACTAATATATGTAATTTTCTATGTTTACATCCTATTTTCATATTTTATCTACCTTTTACACATTTGTAGTAATCTTTCTTTTGAGGGTTGGTGCTTATTTAAATATACTTCAGTTTTATCACCTACCTACCACATGTTGATGGTTGTTTTTGCACACAACTTAGATAAAATACTAAGTATTTTATCTCTCTTAAAAGGAATCAAATCCCAAAGAGATAGAAAATGACTACCCCAAGGTCTATATAGCCAGGTCTTGCCCTTCACAAGATAACTTAGTTGTATTATGTTCTTTGTGTTTCCAATCAAGGGGCCTACTTGTATTAGACAAACTTTAAAACACAAGGTTAAAAGCACATAAACCAATTAGTTTCCAGATTTAGCAATGAATATACAAATTGATCCAAACATATATTGCTCTAAAATATATCATTTCAGCTCATAACCAACAATAAATCAACTTGTATTTATGAAATATCAACTCTATAACATAAGTCTGAAAACCTATTCTAACTCTACAGTAACCAGGTCTAATAAAAAAGTGTGAAAGCAAGGCAAGATAGAGAAAGGTTACTAAGAAAACTAGAACTAAATATTAAACACATTCCATCATTTCAGCCTCAACAATGGATATACAAGTTTGCAAACACATTTAACCATCCTTGATTTGATCATGGAAACCCAACAATCAAGTTTCAAGGAGGTGCAATCACCAATGGTGAATTTGTGGGTGTTTAGGCTAACCACACAAGGTAATTTACAATTAGAAAATTACTAGTGTTATGAATACTTTGTAAACTCATCAAATACACATGTATCTTCAGCTAAAAATAAAAGAAGTACTTAACTTGATGTTTAGAAACCATGAAACAAACTTTTTATGATGACAAGTTCAATGAATCTCAACAATTTCTATTCACTATCTTGAGTAGAATCCATGAATCAAACTTGTATTATGCTCAAAAGATTGATAAAAATCAACAATTTCTAAACTTAGTGTAGAGAAAACCATGAAAACAACATTAAAAATAAAAAATTACTATGTATTTGTTGTCAAACCCCAATAGTACAATTATTTTTCAATGTGTTTCAACGAGTTTTTCTTAAGACACCAACAAGAAATCAATAGTTCATCACCAATTCTAACTTCTTCTCCCCTTCTTACTGTAGTCGGTCATAATTGTAGTCGGTCGTAGTCGGCCAAGTAAATAATCATTAGTGTTGTTATGTTAGGAGTGTTATCGGGAATTAACCCCGACGGTTGGATAGTTATAGAGTCGCTGCCAATGGTTGGTATCTCAACCAACCTTGGCCAAGTTATATATTGGCTTAATACTTTGTAGTCGGGGCGACCCCACGGCATTGTAACATTGTAGTGTAATACTGATATATTCAATGAATGGGAACAATGCTTTATTCTGTGCAATGCTGTTATAATTTCATGCTCTGTGTTATGCACTATACTACTTAATTCTGTTTACTTCTTACTTCATATTCTGTGAAACACACCATATTGCGGTAAACATTTGGCACCGTTGCCAGTTTGAAAATGGGTTGAGGGTGACAAGTGGATGACAAGTTGAGTCGTCCGATGCCATCGGGTGACAAGTCGATGACAAGTTGAGTCGTCCGATGCCATCGAGTGACAAGTTGATGACAAGTAGAGACCATTGGATGACAAGTTGGCTATCGATGACAAGTTGAGTCGTCGGAAACCATCGGACAAGTGGCATCGTCAGAAACAAGCAAACTATCAGGTGTAACCAGGGTCGAGAAGAAAAAATAAAAAATAAATAAAAATAAAGATGGCGTCGTGATGGGGCAGCCGATCAAAGAGCCAGTACAAGCAAACGAGGATCGAGGATCGTGAAGACGCTCTCAGATGAGAGATCCCTCAGTCGATCATCTGGGATCAATTGCACGTCGACCAAGAGGTCGACCATCTCCTCACCCAAGTAGTAATTAATGCCCATACAATTCAATAAGGATAAGAACCGAGTACCAAGTGGGCATGAAACACCAGAGGAAAGAACACGAAGATCATTGAGATTAAAGAAACAAGAAGAACGAAGGAAAACACTGAGACAAATTGTCAATGAACATCATCATGTCGACGAAGGAATTTTCAAGACACTGCTGACAAATAAAGAAAAAGGGAATGAAAATGAATTGACAGAAGAAATTGAAAACAGCATATGCCGCATCGGAGAGTTATCCATATCGGACGACAAAGGGCCGAGAGTTGGAAGATTTGAACCTAAGACCCCAGGGTAGAGGGAGTATCAGAACGAACCCGAGGAGACTCAAGGTGTAGAGGACGTTGACAGAGGACACGGGGAAGACTCAAACGTGGCCGAGAGTGCAAGTGACGCACCAAGACGTTGCGAGAGAACCAGTCCAGTCAGGCCCAACGCACAAGGAGGGCATCGGGGAAGGATGGTGACTCTGCCAGCCGAAAGGCAAAAGCTGCCAAAATTTACGGGGGATGGGTTAGAAGATCCAGTACGACACTGTAAGACGTGCGAGACGATTTGGATAGCCAATGGGCAAGATGATGTGGACTACTGGCTGAAAGCATTTCCAGTGACACTGAGAGATAGTGCCATCGACTGGTACACAGAGTTGGCCCAAGCACACAGGGCATCATGGAGATTACTTAAGAAGGCATTCCAAGATGAATTCAAACTTCTGAGGGATGACAGTGAAATTGTAGCGGAGATCTACAATACGAAGCAAGGGAAGCATGAGAACGTGCGAACCTACAATCAGAGACTGAAAAAATTGTTGGGAAAACTGGAGACTCAGCCGGCCGACGGGCTGAAGAAGCGATGGTTCATCGAAGGGTTGCGTCCATCGCTGAGAAAGAAAATGAAAGTCGTGCCTCCGTCATCATACGATGAAGCCTACAATCAAGCGATGGATATAGAGAGTGAAAATAAAATATCCTTCTGAGGGAAAAGGAAGACGGACGACGAGGAGAGTACGGATGACAACAGTGACAGTGAGTCCAAGACCGTGCAAGCACTCAGGAAGGACATGATGAGAATGATGAAAGAACTGAAGGCCGACAAGGAGAGTATGAGGGAAGCCAGAGAACTGTGGTGTACAGATTGCAAGAGGGAAGGTCATACAAAGACAAATTGTCCGAAAAAATTATTTTGTGATATCTGCCAAGTGATGGGACATTCCATCAAGGAATGCCTATACAATCTGAAAGCAAGGGGTACGCAAGTACTGTTCACTCAAGGAGAACCGTCAACCCCACCGAACACACCACCAAAGCCCCAGTACAATAGCCATGCATCCCCTGGAGGTTACCAAAGCAATAGAAGTCCAAGAAACAGATTGCAGTATGACAGCAAGGGGCGACCTATGATACAGTGCCGGCAATGTAACGAGTGGGGACACTTTGCAAGAGAATGCCCGAACAACAATCAGAACACAATAAATGCATTATGCAAGTGGTGCGGGCCTGGAGATCATGAAGAAAAAGATTGCCCGAAGCAAAAAGGGGTGAATATGATCAGTTTCAAGGAGAAGGATGAAGAGATCCTAGCGGTTACCCGAGCACAAGGAAAAAAAGCGATGTATCCAGATCCCCGGACTGAGAAGGAGAGACTTCAGGAGGCTAGGAAGGAAGTAGAGATGGCAATGGAAACAGAAGAAAAGAACAGAAAAACAACTACCGTACGACCAGAGTCAGAAAAGAGCATCGTGAACCAGGTGCTACAAACCACTGTATCGGTTAAGATAGAAGATCTTTTACAGAGCATGCCACAATTAAGAATGGCAATCTCGAAGGTGATGGAAGGGGAACCAAACAGGCAAACAAAGGAGGAAGACATCATAGTGGAGCCACCGCTCGAGGGAGAACAAGTCATCGACTCGAGACTGTTGGCAGTAAACAGTGGCAAGAACCCAGCCATCATACACATGGAAGTCGGTGGATATCATCTAACAAACACAATAATCGATGGGGGATCGGGAGTGAATGTTCTGACAGAAGATACGTGGAAGTGCTTGGGGAAACCTACACTATGGCCACAAAATTTCCAGTTAGTGGGAGCAGACCAGCACGGAATTAAAGCGCTGGGAGTGCTAATGGCTCAGAAAGTAAGGATTGGCACCCAACTTTTTTGATTAAACTTCATAGTCATAATAGCACAAAATGCGTCGTACGACGGATTACTCGGCCGAGGGTGCCTGATAGCCACCAAGGCCAACCATAACTGGAAAAGAAACACATTGTCAATAAAGAACAAAGGTAAGAAGATCGTCATAGATCTGAGAACACAGGTTGTAAGTGAAGAGTTGGCATCAGATTCTGATTCAGACGGAGGGGAGTCAGTTGGTAGAGGACCAATAGAACCTGATGAGGAAGGAGTATTAAAACTGCAAGAATGTTCTGAGGATGAAACTAATTCCTTAAGTGGTCTCTTCCACTGGCAAATGGAAGACTATGAGTTCTTCAAGCCAGAGTGTAACATGATTTCAATAAGAGAAAGTGGCGAATGCTCTCGGGCGACTAGTGAACCACTCGGCAATATCAGCAATATTGGGCCCGGTGAAACATTGTTGATAAATGAAGCATTGGATGGATTGACAAACACTCGACCACTTGGTAAGAGGGAACCGGTAATGAGTGACAAAGGGGAGGAAGGTAATAATCAGTCAGAAGTAACAGAGCAACTAGTGGCAGAGACATGTCGACCAAAACAGACAAATCGACCAGGAGAGGCACAGAAAGAATATACAGAGGGTAATGCCAAGATAGATGATACACTTGCACATACATTTGAACTAGATAAGGTGATTAGGTATGAAGAGTCATTGACAAGCAAGGTGATTAGGGATGATGAAACTAACGACAGGAAGACAACATTGAAAATATCGGCCAAAAAGAGACCATACAGAAGGAATAAGGACTATAGAGTATTTCCGGTGACTTGCAATGTTTTGGCAATCGGTGACAATCAACAGAGAAAAAATGATGTTCAAAAGTCAGATAGTTTAATTTTTTTGAAGACAACAGTTCCGGTCCCAATAAAGGCACCCGATCCTACCGACGATTACAAAATCAATAAAGGTACAAAGAATGAAGTTAAAATATTTAATTTGGAGGATATGGCTACTTGTCGTATTGGCAAATCACCCCCACAGCGAAATTCTAGAAAAGAGAAAAATGTTACGAGACAGATTATGCGACAAGAAAGTTCTAAAGTCGGAGTTATAGATCGAATGTGGACCCAGTCGGAGAAAAATAGAAAAATCCGGTTCAGGTTGACAGGGATGAAAAATTGGAAAAGATGGAAAAAAAAATGTCAGAAAAATTTTGAAAAAATTGAAAAAAAAAAAAGAGTACGACGTATGGCAGACCGTACGACGTACGACCAAGCCGTACAATGTACGTCGTATGGCTAGGTCATACAGCCAGGTCGTACGGCGTACGACTCGATCATACATCGTACGACTAGGCCGTACGGCGTACGACCAAGGCCTGTCCCCACAATTTTTTTACGAAAAAGAAAAGGACATTTCAAGATTTTTTTCCATGCCTAAAGTGGATTCCGCTGTACTAATTCCTATTCTCAGCCGATTATATGAGTTTTTGGATTGCAGATGAGTGTTTGATTTTGTCAGAAAAATGATGTGCGCAATGAAGGTCCGAATGGTTTTGAAGGTATTATTTTGGCGCTGCCCCTCGACCCCGCTGGGGGCGCTGCCCCCAGACCCCCATTGGGGGCGCTGCCCCCAAACCCCCGCGAGGGGCACTGCCCCTCGACCCTGTTGGGGGCGTTGCCCCCAAACCCCCATCAAATTAGTACTATCTTGATCCAGTGAGCAATGGGGTACAACATTCACAGCATTCAGTGTGCTATCAGATTGGGTCCCTTGGTTGGTTGGTCTACTGGTAGGTGTTCCAAATGTGTTGGTTCTACTTTTACACAGCTCCTACTTTAGCATTGTTGTCGGCAAAAGCTTACTTAATGTCACTTGATGGTTTTCTGTCGTCTGGAAGATGACTAATTTTGTGGGGGGGATGATGTAGTCGGTCATAATTGTAGTCGGTCGTAGTCGGCCAAGTAAATAATCATTAGTGTTGTTATGTTAGGAGTGTTATCGGGAATTAACCCCGACGGTTGGATAGTTATAGAGTCGTTGCCAACGGTTGGTATCTCAACCAACCTTGGCCAAGTTATATATTGGCTTAATACTTTGTAGTCAGGGCGACCCCACGGCATTGTAACATTGTAGTGTAATACTGATATATTCAATGAATGGGAACAATGCTTTATTCTGTGCAATGCTGTTATAATTTCATGCTCTGTGTTATGCACTATACTACTTAATTCTGTTTACTTCTTACTTCATATTCTGTGAAACACACCATATTGCGGTAAACACTTACAATGAGTTTTAGCTGTATATGTATTCAAATCAGCTTTATCATACTAAGTTTTCAACCTAAAATCCAATGGTTGTGATCAATTTGATCCAATAGCTCACATTTGATGCTCCAACACAAAAGTCAATTTTGGTGGCTAAGAATATTCTACTTCATCCTATGTAGCTTCCTCAAAAACCTTCCCTTATTCTCAAAAAGTAATTTTTTTAATTTACTTTTTGTTACTAAGTTTTTCAAATATGACAAAAAGTAACTTTTAGAAGTCAAATATTAAATATTTGCAACTACTTCTCCAAAGCATTTAATATTTGCAACTACAACTCCAACAAGTTGTTGTAGTATGACAAATCTCCATAAGAAAGACGTAAGCAGCTATAGAAAGTTATTTTTTCCATCATGGGTGGCTGTAGCTATCTATTTTTCATGTGTAGGCAACAATATCTAGCTGTAGGTGACCAAATCTATCATAAAAAATATATTTCCAGCCTTCATACTTTATGTTTCCACCATTTTTCCACTACAAACCTTCTTCTCAGACATGGAACAACAAGTCGGTTACTTGTAGAAGGTTGTATTAGTCATGTTTGAGGTTGCAAATGAAGTATAAGGTGGCGCAATTCATCTTCCCACAAATGCATGACATTGTTTCCATCATTTTCCACCATTTTGGGCTCCAAATGTGCATGCACAATAGTAGAATAGGTCTGATTTTTGTATTTCTATAGCTCCTATGGTTTGTATTTATCATCCTTGAAATCATATTGGCTTCATTTTCTAGGTGTAGTACTGGTTTGGGCATGAAAATCAAGTTTCTCCATAGCTGGGACAACAAGGTGTCTCTAGGTTTCACTCTTCCAAGATAGCTCTAGTTTCTCTCCTCATAATTCCAGCCTCATTGACCTTCAACCAAAAAATCCAAGCATCAATTTCATCAAACATAAAATCATTTTCAGTCAATACATATCAAATAACATCCATTTTTCATCATGGATTTGACAAATAATTATTAAAACAAGTTTGTTTTAAAACAATTTGGGTTTTTCTAATATTTTTAGGTAATCTATGGAATTTAGTTTCTTATATTTCCACAAGACATTGGTCATACCCAGATTGTAAATTTAGAGACATGATTGAATTACTGACTATCTATCTCTGCTGATATTTTAGAGTGATGTTTTAATTGGGATTATATTGTCATTAAATTTGTGGTTTCCCCTTGATTCCTTTAGTTTCTTGATGCATCCTCTTTAAATTTCCACATTCTCTACCTTCTCAACCCTCCTATCCTCTTGGAAATACTCTTTGAATGCATTGTATGGGTAAAAAAATAGAACAACACTTCATGGCTGGCTTAGGGTTTCTGGGTTGTCAAAATTTAGTTTTAGGACTATTTTTTGACTATTTTAGGTGAAACAATTATTGTATTTTTTACTTAGGATACTTATAAAACATTGTCCTTCAAGTCCTTTAGCCAATTATAAGTTTTTTCTCAAGGTTTTGTGGCTGTTATGACTATATACACACTGTTGTTTGACTATGACAGCAGTAGGTAGTTTTGGAACCTTGTATGAATTGTGTTCTTTTCACCCTTGCATGGAATGATTTTGTTGACTTACAACTAATGGTTTTACTTTATTAGTATGTCATGACCTTCATCAAACCCTTGGTCTTCTAAAAAACCCAAAACTAATGATAATGACCTGATAAGATCTAAGCATACCACATGAATGCATTCATACATTTAGTCATCTTGACACCTCCTAAGCCTCTACAAATATGACGGATTATACTCTTAACTTTATATATGAAGATGAAGCAATAAATAAACTTGAATGGATAATCAAAATCAACCCCATCCTCTAAATCAATAAATGTCATTCCTTTTTAAGAATCCACAAGGCATCTAAATGCAATGACTCAACCATGAAGGACTTGTCAATATGACTATGATCATGATAAAATGAGACAAGACCATTCACCACAACTCCATGAAAACTAAGAACCAAATGAAACTAGTAGAACTCTGTAAAATTTTCTAGGTTCCTGTGTTTTGCCCAACTCTTGTGCCTCACCTAAGAGTTTGTTGCCTAGGGTTTCTGCTTAAAGCAATAAAAATTTTCCTAAGGGGCCAAGACCCTAAATGCTACTATTTCTATACAATCAAATTTGGCCCTTTGTTATATTTTTACATTGACTACTTGTAGCCTGTAGCAGGTCCTTTAAGTTATAACCTAATGTATAGGGTGATGTTCTTTACTAGCCCTATGCCTTTTGGCCACCACCTATTGCCCGTGTTTTAAATTTTATCAATGTGCCTAACCTTTGAGTTGACCCCTTAGTGAAGTCGTGGCCCCCCTTTTTCCCTAGTAGACAAATGATGTGTTTAAAGCATGTGTTTTATTTTTCCCTTCAACACTAAGTAGAGCACATGGCATGTTTTCATTGATTCTACCATTCCACAGATGACTTTTCATAGAATAATGAAATGGCTGCAGAATAGCGGTAGAAACACAAGTGTCAAGCCCTGATCCATTTATACAACAGGCGCCATTGGTGGGTCCTTTGAGCACTATGTGGTGACTTTATAGAATTTCTTCCATTCCATTGAATTCTTCTAAAGGACCAAGAAGTGTGGAAGAGTGACACCTGGTAGTAGTAACACATCATAAGTCTGAGTGTCATAGGGTAAAACATCATGTGTTATCTAGGAGGAAATATTGGAGGTATGAGTCAGCTACTAAATTAGATGGCAGGTCTTATGTGGTGCGTGGCCTATCTTACCACTACGGAAGCGTGAAAAATGACCTAGTGGTTGTTATTTGACTTTTCTTCTTAGCAGTATCACTGAGATAGCTGTCCAAGTGGCATGATCTCATTTGTTCATGCTCCTTTCGTATAAATGATGGGGATTTATTCTCTTGTTGACCACATACTCACCGTCGATTCAGATCCTCTGTCTAGTGGTCAACGATCCATTTTTAAATTCTAGAGATAAGGTGATGGCATGTAATATAAGATACACTAGTACTAAAATGGCTTCCTAAGCATGCGTTGAGTCTTCATCACCACCATTACAAGGGGATAGACATGCCTGAGAATTTACAGGATGGTGGAATTGACTCTTGGGAATTTGTGTTTTGGCACGAAGGGATTTTTCACTTGCTTGGTGGCATATTTTGAAAAGGTAAATTGCCTGAAATGGAATTAAATACTGCAACCAAGAAAACTAATTTGGTAGCCTCATTACAGGAAATGACATTTATAGTTATGCCAGGGTATGTGATATCAATGTCAGGGTGAAGTACATTATATCTCTTCCTCTTTTGGCAGAATTGGGAAATCATCAAAAGATTTCCATTTATAACCAATATGCCATGAAAAAATATTGATAAAATTGATCAAGGACATATATGAGTGTGGGAATTATATCTAAATTCTCTATAAATAGGTTCCTTGAATGATATTTTAGTTCCTTTAATTAGATCAGTTATCAACATGAGGGGCAATAAAATAATGGAGACATGCATAATAAGGCATTCTCAGATTGGGTGCCAACAAATTCATCAAGCATCTTTATGCATCACTTGCATAGTAAACTCTAGTCTTGTTCAATCATCTAGTGGCTTGAATGTGATCAACATATACCTAGTTCTTCACCCTTTGCCTTGAAATCAAGCCTCATTTTTCTATTTAGCACAACTCCTTTTCAATAATTATCCAAAAGACTAAGGTATAACAAATTCTACAAGGCACATAAATGTAGGACTAGGCAACATGAGATAGACTAAGGCCACATAGCATGCCTATATCCTAGATTTGGCCACATGGTATGACCCTACCATCATAAATACTAATCTCTTATCATCTCTATCACAATATTCTAAAATTTGTAACATATGAACAACTAAGAGCTATTAGGAAAGGATATTTTTTTAAAACATTTTGTTCCTTCCACATGCAAATGTTTAATTCAAGGGACAATGAACAATTCAAATGTCTCTCCAAAGAATGTATCTTCCTTTGTTGTAATGCATAAAATCTATTCTTTAGGTAGCTCTATCCTTCCAAGCTCATCCTCTACTCATGGCTCTCCAGCTTATTGTGATGTTCACAACACGCCCCATTTTGCTCCTTAGCAAAACGAGGACCCCTGCTGATGTCTTGCTTTTTGCTTCTGCTTGTGTTTTTCTGCTTTCTGGCGGTCTGGTAAAAATGAAGGTCAGGTGCATCATCATCATGATATAGGATCAGGTTGGTCATCATCATGAGGTCAGTTTGTCAAAGTTCATATTTTATTGCTGTGACCTCATATTTAGAAAGAGCTTGAAATTCCATGCAGGTTTGCCTTTTACTTCACTTGAAAATTTGTCCATATGTGAAAGTTATGCACGGTCAAAGTCTTGGTCAAACCTGATATTCGCAGGAGGATCATCATTTTTTTATATCCTAAGTCATGTTGTCAGGATCATCATGATCTTGGTTTATCACCCGATAAAAATCATGCAGTCGCAACATCCGGACGTCAATCTTAGGTGGTAGTGCTTTTTACCCGTCAAAAGGCCTTGTGCGCATTATGCAGCATCATGATTTTCTTAGGAGCATCATATTTTATAAACTTGGTTTTGCTGTATGAGGACATCATCATCATATTTGAAACGCACCCCCCCAATAATATCCTGAAGCGCGAATATCATGATGATATCAACTTTAAGTCAAGGTAGGTTCCCCCGTCGAGCGGTCTTTGTATTGCGAGCATCATCATGATATCTTTGCATCACCTGAAACTAAAATATCATGCTGATAGTATAAGATCACCCTGACTTAGAAAATCCACCTTCGGCATATTTGCATGCGCATATTATAATCCTATCGCAGGGTCATCATCATGATATTTGATCCGTTCCCAACATATGATGATGACGACTTTATATCTATCCCGATCTTTCACAAAAGGGTCATATTCGCTGAAATTCGCTAAGTGATGGAGACATCATCATCATAATTCGACGAGGAGGATCATCATCTTTATATCCTCCTGATCTCCGGTTAGCGAATATCATGATGATCACCCTGTCTATTTGAAGAAGAAGTCGATATTGCATTTCGCAACAGCATGATCATATTTTGCAATATCACCCTGGCACAAATATCATGATGACCTTAACTCATCCTTGTGCTCCGAAGACAAATTATGATGATGACGTCATCTGGGTGATTCGATAAGGAGGGTCATCATCATATTTTTTTTATCCTGTCATATTGTCAAGATCATCATGATCTTGTTTGTTCGCCCGATATTTCGTAAAGTCCTCCTACCGATGAAATGCAACCTTTTGCAAGTATCCTGATGATGATGATCATCATCACATTTTCCCTTCAGCAAGATTTCTCCCAAACATGATCCGGTTGGCAAAATATCATAATGACGTCATGTTTTAAGTTTAACGAAGGCTCCGGGTATCATGATGACGTCATCCCGATCTAATAAACGAAGAAGTAAGTATCATGATGATGATCATCATCATCACATTTTTCCTTCAACAGGATATTTTTTTTCAAGCACGATCCGTTTGCCGAAATATGATGATGACGTCTTATTCCAAGTTCGACAAAAGCCCCAAATATGAGGATGATGATCATCATCCTGATCTTTCGAGAGGGTTACCTTGGCCGCGAAAGGGTCGTATGATCATCATCATCTTGATCATGCTCCTTAGGTGACCCGATATCATAATTATCCCCCTGATCTTAACCGGATATGACGATGACGTCATCCTTAGCATTTTAATGAAGCCCAAATATCATGATGACGTCACCATCATCTTCCTTTCCTTGGCAGCATGATTATATTCATATCCTCCTATTCTTCTTCAACATGATGATGATGATGTTGTTGTTCTTTTCTCCAATATGCAGAAGCGGAATATCATGATGATGAAGTATATCGACCAACATGTTTTTTTGACGCACCGACAGCGATGATCATGCCGATGGGCGGGAAATGAGGTGGTGGACATTTTAAAGTGTTTTTTTTTGCGCCTCTGGCATTTTTTCAGTCAGCGATAGTTGACCTGATCAATTTTGAGCAGTCTGAGCGCATTTTGGACGTGTTTTGAGAGGATTCTGGATCCGATTTTCTCCATCTTGCGCAGTCACCTGGGTTTAAACGGTTATTTTAATTTCCTGCTGCTTATGTGATAAATGTGAAACTTATTGCTTGTCTTGTCTTGTAGGCTTGCAGTTGAGGAAGCAGCTGGAAAGTCAGCGCAGTGACCTCATGGAGGCAGAAGATCTGATCTCAGGAGCAAGAAGATAAGGATGAAGTGCGTGAAAAGTCAAGGCCATTCAAGTAAAGAAGAAGGTTGCAGCTGAGAGTATTATCACAAAAGACAAATAGAAGTTATTGCCCAGCTGCCGGAACTTCTCAGAAGGGGCAATATTTCGCCCAGATTTGACACTGCTCAGAGATATTTTTGAAGACTGGTTCACCTGCATTTATTGCTGTAACCAAGGGTTTGAACCAGGGGTTCAGTCAGGTTTTTGCTGTAGTGAGGACAATCAAAATGTCTTTATATTATGCCTCTCTACACTGTAATACTTTACAACAGGGATTTTTAGGGCCTACAACAGAGATTCTAGGAAAACACAGCAAGTTAGCTTAGCATAGTTTAGAGGTAGAAGAAGGAGGTCGCCTGTTTGTCTGCAGTAAGGTGCACGTGGAATGTCTGGCTGCCTTACTGTATCTGTAAAGCTTGTAAGTTCTCTGTAGTATGATCAATGAAACTAAGAGTCATTCTTACATTGTAAATCATGTATGGCTATTCGTTTCTAATGCAATAGAATCTAGAGTTCTGCATCTATCTTCTGAGTGTTCTCCTGCTCTTCTTTGTGTTTTGAAATATCTTCTTTGAGAGCTTGCAATTTTAAATGTATGTTTGTGAAAATGCTCAGAACTTACATTTAGGGTTTTTACTGTGGATTTGATCAAACTACTGTGGTATTTACATAGTGCATAACAGAAACACTTAGATCCTTCTGTAGATTAAGTGAGGTATAGATTAGATCTTTCTAACTTTTCCCAACCCATCTGAAATATTTAGCTGAAAACATAGAAATCCAAAGGAAATTGTCTCAAATTTGAAGAAGCATGCATAACAGAGCTATAAATAGACAGTTTTCATAAACAGATAAAGAAGAAAGCTGCAAAAAAATCCAAGAAAACCATCTAAAATTTGCAGCCCAGTAACACTTGTATGCAAATGAACAGAATACTTGTTGAAATCTATGACCTCTTTGCATATTCTTAGTCCAGTAAACCACAAAATAAACCTAAACTACGTAAGGCCCCTTGAACATTACAGCTTCACATTGACCAACTGAACTTGACCAACCGAACCATTGTAGACTTGGGATTAGTTGAATCACCAAATGATTCCTTCTTGTCTTTCAAGTATAGTTTCAGTTCATTATATGTGAATTTTAACTTATTGTTATGATTGCATCAAAACAGTCATCAACAGTTTTTTGGCGCTAGAAGGAGGGCCTTCCTGAGTTAGGTTTCATTTCAAACTGGCTAACGACAGTAACAGAGTGACTAGGTCTAGGTCCAGTTCAGGAGATATATTTGTGCAACTACCTGATACAAGGTGAAGTAAAAGCCCTTTAATTTGGAATCCAAAGATATTGCAAGCGGGAAGTTCATCTGGAACACCTCCTGGGTCACCTTTTAACATCCGTAGTATTGTAAGTCCTGACAGATCACTGTTCAGATCTTTAAATCTTGGTTCAGGCACTCCTGGAGGTCTTAATCCTCCTCTAAATCCTAATCCACCAATCAATCCAGGTATTTCTGCAAGTTCAAGTCAAGCTCAAACACCTGCAATGGCTTATTTCGATGTCAATTCTCCCATATTCTTCAATGATTATCATGACATGCCAAAAAATCCGGAAAAGATATGTCCCAAATACCAGTTGCATCAAGACCCAGAAGATCATATTAGAATATTTAAGGAAGCATGTTTTAGGGCTATGTTAGAGCACGAGGATGTTGTGTGTAGGTTGTTTCCTTACACCTTTAATGAGCAGGCCTCTAGCTAGTACGTAAACTTACCCAATGGTTACATTTCTTCCTGGGCACTTATGGAAGAAGCATTTCTGTCAAGATTTAGAGGACCCATTGACCCTTGTGCTTTGTATCATAAACTGGCTGCTATAAAACGAGGTGAGGGAGAGCTAATTGATAATTTCAATGACAGATTTCAAAAGGCCTATTCTAGGCTAGTAGCCCCTTATACCATAGATGATGCTCCCTTGTTGGCTATGTACTATGCTGCTTTGGATCCTTTAACTGCCATGTTTGTCAAAAGGAAACTTGACATAGATTCAATATCCAAAGCCTATAAAGAGGCAGCCTCAGTGAACCAAGAAATGAGACATACAACTTACAGTCCATTTGGAGGAAATTTTGGGGTGCAGAATCAGGCACACCCATGGAATGGAGTCCCTGTGCAGCATGCTCCACTAATAAATCCGGTTCCTTCTTACACACCTGTGTATAACCCCACTCCAATCCAGGCTATAACTCCTTACACGGCTAGTACTTCCAATAACAGTCAAAATAATGGTCAGCCTTTCTTCCAACTTCCTAGGGATGTAACTGTGGCAAAAGCACAAGAGGATAGGGAAGACATCAAAGAGATTACTGCACATTTGAAAAGGTTAACAACCGAAGTGACACAGCTAAGAAATGAGAACGTCTATGGAAGAAGCAACCAAAACTACAATCCACCTCAAAATCACAACCAAGGCCAAAATAAGAATTATAGTCTCAATCAAAATCAGCAGTACAATCAGAACCAAAACTACAATCAGCATCAAGGCCCCAGTAAGGGGCAACCAATGCAAAATAGGGGGCCAGTGATAGATAATAGGACCTGGGGCAATAATAACAAGAACCAGAATCAACCTAGGCCACCCAAGACATGGAACACTGGGCCCAACAATGGTACTCTGGCTTCTCCTTTTGAGAATACAGATAATCATGGTGCAAAACAAATAACTAGCATACAAATGGCCAATACAGCACCCAAAAATTGGTGCAGATTTCACAATACTAATTCCCATGCTGAGCATGACTGTCCACAGTTCCACTTGGCAGCTAGTATTTTCAACGTAGATGTACAGCCTCCTACCTCTGAATTTCTCATTCCTAAGGGTAATGAGGTAGTACCCTCAGAATATGACACAGCATTAGTCTTAGAAACGTTTACCTTTGCGACAGCAGAAGAGAAGGGGGATGAATTGCTAGAGGATGAACCATACTGTTGTGAAAGTCTTTATCCGGAATCAGCCTTTGTGTTAAATGCTTTTCAGTTTCCTTTTGAATCTGAAAACGAGATATTAAATGAAACAGAGGAGGTGCAAGCCTTTCAACAGACAAATAAAAGCCACACCTACAATTTGAGGAACAACCCTAGGCCGGGAGGACCTTTCACCACTTCCACTCCTCTGAATAACATCAATACACCCCCAGATCAGAATGCTAGCAACAATCCTGCCACACTCAAAGCTAGTCAGCACACAAATAATGAAACAGCAGTGCAAAAGGATCAAACAAGTAAGACAGAAACAATAGAGACAACAAGACTAATGAATTATTTATCAGAGGAAATAAAAAAAATGAAGGTCAGCATACCTCTAAATGAATTATTGAAGACCCCAGGGATCAGAAATGCTTTTTTAAAATCCCTGGACACATCTATAACAAACAAGGTGTCTGCTGATACAACTGTTCCTAATAGTGATTCACCACCTAAGGAGAAAGGTAAGAAAGTTGAGCAGCCTTCCAATACAAATGTGGTAATACATGCGGATAAGAGGGATACTCAACCTTTCTTGTTAACTGTTAGGTTGTGTGGGAAGAATATACACAATTGCATGGTAGATTCTGGTGCTTCAGCCAACGTAATGCCCTTAGGAATATGTAAAACTCTCGGGCTGACTCCCACCAAATCTGCCAAGGTTGTCACACAATTAGATAAGACCGAGGTTAGTGTGATAGGAGAACTCATGAACATACAAGTGCAATTAGCTTCAGACCCTAGGGTGAGCCAAATCATTGACATCCAAGTAGTGGATATACCCGTAAATTATGGAATGTTGCTAAGTAGGGATTGGTCCAAGACATTAAACGGATATATGGCTACTGACTTTTCACACATGTGGTTACCATGGAGAGGCATCCCAAACCAGATCAGAATAGGGGCAGAGCCCAGAATGAAACATATGATAACAGAGTATAATCGAACTAATGAAATATTATATGCTGCTGTTGAACCAGGTGTCTATAGAATTACCAACAATGGGATGCAGATTGAAGAGGTTATGATGTTAAACATTAGAAAGAAGTGTGTCAGCAATAGAACAGCACTATTCATTGAGTCTGACAGAAATTCTTCAGATGAGGAAAACAATGCAATAGACAAATTTGGTCATGCCATTAGACAAGAGGTGGAAGAGTGCGTTACACACAATCTCCCAGTCCAATGTAAGTTATATAAAAATAGGTGTAGAGTCCATGATAGGCAACATTCTGAGGAGAATTGTGAAATATGCAAGGACATCATTGAATATGAATACAAAAAATGCATAGGGAGGGTAGAGTCACAAGAGAAAAATGAGAATCCTGATCCAACACAGAGATATATTCAGGATAATATAGATGCCTTGATTCCAGATTTAGGAAAAGAAATAGAGGACAAGGGTAGTTATCATTCTGAGCTGCAAACTACAAACACACATATGCAAGATAACCAAACGGAAAAACCCATGAATAAACAAGACAACACCCCACAGGCAATAAAAGGGACAAGGTATGCCAAGGTAAAAGATCAGAAAAGTAAAGATGGCATGTGGACGTTAAAATGTGATGGGTCCAAATCAAAACAGGGTGCAGGTGCAGGTATTGAACTCATAAATCCTCAAGGTAAATCACATTTGGCAGCATATAGATTACAATTTTCCTGCACTAATAATATTGCTGAATATGAGGCCCTAATTTTAGGACTTGTCATGGCCATCAAGAAAGGGGTAAAAGCCATCAGAGTATTTTCAGACTCTGAATTAGTAGTCAGACAAGTGAGGAAACTATATGCCTGCAATTATAAGAAGATGATCAGTTACAGACATAGAGTTTGGGGTTTAATGGATTCATTTGATGCTTTTAACATAGAGCACATTCCTAGAGAGCTAAACCACATGCCAGATGCGTTAGCAGTTGCTGCTAGTACATTAGAACCATTGACACTGTCAGGATTAAGACGATTTGCTGTTGAGCTAGTTAACGTACCCAGTATACCAGACAACGTTACACACTTTCAGGTATTTGGAGAGGATCAACAAATTATTGATTTTCTGACTTGTAATGAGGCATTTGAGGCCCAAATTATTGATGAACAAGAAAGGCCTGAAGTAACATGGGACGAAGAAGATATGATCAACTTAAAGAGCAACTTCTTGCCAAAAGGAGTAATTGAATTAGAACACATCTTTGACTTTGACAGAATAATAAGACAGAAAGACTTACCCAAAACAGAAGGGGGTAAGTGTGATTTACATAACTTAGGGACTGAGCTAAATCCACAAAATGTACTAATTGGGAAAGCTTGCTCAGAGAAAATCAGAAAAGAGGTTCTGGACGTTCTGAAAAAATATAAACATGTCATAGCATGGGCTTATGAAGACTTGAAAACATTTGATGAGTCCATCATAACTCACGTCATACCTTTAAGAAAAGAAGTCAAACCATTTAGGCAGAAACAGAGGCCTGTAAATGCCATTTTAGAGCCTTTAATCTTTGAGGAAGTTAAAAAACTACTGTCCGCTGGGATAATTTTTCCAGTCAGACATTCTGTCTGGGTAGCAAACTTAGTGCCAGTAAGGAAGAAAAACGGAGACATTAGGTTGTGCGTAGACTTTAGAAATTTAAACAAGGCTTCTGAAAAGGATAATTATCCTTTGCCCCCAATAGATGAAGTACTGCAAGCAGTAAATGGCGCAAAGATGATGTCTTTTTTAGATGGTTTTTCAGGTTATAACCAGGTCTTAATTGATAGGGAGGATAGACTAAAAACCACCTTCACTTGCAAATGGGGAAATTATGCGTATAGAAGAATGCCTTTTGGTCTGATTAATGCAGGTGCCACTTTTCAGAGGGCCATGGACGTTGCTTTTCGTGGATTATCAGGTAAATGTATTGTTGTATATATGGATGACTTAACTGTGTATTCCAAGGATGCATCCACCCACGCTGAGGACCTCAGAAAAGTACTCCAACGATGTGAAAGGTATGGGATTTCCCTTAATCCTAAGAAATGTATATTTGGCGTAACTGAAGGTAAATTATTAGGCCATGTCATTTCTGAAAATGGAATTTCAATTGATCTGGATAGAATAGAATCCATAAAAAATTTGCAAATACCAAACAGTAGGAAAGAATTGAAATCATTTTTTGGTAAAATTAACTTTGTTCGGAAGTTTATAACAGGTTTTGCAGAGATTGTGCAGCCGTTGAATGCCATGTTAAAGAAAGATGCACAGATGGAATGGACACCAGTAGCCAAAGCCGCATTTGAAGATATCAAGGAGGCAATTTCTAATGCCCCTGTATTGGCAAGTCCAGACTACACATGCCCATTTTACATCTACTCCTTTACATCTTCTCATTCTGTCGCTGCTGCCTTGACACAGAAAGGTGAAAATAATGAAGAGAGGCCCATAGCATTTATGAGTGCGCCTCTGAAGGATGCACAGCTGAGATATCTAGATATCGAAAGATAGGCATTCGCATTAGTAAAGGCTGTAAAAAAATTCAGACACTACATCCTGCGCAGCCAGATTAAAGCCATAGTACCAGACGCAGCAGTAAAGATGTTGCTGATGCAGAACGAGCCTGGAGAAAAAAGAGCCAAATGGATCACCACGCTGCAAGAATTTGACATGGAGATCATTCCCGCAAAGCTGGTCAGAGGGCAGGCGTTGGTGCAGACAATAGCAAACATGGATCCAAATCTGATAAAACAACAATATGTATTGAATTCCCAAGACGCATCAGGCTGGTACGATGATTTAAGCACCTTCCTGATAGCTGGAAAGTACCCAGGCAAGATGAAGGCTTCTCAGAGGAGAGCTTTGAAGATTAAGGCACAGCATTATATGGTGCAAGGAGGTCTTCTATTCAGGAAGAACCATGATGGAATTTATTTGAGATGCATAAACAGAACTGAAGCTGATAAAGTGTTGACAGAACTACATGACAAATACGGAACCGGCCATGGTTTCCATTTAGCTACAGCACACAAAATACTGAGAGCGGGCTATTACTGGCCCACTATATTCAAAGATACTAAGAGTCACATCAGAAGCTGCCACACCTGTCAGACTGCAGCAGACAAAGGAAGAAATCTGGCCAATCCACTGCAGCCTGTGATCGAGTCCAGACCGTTTGCACAATGGGGCTTGGATTTTATCGGAGTCATCAATCCCCCATCTTCTGCAGGACACAAGTTTATATTGACGGTAACGGACTATTGTACAAGGTGGACTGAGGCCACCTGCTGCAAATTTTCCACAACTGAGGTAGTTATCAAGTTCCTTGAAGAAAACATTATCACCAGGTTTGGAACGCCCTATTCATTGGTATGTGATAACGGCCCTGGTTTTTCTTCTTTCAAATTTTCTAAATGGGCATTTGAATATGGGATCATTCTAAGGTTTTCTTCGAATTATTACCCTCAAGGTAATGGACTGGCTGAATCAACAAACAAAATCTTATTAGACATCATCAAGAGGTTGATTGCCAAAAGTCCTAGAGAGTGGAATACCCTATTAAGATATGCATTATGGGTAGACAGGACTAAGTTCAAAACAGCTTTAGGTAGCACACCTTACCACCTAGTTTATGGGACTGATCCCATACTTCCGGTCAATCTGAGAATACCAACCTGGAAGTTTGCCAATGAATATCTAGGCTTTGATAACCATAGGGAAGCCAGAATAGTGCAAATGTTGCAACTAGAGGAGAAAAGAGGTCAAGCCCTCGAGAAGTTTGCCAAACACCAAGCAGTTGTTAAGAGGTGGTTTGACAAAAGGGCAAGAGTCAAAACATTTAGGATATCAGACTTAGTGTTGTGCTGGGACAAATCACATGAAAAGAAAGGAAGCCATGGAAAATTTGATAAATTATGGCTGGGTCCATTACAAATTTCAGAAATAATAGGAGATAACACCTTTAGACTTAAGACCTTGACTGGAGAAGATGTGCTATTACCAGTTAATGGCCAGCGTTTGAAAGACTACTTCCAGGCTTGAAGGTCAGGATGAGGCAATCCTTTCTTTCTTAATGTAAAATGCTGTAGATAATGTACAGTTCTGATTTTGCTGTTTTCTTCTTGGGTTGGTTGTTTGTATAGCTTGTCTTCTTTTTGTTTCTTTCTGTTTGTACAGTTTTTTCTTTTGTTGTGTTGTTTGTACAGCCTGTTTGTTTGGTTTGTTTGTTGTCTCCTCAGCAGGGATCTTTATTTTACTGTAGAGTATTAAGGAGCAGAACTAGCAACCATTCAAAACAGTATATAATTTAGGATATTCAGGTTAACCATTTGCAATTTATACATAACCTGTCACTGTCATGCATGTAGAGAGTTGTTCAACTTCTGAAGTTTTGTATTCAATAAATGTGATTGAGAATTCGAAGCAGGTTTCTCACGATGACACACCTAAAATCCTTGGGTTTGTTGAACCTACCAGTGTAGATATTAGGTGAAAAATCAGAGGTCACCCTTGCTACCATTACAATTCTCAGCTTAATTTCAGCAAGTGTCCACTCCTTGCATCATCATGAAGTTACAAATTGCTATATCTTATGAAATCTTTCCAAATTAGAAAACAAAATAATAATAATAATAATAATATAAATAAATAAATAAATAAAACAGATTATACTGAAAATCTGGATTAAGCCATCTAAGTAACTCTACCGGGGCTATGGACGCTCGCTGGCAGTGGGGCTCTACTTAGGAGAATTGTAACGATAACCTTGCCGGGGCTATAGACGCTCGCCGGCAGCAAGGCTCTATCCGGTTGGCTATGAGGGAATATCCTCACCTACGTAGGCTAATGTCAGTCACTGGTTTGTTCAACCGATCTTCAAGATGAGGATAATTAATCACATGCACACAACTAAACTGAAAATGGAAATTCATGCATCTTTATTGAATATTTTGAGTCTCAAGCTGAGTAGCAATTTGCAGGAAAGATAGTTGGAAGTTATGAGTTCATTTCATCTAGTTTCCTTGAACACTCTAAATTTAATTGTTTTGTTTTGGTTGCTAGTTGTTGTGATGTTCACAACACGCCCCATTTTGCTCCTTATCAAAACGAGGACCCCTGCTGATGTCTTGCTTTTTGCTTCTGCTTGTGTTTTTCTGCTTTCTGGCGGTCTGGTAAAAATGAAGGTCAGGTGCATCATCATCATGATATAGGATCAGGTTGGTCATCATCATGAGGTCAGTTTGTCAAAGTTCATATTTTATTGCTGTGACCTCATATTTAGAAAGAGCTTGAAATTCCATGCAGGTTTGCCTTTTACTTCACTTGAAAATTCGTCCATATGTGAAAGTTATGCACGGTCAAAGTCTTGGTCAAACCTGATATTCGCAGGAGGATCATCATTTTTTTATATCCTAAGTCATGTTGTCAGGATCATCATGATCTTGGTTTATCACCCGATAAAAATCATGCAGTCACAACATCCGGACGTCAATCTTAGGTGGTAGTGCTTTTTACCCGTCAAAAGGCCTTGTGCGCATTATGCAGCATCATGATTTTCTTAGGAGCGTCATATTTTATAAACTTGGTTTTGCTGTATGAGGACATCATCATCATATTTGAAACGCACCCCCCCGATAATATCCTGAAGCGCGAATATCATGATGATATCAACTTTAAGTCAAGGTAGGTTCCCCCGTCGAGCGGTCTTTGTATCGCGAGCATCATCATGATATCTTTGCATCGCCTGAAACTAAAATATCATGCTGATAGTATAAGATCACCCTGACTTAGAAAATCCACCTTCGGCATATTTGCATGCACATATTATAATCCTATCGCAGGGTCATCATCATGATATTTGATCCGTTCCCAACATATGATGATGACGACTTTATATCTATCCCGATCTTTCACAAAAGGGTCATATTCGCTGAAATTCGCTAAGTGATGGAGACATCATCATCATAATTCGATGAGGAGGATCATCATCTTTATATCCTCCTGATCTCCGATTAGCGAATATCATGATGATCACCCTGTCTATTTGAAGAAGAAGTCGATATTGCATTTCGCAACAGCATGATCATATTTTGCAATATCACCCTGGCGCAAATATCATGATGACCTTAACTCATCCTTGTGCTCCGAAGACAAATTATGATGATGACGTCATCTAGGTGATTCGATAGGGAGGGTCATCATCATATTTTTTTTATCCTGTCATATTGTCAAGATCATCATGATCTTGTTTGTTCGCCCGATATTTCGTAAAGTCCTCCTGCCGATGAAATGCAACCTTTTGCAAGTATCCTGATGATGATCATCATCATCACATTTTCGCTTCGGCAAGATTTCTCCCAAACATGATCCGGTTGGCGAAATATCATGATGACATCATGTTTTAAGTTTAACGAAGGCTCCGGGTATCATGATGACGTCATCCCGATCTAATAAACGAAGAAGTAAGTATCCTGATGATCATCATCATCATCACATTTTTCCTTCAACAGGATATTTTTTTTCAAGCACGATCCGTTTGCCGAAATATGATGATGACGTCTTATTCCAAGTTTGACAAAAGCCCCAAATATGAGGATGATGATCATCATCCTGATCTTTCGAGAGGGTTGCCTTGGCCGCGAAAGGGTCGTATGATCATCATCATCCTGATCATGCTCCTTAGGTGACCCGATATCATAATTATCCCCCTGATCTTAACCGGATATGACGATGACGTCATCCTTAGCATTTTAATGAAGCCCGAATATCCTGATGACGTCACCATCATCTTCCTTTCCTCGGCAGCATGATTATATTCATATCCTCCTATTCTTCTTCAACATGATGATGATGATGTTGTTGTTCTTTTCTCCAATATGCAGAAGCAGAATATCATGATGATGAAGTATATCGACCAACATGTTTTTTTGACGCACTGACAGCGATGATCATGCCGATGGGCAGGAAATGAGGCGGTGGACATTTTAAAGTGTTTTTTTTGGCGCCTCTGGCATTTTTTCAGTCAGTGATAGTTGACCTGATCAATTTTGAGTAGTCTGAGCGCATTTTGGACGCGTTTTGAGAGGATTCTGGATCTGATTTTCTCCATCTTGCGCAGTCACCTGGGTTTAAACGGTTATTTTAATTTCCTGCTACTTATGTGATAAATGTGAAACTTATTGCTTGTCTTGTCTTGCAGGCTTGCAGTTGAGGAAGCAGCTGGAAAGTCAGCGCAGTGACCTCATGGAGGCAGAAGATCTGATCTCAGGAGCAAGAAGATAAGGATGAAGTGCGTGAAAAGTCAAGGCCATTCAAGTAAAGAAGAAGGTTGCAGCTGAGAGTATTATCACAAAAGACAAACAGAAGTTATTGCCCAGCTGCCGGAACTTCTCAGAAGGGGCAATATTTCGCCCAGATTTGACACTGCTCAGAGATATTTTTGAAGACTGGTTCACCTGCATTTATTGCTGTAACCAAGGGTTTGAACCAGGGGTTCAGTCAGGTTTTTGCTGTAGTGAGGACAATCAAAATGTCTTTATATTGTGCCTCTCTACACTGTAATACTTTACAATAGGGATTTTTAGGGCCTACAACAGAGATTCTAGGAAAACACAGCAAGTTAGCTTAGCATAGTTTAGAGGTAGAAGAAGGAGGTCACCTGTTTGTCTGCAGTAAGGTGCGCGTGGAATGTCTGGCTGCCTTACTGTATCTGTAAAGCTTGTAAGTTCTCTGTAGTATGATCAATGAAACTAAGAGTCATTCTTACATTGTAAATCATGTATGGCTATTCGTTTCTAATGCAATAGAATCTAGAGTTCTGCATCTATCTTCTGAGTGTTCTCCTGCTCTTCTTTGTGTTTTGAAATATCTTCTTTGAGAGCTTGCAATTTTAAATGTATGTTTGTGAAAATGCTCAGAACTTACATTTAGGGTTTTTACTATGGATTTGATCAAACTACTGTGGTATTTACATAGTGCATAACAGAAACACTTAGATCCTTCTGTAGATTAAGTGAGGTATAGATTAGATCTTTCTAACTTTTCCCAACCCATCTGAAATATTTAGCTGAAAACGTAGAAATCCAAAGGAAATTGTCTCAAATTTGAAGAAGCATGCATAACAGAGCTATAAATAGACAGTTTTCATAAACAGATAAAGAAGAAAGCTGCAAAAAAATCCAAGAAAACCATCTGAAATTTGCAGCCCAGTAACACTTGTATGCAAATGAACAGAATACTTGTTGAAATCTAGGACCTCTTTGCATATTCTTAGTCCAGTAAACCACAAAATAAACCTAAACTACGTAAGGCCCCTTGAACATTACAGCTTCACATTGACCAACTGAACTTGACCAACCGAACCATTGTAGACTTGGGATTAGTTGAATCACCAAATGATTCCTTCTTGTCTTTCAAGTATAGTTTCAGTTCATTATATGTGAATTTTAACTTATTGTTATGATTGCATCAAAACAGTCATCAACACAGCTTCCAAACAAAAAATAGAAATAAATCAATAAATTCATGAAATGACACTCTAATTTATTATTAGTTCTTAAGAAAGATAATATAAGAATCATATTGTCTTTTAACTTTTTATTAGTCTTTTTACTACCAAACCAATTACATGTTGTAACCTTTTAAGTTAATATTTTCTTTTCATGCAAGCTATGTTGGAATGTGGATACTCTACCAAAATCTGGGGTGTTCTCATGGTTAGTTATTAATAATAGAATTCTTACTAGGATTGATTAGTTATTCTCACTCTTCAAGGGAGTTGTAGTCATGTGACAAGTGTATAAAGGAGGATAGGGCTCATGTGTGACCATGTACACAAAAACTTTTATTTAATAAGTTCATATGCAATTGTGTACACAAAAAGAGATATTAAATGAAAATTGTACTACCACACATGTTTCAAGTGAGAGGTGGACAAGTGTTGAAATGTGATGAAAGGTGAGGACCTAATTCAAATATATTATTTGAATTAGTTGGAAAATTAATTATATAAATAAGATTTATTTAATTAATTGGAAAGTGGGATTATGAATGTGAAATTAATTAAATAAATGAAATTAAATAAATAAATAAAATTTATTTAATTAATTAGCTAATGGATTAAGTGGGATTAAGAGTGTGATAAGGACAAAATGCTACATGATGTTTGGATAATGTTTTTGACTAGGTGTTTCAAGGCATGAACAAATTTGGGACAAATTTGGGTGTCTAATATATATATATATATATATATGGGTTCAAAGTCGCAGCTGAAGAATACATTTTTCTTCACAAAGTGTCTAAACCCTTAGCTGCAACCCAGTAAAAGGTTTGTATTTTGTACTTTCAGAAATGAAAGAACAGTATAATTTTATTATCTTCTATATACATAAAATGAATGAAAAGACCATTTTTGTGCCATTGAAGTCGCGGCTAGAGAGAGTCTTTTTCTCACAAGAGGTTAAAACCCACATGGGGATTTTGTACAAGATCTCAAATGCCGAACAATGGAGAAGTTCAAACTCACAGAGACAAAGCAATACTTAGAAATAAGAGAACTGGTAAGTATATGGCCTCAGCCTCCAATAAGGAGAAAATATACATAAATTTCCCATATATCTTTCACAGAGTACAATATATAAGTAAATGTTTCTATGTTTGACCAGAGAAAGCTACAGGAAATGAAGAAGCATCTAACATGAAAAGCTTACCTTTTATTTTCTATAAGAGCACATGTCGAGATCATAGAGAATAGCTTTAGAAATAGTTCTTCATGGTGGCCTCAAATAAGGGTGTGTTGATAGAGAGAAATAGAGAGGAAAGAATGCATCATAAAACCTAGTATGGTCGTGGCTTAAAAGCCAGGTTTTACATCTAGAATGAAAGAATATGGGTTAAATCTGTGACAGGGCTTCTTACCTTCTATTTTCCTATCAGAATCTTCAAGAGAATACATGGAGATCCCTCAAAAACTACAAAGAATTGAGTTTTCCCCTTCAAACCCTAACCACCATGGTGGCTGGGCAGCAGAGCCCTCTCATCAAAAAGTTGCAAAGTGAAATGAACCTAAAAAGATAGGTCACTGAATGTTTTGTGTTAGGGTTACATTTTTTCCCTAATTTGATTGTGACTTTTGTCACATTGAATAAAAAAATATTGTCTCCACTAATACCCTCAAGGGTATCATTTGCCCCTTTAGAGATGTTTGATGCCTAGACTTTATGCCTTAGAGGCTGTTAGAACACATTTGAAAGATGAGCCAAAACCCCATATGCCTTAGGAATTTTGGCAAAACCAAATGGAGGACAGACCCTAGGTGTCTCTTATTTTTCAACCCTTTCATAGTGCCTTCAAACAATTTTGGGATTTTTATAGAAAATCAATATGCCCAAATGATATATTATACTTGACAAAATGAGACATATAAGCCTTGTATACTTTTCGTAAAGTGTCAAATCAAGCCTTGTATTATTTTTTTGCAAACATCAAATCGAGAAAATAAAACTACAAATCTTTCTAATACAATATTTAAGGCAATATTGTTAGGAACCCGTGTTTAACCCTTCTCTTTACTTTGTTAGTATGTTACTTTTGGATGCATATGCTTTGTGAATCATCCTGTGACTATATTGTATTATCCCACATTCATGGGAAGTAATAGTTGTTTAGATTAGACTTAGTATCTAAGTATGTGTTGAGGCCAATGAAGGCATCCACGAATTTATTGTATTGAGCTTGCTTAAAGAAGGTTGCCCCCTCGAAGTGGCCTATGATTAATTAATTCCTGATGTGTTTCTTCTATTTCTATTATTTCATGCATTTTTCATTATATTGTTGCAGGAGGTTCCACTCATCTTGATTGATAACACCAACAAAACAACATTTTATGACTTAAGCCTCAGTCAATTTTGCCTTTATTGGCAAACTGCAAACTTCTTGAAGCTTGCTTTCATTCTCTACATTGCGCCCTTTTTCGGTGATTGAAGATATTTATTATATTGTTTGTGGTCAAAGAACTGTAAAACTAGGTAATGGATATATACACAATGTTTTATTCATTCCTGAATTGTTAAAGAATTTCCTTTGTACATATCAACTCACCTGTTCTAATAAAATATTTGAGTTCACAACCACTACAGCCTCAATTTGAGACTCTCAAAATCGATATATTATTGCAGTAGCAAAGATTTGTCACTTCGATTGCAACTTCATCTTTTTGCACTTTACATTAGGTGAAGATGATGTTCCACTTATGACTTCAAAGCCCTCTGTCACTTCTTTACTCACCTCTATTGGTTTTGTAGAGTAGGAACTTTGAATTGTTTTCCAAATAGTTTGTGTCAAAAAACTTGTAAATACTCAAATAACAAATAAGTTTATAAATGCACTACTATTATAAAGTGCCACAAAACTGAATGTGTGAAGAGAATTTGGGAAATTTGTACTTACACTGAATTATAACGTGTAATGGGTGGTTGTACCATCAAAACAATGGATCCTTGTGATTCTCACCTCATGTGAATGTGTCTTGGAGCACACCCTTTCTCAGTTTCTTGTACATCTCTACATTCCTTGCACACTCCTAATTTCATTTGGTCTTCTTATTTCTCTTAGCATTAAGGGGGGGACTATGATGTGTTATGCTAATGCTATTTTCAATGAAGTAGTGGAGGAATCTACTTTTCTGAAGGTCTTAAATCCTTCATCTTGATCTCTCATATGGGGAATTATCTCAATGGATCACATTTTGAGATTCTAGTACTCCTAATCACAGTACTATCTGTATTTTTGACTTCACAGAGTTTGATTGAATTTGTGTATATTGGTTGAGTAGTGTTCGTATGTTCACTCATGTAGTTTTTTGTATCTCTTATCTTGATCTACATTTCTATAAAGATTAATGTGAATGAAGTTTCATGTTTTCAAAGATTAAAAATATAAAAAAAATAGAACCATGGAGCGTCATGTTTTAATTTGTTGTGTTTGCTTAGTTTAACAATGTTGATAATATAATAACTTTATAATGACAAGATTGATTGATTTTTCAATAATATTTGTTAAAATATTTGCATATAGACTTAGGAAAAATTTAATATTTGTTTAACATTTAAAAAAATACTATGGGAGCCGATGACGGCATGGTTCCGTGGTTAAGTCGATCAGTTACGCCTTCGCTGGGCCAACGAGCTCGCGGGTGTTCTTCCTACAGGATGAGGTCCAAGTCTTTATAATATGTGTTTTTACTTTTTGTCAAACCAACAAAATGGTTATTATTTATAGTTATAATATTAGTTATATTATTAATATTTATTATAACACTTAAATATATTATTTTAATTGATGTTATAGTATTATAATATAGTATAATATTAATTGATAATATTTGACTTAATTTTCTTCTTAGAATAAATATTTGTTGTATAGACAAATTGGCTTCAAATAATGTTAAAGAAATAAAAAATTTTAAAGCCAATATAAATATTATAACAAAATTGTAATATTTATAGTATACTTTATAACTTTTTTTTTAGTTTAAATATTAATGAAATAGTATAATTAATTAGTGATTGATAATAAACAATATTTATATTATAAATATGATAATAATATATTTATATTATTACATTATTCTAATATTCTAATATTTTTATATAGTATTATATGTATAATATTAATTGATAATATTTGACTTAATTTTCTTCTTAGAATAAATATTTGTTGTATAGACAAATTGGCTTCAAATAATGTTAAAGAAATAATTTTTTTTAAAGCCAATATAAATATTATAACAAAATTGTAATATTTATAGTATACTTTATAACTTTTTTTTAGTTTAAATATTAATGAAATAGTATAATTAATTAGTGATTGATAATAAACAATATTTATATTATAAATATGATAATAATATTTTTATATTATTGCATTATTCTAAGATTCTAATATTTTTATATAGTATTATATTATATTTTTAAAAATATGAGCCAATGACAAGATTGATGATTGATTTTTCAATAATATTTGTTAAAATATTTGCATATAGATTTAGGAAAAATTTAATATTTGTTTAACGTTTAAAAAAATATTCTCTTGTTATTATTGAAAAAGGCAAAATAATTAGAAATTAGAAATGCAGTGAAAGTGCAAAAAAAGCAGGAAGTAGATCCTAATTCGAGTGTTAGGGACGCAGAAGGAAGAGACGAAGGGAGGAAGGAAAGAAAAGAAGGCAAGGAGTCTGGGCATTCTCGATCATGGGCCAAAGAAGAAGAAAAAGAATTCCCAATGAGTAAAGTCCAGGACAGAGCGTCTTCAGAACCTTGGAGATCGAATGCAAGACAACAGTTTTTGTGGTTTCCAGATAGAGAAATTCCTTTGAGTCGTCCATCGAGAAGATGGGATAATCAGGTGCAATGAAAGAATCAAGGGTGAAATAATAGAGGTCAGGGGCATGATCGATGGAGACAACCCATTTTTGGAGAGGAAGGCATTGGTAAGAGATCTATAGAAGACTTAAAAAAATGGTGGCAGGAAAGATGGGGAAAGGAGTTATCCTTGAAAGCCCTAGCGAATGGCTTATTCTTTGTTTTATGCCCCCAGTGAAGATTAAAATGGAAATTTTAAAAGGGATTTGGATTTTGAATGGATTTGGTTTCTATTTACGTGATTGGTTTGTGGGTTTTGATCCAAAGAAGCATAAATTGGATCGAATTCAAGACTGGTATAGAATGCCTAATCTGCTGTTAGAATTTTGGAATCATAAGATTCTAGAAGAAATTGGGAACTACTTGGGCAGATATATCTATGCAGAGGAGTGGAAGGACTCAATAGAAGAAGGTTCGCATGTCAGAATATGTGTAGAAAATCATTTCCCTGAGCAACGCTGGAGAGAAATTGAAATCTTTAGAGATGGGGGAATCCTGAGTCAACCTCTTATTTATGAACCTAAGCCTCAAGGAAATTGGGTAAGCACGTTAGGTTGGAGATCTTAGGAGCTGGATCAAGTCAAAGACAAAGGGAAGACTTTGGAGGAAGAAGAAGCTCAGGGTGAAGAATTTGGAATAGACATGGAGAAAAAGGAAAATGGAAGGAAAGAGGTAAATAATCTTCAGTCAGAGAAAATCCCTAGTTTGGTGGAGGTCGAGAATAATCATAGGAAGGATTTTGAAGAGGATCTTGGAAAAAATGAAGAACTTGAAAAGGGTGAAGATACTCTGGAAGATGGGTTACGAAATCTTACAAGGGTGGAAGAATTCGTTAATTTTTCCCAGAACATTAACAATAAGATCACAGAAATAATCGAGGCGATCAAACCCAACATGCAAATGGAAGATTTTGAATCCTTGTTTGAGATAGGCAGTAAATTAGTTCAATTATCCAGGGCCATTAAGGAAGGTTCAATCAGATCAGCAGAGGAAGTTTTGGAAGAAGAGTGGATGACGCATACAGGCAAAGGGTTGGAAGATTTCAGGCTTGAAGATGAAGTTAATTCTCTGGCTCTTAAAGCCACTAGAGAAAAGAACACTCCCAGACCCTCAGAAATCTTAGGGATTGGCCAAAGAGAAAATGATAAAACCTCCCCAGACTGTGGAGATCATAAATCTAGGGGCCATATCACAAATAGGGAGAAACTGAAGGGGGATGGAGAGGCAAGTGGATAGTTGAAGCTACTCGACCTATTGAAAGTAGGGAAGGGGGTCTCCCTTCCTGAACAACAATGAGGATTACGTCATGGAATGTTAGGGGTATGAACACCCCTAAAAAGAAGTGCCTCTTAAGGCACAAACTAAAGTGAATTCAACTGGATATTTGTATGATTTAGGAAACCAAATTAGAGGAAAGTGAAAATCAAACCTTTGCCAAAAATCTAAAGCAATGGAAAATGACTAAGGTTAACTCTAGAGGTCCCTCTGGGGGCTTGATGACTCTATGGAGACCGCAGTTTGTTCTATTGGAAGAAGTAGCTTCTAGCAAGGGGTGGATCGCTAGTAAGGTTAGGAGTTTGGCTTTGTTAGGACAGTAAAAATTCAAAATTTTTACTATCTTCTCACTTCACCATATTTGAACAAATCCTGAAAAACATCCCAAAACCATAGTAAAAAATTGATATATCTCACAAGATGTCTATAGCTAAGCAGTACAAAATTACTTAAATGTCAATCTATCGGCAAGATGTTGTGTTGCTTATACCAATACATAAGAAATCATTTGAAAATAACCATCGGTTTGAGAATAGAGATCGGAAAGAGATTTATGGAAGTCACTGATAGAAGAAGTAATACTGATGAGCTTTCATCAGTAAGAGAACCAAGTAGTCATACCGATCGGTATGACTAATAATCATCAGATGGTCCTTCAAAAGTCACCCTGACGGTATATATCATACCGATGAAGTATTTCAGCAAGAGTCTCACCGAACATCCTGCGAGGGCAATGAAACAATAGCCATCGACAAGAAATCAACCATCGGGATGAAAAGCAAATAAGTCTCTGATACTCAATGTCTTGGCGAAACAATAAAGAGAACTTTCGGTGAGAGTCATGTAGCGATGCACATATCTATCGGAGTAACTTAATATATCAGGACGAAGTAATTATGTCTTATTGACTCACAAGTCACGATGATTAAAAGGTGTCGGAGACACTTTGATAGACTCTCTCTGATAAGGAATGTAAAATGGCCATCAGGCAGATAATTGGGATTGGGTTATCTTTTAAAAACTATCCCGATAGTATATTTCATTCTGATGGAAATAAAGTCATACCCATTGATATGAGGTTTTAACTATATCGGCAAGACATTAACATAGTCATTCCAATCCAAAGTAAAGAAGATTATCGGTAAGATGATGAAGCTCGGGGAAACATAAATATGTTATCCCGATAATATTGATCACCCTGATAAACAAAGAGACTCTTACCGATAGTCATATCGGTAAGACTCATTATATCGGAGGGAAATCTAAATCACACGGTGATAGAACAAATCCTGCCAATGGTCACGCCCACTTAGATATGATTCAACATAACATCAGGAATACTATTGAGGGGTCACATCGATTGATTGTTCATGCCATAAGAAATATTAAGGTCGCCAAGACATTTTAAAAATCACGCCGATGAGAGGAGTTATGGTGATGTGACATTTCACAGCGATGAACGGCATTGAATTGATCAGACAATTAAATGCAAATGGCTACGAAATATTTTACGATCATTGTAATTATAAGGTTGTTTAAGAGAAGAATACAGAGGAACTCTTGAAGCAAAAGTAGAGGATTTCGATTACAGCCACCGAATGACAGGGACATACATATAAACCATTATATAGCTTGTGTTTGAATTTTCTACCAAAGTTTAAATATGAAGACTCCAGGAAAGGGAAAAGGAAGAAAATCACAAGGGGAAACTAGTAAGTGTAAAAAGCAAAAAACTGAACAAACCCCTGAGGAAAAAGTAAAAGATAGAAAAATCAATCAAGACTTAATTGACCAATTGCCTGGGTCAACTCCCAAGGCCAGAAGGTCTGCTCAACTCAGGGCAGAAGTTGAGAAATTAAAAGATAAACTTAAGCGCCTGGGAGATATCTAGACCCCAATTAGGGGATATGAGCTTTTTAGATTCCATTATAATAGAAGATTTAGGAATGCTCCTATGTCAAACCCATGGCACTTGAATTTAGGGAAACTGGTTGTGCCTAACGTATTCCTGAATGTTGAGCTCCTCCAACTGGTTGCCAAACATTACAATTCAAGCTTGAAAGCCCTATGCAACCCACAAGGGGAACCAATTGTACATTTGTCAAAGAATGTTGTTTGTGAAGTGTTTAATCTAGATGATTTGTGCACTATCCCTATTATTCATGAAAGACTTGAACAAAGAATGCAGGAAAAATTGCTTGAGATGCAAAGTGAAGGTGCTTCTGATAGTGCAGATATCTCCAATACAGGAACATTGCTTGAACAGCACTAGAAATTCTATGACAGACTCAAAGCTGATGCTAAGGAAGGTACTGAAGCTTCAAATGTAGGAGTGCTCGTGTTATTTAAAGACAATGGAGAGGTAAAAAGCAAAGAAGAATGGATTGTTGATTGTCGAGTTATATTACACAAGGCTACAGGAGCTCTGAAAGACAAAGTCTCTGCATCTGGAGAGGCTTGCAAACACCTAGAAAGGATGGTCACACCTGATATAATTACTAGAAGTGCTATTGAGCTTACTGATTCTCATCATGATCAGGAGTACTTGGATCACTTGGCTAAAGTTTACTTATGGCTGAATAGAACCTAATCATGATTATGTAATAGTTGTTAATGGTTGTTAAAGTTCCAAAAAGACTTATTGAAGAGTTATGTCTCTTCATAGAAATATCTATATAAGTTCAAACAATTGGTGCTAAAAAATCATCAGCAGTAGAATAGATACATATATATAATATACAATGTTTCATAATGACCATGTTGCATACTTTATTTGAAGAAGAAGTTTGAAGTTCTCAGATTCAGTGGTTCTACTATGGTATCAGTTGTTTGTTAAAATTATTCAATTGTGTGGCTGTCTCCATTTCTGCATTTCCTTGTTATTCAGATTAATGTATCAAGTATATATTTAGTCTGTTAATACACATTTTCTGTATCTATGTGATTAAGTAGGTTGGTGTTCATTTGAGGAATTAAACACTTCTAATTCAATCACAGTAGCCTGGAAGTATTAAGTTTGGATTACTAAGTAGAGCCATATAATTAGGATTACCATTCTGTCTCCAAGACAATATTATCTATTAATCTTCTTCATTCATTTCATTTGGTTCCTTCAAGTAAGGATTAAAATACCTTCTGGTGAATTATAAGATATCTGATTATATTGGTTGGATTATCAAGAAGAGTTTGTCAATCATTCCCTTGCACATTTATACAAGTTATAAACCAGAATCGTGCCAAACAATTAGAATTATTACCATTAGAAAACCACTAGTCCTAGTCCTTAAATTGACTCTGTTACCCAACAAGGCACTGGTCCTATTTAAACTCAATATTTAAATCCTTTTTACCTTGATACTACTTATACAAATTTTGTCTATCACTCATTAGGCATTAGATACAGAATTAGTTAGCAAGCTTTTCATCTATCCTACATCCTTTGCCATTGTAGATAGATTTAATTAGTCCATACATTCACATTCAGTCTGCTTTAATTTTCCAAGGTTCACCTGCCTAGGCGTAGCAGGACCTGAAGCGTAGGAAATCATCAAACCTTGAAGGTTGATTTCATCAAGTTAGTTCAAAAACATTGCAAATCTAAACATAAAGCTTGGCATCCTCTTAGGATTGGCAACGTGCATTTTTGAGACCTAACAGGCTTCAAGCTTGAGTTTTTTTTCTAATAAATGTTTATTGTTCTAATTTTCAAATTCAAAAAAAGGAGTTATGGGCTGAACTAGACCATTTGTGAGACAATAGTGTCTGGGATTTCATCATTTTGGAGGGAGATTTCAATGCTATCTTGAGAGCTGAAAATAAGTTGGGAGGGGTGGGTAGGAAAATCCAATCTCAGAAGGATTTTGAAGACTTTGTTGATTGGAATTCTTTGATTGAAATACAGTTGGGCAATGGGAATTATACTTGGAACAACAGAAGACTTGGTTTTTGCAATATTGCAGAAAAATTAGACAGGTTTTTAGTAAAAGGGGACTTAAGTAAATTTCCCTTCAGTTTGGATAGCAAGATTTTATTGGAATCTAGGTCTGATCATTTCCTAATTGGTCTTGATATCCAGGGTGAAAGGAGACTAGTAAGATGCCCCTTTAAATTTGAAAATATTTGGTTTAATGATCCCTCCTTTCTGGCACTAATAGAGGATTGATGGAAAAATTGTAATCCCAGGGGAGTTGGCTTATTCAATATTGTTACCAAGATGAAACTTATCAAAGTAAATTTAAGACAGTGGAACAAAGACCATTTTAAGAATATCTTTGAAACTAAGAGGCAGATAGAGGCAGATATGCAGATTCTAAATGAAAAAGTCATAAAAGAAGGAATGGATAATGATTCATATAATAATGAAGTAGAATTGATGGGTAAGTTAGAGGATATTTTGGCCAAAGAAGAAGTTTATTGGAGGTAGAAATCTCGAGAGGTGTGGCTAAAGGTTGGTGATTCTAATACTAAGTTTTTCCACAATTCAACTAAGGTGCGTAGAGAGGTCAACATAATTTTTTCTATTAAGACAAGGGAGGGTAGGGTCACTAAGATTCTGGAAGAAATTGGTCAAGCAGCAGTTGATTACTTTCAGGGTCTCCTGAATGAAGAAGAAGGTTCAGACTTACAGGCCCAATAGGAATTTTTAAGATACATTCGAAAGTTAGTAACATAAGATCGAAATCTTATGCTGAATAGTAAGTTCTTAGAAGATGAAATCAAAGAAGCTCTTTTTCAACTTGGTTTGGATAAGGCTCCTAGACCTGATGGATTCCCAGCTGCTTTCTTCCAGAAATGCTGGAGTATTATTGGTAAAGATCTAATGGCAGCCTATGAGGATTCTAGAAGGGAGAGTAAGGTTCTCAAAGAAATTACTAATACTTTTTTAGCATTGATCCCCAAGAAAGATAAGCCAAAGTCTTTTGAAGACTTCAGACCAATCTCCTTATTTAATGTGGTTTACAAAATCCTGGCTAAAGCAATAGCTAATAGAGTCAAAAGAATTCTTCTAGATATCATAGTTGAGGAACAGACTGGTTTTGTTCCAGAGTGGTCTATTTTGGATGAAGTAATAATAGCCTAGGAGGCTATTCATTTGGTGCAAAAAACAAATTCCCCCTATGTTGGTTAAATTGGACATCTATAAGGCATATGACAAAGTGAACTGGAGATTTTTGTTTAAAATTCTAGAGGCCTTTGGTTTGCAGCAAGAGTGGCTAAATTAGATTTTTTAGCGGATTTCAAGCCCAAGGTTTTCAGTTCAAGGGGATTAAGGCAGGGAGATCACATTTCTCCTTTTCTTTTCATTATCATGGCTGATGCCTTGGGAAGATTCATTTCAAAATCTTGTTAGGAGGGGCAAATTACAGGCATTCAAATCACAAGAAATATGCCAAGATTCTCTCATCAACAATTCATGGATGATACTCTTCTTTTTGGGGCTACCCAAGAAGGGGAGGCTCTAAGGTTTAAAAGGATTTTGGATTTATACTCAAAAGCTTTAGGACATGAAGTTAGCAAAGTGAAATTGGAAGTGTTCTTTTTTAATACCCCTCCCGGTAGAGAGGAAAGAATTTTAAGGATTCTGTCCTTTGGGAAAGTATCACTCCCTTGCAAATACCTTGAGCTGCTCTTGGTCAAAGGTATCCTCCCTGGTAATTCTTGGGATCCTCTTCTTGAAAAGATTAAGACTAGATTAGACTCCTGGAAGAGCAAGTGGCTTTCGTGGGTAGGGAGACTGACTCTTATCAAAGCAGTTTTAGCAGCTATGCCCATATATATGATGTCTTGTTTACCTCTGGTAAGTAAAATCAATAAGGAAATAATTTCGTTGACGAGAAACTTTTTTTGGAAAGGATCTTCGGAATAGTTCAAATTCCTGCTTGTTAAATGGAAACAAGTTTGTGAACAGAAGGAAAAGGACGGGGCTGGGATTAAAGACTTGCTTAGGCAGAATCAAGCTCTTGGTGCTAAGTTGGTTTGGTTGATTCATGATAAGCCAAATCTCAAATGGGTAGGGTTATTAAAGAACAAATATTTAGATAGGGAAGAACACAGTATCTTCACTTCTAGACAGCTACCAGTTGGATCTAGGATTTGGAACTTTATCAAGAAGAGCAAAAATTTAATAGTCAACCACCTTACCTGGGAGGTCAAGGAAGGTTTTGAAGCCAGGTTCTGGGAGGATTCTTGGGAGGGGTTCCCAGCTCTAGCAAGAATTGAGGACTTGGCTCCCATTATGAATGTCACCAAGATTGAGTGGGGAGACAAGGTTTGCAATTACCTCTCCTTTCCTTCAGTAGTTAGTGACCTTCCCACTTGGAAAAGCATGCGGGGTATGGGTTTAGATTTTGGCTTGGTAGTAAAGTTTGAAGAAGAGATGGCCAAGCGTACCATCAGTTTTAGAAGGGGCAGGGATAGGCTAAGATGGAATGCCTCAGCGTCCAGGGAGTACTCGGTCAAAGAAGGATACAGGGCTCTAGTGGACACAAATGATTCCCCAGGCTTGATACCTTCTAAGCTCTACTGGAACAAAGAATGTCTTCCTAAGGCAGGTGTCTTTGCGTGGATGGCGGCCCAAGGTAAGGCTTTAACAATGGATAGATTGAGAAGGTTGGGATTTGTGAGTCCTTCGAGATGCACACTCTGTAGAGAAGCGGAGGAAGATGGAGATCATTTATTCCTTCATTGCCCTTCACCATTAGAGGTTGGTAGTGGCTTTGTAATAGGTTTCAATGGAGTACAATGCCTCCCAGTAATCTATTGCAATGGTTGATAGCCTGGCCCCTCTTGTATCACAAAGCGATGTTTGGGGGTTTGTGGGTCTCAGTACCCTCCATTTTGATTTGAGAGATTTGGAAAGAACTCAATAGGAGAATTTTTCAGGGAAAAGAAATGCCATGGCAATCTCTTCTTAGCAAAGTTGAAATGAGCATAGTGGAAGTAGTAAACTCTAGATTAGCAGATAGAGATCCAGCTCATCTCTTCTTTATAGGTTGGGATGCAGAGATGATGAAAAGATGGAAGGGGCTGTCTCTGACTCTTCAAGTTGGAGAAGGAGGTATCAAAACTAAGGAAGCGAGAAAAACTATTCGATGGTCCCCCCCAGAGGTCGATTGGATGAAACTAAATTTTGAAGGAGCTTCGCGAGGTAACTCGGGTCCTTCCAGGGTAGGGTGTATTATCAAGAATTCAGAGGGAAAAGTGGTGGCAAAGCTAGCTGTTCCTCTCAGAATTGGTACCAACAATGAGGCAGAGATTCAGGCTTTAATCCTAGGTGTAAGGTTGTGTAGGGATCTCAAAATTAGAAATCTGGAGATAGAAGGGGACTCAATGATTGTCATCAATGGGTTAAGAAGTAAGAGATTAGTAAACTGGAGACTTCAAGCTAAATTAGATCAGGCTCTTTCCTTGTTAGAAGGATTTCATAGAGTCACATTTAATCATATTTTGAGAGAAGGAAACCAAGAAGCAGATAGGTTGTCTAACATTGGGGCAGATGGGGTCTCAGTCAAAGAAATCTTTTCCATAGAAGGACCTACTCCAGCTTAAGTAAGGCTTGTGTGGGAGGTTGGGAGGGAACCTTACCACCTCAGCACGGGTGGCAAGGTCGAGGCAGAGGAGTCAGGTAATCATTGTTGGTAATCATTTCAAGATGGCACTAGCATAGGGGACGTCGACATTAATTTCCTCAAGTGCCAAGCCTTGGTAGTAGCTGGTAATCATTCCCAGGAATGCCTTCGAGATACTTCAGTGGACAGATTGGCAGAAGGATATTAGGGATGGCGGTATCTCCATTTCATAATTTCTTTTTCTGTCTGCTGTCAAAGAACGATCATAATTTCAGAGGATGCTTTGCAGGTCAGATGATCTAATGGTGGGGGCTGTTAGAACGATCCTAGGCAGAGACTTTATGGAGAACGATGAAAGATACCAGGTGGATACAGACATCTCTTCGAGGGTCTAAGCAATGCTTCTGGAATTGGATACGGTGAAGGCAGAGGCAGAATCCATTATGAGAGGCATTTTCAATCTAGAACACTTAGGGGATTTGGAAATGACCTTGCAGGTAGCTAGGACTGGTATTGGAATCCCTTGTCCAAAGGATTGGAGTCTTCTCGACAATCCTGGAGTAGTGATTAAACTATATCCATTTATTTTGGACATCAAAGGATTTGATCTTGTGGTGTTGAAGGAGTAGGTGACAGTTGCGGTGGATTACATCAAAAGGGTTCTGGGCTTGGCTGCAGTCAAAGGTTTCCAGTGGGTGGAGGATTTCAGCCTGAAGCTAGGTGAATATGATAATTAAGTAGATACAGTGAATAAATGTGGCTTCATTTTGTATAGTAGAAACCAAGCAATAGCCAGTCTTAGTTTGTCTATAGTCTCCTATGGTTGTTAGTAGTATTGACCCTACGTGGTCTTCTTATACAAGCTCTTAGTCTGTAAAGGGAGTTAGGTCTGAACATACTGCCAGCCATGCAAAGTCTGAGGAATTGTATCTTTTTGGCAAAACTTTTTAATATAGATTATCTATTATGAATAATAAAAAAAACTCGCTTGTCATTTATTATAGTATTATAATATAATATAATATTAATTGATAATATTTGACTTAATTTTATTATTAGAATAAATATTTGTTGTATAGACAAATTGGATTCAAATAATGTTATACAAATAATTTTTTTAAAGCCAATATAAATATTATAACAAAATTGTAATATTTATATAGAGAAATAGTATAATTAATTATTGATTGATAATAAACAATGTTTATATTATAAATTTGATAATAATATATTTATATTATTACATTATTCTAATATTATAATATTTTTATATAGTATTATATTATATTTTTGTTTTTATATAATATTATAGTATATTTTTAAAAATCTGAGCTAATGACAAGATTGATGATTGATTTTTCAATAATATTTGTTAAAATATTTGCATATAGTCTTAGGAAAAATTTAATATTTGTTTAACGTTTTAAAAAATACTCTCTTGTCATTGGTTTATTTTGGATAGAATAATTACTAGATAATAAAAAATCTGCCACTCCGTTTCAATTTTGTTATAATATTTGCATCTATACAATAGCAATATCTATTTAATATTTTTTAAATAGAAAAACTATTTCAGTTCTCATTGGTTGCAAAAAGAATTATTAATAACTAGTTAAGAATAGGCCTCGGCTATAGTTTCCTTGGCAGAAACTAAAAATATAGAACCGTGGAGCATGAAAAGGTTATTATTAGTTTTATATTGCTCCTTGCCTACACATATCTATCGTTATTATTATCATTTTATATGGCTTCTTGCATAACACCTATATCAATATTTAGTTTTATATTGCTGCCTACCTACACATATCTATCGTTATTATTATCATTTTATATGGTTGCTTGCATAACACCTATATCAATATGTAGATTGAAAAGACAATCTGTAAACTATCCGCTGTTTGTGTGTACATTTTTATTATATAAGCAGTTTTAAATCATTTATGTGGGACCAATAATTCAACTTAAATAGAGGTCTTCTCTTAGGAACAATTGTGATAACATGAATCCACATATCCTTGTCATCTTGAACTTAACACAAATCTAGCTCAATTTTATTCTAGGCTTTGTGCCTAAATACACAATTGTTTGAAAATTCATGTTCTCATAGTTGTTAAATCCACCAAATTAACATAGTGAAGTTTGGACCTAGGATAGCTTCGTAATCAAATTTGAAGATCCTTGGCATCCAAATATCTAACATGTTTGTCCCTAGGGTCTTGTCGACTCATCTATATGATTAGATTTTGGTTTACTAGTGATTTTAAGTCCACTATTACATAATCTTCATGTTTGGATTCAAGTAAAGAACTCAGAGAGAATTAAGTGTTACTATGTGATTAGCCTATTTCATGCCTACCACCATGACCTATTCTCTACATTACACATAAACTATGACTTGATTAAAATTTAACAACTTATCCATGTTTTAAAATCTATTTTGAGGCCCATTTAAGCTCAAAATGATTGGATTGGCTAGAGTGAACAATATTTATTTAAATGGGACTTAGAAGTTGATTATAGAACTAAATGAAGAACATGATTGGGTTGCCTTAATATTATATGAATGGGATGGTAGATAACCAATCAGACACAAACATGCTTATAACATTCAATTAGCACCATATATTAGAGAAGGTGGAATTACATACACATGATTTGAATATAAATGTTATCCAACAAAATTGAATGTGACAAGATCCTCTATTCTTAAGGCAATGGACTTGAAGCTGTCCAAGCCTTTATTTTTCAAGTCTTCATGTTGGAAGTAGATGATAATGCAAGTGGGTAAGTTTATTGATTTTCTCTAATCTGAAATGATCAGGTTTCTAATTGATACTCATGATTATAGATTATCCTATACCATTTATTATCTCATCTACCCATAATGATCAAGCTTGTTGCCTCTAGGACCCAAATACTTCTATAAAAGGAGGATTATTTGTCATTTGAGGTAGCTATAAAAATCATTTTTATTAAGTTATGTTGTTTCAAAACTCTATCTTGTAGTTCCACTATGTGAGACAAATCGATGCATTAAAAGATTAATAGATAAGTTTCTTTGAAATGGCAAGTACTGTTGAAAGGCATCATTATTGGAACAAGAGTATAACAAGTCAGCTCATCGTTACACAGAAGAGGAGGTCAACAGAAATTGCTACGGTCATAGTATTTAATATAGAAATATTGAGTAGAATGGGTGATCTATTTCCAGTTGGCGTTGCTTGCCCCACAAGCTGCGGGAAATCACTGAGAAGGCAGGCATCTGCTAAGTGCTTATTCAACCTATACAATGAATATGTGACACTTCATACACACTGATATATGTGACACTTAATACAAGAAGTCATGTTTCTCTGCCAGCAATTGGGTCGCATGGCAATGGTGATCGTATTTGATTCAAAGTCGACAGTAATGATAACATCTTAATATATGTTTCTTTTTTTTCCGGGACAGAAGCGGACGTAGCAACGGCATTTGATACTTTAAAATTTAACAGAAATGTAGTTCTTTACTCGTTTGTCAGTCCACAGTTGGCAATGCTATTTTCTTATTGTTTGGTGTTTTGTCATACACGAGTGTTGGTATTGTAATGTGAATAAATGCAAAATTTAAATGTAGTATATAAATGTGGGCATCAAAGATCTATTTGCAAATATATAGAATTTTTGTCTTTTTGTTGACCTAGAAATTCAACTAACTTACTATGGGGAAGCGATCTTGTAACTCACGATAATGATATGACACTTCACAAATGGTGGTGTTTACAAACACCTTTTGAGAATTTGTTGAATCACAAGGTTCGTATTCTCCTAGGTTAAATCCCTAGCAGACCTAGGATGATGTGCTCTACTAAATTTGCTATGGTGCTTTCATAAATACTCTATCAATCAAACCCTAATGTGCTCTAATGAATACTCTAATGAATCTACTATGGTGCTCTCATAAATACTCTATCAATCAAACCCTAATGAGATCTAATAAATTTGCTATGGTACTCTCATAAATACTCTATCAATCAAACCCTAACGTGCTCCGTTTGATAACTCCAAGACATCATTTTCAAAAGAATGAGGGAATGAGGGAATGACTTTAAATACGACCAAGATTACAAGTTAATAACATGTGTGTAAGTCAACTCCCAATGGCTAGTAAATTTTGAATTTAAAAAAAGAAACGGATTAAATCCACAAATGCATAAGTGTTTAGATTTTCACAGTCCATAATATTATATTTGAATGCTTCTGGATTTAACTATGTAATACTTATAATTCTGTGTTTCACGATTTAACCTGTGTGCTAGTTTTTTGCTCAATGTTTTGGATCACACTCCATGATCCATCATCAAGAGAGTAGAGAGCAAGAGAATAAAAAATATATATATTCTCTTGCTCTCTACTCTCCTAATGATGGATCATGGAGTGTGATCCGAAACGTTTATGAAAAAACTAGCACACAGTTAAATCTTGAAACACACAAGTATAATATTATAGACTGTGGAAATTTGATGTCTACTATGTAATACTTTTTTTCTTTTTCCAATCAATGTTTCAGAGCGATCTATCATCTAAATATAAAACCAAAAAAGACAATGTAAAATGGTAAATTGCAAACTGCAACTAACAAAAATGTTAAATTGCAGACCCAACTAATAAACTTTCATTATTACAATTATATAAATCTAATAAAATAATGTAAAACTGTTATAACGAATTGTTGTGTAATTATGAATGAAATTAACATGGAATGGTTAACTTGTGGTGCAATAGTGTAAAAATTGGCTAGCCAAAGTATGTGATGATTATCGATTGGGTATTGTAGGGGTTTGACAATCATCACTTGGAATTCATAATGTGGCCAATGCTTTGGCAATGATTCGAAATTTCGTCGTTGTTCTCTTAAAAACCGTGTAATATTATGTCGTATGTTCTTTTTGGTCCTTCCTGTAAGGACGGTGATATTTAGATTCGTTACAATTTTTACTCAGGTCTCTGAGAAGCCCACGCAATCTTCTGAGCTGAGAATAAAATCTAGTCATGAGAAAAAAGACAAAGTCTCGTAGGTGTCCAGACCTTCGTAAGTTCACACTGGAAGAGTTTTATGAGGGCTACCGTTCTATTTTTCATTCAGATCCGGAATTTCCTCTCGAATCAATACTTTGTCTCTATTCTCTCAATTCAGTGAAAGAGGATTCAAATGGTGAAGAACATTACAATCAATTGCAAGGGCCTCCTGTTGCACAGATTTCAGATTTGGCTAACCCAAATCTGGAATATCCTCTCCAATCAATAACTTTTCTCAATGCAGTGAAAGAGCATCCAGATGGTAAAGAACATTACAATCAATTGCAAGGGCCTCTTATTGCAGAGATTTCAGATTTGGCTAACCCAAATCAGGAATCTCCTCTCCAATCAATAACTTCTCTCAATGCAGTGAAAGAGCATCAAGATGGTAAAGAACATTACAATTAATTGCAAGGGCCTCCTGTTGCAGAGATTTCAGATTTCGCTAACCCAGAAAGATTGAGGGGTTGTATCAGTAACAGGTTAAAGTATATTTTGTGCTTTCTATTAGCTAATTCAAATTCATCTCTTTGCATATTTTTGTGTTCTGCTTTTCTTTATCTTATACAAAAGAAAAGGGTGATATTTTACAGATTTAGGGTATTATTAGGTCATTTATTTAAAACAATGCTATACTTCTGTGTTGATTGGTGATTATTTCTTTTTACAGGGTGATATTTTACAGATTTAGGGTATTATTAGGTCATTTATTCAAAACAATGCTAAACTTCTGTATTAATTAGTGATTATTTCTTTTTCAGCCCGGATAGTCAGGTTAAGAATCACAACGCAGGTATATCATTCTTCCCTTTTTTTAATTTTAAAAGTGTCTGTTATGTCTTTTGGTTTGGCTACTGTACTCCTAATAGATGCGTTTCTTGGGTTTGTGCTCTATATGTAATAGAGGTGTGAGATATCCCACTCCCTAAAGGGTAATGATTTTCTATTACCCGAGTACTGGTTTTTTAAATCTTCTATTTTAGGTCACTATATAGAGTACTCCTAATTGATGTGTTTCTCTGCTTGGGTTTGTGCTCTAAATGTAAAAGAGGTGTGAGATATCCCACTCTATTTTAGGTCACTATTTATTGGATAGAAATGAAATTTGTGCAGATGAAAATGGAGTAGAGAATGTTAAGCAGCCTCCTCATTATCGGATAAGGAAGATAGGAAACACTCCCAGATCTGTAAGGGATTATCTGAGATTTGCAAGAAGCGGGGTTATAAGTCACCTTCGCCAATACAATGCATGTATGTAACGCTAACATTTCATTACATATTCTGTCTTGTCTTTCCTTTAACAGTAATGTATGTTTCCTATCGGATAAGGAAGATAGGAAACACTCTCAGATCTGTAAGGGATTATCTGAGATTTGCAAGAAGCGGGGTTAAAAGTCACCTTCGCCAATACAATGCATGTATGTAACGCTAACATTTCATTACATATTCTGTCTTGTCTTTCCTTTAACGCTAACATTTCATTACATATGGGAAAAGAAGGAAGTATCCGCGCCAGAGGAGTCCAGTTAGGCCACCACCTTCTCAGCGTGAATCAAAGCAGAAGAAGGCTTGGGTGGTGAGATGCTGCAGGTGTACATCGAGATCTAAGTTTCAGGAGGTTCCCATGCTTATTCTTTTGTGCCTGAAGGGCCATCAGTGTGAAACAGCCCTCGGGGAAACCCCATGAAGTTATACCGATCAACGGTGTCAAACTGACAGAAGGAACATCGGTGTTGAACGGTCCAAGTCCCGCCGTAGTCACATGTGCATCGGTTTTTCAGTAAAAGGATGTTAGGTTTTGCCGACGTTGACGATCAAGGTCTTTCCGATAGGCGCGTCATGTAGAGCCTTACATTGGGAAGACTCATGAGATCGGGGAGGCTCTCTTCATGATGGCCGATGAAGTATGTCTTACCGATGGGAGGCTTTTCCAAGGGAAGGTCTGTCAGCATCAAATGTCAGAGTTAGGGTGTTCCGAAAGGCAATCAGAGGGTTTCCGTGTTCTTTTTCTCCTTATAGGCTTGTACTGAGGTTGGTTGGCAGGTTCCAATCAGGAGAATCCACCTGCCCCTTGGAAGTTATTGCTGGGACGCTGGTTGCACGGCAAGTTTTTACTGCTCTAGCTGTTGTGCCTCTAGGGACAGTGGTCTAAGCTGGTCTTGGGTGTTTAGGCTTTTGTAGACGGGGGCTTTTGAACTGTTTTTGTGTTTCTTTTGGCCATTGGAGGGCCCCTTTTGTTTTTGCAGCCATCTCTGGCCTTGACTTCAAATTTACCATTTTGTATTTCTGATTTTATTTTAATTTATGGGTGGTCTCCACCTTTTTCTCAAAAAAAAAAAAAAATAAAAAATAAAAAATAAAAAAAAAATGTATGTTCAATTTAAAAGCAGAAGAAACAAAGGAGATGGCTCAAGAAGAATAGAGGCGTAGAAGTCTGTCAGGAATGTCTGGTCATAAAGATTCATTTAAAACGCACAGTTTTGTTGAAAATTTTGGACACAAGAGCTAGTGAGAACTGCTCTGTTGCTATATGTTGATTTAAGACTTGATTTTGTATGCTGGACAAAGGATTTGATACATATATGTGATTTGAAACCTTTTCGAAGTTAAAGATTTTATTTGTGACCGCCTATATGCTAACAGCTAAATGTTGTTGAAAAAATTTCATCATCTCTCTTCGTTACTGCTCGATCATGATATCTAAATTCGATGTTTTAATTACCAGTTGGTGAGATGTAATTGCACAGTTCATTATATATATATATATATGCAAATAGCTTTTTTTAAAACAAATTAATGTGTATTCTATATATATTGGTAATGTGTATTCTATATATATTGGTAATGGTGAAATTTGTACATATCTCATTTTCCATTTAGTTTTGTGTTTATTTAGAGGAAACCTGTTGATATATGTATATATGGACAAATAATGCAATTTACTGTGAAGTTGGGCTCATTCTATTAATCTTTTATTCATTTGTATTTATACACATGCTTCTATATATTGACCTTATCATGGGGTTTATTACACTCACTTATACACCTACCTATATATAACAATTAGCTAATTGGATATGACCATTTGCCCAAGTAAGGTCATTTTAATGGGCATGGGGTAGACCTAGTCATAGACTTGGCCCTTTCCTTTTTAAAATTCAAAATTAAAATTTATTAAATAAGCTCCTTTATTTTCCCTCTTTGAGCCAACCAAGAACACATTTGGTGAAATTTAATCCTCTATGTTGACATTCAATGCATTCTTTCTAATCATCCAAACATCATTCAAAATGCTCTCATTCTAAAGCATCAAAAGAGCAAACAATAGAGACGCATTTGGACTTGGTGCATTAAAATGAATGATGATTTTGCATACATCATCTAAGTAGGCTTGCTTCCTAGACTTTCCAAATTGATACACATTTTTTAGGGTTGAACTAGTAGAACTTGTCTTCCTACGATGAAATAACAACCCTTCCAAGGTATTTTTAAATACTACCAATCCTTATGTACTAGGAGAGAGTATAAAAAGTGTAGGTTTACCAAGTGGCAAAAAAATAGAATTTTACATTATGTGGGGTTAAGTCTGGACTCAGAGGATAAATCCTTGACCACGACCATGCCCTAGACTTACAAACTCAACCTTTGACAAATCAGAGAACTAGTGTAGAATTGAAGGCAATTCTTTTGACAAAGAGATTGCATTTCTATAACTGAAACAATGCATATTTTGGAATCTTCTTGAAGGCCAGTTTTTCTTCTATCATTGAGCTATGTTACCCCTTCTATGGCATTTACTTTCCTAAAATAGATGTTGCAAATTATTAGATTATTAGTCCCTATTGTTATTAATTAATTTAGGTTAATTGTTCTTGTGTGTATGCATGTAATTAGATTAGCTTAGACTAAACATGAGTGAAGTTCATTTTTCTTTACATTTTTGGTAGACCCATTCAATCCTACACTACCTAATCTTCTTTTTAGGTTTTTATGATGAATATAACAATTTCTATATTAAAATATAAAAATATAATACACTAGTTCACATAAAAGGTAGGTGGAATAAAATATTCTTTCTAGGGTTCCTTATTACGTTAGGGGTTTTAGATATGTTCTAAGAATCCAAAATTCATAAGCTGAATGCAAGTATCAAAATTTGAGTAGATTGATTATGCAAATAGTCAAGTACATATAGCCTTGTGTAACCTTGAGTTAATGGGAGTCAATCCCATAACTTAAGGAGATCTCAAGTAGAGGTGGCAACCTACAAAAGACAAGTGGAGTGAAAGAGTTTGAAGAACTCTTCATAACTGCCACACACCCAACTGAGGTGTCTTATTCCATTTGCAAAATATGAGGCTTCCAAATGTGGCCAAATGAAAGCCAAATGAAGCCAAATGAAATGTGTACACTAATACCTCCCTTAAGCACAACTTAGGTGGGTGAAAAAAGATGGGTCCTGGCAACAAGGCCTGATGAGGTACCCATGTATAAAACATCCTCTCACAAATGGAGAAAAAGGAGAAAACCCAGTGGGAATAAAACTCCACTCCAAAAAAGAGAAACAGAAGTATTTAAGACCTTCTAAAAAGATGTCACTTGATGATAGGAACATGATGATGAAGAACTCCTAAAGCATGAAAAAGTTGTAAACTCTGTTGATGATGAACTGGTGTATGGTTGAATCAATAGATAAGGGGCAATAAAATAATGGAGAGATGCATAATAAGGCATTCTCAGATTGGGTGCCAATAAATTCATCAAGCATCTTTATGCATCACTTGCATAGTAAAATTCTAGTCTTGTTCAATCATCTAGTGGCTTGAATGTGATCAACATATACCTAGTTCTTCACCCTTTGCCTTGAAATCAAGCCTCATTTTTCTTTTTAGCACAACTCCTTTTCAATAATTATCCAAAAGACTAAGGTATAACAAATTCTACAAGGCACATGAATGTAGGAGTAGGCCACATGAGATAGACTAAGGCCACATAGCATGCCTATATCCTAGATTTGGCCACATGGTATGACCCTACCATCATAAATACTAATCTCTTATCATCTCTATCACAATATTCTAAACTTTGTAACATATGAACAACTAAGAGCTATTAGGAAAGGATATTTTTGTAAAACATTTTATTCCTTCCACATGCGAATGTGCAATTCAAGGGACAATGAACAATTCAAATGTCTCTCCAAAGAATGAATCTTCCTTTGTTGTAATGTATAAAAGATGTTCTTTAGGTAGCTCTATCCTTCCAAGCTCATCCTCTACTCATGGCTCTCCAACTTCCAAACAAAAAATAGAAATAAATCAATAAATTCAACATTTTGAATGACACTCTAATTTATTATTAGTTCTTAAGAAAGATAATATAAGAATCATATTGTCTTAACTTTTTATTAGTCTTTTTACTACCAAACCAATTACATGTTGTAACCTTTTAAGTTAATATTTTCTTTTCATGCAAGCTATGTTGGACTGTGGATACTCTACCAAAATCTGGGGTGTTCTCATGGTTAGTTATTAATAATAGAATTCTTACTAGAGATAGACTCCACAAGCTTGGCACTAATCCTAAGTTCAAGTGTGTGTTATGTGGAGAGCAAGAGGAGGATGTTAATCATTTATTGCTTCAATGTCCCTTTAGTATCTCATGTTGGAACTAGTCTATCAAGAAACTCAATTGGAGTGCCCCCCTACCTAATTCCCTATTGGACCTATTCAAGAGCTGGACAACATTGAATCAAGATGCCAAATTTGCGTGCTTATGGGAAGTCTGTCCCTCAATGCTAATATGGGGGATTTGGAAGGAGATAAATTTTAGGATTTTTAGAAAGGCTAGACATTTGATAGATAAGGTGCTAGAAGATTTGTCTTCAGCAATCATAGAGATAATAAATGTGAGAGTGAGGGCTACCTTCTCAAGCAATACCAAATTCACTAACTGGGAAAGTTTAGTTCTCAAGGAATGGAAACAACTATAGCTACTAGGGACACACTTCAAGCCTATAGATGAATCAAATAATGACTTAAGAGCCTTAATCAAATGGTCACCTCCCACTTTGTCATTCCTAAAATTAAACATTGATGGTGCCTGTAGAGGCAATCTAGGACCTTCAGGCATTGGTTGTATTATCAACGATTTTGATGGAAATTTAGTGGTAGCAGAGGTGACAAAAATTCTAATATGAACAAACAATCAAGCATAAGCATTCACCTTTCTCTATGGACTTAGACCGGCAATCTCAAATAAGGTTAAAAGCTTATGGATTGAAGGTGATTCATTGATTATAATAAACTCTCTTAAAAAGAGGGAGGCCCTCAATTGGCAATTAGATTATATATTACAATAGGCTATTGACCTTCTGAGGAATTTTGAGAGGTTTTAGATCACTCACTGCTATAGGGAAGCAAACCAAGTGGTGGACCTACTTGCCAACATGGCAATCGAGCATGTGGATATGAGTACAAGATTTTCACCTCACCATAAGAAGGAGTCAACTTGTATGGAGAGATTAATGGTGGAAGACATGCCAATTCACTCCGTCAGAATATCTTAAAGAGGGCACAACTTGGAGTCATGAAATTCTTAATTTCCCGTCAGACATGAGTAAGGTAAAATGGTTCTCCAAAATGTCATGTCAAGGGTGCCATTGGGACAAATTTTGCTTGATGTGTGTTTAAGGACACACAAGCGAACATAAATACCTCTTTGGGAGGCACATCATACATTCAAAATAATATACTTTGATTGTCCTCCGGCCTATCTATATTTATGTGCAAGGATGCCACAAGGGGTTCCCAGGGGGCTCCGTCCATGCAGATTAATTCCTGCGGTCTTGTCCAAGTCAAAAGATAGATCGCCTCTTCGCTAGTCCTTAGAGCATCATCAATGAGGCACTTATCATCATCGCCACAAAGATTGTGTACAGGTATTGGTTTTGATTGCAAGAATATTTAGATTGGTTGTGATAGCTAGAGTGCTATTTGTTTGGTTAGGAATCCCATGTATCATGCTCGAACTAAGCATGTTGATGTTCAGTATCACTTTGTTTGAGAGTTGGTTACAAATGGAGAGATTGAGTTGAAGAAGATAGACACTCAAGAGAATGTTGTAGATTCATTTACCAAGCCTGTGAGCACAGAGAAGTTTGTGTAGTGTAGAAAGGCCATGGGCCTTGTTTCTAGTGCCTGATTATTTTTCATTTGATTTCCTATGGGTTGATTTACAATGTATAATGTCAAGTGGGAGAATGTTGGGATAAGGTGCCATTAACCTTGTAAATCTCATTATTGGATTATTCCATTTATTATTTGTAATTACCCATAAGGGATGTACAAGTTTCACCAGCGGTGGTACAAATTATTTACTGTCCATGGTAACTATGAATTTACTACATGGTAAGTCCCAGAGTTACCAGCGGTAGTTACAAGATGTCATTTACTATGGTAAATGGTAATTGGTCAAAGTGGGGTGCACATGTGGAGGAATAATCTATTTTTAGTGTTATGACGCACATCATAGATGCTGTAAGAGGGTGTGAGAGATTCTATGACAACTGTAAGTTGTCATAAGAATCTATGACACTAATAATAGCATATGACACATCATAAGATGTTGTAAGTGGCTATTTTTGGCCCCAAGTTGTTCAAGCTTGCATGGGAACATTTTTCCAAGTGTATGATGCATTTATGACCCCGTAAAAGCCTATTCTTGGCTATGGACACCCAAGGTTGTATTGTTGACTCTTGACAAGTGTTATGGTCTTGTAAGAAGTCATTTAATGTCTTGAGGTTGTCTAAATTCTATAAAAACCATAGCCTAGTAGATGAGATACATATAGCAGTTTACAGGTACCTAGGTTCTGCCAGAGTGAAGGTTGAAGGATAGAGGAAGTGAATGTATTTGTAATCTCCTTTTGTGAAGATAATACAACTTGCCCTCTTTTCTTGGTGGAGTTTTTTTACCCGCAAGGGTTTTTTCCATGTTAAACACTTGTGTTATGTGCTTCATTTTGCTTTTGGTATATTTCTGTATTGTGGGTTTATGTTTTGTTAAATCTCCGTTGTTAATGCACATTTAAAAGATTGCTAAAATTTATTCGAATCAAATATCTATTGAAGTAGTGTTGCTTTCATTTCTAACATCTTAATCCTATGACATGAGACAACTAGAGCATATGTGAAGGATAAGACAACTATCAACACCTAGCAACAACTAGACACAACTAGAAACAAGTAGAAACATCTAGTAGACTCACTAAGTCAATTTAACATGTGAATTATGTGTGAGAATATTATTTAACTAATAAATAGTTAAATAATATGAATTATTCTCACAAAAGGAAACTAGATAGGAAATATCCCTATTCACACTAACACCCCCCTTAAGTGAAACTTAGGGAGAATCTAATAAATTCCATAGATAAAAGGATGGATGGGTGCCAGCTACTAGGCCATGTAAGGTGCTCATGTACAAACAAATCTCAAGTGGAATAAAGGAGAAAACCTCATGGGAAAAAAAGTCATCTCCAAAAGTGAGAATGCATACAAACAAAACATGTACAAGTGATGGAATGATGGAAGAATCAAGATCCCCAAATACAACACCCATCACAAATATACAATCAATAGGCTCCCATAAGGGGGAAGGCATGAGACACAACGTCCCCCCATAATGAAGTAGCTCATGTGCCAATGGTGAATGCTCGAAGAAGAAGACCAAATAGGATCCAAAACCTACAAATAACATTCCTCCCTTTGGGAAGAAACTGATCCACTGGTGTATGTCAAAGAAACTTCAACTTCAAAAAGAGATGAGGAAAGAAGTTGTATGAAATGTGACATCTTTGAGAACTACTCATGTGTCTCCATGTTGATGTCAAATGATACCACAATCAAATCAAGAGTCTCAGGCCTAATTGACGAAAGTGACAATCTAGGATCTAGGGGAAACTAAACATTATCAAGCTCCAAAGACAAAGATGGTTTGACAATAGTTGTACTATGAGTGTCATCAAAGAGGAGAGATAACCCCTCAAATGTGTCCTCCAAATTTGCAAGATGGGACTCACAAAAAAAATCTAAAATGCCTGTCAAGTACTCATCCCACAAAGTTGTATCTGAAAGACAAGAAGCATCCTACTGAACTAAAGAACTAGAGTCTAAAGAAGCAAGAGGCAGAGAAGAAGGAAGTGTAGCACATGCCTCAATAACCGATGAAGAGGAAATAAATCCAAGGTTCAAGTGATCAAACTTCTCCTCTGAAATGTGATTCACACAAGGAGTGTGAATGTCAGCCAATGGATTTGAATTATCATCAGGGAAGAAACCATAAAAGGTGTATAGCTAAGATGCATGATCAACCACCCTAGTAGAAATAATCCTTGTTCTCTCCAAGTCTCTAATAATAACCAACTCAGGTGTGAACTCCACTGTCTTCCCTATACTACTATGAGTAATTTGATATATGGAAAGAAGATTATTGGTTAAAGTGTAACATTAGAAATTGTCCTCCTATATGGAATGGTACAATTTCCATAGGTTTATCTCCTCACTCTTGGTGACCTCTCAACCTTTTCTTTTTCTGCCTTCTCGAAACCCTGATTGACTAGGTCTAGGAGCAGTCTATTCACTTTTTGAGGTAACTTATTGATTAAACTTGTAAAGAGATTTGAAACTTGGGTCCCTAGGACCCCAAAAAATGTAGATTTGAGTTGAAATTGGGGGCTAGGACTTGGACGTCTACACCCTAGTCCTCCCCCATTTCACAAGATTTTGAATTTTGGTGGGGTGTCAGTTCCCGCCGAGTGCCTCGGGATTCTGTTTTCAAATTCTTAGTTTTCGTGCAATATCGAGATGTTAACTCAAAATTTAAACTCCCTAAAGCTAGATATAAAAAAACATTTGCAAACTATTTTATCACACACAATTCTTATGCAAGATTGATGCCAAAACTATGCTGCAATTGCCATTGAAGATTGGTGACTTGTTGAAGCTCTTTGAAGTATTCTTTATTCGCTATCCTGGAGACTATTGGTTATTTTCTCTGAATCGGTAGAGGGTTTGCTAGTTCCAATGCACGGGTAGATTTGGCCAACAGATTACGGGAGGTTGCGTGAGCTGCCTCCCCTTCACTTCTGGTTCTACCGCACCAAGGGGGGTATCCCTATTTGCTAAAGATTTGACACTTTGACTCACCCAATGACATTAAGATTTAGCTTTGTGATAACAGGCAAAATACTCTCATTTTAGGACCAAGATTTGTGTGACAAATCATAAGGTTAGCAACATTCTTGGACATATGTGTCTGGTTAAGGATGAGAGTATGCAGGGGTTCTTAATCCTACTCCTACAACTAACAGATTGGGATAATGGAATGATTAGTTTGATGGATTGGATGCAAGACAGGGGGTTTTGGATCATAACTACTTCACAAGAACATACTGGTGCCTTATCCCAAGGCAAGGAGTCAACTAGACGTATACATAAGAATGGCTTGTAACTGTCATTCAAGTTTCAAGGGGTTAGAACTGATGCTTGCCTTACAAACATCACCCAAGGATAAGTATTTGACTATCTCTACTTACAAATATCCCAGTTGACATACAATCTTCTCCATACCTTAACCTAAAATAGTTTAATCCACTCCTTGAATGGAAGTGAGAGATCAAGTATGCAATACATAAATCTGTATTCTAGAATTTGAGAAACCCTTAGCAACCAAATTCAGAAGAAGAGATGCATACAACAAGTGGAGACAGACAGCAAAACACACGCAAGAAGCATTTTTCATATAAAATTGACGCTAAAACTAAACATATGTGCAAGATACATCACAAATGCAACACATAAACTCCACAGAGATAAAATAGATAGGAAATGCTCTGTATTTCATTATTTTCCCCCAAAATTGCCCAAGTCTTCAACAAAAAAAACACAGTAACATAGTTTGATTTTTATAGCAAAACTGTGTACCCAGCCAAAATTACAACGGTTAACTCAAAAATCGCCAGATACAATGCATTGTGAGAAAATGGCGCTCAAAATTGAATGCAGCCAGGAAGCAAAGGAAGAGAGCAGGTGGAATCAGGATCTGAGCCACCGCTCAGAGACATTCATCATCAATCGGGTGGTTGACCTATCCATCATCGACCCATACCCCTGCATTTCTGCCATTAATGCCTCAGCTACCTGTAGCCTCTTCTGGAATGCAGCAGCAGACACATCTGAAGTTTTTCCCACTCAAAAATGGGCCGTAGACAAAGAAAACCATCGCTCCAGCAAAATTAAAACACAGTCGTCGATCACCTCCCCATCGCTAAGATTTGCAGCTCAAAACACCTTTCAAAAGTTGCGAACCAATGATATTGTGCCATGTAGGCACCTTGATCCTCCATTGCTGACTATCCGCCTTCACCATTTTGCCTTTTTGCCCTTGTATATGCAAAAAACATATGCATATACAATCACCTTATATACAAGTCGGACCCCAAATTTCATTAGAACAATTTGAGAACCGGTTCAGATCCGGCTTGTATCTTAACCCTTTGTATCTTCGCAATGTATAAACACCACATACATGCACGCCGCGGACTTCAAACCATTATGCATCGGAATGTACCTCCATTTGAAGTCGGGCTTGTATCTCCTTCATTTGCATCTTTGCTTTATATATCGTATATACAAATGCGATATATAACCCGCGGACCTGAAAATCTATCTATTGCAGCTTGATTCCTCCTTCGGGTCCAGAATGCATATTTCCTCCTTGTATATTTGATTGTATATTTTGAATGTATATCACATATACATTCTCCTTTGTATATGAGATACAAAGCCCTTTGCATGTGACGCGGACCCCACCAAATGTATATCATCCTTTGCATACAAACAAGGAATCCTCTATGTATATTCTGCCATTGTATATTTTTTGCTTGTAACTCCAGCACTGTAGCAAATGCATCTTTGCACCTTTGTATGTTTTGCTTGCATCTGCAAATATGCAAACCTCTAATATACAACTGTGGTATCCTCAACAGAATATTCTGGGAATGTATCTTCCGCTCGCCACTGTCGCAATTGTATATTAGCACGCCCTTGTATATTTTTTAATGCACCTCTACATGCAACCCGATATATAGAGTGAGAATATTCCTAGGAATCTGTGAAAGATTCCCCCTTTGTATATGCATCATTTCAAGCCTGATATGCATGTAAAATGCATACAACTCACTTTTTCAAAGGCCGATTGGGATTTTTGACCCGCCAATGCATATTTTGACTTGTGTGTATATACAAACACCTTTGTAATACAAAGACACATGCATATGACTGATTTTTTGCATTTTTTAGCACTACAGAGGTCAAAAGAGATAGAACTTTTTGGATTTTTTGGGAAGGGGCCTACATATTTAAATGCTTGAAACCTGAATACTTATGTAGGCACCACCAGTAGCTCGAGCCTAAAACCCTAAACATAAATGATTACCAACATAGGCTCTGTTTGGTGATGCATGCCTCTTGCAGGCATGGCGAGGACCTCAGATCTCTGGGATGCAGATCAATCCCTTATCCGTTGGGCTACAAAGTCAAACTTGCACCAACCTGCATCACCAAACACACTTGATGGCCCAAGGCCACCAAGAAAAGAAAAACCTGTATCTTCCTTTGTCAAACACCTTGTTTTCATCTGCATACATTGGATCAAACCTGAAGAAGTTGCCATGATCTGACCACAAACAAACCTTGTCATTTACATATGCAATTATCTCATTGAGCTAGCTCCTCTCAACCTTATGCAAACAACCTTCATCATCAGGCAACATGTGAATGCCATATTCATCAAGCAATGCACATTCATATGGCACATAGAACTTGTCATCATCTATATCAGCATTATGCATTACAAAATGATCTCCTAGCTGGACTAAAAACTGAAAGCACTCAAAGTCCACCATGCAGCTAGGAGCATTAGGGCTCATCTTATCACAAGCTAGGATATCAAAGAAAAAACTTTCAGATTCACAGTTGTGCACATCATGCACACAACCATCAGCTACACAATGTTGGAAAAGATTAGGCTTTAGCATCTCTTTGCAGTAACCTTCATGACGTATGTTGGTCTCTCTTTCATCAAGATGAGAAGCAGAATCCAAATCAATAGTAGTGCCTAGACTTTCACCATACTCAAAAAGATCCTCATCATCATATTTGTTAAAAATGGGTGATCCAGGTGTTTCAACTTCATCATGGTATGCCGCTAGTTCATGGGCAGTAGAACATGCATTTTCATTATCAATGAATTCACTCTGTAGAGGAGTATCAGCCTGTATGTTATAAACAAAACTATAATCAAACAAAGAACAATCATGCTCATCATTAGCACTTGTTTCAATTTCTGACTGCTCTTCATCATCTCCATGTGTCTAAAAAGAAGGCATTGATTCACAAATGGAACTGCTGCTCTGTTTGCTTATTTCTTCTCTATCCTGAGCACAATACTCACAATCATCTCCACAAATCCATTCAATCAGATGTTCATTTCTGTCCATAACCAGATCATTATTTTTAGAATTAGATACCTCAACCTTGCAATGGGAGTCACCACTGATCCTTGCTTTGGCATCCTCAACTGGTGAATAATCCAGTTGAGCATTGTTATCAGCATTATGTTCAAATACAACAGTCTCAACTGTTATATTTTCATTTTCACTTTTATCTTCACATGACGCCTTAATCATTTGGTCATTTGTAGCCATACAACTCTTATTCAGACCAAAGCCTGTGGATAGGGAATTCTGCATATGCTCATTTCTAATTTTTTCTATATTTTCTAAAAACTTGTATGCCATCTGCATACCTGTTATCTTGAATTCCCTTAATAATACACTAGAGCCCTTTTCGAAAGCTTCAAAATATATGCCAACATAGGCTGAAATATCAGGTTTGAAGGCTTTAGGGATTTGTGAAAGGGCTACTACAAATCTATGACTAAAATCAATACTAGGCTCTTCATCTTGTCTTCTAATTTCCATCAATCTTGCAACAAGACCAGCAGGTTCTCTTGCAAATTCTTCTTTGAAATAGTCAGCAAGTTCATCCCAACAAGCAAAGGATCTCTTTGGAAGGCTCAAATACCAATCTCTAGCTTTTGCATCAAAGGATCTAACAAAAAACCTCATCCACATATCCTCATCTCTAAATGAATGTCTTTCCATAAAACTGTAAAATTTTTGGATATGTGCACCCCCATCACACACACTGTGTCCATTAAATATGGGCATCTAATTGTAAATTTTAGCAGCATACTTTCAACTTGATAATCAACCCATGACAAATCTAATTGGTCATACAAAGGATCAAAAGGGCTGACAAGAGGGTTACCATTATGACTGGCAGACACAACAGGGTTACTACTAATTAACTGAGCCTGCCTGGCTTCTAAAGATATCAACCTATTCTTTATCTCTTCAATTTTTTTACTCAATACATCATCCCCCTCTTGACTGAGTATGGGCGAATACATACTTGGATTCATATAAACTTCACTCTTAGACATCTTTTGTCTGCCTAAGACCTAAGGCTTCCCCTAGCATCTAACTTATGCAATAAAACAACAAATACAAGTGGGAGGAAACCAAATACCTTGTCTCAACTAGATGTTGAAATCTTGAACAGAACATTCTTAGATCACAATAACATACATCAGTCTTTCATGTGCACTAAAACTTTTTTACAGAGTCGGCACCTCTCCAAAGAGGATAAAAATTTCAAACAGCTAAAAGCTCATCAAATATCTTTCTGAGTTCATTCCACCAGCAGAGCACCATCATTCACATGAAAGATCCAGATATGCAGCAATGATTTCACATTATTTGACTCTCTTCGTCCCCAGCAGAGTTGCCAAAATCTGTTGGTGACTCAGATGGATAAAAATAAATTCTGTTTTCATCAAATCGTCCCTAGTAGAGTTGCCAAAATCTGTTGGTTATTTTCTCTGAATTGGCAGAGGGTTTGCCAGTTCCAATGCACGGGCAGATTCGGGCAACAAATTGCAGGAGGTTGCGTGAGCTACCTCCCCTTCACTTCTAGTTCTTCTGCACCAAGGGGGGTATCCCTATTTGCTAAAGATTTGACACTTTGACTCACCCAATGACATTAAGATTTAGCTTTGTGATAATAGACATAATACTTTCATTTTAGGACCATGATTTGTGTGACAAATCACAAGGTTAGCAACATTCTTGGACATATGTGTCTGGTTAAGGATGAGAGTATGCAGGGGTTCCTAATCCTACTCCTACAACTAACAGGTTGGGATAATGGAATGATTAGTTTGATGGATTAGATGCAAGATAGGGGGTTTTGGATCATAACTACTTCACAAGAACAGACCAATGCCTTATCCCAGGGCAAGGAGTCAACTAGATGTATACATAAGAATGGCTTGCAACTGTAATTCAAGTTTCAAGGGGTTAGAACTGATGCTTGCCTTACAAACATCACCCAAGGATAAGTATTTAACTGTCTCTACTTACAAATTTCCCAGTTGACATACAATCTTCTCCATACCTTAACCTAAAATAATTTAATCCACTCCTTGAATGGAAGTTAGAGATCAAGTATGCAATACATAAATCTGTATTCTAGAATTTGAGAAACCCTTAGCAACCAATTTTAGAAGAAGAGATGCATACAACAAGTGGAAACAGATAGCAAAACACATGCAAGAAGCATTTTTCATATAAAATTGACACTAAAACTGAACATATGTGCAAGATACATCACAGATGCAACACATAAACTCCACAGAGATAAAATAGATAGGAAATGCTCTGTATTTCATTATTTTTCCCCCAAAATTGCCCAAGTCTTCAACAAAAACAACAGAGTAACATAGTTTGCTTTTTATAGCAAAACTGTGTACCCAGCCAAAATTACAACAGTCAACTCAAAAATTGTCAGATATAATGTATCATGAGAAAATGGTGCTCAAAATTGAATGCAGCCAGGAAGCAAAGGAAGAGAGCAAGTGGAATCAGGATCTGAGCCACCGCTCAGAGACATTCATCATCAATCAGGTGGTTGGCCCATCCATCATCGACCCATACCGCTGCATTTCTGCCATTAATGCCTCAGCTACCCGTAGCCTCTTCTGGAATGCAGCAGCGGACACATCTAAAGTTTTTCCCGCTCAAAAATGGGCCGCAGACAAAGAAAACCATCACTCCAGCAAAATTAAAACACAGCCGTCGATCACCTCCCCATCGCTGAGATCTATGGCTCAAAACACCTTTGAAAAGTCACGAACCAATGATATCATGCCACGTAGGCACCTTGATCCTCCATCGTTGACTCTCCGCCTTCACCATTTTGCCTTTTCGCCCTTGTATATGCAAAAAACATATGCATATACAATCACCGTATATACAAGTCAGACCCCAAATTTTATTAGAACAATTTGAGAACCGGTTCAGATCCGGCTTGTATCTTAACCCTTTGTATCTTCGCAATGTATAAACACCACATATATGCATGCCACAGACTTCAAACCATTACACATCGGAATATACCTCCCTTTGAAGTCCGGCTTGTATCTCCTTCATTTGCATCTTTGCTTTGTATATCGCATATACAAACGTGATATACAACCCGCGGACCTAAAAATCTATCTATTGCAGCTTGATTCCTCCTTCGGGTTCGGAATGCATATTTCCTCCTTGTATATTCGATTGTATATTTTGAATGTATATCACATATACATTCTCCTTTGTATATGAGATACAAAGCCCTTTGCATGTGAGGCGGACCCCACCAAATGTGTATCAGCCTTTGCATACAAATAGGGAATCCTATATGTATATTCTGCCATTGTATATTTTTCGCTTGTAACTCCAGCACTTTAGCAAATGCATCTTTGCACATTTGTATGTTTTGCTTGCATCCACAAATATACAAACCTTTAATATACAACTGCAGTATCCTCAACAGAATATTTCGGGAATGTATCTTCTGCTCGTCACTGTAGCAATTGTATATTAGCATGCCCTTGTATATTTTTCAATTCACCTCCACATGCAACCTGATATATTGAGCGGGAATATTCCCAGGAATCTGTGAAAGATTCCCCCTTTGTATATGCATCATTTCAAGCCCGATATGCATGTAAAATGCATACAACTCACTTTTTCAAAGGCCGATTGGGAATTTTGACCTGCCAATGCATATTTTGACCTATATGTATATACAAACACCTTTGTATATACAAAGACACATGCATATGACTGATTTTTTGTATTTTTTAGCACTACATAGGTCAAAAGAGATAGAACTTTTTGGATTTTTTGGGAAGGGGCCTGCATATTTAAATGCTTGAAACCTGAATACTTATGCAGGCACCACTAGCAGCTCGAGCCTAAAACACTAAACATAAATGATTACCAACAGAGACAATGGATGAAGATTATGAATCAAGATCTTGAGTCTATCTTGCTCTTCCTAGGGTTTGTACACCCTTTGCATGATTGGGAGAAGGGTTGAATCCTCCAACATCAAGCTTGGAGATCCTCTGTGCACTTTGCTGATTCGCCTTCTTGTTCATGCAAGTCTTCATTTATCTCATCTCCTTGAGGTGAAGTTTTATGTGTTTATTGATGCAAAGCAAGTTGTTGATCTTCCCTTGATTGAGACATCTAGGGTTTGATTTTATGCATAACACATTGTTAGGTTTGCACATACTTTTGCAAGTCTTTATCTTTGGCTATCATTGAGGTAGAAGTACCAAAGACAGGGCTTGACTGAGGCAAGCTCCTATATAGCCACAACATCTTCCTTCTTTTGTATGTGCAGATCATGTTTTGTAGGTTCTGGTGAAAAGAAGCTACAGGAAGAAGGATATTATGGGTACAGTCATGACAAACTTTTAGATTTTTGGATTCTGAGACTTGCAAGAAATTGGAGTGGGCACCCTAGTCCAACCATGAGTTTATTCCGAGATCTAGAAGCCTTTTAGCAATCTCAGACACCCTATGCAGAAGATTTTCTAGTTTGAAAACTTGCGGGACACTGGAGCGAGTGTCTTATTCCATGCAGCCCTCAAAATCTAGCTACACTATCTCTCAAACCCTCCCTCTACACCTTTGTGATCAGTTTTGCCAATTACTTCATCAGGTTCTGTATATTTTTGATATAAGCCATAATTAGGGTTTTACTTGGTTGAAAGGAAAACACTTGATAAAATATTGATTAGGGCCTTAGGTTTCATAACCACGTGAGTGTAAGGGATAGACAAAGTGATTAGAAGCTTGTTCACAAGGTTGACCTTTGTCCTCCCAATGATTAGCGGTGAAAATGGTAGTATTTAACCTAGTTTGAACAAACTATCATTTTTCACCCTAAACATTTGTGTGAACCCAAACTTTAAATAATTTGCATCCTTGTTAAACTTTAGATTTGATATAATTTGTTGTTCTAAAGCATAATTGGATTGAAAAACCTCTTTAGTGAAATTGCATATGTTAAATTGTGGATTACATTCTTTATCTTTTCACTAAAAGAGTTGAAAATTAGCATTTTATTGTTGAAAGTTGTATTTCATTTGCAAAGGCCATCATTGTGCATTTAAATCTTGGTTCAAATAGAGCATGCTAGAATGTCAGATTATTTTTTGCAAGATTTTCATGCTTATGATGAGCCATTTAGTCATGATGACATTGATATGTTAGATGAAGCCCTTGAGGACTTTATCTTGATTGAACATTCCACTACGACCTCTAAGCCGTCACTATTTCAAAGAGTTGTAAATATGATTTATGTTCCTAAATCTAAAGTAGAGATTGAAAAACCAAAAATTGTGGTCACTCTTTGTGCAAATGTGGTTCAACCATCCTCTAAACCTATGCTTGTGGTTAAAAGTCTTTCATCCTCTTCTCAATCTCCTGATCAGATTTATGATTGTGCAAAACAAATTGCGAAACAAAACTTACAACAAACTAATCATAATGTGGTTGCTCATGCATATAACACTCGAAATAACAAACAAAGTACACAACAAACAAATGTTCTGATATCTTTACCAACTTCTCAACCTATGCTTCCTCAAGCACCTCATTTAACATATAAAGGTGGTAAAGGCTATGATCTTGTAGAGTAGCTTCGCACTACTGTTGCAAAGATATCTCTTTGGGAACTTATACAAACTTCACCTACTTACCATGGAATGCTACAAGAAGCTTTACAAAAGGTGATTGTTCCTCCTGCTATTAAACCAAGCAATGTTGCCGCTTTACTAGATTGTATGCACGCAATGAAAATAGACACCTTATTTCAACAACATGAGTTACCATCTCTCAAGGTTCAGAAGTAGTATGATCCTTTGGTTATCTTTATTACAATCAACAAAAAATTGGTTAAGAGAGTTATGACTGATAATGGGTCAGCCCTTAACATTTGTGGTATTGATTTATTGTATAAGGTTAAATTTGATGTATCTACTATCAAACCAGAGTCATTAATTATCCATGGCTTTAGTAATGTTGGACGAAAATCTATGGGCACCATAAATCTACCTATACAAGTTGGACCTGTGATGGTATCTACCTTGATTCATGTCATGCCTTGTTCTCTATCTTATAACATGATTCTAGGTAGACCTTGGATACATTCATTAGGAGCAGTTCCTTCTACTTTACACCATTCCATTAAGTTTATATTCAAAGGTAAACTGCATACTATCCATTTGGATCCTGAACCTGATAATTATTTGCAATTGGAAGTGCATAAGAATGTTGTTGGTCCTAAGAGTTTAAATAATCTGAAAGCTGAATGGTCAGCCCCTCTTGCCTCTAGAAATGTTAGGCAATAGCCCAATCAATTGAATGCATTTGTTGGTGATGAATGGGGTTCATTAGATTTTACATCTTCCTCCATAGGAGAATATAAACTTAAAAACCCCGTCCCTGAAACATCAAATATTGCATCGATCACATCACATGCTTCGAATGATAAAAATAAGACTTCTTTGGTGACAAATAAGGATAATACTCTAAGTTATACTACTGATTATGAGACTTATGAAGCTCCACCTTTGTTTAAAGAAATGGTCTCTCACTATGGAAGAAGATTTTAAATCCTTTACAAAAATTGTAACTATGTAGGTAATGGTTGTGGCATAAATCAACAAGGAATCAAAGTCCCTATAGAATCTGCTTCACAACATTACTCAAGTGGTATTGGATACAATACTTTTAAGGAATCCAAAGCCCACAAATACCCTACTCTAAATGTGAATACAATATCAACACTTAGTTTGATATTTCCTAAGATGATTGACACCAATTGTCCTCCAGGATCACTTCCATTAGATATGTTTACGGTAGATGAAGCAATAATGGACTTCTTAGGTGCTTATGATGGTATTCCTCATTATCACAATAAAAGTGGCCTACCTTATTGTTTAAATAATGATGCATATTTTGGAAAGACTACTAACACAATAACTGCTACAATAGAGCAAAATGAAGAACTTAAAGAACAATTACAAACCTACAATCCCCCTGACCATAGTACTCTCCTTAACAGAAAGACTATCGATGTTGTTATGGATAAGGATAATCTTGATAAAGTTATCCCTATTGGTTATTGTTTAGATGCAGAAAAAAAAGAAGAAATGGCTAAATTATTGAATGAATTCTCAAAATTGTTTTCTTGGAATTATTTAGACATGCCTAGTATAGATCCTTAGATTGTAACACATAATATTGTGTTGAAACCAGATGTTAAGCCATTCAAACAAAAGATTCGCAAGATGAATCCTAAGATCTAATTTCTTGTTAAAATTGAAATAGAAAAGATCTTACAAGATGGTTTTATTTGACCTATTGATTACTCTCTGTAGATCTGAAATATTGTTTCCATCACTAAACCTGATGGTCATATAAGGATGTGCACAAATTTATGAGATTTAAATTTGGCCTCTTTGAAAGATGACTTTCTGCTCCCTAATATCGATATGATCATTGATTTCATAGTTGGACATGAGTTGCTATCATTTATGGATGCATTTTTAGGATATAATCAAATCCTTATAAATCCTTTTGATCAATATAAAATAGCCTTTATAACACCTTGGGGTACATTTTGTTGGGTAGTCATGCCATTTGGACTTTAGAATGCAGGAGCTACTTACCAATGTGCAATGACTCTTATATTTCATGACCATATGCACAATATTCTAGAAGACAATGTTGATGACATCCTAGCAAAATCTATCCACCATAACGATCATGTCACAAATCTTTGACAAATATTTGAGCACATATGAAAATATAATATGCAATTGAATCCCCGTAAGTGTGTTTTCGGCATAGACAGTTACTTGGGTTTATTGTTTCAAATTGAGGTATAGAAGTTGACATGAAAAAGATAGATGCAATTGTTAATATGCCAATACCTAAGAACATATCTTAGCTTCATAGTTTGCAGGGAAAGATACAGGCCATTCGCTGATTTGTTTCACAACTCACGGATAGGACTCGCCCCTTTACGTAACTACTGAAGAAAGATTCTTGTTTTCAATAATATTCTGAATGTCAAAAAGCCTTCGATGATTTAAAGGATTACTTAGCTCATCCGCTTGTTTTACAACCTGTTGTTTCTGATAAACCATTTCTATTATACATTTTAGCATGTAACAATGCCCTAGCAGCATTGTTAGTACAACATAATGAAGCAAACAAAGAATGCGCTGTCTATTACATCAGTCATACTTTGCTCGATTTTGAAGTGTGATACACAGTCATAGAGAAGCATTGCTTAGCTTTAGTGTTTGCCACACAAAATCTTAGACATTATCTCTTAAATGCTAAAGTACATGTAATGGTAGAATTTGACCCTTTGAAACATCTCTTTGCAAGAACAGACTTGTCAGGTCACCTTGTTAAATGGGTTATGTTATTAATAGAATTTGATCTCAAATTTATTTCACAAAAAGTGATTAAAAGGCAAGCAATAGCTAACCAATTAGCTAGAGCTCCCTCACCCTTTTCTATATAGAATGTTAATTCTTTTCCTGATGAACAAATTTTAACAATCTTTGCAAATGAAAAATGGGAGTTATACTTTAACAGATCAAAATGTCGAACTAGCTCTGGGGCTGGTGTTATCTTGATACCCCCATTGGTAAGCTAATTCCCTTATCTTACAACTTAGATTTCTTATGTACAAACAATATAACTGAATACGAAGCTCTTATTACTGGACTTCATGTAGCCTTGGCTTTGAATATCCAAAATATTACAATATATGGTGATTTTCAGTTAATTGTTAAATAGATAATAGGATCATATCAAACTAAGCACGATAAGTTATTTTAGTATCATGAGTTTGTATTATCTCTATTAAAACAATTCAAATCATATACGATCGCTACCATTCCTAGGAAAGATAACCAGCATGCGGATGTAATGGCAAGTACAACTTCCCTTATATCCCCTGATGGTTCTCTTGAAGAATTTACCTTCATGGTTCATAATCTTAAGACACTGATAATTGAAAGCCCTATAGTTGTGAATTCAAAACTCTGTGGTAATACATACACTGATGAATGGTTCTCCTACATATTCAATTATTTATGCGATGGAACCATTTCAGACTCAACATCTAAGAATGCTCGACTCTGTTTACACAAACTAGAGATTTCGCTAGCTTTAGAAGAAGCTCACTCTGGTGCCTGTGGAGGGCATTTTGGTGGAAAATCATTGGTACAACAATTGTTACGTATGGGGTACTATTGGCAGCATATGGAGGAAAATTCCTTTGCTTACGTCAAGAGATGCCCGCAATGTCAACAACATAAACACCTCATCCATGCTCCTGCTCAAGAGCTTCATTCCCAGGTGTCACCATGGCCATTTTCTATCTGGGGCTTGGATCTTGTAGGTAAAATTTTCCTGCCCTCCTCTCAAGGACATAAGTTTATAATCACTTCTACTGATTATTTTACAAAATGGGTCAAAGCGATCCCTTTGCGATCCATGATCGTTGATGTAATCTATTAATTCATACAAGATAACATAATTTCTTGATTTGGAATACCTTCCTCCTTGCTTTCAGACAATGGGACACCATTTAAGAACAAGGATGTGAAAAAGTTCCTCAAAAAATATCATATACAAAATCGCTTATCTACGCCTTATTACCCTCAATCAAACAGCCAAGCAGAAGCTTCAAACAAGGTTATTAGACAAATTCTAAGGAAAACTATTAATAAACATCAAAAAGATTGGCATATGAAATTATCCTATGCACTATGGGCTTATAGAACAAGTATTTGAACAACTACTGGTAGCACACTGTATAATCTTGTCTATGGCGCAGATGCGATAATGCCCTTGAAGTTAGAAATTCCTTCTTTGTGAATCTCCCTAAGAGATATCATGGATGATGACATAGAATGAGAGAAAAAATTACAGGAACTTGAGATGCTTGATGAAAGACGTATTAACGCTCTTGAACATCTCAAGGCTTATCAAAAAGGAATACAACAAGCCTATAATGCACAAGTCATACAACATTCATTTAATGTTGGGGACTTGGTTCTATATGAAAATCAATGCAACATAAATGCACCGCCTGGTGAAAAAGGTAAGTTCAGCCCTAATTGGCTTGGACCATACATAATCACTGAAACCTTTGGATCTGGAGCATATAAATTAGCCGATGAGCAAGGTATGCTGCTTAAAGAACCTATTAATGCCACACACCTCAAAAGATTTAATGCTTAAAGATTTAATTCAAAATGTTTATAAGCTAATTTAGTACATAGATTAGCTTCAATTTTGACAAGATAGTATTGTTTTTGTCTTAATTCATTTGGCATTATATCTTTGTTCAGTTGATCATTGTTGTATCATGTTTAAGTAATAATTGCTTAGATCACTTTTGTATTAACTGTATATAGCATGGAAGTTAAAAAGTTATGTGTAAGATAATTAATCATTGTATGGGTTACTACATGTTCTTTTTAGAATTGTTAGTATATCACAATAGCATTAATTATAGCATTTAGACATCATCACTAGTTGCATTTTTACAAAAAATCACATGTGATAGATCAAAAGCCATTACACATAAATCAAGAAGAAATAATCATATATATATATATATATATATCTTAGTTTTATGTATACATTCGAGTCAACTATCCCTAAAAACAAAATGGGATGTCGTAGTGCCTAAAGTCTATGAATCACATAGTTGATCCTCGATCACCAGTACCCTCAGGCCCTCATGGTATGCGAGTTACAGAATCTTGACCATACGTGGCTACGGATCGCGAATGATTCCTAGAGACACTTCACGATCGTAACCCCCTGATCTCACCTCTCATCTCCATCATCTGCTCATGTGCCTCCCGGTACATCCTCTAGTACTAGTCTCTCTCAGCCTAAACCTTCTCTCTATTAGCTCTTGCCTGCTGGACCTCCCGCAGTAAGAAGTCACTGACATTTGGCTCTCCCTCCGATGTAGGAACTACTATTGCCTACTCTCGCTGTGCCCTGAGCTCAGCCTTGGCACGCTTAGCTCTCTATCGAAACTCCTCTCTCTCTCATCCAGACTACTCTAGTATGGCCTTTGTGGTAGTCTTATATCTGATGAAAGGCATAAAAATCTTAGCATGCCACCTAGCGGATGATCGTGGCAAATCACCTGCCCGCACCTGCTGCTCTGAGGCATCTGTTGGTATGATGTCTCCTATGACGTGACTCACAAAGTCTCGCCATGCATCTATCCCAACTGCAAAATAGAGGATGAGATAGATGTTAGAATCCCATATAAATATCACAAACAATAAACTATATAACACATAAAATAATAAATCCAACCTTACCTAGATCTCCGTTTCGCCAGGATAGGTCTCAGATCACCGATGGTGTGATGAGCTGCCCTATCTGATCTCTAGTTGGGGGCATAGGCCTACTACTCTCCCCTCACTCTGTCTAACTAGGTCTCACCTCATCTGCAGGAGTAGGACCACAAGCCTTGGACCGCGGTCTCGACTTGATCTCCTCATTAGTGTTTGCCTCCTAGTGGCTCTGTCATGATCTCACTCTGAAGACATACTGTGATGGGACCTCCTCAGACTCATCCTCATCCTCCTCCAAACACTCCTCACGATCATAGTATCCCGCGAAGTCACTGACATCATCCTCCACCCCTCTGTCACCCACATGACCAGCCCAAGGTTGGGCATCTCCTATAGGATGCCCAAGTGGAAGGATAGGTGTAGGTCGTGCTGTGTGCCACCAAGTCTGATATGCTCGGGTACACCCAACTTCATCTATGCTCAATACCAGCTTTACATCCTCAGGACCCTTGTCATCACTAAGTGGTACATCTGCTATAGTCAACCGTCAGACAGTATTGTCTCTGACTACACTCTAGGCTACACATGCATAGCTCAAACGAATTGCAAGAACATCATGTACCTGTCTGAACTGTCATGCCATCCTATGAAAGTAAAACCAAGATACAACATGATCAATGCAACCAGTCATCAGTTGATCCCTCTACATCTGAGCTAGTTGCTTCTACTCACCAGGCCATTTGATGTAGCCGCGATATGGTCTCCAAATGATCTCACCAGGTTGTAATCTATCAAATACTACTCTCCAGTATAATAGGTTATCGTGCCTCCAACACCTGACTAATAGGTAGGCATAGACAGGTGGATGGGTGAATGTTACCTCTGTGGGATAACCCACTGGTCATGTGCACCTGATGTTCTCAAAGGCCCAAACCTGTAGTAGTGTGCAGACCATCAGACTCTGCATCTTGTTGGACATATCACCCTAAGTCACGATATAGGTGTGCATGCATACTGCACCTTGATAGTTTGATGTTCCTCAATCGCTTTGATAGTGTGAACGAGACCCCCATGAAGGTGAGTGCCTCATCCATCTGGTGCAATAGCTAGTGAGACCATGACAATCATGATCCTCCGTAGTAAGGGAATGTCTCTACATCCCTACTCTAGTAAACGGAGCTGAATGTGTCCTCGCTCTGCCTATGAAACAATGTGACCCAAACAATATAACTAACTCTCACGAGTATACTCCACTGAGTGATGTCCAACACCCTCACTATCTCTCCTCGGATCGGCAGTTGAAGGATCCTAAATACATCCTCCAATGTGATGGTAATCTCGCTTGTCGATAAATGGAATGTGGATGTATCTGCATCCCATGTCTCCATCAGTGCCATAATCATCACGCAGTGGAATTTGATTGTGGGCATCTCAAACACCCACCATAGGCCCACCATCTATAAATGCTCTCTCTCTCTGCGGTAGTCAAAGCGCTAGCACGCTCTCGTAGAAGTGCCATCAACTGACTGCCTATGTGCTCACGCATCTCAGGAACATCTAGCAGATCGAAAAGAAAGCAAGACTATCAGAATCCTTGTTAGAAACCAAAATAAGCTAACACGAACTAAGTAGAATGCCTGTGCCTACGCCCGGTGTCCTCTGTGGACCAAGGTGCCCCAGGAAGACTAGGGTGCCCCAGAGGGACACTAGCACCCTTGTGTGACTAGGGCACCCCCAGAGGACTCTAGTGCCCTAGGTGGACCCAGGCACCCCTATTTGGAAACCTTGTCCACCTTCCCCTCTTGGCACAGACATCGATAAATGTGAAAATGAAAGATGACAGAAGGATGGAATCAGGACCCTCCCTAGCCTGGAAGCGTCTCTCCGCCACTCGGGCTCGGAGCATCTCCAGTCATGGTGGATGGTATGGACATCAGCTCGGCATGGTTGTTCTCCTCTTCTCCTTCTCTCTCTCTCTCTCTACAAGGATAAGAAACAAAGAATGAGTTAAGTGATAAGTGACAACTCCCTTTTACATAAAGTAAGTGAGTGAGAAATCCTATCCCTAACTAGGTGCAAAAGTGCACTGTTTCACTCTTGAGCTGTTGAACTCTGATTTTAGTGTCGTTTGTTACATTGGAATCTTGGTTCAACTCTTTTTCTTTGCCAATGTGGCATTTGACCATTGTATGACCCTCACAACACATTTTCCCTTGAAATCGACGCGTGGATATCTCCTTGTTTCTACTCTCAGACTAAGCAAGCAGAAACAAGGGGGGCATATATCCCCCTCGATTTCCTCCCTACCTCATTGCTCAACCTCCTTAGCATTTTTGATACTAACTCATTGGTGGTGGTTGCAGCTTGATTTGATTTTGATTTTTCTAACAAGTGTTCCTTTGCAGGATGCGGTTCCTAACTTTATGGTCTTGCAGGATTGCAAACTTGGGGGGCTCCTTCCTTCTCGACGACAACACTTTGGCTTCCTCTACAATATCCTTTTGGGTATCCTTTTAATGATTGATGCATTTTACTTTCCTTTAGTTGCATATGCACGTAGTGTCATATGGCCACTAAAGTGGGGGCTAAATGTAACATCAGAAATTGTCCTCCTATATGGAATGGTACAATTTCCCTTGATTTAACTCGTCACTCTTGGTGACCTCTCAACCTTTTCTTTTTCTGCCTTCCTGAAACCCTAATTGACTAGGTCTAGGAGCAGTCTATTCACTTTTTGAGGTAACTTATTGATAAAACTCAGAAAGAGATTTGAAACTTGGGTCCTAGGATCCTCAAAAATGCTGATCTGAGTTGAAATTGGGGGCTAGGACTTGGGCACCCGCGCCCTAGTCCTCCCCCATTTCATGAGATTTTGAATTTTGGTAGGGTTTCGGTTCCCACCGAGTGCCTCAGGATTCTGTTTTCAAATTCTCAGTTTTCACGTGATATCAAGACGTTATTTTGAAATTTGAATTCCCTAAAGCTAGATATAAAAATACATTTACAAACCATTTTATCACACACAATTCTTATGCAAGCTTGATGTCAAAACTCTGCTGCAATTGCCATTAAAGATCAGTGACTTGTTGAAGATCTTCAAAGTATTCTTTATTTGCTATCTTGGAGACAATGGATGAAGATTAGGAATCAAGATCTTTTGTCTATCTTGCTCTTCCTAGGGTTTGTACACCCTTTACATGATCAGGAGAATGGTTGAAGCCTCCAACAACAAGCTTGGAGATCCTTCGTGGACATTGCTGATTTGACTTCTTATTCATGCAAGTCTTCATTTATCTCATCTCCTTGAGGTGAAGTTGTATGTGTTTATTGATGTAAAGCAATTTGTTGATCTTCCCTTGATTGAGACATCTAGGGTTTGATTTTATGCATAACACATTGTTAGGTTTGCACAAACTTCTACAAATCTTTATCTCTAGCTATCGATGAGGTAGAAGTATCAAAGACGGGGCTTCACTAAGGCAAGCTCCTATATAGGCGCACCATCTTCCTTCTTTTGTATGTGCAAATCATGTTTTGTAGTTTCCTATGTAAAGAAGCTATAGTAAGAAGGATATTGCGGGTATAGTCATAATAGACTTTCTTATTTTTGGATTCCGAGACTTGCAGGACATTGGAGTGGGCGCCCTAATCCAACTTGCGAGACATTGGAGAGGGCGCCCTAGTCCATGCAACCCTCAATATCTGGGTACACTATCTCTAAAACCCTCCCTCTGGACCTCTGTGATCAGTTTTGCCAATTACTTCATTAGTTTCTGTATATTTTTTATATAAGGCATATTTAGGGTTTTACTTGGTTGAAAGGAAAACACTTGATAAAACTTGATTAGGGCCTTAGGTTTCATTACCACGTGAGCATAAGGGACAGACAAAGTGATTAGAAGCTTGTTCACAAGCTTGGCCTTTGTCCTCCCAATGCTTAGAGGTGGAAATGGTAGTATTTAACCTAGTTTAAACAAACTATCATTTTTCACCCTAAACATAAAGAAGGCACACAAAGTTCATCATTGAAAGTACCTTCACTAATATCAATCATTCCCTTCTCAATTACATGAACATATATGTGTTATTACCCATCAAGATAGGTGGCACATCACTCAAATAAAAAAAACATATCCTTGGAAGAAGTCATATGATGAGAAGCACTTGAATCAAGAAGGCATTTACCTAATGTAGAACATGTACTTGGACAAAGTGCTTTACCTTTATGTTTGTGTTCCTTAACTTTTCTTGTATGCCCTGATTCAAAAAGTTCTGGCTATGTAGATGTTGAAGGAGTAGAAGAAAAATCAAGAGATGGAAGATTGTTCTTTTGAAAAAATTGCATCAACATGTCAATCTGTTTCTTAAAACAATTATGTTCATCATGCCCTGATTTCTTACAATAAGCACATGCATGTTGACTCCAAGTTACATAGTTATAAGGTGTTAACAATGGAACCATTGATTTATCCATTATGTAGAGGAAAATAAGAGAGCACAAGAAAGTATATCAAATAATAAACTCAACCAACACTTTAATTAAAGCCCCCCCAAACCAAAACAACCACCAATTTCAACTCTCTTTCCAATCGATGAGTGATATGTACCCAAAGAGCTTCAAACTCAAAATATGTTGTCCAAAGAAAAATCTAGAAAAATGGCATGAACATAACTGTAGAGTACAAAAATACCTTTCCAACGCTTATAAAAAGTTGAAATTCTGATAAAGTGGGTGCAAGTTGTGAGCTCGGGAGTGAAAAATGCAAGATCTAGCTTCGAACAACTATATCAGGTACTTGTAGAAAAATCATAGAAAAATACCTATACCAATGCAAAGTTCTTGGAACCAGATTTTTGTTGATATCTCATTTGCTAATTTTCAATATCGTAGCAAAAAAGTTATGGCTCCCGGAAAAAAATTACCCTATTAGGGCTAGAAGGTAGCCAAAGAGGGCCCTGGCACTAATGCCATTGCTTATGTAGTGCTAATGTCAGAAGTGATAATGGAATATTCTCTTTAGGGCAAGAAATTGCTGATTTAGGCTAAACTACCTCTACAAGGTGAGAAACCACTGATTTAGGCCAAAACCACTTACTAGAAGTCTAAAACCACATGTTATTTTCTGAAACCACATGTGGAATAGAAACCACCAGAAAGAGGAAAACAACTGCTGATAGAAAGGCAAAAACCACCTATGAAAATGCCTGTTCCATGAGTGATAGTGGTTTTAAGGGGAATATTACCTAAAATTTATGCTGGACTGAGTTATATCAGCCACTAGTTTTGTTTGTTAAATCTACAGAAGTTAGAAAAAATATTTGACAAGGCCTGAAGGCTTGTTAGGGGGTATTAACTCCTACCACACTAGTCGGTGGGGGGTTTCCTCAGCCACATGGGTGCCCGCAGCGGCCTGTGTGCCATGGCCTACCTATGGGTATAGGCCCACATGGCTAGGTCTACCACCATTTGACTAATAATGACATTGATGCCAGGCCTGCACAAGCAATGGTACCTGCAAAATATTCTATAGAATATTTCGTATGACTGATTTGCAAAAAAAATTGCCTTTCGTTTCAACTTTGTCTAATTTGGTCAATTTAATAGTCAATCTATAGGTTTCTGGGCATTTTGAATGCAATGGTAGGGTCTTATTTTGCCCAAACTGCCCCAACATTATAGCTATGTCCCAGATTGGGTAACCACTCCCTAAATCAAACACGTCATAGATTTGGCCTCTAGTATCTGATCTAGATGAAACAAAAGGCGATCTTGACTATCTAAGACCTCTTAAATGCAATGGTGTGATCATATTTGCAGTAGCATGCTGTGAAATGAACCTACAATATAAGGCACAAAGAGGAAACCCTCGAAAATTTGGTATTTCCATCAAGTTTTTTTGATCCTCCAAGTTATCATTTGATGCAAGAGAAGAGCATACTCAACTATCAAGATCCACTATGAATTTACACTCAAATCTCTCAAAAATTTGGCTAACAAGAATAGATTCCACCTAGAGAGATCTGATGCCATGTAAGAGTTGTCTATGATAGGAGCTGTGCCCAAGATCTAAGACTTCATGAAAGCACAAGAGAGACAATGAGAGAATAATTCTATTCTATCAATGAATGCAAAATTGTTCATCTTACAATGCACATGAAGCCTTTCTTATAAAGGCAAGGATGAGAGCTATGATGTAGTTATGTGACAAGTATCTTAAACCTATAACATGAAACAACTAGAGTACATGTGTAGGATAAGAGAACTATAAGACAACTATCAACACCTAGCAACAACTAGACACAACTACAACAACTAGAAACAACTAGAAACATCTAGTAAACTCACTAAGTCAACTTAACATGTAAATTGTGTGTGAGAATATGAATTATTCTCATAACAAGGGAAACTAGATAGGAAATATACCTATTCACACTAACAAAGGGATTGTTATGTTGGGAGGAGAGCTTCTCCATTTAGGGTTAAGAACCTCCCATGTGTGGGGTTGAAAGAGGTGATGACCATCCCTTGAGGAAACATACATTTCTTGTGAAATATTTTTTTTGCATTGGTTGCTTTATATATTTTCATGAAATAGAAAAATATGCATTCCCTATGAAGGAATTTTGGCATTGAGTGCCATAAGTATTTTTATGTGATATTATGTTGGAGGTGTTGTGTGGGGGTTTTGTTGTGATTATAGATATGAGAGGATATTGGGTGGTGTTGGAGGAATTTTGGTAATGGGGAGTTTTGTTATGAGTTGATATTTGATGGAGTTATGTCATGTCCCATGAAATGTTCCATCTTTTTACATTGCTGGTTGACTAAGATCAGTTCTAAGTGTAGCACTTCATATTAATAAAAAGGATATGATTTGGAAGATAAAGTGTGGTTAACATATATGAAGCATTAGTGAGTTTGAATAAGACTAGAGGCTTTGGGAATAAGACAAATGATTTGTTAATGATATACCATGTGATGTAAGGGATATATGTGACTTTGGGAAGAAGTGTGAATTGTTTAAGGAGGAGTGATTTCCTTTAAGACAACAATTAAATGTGAAATGAAGTGACTAATAGATGTTACGAGATAAGAAAAGAATTGTTATGAGATATGATTTAAAAGACAAGCTTTAGATAAGAGACAAGGTGATACAATTTATTAAAGGCAGTGATCAATGTCATATATATTATGAAGACCATATTATGAAGTAATGTGATTCCTAGAATGACAAAAGTCTTACTTAAAAATACAAGATAGCGATAAATGAGTGAAAGGTTGTGATCATTCTTGAAAGGGTGTGATATGTTGTTAATGTTGGTTCCCAAAATAACTCCAACCCAAAAATCTAAAATGTTCCTAAACACCCAGGCTAGGGATTGTCATCAAGGTGAAAGGAAGAGGTTTATCTACAAGTAAAGGAGAATTTTGGCCAACTATAGGAGATGGGTAAGCTCCTCTGCTCTTTCAGCTCAGCTTAAACTTTGGAGGGATATTCCAAGGGGTATTATACTAGAATAGGTATTAAAATAAAACTAGATGAACACTTAAAAATGTAACAACCAAACCCAGATTACTTCCTCAGTCAAAAATATGTCATTGAACTAAGAAAAGCTAGTTGTTGTATGACCCCTATATAGTTGATAAATGCAATCCTACACAATGAGGGTGCATAAAGACTACTACTTCTTCTAAAAGTAAGATGTAAAGTTTTTTCTTTGAAGATGGGTGATCTAAGGCTACTCATACCAGTGCCTATCCATTGAGCTATAGAGTCTAATGTAAAATAGAGGAAAACAATCACATAAAAGTGTATAATTGCCTACTTTACGAATCAAATGCAAAGAAATCACTACAAGATAATTACTGAAAATACTTAAGAATCACACACTATACCATGTTTTTCCCTATGCAATACTGAAATGATCATTCACAAAGCTTGGTAATGAACTAGGAATTGTCACATTCATCAAATCAATGCTTACAATCATACCACAAAATGTGGTAAAAGAAAATTGGAACTCTGATTACAGTTTACATGGAGAAAGACAATAATCTAATACAAAGATTTAAATTGTATTACATACACTTCATGACTGATTCATGCATAAACATATCCTACATAATATCCTTTCTAATCTACCTCTTGGAGCTCACAACCCTATTGAGAAATTCCAAAATGACCAACCCTTATCACTCATTACAGCCATGCATATATAGAAATTCATTGCACTCATCCCAGCGTAGAACCCAATCAAATGAGTATACACCATGCTATATTAAATTAATGCCCAAAAATGTCAGAAGATTTGCACGTTGGGATTATAAACCCATGCTCTGTCATCTCTGCAAACAATCAGAAAAAGATTGCTTGCACTCTAATTGTACTCTGAGAAATAAAGAGGGAAGCTTCTTATCCTTCCGTGCCACCTGCAACATCTGACTTATCTAATTTGTCCTTTATGTATTGAAGCATTTCACTATTTGAACAACTTGCACAATTCTGACTAGCAACTCATTAATGCTAAGTACAAATCTGCATTTATATACCTACAATCATAGCATACATTAAAGGAATTACCCATTTCAAGCATATATCGCATTTTGAATACGTTTTCCTAATTTTTAGTTTTAAGCCATATGATCGCTAACTATACCATTCTACATTTTCTGTGTTTAATGGCCTATTCTTTTCAATTTTTGTATTTCCTATTTTCCATTATCTTTCTTTACCATCCATAGAACAATTTTGCCTTTTCTGCAAAAATGTGTTTTTCCAAACTGGTCTTGTTGCTTGGTTTTCCTCTTTCCTCTTTTCATTTAGTCAGCAAAAGTAACTTTCTCTAAACTTTTCTCCTCGCTCTCCTTGTCACTTTAGCAGCTATATTAGTAATTTTACAATTTTTAGAACTTTACCCTCACTTGCCACTTATTTGCCTTTATTGGAAAATCTTTGATTTGAGGAACCAAGGCCACTTTGCGTCTATCGAGAAAATTTGACAATTCTGAACTTGGTCATTTTTATGCCTTATCGACAAAATTTACCTTTGCTAAACTTCAAGCTATTTTGCCTTTTTATTTACCTTATTAGTAAATGTCAACTTTTCAGAATCTGGCTGGTCTATTCCTTGTGTTGGCAAAAACATGTTTTCACAAACTGAGCATATTGCTCCTATTTCCATCTTTGTTGACAAAGTTGAACTTTTATGAACTTTGCCTTGTTTTTCATTTTTCCCATCTCTTACTCTGTTGACCAAATGAGCTATTGACAAATTTGAACAATCCTGAGCTAGTTCCTCAGTTCAGCCATCCATCAGTTTGCTGACAAAACAACATTTTATGACTTAAGCCTCAGTCAATTTTTCCCTTATTGGAAAAATGCAAACTTTTTAAACCTGGCCTTCATTCTTTATGTTGCACCCTTTGTCAGAAAATTAGCCATCAAGAAAACTCCCTATCAATGAACCATCAGGTTCTTGAACTTTTATTTTCACTGATAGAAGAGCACTTTTTTCTTTACTTTGCCACAACATTCTCCCTTTGCCCTTCAATCGGTGAACACACATATTGACGAATCGGCAGAAAATAGAACTTGTAAAAATGTTCTAAAGTTAGAACTATTGTCTAGTTGTTGACAATAAGGAAAAACACAAAAAAAATTCTAATGGAGAAACCATCTTTTAACTAAGGAAAAGTATATTAAACACCAAACTTTGAACCAACACAACTTTTTCATATTAAGGAGTTTTGAGGTAGTTCAAAAGGCAAAGTTGCTCAGAATTGAATTCTATATCCAATGGTGACCTTGGCTAAGCAATTTTCACATGATTTTTTAATTTTTGGGGAAAAATGGATACAATGGGAATATAAATTTTGAAGGTGCCAACACTGGCTCTGGTTGGGGACGTGTTACAAGAAGTGTCACAACGAGAATTCAGATCTCCAAGAAAACTAGAAAGACACAAAACACAACAAAAAGGCACAAGGGAAACAACACACATAGATGTATTTACAACCACACATATATACAAGGCAAAATATAGTCATAAACATTAGAGCACATAACACTATTTGACTGTATTAAAAAATTAGGGGAAACACTTACTCAAGAAAACTAAAGCTTCATAATGTACCATGAATGGGTAGCTCCAACAATTCTCCCTCCATATTTCTAATGTAATATGTATCTTGTCTAGATTTTTCATCAATCTAGTATAGGCCTAGCCACAAAGGCTCAAACTTGCCATGTTTACCCTTGTCTTCTGTCTTGTATTCCATAGGAGAACCAAATCACCAATTTGAAAGCTCCTTTTTACTATTTTCTTATTGAACAAATATTTGGCCTTTTGTTGTTGCTGTTGGTTTTTTATCATGTACCAACCTTCTAGCCTCATCTAACACAACCAAATCATGCATCTTGAGAGTTAAGGCATCACCCCCATCCTCATTGTTTTGTTGTAGCAACTGATATATAGGCATCTCCAATGACATTGGAATTTTTGCCTCTACTCCATATACCAACTCAAATGGACTCCTTCCAATGGATTTATTGAATGTTACCGTATCAACCCATAGAGGATACTTTAGTTTATCATTCCACCTTTTCTTATTTTGATCCAATGTCTTCTTTATAATCTTCATGAGACTCTTATTGCTGGACTCAACATGTCCATTACTCTAGGGATGATACATGGTGAAGAATGAATCAACTTAACTCCAATTTGGAATACATATTAGCAATATCTTAAGATCTAAAGTACATAGCATTATATGTAACAATTCTTGATGACACTCCAAATCTAGGGTTATTATATTGCTCATATGAAAATCAATTACCACCTTAGATGTGGCATTGCAAGTGGGGATATCCTCAACCCACTTGATGAAATAATCAGTGGCCACAAGGATCCACTTAAATCCATTGCTAAATTTCTTCTGAATTTCTCCTATAAAGTCAATACCCCATTGTTGAAATGGTGCTTCAACTGTGACTACATAAGAGGCAATGCTCCAACAAATTTCATCTTACTTGAAAAATATTGGAAAGCATCACATTTTCTGACTTGATTGGAAACATCTTTGAAAAGGTTTTGACACCAAAAGCCTACTCTAATGATTTTATGTGCTATGTTTTTGGCATGGAAATACCCACCACATATTCCTTGATGGTATTCATCAACAATAGCCTCTACTTGTTGGTTTAGATATTTTAATAGCGGCCCTTCCTGGTTTCTCCACATCCGCACTCCTTGAATCAAGAAATACCTCTGGGAGTGAATTTTAAGGGTCCTCTGCTATGTGATAGTCATGCCTAGAGGACAATGCATGTTCACAAGATTAAAAAAAAATTATACCATGGATTGTCAACTAATGAACAATGAGGAGCTACATCATTTTCCTTGATTTCATTTACCTCTGTTGCTTCAAGATTTCAATTTACCATCAACTTGGCTAAGCCTTGGCCTCTTACCAACTTAGTGACTTGTGTGTCCATATCATATTCTTGGATTCTATTAATCCATCTGCACCTCTTACTTAAAGCCTCTTGTTGCATGAATATATCTTTCACTGTTGTGTGTGGCACATATGCAATACTCTTGGCCCTTGTGAAATAGGATCTAATTTTTTTTGTAGCCTTGACCAATGCATAGGCGAGCTTCTTCATAATGGAGTGATTTAATTCAGCAGCGTGTAAATATTTACTAAAAAATCCTATGGGTTAATCATATCCATCTTTATTCTTTTGTAGTAACACAATAGCAACTGTGTAAAATGAAGCGAAGGAAAAGAGCTCTAAAGGCTTGGAATAGTTTGGACTTACCAGGACTAGTGCATTTTTTAGAGCCTCTTTTATATCAAGAAAGGCTTCAACTGATTCCTTGTCCCACAAGACATATTGTCCCTCTTTAAGCATCTTGGAAATAGATTTTGTCTTCTCAGCAAAGTTAGGTATAAATCTCCTTACAAAATTAATTTGACCAAGGAAGGACTGAATAACTTTGATTGTTTTAGGCTGGGCAATAATGTCAATGGCCTTAATCCTATCTGGATCAATTCTAACTCCCTCTTTTGACATAATGTGTCCCAATAGCTTTGTAATGCCCCGCCATGTAACCCTAGAGAAAAGTTCAACTAAAGCAATAAAAAGGCAAAAAAGAATTCTTTTATAAAGAAATAACAATAACAAAATCTAACATAATCTAATTGTATCAAGTTAAACTAACATCTCTAGGGATTACATAGCTGCATTATTGATACAACACAATATTCAACAACATACATAACTTATTCAAATAAATTAAAGAGTCAACTAACAAAATTTGTTACATCATTAGATAGATACATCATCCTTTCGATAATAATTACAAGTACAAATAGGGTATTCTACAAAAGGAGTTACATAATTTCAATGATACATAAGCTCTTTCCTGAATACATCAATTTACAAAATGATCTCCATTGATACAAAAATCTAGGTGCAAGTAGTGTTACCACCTGCATGAGCAGTCTGATTTCAAGCATTTAAATATGCAGGCCCCTTCCCAAAAATTCTAACACTTTCGACCCTTGCAGTTGTAAAAAATGCAAAAAATTAGTTAAGGTGTAGGTGTCTTTGTATATACAAGGGTTTTTTGTATATACATACTGGTGAAATATGCATTGGCAGGTGTAAAATCTCCATCGCCCTTTGAAAAAACTAGTTAGATGCATTTCTGAGTGCATATCAGGCTTGAAATGATGCATATACAAAGGGGGAATCTTTCATAGATTCCTAGAATATTCCCACTTTGTATATCAGGTTGTATGTGGAGGTGAATTGAAAAACATACAAAGGTGTAAATATGCATTTGCTACAGTGGCGAGGGGGAGATACATGCGGCGGGGTCCACAGACATGCAAAGGTCTTTGTATCTTCGAGATATAAGTGAATTATATGATGGGCCTTGTATATTCTGCAACATACAAAGCAGAAAAGATGCAATTGGTAAGGCCCGTGACATGCAAAGTGAATAGTGCAGCGAAGGTGCATTCCTGGAATATTCTGTATCAAAGGGTTTGTACATTGTGTTGTATGTTTAAATATGCAAGGGAAAGATACAACACAGATTTTAAAGGGATGTTCTGATCTAGCAAAAGAAGTGTTGAAGTCCACAGCATGTATATCTGGCGCTTGTATGTTTGACATACAAGCCGATATACATTGAAGGGATATGCATTCCGGACCTAATGGAGATTTCAAGCTGCTGCAAAAACATTTGGGGTCTGCCTTGCATATTAGCTGTTGTCTGTATATGCACATATACAAGGAAGTATGCAGGGAAAAAGGATACAAGGTGGACCCGATTGAAATTTCCAATTTGCTCTATAACAGTTTGGGGTCCGCCTTGTATGATGAACAGTTGTACGTATATGCTTTGCATATACAAGGATTTGAGAGGCAAAAGGAAGGCAGTTGTATATGCATTTGTTTGTGCATATACAAGGGCAAAAATGGCAAAATGAAGGTGGAAAGTCAGCGATGGAGGATCAAGGTGTCTACGTGGCATGATATTACTGGTTGGTGACTTTTTAAGGTATTTTGGAGCCATTTATCTCAGTGATGGAATCAAAATCGATGGCTATCTTTCAATTTCCCTGCAGCGATGGGTTTTCTTTGTGTGTAGGCACATTTTGGGCAAGGAAATCTTCAAATGCATCTGCTGTTACCTCCCATGGGTAGATGAAGCATTGATGGCAAAATTTAGAGGGATGACCGATGGAGTTGACGGGTTAACCACCCGATTGAAGAGAAAATCCCTGGGCAGCGGTGCAGATCCCGATCTCACCTTCTTTGTCCTCTATTTCCCATCTGTTGCATTCAATTTTTGAGCGCCATTTCTCATGCATTGTATCTGGCAAATTTTTGATTAGTCTTGTAATTAATTTTGTTGAGTACACAGTTTTGATATAAAATGCAAACTGTGTCATTCATTCATGTTGGTCAAAGACTTAGGCAATTTTGGGGGAAAATAATGAAAAATGGGGCATGACCTTGGTTGTTCTATCTCTTTCGAGTTTATGAGTTGCATATGTAATGTATCTTGCACATATATTCAGTTTCTTGTCATTGTATATGAAAAATGCATTATTGCATGTGTCTAGCTATCACTCTCCCTTCTTTTGAATCTGGTTGCTAAGGGTTTCTCAGATTCTAGGGTATAGCTTTGCTGTATCACATGCTTGATCTGTGACTTCCATTCAGGGAGTGGATTAAATTGTTTTAAGTGAAGTATGGAGAAAGTTGTATGTCAGCAGGGATATCTGTAAGCATTGGAACTGGTAAACCCTTTGCTGATTCAGAGAAAATAACTAACAGAAATTGGCGACTCTGCTGGGGAGAGAAAGAGTTAAATTATGTGAAAAGTGAATTCATTGCAGCAAGATCCAAAAATGACCATGTGGTGCTCTGCTGGTGTGGTGAATCCAGAAAATAAAATGGCCTTGTTGATATATTGTCCTCTTTGTGAGAGGTGGTGACTTTGTTGATTGAACCTATCAAAGCTACAACATATTTCCAGGTATTCCATTCTTTTAAAAATGATGAGTTTAGAACAGCAATCTTGGGTATGCTCTCAAAGGAGCCCATTTTTTATTGAAAGTTATAAAGCCCTAAATTTCACAGGAATAGGTGGTTACCCAAATGCTATTCCAAATAAAATTAGAAGATGTTTGCCAAAATATAGTGGATCAGTTTCTGAATCGGCAAACAAACATCTGCAAAAATTTTGTAACTTAATAGAAGACTATGAGGTAGAGGATGAAGATGTTGTAATGAGACTCTTTGTTTAGTCATTAGAAGATGATGCTAGGGTTTGGTTTTTAGACTTGCCTGTACTTTCAGTTTCTTCATGGATAGATTTAGAAATTGCATTCCTAGTGCAATTTGGTGAAAGATTTGATTTAGCCTCATTAATAATACACTTCATGAATATTCAAAAGGAAGATGAGGAGCTAGTTCTAGCCTTTAATCTAAGTTTTATTAAGTTGCTCAAGCAGATCCCTGAATACATGAGACTGAATAATGCATTGTGCTTAGCAATTTATTTGGCTGCATTTGATGAAGAAATGAGCTATTTATTGAGAGATAAAGAACCAACCACACTTCACCAGGCTTACCAATTTGCTATGGATATTGAAAACAATGAGAAATATGGAATGCTAGTAGGTTTTGTGGCCGCAAGTTGTAAAAACAGTTATCAAACTGAATATATTTCTATTGTTCCAGTGTGTTCATTGATAAATGACTGTGTAGACAGAAATATATTTTAGAATAATGTGTGTAGTCATGATGTGATACATGAAGAAAATGTTGTAGAAGATGTAGGCACATCCTATAACGATGAAAACAAAGATTGTTATCAGCCTCTAGAAGAGAAGCTTGTAGACACAAAATGTCCTTCAACTGATCAAACAAAAGATATACATGAAGTTGTGTCTTACAGTGATAGGCATATCCTAGATATTCCTAAATGTTTATACAAGGTGGATATACAAAGCTTCACTCTGAATGTAAAAGATACAGTTTCAAGGGATGGTAGTGATATGATAATGATTGTCAGCATTCAGATGCATATGTGAGCCTTTCAAATGATGAAATATATATGGATGCTAAATATGAGTGTTTCCTTGAAGATTCTGACCACCTTCACAGTGCAGAGGTTGAAAAATTCAATTTTGATTATCAAGGCATTGGTGAAGAGGAAAAATAGGGTCACTGTTCAGAGGTGAATGGACAAGTTGTAGATGTGTGTGCTCATACAGTTGGGAATAGTGCTGGTTGCAGGGGTAACTATGAGGGTTTTGACTTAGGGCTGCATTCTGAAGTATTTCTGCCTTCTTTTGAGACATTCCAGGTGGACATAAATGATAAAATTGCTGAGTACAATGATGATGAATATTTGTATACTTATAAAGATAAATTTGATTATGAGATGTTGCTTGTGCCTGAATATTGTATGTTTGATATAGAGGAGCTTTTATTTTTTGAAGAAAAGCAAAGTTCTGATGTGGATTCATTTGTTTCATGTGAGTCTGTCATTCTTCCAAGCAACATCAGTGACTCATATGATGATGACATTCTACAACTCATGATAATGTACGCTGATGAGGCTTGTTGTAGATTTGTCAATGAAAAAGAAAGGTGCAGCAGCACAAACAATTGGAATGTTGAGTGCTGCAAGTGGTTAAATGCTTTTAGGCTTCATTTGAAGAAATCAAAATAGAATCAAGTGTTTGACAAAGGAAAACTCTCATTTTTACTTTTTGGTGGCCCTGAGCCACCAAATAATTTTAATAAATGTGTTTTGTGATGCAGGTTGGTGCAGTTTTGACTCTGTTGCCCAATGGATAGGGACTGGTCTGCATCCCAGAGATTTGAGGTTCTCGCCATGCCTACAAGAGGCATGCATCCCCAATCAGAGCCTATGTTACCGCCTACATGAGCAGTTCGATTTTAAGCATTTAAATATGCAGGCCCCTTCCCAAGAATCCAAAAATTTTGATACTTTCGACCCCTGCAGTTGTAAAAAATGCAAAAAATTAGTTAAGGTACAAGTGTCTTTGTATATACAAGGGTTTTTTGTATATACATACTGGAGAAATATGCATTGGCGGGTATAAAATCTCCATCACCCTTTGAAAAAATTAGTTAGATGCATTTCTGAGTGCATATCGGGCTTGAAATGATGCATATACAAAGGGGGAAATCTTTCACAGATTCCTGGGAATATTCCTACTTTATATATTAGGTTGCATGTGGAGGTGCATTGAAAAACATACAAAGGTGCAAATATACATTTGCTATAGTGGCGAGGGGGAGATACATGCGGCGGGGTCCACAGACATGCAAAGGTCTTTATATCTCTAAGATATAAGTGAATTATATGATGGGCCTTATATATTCTGCAACATACAAAGCAGAAAAGATGCAATTGGTAAGGCCTGTGACATGCAAAGTGAACAGTACAACGAAGGTGCATTCCTGGAATATTCAGTCACAGATTCTGCAGATGTATCAAAGGGTTTGTACATTGTGTTGTATGTTTAATATGCAAGGGAAAGATACAACGCAGATTTTAAAGGGATGTTCTGATCTAGTGAAAGAAGTGTTGAAGTCCGCAGCATGTATATCTAGCGCTTGTATGTTTGACATACAAGCTGATATACATTGAAGGGATATGCATTCCGGACCCGATGGAGATTTCAAGCTGCTGCAAAAACATTTGGGGTCCGCCTTGCATATTAGCTGTTGTCTATATATGCACATATATAAGGAAGTATGTAGGGAAAGAGGATACAAGGTGGACCTGATTGAAATTTCCAATTTTCTCTATAACAGTTTGGGGTCCGCCTTGCATGATGAACAATTGTACGTATATGCTTTGCATATACAAGGATTTGAGAGGGAAAAGGAAGGCAGTTGTATATGCATTTGTTTGTGCATATACAAGGGCGAAAATGGCAAAATGAAGGCGAAAAGTCAGCGATGGAGGATCAACGTGCCTATGTGGCACGATATTACTGGTTGGTGATTTTTCAAGGTATTTTGGAGTCGTTTATCTCAGCGATGGAATCAAAATCAACAGCTATCTTTCAATTTCCTTGTAGCAATGGGTTTTCTTTGTGTGCAGCCACATTTTGGGTGGGAAAATCTTCAAATGCATCTGCTGTTACCTCCCGTGGGTAGATGAAGCATTGATGGCAAAATTCAGAGGGATGACCGATGGAGTTGACCGGTTAACCATTCGATTGAAGAGAAAATCCCTGGGCGGCAGTGTAGATCCCGATCTCACCTTCTTTGTCCTCTGTTTCCCATCTACTGCATTCAATTTTTGAGTGCCATTTCTCATGCATTGTATCTGGCAAAGTTTTGATTAGCCTTGTAATTAATTTTGTTGAGTACACAGTTTTGATATAGAATGCAAACTGTGTCACTCATTTGTGTTGGTTGAAGACCTGGGCATTTTTGTGTAAATAATGAAGAACAGGGCATGATCCTAGGTTGTTTTATCTCATTCTAGAGTTTATGAGTTGCATCATGAATGTATTTTGCACGTATGTTTAGTTTCATGTTGATATAGATGAAAAATGCTCTTACGCATGTGTTTAGTTGCTTGTCTCCATGTGCTGAATGCATTCTCTTCTTTTGAGTCTAGTTTCTAAGGGCTTCTCAGATTCTAGGATATAGATTTCTGTATCACATGCTTCATCTCTGACCGCCATTCAAGGAGTGGATTAAATTATTTTAGGTGAAGTATGGAGAAAGTTCTATGTCAGCAGGGATATCTGTAAGTAGAGGCAGCTGAATACCCATTCTTGGGTGATGTCGGTAAGGCAAACATTAGATCCAACCCCTTGAAACTTGAATGTTAGTTGCAAACCATCTATTGTATATGTCTAGTTGACTCCTTGCCCTAAGATAGGCACCGGTCTACTCCTGGGTTAGTAGTTATGACCCAAAGCCCCTATCTTGCATCCAAACCATCAAATTTAAACCATTCCATTATCCCAACCTGTTAGTTGTAGGAGTAGGATTGGGAACCCCCTGCATACTCTCATCCCTAACCAGTCATATATGTCCAAGAAAGTTGCCAACTTGTGATTTATCATTTAGATCTTGGTCCGTGCACGAGAGTATTCTGCCTGTTGTTGTCAAGCTAAATCTTCCTGTCATTGAGCTAGTCAATGTTACATCTTTATCAAATAGGGACACCCCCTTGGTGCGGCAGAACCAGAAGTGAAGGGGAGGCAGCTCACGCAACCTCCCATAATCTGTTGGCCGAATCTGCCCATGCATTGGAACTGGCAAACCCTCTGCTGATCCAAAGAAAATAACTAACAAGTAGTACAAATGTTTGTCCTTAGATGCAGATGCAAAACTGGAAACATGAGAGACACATCCTCTTCACACATGAGCCTTGACGCCAATGAACCAATGGAATAAAGTACAACCACCCGACCATGTGGAACCCTAAGGTCCACTCCCCATGTTAGGAGATAACAATGAGGTCCCATAATAACAAGTATACAATGACAATGCAAGGCATCTTTCCTCTTGCATATCGATATCATCACAAAATTCAATCTCAAATATCAATGCCCAAAACAACAATCTCCCTTATTAACAAACACCAAGACTTCATACCAACAGGAGGCATCATAACTCATCCACATCACAACATTACAAAGGATCAAAAGTACCCTAAGCCTCTGGAGCAAAACACTAAAATGTAAACGTTAATACAAACATTACAACTCATTTCTAAATCAATCCTACTTACTTCTATAGGCTTGTATTTTCGACAATATGAACTACTGATAGAATTTACAATATCCATAATTTGAAAAGACACTAAATGAGTGGAATTCCTAAACTAAAGACATACTCATGAAAGAATAATAGTTAAACAACATTAGATTAACATGATGACAACTTACATTATTACGACAATAATTTTAAGGAACTATTTTATCCCTTATCCTATTTTAAAAAATAACAAAACTAATGATCTTTTCAGATCATCATCATTACAACATTTAATTAAGATTTAAGTTAATAAATATTCTAGTGCAAATTATTAATGAATAAATATTTTCTTTATAGATAGGTAACATGACTAGATACCCTCATCAAAAATTGAGGTGAAATAGTGGGGCTTCGACCTATAAGCTAACAACCTAGATTCAAACCTCCTATTAAATTTTACAAACCCCATGGGGTCATCCTCTACTATGTCAAAAATTTAGGTTGCTTACCCTCCAAGAGGGGAGAATCTGTGGTGAAATAGTGGGGCTTGGGCTTGTAGAGCTAACAACCTAGATTCAAACCTTTTGCTAAATTTTATGGGGATGACCCTTTGGTGAAATGGTGGGGCTTCTTTCCTGTAGAGCCAATAACCAAACTTCAAACCCCACAGGGTCACCCTCTACCATGTCAAAAATTGAGGTTGCTTACCCTCCAAGAAGGGAGATTCTGTGGTGAAATGGTGGAGCTTCGGCCTGTAGAGCCAACAACCTAGATTCAAACCACCTAGTAAGTTTTATAAGATTCAAACCTCCTGGTAAGTTTAACTAATGGCCTCTCCCACTTCTTTTCCCATTCATTGCCTGAGTTTGAAGGATTCATCTATTGCTGGGTTGCTACCTATTGCAGAGACCTATGTGATGTCCATGACTGAGGCTGTTGGTGCGCCGTTCATCACTGGGAGGTTGTTGGGTTCTTCTACTGCTGTTGGTGCCCCATCTATTGGTGTCTTACCCGCTATTGGTGCGTCATCTGGTGGTGTGTCATTTACTTTTGGTGTGCCGTCCACGATTGCTGATGAGGTTTTTGTGGTTGGTACGTCACTGGTGGGCTTGGATTTAATGAAGGGGGGTAAGCCCTCTTTCTTAGATACTATTCAAGGGAAGCATCAAAGGTCACCTTTGCCCTGTGCTGCTCCATTTGTTATTTCTTTTGGGGTTGAGGTTTTGAAGAGTGAGAAGTATTATTCCTCCCACACTTTGATCTACAAATTTAGTCATTTTTGGCGACGCCTCCATGACCTAAATTCTTGGATCTCTGATATGTGGGGACCAATTACTAGTGATACAATCAAATTTTACCCTTGTGCTAGGGGTTTTTTATTATTACTTTTGATAATTTTGAGGATAGGGATGCTATGTTTGAGGGTTCTATTTGGTTTTGGGGCCAACATCCCTTGTTAATTTGTCCCTAGTTTCCTCTTTTTAATCCAGTGACTAAATCTTTGAATTTTTTATCCACTTGGGTTAGGCTCCCCAACCTCCCTCTCTAGTTTTGGCAAGAATCTTGCTTTTCTGTGATTGGGAACTCTCTTGGACAGTTTATTTTGACTGATCCTGTTACCTTACAGTTTACACATACGACTTATGTTTGGATTCTTGTGGATCTAGATTTAAAGAAGGCATTACTTGTAGAGATTATCTTCAATGTTGTTGATCATTAGTGGAGTCAGGTTTTGGACTACGAGGGTATTCCTTTTTGTTGTCAGCATTGCTTTGGCACTGGTCACTTGGCTGAGTATTGTGTTAAATCTAAGCAACATCATCATGTGGCTTCATGGTGGTGTGATGTTCAACCCTCAGTCTTCACTATTCCTCCTGAGGAGTCACCTCCTTCCTCTCCATCCACTGTGGCTCCCCAGTCTGAGATTAGTTCTCATCTCTCTCTTCAAGCCTAGGAGTTGTCATCTGCTGCTCCTATTGTTGCTGATGTTCCACCTATGACTGGGGTTGTTGCTACTATTGGTGTGCCATCTGCTGTTGGAGTGTCATCTGTGGCAGGGGGTATTGTTGTTTCTGGTGTGCTATCTATGGCAGGGGGTGCTATTGTTTCCTTTTTGCGTGAGACCTCTTTGGTTGAGGCATCAGGTGAGGTTCCCCTCTCATCTCGTTTAGAGGATTTGGACTTGGAAGCCTCTTGGACAGTGGTCCAGAGACAAAAGAAAGGACTACCCAAATCTACTAGAGCTTTATGTCCTCGGGTTCAGGTAGTCAGGTTTGTTAGCTTGGGATCTATTGTGTAGATCCTCTAATTGGTTTTTGTTTTACAACAAGGTTGTTGTGCCTATGTTGCTGGTTTTTTCTCTGTGCTATCTGAGTATTGCCAGTGCTCTATTTTCTTGCCCTTGGGCTTGGCTATGTAAAAGGGTTTGGCCCCTAGTTTTTGCCACCTTATTAAATATCAAAAACATGACTAAATACCTATTATCCTACTTCTCATTTAATAAATTTACTAATTTTAATTAACAGTTAAGTATCATATTTATACTCTATTTAAACTAGATTAAATCCTAATATCTAGATTTTACTACATTCTGATGAAATAACCATCATAAGTATTATATTTACAATCAAGGTCAAAGGATATTAAATACATAGTCTTCACAGAACATAGAAATATAAAAATCATTTTTAACTACAAAATTTCCAATTAAATAATACTTTCTTAATATTATATTGACCATTTATGACTATTTCAATAATAATGATACAACCATTTACACTAAATTAAATAGAATTGGATAATATTAATGGAAACTAAGCTTAACTAAATATTTTGGTTAGAAACCTCTAATCAATGAAGAACTAAATATTTTACAATTTAGATATCTATTCCCTATTAATAAAAATACATTTTAATAATAAGTCAAGATTCAAAACATATATAAGAAGATATATATATATATATATGTATTACTTAAAAATATCTAAGATTCCCCTTCCAAAAATATAACTTACTCTTCCTAAAATAAAGGAAGTGTGTTTCCTAAAAGAATGACAACTTAAGTTTATTAATAGAAAAAAAGATTATACTCTTTAAAAGAAACTTGACAATAATAAAACATCTCTTCCTACAAGACCTAACTTCCTATATTAATAAAAGTAATAATGATAAAAGCAAGGCTCCAATGTAAGAAATTACATTGGGCTATTAAGGTAGTTGTAATAATAAATAATTAGTTAGTTACATAGCTTCAAAATGAATTATTGGTAATGCATGAGCTACTTTTATGAGATAATAACTTCCTAAGATAAATGCCATTGCATTACTCCTTATGGGATAGATATTATTTAAATGCAACAAGCAATATTATTTACAATTAAACAAATTTAAAAGAAAAGTGTTTTCTAATATCCCTATCTAAAATTTAGTTACACATGAGTGTAATAAGGAAACTATCTATTCCACTTCCTATTCAACTAACCTTTAAGAGCTAATTACTATTTCAGAAAAAACTTACTATTCCTATTTTCTATCAAGGTTAAAATTAACTATGCAAAGAGAGATTTATTTATTCACTTCTATTCATTATGAAAGCTTTTTAGAGAATTCAGAAAATTGATTAGAATGTAGATATGAGAAGTCGTATGCTGAAATTTAAGAGTTGCAGGATACACACTAACTCACCTAAGAAGTTTAATGCAATTCCATTATGGATTGATAAATGGAAGATTTTCTGGCAAGATTGAGATAAATGCTAATAGTAGGGTGCACAAAATGGATTGTTGGCTGAAGGTAAATATATGCTAATAGCTTGTTGAATTTCTTAAAATAAATTTAATGTAGCAGAAGGATTGCTTATATATATATATATATAGTTGAAAGAATAATTTACATTTCATGAATTTAGTACTATCAATAGGGCAATCTGAATAAATTGAAGTTACTTGTTAAAATGCCTCAGATGAGGCCGTATGGTGGATGTAGGAGAAAGATTGCAGAGAAACAATTAAATAAATCCATCTTTTTTCAGCCAAGACGTCTACAGGGAAAAAGAATTGTAGTTTAATAATTAATATTGAGAATACTCTTAGGGTGTATGAATGTATTCAAATCTAGAAAAAAAAAAAAAGTACAAGATCAACAAAATTCTCAAATTATCTCTAACAAGTTTCCAAGGAAGGAAGAATCAAGTGAAAGCTAAAATGTCAAATGTCATTTAAAGCTCCCTACTGCAAAAATGGCTATAAGCAATTAATTTAGGCGAGGGTATAGGAAAAATATCTCAGGGAAATATATTATATTGCTAGACTTGAGGAGTGCTGAAGGGGGTGTATGAATAGAATACCAAAGGATTGCTTCAAGAAAAGAATATGTTATGCTTTAAACAATTGATTATGAAAACATAGCATGAGAGTAAAATACGTAACTTCATTGGTTAAAAATGCTTCCAAGGAGGTCATCTAGCAAGGTTCAAGTTTCAATATGAGAAACAATTACTAATTTCAGAATGAACCATCGGGAACACTCGGCAAGCATGAAGAAAATGGCTACATAGAACTTTTTATTTGCCTCACCAGAGGGAATGATTGCAAGTTACAAGCAAAAGTTGAGATTATTTATCAGATATGGAATGAGTAGGGCTCTTGATAGAAGAAAACTAATGAAAGATTGCATTTATTTTACAGAGTCAAATACTTGCATTATAAATTTGAATGACATTGCAGAGAAGACTTAGAGAGTAAAAAGAAATGCATTCAATTTGAAAGTGAGACAGACTAAAGTACCATACATAGAGATTCCCCATTTCAAACAATATTGACATACTCGGATATAATCTTCAATCTTCAGAACCCTCCTACCATTAAATTCCTCTCTCTTTCCCCAAATCTTCTTCTCCAAGACCTTCCTCCCCAAAATTATAGATCCCCAAAACCCCTCAAATATCCCTCCTTTCATAAAAAATAGTCATGTTCATAAATTCCCACTCCATCACATCTACCTTACTGAAAATCCATCTTCTCCCAAGAATTTAAATGCAATAAATCTCCACTTACATGAAGATTCTCCAATCTGGAAATTTATTACCCACTCACGACAACTACATTCAAATAAACTAATGAGCAATATAAAATAATATCTTTCAAACTATAAAAAATAAATATTTGTTCATCTAGTATAGTATTAAATACTTATAATTTATTATTATTATTATTATTATTATTAATTTAATTTCTATTAAAATCAATTTTTTAATATTCTACAAATTTCGCATTATTTATTTAACAGAACAGATTAATAATTCTATTTAACGAAATAACAGACAACTCAAACTACATACTGAACATATTTTGATGGCAACACACTAGATAATGATAGAGACTCACAACCAAGCACCAAACTGACTAAACTGACAAAACCCAAGACTGAGAGCCCATCCTCATCGAGGATGATAACAACTAGGGAACCTCATGTTATCTCCCTTCCACAACATCCTTTGGCATGAAGGCACTCTCAGACTTGCCAATTCAGGTGGACTCGATGCCTGGTACCTACAATCATGTAGCAAACTAAATTGTCTTATACAACACACACACAAAGACATAATCAAATACACTGTGACAGGGAATTGTGGCATAGGAGGGTACTCAACATGAGTAATACTACACTGTCCCTTCACAAGACACAACACAAATATCCACAATAAACAAGTACATCATTAACTAATCAACTAAATAACACATCGTCATATAATCACATGAAACATAATAAAAATAATCTACATAATCAATTAACCCATAACTGATCATATAAAAAGCATAATGTACTAATCATAAACATCAATAGTGCCATCATAATGGGCATAAATGAGTATCAACAACTACATCAAACTGTAATCCATCATCCACATTTGTCATAATGTCTAAATGCAAAGAAACAACTAACAGTCTATTATAAATCCAAAATAAGGGGCACTACAAGCTTTCCTTCTTCAACTCCAAATTGACTTTTTTTGGGATTTAAAGAGATCCCATACTCTAAAAAACTTTCAATAATCAATTGCAAATATTTGCAATGATCATTTCTATTCTTTAAAAATGTAGTCAGATCATCCTGGTAAACAACCATGATCTCATCAATAAGGCCACCAAAAGCCACATCCATTGCTCTTTGATATGTAGAACTTGCATTTTTAGTCCAAATGGCATTCTCAGGTATACATACACCCCAAGGAGTGGTAAATGTTGTTTTGTACTATTTTGATTCCTTGACCAACACCTAGTTATACCCTAAAAATCCATCCATCATTGACATTAATTCTGAACCAATCACCCTCTATAATAAATGATCCATGCTTCGAAGAGGATAGTTATCCTTGAGAGATTTAATGTTCATATTTCTAAAACCAACACAGAGTCTAATCTCCCCATTCTTCTTTCTGATTGGGACAAGATTAGGTACCCACTTAGAGTGCTTGAAAGGTTTGATGATACCTCCTTCTGCATCTTATGAGCTATGGTGGGATTTATAGGCCTTTGTTTCTACCTAAATGGTTTTTCTTCTAGTTGGAGGGGGATAGTGTGATGAAATAAGTCTTCCCTATAGGATTTCAAATCATCATACAACTATGCAAAACACTTTTTGAATTTCCTCAATAAAGTAATCATCATTTCCTTTTCATGAGGCTTTAGTTTCTTACCTATGTAAACCATTATGGGTGCTTCCTTTATTCCAAGGTTAACACCCTCTAGGCCATCTTCTTGGACTAGTTTACCATAGCTTTTCTAGTGACCTGGCGGTTAGAGATGTCAAACATCCTCTCCAATGCTACCAATTGCTTAGGAATGGTATTGGTTTTCAACTGTACCACTTCGCTACCAGACAACATTTCCTTGCCATTTTCCATTTCAACCATTGGCTACCAATCAATTTCTTGACTTTCAAATTCATCCATCTAGTTAAAAAATTTAAAAATTTGATTGTTGTCATTAAATACTTGCGAAATGTATATGTTGTCTGGAATGGTCAGCCTTGCAAGTACTTCAAGGACTTGATGGTCAGGAAGAAAATCAGATCAAGGATTATACCTAGATGCAGCTATAGCTAGGGCATCTGCCTCTTCATTTTTTCATCTGTCTATCCACTTAATATCAATGGCATCAAACAAATCTATGGTATCCCATACAACATTTTTTTATGCTTTCAACCTCTTATCTTTTGTAGCAAACACTTTTCTGATATGCTATATAATCAGCTCTAAATCTCCATAAATTTTTAGACATCGAATGCCATGTTTATGGGCCATATTCAGGCCTAGCAATAGTGCTTCATATTCTACCACATTATTTGTGCAATGAAAACCCAATCTAAATGACATGCATGATTGCTTACCTTCTGGGTATGTTAAAATAATCCCAACACATGAACCATCTTTTGAGCATGCACCATCAAAGTGCAACGTCCACAAATTTGACATATCATGAACAACAACCATGGGGTTAGAAAATAGAACATTTACATCAAGATCATCATTAGTGCAATATGCCATAAAATGATCAATTTTAGTATCAAAGAAATTTGCATGATCATCCTTTGTTTTATAACTATCTTCAATGTGCAGGTCTTCTACCTTCTTCTCCCTATGTAACTTTACTTTCATGCTCTAAATAGGAATGGTAGCATATGACAGGTCCATTTGGATACTACCACTCATAGAAGCAATCCAATTCCTAGATAATAACATGCCCCACATGGTTAGGTAGTCCACAATAATTATGTCCATGAGGAAAGACTTGTTTGGGTGAGCAATGAGTTTGAGCTCAACATCTTTGACCAAATCAATGACATTGACCTCCCTAGAATACATGGAAAAACACTTGCCAAAAGATTTGGACACTTTCAGTTCCAGCTCATTCATAATTTCCAGTGGCATGACATTGTTGGATGCCCTAGAATCAAGCATGCAATTATGTAACAACCATCCATTTATAATTAGAGTGGTGTAAAAAGGATCTACTCCCATTTTGCTATTAACCGTGGAAGACCCTAAATAAACCTCCATTGTTTCCTCATTTCCCACACCTCCATCATTACTACTAGAAACAACTTCAAGTTATTTTTGTGTATCTACAACAATAATAAGAGATTCTTCCCTACCCCTATGTTCAGGGATCCTAAGGAGTTCCACTATTGGCATGGAAATTTGAATTTGGATAATAACTTGTGCCATATCAATAGGGAGATAATTGGGCAAGGGGGCATTACTTGAAATAGTTATATCATTTGATGAAGGAATGTAAGGTATAACTTGATTGGATGTAATATCCTTACCTTCTTCAGTCACCTTTTCCTTTTCTAGCTCATTTGATGTTTTGGGATGATCCCGTTTATAACCTCCTTTTGGGTAATGAACTCCCAAAATAGGTGTGGTACCTACAAGTTGCATTGGCGTTTGATTCTTTTATACGTACTTGTGTTTCACTGTTGGGATTGGCATTGCAATCTTTTTCTTTTTAGGCACATTCTTCTTGGGAGCAACACCACTATCTTTTTTTTCCATGTTAGCCTTACTCTTTTCTTTCTCATGTTCCACTTCATTCTGTCTAGATTCTTTGACAGTGGAGCTTTGTATAGGGACAAACCTGCTTCTCCTTATATAGCATCCTTGGACTTGCATGATGGCAGCATCAATCAATGCTTTCATATCCTCTTTTGAGGGTTTAGATTGTTGATATTTTTTCTACATACAAGATCCTTTAGATGCCCAAAATTGTGGGATGGCAATTGATATTTTTTAGGACCTTCATCATAATCATATTGAAAAATATGATCATCCTCATTATTATTATCACCATTAGCACTTAGACCTATGCATTCAAAATCATTTGCATCAAATTGATTTATCTCTTCCTCGTAGTATTCAATTGCACCCTCTTCATTTGAGAACTCATCTTCTCTGCTCAATGAATGAGCCACTGCACAATTTTCTTGGTCAAGGGGAAGAAAACAAACCTAACACCACAAAGAATCATCTTGGACATTAATCTAATATTTTCTCAAGGGATCAAGGGTATCTTTTTCAAACTGCTTGAAATTCACATGCATGGAGGAAGCCTGCCTATCATTTTATTGTGGTCTTTTAGACAAATTAGTATTATAAGGCCTATTATGAAGCCTCTGTCCTTCATTAAAATGTGTTGTAACACCTTGAGGTGGCAACCCTTTATCATTTCTGGCAACCTTGTAACTCAAATCCTTCACTACCCCCATAAGTTTATCCAACTTATCATCAGCAGTAAGGGGTTTGTTGAAAGCAGCCTTATCAGGCTGGGACAATTTCATGTCAGCCCATTTAATATGCTTTCCTAAAGCTCTCATATTACTCTCAATATTTATAGCTATAGCATAAGCCTCCCTTAATGTTTGTGGGTTCTTTTCCCTTAGACAATAACCAAGCTTTGAATCAAATGCACCATAGTACAAAACTAAACACATTGATTCATTAGGTTTCATGTGAGGAGGTACCTTTCTCACAGTCATGATAAAGTGGTTGTTAAACTTAGCCATTGCATCATTGATGGCGTTTTTTATTGTTGTGAGCTCATGAATGGTAAACTTGGGGTCAATTCTATCCCCATACTACAGATTGAAAATCCTCATGAACTCCTCCCAAGAATCAATGCTACTATCAGGGAGAGCTTTGTACCAATCTTTTGTACTTTCTTCCAATTAGTGCGTGAACAACTTCATCATCACATGTTCATCTTCAATCTCATACTCATCAGTGACATTAATAAAATATCTCAGGTGTTCCTCACCAGTTACAACATTGTTTCCTTGAAATCTTGGAATTTTCCCACTAATCTCAGTTGGAATGGGATTAGGAAAATCAGGAATACCAAGGAAGTCAAGTTGTTTGAATCTTTTAGCTCCCAACAGCTGCCTCTATGCAATAAACCTATGTGCTTGTCGTCACTGACATGACCAATGGGCTAGATGTTGCTATGCTATTTGTTAACTTGATTCTGTGTTGGTTGCATGTTAATATTTTGAGTAGGGTTTTGGTTTACACCTTGTTGTTCCACATGACGTTACTGTCTTTGTTGATTATTCTGTTGATTTTGTGGTTGCTGATATTGCTGCCATTGTGCACATTGATGTTGAACATTTTGATTTAGGCCCTCTAACTAAACATTTTGATTTTTTTGGGCCTGCTGGGCCAATTGAGCCTCCTACTGATTAAGTAAATATTGAACCTCCCTATGTCTATTTCTGAGGTGATCAAGTAGATCCAACTCATCATGGATCCTTCTTTCTCTTTCTTCATCATTATCAAGCTGCTGATGATCACCCTCATTAGGAGTAACATCATGGTAACTTTCAAATGACCTAATGGGAGAATCAGGATGCTTGGCATCTTGATATATTTCTTCATTATCAGTAGGCATTCCATATGTTCTTAGATGTGGGCCCTGAGAAGCATCACTACCTACTCTACCATTAACATTCTCATTTCTTCTATCATTGTCATCTCTATTCTGTCTTCTATTTCCTCTTAGTATGTTATTAGTAGAATCCTTAGAAGTATAGTTGTATTGGGCTCTAAGGTTGACAAATATATTGTCTTGGCCATTCCTTGCAGGTATCACATGGGGTCTTTTATCCCTATACCTATTCCTTCTAATTCCAGCATTGCTAGATGATTCCTCATGTCCAAAATGCTATTGGTTTCTTCCTTTATCCATTTTGAAACTTCTTTCAAACTAATTAATTATGGGTTAACAAACAGAGTCACCACTCCCTTGCTGGGAAGAAAATTTGAACAAAACTATATTTTCAATGTCAATAACTAGAACTAAAACGATTCATTGTTACCAAGGATTTTGAATTTGAATCAAAATAACTGCTCCTTGTAAGTGCTACCAAAATGTTTGTTCCTAAAATAACTCCAACCCAAAACTCTAAAATGTTCCTAAATACCTAGGCCAGGGATTGTCATCAAGGTGAAATGAAGAGGTTTATGTACAATTAAAGGGGAATTTTGGCCAACTACAAGAGATGGGTAAGCCCCTCTGCTCTTTGAGCTCAACTTAAACTCTAGAGGGATATTCCAAGGGGTATTATACCTGAATGGGTATTAAAATAAAACCATATGAACAACTAAAAATGTAACAACCAAACCCAGATTGCTTACTCAGCCCCAAATCTGTCACTAAACTAAGAAAAGTTGGTTGTTGTATGACCCCTATATAGATGATAAATGCAATCCTACACAATGAAGGTGCATAAAGACTACTTCTACTTCTAAAATTAATATGTAAAGTGTTTTCTTTGAAGATGGGTGATCTAAGGCTACTCAGACTAGTGTCTATCCATTGGGATGTAGAGTCTAATGTAAAACAGAGGAAAACAATCACACAGAAGTGTATAACTACCTACTTGATGAATAAAATGTAAAGAAATCACTACCAGATTACTGAAAATACTTAGGAATCACACACAATACCACATTTTTTTCCTATACAATACTGAAATGATCATTCACAAAGCTTGGGAATGAATTAAGAATTGTCACATTCATCAAATCAGAGCTTACAATCATACCACGAATTATGGTAAAAGCAAACTGGAACTGTGATTACAATTTACTAAGAAAAACACCTATACTATTGGAGAAAGACAACAACCTGATACAAATATTTAAATTGTATTAGATACACTTCATGACTGATTCATGCATAAACATAGCTTGCCTAATATCCTTTCTAATCTGCCTCATCAAGCTCACAACCCTACCAAGAAATTTCAAAATGAGCAACCCTTATCACCAATTACAACCCTGCTTATATAGCAACTCATTGAACTCATTCGAGTGCAACATCTAATCAAATGAGTACACACCATGCTATATTAAATTTAGGCCCAAAAATGTCAGAAGATTTGTACATTGGGATTGCAGACCCATGCTCTGTCAATTTTGCAAACAATCAGGAAAATATTGTTTGCACTCGAATTGTACTCTGAGTAATAAAGAGGGAAGCTTCTTATCCTTCCCTGCCACCTACAACATTTGACTTATCTGATTTGTCCTTTGTGTATTCAAGAATTTCACTATTTGAACAACTTGCACAATTCTGGCCAGCAACTCCTTAATGCTGAGTACATATGTCCATTTATATTCCTGCAAGCATGGCATACATTTAGGGAATTACCCATTTCAAGCATATATCGCATTCCCAATATGTTTTCCTAATTTTTAATTTTAAGCCATATGATTCCTGACCATTCCATTTTGCATTTTCTGCCTTTAATGGCCGATTCTTTTCAATTTTTATATTTTCTGTTTGTCATTATCTTTCTTTACCATCCATAGCACAATATTGCCTTTTTGGAAAAAATGTTTTTTCCCAAATTGGTCTTGTTGCTGGGTTTTCCTCTTTCCTCTTTTCATCTAGTCAGAAAAAGTAACTTTCTCTAAACTTTTCTCCTTGCTCTCCTTGTCACTTTAGAAGATATATCAAAAATTTTACAATTTTCAGAACTTTACTCACAATTGCCACTTATTTTCCTTTATCAGCAAATCTTTTATTTGAGGAACCAGGGCCACTTTACCTCTATCGGAAAAATTTAGCAATTCTGAACTTGGTAATTTTTTATGCCTTATTGGCAACTTTCACCTTTGCCAAACTTTGAGCTATTTTGCCTTTTTATTTTCCTTATCGACAAATGCCAACTTTTCAAAACCTAGTTGGTCTTTTCCTTGTGTCAGCAAAAACATGTTTTCACGAACCAAGCATATTGCTTCTATTTCCCACTTTGTTGGAAAAGTTGAACTTTTATGAACTTTGCCTTGTTCTTCATTTTTCCTATCTCTTACTCTATCGACCAAATAAGCTATCGACAAACTTGAACAATCCCAAACTGGTTCCTCAGTTCAACCATCCATCAATTTGCCGATTGTTACCAATTTTTTACCTACAACTCAAATTAGCAGAGCTGAAATAATTATTCCATTTTAAGATGAAAGATTCTTAACATTTTCTACTATTTTGTTTTTGCATAGTGTAAGATGCTTGAAAAGAGAAGGTTCAATTTTATCATGCTTTTTTTATGACAGAAGAGAGAAATTTAGTTCATCATTCATTGCTTTGCAGAGTTTTTATGAGAGATAGAAGTTATTTCATTTCACATTACAATGTTCATTCATTTTGACAAATGAGAAATATATAAACTAAGTAAGCATTGCATTGAATGAAATCAAGAAAGATTAAATGTCCCACACAAGCTATGGGAGTAACTGAGACAATACATTAGAAAGTATATATTATGCACCTAAGAAAGCTAAAGTAATGAAGCAGATAAGATAAAGCATATCTATCATTGCCTGTTGAAGTTTTGAATTGATCCTTGTTGCAACTAACTCCTCTTTGCTCCCGACCTTTGAATAAACCTACAGAGATGGAGAGAGCTATGTTAGAGCTCCAGATATGATGTATCCTATGTACTTCATCAAACGGAGACATGATACATTCTTTATGATGCATTGAGTCAGAAGATCAAATCATCCATATGCAAGAGAGCCTGAAGAAATGAAACATCATTGAGCTTCACTATTTTTAAACTAATATGTTTATTTCCTGTGCAGATATAGAAGAAGTTATGTTGCTGGTTTGAAGACATTTCAGCATGTGGTGCAAAGTGGGCTCCCACAAGGGTAGAGCCCAGCATGCTGCCCCTAAATCTCAAGGGGATGGAATAGGAATACATATTCATATTGTTCAAATGGAATATATTCAGCTGAAGGAATGTCACCTCAAGTGAGTGTATGAACTTCAAGTTCATTTCCCATCCATGGTCATCAGTTCAAATGATGAAATGACAACCATACATGAGTAGTGAACTTGTCCAAGACAGATCAATAGTGTGTGGAACTGACCTTGCAGAGGAGGAAATAGTTCAAATAGAGGTCATGACAGAATGCAGCCTTATTAAGTGCTTACATGTTTAGGACAACACTCTTGTGCTAATAAGAGAATAATACATGCATAATATGAAGTATAATCACAAATGAAAGATATCTCATTCAAGTCCTCTTCAAAGAAAATAAGAGGACACTAATACAGAAAGTACAAGTACAGGTACAGTGATAAGCAAAAGTACCATAGTCATCAAATAGAAGATACACAAGTGTATAGCTAAATAAGCTCAAAACATCAAGATGCACTTTATAATTTTAAAAGGAATGAAGTCTCAATATTCATGTTCATCTATAGGAGGTAGAGAAAGAATGATATGTGTGTTCGCATCATAGAGTCCATGTGGAGTAGCAATTTAACAACACTGAAACAGATGTAGCTATAAGACGTAGCATATGAAAGTTTTCTCAAGAAACATATTGCCTTAGCTAGTGAAATGAAGGAGTTATTGTCATTGAATATGGTATGTATATGAATACATTTGATATATTACAGTAAGATGGACAACAAGAGTATTTTCCATGTCATAGATCGAATGCGATCTCACCAAGTATATACAGAATAGATAAACAAAAAATACCACAATGATCGATAATGTATGCAATAGTCATCAATGGTAATCAAAGAGTGAAGACTTTGTTTCAAAATATCAAGAGATCTCTATTTTAGAAACATGAAAGTGGCAATATCTATTAAGTCTGGTAAGCAAGATAAGGAGAGCTGTAGTTTAAGACATTGTCCATAAACAAATAGTATTCAAAATGAGAGACTATAGTCATGTTTTATAGGAATTGCATTATTGTGTTGTGGCTCATGCTCAAACCTATTATTTTTACTCAGAACAAAGTGTATCGAGTTTCTTTCAAGGCAGAAAAATAAAATATCATATATATATATGTGTGGAATAAAATTTTTGGATAAAATGAAAATGATAAAACAATACAAACGCATTACCTCAATCCAAACCTTCAATACCTTAGATAGATAGAATGATGGATGCATGCAATATAGATAGAATGATTGATTTGATTTGTTGGTTGCCAATTTGATAGTATAACATTAGGATGAAGATGATAGATGGAAGATGGATGAAAAGATAATGGATGGTAGACTGAGGAGAGAAATTGGTAGCATAAGGATGCATGTGACATCTTGCCTCCTGAACCCCGAAGGGTAAAGGCCAAAAGAGAATGAGATAATTTTTTTTAATAACAAGTGATAACATACACAGATATGGTTGCTGATTTGATATGTCGACAACATTCATGGCTAAGTATGACCAAATGTACAACCCAAAGGAGAGGACTAATTCACTCTCTAGAGGAAACATTGTTAAACTATGTTTATTTTAAACACCAATTCAAATGTTCCTATAACCCATATCCAATACAACCAGGAATCTAAAAGCATCATAATACAAGCGAATATGATACCCACACCGGAATCTGTAAACCAAATAAGGAACAATTAATTTCTTCTCATTAATTTACATGATTACATCTTCTCTCTTAAGAGAGTACGATTACATAAAGAATATATAGTGCAATGGCATAGCCATGAGTAAGATATACAAGTACAATAGCACAGTCTTGAATATGATACAATGACTGAAAATGTACAACAATAGATAGGGTAACGGAGATTGAGAACATCTCCAATCTGGTGCACCAATAACCTGTTCACCAATCCCCAATGGTAGTGGCAACACCTCCCAACCATGTGGACTCAAAGTGACCACCCCACCATGCTTAGAGATAGTCACAAGGCCATCAGTCACCGAGAAAGAAAAGGAATAATGGTATACACTCACACAAAACATGATGCAAACACGATAATCAAGATCTCAAACACAACACATGATACACTATCCACACTATGGATACAACTCAGATAACCACAAAAAAGACTAGATATAAAACAAGAATAGGGAAGTATCATCACATAGCTCGAAGAAATGGCTCATGCGGAACTAACTGGATCCCATATGTATTCAGGATATCTGATGATGCTATAAAAAGAGAAAGAGAAGAGTTATATTTCTGCCATTATATAGAATAATTGGCTAGTGCATTTGGTTTGATAGACATGCCCCATAGAGCAACTAACTGAATTGATAAGTACCCTGAGTATGTGCTAGTCGCTACACTGAAACTACAATGTTTGCCAAAATAGTTGAAAGGGAAGTTATTGAGAGGAGAGTAAATTGTTTCCTTCATTAAAACAGGGATATCATACTTGTGAAGATTATTGGTAGTACTAAATGAAGCAAATCTGAGCATCAAGCTTGCATTATAATATGATAAAGAATTTTTGGTGACATTAAAAGGTTTTCAGATGTGGGTACTAGTAGGGTCAATCAATGACGGTGGTAGGATCTATGACAGAGGCAGCAACGGAGTTTAGAATTGGTGATTGGCAGAAGATTAGACTAGTGGCAGGGATCTATGACAGCGGCGGTGACTAAAGAGATCTGATGGAGATAATGCATCGACCAAAGTTTCAATGATGACAATCCGTGATTGCTAAGGTTGCTCGATGGAGTGGATCGAAGGTGGCATAGTGGCGACTGGGAAAAAAATGGGGTCAGCAATGAAGTATCTTGTTTAGCAGGTAACAAAGGTGGATCAGGGATCAAATGGGATGGGAAAGTTGATAGATCAAGGATGATATATGGTGGTGATTGAAAATATTGGTGGGGGGATTCAAAACAATGGAATTCAAATTAGGGTTTGCACTAGTGATCATCAGACATGTGACAAAGATTTTGTTAACCTACAAACATAATTATTTAAATATGCAAACAAGATCTGTATGTAACGGATATTATTTAATCATAAATTTTGGACCCTGCAAGAATAATTGACATTCAACCTTACCTGAAAACATTTTCCAATAATTACAATAGCAACTAGAACCGATGTCAGACAGAGTGGGTCTGCAGGTCCATATGGTATGGATCTGCAACCCTAAAAAAATTCATTTTTTTTTCAAAAATTTCACAATCATGCAATATAGGCAATTTTATAGTCAAAAAACATTGAAATAACCTCTTGATCACAATGGTGCAATCAATTTTCATCCAGGAGGTCACCTACAACAATTCACCCCCAAAACGTGCAAAATTTGACAAACTAGGGTTAGGAAAATGCAAACTTTTGACAACAAAAACCTACAAAACTAATGATTAGATCCTTGGAACATGTTCGCCTCGGGTTCACCAAAAATGTGTAATGAAAAATTTGGATAAAATGAAAATGATAAAACAATACAAATGTATTACCTCAATCCAAACCTTCAATACCTCATATAGATAGAATGATGGATGCATGCAAGATAGATAGATTGATTGATTTGATTTGTTGGTTGCTTAATTCGGTAGCATAACATTAGGATGAAGATGATAGATGGAAGATAGATGAAAAGATAATGGATGGTATATTGAGGAGAGAATTCTATAGCATAAGGATGCATGAAAGATGGATGATCAAATGGCTTGTGAGAGAGTTGATTTATAGGAAAGACTTGGTTCAAATGGATGGTTGAGATTAAAAGGCTAAATGAATGATGTGGATGGCTATAATTGGTTAGTTATTCTCACTTTTCAAGGGAGTTGTATTCATGTGACAAGTGTACAAAGGAGGATAGGGCTCATGTGTGACCGTGTACACAAAAACTTTTATTTAATAAGTTCATGTGTGATTGTGTACATAAAAAAAATATTAAATGAAAGTTGTACTACCACACATGTTTCAAGTGAGAGGTGGACAAGTGTTGAAATGTGATGAAAGGTGAGGACCTAATTCAAATATATTATTTGAATTAGTTGGGAATTAGTTGGAAAATTAATTAAATAAATAAGATTTATTTAATTAATTGGAAAGTGGGATTATGAATGTAAAATTAATTAAATAAATAAAATTTATTTAATTAATTGGTTAAGTGGGATAAGGATGGGATTATGAGTGTTAAATTAATCAAATAAATAAAATTTATTTAATTAATTAACTAATGGATTAAGTGGGATTAAGAGTGTGATTAGGACAAAATGCTACGTGATGTCTAAACAATGTTTTTGGCTAGGTGTTGCAAGGCATGAACAAATTTGGGACAAATTTGGGTGTGTATATATATATATGGGTTCAAAGTCGCAGCCAAATAATGCATTTTTCTTCACAAAGTGTCTAAACCCTTATCATATTGCATAGTGAAAATCAGATATAGGAGAAGGTACATGGTTCGAGCCCATGAGGATTTTAAAAAAAAGGAAACAATCTAAAAATGTGAAATATGCTAGATATAGCCGCAACCCAGTAAAAGGTTTGTATTTTGTACATTCAGAAATGGAAGAACAATATAATTTTATTAGCTTCTATATACATAAAATGAATGAAAAGACCATTTTTGTGCCATTGAAGTCGCGGCCAGAGGGAGTCTTTTTCTCACAACAGGTTAAAACCCACATGGAGGTTTTATACAAGATCTCAAATACATAACAATGGAGAAGTTTGAACTCACAGAGACAAAGCAATACTCAGAAATAAGAGAACTAGTAAGTATATGGCCGTAGCCTCCAATAAGGAGAAAATATATAGAAATTTCCCATAGATCTTTCACAAAGTACAAGATATAAGAAAATTTTTCTATGTTCGACCAAAGAAAGCTATAGGAAATCAAGAAGCATCTATCATGAAAAACTTACCTTTTGTTTTCTGTAAGAGCACATGTCGAGATCATAGAGAATAGCTTCAAAAATAGTTCTTCATGGTGGCCTCTGTGTTGACAGAGAGAAATAGAGAGGAAAGAATGCATAAAAAAACCTAGTATGGTCATGGCTTAAAAGCCAAGTTTTGTATCTAGAATGAAAGAATATGGGGCAAATCTGTGACAGGGCTTCTTACCTTCTATTTTCCTGTCAGAATCTTTAAGAGAATGCACAGAGATCCCTCAAAAGCTGCAAAGAATCAAGTTTTCCCCTTCAAACCCTAACCACCATGGTGGCTGGGCAACAGAGCCCTCTCATCAAAAAGTTGTAAAGTGAAATGAGCTTGAAAATATAGGGCATCAAATGTTTTGTGTTAGGGTTACATTTTTTTCCCTAATTTGATTGTGACTTTTGTCACATTGAAATAAAAAATATTGTCTCCACTAATACCCTCGAGGGTATCATTTGCCCCTTTAGAGATGTTTGATGCCTAGACTTTATGCCTTAGAGGCTATTAGAACACATTTGAAAGATGAGCCAAAACCCCATATGCCTAGGAATTTTTGCAAAACCATATTTTTCAACCCTTTCATAATGCCTTCAAACAATTTTAGGATTTTTATAGAAAATCAATATGCCCAAATGATATATTATACTTGGCAAAATCAGACATATAAGCCTTGTATACTTTTTGTAAAGTGTCAAATCAAGCCTTGTATTATTTTTTTGCAAAAATCAAATCGAGTCAAATCAAGAAAATAAAACTACAAATTTTTTTAATACAATATTTAAAGCAATATTGTTAGGAACTTGTGTTTAACCCTTCTCTTTACTTTTTTAGTATGTTACTTTTGGATGCATATGCTTTGTAAGTCATCCTATGAGTATATTGTATTATCCCACATTCATGGGAAGTAATAGTTTTTTAGATTAGACTTAGTATATAAGTACGTGTTGAGGCCAATGAAGGCATCCATGAATTTATTGTATTGAGCTTGCTCAAAGGACGTTGCCCCTTCGAAGTGGCCTACGATCAATAAATTCCTTCTGTGTTTCTTCTATTTTTGTTATTTCATGCATTTTTCATTATATTGTTGCAGGAGGTTCCTCTCATCTTGATTGATAACACTGACAAAACAACATTTTACGACTTAAGCCTTAGTCAATTTTTCCCTTATTGGCAAAATGCAAACTTCTTGAAGCTTGCCTTCATTCTCTATGTTGCACCCTTTTTTGGTGAATTAGATGTTGGGAAAACTCCTTATCGGTGACCCATCGGGTTCTTGAACTTTTCTTTTCATCGATAGAAGAGCCCTTTTTTCTTTACTTTGCCACAACATTCTCCCTTTTCCCTTCAATTGGTGAACACACATATCGGTAAATCGACAGAAAACAAAACTCATAAACAAGTTCTAAAGTTTGATCTATTGCCAACTTCCCGACAATAAGGCAAAACATGAAAAAATTTCTAAGGGAGAAACCATCTTTTGACTAAGGAAAAACATATAAAACACTAAACTTTGAACTAGCACAAATTTTTCATATTAAGGAGTTTTGAGCTGGTTCAAAAGGCAAAGTTGCTCAGAATTGAATTCTTTATCCAATAGCGACCTTGGCTAAGAAATTTTCACATGATTTTTGGATTTTTGGGGCAAAATAGACATAATGGGAATAAAAAATTTGTATGTGGCAACGATTAACAAGGAATTTATGAACAAGAGGCAACGATCCATTTTAGTGTATAACAAGAGAAACAATTAGTGAGGTTTAAAGGGACACCTCCATTGGGAAGAATGCATCCATTATGAAAATATGCCTCTCTTAATAGAAACAAGAAGATATAAATTCATATTGTAATGTAGAAGAGCAGGGAGTCAGGCAGATATTAGAGGAAGAGCAATTTAAAGGAAGATATTTCTAAGTTAAAAGAATAGAATAGTAGAAGAAAGAAAGATGTATATTGGAGAGTTAAATTTGCAGGACATATTGGAGTAATATCTATATACACATGGAATAATTAATAGTAGAGAAGTAATTATTGCAGTCGTTCTATCATGCTATAACTCCATCAATCTATCATTCTATTATTTATCCTTCAATCTATTCTTCTATCATTATATCATTCTATTCTATCTATTATATCATTCTTTCATTCTTTTTCTCTACCCTTCTATCACTCTATAATTCTATCATTCTATCTTCTGATTATTATATCCTTCTATTATTCTATCCTTCTATTGTTCTATAATTGTATTCTTACATCAGTCAAATCAACAAATATTTGAAATATCAATCAACAACCAAGGAAGCTATCTTCATTGGAAGGAAGTCATATAAGAATCCTAAAATAATTATATGTTGTTGTGATGTTCACAACACGCCCCATTTTACTCCTTAGCAAAATGAGGACCCCTGCTGTGGCTTTGCTTTTTTTTCTTTTGTGTGTGTTGTCTGTTTGGTGGTAAAGGGAAAAGAGGGTTAAAATTGCAAACTTTGATAGAAATAGAGAAAAAATGCATTTTCAGCACTAGGGCATGATATGGTTGGATTCCTTGTGAAAAATGAGCTAGGGTTGCTTTTTGAACCATCTTAAAATTTACCATATTTTGCAAGTTATGATCATTTTGGTAAAATGTACATTCAAGTTTGTATATCGCTTTGCATATACAGGATGCATTGATTTATCATTTAGTCACTTTGTTTCACTCTACACACCAATAGTCTCCATAGGGTGTTTTTTTTGCACCAAATGATTGCAGACTTTCAGGTGTACAAACACTAAAAAGTAGAAGAGTAGAGGACCAATCTACATGGGAGAAAAAGAAAAGTGTCCCAAGATGACTCCAAATACAAGCCAATTCAAGATTAAAGTAGACTTTCTAGGTAGATCTATAACAATTGAGACAATATTGATTCAATAAAAGAACAATTAAGTTAAATTATTTTAACCTTCTCAATTTTATTTGCATAAATATGGTTTTAACTCTTTATTTAAATCTAAATATATACATTGTTTTATAGTAATTCATAATACCTAAGTGCGTAGTTTATGTTTACAAAGCACTAAATATATTATTTCTCACTATATTTAGTTATTTATAAACAAGTTAGAAGAGTGAGAAAACAAGTTTCTTAGTCTTGCTTTCCAATAAATTTAATTGGAAGATGTATAAGATGAAAAGAATGTAATGGAAGTTGTCAAATATTATATTCACTATATAATAAATATAGAAATACAAATTTATGGTATTAGAAAAGTTTTTATTTACTTTGTTTATTATGCTTTTTGATATTTTATATAAATACAAAGATTCCAATAACATTTAATCAACAATGTCAAAAATATTATCAATTCCACATAAGATATATATTATTTTATATTGTGTACATTGTAAAGAAAGCAAATAACATGTTCATTGGTCTAAAATGATTGTGGAGGAAGAGTGCTTTCTAACATGGTATCTTATTCATTTTAGAAGTCTCCCAATAAGATTTAATATGCATGTAAACCAATATTATTGCATTCATACATAATTTCTTATCTTTTGTTTTCAATATAAATGGTGTGCTCTTAAAATCATATTCTTATTTTTTTTTTGTTTACTTCATACCAATTTAAACAAGTTGATGTTTACTTCATACCAACTTCAAAGTTTAGAAGAGTTCTAGGTCTGTTAAAATGATATGTCAAGTTACAAGTAACATTTACTATGAGGTGATCAAGTTCCTCTACATAACTAAGCAATGTCTCGAACTCATATATTTTTGTCCACTTCAATTTGTCCTTTATGGGCAAAATATTTGTATTTTAAAATCTAAGAAAAATAAAATTTAAAAAACTCTAAAACAAAAAAATTAGAACATTTTAATTGACTACACAACTTAAATAAATTATACACTTCCAATAACTTTCCATTTAGTAAACTTCTAATTATACACTTCTAATAGAGCTTTCTTATTTACAAGATATTTGGAGACTTCATACTATAGAACTAATTCAACTTTGAAGAGAAGAGATCAGTTTAATAGTGACAAAGCTTTTGTTGCTGCTCTTAAAAATAATAAGAAAACCATGTCTTTATAGTTAATTAAAGAAGAATGCCTTTTGTAGAAAGTGTTTGCATATGTGAAAATAATATTTACTTGGCTAGAGAATCAAGTATTCTACACATAATTTTGTTAAGCAAAGCAGGTGTTTGAGTTTGTATTTTAAAATCCAAGCAAAATAAAATTTTAAAAACTCTAAAACAAAAAAATTTGAGCATTACACTTCCAATAACTTTCCATTTATTAAGCTATGAGTCATTCAGACATTGTAAATCATATATGACTGTCTGTTACTAATACAATTGAATCTAGAATTCTGCATCTATCTTCTGAGTGTTTTCTTTTCATTGTGTTTGAAACATTTTCTCTTAGAGCTTGCAATTTTAGGTGTATGTTTGTGAAAATGCTTAGAACTTACACTTAGGGTTTTGTCTATGGATTTGATCAATTTGCTGCAATACTTATACAGTGGATAACAGAACAATTAGATCCTTTGGTAGAATGAATGATGTTTAGATTAGATCTTCCTAACTTTTCCCAACCCATCTGAAAATACTTAGCTTAAAACGTAGAAATTTGAAGGAAATTTGTCTCATATTTGAAAGAGTGTGTATAACAAAGTTAAAAGTAGACAGTTTTCACAAATATTTAAGAGGAGAAAGCTGCAATAATTCAAGAAGACCATTTAAAAGCTTTGCAGCACAGTAACACTTTTATGCAAAAGAATGAACAAACACACTAATATTTATAATCTTTTTGCATAAGTTTGAGTCCAGTTAACCAACAAGAAACCCTAAACTATGTAAGGCCCCTTGAACATTACAGCTTCACATCGACCAACTGAATTTGCCCAACAGGTCAAGACCTGACCATATTAAACTTAGGATTAAGTGAATCTTAACCGATTCCTTCATATCTTTCAGGTAAGTTTTGGTTCATTTTATGTGAATTTTAACTATTGTTATGACTGTCTCAAAACAATCATCAGCAATTTCTTGGTACTAGAAGGAGGGCCAGACTTGAGTTAGGGTTTGTTTTAAGTAGAACTGGCTCATAACAGTGATAGAGTGACTAGATCCAGATCTAGTTCAGGGGATATATTTGTGCAATTACCTGATATAAGGTGAAGTAAGAGCCCTTTGATTTGGAATCGAAAAATATTGCAAGCAGGAAGTTCATCTGAAACACCACCTGGATCACCTTATACCATTCATAAATTTGTGAGTCCTAACAGATCCTCATTCAGATCTTTAAATCTTGGTTCAAGTACTCCTAGAGGTCCTAGTCCTCCTAAAGATCCTATCCTACCAGTAAATCCAGGTATTCCCATAGGTCTAGTCAAGCACAAATACCTGCGATGGCTTATTTTAATACCAACTCCCCCATACACTTCAATGATTATAATGAGATGTCCAAAAATCTAGAAAAGATATATCCCCAATATCAGTTACACCAAGACCCAGAAGACCACATTAGAATATTCAAGGAAGCATGCTTTAGGGCTAGATTAGAACATGAGGACGTGGTGTGTAGATTGTTTCCCGGCACCTTTAATGAACAAGCCTCTAACTGGTATGTAAACTTACCCAATGGCTATATTTCTTCTTGGTCACTTATGGAAGAGGCATTTCTGTCTTGATTTAGAGGACCCATTGACCCTTGTATCTTGTATCATAAATTGGCTACTATAAAAAGAGGAGAGGGAGAGCTAATTGATAATTTCAATGACAAATTTCAAAAAGCCTACTCTAGACTGGTAGCCCCTTACACCGTAGATGATGATACCTTGTTAGCCATGTACTATGCTGCCTTGGATCCTTTAACTACCATGTTTGTCAAGAGAAAGCCTGACATAGATTCAATATCCAAAGACTATAAAGAGGCAGCCTCAGTGAACCAAGAAATGAGGCATACAACTTATAGCCCATTTGTTAATGGAGGAAATTTTGGGATGCAAAATCAAGCACCACCTTGAAATGGAGTCCCTATGCATCACACTCCATTATTAAATCTGGTTCCTTCTTACACACCTATGTATAGTCCTACCCCAATCCAAACCATAGCTCCTTACACAAATAACACTGCTAATAACAGTCAAAATAATGGTCAGCCTTTCTTCCGACCTCCTAGAGATACAACTATAGCAAAAGCACAGGAGGAAAGGGAAGAAATCAAAGAGATCACTGCACATTTGAAAATATTGACCACCAAAGTAACACAACTAAGAAATGAGAGTCTTTATGGAAGAGGCAACCAAGGATTCAATCAAAATCAGAATTATAACCAAGGCCAAAATCAAAACTATAGTTCAAATCAAAATCAACATCTAAATTAGAACTATAATCAGAGCCATACCCAAAATAACAGCCAGGGCCAATGTTCAAATCAGAATCAAAAGTATAATCAGCATCAAGGTCATAACCAAGGGCAACTAATACAAAATAGAGGGCCAGTGATGGACAATAGGGCCTGGGGTAACAATAACAGAAATCAGAATCAGCCTAGGCCACCCAAAACATGGAGCACTGGACCAAACAATGGTACTCTAGCTTCTCCTTTTGAGAATATAGATAATCATGATGCAAAACAAATGGCTGGCATCCAAATGGCCAATACATCACTAAAAAATTGGTGTAGATTTCACAATACCAATGCCCATGCTGAGCTTGACTATCCATAGTTCCATTTAGCAACAAGCATTTTTAATATAGATGTGCAGCCCCCTACTTCTGTGTTTCTCATTCCTACAGAGGAGAAAGAAGATGAATTGTTAGAAGACGAGCCATACTTTTGTGAAAATCTTTATCCTAAATCAGCCTTTGTGTTAAATGCTTTTTAGTTTCCTTTTGAAACTGAAAATGAGGTACTAACTGAAATAGAAGAGGTACAGGCCTTTCAACAGACAAATAGAAACCACACCTACAATTTAAGGAACAACACTAGGCCAGGAGGACCTTTCACCACTTCCATTCCTCCTAACAACTTCAATATACCCCCAGATCAGAATGTTAGCAACAACCCCACCATACTTAAAGAAAATCATCATACAAATAGTGGAACAGTAGTAGAAAAGGCCCAAACAAGTAAAACTGAAACAGTAGAGACAACAAGATTAATGAGTTACTTGTTAGAAGAAATAAAGAAAATTAAGGTTAGTATACCTCTGAATGAATTATTGAAAACCCCAGGGATCATAAATGTTTTTATAAAATCTCTAGATACATCCATGATAGATGAGGTTGCTACTGATGTAGTTGTTCCTAATAGAGATTCACCGCCTATAGAGAAAAGTAAGAAAGTTGAGCAGCCTTCCAATATAAATGTAGTAATGTATGCTGATAAGAAGGATGCTCCTCCTTTCTTGTTAACTATTAGATTGTGTGGGAAGAACATACACAATTGCATGGTGGACTCTGGTGCCTCAACCAACGTAATGCCCTTAGGAATATGTAAAACTCTAGGGCTGACTCCCACCAGATCTGCCAAGGTTGTCACACAGTTAGATAAAACTGAGGTTAGTGTGATAGGAGAAATAATGAACATTCAAATGCAATTAGCTTCAGACCCTAGGGTAAGCCAATTCATTGACATTCAAATAGTGGACATACCCATGAATTATGGAATGTTGTTAAGTAGGGATTGGTCCAAGACATTAAACAGATATATGGCCACTAATTTTTCGCATATGTGGCTACCTTGGAGAGCTGTCCCAAATCAGATTAGAATAGAGGTAGAACCTAGAATGAAACACATGATAACAAAGTATAATCAAACAAATCAAATATTATATGCTGCTGTTGAACCTGGTGTTTATAGAATTACTAATAATGGGGTACAAATTGAAGAGATTATGATGTTAAACATTAGAGAAAAACGTGTTAGCAAAGAGACAACATTATTCATTGAGTCCAATAAAAATTCTTTGGATGAAGAAAACAGTGCAATGGACAAGTTTGGTCATGCCATTAGACAAGAGGTGGAAGAGTGCATTAAATAGAATCTGCCAATCCAATGTAAACTATATAAGGACAGATGTAGAGTTCACAATAGGCCACATTCTAAGGAGAGTTGTGGAATGTGCAAAGACATCATTGAATATGAATACAAAAACTGCATGAAGAGGGTAGAATTACAAGAAGAAAATGTGAATCCTGATCAACCACAGAGATACTTTAAGAGTAATTTAGATGCTCTGATTTCAGAGGAAATAAAGGGCAAGGGTAGTTGTCTTTCTGATTTACAAGCTGAAAATACACATATGCAAGTTGACCAAATAGAAATACCCATGAATAAACAGACCAGTACCTCACAAGTAATAGAAAAGACAAAACATGCTAAGGTAAACGGTCAAAAAAGTAAAGATGGCATGTGGACACTAAAATGTGACGAGTCCAAGTCAAAACAAGGTGTAGGTGCAGGTATTGAACTCATAGATCCTCGAGGTAAATCATATCTAGCAGCATATAGGCTACAGTTTTCCTGTACTAACAATATTACTAAATATGAAGCCTTAATTTTGGGACTTGTCATGGCCATCAAGAAGAAAGTGAAAATGATCAGGGTATTTTCAGAATCTGAGCTAGTGGTCAGACAAGTAAGGAAAATATATGCTTGCAATTACAAGAAAATGATTTGTTACAGACATAGAGTATGGGGTTTAATAGATTCATTTGATGCTTTCAACATAGAGCACATCCCTAGAGAGCTAAACCATAGGCCGGATGCACTAGCAGTTGCTGCTAGCACATTAGAACCCTTGAAACTGTCAGGTCTGAGATGATTTGCTGTAGAATTAGTTAATGTTCTGAGTATCCCAGATAATGTTACTCATTTTCAGGTATTTGGAGGGGATCAACAAATTATACATTTTCTGACTTGTAATGAGGTATTTGAGGCTCAAATCATTGATGAGTAGGAAAGGCCTGAGATAACATGGGGTGAAGAGGATATAATCAACTTAAAGAGCAACCTCTTACCCAAAGGAGTAATTGAATTAGAACATATTTTTGACTTCAATGGAGTAATAAGATAGAAGGACTTACCCAAAACAAAAGGGGGTAAGTGTGATTTACACAATTTAGGGACAGAGCAAAATCCACAAAATGTGCCAATCGGAAAGGCTTTCTCTAAGAAAATTAGAAAAGAAATTATAGATGCCCTAAAAGATTATAAACACGTAATAGCATGGACATATGAAGACTTGAAAACCTATGATACGTCCATCATAACTCACGTAATACCTTTGAGACCAGAGGTTAAACCATTCAGGCAGAAACAAAGGCCTGTGAACGCCATTCTAGAGCCTTTAATATTTGAGGAAGTTAAAAAATTGTTGTCTGCTGGAATAATTTTTCCAGTCAAACATTCAGCCTCGGTAGCTAACTTAGTACCAGTAAGGAAGAAAAATGGAGACATCAGATTATGCGTAGATTTTAGAAATTTGAATAAAGCATCCGAAAAGGATAATTATCCTCTGCCTCCAATAGACAAAGTGCTACAAGCAGTAAACGGGGCAAAGATGATGTCTTTTTTAGATGGTTTCTTGGGTTATAACCAGGTTTTAATTGATAGAGATGATAGATTAAAAACTACCTTCACTTGTAAGTGGGGAAATTATGCATATCGGAGATGCCTTTTGGTCTAATCAATGCAGGTTCCACTTTTCAAGGAGCCATGGACATTGCGTTCCATGGGTTATCAGGTAAGTGCATTGTTGTTTATATGGATGATCTGATTGTGTATTCCAAGGATGCACCCACTCATGCCGAAGATCTCAGGAAAATACTTAAGCGATGTGAGAGATACGGAATTTCCCTCAATCTTAAAAAATGTTCATTTGGGGTAACTGAAGGTAAATTACTAGGGCATGTCATTTCTGAAGATAGAATATCGATTGACCTAGATAGAATAGAATCAATAAAAAATTTGCAAATACCAAATAGTAGAAAAGAGTTAAAATCATTTTTTGGTAAGATTAACTTTGTTCAGAAGTTTATTACAGGTTTTGTAGAAATTGTGTAGCCGCTAAATGCCATGTTGAAGAAAGATGCGTAGATAGAGTGGACGCCTGTGGCTAGCGCTGCATTCGAAGATATCAAGAGGGTCATTTCTGATGCCCCTGTACTGACGAGCCCAGACTACACAAAGCCATTTTATATCTACTCCTTCATATCCTCCCATTCAGTTGTGGCTACTTTGACGCAGAAGGGTGAAGACAATGAAGAAAGGCCCATTGCATTTATGAGCGCGCCTCTGAAGGATGCACAACTGAGATATCTAGATACTAAAAGACAAGTGTTTGCGTTAATGAGGGCTGTGACAAAATTTAGACATTATATTTTGCGCAGCCAGGTCAAGGCCATAATGCTAGACGTAGCAGTAAAGATGCTGCTGATGCAGAACGAACCTGGAGAAAAGAGAGCCAAGTGGATCACCACGCTGTAAGAGTTTGACATGGAAATCATTCCCATGAAGCTGGTTAGAGGGCAGGCGTTAGTGCAAACAATAGCGAACACAGACCCAAATTTGATAAAACAACAATATGTGCTGAATTCCCATGACTTACCAGACTGGTATGGTGATTTAAACACTTTTCTAATAGCTGGAAAGTACCCAAATAAGATCAAAGCTTCTCAGAGGAGAGCTTTGAAGATTAAAGCACAAAAATATATGGTACAAAGAGGTCTTCTATTCAGGAAGAACCATGATGGAATTTATTTGAGATGTCTAAATAGAGCTAAGGTGGATAAGGTGTTAATAGAACTGAATGACAAGTACGGAACAGGTCATGGTTCCCATCTAGCTACGACACACAATATTGAGAGTAGGTTACTACTGGCCCACGATGTTCAAAGATACAGAGAGTCACATTAAAAGTTACCACACCTGTCAGCGCAGCAGATGAGGGAAGAAATCAGGCCAACCCATTACAACCTGTGATTGAATCAAGACCATTTGCACAGTGGGGCATGATTTCATTGGAGTCATCAATCCTCCATCTTCTGCAGGACACAAGTTCATACTGATGGTGACGGACTATTGTACAAGGTGGACTGAGGCCACATGCTACAAATTCTCCACAACCGAAGTAGTTATCAAGTTTCTTGAAGAGAAAATCATAACCAGGTTTGGAACTCCCTATTCATTGGTATGTGACAATGTCCCTGCTTTCTCTTCTTTAAAGTTTTCTAAATGGGCATTTGAATACGGGATTGTTTTAAAGTTTTTTTCAAATTTTTACCCTCAAGGTAATGGATTAGCTGAGTCTACAAACAAAATTTTATTAGATATAATCAAGAGCTGATTGCAAAGAGTCTTAGAGAGTGGAATACCTTGTTAAAATGTGCATTGTGGGTAGATAGAACCAAGTTTAAAATAGCTTTAGGCAGCACACATTATCATTTAGTTTATGGGACTGATCCCATGCTTCTAGTAAATCTGAGAATACCAATCTGGAAGTTTGCCAATGAGTATTTAGGCTTTGATAACCAAAGGGAAGCCATGATAGTACAAATGCTACAATTAGATGAGAAAATAGGTCAAGCCATCGAGAAATTTGCAAAACACCAAGCAGTAGTTAAGAGGTGGTTTGATAAGAGAGCAAGAGTCAAAACATTTAGGCTATCAAACTTAGTGCTATGCTGGGATAAAGCACATGAAAAGAAAGGGGAGCCATGGAAAATTCAATAAAATATGGTTAGGCCCATTGCAAGTCTCCGAAATAATAGGAGACAACACATTTAGACTCAAGACCTTGACGGGGGAAGATGTTCCATTACCAGTTAATGGCCAACATTTGAAACACTACTTCCAGACTTGAGGTAAAGGGTAGTCCTTTTTTGTGTAATATAGTGTAAGTAGTGTACAATTTTCTTTTGTTGTTTCCCTTTTGTAGGTTAGTTGTTTGTATAGTTTTATTTTTTGTTTCTTTCTGTTTGTTATTTTGTTTCTATTTTGCTATTTGTACAGTTTTCTTTTTCTTTGTTTTTGTTTTCCTTGTACAACCTGTTTGTTTGGTTGTTTGTTGTCTCCTCAGTAGGGATCTTTTGTTTTTCTTTAGAGTATTAAGGAGCAAGATAACAACCATTGAAAACAGTATAAAATGTAGAATATTCAAATTAATCATTTGCAATTTATGCATAACTTGCTGTGACTATCACGAATGTAGAGAGTTGTTTAGCTTCTGAAATTTAGTATTCAATAATAGTGATTGAGAATTCGAGGAAGGTTTCTCACGATGACACACCTAAAAGCCTTGGGTTTGTTGAACTTACTAGTGTAGATATTAGGTGAAAAATCTGATGTCACCCTTGCTACCATTACAATTCTCAACTTAATTTCAACAAGTGCTCACTCCTTGCATCATAAAGTTACAAATTACTAAATCTTGTGAAATTTCTATCAAAAAAATTAAAATCAATAAAGTATAAAAATATAATAAATCAGATTATACTGAAAATCCAGATTAAGCCATCCAAGTAACTCTACTGGGGCTATGGACGCTCACTGGCAGTGGGGCTCTACTTGGGAGAATTGTAATGATAAACTTGTCAGGGCTATAGACGCTCATTGGCAGCAAGGCTCTATCTGGTCGGCTATGAGGGAACATCCTCAACTACGTAGGCTAATATCAGTCACTAGTTTGTTCAACCAATCTTCAAGATGAGGATAATTAATCACGTGCACACACCTAAACTAAAAATTAAAATTCATGCATCCTTATTGCATACCTTAGGTCTCAAGTTGAATAATAATTTACAGGAAAGATAGTTAGAAATTATGGATTTATTTTGTTTAATTTTCTTGAAAACTTTGAATTTAATTATTTTGTTTGGTTGCTAGTTGTTGTGATGTTCACAACATGCCCCATTTTACTCCTTAGCAAAATGAGGACCCCTGCTGTGGCTTTGCTTTTTTTGCTTTTGTGTGTGTTGTCTGTTTGGTGGTAAAGGGAAAAGAGGGTTAAAATTGCAAACTTTAATAGAAATAGAGAAAAAATGTATTTTCAGTACTAGGGCATGATATGGTTGGATTCCTTGTGAAAAATGAGCTAGGGTTGAGTTTTGAACCATTTTAAAATTTGCCATATTTTGCAAGTTATGATCATTTTGGTAAAATGTACATTCAGGTTTGTATATCACTTTGCATATACAAGGTCGTTTGTATATGCAAAGGGTTTTGTTTTTATACTTAGTCGCATTTGCCTTTTGCAATCGGGTTGCATATGCATTTCATTTTGTATGTTAGGCCGTTGTATGTTGCACATACAAAATAGTTTGTATATCGCGTAATGCATATACAAAGTCTCTTATATGTCGCTCACATACAAAGTCACGAAATGGGTCTTGTATATCGGGTTTACATACAAAGTTGTTTGTATGTTCTTTTTTATATGCGTTTGATAATATGTTATGTATACATATAGGGTGGACCCGAAAGCATCGTGAAGAAGAGTTAAATGGTTGTATATTTGGCGCTTGTATGTTTTTACATACAAGCGAAACATACAAGTGAAACATACAAGTTAAAAGATACAAGGCTCATTATGAACAAGCGCCGGACCTGAAAAGTCTATTAAACTAGCTTAAGTCCTTGTATGTTTTTGGCTTGTATATCGGAAGATACAAGGGTTATGTACATGCGGCGGACCCAAAAATTTATTGGACATAATTAAATCCTCGCATATTTTGTGCTTTGTATATTGAGGATATACAAAGACATTATGCAAGCTGCGGATCTCAGCGAAGGATTAAATTTGGTTAAGTGCTTGTGTCAAACTCAAATGTACATCGAAAGATACAAGTACAATATAAAAGCGCTATATACAACGTGGACTTAAAGGAGTTATCAAACAATGTTAATTCATTGTATAGATTTTGGCTTGTATATTTCAAAACATACATTACACCTTACACATACACGCCGGAATCCAAATGAATCTGAACTCGGATTTATCCTATGTATCACGTCTGAGTTACATATCAAGAGATACATTGTGGATTCGGTGGGTTATAAATTGCCATTTATAATAGCGATAGGTCCGAAGGTTGTATACAACGGTTTATGCATTGTTTTATATGGCAGAATTGAAAAATTATAAATAAAAGTTTAGTGCTTGTATATTTTGCATTTGTATATTGCGATATACAAACTGATATATGTTGCATACATACAACACAGAATTGAAAGGATTGGAATCCAATTAAATGGATGTATCATGTCCAGCTTGTATAGCAGAAATACAAAGTTTTAAATAGAAAAGGGCCATATTGGCCAAACAAAGGTGATCAGTCGAGAATTTTTTAGACTCGCCGATGAGTGGATATCACGCCGATGGGTGGGAAAAAAAATAGATCAATAGGAATTTGAGGGCATTTTGGAGCCCGATTGCATTTTTTTGGTCAACGATGGTTGACCCAACTTTTCTAAGCACTATATATGCATTTTTGGATGTGATTTTCACAGATTCAGGGCTCAATTGATGCGTTCACACAGTCACAACTAGATTTGGTAGCTATTTTTCTTCCTGTAGGTTTATTAAATGATGATACTTATTGCTTATCCATTTTTGCAGGTTTGCAGTTGAAGAGGAAGCTAAAGCTTAATGGCGATGACATCACGGAGGAGGAAATCCAATTTTAGGAGTAGAGGAAGATAAGGATGAAGGGCAAGGAAGTGAAAGGTCTTCAATGATGAAGGCAAAATGCAGATGGAGACATTATTGCAGTAGACCACAGAAGTTAATATTAAACTGCTAGGGTTTCCAGAAGGGCATATTTCGCCCAGATTTGATGTATGCTTAGAGATATTTTGGGAGACTTGTTCTCCAGCATTTATTACTATAACCAGAGGTTTGAACCATTGCTTAAACTAGGGTTTTGAGTTGTATTAAGGACAACCAAAATCTATATATTGTGCCTCTATACACTGTTAAACTTTACATAGGGGCTACATAGGAAATTTTAGAGAATAGCTAGCAATTGTAATTTATCTCAGCATTTAGAATAGAGGGACCTCTTTGTTTAGGAATAGAAGAAGGAGGTCACCTGTGTCTACAATAAGGAGCGTGTGGAACATCCTACCTCCTTGCTGCATTTGTAAAGCTTGTAAGTTTTCTGTAATATGACCAATGAAGCTAAGAGTCATTCAGACATTGTAAATCATATCCGCTCTTGAGCCTAGGGTTGAGAATTGCTTAGGGCACCCTATCATACCCCCTTAGGTTTGTCTATTGAGTTGAATTGTACTAAGTGCTTCATTAATCAGATAAGAAACTAAGGTGTAAATATTCTAACCCACTGTGGTAATATATATATATATTTCACCTCTCTATGAAAAGTTAATAAGCATCAAAATATACTACAACAGTCTAATAGAAGGCGAGGATTGAGATCTAGTTTAAGGGAGAACCACTTAGGGCACTCTACAATAGTCGCAAATAGGGAGAATAGCTAAATAGGCACCTTATTGCACTAAAGAAGGGAGAGAACAACTAAGGGAACTTTACTCTAGTTTCTCTTCCAATCCATATGTCAAAGGACTATTGAGAAAGTTAGAACTTGTTGCATAATGATGAATATATGATTCTCTTGCAATAATAATATATTTATCTCACGAACTACAATGTAATGTTACCTAATTGATTGCAGGCTTCCAAAAAAGAATTAGTTTATCTTGTTCCTAAGTAAAGAAATGTATCCCTAACCATCTTATATGCTTGTTCCATTTGGTTTTGTGAATTTGGACAAAATAAAGATTGATCCAACAAGGGGACATTGCAAGTTGATTAATTGATATTGGATGGAATTGATATGTGATATTTCATGGAGTTGATATATTAATATTTACTTTTCCCCTAGGGCTTAGAGTGTCCCCTTGAATCATTGTTTTCTATGAATCTTGTGAAAATTCATATGTGATGTCTAAGCCTATGGGTGTTATTGTATTTCGTGTTTATATTCTTTTATATGTTGTGAAATATGGTTTCTATGAGGACCTCCTAGTTCAAGGGTGGGCTTTGTTAGTATGTGGTGACTGATCATGCTATAGGGCTGCAGGTACATGTAGCAAGGTAAATTTTCCCTATATTTAATAAAGGGAGTGCAAGGAGTTTTCCCTATATTTAATAAAGGTGTTAGCAGTTAATTTAGTTATTAGCTGACATGAAGAATCAACTTTTTTTAACCACCAAAAAGACTTGATAAATAAGCAGCTGGAGAATGTGAAAGGTTAGGAGTCACAGTTGAGATGCAAATGAGATTGTAATGTATTTCATGTAGCATAGCAGTGTTTAAGTTGTAGGCTGCATGTTACTGGTTGTAATTCAGTTTGATTTACTAGATAATAAAAACACTAGATGGCTATGATTCTATGGATGTAGCCCACATTGGGTGAACCACATTAAATCTTGGTTGTTCAATTGTGTTATTCTTCATTGTTTTTTCTGTGTATTTAAATCTTCATCATAATTGTTAATTGATATTGCTCCTATCTGCCATTGAATTCATGACTGACTTCTGAGCAAGTCTTATTGTTGGGAGGTCAGCAAACCTCCATTGACTTGGATGTGAAGCTTTGTTTTTGTAAATTTGTGAAGAATTAAAAGAAGAAAAACTTGTGTTTGATGAAAGTCTTTTTTATATTTTGAAACCCTATTTTGAAGCCGTTAAGCTATAAAACACTCTTTTGAGAGGATGTGATTATTTTTATATTTTTTTTAGAAAGAAGATTTATTTATTCTTTTATGTATGTAATAGTTGTGAAATCAGAGATCTACATATATGTCTATTGTATTGAAAATAAATTTCTTTGTATAAGAAAAAAAATATACTATTGTTTGAACTTTGGTGGCCGCCACTACAACCGAAAAACTTAACCAACGAACCATGCCCTTATCAGCAAAAAATTAACATAATTCACTTAAATGTTGTTTTAGGTATTAAAAATATATATGCATGCATCTATAGTTTTAAGTGTTTTTAAAAAATTCATAATCATTTTTATAATATAAAAAGAAATAAGTTCAAAATATTTTTAACTATTTGTAAAAAACAAAATGCAATTTCCTTTTCTAGATTGTAAGATATGATTTTTTCTTAAAAATTGCACCCCAAAAATTTTCTCAAAAACATCATTTCTGAGTCAACTTAAATTCACCATATCTCCTTCAATACTTATTGTAGATGTGTTGGGAATGAAATTGATGTGGTTGTTCATGGAGTCATTCAAGATTCCAACATGTACATATAATTTTTTCTCTTTTGAAATAGTTGAAGATGAGGGTTGATTTATAGATGTGTAGATGATATTATAGATGGTTAAGATTTAATTAAAATGGATGGCTAGGATTGAATGAAGGGAATTAAGACACTTTTGGGGCTATCATTATATGAATGGCTAGGATTAAAATATATGATAGGGAAATAGATGTTTAAGATTGAATTAGATCTTTGACTTTTATTTATTTTAGATAGTAATGTGATTGTTTGAAATATTTACTTATGGATGTGACATGTTTTAAAATATAATAATTATCTAGTTGTTATTTTATATCATATTATATTTAAGATTTATTAGTGATGCTCTAATTTTCAATATTAAATTATTGTTTAGAACTTAATTAAGATAGTTGGGTGATTTAGTTTTTATTATGTATAACTTAGTTTTTAATTATATTAATTGTGAGACTAAATCAGTTTAATATTTGAGGGTTTTAATATAATTTTAGTTTAATCAAGGTGTTTTAGAAAACAGTGATGAGTTATTAAAAATAAATTTATTCTTTTAAGAAGAATGTTTAAATTATGGCACATAGGGTTGAAAGAATTTAATAAATATTGTTGATAATTTATTTAATCAAATAAAATTAAATTGGCCTAATAATATGGTTTGTTAGAAAATAGTTAAATAGAAATAAATAATAAACAATAGTTAAATAAAAATTTCTTTATAAATATATACTAGTTAATGTCTTCTAAACCCTCTATTGTTAAAATTTCTATAGAGGAATCAATTATAATGTAATATGAAAAGAGAAAGGATGACTTACAGCTAAAAAAAGAAGCGAAGAATCATGGTGTAGGAGGATCGGCTCAAGGCAGAGCAAAGCATGGGAGTGATCAAACTCAAATTCGCAAATGTTAATGCCTCACTAATGGAAAAAAAACCTATTAGCAAGATTTTTTGGAGACCAATTTACAATGTAACAAATCAAGGAATGGATTATGCAGGCATGGCCGAATAGCTTGCCACCCTCTTTCCTCCCAAAAGGTTTTATTTTATTCTGTGTATCATTTAAAAGTAAAGCAATCCATAATGAAATTATCTTGCATGCCCTGTGGAAGATGGAAAACACCATTTTGTACACATAGAAACTATGCCCAAATTTTAACCCCTTGGATTGTTGTCCTACAACTCACCCAATATGGATTCAAATGTATTGTTACATCATAAAATGTGTACACTAGCATTTTACACTTAGTTTAGCACCTGGTTGGACCTAAAATATTACCTTTATTAATCAAGACCTATTTTAACACCTTTTTGAGCATTAAATGATAAAATCTTGATCTTGATGAATAAACCTAATGAAATCAACTTAGGACTGGACTAAGCCCATGACAGTTGATACTCCCCAGAGTTTGTGGGGCTAAAGGCCCAAGGTGCTCAAGCGCCCTAGTCCCAGTTGGGATCTTTAACCCCTCTTTTGTAGTGTCATCTTTCGACACTTTCTTAGTTTATACTTGTTGGCCTTATTTAGTTCTATTTGTTGTAAGTGAGTGGCAATGCATATATAAAGGAGTTTTTCAATTAATTTTACACCTAAGGAGATGAATCCTAGAAAGAAAATTCCAAGTTTGCCATCATATGCTAAGGTGCTCTTCATGCTTAGAAGTATTATCTACTTGTGGATGTTATTGAAGTTTGTTTGTATATATTGAAGGAAGTTTCAAGCCTTATCTATCACTCTCCTTGTTGGTGTATGATCTTGAGTTATCTTCATCAACTAGGGTTTTACCTCTTGTGGTAATCATCATCATCATTTTCATTCATATTTCTATCATATATTGATTGATCTTGCCCCTTCCTTCCTAGGGAATGTACTCTTGGATCTAATCATAGCTATAGTTGAGGTGGAAACACTAGCATAGGGTTCAACTGAGGCAATCCCTTATATACAACACAACCTTCTTTTTTCCTTGTGTGCAGGTCAAAGAAACAAGTTTTTGAAGGTGTTTTCTGGGAAGAAGACAGAGCTTACATGTATAGGTCTTGTGATACCCCAAGATTCTGCTAAACCCTAATTAGTGTATTTGGTATTTCTACTCATAGATCCATTTTTTGATCTACTCCCTAATCCCCACTGTGGTTTTAGTTTTCTAAGATCTATTTTTGTCTATTAGTTATAAGTTGATCTTTGTCATCTAGGGTTTGGTCATTTGTCCTAGCTGGCTTGCTTGTCCTTAGTTGGACTTGGTTGACTCATATATATACACAAAAGGGAAGAAACCGTATAGTTTGGCTGTTCTTCTTAAGTAGAAGCCAAGCTTAGTTTGTGTCCTAATGTTTGTAGAAGAGGGTTTGACCTAGTTTAACTCTTTAGGCTAGATCACTTTTTTCCACTAAACATTTTGGTGAACCTGAATTGTCTTGCACTTTTTCAACCTTCTTATTTCAGATCAGAGTCAAGTATACTACCATAGATCTAAGTGGGATTGAATTAATTAATCATTTTTCATACATACATAGTTAAATTATGCATAATTTCAAAACTAGGGTTTGTAAAAACCTTGCATTTATAGAAAATCTGGCTAGTTTTAAACCTAGGGTTTATAGATTTGAGGGTTGTTTCAGATCTTGTTGCATTCATAGATTGTTAAAATTAGTTTCATTTGTTATACCTTGTCATTCTTTTTGGTTAAAACATTCTTGCACCCTTGAATTTGAATTTTGGAAAAGAAAATTTTCATTCTAGATTTGAGAAAAACATATTTATCACTTTGTTTGCATGTTGTAAGGATAGATCATCATAGCATGAGTTCATTTTATGATTTTTGCATCAGATATTATTGGTATCACAGTAATTGAACATTTCATAGTGTCACATTGTGCATTTGAATATTTGTCATTGCAAGAAATTGTCGAAAAAGTTGCATTTTTAGGAAAGCCTAGTTTTTGTGAAATCTAGGGTTTGTGATTCATATCTTATTTCTAATTTTTCTGCTGTAATTTACATTTGAAATCTGATTTTACATTTCTATTATACATCATAAATGTCATATTACATCGAAGATTGAAAATAGGAACAATTTGTTGTTGCATTTTGAAAAAATTATTGAAATTTGAGTTGGATTTAAGCATTTGCATTATTGATATCTAATTACATTTGAAAAGAGTTGAGTTTGAGATCAAGGATATATTATTTTCTTTATGTCTATTTACATTCAAGAACAAAACCTTGATTCACTTAAACAAAAACTCAACCCCTTCTTTTTCTACATCATTCATTTCTTCTATTTGTGCACTTGTGTGTTACTAAAGCTTGTAGTCACTTTATGAGCTTTGTGACTCAGTGTTAGAAATGAAGGTACAAACCACATAATAGAAATATGATTCAAACCTTATTAATGTCCTCTAAATTATGTAGAATCAATGGAGATTGCAATAGAAACAAAACCCACTACACAGAAATAACATGCATTAAGAATTGAACACATAATATAGTATGTAACATGGAGAAAACCCTTTCGGGTAGAAAACTACACCAATAAAAGATGCTCCAAGTTGTATTATCTTCAAATATGAGATTACATTACATTCATTTCCTCTTCTTCTTTAGTCTTCAATCCAACAACACCTGTTACTCTCAACTCTATCGATCCCTATTCTCATTTACTTATTTTTAATCCCTTTGTATCTATTTGTTTATTATTATATTATAATAATTATATTAATATTTAATTTAATATTTATATCAATATTATTAATACTTATATTTATTTCCTTATAATATGGGTTGCCTTCTAGGGAAAGAAAACTAACATAATATTGACCGTTAGATATGTGACCTAATCACAAATGATCTAGATTTACAATGATAAAATATAAATAAATTTTTTCTCCAGGGGCGCTGCTCCTGAGCCCCAATGGGGCGCATGGCCCCCTGCACCCCTTGTCGGTGGGATGATCTCCCCGGACCCCTCAGAGGGGGGAAACCCCCCTATGACCCCCCTGTTGCAGATGAATTAGCATCAGGGACTGAATATAAACATGTGGCTGAAACAAGATCACTGCTGGTGAAACCTTTCATCCCTTATGGGTGATTTACAAACAATAATAGGAATACTAAATTACATAGGATTTAAAAGGTTGATGGCACCTTAATCCTAACACATAGTGCCCTATTTTCAACACTCTTGTATTCATAAGTCTTTAAATTATGGGTTCTTATGCTTTGCATAACGATGATACCAATACATTAGAACCCCAAATTCCTAGTCCTATCACACAAGAATGTCAAACACTTATTTCCTGACATCCCTACTTCATATCTTCCTAAAGCATCAAACTTCCATGAATCCATCAACATTGAGGAAATTGTGGCTCATGTTCTTGAAGCTCAAATTCAAAGATTAGATGTGCAGAATTGGATAATTTCCAACAATTTGTAATCTCAAAACACATATCTGAAGAAGACATCCTTGTTGTTGAGAGTCTAAGAAGTCTTTTTCTCTAAGGTCAAGATGGATTAGAAGTCTTGTGTAGCCTTGCTCATATAGTGCATAACAACATTCTATCTACATCTAGTTACATTGAAATCATTTCCAATGTCACTTCTTCTAATCAAATAGGGACTCAAGTGTCGGCACCCATACCAACACTCCCTATTCCTACATATACTTCTACTATTTTCACCGCTACTACACAACCAAGTAATAGTGCTACCACATGTGTTGGGTTATCCACTAGGAATCCTAATCACTATTATAGTACCATTCCATATAATTACATAAATTCCATACCTAATGTTACTCCACCTACATCTAAATCTCCTACCACATTCCAGAAGGCTACTCATACACCATCACCTACTCCTTCCAATTCATTTCAATCTCTACCTTATTCATCTTTTGATGCTATCATAAACCAATTGTTGAAAAATATGACCTTCATGCAACAACAATTGGCTAGCATAAGCTATAGTCTACCTAAACCTAATATGACAACATATTATATCCATAGCCCTTTGTCCTATGCAATCCTAAGAACTCAAATGCTTGGGAAGTTTGAGACCCCTCGATTTTAGAAATATAATTGGAAGGAAGACCCTAGGAACCATGTGGCAGCCTTTACCGCTATGTGCAGTGAATTCTTCTTTGAGGATGCAATCTTGGAAAAATGCTTTCCTAGGTCACTCAAGGACACAACCTTAGATTTCTTTTTCTCACACCATTAAAACTTTACACAACTACATAGTTAGCATCAAAAGAGCTTATTTGCATAGTTCATACTTAACTTCTTTGTATTGGAAAGTTCGCTTAATCAATTTGAACTTTGGCCTTTGATTAATGGCCCAAGTTGATCACTACAAGATCAATGACTGAGGGCATAACAAAGAAAAGGAAACCATAGGGAATCAACATTTGTCATTTCACCTACATGAATAAAAATTGAAAATGTGACTAAGACCATGGTGTAGACAATGCCTTGAAAATATTCTAAATAGTTATGGTGGGCACACTATACTTGCCACGTAAAACCACATGGCACTCCCTTATTTATTTCCACAAAGATATACCCCTCAAATAATATGTACACTCATATTTTGACCAATACAAATTGATATGTGATGCTAGGTGTTCCTTCACATCCCTTTTGAGCCGCCACTTTAGCTCATTGAGATTTGACCATGATCAACAACCTACATTAATTAACACAAGATCAATAGCTAGGGGTGAAGTAGTTACTAGTGACTACCTTTTGTCACTTTGTCTATGTAGATAGAAATTGGACATGTATCATTCAAGCTACTATGAAGAGTTTTCTTGAATATAAAAGTTGAATAACTAAGATGGGCCCACCATGCCCAAGTAATTGGACAACTTGGTGAATTGTCACTAGTTCCTTATATGCAAGCCCACATGGTCACCCATATATCTACCTCCTAACCAATGGGGTCATTGCATGCCAAGACAAATGTTGTGCAAACTATGCTTCACTGACTTTATTAATGCACCACTTCATATGTTAAGTAGTGATGGGATTTTATGATGTGCATTAATTGATACGTGATCAACATGGCTAATGCTAAAATAGTGAGACATTATGTGTATATTGTTACCTTTTTCATTTTGCAATGGTAAATAGGCTTGGAACATGTCATTAGTGATATACGATCTTGAGGATTTTAGAGAATAATTTTGTATTTTCTTATTCCAAACCCATGGGCTCATGATATCTGGCACTACTTGCTTACACAACTTTCTACTTGCCTCAACAAGAATAATAAAAAAACTACAATCTATTGACTTTAATTCCTGTGGCTATATGACAAGTGAATAGATCACCAACTAGGCTAGTTAATGACAACCTACAAAAGTAGTAACTAGTCACCAAATAAGCATAGAAGAAACACTTAATTCATCGGCAATTGTTAATCACAAGTTAATACATCAATAGAACATAAAAATGTAGGCACAAAGACAAAGATTTTGACCAACACAAAGACTTAGATGCTTTACACGAAGCTAGACAAATTAGACCACCATTAACATAAATGAGGAGTTTGATAAAAACATAAAAGGGAACCCTATTCAAAATATCTTAGATTAGTTATCAGCATGAAGGGAAATAAAATAATGGAGACAGCCATAAAAAGGTATTCTCAGATTGGGTGCCAACAAATTCATCAACTATATTTTTGCATCACTTGCATAGTAAAACTCTAATTTTGTTCAATCATCTAAGGGTTTGAATGTAATCAAAATATACCTAGTTCTTCATGCCCTTCCTTGAAATCAAGCCTCATTATGCTTTTCAGCATAACCCCTTTTCAATAATTAATCAAAAGACTAAGGTATAACAAATTCTACAAGGCATGTCAATGTAGGACTAGGCCACACTAGACAAACTAAGGCCACATAGCATGACTATATTCTAGATTGAACCACATGGTATGACTCTAATGTCATAAACACTAATCTCTTATCATCTCTATCACAATATTTTGAACTCTATAACATATGGACAACTAAGAGCTATCAGGAAAGGATTGTTTTGTAAAATCATTTGTTCCTTCAACATGCGAATGTGTAATTTGGGAAAATGAATGATTCAAGTGTCTCTCCAAATAATGTCTCTTCTTTTGTGGTAATGCATAAAACCTGTTTTTTAGGCTAGTCTATCCATTCAAGTTCATCCTCTACTCATAGCTCTCCAACTTCCAAACAAAAAATAGAAATGAAAACAATAAATTCAACATTTTGAAATGGCACTCTAATTTATTATTAGTTCTTAAGAAAGATAATATAAGAATCATAGTCTTTTAACTCTTTATTACTCTTTTTACTACCAAACCAATTACATGCTCTAACATTTAAATTAGTATTTTCTTTTCATTAATTTCAAACTTTTTTATATAAAATATGAATTTCTATTAGGCCAAATAGTTTGGGGTCTTACTTACCCTTTCACATATTAAATGTTTTTCATAAATTGTTAAACACTTTTATTTTTTCATAGTTTACTCAGTAGCAGGAAGTGAATGAGAAGAAGCTGAAATTTTCTTCCGTAGTTCTATATATTATTGATGCCTTTAATCAATAACTGATACCCAAGGATCTAGGATTGTATAGGTGGCCATCCTAATTGTGGACAAAGATTAATCGTAAATGGCACCTGGTGACTACAAGATACAACACATCAAAATGTAGGACATCAGACCAAGGAAGGAGAAAAGAATTCATTGCATACAATTGTGTCTACCATCCTTGAGAGGGTGAACAAGGATGAGGTCAAAAAATAAGAATTCAAGAGTCAGGTAGGGCAGTTGGCTACATACATCAATCACCTAGTAGGCCCTATTGATTTAGGTGCACTTTGTCCAATTATTCTAGCTATCCTTAACAAAGACAACCAACAAATAGATATGGAAGGACTAGTCCTTGCTACCATTGCATGGAGAGATAACTTAGAGGCCTTGGGTAGTAGAGCCATTTGGGAAGATTTAATGTCCTATCACGACATAAATGATGAGGCTAGTGCAATGTCAAATTTTGAGGAATCATTAGATGATGAGTTGTCAATGTGGGATGAATACATCTCAATTTTGTAGAGGATGAAGGGCATGCCTTCTAATGAGTTAGCCAAGCTTAGCATTTTTGACAAGAGTGATCTAGGTTTGCTATTGAAATGATTGTAGGCCACCAAGCTAAAGGGACCTCCCCAACTTAAAATTTAATAGAAGTGTAGTTCTTTACTGATTTATAGTGGACAATTGACAATGCTATTTTCTTATAAATTGGTGTTTTTGTCATAGAGGAGTGTTGGTATTGTGTGGGTCCCAACAATCACAAGCAATATGAGGCCCTTGCGATTGATTGTAATGTTCTGTACTATTTGGATGCCCTTTCACTGCATTGAGAGAAGCTATTGATTGGAGAGGAGATTCCTGATTTGGGTTAGCCAAATCTGAAATGTCTGCAATATGAGGCCCTTGCAATTGATTGTAATGTTCTCTACCCTCTGGATGCTCTTTTACTGGATTGAGAGAATTTATTGATTGGAGAGGAGATTCCTGTTTTGAATGAAAAATAGAACAATAGTGACAATATAACTCTTCAAGGTCTGGAGACCTACAAGGCTGTGTCTTTTTTCTCATGGCTAGATTTGATTCTCAGAAACCTGAATAAAAATGGTCACGAATCTAAATCTAATCAGAGATCCAAAATATCACCGTCCTTACAGGAAGGAGCAAAAAGAACATAGGGCACAATATGACTAAAACAGTTTTTAAAGGGGAGCCGATGCTGAGAAGAGAACAACATGAGGAAATATTATAGGCCCGATAAATTATAGGAAATTTCCAATCCCTGGCAAAGCATTGGACACATTATGTGGCACCTTTGAAAGTGTAGTGCGTGTGATGAATTCAAGTGATGATTATCAAATCCCTACAATACCCATGTGATAATCATCACATACTTTGGCTAGCCAATTTTTACACTATTACATGCATATTATTTTCATTTATAATAACGCACGAATTCGTTATAACAGCTATACATTACTTATATTTATAATAACATAACAATTAATTATAGCAAATTAATAATTTTGACCAAATTTCAAAAAGTTTAGTTGATGGAGTGTTTTTTATAATTTTATTAGATTTATATAATTGTAATAATGAAAATTAATAAGGTGGGTCTGCAATTTATTAGTTTAGTTAGTTGTGGTATGCAATTTACTATTTTACATTCCTTTTTAATTAGATCACTTTGAAATGTTGATTGGGAAAAAAATATTACATAATTAAATGTAGAAGCATTCAAATCTAATATTATGGACTGTGGAAATCTAAGCAGTTATGTATTTGTAGATTTAATCTGTTTCTTTTTTTAATTCAAAATTCAAATGTACTTATCGGTGACTATTTTACTAGCCATTGGGAGTTGACTTAACACACATTTTATTAACTTGAAATCTTGGTTGTATATAGTGTCATTCCCTCATATATTTGAAAAGGATATCTAAGAGTTACTAAAAGGAGCATGTTAGGGTTTGATTAATAGAGTATTTATGAGAGCATCATAGTAGATTTATTAGAGTATTCATTAGAGCAAATTAGGGTTTGATTGATACAGTATTTATGAGAGCACCATAGCAGATTTATTAGAGTATTCATTAGACCACATCAGGGTTTGATTGATAGAGTATTTACGAGAGCACCATAGTAGATTTATTAGAGTATTTATTAGAAGTCTGCTAGGGATTTAACTACGGAGAATATGAACCTTGTGATTCAACAAATTCTCAAAAACGTGTTTGTAAACACCACCATTTGTGAAGTGTCAAATCATTCTCATAAGTTATAAGATCACTTCCCATAGTAGACTAGTTGAATTATTAACTATTTATATATTATTTAAATAAAAAATATATTGCACCATATTTTAAAAAATTTAATACATTTATTTAATAATTAAATAAATAATTTAATATAATGCATTTAAACCTTTGCAATAGTTTTATAATTTACATTCATTAAACTATAAAATAGTTTAGAGAGAGTAAATTTAGTAGACTAAAAAGAGTGGAGAATGGGTAAGGAAGTTGGATGCCGTAGTACCGTTTTTTGGGGTATTGAATATGCTAGATGCCGTAGTACCGTTGTTGGACTGACTATTTAAATAATGTATTGGAAAACGTGTTTCGTCATTGGGGAAGGCATTAGAATCTCAAAATCCTCAACGAGATCTTTCAAAATCAAGTGAAAAACAAGAGATGGTTTAACGGTTAAACTTTTTAATATTTAGCCGATAGGCTTATATGTGAAACATTTTTGTCACGCTGGAAAGTTGTCAGCCTCCGGTCGCCGGGAATTTGTTGGACGCGCCGGTGAATTCCGCCGTTTTTATTCCGTCCTCGAACAAGTTTTTGTCCATTGCATTGCAGGGTTGTTTTTGACCGGACAAAACAGAAAAAGCTGGCAGCACCACAAAGGTCATGAAACTCATGCTCACCGAAGCAGCTGCCGTGTCTGTGAATCTCTGTGAAAGATGCAGATTCCCTAATCATAAAAGCTCATCCTCGAATCACTACAAATCCAATGGCCAAATGGATGACCCCTAATTGTAAGCTGGCACAGATAAGAAAGTGGAAGCAATAGGCCTTGTTGAAGGGTTACAATGGCAATCTCAAAAGGTGTGGATTCCCTAATCATAAAAGGTGAGTTTCAAATCATTACAAATGCAATGATCAAAGCGAGAACCCTTTGATTGGAAGCAAAAAAATGTCCTTCAGGGAAGAAGAAACCTCATTCCTATGTTTTCAATGATACAGTTCAAGCACTGCTCCAGAGAAGCTAACAAACTGGTGGACTCTATGCAGCAAGGGGCGGTGGTTGTTACATTTTAGCAAATGCAGTAGTCACTCAAGTCTCTATTACCTTAGTATCCCTTTTTAACGATGATGGGTGGGATGGACTACAAACCCTCTTCCTCAATGATCTCTTGGCTTAGCTTATAAAAGAAGGCAAGTGACTTTGACTCTAATGAAAATCACAGTTTTAATATGAAAAGTGCATCATGTGGATCCTTAATAACGGAAGGAATGAACATTGTAAGGCATATAAAAATATGATTGACCAGTTAATGAAATCTTCAATTTACCCAGATACAGTGGAATGTGGTTTTACAAAAATGATTACAAGGTACAAACAAATAGTCATGTCAAACGTGGCTCCTTCCAAGATATTATTTCCAATTGCATTTGAGATGTCTGTTGTTGTTATTAGTGTCTAGGTTTTCTAGGCTATCATTAGGCATTGGACTAAGATGATGAAGACCTTTCAATCAATTATTATAAATTTTACTGATGTTATAGATTGTGTTTTCAGTTCATAACAAAAAAAAAATTCTGCTATGAATATTTGCTATTTATTGGCATAACCATATTAAAATATTAGCTTGCAATAAATACTTTGAGAATTTATTACTTTGGGTTAATCTACAACTTCTCCTTAGGTTGTAAAATATGGGTAACATTTATAATAAAGGCTACAAATTGTCAATTTGGAGGCTTGCATTTGAGTTTCCATCAACTAAAAATTAAAAATTGTATTAAATAAAATAACAAATATATAAAAAATATTATATATAAAATATTTAACTAACTATAATATTAAATCTATAATATTGTATATTAAAATGTATATAAATATAAATATTAAAAACATTAAATATATATAAATATTGAAATTAAAATCTAAACATTATATAACTAGTATAGATATCTTAAATACATCTATCTAAAAAATACCTAGAGATATCAATTTGAAATTATTTTATTTACTTCACATTACAACTATTTTATTTACTATATATACATGATGTGCGTTAATTATTTAATTATTTAAAGTTTATATCTTGCCCATCAAATTTTCAACTAAATTAACAAATAAAAAATATCTCAAATTAACAAATGATATCTTTGTTTTACCTCCTTATTTTAGAAATATAATGTAACTAAATTAACAAATAAACAAAAACAAACAATGCTCTGCTAGGGTTTTTAGGGTTTTAGGTTTTCTAGGGTTTTGATAGTCTACTTTCTATGTGCTAGTTGGGGATGGAGGGTGCTGCAGCTGGCAGTACATCTAGTCCCATGCCCGTTTCAGACTCTGCTAGGCCTACAAATGGAAAAAAGTTATGACGGGACAGGTGGACTCTCCTCATAATGGACAGACAATGGTTTGTCACCAAAAGGAGATGGCTGAAGGGTCTTCCCTGTGGTTCCTAACAATCTGGTGGATATGATTGTCGCTTCTATGGATCTTGCTCTGGTTGGCAAGTTCTTCTCTCTCTGACCCAGCATTAAGATGGTTCACAAATGGGTCTCCAATTGTTGGCGTGTTAAAGGCAGCGTGACTATCGTGGGTATGGCGTGAGGGCTATTCCTATTTTGCTTCACCAGCAAAGAAGACATATTGGCTATTTTATCTGGAGGACCATGGCTTTATGGTACCCATTCGCTTTCATTGGGTTGTTGAAGACCAGGGTTTGACCCTAGTGTTGATCTTAATAAAAGTACCCCGGTATGGGTTCCTCTGCCTGGTTTTCCCTTAGAATACTAGGATGAAACTATTTTTAGTTCCATTGCTAATACTTTTGGTCATTTTGTTACCCTTGATAACTCCACACGGACCAAATCTCGCTTTGTTTATGCAAGATTCTATGTAAATGTGGAAATCAACAAGACTTTGTCCATGTTAATTGACATTGGTTCTAAATATGGAGTCTGGAGGCAGTCCATCACTTATGAGAATTCAATGACTTACTATTAAAAATGTCAGAAGAAAGGGCATCTCATTTCACATTGTAAGTTCAAGAAATCTGAGGAAAATACTAATAAGGAAACAGATGTGGATAACATGAATAAGGAGGATACCATTGTTAATGAATCTACTCATTCTGGTAAGGAGAATGCACAGGAAGAAACTACTTTTGATGCTTCACAGGTTTCCAAGCCGGTTAGGGATGTTGAGGAACAAAATCTCCATCTTCATGAGGTTTCCCAACTAAACTTGGAAGATGGTGAGATTCTGAATCAAGTTAAGGATACCCAATTAGAGCATAAGGAGGATACCATTGCTATTGAATCTACTCATTCTGGTAAGGAGAATGCATAGGAAGAAACTTCATTTGATGCTTCACAGGTTTCCAAGCAAGTTAGGGATGTTGAGGAATAGAACCTCCATCTTTATGAGGTTTCACAACCAAACTTGGAAGATGATGAGATTCTGAATCAAATTAAGGAAACCTAGTTAGTGGTTGGTAATTTTGAAGAGGTTCATGTTGAAGTTGACAAAGTGAAGGAGACCCAGATGGGACGTTTCAAAGAGAAGGAGAATCTAGATAAATGTTCCCCTCTTTGCAACCTGGTGACTCAAGTTCATGTACACCAGTCTACTAAGATTGATTCTAATCAAGGAGCTAGAGTGTAGTCAAATGACAATATGCATTCTGTAGCTCAAGAAATGTCTTACTCTTCCCCAGGGAAACTCATTTCAAGTTCTCTCAAAGGAGGGTTACTTCATCCTTCTCCAAGACAACAATCTGGTCTACTTCTTGTTTTGCCTAGAGCAGATAGTGTTTCTCTAAGTGACCATGAGAAGTGGACATCTTAGAAGAAAAAAGTTCGTAAACCAAAAAAGACTGCTGATGAGGGTTTGGATCCTATGAAAGGTAGACCTACATTGAGAGAAACTAGACAAAGAGAAGAAGCTAGGGAGATTGCCAATGGTAAGCAAAAGACACTGGAAAACTCCAGAAAGTTATTTAAATGAAAATTCTTTCATGGAATATTAGGGGCCTTAATAACTCCTCAAAACAATTTGAGGTCAAAAACTGTGTTTTTGACCACAAGGCGGATATTCTTTTATTTCATGAAGTTAAAATGTCTGAAGAAAATTTCAAATTGATTGCTGATAGGATCTAGCCTAAGGCTTCCTTCTGCATAAGCCCTGTTGTTGGTGCCTATGGGGGAATAGTGACTATGTGGAATGCTTCCAAAATTTGAGGTAAACTTTCTTTTTTGAACAAACACTATTTGGTGATTGATTTTTCTTTGCCTTCCTTTTGATGTAGTCTGGTTAATGTTTATGCCCCTAACACTAGGGTGCTTAGGTAGAATCTTTGGAAGGACTTGGCTAATCAACTTGATTCTCATCCTGATTCTTATTGGATGTTGGCAGGGGATTTTAATACCCCTCTATATCCTTCAGAAAAGTCTAGGATAATTTTAGACTACTCTAATAGTATGTTGGACTTTGCTGATTTTATAAATTCCTTTCGGGTTTTTGACATTGATTTGATGAATCAAAATTTTACCTGAACCAATAGGAGGAAAGGGGACCAAATGATTCAAGTGAAGCTGGACAGATTTCTTATTTCCAATAATTGGCCAAATATTGTCTCCCTTAAATTGGTTGCTTTGCCTTAGACTATTTCTAATCAAAATAATATCATCCTAGATAGGGCTAATCAGAAGAGGAAAGGCCCATTTCCCTTTAGATTTGAGGCTATGTGGATTAAACATCATGATTTTGGAAATCTTCTTTCTAATTGGTGGCAACTTCTGGTTTTGGGTACTCCCATGTTTAGACTCTTTAAAAGGTTGATGCATGTTAAGAGAGAAGTTTATGGTTGGAATAAATATAGTTTTGGTAATGTCTTTTCCCAGAGAAAGATCGTGTTCGAGAAGTTGGCAAATATTCAATATAAGATTGCTAAAGGAGATACTTCTGATACTTCTACACAATTAGAGAATGATCTAATTAGAGATTGGAAAAATTTAATGAACAGAGGAGTTATTCTGGAAACAAAAATCTAGAGGGCAATGGCTTAAGGAAGGTGATTGTAATACAACTTTCTTTCATGTTTCTGCTCTAAAACATAGAAAATCTAACTCTATTTCCAGAGTGAGATTAGAGGATGGTAGAATGATTATTGAGGATGAGAAGATTGGAAATCATGTTGTCAGCTTCTTTCATAACCTGCTATCTGAACAGGGTACGAGTGTTGACAATTCTTAGATTGTTAATCAACTTCTGAATAACAATCCTTCACTGATTACTGAAGAAGACAGTGCTGATATTTTAAAGCCTATCTCTAAGGAGGAAGTTCATGCTATGGTCTTTTCTATGGGCCCTTTCAAAGGTCCGGGCCTAGATGGCTTTCCCCCTTTCTTCTTCCAAGAATTCTGGGACATAATGGGATATGATGTCACTGCTGCTGTCAAAGATTTTTTTAGAACTGGGAAATTGTTGAAACAACTAAATAATACCTTCATTTTCCTTATTCCTAAGAATCCTAATCTAGAGATGCTTGCTGACTTTAGGCCTATTAGCCTCTGTAACACAATCTATAAAATTTGTACAAAGCTTTTGGTTGTTAGATTCCAACCCCTTCTTGACAAAATTATTTCTCCCTCATAGAAGGGATTTGTTCCAGGGAGATAGATCTTAGATGCTATGATTACTACTCATGAAACTATTCATTCTAAGGACAAGAGTCGCATCCCAAGTATGGTTCTCAAACTTGCTATCTCTAAAGCTTATGATCAGGTCTCATGGCAATTTTTGTTTAAAATAATTCAGAAGCTTGGGTTTAATGATAAGGTATCCCTTCTTATCAAGGAATCTATTACTACTGCTAAATACTCTATCCTTGTTAATGGGGTTCCTAGGGGTTTCTTTTCTCCCACTAGGGGAATAAGACAAGGAGATACCTTTTCCCCCTACCATTTTATTATGCTAGTTGAAGCTCTTGGTAGATCAATCCTCAACAAGATCACCTCAAAAGAATTAATTGGGATTAAACTAGCTTCTTCTCTCTCTAATTCACATTCAATAGTTTGTGGATGATACCATTCTTTTCGGCATTTCCTCTATTTTAGAAGCCTCAAGATGGAAATATTTACTCAATGATTATGCCATGGATTCTAGCCAGCATATTAATTTTCAAAAGAGCAATGTCTTCTTTTTTAATACTCCAAGGGATCTTCAAAGGAAAATTATTAATATCCTTGGATGTGCGGCTACTGACCTTCCCTCAATCTACCTTGGTCTCCCTTTAACTACTAAGGAAGTTACTCCTAGTTTTTAGCATAACATCATTGAAAGAACTCAAAAGAAATTGTTGGGCTAGAAAGGTAAACTTTTGAGTAGTGTGACTAAATTGTAGCTTCTAAGGGCTTCTCTTCAGGGTATACCTATTTACTTTTTATCATTATTCAAAATGCCTAGATATCTGTCTGACAAACTAGAGCAAATCTAGAGAACTTTTCTATGGACTGGTATGGAGGAAAAAAATTGAATCTCTCTAGTTAAATGGGACAAAGTCTATCTTCCTAAGTCTCATGGTGGGCTCAACATCAGAACCATCCAAAAAATGAACAAGGCTCTTTTGTCTAAGATTATTTGGAACTTCATAAATAGGGATACTGACTGGGGATGCATTATAAATGCTGAGTACTTATGAGACTTTGACAAATATTCTTTTCTCAATCAGGAGGGTCTTCCTCAAGGATCTGTTATCTGGAATAAAATGATTAAATCCAGAAGTCTTGTTAATAAGGGAATGAAATGGAAACATGGTGATGGATCTCTCATCAATTTTTGGGAAGATCCTTGGTTGGGGGATGGACCTCTCTCTAATCAAATGGGAAATGAAGCTATTGTTGGTCTTGCTAAACAATTTTTTGGCACTAAAGTTAGCCATTATATTTATCAAGACCATGGTGTTAGAAAAAGGAAAAATCTATTGGAATGCTATACTAATTATCCTAATCTCAATCAATGGGCTAATGTCATACAACAAATGCTTCTTAATACCTGGATTCTTTTGTTTCCTAGAAATGATCAACTTTTTTGCACTGCTGATAAAAAAGGGTTTTTTTTCAGTTAAATCAGCTTACCATTTGCTGATTGAGAAGGGTCTTATGGATGACATTTGGAGGAAAGTCTGGAATTACAAACTCCTTCCCAAGGCTAACTTTTTTTGGTGGACATCTGTTCATAATAAGTATTGACTCTAGACAATCTTCAGCGAAGGGGTCTTTAATTGGTTAATAGATGTGTCATGTACTTGAAAGAGGAAGATTTGTCTCTCATCTTGTTTTGCACTATGAATTTGTGACTGATATTTGGAGCAAAGTCCTTTTGAATTTTGGCTTACAATGGGTTTGCAATAAGGAAATAAGAGAACTCATTGTTAATTGGATCCCTCCTCTATCCCATCCTTGGTTAGTGGAACTATGGAATCAAACTATTCCTTTTGTTTCTTGATTCCTTTGGAAAGAAAGAAATAATAGAATTTTTAGAGAAACTGCTAGGAATCCTTCATAGGTTTTCTATTCTTTATCTAAGGCCCTCCTGGAAAATGTTTCTAATTCCAACATCAAAACTACTAATAAACCTCTTACTTAGCATGAGGTCCTTATGGCTTCAAACTGGGGGATTATGAATCAAATTCCTGCAGTTGATGTTTCCAAATGCCTTAGAAGGTTAAATACTATTTGGACTCCCCAAGACCCAAGGTGGCTTAAACTAAATTTTGATGGTGCTGCAAAGTCAAATGGCAAGGCTAGTGAAGGAGGAGTTATAAGGAATGATAGAGGAGATTTAATTACTACTTATTCTGGAGGAATTGGGAACCAAACCAATAACTTTTCTTAAGCTTCAGCTCTTTTATGGGGTCTCAAGTTGGCTATATCTCTGGGAATTCACCAACTTCATGTTCAGGGTGACTCACAAATTATTATTGATGCTATCACTAAAGCTTCAGAGTATGGATGGCAACTTAGAGACATTGTGTCTGATATTCAAACTCTTATACAGGCCATTACTATCATTTCCTTCTCTCATATTTATAGAGAAGGGAACACCATTTCTAATAACTTAGCAAATTTTGGACAACAGTTTCAAAACTAGAGTTGTTGGCACCATTTTCATAATATTAGGATACTAAGATCCATTTGCAAGGAATTGAAAGAAGTAAAGTAAGATTGAGCTACAGGTATGAATAAGTTGATAACTGAGAGGGGGGTGAATCAGTTATCTTAGTTATTTAACTTTCTATTCTTTTTTAACAACTAGTACAACATTAAAGCATATGAGCATGCATGACCATGAAAGAAAAAATAAAATCAATACACATAACACAATGATTTTGACGTGGAAAACCCTTTTAAGAGAAAAACCACGTGGTGACTAACCCAAGATTGTATTCTCTATTAAAAGAATAAGATAGTACAAAATGGCACTTGCCAATTAGGGCTCACTACCTGAGCACACTCCTCACAAGAGGCTCACTGCCTACAATATTTTATAGAAAGAAACTAGGTACTTGAACTAAAGAGAAGCATCCACACACGCTGAGGTTCAGTTCCAGTTAGGCTCAATACAATGATCTACTGCACTTCATTCTTCCTCTGATTTAGTGCTATTGTTTTGTCACATACCAAACCTATCTTGCTACTTCCACATTGCTCTATGCTTTTCTTCACACTTCACAACACACCACACACACCTTCATACCGAAATCAATCTAGTATATATATCTGCATCAAGGATTTCAACACCTTTCTAGTCGGCATCTGGAAAACTCAAGATATTTTCGAAGTCTGGTCTGTCAGCTGAATCCATGCTTACTAAGTGATGCGTATCAAAAGGATAGTTATAGGAGTCATTAATCATGTCAGCCAATCATGAATGATTCCTTAAGAAACTTGATCACCATTAATTTCTCATCCGGATTAAGGTCTGATGCTCTGTTGGTCAGTTCTTTTTCAGTCTACTCTGTCAAACAGGAACCCAACACTTAGGTGCTCATATCTTTTCACTCTTTCATCACCGGAGGCTCAATCTCTAGAATGTATAAGTCATGGTACTCCTCTTGACTTCCCCAAGTCCACATTTTTTTGAGATACTTCCTCTGAGAGATCTGGACCTGATTGTTAGACCTTGCTGCATGCTCTGTTCTTGCTCACCGGACCAAAATACTCTTCAATATGACTTCCGGTATAGACATACCATGTCCTGCGGATGTGTGGGATGGATTTTGTTGCCATCAATGACAATACTCATGAAGCCACACAATGTCTCTTGCCAACAATCTCCTCCTTTGGCATTGATGGCAACACTTAGTGAAAAATGACTAAGTGTTATAGCATACTCCCCCTTGGCTGATGCTCTGTTCTTATGTACACTTTTCTGGAGCTCCCCCTTAGCTAGATTCCACATTTTTCACTGCTCCTCACTCCCCCTTTGACATCAATGGCAAAGTGTAGAATCTGCACACCAAATTTTCAAAAATCATCCTATTCATAGATGCATAAGTATATATACAATTTTATACTTACATATACTTAAGTATATCTGCAAAAGTTGTCTTCAACTGGACAAATTCTATTGCCCAACTCTACTTCATCTTGTCCAAAATTGAGATGTGACCACTCAATAGGAATGCAAAAGCTTCTACCCTCTTTAGATCTATAGGATCATTGGTCCGAGCTGTGGTCTGAGCATCAGTTAGGGCCTCATGCATGGGCTCTAACTTAGGGATAATTATCCCTCTAAGTTCACCCATCCTACTTATTATATTCTTCCTTTCCTTTTCAAGTTTCTTTAGTTCATTTAGAATGGCAATAGTTTGAAATTCTTGGTTTATTATGGATGTGGTGAGAGGATCAAAATTTTGAGATAAACTTAACAGTTTACCCTCTTATTCTTTCACTTTCTTCTCAATATCCTTTGTCACTTTAGACTAGGATAAACAAAATTTATATATTTCTCTGCCATCTTTAAGAGCATTTTCTAAGCTCTTTATCTAAATATCCATATTTCTCCTATCATTTGTTATTAGCCCTTGTACTTCAGAGAATCTCTTTCCCAAAAACTCTTTCCAGACTTTATCTTCTGCTGACTTCTCCAAAGAATCAAAATGTGTTCTAATTGAATTAACAAGAGATTTCAAGTTACCAAATGAAGAAGCTGAAAGATCCTTCTGGAAGGATGGCATGATCTTCTCCAATGCACCAGATGCAATCTCTATTAGCTCACAGTCTTCCATGTGAGACTTTAGAAGCTTTTCTTTTGCCTTTGCTTGGGTAAAGGATGCTATCTTCATTGTCTGAACTGGGGAGAGGGAATCAAAATTGAATGGTCCTTGAAATAGCTCCAGTTCATCTAATTCCATCATTTCTTTGGTCAAGAAATCTTTAACTATTTCTGCAATGTCTCTTGCCAGAGACAGAGTCTTCTTTCCTTCTACAGCTTTAGAACTGTCATATGGGGTTTTCTCTGTTTGGTCTTTTTCTCTTCCCTTGACCTCTTCTTCTTGACTAATTTCTCATGTTTTCTTTCTTCTCCTTTAGTTCCAGATTTAGTAGGGGGATCTGGAAGAGAGATATTTGCTTCTTCATGGACTTCCTCTTCCAGAATAGAGGAATCCAAGTCCTTAGTCCTCTCCTCACTTATCTCCTTTGGATCTTCTACATTTTTCTCAGTAGGTTCATCATTTATGTCCTCCATAACAAGGAGATTGAATTTCATGAAGGCATTCTGGAGGATGTCTTCAGTTTATTTTGCCACTTTGTCAGTCTCTCCAAGCATAAGCTGATTCATTCTTGCTTTTCTTTAGAACTCATCCTTGCAATCCTTGAACATCATGTTCATTTGTTTTGGAGTGATGGAAGGGTAGAGCTGAATAGCTATCTGTTCCTAGATCTCCAAGTCCTTTGCCTTAGCATTATTCTTTCTTATTTCAAGTTCCTTTTCTAGGCTTTTGGTAATTAAGGAGATGATTTCAATGAATGCTTTGTTATAGATGTTTAGATACTTGACTGTAGCTTCTTGCAGGATCTTCTGATCAGCTTCACTATAATCATCATAAAATTCAGTCATTAGTTGCAGGTTCCCACCCACAGTGACTAATTTGATGACATCATCAATGGAGAGAGTAGGCCTTTCAACAAATTCTTCTTCCTCTTCTTTCTTGTTCTTTCCAGCAAATGATTCCACAGAAGTTTTCTTTTTCTTTTTCATTTTCTTAACCTCCTCATCTGTCTCTGTTTCTTCATCATCCTTTTGACTTATATAGGATCTTGTAGCCTTGGTTTTTGTTCTCTTTCCTCCTTTTCTGGATGTCCTGACTTCCTGTTTTGAGGCCTTTTGACTCTTAGAGGTGGCTGGTGCAGAGCTTTTGGAGGATCTGGTCTGGGAGGGGCTTGCACCAGAGCACTTTCCTTTTTTGTTTCTTGTCTTTCTTTTTCTGCCCTTTCCACCTTCTCTTTGTTGGCATCAACTACCTCCTTTGATATTCCATATCTCTTGGCGACTTCTTCTACTTCCCTTCTCACTTTTCTCTTGATCTCAGGCTGTCTCAGTTCAACATGAACTTTTATACTCAACTCTTGGAAGGTTCCAAACCTTTCTGCCTGAGGGTCCTTAGGCTGACTTAGTAGGTGTTGGACATGTAGTTCCAAAATTTTCTCATCGACCTCATAGCCCATTGGCATGATCCACACTATTGTCAGTTCCACTGCCTCCACTAGGCATTGATCAATGTCTACCATGAAGCACACTGTATCCTTGTATTTTTCAACTAGAGATTGGGGTATTCTCTCTCTGGCCTGGATCATGCCTTGGAAGTTTTTGAAGTAACCCCAGAGATCTGTGCTTTGTGCCTTGGCATCACCAAGCCCATACATATAGTCTCTGATTTGTGTGGCAACTGGTCTGTCATGTTTCCATATCCAACCACTGGATTCGAGGAGCTCATTCATGTAGTAAAAGAAGAGACATAATATCAGGCCACCATATTTGAATGAGTTCTTCTTGTCCTTTTTGATCTTGTGCAAGTTTTCCAACAGTTGACTCAGAAGAAGCTCACAAAGATCATAGTCAGTATTTTTCCTTAGCATTTCATATGTAGTATATATAGCAGTTCTGAATATTGAATTCTCCCTGCTGGAGTGATATATCTTGTAGCCAATTATCATGGAGGCAAACTTGATATCCGGATCAGTGATGTCTTCTACTATCATTGCCCTCTTATCAAATTTCGATCTGGTACCCTCACTTACAGTTTGGTTTTTGACTGATTTGAGAGTAGGCAACCCATCGGATGAGTGCAATCTAGTTACTGCCCTAATGGCATATTTTGTGATCTGAAATGGCCTCAACAACCACATGAAATTGTCATGCATTCTGCTCAGAACATACCGGACCCATTCATCTTCAGCAAAACAGGGGAAATGGATGCAATGTCCAAAATGCTTATCCCAGATGGCCTTGTATTGGGGTTTAAGTTCAAATGATTCATCTATCAGTTCCTTGTGGTAGATATCCGTTAGCTTGGATTCCTGAAATTCTTCAATGTTTGTGTGTATGTAGACCCTAACATCTTCTACATGTAGAACCCCATGCAGAATACTAGAGAATGCACCTAGGGGATCAACTTCTAGGGATTTGTAAGGATGTCTCTTGAACTTAGGGCATGGTCTATTAGTGATTTTAACAATATTTGGAGTAGCCATCTTTCAAAGGATTCAAAGAGAGATATCTAAGAGCAGAAAATACCTTTTACGCTTCTAGGGTTCACGATAAGAGCTGAAAAGATCGTTGGTTGAGTCAAATTCTACGGTTGATCCTTGAGAGAGTTGAAGCAATCTTGTTGCATAGCTCTTTGTTCCTTCTTCTTCGGATGCAAATGTGCAAATGATGAACAAAAGAACCCCTTTATTTATGCGCAAACCCTAATTCCATTTTGCAATAAATGCACAACTTAAGTTATTCTAGTTTCCTTATTTTCTTTGTTCTGAGAGAGGTCATTCTGGATCACTAAGATGCACTTAGAGTTATTCTTGGTGATTATTGACAATCTATCTTCCTTTCTCCAATCATTCCATTTATCTGCAAATCAAGATATTTCAATTTTGAATCATATCAGATTTAACTGTGAGAATCTTGTTCTTATTGGATGATTGTTAAACCAGATTAATCTTGGATGATTAACCCTTTCAAACTTCTTACGGATCTTTCATATCTTTACCAAGGGTTATTTAGATGTTTCTCTGAGAGCCCTTTTAATCTGCAACTTTCCATGTGCCAATTTCAGGTACCAATTGACTGGCTATGGGAAATTATTTTCTTTTATGACTCCCCCTGAGCCAGAGCTCATCTATTTAGTTTTTGGAAGGAATATTAGTACCAGATTCTAGTGCAGATCCATCCCCACTATTTTTTGTACTTCTCTTCACCCAAATCTTGTTCATCTCCCTTTGAATTTCATCTGCATTAACTTTTCCTTTTCCTTTGTCTTGGTTTTGATTATGATGCACCAAACCCCTTTTGTCCTAATTCCTACTTCTGCAAAATTTGGCAATATGACTAGATCTATTGCAATTGTAGCAAACAACATTTCTATGCATATTTGACTAGTATCCTCTTGAACTACATTGATGAGCCATATGTCCCATTCTATTGCATGCAAAGCATCTACCATTGAATGAATTGTCCATTTGCATATTTCTACATTCATGAGATTTGTGACCATACCTTTTGTAGTTGAAGCTCTGTCCGAAGAAGGATGAACTAGTCTAATTCATTCTTCTTCTACACTTATTTGCTTTATGACCGAAGTTATTGTAGTTGTAGCAGTATCCATTAAAGGATGGGTATCTTTGAGCATTTGGTTGCCTTACTTGAGGTCTTCTAGGCCTATTCCTTGGATTTCCTAATCTAGAGTTCTTTTGACTGGATCTAGAGCTTTCCCCTTTCTCATACCCCAAGCCTTGCTTGTCATCTACCCTCTTTTGGCTTTCAAGAAGAACTTCAGGTTGAGTAGAGCTTATCTTGAATTTCTCTTTGTATTTATTTGTTGTTTGAAGATCCCTTTTAAGAGTGTCTATCTAATTCTCAAGTTGTTCTTCATTGTATCTAGCTTCTTCAAGATTAGATTCTAGATGCCTAATTATTCTATCCATATTGTGGCAGTCTTCTAAACTTCTCCTTGAGAGATTGTTTTAGATTATTTTCACTTTTTCTTTTCTCTTCAATTTATTAGGTGAATTTCATAACTCCTAATTCCATTTCATGTCTTACCATAAAGACCTCTTTTGATAACGTCTCACATAACTTGGTTTTCTCATTCAGATCTTCATTAGTATCATTGGCTTCACTTTGACTTGCTAATTGTTGAAGTAGTTCCTTTCTTTTCTTCATTGATATACTTAGTTTTTCTTTGACTTCATTTATGAAATCATCAGCTTGTTTGAGTCTTTCCCTCAGGTTATTGACTTCAGAGTGAGATTGCTCAAGATCATCTAGGGCAGACTATAGTTGTTCCCTCATACCATACATATCCATTGAGATTCCCAGATCTTCCTCAAGCTGTTAGGCTCTATTAGGAGGAACTTGGCTTTGATACCAATTGTTGATAACTGAGAGGGGGGTGAATCAATTATCTTAGTTATTTAACTTTCTATTCTTCTTTAACAACTAGTGCAACATTAAAACATATGAGCATGTATGACCATGAAAGAAGAAACAAAATCAATACACATAACACAATGATTTTAATGTGGAAAACCTTGTTAAGGGAAAAACCATGGGGTGACTAACCCAAGATTGTATTCTCTGTTAAAAGAGTAAGATAGTACAAAATGGCACTTGCCAATTAGGGCTCACTGGCTGAGTAGATTGCTCACAAGAGGCTCACTACCTACAATAGTTTATAGAAAGAAACCAAGTACTTGAACTGAAGAGAAGCATCCACACATGCTGAGGTTTAGTTTCGGTTAGGCTCAATACATTGATCTACTGCACTTCATTCTTCCTCTGCTTTAGTGCTGCTGTTATGTCACATACCGGACCTATATTGCTACTTCCACACTGCTCTCTTCTTTTCTTCACACTTCACAACACACCACACACACCTTCATACCAAAATCAATCTAGTATATATATCTGCATCAAGTATTTCAACACCTTTCTAGTCGGCATCTGGAAAACTCAATATATTTCCAAACTCTAGTCTGTCAGCTCAATCCATGCTTACTAAGTGATGCGTATCAAAATGATAGTTATAGGAGTCATTAATCATGTTGGCCAATCATGAATGATTCCTTAAGAAACTTGATCACCATCAATTTCTCATCTGAATTAAGGTCTGATGCTCTATTGGTCAGTTCTTTCTTAGTCTACTTTGCCAAATAGGAACCCAACACTTAGGTGCTCATATCTTTTCACTCTTTCATCACCAGAGGCTCAATCTCTGGAATGTATTAGTCATGGTACTCTTCTTGACTTCCCCAAGTCCACATTTTACTGAGATACTTCCTTTGATTAGTCATGGTACATAGTGTCTCTTGCCAACAGAATAAACCACACCTTTCTTGTCATTTTCATAGGTATGTTATAATTTTTTACATAGGGAAAGGTTAACTGTTGAAGATTAAGTTAAATCCTTAATAGTTGTATGATGTTTTTTAATCCATATAGGGAATTCAGGGATAGTGTGCTAAATGGATATATGTTTGTTGAAGGCTATTGGAACTATATGAATCAAAGAATTAAAGCTTGGAGAAGACTTCTGGAATGCTGGTTAGACAAAAGAATTTAGCACAGGCTGAGAAAAGATGAATTTCAATTATCCTAAGTCAAAGATACTAGAATATTCCTTTTGCCAACTGTATTCCACAAAATAATTGCCAACTGGCAATCATGTGCCACAAATCCTAACCATTGATTCTTATAAGTGATTCTTGACCATTGGATCAAATGTAACTATTTTTGGACCTTGCTTTATAAAAGGACCATGACCTCTCTTTGTAAAGGGAGATTGAATTGTTGAAACTAAGGGAGACTGAATTGTTCTAATTCTCAGCACTAAGTTTGTTATTTTTTGCAACTTTGTGAATTCTCTCTCAAGGTTCTCCCTCAGCACCACTATAAATGTATATGTTCTTTGCATACTGAATGAAAATGGAGCTACAGATTACTTTCTAATCATAAATCTTATGCAATCTTTGGTTGATTTCTGTGTAATGGTGAATTATTGCTTTCTATTGAAGTGTGTTCACTTTAATTGCATATTGTCATCATCTTTCCTTTGAAGATTCGTACTGACCATGCGTAATTATGGAGCTTCTTGGTGAAGTATGGTTTGGTTTCATCTCCTTTTCATGACTGTATCAGAGTATGTATGTTGATCATTGGCCAAAATTAAGTAATTTTAGGCTCTCAAATTCTAAACTCTATTTTCTCAGTTTCAATTTCATAAATAGTCATAAATAATTACAAATAATGATGAATCATAAGCAAATAAAGTAAACATATGCTGAATAATGACCGATCTGAAGCATATATAGTGAAGATACATAAATACTAATGCATTTCATGCAAATTATTATAAAAATAGTCAAATGCATGTTGTAGACACATTCTTTGAGCAGATTTGATGTTCGTAAGTAAAGATCAGCTTATACAGAGATAATTTCGCAAGAATTTATCAAAGTTAGGACAAATTCATATATATTTGCACAAATCTTAACTGAATTTAATAGGATTTAACATAATTGTCAAGATATATGTAGAAAAAGGTATTATGAATAGAAAACTAGTAAATATTGAATGATATTTGTAGAAATTATCAAAGCACATAAGGTCTCAACATGATTAACAACAAGACACACCAACCCTAAATGACTATCAGACGGTCAAGACCTGACACATGAAGACTTGGGATCATGATTTCACTTTGAATTCATCATATCTTTCAAGATAAATAAAGGTTTGTTTGTGAACTTTTATTTCTTTTTGTGTGAGTAACAACCGCATCAATAGGAAGATTCACTTAATGAAGAAAAGGGAACAAAGGCAGTAGCAAGGTGAAAATTTTCTAAGGTAGGAAGATATGTTTCTAAAGAAAAGATGAAAGATAAGTAAGGTCTTCATTAGGGAAACCTTGAGTTCATGAACTCTTGGTTTTTCTGACAAGAAGTTTGTTGACAAGTTTTTTTCCTAACAAAAGGAAAGAAGATGAAGAAGGTCTTTTGTCAGTGATGGGATTGGTTTACGAATTGAAAAGTTCACCGATAGAGTAATTCACTGACAAGGTGAAAGGATGATAGAGGTAGAAGGAACAAAGGGCGGTGAAGAAAAAGGAAGAGAAGAATGAAGCAACTATTGGCTTGGTTCGTGAACCATTTGGTTCGTCAACAACCAAGTTCAACACCGGGTGAATTTGCCAACCAAGATCTGCTAAGGATAGATGGATAAAAAAGGAAAAGGGTAGAGAAAGGGGCAAATTCATGAATGTCCAGATTTTCCAATAAGGCAAATATAAAAGAAAGAAATGATTAAGGAAAGGATTTATCAGTGAACCGGAGAAAAATTGAACTCACTAAATAGTTCAAGTTTTCCAAAGTTCATCGATAAGGCGATTGGTCGACAAAGCAAAGAAAAAGGGGAGCTTCCTCCATGGTTCATAGAAAGTGAAAATTGCAGACGAAGAGGAAAAAGATGGAAAAAGAGAAAGAAAGGATGAGTCAGTTAGTTCACCAAGTTGAAAAATTACCGATAAGGCAAAAGGAAGTTGATAGAGAAAACAAGGTGACATGTCCAAAGTTCATGAAAATGACAATTTGCTGATAAAGCAAATATAAGAAGGAATTTGATGTGGCAAATGGGAATTTTGTGAAGAGGAGAGTTTGTCAACAAAGTGAATAGAAGAATAAATGAAAGAATTTTGTGATAAGGAAAACATGTCAATAAAGAAAGGAAGGATGCCTAATATGTAGAAAGGTACAATCAAAGTTAAGGTGGCCCAAAACATGGAAAATTGGACAACACATTTTAAAGTGTTGTAAAGACTTTAAAATGGTGATTCCTTAAAACATGCCATGATTGCAAGATTGTGCAGGTAGATTTATATCCAGAATTTATGATTCTGCAGAACAGTGCTACATGTAGGTGGTTAACATAGTAAAATTCTTCAATGAATAGATACACTTGGATAACAAATTGGATATGTCAGAGGTTGTAGGTATCAAAAAAAGGGTTCAAACCTTCCCTCTTTATTGTTCCTAGTACACAAAGACTGCAAGCAATCTTCTTCTGACATTTTCAGTATTGTCAGGGTGTGGGCTTTCTTTCCAAATGTGTAGATTTTCAGACATTGCCATGGGCCTAACTTTAATGCAACATGGGTTTCTTGTTGACTGGTTTTCCATTACCTTGGACTGCACAGTATGAAAGGATTGCTATAGATACATGATAAAAGGATGTTTTTAGGGTTGGTTGTTGAACCAATTATGTAGTCTGAAAGTGCCTAACAGGTATTTTCTGGCATCAAATCATGTTAGTCTAGTCTAGAAGTGAAGAGATGTATCCAGTATAGTGTAGAGAGGTTGTGTAAAGTAGATATAAATGTAATGGAATGTCTCCACTAGATTTTCTAATGATTTTGGCAAATGTATAATCATAGTTGTATGTTTCCCTTGCCAAATTTGCTGGCACGATAGTAACCAAGCTTTGGAGGTGTGTGACAGCATCCAAGTTAATACAAGGCTTTGTATTAGCCATTCTTTTATTGCATGAGTCATTGTAGTTTTCTTTTGGATTATTAAGTATGTTCATTACATGAAGATCTATTAGAGTCATATATGTGAATATATGTCTAGTTCCATTGATCCTATGATGTATATTTTCTTTCCTCCTTGCATTATATGAATGTTGCCCTATAGAGTACACACGGATCCATATTGGAGAGGGATCAATCACTCTTTTAAAAAAAACAAATCATTCACCTATGGCATAGGAAAAAAAAAACATATCTCCTATGCATGTACATTCACATACTTGAATCAACTATATAGGGGTTGTTGCTTCTCAATCAGACTGGATGTTTCCCAGTCATCCCTACAAGGTAGCCATCATTGATCAATAGGATTTCTAGGCCAGGGGCCAACAGTACAGGAGATAGACTCTATAATATCTCCTCTTCTTCTTTAGGCTCTACAGAACCAAGGGGGGTATTCGCTATTCAACATCCATGAAATATGCTTATGGACTGACTGGGATGTTGATACAAAGCAAATAAATCCTCCTTCATGTAGACCAAAACTATGGAATAAGTACAAAGGGGCTAGCTTTGGGCCTATGCTCAGTTGTGAATTAGAAGATTTTGGTCCTAAACTATTTCTAAAGTCCTAATGGTTGGGATTTGAAGTTTAGAGTTTGATTTTGTATTTGGATGCAAAACTAGGACCTGGGGTGTAACCTCAATACAAGACTAGATTAGTGCCTATCCAGGGGTTGGAGTCAGTAGATATACACATGTGAATGGTCAGCATAAGCATATATTAATGACTGGATTTCAAGGGGGCTTGTTTAGCACCTGCCTTACAGATACTTCCCAAAAACTAGGTGTTTAGTCATTCATTCTTAATGGTATCCTTGCTGCAACATGCCTTCTCAATGATTAACCTGAAACATTTAATTTGTTCCTTGAACAAAGGTAGGAGATTAAATATTTAATACAGAAAAACTATATTCTTGAATCTTGAACAACCCTTAGCTATCTTGATTCAAAAGAAAACATGCCCATAACTTGGAGACAAATGATTAAACACATGCACAGAGCATTTCTCATATAAAACAACATGAAACCAATGAATTTATGCATGAAACATACAACATGAGACTCATAAACTCACAAGACATTAAGAACAGGGCCACCAATGAAGTTGTATTATGTCACAGCACCAAAATTTGTCCAGTTTTCAACAACAACAAATGAGCAACACAGCCTGCTATATACAGCAAGGGAGTGCACTTAGCATTAATTACACAACAAAATTCAAAAATTCTACCAGATACCATTCATCATGAGAAAATGGTGCTGAAAAATTGAATGCAGTAGGTAAAGGGGGAGACAGGAAGGTCTCGAGCCCTGTGCCGTCGCCTGGGGATTCACATCTTCAATTGGGTGGTTGATTCATCCATGGCCTCACCCATACCCTGTAACATCTACCATTAATGGCGTACCAACTCGTACCCTTGGGAATGCAGTGGATTGTGTGCCATAGAAATTTTCCTACCAAAAAATATGACCCTGATATTTCAAATCATGTGGGAACAAATTATCCCACATTCACCTCGCAGTGACCTCCAGAACACTTTATATGCATGACCACACCAGAAGATGATAGTCAGCGATTTTGCTCCTGACGACACCAATATAAACCTCATCATGACCCCCCCCACATGATGCTCTGATGTTCAATATCACCTTGACGTCAGTGAACCACCTGCATGATAATACTCCCTTGAAAAATCACCCCGATATTTCACATCACCCTGATGTGAAATATCACCCTTATCAGAAACATCACCCTGATAAGAAAATATCACCCTCATCGGCACAACCTGATGCATCTGAGGAAGATCCTCCTTCTTTGCCAATACCATACATCCTACTGATGACCACATGATGCACCCTGCTGATCCTGATGACGTCACTGTCATATTACAATATCAGGGTGATCCTCGGTGGCAAGGGTGATATTCAGAATATCACCTGATATTTAAAAATCACCCCCTCCTTCAGAATATCTAGCTATATTTGAAACATGATGAGGAGGCCCAAAGACTTAAAACTTTTTAGACTTTTTTGGGAGGGTGCCTACAGAATTAATTGCTTCAAATCTGACTATTTATACAGGCGGTAACATTGGCTCTGACTGGGGATGCATGCCTCTTGCAGGCATGGTGAGAACCATAGATCTCTGGGATGCAGACCAGTCCCTTATCTAAGTGCACAGAGTCAAACACTTATCTGCATCACCAATCACACTTAGTGGCTCAAGGCCACCAAGAAAGGAAAAACCTGTATCTCCCCTTGTCAAATACCTTGTTTTCATCTGATATCACTGGATCAAGCCTGAAAATGCTGCCATGATTTATCCACAAACAAACCTTGTCATTTGCATATTCAACCCTCTTATCTAGCTTGTCACTGTCATCCTTATGCAAACAACCTTCAGCATCAGGCAACATATGAATGTTATATTTATCAAACAATGCATATTCATATAGCATATAGAGCTTATCATCATCTATATCAGCAATATGCTTTGCAAAATGATCTCCTAGCTGGACTAAAAACTGAAAGCACTCAAAGTCCACCACAAAGCTGGGAGCATCAGGGCTCATTTTATCATAAGCTGGCATATCAAAGATAAAGCTCTCAAATCCACAATTGTGCACTTCATGCACATAGCCATCAGCAACACCAAACTAGAAAAGACTAGGCTCTGGCACATCTTCGCAATAACCTTCATGACATGTTGATTTCTCTTTCACCAGGATGAAATTTAGAATCCTTATCAATAACAATACTTGGATTATCACCATACTCAAACAGATCCTCATCATTATATGTATCAAAAGAGGTTGATCCAAGTGTTTCAGCTTCATTCTGGTATGCCACTGGTTCATGGGCAGTAGAACATGCATTTTCATTACCAATGAATTCCTTGTGTGGAGGAGTATCAGCCTGTGTATCACAAACAAAATTATAATCAAATAAAGAACAATCATGCTCATCACTAGCACTTGTTTCAATCTCTGATTGCTCTTCATCATCTCCATGTGTCTGAATATAAGGCAGTGATTCAGACATGGAATTACTCCTCTATTTGCTTATTTCTTCTCTTTCTTGTGCACAATACTCACAATTATCTCCACAGATCCACTCAAACAAGTATTCATTGCTGTCCATAACCACATCATTGTTTTCAGAACCAGATACCTCAGCCCTAAAATGGGAGTCATCATTGATCCTTTCATTGGCATCCTCAACATCTATCTTTTCATTTTCATCTCAGTCTTCACATGATGCCATGATCACTTAGTCATTTGCATCCATACAAATGTTATTCACACCAAAGCCTGTGGACAGGGAATTCTGCATATGCTCATTTCTCATTTTTTCTATATTTTCTAAAAACTTGTATGCCATCTGCATACTTGTTATCTTGAATTCCCTCAATAATGCACTAGAGCCCTCCTCGAAAGCTTCAAAATATATGCCAACACAGGCTGAAATATCAAGTCTGAAGGCTTCAGGGATTTGTGAAAGGGCTACTGTAAATCTATGACTAAAATCAATACTAGGCTCTTCATCTTGTTTTCTGATTGCCAATAATCTTGCAACAAGATTAGCAGGTTCTATTGCAAATTCTTCTCTGAAATAGTCAACAAGTTCATCCCAACAGGCAAAGGATCTCTTTGGAAAGCTCAAATACTAACCTCTAGCTTTTGCATCAAAGCATCTAACAAAAAACCTCATCCACATATCCTCATCTCTAAATGAGTGATTCTCCATAAACCTGTGAAAATTTTGGATATGTGTACCCCCATCACATACATTGTGTCCACTAAATCTAGGCATCTGATTATGAATTTTAGTAGGCATACATTCAACTTGATAATCAACCCATGACAAATCTAGTTGGTCATACAAAGGATCAAAAGGGCCGTCAAGAGGTTTAGCATTTTTACTGGCAAACAAAACATTATTACTATTTAACTGAGCTTGCCTAGCCTCTAAGGATATCAACCTATTTTTTATCTCTTCCATTCTTTTACACAACATTTCATCCCCCTCTTGACTAAGTATAGGTGAATACATATCTGGATTCATAAATTTTTTAATCTTAGACATCCTATGTCTTCCTAAGACCTAAGGCTTCCCCCTAGCATCTAACTTATGTAATAAAACAACAAATACAAGTGGGAAGAATCTACGTACCTTTTCTCATCCAGATGCTGAAACCATGAACAGGAAACTCTTTTATCTCAACAACATACATCAACCTTTCATGTGCACTAAAACTTTTTTGCAGAGTTACCACCTCTCCAAAGAGGATAAAATTTTCAAACAGCTAAAAGCTCATCAAATATTTTTCTGAGTTCATTCCACCAGCAGAGCACCATATTCACATGAAAGACTCCCTAGTGGAGTCACCAGATCTGTTGGTGACTCGGATGGGCCACAAATATATCTTTTAAATCAAACTCCCTAGCAGAGTCACTAAATCTGTTGGTGACTCGGATGGGCCACACATATATCTTTTAAATCAAACTCCCCAGCAGATTCACCAGATCTATTGCTTCTCAATCCAACTAGATGTTTCCCAGTCATCCCTGCAAGGTAGTCATCATTGATCAATAGGATTTCTAGGCCAGGAGCCAACAGTACAGGAGATAGACTCTATAATATCTCCTCTTCTTCTTTAGGCTCTACAGAACCAAGGGGGGTATTCCCTATTCAACATCCATGAAATATGCTTATGGACTGACTGGGATGTTGATACAAAGCAGATAAATCCTCCTTCATGTAGACCAAAACTATGGAATAAGTACAAATGGGCTAGCTTTGGGCCTATGCACAATTGTGAATCAGAGGATTTTGGTCCTAAACTATTTCTAAAGTCCTAATGGTTGGGATTTGAAGTTTAGAGTTTGACTTTGTATTTGGATGCAAAACTAGGACTTGGGGTGTAACTTCAATACAAGACTAGATTAGTGCCTATCCAGGGGTTGGAGTCAGTAGACATACACATGTGAATGGTCAGCATAAACATATATTAATGACTGGATTTCAAGGGGGCTTCTTTAGCACCTGCCTTACAAATACTTCCCAAAAACTAGGTGTTTAGTCATTCATTCATAATGGTATCCCTACTGCAACATGCCTTCTCAATGATTAACCTGAAACATTTAATTTGTTCCTTGAACAAAGGTAGGAGATTAAACATTCAATACAGAAAAACTATATTCCTGGATCTTGAACAACCCTAAGGTATCTTGATTCAAAAGAAAACATGCCCACAGCTTGGAGACAAATGATTAAACACATGCACAGAGCATTTCTCATATAAAACCGCATGAAACTAGTCAATTTATGCATGAAACATACAACATGAGACTCATAAACTCACAAGACATTAAGAATAGGGCCACCAATGAAGTTGTATTGTGTCACAGCACCAAAATTTGTCTAGTTTTGAACAACAACAAATGAGAAACACAGTCTGCTATAAACAGCAGGGGAGTGCACTCAGCATTAATTACACAACAAAATTCAAAAAATCTGCTAGATACCATTCATCATGAGAAAATGGTGCTCAAAAATTGAATGCAGCAGGTAGAGGGGGAGATAGGAAGGTCTCGAGCCCTACGTCGTTGCCTGGGGATTCACATCTTCAATCGGGTGGTTGATCCATCCATGGCCTCACCCATACCCTGTAAAATCTGCCATTAATGGCGTACCAACCCCCGGCCTTGGGAATGTAGTGGACTGTGCACCATAGAAATTTTCCTGCCAAGAAATATAACCCTAATATTTCAAATCATGTGGGAACAAATAATCCCACATTCACCCCATGATGACCTCCAGAACATTTTATATGCATGACCACACCGAAAGATGATAGTCGGTGATTTTGCTCTCGACGACGCCAATATAAACCTCATCATGACCCCCCCCCCCCACATGATGCTCCGATGTTCAATATCACCCTGACGTCAGGGAATCACCTGCATGATAATCCTCCCTCGCAAAACTCACCCCGATATTTCACATCACCCTGATGTGAAATATCACCCTTATCAGAAACATCACCCCAATAAGAAAATATCACCCTCATCGGCACAACATGATGCATCGGAGGAAGATCCTCCTGCTTTGCCGATACCATACGTCTTACCAATGACCACATGATGCACCCTACTGATCCTGATGATGTCACTGTCATATTGCAATATTGGGGTGACCCTCGACGGCAAGGGTGATATTCGGAATATCAACCGATATTGAAAAATCACCCCATCCTTTAGAATATCTGGTTATAGTTGAAACTGTAGGAGTACAATCAACACTGAGAGGGGGGGTGAATCAGTGTTGTGTGAATTTTTAAATCTTTTTACACACTTTAACTTTCAGAGCACAAGAAGAGAAAGATAGCATTGATTTGTCAAATACATATGCACATGACTGTGAATACAGAAAGAGAACAAAACTTCATAAGTAAATCATACACACACAGAGAAGATTATGACACAAGAATTGCATGAGTGGAAAACCCTCCAGGGGTAGAAAAACCACTCTAAACTGCCTCACTGGCTTAACTGATCAAACATGCCTCACTGGCTACAAAGAAGCCTCACTGGCTACAATATGTGTCTCACTGACAAATGTTAAGGTCTCACTGACCTACAAGCCTCACTGGCATACTGTGCCTCACTGGCATAGACAATTTTCAATCATAAAATTCTGTGTGCAAGAATTGATTGCTATTCAATCTGATTTGCACCATTATGCAACCTGTGTTTCATCATACACCCTTATACCTCCTATTTGATTTTCAAATCAAGACCATACAAAACAATTCCTTTTACAAATCTTTACAACACTCTTATCTCTACAAATTTGATTCACCTGATGCATATTCACCTGCATTTTATCTTCATGATTCAATCTTTATTTTCATGGTTCAATCTGTAAGATTATTGCATGATGTCCTCATACTGTATTTGATCCATTCCTACACAAACATAATCTCACATACAATAAAATGATTCATCTGTAAACTATATTCAATACTCCATATTGATCCACATCACCACACACTATATATTCAACCTCTAAAACTCATCATCTGTGTATTTCATCTCTGTCTCCCAAGACCCGTCATCAATGCACCTGAAAAACAATTTTATACAAATTGAATAACCTTTCACCTGCAAAGAAAAATCTTTTCATATTCCTCTATGCCTATTCAAATCTCCAAACAAAAACATATAATATCAAACCCCATTTAAAAAAAACTTTTCATGTTCTCTTCTCAAAAACTCTCTGCATAATAAAAAAACTTTTCAACTTCTTCTATGAAATCTTCAATCAATTTATCTGCAAAAAAAATAAATCTCCTTAAACTTCCATGCTTTTACATTCAAATCCGTTGAGCTTCTTCTTCTTCTCAATCTGCAAAAAAAATAGCTCCAAAAATACTTCATATTCTTTTATTTCATCTTGAATTCTCTTTGTCTTCTCAATAAAAATTAATCTTCAACAACATCTCCTTCACAATCTTTTTACAAAAATGTGTTCATCTTCTGTGCAAAAACTCTTTAATTTGTGAAACTCATCTTCAATCAAATCATTTCATCTCATAAAAAAAAACTATTCAATCTGCCCCAAAAAAAAAAAAAAAAAACATTTCTATTTTCAAACCCCCCAAAAAAATCTCTCTTAACTATACTTCTAAGAGGGAAACAAATTTCCATAAAAAAATGCCCTCTTAAAAATTCTCCTTACTTCACTTATCACGGGAGAAGTTTTTAAGATAAGATATTCTTAAAAAGAAGTTTTTAAGAGATAAGATTTTTCTTAAAAAGAAGTTTTTAAAACTCTTAGAAAATCGGCCTTTTTAAAGGCTAAAAAATAGCCTTATAAAACTTATCTCTAAACAAAGCATCATTACAGCCTTGAGCCTGTCAAAAAGAATGCTAAGGGGTTGGGGTCTAAAATAACTTTTGATGCATTTTATTAAAAACAAATCTTCATTAAATATCTTTGAATGATATGGCATGAACATCGAATACTTCAACTTGACATATTGGATGGCTTTGTATAAATCAGACTCTTAAAAAAAATAAGACTTGTTTTCTTTTTTTTTTTTGCATTTCTCCCTCGATGCTTTATGAATCGGCCTCTAATAAAAAAATCAATGCAATTTAAACCTACTTTATATACCCCTCTCGAGCTTTTAAATGGTGATCATTCTTTTCAGTGAAGCTAGCAAATAAGGCTGGTTTCCCAATGATGAAAGCACTCATTATATGCCACTTAAGTGGTAGTGACCTACTATTGTGAGTCAACTTCAATTTATAAAATATCAACGTTTGACAAACCTATTAGCCATTTCACAACCTTGAGGCAACCTTGAAGCAACAATACTCTGATCATGATCTGAGTTGATATGAGAGAAACATCATCACATACATGTGGGAAAGCAACATCATAATATTACAACCTGTAAACCTCTCTGAGAACACATGACCAATCACATGTGTCTACACAACTTGAACTCTCACATGATGCTCATGAACCCTGCAAAGCTTGTAACATTAAACCATGCATATCTTTACTTGATCATGGCTATACAAAATTAGTCCATTATGAAAACTAAAACTCCATCAAACTTAACCAAATATAACCTTTGATACCTTCTTGTGTCCAACATCATAACCTTTATAGCAGACTCATATCACTGTATGAACTCCTCTGATTACTTCATTTGACAACTCTTTTGAAAGCATCTAAAGCAAGCCATACAATCCCATCAATACTACATTACACCAAACCAACTCCACATTTCTGTGAACTATATCCTCCTGATATCTTGCAACAACTATGGCAGCTTTACATCATCGAATGAACATACTTTTGACATCAATGACAACCTGTCACCATCAATCTCCCCCTTTGTCATTGATGGCAAAACCACCTGATGCAATTTTTCTTTCTCCCCCTTTTTGACATCTGATGACAAAGACTATTATCTCCCCCTGAGAAAATAACTCCACTAAAAAATGTTATAGCATGATTATCACAATTATAATCACATTGCATTATGAGACATAAACTTCTATTATCTTTTTATCTTCAACCAATTATTAAAATGAGAACCACTTACCAAAATCTTTGAAACCACTTGTCTTTCAAAGTATTGAAGCCACTAAATGCAATTTTGCTAAACTTATCCTGAACATCAACATTTCAAACTTGAGAGAAAAAAGATATCTGAAGCACAATACCACTTCTTATTACCATACCACTATGAAGATGAATCATTTGCCGTTGCGCCAAAAGCTTGAGCTAAACAAATCTTGAAATTCACTTCAACATAATATTACCTTTTGACACAAAACCAATATAAGGATGAAGAAGACATATCTCTGCAACCAAATACCAACTAGTATTACCATTATCAGCTGATTCAAGACCTTTACTTGCCTCTGATTAACTGATGAACTTGAAGAAGAACAAGGCACCACCATCAATTTCATGAGCAACTCTAGATGTCATAGCTTGACACACATACCTTACCACTTCAAAACTAGAGGCACACAATTTGTAGATACCTTTCTAAATCATATTAATGAGGAAGAACATGTCAAATTAATATACCAATGATCACTTCTCAATGAACATTCATTTTGCAACCAAGAATAGAGATCATCCTTCTACACAAGATACCTTTTACAACACACTGTCAAACTTGGTATAACCACATCTGCAATCAACAAGAATGAACTCCTTCCTCTTGACTCTATCATTCAAATCAGCCCATCAAGATTGCACAACCTTCACCATCAAGCTCTTCCTGTAACACCACTTTGCAAAACCAAATCCAGGTGAGAGTTCCTTGACAATCATCTTAACAGAAGCATCGTGACAACTTAATCATGTAAGTATCAAACAATATACAAATAGGATCAATGTCACAACATCATCATACTCTTTGTGCAAAGAGCTTTTGAACATTTATGATCCACTAAACATGTTACTGATCATGAACACTGAAACTCAAAAACATCTGAAACTTCATTTCAAACATTTCAGACAAGCATGACAAACAAAAACAAGATCAACTGATCTCCTCTTGTAACTTCTTGGGGATAAAAATTATAACAAGAACAACTCCCCCTCACATTATGCTATCTATTATGCAACAGATGAAATGACTTGTGCAAGATGCACAAGCTTAGTATTTGACTTCTCTTGACTATGTTTCTGCTTCCAAATCTTAACAGGCTCTTTCTTCCTCCAAACCTTTTCTGTCTTTTTCTTTTCCCAACCTTTCAAATTAGGTGGAGCTCTCCTGCAACTGTGTGCTTTATGACCAAGAGAGTTGCAATTATAACAAACTATGTCAAAATCATAATCAAATGAATGATAGTACCTTTGAGTACTCATATTAAACTTCCATGAAGGATCATACCTTCTATGCACTTTGCAATTACTTTGTATGTGTCCAACATTATTGTAATTGTAACAAATAATGTCAGTATTCCTTCTGCAAACAATTGCTTTGTGTCCAAATTGATTACAAGTATAACAATAACCATTAAAAGAATAGTTATACCTGTACATGTATGCTTGTTTAACAGGAGCACTTTTTCTGAAATTTCTTCTGCTTTGATTATGTATTTTGTTTTCAGTGGTAACATTCAAATCAATCTTCTTTCTGGGAGTCTCTCTAGCTTTTGAACATTCTCCTTCTTCAAAACCAAGTCCAGTAGTGTCTCCATATAGTTTTTGTTTACCAAGCATCTTATGTAGCTTGCTTGTGCTTTCTTCAAACTCCTTATACTTCTTAGATAAAGCTTTGAGACCATCATACTCTTTTCTCAGATTGATAATATCACTCTCTAATTTTAGATTCTCAATCCTTGCAACTTCAAGGTTAGATATTGAGACATCAGTTATCCTCTTAGCTTCTTCAATTTCTGATTTCAAACTGACAATCAATTTGTTTGATTCACTTGCTTGATTCTTCAAGTCTACAATCAGGTTTCTAGCATCTTCAAGATCTATAAGAGCTTTGTCTTTTAAAACTCTTTCTTGCTGCAATTGCAACATTAATTTCTTATTCTCCTTCTTATAATTCTTGAGTTCAGTTAGAGCATATATGAGCTCTCCTTCTAGATCAATCTCACAGTCTTGTTCATCATAAGTCTGATCATCATCATCTTCTGAATTTGATTGGGTCTAAACTTCTTCATGTGATTGCCTTTCAATGCCACTTTCTTGACACACCAGAGTGTCCTCTTCTTTATCATTACCTTGGTAAATTCTTTTCAATCTCCTCCACATATCCTGAGCTGTAACACAATCCATAACTTTACAAATAACATCATTAGACAGAGCAGATAATATAGCCTTCTTTGCAATATCATTACATTCAAGATCTTCTTTGTTATTTGTAGAATTATAATTCTCAACTGACATTAAAACATCATATCCTAAGGAGGATAAATACACTTGCATTCTAACATACCAAACTGAAAAATTTGAACCATCAAACTGAGGAACATCTAAAACCTTTTCTTCTAAGATAATATCAGACTCAACATGGAGAGCATCTTTATCAACATTTGGATTTGATAAGAATGATGTCTTTTGTGTCTTTTGACTAGAATGAATCTTACCATTTCTCATGTTCTTATTTCTCCTGCACTTACCCATTGAACTCCACACACAGGACCTACCCAAGCTGATTAAGCTGCAAGAGGGAAACTGGCTCTGATACCAATTGTAGGAGTACAATCACCACTGAGAGGGGGGGTGAATCAGTGTTGTGTGAATTTTTAAATCTTTTTACACACTTTAACTTTCAGAGCACAAGAAGAGAAAGATAGCATTGATTTGTCAAATACATATGCACATGACTGTGAATACAGAAAGAGAACAAAACTTCATAAGTAAATCATACACACACAGAGAAGATTATGACACAAGAATTGCATGAGTGGAAAACCCTCCAGGGGTAGAAAAACCACTCTAAACTGCCTCACTGGCTACAAAGAAGCCTCACTGGTTACAATATGTGTCTCACTGACAAATGTTAAGGTCTCACTGACCTACAAGCCTCACTGGCATACTGTGCCTCACTGGCATAGACAATTTTCAATCATAAAATTCTGTGTGCAAGAATTGATTGCTATTCAATCTGATTTGCACCATTATGCAACCTGTGTTTCATCATACACCCTTATACCTCCTATTTGATTTTCAAATCAAGACCATACAAAACAATTCCTTTTACAAATCTTTACAACACTCTTATCTCTACAAATTTGATTCACCTGATGCATATTCACCTGCATTTTATCTTCATGATTCAATCTTTATTTTCATGGTTCAATCTGTAAGATTATTGCATGATGTCCTCATACTGTATTTGATCCATTCCTACACAAACATAATCTCACATACAATAAAATGATTCATCTGTAAACTATATTCAATACTCCATATTGATCCACATCACCACACACTATATATTCAACCTCTAAAACTCATCATCTGTGTATTTCATCTCTGTCTCCCAAGACCCGTCATCAATGCACCTGAAAAACAATTTTATACAAATTGAATAACCTTTCACTTGCAAAGAAAAATCTTTTCATATTCCTCTATGCCTATTCAAATCTCCAAACAAAAACATATAATATCAAACCCCATTTAAAAAAAACTTTTCATGTTCTCTTCTCAAAAACTCTCTGCATAATAAAAAAACTTTTCAACTTCTTCTATGAAATCTTCAATCAATTTATCTGCAAAAAAAATAAATCTCCTTAAACTTCCATGCTTTTACATTCAAATCCATTGAGCTTCTTCTTCTTCTCAATCTACAAAAAAAAAGCTCCAAAAATACTTCATATTCTTTTATTTCATCTTGAATTCTCTTTGTCTTCTCAATAAAAATTAATCTTCAACAACATCTCCTTCACAATCTTTTTACAAAAATGTGTTCATCTTCTAACTCTTTAATTTGTGAAACTCATCTTCAATCAAATCATTTCATTTCATAAAAAAAAACTATTCAATCTGCCCCAAAAAAAAAAAAATAAAACATTTCTATTTTCAAACCCCCCAAAAAAATCTCTCTTAACTATACTTATAAGAGGGAAACAAATTTCCATAAAAAAATGCCCTCTTAAAAATTCTCCTTACTTCACTTATCACGGGAGAAATTTTTAAGATAAGATATTCTTAAAAAGAAGTTTTTAAGAGATAAGATTTTTCTTAAAAAGAAATTTTTAAAACTCTTAGAAAATCGGCCTTTTTAAAGGCTAAAAAATAGCCTTATAAAACTTATCTCTAAACAAAGCATCATTACAGCCTTGAGCCTGTCAAAAAGAATGCTAAGGGGTTGGGGTCTAAAATAACTTTTGATGCATTTTATTAAAAACAAATCTTCATTAAATATCTTTGAATGATATGGCATGAACATCGAATACTTCAACTTGACATATTGGATGGCTTTGTATAAATCGGACTCTTAAAAAAAATAAGACTTGTTTTCTTTTTTTTTTTTGCATTTCTCCCTCGATGCTTTATGAATCGGCCTCTAATAAAAAAATCAATGCAATTTAAACCTACTTTATATACCCCTCTCGAGCTTTTAAATGGTGATCATTCTTTTCAGTGAAGCTAGCAAATAGGGCTGGTTTCCCAATGATGAAAGCACTCATTATATGCCACTTAAGTGGTAGTGACCTACTATTGTGAGTCAACTTCAATTTATAAAATATCAACGTTTGACAAACCTATTAGCCATTTCACAACCTTGAGGCAACCTTGAAGCAACAATACTCTGATCATGATCTGAGTTGATATGAGAGAAACATCATCACATACATGTGGGAAAGCAACATCATAATATTACAACCTGTAAACCTCTCTGAGAACACATGACCAATCACATGTGTCTACACAACTTGAACTCTCACATGATGCTCATGAACCCTGCAAAGCTTGTAACATTAAACCATGCATATCTTTACTTGATCATGGCTATACAAAATTAGTCCATTATGAAAACTAAAACTCCATCAAACTTAACCAAATATAACCTTTGATACCTTCTTGTGTCCAACATCATAACCTTTATAGCAGACTCATATCACTGTATGAACTCCTCTGATTACTTCATTTGACAACTCTTTTGAAAGCATCTAAAGCAAGCCATACAATCCCATCAATACTACATTACACCAAACCAACTCCACATTTCTGTGAACTATCTCCTCCTGATATCTTGCAACAACTATGGCAGCTTTACATCATCGAATGAACATACTTTTGACATCAATGACAACCTGTCACCATCAGAAACATGATGAGGAGGCCAAAAGACTTAAAACTTTTTGGACTTTTTTGGGAGGGTGCCTGTAGAATTAATTGCTTGAAATTTGACTATTTATGCAGGCGGTAACAGGGGTTTCGTAACAACCAGTTGTTCTTGGTTTAGTGAAAGTCTTTGGGGCCAAGACAATGATTTGGGTTTGGTTGTTCATATATTTTAGTTGTTCATCTGGTTTTGATGTTAATACTTGCTTAGGTACACCCCTTGAAATATCTCTCTAGAGTTTAAGTTGAGCTCAAAGAGTAGAGGAGTCTACCCACTCCTATTAGTTGGCCAAAATTGCCCCTAGCTTATTGATGAACCTCTTTCTATCACCCTATTGATGGTAAAATTGGTATTTCACTAACAACAATGGGAAATGTCAAAATGTGGGACCTTATAGATCGAGATAGCCTCCAGGATTTTAGAAGCTAGCTCTTCGTAAGATTCTCAATGAATTCGTTTTCATATTTTTTAGAGGAAAGAGAAGAAAAAGAAACATGAAATGAAAACTAACTATCATGGCAACATGCCAATCATAAACCTTCCCAACTCATAGAGGATTAAATGGTGCACAAAATTTGAAACCAGAGACAAAATAAACATAGATACAATGAACAAGAAGTGCCAATCACATAATTATTCAGTTTGCATGAGGTTTGAAGACTCAGATTTACAAAAATAAAGGCCCTCAGATCTGAGAGGAGAAAAGAAAAACATTACAACAGAAAATCAATGGCACATTGAAAGGCTGACAAAACATTCTATTGTGGTTGAATCCACTTCTCTACCTCTATATCTGTATTATCCTCTATTGTTGGTGAATAAAAATCTGCTCTCTATTGTGCAAAAGCTTTGTATATAAAGGAAAAATAAAAGCCTCTAACTACTTGCTTTGATGTTCTTGCATATCCCTATTTTCCTTCCTCATTTTTATCTCTTTCCATGCAAAGATACACTTTATTCGCTACATGTAAACTCCTTTACTCCAGTGCATTGTAGTTTCATTTGTCTTTGTGAAGTGTGAGAAATAAAAGCTATGCTTTTATTACTTTTCTATAGGCTTTGTTTTAACTCAGTGTTAAAACAATAAAACTTTAGCTTTATTTCCCTTTACCTGTAGCTTGCTTCATGGTTTAAAACGAATAAAGTTTCTTTTATAAAGTTTGCCTTATCTCCCGTGAGCTTTTTAAAATTAGATTTTCTTTAATATATAAAGCCTTAGCTTTATTTATTGAGGGCCCACCATTTGCTTTATTAAAGACTCATTAAAAGAAACTTACATATGACTCTCATCGAACTTTATGAATCATCACAATAAAACACTTTATTAATCCTTAAAAGATTTAATAAATATTCATTAAAACCTTCCCCTGAAACTTATGAAAAAAGGTAAAATTTTTAAAAGTTTCCTCATGTGGCCATGTGGTGCACAACCTCTCTTCCTCCAATTGACAAGCTTCTTCATCTCACCGAAAGTGCATGAGCCATTGATGCAACTCCATTGAATAGTTGTTGTGCATCTCCATGACTTGGCTATTCCATTATTTTTGTATGTGCCATTATTCATAGCTTGCGCTATTACTTTCATTCAACTAGTAGCACTATTCTTCAATGGAATGGTTTTTGGATAGTGTTTGTGTGATTCTTCTAAAAGAGGTGACACCTCATAAACTATAGTGGCTATGACTGATTTCATAGGTTGCTTTCATCATAATACTGCGCCTCATTCAATAAGCTTTGCATATCAGATAAAAAGTTTGCGCCATATATCAACTAGCAGTGCCATATATTTCAAATCCTTACACAAATTAATGGATGTGTCACAACATTCTAAGGCAGCAGCTTAGATTCTAACATGCCTTGAGCCACCATTTTATAAATTGATGATGAGTTTCTTGGTATGGTTGCACTATAGTCTTTGGATGGTTGCACCATAGTTTCATTGATCCTAGCATTGAGTAGTGTTGTGTGGTTACACAACACATCCCATTTTGCCCCAGCAAAATGGAGACCCACTTTTCACTTGTTTTCTTGTCATTACTTTAGGCGGTATGGTAAAATTAGGTTCAGATGCATATAAGAGTGTTATCCTTTGCATATTAAGACGTCAAGATCCTGGTCAAAATCCAAAATCAGAATTTGTTGTCATGAACCTTGCTAGCTGAAAGAGTGCAAAATTTTAAGCAAGTTCACCTTTTGAATCACCTCAAAATTCCTCAGGAATAAAAAGTTATGCTTAGTCAAAGATCGGTCAATGAATCGTCTAGATATTTGTAGTTCATACCATCTGGATCCTAACTTAGTATTTAGTTCTTAATTTAATATCTGGGCATGCATCATATCCAAATGTCAAATTTAAGAAACTCAATGAGCCCGATGTAAAGTGTTGGGACATTAGTTAGCACCCTGATCTTAGGTTAGTATCCCAACATTTACTAATGTTTAGATGTCAATCTTAAGAGAGTTAGTTGTTTAAACATCAAAGTGTGGGGATATTAGTTAGTAATCATACCTTATGAAATATCTTGACCCCGATAGTGTTTGGACGTCAAATTTAAGAGAACTATCCAATTACACGTCACATGTAGGATGTTGGTTGGTGCCTTCATCTTATTAGTATCCAGATCTTAACTTAATGTCCGGATCCTTTCAAGATATTCATATCCTGGCATATTTGAAAATACATTTAGGATCTGATGATGATTCTTTAGCCAACTAAGGTTGAGCAGATGCATGATGACGTCACCTTATTGTGCCCAATGAAAGAGATCCAGATCGGATAGTAGCGCACCCCTCGCGGGAGAATCTAGTCATCAAGAAAGATTCTTTGCGCTGCTGCAAAATAATGGCACATGTCCACATTCACATCTCGACCAACATAGTATTATCCAGATATCCACATCTAGATATTTGTAGAATATTCCTTAACCGGATATCCCCATACCCGCACTTTTTGCAGTTAATGTGATAAAGCGGCCGTTGCTGTTTAAATTCAAAAGTGTGCCAATGGACACCTATAGAAATCTTGTTCCATCTTACTGAAAGAAGGTGTCAAATCATATTTTTGCCATTAATTGTGTCCTAGAATCACGAATTACGTAAGTTAAAAGGGTATTTTCATGATCATAATTGACAATAATGCATTTTAAGAGCCCCAATTCCATTGCTTAGAGATTCTTGCAAACCAGAGTTAGAACAGAGAATAGAATCCCCAATAAACGCTACACCTAGAGCGGTAATACAAATGGTATTGCATCAATTATAGGTTAACAAGACACACCAAGTACGTATAAATCTTATCCTTTGATTATTTTACGAATCATGCCCTAGTTCAGTCAAGAAATAGTAATTGGGAATGTATCAATGGTGAATAGCAAAGTATAATTCAAGTGTTGCTATTTAGATAAGATCATTATTATGCTAACCCTAGACTAGGATATGCTATTGTTTAAGACTGGCGTATTTGAATTACAGGATACAATGTCTCATCCATGGATAGAAAAGAGGGATGCTGAGTTCAAGACCCCTATGTTCCCTAAAATGTGCAGTGTGTATTGTAAATTGGGCCATTAGGAGGATACTCATTTGGGTAATACAAGCCTAGAAGAATTCAGAATGAGAATCGGGCTAGGGAAGATAACCTTGCCCAACAAAATATAGTAGCGTCTGGTTTGTTCCATGCGACTGGATTTCCATACTCCACAGAGGCTTTCGAGCTCATGGTGGAATGTGCACAAAACTATGATGTCAATACTAGAAAGGTGGAGAAACATGAGAGGCTCTATGTCAATCTCTTAGTGCATGGCATTATAGAGATGTTGCATCTACCAGAAACACCAAATATGTATGTACCAAATTTAGATGCCTTGGTCAAAAAATATGAGGCTAATGATAAGAGTTACAAAAGGGTCATCTATCAAGGGTGGAGAATCCCAGATAACATAGCCAGGGAAACTACCAAAATGGCAGTGCATTTGTACAAATTTGACTTCAATGAGGAAGTCCAATATATAATGTGTTTTCTCAACCAGATGAATGGCTTGATCAATTATGGGACATTTGAGCCATGGATGTTCAAGCTGATTAGGATGGTGGTAGAATATAAGCCAGAGAATGCAAAGGTCTAGTGAGCCAAGATCATCAGTGACACCATGCAGAATCAGATGATCAAGTGGAAAGAAAATAAGATTTCAATTTTTAGAATGAATTCATATCTTGTGTATGCATGTGCAGCCAAAGACACATTTGATGCATTGCAGACTATGGGGAAGTTGGGAAATTTGCCTAATGAGAAGACTCCTTGGGAGTATTAGCCCCAGCTGGAAAGGAGATTATTCATCCAGAATTATAGTCTTGTAAATGATGGATTCATAATGCATATAGTTAGATTGATGGATGGAGACAGAGCCAAGAAGTTCTTAGTCGGTACAACATAAGCAATCAAGCAATATGGCTCATGGTTTTTGTAGGACAAAACTTTTTCGTATATCAGGATGGAGGGTTTCAGTGGAAATCCTTATATGCTACCAAGATATCCTTCGGATAAGGTGCTGCTACTAGAAATGATGAGGCAACAACTACCTATATTTGAATTATACAAAGTTAAAGAAGGAAGCCCTTACAAAAAATTCCCCCTTGATATCAACTAGTTCCTTGTTGGATCCATAGAAAATGCAAGGAAGGCAGAGGCAAATTTGAAAAACTTGAATTTAAAGTTTTTTCCTCTTGCCATAGATTATGATCCATATCATAGGATAGAGAAAAGATTCAACAAGAAATATAAGAACAATGTCCACCTGGAGGATTATTGAGTAGACTATGATGATGATCATGAGGCATGGAGAAGAGAATACCAAAGACTGACTCTGGATCAAATGAGGACAATAGGAATGCCTGAGGTGCCTCCTAAAATCAAAAAAGATGATGCTGACCTCATGGATCCTGAATATGAAGAGCGAAAGATATATAATGACACAATATCCTCTCTAGATTTAAGACAAAAGGAGGAAATATCCATTGATGTGCTTACAGCCAAAGTCATGGCAATGACAAAGAACTGGGTTGATAAGAAAATCAATGAATTGAAAAGGAGAGGTATTGTAATCACCTCTGAGAAGAAGAAGATGAAAGAAAGAGACGAGCTGGGTTTTGATGATTTCTTGATAAGGAAGAGACAAATTCATGAAGCAAAAGTAGTAGAACCAAGTTCATCTGGAGCTACAAAACAACTCACTACTAAAGGGATTTCATTAGCATATGCACCACCCTCGCCTCCTAAGGACACCCTGATGAAAGCTATTGCTATATCTACATCCAAAGAAGTTACCACACAAGGGGATACTTCCAAAGATGCAAATCAAAGCCCTATGAGGACTATTGTTCATGAAGAGGGCAATGAGGATGAAGCTGGGGAGATGTATACCCAATCATTGAAGAGAAAGAGGGATGATTTATTACAAGGTGTAAAGGTTCCTGGGCTCTCCAGATATTAGAGTTCACGCATGAGGGGTGCTCTTTCACCAGAGAAAGTAGTGGCGTCTAGATCGGCTAACCCAATTGAAAGTGTAGTTAAGGGTTTAAAACACGATGTCCCCATGGAAACTATAATAAAAGTAAAGACTAAAATGGTAGAAGAGATGAAGGATAAAGCCCAAAAGGGATAGACAACTGGGGCCCTTCCACTAAGTGCCACCATTGATCTAATTTAAGAAGATGAACTAGTCAAAGATATCACTAATCATCCCATTGAAACCTTGTTGCAGCATACAAAAGCAAAGAATAATGGTGATATGGTCAAAGGAACACAGGATGGAAGAAAAGAAAGGGAAGAAACTCCTGACGCAGAAGTACATATGGGGTCCCTTAACACATTAATTGAGAATGTTACTAGTCCAGCTATGGTGGACCTGACCTATGTCCCAGAAGAAGGAAATAAATAAGAAGAGGTCATCAGAGTTGATCCATCTCAAGAGGGGAGTGTTCCATGGAGATAGATAATAAAGTTGATAATACACAGAAATAATGGCACAACAACATGTCCTGATGGATAGGCATGAACAAGAGAAAGTAGTTGAATCACCTTTAGCTACAGGAGGAAAAGATGATGGACATAAAGAGGCTATCCATCAAGATTAAGAAGAGAATAAAGGCCAAAAGCCTAAAACTGATGAGATTCCAAAAGAACATGATGGTGTAGTTCCATATAACCAGCCTCATCTAGAACAAAGACAACAAGAGTAGCGGCATGAGGAGCAAGATCTGGATGCCAAGGATGGACTTCAAGAAAATGTACAAGATCTAGAGGATCAGGAAAAAAGGAACAAGATAAAGGAATTAAAGATGCTCAAATTGAGCAACCAAGTTAGGATAAAGGATCACAATCCGATGTGTTGGCTTTGGTCTCCTTAGAGGTAAGCCAAGAAGAAGTACAATAGGTACCCTTCAATTTCAAGTCTTTTTTTACCATTGATTCTACTAAAGCAAAATGGAGAGCTATGACAGTCTCCAGCATCAAAATAGATTCAAAAAACTGGAAAGATGATAGTCCAAATTGTTATGCCTCTGGTTGATAAGAACAAAAGATAAATTAGGCTAGATGAATTCTAGGTGATCCAAGTTGACTTGGGTCATGCCACCACATAACAACAAAAAACAAGAACACTTGGAAAGCACTGATGCAATAGTGACTAAGTTGAAAAATCTCAAGGCTAGAAAGAAGGAACTCAAAGAGAAGAACATGCAACTGTAGCAGTTTATACAGGGGTTGGTAAAGCCAGATAGCTTGGCATCTACCTTATAGGCTACAGAAAAGTGAACTACACTTACCTTAACAAGTGAGGAGGAGATAATTGGTCTACATATCCAAAAACACCAAGCTCACATTATGGATGAATTGTTCTCTAAATTCATGACATCCAGGGAACAACTAATAAGGACTTCCAGGTCCAATTGGGACATATTGTCCAGGTTACAAAAGGATATTGATTTTGTGAAGAGTGAATTCACTTAGAGGATATCAAAGTGTAATTATGCAATAAGAAGACTCAAAAGAGCCAAGAGAATGATAGATCAAGAGTTGTTGCAAAATAATATTGTTACTAATGCGAATTTTGCACTTATGGGGACCTAGATGATAGAGATGGATTATAAACTGAATGTATTGAAATCTAACATGAATAAAGTGAAGGACATTCAGACCATGGTTCATGATTTGTTAGTTGAAGAATTAAGAGTAATGGAGGAGCTGTTGGATGATGCTATAATAGAGGAAGCAGTGTCAGAGTTAGATGAAGCCATCCAAATGTTGAAAGACAAATTTAAAGAAGTAGCTAAGGACCCTAAGGAGCTCTTCACTATGGATGTAATGGATGAAATGGCTGAACTGAATGTGAAAGTGAAGACATTCAGTAAAGAAAACAAAAAGACATCCATGACGGGACCTTTGGATGAATAGATAGAGGCATTAAAATATGCCAAATTGAGAGCTACCACAATAAGCAAATTTCAGGTAGCTACGTTTACTCAGGCATATGATAATTGTAAGAGAACAAACACAAGGAGGTAGGCACATGAAGAGGATCCAACTACATAAAGAAGAAATTGCATTAGGTGTTTTCCAATACATTTTGTTATCTCAATACTTGCATTCAGACCAGATGGAGTGGAAGATCATAGAATATTTGAGAATGATAGTTGTCCTTGCTAGAGGATTGCCAACTGGCAATCTGTGCCATTTATCTTGTATGTTGAATTTGTCAAAGAAATGTAAACCGTTGATGACAATAGATAAATCTTGATCATAGGATCTTTTGTAACTGCCTCTTATCCTTGATCTATAAAAGGAGATAGAGTGCATTTTGTAGAACCATTTAGAAGCTTAATTAAGATTGGATTGCTAAAATGTCAGGACCAATCCTCAAAGTCAATTTATAAATATATACTCTTTTTCATACTTAATGAAGATGAAGAACTCTGATTACAACTAATCGTAAATTTTGAGTATTCTATGGATAAACTTTGGACATGTTACTTTGATTTGCTGTGTCCCTTGGAATGCATTTTAGTTTGTACATGTCATCTTCATTCCTTTTCCTTTGAAGTTTGCATCGATCATATCTAGCTGTGGAATGACCTAGTGAAAATATGGTTTGATTTTCTTGTCTTCGTGATAGTGTCAATAGTATATGTGGATCAATGACTTAAGATTCAACTCATTTTAGTAAAATTAGATAGTGTTTATTCAAATTTTTTTAATTTCATTTCAAATCATCATCATAATTGTGAATACATAGAAAGTACTAAGCAAATATGGGAAAATATCTTGACATTCCATAGATAACTGAATATATTTAGCATACTTGAGCGAAGTGCATACAAAATGTCAAATATCATGCAAATGAACATAAATAATGGTAAAAATCATGAAAATACATGCTTATAGGCACATCATTTGAACAACTTTATAGTGTAGAAGGAAAATCAAGTTAAAATTAGTTCATGATAGGTGTATCAGAGATAAATTTCAAAGGAACTAATTAAGATCATCATAAATCAAGTGATATGCACAAGAATTGATCAAACTTACATAAATATCTACATCATCTGGTTAAATACAATAGGATTTAACCTTGTTTGTTAGAAATTCTCATAAAGCAGGTGAAATAAAGCTTATCCAGAAATAGATTCCTCTGAGTTAGAAATGTAAGGCCCTTGAATGGAAAACAACAATGCACATCAAACCACTGAGTAACGTTAGATGATTATGAACTAATCCACAAAGACATGGGATCATGAATTCTCTGAATTCATCGTATCTTTCAAGATGATAAAGTTTTGATTTGCATCTCTTTATCTATGGTTGTTTATGACTAACATCATGATCAACATAAATTAGTGCTAGAAGGAGGGCCTCACATCTGTTAACAAGTGAGAATTTTTCTAATTAGTTTGAGTTCCTTACATATGAGAACCTGCTACAATCTACACACCTTCATCTCTAAATGCAACATAATTCCATGCACAAACAAGGTGATATTTTCAAATTTCATAAGATCACTTCAGGTATTGAGTATTCGTGTAAGGATTTCACTCCTCTCATTTTTGAAGAATTTGTTCGCAAATATCCTAGTCTGGTAGTCAATTACTTCAATCTTTATAGTCAATTGTCTAGAATTTGCAAATCTAAGTCAATATTTGCAACTCCTGTAGATATCATGCAAATTTCTTGTTATTTTGGACATTTGACCAAAAATATCCACTTCAAAAGAGGAGATACCCTGATCTTTGCAAATGTCTAGTCAAAATATCCATATCCATTCATAATTTGTGATGCTTTGGCTCACTGACCTAATACTAGGTCTAGATCCATTGGACCTTTGGAAGAATTCTCAATTCAAGGACTTAGACCCCGTACAACAAATATTCACCATAGTTCGGGTCCTAGTTCACTAGTATCTCCAGTTATACCTATGGTAACACCTCTCGTATCTATGATAATACTAGTAGTAGTACCTCAGGTGCATCCTAAAATGTCTTTCTTTGTAGTAGTCACCACTAACCTTTACCGCATATCATCCTTTGCCAAAAAATCTAGACAAAATTTGGCCAAAGTATCATCCTTATTAGGATGCAGAGGATCATATTAGAACTTACAAAGAGGCATGCTTCAGGGCTCAGATAGACCATGAAGATGTTGTGTGTAGGTTATTTCCTTATTCTTTAGGAGAAGAGGCTTATGCTTGGTACATTAGTCTTACCCAGTCTTCCATAGCCACTTGGGCTGGCTTGGAGAAAGCTTTCTTAGGTAGATTGAAAATACCAGTAGATCCAACTATGACATATCACATGTTTGCTACAATCAAAAGAGCTGAGGGGGAGCTCATCTCCAATTTCAATTCTAGGTTCCAGAAAATGTATTCCAAGCTAGTTGCTCCCTATAATGTTGGTGATGAAGCAACAAGATCCATATATTATTCAGCCTTAGACCCCTTAACATCCATGTTCATCAAGAGAACACATCCTGTAGTCACTACTTTGGTAGGTGATTATGAAGAAGCCATTAAGGTCAATCAATAGTTAACACCTGGCTTCACTCCTAATCCAGGATATCCTACATATCCTAGACAACCACAAGGTAATAGATCCTTGATACCTCCAGCCATAATGCCTAGTCTATTACAGGTACCTCCACTCAATATTATGCCTCCTTCAAATGGAAATGGCCAGATGATACCTCATCCTAGACATGCACCTCAGGATGTAATGAAAAATAATAGTATTGGTAGTTCTTTCTTCAAACCTCAACAAGATAACGTAGTAGCCAAAGCTCAGGAAGAGAAAGATGATATCAAGGAAATATCTACACAATTGAGAAAACTAACCACCAAGATCACACCTATGAGGAGTCAAAACTTCTTTTCTCAGTCAAACCAGAACAGAGGATATCTTGATAAGGGATATGAAATAATACTGATAGGTCTAGATATCCGGATAGGGGGTACAATAATGATAGAAACTTCAACAATAGTAATAACAACATTGCCCCTAGGTGACCTAGAACTTGGAATACCTGGCCAAACACTGGCTCGTTACCTTTGCCATTAGATAATTAGCCTTGCACTAAACCCAAATAGACTACTAGGGTGGATTTAGCATAAGCTGCACTCACAAATTGGTGCAAAATGCATAATACCAACAAACATGTTGAACTAGATTGCCCAAAATTCAATATAGCAGCCAGTGTTTTCTAGGATGAAGTCTCTAATACTACAAAAGATCTTCATTGTCCTGAAGGAAATGAAATTGTCCCCTTGGGATATGAGTCTGCTCTTGTGCTTGAAAGTACTAGTGGTCATCAACATCATTAGATGATCCCAACTCGTGAAAATTATACTTTGGCATGTGATGAGTCTGCCTTGGCATTTGAGTTAAACTATGTGTTCCCTTTTGAGGATGAAAATGAGCCTGAATAGGAACCTGAAGAGGTTCATGCTTACCAACAACAATATTAGGGTAGACATAATTATAACCTGAGGAATAATACAAATAGGCCAACTGGTCCATTGACCACATCTGTTCCTCCCAACAATTTTAATACACCACCAGACCCAAAAGCCAATAATAATCTGGGCTTTCCTAAACTGAATACTCAGTATCTCACACCCCAAAACACAGTGACAAAATCTATCAGCCAATTGCCTGAATCAGATAAACTTGTCACATATTTGGCGGAAGAGATGAAGAAGATCAAAATTAGCTTATATTTGTCAGAATTGCTAAAGACCCCAATCATCAAGAAAGCCTTCTTGAAATCCTTAGATGAATCCACACTTAGGGATGATAATCCTAGGCACAACCCTAGTCATATCATGACTAGAGATCCTATACCCAAAGAAAATATAGTTAAACATAAAGTGCAGGCCACCGTCCAAGCTACTGAGACATCACACATGACTCTACACAGAGACAGGTTTGAATCCCCACCATTCTTACTCACATTAAGTATATTTGGTAAGAATTTACACAATTGATTAATATATTTAGGTGCCTCAATAAATGTGATGCCCCTATCCATTTACAATGCTTTAGGGTTACATCCATCCAAATCCTCCAAGAAGGTGACACAACTTTACAAAACAGAAGTAAGTGTGGTAGGAGAATTAACTCATATTCACTTGCCACTCACATTAGACCTAAGGGTGCAATACTATATTGACATCCAGGTAGTAGACATCCTTGATACCTATGGAATGCTTCTTAATAGGGATTGGTCAAAAACTCTTAATGGTTACATGGCCACTAATTTCAGTCATATGTGGTTACCCTAGAAAGAAATCCCTAAGCAAATAAGGATAGAAGCTAAGCCTAGGATGAAGCACATGATAATTAAGTACAATAATACCAATGAGTATTGTATGTAGGCGTTGAACCAAGGGTTTATGCTATAAGACCTCAAACCATTAGAATTGAAGAAGTCCTGATGTGTAACATGCATGTACACATGAAAATAGTGACCAAGAAGGTAGGATGATCATTGAGTCTGATTACATTTCAACTAATGAAAAAGAAATAGATCATTTTATAGAATTTGAAAAGTACCTATCTAGAGAAATGCATAAATGCCAGTTACTAAGCACATGCATTGAAAATATATTGATATATAGATGGTGCAAATTACATGACAAAGCACATTCAGAGACGAGTTGTGAAGCATGTCTGCATATGGTCGAATTGGTGAGAATGTGTAGTGATTTTGGGTCATCATCAATCAAGGTAAGGGAAGTATCTAATAATGATGATGATGATGCTAATTCATGTTTGTTTTCCTCTAATGTAGGAAAACATGAAGAAGAAGTACATCAGGATAATGTCTTGATACCGGTTTTAAGAGAGATTTTGATATGTAAATAAATGCATCCCCATGACAAAAAAATAAATGTTATCACCCCAAGGATAGACTATTTTATTGAGTCAGATTATGAGCTATCAGATGAGGATAGAGGAAGTCACTTAACTCAATTTGAGGAGTTCCTATCTAAATAGGTTCATAGACATATTTTACAAGGAGTTCATTCACATCAAGCATTGATTAAGGGGTGGTGTAGACTTCATGAGGCACCTAATTCAGAAATAACATGTGCCTTATGCTTAGATATATTGAATAAGGAAGAGCATGTGTGTTCCAAAGATAAATTAAATGATATCAGGGATATCCCTGAAGAAGAAGGAAAGGAAATTGTAGTATATCCTGGTGATAGTGATGCTCAACAGGATGGGATCCAAAGAGAACATCCAAAGGTAATAAAGAAAGAGACACAAAAGCTGAAATGGATATCTTCAGGTGCAACAACATGTGCCAAAAAGAAAAGAGAAGGTCCTAACAAGCCTTTAATAGTGGATAGGCTAGGGATTCTCAAGTTTGATGGTTCTAAATCCAAACAAGGAGCTAGAGTAGGCATTGACCTCATTGACCAATTAGGGAGGTCATTTTTAGCAACATATCGATCACAATTCCCTTGCATAAATAATGTGGCTGAGTACGAAGCCCTGATCCATGAGATGCAGTTTGCTTTGAAGAAAAGATTCAAGATGTTTCATGTCTATGGAGACTCATAATTAGTAGTGAAATAGGTCAGGAGTATCTATGCATGTAACTATAAAAAGATGTCAAACTACAAGCATAGAGTTTGGGATCTAATAGAAGGATTTGATGCATTCAACATCATGCATGTCCCCAGAGGACAAAATCATAGAGTTGATGCACTAGCACAGGCTGCTAGCACATTGGAACTTTTATGCATCTCTGGAATGAAGAGATTTTCAGTAGAATTGGTATCAATGTTGTCCATACCTGATAATGTCACAAATTTTCAAGTGTTTGAAGATGACCAACATATCCTAGATTTCATAGAAAATAGGGATATATTTCAAGCATAGATCCTAGATGAGAAAAATTTAGAAGATCATGTATGGGAAGAAGAAGAAATCATAGACTTGAAAAGTAACAAAATCCCCAAAGGCATGATTGAGCTTGAAAGAGATTTTGACTTTGACAATATGATAAAACAAAAGAACCTCTCCAAGACAGATGGAGGAGAGTATTCACCTATACACATAGGACAAGGTAAGGACATGAGGAATGTCCTCATCGGTAAGGTTTGTTCTGAAGAAGAGAAAGAGGGGATAACTCAGGCATTAAAAGATTATATTCATGTCATCACCTGGACCTATGATGAACCAAAAACATATGATACATCAATTATCACTCATACAATACCACTGAAGCTAGATGCGAAGCCATTTAGATAGAAGCAAAGGCTAGTCAATGTATTGCTGGAGCCCATTATCTTTGAAGAAGTAAAAAATTTACTAAATGCAAGGATCATATTTCTTATCAAGCACTCAACATGGGTGGCCAATTTAGTTCTCATTAGGAAAAAGAGTGGAGACATACACCTCTATGTAGACTTTAGGAATTTAAATAGAGCATCAGAAAAGAATAATTATCATTTTCCCTCATTAGATGAAGTTTTATAGATAGTGAATGGAGATCAAATGATGTCCTTCCTGGATGGTTTTTTAGGATACAACCAAGTGATGGTACACAAGATAGATAGATTAAAGACATCATTCACCACCAAGTGGGGAATATTTTCTTATAGGCGTATGCCTTTTGGCCTGATCAACATTGGAGCCACATTTCAACGTGCAATGGACATAGCTTTAAGAGGCTTAGTCGGCAAATGCATAGTCATATACATGGATGACCTGATTGTCTTCTCAAAGAAGAGGGGTGACCATATAGAAGACCTTAGGAAAGTACTTAAGAAGTGTGAACAGTACGGTATCTCACTTAACCCAAAGAAGTGTATATTTGGAGTGACCACGGGTAAGCTGCTTGGTCATGTAATATCTGAGAATGGGATCACCATTGACCCTGCCAGGGTAGATTCTATAATGAAATTGCAACTCCCAAGGAGTAAAAAGGACTTAAATCTTATTTCGGTAAGATTAATTTTGTGAGGAAGTTCATCACAGGATTTACAGAAATTGTAAGGCCACTCAATGCAATGATCAAGAAGGATGCCAAAATTGAATGGAAACCTAAGGCAAAGGTTGCATTTGAGGATATCAAGAAGGCCATAGTAGATGCACCTATTCTGATAAGCCCAAATTACATGAGATTTTTACATTTATTCATTTTCTTCAGAGCATACCTGTGCAATAGCCCTGACACAAAGGAGTGAAGAAAAAGAAGAAAATCCAATCACTTTCATGAGTTCTCCATTTAGAGATGTAGAGCTCAGGTATATGGATGTTGAAAGGCAAGCCCTTGCTCTGGTCAGAGCAGTAAAGAAATTCAGACACTATATCCTAAGAAGCAAGATAATTGTTGTTGTACCTGATGCAGTGGTCAAGATACTTCTAATGCAAAATGATCTTGGAGAGAAAAGAGCAAAGTGGATAAAAGTACTTCAAGAATATGATATGGACATAACCCCCATGAAGCTAGTTAGAGGACAAGCTCTTAGCTAGATGATTGTTGAAATTGATCCGAATCTGATAAGCTAGCAGTATACAATAAATACAAAAGAAAATGGTGGTTGGTATTCATATATTAGGCATATCCTGATCACTGGGAGATGTCCCCCTAAAATACAAGCCTCTCAGAGGAGAGCCTTGAAGATTAAATCGCAAAAGTACATGATAAAAGGGGGGATCCTCTTCAAGAAAAATTATGAAGGAATATATCTTAGGTGCCTGGACAAGCCAAAGGTTGATAAAGTTCTCACAGAGTTACATGATAAATTTGGCACAACCCATGGATCTCACCTAGCCTCCACTCATAATATCCTGAGAGTAGGATATTATTGGCCAACCATCTTTAAGGACACTACTAACCATATCAAATTCTGCCACACTTGCTAGATTGCTTCCAACAAAGAAATAAATGATGCTCAGCCCCTGTAGCCTATCATGGAGGTGCCCCCATTTGCACAATGGGGTATGGATTTCATCAGCCCAATCAACCCCCCATCATCATCAGGACACAGGTATGTATTGACAATCACAAATTATTCTACTAGGTGGACTGAAGCAGTCAACAGCAAGACCTGTATTATAGAGGATGTGATCAAATTCCTAGAAAGCAACATTATAACTAGGTATGGAGTCCCTTATGCCCTAGTATGTGATAATGGACCAACTTTTGCATCTTTAGAATTGTATGGTTGGGATTTTGACCATGGGGTGATCTTAAAGTTCTCTTCAAACTATTATCCCCAAGGTAATGGCTTAGCAGAATCAACCAATAAAAACTTACTGAACATCATAAAGAAATTGATTGAAAAGAATCATAGGGAATGGAATACCCAACATAAATATGCCTTGTGGGTAGATTGAACTAGAATGAAAACTGCCTTAGGAAATTCCCCTTATCAGTTGGTTTATGGGGTGGATCCTATCCTCCCAGTTAATCTCAAAAATCCCTACTCTGCAGTTCGCACAAGAGTACTTAGGGATCGATAACAAACAAGAGGTTAGGTTGCTTCAACTCATGCATTTGGAAGAAAAGAGAGATAGAGCGATTGACCAATTGGCAAAACATTAGGCTACTGTCAAGTGGTGGTTTGACAAGAGAGCTAGAGTAAAGACCTTCACAATCTCAGACTTAGTCCTATCATGGGATAAAACTGATGAAAAGAAAGGCGATCATGGAAAATTTGACAAACTCTAGATCGATCCCTTTCAAATATCAAAAATCTTAGGTGACAGCACCTATAGGCTTAAAACTTTAATAGGTGAGGATGTCCCATTGCCAGTCAATGGACAATTCCTCAAACATTACTTCCAGGTCTAAATAGGTCATGCCATGACATTGTACCATATGTAAATCTTTGTATAGTTGTTTGTATAGTTTGTTTTGGTGTGTTTTGCTTTGCTTCGCTCATTGGTAACTCCTTGTTTTTCCAAGGTAAGATGATGCACCTTTTTGCTTAAGAAAACATTGAAATTGTTACAATTTAAGAAATGGATACAAGTTCTTACATAGTTTGTAACTCATGCTACGGTAAGTATTCTTTGGTCAAGCTAGAAATATCCTATTCATCAGTGATAACTATCATTGCTAAAATAGGTCCTCTTTGAATACACCTAACAGCCTTGGGTTTGTTGAAATTGGTAGTGTAGTATTAAGTGAAAAATCTAAAGTTTTTCTCTTGCTACCATTGCAATTCTCAACCTAAAACAGCAAGTGCTCACACCTTGCAAAATATGCTTACATGATCATATCTAAAAAAAAGAGAAACATATTGAATATCCAAAAGGATAATTAGGCCATCCAAGTAACACTACCGGGGCTATGGACGCCTGCTGGCAGTGGGGCTCTACTTGGGAGAATTGCAATAATAACCTTGCTGGGGCTATAGACGCCTGCTGGTAGCAAGGTTCTATCTAGGTTGGCTATGATGGTTAAATCAAATTATGTAGCTTAACACTTGTTACTAGCATTTTCAACTCATCTACAAGATGAAGGATAATTAATCACATGCATACACTTGACTCCTTCTTGCATATTGTTATATTGATGAACATGATATTAATCAAGAAGATTAAAATACTTATAGTTGATAAGAGTAAGAACATTATGTTTTAACTTGTCCTCATCTCTTGAATTGTTTGAATTTTAGTTGTGTTCTTTGGTGGCAAGTTGTGTGGTTACACAACACACCCCATTTTGCCCCAACAAAACTGGGACCCACTTTTTGCTTGTTTGCTTGTCCTTGCTTTGGATGGTATGGTAAAATTAGCTTCAAATGCATATAAGAGTGTTATCCTCTGCATATTAAGATCTCAAGATCCCGGTCAAAATCCAAAATTAGAATTTGTTGTCATGAACCTTGCTAGCTGAAAGAGTACAAAATTTTAAGCAAGTTTGCCTTTTAAATCACCTCAAAATTCCTCAGGAATAAATAGTTATTCTCAGTCAAAGATCAATCAATGGGTCATTTGGATATTTGTAGTTCATACCACCTAGATCCTAGTTTAGTATCCAAAACTTAATTTAATATCCGGGTGCACATTATATACATATATCAAATTTAAGAAACTCAATGAGTCTGACGTAAAGTGTTGGGACATTAGTTAGTAGCCTGATCTTAGGTTAGTATCCTAACGTTTACTAATATCCAGACGTCAAACTTAAGAGAGTTAATCATTTAAACGTCAAAGCATGGGGAAATTAGTTAGCATCTAGACCTTATGAAATATCCTAACCCTGATAGTGTTTAGACGTCAAATTTAAGAGAACTATCTAATTACACATCACATGTAGGATGTTGGTTGGTGCCTTCATCTTATTAGTATTCAAATCTTAACTTAGTGTTTGGATCCTTTAGAGATATTCACATCCTGATATATTTGAAAATACATTTAGGATCTGATGATGATTCTTTAGCCAACTGAGGTTGACTAGACGCATGATGATGTCACCTTATTGTGCCTGATGAAAGAGATCCAGATCGGATGGTAGCGCACACCTTGCGGAAGAATCTAGTCATTAAGAAAGATTCTCTACGCTATTGTGAAATAATGACATGTGTCTACATTCACATCCCAGCCCACATAGTGTTATCTAGCTATCCACATTTGGATATTAGCAGAATATTCCTTAACCTGATATCCCCATACCTGTGCTTTTTGCAATTAATGTGATAAAGTGGTCGTTGGCGTTTAAATTCAAAAGTGTGCCAATAGACACCTATAGAATACTTGTTCCATCTTACTAAAAGAAGGTGTCAAATCATATTTCTGCCATTAATTGTGCCCTAGAATCACGAATTGCCTAAGTTAAAAGGGTATTTTCATGATCATAATCGACAATAGTGCATTTTAAGAGCCCTATTTCCATTGCTTAGAGCTTGTTGTGAACCAAAGTTAGAATAGAGAATAGAATCCCCAGTAAATGCTTCACCCAAAGTGGTAATTCAACTGCTATTGCATCAATTACAGGTTAAGAAGACACACCAGGTATTATAAATCCTATCCTTTGATTATTTTACGAATCGTGCCCTAGTTCAGTCAAGAAATAGTAAAAGGGAATGAATTGATGGTGAACAACAAAGTATAATTCAAGTGTTTCTATCCAGATAAGATCATTATTATGCTAACCCTAGACCAGGATATGCTATTGTTTAAGACTAGTGTATTTGAATTGTAGGATACAATGTCTCATCCACAGATAGAAAAGCGGGATGCCGATTTCAAGACCCCCATGTTCCCTAAAATGTGCAATGTGTATTGTAAATTGGGTCATCAGGAGGACACTCATTCGGATAATACAAGCCTAGAAGAATTCAGAACAAGAACCAAGGCTAAGGAAAATAATGCTACCTTGCAAAATATAGTAGCATCTGGTTTGTTCCATGCGGTTGGCTTTCCATACTCCATAGAGGGTTCAAGCTCATGGTGGAATGTGCACAAAAGTATGACATCAATACTAGAAAGGTGGAGAAGTAGGAGAGGCTCTATGCCGATCTCTCAGTTGATGGCATTGCAGAGATACCACGTCTGCCAGTAACACTGAATATGTATGTACCAGATTTAGCTACCTTGGCCAAAGAAAATGATAGCACAAGTTTGATAAACTCATGCACATGCTCTGCTTCTTTCTATGGCTGCCTTACCAAACATAGTACAAAACCCCATTATAGGAAACTCCAACAGGAAACATTCACACATAATGATAGGAATTCAAAACATTACAAAACATATCAAATGGCCTTAAACAAATGACCCTCTCTATTAGCAGTAAAACAAATACATTCTTAACTACTTTCTACACTCTCCTCCTTTTGTCTCCCCCTTCCTGCACATAGTCTTCTTCTCTGCAACCATCCTTCTATTTTGCACCACCATCGGTCTCCTCTAGACTCAGCCTCCTCCACATTCGGAGTCGACTCTTGGCTTACTACCTTGACTGTCTATCGGCCTCGTCTTGTCCATTTTGGCCTATTCTCCCTCCAATTCACAACTTCCTTTTCTCACTCACGATGTCCATCTTTTAATCTGCTTCTATCTCTTTGAAACTGTCGGCCTGGGTCTACTCTTACAGACATCGATTCAACTTCTATAGAAATCTAGAATCTTCCTTATGTAACCATCGCTCTCTACTCATTGGCCTCTGTCGATTCATCTTCACATCTTCCAACCAACTACTGCATGCTCCGATTCTTTGCATTTTCTTTCCAACTGTCAACAAAAACCATCAGAGACTCTTCATTTTCCTGTTGAATGGTTTCATAATGCTCATGAATTCCTTCAATGGTTATCATTTTCTCTTCATTTGTTTCAATCCATGCAACCTTTTGACTTCCCTCATTGCTAGTTATAAAGAATCAACCATGACAGATTTAAATCCTACATTATTTGATTCCTGGCACTCAGGTGACATGAGACTGCTAACTAAACTTTTATTCAACATAGAAAACCATAGGAACTATATGCGCGACAGGAGCTTCACAACGAATTTAAAATTCACAAAAGATAGGGGTTAAGAGATAACAACAGAAGTCAGAGAGTCACCACCCACAAAAAGCTAACAAAAGAACAAATCAACCAAAAAGAAGAAAAAACCATAATTGTAGGGCAAGATGCTCCTACATCAGACTCCCCCACTCAATAAAATTCATGAGCTCCTCCTCATGAGCTCTACAATAGTATGCTCATATTTGGTCCACTTTTTCTTCTTCTTCCAATTGTTTTGCATCCCTGGTCATGCCTCTCCCAAATTTGTCTCATGCTTGCAATTGCTCTTCCTAAGTCTCTCCATCTATAGTTGTTTGCTTTTCGCATTCTTCTTATATATCCTTCTGCTAATTTCTTTGACCACTACAAATCTCCATAACTATGTCTCATCTTCACAATTATCAAACTCAAATGAAAATAAAACTTCATCCTCATAATGTGTAAAGAAAGTTACCTCAGAAATCTTTACTTCTGTATTGTTATCTTTGAATAGTTGATCTTCCTCCTCAACATCTTTGGTTCTTTCACTACAATCTCAAAGGTACCTTCTACTTTTTTGTTTTCTGATGTAATCTCCTTCACTAAGTCTGTACTCTCTCTTGCAAAATATTCTTTAAAACTGGACATTGCCTCTAATCTCATATTCTCCTTTGCAAATGCAAATTTCTCCTCCTCTTCATTATAGTTGTCATTTTTAGAAATGAAAACATGAACAAAATTTTCTCCATCCTCAGACTCTAAACCACTTCAAACACTATCTTTCCTCAAATCCTCAAGATGCCCAAAGTGTGAACTTTTTAAACTTTGACTTGGATCTTCTTCAAGCTCTCTTTCCTTTGCTTTCTTCAAATGTCCTGCAATCACCATAGAGTTAGGGAAATAAAAATTTTCAATTGCAATTATTTGACTTGAGATCTTTTCCAACTTTTCATATAGCTTTCTCTTCTCCACACACTCTGTCAATCTGTTGACTTCAGTAAAAGTATGCTCAATCTTCCACAAATCTGCATTCATCATTCCATATACTTCTCTTTTCATGTCCTAATTAAACAACCACAAATCATTTTTAATATCTTTCCTCTTATCACAAACATTGATATCATGCATCATCTCAGACTTTTGCTTAAACTTTCTATTAATCAACATACCAATTGAATTAATAATAACATCCTCATAAAAGATTTCATTGTTTACCTTTGCCTGCACAACTGCACTCACTTCTCTATTACCATTTACAATCTCTTTTTTTACCCTTCTTCACTGTCCTATTTTCATGTAGGCTTCCACAATTAGTCTTCCTCTGTCTTCCTGATTCAAACTCATAAAACAGAGTCCACAGACCATCTATAACATCCTTGTTTGCTGCCCCTTCTTCCTTGTTTCCATGTATGCATTTATTCTTATCTTCTTTACTCTCAGTTGCCTCAGTTTCTTTCTCTTTATTCTCTTCTACCCCAATATCTGTTATACATCCCTCATCTGCATTTCCACTTTGGCCTTCACTTTTCTCATCTATCTTCTCCCACACTTTCATGTCATATTCATACATTTCATTTAAAGCCTCAATATTATCTCCATCAAAATTAAACAACTAACCTTTTACCTTACTTAAACTATGCTTCTTCTCCTCTAAGGCTACTACATGCCCTTGGTCTTTATTCTCTTTTTCATCCTTTCCTTTGACTCCTCATTCTAGGGTCTGGTTCTTCTATTCATAACTCCAATGCTTGTACATTGTCTTCTTACCATCTTCTCTTATTGTTGTCCCATGTTTCACTACTTGATTCTTCACCTTCTAGAATGGATGCCTTGCTGCCTTTGCACTTGGCCTATCCTCTTGTCTTTTGTGATTCTTTGTCATTTCTTGATAAGGAAGCGACAAATTCATGAAGCAAAGTAGCAGAACCAAGTTCATCTGGAGCTGCAAAACAACTCACTACTAAAGGGATTTCATTAGCATATGCATCACCCTCACCTCCTAAGGACACCCCAATGAAAGATATTGCTATATCTGCACCCAAAGCAGTTACCACACAAGGGGAGACTTACAAAGATGCAAAACAAAGCCCTGTGAGGACTATAGTTGATGAAGAAGGTAGTGAGGATGAAGCAGGGGAGATGCATACCCAAACATTGAAGAGAAAGAGGGATGATTTATTATAAGGTGTAAAGGTCCCCAAGCTCTCTAGATATCAAAGTTCACGCATGAGGGGTGCTCTTTCACCAAAGAAAGTAGTTGCGCCTGGATCGGCTAACCCAATTGAAAGTGTAGTTAAGGGGTTACAACATGATGTCCCCATGGAAACTATAATAAAAGTAAAGATTGAAATGGCAGAAGAGATGAAGGATAAAGCCCAAAAGGAACAAACAACTGGGAACCTTCCACTAAGTGCCACCATTGACCTAACTGAATAAGATGAACTAGTCAAAGATATCACTAATCATCCCATTGAAACCTTGTTACAGCATACAAAAGTAAAGAATAAGGGTGCTACGGTAGAAGGAACACATGATGGAAGAAAAGAAAGGGAATAAACTCTTGAGGTGAAAGTACATATAGGGTCCCTTGACACATTAATTGAGAATGTTACCAATCCAGTTGTGGTGGACCTGACCTATGTCCCAGAAGAAGGAAATAAAGAATAAGAGGTCATCAGAGTTGATCCATCTCAAGAGGGGAGTGTTTCCATGCAAATATATAATAAAGGTGATAATGTGTAGGAATAAATGGCACAACAAGATGTCCCAATGGATAGGCCTAAACAAGAGAAAGTAGTTGAATCACCTACATCTATAAGAGGAAAAGATGATGGACATAAAGAGGATAGCCATCAGGATGAAGAAGAGAACAAAAGCCAAAAACCTAAAACTGGTGAGATTCTGAAAGAACATGATGGTGCAGTTCTAGATAACCAACCTCCTCTAGAACAAAGGCAAGAAGAGTAGTGGCATGAGGAGGAAGATTTGGATGCCAAGGATGGACATCAAGAAAATTTACAAGATCCAAAGGATCAAGAAAAGGAACAAGATAAAGGAATTAAAGATGCTTAAATTGAGAAACCAGATCAGGATAAAGGATCACAATCTGATATGTTGGCTTTGGTCTCTGTTGATGCATAAATTTGTGGGTTTAATCCATCATTAACATGGGAAACTTCAAGAACATGGGGATTGATTCCTGAAGTAACCTCCAAATTTTAAAAAAGTTGGCTCTTCATTTTAAATTGGGGTTTTGGGAAAAGGGATAGAAAAAGCAAGATTACAGATACAATATGAAACTAAACTACTAAGGGGATGCGCCGGATTTAAAAGCTAACTTGAATCAGCACAATGGTTAAACCTTAAAATATTAACTAGAAAACTAAAGAGCATAAATGCATGATCAATAACCTAGTATTTAAAACTCAGATTCATCAAAGGCTAAGAAATAGAAAGAAAGAAGCAAGAAGAAGAGATACATTCAGATCTACACAAAGCATCACTCCTTTTATTGTTTGAATGGAAAACAAAATTACAGAGGCAATATTGCACAAAAATAAAATGTTACATTCATTCCTCCTTGAGAGGTAACTGTAGAGGCAAGGAAAAATATCTCTAACTACTGCTCAAAAATATATGTTCATCTATATATGTCTGTATGTATCTATCTATTATCATAGATATGTATTTATAAGCCAGAAAAGAAAATCCCTTTGAAGAAAGTACTCTAAAAATCTTTGCAACTTCCTAGGAAATCTCCAACTGAAACCCACAAAATTCAGCACTGATTCTAGCTCTGGTAACTCTATCTCATTGTTAACTCCATGAGAACTAGCTCTTTCTATTTTTCCCTCCATAGCTATAGTTTCCCTTTTCCTATGTGAAAACCTAACTTCCACTCTTTCCTTTGCTTCATGTAGCTTTCTATGAAAGTCTCATGAAAAATAAAGCGTGGCTTTATTAATTTTAGGGCTGCATCTACTTTTTCACCATGAGAGTCATATAAAAAGTTATATGGGTCAAATGAGTCTTATCACATTAATAAAGACTTACTTTGTCCTTGAGGGTCCCACCATTTAAAATGATTCTAAATTTATTTATATCTATTTCACTCAGTCGTGAGCTTAGAATAATAAGATTCCATTATTAAACAAACTCAAGTTTTTAGTGGAGGCCCACCGTATGAAAGACTCAACTTAGAGAAATGATCCTATACAGCTCACGTGACTCATCTCCTTTTGATGCATTTATAAAATGAAATAAAATCATTTGATTTATCTCTCCTCCGCTTGCTTCACATGGCAGCCTGTCGCTTCTTTTAGATGAACTTCCTTTGCCTTTCCTTCAAAAGCCCACAGGAGTGACAAGTGTCGAGCTTCGCTGCATCCTCTCCTTCTACCTCTTAGAGCCATTGATTTATTTCTTCATCTGACAGTGATCATGTTGCTACATTGCAAAACCCTATCTCCTACGTTTTGAGGATCTGTGCATCTCTTGTGTGGCCTGGAACAGAGCTTCCTTCACAAAATGACAGAGTGCCTATACCTCATCTAATTATCACTGGTAGGCTTTCATAATATTGGAAGCATTCACTCACATTGGTTGTGCCTCTGACCTTTATCGCTAAGCACCTCAAACATTTGCAACAAATATGCTATGATGGTTGATAAAGAAGGTGATTTCTCTATGAAGCATGTACTTGTGTCTTGCTTCTTGTGGCAGTATTGATTCATATTGGTTGAGGCTTCAAATTAACATAGGCTAAGCTTAGAGGCTGTACACAATTTTAAAAAAAAGGCCAAGCATCTATATTGGCGACCCATCCCAAAATGCCTTCTTTTCTATAGGTTGAACCTGCTAGCTAGACCGCGCCTTTGCCTAGATAGTTATGCTTTGATTTTAGAGGCTACCATAATAAGTGGTTGCATGTTTCTTGATATCTTTGCTCTGAGTCTTTTGTAGCTGATGCCATTATTTAGAAACCACACCTTATGATATGGTTGTGTACCATTACTTGCACCTTTGAACTTTTATAGGCAACACCTTTTGGTTCAAGAGGAATCTTCTTTATTACAATGAGTGCCTTCTATGATTCACATTTTAATATATGATATCTTCTGATATTTTAAAAGGCAATGCATTTCTTTAGAGATTGAGCCTCTATCTTTGTTGAAACCTCTATTAGGAAGGCTTGAGCGGAGGATGAATATACTTGCACCTTCTTTATACATGGCTAGCTTTCATCACAAACAATGCCATCAATTGAAAAAGTGCTTGTGTCCTATATGTTGCACCATGTGCCATCATTGGTTCTATGCCATGTTAGAATGGCTTGTGCCATATCTTCATTACTTGCAGTTTGAAGCCATGCTTATGGCTAAATCTTTGACTCATTGCTTGGCTGAGCTCTTCCTGTCTAGATTTACCTTTTAGAAATGTCGTGCTTCTTGATGATGGCTAATGCTTGACTCTTAAATGGTGAATGTTCTATGGCTATGACATAATCCCCAGGTCGCACTTCACCACATGAGACTGAGCTTTTATTATAACAAGAGTGCCATCGATTTGACTGGCAATGCCCTTGCTATTAGATATAGCATTGATCAAACATCTTGTATCATTATCATTTTTTTACAAAATCTCACAAAAGAACCAGAAACTTTATCAAACTGTCCTGCATCAAAATTTTCAAAATGGTGTGTAAAATTACACAATAGTTCTTGACAACTTGCTGGGATAGTGAGCCTACTCACTTTGAACTCCAGAATCTCTTGTTTAAAACCAAAGCCCTATCAATTGGGAATAGAGTCATCTATCTGACTAAAACCAAATTCCTGAACATAGATCCGTATCGAGGACAATGCATTGAGGCTAAAATTCTAACCCTGCTAGACTAAACACATACTGTAGCTGAAACCACAACTCAAATTTTGCAACTGACCAACTGATAACCACTAAAATTTACCATAGTTGAACCATAGAAATTGACCTTTCATCTTTTATTGTAGCAAATGAGACTTATTGAAAGCAACAAAACTAAAATTGAAACAATTGTTATGGCTGTAACTTATTGCAAAGCATTGAGACTAAATTACTAACATATGAATCTCAGAGGGACATGCCCATTCACAGGAATGGAGAAATAACTATTGGATCTGATGATGCTGCTCCAGTGGATCCACTTTAAATTGAGAATTGACCAAATGAAATGCAGGAAGAAAAATAACAAGAACTTGTACCTTTCACCTTTCTACATTCTGGAGACCCTTTCTTAGCATCAAAATACTTTACAGGATGATCCACATGATGTTCTTGATTGAGTGGAGGGTGGGAAGGGAAAATAAAGTGACAGAGTTCACCTCTTTGCTTGCATGTGAAAGCATTTTTGATCTTGGACTCATTGGTGACTTCTTCTGTCTACACCTTTGTATGCTCATGATCCATAGTAGCCTCAAACTCTAGCTGGAATGTGATAGAGCTGCCTATAATTGTCTTGAACCTAATTGACATTTCTTCTTGAATAAAGAATAGAGTATGATGAGACCCTTCATTTGACTCTTCACTACTTGTGTCTTTTGATGCATCATTTTTATGGAGCTCATTTTTCCTTTTATCAGGATCATCCAAATTTGAATAGAAAACTTCTAAATCATCCCAAAAAGAATCATTCTCAGACTCATCTTCATCCTTTTGTACAAGAGAACTTACTTTTTTTTTCTTTTACAAGTTGAGGCAAATATTTTGTATCCTCTGATGGTCAGTACTTTTCAGCTTCTAGAAGAGTCACTTCATCATCACCATCTAAATCTTCTTCATGACTTGATAGAATATTTGAGTCACACCTTACCACAAGTACATGATGCTTAGGATTGAAATGATAGACTAAACAGACAGGAGCTACCTCCTTTCTTGTAATTTAATCTTTGAGATTTGATTCTTCTTTGATGTCAAAATGGCAAAGAACTTGATCTGTGCTTCCTATGTACTAGTTTATAGACATGGAGGCTTGAAAAGAACAATCCTCAAAATAAATGGGTCTCTTTTATGTTTGAGGGAGAATTTCTTCTTCAAACTGACTACATTTGTACTATTGTTCATACAGACTTTGAGGCATGAAACTCAGATCATCATGATATAGGGTTCAAATGGTTTCTTAGCTCATTAAGCTCTTGGACAAAAGATTTATGAGTTCTTTTACCTCCATCATCTCCTTACAATTTGGCAAATCAGCAGGGAGGGTGGGTGGATAAGAATAAGTATGCATTTGACTACAAGAAAGAGCCTGAGATGGAATGTTTGCATGAGGCATAAGTGGTTCTAAAGGAAGAGGAGGTAGTTTCTAGCCTCTATGAGGTTGTTTTCAGCTCTAATAGCCAGATCATATGATTAGGGCAGAGTATCACCTCCTAGGGCTTGTACCATGACAAACATTTTAGGGTCTAAAGCCTTTAAATAATACAAGAATGTAAAAACTAGAGATGGCCTAATATCAACAAAGAATTTCTTCCATACCTTATCGAATATTGAATTGAAGTCACAAATGCTCTCCATAGGATGCCTCTTGATGGTGACAAGATTCTGGGTGAGGGAGCTAACATATGTTCTCTCTTTGAACTGATTGTAGATGACTCCTCCTAGCTGATCCCATCCAGTGATCAAATTAGGCTACAAACTTCTATACCATTCCCCTGCTTTGCCTTTGAGGGAAGGTGCCAGTAGTAAAAGAGCTTCATTCTTAGTTGTGACATTGTGAATGGTGCAGTAATTTGCAACATCCTGACTATGATCAACGAGGGAAATTGAACCATCTCCAAGAAACTAAGGTAATGCTTTCCATACTATATTAGGAACCTGACCCTACTGTTGAAGAATAAGAGGGCTTGAATCCTAAGTCACAAATGGCAAGTTTCTCGCAGGAATGTTTAGATGCACATACATACCTAGGACTGCCATGATCTGCAGAAGTAAAGATCTAAGAAAGAGTCACTAGTAGAGTCACCAGGTGGAAGATTCATGCTCCCATGAGCAAATATTTTTGTGATTTTCCACTAAAACCACAAACTATAGGGAAAGGATTTAGTGAAAACAAAGACCCAAGTCTTTGATTCCAGTCCCACCGGGCGTGCTAAAAACTGTCAATGCATAAATTTGTGGGTTTAATCCATCACCAACATGGGAAACTTTGAGAATGTGGGATTGATCCCTGAAGTAACCTCCAAATTTTAAAGAAATTGGCTCTTCCTTTTAAATTGGGGTTTTGGGAAAAAGGTTAGAAAAAACAAGATTACAGATACAATATGAAACTAAACTGCTAAGGCGATACACTGGATTTAAAAGCTAACTTGAATGAGCACAATGATTAAACCTTAAAAGATTCACTAGAAAACTAAAGAGCATAAATGCATGATCAATAACCTAGTATTTAAAACTCAGATTCATTAGAGGCTAAGAAATAGAAAGAAAGAAGCAAGAAGAAGAGATACATTCAGATCTACACAAAGCATCACTCCTTTTATTGTTTGAATGGAAAAAAAATTTACAGAGGCAATATTGCACAAAAATAAAATGTTACATTCATTCCTCCTTGAGAGGTAACTACAGAGGCAAGGAAAAATATCTCTAACTGCTGCTCAAAAATCTTTGTTCATCTATATATGTTTGTATGTATCTATCTATTGTCACAAATCTATATTTATAAGCCATAAAACAAAACCCCTTTGAAGAAAATCCTTTGAAAATCTTTGCAACTGCCCAGGAAATCTCCAACTAAAACCCACAAACTTTGGCACTGATTCTGGCTCTGGTACCTGTATCTCATTGTTAACTCCATGAGAACTGGCTCTTTCTATTTTTCCCTCCATAGCTATAGCTTCCCTTTGCCTACATGAAAACCTACCTTCCGCTCTTTCCTTTGCTTCTTGTAGCTTGCTGTGAAAGTCTCATGAAAAATAAAGCGTGGCTTTATTAATTTTAGGGCTATATCTACTTTTTCACCATGAGAGTCATATAAAAAGTTATATGGGTCAAATGAGTCTTAACACATTAATAAAAAATTACTTTATCCTTGAGGGTCCCACCATTTAAAATGATTATAAATTTATTTATATCTATTTCACTCACCTGTGAGCTTAGAATAATAAGACTCCATTATTAAACAAACTCAGCTTTTTAGTGGGGGCGCACCGTATGAAAGACTCAACTTAGAGAAATGATCCTATATAGCTCATGTGACTCATCTCCTTTTGATGCATTTATAAAATGAAATAAAATCATTTGATTTATCTCTCCTCTACTTGCTTCACGTTGCAGCCTAGCACTTCTTTTAGAATAAATTCCTCTACCTTTCCTTTAAAATCCTTCAGGAGTGACAAGTGTCAAGCTCCATTGCATCCTCTCCTTTTACCTCTTGGAGCCATTGATTTGTTTCTTGATCTGACGATGATCGTGTTGTTGCATTGCAAAACCCTATCTCCTACATTTTGAGGCTTTGTACATCTCTTTTGTGGCTTGGAATGGAGCTTCCTTCACAAAATGACTGAGTACCTGCACCTCATCTGATTATCACTGGTAGGCTTTCATAATACTGGTAGCATTTGCTCACATTGGTTGTTCCTTTGACCTTTATCGCTGAGCACATCAAACATTTACATCAAATAAGCTATGATGGTTGATAAAAAAGGTGATTTCTCTATGAAGCATGTACCTGTGTCTTGCTTCTTATGGAAGTATTGCTTCATATTGGTTGAGGCTTCAAATTAACATAGGTCAAGCTTAGAGGCTATAGACGATTAAAAAAAAAGGCTAAGCATCTATATTGGCGACCCATCCTAAAATGCCTTCTTTTTTATAGGCCGAACCTACTAGCTACAGACTGCGCCTTTGCCCAGATAGCTGTGCTTTGATTTTTAGAGGCTACCATAATAAGTGGCTACATGTTTCTCAATATGTTTGCTCTGAGTCTTTTGTGGCTGATGCCATTACTTAGAAACCTAACCTTATGATATGGTTTTGCACCATTACTTACACCTTTGAACTTTTATAGGCAACGCCTTTTGGTTCAAAAGGAATATTCTTTATTACATTGAGCACCTTATATGATTCACATTTTAATAAATGATATCTTCTAATATTTTAAAAGGCAATGCATTTCTTTAGAGATCAAGCCTCTATCTTTGCTGAAACCTCTATTAAGAAGGCTTGAATGGAGGATGAATATACTTGAACCTTCTTTATACATGGCTAGCTTTCATCATAAACAACACCATGAATTGAAAAAGTGCTTGTCTCTTGTATGTTGCATCGTGTGCCATCATTGGTTCTATTCCATGTTAGAATGGCTTGTGTCATATCTTTGTTACTTGCTGTTGGAAGCCATGCTTATGGCTGTATCTCTGATTGATTGCTTGGTTGAGCTCTTCCTATCTAGATTTACCTTTTACAAATGACATGCTTCTTGATGATGGCTAGTGCTTGACTCTTAAATGATGAATGTTCTATGGTTGTGCCATAATCCCAAGGCCGCACTTCACCACATGAGACTGAGCTTTTATTATAACAAGAGTGCCATCGATTTGAATGGAAATGCCCTTGCTATTAGATATAGCATTGATCAAATGTCTTGCATCATTATCATTTTTTTACAAAATCTCACGAAAAGAACCAAAAACTTTATCAAATTGCCTTGCATCAAAATTTTTAAAATGGTGTGTAAAATTACACAACAGTATCCTCAGAGGTAAGCCAAGAAGAAGTACAATAGGTACCCTTCGATTTCAAGTCTTTTTCTACCATTGATCCTACTAAAGCAAAACAGAGAGCTAGGATAGTCTCCAACATCAAAAGAGATTCAAAACATAGAAAGAGGACAATCCAAATTGTTGTGCCTCTAGTTGATAAGGCCAAAAGAGAAATTAGGCCAGATGAATTCTAGGTGACCCAGGTTGACTTGGGTCATGCCACCACAGAATAGGAAATACAAGAACACTTGGAAAGCACTAATGCAATACTGACTATGTTGAAAAAGATCAAGGTTAGAAAGAAGGAACTCAAAGAGCAGATTATGCAATTGTAGCAGTTTAGATAGGGGTTGGTAAAGCCAGGTAGCTTGGCATCTACCTTATAGGCTACAAAAAAGCTAGCTGCACTTACCTTAATAAGTGAGGAGGAGATAATTGGTCTAGATATCTAAAAACACCAAGCTCACATTATGGATAAATGGTTCTCTAAATTCATGACCTCCGGGGAACAGCTAATAAGGACTTCTAGGTCCAATTAGGACATATTGTCCAAGTTACAAAAGGATATTGATTCTGTGAAGGGTGAATTCACTCAGAGGATATCAAAGTGTAATTATGCAATAACCAGACTTAGAAGAGCCAAGGGGATGACAGATGAAGAGTTCTTGCAAAATAAGATTGTTACTATAACGTCAGAAATTACCCTCCTGCGTGGAATGGTACAATTTCACTCGGTTTAGCTCCTTGCTTTGGGTGACCACTCAACCTTTTTATTTCTGACCTTCCTAAAACCCTGATTGACTAGGTCTAGTTGCAAAATGTTCACTTTTTGAGGTAACATTTTGATGGAACCCGAAAAAGGAGTTTGAATTACAGGTCCTTGAGACCCCCAAAAGGTAGATCTGAGTGGAAAATGGGGGCTTGGATTTGGGCGCCCATGCCCTAGTCCTCCCCTGTTTCTTAGGATTTTGAATTTTGGCGGGATGTTAGCTCCTGCCATAAGCCTTGGGATTCTATTTTCAAATTCTCATTTTTCACAGGATATCGAGACGTTATTTCAAATTTTGAATTTCCCTAAATCTAGATATAAAAAGACATTTGAAAATCATTTTATCACACACAATTCTTATGCAAGCTTGATACCAAAACTCTGCCAAAATTGCCATTGAAGATCAATGACTTGTTGAAGCTTTCGAAAGTATTTTATATTTGCTATCATGGAGACAATGGATGGAGATTAGGAATCAAGATCTTGAGACTATCTTGCTCTTCCTAGGGTTTGTACACCCTTTGTATGATTAGAAGAAGGGTTGAAGCCTCCAACATCGAGCTTCGATATCCTCTGCAGACATTGTTGATTCGCTTTCTTGTTCATGCAAGTCTTCATTTATTTTCATCTCTTTGAGGTGAAGTTGTATGTGTTTATTTTTTTCAAAGCAAGTTGTTGATCTTCCCTTGATTGAGACACCTAGGGTTTGATATTTCTGCATACACATTATTAGGTTTGCACACACTTCTATAAATTTTTATCTCTGGCTATTGTTGAGGTAGAAATACCAAAGATGGGGCTTGACCGAGGCAAGCTCCTTTATAGCCGCAACATCTTTCTCCTTCTTTCGTAGGTGTAGATCATATTTTACATGTTCCAGTGGAAAGAAGCTACAGTAAGAAGGATATTGTGGGTGCAGTCGTCATGGGCTTTTGAGTTTTCAGATTCTGGCACTTGCGGGACTAAAGAGCAGGCACCCTAGTCCAACTGGGGGCAATTTCTTAGATTTGGAAGCCATTTGGGAATGCCAGATAGCCTGTGCAGAAGATTTCTAGTTTCAAGATTTTTTGGGACTAAGGAGTAGGCGCCCCAGTCCAATCAACCCTCAAAATCTGGGTGCACAGTCTCTAAAACTCTTTCTCTGCATTTATGTGATCAATTTTGCCTATTTCATTATCAATTTCTAAATATCTCTGATTTAAGGCATAATTAGGGTTTTCTTGGTTTATGAGAAAAACACTTAACAAAACCTTAGGTAGGCTCTTGAAATTAGATACCGTGAGCACAAGGGATAGACAAGAAACTCATTGATTGACCTCACACTCAATCTTTGTCCTCCCAATGTTTAGTTTGGTGAAATAGTAGTACTTAACCTAGTTGAGACAAAGCTACAATTTTCCCACTAAACGTTTTGGTGAACCCGAGATTTAAAGAATTTGCATCCTTTTAAACTTCAGATCTGAAATAATTTGTTGTCCTACAACATATTTAGATGGAAAAATCTCTTTGGTGAAATTGCATGTGTTGAATTGTAAATCATATTCTTTATCTTTTCACTAAAAGAGTTCGAAAAATCATTATTCATTATTTTACAGAGTATTTCATTTTCATAGGCCATCATTGTACATTTGAATCTTGGATTAAAAAGAGCATGTTAAAATGTTAGATTATTTTTTGCAATATTTTCATAGTTATGATGAGCCATTTAGTCATGATGACTTTGATATGTTAGATGAAGCCCTTGAGGACTTTATCTCAATTGAACATTCCACTATGGCCTCAAAGCCATCGTTATTTCAAAGATTTGTAAATGTGATTTATGTTCCTAAATCTAAAGAAGAGATTGAAAAACCAAAAATTGTGGTCACTTTATGTTCAAATGTGGTGCAACCATCTTCTAAACATGTGCTTACTGTTAAAGGTTGTCCATCTTCTTCTTGACCTCCTGATCACATTTATGATTATGCTAAACAAATAGCACAACAAAACTTACAACATAATGTGGTTGCTCAAGCATACAACACTCAGAATAATAAACAAAGTACACACCAATCGAGTATTCTGATTCCTTTACAGGCCTCTCAGCCTATGCTTCCTCAAGCATATAAAGGTGGTAAAGACTATGATCTTGTATAGCAGCTTCATGCTAATCCTGTAAAGATATCTCTTTGGGAACTTATACAAACTTTACCTATTTACCATGGAATGCTCCAAGAAGCTTTACAAAAGGTGATTGTTCCTCCTGTTGTTAAACCAAATGATGTTGCCACTCTATTACATTGTATGCATGCCACAAAAATAAATATTTTGTTTCAACAACATGAATTGCCATCTCTCAAAGTTCAAAATTAGTATGATCCTTTGATTATTTTTATTACAATAAACAAGATTGTTACCATTTTTCACTTACAGCTCAAATTGGTAGAGCTAGTACAACAAGTTCATTTTTAGAGTGAAGGTTTTAACATTTTTCTGCTATGTTTTATTTTGCATAATCTAAGGTACATGTGGAGTTTAGTTTTCATTGTCATGACAGAGAAAAGAATTTTAGATCATCATTCATTTGCAGAAGGTTGCATGAGAGATAAATTATTTCATTTCACTACAATAATTATTCATTTTACAAATGAAAAACATAAAAGAAATAAACATTGCATTGAATGAAAAGATAATAGATCAAATGTCCCACACAAGCCGTGGGAACAGCTAAACAAGTGCAAATATAAGAAATATATTATGCATCTAAATATAGAAGAGAGAAGGATCATTGCCATGATTGCCTTTTAGTGTCTTTGGTTTCCGAGGTTGCTTTTTGTCCTTGATCCTGATCTCCAATAAGAACCTGCAAAAATTGGAAAAAGACTTGTTAGAGCTCCGGTTATGAGTTCCCTATGTGCCTATTAGAAGAGGCATAATACATTGCCTATAATGCACTAGACCAGATATACATCATTCACATATAGAGGAACTAAAAATGAAACAATCATTGAACTTCATTGTTTTATCTAATCTGTTTGTTTCATGTGCAGGTATAGGATAAGTCATGTAGCTATTTGAAGACATATCAACATGTGGTGTAAAGTACGATCCCACAAGGGTTGAGCCCAACATGCTGCCCCTAATTCTTAGGGGGGAATGGAAAAGGAGTACCACATTCACCAAGTGCATGAGTAACAAGTAGCTCATTGCCCACCTATGATTTCTAGTTCAAATTGGATGAAATGAAAACCATCAATGAGCATTGAGTAGCTTGTTCAAGACAGATCAACAAAATATGAAACTGAGTGCACTATCAAGTGTAGTGAATGCCACATCCAAGGCAGCTCAATGAGGTACTCAAGGACAGTTCATAATAAGTTGAGTTCATAATCACATGCTTATAAAGGTATGTTATCAAGTTTCAGATAAGTCTTTTGATAATGCTTTCAACAATAAGATAATGAATAGAAAGGAGGACCTGATGCTTGTTAAACAGTGGCCACTATATTGGAACACCAAGAGCCACAGAGTATCAATTTGTTGATCAAATGTAATAGAGCAGTCATAAGGAGAATATCATTAAATCCATAGCTCAACAAAAGTGAATCATACAGACAAGTGATCAAACTGATACATGAAGATGCAGTTGTAACTTGTGCTAGTAAAGTAGAGCAGAAAAATCCATAGGACATCATGTGTCTAGCTAATACATTCATTGTGGTGTTAATAATGAAGCTTCAACATCCATGTTCATCAACAACATATCAAGTATGCAGGAAGAGTAAAGTGTTACATCTATCAAGTGGAGCATCACATATATAATTGTGTGGGTATCAGGATATGTTTTTGTCATTTCAATGCTACAGGAAGGTTTCAGGCAAAAGAACAATCCTTGTTTTGATTGGTGCAATTCATCATGGCAAAAAATTGAAAAACTCAATATTCATATTTAGCTGCAGAAGTTCAAGATGAACATTTATGTGCATGTGCTGCTATAATAAGAGTGAAAGAATAGCATAAATGAAGAGTCATTTTGTGCAAAAATAAGTAACAGTCATCTCATGAATCATGTTGTTTCATCAATATGAAAATCACTTTTGAGCAAACTGATGAATATAGATAGATAGTTACAACTATGAACAAGAAGATATATATAGAGTATGCAATAGGCATATATATCAAAAGAGGTATTTTTACTGATACCTTCAATATCATGTTCATCAATCTATAGATTATGTGAGAAGAGATGATGCATCTCTTAACATGTTACAGTGCCTTATGAAGATAGATAGCTACAGGAGATACATGTTGAGATGGATCCAGAAAAAAGAAAGCACTTTCATTGAATATCATAAATATACATGTTGAGATGGATCCATTAAGGAGCAGCAGCTTAACAATCATGAAGTAGATACATCTATAGAAGAGTTACAACCTATACAGAATACAATTGTGACTACAGAAATGAAGCCTTAATTTTTCGTTAATGATGCTATGTTTCATCAAGTATTATATTTGCAAATCAGAAGGATATCTTGTGAATATTGTGGGAATCACATGAAGTAATTGTTGTTATGCATCCTTGTTCATCATGCTGCTACAGAAGTAATGTTTGAAATTTTTGCAAGATAGAACATCACAGATGTTGAGACTGATCTAAGGTGGCCTGAAGGGGTTATGTTGCTGCAGATTAAACCCATTTGTTCTTTTTTGTATGAGATAACATCTTAAACTCACAATGGGTTTCACATATAAAAGATACTGAAGGGAAGTAGAAAGTTTTTCTTCTTTTGAACTCATAAACAAAGTATTCAGAGTTACAAATAATCCCACAACTTCCAACCAAGTGAAAACTTAGAAGATGTGAAATGTGCTAGATATAGTCGTGGCTGGAAAGAGAGCATATTTTCCTCACAAGAACTTAAATCGACTTTGTGGTTTCATGGAACAAGGCACTGACACAAAATCATGAAGTTTGGTGTTCATACAAATAAGGAAATATGCAGAAAATGAGTGGGAAAGGAAACCCTATCACAACGACAACCTTCAATTAAACACCAAATTCTCAAAGAGTACCATAAAGTTGCAGCCTGAGTTTTGAAAAATGCTCAGAAGTGAGAAAATATGCAAAAAATATCTGTGGTCTGAAGATATACAAGGGGTTTTGTTATGACTACAAAATGTAAAAGAAGAACTAGTATTCATTATCATCTTTGACAAGAATCTTTCTTTTTTGCAATCTCCTGAGCCCATATTGAATGTAACCACAATAGAGAAATGAAAGGAAAATGCAGAGTTCAAAGCGATGAAGAGCTTACCACTGTTTGAATTAAAGCTCGTGATGAAAACTTCAGAGTAAATCTCTAGTAGATCAGACTAGTGCAATCATGGTGGTTCCCAAAGCACAAGAAAGAGATAACAATGGGGCAAAATAAAAATACATCAAAGAACCTATATGACCATGGTTTAAAGGCTAAAATTTGTCTCAGATAAACAAGAAATAGATACAAGTGGTGACAGACGAGCAATTTACCTTGCATACTTTGCATTTGCCTTTGAAACCCTAAAGGGAGCTCGAACTAGATTGATCATTCGTGGTGCCTCAGGATAGAAACAATAATGAAATTGCATTAGACGAGGTCTCAGCCGCGGCCTGTAGGATCAAATCACTACAAAAATGGAGAAGAATGATAGATTCAATATTTACAATGACTTACTTTGGTATTCCTATGAAGAATCTTTAGAAAAAGTGCATACAGACAACAGAGAGGTCGAGTTTCTTCCTCTAAACCCTCATCAATAGTGGTGGCAGGGCGGAATCTTCTCCACTGAGAGTTGCAAATGCAAATGAGCCGAAAAGTTAGGGCAAGAGTGGTTTTGTGATTAGGGTTTCTTATGCCCTAAAATTGATTTTGGTTTTTATCACATCGATTCTATTTTATTATGCCTTAACTAATACCATTGAGGTATGTTATTAACTTTACAAATGCCTAGGCTATATGCCTTGAAAACTCAATGGCCCCTTTGCCTTTTGGAGGTGAGATCTTTGAATATTCATTGCCTAGGTGAGGTGCCTTAAAGGCTTTTAGTTCTTTTTGAAGATACATTTGTAGGTCCATATGCCTTAGGTGATTATTCTTTTGCAGAGACAGATGGAGATAAGCCCTCAGAGGTTTTTATTTTCTTGCAAACTAATTATATTATGCCCTCATTTTTATGATTTTTTATAGAAAAATCAAATGCTCATGACAGGTGTATAGGGGTGACAAATAAAAGCCTTGTATTTTATTTTTGCAAAAAGAATGAATCAGGATCAAATTAGGCCAAATTGAGGAAATTAAAACTGCAATTATTGTAAAGCAATATTTTAAAATAAAATCTTACAAATTACTTTTAAAATAATTGTTGAAGCAGTTAAAGCTAGACATGATCTTGTTTTGAGTTGATTTTCCTTCTGGATGAAGTTGGACATATATGGACAAAAAATAGAATCTTTTGAATAGACAAAGCAAGTTTTAAAGCAGATTTTGGTGGGGGCCACTTGGCAAAAGACTTTGCCAGCTTTCTTTTTCAGTTTGGAGACAGATTGGAAGCCTTTTTTAAGGCTTTTTAGTGGAGCTCAAAAATGAATCAAGATACTATTTTTAGGAGCTTTTTCATCTTTTCCTTTTAGAAAGATCATTTCATAGGATATATGGCAGATGGTTAGTTCTTTCTTGGCAATTAGAGCCAGAGTTAGAGAGTTACAGATCAGATTTCAAATTTTTAGAGTCTTCCTCTCACACTGAGAGAATTGTACTAGAGATTTTTGTACTGATTACTCCTTCCAGTTTATAGAGAAGCAATTTTCCTTCCCATTTGTCTACTTATTTGTAAATTGATTTGATACTGCATTGTGATAGTTATTTATCCTTTGTTTTGTCTTGAATTTTGTGATGGGTATGCAAGTTTATTATTTAATTCAGGTTGCATGTTGTGTTCTGATGAACCTTCGTGCGAAATATTAATGAATTAAGTGTAATCAAGGGGTTGTGAGAGTTAAGTTATGTGAACTAATTATGAGTAAGATTTGGTAGGAGTTTAAGTATTGGTGCATCACCTTAGGAGTTAGTTTAAGTTACCTATTTTCATTTCAGTTATCCTTTTATCTCTTTTCCCAGAAAGTCATTTAGATTAGGAAAATCATAAGGAGAACCAACTCACTCTAGAGATTCACTCTCGACATAGATTACCCACAATCTGAGAGTGTTTCCATGTTGCAACAGGATAGTAAAATTTATCTTTGCTAAGGGTGCAATCCTAATTGCCAACAAAAACATTGGTTAAGAGAGTTATGATCGATAATGGATCAGCCCATAATGTTTGTGGCATTGACTTACTACATAAGGTTAAAGTGGATACATCTGCAATCAAACCAGAATCATTAAGTATCTGTGGTTTTGACAATATTGGATGACAATCTGTGGGCACTATAACTTTACCTATACATGTTGGACCTATGATGGTGCCTACCCTGATTCATGTCATGCCTTGCTCTCTATCTTATAACATGATTCTCGGTAGACCTTGGATACACGCATTAGGAGTAATTCCTTCTACCTTACATCATTCAATCAAGTTTATATTTAAAGATAAGTTACACACTATTCATGCTGATCCTAAACCTAATAATTGATTGCAAATGGAAGTTCATAAGCATGTTGTTTGTCCTAAGACTCTAAACAATCTGAAAATGGATTTATCAACTCCTCTTGCTTCCAAAAATGTTATACAAGAGTCTAAACAATAATGCATTTGTTGGTGATGACTGGGGTTTGTTAGATTTTATATCTTCCTCTACAGGAGAATACAAACCCAAAAACCTTATCCCTGAAACATCAAATATTACATCAATCACATCGCACGCTTCCATTGATAAGCATAAATCTTCTTTAGTAACAAATAAGGATAATACCCTTACTTACACTATTGATTATGACACTTATGAAGCTCCACCTTCCTCTAAGGAAATGGTTTCTCTATATGGTCGAGGATTCTAAATCCTTTATAAAGATTGTGATTATATGGGTATAGGCTATGGTATAAATAAACAAGGAATCAAAGTCCCTATAGAATCTACTTTGTGACATTTCTCTAGTGGTATTGGATACAATCCTTTCAAGGAATCCAAAACCCATAAACGCCCTACTCTCAATGTGAATACAATATCAACACTTAGTTTGATATTTCCTGAGATGATCGACACTAATTGTCCTCCAGGACCACTTTCATTGGATGTATTCTCAATAGATGAAGCAATAATAGAATTCTTGGGTGCTTATGACAATATTCCTCATTATCATCATAAACACGGCCTACCTTATTACTTAAACAACCACGCATATTTTGGAAAAACTACTAGCACAATAAATGCTACTATAAATCCCAATGGAGAATTTGAAGAACAATTACAATCATTTAATCCCTTAGACCATAGTACTCTCCTTAATGGAAAGACTGTTGATGTCATTATGGATAAGGATAACACTAAAAAAGATCTCCCTATTGGTGATTGTTTAAATGTGGAAGAAAAAGAAGAGATGACTAAGTTATTGCATGAATTCTCAGAATTATTTGCTTGGAAATATTCTAACATGTCTGGCATTGATCCTCAGATTGTAATGCATAATATCATGTTGAAACCAGATGTTAAGCCATTTAAATAGAAAATTTGTAAGATGAATCCTAAGATTGCATTGCTTGTTAAAACTAAGATAGAAAAGCTTCTACAAGCTGGCTTCATCCGACCTATTGATTATTCACCTTGGATTTCAAATATTGTCATCGTTGCTAAACCTGATGGTCACATAAGAATGTGCACAGACTTCTGAAATTTGAATTTAGCATCTCTGAAAGATGATTTTCCACTCCCTAATATTAATATGATTGTTGATTCCATAGTTGGACATGAACTACTATCTTTCATGGATGGTTTTTCAGGATATAATCAAATTGTAATAATTCCTCAAGACCAGTATAAAACATCTTTATAACACCTTGGGGTACATTTTGTTGGGTAGTCATGTCGTTTGGACTTAAGAATGCAAGAGCTGCTCATCAACGTGTAATGACTCTTATATTTTATGATTATATGCACAATATTTTAGAAGACTACATCGATGACATCTTGGCGAAGTCTATCCATCATAAGGATCATGCTACAAATCTTTCACAAATATTTGAGCGCATAAGGAAATATAATATGCAATTGAATCCACATAAGTGTGTTTTTGGTGTCGATAGTGGAAAGTTACTAGGATTTATTGTCTCAAATCATGGTATTGAAGTAGATACGAAAAACATAGATGCAATTGTTAATATGCCAATACCTAAGAACATATCTCAACTTTGTAGTTTGCAAGGAAAGATACAGGCCATCCGCCTATTTGTTTCACAACTCATGGATAGGACTCACCCCTTTACACAACTACTAAAGAAGGATTCTAAGTTTCAATGGAATTCTAAATGTCAAAAAGCTTTTGATGACTTAAAGGATTATCTAGCTAATCTGCTTGTTTTACAACCTATTATCTCTGATAAACCATTCCTGTTATACATCTCAACACCTAACAATGCCTAGCAATTTTGTTAGCACAACATAATGCTGAAGGCAAGGAATGCGCTATCTATTACATCAGTCAAACTTTGCTTGATTATGAAGTGTGGTACACTATTATAGAGAAGCATTGCTTATCTTTAGTGTTTGCAACTCAAAAGCTTAGACATTATCTCTTAAATGATGAAATACACGTGATGGTAAAATTTGACCATCTGAAACATCTCTTTGCAAAACATATTTATTAGGTCATCTGGATAAATGGGCTATGTTACTAACAGAATTTGATCTTAAGTTCATTTCCCAAAAAGTGATTAAAGGTCAAGCGTTAGCTGATCAGCTATCTGAAGCTCCTTCACCCTTTTCCACACAACATCAAGATGTGCTTCTTGACGACCAAATTTTAATAATCTCTAAAGATGAAAAATGGGAATTGTACTTTGACGAATCAAAATGTCAAACTGGCTCCAGGGCTGGTGTTATATTGATACCCCCCATAGGTAAGCTAATTCCTCTATCTTACCACTTAGACTTCTTATGCACAAACAATATAGATGAATACAAAGCTCTTATTGTAGGACTTCATGCCGCCTTAGCTCTTAGTATAAAACACCTTACAATATACGGTGATTCTTAGCTAATTGTCAAACAAATAACTAGATCATATCAAACTAAGCATGAGAAGCTATCTCAATACCATGAGTTTGCATTATCTCTCTTAAAACAATTCACATCATATTCAATTAGTACTATTCCTAGGAAAGATAATCAACATGCAGATGCAATGGAAAGCGTAGCTTCCCTTATATCCCCTGATGATTCTGCTGAGGAATTTACTTTTTTTGTTCATAATCTTAAAACACCGACAATTGAATATCCTATAGTTACGAATACAGAACTCTATGGTAATACATACATTGATGAATGGTTCTCCTATATATTCAATTATTTGTGTGATGGAACTATTCCTAATTCAACATCTAAGAATGTCTGAATCTGTTTATGCAAACTAGCAATGCGATACATTATATTATCAAATGTTTTATATCATCAAAGTTACAATGGCATTTTACTCCAATGTTTAAGTAATTTAGAGATCTTGATAGCTTTAGAGGAATCTCACTCTAGTGCCTATGGAGGGCATTTTGGAGTTAAGTCATTGGTACAAAAATTGCTACGAATGGGCTACTATTGGCAACATATGGAACAAGATTCCTTTTCTTATGTCAAGAGATGCCCGTAATGCTAACAACACAAACACCTAATTCATGCTCCCGCTCAAGAGCTTCATGCCTAGGTGTCACCATGGCCATTCTCTATCTAGGGCTTGGATCTAATTGGTAAAATTTCCCCACCCTCCTCTCAAGGGCATACATTTATCATTATTGCCATTGATTATTTTACAAAGTGGATCGAAGCAGTCCCCTTGCGATCTATGACCATTGATGTAATCTATCGATTTATACAAGATAACATTATTTCTCGATTTAGAATACCTTCCTCCCTCATTTCAGACAATGGTATGCCATTTAAGAACAAGGATGTGAAAAAGTTCCTCAAAAAATACCATATACAACATCACTTCTCTATGCCTTATTATCCTCAATCAAATGGCCAAGCTAAAGCTTCAAACAAAGTTATTGGATAGATTTTATAGAAAACTATTAATAAACATCAAAAATATTATCATACTCAATTATCATATGCATTGTGGGCTTATAGAACAAGCATTCGAATGCCTACTGGTAATACACCGTATAGTCTCATCTATGGCGCAGACGCGATAATGCCCTTGGAGTTAGAAATTCCTTCCCTAAGAATTTCCCTAGGAGACATCATGGATGATGACATGGAACATGAGAAAAGATTACAAGAACTTGAGATGCTTGATGAAAGATGAATTAATGCTCTTGAGCACCTGAAGGCTTATGAAAAAGGTGTACAATGATCCTATAATGCACAAGTCATACAACGTTCATTCAACGTTAGGGATCTGGTTCTTTATGAAAATCAACGCAATGTAAACACACTGCTTGGTGAGAGAGGTAAGTTTAGCCCTAATTGGCTTGGACCATATATAATCACTAAAGCCTTTGGATCTGGAGAATATAAATTAACTGATGAGCAAGGTACGCCACTTAAAGAACCCATTAATACAACACACCTCAAAAGATTTTATGCTTAAAAGATCTAATGTTAAATGTTCCTAAGCCAATATATTATATAGATTATCTTCAATTTTGACAAGATATTACTATTTTGTCTTAATTCATTTAACATTACATCTTTGTTCAATTGATCATTGTTTTATCATGTTTACGTATTCTTTGCTTAGATCACTTTGGTATTAACTAAATATAGCATTAAAATTTGGATTATGTGTAAAATGCTTGATTATTGTGCTTATTACTATATGTTCTTTTAAGAATTGTTAGTATACCACAATAGCATTAATTATAGCATTTAAATATCATCACTATTTGTATTTTTTACGAAACACACATGTGATAGATCAAGAACCATTACACATAGATGAAAAGATATATATATATATATATATATCCTTTTTTTTAAATATATAGCCGAGTCGACTATCCCTCAGGATAAAATGGGATGTCATAGTGCCTAAAATCTATACATCACATAGCTGATCCTCGATCGCCAATACCCTCAGGCCCTCATGGTGTGCGATTGACAGAGGCCTGACCATGTGTGGCTACGGATCACGAATGACTCCTAGAGATGCTTCACGATCATAACCCCTTGATCTCACCTCTCATCTCTATCATCTACTCATGTGCCTCCTAGTACATCCTCTGGTACTGGTCTCTCTCACATTGAACCTTATCTCTGTTAGATCTTGCCTAACAAACCTCATGCAGTAAGAACTCACTGATAGTTGGCTCTCCCTCTGATGTAGGCATTGCTGTTGTCTACTCTCAGTGTGCCCTAAGCTTAGCTTCAATGCGCTCAGCTCTCTGTCAAAACTTCTCTCTCTCCCTCTCGTGTAGACTGCACTAGCATAGCCTCTATAGTGGTCTTGTACTGGATGAAAGGAACAAATATCTCTGCATGTCACCCAGTGGATGACTATGGTGAGTAACCTTCTCGCACTCACTGCTCTGAAACATTTGTAGGTACTATGTCGTCTATGACGTGACCCACAAAGTCTCACCAAGTGTCCATCCCAACTACAAAATAGAGGATAAGATAGATATTTGAATCCCATATAAATATCACAAATAATAAACTATACAAAGTATCAACATAATAAATCAAACCTAACTTGGATCTCCATCTCGCCAAGATGGATCTCGGATCGTCGAAGGTGTGATGAGCTTCGTAGTCTGATATATAGCTAGGGGAACAGACCTACCACACTCCCCCTTCTCTCTTTGACTAGGTCTCACATCACCTGCAAGTATAGGACCACAAGCCCTAGACCGTGGTCTCAACTCAGTCTCCTCATCAGTGTTTGCCTCCTGTTGGCCTTGTCGTGGTCTCGCTCTGAAGACATACTGCGGCAGGACCTCCTCTGACTCATCCTCATCATCCTCCACATACTCATCCAGATTGTAGTATCCCATAAAATCACTAACATTATCCTCTACCCTTGTGTCACTAGCGTGATTGGTCCAAGGTTAGGCATCGCCTGTAGGGTGACTAGGTGGAAAGATAGGAGTAGGCCATGTTGTATGCCACCAGATTTGATATACTCAGGTACAACCGACATTGTCTGTGTTTAACACTGGCTCTACATCCTCAGGACTCTCATCATCACTAAGTGGCACATCTACTGCTATATGTCATTGGATAGTATTTGCCCTGACTGCGCTGTGCGTAGCATGCACATAGCTAGAACTAACTGTAGGAATATCTTGTATCTGTCCCAACTGTCGTGCCACCCTATCAAAATAGAACCAAGCCACGACATGATCAAGGTGACCGACCATCAGTTGATCCCTTTGCATCCTTGCTAACTACCTCAGCTAGCCAGGACATCCGATGTAGCCGCGATATTGTGTCCAGAGGATGTCGTCAGCCTGTAATCTATCAAAAACTACTCTCCAATATAGCAGATTCCCGTGCCTTCAACACCTGACCAGTGGATAAGAGAAAACATGTGGATGGGTTAGTGTTACCTCTATAGGATAACCCACTGGTCATGTGCACCTGATGTGATCAAAGGCCTAGACTGTTAGTAATGTGCAGATCATCAAACTATGCATCTCATTGTGGACATATCACCCCAAGTTGTTATAAAGGTGCACAAGCATATTGCTCCACCATGCATAGATTGTCTGATGCTCCTCCATCTCCCTAATGGTGTGAATGAGACCCCCATGTATGTGAGTGCCTTGTCCATCTGACGCAATGGCTAATGCGACTGTGACTATTATAATCCTTCGCAATAAGGGAATGTCACCACATCCCTACTCTAGATGTCAGAGCTGAATGTGTGCTCGCTCTGCCTATGAAATAGTGCAACCCAAGCAGTATAGCTAACTCTTACAGGTGTACCTTGCTGAGTGATGTCCTACTATCCTCACTATCTCTCCTCAGATGGGAAGTCGAAGGATCCTGTACACATCCTCTAGCGTGATGGTCATCTCGCCTGTAGGTAAGTGGAATGTGGATGTATCTATATCCCACCTCTCCATCAGTGCCATCAACATAGCGCAGTGGAATCTAATTGTGGGCATATCAAACACCCACCATAGGCCCACCATCTACAGGTGCTCTCTCTCTATAGTGGACAATGAACTAGCATGCTCTTGTAGAAGTGCCATCAGGCGACTGCCTATGTGTTCATGTAACTTAGGGACATCCTGCAAGTCGAAAAGCAAGCAAGAACATCAGAATCCCCTCAGAAAATGAAAGTAGTTATCAAAGATAGAAAAATAGTGCCTGTGCCTAGGGCCCGTGTCCTCTGTGGACCCAGGCGCTCTAGGAAGACTAGGGCACCTAGAGGGACACTGGCACCCCTATGGGACTAGGGTACCCTAGAGAGACTCTGGAACCCTAGGTGGATCTGGGCGCCCCTCTTAGGGACCCATGTCCATTCCTCCCTCTTGGTAAAGTAAATGATAAAGTCAAAACAAAAGTAAACTGAAAGATGATAGAAGCGGAAGATTAGGACCCAACCTCGGCCTCAAAACACCTCTCCGCTACTCGGGCTCGAAGCATCTCCAGTTGTGGTGGATGATATGGGCGTCGGCTCCACATGGTCATCCTCCTATTCTCCTTCTCTCTCTCCTCTACCTTTTCTACAATGACAAGAAACAAGAATGAGTAAGTGATAAGTGACAAATCCCCTTTACATAAAGTAAATGAGTGATAATTCTCATCCCTAACTAGGTGCAAGATTGATCTCTTTTACTCTTGAGCCCTTTTCTTGAGCTGTCAAACTCTGATTTCAGTACCATTTGTTGCATTGGAATCCTGGTTCCGCTCTCTTTCTTACCCAATATGTTATGTTTGAGCATTGTTTCTTCAAATGACCCTCATAACACATTTCTCATCAAGTTTCCCTTGAAATTGATGCACGTGGGTATCTCCTTGTTTCTACTTTTCAAACTAGGAAAGCAAAAACAAGTGGGGGCATATATCCCCCTTGATTTCCTCCCTCATCATGTCTCATTAGTCAACCCCCTTAGTGTTTTTCCACTGACTCATTGGTGGTGGTTGCAGATTGATTTTGGTTTTCTGACAAGTGTTCCTTTGCAAGTTGTGGTTCCTAAATTTGTGGTCTTGTAGGATTACAGACTTGGGGGCTCCTTCCTTCTCAATGACAACACTTCGGCTTCCTCTATAGTATCATTTTGGGTATCCTTTTCATGATTGATGTATTTACTTTCCTTTAGTTGCATATGCACATAGTGTCATATAGCCACTAAAGTGGGGGCTGAATGTAACATCAGAAATTGTCCTCCTACATGGTATGTTACAATTTCCCTCGGTTTAGTTCCTCACTTTGGGTGACCTCTCAACCTTTTTCTTTCCGACCTTCTCGAAACCCTGATTGACTAGGTCTAGTTGCAAAATGTTCACTTTTTGAGGTAACCTTTTGACAGAACTCGAAAAGGGAGTTTGTATTACAAGTCCCTGGGACCCCAAAAATTAGATCTAAGTGGAAAATGGGCTTGGAATTGGGCACCTGAGCCCTAGTCCTCCCCTATTTCCTGGGATTTTGAATTTTGGCAGGATGTCGGTTCCCACCGTATTCCTCAAGATTCCATTTTCAAATTCTTGATTTTCGTGCAATATCGAGACTTTGTTTCAAAATTTGAATTTTCCTAAAGCTAGATATAAAAAGACATTTAACAATCATTTTATCACACCCAATTCTAATGCAATCTTGATGCCAAAACTCAACCAAAATTGTCATTGAAGATCAGTGACTTGTTGAAGCTTTTGAAAGTATTTTATATTTGCTATCATGGAGACAATGGATGGAGATTAGGAATCAAGATCTTGAGACTATCTTGCTCTTCCTAGGGTATGTACACCCTTTGTATGATTGGAAGAAGGGTTGAAGCCTCCAACATTGAGCTTGGACATCCTCTGCGGACATTGCTGATTCACATTCTTGTTCATGCAAGTCTTCATTTGTTTTCATCTCCTTGAGGTGAAGTTGTATGTGTTTATTGATTCAAAGCAAGTGTTGATCTTCGCTTGATTGAGACATCTAGGGTTTGATATTTATACATACACATTGTTAGGTTTGCACACACTTCTACAAATCTTTATCTCTGGCTATTGTTGAGGTAGAAATACCAAAGACGGGGCTTGACTGAGGCAAGCTCCTATATATAGCAACATCTTCCTTTTGTAGGTGCAGATCATATTTTGCAAGTTCTAGTAGAAAGAAGCTACAATAAGGAGGATATTGTGGGTATGGTTGTCATGGCCTTTTGAGTTTTTAGATTCTGACACTTGCGGGACTAAAGAGTGAGCACCCTAGTCCAACTGGGGGCAACTTCTGGGATATGGAAGCCATTTGGGAGTGCCAGATAGCCTGTGCAGAAGATTTCCAGTTTCGGGAACTTTTGAGACTAAGGAGTAGGTGCCCTAGTCCAATAAGCCCTCAAAATCAAGGTGCACAATCTCTAAAACTCTTTCTCTGCATTTCTGTAATCAGTTTTACATGTTTCATTATCAATTTCTGAATATCTCTTATTTAAGGTATAATTAGGATTTTCTTGGTTTATGAGTAAAACACTTAACAAAACCTTAGTTAAGCTCTTGAAATTAGATATTGCAAGTATAAGGGATAGACAAGCAACTCATAGATTGACCTCACACTCAATCCTTGTCCTCCCAATGTTTAGTTTGGTGAAATAGTAGTACTTAACCTAGTTGAGACAAAGCTACAATTTTCCCACTAAACAGTTACTAATGTAACTTTGCCACTTATGGAGACCTAGATGATACAGATGGATTATGAAATGAAAGTATTTAAATCTAACATGAATAAAGTGAAGGACATTCATTCCAAGGTTCATGATTTGTTAGCTGAAGAATTAAGAGTAATGGAGGAGCTCTTGGATGACATTGTAATAGAGGAAGCAGTGTCAGAGTTAGATGAAGCCATCCAAATGTTCAAAGACAAATTTAAATAAGTAGCTAAGGACCCTAAGGAGCTCTTCAGTGCAGATGTAATGGATGAAATGGCTGAAATGAATGTGAAAGTGAAGACATTTAGTAAAGAAGTAGACAAAAGGACATCCATGACAGGACCTTTGGATGAACAGATAGAGGCATTAAAATATACCAAATTGAGAGCTACTACAATAAGAAAATTTTAGGTGGATACCTTTACTTAGGCATATGATAATTATAAGAGAACAGACACAGGGAGGCATGCACATGAAGAGGATCCAGCTACATAAAGAAGGAATTGCATTAGGTGTTTTCCAATGCATTTTGTTATCTCAGTACTTGCATTCAGACCATATGGAGTGGAAGATCATAGAATATTCAAGAATGATAGTTGTCCCTGCTAGAGGATTGCCAACTGGCAATCTGTGTCACATATCTTGTATGTTGACTTTGTCAAAGAAATGTAAACTGTTGATGACAATAGATAAATCTTGATCGTAGGATCTTTTGTAAATGCCTCTTATCATTGATCTATAAAAGGAGATAGAGTGCATTTTGTAGAACGATTTAAAATCTCAATTGAGATTGGATTTCTGAAATGTCAGGACCAATCCTCAAAGTCAATTTGTAAATATATACTCTTTTGCATACTTCATGAAGATGAACTCTGATTACAACTAATCATAAATTTGGAGTAATCTGTGGATGAATTCTAGACATGTTACTTTGATTTTCTTTGCTACATCCCTTGGAGTGCATTTCAGTATATACATGTTGTCTTCATTCCTTTTCCTATGAAGTTTGCATTGATCATAACTAGCTGTGGAATGACCTGGTGAAAATATGGCTTGATTTTCTTCTCTTTGTGACAATGTCAATAGTATATGTGGATCAATGACTGAAGATTCAACTCATTTTAGTAAAATTAGAAAGTGTTTATTCAAATTTCTTTAATTTCATTTCAAATCATCATCATAATTGTGAATACACATAAAATACTAAGCAAATACAGGAAAATATGCTGACATCCCTTAGATAACTGAATATCTTTAGCATATTTGAGTGAAGTACATACAAAATGTCAAATATCATGTAAATGAACATAAATAATGGTAGAAATCATTAAACTACATATTTATAGGCACATTATTTGAACAAATTTATAGTGTAGAAGGAAAATTGAGTTAAAATTAGTTCATGATAAGTGTATCAGAGATAAATTTCATAGGAACTAATTAGGATCATCATAAATCAAGTGATATGTAGACGAATTGATCAAACTTACATAAATATATGCATCTTCTAGTTAAATACAGTAGGATTTAACTTTGTTTGTTAGGAATTCTCATAAAGCAGGTGAAATGAATCTTATCCAGAAATAGATTCCTTTGAGTTAGAAATGTAAAGCCCCTGAATGGAAAACAACAACACACATCAAACCACTAAGTAACATCAGACAATTATGAACTAATCCATAGAGACTTGGGATCATGAATTATCTAAATTCATCGTATCTTTCAAGATGATAAAGATTTAATCAGCAAGTAGTGCCTTTGATCTTGTTTCTAATGTAAACTTTGAAGACTCCGCACCTTCATTTGATGATTGTGCTACCATATATACATTGCAATGTTGTGCCATCATAGTTTCACGACAATGTTGCAACATCATAGTTTGATATTGGCACAATTGATTTTACATTGATATGCATATTCTCCTATATGGGTGGAGCCTTGAGTTTTGCATTGGCTTGGGCACCATTCTTGTATAAGTTTGCACTTTGTGATTTGTGAGAAGCTGTGGCTTCATTTATAGTGGTCGAGCATTATTTTTATAACTACGCCATATTACTAGTGGCACCTTGATTATATGGCTGAGCCATATTTCATGGTAGCACCTTAGTTAGTTAGGCTTGTGCCTTCATTTGATGATTTGCACTTTGTTTTATGGAAGAGGCATCATTGAATCTATGCGTTGAGGCTTACCTTTGATAATGCTTGTATGTTTCATTATAAGAATGCTGATACTGTGTGAGTCAAAGGTGGCGACTGATGTTCGAGGCCATGCCTCTTTCTAGATGCCTTCTATTGTTGCTTGTGCAATATATTTGGTGGGTCATTTGTTATAAAGGTAGCATCTTAAAATAGATAGAGTGTCTTAAATGGTTAGCAATATCCTGACTGATAAAGGCTGCACCTAGATCTAAAATTGCTTCATTTCTCCCATGCAGGCTTCGCTGAAATTTGATGAATAATCTTAAAAGGTGATACCATGTTCTATTCTATGGCTGCACCACTTTATTCAATATTCTTGTGCCTTCTATCTTATGCACAAAAACTCAAGAGGCTAACTTTTGTCTCTTATGATGTGCCTTCAATGTTGTAAGAGGCCGCACCATTTTGTTTGTGGCAGCACTCTTATCCTTGAATATGTTGTGTCTTATATTTTTATTGTGCATACCTTTGTCTCATATGGCCGGCACCTAATTTTGTTATGTTGGTTTATGAACCTTTATAGAGACCAAGGATTTATGTAATGGAAACGCCATGAATTACCTTTGATTTTTGTTTTGGATTGAATGTGCCATATCCTCATAGGACTCATGCCTTCCTTTGAAATGGCCATGCTGGAGTTCTCATGGCAACACCTTTGCCTTATTGAATTAACTGAGGCTTTCTCCTTAAGGCTACATACCATTATGCTTCTATTGGTTGTATTTGAGAAGTGTTTGGTAGTTCAAGTATAATGCAATGCTTTCATTTGAATGCACTTTATATCGAATGGCTGAGACTCATTTTGAATCCACCTTGAATCACATTTTGAATCTATCTTGAATCAATTACTTGTGTGGTTTGAAACTTCGTGGTTATATCGAAAAGTTTTGAAATGGTGTGCAAAAAATGCACAATAGTTGAGGGGCAGTGTACCTGCACACATTGAATCTCAGAAGAAAAGGCTTGTACTCCATTGGGCACACTGTCAAAAGATTCAGAAACAAACTAGAAAACTAGAAACATCTTGAAGATTGAAACCACCATATCTACCAAAAAACCTATACACAACAACTGAAGCAAACTACCAAGCAAAGCCATCTATTCTGAAATGAAAACTAATACATTACACAACCAAGATCCATTTTGCAAGAAATCCACAAATTGATTGAGCACTACAAGTTTTGAATCTCTACTGTAACTAAACTTATTGAAAACAAACAACAAAAACTGAAATCTATCTAGTGTTGCAGCTGCAACTTATTTTGAATTACTGAAACTAAATTATTGATATGTGAAACTCACAGACATGCCCATGTTGGCAAGAGACACTATATGGATTCATGGTTGTTGTCATTGATGGCAACAAAGGTCATTCCACATATCCGCAAGTCATGATATATCTCTACCGGAAGTCAGATTGAAGATTGTTGTGGTCCGGTGAACAAGAACAGAGCATGTGGCAAGGTCCGACAGATTGGTCCGGATCTCTCAGAGGAAGTGTCTTGGCATAGTGCGGATCTGGGGAAGTCAAGAGGACTATCTTGAGTAGTATATTCCAAGGATTTAGCCTCCGGAGATGGACAAGGAAAAAGATATGAATAGTTGAGTACCGGATTCCTGAGAGACAGTGAAAACAGAGGAAGAACTGACTGACTGAGTATCAAACTACCTTCCGGATGTGTTACAGATGATGATAAAGGTTGCGGAGGCATGAATCATGTTTGGCCGACATAATTGATGATATCTACAAGTATATGCTTGATCCGCATTGCTTGGTGAGCAAGGATTCAGCCGACAGAACTAAGTTTGTAAGAAACTAGACTGTTCCGGATGCCGACTAGAAAGATGATGAAATTACTTGTGCGGATATATATAGAGGATGGATTTAGTGGTAAAGTGTGCGAATGTGTGTGTGAATATGCGAACAAGTCCAGAGTAGAGCAGAAGTAACAAGAAAGATCCGGTATGTGAAAGGACAGCAGACTAAAGAACAGAGGAAAGATGAAGTGCAGCAGATCAGTATACTGAACCTAACCGGAACTGAACTCCAGCATATGCAGATGCCTCCAATCAGTTCAAGACTGTGATTCTAATCACTTTGTAAGACAGTGTGTCTTCTTGTAGGCAGTGAGCCTCTTTGTGAGCAGTGTGCTCGGGCAGTGAGCCCTAATTGGCAAGTGCCATTTTTGTAATTTCCTATTCTTCTAACAGAGAATAATTCTTGGGTTAATCACCCCGTGGTTTTCTCCCTTAACAGGGTTTCCACGTCAAAAATACTGTGTCATGTGTTTCTTACTTCATGGTTTATGTTTTGTGTTTGATTTTATGCTGCTTCAATTAAAAGGAAAGTTTAATAAGGAAAATAATTAGGATAACTGATTCACCCCCCCCCTCTCAGTTATCAACAATTGGTATCAGAGCCAAGTTCCTCCTAATAGAGCCTAACAGCTTGAGGAAGATCTGGGATTTCAAATGGATGCATATGGTTTAAAGGAGCAACTCAAGACTGCCCTTGAGGATCTTGAACAGTCAAATTCTGAAGTCAGTGAATTAAGAGAAAGACTCAAACAGGCTGATGAATTCATGAGGGAATTAAAAGACAAATTAAGTCTCTCTATGAAAAAGAGAAAGGAGCTGCTCCAACAGTTGGCAAGACAAAGTGAAGAAAGCAATACAAATGAAGAATTGACTGAGCAAACCAAGTTATGTGAAAAGTTATCAAAAGAAGTCATCATGTTAAGACATGAAATGGAATCAGGAACTATAAAGTTCACTCAAGAGATTGAAGAAAAAAGAAAGGCTGAAGACAATCTAAAACAATCTCTTAAGGAAAAATCAGAAGAATGCCACCAGATGGACAGGATTATCAGACACCTTGAATCTGATCTTGAAGATTCCAAAGATAATGAAGGAAAACTTGAGGATCAAATTGCCTCTCTCAAAAGAGACCTTCAAACAGCAAATGAATATAAAGAGAAATTCAAGATAAGTTCTGCTCAACTTGAAGTTCTTCTTGGAAGTCAAAAGAGGACAGATGACAAGTATGGCTTGGGATATGAGAAAGGAGAAAGCTCCGGATCTGGTCAGAAGAATCTTGGATCAGAAAATCCAAGGAGCAGGCCTAGAAGACCTCCGGTAAGACAGCCAAATGCTCAAAAATATCCATCCTTCAATGGATACTGCCACAGCTGCAACCATTTTGGTCACAAAGCTAATCAATGCAGAATGAGAATGAATCAGATTAATTCATCCTTCTCCGGACAATGCTTCAACTGCAAAAGGTATGGACACAAATCCCATGAATGCAGAATTATGCAAGTAAATAAATCATTCAAAGGTAGATGCTTTACATGCAATAGAGTAGGTCATATGGCTAATCAATGCAGATCAAGGGGATATCAGTTAAATATGCAAAGAAATGTTATTTGCCAAATCTGCAATAGGTCCGGTCATAATGCTAAAGTCTGCAGAAACAAGAATCAGGACAAAAGAGGTCCGGTGTATAATCAGAATCAAGACAAGGGTAAACAAAAGATGAATGCGGATGAAGTTAGGAATCAGATGAGCAAGATTTGGGTGAAGAAAAACTCAGAGAATGTAGAGGTTGGATCCGCACCAGATTCTGGTGCTGATATTTCTTCCGGAAATTAAAAGGTGAGCTCAGGCTCAGGGGGAGACTCAAAGAAGATTCTGTTCCCCCAGCCAAACAAGTTGTGCCGGATGTGGCACAAGATGCGGATTAAAGGGTTTGTAGATATAACTCCTAAGATGCTTCAGTCAAGTTTTTAGAGGTCCGCATGGAGTTATGAAGAATCTGTGTTCGATTAAGTTAGACCTGTTCAGGGAGGTGCTCCGGTATGATAAAGGATTACAAAAGGTCCGGAGAGATCCGGAAGTGCACGATCTTGTCTTGCGGATTGGACAGAGTATTTGGGATGTTCTTGTAATATGTTACCTAGATTTATTCATGATTTAAAGATCCGGATGATATTCAGTGATCAGGACTAATCCGGGATACTCCAAGCTGTCCAGACATGGTAAACCGGAATAATGCAGGTGAAGCATTTATTGCAGACAGATATTAGGGTTTGCGGAGCAATATAAGGGATTTCTCAAAAGTTATCTGCTCATTCTACACTTGAGAAGAAGCGAATAGTGGAGCTCTGCAACAAGGTTCATCAAGCACACCAAGGATCTCCTGCCGAAGCTATTGCATAAAGAAATCAATCCAACCACTCCGTGCAAACCGAAGGCGCTTAAGGTATTCTTCGTTTTTCATTGCCTCACTGCAAATCCTTGAAGAATGGCTACTCCAAACATAGTTAAGATCTCTGATAGACCTCGCCCCTCATTCAAGAAACATCCCTACAAATCATTGGAGGTAGATCCACTAGGAGCCTTCTCTAGTGTTCCCCACGGAGTCTTACATACTGAAGATATTAGGGTTTACATACACGCAAACATTGAGGAATTTGGGGAATTCAAATTAAGAGACCTCTATCACAAGCAACTGATAGACAATGCTTTTGAGCTCAAACCAGAGTATAAGGGTATCCAGAAGAAACAATTTGAGCAATTCATTCATTTCCCTAGCTTTGAAGAAGATGAATGGGTCCGGTATGTACTGAGCAGGATGCATGACAACTTCCTTTGGCTAGATAGACCCTGTAAGATCACAAAAGAAGCAATTAGAGCAGTAACTGGTCTATACTCTTCCGGGGGGGTACCTATCCTCAAATCTGTCAAGAACAACGTTGTAACTGAGGCCACCGGATCAAAATATGATAAGAGGGCAATGACCATTGAAGATATTTCAGATCCGGATATCAAATATGCATCAATGATAATAGGATACAAGATCTATCACTCCAGCAGGGAGAATTCTGTATCCGGAACTGCAATATACACAGCATATGAAATGCTAAGAAAGAATGCAGATTATGATCTTTGTGAACTACTACTAAGCCAATTGATGGAAAATGTACAGAAAATCAAGAAAGACAAGAAGAACTCCTTTAAGTATGGTACTCTCATTGTATGTCTATTCTTTTACTTCATGAATGAGCTACCCGGAACAAGTGGATGGATATGGCAGAATGACAAACCTGTTGCAGTCCAGATAAGAGACTATTTGCATGGACTTGGGGATGCAAAAGCGAGAAATACAGCTCTATGGGGATACTTCAAAAACTTTCAGAGCATGATGCAAGCAAGAGAGAGAATTCCCCAGTCTCTCATTGAGAAATACAAGGACTCAGTATGTTTTATGGTTGACACTGATCAGTGCCTAATGGAGGCAGTGGAGCCAAGGACTGTCTGGATCATGCCCATGGGGTATGAAGTTGATGAACAGATAGTAGAGCTGCATGTTCAACACATGCTAAGTCAGCCCAAAGATCCTAAGGCAGAAAGGTTTGGAACCTTTGAGGAGCTGAGCGTGAAATTACATGTAGAACTCAGGGAACCTGAGATTAAGAGAAAAGTGAGAAAAGAAGTAGAGCACATTGCTCAAGGCCTAGGCATCTCAAAAGAGGCACTTGATGCCAGCCGGGAAAAGAGGAGAAAGGCTGAGGAAGAAGAGAAAAGCACAGAAAGTGTTCCGGTTGAAACCCCCACCCGGACCAGATCATCAAAGAGATCTGCACCTTCCACAACCAAAAGCTCAAAACCGGAAGTCCAGGCATCCGGTAAAAGATCCAAGACAAAAGCATCAAGGGCTTATGAAAGCCAAAAGGATGAAGAGGAAACAGAATCAGATAAGGAAGTTAGAGAAGTAAAGAAACAGAAGAAGAAAGGATCCGGTAAGCCCTCCACAGGCCAAGACAAGGATGAAATGGCAGAGGTAACTGTTGAAAAGCCCACTCTGTCACTAGAGAGCATAATCAAGTCGGTCACGGTGGATGGAAACCTTCAACCAATGACTGAATCCTATGATGACTTCAGTGAGGCAGACCAAAAGACTCTGCAGGAGGCCACAGTGAAATATCTCAACATATATAATAAGGCTTTCATTGAAATAATATCTCTTATTCCTAAAAGCCTAGAAAAGGAAATGGAAGTGAGGAAAAATAATGCTCATGCTAAAGATCTTGAGATCCGGGAGCAGATAGCTATTCAGCTATATCCTCAAATTGATCCCAAGACAATGAACATGATCTTCAAGGACTGCAAAGATGAGTTCAGAAGTAAAGCCAGGATGAATCAGCTCATGCTTGGTGAGACTGACAAAGTGGCACAAGAGACAGAAGAGATCCTCCGGAAGGCCTTCAAAAGGTTCAATCTTCCTGTTGTAGAGGACTTAGGTGCAGAAACAGCTGCTGACTTGGAATCTTTTGTTCCGGAAGAAGTGAGCCCTGAACAGACAAGTGAGGACTTGGGACCCTCTGCTCCAGAAGAAGTGACCCATGAACAAGCAAGCATCTCTCCTCCGGTTTCCCCTACAGTCTCCGGATCCAAAGAAGAAGAGCAATTGCAGGAGAAGGAAGCAGTGGTGACAGACAAAGAGGTTGACAGTTCTAAGACTGCAGAAGAAAAGAAACATCTGTCTCCGGCAAGAGACACTGCACAAACTGTTCAACAATTTTTGAGCAAAGAAACTCTAGAGATTGATGAACCGGAGCTTCTAAAAGGTCCATTTGATTTTGACTCTCTCTCTCCGGTACAAACAATGAAGATAGCTTCATTTGCAAATGCCAAGGCAAATGAAAAGCTCCTGAAGTCTCATATGGAAGACTGTGAGTTGATAGAGGCTGCTTCCGGAGTACTTGTAAAGATCATGCCATCAATCCAAATAGATCCGACTGCCTCCACTTCCGGTAATCTAAAAACCTTAGTCAGCAGTATTGATACACATTTTAATTCTCTAGAAAAATCAGCTGAAGACAAGGTCCGGAAGGAATTTTTGGATAAGAGATTTTCTGAAATATTAGAATTAATCTCTAAGGATAGGAAGATTGTAAGCATTGGAATAAAGAGCTTAGAAAATGCTCTTAAGGATGGCGGTGACATCTACAAATTTTGTATATCTTGGTCAAAGGCAACAACAGCAATTGACAAGAAAATAAAAGAAGAACAGGACAAGCTTCAAAGCTTATCTCAAAGTTTTGATCCTCTCTCTTCCTCTATAATAAATCAAGAATGTCAGACTATTGCAGTCTTGAATGAAATAAAGAATCTTGAGAAGGAGAGGAAGAACATTACCAACCGGATGGGAGAACTTAGAAGGATTATAGTCCCTAAGTTGGAAACGATGCATGAGGCCATCAGTGATGCCCAGACCACCGCCCATACAAAAGATCCGACAGATCTCAGGCGGGCAGAAGCTTTTGCATTTTTGTTGAGTGGTCACATTTCAATCCTGGACAGAATGAAGCTTAGTTGGGCTACTGAAATGGTTCAACTGCAGACATCCTTTGCAGACATTCTGCAGTATATGTGAGTATGTAAATATGCGGCTATATATAGAAAATTTTTGAAAATTTTGGTGTGCGGACCCTACCCTTTGCCATTGATGTCAAAGGGGGAGTGAGGAGCAGTGAAAAATGAGGAATCCAACTCAGGGGGAGTTCCGGAAATTGTATATAAAGACAGAGAAGACAGAGCATCAGCAAAGGGGGAGCATAGTGTAAACACTTAGTCATTTTTCACTAAGTGTTGCCATCAATGCCAAAGGGGGAGATTGTTGGCAAGAGACACTATATGGATTCATGGTTGTTGTCATTGATGGCAACAAAGGTCATTCCACATATCCGCAAGTCATGATATATCTCTACCGGAAGTCAGATTGAAGATTGTTGTGGTCCGGTGAACAAGAACAGAGCATGTGGCAAGGTCCGACAGATTGGTCCGGATCTCTCAGAGGAAGTGTCTTGGCACAGTGCGGATCTGGGGAAGTCAAGAGGACTATCTTGAGTAGTATATTCCAAGGATTTAGCCTCCGAAGATGGACAAGGAAAAAGATATGAATAGTTGAGTACCGGATTCCTGAGAGACAGTGAAAACAGAGGAAGAACTGACTGACTGAGTATCAAACTACCTTCCGGATGTGTTACAGATGATGATAAAGGTTGCGGAGGCATGAATCATGTTTGGCCGACATAATTGATGATATCTACAAGTATATGCTTGATCCACATTGCTTGGTGAGCAAGGATTCAGCCGACAGAACTAAGTTTGTAAGAAACTAGACTGTTCCGGATGCCGACTAGAAAGATGATGAAATTACTTGTGCGGATATATATAGAGGATGGATTTAGTGGTAAAGTGTGCGAATGTGTGTGTGAATATGCGAACAAGTCCAGAGTAGAGCAGAAGTAACAAGAAAGATCCGGTATGTGAAAGGACAGTAGACTAAAGAACAGAGGAAAGATGAAGTGCAGCAGATCAGTATACTGAACCTAACCGGAACTGAACTCCAGCATATGCAGATGCCTCCAATCAGTTCAAGACTGTGATTCTAATCACTTTGTAAGACAGTGTGTCTTCTTGTAGGCAGTGAGCCTCTTTGTGAGCAGTGTGCTCGGGCAGTGAGCCCTAATTGGCAAGTGCCATTTTTGTAATTTCCTATTCTTCTAACAGAGAATAATTCTTGGGTTAATCACCCCGTGGTTTTCTCCCTTAACAGGGTTTCCACGTCAAAAATACTGTGTCATGTGTTTCTTACTTCATGGTTTATGTTTTGTGTTTGATTTTATGCTGCTTCAATTAAAAGGAAAGTTTAATAAGGAAAATAATTAGGATAACTGATTCACCCCCCCCCTCTCAGTTATCAACAGCCCATTCATAGAAATGAAGAAATAACTCCTAGATCTTATGATACTGCTCCATTTGACCCACATTGAATTGAGAATAGACCAAATAAACCACATGAAGAAATAGAGAAAAAACTTGTACCTCTTTGCTTGCCTGCATTCCAACAACTCTCTTTTGGCATTGAAATACCATGCAAGCTGATCTACATATTTTTCTTCATCTCGCGGAGGGTGGGACAAGCATACCAAGCATTAGAGCTCATATGTTTTCTTGCATGCAAAGGCATCTGTTAACTTGACCTCCTTGGTGACTTCTTTTGCATGTTCTTCTACATGATCATGATCTGAGATGACATCAAAAACTAGTTTGGATGTGATGGTGCTGCCCATAACAGTCTTGAATCTGATGGGCATCTCTTCTTGAAAGAAGAATGGTGTATGATGAAACTCTTCATGCAAATCTTCACTACAAGTGTCTTTTGATGCATCATTATCAAGGAGTTAAGTCATGCTTATGTTATGATCATCTAATCTTAAAAAAAAAAAACTTCTAACTCATCCCGAAAAGAATCATTTTCAAGATCTTCTTCATTCTTTTGTACAAGAGGACTTATCTTTTGTTCTTCTTCAAGATGAGGTGAAGATTTTGTATTATGTAATGCCCAACACTTTTTAGCTTCAAGAGAAACCAAGTCATCATCATCATCTAAATCCTCCTCTTCACTTGACTGTATCACTAATTCACATTTTACCATATGTTCATGATGCTCATAACCAAAAGAATACACTGGATAAATAAGAGCAACCTCCTTTCTTGCATTTTGATCCTTGATACTTGAAACTTGATCACTTTCTCCTTTGATATCAAAGTGACAAAACACTTGATCGGTGACCTCCATAGGCTGAAATTGTGGATTTGAAACCATAGAAGCTTGCGAAGAATAATTTTCAAAATAATTGGGTACCTTTTGTGCATGAGGAAGAAACTCTCTTACCAATGGATTGCATTCATATAGTTGTTTGAATGGGAGCTTTGAGGCATGAAATATGCATCATCTTGATATATGCTTTGATCTCTTAGCTCATTGAGCTCATGGGTGAAGGATTTTATAAGCTCTTTTACTTCAAACATCTCCTTATGATTTGGAAAATCAGCATGGAGGGTGGGTGGATTAGAACAACTATTCATTTGGTTACAAGCAACAGTTTGGGATGGGATACATGCATGAAGAAGCAGTGGTTTTAAAGGCAAAGGAGGTAATTTACCAGCTTATATGAAGTTCATTTCAGCCCTAATGGTGAGGTTATATGATTGAGGCAAGGTTTCTCCTCCTAAATCTTGTATCATAACATAAATATCAGGATCTAAAGCATTCAAATAATATAGGAATGCAAAAACTGGAAGAGGTCTTACATCTATTGAAAAAGATTTCCATACCTTATCAAACCTCACATTGAAATCATGCATGCACTCTGTGGGATGCCTCTTGATTGTGACAAAATTTTGAGTGAGGGAGCTAACATCCACCTTCTCTTGGAATTGATTGTAAATCAGCTCTCCAAGCTAATCCCACCCAGTGATTGAAAAGGGTTGCAAATTTCTATACCATTCTCGTACTTTTCCTTTGAGAGAAGATGCCAGTAACATAAGAGCAACACTTTCAGTTGTGACATGATGTATAGTGAATAAATTTGCAACATCTTGAATGTGATCCACATGATGAATAGAGCCATCTCCATGAAAATGAGGTAATGCTTTCAACATTGCTTTAGGAACCTGACATTGTTGTTGTAGAAGAAGAGGACTTGAATCCCAAGTCACAAATGGTATATCTTTCACTGGAATATTAAGATGCACATAAATATTTGGGGTTGCCATGATCTACAAAAGTGAAGATCTGAAATAAAGTCACCAACATGATCACCAGATGGAAGATGCATGCTCCTGTGAGCAAATCTTTTTATGATTTTCCACCAAAATTAGAAAATGTAGAACAAGAATTGTCTTGAGACAAAGACCAAAGTCTTTGATTCAGGTCCCACCAGGCATGTCAAAAACTATTTGCACTAAGGTGTGGCTGATTTCCTAGGTGCTGGAAAGATGTTTTCAAGAATACAAGAGGCTAAGAACAGCACCAAACTTCTTAGCTTCAAACTTCATCCCACCAGGCATGCCAAAAACTGTTGATGGTAAAATTGGTATTTCACTAACAACAATGGGAAATCATTAAAATAATAAATCTTTAGCTTTAATTCCCTTTCCCTGTAGCTTGCTTCATGTTTTAAAACAAATAAAGTTTTTGTTATAAAGTTTGCCTTATCTACCATGAGCTTTTTAAAGTTAGATTTTCTTTAATATAAATCCTTAGATTTATTTATTGAGGGCCCACCATCTTCTTTATTATAGACTCATTAAAAGAAACTTACTTATGACTCCCATCAACCCTTACGAATCATCACAATAAAACACTTTATTAATCCTTAAAAGACTTAGTAAAGATTCATTAAAACCTTCCCCCGAAACTTATGAAAAAAAGTAAAAGATTTAAAAGTTTCCTCATGTGGCCACGTGGTACACAACCGCTCTTCCTCCAACTAACAAGCTTCTTCATCTCACTGAAAGTGTGTGAGCCGTTGATGCAACTCCATCAACCGGTTGCTGTGCATCTCCATGACTTGGCTGCTCCATGATTTTTGTATGTGCCATTATTCATATCTTGCGCTATTACTCTCATTAAACTAGTAGTGGTATTCTTCAATGGACTGGTTTTCAAATCATGCCTGTGTGATGCTTCTAAAAGAGGTTGCACCTCACAAACTATAGTGGCTATGACTGATTTCCTAGGCCACCTTCATCATAATACTGCACCTCATTCAAGAAGATTTGCACATCAGATAAAAAGTCTATGCCATCTATCAACTAGCAATGCTATATATTTCAAAAGCTTGCACCAATTAATGGTTGTTTCACAACATTCTAAGGCGGTGCCTTAGATTCTAACATGCCCTCAGCCACCATTTTGTTTGCTGATGAGTTTCTTGGTATTGTTGCGCTATAGTCTTTGGATCCTTGCACCATAGTTTCATTGATCCCATCAGTGAGTAGTGCCTTTGATCTTGTTGTTGATGTAAACTTTGAAGACCTTGTGCCTTCATTTGATGATTGCACCACCATATATACATGACAATGTTGGGCCATTATATTTTCATGACAATGTTGCACCATCATATTTTAATATTGGCATCATTGATTTTACATTGATGTGCCTATTCTCCTATATGTGCAAAGCCTTGTGTTTTGAATTGGCTTGGGCACCATTCTTGTATGAGGCCTCACTTTATCATTTGTGAGAATCTATGGCTTCATTTGTAGTGGCTGAGCTTTGTTTTTATAACTATGCCATATTACTAGTGGCACCTTGATTATATGGCTGAGCCATATTTCTTGGTAGCACCTTAGTTAGTAAGGCTTGTGCCTTCATTTTATGATTTGTGCTTTGTTTCATGGAAGATGCGCCATTGAATCTATGCGCTGAGGCTTACCTTTAATAATGCTTGTATGTTTGATTATAAGGATGTTGGTACTATGTGATTTGAAGGTGGCAACTGATGTTAAAGGTCACACCTCTTTCTGGATGCCTTCTATTGTTTCTTGTGCCATATATTTGGTGGGTCCTTTGTTATAAAGGTAGCATCATGAAATGGATAGTGTGCCTTACATGGTCAGTGCTACCCTGATTGATAAAGGTTGTGCCTAGATCTGAAATTGCTTCATTTCTCCCATGTAACCTTCTCTGAAATCTTATGCATCATCTTAAAAGGTGACGCAATGTTTTATTCTATGGTTACACCACTTTCTTCAACATTCTTGTGCCTTCTATCTTCTGCACTAAGACTCAAGAGGCTGAGTTTTGTCTCTTATGATGTGCCTTCAATTTTGTAAGAGGCCGCACCATTTTGTTTGTGGCAACACTTATCCTTGAATATGCTATGTCTTATGTTTTAATTGTGTGTTCCTTTATCTCATATGGCCAATGCCTAATTTTGTTATGCTAGTTTATGAACCTTTATAGAGACTGAGGCTTTATGTAATGGCAACGCCATGAATTACCTTTGATTTTTGTTTCGGATTGAATGCACCATATCCTCATAGGACTTGTGCCTTCCTTTGAAATTGTCATGCTGGAGTTCTCATGGAAACACCTTTACCTTATTGAAATAATTGAGGCTTTCTCCTTAAGGCTACATACCATTATGCTTCTATTGGCTATATTTGAGAAGTGATTGGTACTTCAAGTATCATGCAACACTTTAATTTGACTGCACTTTATATCGAATGGATGAGACTCATTTTGAATCCACCTTGAATCTACCTTGAATCAATTACCTATGTGCTTTAAAACTTCACAGTGATATCAAAAAGTTTTGAAATGGTGTGCAGAAAATGCACAACACACCTTGATGACAATCCCTGGCCTAGATGATTTACTAATGTTTTAGATTTTTGTGCTACTATCATTTTGGGAACCAACATTTTAGTGTCATTGTCAATGAGGAATTAAAAGGATGAATAAGTTTGAATGCCCTTGTAATAGTGATTTGTAGTTACACATTTTGTTTAGGTAAGTTGGCAGCCTGTCAACTTACGCCAACCTTTCGGCACTGTTGTCGGGGATGTACTAGTGGGTTAAAATCATTTGAAGACTTTGTTGGTGAGCTAAACCCATAATCAATTTTTTGGCCTTGAAGATCACTCACACTTCAAGGAATTCCTCTTTGGAAGAGGTGGCAACTCTGGTATCAAAGAACAAGAGTTTTTTATTGTTGTACCTTAGTTTCTGTTGGTGATTTGAATGCTCCATCTCAATATGCAATAGCTAGTAAATTAAAGGTACACGGTTTTGTTCTTGACCTTTGAAATTTGTTGTTCCTGTCATATGCTGAAGGAACAAATTTATATGCCTCAATTTTTTTCCCTACATTATAGGATCTTCTAGTCATGGAAGGTCAGAATGGATATGACTATTCTAGGGCTGCTCCTTTAACTACGTCTTCATATATATCAGACCCTAGAAATTACATTGGAGTGGATTTCCATGACCATCCTAGAAATCCATATTACAGTCATGGCCCCTGCATGTTATATAAGCCAAAACTTATATGCACCCATGCAAAATTAGAATGACTTAGCAATGCAGTAGTGTGAAATTGATAAAACTAAATAGTTGTTGGAGTCATTATTGCAGCAAGAAGAAGAAATAGAAAATCAAATTAGGTTGCTACAGTCTAGGATGTAGTCCAATGTATTCCCTGTTGCCCCTAAAAATTAGTTTTATCAGTCCCCTACTCCTCCCTTAGATCTTGTATATGATCAGCTAGACCTCTCATGGGTTGATTACAAAATAATAAGTATGCCAACGAAGGTCTACAAATAGTTTCCCATGTTTAATGGGTATGATATTTGGGAAGCGGACACACATGTTGATGTATTCTCAGAATTCATGGAAGAATATTAGTTTGAGGATGAGGACATGTGGATAAGGTTCTTTGTTAGTTCCTTACATGGAAAGACAAGAGAAAGGATCCAAAGTTTTCTAGGGCAGTCCTTTACCTCGTGGAATGAACTTGTGGCAGCATTTGAAAAGGAATTTGCTAAGGGTCTTGATCTTTCTGATCTTGTCATAGAGTTGGAAAAAAATAGGAGACAAGAGGGAGAATCAAGCAAGGATTTTGGTCATAGGTTTGTTGTTGCACTTTACAATATTCCAATTGATTTCAGACCTAACACTCCCGCTTGCATTGATATATTTTTTGAAGCATATGAGACTAGATTGAGTTATGTGTGGGAAGATTTTAAAATAACAAGTATGCAACAAGCATATTTGTCCCTAGACTCTATGGAGAAGATAAGAGATGATCTGACAATGGTGTTCAAAGACTTAAGTGTCCTCTAGGGTTTAATTGAGGCAAACCTCTAAACACCACAACCCCTAAACCAAGTCTTGTGATTGTAGGTTATAGGTGTCATATCCCAAAAAAATGGAGTTACAGGAAGGCTTGGTAGACATCAGGGATTCAAGATCTAAAGGAAGGATGGACAAAGGAGCACTTCTGGGACTAGGGCACTCGCTCCAGTGTCCTCTACAGACAGATTCTAGAAAATAGAAGTTACAGGGCTGATCAGTGTCTGAAGGAGGTCTAAATTCCCTGGAAAAGTAGGTACCTCGGACTTGGGTGCCCACTTCAGTGTCCCCAAATGTTCTTCTTCAGAACCCCAAAAACAAGTATTTTGTAATTTGGCATTTTACTCCTATCTGCAAGAGCCTTTTCCATAATTCATTAATTTGTTTTCGTATTTGCATAATTAGGGTTTTAATGGTCAATTGGGCATAGGAGAAGGAAAAATTGATAGTTAATTCCCTAATCCAAGCTTCACCTCATTTGCAAGTGACCTAGGGTATGATAGTGCTCGCCACTCGACCCTAGATCCTTCAATGTTAGGGTGAAAGGATGATTTTAACATCTAAACCACAAAAGATCAACAAATCCAATTTTACCCTAAACAGGATTAGATGTTAGCAGAATAGTAAATAGGGTAGAGTGAGGATGAAGTGCATCAAGTTAGTATTTTCTGCTTAATTAAAACTAAATCCTTGCATTGGTAGATGCTAATTATCAGTTCAATCTCATTGTAATCTTTTTTCTGTAGGTAGTGAGCCTTCTTTTGAGTAGTGAGCCTGAATGCATGTGCATTCTCCATTGTAATACTTTTAACAGAGTATAATCTTTGTGGGTTAACCCCCACCATGGTTTTTCCCTTAATTGGGTTTCCACATCAAAAATCTTGGTGTCAAATGTGTTATTTCTATTTCTGCTCATGTGTTGTTGATTCTTTCTTTTCATGATAACATTAATGATGTAATAAAGAGGAATTAACTGCTACAAGTTTTAAAGTTTTAAAACAACTAATTCACCCCCCCTCTCAGTTGTCAACTCTAATTCCAACAATTGGAATCAGAGCTAACTTCCTTAAAAGAAGCCTAACAGCTTGAGGAAAGATCTTGGAAGGAGTTTTCAATGGGATCACTCAAAGATCAACTTCGGTTGGCCCTTGAAGATCTTGATTAATCCAAAGTAGAAATAACTAATCTGAAAGATGAGCTTAAAGATGTTGATGACACCATTGAAATGTTAAAAGATAAATTAAAGAAATCTATGGAAAAGAGAAAGGAGCTACTTTTGTAGTTATCCTGTTTAATTAAAGAAAATGGCATGAATGAAGCCTTGGAAGAAAAGACAAAGGAGTGTGAGAAGATGTCAAAAGAAGTTGTTGTTCTAAAATTTGAGATGGAATATGGGGTAATAACCAAAGAAATTGAGCAGAGGAAGAAGACTGAAGAAGACTTGAAACAAACTCTAAAAGAAAGAACTGGTGAATGCTATAGATTGGACAGTTTAGCTAGCCATCTAAAGTCTGATCTACAAGAAAGTAGAGACAATGAAAGTGATCTTGAAAGACAAATTGTCATTCTTAGACATGACCTAGAAGTTGCAAATGAATACAAGGAGAAGTTCAAGATAAGTTCAGCTAAACTTGAAGCAATACTTGAGGGTTAGAAAAAGGCTGATGACAAGCATGGTCTTGGATATGAGAAAGGTGAAAGCTCAGGATCTGGACAAAGAAACTCTCAACCAAGGAATGAGAGAAACAAACCTAGAAAACCTCTGGTAAGACAGCCTAACGCTCAAAGGTATACATATTTCAATGGAAATTGTTTTATGTGCAATAAATTTGGTCATAGAGCCACTCAATGCAGAAGTAAAGTAAATCAGAATAATCCATCCTTCTCCAAACAATGCTTCAATTGCAAGAGGTATGGTCATAAATCTAATGAATGCAAAAATATGATAATGAATAACTCATCAAATAGAGGAAATGGGAATTCTTTCAATGGAAAATGTTTTGCATTCAATAGATTTGGACATATGGCCAATCAATGCAGATCAAGAGGAAATCAATTAAATGGGCAAAGAAATGTTGTGTGCTTCAATTGTAACCGATCCAGTCATTTTGCAAGATTCTGCAGAAGTAGGATTAATGAAAGAAGGGGTTCAGTACATAGAAAACCAGATGAGTAGAGACAAGACAAAGGCAAAGGAAAAATTCATGAGAATGAGATCCAGAATGAAATGTGCAAGACATGGGTCAAGAAAACAATTGTGAACCATAGTAATGGGTCCGCACTAGAATCTGGTGCTGATGATTCCTCTAGGAATTGAATTAGGAGCTCTGGCTCAGGGGGAGCTGCATTAAAAGTTGAATTACCCCAGCCAATAAGTGGGTACCTAGATATGGCACAATGAGAGAAGATATTCTGAATTATTTCAAAAACCTTGGAAGGATTTCCAAAAGAAAAGATGTTGACATGGAAATTTGCAGAGTGATTCATGAAGAACTGTTCAAAAAAAGAGTAACCTAATAAAGTTAGGGTAACACATTTATTACAATGGAAAATTAGGTTTTACGGAGGATTAAAGGTCAATTGGTCATGTATTTGAATCACTTTGCATTCGAAGGAAACAAGAAGAAGTGCATCTGAGATGCAAATCCAGAAACTGAAGCATGGAGAGCGAATTCAACCAGAAATTGATCAACCTTAACCCCACGAAAGAAAAAGGTACTTCTCTGTAAAGTCTTGATTTTGAAATCTATTGAGATGGCTACACCTCTAGTTGTTGATGTAACTGAAAGGCCCTGACCAATTTTTAAGAAGCATCCATACAAATCAGTTGAAGTTGAACCATTAGGTGCATTTTCTGGAGCTCCATATGATGTACTGCATGTTGAGGATATCAGGGCATACGTCCACTGTAGCATTGATGAATTTGGAAACTTGAAACTCTTGGATTTGCTTAACAAGTACTTAAGGGATGATAGCTATAAATTAAAATTGGAATACAAAGCCCTAGAAAGCAAACATTTTTTGCAATTCATTAGGTTTTTGACATTTGATGAGAATGAATGGGTCTGCTATATCTTGAGCTGAATACATGATGAGTTCATATGGCTATTGAAACCATTTAAGATTACAAAGAATGTTATCAAGATTGTAACTAGGTTAAATTCAACTGGTGGATTACCCATGCTGAAAGTCATGAAAAACTAGACAATGACTGATGCAACCAATGCCAAGTTTGACAAAAGGGCAATGACCATAAATGATATTATAGAACCGGATGTTAAATTTGCCTCCATGGTGATTGGGTACAAGATTTACCACTCCAGCAGGGAGAATTCTATCTCTAGAATTGCAATATATACAGCCTATCAAATGTTAAAGGAGAATGTTGATTATGACCTTTGTGGACTACTACAAAATAAGTTGATTGAGAATCTAAGCAAAATAAAGAAAGATAAGAAAAATACCTTCAAGTATGGTTCCTTGATTATATGTTTGTTCTTCTATTTTATGAATGAAGTGCCTGAAGTTCAAGGTGTTCACTGGACAAATGACAGACCAGTTACATGGTAAATAAAGGATCATCTACTCAGCCTTGGTGATTCCCAAACTCAGAAGACAATTATTTGGGGTTACTTCAAAAACTTTCAAAGTATGATGCATGCAAGAGAGAGAATCCCTAAGTCAGTTGTGGAGAAATATGAGAATGAAATATGCTTTATGGTTGACACTAATCATTGCCTGATGGAGGTTGTGGAACCTAGAACCATATGGATTATGCCAATGGGCTATAAGGTTGATGAGAAAGTTTTGGAAATGTATGCTCAACATCTCCTGAGCAAATCAAAAGACACATCTATGGAAAGGTTTGGAACATACAAGGAGCTAGGTCTAAAATTGCATGTGGAGCTCAGATGACTAGAGACCAAAAGGAAAGTGCAAAGGCAAGTTGAAAGGTATGCTGAGAGCATTGGCATAAGCAAGGAGGCAGTGAAGAAAAATAGAGAAAGAATTGAAAAGGCTGAAAAAGAAAAATAGGACAAGAAATAAGAAGATGCGGCAGTGGAACCATCCTCCACTTCAAGGACCACTAGAAGATCTGCTACTTCTTATATTCCTCCTAAATCTACAAAACCAGAAGATAGACCATCCAGTGAAGGAAGTAAGAGAAAGAAAACAAATGCCACAAGAACGTATGTGGACACAAAAGATGATGACGAGACAGAAACATATGAAGAAGTTAAAGAGATTAGATTCAAGAAAGCCAAGACTTCAAAGGCTTCTGAGGACCAACCTTCTGGAAGCAAAAAGGAAAGTAAAAAGAAATAAACTGGTAAGGTTGCTATGATTGTTGATGAAATTGTAAAAACAATTACTATTCAGGGAAATCTAAGGCCTATCAAAGTTTATTATGATAAATTTGATCAAGCAAATAAGAAAATCTTGGAAGATGCCATCATCATGTACTTGAATAAATTCAATAGAGCTCTACTAGAAATTTTGGTGCAGAAGCACCCCACTAAACTAGGGTCTTATGCAATTTATGCATTTTCTATATTAATGTAATAAGGTCTGCTTGACCAGACTTGTCTTTGGTGTTTGTAATTCAGTTTTTGTTTGTAGTCCCTAGGACACTTATCGAGCTGTCATGATAAGGTTGTTAGTTTGTTAGAAGTTTGTTATCTCTCCTAGCTGCTTGGAATTGTTTCCCAGCCACTGCGAATCAAGTTTGTACTACTGTTGGAAAGTAGTTAAATAGCTCAGCTCAGATCGATAGGAGAGAGACTGATATAGATTAAGATAGATTGAGATTTCTAGAAAAAAATAGAGAAGTTCTAAAGTTGTGAAATCAGATACCTATATCAATTTCTACAGGCAATAAAAGAAAGATCTTGTTTGTGTTTGATCTCCTTGTGTAGCCGATTCTCTGGTTTGCAGCTGAGATGGGTTCTTAACCCATTCCACCGGTTGGATTACTTAGTAATCGGTGGAATGGCTGTATATATTAGATTAGGTTTTCTATTTTGTTTTTGTTCATTTTTGTGTTCACAGGATCAAGTTTGCAGAATGCTAAGATGAACCCTAGCATCCTTAGGTGCTAGGTTATTAAAGTTAGAAAAAATCTATATGGTTGTAGAAGGAATAGTTTGGCAAAGTCACATGGGTTTTAGCTGCGCAGATCGGCGTCGCAGATAGTTGAAAACCCTTTGTTTGAACCAATTCCAATGGTTCAACAAGTTTTGGTTCCTCGACGATAGTAGATAGTACATTGGGTTCCACAGTTGATTGAAGTTGATGGAAAAGTCTTCATTTGAACTGTTGGTGAAAGGTTCAATGGTTCGCAAGTAAATCGGGTTTGTTTTGGTTCGATGAATGCTTGTAAGAAGTTAAGTAAAGCTTCGAAGGAATTTTTGAATCGGTTAAGAGTTTGGTTGAGCCTTTGAACTAGTCCAACAAATCAAAGGGTTCAAAAGTTCAACCGATGGAGACAATGCTAAAGAGCTAGCGATAGTTAACTATTTGTTGGATAGGTTCAACAGTTCAACAGTTCAATAGGCTGACTGTTCAATGGGCTGGCGGTTCAACAATCCAGTGAAGCCGCTGGGTTCTTTCGGTTCAACAGTGCAACTATGGATCACCGATAGTTGTTTAAGCTAAGTAATTGAACCAATATCATTGGTTCAATGGTACAGTTGGTTCAAAGGTTCAACCAAAGGAAAATACTCATATTAGAGTAGCAGTAGGAGATACAAACCATTTGCCGATAGCGACAGTCTCGCCGATAGGCACAAAATCTAGGTTCCATCGGTCAGATGAAAGGAGCTCAGTGTGACAGAGTGTAGACTTGCCGATGGGGTGGATTTCACTAGTGGAAAAACACCCACCAAAAATTGGATGTTAGTGACTGACTAAAAATTAGTTTGCCATGATCTGTTGCCCACTCTGTATCATAGTGGTATCAGAGCTAGGTTGTAACTTTTGGGAAGGAGAAGACAACAACATGTTAGAAGGAGAAGGGTCAAAAGAGTACCCAGCAAGGATGACCAACGCTAAATTGGCTATCCTGGTAAAGAAGTAGATTGTAGAGAGCAAAGCAATTAGTGCTCAGAATCAGGCATTGAAAGATGAGTTGGAAAGATTGAGGGACATAGTCGTAAGGGGAAGAGATTCTGGTGAACAAGAAGATAGGGATGAAGAGGAGATCCCTAGGTAGGAAGAGATAGATGTTCTTGCAGACCAGAGACCCTTACTTAATGCCCTCAAATCCATGGAGCAAAGGACCATGGATATGAAAATAGACCTGCCAGTGTTTGCAGGAAAAATGGAACCTGATTCAGTGATGGAGTGGATAGACTCCTTGAACAATTTCTTTGAAACAAAGGAAATACCATACCACCAAAGAGTGAAGATAGATCAATCCAAAATGAAAGGAGCTGCATTAACTTGGTGGAATTTCATCCAAGATGACAGGGTGAAAGATGGAAAGAATAGAGTTGCTACGTGGAAGAAGATGATGGCTTTAGTGAAGGAAGCCTATGTTCTATTGGATTACAACATCCAATTACATAAGAGCAGACAAAATCTGAAGCAGAAGGAGTTAGATGTCAGTGCATACACTAAAGAATTCATGAAACTATGTCTCAAGACAAAGGTGAAGGAGAATGAGGAAGAGAAGGTAGCTAGGTATCTCAATGGGTTGAGATTTGCCATCCAAGAAGACCTAAATCTGCATAATCCAGATACAGTTCAGAAGTGCTACCAATTAGCACTCAAAGTGGAAGAAAAACTAAAGAGAAGGCAAGAGCAGAACAATAGAGGAAGATGAAGACATTAACAAGGCGGAAGAAGTCCTTTCAGAGGCAGAGGAAATGGATTTGGATAGCAAAGTGAATACAGTTAAGAGAGCAACAAAGGAGATAGTGGTCAAACTCAAAAGGGAAGTTATGATCAAAAAGGAAATTTCAGGGGCAGAAGACCACCATTCAGAGGGAGATCCCAGGGTAGAGGTCCTATCAGATCTTACAATTGCAATCAGGAAGGTCACATGGCCAGTAGATGTCCAGAAAAAGCAACAAGTTCAGGGGGAGAAAGGAGGACAAATCTGATCCAAGAATCTAATTGTCAAAGTGCAACAAGCTCCAACAGTTATCAGAGTGTGAATGATACTGTTAGATATGGGTATCCTGAGACAGGAGAAGCTTTGATGATCAGGAGAGCAACGGCCACTATGAAGGTGCCTGATAGAGAAGCCCCACAAAGAAAGTCTCTTTTCAAAACTACTTGCAAGGTAGGAGGAAAGGTATGTAGAGTTCTGATTGACTCTAGATCTACTGAAAATTTTGTGTCTATTGAAATGGTAGAAAAGTTTAAGCTTAGGAGGCTGCCACATCCTTGCTCGTACAAGGTCTCATGACATTGATCAATGTCAGCAAACAGTTGTGGAAGAACAGGCTTGGGTGGAGTTTCAAATTGGACCATACAAGGACATATTATTGTTTGACATAGCTCAGATGGATGCTTTCCATCTCCTACTTGGAAGACCATGGAAATATGATTTAAAAGCCCAACATGATGGAGTTAGAAACACCTATTCAATCACCAAGGATGGTGAGAAGACAGAGTTGCTCCCATTAATGGAGAAGGAGGTAGAATCAAAAGGGAAAGAAGTCAAGATGATGATGGTAGAAGGCAAACAGTTTATAACAGAAATAGCAGAAGAAGGAGCAATTGCATATGCTCTAATTACATGCCTAAAAGTGAATAAGGAATAGCAGCAAGAAGTCAAGGGGGAGAAGAAGCAAAGGTTCCTAGACCTTGCTCTCTAGGAGTTATTGGGCAAATACAAAGGCATCATCTCTGATGGAATGCCAAGGTCCCTACCACCAGTGAGGGACATCAGTCATTGCATAGATCTAATCCCTAGATCTACACTACCAAACAAGGCAGCATACAAGCTTACACTAGAAAAGAATGCAGAGGTAGCAAGACAGATTGAGGAATTATTGGAGATATGCCTAATTGGCAAGAGTTTAAGCCCATGTGCAGTACCGGCTATACTAGCACCTAAGAAAGAAGGCACTTGGAGACTTTGCACTGATTCAAGGGCTATTAACAAGATCACAATCAGGTATAGGTTCCCAATACCCAGGATAGAGGATTTGCTTAGGAGGTGCCAAATACTTCACAAAAATATATTTGAAAAGTGGCTATCATCAAATCAGGATTAGGCCAAGAGATGAATGGAAAACTGCATTTAAAACCAATGAAGGGTTGTATGAGTGGAAGGTCATGCCTTTTGGTTTATCCAATGCTCCTAGTACCTTTATGAGATTGATGAATGAGGTCTTGAGAGAATTTATAGGAAAATTTGTCATTGTGTATCTAGATGACATTCTAATTTTCAGCAATACAGGGGAAGAACACCTTAGACATATAGACTTGGTTCTAAAAAGGTTACATGAAGAACAACTCATGATAAACTTGGAGAAGTGTTTGTTTATGCAGGAAGAGATTGTCTACTTGGGTTTTGTCATCTCACAGGGAAAATTGAAAATGGATCAAGAGAAGGTAAGTGCCATATTGTTTTGGCCAACTCCTAGAACCATGAATGATGTCAGAAGTTTCCATGGGTTAGCAACCTTTTATAGGAAGTTTATAAGAGGGTTTAGTCATGTCTGTGCACCCATGCTTGACACCATAAAAGGAGGATAGAAGTACATGTTTACTTGGACAGAAGAAGCAGATGATTCATTTGAAACACTGAAGAAGAAAGTGGTGCAGTAGCCAATCCTTGCACTTCTTGATTTTAACAAGATTTTTTAGGTTGAATGTGATGCAAGTCACCTGGCAATTGTAGTAGTACTCAGTCAAGAAGGGAGGCCTATTGTATTTTTCAGTGAGAAACTGAATGATGCTAAGAATAGATACTCATCCTATGATTTGGAGATGTATGCTCTAGTCCAGTCACTCAAGAAGTGGAGGCATTACTTGATGCCAAAAGAATTCATAGTGTTCATAGATAATCAGGCCCTTAGTTTCATAAACAACCAAGAAAAGTTGAACCATCGACACATGAAGTGGGTGGAAACTTTGCAATCTTTCACTTTCACACTCAAGCACAAGAAAGGGGTAAAGAATAAGGTAGCAGATGCTTTGAGTAGGAGGGCTCTCAACATAAATCAGATTCAATTGGAAAGTGTTGGGATTGATTCCTTAAAGACTATTTATGATGCTGATGAAGACTTTGGGGAGATTTATGGAGTATGTACTTCTTTTGGAGACAAATATCATGTTGAGTACTCTGAATTTCTGATACAAGATGGATTCTTGTTCAAAGGTGGACAATTGTGCATTCCACGGTGTTCTATGAGGCTGAACATTATTAAGGAGAAGCATTGTGGAGCCATGGCAGGACATTTTGGTCTGGATAAGACTTTGGATCTAGTGAAGAGGCATAACTTTTGGCCAAAGCTTTAGTCAGATGTCAAAAAATTTGTGGAGACATGTGTGATCTGTCAGAAGGCAAAAGGAAGATCCACTAATGTGGGTTTATATCAGCCATTTCCCATTCCCTATAGACCATGGGAAAGCATAAGTATGGATTTTGTGTTAGGTTTACCTAGAACAAGGAAGGGATATGACAGTGTTTTTGTGGTGGTGAACAGATTCAGTAAAATGGCACATTTCTTGCCATGTAAAACCACTGGTGATGCTTCATATGTTGCAGACCTATTTTTCAAGGAAATAGTGAGGATTCATGGACTGCCATTAAGCATAGTCTTAGACAGAGATGTGAAATTTATTGGCCATTTTTGGAGGACTCTTTGGAAGAAGCTTGGAACCAATTTATCCTTCTCATCAACCTATCACCCTCAAATAGATGGACAGACTAAAGTGGTTAACTGTTCCTTAGGAAATTTACTCAGGTGTTTGACAAGGCAGCATGGAGAAAAGTGGGATAACATCCAATCGCAAGCAGAATTTTCCTATAATGACACCATCAATAGGAGTACAGGGAAATCACCTTTTCAGGTGGTATATGGAATTCATCCAAGAGGTATTTTGGAGCTACGAGATCTGCTTGCAGGAGAATCTATTAGTGCAGATGGAGAAGCTTTTGCATCAGCCATCAAGGAGGTGCATGATCAATTCAAGACCCAACTCCAGTAAACTACTTTGAAGTACAAAGCATATGCTGATAAAAAGAAGAGAGATGTACAGTTTGATGTTGGAAATTTAGTGTGGGTTAATTTGAAGAAGGAAAGACTCCCAAAAGGAAAATATACTAAGCTCATGCAGAGGAAGATTGGACCATGTCAGATTTTGAAGAAATGTGGACAGAATGCTTATGAAATCCAACTTCCTTCTGATCTTGGATTGTCACCTATTTTCAATGTATGTGATTTGACTCCATACAAACATAGTGCAGATATAGAATAGGAACCATTGCAGGGTACAATAGAAGATGATATTCCTAAACATGATCCACCCAAATTATAGAAGATTTTAGATTCAAGATGGCAAAGAAGATGAGGAACAAAGAGTATATGGAATACTTGGTGGCTTGGCAAGGGAAACTTGATTCAGAGGTAGTTTGGATGACTAAAGAATAGATAATCAAATAAGGTACAGATCTTCAAACTCTCATCTCAAGTGGACTTGAGATTTCTTCTCTCAGGGAGTATATGGTGCAAGAGCACCCCACATAGACTAGGGTCTTATGCAATTTATGCATTTTCTATCTTAATGTAATAAGGTCTGTTTGACCAGACTTGTCTTTGGTGTTTGTAATTCGGTTTTTGTTTGTAGTCCCTAGGACACTTATCGAGCTGTCATGATAAGGTTGTTAGTTTGTTAGAAGTTTGTTATCTCTCCCAGCTGCTTGGAATAGTATCCAGCCATCGGGAATCAAGTCTGTAGTACTGTTGGAAAATAATTAAATAGCTCAGCTCAGATCAATAGGAGAGAGACTGATATAGATTAAGATAGATTGAGATTTCTAGAAAAAAATAGAGAAGTTCTAAAGTTGTGAAATTAGATACCTATATCAATTTCTGGAGGCAATAAAAGAAAGATCTTATTTGTGTTTGATCTCCTTGTGTAGTCGATTCTCTAGTTTGCAGCCGAGATGGGTTCTTAACCCATTCCACTGGTTGGATTACTTTGTAATTGGTGGAATGGCTGTATATATTAGATTAGGCTTTCTATTTTGTTTTTGTTCATTTTTGTGTTCACAGGATTGAGTTTACAGCATGCTGAGATGAACCCTAGCATCCTCAGGTGCTAGGTTGTTAAAGTTAGAAAAAATCTATATGGTTGTAGAAGGAACAGTTTGACAAGGTCACGTGGGTTTTAGCTACGCAGATTGGCATTGCAGATAGTTGAAAACCCTGTGTTTGAACCAATTCCAATGGTTCAACAAGTTTCAGTTCCTCGATGATAGTAGATAGTACATCAGGTTCCGCAGTTGATTGAAGTCAGTAGAAAAGTCTTCATTTGAACCGTTGGCGAAAGGTTCAACGGTTCGCAAGTAAATTGGGTTTGTTTTGGTTCGATGAATGCTTGTAAGAAGTTAAGTAAAGCTTCAAAGGAATTTTTGAATCGGTTAAGAGTTTGGTTGAACCTTTGAACCGGTCCAACGGTTCAAAGGGTTCAATGGTTCAACCGACCATTTGGTTCAACCGTTCAGCAATAGAGATAGTGCTAAAGAGTTAATGATAGTTAACTATTCATTGGACAGGTTCAATAGTTCAATGGTTCAACGGTCCAGTGAAGCTGCTAGGTTCTTTCGGTTCAACACTGCAACTGTGGATCACTGATAGTTGTTTAAGCTAAGAAATTGAACCAATAGCATTGGTTTAATGGTACGATTGGTTCAGAGGTTCAACCAAAGGAAAATACTCATATCGAAGTAGCGGTAGGAGATACAAACCATTTGCTGATAGTGACGGTCTTGCCAATAGGCACAAAATCTAGGTTCCATCGGTCAGATGAAAGGAGCTCGGTGTGACAAAGTTTAGACTCACCGATGGGATGGATTTCACTGGTGGAAAAACACCCACCAAAAATTGGATGTTAGTGACTGACTGAAAATCAGTTTGCCACGATCCGCTGCCTGCTCTGCATCAAATTTTACAAGAACTTTCTAGAAGTTTAAGGAAAATACTAGAAATGAGGAAGGAAGCAGCCAAGTCCAAAGATCTAGAACTATGAGAATATGTCCTCTCCACCCTATGTCCAGTAATGACCGGAAGGGAAGCAAATAAAATCCTCAAGGGAGTCAAAGAAAAATTCAGAAGCAAGATCCAGATGAACAAGATAATGCTTGGTGAAACTGAGGAAGTTGCAAAGGAAACAGAAGAAATCTTGAGGAAGGCCCTTGATAAAGAAAATACTATATTGTTTCAGAGGAACAAGTTGAGGAAGACAATCCTTCAGTCCTAGAACAAGAAGCTCTAGAAGAAGAGATTGAAAAAGGGAATGATGACCAAGGTAATACTCTAGATCCTCCAGAGAAAACCTATGAGGAGATAGATGATGGGATTGATTCATCAATTCTGAATGTTGAAAAAGTAAACATTAGTGAAGATCAAACTAGAGTTGATGGCTCCTCTATTCCAGAAAAGGAGCAAATAAATAAAGAAGATACGGAGATGGCCCAAATAGAACTAATGATGAAGGAGATACTCTAACTCCACCTGGTCAATCCAAAAAAGAAGATAATATTGTTACTATTCAAATCCCTCTGAAATAGGTAACAAGTGGTGAAGACAAAGAAAGGATTCCCCCTACAGATGATACAGAAGAAGGTAAACAAGACAAGGCAGAAGTAGATGGTACAAATGTTAATGCACCCATACAAATAAATTCTGATGCTGAGAAATCTCAAGAGAAGGAAGGTGGTTCAAGAATTGTAGCAAGAGACACTGCAGATGTAGTAAAAGGTTTCCTGAGTAAAGGAACACTTGAATTTGATGAACCAAAGCTGTTTCAAGTACCGTTCAATCTAGATGCTCTCTCTCCCATTCAAGTAATGAAGATAGCATCTTTTACAGAAGCCAAGGTAAGAGAAAACTTGTTGAAATCTCACATTGAGGATAGTGAGCTGCTAGGCCTTGCAACTGATGTATTGGAGAAGTTACTGCCAACCTTCCAGAAGAATCCTTCTGACTCTCCTTCTGGAAATCTGAAGAATCTTGTAAAATCTATAAGTACACATTTTGAGTCTTTTGAGAAGTCTGCAGAGACCAAAGTTAGGAATACGTTTTTTGGTAAGAGATTTAGTGAAATAAAGAGCCTAATAGGGTATGATAGGACAATACTTGGTATCAATATAAAGAGTATTCAAAATGCTCTAAGTGATGGAGGTGATATATACAAGTTTTTTCTATCCTGGCCCAAAGTTAGTAAGGATATTGAGAAGAAGATAAAGGAGCAAGAACATAAGTTGTCAAATCTATCTCAAAATTTTGATTCTCTAACAGTTTCTCCTATAAGTCAGGAATGTCAAGTAATTAGCTTGACCGATGAGATAAAGAGGCTTGTTAAAGAAAAGAGTGATATCATGAAGAGAATGTGTAAGCTCCAGGGATTGATTGCCCCAAGTTAGAGACAATGTACAATGCCTTATCAAAAGCTCAGACTGCAGTTTAGACAAGCGATCCTTCAGATCTAAAAAAGGCAAAAGCATATGTATTTTTGCTGAGTGGACACATCTAAATTTTTGATGGCATGAAAAGAACTTGGGCATCTAAACTTGAGAAATTGAAAAACAATTTTGCAGACATTCTCAATTTCATGTAAATATAACTTAATGATTGGTTGTACATATGCAGCATTATTTACAGAATTTTTGGAAGAATTTTGGCTTGCAGACCCCATCCTTTGCCATTGATGTCAAAGGGGGAGTGAAGAGCAATGAAAAATGAGGAATCTAGCAAAGGGGGAGCTCCGGAATCAGTGGAGAAGCATAAGAGTATTGAGTAAAGGGGGAGTAAATGAGTAACACTTAGTCATTTTTCACTAAGTGTTGCCATCAATGCCAAAGGGGGAGATTGTTGGCAAGAGACACTACTTCGCATGATAGGTGTTGTTATTGATGGCAACTAAGACTATTCCACCCATCCGCATAACACAATTTGTTCATACCAGAAGTTAGAATCAGAATTTATCTAAGTCTGGGAAGTCAAAAACAGAGCAGGTGACAGGGTCCAGTATCTTGATCCGAATATCTTTGGTGGTAGATCAGAGTTTGTTGTGGATCTGAGGGAGTCTTAAGCATTGCCAGGATAATCTAAATCCAAAGTTTTGGCCTCTAGTGGAAAAGGATTCAAAACTTATTAGCATCTCAGTATCGAGTTAACAGTTTAATAAAACAGACAGAAGAAGAACATGCTAACCTTATAATTGATCTTGGTTCCAGATATATGGAAGTTGTTGGTTGGACAAGTTGTGATGATTAGTGATAGTAGCCAACCTGATTGATGATTTGTGAGTGCAAGTTTTGGTCCTCGTTACAAGTTGTACATGAATTTAGCTAATAGAGTAGAATCTTCAATAAATTCCTAAGTGTTCCTAAAGTCGACTAAAAAGTGGTTGAAGACTAGGATGTGGATATATAAAGTGGATGGATTTGAATGATTTGGGTGTGCGTGTAATGTGACTATTAAATAAATGCAAAAAAGGCAGAGATCTAAGGTTCAGATGCTAGCAAAATAGTAAACAGGATAGAGTGAGGATGAAGTGCATCAAGTCAGTATTCTGTGCTTAACTGAAACTGAATCCTTGCATTGGTAGATGCTAATTATCAGTTTAATCTCATTGTAATATTTTTTCTGTAGGTAGTGAGCCTTCTTTTGAGCAGTGAGCTCTAGGCAGTGAGCCCGAATAGCCCAAATGCATGTGCATTCTCCATTGTAATACTTTTAATAGAGTATAATCTTTGTGGGTTAACCCCCACCGTGGTTTTTCCCTTAACCAAGTTTCCACATCAAAAATCTTGGTGTCAAATGTGTTATTTCTATTTCTACTCATGTGTTGTTGATTCTTGCTTTTCATGATAACATTAATGAAGTAATAAAGAGGAATTAACTACTGCAAGTTTTAAATTTTTAAGAAAACTGATTCACCCCCCTCTTAGTTGTCACCTCTAATTCTAATAGTGACAGTTTTGCGCAGGTTGGACCTACATGTGCTTGTAAATTTTGATCACAGTCAACTATCCTTTTGTACATTCATGCTCATGAGTGTGTGTTTTCCTGTATATATGATTTGTAAATTCATTTATGTTGTTCCCCCTATTTGTTTTTTGCCTTTGGGCTACCTAGAGATATTTTGAGATTCTCTCTCTACCAAAGTTTACCACATGTCCCCACCTAGAGCCAGTGTTGGGACCTGTTGTGATGCTCACAACACGCCCTATTTTACTTCTTAGCAAAATGAGGACCCCTGCTATGGCTGTGCTTTTGCTTCTGTGTGTGGGTCTGCTTGGTGGTAAAAGGGAAAAAGTGAGTGAAAAGTTACAAACCTTTTTGAAAATAGAGAAAAATAGCATTAAGTTCTAGAGCATAATATGGGTGAATTCCTTGTCAAAAATGAGGGACAGTTGCTTTTTGAACCATTTTTAAATTCTCAATATTTTGCAAGTTATGAGTGTTTTGGTCAAATGTACAATGGGAGGGTTTGTATGTTGCATATAGAAATCTACTTGTATATCAGGGTGCATATACAAGGTCACTTACATACGAGGTCGCTCATATACAAGGTCCTTTGTATATCGGGTCATTGTATGATTGCATAGGGAAGTCATCGGGTTTATATGCATTGTATACTTGTATACATCTTGCTAATGCTTTATCTTCATATACAAGTCGGGCCCGACAGAGTTAAAGTGGAAATGAATAATCGGTCAAGTCTGTTGAATGTATTTGAGGCTTGTATATTTGGCAAAAGCGAAACATACAATGGGATATACAACGAAACATGCAAGTCACGGAACCGAAAAGGTATGAAATAAGATATAATGGTTGTATATTTCGTGCTTTGTATGTATGTGTTGGACATATGCATTATGATATACATACAATGTGGAATTCAAGGAAAATTAAAATACGATATAAATGATGTATCACACCTTAAAGTATATCGAAGGGTACATTGAAATTCATATACATCGTGGAACCGAAAGTGAGTAAAATGTGGTTTATAAAATGAGAAATCTGACAAGGTGATAGAAAAGGAGTTGTATGTATTTTGGCTTGTATCTAAAGGCTTGATACAAGTGTTATATGCATCGTGGATACAAGTAAAAGGTAAGGTGGGTCCCATCGTTTGCATGTCGGCATTGTATAATTACAATGTATGCTTTCAAGATACACGTCGATATGCAAAGTGAAAGATACAAATTGGAAAATACAAAGAAAAGATACAAGTTAGATGTCAAAAGAAATTAAATAACAGAAAAGTCTTTGTATGTTTGGACGTTTGTATGTTTACGATATACAATGCCGATATACAAAGAATTAAAAGCATCACGAGAGAGAAAAGGTAAAGAAAGGGTTTGCATAAAGTGTTTGTATATGCACTTATACAAGGGAATATACAAGTGCAATATACAAAACGAAAGATACAAAGATGTATGGAAAAAGCAAAAAAAGGAAAGGAACTGCAGTTTGATTCTTTGCATAAAGTGCTTGTATGTTTAAAGATACAATGAGGACATACAAAGAGAACATACAATGAAATATATAAAGAAAAATGTATGTATGCAGAATTAAACGAACGGTAAAAAGTTCAAAAAACTCAAACATTGAAATAGAAGGCCGAAGTTTTGGCGCATTAATTGTTGTAATTAATGCAGATTTAACACTCAGAAAAGGTAAAATTTAATGAGAGTTAGGGTAATTTTCATGTTATTCTGCTTCCAGATATACATTGTTGAGAGCTAAAAATTGTAGAAGAAAGAATTGTTACAATGAATTAAATAGAATTTACCAGAGCAAAAGGATTACAGTAGCTAGACGAGGGTAAAACGGTAAAAGTAAGTCAATGGTTAAATGGTCATGAAAAATAGGTATTTATCCCAAAACTCCATTTCTTTTTAGTTGGTAAAAAACTATTAAATTCAGTAATTTCATTGCAAAATGTAGGAATTTGTTTAATCCTTGTTTTAACTATTAATTAAATGGGTAGGGATTAGCAAATTTAAAAGTCTAAAAATAGAAAGGAAAAACTAGGTTAGGGTAAAATGGTAAAAGCAGAAATTCATAGTAAAAACCCTAGACAGGAAAGTAAAACAAAAGTTAAAAGATGCATGTTTCCATAGGATGGCCCCAAAATAGAAGAAAGATACAGGGGGCAAGGTGAAAAAAGAGAGAAAACCATGAAAGGAGATAGAGAAAGAAGATTTGCCCTTGCACAGAGGTAATCCATCTCTAATCAGTACGAGTGGAGTTGGTACGGATACGAATATAGGAAATTATGATGCAGAAGATGTCTTAAAGAAAATTATTGCTGCGGATGCTTCTCCGAATATGAAATGTATCTGAGAGAGTGGATTATACAGGGCTGCAGGTTTCCCACTAGCTATGGAGACCAAGGATTTGTGTTTAGACTATGTGAATTCATATGATCCAGCGACTAGAAAGATCATGCTGTATGACAGAGTTATTGCTAATTTAACCACAGAGGGCATTGCCAGGACATTTGGATTGGAAATTAATGAGAAAATGAGAGATATTGATATTGATCAATATAATGAAGACCTTCATACAAATGAAAGAGATTGTGAAGGTAAAGTATTCCACAACTGGTATAACCCAGAAAATAAATCCAAGGCTATAGCCAGGGTACACAAGAACTTGATGAGGATATACTTCAAAGAGGAGATTTATTTGATGATCACAATGCTGAGTAGGTTGGTTGGACTAAGAGATGGCACCAAATGTGAACCATGGATGTTCACTGTTATTGAGTTCATAAGAGCAAAAGAAAAGGAACAAGGACAAATCCACTAGGCCAAAGCAATAAGCATAGCTATTTGGAAGCAGGCCATACTGAGAAAATAAAAGATGATGCCCTTTTATTTGTCTTCCTATGTGTTATATTCATGTGCAGCAGAAATTAGACCATATATACATGGAATAGAAAGGGTTGGTGCCCTAGGAAATGGTCATGATCAAAAATTAGTGTATGAACACTATCCTAACCTACAAGAGGAAAATGCATTGAAGAGTTTTTCTTTAGTCAATGATGTCTTTTATACTTACATGGTAAGAGTTTTGAGAGACAAACCTGACAAAAAATTGTCTACAAGTATAGAAGATGCAATTGGATTGCATAGTTCCTAGTTCATACAATTTGAATAGTTTACTTATATCAGGACTGAGGGATTTAAAGGAAAACCTTTTATGCTGCCTCGGTATCCTCCTGATAAATTGATTGTGTTGGAATTTTCAAGACAGAACTTGAATGTATTTAAGATGTATAAAAAGAAGTTCACTAGATGGAATCTAAAGTTGCTTTGGGCTATTGGCAAATACTCTTGTTATAGTGAAGAGATTGCAGGATATTTAGAGCAAGAACTGATATATTATGGCTTTCAGGAATTTGATTTAACCGGGAGATTTGATCCTTTCCATAGGATCCAGAACTTTGTTGATAAAAATTATAAGCATCAGATACACATTGAAAATTTTTGGGCTGATTGCAAAAATGACAGGGAAGTGAGGAAAAGACCTCATACAAGATTAACTATTGAGCAAATGAAGTCTATAGGTGACATATATGTCCCTCCAGAGGTTCAGGATGATGATAAATAGTTACATCATCTTATACAGAGGCAAGGTTGGCTCCTATTACAGAGCCTGATTGGTCAGAGCCCTGGAACACATCTTTGGACATATTGTCCAAGCCAGTGATATTATTTTCAAAAACATGGCTAAAAGATAGAATTAAGGAACTTAAGGCTGAAGGAAAAGAGATCACCTATCCAAATAAAGTAAGAAAAAGAAAAGCAGAGCCTAGTGAGGAGCTGCAATGCTTTTATGAGAAGAAAAGGAAGATTGTAGAGGCCAAGATTGTTGAAAAAGATAAAAATCCTACTTTAATGGACCCATATGCATTAGGAATAGTAGTAGCAATAGCATCAGATAATTTTGTAGATGCAAGGTCAATAAGTCATGAAATTAGTGCAGAAGAAGCACAGACTACCAAGGAAGTGGCAGGACAACGAATTAGAAAAGCAATACCAATAAGTTTGTCAAAGGGTAAAACTTCTAAACTAGGTGGTATAATTGGAGCACAGGAAGTAGGTGCAAAACTAAGTAATATACCTAGTGCCTCCACATCCTCAAAACAAAGACAAACATTTGTGCAAGTGAAGATAGAGTTGGCTGGAGAAATTCAGCAAGAGTCAGAAACTCACAAAGCCAAACAAACTATTGAGACTGTGCACATTGTAAGCGACAGTAGTGAAGATGAGGAAAGAAGAATTTATGCAGGAATAGAGATTGAAATAGAAGAAGATTCTAGTGATTTCCTAAGTGAAGAAGAAGAACCAAGCACTCAAGTTGAAATGGAGATTGACCAAAGCTCATAACATGAAGAGGAGAAGGTACAGGAAGAAACAGGATTAGTGGATCCATTTGGTACCTTAGTCCCTCTGAAAATCATTAAAGATGTGCAAGAAGAGGCACATAAAATTGAATAATCTGAGAAAGAAGAGATACCTAAAGAGATAATCATAGAAACACATGCTTTAGGAGAAAAAGAAACAAAATATGACACCTCAGGTGTGGATGCCTTAAATATGCTGAATATGTATGATGAGTAAAGTGAAGAAGAAAGAAATACAAAAAGCATATAAGAACAAGAAAAGGAAACAAAAGAAGATGATACAAAGGTAAATTCCCCTATACAGAAAGAGTAGGTACAAATAGAAGATATAGATAAAATAGAAGATGAAGCCAAGAGACTTGAAGATGAAGAAGAAACAGAAAAGGTTGATGAAAATAAAACTAAGGAACCAGCAGAATATATCAACATGCCAGATGTAGAGCAAGTACATGTAGAAGAGGATAAGAAAAAAGAGCCATCAAAAGAAGAAGGTCCTAAAGAAGAGGATGATGCTGGAGGGGATACTGAAATAGAAGAGGAAAATGAAGGTGAATCAAAAGAATAGGAAAATGATCCTGTTGATGCATAAATCTGTGGGTGTAATCCAACAGCAACATGGGAAACTCTGAGACGTGGGAATCCTCCTCAGAGTGACCTCCAGATTTTTAGGGAAGCTGGCTCTTCCATTCTTTCAGTAGGGTTTGAGAAAAAGGTCAGAAAGAAACTAGATTGCAAAAAACAAATGCCTAATCTAAGGCGATCCGCCGGATTTGAAATGAATAGTTGCACAGTGTTAACTTTGAAAGATTTAACTAGATTTAAAGAGCAAAATATGCATGATTAAAACTCTGTTTTAAAACATATTAAACAGAGGCAGAGAAATAGAGAAATCAAAAGCAAGAAACAGAGATATTCCCATATGCACAGAACACCATCTCGTTATTTGAATAACCAGTTACAAAGGCAAACGTTGCTGTACAAAATGACTGTTACATTGTCATAAAAAAAAATTGCAAAGGCAAAAAGAAAATCCATGTCTGCTGCTCCAAACTTTGATCTGTAAAGTGTAGAACTCTAAATGTGTCTAAAGAAGAACTCCCTTTACTGTATCTCAAATCTGCCCATTTATAACCTGAAAGACCCAACAAAATCTCAACGACCTCCGCATAATCCGACACCAAATCTAGCAACAAATCCGTTATTTGAAACTAAACTGTTGTTTCTATTTTTCCCATGGCTAGAAAAATATCTCTATGGCATGAAGAAAATCACTTGCCGCCACTTCTTGCTTCCTATAGCTCACCATTAAAATGAAATATTGCTGCAACTTATTTTAGGGTTTCACCTTCTTTTCCCGTGGAAGTCAAAATTTACATTTAATAAAGTCTCACTTTAATATTTTGCCCCACGTCATATTTTAATAAAGATAAATCTTTATTTAAAAACTAAACTTTCCATGGCTTCACAGAGGCATGAATAAAATATTCAACTTATGAAAAGGGGCCCACCACCATGTATCTAATAGAAATGATGCAATTTAAAATGAAACAAAACATTCTATTATTCTCCTATACGTGGGCTGCTCTACGTGCCTCCTTCCGCATCAATTTTATTTCTTGTGTAGCGCTTTCCCCACATGGTGGCTTCCGCATAAATTTGAGCTGCTCTCCTTTCTCTATAGTGTTGCCAAGTGTCACTTTCCACATCTTTCTTTGTTTCTACCCGCAACCTTTGTTCTTTCCCATGGAGGAATAAAAATCAAAGCCACCTTACTTGTTTTATTTTATTTCATATGGTTTCAACTTTTATGAAAGAGGGACCCACCATCATTATTACAATAGACACATTATTATAAATTTAGATTTTCATCCTGTGAAAACATGTTGCCACAATTTAAAAGAAATAAAATACTTATTTCTCTCTCTGCTATGCTTCTCCCACGTGGAGCATTCCACTTAATTTTGAGTTGCAACAACTTTTACCCCGCAGCCTCCAAGTGTTACTGTCCACATCAATTTTGTGTTGCTCTTTATTGCTGCTCAGCTCCTCCATTTAATCTTCCATTTAATATGAGACTTATGACACATTTAATAAAATGAAATAATGAAACATTTCCTATGTCAGGCTACTCCACGTGGTGCACTCTGCATCATTGTCATTTCTTTTGATTTGATCCGCAAATTGCAAGTGTCACTGTCTGCGTCAATTTTGTGCTTCTCTCTTTTTCTCTTGTATCTAACGCATGGAAGACTCCACATCAATTTTATTTCCTTTCATTGCTACTCAGGTGTCTCCACGTGCCTTTCTCCTCATCATTCTTGAAACTCTTATGAAAAATAAAGTGGCTGCACATAATTTTAGGGGTTTTCACCTTTGTATCTCCTGTAAAAGAGAGTCATTATAGTGTCTTAATAAAATTTACTTTATACTACTGGGACCCACTATGTGTCACAATTTTAATAAAGATTTTAATCTTTATTCAACTGTGCCTTCCTTAAAACTCCCGTGAATCATATGCAACTAAATGAAACATTTAATTCTCCTTTGCTCGGGCTTACCCACATGGCCTCCTCCGCATCATTCTTGAAACTCTTATGAAAAATAAAGTGGCTTTTAGTTGCTGTCTCTATACATTTGAAAAAGTTTGAAATGGTGCAAAAAAATTTCACCAGATCCCATGGAACAAGAGGCATCTCAGCAGCAACAACAAGAAGAACAACAAGAAGAACAATAAGGACAGCAGTAGGAACAGCAACAACAAGAAGAAATAGAAACAAAGAAGCCTCATGAGGAGGTAATTGATGAAGATAAGACTATAGAAGGTACAAAAGAAATTCCTTCATGGTTAGGAGGAGAGATAAGAAAGGAGCAAAAAGAAGTACAAGTAATACCAATTGACATCAAGAGTTTGTTAGGTGAGAAGACACCAAGGAAAGAAAAGAGAAAGGCTAGGACAATGTCTTCTATAAAGAGAGCTCTAGATGGATCTAGACTACTAAATCTAGCCATACCACAGAAAGAAAAGGCAAAAGGTCAAATAGCCTTAGAAGAGTATAAGATATTAAATTTTGACCTGGGACATACTACCAGGGAACAACACATTAATGAATGGGAGGATATGCACCAAGTGATAGTAGAGATACTGAGAAAAGACAAAGATAAATAGGAATACTTAAAAGGACACATTGTCCAGCTTCAACAATTTATTAAAGGGATATTTGATCCCAATACCACAGTCCTAGAATTGCCTAATGACATAACAGTGGTATCCAAAGAAGAAATAAGGGATATGGAAAATAAAAGGCTCAAGGCTAATATTTTTAATGAATGGTTTAGAGATTTTATACAGGAAGGTGAGTAGATAATAAAACAAGCTATGAAAGGCTGGGAGGCATTTGTAAAAGAAAATAATAAGTGCAATATACTTGTACACAATTGTCAATTTAGAAAGGAAGAGTGCAGGTCTGAGCTAGCACAGTTCATAGAGATAGAAGAAAGAATAGAAGAGTTGATTAACGAAGGAGTAATTACCCCTTCATTGGAAATCAAGTGCCACAGACAAGATTAGAGCTTAAATTTGAGGAAGATAACCTCAGAAAATGCATAACAGTTGTCCAGGATTTAGAAGAGAAAGCAGATGAAATGATTAGATTGCACAAGAAGATAATAGAGAAACTTTTAGAGCATGAATGTATGGAAGTGCCAGCATATGGAGAGGAAAGGACCTTAATAGAGTTTAACGCCATTTGCACACCATGCATAGAGAATCCTGATGCGAATCTCAGCAAACAAATGATGGATACATTAGTGGAAGAAAGTGGTAAAATAAAAAAGTATAAGAAAAGAAGAGAAGGCTCAGAGAACAGAGATCAGAAGTTGAGGGAAGGAGTTGTGATGTAGGAATACATATGGGCAAAGAGTCTAGGAGGGGACCACACCTTTGTAGAAGGTGTAATCAGTAATTTCAAAATATATTTGAAAGAATGACAAGACAAAAGGCGAGCAATGGTTTTAAAGGAATAGAAGTCAAATAAAGAGTATCAGCGAGAGGAAGTCAATGAAGAAGGGGAATCTTATTTTTGAAAGATTCCAAATGCATCCTTTGAGGAGGGAAAGATGCCATTTAGATATTTTGACAGACGGTTGGAGATGAATGTACACCATTGATTGATAATAGAAGGATCTCAACCATAGATGGAGTTGTAGCCGTAGCAATGAGAAGTTCAAAATCTATATAAGGAACTTTGCTACCTGTACATTAGGGGACACAAGGATTTTTAGAAAATGGCTAGCAATTGTAATTTGTTTAGAAGCTTTTAGTAGAAGGAGTATTTTAGTTTAGAGGAGGTTGACTGTGTCTGCACTAAGGAACACGTGGAATGTCTCACTTTTTTATTGTATCTATAAAGCGTTGTAAGTTTTTTTGTGAATTTGATTAATGAAGATAAGAGTCATTCATACATTGTAAATCATATATGACTGTGTGTTTTGAATATAAATGAATCTAAAATTTTGCGTCTATATTCAGAGTGTCTTCTGGCTCTTCTTTGTATTTGAAATAATATCTCTTAAAGCTCACAATATTGAATGCATGTTCATGAAAATACTCAGGGCATTCACATTTAATGATTTAGTCTGCTAATTTGATCAGGTTTACTGTGCTTCTTATAACGTGCATAACAAAACATTTAGATCTTGTAGAATAATGAGGTCCAATTTAAATTTCTCTAACTTTTCCCAAACAATTTGAAATATCTAGCTTAAACGTAAAATCTAAAGGAGATTGTCTGATAATTGAAAGAAACATGAACAATTGAGTTGATATTTGACAATTTTCATAATATTTGAAAAGGAAAAGCTTGTGTTAATATAAATCATATAAAGCTTTTGTGATACAATAACAAATTTATACAAAGAGATAGATAATTTGTTGATATTTGCAACAATTTGCATAATTCGAGTCCAGTGAGTCATAAGTCACTTTAAATCAAGTAAGGCCCCTTGCATATTACAGCTTCATATTAACCTACTAAACTGTCCACAAGGTCAAGACCTGACCATACGGAAACTTGGGATTAAGTAATCTTAATTAATTTCTTCATATCTTTCAAGATAGTTAGGTTCATTTTATGAATTTTAACTTTTGTTATGAATGTGTAAAAACAATCATCAATAGTTTTTTGCACTAGAAGGAGGGCCTGATTGGAGTTAAGGTTGAATTTGAGTAAAGCTGGCTCATAACAGCAGTAGATTGACTAGGTCTAGATCCAATTCATAAGATATATTTGTACAATTACCTGATATTACGTAGAGTAAAGGTACATTAATTTGGAATCCTCGAATATCAAATATAGGAAGTTCATCTGGAATGCCTCCTGGATCACCTTTTAACATCATAATATTGTGAGTCCTGACAGTTCTTTATTTAGACATTTAAATCTTGGTTCAGGTCCTCCCAGAGGTCCTAGTCCTCCCAGAGGTCCCAATCCTCCCAGAAATCCTAGTCCACCAAGAAATTCAGGTATTCCTATAGGTCCAGGTCAAGCACAAGTAGCTGCGATGGCTTATTTTAATGTCAACTCTCCCATACAGTTCACTGATTATCATGAGATGCCAAAAAATCCTGAAAAGATATGCCCTAAATACTAGTTGCATCAGGATCCAGAAGATCATATTAGGATATTTAAGGAGGCATGTTTTAGAGCCAGGTTAGAGTATGAAGATGTTGTGTGTAGGTTGTTTCCTTTCACCTTTAATGAACAGGCTTCTAACTGGTATGTTAACTTGCCTAATGGATACATTTCTTCTTGGACACTTATGGAGGAACCATTTTTTTCTAGATTTAGGGGACCAATAGATCCTTCCATCTTATATCATAAATTGGCTGCAATTAAGAAAAGTGAAGGGGAACTGATTGATAATTTTAATGATAGATTTCAAAAGGCCTATTCTAGGTTAGTAGCTCCATACACAGTGAATGCAGATACATTGTTAGACATGTATTATGTTGCCTTAGATCCATTAACTGCTATGTTTGTCAAAAGAAAGCCTGACATAGATACAATATCTAAATCCTATAAAGAGGCAGCCTCTGTAAACTAGGAGATGAGATAGACAACTTATAATCCATTTTTGAATGGAGGAAATCCTGTGATACAAAATCAAGCACAACCTTAGAATGGAGTTCCTACACATAACACTCCGTTGCTAAATCCAATCTGTACATACACACCTGTGTATAATCTCGCCCCAATCCAAGTTATAGTACCTTATATTGGTAACACTACCAATAATAATCAGAATAATGGTCAGTCCTTCTTCCAACCTCCTCAGGATACATTTGTGGCAAAAACACAAGAGGAAAGGGAAGAAATCAAAGAAATTACTGCACATTTGAGAAGAATGACTACTGAAATGACATAATTAAGGAATGAAAATTTCTACAGTAGAAACAACCAAGGATATAACCAGAACTATAACCAGAGTCAAAACCAGAACTACAACCCCAACCATAACTAGAATCATAATCAAAATTATAACCAAGGTCAAGGTTGTAATCAGGGTCAAAATCACAGTCAAAATCAGAATCATAATAAAGGACAACAGATGCAAAATAAGGACTTGCTATAGATAACAGAGCCTGGGGTAATAATAACAGAAATCAGAATTAGCCAAGGCCACCTAAAACATGGAACACAACGCCAAATAATGGCACTCTAGCTTCTCCATTTGAAAATTTGGATAACCAAGATACAAAACAACTAGCTAGGATTCAAATGGCCAATGTAGCATTGAAGAATTGGTGTAGAATTCATAATACCAGTGCCCATGCTGAATTAGACTATCCTTAATTTCATTTGGCAGCAAGTATTTTCAATGTAGATGTACAAGCTCCTACTTCTGAGTTTTTAATTCCCAAAGGTAATGAAATAGTGGCCTCAGGATATGAGACTGCTTTAGTCTTAGAGACTTTTACCTTTGCAACCAGAGAAGAAGAAGACCAATTGTTAGAGGATGAACCTTATTTTTGTGAGAACATATATCCTGAATTAGCCTTAGTATTAAATGCCTTTCAGTTTCCCTTTGAAATTGAAAATGAAGTGCTATATGAGACAGAAGAGGTACAATCTTTTCAACAGTCAAATAAAAATCATACCTACAATTTGAGAAATAACACTAGGCCAAGAGGTCCTTTCACCACTTCCACTCCTAACAATTTCAATACTCCCCCAGACTAGAATGCTAGTAATAATCCTACTATACTGAAGACCAATCATCATGCAAATAATGGAACAAAAGCACAAAAGGTCCCAACAAGTAAAACAGAGACAGTAGAAACAATGATGTTGATGAGTTACTTGTCAGAGGAGATCAAGAAAATTAAGGTTAGTATACCTTTATGTGAATTCTTGAAAAGTTTAGGGGTTAGAAATACTTTTATAAAATCCTTGGATACATCTATGACAGGTGAAGTTTCTGCTGATATGAATATTCCTAGCAGAGATTCACAGCCCAAAGAAAAGAGTAGGAAAACTGAACAACCCTCCAACACTAATGTGGTAATGTATGCAAATAAAAGAGAGGCTCCTCCTTTCTTGTTAACCATTAGGATGTGTGGAGAGAACATACACAATTGCATGGTAGATTCTAATGCATCAGCTAATGTAATGCCTTTAGGAATATGCAAAACTTTAGGGCTGACTCCTACTAAATCTGCTAAAGTTGTTACATAGTTGGATAAAAATGAGGTTAATGTGATAGGAGAACTAATACATATTCAAATCCAATTAGCCTCATATCCTAGGGTAAGTCATATTATTGACATTTAGATAGTAGATATACCTGACAATTATGGAATGTTGTTGAGTAGAGACTGGTCTAAAACATTGAATGGATATATGGTCACTGATTTTTCACATGTGGTTACCTTGGAGAGGTGTGCCAAATCATATCAAGATAGAAGCTAAACCCAGGATGAAACACATGATCACAGAATACAATAGGACTAATGAAATATTGTATGCTTCTGTTGAACCTAGTGTGTATAGAGTCACTAACAAAGGGGTACAAATTGAAGAAATCTTGATGTTAAATTTTAGGGAAAAACATGTTAGTAAAGAAACAAGGTTATTCATTGAGTCTGATGGAAATTCTTCTGATGAGGAAGATAATGCAATAAGTAAGTTTGGTCAGATCATTAGACAGGAAATGGAAAGGTGTATTGAACAAAATTTGCTAGTTTAATGTAAGTTATGTAAAGGTATGTGCAGAGTCCATGATAAGCCACATTCTGAAGAGAATTGTGAAATTTGCAGAGATATCATTGAGTATGAATACATAAAATGTACAAAAGGATGGGAACTGTAAGAAGGAAAGGTTAATCCTAATCAACCAGAGAGATACTTTCAGAACAACAGAGATGTATTAACTCCAAATCTAGGAAAAGAGACAAAAGACAAAGATGTCTGTCATTCTGATTTACAAACTGAAAGGATAAATGTTCAAGTAAGTCAAAATGAATTTCTTATGAATAAACAAGATAGCACCTCACATGTGATAGAAAAAGCAAAACATGCCAAAGTAAAATGTCAAAAGAAGAATAAGGATGGCATGTGGACACTAAAATATGATGGATCTAAATCAAAACAGGGTGCAGGTACAGGTGTAGAACTCATAGATCCTTATGGTAAATCATACTTAGCAACATACATGCTACAATTTCCTTATACTAACAATGTTGCAGAATATGAAGTTTTAATTTATGGACTTGTGATGGCTATCAAGAAAAAGGTAAAAATGATCAGAGTATTTTCAGATTCTGAATTAGTAGTCAGACAAGTAAGGAAATTATATGCATGCAACTATAAAAAGATGGTTTGTTACATGCATAGGGTGTGGGATTTAATAGATTCATTTGATGCTTTCAACATAGAGCATATCCCTAGAGAATTGAACCATAGGCCAAATGCATTGGTAGTTGCTGCTAGCACATTAGAACCCTTAACACTGTCAGGTTTGAAAAGATTTGTTGTAGAATTAGTAAATGTTCCTAGCGTACTAGATAATGTTACTCATTTTCAAGTATTTGAAGGGGATCAGTAAATTGTAGATTTTCTAACTTGTAATGAGGTATTTGAAGCTCAAATTATAGATGAACAAGAAAGGCCTGATGTGTCTTGGGATGAAGAAGACATAATCAATTTGAAAAGAAACTTCTTACCCAAAGGAGTGATTGAGTTAGAACAAATCTTTCACTTTGATGGGGAAGTAAAATAGAAAGACCTACCCAAAACTGAGGGAGGTAAGTGTGATCCATATAACCTTGGAACAGAGCAGAATCCTCAAAATGTACACATTGGAAAGGCTTGCTATGAGGAGTTGAGAAAAGAAATTATAGATGTTCTGAAAGATTACAAACACATTATAGCATGAACATATGAGGTTTTAAAGACATATGATACATCCATCATCACTCATGTGATACCATTGAAACTGGATATTAAACCATTCAAGCAGAAACAAAGGCCTGTGAATGCCATCTTACAGCCTTTGATATTTGAAGAAGTGAAAAAGCTGTTGTCTGCTAGAATAATTTTTCCTGTCAGACATTCAAGTTGGGTAGCTAATTTAGTACCTATTAGAAAGAAAAGTGGAGACATCAGGTTATGTGTAGATTTTAGAAATTTGAACAAGGCATCTAAAAAAGCTAATTATCCTCTGCCTCCAATGGATGAAGTGCTGCAAGCAGTTAACGGAGCTAAGATGATGTCTTTTCTGGATGGATTTTCAGGATATAACCAAGTTTTAGTTGATAAAGAAGATAGGTTGAAAACCACTTTTACTTGTAAATGGGGCTATTATGCATACAAAAGAATGTTGTTTGGTCTAATTAATGCAGGTGCCACTTTTCAGCAAGCCATCTATATTGCATTCTGTGGATTGTCAAGTAAATGCATTATAATTTATATGGATGATTTAACTGTTTATTCTAAAGATGTGTCAACTCATGCTGAGGATCTGAGAAGAGTACTTAAGAGATGTGAGAGGTATGGAATTTCTCTTAACCCTAAGAAATGTTCATTTGGAGTAACGGAAGGAAAACTATTAGGACATGTCATTTCTGAGAATAGGATATCTATTGATCCTGATAGAATAGAAGGAATAAAGAAATTGTAATTACCAAACAGTAAAAAGGAACTAAAATCATTTTTTGGTAAAATTAATTTTGTCAGGAAGTTTATTACAGGGTTTGCAGAAATTGTGCAACCATTGAACACCATGTTGAAAAAGGATGTGAATATAGAATGGACACCAGTAGCTAAAGTTGCATTTGAAGATATCAAGGAAGCTATTTCTGATGCTCCTGTATTAGCAAGTCCAGATTACACAAAGCCATTCTATATTAATTCTTTTGTATCTTCACACTTAGTTGTAGCTACTTTAACATAAAAGGGAGAAAATGATGAAGAGAAACCCATATCTTTAATGAGTGCACCTCTAAAAGATGCACAGCTGAAATATCTTGATACAGAAAGAAAGGCATTCGCACTGGTAAGAGCATTAAAAAAGTTTAGACATTATATCTTACGCAGTCAGGTTAATGCCATAGTACCAGATGCAGCAGTGAAGATGCTGCTAATGCAAAATGAGCCTGGAGAGAAAAGAGCTAAGTGGATCACAACTTTGTAAGAGTTTGATATGGAAATTATTCCAATGAAGTTGGTCAGAGGACAGGCTTTAGTGCAGACTATAGCAAATATAGATCCAAACTTGGTAAAATAGCAGTATGTGTTGAATACTAATGATGCAGCAGGGTGGTATGATGATTTGAACACTTTTCTAATATCAGGGAAATACTCAAGCAAGATGAAATCTTCTCAGAGGAGAGATTTAAAGATCAAAGCATAGAGGTACATGGTACAAGGAGGTCTTCTATTCAAGAAGAACCATGAAGGAATATATTTAAGATGTTTAAATAGAGTTGAAGCAGATAAGGTGTTGTCAGAATTACATGACAAGTATGGGACTGCTCATGGTTCCCATTTAGCTACAATGCATAAGATATTAAGAGCCAGCTATTATTGGCCTACTATGTTTAAAAATACAGAGAGTCACATTAGAAGTTGTCATATTTGTCAAACTACAACAGATAAGGGAAGAAACTAGGCTAATCCATTACAGCCAGTAATCGAGTCTAGGCCATTTGTACAGTGGGGCTTAGATTTCATTGGAGTCATAAATCCTCAATAATCTGCAGGACACAAGTTTATACTAACAGGAACTGACTACTATACAAGGTGGACTGAAGCCACATGTTACAAGTTCTCTACTACAGAGGTAGTTATCAAGTTCCTTGAAGAAAACATCATAACCAGGTTTGGATCTCCCTATTCGCTGGTATGTGATAATGGCCCTGTATTTTCTTCTTTGAGATTTTCCAAATGGGCATTTGAACATGGAATAGTTTTAAAGTTTTCTTCAAACTATTATCCTCTAGGGAATGGGTTAGCTGAGTCTACAAATAAGATTTTATTAGATATAATCAAGAAGGTAATTGAAAAGAATCCAAGAGAATGGAACACATTACTGAAGTATGTGCTATTGGTAGATAGGACTAAGGTTAAGTCAGCCTTAGGCAATGCACCTTATCACTTAGTTTATGGGACTGATCCCATACTTCTAGTAAATTTAAGAATACCAGTTTGGAAGTTTGCTAATGAATATTTAGGCTTTGATGATCACAGGGAAGCCAGAATAATCCAATTGTTGCAATTAGATGAGAAAAGAGATCAAGCCATTGAGAAATTTGCTAAACATCAAGTAGTGGTTAAAAGGTGGTTTGAAAAAAGAGCAAGAGTCAAAATGTTTAGAATTTTAGACTTAGTGCTGTGCTGGGATAAAGCACATAAAAAAAGGAAATCATGGAAAATATGACAAGTTATGGTTAGGTCCATTATAGGTCTCAAAAATAATAGGAGACAACACATTCAGGCTCAAGACCTTGACTGGGGAAGATGTGCCATTACTAGTTAATGGCCAACATTTAAAACATTACTTTCAGGCTTGAGGTGAGGGTTGTTGGTCTATGTTGTATCATAATGTAAAAAATGTATAGTTTGTTGGGTGTCTGTTTTTGTTGTTTTGTTTTTTGTTTTGTTTCTTTTCATTTTGTTGTGTTTGTTTGTGTGTTGTGTTGCTTCAGCAGGATGCTTGTTTTATTTTGAAGTATATAGGAGCAAGCTAACAACCACTAAAAACAATAGAAAATTTAGAACATTCAGGTTAATTATTTGAAATTTATGCATAACTTGTTGTGACTGCCATGAATGTAGAAAGTTGTTCAACTTGTGAAATTTTGTATTCAATAACTGTGCGTTGAGTATTCAAGGGAATTTTCTCACAATGAAACACCTAAAATCTTTGGGTTTGTTGAACTTACCAGTGTAGATATTAGGTGAAAAATCAGAGGTCACCCTTGCTACCATTACAATTCTCAGCTTAATTTTAGCAAGTGATTTTTCCTTGGATCATGAAGTTACAACTGTAATATCTTATGAAGTCTCTGTCAGATACAAAATATAAAATAAATAAATAATAAGATGGATTTTACTGAAATCCAAGTTAAGTCATCTAAGTAACTCTACCGGGGCTATAGACGCTTGCCGGCAGTGGGGCTCTACTTACGAAAATTATAACGATAACCTTGTCGAGGCTATGGACGCATGCTGGCAGCAAGGCTCTATCCAGTTGGATATGAGGGAATGACATCAACTAGGTAGTCTAATATCAGTCATTGGTTTGTTCAACTAATTTTCAAGATGAGGATTATTAATCATGTGCACCCACTTAAACTAAAAAAGAAAATTCATGCACCTTATTGAATACATTAAGTCTCAAGTTAGATAATGATTTGCAGAAAAGATAGTTAGAAATTATGAATTTATTTCATTTAGTTTTCTTTAATGGTTTTAATTTAATTGTTTTGTTTGGTTGCTAGTTGTTGTGATGCTCACAACACGCCCCATTTTACTTCTTAGCAAAATAAGGACCCCTGCTGTGGCTGTGCTTTTGCTTCTGTGTGTGGGTCTGCTTGGTGGTAAAAGGGAAAAAGTGAGTGAAAAGTTACAAACCTTGTTGAATATAGAGAAAAATAGCATTAACTGCTAGAGCATAATATGGGTGAATTCCTTGTCAAAAATGAGGGAGAGTTACTTTTTGAACCATTTTAAAATTCTGAATATTTTGCAAGTTATGAGTGTTTTGGTTAAATGTACAATGGGAGGGTTTGTATGTTGCATATAAAAATTTGCTTGTATATCAGGTTGCATATACAAGGTCACTTACATACAAGGTCGCTCATATAAAAGGTCCTTTGTATATCAGGTCGTTGTACGATCGCATAGGGAAGTAATTGGGTTTATATGCATTGTATACTTGTATACATCTTGCTAACGCTTTATCTTCATATACAAGTTAGACCCGATAGAGTTAAAGTGGAAATGAATAATCGGTCAAGTCCATTGAATGTATTTTAGGATTGTATGTTTGGTGAAAGTGAAACATACAACGGGATATACAACGAAACATGCAATTCGTGGAACTGAAAAGGTATGAAATAAGATATAATGGTTGTATATTTTGTGCTTTGTATGTATGTGTTGGAGACAAGCATTATAATATACATACAATGTGGAATTCAAGGAAAATTAAAATATGATATAAATGATGTATCATACCTTAAAGTATATCGAAGGATACATTGAAATTCATATACATCGTGGAACCGAAAGTGAGTAAAATGTGGTTTATAAAATGAGAAATCTGACAAGGTGATACAAAAGGAGTTGCATGTATTTTGGCTTGTATTTAAAGGTTTGATACAAGTGTTATATGCATCACAGATACAAGTAAAAGGTAAGGTGGGTCCCATCATTTGCATGTCGACATTGTATAATTACAATGTATGCTTTCAAGATACAAGCTGATATGCAAAGCGGAAGATACAAATTGGAAAATACAAAGAAAAGATACAAGCCGAATGTCAAAAGAAATTAAATAATAGAAAAGTCTTTGTATGTTTGGACGTTTGTATGTTTATGATATACAATGCCCATATACAAAGAATTAACAGCATCGCGAGAGAGAAAAGGTAAAGAAAGGGTTTGCATAAAGTGTTTGTATATGCGCTTATACAAGGGAATATACAAGTGCGATATACAAAACGAAAGATACAAAGATGTACAGAAAAAAGCAAAAAAAGGAAAGGAACTACAGTTTGATTCTTTGCATAAAGTGCTTGTATGTTTAAAGATACAATGAGGACATACAAAGAAAACATACAATGAAATATACAAAGAAAAAGGTATGTATGTAGAATTAAACTAACGGTAAAAAGTTAAAAAAACTCAAACACTGAAGTAGAAGGCCGAAGTTTTGGTGCATTAATTTTTGTAATTAATGTAGATATAACACTCAAAAAAGGTAAAATTTAATGAGAGTTAGGGTAATTTACATGTTATTTTGCTTCCAAATATACATTGTTGAGAGCTAAAAGTTGGAGAAGAAAGAATTGTTACAGTGAATTAAACAGAATTTACCAGAGCAAAAGGATTACAGCAGCTAGACGAGGGTAAAATGGTAAAAGTAAGTCAACAATTAAATGGTCACGAAAAATAGGTATTTATCCCAAAATGGCGTTTCTTTTGAGTTCGTAAAGTACTGTTAATTTCAGTAATTTCATTGCAAAATGTAGGAATTTGTTTAATCCTTGTTTTAATTGTTAATTAAATGGGTAGGGATTAACAAATTTAAAAGTCAAAAAATAGAAAGGAAAAACTTGGTTAGGGTAAAATGGTAAAAGCGGAAATTTGTAGTAAAAACCCTAGACAGGAAAGTAAAACTAAAGTTAAAAGATGCATGTTTCCACAGGATGGCCCCAAAACAGAAGAAAGATATAGGGGGCAAGGTGAAAAAAGAGAGGAAACCATGAAAAGAGATAGAGAAAGAAGAATTGCCATTGCACAGAGGTTATCCATCTCTAATCAGTACGAGTGTAGTTGGTACGAATACAAATATAGGAAATTATGATTCAGAGGTTGTGTTAAAGAAAATTACTACTGCGGATGCTTCTCCAGATATGGAATGTATCTGGGAGAGTGGATTATATAGGGATGCAGGTTTCCCACTGGCTATGGAGGCCAGGGATTTGTGTTTAGACTGTGTGACTTTATATGATCCAGCCACCAGGAAGATCATGTTGTATGACAGAGTTATTGCTAATTTAACCACAGAGGGCATTGCCAAGACATTTGGATTGGAAATTAATGAGAAAATGAGAGATATTGATATTGATCAATATAATGAAGACTTTCATACAAATGAAAGAGATTTTAAAGGTAAAGTATTCCATAGCTGGTATAACCTAGAAAATAAACCCAAGGCTATAGCCAGGGTACACAAGAACTTGATGAGGATATACTTCAAAGACGAGATTTATTTTGATGATCACAATGCTGAGTAGGTTGGTTGGACTGAGAGATGGCACCAAATGTGAACCATGGATGTTCATTGTTATTGAGTTCATAAGAGCAAGAGAAAAGGAACAAGGACAAATCCATTGGGCCAAAGCAATAAGCACAACTATTTGGAAGCAGGCCATGCTGAGAAAACAAAAGATGATGCCCTTTTATTTGTCTTCCTATGTGTTCTATTCATGTGCAGCATAAATTAGACCACATATACATGGAATAGAAAGGGTTGGTGCCCTAGGAAATGGTCATGATCAGAAATTAGTGTATGAACACTATCCTGACCTACAAGAGGAAAATGCATTGAAGAGTTTTGCTTTAGTCAATGATGTCTTTTATACTTACATGGTAAGAGTTTTGAGAGAGGAACTTGACAAAAGATTGTCTACAAGTACAGAAGATGCAATTGGATTGTATAGTTCTTGGTTCATACACTTTGAACAGTTTACTTATATCAGGACCGAGGGATTTGAAGGAAAACCTTTTATGCTGCCTCAGTATCCTCCTGATAAATTGATTATGTTGGAATTTTCAAGGCAAAACTTGAATGTATTTAAGATGTATAAAAATAAGTTCACTAGAGGGAATCTGAAGTTGCCTTGGGCTATTGGTAGATACTCTTGTTATAGTGAAGAGATTGTAGGATATTCAGAGCAAGAACTAAGATATTATGGCTTTCAGGAATTTGATTTAGCCAGGAGATTTGATCCTTTCCATAGGATCCAGAACTTTGTTGGTAAAAAGTATAAGCATCAGATACACATTGTTTTTGGGCTGATTGGAAAGATGATAGGGAAGTGAGGAAAAGAGCTCATAAAAGATTAACTATTGAGCAAATGAAGTCTATAGGTGACATATATGTCCCCCCAGAGGTTCAGGATGATGATAAACGGTTACATCATAGTTATACAAAGGCAAGGTTGGCTCCTATTACAAAGCCTGATTGGTCAGAGCCCTGGAACACATCTCTGGACATATTGTCCAAGCCAGTGATATTATTTTCAAAAACATGGCTAAAAGACAAAATTGAGGAACTTAAGGCTAAAGGAAAAGAGAACACCTATCCAAAGAAAGGAAGAAAAAGAAAAGAAGAGCCTAGTGAAGATCTGCAATACTTTTATGAGAAGAAAAGGAAGATTGTAGAGGCCAAGATTGTTGAAAAAGATAAAAATGCTACTTTAATGCACCCATATGCATTAGGAATAATAGTAGTAGTAGCATCAGATACTCTTGTAGATGCAAGGTTAATAAGTCATGAAATTAGTGCAGAAGAAGCACATACTGCCAAGGAAGTGGTAGGACAATGAATTAGAAAAGCAATACTAATAAGTTTGTCAAAGGGTGAAACTTCTAAACCAGGTGGTATAATTGGAGCATAGGAAGTAGGTACAAAATTGAATAATATACCTAGTGCCTCCACATCCTTAGAACAAAGACAAACATTTGTGCAACTGAAGATAGAGTCTGCTATAGAAATGCAGCAAGAGTCAGAAACTCACAAAGCCAAACAAACTATTGAGATTGTGCACATTGTAAGTGACAGTAGTGAAGATGAGGAAACAAGAATTTATGTACGAAGAGAGATTGAAATAGAGGAAGATTCTAGTGATTTCCTAAGTGAAGAAGAAGAACCAAGCACTCAAGCTGAAATGGAGATTGAGCAAAGCTCAGAATATGAAGAGGAGAAGGTACAGGAAGAAACAAGATCAGTGGATCCATTTGGTACCTTAGTCCCTCCAGAAATCAATAAATATGTGCAAGAAAAGGCACATAAAATTGAAGAATCTAAGAAAGAAGAGACACCTAAAGAGATAATCACAGAAATGCATGCTTCAGCAGAAAAAGAAACAAAAGATGATACCTCAGGTGTGGATGCCTTAAATATGCTAAATATGTATGATGAGCAAAGTGAAGAAGAAAGAAATACAGAAAGCATATAAGAACAAGAAAAGGAAACAAAAGAAGATGATACAAAGGTAAATTCCCCTGTACATACAGAGCAGGTATAGACAGAAGATACAGACAAAATAGAAGATGAAGCCAAGAGACCTAAAGATGAAGAAGAAACTGAAAAGGTTAATGAAAATAAATATGAGGAACCAGCAGAAGATAGGAACATGCCAAATGTAGAGCAACTACATGCAGAAGAGGATCAGAAAAAAGAGCCATCAAAAGAAGGTCCTGAAGAAGAGAATGATGCTGGAGGAGATACTCAAATAAAAGAGAAGGAAAATGAAGGTGAATCAAAAGAATAGGAAAATGATCCCATGGAACAAGAGGCACCTCAGCAGCAACAACAAGAAGAACAACAAGAAGAACAACAAGGATAGCAGCAGGAATAGGAGCAATAGGAAGAAATAGAAACAGAGAAGCCTCGAGAGGAGGTAATTGATGAAGATAAGACTATAGAAGGTACAAAAGAAATTCCTGCATGGTTAGGAGGAGAGATAAGAAAGGAGAAAAAAGAAGTATAGGTAGTAGCAATTGACATCAAGAGTTTGTTCAGTGAGAAGACACCAAGGAAAGAAAAGAGAAAGGCTAGGACAATGTTTGCTATACAAAGAGGTCCAAATGGATCTAGAATGTCAAATCTAGCCATACCACAGAAAGAAAAGGCAGAAGGTGAAATAGACTTAGAAGAGTATAAGATAATAAATTTTGACCTGAGACATACTACCAGGGAACATCATATTAATGAATGGGAGGATATGCACCAAGTGACAATAGAGATGCTGAGAAAAGACAAAGATAAACAAGAATACTTAAAAGGACACAGTGTCCAACTTCAACAATTTATTAAAGGGATATTTGATCCCAATAGCATAGTCCCAGAATTGCCTAATGACATAGCAGTGGTATCCAAAGAAGAAATAAGGGATATGGAAAATAAAAGGCTCAAGGCTAATATTTCTGATGAATGGTTTAGAGATTTTATACATGAAGGTGAGTAGATAATAAAGTAGGATGTGAAAGGCTGGGAGGCAGTTGCAAAAGAAAAGAATAAGTGCAATATACTTGTACACAATTGTCAATTTAGAAGGGAAGACTGCAGGTCTGAGCTGGCACAGCTGACAGAGATAGAAAAAAGAATAGAAGAGTTGATTAATGAAGGAGTAATTACCCCTTCACTGGAAAATCAAGTGCTACAGACAAGATTAGAGCTTAATTTTGAGGAAGATAACCTCAGAAAATGCATAACAGTTGTCCAAGATTTAGAAGAGAAAGCAGATGAAATGATTAGACTACACAAGAAGATAATAGAGAAACTTTTAGAGCATGAATGTATGGAAGTGCCAACATATGGAGAGGAAAGGGCCTTAACAGAGTTTAATGCCATTTGCACACTATGCATAGAGAATCCTGATGCGAATCTCAGCAAACAGATGATGGATACATTAGTGGAAGAAAGCACTAAAATAAAAAAAAAAAGTATAAGAAGAGAAGAGAAGGCTCAGAGAACAGAGAGAAGAAGTTGAGGGAAGGAGTTTTGATGTAGGAATACATATGGGCAAAGAGTCCAGGAGGGGACCGCACCTTTGTAGAAGGTGTAATCAATAATTTCAAAATATATTTGAAAGAATGAGAAGACAAAAGGCGAGCAATGGTTTTAAAGGAATAGAAGTCAAACAAAGAGTATCAACGAGAGGAAGTCAATGAAGAAGGGGAATCTTATTTTTGACAGATTCCAAAAGCATCCTTTGAGGAGGGAAAGATGCCATTTATATATTTTGACAGACGGTTGGAGATGAATTTAGACCATTGATTGATAATAGAAGGATCTCAACCATAGATGGAGTTGTTGTCGTAGCAATGAGAAGTTCAAAATATATATAAGGAACTTTTCTACCTATACATTAGGGGACACAGGGATTTTTAGAAAATAGTTAGCAATTGTAATTTGTTCAAAAGATTTTAGTAGAAGGAGTATTGTAGTTTAGAGGAGGTTGCCTGTGTCTGCACTAAGGAACGCATGGAATGTCCAGCTTTCTTATTGTATCTGTAAAGCATTGTAAGTTTTTTTATGAATTTGATTAATGAAGCTAAGAGTCATTCATACATTGTAAATCATATATGACTGTGTTTTGAATATAAATGATTCTGAAATTCTGTGTCTATATTCAGAGTGTCTTCTGGCTCTTCTTTGTATTTGAAATAATATCTCTTAAAGATCACAATCTTGAATGCATGTTCGTAAAAATACTGAGGGCATTCGCATTTAATGATTTAGTCTACTGATTTGATCAGGTTTACTATGCTTCTTATAACGTACATAATAGAACATTTAGATCCTGTAGAACAATTTGAAATATCTAGCTTAAATGTAAAATCTGAAGGAGATTGTCTGATATTTGAAAGAAATATGAATAATTGAGTTGATATTTGACAATTTTCATAATATTTGAAAGGAAAAGCTTGTGTTAATATAAATCATACAAAGCTTTTGTGATACAATAACAAATTTATGCAAAGGGATAGATAATTTGTTGATATTTGCACCAATTTGCATAATTCAAGTGTAGTGAGTCATAAGTCACTTTAAATCAAGTAAGGCCCCTTGCATATTACAGCTTCATATTAACCTACTGAATTGGTCACAAGGTCAAGACCTGACCATATGAAAACTTGGGATTAAGTAATCTTAATTGATTTCTTCATATCTTTCAAGATAGTTAGGTTCATTTTATGAATTTTAACTTTTGTTATGAATGTGTAAAAATAATCATTAATAGGACCTAAACAAACCCAGTTCCCAAAATGCTTTCCTTTGCCCAAAAAAATCTATCAAAATTCCTAGTGTCTACCAAAAACCCTCATTAGATATGATCTATTCTATTTGTGTTTTATTTCCTTAGAAAATTTTTCAATTTGGGCCCTTTGTTGGCAAAAGTTTTGGTTCGCGAACCTAGAGCTTTCTCGGTTTGAGAGTTCAGCGATTTGCTAGTTTACCAACAAAGAGGCAAGGGGAAAAGTTTAAAGAAGGAGGAAAAGGAATTAAAGTGGTGATTGTTGTGATGTTCACAACACGCCCCATTTTGCCCCTTAGCAAAATGAGGACCCCCTGCTATTGCTTTGTTTTTTTCTGCTTCTGCTTGTGTTGTTCTGTTTGGTGGTAGAGGGAAAAGGGGAGTCAAATTTGCAAACCTTGTTAAAAATATAGAAAATTGCATTTTTCAATACCAATGCATGATGTGGATGGATTCCTTGTGAAAAATGAGCCAGAGTTACTTTTTAAACTGCCTTAAAATTCATCATATTTTGCAAGTTATGATCAATTTGGTAAAATATACTATCATGTTTTGCATGATAACCAGTTAGTTGTTTGCCTTTTTCCTTGATTGGCACTCATTTGAAATTTTGAAATATTCGTACTTAATGGTTTTGGGTTGAAGGGAATTTTGTCTGGGTTCCACTCTGTATCTCACATTTGTCTGTTTGGTAGGAAGTGCATAGGCGCACTTTGTTACCTTTTGGGTCGCCATTATTTATTCATTGGCAAAGTTCTTAAGGTTTGAACCATCCGCTTGAACCTTATTCTCAAAGGTTCAATGGTTCAATGGTTCAGGGTTCAATGGTTTGATATATCCAAAAGTGTCTCAAAGGGCAAGCTGTTGTTTTGTATAACATCGTTGAACCGCTGTGTTGAACCATCCGCTCGTACTCTATAGTGGGGTTCAATGGTTCAAGTTCAAGGCTTTGGTGATGGGTGGGAAAGACAGGAAGATGGCGAAGAGGCCATCCATGTAACAAATGCAGTCGGCGGTGTTTTAAATTGTCACCCTGAGGGGGTGTCTCTCGCCGATGATATTGTCATCGGCATAACATTCAGTGTCGGTCGAGTTTCAAATGGTCACCCTGAAACATGTGGTCTCGCCAATGGTATGCCATCGGCATAACTTGCATTATCGGCAGTATTTGGTTATGTCCTGGTGATGGGCATGCTCATGCTGATGGAAGAAGGAGGAAACATATTAGGAGGACTCATGCCGATACAATGCTCATCGGCAAAACGGATAACTATCGGAGCAAGGTTTAAGGCCTTCGCCGATATGAGAGATCTCGCCGATAAGGTGATCAATGAAAGGGGAAATTGGCAGGAGTCATGCTGATAGTGGCGGCATCGATGAGACAAAGGTCATCGGTGGAGGAGGTTCGGGACTCGCCGATAGTATAGTGTCAGCCTGATGAGAAAGAAAATGCAAGCCGATAGGGCTATATCGGTAGGACTCTCACCGATGGAAGGAAACAAAAGGATGAGCAAGCGAGAAAGGCCATCAGCCAAACAACAAACACCGACCAATCGATTTTTGGACACACCGATGGATAGTTTCATGGTGATGGGCAGGAAATGGAAAGCGATGGAATTTTTAACGCATTTTTGGCACCCATAGCATTTTTCTGGTCAACGATAGTTGACCCATGACATTTTGAGCGTCTGTGTGCATTTTGAACGCGGTTTCTGCTGATTTTGGACCTGATTCCCACATTTTTTCACACGGTCACCTTGATTTAAACAGATATTTTAGTTTCCCACTATTCATTTGATAAATGTGATACTTATTGCTTGTCTTGTTTTGCAGGCTTGCAGTTGAGGAAGTAGCTAGAACTTGATCACAGTGACATCACGGAGGAAATTTGATCTCAGGAGCAGGAAAATAAAGATCAAGTGCGAAGAAGTCAAAAGGGGCTACCCAATGGAGGATAAAGTTGCAGCTGAGAACATTACTACAGCAGACAAACATAAGTTATTGCTGAGCCACCAGAGCTTCTCAGAAGGGGCAATATTTCACCCAGATTTGACACTGCTCAGAGATATTTTGGAGAATTGGTTCACCTACATTTACTACTGTAATTAGGGGTTTGAACCAGGAGTTTAGTTAGGTTTTACTGTAGTGAGGACAATCAGAAAGTCTTTATATTGTGCCTCTCTGCACTATAATACTTTACACAGGGGCTACATGGAGATTTGTAGCAGCAGGAGTTTGTAGAAGTAACATTTAGAATAGAGGGACCTTTTAGTTTAGAAGTAGAAGAAAGAGGTCACCTGTGTCTACAGTAAGGTGTGTGTTGAATGTCTGGCTTACTTATTGTATCTGTAAAGCTTGTAAGTTCTCTGTAGTTTGATCAATGAAACTAAGAGTCATTCCAACATTGTAAATCATGTATGACTGTTTGTTTCTAATACAATAGAATCTAGAGTTCTACATCTATCTTCTGAGTGTTCTCCTACTCTTCTTTGTGTTTTGAAATATTTTCTTTGAGAGCTTGCAATTTTAAATGTATGTTTGTGAAAATGCTCAGAACTTGCATTTAAGGTTTTTACCGTGGATTTGATCAAATTACTGTAGGATTTACATAGTGTATAACAGAACAATTAGATCCTTTGGTAGAGTAAATGAGGTGTAGATTAGATCTTTCTAACTTTTCCCAACCCATCTGAAATATCTAGCTAAAAACCTAGAAATCTAAAGAAAGTTGTCTCAAATTTAAAGAAGCATGCACAACAGAGTTAAAGGTAGACAGTTTTCATAAGTATATAAAGGAGAAAGCTACAATAATTCAAGAAAACCATCTAAAATGTGTAGCACAGCAACACTTATGCAAATGAACAAAATACTTGTTGATATCTATGACCTTTTGCATAATCTTAGTCCAGTAAACCACAAAGAAACCCTAAACTACGTAAGGCCCCTTGAACATTACAGCTTCACATTGACCAACTGAATTTGACCAACAGTACCATTGTAGACTTGGGATTAATTGAATCTTAAGTGATTCTTTCTTATCTTTCAAGTATAGTTTCATTTCATTATATGTGAATTTTAACTTATTGTTATGATTGCATCAAAACAATCACCAACAGTTTTCTAGTGCTAGAAGGAGGGCCCTCCTGAGTTAGAGTTTGTTTCAAACTGGCTAATAATAGTAATAGAGTGACTAGGTCTAAATCTAGCTCAGGAGATATATTTGTGCAACTACCTGATATAAGGTGAAGTAAAAACCCTTTAATTTGGAATCCAAAAATATCACAAGTAGGAAGTTCATCTGGAACACCTCCTGGGTCACCTTTTAACATCCGTAGTATTGTGAGTCGTAACAGATCACTGTTCATATCTTTAAATCTTGGTTCAGGCACTCCTAGAGGTCTCAATCCTCCTGTAAATCCTAATCCACCAATCAATCCAGGTATTCCTACAAGTTCAGGTCAAGCTCAAACACCTGCAATGGCTTATTTCAATGTCAATTCTCCTATATTCTTCAACGATTATCACGAGATGCCCAAAAATCTAGAAAAGATATGTCCCAAATACTAGTTGCATCAGGATCTAGAAGATCATATTAGAATATTTAAGGAAGCATGTTTTAGGGCTATGTTAGAGCACGAGGATGTTGTGTGTAGATTGTTTCCCTACACCTTTAATGAACAAGCCTCTAGCTGGTATGTAATCTTACCGAACGGTTACATTTCTTCCTGGTCACTTATGGAAGAAGCATTTCTGTCAAGATTTAGAGGACCCATTGACCCTTGTGCTTTGTGTCACAAATTGGCTGCTATAAAACGAGGTGAGGGAGACCTGATTGATAATTTCAATGATAGATTTCAAAAGGCCTATTCTAGGCTGGTAGCCCCTTATATAGTAGATGATGGTCACTTGTTGGCTATGTACTATGCTTCCTTGGATCCTTTAACTACCATGTTTGTCAAAAAAAAACCTGACATAGATTCAATATCCAAAGCCTATAAAGAGGCAGCCTCAATGAACCAAGAGATGAGGCATACAACTTATAGCCCATTTGTTAATGGAGGAAATTTTGGGGTGCAAAATCAAGCACAACCATGGAATGGAGCCCCTATACAGCACACTCCACTATTAAATCCGGTTCCTCCTTACACACCTATGTATAGTCCTACCCCAATTCAAGCTATAACTCCTTACACGGCTAGCACTTCCAATAACAGTCAAAATAATGGTCAGCCTTTCTTCCAACCTCCTGGGGATACAACTGTGGCAAAAGCACAAGAGGATAGGGAAGAAAACAAAGAGATCACTGCACATTTGAAAAGGTTAACCACCAAAGTGACACAACTAAGAAACGAGAACCTCTATGGAAGAGGCAACCAAAACTGCAGTCAACATCAAAATCACAACCAAGGCCAAAATTAGAACTATAGTTTCAATCAAAATCCGTAGTACAATCAGAACCAAAACTATAATCAGCATCAAGGCCCCAACTAGGGGCAACCAATGCAAAATAGAGGGCCAGTGATAGATAATAGGACTTGGGGCAATAATAATAGAAATCAGAATCAACCTAGGCCACCCAAAACATGGAACACTGGGCCCAACAACGGTACTTTATCTTCTCCTTTTGAGAATATAGATAATCATGATGCAAAATAGACGGCTAGCATACAAATGGCCAGTACAACACCCAAAAATTGGTGCAGATTTCACAATACCAATGCCCATGCTAAGCACGACTGTCCATAGTTCCACTTAGCAGCCAGCATTTTTAATATAGATGTGCAGCCTCCTAGCTCTGAATTTCTCATTCCCAAGGGTAATGAGGTAGTACCCTCAGGATATGACACAGCATTAGTCTTAGAAACGTTTACCTTTGCAACTGCAGAAGAGAAAGAGGATGAATTGCTAGAGGATGGACCATACTGTTGTGAAAATCTTTATCCTAAATCAGCGTTTGTGTTAAATACTTTTTAGTTTCCCTTTGAATCTGAAAACGAGATATTAAATGAAATAGAAGAGGTGCAGGCCTTTCAACAGACAAATAAAAACCACACCTACAATTTGAGGAACAACCCTAGGCCAGGAGGACCTTTTACCACTTCCATTCCTCTGAATAACTTCAATACACCCCCAGATCAGAATGCTAGCAACAATCCTGCCATACTTAAAGCTAATCAACACACAGATAATGGAACAATAGTACAAAAGGATCAAACAAGTAAAACTGAAACAATAGAGACAACAAGATTAATGAGTTACTTGTCAGAGGAAATAAAGAAAATTAAGGTCAGCATACCCCTAAATGAATTATTGAAGACCCCAGGGATCAGAAATGTTTTTATAAAATCTCTGGATACATCCATGACAGATGATGTGTCTGCTGATATAACTATTCCTAATAGAGATTCACCACCTAAAGAGAAAAATAAGAAAGTTGAGCAGCCTTCCAGTATAAATGTAGTAATACATACGGATAAGAGGGATATTCCCCCTTTCTTGTTAACTATTAGATTATGTGGGAAGAATATACACAATTGCATGGTAGATTCTGGTGCCTCAGCCAATGTGATGCCCTTAGGAATATGTGAGACTCTCGAGCTGACCCCCACCAAATCTGCCAAGGTTGTCACACAATTAGATAAGACTAAGGTTAGCGTGATAGGAGAACTCAAGAACATTCAAATGCAATTAGCCTCAAACCCTAGGGTAAGCCAAATCATTGATATTCAAGTAGTGGATATACCCGTAAATTATGGAGTGTTGCTGAGTAGGGATTGGTCCAAGACATTAAACGGATATATGGCCACTGATTTTTCACATATGTGGCTACCTTGGAGAGGTGTCCCAAACCAGATCAGAATAGAGGCAGAGCCCAGAATGAAACATATGATAACAGAGTATAATCAAACTAATGAAATATTATATGCTGCTGTTGAACCAGGTGTGTATAGAATTACCAACCATGGGGTGCAGATTGAAGAGATCATGATGTTAAACATTAGGACAAAATGTGTCAGCAATAGGACAGCATTATTCATTGAGTTTGATGGAAATTCTTCATATGAAGAAAACAATGCAATAGGTAAATTTGGTCATGCCATTAGACAAGAGGTGAAAGAGTGCGTTAAACACAATCTGCCGGTCCAATGTAAATTATATAAAAACAGGTGTAGAGTCCATGATAGGCAACATTCTGAGGAGAGTTGTGAAATATGCAAAGACATCATTGAATATGAATACAAAAAATGCATAGGGAAGGTAGAGTTACAAGAGGAAAATGAGAATCCTAGTCCAACATAGAAATATGCTCAGGATGATATAGATGCCTTGATTCTAGATTTAGGAGAAGAAATAAAGGAAAAGGATGATTGTCTTTCTGATTTAACAGATGGAAATACACATATACAAGTTAACCAAACAAAAAAAAACATGAATAAACAGGATGAAACCCCACATGCAATAAAAGAGACAATGCATGCTAAGATAAAAGGTCAGAAAAGTAAAGATGGCATGTGGACGTTAAAATGTGATGGGTCCAAATCAAAATAGGGCACAGGTGCAGGTGTTGAACTCATAAATCCTCAAGGTAAATCACATCTGGCAGCATATAGATTACAATTCTCCTGTACTAACAATATTGCTGAATATGAGGCCCTAATTTTAGGACTTGTCATGGCCATCAAGAAAAGGGTGAAAACAATCAGAGTATTTTCAGACTCTAAATTAGTAGTTAGAAAAGTGAGGAAACTATATGCCTACAATTACAAAAAAATGATTGGTTATAGACATAGAGTATGGGGTTTAATAGATTCGTTTGATGCTTTTAACATAGAGCACATCCCCAGAGAGCTGAACCATAGGCCGGATGCGTTAGTAGTTGCTGCTAGTACATTAGAACCATTGGCACTGTCAGGATTGAGATGATTTGCTGTTGAGCTAGTTAACGTGCCCAGTATACCAAACAACATTACACACTTTCAGGTATTTGGAGGGGACTAGCAAATTATTGATTTTCTAACTTGTAATGAGGCATTCGAGGCTCAAATCATTGATGAACAAGAAAGGCCTGAAGTAACATGGGACGAAAAGGATATAATCAACTTGAGGAGTAACTTCTTACCAAAAGGAGTAATTGAATTAGAACATATCTTTGACTTCGATGGAGTAATGAGACAGAAAGACTTGCCCAAAACAAAAGGGGGTAAGTGTGATTTACATAACTTAGGGATAGAGCAAAATCCACAAAATGTACTAATTGGGAAGGCTTGCTCTGAGAAAATTAGAAAAGAGGTTTTAGATGTTCTGAAAGAATATAAACATGTCATAGCATGTACGTATGAAGACTTGAAAAAAATTGATGAGTCCATCATAACTCACGTAATACCTTTGAGAAAAGAGGTTAAACCATTTAGGCAGAAACAAAGGCATGTGAATGCCATTCTAGAGCTTTTAATCTTTGAGGAAGTTAAAAAATTGCTGTCTGCTGGAATAATTTTCCCAGTCAGACATTCTGTCTGGGTAGCTAACTTAATACCAGTGAGGAATAAAAATGGAGACATCAGGTTATGCATAGACTTTAGAAATTTAAACAAAGCATCTGAAAAGGATAATTATCCTTTGCCTTTGATAGACGAAGTGTTGCAAGCAGTAAACAGGGCAAAGATGATGTCTTTTTTAGATGGTTTTTTAGGTTATAACCAGGTCTTAATTAATAGAGAAGATAGACTAAAAACGACCTTCACTTGCAAATGGGGAAATTATGCATATAGAAGAATGCCATTTGGTCTGATCAATGCAGGTGCTACTTTTTAGAGAGCCATGGACATTGCATTCCATGGATTATCAGGTAAGTGCATTGTTGTGTATATGGATGATTTAACTGTGTATTCCAAGGGTACATCCACTCACGTTGAAGATTTCAGGAAAATACTCAAGTGATGTGAAAGGTATGGGATTTCCCTTAATCCTAAGAAATGTATATTTGGCGTAACTGAAGGTAAATTATTAAGCCATGTTATTTCTGAAAATGGAATTTCAATTGATCTGGATAGAATAGAATCCATAAAAAATTTGCAAATACAAAACAGTAGGAAAGAGTTGAAATCATTTTTTGGCAAAATTAACTTTGTTCAGAAGTTTATAACAGGTTTTGCAGAGATCGTGCAGCCATTAAATGCCATGTTGAAGAAGGATGTGCAGATGAAATGGACGCCAGTGGCCAGAGCCGCATTTGAAGATATCAAGGAGGCAATTTCTAATGCCCCTGTATTGGCAAGTCCAGACTACACAAGCCCGTTTTACATCTACTCCTTTGCATCTTCCCATTCAGTCGCGGCTGCCTTGACACAGAAAGGTGAAAATAATGAAGAGAGGCCCATAGCATTTATGAGTGTGCCTCTGAAGGATGCACAGCTGAGGTATCTAGACATCGAGAGGCAGGCATTTGCATTAGTAAAGGCTATGAAAAAATTTAGACACTACATTCTGCGTAGCTAGATCAAAGCCATAGTACCAGACGCAGCAGTAAAAATGTTGCTGATGCATAACGAACCTGGAGAAAAAAGAGCCAAGTGGATCACCACGCTGCAGGAGTTCGACGTGGAAATCATTCCCATGAAGCTGGTCAGAGGGCAGGCATTGGTGCAAACAATAGCAAATATGGATCCCGATTTGATAAAACAACAGTATGTATTGAATTCCCAGAGTGCATTAGGCTGGTATGATGATTTAAGCACCTTCTTGATAGCTAGAAAGTACCCAAATAGGATGAAATCTTCTCAGAGGAGAGCTTTGAAGATTAAAGCACAAAATTATACGGCACAAGGAGGTCTTCTATTCAGGAAGAACCATGATGGAATTTATCTAAGATGCATAAACAGAGTTGAAGCTAATAAAGTGTTGACAGAACTACATGACAAGTATGGAACTGGCCATGGTTCCCATCTAGCTACAACACACAAAATACTGAGGGTGGGCTATTACTGGCCCACGATGTTCAAAGACACTAAGAGTCATATCAAAAGTTGCCACACCTGCCAGACTGCAGTGGATAAAGGGAGAAATCAGGCCAATCCACTACAACCTGTGATTGAATCCAGACCGTTTGCACAGTGGGGCTTGGATTTTATTGGAGTCATCAATCCCCCATCTTCTGCAAGACACAAATTTATACTGATAGTAATAGACTATTGTACAAGGTGGACTGAGGCCACCTGCTGCAAATTTTCCACAACTGAGGTAGTTATCAAGTTTCTTGAAGAAAACATCATCACTAGGTTTGGAACTCCCTATTCATTGGTATGTGATAATGGCCCCGCTTTCTCTTCTTTAAAGTTTTCTAAATGGGCATTTGAATACGGGATCATTTTAAGGTTTTCTTCTAATTATTACCCTCAAGGTAATGCACTGGCTAAATCAATGAACAAAATTTTATTAGACATAATCAAGAGGTTAATTGCAAAGAGTCCTAGAGAGTGGAATACCCTGTTAAGATATGCATTATGGGTAGATAGGACCAAGTTTAAAATAGCTTTAGGTAGCACACCTTATCATTTAGTTTATGGGACTGATCCCATACTTCTAGTAAATCTGAGAATACCAACCTGGAAGTTTGCCAATGAGTATCTAGGCTTTGATAACCATAGGGAAGCCAGAATAGTGCAAATGTTACAACTAGATGAGAAAAGAGGTCAAGCCATCGAGAAGTTTGCCAAACACCAAGCAGTTGTTAAGAGGTGGTTTGATAAAAGGGCAAGAGTCAAAACATTTAGGATATCAGACTTAGTGCTGTGCTGGGACAAAGCACATGAAAAGAAAGGAAGCCATGGAAAATTCGATAAATTATGGCTGGGTCCATTACAAGTCTCAGAAATAATAGGAGATAACACATTCAGACTTAAGACCTTGACTGGAGAAGATGTGCCATTACCAATTAACGACCAACATTTGAAACACTACTTCCAAGCCTAAGGTAAAGGGCAGTCCATTTTGGTGTAAAGTGCTGTAAGTAATGTATAGTTCTTCTTTTGCTATTTTCTTTTTTGGGTTGGCTATTTGTATAGTTTGTCTTCTGTTTCTTTCTGTTTGTACAGTTTTTCTGCTTTTTTTGCTTTTGTACAGCCTGTTTGTTTGGTTTGTTTGTTGTCTCCTCAGTAGGGATCTTTATTTTACTTTAGAGTATTAAGGAGCAAACTAGCAACCATTCAAAACAATATAAAATTTAGGATATTCAAGTTAATCATTTGCAGTTTACATATAACTTGTTACTGTCATGAATATAGAGAGTTATTTATCTTCTGAAATTTCGTATTCAATAAATGTGATTGAGAATTCGAAGCAAGTTTCTCACGATGACACACCTAAAATCCTTGGGTTTGTTGAACTTACCAGTGTAGATATTAGGTGAAAAGTCTAAGGTTACCCTTGCTACCATTACAATTCTCAGCTTAATTTCAGCAAGTGTCCACTCCTTGCTTCATGAAGTTACAAATTGCTATATCTTGTGAAATCTTTCAAAATCAGAAAATATAAAATATATAAAAAATAAATAAATAAAGTAGATTATACTAAAAATCTAGATTAAGCCATCTAAGTAACTCTACCGGGGCTATAGACGCTCGCTGGCAATGGGGCTCTACTTAGGAGAATTGTAACGATAACCTTGCCGTGGCTATGAACGCTCGCCGGCAGCAAGGCTCTATCCAATCGGCTATGAGGGAATATCCTCACCTACGTAGGCTAATGTCAGTCACTGGTTTGTTCAACCAATCTTCAAGATGAGGATAATTAATCATGTGCACATAATTAAACTTAAAATAGAAGTTCATGCACCCTTATTGAATACCTTAAGTCTCAAGCTGAATAAGTAATTTGCAGGAAGGATAGTCGGAAGTTATTATTTTATTTCACCTAGTTTTCTTGAACACTTTGAATTTAATTGTTTTGTTTGGTTGCTAGTTGTTGTGATGTTCACAACACGCCCCATTTTGCCCCTTAGCAAAATGAGGACCCCCTGCTGTTGCTTTTTTTTTGCTTCTGCTTGTGTTGTTCTGTTTGGTGGTAGAGGGAAAAAGGGGAGTCAAATTTGCAAACCTTGTTAAAAATATAGAAAATTGCATTTTTCAGTACCAATGCATGATGTGGTTGGATTCCTTGTGGAAAATGAGCCAGAGTTGCTTTTTGAACCACCTTAAAATTCATCATATTTTGCAAGTTATGATCAATTTGGTAAAATATACTATCAAGTTTTGCATGATAAGCAGTTAGTTGTTTGCCTTTTTCCTTGATTGGCACTCGTTTGAAATTTTAAAATATTCGTGCTTAGTGGTTTCGGGTTGAAGGGAATTTTGTCTGGGTTCCACTCTGTATCTCACATTTGTTTGTTTGGCAGGAAGTGCATCGGCGCACTTTGTTACCTTTTAGGTTGCCATTATTTATTCATTGGCAAAGTCCTTAAGGTTTGAACCATCTGCTTGAACCTTTTTCTCAAGGGTTCAATGGTTCAATGGTTCGGGGTTCAATGGTTCGATATATCCAAAAGTGTCTCAAAGGGCAAGCTGTTGTTTTGTATAACGTCATTGAACCGCCGCGTTGAACCATCCGCTCGTACTCTATAGTGGGGTTCAATGGTTCAAGTTCAAGGCTTTGGTGACGGGTGGGAAAGACAGGAAGATGGTGAAGAGGCCATCGGTGTAACAAATGCAGTTGGTAGTGTTTTAAATTGTCACCCCGAGGGGGTGTCTCTCGCCGATGATATTGTCATCGGCATAACATTTAGCGTCGGTCGAGTTTCAAATGGTCACCCCGAAACATGTGGTCTCGCCGATGGTATGCCATCGGCATAACTTGCACTGTTGGTAGTATTTGGTTATGCCCTGGTGATGGGCATTGTCATGCCGATGGAAGGAGGAAAGATATCGGGAGGACACACGCCGATACAATGCTCATCGGCGAAACGGATAACTATCGGAGCAAGGTTTAAGGCCTTCGCCGATAAAGCGATCAATGAAAGGGGAAATCGGCAGGAGTCACGCCGATAGTGGCGGCATCGATGAGACAAAGGTCATTGGCGGAGGAGGTTCGGGACTCGCCGATAGTATAGTGTCAGCCCGATGAGAAAGAAAATGCAAGTTGATAGGGCTATATCGGTAGGACTCTCACTCATGGAAGGAAACAAAAGGATGAGCAAGTGAGAAAGGCCATCGGCCAAACAACAAACATCAGCCAATCGATTTTTGGAGACGCCGATGGACAGTTTCACGCTGATTGGCAGGAAATGGAAAGCAATGGAATTTTAAACGCATTTTTTGGCACCCGTAGCATTTTTCTGGTCAGCGATAGTTGACCCATGACATTTTGAGCATTTGTGTGCATTTTGAACGCGGTTTCTGCTGATTTTAGACCCAATTCCTGCATTTTTTTGCACGGTCACCTTGATTTAAACAGATATTTTAGTTTCCTTCTATTCATTTGATAAATGTGATACTTATTGCTTGTCTTGTTTTGTAGGCTTGCAGTTGAGGAAGTAGCTGGAACTTGATCACAGTGACATCACGGAGGAAATCTGATCTCAGGAGCAAGAAGATAAAGATCAAGTGCGAAGAAGTCAAAAGGGGCTACCCAATGGAGGACAAAGTTGCAGCTGAGAACATTACTGCAGCAGACAAACAGAAGTTATTGCTGAGCCGCCAGAGCTTCTCAGAAGGGGCAATTTTTCGCCTAGATTTGACACTGCTCAGAGATATTTTGGAGAACTGGTTCACCTGCATTTACTGCTGTAATCAGGGGTTTGAGCCAGGGGTTTAGTTAGGTTTTTACTGTAGTGAGGACAATCAGAAAGTCTTTATATTGTGCCTCTCTGCACTGTAATACTTTACACAGGGGCTACATGGAGATTTGTAGCAGCAGGAGTTTGTAGAAGTAACATTTAGAATAGAGGGACCTTTTAGTTTAGAAGTAGAAGAAGGAGGTCACCTGTGTCTGCAATAAGGTGTGCATGGAATATCTGGCTTCCTTACTATATCTGTAAAGCTTGTAAGTTCTCTGTAGTTTGATCAATGAAACTAAGAGTCATTCTAACATTCTAAATCATGTATGACTATTTGTTTCTAATACAATAGAATCTGGAGTTCTGCATCTATCTTCTGAGTGTTCTCCTGCTCTTCTTTGTGTTTTGAAATATTTTCTTTAAGAGCTTGCAATTTTAAATGTATGTTTGTGAAAATGTTCAAAACTTGCATTTAAGGTTTTTACCGTGGATTTGATCAAATTACTGTAGGATTTACATAGTGTATAACAGAACAATTAGATCCTTTGGTAGAGTAAATGAGGTGTAGATTAAATCTTTCTAACTTTTCCCAACCCATCTGAAATATCTAGCTGAAAACGTAGAAATCTAAAGAAAGTTGCCTCAAATTTGAAGAAGCATGCACAACAGAGTTAAAGGTAGACAGTTTTCATAAGTATATAAAGGAGAAATCTATAATAATTCAAGAAAAACATCTAAAATTTGCAGCACAGCAACACTTGTATGCAAATAAACAAAATACTTGTTGATATCTATGACCTTTTGCATAATCTTAGTCCAGTAAACCACAAAGAAACCCTAAACTATGTAAGGCCCCTTGAACATTACAGCTTCACATTGACCAATTGAATTTGACCAACAATACCATTGTAGACTTGGGATTAATTGAATCTTAAGTGATTCTTTCTTATCTTTCAAGTATAGTTTCAGTTCATTATATTTGAATTTTAACTTATTGTTATGATTGCATCAAAACAGTCACCAACAGTGATGTTTATCAACCAAGTGCTTGTTGGTGAAATTGGAGGTTCATGAACTTCCAAGTTCATCAATAGGAAGTTTTGCCGACAGAAGATTCGCTAACTGAAGAAAATGAAACAAAGGTGGTGATAAGGTGAAAATTTTCTAAGGTAGGAAGATATGTTTCTAAAGAAAAGATGAAAGGTGGGCAAGGTCTTTGTTGGGGAAACCTTGAGTTCCCGAACTCTTGGTTTTGCCGATAAGAAGTTCGCTGATAGGCTTTTTTACTGATAAAAGGAAAGAAGATGAAGGTCTTTTGTTGACGATGGGCTTGGTTCATGAATCAAAAGGTTCACCAACAAGTAGTTTGCCGACAGGGCGAAAGGTCGATAAAGGTAGAAGGAATAAAGGGCATCGAAGAAAAATGAAGAGAAGAATGAAGCAACTATTGGCTTGGTTCACCGACAACCAAATTTTCTGCTAGGTGAATTTGCCAACCAAGATAGATGGATAAAAAAGGAAAAGGGTAGAGAAAGGGGGAAGTTTACGAATGTCCAAATTGGCCGATAAGGCAAATAGAAAAGAAAGAAATGATTAAGGAAAGGATTTATTAGAAAACTAGAGGAAAATTGAACTTGCCAAATAGTTCAAGTTTATCAAAGTTCACCGATAAGGTGATTGGCCAACAAAGCAAAGAAAAAGGGAAGCTTCCTCCATGGTTAGTAAAAAGTGAAAATTGTCGATGAAGAGGAAGAAGATGGAAAAAGAGAAAAAAAGGATGAGTCGGTTAGTTCACCAAATTGAAAATTTTCTGATAAAACAAAAGGAAGTTGATAGAAAAAACAAGGCGACAGGTCCAAAGTTCATAAAAACATTTGACAATTCGCCTATAAAGTGAATATAAGAAGGAATTTGATGTGGCAAATGAGAATTTTGGGAAGAGGAAAGTTTGCCGACAAAGTGAATAAAAGAAGAAATGAAAGAATTTTGTGATAAGGAAAATATGCCAGTAAAGAAAGGATGGATGCCCAGCATACAAAAAGGTACTGTCATAGTTAAGGTGGCCCAAAAAATGAAAAATTGGACAACACGTTTTAGATTTAAAACATGCCATGATTGCAGGATTGTGCAGGCAGATTTCTACCCAAAATTTATGATTCTATAGAATAGTGCCATGTAGGTGGTTGACATAGTAAAATTCTTCAATTCATAGGCACACTTGGATAACAAATTGGATATGTCAGAGGTTGTACATGTTAGGAAAATGGTTAAAACCTTCCCTAATTATTGTTCCTGGTACAAAAAGAGTTCAAGCAATCTTCTTCTGACATTTTCAGTATTGTCAGGGTGTGGGCTTCCTTTGCAAATGTGTAGATTTTCTAACATTGCAATGGGCCTGACTTTAATGTGGCATGGGTTTCTTATTGATTGGTTTTCCATCACCCTAGGCTGCACAATATGAAAGGATTGCTATATATACATGATACAAAGATGTTTTCAGGGTTGGTCGCTGAACTAATTATCTGGTCTGGAAGCGCCTAAGGGGTATTTTCTGGCATCAAATCATGTTAATTTGGTATGTAAGTGAAGGGATGTATTCAACATAGTGTAGGAAGATTTTGTAAATCAGATATGAATGTAATGGAATGTCTCCACGAGAGTTTGTAATGATTTTGGAAAATGTATAATCACAGTTGTATATTTTCCCTTGCCACATTTGTTGGCACGATTGTAACAAAGGTTTGGAGGTGTGTGATAACATCCAAGTTAATACAAGGCTTTGTACTAGCCATTCTTTTGTTCCATATGAGTCATTCTAGTTCTCTTTTGGATTATTAAGTATGTTCATTACATGAAGATCTATTAGACTCATATATGTGAATATATGTCTAGTTTCATTGATCCTATGCTATGTTTTTTTTTTCCTCCCTATATTCTATGCCTCTATTGCCCAATACAGTAGGCACCAATCCATATTGGAGAGGGATCAATCACTCTTTTAAAACAAACAAATCATTCACCTGTGGTTTAAAAAAGCATCTCTCCTGTGCATGTACATTTGTACAGTTGAATCAACTATATAGGGGTTTTGTGACAGCTAATTGTTCTTAGTTTAGTGATAGTCTTTGGAACCAAGACAATGATTTGGGATTGGTTGTTCATATATTTTAGTTGTTCACCTAGTTTTGATGTTAATACCTACTTAGGTATACCCCTTTTATCTCCCTCTCATGCTGCATTATATGGTAAGTTCATTGTTCCTCTTTGTCATTACTTGCATTGTGAACCCTTTATCTTTGCATATTTGAAACTGTGAAGACGGTTTCATTTGTATTAGCTAGGTATGTGAAATACCTTATCATAAGGCACAACCACTCCTTGTAATGCATTCTGTAGCCTCACCTTTTGTAATTTGATGTAAAATGTGAAGTTTCTTTGTGCTTGACGTGAGGGTTTCATTTTTGTTGTCACAGAACCTTCCTTTCTCACACGGCCATACTTACACAGAAGTTTCTTTTACATTGTTTGACTATAAGTAAGAAGGAGACTCCCTTTTTAAACCTGATAAGGGTTTCATGTCTTGTCACACATACCTCTTTTCTTGTTACGACCATGTCTTCAATGCTTCATTTTGACTTGTTCAACTGTGAAAAAGAAAGAAAACCTTTTAGCCAACAAGGGTTTCATGTTTGGCTATGAAGACAAAAAATTCATTTATGGCCTTGTTTGGACAGTTTACAATACCATTTCTCTTTCTCTTAAATACTGCAAAATGTATTAGTTCTAAAAGTCGATGTGAGTGTTTGAAAGAAGAATGCAAAAGGAAGCATATGCCATGGCATTACTATGAATGTATCCGCACTTTTTCTCTTTACTGTGTAAACTCATATTTGAAAACTGAAGCAATATTTGTCCTTTTCTGAGCATAGAAACTTCTTTCTGTAGCATCATGGCATATGGTGTCACTTTTTCTCTCTCATGTTGTCATTGTTATTGTTCAAAAGAAGTGATGATAGAATGCACTATTCCTTCTCTATAGCTCTACTTGCTCTTTCTATGGACTTTGCACATGGAATGTATACTGTCACTTTTCAACTTTGAACTCCTCCACTATAGTAGCATACATGTCTCAATTATGTATTTTTTACTTGTCCATTCAGTGGACTGTAGCATCAAACTTTTCATATAAAATGATGATCTAGCTATCATGATATGTTGGCATTGTAACACATGAAGGCAACACTTACTTTTCTATATAAACTGTAACACATGAACCTCTATTGTTCTTCTTTCTGTATTGCATTATATGAGATGTCCTATAGGATATGATCAGGTCCACTGTATTTGCTGCCCAATTTTGGTAGATCACTTCTTACATGAAAACTTCATTTGAACTCTCTCTACCACAGATGCAACCATACACTTATTCATTTCCTTTGTCACAACATGACATCCTATAGCATAAGGATGATGATCATACCAATTAACTACTCCTTGTAACATGATATTCATACTCTATTAAAAACATGTAATGAAATGCTCCTTTTGATTCTCTTGGAGTTTGTCAAAGACAAAATGAGCCATCTGGATTGGCTATCTTGTATTTCCTGCTATAGATTTGCAATATTGTCCTGTGTCTTTTATAGATATGCAATGAATGAAACATGTGATAACACTTGTTCTGATACTCAACTTATCAATAGCAGAAAGTGAGGCATAAATGGATATATTTCATCATTTAAAAGACAACTTAAATTATTGAATTCTAAATCTGATTCTGTCACTCCACTTAAATGAGAAAGTATGAAGTTTGGCACTCACCTATTTTTGCAATTTTCTTGCTAATTTGTAATGAACACTCCAATTGGACCCGAGAATGTCATTTCATAATAGTTGGAGTAGTGTATAGGCTGTTATATGCATTGAATTTTGTCCTCCATCTATTTAGGTCATGTTCTTGGTTGCATTTCATACTTTGAAGTGAAATTATGGTCATGTCTTGAAATGGGACTGATGCATATGATTGTCTTGTTACTCTTTTAGCTTGTCATGTGAATGTTATAAATGATCCTCTTCTTCTATTCATCCCTTCTGAGATTAAGGGGCAGCAACATGCTAGGCTCAACCCTTCTGGGAGCCCATTTGATACCACATACTGAATGTCTTCAATTAGCTTCATGATTTGTCCTATACCTGCACATGAAACAAACAGATTAGATTAAAAAAATAATTTTCTTATGTTTTCTTCTCTTCAGTTCCTTCTGCATATGGATGCTCTTATTTAATCAATGCATTACAACTAAAATATTATGTCTTTCTTGATTGATGAAGGATTTTCATAACTGGAGCTTCTAACGAAACCTTCCTGCATTTTTTTCAAGTACATGCTAAGGTCAAGAGCGGGAACTAGAGGCTTCTATGAGATCAACCAAAACAAGGCAATGATGGCTATGTATTTCCCTCTTCTTCATTACATGCATAGTATTTTACTTGTATTTGCATGAGTTCAGCTATACGCCATAGCTTGTGTAGGACATCTGATATGTCTTAGTTTTCTGAAATGTGTTGAGACGTGGACTAGCTAGGACTCGAACCTAAGACCTTTCATTCGCTACTGGAGTGCTCTACCACTGAGCTACTAGCCCCTCTTGGATGAGTCCATCATTGGTCCGGGTGTGACTTATTTCAAACACCAACATCACCCTGAAGCCCTGGCTCTGATACCATGTTAAGGTTAGGGCAGATCAAAGCAATAAACACTAACAATTATATACAGATTAAATAACCCAAATATAACAGTGAGGAATTACACAAAAGAGATCAACATAAAAAGTTAATGCGGTTCACCCAATATGGGCTACATCCACAGAAACTCAGCCATCCAATGATTTTATTATCCATTACAAAACATATTACAATCTCGTGAATACATCACAAGATTGTAATATGTTTTGCACTGGATAATAAAATCATTGGATGGCTGAGTTTCTATGGATGTAGCTCATATTGGGTGAACCACGTTAACTTTCTGTGTTGATCTCTTTTGTGTAATTCCTCATGGTTATATTTGAGTTATTTAATTTGCATATAATTGTTAGTGTTTATTGCTTTGATCTGCCCTAACCCTAACAATCTGATATGTCTTAGTTTCATTGTTCTCTTATGTATTCAAAATTGTAAATGAACAATCACTGTGGTGAATGAATACTTATCTCTTTTACTGCTTTGCAATGCAATGAATGATTGAAACTTTTCTTTTTGAGATCTGAACAACTGAACTGCATTTGTCATAACAACTATGCAACTAGCACATAATAGAAATAAATCAAACCTCATTCAAAAATGATAAGTGATAAATCTATTCAACCAATTTTTGGGCTGGGGTCAAAAAATGTAACATTTTTGGTGACTTCTGCTATATGCTTGCCTACTAAGCATCTGACCAGTTACCTTGACATCCATTGGGCATAGAGTCATAAGCTATCCTTCCCAGAAACTCAGAAACCACTGTACTTCAGCTCTCCAACAGTTCAAACAGCAACATAAAACTGAAAACAACTCTACTGAAAGCAAACGAACAGGCCCTGATGGCCAAAACAAAATGCTGAAACAAATGTGCATGAGCACTTATTACTGCAAAACTACTCTACTATATATAAAAGAAAACTCTTATCCTCAAAGGCAATGCTTGAGGTGGATCCCATTAACTGGGATAGATAGCACCTCTCCACTCATCTTGGATAGCTGGAATGCATTATTTTCTTTGCACTCTGTGATAACATAAGGCCCATCCCAAATGGCATCAAATTTAGAATGCTTACCTGGTATGTTCCTTAGTTCATTCCACTTGAATACTAGATCTCCAACAATAAATCTCCTTAGTCTTGCTCTCTTATCAAATGCATTCTTCATTTGGGTTTGATGCATATCAAGCTTTCTTAAGGCCTCTTTTCTTGTCTCTTCCAGCTCCATGAGTTGAGCAAATATGATCACAAGAGGCTGCTCCTCTAGCTGTTCAAGCTCTTTAATAAAGGCCCATGTGGGCAATTCAATTGAAATAGGTAACCGAGCCTCTTTTCCATAAGTAAGCATATATGGGGAACAACTAGTAGCCCTCTTAGGTGTGATTATGTCAACCCATAGAGCTAACTTTAACATTTCATGCCAAGTCTTCTGATTGTCCTGAATAGTCTTCTTGATGATTCTTATCAGATTTTTTTGGTAGATTCAGCTTGCCCATTACCCTGTGGGTAATAGTTAGATGAAGTATTCAAATAGATATTATTTCTGATAGACCAATCTGAAATTCTTAATCCTAAAAAGGCTAGACCATTATCAAAGATGATTGAATCTAGTGTACCGAACCTTGACACTAGGTCATGATAAAAACTTAGGAAAATAGATTCATTTGCTTCTTTGAAGGCAACAGCCTTGGTCCACTTGGTAAAATAATCTATGGCAGTCAAAATCCACTTGTAGCCTACACTTGAAGGTGGATTTATTGGCCCTATGAAATCCAATCCCCACTTTGCAAATGGTTGTTCAACTTTAATAGGATGTAAGGGTAAGGCAGCATGTCTTTTCTTACCTACAAATAGGGAACACTTCTCACATCTTCTCACCCAAGCAAAAGAGTCTTTAAACAGATTAGGCTAGTAATAACTAGCCTGCATAATCTTCAAGGCAGTTGTTCTAGCTGCAAAGTGATCTCTTGAAGGTCTATTGTGAAATTCTTCTAACAGTCTATCAACTTGATCAGGTCCAACACACCTCAGAAATACACCATTAAAATCTCTCCTATATAAAATACCATCAATAATAGCATAAGGAGTAGCTTGCAATCAAAAATACCTTCTTCCTACCCTGTCTAAACCTATTGGGAACTCCCTAGTTTGTAAATAATGCTTCATCTGATGCACCCAACTATCTGTTTGAGCTAGTGCATTGGCTGGTTCATTATTATTCAGCACCATTTCAGTGTCTTCTTGTTGTTTTTTTCTCAAACTCTTCACTTTCAGCAAGCTACTCGCATAAACCCTTACTTCTAATCAGCTTGGTTACTTGGATGTCAACGTCAAATTCCATAACCTTGGTTATCCAACCAGCTCTCTTGTCATTTATATCTCTATTTAGTAAAAATCTCTTGACAGTGGGATGAGCAATCTTTAAGTGAATTTTATTATTAGACAACATGTGTCTAAATTTCTTGAGGCTCCTTACAACAACAAAAAAATGTTTTTCCACAAAAGAGTACTTTAGCTCATACTCGTGTAGCACTTGGCTGAAAAATGTAATTGGCTGCTATAATCCTTCATCGTTTTGCTGACATAACATTGCAGAAATAGTGTCAGTTCCTCCAAAAGCATATAAAATGAAATCCTTCTCATAATTAGGATTGATGAGGGTAGGGGCAGTAGCGAGGACTTCTGTAATCTTCTCGAAGCTTCCATTTCCCTTTTCAGTCTAGTTGATTGGCATATTCATTTTCAACATGGCAGTAAGAGGTTGTAATAAAGCTACAATATTTGAAATAAACCTCCTAACAAAATTAATTCTGCCAAGAAAGCTCTGCAGAGCTTTCTTATGTGTAGGCAGCAGTAAATCTAGAATAGATGAAACTCTCTCAGGGTCAATAGTAATACCTTCTCTTGAAACAATATGACCGAGGAGTCTTCCTTCATGAACTGAGAATATACATTTTTGGGGTTCAATGAAACTCCAAACTCCCAGCACCTTTGAAAAATCTGCTTCAAGTGGTCAAAATGATCATTAGAATCTTTTGAAAAAATAGTTATATCATCTAAATAGACCAACACTATTATGTTCATAAGACCATGGAAGGCCATATCCATTGCCCTCTAAAAGGTTGCCCCTACATTGGACAAACCAAATGGCATTTTATGATAGGCCATGGTACCCCACTTAGTCGTGAATGTAGTTTTGTATTGGTCCTCTTCTTTGACCAGAATTTGATTATATCTAGAGTATCCATCTAACAAAGAGTACCTATCAGAACCTGAAATAGCTTGCAGTATGTGTTCCATAGATGGAAGAGGGTAATGGTCTTTCAATGAGGCCTAATTTGGATCACAAAAATTGACACAAAGTCAGATTTCACCATTCTTCTTCCTAACTGGGACCAAATTGGAAACCCAGGAGGTATGTTTTATTAGGAAAATGATACTACTCTCAATCAATTTATTCAGCTCAACCTTCATTAAGTGCTCAAGTTTGGGATTGAGGGGTCTTTGCTTTTGCCTAATAGGCTTGGCATTAGGCTCTAACTCTATGGTGTGTTGGGCCAAACCGGGATCAAAACCTCTCAAGTCCTTATACTCCCATGCAAAAACATCAGAAAAATCTTGACATAATTGAATAAAAGACTATTGTTCTTTTCTAGTACATACCTTTCCAAGTTTTAGCAGTTTGCCCTTGAAATTTTCTATGTTTGATAATGTTCTTGCTTCACTGTCATGCTGCACTTATCTTTTCTGAACTGATCATCAGTGTTAAACACTAATTCTAAGGTGACTAACCCATTGGGAAATTTGTTGGTCCTCAATTGTACAATCTAATCTTCAAATTGTTGTTGATATTTATGTTGATTATCTGCTGCAAATTCAGCTTCTACACTTAAAAAACTCAAGATTTGTTCATCACTATTAAACACTTGTCATGAAACACTATTGTCAGGTACAGAAGACTGAACAACTATCTTAACATATGGTTGTACCTCAACATTCTGAATCTAATCAGGAATCTCAAATTGAGATCCCAAGGCTGCCAACCTATCTGCATACTTATTTTGATCCCTGGGAATAGAAATCAAATTAAAGTATCAAAAAATTAATTGAATCTAACACTCTATGCTTGTACTTTTTGAGCAAATCATTTTTAGCAACATTTAGATTCCTAACCTGGTTAATGATCAACTTACAATCTCCATAAACTTGGACATATTTGATACCTTTTTTCTTAACCCATTCTAAACCATGGATCAGGGCCTCATACTTAGCCACATTATTTGTGCAGCTAAAGGTAAACCTTAAGGCAGCATAGTACTTGTCTCCTTGAGGTGAAATTAACATATTACCTCCACCAACACCCGTCTTGGTCCTTGATCCATCAAAGTATAGCTTCCATAGCTAATCTTCTTGTTGTTCTAACTGATTTTGATCCTTAATCAGATTAGGAATCACTGCATCCGGTTCCTACATCATATAGATTCTTAATCCTACCTCATCATTGTGATGGAAAGGGTTACTTTCATGATCTTTAGCTATCCAATCATCTAAACTTATGTCTTCTATAGGTGCATTGGGATCTGGGCTCATGGGTTCATCCTGCTGCCCACAGGTGATGTATAGATTAGCATTTATTAGGTTGGGAACATAGGGTTCAATATGGTCTTTTGTAAGTGGTTTGGATTGTATTGTCACTTTTGTACCATATCTCATTCTAAAGAACGAGTGAGTCCAATCAGATGAAAGAAACCCACCCAACTTGGCTATGAACTCCCTAAAAAGGCAAATTGTAAAACTAGGCAGAGAGTCAATGATGTAGATGTCTTGATGGATAGCAAAATTGGGACAAGCATGCAATTTGAGTGGCAAATTTTTTATTATCTCTACAATACTAAGTGCAGACCCATCTAACTGTACTACTCCTTTTTGCGAGGGGTTCATAAACCAATCCTAATGAGTCAGCTACACTTTTGGGCATAATTGAACTACTTGCCCTTGAGTCCACCATATAGTTATGAACCAATTTATCACCAATAATGAGACTTAGATAGAAAGGGGGTGGTTTTACCTCATCTACTTGCTGTCCACTTTTGATTTCTAGACTGTTGGCAAGTAATACCTTGGCCTTCTCTTGACTGGAATGCTCAGAAAGTGAGAGTTCAATCAATGCTTCTTGCAACAAATTCTTTTGGCCTGGGATGCGTAAAGCATCCATAACTGACATGCTCACTGTTGCCTTTTTAAGATGATCAACTATATTAAAAGCAATAGGATTTACCTTATGATGCCCTCTTGTTGCAACTGCATCAATCTGACCTTGTGAAGACTATTGTTGCATTTTGGACTATTCTTTCATTGGTACTGTTTAGCTCCTTTGCAAAATTTACACTTTCTGTTATGGTATAGTAGTCTGTGATGGATAAACTTAGTTTTTATCCCTTACAACCTATTGTTGTACTACATCAACTTGCTTATTTACATCTACAACCCTCAATTTTCACCTCGTGTTGGCTGAAATAGATGTACTTTGTTGATTCTGACCTTAGAAATAATTTACACCACAAAAACTAGATTCTTCCCAATTCATTAAGACCATATAAGCCTTACTCTTTTGATTTGATGCTTCACCACTAACCCCCTCTAAACTTGCATAGTTGTTCTAAACCATGAGTGCTTGATTTCTCACTCCATTTGTGCAGGCAGCTTGATTATGTGGTTTGTGACATGGATAACACCAGTCACTGTCCTGAACCAGATTATTCTATGTGGGTACAAGCTCTCTTGAGGTACTAGTAGTATTTGGATTATAAGCTTAAAAAGGTTGAGGGTTATAGTTCTTTCTCTATCCCTGAGGATCAACCTGAAAGGGTAGTCTATATTGCTGATTAGGCTGATACTGATTTTGATAGGGCAAACATTTCTCCATCTTCACTAGCTTATTTGTAATTGTCCTTAAAGTATTTTCCAACTCTGGGGTACTTTGGGTTTGAACTGGGACAACAGCTTGTTGGGCTATTTGATATCCTATTGTTGGAACAGGTGGGATAGTAGCTAGAGGAGGCACTGCCATGGGCATTGATGGTTGGATTTCAGGGAAAATGGGTAAAGGGGGCCTAGGGGCCATCTTCCCTACCTGAATAATGTAGTTTTCTACTCTAACAATGGTCTCAAAAGAATCTAGAAGGGTGGTCCCTCCCATAGACTGTATCATTACTAAAATTTCACTACTCAAAGCTTTGAGATAAAATAGAAAAGCATGCCTTGGAAAAGGTTTTACCATTGTGGGAATCCTATCCCAGGTTCTCTAAAATCGTTAGTTGAAATCAGCCATGTGTTCGTGGGGTGCCCTTTTGATTATGCACAATTGCTCCAGTAGTGAGAGATGATCAGACTTGTCCTTGAAATGTTTGTGTAATCCATCTCCCAATAAGTCCTAGGATGTTACTAAATTTTTAGCAAGTCCTCTGAACCACTGTAAGGTCTTTCCTTTTAACGAAGTAGCTAAAAGCCTAATTGCCACATTTTCTTGTGTGACATTGTGCACGAAACACAAGGTTGCTACATCTTGAATATGTTCAGCAGTAGTAGTGTGATCCTCTCCAGTGAAATAAGGCAAAATTTTAAGGGCTGCCATTGGAATATCATCTCTTTGGGCAAGTTGTAATGGGTTGCCTCCATTCAAAGCAACAAATGCATACTATCTAGCCATTATCAGTATCTGGACTATCAACACTGGACTTCTACTTCTTTTGACTAGGCTTGTAGATCTGAATCAAGAATGTGTTGACTTTGATCTTCTTGATGACTCAGCTATTATGTTTGCTGATCTACCTCTCCTTCTAGGTGTAGACTATTGTAAATAGTTAAATGGGTCTGAATTAGACCTAGTTTTCATAAGCTACAAGCACTAATATGCATCCAAACCAAAAAAAAGAGTCATCAGGTATATTGAAAGCCTCCAAAGGCTAGTAAAACTACTGCATATACCAGAGCAGCAACTATGAGGGTACAAATCTCTCTAAAATTACTTCTAGAGTCCCACCGGGCATGCCAAAAATTATTGTCAATTCAAGTATGCACCCTTGTTAAGCTTTGTGAAAACTTAACTACTTGCTGAAACATGAAATCATTCTCGGATGTGGGTCTCCTTTCATGAGAATGAATCTCCAGAGTGAGTTGGTTCTCTTGTAACTTCTAAAGTAATGACTTGAGGGGAAAAGGGATAGAAGGATGTAACTAAAATATAAACTAACTCTAAAATCTAAACTAGATGAAGTTCTATCATTCACAAGTATATCTTCTAACATAAACACTCACAATTTCACTAATAATTATTCCTTAAATAATTTGCAACAAGGTTTAGTGTCAAACACAAACTGCAACTAGGAAGAAACTAAATTTTAACAGTATTGAGAAAAAATAAAGGACTGAAATAGTCATAATATAACATCATATCAAGACTGCAAAAATGTATGTGAAACAAGATGATTTGCTATTAGAACTGAAATGAATACAATGCATGAAAAAATAAAATGTGTGAACCAACTACTATATACAACTCTGCAAGAGAGAAGAAACTGATGCCAACTGACTGAGAAAAAACTAAGTTTTTCTCCTATAAATGTCTCTAAATGATCTCCTGTGAAGAAAGCTGAAAAAGCTCCTAAAAATAGACCCTATGTGCATTTTTGAACTACTCATGAAATCCAGAAATAAAGTACTCAATCTACCACCAATCTATGAAGTAGAGCTGCAAAACTACCCTCTCATGTGGTCCCACCATAAAACTGTCTTCCTCTACTCATGAAAGCTCCAAAATTTGTCCTATATAGCTCTAAATAAAACAAATCAAAATGGAATATTTGATCTATTTTATTAGCCTATAAATTGCCTAAAAATAGTTGAACTTTAAAAGCAATTCATATTTTCATTGCTTTAAAGTTAACTTTATAATGATATGGCAATTTTAATCAATATCCTATCAATATGATTTTTTGCAAAAATAAAATGGTATCTAGTTTATAATTTCACCAAGATATTTACAAGATATCACAAATGATTTTCTATAAAAATCATAAAAAATATGAACTATTACACATGTTTGCAATAAATAAATAAAAGTCTTAAAAGGCTTGACACTATGGACTCTAATGTCGATAATCTGCCACCTCACCATTATCCATATGGCTTGAAAAAATGCCAACTCTTTGTGTTAGGGTTAGACAGTAGAAGATACCAATTAAATGCGAATAAAGATTAAACAAAGGAAAGAAAATACACAAAAATAATAACAACATGAGACAAGTTTTAACATGGTTCACCCAAACTTGGGCTACATCCACCAATAGAGAGTCCAATATTATTATCCAGTAAATCACACCGATTACAACCAGCAATCCCTGCAACTCAATACCATTGCAAACGCTACAATACAATATTTTACAAAACCCTAACCCTTAGCCACTTTTATCAAGTCTTATGTCGGTTACAAAATAGGGTTTTTTTTATGTTGGCTTAGGAAAAAATATTTGGGGGCTACGCCCCCAAACCTCTGATACATAACTAGTATACAGTACTTACATGATCAGTCACCACCTACAAACAATCTCCCACTTGGAGACTGATCTTGGATGACACTGCTGCACTTGCAGCTACCACTAGAAATAAGCACCCTGGACTTTGTTGTTCTGATTTTATTGTTTCATTCTTGAAGACCAACCGAAGATGAAGAGGAGCTCAACTTCTCCCTTGTCACTGCCTTTGTAAACATATCCGCTGGATTTTCATCTGTGTGTATCTTTTCCAGCCTTAACTGTCCATCATCCAACACCGACCAAATAAAGTGATACCTCAACTGTATGTGTTTGGTCTTTGAATGCAAGGCAGAATTCTTTGCAAGATGTATGGCACTCTGACTGTCTATATACAAAGAACTATTAGTATATTGTTTGCCCAATTCTTCCATTAAAGATTGCAGCCATATCATCTCCTTGCTTGTTTTTGTTGCAGCTACATACTCTACCTCTATGGTGGATAAAGCAACCACCTTTTGCAACTGTGAGATCCAATTCATTGTTGTCCCACCTACAGTAAAGACATAACCTATAGTACTCTGCCTGGTATCAATATCCCCTACCAAATCTAAGTCTACATAGCCTACTAAATCAGTATTAGAGCCCTCAAAACATAAATGGGTATTGGATGTACCTCTCAAATATCTGAGAATCTATTTTACCGCATTCCAATGCTCCAATCCAGGATGAATCATATACCTGCTTACGACTCCTATACCATGTGCAATATCCAGTCTCATGCATACCATGGTGTACATTAAACTTCCTACAGCTAAAGCATATGGTACCTTGGACATGTTTTCTTCCTCCTCTTGTGTCTTAGGACACATCTCCTTAGTCAATTTCAAATGACTAGGCAAAGGTGTGCTGACAGCTTTTGTATTCTCCATATAGAATCTTTGCAACACCTTTTCAATATAATTAGCCTGAAATAGAGTCAATTTTATGTTCTTCCTATCTTTGTAAATTTTCAGACCAAGGATTTGTTTTGCTGCCCCCAAATCCTTCATAGTAAATGACTGTGCTAACTACTATTTTAACTCTCTTATGTGATCCATGTTAGACCCAGCTACAAGCATGTCATCAACATATAAACATAAAATATTATAGCTATCATTATCCAACCTCTTAAAATAAACACAATGGTCAGAATTACACCGGCTGTAGCCTTGCTCAACCATAAAACAATCAAATTTTAAATACCATTGCCGAGGTGCTTGTTTCAGGCCATACAAACTCTTCTTCAATCTGCACACCAGTTTCTCCTTACCTTTGACCTCAAATCCTTGGGGCTATTCCATGTAGATCTCCTCCTCCAAATCACCATGGAGAAAGGTAGTTTTCACATCTAGCTATCCAAATGCAAATCTTCAGCAACCACAATACTTAAAACAATATGAATAGAAGTTATCTTGACAACCAGAGAAAATATCTCATCAAAATCAATGCCCTTTTTCTGTGCAAATCCTTTTACAACTAATCTAGCTTTAAATCTTTTCTTACCTACATCTTCCTATTTTAGCCTATAAACCCATTTGGTTGGTAAAGCCTTTTTACCTGCAGGCAACTCACATAATTCCCAAGTCTGATTTTTCAACAAGGAGTCCATTACTTCTTTCATTGCAAGCTCCCATTGAACCTTTGTATCCACCTACATAGCTTCATCATACCCTTCTGGTTCACTAGCATCTGTTAACAAAATAGAATACAAAGAGAGAGAAAATCTTTTAGGAGGTCTACTTAGCCTTGTTGACCATCTAACATTCACTAAAGTTTGTGGTATTTCTTGTTGTTGTTGTGGAGCATGAGGAACCACTGGAACATCACTATTTGGAGTATCATCCAACACCACATAATCATTTTCTTTCTTCTCATGCTGTTGCAACTGATCTTTGTACAACACCTTCTCATTGAATATAACATCCCTGCTTCTCACAATTTTTTGATTTTTAAAATCCCAAAGCCTATATCCAAATTCAACAATTCCATATCCAACGAAAGTACATTTTTTTGATTTTGCATCCAGCTTGGTTCTATTTTCAGAATCTACATGTGCAAATGCTTCACATCCAAAGGTTTTGAGAAAATAATAACTCACCTTCTTACCTGTCCATGCTTCCTCTTGAATACCACAACCCAAAGGAACTGAAGGACCTCTATTAAATAAATATACAATAGTGTTGACAACCTCTACCCACATGTTTAAAGGTAGCTCAACATGTAATCTCGTGGTCCTTGCACGCTCCATTATTGTCCTATTCATGTGTTCAGCCACTCCATTTTCCTGTGGAGTCCCTGGAACCATTTTTTTCCTACAGATTCCATTAAAGGAACAATAATCCTCAAATTCTTTGCTGCAATACTCACCACCATTATCAGATATCAGACATTTTAATCTTTTACCTATCTCATTCTCAACCAAGGTTCTCCATTTCTTAAATATTTCAAATACATCATATTTCTACCTAATGAAATAAATCCAAACCTTCCTAGTTGCACCATCTATGAATGTAACATAATACCAAGAGCCACTAAGAAAAGATACTTGAGCCGATCCCCATACATCTGTATGCACAAGCTCCAACTTTTCATCTTTTTTTTGCTTCTCATCCTTGAGAAAACTAACTCTCTTTTGTTTGCCATAAACACAACTTTCATAGAAATCCATATTAATACATTTCAAACCTAGTAAAACTTTATTAGAATGAAGTACCTTCATACCTTTTTCACTCATATGCACAAGTTTGTTATGCCACAGTGTTGTCTCAGTACCTATAAAAACTGTTTTAGCCTCTTCCTATGAACCTACAGCAACTGTTCCTGAACCTGTTTATTTTTCTCTGCAACAACTAAAGTAGAAGGAACAGTATGACCTGTACAAAGATATAAGGTGCCTACTTTCACACCTTTTGCTACTATTAAGGCACCTTTTGAAACCTTCCAATTTTTATCAGTAAATGTAACAATGCAACCTTCTTCAGCTAGCTGCCCTCCTGAAATTAAATTCCTACTGAGCCTTGGAATGTGCCTTACCTCTTGTAGTAGCCAATGATTCCCATTCTACAACTTAATCTTGATTCTTCCCTTTCCAACAATCTGACAAGGTTCATTATCTCCCAAATAAACTAGCTCAAAATCCCCTTGGACATAATCAAGAAAATAACTTCTATGGGGCATAGCATGAAATGAGGCCCCTAAATCTAAAACCCATGAACCATCAGCATTATCTAGGGAAAGAATCAAAGCATCATCTTTAGATTTATTATTTACCATATTTGCCTCCTTATTGCCTTCTTGTTTGTCTCCTTCTTTATTCTTCTGAGACCAACAATCTTTCTTCAGATGACCTGGTTTTCCATAGTACCAGCAATCCTTCTGTCCTCTAGTTTGGTATCTCTTATCTTTTGATTTTCCTCGTGACTTCCCATGACCTCTAGAACCTTTTCCTCTCTCCTTTGATTTGCCCCTACTTTTTGCATTCAAAACATTGCCTGATGTGGATCAACCTGAGCTTTTCCTACGAATTTCCTCACTCAAATTAATACCAACAACATCATCAAATTTTAGGGTATTTGAGCTAGAAATAGAGTTACTAACCACCATTACCAAACTATTCCAGATTTCAAGGAAAGAATGTAATATCAAGGAGATGTAACATCTTCATCAAATTTTACATTTATAGAAGTCAATTGACTAGTGATCATATTAAATTCATTTAAATGATCTGTCACAGATCCACCTTTAATCATTTTTAGATTAAACAAACACTTCATGAGAAATAACTTATTTGAAGCTAAGGGTTTTTCATACAATTTAGCCAAAGCTTTCATCAGACCATCTATTGTCTTCACTTCCATTATATTGAATGCCACCGATGGTGCCAGGCACAACCGAATGGTTCCCAGTAACTTTCTGTAAAGAAGATTCCAATCCTCATTAGTCATTGTTGCTGGTTTTATGGCTACTCTTTGCAATGACATCCATAAATCCTTCTAATAGAGATAATCCTCCATCTGCATCTTCCATAACTAATAGTTCTGCCCATTGAATTTCTCTACCTTCAATTTACCCTTGACCACCATTGCTCCCACTCAACCGTGAGACCTTCCTATAGATGATAATCAAATGCAACCCGCTCTGATATCACTTGTTAGGGTTAGACAACAGAAGATATCAATTAAATGCAAATAAAGATTAAACAAAGGAAAGAAAATACAGAGAAATCATAATAGTGTGAGACAAGTTTTAATGTGGTTCACCTAAACTCGAGCTACATCCACCAACAGAGAGTCTAATATTATTATCTAGCAAATCAAACGAATTACAACCAGCGATCCCTGCAACTCAATACCTAATGCAGGAGCATCCAGTGGTGTAAGGGCAATCTTGCATCACCCAAAAAAAAAATGTGTTTCAAAATTGTTGATGTTCTACCCATTTCTTCTCAAAATTTGTGGTTCTGGTCCCATAATCCCCTGAATAATAATGTAGAACTTTCAATTTTCCCAAACTGCTAAAAATAGTAAACTGCTATTTTTAGAAAGTTTGTATTTGGGTACGGAATGAAGTAAAAATTTACAGGAAGTTACATAACGAAAATATAAGACATTTGGCGAAGGAATCACACGAAGATCATTTGTGAGCTGAAAGATATTAAAGTTTTTGTTTCCTGAAAAATGCCTGAAAATTATTCAAACTCAGGTTTGAGGCCCCGTATGGGCCTGAAAATGGCCAGAACCAGAAGAGCTGGTTCTTAGCACATAGAGCACTCCGCGAGATTTCTGACGCGTAAAACGATTCATCAATCAGGGTCCCAGATCAAAAGTTATGGTCCCGTAAGTTGACCTGTTTTTGGAGGGAGATGCAAAATTTGAAATTAGGTTGTTGGCCGCCGAAAAGGCTATTAATAACCATTTTTGGGAACCCTGGGCAGTAAGAGAGTTAAGGGGGCAAGTGTAGAGTCAAGAATAGGCGGGAAAACAGAAACCCTAGTTGATTTGGGGGTTACAGAAGGCGGAAGATTCCAGAGCCTGGTGATGGTAGCTGTAGTGTGTTGTAGCCTGTAGAGGACTAATTCCTCTTATTGTAATTAAGCTTCTGTAATGTAATGAGTTACCCAGATCAATAAAGAAAGTTCTATTTGCTATCTTCAATACCTGTTACTAAGTGTTTTGTGATTTAGCCCCTTCATCAAGTGGTATCAGAGCAAAGTTTCCTGAGTGTGTAGACAGATCACCGACTGTGAGGCAGTTTGTACCAGGACCTGAGGTTGTGGGTTTGCTGCATAGATCAAGATGCCTCCACGAAGAAACCGTGGTGGGAGGAATGCTTTGATGGAAGAGGGTTTTAGAGCCTTGCAAAGACAAATCGATGCATTGCAAGAGGAGTTGCGAAGAGGGTTCGAGCCGAGAAGGAGAGAGGAAAGTGAAGATGAAGCTAAAGAAGAGCTATCTGAGGAAGGACAAGAAGTTGCGGGAGATCCTACAGAAGTTAGGTTGTTGAGGGCCATTTCAAATATCAGAAAGAGGCCCAGGATTGAAGTTTCTACCTATTCTGGAGATTTGAATCCAGAACAACTTATTGATTGGATCAATGATATGGAGGAGTATTTTGAGTATGAAGATGTGGAGGACCCAGATCAGGTTAAGTTTGCAAAAACAAAGTTGAAGGGCCATGCCAATATTTGGTGGAAGGAGGTCCAATTAGAGAGGAACAGAAGAGGAAAAGCAAAGATTACCAGATGGGATTGGACGGTGGAGAAATTGAAGAAGCAGTTCATTCCTGTGGACTATGAGATGGAGTTGCTGAAGAAGTTACAAGGACTAAAGCAAGGTAACAAGTCTGTTAAGGAGTATACAGAAGAGTGTTATAAAATTACTATCAGGACAGGCCATGCAGAGCCCAACAAGGAGAAGGTAGCCCATTACATTAATGGGTTGAGGCCAAGTATTCAAGAGGAGTTGAGCCTAGTCAGAATGACCACCATAGAAGATGCGTACCAGTTTTCCCTGAAGGTGGAAGAGAAGCTGAACAAAAGATTTGATAGCAAGCAAAGGGGATGAGATCAAGGTGGAAGGACTAGTGGAAGACCCTATGGAGGCCGAAATGAAGATGCAAAGAAAAGTGAAGAAGCTAGTACTAGTCAAAATCAGAGAGGTGATAATACCTACCACCCTCGTGACCAAAACAATGGTGAGCAAAGAGGAAGAGGAAGAGGTAGACCTGGGCAAGGACTTGGAAGAGGAGGTTTCAGAGGAACCTGTTTCCAATGTGGAGAAGAAGGGCATCGAGCATATGAGTGTCCGCAACATCAAGGAAGGACAAATAGAAGACCTGAAGGCAATGCACGAGTTGCACATGTAGATGAAGATGCACATTCTGAGCATTCTGAAGATGCTGAAAGGGGAGAACCCTAGTTGTTAGAAGAACCTTGCTAAATGAAGAGAAAGAACCCAATCATTATTCCACACAAGGTGCAAATGTGAAGGTAAGTGTTGTGATATTATTATTGACAGTGGAAGTACTGATAATCTTGTATCAGAGGAGATGGTTGACAAGTTGAAGTTGATAAGAATAAAGCATCTGGATCCATATCGGACTGCATGGTTGCAGAAGGACCATAGAGCTTTGGTCAATGAGCAGTGTTTAGTGAAGTTCAAGATTGGTGACTACCATGATGAGGTGCTGTGTGATATCATACTAATGGATGCATGTCATATGCTGTTGGGGAGGCCATGGTAGTATGATAGGAGTGCTATCCATGATGGCTATGCAAACACATATTCCCTAACAAAGGATGGAGTTTGTCATAAGTTGAAGCCCTTGAAGGAAGTGGAAGAAAAGGTATGTAGTACTGCCAGAATTTGCTTGGTAGATGGTAGGAAATTTTTGGAGGGTATGAAGCATGAGTGTCATTGCTTTGCATTGATTCCTAAGATTAGTCAAGAGAACTATGAAGATGTACCATTAGAAGTTTCAGATATGTTGGAAGAATTCCAGGACATTATCTCTGATAATGTACCAGAAGGTTTACCACCAGTAAGGAAGATAAGTCATCAAATGGATTTGATACCAGGAGCTAGTTTGCCAAACAAGGCAGCCCATAGAATGACTCCTGCTGAGGAAGGGATTGGTAAGAGAAAGCCTAAGTCCATGTGCGGTACCTACAGTACTAGCACCAAAGAAAGATGGAGAGTGGAGGATGTGTACAGATTCTTGAGCCATCAACAAGATCACAATCAAGTACAGGTTTCCATTGCCCAGAATGGATGACATAATGGATTGTTTGAGTGCAGCCAAGTACTTCACGAAGATTGATCTGAAGAGTGGGTATCACCAGATCCAAATTAGAGAAGGAGATGAATGGAAGACAGCCTTCAAGACAAAGGAAGGTTTGTATGAGTGGTTAGTCATGCCATTTGGGCTAACTAATGCACCGAGCACATTCATGCGACTCATGAATGAGGTACTGAAAGAATTTTTGGGAAGTTTTGTTATTTTTTGTTTGGATGATATTTTAATTTTTAGTAAGACTTGGGATGAGCATCTGATGCATATCAGAAGAGTTCTAGAGAAACTGAGGGAGGAGAAGTTGTTGATTAATCTGAAGAAATGTAGTTTTGCAAAAAAAGAGTTGGTATACCTGAGATTTGTTGTCTCAGAGGAAGGTCTTAAGATGGACCCAGAAAAAGTAAGGGCTATCATTGAGTGGCCTACACCAAGGAGTGCAACGGAGGTAAGATCTTTTCATGGTTTGGCAAGTTTTTACAGAAAGTTTATCAAGAATTTTAGTAGCATTTGTGCATCTCTAACTGAAACAATGAGAGGGGATAGAAAAGAGTTTAGATGGACTAAAGGAGCTAACAAGAGCTTTGATACATTGAAGCAGAAAGTTGTAGAACAACTTGTTTTAGCACTTCCAGATTTCAATAAGGTATTTCAGGTAGATTGTGATGCTAGTGGTAGTGGTATAAGAGCTATCTTGAGCCAAGAAGGTAAGCCCATTGCCTATTTTAGTGAGAAGCTTAATGATGCCAAGAAAAAGTATTATGTTTATGATCAGGAATTTTATGCAATAGTTCAGGCTTTGAAGAAATGGAGACATTATTTGTTGCCAAAAGAGTTTGTTTAATATACTGATCATCAGGCTTTGCAGTATCTTAATAGTCAAGGGAAGTTGAACCAAAGGAACTTAAAATGGGTTGAGTTTTTGCAGAGTTATACCTTTGTTTTGAAGCATAGGAGTGGGAAGTCCAGTAGAGTTGCAGATGCCTTGAGCAGAAGGCAAAATTTGTTGACAGAAATGAAGATAGAGATTGTTGGGTTCGATGAACTCAAAAGTTTGTATCCTGAAGATCCAGATTTTGCAGAGGCTTGGAAAGCTTGTTTGGAGCCTATTACTTTGGACAGGACAAAATGGTTGGATTTCATAGTCCAAGATGGCATGTTGTTTAGAGGAAGCCAGTTGTGCATTCCAAGGAGTTCCATGAGAGAGAACCTGATTAAGGAGAAGCATAGTGGAGGACTGGCTGGACACTTTGGTCGAGATAAGACCATTTCTATTGTTGGTGAAAATTATTATTGGCCACAGTTGCAGCAGGATGTGAGCAAGTTTTTGCAGAGTTGCAGAGTATGTCAGACAGCAAAAGGAACAAGTCAAAATATAGGGTTGTATCAACCATTACCTGTACCAGAGAAGCCATGGGATGATATTAGTATGGATTTTGTTCTTGGCTTACCAAGGACACAAAGAGGGCATGATTCTATTTTTGTGGTGGTGGACAGATTCTCAAAGATGGCACATTTTATTCCTTGTAAGAAGACTAATGATGCTGTTCATACTGCAAAGTTATTTTTTAGGGAAGTGGTGAGACTACATGGTCTACCAAAGAGCATAGTTTCAAATCGAGATACCAAGTTTGTTGGTTATTTCCAGAGGACATTGTGGAAGAAGTTGAAGACAGATTTGAAGTTTAGTTCTGCACACCATCCACAAATTGATGGACAAACTGAAGTGGTGAATAGGAGTTTGGGTAACCTACTACGATGCTTAGTAGGGGATAAGCCCAAGGGATGGGATTTGATTTTACCACAGGCAGAATTTACTTACAACAATTCTATCAATAGGAGTACTAGTAAATCACCATTCCAGATTGTATATGGCAATAGCCCAAGAAATGCTTCTGAGTTAAGGAAGCTGGACAACGGAGAAAAGACAAATGCCGAAGCTGAAGACTTTGCAGAACATCTGAAGAATTTGCATGAAGAGGTGAGAAAGCATATTAATAAAATGAATATTCAGTACAAGGCTAAGGCAGATCAGAAGAGGAGATATAAGGAATTCCAAGTAGGAGATGAAGTCATGGTTCACCTGAGAAAAGAAAGGATCCCAATTGAAGCATACAATAAGTTGAAAATGAAGAAATTTGGACCATGCAGAATCATGAAGAAGCATGATTCAGGAAATGCTTATGAGGTAGAGATGCCGAGTGGGATCAATATTTCCCCTATTTTCAACATTGCTGATTTATCAGAATATCATGAAGGGGGAATAGAGGATGGACCAACAGAAGTGCAGTGGAGTATTCTGGCATCTACTTCAATAGAGGAGATAGAAGAGATCTTGGATAGCCGTGTGGGAAGGAGTACTCAAAACAGGCAATATGAAGAATATCTAGTGAAATGGAAAGGAAGGCCTGTTGAAGATTCTTCTTGGTTGTCTAAGGCAGAGGTTGACCGTTTGGGTTTTCCTCACACAAACACCTGAGACATGATAGGGTCACTTCTTAAATTACCCTGGGTGTCTGATGCAAGAGCATCCAGTGGTGTAAGGGCAATCTTGCATCACCCAAAAAAAATGTTTCAAAATTGTTGATGTTCTACCCATTTCTTCTCAAAATCTGTGGTTCTGGTCCCATAATCACCTGAATAATAATGTAGAACTTTCAATTTTCCCAAACTGCTAAAAATAGTAAACTGCTATTTTTAGAAAGTTTGCATTTGGGAATGGAATGAAGTCAAAATTTACAGGAAGTTACATAATGGAAATATAAGACCTTTGGCAAAGGAATCACACAAAGATCATTTGCGAGCTGAAAGATATTAAAGTTTTCGTTTCCTGAAAAATGCCTGAAAATTATTCAAACTCAGGTTTGAGGCACTAAATGGCCCCGTACGGGCCCAAAAATGGCTAGAACCAGCAAAGTTAGTTCTTAGCATGTAGAACACTCCGTGAACTTTCCGACGCATAAAACAGTTCGTCAATCGGAGTCCCGGATGAAAAGTTATGGCTCCTGGAAGTTGACCTATTTTTGGAGGGAGATGCAAATTTTGAAATTAGATTGTTGGCCACCAAAAAGGCTATTAATAACCATTTATGGGAACCCTGGGTAGTAAGTGAGTTAAGGGGGCAAGGGTAGAGTCAAGAATAGGTGGGAAAATAGAAACCCTAGCTGATTTGGGGGTTACAAAAGGCAAAAGATTCTAGAGCCTGGTGATGGTAGCTGTAGTGTGTTGTAGCCTATAGAGGACTGATTCCTCTGATTGTAATTAAGCTTCTATAATGTAATGAGTTGCCCAGATCAATAAAGAAAGTTCTATTTGCTATGTTTAATACCTGTTATTGTGTGTTTTGTGATTTACCCCCTTTATCAATACCATTGCAAATGCTACAATACAATATCTTACAAAACCCTAACCCTTAGCCGCTTTTATCAAGCCTTATGTTGGTTACAAAATAGGGTTTGTTTATGTCAGCTCAGGAAAAAAAAAAGTTGGGGGCTGCGCCCCCAAACCCCTATACATAACTAGTGTACAATACTTCCATGATCAGTCACCACTTACCAACACTTTGTCTCTATAGTTCCACCATGTCGTATTGACCCCCTTTGACCATATCCTCATTCTACATATTCTTCACATTCAGAAGGTTCTTCTTTTGATTTCAATACATATATTGAAATAGGTGAAGGAATAATAAATAAAATGCATACGTGGGAGGTCAAAGACACTCAACCACATGCAATATCAAATAATACCTTGACTCTAATGTGAGTCAACCACCAATGATGTTAAGACCTTCTAGATTCTAAAGGCACATTTGTCCACTTATGATAATGTCTTCATTTGACTTAATACATCGAGCCATATTCTATACGTTGTCGGCCACCTCTGCTTATGATTACTAGACACTTATCAACACAAAGTGTTGACCCCAATCCCATTTGGATAAAAATGATTAAAATATTTGCATGGTCAAAATGTGGAAGGGACATTGAAACAAAAACGAGAACCCTAAAATCTTGGTCATTTCATTTTTGTTGTCATTGAGTTAGCTCTGCAACTCTAGCCACCGACTTGGGGTTTCATGCTCTGTGTGTTTTCCTTGCTCCATTTGATGGTCTTCAATGTTTTTTTCACTACACTTCTCTGGCCAAAATGACAGGCTGCCTCTGGTAAATTTGAAACTGAGCTTTACATGGCTTTCACTATGTTTTGATGGCTTATATTCTGTAAATGGCCGCCGCCATGTAACTACTTCTTCAATCTCTTAGTTTTGATGTGCATTTGTTTGGTTTTCTGTGTGTTGAACTTGTGAAAAAATGGCAAAGTTTGGTTCAACTAGCCGCGACCATTGTCTCCCTCTCATGTTGCATTATATGGTAAGTTCACTGTTCCTCTTTGTCATTACTTGCATTGTGAACTCTTTATCTTTGCATATTTGAAACTGTGAAGAGGGTTTCATTTGTATTAGATGGGTATGTGAAATATCTTATCATAAGACACAACCGCTCCTTGTAATGCATTCTATAGCCTCACCTTTTGTAATTTGATGTAAAATGTGAAGTTTCTTTGTGTTTGAAGTGAGGGTTTACTTTTTTTTGTCACATAACCTTCCTTTATCACGCGGCCATACTTACATAGAAGTTTTCTTTTACATTCTTTGACTATAAGTAAGAAGAAGGAGACTTCCTTTTTAAACCTGATAAAGGTTTCATGTCTTGTCACATAGAACTCTTTTCTTGTTATGGCCATGTCTCAATGCTTCATTTTGACTTGTTCAACTGTGAAAAAGAAAGAAAACCTTTTAGCCAACAAGGGTTTCCTGTTTGGCTGTGAAGGCAACAAATTCATTTATGGCCTTGTTTGGACAGTTTACAATACCATTTCTCTTTCTCTTAAATACTGCAAAATGTATTAGTTTTGAAAGTTGATGTGAGTGTTTGAAAGAAGAATGCAAAAGACAGCATATGCCATGGCTTTACTATGAATGTATCTGCACTTTTCCTCTTTATTGTGTAAACTCAGATTTGAAAACTGAAGCAATATTTGTCCTTTTCTGAGCATAGAAACTTCTTTCTGTAGCATCATGGCATATGGTGTCACTTTTTCTCTCTCATGTTGTCACTATTATTGTTTAAAAGAAGTGATGATAGCATGCACTATTCCTTTTCTGTAGCTCTACTTGCTCTTTCTGTGGACTTTGTACATGGAATGTATACTGTCACTTTTCAATTTTGAACTCCTCCCCTATAGTAGCATACATGTATCAATTCTATATTTTTTACTTGTCCATTCAGTGGACTGTAGCATCAGACTTTTCATATAAAATGATGACATGGCTATCATGATATGTTGGCATTGTAACACATGAAGGCAACACTTACTTTTCTATATAAACTGTAACACATGAACCTCTGTTGTTCTTCTTTTTGTATTGCATTATACGAGATGTCATGTAGGATATGATCAGGTCCACTGTATCTACTGTCCGATTTTGGTAGATCACTTCTTGCATGAAAACTTCATTTGAACTCTCTCAGCCACAGATGCAACCATACACTTATTCATTTCCTTTCTCACAACATGACATCCTTTGGCATAAGGATGATGATCATTCCAATTAACTACTCCTTGTCACATGATATTGATACTGTATTACAAACATGTAATGAAATGCTCTTTTTGATTCTCTTGGAGTTTATCAAAGACAAAATGAGCCATCTAGATTGGCTATCTTGTATTTTCTGCTACATATTTGCAATATTGTCATGTGTCTTTTATAGATATGCAATGAATGCAACATGTGATAATACTTGTTCTGATACTCAACTTATCAGTAGCAAAAAGTGAGGCACAATTGGATATATTTCATCATTTAAAAGGTAGCTTAAATTATTAAATTCTGAATCTGATTCTATCACTCCACTTAAATGAGAAAGTATGAAGTTTGACACTCACCTATCTTTGCAATTTGCTTACCGATTTGTAATGAACACTCCAATTGGACTTGAGAATGTCATTTCATAACAGTTGGAGTAGTGTATAGGCTGTTATATGCATTGAATTTTGTCCTCCATCTATTCAGGTCATGTTCTTGGTTGCATTTCATACTTTGAAGTGAAATCATGGTCATGTCTTGAAATGGGACTAATGCATATGATTGTCTTGTTACTCTTTCGGCTTGTCATGTGAATGTTATCAATGATCCTGTTCTTCTATTAATCCCTTCTAAGATCAAGGGGCAGTAGCATGCTGGGCTCAACCCTTGTGGGAGCCCATTTGATACCACATTCTGAATGTCTTCAATCAACTTCATGATTTGTCCTATACCTGCACATGAAACAAATAGATTAGAATAAAAAAATGATGTTCTTATGTTCGCTTCTCTTCAGTTCCTTCTGCATATGGATGCTCTTATTTGATCAATGCATTACAACTAAAATATTATGTCTCTCTTGATTGATGAAGGATTTTCATAACTAGAGCTTCTAATGGGACCTTCCCACATTTTTTCTACATTTTTTTTAGGTACATGGCGAGGTCAGGAGCAAGAACTAGAGGCTTGTATGAGATCAACCAAAACAAGGCAATGATGGCTATATCTTTCCCTCTTCTTCATTAGATGCATAGTGTTTTACTTGTATTTGCTTGAGTTCAGCTATAACCCACGAGTTGTGTGGGACATCTGATATGTCTTAGTTTCCTTCATTGCAATGTTTGTTCTCTTATCTATTCAAAATTCTAAATGAACAATCACTGTGGTGAATGAATACTTATCTCTTTTACTGCTCTACAATGCAATGAATGATTGAAACTTTTCTTTTCTACATCTAAACAACTGAACTACATTTGTCATAACAACTATGCAACTAGCACATAACTGAAATAAATCAAACTTAATTCAAAAATGATAAGTGATAAATCTATTCAGCTAATTTTTGGGTTGGGGTCAAAAAATGGTAACTAGAACATCACAAGGATAATACAAAAGTGACAATAAAACTTCATGAAAAGATAACATAGGAAACAAGGCCTAAGCACCATGGGAGGAAAAAAGGCTAATACAAGGGCTAAAATGAGCTTACAAACAAACTAAAGGAATGAACATTAAAGCAAGGCCAAAATATAGCATTAAATTAGAAGGGTATGCAATTTTCTACTTTATTTAGGCCAACCTTCATATTCTTTTGTAGGAGGTGGTGACCTAGAAGAGGGTTGTGTAGAAGGCTTTGGTCATGAGAATATTAGAGCAACATCTCAAATCTTGTGCTCAGAAGATTGGAACTGATAGAAAGTATTCAAAAGATTGATATACTGGACACACTATGTGTATCTAATTTGGCCAACTTGAATGTCAATCATCTCTTTGAGATCCTTGGAGAGGTCTACCTCCACACAAACCTACCATTTGGGATGAAAATAATTGAACTAGTCAAGTTCGATACTATAAACTTGAAAATGTGACTTGATAGCACAAGGTGGATGAGTCAACTTTGATGGAGCACATGGACCCCCTCCTTGCCATGGGCAAACCTGTAAGTCACTCTCACTCTCATGGTAGAAGCCAGTTGAGAGAACGTGAGACCCAGGGGTGGTCCAGGTTCTCACTTGGGAGATGAACTTCATGGAGAGTAGTTGGCTGGTCCTAGGGCCTTTCTTGGAGGTTGTTTGCTATGTGACACTCAATGACCATTGTTGTGGAGATAATGATATGACCTAAAGGGTCACTAGTCACTAATCTCCTATTTGGATTCCTGAGACTCCAACGCCTGGATGGTTGTCTATTGTGGTTGTTTATGATTCGAAGGCATTGTTATCTCTCTTCAAAATGTTGTATTACTAGTCATGTTTGTTCTCTTTTCTCCATCAACTTAAGCCTATGTTCTTGTTCCTTAGTTGTTGGTTGTGCTTGTTGAGGCCTAGGATGGGTAACTTCGATCTCCTCTAGGATTGCCCTCACCCACTCACCTCTAAGTCCAGGGCACATTCATATGCCTAAATGGAGAGAGTTGGTTTGAGTTTCCTAAAAGTTGACTTTGCGTTGACTTAGTATGAATACCTAAGGTTTGTTTATTTTTGTTTTGTTTGTTGAATAGGTTGACCTCATGATGAAATTGAGGAGTTTTGTGCTTACTTGTTTTTGTTTTTCTTGTTTTTCTATTGTTTTTGGTGTTTTTGTGGGTTTATGTATGAATTCAATTTAAATGTATGCAAAACTATATATTTCTTCTTTTCTCTAATTTTTTAAATGAAAGTGAACTAATTATTCTAAGAAATCAAAAATGAATGCAACTAATTATCAATTTACCTAATGCAACTGATCTATCTTTTTTGTGTTTTTTTAAGGTCATTTTCAACTATTCTACGAAATGAAAATGTAGATTATAAATGTAATCCAAACATGCAATGTACTTGAAACAAAATAATTAAATGTAATCTAACTAGCCTATCAAGGAAATTTAAACAATCAAATTACTATTTCCAAGGGAAAGATTTTGATTATTTAATCATGATGAATGCATAAAAGAACCTAAAACCAAAGGCACATGAGCCTGACGTATCCTTAGAGATCCTTTTGGTAACCTTTCCTTCCTCTATAGAAGCAGGGTATTCCTCTTGGTGACAAAGATTGGATGTCAGTTGATTCAAATGAGAGCTTATAAAAGCTTGAATTGAGCTATGAGAGCTTCGATTGAAGCACTTGGGCTTAAAAATGGATAGCCTAATGATGTTGTGTGAAGATTTTTAAAAATATTGGTTAAAATATCACTAAATAAAAGGCTTATATGTCCTGCAACGAACATGAAAATGATAGTGGAGAGAAAAAGATAAGCAAAAGCATGATTGTAATGATGAATTTGCCTCCTTTTGAAGATTTGAAGCTTTTTAATAATTTGAAAAATAAAGAAATGAAAGCTTTGAAGATTTGAGAAACTAAACAAAGAAATAAAGAAAGAGGCTTAAATGCCTAAGAGGAAGCTTGAAAAAACTTTTAAAGATGAGAAGAGCATTCTTGAACTTGAGAAATAATGAAGAGGTGAGGGGTATTTATAGGTTGGATAGCACATAAGAGGGGAAAATTGATTCAAAAGTTAACTCAATTTGATTGGAGAGTCAATGGGATTGATTTCTCAGTGAACTCAATTGATCATGCAGTAGACAGGGTTGAGAAATGGAGTTAGCATGAGATTGATTGAGAGATAAGAAGAATTGATTTGTGAGTTAGAACATAGTGATTGGGAGTCTTGAATCAGTTAGGAAAAGTTGATCATCAGTTAGGGAAGGTGACTCACACAATCAGGGTTCCAAACTAAAGAGGAACCCACACTCAAAAATGATAAGATCCCCCTTTTACCAGTAGGGTCACCTATGGGGTGGCCATGGTCAAGAGCGGGACGACTAGGGTTAGATGGGGATCTGCATGAAAACAAAGTCATGGAGAATGATCGTATGAGACTAGAGAAGACACCTGTCAGATTTATTTTTCAAAGTCGATACCAAAAGGGTGGGTCTCCCACATTACCAATAGGATCCCCTAGGGGGTGGCCAAAAAATAATAGGGGACAACTAGATCCTGTTGAAAGCGGGACAGAAACTAGGGTTGGAGATGAAATTAGCATGTCGATTCGAGGTCTCTAGAAGTTAGAAAAAGATGAAAAAGGGTAAAGGGGACATATCTTCCCTAGGATACGACACATGTAGGTCTTATGACAAGGCCAAAAAGTGAAGAATATGGGGAGTCAAAAAAGGAAGAATCAAGAATGAACAAAATTTCACAAGTTAGCCAAGAGATAACAAAGAAAGAAAGAAGACGGGAAATCCAATCCATGTTTCATCAAGAGAAAGATTTCCTAGGAGATCATATATACACACTTATGTACATGTTTAGGATCACATCTCATCATAGGATTACCATGTAGGCCCATGTATCTTTTTGTTGCTTACATATTTGCCCCCTTGGGGATGCTAGTCTATATGAAGGATAGGTACTATTCTCAAACTAGGCCTTTACCTGTTGTTGATTTCTCACAATTGTACCTACAATAAGAAGTATTAGTTTGACATTTAAAATGTTTTAAAATAAGTATTGAATTTGAAATGATCAAATGTACCGTTGATTGCATCGTAAGTGTACCTTAGTTGCTTCATTTCACCATAGAGACCTATAAAGATGTAAGCATACAAAATGAGGGTGTAAGAGCACTATGGAAATAAAAGACATGCTAAGATAGAGATGAGAATAATAGATTCTCCTTTTATTGCAAATTTTGAATAACATATTCATTTTTTAGGGATTTTTGAGGTTTTACAATTTTTTGGTTTTTGTGAAGGCCTGACTTGACATTCCTTGAGGTATTTGAGAGACCTATGTGTTGGAAAGAGACACTACTCTGCATGATAGATGTTGTCATTGATGGCAACTAAGTCTATCCTACACATCCGTATTACATGATTTGTTCATACCGGAAGTCTAGATGTCAGAAATAAAGCATGTGACAAGGTCTGGTATCTTGGTCTGGATCTCTCCGGTGGTAAATCACAATGTGCTACGGATCTAAGGGAGTGATAAGGATTGTCAGGACTATCTCAATCTAGAATCTTAGCTTCTGGTGATAAAGGATTCAAAAGATATAAGCATCTAAGTATCAGGGTCCAATTAGTTAGCACAGTCAGAAGAAGAACAAGCCAACCTAGTACTTAATCTTGGTCCGGATATAGAAAAATTGTTGGATAAGAAATTAGTGACAATTAGTGGTATTGGCCAACATGATCAATGATTTGAGAACACAAGTTTTTGGTCCGCATTGTTATTTGTGCATGGATTCAGCCGACAAAGCAAAGTTCTTCATAAAAGTTCTAAGTTTCCTTGAAGCTGACTGCAGTTGATTGAATTTATTGATGTGGATATATATAGCCAATGGATTCAAGTCTTTTGGTGTATATGTATGATATGAGGAAAGAGTAAGTGTGAAAAGGTAGAAAGAAGTGCGAAGGAAAAGAGATCTAAGGACCAGATCATGGCAGAATAGTCAACAAGGCTGAATAAAGGATGAAGTGTATAAGATTAGTATTTTGTACTTAACCGAAACTGAATTCTTGCATTAGCAAATGCTATTCATCAGTTCAAACATTTTGTAATCATCTTGTGATCATTCCTGTCAGTAGTGAGCCTCTTTGAGTAGTGAGCTCTAGGCAGTGAGCCTGCAGGCATGTGCCTTCGCCATTTGTAATACTTTTAACATAGTATAATTATTGTGGGTTAAGCCCCACCATGGTTTTCCATTAACTGGGTTTCCAAATTAAAAATCTTGGTGTCAAGTGTGTTATTTGTGTTTCTTCTCATTTGTCATTGATTCATACTTTCATGGTTATATCATTAATTTGTTAATAAGTGGTAGAGAAGAATTAATTGCAAAAAGTGTTAAAAATTTAAGACAACTGATTCACCCCCCCTCTCAGTTGTCTTCCCTAATTCCAACAATCAGTATTAGAGCAAGGTTCCTTGGAAGAAGCTTAACATCTTGAGGAAGATCTGGGAAGGAGTTTTAATGGGTTCACTTAAAGAACAACTTTAATTGGCTTTAGAAGATCTTGATTGGTCCAAAGCAGAAGTAGATGCCCTGAAAGTGAACCTTAAGGATGCTGATGATTGCATTGAGTTTATAAAAGAAAAATTAAACAAATCAATGGAGAAGTGGAAGGAGCTACTTCATTAGCTAGCTAATCTTACTGAAGAAAATGGCATGAATGAGGCTTTGGAAGAAAAGACAAAGGAATGTGAGAAGCTGACAAAAGAAGTTTCTATTCTAAAACATGAGATGGAATCTGGGGTGATGAGGATAACCAAAGAAATTGAGGAAAGGAAGAAGACTAAAGAAGACCTGAACCAATCTCTGAAGGAAAGAATAGAAGAATGCTGCAGAATGGATAGAACAATTGGCCACCTAGAATCTGATCTACAAGAATACAAATATAATGAGGAGTAACTTGAAAGGTAAATTGTCACTCTCAGACATGACTGAGAAATTGTAAATGAATACAAGGGGAAGTTCAAGATAAGCTCAGCTAAACTTGAAGTGTTGCTTGAGAGTCAGAAGAAGGGTAATGATAAGGGGTGTCTTGGGTATGAGAAAGGTGAAAGCTCCGGATCCAGATAAAGAAATTCTAAATCAAGGAATGGGAGAAACAAACCTAGAAGACCTTCGGTAAGACATCCTAATGCTCAAAGATATCCATCTTTCAATAGAAATTGTTTCAATTACAATAATTTGGTCATAGAGCTACTCAGTGCAGAAGCAGAGTAAATCAAAGTGGTCCATCCTTCTTCGGTCAATGCTTCAAGTGTAAGAGGTATGATCATAGATCTAATGAATGCAGAAATATGATAATGAATAACTCTAACAATAGAGGAAATGGCAATTCTTTCAATAGCAAATGTTTTGCATGCAATAGATTTAGACATGTGGCTAATTAGTGTAGATCAAGAGGAAATCAATCAAATGGGCAAAGAAATGTTGTATGCTTCAATTGTAACTGATCTGGTCATATTGCAAGATTTTGCAGAAGTAGGAATAATGAAAGGAGAGGTTCGGTAAACAAAAAATTAGATGAGCAGAGATAAGATAGGCAAGAGCCAAGTTGATGTAAATAAGGTCTAGAATGAAATGAACAAGACATTGGTGAAAAAAGTTGCAATGAACAATGATGATGGGTTCGCACCGGAATCCGGTGCTAGTAATTCCTCCAGAAATTGAATTAGGAGCTCTGGCTCAGGGGGAGTTGCATAGAAAAACAAATTTGTCTAGCCAGTAAGTGGGTGCTTGAATCTGGCATGATGATTGAAGTTAGAAAAGCCTATTGTAGACCTGTTGAAGCAAATTTTGGAAGAAATGAAGACAATGTGATTGATTACAGAGCAATTAAAGATTGAATGCATGCTAAAATAGTGTAACCAAATGTTTTTGGGTGGGAGCATTTATTACAATGACAAATTAGGTTTTGCGGAGGATAAAAGGTCATTCATTTGAGCATTTGAATCACTTTACATTCGAAGAGAGCAAGCAAAAGAGCACCTGAGCTAAGATTTCAAGGATCTGAAGTGTAACCGGTGAATTCATTAGCTAACCCTAAATTCTGTGAAAGAAAAAGGTATTTTTCTGTGAAGCTTTAAACCTGTAATCTTTTGAGATGGCTACTCCTCTTGTTGTTGAGATTACTGAAAGGCCCTGACCAAAATTCAAGAAGCATCCATACAAATCAGTCGAAGTCAAATGATTAGGAGCATTTTCTAGTGTCCCTTATGGAGTACTACATGTTGAGGATATCAGGGCATACATTCACTATAGTGTAGATGAATTTGGGAACCTAAAATTGCTAGACTTGTTTGAGAACTACCTAAAGGATGATAATTATGATTTGAGACTGGAATATAAAGCCCTAGAAAGCAAACATTTTCTACAGGTCATTGAATTTTTTACATTTGATGAGAGTGAGTGGATTCGATATGCTTTGAGCCAAATGCATAATGAGTTAATGTTGATGTTGAAACTATTCAAGATTAAAAAAAATGCTATCCAGATTGGAACTAGGTTAAATTCAACCGGTGGTTTACCCATACTAAAATATGTAAAGAACAAGACAGTAACTGATGCAACCGATGCTAAATTTGACAAGAGGGCAATGAATATCAATGACATTATTGATCCGGATGTTAAGTTTGCTTCAATGATAATTGGTTACAAGATTTATCACTCCCGCAGGGAAAATTCTATGTCTGGAATGGCCATATATGTTGCATACCAAATGTTAAAGGAAAATGTAGATTATGACTTATGTGAGCTTTTATAGAACCAACTAGTCGAGAACCTGAATAAAATCAAGAAAGACAAGAAAAACACATTTAAATATGGTTCTTTGGTTCTATGCTTATTGTTCTACTTCATGAATGAGATGCCTGGAGTAAAGGGTGTGCACTGGACTAGTGACAGGCTAGTTGCTATTCAGATAAGAGATCATCTACATAGCATTGGTGACTCTAATGCACAAAAAACTACAATCTGGGGATACTTCAAGAATTTTCAGAGTATGATGCATTCTAGGGAAAGAATCCCTAAATCAGTAGTTGAGAAATACAAGAATGAAATATGTTTCATGGTGGACACTGATCAGTGCTTAATGGAAGCAGTAGAACCGACAACTATTTGGATAATGCCCATGGGGTATGAGGTAGATGAGAAAATTTTGAATATGTATGCTCAACATCTTTTGAGCAAGCCAAAGGACACAACAGTTGAAAGATTTGGGACATATGAGAAGCTAAGTATGAAACTGCATGTTGAGCTCAGAAAACTTGAAACCAATAGGAAAGTAAGGAAAGAAGTTGAGTAGTTGGCCGAGAATCTAGGCCTCACCAAGGAAGCTGTGAGGCAATTTAGGGAAAGAACTGAAAAGGATGAGAGGCAGAAGCAAGATAAGAAACAAGCAACTGCTCCGATAGAATCCTCCTCCACACCAAGGACCACTAGGAGCTCTGTTGCTGCCCCTGTTCCCCCAAAACCTACCAATCCTAGGAAATCGGAAGACAAATCATTTGGTAAGGAAAATAAAAGAACTAAATTAATGGCAAAAAGGCCATATGGCAGTTTGGAAAAGGAGGATGAAGAAAAGATAGATTCAGATGATGAGCTTAAAGAGCTGAAGGCCACAGGTACCAAAGCAGTCAAAGTGTCTAAAGAGAAGCATTCCAAAAGCAAGATGACAAATAAGAGACAAAGTCAGAAGTTGATGTTGAGAAGCCAACCCCTTTTGTGAAAAACATTGTTAAGTCAATCACTGCTAATGGGAATTTAAAGCCACTGACTAAATTGTATGATCTTTACAATGATGTTGAGAAGAGGCTTTTCGAAGATGCTACTATCTAATACTTGAATGTATTCAACTGGGCTCTGATAGAGATTTTGTCAGAAGTTCCCAAGAGTTTAAGAGACATTCTACAAATTAGAAAAGAAGCTACCAAGTCAAAGGATATGGAGTTGAGGGAAATTGTTTTGTCTAGTTTGTGTCCAGTGATCTCTAGAAAAGAAGCAGACAAAATTTTCAATGAAGTCAAGAGTTAATTCAGAAGCAAGACCAGGATGAATAAGCTGATGATTGGAGAGATAGAGGAAGTTGTCCAAGAAACTAAACAAATTCTAAGAAAAGCACTAGACAAGAACAAGTTCTATGTGGTCACAGAAGAACCGATTGATACTGAGGATGCAACAATTCTGAATAGTGAAGAGTTACAGAAGGATGAACAACAAACTGGAGTAGATGATGACTCCCTTCCATAAGAAGAAGCATTGAATAAAGAGGATGAAGAAATGGTGGAATAAGATCAAGTAAAAGGAACTGATGATGGAGTCAACTCTTCCATTCCAGATGTTGAGAAACCTAATAAAACTGCCACTGAGGATACACCAAATCCTCTGGAAAAGAATGTAGAAGATATCTCTGAGATAGATAAAAGTAAGAATGCTTCTGATGAAGGTGTAGAAAAGGCAGAAGTAGAGAAAAAGAGTGAAAATGACGAGTAGGACAATATGGTTGACTCTCAAAAGGGAGAAGATGCATCCCTAAAGTACTCAAGTTAGAAACATCATTTTGGGAGAGAGACACTGCTAAAGCAGTGAAGGAAATTTTGGAAAGAGATAAACAAATTGAAGAAGATCAGGACATAATACAAGGTCCAATAAATTTTGATACTTTATCTTCGGTGCAGAAGATAAAATTGGCCTCCATTTCTCAAGCTAAGGCCAGAGAAGATATTTTGAAGTCTCACATAGAAGACAGTGAGCTACTTGGTTTGGCATCAAGGATTTTGGAGAAAATCATGCCAACATACCAAAAGGACTCTTCAGCATCCCCCTCTAGTCAGTTAAAGAACTTGATAAGCTCTGTAAGTACTCATTTTTAATCTCTTGAAAAGTCTGCAGAGGTCAAGGTCCAAAATGAATTCAATGATAAAAGATTTGATGCTCTAAAAAGGTTGATTGGAGTAGATAGAATGGTTCTAGATGCCAGTTTAAAGAGTATTCAAAATGCTCTTATAGAAGGAGAGAATGTATATAAATTTTGTTTGTCTTGTCCTAAAGCTAAAGAGGACATTGAAATAAAAATAAAGGAGTCCAAGGAAAAACTGTCAAGTGTATCCCAATCTTTTGATCCTTTGACAATATCAGTGATGGGCCAAGATTGTCAAACAATCATCCTGATTGAAGATATAAAGAAATTGACAGAAGAAAAGGAGAGCATAGAGACGAGGATGAGTGAGCTCCAAGGACTAATTTCCCCTAAAATGGAAGCAATGTTCAATGACCTGACCGAAGCCCAAGCTGCAGCTCAGTCAAGTGATCCCATTGATCTGCGGAAGGCAGAGTCACAAGCATTTATTTTCAATGGCCACATCTCAATTTTGAACACTATAAAGAAGAGTTGGGATAGTGAGCTGGCACAATTGAAGAACATTTTTCGTGATATACTTAAGTTAATGTAAATAGGACTCAAGGATTGTTTGTACATATGCAGCCTGGTATGTAGAATTTTTGTGTAATCTTTGGTTTGCAGACCCCACCGTTTGCCATTGATGTCAAAGGGGGAGTGAAGAGTAGTGAAAAATGAGGAATCCAGCGAAGGGGGAGCATTGGAGAATAGTGAAAATCATAAGTACTTAGCAAGGGGGAGTTGTTCCGACACTTAGTCATTTTTCACTAAGTGTTGCCATCAATGGCAAAGGGGGATATTGTTGGCAAGAGACACTACTATGCCTGACATGTGTTGCCATTTATGGCAACTAAGTCTATCCTACACATCCACATTACATGATTTGTTTATACCGGAAGTCAGAGTGAGGATTTGTCTAAGTCCAGAAGTCTTGGTCTAGATCTCTCCGGTGGTAAATCACAGTGTGCTGCAGATCTAAGGGAGTGATAAGGATTGTCAGGACTATCTAAATCCAAAATCTTAGCCTTTGGTGATGAAGGATTCAATAGATATAAGCATTTGAGTATCAGGGTCCAGCTAGTTAGCACAGTTAGAAGAAGAACAGGCTGACCTAGTACTTAATCTTGGTCCAGATACAGAAAAGTTATTGGATAAGAAATTAGTGACAATCAGTGGTATTGGCTGACATGATTGATGATTTGAGAACACAAGTTTTTGGTCCTCGTTGTTATTTGTGCATGGATTCAGCCGACAAAGTAGAGTTCTTAATAAAATTTCTGAGTTCCTTGAAGCTGACTGCAGTTGATTGAATTTCTTGATACAGATATATATAGATGATGGATTCGAGTCTTTTGGTGTGTATGTACAATATGAGGAAGGAGTAAGTGTGAAAAGGCAAAAAGAAGTGCGAAAGAAAAGAGATCTAAGGATTGGATCATGGAAGAACAGTAAACAAGGCAAAAGTAAGGATGAAGTGTATAAGATCAGTATTTTGTACTTAACTGGAACTAAATTCTTGCATTAGTAGATTCTATTCATTAGTTCAAACATTCTGTAATCTTCTTATGATCATTCCTATAGTTAGTGATCCTCTTTGAGCAGTGAGCTCTAGACAGTGATCCTGAAGGCATTTGCCTTCCCCATTTGAAATACTTTTTATAGAGTATAATTCTTGTGGATTAACCCCCACCATGGTTTTCCCTTAACTGGGTTTCCACATTAAAAATCTTGGTGTCAAGTGTGTTATTTGTGTTTCTACTCATGTGTCATTGATTCATACTTTCATGGTTATATCATTAATTTGTTAATAAGTGGTAGAGAATAATTAATTGTAGAAAGTGTTAAAGTATTAAGACAACTGATTCACCCCCTCCCTCTTAGTTGTCTGCCCTAATTCTAACACTATGTTTATTGAAGAGATTTATACCTTTGCCCCCTTACATGGAGAGACTTGCACACTTAAGTGCATAATTTTTCTCTTTTGACTTGTTGGAGTGACTTGTGCTCAGACATTGTTTGCATTTATCATTGCAAGACCTAATTGATTGAGATCCAAATGTAGCTTTAATTAACATCTTTTATGTAACTTTCCTTCATGTGTATAGGTTAGCTAGAGCTTTTATTTTTCTTGTGAGAATGCATACCTAAGATGATCACATATGGATGATGCAATTTGGTTTTGTTTTTTTCTAATATGAATGACATGCAATATGTTTGGATGTGATTCACAAATATGAAATGCAAATTACTATGTTCTAAGTGCAATGAATGCCATGATGTTATGACATGTTTTATTTCTTTTGATTTTATATGATAGCATGTATGCAAGTGGAACAAACAATGTGACTATTCTTAAGTAGGATTTTTGACCCAGGGGATTGTGAGTTAACTTTCTATAAAGAGACTTATTGATCTTTGGGTTGGGATTAGGGACACAAGTGGGAGTAGGGAGGAGATGGAACACTTCTAATTTTGGTCTTTGCAAAAGTCTAAACAATGATCCTTATCTAGACAAAATAATTTGACAAGCTTTCAACAAGTGGACAAGTAACAAATTTTATTGGTGCTCGCTAGACTTAGATCATAGATGGACAACAAGATAGAACTAGGGTAAAGGAAAGGCTCCAAAGTGGAAGATGGTCCTAAAGACTATTAGACTATTGGCTTTGCTCAGCTAGTGCATGTGTGTGCTTTGTACCTCTCTTTTTCTTTTCCCTGATGGAATGTCACCCTTAAAGCTTTGAGCTTAGATTTATCTCCACCCAAGGTTTGGAAATTCAACAATCTTCTCTCTATCATTCTTTTTTTAATTTTTTTTTCTCTTTTTTTTTGTATTTTTGCAATGCCTCACTTTATTTTCTCACTTTAGTCTCTCTATTCTCACCTTTTTTATCACCTTTATTTTTTTGATTGCTCATTTTCTTATTCTGAACTCATATTTTAGATTGCTTCCTACATAGTTATGATCTCCCTGGTATTTTTGGCTAGGAAAGATAAGGGGTTGAGCATAACCAAACGTTTACATAGTCTAGTTAGATTTCCTTTCTACTAAGGAGGAATGGGGAAGGTCTACTTGCAAGCTTCTATTGAGTACTGTAGGTTTGAAGATTAAATTTGCTTTAGACTTCACAACATAAATTTTTAAGATGGGGATCAATGTAGAGCTAAGAGCTAGGCTTTGAATAGAATCATTGGGAAAATGTAGTAGGGTAATAGTGATAAGTGGTAAACATGAATTGTTATGGGATCTCAAAGGCTCAAAGTGTCAACCTATATCTAAGCAACCTTAGACTCCTTACTAGGAAAAAAATAGAACAAGAGCATGACACTCACAAAATGCATGATGGAAAAAAATGAAGGATGCAAAATTTTGATCTTTCATGATTTTATGCTTTTTATGGATTTTTGAATTATTTGATTTTTTATGTATTTTATAAGCTTTTACAACATTTTGAGATGTTGAACTCTTCTTCTTCCATAATGCACAAGAGGTAGCATCATTTTTTGAATCTTCCTTAACTATGTCTGGACCTATCTAATTTGGTCTGAACTGCACTTGAAAGTCTTTGCAAGGACATCGAAGAATTGGTGTAAAAATGTATTTGTATTTATTGAGGAGTTTTGTATACTCACATGTTTCATTGTTTGATTATTTTCCACCTAGCTTTATCATTTTTTGTTCTTGTTGAGTTCCTAGGTTTGTTTTGAAATTTTGAGGGGTAGTTGGAGTTGGTGTTGGCTCTCCTAGTTTTTGTGTGAGTTTTGGTTCTTCTTCTTTAGCCATGATTTCATTCATATGAGTGTTTATGTCTAGCTCAATTGGAATAGCCACTAAGTTGAATATAGCATAAGAATTTATTGAGTGGGGATCAAAGGGAATTCTCATGTTGCCCCCTTTCCTATGCATTTTGAGGTCTTGGCTATGTTTGTAATTTGTTTTGGTTTTTCTTCTTTTCCAAAAGTGTTGATTTTTGGGTCACTAATGGTTTCCATGGTGTTTCCCTTCTTTTTGACTTGTTCAACTCTATAAAGGTTGAAAGGATAATTAGGATCTCATTTGATGACGTGGGTTTGTCGCATGTGAGAGAAGTGTATTTCTTGAAACAACATGGAGGGAACAACCCTCATCCTATGGATCCAAGGTCTTCTTAGGATCATGTTGTATGCGGTTTCTTTTTTATGACATAAAATTCAGTTGGTAGGGTTTTGGGACCTAATTTGACTTGAATATTAACTTTACCCATGATTCAAATGTTTGGTTTATCATGAATTCTAAGGATGGAATTTTTTTTTTATTTGAGTTTCATCATAACCCATTCTTTGAAGAAGAGAGAAAGACACTATGTTGACTGCATACTCATCATTGATTATTACACATTTAACGGAATAGTCCTAAATTTAGACTATCAAATGGAGGGAAAAATCACCCTATTTAGCTATGTCATTATCTGAGGGTAATGTTGATGTATAAATTTGTGGGTCTAATCTAACAACAACATGGGAAACTCTGAAAATGTGTGACTGCTTCTCATAATAACCTGCAGATTTTATGGAAGATGGCTCTTCCTTTTTCAATGGGGTTTTGGGAAAAGGGGAAGAAGAAACAAGATTACAGATATAATGAAATAAAACTCCTAATCCTATGGCGATACACCAAATTTCAAACCAACCTAGTTGCATAGTGTCAAACCCTAATAGATTTAACTGGAGAAATTAAAGAGCTTACAGCATGATCAATAATCTAGTTTATAAACAGATATAACAGAGGCAAAGAAATAGAAACTGAAAGCAAGAAACATAAACAAACTCATAGCTACACAAAACACCGTCTCTCTTTATTTGAATGGAAAAAAATTTATAGAGGCAAAAATGACTTGCACAAAATAAATGTTACATTCCTTATGAAAGAGGTAATTGCTAAAGCAAAAAGAAAATATCTACTGCTAAAAATCTCTGATCTATGGAATTGTATCTAATTCCTTCTGTCTGACCTGGATCTATGTATATATAGCCCAGAAAACCAAAGAAAAATATCTTGCAACTGCCCTCAAAAATCTCTGTAACTATAATCCACAAAATCTGCCCCAAAATCTGCAAATAACTGTATCTGGCAACTGAACTGGCTGATCTAAGTCTTCCATGGCTAAAAATGTATCTTCCTCTATTCTTTACCTACATGAGAAACTTCCTGCCCTTCTCTTTTGTTTTCTATATCTTGTCGTGGAAGCCTCATGAAAAATAAAGCATGGCTTTATTTATTTTTAGGGTTGCATCTACTTTTCACCATGAGGAGAGAGTCAAAAGAGAGTCAGAAGAGTCTTTATGTTAATAAAGCTTCTACTTTGTCTGGAGGGACCACGTGGTGTTTAATAAGAGATTCACATTTTATTGACTCCCATGAACTCTTTAAATCTCATAAGACTCATATTTAACATTAAATAGAGCTTCTAGCCTATTTGGAGAGTGGCCCACCATATGAAACAATATTTAATAAAATATGACTCAGCCTATGTTTCACAGCTCACGTGATCCTTTGCATTTATTGAGTTATATAAAAAAACAAAATAAAATATTCCTACCTTCAGCTGCCTCCACATGGTGGCCAGGCACTAGTTTGAAATGAAACTTCCTTTCTTTGCCCTCAAACTCCTGTGGGAGTGACAAGTGGCTTCCTCTGATGTATCCTTTACCTCTACAGTCTAAGTCATTGATTTGCTTCCATAGCCAACAGTGGCTAAGTCTCTGAGGCTACATAGAAACTAGGGTTTCTACGTCTTTGGTTTATGTGCTATGACATTCGAATTATGTGCTACGCCATTTGAATCCCTATGATACTACTCCTCTTGGTGGCACTTTGATGCACACTATCTTCATATGAACATAATGCTTACTATCTTCTTTGGTAACGACTTGCCTTTGTCAAGGATGTGCCATCATTTGTATGTGTCTCAGATCATGAAGGCCGCAACTTGTTTCTTGATCATGCCACTTGTATGGATGCACTATTATTTGAATTCAAGCTATATTTCATCTTTCATGGAAGCACTTTGTTGAACCTAAGGTTGTATCATATTCTCATAGCTACATTTTGCCTTTCAATTGGCGAATCTCTTGAAGTCTTGCATTTCTATTATGGCCCGTGCCCTCTGTTCTATTGATAGCACTTATACATCATACCTTGTGAATGTTGGCTTGAATCTCTTTATCATCATGAACCTTTGTATCCATTTTGACCTGAGCCTATATCCATTTAGAGTTTGAGCATATACTTTACTTGGCTTGACACCTCAAAAGATAAGCATAGGACAAGTCTTCAGGTTTGGTGGCTCTGGCTTTAGGCAGCACCATCAGTTGAAAGGTACGCACCATTTCCCTAGCCATGACTTGTTTTTAAAGTTGCATCTTTCTTATACTATGAAGAGCTAAGTGCCATACTAGATGTAAGATGCACCTGTGTTTGGTGGCATTCATTCACAAAGGTATGCTCACCATCAATCCCTGATGCCTTAGTTCTTTTCTATGGCTGCACTTTATATCAGGCAATGTTCCTTTGCATTGCTGAGCGCCATTCCTCTTGTTCAAACTTCAAGTTCTAGCTCAATCATCATATTAATGATTGTGTGCATAGGAGCATTATGCTATGCCATTATTAGAACTATGCCTTGATTTTATTATGGCCCACGCCACCTTTAGTGGCTGCGGTGAAATTTCTATGGTGTTCGTGCCTTACATTTTTTAGATAGTGGAGTTTGTGCTTGATAAAGGATGATGGTGAATGCCACATTTAGATGGTGGTGCTTGATAAGGTAGCATCATCCCTTAACGCAGCTTTGCTCTTTTATGAACTGAGTGCCTATCTCTTATTATTTGTGGTGAGGTTCTTTTGCATATAAGGAGATTTAATTAAATGGCTTGTTTTTGATTGGCAACAACTTCTTATATAAATGGTTGTGCATAGACTTAGGAGGCCATGCTAATATAATCAACTGCCCATCTATTTTATACAACTTACCATTCCATAATATTGAGTCTTCACTCCTTTGTGCTAGTGCCTTACTTCTAGATGGCAGCTTCAATGTGCAAGCTGAGCCTCTTTAAAATCTATGATTGTGTCTTAATTGAAATGGCCATGCCATGTCTTTGGTAGCACTGCTATTTATAAACTGCATGCCATGCGTTTTCTATTGAAGCTCATGGAGTAGGTCGATCCTTCATACACTAATCCTTTGATCTGAACTGCACCTTGATACTGAACCTCAACTGCTAATATCATTGAAATTGTGTCTAAACACTTTGGCACTGCTATTTAATGTATTTGACCCTGAGGTGGCTCTTTGGAGCTTTATTGTTCTTTAAAACTTATGATGATGCCTTTTGATAGTGATGCCTTAGCTTCTAAAATAGATACACCATCCTTTTCTATAAGGCTGAGCACTATTTGCATTCCTTTCTACATTGAGGTTTGAAGTTTTGTAGCTATGACTTGTGCCTTATCTTAGAGACATAGTGGCATTGTGGAACTGGGTTCTCTTTTTGAAATGCTGCAACCTCTTCATCCCACAAATTCCTAGCTACAGGAAATTTTGAAATGGTGTGAAAATTTATCACCAGTTCTTGGTGATTGGCTGGGAAAGTGAGCCTGCTCACTGAGAACTCTAAAATCTTAGTTTTAGCACTGACCTTATCTAGGGCATAGAGTCTAGTATTTAAACAAGAACCACCATCTCATAGAAGACACATATGAAGCCAACACTGATGCAAGCAAAAATGATATAACTTGCCCTGAAGATACATGAAGCTAAAACTAAAGTATTGCTGATGTAAACATATTCCATAATTGAAACAAACTAAAACTGACAACTAAATCTGAGACATGGCTGAACCTTTGAAATTGACACATTAAACTGTACCACAGAAACTGACCACACATCCTCATAGCAGTAACTAAAACTTATTGTAAACAAAACAACTGAATCTGAAAACTAATGCCACTATTGTAGCTTTTTCTGAATCACTGAATCTAAATTATTGATATGTGATATGCATAGGAATATGCCCATTCATAGGAGTGGTAAAATAACTACTGGATCTGATTATTGTGTCCCACTGAATACACATCAAACTAAGAATTGACCAAATGAAATGCATGAAGAAAAATATCAAGAACTTGTACCTTTTGACCTTTTTGCACTTTGGAGGTTCCTCCTTGGTATGAAAACACTAATTAGGCTTACCAACATGTTGCTCTTGTTCTAATGGAGGGTGGGAAGGGAGAATAAAGCATTGAAGCTCATTCTTCTGGTTACATTTGGAGACTTCTGTTAACCGGATCTCATCACTAATCTCTTTTGTAGACTCTTCAATTGAATGATGACTCTATTGGCAAGAGACACTATATGGATTCATGATTGTTGTCATTGATGGCAACAAAGTTCATCCCACACATCCACAGGACATGGTATGTCTCTACCGGAAGTCAGAGTGAAGAATGTTGTGGTTCGGTAAATAGGAACAGAGCATGTGGCGAGGTCCGACAGACAGGTCCAGATCTCTCAGAGGAAGTATCTTGGTAAAGTGTGGATTTGGGAAAGTCAAGAGGACTACTTTGAGTGATAGATTCCAAGGTTTTAGCCTCCGATGATAGATGAGGTAAAATATATGGATACTTGAGTACCGGGTTCCTGAGTGACAGTGTGAACAGAGGAAGAACTGACTGACAGAACATCAGACTATTTTCTGGATGTGTTTCTGATGGTGGTAAAGGTTATGAAGACATGAATTATGTTTGGCTGACATGATTAATGATTTCTACAAGTATATGCTTGATCCGCATTACTCGATGTGCAAGGATTCAGCCGACAGAACAGAGTTTGTGAGAAGATTTAGTGTTCCGGGTGCCGACTAGGAAGATAATGAAATCACTTGTGTGGATATATATATAGGATGGATTTGGTTGAGAGAAGAGGTTTGGTGATATGTGGTGTGTGAATAAAAGTAGAGCAGAGCAGAAGTAGTAAGGAAGGTCCAGTATGTGAAAGGAAAGCAGCATAAGGAAAGAAGAAAGATGAAGTACAGCAGATCAGTGTATTGAGCCTAATCGGAACTGAACTCCAACATATGTGGATGCTTCCAATTAGTTCAAGTATTGTATAACATTCTTTTGTAGACAAGGTGTCTCTTTATAGGCAGTGTGCCTCCTTGTGAGCAGTGTGCTCGGGCAGTGAGCCCTAATTGGCAAGTGCCATTTTGTAATTCCTTATTCTTCTAACAGAGAATAATCTTTGGGTTAATCACCCCATGGTTTTCTCTCTTAACAGGGTTTCCATGTCAAAATATTGTGTCATGTGTATCTCCATTTCATGGTTATGTTTGCTTGTTTGAATTAATGCTGCAATAAATAAGAAAGTTCAAAAAGAAGAAATAATTTGGATAACTGATTCACCCCCCCTCTCAGTTATCAACAATTGGTATCAGAGCTAAGTTCCTCCTAACAGAGCCTAACAGCTTGAGGAAGATCTAAGAATTCAAATGGATGCATATGGTTTAAGGGAGCAACTCAAGATTGCCCTTGATGATCTTGAACAGTCAAACTCTGAAGTAAATGAATTAAAGGAAAGACTCAAACAGGCTGATGACTTCATGAGAGAACTAAGACAAATTAAGTCTCTCTATGAAAAAGAGGAAGGAGCTACTTCAGCAATTGGCAAGACAAGGTGAAGCAAATAATGCAAATGAAGAGCTAAAAGAAAAAACTGAGTTGTGTCAAAAGTTATCAAAAGAAATCATTATGGTAAGACATGAAATGGAATCAGGAGTCATGAAGTTTACCCAAGAAGTTGAAGAGAAAAGAAAAACTGAAGATAATCTAAGACAATCTCTCAAGGAGAAATCAGAAGATTGCCACCAGATGGATAGAATTATCAGACATCTTGAATCTGATCTTGAAGATGCTAAAGATAATGAAGAAAAACTTGAGGATCAAATTGTCTCTCTCAAAAGGGATCTTCAAACAACAAATGAGTATAAAGAGAGATTCAAGATAAGTTCAGCTCAACTTGAAGTTCTTCTTGGAAGTCAAAAGAAGGTAGATGGCAAGTGTGGTTTGGGATATGAGAAAGGAGAAAGCTTTGGATCCGGTCAGAAGAATTTTGGATCAGAAAATCCAAGGAATAGGTCTAGAAGACCTTCAGTAAGACAGCCTAATGCTCAAAGTTATCCATCCTTCAATGGGTACTACCACAACTGCAATCACTTTGGTCACAAAGCTAATCAGTGCAGAAAGAGAATGAATCAAACTAATTCATCCTTCTCCAGACAATGTTTTAACTGCAAAAGGTATGGTCACAAATCTCATGAATGTAGAAATATGCAATGAACAAATCATTCAATGGTAGATGCTCTGCATGCCATAGAATAGGTCATATGGCTAATCAATACAGATCAAGAGGATATCAATCAAATATGCAAAGAAATGTTGTTTGCCAAATTTCCAATAGATCCAGTCATATTACAAAATTCTGTAGAAGCAAGAATCAGGACAAAAGAGGTCTGGTATATCATAATCAGAATCAAGATAAGGGGAAACAAAAAGTGAATATGGATGAAGTTAGGAATGAGATGAACAAGATTTGGGTGAAGAAAAGTTTAGAGAATGTAGAGGTTGGATCCGCACCAAACTCTGGTGCTAATATTCCTTCTGTAAATTAAAAGGTGAGCTCTAGCTCAGGGGGAGACACAAAGAAAATCTTGTTCCCCCATCCAGTTAAGTAGTGCCTGAAATTGGCACATGAGAAGCTGCAGATCAAAGGGTTTCTAGAGAAACATGTAAAGAAGGTCAGGTAAAGATCTGAGAGATCCACAAGAAAATTTAAAAAGTTTAATTCCTTTAGAATTGGTCCAGTTAAACAAGTCTTCTAGGAAAATAGGTTTCTCACAAGGTTGGTCCGGTATGGATCCAAATTGAAATAGCCTGATCTACGGATATATGAGATGATCAGGAGAAGAAGTGGACATTATGATACATCACTAACATCGATCACAAAGGCATCATAATGATCCGGATGAGTTTCTTTCTCCTTGAACAAGGAAAACCAGGCAATCCAGAATGAATTAGGTTGCGCATTTATTGCAGGGTGAAAATTAGGGCTTCTTGGAATAAAAGAGTTCATTTATCTATCATTTACACATTTGTACACTCACATGCGAAGAAGAAAGAAAAGAAGCTCTGCAAACAACTTCTCCCAAAAGATCAAGGCAACTCTTCATACAACTCTATTCGGATTTCTTTGTGTGCCCTAACCTGCGTAAAAGGTATTTATCATTCTTGATATCCTTCAATAAGATTGCTTGATGATGGCTACTCTGAATATAGTAAAGATCTTTGATAGACCTCAGCCCACATTTAAGAAACATCCATATAAATCCTTGGAGGTAGATCCCCTAGGAGCATTTTCCAGTGTTCCGCATGGCATTTTGCATACATAAGACATTAGGGTTTACATACGTGCCAATATTGAAGATTTTGGGGAATACAAACTAAGAGATATCTATCACAAACAACTGTTAGATGATTCATTTGAGCTCAAACCCCAATACAAGGGCCTCCAGATTAAGCACTTTCTACAATTCATACATTTCCCCTGTTTTACTGAGGATGAATGGGGCAGGTACGTTTTGAGCAGAATACACGACAACTTCATGTGGTTAAATGGACCGTTCAAAATCACAAAAGATGCCATTAGGGCAGTTACTGGATTACACTCATCTGGTGGGATTCCTAATCTTAAATCTGTGAAGAATCAAACTGTGAGTGAGGCTACCGGATCCAAGTTTGACAAAAGAGCAATGATAGTAGATGACATCTCTGATTCGGATGTCAAGTTTGCCTCGATGAACATTGGGTATAAAATATATCATTCTAGCAGAGAAAATTCTGTACCTGGAACTGCCATCTACACCGCATATGAAATGCTAAGAAAGGATGCAGACTATGATCTTTGCCAGCTTCTCTTGAACCAACTCATGGAGAATCTACAGAAAATAAAGAAAGATAAAAAGAATTCATTCAAGTATGGTGGATTGATATTGTGCTTATTCTTCTACTTTATGAATGAGCTTCCTGGATCTAGTGGCTGGGTATGGGAAAATGATAGATCGGTACCTATCCAAATCAGAGATTATTTACATGGACTTGGTGACAACAAAGCACAAAATACAGCTCTGTGGGGATATTTCAAGAACTTTTAGAACATGATGCAAGCAAGAGAAAGGATTCCCCAGTCTCTTGTTGAGAAATACAAAGACACAATTTGCTTTATGGTAGAGACTGATCAGTGCCTAATGGAGGTAGTAGAACCAAGAACTGTATGGATCATGCCCATGGGGTATGAGGTTGATGAACAAATTGTGGAGCTGCATGTCCAACACATGCTAAGTCAGCCTAAGGATCCAAAAGCAGAAAGGTTTGGAACCTTTAAGGAGCTGAGTATAAAAATTCATGTTGAACTTAGAGAACCATAGATCAAGAGGAAGGTGAGAAAAGAAGTAGAAAATATTCCCCAAGGCCTTGGCATCTTAAAGGAGGCACTTGATGCCCACAAGAAAAGGATGGAAAGGGCTAAGAAAGAGAAGAAAGAGGCAGAAAAGAAAAGCAACGAAAGTGCTCCAGTAGAAACCTCAACCCAGACTAGATTAACAAAGAGATCTGCACCTGTCACAGCCAAAAGCTCAAGAACTTAAAAACTGGAAGTCTAGGCATCCGGCAAAAGAGAGAAAAGATCAAAGACAAAAGCCACAAGGGCTTATGTAAGTCAAAAAGATGAAGAGGAAACCGAATCAGATGAGGGGGTAAAAGAAATAAAGAAGTAGAAGAAGAAAGGATCTGGTAAACCCTCCACAGGCCAAGACAAGGAAGAAATGGCAGAGGAATTTGTTGAAAAGCCCACCCTATCTCTAGAAAGTGTAATCAAATCAGTCACTGTGGATGGAAACCTTCAACCAATGGCCGAATTCTATGATGATTACAATGAGGCTGACCAAAAGATCCTGCAGGAAGCTACAATCAGGTATCTAAACATATACAATAAGGCTTTCATTAAAATTATATCTCTAATTCCTAAGAGCCTAGAAAAGGAGTTAGAAATGAGAAAGAACAATGCCATGGCAAAAGACATTGAGATCCGGGAATAGATAGCTATTCAGCTATATCCTTCAATCGGTCCCAAAACAATGAATATGATATTCAAAGATTGCAAGAATGAGTTCCGGAGCAAAGCTAGGATGAATTAGCTCATGCTTGGTGAAACCAACAAAGTGGCAAAAGAGACTGAAGAGATTCTCTGAAATACTCTTAAAAAGTTCAACATTTCCATCACAAAGGACTCTGGTAAAGACAAGGGCTCAGAATCCCCTATTCTAGAAGAAATGGCTCATGGACAAACAAATATCTCTCCTCCAGTTTCCCCTACAGCTTCCAGATCTAAAGGAGAAGACACAATACAGGAGAAAGAAGCAGGAGTGGAAGAAAAACAAGTTGACAGTACCAAGGTAGCAGAGGAAGAGAAGACCCCAACAAAGAAAACCAAAACTAATAGTGGTAAGAACGTAGAAGGAGAGAAAGCTCCAAGGGATAGTCCTAAGAATGTAGAAGAGAAGAAACATCTGTCTCTAGCAAGAGACACTGCACAAACTATCCAAGAATTCCTAAGCAAAGAAACAATGGAGATTGATGAACCGGAGCTTCTACAAGGTCCATTCAATTTTGATTCTCTCTCTGGTACAGACAATGAAGATTGCTTCATTTGCTAATGCCAAGGTTAAAGAAAAACTCCTAAAGTCTCACATGGAAGACTGTAAGTTGATAGAAGCTACTTCCGGAGTGCTTGAAAAGATTATGCCATCAGTTCAGAAAGATCCCACAGCCTCCACTTCCGGTAATCTCAAAACTCTAGTCAGCAATGTTAATACACATTTTGATTCACTAGAGAAGTTAGCAGAAGATAAGGTCCGGAAGGAATTTCTTGCAAAAAGATTATCAAAGGTACAAGGTTTGATAAGTAATGATAGGAGAAATATGAGTATAGGGATAAAGAGCTTAGAAAATGCTCTTAAAGATGGCAGAGAAAAATACAAATTTTGTTTATCATGGTCCAAAGCAACAGTGGAGATTGAAAAGAAAATAAAAGAGTAAGAGGATAAACTACTAAGTTTGTGTCAAAGTTTTGATCCTCTCTCTTCCTCCATAGTCAATCAAGAGTGTTAGACTATTGCAATCACAAATGCAATAAAGAATTTTGAGAAAGAAAAGAAGAACATAATTAGCCGGATGGGTGAACTCAGAAGGATCACTGTCCCTAAGTTAGAGGCCATGCATATAAGTGAAGCTCAAATCACAGCCTAGACAAATGATCTGACAGATCTTAAGAGGATAGAAGCTTTTACATTTTTTTTGAGTGGTCACATTTCAATTTTGGATAGAATGAAGCAAAGTTGGGCTACAGAACTCATCCAATTGAAGACATCCTTTGCAGACATTCTTCAGTTTATGTGAGTATGTAATATGCAGCTAAGTATAGTTAAATTTTTGAAAATTTTGGGTATGCGGACCCTACCCTTTGCCATTGATGTCAAAGGGGGAGTGAAGAGCAGTGAAAAATAAGGAATCCAACTAAGGGGGAGCTTCAAAAAATATATATAGAAATAGAGCATCAGCCAAGGGGGAGCATAATGTAAACACTTAGTCATTTTTCATTAAGTGTTGCCATCAATGCCAAAGGGGGAGATTGTTGGCAAGAGACACTATATGGATTCATGATTGTTGTCTTTGATGGCAACAAAGTTCATCCCACACATCCGTAGGACATGGTATGTCTCTACCGGAAGTCAGAGTGAAGAATGTTGTGGTCCGGTAAATAGAAAAAGAGCATGTGGTGCGGTCCGACAGACAGGTCCGGATCTCTCAGAGGAAGTATTTTGGTGAAGTGCAGATTTGGGAAAGTCAAGAGGACTACTTTGAGTGATAGATTCCAAGGTTTTAGCCTCCGGTGATAGATGAGGTAAAAGATATGGATACTTGAGTACCGGGTTCCTGAGTGACAGTGTGAACAAAGGAAGAACTGACTAACAGAACATCAAACTATTTTCCGGATGTGTTTCTGATGGTGGTAAAGGTTATGAAGACATGAATTATGTTTGGCCGACATGATTAATGATTTCTACAAGTATATGCTTGATCTGCATTACTTGATGTGCAAGGATTCAGCCGACAGAACAGAGTTTTTGAGAAGATTGATTGTTTCAGGTGCTGACTAGGAAGATAATGAAATCACTTGTGCGGATATATATATAGGATGGATTTGGTTTAGAGAAGGGGTTCGGTGATATGTGGTGTGCGAATAAAAGCAGAGCAGAGCAGAAGCAGTAAGGAAGGTCTGGTATGTGAAAGGAAAGCAGCACAAGGAAAGAAGAAAGATGAGTGTAGCAGATCAGTGTACTGAGCCTAACCAGAACTGAACTCTAGCATATGTGGATGCTTCCAATCAGTTCAAGTATTGTATAACATTCTTTTGTAGACAGTGTGTCTCTTTGTAGGCAGTGTGCCTCCTTGTGAGCAGTGTGCTCAGGCAGTAAGCCCTAATTGGCAAGTGCCATTTTGTAATTCCTTATTCTTCTAATAGAGAACAATCTTTGGGTTAATCACCCCGTGGTTTTCTCCCTTAACAGGGTTTCCATGTCAAAATATTGTGTCATGTTTATCTCCATTTCATGGTTATGTTTGCTTGTTTGAATTAATGCTGCATTAAATAAGAAAGTTCAAAAAGTAGAAATAATTTGGATAACTGATTCACCCCCCCTCTCAGTTATTAACAGACTCATGATAGCATCAAAATCAAGTTGATAGGTGATAGAACTACCCATCATAGTCTTAAATCTGATTGGGATTCCTTTGTACAAGAAGAAAGATGTGTAATGTGACTCAGTGTCTGACTCTTCACTTTTACAAATGTCTCTTTGAAGCTCATCATTTTGTAGCTGTGAATCTTCATCAAGAAGAAGATAATAACCATTTTCAAGAATGGAGAATATATCAGCTCTTGTACAAGTTCCCTCTTCACAATCTTCCTTATGATCACCTTAAACAGGCTTTGCAAATGAACCATACACTTGCTCAATAGTAGGGTCTTCTTCATCTAGAATTTGATATCCTTGTTGCAAAATTGAGAATAAATCTTCATCTTGCTCTTCATGTTGTTCATGCATCTCTGTGTTATCTACCTCAATATGTGAAAACTCATTGCAAAAATAAAGACCCTCTATATTTGTAGATTCAGAAATTTCCTTTGCAACTTCTTCCTTAAGATGAAGTACAGATGTGGCATCACTCTTGACCCAGTACTTTTTAGCTTTAAAGCCCCTCTTGAAGTACTTTTTAGCTTCTAGAAGTTGCAATTCAAAATCAACTCATGAGTCTTCTTCATTACTTGACTGAAATCTTGAATCACATCTTTCCATATGTATTTGATGCTTAGAATCAAAAGAACATACAGAAAAGACAGGAGCTACCTCTCTTCTTGTAATTTGATTTTTGAAACTTGATTCTTCTTAGATGTCAAAATGGCAAAGAACCTGATATGTGCTTCCTATGGACTGATTTGCAGCTACAGAAGCTTGTAAAGCATAATTCTCAAGATATTTGGGCATTTTCTCAGTATGAGGAATGACATCTTCTACAAACTGATCAAGTTGGTATTGTTGTTCATAAGGATTTTAGGGCATGAAACATGGATCATCTTGATACATGGCTTGATCTTTTAACTCATTGATCTCATGGGTGAGGGTTTTATTGAGTTCTTTTACTGCACTCATCTCCTTATGATTTGACAAATCAGCAGGGAGGGTGGGTGCACTAGAATTTATATTTATTTGGCTAGAAGGAGTCTGAGACAAGTAATTTGCATGTGTCATCAAAGGTGTTAAAGGCAGAGGACACAGTTTACCAACCTCTATGAGGTTGTTTTCAGCTCTAATAGCCAGATCATATGACTAGGGTAGAGTATCACCTCCTAAGGATTGAATCATAATAGAGATCTCAGGGTCCAAAGCCTTTAAATAATAAAGAAATGCAAAGACTGGAGGAGGTCTGATATCAACAGAGAATTTCTTCCATACCTTGTCAAATCTTGAATTGAAGTCACACATGCTCTCCATTGGATGCCTCTTGATTATGATGAGATTCTGGGTGAGGGTACTAACATCTATCCTCTCTTTGAACTGATTATAGATGAGTCCTCCTAGATGATCTCATCCAGTGATTAAACCAGGCTGCAATCCTCTGTACCATTCTGTTGCTTTGCCCTTGAGAGAAGATGGTAGCAATAGAAGGCCATGATTCTTAGTCATGATATTGTGAATGGTACACAAATTGGCTACATCTTGAATGTAATCTACAGGACAAATAGATCCATCCCCAAGAAAATGAGGCAGTGCCTTCCATTTTTGTATCAGCAACTTGACCTTGCTACTAAAGAACAAGAGGACTTCAATCCCAAGTCACAAAAGGTAGATCTCTTGCTTGAATATTCAGATGCACATAGATACCTAGGGTTGCCATGGTCTGCGGGAGCAAAGATCTGAGAAAGATTCACAAGTAGAGTCACCGGGTGGAAGATTCATGCTCTCCTTGAGCAAATATTTGTGTGATTTTCGACCAAAACCACAAAATATATGGCAAAGATTCAATGAAAACAAAGACCCAAGTCTTTGAATCTAGTCCCATTGGGCATGCCCAAAACTATTGATGTATAAATTTGTGGGTCTGATCCAACAATAACATGGGAAACTCTAAAAATGTAGGATTGCTTCTCAGAATAACCTCCAGATTTTATGGAAGCTGGCTCTTCCTTTTTCAATGGGGTTTTGGGAAAAGGGGAAGAAGAAACAAGATTATAGATACAATGAAATAAAACTCCTAATCCAATGGTGATGCACCAGATTTCAAACCAACCCAGTTGCACAGTGTCAAACCCTAATATATTTAAATGGAGAAATTAAAGAGCTTGCAGCATGATCAATAATCTAGTTTATAAATAGATTTAACAGAGGCAAAGAAATAGAAACTGAAAGCAAGAAATAGAAACAAACTCATAGCTGCACAAAACACCATCTCTCTTTATTTGAATGGAAAACAATTTACAGAGGCAAAAATAACTTGCACAAAATAAATGTTACATTCCTCATGAAAGAGGTAACTACTGAAGAAAAAAGAAAATATCTGCTACTAAAAATCTCTGATCTGTGGAACTGTATCTAACCCCTTATGTCTAACCCAGATCTGTGTATATATAGCCCAGAAAACCAAAGAAAAATATCTTACAACTGCCCCCAAAAATATCTATAACCGTAATCCACAAAATTTGCCCCAAAATCTGGCAGATAACTGTATCTAGCAACTGAACTAGTTAATTTGCGTCTTCCATGGCTGAAAATGTATCTACCTCTATTCTTTACCTGCATGAGAAACTTCCCGCCCTTCTCTTTTGTTTCCTATATCTTGTCGTGGAATCCATATGAAAAATAAAGCATGGCTTGATTTATTTTAGGGTTGCATCTACTTTTCACCGCGAGGAGAGAGTTAAAAGAGAGTAAAAAGAGTCTTTATGTTAATAAAGCTTCTACTTTGTCTGGAGGGACCCATGCAGTGTTTAATAAGAGATTCACATTTTATCGACTGCTATAAACTCTTTAAATCACATAAGACTCATATTTAATATTAAATAGAGCTTCTAGCATGTTTGGAGAGTGGCCCACCAACTAAACAATCTTTAATAAAATATGACTCAGCCTATGTTTCACATCTCACATGATCCTTTGCATTTATTGAGTTATATATATATATATATATATATATATATATATATTCCTGCCTTCAGCTGCCTCCATGTGGTGGCATGGCGCTAAATTGAAATGAAACTTCCTTTTTTTGCCCTCAAACTCTCGCGAGAGTGACAAGTGGCTTCCTCCGATGCATCCTTTGCCTCTACAGTCTGAACCATTGATTTCCTTCCATATCCAATGGTGGTTGAGTCTCTGAGGCTGCAAAGAAATTAGGGTTTCTGCATCTTTAGTTTATGTGCTACGCCATTTGAATGCCATTGATACTACTCCTCATGGTGGCACTATGATGCACACTATCTTCATATGAACATAATGCTTACTATCTTCTTTGGTAACACCTTGCCATTGTCAAGGATGCGCCATCATTTGTATGTGTCTCAGATCATGAAGGTTGCAACTTGTTTCTTGATCATGCCACTCATATGGATGCACTATCATTGAATTCAAGCTATATTTCATCTTTCATGGAAGCACTTTTTTGAACCTAAGGTTGTATCATATTCTCATAGCTACATTTTGCCTTTTGATTGGTGAATCTCTTGAAGTGCTGCATTTCTATTATGGCCCGCGCCCTCTGTTCTATTGATAGCACTTATACATCGTACCTTGTGAATGCTAGCTTGAATCTCTTGATCATCATGAACCTTCATATCCATTTTCACTTGAGCCTATATCCATTTAGATTCTAAGCATCTACTTTACTTGGCTCTACACCTCGAAAGATAAGCATAGGCCGAGTCTTTGAGTTTGGTAGCTCTGGCTTTAGGCAACGCCATCAATTCAAAGGTCTGTACCATTTTCTTAGCTGTGACTTGTTTTTAAAGCTGCACCTTTGTTATACTATGAAGAGCTGAGTGCCAAAATAGATGTAAGATGCACATGTGTTTGGTGGCATTCATTTACAAAGGTATGCTCACCATCATTACCTGATGCCTTAGTTCTTTGTTGTGGCTGCACTTTATATCAGGCAATATTCCTTTGCGTTGTTGACTGCCATTCCTCTTGTTTGAACTTCAAGTTCTGGCTACATCATCATATTAATGGTTGCATGCGTAGGAGCATTATGCTACGCCATTATTAGAACTATGCCTTGATTTTATTTGAAGGATATTGGAGGAGCAGAAAAATATTATACAAAATAGAAGACTGAACCAGAAATCTTTGTATATTGTCTAGAGGAATGTACATAACATATATATAATTAAAATGAAACTAATTCCTAAAACTGAATTCTACAACTACCCATAACAATCAACTAATCAATGATTTACACAATGTTTCATTATCCAACATTCTCCCCCATAACGAACATTGGGAAGAACACCAAGTCTGCTAACTCAAATCATATTCATGATCTACTGATCTTTCCTCTTTTAATTCTCACTCACTGCTGTGACAATCCCTCAACTTTGATTATCTTCCTTGTCTTCCTCGTGCTTCTGCAATATGCTAAAATAATTCAATTTCTTCACTATTCTCTGCACTTGGTTGTTCACTATATTCAGCTATTTTGTTTCTTCTATTCAATTCTTTTTCCTTTTTCTCAACATGAGAAGACTTATGTCTATAAAGCATTCTGAACATACCTATGACCTTTTTCTAGTCAAATACATTTATCTAACCAGAATTCATTTTCAAACAACCTGTCATAGATTCATTTTTTGATTCTCTATTCCAACATATCTTTTCACAATGATTTGTCAAACCACAAATTCTGCAAGGATGTAAATCCCAACAATTTTCTTTTCTATGTCCTTCTCTATCACAATAGGAACAATGCGAAATCTCATTTTCTTTTCCTTTACCTCTATACCCAAGACCTTCATACTTAGGCCTAACAATTGACGACTGAATGGGCTCTTTGATTCCTTGCCCATGCTTACCCAAAGCTTCACCTTTATAACCAATTTTCTTCATTATTTTCAAACCAACATTATCATCAAAACAACTAGCTATGTTAGCAAATTTTACTGATCCAATATTCTTATTATCTTCAACTTTGCATTCTTTATCCAATGAACCTTCAACTCTCTCACACAAATCACATGTATCACACAAAACATCACAAACCAATGGTTTTATCTTAAAACATTCATTCTCGTCTTTCAATTTTGATATTTTTTCTTTTTGCAAACTGTTTTCTTCTTCTAAATTTTCAATCTTTTCTTTCATTTCTTCAAACAACTTCAATCTTTTTTCTAACTCTTCATTAACATTAATCAATTCAATTTTAAGATTATAAATTTGTATCTATTGTTCAGTCTTTTCCATTGAAACTTGTTTTAAATTGCTTAATAGTTCATTTCTTTCTTCTTCCCAATCATTTCTATCTTTTTCCCAATCTTTTTCTATGTTTTCTCGTTTGGCTTTTCCCATTTGTAATGATTAAAAACTTACCTTGAATGTGTTGCACTTGTCTTTGGATATCAATTGGTTTCGGCAGCTTCACATGCCTTCACTTCTCGTTCTTTGATATCTTCGACCTTCTCAATTTCTTTGACATGTTGCTGCAATCTCTGTTGTGTTGTATATTTCAGACTTTCTCAATCTTTAGTCTCAAGGATATGGCCTCACTTCTTCTGCCTTCTTTTGGATGTTTATCTACAATATCTTCAATATCTTCTGTAGCTTTCAATCCTTCTTCAGTGCTTTCACAATGCTGATATCTCTTTTAATGGCAACTTCTGCAACTTGTGTAAGACATCCTTCATTGGCAACTTAAGAATTTTATATAGTATGTAGCGCAAAAAGCAAAAAACTTCAAACATTATTAATAAGAATGAAACTTCCTGGGCGCTCTCATTTTCACTATTCACTTCTTATCCTCATCAAATTTCTTTTATTTTTATGAGCCTCTTGCATTTGGAATGGATAAAAATCAACATCAGTTCCTTGGATGGCTTCCTCCTTTTCTTTTTCTAATTTCTAACACACTGAATACATAGATCTTCCTATCATGAACTCTTAGATTTCATTTACTCTGAATAAATATTAGAAAATAAATAATCACAAAAGTTATTAAATGGTCAAACCAGAATATCCATCTACACCGTTCGAAGCCTCCTTCAACCACATAAAGCTCCTAGATAGTACTACCACAACCAAAAAACTCAAGATATTAACACTGAAAAAATTACCAGTTTTCATTAATGAAATTTCTTGAGAAAACCTCAATGTTGCCACTTTTCAAAAACTTCATTGGCTATTTTCTCCTCTGAAATTTTCTGCAAAACCTTTAATGCAACCCGTTCCTCCTTATTCCCTACGGCTCCTGCTAGAATCTCCTTTCACATCAATCATCTAGCGATAGTACTCAATAATTCCATCCGTGGCATCTTATTTGTCTTCAGCAATGTGATCTTCAAACAGCAAACCCTAGACTTGCAATCCTTTTTTCTTTCCTTCTACACCTTGATCTCTATTGACTTTCCTTCTTATCAATGGCTTCAAATTTGTTGTGGCTCTTCAGAAATCTGAGACTCCTCCATTACAGTGATTTCCTCCTCTTGATGGTGACTGGGATTATTTTCACTTCAATAAAGGACATCAATCTACATTCCTTCTTGTGCTCTTTACTACTCCTTGGACATGACAGCTCTGATACCAATTGAAGGATATTGGAGGAGCAAAAAAATATTATACAAAATAGAAGACTGAACCAGAAATCTTCGTATATTGTCCATAGGAATGTACATAACATCTATATAATTAAAATGCAACTAATTCCTAAAACTAAATTGTACAACTAATTCTTCAACTACCCATAACAATCAACTAATCAATGATTTACACAATGTTTCATAATCCAACATTATTATGGCTCATGCCACCTTTAGTGGCTACGCTAAAATTTATATGGTGTTCGTGCCTTACATTTTTTAGACAGTGGAGTTTGTGCTTGATAAAGGATGATGGTGAATGCCACATTTAGATGGCGGTGCTTGATAAGGCAAGGTCATCCCTTAACTCAACTCTACTCTTTTATGAACTGAGATCCTATCTCTTATTAGCTGTGGTAAGGTTCTTTTGCATATACCGAGCTTCAATTAAATGGCTTGCTTTTGATTAGCAACGTCTTCTTATATAAATGGTTGTACATAGACTTAGGAGGCCGTGCCAATATAATCAACTGCCCATCCATTTTATAAAACTTGCCATTCCATAATATTGAGTCTTCACTCCTTTGTGCTAGTGCCTTACTTCTAGATTGTGGCTTCAATGTGCAAGATGAGCCTCTTTAAAATCTATGATTGTGTCTTATATTGAAATGGCCATGCCATGTCTTTGGTAGCACTGCTATTTATAAACTACATGCCATGCGTTTGCTATTGAAGCTCATGAAGTACTCCAATCCTTCACACACTAATCCTTTGATATGAACTACACCTTGATACTGAACCTCAACTGCTAATATCATTATAATTGCATTTAACACTTTGACACAACTATTTAATGTATTTGACCCTGAGGTGGCTCTTTGGAGCTTTATTGTGCTTTAAAACTTATGATGATGCCTTTTGATAGTGATGCCTTAGCTTCTGAAATAGATACACCATCCTTTTCTATTAGGCTAAGCACTATTTGCATTCCTTTCTACATTGAGGTTTGAAGTTTTGAAGCTGTGACTTGTGCCTTATCTTAGAGACACAATGGCATTGTGGAACCGAGTTCTCTTTTTGAAATGCTGCAACCTCTTCATCCCACAGATTCCTAGCTATAGGAAATTTTGAAATGGTGTGAAAATTTATCACCAGGTAACTTTCTAAAATCAAATGTTTTAAAGTAGAACACTTTTAACTTGGAGTGTTTTGAACTAGAGATGGCTTAGATCTAAGGCTTTGAGGAGAGCGTTCTTGTGCATAGTAGAACTTTTGAGAAGTTCTAACATTTGAGAAAAAATTGAGATGTTGGAGGTGTCATATAGTTGATTTGGTCCTTGGGTGACACAAATTTCTTGATCTTTGTCTAATTCCACAAGGCCTAAGGAGTTTTGATCAATAGTACTTTGATGGCTTTCGGGATTATTTCTTTCATCTTGTGAAAATGTGTCTAGGAATGCTTGTTGCTGACATTTTGGGAGGTTTGATATGAAGCTATGGTACTCCCAACATGACTTCATCTCATGCCCCCTTTTCTTGTGAAATGGACATTATTTATCACAATTGTAATATCAAGGCTTATGATGATTATTGTATGACTGCTTGTAAATTTTTAGGGGATAATTGTTGACATTTTGGTTTCCCAAATTTGTATCACTATCATAGTCACAATTATTGTTGTTTTTGGATAGTGAAGTGTTTGTTGACCCATATATGTCTTGATCATTTGTTGAGGATTTGTTATTTATATCATGGTTTATCAACCTTTTATTGGAATCATACTCCCTTCTTCTGCTATCAATAGCAGCTTGGTCAATTCTAAGGGCACTTTTGAGTTCTTCTTCATATGATTTGTAAGGGAGTTTTTGGACTTGTTCTCATATGTCATTGTTGAGAGCATGTAAGAAGATATCACAAAGTTTTCTTGATCCATGTTTGGTGCACTTGTTGAAGAATAGAGAAATTTCATGCATAGTGTGATAAAGTGTGCAACTGACTCATTGGATTCTTGTTCAAGTGTTAGAAATTATCGTATTCCTATCTTGACCATTTGTTTATGTTGAAGGTAGCCAAAAATTGATCGATGAGTTGACTACAAGAGTGGATTGATGCTTTTGGAAGTCGATAGTACTAATCTAGAGCAATACCCTCTAGAGTCTTTGGAAAAATATTTGCTACCACCCCAACCCAAGGAAGGAGTTCTTGAACTACCATGATGTAAACCTTGATATGCGAGTTGGGATCACCCTCTCCTTTAAATTTTGGAAGCTTGGGGAGAGGATGTGGTAGTATGGCCTGATGAATGTTACATAGTCAAGAGGCTCCTTTAAATACTTGAGGTATGTTCCTAAGAGGGAGTAATGTGTAGTCAGTCTTGTTCTTCCATAAATTAAGCCTTCAGGTGGAGCTTGTTGCACTTGTTGAAAGTGTATGCTAGATTGTTGATATACTGGAAAACTTGGATAACTAGATGGTGTCATGTTTATGTTTTGAAGATTGGGTGGGATTATTTGTGGTTGATTTTACATTATAGGAATCCCACCTATTTGATTGATACTTGTTATGCTAGATGATGAGGGTAAGTGAGGGATGAGTGCTTCATTATGCATGTCATGTGAATGGAAGTTTAGATGAGGGCAGTTTGATTTAATTTTGTCAATGAAATGGTTTCCCTGTGACCTAGGTTTTTCCTTATTTTTATTTTGGCAATATTTTTCTAGACTCTGTTGGTTCCCAAAATAGCTAGAACCCAAAACTCTAAAATATTCCTAAAACACCTAGGCTAGGGATTGTCATCAAGGTGATAGGAAGAGGTTTATAAACATGTTTAGGGTGATTTTGGCCAACTGTAGGAGCAAGTAAACTCTTCTACTCTTTGAGCTCAACTTAAACTCTGGAGGGATATTCCAAGGGGTATTATACCTGAATAGGTGTTAAAATAAAACTAGATGAACAACTAAAAATGTTAACAACCAAACCCAGATTGCTTTCTCAATCCCAAATCTATCACTGAACTAAGAAAAGCTAGTTGTTGCATGACCCCTATATAGCTGATAATTACAATCCTACATAATGAGGATGGATTAAGACTACTTCTGCTTCTTAAGGTAAGATGTAAAGTTTTTTTTTTTAAGATGGGTGATCTAAGGCTACTCATACTAGTACCTATCCATTGGGTTGTAGAGTCTAATGTGAAATAGAGGAAAATAATCACATAGAAGTGTATAACTACCTACTTGATGAATCAAATGCAAAGAAATCAATACCAGATTACTGAGAATACTTAACAATCCCACACTATACCAGGTTCTTCCCTTTCCAATACTAAAATGACAATTCACAAAGCTTGGAAATGGATTAAGAACTATCACATTCATCAAATTGGAGCTTACAATCATACCACTAAATGTGGCAAAAGAAGATTGTAACTGCGATTATAGTTTACTAGGAAAAACACCTACAACATTGGACAAAAACAACAGTTTGATACAAAGATTTGTGAATTATATTACGTACACTTCATGATTGATTCACATATAAACAAAGACTACAAATATCCTTTCTTAATCTACCTCTTGGACCTCACAATCCTGCTACGAAATGCCAAAATCACCAACCCTTAACACAAATCCAAACCCTATATATATAGCAATTCAATTCAAATTGATTGCACCAGTTCCCAGCGATGCACTCAGTCAATGAATACACACCATGATGCATTAAACTCAAACTCCCAATATGTCAGAAGACTTGTACATTGGGTAAAAAAACCCATGCTCTGTCGTCACTGCAAACAATCAGAAAAAGATTGCTTGCACTCCAATTGTACTCTGAGCAACAAAGAGCAAAGGTTCTAATCTTTCCCTATCACTTGTAACATTGACTTCTCTGACCTATCCTCTATGCATTGAAGAATTTTACTATGCCAACCATCTAAAAAAATTGTTTAGTAGGCTCATTAAATTCTAGGTACAAATCAGTTCATGCATCCTTGCAATCATGGCATGCATAAATGTTAGGATTAAGGTGCCATCAACCTTGTAAATCCTATGTAATTAATTACTCCTAATATTGTTTGTAAATCACCCATAAGGGATGAAAGGTTTCACCAGTAGTAGTCTTATTTTAGCTACATGTTTATATCCGGTCCTCGACGCTCATTCGTCTGTGACGGGGGGTCGCAGGGGCATTTCCCCCTACAAGGGGTTTGGGATACTCCCAAAGAGAGGGAGTTGATTTTGGTGAAATTTTTTCTCCTCTTGCTAAATTGACTTCTATTAGATATCTTTTATCCATTATTGCATCTTATGATTGGGAGATTGAGCAAATGGATGTTAAGACTATGTTCTTGCATAGAGATCTTGAGGAAGAAATTTATGTGCTACAACCTATAGGTTTTGAGGTAAAAGGAAAAGAACATTGGGTTTGTAGGTTGAAGATGTCTCTCTATGGTTTGAAATAGTCCCCCAAAATGTGATATCAAAATTTTGATTCATTTGTATTGAAATTGGGTTTTGTTAGGAGAGAGGAGGATCATGGTGTGTACATTCACTATATTGATGATTCTATACTGATCATTGCATTGTATGTTGATGACATGTTATTTTTTAGCAATACTAAGAGTATGATCAGTGAGCTTAAAGCCCAAATTTCTGGTGCATTTGATATGAAGGATCTTGGAGCTGCCAGGTATATTCTAGGTATGGATATCAAGAGGGATAGAGATAATAGAAAGATTTGGTTGTCTCAAACTAAGTATGTGAATAACATTTTGTAGAGATTCAGTATGCAAGACTTTAACCTAGTTAGAGTTCCTTTACCCATTGGTACTAATCTTTCATTAGATATGTGTCCAAAAAATGAGAATGATTTTGAGGATATGGCTAGGCAGTTTGATGTATGCAATGGTTTACACTAGGCAAGATAATGGTTTGCACTAGGCAAGATATTGCCCAAGCAATGGGAGTTTTTAGAAGATTTATGTCTAACCCTAGTAGATAGCATTGGAATTATGCGAAGAAGGTGCTCAAGTATCTTGCAGGTACTCCTAATTATTGTTTGGTTTATTTTGATACTTATAGTGTTGATAAACCATTGGACATACAGGGTTTTGTTGATGTAGATTGGGCAGGTGACTTAGATAATCAAAGGTCCACTAGTGTCTATGTCTTTACTCTGTTTGGAGGAGCAGTGAGTTGGACGAGTAAGACCCAGCCCACAGTTGCTTTATCCACCATAGAAGAAGAGTATATGGCTTCTACTCATGTCTCTAAGGAGGCAATTTGGTTGAGGAGACTATGTACAAGTATTGGATTTGATTGCAGGATCATTCAGATTGGTTGTGATAGCCAGAGTGCTATATGTTTGGCCAAGAATCCTATGTATCATGCTCAGACTAAGCATGTTGATGTACAATATTAGTTTGTTCGAGAAATGGTTACAAATGGATAGATTGAGTTCAAGAAGGTAGACACTTAGGATAATGTTGCAGATGCTTTGACAAGCCTGTGAGCACAGAGAAATTTGTTTGGTGCAGAGAGGCCATGGGCCTTTCTTCTAGTGCCTGATTATTTTATGGTTTTCCTATGGGTATTTACAATGTATAATGTCAACTGGGAGAATGTTAGGATTAAGGTGCCATCAACCTTGTAAATACTATGTAATTAATTACTCCTAATATTGTTTGTAAATCACCCATAAGGGATGAAAGGTTTCACTAGCAATGGTCATGTTTCAACTACATGTTTATATCCAGTCCTCAACGCTCATTCTTCCGCGATGGGGGGTCATAGGGGGGTTTCCCCCTGTGAGGGGTTCAGGGGGATCATCTCGTGGCGGGGGATCTGGGGGCCGCTCACCCCATTGAGGGTTCGGTGGCAACACCCCCGAAACCACATTTTATTTATATTTTATCATTGTAAATCTGACCATTCGTCATTACATCACAGATCTAGTGTTTGATATTTTGTCAGTTATCTTGCCCTAGAAGGCAATCCCCTTTTATAAGGATATTTTTACTATGTTTTTATTAGATTGGAGAGTAACAGGCACCACTAGATTGAAGACTGAAGAAACAGAGGAAGTGCATGTATTGTAATCTCATATATTTGAAGATAACACAACTTGGAAGCTCTTTTCTTGGTGGAGATTTTTACCCAAAAGTGTTTTCTCCACATTACATACCGTGTTATGTGTTCAAATCTTAGTGCATGTCATTTATGTTTAATGGGTTTTAATTTATGTTGCAATCTCCATTGATTCTACATTGTTTAAAGGATTATATAAGGTTTGAATCAGATTTCTGTTGTGTGGTTTGCACCTTCATTTCTAACATTTGATATCAGAACCCTGCTAGTTTTGATTCTTGGGTGGTAGTGTGAAGGTTTTTTATTTGTAGTGGAAGCTTTGGTTGTTGTTCGTTTGCAGATCTTGTGTAGATATCATGGCTTCATCCATTGTTGCTTCTACCTCTCGTTTGGACGGCACATGGTATGAATTGTGGAAGATGAAAATGGAGGATTTTCTTGAAGAAAGAAACCAATGGTTGGTTGTTACGAAAGAGAAGAAACCTGATGATGTTGATCTTGATGAGTGGGAAAGACTGGATAAAAAGGCACGAGGTACAATCTGGCTGTGTCTTGCAGATTCTGTCTTGCTAAATGTTGTGAGTGAGAAGTCTACACATAGCTTGTGGAAGTGTCTGGGTGAGATCTACTAATCAAAGAGTATGGTAAATAAACTTTATTTAAAATGTAAGTTATTTTCCATGAAAATGAAAGAGGGTAAATCGGTTGCAGAGCATTTAATTTTTTTTAATTTGTTATTGAGTTAACTAGCATCTATAGATGTGGAGGTGGATGAGAAAGATAAATGTATATTGCTTCTCTATTCTTTGCCTAAGTCATGGGAGAATGTTATTTTGGCTATCACTACTAACCTCACAGATCTGAAGTTGGATGCTCTTGTTTCAGTTCTACTGTCACATGAATTGAGGAAGAAAAGTTTAGATAGTTTAGGGGATGCTCTGTGTCAGAGGAAGGTCTATGGAAAGAGGACCAAAAGGAGATCAGAAAGGGGCTAAGGACAAGTCCAAGGGCTGAGCTAAGACTCCTGGGAAGAAGAACCGAGTTAAGTGTTGGAACTACGGTAAAAAGGGACATGTGAAGGAGTGTAGAAACCCAAAGAAATAGTGGGAGAGTGCTTTAGATAAGTCCTCAAATGGAAGTGAAAATGTTTTACCTTCTGCATGTAATGTTGTTTCTAATGATCACTGGTTGGTTGACTCAAGATGCTCATTTCATATGACCCTGCATAAGGAATGGTTTTCCACATATGAAGAGTATGATGGAGGTGATATATACCTTGGGGAAACTCTACATATCTGATAGTTGGGAAAGACAAGGTATTGTTGTGTTTCAGTGATGGGAGTATTAAAACCCTCCTTAGTGTTTTGCATGTTCCTAGATTATCTAGAAATTTGATTTCAGTTTCGAAGTTGAAAGATTTGTGAATGCATGTAACATTTAAAAAGCATGGATGCAGATTGGTGAGAGGGAACTTGGTGGTAGCAAAGAGGAAGAGATTGGGAAACTTGTTTAAGCTTGAAGCCACTACAGTTTGTAATGCCTCTTATGTATCTAAGGCTAGTATTGAAAATACATGTATGTTGTGGCACCATAGATTGGGCCACTCTAGTAATAATGTTTTGAAAACTATCAAGAATAAAAATTTGTTGGATGGTTTCTCCTATTCTGATGAGCACTTTGATCTATGTGAGCATTATGTGTTTGATAAATAAAATAGAAAATCATTTCCTCTAGGAAGCAATAGAACAAAAGAGAAGTTAGAAATTCATATAGATGTGTTTGGACTTGTGGATAATGATTCTATCAAAAAATCTTGTTATTTTGTCACCTTCATTGTTGATGTATCCATATTTACATGGATTTATTTAATGAAACACAAATCTAAAGTTTTCACTAAGTTTAAGGATTTTAAAGTCTTAGTTGAAAACCAATCAGGATTAAAGATAAAAATATTAAGATCTGACAATGGATGGGAATATTGTTCTAAGGAATTTGATGAGCTTTGAAAGCATGCAGATATTATTAGACAAAAGACAACTCAGTATACACCACAACATAATGGTGTTGTAGAAAGGATGAACTGAACAATCATGGAAAGAGCCAAAAGTATGTTGAGTGATGCACAGTTGGATAAATGCTTTTGGGTAGAGGTTGTGTGTACTGCTTGCTACTTGATTAACAGATCTCCTTGTATGGTTCTTGATTTGACACCTTATGAAGTGTGGATAGGTAAAAAACCTTCTATTTTGCATTTAAGGTTTTTTGGCTGTGAGGCTTTTGTTCATGTGCCTAAGGAATTTAAGCAATCTAAGTTCGATCCAAAAGTTGAAAAGTGTACATTCATTGGATATGGTGATAATGTCAAAGGTTATAAGCTTTGGAATTCACTAACTCATAAGATTATTTATTCTAGAGATGTTATTTTCAAGGAACTTAGAGCTATTTCTAAACCTGAGCAGCCAAAAGAAAAAGAAGAAAAGGTAAAGAGAGTGTACTTTGATTTAGAGAAGCAAGCTGCACCTCAAGAAGAACACAATGATGGATTGGGGGTGAAGAAGAAGAAGAAGATTCAAGTAGTTCTGATGAAGATGAATTTGTTGTTACAGAAGAAGTTGGTGCAGATGATCATGCAGAAAAAAAAGTTGAGACTATTACTCCACCCTTGAGGAGATCCACAAGACAACCAAATCCAATTGATAGGTATAGCCCACCAGATTTCTGTTGTATATTTTTTTTATTGAGTATTGATGATGAACCTAGATCCTATAGGGAATCTATTCTTATAGATGATAGCGAGTCTTGGCAGTTAGCCATGTTGGAGGAGATGATGGCTTTAGACTCTTGTAACACCTAGGATCTTGTTTATTTTCCCAAAGGAAGAAAGGCCATAGGTTGTAAGTGGGTCTTCAAGAAGAAGTTTGGAGCTGGTGGTTCATTAGAGAAGTACAAGGCTAGACTAGTAGCCATGGGCTACTCCCAGAGAGAGGGAACTAATTTTGGTGAAATTTTCTCTCCTATTTCTAAATTGACTTCTATTAGATTTCTTTTATCCATTGTTGCAGCTTATGATTGTGAGATTGAGCAAATGGATGTTAAGACTGTGTTCTTGCATGGAGATCTTGAGGAAGAAATTTATATGCCATAGCCTATAGGCTTTGAGGTAAAAGGAAAAGAACATTGGGTTTGTAGGTTGAAGAGGTCTCTCTATGGTTTGAAATAGTCCCTCAGAATGTGGTATCAAAAGTTTGATTCATTTTTATTGAAATTGGGTTTTGTTAGGAGTGAGGAGGATCATTGTGTGTACATTCACTGTATTGATGATTCTATACTGATTATTGCATTGCATGTTGATGACATGTTATTTTTCAGTAATACTAAGGGTATGATCAGTGAGCTTAAAGCCCAACTTTTAGGTGCATTTGATATGAAGGATATTGGAGCTGCTAGGTATATTCTAGGTATGGAGATCAGGAGGGACAAAGATAACAGAAAGCTTTGGTTGTCACAAAGTAAGTATGTGAATAGCATTTTGCAGAGATTTAGTATGCAGGACTATAACCCAATTAGAGTTCCTTTACCCATTGGTACTAAGCTTTCATTAGATATGTTTCCAAAGAATGAGGATGATTTTGAGGATATGTTAATGTGTCATATGCTAGTGGAGTATGATAGATGCAATGGTTTGCACTAGGCAAGATATTGCCAAAGTAGTGGGAGATTTGAGCATATTTATGTCTAACCATAGTAGAAAGCATTGGAATTATGGGAAGAGGGTGCTTAAGTATCTTGTAAGTACTCCTGATTATTGTTTGGTTTATTCTGGTATTGATATTGTTGATAAATTGTTGGACATATAGGGTTTTGTTGATGCAAATTGGTCTGGTGACTTGGATAGTTGAAGGTCCACTAGTGGCTATGTGTTTACTTTATTTGGAGGAGCAGTGAGTTGGATGAGTAAGAGGCAACACATAATTACTTTGTCCACCACAGAAGCAGAGTATATCGTTGCTACTCATGTCTCTAAGGAGGTAGTTTGGTTGAGGAGACTATGTACAAGTATTGGATTTGGTTGCAGGATCGTTCAGATTGGTTGTGATAGCCATAGTGATATATGTTTGGCCAAGAATCCTATGTATCATGCTCGGACTAAGCATGTTGATGTACAGTACCACTTTGTCCAAGAAATCATTGAAAATGGACATATTGAGTTGAAGAAGATAGACACTTAGGAGAACATTGCAGATGCTTTGACCAAGCCTGTGAGCATGTTGGGACAAAATTTTGAACCCTAATAATTCATCCATAGGACCCATTTCCTGCCATAAATAATCATCTATTTACAATTTTAAATCAACACTCCTATAATAAATCATCCATCGTATTCACCTTAGACACACTAAAATTCATATTACCTACACCATAAGTCAAAGTCTTAACCCTCATAGACTTATTGAGAAAAGAACCCTCGGTGTATCGGTAAGACTTCTTCAAGGATCACTTCGACACCCTAAAAAGATGTTAAGAAGCAATTAGGGGATTGGTGTGACACCTAACTATGTCACACCAATAAAATGATAAAATTAGAAAACCTGCTTGGCATGTATTTCAAACTAACATTTCAAGTTTGAGGAGACAGAGATATCAGAGAATCAAGATGAGTCTTTCAAGAGTCTCTTCCACATTCCAACCTATTAGGGGCATATTGAGGAGACTACAAAATATCGGCATAACATATTATTTTAGCATAATGGGGTGACGTAGAATGCTATCTTACCAAAAAGCCGATTGAAATTTTGGAGTGTCGAAGAGAATGCATATTTAGTCTTCTTGAAAAAATGAACATGTCGATAACCAAGAAGGCACCGAAGGGAAGCACATATATCGAAAGGAGGGGATTTCGGAAAGACCACCATTTGAGCCACAATGAAATCTTGATGAAATAAAGAAATAACAAAACCCCTTAAGTGAAATGATTTTTTCGGTGAGGTGACAGAAGGTGCTCTATTGTGAGAAATAAATGTTTTCCCAATGATTTGAAAGTCACCATCAATGCTCATAATATAGTAAATAAAGGAAATCTTGAAACATTTGGTTCAATACGCAAGCATGGGAGCTAGGGTAAGCATCTACAATGAATACTATTTAGCTTTCCAAGAAAGTGTTCTAAGCTTAAAATCTAAGCTTTCTAAATTGCATTTAAAAATTCTCTCACATTACATTATGGAAGAAACACATGAGAACCCTAAGGCTAAAAGGAAGAAGTTGAATGAGAGACACCTAAACAAAGATCTAATAGACCAGTGTCCGAAGTCGGGACAAAAATCCCTGAGGAATACCCAGCTAAACCCAAATGTACAAAAAATGAAAGATGAATACAAACAAGTGGGAGATGTATGGACTCTCGTAAGGGGGTACGACCTCTTCATCTACCATTATAAGAAAATGCATAGGTGTTCCCCTGTTTCAAACCATGGAATTTGAATATAGGGAAATTGATAGTACCAAATATCTTTGTGAATGTTGAACTTCTGAGACTGCTAGCTGGAAGTTATTTAACCCATAGAATTCTATGATTGAATTAAAGGATGGAACAGGGTTTATCCCTGTCACCTGGGATTACATAGCGATGGTTTTCCAATTAGATACTGGCTTTGATGAATAACTTAGGATTAGGAATTTGATCAGTGAATATTACAATTTGAGCAACAACAACAAGAAATGGACTCTGCCTATACGCAGACCCCATGACAAAAACAACAAGCTAAGATTTTTCTTAGTCATAGAGGCTCCCCCATATCCCATTGAATTGTTTGAAGAATATTTCTAGTATACTTATTATTTTGTGTGCCAATTGTTAGGGATTGGTGCTTCTATGTTTATGGAAGTTGCTCCTATGATCCTAGCAGCTGATATTTAAAGACAACAAGCCCTACATCTTGATTATGCTAATTTCTTAGCAAGCACCCTTCACAATGCACTGGTCTCCATTAAGGGTGGGAGTAAATTCAGGCATTACTCTCTACTAATGAATCTTGTCTTGTATGAAGGCCAAAACTTGGGGTTGTGGAATAGATGCTTGGGAGTTAGGGAATTGGATAGGAATGGAGATGTAAAACCCATCTAGAGATGGACTGCTATATGGGATAGTAGGTGTGATAAGTCCCATTACATCTATTTTGAAGAATATTTTGTGAAACCAATATATAAGTACCTAGGGCATCCTTGTAATTACATTCTGTCACCAGAAATTCAGAAATTTTTAAGGCCAAAAGATAAGCATGAAACAGAGAAATTCACTCATAATTGGGGAGATTGGTATTCCTACACTGATTGTACAAAAATAAGGGTGTTCATATTTGAAGGATCTTCTCTTCTATTACCAAAGACTTGTCCTGATAGAGTTGCTTATCTAGAGATTGTAAGACAACTTGCTCTCTCTGATTTTATGCATCTAAAAAGACACAATAAGCAGTCATTTATGCCAGGTACTTTGTGTTTTGGGGATTTTATAGTCATGTCAAACAAAGGATACCAATTAATTGACAAAAAAATGGAGCATTTCAGGCTACCATCAGGGTGTTGTAGAGAAAGTTTTGATCCAGAGAAATTTATAAGTAGTGTCAAAATAAAACAAAAGCTTAAGAAGTATGATCATGTCCTATTTGTTGATGATGACATGATTAGAAATTGTGATGAGCAAGTTGCAATTGATAGGCAAGATTTATATTACAAGATAACATTGGTTGAGGCTTGAAGGGTAGCTAAAAACCCCACTTATAACGGTGCCTTCATGGATATTAATGATCCCATTGAAAGGTTGAATACATTGATAACAAATTCTATAGATTTGATTCAAAATGTCCCTTCTTATGTGTTTGAAAGAGAAGGAAGAGTTGTTAGAAGAACTCAAGCAGAAGATGAGGTTCCTATTTCCCAGTTACCTCCTCAACAAACTCCTAAAATCTCTTTTGAAGAAGAAAGTGAAGAGGTGAAGAATAAAGACTTGAAAGCATCCTCTTCTCTTATTAAGGAATATCAGCCTCTAGTAGATAGAGAGGAAGTCACAATAGAGACTTTTGATGGATTGACAGATAATGTGAGATACCTGGCTAGTAAGAATTTCATTGCAGATGCTAATTTTATCAAAACTTTAGAAATCAAAGCATTCTTATATGAATATAAAGGAAAACAAGCTAGAGAAAAGATAAATGATATCACTCTTGAGGTCCAAGAGGAAGTTCTACAAGAACTTCAATCAGAAATAGATAATGCCATGGGAAAATGACACCAGAAAAGGGTAGAGAATTGCTCAAGGAAGCAGGAGTGGTGTCGTTCCTAGGTGGGACATGACTTCAGCTATTGTTTTTGATATATTCAGAAAGAATCAAGAGAAAAATATGTAGCCTAGTGTCCAGGCACTTGATAAGATTAAAAGTGGATCAGGCTATGACCCTGATAAGAGGATGCTATTGATATAGTCACTCTATCCTCCACACAAAAATCCTCAGGTCATAAATAATCCTGATCCAGCATTTGGCCATCTAATGATTCAGTGAGTTGAGGACATAGATCTTATAAAGACTGCTGACCTAAATATCAATGTTGCAAGATTTACTAAAGCATAGATTAAATAGTTGACAAGGAAAAATAATGCTTATGTGGCTGAAAATGCAAAATTAAGACATGAAGTGGCCACTTATAAAGATAAACTACCTGCACCAAGTTCTTCTTCACATTACTTGGAGAAAGATCAAAAGATCATGGAGGCGAAAGCCAATTCAAATTACTGGAAATAAAAGTGAGAAAACTTTTAGAAGAAAAGTAAACAACTTGAGGTTGAAATAAAATCAGTCAAGTACCACATATCTTCAACATTGATCTGAAGGAGGTTTGATAATATAATGAAGTTTAGTGACCAAACTTGGAACATCCATAAAAGAACATATCTTGCACATCAAGAGCACAAAAGGCTTCATTTGAGGATGTTAGAAAAGAAAGAAGAATTGAGTGCTAAGTTTGATGTTTAAGAACAAGTACTTAAAGAATATAATAATTTAATTGTTGAACATTAGAAAAAATAAGAAAATGTTGGCAGATGATTTAAATGATTTTGATCAACACCATGAGCTAACATTTCCAAACTTCTTCTCTAGGAATGACCTTCGAGATAAGGATGATTGGTGAATGAAATGAGCCAGATGCTGCCACCGCTCCTAGATAAGGTAAATTATGAAGAGAAAGTGATAGACAATACCTACCAGTGCCTCGACAAGCTATTCTCCCTAGAATTTTCCATGAGTGATATTTGATATAATTTCCTCAAATACATGTGTCAACTAGGAATATATTGATCACCTTGCTAGGGTGAACATTTTTATATCTAGGACATAGTAAAAATACATGGGTGTAGAGAGAAATTTTTTAGTAGGTACCATGGACGTGTCAAAACTGATCATGAAGAGGATGACTTTCCCAGACCTATGTTCCCAACTCTACCTTCGATGAATAACTGAGCACAATGTTGATCACCTTGTGTATCTGCAAACTACTTTCTTATTTTCTTAATTATTGCACTAGTTAGGAATATACTTATGACGAGACATTTCCTTTTGGCCTGAAGCTTGTTTCACATCCCATAAATAAGGGATACCAAGGCCTCTTAAAATAATCAAATGAATTACAAGACTCTTATCTTATATATGAAAGTACATTATGGACTATTTATGTTATTCTATATTTTCCATGTGCTCTGAACTTATAAATTAATATAAAGGAGTGTAAGTTATTCGGTGGGTTAAATAATGTGTTCAATTGTTGTGTGGAATTTTATGCTTTTAGATTACATTGTTGTCTTCAAAATGGTCTCTTGAATTTGTTTAAATTGATACATCAAGGGTGTTTTCAGTTTATCAGTGCACAATTGCTATTACTGTGTGATTCAGTTGATTGGATTCAGAAAGAAGTTGATTTGAAATCCTGCTAAATTGATATGTGTCCATTGGTTTATGTCTAAGAATTAAAAATCCTTTGAACAAGTCTATTTTAGTTGGTTTCCTTCCCATCTAAACTAAATCCTTTCTTCTGATCATAACAATTTAGGAGAATATCATTGGGATCCCATAATAATAACCTTGTAGCCTAACATCACTGCACAATCTATACAAGGTCCAGATTCATATAAGTGCCCAACAATTTGAGTTCAAGCCAATCTAGAAACCCTTACTCCATTTACTTTTGACTCCATTGGCCCAATAGATAAAGTGCTAGTCATCCTCATTTCTAAACCTCATATAAACCTTATTCACATTTTCAAACTATAAATATAAACATTAGGAACAACTCACAACCTTACAACTACTTTACACTCATTTTCCATCATGAAGGTTACATTAAATCTGCATTAGTCATTAAGGTATACCCACTTAGGTTTGGCAGAGCCTAAAGTGAAGGAGGTTTAGCCATATCTACCCCATCTCAGTTAGCCAAAAATGTTAAGAGATCTTCTCAACCTCTTAGGGTTTAGGACCTACATTTTTTAGAGCTATCAAAGCACATAGAAATTTGTTTGGTGCAAAGAGGCCATGGGCCTTACTTCTGGTGCCTGATTATTTTATGGTTTTCCTATGGGTATTTACAATGTATGATGTCAAGTGGGAGAATGTTAGGATTAAGGTGCCATCAACCTTGTAAATCCTATGTAATTAATTACTCCTAATATTGTTTGTAAATCACCCATAAAGGATGAAATGTTTCACCAGCAGCGGTCTTGTTTTAGCTGCATGTTTAGATCCGGTCCTCGATGCTGATTCATCTGTGATGAGGGGTCGTAGGAGGTTTCCCCCTTGCGAGGGGTCGGAGGGGATCATCCCTCCGGCGGGGGTTTGGGGGCCATGCACCTCAGTGAGGGTTTGGGGGTAGCGCCCTCGAAACCACATTTTATTTATATTTTATTATTGTAAATCTGGACCATTCGTCATTAGGTCATAGATTTGACGATCGATATTTTGTCGGTTATCTTGCCCTAAAAGGCAACCCCATTTTATAAGGATATTTGTACTATGTTTTTTATCAGATTGGAGAGTAACAGGCACCACTAGATTGAAGAATGAAGAAACAGAGGAAGTGCATGTATTGTAATCTCATATATTTAAAGATAATACAACTTGTAGCCTCTTTTCTTGGTGGAGTTCTTTACCCAAAAGGGTTTTCTCCATGTTACATACTGTGTTATGTGTTTAGATCTTAGTGCATGCTTTGATTCTACATTGTTTAGAGGATAATAAGGTTTGAATCATATTTCGGTTGTGTGGTTTGCACCTTCATTTCTAAAAACATTCAAGGAATTAACCATTTCAAGTATTGATAGCACTTCCAGTGTAGCAATCATATTTTGTATTTTGAAGCATTCTAACCTTTTACTGTACCTTTCTACATTTTCCTCCCCATCACCCAATCCTCTTCATTTTCTGTATTTTCCTATTTTCCATCATCCACTTTCTATCGGCAAAAAAAATATTTTGCCGAACTATCTTTTGCTCCATCTCCACTTTCGCCTTTATCTTCATTTTCTCTTTTATCAACAATTTTTATCTTTTCAGAACTTGGAAGCTATCTACATTTTGTCGCCAAATCTTTCATTTTCTAAACTAACTTTTCTATCGCCTTGTCGGCCATTTCATCTTTTAGAACCTTACCCCTTGGCACCTTTAATGGAAAATGTCAACATTTGCGAACATTGCCTTCTTTGCTTTTTCTCAACAAAAATGAATTTTGGTAAACTTTGGAAACTTCGTCGTTCTTTCCTTAGACATATTCACCCTATTGCAAAAATAATAAGAATCATGAAATTGGCTTTATCCTTTGGTCTTACTTGCCTTATCAGAAAATCTTGAATTTATCAAACCAAGCCTTTGCTGCATCTTTTCACTTTTATCAATGAATCTGCATTTTCTCAAACCCAAGGCCTTTTCTTATGCTTCTTCTTTTATTAGAAAATTGCCATAGTTCAAAACTTTGACTTTGACCTTATCACCTTATAAACAAAATAAGAAAACATTGAACTTATGAAAAGTTCGGTCCTAATCTAGTTTGCTGAAAATACAATGCCTTAGTCTTTTTTCTCTTTATTGGCAAATTGGCCACTTTTTGAACCAAAGGGTCATGGCGCTATTTTTCCTCATTATCGGCAAAAAAGGCACTTGCCAATCTCTTTATGCCTTAGCAAAATATTACATTTATTTGCCTTGTCAGAAAAAAAGGACCCATGCTGAACCAACACATTTATCGGTGAATTCTCATATTCTAGAACCAATTCTGCCTTGTCATTTTCTCTGCATTTTATTCGTAAAATTACATTTTGTCAAACCACCTTTATCTCCTTTTATCAGCAAAATCTTGTTTTCTCTAACTAGGCACTTTGTCGCCTTATCAGCTAAATACCATTTTGCTTTCCCTTTTAACCTTGTCGGCCAAATGACCTATTGACAAATTGCCAAAAACTGAACTATTTCATTATTTTGGCCTTCCGCCAATTCCCTGACAAAGCATACTTTTCCTTTCATTCCTTAGTCTTTTTAATCTCCACATTTGACTTGTCGAAAAAAACTATCAAAGATGAACTATGCCACTTGTCCCTCTTTTGATCGACCTTATTAGCGAATCCCTCATTTTACGAACTGCCCTGGCCACTCTCCTTGTCAAGAGATATCTCTATCGGCGAACTACAAAAAACATGAACTTGTGGAAAGTTCAGTTTTGTACAAATTCCCTGACAAAGGGATTGCCTCTCTTTTTCCTTAGCATTTGTTGACAAAATGGCTGTCGGGTGAACTCCCTATCAGCGAACCTTCAGGGTTCCTAACTTTTACATTTTGCTGATAGATGACTAGTTTTTTCTTTTTCCTTAGAAACTTTTCCACAAGCTTGTCTCCTTTTACTCTAATGTCACCTTATCGGTGAATCAACAAACTTGTGAAACTCAAACTAGTTTGCTAGTTCAAAATTTCACCGATTCACTGATAAGGCATGAATTCCTTCCTTGGTCACAAACTTAAAAGCCTTTTCCCTTCCATCAGCGAAGTAAGACGTCATCAAACCTGTTGGTTCATAAACCAACAATTTTGCTGACAAATAAACTAACTTAGACACCTTTGTCAATACACATGCCCTCCTTCAACTTCAATCAGTGAATACAAATATTGACTAATCGGTAGAAAATGGAACTTGTGAACAAGTTCAAAAGTTAGAGGTTTTGCCAATTTGCTGATAATGGGCAAAATAGAATGAAAATTTCCAAGGAAACAAAAGGAACAAGGGTTAACCATTTTTTACCAAGGTAAAAACATAAAGACCAAACTTTGACCAAGGATAACTTTTCCATTTCAAGGAATTTTGAGATGTTTCAAAAGGTAAAGTTGCTCAAAATTCAATTCTCTATCTAATGGTTACCTTGGCTAAGAAATTTGCATAGGATTTTTGGATTTTGAGGGCAAAATGGGCACAATGGGAATAGAATTTTTTGCAGGTGCCAACACTAGTTGTAGTTGGGGACGTGTGACAAGTAGTGTCATAATAAGGATTTAGATCTCTAGGTAGACCAAAAAGACACAAAATAAAACAAAAACACACAAGGAAAAAGACACACACAAACGTATTTACAACCACAACATATATACAAGGCAAAATACAGTCATAAATGTTAGAGCACAGAATAACATTGACTGTATTAAAAAATTTAGGGGAAGCACTTACTCATGAAAAGTAAAGCTTTAGATGGTGTCCATGAATGGGCAACTCCAGAAATTCTCCCTCCATATTTATGATGTAATACTAATCTTGTCTATCTTTTTCGTCAATCTGGTAAGGGCCTAGACATAAAGGCTCAAACTTTCCATGCTTACCCTTGTCTTCTGCTCTTGCATTCCACAAGAGAACCAAGTCACCAATCTAAAAGGTCCTCTTTACTATTTTCTTATTGAACAAGTATTTAGCCTTTTGTTGTTCTTGTTGTTGGTTGTTATCATGTGCGGGCCTTCTAGTCTCATCCAACTCAGCCAACTCATGTATTCTCAGAGTTAATGCATCATCCCCATCCTCACCGATTTGTTGTACCAACTGATATATAGGCAATTCCAATGACATTGGCATTTTTTCGTCTGCTCCATATACCAGCTCAAATGGGCTCCTTCCAATGGATTTATTAAATGTTGCCCTGTCAGCCCATAGAGAATATTTTAGTTTATCATCCCATCTTTTCTTATTGTGATCCAATGTCCTCTTTATAATCTTCATTATCTACTCTTATTGTTGGACTTAGCTTGTCCATTATTCAAGGGATGATATGGCGACGAATGAATCAACTTAACTCCATATTTGGAACACATATCAACAATATCTTGAGATCTGAAGCACATGACATTGTTTTTAACAATTCTTGATGGCACTCCAAATTTGGTTATTATATTGCTCATAAGAAAATCAATTACCACCTTAGATCTGGTATTGCGAGTGGGGATAACCTCAACCCACTTAGTGAAATAATCAGTGGCCACAAGGATCCATTTAAATCCATTGTTGCATTTCTCTTGAATTTGTCCTATGAAGTCAATGCCCCACTACTGAAATGGTGCTTCAACTGCAACTGGCATAAGAGGTAATGCTCCAACGAGTTTCATTTTATCAGAAAAACATTGGCAAGCATCACACTTTCTGACTTGTTTTGCAACATCATTGAAAAGACATGGCCACCAAAAGCCTACTCTGATGATTTTATGTGTTGTGGTTGTGGCATGGATGTGCCCACCACATATTCCTTAATGATATTCATTAATAACAGCCTCTATTTATTGTTGGTTCAAACACTTTAACAACAACCCTTCATGGTTTCTCCACATTAATACTCCTTGAATTAAGAAATACCTTTGGGACTGAAGTTTAAGGGTCCTCTACTGTGTGACACTCATGCTTGGAGGACAATGCATGTTACCAAGGTAAAAGACAATATCTTTATATCATGGATTGTCAGCCAATTAACAATGAGGAGCTACATCATCTACCTCAATTTCATTTACCTCTACTACTTCAAGATTTGAATTTGTCATTAGCTTGTCTAAGCCTTGGCCTCTTACCAATTTGGTGACTTCTATGTCCATATCATATTCTTGGATCCTATTGATCCATTTACACCTTTTACCTGAAGCCTCCTATTGCATGAATATATCTTTTACTGCTCTGTGTGGTACACATGCAATGATCTTGGCCCCTATGAAATAGGGTCTAAAATTTTTTGTAGCCTTGACCAATGCATAGGCATGCTTCTCCATAATAGAGTAATTCAACTCAGCAACCTGTAAAGATTTACTAAAAATCCTATGGGCTATTCATATCCATCTTCATTCTTTTGTAGCACCACAACAACAACTGTGTAAAATGAAGCGAAGGAAAAGAGTTGGAAAGGCTTGGAATAGTCTAGACTTACCAGCACTATCACATTTTTTAGAGCCTCATTTATGTCAAGAAAAGGTTATGTTGATTCCTTGTCCCACATGATGTATTGTCCCTTCTTAATGGATTTCATCTTCCCAGCAAAGTTAGGGACGAATCTCCTTACAAAATTAACTTGACCAAGGAAGGATTGAATACCTTTGATTGTTTTGGGCTGGGGAATAAGTTCAATGTCCTTAACTCTATTTGGATCAATTCTAACTCCCTCCTTTGACACAATGTGTCCCCTTCTTCAACTCCAAATTGATATTTTTTGGGATTTAAATAAATCCCATACTCTAAACATCTCTCAAAAATTAATTGCAAATGTTTGCAATGATCGTTTCTATCCTTTGAAAATGTAATCAGATCATCCTGGTAGACAATCATGATGTCATCAATGAGGCTAGCAAAGGCCACATCCATTTCTCTTTGAAATGTCAACCCTACATTCTTTAATCCAAATGGCAGTCTCAGATACACATACCTACCCTAAGGAGTGGTAAATGTTGTTTTGTGTTGTTCAAACTCCTTGACCAGCACCTAGTTATATCCTGAAAATCCATCCATCATTGACATTAGGGGTGAACCAACCACTCTCTGTGCAGTAAATGCTCGATGCTTGGAGGAGGATAGTTATTCTTGAGGGATTTAATGTTTAGATTTCTAAAATCAACACAAAGTATAATCTCCCCATTTTTCTTTCTTATTGGGACAAGATTACACACCCACTCAAAGTGTCTGATAGGCTTGATGATTACTCCCTCTTTCATTTTTAGTAACTCCTTTTGTGTCTTGGGAGATATGGTGGGATTTATAGGCCTTTGTTTCTTCCTAAATAGTTTTGCATCAGGTTGAAGGGGAATAGTATTCTAAAATGAATCCTCCCTATAAGCTTTCAAATCATCCTATGACCATGCAAAACACCTTTTGAATTTCTTTAACAAAGAAATCAACATTTTCTTTTCATGAGGCTTTAGTTTCTTGCCTATGTAAACCATCTTTGATGCTTCCTTGGTTCCAAGGTTAACACCTTCTACACTATCTTCTTGAACTGGTTTACCATTTCTTTTCTAGTGGTCAGTGCTATCAAACATCCTCTCCAATGCCACCAATTCCTTGGGAATGGTATTGGTTTTCAACTGTACCACCTTGCTACCAAATAACATTTCTTTGCCATTTTCCATTTCAACCATTAGCTACCAGTCAATAACTTGACTTTCAAATTCATCCATACAGTTCAGAAAACTAAAAATTTGACTGCTATCATTAAATACTTACCAATTATATATATTGTCAGGAATGGTCAGCCTTGTAAGTACTTCAATAGCTTGATGGTCATGAATAAAATCACACTGAGGATTATACCTGGACACAGCTACAGCCAAGGCATCCACTTCTTCATTTTTTGATCTGTCAATCCACTCAATACCAATGGAGTTGCTTTTAGCCTATTGTCTTTGGTAGCAAACATTTTTCTTATCTACTGAACAATTAACTTTGAATCTCCATATATCCTCAGACACTGGACGCCATGTTTATGAGCCACATTCAGACCTAGCAATAGTGCTTCATATTCTACCACATTATTTGTGCATTGAAAATCTAATTTGAAGGACATGCATGACCGCTTACCTTTTGGGGATGTTAAAATAGTCCCAACACCAGAACCATCTTTTGAAAATGCACCATCAAATTGAAATGTTCACAAATTAGATGTATCATGGACAACAATGTCACAACCCACCTTCAAGTCATAAATTTCAATTAGAATACTATGTCTAAATTATAGGTATTTTATTTTGAAATAACATAAAGGCTAGTAAAATCAAACAATATAAATATAGTCTCTTTAAAAAAAATAATAAAAAAATAGTGATTTTTGTATCCCAATTTAAAATTCTAATTAAATAAATGAGAAGGACACTTCTAGAAAGAGCAATAAATAAGGAACATCCCCCCCTCATTCTCAAGTCAAGATTCAAAATTTATAAAATAAGATTTTTCTTCTTGAATTTATGACAATTGGAAAATTGGAGAGAAAACATGAGTCCTTTTTCTACAAGAATTGAATGGCAATTTGGAAAATAGAGAGAAAGCATTTAATTGGAAGACTTGACTCAAGACTTGGATTTTCCTCCATATGGGTTAAGTTTTTTCTATAAATAGCATGGAATTGCTAAAGAAGGGAGACACAAAAAAATCTGGTTTGGGAGTGCTGGAGAAATCTGTAAGAGTTCTCCTCTCCGTCATTTTGTTTCATTTCTCTTGAAAGTTTAATTCTTGAATTTTGTTAATAAATTTTAGTTTGATATTCATGTTGATGATATGTTGCAATTTGAAACCTGTGTAGAAATTTTTATGAAAATTTTGGTGAATAGAAGTAGCATTTGTTGATATAAACCCCTTTTTCTCATAATGCTAGGACAGATGCCCATACTCTGATCCTAAAATGTCATTTATGCTTGAACGTTTCTAAAGCCTTTTAGATCAAATCCATTTTGTGCATATTCTACAATCATACTTCTTTTAGGTATTTGGAAAATAGTCCATGTGCATTGTGTATGCTCCTACATTCTGTATACAGGCATCTGCAACTATAACATCTGAGGAAATTTGTCTGTCCTTTATGCTTTGATGTAAGTCTATGCCCTGTTCCAAAGCCCCCACGTAGGCACCGGAAAGGAAGACGTTAGCGTAGGTGTGAGGTTACATTCTTTACATTATTTGTTGGTAATACCACTAGGGTTTTCTTTAAACCATTGTTCTTCAAGCTATAAAATGAATTCACATAAATACATGTGATTCGAACGCCTTAGTAAAACTAGTTCACCTTCTACAATTAGGCTTACTAACTATATACCAGTTTCCTTATTCTGGGATTGTATCCAATTTCCTTGTTTTGGGATTGTATCCAATATATTTTTCTTGAAGGTACTTGACTATGGATATGGATGTCAAGGTTCTTTCCCTATAGTAGACATGGAGTGTAGGAAGGATTTGTGTATGTTCTTGAATCTTATAATTCCAATACACTGCTAGTACTACTTCCAATGAACCATTTGTAACTAATGGCCATTTACGTATTTTCATTGCTTCTTTCACCTTTTATCTTTTACCCACTTTAAGATTCAGTTATCTTGGCCCTCGCTGATAATTTTAGGATAGAGGATAACTAGACTAGCACCAACGTTGGGAGGACGTTAGCACCGGTAGGGAAATTTGACTTCACAACTGCCAATTTCATTTACTTGAAAGTTTCTAATTCCTTTTCAATGAATCCATGTTGTGCACGTCCTGCAGATGTTGCAGTCCATGAGACAACCTTTCTTTGAAGAATTTTGTCAAACAGTTCGTGTGCCTGGTCTGCGCTCCCATATTTTGCATGCATGACTGCCAGGCAGGGGGGGGACGTTGGCAAAAGTTGTGAATCTGGCTTTACGCCTGCCAATTGCATTTTCTTTAAAGTTCCTAACACCTTTGCAATCGATCCATTTTGTATAGTCTGCAATCATTGCATGCCACGAGATGTCATTTATTTGAGGCATTCTGTCGAGCAGTACACATGCCTGGCCGATGCATCCACATTTTGTACGCTGACTTGCAATTACAACATATGATAAACGTGTTCCTTCCTTTCTGTTTTGTCCTGTTCCTAAGATCATTTGGCATAGGCAAGGAGGATGTTAGCAAAGGTTGTGAATTTGGCTTCATGCATGCCAATTCCATTTGGTTGAAACTTTCTAAAGCCTTTTTAGCAAATCCATTTTGTAAAGTCCTGCAATCATTGTGTTCCACTTGATGACATCTCTTTGAGGCATTCTGTCAAACAATTCACATGCCTGGTTTGTGCTTCCACATTTCTTTCACATGTCTACCAAGTAGCTTGCAATTACAACATCTGGTAAACACATTCCCTTCCCATTATGCGTGAGGGTTGTCTACATCCTGTTCCCAATCTTCCGTTTGTACACAGGCAGTGAGGATACTGACAAAGGTTTAGGAGTTGGTCTTTACACCTGCCTATTGCATTTGCTCAAAATTTTCTAAGGCCTTTTAAACCAAAATAGGCCAGTACTCGGAATAGAGTTTGGATGAATTCAGGTTCAACTAATGCACCTAAAGAATACAGACATGGTCACTGATGTTAGAATTTTATATGATTGTGCAGAAGAATGTTAGATGGTAAATATGTCCATTTTAGTTTAATTTAATAAATACAATTCCAAGCCAATTTTGATTTATATTAGATGTGGAATCTTTTAAAATATAGTCTCAATAGGAATAAAAGTGATATGCCATTTATTTTTCTTGGGTTGTAATCTCCTTAACATAAGACTATAACTATTGTTCAAACCACTGTAATTCTACAAACTAAATCTTCAATAATTCTTTTGAGCACATGTAACATAGATACATAGCCTTATAACGGAATTACCTTGTAAAAATATTTGTGAGACTATTAAGTGGGAAAATGAATCACCTTAGTTGATACTCGAGTCTTAGTAGGATGAATAAATAGATGCCATTACTTATCGAAATATGAATTTGTAGTCAAAATAAATATAGTCATAATTAATTAGGTAATATTAAAACATTAAGCCTTAATAATTATAAAAAGACATAGATAATAGGTTAATTTTACATTTCTATCCCCTCATTTCTTGAACAAACAACCATATGCTTAAGTATTGTTATAGATTCATAGATCAAAAATGTCATCTTAATATGTATGCTCCCTTAGATAAGAATACACTAAATTTACTTAAATCAACATTAAGGTTTACTAAGGAAAATGAATAATAAGCAGAGTAAACAAACTAACTTGTCCCTTAACCATAATGTTTCAAAGGCCTTCCAAATGGAAGAATGTAATAAAAAACATGAAATATATGTATGGGTACCTTATCGGCTCTGATAATTGATCAATGCTCAATACTATTGATAAAATCAATAATAGTGTTACACATTTCAAGCTAACTAATTAATTAGATATTGGAATTTGATTATGACAAAGTGAAGGATAGGGTCCCCTTATGTGAGTTTACAAACAGTATTGAATTAATGATATCATCGAGGAAATACATAAACTTTTGTTCCTTGGGAATAGATTTCAACATCAAGGGTTAGGTCAAATACTTAGTAGAAGCTTATAGTGAGAATCAAAGATGGATTTGTGATAACTCTTTAAACAATTGATAATTTTAAATGCTTTGGAAAGTACAAAATTAAAACTTAGCATTTTGAAACAAATTTCCCCTAATCTCGAAATGTGATCGAAGAGCCCCTCATTTTGACCTATGAATTAGAAGTCAACATTATTTATCATGGTTACGAATTGATAAACTCGACTAAAGAAGTTAAGTTAAACTCTTGTTGGATAACTTATCTTGTTAGATTACAAGCCTTAATTTGGTTCGATATATATACAAATATAAGTTTGAAATGTTTATGCAAGAAAAAGATCTAGTACCTTACATTTGAAAACAAAGATTAATTTGATATGCGACAACAGATTATTGTTTTATTTTGAACAAGTTTGCTTGATTGAAAGCTTAAGTATCCTTTCTAGTTTATGTTTATGAATAACGTGAAGTGAGTTAGTATCTTCTGGCATTATATGTATAATTGTTTATACCTAAATCTTATTCTTTACATGCAAGCAAAGAAGTTTATTTCTTCTCATTTCAAGTTATCATATAAGTTTTTCTTTTCTACCTAGATAGGTAAACCTTGTAAATAAATGTCCAAACTCAAACAAATCGTAGTGTTCAATATTTATGGTACCTCTGTGTCATGTTTATGGGTAATGCCGTCATGTTGAACCAAGTACCTCACACCTAACATAACTGCAACAACGACATCTGGGCATTGTCCCAATAAATCGTTGCGGAGTAATAAGGAACATGTCAAAGTTAAATCCACAGTAAAGGAAAATCTACTAGGATACCTCATTAAAAAGATTAATTAAAAAGAAAGGACAAGTCTGCTGAAATAGTTGTATGACGATAATTGCAATAGAAAACCTTTTAAACTATAAACAGAAAACCTCGTCAGACAAATATGCATGCTAGGTAAACTATTCACACATGAAAACTTAAGCATCAAACACTCCCAGGAGGTGTGTTTGCAAATTAGTTTATTAGGAATTACGTCATTGTATCACTTGAGTGGGTGGCAGCTTACGAAGAACTGTCTGGGGGAAACTAGGCCCTAGAAAGGGCTGCGTACCCACTCACAGTTTCATCAAACATAGTGCAAGACAGAACTACATGTTCACATTCCCCATGTCGGTCACATCCGGAGAGGGCCTTGATCCCATGGATACAGGGTATGTAGGTAGTCTGGATGGCGAAGGATGCCCCCAGTACTCAGGTCTCTCAGATATAGGATACTCTTTTATAATCAACTTCGTAATCTCGATCCCTAGTTTAAAGGTTTAGCTAGGTAACTAAAGAAGTCCCCTAGTACTCAGAAGATTTCCTGGGGTGGATTACTTGTACCCGCCTTTGCTAAAACTGAGGTGCGTACAAGTTGATGTTATGTATCCCCTAGTTGACATCCTCAGCATAGTTCTTGGGCAGACTGCGGTCTCCAGGAAGTGACTCAAGAACCCGTATTGGTCCCGAAGGAGTCAGAAGTCTCTGGCCAAAGCATAATGATTCCTGTCCTATTTAGCCCATTTAGCTGTCATGTTTACTTATCATAGATTGGACAGATCTTGGTCCGTCTGACCAACCAGGCCATTTGGCCACCATTGTTCTACCCCGTAACGGGTAGCAATAAGGTCCGTTAGAGCCGGTCCCATATGAACTTGTTTGCCCAAAGGATAGAAGAGCCCGATTTGGCTTAAGAATGTTCCATTTGAACATATGGCCCATATTGGCTGAAGTTTTCCTGAGTACCCAATCAAAGTCTTGATCTATCCCATATTAACTTATTAATAAGGTAAATTTTTTGAAAATTCAAGTTCGGACCAAGTGTATCCTTACATGTGGTATTAGAGCAAGGTTCAAACACTCGGCATGGAGGCCTACAAACTTAAAAACAACAATAATTGGTATTGAGATAAGAATTGTAATAAATTTATTGTAAACCTGAAATTGTAGCAAATGGTAAATCACCTTTCTCCTTGTTTTCAAAATTAAAATAGTGAAAACTCAAAATTTGCTAGATCTGTGTGGAGAGGAACTGGTCAACCAAGAATCAGCTGAAAACCCACCTGAGAATCCAAATGCTGGTATAGAAGCAAATATTAACTTGTTGACAGAGTAGAGAGAAAAATTGGAAAACCTTGAGCAAATTGTATAAGATTTGAAGCCTAGACAGGGGACAATAGAAAACATTCTGGAACCTGAAGATGAACATCAAAATGAGGAAGTACCCATAGGTCAAACAACTAATGAGCTGAATATTCCTAGGTCTTGGCATGAAACCACTGTCTTAGATATCTCACAAGATCTTAAGAAGATAACTCCTCCAAAATTTGACAGTAAACATGTGGGAGATGCTGCGGCTGAGATGGAAAAATATTTTGAGTTAAGGAACTATTCAGAGAATATCAAAGCAACCTGGGGAGCTTATCAACTGGAGGGAGAAGCTGCTAGTTGGTGGATAAACATAAAGGAACAATATTGTTATTCAAAGGAAAACCTAACCTGGAGACAGTTTGTGAGCTACTTCCATGAGAGATGGCTTCCACAATTATTTTATGATGAAAAGATGACTGAGTTTCTGAATCTTAGATAAGGAAATCTCACAGTCCAACAGTATTGGGATAGATTTGTGAAGCTACTAAAATATGTTCCTATCTATCAAAAGGATAAGATGTCTCAGGCAAGGAAGTTTCTTTTAGGATTGAATACTGATATTGGGGTAGAAGTGGATATGTTTGCCCCTGAGAACATAAATCAAGTCTTGGAGAAGTCACTCAAATAGGAAAAGAAATTACAGGCACTATCAATGGCAAAGCAAAACTTCCAGGACAAGTACTTTGCCTTTAAAAGGAAACTAGACAATAAGGGCAACAGAGGAGCTCAGAAAAATAAGAGGAGAGACTAGGGTAGAACAGAAGCTGTTGGTAATCAAAATCACAAGAGCAATTACAATGGCAATGCCAGAAGGAATGATTGGAATGCACCACCCCAAAATTCTAATGGAACCCCTGGTGGATGTTTTATGTGTGGAGGCAATCATTACGTAAGGGATTGTTCAAAAAGGAATGGGTCCAATCAGCCATAGCAACCCCAGCAACATCCAATACATGCTACCATCAGGAATCAATAGACTTCCCATCAAAATATACTAATGGAGACAAAAGATATGCTTTTTGGTAAATCCATCACTATTTTTATAGACACTAGTTCCTCCGAGAATTTTATTTCCCTAGAATTGGTAGGCAAACTATCTTTGCAAACTAAGAATATGGAATCATCATGGACTATTCAGTATGGTGACAAGACTACACGGAGAGGGAACAAGTACATAAGAGGAGCCCTCATTAAGTTTCCTGAACTGTAAACCAAAGTCAACTTATATGTCACACCCCTGGGAGCCTATGATGTCATAATTAGAATAAGTTGGCTAACGAGCCATAAGGCTAACATAGACTGTTATAACAAGGTGATGGAGTATGTAGGTGATAAGGGATATAGAGTTAGGATCCATAGGATTTACAAACCTATATCAGTGGAGACCATTTCTACTATGCAACTAAAGAAGGCAAGGTGAAAATGAGGGAATCAGATATTCTTAGTATCTTTAGATGAGAAGGGAGAAGAGAAAGGAGCTCCTACCTTTGAGAATAGTCCATTCCTTTGGGACTACAAGGATGTCTTTCCTAAAGATCTACCTAGATTACCTCCCAAAAGAGAATTCAATTTTTCAATCAATATACTTCTCAGAACCACACCTATATCCAAAGCCCCATATAGGATGAACACCACAGAACTCCAAGAGTTGAAAATACATTTGCAAGAATTGTTGGAGAAAGTGTTGATAAGGCATAGTGTTGTTGCAAGGTGTGGCCCTTGGTCTCCTTGTTCAGCGCTACACTATGGTGGTTTGTGACAAGGGCTTAACTGCCTCCCGTGCTTGTTAAGTTAAGTGGTTGTATCAGGCATTAAAATGTCAATCTTTTGGTGTAACGGCAGCTAACAATTGGTATCAGAGCCTAGGTCATGGGTTCAAACCCTGTGCTTACGCTAGGGGGGATTGTTGCAAGGTGTGGCCCTTGGTCTCCTTGTTTAGCGTTGCACTGTGGTGGTTTACGACAAGGGCTTAACCGCCTCCTGTTCTTGTTAAGTCAAGTGGTTGTATCAAGCATTAAAAGGTCAATCTTTTGGTGTAACGAAAGCTAACAAGTGTATCACCTTGGGGAGCACCAGTCATATTTGTAAAGAAGAAGGATGGGACACTAAGGTTGTGCATTGACTACAGAATGTTGAATAAGGCCACCGTGAGGAATAGATACCCCTTGCCTCGTATTGATGATCTATTTGACCAAATGAAGGGAGCATCAGTGTTCTCTAAAATTGACCTTTGCTCGAGCTATCACCAATTAAGGATAAACAAAGAGGACATCCCAAAAACAACATTTAGGACTAGGTATGGCCACTATGAATTTACTGTAGTTCCATTCGGGCTAACAAATGCTCTAGCTGCCTTTATGAATCAAATGAACAGTGTGTTCCATGATTTTCTAGATAAGTTTCTGATTGTGTTTCTAGATGACATCTTAATATATTCCAAGGATGAAGAGGAACACTTAACCCATCTATAGGCAGTCTTACAAAGGCTACGTAAGCATAAGTTGTTTAGGAAGTTATCAAAATGCTCCTTTGAAAGGAGGGTCCACTATTTAGGGCATATCATTTCATTCGAGGGTATAGTGGTAGATCCTGATAAGATAATAGCCATCACCGAATGGCCTGTACCTTAAAATTTGATCGAAGTGAGAAGTTTTATGGGGCTAGCAGGGTACTACAAGAGGTTTGTGAATAACTTTTCAAGGATAACCAACCCAATCACATCTTTGTAAAAGAGGAACAAAAAGTTCATTTGGACTGAGCAGTGCTATAAGGCATTTTAGGTACTAAAAGAAAGGATAACATCACCCCAAATTCTAAAGGTGCCTGACCCTAATGGTAACTTCATAGTGGTAACAGATGCATCCATAGAAGGACTAGGAGGAGTTCTTTTCCAAGAGGAAGGATTAGTGTCTTATGAATCACGGAAACTAAAAATCCATGAAGTCACTTATGCTCCCCATGACCTTGAACTTGCAGCCATAGTTCATACCTTGCAAAAATGGAGACATTTCTTATTGGGAAAAGCGTTTGAGCTTAAAATAGACCATCAAGGACTAAAATATATCTTCACTCAACCTCATTTGAATGCAAAATAGAGAAGGTGGTTAGAGTTCCTAAGTGAGTATTATTTCAAGATTGAATATATCAAGGGGAAAGAAAACAGGGTGGCCGATGCTCTCAGTAGAAGAAGACACATAATGGCCATAAACAACTTACACATAGACCTAAAGCAACAAGTATTCTCCAAGAAGAAACATGACCCATGGTATGCTCAGGTTAATGCATCTCTAGCTAATACCTCTATCGAACCTATGTTTTTGATTCTGATGGGCTAATGAGGTACCAGGGAAGAATATATGTTCCTGATAGAGGCACATAAGGCTCCATATTCAGGACATCCGGGAGTGAATAAGATGTATGCAGATCTCAAAAGATAATATTTTTGGCCAAGAATGAAGAAGGATGTGGTAGACACAGTTGCCAGATGCCTAGAATGTCAGAGGGTTAAGGTAGAACATGTACATTCGGCATGACTTCTTTATCTGCATGATGTACCTTACTATAAATGGCAAGTCATAAGTATGGATTTTGTCCAAGGTATATCGATGACATCTCATTGGCATAATTGTATTTTGGTAGTAGTGGATAAACTCACTAAGGTTCCCCATTTTATACCAGGAAACCTGACAAACGATGCACTTGCAGTAGCGAAAAGGTTCATAAATGGAATTTTTAGGTTGGATGGAATCCCTGAGAAAATCATCTCTGATAGAGATGCAAAGTTCACTTCTAGATTTTGGACCACATTACAGGCTACCTTAGGAACATAGTTGAACTTCAACACAGCCTATCATCCTGAGATGGATGGCCAAATAGAAAGAATCAACCAAATTTTGGAAGACCTCCTTTGTGTGTATTGCATGGATCAACAAACTAAATGAGAGGAATATCTGCCATTACTTGAGTTTGCCTATAACAACTATACTTCCAAGCAACTATAGGTATGGCACCCTTTGAATCTCTCTATGGGAGACCTTGCTAAACACCCTTAAGTTGGGATAAACTGGAGGATAGAATCATGGTTGGTCCTGAAATGTTGAGAGATATGGATAATCAGGTGCAACTTATTCGACAGAGGTTGAAGGAAGCCTCAGATTGCTAGAAAAGTTATGCAGATAATAATAGGACACCAAGAAGATTTCAAGTTGGTGAAAAGGTGTTCCTTAGAGTTTGACCTCATAAAAGTTCCATCTCTTTTGGAAGGAAGTCAAAGCTAGCTCCTCACTTTGTTGGGCCTTTTGAAGTACTTGAAGAAACCAATCCTGTACCTTACCACTTGGCCTTACCTCCAGTATTGAGCCGAATTCATGATGTGTTCCATGTGTCCTTGTTAAAAAGGTATATACCTAACCCTAAACATATTCTTAATTGGAATGCCTGCAGGTGGAAGAACCCAGTGCAATAACAATAGAGCCATGCAGAATCATCAAGAGGCACTAGTTCCACCTCCGCAATAGGATAGTGGACCAATCTAAGGTCTAATGGGACTAGTACTCACTTGAGAATGCTACATGGGAAGACACAGTGGAAATGCAACAACTCTATCCACATTTATTTTGAAAACTCTAGATAATTTATAAACTCGTCAAACTTTAAATTTTTCATAAAGACAATGATGTTTAGATGATATAGACAATTATACTTAGATGATACTCTATGATAAACTATTTTGTTGAAGGATGGACTTTAAATGTAGGTAAGTATACTGATGGTAAACGATGCTTATTTCTATGGCCTTATATGTATATGTTTTGACCTTATTTCTAACATGCATCGGGAGGATTCAAAAATTTAGGGGAGAAGGATGTCACAACCCACCTTTAAGTTCTAAATTCAAATTAGAATACTATGTCTAAATTGTAGGTATTTAATTTTAGAATAACATAAAGGCTAGTAAAATTAAACAATATAAATACAATCTCTTTTAAAAAATAAAATAATTAAAAAAAATAGTGATTTTTGTATCCCAATTTAAAAATCTAATTAAATAAATGAGAAGGACACTTCTAGAAAGAGTAATAAATAAGGAACATCCCCCCTCTCATTCTCAAGTCAAGACTCAAAATTTATAAAATGAGATTTTTCTTCTTGAATTTATGACAATTGGAAAATTGGAGAGAAAACATGAGTCCTTTTCTACAAGAATTGAATGGCAATTTGAAAAATAGAGAGAAAGCATTTAATTGGAAGACTTGACTCAAGACTTGGATTTTCCTCCATATGGGTTAAGTTTTTTTTATAAATAGCATGGAATTGTTGAAGGAGGGAGACACACAAAAAATCTAGTTTGGGAGTGCTGGAGAAATTTGTAAGAGTTCTCCTCTCCATCATTTTGTTTTGTTTCTCTTGAAAGTTTAGTTCTTGAATTTTGTTAATAAATTTTAGGTTGATATTCATGTTGATGATATGTTGCAATTTGAAAACTGTGCAAAAGTTTTTATGAAAGCTTTGGTGAATAGAAGTAGAATTTGTTGATATCAACCCCTTTTTCTCATAATGCTAGGACGGATGCCCATACTCTATTCCTGAAACTTCATTCATGCTTGAACGTTTCTAAAGCCTTTTCCATCAAATCCATTTTGTGCATATTATGCAATCATACTTCTTTTAGGTATTTGGCAAACAGTCCATGTGTAGTGTGTATGCTCCTACATTCTGTATATAGGCATCTGGAACTATAACATCTGAGGAAATTTGTCTGTCCTTTATGTTTTGATGTAAGTCTATGCCCTATTCCAAAGCCTTCACATAGGCACTGACAAGGAAGATGTTAGCGTAGGTGTGAGGTTACATTCTTTACATTATTTGTTGGTAATACCACTAGGGTTTTCTTTGAACCATTGTTCTTCAAGCTATAAAATGAATTCACATAAATACATGTGATTCGAATGCCTTAGTGAAACTAGTTCACCTTCTATAATTAGGCTTACTAACTATATACCAGTTTCCTTATTCTAGGATTGTATCCAATTTCCTTGTTTTGGGATTGTATCCAATATATTTTTCTTGAAGGTACTTGACTATGGATATGGATGTCAACATTCTTTCCCTACAGTAGACATGGAGTGTAGGAAGGCTTTCTGTATGTTCTTGGATCTTATAATTCCAATACACTGCTATGCTAATGTCTAGTACTACATCCAATGAACCATTTGTAACTAATGGCCATTTATGTATTTTCATTGCTTCTTTCACCTTTTATCTTTTACCCACTTTAAGATTCAGTTATCTTGGGCCTTGCTAATAATTTTAGGATAGAGGATAACTAGACTAGCAACAATGTTGGGAGGACGTTAGCACCAGTAGGGAAATTTAACTTCACAACTGCCAATTTCATTTACTTGAAAGTTTCTAATTCCTTTTCAATGAATCCATGCATACATTGTAGTCCATGAGACAACCTTTCTTTGAGGAATTTTGTCAAACAATTCATGTGCCTGGTCTGCGCTACTACATTTTGCACACATGACTACCATGAAGGGGGGAACGTTGGCAAAAGTTGTGAATCTAGCTTTATGCCTGCTAATTGCATTTGCCTTATAGCTCCTAACGCCTTTGCAATAGATCCATTTTGTATAGTCTGCAATCATTGTATGCCACAAGATGCCATTTCTATGAGGCATTCTGTTGAACAGTTCACGTGCCTAGCCTATGCTTCCACATTTTGCATGCTGACTTGCAATTACAACATCTGATAAAAAATTTCCTTCTATTCTGTTTTGTCCTATTCCTAAGCTCATTTAGCATAGGCAGGGAGGATGTTAGCAAAGGTCATGAATTTGGCTTCATGCTTGCCAATTTCATTTGCTTGAAAGTTTCTAAAGCCTTTTTGGCAAATCCATTTTGTAAAGTCCTACAATCATTGCATTCCACTTGATGACATCTCTTTGAGGCATTATGTCAAACAGTTCACATGCCTAGTTTGTGCGTCCACATTTCGTTTGCATGTTTACCAGGTAGCTTGCAATTACAACATCTGTTAAAAACATTCCCCTCCCATTATGTGTGAGGGTTGTCCATACCCTGTTCCCAAGCTTTCGTTTGTGCATAGGTAGTGAGGATGCTGACAAAGGTTCAGGAATTTACTCAAAATTTTCTAAGGCCGCTTAAACCAAAATAGATTGGTACTCGGAATAGAGTTTGGATGAATTCAGGTTCAACTAATGCACCTAAAGAATACAGACATGGTCACTGATGTTAGAATTTTATATGATTGCGTAGAAGAATGTTAGATGGTAAATATGTCCATTTTAGTTTAATTTAATAAATAGAATTCTAAGCCAATTTTGATTTATATTAGATGTGGAATCTTTTAAAATATAGTCTCAATAGGAATAAAAGTGATGACTTATTTAGTTTTCTTGGGTTGTAATCTCCATAACATAAGACTATAACTATTGTTCAAACCACTGTAATTCTACATACTAAATCTTCAGAAATTCTTTTGAGCACATGTAACATAAATACATAGCCTTATAATGGAATTGCCTTGTAAAAATATTTTTGAGACTATTAAGTCAGAAAATGAATCACCTTAGTTGACACTCAAGTCTTAGTAGGATGAATAAATAGATGCCATTACTTATCAAAATATTAATTTGTAGTCAAAATAAATATACGCATAATTAATTAGGTAATATTAAAACATTAAGCCTTAATAATTATAAATGGACTTAGATAATAGGTTAATTTTACATTTCTATCTTTCTTAAACAAACAATCATATGTTTAAGTATTGTTATAGATTAATAGATCAAAAATGTCATCTTAATACATATGCTCCCTTAGATAAGAATACACTAAATTTACTTAAATCAACATTAAGGTTTACTAAGGAAAACGAATAATAAGTAGAGTAAATTAACTAACTTGTCCCTTAAGCATAATGTTTCAAAGGCCTTCCACATGGAAGAATGCAATAAACAAACATGAAATATGTGTATGGGTACCTTATAGGCTTCGATAATTGACCAGTGCTCAATACTATTGATAAAATCAATAATAGTGTTACACATTTCAACCTAACTATTTAATTAGATATTGGAATTTGATTGTGACAAAGTGAAGGATAGGGTCCCATTATGTGAGTTTACGAACAATATTTAACTAATGATATCATCAAGGAAATACATAAACTTTTGTTCCTTGGGAATACATTTCAACATCAAGGGTTAGGTCAAATACATAGTAGAAGCTTACAGTGAGAATCAAAGATTGATTTGCAATAACTCTTTAAATAATTGATAATCTTAAATGCTTTGGAAAGTACAAAAAGAAAACTTTATGTTTTGAAACAAATTTCCCCTAATCTCAAAATATGATTGAAGAACCCCTCATTTTGACCTATGAATTAGAAGTCAACATTATTTATCATGGTTATGAATTGATAAACTCAACTAAAAAAGTGAAGTTAAACTCTTGTTGGAAGACTTATCTTGTTAGATTAGAAGCGTTAATCTAGTTCCATCTATATACATATATAAGATTGAAATGATTATGCAAGAAAAAGATCTAGTACCTTACATTTGAAAACAAAGATTAATTTGATATGCGACTATAGATTATTGTTTTATTTTGAACATGTTTACTTGATTGAAAGATTAAGTATCCTTTCTAGTTTATGTTTACAAATAACATGAAGTGAGTTAGTATCTTCTAGCATTATATGTATAATTTTTTATACCTAAATCTTATTCTTTACATGCAAGCAAAGAAGTTTATTTCTTCTCATTTCAAGTTATCATATAAGTTTTTCTTTTCTACCTAGACAAGTAAACCTTGTAAATAAACGTCCAAACTCAAACAAATCGTAGTGTTCAGTATTTACGGTACCTCTATGTCACATTTATGGATAATGTCGTCGCGTTGAACCAAGTACCTTGCACCTAACATAACTGCAACAACGACGTCTGGGCACCATCCCTCTAAATCGTCAGGGAGTAATAAGGGACATGTCGAAGTTAAATCCACAGGAAGGGAAAATCTCCTTAGATACCTCTTTAAAAAGATTAACTAAAAAGAAAGGATGAGTCTTCTGAAATAGTTGTATGATAATTAATACAATAGAAAACCTTTTAAACTATCAACGGAAAACCTCATCGGACAAATGTGTGTGCTAGGTAAACTATTTACACATGAAAAATTAAACATCAAACACTCCTGGGAGGTGTGCTTGCAAATTAGTTTCTTAAGAATTCCGTCACTGTATCACTTGAGTGGGTGGAAGCCAATGAAGAACTATCTAGGGGAAACTAGGCCATAGAAAGGGTTGCGTACCCACTCACAGTTCCATCAAACATAGTGTAAGACATAACTACATGTTTGCATTCGCCATCTTGGTCGTATCCAGAGAGGGCCTTGATCCCATGGATATTAGGTATGTAGGCAGTCTGGATGATGAAGGATGCCCCCAGTACTCAGGTCCCTCAGATATAGGATACTCTTTTATAATCAACTTCGTAATCTCGATCCCTAGTTTAAAGATTTAGCTACGTAACTAAAGAAGTCTCCTAGTACTTAGAAGAATCCCTGAGGTGGATTACTTGTACCTAGCTTTGCCAAAACTGAGGTGCATACAAGTCGATGTTATGTATCCTCAGTATAGTGCTTGGGTACACTGCGGTCTCCAGGAATTGACTCAAGAACCCATATTGGTCCCGAAGGATTCAGAAGTCTTTGGCGAGAGCATAATGATTCATGTCCTATTTAGCCATTTGGCTATCATGTTTACTTACCCTGGATTGGATAGAGTCTTGGTCCGTCTGACGAACCAGGCCATTTGGCCACCATTATTCTACCTCGTAACGGGTAACGATAAGGTCCATTAGACCTGGTTCCACATGAACCTGTTTTCCCAAAGGATAGAAGAGCCTGGTTTGGCTTAAGAATGTTCCGTTTGAAAATATGGCCCATATTGATTGATGTTTTCCTAAGTATCCAGTCAAAGTCTTGATCTATCTCATATTAACTTGTTAATAAGGTAAAATTTTTGAAACTTCAAGTTTGGACCAAGAGGGTCCTTACAAACAACAACAACATGGTCAGAAGGTACAATATTTACATCAGGATCATCATCAGTGCAATATGCCATAAAGATATCAATTTTACTATCAAATAAATTAACATGATCATCCTCTATTTTTAATCTATTTTCAATGTTCAAATCTTCCAGCTTCTTCTCTCTATATAGACAGGAATAGTAGCATATGACAAGCCCATTTGGATACTACCATGCATGGAAGCAACCCACTTCCTAGATAACAACATGCCCCACTTGGCTGGGCAGTCCATAATAATTATGTCCATGAGGAAAGACTTGTCTGGGTAGGCAGCGAGTTTGACCTCAACATCCTTGACCAAGCCTATGACACTAACTTCTCAAGAATTCGTGGAAAAGCACTTGCCAAAAGATTTGTATACTTTCAATCCCAACTCATTCATAATTCCCAATGGCATGACATTGCTAGATGCCCCAGAATTGAGCATAAAGTTGTGTAACAACCATCTGTTTATAATCAGAGTGGTGTAAAAGGGGTCAACTCCCATTTTACTATTTACCATGGAAGACCCTAAGTAAACTTCTACAGTTTCATCATGACCCACACCCTCATCATTACTACTGGAAACAATAGTAGGTTGTTTTTAGGCATCTATAGCAGTAATAAGAGATTCTGCCCTATCCCTATGTTCAGGGATCCTAACGAGTTCCACTATTGGCATGAAAATTCTAATTTGGCTAAAAACTTGTGCCATATCAATAGGGATATAATTGGGTAAGGGAGTGTCACATGAAATAGTTACATCATTTGTAGAAGGAATGTAAGGTATTACTTAGTTTGATGAAATATTCTTACCTTATTCCTTTTGTCGTTTCCTTCTCTAGCTCATTTGGTGTTTGGTGTTGATCACGCATGTAACCACCTTTCAAGTAATGGACCCCCAAAATAGGCATAGTGATTGGAGGCTGGGCCGGTGCTAGATTTTTTTACACATACCTCTATTTTGCTAATGGGAGCGGCATGAGAGACTTTTTCTTTTCTAGAATGTTTTTCTTGGGAGTGCTATTCTTTCAAGCTACTCCATGTTCCCTTTACCTTTGTCCCTCTGCTCATCAGATTTCTACTATTTCAATTCCTTGGCAGGGATGTCTTGAATAGGGACAGTTATGTTCCTTAGTTTATAGCCTCCTTGGACTTGCAAGATGGCTGCATCAGTTAATGCTTTCATATCCTCTTTGAAGGGCTTGGACTACTAATATTTTTTCTGCATAACGTCCCTTAGATGCCCAAAATCATGAGCTGGAAATTGATATTTTTTCAGACCTTCATCATTATCATATTAAAAAATTTGATCATCCTCATCATAGTTATCACAATTAGCATCCAGATCTATATATTCATACTCATCTGCATCAAGCTGATTTATCTCTTCTTCATAGTAATCAGCTCCACCTTCCTCGTTTGGGCATTCTTCTTCCTTTCTCAAAGAATGAGCCACTACACAATTTGATGGATCATGGGGAAGAAAACAAGCTTGGCACCCTAAGGATTCATCTTGGAAATTAACTTGATCCTTTATCAAAGGATCAGGGGCATCCCTTTTAGGCTGTATGAAACTCACATGCATGGGAGTAGCCTATCTCTCATTATGTTGTGGTCTTTTAGACCATGCATTATTATAATGCCTGTTATGAAGCCTATGTTCTTCATTAAAATGTATTGTAGCACCCGAAGGTGGCAACCCTTTATCATTTTTGGCAACCTTATAAGTCAAATCTTTCACTACCCCCATAAGTTTGTCTAACTTGTCATCAGTAGTGAGAGGTTTGTTGAAAACAACCTTGTCTGGCTGGGACAATTTCATGTCATTACTCTTAATATTTATAGTTGTAGTATATGCTTCTCTTAATGTTTATGGACTCTTGTCCCTCAAATAATAACGAAGATTTGAATCAAATACACCACAATATAAAACTACACACATTGATTCACTAGGTCTCATGTGAGGAGGTACCTTTCTCATAGTCATGATGAAGCAGATGTTGAAATCAGCTACTATCTCATTGATGGCAAATTTTGGATCAATCCTATCCCATACTGCAATCTAAAAACTCTCATGAACTACTCCCAAGAATTAATGCTATTGTTAGCAAGAGCCTTCTACCATTCTTTTGCACTTTCTTCCAATGAGTGCATGAACAATTTCATCATCACATATTCATCTTCAATCTCATACTCATCAATGACATCAATAAAATGTCTCAGGTGTTCCTCACTAGTGATAGCGTTGTTTCCCTAAAATCTTGGAATCTTCCCTCTAATCTCAATTGGAATGGGATTAGGAAAATTAGGAATACCAATACAATCAAGCTGCTTGTACCTTTTAGCTCCCGACAACTACCTCTGTGCAATAAACCTATGTGCTTGTCTTTGTTGAGCATGCCCAACATTTTGAATGTTGCCATGCTTTTAGTTTGCTTGATTCAGTGGTGGCTAGATATTGATATTGTGAGCAGGGATTTGGTTTACACCCTACTATCCCATTTGACGTTGATGTTGTCTCTGGTTATTTTGTTCATTTAATGGCTGTTGATATTGCTACTGATGTGCATGCTGGTACTATGCATTCTGTTTTAAGCCTTGCTTGGCTAATTGAGCTTCCTTTTGCTCAAGTAAATCTTGCACCTCCCTTTACCTATTTCTGAGGTGATCGAGCAAATTCAATTCATCTTGGATCCTTCTTTCTCTTTCTTCATCATTACCAAGCTATTGCTGATCACCCTCATTAGGGATAGTATCATGCTAACTTCAAAGTGATCTTGCAGGAGAATCAATATACCTGGCATCTTGATATATCTCCTCATTATCATTGGGCATCCCATATGTTCTCAAATGCAGATCATGCAATCTATCTCCACTTCCTCTACCAATAACATTCTCATTCCTTCTAACATCATAGTCACTTCTATTATGTCTTCTATTTCTTCTGAGCATGTTATCAGTAGAGTCCTCAAAAGTACAGTTGTATTGGCTTCTAAGGTTGACAAATATACTGACTTGGGCATTTCTTGTAGGTACCACATTGGGTCTCCTTTCCCTATACCTACTCCTATTTCTAGCATTACTAGAGGATTCCTCACACCCAGGCTACTCCTGGTTTCTTCCTTTATCCATTATGAAAAAATTTCTAACTAAAATTAATTCTAGGTTAACAAAACAAAGTCACCACTCCCCTACTAGGAAGAAAATTTGAACAAAAATGTATTTCAATATTAGCAACCAGAACTAAAATGATTCACTATTACCAAGGGTTTTGAATTTGAACAAAATAATTGTCCTCGCAATGGCACCAAAATGTTGGTTCTCAAAATAGTTGCAACCCAAAACTCTAAAACATTCCTAAAACACCCAGGTAGGGGATTATCGTCATGGTGGTAGAAATAGTTTTATCAACAAGTTTTGGGTGATTTTGGCCAACTACAGGGGCAGGTAAACTCCTCTACTCTTCAAGCTCAGCTTAAACTCTGGAGGGATATTCCAAGGGGTATTATATGTGAATAGGTATTAAAATAAAACTGGATGAACTAGAAATGTTAACAACCAAACCTAGATTACTTTTTTAATCCCAAATCTATCACTAAACTAAGAAAAGTTGGTTGTTGAATGACCCCTATATAGCTGATAAGTGCAATGCTACAAATGATGATGTATAAAGACTACTTCTGCTTCTTAAGGTAAGATGTAAAGTTTTTGTTTTGAAGATGGGTGCTTAGACTGGTGCCTATCCATTGGGCTGCAAATTCTAATGTGAAATAGAGGAAAACAATCACATAGAAGTGTATAACTGCCTACTTGATGAATCAAATGCAAATGAATCAATACCAGATTATTGAGAATACTTAACAATCCCACACTTTACCATGTTAGACTTCCTTATGTAATACTAAAATGACCATTCACAAAGCTTGGAAATGGATTAAGAACTATCATATTCATCAAATTAGAGCTTATAATCATACCACTAAATGTGGCAAAAGCAAACTGTAACTACAATTATAGTTTACTAGGAAAAATACCTGCAATATTAGAGAAAAACAACAATCTTATACAAAGATTTTTGAATTATATTACATACAATTCATGATTAATTCATGTATAAACAAAGCCATCAAATATCCTTCCTTAATCTTCCTCTTGGAGCTAACAATCCTTCTAAGAAATGCCTAAATAACCAACCCTTAACACAAATCCAAACCCTGCATATATAGCAATTCAATTCAAACTGATTGCACTAGTTCCTAGTGCTACATTCAGTCAATGAGTACACACCATGTTGCATTAAACTCAAACTCCCAATCTATTAGAAGAATTGCACATTGGGGTAGCAAAATCCATGCTCTGCCATCTCTGCAAACAATCAGAAAAAGATTGGTTGCACTCCAATTGTACTCTGAACAATAAAGAGCGAAGGTTTTAATTCTTCCTTGTCACCTGCAACATTGAATTCTCTGATCTTTCCTCTGTGCATTGAAGAATTTTACTGTGCCAACCATCTGTACAACACTTTTCTGCAGGCTCATTAAATTCTAAGTACAAATTAGTTCATGCATCCATGTAATCATGGCATGCATTCAAGGAATTAACCATTTCAAGTATTGACAACACTTCTAGTGTGTTCATCATATTTTCTATTTTGAAGCATTCTGACCTTTGATTGTACCTTTCTACATTTTCCTCCCCATTGCCCAATCCTCTTCATTTTCTGTATTTTCCTATTTGCCATCATCTGCTTTCTATCGGCAAAAAAATCACTTTGTTGAACTATCTTTTGCTGCATCTTCACTTTCACCTTTATCTTCATTTTAGCTTTTATCGGTGATTTTTATCTTTTCAGAACTTGGAAGCTATTTGCATTTTGTTGACAAATATTTCATTTGCTAATCTAACTTTTCTATTGCCTTGTCGATAATTTCACATTTTTTAGAACCTTACCCCTTGGCATCCTTATCAGAAAAAGTCAACATTTGCGAACTTGAGCTATTTTGCCTTCATTGCCTTTGTGGCAAAAAAGAATTTTGCCAAACTTTGGAAACTTTGTCCTTTTTTCCTTAGACATATTTGCCCTATCAAAAAAAAAAGAAGAATCACAAACTTGTCTTTCTCCTTTAGTCTTACTTGCCTTATCATCAAATCCTAAATTTATCGAACCAAGCCTCTATCACATCTTTTCACCTTTATCGGAGAATCTACATTTTCTTGAACCCACGGCCTTTTCTTATACTTCTTCTTTATTGTAAAATTGTTGCAGTTCAAAACTTTGACTTTGACCTTATCGCCTTATCAGAAAGATAAAAAACCTTCGAACTTATGAAAAGCTCGATCCTTAGCAGGTTTGCCAATAATACCATGCTTAGTCTTTTTTCTCTTTATCAACAAACTAGCCACTTTTCGAACCAAAGGGTCATGGCACTATTTTTCCTCATTATTGGCAAAAAAGGCACTTGCCGATCTTTTTATGCCTTCGAAAAATATTACTTTTATTTGCCTTGTCGGAAAAAAGGACCCGGGCTGAACCAACACATTTATCAATGAATTCTCAGATTCTAGAACCAATTTTGCCTTGTCATTTTCTCTACATTTTTCCAAACCACCTTTATCTCCTTTTATTGACAAATTTTTTTTTTCTCTAACCAGGCACTTTACCACCTTATTGGCAAAAATGCCATTTGCCAAACCATTTTTCTTTCCCTTTTAACCATGTCGGCCAAATGACCTATCGACAAACTATCGAAAATCTGAACTATTTCATTAGTTCATCCTTCTGTCGATTCCCTGATAAAGCATACTTTTCCTTTAATGCCTTAGTCTTTTTAATCTCCACATTTGCCTTGTCGGAAAAAACTATAAAAGATGAACTATGCCACTATCCCTCTTTTGATCCACCTTATTGGTGAATCCCTCATTTTGTGAACTACCTTGGCTGCTCTCTTTGTTGAGAGATTGCTCTATCAGCGAACTACAAAAAGCATGAACTTGTGGAAAGTTTGGTTTTAGGCAAATTCCCCGACAAATGCATTGCCTCTCTTTTTCCTTAGCCTTTGTTGGTGAAAGGGCCATCAGGTAAACTCCCTATCAGTGAACCTTCAGGTTTTCTAACTTTTACATTTCATCGATAGAAGTCTCTTTATTATTTTGCCTTAGAAAATTTGCCACAAGCCTGTCTCCTTTTACTTTGTTGTTGCCTTATCGGTGAATCGTCAAACTTGCGAAACTCTGAACTAGTTTGCTAGTTCATACTTTCACAGATCCATTGATAAGGCATGAATTCCTTCCTGGGCCGCAAACTTAAAAGTCTTTTCCCTTCTGTCGGCAAAGTAAGATGTCAACAAACCTATTGGTTTTGAAACCAACAATTTTGACCACAAAGAAACTAACTTAGATGCCTTTGTTGATACACATGCCCTCCTTCAACAAATATCGGTGAATACAAATATCGGCGAATCGGCAGAAAATGAAACTTGTGAACAAGTTCAAAAGTTAGAGGTTTTTCCAATTTGCCAAGAATGGGAAAAACATAAGGAAAATTTCAAAGGAAAAAAGAGGAACAAGGGTTAACCATTTTTTACCAAGGAAAAAACATAAAGACCAAACTTTGACCAAGGATAACTTTTTTATTTCAAGAAATTTCGAGATGGTTCAAAAGGCAAAGTTTCTCAGAATTCAATTCTCTATCCAATGGTGACATTGGCTAAGAAATTTGCATAGGATGTTTGGATTTTAGGGGCAAAATGGGCACAATGGGAATATAATTTTTTGTAGGTGCCAACACACTCCTAGCCTCAAGGGTCTTGATTCATTGGACTAAGGTTACTATAAGGTCTATGAGTGAGACTTTGTTTGTTCTTTGATTTTTGTCACCTTGTAGTGGATTATTTTTCTTTGGGTTTGAGTGATTTTTGTGCCTCCTCAACTTCTTGTAATTTCTTCTCTTGACAATGCACTTCATTGTCCATTTCAGTGGTCATTTTTTTATGGCTTGTTATGGGTTGATCATCTTGATGGATCTCAAATTGAATCCTCACTAGTCACACTATGATTTAGTCACAGTTGTAGGGATTTTGTTGGATCCCTTTTGGATTTGTAATTTTACTTGAGTGGACATTCCCTTGGACTTTTTGCATGAAACATCTTGAAATGCGCAAAAATGTGAAAGAATCCATCCCAAAAGGATTTTTTGAAGCAATAGAAACACAAAATGACTCAATCAAAAGTTTTTTGTTGCTCACATTAGGTTCACCAAAATATGTTCACTTCAAAACATGACTCGGTAGTGTGAGGTGGATGAGTCAGGTTTGATAGAGCAATGAACCCTCTCCTTGCCACATGCGAACCTCTAAGTCACTCTCGCTCTTGTGGTAGAATTGAGTCAAGAGGAGGTGAGACCCGAGGGTGGATTTTGCTTTCTTGGGGGTTGTTTTCTATGTGACGCTCAATGACCATTGTTATAGAGATAATGATATGAATCGAAGGGTCACTGGTCACTAATCTCCTATTTGGGTTCTTGAGACTCCAATGCATGAATGATTGTCTGTTGTGGTTGTTTATGATTCAAAGGCATTGTAATCTCTCTTCAAAATGTTGTATTTCTAGTTATGTTTGTTATCTTTTCTTTATCAACCTAACCCTATGTTCTTTTTCCTTAGTTGTTGGTTGTGCTTGTTGAGGCCTAGGATAGATAGCTTCAATCTCCTCTAAGATTGCCCTCACCCACTCACCTCTAAGTCTAGGGCACATTCACATGCTTGAACAAAGAGAGTTGGTTTTATTTTACCAAGAGTTGACTTTGCATTGACTTAGGGTGAATACCTAAGGTTTGTTTGATTTTTGCTTTGTTTGTTGAGTAGTTTGACCTCGTGGTGGAATCGAAGGGTTTTTTATTGCATTTTTTTGTTTTTCTTGTTATTTTTTGGTGTTTTTGTGGGTTTATGTATGAAAGCAATCTAAATGTATGCTAAATGATAGTTTTTCTCTTTTCTCTAATTTTTGAAATGAAGTTGAACTAATTATTCTAAGAAATCAAATATGAATGCAACTAATTATGAATTTTCCTAATGCAATTGATCTATATTTTTTGTGTTTGTTTGAAGGTCATTTTCAACTATTCTAAGAAATAAAAATGTAGAATTATAAATCTAATCTAACAATGCAATGTACTTGAAAAGAACTAATTAAATGCAATATAACTAGCCTATCAAGGAAATTGCAACTATCAAATTACTATTTCCAAGAGCAAGATTTTGATTATATAATTATTGTGAAAGCATAAAAGAACCTGAAACCAAAGGTTCATGAGTCTGGCATATCCTCAAAAATCCTTTTGGCAACCTTTCCTTCCTTGATAACAGTGGAATACTCCTCTTGGCAATAAATATTGGATGGCAATTGATTCAAATGAGAGATTATGAAAGTTTGAATTGAGATATGAGAGCTTGGATTGAAGTACTTAGGCTTAAATTGACTAGCATAATGATGTTGTGTGAATCTTTTTGAAAAGCTTGGGGAAAATTACACTAAACAAAAGGATCGTATATCCTACGACGTGCATCAAAATTCTAGTGGAGAGAAAAGGTTAAGCAAAAGTGTGATTGCAATGATGAATTTGCCTCCTTAAATGAAGATTTGAATCTTTGCAATAATAAAATTAAAGCTTTGAAGCTTTGAGAAAACTAAAGAAATAAATGAAGAAATAGGCTCAAAGGCCTGTGAAGAGCTTGAAAAATCTTGTGAAGATGAGAAGAAAATTCTCCAAGTTGAGAAATAATGAAGAGATGAGGGGTATTTATAGGTTGGATGGCACACAAGACGGGGAAACTAATTAGGAAGTTAACTCAATTTGATTGGAGAACTATCAACAAGATCAATTGTGCAATGAATGCATTTGATTAGGTAGTAGACTAGGTTGATTGGGAGTGAACATGCTTTGATAGCCTTTCACAAATGAAGGAATGGAGTTAGCATGAGATTGATTGAGAGATAAGAAGAATTGATTTGTGAGTTAGAATGAAGTGATTGGGAGTCTTGAATCAATCAGGAAAAGTTGATGATCAACTAGGGAAGGTGACTCACACAATCATGGCCCAATTCAGAGCAAATTTGGGTCAAAACGGAGCTAATTTTAAGCTCCAAACTGAAGAGGAACTCATACTTAAAATTGTCCCTCCTTTTTCCAATAGGGTCATGTGGGGGGCAACCACGGTCAAATGGGGATCTATGTGAAAACAAAGTCATGGAAAATGACCATGGTAGGCTGGAGAAGACACCTGTGAACTTCATTTTTCAAAATTGATGCCAAAAGGGTAGGTCACCCACATTACCAGTAGGATCCCCTAGGGGGCGATCCAAAAATAATATGGGGAAAACAAGTCCTATTGAAAGAGGGACAGAAACTAGGGTTGGAGATGAAATTAGCATGTTGATTCGAGGTCTCTAGAAGTTAGAAAAAGATGAAAAAGGAGAAAGGGGTCATAGTTTCGCTAAGATACGAAACTTGTAGGTCTTACAACAAGGCCAAAAAGTGAAGAAGACTGAGAGTTGACAAAGGAACAATCAAGAATGAACACAATTTCAAAAGTTAGCCAGGGGATAACAAAGGAAAAAAGAAGAGGGGAAATCCAATCCACTTGTCATCAAAAGGAATGCATGCTGAGAGGTCATATATACACACTTACATGTACATGTTTAGGATCATAGCTTACCATAGGATTACCATGTAGGCCCATGCATATTTTTGGTGCTTACAGATACAAAACAACAAGCCTAAAGAAAAGGCTATTTGGCACAAGAAATTATAGCATCATGGCAAGGGTAACCTAGGAAATTTTACCCAAATAAGGACTCAAAATGACTTTTCATTACAGATGACAAAGTCTTTAGTCTAGGGTTTCAACACAATAGGGACAACCTCAACATGATTGGATTTAGAAAAATGAAAAAACCCTTGGCGAGGCTTTACATGGCATCAAGGTGGATCCCATGCAAGGTCCATGCCCTACCAACTTAGTCTCTATGCATGCTTTTAGGGGGGAACCTACCCACAAAATACACTATTGAGGTAAAATTTTCTAGCCATTTGCATGCATTATCAATTTAAGGAATTGAAAGAACAACATCCAGAGGTGTTTCAAGGGATGTACCTTGTGGAACACCTTGGGTATAAACTTTTAGGGTTGTTTGAGTAGGGGGTCCATTGAAGGTCATCATTGAATCTTTGACTTTAATAGTAGTAGCTACAAAGGAATGAAAGGTTGAGGCCATTTAAAGGGGTGAAATTCACCTATAGGCCTAGCAATGTAAAGCACATTGTAATAAATGTAGGCAAGTGCAAAATAATCTTGTTGTCTATAGTAGTGTGACATAGACACACACAAAGCTAAGGAATCCTAGAGAAATGAAAATAACCCTCAAATTTTCAAAAATAATTATTCTAATTTTTCAATTCCATCAATTTTATATGCAACATTAGTGAATGGATCATCAACCATATCCTAAGGACTTAATTTATAGCTTAATTTTTAGAAACAATATGACATAAACTTATCTTCATCTACTTCTTTAGCTACATCCTCTTCTAGTGATAGCATGGCCCATTGGATCAGATTCACCTTGACAGAAAACCATCTTATCACCAAATAGGAAATCAATTGTTTCAACTCCTCTATTAGATCTGTAGGTACCATTAAAACTTTATGAGTACCTACATAGTTAGCATCCAAAGAGATTATTTGCATTGTTCTTACTTAACCTCTTTATATTAGAAATTTGGCTTAATCAATTTGAACATTGGCCTTTGATTAATGGGCCAAGCTAATCACCACAAGATCAATGACTGAGAACATAACAAAGAAAAGGAAACCATGGGGCATTAAAATTTGTCATTTCACCTAAGTGAATAAAAATTTAAAATGTCACTAAGACCATGGTGTAGACCTTTCATTGAAAATCTTCTAAATAGTTATAGTGGGCCCATTATACTTGCTACCTAAAACCACATGGCACTCCCTTATTTATTTCCACAAAGATATGCTCCTCAAAGAATATGCATATTGATATTTTGACCAATATGAATTGGTATGTTATGCTCGGTGTCTCTTCACATACCTTTTGAGCTATCACTCAACCTCATTAAGATTTGACCATGATTAACAACCTACATTAATTAACACAAGATCAATATCTAGGTGTGAAATAGTTACTAGTGACTAACTTTTGTCATTTTGTGTATGCAAATAGAAATTGTACATGCAGCATTTAGGCTACTATGAAGAGTTTTCTTGAACATAAATGTTGAATAACTAGGATGGGCACACCATGCCTGAGTAATTGGATGACTTGGTGAATTGTCACTAGTTCTTTATATACAAGCTCACTTGGGCACCTATGTATCTACCTCCTAACCAAGGGGGTTAATGCATGCTAAGTCAAATGTTGTGCAAACTACTTTTCATTGACATTATTGATGCACCAAACATGTCATTAGAGATCAAAAATCTTGAGGCATTTAGAGAATAATTAAATTGTATTTTCTTATTTCAAACTGGTGGGTTCATGATATGTGCCACTACTTTCTTAAACAACTTTCTACTTGCATCAACAATTGCTACACCCTTAATCCTATAATGTGTATAGGGTTATGATTAGCCAGCTTGTGGCTACCTTAACTCTCAATTATGATATATAATCATTATTATAGTCAACTATAGGTTATGTAACATCCATGTTCTAAAAACATAGTAAAATCATGAAATTTACCATAAAGTAATTTAACAAGGTAAAAATGAGAGAGAAATTTTTTCTTTTATTCAACATATAATCAAGTAACTACAATTACAAGATTTCTCATTACAAAATATAATAAAACCATATTGTCTTTTTCAAGTACAATGTTTACAAAAGTAAATCAATTACAAAAATCTGCATTAGATAATGTCTTACATAGTCTCAATAAATACAAGTCTCAAAAATATACTGCATCCAGAAATGTAACATCTTTATCACAGGCCTAGGCATGTCTTCTGCTAGAGAGAGAGTATCTTTCCAGTGCTTTACCTCTATCCACAGACCGGCGGTCTCCCACACATCTTCCACATAGGAAGTGGCCCTACCCTTCATGAGGAACATAGACCAAAGGTGACCAGTGGTAATTTGCCTTTCTGAGTACATAGTGTTGTATCCTACACAACTCTATCAATCATACAACCCTAGATACCCTCTAGCTAAGTATGATTTCTGATAGGTTGTGTAATCTAGATACAGTGAACCGACAATGCATGCAGAGACATATGCATTACTATGGCCATAGTTTCAATATAAATTGATGTTTGCAATGAATGTTGTTGTAATGTTCACCCACCCCAACTAAACATGGATACTATCATATTCCTATAGTTCGACTTGGTCATCTACGTTTAACTTATGAAGTCCTAACAATTTCAATATATTAGTCTTCCCGACCTAGACATGTTTACTTTCACTATCTATAATCCATAGACCTAATCAACTACCTTTCTTTACAAGGATTTTCATTGCATCATTGCAGTACCTGAGATCCAAGACTTTTCAATTCACAAGAATTTTAAATCAATTAATAACGACTAAGATGGTTACCTTACTCATGTTAAGCATCATATTCTATGAAATTATTTCCCTTCTTTCAAGTAAGAAAAAATATATATAGCTAGGGTACTTGTCCCTTCAATCATGATCTATATACTGATCACAATGTTTTAATATAAATAATTACCATATCTTCATCAAGTTAAGTTTTAACTAAAGACTTATGTCTAACTCAAATCTAGTCTTTCTAACTTAGGTGGATTCACTAGACAGTGTCATCGCTCCATAAACCTTATGGAATGACTATCTATTCTAGGGTATCTCTTTACATCTTTTCAATATTTGAGATTCATCACTTATCAACAAGTAATGGTTAAGAGAAGTTGTGAGCAAAAGGTATAATGAATTTTATGTTTGACTAATCATTTAATGGTAGCTCTTGCATGCTAGTAAAAACTGAGGCTTATGACTTATATCTCAAGTCGACTTGTAAACAACAAATAAGTTCCTCTACCTAAGGTTAAACATTATTGACTAATAAAAAATCTCTTTTCAATAAGATATATATGAACCTTTAATATTTAGGGTTCTCAGCCCTTTAATGTCTACCCCCATAAAATAACTAAAACAGATTATAACCATAAAGGTGTTGTCAGATAATCTTTAACCATTCTAGGTTAAACTAGGGTTTTCTTTAATCCTTTGAATAATCCATTATATCAAAGTAAATCTTATCTCATAACTTCAAGTCTAAGGTTTATAAATGACCTTTGGTTTACTCAACCATGGTTAAGAATACTATGGTTTTGTTATAGATAATAACTCCTATATAAAAGAAATATGAATACTTTAAATTCACTTCTACGTGATGTCATTACCATCACTTCTTTTACACTCACATATGATTCTATATAAGGTTATAGACATAGTCTTTTTCGACATAATGGTGTACTATAAAACTATACTCACCAAGATTACTTGTATAGACAATATAAAAGGTCTTACGACAAAGTTAATCTCATTTACTGAATACGTTGTAAGGATAGTCCTATGGGCCTTAATGTCTCTATCATAACATTTCCAATGAGTTATCACTTGATTTATATAAAAGGTGGCTTCCCAAGCTTAATATGAATCTAATATCTCTTGAAAAGATACCATTATAGGCATTTACAAATTTATCAAGAAATGGGTTTATATTACCATTAACCCACCTCAAGGATTGAGCCATCTTACTCAACTACGTGAAATCCTATCATAGTTCTTCATGGCACTAATATATCTATGAGAGTGGTATAACTATCTTATAACCAAGCTATCGACCTACCACAATATCATACCATCTCATTATGTCGACTGGATTTTCTATATAATTGACAACTTTAAAAGGAGACCCTCTACGGGTGTAAAGGAATATAATGAACAATGATTCATTACAACAGTAACTATATAACAATTAGACGTCAGAAAAATGTAAAGGTGTTCGACTTAGAAAATTATTCAAAGATATGAATATAAACATGCATATATTATAATAGTTACAGACTTCATATAAAAGGAAGAACCTGATTAGATAGCAATAGGAGATCCTATGATAGTCTTTGCTATGAAGATCTCTCTCTCTTCTAATGCCGCTCACTATATCTTCTTATTTCTGTGTTAACTTGTTGCTCTCTGTTATGAGAGCTATGCTATCCTATTCTCTCTGTTAACTATGCTCTTCTCTGTCAAATGATAAAGTTGTTGCATCCTAAGATAATGCTATCATTATTTGCATCGACTCACCAGGATAGATGTTCTATCCCTTCCCTACTCACCGTGAACTCTCCCTTAAAGCGTATCCTCTTATGATAATATTTTTGCAAGTAATATCACACCATGATACCGCCAGCAACTTAACTCAGTCCTGGCTTAAAGTACTCAGTAAGACTCATAATGAGTCACTCCACTTCTGTTTTTCACTCAAATAGTTGCAAACTTAAAAGAATACATAATAGTATATAGTTGATTCGGTTCTAACTGAAACCCAGTTTTAAGCAAAGTTGCCACATGTCAATGGGAGATAGTCGTTCCATGGCTCGTCGGTTGTGGTGGTTAAAACCATAGTCCTCCTCAGAAGGATGAGGCTGACACATCATTTTAAACACAACTGATCTTTTAATGATTATAATAAGTGGTTCGACCTACCTCTATCACTAATGAAGACTTTTCTTTAATTTAGCCTTCGGCTTCTATAATTCCATTGATTCATTATGAGGTATTATCCTCTTATGATGCTAAGGCATTTTCATATTTGATTATATCAAATATAATTCTTATAACATCACCTCTTTATTGGATAGTTATGGTTTAATCAATAAAATAATAATATTTAAACAAGGAATCAAGGATAATGTGGTTGGGTTGAGCTTGTCTCCCCATCACAATCCGTCGACAATAATCACGTATTCTTAACTTAATGAAATCATCTTAACATTTAAGAATTGTTTATAATACGTCAAAAGACTTAATAAAATAAGAGAACCATTTTACAACAATTACGTCATAATATTTACGTTAAATGTAAATAGCTATAGTTCATATTCAAATGTCGTCGTTAACGCTACTAATGACTATGAGGACTTTCTATGACTTACAAAGATTGTAAAATATCAACTACTTGTCGATTAGGTTTATAAGTAAACTGACAAGTCAAGACTTACCTCTTATGACACATTGGTTCACACTTTTGTTACACAATCATACTCGTTTTGGCAATTCATCACTCGTAACCAGAGGTCTATATCTCTCTCCTCAAAAGATACTCTCTCTCTCTCTTTTCTCTGAGAGTCTTCTGAAAACCTGTAATCCTATATCAAACTTGTTACCAAACAAATTTTGATCAGTGCATCATTATTCAAATAATAAATCAAATCTTATAATGCAAATATTAAATTGACAATAACATAATCATTTCCATGATTTCATAAATGATATTCAATATAATCCATGTCTTTCCTTGATATTAATCTAAACATTAGAATAGATTTATTTATGTCCAAGTAAAAGTAAAAAGTAATAATAGGACAAAATTAGGGATGTAACATATCCTTCCCCTAAAGATTCATTGTCCTCGATGATAAAAAGGATCAAAATGCAATTAAAAAGCAAGTTCATTATTTTCAACTGGTAACAACATAAAATAAATGAGAAAATTTCTGATAAAATTTATCGTAATCCCACCATGTAGCATTATCGTTTGCATATTGGTCCCACTAGACCTAGCACTACATAACCTCTACATTACACAAGCATTGCTTGCGAACTTCAAGCATTTAAGAAGCTTGATCATAACCATTCCTAGGTTCTGTACTTGTAAAACATTCATAGAATATAATATTCATATATTACATAAATATATTTTTCATATATGAATCACAAAAAACATTATGCCTCCTAGCAATAACTGGTAATAGATTAATTCTTATAATCAATAGAATTGATAACCTTAAAATTTTAGAAGAGTCCTTTATACATAGGAACTGGTTTGGAACACATTCCATACTTTATGAAACTTTTTCAGGGGTTTGACCCTCAAAATAATTTTTTTCTTCTTTAACCAAGAATTGTCTTATTGTACACTTAACATTAACATAATTTCTTTTATCTACTAGTGGTTTCCACCGATATTTTTTTATCAGGTTAATCTGTTCATCCATTTTGGACAACATTTCTAGACTAATGCTAATCCTATCTTCTAGCTTACTCAACTTATAGGAATTCGGCATCTTTTTTGTCCAATGTTTCAATTCAAGCCATCTTAATAGCAAAAGTTAGGTATTATTTAAAAATTTCACAAGTGATAAGTAGTCTCCCTACTTATATTGCTGATCCATGCAATATGTTTGTAACAAATCTTCTAAAACCTGGTTAACTCTTTCAGTTTAACCATCTGTTCTTAGGATAATAAGTTGTACTCTTATTAATTTGAGTCCCTTGCACAGAGAACAAAGTTTGCCAAAACCTTGATGTTACACGCACATCTCTATCCGAGATAATCTATTTAGGGAAGACATGCAATCTAAACACCTCTTGCACAAATTTGAGAGCTAACACTGATGCTCCATCAATCAAATTCCCTGGTATGAAATGTGCTACCTTCGTGAGTTTATCGACCACAACTAAAATGGCATCATGTCTATCCCTAGACTTTGGAAGATTCTAAACAAAGTTCATACTTATGACTTGTCACTTCCATTCTGGTATATCATGTGGGTACAACAATCCTACAGGTGTTGATGTCCTATTTTTACCCTCTGACACTCCAGACAACTTGCTACAAATCTCGCAGCATCGTTCTTCATTCTTTTCAAGAATTTAAATTGGTTTTGCATCTGCTAGAAGTTTAGTTACCCTTGGATAACCTAAGTATGGTGCAGTGTATAGTTCTTTCCAAATTAGATTCCTTAATTCAGCAAAATTAGAAACACATATTCTTCCTGTGAAACTCCATAGTCCGTCAGTCTCAAAATGGAATCTATCATACCTTGAATCTTTAATATTTACCACAAGAGCTTTCTTAACTTGCTAATCATATATAGGTACACCCCTTAATCCTTCTCCTAAGGCATCAGTTTTTCCCTCAAACTGTCCTTTGGGATAGGAATTCACAGAATTGGTGATGTTGTAATTTCTCTTAACCATTGCAGAATCACTTGCACATAATGATAATGTTCTTCTTCATTCTTAAAATAAATAAGTATATCCTCCAGAAAGGATAGAACAAACTTGTCTAAACAATCTCTAAACACACTATTCATGAGATTCATGAATGCAACAAGGCATTTGTAAGTCCAAAAGACAACACTGCAAATTGACAGTGCCCATTTCTTATCCAAAAGTTGTTTTATGGGTATCCTCATCCTTCAATCTTGATTGATGATATTTTAATCACCAATCAATCTTTCAAAACACTACAGCTCCATGCATCTAATCAAAGAGGTCGTCAATACATGGTGAAATAAATTTGTTCCTTATCATTGTTTTAATGAGCATACAATACTAAATACACAATTGCAGAGTTATGTCCTTTTTCTTGACAATGATAACTAGTGCACCCATAGTGAAATACTGGATCTAAACAAACCTTTATCCAATAATTCTTGCTATGGGGCTTTTGATTTCATTCATTTTGAAGTTGTCACATTGCAAGGTACTTTTCTAGGTAACTTATCCCAAAATTCTAGGAGGAATAAAATTTTCAGTTGCTTCAATCACCTATTCCATCAACTTTGGTGGAATGAATTTCTTCATATCTAAGATAGTCCTAGGGCAAGCCTATCCTTTGCTTCCTTTTAGGGTCTATGGTTACAAGATTTTCATTACTCACTCTTTATTCTTGGTGATTTTCCTTTCTCATCCCATGAGAAATCTCATTTTCTCCCTTCAGGGTTTCCTTAATCTCTTACTTATTTTCTAGTATACCAAATTTCTCCTTGGTTTCTACAAACATGGTTAGGATTGCTCCAATTTGTCCAAGAGATTAACAGATGGTTTATTCTCTTCTAGACTCTCACCCTTGTTTGGTTCTTGTATGATACATGTTGTCATTTTTCTCATGCCAGATAAATAAGTTATCTAATAGTTTTCTGAATCTAAAGTGACTCAAAACATCAAACATATTTATCTCATAACAATCAATAGTTTGATACAAAACATTCTCATCTTTATTATAATTTATTTAGGAGTAACCACATTTATATAATTGATACGACAAGACTACATGTCACTGTCGATTTAACAATCTTCCATTTAAACAAACATAGAGGGTGGATGTACACACAAGTACTCCTCCAACACCTTTTTCCTAAAATAGAAGTATCATAACAACCCCCAAGTGACATGTCGTAATTGGCTACAGTTTACTAGGTTTTTACTACACAAGTAGAAATAGTAGCATTCTTGGCTAGTTCAAAACGTTGTTTCCTTTCTAGCTAAATACGCTTAAGCGCATCAGCAAAAGTCTTTGAATCCTCCAGCCATGCACCTTCAAAATAATTAATATGCTCTTTAAGTTCAACCTCCTCGATAGGTTTATTCTTAACCACTAATTCGGGCAAATGCTGGGGAACAAACATTCTAGCAATTTTCTTGATTCTTCTCCATGCCATTCTGGCACAAGAAAATTCAAACATTAGCTAACCATATAATGTTGACTACAGGTTAGCATAGTGGACTCATAAGCCCTAGTGTCGAACCTGGTAGCTTTGATACCATATGTAACATCCATGTTCTAAAAACATAGTAAAATCAGAAAATTTACCATAAAGTAATTTAACAAGGTAAAAATAAGATAGAGAAATTTTTTCTTTTATTCAACATATAATCAAATAACTACAATTACAAGATTTCTCATTACAAAATATAATAAACAATATTGTCTTTTTCAAGTACAATGTTTACAAAAGTAAATCAATTCCAAATATCTTCATTGGATAATGTTTTACATAGTCTCAAAAATATACTGCATCCAGAAATCTGACATCTTTATCACAAGCCTTGGCATGTCTTCTGCTAGAGAGAGAGTATCTTTCCAGTGATTTACCTCCATCCACAGATCGACAGTCTCCCACACATCTTCCACATAGGAAGTGGCCCTACCCTTCATGAGGAACATACACCAAAGGCGACCATTGGTAATTTGCCTTTTTGAGTACATAGTGTTGTATCCTACACAACTCTATCAATCATACAACCCTAGATACACTCTAGCTAAGTATGATTTTCGATAGGTTGTGCAATCCAGATACAGTGACTGACAATGCATGTAGAGACATATTCATTACTATGGCCATAGTTTCAATATAAATTGACGTTCACAATGAACATTGTCGTAATGTTCACCCACCCCAACTCGACTTGGATACTATCATATTCCTACAGTTTGACTTGGTCATCTACATTTAACTTATGAAGTCCTGACAATTTCAATATATTAGTCTTCCCAACCTAAACATGTTTACTTTCACTATCTATAATCCATAGACCTAATCAACTACCTTTCTTTACGAGGATTCTCATTGCATCATTGCAATACCCGAGATCCAAGACTTTTCAATTCATAAGAATTTTAAATCGATTAATAATGACTCAGATGGTTACCTTACCCAGGTTAAGCATCATATTCTAGGAAATTATTTCCTTTCTTGTAAGTGAGAATAAATATACATAGCTAAGGTACTTGTCCCTTGAATCATGATCTATATACTAATCACAATGATTTAATATAAATAATTACCATATTTGGGTCAAGTTAAGGCTTAACTAAAGACTTATGTCTAACTCAAATCTAGTCTTTTTGACTTAGGTGGGTTCACTAGACATTGTCATCGCTCCATAAACCTTATGGAATGACTATCTATTCTAGGGTATCTCTTTGCATCTTTTCAATATTTGAGATTCATCACTTATCGACAAGTAATAGTTAAGAGAAGTTGTGACCAAAAGGTATAATGAATTTAATGTTTGACTAACCATTTAATGGCACCTCTTGCATGCTTGTAAAACCTAGGGCTTATGACTTATATCTCAAGTCGACTTGTAACCAACAAATATGTTCCTCTACCTAAGGTTAAACATTATTGACTAATAACAAATCTCTTTTTAATAAGATATATATGAACCTTTAATATTTAGGGTTCTCAGCCCTTTAATGTCTATCCCCATAAAATAACTAAAACGGGTTATAACCATAAAGGTGTTGTCAAATAATCTTTAACCATTCTAGGTTAAACTAGGGTTTTATTTAATCCCTTGAATAATCCATTATATCAAAGTAACTCTTATCTCATATCTTCAAGTCTAAGGTTTATAAATGACCTTTGGTTTACTCAACCATGGTTAAGAATACTATGGTTTTTTAATAGATAATAACCCCTATACAAAAGGAATATGAATACTTTCAATTCACTTCTATGTGATGTCATTACCATCACTTCTTTTACACTCACATATGATTCTATATAAGGTTATAGACATAGTCTTTTTTGACATAATGATGTACTATAAAACTATACTCACCAAGATTACTTACATAGACAATACAAAAGGTCTTACGACAAAGTTAAGCTCATTTACCAAATACATTGTAAGGATAGTCCTATGGACCTTAATGTCTCTATCATAACATTTCCAATGAGTTATCACTCGATTTATATAAAAGGTGGCTTCCCAAGCTTAATATGAATCTAAGTTCTCTTGAAAAGAAACCATTATAGGCATTTATAAATTTATCAAGAAACAGTTTTATAGTACCATTAACCCACCTCAAGGATTGAGCCATCTTACTCAACTATGTGAAATCCTATCATAGTTCTTCATGGCACTAATATATCTATGAGAGTGGTATAACTATCTTATAACCAAACTCTCGACCTACCACAATATCATACCATCTCATTATATCAACTAAACTTTCTATAAAATTGACAAATTTAAAAGGAGACCCTCTACGGGTGTAAAGGAATATAATAAACAATGATTCATTACAACAGTAACTATATAACAATAAGACTTCAAACAAATGTAAAGGTGTTCGACTTAGAAAATTATTCAAAGGTACAAATATAAACATGCATATATTATAATAATTCAAGACTTCATATAAAAGGAAGAACCTGATTAGATAGCAATAGGAGATCCTACGATAGTCTTTTCTATGAAGAGCTCTCTCTTCTAATGCCGCTCACTATATCTTCTTATTTCTGTGTTAACATGATAGCTATGCTATCCTATTCTCTCTGTTAACTATGCTCTTCTCTATCAAATGATAAAGTTGCTTCCTCCTAAGATAACAATACCATTATCTGCATCAACTCACCAAGATAGATGTTCTATCCCTTCCTTGCTCACTGCGAACTCTCCCTTAAAGCATATCCTCTTATGATAATATTTTTGCAAATGATATATCACACCATGATACCACCAGCGACTTAACTTAGTCGTGGCTTAAAGTACTCAGTAAGACTCATAATGAGTCACCCCACTTCCATTTTTCACTCAAACAGTTGCAAACTTTAAAGAATACATAACAGTATATAGTCGATTTGGTTCTAACTGAAACCCATTTTTAAGCAAAGTTCCCACATGTCGATGGGAGATAGCCATTCTATGGCTTGTCAGTTGTGGAGGTTAAAACCACAGTCCTCCTCATAAGGATGAGGCTAACAGATCATTTTAAACATAACTGATCTTTTAATGATCATAATAAGTGGTTTGACCCACCTCTATCACTAATGAAGACTCTTCTTTAATTTAGCCTTCAGCTTCTATAATTCCATTGATTTATTATGAGGTATTATCCTCTTATGATGCTAAGGCATTTTCATATTTGATTATATCAAATATAATTCTTATAACATTGCCTCTATATTAGATAGTTATGGTTTAATCAATAAAATAATAATATTTAAACAAGGAATCACGGATAATGTGGTTGGGTTGAGCTTGTCTCCCCATCACAATCTGTCGACAATAATCATGTATTCTTAACTTGACAAAATTGTCTTAACGTTTAAGAATCATTTATAATACATCAAAAGACTTAATAAAATAAGAGAACCATTTTACAACAATTATGTCATATTATTTACATCAAATGTAAATAGCCATAGTTCATATTCAAACAACGTCGTTAACGCTACTAACGACTATGAGGACTTTCTACGACTTACAAAGATTGTAAAATATCGACTACCTGTCGATTAGGATTATAAGTAAACTGACAAGTCAAGACTTACCTCTTACGACACATTGGTTCACACTTTTGTTACACAATCATACTCGTTCTGGCAATTCATCACTCATAACTTGAGGTCTATATCTCTCTCCTCAAAAGATACGCTCTGTCTCTTTTCTCTGAGAGTCTTCTAAAAACCTGTAATCATATATCAAACTTGTTACCAAACAAATTTTGATCAGTGCATCATTATTCAAATAATAAATCAAATCTCATAATGCAAATATTAAATTGATAATAACATAATCATTTCTATGATTTCATAAATGATATTCAATGTAATCTATGTTTTTCCTTGATATTAATCTAAACATTAGAATAGATTTACTTATGTCCAAGTAAAAGTAAAAAGTAATAACAGGACAAAATTAGGGATGTAATAGGTTATTAGGTCAGCCTAGGGGTTATATTTAAGTATGTAAGTCAGCCTGAGTGGTAGCAAAGGCCTAATTAGGTATATATAGGAGCTTGTGGCAAGTTTGTGATCATGATATTGTGAATTATGTTCTTATTGGAGATATTTGGAGGTTTGACCCCACGAAGTGGCTTGTTATTTTCAATTACTATCAATTATTTACATCATATTTCCTATTATATTCCTTTTTTTGCAGCTTATTTCATTACAAGTGGTATCAAAGCATGATCTTGGCACCGTGAAGGCAAAAACAAGGTGATTTTTTTTATTCTGAAGGTCAATTTAGGAAGCACATATCTCTTTTATTTTGGAGAATCTTTTCAATATTTTGGGTGGGTTTTTCAAGGGTATATTGAAGATTCTCTAGGCTAGATTTGAGCATATTTGGCTCAGATTTGGAGAAGTTATTGTGGAATTAGTGTTTCCACCAATGTCACTCTCAAGGCTACACATTAACAAATTTCTTGGATATTTTTTCAGGGAAGTGAGATCTAGGCCCTGGTAAGTTACATTAAAATTTTCAGATTGAATGGATTTATTTCAAGTGTGATTTATTCCAAGATTATTTTTTCTTATCATGGCAGGTCCTTCAACAAGAGGCAAAAAGAATGTTGCTACACCTAGAAAAACTCCAGGCAAGGAGGATGTGGAAAATGAGGATGTTTTTAAAAAAAGTGAAAAAAAACTTGAACTCATTCAAAAATAAAACAACAAGATGAAGGATGAAATTGTGTCCATTATGTCCGAACAAATGAAAGGGTTGGCTAAGTCAATGATGGAGACAATTTTGGATGGAAATCATCCTAGATTTTTCAAAGATAAGGAGTCACACCACCAGGATTGGGAGGAAGAGGAGTCTTCGAAAGGGAAGGGAGGTTTTGGGTTTGAATCAAATCTCAAGATGGATCATTACACCACTCATTCTATGGCTAGGAATTTCACACCAAAGTTGGCTATGCGAAAGTTTGATGGTCAAGATCCTACCAATTGGCTCTATCAAATGGAGAAATTCTTTGATATTCACCATGTTTCTATCAGAAAAAGGTGGCCATGGATTCCTTATACTTAGAAGTTGACCAATTCATTTGGTGTCATTGGCTATGTGAAGAAAAGAAAGCAAAGGGATGTGTTGTCACTTGGTTTGTTTTTCAAGAAGAACTCATTACACATTATGGTGATTATCTTATGGATAGCTACTTGAACCAGATTACCAAATTAAGGCAAATAAGTATGGTCAAGGATTACATTCATCAATTTTGCACTTTGTCTTTAAGAGTGGAAAATGTGGCAATAGAAAATTTGTTGGAGTTATTTATTGGTGGCTTAAAGGATCACATTAAATATGAGGTACACATGTTTCATCCAAATTCTATGTCTCAAGCAATTATTATGAAAAGGCAAGTAGAGGAAAAAAATTGGTTAATAAAAAGCAAGGTTTTGTAAACATAAGAGATAAAAGCACTCCCACATAGTCACTTCCTCAGCCTACTAGATTGACACCACAATAAATTGAAGAAAAGAGAGCAAAAGTATTATGTTTTAACTATGATAGAAAATATAGCAGAGGACATAAATGCACTAAAAAAAATTGTTCTTGTTATGGAGTAAAAAGTAGACACATGCCTTTTTACCTCCTAGTTTACCTCCTAGGTCCTATTTATCTCACTATGCATTATAATTGACCATCCTGGAGAAAAGAGCCTGACACCCATGTGAATTTGGGACCTTGCAAACTTCATTTAACTTATCCCTGACCTAAATTGGGCCCCTAGACTTGGGTGCCAACTGCCCAAGTCCTCCCTGATTGATTGGGGTGAATTAATGTTATGTCGGCTTGGGAGCTTTAAAATGTTCCTCTTTGTTGGATTTTGTGATTTAATTTTGTGAATGTTAGCGGGAAAGCATATATAAGTGAGTTTTTAACTTCATTTTTGAACCTAGATGAATATGGCAAACTTATGATATTGGAGCAAAGAGCATTCAAGGCATTCATTGTGTTATTGTTGTAGATTTATGTTTGTATTTGTGTGTTTGTTGCAGATTTGGAATCATCGTACATCTCCTTATGAGTTTAAGAAGAATCATCCTCCTAAGGACTTCACCTTTGAGGTGACATCATTGCTATTTGAATCATTTCATCATTTGGATGATCTTTAGCCTCTATCCTACAAGGGAACATTCTCTCTCTAACATTGGTGTTGGGAAAGATTGAAGGCTAACCTGGGATTTGACTGAGGAAAATCCTTCAAAACCACAACCCCCAAACCCCTTTCTTGTCATCTTGTGTGCAGGTTATAGGTACAAGTTTCGGGAAAAGTTGAGTTACAAGAAGGCAGTACAGGAATTAAGGTTTCGAGATCTGAAAATAGTTATGAAATCTCTCTCTAAAAAGACTTGGGCAGTTGGTGCCCTAGTCTACTAGGCTTATAGGCTTTGGATCTAGTTTATGAGCATCATGTGTAGCATATTCTCATTTTTTACCTTCAACATATTCTCACTTCTGGACTTAGGCAATTACTGAATTTGTCCTTCAACACCTCTGCTTTCGAGAGATAGGTTCCAACATCTCACTAATCATCTCTATACTTTTAGATTCTAGGTTGCTATTGTCATTTGTCTGTTTCAAGCTAATTATCTCATATCTAGGGTTTTACTCATACTTAACCTAGGGTTTGATAAAAATCTTGGTTAAATCTCATCTTTCCATAGCAAATCAGGAGCACAAGATCTGTAGCCGAGTCCACCTTGTTCTTGGTTTTGATTTAACTCAATCTTCTCCTTGAATGTTATTGTGGAAGAGGGTTTTGATCTTGTTTGTACATGCTTGCATTCATCTCCTTTTTACCACTTAACAGTTTTATATTGAAGGGTCGAGTGAGCAAGAAGAGGAGGAGGAACTAATATTAGAGGGTGATAATGAGATAGATGAAGAGTCAAGAGATACTCAACCAATTATTTCTTGTCATCCACATTCAAGTTTTAGCACCCCAGCAACTCTCAAAGTAGTGGGTTTCTTAAAGAAAGAATGAGTAACAATGTTGATAGACTCAAGTAGCACTCATAACTTCATCAACAAAAAGTTGGCTGCTTGTCTAAATTATTTTATATTTCTTGCTCCAAAATTTTAGGTCTTGATTGCAGATGGTGGTACTGTTAGTTGTTAAGGTAAATGCCATATAGCATTAAATTATCCATGGGAGATTATCATCTTGATTGTCTAATGCATGCTATCTCCATGGGAGTAGCATATATTGTTTTGGGAGTTCAATGGCTCACTACTTTGGGAACAATAAAGTTGAACTTCCAAGAACTATTCATGTGCTTTCAATCAGAGGGAAGGCCAATTGAACTAAGAGGGTTGCGTACAAAGTCTCCATAGATGGTGAGTTCTTACCAAATGAAATAGATGCTTAATAAGGGGGCAGATGGGTTTGTGGCCCAATTGTTTCATTAGAAGCATATCACTCAAATGCTTCCACACCACTAGAGCTACAAGCAATTGTAGATAGGCACCCAGTAGTTTTTGGGGAGATGTCAAAAGGATTGCCTCCTAAGAGAGATCACGATCATGCCATTCAATTAGTACCATGGAGCCAACCACCCAACATTAGGCCCTACAAATTTCCATATGCACAAAAAAGTGAGATTGAGAAGATAGTTCATGAGATGCTTGATGCAAGCATTATCAGGCATAGTCAGAGTGCTTATGCATTTCCTATGGTAATGATGCGTAAGAAGGATGAAACTTGGAGGATGTGTTCATATTATAGGGAGCTTAACAAGTTCACCATAAAAGATAAGTTTCCTATTCCAATAATTGGTGATTTGTTAGATGAGCTTAATGGTGCTATTTATTTTACAAAACTTGTTCTTCATTTGGGTTATCATCAAATCATAATAAAAGATGAGGATGTATATAAGACAAATTTTAGAACCCATGAGGGCCACTATGAATTTTTGGTAATGCCTTTTGGTCTCACAAATGCACCATCGAGATTTCAAAGTTTGATGAACTCTATCTTCAGGCCACTTTTGAGGAAATTTATTTTGGTATTTTTTATGACATCTTAATATATAGTAAAACATGGGAGGAACACTTGCAGCATGTAAATCAAGTGTTGGACGTTTTGGAGCATAATCGGTTGTATGCGAAACTATCCAAGTGTATCTTTGGTTTCAAAGAAGTGGAGTACCTAGGTCACATTGTGTCACATGAGGGAGTCAAGGTGGACCCTCATAAGATCCAGGTGATTATAGAGTGGAAAATTCCTAAGACCCTTAAGAACTTATAAGGTTTCTTAGGGATTACAGGTTATTATTGCCGATTTGTAAAGAATTATGGTAGCATAACATCTCCTCTCACAACTTTGTTAAAGAAGGATTATTTCCAATGGAATGAAGCAATGACAAGAGCATTTGAGCAGCTAAAGGAAGCCATGTGCACAACTCCAGTCCTAGCCACCCCATATTTTTCTAAAAAATGCATTCTCAAATATGATGGTTCAGTACATGGCATAGGAGCAATACTCATGAAAGAAGGAAGACCCATAGCATTTGAGATTCACCAACTCAAAGTTAAGAATTTGTTGAATCCAATTTATGAGAAGGAAATGCTGGCTATCTTGCATGTAGTTAAATGGAGACCTTATCTAATGGGAAGACACTTTAAGGTCAAGATAGATCATGATAGTCTCAAATATTTCTTGGAATAGAGCTTATCATCTAAAGAACAACAAAAATGGGCCACAAAGATATTGGGATATGACTTTGAGATAATATATAGGAAAGGAAAGGAGAATGTTGTGGCAGATGCTCTATCAAGGCAAGATGAACCCATAGAATCACTTTTGTATGCCATTTCCATATTATAAGCATACTGGGTAAATGAGGCAAGAGAAGAGTGGGATAAGGACACAGATACTCAAACTCTCATTGAGAAACTCCAACAAAATTCAAGTGTGTCTAACAAATTTACATGGAAAGGAAATATTTTATGGTACAAGGATAGGTTATACCTTTACAAGAATTCAACCCTTAAGTTTAAGGTGTTTGAAGAACTACATGCTTCTATAGTAGGTGGGCACTCGAGATTTTTGAAAACTTATCATAGAGTCAAGAAAGATTTCTCTTGGGAGGGGCTAAAAGGGGATGTTCAAGAATTTGTAGTTGAATGCATGGTGTGTCAAAAACACAAAGGGGAGACAATTAAGACTCTAGGTCTTCTACAACCCTTGTGCATCCCAATTTAGAGGTGGGAGGAGGTATCTATGGATTTCATCACAGGTTTGCCCAAATCAGAAGGAAAAAATATCATCATGGTTGTTGTGGATTGTCACACCAAATATGCACACTTTTGTGCTTTGGCACACCCATTGGTAGAAAGCACTGTAGAAATAGCCTTTATTAATACTATTTAGAAACTACATGGGTCTCCAAAACTTATAGTAAGTGATCGTGATCCTATATTTACAAGTAATTTTTAGGCTGACTTATTTTCATGCTTGGGAACTCAGCTGGCTCGTAGCTCATCGTATCATCCCTAATCGGATGGATAGACAGAAGTTGTCAACAAATGCTTAGAAGGCTATATCCAATATTTTTCTTCAGATAAACAAGAGAGATGGATGCAATGGCTACCACTAGCATAATGCTGGTATAATATTTCCTTCCATACTTCTTCCAAGATGTCTCCATTTTTGGCACTAAAAGGGTACCATCCACCATCAATCACCTCTTCATTACATGCACAACCAAAGGTTCATGTAGTTGAAGAACACATTCATCATCAACAAGAGGTACTGGCTAGTCTTCAAGATAACTTGGCAATGGCACAAAAGAGAATGAAGCAACAAGCTAATCAACACCGTAATGAAAGGAACTTTGAAGTGGGAGACTGGGTCTTTGTGTGGTTACAACCATATAAGAAAATGTCTCTAAAATAGCAATAGAAAGATAAAAATCTTGCACCCAAGTACTATGGTCCTTATAAGGTGTTGCAAAAGATTGGCAATGTAGCATATAAATCGGAGCTCCCTATATCAACAAAAATTCATTCAATTTTCCATATTTCATGCTCGAAGAAGGTTATTGGGGAAAAACTTGTAGCACAGATTGAGTTACCTAAGCTTGATGGGGAGGGAAGAATAGTTTTTTATAATGATAAAATTCTTCAAACATGCACCAAGAAGCTGAGGACAAGGGAAATCATAGAATATTTGATAAAATGGAAGAACTCTCTAGTTGAAGAAGCTACATGGAAGAGTGAGGATTTTGTGCAAAAGCATCCAAATTTGATCACTGGTAAGGACAAAGCTTCTCTAAAGAGGGGGTGCATGCTATGCCCTTAATCCTATAGTGTGTATAGGGTTATAATTAGTCAAATTGTGGCTACCTTAACTATTAATTATGATATATAACCACTATTATAGTCAATTATAGGTTATTAGGTCAGAGTAGGGGTTATATTTAAGTATGTAAGTTGGCCTGGGTGGTAGCCAAGGCCTAATTAGGTATATATAGGAGCTAGTGATAAGCTTGTAATCATGATATTGCAAATTGTGTTCTCATTGGAGATTTCTTGAGGTTTTCCCCCTCGAAGTGGCTTGTTATTTTCAATTATTATCAAGTATTTACAGCATATTTCCTATTATATTTCTTTTTGTGCAAGTTATTTCATCACAACAAGAACAATTAGAAACTACCATCTATTGACTTGGATTAGAGCGGCTATGTGACAAGTGAATAGATCACTAGCTAAACTAATTAATGACAACCTACAAAAATAGTAACCAGTCACCAAATAAGCACAAAAGAAACAATTAATTGATGGGAAATTGTATATCACAAGTCAACACATCAATAGAACATAAAAATGTAGGCACAAATACAAAGATGTTGACCAAAGAAAAGACTTAGGTGCCTTCACACAAAGCTAAACAAATTAGACCACCATTAACATAAATGAGGAGTTTGATAGAAACATATTAGGGAACCCTATTGAAAATATCTTAGATCGGTTATCAACATGAGTGGAAATAAAATAATGGAGAGAGACATAATAAGGTATTCTCAGATTGGGTGCCAATAAATTCATCAATCCCTAGCCCTAGCCTGAATGAGCATTCCCCTATTATGGTAGAAGGCAATGGTACTGATGAAGTTCTCCTTAGTCCGCTTGATGTTCTTACAAAGGATGGTCCTGAAGATGGAGGGAGTTATTCTTCTCTCCAGGGTCAGGGCTTGTCATTTGAGCCAGGTCCTTTGCCTAGGGCCTCATTTTCTGTGGCTGCTTCTGGGGAGTCTCAGATTTACATTCGTGACTTTGTTATTGATAGATCTTTTGCTTGGCTCTAGAGTTCTCTGGTTGGGAGATTTTGTGGTAACTGTCCCAATATCAACATGATCAGAAGGGTGCTTCAAAAGAGGAAGATTAAGGGGTAGGTAGAGGTAATAGCTTTGCAAAATAACTTCTTCATTTTTTCATTTTCAAACCCAGAAGATAATTCTAGGATTCTTTTGGGCGGTCCCTAGTTCCTGAGGCAGAATGGACTATTTTTAAAAATTTGGTCCCCTGGTTTCAACCCAAACGAAGATTGCACCATCAAGTTTCCAGTCTAGGTTAGGCTACCAAGGCTTCCTCTAGAATATTGGGATGAGGAGGTTTTTATGGGCATTGTCAGTGCCTTTGGACAATACATTATGGTGGATGCTATTAAAAAATTCAAGAGAAGTGTGTTGTTTGCCAGATTTTGTGTTTTTGTGGAGACAGATAGGATAATCCCTTCTTAGATTACTATATCCTCCAAGCTAGGTAATTGAGTACAACAAATTGATGTTGATAACTCTTTAGTCAAATTATTATTATTATTAATTCTTAAGAAAGATAATATAAAATCATATTATCTTTTAACTCTATTAATCTTTTTACTACCAAACCAATTACATGCTCTAACCTTATAAGTTTTTTTTATTGGATTAAGAAAAAATATAAAATTATAGAGGAGGCTGCCAAGCAGCCAACATTAGAATAGACATCATAAATAGAAAAACACTGGCAAGAGGAGAACAACCAGTGCTAGTAGAGTACCAGCCAACTTCAAAAACTAGCAGAATTACAACACATGACAAAAAACAAACTTATACCATTGAACTACATAGGGGAGGACATTGAAGGTACAACCCTGTCAACTCTCCAACATGTAGTATTATGCTAAATTTGCCATATTGTGAGCAAATATAGGCTTAGTCAATCCAACATTTGAATGCACTATTTCTGGGGTTGTTAATGAGGAAAAACAAACCCCACTTGCTGAAATATAGCAGAATTGTAGAAGACAAACTAAAACAGCAGCCCACAAGAATGAGCTGCTAGTGTGATAGGCTACAACAACTGTGAACCTGTCGAATAAAATTGCAAAAAAATTCCACCAAGTGTCAAGGTAAACAACAACATCAAAACTAATACATTGTGAAAATACAAAGAGGACAGTGAGATGCCTACCATAGGAGTCTAAAAAACTACAAAATGTCTGAGCAATTAGTGTCTTCTTGAGGTACTATAGAACTCTTCATGTTTCAGGGTGGACACTGACACAATAAGCCTTATTTGACTAGTAGAATGATTGTTGATGTGCACCTTCTTGAAATGTTGTTGTCCTTCAACATTTTGGAGTTGCGTTTGGAGGTTAGAAATGTTTTTTTTTCAAGTCTGGGTTATTCTGCAAAGGAGACAAGTGGACGACCTAGAGTAGAAGATTGGAGCACACCATCTAGATTTTAATTTGGGGGGGCAGATGAGTGTCTGAAAACACTACCAAACAACAGGCTTTCTAAATAAACTTAATAATAACCTATCAACAAGTGGTAGTGAGAACATTGAGATTGGGGGAGGCACCAAAAAGAGCAACTTTCCAAGACTGGACCTTTGCGAAGAGGGAGGGAAGCATTGAGAAGAGGGAAAGACACAACTTGTGGGCATGAGGGCATAGCCAGAAAGCATGTTTCATTATTTCAGCTTTAAAACAGAAGGGGCAAGATGACGGGAGATGCAAGAACTTGAGACAATTACCAATTGGCAATTTAATGTGAATGAATTTCCATACAGTCAGCTAAGATTGAGCATCAGCCTTAGATTTGCAAATTTGCAGTCTAAGCTTATTCCACTTAGCACAACTGAAGTTGCAGTTCCAACGAGCATTGAGGCAAGGTGATAGGGTGATTGAAGTAAGGAGTTGTCTATAAATAGCTTTAAGGGGAAAGCAGAGAATATTGTGTTTACCAAGCCATCTCCAGTCCTTCAAATAATTGGAATGACAAGGAAGTGACAACAGACCCAAGAGATTAGGGGGACAAGTTGTTGGATCTTGAGAAGAAGTTGTTTATTGGAAGAGGACAAGTTAAATTCGGCTTGAAGCTGCTGCCATGCCTTCCAACAAAATGAAGTTAGATCTCACAAATCCCAAAACACATGGATCCCTTTTTTGAAGAGGTGTTTTCCCTTAAAATGCTTGATATTTCCAAGCGGTCTACCCTCTTGCTGAATAAGGTGGTTCCACCAAATAGATGAGTTCACCAAGCTTAGACCATGACTAAAGGATTGATCATACCAAGCTAGCTGGTTTGAGGTAGTTTGCCATGCCTTCTATATGGAGTTGAAAGGGGTAGACCCATGTGTTTTGAAAAATGGATCAAGGAGGAGTTTGTCAGCCCAGTTGACCAAGTCCCATGAGCGGCCATCAGAAACTGATTGGATGCAGAATCGAACCAAATGTTTTCAAGGGGCTTCTCCCTCCAAAGACTGAACAATCCACTTGGTCTTGAGGTAGATGTCTTGAGTAAATGTATCAATAATTCCCAGACCTCCTTTGTCCTTAGGTTGAATACAATGAAGCCATGAAGTGGAGGAAAAGCCTTTCTTGTTACCGCATTTAGCCCAAACGAAGCTCCAAATCAGCTGGCTCAGCTAAGTGTAACATGTTTAGAAGGCAGCTAATAGGAAGAAATGTACACATGGCTAGCAAGAATGATTTTATTAGCAACTTGGATACATCCAGCCATGGATAAAAACTGATTGGTCCAATTCATAATTGTTTATTTATTTTAGCCATGAACTAATTCCACATGTCTTTGAGAGAAACACCAATACCAAAGGGGATCCCAAGGTATCTAGTGATGGAACCATGTTTAACTTCTCACCAATCACAAGGGATCCATGGGGGACGTGGGTTAGCGTGGGTCATAATGAACTCAAATTTGTGCATAGCAAGCTTAGAACCTGAAATGGTACATAAGAGGTCCAAGATATCCTGAGTGTGTAGCACCTCATTAGCTGAATTTTGAATGAAAAGCATGTTGTCACCAGCAAAGTGGGAATAAAGAGCTTTGGCATTAGAAGGATGCGAAATACCATGCATGAGTTGAGAAGAAAGTGCATGCTGAAATAGATATCCAAGGGCATCAGCCGCTAGAACAGGAACGAGGCAAGGGGGTAGCCTTGGCAAATAGATTTTTGTAAAGGGAATTGTAGGGAAAGTGATCCATTAATAGTGACATGGGCATTGGCATCCATGAACAACATTCTGATTTGGTGAAGAATTTTGGGTCCAAAACCCAACCATTTTAACATATTAAGAATGAAGGGCCACTGGATGCGATCATAAGCTTTGTCAAAATCTAGTTTGATAATTAAAGCATCTTGAGCAGTTTGTTGAGCCCATTCAACAATCTCCCAAGCAAGCACCAAGTTGTCCAAAATAAACATTATGTCTAAGAATCTGGTTTGTTTTGGTTGAACGATTTCTTGAGTTATGCTTTTAATTATGCGGGTGAGAGTTTTTGCAATGATTTTGTAAGAAGCATTGAGAAGAGTAATTGGCCACCCCCCATTCACAATGTCTTCATCTTTACCTTTGGCGAGAAGCTTGATCAAGCCTTGGTTAATAATAGCTCCTAAAGAGCCTATTTCGATGCCTTCTAGATAGACATGATAAAAATCTTTGTGAATATAAGGCCACAGAGCTCTGTAAAATTTAATGGGTAGACCTTCAATTCCAAGGCTTTTCTCCAAACCCATACTATAAAGAGCCTCGTCCAACTCTTCTAGGGATAAAAAGTGATCTAGGAATTTTTTGTACTCAAGATCAATTTTATACGAGATACAATCAGCATCACTTTCTTCAATAATGGGCAACAAAGTATCCCCAACTAATTCATCAATGAATAGCTTTTTATAGTGCTCAAAAAAGGTCTGAAGAATAGCAGAGGGGCTAGTCTGTAGGGAACCATCAACTAACTTTATGAGAACAATTTGTTCTTTTTTATGCTTGTGCTGCAAATATTGAAAGAAGAAATTAGACCATTAATCACCATCCTTAATCCACTGCAAGCGGGCACACACTTAGGCCTCTTTTCCTTTATAGATAGCTAGTTTCCTTAGAGAATTTTTAGAATTAGCAAAAGACTATTGGAGAGAAATATCATGGGGATTGGAAGCCAAAAGTGAACACCCATGCTCAAGCTGACCTATAAGGGATTTCTCCAAACATCGGTGTTTGGCAGCAACTATTCTTCCATAATCACAAAGGAATAAGGTATAACGGGCAATAGTTCTCTCCCACCAGCTGATCCACCTATCTTGTTGGGGTCTTGGTTCGGCATTCCAGGTGGCTAAGAGGCCATCAATGTAGTCCTACTAGGTTAAATGGGAAATGTTGAGCTTGTAGGGAAGTTCATTTGGAAGAGGGATGGATCCGGTGAGTGAAAGCATTGTGAAAATGGGGAGGTGGTCAGAAAGAGTAGCTAAGAGATCTAGATGAACAAGTAGGCCAGCAAAAGAGGGGAGGATATGGCAATTAGGAGATAAATAAAAATAGTCTAGATGACTCATTTTCCTCATAAAACCTTCACGACAATTCTGCCAGGTAAACCAATGTGGTATTTGAAGGTCAACTTTACCCAAAAGAGGGTCATAGACTCCAAAAGAGTTTTAGGCCAGGGTCCAAGCTTCAAATTCAGACTAAGAAAGGTGTGAATGACTATCTGAACTATGATCAGATGGGTGTTCCACCATGTTGAAGTCACCCCCCAAAACCCACTCAGCATTAGGCAGGTGGCAACGAAGCCATTCCTAGAGAAGGGTTCTTTCGGAAGGGAGTTTGGAGCATAAATAGAGAAAAATCCAAATAGTGTTCCTTGAAAAAGAACGGTAACCCAAATGCAATAATTGTTAGGGTCAGACCTAGAAGCCACCACATGATTAGCAAGCCAAGGGGCTAGGCCCAGAACATCACCACCACTACCATCAACATGATTTGTGTAAAAGAAGTGAGCACCATGCCAAATAGAGGCAAGTATGGCATATAGACGTACCGCAGTGACCTTCACTTCTTGAGGCATGATAACATCAATTGATTATTTTGAATAGAATGCTTAACATGATATTTTCGGGCTGGGATTGTTAAACCCCGAACATTCCAAGATTAAATCTGACACTTCATTAGGATGAGTCAGGAAGAGTTTCCTCATCCAGCAGCAGTACATTTAACTGATTTTCTGAAATGCATGTTTGAGTTTCCATAATTATGGTTTCACAAGAATGTTCCCTGGAGGAGGAATGAGACCGCACTCGCATGGTGCTACTTGGCTGTAAAGGAATAGTCTACTCAGAAGGGGCAGTCTCGGTCAAACAAGAAACTTCTTTCCATCTTTTAGAAGCTCCATTTCCATCTTCAAGCAAGGTATCTTTAATAGATTTGGGATCATGCATAGAAGAGGGGTGGAGGGAAGAGGAAGGAATGGAGGGGGTGTTAGAAGTAGATGGAGAGAGGTTATGAGTTGGGGGCATGGGATGTGTTGATGCATAAATTTGCGGGTCTAATCCAGCAGCAACATAGGAAGTTTCTGAGATGTGGGATTGACCCCAGAAACAACCTCTAGATTTTAAGCAAGCTGGCTCCTCCATTCTTTCAGTGGGGTTTTGGGAAAAGGTTAGAAAGAAAATGAGATTTGCAAAAATAAATGCCTATATCTAAGGCGATCCGCCGGATTTAAAACTTAGTTGCACAGTGTTAACCTTAAATGATTTTACTAGAAATTAAAGAGCAAAATGCATGATCAAGTACCAGTTTGTAAATAGATTAAACAAAGGCAAAAGGAACAGAGATTTAAAGAAACAAGGAATAGAGACATCCAGATATGCAAATAATAATAGGTTACAGACGCTGAGATTGTTGCACAAAGTAAAATATTACATTTTTCTGAAGAAAGAAATGCAAAGGCAAAAGGAAGACATATGTGTCTACTGCTCCAACTCTCTGATTTTTAGAACTGTAGAACTATCTGTGTATGAAGAACTCCCTCCGAAGAACTGATGGATCTACATATTTATAGCCCAGAAAATGAATCTCTGAAGATCTCCTTGCAATTGAAATGGGTACTCAACTGTCAAAATATCTCTGACAGTCCATAAAATCTGGGACCGATCTGGAAAATGCAACTGCAATGGGACTTTACAACTGAAACTATTTGAAACTGAAGATCCTGTGAAAACTAGCATCAAATCTGGCCAATAACTGACTGTGGCTGCAACTGAAAATCTTAACTGAAGTCGCTGTATCTGTGGCTGAAAAATATGCCTCTATGTGACAAAGAAGATCTCCCACCACTACTCTTTTACCTCCTATAGTTTGCTCATGAAAAAGAAATAAAGTGGCTGCACATTATTTTACGGTTTCATCTTCTTTTTATGGGATGAAGAGAGTCATTAAAATATAATTGAACTTAAAATAAAGTATTTGACTTCATGAAATGGCCCACCACATTTTTTAAATGAGATTTTTTAATAAAAGACCCTTAGTCTTAAAAACTCCCGTAACATTTGCATTAGTAAAATGAAATGAAGCATTTAATTTTCCTGTCTTCGAGCTGCTCCACTTGGTGAAGTCCGCTTTCTTCTCAAGCTGCTCTCAACTCTTCAAGTGCCTACACGTGGTTGTCTCTGAAGCATTCTTTGGTTTTGTTTTATTTCTCCTGTAGCTGACATGTGGCAACCTCCGGTGCTCTTTGCCGTTGATTTTCTTTGATATTTACTGCATCAAATATATGAACTGTATTTTGCTTTCTCATTGGGAAGCCACGGATCTATTCAACAGACCGCTCCTCTCTGGATGGAGCTTTTAATGCCATCATTTGATGAGGTCGTCTTTCATTACTGAGAGTCTCTGGCTTATTTTATGGAGATTGCACCTATGTATGGAAGCGCCACTAATGGCTGCATAAATTCCTTATATGGACTACACATTCTTGTGGAAAGGCAGAACCTTCATCGTATGCCTTCTCATGCTAATATTCTAGCATGAGCTTGGTCTAATAACCTATATCCGAGTTTAAATGCTGCATATAGAAGCCGAACCCTTGTTCAAATCGCTCCTTATTTGATTCGGCGCCTCCAAACACAAGCTGCACCATCCTTTGTTTGTCGAATACTTCTCTTTTGGCAGCGCTTCCATCGGTATTTCAAGATCTTTTCCTTAAAAGAAAATGACGCTTTATGATATCTGTAGTGCTTTTATCCCAAAGGTCGCTCCCTTATATTGGCTGGCCGTCACCTTTTGTTCCTACATTGAAGTTTATAAATGTGCCATAGTCAAATATGGTCTTGCACTTGGACTTTTAGAGAGTGCCTTGATATTGAACTTGTGCTATTTATGAGGGCCACACACCATTGGAAAGGTGATTCCTTGTATATTAGGCCACGATGGAAACTTTGATAGCTTGGCATACCAAAAACTATGCTGCCTTTCTAAGTGGTGGCATTTTGGAATATAATCATGGCGCTTTGAATGGGCCGGGCCATATATTTGGCTTGCTATGGCTTTATTTAAGATACCCCACTGCTTTGTAATAAGGCCAAAGTTGCCCTCTATTGCTGCCAGAAAAGACCAGGGCTTTCTTAATGGTAGCTTTATTCCTTTAGATTCAATGACTTTGGCATTCTGAGAGGGGCCTTTGAACAATTATGATACAATACTCCCAAAATATTTGCATTTGACAATTGATGACTTGCACCGAAACTTTAAACTTGGGACTGCCTTCATTTTGATACAATGCTGATACTTTAATGACCAAGGCCGCCTTGAATATGCTTTATGTCTTCCAGCCCGTACCTCTTTTATACTTGCGGCACCATGCTTCTATTCTTACATTAATATGGTAGGGCCACTCCACTGACTGCATGTCTTATATATATATAGCTGACTGAGATCACTATACTCTCGAGAGAACTGGCTACACTTTGTTGAGAAGAATCATGAATAGCAATAAGAGTGCCAGTCATGAGGTAGCTTATTGGATAGTGACACTTTGTTTTATAAAGAGACCAAACCATTGTGAAATATATAAAAAAAAAACACAAATTACAATCCCCAACACAAGAGGAGTTATTGTTGAGCTCCAAATGCTTGTCCAAAAAGAAGTTGAAGGCAGGCTAAGCCTTAGAGTCAATAGAATGTCCTCTCCCTTTTATAAATGTGCTTCTATGGGCTGAGTCATATGTTAAAACTATTTGCCATTGAAACTAATACTTTGACTGAGACTTCCTTGAATCTCCAAAAGTGTCATCAGAAGTTTTGAGATGGTGTCTAAAATTTGCACAACAGTTCTTGGCGACTTACTGGGAAAGTGAGCCTACTCACTTAGAACTACAGAATCGCAAATAGTACCTTGTCTATTAGGCAGAGAGTCAAATATGTGATAGAAACCACCAGCTGAAGACATATCCATAGCCAATACTTATACAAACAAAACTGTCATAACCTGCCCTGAAGACTTATAAAGCTAAAACTGAAACTGAAGCAATGAATCACTGAAACTGACACTGAGCTGACCTTATCCTCATAGCAACAGAGACTTATTGAAAAGTAAACTAACTAAAATCCAAAAACTAATGCCACTACTGCAGCTTATTCTGAAAACTGAAACTAATTATTGACAACTGAAACATACAAGAACATGCCCATTCACCGAAATAGCAAAGTAGCTTCCATGTCTGATGATGTTTCTTTAGTTGATCCACAATACACTGATAACTGATCATATGAAATACATGAAAAAGTATAAAAGAAACTTGTACCTTTTCATTTTTCTTTTCTCCGGAGGGTCTTTTTTGGCATCAAAGCACCAATCAGGTTGATTTGCATACGATGCCTACTTCAGTGGAGGGTGGGGATGGAAAATCAACTGTCGTAGCTCATCCCTCTGTTTATATTCAAAATCTTCTATCATCAAAACTTCACCAATGACCTCTTCTATAAGTTGTTGCATAGAATGATGACTTATCAAAGTGTCCAGGCTAGGTTTACAAGTGACAGAACAACCAATAAGGGTCTTGAATCTGATAGGAATCCCTTTGTGCAAGAAGAAGGGCTTATGATATGGCAACTCTTTATGCAACTCTCTACTTTTGCAAATCTTTCTATTGACCTCATTATCATGAATATTTCTTTCCATATGTGGATTTTCATCAAGAAAAAGATAATAACCCTCTTCAAAAATAGAAAATAAATTAGCTCCGACATTTATGTTTCTTTCAAACTCATCTTCTTGATTTACTACAGAAGGCTTTGCAAAACAACCATCCACTTGGTCAGTGATAGGGTCTTCTCCATCCAATTGCTGATAGCCTTGTTGAAAAAGTGAGAACAAATATTCATCATGTTGACCCTCATGTTGCATATCTGTGCTATCTTCCCCAAAATGTGAAACTTCATGATAGGAATAAAAATAGTCATTCTTGATAGACTCTACAGAAAACTCTCTTGCAACTGTCTCCTCAAGATCAGGAATAGACTGTGCATCGCTGTAGACCCAGTACTTTTCATCTTCAAAACCTCTTTCAAAGTACATTTTAGCTTCTAGAAGCCTCACCTCATAAGTATCTTCTGAATCTGATTTAAGATTTGACAGTAACTCTGAATCACACCTTGCCACATATGCTTGATGCTGGTAACCAGAAGGACACATAGGAGCCACTTCCATGCTTGTAATTTGATTCTTGATACTTGATTCTTCTTCGATGTCAAAGTGACAGAGAACCTGGTTCGTGGCTTCTATGGGTTGATTTGCAGCTATGGGGGCTTGTAGAGGATAATTTTTAAGACAATTGGGCATTCTCTGGCTATATTCATACTGCTGTTCATAAGGATCTTGAGGCATTAAACATAGATCAACATGGTACATGTTTTGATCTTTTAACTCATTGATCTCATGGTAGAGGGTATTAATTAGTTCTTTCATAGCACTCATCTCCTCATGATTTGGCAAATCAGCGGGGAGGATGGGTTGACTAAAATTTGTATGCATCTGGTTACAAGAAAGGACTTGAGATAGGTTATTTGCATGAGGCATTAGCTATTCTAAGGGTAGAGAGGGCAGTTTACCATACAATATGAGGTTACTTTCAGCCTTAATGGCAAGATCATATGACTGAGGAAGAGTTTCACCTCCTAGGGATTGTATCATGACAAAAATCTCAGGGTCTAAAGCTTTTAAATAATACAAGAATGCAAAGACTGGAGGAGGCCTCATGTCTATAGAAATTTTTTTCCATACCTTGTCAAATCTTGAATTAAAGTCATGTATAGGTTCCATTGGATGCCTCTTGATGGTGATGAGATTCTACGTAAGTGTGCTGACATCTGTCCTATCTCTAAACTGATTGTAGATGAGCCCATCGAGCTGATCTCATCCAGTGATCGAACCAGGCTGCAAGCTTCTATACCATTTTTTTGCTTTGCCTTTGAGGGATGATGCCAGCAATAAGAGTGCATGATTTTTAGTTGTGGCATTGTGAACAGAGCATAGATTGGCTACATCTTGAATGTGATCTACAGGGCAAATAGAGCCATTTCCAAGAAAATGAGGTAATGCCTTCCACACTGTATTAGGAACTTGACCCTGCTACTGAAAAATAAGGGGACTTGAATCCCAGGCTACAAAAGGTAGATCTCTGACTATATTCAGATGCACATATATACCAGGGACTGCCATGATCTGCAAAAGCAAAGATCTAAGAGGGAATCTCCAGTAGAGTCGCCAGATGGATGATTCATGCTCCTATGAGCAGATACTTTTGTGATTTTCCACCAAAATTACAAAATACAAGGCAAAGATTCTCTAAAAACAAAGAGCCAAGTCTTTGATTCCAGCCCCACCGGGCGTGCCAAAAATTGTTGATGCATAAATTTGTGAGTCTAATCCAGTAGCAACATAGGAAGTTTATGAGATGTAAGATTGACCCCAGAAACAACCTCCAGATTTTATTTTAAGGAAGCTGGCTCTTCCATTCTTTTAGTGGGGTTTTGGGAAAAGGTTAGAAAGAAAACAAGATTTACAGAAATAAATGCCTATATCTAAGGTGATCCACTAGATTTAAAACTCAGTTGCACAGTGTTAATCTTAAATGATTTTACTGGAAATTAAAGAGTAAAATGCATGATCAATTACCAGTTTGTAAACATATTAAACAAAGGCAAAAGGAACAGAGACATCCAGATATGCACAAGATAGAGCTTTTCATTATTCGAACAATAATAGGTTACAGAGGCTGAAATTGTTGCACAAAGTAAAATATTACATTTTTCTAAAAAAAGAACTGCAAAGGCAAAAGGAAGACATCTGTGTCTGTTGCTCCAACTCTCTGATTTTTAGAACTATAGAACTATCTATGTATGAAGAATTCCCTCCGAAGAACTGACGGATCTACATATTTATAGCCCAGAAAATGAATCTCGGAAGATCTCCTTGCAATTGAAATGGTTACTCAACTGTAAAAATATCTCTAACTGTCTGTAAAATCCGGCATCAATCTAGAAAATGCAACTGCAACAAGACTTTGCAACTGAAACTATTTGAAACTAAGATCCCGTGAAAACTGGCATCAAATCCGATCAATAACTGACTATGGCTGCAACTGAAAATCTTAACTGAACTGGTTGTATATGTGGCTGAAAAATATGCCTCTATGTGACAAAGAAGATCTCCCGCTGCTACTCTTTTACCTCCTGTAGCTTGCTCATGAAAAAGAAATGAAGTGGCTGCACATTATTTTAGGGTTTCATCTTCTTTTCACGAGATGAAGAGAGTCATTAAAATATAATTTTAACCCAGCTTTGAACCCACGTCACATTTTTTAATAAAGATTTTCATCTTTATTTAAAACTTAATTTTCTTCTTGTGGCTTCTTAGAGGCATTAATAGTTGAACTTAAAATAAAGTATTTGACTTCATGAAAGGGCCCACCACATTTTTTAAATGAGACTCTTTAATAAAAGAACCTTAATCTTAAAATTCCCGTAACATTTGCATTAGTAAAATGAAATGAAGCATTTAATTTCCTGTCCTTGGGCTGCTCCACTTGGTGAAGTCCGCTTTCTTCTCAAGCTGCTCTCAACTCTTCGGGTGCCTACACGTGGTTGTCTCCGAAGCATTCTTTGGTTTTGTTTTATTTCTCCCGCAGCTGACATGTGGCAACCTCCGGTGGTCTTTGCCGTTGATTTGCTTTGATATCTAATGGTGGCTGTTTTGCTGGGCATTAAAAATCCTAAAACTTAGCTTCCTCTGTCAATGGCTGCCATGCTTTATTTGGTGCGCCATCATCTCTATTCAACTCTACACCTTTTGATTGCGGCTCCATATATTGCAGCTGAGATCTATGACATCCTCCATAAGATGCGCCTTAGTTTTCTTATTGAAACTCGCTTTTAATGCGAAACAGATCCATGGAAGGCACCTCGTTTCAAGAAGGTTTAGCTGTAGATGCTTCGGGTCATTCCCACAGGAAATCAGCCAACGTAGTTTTGTTACCCCTTGATTCTTGATCTGCTTCATTATGCACATGAGATCCTTCTGTTTGAGAGGCCGAACCTCCATGGAGAATAACAGCGTGAAAAGTTTATGGTGATATCCCATCATTCGGCTGCATCAAATATATGAACTGTATTTTGCTTGCTCATTGGGAAGCCACGGATCTATTCAACAAACCGCTCCTCTCTGGCTGGAGCTTTCAATGCCATCATTTGATGAGGTCGTCTTTCATTACTGAGCGTCTCTGGCTTATTCTATGGAGATTGCGCCTATGTATGGAAGCGCCACTAATGGCTGCATAAATTCCTTATATGGACTGCACATTCTTGTGGAAAGGCAGAACCTTCATCGTATGCCTTCTCATGCTAATATTCTAGCGTGAGCTTGGTATAAGAACCTGTATCCGAGGTTTAAATGCTGCATTTACAAGCCGAACCCTTGTTCAAATCCCTCCTTATTTGATTCGGCGCCTCCAAACACAAGCTGCACCATCCTCTGTTTGCCGAATACTTCTCTTTTAGCAGCGCTTCCATGGGTATTTCAACATCTTTTCCTTAAAAGAAAATGACTCTTTATGATATCCGCAGTGCTTTTAGCCCAAAGGCCGCTCCCTTATATTGACTGGCCGTCATCTTTTGTTCCTGCATTGAGGTTTATAAATGTGCCATCCTCAAATATGGTCTTGCACTTGGAGTTTTAGAGAGTGCCTTGATATTGAACTTGTGCTATTTATGAAGGCCACACACCATTGGAAAGGTGATTCCTTGTATATTAGGCCACGATGGAAACCTTGATAGCTTGGCATACCAAAAATTATGCTGCCTTTCTGAGTGGTGGCGTTTTGGAATATAATCATGGTGCTTTGAATGGGCCAGGCCATATATTTGGCTTGCTGTGGCTTTATTTAAAATACCCTGCTCCTTTGTAATTAGGCCAAAGTTGCCCTCTATTGCTGTCAGAAAAGACCAGGGCTTTCTTAACGGTAGCTTTATTCCTCTGGATTCAATGACTTTGGCAATCTGAGAGGGGCCTTTGAACAATTATGATACCGTACTCCCAAAATATTTGCATTTGACAATTGATGACTTGCACCGAAACTTTAAACTTGGGACTGCCTTCATTTTTATACAATGCTGATACTTTAATGACCAAGGCCGCCTTGAATATGCTTTATGTCTTCCAGCCCGTACCTCTTTTATGCTTGCAGCACCATGCTTCTATTCTTGCATTGATATGGTAGGGCCACTCCACTGACTGCGTGCCTTATTTATATAGCTGACTGAGATCACTATACTCTCGAGAGAACTGGCTACACTGTTGAGAAGAATCATGAATAGCAATAAGAGTGCCAGTCCTGAGGCAGCTTATTGGATAGTGACACTCTGTTTTATAAGAGACCAAACCACTGCGAAATATAATTAAAAAAAAAACACAAATTACAATCCCTAACACAAGAGTTATTGTTGAGCTCCAAATGCTTGTCCAAAAAGAAGTTGAAGGCAGGCCGAGCCTTAGAGTCAATAGAATGTCCTCTCCCTTTTATAACTGTGCTTCTATGGGCTGAGTCATATGTTAAAACTATTTTCCATTGAAACTAATACTTTGACTGAGACTTCCTTGAATCTCCAAAGTGTCATCAGAAGTTTTGAGATGGTGTGCAAAATTTGCACAACAGGATGAACAACAGTAGAAGATTTATGTTTGTCTTCAGGAGGAAGAGGATCAACAGAACATGAGGTAAAAGGGGTTGATTGTTGCTGTTGTGGCTTACTAATAGGGCAGTCACAAATGAGGTGACCTTCACGATGACAATAGAAGTAGGCATTGTTAAAATAAAGAAAAATCAGATTTGTTTTTTGTTTGTTGGGAATGTTTCCCAAATAATATTCTGCACTTCTTTTTCTGTTTGAGAAAGTTTCCCATCTTAGCTTTTAGTTTACTATTTAGTATGTTTTATGTATATATTTCAGTTTTCTTTCAATAAAGAATGTTGAAGACATTTTGCAGCAAGTATATCAAATTTTCTCCTCTTCTCTCTCTGTTTTAAGTTATATTTATTTTTCTGGTTTATTTGCTGTGTACTGGCATTTGTTTTTAGTTTAATCTTTTCTAACATATGGTATCAGAGCCAAGTTCGAAATCACAATGAATGCTAACAGTACACAGCTGCAAATTCCTAAATTTAATGGCAAAAATTATGATTTTTAGAGTTTTCAAATGAAGATTTTGTTCAGGTCACAGGAGCTATGGGATCTTGTGCAAAATGGGTATTCAGAACCAGCAGATGCAGCAGCATTAGTAGCCCTCACACAAAATGAAAGGGATTTACTACGGGATAATAGGAAAAAAGATCAGAAAGCATTATTGTTCATAGTGCAGGGTCTTGATGAAACTCTCCTTCCAAGAGTTATAGCCACTTCGAAGGCCAAAGAAGCATGGGATCTCCTTGCACAATCATTTCAAGGTACAGAAAAAGTAAGAACAGTTCGCCTTCAAATGCTTAGAAGAGATTTTGAAATTTTACAAATGTCAAATTCAGAAAGTTTAGAAGATTTCTTTACTCGTACAATGGGTATAGTTAATCAGATGAAATCAAATGGTGAGGTTGTGACTAGTCAGAAAATTGTTGAAAAAATTCTAAGAAGTTTGCCTGAAAAATATGATCCTGCAGTTATAGCTATTGAAGAATCAAAAAATCTAACATCTTTATCTGTAGATGAGCTTATGGGTTCATTGTACGCACATGAGCATAGAATAAATAAATCAACAAAGGAGCCACTTGAGAAAGCTTTAAAGAGCAAGGTATCCTTGAAAGAAAAAGAAACAACACCAGAATCATCTTCAGCGCAAAGAGGAAGAGGTAGAAATTCAAGAGGAAGAGGAGGACCTTTTCAACAAAGAGGCAGAGGTCAAAGAGGCAATAGAAGTGATGAAGAACATTATGGTTACACTCAAGCAAGAGGTAGAGGCAGAGCAAATTTTCAGCAAAGAGGTAGAGGTTTTCAGAGGTATGATAAATCATCTATTCAATGTTATTACTGTCAAAAGTATGGACATTTTGCATCTGAATGTAGGAAAAAGATTGCAGATGAAAATAAACAAGAAGCCCAATATGCAAATGAAGGTGAAGGGCAGGAAGGATATGTCTTACTAACTTGCAGCACAAAGGAGGAAGTAAATGATGACAAATGGTATGTTGACAGTGGGTGCAGTAATCATATGACAGGGCACAAAGAGATATTTCAGAGTTTGGATGAGTCCATCAAATTTGAAGTCAAGATGAGAAATAATACAATTGCACCAGTCATGGGGAAAGGGAGGATATTAATCACAACAAGACAAGGTGAGAAAAAATATATTGGTGATGTGTTTTATGTACCAGGCTTAAAGCATAACTTGTTAAGTGTAGGTCAACTTGTGCAAAAAGGCCACACTGTCAAATTTGAAAATGGTTCATGCATTATTGTTGATGGTAAAAACAAGGTGATAACCAAAATACCCATGACTACTAATAAGATGTTTTCTCTTAGTATCAGAAACAATATGCATTTAAGTTTCAGTGCTCTTGTAAAAGACACACAGTGGTTATGGCATCTTAGGTTTGGTCATTTAAATTTTGGTGGACTAAATCTTTTGCATAAAAAGAACATGGTAACAGGTTTACCATTTATCCAAAGATCAGATGAAGAATGTGAAGGTTGTATTGTTGGAAAGCACCATAGAGAACCCTTTCCAGTAAGGGATTCTTGGAGAGCTTCAGAGCCATTAGAGCTAGTTCACTCAGATCTATGTGGACCAATTGAGGTTGCTTCATTATCTGGTATGAGATATTTTTTGACATTTATTGATGACTATAGTAGGAAACTCTGGGTGTACCCTTTGAAAAATAAATCTGATACTTTCAAGAAATTTAGAGAATTTAAAGAATTAGTTGAGAAGCAAAGTGGTTATTTTCTCAAAATTTTAAGGACTGATCGGGGTGGAGAGTATATTTCACATGATTTTCATAATTATTGTATTGAAAAGGGCATAAAAAGGCAGCTAACAACAAGGTATACACCTCAGCAAAATGGTGTAGCTAAGAGAAAAAATAGAACATATTTAAATATGGTAAGGAGTATGCTTAATGTTAAGAATTTACCTAAAGTTTTTTGGGCAGAAGCAGTTTGTTTTGCAGGTTATATTTTGAATAGATGTCCTACGAACTTGGTCTGGGGCATGACACCAGAAGAAGCATGGAGAGGATACAAACCTCGAGTAGATCATTTAAAAATTTTTGGTTGTATTGCTTATTCTCGTGTTCGAGATGCACTTAGAAAGAAATTGGATGATAAGGCAGAAAAATGTATCTTTGTTGGATACAGTGAAGAATCCAAGGCATATAGGTTGTACAATCCAGAGACAAAAAAGTTGGTGATAAGTAGAGATGCAAAGTTTCTTGAAGATCAAGAGTGGTGTTGAAAATTGGAAGAGAAAAATCAACAAGTTAACATTGAAGATGAAGCTGCAAATCAAAAACAAAATTCAGTTGTTAACACAGGAGCCAGAGCCAGTAGTTGTAGCATTCAACAATCTGCATTAAGAAGAAGCTCTTCTTCATCAGAAGGCAGTCTTTCTCCACCAAGTCATAGACATGTTTCATCAAGTAGTTCTTCATCATCCACCTTAGAATCTCCAAAAAGGTGGCAAAAATCAAGGAGTTTGTCTGACATATATCAAGACACAACAGAGGTAAATGAAGATATTTGTTATTTTGTATTTTTTGCTGATAGTGATCCTGTTACATTTGAAGAAGCTATAAATGATGATAAATGGATTAAAGCTATGAATGAAGAAATTGCAGCCATAGAAAAGAATCAAACTTGGGAAATTGTAGATCTTCCTGAGAATAAGAAGCCAATTGGAGTAAAGTGGGTGTATAAAACAAAGTACAATGAGCAAGGTAAAGTGAATAAATACAAGGTCAGGTTGGTAGTGAAGGGCTACAAACAAAAATTAGGTATTGATTATAATGAAGTTTTTGCTCTTGTTGCTAGAATGGATACTATTCGCATGATTTTAGCTCTTTCAGCACACAAGGGTTGGAAAGTTTTTCATATGGATGTAAAATCAGCATTCTTGAATGGTGTATTAGAGGAAGAAATTTACATTGAGCAACCACCTGGTTTTGAGATTAAAGGTCAAAAAGGTAAAGTGCTCAAACTAAAGAAAGCTTTGTATGGTTTAAAGCAAGCACCTAGAGTTTGGTATGAAAGGATTGAATCATATTTTTTGAAAAATGCCCTTATGAGCCCACCTTATTCATAAAACAAAATCAGCAAGGAGATGTTATGATAGTTTGTATTTATGTTGATGATTTGCTTTATACTGGGAATAATGAAAACATGCTTAAAGAATTTTCAGTGGCAATGAAGAGTGAATTTGAGATCACTGATCTTGATTTGTTGCACTATTATCTTGGTCTTGAAGTAACACAAAATAGTGATGGAATTTTTGTTTCACAAGAAAAATATGCAAATGATATTTTGAAAAGGTTCAAAATGGACAAGAGCAAACCAGCAATTACACCTATTGCCATGGGTATGAAGTTGAGCAAAAATGATGAAAGCAAAAAGGTAGATTCTACTTTGTATAAAAGTTTGGTTGGAAGTTTAATGTACTTAACTGCAACAAGACCAGATATCATGTATGCAGTAAGCTTGATAAGCAGGTTCATGGAGGATCCACATGATACTCATCTACAAGCAGGTAAAAGAATACTAAGGTATGTGAAAGGGACTGCAAATCATGGAATTTTTTATGAAAAGAAGGGTGTTTTGAGGTTAACTGGTTATACAGATAGTGATTGGGCTGGAAATCAAGATGATAGGAAAAGTACTTCTGGGTATGCTTTTAATCTTGGGTCAGGTGTAATTTCATGGTCTTCAAAGAAACAACCCATTGTTGCATTGTCCTCAGCAGAAGCAGAATATGTGGCAGCCACTTCAGCAGGTTGTCAAGCAGTTTGGTTACGAAGGATGCTTGAAGCATTGATGCAGCCCCAAATGGAAGAAGCAATTATATTTTGTGATAATCAATCAGCCATTGCACTTTCTAAAAATCTAGTCTTTCATGGAAGAAGCAAGCACATAGACATCAAATTTCATTTCATCAGAGAGCTGGTTAAAAATAATGAAATCAAACTTTTTTATTATAGGTTCAAAGATCAGGTTGCTGACATTTTCACAAAACCTCTAAAAGAAGAAGATTTCAATAGACTGAAGAATCTTTTAGGGATGAGAAACTATCCCACAAATCAGATTTTAGGGAGGATGTTAAAATAAAGAAAAATTAGATTTGTTTTTTGTTTGTTGGGAATGTTTCCCAAACAATATTCTGCACTTCTTTTTCTGTTTGAGAAAGTTTCCCATCTTAGCTTTTAGTTTACTATTTAGTATGTTTTATGTATATATTTCAGTTTTCTTTCAATAAAGAATGTTGAAGACATTTTGCAGCAAGTATATCAAATTTTCTCCTCTTCTCTCTCTGTTTTAAGTTATATTTATTTTTCTGGTTTATTTGCTGTGTACTGGCATTTGTTTTTAGTTTAATCTTTTCTAACAGGCATTGGGTTTATTTAAGTAAGTGATCCTTTGTTCAAATTCAAACCCAGGTCCAACAAGTTTGAGGGTATTTGGGAGGGGTTGAGTGAGATCCATTTCAATACAGACTCAAGGCTGGACTCATAAATTGACCCATTTATCAGTGTGTTGTTTACACCAGAGGACCTTGCCTAGTTGGGAGGAAATGTCTTGCAGGAATGGGCAGAAATCTAGATTGAGGTATGGAAATTCAACCCATTCAGGGTGAAAATCCAGATCCCAAGCTTTGACATAACAAGTTTGTCTGCAAATAATCCAAAAACCGTATTGCAGAGCGACTCTGGCGTGGTCTGGGTCAATAAAAGTGCAGGATACATAGCCTCTACCTAGCCCTCTAAATGATTCTACAGCCCAGCCCTTTGATTTCCAATTGTTACGGGTCCATTTAAAAAAATCCTATTCTGAAGGGACCCCTTTAAGGCAGAAAAAGATGATAGTTTTGGCTTTACAATCTGAAATGACTTCAATAATTTCATCAGAGAGCTCGAAAGAGACCACTTTACCGTCTGAACTGTTGGCTGGGACTTCAGAGGAATTAGGGTTTTGCATGCTTGAGTTATCATGTTGCGTAACTGGACGGCTCTGGAGGAGCTGCTGAGTGGAATTGTTGGGGGCAAACCCTGCTGATTGTGAATCCACTGGGACAAAATCGACCGCATCAGGTGGAGTATGCGTGGAACCTGGGCCCGTCTGATTAGTACTTTTTGCTGTGTCCCTTTCTATAGAGCCGCGTTCTCTAGCTTTTTTCTTCATGATTTTCAAGTTCCTATGGGCATCCGAAACTGTTGCCTTGGCAGATTCTAGGGATAATGAACAGTCCAGAGTTGAAAGATGCAGGCGGGAAGAAGCTAGGGTTTGGTGTGCCAGTGTCTCAGAAACTTCCTTCCGTCGTCTTTGTTTAAGTGAATATTTTATTTTCATTAATTTTAAACTTTTTTATATAAAATATGAATTTCTATTAAGCCAAATAGTTTCGGGTATTAAATGTTATTCATAAATTGTTATACACTTTTATTTTTTCATAGTTTACTCAGTAGCGGGAAGCGAATGAAAATAAGCTGAAAATTTCTTAGTAGTTCTATAAATTGTTTTTGCCTTGAGTTAAGGGAGAGTGGTCAGTTGCCGTCCACGCCTCAATAACTGCTATGTTTTTGTGCACTTGATCCCCCAATAAAATTTATAAAAAAAGCAACACATGTAAAATACCAACCTAATAAATTAACACAAATGCACCAATACATGTTCACAACATTTGTACATGTTCACAAATGCACCAATACATGTTCACAACTCCAATAAATTAACCAATCAAATGAAGACAAGTGCACAAATGTGATAACGAGCTGTTACTGGCACATTGTTGTGCATGTATGGGGTGACATGTTGAAATGACACTTTTTCGACCCATGTGCACATAACACATCCTACAGGGAAATGTATAAGTGCCCAAAAGCTGAAAGAATAACTTTAAGCTCTTCGGTCGCATATGAAGAAACCCAAAAAAAAATCATCAAAATTCAATATGTCTAACTATGTGCTTGATGTGCGCAAAGTTAGGGTGGGCAGCAACTGGCCCCTCTCCCTTAGTAACCCCACTGCCACAATATTCTTTATTAAATTATAGATCAAAGCTTGTCAAATATGAGAGTATTGAGCTTTCATTTTTTCATATCTGTTGCTTGTTTTCCAATACAACGGCATTTGATACTTGGACCTCCCCACCTTAAAATTTAATAGAAGTGTAGTTCTTTATTTGGTGTTATGTTATACAGAGGTGTTGGTATTGTGTGGGTCCCAGCACTCACAAGCTTAAATTCAGTTAATAATGTCTCTGTCTTTTAGTCAAGAAGCTCACCCTGATTCATTTAAAAGGTTTAACAATTAAGCCATCAATAATAATTTTACACTTGGAACACTTGCCCCGCTTTCATGTAAATAAAAATTCCAATACATATTTTCCAATCACTAAACACATATTCCAATACATTATTTAAACAGTCACTCCAACGGCATCCAACTTCCTTACCGTGTGTCCACTCTTTTTAGTCTATTAAAATTACTTCTTTTAGTTTACTGAAACTACTTTATAGTTTAATAAATTTAAATTATAAAATTAATTAAATAAATGTATACAACTATTTAAAATATGGTGCAATATATATTTTTTAAATAATATATAAGATATTTATTTATTAAAAAATAAATGTATATTAATTTTTAATTAGGTAGTACAATTAATTTGGTTAATTATTATTACAAATGTGAATAAATGTAAAATTTAAATGTAGTATATAAATGTGGGCATCAAAGATATATTTGCAAATGTTTAGAATTTTCATCTTCTTGTTGACCTAAAAATTCAACTAACCTACTATGGGGAAGTGAACTTGTAACTTATGGTAATGATTTGACATTCAAATGGTGGTGTTTACAAATACCTTTTGAGAATTTGTTGAATCACAAGGTTCATATTCTCCTAGGTTAAATCCCTAGCAGACCTAGGATGATGTGCTCTAATAAATTTGCTATGGTGGCTCTATCAATCAAACCCTAATGTGCTCTAATGAATACTCTAATAAATCTGCTATGGTGCTCTCATAAATAATCTATCAATCAAACCCTAATATGCTCTAATAAATATTCTAATGAATCTGCTATGATGCTCTCATAAATACTCTATCAATCAAACCCTAACATGCTCCTTTGGGTAACTCCTAGAGATCCTTTACAAACAAATGAGGGAATGACTTTAAATACAACAAAGATTACAAGTTAATAACATGTGTGTTAAGTCAACTCTTAATGACTAGTAAAATTGCATAAGTGTTTAGATTTTCACAGTCCATAATATTAGATTTGAATGCTTATGGATTTAACTATGTAATACTTGTAATTCTGTGTTTCAAAATTTAACTGTGTGTCAGTTTTTTCCTCAATGTTTCAGATCACACTCCATGATCCATCATTAGGACAGTAGAGAGCAAGAGAATAAACAAACATATATTCTCTTGCTCTCTACTCTCCTGATGATGGATCATGGATTGTAATCTGAAAAGTTGAGGAAAAACTAGCACACAATTAAATCATGAAACATTGAACTACAATATTATGTACTGTTGAAATTTGATGTCTACTATGTAATACGTTTTTTTTTTCTTTCTAATCAACGTTTCAGAGTGATCTATCATCCCGATATAGAACCAAAAAAAGACAATATAAAATGGTAAATTGCAAACCATAGCTAACTGAAATGATAAATTGCAGACCCAACAAATAAACTTTCATTATTACAATTATATAAATCTAATAAAATTATATAACAAGAACTGCATGGACTAAATTTTTTGAAATTTGTTCAAAATTATTAATTTGTTATAATTAATTGTTATGTTATTATAAGTAATGTAAAACTGTATAACGAATTGTTGTGTAATTATGAATGAAATTAATATGGAATGGTTAACTTGTGGTGTAATAGTGTAAGCATTTGCTAGCCAAAGTATGTGATGATTATCGATTGGGTATTGTAGGGGTTTGACAATCATCACTCGGAATCATCACACGCACTACGCTTCCACAGGTGCCACATTATGTGGCCAATGCTTTGGCAGGGATTCGAAATTTCTTATATTTTATTGGCCCAATAATATTTCGTCGTTGTTCTCTTAAAAACTGTTTGTCATATTATGTCCTATGTTCTTTTTGGTCCTTCCTGTAAGGACGGTGATATTTAGATTCGTGACAGTTTGTACTCAGGTCTCTGAGAAGCCCACGCAATCTTCTGAGCTGGGAATAAAAATCTAGTCATGAGAAAAAAGACAAAGCCTCGTAGGTCTCTAGACCTTCGTAACTTGTCACTGGAAGAGTTATATGAGCGCTACCGTTCTATTTTTCATTCAGATCCGGAATTTCCTCTCTAATCAATAGTTTGTCTCAGTTCTCTCAATTCAGTGAAAGAGCATTCAAATTGTAAAGAACATTACAATCAATTGCAAGGGCCTCCTATTGCAGAGATTTCAGATTTGACTAACCCAAATCAGGAATCTACTCTCCAATCAATAGCTTCTCTCACTGCAGTGAAAGAACATCCAAATGATAAAGAACATTATAATTAATTGCAAGGGCCTCCTATTGTAGAGATTTCAGATTTGGCTAACCCAAATCAGGAATCTCCTCTCCAATCAATAGCTTCTCTCAATGCAGTGAAAGAGCATCCAGATGGTAAAGAACATTACAATCAATTGCAAGGGCCTCCTATTGCAGAGATTTTAGGTTTCGCTAACCCAGAAAGATTGATGGGTTGTATCAGTAACAGGTTAAAGTATATTTTATGCTTTCTATTAGCTGATTCAAGTCATCTCTTTGTACATTTTTGTGTTCTGCTTTTCTTGCTGGACTAACCCCCACACCTTGGGAATTGATCTCGTGGACTAACCACCACTCTGGGTCTAGGTGAAGATGCGCGTTTGGAAAATTTACTAACACTTGCAGGTTTTGGTGTAACGGCAAACCTATAAATGGTATCAAAGACTCAACCTAAATTCAATTCCATCGAATTGCATCAAAGGGGGCTGTTGGACTAACCGCCACACCTCGGGTAAAAATCTAATTGTTGCTTAAAGCATCTCTGTACTCTTATATTTATTAGACATCATCTCCGAACTCTGGAGGGGGAATTCCTAGTTGGATGGCCAGCTTTGTATTGATTGCAGACGTGACTAGTGTTTATTTCACAGGCTTCTGAGAGTTGATGCTTCCGGGGAGTGTATCCTTCCTCGTTCTTTTCACAGGTTGGCAGGGACGGAAGTGACGAGTTTTTATTTTTTTGAAGGTGGTGGATGTCACTTCTTCATGCCAATAACCGACGTGATCTTTAATTCACATCCCGGAGCATTAATCAGCAGACGTGCCTCCTTGCTTATTTAGGGACATCTGCAAGATGGGTGCATATGCGTCTTCCTTCAATTCTTTGTATTCTCTCCACAGAGCAAGTGTAGTATCTTCTCTGAGCCTACTCTGTCGTAGTCTGTGGCCTTCGTTTTCTTGGGTGCAGGTACGAAGGTCTTATGGAGGGCGAAGTTACAAATCAAAGAATTCTGTTCCAACCTTTTTCGTGGGAACTAGTGATTAGGGGAAGAGTGAGTATTTTGGATTTGAATCAGAGTTTTGAGATAGACTACACGTTATCTCAATTTACTGTCAGGAATATTTGCAACCAAAAGTGGCTTGATGGCTCGATGGATCGTGAGATAAGATGGTCCGACGTTGTCTCTGTTTTTCTTTCCAACTTGATGGATATCATTCTTGACGCCAACTATGTTCTCCCCATTACTATGGGTTTGATTAATAAGAGACGGTTTATGTGGAGCGCTAGAACGCCGCCTTGCAGAACTATGATATTTTTGTTGGTTGGAGGGCTCTTCTTGCTGCACCAGCTCCATGCTATTAAGGTGTATGAATGCATCTACAGCACTATGCAGAGGGTTCTGGTTTGCGGATGCATAAACGAGCTAGAGAGACGAATTAAAGGGCACTGTTACACGATGCCAAAACTGCTTAGAGTTCGTTGTAAAGAGGTTTTATCACCCACCGTAAACAGCGGTGAGTTGTAACTCGCGACTGTATGGATTTTCGACTGCTTCTGACAAAAATTTTCGACTAAGCACCACAGTCAATCATCAGTTCGCAAATTGTTCAAACGTACAGGTTGTCAGGTGATTTTCAACTGTTTACAACGCACCGGCTGGTTAAGCCCTTCCATTTGTAACTATCAGGTTTCTCCGCTTACATGCCGCAGACCAAGCACCGTACAGGCTTCGACCAGCCGGCCGTTTACAACGCACTGGCTGGTTAAGCCCTTCCATTCGTATCTATCAGGTTTCTCCGCTTACATGCCGCAGACCAAGCACCGCACCTCTGGAGGAACCCGGACACCCTACATGCTGACTCGGACACGGAGGAGGATTTGGAGTAGAATGATACAGACGAGCCCGTGGCAGAGCAAAGTGGAGTGGCTGGCCCGGTGGCGTTGGGTGCCCTGGTGGTTTAGTGTTTGGAAGCCTCTGGTTTTTTATGTTTAAGCGCTTTTTTGATATTCCCGTTTGTGGTTATACCGTGAGTTTTGATCGGCTTTGTAATTATCATTTTTTGTTGGTTGATTCGGGGGTCTTTCTGTTCATCCCTTTTTGTATTTCTGACAGTTTTTTCTGTTTAATACATGTCTGAGGGCTCTCCCCTCTTTTCTATTAAAAAAAATCACAGCGCATGTATATCATCCTTCTCTTTTTTAATTTAAAAAGTGTCTATTATGTCTTTTGGTTTGGCTACTGTACTCCTAATAGATGTGTTTCTCTACTTGGGTTTGTGCTCTAAATGTAATATAGGTGTGAGATATCCCACTCCCTAAACGGTTATGATTTTCTATTACCTGAGTACTGGTTTTTCAAATCCTCTATTTTAGGTCACTATATAGAGACCCAACTAGCAAATGAAACGATTTATGGGATAGAAATGAAATTTGTGCAGATGAAAATGGAGTGGAGAACATTCAGCAGCCTCCTCATTATCGGATAAGGAAGATAGGAAAAACTCCCAAATCTGTAAGGGATCATCTGAGATTGGCAAGAAGTAGGTTTAAAAGTCACCTTCGCCAATACAATGCAGGTATGTAATGCTTACATTTCATTACATATTATGTCTTGTCTTTCCTTTAACAATAATAAATGTTCACCTTAAAAGCAAAAGAAACAAAGTAGATGGATCAAGAAGAACAACATCCTAAAGCACTCTACTTAAATATCATCCATTTCAATGGTCAAACAATCAATAGCAATTTTACACCTCATTCACAATAAAAAGTGTTAAATATTTGTCATATTTTTATTGGCCAAAATTAACCTTTGACTGTTGAATTAACAGTCTACTTAAATATCATCCATTTCGATGGTCAAACAATCAATAGCAATTTTACACCTCATTCACAATAAAAAGTGTTAAATATTTGTCATATTCTTATTGGCCAAAATTAACCTTTGACTGTTGAAGTGGATGATATTTAAGAACAGCCCATCCTAAAGTAGGAAAAAAGCAAGAAAAATAGAGGCGTCGAAGTCTATCAGGAATGTCTGGCCATAAAAATTCATTTAAAACGCACAGTTTTGTTGAAAATTTTGGACACAATAGCTAGTGAGAACTGCTCTGGTGCTACATGTTAATTTAAGACTTGATTTTGTATGCTGGACAAAGGATTTGATACATATATGTGATTCAAAATCTTTTCGAAGTTAAAGATTTTATTTATGACGGCCTATATGCTTACAGCTAAATGTTATTGAAAAAATTTCATCATCGCTCTTCGTTACTGCTCGATCATTATATCTAACTTCGATGTTTTAATTACCAGTTGTTGAGATGTAATTGCACAGTTCATTTTATATACATGTAAATAGATTTTTTTTAATAAATTAATGTGTATTCTATATATATTGGTAATGGTAAATTTTTAAACATGTCATTTTTCATTTAGTTTTGTGAGGAAACATATTGATATATGTCTATATGGACAAATAATGCAATTTTTTGTGAAGTTGGGCTCATTCTATTAGTCTTTTATTCATTCATATTTATACACATGTTTCTATACATTGATCTTATCCTTGGGTTTATTACACTCACTTACACACATTTGGATTTGGTGCATTAAAAAGAATAATGATTTTGCATAGATCATCTAAGTCGGCTTGCTTATTGGACTTTCCAAATTAATACACATTTTTTAGGGTTGACCTAGTAGCAATTGTCTTCTTACCACAACTGTTCCAAGGTATTTTTAAGTATTACCAATCCTCATGTACTAGGGGAGAGTAGAGCAAGTGTTTGTTTACCAAGTGAGCAAAAAATCAAAATTTCACATTATACGAGGTTAAGTTTGGACTAAGAGGATCAATCCTTGACTGTGAGCATGCTCCAAACCTACAAACTCAACCTTTGACATACCACAGAACTAGTGTAGAATTTGAGGCATTCTTTTGACGAAGAGATTGCATTTCTAGAACTGAAACAATGCATATTTTGGAATCTTCTTCAAAGTCATTTTTTCTTCTCTCATCGAGCTATCTATCCCCTTCTACGCTATTTAATTTTCTATAATAGATGTTACAAATTATCAGATTATTTGTCCATATTCTTATTAATTAATCTAGGTTAATTGCGCTTATGTGTATGCATATAATTAGGACTAAAGATGAGTGAAGTTCATTTTCCTTTACATTTTTGGTATACCCATTCAATCCTAGACCCATTCATAACTTGTCACTGGAAGAGTTATATGGGCACTATGATTCTATTTTCATTCAAATCAGGAATCTCCTCTCCAATCAATAGCTTCTCTCAATCTAGTGAAAGAGTATCCAGATGCTAAAGAACATTACAATCAATTGCGATTTAATTCCTTTTGTTCGGTGTCTGACAAGTCAGTGAAAGTGGATTGTCAGATCTTAAGTGGGCAAGTGAATTGAGACTGTTTTATGCCGATCTTGATGTTATTGTGGGCAGGTGGGGGATTGCGAATCCATCCTCTTTTCATGAGTTATTAAAGGGAAGTGACAAGCTTTAACTGCCGTGGTAATTAGAGTTTTCTTTGGTGGCGCAATGGCTTCATCTCCCCTGTCCAGGTATTTCAGTAGAGGACACGTTGCAAGACCTAGTTGGCAGTCTTCCTTTAGCAGTGTGCTCCATATCTTGTCACTAATGCTATTTGATGTCATGATGTCTTTGAAGTCCTTCGCCAACTTTCATTTGACATGATGACTTTGGGATGTTATTTCTCCTACTTATGGTTTTGTTGGCTTGATTAAAGGTTATTTGATTTACTGCATCAGACGCTCTTTTGCATTGCTCTGTGTCTTCTTTCGTAGATTTTCCCTTCCTGCAGCTCTCCTGCTTCAGTTCCTTTCTCTTCTCAAGGATAATTTCATGGTTGATATATGTCTTAACCAAAGACTGTTCTTCCCAGCTCTCGACTGGGAACCAGAGATTAGAGGGAGAGTTAAGGCGGCTAACTTGATGACTCTGCTCGATTGGGATTGCACTCTCATTCAGTTTGCTATTAGAAACATAGTCGGCCATGCTTGGAGAAGAGGCTACGAGGGGCAGGTGCTCAACTATTCAGATGTCATTTCACAGCTTTTATCAAACATTATGGATCTGGTAATGGATGGAGACTACGTGCATGCCTTAGCGGCAGGACTGTTCCTCAAAAATATTTACTCTGTTGAGAGGTGGGAAGTGGCGGTGTCTACTTATAGAATGGATTAGGGAGATGCCCTAATTGGTGGGCTTTTTAATCTTGTGGCTATGCGTACCTCTTCCCCACAGCAAGCAATCTATAGGGCCTTGCAAGGCAATCTCAAATCTTTGAGCAGCGGTGAAATCGATGAAGCACTGCGGTCTCACTATTTTATGTTTACCAAGAAAAAAGCTGAGAGGATCAAGGATGTGTTCATGGCCATCCGATTCCTAAGAATTCATGCCTCTGACTTAGCTCCAGGTATGCCTTGGTATGCGCTGGAGGACCCTCATGAAGCAGCTCAGTCATATGCGTCCGTGTAGCTGGATGAACAGAATGTCCTGACAGCTCCGTAGCGGCCTGATGAGGTGATGTTGGTCCAAGTTTTTGGCGTCCAGGGTGAGTGGCTATTGGTGTTGGTGTGTGTGACTGTCGTGTTGGTGGTTGGGGGTGCTCTTTTTCTCAGGGGTGGTCTTTCTGCTGTGTGGTTTGTGGCCAGTTATCAATCTTTGTCCGGGTCGAGGTTGGATGTGTTGCGGGTTGTGGCTGGTGGCTTCTCCAAGTAGAAGTGTTGTGTTTTTGCATAGGTGGGGATGGCAGGTTAGTTCCTAGTTCTACTGTGTTCGGTGATGATGGGGTGGTGTGGTGGCTGTATTATAAAATGAATTATCATTATTTTAGATATATATTTTATATACATTTGGAGGAAGACCAAAAAAATTGAAAATTGTTTTTCAATTGTTTTGAATCACTTATACAATATGAAACTTGATTTCTATGATCACAAACATGAATTTTTTGTCGATCCAAACTTGTGTCAAGCATGGATTTGATCTGATAACATGTAAACTATTGAATCCTACTCACACTAATCTGGGATATGTGAATACTTGAAATGATTGGTAGTGATAAACAAATTTGAGCAATTTGTTATATTTCAAGGTTCATGCTTCCTTAGGTTATATCCATGCATGGATTAGCTTTATGGCTAAGAGTGTAATTTAAAGATAGTAGGCAAGCATGCAACATACTTAATATGATATCACAAATAAACAAATACAAAATAGATCATCCTTTAAGCTAGCTTTATGGCTAAGAGGATAGATTTAAAGTTAGTAGGAAAGCATGTAACATACTTAAGATGATATCAAAATAGATCATCCTTTCAGCTCTTATATGTACATGTTCTTCTCACATTGCTAGGTGTTCTCGAACATGTTTTCAAATGAATAAACTAGTGTCTTCAAATAAAACAACTTTGCACACAAATCACATAGTGTGTGCTTGGTCAGCTCATAATAGATAGTGTAATGGTTAGAAAGGGGGAATTCAGATTTTAAAACTTGAAAGTTCTGGAATAAAATTTATGACTTCAGAACTAATTTCGGTCATGTTCCCACCCATAAATCTAATTAGTTATATTTGTATGTAAATTTTTTCACTAACCTAAATTTATTGAATACAAATATTGAAACCCTTATAATAAAATCTACCAAACCAATGGATGTGAGGATTATAACCTCCAATTCATCACCCACACTAGATTTTCAAAGGTTACCTACCCCATAGGAAAGTGGCTCATAAAAGATAAATGTTCCCAATGCTCATAATTTATTGGGCTAATAATATTTCTTTCTACAAGTTTCTTCTCAACATTAGCTCTCCTATTAAACTATGTCAACCATGTAATCTCCTATGTTCTTTTTACCTATTCCTATTAAGGACAGTGACTTTTTAGATCTAGAATTATGGTATTTTTTATTTAGGTATTTGAGAAGCCTATTTATTAGGAGAAATAAAATTGTTTCTTATAAAGGGTTGGTGCACTAGACTTAACATTTATGTGGGACCAGATTTTATAGTAAATAATCCATGTGTTGAACTTGAAAATTGCTAGCGTTGGTATATTGGAATTAATGTTTACGTGTGGGACCAGGTTTTATAATAAGTAATATGTGTATTGACTGTAAAATACTTATCATTTAAACTATTTGGAATAAGATTTTATCACCAGTATTAGTTACTTGAAGAGCTATATAAACATTACTATTCTTTATTCCGTTCAAGCTAACAATCTCCTCTCCAATCAGCAGTTTCTCTCAATACACTATCGAACCAATTGCTTCTCCCAATACAGTGAAAAAAGATTCAGAAAGGAAAGGATATTATACATAGTTGCAAAGGTCTCCAGTGGCAAAGAAATCAGATTTAGCTAACCCAGATTGTTTGATGGTTTCAGTTAGTAGCAGGTTAATATATACTTCATACCTCATATTAGCTGACTCATGTTATGTCTTTATACCTGTTACTTTCTAATTCTCTATTTTTATAAATAAGAAGAACACGATTCTTTGCAAAATTAGGGATTTATTCCAATGTTCTATTCAAAACAATGCTTAGGTAATTCAATATCAATTTGTGATTATTTCCTTTTACGGTCAAGATAATCAAGTTAACAATAATAATGGAGGTATATCATCTTCCTCTTAATTTTTTGACTTGTTTTTATATCTTTTGGTTTGGCCACCATATTTTTAATAGACTGTTTATTTTCTTTGTTTTCTAAATGTAATAAAAGTGTGAGATCTCCCACTATCTAAATAGCTATGATTTTCTATTACATAAGACTATTGTTTTCTTAATCCTGTGTATTATGCCACTGTTGATAGAGTCGGCTAACAAATTAAAAAAATTATTGAATAGAAGTGATATTTGTGTAGTTGAAAATGGAGGAGTGCAGAATGTCAATCAACCTCCCCAATATCAGATAAGGAAGAGAGGAGACATGCCCAGATTTCTTAGGGATCATCTGAGAATGGAAAGAAAACAGAAAACAAAAAGTGTTGACAATGTTTAAAATTAAAGTTTATATTTTGTAATAAAGTTACCTTTGTGAGTTTCTATTAGTAATTAAAATATTTAAATAATTTTGTGTTAGTTATTGAGTCTAGTTAGTTTTCTATAAAGATGTTTAATAGACAATAACCTTAACGAACACCAATGGTTGTAATCTTTTGTCTTCCCTTTTTGACCATAATCTGTGTTTTACTTGAAAACTAGAAGTAGCAAAAGAGATGCTCAAGAAGAAGAACATGGTAAAATAGGGAAACAATAATAATAGAGGCATAAACATCTGCGAGGAATGCCTAGCAACCAAGATTTTGTTTAAAAACATAATTCTACCTAAATATAGGGCTTTCACTCTGTAAGTTATTCCAATTTACAAAGTTAGTTTGTTACTGTTGTTTTGTTACTCTGGAGATTATTCTTACTGTTATATCAACATATAACTTAAGCACTTTTGAAAATTCTTTGACATTTGTATTTGCAAATTATAGTCACTATTAGCAAGCAAGACCCGAATGGAAACCAGCATTTGTGATATAGATTTTAAGTGTCTTGGTATTTGCAAACTTGGCCATAATTATGCCGATGGATTGGTTCATGGTGCCTTTTTAACAGAATACAACCATCAGATGAGATGGCTAAAACTGTAGATTAGAAAATCGTGTATATGTAATTATTACTTTTTATGTATGCATAGAATACAACCATGAGATGAGATGGCTGAAACAATAGATTAGAAAGTAGTTGTTACTTTTTATGTATGCATTTTTCCCATGTACTATACCACTAAACAATTATAACTAAAGAGGTACTCCCTGAAAAACACTCTATATTACTAACAAAAATGGAGATAAAATTACAAGAATAATGCACGTATTCCCACTAAAAAAGTAATTGAATAATAATTTATCCATTTGAGAATTTCCCTCATCCACGATTATATGGATTTTCTTCTTGATTTTGGTTCATCAGACAAATGGCTGAATAAAACGTAGACAACACATGCATGGAAATGAATTCACTCTTATTTTTACCACAACGCGTCGAAAAGACTAACTACGTTTGAGTACCATAAGTCGCCTCAGTGAATTATTAAATGTAATACGCCTTTGCCTAACATGATATCTAGCTCGAGCCTCACTGATGAAAACAGGAAAAGAACAAAAATCCCAGCTAAATGATAATTTCAAATTTAAAAATGAACAAAGGATTTCTGGGAACTCGCACATCTGTACAGTGGGGATGGGTCTGTGAAAAGAAAACCGATATAATTGCAGACAAGATGTAAATGATAGAGTGACAGCAATTTCAAATCCTCATTGTCATGCTGGACCATTGCTGGCCTCCTACATTCCCCCTACTTTTATGTAGTGTGGATTGAATTTTGTTTAAGCTAAATTGAGCTAGTTGATTTTTTTTTCTTATGAAAACAAATCATTCTGTGAGGAAAAATAATGTAATTGTTGATTCAAACGCAATTCATGATAAAAGCAAATATTCAAGAAAAATAATGATTACAAGATTCAGAAACCAAGTGAAGAACTCAAGTCAACCAGTCCAATTTAGCAAAAGCAATATTCAATCTAAACACTACATAAAAATAGGGGGAATGTAGGAGACCAGCAACCAATTGAATGCAAAAGCAAAATTCAATCCACATGCTACATAAAAGTAATTGCATGCAATTCATGATAAAAACAAATACAAAAGAAAACCAATGATTACAAGATTCAGAAACAAAGTGAAGAACTCTCCCAAATTGATTAAGTTTTAGTTGATAGGGAGAAATAGGTTGCTAATGAACTGCTCTTCATCAGAATTAATCTAAAAACCTGATTGTAAGTATGTTGCCAAGGATCTAAAGAAAAAGTATGAAACATGACCACTCAACAAGTTTCATTGTGCAATCTATATTCGCCTATTTAAGGTCTCATTATGTGAACGTCTCTTCTCTTTCTTAACACGACAGAGGGCAAACTCCTGGACTTGGAAGAAAAAAGAACTGATTTATGGAACAATATTGGGCCTACCAAGAAAGAAATCCTTGTTCTAACTGCCCATTTGAAGAGGACTACCTACTCCATCAACCCATTCATACCACCTGATCATCATACCTTGTAACAGGCTCTTATCTATATTGGAAATGATACTTTAACCTGTTTTATAGCCACTTAGATTTACAGAACCCCAATTTGAAACTTTTGAAGTAAAAATGATGGCACCACTCCCCAGTGACACTTTTTTTCTCCTCTGCTCCAGGTACTTTCGAATCAGCTCAAGGCTAATTCTTCGGCCCATGCCCATTCTTCGGCCCATGCCCATGTTACCAATAATTGTAGGCAACTGAAATAGTCAATGTTCTTTGCTGCAAGTTATTTCTGCTCACAAGCTTCTCCTCTTACTGTTGCTGCAGGTGATTTGAAGATCAACCACCATACTCTACCTTGTAGCTTTTGATTAAAACCACACACAAGCGTACACATTTGCCAAATATACTCATATGAACATACACCATTCAAGACACATGGAGCAATATTGCAAATAAGCATTTTCTATCTTTATTCATTGAAGAAAATATAGAAATTTACAGTTGCTTAGCTTCTAAAATACAGAAAATGAGAGAGGGCGGGGTCGTGCCAATCTATTTTCAACCTGGCTTTGCTGCATATTCACATTCGCCTATGAAAAAATAAAATGTTTCCTCTGTGGTACTAGCTCCTCTATGCTCTTCAGTCTTTTTATGCACACCTCTACAAAATCTTCCACATAACCTCCCTCCTTTTGTTCCTTCGTACCCCCCACCGCTCTCTATTGTTGCGTACACATGCCCTCCAATATTTCTTTTCAAAAATCCACCTTTATTCTAAATTTTCTTTTTCTTCTTACTTCTGCTGGCACACTCTCCACATAGGCCTGAACCAATTCCTCACACCATACTTCTTACTATCTTTCACTCTATCTTCTTCCTTCTCTCCTACTACGCAACCTCCTATTTTAGCTTTCTTCTTTTCTTGCCCTCTTTTTTCTTTCTGCTGCACTCACACACTCACCCCCAAAATCTCTAAAAATCTCAACTAAATTTTTTTTATGAGCCCCAAAATGGGTGCTTTCAATGTCTCACACCACAAACTTTTCCTGTAACTCTCCCACTCAAACCTTTAGTCTGAGCGGCCATAACGACCATAGTAAATTCAAGAAGCAGACAAACAAATTTGAATTCACCCAACCTTTGTACTCGCTGGAACAATATTAATGTGTTGGAATGGATGAAGCAATCTCAGCCCAAATAGGTGGTAAAGTCAAATTTTGAGAAACAATCCAAGAAGAAATAAATGCAGTTGGCTGTCCTCCACGATGTCCTTGCATCAACAAATCTAAAATATGCGCTGAGATCAAAAACTTTCTTCTGCAGAACATGCAAATTCATTCCAGAAGATGATAAATCGATTACATTTAAGGGTACTTATTGACCATAGGTTTCTTAAGATAGCAGAGAAGGAGATGACATACGAGGCAAGCAAATCTAACTGGCTGAGTTATGTCCTTAATCATCCCTAACTAATTCCCAATGCACTCTAACTATTCATTTATTCTTTAACGAACTCCAACTAGCTTTGGCTAACTAACTCTGATTCTATTTTATGTAGAATGGTGATAAAAAGACTTAAGTGAGAAGTTATTTGCATAGTGCTTTGTAATCATTCGAAATATTTTAATATTATTATTTTTCAGTGTTGTTGGTACTATTATGATTTAATATCTATGGGCATTTCCCTTTTCTAATAGACAACCACCTTAGCCAACACCAATGCTGGTAATCTTTTGTCTAATTTCAATACTAGAAGCAACAAAGGAGATACCTCAAGAAGAAGAACATAGAAAATAGGAAAACAACAAGAATAGAGGAATAAACATATATTAGGAATGTCTAACAACCCAGATTTTATTCAAAAACACAATTTGTTCACAAATTCTAGAAGGAAGAATTGCACATAGTTAGCAACCTTCTATTTATAAAATTAGGTGGAGCTAGTGAGAACTACTCTATACTATGCTTTTGTTACTAGTTGTGAGATTTAATTGTGCATGTTCATTTTTATATTGAAAATAAGCATTTTCTATCTTTATTAGTATTGAAGAAAATATAGTAATTTACAATTTCTTAGCTTCCAAAATATAGAAAATGAGAGGGGGCGCGGTCTCCCAAACTATTTTCAACCTCACTTTTTTTGTAGATTCACATTCACTCATTAAAAAATAAAATGTTTCCTCTTTGATATAGCTCCTCTATGCTCTTTAGTCTTCTTTAGTGTAACATCACCCCATATAATACATAAATATCATAATAAATAGATATATGAATTACAACAATGCACTCATTAGATCATGATTTACGTCAACACATGACCATCAATCATAAGGATATTAAACAAAGTAATTCTTATTTCATTGACTCCATACAAGTGATACACTATGAGATCAATAATTACATAATGGATCCCTAAAATAGTAATGTCATAATATCTTAACTCATCAATGATTACACTAGTAATCCAATAAGGTAAGCATAACTCATATTCAATAATATAATAAGGCTAGACAAACCTGCCCACATATTGCTCTACTTGATTAATTAATCTAGTGCCTTATCATACTGCAAATCTTAAGAATTTACAAACACAAAGATGGACCCATCCTAGGGGTTAGACCTATGCCTCGGGGGCTCATACGAAATGGCCTTGCCTATGTATCGAGATCAAAGGCTTCCTAGTTCGTCAACACAGTCCTTCTTTAGGATACACAATGTTTTTTAAACAAACTAGTCTTCAACACATAACAAAGTATGCAGTTATGATTGATTCCAAGCTTTGGTAATCACTTCTTTTCCATAGGAAAACAACCTACATTCTCTAAGTTTTCAAAGGCACTGGCAATAATCATCCCTTAGAAATCAAACAAATAGAATGTACTAAGTACATTAAATCTCAATACATATAGGTTATAAAAGGCACAAGATTCTATGTTATAGAACAATGACAAACAATTCCCACCACATAAGAATGTCCCATCATCTCACTATGATATCTTGACATTCAACAAGTTTAAGACCATCCTATTATCTCATCATGATATCTCGACACTCAATAGGATGGATAAAATATATCAAGTGGACAAATTCCAAAATCCACATCCTAGGCATAATATCATGAGGACAATCACTACCAAGCATTTGGTCTTATTAATGTATTTTGGACATACTGAGGGGGTTAATTTTTAACTCACCGATCTAGGGTCTTTACATAATATTATAGTTCACATGAGGCAATACACCATCAAACTCTTCAAAAATAATGTAATATTTCCTCTCTTTGTTCTTGTATTGTTCAGATGCAAGGAAGATATAAAACATAAGAACTCACCACCTCTACTTAGGTTTAAATCCCATCCAAGTCATTAGACAAAGAGTAAAATTACTCTTGCCTAAATCATGTTCTAATCATCACATATAATTATCTTAACCATAATGATAGCAAAGACATCATTATCTATGCTTTCCATCTCACCTAAAATGACAAGAGAATATACACACTCCATTCTACGTCCATAGTAGAGAAGACCTTAAATTCTCGGAGATAATACTACAACTGCTACCATACATACTATATTACAATAGTTGTTAAAGATTATAATTAGCACACTCATATCAAGTCAATACACTTCTTTCTAGGATACAAATTGGCATTCAATGCTAGTCAAGAAGGAACAACAACATTAAAGTACTCAAGTTCTTAAAATCAACCCTATCAAACAATGATAATCCTATCCTATGATTGAGCACTAAAATATATCAATGTTTGCAGGTAAGTATTTTCATCAAACCACATCATAAAAAGGTCAAGTCATTTTCTTAACTTCTTCCTATATGTTAAATATCAAAAAATAAGGAAGGAAATATAAACTTCTACTTAAGTTCTTCCAATGTTTGACTATGTAGCAATCTAGCATAAATGGTCCCTTAACTAAGGTTTAAGATATAACATATTTTTGAATTAGCAAATTAAAAATTCCATATTACCCCAATCCACTCTCTCGGAAGAAGAATCATTCAAATCTTGCAAACGTATGATATTACTTTATAGCCCTATTCATATTACAATAAGATTATGCACTCCTAGAAACTAATCACAACTTGATCAATAACGAAGGCAACTCATAGGGTAAAAGACATGATTACTTAACATGCATAGAAACTTGTTAAGTAGCTAAATATCTGTCATATATATATATATATATATATATATAACACAAAATCTAAGTTGTGAAGCAACAAGATTTCTTCTTGTAACACCATAGAATTTTGGATGTGAGGCAACATCCAAGATTCAATTGAGATTCTTCTCGTGATTAAAATAATTCTTCTGATTACAAGTGACAAGAAAGGCGTCCAACACAAAGAAACTCATAGATTAAATTTTGTCTCAATGTCTAAATCAAGATTGAAGCTCTGTAATCAGAACGAAATTAAGACTTGTACTTATCAACAAATGTCGAATCAGAAATGTAAGCAATCATAAAATGCAACACATAAGACAATGAACATGATGTTTACCCTTGGAAAACCCTCCTACTCGAGGGAGAAAGCCCAACAAATAATATGTTCTTATATATCATAATAAAAGGAGTAGAAATCTACTTACAGAATTAGGCCTTAAACACAAGGCTGAGTATATACAATGAATGGAGGCACTTCTCTTTGATACAAATAAATATGTTTCCCCTTGAAATTTGGTCTTCTGCTAATGGAATGGTAAAATTCTGCTACAGGTGTGAATGAAGTGATTGAATTGATGATCAAATGACATGTCTTCACCTTGTATATATACAAATCAAGGCGTCTCTTCATATGCGACTCTTCATATGTGTCACTTCATATGTGTCGGCCTCATGTGACTTTTTATTTTAAATTTTGGAGAGGGATATCTCCCACCACTAAAATGTCAACACTCCCTCTTAGCTAGGGAGGTATCCTTCCAGATATTCATTTCATGGAGTCTCTCAACATGACATCCATAATGGCTCCACCCATTTGTGAAATTGTTCATCACGGAGTTTCTCAACGTGATATCGTCATGGAGTCACTCAACATGATGTCCACCATGGCTACTCCCATGTGTGGAATAAAACATGTGCACAAGTGCCCATCATAGAGTCCGTCAACATGATGTCGTCATGGAGTCTCTCAACATGACGTCCACCATGGCTACTCCCATGTGTGGAAAAAACACAAGTACAAAGGACTCATCACGGAGTCTCTCAACATGATGTTGTCATGGAGTCTCTCAACATGACATGCTATCTCAGTCTCAGAGATGAATAAGGGCTCGCACCTCATATTTCTCTGTCTCAGAGAAATATACACTACAAGGGCTTTCACCTCATATTTCTCCCGCTTAGAGAAATATACACTACAAGGACTTTCACCTCATATTTCTTCGTCTCAGAGAAATATACACTGCAAGGAACCTTCATGATGATGTGACTCCCTCTAAAGCTCCAAGTACTAACATCAACCTCCTGACCTCCTCATCCAAGGTTGCCTCTGTAGGTTTGTCAGACTCCCTCTGAATGTTAATTCGTCCTCTTCGAAGAAACTGATCAACTTTAGAATAAGAAACCTTCTGAATTGAATTTAGAGCTTGCCTCCCTCTTAGATGTCCCCATGGCAATTTCTGCAGTAGAAACAAGTTGTGTAGACCTCATTTTGTAATCTCGAGGAAACTGACCATACTTGTCACACCTGAAACATCGAATGTGAGAGAGATCCTTCTTCTTCAGTTTTGGGGCAGAATCTGATTCTCTATCTCTATTCCTCTTTCTTCCTTTGCCTCTTTCTCTAGAAGTATGAGTAGCAAGAACTTGATTTTCTACATCATGATAGTTTCGCTCAATTCCTCTTGCTGCCAACCTGTACTCTTCTTGAATACAATCAGCTCGAAGACGATCAAACTTTGGAAACTTAGATCTCCCACTAATGTATTTGATAAAGGGCTCCCAAGATAGGCGAAGACCATTTAGTGCCGACATAACAAGATCTCTATCTGCAATTATTTCCGCAATAGCGCTCAACTGATCTCTTAAATCAACGATCTTCATAAAGAATGAGATAATTGAATCTTCTTTATTCATTTTTACATGGTGAAGCTGTTGTCTCAAAGCAAGGGCTCTGCGAGTATTGTTGATCTCATACAATCCTTTTAGAGTATCAAACATTTCTTTAGCTGACTTCAACTTGGAGATGATCGGTCCTAGGTGATTCAACAAAGAGTCTATCATGATCTTTCTAGCCTTCATGCCCTTTTTCTTCCACTAGATTTTCTCTGTATCATCGGAAGGCTCAGGTGTATTACTTTCCATGAAATCAAGAAGATCATTCTCCTCTAATGCAATGAGTACCCTGGGTTTCCAAGAGTTGAAGTTTGAGGCTCCATCAAGCCTATCTTCTACCTTGACACCATTCACCACCTTCTTTTTCTGCACAAATTCTCCTTCAAAGATATGCCCTTAGGTCTGAAATAATTTGCAACCTTAGATCTGTAATATTTTGCCTTCAAGATCTACCCTAGATGAGAAGTTGACTTGATTGCTCAAAAAAATCTGATCAGATCTTTTCCTAGACCCACTCTGATACCATGTTAGTTTTAGAATCAAAACTATAAACAATTAGAAAATGCAACACATAAGACAATGAACATGATGTTTACCCTGGGAAACCCCATCATAGACTCTGTCAACATGATGTCGTCATGGAGTCTCTCAACATGACGTCCACCATGGCTACTCCCATGTGTGGAAAAAACACAAGTACAAAGGATTCATCATGGAGTTTCTCAACGTGATATTGTCATGGAGTCTCTCAACATGACGTCCCATCTCAGTCTCAGAGATGAACAAGGGCTCACACCTCATATTTCTCTGTCTCAAAGAAATATACACTATAAGGGCTTTCACCTCATATTTCTCCCTCTTAGATAAATATACACTACAAGGGCTTACACCTCACATTTCTCCGTCTCAGAGAAATATACACTGCAAGGAACCTTCATGATGATGTGACTCCCTCTTAAGCTCCAAGTACTAACATCAACCTCTTGACCTCCTCATCCAAGGTTGCCTCTATAGGTTTGTCAAACTCACTCTAAATGTTAAATCCTCCTCTTCAAAGAAACTGATTAACTCTAGAATAAGAAACCTTCTGAATCGACTTTAGAGCTTGGCTCCATTTGAGATGTCCCCATGGCAATTTCCATAGTAGAAACAAGTTGTGTAGACCTTAATTTGCAATCTCAAGAAAAGTGACCATACTTGTCACACCTAAAACACTGAATGTGAGAGAGATCCTTCTTCTTCTTCGGTTCTGGGGCAGAATCTGATTCTCTATCTCTATTCCTCTTTCTTCCTTTGCCTCTTTCTCTAGAAGTATGAGTAGTAAGAACTTGATTTTCTACATAATGATAGTTTCGTTCAATTCCTCTTGTTGCCAACCTGGACTCTTCTTGAATACAATCAGCTTGAAGATGATCAAACTTTGGTAACTTAGATCTCCCACTGATGTATTCGATAAAGGGCACCCAAGATTGGGGAAGACCATTTAGTGCCAACATAACAAGATCTCTATCTGCAATTATGTCCCCAATAGCACTCAACTGATCTCTTAAATCAGTGATCTTCATAAAGAATGACATAACTGAATCTTGTTTATCCATTTTTACATGGTGAAGTTGTTGTCTCAAAGCAAGGGCTCTACTGGTATTGTTGATTTCATACAATCCTTTTAGAGTATCAAACATTTCTTTAGCTGACTTCAACTTGGAGATGATTGGTACTAGGTGATTCAACACAGAGTCTATCATGATCTTTCTAGCCTTCGTGCCCTTTTTCTTCCACTGGATTTTCTCAGTATCATCAGAAGGCTCGAGCATATTACTTTCCATGAATTCAAGAAGATCATTCTCCTCTAATGCAATGAGTACCCTGGGTTTCCAAGAGTTGAAGTTTGAGGCTCCATCAAGCCTATCTTCTACCTTGACACCATTCACCACCTTCCTGTTCTGCACAAATTCTCCTTCAAAGATCTACCCTTAGGTCTGAAATAATTTGCAACCTTAGATCTGCAATATTTTTCCTTCAAGATTTGCCCTAGATAAGAAGTCGACTTGATTACTTAAACAAATCTGATCAGATCTTTTCTTAGACCCGCTCTGATACCATATTAGTTTTAAGATAAAAAATGTAAGCAATCAGAAAATGCAACACATAAGACAATGAACACGATGTTTATGCAGGGAAAACTCTCCTACTCGAGGCAAAAAAACCTAGCAAATAATCTCTTCTTATATATCAGAATAAAAGGTGCAGAAATCTGCTTATAGAATCAGGCCTTACACAAGGCTAAGTATATACAAAGAATGGAGACACTTCTCTTTGATACAAATAAATATGCTTACCCTTGAAATCTGGTCTACTGCTAATGGAATGGCAAAATTCTACTGCAGGTACAAATGAAGTGATTGAATTGATGATCAAATGACATGTCTTCACCTTGTATATTTACAAATCAAGGCATCTCTTCATATGTGACTCTTCATATGCGTTGGCCTCATGTGACTTTTCATTTTAAATTTGGGAGAAGGATATCTCCCGGCTCTAAAACGTCAACATATTTATACATAAATAAAACTTGGAAATATATAAATACATGGTTTAAAATAATACATTACATAACAATATATTAAACAAACTAGGGTGCCAAAATTTAGTAATGTGATCATAGATACTAAATGATAATAGTACCAATTACACTGATGAATAATAATATTAAAATATTTAGGATGATTACAAAGTAATATGCATTTACATATAACTTCTCAAAATATCTTTATAGAAAATTAACTAAACTCAGTAACTAACACAAAACTAAATAAATATTGTAATTACTAATACAAAGTCACTACACTAACTGTATTACAAAATATAAACTTTAATTTCCAAACATTATCAACACACTTTGTCTTCTATTTTCGTGCCTCTCAATGATCTCTAAGAGATCTTGCCATGTTTCCTCTCCTCTTTATCTGATATTTTTTAGAGGTTGATTGACATTCTCTACTCCATTTTCAACTACACAAAATATCACTCCCATCCAATAATTTCAAAATATCACTCCCATCCAATAATTTTTTTATTTGCTAGCAGACTCTATCAATAGTGACCCAATATATAGGATTAAGAAAAAAATGGTCTTATATAATAGAAAATCATACCTATTTAGATAGTGGGAGATCTCAAAACTTTATTACATTCAGAAAATAAAGAAGATAAACAATCTATTAAAAGTATGGTGGCTAAACCAAAAGATATAATACACAAATAGAAAAAATTTAAAAGACCAGAATGATATACCTGCATTATTATTGTTAACTTGAATATTTTGGATGTAAAAAGAAATAATCACCAATTAATATTCAATTAGCTAATCATTGTTTTGAATAGAATGTTGCAGTAATACCTTAATTGTGCATAGAATTAACTTTTTCTTTTGTATAAAAACAAACAATTAGAATAGAAACAATACAAAGACACGACATGAATAAGCTAATAGGAGGTATGAAGTATATTTTAACCTCCTACTAACTGAACCCATCAATCTATTTGGGTTAGTCAAATCCAATTTGTTTGCCATTGGATACCTTTACAACTATGTAGAATGTCGATTCATTTCTGGATCCTTTTTCATCATTTATAGAATGGTAGTGTTTATTTATCTATTCAAGTAACTAGTAATCCTAATAAAATTTTATTCCAAAGAGTTTAAAGGATAAGTATTTTAGAATCAATACATTGATTATTTATTATAAAACTTAGTCCCACATGTAAACATTAATTCCAATAAACCAACTTAATCTATTTTCTAGTTCAACACACAAACATTTAGTATAATGCACAAACTCTTTACAAGAAACAACTGTATTCTTCAGAATAAATAGGCTTCTCAAATTCCTAAAAGAAAATAGTCACAATTCTAAATCCAAAAAGTTATCCTAAAAGGACATAGGACATTACATGATTGTCATAGTTTAATAGGAGAGTTGATGATATGAAGAGACTTGTAGAAGGAAATATTATTGGCCCAATAAATTAAGAGTATTGGAAACATTTAGCTTTTACGAGCCACATTCCTATGGGGCAAGCAACTTTTGAAAACGTAGTGTGAGTGATGATTCAAAGTTATAATCATCACATCTATTGGCTAGCTACTTTTTAATATAAGGGTTTAAGTATTTTGTATTAAGTAAATTTAGGTTAATTAAACAAATTTACATTTAAATATAAATAATTAAATTTGTTAAAGTTAATTATTGTTATAAATATAAGATATTGAAACTAAATAAAATTAAAAATGATATATAATTATATTTTGATGATGAAGATGTGTTCTAAAATGAATTATCATTATTTTAGACATATATTTTATATACATTTGGAGGAAGACCAAAAAAATTGAAAATTGTTTCTCAATTGTTTTGCATCACTTATACAATATGAAACTTGATTTCTAGACCACAAACCTGATTTTTTTGTCCATCCAAACTTGTGTCAAGCATGGATTTGATCTGATAACATGTAAACTATTGAATCCTACTCACACTAATCTGGGATATGTGAATACTTGAAATGATTGGTAGTGATAAACAAATTTAAGTAATTTGTTAGATTTCAAGGTTCATGCTTCTTTAGGTTAGATCCATGGATGGATTAGCTTAATGACTAAGAGTGTAGATTTAAAGATAGTAGGCAAGCATGCAACATACTTAAGATGATATCACAAATAAACAAATACAAAATAGATCATCCTTTAAGCTAGCTTTATGGCTAAGAGTCTAGATTTAAAGTTAGTAGGAAAGAATGCAACATACTTTAGATGCTATCAAAAATAAAGAAATACAAAATAGATCATCCTTTCAGCTCTTATATGTACATGTTCTTCTCACATTGCTAGGTGTTCTCGAACATGATTTCAAATGAATAAACTAGTGTCTTCAAATAAAACAACTTTGCACACAAATCACATAGTATGTGCTTGGTCAGCTCATAATAGATAGTGTAATGGTTAGAAAGGGGGAATTCAGATTTTAAAACTTGAAAGTTCTGGAATAAAATTTATGACTTCAGAACTAATTTCGGTCATGTTCCCACCCATGAATCTAATTAGTTATATTTGTATGTAAATATTTTCACTAACCTAAATTTATTTAATACAAAATATTTAAACCCTTGTAATATAATCTACCTAACCAACGGATGTGAGGATTATAACCTCCAAATCATCACCCACACTAGATTTTCAAATGTTGCCTACCCCGTAGGAAAGTGGCTCATAAAAGATAAATATTCCCAATGCTCATAATTTATTGGGCTAATAATATTTCCTTCTACAAGTTTCTTCTCAACATTGGCTCTCCTATTAAACTATGCCAACCATGTAATCTCCTATGTTCTTTTTACCTATTCCTATTAAGGACAGTGACTTTTTAGATCTAGAATTATGATATTTTTTATTTAGGTATTTGAGAAGCCTATTTATTAGGAGAAATAAAATTGTTTCTTATAAAGGGTTGGTGCACTAGACTTAACATTTATGTGGGACCAGATTTTATAGTAAAAAATCCATGTGTTGAACTTGAATTAATGTTTACGTGTGGGACCGGGTTTTATAATATGTGTATTGACTCAAAAATACTTATATTTAAACTATTTGGAATAAGATTTTATCACCAGTATTAGTTACTTGAAGAGCTATATAAACATTACTATTCTGTATTCCGTTCAAGCTAACAATCTCCTGTCCAATCAACAGTTTGTCTCAATACACTATCGAATCAATTTCTTCTCCCAATACAGTGAAAAAAGATTCAGAAAGGAAAGGATATTATACATAGTTGCAAAGGTCTCCAGTGGCAGAGAAATCAGATTTAGCTAGCCCAAATTGTTTGATGGTTTCAGCAGGTTAATATATACTTCATACCTCATATTAGCTGACTCAGGTTATGTCTTTATACCTGTTACTTTCTAATTCTCTATTTTCATAAATAAGAAGAAGACGATTCTTTGCAAAATTAGGGGTTTATTCCAATATTGTATTCAAAACAATGCTTACGTAATTCAATATCAATTTGTTATTGTTTCCTTTTACGGCCAAGATAATCAAGTTAACAATAATAATGGAGGTATATCATCTTCCTCTTAATTTTTTGACTTGTTTTTTATATCTTTTGGTTTGGCCACCATTTTTTTAATAGACCGTTTATTTGCTTTGTTTTCTAAATGTAATAAAAGTGTGAGATCTCCCACCATCTAAATAGCTATGATTTTCTATTACATAAGACTATTTTTTCTTAATCCTGTATATTATGCCATTGTTGATAGAGACGGCTAACAAATTAAAAAAATTATTGAATAGAAGTGATATTTGTGTAGTTGAAAATGGAGGAGTGGAGAATGTCAATCAACCTCCCCAATATCAGATAAGGAAGAGAGGAGACATGCCCAGATTTCTTAAGGATCATCTAAGAATGGAAAGAAAACAGAAAACAAAAAGTGTTGACAATGTTTAAAATTAAAGTTTATATTTTGTAATAAAGTCACCTTCGTGAGTTTCTATTAGTAATTAAAATATTTAAATAATTTTGTGTTAGTTATTGAGTCCAATTAATTTTTTATAAAGATGTTTAACAGACAATAACCTTAATGAACACCAATGGTTGTAATCTTTTGCCTTCCCTTTTTGACCATAATCTGTGTTTTACTTGGAAAGCAGAAGTAGCGAAAGAGATGCTCAAGAAAAAGAACATGGTAAAATAGGGAAACAATAATAATAGAGGCATAAACATCTGCGAGGAATGCCTGGCAACCAAGATTTTGTTTAAAAACAGAATTCTACCTAAATATAGGGTTTTCACTCTGTAAGTTATTCCAATTTGCAAAGTTAGTTTGTTACTGGTGTTTTGTTACTCTGGAGATTATTCTTACTGCTATATCAACATATAACTTAAGCACTTTTGAAAACTCTTTGACATTTGTATTTGCAAATTATAGTCACTATTAGCAAGCAAGACCTGAATGGAAACCAGCATTTGGGATATAGATTTTAAGTGTCTTGGTATTTGCAAACTTGGCCATAATTATGCCCATGGGTTGGTTCATGGTGCCTCTTTAGCAGAATACAACCATCAGATGAGATGGCTAAAACTGTAGATTAGAAAATCGCATATATGTAATTATTACTTTTTATGTATGCATAGAATACAACCATGAGATGAGATGGCTGAAACAGTAGATTAGAAAATGGCATACGTGTAGTTGTTACTTTTTATATATGCATTCCTCCCATGTATTATACCACTAAACAATTATAACTAAAGAGGTACTCCCTAAAAAACACTCTATATTACTAACAAAAATGGAGATAAAATTACAAGAATAATGCACGTATTCCCACTAAAAATAATAATTGAATAATAATTTATCCATTTGAGAATTTCCCTCATCCACGATTATATGGATTTTCTTCTTGATTTCGGTTCATCAGACAAATGGCTGAATAAAACGTAGACAACACATGCATGGAAATGAATTCACTCTCATTTTTACCACAACGCGTCGAAAAGACTAACTACGTTTGAGTACCATAAGTCGCCTCAGTGAATTATTAAATGTAATACGCCCTTGTCTAACGTGATATCTAGCTCGAGCCTCACTGATGAAAACAGGAAAAGAACAAAAATCCCAGCTAAATGATAATTTCAAATTTAAAAATGAACAAAGGATTTCTGGGAACTCGCACATCTGTACAGTGGGGATGGGTTTGTGAAAAGAAAACCGATATAATTGCAGACAAGATGTAAATGGTAGATAGTGACAGCAATTTCAAATCCTCATTGTCATGCCGGACCATTGCTGGCGTCCTGCATTCCCCCTACTTTTATGTAGTCTGGATTGAATTTTGTTTATGCTAAATTGAGCTAGTTGATTTTTTTTCTTATGAAAACAAATCATTCTGTGAGGGAAAATAATGTAATTGTTGATTCAAACGCAATTCATGATAAAAGCAAATACTCAAGAAAAATAATGATTATAAGATTCAGAAACCAAGTGAAGAACTCAAGTCAACCAGTCCAATTTAGCAAAAGCAATATCAAATCTACACACTACATAAAAATAAGGGGAATGTAAGAGGCCAGCAACCAATTGAATGTAAAACCAAAATTCAATCCACATGCTACATAAAAGTAATTGAATGCAATTCATGATAGAAACAAATACAAAAGAAAAACAATGATTACAAGATTCAGAAACAAAGTGAAGAACTCTCCCAAATTGATTAAGTTTTAGTTGATAGGGAGAAATAGGTTGGTAATGAACTGCTCTTCATCAGAATTAATCTAAAAACCTGATTGTAAGTATGTTGCCAAGTATCTAAAGCAAAATTATGAAACATGAGCACTCAACAAGTTTCATTGTGCAATCTATATTCGCCTATTTAAGGTCTCATTATGTGAACGGCTCTTCTCTTTCTTAACATGACAGAGGCCAAACTCCTGGACTTGGAAGAAAAAAGAACTGATTTATGGAACAATATTGGGCCTACCAAGAAAGAAATCCTTGTTCTAACTGCCCATTTGAAGAGGACTACCTACTCCATCAACCCATTGATAGCCCCTGATCACAATACCTTGTAACAGGCTCTTATCTATATTGGAAATGATACTTTAACCTGTTTTATAGCCACTTAGATTTACAGAACCCCAATTTGAAACTTTTGAAGTAAAAATGATGGCACCACTCCCCAGTGACACCTTTTTTCTCCCCTACTCCAGGTACTTTCGAAGCAGCTCAATTGTAATGACCCTATCGGTTGACATTGAGAGTTGAAGGAGAGTAGATGGCATAGAGTATGTGACTGGCAAATGTTGGTGAAAACGTTAAATGTAACCAGAAAATATCTATGTAGTAGGTGAATATGTTTATGGCAGTGAGGAAAATATCTGGCGGTGGGTGAACAAATTTACGGGGCTTTGACCTATCTTGTGGGAGAGAATTTTATTCTTTTTACACATGAAGGGACCTGTTCTAGATTTTGGGGAAAAAAAATGGAGAGGCAGCTATGGTTTCTAGACTCGAGAGAGAAGGAGCACCGGAACTTCACTCTATTCCCTGCAATTTTTATCATTTCTGGGTAAGTTTGGCACTCTCTCTGCAAATCTATGGTATTCGGGGCAGTTTTATATCTGGTTTTATGCTCACAAATGTCCACTCTGTGCCTCTATTGATGGAAGTCTTTACCCTATTTCTAAGCTCTTATTTGTAGTTCTGATAGAGCGAATGCTTGTAAGTTTAGGAGGGTAGCTTTATGCCTGTCAATGGCACTTGTAACTTAAACTTCTAATAAAAAATTTCCCTTCTGATTATATTTTAATGGACGTCTATACCTTGCAGTCGATGTGCATTGTCTATGCTTCCACATATTGCTTGTTCTTCCAGGATAGTCGCAGCTACCAGATCTGGCAAAATTCCTCTATCCTCATGTTTTGACGGATGTCCATACCCTGTCCCAAAGCCCCATTTTGGCACGGGCAGTGAGGATGCTGGCTAAGGTTGAGGAGTCTAGCTTTACAGCCGTTGGTTGCATTTGTTTAAAGTTTCTAAAGCTGTTTCAACAAATCCTTTTTGTGCTTAACCTACAATCATTGAATTCCTTGAGATGACACTGTTTTGAGGCATTTTGTCAAACAGGTCACGTGCCTTGTCTATGATTCCACGTTGTGCATATATGTCTATCGGGTAGCTGCAATTATAGCATCTAATAAAAATTACCCTTTCGTTAGGCTCTGTTGGACATCCATACCCTATTCCATAACTCCAATCTTGACAAAGATAGCGTGGATGCTGGCAGAGGTTAGGGATTTGGCTTTACGCCCATTAGTGATATTTGCTTGAAGGTTTCTAAAGCCTATTCAACAAATCTGTTTTGTGCATATCATGAAATCATTTCAGTCTATGAGACCACACTTTGTTTAGACATTTTGTCAAACAGTTCATGTGCCCTCTATATGCTTCCATTTTAGCATAGGTAGAGAGGCCACAGGCAGAGGTTGTGTTTTCTAGATTTACACCTCCCAATAGTGTTTGCTTGATAGTTTCTAAAGATTTTTCAACAAATCCATGTTGTGTGTTTCCTGTAATCATTGCTATCCGTGAGACAACATTTTCTGGGCATGATAATCTCAAGGAGGATGATGTTGAATTTCAACTAAGAGTCATGTTAAAATGTAGTTTGACTCTCTATTTATCCTAATAGTTCTATGCTACATGATAATGGTCACATTGTGTCTATGTAAACAAAGCAAATTTCTTATTGATAAGTAATCAACTTAGCCGATGTGTTAATGAGATGAGCCATTTTGAGTATTAATTATCTGGATGCCCTTGGATGGAAATGAGCATTTAGGATAGTGTTGCTAAATTGGGAACTTGGTTGTATTTCCCTACATAAATTAAGCATTATTAATTTTTGGGAATCATTAGAAGGAACCATGTTGAGGTATGAAATAATTATCTAGGAATTTGGAGTTTTGTTATTGATCAATAAACTTTATGGGTTATGGATTTGTTTGGAATGGGTATTGGTATATATTGATCTATTTCATTTTTGTCCTTAACCCTTCTTTGGTTTCCCTCCTATAGTATTCTTTCTATTTCATTTGCATGATGAAAGTTAATTAAGTGATTATGAAATCCTAGAGATAGGCACCTGTGTGTATATTTTTTGAAAGATTCCTCCTAGGGTATGCTTGATCTCAGTGTTGGTATTGGTCTTGTAATTGTGCCTTTGTTCACTTTATCCTTAAGTGAAATTCAGTAAAGACTAACAATGGAATGCTTCCCTTCCTCATACCCTCTTGGGAAGCTTAGATGCTTGCCTATACAAGGGGGATGGAGAGGTAATGTCCTACCCTCATCTTGGAGCTATTATTTTCTCCCTTTGGTGATCCTTTGCCCTCTTCATCGATGCTTTAGTCTTTGTTGTAAGATCGTTCTTTTACTGGAATTGCCCTGCATTCACTATTGTGGCCATATTGTGGTGATTTGCTTGTAATACCCCCTAGTGTGGGTCTTCATGTGCTTGTTCGACACTTTTGTTTGCATGTTGAGCCTTTTGGTTTTGGGTGTAGTCGTTAGGGTAGGCACGGAAGTAGTTCCCAATGTGGCATTGAGCAAGAGGGCTTACTTGAAGGCCCATTGGAGGAAGCATGATTTATGTGTTTGGTGTAAGGCTTGTATCTATGAGTTGAGTACATTTGTTAGCTACTTCCTTCTCGCTGCCCCTATCTTCTCACCTTCCCTATCTGAGTAGTGCTTTATTGGCATGATTATCAGGTGCCCTATTTATTCCCTTCGTGAATCATGTACTTGGATGTGTTCACGTGAACTCTATGTCTTGTGGTGTTCCTTTGGGTATTGTGTTTATGAGTCTTCCTATTCCTACCACTGTCATGTTTTAGTTTGGGCCTTGTGACTACCTCTAAGCACGATGGGGTGGTCTCTTATGAGTCCACATGGTTGGGAGGTGTTTCCACTGCCATTGGGGACCAGTGTACAAGTTTTGGAGCACTAGCTTGGAGATGTTCTCTTTCTTCTTGTTACTTTATCAGTCATGTACCCATTCAGTTATTGTATCATTCATGGCTATGCCATTGTCCTTGTTTATTCCTTTATGTAATTTTGTACTCTCTTGCGAGAGATGATGTAAATTATAGTAATGAGAAGATATGTGATGTTGCCTCTTATTTGACATACAGATTTTAGTGTGAGTATCAGATCTGCTTGTAATATGGTGTTTATGGATTCATGTTTATATTTGGAAATGGGATTAGGAACATTTGAATTGGTGTTTAAAAAGGAATGTAGTTTATTAATGTTTCTCTGGAGAGTGATTTAGTCCTCTCCTATGCATTGTGCATTTGGCCATACTTGGCCATGAACGTTGTCGACATATCGAATTGACAACCATCTTATGTGTATGTTATCACTTCATGTCAAAAAAATTATCTTGTCCTCTTTTGGCCCTTACCCTTCGAGGTTCGCGAGGCAGGATGTTACATCAATGCTAATTCTTCGGCCCATGCCCATGTTAACAATGATTGTAGGCAACTGAAATAGTCAATGTTCTTTGCTGCAAGTTATTTTTGCTCACAAGCTTCTCCTCTTACTGTTGCTGCAGGTGATTTGAAGATCAACCACCACACTCTACCTTGTAGCTGCTGATTAAAACCACACACACAAGCATACACATTTGCCAAATATACTCATATGAACATACACCATTCAAGACACATGGAGCAATATTGCAAATAAGCATTTTCTATATTTATTCATATTGAAGAAAATATAGAAATTTATAGTTGCTTAGCTTTTAAAATACAAAAAATGAGGGCGGGGTCATGCCAATCTATTTTCAACCTGGCTTTGCTGCATATTCACATTCGCCTATCAAAAAATAAAATCATTCCTTTGTGGTACTAGCTCCTGTATGCTCTTCAGTCTTTTTATGCACACCTCTACCAAATCTTCCACATAACCTCCCTCCTTTTGTTCCTTCGTACCCCTCACCGCTCTTTGTTGTTGTGTGCACATGCCCTCCAATATTTCTTTTCAAAAATCCACCTTTATTCTAAATTTTCTTTTTCTTCTTACTTCTGTTGGCACACTCTCCACATAGGCCTGAACCAATTCCTCACACCACACTTCTTACTATCTTTCACTCTATCTTCTTCCTTCTCTCCTACTACGAAACCTCCTATTTTAGCTTTCTTCTTTTCTTGCCCTCTTTTTTCTTTCTGCTGCACTCACACACTCACCCCAAAATCTCTAAAAATCTCAACTAAATTTTTTTTATGAGCCCCAAAATGGGTGCTTTCAATGTCTCATACCACAAACTTTTCTTGTAACTCTCCCACTCAAACCTTTAGTCTGAGTGGCCATAACGACCATAGTAAATTCAAGAAGTAGACAAACAAGTTTGAATTCACCCAACCTTTGTACTCACTGGAACAATATTAATGTGTTAGCAATGGATGAAGCAATCTCAGCCCAAATAGGTGGCAAAGTCAAACTTTGAGAAACAATCCAAGAAGAAATAAATGTAGTTGGCTGTCCTCCACGATGTCCTTGCATCAACAAATCTAAAATATGCACTGAGATCAAAAACTTTCTTCTATAGAACATGCAAATTCATTCCAGAAGATGATAAATCGATTGCATTTAAGGGTACTTATTGACCATAGGTTTCTTAAGATAGCAGAGAACAAGATTACATATGAGGCAAGCAAATCTAACTAGCTGAGTTATGTCCTTAATCATCCCTAACTAATTCCCAATGCACTCTAACTATTCATTTATTCTTTAACCAACTCAAACTAGCTTTGACTAACTAACTCTAATTCTATTTTAGGTAGAATGGTGATAAAAGGACTTAAGTGAGAAGTTATTTGGATAGTGCTTTGTAATCATTCGAAATATTTTAATATTATTATTTTTCAGTGTTGTTGTTACTATTATGATTTAATATCTATGAGCATTTCCCTTTTCTAATAGACAACCATCTTAGCCAACACCAATGCTGGTAATCTTTTGTCTTCCCTTATTAATGATAATTTCAATACTAGAAGCAACAAAGGAGATACCTCAAGAAGAAGAACATAGAAAAATAGGAAAACAACAAGAATAGAGGAATAAACATATATTAGGACCGTCTAACAACCCAGATTTTATTTAAAAACACAATTTGTTCACAAATTCTAGAAGGAAGAATTGCACATAGTTAGCAACCTTCTATTTATAAAATTAGGTGGAGCTAGTGAGAACTACTCTGATGCTAAATTATAATTTAAAACCTAATTTCATATGCTAGACAATGATTTGATACGTACATGTGACTAGAAATCTTTTCAAAGTTAAAGATTTGATTTGACATAGATAAGCTAGTAGCTAAATGTTATTCAAAAAACCTAACGATATGTCTTGTTATTGCTCAAATAATATCCAACTTCAACACTTTTGTTACTAGTTGTGAGATTTAATTGTGCATGTTCATTTTTATATTAAAAATAAGTATTTTCTATCTTCATTTGTATTGAAGAAAATATAGTAATTTACAGTTTCTTAGCTTTCAAAATATAGAAAATGAGAGGGGGCGGGGTCTCCCGAACTATTTTCAACCTCACTTTTTTTGTAGATTCACATTCACCCATTAAAAAATAAAATGTTTCCTCTTTGATAGAGCTCCTCTATGCTCTTTAGTCTTCTTTAGTGTAACATCACCCCATATAATACACAAATATCATAATAAATAGATATATGAATTACAACAATACACTCATTAGATCATGATTTACGTCAACACATGACCATCAATCATAAGGATATTAAACAAAGTAATTCTTCATTGACTGTAATATCTCACCCCTGTTAGGATATTTAATTCTCAGGATTTCTACCTGTCTGTTTTAGTTTGTTTTGGTTTTCTCTGATATCTTTGCAATGTTTGATACAACAATATAATGTAGCAAAATAGAAGATATTGAAATAATAACTTTCAACTCAAAATTGAACAGTACATAGGGAATACATAGGTAAAAATTCTAGATTTTTATATCAGCTTAGATACTCATTATTTTCATAGAATATTGACAACCCAGTATATGAAATATCCCCTATTATCTAAAACATCAATACCTAGAAAAATAGATAGCCAAATTAGTGAAGTATCTTACATACCCACTTTGCTGTTCACAAAATGCAAGTCTAAAAATGAAAGGTACAACAAATATGATGTTACAACTTGATCTCTTTCAACAATAGAAATGCATACAGCTGCTCTAGATACAAGTAATAACCCGCACAAGTGTTCTCTATGCATAAACTCCATCAAAGATGTAGCTATCAAAGACCCACGTCACTTTTGGGTGCTGGTACGGCCTGGGTAAAGGAACAATAGCAAATAAAACATCCAAACCCTCTCAAATCTGCAATACAATCCATCACTAATACTTTCTCTCAGCTGCAACAAAACTGCAATAAGATATGTCCTGTTATCTCCAACTCTGTCAATAATGGTATCAAACTGAAGCTCAAATATAGCCACTGAGTATGGCTGCCCAAGAGTCCCCTTGGGTGATCTTTCACACCTATGGAAGACTAAAAGTAATGGTGGTTTCCGTCACCAAGAGCCAAGGCTGGATATTTCTTCCAAACCCTCATTTGCAGAGCAAATAGAATCATAAAATGTAATATCAAGAATGAATAAATGCCCTTTTATAATTCTCAATTTGCATTTGACTTTCATTTCATTTAATTTACTTTCATTTCCCACCTTTCATTCTTTTCAATTTTGGTGCACAACTTTATAAAATTAAGTATACTTTAAAAGTCACTTATATCTCCCCTTTTAAAATGGCACTTTAACTTATATTATAAAGTATACTTTAAAATCACTTATATCCCCTTTATAATAAAGTCCCATATTAAATAAACATTAATAATTTACGGACTTTAAAATGGAGGCTCAAAACACATCAGAATCCTGAGATCTATAGACCATTGGAAAGGTCTCGCCGAAATGCTTCACATCCAACTCTGAGATTTCTGAAACAGATAGAAACCCTAACTTACTAAAAATAGTAAGTATGGCCCAAAAGTCTGAAGTCGCCTGGAAAGACATCATCGCAAACCATCTAATATCACTGAGCTCAATGCAACATCTAAGATAACCAATGGATGTCTACCAAGTCACCAAAACAATGCCAAACTAGCACTTACTATAAATAGCAGTGTTCTCTGAGGGCCAAAGAGAACAAACCCAGAAAAACCCAGAAAGATTGTCGCCATGCAAGCACTTACTATAAATAGTAAGTATGGACAAGTTGTCTGAAATCTCTCCAAAAAGTGTCATACAGCTCCATTGGATCACCTAAACACATTGGTGACATCAAAATACTCCTCTGATCAGGCTGTCACCAACCCAGAAAGTCAGCTCCAACTATGCTGCAAGAGGACCCAGAAATGCAGACATTACAGTCCACCTTCCCAAAGATTGCTTGTCCTCAAGCAATGCCAATACAACCTCTGATCAACCCACTGATCCAAAATGGAATCAAGAATGATCCCAGGGTCCCAAATCAATCTATGGACATACCCATCATATTGTCCCTGCACTACTCTGATAAAAACTATTAATCCAAAATGCCATCCAAGTGTATGATATGACTATTCAAATGGCTCTCCAAAAGAAGTGACACCAACTGCCGATGTGAACAAACAAAGAATTTTAAATCATACTTCAAACTTGATTGCTCCACATCCAAATCACAAGTGCCAATCTTGGAAGATTCTTCTTCTTCATTCTCTTCATGTGAAGTGGCTGTTATAAATGAAGGAATAGAATTACTGTCATGAATCAGAAATTCTAACCTGCTATCACATCTTATCATGCCATCCTCTAGCTCCTCAATCGCATCCTCTTCCTTGGCTCCATGTTCTCCTACAAGTGCAGATCCAAAAGGTGGTTCTAACTGAAAATCACTTGCCTCCAATTTGAATCAGACCTCTATCCCTTTGGCTGCCATGTCCTAGTATTGTGAAGGTAGGGGACTGCTGTTACACAGAAAATCAATCCTTACCTCCATGTCTCCACTCTTTTTCAACCTCCAACCAAACTTATCCCCATGCTCTTCCAATTCTTGAAGAGCCCTTTGAATGCTCCTCAAAGAATCCGTTGTATCCTTAAGCTCAAGGGTGAGCTTGTCTACCTCTTCTTCTTCTCTTTTCAAAGCATCTGAGTATATCTCACCAAGTGTGGGGAGATGATCTCTATCAGCAAGTAAGTATAGGTAGTTCGACTTCACTCCCACCAAAGCCTTCTTGAGTTTGTGCAAGTCATCAGGAGATATACCACCTTCAAAACCTTCACTTTCCCTTAGTGCCTTCCAACACAAATTTGCCATCAACTTATGAATATCATCAAAGTGTCTAATGGTTGCAATAACCTGGTCTTCATTTACCTTTAGCTATCCTATTAAATGATAGGACTCTTGAGACCTATCAACCTCATCCAAAATTTCTGATTTGAAATCAGCATCATGCAATACAAAATCAGATTTGTTTTCAGCATTCATAACCATACCGTCAATGCCACCAATGTTGTCAATGCCATCCTTCATGCATAATTGTGGAGATGAGGTTAGATTAGCACTATAGTCAAAAGGAAATTCATCCCAAATTGGATCCTCATCATACTGAGGTGCCATCACACCTAGATCCCAAGTGCTAAAAGGCTGATTGCTCTGTTCAGAAAAAATGTGCTCACTATACTCCTCATGATTAATTGGCTTTGTGAATAAATCACTCTCCTACTCCCTAGTACTGGCATCATGACTGTCACTCCCCTGCATAGGCTTGGTTTGGTTTTCAAACCAAACACCAACTATGTTAACATCTCTAAAATTGAATGTTGAGCCATCATCATCAACTGATTTGAAGGTGTCAACATAACTACTCACAATATGCCCATCATTAGGTCTTGACCCATGAGGTGTATCACACTGAAATCCAATCTCATCACCTGCTGCAACATCAGTCCCATGATTGAAAATTGCACTCTCAAATGACAATTCCTCCTCGAATGTAGCTACGATAGATGACTGATTTTTATCTTCCCCACAATCACCTGTAGGCTGGGAGTCACAAACTAGAACTTCTTCCTGCTCTAACCCTTCTTCAAGGGTAACTTTTGAATTTCTATCTTGACCATTCAAGTTCTCATGCTCTACTGGTGTGTAAACTGGAAAGGCTACCAAACAATCTTCTAATTTTTGAACATTCTTCTCTTCAATAAAAGAATCAATGCTCTCATTAACCTTTATAGCATCTTCTCTCGAACTTGATTCCCTTTGTTTATGTCTTGCAACCATCCGTAAATATAAATATGTCTCTTTCATGTTTGGTTCCCTCATCAGATTATATAGTTCTTGCATCAACTCATATATAGACTTGTCTGTAGACATCTTTTAACTCTGCTCCTAACAACTGCAATTTCTGATTATAACTAAAGAAATTGTGGCAAATGTTAGAACTTCAACAAGCTGGTAAGAAAACTAGCTCTAATACCACTGTAATAGCCCACCCCTGATAGGATATTTAATTCTCTGGATTTCTACCTGTCTGTTTTAGTTTGTTTTGGTTTTCTCTGATATCTTTGCAATGTTTGATACAACAATATAATGCAGCAAAATAGAAGATATTGCAACAATAATTTTCAACTCAAAACTGAACATTACATAGGGAATACATAGCTGAAAATTTTAGATTATTATATCAGCTTAGATACTCAGTATTTTCACAGAATATTGACAAGCCAGTTCATAAAATATCCCCTATTATTTAAAACATCAATACCCAGAAAAATAGATAGCTAAAATAGTGAAGTATCTTACATACCCACTTCGCTATTCACAAAATGCAAGTCTGAAGATGAAAGGTACAACAAATATGAAGTTACAACTTGATCTCTTTCACCAATAGAAATGCATACAGCTGCTCTAGATACAAGTAATAACCCGCACAAGTGTTCTCTATGCATAAACTCCGTCAAAGATGTAGCTATCAAAGACCCACGTCACTACTGGATGCTGGTACAGCCTGGGTAAAGGAACAGCAACAAATAAAACATCCAAACCCTCTCAAATCTGCAATACAATCCAACTTCGTCAATAATGGTACCAAACTGAAGCTCAAATATAGCCACTAAGTATGGCTGCCCAAGAGTCTCCTTGGGTGAACTTTCACACCTGCAGAAGACTGAAACTAATGGTGGTTTCCATCACCGAGAGCCAAGGTTGGATATTTCTTCCAAACTCTCATTTGCAGAGCAAATAGAATCATAAAATGTAATATCAAGAATGAATAAAATGAATTTCAAATGCCCTTTTATAATTCTCAATTTGCAGTTGACTTTCATTTTATTTAATTTACTTTCATTTCCCACCTTTCATTCTTTTCAATTTTGGTGCACAACTTTATAAAATTAAGTATACTTTAAAAGATACTTATATCTCCCCTTTTAAAATGACACTTTAACTTATATTATAAAGTATACTTTAAAATCACTTATATCCCCTTTATAATAAAGTCCCATATTAAATAAACATTAATGATTTACGGACTTTAAAACGGAGGCTCAAAACACATCGGAATCCTGAGATCTATAGACCGTTGGAAATGTCTTGCCAAAATGCTTCACATCCAACTCTGAGATTCTTGAAACAGATAGAAACCCTAACTTACTAAAAATAGTAAGTATGGTGCAAAAGTCCGAAGTCACCTAGAAAGACATCACCGCAAACCATCTGATATCACTGAGCTCAATGCAACATCTGAGATAACCAATGGATGTTTGCCAAGTCACCAAAACAATGCCAGACTAACACTTACTATAAATAGCAGTGTTCTCCAAGGGCCAAAGAGAACAAACCCAAAAAAACACAGAAAGATTGTTCCCATGCAAGCACTTACTATAAATAATAAGTACAGACAAGTTGTTCGAAATCTCTCCAAAAAGTGTCATACAGCTCCACTAGATCACCTAAACACATTGGTGACATCAAAATACTCCTCTGATGGCTATCACCAACCCAGAAAGTCAGCTCCAACTACACTACAAGAGGACCCGAAAATGGGGACATTACATTGACTCCATACAAGTGATACACTATGAGATCAATAATTACATAATGGATCCCTAAAATAGTAAGGTCATAATATCTTAACTCATCAATGATTACACTAGTAATCCAATAAGGTAAGCATAACTCATATTCAATAATATAATAAGGCTAGACAAACTTGCCCACATATTGCTCTACTTGAGTAATTAATCTAGTGCCTTATCATACTGCAGATCTTAAGAATTTACAAACACAAAGATGGACCCATCCTAGGAGCCATACCTATGCCTTGGGAGCTCATACGAAATGGCCTTGCCTACATATCGAGATCAGAGGCTTCGTAGTTCGTCAACACAATCCTTTTGTAGGATACACAATGTTTTTTAAACAAACTAGTCTTCAACACATGACAAAGTATGCACTTATGATTGATTCCAAGCTTTGGTAATAGCTTCTTTTCCATAGGAAAACAACCTACATTCTCTAAGTTTTCAAAGGCACTCTCAATAATCATCCCTTAGAAATCAAACAAATAGAATGTACTAAGTACATTAAATCTCAATACATATAGCTTATAAAAGGCACAAGATTCTGTGTTATAGAACAATGACAAACAATTCCCACCACATAAGAATGTCCCATCATCTCACTATGATATCTTGACATTCAACAAGTTTAAGACCATCCTATCATCTCATCATGATATCTCGACACTCAATAGGATGGATAAAATATATCAAGTGGACAAATTCCAAAATCTACATTCTAGGCATTATATCATGACAACAATCACTACCAAGCATTTGGTCTTATTAACGTATTATGGACATACCAAGGGGGTTAATTTTTAACTCACCGATCTGGAGTCTTTATATAATAGTATAGTTCACATGAGGCAATACACCATCAAACTCTTCAATATAATGTAATATTTCTGCTCTTTGTTCTTGTATTGTTCAGATGCAAGGAAGACATAAAACATAAGAACTCACCACCTCTACTTAGGTTTAAATCCCATCCAAGTCGTTAGATCAAGGGTAAAATTACTCTTGCCTAAATCGTGTTCAAATCATCACATATAATTATCTTAAGCATAATGATAGCAAAGACATCATTATCTATGCTTTCCATCTCACCTAAAATAACAAGAGAATATACACACTCCATTCTACGTCCATAGTAGAGAAGACCTTAAATTCTCGGAGATAATATTACAACTGCTACCATACATACTATATTACGATAGTTGTTAAAGATTATAATTAGCACACTCATATCAAGTCAATACACTTCTTTCTAGGATACGAATTGACATTCAATGCTAGTCAAGAATGAACAACAACATTAAAGTGCTCAAGTTCTTGAAATCAACCCTATCAAGCAATGATAATCATATCCTATGATTGAGCACTAAAATATATCAATGCTCGCAGGTAAGTATTTTCATGAAATCACATCATATAAAGGTCAAGTCATTTTCTTAACTTCTTCCTTTATGTTAAATATCAAACAATAAGGAAGGAAATATAAACTTCTACTTAAGTTCTTCCAATGTTTGACTATGAAGCAATCTAGCATAAATGGTCCCTTAACTAAGGTTTAAGATACAAAATATTTTTGAATTAGTAAATTAAAAATTCCATATTACCCCAATCCACTCTCTCAGAATAAGAATCATTCAAATCTTGCAAACGTATGATATTAATTTATAGCCCTATTCATATTACAATAAGATTATGCACTCCTATCAACTAATCACAACTTGATCAATAACGAAGGCAACTCATAGGGTAAAAGACACGATTGCTTAACATGCATAGAAACTTGTTAAGTAGCTAAATATCTGTCATATATATATATATATATATATATATATATAACACAAAATCTATGTTGTGAAGAAACAAGATTTCTTCTTATAACACCATAGAATTTTGGATGTGAGGCAACATCCAAGATTCAATTGAGATTCTTTTCGTGATTAAAATAATTCTTTTGATTACAAGTGACAAGAAAGGCATCCAACACAAAGCAACTCCTAGATTAAATTTTGTCTCAATGTCTAAATCAAGATTGAAGCTCTGTAATCATAACGAAATTAAGACTTGTACTTATCAACAAATGTCGAATCAGAAATGTAAGCAATCAGAAAATGCAACACATAAGACAATGAACATGATGTTTACCCTTGGAAAACCCTCCTACTCGAGGGAAAAACCCAACAAATAATATATTCTTATATATCAGAATAAAAGGATCAGAAATCTGCTTACAAAATCAGGCCTTAAACACAAGGCTGAGTATATACAATGAATGGAGACACTTCTCTTTGATACAAATAAATATGTTTCCCCTTGAAATCTGGTTTGCTGCTAATAGAATGGTGAAATTCTACTGTAGGTGTGAATGAAGTGATTGAATTGATGATCAAATGACATGTCTTCACCTTGTATATATACAAATCAGGGCGTCTCTTCATATGCGACTCTTCATATATGTCGGCCTCATGTTACTTTTCATTTTAAATTTGGGAGAAGGATATCTCCCGCTGTTAAAATGTCAACACTCCCTATTTGCTAGGGAGGCATCCTTCCAGATATCCATGTCTCAGAGTCTCTCAACATGACATCCATAATGGCTCCACCCATTTGTGAATAGTTCATCACAGAGTTTCTCAATGTGATATCATCATGGAGTCACTCTACATGAATTCCACCATGGCTGTTCCCATGTGTGGAAGAAAACATGTGCACAACTTGCCATCGCAGAGTCTCTCAACATGATGTCCACCATGGCTACTCCCATGTGTGGAAAAAACACAATCACAAAGGATTCATCACAGAGTCTCTCAACGTGATGTTGTCATGGAGACTCTCAACATGACATCCCATCTCAGTCTTAGAGATGAACAAGTGCTCGCACCTCATATTTTTCTATCTCAAAGAAATATACACTACAAGGGCTTTCACCTCATATTTCTCCCTCTTAGAGAAATATACACTACAAGGACTTTCACCTCATATTTCTCCGTCTAAGAGAAATATACACTACAAGGAACCTTCATGATGATGTGACTCCCTCTTAAGCTCCAAGTACTAACATCAACCTCCTAACCTCCTTGTCCAAGGTTGCCTCTGTAGCTTTGTCAGACTCCCTCTGAATGTTAATTCCTCCTCTTCGAAGAAACTGATCGACTTTAGAATAAGAAACCTTCTGAATCGACTTTAGAGCTTGGCTCCATCTAAGATGTCCCCATGGCAATTTCCGCATTAGAAACAAGTTGTGTAGACCTTAATTTGCAATCTCAAGTAAAGTGACCATACTTGTCACACCTGAAACACTGAATGTGAGAGAGATCCTTCTTCTTCTTCAGTTCTGGGGTAGAATCTGATTCTCTGTCTCTATTCCTCTTTCTTCCTTTGCCTCTTTCTCTAGAAGTATGAGTAGCAAGAACTTGATTTTCTACATCATGACAGTTTTGTTCAATTCCTCTTGCTACCAACCTGGACGCTTCTTGAATACAATCAGCTCCAAGATGATCAAACTTTGGCAACTTAGATCTCCCACTGATGTATTCGATAAAGGAGTCCCAAGATTGGGGAAGACCATTTAGTGCCAACATAACAAGATCTATGTCTGCAATTATGTCCCCAATAGCGCTCAACTGATCTCTTAAATCAGCGATCTTCATAAAGAATGAGATAACTAAATCTTGTTTATCCATTTTTACATGGTGAAGCTGTTGTCTCAAAGCAAGGGCTCTGCTGGTATTGTTGATCTCATACAATCCTTTTAGAGTATCAAACATTTCTTTAGCTGACTTCAACTTGGAGATGATTGGTACTAGATGATTCAACATAGAGTCTATCATGATCTTTCTAGCCTTCGTGCCCTTTTCCTTCCACTAGATTTTCTTAGTATCATCAAAAGGCTCGGGCATATTACTTTCCACAAAATCAAGAAGATCATTCTCCTCTAATGTAATGAGTACCCTGGGTTTCCAAGAGTTGAAGTTTGAAGCTCCATCAAGCCTATCTTCTACCTTGACACTATTCACCACCTTCTTTTTTTGTAAAAATTCTCCTTCAAAGATCTACCCTTAGATCTGCAATATTTTGCCTTTGAAGAACTGCCCTAGATGAGAAGTTGACTTGATTTCTTAAACAAATTTGATAAGATCTTTTCTTAGACCCGCTTTGATACCATCTTAGTTTTAGGATAAAAAATGAAAGCAATTAGAAAATGCAACACATAAGACAATGAACACGATGCTTACCCTGGGAAAACCCTCCTACTCAAGGGAGAAAAACCCAGCAAATAATCTCTTGTTATATATCAGAATAAAAGGTGCAAAAATCTGCTTATAGAATCAGCCCTTACACAAGGCTAAGTATATACAATGAATGGAGACACTTCTCTTTGATACAAATAAACATGCTTCCCCTTGAAATCTGGTCTACTGCTAATGGAATGGCAAACTTCTACTACAGGTGCAAATGAAATGATTGAATTGATGATCAAATGACATGCCTTCACCTTGTATATATACAAATCAAGGCATCTCTTCATATGTGACTCTTCATATGTGTCTCTCCATATGTGTCAGCCTCATGTGACTTTTCGTTTTAAATTTGGGAGAAGGATATCTCCCAGCTCTAAAACGTCAACATATTTATACATAAATAAAACTTGGAAATATATAAATACATGGTTTAAAATAATACATTACATAAGAATATATTTAAACATTTAATTACATAACAAATGAGGGTGCCAAAATTTAGTAATGTGATCATAGATATTAAATGATAATAGTACCAATTACACTAATGAATAATAATATTAAAATATTTAGGATGATTACAAAGTAATATGCATTTCCATATAACTTCTCAGAGCATCTTTATAGAAAATTAACTGAAATCAATAACTAACACAAAACTAATTAATTATTGTAATTACTAATACAAAGTCACTATACTGACTCTATTACAAAATATAAACTTTAATTTCCAAACATTGTCAACACACTTTGTCTTCTATTTTCATGCCTCTCAATGATCTCTAAGAGATCTTGGCATGTTTCCTCTCCTCTTTATCTGATAATTTCAAGGTTGATTGACATTCTCTACTCCATTTTCAACTACACAAAATATCACTCCCATCCAATAATTTTTTTATTTGCTAGCGGACTCTTTCAATCATGGCCTAATATATATGATTAAGAATAAAATGGTCTTATATAATAGAAAATCATACCTATTTAGATAGTGGGAGATCTCACAATTTTATTACATTCAGAAAATAAAGAAGATAAACAATCTATTAAAAGTATGGTGGCTAAACCAAAAGATATAATAAATTTAAAAGACAAGGATGATATACCTGCATTATTATTGTTAACCTGACTATTTTGGATGTAAAAAGAAATAATCACCAATTAATATTGAATTAGCTAAGCATTGTTTTGAATAGAATGTTACAGTAATACCTTAATTGTGCATAGAATCAACTCTTTCTTTTGTATAAAATTAAACAATTAGAATAGAAACAATACAAAGACATGACATGAATAAGCTAATAGGAGGTATGAAGTATATTTTAACCTCCTACTAACTGAACCCATCAACCTGTTTGGGTTAGCCAAATCCAATTTCTTGTCGTTGGATACCTTTACAACTATGTAGAATGTCATTCATTTCTGGATCCTTTTTCATCATATATAGACTGGTAATGTTTATTTATCTATTCAAGTAACTAGTAATCCTAATAAAATTTTATTCCAAAGAGTTTAAAGGATAAGTATTTTAGAGTTGATGATGAGAAGAGACTTGTAGAAGGAAATATTATTGGCCCAATAAATTAAGAGTATTGGAAACATTTAGCTTTTACGAGCCACATTCCTATGGGGCAAGCAACTTTTGAAAACGTAGTGTGAGTGATGATCCAAAGTTATAATCATCACATCTGTTGGCTAGCTACTTTTTAATATAAGGGTTTAAGTATTTCGTATTAAGTAAATTTAGGTTAATTAAACAAATTTACATATAAATATAAATAATTAAATTTGTTAAAGTTAATTATTGTTATAAATATAAGATATTGAAACTAAATAAAATTAAAAATGATATATAATTATATTTTGATGATGAAGATGTGTTATAAAATGAATTATCATTATTTTAGATATATATTTTTTATACATTTGGAGGAAGACCAAAAAAATTGAAATTGTTTGTCAGTTGTTTTGAATCACTTATACAATATGAAACTTGATTTCTATAACCACAAACCTGATTTTTTTGTCGATCCAAACTTGTGTCAAGCATGGATTTGATCTGATAACATGTAAACTATTGAATCCTACTCACACTAATCTGGGATATGTGAATACTTGAAATGATTGGTAGTGATAAACAAATTTGAGCAATTTGTTAGATTTCAAGGTTCATGCTTCCTTAGGTTAGATCTATGGATGGATTAGCTTTATGTCTAAGAGTGTAGATTTAAAGATAGTAGGCATGCATGCAACATACTTAAGATGATATCACAAATAAACAAATACAAAATAGATCATCCTTAGCTAGCTTTATGGCTAAGAGTCTAGATTTAAAGTTAGTAGGAAAGCATGCAACATACTTAAGTTGATATCAAAAATAAAGAAATATGAAATAGATCATCCTTTTAGCTCTTATATCTACATGTTCTTCTCACATTGCTAGGTGTTCTCGAACATGATTTTAAATGAATAAACTAGTGTCTTCAAATAAAACAACTTTGCACACAAATCACATAGTGTATGCTTGTCAGCTCATAATAGATAGTGTAATGGTTAGAAAGGGGGAATTCAGATTTTAAGACTTGAAAGTTCTAGAATAACGAAGGCAACTCATAGGGTAAAAGACACGATTACTTAACATGCATAGAAACTTGTTAAGTAGCTAAATATCTGTCATATATATATATATATATATATATATATATATATATATATATATAAAACAAAATCTATGTTGTGAAGCAACAAGATTTCTTCTTGTAACACCATAGAATGTTGGATGTGAGGCAACATCCAAGTTTCAATTGAGATTCTTCTCATGATTAAAATAATTCTTCTAATTACAAGTGACAAGAGAGGCATCCAACACAAAGCAACTCATAGATTAAATTTTGTCTCAATGTCTAAATCAAGATTGAAGCTCTGTAATCAGAATGAAATTAAGACTTGTACATATCAACAAATGTCGAATCAGAAATGTAAGCAATCATAAAACACAACACATAAGACAATGAACACGATGTTTACCCTTGGAAAACCCTCCTACTCGAGGGAGAAAACCCATCAAATAATCTGTTCTTATATATCAGAATAAAAGGAGCACAATTTGCTTACAAAATCAGGCCTTAAACACATTGTTGAGTATATACAAGGAATGGAAACACTTCTCTTTGATACAAATAAATATGTTTCCCCTTGAAATCTGGTTTGCTGCTAATGGAAAGGTGAAATTCTACTGCAAGTGTGAATGAAGTGATTGAATTGATGATCAAATGACATGTCTTCACCTTGTATATATACAAATCAAGGCATCTCTTCATATGTGACTCTTCATATGTGTCTCTTCATATGTGTCGGCCTCATGTGACTTTTCATTTTAAATTTGGGAGAAGGATATCTCCTGCTGCTAAAATGTCAACACTCCCTCTTAGCTAGGGAGGTATCCTTCCAGATATCCATGTCATGGAGTCTCTCAACATGACATCCATAATGGCTCCACCCATTTGTGAAATAGTTCATCACGGAGTTTCTCAACGTGATATCATCATGGAGTCACTCAACATGACGTCCACCATGGCTACTCCCATGTGTGGAAGAAAACATGTGCACAAGTGCCCATCATAGAGTCTCTCCACATGATGTCATCATGGAGTCTCTCAACATGACGTCCACCATGGATACTCCCATTTGTGGAAAAAACACAATCACAAAGGATTCATCATGGAGTCTCTCAATGTGATGTTGTCATGGAGTCTCTCAACATGATGTCCCATCTCAGTCTCAGAGATGAATAAGGGCTTGCACCTCATATTTATCTATCTCAAAGAAATATACACTACAAGGGCTTTCACCTCATATTTCTCCCTCGTAGAGAAATATACACTACAAGGACTTTCACCTCATATTTCTCCGTCTCAGGTAAATATACACTGCAAGGAACCTTCATGATGATGTGACTCCCTCTTAAGCTCCAAGTACTAACATCAACCTCCTAACCTCCTCGTCCAAGGTTACCTCTATAGGTTTGTCAGACTTCCTCTGAATGTTAATTCCTCCTCTTCAAAGAAACTGATCGACTTTAGAATAAGAAACCTTCTGAATCGACTTTAGAGCTTGGCTCCATCTGAGATACCCCCATGGCAATTTCCGTAGTAGAAACAAGTTGTGTAGGCCTTAATTTGCAATCTCGAGCAAAGTGACCATACTTGTCACACCTGAAACACTGAATGTGAGAGAGATCCTTCTTCTTCTTCGGTTCTGGGGTAGAATCTGATTCTCTATCTTTATTCCTCTTTCTTCCTTTGCCTCTTTCTCTAGAAGTATGAGTAGCAAGAACTTGATTTTCTACATCATGATAGTTTCGTTCAATTCCTCTTGCTACCAACTTGGACTCTTCTTGAATACAATCAGCTCGAAGATGATCAAACTTTGGCAACTTAGATCTCCCACTGATGTATTTGATAAAGGACTTCCAAGATTGGGGAAGACCATTTAGTGCCAACATAACAAGATCCCTGTCTGCAATTATGTCCCCAATAGCACTCAATTGATCTCTTAAATCAGCGATCTTCATAAAGAATGAGATAACTGAATCTTGTTTATCCATTTTTACATGGTGAAGTTGTTGTCTCAAAGCAAGGGCTCTGTTGGTATTGTTGATCTCATACAATCCTTTTAGAGTATCAAACATATCTTTAGCTTAGTTCAACTTGGAGATGATCGGTACTAGGTGATTCAACATAGAGTCTATTATGATCTTTCTAGCCTTCATGCCCTTTCTCTTCCACTGGATTTTCTCAGTATCATCGGAAGACTCGAGCATATTACTTTCCACAAAATCAAGAAGATCATTCTCCTCTAATGCAATGAGTACCCTGGGTTTCCAAAAGTTGAAGTTTGAGGCTCCATCAAGCCTATCTTCTACCTTGACACCATTCACCACCTTCTTTTTCTGTACAAATTATCCTTCAAAGACCTGCCCTTGGGTCTAAAATAATTTGCAACCTTAGATCTGCAATATTTTGCCTTCAAGATCTGCCCTAGATGAGAAGTTGACTTGATTGCTTAAACAAATCTGATCAGATCTTTTCTTAGATCCACTCTGATACCATGTTAGTTTTAGGATCAGAAATGTAAGCAATTAGAAAATACAACACATAAGACAATGAACATGATTGTTACCCAGGGAAAACCCTCCTACTCAAGGGAGAAAAACCTAGCAAATAATCTCTTCTTATATATCAGAATAAAAGGTGCAGAAATCTGCTTAAAGAATCATGCCTTACATAAGACTGAGCATAGACAATGAATGGAGACACTTCTCTTTGATACAAATAAATATGCTTCCCCTTGAAATCTGGTCTGCTACTAATGGAATGGTGAACTTCTACTATAGGTGCGAATGAAGTGATTGAGTTGATGATCAAATGACATGTCTTCACCTTTTATATTTATAGATCAAGGCATCTCTTCATATGCGTCTCTCCATATGCGTCGGCCTCATGTGACTTTTCATTTTAAATTTGGGTGAAGCATATCTCCCAGTGCTAAAATGTCAACATATTTATACATAAATAAAACTTGGAAATATATAAATACATGGTTTAAAATAATACATTACATAACAATATAATTAAACATTTAATTACATAACAAACGAGGGTGCCAAAATATATTTATGTGATCATAGATACTGAATGATAATTGTACCAATTACACTAATGAATAATAATATTAAAATATTTAGGATGATTACAAAGTAATATGCATTTGCATATAACTTCTCAGAGCATCTTTATAGAAAATTAACTGAAATCAATAACTAACACAAAAAAAATTAAATATTGTAATTACTAATACAAAGTCACTACACTGACTCTATTACAAAATAAACTTTAATTTCCAAACATTGTCAACACACTTTGTCTTCTATTTTCATGCCTCTCAATGATCTCTAAGATATGTTGGCATGTTTCCTCTCTTTATCTAATAATTTTTCGAGGTTGATTGACATTCTCTACTCCATTTTCAACTACACAAAATATCACTCCCATCCAATATTTTTTTTATTTGCTAGTGGACTCTATCAGCAGCAACCTAATATACAGGATTAAGAAAAAAATGGTCTTATATAATAGAAAATCATACCTATTTAGATAGTAGGAGATCTCACAATTTTATTACATTCGGAAAATAAAGAAGATAAACAATCTATTAAAAGTATGGTGGCTAAACCAAAAGGTATAATAAATTTAAAAGACAAGGATGATATACCAGCATTATTATTGTTAACCTGACTATTTTGGATGTAAAAAGAAATAATCACAAATTAATATTGAATTACCTAAGCATTGTTTTGAATAGAATATTGCAGTAATATCTAAATTGTGCATAGAATCAACTTTTTCTTTTGTATAAAAATAAACAATTACAATAGAAACAATACAAAGACACGACATGAATAAGGTAATAGGAGGTATGAAGTATATTTTAACCTCCTACTAACTGAACCCATCAATCTGTTTGGGTTAGTCAAATCCAATTTCTTTGGCATTGGATACCTTTAAAACTGTGTAGAATGTCCATTCATTTCTGGATCCTTTTTCATCATATATAGAATGGTAGTGTTTATTTATCTATTCAAGTAACTAGTAATCCTAATAAAACTTTAGTCCAAAGAGTTTAAAGGATAAGTATTTTAGAATCAATACACTGATTATTTATTATAAAACCTAGTCCCACACGTAAACATTAATTCCAATAAACCAACTCTATTAAACAAATTTACATATAAATATAACTAATTAAATTTGTTAAAGTTAATTATTGTTATAAATATAAGATATTGAAAGTAAATAAAATAATAGATGATGAAGATGTGTTATAATAGATGTTATAAAATGAATTGTCATTATTTTAGATATATATTTTTTTTACATTTGGAGGAAGACCAAAAAATTTGAAAATTGTTTGTCAATTGTTTTGAATCACTTATATAATATGAAACTTGATTTCTATGACCACAAACCTGATTTTTTTGTCGATCCAAACTTGTGTCAAGCATGGATTTGATCTGATAACATGTAAACTATTGAATCCTACTCACACTAATCTAGGATATGTGAATACTTGAAATGATTGGTAGTGATAAACAAATTTGAGCAATTTGTTAGATTTCAAGGTTCATGCTTCCTTAGGTTAGATCCCTGGATGGATTAGCTTTATGGCTAAGAGTGTAGATTTAAAGATAGTAGGCAAGCATGCAACATACTTAAGATGATATCACAAATAAACAAATACAAAATAGATCATCCTTTAAGCTAGCTTTATGGCTAATTGTCTAGATTTAAATTTAGTAGGAAAGCATGCAACATACTTAAGATGATATCAACAATAAAGAAATACAAAATAGATCATCCATTCAGCTCTTATATCTACATGTTCTTCTCACATTGCTAGGTGTTCTCGAACATAATTTCAAATGAATAAACTAGTGTCTTCAAATAAAACAACTTTGTACACAAATCACATAGTGTGTGCTTGGTCAACTCATAATAGATAGTGTAATGGTTAGAAAGGGGGAATTCAGATTTTAAAACTTGAAGGTTCTGGAATAAAATTTATGACTTCAGAACTAATTTCGGTCATGTTCCCACCCATGAATCTAATTAGTTGTATTTGTATGTAAATTTTTTCACTAACCTAAATTTATTTAATACAAAATATTTAAACCCTTATAATAAAATCTACCTAACCAACGGATGTGAGGACTATAACCTCTGATTCATCACCCACACTAGATTTTCAAAGGTTGCCTACTTCCTATTAAAGATGGTGACTTTTTAGATCTAGAATTATGATATTTTTTATTTAGGTATTTGAGAAGCCTATTTATTAGGAGAAATAAAATTGTTTCTTATAAAGGGTTGGTGCACTAGACTTACCATTTATGTGGGACCAGATTTTATAGTAAATAATCCATGTGTTGAACTTGAAAATTGCTAGCGTTGGTATATTGGAATTAATACTTATCATTTAAACCCTTTGGAATAAGATTTTATCACGAGTATTAAAGTTACTTGAAGAGGTATATAAATATTACTATTCTATATTCTTTCAAGCTAACAATCTCCTCTCCAATCAATAGTTTCTCTCAATACACTATCAAATCAATTGCTTCTCCCAATACAGTGAAAAAGGATTCAGAAATGAAAGGATATTATACATAGTTGCTTAGGTCTCCAATGGTAGAGAAATCAGATTTGGGTAACCCAAATTGATTGATGGTTTTAGTTAGTAACAGGTTAATATATACTTCATACCTCATATTAGCTGACTCGTGTTATGTCTTTGTGCCTGTTTCTTTATAATTCTCTATTTTTATAAATTAAAACAAGACGATTCTTTGCAAAATTAGGGTATTATTGCAATATTATATTCAAAACAACGCTTAGGTAATTCAATATCAATTTGTGATTATTTCCTTTTACGGCCAAGATAATCAAGTTAACAATAATAATGCATGTATATCATCTTCCACTTAATTTTTTTGACTTGTTTTTTATATCTTTTGGTTTGGCCACCATATTTCTAATAGAATATTTATTTGCTTTATTTTCTAAATGTAATAAAAGTGTGAGATCTCCCACTATCTAAATAGCTATGATTTTCTATTACATAAGAATATTTCTTTCTTAATCATGTATATTATGCCACTATTGACAGAGTCAACTAACAGAAAAAAAAAAATTATTGAATAGAAGTGATATTTGTGTAGTTGAAAATGGAGGAGTGGAGAATGTCAATCAACCTCCCCAATATCAGATAAGGAAGAGAGGGGACATGCCCAGATCTCTTAGGGATCATCTGAGAATGGCACAAAAATAGAAAACAAAAAGTGTTAATAATGTTTAAAATTAAAGTTTATATTTTTTAATAAAGTCACCTTTGTGAGTTTCTATTGGTAATTAAAATGATTAATTAATTTTGTGTTAGTTATTAAGTCCAGTTAGTTTTCTATAAAGATGTTATGAGAAGTTATATGGAAATGCATAATAGTTTGTAATCATCTGAAATATTTATTATTCTTCAGTGTTATTGGTACTATTATCATTTAATATATACGAGCATTCCACTGGTTCCTTTTTAACAGACAATAACCTTAATGAACACCAATGCTTGTAATCTTTTGTCTTCCCTTTTTAACCGTAATCTGTGCTTTACTTGAAAAGAAGAAGCAACAAAAGAGATGCTCAAGAAGAAGAACATGGTAAAATAGGGAAACAACAATAATAGAGGCATAAACATCTGCGAGATGCTCAAGAAGAAGAACATAGTAAAATAGGGAAACAACAATTATAGAGGCATAAACATCTGTGAGGAATGCTTGGCAACCAAGATTTTGTTTAAAAATAGAATTCTACCTAAACAGAGGGTTTTCACTCTATAAGTTATTCCAATTTGTAAAGTTAGTTTGTTACTGGTGTTTTGTTACTCTGGAGATTATTCTTACTATTATATGACATAACTTAAGCACTTTTGAAAACTCTTTTGACATTTGTTTTTTGCAAATTCTAGTCACTATTAGCAAGCAAGACCTGAATGGAAACCAAGATTTGGGATATAGATCTTAAGTGTCTTTGTATTTGCAAACATGGCCATAATTATGCCCATGGGTTGGTTCATGGTGCCTCTTTAATAGAATATTGTTAGTTTGTGTAGCTTAGACATGTGTTTTAGTCTCGGGTGGTGTCTATGAGGCTAGAAACACACATGGATTAGTTATCTCCATACCTAGGTAATTGATTTCTCTCTAGAGACTTCTAGAATCTAGTTTGTTAGAGTCTAGTTAATCTTAGCCATCGATTGAGATTAAATCGTGGCCATTGGTTTTTCAATGAGAGAGTATAAGAAGAGATCGATGGGCATTTGGAGAACAAATTCGTAAGATAGATTTGTAGTGATAGCAAGGGCAGCGTTGGAGACACTAGCAGTGGGATTTCAACAGGAAAAATAGAGGAGAGAATTTCTGGAGAAATTCTTCACAGTGATTCCAGTTTTTAGAAAAAAAGAAAGTGGCTGAATCAAATCGATTTGCCAGTAGCAGTGAAGGAAAATATTGCCGGAGCTTTGCTAGTAAGAGGCAAGCAGTTTATGTAACCTTTTATTTGTCAATGAATAATTAAATCCCTCATCTGCAGAACTGGTTTTCCCTTCGGAGTTTTTCCAGGGACAATTTGTCCAAAATATCATGTTTATTGTTTTGTGTGTGTGTATTATTTTCTCAGTTCCTATGATTATTTGTGAAATTGCAGTTTTGTGTTATTTTAGTATTTGTCATGAATTAATTTACAGAAGACAATTAATCTATAGAGATAGGAGATTAGTAACATGTAGCTGCAATAGATTTTTCACATGGTATCAGAGTAGGTACTCTGAGAAGACCACAAAGGTAGATCTTAAGGTTATAGTAGCAGATCTGGAAGTTCACCAGTGCAGGCACAGGAAGAAAAAAATTGAGGGCTTATAAAACCTAGTTCGACCTCTTCAAAAAATTTTATTTTTTATTTTTTCTCATCTTTTGAGATGGCCTTAGTAGGTTTAACAGATCTAGACAGATTGGATGGAGCCTCAAATTTTGGTGTCTGGAAAGCCAGAGTTTCTTTATTGTTGGAAGAGAATGGTATCAAGAAATATGTGACCAGTGTTGTAGCTGTACCTACAGATCAAACACAACTCTTAGAATATAAGAAAGAAGATGCCAATGCGAGGAGGTTGATTGTTGACAGTGTTAAGGACCATATAGTTCCGCATATCATAGAGTTAGATATAGTGAATAAGATGTGGGATGCCATTCTAAAACTGTCCCAGAATGCTACCACTAACCAGAAGCTGATTCTCAAAGAAAAGTTGAGGAATACCCAGATGAACAAGGGAGAAGATGTTACAAGTTACGTCACCAGACTTAAACTTGTCAAGGATGAGCTGGCAGCTATTGGAGATAAACCAGGTGATGACAAACTAGTATGAATAGCCCTAAATGGGTTTACTAAGCAGTGGGATGTCTTTGTTCAAGTTATTAATGGATGAGACACCTTACCAAGTTGGGATCGACTATGGAGTGACTTCACTCAGGAAGAACTTAGACTAAGTCTTGTCAGTGGAACCAGTAGTAATAGTCAGAAAACTGAGGTGGAACAAGAAAACGTTGCCCTAGTAGGAAAAGGGAAAGTGGAGAAGGGGTCTAGCAAATGATCAAATCCAAAAAGTGAGAAGAAGGGCTTGTCTAAGATCAAATGCTATGGCTGTCACGAGTTTGGCCACTATGTCAGCGATTACCCGCAAAGGAAGAAAAATGAAAAGAAAGGCAAGAAGTAGATGACAACTTCAGCAAGTGCAGATGTGCTTTCTAGTAGAATGGAGGATGAGTTTGCACTCATAGCTTGCCTGACTAGCTCAACCTCATAGGGTGTTTGGTATATAGACAGTGGGGCTTCATTTCATATGATAGGAGTTAGGAAGTACTTCTCCAGTTACAAGGAGGAGGACATCAAATTCCAGATTCAGATGGGAAACAAGTCCAAGTGCAATCCAGTTGGAAGAGGGACTGTTCTATTTCAGAGGGAGAATGGCAAGCTGATTTCCATTCATGACGTACTGCATGTGCCAGGCTTGGGCATGAATCTGATTTCCATACCTATCCTTCAGGATCAAGGCTACAATGTACTCTTTAGAGGGGCACATGTGTTAATGAAGTATAAGGATTGGAAATCACCCATAGCTATTGGAGTTAGGAGTGGCCAGCTTTATAGGTTGAAGTTTGATACTCCTAAGGCACTAGTGAGCAGCAATAATCCTAGAGATTAGGGTGAGCTATGGCAAAGGAGGATGGGCCATATACATCATGGAGCACTTAAATTACTTTGTGAGACAGTGATAGGTGTTCTAGAGGTGAACACAAAACATGATAATGTATGTAAGGGATGTGTGTTGGCAAAGTTTGAAAAAGCATCTTTTCCAAGGAGTGACACCAGATCCAAGGGGGTTCTTGATCTTGTACATTCAGATATATGTGGACCAATGTCTATGAAGTCTCTCAGAGGATACGAGTACTTTGTTACTTTTATTGATGATTTCTCTAGGAAGACTTGTATATACTTCTTGAAGACTAAGGATGAGGTTTTTAGTCGCTTCCAAGAGTTCAAAGCTCTTTTGGAGAATTCAACAGGCAGGAAGGTAAAGGTTCTTCAGTCAGACAATGGAGTCAAGTACAAAGGGAAAGAGTTCTAGGAGTTTTGTACCAAGGAAGGAATCAAGAGAGAATGGACCATTCCTTACAACCCATAGAAGAATGGGGTTGATGAGAGGAAGAATCATTCTATATCAGAGTCAGTAAGGGCTATGTTGTATGACTAGGATATGCCACGTTACTTATGGGCAGAGGCATGCAGTACGACAATATACATACAAAACATGGTTCCACATAAGGTATTGGACAAGATGACACCAGAAGAGTCATTCACAGGGAAGAAGCCAGATGTTAGTCACTTCAGGATATTTGGGAGTTTGTCATTTTGTCACATTCTAGGGCCTACATGTTCCAAGTTAGATCAGACTACAGAGAGAGGGTACTTTGTAGGGTACAATGAGACCTCAAATGCATAACAGATATTTATTCCAAGGACCGGGAGGATTATAGTTAGGGATGATGTCAAATTCATGGAGGACAAGGCATATAAGAGGTCCAGAGATTTGCCAGCAAATGATCAAAGTGAGCAGCCAAACCAGATCAGGGGCAACAAAGCACGAGTACAGTTACTAGTACAAGCATAGGCTCAGGTACATTAGATCATGAGAGTTCATAGAGTATGGAACAATAGATACAAAAGATCCAAGAGATGCATCAAGAAGATATGGAGTTTGATATTTCATCCTCTACAGTTGGCAAGAGGAATCGTGAGGTTCAATAGACACATAGGGATACTCAGGAGTTTGTGGGAGCTCCTAGGATGAGTAGTAGACAAAATAAACAACCAGCTAGGTATAATGACTATATGGCATTAGTCAATCAGTTGGTAGATAGTGAGCCTTCAAGCTATCAGGAGGACACATAGCAGTAGGTGTGGCGAGATGCGATGGTTAAGGAATATACCTCAATAGTGCAAAGTGATGTGTGCGAGGTTCTACCTAGAGCGACAGATAGGGAAGTGGTTGGGTCATGCTAGATCTATAAGATTAAGCACAATGCATATGGTAGCATAAAAAAATACAAGACAGGGTTTGTGGCCAAGGGGTTCTCTCAGAAGGAGGGAATAGACTATAAGGAGACATTTGCTCTAGTGGCCAGGTATACTTCTATACAAGCCGTGATATCACTTGTAGCACAGATGGGATGGCAGATCCATCAAATGGATGTCAAGATGATGTTTTTTAATGGTGAATTGGTTGAGGAGGTATACATAGAACAACTAGAGGGCTTTGTAGCACACAGCATCGAAACCCATGTGTGTAGATTGAAGAGATCTTTATATGGGCTCAAGTAGGCTCCTAGGACATGGTATGAGTGCATTGATAGATACTTGTAGGGAATGGGCTTCGCGAAGAGTGAGGTGGATGCTAACCTCTGCTACTTGATGGTTGGGGGTGAGGTTCTCAATCTTGTTTTATATGTGGACAACTTGTTTTTAACAGGTTCATTGGGGCTCATAGAGGAGTGCAAGGGGGACCTTGCAGTAGAGTTTGAAATGTAGGATTTGGGGCTTATGCACTACTTTCTAGGTATGAAAGTATGGCAAAGAGATGGAGAGATTTTCCTTGGGCAAGGGAAATGCTACATCGAGATCCTGAGGAGGTTCAGGATGGAAGATTGCAGAGCCATGTAGACACCCATGATCATGAATTGGAGGAAGGTAGACACATCCAGGGAGAAGGATGTAGACCCCACCTTATACAGACAATTGATTGGGTCTCTCATGTATTTGGTCAACACCAGGTCAGATATATCCTTTGCAGTAAATTTTCTTAGTTAATTCATGGTTGAGCTGAACAGAGTGCATTGGACAATGGCAAAGCATGTGCTGCAGTATTTGCGTGGTACAATCAAGTATGGGATTAGATATGCTTGAGGTGATGGTATCAGTTTGATAGACTATATTGACGCAGACTGGGTAGGCAATACAGCAGGCAGGAAAAGCACTTCAGGGTGTTGTTTCACCTTGGGATCAGGAGTTGTCTCTTGGTACAACAAGAAGCAGAAGTCCATGGCTCTAAGTTCTGTAGAAGAAAAATGCATAGCAGCTAGCATGGCGACAGGTGAGGCTATATGGCTTCAGAAGTTGCTAGTTGCCTTGTTTGGTTAGAGGGTTGAGACTAACGTGATACACTGCGACAATCAGAGTTGCATTAGGTTGTCTGAGAATCTCGTGTTTCACTCTAGGTCTAAGCACATAGACATCAGATATCACTTTATCAGGGATTGTGTACAGCGGAGGATTGTTTAGCTACAGTATATACCTACAAATCAGCAGGTAGCATACATTTTGACTAAGGCATTGGGGAAGGCGAAATTAATCTTCTTCAGAGATAAGTTGGGTTTTATGCAGAATACCTTCTTCACTAAGAGGGAGTGTTAGTTTGTGTAGCTCAGACATGTGTTCTAGTCTCAGGTGGTGTCTATGAGGCTAGAAACACACATGGATTAGTTATCTCCATACCTAGGTAATTGAGTTCTCTCTAGAGACTTCTAGAATCTAGTTTGTTAGAGTCTAGTTAATCTTAGCCATCGATTGAGATTAAATCATGGCCATTGGTTTTTCAATGAGAGAGTATAAGAGGAGATTGATGGGCATTTGGAGAACAGATTCATAAGACAGATTTGCAATGATAGTAAGGGCAGCGTTGGAGACACTAGCAGTGGGATTTCAACAGGAAAAATAGAGGAGAGAATTTCTGGAGAAATTCTTCACAGTGATTCCAGTTTTCAGAAAGAAGGAAAGTGGCTGAATCAGATCGATTTGCCAGTAGCAGTGAAGGAAAATATTGCCGGAGCTTTGCCAGTAAGAGTCAAGCAGTTTATGTAACCTTTTATTTGCTGATGAATAATTAAATCCCTCATTTGCAGAACTAGTTTTCCCTTTGGGGTTTTTCTAGGGACAATGTCCAAAATATCGTGTTTATTATTTTGTGTGTATGCAATATTTTCTCAGTTCCTGTGATTATTTGTGAAATTACCGTTTTGTGTTATTTTCAGTATTTGTCATGAATTAATTTACAGAAGACAATTAATCTGCAGAGATAGGAGATTAGTAACCTCTAACTGCAATAGATTTTTCACAAATACAACTATGAGATGAGATGGATGAAACTGTAGATTAGAAAATTGTGTATATGTAATTATTACTTTTTATGTATGCATAAAATACAACGATGAGATGAGATGGCTGAAACAATAGATTAGAAAATGGCATACGTGTAATTGTTACTTTTTAACACCCTATATTACTAACAAAAATGGAGATATAATTCTAAGGATAATGCACGTATTCCCATTAAAACTTAATTGAACAGTGATTTAACCGTTTGAGAATTTCCCTAGTCCACGATTGTATGGATTTTCTTCTTAGATTTCAATTCATCAGACAAATGGCTGAATAAAACGTAGACAACAACTGCATGGAAATGAATTCACTGTCATTTTTACCACAACGCGTCGTAAAGACTAACTAGGTTTGAGTACCATAAGTCGCCTCAATGAATTATTAAAACAGGAAAACAGGAAAACAACAAAAATACCAGCTAAATGATAACTTCAAAGTACAGTGGGGATGGTTCTGTGAAAAGAAAACCGATATAATTGCAGACAAGATGTAAATGATAGATAGTGACAGCAATTTCAAATCTTCATTGTCATGCGGGACCATTGCTGGCCTCCTACGTTTCCCCTACTTTTATGTAGTGTGGATTAAATTTTGTTTACGTTAAATTGAGCTAGTTGATTTTTTTTCTTATGAAAACAAATCATTCTGTGAGGGAAAATAATGTAATTGTTGATTCAAAGTAATTAAATGCAATTCATGATAAAAGCAAATACAGAAGAAAAATAATGATTACAAGATTCAGAAACTAAGTGAAGAGCTCAAGTCAAAGAGTCCAATTTAGCAAAAGCAATATTCAATCTACACACTACATAAAAACAGGGGGAATGTAGGAGGCCAGCAACCAATTGAATGCAAAAACAAAATTCAATCCACATGCTACACAAAAGTAATTGAATGCAATTCATGATAAAAACAAATACAAAAGGAAAACAATGATTACAATTGATTAAGTTTTAGTTGATAGGGATAAATAGGTTGCTAATGAACTGCTCTTCATCAGAATTAATCTAAAAAACTAATTGTAAGTGTGTTGCCAAGGATCTAAAGCAAAAGTATGAAACATGCACACTCAACAAGTTTCATTATGTGAAGTTTCATTATGTGAACAGCTCATCTCTTTCTTAACATGGCAGAGGACAAACTCCTGGACTTGGAAGAAAAAAGAACTGATTTACGGAACACTATTGGGCCTACCAAGAAAGAAATCCATGTTCTAACTGCCCATTTGAACAGGACTACCTACTCCATCAACCCATCCATACCACCTGATCATCATACCTTGTAACAGGCCCTAATCTATATTGGAAATGACACTTTAACATGTTTTATAGCCACTTAGATTTACAGATGGCACCACTCCCCAGTGACACCTTGTTTCTTCGGCCCACACCCAAGTTAACAATGATTGTAAACAACTTAAATAGTCAATGTTCTTTGCTGCAAGTTTTTTCTGCTCACAAGCTTCTCCTCTTACTGTTGCGGCAAGTTATTTAAAGATCAACCACCACACTCTGCCTTGTAGCTGATAATTAAAACCACACACAAGCGTACACATTTGCCAAATATACTCATATGAATATACGCCATTCAAAACACATAAAGCAATATTGAAAATAAGCATTTTCTATCTTTATTCGTATTGAAGAAAATATAGAAATTTAAAATTGCTTAGCTTTAAAAATACAGAAAATGAGAGAGGCGGGCTCTCCCCTGTGCTGAATCTATTTGCAACCTAGCTTTGCTGCAGATTCACATTCACCCATCAAAAAATAAAATGATTCCTCTCTGGTACTAGCTCATCTATGTTCTTCAGTCTTCTTTATGCATGCCTCTACCAAATCTTCAACGCAACCTCCCTTCTTTTGTTCGTTCTCTCTCTTTGTTGTTGAGTACACATGCCCTCCAAAATTTCTTTTCAAAGATCCACCTATATTCTATTGTTCTTTTTCTTCTTACTTCTGCTGGCACACTCTTCACATAGGCCTAGATCAATTCCTCACACCACACTTCTTGCTGGCCTTCACTTTATCTTCTTCCTTCTCTCCTACTACACAACTTCCTATTTTAGCTTTCTTCTTTTCCTGCCCTCTTTTTTTCTTTCTGCTGCACACACTCTCCCCCAAAATCTCTAAAAATCTCACCTAAAATTTTTTATGAGCCCCAAAAGGGGTGCTTTCAATGTCTCACACCACAAACTTTCCCGTAACTCTCACGCTCAAATCTCCAATCTGAGTGGCCATAACGACCGTAGTAAATTCAAAGAAGCAGTCAAATAATTTGAATTCACTAAACTTTGTCCTCGCTGGAACAACATTAATATGTTGGCAATGCATGAAGCAATCTCAGCCAAAACATGTGGCAAAGTCAAACTTTGAAAAACAATCCAAGAAGAAATAAATGCGGTTGGCTGTCCCCCACAATGCCCTTGCATCAACAAATCTACAATATGAACAGAGATAAAAAAACTTTCTTCTGCAGAACATGTAAATTTATTCCAGAAGATGACAAATGGATTACATTTAAGGGTACTTATTGACCATAGGTTTCTTAAGATAGCAGAGAAGGAGATGACATACGAGGCATGCAAATCGAACTGGCTGAGTTATGTCCTTAATCATTTCTAACTAATTCCCAATGTACTCTAACTATTCGTTTATTCTTTAACCAACTCCAACTAGCTTTGACTAACTAACTTTGATTCTATTTTAGCTAGAATGGTGACAAAAGCACTTAAGTGAGAAGTTATTTGCATAGTATTTTGTAATCATCTCAAGTATTTTAATATTATTATTTTTCAGTCGGTATTATTATGATTTAATATGTATGAGAATATTATTATGATTTAATATCTATGAGAATTTTCCTTGTTAATAGACAACCATCTTAGCCAACACCAATGCTGGTAATCTTTTGTTTTCCCTTGTTAATGATAATTTCAAAAGTAGAAGCAACAAAGGAGATAGCTCAAAAAGAACAATATGGTTAAATAGGAAAATAACAAGAATGGAGGAATAAAGATATATTAGGAATGTCTAACAACCAAGATTTTATTTAAAAACACAATTTTTTCACAAATTCTGGAAGGAAGAATTGCACATACTTAGCAACCTTCTGTTTAGAAAATTAGGTGGAGTTAGTGAGAATTACTCTGGTGCTATATTATAATACAAACCTGATTTTGTATGCTAGACAAAGAGTTAATACAGACATGTGACTGGAAATCTTTTCAAAGTTAAAGATTCAATTTGACGTAGATAGGCTAGCAACTAAATGTTTTCAAAAAACCTAACGATGTCTTGTTATTGCCCAATCATAATATCTAACTTCAATGCTTTTGTTACGAATTGTGAGATTTAATTGTGCATGTTCATTTCTATATTTAAATCAAGCATTTTCTATCTTTATTCATATTCAACAAAATATAGAAATTTACAATGAGAGGCTTCGTAGTTCGTCAACACAACCCTTCTTGAAGGTACACCATGTTTTTTAAACAAGCTAGTCTTCAACACATAGTAAAGTATGCACTTATGATTGATTCCAAGCTTTGGTAATAGCTTCTTTTCTATAGGCAAACAACCTACATTCTCTGAGTTTTCAAAGGCACTCACCATAATCATCCCTTAGAAATCAAACAAATAGAATGTACTAAGTACATTAAATCTCAATACATGTAGTTTATAAAAGAAACAAGATTGTATGTTATAGAACAACGACAAACAATTCCTACTACATAAGAATGTTCTATCATCTCACCATGATATCTTGACATTCAACAAGTTTAAGATTGTCCTATAATCGCAACATGATATCTCGACATTGGTCAGGATGGATAAAATATATCCAAGGGACAAATCCAAAATCCACATCCTAGGCATAACGTCATGAAAACAATCACTACCAAGCATTTGGTATTATTAACAAATTTAGGACATACCAAAGGGGTTAATTTTTAACTCACCAAAGTCTTTACACAATAGTATAGTTCACACGAGGTAATACACCATCAAACTCTTCAAAAATCATGTAATATTTCCTCTCTATGTTATGGTATTGTTCATATGGAAGGAAGACATAAAACCTAAGAACTCACCACCTCCAACTTAAGTTTAAATCCCATCCAAATCATTGGATCAAGGGTAAAATTACTCTTACCTAATTAGTGTTCTAATCATCACATATAATTATCTTACTCCATACTGATTGCAATGTCATCATTATCTATACTTGCCATCTCTCCTAAAATGACAAAGCAGCTCACAGATTAAATTTTGTCTCGATGTCTAAATCAAGATTGAAGCTCTGTAATCAGATTTTTAATTTCATAGAAGATTGGAGCAAAAAAAATAGCTAAGCACTTCTAGTCTCTAGATTTCAATCTCCACTAAGATTTAATTTAGGTCTGATTTTTATTTACTATATATTGCTTAATCATTCAATTACTCACCTAGATTGATTATGGGTGTGCTAAATTGCCATGATCTTTCGACAGCATTCTTGGAATCATGACATTCAACCAAATTATGAAAGCATTCGTGGAATCATGGACTCTTAATTCAGGGAAATTTTAATTCAAAATATAAATATGAAGATTTTATATAGAAGGAACATAGAAAATCTATTACAGATACTTACCTTTCCAGCAGAGATTTTGTCAAATTGGATAGTAGAGAAAAATATTCCATTCGGATTTGATGCAAATGCTTCAAATGTTGTAGTTATAAGTGCCCTGAAATTGTGATATTAAGATGTTAAGACATTGTTTAAATTAAAAATTTAAACACCATAATCAAATTACACTAAAATATAAAAACCAAACCTTAAAATACAATAAATAATAAATATAAATATTAACAATTTAAATATTATTATAATTATAATCATTATAATATAATATCTTAATATTATAAATATGTAAAATTAATATAAAAATAAATATATTTACAATAAATTCAATTTATAAATATAATAGTAAAATATAACATATACTATATTAATATAAAATATGTAAATATAAAACAATATACATTATGAAAGGAAATATAATTATTAAGATAAAAGTCTTATCTAAAGATACAAGTTCAGCGATCTATTTTGAAGTATTAAGAAACGAGGTACGATTTGTTTAAGCATGCGATTACATTGAAGAGGAAGTGATTTTCTATTATTAAGGATATGTGAATTAGTAAAGGAGATACGATTTAGAGAGGGAGATGCATTTGATAATAAGAAAATCAATTAGTATGAAGCCATTTTGAAGGCAGAAATTAATGTAAAATATATATATGCAGCGATTCTCATATTTATGAGGTTTATATGCAGCGATCAGCATCTTGTGTTTAGTAAAATAAGACAAAATTGTCTTAAATATAAGAAGTGATACTGTTTAAATAAAGCAAAGTGACTTGTCACTAAAGACAAAACAGATAAAAGACAGCGATTAGTAAAATAAAGTGCAGCGGTTCATTTATAAAGGGACAACAATATGTTATGAAAGCGTATTTTATTATGAGTTGTCGTCTTCTTGTCAAGTGATGTGTCTATTGAATAGATCAACTCTCTTCAAGATGTATAAGAGTGAGAAGGTTTGTGTGAGTTGAAGAAAGCAAGAATATATTTTCTGAGTATAAGGAGTAATATATTTCTGAATTTAAAAATATATATTTTCTGATATATATATATATATATATATATATATATATATATATATATAGAGAGAGAGAGAGAGAGAGAGAGAGAGAGCATCTGCAGTATACAGAGCAGAATCTAAGGCAGCCAAGAATACATAACAACAGTGATACATATATGAATATAGATGTGATAGAAGAACAATAAAGATCTTTGTTGTATGCGATGTTAACTATGTCTATACCTATTTGATAGATGAATATAGAGATGAACATATATATATATATATATATATATATATATATAATGTAGCCTATATTATTGATGTTATGAACAGTGGTCTGATTCTGGCCATGATTGGTCAAGAAAGGATGAGGCAAGGTTGCAAGGAGGGGGAATGGTGAGTGATTCCTCACTAGGAGTAGCAACTCACGATGATGGTTAAGGACCACATGAGACCACTCATGAGGGTGGTTAAGGACCATCGGTTAAAGGCCACATGGAGCCAAGGAGGATAAGGTCCTATCCTTGGGCCTAGAGTTGAGGATCTAGGACACCCTATTGCAGCCTCCCAAACTATCCCCACTTGAATCAATTGTTGAAATAACTAAAAGGGGATCATTTGGCGTGATGGAGGGAATGGTGTAAAGTCCTCACTAGGTAGCCTACCTCATGATGATGGTTAAAGACCATCAGGTTAAGGAGCACATGAGGCCAATAGAGGATAAGGTCCTGCTATTGGGATACTTGGGGCACCTCATCACATCCCCCTCTTTATGGTTGAGGCCACATAGTCCTTGAGACTTGTTACATTGTTATATGTAATCTTTCATAGTCTTAGAATTAAATGTATTTCATATCATATTCCTCTAATATGGTTGTAGGTCTCTATAACCAGATTTACATCATCTCAATTGTGACTAAGGAATTGTATCTTTAACTATAATTTATTATATATGTTTTGATCTAATGAATTGTATTTCGAATGTTATCTAACATGATTGGAGGACCTAAACCATGATTTATTTTTCTTACAACATTTAATTGGTAAGTTGTAACCCTAACTTGTGATTCTAGGGCAAGATTTAGGGTAATCCCAAAAGGGGACATTATAAGTGGTATCAGAGCATCCTTCCTACCATCCTGTGAATGATAGTGGATGCAACATGTATTCATGTGTATACTTCATGCCTGACATGCTTCGTGACTTACGTGTATTCAAATATATACTTCATGGCTTATGTGTATTCATGTGTATACTTCATGCCTTACATGCTTCGTGACTTATGTGTATTCAAGTGTATACTTCATGACTTACGTGTATTCATGTGTATACTTCATGAATTATATGCTCTATGACTTACGTGTATTCAAGTGTATACTTCATGACTTATGTGTATTTGTTACCAATTTTTCACCTACAGTTCAAGTTGGCAGAGCTGAAATATTTGTTTCATTTTATGATGAAAGGTTCTTAACATTTTCTGCTATGTTGGCTTTTGCATATTAAAGTGCTTGGAAAAGAATGGGTTCAATTTTATGACAGAAGAGAGAACATTTAGTTTACAATTTCATCCTTTGCAGAGATTTCATGGATGATAAAGAGTTATGTCATTTCGTATTACAGTGTTTCATTCACTTTACAAATGAGGTATACACAAAACTGCATAAGTGTTGTACTGGAAAGAAAAGAGAGATCAAATGTCCCACACAAGCTATGGGAATAGCTGAACTGGCAAACATAGGAAATACACTATGCATCTGAAAATAAGAAAGGAAAATAACATATCCATCATTGCCTATCTAAGGTCTTGGTTTGATCTTCATTGCAGTTGGCTCCTCCTCACTCCTAATCTTTGAATGAACCTGTATCATCACAAGAAGGATTGTTAGAGCTTCAGATATTGTTTCCTATGCGCCTACCAATATAAACAGAATATATTGCCTATGATGTACTATATCAAATGATCAAATCATTCATATGCAAGAGAGCTTGAAAGATGAAACATCATTGATTTTTACTATTTTTAAAACTAACATGTTTGTTTCCTATGCAGGTATAGGTAAAATCATGTTGCTGATCTGAAGACATTTCAGCATGTGGTAAAAAATGGGCTCCCACAAGGGTTGAGCCCAGCATGTTGCCCCTGAATCTCAGGAGGCGATGAAATAATAATTCATATTCATAGTTCTCAAATAGAACATATTTAGCTGAAGGAGAGCCACATCAAATGTGTAGTGAACTCATTCAAGACAACTTAATAATATGTGAAATTGGCCTTACAGATGAAGAAACAATACAAATGAAGGCCATGACAGAATGCAACCTCCACTAGTATAAGTGCTCACATGAAGAGAACATCAGTCGTTTGTTGATCAAATAATATCCAATGCCAACATAAAGGTACTTTCGCAATGGTATTTGTAAACAAGGGACAACATATAGATGACTCATTTAGGTCCTCATCAAAGGAATAGATGGAAAACCATACAACAATCATCACCTTTCTCATCAGCTACAATACAGATCAGGTGCTATGTTAACTTTCTGGGGTGTAAAGAAAGGTCATAAATTACAAATGTAGCTATAGGAGGTAGCACATGAAGTTGCAGTTATACAAAGAATGTCCATGATATATAGAAAGTAAAGGAGCCATAATCATTGAATATGGTATGTATGTGAATACATTTGATATGGTGTTTAGATAATATAGTGAATTGGATAGCAAGTGAATATGTCATGTCACAGGTTGAATGTGGTAATACCAAATATATACAGAACAGATAAACAAAAGTGCCACAATGATCAATAATGTATGTATTATGCTGCAGTCATCAATGGTAATAAGAAAGTGAAGGTTTTTCTTTAGATTGTCAAAAGATCTCCATTTTAGGAACATGAAAGTACAAGTAATATATACTAAGAAACTTTTTTATAGCCTCGGCCATGAAAGATTGTAGTACCTATAAAGTCTGGTAAGCAAGATAAACCAGAGCCACAGCCTAATAAGGTTTCATAGGAATTACATTATTTTGTTGTGGCTCAGGCTCAAACCTACTATTTTTACTCAAAACAAAGTGGGTTGAAATCTCTTCACATAGAAAAGTCAAATGTAGGTAAGAATTGTGTTGTGAGTTTTCATGGCTGTAGCCTGAGATCTTCTTCATATATATCAAAACCCCATATAAATTTTCATTAAGAAAATCACAGATACAGAGGAAATAGTGGGTTTCGAGGTCATGAGGGTTTAGTAAACTCATAAATGATGAAGAATCAAACATATGAAACCTGCAGCCCTAGATAGTGGCAGGTATAAGTTTTGTCTTTTTACATATAGAAAATGGAGAGTAAGAAGATGCATATTCACAAGCTTGCCTTTTTATATCATGGGTCGAGATTGGTTACAGAGTAGAGTCAACATGTAAAAATGTGATATAGACTGTGAGTATTTGACCGCGGCCCTAAAATATGCAGAGAACAAAGTGCCATCAAGGTATAACATAGTCATGATAAAAAAGATAATGCCAAACATAAGATAGAGATAAGTATATATCATGCAGAGTGAAAAATACAATTCATAGCCATGACTTTGCATAAGGAAAGCTTTCTGGAGCTCAAACTGAGCAATTTATCAGCAGAAGAGAAAGGAGAATACAGAGCTTGAAGGATGGGCAACTTACCACATTTTTGCTGTAGAAACCCCAAAGTGAACTCTCTGAGATACCTAGAATGGCGACCAAGAGTAGAGTTTGTCGACATAGATGTAAGAAGGAAAAATACATCAGTGATTTAGCCTCAGTCGTGTCCCAAAAAGGCCAGATTCCTTCAAAAAAATGGAAATCAATACCCAAAATGGTGGCAAAATGACTTACCCCTTGTTTCCCTTGCAAGATATTAAAAGAAAGAACTTCAAAACAATAGAGAATCGAGGGTTTTGACCTCAAACCCTAACCTTCCATGGCGGTGTAGGCAAGGCCTCTTCTCATCGAGCTCAAAATGCAAATGAGGCTAAAAAGATAGGATTTGTTGGTTTTGTGTTTAGGGTTCCATTTTACCCTAGTCGATGTGGATATTATATCACATTAAATTAAAATTAGAAGCCTCAACTAACACCCTCGGGGATATTATGTCTCTATTGTGTTGATGATGTTTTCTTGACAACAACAACATTAGAATAAAACACCAAGTGCTCTATCCTCTCTTGAACAAAGTGTCTCGAATGCTAAACTATGTGATCAAACAAGAACGCTCCAAGGTTCCTTGTACGTGATTTGCAATGGATAGCCTCGGTGGTGTGATGTGATTTGCTGGTAATCACAAAGGGACTTACGCTGAATATGCTCTTTACTTCATTCAAACATGTACTCTTTCATTATGAAATGGAACTTCTTCTAATCAACTACGAAAAGAAAAGGCAAAAGGCAAGGGTTAAGAAGGCTAATCTAAAGACAATGACATGATGAACGATGCTATGATAGACAAATTCCCTAAGAAAACCAAATTTCACTTCGCCATGACGAGCAACAACTACATGAAATAGGTGCAATCTCCAAGGGATAAACCAAGAATTTTCATATCATTGACACACTCCAAAGTACCCACAGCTGGCGCAACTCGAAGGAGCATCAACAATCGAACTATTTGCAAGATGTGGTTCAGGCTAACTTTACATGATGACTTACCATCGACAAGCCATCAAAAGTATGAACCAACGGGAATTCATCAAATATCATTGCATATATCCATTACATCAATGAACTCTTTCTACTTTATCATCTAAACTACTTGGAAACACATCTCTGTCATATTCAAGAACTTGAAACCTTGCTAACATTTCAAAGCCACAAGATCACCATGCAAAACAACAACAATGAGCTTGTATTACTTTTGAAGTGTGTCATTACAACAATCTCATGTCTCTCTTCATGACTTTGAAGAGCTCCCTCTCTACTCTACTTGCTATTCTACTCTCCTACAGCAACTCTACTCCTAATCTCCTCTCTATGTATTCTTACAAATGAGGAGAATGAGCCTCTATAGACTCCATAAATTATATGAAGGGCCAGGATTGATTTGACAATCAACGGCCGAGATCGAGACAACAAGGCAGTTTGTTAGAACATGAAAGAGGCAATGAAGGCATGTTTCCCAATGTGATAAGCATCTCTGGAGCATCTTTATGGTGGGCCCTCTTACATGGCAAAATCCTATTGGCTTGATGATGTGTACGTGCCACCTTAGCATCTTTGAATGAACTAGTGTGATTCACTTCATGTTCACTTACTTAGAATATTTTCTTCTTGTTGTCTTGATGTAACTCATGGATCAGTTTGATGATCATGCTCATCTCTCATCTTGTGATGTTGTTGTGCTTGTGCAAGACTATGCCTCTGGATAGTTGCATGGACTCATGGAGTAGACTAGTGCCTGATGAGATTTCTTCTTGTCCGGCACATGATATGTGAGCTTCTGGATGATGACCTCCTTCAAGATGTGCATGGTGAAGTGCCAACCTTCCACTGATCGTCGCCTCGAACGGATGATGCTCTTGATGATGAACTACACTTGTAACCTTGATCATCTTAGACTAGCTTTCTTTCACATGGCATTGATGTCTTCCTCATCCAGACATATTAAGTCTTGATGTAGGAGCTCCTTCGTGTGGTGATGATGACAAGTTTGAGCAACGTTCCTCCCTCTTCCAAAGCTTCTTATGTATGAGCTCTCGCCATTCACCTCCTTGGATTTTCCATCACCTACAAGAAGAAACACATCAAATTAAGACTTGATATGAAGGATTTTCAATAACAAATTACATTCAACTTATGCATGAGGGATTAAAAAATGACATTTCAAAACATATCCTTTCGCATGAAATCCATGCCTAAGTGCCTAGGCGGGTTTAGAGGGACAGTATGGATTATTTGATGTGAATTCCATGTCAAGGTGTGAAATCCGCCCAGGCTGGGCGGGTTTAGGGGTGTCATCCGGAGATTGTCTTGTGAATGACATGACATTGTCCAGGCAAAGTGCTCAAGACCGCCTAGCATGGGCGGGATTGGAAGAGGTGTAAGAAATTTTCATCACTTAAGCATTTTTAGCTTGGTTTTGACAACTTAAGAGCTCTTCACTTGTTTCATTGAGAGTTTATCCTCCTTTGAATGCTATGTAATTCTTGAAGCATGGGCGGATTTAGAGTGAGTGCATGGAGTGAATGGTGTGGAAGACATGCATGATGGTGGGAGTCACTTGACAAGGCGGGTTTGGAGGGTGTGTATGGAGAGTATGTTGTGGAAGAGGCGACATCATCCAGATGAAGGGCTCAAGGCCGCCCAGCATGGGCAGGATTGGGAGGCTAGTAAGGATTTTCACCTCATTTGAGATTCATTCCCTTCATTTGATAAAGCTTCTCTATCAACTCCAACACTTAGTGAAATCTTGAGATGCTCATGCAGTTGAAAGACACAACTTGGATGTTGGGTGATGATGTCCACTTGTCATGGTGAAAACTGCCTAGGAAGGGCGGGATCAGAGGTGACCTTTGGACTTTACCTTAAAACACCTTCCAACTTATGAACTTTCATCAAATCTTCATGATTTCTTTGTACTTCAACTCAAAACATTGCAAACTTGATAGGTCTTCTACTTGAGCAGGTTTAAGGTTGATGTCTGGAGAGTGTGTTGTGCAAGAGGTGAAGTTGTCCAAGCATAGAGGTCAAGGCCGCCCAGGAAGGGCGGGCTAGGAGGTGGTGAGTGGATTTTATGACTTAGGCACTTTCTAACTTGGTTTTGACAATTTCAAGACATCTTCACTTGCTTCCTTGATGGTTTAAAATCCTTGCATGAGATTTGCATATTAGATGAGTGGAATTTGAAAGTGATGTTTGGAGTAGTTCATGTGAAGATCAAGAGAATCCAAGTTCTCATGCTTAGGCCGCCCAAGTAGGGCGGATTTGGAAGTGAGGCTTCGATTTTTACTTATTATCCTTCATGTAGGTTCCAAACTTGCATGCGTTTGTTCAAAACTCAGTGTTAGCCATTGCCTTCCTTGCAAATTTTTATGTTATTTCTCCTGGGCGGATTTGAGGTTGGTGCATGGAGGATGTCATGTAAAGACATGAAATTGTCCATATGGAGGGTCTAAAGCCGCCTAGGAAGGGCGGGTTTCAAGGGTAGGCTTGGATTTTTCATGACTTGGTGATTTTTGCTTAGTTTTGATAGTCTAAAACCTTTTACACTTGTTTGATTGATAACTTGACCTCTTTAAATGCAATGGAAAGCAATGAGAGGATGGGTGGATTTCAAGGGTCTCGACGGAGTATTTCACGTGAAGGAGATGACTCTATCCAAGTAAAGGTCCTAAAGCCGCCTAGGAAGGGCAGGTTTCAAGGGTAGGCTTGGATTCTTCACTTCTAACCTTCATTTGATCCTTGTTTCCTCCTCATGATTTCTCCTTGTTCTTATCTCCTTGTAAGGTTTCATTTCTATACATTCTTAGGCGAGGTTAGAAGGTAGATCTGAAATGTTTGATGGACTTATCCTTACGTTACGGTGGAGTCTGCCTAAGCTAAGCAGCCTTGAAAATGTTGTATGGAGTACATGATGTGAGAGAGGTGAATGCAAGTGAGTTTCTTAACAAGATAGTCTTGAGAGTGTGTATGGATTGCTTCCCTTAGCTCATTCATCTCCTCATGAAGACCTTCTCTCCAACACTCATAAGACTCAAATGATGCATCATGGATACTAAGTGATGATGTTATCCACCCATCATGACGAAAACTACCTAGAAAGGGCAGGTTTGGATAGGTGGTAAGGATTTTACTATGTGCACACATCTTTACCTTAACCTTGACACTCGTCTTCCACCTCCATGACTTAGTGACTTTCAAACTTCCTTCCTCTTAGAATGACCTTAATTATCTCATCTCCTGAGTCTGATCTTGATCATCCACCAAACAAACTTGCAACTTATGTCATTCTTCACCCTGGGCAGTTTTGAGAGTGTTGTGTGGAGAGATGCATGTGGGAGGAGACAGAATCCATCATTCCCTCACGAGGCCGCCCAGGTAGGGTGGGTTGAGAGGTGATGCATGGATTCTTCTTTAAAATGCACTTGATTCTATCTAACTTGCAAACTTCCATTGGAATTTCATCATATCCTAGTGTCTTGTGCAAGAAAACCTTGAAAACTTGACCACTTTCCTTCTTGGGTGGATTTAGAGGGTATGTGTGGAGGATTTCATGTGACAGGCAACATTGTCCAAGACCCCCTCTTGAGGTCGCCTAGGTAGGGCGGGTTTCTACATGACCCTTGGATTTTCATCTTAAAACTCACTTAATCATTCTAAAACCTTCAAGTTTCCATCAATCTTTATCACCTTCTGATGTTTTATGTTGAAACACTTTGAATTTTGCATAATCTCTCCTAGGGTGGGATTGGAGGCAGTGTTTGGAGTGAATGATGTGAAAGGAGATGAAATCATCCAAGCATAAAGCTCAAGGCCGCCTAGCATGGGTGGGTTTGAAGATGTAGTGTGGATTTTCAACATTTAAAAACTTCTCACCCTTGAACTCGACTCTAGCCTCTCCTTGGCATCATCTTGATCAAACAAACTCAGTCGTTTATGTTATCCCTCATCCTGAGCGGCTTTGGAGAGGGTGCTTGGAGACCTTCATGTGTTAGGTGGTTCAGTCCACAAGGACCTCTTGAGGCCGCCCAGGTAGGGCAGGTTTAGAAGGTGTGCTTGGAATGCAAGTGTCGTCGTCATATCGGAAATGTCCTAAATGGAAGTATATTGAAAATATGTTTAAGTATAAGTCAGATATTGAGTTTCTTATACTTTAAATATTTATCAATATGCTTCTAGGATGTTTGAGATAGGTCCTGGATCCATAGGATTTAGCATGCAGATTCTAGATTTTGGAAGATCCACTAGATTTCAGACTTGGCCAATTTTCAGGATTTCAGGACATCAGGACATCAGGCTCAGTTATTTTTTATCATTCTTTCCAATTATTTCATCCTTGTTGTGAGGAGTTAAAGTAATGCTTGGTTTGGAGATGATGCATGGAATGTTGCTAGTGAACTACTTAACTTTCCTCCAACTTGCAAACCTTGCTTGAAATTCATCATTTCTCAATGCCTTATGCTTGAAAACCTTCTAAACTTAACCATTTTCTCCTAGGGCGGATTTGATGGTTCTGTTTGGACAAATGCATGTGCAGGAGGCTGAGTCCATGACCTCATGCCAAGGCCGCCCAGTCTGGGCGGGTTTGGAGGTGAGGCATGGAAGTTTCATCAAAATCTTAGTTTTAGACTCCATCATCACTCCCTAAATTCCTTCAGTCAGCCAAAACTCATGAAAACATCCTAACTTTCCCTGGGTGGGTTTGAAGGTGTTGTCTGGACAAGCTCTCCTGATGGTGAAGACACTGTCCAAGAGGACCTTGTGAGGCCGCCCAGTCTGGGCGGGTTTGGATAGTACCCTTGGATTTCTTGCCTTAGTCAAATTTTGGATTTCCCGAATAGAAGTATATTGAAAATATGTTTAAGTATAAGTCAGATATTGAGTTTCTTATACTTTAAATATTTATCAATATACTTCCAGGATGTTTGAGATAGGTCCTGGATCCATAGGATTTAGCATGCAGATTCTAGATTTCTGAGGATCCACCAGATTTCAGACTTAGTCATTTTTTCAGGATTTTCAGGATATCAGACTTAGTCATTTTCAGGGTCTCAGTGACATGCATCAGGATGAAGGCATATAGACCTCTTGGCAAGAAACTATCGAGACATGAGCAAAACAATATTACCAAAACCCAACAACCTCAGAGGAAAACTAAACCTAGAGCAAAACGAAGCGAGAAAGCAAAAAAAAAGAGGGGGTCCCCATTTGCAATGGGGCAATGTGTGATTACATCACAACATCTAGCGCCAATCTGAATAAATGTTCCTGAACATTTCAAAAAAAAAAAAAAAGGCTCAATCCAAACCAAGAAACCTCGGATAATTAACTCTAATTCTGTCACTTAGCTAGGAAATGCACTCGAAAGAGAAAAGAATGATGAATTGGGTTAAGACACTTCATCTTTTGATTATCACTATGTGTGCAGTGTTCGACAAACATTGATTCTATCAAGCATTCCAATGATAAATAAGAATCAATGAACTAAAACCTTTTGTGTACACCCACAGGTTAGGTTGAACAAACATGAATACCTAATCAAGAAATCAGAATCAAAAGCTTAGTACAATCATTCATAATTCAAACACCCAAGTGTGTGCAATTGCGTTGATTTTCGTCCCTTAGAAGCTAAGATCATCTGAGTTCACTTGTCTTAAGCTACATAAGTTCATGGAGGGGGGATGAATAGATTCAACAGTTTGATAAGTAGGTGTATACGGGCATAATGGACAAAATAGTAGGAAATGGAATGGAATGGAGTGTAATGATGGAGTGAAATGATAGAATGGATAGGTGGAATGAGACAGTGTATCTCTACGCATGACGCCTGTTCGCCAGGTTTTCATCATGGTACTTATCCAAGGAGCCACCAAAGGTGGTTTTCACCTATGGACGAAAGGATTTCTCTTTACTATTTTTTTTTTCATTTTTTTTTTTAATAATTTTTTTTTTGCGAACAGGATGACAATTACACATGGCGCCTGTTTGCCAGGTTTTCACCATGGTAATGGATAGGAGGAACTCAAGAGTCTAATTCCGTGGATAACACGATAGTCTACACAAAACCATGTCGAGTCAGTATGTTCATTGATGTTGGCAGGAAATGACTAATGGACGGGAATATAGACGGAAATAGTGGACTATGATGTGGATTATGCAAAACAGATAGATGAAAAATGCATCCAAAACATAGACAAGGCGTATTGTGGGATATGCCTGTTAGCGGGAAATGTAGGGAAGCGGATGGCATATAATGGAATCACGATCAATGTTTGCACGTATCAGACTAAACTTCAAAGCTTGCAAGGGAAGGGAAGTGTATTTAGGAACGGGAGTGATGGCGAGTGAATGTAACTTCATAGTGACTTCATAACCCCCGCAGTCTTAGAATTTTCTTTTGATTTCATTTCATGGTATGAAGTGATAGATAGAATGGAAATGGAATGGGATGAGGTGAATGGAAATGGATTCTTCGAATGCGGAAGCCTCTTTGAAATGGATTTCTTCTTTGACAATCAACGGCCGAGCTCGAGACAACAAGGCAGTTTGTTACAAAATTTGCTATTTTTAGAACATGAAAGAGGCAATGAAGGCACATTTCCCAATGTGATAAGCATCTCTGGAGCATCTTTATGGTGGGCCCTCTTACATGGCAAAATGCTATTGGCTTGATGATGTGTACGTGCCACCTCAGCATCTTTGAATGAACTAGTGTGATTCACTTCATGTTCACTTACTTAGAATATTTTCTTCTTGTTGTCTTGATGTAACTCATGGATCGGTTTGATGATCATGCTCATCTCTCATCTTGTGATGTTGTTGTGCTTGTGCAAGACTATGCCTCTGGATAGTTGCATGGACTCATGGAGTAGACTAGTGCCTGATGAGATTTCTTCTTGTCTGGCACATGATATGTGAGCTTCTGGATGATGACCTCCTTCAAGATGTGCATGGTGAAGTGCCAACCTTCCACTGATCGTCACCTCGAACAGATGATGCTCTTGTTGATGAACTACACTTGTAACCTTGATCATCTTAGACTAGCTTTCTTTCACATGGCATTGATGTCTTCCTCATCCAGACATATTAAGTCTTGATGTAGGAGCTCCTTCATGTGGTGATTATGACAAGTTTGAGCAACGTTCCTCCCTCTTCCAAAGCTTCTTATGTATGAGCTCTCGCCATTCACCTCCTTGGATTTTCCATCACCTACAAGAAGAAACACATCAAATTAAGACTTGATATGAAGGATTTTCAATAACAAATTACATTCAACTTATGCATGAGGGATTAAAAAATGACATTTCAAAACATATCCTTTCGCATGAAATCCATGCCTAAGTGCCTAGGCGGGTTTAGAGGGATAGTATGGATTATTTGATGTGAATTCCATGTCAAGGTGTGAAATCCGCCCAGGCTGGGCGGGTTTAGGGGTGTCATCCGGAGAGTGTCTTGTGAATGACATGACATTGTCCAGGCAAAGTGCTCAAGACCACCTAGCATGGGCAGGATTGGAAGAGGTGTAAGAAATTTTCATCACTTAAGCATTTTTAGCTTGGTTTTGACAACTTAAGAGCTCTTCACTTGTTTCATTGAGAGTTTATCCTCCTTTGAATGCTATGTAATTCTTGAAGCATGGGCGGATTTAGAGTGAGTGCATGGAGTGAATGTTGTGGAAGACATGCATGATGGTGGGAGTCACTTGACAAGGCGGGTTTGGAGGGTGTGTATGGAGAGTATGTTGTGGAAGAGGCGACATCATCCAGATGAAGGGCTCAAGGCCGCCCAGCATGGGCGGGATTGGGAGGCTAGTAAGGATTTTCACCTCATTTGAGATTCATTCCCTTCATTTGATAAAGCTTCTCTATCAACTCCAACACTTAGTGAAATCTTGAGATGCTCATGGAGTTGAAAGACACAACTTGGATGTTGGGTGATGATGTCCACTTGTCATGGTGAAAACTGCCTAGGAAGGGCGGGATCAGAGGTGACCTTTGGACTTTACCTTAAAACACCTTCCAACTTATGAACTTTCATCAAATCTTCATGATTTCTTTGTACTTCAACTCAAAACATTGCAAACTTGATAGGTCTTCTACTTGAGCAGGTTTAAGGTTGATGTCTGGAGAGTGTGTTGTGCAAGAGGTGAAGTTGTCCAAGCATAGAGGTCAAGGCCACCCAGGAAGGGTGGGCTAGGAGGTGGTGAGTGGATTTTATGACTTAGGCACTTTCTAACTTGGTTTTGACAATTTCAAGACATCTTCACTTGCTTCCTTGATGGTTTAAAATCCTTGCATGAGATTTGCATATTAGATGAGTGGAATTTGAAAGTGATGTTTGGAGTAGTTCATGTGAAGATCAAGAGAATCCAAGCTCTCATGCTTAGGCCGCCCAAGTAGGGCGGATTTGGAAGTGAGGCTTCGATTTTTACTTATTATCCTTCATGTATGTTCCAAACTTGCATGTGTTTGTTCAAAACTCAGTGTTAGCCATTGCCTTCCTTGCAAATTTTTATGTCATTTCTCCTGGGCGGATTTGAGGTTGGTGCATGGAGGATGTCATGTGAAGACATGAAATTGTCCATATGGAGGGTCTAAAGCCGCCTAGGAAGGGCGGGTTTCAAGGGTAGGCTTGGATTTTTCATGACTTGGTGATTTTTGCTTAGTTTTGATAGTCTAAAACCTTTTACACTTGTTTGATTGATAACTTGACCTCTTTGAATGCAATGGAAAGCCATGAGAGGATGGGCAGATTTCAAGGGTCTCAGCGGAGTATTTCATGTGAAGGAGATGACTCTGTCCAAGTAAAGGTCCTAAAGCCGCCTAGGAAGGGCAGGTTTCAAGGGTAGGCTTGGATTCTTCACTTCTAACCTTCATTTGATCCTTGTTTCCTCCTCATGATTTCTCCTTGTTCTTATCTCCTTGTAAGGTTTCATTTCTATACATTCTTAGGCAAGGTTAGAAGGTAGATCTGAAATGTTTGATGGACTTATCCTTACGTCACGGTGGAGTCCGCCTAAGCTAAGCAGCCTTGAAAATGTTGTATGGAGTACATGATGTGAGAGAGGTGAATGCAAGTGAGTTTCTTAACAAGATAGTCTTGAGAGTGTGTATGGATTGCTTCCCTTAGCTCATTCATCTCCTCATGAAGACCTTCTCTCCAACACTCGTAAGACTCAAATGATGCGTCATGGATACTAAGTGATGATGTTATCCACCCATCATGACGAAAACCGCCTAGAAAGGGCGGGTTTGGATAGGTGGTAAGGATTATACTATGTGCACACATCTTTACCTTAACCTTGACACTCGTCTTCGACCTCCATGACTTAGTGACTTTCAAACTTCCTTCCTCTTAGAATGACCTTAATTATCTCATCTCCTGAGTCTGATCTTGATCATCCATCAAACAAACTTGCAACTTATGTCATTCTTCACCCTGGGCGGTTTTGAGAGTGTTGTGTGGAGAGATGCATGTGGGAGGAGACAGAATCCATCATTCCCTCACGAGGCCGCCCAGGTAGGGCAGGTTGAGAGGTGATGCATGGATTCTTCTTTGAAATGCACTTGATTCTATCTAACTTGCAAACTTCCATTGGAATTTCATCATATCCTAGTGTCTTGTGCAAGAAAACCTTGAAAACTTGACCACTTTCCTTCTTGGGCAGATTTAGAAGGTATGTGTGGAGGATTTCATGTGACAGGCAACATTGTCCAAGACCCCCTCTTGAGGTCGCCCAGGTAGGGCGGGTTTGGACATGATCCTTGGATTTTCATCTTAAAACTCACTTAATCATTCTAAAACCTTCAAGTTTCCATCAATCTTTATCACCTTCTGATGTTTTGTGTTGAAACACTTTGAATTTTGCATAATCTCTCCTAGGGTGGGATTGGAGGCAGTGTTTGGAGTGAATGATGTGAAAGGAGATGAAATCATCCAAGAATAAAGCTCAAGGCCGCCTAGCATGGGCGGGTTTGAAGATGTAGTGTGGATTTTCAACATTTAAAAATTCTCACCCTTGAACTCGACTGTAGCCTCTCCTTGGCATCATCTTGATCAAACAAACTCAGTCATTTATGTTATCCCTCATCCTGAGCAGCTTTGGAGAGGGTGCTTGGAGACCTTCATGTGTTAGGTGGTTCAGTCTACAAGGACCTCTTGAGGCCGCCCAGGTAGGGCAGGTTTAGAAGGTGTGCTTGGAATGCAAGTGTCGTCATCATATCAGAAATGTCCTAAATGGAAGTATATTGAAAATATGTTTAAGTATAAGTCAGATATTGAGTTTCTTATACTTTAAATATTTATCAATATGCTTCCAGGATGTTTGAGATAGGTCCTGGATCCATAGGATTTAGCATGCAGATTCTAGATTTTGGAAGATCCACCAGATTTTAAACTTAGCCAATTTTCAGGATTTCAGGACATTAGGACATCAGGCTCAGTGATTTTTTATCATTCTTTCCAATTATTTCATCCTTGTTGTGAGGAGTTAAAGTAATGCTTGGTTTGGAGATGATGCATGGAATGTTGCTAGTGAACTACTTAACTTTCCTCCAACTTGCAAACCTTGCTTGAAATTCATCATTTCTCAATGCCTTGTGCTTGAAAACCTTCTAAACTTAACCATTTTCTCCTAGGGCGGATTTGATGGTTCTGTTTGGACAAATGCATGTGCAGGAGGCTGAGTCCATGACCTCATGCCAAGGCCGCCCAGTCTCGGCGGGTTTGGAGGTGAGGCATGGAAGTTTCATCAAAATCTTAGTTTTAGACTCCATCATCACTACCTAACTTCCTTCAGTCAGCCAAAACTCGTGAAAACATCCTAACTTTCCCTGGGCGGGTTTGAAGGTGTTGTCTGGACAAGCTCTCCTGATGGTGAAGACACTGTCCAAGAGGACCTTGTGAGGCCACCCAGTCTGGGTGGGTTTGGATAGTACCCTTGGATTTCTTGCCTTAGTCAAATTTTGGATTTCCCGAATAGAAGTATATTGAAAATATGTTTAAGTATAAGTCAGATATTGAGTTTCTTATACTTTAAATATTTATCAATATACTTCTAGGATGTTTGAGATAGGTCCTGGATCCATAGGATTTAGCATGTAGATTCTAGATTTCTGAGGATCCACCAGATTTCAGACTTAGTCATTTTTTCAGGATTTTCAGGGTCTCAGTGACATGCATCAGGATGAAGGCATATAGACCTCTTGGTAAGAAACTGTCGAGACATGAGCAAAACAATATTACCAAAACCCAACAACCTCAGAGGAAAACTAAATCTAGAGCAAAACGAAGTGAGAAAGCAAAAAAAAAGAGGGGGTCCCCATTTGCAATGGGGCGATGTGTGATTACATCACAACATATTGCATATATGATTCCTAGGCTTTATGCCTTAGAGGCCTTTTAGTGACATTTGAATGGTAAGACAATATCCCATATGCCTTAGGGTTTTATTTGCAAACCAAATTGAGGACAAACCTTAGGGGTCATTTGTTTTTTCAAAACCATTCAATAGTGCCTTGAAATTTTATGATTTTTATAGAAAATCAAGATGCCAAATGAAATATATTATACTCTGCAAGATAAAATCAAAAGCTTTGTATAGTTTTGTAAAGAATCAAACCAGACCCAAATCAGAGATAAAACTGCAAAATCTATTGTAAAACATTATTTAAAGCAATGTTTTATAAATTGCTTTTAAATAATTGCTATTTTAATGTAGTTAAAGAGAAATAGATATAAAGGAATCTTTCTTTTTAGATTTGCTTTCTTCTAGGTGAAATTAAGGAAAACTAGGCAAATTGGAGCTTTTATTGATCAGGTAAAGCCTAATTTTGAGGAGATTTTGGTGTGACCACTTTGGACAGCATTTTGGTAGCTTTTCTCTTCAGTTTGGAGGTAGTTATGACATTGATTTTAAGGCTTTTCTTTGGAGCTCGAAAATGGAAAAAAGATGGCTATTTTGAGAGTTTTTTTTCCATCTTTTTCCTTGGGAGATTTTTGGAGGCATATATAGGAGAAAAAACATAGTTTTTTCTCAGTTCAAAATATTGTTTCTTCCTCTCTTGTTCATTTGCAGAGATCTTTGTAAACATTTTGTACTCATTTTGTACTCCTTTTAGATAAATAAAAAATAGCAGTGTTCTCCTTTTTTATGTTTTCTACTTCATTTTTGCAGTCAATGCTTTGATATTCAATTGTGATTCAATTTTTGAATCTTTTTCCTATTTCTCATTGTTGCAAGATTGAGTGTGGGAGTTTCATGTAATGCAAGTTGCATGTTGTGTTTAGCCTGGTTAGTGGGTTGAAGTTGCGATAAAACTTGTGTTTGTCCTTCATGCAAACCTCTAGATTTCAAGGTTTCATGCAAATTACTTATGTATTGCATTTTTTTAATGAAATTGTGAGGATAAAAGGCTTTGTGAGGCTGATTGTGAGTCAATTTAATGAATAGATTAGAGTTTTGGTGCATCACCTGTTAGAGTTTAGAATTTTATTTTTAGTCGACCTTCTATCCATTTTCCTCAGAAAGTCATTTAGATTAGGTGATCTACTAGGGAAACCAACCCACTTTGGAGGTTCACTCCAATTTTTAGGCAACCCACAGGCCTAGGAGTGTTCCCATGTGTCAACAGGTAGTTAAGTTGATAGCTTATCATTTGGGTGCATACTTTGTTGATAACAGTTTTTGGCACACCCAGTGGGACTCTGAAACTTGTTTCAGAGAAAACTTTTCAAAGCTTTAAGCTGTTGTTCTGGTATTGCAGCAGTGTTTCCATCCTTTAGAGGTTTTAAGTTATACCTAGTGACTCCATTCTCTGATTTTGCATGTAGATCTAAGTGTTGGTTTATTTCTAAAAATCTAATTTGCGCTTGTTTTCCAAGTTTTCAATGAATGAATAGGCCTATGTTTCATAAAAATATGCCTTACCATCCATCATACCATGAAAATGGTGCTTACCCATCTCCATATCAGCCATATTAGACCAATCATGCTGTCAGTTTTAATTTCATGGCTTTTCAAAAACCAGCATGCCCAATATAATTACCACCCACCCACCCTTGCTTAGCCTCCATATCATCCTTCATATACTCAAAGCCAGCTCCAAGAGCGTGAAAAGGAGGAGATTACAAGCTTAAAGGGTATATTGTTTGACTTCATGCAGTAGTTAGAGGAGATCAAGAGGCAACATGAGTATAATCAGCAATAGGAAGAGATGGCTTATCAGGCCTATTTCTATGAGCAATGGTCAGAAACACAAAGGCACAAAATCCAAGTAGCTCCTGCTATTCCAGATTAGCTTGTTCAGGAAGAGGTTCATAAATATAAATTTTGAAGTTTTAGACAAAATGAGTCTCTTAGTATTCCTAAAGTTGAGATTCCAAGTTTTAGGCAGGAAAAGGTCTTGAACTCCCCAAACCAGCCTCTTAAGCTTGAAATCCCAAGTTTCAAAAGCCTTCATCCCTTGTAAGTTGAGGAAAATAATCATTTTTAGCCTAGTATAGTTTTAGATCAACCCCTTGAGCAACATTTTTCCTCGCAAGAAGTCCAAGAAGCTCCCCAAGTTTCCCCACCTAAGGAATCCAAGGGTGAACCCTTTGATCAGAATACCTTACTCTTAATCGAGGAGCTTCAAAAGGTAAATCCACTGCGTTCAGCTTTGGAAGTTTACCGTTTGCAGTAGTAGAAGATTGAACAAGAAAAGACTTCTCCTGATAAATCTTTCAATGATTTCACTAATGAGCTTCCTTGTTTTATGGAAGATGATGAAAATTTTTTAGGAGATCAACCAACACAATAGGATACAAAGCAAGAGGTTACTGCTGATTATACCATTTTATCATCTAAACATAAGAATGTTGCATGTGCAGAGAGGTTTGGTTCATTGGAACAACAGGATATTGATAACTATTGTGACGTATCCAGCTGGTACAGCAATGAGGAGGATGAAGAGTAGGAAGATGTCAAACATTGTGGTGAGTTGCTGAGTGTAGATCATCAATATGATAAGAGAACTTTGGATCAAGAGGAAGGGGATAAAGATGAACCTATTTTAGAGCCCAATAGGCTCAGTGAAAGCTGTCATGAGGTAAAAGACATCCCCTTTTCATAAAAAAAACAAGAAAATTGTGAAGAAAATTTACTTTGAAATGATTTTAAGGTCTCTGTTACAAACTTAGATAAGGTGCAAGAAATTGGTGTTGAACCTCAGTTTCCAGTTTATCTGTTTGATGAGCTTCCTAATTTTGAGTATGAAAGTGAAAATGGCATGGCTACACAAAGTTCTGACCACCACAATGATGAGGACCATTTAGATAAGGTGTTGATCCAAGAATAGATATGTAAAAGTAACCCTGATTTGAATGATCAAGAGCTTGAGGAGGATCTATTTCAAGTTGAAATTGAACTTTTTTGCTCACTTAGATGTTATGCTAGCATCTTTAGAGGAGGGTTATCTTGAATAGCAAAAGCAAGAGCTGGAAGTGGCTGTATTCTTGAATGAGTCATTGGTTATGGAGCAACCTAACCAGTAGCTTGATCTTGACTAGTTGGAGGAGCTGCCTTTCTGTTGTATAGAGGAACTTGAAGCTGATGTGCCAATTGATGGTTTTATTGAAAGAGGCTAGCTCATTATTTGAATACTTGCCTTCATTCATTGAAGAAGAGACTCCTATTTCAGAGTGTACCTCCTTGAGTAATAATGAGCCTAGTCCAACTCTTACTAAGAGCCTTTCAAGAATTGATAGCTTTGATGAGCTATTAGCTACCTTAATAGAGGAGGAAGCAACATGGCAAGCTATCATGCAAAGTGAAGGTGATGCTATTGTTTCCAATCATTCAAATTACTTTCTCTCTAGTCCAAAGCTTTCAAGGGGATGTCCTATTAGGCATCGGGCTGGGTTGTAACCCAACAAGAGGGAGCAGCCTCATAGTGACACTAATCCAGATCATCGAGGACCTATCAAGTTGAGCACAACCAGTCTACTTGCTCACTTGATCAGTTCACCAAACAAGTCAGGTGGGTAAGTGGCTCCATTTTCCTTCTTAGAAATGTGTTGCAACAGTGTGCTGGAGATTTGATTTTTCTCCACCTCTTTTGGTTGGCTCACAAATTTATGGAGTATTGCAGATTCCAAAGGAAGGGCAGTTACTTCACCCAACCAGTGAATGGGATTGTTGGACCTACTTCTTTGGATGGCTAGAGTAGGTTAGAGTTAGTGTTTTCAGTTAATAAGTGCTCAAGGCACATTTATTTCAGTTATTTTCTTTCCCTAAGTGCTTTTGCACATGTTTTCTGGCCACCAGGGCCTTTTAGTTTGCTTTCAGTTTGGTTCTGTTTAGTTTTCTGCTATTGTTTAGAGTAGTTTGCGGCTAAGTTTCATTATTTTCTGAGTATAGGAAGAGTAGAGGTTGACTCCATGCCCAATGGATAACTAAGGCAACTGGTCTATATGCTTAGCAGACAAGCATTTAGCAAAAATCACCAGAAATGTTAGCAAATTTTCACCTACAACTCAAGTTGGCAAAGCTGAAATATTTGTTTCATTTTAAGATGAAAGGTTCTTAATTTTTTTGCTATGTTGGCTTTTGCATAGTTTAAAGTGCTCGGAAAAGAATGGGTTTAGTTTTATGACAGAAGAGAGAACATTCAGTTTATAATTTAATGCTTTGTAGAGATTTCATGGATGATAAGGATTTATTTCATTTCGTATTATAGTGTTTCATTCACTTTACAAATGAGGTATACACAAAACTGCATAAGTGTTGTATTGGAAAGAAAAGGGAGATCAAATGTCCCACACAAGCCATGGGAATCACTGAACTGGCAAACATAGGAAATACACTATGCATCTAAAAATAAGAAAGGAAAAGAGCATATCCATCATTGCTTGTCTAAGGTCTTGGTTTGATCTTCATTGTAGCTGGCTCCTCCTCGCTCCCAATCTTTCAATGAACCTCTATCATGACAAGAAGGGTTGTTAGAGCTCCAAATATGGTTCCCTATGTGCCTACCAACAAAAACATAATATATTGCCTATGATGTACTATATCAAATGATCAAATCATTCATATCCAAGAGTGCCTAAAAGATGAAACATCATTGAGCTTTACTATTTTTAAAACTAACATGTTTGTTTCCTGTGCAGGTATAGGTAAAATCATGTTGCTGATTTGAAGACATTTCAGCATGTGGTAAAAAATGGGCTCTCACAAGGGTTGAGCCCAGCATGTTGCCCCTGAATCTCAGGAGGGGATGAAATAATAATTCATATTCATAGTGCTCAAATAGAACATATTCAGCTAAAGGAGTGCCACATCAAATGAGCAGTGAGCTCATTCATGACAGATTAATAATATGCGAAATTGGCCTTATAGATGAAGAAATAATACAAATGAAGGCCATGACAGAATGCAGCCTCCACTAGTATAAGTGCTCACATTAAAAGGACAACAGTCTTTTGCTGATCAAATAATATTCAATGCCAGCATAAAGGTACTTTCCAAATGGTATTTGTACACAAGGGATAACATACAAATGACTCATCCAGGTCCTCATCAAAGGAATAGATGGACAACCATACAAAAATCATCACCTTTCTCATCATCTACAATACAGATCAGGTGCTATGTTAACTTTTTGGTGTGTAAAGAAAGGTCATAAATTAGAGATGCAGCTACAGGAGGTAGCACATGAAGTTGCCAATTATACATAGAATGTCCATGATATACAGAAAGTAAATTATCCATAATTATTGAATATGGTATGTATGTGAATACATTTGATATGGTGTTTAGATAATACAATCAACTGGACAACAAGTGAATAGGTGATGTCACAGGTTGAATGTGGTCATACCAAATATATACAAAATAGATAAACAAAAGTGCCACAATGATCAATAATGTATGTATTATGCTGCAGTCATCAATGGTAATTAGAAAGTGAAGGTTTTGCTTTAGACTGTCGAAAGATCTCCATTTCAAAAACATGAAAGTACAAGTAATATATACTGAGAAACATTGTTATAGCCTCGACCATGAAAGATTGCAGTACCTATAAAGTCTAGTAAGCAAGATAAACCAGAGCCGCATCCTAAGAAGGTTTCATAGGAATAACATTATTTTGTTGTGACTTAGGCTCGAACCTGCTATTTTTACTCAAAACAAAGTGGGTTGAGTTCTCTTCACATAGAAAAGACAAATGTAGGTAAGAATTGTGTTGTGAATTTTCATGGCCATAGCCTGAGATCTTCTTCATATATATCAAAACCCCATATAAATTTGTATGAGGAAAATCATAGATATAGAGGAAATAGTGAGTTTCAAGTTCATAAGCATTTCGTAAACTCAGAAATGATGAAGAATCAAACATATGAAGTTCACGGCCCTAAATAGTGGCAAGTATAAGTTTTGTCTTTTTACATACAGAAAATGGAGAGTAAGAAGATGTCTATTTCACAAGAATGCCTTTTTATATCATTGGATGAGTTTGATTACAGAGTGGAGTCAACATGTAAAAATGTGATAAAGACTGTGAGTATTTGGCCGTGGCCCATAAAATATGCAGAGAACAAAGTTCCATCAAGGTATAACTTAGTCGTGATGAAAAAGATAATGCCAAACATAAGACAGAGATGAGTATATATCATGCAGAGTGAAAAATACAATTCATAGCCACGACTTTGTATAAGGAAAGCTTTTTGGAGCTCAAACAAAGCATTTTATCAGCAAAAGATAAAGGAGAATACAGAGCTTAAAGGATGGGCAACTTACCACATTTTTGCTGTAGAAACCCCAAAGTGAAGTCTTGGAGATACCCAGAATGGTGGCCAAGAGTAGAGTATGTCGATAGAGATATAAAAAGGAAAAATGCATCAGAGATTTAGCCTCAACCATGTCCCAAAAAGGCTAGATTACTTCAGAAAAATGGAAATCAATACCCAAAATGGTGGTGAAATGACTTACCCCTTGTTTCCCTTGCAAGATCTTCAAAGAAAGAACTTTAAAACAATAGAGAATCAAGGGTTTTGACCTTAAAACCTAACTTTCCATGGCAGTGCAGGTAGGGCCTCTTCTCATCGAGCTCGAAATGTAAATGAGGCCAAAAAGATAGGATTTGTTGGTTTTGTGTTTAGGGTTCCATTTTACCCTAGTTGATGTGGATATTTCATCACATTGAATTAAAATTAGAAGCCTCAACTAATACCCTCAGGGGTATTATGTCCCTATTGCATATATGATGCCTACGCTTTACGCCTTAGAGGCATTTTAGTCACATTTGAAAGGTTAGACAATATCCCATATGCCTTAGGGTTTTATTTACAAACCAAATGGATGACAGACCTTAGGGGTCTTTTATTTTTTCAAAACCATTCAATAGTGCCTTGAAATTTTATGATTTTTATAGAAAATCAAGATGCCAAATGAAATATATTATACTTGGCAAGATAAAATCAAAAGCCTTGTATAGTTTTATAAAGAATCAAATTAGACCCAAATTAGAGATAAAACTACAAAATCTATTGTAAAGCATTATTTAAAGAAATGTTTTATAAATTTCTTTTAAATAATTGCTATTTTAATGCAGCTAAAGCAAAATAGATATTAAGGAAAACTAGGCAAATTGGAGCTTTTATTGATCAAGTAAAGCCTGATTTTGACAAAAATTTGGTGGGACCACTTTTGATAGCATTTTGGAAGCTTTTCTCTTCAGTTTGGAGGTAGTTATGACACTAATTTTAAGGCTTTTCCTTGGAGCTCAAAAATGGAAAAATGATGGCTATTTTGAGAGTTTTTTTCCAGCTTTTTCCATGGGAGATTTTTGGAGGCATATATAGGAGAAAAAACTTAGTTTTTTCTCAGTTCAGAATATTGTTTCTTCCTCTCTTGTTCATTTGTAGAGAGCTTTGTGAACATTTTGTACTCAGTTTCTACTCCTTTCAGATCAATAAAAAATAGTAGCGTTCTCCTCTCTCATGTTTTCTACTTCATTTTTGCAGTCAATGCTTTGATATTCAATTGTGATTTAATTTTTGAATCCTTTTCCTATGTCTCATTGTTGCAAGATTGAGTGTGGGAGTTTCATGTAATGCATGTTGCATGTTATGTTTAGCCTGGTTAGTGGGTTGATGTTGTGATAAAACTTGTGTTTGTCCTTCATGCAAACCTCTAGGTTTCAAGCTTTCATGCAAATTACTTATGTATTGAATTGTTTTAATGAAATTGTGAGGATAAAAGGCTTTGTGAGGCTGATTGTGAGTTAATTTAGTGAATAGATTAGTGTTCTGCTGCATCACCTGTTAGATTTTAGAATTTCATTTTCAATCAACCTTCTATCCCTTTTCCTCATAAACTCATTTAGATTAGGTGATCTGCTAAGGGAACTAACCCACTCTAGAGGTTCACTCCAAGTTTTAGGAAACCCACAGGCCTAGGAGTGTTCCCATTTGTCAACAGGTAGCTAAGTTGAAAGCTTAGCATTTGTGTGCATACTTTGTTGATAACAGTATTCATGTGTATACTTCATGACTTACGTGTATTCAAGTATATATTTCATAACTTGCGTGTATTCATTTGTCTACTTCATGACTTATGTATATTCATGTATGCTTCATGACTTACATGTACTCATATGCATACTTCATGTATTACATGTATTTATGTGTGTGCGTCACACTTCATGTGTTACGTATATTCATTCAAATAATTCATGTATTACATGTATACTTCATGCTTCATGTATTATGTGTATTTATGCTTATACTTTGGGTATTATGTGTATGTTTCATGCTTCTTGTATTACATGTACTTATGTGTATGCTTGATTCTCCATGTATTACATGTATGCTTCATGCTTCACATGTACTTATGTGTATACTTCATATATTACATATGCTTCATACTTTGTGTATCACATGTACTTGTATGCTTCGTATGCTTCATGCTTTGTGTCTTATGTGTATACTTCATGTATCATATGTATGTTTCATGTATTATGTATATCTATGTGTTTTCTTTATGTCTAATACTTATACAACAAGTTTACTTTATGTGTGTTTAAAATATCTCTATGCATAAAAATTATAGAAATGCCAAATCTATCAAAGTTTTATTTGTCAAACGCTTCTTGGGTTAAGAAGCACTAACAAATTAACTTATGTAATAATTAAGAGTTATAACTAGTGAAGTGAAAAGTGTGACTCCCTTGAACTTGAGATCTAAAAAGAGAAAATATTTCATTTGAGAAAGACATCCAAAACATCATTGAAGGATTCAATCAAGAATAGAACCCTAAGAGATTTTACAAGTAAATATCAAGAAAACAACATGGAAAGTAAAGAAGTGGAAATGAATATAATATACAAACCAATACAATCATATGAAACATAAGTAACACAAAAAATTAGCATATAACAAAAATTAGAAATAAAACCATAAGGAAATGGAGTATGCAGATCTATAACAGAGTTGCCTCCCTAAAAACTAGCATGAGTGGCTAGTTAGTGGGCAAATTGGCGACACCTCTCCTAACTGCCCAACAACCTTGACACTTCAATGAGGCATGTGTCAAGATTGTATAAAGGCACACGTAAGTTTTCTTAATCCTAAGTGTATGAAATATATATACACTAACATATATGTAGCAAGTTACCATTAAATTTTAAAAATTTAATAATGGCCTTTGATATGCTATTTATAGTTCAACTCATGTTCCTCCTGCATGTTTAATTTTTTGGCAAATACACATCCTTACATAGATCTGATTGGACCTAAGATTATTCCCCTTGGCTCTCAAAATTGTTTAAGTATTGGGTCTCTAGTTCCATATTAGAATGTAGCCTAGGAATTCAAGAATGCAAAGGTAGAAAATATTAGAATTAAAATAGGACCATAATGTATTTTGTTAAACCATGTATTTTTATATTTTCAAGTTTTAAATATATAAATATTTTAAATGCATGTGTTACATTATGTTTACATGTTTAAACATGTGTATTGTTATGTTTAAATGTATTTTAAACCATGTATTTATATATTTCCAACTTTTATTTACGTATAAATATTGTGCATTTAAAATTTCAATGTACAAGTAATTTAATTTATATTTCTTTTTTGTAATTGTAGCTCTAGTCCGGGTACTCATACATGGATCAATTACTAGAATATGAGTTTTTATTATAACAAGTCTTTCAAAATGAACCCCCACTTGAAATCCTGCCACCCCAAAACCCCACCCAACCACTCCTCACCCAAAATCCCCCACCCCGAAAAGACCCACCAAAACACAAACCTGTAAATCATCCACCCCCTCTAGTTGATGAGGCTCACTTGTAATGAAATATAAATGACAACATAACCAAATTATAGGAAAAACTTGATTTTATCCAAAATGAGCCTAATATGGCCCCACATGTTGCACAGTTTGCATCCTTGATGCAAGCTATTATTGATTTTGTTAGATCAATTGATGTAGATCTAGACATGTTTTGTAGTTGGAGGGAGCAGAGGAGGCAATTCTATTTACATGGACTATCGTATAGATAGATCCTTGATTTACATATTTCCAAATGTACCATAGCCTTGTATTTTATTGACCCTTTAATAAACCAACCCATCACTCCAAATGAATAAAGAATTTCAATTAAATGGTGTAGGAATTGTCTTTGACCATCCACCACATAACAATTTTGAGGTGCCTTTATTTTTTGAGAAGATTATGAGATAAGTTTGAAATGGATTTAAAGCCTAATTATTTTGACATCAAATTGTTCTAGGGTGTTCGTGATGGCATGCCACAACATAGGTTAGGGGCACGTGTCAATTCAAATTGATGTGTGCTTCTCCACAACATAGTTTAGTCCTTTCCTCAACTAACCAATTCCTCTCCTCACCTATATGTACTCGCCTTCTCCAAGTTATTGGATGGTGGACTTCATACATTTCTTTGATCTATCATTTGCAATATTATTGTGCTTGTAATTTCATCTTCTTGTTCATTGCTAAATTCTTCATGGTATCAGAGCGAGAGGAGATGAAATCAAGTCTAAGTTTTGTTCAGCATTGAAATTACTTTTTTATCTCTTTGTTGTTTTTTTTCTCTATTTGTGTTATTTGGCAAAGGTATCTAAACGATAGAAGTTGAAGTTGAAGGGCAAAAATTTGAAGGAAAATAGCCCATGCCTATCTTTGCCAATGGCCCTTGTTAGGGTCACGACCTACTCACTCAGGCTTGTGACCTCCTTGATTCCTGACCGAGGCCTCTTAATGCCTGGTTCTTGCAATTTTTTTGCACACGAATAGTCCCCTGCATGAAGACAAAGGTCAGCCCCAGTCCGTCCTTATTTGCCCACTACACACCTACACTATGCAGTTGCCACAAAACACTCCTATTTGCCCAAGTTTGGAGTGGGATAAGAAATGTTCGTGCTTGCTATGAAGAGAGTCTGAAGAGGTTTGATATGGATTGCATTGATATGTATTACCAACATCGACCCTTGTTCTTAGATATTCGACTCTCTGCATTGCAATGGAAAGAATTTTGGGCTCTCTGTTGTGCAAGGCGGCCTCTCTCATGGGGTTTGGCATCAGCCTCTAGTCCCTTATTTTTTTAATTCCCTTATCTCTAAATTATTCTTACAAAATATTTTTTTAAAACATAGTTTTTTTGTATGTGTTTTTTAGCATAGGCTGAAAAATTCCAAGCTTCATAACTTTTGATCGGCAACTTGTTTTTGAGTTACGCCTTTTTCAAAAGTTTTGCTTGTTTTTTGCCATGAATCCATTAGGCATAATATCGCACTAAATTATAAAGTGCCAATTTGTGTTCCAATTGATTTATCCTAAAAGAACTAACTTTATAAAGTGCCAGAATTAGGGGGAACAAAATAATCAAGAGGGGTGTTGTGTGTTTCCTTCACACTTCCTCAAGAAGTGCATGTGTGTTGTCTTTCTGTTTTCATTTCTCCACTTCTACTTTCTCAATTTCTATATTTCTACAAATTGTAACAATCTAAAGTCTAAAGCATGGAGTCTAATGTAACTATACCACCCCTAACACATTTCAACTATCAAGATTGGACGTTAAAAGTAATACTTGTACTAAAAAACAAAGGTTTGTTTAGGGTAACTATGGGAACAAAAAAAGAACCTAATGCAGATAAGGTCAAAGAAAAGTTTTTAAATAAATGTGACCAAACCTTTGGCTTCTTATGTTTAAACTTGTCCCCAAAATTACTATTCCATGTTGAGGCATTGAAAACACCCAATGAAGTTTAGGATACCCTCAACAAATTATTTGGAAAAGTTGATGAACTTAAGAGTCATGAGTTGGAAAATGAACTCATAGGTCTTAATCCTAGGAATTTCTCAACTCTAGATGACTACTTCACCAAATTTAATTCCTTGAGGTTGCAATTAAAATATTGTGGAATAGACAAGAAAGAGGATCAGTTAAATCTCTCTGTACTTTCCAAATTAGGTCCAGAATTCTCAATGTTTGTCTCCACTTTCTACTCTACCAAATGGGCTCTTGGAGCCTCATGGCCAATGCCCACACTTGATAACTTTATTGCTGACCTAACAAGAGAGAAAGACAAGTTAATCCAAATGGGCCCATTAAAGTCTACAAAACCTCAAGCCCTAATTGTTGCGAGTGATAAACTCCAAAAATGATAACTTTTCTAAACAAGGGAAACTTACTATAGAGAAAGTTAAGTGTGCCTTTTGTAAAAGAGCTGGGCATGATGAACATCAATGCATGAGCAAACAAATAGAGCACATCTCTCATATTCTCAAGAAGAACAATATAGGGCTACCTTATTCTGTCAAAGCATCTTCATCAAACTAGGAAAATACCAAGGCAAAAGAGAAATCAAAAGGCAAAGCCTTAGTTGCTACAACATCTTCATCTCCATCATGGATAATTGACTCAGGGGCTTCACACCATATGGGCTCTTCATAGGTTGTTTTTTCATCCTTAGAGAAATCTAGTATTTCCACAATCACCTTATGTGATGATACTCTAGCTTTGGTCAAAGCAAGAGGGTCTATTGCAGTTAAAGGAGGAACATTTTCAAATGTTCTAAGTGTTCAATCACTGTCAACTAATCTCCTTTCAGTGTATCAAATAACTCATCAAGGGAAGGGCATGATAGTACCTTTCTCTCAAAATTAGTTGAGATTAGAGAATTGTAGAGCAACCAATTGGTAGCTATAGGGCAAGCCAATCACCAATCCATATTATATACCTTCTCCAACTTTGCACCAAATATTTCTCCCAAAGAATTGCTAACTCATTCAACTGAAGTTAGCAAATTATGGCATGAGTGGTTTGGTTGGACCTTAACTACCGCTACCTTGAGCAACTATGTTAGCATAATATGGTCACGAGGTTGCCTAGAGTTAATTTCTCTAAAATTCTTTGTGAGGGTTGTGCCCTTGGGAAGCATCCTAAAGCAAAATTTGACAAAGGCAAATCATGGAGGGAAACACAAGTCTTGGAACTTGTACACAATGATGTTTTAGGGGCTTTTCCTTATCCATCTTTTACAAAGGCTAAGTATGTTCTCACCTTTATAGATGATTTCTCTAGATTCACTTGGGTCTACTTCCTTAGGCAGAAATCTAAAGTCTTCAATTTCTTTCAAGACTTCAAAGCTCTTGCCGAGAAATAGTTAGGAAAGGTCATTAAAGTTCTCCGAACTGATAATGGGGGTGAGTATGTCAACAACCGTTTTGAGCAGTTTTTCATAGCTGAGGGTATAGATTTGTAGCACACAATTCCTTATACTCCCCAACAAAATGGTGTTGCCAAACATAAGATTAGATCCTTAAAAGAGATGGCTAATTGTTTGATTCACTCTAAAGGCCTAACACTATAGTACTAGTTAGAAGTAGTCAACTGCACATGTTATATTCAGAACAAAATTCCTCATAAAGCCTTAAAAGGGTATCACTCCCTTTGAAGCTTGGAAAGGAAGGACCCCAATAGTTGATCATTTCAGGGTCTTTGGATCTCCTGTCATGGCATGTATACAGAAAAAGCATTGCAAGGCAATGGATCCACAATCCAAACTTTGCATCTTTGTCAATTATCCAGATGGTGTGAAAGGTTATCGCCTACTCCACCTGACCACACATGAGTTGTTTATTGAGAGAAGTATTATGTTTCATGAAAGTCCTCTTGAAACTATGCTTAACATTTCTCCTCATATTATTGACTCATCAGACCTTGATGATTCTTTTGATGATTTAGATAATTCAAAATAGCTTCCTAAGGTAGATTATTCTTCTAGTTATGATAGTGGTGACAGTGATAAGGGCTCATTTTCATCCAGTTCTAGGATTACCTTGGAAGTTGATATTTCAGCACCTAAATCGCCCACATCTTAGGCTCTATGATCACTTCACAGGGCAGATACCTTTAGATGATAGAGAGATCCACTAAATTTTTTAGGGAGGCCACATGCCTTCTTTGCCTTTGCTTCTGATCCACAGACATTTAGAGAGGCATCAGGCATTCCTAAGTGGGATATTGCTATGGATGAGGAATATGGTTCCTTAATCTGAAATCATAGTTGAGATTTGACTTCTCTTCCTAAGGGAAGGAAGACAGTTCGATGTAGATGGATATATCAAACTAAGGTTGTAACAAATGGGTCAGTTGATGATCTTTTGATTTGAGAGTACTTCATCTACCATTGCAGTAGTGAAGTCAACACTTCAAGACAGATTAGACATGACTAACTTGGGTTTATTACACTACTTCCTTGGCAATGAGATTTCACAGTCTGATTCAGGAATCACTCTTGCACAACCTAAGTATACTCTTAATTTATTGACACGGTTTCACATGACTACTTGTAAACCATCTCTGACTCCCTTTCTATCCAGAGTCAAGCTTGAGGCTACTTGTACTACATCATTGGTCAATGGTACTTTATATCAACAACTTGTTGGCAGTATCATATATTTGACCCATACCATGCCAGACATTTCATATGCAATTGGCATGGTTTTGAGATTCATGCAAGAACCTCATGAGCCGTACTGGAAAGCATCTAAGAGGATGCTTCAGTACCTATAGGATAGTCTTAGGTTTGGGATTCATTACAGAGTTGGTTCATAGTTTGACTTGGTTGGTTTAATAGATTCAGATTGGGCTGGTGATACTGAGAATCACAAGTCCACTTTAGGTTACAATTTTTCACTTGGTTCAAGTCATATCAGTTGGTCTAGCAAGAAACAGAATGTTATTGCTTTATCATCCACAAAGGTGGAGTACATGGGAGTTGTTAATGCATCTACTGAGGCTATATCGCTTCAGGGCATTCTTACTGAGTTTGGTATTTCTTTCCATCAGCCCACAGTCATCTATTGTGACACCCAGAGCATAATTCATATATGTAGGAATCCAGTTTAGCATCAATGAACTAAACACATAGAGATTCATATGCATTATGTTCAAGAGCTTATTCATTCTCAGATCATTGACTTAGTCTTTTGCCAGTCTTTAGATTAGGGTGCTAAGATTTTTACCAAACCATTTACTGAGAGCAAGTTCATTCATCTATGATCTCTTCTTGGCGTGCAGTCTACATCAACAACATCATCATCTTTGGGGGATTTCTAGCCTTCTTCACTTTCTTATCTCTCTTTTGGAGGGTAGTTTTTTCCCACTAGGTTTTCTACCTTTCTCTATTTATGAGAGATTGCATTATACATGGGTAGCTCACTAGGCCTTGTAGCTGGGACCCATTTCATTTGTGGCCACCTAAGCTATGCTTAAAGGGGGTGTTAGTTATATATATATTTCATATATTTCATACACTTAGGCTTAAGCCTACTTAGGTGTGCCTTTATAAAATCTTGACACATGCCTCATTGAGGTGTGAAGGTTGTTGTGTGGTTAGGAGAGGTGTCACCAAGTTGCCCACTAACTAGCCACTCACGCTAGTTTTTATGGAGGCAACTCGGCACCATTCATAGTTGAAGAGTCCTTTCCTCAACTAACAACTTCCTCTCCTCACCTATATGTACTCGACTTCTCCAAGTTATTGGATGGTGGAATTCATACATTTCTTTGATCTGTCATTTGTAATATTATTGTGCTTGTGATTTCATCTTCTTGTTCATTGCTAAATTCTTCAATATAGATATGTGGAGTGAAAGAGTATTTAGATCCCATAAGCAAGTTTATGAGTATTTAGAGTATTTTAGTTTATTATCAAATAATTATAGAAAATATGCACTCTATAACTAATGTTTAGGACTTAGGAAGATCCCTAATGCTCTTTGGACCTCAATGTGCAAGCCAAATATATTAAAATTTTATAAATTGTACCTCTACAAAACTACCTATAATGGAAATGAAAGGATAGTTGGTGAGGTATTGAACATTGGCCCCTTAAATTATAATTAAAATCCCTTGGGGTTAAAAAATGCTTAAATGGCCTAAATTGCACTTGACAAGGAAGATCCTAGGGTAGTTTTATGATAGATTAATGGTAAATACAAGGGCTAAAAATATTGTAATTTAAGTTTTTATTAAATAAATAGTGAATTAATTTGACGGTTAAAACCTTGATTCATGATAGTTGTGTTCATGGTGCAGGAGCACCACGAGACTTAAGAATCAGGAGGATTCCATGCATTCTCTATTATGTCCAAAGTGTCATGTTTCTAAGGCATTTGTGCCATATTGAATCATAGTTGGCTGAGTAACGACATAACATTGACTATGTATATGTGTCATTAAAGATTGTAACCGATTTGAATGGATGTAACCGAATGGTAGAGGCGGTTGTAGGGTGATTCATTTTCCACCTTATGTAACTACCGATATGAGATTCTATATAGTAGGGTTGTGTTCGTTAAGAGACACAGACAGAGAGGGAGAATAGAAAAAAATAGACACAGACGGAGAATCAATTTGTATATGTATTTTCTGAGGAATAAGAAATTATGTTCTGTCATGTATATCTGAGTACGGTTCTGTTGCACAGAATGTAGATCGGAAGCATTCCACTGGTTGAGATTTCTTCAAAATTAGTGGAATGGCTTCCTTAGGAGTAGATCATTTTCTGTTCTATTGAGATTTTGTTGTTTCTATATAAGTTGTTCAATGTTTGCATAGTTGCAGAGTTGTAGAGGTAGTCATCAGCGTATCGGCGAAGCTAATCCTACCATGGCCTATAGAAATCGCCCTGCTGATAAGAGAAAGTCAAAGTTGACGTCAAGAGTTGGTATATTGACATATCGGGAGAACAAACAAGGAGTTCACCAATGAAGGAAGTCTTACCGAAGGCAACATAATGCATCAGTATATCGGTTAAAGGACTTAAGGCCTCGCCGATGTTTGGAGTCTCACCGAAGGTTCAAAACTTCAAAAAATTTATGATTTCCACTGTGCACTCTGCATCATATTGGTATCAGAGCTAGCGAAAGGTCTGGATGGAGATGCTGTGTATTTGATTTCTGTCACAGAGTTGAAGGAAAATTGAAGAGTTGAAGCAAAATGTTTGGTTGGTGACCATTTTGAAAACATAGATCATAACAAGTATTTTGATGGCTGACAGTAGTTGTTAGACTATTGCAGATGCTCATGCCATCTAGTTGTGAGAACGAATAGGATTCCTGTAGTGTGTTGGCAGACGATGATGAGGTCTATCAAGACCATCCACCAATAGTGATTTGGCTAGAAGAGGGTGCAAAGTGAGGCCACTAAGAGAGAGTGGTAGTGCATCTCCTGGATATGTTGTTGGATGAGGGGAATGGGTCCGTGAAGCAGCATGTAGGAAGGACATCTGAATGAGCATTGTGTTGTAGTAGTTAAGGATTTGATCATTCTTAGTGTACTCCATTGCAAGGAGTAGAAGGAGCCTGAAGATGCTCTGAAATGTTGATGGTAGTTTGCCATTGTTGGTTGGTTGGTCACTTTTCCATTGATGTGAAGATTTGAAGCTTGAAGTAGAAGAGACAGAGTGAAAGATGAAGCTAGATAGAGATGCAGGAAAAGGTAGTTTTATTTTGCAAGTACATTTCCAAGGGACATGGAAATCTTTGTTGGTCCGTTGTATGGTGTAGGAGCACCTCAAGACCTAACAATCATGAGGATTCCATGCATGATCTGTTCTGTCCAAAGTGTCATGTTTGTAAGGCCTTAGTGCCATATTAAATCATAGTTGGCTGAGTAAAGGTATAACATTGAGTCTATATACGTGTCATTAAAGATTGTAACCAATTTCAATGGATGTAACCGAATGGCAGAGGGAGTTGTAGGGTGATTCATTTTCCACCTTATGTAACTGCTGATATGAGATTCTATATAGTAGGGTTGTGTTTGTTAAGAGACATAGATAGAGAGGGAGAATAGAAAAAAATAGACACAGATAGAGAATCGATTTGTATATGTATTTTCTGAGGAATAATAAATTTTGTTCTGTCGTGTATATCTGAGTACGGTTTTGTTGCACAGAATGTAGATTGGAAGCATTCCATTGGTTGAGATTTCTTCGAAATCAGTGGAATAACTTCCTTAGGAGTAGATCATTTTCCGTTCTATTGAGATTTTGTTATTTCTGTATAAGTTGTTTGGTGTTTGTGTAGTTGCAGAGTTGCAGAGGTAGTCATTGGTGTATCAGTGAAGCTAATCCTACTGTGGCCGATAGAAATCATCTTGCCAATAAGAGAAAGTCAAAGTGGACCTCAAGAGTTGGTATAATAGCATATCGGAAGAAGAAACAATGAAATTCTTACCGAAGGTAATACAACGCATCGATATATCGGTTAAAGGACTTAAGGCCTTGCCGATGTTTGGAGTTGCACCGAAGGCTCAAAACTTTGAAAAGTTTACGATTTCTACTATGCGCTCCACATCATATTGGTATCAGAGCTAGCAAAAGGTCTGGGTGGAGGTGCTGTGTATTTGATTTCTATCATAGAGTTGAAGGAAAACTGAAGAGTTGATGCAAAATGTTTGGTTGGTGACCATTTTGAAAATAGAGATCATAAGAAGTATTTTGAAGGCTGACAGTAGTTGTTAGACTGTTGCAGATGCTCATGCCATCTAGTTGCGAGAAGGAATAGGATTCCTGTAGTGTGTGGGTAGACGATGATGAGGTCTATCAAGACCATTCACCAATAGAGATTTGGCTAGAAGAGGGTGCACAGTGAGGCCACTGAGAGAGAGAGAGAGAGTGGTAGTGCACCTCTAGGATCTGCTGTTGGACAAGGGGAATGGGTTTGTGAAGCAGCGTGTAGGATGGACATCTGAATGAGCATTGTGTTGTAGTCATGGAGGATTTAAACAGTCTGAGAGTACTCCATTGCTAGGAGTAGAAGGAGCCTGAAGATGCTATGAAATGTTGATGGTAGTTTGCCATTGTTGGTTGATTGGTCACTATTCCATTGATGTGAAGATTTGAAGCCTAAAGCTGAAGAGACAGAGTGAAAGATGAAGCCAAATAGAGATGAAGGAAAAGGTAGTTTTGTTTTGCAGGTACATTTCCAAGGGACATGGAAATCTTTGTTGGTTGGTTGTATGGTAGAGGAGCACCTCACGACCTAAGAATCAAGAGGATTCCATGCATATTTTGTTCTCTCCAAAGTGTCATGTTTGTAAGGCCTTAGTGCCATATTGAATCATAGTTGGCCGAGTAACGGCATAACAATGAGTTTGTATACGTGTCATTAAAGATTGTAACTGATTTGAATAGATGTAACCGAATGGCTAAGGCAGTTGTAGGGCGATTTGTTTTCCACCTTATGTAACTGCTGATATGAGATTCTATATAGTAGGTTTGTGTTTGTTAAGAGAGAGAGAGAGAGAGCGACAGACACAGAGACAAAGAAGGTTGTTGTATGTCTAATTTTCTGAGAAAAAGTAATAAAAAGTTCTGTTCAGTTTAATTGCAGAGATGTAAATCAAAAGCATTCCATTGGTTGAGATTTCTTCAAAATTATTGGAATGATTTCCTTAGAGTTAGATTGTTTTCTGTTCTATTCAGTTTTTGTCTTTGTGTACTTGTTTAGTGTTTGCGTAGTTACAGAGTTGCATAAGTCATTATCGGTGAGACCGAGGCCATCGGCAAAATATTTCTCTCTCGGAGCGATAAGGATAGTCTGGTCGAAGAAAGGTTCAGGCTATTGAATAGAAGTCATGGTCTAAAGACTCATATTGGGGTGATAAGAGATAAGTGTTACCAACGGGAAACCCATCGGTGTATTGGCCTAGCGAAACTGGAGTTTGCCGATAGAGTTGAGTCTTACCGAACTTGAAGTCAGATGCATTGGCATATAAGAGACAAATGAAAAGAAGTCACATTGAAGAATGGATGGTCTACCGGTGCATCAGCCTATGTTTGTAAGTGTTCTCTGATGACAAAGGTCACAGCGAAAGCAATAATCATTGGCGTATCGGCGAAACAAACTCTAAGGTAGCCGATAGCACTTTTCTTACTGACAGGGCAAGAAGCGAGTCACCCATTGGGAAGAGTTGTGATATCGGGAGGCAAGTTAAAAGTTCTTCCGATGGTATGTTGTCTCACTGATAGTGAAGAATGTGTGTGTGTTTCGGTATTGTTTGGACTTTGAGAAGGGTATTTAAAGTTGATTGAGCATTAATCTCTCTGTACCATGGGTTTGATGGCTATTCACCCCTGTTATGAATTGTTTTTCTTTTTACCTCCTCATCAAATTGGTATCAGAACTAGCGAAAGATCTAGGCAATTGTGTATTTGATTTCTGTCACTGAGAAGGCAAGTGAAGAGTTGAAGGAAAACTGAGGAGTTAAAACAAAATGTTTGGTTGGTGACCATTTTGACAACAGAGATCATAAGAAGTATTTTTCAGGCTGATAGTAGTTGCTAGACTGTTGCAGATGCTTGTGCCATCTAGTTGCGAGAAGGAATAGGATTCTTGTAGTGTGTGGGCAGATGATGATGAGGTCTGTCCAAACCATTCACCAATAGAGATTTGGCTGGAAGAGGGAGCAGAGTGAAGCCACTGAGACAGAGAGTGGTAGTGCATCTCCAGAATCTGTTGTTGGACGAGGGGAATGGGTCTGTGAAGTAGCGTGTAGGAATGACATCTGAATGAGCATTGTGTTGTAGTCATGGAGGATTTGATCAGTCTGAGAGTACTCCATTACTAGGAGTAGAAGGAGCCTGAAGATGCTCTGGAATGTTGATGGTAGTTTTCCATTGTTGGTTGGTTGGTCACTATTCCATTGATGTGAAGATTTGAAGCCTGAAGTTGAAGAGATAGAGTGAAAGATGAAGCTAGACAGAGATGTAGGAAAAGGTAGTTTTATTTTACAGGTACATTTCCAAGGGACATGGAAATCTTTGTTGGTTGGTTGTATGGTGCAGGAGCACCTCGAGACCTAAGAATCAGGAGGATTCCATGCATTCTTTGTTCTGTCCAAAGTGTCATGTTTGTAAGGCCTTAGTGCCATATTGAATCATAGTTGGCCAAGTAACAGCATAACATTGAGTCTGTATACGTGTCATTAAAGATTGTAACCGATTTGAATAGATGTAACCGAATGGCAGAGGCAGTTGGAGGGCCTTTCATTTTCCACCTTATGTAACTGCCGATATGAGATTCTATATAGTAGGGCTGTGTTCATTAAGAGAGAGAGAGACAGACATATACAGAGGCAGAGAAGGTTGTTGTATGTATATTTTTATGAGAAGAAGCAATAAAAAGTTCTATTCGGTTTAATTGCAGAGATGTAAATTGGAAGCATTCCATTGGTTGAGATTTCTTCGAAATCAGTGGAATGACTTCCTTAGAGTTAGATTGTTTTCCATTCTATTGATTTTTTGTCTCTTTGTACTTGTTTAGTGTCTGCGTAGTTGCAGAGTTGCAGAAGTCATTATCGGTGAGACCGAGGCCATCAGCAAAATATTTCTCTCTCAGAGCGATAAGGATACTCTGGCCGAAGAAAGGTTCATGCCATTGATTAGAAGTCACGGTCTAAAGATTCATATCGGGGTGATAAGAGGTAAGTGTTACCGACAGGAAACCCATCGGTGTATCGGCCTAACGAAACTGGAGTTCGCCGATAGAGTTGAGTCTCATCGAACTTGAAGTCAGATGCATCGGCATATCGGAGACACATGAAAAGAAGTCACACTGAAGAATGGATGGTCCATCAGCACATCGGCCTACATTTGTAAATGTTCACCGATGACAAAGGTCACAGTGAAAGCAATAATCATTGGCATATCTGCGAAACAAACTATAAGGTAGCCGATAGCACTTTTCTTTCTGACAGGCAAAAAGCGAGTCACCCATCAGGAAGAGTTATGATATCAGGAGGCAAGTTAAAAGTTTCGCCGATGGTATGTTGTCTTGCCGATAGTGAAGAATGTGTGTGTGTTTCGGTATTGTTTAGATTTTGAGAAAGGTATTTAAAGCTGATTGAGCATTAATCTCTCTGTACTGTGGGTTTGATGGGTATTCACCCTTGTTATGAAGTGTTTTTGTTTTTACCTTCTCATCAAATTGGTATCAGAGGTAGCGAAAGGTCTAGGCAGTTGTGTATTTGATTTCTGTCACTGAGAAGGCAGGTGAAGATTTGAAGGAAAACTAAGGAGTTAAAGCAAAATGTTTGGTTGGTGACCATTTTGACAATAGAGATCATAAGAAGTATTTTGCAGGCTGAAAGTAGTTGCTAGACTGTTGCAGATGCTTGTGCCATCTAGTTGCGAGAAGGAATAGGATTCCTGTAGTGTGTGGGCAAACGATGATGAGGTCTGTCAAGACCATTCACCAATACAGATTTGGTTGGAAGAGGGTGTAGAGTGAGGCCACTGAGATAGAGAGTGGTAGTGCATCTCCAGGATCTGCTGTTGGATGAGGGCAATGGGTCTATGAAGCAGCGTGTAGGATAGACATTTGAATGAGCATTGTGTTGTAGTCGTGGATGATTTTATCAGTCTTAGAGTACTCCATTGCTAGGAGTAGAAGGAGCCTGAAGATGCTCTGAAATGTTTATCGTAGTTTGCCATTGTTGGTTGGTTGGTCACTATTCCATTGATGTGAAGATTTGAAGCCTGAAGCTGAAGAGACAGAGTGAAAGATGAAGCCAGACAGATATACAGGAAAAGGTAGTTTTGTTTTGTAGGTACATTTCCAAGGGACTTGGAAATCTTTGTTGGTTGGTTGTATGGTGCAGGAGCACCTCGAGACCTAAGAATCAAGAGGATTTCATGTATGCTCTATTCTATCCAAACTGTCATGTTTGTAAGGCCTTAGTGCCATATTGAATCATAGTTGGCTGAGTAATGCCATAACATTGAGTCTGTATAGGTGTCATTAAAGATTGTAACCGGTTTGAATGGATGTAACAGAATGGCAGAGGAAGTTGTAGGGTGATTCATTTTCCACCTTATGTAACTGGTGATATGAGATTCTATATAGTAGGGTTGTGTTCATTAAGAGAGAGAGAGACAGATAGACACAGAGGCAGAGAAGGTTGTTGTATGTATATTTTTCTTAGAAGAAGCAATAAAATGTTCTTTTCGGTTTAATTACAGACATGTAAATCAGAAGCATTCCACGGGTTGAGATTTCTTCGAAATCAGTGGAATGACTTCCTTAGAGTTAGATTGTTTTCCATTCTGTTGAGTTCTTGTCTTTGTGTACTTGTTTAATTTCTACGTAGTTGTAGAGTTACAAAAGTCATTGTCAGTGAGACCGAGGCCATCAAAAAAATATTTCTCTCAGAGCGATAAGGATAGTTAGGCCGAAGAAAGGTTTAGGCCATTGAATAGAAGTCATGGTCTAAAGATTCATATCGGGGTGATAAGAGATAAGTGATACTGATAGGAAACCCATCAGTGCATCAGCCTAGCGAAACTGGAGTTCACAGATAGAGTTGAGTCTAACCGAACTTGAAGTCGGATGCATTGGCATATCGGAGACACATGAAAAGAAGTCACACCAAAGAATGGATGGTCCATCGGCGCATCGACCTACGTTTGTAATTTTTCACCGATGAAAAGGTCACAGCGAAAGAAATATTCATCGGCGTATTGGCGAAACAAATTCTAAGGTAGCTGATAACACTTTTCTTTCTGACAGGTAAGAAGCGAGTCACCCATTGGGAACAGTTGTGATATCAAGAGGCAAGTTAAAAGTTCCACCAATGGTATGTTGTCTCGCCAATAGTGAAGAATGTGTGTGTGTTTCGGTATTGTTTGGACTTTGAGAAAGGTATTTAAATCTGATTGAGCATTAATCTCTCTGTACTATGGGTTTGATGGGTATTCACCCTTGTTAAGAAGTGTTTTTCTTTTTACCTCCTCATCAAATTGGTATCAGAGGTAGCGAAAGGTCTAGGCAGTTGTGTATTTGATTTCTGTCACTGAGAAGGTAGGTGAAGATTTGAAGGAAAACTGAGGAGTTAAAGTAAAATGTTTGGTTGGTGACCATTTTGACAACATAGATCATAAGAAGTATTTTGCAGGCTGACAACAGTTGCTAGACTGTTGCAAATGCTTGTGCCATCTAGTTGCAAGAAGGAATAGGATTCCTGTAGTGTGTCGGCAGACGATGATGAGGACTGTCAAGACCATTCACCACTAGAGATTTGGCTGGAAGAGGGTGTAGAGTGAGGCCACTAAGAGAGAGAGTGGTAGTGCATCTCCAGGATTTGTTGTTGGATGAGGGGAATGGGTCTGTGAAGCAGCATGTAGGATGGACATCCAAATTAGCATTGTGTTGTAGTCATGGAGGATTTGATCAGTCTGAGAGTACTCCATTGCTAGGAGTAGAAGGAGCCTAAAGATGCTCTGAAATGTTGATGGTAGTTTGCCATTGTTGGTTGGTTGGTCACTATTCCATTGATGTGAAGATTTGAAGCCTAAAGCTAAAGAGACAGAGTGAAAGATGAAGCCAGACAGAGATGTAGGAAAAGGTAGTTTTGTTTTGTAGGTACATTTGCAAGGGACTTGGAAATCTTTGTTGGTTGGTTGTATGGTGCAGGAGCACCTCGAGACCTAAGAATCAAGAGGATTCCATGCATGCTCTGTTCTATCCAAAGTGTCATGTTTGTAAGGCCTTAGTGCCATATTGAATCATAGTTAAGAGAGAGAGAGAGAGAGAGAGAGAGAGAGAGAGAGAGAGAGAGAGAGAGAGGCAGAGAACGTTGTTGTATGTATATTTTTCTGAGAAGAAGCAATAAAAAGTTTTGTTTGGTTTATTTATGGAGATGTAAATTAGAAGCATTCCACTTGTTGAGATTTCTTTGAAATCTGTGGAATGACTTCCTTAGAGTTAGATTATTTTCTGTTTTGTTGAGTTTTTTTCTTTGTGTACTTGTTTAGTGTCTGGGTAGTTGCAGAGTTGTAGAAGTCATTATTGGTGAGACCAAGGCCATCGGCAAAATATTTCTCTCGAAGCGATAAGGATAGTCTGGCCGAAGAAAGGTTCAAGCCATTCAATAGAAGTCATGGTCTAAAGATTCATATCGGGGTGATAAGACATAAGTGTTACCAATGGGAAACCCATTGGTGTATCAGCCTAGCAAAATTGGAGTTTGCAGATAGAGTTGAGTCTCACCGAACTTGAAGTCGGATGCATCGGCATATCAGAGACACATGAAAAGAAGTCACACCGAAGAATAGATGGTCCATCGGCGCATCGGCCTGCATTTATAAGTGTTCACCGATGACAAAGGTCACAGCAAAAGCAATAATCATCGGCGTATCAACGAAACAAACTCTAAGGTAGCCAATAGCACTTTTCTTGCCAACAGGCAAGAAGCGAGTCACCCATAGGGAAGAGTTGCGATATCAGGAGGCAAGTTAAATGTTCCACCGATGGTATGTTGTCTCGTCGATAGTGAAGAATATGTGCGTGTTTCAGTATTGATTGGACTTTGAGAAGGGTATTTAAAGATGATTAAGCATTAATCTCTCTGTACTCCTCATCAAATTGGTATCTAAGTCTTATCGACGAGTGTGATTCGAAGGTTAAAAAATTAATAAAGTTTCTGCTTCCACTTTGTGCTCCTCATCAAATTGGTATGAGAGCTAGCGAAAGGTCTGGGCGGAGGTGCTGTGTATTTGATTTCTATCATAGAGTTGAAGGAAAATTGAAGAGTTGAAAAATGCTTGGTTGCTGACCATTTTGAAAATAGAGATCATAAGAAGTATTTTGAAGGCTGACAGTAGTTGTTAGAATGTTGCAGATGCTCGTGCCATCTAGTTACGAGAAGGAATAGGATTCCTGTAGTGTGTTGGTAGACCATGATGAGGTCTGTCAAGACCATTCACCAATAGATATTTGGCTAGAAGAGGGTGCAGAGTGAGGCCACCGAGAGAGAGAGAGTTATAGTGCATCTCCAGGATCTCTTGTTGGACGAGGGGAATGAGTCTATGAACTAGCGTGTAGGATGGACAACTGAATGAGCATTGTGTTGTAGTTGTTGAGGATTTGATCAGTCTGAGGTTGCTCCATTACTAGGACTAGAAGGAGCTTGAAGATACTCTAAAATGTTAATGGTAGTTTTCCATTGTTGGTTGTTTGGTCACTTTTCCATTGATGTGAAGATTTGAAGCCTAAAGCGAAAGAGACAGAGTGAAAAATGAAGCCAGACAGAGATGCAGGAAAAGGTAGTTTTGTTTTGCAGGTACATTTCCAAGGGACTTGGAAATCTTTGTTGGTTGGTTGTATGGTGCAGGAACACCTTGAGACCTAAGAATCAGGAGGATTCCATGCATATTCTATTCTATCCAAAGTGTCATGTTTGTAAGGCCTTACCGTCATATTGAGTCATAGTTGGCCGAGTAACGGCATAAATTAAGTCCGTATACATGTCATTAAAGATTGTAACCGATTTGAATGTATGTAACTGAATAGCAGAAGTGGTTCTAGGGCGGTTCGCCTTCCATCTTATGTAACTGCTGATATGAGATTCTAAATAGTAGGGTTGTGTTCATTAAGAGACATAGACAGAGAGGGAGAATAGAAAAGAATAGACACAGACAGAGAATTGATTTGTATATGTATTTTTTGATGAATAAGAAATTATGTTCTATTCTGTATATCTAAGTAAAGTTATGTTGCACGGAATGTAGGTCGGAAGCATTCAACTGGTTGAGATTTCTTCGAAATCAGTGGAATGGCTTCCTTAGGATTAGATCACTTTCCATTCTATTAAGATTTATTTGTTTCTTTATAAGTTGTTCGGTGTTTACGTAGTTGCAAAGTTGCAGAGGTAGTCATCGACATATCGGCCTAGCTAATGCTACTGTGACAGATAGCAATCGTCTTGCCAATAAGTGAAAGTCAAAGTTGACGTCAAGAGTTGGTCCATCGGTGCATCGGCAAGAGGTTGTAAGTGTTTGCTGATGACAAAGGTCACAGCTTAAGCAATAATCATCTGCGTATCGGTGAAACAAACTCTAAGGTAGCTGATACTACTTTTCTTGCCGATAGGCAAGAAGTGAGTCACCCATCGGGAAGAGTTACGATATCGGGAGGCAAGTTAAAAGTTTCGCCGATGGTATGTTGTCTTTCTGATAGTGAAGAATATGTGTGTGTTTCGGTATTGTTTGGACTTTGAGAAGGGTATTTAAATCTGATTTAGCATTAATCTCTCTGTACTCCTCATCAAATTGGTATCTAAGTCTTTCCGACAAGTGTCATTCGAAGGTTCAAAAATTAATAAAGTTTTCGCTTCCACTTTGCGCTCCTCATCAAATTGGTATCAGAGCTAGCGAAAGGTCTAGGCAGAGGTGCTGTGTATTTGATTTCTATCACAAAGTTGAAGGAAAAATAAAGAGTTGAAGCAAAATGTTTGGTTGGTGACCATTTTTAAAATAGAGATCATAAGAATTATTTTGAAGGCTGACAGTAGTTAGACTGATGCAGATACTCGTGCCATCTAGTTGTGAGAAGGAATAGGATTCCAGTAGTGTGTGGGCAGACGATGATGAGGTCTATCAAGACCATTAACCAATAGAGATTTGGCTGGAAGAGGGTGTAGATTGAGGCCATTGAGAGAGAGAGAGTGGTAGTGCATCTCCAGGATCTGCTGTTGGATGAGGGGAATGGGTCTGTGAAGCAATGTGTAGGATGGACATCTGAATGAGCATTGTGTTGTAGTCATTGGGGATTTCATCAATCTAACTGTACTCCATTGCTAGGAGTAGAAGGAGCCTGAAGATGCTTTGAAACATTGATGGTAGTTTTCCATTGTTGGTTGGTTGGTCACTTTTCCATTGATGTGAAGATTTGAAGCTTGAAGTGGAAGAGACAGAGTGAAAGATGAAGCTAGACAGAGATGCAGGAAAAGGTAGTTTTGTTTTGTAGGTACATTTCCAAGGGACTTGGAAATCTTTGTTGGTTGGTTGTATGGTGCGGGAGCACCTCGAGACCTAAGAATCAGGAGGATTCCATGCATATTCTGTTCTATCCAAAGTGTCATGTTTGTAAGGCCTTAGCACCATATTGAGTCATAGTTGGTTGCGTAATGCCATAAATTGAGTCTGTATACCTATGATTAAAGATTGTAACTGATTTGAATGGATGTAACCAAATGGCAGAAGTGGTTGTAGGGTCATTTGTCTTCCATCTTATGTAACTGCTGATATGAGATTCTATATAGTAGGGTTGTGTTCGTTAAGAGACACAGACAGAGAGGGAGAATAGAAAAGAATAGACACAGATGGAGAATCAATTTGTATATGTATTTTCTAAAGAATAAGAAATTTTGTTCTGTCGTGTATATCTGAGTACGGTTCTATTACACGGAATGTAGATCGGAAGCATTCCACTGGTTGAGATTTCTTCAAAATTAGTCGAATGGCTTCCTTAGGAGTAGATCATTTTCCGTTCTATTGAGATTTTGTTGTTTCTGTATAAGTTGTTCGGTGTTTGCGCAGTTACAGAGTTGTAGAGGTAGTCATTGGCGTATCGGCCTAGCTAATCCTACCATGACCGATAGCAATCGTCTTGCTGATAAGCGAAAGTCAAACTTGACGTCAAGAGTTGGTCCATCGACGCATCAAGAAGAGATTGTAAGTGTTTGCTGATGACAAAGGTCACAGCGAAAGCAATAATCATCGGTGAAACGAACTCTAATGTAGCTGATAGAACTTTTCTTGCCGATAGGCAAGAAGTGACTCACCCATCGGGAAGAGTTGCAATATCAAGAGGCAAGTTAAAAGTTCTACCCATGGTATGTTGTCTTGCCGATAGTGAAGAATATGTGTGTGTTTCGGTATTGTTTGGACTTTGAGAAGGGTATTTAAAGTTGATTGAGCATTAATCTCTCTGCACTCCTCATCAAATTGGTATCTAAGTCTTGCCAACAAGTGTGGTTCGAAGGTTAAAAAATTAATAAAGTTTTCTCTTCAACTTTGCGCTCCTCATCAAATTGATATCAGAGCTAGCGAAAGGTCTGGGTGGAGCTACTGTGTATTTGATTTCTATCATAGAGTTGAAGGAAAATTGAAGAGTTGAAACAAAATGTTTGGATTGTGACCATTTTGAAAATAGAGATCATCAGAAGTATTTTGAAGGCTGACAGTAGTTGTTAGACTGTTGCAGATGCTTGTACCATCTAGTTGCAAGAAGGAATAGGATTACTATAGTGTGTGGGTAGACGATGATGAGGTCTGCCAAGACCATTGACCAATAGAGATTTGGCTGGAAGAGGGTGTAGAGTGAGGCCACTAAGAGAGAGAGTGGTAGTGCATCTCTAGGATCTTATGTTGGATGAGGGGAATGGGTCTATGAAGCAGCGTGTAGCATGGACATCTGAATGAGCATTGTGTTGTAGTTGTTGAGGATTTGATCAGTCTAAAGGTACTCCATTGCTAGGAGTAGAAGGAACCTGAAGATGCTCTGAAATGTTGATGGTAGTTTTCTATTGTTGGTTGGTTGGTCACTTTTCCATTGATGTGAAGATTTGAAGCCTGAAGCGAAAGAGACAGAGTGAAAGATGAAGCCAGACAGAGATGCAGGAGAAGGTAGTTTTGTTTTGCAGGTACATTTCCCAGGGACTTGGAAATCTTTGTTGGTTGGTTGTATGCTGCAGGAGCACCTCGAGACCTAAGAATCAGGAGGATTCCATGCATATTTTGTTCTGTCCAAAGTGTCATGTTTGTAAGGCCTTAGCGCCATATTGAGTCATAGTTGGCTGAGTAATGGCAGAAATTGAGTCTGTATACGTGTCATTAAAGATTATAACCGATTTGAATGGATGTAACCAAATGGAAGAAGTGGTTGTACGGCAGTTCGTCTTCCATCTTATGTAACTGTCAATATGAGATTCTATATATTAGGTTGTGTTCATTAAGAGACATAGACAGAGAGGGAGAATAGAAAATAACAAACATAGATAGAGAATTGATTTGTATATGTATTTTCTGAGGAATAAGAAATTTTGTTCTGTCGTGTATATCTAGGTACGGTTCTATTGCATGAAATGTAGATCAGAAGCATTCCACTGGTTGAGATTTCTTTGAAATCAGTAGAATGGCTTCCTTAGGAGTAGATTGTTTTCCGTTTTATTGAGATTTTGTTGTTTCTGTATAAGTTGTTTGGTGTTTGTGTAGTTACAGAGTTGCAGTGGCAATCATTGGCATATCCACCTAGATAATCCTACCGTGACCAATAGCAATCGTCTTGCCGATAAGTGAAAGTCAAAGTCGGCATCAAGATTTGGTCCATCAGTGCATCGGCAAGAGGTTGTAAGTGTTCGCTGATGACAAAGGTCACAGCGAAAGCAATAATCATCAGCATATCGGTGAAACAAACTCTAAGGTAGCCGATAGCACTTTCCTTGCTGATAGGTAAGAAGCGAGTCACTCACCGGGAAGAGTTGTGATATCAGGAGGCAAGTTAAAAGTTCCATCGATGGTATGTTCTCTCGCTGATAGTGAAGAATATGTGTGTGTTTCGGTATTCTTTAGACTTTGAGAAGGGTATTTAAAGCTGATTGAGCATTAATCTCTCTGTACTCCTCATCAAATAGGTATCTATGTCTTGTTGACGAGTGTGGTTTGAAGGTTAAAAAATTAATAAAGTTTCCGCTCTCACTTTACACTCCTCATCAAATTGGTATCAGAGCTAGTGAAAGGTCTGGGTGGACGTGCTGTGTATTTGATTTCTATCATAGAGTTGAAGGAAAACTGAAGAGTTAAAGCAACATGTTTGGTTGGTGACCATTTTGACAACATAGATCATAAGAAGTATTTTGAAGGCTGACAGTAGTTGTTAGATTGTTTTAGATGCTCATGCCATCTAGTTGCAAGAAGGAATAGGATTCCTGTAGTATGTGGGCAGACGATGATGAGGTCTATCAAGACCATTCACCAATAGAGATTTGGTTGGAAGAGGGAGCAGAGTGAGGCCACTGAGAGAGTGAGTGGTAGTGCATCTCCAGGATCTGTTGTTGGACGAGGAGAATGGGTCTGTGAAGCAGCGTGTAGGATGGACATCTAAATGAACATTGTGTTGTAGTCATTAAGGATTTGATTAGTCTGAGGGTACTCCATTGCTAGGAGTAGGAGCCTGAAGATGCTCTAAAATGTTGATGGTAGTTTTCCATTGATGTGAAGATTTGAAGCCCAAAGCGGAAGAGATAGAGTCAAAGATGAAGCTAGACAGAGATGTAGGAAAAGGTAGTTTTGTTTTGCAGGTACATTTCCAATGGACTTGGAAATCTTTGTTGGTTGGTTGTATGGTGTAGGAGCACCTCTAGACCTAAGAATCAGGAGGATTCCATGCATATTCTGTTCTATCCAAAGTGTCATGTTTCTAAGGCCTTAACACCATATTGAGTCATAGTTGGCTAAGTAACGACATAAATTGAGTCTATATACATGTCATTAAAGATTATAACCGATTGGAATGGATGTAACCGAATGGCAGAAGAGGTTGTAGCGCAGTTCACCTTTCATCTTATGTATATGTATATGAACATAACAGACATAGATGGAGAATCAATTTGTATATGTATTTTTTGAGGGATAAAAAATTATGTTCTATCGTGTATATCTAAGTACGGTTCTGTTGCACAAAATGTAGATCGAAAGCATTCCACTGGTTGAGATTTCTTCGAAATAAGTGGAATAGCTTCCTTAGGAGTATATCATTTTCTGTTCTATTGAGATTTTGTTGTTTCTGTATAAGTTTCTCGGTGTTTGCACAGTTGCAGAGGTAGTCATCGGCGTATCGGCCTAGCTAATCCTACCGTGACTGATAGAAATGGTCTTGCCAATAAGTGAAAGTGAAAGTTGACATCAAGAGTTGGTCCATCGGTGCATCGGCAAGAGGTTGTAAGTGTTCACCGATGACAAAGGTCAAAGTGAAAGCAATAATCATCGACATATTGCTGAAACAAACTCAAAGGTAGCCGATAGCACTTTTCTTGCCAATAGGCAAGAAGCGAGTCACCCATTTGGAAGAGTTGCTATATCGGGAGGCTAGTTAAAAGTTCCGCTGATGGTATGTTGTCTCACCGATAGTGAAGAATATGTGTGTGTTTTGGTATTGTTTGGACTTTGAGAAGGGTATTTAAAATCTGATTGAGCATTAATCTCTCTGTACTCCTCATCAAATAGGTATCTAAGTCTTTCCAATGAGTGTGGTTCGAAGGTTCAAAAATTAATAAAGTTTCCACTTCCACTTTGCGCTCCTCATCAAATTGGTATCAAAGCTACAAAAAGGTCTCGATGGAGGTGCTATGTATTTGATTTCTATCACAGAGTTGAAGGAAAACTAAAGAGTTGAAGCAAAATGTTTGGTTGGTGAACATTTTGAAAAAAGAGACCATAAGAAGTATTTTGAAGGCTGACAGTAGTTGTTAGACTGTTGCAGATGGTCGTGCCATCTAGTTGCGAGAAGGAATAGGATTCCTGTAGTGTGTGGCTAGACGATGATGAGGTCTGTCAAGACCATTCACCAATAGAGATTTGGCTAGAAGAGGGTGCAGAGTGAGGCCACTGAGAGAGAGATTAGTAGTGCATCTCCAGGATCTGCTGTTGGACGAGGGGAATGGGTCTGTGAAGCAACGTGTAGGATGGACATCTAAATGAGCATTGTGTTGTAGTCGTTGAGGGTTTGATCAGTCTGAGGGTACTCCATTGCTAGGAGTAGAAGGAGCCTGAAGATGCTCTGAAATGTTGATGGTAGTTTGCCATTGTTGGTTGGTTGGTCACTTTTCCATTGATGTGAAGATTTGAAGCTTGAAGCGGAAGAGACAGAGTGAAAGATGAAGCTAGACAGAGATGCAGGAAAAGGTAGTTTTATTTTGTAGGTACATTTCCAAGGGACTTGGAAATCTTTGGTGGTTGGTTGTGTGGTGCAGGAGCACCTCAAGACCTAAGAATCAAGAGGATTCCATGCATATTCTATTATGTCCAAAGTGTCATGTTTGTAAGGCCTTAACGCCATATTGAGTCATAGTTGGCCGAGTAACGACATAAATTGAGTCTGTATACGTGTCATTAAAGATTGTAACCAATTTGAATGGATGTAACCGAATGGCAGAAGTTGTTGTAGGGCTATTCACCTTCCATCTTATGTAACTGCCAATATGAAATTCTATATAGTAGGGTTGTGTTCGTTAAGAGACATAGATAGAGAGGGAGAATAGAAAAGAACAGACATAGACAGAGAATCGATTTGTATATGTATTTTCTGAGGAATAAGAAATTTTGTTCTATCGTGTATATCTGAGTATGAATCTGTTGCACAGAATGTAGATCAGAAGCATTCCACTGGTTGAGATTTCTTTGAAATCAGTGGAATGGATTCCATAGGAGTAGATCATTTTCTGTTATGTTGAGATTTTGTTTTTTTTGTATAAGTTGTTTGTTGTTTGCGCAGTTGGAGAGTTGCAGAGGTAGTCATCGGCATATCAGCCTAGCTAATCCTACCATGATGGATAGCAATCGTCTTGGCGATAAGTGAAAGTCAAAGTCGACATCAAGAGTTGGTCCATTGGCGCATTGGCAAGAGGTTGTAAGTGCTCGCCGATGACAAAGGTCATAGCGAAAGCAATAATCATCGACATATCAGCGAAACATACTCTAAGGTAGCCGATAGCACTTTTCTTTCTGAAAGACAAGAAGTGAGTCACCCATCAGGAAGAGTTACGATATCGAGAGGTAAGTTAAAAGTTTCATCGATGGTATGTTGTCTCACCGATAGTGAAGAATATGTCTGTGTTTTGGTATTGTTTGGACTTTGAGAAGGGTATTTAAAGCTGATTGAACATTAATCTCTCTATACTCCTCATCAAATTGGTATCTAAGTCTTATCGACGAGTGTGGTTCGAAGGTCCAAAAATTAATAAAGTTTGCACTTCCACTTTGCGCTCCTCATCAAACTGGTATCAGAGCTAGCGAAAGGTCTGGACGGAGGTGCTATGTATTTGATTTCTGTCACAGAGTTGAAGGAAAACAAAAGAGTTGAAAAATGTTTGGTTGGGGACCATTTTGAAAATAAAGATCATAAGAAGTATTTTGAAGGCTGACAGTAGTTGTTAGACTATTGCAGATGGTTGTGCCATCTAGTTGCGAGAAAGAATAGGATTCCAGTAGTGTGTGGGCAGACAATGATGAGGTCTGTCAAGACCATTCACCAATAGAGATTTGGCTGGAAGAGGGTGCAGAGTGAGGCCATTGAGAGAGATAGAGTGGTAGTGCATCTCCAAGATCTGTTGTTGGATGAGGGGAATGGGTCTGTGAAGCAGCATGTAGGATGGACATCTGAATGAGCATTGTGTTGTAGTCATTGAGGATTTAATCAATTTGAGGGTACTCCATTGCTAGGAGTAGAAGGAGCCTAAAGATGCTATGAAATGTTGATGGTAGTTTGCCATTGTTGGTTGGTTGGTCACTTTTCCATTGATGTGAAGATTTGAAGCCTGAAGCAAAAGAGACAGATTGAAAGATGAAGCCAGACAGAGATGCAGGAAAAGGTAGTTTTGTTTTGCAGGTACATTTCCAAGGGACTTGGAAATATTTCTTGGTTGGTTGTATGGTGTAGGAGCACCTCGAGACCTAAGAATCAGGAGGATTCCATGCATATTCTATTCTATCCAAAGTGTTATGTTTATAAGGCCTTAGCGCCATATTGAGTCATAGTTGGCCGAATAACGGCATAAATTGAGTCTGTATACGTGTCATTAAAGATTGTAACCGAATGGTAGAAGTGGTTGTAGGGCGGTTCGCCTTCCATCTTATGTAACTGCCAATATGAGATTCTATATAGTAGGGTTGTGTTCGTTAAGAGACACAGACAGAGAAGGAGAATAGAAAAGAATAGACATAGACGAGGAATCAATTTGTATATGTATTTTTTGAGGAATAAGAAATTTTGTTCTGTCATGTATATCTGAGTACAGTTCCATTGCATGGAATGTAGATCAGAAGTATTCCACTTGTTGAGATTTTTTCGAAATCAGTGGAATGGCTTCCTTAAGAGTAGACCGTTTTCTGTTTTGTTGAAATTTTGGTGTTTTTGTATAAGTTGTTCGGTGTTTGTGCAATTACAGATTTGCATAGGTAGTCATCGGCGTATCGGCCTAGCTAATCCTACCATGACCGATAGCAATCGTCTTGCCGATAAGCGAAAGTCAAAGTCGACATCAAGAGTGGGTCCATCTGTGCATCGACAAGAGGTTGTAAGTGTTCGCTGATGACAAAGGTTCATCTTTTTTTATTAAATCTTTGTAGTCACAGTCTCTAATTGGACAAAATTACACAAACTTGTTTATTGTTTGAATTCATAGTGCTTGAAGGTTGACAAAACTTGGCATTATTGCATACATAATTATCCATCTATATTTTATTTTTTAAACATTAGATGTACAAAAGACCCTTCGAATTTACAAGGTGAATATTACACCTAATCCTAACATAGATCTAAAAATTCCAAGGATTTTCTAGTTTAAGGAGGTAGTTTTACCCACATCTTCTCATCTATAAATGTAACAAGCTTTTTCAAGTATTTAAGGAGGATGGATTGTTTATAGACCCATGCTTGTTCAAACCTTGTCTACTTAGTTTTCCATTTCCTATATTTCTATTTATAAATTTAGGGTATCTTTAGTTCATGTGTGTAACATTTTTTAAGTATTTTATAATGTGCAAATTTGGAAGTTGTGATTATCATTTATATCCTTCTTCTATATCTATTGATGAATGTTTAAAACTTCTTTTACATTATTATAGTGATCCCTGAATCTAAATGATGTCAAGTGTTAAAATCCATGCTGAAATATCTATTAAAATGAAAAATAATTCTTTCTTTGCACATCACCATTTAAATGGTTTCTATTTTTAGGGTTTTCAAGTCGCTTTTGATCTCAACTAGAATTAGGCCCTACTAGAATGAAGAAGGAACTAGCCTTTCAATCCTAGTAGTCATCTTGTTTATTAGGTTTCCTACTTGTAGGACTTCCCTTTTCTAATATCTCCACATGACATGGGTATTAAACACATCTAAAACACTAACATATGTGGTTATATAATATCTATGTATCAATATAAGGGTTAGAGTAACTATGTTGATTGTAGACCCTTAATTGATTAAGACCCATTTAACATAGTTTTCATTAACCTAAACTTGTAGGTAGAGGGAGGGATTGCCTCATCTATTCTTTTCATTATATGAAGTTATTTGTCTAGCAGTGAATATGAAAACCATCTCCTTAAAAGGAAAATTTAGTTGATGAAAGTCATGGTTAACATTACTAACATGCAGGGTTGGAATCAATTGTGCTAAGTGACCCAGAATGATGGGTCAAGAAAGGAATTCCTATGAGTAGTAAAGTTCATAATAAGGTCCAGCATTTGAGGAAAAGTTAAATCATTAGGTCACTATGACTAAGATTGGTTTATCTAGATCTACAATTGGCATAGATTTCCATATATCTATGTCAAGTTCTACAAGTTCTCACATGTATCATGTTTGGGGAATGTGCACATGGTAAATGTTGAGGCCTAGGTTCTTCATATTGCGAGTAAGAGAATAACTCAATAGATTATTGTCATTCACTTTGAAGAAGACACTAAATCAACCTATTACAATCTCTATAGGTAGATCTGCCATTATCCCTAAGCTTATGAAATTTGTAATAAAAGTGAGGATTGTATTGTGGAGGCAAGATGTTGTGCTTGTTTCTATTTTACCTTCACTACTAGTAGGAAAGTAATTCATTTTGAAGTTTCAATGACATTAATTTTGCATTTTGAACACATTATGCTTGTGTTGTGGGATGTTATTTCAAGTTTCTCTCCATATTAATTTAAAATGAAGCCTTATTCTTTCCTACCACTTTTAATAGCTACCTAGTCAATATATAAAGTGCTATCCATGGCCTCATGATAAGTTGGGAAAGCAATCTTTTCAACTCCTTCACAATGGAGGAATAATTCACAAGGTTATCTTATCATCTATGTATATAAACTCTTGTATGTAATTGATTCATCAAGCTTTTGTCTAGTATCAAAACGCTCTAGGGGAGAGGAGCCAATAGTCAAGCAGGGTTGAATTGTTGATATAGTACTCATGGGTACAAGATTTAGTCTTGCAACATATTTATACTATATATTGTAATAATTATTTCATATGTCAATCAAAAAATGACCAAATGTTTGTCAATAGTGGACCCTTACATGATCACATGTAAGAACCTCTAACCGGATTCTAGCTCGAATCCATAAAATTTCTGACTTTAGTGTATTGACATTTCGTCAAACACTTGGCATGCTTGCTGGTTATGACTGATTTCTGAGTTTGTTTGTTTGTTTGGATGAAGGTTTTATGATGACTTTCAGTTTGTTTCAGTCATACATCTCAATGAGCAAATAAACAAACACTTATGCATGGATATAACAGCAATACAAATGACTGATATATAAAAGATAACAGCAAGGATAGAATAGAATATGTTATTCAAATTGAAGATTTCAATATACGTTATTGCTGTTTACAATTACATCAAAAACAGACATACCAGGTTCAAAGATGATGTACAATGCCAAACTATAAATGAAACCCAGCGGATATAAATGTCTGGAATGGAAGATTGACTGCTGTAGCTGCTGCAATAAAGGTCTGCGATGAATGTTGACTGCTGATTGCTCTCCCAAGACCTTAGTGATATGCTGTGGCAGTTCTTTGATATCGAATGACCATATTAGCAATGCAAATACCCAACTCTTAGTAGATGGCGTCCATATCCCTGGAATCGATTAGATTTGCTTGTGCAAATGTAGGACATAAGCTATTCAGACTGTTGTTATTCAGTCAGCAAATATATGAATGATAATGACTCCCAAATTAGTCAGCAACCTCCAGAAATTCTTCAATGTAAAATTCAGGGTCCATGCCCAGTATGGTGTCGCAGCTCCAGCTCACATCGTGTGGAATGAATGAATTTATACCAATCGCTGCATATGATTAAGCCTCTTAAAATAAGCGTCACCTCCTCAAACGATTTCCTTCAAATTAAATACGCCTCCTTGCTAATGGCTTGGTTATACAAAGGGGAGGCGGATGTTATAAGTCTCCAATATAATAAATCGACCCCCTTTTTCTTTATTTCCCACAAATTCCTTTACAAGCTTTGGCAGATATGAAGTCTCTATCCAAAGTTTATTGCTGGACCTATTCCACAAAGACACCCTTTTAGAAAGTACGGCTAGCAAGAAATCGATTCCTTTAAGCATATGCAATTCAGACTTAACCAAACTTATATTTAATCATACCTTGCTTAATGGTTTGAGGGGTGCCACGCATTCCTCAGAAATTCCTCCTTTGCCACAAAGTAAGATGCCAATCCTTAATACCGATATCCACTCTCCCCACCTCACTTCACAATTCAAGCGCCTCTCACATCTCAGCTGCGGCTGGGATTAACTTCAATGTTATATGGTGCCTAAACAAATGATAGATGCTGCTATTAATTCAAAGAGGCGTTTGACACAAAGCATCTCTCTAAAACCCCCCAATTCTGACGCTAGGGTTTAGTAAAAACCCTCAATCATGGCACAACAAACCTCCACCAATGTCTTCACTAATAACCAGAGATTATATCAGACGGTCCTGAAAATATGTATTGCTTGCAATCACACAAATTTGCCAAAATGATCTCCTGCCCAATCAAATTATAGAATGATAAATCTTTTCCTTCCAAAATCTTCAAACCTGCAAAATCTCTGCAAACACTACAAAATAAAATGGTATAAATCCTTATTACCCAAATGTGAATTCTGAATTGAATTCACCTCCAAATCCTTGAACCAATTGTCCAAAGCTTTTCCACAATGGAAAACATCAAATCACAAATCATCAAATGCATGCTCATCTCCTTCCCCCAGCCCTTTTTAAAGCAAATTGGTCTTCTTCTAGAATCTTCTTTTTGACCAATAAACTTCATTATTTTATTTTACAGATCCAAAACTAAATTTATTATTTTATTTTCTTTTATTTTGGTAAAAAGCTACTTTTTAAAATAAAATAATAAAATAATCACCAATTGGCACAAAAGAGACATTACATCACATGAGAACTTATGAATATCATATAAAAAATCATAAATACATTCATTACAAGTGTAATAAATACTTTTTTATTTTATATAAAATATCATAACTATCTGCTATAAGTGTACCATTTCTAAAATAAGGTGCTCATCTAAACAAGTAATTCACCTCTCTACCTCTCCCCTCTCTAGGTCTCTCAGTAACTCCTTGTCTGCCTCTCCAGTCATCCTTAGCCATGTAGGTCTCTCACTTAACCCTAATCCCTAAGCCCTATTCGTAAAGCCTCAACCCTTAAACCTTAAATCCTAAACCCTATCCCTAAACCCTTAACCCTCGACACTATACCTTAAACCCTAATCCCTTAACCCTTAAACCCTAAACCCTTGACCCTTAAATCCTAAAGCCTTAAACCCTCAACCCTTATCCACCCCTCTCCTCCCCTATCTGCCTCACCCCCATCTCTCCCCTATCTCCCTCACCCCCCTCTCTCTAGGTTGTAGGTCTCTCACTTGTATATCTCTCAAGGCTCTCTAGATATTTCCCTTCCTCTCCACCTCTCTCTCTCCTCCTTACCCATCTTTCCCTCAAGTTGTCAACTTCACTCTCTCATTTTATTCTATCTCTCCCCTCACCTCTCTATATATCACCTATGTCTCCTCCTCACCTCTCTACCTCTACCCTCTCTATGTCTCTTAGTCACTCCTTGTCTGCCTCTCCATTTGTCCTTAGACATCTAGGTCTCTCACTTAACCCTAAACCCTAAACCCTATCCCTAAAGCCTCAACCCTCAACCCTTAAACCTTAAATCCTAAACCCTATCCCTAAACCCTCGACACTATACCTTAAACTCTAATCCCTTAACCTTAAACCCTATCCCTAAAGCCTCAACCCTCAACGCTCAAACCTTAAACCCTAAGCCCTATCCCTAAGCCCTCTACCCTCGACACTATACCTTAAACCCTAATCCTATAACCCCCAACCCTAATGCCTCAACCCTCAAACCTTAAAAATTCAACCCTAAACCCTATCCCTATGATGCAGAGGCATCCACACTAAAACCTTGACATACAGCATGTATGTCTAAAACCCATCATCATCATCATATTTTCCTTAACACTGTCAGCATCATCATATTTTCTCTGCCGACCGATATCCTCCTACAAACAAACCTTCGCCCTTTCGCCTGTCAGCAACATCATCATATCCGGCTATCGGCAGCATCATCACATTCGGCAAGCGCGATCATCCTCCTGACGATCACTGTTCATCTTACCGCCAACCTCTATCTTCATCATCATGATGTTCAACATCATGTTCATCAGCAGGATATAGAACATCCGGTTCCTCCTATATATCCTGATGACGACAACCTCATGCACCCTTCCTTCGATGCTTACGTCACCCCGATATCCTGATGATGATGATGTCACATGCAGCTCCTTCAATATCATGCTGTCGGCCAAACTTAACATTATTGGCCCGCGATGGTTTTATCAACCCGATCGACTAACTTATGCCGATATACTCTTCCTCGGCAACACCTGATGATGATCACCCCAATGCACATTCACCTTATGCAAATGATTGCATCATGCTCATCTCCACTTACTCGGATGACGCCCGAAGTAACTACAGGACATACATAGAAATATCTTGATGATGCCGTTGCGATGGATTTTCCAACCTTAGCGAATTTCGATCCGCCGAACCTCCTGAGGTGACCTGACCTACTTTCAGGGTGATCTTCCAGACTCGAACTATCAGCATGACCTAGCACATACCCATGCTAGGGTCCTCAACACCTCTCGATGACGATCCTGCACACCTGCATGCAAACAAACACGAAATGCAGACTAAACCCTAAACTACTGTACATAGCCATTCCACCGATTCGACGAATCAACCGGTGGAATGGATCAGTGAATCCATGAAACCACCAGAACAGCAGATCGATCACACAATGGAATCCAAACAGAGAATGGACACAAACATGATCTCTTTATTGATTTCAAAAGATGCAATACAATGCTCAGTCTTTCCCTCTGCCTCACTCTCTGCAAAGTCTGATCGATGATCGATGATATCCAATACCAACCGATCCTACTACATAAATAGGATTTCCTGCGAGTACTACCACTCGATTCCCAGCGGCTGGGAGCTTCCAAGCGGCTGGGAGGATCCAACCGAACATACAGCATAACAGCTGTCATAACAAACTATCTAAAAATAGTAAAGTATGGTCAACATGACCTTATTACATGTATTGGTCTTATCAGACCTTCTTGGAAACATTAACCAGACCTAAAACAAACTAACTGCCTCATGGAGGCCAGCTGTCAGGTAGGTGCTCCTGCACCATACTCCCCAACAGAAAAGAACTCATGTCCCATGAGTTTAGTTGTGGAAGTCCTCCACCTTTACACTTTGTCATGTCAGTGTTCTGACCTGTTCCAGCTTTGTCCTTTGCTGTCTCTTGGCTGCTCCAAGACTTCTGAACTGTAACTTGCTTTCTTGCAAGTAAACCCTCATGCCTGTCAATGTAGGCCCTTCTCTCACATACCTTGTGTTTGTCAGGTTGTCTGACCAGAACCTCTGTCTGAACTGCCTCTTGAACTTCTGTAATGTTCAACTCTGTCTTTCTTTCAACCTTTATAGGACAAACAATAGTCCCAACTATGACAACATCCTTGTCATTCCTCTCAACTGGTTGCTGTTTGGAAACCTGTTTCTGAACCTGTTGCTGACCTCTGTCAGTCAAAACTGAAGCTTTCTTCAAACTGTTGTCCTTAACAACTCCTTTCCCTACAGTGTCCTCAACTACCTTTATGCCTGCTCTTATAGGCATCTGCACAAACTCCTTCTTTCCCACTAAAATGATTTTGGCTGCCCCCTGTGCTGTAGCTGCTTCCTATAATGGCATCAACATAATAGTTTTCCCATCTTTCTTGATGGTATAGGTATTAGCATACCCATCATACAGTACCCTCCTATCAAATTGCCATGGTCTACCCAACAGTAGGTGACAACATTCCATGGGCAAAATGTCACACAAAACTCTATCCTGATATGCTCCAATCTAAAAATCCACATATGCCTGTTCATAGACAAAAAGTGATTGACTATCACTCACCCAAGATGCCTTGTAAGGGTGATGGTGTGGAATCCTTTCCAAATTTAGTTTATCCACCATTTCCTGAGATACCATGTTGTCTGTTGAACCAGTATCAATGACAACCTTACATACCTTACCTTTGCTCTTGCATGTGGTCTTGAAAAGAGCTCTTCTTTGCATCATATCCTTTGATGTCTGTAAACTAATTCTCTTAAGCATCAATGCTTCTCCCTCCTCAGGATACCCATAACCGTCAGGAACTCTATCTCCTTGATAAGTGTTTGAACTCTGCACACTTTGCTCTACTTTCTCCTCTTGCACAAGTTGTACTCTCTTGTCATTTGTTCTATCATTTCTAGATGATGAACCTTTGCTTTCTGGACATTTGAAAAATAGATGACCAAACTCACCACAGGTGTAACACTTTCCTGAAAATGTAGTAGAACCTCTACCACTTCCAAATCTGCCTCTATTACCTTTCCATCCACCTCTGAAATCAGACTGTCCTGTCCTTTACCAGTGTCTTCTTGACCCTCATTGGTTTGCCTTGTTGTAGGGGCTAATCCTCTTCCCCTCATATTGCTGCCTCTTCCTCTCATGGACTTATCTTGTCCTCTATTCATCTTTTCTTCAATCCTGATTGCCATTTGGTAACAATCCTCCACATTCTTAGGGTTAGCTAAAACTAACTCATCCTGTATGTTCAATCTCAAACCAGCCAAGTACCTAGCCACCTTTTCTACCTCATTCTAATGATGACCAGATCTCATACTCAACTTATAAAACTCCTCAGTATATGCCTTCACATCCATTTCCTTCTGCCTTAAAAATTGCAGCTTCTTAAACATCTGAATTTCATAATCCTTAGGCAAGAATTTACCTTTGATCCTTGCTACCATCTTATCCCATGAAGTGATCTTTGACTTCCCTTGTTTCCTTTTCTCGGATTGTACATAATCCCACCATACCAAAGCATGACCTCCTAACTTGGTCTTTGCAATCTTTACCTTCTGATCCTCAGCAACATCTTCACATTCAAAGTGATTATCAAGTGCAGCAATCCAATCCAGTAACTCATCTTCATTCAAACTTCCATTATACTTGGAAACATCAACCTTTACCTTAGGTTTATCACTCTGCACTGCCTTTAACAGTTTTGCAAATCTCTGGTCTTCAGCATCCAGATCTTCAGCTACCTCTTCATACTCTTCAACAGTATCTTCATCTTCTTCTGACTCACTGTCTTCCACTTCCCTCCTTTTGTTCTTTTCCAGGGCTACAAGCCTGGCTTGAAGTGCTTTAGCAAGCTCCTTCATCTTCCTCATCTCTCTGGCATGTTTTTCCTTCATCTCCTGCAATTCCCTTGCAGTACCACTACCTTTCGGAGGCATTTTGTCAACCTCTCACTCCTCTACCTCTGTCCTTTCAGTGACAGAACCAACTCTACCTCTGCCCTTTCGGTGACAGAACCAACACACAACAGCCCAGACCTTTTGCTGAGCTCTGATACCACTATGATGCAGAGGCATCCACACTAAAACCTTGACATACAGCATGTATGTCTAAAACCCATCATCATCATCATATTTTCCTTAACACTATCAGCATCATCATATTTTCTCTGCCCACCGATATCCTCCTGCAGACAAACCTTCGCCCTTTCACCTGTCAGCAGCATCATCATATCCGGCTATCGGCAGCATCATCACATTCGGCAAGCGCAATCATCCTCTTGACGATCACTGTTCATCTTACCGCCAACCTCTATCTTCATCATCATGATGTTCAACATCATGTTCATCAGCAGGATATAGAACATCCGGTTCCTCCCATATATCCTGATGACAACAACCTCATGCACCCTTCCTTCGATGCTTACGTCACCCCGATATCCTGATGACGATTATCCTGATGACGATGACGTCACATGCAGCTCCAATATCCTGTTGTCGGCCAAACTTAACATTATCAGCTCGCGATGGTTTTATCAACCCAATCGACTAACTTATGCCGATATACTCTTCCTCGGCAACCCCTGATGATGATCACCCCAATGCACATTCACCTTATGCAAACGATTGCATCATGCTCATCTCCACTTACTCGGATGACTCCCGAAGTAACTGCAGGACATACACAGAAATATCCTGATGATGCCGTTGCGATGGATTTTCCAACCTTAGTGAATTTCGATCCGCCGAACCTCCTGAGGTGACCCGACCTACTTTCAGGGTGATCTTCCAGACTCGAACTATCAGCACGACCTAGCACATACCCATGCTAGGGTCCTCAACACCTCTCGACGACGATCCTGCACACCTGCATGCAAACAAACACGAAATGCAGACTAAACCCTAAACTACTATACATAGCCATTCCACCGATTCGACGAATCAACCGGTGGAATGGATCAGCGAATCCATGAAACCACCAGAACAGCAGATCGATCACACAATGGAATCCAAACAGAGAATGGACACAAACAGGATCTCTTTATTGATTTCAAAAGATGCAATACAATGCTCAGTCTTTCCCTCTGCCTCACTCTCTGCAAAGTCTGATCGATGATCGATGATATCCAATACCAACTGATCCTACTACATAAATAGGATTTCCTGCGAGTACTACCACTCGATTCCCAGCGGCTGGGAGCTTCCAAGTGGCTGGGAGGATCCAACCGAACATACAGCATAACAGCTGTCATAACAAACTATCTAAAAATAGTAAAGTATGGTCAACATGACCTTATTACATGTATTGGTCTTATCAGACCTTCTTGGAAACATTAACCAGATCTAGAACAAACTAACTGCCTCATGGAGGCCAGCTATCAGGTAGGTGCTCCTGCACCACCCTAAACCCTCTACCCTCGACACTATACCTTAAACCCTAATCCCTCAACCCTTAAATCCTTAATCCGTCAAACCTTAAACCCTAAAATCTCAACCCCTAGATACCCTTAAACCCTATACCCTATACACTTAACCTTGGACACTCAACCTTGAACATTATCCCTCAACTTTCAAACCTCTACCCTATACCCTCAACCCTATACTTATGCCCTAAACCCTCAAACCTTATCCATATGGCTTATACCCTCAACCTTAAACCATAAACCCTATATCTTAGAAACTCAACCTTGAACATTATCCCTCAACTGTAAATTCTCAACCCTCTACCCTATACCCTCAACCATATACTTTAAAAGCCCTAATCCCTCAATCGTCAACACTAGACCTTAAACCTTGAAACCTACACCCACAAACCCTCATCCCTATACCCTATAACCTCACCCTTATACCCTAAACCCTGAATACTGTGCCTCAAACCTATACTTAAAACCTAAACCATACAATCTCAACCCAAGTCACCCTATGCCTTATATACCCTCAATCCATATCGTAAACTCTAAACCCTAATCCCCATACCTTACACACTTAATCATATACACTCAACAAATTGAATATTATCCCTCAACTGTAATCCTCAACCCTCAACCCTCTACCCTCTACTCTCTGCCCTCTACCCTCTACCCTCAACCAATTACTTAAGCCCTAATCCCTCAACCGTCAACCCTATACCTTAAACCCTAAACCCAAAAACCTCAACCCTCAACCCTAAAAACTATACGGGCTCAAGTCCTTATATACCCTAAACCCAAAACCCTTACATACATGCATACATACATAAATACATACATGCATGCATACATACATACATACATACAAGCATACATATATACATATATACATACATATAAGCATACATACATACATATAGGCATACATACATACATACATAAACACATGCATACATACATTCGTACATATAGGAATACATACATACATACATACATACATACATACAAGCATACATACAATTTGGCATACATACATACATGCATAAATACAAATATATATACAAACATACATACATCAAACATACTTAACAAATTTGAACATAAAGCATTCCAAGTGAGACATAATGTGAGCGCGTTATAATGTTCTCGCATTCTGTTAAACTTGACAAACATCGGGAAAACATTTGCAAAAAAGAATAAAATGCTTGAAGCAAAACATAACACACTCACATTATAGCGCGAGTGTGTTATGGCTTTGTGTTTTCGAGCCTTAGTGTGTTATAATGTGAGCGCATTATAATGTGCTCGCGTTATGACTTTTTAAAAAGTTTTAAGAATTTTGGCCACTTTTTGGTCCCCCATCTTTTTGCATCTGCCTATAACCCCCTCTTCAATTCCATGAACACTTTCTATTGTGCCTCTATCCAGTTAAATTTTGCTCTTGCTCCTCTCCTAAGTGCTTGATTCATAGGCCATGCCAAATGTGAAAAACCAAGTACAAACCTCCACTAGAAAATGGCTAGACCAAAGAAACTACGAAGTTCTGTGAGGTTTTGGGGAGATGGCCAATCTTTGAGAACTTGTATCTTTTTAGGGTCAACACAAACACTTGTTCTGTCCACATTGTATCCCAAATATTAAATACTCTCCATACCAAAGGAACATTTATCTTTGTTAGAATAGAGTTTGTGTTGTCACAAGGATGAGAGTACTTGTTGAACATGCTGCAAATGGTCACCCCATGTTTTGCTGAAAATGACTATGTCATCCAAATAGACGATAACAAAAGAACCAATGAATGGTCTAAGGACATCATCCATAAGTCTCATAAAGGTGGCAGGGGCATTGGTCAAGCCGAAAGGCATGACTAGCCACTCAACCCTTCCTTGGATTTGAAAGCAGTCTTTCACACATCTGATGGCTCAACTGGGACTTGGTGGTATCCAAATTTCAAGTCAATATTGGTGAAAAATTTAGCCCCTTGAGTTGGTCCAGCAAATCATCAATGCAAGGAATTGGATATTCATTCTTTACAGTGCTTTTTTTGAGAACTCGATAATCAATAGAAAGTCACCATGTCCCATCCTTCTTTTTGGCCAAAATAATTGGACTTCCACATAGTGAGGCACTTGGGCGAATGTGTCCCTATTACCAAATTTTCACCTACAGCTCAAATCGGCAGAGCTGTTTCATTTATTTCATTTTAAGATGAAAAGTTCTTAGCATTTGTGTGCTATGATGATTTGATGTATAGTTTGCAGTGCTTGGAAAAGGAAAAGAAAAAAAAGGTTTAGTTTTATCATCCTTATAACATAAGAGAGAAATTCAGTTTATCATACAATGCTTTGTAGAGATTTCATTAGTGATATGGAGTTATTTCATTTCATACTACAATGTTTTATTCATTTAACAAATGAGATATACACAAAACTGCATAAGTGTTACATTGAATGAAAGCAAGAGAGATCAAATATCCCACACAAGCTATGGGAATAGCTGAACCGGCACATCATAAAGAATGTACTATGTATATGAAGTATGAAGAAGAAAATAAGGAGAAACATAGCCATCATTTCTTGTTTAATGTCTTGAGTTGGTTTCTGTTGTTGCTTTCCCATCCTTGTTCCTGATCTTCAAGTAAACCTGCAGTGTTTGAGAAAATTTGTTAGAGCTCCAGATATGAGTCTCTCTATGTGCCTATCAACAGAAACATAATACATTATTTATGATGTACTGAATCAGATAACAAAATTAGAGATATGCAAGAGATCCTGAAAAATGAAGCATCACAGGAGCATTGAACTTCACTATTTCAGATCTAACATGTTTGTTTACTATGCAGGTATAGGTGAAATCATGTTGCTGATCTAAAGAAATCATAGCATGTTGTGTAAAATGGGCTCCCACAAGGGTTGAACCCAGCATGCTGCCCCTGAATCTTAAGAGTGGATGGAATAGGAATACATATTCATATTGCTCAAATCAAGACATATTCACCTGAAGGAGTAACTCATTGACTGATTGCAAGAGACTCAAGTTTATTGCTCATTCATGGCTATCAATTCAAGTATGAAGTGAGAACCACAAATGAGTAATAAGCTTGTGATATCTCTGGATGCTAATGAAAAGTGACTATCATATGAATAGTAATCAAATGGCTCATTTAGGTCCTCATCAAAGAAACAATTGGACATCAATAGAACAAGTATACATCACATTTGTTGTTAATGAAGTGAATAGTTGCTATTGAATGCATGAACAACCATAAAGGATCGAAATCAACCGTCATCATGATCGCCATATCAGTCATAAAGTATATTAGCAGCTAACATTGAGTCGTAAAAGGTACAATGCAAAATAGGTGCCATATTAGCTATTTAGTATACAAGGGAACAACTCATTCTTAAAACAGACAAGTAAGTGCCATAAATGCAATATTATAGTCATACAATTATTGGAAGGCAAATTTCATATTTCTTGCATGATAACTTTAAGCTAAAAGTGATAGTTGAAAAAGTTTAGGGTCAGTAAAAAAAATCATAAGTTATAGATGCAGCTACAGGAGGTAGCACATGAAGATCTTCTCAAGAAAATATTGCCTCAGCCAATGAAATGAAAGAGTCATAATAATTGGATATAGTATGTATGAGAACACATAGTGAGCTTGAGAACATGTGAATGAGCCACTGTCACAGTAAAGAAATGAAGGACAAGAGGTGCAAAAGAAATTACATGTATGTTAACATTACAAAGTGCATTTGGAGAAGCAAAAAGGATGAAGCCATAATCTTTCTTTTATGGTGGCAGTGACCACATCTCATCAAATACTGTTTTGAAAGAAGAACAAGTGAAACCCTAGGAGGGTAAGGTTTGCATCTGTATATTGAATGTAAAGAGGGAGCCTAAAATAGTAAGCCCACAACAGGTATTGTTCATATACAAATCATTCTTAGTATTTAGAATAACCATGGCCATGAAGGGGTTCATAACTCAGAAAGTGCAAAATGGAGAGTAAGAAGATGTCCATTTCACAAGCTTGCCTTTTTATATCATGGGTCAAATCTTGTTATAGAGTGGAGTCAACATGTAAAAATGTGATATAAACTGTGAGATATAGCCACAGCCTACAAAGTATACAGAGGTTTTGTAATGATTCTAACAAAAATGTAAAAGGAAAATGCTTTCATTTTAGGGTTTTCTGAGCTCACATTAAGCACATATCAAATGAGAAGGAAAGGAGAATACAATCTTTGAAGTAATAGCTTACTTTGCTTTGCTTCTAAGTGAGGATGTACTATTGAGGACGCAGGTTCTTTTTTGGGTCTCAAATGAGCTCGACTAGTAAGCTTTCATGGCAGCCTTGAAGTCACAGGAGTGAAGAAACAGTGAAGAAACAAAATAAGTACATCAGAAGTTTTATCAAGGTTGCAGCTAAAGGTCCACAAAATAAAAAACTGTGTTGAGATGAAAAATATGGTTCAATATTGAGACATAAGTGTTTACCTTGCATTTTCTATAGGGAATCTCTAAAAATGTGTTCAGAACAACAAGTAATCGAAGGATTTAGCTCCAAACCCTAGCTCGCATGGCGGACGGAGGTAGAGCCTCTTTTCATCAAAGCTCAAAATGCAAATGAGCCCAAAAAGTTTGGGCATCAAATTGTTTTGTGTTTAGGGTTCCATATTGCCCTAAGTCAATGTGGTGTTTTATCACATTGAATTCACAATTCTATGCCTTAACTAATACTCTCGGGGTATTCTTTGTCCCTTTTAAATACTTTCCATTGCCTAGGCTTTATGCCTAAGGAAATATTTTGCAAACTATGGAGGATAAGCCAACATCTAATATGCCTTAGGGTTTTGTTTGCAAACCAAATGGAGGACAAACCCTAGGGGTCTTTTATTTTTTCAATCCATTCAATAATGCCTAGAAATTTTATGATTTTTTATAGAAAATCAAATGCTCAAATGGAATGTATTATACTTGGCAAAATAATCATATGAGCCTTGTATTGCTTTTGTAAAAAATTAAATGAAGCCAAATCAGGAAATAAAAGTGCAAACCATTGTAAAACATTATTTAAAGTAATGTCTCTATAAATTTCTTTAGATATTTTTTATTTATTGTAGTTAAGGCATAACAAATATAGGCAAAATCTTTCTTTTCTAATTTTGATTTTCTTTGGGCGAAATTAGGAAAAGATGGGAGAACTGGACTTTCTATTTCAGTTTCTAGCCAAGCAAAGCCTGATTTTTAGCATCCTTTTGGTGGGTCCACTTGATAAGGGAATCTTGACATCTGTTACACTCAGTTTAGAGGCATTTTGGGCACTATTTTGGAGGCTTTTCTTTGGAGCTCAAAAATGGCTTAGAAAGTTGTCTTTTTTGAGAGTTTTTGTTGAGTTTTTCCATTCTGTTACATCTGTTACATACATACATACAATTTGGCATACATACATACATACATAAATACAAATATATATACAAACATACATACATCAAACATACTTAAGAAATTTGAACATAAAGCATTCCAAGTGAGACATAATGTGAGCGCGTTATAATGCTCTCGCATTCTATTAAACTTGACAAACATCGAGAAAACATTTGTAAAAAAGAATAAAATGCTTGAAGCAAAACATAACACGCTCACGTTGTAGCGCGAGTGCGTTATGGCCTGGTGTTTCCGAGCCTTAGTGTGTTATAACGTGAGCGCATTATAATGCGCTCATGTTATGACTTTTTAAAAAGTTTTAAGAATTTTGGCCACTTTTTGGTCCCCCATCTTTTTGTAGCCACCTATAACCTCCTCTTCAATTCCATGAACACTTTCTATTGTGCCTCTATCCAGTTGAATTTTGCTCTTGCTCCTCTCCTAAGTGCTTGATTCTTAGGCCATGCCAAATGTGAAAAACCAAGTACGAACGTCCACTAGAAATTGGCTAGCCCCAAGAAACTACGAGGTTCTGTGAGGTTTTTGGGAGATGGCCAATCTTTGAGAACTTGTATCTTTTCAGGGTCAACACGAACACTTGTTCTGTCCACATTGTATCCCAAATATTAAATACTCTCCATACCAAAGGAACATTTATCTTTGTTAGAATAGAGTTTGTGTTGTCACAAGGATGAGAGTACTTGTTGAACATGCTGCAAATGGTCACCCCATGTTTTGCTTAAAATGACTATGTCATCCAAATAGACAATAATGAAAGAACCAATGAATGGTCTAAGGACATCATCCATAAGTCTCATGAAGGTGGCAGGGGCATTGATCAAGCTGAAAGGCATGACTAGCCACTCAAACAACCCTTCTTTGGATTTGAAAGCAGTCTTCCACACATCTGATGGCTCAACTGGGACTTGGTGGTATCCAAATTTCAAGTCAATATTGGTGAAAAATTTAGCCCCCTGAGTTGGTCTAGCAAATCATCAATGCGAGGAATTGGATATTCATTCTTTACATTGATTTTTTTGAGAACTCGATAATCAATAGAAAGTCACCATGTCCCATCCTTCTTTTTGGCCAAAATAATTGGACTTCCACATAGTGAAGCACTTGGGCAAATGTGTCCCTATTACCAATTTTTCAACTACAGCTCAAATCGGCAGAGCTGGTTCATTTATTTCATTTTAAGATGAAAAGTTCTTAACATTTGTGTGCTATGATGATTTGATGTATAGTTTGGAGTGCTTGGAAAAGGAAAAGAAAAAAAAGGTTTAGTTTTATCATCCTTATAACATAAGAGAGAAATTCAGTTTATCATACAATGCTTTGTAGAGATTTCATTAGTGATATGCAGTTATTTCATTCCATACTACAATGTTTTATTCATTTAACAAATGAGATATACACAAAATTGCATAAGTGTTGCATTGAATGAAAGCAAGAGAGATCAAATATCCCACACAAGCCATGGGAATAGCTGAACCGGCACATCATAAAGAATGTACTATGTATATGAAGTATGAAGAAGAAAATAAGGAGAAACATAGCCATCATTTCTTGTTTAATGTCTTGAGTTGGTTTCTGTTGTTGCTTTCCCATCCTTGCTCCTGATCTTCAAGTAAACCTGCAGTGTTTGAGAAATTTTGTTAGAGCTCCAGATATGAGTCTGTCTATGTGCCTATCAACAAAAACATAATACATTGTTTATGATGTACTGAATCAGATAACAAAATTAGAGATATGCAAGAGATCCTGAAAAATGAAGCATCACAGGATCATTGAACTTCACTATTTTAGATCTAACATGTTTGTTTACTGTGCAGGTATAGGTGAAATCATGTTGCTGATCTAAAGAAATCATAGCATGTTGTGTAAAATGGGCTCCCACAAGGGTTGAACCCAGCATGCTGCCTCTAAATCTGAAGAGGGGATGGAATAGGAATACATATTCATATTGCTCAAATCAAGACATATTCACCTGAAGGAGTAACTCATTGACTGATTGCAAGAGCCTCAAGTTTATTGCTCATTCATAACTATCAATTCAAGTATGAAGTGAGAACCACAAATGAGTAATAAGCTTGTGATATCTCTGGATGCTAATGAAAAGTGACTATCATATGCATAGTAATCAAATGGCCCATTTAGGTCCTCATCAAAGAAACAATTGGACATCAATAGAACAAGTATTCATCACATTTTTTGTTAATGAAGTGAATAGTTGCTATTGAATGCATGAACAACCATAAAGGATCGAAATCAACCATCATCATGACCATCATATCAATCATAAAGTATATTAGCAGCTAACATTGAGTCATAAAAGGTACAATGTAAAATAGGTGCCATATTAGCTATTTAGTATACAAGGGAACTACTCATTCTTAAAACAGACAAGTAAGTGCCATAAATGCATTATTATAGTCATACAATTATTAGAAGGCAAATTTCATATTGCTTGCATGATAACTTTAAGCTAAAACTGATAGTTGAACAAGTTTAGGGTCAGTAAAAAAAATCATAAGTTACAGATGCAGCTACAGGAGTTAGCACATGAAGATTTTCTCAAGAAACATATTGCCTCAGCCAATGAAATGAAAGAGTCATAATCATGGGATATAGTATGTATGAGAACACATAGTGAGCTTGAGAACATGTGAATGAAGCACTATCACAGTAAACAAATGAAGGACAGGAGGTGCAAAAGAATTTACATGTATGTTAACATTACAAAGTGCATTTGGAGAAGCAAAAAGGATGAAGCCATAATCTTTCTTTTATGGTGGCAGTCACCACATCTCATCAAATATTGTTTTGAAAAAAGAACAAGTGAAACCCTAGGAGGGTAGGGTTTGCATCTATATTTTGAATGTAAAGAGGGAGCCTAAAATAGTAAGCCCACAACATGTATTGTTCATGTACAAATCATTCTCAGTATTTAGAATAACCATGGCCATGAAGGGGTTCATAACTCAGAAAGTGCAAAATGGAGAGTAAGAAGATGTCCATTTCACAAGCTTGGCTTTTGATATCATGGGTCGAATCTTGTTACAGAGTGGAGTTAACATGAAAAAATGTGATTACACTAATTTTCCTCTTTCATGGCTTCCTCAAAACACATTAGATCACTATAGGAAAACAATGCAAAATCTAGATTTTCATCAAAATCAGCATACCTTGTGCTGTCATAAATTTCCCTCACACTTCTTGTCCTCCGTGGCATCAATGATGCAAGCGTAGTGTCTGAATTTCCAGAGTTGCTTCACTGCTGGACTGATGAAGAAGACTGTGCACCAAAATTTTCATCCTGTTGTAATTTTCCAGAGTAACTGCTCTGTTGAAAATTTCTGGAGCTCTTGTTATTTTTTGAACTGTTACCCTGCTGTAAATTTCTGGCACATCTACCTTCTGAAGCTTCTTCATCCTCAAAGGGTATTGTGATAGAAATACCCATGTTTTTGTCCACCATTCCATCCCATGATTCATTTTCAATGAATTCAACATCCCTGCTAATCACCACTTTCTTGGTGATGGGATTACAATCTGTAGGCTTTTGACTCTTCACTATAGCCTATGAAAATGCATTTTTCACCCTTGTCATCAAATTTCTGCCTCTTTTCTTTTGGCATGAGTGCATATGCTACACACCCAAATATTCTCAAGTGCTCAACACTCCATTTGCATTTTGTCTACACTTCTTGTGGAATCTTGTCACGAACGGCCTTTGTGGGACACATATTCAATATGCGGATTGTTGTTGCTACAGCTTCACCCCAATAATCATTTGTCAAACCTTTTACCTTCAGTATGCTTGCTGCCATCTCTATGATGGTTCTAGTTTTTCTTTTAGCCACTCCATTGGGTTGTGGAGTATACTGGGCTATGAACTGTTTCTGAATGCCTTCATAATTCATAAACTCTTTACAGATATACTCTCCCCCTCTGTTTGTTTTGAGGAATTTGATAAAGTGGTCACTTTACTTTTCAGCTAAGTCCTTAAAATCCTTAAACTTCTCAAATGCTTCTGATTTTTTCTTCAAAAAATACGCCCAAGTTTTTCTACTATAGTCATCAATGAATCTCATGAAGTAAACATTACCACCTAGGGTTGGGGTCTTCATGGGACCACACAAAGCTAAATGCACCAGCTCTAATGGTGCTCTTGCTCTCCTAGAATACCCTGATTGGAAGGGTTGTCTATGTTGTTTACCTAGGATGCATGCTTCACACTTTCTATCGAACTCTACAATTACTGGTAGGCCCCTAGCCATGTATTTTCTAGCTAAAAGACTTAAACTAGAATAGCTTAAACGCCCATACCTCAAATGCCAAAGGTTTGATGGGTCTTGGATGACTATTTTGAAGGCTAACTACTGCAAGCTTGTTGACTATGCTGGGATTTGCATTTTGAGGTGAAACATCTAGTTCTTTGTAAGTTGAACTGCTACAATAACTTTCTTGCTTCCATCCTTGTCATAGATGATGCATTCGCCTTTCTCCATTACAACTCTATAACCATTTTGGACCATCTATCCAATGCTCAAGAGGTTGTGTTTCATGTCTGGGGCATAAAAGACGTCATGTATTTGTCTTTCTTCACCATGCTTGGTTTGTATGCACACTATGCCTCTACCCATGACTAGAACCTTCTCATTGTTCCCCATTTTAATTTCAGAATTGATGTTGTTTTCTATGGAGGCAAATAAATTTTTGTTACCACTCATGTGGTTGCTATAGGCACTGTGCAAATACCAAATTTTAGTGCTACCTTGTTTTGCAAGATTGCATGTAATGAGCACTTGTTACTGTTTTTTCATTTTCAGCCTTGTTCTCATTTGCCACATTGGTATTCTGACTCCCATGGTCATGCTATTTCTTCCTACATTCACTTGCATAGGGACCATACTTATGACAGTAGTAACTATGCACATTGCTCCTATCATACCTCTGATTTGAGCTGCCATTCCTTTTATTTTGGAAGTCTAATTGGGAGGTGCTAGCCTCCTCTTCTGAAGTTGCTTCTACCTCTACCCCTTTGACCTCTTCCTCTGCCATTTCTTCCTCTTCCCCTGCCTCTCACATTTCCTTGTGCTTTAAATACTTGCTCTTGGGAAGGAGCGGATCTATTTAGCCACTGCTCGTGGGTATGAAGAGAACCCATCAACACATCATGTGCCATTTTTCAGAGGTCTTTGGTCTCTTCTATGGTGATAACTATTTGGTCAAATCTAGGGGAAAACTTCTAAGGATTTTCTCTATAATCCTCTGCTCATCCATGGTTTCTCCATTTATCCTCAATTGATTAACCAAGGTGGAAACCCTTGTGTGAAAGTCTAAAATAGACTCATTGTCCTTGATTTGCAGGGTCTTAAAACCTCTCCTAAGTAGTTGAAGTTTCACTAATCTCACCTTGTCAGTTCCCTTGTAATTGTTTTGCAATATTTCCCATGCTTCTTTTACATAACTAGCTGCTGCTATTTAGGAAAAAATGGCCTCTGTTAAAGCTGCCTTAATCAAACTGAGGGCTTTTGCATCATTTTTCCTTGTCTCCTTCAACTGATTTTTTTAAGCATTCCTTAATGTTGTATATGCATTTGGTTTAGTCACATTTGTGAACCCATTTGTCATTAACTCCCACAAATCATTTGCAACTAAAATGGTTTTCATTTTCTTTGCCCAGATGTCATAATTTTTATCATCAAACATAGGTGGCTGCTACCAACTCCTATTATCTCCTCCATCCATTTTGCTAAATGGGGGAAAATGAAAATACCCAAAAAAAAATTAGGGCTTTTCTAAATACCCAGAAGCTAGGGCTTTAAAACATGGCTCTGATACCAAACTGTTGGGAAAAATCCCAACTCAAGTGGGCAAAGATGAAAACACAAACTAAAAAAACAACAAGGAGGAGGAGGTAGAATAATATTTTCCTATTTCATTCATACACAAAAATTACATTAAAAATTGTTTACATACAAAAATCAGAGACATAGCTCTATATTCACTTCATACAACAATCTGCACAGATTCTGGCACAACGGAGCTTTCTATGTGCTACTCTGTGTTGCTACTGCAAATATTCTAGAGCACTGGAACTCTGCAATATCCTCTGTTGCTACAGGTTCTTCTTCTTCCTCTATCTGCTTGTTCTATTCTACTGAACATTCCCACATCTATCTCACACACCAAACATTCTATTCTTCCTTTTTGTCTTTCTTGCCTTTTCCAAAAATTGCCACTCATTTTCAAATTCAACCACTAGAATTAAATGTGCTGCCAAAATGCATTAACTGGGACAGCAAATATCTAACATGGCAAATGGGGGGAATGATCCAAAACGAATCTCTTCTGATGCTGCATAAAATGTGGTTGGTTGGGGGTCAAGATTATTATTTCCAACAATCTGTACAGTGGGGATGAGTTTGTGAAAAGAAACCCGATATAATTGCAGACAAGATGTAAATGATAGATAGTGATAGCAATTTCAAATCCTCATTGTCATGCTGGACCATTGCTGGCCTCCTACATTCCCCTTACTTTTATGTAGTGTGGATTGAATTTTGTTTATCTTAAATTAAGCTAGTTAATTTTTTTCTTATGAAAACAAATCATTTTATGAGGGAAAATAATGCAATTGTTGATTCAAATGCAATTCATGATAAAAGCAAATATAGAAGAAAAATAATGATTACAAGATTCAGAAACCAAGTGAAGAACTCAAGTCAACCAGTCCAATTTAGCAAAAGCAATATTCAATCTACACACTACATAAAAATAGGGGGAATGTAGGAGTCCAGCAACCAATTGAATAGAAAAGAAAAATCCAATCCACATGCTACATAAAAGTAATTGAATGCAATTCATGATAAAAACAAATACAAAAGAAAAACAATGATTACAAGATTCAGAAACTAAGTGAAGAACTGTCCCAAATTGATTAAGTTTTAGTTGATAGGGAGAAATAGGATGCTAATGAACTGCTCTTTATCATAATTAATCTAAAAACCTGATTGTAAGTATGTTGCCAAGGATCTAAAGCAAAAGTATGAAACATGAGCACTCAACAAGTTTCATTGTGCAATCTATTCATCTATTTAAGCTCTCATTATGTGAACAGATCATCTCTTTCTTTACATGACAAAGGACAAACTCCTGGACTTGGCAGAAAAAAGAACTTATTTACAGAACAATATTAGGCCTACCAAGAAAGAAATCCATGTTCTAACTGCCCATTTGAAGAGGACTACCTACTCCATCAACCCATTCATACCACCTGATCATCATACCTTGTAACAGGCCCTTATCTATATCGGAAACGATACTTTAACCTGTTTTATAGCCACTTAGTTTTATAGAACCCAAATTTGAAACTTTTGAAGTAAAAATGATGGCACCACTCCCCAGTGACACCTTGTATCTCCCCTACTCCAGGTACTTTCGTAGCAGCTCAATGCTAATTCTTCGGCCCATTCCCAAGTTAACAATGATTGTAGACAACTGAAATAGTGAATGTTCTTTGCTGCAAGTCATTTCTGCTCACAAGCTTCTCCTCTTACTGTTTCTACAGGTGAGCTTCTCCTCTTACTGTTGCTGCAGGTGATTTGAAGATCAACCACCACACTCTACCTTGTAGTTGCTGATTAAAACTGACATGACCCACTTCTTCCCCTCGAACATATTATACTTAGAGCTTCAAGTTTGATTAGAGTTATCATAAATCTGGACTAATTAAAGGAAATTATTGTTAAACTATAAGGACAAACTATTTTACTACAAATTTGTATCTTGATAAGTAATGGCATCTAGTCAACCCTCCCAAGATTCTTGTGTTAAGTAAGATGATCCATTTTCCCATCTCCTTGATAGTCCCAAAATATTTTCACAAGGCACTTACATTGTATAGGCTACTATCAAAATATTTTCACAAGGCAATTTCATTGTATAGGCTAATTATTCATGTTAACTCGAGATTTACTAAACATTTAATTTATCAGGTGTTATAGTTGGAAATGCTCTGGTAGACATATATGCAAAATGTGGAAGCCCAATCAATGCACGTGAACTGTTGACCAAATGCATTACAGAAATGTCATCTCGTGGAATACTAGGATTGCAGGATTTCACAAGATGGATTTGTTGAAAAGGCTTTTGAAACTTAGGATTAATAGAAAAAAATTTCACATTTCCTGCATCTATTAGATCAATTTTTTTATTTCCTCAGTATTTTTGAATTCAGAGTTAGTATTATTTTGTTAAACATTTGCCAAATATACTCATATGAATATACACCATTCAAGACACATGGAGCAATATTGCAAATAAGCATTTTCTAACTTTATTCATATTGAAGAAAATATAGAAATTTATAGTTGTTTAGCTTTTAAAATACACAAAATGAGAGAGTGCCCTTGCTTTGCTGCATATTCATATTCACCCATAAAAAAAAATGTTTCCTCTGTGGTACTAGCTCCTCTATGCTCTTTATTCTTTTTTACGTACACCTCTACCAAATCTTCCACATAAACTTCCTCTTTTTTTTCCTTGTTGCGTACACATGCCATCCAATATTTCTTTTCAAAGATCCACCTATATTTTATTTTTCTTTTTCTTCTTACTTCTGCTGGCACACTCTCCACATAGGCCTGAACCAATTCCTCACACCACACTTCTTACTATCTTTCACTCTATCTTCTTCATTCTCTCCTATTACGCAACCTCCTATTTTTGCTTTGTTGTTTTCTTGCCCTCTTTTTTCTTTCTACTACACTCACACACTACCCCCAAAATATCTAAAAAAATCTCACCTAAAAATTTTGTATGAGCCCCAAAATGGGTGCTTTCAATGTCTCACACCACAAACTTTTCCTGTATCTCTCCCACTCATATCTTCAATCTGAGCGGCCATAATGATCATAGAAAATTCAAGAAGCAAACAAACAAATTTGAATTCACCCAACTGTTGGTGATTGTTTTGATGCAATCATAACAATAAGTTAAAATTCACATATAATGAACTGAAACTATACTTGAAAGATAAGAGGGAATCATTTAAGATTCACTTAATCCCAAGTCTACAATGGTCTTGTTGGTCAAATTCAGTTGGTCAATGTGAAGATGTAATGTTCAAGGGGCCTGACGTAGTTTAGGGTTTCTTTGTGGTTTACTGGACTCAAACTATGCAAAAAGATCATAGATATCAACAAGTGTTTTGTTCATTTGCATACAAGTATTACTATGTTATAAAGTTGTGAATGAGTTTTCTAGGTTATTGCAGCTTTCCTCTTTATATATTTATGAAAACTTGTCTACTTTTAACTCTATTGTTCATGTTTCTTCAAATATGAGACAAATTTCCTTCAAATTTCTACGTTTTCAGCTAAATATTTCAGATGGGTTGGGAAAAGTTAAAAAGATCTAATCTAAACATTATTTAAATCTACCAAAGGATCTAATTGTTCTGTTATGCACTATGTAAATCATACAGCAATTTGATCAAATCCACAGTAAAAACCTTAAATGTAAGTTCTGAGCATTTTCACAAACATACATTTAAAATTGCAAGCTCTCAAAGAAAATATTTCAAAACACAAAGAAGAGCAGGAGAACACTTAGAAGATAGATGCAGAACTCCAGATTCTATTGTATTAGAAACAAACAGTCATACATGATTTACAATGTTGGAATGACTCTTAGTTTCATTGATCAAATTACAAAGAACTTACAAGCTTTACAGATACAATAAGGAAGCCAGATGTTCCAAGCACTCCTTACTGCAGACACAGGCAACCTCCTTCTTCTACTTCTAAACTAAAAGGTCCCTCTATTCTAAATGTTACTTCTACAAATTCCTGCTGCTACAAATCTCTATGTAGCCCCTGTGTGTTCCTAAAATCCCTGTTGTGTATATTACAATGTATTAAGGCACAATATATAGACTTTCTGATTGTCCTCAATACATCCCAAAACCTTAATGGTTAAGCAATGGTTCAAACCCTAGGTTACAACATTAAATGGTGCAGAACCAATTTCCCAAAAAAATATCTCCAAATATGTGTCAAATCTGGGTGAAAATATGCCTCTTTCTGAAACCCTAGCAGTTCAAAAGTAAATTCTGCAACCTACTGTCATTATGTTTTATCTACATTTTGGGTCTTCTCATTGATGTCCTTTGACTTTCTACACTTCATCTTTATCTTCACTTTGCTTCTGTAATTTGATCTTCTTCTCGTGATGTCACTACCATCAAGTTTCAGCTCCCTCCTCAGCTGCAAACCTGCAAAAATAGATCAGCAATAAGTACCATTGATTATTAAACAACCACTTTCGAAACACCTATTAGATCCAAGTGGGGCTGAGCAAAAATCATGACTATCGGGTTAAAATCTGCAAAAAATGTGTTCATACGTTCATACTGTGTCCAAAAAAACTACCGGGTCAACCACTGCAGACCAGAAACGATGCAAACACAGGGTCAAAGTGTGTCAAAAACCCTAAAAATCCTACCGCTAAATGCCTGTCGCCTATCGGTGCCAAAAAACCTCATCGGTGGGCCCTGAAAACTGCCCACCGACTTCCTGTGTCTGGCCGAGAAATGGCCCTTTATCCCTTTTATTAGAAACGGTGCATGCGGGTGGTGACACGTGGCGCATTCTGCACGATGGGGCTTATGAAACTGTTGGAGGAAGGTGCCATGTGCTGTCTTCCACATCGCTGCTGAGACTTTAAGGGGCAGGGTGGGTCATACTTCAGAGTGTGACACTTGTCACACTCTGCGGGGCCTTGGAAACTTTTTGAAACTTTATGCTGGGTCCGCGGAGAGTGACACTTGTCACACTCTGCGGGGCTTTTGAAACCGTTGGAAACCTTTTAGAAACTTTCATGGAAGGCGCCACATGGTGTCTTCCGCGCAACCCTTGCAACACTTTAGAAACTTTAAGGGGCCCGACGGAGAGTGACACATGGCACACTCCGCGCTACCTATTGAAACTTTAAGGAAGTTCTGTGGAAGGCACCACGTGGCGTCTTCCGCACAATCTGTGAAACTACTTAGAAACTATTGCGGAAACTTTTGAAGGACCGGTGGAGGGTGACAAATGTCACACTCCGCGTTGCTTGTTTGAAACATATGGGACTTCCGACAACTCAAAACTTTAAGGAAACAATCACGAAAGGTGACACGTGGTGTCTTCCGCGATACACTTGAAACTATTTAGAAACTTTAACGGGACCCTGTGGAGGGTGACACATGGCACACTCTGCACTACTCTTGCAACTATTAGAAACTTTATAAGGAAACTTTTAGGAAACTTTGAAGGTCCTGCAGATAGTGACATGTGTCACTCTCCACGCTGCTCATTGAAACTATCAGGACTCTCTACTGCTCTTGAAACTTTTAAAGAAACAATCGTGGAAGGCGCCACGTGGCATCTTCCGTGTAGCTTGGAAACTGTTAAGAAACTTCATCGAAGGCCGCTGACTTTTTAAATTTAAAAGGGGCTATGGTGGAAGGTGACAAGTGGCACCTTCTGCGCGACTCTGGGAACTCTTTGAAACTGCTCAGAAACTTATGCAGAAGGCACCACGGGGCATGCTCCGCGCTACTGAAACACGTAGGAACATTTTAACAAAACATTTGAAACTTTGAACTATTTAAACCCCTGTAATGCATTTTACCAAAATGGGCATAACTTGAAAAATATGGCAAATTTTCAGATGATTCAAAAAGCAACCCTAGCTCATTTTTGACAAGGAATCCAACCATACCATGCACTGGCACTCAAAATGTATTTTCTCACTAATTTTATCAAAGTTTTCAAATTTCACTCTCTTTTCCCTTACCACCAAGGATAGACCCACAAAAATAGAAGCAAAAAGCAAAGCCACAGCAAGGGTCCCTATTTTGCTAAGGAGTAAAATGGGGCATGTTGTGAACATCACAACAACTAGCCACCAAACAAAACAACTAAATTTAAGGCCTCCAAGAAAACTAAATGAGATAAATGCATAACTTCCAACTATCCATCTTGTAAATTATTATTCAACTTGAGACCTAAGGCATTCAATAAGGGTGCATGAATTTTTATTTTCAGTTTAATTGTGTGCACATGATTAATAAGCCTCATCTTGAAGATCAGTTGAACAAACCAGTGACTGATATTAGCCTACGTAGGTGAGGATATTCCCTCATAGCCGACTGGATAGAGCCTTGCTACCAGCGAGCGTCTATAGCCCTGACAAGGTTATTGTTACAATTCTCCTAAGTAGAGCCCCACTGCCAGCAAGCGTCTATAGCCCCGGTAGAATTACTTAGATGGCTTAATCTGGATTTTCAGTATAATCCGCTTTATTTATTATATATATATTTTTTTATTTTCTGATTTTGAAAGAGATTTCACAAGATATAGCAATTTGTAGCTTCATGATGCAAAGAGTGGACACTTACTGAAATTAAGCTGAGAATTGTAATGGTAGCAAGGGTGACCTCTAATTTTTCACCTAATATCTACACTGCTAGGTTCAACAAACCCAAGGATTTTAGTTGTGTCATCGTGAGAAACTTGCCTCGAATTCTCAATCATATTTATTGAATACGAAATTTCAGAAGATAAATAACTCTCTACATTCATGACAGTCACAACAAGTTATGTATAAGTTGCAAATGATTAACCTGAATACCCTAAATTTATACTATTTTCAATGGTTGCTAGTTTGCTCCTTAATGCTCTAAAGTAAAATAAAGATCCCTGCTGAGGAGACAACAAACAAACCAACCAAATAGACTGTACAAACAGAAACAAAACAACAAACAGAAAACAAAACAGAAATGAAACTATACAAATAGCTAACCGACAAAGGGAAACAATAGAAAAAGAAAACAACAAAAAGAATAAAACAGCAAAAGAAAAGAAAGGAAACAAAACAACTACCCTGCCAAACTATATACAAGCCTCTACAAGGCAAACAAAACCCAAGGAAAGACCCCAAAACACCCCTACTTGCATATTTCTTTAGATTGTGCAGGAGTAACAGGGTATTAATTATTGTTCTTAACTTAGTAGATTTATCTTTGAATTCTAAAAAAAAATCTCGTATTCTAAATTCATTGTGTTTATTAGAATAGCTCTCAACTATCAGCAATTAGGGTAGCCCATCATTTTCATGATTAATCCATATGCATGTCCTATCTCTTAAATTTCCATAATCAAAGTAACATTCAGCATTATTAACTAAGGAAAGGAAAGAGACAACCTAATGTATCTTTAGCTCTGTGGGACATGCATGTTTATTGATAGCTGGTCCTCCATTCAACTTGGCACTTTCATTGCCCAGCTCCATGTTAAGTCCCTTTTTTCAAATTGAAAGATGAATGACTCAAGATGTATCATTTCTTCATCTTTATCCATCTTCGTCTCTTCATTCTGGATGTTTAGTTTATCCTCAAATTCAGCACACCTCTCAATGCTCTCATCAGTTTCCTACACATCAGCACTTAAATGAGTATCTTGATCATCATAATCTAATATACAAAAATTAATCATTTCTAAATCACTTGAGAGTAAAGGTGGAACAACATCTCTTGATTGACAGGAATACTCCCCTATTTCATTTTCAACATGGCATGGGGTTGATGTCTGATTGTGCACAACAACTCCAAAGTCTTCTGTATTTTCAATTTTCAAGAATTGGTCATCAACTGACTCACATTTATCATCCAGTATGGAGTCTAATTCTATTAACCTGCAACAATCTTGATTTTGATCATTTAATTCAAAGAAGTCAGCTATGGAATTGAGATTTACTTTCTTTTCTATGACTTCACTAGTCGCTATAATAGGAACCTCATCAGTAGGAGTGCCTTTAATTTCTCCCATCTGTCCACATTTCTCTTTACCATAAAATGACTCAAGGAAAGACGTTTTACTACCCTTCCCAAAAGCATTAGGATTAGTACCAAAGATTTCATTCTGACAAATGGTTTCCTTTCTACAAGCTTTAAAAGATTTATACGTGCACTCCCCTTTACCTATATTAGGAACTAGAGACTTACTATCAATTCCACCATAAAATGACTTAAGGAACGATGCTCTGTTATCATTTCCTTCTAGACTTGATTTATCTATTGTATTTTCTAACCACCTATTAGTTCCTAGTGTTGTATCAGCTTGTTGCTCCAAAATTTCTTTTTCCTGCCAGTCTTCAGCCCTGAACACATCTGAAAAAATAATTAGTCCTTTCAAATATGAATCTATCCTAGTGAGGAATGTTAAACATTTAAGTTCACTGTGTTCAATAGTCTAGTGTATCCTACAACAACTGGACAAACCAAAATTAGATAAACTTTGAGAATAAAGTTGTTCATTCAAAGCTCCCTGAAATAAAGGATTATTAACTTGAAAACTATCCCCATATGACTCCATTAAAATGGGACCTATTTTCAACTTTTTAGGTTTTTTGGAATTTTATGAGATCTGGCATATCTCGGAGTATAGCATTTAAACTCAGAATTTTAACCCTAAACCAAATCAAGCCCTCCTTCTAGTGCCAGAAAACTATTGGTGATTGTTTTGATGCAATCATAACAATAAGTTAAAATTCACATATAATGAACTGAAACTATACTTGAAAGATAAGAGGGAATCATTTAAGATTCACTTAATCCCAAGTCTACAATGGTCCTGTTGGTCAAATTCAGTTGGTCAATGTGAAGCTGTAATGTTCAAGGGGCCTTACGTAGTTTATGGTTTCTTTGTGGTTTATTGGACTCAAACTATGCAAAAAGATCATAGATATCAACAAGTGTTTTGTTCATTTGCATACAAGTATTACTATGTTATAAAGCTGTGAATGAGTTTTCTGGGTTATTGCAGTTTTCCTCTTTATATATTTATGAAAACTTGTCTACTTTTAACTCTGTTGTTCATGTTTCTTCAAATATGAGACAAATTTCTTTCAAATTTCTACGTTTTCAGCTAAATATTTCAGATGGGTTGGGAAAAGTTAGAAAGATCTAATCTAAACATTATTTAAATCTACCAAAGGATCTAGTTGTTCTATTATGCACTATGTAAATCATACAGCAATTTGATCAAATCCACAATAAAAACCTTAAATGTAAGTTCTGAGCATTTTCACAAACATACATTTAAAATTGCAAGCTCTCAAAGAAAATATTTCAAAACACAAAGAAGAGAAGGAGAACACTCAAAAGATAGATGTAGAACTCTAGATTCTATTGTATTAGAAACAAACAGTTATACATGATTTACAATGTTGGAATGACTCATAGTTTCATTGATCAAATTACAGAGAACTTACAAGCTTTACAGATACAATAAGGAAGCCAGATGTTCCACGCACTTCTTACTGCAGACACAGGCGACCTCCTTCTTCTACTTCTAAACTAAAAGGTCCCTCTACAATAAATGTTACTTCTACAAATTCCTACTGCTACAAATCTCTATGTAGCCCCTATGTGTTCCCAAAATCCCTGTGTTTTCCTAAAATCCCTGTTGTGTATATTACAATGTATTAAGGCACAATATATAGACTTTCTGATTGTCCTCAATACATCCCAAAACCCTAATGGTTAAGCAATGGTTCAAACCCTAGGTTACAGCATTAAATGGTGCAGAACTAATTTCCCAAAAAAAATATCTCCAAATATGTGTCAAATCTGGGTGAAAATATGCCTCTTTCTAAAACCCTAGCAGTTTAGAAGTAAATTCTGCAACCTGCTGTCATTATGTTTTATCTACATTTTGGGTCTTCTCATTGATGTCCTTTGACTTTCTGCACTTCATCCTTATCTTCTCTTTGCTTCTGCAATCTAATCTTCTTCTCGTGATGTCACTACCATCAAGTTTCAGCTCCCTCCTCAGCTACAAACCTGCAAAAATAGATCAGCAATAAGTACCATTGATTATTAAACAACCACTTTTGAAACACCTATTAGATCCAAGTGGGGCTAAGCAAAAATCACAACTATCAGGTCAAAATCTGCAAAAAATGTGTTCATACGTTCATACTGTGTCAAAAAAAAACTACCAGGTCAACCACCACAGACTAGAAATGATGCAAACGCAGGGTCAATTTGTGTCAAAAACCCTAAAAATCCTCCCGTTAAATGCCTGTCGCCTATCGGCACCAAAAAACCTCATCGGCAGGCCTTGAAAACTGCCCACCGACTTCCTGTGTCTGGCCGAAAAATGGCCCTTTATCCCTTTTATTAGAAACGGTGTCCGCGGGTGGTGACACGTGGCGCGTTCTGCGCAATAGGGCTTATGAAACTGTTGGTGGAAGGCACCACATGGCATCTTCCGCGTCGCTGCTGAGACTTTAATGGGCAGGGTGGGTCATACTTCGGAGTGTGACACTTGTCACACTCCACGGGGCCTTGGAAATTTTTTGAAACTCTACGCTGGGTCCATAGAGAGTGACACTTGTCACACTCCACGGGGCTTTTGAAACTGTTGGAAATCTTTTAGAAACTTTCGCGGAAGGCGCCACGTGGCGTCTTCCGCGCAACCCTTGCAACACTTTAGAAACTTTAAGGGGCCCGACAGAGAGTGACACGTGGCACGCTCCGCGTTGCCTGTTGAAACTTTAAGGAACTTCTGCGGAAGGCGCCACGTGGCATCTTCCACACAATCTGTGAAACTACTTAGAAACTATTGCGAAAACTTTTGAAGGACCAGCGGAGGGTGACAAATGTCACACTCCGCGTTGCTTGTTTGAAACATATGGGACTTCCCGTAGCTCGAAACTTTAAGGAAACAATCGTGGAAGGTGACATGCGGTGTCTTCCGCGATACACTTGAAACTATTTAGAAACTTTAACGGGACCCTGCGGAGGGTGACACATGGCACACTCCGCACTGCCCTTGCAACTGTTAGAAACTTTATAAGGAAACTTTTAGGAAAATTTGAAGGTCCTGCAGATAGTTACACGTGTCACTCTCCGCACTGCTCGTTGAAACTATCAGGACTCTCCAGTGCTCTTGAAACTTTTTAAGAAACAATCGCGGAAGGTGCCATGTGGCGTCTTCCACGTAGCTTGGAAACTGTTAAGAAACTTCATCGAAGGCCGTGGACTTTTTAAATTTAAAAGGGGCTATGGCGAAAGGTGACAAGTGGCACCTTCCGCGCAACTCTGGGAACTCTTTGAAACTACTGGGAAACTCATGTGGAAGGCACCACGGGGCACGCTGCGCACTGCTGAAACACTTAGGAACATTTTAACAAAACATTTGAAACTTTGAACTATTTAAACCCCTGTAATGCATTTTACCAAAATGGGCATAACTTGAAAAATATGGCAAATTTTCAGATGATTCAAAAAGTAACCCTAGCTCATTTTTGACAAAGAATCCAACCATACCATGCACTAGCACTCAAAATGCATTTTCTCACTAATTTTATCAAAGTTTACAAATTTCACTTTCTTTTCCCTTACCACCAAGGATAGACCCACAAAAATAGAAGCAAAAATCAAAGCGACAGTAGGGGTCCCTATTTTGTTAAGGAGTAAAATGGGGCGTGTTGTGGACATCACAACAACAACGTTTGTACTCATTGGAACAACATTAATGTGTTGGCAATGGATGAAGCAATCTCAGCCAAAACAAGTGGTAAAGTCAAACTTTGAAAAACAATCCAAAAAGAAATAAATGTAGTTGGCTGTCCTCCACGATGTCCTTGCATCAACAAATCTATAATATGCACTGAGATCAAAAACTTTCTTCTGTAGAACATGCAAATTCATTCCAGAAGATGATAAATCGATTACATTTAAGGGTAGTTATTGACCATAGGTTTCTTAAGATAGCAGAGAAGGAGATGGCATACGAGGCAAGCAAATATAACTGGCCGAGTTATATCCTTAAGCATCCCTAACTAATTCCGAATTCACTCTAACTATTCCAAAGTTAAAAATTTGATTTGATGAAGATACGCTAGCAGCTAAATGTTATTCAAAAAACCTAACGATATGTCCTGTTATTGCTCAAATAATATCCAACTTCAACGCTTTTGTTACCAGTTGTGAGATTTAATTGTGCAGGTTCATTTCTATATTGAAAATAAGCATTTTCTATATCTTTGTTCGTATTGAAGAAATATAGTAATTTATAATTTCTTAGGCTTCAAAATATAGAAAATGAGAGGGGGCAGGGTCTCCCCTATGCCGATCTATTTTCAACCTCACTTTTCTGTAGATTCACATTCACCCATCAAAAAATAAAATGTTTCCTCTTTGATATAGCTCACCTATGCTCTTCAGTCTTCTTTAGTGTAACATCACCCCATATAATACACAAATATCATAATAAATAGAGATATGAATTACAATAATGCAGTCATTAGATCATGATTTACAGCAACACATGACCATCAATCATAAGGATATCAAACAAAGTAATTCTTATTTCCCAGACTCCATACAAGTGATACACTATGAGATCAATAATTACATAATGCATCCCTAAAACAGTAAGGTCATAATATCTTAACTCATCAATGATTACACTAGTAATCCAATAAGGTAAGCATAACTAATATGTGTATTGACTATAAAATACTTATCGTTTAAACTCTTTGGAATAAGATTTTTTCACAAGTATTAGTTACTTGAAGAGCTATATAAACATTACTATTCTATATTCTGTTCAAAGTAACAATCTCCTCTCCAATCAATAGTTTCTCTCAATACACTATCCAATCAATTGCTTCTCCCAATACAGGGAAAAAGGATTTAGAAAGGAAAAGATATTATACATAGTTGTAAAGGTCTCTAATGGCAGAGAAATCAGATTTGGCTAACCCAAATTGATTGATGGTTTTAGTTAGTAGCAGGTTAATATATACTTCATACCTCATATTAGCTGATTCATGTCATGTCTTTGTACCTGTTTCTTTCTAATTCTCTATTTTTATACTTAAGAAGAAGACTTCTTTGGAAAAATAGGGTATTATTGCAATATTCTTTTCAAAACAATGCTTAGGTAATTCAATATTAATTTGTGATTATTTCCTTTTACAGCCAAGATAATCAAGTTAACAATAATAATGTAGGTATATCATCTTCCTCTTTTAATTTTTTTGACTTGTTTCTTATATCTTTTGGTTTGGCCACCATATTTTTAATAGATTGTTTCTCTGCTTTGTTTTCTAAATGTAATAAAAGTGTGAGATCTCCCACTATCTAAATAGCTATGATTTTCTATTACATAAGACTATATTTTTCTTAATCCTATATATTATTCCACTATTGACAGAGTCAGCTAGCAAATTAAAAAAAATATTGAATAGAAGTGATATTTGTGTAGTTGAAAATGGAGGAGTGGAGAATGTCAATGAACCTCTGCAATATTAGATAAGGAAGAGAGGGGACATGCCTAGATCTCTTAGGGATCATCTGAGAATGGCACCAAAACAGAAAACAAAATGTGCTGACAATGTTTAAAATTAACATTTATATTTTGTAATAAAGTCACCTTCTTGAGTCCAGTTTGTTTTCTATAAAGATGTATTGAAAAGTTATATGCAAATGCATAATACCTTGTAATCATCTGAAATATTTTATTATGGTTCAGTGTTATTGGTACTATTATCATATAATATCTATGAACATTCCACTCTCTTTTTAATAGATAATAACCTTAACGAACACCAATGCTTGGTAATCTTTTGTCTTCCCTTTTTAACCATAATCTATGTTTTACTTGAAAAGCATAAGCAGCAAAAGAGATGATCAAGAAGAAGAACATGGTAAAATAGGGAAACAACAATAATAGAGGCATAAACATCTGCGAGGAATCCCTGGCAACCAAGATTTTGTTTAAAAATAGAATTCTACCTGAATAGAGGGTTTTCACTCTGTAAGTTATTCCAATTTGCAAAGTTAGTTTGTTACTGGTGTTTTGTTACTCTGGAGATTATTCTTACTATTATATCAACATATAACTTAAGCACTTTTGAAAACTCTTTGACATTTGTTTTTGCAAATTCTAGTCACTATTAGCAAGCAAGACCTGAATGGAAACCAACATTTCGATATAGATCTTCAGTGTCTTGGTATTTGCAAACTTGGCCATAATTATGCCCATGGGTTGGTTCATGGAGCCTCTTTAACAAAATACAACCATGAGATGAGATGGCTGAAATTGTAGATTAGAAAATCGCATATATGTAGTTATTACTTTATATGTATACATAGAATACAACCATGAGATGAAATGGCTGAAACAGTAGATTAGAAAATGGCATACGTAGAGTTGTTACTTTTTATGTATGCATTCATTCCATGTATTAGACCACTAGACAATTATAACTAAAGAGATACTCCCAAAAAAAAAAAACCTAGATTACTAACAAAAATGGAGAAATAATTGAAGAATAATGCACGTATTCCCACTAAAAAAATAATTGAACAATGATTTATCCATTTGAGAATTTCCCTAATCCACGATTGTATTTATTTTCTTCTTGATTTCAGTTCATCAGACAAATGGCTGAATAAAATGTAGACAACACATGCATGGAAATGAATTCACTCTCATTTTTACCACAACGCATTGAAAAGACTAAATTATTAAATGTAATATGCCATTGTGTAGCATGTTATCTAGCTCGAGCCTTACTCATGAAAATAGGTAAAGAAAAAAAATACTAGCTAAATGATAACTTCAAAGTTAAAAATGAACAAAGGATTTCTGGGAACTCGCACATCTGTACAGTGGGGATCGGTTTGTGGAAAGAAAACCGATATAATTTTAGACAAGATGTAAATGATACATAGTGACAGCAATTTCAAATCCTCATTGTCATGCTGAACCATTTCTAGCCTCCTACATTCCCCCTACTTTTATGTAGTGTGGATTGAATTTTATTTATATTAAATTGAGCTAGTTGATTTTTTTTATAATGTAATTGTTTATTCAAATGCAACTCATGATAAAAGTAAATATAGAAGAAAAATAATGATTACAAGATTCAGAAACCAAGTGAAGAACTCAAGTCAACCAATCCAATTTAACAACAGCAATATTCAATCTACACACTACATAAAATTAGGGGAATGTAGGAGGCCAGCAACCAATTGAATCCAAAAGTAAAATTCAATCCACATGCTACATAAAAGTAATTGAATGCAATTCATGATAAAAACAAATACAAAAGAAAAATAATGATTACAAGATTTGGAAACTAAGTTAAGAACTGTCCCAAATTGATTAATTTTTAGTTGATAGGGAGAAATAGGACGCTAATGAACTGCTCTTCATCAGAATTAATATAAAAACTTGATTGTGAGTATGTTGCCAAGGATCTAAAGCAAAAGTATGAAACATGAGCACTCAGCAAGTTGCATTGTGCAATCTATATTCGTCTATTTAAGATCTCATTATGTGAACAGCTCATCTCTTTCTTAACATGACAGAGGACAAACTCCTGGACTTGGAAGAATAAAGAACTGATTTACGAAACAATATTGGGCCTACCAAGAAAGAAATCCATGTTCTAACTGCCCATTTGAAGAGGACTACCTACTCCATCAACCCATCCATACCACCTGATCATCATACCTTGTAACAAGCCCTTATCTATATTGGAAACAATACTTTAACCTATTTTATAGCCACTTAGATTTACAGAACCCAAATTTGAAACTTTTTAAGTAAAAATGATGGCACCACTCCCCAGTGACACCTTGTTTCTCCCCTGCTTCAGGTATTTTCACAACAGCTCAATGCTAATTCTTCGGTGCATGCCCAAGTTAACAATGATTGTAGGCAACTGAAATAGTCAATATTCTTTGCTGCAAGTTATTTCTGCTCAAAAGCTTCTCCACTTACTGTTGCTGCAGGTTATTTGAAGATCAAGCACCACACTCTACCTTGTAACTGCTGATTAAAACCACACACAAGCGTACACATTTGCCAAATATACTCATATGAACATACACCATTCAAGACACATGGAGCAATATTGCAAATAAGCATTTTCTATCTTTATTCATATTGAAGAAAATATAGAAATTTACAGTTGCTTAGCTTTTAAAATACAGAAAATGAGAGAGCGCGGGGTCTCCCCGTGCCAATCTATTTTCAACCTTGCTTTGCTGAATATTCACATTCACCAATAAAAAAATAAAATGTTTCCTCTATGCTCTTCAGTCTTTTTTAGGCACACCTCTACCAAATCTTCCACATAACCCCCCTCCTTTTGTTCCTTCGTACCCTCTCTCTCTCTCTCTGTTGTTGCATACAAATGCCCTCCAATATTTCTTTTCAAAGATTCACCTACAATCTTTTTTTCTTTTTTCTTCTTACTTCTGCTGGCACACTCTCCACATAGGCCTGAACAAATTCGTCAAACCACACTTCTTACTATCTTTCACTCTATCTTCTTCCTTCTCTCCTACTACGCAATCTCCTATTTTAGCTTTATTCTTTTCTTGCCCTCTTTTTTTTTTCTGCTGCACTCACACACTACCCCAAAATCTCTAAAAATCTCAACTAAAATTTTCTTATGCGCCCCAAAATGGGTGCTTTCAATGTCTCACACCACAAACTCTTCATGTAACTCTCCCACTCAAATCTTCAATATGAGTGGCCATAATGACCATAGTAAATTCAAGAAGCAGACAAACAAATTTGAATTCACCCAACCTTTGTCCTTGCTGGAACAACATTAATGTGTTGGCAATGGATGAAGTTATCTCAGCCAAAACAGTTGGCAAAGTCAAACTTTGAAAAACAATCTTAGAAGAAATAAATGCTCTTTGAAATCGCTTTGCTCCAATCTTGAGGAGGCCATCTCAGAATTGGTGGTGGCTAATGTGAGGAGGTTACGTTCAAGGCAATCCAATTGGACTAAATGGGATGCAGAGTTAGTGAAAAGTTGGCCCCTACTTGGTAAATCTGCCTGTAGTGGGGAGGCTGGAGATCGAAAATCAACTACTAACAGAGACCAAGTCAAATGGATCCCCCCTACAACACCCTTTTGTAAACTCAATTTTGATGGAGCATGCCAAGGGAACCCTGGGCTATCAGGGTTTGGATGTGTCATTAGAAGGGTGGATGGTTCTCTGTTAGTGGCCAAAGTGATGAAGATTCCCAAGGGATTAAATAATGAAGTTGAAGCCTGGGCCCTGGTCCATGGCCTCCAATTGGCAGTTGGTACGGGCCTCAAAAACCTTTGGATAGAAGGCAATTCTTTGATCGTTGTCAATGCTCTAAAAAGAAAGGGTTCCAATAATTGGAAAATAAATTACATACTTCAGCAAGCCATCTCCATGCTTGATGAGCTCGAAAACTTCTTGATCTCCCATACTCTCAGAGAAGGTATCAAGGTGGCAGATGGTCTCACCAACTTAGCCATTGACCAAGCTATGGCTGCAGAAGTTTTCCTACCTGGATGTCTGAGTCAGCCAAGCGCTTTGTCCAAGCTCCTAAAAGATGACTTGGACGCATTCTTCCCCAAGTAGTACCTCTCTAGACAGTTGTTTCTTCCTCGTTGGTCACTTTTCCCACTGCCACCTTCCTTACAGATCTGTTTTGTTTCTTGATGCATGTGCTATATTTAACTTCTCAGGCTTACACGAGGGGTGGAGCTCATCCATTGCCTCTCTCAAGCTTTTAAGCTATTTAGCCAGTATACATCTTTTCATTGGGTGGGTGGTTAGCTTCGGCCTTTGGACTTCTTCCCTTAGACTTTTTTTCCCTCCTGTCAACACACTTGAGAGTAATTGCTTTTAATGGCAGCCCTTTTTTGAATGATGGCAGGCTTCCTTTCTACTTTTGGGATGCTTCTAACCTTGACACGTCCCCATCGCCGTACCCAGTGATTAATGGACTTTTTGCCCAAAGATCCTCTGCTATATACTTCTTGATTTGTTGATGCTAGCCATATCATAACCAAGATGGCTTTGCGATCCTCATAGAATGCCACTATTATCATCAATTATGAGGATGACACCTTGTCTTAAAGGCTAGTTTGGCATTTTTTTCCTTGTAAGTGGTGTCTTTAATGTTTCTAATAGTTGTTTAAGTTCTTCTCATCTGGGTTTCATTCCTACAAGAAACCATGATGGACACACGGCTGAATCAAAGACTTTTCTTTCCAGCCTTTGACTGGGAGCCTGAGATTAGGGGTAGGATCAAGTCTTCTGATTTGATGATGCTCCTATACTGGGATTGCACTCTTATGTAGTTCTCGGTGAGAAACATTGTTAGGCACGCATGGATCAAAGGATATACAAGGCGGATACTGAACTATTCAGACATCATTTTCCAGCTCATGTCAAACATAATGGACTTGGTTCTAGACGGGGATTACGTTCATGCCCTTACCTCTGGTCTTTTCTACAATAACATCTATATAGTTGATAGATGGGAGACGGCTATGAAGGCTTATAATATGGATCAGGGGGATGCACTAATAGGAGGTCTGTTCAATTTTCACACTTTGCACACTTCCGTTCCTCAGTAGGCTATCTATAGGGCTCTGCAATCTAGCCTCAAGTCTCTAAGCAGCTATGAAATTGACAATGAATTGGTTTCCTATAGCTTCCTCATTTCTAAGAAAAGGGCCCAACATATCAAGGATGTCTTCACGGCCATAAGGTTTCTCAGGCTCCGTGCCCTTGACATGGTGCCATGTATTCCTATAAATGCCCTTGACGCCTCGGAGGAGGAGATTGAAGCTAGAGTAGCTGTGGAGTTGGAGGTGCAGAATATGCCTGCAGCCAGCCCCGCAGCTTGAGCATGGTCGGGGTGACCCTCTTGGTGGTTGTGTAGCGGTGTGTGGGTGGCGTTTGTGTTTTGGCAGGTTTTTGGACGTGGTTCAAATGTTGGTGGACGTCTCTCAGTCCCGTTTCCAGCATTTTACTTCAGTGGGCTCCTATTTTTTTTTCTACGGCCTGGGTTTTCTTTATTTATCTGTCTTTTGCTATTTTCTATTATTATATTTGGCCGTCTTAGGGCCTTACTTTGTAATTTTTATTTATCTATTAGTATTCAAATGCTGTAACTCTTTGTAAAAACTGTTAACTTTCAATATATGGGTGCTCCGTCACCTTTTTCTGGTTAAAAAAAAGAACTAAATGCCTTTGGCTGTCCTCCACGATGTCCTTGCATCAACAAATCTAAAATATGCACTGAGATCAAAAACTTTCTTCTGCAGAACATGCAAATTCATTCCAGAAGATGATAAATTGATTACATTTAAAGGTACCTGTTGACCATAGGTTTCTTAAGATAGTAGAGAAGGAGATGGCATATGAGGCAAGCAAATCTAACTGGCTGAGTTATGTCCTTAATCATCTCTAACTAATTCCCAATGCACTCTAACTATTCATTTATTCTTTAACCAACTCCAACTAGCTTTGACTAACTCTAAATCTATTTTAGGTAGAATGGTGACAAAAAAACTTATGTGAGAAGTTATTTGCATAGTGCTTTGTAACCATTCAAAATATTTTAATATTATTATTTTTCAGTGTTATTAGTATTATTATGATTTAATATCTATGAGCATTTCCATTTCTAATAGACAACCAACATAGCCAACACTAACGCTGGTAATCTTTTGTCTTCCCTTATTAATGATAATTTCAATAGATACCTCAAGAAGAACAACATAGTAAAATAGGAAAACAACAAGACTAGAGGAATAAACATATATTAGGAATGTCTAATGACCCAGATTTTATTTAAAAACACAATTTGTTCACAAATTCTAGAAGGAAGAATTGCACATAGTTAGCAACCTTCTATTTATAAAATTAGGTGGAGCTAGTGAGAACTACTAGCAGCTAAGTGTTATTCAAAAAACCTAACGATATGTCCTATTATTGCTCAAATAATATCCCACTTCAACGTTACCAATTGTGAAATTTAATTATGCATGTTCATTTCTATATTGTAAATAAGCATTTTCTATCTTAATTCTTATTGAAGAAAATATAGTAATTTACAATTTCTTAACTTTCAAAATACATAAAATGAGAGGGAGCAGGTTCTCCCCTATGCCGATCTATTTTCAACCTCACTTTTCTATAGATTCACATTCACCCATCAAAAAATAAAATGTTTCCTCTTTGATATAGCTCCTCTATGCTATTCAATCTCCCCTATGCCAATCTATTTTCAACCTCACTTTTCTGTAGATTCACATTCACACATCAAAAAATAAAATGTTTCTTCTTTTATATAGCTCTGCTATGCTCTTCAATCTTCTTTAGTGTAACATTGCCCCATATAATACACAAATGTCATAATAAATAGAGATATGAATTACAACTATGCACTCATTAGATCATGATTTACATCAACACATGACCATCAATCATAAGGATATCGAACAAAGTAATTCTTATTTCACTCACTCCATACAATTGATATGCTATGAGATCAATAATTAAATAATGCATCCCTAAAATAGTAAGGTCATAATATATTAACTCATCAATGATTACACTAGTAGTCCAATAAGGTAAGCATAGCTCATTTTCAATAATATAATAAGGCTAGACAAACTAGCCCACATCTTGCTCTACTTGAGTAATTAATCTAGTGCCTTATCATACCGTAGATCTTAAGAATTTGCAAACACAAAGATGGACCCATCCTAGGAGCCAGACCTATACCTCAAGGGTTCATACGAAATGGCCTTGCCTATGTATCAAGATCAGAGGCTTTGTAGTTCGTCAACATGGTCCTTCTTTAGGATACACAATGTTTTCTAAACAAACTAGTCTTCAACACATAACAATGTATGTACTTATGATTGATTCCAAGCTTTCATAATAGCTTCTTTGTCATGCTCCAGTATTAAGACATTGTTTAAATTAAAGATTTAAACATCGTGATAAAACTAATCCCATTCCAGATGGTAGAAATAATTACATACGTCATATATTATTAAATAATATTTTAAATAATAAATAATATATTATTTTAGTAATGAGTTATGATTATCATCAACACCAAATATTATTATTACATGACAATAAATTATAATTATCGAAAATATATATATAAATATACTATATAAATAAAAATTATGAATTAAATAATATTATAAAAAATCTTATAAATATAAGTAAGTATTATAAATTAATATTGAAGTAAGAAGGATCCCAATTGAAGGCCTTAATAAAGGCAACATTCCCGATAAGGGATAAAGCAAAATCACATCAATATAAATATTAAATAAATTAGATATCATAGACAACGAAATCTCCATATATGGAGCGGCAGTCCCAAAAGGTCAACCATTGAACAAAAGGTAACACAAACATCTATTTAACATATACTAACGAATGTGTATAGGCACATAAAAGAAGCGTCGGTTGGAGGACCGCGGGTCCAACCACTATAAAGAGAATAAGGATCTATTGGTAGATGGGGGAAAGGGAGCATCGAATGAATAGAAGAGAAAGAGCAGTGAATAGGAGGAACTGTCGATCATTGAAACTTCAAAGGGCTGTGGCCTTCCACAAACGGTAGGCATTAGATAAGAAATATCGGAGAAAAGAAGATCAACGATTAGACATTTTTATCCTTGAAAGCATCAATCAGGGAACGGAAGAAGAAAACAAAAGCAAGAGTCCTAAGGAATTCATCTCAGATCATATTCTAAACAGCCATAGAACCGCCATCCATATCAGCAGGTATGCAACATATTCGTACCCTCTTAAGGATGGAAACATTGTGTTTATTAATAATATGGAAGAGGTTCACATGTTAACAATATGGCTGACTGATTAGGATTAGCTATGGCTGACTGTTAATAGTAGTATGCCTGACTGTTACTATTAGGATTAGCTATGGCTGACTTTTAATATTAGCATGGTCAATTATGAATTCAAATGTGAATGCACTGTTAAATGTTTAACGTTATAATGTTAATCATAGAAGCATGAATGAACTCATTTGGATATCAATATAAATGGACTGTCAAGTTATTGATATAATTATGATGTTAACTATAAATAAATGCGCTAAACTTAGACAGAATGTGCATAGGAATAAATTAATATAATAAAGGTTAATGATATATGATCAATTTTGATATAAGGCCATAATGTCTAATATAAGGCATCTAGTGTTAAATGATAATAAGAATAATTATGATATTTATGAAATCAATGGAAAGACAAATTGGTGATATTCTTCAAACTGACTCGGACTCTCCCTTTAACCCCTCTATCACCTCTAAGGTATGACGTAGTTGGAATAGTTTGTTTTAGCCTAGGTATCTCTCAACTGGATGTAAGTCCCTCAAGCCAAGTGATGAGGAACCCCATGTGTGGGTGAAATCCTTGGGCCTAGAAGAACTTGTAAAAGTTAATTTTGCTCTACGGATGGTGACTCTCGTCTGGATGAGGTACTCCGTGTGTGAGTGAAATCCCATGAGCCAAATGGTGAGGGACTCCGTGTGTGAGTGAAACCTTTGGGCCTCCGTAAGAGATGGTGGAACTATTTCCTTAATGAAATCATACTCGGTGATCTAGAGCTGGTTAACGCAAGAGTCTACCATAAGTCCCTCACAAGTTATATCATGAACCAATGATAAAAAGGAATAACATATATGTGAATGTATTTATGAATTAGGAATGTATAATGAATGATGATGAAATGGATTATATAAAATATAATGTGAATATGATCTAACATGATATAGTCTTAATGATTTCATGTTGAAATAAAGGTTAAGTAGATTCTATTGTTCTCTTTACTAATTTGAAAATTGTGTTAGATAGTGAAAAATTTCAGCTTACTAGGAGGAGACATTACAAGTGGTATCAGAGCAGAAGATTCTACCATCCTGTGAAGAAATTTAATGCAACACTATACAAGACAAATAGCCCGTAACAACAACAACAACAATATGGATGCTCAAGATATGAGGTCATTCATGGAGATGATCACCAAAAGCATGATGGAACAAAATGAAAGAACAACCAGAATCATGATGGAACAAAATGAAAAGACAACTAAATCCATGATGGAGCAAGGTGAAAAGACTACACAAATGTTCCTAGAAGCACTTCAAAAAGTAGGAAGCACCGTGGAACAACTCAAGGCCCCTTCGACAAATGGAAAGGAAGTAGCTTCGAACCAAGCCAAAATTAGCAACTCTTCCTCAAGTTCACAGATTCCACTACCATCCTTCCTACCAAATGAGGAAACTCCAAGAAGGGAAGAAGAAAATCCACAAGTTATAAGCACTGAAGACATGGCTAGGGCCTATGCAAGTTTAGAGCCCGAAGTAAGAGGAGCAGTTTCCTTCCATGAATTTAGCAACTCTAAAAGGAATGAGTTAACACGAAGTGAGAGAAGACCTATCCATAAGGATTTAAAACAAAAGGCCAATAAAGTAAACCTTCCTCACTTTGATGGAACCACTAAAATCACCCCACAAGCATGGCTTCAAAAACTTAATGACTATTTTGCACTTAGTCCCATGACTGAAAAAGATGCCCTCCAATTTGCAATCCTCCACTTAGAAGGGACTGCCTATGAATGGTGGCATAATGGAAAAAGCACCCAGGCCATGAAACCATTGCATCATATGCTGAATTCTCTAAAAATCTCCTTAAGAAATTTGATAGGAGACATCCCCAACAAGACTTTAAGGACCTAACCTTGGTAAGGTAAAAAGGAATAGTTGATGACTATGTTAATGAATTTGAGAAAATAGCATTATGAGTCATCGGGGTGGACGGTGAAAGGCTCACTTTCCTTTTTGTGGAAGGGCTAGATGAGAAACTAAGAGAATTGGTGGGAGCCCTTAAACCCACTTCACTAGATGAGGCCATCGACATGGCCACTCAATTAGAGAGGAGTAAACCCTCTCAATCTTCCACTAAAACCCTCCATAAGAAAGGAAATGTTGATAAGAATCCATGCCATCAGTGTGGAGAACCATGGAAACCGGGACATGTATGTCTAAAAAATAAAAATGGACATGAGAAACCATATCTTTCATACAAGGACTATGAAGAACTAAAAGTAAAGAACCTTTGTTTTTATTGCAGAGAAGCATGGAAACCCAGACACAAGTGTAAAGACCCCACAAAAGAAAACACGTGCTTTAGATGTAATGAGAAATGGGAATTGGGACATAAATGTGGGAAAAGAGCTCAAGTACACAATAGAGAAATTATATTTGACAAAGAAAATGAAACAATGTCAAATAAAAGAAGGAAAGAAAATTGATCTTAAAATCGAGTATCCCAAAGGAATAGGAATTGCTTGGGGACAAGCAATTTCCAGTGGGGAGGGTTGTCATGCTCCGATATTAAGGCATTGTTTAAATTAAAGATTTAAACATCGTGATAAAACCGATCCCATTCCAGATGGTAGAAATAATTACATACGTCATATATTATTAAATAATATTTTAAATAATAAATAATATATTATTTTAGTAATGAGTTATGATTATCATCAACACCAATTATTATTATTATATGACAATAAATTATAATTATTGAATATATATATAATATTATATAAATATACTATATAAATAAAAATTATGAATTAAATAATATTATAATAAATATTATAAATATAAGTAAATATTATAAATTAATATTTAAGTAAGAAGGATCCCAATTGAAAGCCTTAATAAAGGCAATATTCCCGATAAGGGATAAAGCAAAATCACATCAATATAAATATTAAATAAATTAGATATCATAGACAACGAAATCTCCATATATGGAGCGGCAGTCCCAAAAGATCAACCATTGAACAAAAGGTAACACAAACATCTATTTAACATATACTAACGAATGTGTAAAGGCACATAAAAGAAGCGACGGTTGGAGGACCGCGGGTCCAACCACTATAAAGAGAATAAGGATCCATGGGTAGACGGGGGAAGGGGAGCATCGAATGAATAGAAGACAAAGAGCAACGAATAGGAGGAATTGTTGGTCATTGAAACTTCAAAGGGCAGAGGCATTCCACAAATGGCAGACATTAGATAAGAAATATCAGAGAAAAGAAGATCAGCGATTAGACATTTTTATCCTTGAAAGCATCAATCAGGGAATGGAAGAAGAAAACAAAAGCAAGAGTCCTAAGGAATTCATCTCAGATCATATTCTAAACAGCTAAAGAACCGCCATCCATATCAGCAGGTATGCAACATATTCGTACCCTCTTAAGGATGGAAACATTATGTTTATTAATAATATGCAAGAGGTTCACATGTTAACAATATGGCTGACTGATTAGGATTAGCTATGGCTGACTGTTAATAGTAGTATGGCTAACTGTTAATATTAGCATGGTAAATTATGAATTCAAATGTGAATGCATTGTTAAATGTTTAAAGTTATAATGTTAATCATAGAAGCATGAATGAACTAATTTGGATATGAATATAAATGGACTGTCAAGTTATTGATATAATTATGATGTTAACTATAAATAAATGAACTAAACTTAGACAGAATGTGCATAGGAATAAATTAATATAATAAAGGTTAATGATATATGATCAATTTTGATATAAGGCCATGATGTCTAATATAAGGCATCTTGTGTTAAATGATAATAAGAACAATTATGATATTTATGAAATCAATGGAAAGACAAATTGGTGATATTCTTGGAGCTGACTCAGAGTCTTCCTTTAACCCCTCTATCACCTCTAAGGTATGACGTAGTTGGAATAGTTTGTTTTAGCCTAGGTATCTCTCGACTAGATGTATTTGAGAGAATTACAAGAGCAATCAATAGCAACATAGTTGGATTTGGTGCATTAAAAGGTATAACAAATCTACATACATCATCTTAGTAGGCTTGTTTGCTAGACCTTCCAAGTTTATACATAATTTTGAGGGTTGAACTAAGAGAACTTATCTACTTGTGATGTAATGATAAGCCTTCCATGGTATTTTCAAATACCACCAATGCTTAGATATGAAGAAACAATGGAGAAAATGAAAGATTACAAGCAAAATAGTAAAGTTTTACAAGAAAAAAATAGAGTTTTACATAGTGAAAGGTTGGGTCTAGCCTCAAATGATGAATCCTTGACCATGAGTGTGACCCAAAACTATAAACTTGACATTTGATAGAGAACAAAACCAACACAAAATAAGAGACATTTTTCTAATATAAATATTACATTTCCATAACTAAAAAGGAGCATATTTAATAAACATCTTAAAGGTCATTCATTCATCCATTATTGAGTAAAGTGCACCCTTCTAATGCATTTAGTTTGGTAAAATAGATATTGCAAATTATGGGTGGAGGAAGGGCGCATCTATTGGAATTGATGTGTGGCCCTAACCTATGTCGTGGCATGCCATCACCAACACCTTGGAATAATTTGATGTCAAAATAATTAAGCTTTAAATCCATTTCATATGCAACCAATAATCTTTTCAGAATTTATAAAGGTACCTCAAAATTGACATGCGGTTTGACCATCCACCACTCCTCCCAAAAGTTTAGTACTATTTGAGGATGCCTACACCATTTAATTGAAATTCTTTTTTTCAATTAGCATATTTGGCTCATTTTTGATAAAATCATTTTTTTCTTACAATTTGGTTATGTTTACATTTACAGTTCATTTCAAGTGAGCCTCATCAGAAAGAGTGGTGGGGTGATTTACAGGTTTGGGTTTTGGGGAGGGGTGTTTTGGGGTGGGGAGTTTCAAGTGAGGGGTGGTTGGGTGACATGATTTCAAGTGGGGGTTCATTTTTCAAAACTTGTTCTAATAAAAACTCATATTCTAGTAATTGATCCATGCATGAGTACCGGAACTAGAGCTACAATTACAAAAAAGAAATATATATTAAATTACTTGTACATTGAAATGTTAAAAGTGCAATATTTATACATAACTAAAACCTGGAAATATATAAATACATCGTTTAAAATAATACATTACATAATAATATATTTAAACATTTAATTACATAACAAACTAGAGTGGAAAATTTTAGTAATATGATCATAGATACTAAATGATAATAGTACCAATTACATTGTTGAATAATAATATTAAAATATTTAGGATGATTACAAAGCAATATGCATTTGCATATAACTTATTAGAGAATCTTTATAGAAAATTAACTGAAATCAATAACTAACACAAAACTAATTAAATATTTTAATTACTAATACAAAGTCACTACATTGACTCTATTACAAAATATAAACTTTAATTTCTAGATATTGTCAACACACTTTTTCTTCTATTTTTGTGCCTCTCAATGATCATGTTTTGTCTCCTCCTTATCTCATAATTTCGAGGTTGATTGACATTCTCCACTCCATTTTCAACTACAAAAAATATCACTCCCATGCAATAATTTTTTTATTTGCTAGTGGACTCTATCAATAGTGGCCTAATATACAGGATTAAGAAAAAAATGGTCTTATATAATAGAAAATTATAACTATTTAGAGAGTGGGAGATCTCACAATTTTATTACATTTAGAAAATAAAGAATAGAAACAATCTAGTAAAAGTATGGTGGTCAAACCAAAAGATATAACACACAAATAGAAAATAATTAAAAGACAACGATGATATACCTCCATTATTGTTAACGTGATTATTTTGCATGTGTTAATGTATAAAATTACATAGGTTTCAGTACCAACATGGGAAATTCTAAAAACATGGGATTGCTTCTCAGAATAACCTCTAGATTTTATGGAAGCTGGCTCTTCCTTTTCATGGGGTTTTTGGGAAAGGGAAGAAAAACAAGATTGTAGATACAATATGAAACTACCTCCTAAAGTGATGCGCTAGATTTAAAACAACTACCCATTGCACAATGTCAAACCCTAAATGATTTACTGGAAAAATTAAAGAGCTTACAGCAAGATCAATAACCCAATATGATAAATCAGATTAAACAGAGGCAAAGAAATAGAAAGAAAGAAGAAAGAGAAAGAGACACATTCATATCTGCACAGAACACCACACTCTTTTTATTTGAGGAAGAATAAATTTAGAAAGGCAAAGATTTGCACAAAATAAAATATTACAACGCTTATGAAAAGGCACTACTAGGGCAAAAAATATCTCTGTCTGCTACTAAAATCTCTGTGTCTCCATCAAGAACTCCTCTATCTTTGATGTGGATCTATATATTTATAGCAGAAAACCCTTTGTGAATCTCTTGCAACTACCTCAAAAAAATTGCAACTAAAAAAACCACAAAATCTGCCCCAAAATCTGGCTTAAATAACTGCCCTGGTAACTAAACAAGTTGTAGCTTCCATGGATGAAAAATGCATCTTCCTCCATTATTTGGCCTGTGTGAGTTTATATTCCCGCTTATCTCTTTTTGCTTGCCATAAAAGTGAGAGGCATGAGAAATTAGGGCTGCACTTTTACTTTCTCGTGAAGAGTCAAGTAGGATAGTGTCTTTATAAAATAAAGCTTAGCATTATTCCCTAGGCCCATGTGTCTCATTAAAAAAAATAAAAGACTATATTTATTTCTGATTTTAATCTCCCCGTGGGTCAAAAGAATAATAAGACTCCTTATTTATTATTAAACAAACTCAGTTTGTAGAGGGGGCCCAACATAAATTTCAACTTACAAAAATGATCCTACAACTCACGTGACTCATCTTTTATTTATGAGTTTTATTAAAATAAAATAAAGATTTATCTCTACTCGGCCTTAAGCACGTGGAGACCTTGTCCTTGTTTGGGAGAAACATTCCTTGGAGCCTTGCAAATGCCCGCCATTGCAACACGTGGAGGCGTCTGCTTCTTTGCTGAGTGAACCTTCTTCATTTGAAGCATGAGCCGTTGATCTGTTTCACATTGACAGTGTCTGTATCTCTTCATTGTGGGGACCTTAACACCTTTGGAGATTCACCTGGAGTTTCTGTGACTGTTCTCTTCAATAGCTGCATGAGATGAGATTTGAATGACTTCAATTTGCTACTCCTCTTATAGGAAACACCATTGTCTTTTGACTGATGACACTTTGAATTTCATTATGCTAGGATTGTATTTGGTTTTACCTTTTCATAGTTTTGCTTAAACATCATTTTAATGGCTGACCCTGTTGTAATATATGACCACCTTTAGCTAATGCCTGAGTATCTTTGATTTCTCAATGAAGCGCCTTGATTTAAATTCGTGCCATATTCTTATAGAGACCGTGGCCTTGTTTGGACTGTGCTGGGATTAATAGTGGGTGCAAGTCTTGTAATTTTTATGGTGGTTCGCATCTCTAATATAGTGGTTGCGCATAGCTTATAGCTTGTTTCTTAATTCACATAGGTCAAAAATATGTATTGACTCATGCGGTTGCTATATTTAACTACTGGCACCATCCATTTTGATTGTAGCTAAAACTTTGTTTATGTTAACCTGCACCTTGAGATGTCGAGACTTGTGGTAGCTAAACTTTAACACAATTGGCTCGAGCTTTGACTTTAATGACTAAGTCTTTGGATACTTACTGTGATCCTCTATGTTCTTTTTGAAAGGCAGCGTCATACTCTTCTCCAAGGCGTCGATCATTTATCCCTTGGCTAAGCACCCTTGCATTTGGTGTGTGGGCTTCATTCATATAAGTTGATGCCATGATATTTGACTAAAATTGCTATATATTTATAAGGCCAATCATTCCATCTATACACAACACCATGTTTCAAATAGTTGCGCCTTCATTAAAATGTTCTTGAATCTTTCAGAGAAAACCGTGCCTTTGGAAATAGTTGATATCACTTCATATTTGATGTTGTGTTCCTCTTAAAAAATCCAGCGGCATGATTAAATCTGGCAATATATCATTCCCAATGTTGGTTCTTTGAGTTTGTACCCTGTTGATATTTATTTGAGCCATATAGATTTGATTGCTGAGAGTCTTGTATTTGAAATGATCACATCATCTCCATTATTGCTGATGCCATTTTTAAACTGGCTAAACGCTTTTGGATTTGAGAGGCTACACCTTTATTCGGATGGGAACTCTTTGGCTGTATCTTCCTCTTACATTGGCGGCATCAAAACTTTAGATTAGAGTGCTTCATATAAAAAAAAAGCGTTATGTTACATAATGGATACACCACTTCTATGAGCTGCATCTTTATCATGGCTGCCAACTTTATATAGCTAACCCTTTTGCTTATAACTATGCCTTTACCTCACTATACAGTAGTTGTGATTTCATTTGAGTAAGCCAAACATGGTTGTGCTTTATCTATTTGGCAGTGCTCTATAATGAAGAGAACATACCTCTTCTTCAGGTTCTATCCTTTGAAAGTCAAAGGTAGTGCCTTCTTTGGAGATTGGGCCTGTGAAACTTTGGCTAAGCCTCATTAGAATCTCCTTGCGTCTCCATTTAGAAAAGCCACCATCATTGATGCATGCTTATATTTAGATGTTGTGTCTAATTTATAGACTGAGACTTGAGTTAAGAATGCTAAAGACTGCAGTAACTTTCATACAGCTGCACCATATCTATTTGTTACTACTTCTTGATGATGGCTGAGCACTATGTATAGGCTTGGATGCCAAATAAATGGTTATGACTCTGCATTAACATGGTGGCTCTATTGAAAAAGCTGAGCCTCACCACTGAACCCGCATTAACTCCACTGAACTAGAAAAAGAACTAAATAGCCACAAATCTGTCCCATATTTGAAAAAGTTTTGAAATGGTGTAAAAAATTGTCACCTGTTCTTGGCGACTGGTTGCGAAAATGAGCCTACTTATTGAGAACTCGAGAATCTCTAGTTTCAAAACCAAGCCTTATCCATTGGGCATATAGAGTCAGTTATACTGAAACTAAAACATTCATTTGACTAAAAACAGATTGGCACCCAATATCTGTGCAACCAGACTAATAAAAACTACCCATGAACATCATTGAGGCTGAAACTGAAGCATTACTGAACTAAACACATTCCAGAACTGAAACCACAACTGATATCACTGAAATCTTATACAAATTAGTGATAGATGACCTTACTAAAGCCAAAATTGAAGCTTATGCTTGACCATAACTGACATTTTGGAACCAAGACCAACTAATGACTATTGAAAACTTTAAAATTTTTATGCAGATGAGACTTATCGAAAGCAGCAAAACTGAAATTGAAATTAACTATTGCAGCTGCAACTTATTGTAAAGCATTTAGACTAAATTACTGACATATGAACCTCAAAGGGACATGCCCATTCACAGGAATGGAGAAATAACTGCCGGATCTGATTATGCTGCTCTAGTGGATCCACTTTAAACTGAGAATTGACCAAATGAAATACATGAAGAAAAATAACAAGAATTTGTACCTTTTCGCCTTCCTGCATTCCAAAGACTCACCATTTGCATGAAAATACCAGTTAGGCTAATTTGCATTATGTCTTTGTTTGAGCGGAGGGTGGGAGGGGAAAATTAAGTGATGAAGTTCACCTCTTTGTTCACATGTGAGAGCATTCATGATCTTGAATTTCTTAATGACTTTCCTGATTGCACTTATGTATGCTCATAATCCATAGTAGCTGTAAACTCTGGCTGGAATGTGACAGAGCTGCCTATAATTGTCTTGATTCTGATTGGCATTTCTTCTTGAATAAAGAATAGAATATGACGAGACCCTTCATTTGACCCTTAATTACTTGTGTCTCTTGATGTATCATTATCATGGAGGTCACTTTTCTTTTTATCATGATCACCCAAATTTGAATAGAAATCTTCTAGATCATCCCAAAAAAAATCATTCTTAGACTCATCTTCACTATTTTGTACAAGAGGACTTATTTTTTGTTATTTTACAAGCTGAGGCAAAGATTTTGTATCCTCTGATGGCTAGTACTTTTTAGCTTCAAAGAGAATCAAGCCATTGTCATCTGTCTCATGCTCTTCTTTGGGTGACTGCATCTCAAAATCATCTCCTTCAAAATGTAAAAAATTTTGACAGAAAGATTGCCCTTCATTTGTAGATTCAACAGTAATATCTTTTGCAACTTCTTCCCTAAGATAAGGTACAGACTATGATTCATTGTTCACCTAATACTTTTTAGCTTCAAAGCCCCTTTTCAAGTACTTTTCAGCTTCTAGAAGAGTCATTTCATAAGCAACTCCTGAATCTCTTCCACTACTTGACTGAGTTTCTGAGTTACATATTGCCACAAGTAGATGATACTGATAACCAGAAGGACACATTGAATAGACAGGAGCCACCTTCTTGTTTGCATTTTGATCTTTGAGCCCTGATTCTTCTTTGATGTCAAAATGACAAAGAACCTAATATGTGATTTCTATGGTCTGATTTGGAGCTGGAGAATCTTGTAAAATACAATTTTCAAAATGATTGGGTTTTATATGTGCCTAAGGTAGGATCTCTTCAATAAACTGACTAGATTGATATTGCTGTTCATACAGACCTTGAGGCATAAGACTGGGATCATCATGATACAAGGTTTGGTTTCTTAGCTCATTAACCTCTTGGGAAAAAAGATTTTATGAGTTCTTTTACTTCCATCATCTCCTTGTGATTTGACAAATCAATAGGGAGGGTGGGTGGACTAGAATTTATATGCATTTGGCTACAAGAAAGAGCCTAAGATAGGATGCTTGCATGAGGTCTAAGTGGTGCTAAGGGCAGAGGAGGCAATTTACCAGCCTCTATGAGATTATTTTTAGCTCTAATAGAAAGGTTATATGATTGAGGTATAGTATCACCTCTTAGGGCTTGTATCATGACAGAGATTTCAGGGTCTAGAGCCTTCAAATAATAAAGAAATAGAAAAACTAGAGGAGCCCTGATATCAACTAAGAATTTCTTCCATACCTTATCAAATCTTGAATTGAAGTCACACATGTTTTCCATAGGATGCCTCTTGATTGTGATAAGATTTTGAGTAAGTGAGCTAACATCTGTCCTCTCTTTGAATTGATTGTAAATGAGGTCACCCAGCTGGTCCCATCCATTAATTGAACCAAGCTACAAACTTTTGTACCATTCCCTTGCTTTGCCTTTGAGGGAGGATGCCAACAATAGGAGGGCTTCATTTTCAGCCATGATGCAATGGATAGTACATAAATTTGCCACATTTTGAATGTGTTCTGCAGGAGAAACTGATCTATCCCCAAGAAAATGAGGCAATGCCTTCCATGTTATATCAAGAACTGGACCGTGCTGCTGGAGAATAAGAGGACTTGAATCCCAACTCACAAAAGGTAGGTTTCTTGCAGGAATGTTCAGATGCACATAGATACTTGGGGCTACCATGATCTGCAGAGGTAGAAACCTGAGAAAGAGTCACCAGATGGAAGATTCATGCTCCCACGAGCAGATACTTTTGTATTTTCCACCAAAACCACAAAATACAAGGCAAATATTTACTGAAAACAAAGACCCAAGTCTTTGATTCCAGTCCCACCAGGCGTGCTAAAAACTATTCATGTATAAAATTGTGTGGGTTTCAGCACCAACATATGAAACTCTGAAAACGTGGGATTGATTCTCAGAATAACCTCCAGATTTTATGGAAGCTGGCTCTTCCTTTTCATAGTGTTTTTGGGAAAGGGAAGAAAAAATAAGATTGCAGATATAATATGAAAGTACCTTCCTAAGGCAATGCGCTAGATTTAAAACAACTTCCCATTGCACAATGTCAAACACTAAATGATTTACTGGAAAAATTAAAGAGTTTACAACATGATCAATAACCTAGTATGATAAATCAAATTCAACAGAGGCAAAGAAATAGAAAGAAAGAAGCAAGAGAAAGAGACACATTCATATCTACATAGAACACCACACTCTCTTTATTTGAGGAAGAATAATTTTACAGAGGAAAAAATTTGCACAAAATAAAATATTACAACCCTCATGAAAAGGCACTGCTAAGGTAAAAAATATATCGCTGTCTCCATCAAGAACTTCTCTATCTCTTATGTGGATCTGTGTATTTATAGAAAAAAACCCTTTGTGAATCTCTTACAACTGTCTCAAAAAATCTGCAACTGAAAGCCCACAAAATCTGCCCCAAAATCTGGCTTAAATAGCTACCCTGGCAACTGAACTGACTGTAGCTTCCATGGCTGAAAAATACATCTTCCTCCATTCTTTGGCTTGCATGAGTTTCTATTCTAGCTCATCTCTTTTTGCTTGTCCTAAAACTGAGAGGCATGAGAAATTAGGGCTCCACTTTTACTTTCTCGTGGAGAGTCAAGTAGGATAGAGTTTTTATAAAATAAAGCTTAGCTTTATTGCTGGGTCCCACGTGTCTCATTAAAAAAAATAAAAGACTATATTTATTTCTGATTTTAATCTCCCCATGGGTCAAAAGAATAATAAGACTCCTTATTTATTATTAAACAAACTCAGCTTGTAGAGGGGGCCCATCATAAATTTCAACTTAGAGAAATGATCCTACAACTCACGTGACTCATCTTTTATTTATGAGTTTTATTAAAATAAAATAAAGATTTATTTATGCTCAGCCTTCACCACGTGGAAAGCTGGTGCTTGTTTAGGAGAAACATTCCTTGGAGCCTTGCAAATGCTTGCCATTGCAACACATGGAGGCTTCCGCTTCTTTGCTTAGTGAACCTTCTTCATTTGAAGCATGAGCCGTTGATCTGTTTCACATTGACAGTGCATCTATCTCTTCATTGCAGGGACCTTAACACCTTTGGAGATTCACTTAGAGTTTCTGTGATTCTTGTCTTCAATAGCTGCATGAGATGAGATTTGAATGACTTCAATTTGCTACTCCTCTTATAGGCAGCACCATTGTCCTTTGACTGATGACACTTTGAATTTCATTATGCTAGCGTTGTATTTGGTTTTATCTTTTCATAGTTTTGCTTGAACATCATTTTAATGGCTGAGACCGTTGTAATATATGACCGCCTTTAGCTAATGCCTGAGTATCATTGATTTCTCAATGAAGCTTCTTGATTTAAATTTGTGCCATATTCTTATAGAGACCATGGCCTTGTTTGGACTGTGCTGGGATTAATAGTGGCTGTGAGTCTTGTAATTTGTATGCTGGTTCGCATCTCTAATATAGTGGCTGCGCATATCTTATAGCTTGTTTCTTAATTCACATAGGTCAAAAATATGTATTGACTCATGCGGTTGCTATATTTAACTACTGGCACTATCCATTTTGATTGTAGCTGAAACTTTGTTTATGTTAACCTGCACCTTGAGATGCTGAGACTCGTGGTAGCTGCCCTTTATCACAATTGGCTCGAGCTTTGACTTTAATGACTGAGTCTTTGGATACTTACTGTGATCCTCTATGTTCTTTTTGAAAGGCAGCGTCATACTCTTCTCCAAGGTGTCGATCATTTATCCCTTGGCTAAGCACCCTTGCATTTGGTGTGTGGGATTCATTCATATAAGTTGATGCCAAGATATTTGACTGAAATTGCTATATCTTTATAAGGCCGATCCTTCCATCTATACACAGAACCATCTTTTAAATAGCTCCACCTTCTTTAAAATGTTCTTGAATCTTTCAAAGAAAACCGTACCTTTGGAAAAAGTTGATATCACTTCATATTTGATGTTGTGTTCCTCTTAACAAAACCAGCGCCATGATTAAATCTGGGAGCGTATCATTCCCAATGTTGATTCTTTGAGTTTGTGCCCTGTTGATATTTATTTGAGCCACATAGATTTGATTGCTGAGAGTCCTGTATTTGAAATGATCACATCATCTCCATTATGGTTGATGCCATTTTTAAACTGGCTGAACGCTTTTGGATTTGAGAGGCTACACCTTTATTTGGATGGGAACTCTTTGGCTGTATCTTCCTCTTACATTGGCGGCATCAGAACTTTAGATTAGAGTGCTTCATATCAAAAACAAGCGTTATGTTACATAATGGATACACCACTTCTATGAGTTGCGTCTTTATCATGGCTGCCAACTTTATATAGCTAACCCTTTTACTTATAACTATGCCTTTACCACACTATACATTAGCTGTGATTTCATTTGACTAAGCCAAACATGGTTGTGCTTTATCTATTTTGCAGCACTCTGTAATGAAAAGAACATACCTCTTCTTCAGGTTCTATGCTTTGAAACTCAAAGGTAGTGTCTTCTTTGGAAGTCGGGCCTGTGAAACTTTGGCTAAGCCTCATTAGAATCTCCTTGTGTCTCCATTTAGAAAAGACACCATCATTGATGCATGCTTATATTTAGAGGCTGTGTTTAATTTATAGACTGAGACTTGAGTTAAGAATGCTAAAGGCTGCACTAACTTTCATATAGCTGCACCATATCTATTTGTTACTACTTCTTGATGATGGTTGAGCACTATGTATAGGCTTGGATGCCAAATAAATGGTTATGACTCTGCATTAACATGGTGGCTCTATTGAAAAAGCTGAGCCTTAGCACTGAACCCGCACCCACATTGACTCCACTGAACCGGAAAAAGAACCAAATAGTGACAAATCTGTCCCATATTTGAAAAAGTTTCGAAATGGTGTAAAAAATTGTCAACGGGATGTAAAAAGAAATAATCACCAATTAATATTGAATTAACTATGCATTGTTTTGAATAGAATGTTGCAGTAATACCTTTATTTTGCAAAGAATCATCTTTCTCTTTTGTATAAAAACAAACAATCAGAATATAAACAATACAAAGATATGACATGAATAAGCTATGAGGTATACTTTACCCTCCTACTAACTGAATCCATCAACCTGTTTGGGTTAGCCAAATCCAATTTCTTTTCCATTGGATACCTTTGCAACTGTGTAGAATGTCTATTCCTTTCTGGATCCTTTTTCATTGTATATAGAATGGTAGTGTTTATTGATCTATTCAAGTAACTAGTAATCCTAATAAAATTTTATTCCAAAAAGTTTAACGGACAAGTATTTTAGAATCAATACAGTGATTATTTATTATTGTTGGTGTGTATCTTTAATCTTAGGCATATACACATGTTTTAATCAAACTTAGGCATTTTACCACATGTTACTTTGAATATGTCAAAGTAGTTGGTCGTTTATGAGAGGCGTCAACTTGCATCGACACCTCGTGCTGTGTTTGTGGGAGGCTACTCACCAAATCTCCATGTAGAGGACTCCTATCCTCTTTTTGTGGAGATTCAAGTACCGACACTTGCCTATTTATACTCACCTCATTTGGTAATACACTCTGGTTGATTCATTGCAAACTCATGTGCTTTTTGTTTATTCCATTATCTTGTTTTCTACATGGTATCAGAGCCTTGTGGATTCTCTTGAAGCCATCATTTGTTCGTTGTGCAACTCGCTCCCTTATATGCTGATCTTCATACTATGCGAAATTTTTTTTGTCTGGTTTATTTGTTTATTAACTATGTTCCTCACTTGTTGTGTTGACAAATTTGAGGCTTGCATTGAGGAAGTCAAAATACCCACAAAGGGCATTGTTTTGCTGAGTTTGAAAGCCCATAGAAAGGCCAAAGAATAGCCTGCATCATTGGCTCATCAACACCCTTGGAAGGGCTCGGCAAAGGTAACACCTCTGGCCTATTTCGACAGTTCACAATGCCCATACAAGGCCGTGAGTGCCTGACCTATGGTCTCACCCCATGCCGAAGCAGCCGAGCATCTTCTCACAAGCAATAGGCACCTCACAACGACACCCAATCTTCCCTTGTTCTCATTTGAAGGGTCCAAGTACTCATTTGAAGGGCCCTTTGCAAGTGCAAAAAAGGAGAGATGGCTATCAAGTTTTATGCAGTGAATAGGAGCACTATTCAACTGACATAAGAAACTCAGGTGGGGGGTGATGTCAGCAAGGGGGAGGGGGCACAATCTCAAAAATTTAAGCCCTTGGTCACATGGGGTTTTAGCCCCTAGTCGTGCACAGCCCAAGGGGGCTTAATTTTTCTGCTCTTTCTTATTTTTTTCTCTCATCAAATTTGCATGCAAACTTAATTTTCCAAAAATTGAAAAAAAAAATTGTTGAGGAAGGATTTTTTTTGTAAATGCAAAAATTACAAGTCCTATAACTTTTGCAAATCAACTCAAAATCGAGTGCTTTTTGCAAAAGTAGATGTTTTTTCATCACAGTTCCAACAATCATAATATTGCACTGACATTATGCAGTGTCATTTTATGTCTTTTTGAGTGACCTACAAAACTAACTCCTTTATAGTACCAAACTTGACGGGGAATCAAATTATCAAAAGGTGTTAAAATGATGTCAATGCACTAACTTTATAAAATGCCACTTCAAGGGGGGTATTAAGCAAGAGTCATCAAGCACTCAAACTTATAACGTGCCATCTTAGAAACTGAGTTCAAATAGGAGTCTAATTTGCAAAACAACTTCACAACTTGAGGGTAAAAAGAGAATTTCATGGCACCTTCAAAATCAGAAGTCAACAAATGGATTCTCAATTCATGTGCAATGGATCACATGTCACCTTACAAAGAGGTGTTTGTGAGAATCAAACCATGCAATACCTTCAAAATACTAATGGATGATATCTATTATAATGTTTGTGGTAAGGGAACTGTAAAGTTAGAAAATAGATTTGTACACAATGTGTTTTTCATTCCTAAACTATTAAGGAATCATCTCTCCATATATCAACTCACCTTTTCTGACAAAATAGTTGAGTTCATGAACACAACATCCCTAATTAGAGAATCACAAAGTTGAAAAGTTGTAGTAGTAGCGAAGGTTTGTCACTTTGACTACAGCGTCATTTTTCCACACTTTACATTAGATGAAGAGCACTCTCATAATGTGACTTCAAAGCCTAGTGTTAATTCACATCTCAGCTCAATTGGTTCTATATAGCAGATTAATTGAACTCCACTAGCATATTTGTTTGTAAATACACTCATGAAGTGTCATGTAACTGAATGTATGTTACACATAAAGGGAAAATGGGAAAATTGTTCTCACACTGATATATAAAGTGTAATGGGGGGTTGTAATAATGACAACAATGAATTGAATAGATTCTCTTCTCATTCGTATGTGCCATTAATGTACATACTTTTCAGATTTGTACATTTCTTGGAGCTACATCCTGGTCTTCATCTCTTGCACACTACTAATTTCAATTAGTTTGCTAAATTCTCTTAGAATTAAGGGAAGGGTGGAATTTACAACGGTTTCATGCTTCAGGAGTTCTTCATCTCTACATCAAAATGGCATCAGCATCATCTTTTGGGGAGGCTTTCTAAGCCTTTCCTTTTTCTCTCTTTTTGGACGATAGTTTTTTCCCACTGGGTTTTCTATCTTTCTCCAGTTTTAGAGAGTTTGTATTGTAATTGAGTACCTTATCAGGCTTCATGGATGGGACTCATTTTTCTTTTGCATTGTACATGGGTACCTCACCAGGCTTATAGCTGGGACCCATTTTTCATAAAACTCACCTAAGCTATGCTTAAGAGGGGGTGTTGGTGTATACCTTTAATCCTAGTCATATACACATGTGTTTTTGTTGGGATGCTCAGGATCAACCAGGAAGATAGTTCACCACAGGAGGATGCTAAGAGCTTGATGTGAGAAGAAAATAGATGACTGCATGATTGATTATTTACAAATGTGCCTATTTAAAGGCAAGAGAAATATGATGGGTAATCTTTTAACTGATAAAACTACCCTAACGGGAATACCTTCCCTAACCAATTATTTAAGCCTAAGTAAAACTTAAGCAAGGTAAAATCTATTTACCCTAACACCCCCCTTAAGTGCAACTTAGGGAGAATAATTATTATGCAAATCTTTTCTTGCAAAATGCAATATATATGGGTCTTGGCAACTAGGCCATGTTAGTTACCCATTCACAAATATGTGAAAAATGAAATGATGTATGGTGGACTCACTAATACCTCCAAGTACTACATACATCATGTATATATAATTAATGGCCTCCCCATAGGAGGGAAAGATAGAGACTATGTAGCCCCCCCCACAATGTGTAATCACATGCAAATATTGTAAGTGCTTGAAGACAGAACATGATCCAATGTCAACAAACAACTTGTCTCCCTTTTGGAAGAAACAAAACCATGTATATATGTAGGTATGCTTCCCACTCTAGATAAAAATTGAAAGAAAGAAGCATGAAAATGTATGATGATGTCTCTGAAATCTACTAATGTGTCACCAAGACCTTGGAAAATGATGCCATGAACCAATCAGAAACATGCCCAATCACAATAGAAGGTGACAAAGAAGGTACCATTGGAAACTGATCTTGAACATTCTCCAAAGACAAAGATGGAGTGACAACAGTTGTACCACAACTACCATCAAATAGGAGGGATATACCCTTAAATGTTTCTTCCAAATCTCCAAGATGAGTCTCCACAAACAAGTCTGATAAACCTACCAAATACTCATCAACCAAAGCAAGATCTGGAATACTATGATCAACTTGCTCAAGAGAAGAACTCATATCAGAAGAACTAATGATGTCTTCTGTCAACTCTGATGTGGTAGGTGATGATGGTATAGTGATCAAATCAACAAACCCATTAAGAGGAACTGAGTTACTCCGTACATTGGATGGTGGAGTCAAAGGAACATAGGCATCATCATCATCAATAAAATGATCAAAGGTATATACCTTGGAATGACGATCAGCCCTACCTACTGCAAACAACTCTCTTGAAGCATGACAAATAAGTACTGAATCAGAGGTAAACTCCACTGTATTACCTGCATGTGTGATCTGATATACTGATAATAGATTATGGGTAATTTTAGGAATACAATGTACATTGGAAACCAAACCATCACCCAAATTAATCTCTCCTATGGTAGAAACTTGAACCACCTGATTGTTAGCAACCATGAATCCATCATCATAGGGTGCTCTAAGAGTACTTGGAACTAATAAATTAGGTGATCGAGTAATGTGCACTGAAGCCCCTGAATCAATGATCCATTTGACATCTCTGGATGCATGAGTAGTAATTAGGGCATGTCCTTTTCCTTTGAAGCTGGGGGAAGTATCCTTGTCCTTATTCTTATTTTTGTTAGAAGGAGGATGTGAACTAGATGAGGAAGGAGGGGTTATATTATGTTCCTTGAGCAATTGTTTTAACTCATGAATTTCCTTCTTATAACATCTTTGTTCACTATGGCCCTCTTTTTTGCAAAAATTACATTTGGGCCTCTCCTTCTTAGTATGTGTCTCTTTAGAAGATGGATTGGAAGGCTCATTTGATTGTGTTTTGGGTTTATCCTTCTTGTTCTTTCCTTTCTCTTTGGATGTAGAAGAAACTAATGCATGAGACTTAGTGATATCGGATTGATGAAGTTTGGATTGTTCTCAAGTCAATCTTTCACAGAATGTCTCAAAGCATGAAATAACAAATCTAGTTCCCAACCCATCCATTGTAGAATAAAAGGAAGTAGCAAAGTATGAAAAAACACTCATTAATTTTGATAGAACCAAGAAAATGCATTCCTTATCACTTTTTTCTTTTTCACATGCTAACAACTAAGAACGTAAGGACTTGAATTTTACCAGATAATCCTCAATACTAGGGAATGTATCTATTGAAAGAGATGCTAATTCAGCTTCTAATTGAATGGCTATTATTTCACTAACTGTACCAAAGATATCCTTAAGTTTAGTCCATACCTCTCTAGGTGTGGTGCACTCCTCAATGTGGAAGAACAAAGAATCTAAGATATGCATTGAAATTTGGCCCATCGCCTCATCACACTTATTCTTATATGCAAACTTCTCATATTCCCTGGTGATATTTGGTTGTTCTTCATTCAAGGTAGACCATAATCCCTTTGACCAAAGTAACCTTTGTATTTTCACTTTCCACGTGTGATAATTGTGGGGACTGAGGACCACGAATCCTAGTTCAACCATTGTGTCACACCAAGTTAGAAACTGCAAAAAAAATGCTGATAAATGGTGAGATCAAGTGGATAGACTTGGACCACTTTCAACTTGGCAAAGTCAGCTTTCCAATGATATGCGAAACACAAAAATCATACTCTGGATGCCCAAGATATGCTCTGTGGAAGAAAAATTGCCTATGAGTGCTCAATGAAACAATGAAGGACTGGATTAAGCCCTTTAGCGGATTAGCTCTTGGTCAACCATGTGACCACCTTCTACAAGAGAATGAAAAATACACAATAGATTTGTTGTGAAATATAAGGTCAGCTATGCCAACCAATCATAGTCACCAAATACACCAACAATGGTGATCCATAAGCCTTAACCAAGCACTTCAACATCCAAAGAGAATGTTACCATATATAAAGCCAAACAAATGCATCCACCCAGCCTATGTGGAACTAAAGCCCCAATTCAACTTCAGAATAGTGCCCAATTACCGGGCCCACCACGCTTCCAAACAGAAACCCCTAGGTAAATATTTATGCAAAGACTTTATAAAGTTTGAAAATATCTATATCTCTGCCAAAAAAATTTAATGTAGATATACCCACGGTAGAGGCCGTCGGATGCCACCTTCCAAGGTGAATCACTATGCTTACAACACCTCTGTAATTTTTTTATGACATTTCTGATGCTTACCTGGCGGGAATTTAGTCTTCATGCACTCTTTTGTATGAGAAAATTGGAGCCTTCAGAGAATTCGCCCTGCCAACAATAAAAGGAATAATGCCAACATTAAAAAATGGGCCTCCAAAAACAATGTTGATTGCTGTGATGATGGGAATCTAGGCATGATAAATTTCTGTCTAATTTTGAAATAGCAAATGCTTTTTCTCTAGGTGAAAAATAATAGTAAGGTAGCCTGATATATTTGAATAGGCCAATTTATGGATTTCTTGCTGCTACAAATGGTGTTGAATGAGGGCAAATGCCCCAAACACAAACATAGATTGATGCCTCTGTAGTCTGATATGCAAGCACGGATTGATGCCCGGGTCTTTCTCTTCTCCAACTCAATTCTCTAGATTAGGGCGAGGGTTCCTAGAACTATGCTCTGATACCATGTTGGGATGCTCAGGATCAACCAGGGATGCAGAGGCATCCACACTATGACCTTAACATACAGCATGGATGTCTGCAACCCAGCATCATCATCATCACATTTGACTTAACACTGTCAGCATCATCATATTTACTGTCGCCGACCGATATCCTCCTGCAGACAAGCCTTCACACTTTCGCATGTCAACAGCATCATCATATTCGGCAGCATCATCATGTTCGGCAAGCGCGAACATCCTCCTGACGTCCACTGTTCATCTCACCGACAACTTCCGTCTTCACTATCTTCAGCATCATGATGTTCAACATCATGTTCATTAGCAGGATATGGAACATCCGGTTCCTCCCATATATCCTGATGATGACAAACCTTAACTCCACGCACCGTCCCCTCGATGCTTACGTCACCCCGATATCCTGATGACGTATATCCTGATGACGATGACGTCACATGCAGCTCCTCAATATCCTGTCGCTCCGAAATATCCTGATGACGTATATCCTGATGATGATGACGTCATATGCATCTCCTCCTGCTGTCGGCCAAACTTAACTTTTTTCGGCCCGCGATCAACCCGATCTTCTTCCTTATGCCGATACGCTCCTCCTCGGCACCTCCTGATGATGATCACCCCGACGCACATTCACTTCATGCACTCGACTGCATCATACTCATCTCCTCTTATCCGGATGACGATGCCCAAAGCGACTGCAGGATATACACCGAAATATCCTGATGATGCCGTTTTGACAAACTTCCAACCTTAGCAAAATTTCACTTCACCGATCCTCCTGGGATGACCCGATCCACTTCCAGGGTGATCTTCCAGACTCTATCAGCTCGACCTAGCACATACCCATGCTAGGGTCTTCAACATCTCTCGACGGTGATCCTGCACACCTGCATGCAAACAAACAAAATAAAACCTAACCTACTGTACATCGCCATTCCACTGATCAGACGAATCAACCGGTGGAATGGATCAGTGAATCCATGAAACCACCCAAACCAGCAAATCGATCAAACAATGGAATTCAACAGAGGATGAACAATAACAGGATCTCTTTATTGATTTCAACATATGCTATTACAATACTTTGTCTCTCTCTCGCAAAGTCTGATCGATGATATGCAATACCAACCGATCCTCATGCTTAAATAGATTTTCCTACGAGTACTACCACTCGACTCCAAGCGGCTGGGAAATCTCTCCAGGCGGCTGGGAGATCCAACCGGACCTACAGCATGACAGCTGTTCTAACAAACTAACTAAAAATAGTAAAACATCATCAGCATGACCTTAGTACAGTCAGCATGACCTTATTACATGCATTTGGTCTTATCAGACCTTCTTGAAAACATAAGCAAGACTCAAAACTAACTAACTGCCTCATGAAGGCCAGCTGTCAGGTAGGTGCTCCTACACCATACTCCCCAACAGAAAAGAACTCATGTCCCATGAGTTTAGTATGGGGAAGTCCTCCACCTTTACACTTTGCCTTAGCAATATGCTGATCTGTTCCAGCTTTGTCCTCTGCTGGCTCCTGGCTGCTCCAAGACTTCTGAACTTGAACTTGCTTTCGGGCAAGTAAATCCTCATGCCTGTCAATGTAGGCCTTTCTCACACATACCCTGTGTTTGTCAGGTTGTCTGACCAGAACCTCTGTCTGAACTGCCTCTTGAACTTCTGCAATGTTCAACTCTAGCTTCCTTTCAACCTTTATAGGACAAACAATAGTCCCAACTATGACAACATCCTTGTCATTCTTCTCAACTGGTTGCTGTTTGCAAACCTGTTTCTGCACCTGCTACTGACCTCTGTCAGTCACAACTAAAACTTTCTTCAACCTGTTGTCCTGAACAACTTCTTTCTCTGCAGTATCCTCAACTGCCTTTATGCCTGCTCCTATAGGCATCTGCACATACGCCTTCTTTCCCATTAAAATAATTTTGGCTGCCCCCTGTGCTGCAGCATCTGCCTGCAATGGCATCAACTTCATAGTCTTCCCATCTTTCTTGATGGTATAGGTATTAGCATACCCATCATACAGTACCCTTCTATCAAATTGCCATGGTCTGCCCAACAGTAGGTGACAACATTCCATGGGCAAAATGTCACACAAAACTCTATCATGATATGCTCCAATCTGAAAATCCACATATGCCTGTTCATAGACAAAAAGTGATTGACTATCACTCACCCAAGATGCCTTGTAAGGGTGCTGATGTGGAATCCTTTCCAAATTCAGTTTATCCACCATTTCCTGAGATACCATGTTGTCTGTTGAGCCAGTATAAATGACAACCTTACATACCTTACCTTTGCTCTTGCATATGGTCTTGAAAAGAGCTCTTCTTTGCATCATATCCTTTGATGCCTGCAAACTAATTCTCCTTAGCATCAATGATTCTCCCTCCTCAGGATATGCATAATAGTCAGGCTCCTTATCTTTTTGATAAGTGTTTGAATTCTGCACACTTTGCTCTGCTTTCTCTTCTTGTACAAGTTGTACTCTCTTGTCATTTGTTCTATCATTTCTGGATGATGAACCTTTATTTTCTGGACATTTGAAGGATGGATGACCAAACTCACCACAGGTGTAACATTTTCCTGAAAATGTAGTAGAACCTCTACCACCTCCAAATCTTCCTCTATTACCTTTCCATCCACCTCTGAAATCAGACTGTCCCTGTCCTTTACCAGTGTCTTCTTGACCCTCATTGGTTTGCTTTTGTGTAGGGGCTGATCCTCTTCCCCTCATATTGTTTCCTCTTCCTCTCATGGACTTATCATGTCCTCTATTCATCTTTTCTTAAATTCTGATTGCCATTTGGTAACAATCCTCCACATTCTTAGGGTTAGCTAAAACTAACTCATCCTGTATGTTCAATCTCAAACCAGCCAAGTACCTAGCCACCTTTTCTACCTCATTCTCATGATGACCAGATCTCATACTCAACTTATAAAACTCCTCAGTATATGTCTTCACATCCCTTTCCTTCTGCCTTAAAAATTGCAGCTTCTTAAACATCTGGATTTCATAATCCCTTGGCAAGAATTTACCTTTGATCCTTGCTACCATCTTATCCCATGAAGTGATCTTTGACTTCCCTTGTTTCCTTCTCTCAGATTGTACATAATCCCACCATACCAAAGCATGACCTCCTAACTTGGTCTTTGCAATCTTTACCTTCTGATCCTCAGCAACATCTTCACATTCAAAGTGATTATCAAGTGCAGCAATCCAATCCAACAACTCATCTTCATTCAAACTTCCAGTATACTTGGAAACATCAACCTTTACCTTAGGTTTATCACTCTACACTGCCTTTAACAGTTTTGCCAATCTCTGGTCTTCAGCATCCAGATCTTCAGCTACCTCTTCATACTCTTCAACAGCATCTTCATCTTCTTCAGACTCACTGTCTGCTACTTCCCTCTTTTTGTTCTTTTCCAGGGCTACAAGCCTGGCTTGAAGTGCTTCAGCAAGCTCCTTCATCTTCCTCATCTCTCTAGCATGTTTTTCCTTCATTTCCTGCAATTCCCTTGCAGTACCACTACCTTTTGGAGGCATTTTGTCAACTTCTCAATCAACACACAACACACAATCAACTCTACCTCTACCCTTTTGGTGACAGAATCAACACACAACAGCCCAGACCTTTTGCTGAGCTCTAATACCACTATGATGCAGAGGCATCCACACTATGACCTTAACATACAGCATGGATGTCTGCAACCCAGCATCATCATCATCATATTTGACTTAACACTGTCAGCATCATCATATTTACTGTCGCCGACCGATATCCTCCTGCAGACAAGCCTTCGCACTTTTGCATGTCAACAGCATCATCATATTCGGCAGCATGATCATGTTCGGCAAGCGCGAACATCTTCCTGACGTCCACTGTTCATCTCACCGACAACTTCCGTCTTCACTATCTTCAGCATCATGATGTTCAACATCATGTTCATCAGCAGGATATGGAACATCCGGTTCCTCCCATATATCCTGATGATGACAAACCTTAACTCCACGCACCGTCCCCTCGATGCTTACGTCACCTCGATATCCTAATGACGTATATCCTGATGACGATGACGTCACATGCAGCTCCTCAATATCCTGCCGCTCTGAAATATCCTGATGACGTATATCCTGATGATGATGACATCATATGCATCTCCTCCTGCTGTCGGCCAAACTTAACTTTTTTCGGCCCGCTATCAACCCGATCTTCTTCCTTATGCTGATACGCTCCTCCTCGGCACCTCCTGATGATGATCAACTCGACGCACATTCACTTCATGCACTCGACTGCATCATACTCATCTCCTCTTATCCGGATGACAATGCCCGAAGTGACTGCAGGATATACACCGAAATATCCTAATGATGCCGTTTTGACAAACTTCCAACCTTAGCGAATTTTCACTTCGCCGATCCTCCTGGGATGACCCGATCCACTTCCAGGGTGATCTTCCAGACTCTATCAGCTCGACCTAGCACATACCCATGCTAGGGTCTTCAACATCTCTCGACGGTGATCCTACACACCTGCATGCAAACAAACAAACTAAAACCTAACCTACTGTACATCACCATTCCACCGATCAGACGAATCAACCGGTGGAATGGATCAGTGAATCCATGAAACCACCCCAACCAGCAAATCGATCAAACAATGGAATTCAACAGAGGATGAACAATAACAGGATCTCTTTATTGATTTCAACAGATGCTATTACAATACTCTCTCTCTCTCTCGCAAAGTCTGATCGATGATATGCAATACCAACCGATCCTCATGCTTAAATAGATTTTCCTATGAGTACTACCACTCGACTCCAAGCGGCTGGGAAATCTCTCCAGGCGGCTGGGAGATCCAACCGGACCTACAGCATGACAGCTGTTCTAACAAACTAACTAAAAATAGTAAAACATGATCAGCATGACCTTAGTACAGTCAGCATGACCTTATTACATGCATTTGGTCTTATCAGACCTTCTTGAAAACATAAGCAAGACTCAAAACTAACTAACTGCCTCATGAAGGCCAGCTGTCAGGTAGGTGCTCCTGCACCAAAGATAGTTCACCCCAGGAGGATGATAAGAGCTTGATAAGAGAAGAAAATAGGTGACTGCATGATTAATTATTTACAAATGTACAAATGTGCCTATTTAAAGGCAATAGAAATATGACGGGTAATCTTTAACCCGATAAAACTATCCTAACGGGAATACCTTCCAAAATCAATTATTTAAGCCTAAGTAAAACTTAAGCAAGGTAAAATCTATTTACCCTAACAGTTTTAATCACACTTAGGCATTTTATGACATGTTACTTTGAATATGTCAAAGTCGTTGGTCATTTATTGGAGGTTTTGACTTGCATTGACACCTCACGCTATGTTTATGGGAGGTTACTTGCCGCATCTCCATGTAGAGGACTCCTATCCTCTTTTCATGGAGATTCTGGTACCCACACTTGCCTATTTATACTCACCTCATTTGGTAATACAATCTAGTTGATTCATTGCAAACTCATGTGCTTTTTATTTATTCCATGATCTTGTTTTCTACAATTATAAAACCTAGCCCCACACATAAACATGAATTCCAATAAACCAACTCTATCTATTTTCGAGTTCAACACACTGACCATATTATAAAATCTGGTCCCACACATAAACATTAATTCTAATACACCAACTCTTTATGAGAAACAATTTTATTCTTCATAATAAATAGGATTCTCAAATTCTTGAATAAAAATTGTCACAATTCTAAATCCAAAAAGTTACTGTCCTTAATAGGAAAAGTCAGAAACAACATAGGACATTACATGATTGGAATAGTTTAATAGGAAAGTTGATGATGAGAAGTGACTTCTAGAAGGAAATATTATTGGCCCAATAAATTAAGAGTACTGGAAACATTTAGCTTTTACGGGCCACATTCCTATGGGGCAAGAAAACTTTTGAAAATGTAGTGTGGGTGATGATCAAAAGTTATAATCATCACATTTGTTGGCTAGCTAGTTTTTAATATAAGGGTTTAAGTATTTTGTATTAAGTAAATTTAGGTTAATTAAACAAATTTATATATAAATATAACTAATTAAACTAGTTAAAGTTAATTATTGTTATAAATATAAGATAATGAAAATAAATAAAATTAAAAATGGTATATAATTAATGAAGGTGTGTTATAACAGATGTTATAAAATGAATTATCAATATTTTAGATATGTATTTGTTAGGAGAAATAAAATTGTTTCTCATAAAGGGTTGGTGCACTAGACTTAACATTTATGTAGGACCAGATTTTATAGTAAATAGTCTATGTGTTAGAACTTCAAAATTGATAGTGTTGGTATATTAAAATTAATGTTTACGTCTGGGACTAGGTTTTATAATAAGTAATATGTGTATTGACTCTAAAATACTTATCATTTAAACTCTTTGGAATAAGATTTTATCGCGAGTATTAGTTACTTGAAGAGCTATATAAACATTACTATTCTATTTCAGTTCAAGCTAACAATCTCCTCTCTAATCAATAGTTTCTCTCAATACACTATCCAATCAATTGCTTCTCCCAATACAGTGAAAAAGGATTCAGAAAGGAAAGGATATTATACATAGTTGCAAAGGTCTCCAATGATAGAGAAATCAGATTTGGCTAACCCAAATTGATTGATGGTTTCAGTTAGTAGTAGGTTAATATATACTTCATACCTCATATTAGCTGATTCATGTCATGTCTTTGTACTTGTTTCTTTCTAATTCTTGATTTTTATACATAAGAAGAAGATGATTCTTTGCAAAATTATGGTATTATTGCAATATTCTATTCAAAACAATGCTTAGGTAATTCAATATCAATTTGTGATTATTTCCTTTTACAGACAAGATAATCAAGTTAACAACAATAATTTAGGTGTATCATCTTCCTCTTTTAATTTTTTTGACTTGTTTGTTATATCTTTTGGTTTGGCCACCATATTTTTAATAGACTATTTCTCTGCTTTGTTTTCTAAATGTAATAAAAGTTTGATATCTCCCACTATCTAAATAGCTATGATTTTCTATTAAATAAGACTATTTTTTTTTGTAATCATGTATATTATGCCACTATTGACAGAGTCAACTAACAAATTAAAAAAAGTATTCAATAAAAGTGATATTTGTGCAGTTGAAAACGGAGGAGTGGAGAATGTCAATAGACCTCCCTAATATCAGATAAGGAAGAGAGGGGACATGCCCAGATCTCTTAGGGATCATCTGAGAATGACACGAAAATAGAAAACAAAATGTGTTGACAATGTTTAAAATTAAATCTTATATATTGTAATAAAGTCACCTTCGTGAGTTTCTATTAGTATTTAAAATATTTAATTAATTTTGTGTTAGATATTGAGTCCAGTTAGTTTTCTATAAAGATGTTATGAGAAGTTATATGCAAATGCATAATACTTTGTAATCATCTGAAATATTTTATTATTCTTCAGTGTTATTGGTACTATTATCATTTATAATCTATGATCATTCCACTCATCCCTTTTTAGCTGGTAATCTTTTGTCTTCCCTTTTTAACCATAATCTAAGTTTTACTTGAAAAGTAAAAGCAGCAAAAGAGATGTTCAAGAAGAAGAACATGGTAAAATAGGGAAACAACAATAATAGAGGCATAAACATCTGCGAGGAATGCCTGGCAACCAAGATATTGTTTAAAAACAAAAGTCTCCCTAAATAGAGGGTTTTCACTCTATAAGTTAATCCAATTTGCAAAGTTAGTTTGTTACTGCTATTTCGTTACTCTGGAGATTATTCTTACTGTTATGTCTATTGGAGTACAATACCACTGAGAGGGGGGGTTGAATCAGTGGTATACTAATTTCAACACCTTGAGAACTTGAAATAATCTTTTGAAACAAAAGAAACTTCAATTAAAAGGAGATGAGCATTATATTAGCTCTGAAAATCACGACAGCTTTGACATGGTAGACTAATGTCAAGAATGCATCAACAATATTAATAACATCAAACTTAGGAGTAAAGATGTTTGCATATTAGACACTCAATTATATAACTCGTAAAATTTGATTGACCATAATGTGAATGAACAGAGGACATCATTTCAAATAAAAATATATGATGAATATGTGTTCATGCAAATCAAATTGACTTAGAACAACTTTAAAACTGAATGACAAAACTAAAATTGAATAAGAAAAAGAACATGAGGAACAAACCCATCAGTGACAACCCATAACACAAATATTGTCTTGAGTGGAAACCCTCTAGGGCAGAAAATCACTTGATAAAGTGCCTCACTAGCTTACTGAATGAATCTCACTGATTATAGGCCTCACTGGCTTCTAACACTGCCTCACTGGCATATAACATTTAGAAGCATCAACTTCAAGGAGCATCAACCCCTAACATAGCCTTGCAGGAGCACCTACTCTCTGCATAGAGAAGGATAAATACAAATACAGAGGGTTACTTTGTTTCTCTTTGTACCAGACTGATATAACATCAACAATGCATGTATACACACTTACACATCTATCATTCATATTATATTGGGTTTCATACACAACGTATTACATTCTGTCCAAATCATTCTTTCTCTCTACAGAGAGTTAGAGAGTCATAACTGTAAACTGAAACTGATTGGTAGTTCACAACTGAAAACTACTTCTTGAATAATACTATAATATTCAACATCTTTCTTTATTAAACAATACCCAAGTCAGGCAAGTAACCACTCTCAACTGAAAGTGTCAATTGTTTATAACTATTTATAACTTTTTGCACCAGAATTTCAAATGCCTGAGAAAAAAGACTTTCGGCCTTTGATAAAATGCATAACTAAACACATTTTTTATGTAGCAAGCAGACAATAAGACTTCCCATAATACTTTTGCAGTCAAAGAGCAAACGCTAACATACATTTTGTGGGTAAATAAAAATAGTGAATAAAACTTGCAAAACGACCTTCAAAGTTAAACGAAAACAAAAACACCTGGAGAATGATTGTATTTTGCATTTGCTATCAACGGTCACACTCTTCAAGTCCACTTCCAGCTTTGTCACCTCAGTGATGATTCCCAAAAGATCTATCAAAGATTTATGGTGGTTTCTGCATATTGTTCCATGATTACATAAGGATATGAAACCCTAGCTCACTACCAACATAGACCAAGATAAAACCTTGAAAAATGAAATGGTTGAGTCTCCTTTTTGCCTGAGATGTACTATTCAACCGGTGCTCATGGTAAACCCTAGAAAGAGGCTAGTGATGATAAAGACACAAACCTATTTTGAAGAGCCAGAGACCTATTCAACAGGCCATTCCTTAATGAAGCCTGAAGTGGCATTTGTAATAATGTTTATTTTGTTTGCTCCCTTTTTTAAAAAAAAAATATCACCAAACAATGTACCCTTTAATGTCACTTTTAAAATCACATCAAAAAACTTTACAAAAGAAAACATCACATTATAATGCCACAATGAAAAGAAGTCAAACTCCACGGTCAATGTTATTTCCACTGAGTGTCCAATCAACACTGCCAATTGTTGTCTAACTTGCAACTGTTATCATCTCATAAACACAGGGAATACCACATAGCATGATACCAAAACATATGTCACTGACAAGTATGTATATCAATTGAGCATGTCCACTATATCCAAAACATCATGAGTGTATGTCATCACCACTGTATATCAAACATCATACATCAATGAACACAAAACATGTCCACTGTTATATGTCAAACTGAAACATGATCCAAACATGCCATAATGAAATTGTGTCAAGAGAGAGAACAAGATTATAGCATCTTGTCATATGAGCTCATCATCACCAAGAAGGATGTCATTATGTAACCAAACTAAACATGATCATAATATGCCAAACCATATTAATATGACCAAGAGAACCAATGCCAATGAAGGATACCAAACTGAACACGATTACCAAAGGTGCCATACTGAACATGAACCCGCATGAGGTGCCAAACTAAACATATGTCAAATGTATGCCAAAGATACCATATCAAAGCCAATCAATGGAATCAATAATTTAAACCAAATGGTGTCAAAGTGAATACCCTTGTCACTTCAACAAAGCATGAATATCATATTAATATCAACTAAGATCAATAGAGCATAGAGCATATGGCAGCTGATCAAACCAAACCAATATCAACTGATAGAGCATATCAAACCATACCAATATAACCAAGTTGTGGATTTGTCATCAGGGACAACAACTGAGGGCAAGTCAACAATATCAACATATAACTTAAGCACTTTTGAAAACTCTTTGACATTTGTTTTTGCAAATTCTAGTCAATATTAGCAAGCAAGACCTGAATGGAAACCATCATTTGGGATATAGATCTTAAGTGTCTTGGTATTTGCAAACTTGGCCATAATTATGCCCGTGGGTTGGTTCATGGTGCCTCTTTAATAGAATACAACCATGAGATGAGTTGGCTGAAACTGTAGATTAGAAAATTGCGTATATCTAATTATTACTTTTTATGTATGCATAGAATACAACCTTGAGATAAGATGACTGAAATAGTAGATTAGAAAATGGCATACGTGTAGTTGTTACTTTTTATATATGCATTATTTCCATGTATTAGACCACTAAGCAATTATAATTAAAGAGGTACTCCCTAAAAAACAAACACTCTATATTGCTAACAAAAATGGAGATATATTTCCAAGAATAATGCACGTATTCCCACTAAAAAAATAATTGAACAATGATTTATCCATTTGAGAATTTCCTTAATCCACGATTATATGGATTTTCTTCTTGATGTCAGTTCATCAGACAAATGGCTGAATAAAACGTAGACAACACATGCATGGAAATGAATTCACTCCCATTTTTACCACAACGCGTCGAAAAGACTAACTAGGTTTGAGTACCATAAGTCGCCTCAGTGAATTATTAAATGTAATACACCCTTGTCTAGCATGTTATCTAGCTCGAGCCTCACTGGAAAATAGGTAAAGAACAAAAATACCAGCTAAATGATAACTTCAAAGTTAAAAATGAACAAAGGATTTTTGGGAACTCGCACATCTGTACAGTGGGGATGGGTTTGTGAAAAGAAAACCGATATAATTGTAGACAAGATGTAAATGATAGAAAGTAACAGCAATTTCAAAGCCTCATTGTCATGCTGGACCATTGCTGGCCTCCTACATTCCCCATACTTTTATGTAGTGTGGATTGAATTTTGTTTATGTTAAATTGAGCTAGTTGATTTTTTTCCTTATGAAAACAAATCATTCTGTGAGGGAAAATAATGTAATTGTTGATTCAAACGCAATTCATGATAAAAGCAAATACAGAAGAAAAATAATGATTACAAGATTCAGAAACCAAGTGAAGAACTCAAGTCAACCAGTCCAATTTAGCAAAAGCAGTATTCAATCTACACACTATATAAAAATAGGGGGAATGTAGCAGACCAGCAACCAATTGAATGCAAAAGCAAAATTCAATCCACATCTACATAAAAGTAATAAAAGTATTGAATTCAATTCATATAAATACAAATACAAAAGAAAAACAATGATTACAAGATTCAGAAACTAAGTGAAGAACTGTCCCAAATTGATTAAGTTTTAGTTGATATGGAGAAATAGGATGCTAATGAACTGCTCTTCATCAGAATTAATCTAAAAACCTGATTGTAAGTATGTTTCAAAGAATCTAACGTAAAAGTATTAAACATGAGCACTCAACAAGTTTCATTGTGCAATTTATATTTGTCTATTTAAGGTCTCATTATGTAAACAGCTCATCTCTTTCTTAACGTGACAGAGGCCAAACTCCTAGACTTGGAAAAAAAAAGAACTGATTTACGGAACAATATTGGGCCTACCAAGAAAGAAATCCATGTTCTAACTGCCTATTTGAAGAGGACTACCTATTCCATCAACCCATTCATACCACCTGATCATCATACCTTGTAACAGGCCCTTATCTATATTGGAAACGATACTTTAACCTGTTTTATAGCCACTTAGATTTACAGAACCCAAATTTTAAACTTTTGAAGTAAAAATGATGGCACCAATCCCCAGTGACACCTTGTTTCTCCCCTGGTCCAAGTACTTTTGCAGCAGCTCAATGCTAATTCTTCGGCCCATGCCCAAGTTAACAATGATTGTAGGTAACTGAAATAGTCAATGTTCTTTGCTGCAAGTTATTTCTGCTCACAAGCTTCTCCTCTTACTGTTGCTACAGCCTGCAGGTGATTTGAAGATCAACCACCACACTCTACCTTGTAGCTTCTGATTAAAACCACACACACAAGCGTACACATTTGCCAAATATACTTATATGAACATACACCATCCAAGACACATGGAGCAATATTGCAAATAAGCATTTTCTATCTTTCTTCATAAATACACAAAAATGAGAGAGGGCGGGGTCTCCCCATGCCAATCTATTTTCAACCTCGCTTTGCTGCATATTCACATTCACCCATCAGAAAAATAAAATGCTTCCTCTGTGGTACTAGCTCCTCTATGCTCTTAAGTCTTTTTTACGCACACCTCTACCAAATCTTCCACATAACCTCCTCCTTTTGTTCCTTCGTACCCGCTCTCTCACTCTTTTTTGTTCTCTCACTCTTTTTTGTTGCGTACACATGCCCTCCAATATTTCTTTTCAAAGATCCACCTATATTCTATTTTTCTTTTTCTTCTTACTTCTGCTGGCACACTCTCCACATAGGCCTGAACCAATTCCTCACACCACACTTCTTACTATCATTCACTCTATCTTCTTTCTTCTCTCCTACTACACAACCTCCTATTTTAGCTTTCTTCTTTTCTTGCCCTCTTTTTTCTTTCTGCTGCACTCACATTACCCCCAAAATCTCTAAAAATCTCACCTAAATTTTTTTTATGAGCCTCAAAATGGGTGCATTCAATGTCTCACACCACAAACTTTACTTGTAACTCTCCCACTCAAATCTTCAATCTGAGCGGCCATAACAACCATAGTAAATTCAAGAAGCAGACAAACAAATTTGAATTCACCCAACCTTTGTACTCGCTGGAACAACATTAATGTGTTGGCACTGCATGAAGCAATCTCAGCCAAAATAGGTGGCAAAGTCAAACTTTGAAAAACAATCCAAGAAGAAATAAATGCAATTGGCTGCCCTCCACGATGTCCTTGCATCAACAAATCTAAAATATGCACTGAGATCAAAAACTTTCTTCTGCAAAACATGCAAATTCATTCCAGAAGATGATAAATTGATTACATGTAAGGGTACTTATTGACCATAGGTTTCTGAAGATAGAAGAGAAGGAAAAGGCATACGAGGCAAGCAAATCTAATTGGCTGAGTTATGTCCTTAATCATCCCTAACTAATTCCCAATGCACTCTAACTATTCATTTATTCTTTAACCAACTCCAACTAGCTTTGACTAACTATCTCTGATTCTATTTTAGGTAGAATGGTGACAAAAGAACTTAAGTGAGAAGTTATTTGCATAGTTCTTTGTAACCATTCAAAATATTTCAGTGTTATTTGTACTATTATGATTTAATATCTATGAGCATTTCCATTTCTAATAGACAACAACCTTAGCCAACACCAATGCTAGTAATCTTTTGTCTTCCCTTATTAATGATAATTTCAATAATAGAAGCAACAAAGGAGATATGTCAGGAAGAACAACATAGTAAAATAGGAAAACAACAAGAATAGAAGAATAAACATATATTAGGAATGTCTAACAACCCAGATTTTATTTAAAAACACAATTTGTTCACAAATTCTGGAAGGAAGAATTGCACATACTTATCAACCTTCTGTTTATAAAATTAGGTGGAGCTACTGAGAACTACTCTGGTGCTATATTATAATTTAAAACCTAATTTCATATGCTATAAAATAATTTGATACATACATGTGACTAGAAATCTTTTCAAAGTTAAAGATGTGATTTGGCGCAGATACGCTAGCAGCTAAATGTTATTAAAAAAACCTAACGATATGTCTTGTTATTGCTCAAATAATATCCAACTTCAACGCTTTTGTGATCAGTTGTGAGATTTAATTGTGCATGTGCATTTCTATATTGAAAATAAGCATTTTCTATGTTTATTCGTATTGAAGAAAATATAGTAATTTATAATTTCTTCGCTTTCAAAATACAGAAAATGAAAGGGGGCAGGGTCTCCCCTATGCTGATATATTTTCAACCTGACTTTTCTGTAGATTCACATTCTAAAATGTTTCCTCTTTGATATAACTCCTCTATGCTCTTCAGTATTCTTCAGTGTAACATCACCCCATATAATACACAAATATCATAATAAATAGAGATATGAATTACAACAATGCACTCGTTAGCCATTAATTATAAGGATATCAAATAAAGTAATTTTTATTTCACTGACTCCATACAAGTGATACACTATGAGATCAATAATTACATAATGCATCCCTAAAATAGTAACTTTACTCATCAATGATTACACTAGTAATCCAATAAGGTAAGCATAACTCATATTCAATAATATAATAAGGCTAGACAAACTGGCCCACATCTTGCTCTACTTGAGTAATTAATCTAGTGCCTTATCATACCGTAGATCTTAAGAATTTGTGAACACAAAGTTGGACCTATCCTAGGGGCCAAACCTATGCCTTGGGGGCTCATACAAAATGGCCTTGCCTACGTATTGAGATCAGAGGCTTCATAGTTCGTCAACACAGTCCTTCTTTAGGATACACAATATTTTTTAAACAAACTAGTCTTCAACACATAACAAAGTATGCATTTATGATTGATTCCAAGCTTTGGTAATAGCTTCTTTTCCATGGGAAAACAAGCTACATTCTCTATGTTTTCAAAGGCACTCATAATAAATATCCCTTAGAAATTGAACAAATAGAATGTACTAAGTACATTAAATCTCAATACATATAGTTTATAAAAGGCACAAGATTCTGTGTTATAGAACAACGACAAACAATTCCCACCACATAAGAATGTCCCATCATCTCTCCATGATATCTTGACATTCAACAAGTTTAAGACCGTCCTATCATCTCACTATGATATCTCGACACTCAATAGGATGGATAAAATATATCAAGTGGACAAATCCAAAACCCACATCCTAGGCATAATATCATGATGACAATCACTACAAATTTTGGACATACTGAGGGGGTTAATTTTTAACTCACCAATCCAAAGTCTTTACATAATAGTATAGTTCACATGAGGCAATACACCATCAAACTCTTCAAAAATAATGTAATAGTTCTTTTCTCTGTTCTTGTATTGTTTAGATGCAAGGAAGACATAAAACCTAAGAACTCACCACCTCTACTTAGGTTTAAATCCCATCCAAGTCATTAGATCAAGGGTAAAATTACTCTTGCCTAAATAGTGTTCTAATCATCACATATAATTATCTTAACCATAATGATAGCAATGACATCATTATGTATGCTTTCCATCTCACCTAAAATGACAAGAGAATGTACACACTCCATTCTAAGTCCATAGAAGAGAAGACCTTAAATTCTCAGAGATAATATTACAACTCCTATCATACAACTATATTATGATAGTTGTTAAATATTATAATTAGCACACTCATATCAAGCCAATACACTTCTTTCTAGCATTCAATGCTAGTCAAGAAGGAATAACAACGTTCAAGTGCTCAAATTCTTAAAATCAACCCTCTCATGCAATGGTGATCCTATCCTATGATTGAGCACTAAAATATATCAATGTTTGCAGGTAAGTATTTTCATCAAATCACATCATAAAAAGGTCAATTCATTTTCTTAACTTCTTCCTATATGTTAAATCTCAAACAATATGGAAGGAAATATAAACTTCTACTTAAGTTCTTCCAATGTTTCACTAAGAAAGAATCTATCATAAATGGTCCCTTAACTAAGGTTTAAGATACAACATATTGTTGAATTAGCAAATTAAAAATTTCATATTACCCTAATCCACTCTCTTGGAATAAGAATCATTCAAATCTTGCAAACGTATGATATTAATTTATGGTCCTATTAGTATTACAATAAGACTATGCACTCCTATCAACTAATCACAACTTGATCAATAATGGAGGCAACTCATAGGGTAAAAGACATGATTACTTAACATGCATAGAAACTTGTTAAGTTGCTAAATATCTATCTAGTATATATATAACACAGAATCTAAGTTGTGAAGTAACAAGATTTCCTCTTGCAACACCATAGAATTTTGGATGTGAAGCAGCATCCAAGTTTCAACTGAGAGTCTTCTCATGATTAAAATAATTATTCTGATCACAAGTGACAAAAAGAGGAATGCAGCAAGGAGGACCTGGCCGCATGATAGAAGTGTGTCTAACACTAAGCCTTGTTAGGGAAAGGCATCCAACACAAAGCAACTCACAGATTAAATTTTGTCTCAATGTCTAAATCAAGATTGAAGCTCTGTAATCAGAATTAAATTTTGACTTGTACCTATCAACAAATGTCGAATCTTGTATGAAGTTGGACTCATTACTCTAGCCCTTTATATGTTCATACACACACATATTTCCATATATATAGCCTTCATCTTATTCTTATATACACATTCTCTTATACAGTTGCCTTATCTACTATTTATCACACATGCCTATGCTCCTGTCTCCATATAGCTTCCAGCTAATTGGTTCCAACTATTTGCCAACTTGAGTTCATTTTGGGGTCACAAAGCCAACCCTGCAATAAAAACGTAACCCTTTCCTTTTTGAAATTCCCAATTCAAATTTAGTCAAGTAACACCCTTTACTTTTCCAACTTAAGCCAACCAAGTACATGTTTGATCCAATTTGATGTTATGTGCTAGTATTAAAAAACATTCAATGTATTTATTCTAGTCATCAAAGAATCATTCAAAATCCTCTCATTTGAGAGAATTACAAGAGCAATCAATAGAAACACACTTGGATTTGGTGCATTAAAAGGTATAACAATTCTACATACATCATTTTTGTAGGCTTTTTGCTAGACCTTCCAAGTTTATACATAATTTTGTGGTTTGACCTAAGAAAAATTATCTATTTGTGATGTAATGATAAGCCTTCCATGGTATTTTCAAATACCTGACCTTTGATAGATAACAAAACCAACAAAAAATAGGAGACATTTTTCTAATATAGAGATTACATTTCCATAACTAAAAAGGAGCATATTCTATAATCCTCTTAAAGGTCATTCATTCATTGGTTATTGAGTAAAGTGCACCCTTCTATTGTATTTACTTTAGTAAAATAGATATTGCAAATTATGGGTGGAGAAAGCACGCGTCTATTGGAATCGACACGTGGCCCTAACCTATGTCATGGCATGCCATCACCAACACCCTAGAATTATTTCATGTCAAAATAATTAGGCTTTAAATCCATTTCAAGCTCAACCTATAATGTTTTCAAAATTTATAAAGGCACCTCAAAATTGACATGCGATGGATGGTCAAAGACCATCCACCACTCCTCCCAAAATTTTAGTACTATTTGAGGATGCGTACACCATTTAATTGAAATTCTTTTTTTCATTTGGAGTGATGGGTTGGGTTGGTTTGTTGAAGGGTCAATAAAATATGGGGCTATGGTACATTTACAAATATCTAGACCAAGGATCTATCTTTACAATAGTCCATCTAAATAGAATTCCCTCCTCTCATCCCTCCATCTACATAACTTGTCTAGATCTACATCAATTGATCTAACATAATCAATAATAATTTGCATGAAAGATGCAAACTGTGCAACATGTGGGGGCATATTTGGCTCATTTTTGATAAAATCATTTTTTTCTTATAATTTGGTTATGTTTACATTTACAGTTCCTTTCAAGTGAGCCTCATCAGAGTGGGTGGGGTGATTTACAGGTTTGTTTGTTGGGGGGGGGCATTGGGGTGGGGAGTTTCAGGTGAGGGGTGGTCGGGTGGGGTTTTTACGTGACATCATTTCAAGTGGGGGTTCATTTTTCAAAACTTGTTCTAATAAAAACTCATATTCTAGTAATTGATCCATGCATGAGTACATGAACTAGAGCTACAATTACAAAAAAGAAATATAAATTAAATTACTTGTACATTAAAATGTTAAATGCACAATATTTATACATAAATAAAACTTGGAAATATATAAATGCATGGTTTAAAATAATACATTACATAACAATTGTAATGTCCCCCATCTAGCTCATTGCACTAGTGGACCAGGATTAGCTTATAATTTGACTTCCGTAGGCTAATGGAGGTGTTTAGGAAGTCATTCCAGGGACTTACTATTTATAGTAAGTCAAGAGCTGAGCAATTGCTATTTTTGGTAGGTCAGTTGTGGATGGTATGTGGCACATAACTCATGGTTTCGAGTTGTCTAGAGTACTAATGGGCACATTATAAGTTAAATCTTTAATTTAACGTATGATATATTATACTTGACATAATATAAATTTAATTTATATTATAATGTCACTTTATAAATTTAAGTTATAACTTAAAAGTGACATGCCTAGGAGTGGACGCCCTCATGGAGAGACAAGGGGTCAATTTATAATTTAAAAATAATAAAAAACTCTTTCATCTTGGGCATTGGGAAAGAGAGGAAATAGAAGGGGCAAAAGTGACTTCATTCGGTTATGAGAAGATTATTGGATTTTGGCTCTCACTTGTGAGTTTGTTATGGTTTGGCATTGAGCTTAGCTCTAGGGTTTTGTTATTGATAGTGTTGGGAAGAAAACCCCTTCATTGATCCCTTTCCTCATGCGTGGAAGATCGTATTAGGAGAGGTTATCGGAGGCTTCATCTAGGAGTCTCATTTGTGCATTCAAGAAATACATTTCGGAGTTGTTTCGAGCATAAAATGGAGATATTCTAAGGAGTTTGATATTGCAGCCATTTGAGGAGTTTAGTGGGGCAGAAATACTGATATTTATGACTGAGTTTTGCTACTGCAGAGTTGTTTTATGCTGGCTGTACCTCTCTATTGTAGGCCATACAGTCTAGGAGGTCATACTCTTCATTTGGGGTAGATTTAACACTTGTTTGAGGACTTGGCTGGCTGGAGATTGGTCTCCATTGAGTAGGGAGGTTTGCTGTTCCAGTTCAAAGACATTTCAAGCTATGAGGAGTGTAGTTGTTGCTGATATATGTAGCCATAGAGGTCATACCATCCTAGAAGGATGTGGGTGTTGGAGTTGGCAATTTCTCAATCAATTTGTGGCATCTATCTCTTCAAATCTTGGCATCTAGAGAAATATTCCTTGCTGCTATTCATTGTAATACCATTCCTCTTCATTTCACGGAGTTGTGAGCATTTTATTGTGGCTTTTTGTTGCTGGTCCAGCTATAACATTCGGACGAAGTTGTAAATCTTGATCTAGGTATGTTACCATAATTCATATCCTGGCTTTTTGGGTTTTCAATATATTGTTTATATTCTATGTATTTCATGCAATATCAATACATGCAAAAACATGCAATGAAAACCTAAACCCAAAACCATAAAAAAAACACAAAAACACATACAGAGCAAACATATACCAAGGTTGTATGTTACAGTGGTATCAGAGCATAAAATCTTGCCATTCTGTGGGGTTAAATATGACATGCAAAAGATAAAAATGAGAGATGCAGGCTACAGATAGATATAATTTTAGACCGAGACTAGGAACACAAAACCCATAGAGAATATAGGAAGAAGTACCACAAATTGATCCATTTGAGTCAGAGATATAGATTCTGCAGTTGATACGGGAGGGAGAAGTTCTCGTAGAGGATCCATTTTCAGCGGAACTACCACCAGTTATAGAACCTACAAGAGAAATGGGTGATAGGGAAGGTGAGGAACCTAGCATGCATGAGATCCTGAATGTGCTCACCAGGAGCTCACTGGCCTTAGAAAGAGAATTAAGGGAGTCTCGATAGGAGCTGAGAGAATCATAGGTGAATATAGCACATACCCTCGAACAGTTGCCAGATGAAATAAATAACAGGGATAATAACAATAATCACCATGATAGATACAGGAACAATAGTGGTGACAGGCATAGGAATAATGATGGTGACAGAAACATGGATAACGAAGGTCATAGGAACAAGAATAATGTGGGTTATAGACACAATGGTGATAGAAACTAGGGAGATAGGATTAATGGGGACAAGAACTAGGATGATAGACATAGGTACAGAGATGATGAGGGTGAGGCATCAGTTACCCACTGGGGGGCTTTATAGTTTACAACAGGTGATAGACCTGGTATACCCATTTTTGCTCCCAGGAACCAAGTTCATGAATAGGACCCCACACAGGCTGAGTTTCAGGAGGAGATTCTGAGGGATTGGAGAGCATCTAGTGCAGCGTTTAGGGCTGAGATGACCTTTACAAAGTACTCTAACATTAGGATAAGGAACAAACCTCACAAGTGAGGTAGACATCAAAACTAGGGGTTGCAGAAAAAAGTGAGCAAAATGACACTTCCCTACTTCGATGGATCGGGTAAGACCACCGCGAGAGCTTAGATCCAGAAATTGGATAGCTACTTGCAGATTAGTCCCATGCTAGATGAGGCCACCATTACCTATGCAGCTTTACACTTAGAGCAGACTATACATAAGTGGTGGAGTAACAGGAATGTTACACTGGGTCATGATTAGATTACTTCATATGTGGAGTTCACTGCTAGACTGATCGATAGGTTTGACAAAAAGGACCTAGAGTTATAGTTTAAGGAGTTAGCATAGTTGAGGCAGAGTGGATTAGTAGACCCCTATATATTACAGTTACAGGAGCTATCTATTATGGTCCTAGATATTTCAGAATGCATATTGGTCATTCTATTCATTGATGGATTATTAGACCCATTACATGGTTGGGTTAAGGGTTTTGACCCTGCTTCACTCTAGGAGGCCATGAAAAAGGTGCGAGATATGGAGTCATCAGTGTGGTGGAATAAATTTCAGTCTAAGGGCTTCCCACATAGGAGGGATAAGGAGAAGGAGAGGAGACCCTTCCATAGAGATGTTGAGTAGCATATAGACAGATCAAATAGGTTGACATATGAACAACTCAATGAATATAGGAGGAAAAAACTTTGCTTCCATTGCAAAGAACCATAGGATCCCTCACATAAGTGCCCCCACAAGGCTAAGGCCAAGTTGATTGAGTACTATTCGGCTAAGGAGTCACAATCAGAGGCATCCGATTCACATTCAGATTAGCCTTTAGACCATGAGGATAGTGGAGATGAGAGGGCATCATAGTACAGTGTTGGTAGTGGTGGTACTCTTTCCCAGCTTTCCAATTTTCAGAAGGTTGGTTCATTCAGGGTGCGTGGTGTACTTGGAGGTCAGCATATCATCACCCTCATAGATACATGAGCCACACATAACTTTATTGATGAGGGATTGGTAGCTCGACGGGGATTGAAGGTAGAGGAATTTGAAGGCTTCAAAGTGATGGTAGCTGACAGATTCCAAATGCAGTGTAACAGAAAAATATCAGGATTGAAGATCATCATGGGTGAGTATGAGGTGGTGGATAATTTTTATGTTGTTGGCATTGGGTATACAGATGTTGTTCTTGGCATGCATTGGATGAGCCAGTTAGGAGAATTCACCATGAATGTATAGAAGATGGAAATGAAATTTGAATTCAATGGAAAGAAAATATGCCTTAGAGGCTTGTCAGATGGTGGACCACAGGTAGTATCATTGAAGAGAATGGAGAGGTTATTGCGACATGATTAGGTAGAGTGGGCAGCAGAGTGCCTCATTATGCCAGAGTCCCCACCATAGCAGAAGGGCAATTATCATCCTAACATTTAGAAGCTCTTGTCCAAGCACAGCAAGGTGTTTGGAGATATACCACCAGGAGTGCCTCTAGATAGAGGCATAGAGCATGTAATTGAGTTAGAGGATGGGACTAAGCCGATCATGATTACCCCCTATCGGTATCCTAAGAGACTTAAGGATGAGATAGAGAAGACCACTAAGGAGTTGTTGGAGATGGGACACATTCGGTCCAATAAGAGTCCCTTCACTTCTGCAGTGGTCTTAGTGAAAAAGAAGGATGGTACGATCATAATGTGCATTGATTACAGGGCACTGAATAAGAAAACCATCAAAAACAAGTATCCTATACCCTGCATAGATGAGTTAATTGATGAACTTCATGGGGCTTGCTATTTCTCTAAGATAGATCTTAGATCAGGGTACCATCAGATTCGTATGAGGGTAGAGGATGTAGAGAAGACTACTTTCAGGTGTCATTATGACCACTTTGAATTTTAGGTGATGTCTTTTGGGTTAACCAATGCACCTGCTACCTTCCATACTTGTATGAATTAGATTTTCGAACAACAACTTTGGAAGTTTGTATTAATCTTTTTCGATGATATACTGATTTTCAGCAGGAGTTGGGATGAGCAGTTGAGACATCTGGAGGAGGTGTTGAGTATTTTGGAGAGTGATTCCCTCTATGACAAGGAGTCCAAATGTGACTTCGGCATGACTGAGTTGCTTTACCTAGGCCACATTATCAGTGCAGATGGTGTCAGGGTAGACCCAGAAAAAATTAAGGCAATTGTAGATTGGCCCCCACCTACAAACCTCACACAGCTTAAGGGGTTCTTTGGACTTTGTGGTTTTTACAGGAGGTTTGTAAAAGGCTTTTCACATACAGTTGCACCATTGATAGATTTTACAAAGAAGGGAGCCTTTGTGTGGTCTGATTCAACTCAGTAGTGCTTTGATCATTTCAAGCACTTAATGTCTACTTGCCCTGTGCTTGCGATTCCTGATTTCACCAAACCATTCAAGTTGCAATTTAATGCTTCTAGAGAGGTAATAGGGGTAGTGCATATGCAGGAGAAGCACCTGATAGCATTTGAGAGCAGGAAACTTTGGGCTTTTGAGAGGAGTTACTCGGTGTATGATCGAGAAATGTTGGCCACAATGCATGCATTGGCCAAGTTCAGGCCTTATCTGGTTGGAGGCAAATTCATAATCAAAACAGATCATAATAGAATCAAATGTTTTATGAACTAGAAGGATCTAAATGATAGATAGTAGAAGTGGGTGAGCAGGTTACAGGCATATGATTTTGGCATTGAGTATGTCAAGGGCAAGAGGAACATAGTTACAGATGCCTTATCACATCGTCCTCACTTGTGCTTAGTTGGGGAGATCTCTGTTGATTGAAGGGGGATAATTATAGTAGAGTATGCTAAGGACTCTTGGGCAGTAGGACTCATTGAGGGCACTAATAAGGATGAGAGATGTTCTGTGGTGAATGACTTGATTATATACAAAGACAGAATATTCTTTGTGCCTTATTCACAGTTTAAACATAAGGTAATAAAAACTTTCCATGATACACCAATGGATGGCCATCCTGGATTCTTCAAGACATATAAATAGATTTGGGAAAGGTTCACATGGAATGGGCTAAAGGATGAAGTGCAGAAGTATCTTCGTGAGTGTCCCATTTTCTAGCAAAATAAGCATGAGCATATCTTTCCAGTAGGTTTACTATAGCCATTACCTATTCCCAATCAGAAATGGGAATGTATCTCCATGGACTTCATCACAGGGTTGCTAAAGGTTCAGGGGAAGGACTATATTTATGTGGTAGTCGATAGACTTACCAAATTTTCACACTTATTCTCCATTTTAGCAACCTTTACAGCTACTTAGGTGGCTGATTTATTTTTTAGGGAGATATTTCGACTTCATGGTGTACCCAAGAGTATAGTTAGTGACATGGACAACAAGTTCTCGAGTTTATTTTGATAGGAGTTATTCAGACTGTATGGTACAGAGTTGACTCCTAGAACCAGCTACCACCCACAGATAGATGGCCAAACAGAGGTGGTGAACAAATGGTTAGAGGGGTACCTATGCAATTATATTTCGGGGCAGCAGAAAGCTTGGATTAGATGGTTGCACTTAGGGGAGTATTGTTACAACCACCCATCACATGTCTATTTAGATGATTCCTTTCAGGGTACTATATGGTTATGATGCCCCATGCTTTACAAATCTCTTGCTTGATGATAGTCAGGTGCCTAAGGCAAAGGATCTTTTGCAGGACAACCAGGATGTTTTAAGGGAACTCAAAGAGAATATACAGTAGGCACAGAATCAGCAAAAGTTGTATGTTGATTAGCACCGAGTGAAGAGGAGTTTTGAGGTTGGAGACATGGTGTATTTGAGGCTCCAACCCTACAGGGAGTCCACTCTCAAGAAGAGTAGAGCAGAGAAATTGAAACCCAGATTTTATGGTCCATTCAAGATTATCAGAAGAGTGGGTAAAGTGCACAATGTATTTCATGTTTCCAGGTTGAAGAAAGCTCTTGGCCACAACATAATTCCTTTAGCTGAACGTCCACCATTGGATGAGGAGGGGAAGTTGATCCTAGTACCTAAGGCTATCATTGACACCTGGGAGAGAGACTTGAGGAAAAGGATTATCAAAGAGTACTTGGTCAAGTGGAAGAATTTACCAGTGGATGATGCCACATGGGAGGGTGAGCAGATATTGCAACATCCCGAGTTGAGGTTGCTTGAGGACAAGCAATCTTAGGAAGGCCAGACTATAACATCCCCCATCTAGCTCATTGCACCAATGGACCAAGCTTAGCCTATAATTTGATTTCCATAGGCTAATGGAGGTGTTTAGGAAGTCATTCCAAGGACATACTATTTATAGTAAGTCAAGAGCCGACCAGTTGCTATTTTTGGCAGGACTGTTGTGAATGGTCCATGACACATAACTCATGGTTTCAAGTTGTCTAGAGCACTAATGGGCACATTATAAGTTAAATTAAAGATTTAACTTATGATATATTATTAGACATAATATAATTTTAAGTTATCTTATAAAGTCACTTTATAAATTTAAGTTATAACTTAAAAGTGACATGCCTAGGAGTGGATGCCCTCATGGAGAGAAAAGGGGTCAATTTATAATTTAAAAATAATAAAAAAACTCTCTCATCTTGGGCATTGGGAAAGAGAGGAAACAAAAGGGGCAAAAGTAACTTTATTTGGTTATGTGAAGATTATTGGATTTTGTCTCACTTGTGAGTTTGTTGTGCTTTGGCATTGATCTTGGCTCTAGGGTTTTGTTATTGACAGTGTTGGGATGAAAACCCCTTCATTGATCCCTTTCCTCATGCATGGAAGATCATATTAGGAGAGGATATAAGAGGCTTCATCTAGGAGTCTCATTTGTGCATTCAGGAAATACATTTCAGAGTTGTTTCGAGCATGAAATGGAGATATTCTAAGGAGTTTGATATTTCAGCCATTAGAGGAGTTTAGTGGGGCAGAAATACTGATATTTATGATTGAGTTTTGCTGTTGCAGAGTTGTTTTATGATGGGCATACCTCTCTATTGCAGGTCGTACAGTCTAGGAGGTCATACTCTTCATTTGGGGCAGATTTAACAATTGTTTGAGGACTTGACTGGCTAGAGATTGGTCGCCATTGAGAAGGGATGTTTGTTGTTCCAGTTCAGAGACATTTCAGGCTGTGAGGAGTGTAGTTGTTGCTGATATATATAGCCATAGAGGCCGTACCATCCTAGAAGGACATGGGTGTTGGAGTTGGCAATTTATCAATCAATTTGTGGCATCTATATCTTTAAATCTTGGTGTCTAGAGCAATATTACTTGCTGCTATTCATTGTAATACCATTCTTCTTCATTTCACAGAGTTGTGACCATTTTATTGTGGCTTTGTTGTTGGTCCGTCTATAGCATCCTGACAAAATTGTAAATCTTGATCTAGGTATGTTACCATAATTCATATCTTAGGTAAATATAATCTGGGTAATTGTTATTTTGTTGATATCTCTTCTAGTTTTTCTAACTTTTCAATATATTGTTTATATTCTATGTATTTCATGCAATATCAATACATGCAATGAAAACCTAAACCCAAAACCGTCAGAAAGACACAAAACCACATACAGAGCAAACATATACTAAGGGTGGATGTTACAACAATATATTTAAACATTTAATTACATGACAAACTAGGGTGGAAAATTTTAGTAATATGATCATAGATACTAAATGATAATAGTACCAATTACATTGATGAATAATAATATTAAAATATTTAGGATGATTACAAAGTAATATGCATTTGCATATAACTTCTTAGAACATCTTTACAGAATATTACCTAAAATCAATAACTAACACAAAACTAATTAAATATTTGAATTACTAATACAAAGTCACTACACTGACTCTATTACAAAATATGAACTTTAATTTCTAGACATTTTCAACACATTTTGTCTTCTATTTTAGTGTCTCTCAATGATCCCTAAGATATCTTGGCATATTTCATCTCCTCCTTATCTGATAATTTTGAGGTTGATTGACATTCTCTTCTCCATTTTCAACTACACAAAATATCACTCCTATCCAATAATTTTTTTATTTGCTGGAAGACTCTATCAATAGTGGCCTAATATAAAGGATTAGGAAAAAAATGGTCTTATATAATAGAAAATCATAGGTATTTAGATAGTTGGAGATCTCACAATTTTTTTTAAATTTAGAAAATAAAGAAGAGAAACAATCTATTAAAAGTACGGTGGTTAAACCAAAAGATATAATACACAAATAGAAAATAATTAAAAGACAAAGATGATATACCTACATTATTATTGTTAACCTGATTATTTTGGATGTAAAAAGAAATAATCACCAATTAATATTGAATTAGCTAAGCATTGCTTTGAATAGAATGTTGCAGTAATACCCTAATTTTGCAAAGAATCATCTTTTTCTTTTGTATAAACACGAACAATCACAACAGAAACAGTATAAAGATATGACATGAATAAGCTAATAGTAGGTATGAAGTATATTTTAACCTCCTACTAACTAAACCCTTCAACCTATTTGGGTTCGCCAAATCCAATTTATTTGCCATTCGATACCTTTGCAACTGTTTAGAATGTCCATTCCTTTTTGGATCCTTTTTCATTGTATATAGAATGGTAGTGTTTATTTATCTATTCAAGTAACTAGTAATCCTAATAAAATTTTATTCCAAAAAGTTTAAAGGATAAGTGTTTTAGAATCAATACACTAATTATTTATTATAAAACATTGTCCCACACATAAACATTAATTCCAATAAACCAACTCTATCTATTTTCAAGTTCAACACACTGACCATATTTATAAATTTGGTCCCACACATAAACATTAAGTCTAATACACCAACTCTTTATGAGAAACAATTTTATTCTTCATAATAAATAGGATTCTCAAATTCCTGAATAAAAATTGTCACAATTCTATATCTAGAAAGTTACCTTCCTTAATAGGAAATGTCAAAAAGAACATAGGACATTACATGATTGGCATAGTTTAATAGGAGAGTTGATGATGAGAAGAGACTTGTAGAAGGAAATATTATTGGCCCAATAAATTAAGAGTATTGGAAACATTTAGCTTTTATGAGCCACATTCCTATGGGGCAAGCAACTTTTGAAAATGTAGTGTGTGTGATGATCCAAAGTTATAATCATCACATCTGTTGGCTAGCTAGTTTTTAATATAAGGGTTTAAGTATTTTGTATTAAGTAAATTTAGGTTAATTAAACAAATTTATATATAAATATAACTAATTAAACTAGTTAAAGTTAATTATTGTTATAAATATATGATAATGAAACTAAATAAAATTAAAAGTGATATATAATTATATTTTGATGATGAAGATGTGTTATAATAGATGTTATACAAGGAATTATCAATATTTTAGATATATATTTTATAAGCATTTGGACGAAGACCAAAAAATTTAAAAATTGGTTGTCAATTATTTTCAATCACTTATACAATATGAAACTTGATTTCTATGACCACAAACCTGATTTTATTTGTTGATCTAAACTTGTGTTGCATGGATTTGATGTGATAACATGTAAACTATTGAATCCTTCTCACACTAATCTAGGATATGTGAATACTTGAAAGGATTCATGCTCCCTTAGATTAGATCCATGGATGGATTAGCTTTAAGGCTAAGAGTGTAGATTTAAAGATAGTAGGCAAGCATGCAACATACTTGAGATGATATCACAAATAAACAAATACAAAATAGATCATCCTTCAAGCTAGCTTTATGGCTAAGAGTCTAGATTTAATGTTAGTAGGCAAGCATGCAACATACTTAGATGATATCAAAAATAAAGAAATACAAAATAGATCATCCTTTCAGCTCTTATATCTACATGTTCTTCTCACATTGCTTGGTGTTCTCGAACATGATTTCAAATGAATAAATTAGTGTCCTCAAATAAAACAACTTTGGACAGAAATCACATAGTGTGTGCTTGGTCATCTCATAATAGATAGTGTAATGGTTAGAAAGGGGGAATTCAAATTTTAAAATTTGAAAGTTCTGGGATAAAATTTGTGACTTCAGAACTAATTTGGCTCACGTTCCCACCCATGAATCGAATTAGTTATATTTGTATGTAAATTTTTTCATTAACCTATATTTATTTAATACAAAATATTTAAACACTTATAATAAAAACTACCTAACCAACACATTTATGTGGGACCAGATTTTATAGTAAATAATCCATGTGTTGAACTTGAAAATTGCTAGTGTTGGTATATTGGAATTAATGTTTACATGTGGGACTAGGTTTTATAATAAGTAATATGTGTATTGACTCTAAAATACTTAATGTTTAAATTCATTGGAATAAAATTTTATCATGAGTATTAGTTACTTGAAGAGCTATATAAACATTACTATTCTATATTCCCTTCAAGCTAACAATCTCCTCTCCAATTAATTGTTTCTCTCAATACACTATCCAATCAATTACTTGGCCCAAAACAGTGAAAAATGATTCAGAAAGGAAAGGATATGATAGATAGTTGCAAAGGTCTCCAATGGCAGATAAATCAGATTTTGCTAACCCAAATTGATTGATGGTTTCATTTAGTAGCAGGTTAATATATACTTCATACCTCATATTAGCTGATTCATGTCATGTCTTTGTACCTATTTCTTTCTAATTCTCTATTTTTATAGATAACAAGAAGACAATTCTTTGCAAAATTGGGGTATTATTGCAATATTCTATTCAAAACAAGGCTTAGGTAATTCAATATCAATTCCTGATTATTTCCTTTTACAGCCAAGACAATCAAGTTAACAATATTAATGCAGGTATATCATCTTCCTCTTTTAATTTTTTTTGACTTGTTTGTTATATCTTTTGGTTTGGCCACCATATTTTTAATAGACTATTTCTCTACTTTATTTTCTAAATGTAATAAAAGTGTGAGATCTCCCACTATTGAAATAGTTTTCTCTTTACATAAGACAAGTTTTTTCTTAATCCTGCATATTATGCCACTATTGACAGAGTCAGTTAACAAATTAAAAAAAATATTGAATAGAAGTGATATTTGTGTAGATGAAAATGGAGGAGTGGAGAATGTCAATCAACCTCCCCAATATCAAATAAGGAAGAGAGGTGACATGCCCAAATCTCTTAAGTGGTTTCTATGTGGCTTCTAAGTTGACTAAGTTTGATTAAGTGGATATGTTGATGGGGAGGAGGTCCCCCTTGTGACCTCTGGCTTACGAATAAAAAAAAAACTTAAGCACTTTTGAAAACTCTTTGACATTTATTTTTTCAAATTCTAATCACTATTAGCAACCAAGACCTGAATGGAAACCAGCATGTTGAGTTGTAGCTTAGATCAGATAACGTATTTATTATTATGATCATAATAAATATGAATATATAAGTAATATTGAATATTACTTATATATTCATCTACAAAATAAAAGAAAGTAATAAATTAAGTCTGCAATACAAATATCCAACATTCAGAAGTTATCCAAGTTAGAGATCAAAAGTTTGATTTGAATTTACATGGTATCAGAGCCAAGTTAAGCAGAATCGAGGCAGAAAATCAAACTTGAGAAATTCAGATTTAATACATCTCATTTCTCAAATGGCAGTAGCAATCCAAATCGAAGACAGATTGGAAGGAGGAAATAACTTCTCATCATGGAAATTTAGAATTATGATGATACTAAAAGAAAATAAAGTTGATTCATTTGTGAGAGAAAACAAAACGAAACCAGAGAATGATCCTGATAAAATGACATGGATTGAAGGAAATGACAAAGCCATGAAAATCATAGTTGATGGAGTTAGAGATCATATCGTGCCGATTCTGACAAAACATGAGACTGCATATCATATGTTTAAGTCACTTGAAAGTAATTATGAAATTAATAACTCCAGTAGAACCTTAGCCCTAAAGAGAGAAATAAATCATATAAGTATGAACAAAGGAGAATCTATCAATGCATACTTTATGAGAATATCTGCACTAAGGGATCAACTATCAACACTTGGGTACCAAATTGAAAGCAAGGAACTAACACTTATTGCCCTAGACGGTCTTCCAAATTCATGGGAGACATTTGTTCAAGGCATTAGTGCAAGGTCTAAATTTCCAAAATTTGAATGCCTAAGATTAGACTGTCTTCAAGAAGAATCTAGACAGACAAAGAAAGGGTCAAAACAGAAAAATATAGATGAAGATATTCATGTTCTAAATACAAACTCTCACAAGAAAGAGAAGAAGAAACACTTCAAGAAGAGGAAAAATCATCATGGGAAAGGTTCATTCAAGAAAGACATTTCTCGCATCTAATGTTTCAGATGCGAACAATATGGACACTATGCACTTAGATGTCCTGACAGAACCAAGCAACAAGCATCTTATGCCAAAATAAAGGAGCATGAATCCGAGAAATATGTATTCTACTCTGCACTTTCAAACCAAGTAACAAATAAATCCAACACCTGGGTCATAGATAGCGGTTCATCAAGACACATCACAGGGTTCAGGGAACTACTAGACACCATGGTAGAAGAGACTAATGAAGAAGTAACAATTGGAGATAACTCTGTACATCCAGTCAAGGGTGTTGGCACATGCACCCTCAAATTAAAGACTGGCATCTCCATCCAACTTACTGGAGTATTGTTTGTCCCAGGCATCAAAAGAAATCTAGTCTCCATATCTGCACTTGAAGATAATGGATATAGGGTGACCTTTATGGATAGAAAAGTATTGGCATGGCCAAAGAATTCTCCTATTAAGAAAGCCAAAACCATAGGTCATAGGCAAGGGTACTTGTACGAGTTATGTACGGAACTAAATCTAGCCCTAATTCATGAAATTGTAGACTCTAATGAAATATGGCATAGAAGACTAGGACACCTAAATTTCCATGCCCTATCTTCCATGTAAAGACTAGTTACAGGGTTGCCTAAACTCAAACAATGTAATTCAGGGGTATGCAAGGGGTGTGCCTTAAGAAAAAATACAAAGGGGTCCTTTCAAAATAGTTCTAGCAAAACAAATAAAGTATTAGAACTAGTCCACTCAGATTTATGTGGACCCATGTCTATACCCTCCTTAGGTGGGTTTCTATACTATGTAATCTTCGTTGACGACTTCTCCAGAAAGACATGGATCTATTTTCTTAAATGTAAAGAATCACAGGAAATCCTTAAAAGATTTAAGGAATTCAAATCCATTATTGAAAACTCTTCCAACAGAAAAATCAAAACCTTAAGAATAGATAATGGAAGTGAATACACTTCATACATTTTTAAAGACTTTTGTAAAAACACTGGGATTAAGAGGGAGTTCACTGTACCTTATAATTCTCAACAAAATGGAGTTGCAGAAAGGAAAAATAGAACCATTGTAGAAGCTGCTAGGGCTATGTTACTTGATTAGAATATAGACACTTCACTTTGGGAAGAAGCATCTAGTACTGCTGGCTATATACAGAACATATGTCCTCACTCTCATATTGATGACAAAAATCTTGAAGAAGCCTTCACTGGCACAAAACCAGACATTAGTCATTTAAGGATATTTGGTTGTCCTATTTACATTCATGTGCCCAAAGAGAAAAGAACTAAACTAGAACCTTCTAGAAAAAAAAGGCATCTTTGTAGGCTATAGTGAAACATCAAAAGCTTATAGAATATATATACCTGGTCAAAGACAGATTGAACTAAGCAGAGATGTGATTTTTGAGGAAGACATAGCTTTCAAAAGAGCTAGAAATTATATTGAGTCAGAAATCCAAACTTCCAACTCAGGCATAGAAGAGGATCCTACACCAAAGTTTCAGAGGGAGTATCCTGAGGAAGATGTAAACCATGAACAAATCACATCACTAGAAAATCCCAAGAAAAGACCACTCTGGGCCACCAAAACAATGGAAGAAGCTAAAAATTATGCCACTCCATCAGGGACTTTTAGGGAAAGCACAAGACCTAAGAGATTCTCTAGTTATGTAGCTTTAATGAGTGAATTCATTAAATCAGAACCTTCTAGTGCTATAGAAGCTCTTAAGCACCAAGTATGGAAGGATGCCATGACAGAGGAGTATTAATCCATCCTGAAGAATGATGTGTGGGATATAGTACCTAGACCAAAAGGGAAATCTGTTGTTTCTTCAAAATGGCTATTTAAAATCAAACATGCTGTAGATGGCAGTATAGGGAAATACAAAGCAAGATTTGTAGCCAAAGGATTTTCACAAAAGGAAGGAATTGATTACGACGAAACCTTCGCTCCAGTTGCTCAATATACATCAGTCAAGGCAGTTCTAGCTATTGTAACAGCCAAAGAGTGGAAAGTCCATCAAATGGATGTAAAAATTGCTTTCTTAAATGGAACCATTGAAGAAGAGGTTTACTTAGAGCAACCCGAAGGATTTGAGGTTCACAATGCAAGATCCCATGTATGTAAATTAAAGAAATCTCTATATGGACTTAAATAGACCCCCAGAGCCTGGTATGAAAGAATTGACAGTTACCTCTTGAGATTAGGCTTCTCAAAGAATGATGCAGATCCAAATCTCTACTTCAAATAAAGCAAAGGTGATATGTTAATATTGATATTATATGTTGATGATCAATTGATTATAGGAGAAGATCACCTTATTGATCAATGTAAGAAAGATCTAGCTTCAGAATTTGACATGAAGGACTTAGGTCTATTACACTACTTCTTTGGACTGGAAGTATGGCAGAAATCAGATTGTATTATTCTAAACCAAGGGAAGTACACAATTGATATATTAAAAAGGTTTGGTATGATGGAATGTAGACCTATGTCTTCCCCCATGGAAACAAATCTTCATAAATTGAAGGAAGCAGCAGCAGATTCTCCATTGGCAGATCCCACTCTTTACAGACAAATAATTGGATCCTTGATGTATTTGGTCAATACCAGACCTAATATCTGCTATGCTGTAAATGCCTTAAGTCAGTTTATGTGTGAGCCCAAGGAGATACATCTTGTGGCTGTGAAGCATATAATGAGATACCTTCAAGGTACTCTAAATTATGGCTTAAAATATGAAAAGGTTGACTTAGATCTACATGGATTCACATATTCAGATTGGGTTGGAAGTGTAACTGATCGGAAGAGCACCTCCAAATGTTGTTTTAGTTTAGGGTCAGCAATGATATCGTGGATCAGTAGAAAATAGTCTTCAGTTGCTCAGAGTTCTACAGAAGCTGAATATATTGCAGCTTCTATGGCTACTAGAGAGGTAGTATGGCTTAGAAAACTGCTTGTAGGATTATTTAGTAAACCTCTGAAACCAACTATCATCCACTATGACAATCAAAGTTGTATTAAGCTATCTGTGAATCCAGTATTCCATGATAGATCCAAACATATTGAGATTCCTCATCACTATGTGCGTGATATGGTGGAAAGGAATGTGATTTAGTTGGAGTATATCAGTACAGGAGATCAAACTACAGATATTCTTACCAAACCACTCCTCAAGGTGAAAGTTGAATACTTTAGGAAAAATCTTGGTATGATTGAAATGTAAGATTCTAATTGATTTTTACTAATATATTAAAGAAGTTTAATGTGTAAACTTCTTGTGTCATATGTGTGACTCTATGACATTATGGGCCTACCCATCCTGTGTTTATTTCTAAAAAATGATGATTTTTTGGATAATCTACACTTGTACCTAACATTATAAGGTGACGATCTTATAATGTTCATTAGACTAATATCATGTGACTTGATATTTGTATGAATCATGGAGTTATCATGATTAAGTTATGGTAGACATTATGTGACTTAATGTTAGGGCACATACCATAACTAGGATATATAAGGAGAATGTAATGTTCTCGAGTATAGTATATCCTTTAGTATCACGAGGTAGGTGATGCTACATATCACGAGATAGGTGATACTACATATCATGAGTTATGTGATATTAAATTACTTTGAGTAATTCATTTCAAATAAGATAATTGATAATCACAGAGATTATTGTGATATTGTTATCTTCTCGAGCTAAGAGGGAGTGTTGAGTTGTTTGTAGCTTTGATCAAATAACGTATTTATTATGATCATAATAAATATGAATATACAAGTAATATTAAATATTACTTATATATTCATACTTAATATATAAGGTATGTTAAAATAAATATAGCATGATCGAATGATATATTACCAAAGTATAAACACCAATTAAAATTCAAACGGTGATTAGTAATTGCTAAAGAAATGGAAAGGTGACGAAGTCACACTTGTGATAGGCGTGACTCCTTGAGGAGTCACGTCTATCACAGATGTGACTCCTACCGTCACTCATATATATATCAACATCTTTGCCCTGCAATACCATGAAACACACACAGAAATCAGAAGTGTATGAGAAGTGGAAATTGCATCTACAAAATAAAAGAAAGTAATAAATTAAGTCTGCAATACAAATATCCAACATTCAGAAGTTATCCAAGTGAGAGATCATAAGTTCGATTTGAATTTACATAGTATTTGGGATATAGATCTTAAGTGTCTTGGTATTTGCAAACTTGGCCATAATTATGCCCATGGGTTGGTTCATGGTGCCTTTCTAATAGAATACAACCATGAGATGAGATGGCTGAAACTGTAGATTAGAAAATCACGTATATGTAGTTATTACTTTTTATGTATGAATAAAATACAATCATGAGATAAGATGGCTGAAATAGTAGAATAGAAAATGTCATACATGTAGTTGTTACTTTTTATGTATGCATTAGTTCCATGTATTAAATCACTAGGCAATTATAACTAAAGAGGTGCTCCCTAAAAAACAAACACCTTATATTACTAACGAAAATGGACATATAATTACAAGAATAATGCACATATTCCCACTAAAAAATAATTGAACAATGATTTATCCATTTGAGAATTTCCCTAATCCACGATTGTATGGATTTTCTTCTTGATTTCAGTTCATCAGACAAATGGGTAAATAAAACGTAGACAACACATGCATGGAAATGAATTCACTCTCATTTTTACCACAACGCGTCGAAAAGTCTAACTAGGTTTGAGTACCATAAGTCACCTCAGTGAATTATTAAATGTAATACGCCCTTGTCTAGCATGTTATCTAGCTCGAGCGTCACTAATGAAAACAGGAAAAGAATAAAAATACCAGCTAAATGATAACTTCAAAGTTCAAAATGAACAAAGGATTTCTGGGAACTCGCACATCTGTACAGTGGGGATGGGTCTGTGAAAAGAAAACTGATATAATTGCAGACAAGACGTAAATGATAGACAGTGACAACAATTTCAAATCCTCATTGTCATGCTGGACCATTGCTGGCCTCCTACATTCCCCTACTTTTATGTAGTGTGGATTGAATTTTGTTTATGTTAAATTGAGCTAGTTGATTTTTTTTCTTAAGAAAACAAATCATTCTGTGAGGGAAAAAAATGTAATTGTTGATTCAAATCATGATAAAAAAATACAGAAGAAAAATAATGATTATAAGAATCAGAAACCAAGTGAAGAACTAAAGTCAACCAATCCAATTTAGCAAAAGCAATATTCAATCTACACACTACATAAAAATAGGGGGAATATAGGAGGCCAGCAACCAATTGAATGCAAAAGGAAAATTCAATCCACATGCTACATAAAAGTAATTGAATGCAATTCATGATAAAAACAGATACAAAAGAAAAAAAATTATTACAAGATTCAGAAACCAATAGGGGGAATATAGGAGGCCAGCAACCAATTGAATGCAAAAGAAAAATTCAATCCACATACTACATAAAAGTAATTGAATGCAATTCATGATAAAAATAAATACAAAAGAAAAAAAAAATAATTACAAGATTCAGAAACCATGTATAGAACTGTCCCAAATTGATTAAGTTTTAGTTGATAGGGAGAAATAGGTTGCTAATGAACTGCTCTTCATCAAAATTAATCTAAAAACCTGATTGTAAGTATGTTGCCAAGGATCTAAAGCAAAAGTATGAAACATGAGCACTCAACAAGTTTCATTGTGCAATCCATATTCATCTATTTAAGGTCTCATTATGTGAACAGCTCATCCCTTTCTTAACATGACAGAGGACAAACTCCTGGACTTGGAAGAAAAAAGAACTGATTTACGGAACAATATTGGGCCTACCAAGAAAGAAATCCATGTTCTAACTACCCATTTGAAGAGGACTACCTACTCCATCAACCCATTCATACCACTTGATCATCATACCTTGCAACAAGCCCTTATCTATATTGGAAACGATTCTTTAACCTGTTTTATAGCCACTTAGATTTACAGAACCCAAATTTGAAACTTTTGAAGTAAAAATGATGGCACCACTCCCCAGTGACACCTTGTTTCTCCCCTGCTCCAGGTACTTTCTGATGCAGAGTAGAGGATGGATTCAGTATGGAATGCACTGTTGATTTGACTGATCCTACATGGTATGGACTGTCCTCTTACTCTCATACCCGTTTTCAAGGCTTGGAAAGGTAACCCAATATGTTTTGAATGCATGGGACACTTACCCAATCTCTCAAGGCAATTTAGATCTTCTTAAAAATGACTAATTTACCCCTCTCAAAGACAAACCAAAAGGATTCTCAGGGTCCACCAAGTTGACTATCCCAACATGACAAGTTGTCTCTTCAAGTAGAGCATGGCTGCCAAAGGATGGAAAATGCACAAATGAAAGAAAATGGCTTAACCAACCTAATCCACTCCTATTACACCTTGAGTCACTTTTTCTTGGTAGACTGAAACCACTAGAGACCCCCAAGAACTTTGACTCTATAACCTTTTAGGTGTTCCTTTGCAACAGTCCTATATTGCTACTAGCCCTAGAAATGAGGTTTTTGGAGCATAAATTGAAGGATCCATGAGATACCCATGAACAAGCTAGGTTTTTGGATACCCATCCGGGAGTTACACAACATATCAAACATGCAATAGGGGGTACTATTGATGTTTGTTTTTTGACAAGTCAACAATTAGAGTGTAATACAGAGTATCTAACCCTCTCTTGAGCAAAGCCTCTCGAATGCTAAATGAGGTGATCAAACAAGATGACTCCAAGGTTCCTTTCTTTTGATTTTGTAAGAGATTAGTTCAGTGACTAAGTATGATTATGCTAGTAAACACAAAGGGACTTACACAATTGTTCAATAAGTTGTTGATTCAATGAAGGAGAAGATAAACACTCGAGTATCTAAATGCTACAGTTTATGACTTATGATGTTACGATGAAGTACTAAATCTTAATTCTAACCAAATTGATAAAAAAGAATAAAAGATGAAAGGGTTCAGTGATGCTAATCTAATCCTAGATGCAAGGATAATTACTGCTCAGGTGAAATCAAACCAAATCTTGCTTTGCCAAGTTAGACAACTACACAAGATTGATGCAATCTTCTATGGTTATACAGGATATTTAAATCATTTATGCTCATGAAATATTCAACGAACATAAAGATCACATTTAAGCTCAATTTTGTTCAGACCAACCATGCACTGCAATTTGCAAGCCACAAACTACAAATGGTGTGAACACAAAGATTTCACCACAAACAATAAAGAAGCCTTCCACCAACTAACATAAACTTAAAGAAAACTTAATCTAACTTAATATTCGTTTGAAGAAACCCAAACCATGCAACACTTAGAAACAAATATAGAGTCACCAAAACAATGAGTCTTATATTATTTCAGAAAGCTCTTGCAACAATTCCAGAGTCTTCAACCGTACAAATGAGAGCAACAAGAGCCCTTTTATAGACTTCAAAATGAAAGAAGGGTCAAGATCGATCGGCCAAGCTAGCAGACCAGATCATGCCACATCACAAGTAGTTATAATAAACTCTTATTTTATTAAATGAAAGAGACTATCTTTAATAAATGAAAGAGGCTATGAAGGAGGGAACAAAGGCATGCTTCCCAAGAAGATAGGAATGACACATCATCAGCTTATGAGGAGTCTCCATGTGAGTATCCATCACTAGAAGCTTGACATTCAATGAATCTGGACACTATCTACTTAACATCATCCATAGGTACACTTGGTGCATTCTGAATGGTTCCTTCAGCTTCAAGTACCTGATCTGAATAAAGGCCAAGTGTCTTCTCCCAATCAGTCACCCTTGCTTTGTTGGCGCCAAGGTGGACAGCAAGTGAAAAAATACTATCAAGCCTTTCATCAAAAACATCATCTTCTTGGAAGTAGAAAGCTTGGACTTGTTCTTTCATGTTATCAAGAGTCATCTCTCCAAATAGATTACATATCTTCATCAGGGAGGCATGTACTCCATCTTGAATCCTTTGAAGTACACTCCTTACTCTTGACATATCTGTTGCTATCTTATCTAGTAACTATCCTTTGATGTGAAAGCCATAATACCAAGAAGAAAAGTCATATGTCTTGCTTTCCCCAATCACTTCAGCATGTATTAATTCATCAACTGAAGTCTCCATCAAGCTCTTTAAGTGTGGAATGTATTGTTCCTTGATGTCTTTGAATTCAGCACAAACTGTCATCAATGCAAGTACCCTTCCTTTGAGATTATCAATCTTATCACACACTTGTATGATATTTTCTAGGTGTTTATAGGTAGCTTCCTTTGATCTTTTCATCCAATCCCTCATTCTGTGAGATGAAGACTTCAACTCCTCTAGATGTATAACAGTTTCTAGAGGAAGAAGAGATGGAAGTGTAGAAATCATGTCCTGTTGATGAATAGGGTGAACCAAGTGCTGAATATACTACTCTAAGGCATGACACCTTTGCTCAGCTTTAATTCTACCTTTTATTTCTTGTCTTATGATAGCTCAAGCATTATCAATTGAATCTTGAAGTTCTTCCTCTACCTGTGCTCCTGTGAATGGACCTAAATTGATTGTATTGATGTCATAATCATCAAGTGTTACATCTTCTATATTCTTCTCAAGCCTTGGAATTGCTACATGAACTTTCCTTACACTTGTTTCATCTTTAGTAATCTTTGAAAGAACAGTTGCCTTCTTCTTTGGTTTCTCATTAGACATATCTAGAAGTAACTCATCAACTAGAAGAGGAGGATATTTCTCAACTTCATAATTTTCCCTGATTCTTTCCTGTAGCCACTCTGGCAGTGATTAAAGATCTTGTAACTGTTGTAATTACTTTCCTTGTGCAGGCAATGACTCTTCTTCAGTTTCATCCTTGTCTTCGGTGTTAGCTTCATCAATGATCTCAGTATCATGTGGACTCGAAGGCACTTCTTCAACTAGAGCTTCTGGAACCGCATTCTCAACCTGTACCACCATATCTTGATTCAGTAGAGTATCACCTGGCTGTCTGGAGGAAGCCGTTTCAATACTTATCCTTTTCTTCTTCTTACTGGAGTCTCCTTGTGCAGTTTCAAGTTGTTTTCTTTTCTTTACTTGACCTGAATCTCTTTCATTTTCTCTGCTTTGTGAATCTTTACTAGGTGCATTGTGTTGTTCTTGCTGATCAACTTCTCCCATTTTAGTATAGGTGAGTTTCTTTCCCTCATCAAGCAAGGCTTGTACTTGTTCATTTATCTACTCTTCAGTAATAGCAATGATAGGCTTTATCAACCCCTCACCATCAATCCTTTCTCTATCAGCCCAGTTGACATCATAAGGCAAATTCTAGATCTTATTGTATTCATCACCCAGAAGAGCTCTTTCACCTTCTAATTGATCAAGAATCCTTAGTACCTTCGTAGCTCTTACTAAATCCCACCTCAACCTTGAACATTTTTGCATTCTAATATCATCATCATCTATAGCACTAGCCCAATGATCCTCAAGCTATTCAACATGTTGATAGAAAGAATAGGACTACTTAATGGCTCCATACGGATCAAAGTTCTCTCTTCTTGAATCATGCAGATATAGATGGTAGGCTTGAAGTTCAACCTTTGGATGTTCAACTGCTTGAAGTGATGGGCAAGAGTAATATCTGCCAAGCTGGAGAGGAAACTGGACTCCTGCCTTCTTTCTTGCCCTTTGCATCTTATGAAACTCTAGCAATTGTCTTGAAACTTCTAGCAACACCATCCTGTTCGAAGGATATCTAGGCAATCTGTATGGAAAGGATGTGAAACCCTGAATCCTGATATATGTAAACTTGTCATACTGAATATAGTACCTTCCATACTGCTTAATGAAATTTCTAGCAGCACCTGTTAATCTTCTATGCGGTTCACCTCTCAACTTTCTCACTATGTGCATGGTAAAGGCATCATTGAACCTTTTGTAATGATTGATGTTCTTAAGGTGGAGCTGAGGGTAACACTGATGTGAAAGAATTTATCCAGGTTTTGTACCTACTTCTCCTTTAGCTTTTAATCCTTTGTAAACTACATTTCTTGCCAAGATATAAACAAGATATGAAGTCATGAAGAAAGACTTTGTTTCATCAAACCTTTCAAACTGTTCATCAAGGCAATGACTTATAAGGCTAGCCCAGTCAACCATCTTGTTCTTTGTAAACACATGATCAAAATAGGTATACATCCATCCTTTGAAAGTAGATGATTGAGGCCTACCTATTACTCGATTTAGGAACATGAACAAGTAACTTATCTCTTGTTTGAAGTCTGCCTTGTGATATTTTGGATCTTCAGAACTATATATCTTGATTGATGGATCAGTCATCCACTTCTTTCTCACCTCTTGCATGTAGATCTTGGAGTTACCTTCAAAAACACTTTGAGCAGTTGTAGGACAAATAAATACTCCCTTCCGGCTTGGGATGTTGAAGATCTCTTGGATGGCTTCCCTTTGTAGATAGGCGAGAACAGTCTTGTCTTTGGCTATAATCTGTCTCTTCTCTTTATTGGTGCTGAACACACTCCAACACTAATTCAGTACTAGGCAATGTCAGTGGGAAGCATGCTGCTTGAACAATCCCGCTCTTTGCGATGGCCTTTATGTCTTCATTCCTTGTGATGGTGAGCAAGAAGTCTTTCACTTCATCTAGGTTGACATGTCCCATGTTGGTGTCTCCCACGTTTTTCCACTGCATTTCAAGTTTAGAATCGGGTATGTTGGATTTGGCATCCATCTTGATCATTACTTGCCTTTCTTTAGCCGTCATACCCATTTATCTATAAGACTAGACTTGAATAAGTGACTTGAAATAATAGATTTACCCTAATTTTTGATATAAAACTATGAAATTCTACAAAATTAAATAAATAAAGGCAATTTTATTAAGGAAAAGATGATTTAGAACATACCTTATTTCAATTTTCTGGCCTAGAAAAAGCAAATTTCTGGATTTTATAATAAAATAAGTCTTGAAAATGGCAAAATTAGAGGTAAAAGGTACTAAAATCAGTCCTCCAATATGTAGATTTGCCTTCAAAATCTATAAATTCCTTGAGAGAAAAAGAAAAAAAAATTGCTCCTTTTAGAAAATTCGCTGCCCCTTCAATATGCAATGTGAATTATGATTAAATGAGAAGGCAGTGCCCTTATTATATAGCCAATTTGCCTACATTAAATGCTGGCAGCTAGCTAGGAGGTCAGCCTATTTGACATTTAATACAAAGTCTTTTGAAAAATTTCAAAATCTTCTAAAGGCGCTAAAGGCAATAAGTCATATGGAGGGCGTCAAATGTGTTCTCTCTAGGCACCAATGTAAGTAAAAAAGAGCAAAAAGGGCGCCCAAGATTAGGAAGTTTCTTGTGATGCTTTGAAACATGTTTAGGCTCCTATCATCCTTATGATCCTTAGGCGCAATTTTGAAGGCCTTTACTCTTAAGTGCCAAAGATGATAACTTCTAACTTCTAGGGTGCCCAAAATGACAAACTTGCATGAGAAGAATGCCTTAAAATCTCTTTATGCCTAGGCACCAAAATGAGTTCAAATGAGAGGCCAAGTGTGCCTAGATGTTTCAAGGGAATGAACTCTTTACAAAGCACAATTTGATGATAACTTGAACATGTATAGGCGCCAAAATGTCTTGAAGGATTCGTGGAAGGGCGCCAAAGTGGGTGAGTTATATAAGGTGCCAAAAGATGCTTGAGAAGGCACCAAAGTGTCTTGCTCCAAACAAGGGCGCATTTATGACCAAAACCACTAGAAATGTGCCAAAGTGTCTTGGTATTTAGCTTGCTTCTTGGTATTTAAAGGCGTAATTTGAGATCTTTAAAACCTCACAGTTACTAGGCGCCTTTTAATGGCTAGACAAGAGGAATCTTGCGCCTAGCGTTGAATGAGGGTTTCTACAAAGCTAGGCACCCAAAATGACATTTTAAGGGTGGCAATGCACCTTAGCTCACTAAATGCTCATTCTTCTTCCAAGGCGCAATTGATGACCATAATCACTAGAAGTGGCACCAAAAGATGCTTGGGGTTTCAACTCTTCAAAGCGCTACCTTCTATGATTCCCAAACATGCACCCCAAGTTAAGGCACTCAAAATGATCATTTTAGTGACAAAGAGCACCCTTGTCTCCCACGCTCAATTTTAGTCCATCTAGGCACTGAATAAAGCCCAAACCTCCAATCTAAGGTTTTCTTACTTCTTGAAACAAATAACCCTCCGGGAGCCTCTATATTGGACCTGTTGGATTAGACAGACTCCAAGATGATAAAAAAAGTGGGGTCCCCATGCTGATGGGGTGATGTGTGATTTAGTCACAACAGGTACTTTGTAAAATATGCCTCCAAATATTACTGTTTCAGCTGGAATTAGGCCTAATTAGGCCTCCTCCACATAGCAAATGACTATGAAACTTGCTCTAAGCTTCTAAAACTCACTCTAGGGCATCAATCATGTTGTAAATGGTTTGAATACACTGTTTTCAGGATTCTTGGGTCAACCCAAGTTAACTGTTCTTCAAAACACTAATCTACCAATGTTAAAAATGCCTAATACATGATGATATTAGGCTCTAGCTGCTCCCACAGACCACCTTTACTAGTCCCCTGCATCTGCAACATAATAAACAAGCAAACATAACCTATTTAAGTCCATTCCACCTATTATAGGCTTATGATATAGGTGGAATGGAGTGAAAACTCATCACTTCCCTCAAAACCCTCAAAACTAGGGTTTTTGAGCAGTTTCAGGAAACCCGATTACAAAATCCTTCAAGAGTAATGAAAAACCCTCTAACCTAACTCAAATGAAAGCTAACATCATGCATTAGACGATTTCAGAGGTTTTTGCTCATGACAGTATAGTACGGTCCTGTACCAGGCGTTAGAACAGCAATAATACAGAAAAATGCAGAAAACTGATAAGGTTACTGTTATTTCTCTTCAAAAACTCCTTCTCATCTGCCTTGAGGTATTTTTTAGGCATGAGAAACATCCTTACAAACATAAATCCACGTTCACTTCCACTCCCACGAGCCATCATTAAGGCAAAAATCTGACTGTTTACCATAAAAAGCTGACTGTCCACAAATAGACTGTCCTAATTTTAAGCCCAACCTAAGACTCCACTACAATGTGATTTCAAAACATTAAGAGTAGTCTGAAAATTGACCTTTATTACAACGGTAATAGAATAAAACTCCTCCTAGGCTCATAATGAGCACAAAACCAAAATTTGCTAAGATAAAACTAAAATTTGCTATGGTGGGCTGTACACCACTTTCACAGCAGCTCACTGCTAATTCTTCGGCCCATGCCCAAGTCAACAATGATCGTAGCCAACTGAACTAGTCAATGTTCTTTGCTGAAAGTTATTTCTGCTCACAAGCTTCTCATCTTTCTGTTGCTGCAGGTGATTTGAAGATCAACCACCACACTCTACCTTGTAGCCGTTGATTAAAACCACACACACGAGCATACACATTTGCCAAATAAACTCATATCAACATACACCATTCAAGACACATGGAGCAATATTGCAAATAAGCATTTTCTATCTTTATTCATATTGAAAAAAATTGTAGAAATTTACAGTTGCTTACCTTTTAAAATACAGAAAATGAGAGAGGGCGGGGTCTCCCCGTGCCAATCTATTTTCAACCTGATTTGCTGCATATTCACATTCACCCATCAAAAAAATAAAATGTTTCCTCTGTGGTACTAGCTCCTCTATGCTCTTTTGTCTTTTTTACGTACACCTCTACCAAATCTTCCACATAACCTCCCTCCTTTTGTTCCTTCTTACCCCTCCCTCTCTCTGTGTTGTTGCGTACACATGCCCTCCAATATTTCTTTTCAAAGATCCACCTATATTCTATTTTTCTTTTTCTTCTTACTTCTTCTGGCACACTCTCCACATAGGACTGAACCAATTCCTCAGACCACACTTCTTACTATCTTTTACTCTATCTTCTTCCTTCTCTTCTACTTCTTACTATCTTTTACTCTATCTTCTTCCTTCTCTTCTACTACGAAACCTCCTATTTTAGCTTTCTTCCTTTCTTGCCCTCTTTTTTCTTTCTGCTACACTCACACACTACCCCAAAATCTCTAAAAATCTCACCTAAAACTTTTTTATGAGCTCCAAAATGGGTGCTTTTAATGTCTCACACCACAAACTTTGTGCCCCACAGCATGAGAGCAACTGTCATTGTGATACTTGATCAGCGGAAATGGATGGAGTCTTTCACGAATTCCACTTTCCATCCAATGTCGTGATGCAAACCAGAGAAGTTAACTATGCTTTGTGATAACTATGCTTTGTGGTAACTCTCCCACTCAAATCTTCAATCTGAGCGGCCATAACGACCATAGTAAATTTAAAAACCAGACAAACAAATTTGAATTCAGCCAACCTTTGTATTCGCTCGAACAACATTAATGTGTTGGCAATGGATGAAGCAATCTCAGCCAAAACAGGTGGCAAAGTAAAATTTTGAAAAACAATCCAAGAAGAAATAAATGTAGTTAGCTATCCTCCACGATGTCCTTGGATCAACAAATCTAAAATATGCACTGAGATCAAAAACTTTCTTCTGCAGAACATGCAAATTCATTCCAGAAAATGATAAATGGATTACATTTAAGGGTACTTATTGACCATAGGTTTCTTAAGATAGCAGAGAAGGAGATGGCATACGAGGAAAGCAAATCTAACTGACTGAGTTATCTCCTTAATCATCCCTAACTAATTCTCAATGCACTCTAACTATTCATTTATTCTTTAACCAACTCCAACTAGCTTTGACTAACTAACTCTGATTCTATTTTAGGTAGAATGATGACAAAAGAACTTAAGTAAGAAGTTATTTGCATAGTGTTTTGTAACCATTCAAAATATTTTATTATTATTATTTTTCAGTGTTATTGGTACTATTATGATTTAATATCTATGAGCATTTCCCTTTCTAATAGACAACCACCTTAGCCAACATCAATGCTGGTAATTTTTGTCTTCCTTTATTAATGATAATTTCAATACTAGAAATAACAAAGGAAATGCCTCAAGAAGAACAACATAGTAAAATAGAAAAACAATAAGAATAGAGGAATAAACATATATTAAGAATGTTTAACGACCCAGATTTTAATTAATAACACAATTTGTTCACAAATTCTAGAAGGAAGAATTGCACATAGTTAGCAACCTTATGTTTATAAAATTAGGTGGAGCTACTGAGAACTACTCTGGTGCTATATTATAATTTAGAACCTGATTTTGTATGCTACACAATGATTTGATACATACATGTCACTAGAAATCTTTTCAAAGTTAAAAGGCTTGATTTGATTTGATATGTCTTGTTATTGCTCAAATAATATCCAACTTCAACGCTTTTGTCACGAGTTGTGAGATTTAATTGTGCATGTTCATTTCTATATTAAAAATAAGCATTTTCTATATTTATTCCTATTGAAAAAAATATAGTAATTTACAATTTCTTAGCTTTCAAAACACAAAAAATGAGAGAGGGCAGGGTCTCCCCTATGTGGATCTATTTTCAACCTCACTTTTCTGTAGATTCACATTCACCCCTCAAAAAATATAATGTTTCCTCTTTGATATAGCTCCTCTATGCTCTTCAGTCTTCTTTAGTGTAACATCACCCTATATAATACACAAATATCATAATAAATAGAGATATGAATTACAATAATGCACTCACTAGATCATGATTTACATCAACACATGACCATCAATCATAAGGATATCAAACAAAGTAATTCTTATTTCACTGACTACATACAAGTGATACACTATGAGATCAATAATTACATAATGCATCCCTAAAATAGTAAGGTCATAATATCTTAACTCATCAATTACACTAGTAATCCAATAAGGTAAGCATAACTCATATTCAATAATATAATAAGTCTAGACAAACTAGCCCACATCTTACTCTACTTGAGTAATTAATCTAGTGCCTTATCATACCATAGATCTTAAGAATTTGTAAGGGGCCAGACCTATGGCTCAGGGGCTCATACGAAATGGCCTTATCTATGTATCAAGATCAGAGGCTTCGTAGTTCGTCAACATAGCCCTTATTTAGGATACACAATGTTTTTTAAACAAACTAGTCTTCAACACATAACAAAGTATGAACTTATGGTTGATTCCAAGCTTTGGTAACAACTTCTTTTCCATAGGAAAACAACCTACATTCTCTAAGTTTTCAAAGGACCTCACAATAATCATCCCTTAGAAATTGAACAAATAGAATGTACTAAGTACATTAAATCTCAATACATATAGTTTATAAAAGGCACAAAATTCTGTGTTGTAGAACAATGACAAACAATTCCCACAACATAAGAATGTCCCATCATCTCACCATGATATCTTGACATTCAACAAGTTTAAGATTGTCCTATCATCTCACCATGATATCTTGACACTCAAAAGGATGGATAAAATATATCAAGTTGACAAATCCAAAATCCACATCCTAGGCATAATATCATGATGACAATCACTACCAAGCATTTGGTCTTATTAACGAATTTTGGACATATCGAGGGGGTTAATTTTTAACTCACCGATCCAGAGTCTTTACATAATAGTATAGTTCACATGAGGCAATACAACATCAAACTCTTCAAAAGTAATTTAATATTTCCTCTCTATGTTCTTGTATTTTTTAGATACAAGGAAGACATAAAACCTAAGAACTGACCACCTCTACTTAGGTTTAAATCCCATCCAAGTCATTAGATCAAGGGTAAAATTACTCTTGCCTAAATAGTGTTCTAATCATCACATATAATTATCTTAACCATAATGATAGCAATGACATCATTATCCATGCTTTCCATCTCACCTAAGACAACAAGAGAATATACACACTCCATTTTACGTCCATAGTAGAGAAGACCTTAAATTCTTGGAGAAAATATTACAACTCCAACAATACAACTATATTATGATAGTTGTTAAAGATTATAATTAGCACACTCATATCAAGTCAATACACTTCTTTCTAGTGTACGAATTGACATTCAATGCTAGTCAAGAATGAACAACAAAGTTAAAGTGCTCAAGTTCTTAAAATCAACCCTATTAGGCAACAATAATCCTATCCTATGATTGAGCACTAAAATATATCAATGTTTGTAGGTAAGTATTTTCATCAAATCACATCATAAAAAGGTCAAGTCATTTTCTTAACTTCTTCCTATATGTTAAATCTCAAACAATAAGGAAGGAAATATAAACTTCTACTTAAGTTCTTCCAATGTTTCACTAAGAAACAATCTAGCATAATAGTCCGTTAACTACAACATATTGTTTAATTAGCAAATTGAAAATTTGATATTACCCCAATCCACTCTCTCGGAATAAGAATCATTCAAATCTTCCGAATGTATGATATTAATTTATTGTCCTATTCGTATTACAATAAGATTATGCACTCCTATCAATTAATCACAACTTGATCAATAAAAAAGGCAACTCATAGAGTAAAAGACATGATTACTTAACATGCATAGAAACTTGTTAAATGGATAAATATCTATCAAGTATATATATAGTACAAAATCTAAGTTGTGAAGCAACAACATTTCTTCTTGCATTCAATTCTAAAATTTTGGATGTGAGGTAGCATCCAAGTTTCAATTGAGAGTCTTCTCATGATTAAAATAATTCTTTTGATTACAAGTGAAAAGAATAGGAATGCTGCAAGGAGGACCAGGCCACACGATAGAAGGGTGTCTAACACTAAGCCTTGTTATGGAAAGGCATCCAACACAAAGCAACTCACAGATCAAATTTTTTTTCAATGTGTAAATCAAGATTGAAGCTCTATAATCAGAATTAAATTGAGACTTGTACATATCAACAAATGTTGAATCTTGTATGAAGTTGGACTCATTAGTCTAGCCCTTTATATGTTCATATACACGCATTTTCCATATATATAGCCTTCATCTTATTCTTATATACTCATTCTCTTATACAATTACCTTATCTACTATTTATCACATATGCATATACTCCTATCTCCATATAGCTTCCAGCTAATTGGTTCCAACTATTTGCCAACTTGAGTTCATTTGAGGGTCACAAAGTCAACCCTACAATATAAAACTTAACCCTTTCCTTTCTGAAATTCCCAATTCAAATTTAGTCAACTAACACCCTTTATTTTTCCAACTTAAGCCAACCAAGTACATGTTTGATCCAATTTGATGTTATGTGCTAGTATTAAAAAACATTCAATGTATTTATTCTAGTCATCAAAGAATTATTCAAAATCCTCTCATTTGAGAGAATTACAAGAGCAACTAGTAGCAACACACTTGGATTTGGTGCATTAAAAGGTATAACAAATCTACATACATCATCTTACTAGGCTTGTTTGCTAGACCTTCCAAGTTTATACATAATTTTGAGGGTTGATCTAAGAGAACTTATCTATTTGTGATGTAGTGATAAGCCTTCCATGGTATTTTCAAATACCACCAATGCTTAGATATGAAGAAACAATAGACAAAATATAAGTTTACAAATAAAACAATAGATTTTTACATCATGTAAGGTTGGGTCTGGCCTCAAATGACAAATCCTTGACCATGAGTGTGACCTAAAACTATAAACTTGACCTTTGATAGAGAACAAAACCAACACAGAATAAGAGATATTTTTCTAATATAGAGATTACATTTCCATAACTAAAAAGGAGCATATTCTATAATCTTCTTAAAGGTCATTCATTCATTGGTTATTGAGTAAAGTGTACCCTTCTATTGCATTTACTTTGGTAAAATAGATATCACAAATTATGTGTGCAGGAAGCACGCGTCTATTGGAATCGACGCGTGGCCCTAACCTATGTCATGGCATGCCATCACCAATACCCTGGAATAATTTGATGTCAAAATAATTAGGCTTTAAATCCATTTCAAACTCAACCCATAATCTTTTAAAAATTTATAAAGGCACCTCAAAATTGACATTCGGTGGGTGGTCAAAGACCATCCACCACTCCTCCCAAAAGTTTAGTACTATTTGAGGATGCCTACACCATTTAATTCAAATTCTTTTTTTCCATTTGGAGTGATATGTTGGGTTGGTTTGTCGAAGGGTCAATAAAATATGGGGCAATGGTACTTTTACAAATATGTAAACCAAGGATCTATCTATACAATAGACTCTCTAAATGGAATTGCCTCCTCTCATCCCTCCATCTACAGAACTTGTCTAGATCTACATCAGTTGATCTAACATAATCAGTAATAGTTTGCATCAAAGATGCAAACCGTGCAACATGTGGGGGCATATTTGGCTCATTTTTGATAAAATCATTTTTTTGTTATAATTTGGTTATGTTTATATTTTGCAGATCCTTTCAAGTGAGCCTCATCAGAAAGAGTGGGTGGGGTGATTTACAGGTTTGGGTTTTGGGGGGGAGGGGGGGCTTTGGGGTGGGGAGTTTCGGGTGAGGGATGGTTGGGTGAGGTTTTTGGGTGACAAGATTTCAAGTGGGGGTTCATTTTTCAAAACTTGTTCTAATAAAATCTCATATTCTAGTAATTGATCCATGAATGAGTACTCGAACTAGAGCTACAATTACAAAAAATAAATATAAATTAAATTACTTGTACATTGAAATGTTAAATGCGCAATATTTATACATAAATAAAACTTGGAAATATATAAATACATGGTTTAATATAATACATTACATAACAATATATTTAAACCTTTAATTACATAACAAACTTGGGTGGCAAAATTTAGTAATATGATCATAGATACTAAATGATAATAGTACCAATTACACTGATGAATAATAATATTAAAATATTTAGGATGATTACAAAGTAATATGCATTTGCATATAACTTCTCATAGCATCTTTATAGAAAATTAAATGAAATCAATAACTAACACAAAACTAATTAAATATTTTAATTACTAATACAAAGTCACTACCTCTAGTACAAAATATAAACTTTAATTTCTAGACGTTGTCAACACACTTTGTCTTCTATTTTTGTGCCTCTCAATGATCCCTAAGAGATCTTGGCATGTTTCCTCTCCTCCTTATCTGATAATTTTGAGGTTGATTGACATTCTCTACTCCATTTTCAACTACACAAAATATCCAATGATTTTTTTGATTTGGTAGCAGACTCTATCAATAGTGGCCTAATATATAGGATTACGAAAAAAAATGGTCTTATATAATAGAAAATCATAGCTATTTAGATAGTGGGAGATCAGATTTATTACATTTAGAAAATAAAGAAGAGAAACAATCTATTAAAATAATGGTGGCTAAACCAAAAGATATAATATGCAAATAGAAAAAAACTAAAAGACAAGGATGATATACCTTAATTATTATTATGACCCTAATTATTTTGGATGTAAAAAGAAATAATCACCAATTAATATTGAATTAGCTAAGCATTGTTTTGAATAGAATGTTGCAGTAATACCCTACTTTTGCAAAGAATCATCTTTCTTTTTCTTTTGTATAAAAACAAACCAACAGAACAGAAATAGTACAATGATACGACATGAATAAGATAATAGGAGGTATTAAGTATATTTAACCTCCTACTAACTGAACCCATGAAGTTGTTTGGGTTAGCCAAATCCAATTTCTTTGCCATTGGATACCTTTGCAACTGTGTAGAATGTTCATTTCTTTCTGGATCCTTTTTCATTGTATACTATTGCATGAGGTGAGGCTTATCTAGTTATTAATCTATTAACAACAAACCAATCAAGACACAAGATTATTTTACTTGTAGGGCAAATTTGATATAAATTTGAACTTTTACTATGTCAATATGATAAAATTTTGACAAAATATCATTGAAAAATTATTTATCTCTATTGTGATTGTCTAAAAAAAATGACCTCTTCTTTGCAAATTGTCGGAGAGTGCAACAACCACCTATAAATGTGGAGAGAAATTCAGTTTGAGGGGAGGATGTAGCAAGATTCAATTTGAGGGGAGGATGTGGCAAGCAACAAATTATGAACACTAATCTTACCTCCCATGAGTTAAGTCATGCCTAAAAGGATGGCAATAATTCTGAGAGTGACAAATAATCAGTTTTTTAGAATTTAATTTTTATGTCATTACCTAAACTTTAAAATTACTTTTTCTTAAAGGTACAAAATCATTATTATTTATAGTTATAATATTAATAATACTATTAATAATATTATTAATATCCATTATTAACTCTTCTTCATATATTATCTTAATTGATATTATAATAGTATAACAATATTGTATAATAATATAATAATAAGCATAAACATAAATATTATATAATATAACAATATAATAAAAAAAACTAAAATATAATATAATACTATATAAAAATATTATAATAGTAGAATAATGTAATAATATAAATATATTATTATCATATTTATAATATAAACATTGTTTATTATCAATAAATAATTAATTATACTATTTCATTAATATTTAAACTAAAAACTTTTATAAATTATACTATAAATATTACAATTTTGTTAAAATATTTATATTGGCTTTAAAAGAAATTATTTGCTTCACATTATTGGAATCCAATTTGTCTATACATCAAATATTTATTCTAAGAAGAAAATTAAGTCAAATATTATATCAATTAATATTATACTATATTATAATACCAATTAAGATAATATATCAAGTGTTATAATAAATATTAATAATATAATTAATATTATTATTAATATCATGACTATAAATAATAACAATTTTGTTGGTTTGACAAAAAGTAAATTTGAAGTTTACCTCATAAATTAAAAAATTAAAACTAAAACACAACTATAATTACAACTAAAACACATACTATAATTACAACACTACAAGGCAGGTACTCGCCACATGGCACTTGTTTATCTATTCAAGTAACTAGTAATCCTAATAAAATTTTATTCCAAAAAAGTTTAAAGGATAAGTATTTTAGAAACAACACACTGATTATTTATTATAAAACCTTGTCCCACACATAAACATTAATTCCAATAAACCAACTCTATCTATTTTCCATTTCAACACACTCACCATATTATAAAATTTGGTCCCACACATAAAAATTAAGTCTAATACACCAACTCTTTAGAAGAAACAATTTTATTCTTCATAATAAATAGGATTCTCAAATTCCTAATAAAAATTGTCACAATTCTAAATCTAAAAAGTTACCATCCTTAATAGGAAATGTCAAAAAGAACATAGGACATTACATGATTGGCATAGTTTAATATGAAAGTTGATGATGAAAAGAGACTTGTACAAGGAAATATTATTGACCCAATAAATTAAGAGTATTGGAAACATTTAGCTTTTACTAGCCACATTCCTATGGGGTAAGCAAATTTTGAAAACGTAGTGTGGGTGATGATCCAAAGTTATAATCATCACATCTGTTGGCTAGCTAGTTTTTAATATAAGGGTTTAAGTATTTTGTATTAAGCAAATTTAGGTTAATTAAACAAATTTATATATAAATATAACTAATTAAACTAGTTAGAGTTAATTATTATTATAAATATAAGATAATGAAACTAAATAAAATTAAAAATGATATATATGTGCCCCCAAGGTTTAGCTCGAGTGGTGCGGCTACCTGCTCTAAGTGAGTGGTAGTTTGCCCACCCAAGTTCAAATTTTGAATCACCTAGACATGCACCCCGTCTTGTCCCAGAGCAAACCTGATTTTGTTTAAAATTCAATGTTGGCTCTATATTTTGATGATGAAGATGTGTTATAATAGATGTTATAAAATGAATTATCAATATTTTAGATATATATTTTTTATGTATTTTGAGGAAGACCAAAATATTTAAAAATTGGTTGTCAATTATTTTGAATCACTTATACAATATGAAACTTGATTTCTATGACCACAAACCTGATTTTGTTTGTCCAGCTAAACTCCTAACTTTTGTAAAGTTAAAATTCAATGTGGAGCTCCTATCACACATATAGTTCCTATAGCTAGCAATGACGAATCAAAGTATAGCTGGTAGTCTCCTGTCGCCCGAGTGCCAGGAGCCAAATGATAAAGGATTTAAGATTGTTGATTCTTTCTAACAAACGGTTGCTCAGTAGTTAAGGAATTTGAAGGGTCATAGGTATTACATGGGATACAGAATAGATGGTAACCGTAGACTCCATTTATGATTTCTATGAATTAGTTCGAGAGGAAAATAAAGAATCTCTAACAGGTAGTTTTGTAGACAGTTGGAAAGAACATGCAAGGAATCTGAGCATGTAGTGGTCGGTTGGAAGATGTGAAGATGAATTGACAGAGGCCAATGAGTAGAGAGTGACGGTTACATAAGGAAGATTCTGGAAGCTGAATAGACATCAGCAAAAACAAACCCAGGCAAATAGTTTCAAAATAATGGAAGTAGATTAAAAGAGAGACATCGAGGGAGAGAGCATAGAGGGGCAGGAAGTCATGAATTGGAGGGAGAAAAGGTGAATAGAACGACCAAGAAAAAAAGAAGGCCGCAAGCATTTGAAAGCCAAGGCCATTAAATAGTGAGGCTGTAGGCCAAAACAAGAAGAGGTGTTGGAGAGAAAGGGCCGAAGATGATGAGTAGGCCGACAGTTTGATAGAAGGAAGGTTGAATGTGCAGAGGAGGCCATGAATAAGAACTTAGTGAGGCTATAGATAAGGATAAAAGACAAGAATGAAAGAAGAGGTTGCAGACCAAACGAGATCGAGGGGAAGGAAAAGAGAGACCAAAAAGACAAGCTGAGCCGATTGATAGAGGAAGGAGAGTGTCGAAAGTAGTTATGAAAGTTTTGTTTTCTTGTAGTTGGAGGAGGCCGTTTGTGGAAGGCCATTTGATATGTTTGTAATGCTTTGAATATGAAATAGAATACTATGGATTTGTGTTTACTCTACCTTGTGATTTCAATATTAGTAGAATTTGCATTTTTATTCCTGTTGTCATTTTTGTATTCGAACATTGTGAGGAAATACTTTGAGTTTCCTATCATTATTTATGCATGTCCTTTTGCTTGAGTTTCCCATAAGTGGATTTTGTGTTGTGACTGACAAGATAGCCATCAAAAGAAGCTGAGCATGAGCATAATATATTTGATCCATGCCATCAGAATGGTATCTGAGCACATTGGTTCTAAGTGTTGAGTAGATCACTGAAGTGAGGTAGCTTACCCAGGACCTACGATTAGTAGAGAAAGAAGAATATTGATGGATTGAAGGAACACAAAGTCCTAAAAGATCTGGGTAGAAAACACTGTGTGTGTTCTTAATTTTGATGGGTGTTGTTATATGAGTGTTGCAGTCTAATGTATGCTACAGTTTGATTGATAGAGGAAGAAGATCACTGGCATGGTGAAAGGTATAGACATGAGAGCATTTGTTGTTGCAGGCATGAGAAAGGGCTTGTAACTACTATCCTCGAGCAGAGATAATCTAGGTAGAAGGTGTATAACTTCCTCCACAAAGCGAGAGTGGGTAGAGGGGGTTTTGAGAGTAACATCTTCTAGGGTCCTTGTTGGGTAGAGAGTAGTTGTTGAAGGTAAGAGATTATGTTGCAGCAGTGAGAGGATGGGTATTAGTGTAACGAGACCTATCATAATCCCATTTTGGGATCGATATTAGGATGAAGTGGAAAGCAGAAAATACCGAGAGGAATTGGAAGAGATTGCAAGAAGAATGGATATTTTGGAAAAGATTTATTTTCCTGATAAGGTGGTGATTGCAATAAGTAGACAAGGAGAGAAGAGGAAAAGTCTCATTAAAGATAATAAGAAAAGGAGAAAGGAGAAAGTGTCACAAGGAGCACTTGAAGAAAAAGAGAAGATAGTGTCTATGGAAGAGTCACTTGAAGAGACATATTGGTCTCTTAATTTATTTGCTATTGATTTGTTTGAAAGTGTGGATGCATGCATAAAAAAGGTTGAGAACAAGCCTTTGGAGGCAAAGGAGGAAAGGGCAAGAAGAGAGCCCATAGATGAGGATGAAGATAACATCGAAAGAAGAAAAGTTACAGCAATAGATAAGAGAAGATAGTTTGTAGCAGCGATACAATACAAGGTACCTAAAGATGGAAAGAGGGCTGATAAAGAAAAGAAGAAAGCCTATAAAGAGGAAGAGGTGGCAAAACATGAAGCCAAGGATGTAAGAAAATTGGGACAGCAGACCAATGAGGAGGTAAAAGTAAGTTTTGGTAGTGATTTTGTTTTGTGCAAGTGAAAATAAAAATGTAAACCTACAAGGTAAAAATGAGAAGAATAAAATAATGGATCATGGTTATATAGTACCATACTAGAAAAGGAAATTAGTTGTAAATGTACAGTAGAGAGTAGTGAAGTAAGAAGTGGCTGAAGACAAAAGGATGAAAGCTATGGTGAAATGTCAAAGAAGACAAGAGGATAACCCCAGTGCAGAGGCAGCAAAACAACAATCCAGGAAGATAAAGAACCAAGTAGAGAAGCATAGAACAAAAATAGGAGAATATGGTGATAAGAGGCCAATGCAAGATGATAGATGTTGTGATAAAGAAGACAAGTCCAAAGGATAGGAAAATAAGATAATAGCTATAGAAGATGAAAAGAGGGATAAGGCTCCAGAGATATTGTAGAGACTGAGAAAAAGTAGCATGGTGTGTTGAAGGTAGGAGGTAGCCAATTTGTTTTTGATAATGATGAATTTGAGTCTTTGAATAAAATTTATGAATATGAGGATAAGATGTGGTTGACTGTGGATGAAAAGAAAATGAGAAGAGAAGGGTATAAAATGATGAAGGAGAATAGAAACCAAAAGGGAAAGGCAGAGAAGGACATGAAGAGTGAAGAAGGAGCAGTAGAGAATAAGGAAGAAGAAGCTGAGGCAGCAGAAAATAAAGAAGGTAAGGACAAATGCATACCTGGAAACAAGGTTAAGGCAGAATTTGAAGAAGAAACAACAAACAAGAGTGGTGCGGATGATTTGTGGGCTCAATCCTCTGAGATCAAACAAGATTTGCAAGAGGATTTTGTTGGTAAATGAATAAATACATGTGGGATTAAAAAGAAGGATGAAGGAAGAAAGGATTTAGTTAGTGATAAAGAAGTGGGTGTAGTAGTGCAGGCAAAGGTAAATAAGGAAATCTTTTATAAGGATGTTATTATAAATTCATTTGGTATGATTAATAGAAAGTTTGAGTAAAAGTCTAAGATGATGCATGATATTAAGGTTTGTGATAAGAGGAAAGATATTAAAAATGATTTGTGGTTGTTTAATTGGGACATGGAAAAGGAAGTATATGGAGTGATGAAAGTGAATTTGTCGAAGGCTGAGCATACTTTTACAGGAGTTGATAGACTGATAGAGAGTGTGGAGAAGAGAAAGCTATATGGGAATTTGCAAAAGATCTCAAGTCAAATAGATGCAATGTAAAAATTTTATTTCCCTAACTCTATGGAGATTGCAAGACATTTGAAGAAAGCCAAGGAGAGAAAGCTTGAAGTAGAGCCAAGTTAGAATTTAGAAAGTTCACACTTGGGGTGTCTTGAGGATTTGAGGAAAGATTGTGTTCAAAGTGGTTTAGAGTTTGAGAATGGAGAAAATCATGTTCATGTTTTCATTTCTAAAGATGACAACTATAATAACAAGGAGGAGAAATATGTGAGATTAGAGGCAATGTCTAGTTTGAAAGAGCATTTTGAAGTAGAGAATACAGACTTGGTATAGGAGATTACAGCAGAAAAGAAAAATGTCTATGGTTCAATTGAGATTGTAGTGAAAGAACTAGAGGATGTTGAAGAGGAAGACCTACTGTTAAAAGATAACAATACAAAAGTAAAGATTTCTGAGGTAACTTTCTTTACACATTATGAGGATGAAGTTTTATTTTCATTTGAGGTTGATGAATGTGAAGACGAGACAAAGTTATGGAGATTTGTAGTGGCCAACGAAATCAGCAAGCAGATATATAAGAAGAAAGTGGAGAGCAAACAACTATAGATGGAGAAACTTAGGAAGAGCAATTGCAAGCATCAAAGAAATTTGGAAGAGGCACGACAAGGGATGTGAACAATTGGAAGAAGTAGAAAAAAGAGGTCCAGATATGACCATTCTATTGTAGAGCTCATGAGTAGGAGCTCATGAATCTTTTCCAGTGGGGGAGTCTGATGCAGGGGCATCTTGCCCTACAATTTTGGTTTTTTTCATCTTTTTGGTGTTTTGAGTTCTTTTTGTTAGCTTATCCTTGTAAATAAGTGGTGACTCTTTATCTTCTGTCCTCTTGTAAACTCCTAACTTTTGTAAAGTTAAAATTCAATGTGGAGCTCCTGTTGCACATATAGTTTTTGTAGCTAGCAATGATGAATCAAAGTATAGTTGGCAGTCTCCTATCACTCAAGCGCCAGGAGCCAAATGAAAAAAGATTTAAAATTGTTGATTCTTTCTAACAAATGATTTCTTAGCAGTTAAGGAATTCAAAGGGTCGTAGGTATTACATGGGATGTAGAACAGATAGTAAGAGTATACTACATTTATGATTTCTATGAATCAGTTCGAGAGGAAAATAAAGAATCTCTTACAAGCAGTTTTGTAGATAGTTGGAAAGAACATGCAAGGAATTTGATCATGTAGTGGTTGGTTGGAAGATGTGAAGGCAAATCAACAGAGGCCAATGAGTAGAGAGCAATGGTTACATAAGGAAGATTCTGGAAGCTGAATCGATGTCAGCAATAACAAACCCAGGTCAACGATTTCAAAAGCATGGAAGCAGATTAAAAGAGAGACATTGAGAGAGAGAGCATAGAGGGGAAGGAAGCCGTGAATTGGAGGGAGATAAGGCAAAAAAAATGGCCAAGCAGAAAAGAAGAAGGCCGCAAGCATTTGAAAGATGAGGTTTTAAATAGTGAGGCCGTAGGCCAAAACAAGAAGAGGCATTAGAGAGAAAGGGCCGAAGATGATGAGCAGGCCGATGGTTTCATAGAAGGAAGAAGGTCAAATGTGCAGAGGAGGCCATGAATAAGAACTTAGTGAGGTCGCAGACAAGGATAAAAGACAAGAATGAAAGAAGAGGTCGTAGACCGAAGGAGGTCGAGGGGTAGGAAAAGAGAGATGGAAAAGACAGGCTGAGCCGATTGATAGAGGAAGGAGAGTGTCAAAAGTAGTTAAGAAAGTTTTGTTTTCCTGCAGTTGGAGGAGGCCGTTTGTGGAAGGCCATTTGATATATTTGTAATGCTTTGAATTGAAATAGAATACTGTGGATTTGGGTTTACTCTACCTTGTGACTTTAATATTAGTAGAATCTACATTTTTATTCCTCCTATCATTTTTGTATTCGAACATTGTGAGGAAATACTTTGAGTTTCCTATCATTATTTTTGCATGTCCTTTTGCTTGAGTTTCCTATAAGTTGATTTTTTGTTGTGACTGACAAGATAGGCATCAAAAGAAGCTAAGAATGAGCATAATATATTTGACCCGTGCCATCAAGATCCTAATCACACTAATCAAGGATATGTGAATACTTGAAAGGATTCATGCTCCCTTAGGTTAGATCCATGGATGGATTAGCTTTAAGGATAAGGGTGTAGATTTAAAGATAGTAGGCAAGCATGCAACATACTTAAGATGATATCACAAATAAACAAATACAAAATAGATCATCCTTTAAGCTATCTTTATGGATAAGAGTCTAGATTTAAAGTTAGTAGGCAAGCATGCAACATACTTAGATGATATCAAAAATAAAGAAATACAAAATAGATCATCCTTTCAGCTCTTATATCTACATGTTCTTCTCACATTGCTAGGTGTTCTAGAAAATGATTTAAAATGAATAAATTAGTGTCCTCAAATAAAACAACTTTGCACACAAATCACATAGTGTGTGCTTGGTCATCTCATAATAGATAGTGTAATGGTTAGAAAGGGGGAATTCAAATTTTAAAATTTGAAAGTTTTGGAATAAAATTTGTTACTTCAGAACTAATTTGGGTCATGTTCCCACCCATGAATCTAATTAGTTATATTTGTATGTAATTTTTTTCATTAACCCAAATTTATTTAATACAAAATATTTAAACCCTTATAATAAAAACTACCTAACCAATGGATGTGAAGATTATAACCTCACATTCATCACCCACACTAGATTTTCAAAGGTTGCCTGCCCCGTAGGAAAGTGGCTGGTAAAAGATAAATATTCTGAATGCTCATAATTTATTGGGCTAATAATATTTCCTTCCACAAGTTTCTTCTCAACATCAGCTTTCCTATTATACTATTTCAATCATGTAATGTCGTATGTTCTTTTTACCTTTTCCTATTAAGGACGGTGACTTTTTAGATCTAGAATTGTGATAATTTTTATTTAGGTATTCGAGAAGCCTATTTATTAGGAGAAACAAAACTGTTTCTCATACATGGTTGGTGCACTAGACTTAACATTTATGTGGGACCAGATTTTATAGTAAATAATCCATGTGTTGAACTTCAAAATTGCTAGTGTTGGTATATTAGAATTAATATTTATGTGTGGGACCAGGTTTTATAATAAGTAATATGTGTATTGTCTCTAAAATACTTATCGTTTAAACTCTTTGGAATAGGATTTTATCACGAGTATTAGTTACTTGAAGAGATATATAAACACTACTATTCTATATTCCATTCAAGCTAACAATCTCCTCTCCAATCAATAGTTTCTCTCAATACACTATCCAATCATTTGCTTCTCCCAATACAGTGAAAAAGGATTCAGAAAGGAAAGGATATTATACATAGTTGCAAAGGTCTCCAATGGTAGAGAAATCAGATTTGGCTAACCCAAATTGATTGATGGTTTCAGTTAGTAGTAGGTTAATATATACTTCATACCTCATATTAGCTGATTCATGTCATGTCTTTGTACCTGTTTCTTTCTAATTCTCTATTTTTATACATAAGAAGAAGAGGATTCTTTGCAAAACTAGGGTATTATTGCAATATTCTATTAAAAACAATGCTTAGATAAATCAATATCAATTTGTGATTATTTCCTTTTATAGCCAAGATAATCAAGTTAACATTAATAATGCAGGTATATCATCTTCCTCTTTTAATTTTTTTGTCTTGTTTGTTATATCTTTTGGTTTGGCCACCATATTTTTAATAGACTGTTTCTCTGCTTTGTTTTCTAAGTGTAATAAAAGTGTGAGATCTCTCACAAATAGCTATGATTTTCTATTACATAAGACTTTTTTTTTTTAATCATGTATATTATGCCACTGTTGACAGAGTCAGCTAACAAATTTAAAAAATTATTGAATAGAAGTGATATTTGTGTAGTTAAAAATGGAGGAGTGGAGAACATCAATCAACCTCCCCAATATCAAATAAGGAAGACAGGGGACATGCCCAGATCTCTTAGGGATCATCTGAGAATGGCACGAAAATAGAAAACAAAATGTGTTGACAATGTTTAAAATTAAAGTTTATATTTTGTAATAAAGTCACCTTCGTGAGTTTCTATTAGTAATTAAAATATTTAATTAATTTTTTATTAGTTACTGAGTCCAGTTAGTTTTCTATAAAAATGTTCTGAGAAGTTATATGCAAATGCATAATACTTTGTAATCATCTGAAATATATTATTATTTGTCAGTCTTATTGGTACTATTGTCATTTAATATCTACGAGCATTCCACTCATCCCTTTTTAACAGACAATAACCTTAATGAAAACCAATGCTGGTAATCTTTTGTCTTCCCTTTTTAACTGTAATCTGTGTTTTACTTGAAAAGTAGAAGCAGCAAAAGAGATGCTCAAGAAGAACATGGTAAAATACGGAAACAACAATAATAGAGGCATAAACATCTGCGAGGAATTTATGGCAACCAAGATTTTATTTTATTCCTTTATCCTAGGAGCTCATGGGTTCCCGCACCCCCTCATTCCTTTTAGAGTTATTGGTCTGCAAATTACCATTCCACTTCTCTCTTCTCTTGCTACTCCTCCTGATGATGGATCATGGAGTGTGATCCAAAACGTTGAGGTTACAAAACTCGCACACAGTTAATTCTAGAAATATTAAACTACAATCATAATGGACTGTGGAAATTTGATGTCTCTTATTAACCAAGATTTTTGTTTAAAAACATAATTCTACCTAAATAGAGGGTTTTCACTCTATAAGTTAATCCAATTTGCAAAGCTAGTTTGTTACTGGTGTTTTGCTACTCTGCAGATTATTCTTACTGTTATATCAACATATAACTTAAGCACTTTTGAAAACTCTTTGACATTTGTTTTTGCAAATTTTAGTCAGTATTAGCAAGCAAGACCTGAATGGAAACGAGCATTTGGGATATAGATCTTAAATATCTTGATATTTGCAAACTTGGCCAGAATTATGCCCATGGGTTGGTTCATGGTGCCTCTTTAACAAAATACAACTATGAGATGAGATGGCTGAAACTGTAGATTAGAAAATCGCGTATATGTAGTTATTATGCATAGAATACAACCATGAGATGAGATGGCTAAAAAAGAATATTAGAAAATGTAATACGTGTAGTTGTGTGCATTCGTTCCATATATTAGACCTCTAGGCAATTATAACTAAAGAGGTACTCCCTTAAAAAAACAAACATCCTATATTACTAACAAAAATGGAGATATAATTGCAAGAATAATGCACCTATTCCTTAAAAAATAATAATTGAACAATGATTTATCCATTTGAGAATTTCCCTAATCCACGGTTGTATGGATTTTCTTCTTGATTTCAGTTCATCAGACAAATGGCTGAATAAAACGTAGACAACACATGCATGGAAATGAATTCACTATCATTTTTACCACAATGCGTTGAAAAGACTAACTAGGTTTAAGTACCATATGTCGACTCAGTGAATTATTAAATGTAATACGCCCTTGTCTAGCATGTTATCTAGCTCGAGCCTCACTGATGAAAATAGGAAAAGAACAAAAATACTAGCTAAATGATAACTTCAAAGTTAAAAAAAGAAAAATAAACTCTCTTGTTTATCTTAAATCTACAAGTGTACATAGTAGGAAAGATGTTGTTGAAGGTGGAGTGTGTGTGCAAATGGTGTTCATCTGGATGAGTGGATTCACTAACACACGTATGAACTCTAAGATTGTTTCAAAAGAAATAGCTATGGCATATCGAACGGCTCTCCTGCACCAGAGGATTCCTGGATTCTTTTCAAGAAGAACGGATGGTTTTCAAGGCCAACAGAGTGAGATTCGTTCCAGATTAAAAAAACCAGGATTGCGAGATCATTTTCAACGGCCTTTGGGGAGAAAAGTTTGGTTTCAAGATAGGTATCCAAATCATGGGGACAGGCTGAAATCCGCTTTTAAGGAAAGCAATAGAGCTCTCAGAAAACCATTGAAATCCCAGCAAGACGTTTTTAGAGAGTTTCAAGCAAAGAGAGAAGAGGCAACTCTTCGAAGCAGGAGGGATATGGGAATGCCAAGGGCTTCTTCAAAAGGCATTCACCAAAGAGATTTTGTAAAAGGAAAAAGACCTGACTTTCACAGATTTGCTAATTGACGAATAGAGGAAGGGCATGAACCAAAACAATAAAAGATCTGGATCCCAGTAATCAAAAGAGTTACAAGACGCAATGAGTTTGGGGAGGTCTCGCTAGAACAGGTAGACCAAAATTTGAAAGATAAGACTCTCTTTTTAACTGAAACTACTTTGATAGGCAAAGTTTTATCTCCCCATTTCTTAGTAGAAGACTTGACAAAATGGTGTCAAGTTTTGTGGGAAAAGATAGAGGAGTTTTTTGAACTGGGCAATGGATTCTTCTGCTTTGTGTTCTCAGAAAGGGAAGAAAGAAATAGAATCCTCTCAAGGAAAATATGGAAATTTAACCAAACAGCGATTTGCTGTCAAGAATGGAGACCAAATTTTCATGTTGGGAAAGAAAAAATCCCTCTGATTCCCCTCTGGATTCGACTTCCGTATCTTCCACTGGAATATAGGGATGTGGAAATTTTGAAATGCATTGGCAATTCCATTGGGGTATGTCAAGAAGTGGATATTCTAGTGGAGAATCTCATCGCCTGAACAGTTAGGATGCGAATCCTCACAGATGCTATAGAACTACTACCCAAAAGGCTCAAAATGAAATCCATGCATGGGATATGGTTCCAAGATATCTTTCTGCAAGATGGAGGAGATTCAGATGATTTTGAAAGGCTAAAGGTATTCTCATTTTTTGAAGATACAATGGGTAAGCAAGAATGATATATACCCAGAGGATTATGTCAAGCCCAACACTGCTTATAGTTGATACAAACGAGGAGCCTGCCCAAACTTCTAGAGACTTAGTAGGTCCTGGTGAATAGAGAGTTAAAGCTTTTGTAGATGAGTAGGGTTCTGTTAGTCAAGAGGAGTTCCAGGTTTTTTTACCAGGTTTAGAGGAGGTAGGGCCGGTGATATCTGAGGAGGCTTTAGTTCGCAACTGTGAAAAGGACCAGTCCATGACTGTTGAGGCTATTGAGCATGAAGAGACAATCATTCAGGAGAAAAGTTTAATGAACGCATGTGAAAAAGAGGAGGGAGGACATGTGTCTCCAAGGGAGGAGGAGGATTGGCTTAACTGGGATGAGGATATCCCACTGCGAGAAATGATGCAAACTTCTAAAAATGACCAAGTGGTAAATGTGGGGAATGATCCTATGCTCAAAAAAATTTCAGAAGACTTGTTACAGGATAATGAGACTTTACGAGATCTTTTGGATCAGGTAGTGATGAAGGTAGCAAGTAGCATGATTGAGGAGATAGCTGATGAAGTTCTCCAAGAAGATTCAGACAAGATGGAAAATTTACCACTAGGCCTCAATCAGACGAACATGAATAGTCCCCTTGTGAAGGGGACTCCTTCTCTTAGGAAAAGTTCTAGATAGAAATAGATGAAAAAGTATAAAGATCAGCCAAATGACCAGAACCACCATGATAATCACAGTCCAAGCAAGAGGAGAGTACAAAACTCTCCTCGGAAATCATGAGGATACTAACGTGGAATGTTAGGGGCCTCAATGCCCCTAAAAAAAGAAAACTAATCAAATCCCAAATTGATGAGGAAAAGGCTGATATTTTGCTGCTACAAGAAACCAAATTGTCTGTTGAATCAAATGCCCAAGTCTTCAAAAACTGGAGAGGTTGGTCCTTTGAGGTTATGGCTGTGCGAGGTGCATTTGGAGGACTTGCTATAGGATGGAGAAAGCACATTCCACCCCTAGAAGTGATGGAAAAGAATGATAACTTTCTAATAGGTAAGTTCCCTTCTCTACTTTCTGGATTAGACCTTTGGATAGTAAATGTTTATGCCCCTATTGACTTGTCTCAATAAAGCCAACTATGGGAAAGACTGTCTGTGTGGCTAGGGCTGTTGAAAAGATATATATTTTTGTTGGGAGGTGATTTTAATTCCATTCTTGATGAATCTGAAAAAACCGGGCATATCACTCATCCGGTTAGGTCACAGAGAGATTTAAAAGAGTTTGTTAACAAGAATCTTCTAGATTGCATGCCAAAGAATAGAATTTTTACCTGGATGAACAGAAGGAAGGACTTTCTAAAGATAGCGGAAAGATTGGACAAATTATTGTTATCCCCAGAATGTTTTAATCTCCCAAAGAGCTTTGAGGCAGAGATTAGGCCACTAGTGGGATCAGATCACTTCCCAGATAGATTAAGAATAGGAGGAGATTTTGTTCCTAGAAAGAAAAAGTTTAGATTTTAGACAATGTGGTTCAGAGATGTCTCCTTCGTAGAAAAGGTTAAAGTTTGGTGGACTCAGATTCCATTTGTGAAGGGGTCACACATGTTCCAATTAGTAAGTAAACTAAAATGCCTAAGACACAAGGTGATGGATTGGAATAAGTCTCAGTTCCTTAATGTCTTCTCAGAAAAATCCAAATTACATAAAGAGTTGGGATATCTAGCAGATTTCATAATTAAAAATGGAATGGATGCCCACTCTTTTCAGTGGGAGAAGCAACTCAAAGCCGAGTTGGAAGAGACTTTAAAAAGAGAAGAAATATTCTGGAGGCAAAGATCGAAGGAATTATGGCTAAAGGAAGGAGATAAGAATACCTCTTTTTTCCACCTCTCATTGAAGGTATGTAATTGTGCAAATTCTATTAAGTCAATTCAGTTGGAAAATGGACATGTATGTACAGATCCTACATAAATTCTTTCTACTGCAAAACTTTTCTTTGGAAATCTTCTTTCCAAATCAATCCCCGTAGAGCCAAGTGACCAGAATATCTGCAACTTTGTTCCCAAACTGGTTAAGGAGAATCACAATCTGGATCTAATGAAGGAATTCTCCATAGAAGAAGTAAGAACAGCAGTTTTTTCTCTAGCGGGTGAGAAAGCCTCAGGCCCGGACGGGTGGACAGGAATTTTTTTTCAAAAATATTGGGACACAGTAGGCAGAGATGTCTTTTTGGCAGTGGAAGAATCAGGAAAAAAATAGAAATGTCCTCAAGGAATTCAAGTCAACATGCTTAATTCTCATTCCAAAATCTAACTCTCCCCAATCTTTTGAAGACTTCAGGCCAATTTCTCTATGCAACTTCATTTATAAAATAATCTCCAAAGCCTTAGCGCAGCGATTGTCCAACTGTTTGCCTGAACTGATTTCAGCTGAGCAGGGGGGTTTTGTCGCAAGCAAGGAGACTCTAGAGGGTGCTATTTTAACACATGAAATACTCCATTCATTGAAAAAGATAAAAAGGCCACCATGGTGGTTAAATTAGATATGTCCAAGGCTTATGATAGAGTGGATTGGAGCTTCCTCCTAATTATCTTGCAGTAGCTAGGTTTCTCCAAAGAAGTAGTTAGATGGATTTTTTCTTGTATTTCTAGATTTCAGGTCTCAGTTCTTATAAATGGTAAGGAGTCTGAAACTTTCGAACCTTCACGTGGGCCGAGGCAAGGGGATCCTTTATCCCCCTACCTGTTCATTCTTATGACAGAAGCTCTCACATGGGCAATAAAGGAAGCCAAGAGAAGGTCAGAATGGGAAGGCATAAAGATTAATGGGATCCAAGAATCCTTCACCCATGCAGTATTTGCAGATGACACAATACTTTTTGGCCAAGCTTAAATTCATGAAGCCAGTACCATGATAAACACAATCAAGATATATTGTTGAATCTCAGGTCAATTGGTCAACTTCAACAAGTCCATCGTCTTCTTCCAAAATGTGTCAAGCCAGCTTCAGGATGAAATTCATGGTATTCTTAATTTGGACAGTCAGTCTTTACCTGGAAGGTATCTAGGTCTCCCTCTCTTTAATGGCAGATACATAAACGATCTATGGAATTAAGTTTTGAGAAGCTTGAATACAAAACTCTCCAGTTGGCAAGGGTGACGACTATCACTGGCAGGCCGAATTGTAATGATTAAAGTTGTCCTCTCAACGGTGCTGATTTATATGATGTCGGTCTTCCACATACCAAAAGGCATTCTTTCAAAGATCGATGGGGTATGTAGGAAATTTCTATGGCAAGGTACGCATCAACAAAAGAAAATTCACCTACTAGCATGGGATAAGGTGTGTAAGCCTAAAGAGGATGGAGGGGTTAGAATCCTCAATATTGACCTTCAAAATCAATCCTTGGGTGCCAAACTGGCATGGAATATGTATGCGAGACCTAATGCTATATGGGTAAGACTCATGAAAGCAAAGTATCTAGATTCCTTCGATAATGAGAGAATTTTCATAGTTAAGAACCCTCCCAAAGGTTCAACAATTTGGAATTTTCTCTTCAAAAGTAGAGATATACTATAGCCCAATTTGACTTGGATAATCCATAATGGTTAAAAGGCTAACTTCTGGTTTGATTCTTGGGGAGGTGGGCCAGCCTTGGCCTCCAGGAGGGATCTTACAGATGCTAGAATTTTCCTCCAATCATGCTGGGGATCCAAAGTAAAAGAGTACTGGCTTGTGACAATGGATGGGATTTTAGTCTCAGTAAAGTGGAAGAGCACTCGAGAATGCAACTTTCCAAGGGGTTAGAAAGATTTGCTTAGTCTAATCCTAAGGAAGAAACTGGTTATTGTCTCTAATGCCGATGATGAAGTAGCTTGAATGGGTTCTAAATCAGGCCATTATTCACTCAAAGAGGGGTATAGAGTTTGTATGCACAAAGCTTCTACAGATTGGCCTTCACACCTGTGTTGGGGAAATGCTCTACTTCCTAAAGCAAGAGCATTTGCATGGTGTGCACTTTACAAGAAAATATTGATAGGTGATCACATCAAAAGATTGGGGCTAGGTCAAAAAATTTCATGTGTTCTGTGTGGAGGTGTGGAAGAGTCAATTGACCATCTTCTCCTGTTATGTCCCTTTAGTAGAGAATGTTGGCTTTGGTTATTTAGAAAGTTAAATTGGTCCAGTCCCTTCTCCAAATCCTTACCCCTAATGTTTAGGAATTGGCCTCACCCAGTGATGAAGTCTCACTTAGCCTGCTTGTGGGATATAGGCCCTTCGATGGTTATTTGGCATATATGGTGGGAAAGGAACCTCCGCATTTTTAAAAAGGAAGCAAGCTCAGTTTCTTAGGTCTGTGTCAAGTTAGAAACGATAATTTCTAATTAGTTAGTCTCTTTTCTCAGACGCACAAATCTCAAAAATTTAATGTGGTCTAAATGGGATGCGGCAACTATCTTACTCTAGCCGTCAGTGAGCAAGCTAGATATAGGTAGCCTCTTAGGGGCCATTGAGAATACTTCAAAAAGGGATCAAGTCAGATGGATTCCACCCGCCCCTCCTTTCTTCAAATTAAACTTTGATGGAGCTTGTTGAGGTAATCCTGGTCCTTTAGGCATAGGATGTGTTATTAGAAAAGAGCATGGTTCTCTGATACTAGCTAAATCAACCAAACTTCCCTTAGGTACCAATAATGAGGCGGAGGTGTGGGCCCTAGTTCATGGATTACATCTGGTAGTTGAAAAAGACATTAAAAATGTGTGGATTGAGGGTGACTCATTAATAGTGATCAATGCTATTAAAGGAAGAGGTTTGGATAACTGGAAACTTAATTATCTTCTCTAATAGGCCATCTCCCTTCTTAATAAATTAGATAATTATCTCATTTCACACACTCTAAGGGAAGGTAACAAGGTGGTGGACTGTTTAGCTAACCTAGCTATTAAACAAGAAAGTGCTTTTGTTGTTTATATACATGGAGCCCAAGATAATCCAAACATCCTTTCAAATCTTATCTCACATGAGATGGAAGAAGTGTTAGGCATTCAATCCATTTGATTTTGAATGGTCGGATCTCATGCCTGAGGGAGGTTGGAATCCAGGTCTGCATGTTTTCAAACAGTGGCTTCTGAAGGAAATTGTTGGCCTCAAGATGGGATGCCATTCATTCGCTTTGTCATATTTCTTGTCACTTGTGAGGGAAGATGTGATAGGTTATTTACTCGTCTTTCAAATTAGCTCAGCCCAAAAATGGTCCTCTCTCATGACCTGTCCTATTAATTAATTGCAGCACATTTTGTCAACTACAACCTCTGACAAGTCCATGGAAGAGGTTTTTTTAGCTTTTCCTATAGTTCAGTGTTCCGAGACCACTCTGTGTTTTTTCATCTGTGTGGATGGGCAGTTGGTGATTGCAAATCCTCTTTCTTTTTAGTACATTCATGGGAGATGACAAACCTTAAATGCACTCTTTAATTGAGGGCTTGTTTATACCCTGACGGTGCTAGCCAGTATGATGGGAAGATTTTGCAGTGGACGCGTGGTTTTTACCCATGGTGGTCTTCTTTTCGAGGTGTCCTCCAAATCTTTTCACCTGATGCCTACTGACCTCTTGATGTCACCGTTGTACTCTGCCAGCTTCTCTTGATTACTACTTACAGGCTGTTTGTAGTGATAAAGGGTGATGTCTTGTATTTTCTTGCCGCCTTCCTTCAGTTTTTGCGTTCCTCTCTGTCAGGTCTCTTTACCTGTAGCTACTCTCATGTTGCTCCCCTCTATGCATAGTGATAGGCACTCATGGCCGACACACATCTCAATCAAAGGTTATTTTTCCCAGCTCTTGATTGGGAACCGGAGATTTAGGGTAGGGTTAAGTCAGCAGATCTAATGACGCTACTTGACTGGGATTGCACTCTTATACAGTTTGCTATCAGGAACATCATTAGGCATGCTTGGATAAGAGGCTATGAGGGACGAGTGTTAAGCTATTCAGATGTGGTCTCTCAGCTCCTTTCTAATATTATGGATTTAGTCATGGATGGTGAGTTTGTGCATGCACTAGATGCAGGATTGTTCTACAAAAACATTTACACTGTTAATAGGTGGGAAACAATGGTAGCTGCTTATAGTATGGACCAAGGGGAGGCCCTAATTGGAGGGCTCTTCAACCTCACCTCTCTGTGCGCATCCCCTACTCAGCAAGCTATCTACTAGGCATTACAAACCAGTATTAAATCCTTGTGCAACGATGAAATCGACAATGTGTTTACTAAGAAAAAAACTAGCAGAATTAAAGATGTTTTTACGGCCATCCACTTTTTAAGGATTCATGCTCCTGATATAGCTCTGCGAATGTCTAGGTATGCATTGGAGGATCCTGAAGATGGTTTTCATTTAGTTGTGAATGTGGTTCTAGATAAGCAGAATCTTCTTGCAGCTCCGGTTGCAGTGTGAGGGGATGGTGTCGGGTATTGTGTGTGTCGTGTTGGCCCAGCGTTAGAAGACTGGTGTTTTGTTGGCTTCAGTTTTTGGTGGGGTGGTGTGTCTTATTTTTTTCGGCCAACCTTTGTTTCCCTTCGGTGGTGGTCTCTTGGCAGAAGTTGCTGCTTTTGCTTCTATCTATGGTCATGGTGCGAGGGTTTTTGTGGTGGCGGCGGTTAGTTTATGTTTTCCCCCATGTAACGGGGTCTGTTAATTTGTTTAATTTTGTTGTTTTTAGGACTGTTAGGGTCCTCTTTTACTGTTTTACTCGTCTACTGGGACTTGGGTAAGGCCTTACTATCTGTAATACTTTTTTATCCTTAATCTTTGGGTGCTTCTACACCTTTTTCTGTTTAAAAATAAATAAATAAATAAATAAAATGAACAAAGGATTTCTGGGAACTCACACATCTGTACAGTGGGGATGGCTCTGTGAAAAGAAAACCGATATAATTGCAGACAAGATGTAAATGATAGATAGTGACAGCAATTTCAAATCCTCATTGTCATGCTGGACCATTGCTGGCCTCCTACATTCTCACTAATTTTATATAGTGTGGATTGAATTTTGTTTATGTTAAATTGAGCTAGTTAATTTTCTTTCTTATGAAAACAAATCATTCTGTGAGGGAAAATAATGTAATTGTTGATTCAAATCATGATAAAAGAAAATACAGAAGAAAAATAATGATTACATGATTCAGAAACCAAGTGAAGAACTCAAGTCAACCAGTCCAATTTAGCAAAAGCAATATTCAATCTACACACTACATAAAAATAGGGGGTGTAGGAGGCTAGCAACCAATTGAATGCACAAGCAAAATTCAATCCACATGCTACATAAAAGTAATTGAATGCAATTCATCATAAAAACAAATACAAAAGAAAAAACAATAATTACAAGATTCAGAAACCAAGTGAAGAACTGTCCCAAATTGATAGTGACAGCAATTTCAAATCCTCATTGTCATGCTGGACCATTGCTGGCCTCCTACATTCTCCCTAATTTTATATAGTGTGGATTGAATTTTGTTTAAGTTAAATTGAGCTAGTTAATTTTCTTTCTTATGAAAACAAATCATTCTGTGAGGGAAAATAATGTAATTGTTGATTCAAATCATGATAAAAGAAAATACAGAAGAAAAATAATGATTACAAGATTCAGAAACCAAGTGAAGAACTCAAGTCAACCAGTCCAATTTAGCAAAAGTAATATTCAATCTACACACTACATAAAAATAGGGGGTGTAGGAGGCCAGCAACCAATTGAATGCAAAAGCAAAATTCAATCCACATGCTACATTAAAGTAATTGAATGCAATTCATGATAAAAACAAATACAAAAGAAAAAACAATAATTACAAGATTCAGAAACCAAGTGAAGAACTGTCCCAAATTGATTAAGTTTTAGTTGAAAGGGAGAAATAGGTTGCTAATGAACTGCTCTTCATCAGAATTAATCTAAAAACCTAATTGTAAGTATGTTGCCAAGGATCTAAAGCAGAAGTATGAAACATGAATACTCAACAAGTTTCATTGTGCAATCTATATTCGTCTATTTAAGGTCTCATTATATGAACAGCTCATCCCTTTCTTAACATGGCAGAGGACAAACTCCTGGACTTGGAAGAAAAAAGAACTGATTTACGGAACAATATTGGGCCTACCAAGAAAGAAATCCATGTTCTAACTGCCCATTTGAAGAGGACTACCTACTCCATCAACCTATTCATACCACCTGATCATCATACCTTGTAACAGACCCTTATGTATATTGGAAACGATACTTTAACCTGTTTTATAGCCACTTAGATTTATAGAACCCAAATTTGAAACTTTTGAAGTAAACAATGATTGTACTTTCTCCCCAGTGACACCTTGTTTCTCCACTGCTCCAGGTCCTTTCACAGCAGCTCATTGCTAATTCTTCCGCCCATGCCCAAGTTAACAATGATTGTAAGCAACTGAAATAGTCAATGTTCTTTGCTGCAAGTTATTTCTGCTCACAAGCTTCTCATCTTACTGTTGCTGCAGGTGATTTGAAGATCAACCACCACACTCTACCTTGTATCTGCCGATTAAAACCACACATATATATACTCATATCAACATACACCATTCAAGACACATGGAGCAATATTGCAAATAAACATTTTCTATCTTTATTCATATTGAAAAAAATATAGAAATTTACAGTTGCTTAGCTTTTAAAATACAGAAAATGAGAGAGGGCGGGGTCTCCCCGTGCCAATCTATTTTCAACCTCGCTTTACAGCATATTCACATTCACCCATCAAAAAAATAAAATGTTTCCTCTGTGGTACTAGCTCCTCTATGCTCCTCTGTCTTTTTTACGCACACCTCTACCAAATCTTTCACATAACCTCCCTCCTTTTATTCCTTTGTACCCCCCTCTCTCTCTCTCTTGTTGCGTACACATGCCCTCCAATATTTCTTTTCAAAGATCCACCTCTTTTCTATTTTTCTTTTTCTTCTTACTTCTGCTGGCACACTCTCCACATAGGACTGAACCAATTCCTCACACCACACTTCTTACTATCTTATACTCTATCTTCTTCCTTCTCTCCTACTTCTCTCCTACTTCGCAACCTCCTATTTTAGCTTTCTTCATTTCTTGCCCTCTTTTTTCTTTCTGCTGCACTCACACACTAACCCAAAATCTCTAAAAATCTCACCTAAAACTTTTTTATGAGCCCCAAAATGGGTGCTTTTAATGTCTCACATCACAATCTTTGTGTTAACTCTCCCACTCAAATCTTCAATCTGAGCGGCCATAACGACCATAGTAAATTTAAGAAGCAGACAAACAAATTTGAATTCACCAACCTTTGTACTCGCTGGAACAACATTAATGTGTTGGCAATGGATGAAACAATCTCAGCCAAAACAGGTGGCAAAGTCAAACTTTGAAAAATAATGCAAGAAGAAATAAATGCAGTTGGCTGTCCTCCACGGTGTCCTTGCATCAACAAATCTAAAATATGCACTGAGATCAAAAACTTTCTTCTGCAGAACATGCAAATTCATTCCAGAAGATGATAAATGGATTACATTTAAGGGTACTTATTGACCATAGGTTTCTTAAGATAGCAGAGAAGGAGATGGCATACGAGGCAAGCAAATCTAACTGGCTGAGTTATCTCTTTAATCATCCCTAACTAATTCCCAATGCACTCTAACTATTCATTTATTCTTTAACCAACTCCAACTAGCTTTGACTAGCTAACTCTGATTCTATTTTAGGTAGAATGGTGACAAAAGAACTTAAGTGAGAAGTTATTTGCATAGTGCTTTGTAACCATTCAAAATATTTCAGTGTTATTCGTACTATCATGATTTAATATCTATGAGCATTTACCTTTCTAATAGACAACCACCTTAGCTAACACCAATGCTGGTAATCTTTTGTCTTCCTTTATTAATGATAATTTTAATACTAGAAGCAACAAAGGAGATACCTCAACAAGAACAACATAGTAAAATAGGAAAACAAGAAGAATAGAGGAATAAACATATATTAAGAATGTCTAACGACCCAGATTTTATTTGAACACACAATTTGTTCACAAATTCTGGAAGGAAGAATTGCACATAGTTAGCAACCTTTTCTTTATAAAATTAGGTGGAGCTACTGAGAACTACTCTTGTGCTATATTATAATTTAAAACCTGATTTGTATGTTAGACAATGATTTGATACATACATGTGACTAGAAATATTTTCAAAGTTAAAGATTTGATTTGACCCAGATACGCTAGCAGCTAAATGTTATTCAAAAAACCTAACGATATGTCTTGTTATTGCTCAAATAATATCCAACTTCAATGCTTTTGTTACCAGTTGTGAGATTTTATTGTGCATGTTCATTTCTATATTGAAAATAAGCATTTTCTATCTTTATTCCTATTGAATAATATATAGTAATTTACAATTTCTTAGCTTTCAAAACACAGAAAATGAAAGGAGGTGGGGTCTCCCCTATGCCGATCTATTTCCAATCCCACTTTTCTGTAGATTCACATTCACCCCTCAAAAAATATAATGTTTCCTCTTTGATATAGCTCCTCTATGCTCTTCAGTCTTCTTTAGTGTAACATCATCCCATATAATACACAAATATCATAATAAATAGAGATTTGAATTACAACAATGCACTCATTAGATCATGATTTACATCAACACATGACCATCAATCATAAGGATATCAAACAAAGTAATTCTTATTTCACTGATTCCATATAAGTAATACACTATGAGATCAATAATTACATATTGCATCCCTAAAATAGTAAGGTCATAATATCTTAACTCATCAATGATTACACAAGTAATCCAATAAGGTAAGCATAACTCATATTCAATAATATAATAAGACTAGACAAACTAGCCCACATCTTGCTCTACTTGAGTAATTAATCTAGTGCCTTATCATACCATAGATCTTAAGAATTTGCAAACATAAAGATGGACCCATCCTAGGGGCCAGACTTATGCCTAGGGGGCTCATACAAAATGGCCTTGCCTATGTATCAAGATTAGATGCTTCGTAGTTCTTCAACACAGTCTTTCTTTAGGATACACAATGTTTTATAAACAAACTAGTCTTCAACAAATAAAAAAGTATGTGCTTATGATTGATTCCAAGATTTGGTAATAGCTTCTTTTCCATAGAAAAACAACTGACATTCTCTAAATTTTCAAAGGCACTCACACTAATCATCCCTTAGAAATCAAACAAATAGAATGTACTAAGTACATTAAATCTCAATACATATAGTTTATAAAAGGAACAAAATTTTGTGTTATAGAACAACGACAAACAATTCCCACCACATAAGAATGTCCCATCATCTCACCATGATATCTTGACGTTCAACAAGTTTAAGACTGTCCTATCATCTCACCATGATATCTTGACACTCAATAGGATGGATAAAATATATCAAGTGGACAAATCTAAAATCCACATCCTAGGCATAATATCATGACGACAATCACTACCAAGCATTTGGTCTTATTAACAAATTTTGGACATACCGAGGGGCTTAATTTTTAACTCACCGATCCAGAGTCTTTACATAATAGTATAGTTCACATCAGGCAATACACCATCAAACTCTTCAAAAATAATGTAATATTTCCTCTCTCTATTCTTGTATTGTTTAGATGCAAGGAAGACATAAAACCTAATAACTCACCACCTCTACTTAGGTTTAAATCCCATCCAAGTCATTAGATCAAGGGTAAAATTACTCTTGCCTAAATAGTGTTCAAATCATCACATATAGTTATCTTAACCATAATGATAGAAATGACATCATTATCTATGCTTTCCATCTCACCTAAAATGACAAGAGAATATACACACTCTAGTGTTCGTCCATAGTAGAGAAGACCTTAAATTCTCAGAGATTTAATATTACAACTCCTACAATACAACTATATTATGATAGTTGTTAAAGATTATAATTAGCACACACATATCTAGTCAATACACTTCTTTCTAGGGTACGAATTGATATTCAATGTTAGTCAAGAAGGAACAACAACGCTAAAATGCTCAAGTTCTTAAAATCAACCCTATCAGGCAACAATAATCCTATCCTATGATTGAGCACTAAAATATATCAATGTTTGTAGATAAATATTTTCATCAAATCACATCATAAAAAGGTCAAGTCATTTTCTTAACATCTTCCTATATGTTAAATCTCCAACAATAAGGAAGGAAATATAAACTTCTACTTAAGTTCTTCCAATGTTTCACTAAGAAACAATCTAGCATAAATGGTCCCGTAACTAAGGTTTAAGATATAACATATTGTTTAATTAGAATATTAAAAATTCCATATTACCCCAATCCACTCTCTCGGAATAAGAATAATTCAAATCTTGCAAATGGATGATATTAATTTATAGTCCTATTCGTATTACAATAAGATTATGCACTCCTATCAACTAATCACAACTTGATCAATAATGAAGGCAACTCATAGGGTAAAAGACCTGATTACTTAACATGCATAGTTACTTGTTAAATGGCTAAATATCTGTCATATATATATATATATATATATATATGACAGATATTTAGCCATTTAACAAGTAAATATATATATATATATATATATATATATATATATATATATATATATATATATATATATATATATATATATATATATATATATATATATATATATATATATATATATAACACAAAATCTAAGTTGTGAAGCAACAAGATTTCCTCTTGCAACACCATAGAATTTTTTATGTGAGGTAGCATCCAACTTTCAATTGAGAGTCTTCTCATGATTAAAATAATTCTTTTGATTACAAGTGACAAGAATAGGAATGCAGAAAGGAGGACTAGGCTGCATGATAGAATGGCATCTAACACTAAGCCTTGTTATGGAAAGTCATCCAGCACAAAGCAACTCACGGATTACATTTTGTCTCAATGTATAAATCAAGATTGAAGCTCTGTAATCAGAATTAAATTTAGACTTGTACATACCAACAAATGTCAAATCTTGTATGAAGTTGGACTCATTAGTCTAGCCCTTTATATGTTCCTATACATGCATATTTCCATATATATAGCCTTCATCTTATTCTTATATACACATTCTCTTATACATTTGCCTCTATCTACTATTTATCACACATGCCTATACTCCTATCTCCATATAGCTTCCAGCTAATTGGTTCCAACAATTTGCTAGCTTGAGTTCATTTTGGGGTCACGAAGTCAACCCTACAATAAAAAACTTAACCATTTCCTTTTTGAAATTCCCAATTCAAATTTAGTCAACTAACACCCTTTATTTTTCCAATATAAGCCAACCAATTACATGTTTGATCCAATTTGATGTTATGTGCTAGTATTAAAAAATATTCAATGTATTTATTCTAGTCATCAAAGAATCATTCAAAATCCTCTCATTTGAGATAATTACAAGAGAAATGAACTACAACACACTTGGATTTGGTGCATTGAAAGGTATAACAAATCTACATACATCATCTTCGTAGGCTTGTTTGGTAGGTCTTCCAAGTTTATACATAATTTTGAGGGTTGACCAAAGAGAACTTATCTACTTGTGATGTAATGACAAGCCTTCCATGGTATTTTCAAATACTACCAATGCTTAGATATGAAGTGTAATGCCCCATCATGAAACCCTAGAGAGATAGATCAGCAAGTGCAAACTTACAGAAATATATATATATATTTTTGAACCAAGTAAATGTAATAATAGTAACCAAGGATAACATAATACACAACATAAAGAAAGTGCACTTCTAACTCCTCTAGGGAAACATAACTGCATTAGAAAATATAAAGTAAAAACCACACAAGTGAAAAATATTTTATTGCTACATCAGTTAAGAACAACTTCCACCTTTGCAAGATAGTTAATATACAAGTTACAATGCAAGAATACAAGACCGATCGCGTCGGTTACAAAAGAATACATGTGGAGGTATATAATCATCACTAAAGGTAGAAAGCAATCTAGAACAGGAACACCTCTTCACAAGACACGAGCCACATCTCCAAGATGACCAATGGATAGCTCTACCTCCCAACCATGTGGAACCCTGAGGTCCACCCCTCCGAGCTAGGAGATAATGACGAGGATTCCACTAAGCAAAGAAACAACATCCAAAATAAAGAACAACAACTGACTTGACACAACTGACCATATCAACCAAACTGCACAAGACAAGACATCACCCCAGAGGCACAACCAAGAAGAACAACTGAACTACGTAAGGAGAGTGTCATCACATGGTCCTAGCATGGGTTACCCAGGCTATCTATCACTAGAAGCCGGCCCCCATCTATGGTTACCCTAGCAGCCTCTCTCTAGGCATCGGCCCCATAGGGTGACACATGCGGAGCTGATAGGTCCTCTCATGGAGACAAGGAGGTCAGCCTTGCCAACCAGGCCTTCTCATCCCATCCTTAGCCTGTGAGAGCACTAAAGGCATGGGTGAGGTCTCTTACTTATCTTGTTAAGTGTTTTGATTACCCCAACCCTTTGATTAAATTATTAAGTTTTCCACATGCTTACAACTTCCATGGGGTTACCCAGGCGGCCTCTCACTAGGCACCAGCCCCACCATGAAAGCCACTCCCTTAGTGTTCCCTGGTCAAACATACATGCCACAACATGCAGGTAAAAGTTCACAAATCAGATCTGAGCCATAACTTACGCCCTTCTCTAGGCCACAACAATAAATTCCTTAAAATCCCATCAAAATTTGAATCAATACCATTTTGAAACCAAGTACAATATCCAAGGCCATTCCCCATTCATTACAAGATACAAAAATCTAGTGGAACCAATACAATGACATGCCATAATTTGACGCAAACCAAGAACTTCACCTTTGGAGTTAGGTACAGAACAATGATAAGGTGACCAATATCCGACAAGGACTACATTTTTGCGCCTTATTACCAAGTACACATGACACCCCCTCAAGGTTCCCACATCATAATTAACTCGAACATAGACCAAACTAACATCATGATCCAAGCAACATGAAGATATGACAAGGAGGCAAATCACGCATATGCAATTCAATGAGCTCCTAGTTCAATCATGAAAACAACTTAAGAGATTTTAACTTATTTTAGATAACATACAAGTTTACGGAATAATTTCCCTTTTAATTCAAAATCAACCTCCTAACTCATTTCTTAATGACTACCATCTCCTAACATACCATAGTCTAAAAGTCAACAAGAATTTTCCTTCTAAGCTTCATTAATAATCCTTCCCACTAAGGCAAATTTGATTAAGTATACAACTTTTGGTGATCACATCTATTTTAAATACATATAGCTTCCTTTAAACAAAACATATTTGTCTAACTTTTTCCAATTTCCAACAACTATAAAAAGAACTTCCACAACAATATTAATTCTTTTCCCAAAAGAACACAAGGATATAAAGACAAGTATGGGTATAAAAACTCAACTAATTAAACATAGATAGATAACCTTTTCTTATCTAAGACTAAGAATAACTTTACGTAGCAAAAGAAGACTATATTGTTGCTAACTATTATTATTTCCTTAATGCCTAAAATAAATTCAGTTCTTAGATATCATTAGAGAACTAGCTTAAAAATTACCTCGTAAGCAAAAGAACCTTCCTTTTTAAATAAAAGAGTTAGATCAAATAAGACATCTCCTAATATAAATTCGGAGCAATAAACTAACTAATATTTTTTCTTGTTTTCTGAGATGTGCATACACTTCTAAGGACTTAAAGGCGTCATGAAGTTAATAGGTTTTACAATCAACAATCTTCCATGACATTGTACTAATGGAACAATTAGTAGGATAAGAATGAGACTAATCAAGAATAAATCAGTTTACTATAGATTTTCCCTGACAGGAACAACTACTACAAAAATAAGCATAATCTTGCTAAAATAGAAACAAATGTATTTCAAGAACCCAATAATCACATAATTACAAGGACTAGTACCTTTTAAATAATATTTAAACTATGAATAAATACATTTTTCTTATTCCAATAGTTTCCAACTCCTAAAACCATAACTATAGGTATCTTATGATTCTCACTAGAGACATAAATTAACAAAATAGGCATCTAAAATTTCTAGTAAGACATCGGTAAGCATATACATTCCCTTAAACCGTTTCCTAACAATTCCAAAAGCAAAAGATACCCCTATACTAGAATACACATAATTTCCAACCTATTATAAATTTCAACAAGCATCAAAATATTAAATACTTTCCTAAACACTTAACTTGCTAACTAACAATGCCACAAACATAATCATATACACGCAAAAGATCCAACGTTTCTTATCCTCTAGCATCATATCTATAAGCAATTTCTAATAAAACCCACAAGTATAAGACGTCCACTAACAGATCCACTAACACCGCATTACGATGACCACCATCACCATATCTCCAATATTCAAAACGATACACAAGAACAACTCCTAATGGCGACGACTAAAAGTAATCTTTAAGGATATATTTAATCCACATGAGTTCCCAAAGTTATCTGCCACACTACAATTACAATAAAATGACAAGAACGAACATTTACTTGGCTAAGGCATCGAAAACCCTGAGATTTTCTACGACTTCAAAACTTAAAAGAACAATCTACCAAAAGAGATACCTATCACACACTATGGTCAACTCTGCCAGCTAAGCGACCTCAATTACTGACAATGACTAAAACCAGAATTGAATAAACTGTTAGCATCGACCGACTCTAAGACTTCTACGACGACAGCACAGTGCTAAGGTATAAACCCTTCGTTGCCACACGTTTTTGACTAACCATTGCAACAACTTCTACAAAGTTTTGGCTATAACCATGGATTACGGTGCTCCCATTAATAATCGATGACAAAATACATGCATAAGCGGATAGATACAACTGACTCCTAAACTTCATCGACGTTATCAATAAAACCAAAGTATCCCACAGAGATGTCACGACTACAGTCCAAACAAAACAATGACGGCAACATCTAAAACAACCACTAAGCAAATGTTATTGTCCTCCGAGCTACTAACTTAGAATCTAACACAGACCTTAGACCCGCATACACATTGCTAAGAAGCCAACCACAACTATACTATAACGATGGTAGTGACCAAGTGCAAGTGACAAAAGTCTAATGAATACTAATTTACTAAACACACGCCATTGATAAGCTCGTGGGTCTAATCACATAAATGGTTTAGAAAGTTCACCATACACTCTAGGTTAACATCAAAAGTCAAAACCGTCCAAACCTCAATTACCAAAAGACTCGCCAAACCCACAATTTTCTAAGCATTCACTTAAGATTAAACAAAACCTAACTAACAGTGACAGTGGAAAGCAAGGAGAGTTGCAAGCTGGCCGACAGAAAGAAATGGAAAACTTCTATAAGAGTTCACACATTCCTAGCCTTTTTCCATGCGAATGCCAGGATCAAAACGAATTAAACCTGCTAATTGCTTCAAGCTGAGTTTATAACCATAGAAAGGAAAGGAATACACGAATGTCTTACAGTCATCAAGAAATTTTAAAGCAGAAATGAAGGCAATTATGAATAAAACTACACATGATTCGGTTGGAATCCCAGACATGCTTGCATGGTACATTTTTGGTGGGGGTAGTGTTGGAGATACAAGATTTCCATCTGGGTTACACAGGTAGAACACGGAATACATGGTTACAGGTACTGACAGGTTGCAAGAAGATTATATGCAAAGACCAAACACTTCTTGCTGGGCATCAACATCAGTCTAAGAGATAAAATATGAGGTTAAATATGCAAGCACTACAGGGTCAAGAGATTGGTAAAAAACTTCACATTGAGTCATTTATTTCACAGAATTGAAATCAAGATACAAGGTTACAGAGGATGGCATATGAATTCAAGAGAGATTAGCAAAGGCTAGCCCAGTAGAATACTTCTTGGAGGAATCCATAGAGGTAGGAGCAACATTCGACCACATAGGGCACACAATGATAAATAAATTCTAAGTTACAGAAACATGCAAGTTTCACACACAATGCAGCAATAAATTTCAAATTAAAGTTACATCCACTGCAAATTTTTACAGAGAGAGACAAATTTCATACCTGGATTCCAGTCCCACCTCCCAATTTTTCCAACTTCCCCCCACAAGATTTTTTTTCTCCCTTTATAAAAATGATTCAACTCATGAAACAGATGCAGACGTGCATGCATCCATTACCCCACAACCCACTCCTCTAAGAAATTCAAAATTTTACTAATAATGGAGATTCCACAAATTAGAGATTTCATATTTGACAACTCAAGGCATTTATTTTGCATATCAAAATTATTCTGCACCAACTATAAATTAATAACCCATAACTCCAAATTAATGACATAAATACTCTTGGACAGCAGATAATTGACTCTAGTCTATTTTAAAATCCAACCAAGGAATTAATCCAAGTTCTAAGCTAGGCAAATATTATCCAATAATCATTATTATTTAATAATAATTCATAGAAGTATTTCCAACCACATGCATGCTCATAAATAACATGACTCGACTATACATCACAACACGAGATACCCAACATAACAAGGCAAGACCACGACTCGAGACTTACAACAGAGGACAAGGACTGACTTAGTGGAATAGACCTCGCATTATCTCCCATCACTAATACCCATTGGAGTAAGAACCCGCTCGAACCTGCTATATCAAGTGGAGTCAAGGTTCGGTACCTGCAGCCTGCGTTTAAACAATTGGTTGTATACAATCAAGTACATATATGTCTACACATAAAGAGTCAGAGAATCGTGGCGTAGTAGGGTACTCAGAGTGAGTAATACTACACCGTCTCTGCTCTTGAAACAATAACATAACAACTTAATCTGAAACTGGATACCAACAAACCAAATGACACATGATAATATTAATTCACATCATAACTAGAAAATAGTAATGCCATCATAAACTCATAACACCTGTCTAATAATATCAGTCAAACATAGTTCATTGAAATAAACATAAATCATAACCTACTAAACAACTGTATCAGAACTGATTCAATGCCATGGAAGACTAACAACTATCTCCGATTGACAGAGAGCAATGTAGAACTACCTCTATCGCAAGCCAACGATGAGGGGGCACTACATGAAGAAACATAGAGAAAATGTATGTTTACAAGAAAAACAATAAAGTTTTACAAGAATAACAATAGAGTTTTACATCATGCAAGGTTGGGTCTGGCCTCAAATGATGAATCCTTGACCATGAGTGTGACCCAAAATTATAAACTTCACCTTCGATAGAGAACAAATCCAACAAAAGATAAGAGACATTTTTCCAATATAGAGATTACATTTCCATAACTAAAAAGGAGCATATTCTATAATCTTCTTAAAGGTCATTCATTCATCAGTTATTGAGTAAAGTGTACCCTTCTATTGCATTTACTTTGGTAAAATAGATATTGCAAATTATGGGTGGAGGAAGCACACGTCTATTGGAATCGACGTGTGGCCCTAACCTATGTCGTGGCATGCTATCACCAACAACCTGGAATAATTTGATGTCAAAATAATTAGGCTTTAAATCCATTTCAAACTAAACCCATAATCTTTTTGAAATTTATAAAGGCACCTAAAAATTGACATGCGGTGGATGGTCAAAGACCATCCACCACTCCTCCCAAAAGTTTAGTACTATTTGCAGATGTCTACACCATTTAATTCAATTTTTTTTTCATTTGGAGTGATGCGCTGGGTTGGTTTGTCGAAGGGTCAATAAAATATAGGGTAATGGTATGTTTACAAATATGTAAACCAAGGATCTATCTATACAATAGTCCATCTAAATAGAATTGCCTTCTCTCATCCCTTCATCAATTGATCTAACATAATCAATAATAGTTTGCATCAAAGATGCAAACCGTGCAACATGTGAGGGCATATTTGGCTGATTTTTGATAAAATCATTTTTTTGTTATAATTTGGTTATGTTTACAATTATAGTTCCTTTCAAGTGAGCCTCATCAGAAAGAGTGGGTGGGGTGATTTACATGTTTGGGTTTTGGGGGGTTGGGGGCTTTGGGGTGGGGAGTTTCAGGTGAGGGATGGTTGGGTGGGGTTTTTGGGTGACAAGATTTCAAGTGGGGGTTCATTTTTCAAAACTTGTTCTAATAAAATCTCATATTCTAGTAATTGATCCATGCATGAGTACCTGAACTAGAGCTACAATTACAAAAAAGAAATATAAATTAAATTACTTGTACATTAAAATGTTAAATGTGCAATATTTATACATAGATAAAACTTTGAAATATATAAATACATAGTTTAAAATAATACATTACATAACAATATATTTAAACATTTAATTACCTAACAAACTTGGGTGGCAAAATTTAGTAATATGATCATAGATACTAAATGATAATAGTACCAATTACACTGATGAATAATAATATTAAAATATTTAGGATGATTACAAAGTCATATGCATTTGCATATAACTTCTTAGAGCATCTTTATAGAAAATTAGAAAATTAACTGAAATCAATAACAAACACAAAACTAATTGAATATTTTAATTACTAATACAAATTCACTACACTCACTCTATTACAAAGTATAAACTTTAATTTCCAGAAGTTGTCAACACACTTTGTCTTCTATTTTCATTCGTCTCAATGATCCCTAAGAGATCTTGGTATGTTTCCTCTCCTCCTTATCCAATAATTTTGAGGTTGATTGACATTCTCTACTCCATTTTCAACTACACAAAATATCACTCCCATCCAATTTTTTTTTTTATTTGCTAGCAGACTCTATCAATAGTGGCCTAATATATAGGATTAAGAAAAAATGGTCTTATATAATAGAAAATCATAGCTATTTAGATAGTGGAAGATCTCACAGTTTTATTACATTTAGAAAATAAAGAAGAGAAACAATCTATTAAAACTATGGCAGTTAAATCAAAAGATATAATACACAAATAGAAAAAAATTAAAAGACAAGGATGATATACCTGGATTATTATTGTTAACCTGATTATTTTGGATGTAAAAAGAAATGATCACCAATTAATATTGAATTAGCTAAGCATTTTTTTGAATATAGTGTTGCAGTAATACCCTAATTTTGCAATGAATCATCTTTTTCTTTTGTATAAAAACAAACAAACAGTACAAAGATACCACATGAATAAGATAATAGGAGGTATGGAGTATATTTAACCTCCTACTAACCTAACCCATCAACTTGTTTGGGTTAGCCAAATCCAATTTCTTTGCCATTGGATACCTTTGCAACTGTGTAGAATGTCCATTCCTTTCTGAATCCTTTTTCATTGTATATAGAATGGTAGTGTTTATTTAGCTATTCGAGTAACTAGTAATCCTAATAAAATTTTATTCCAAAAAGTTTAAAGGATTAGTATTTTATAATTAATACACTTATTATTTATTATAAAACCTAGTCCCACACATAAACATTAATTCCAATAAACCGACTCTATATATTTTCAACTTCAACACTGACCATATTATAAAATCTGGTCCCACACATAAATATTAAGTCTAATACACTAATTCTTTACTAGAAACAACTTTATTCTTCATAATAAATAGGCTTCTCAAATTCCTGAATAATAATTGTCACAATTCTAAATCCAAAAAGTTATTTAATAGGAGAGTTGATGATGAGAAGAGAATAGGAGAGTTGATGATGAGAAGAGACTTGTAGAAGGAAATATTATTGCCCCAATAAATTAAGAGTATTGGAAACATTTAGCTTTTATGAGCCACATTCCTATGGGGCAAGTAACTTTTGAAAATGTAGTGTGGGTAATGCTCCAAAGTTATAATCATCACATCTATTGGCTAGCTAGTTTTTAATATAAGGGTTTAAGTATTTTGTATTAAGTAAATTTAGGTTAATTAAACAAATTTATATATAAATATAACTAATTAAAATAATTATTTTATAAATATAAGATAATGAAACTAAATAAAATTAAAAATAATATATAATTATATTTTGATGATGAAAATGTGTTATAATAGATGTTATAAAATGAATTATTAATATTTTACATATATATTTTTTATGCATTTGGAGGAAGACCAAAAAATTTAAAAATCGGTTGTCAATTATTTTGAATCACTTATACAATATGAAACTTGATTTCTATGACTGCAAACCTGATTTTATTTGTCAATCTAAACTTGTGTCGCATGGATTTGATCTAATAACATGTAAACTATTGAATCTGACTCACACTAATCTAGGATATGTGAATACTTGAAATGATTGGTAGTGTTTATAAACAAATTTGAGCAATTTGTTCGATTTCAAGGTTCATGCTCCCTTAGGTTAGATCCATGGATGGATTAGCTTTATGGCTAAGATTGTAGATTTAAATATAGTAGGCAAGCATGCAACATACTTAAGATGATATCACAAATAAACAACTATAAAATAGATCATCCTTTAAGCTAGCTTGATGGCTAAGAGTCTAGATTTAAAGTTAGTAGGGAAGCATGCAACATACTTAAGATGATATCAAAAATGAAGAAATACAAAATAGATCATCCTTTCAGCTCTTATATCTACATGTTCTTCTCACATTGCTAGGTGTTCTCAAACATGATTTCAAATGAATAAATTAGTGTCCTCAAATAAAACAACTTTGCACACAAATCATATAGTGTGTGCTTGGTCAGCAAATAATAGATAGTGTAATGGTTAGAAAGGGGGAATTCAAATTTTAAAATTTGAAAGTTCTGGAATAAAATTTATGACTTCAGAACTAATTTGGGTCATGTTCCCACCCATGAATCTAATTAGTTATATTTGTATGTAATTTTTTTCATTAACCCAAATTTATTTAATACAAAATATTTAAACCCTTATAATAAAAACTACCTAAACAATGGATGTGAGGATTATAACCTCTGATTCATCACCCACACTAGATTTTCAAAGGTTGCATGCGCAGTTGGAAAGTGGCTTGTAAAAGATAAATGTTCCCAATGCTCATAATTTATTGGGCAGATAATATTTCCTTCTACAAGTTTCTTCTCAGCATCAACTTTCCTATTAAACTATGTCAATCATGTAATGTCCTATGTTCTTTTGACCTTTTCCTATTAAGGACGGTGACTTTTTAGATCTAGAATTGTGATAATTTTTATTTAGGTATTTGAGAAGCCTATTTATTAGGAGAAATAAAATTGTTTCTCATAAAGGGTTGGTGCACTAGACTTAACATTTATGGACTAGATTTTATAGTAAATAATCCTTGTGTTGAACTTGAAAATTGCTAGTGAATCCTTGTGTTGAACTTGAAAATTGCTAGCGTTGGTATATTAGAATTAATGTTTATGTGTGGGACCAGGTTTTATAGTAAGTAATATGTGTATCGACTCGAAAATACTTATCATTTAAAATCTTTGGAATAAGATTTTATCACAAGTATTAGTTACATGAAGAGCTATATAAACATTACTATTCTATATTTTGTTCAAGCTAAAAATCTCCTCTCCAATCAATAGTTTCTCTCACTACACTATCCAATCAATTACTTCTCCCGATACAGTGAAAAAGGATTCAAAAAGGAAAGGATATTATACATAGTTGCAAAGGTCTCCAATGGCACAGAAATCATATTTGGCTAACCCTAACTGATTGATGGTTTCAGTTAGTAGAAGGTTAATATGTACTTCATACCTCATATTAGCTGATTAATGTCATGTCTTTGTACTTGTTTCTTTATAATTATCTATTTTTATACATAAGAAGAAGTTGATTTTGTTGATGTGTTTTCCTTGCACATACAATGCAAAATAAAATACTGATGTACTCTATCCTCTTTCCACTTATAATTTATTCAATGAAGAAGAACATCTAAGGCTCGAAATTTGCCGATTGTGGGCAGCCCATGATGTGATTTAAAAATACAACCATATAATTGATTTCCTGATGGAAATCAGATTTGTGAAGTTTCTTAGGTACTTTTGTTACATGTGGCCTTGGTTGTACCAACCAGTTGCTGTTTATCACTTCCATACATTTTTCGCATCCAGCCAGATAAAGTTGCAAGCCAGTCTCTTTCGTACAGAAAGGAGTAGTTTTGTATGAAGGAATGTCAAAAGCTTCTACGATTGCCTCCTTCCTCAGATGAGCAAGTACTTTGCCTTCTTTGGTCACAATGCATCTCTTTTCATGATTATAATGCTTAGCGCATTCCAACATCAACTCCGGACACAACACTGCTAGCGGGAAACAAGCAACTTGAATAATCCCATTCTTCAACATTCACCTGATCATATCCAAAGGATTGGATTTGTATAAGTTTTGTCGAATCTCCTCCATGTTGGTCCTCTTGAGATTAGTGTTGCTAAGGTTTCGCCACTTTGACGTGATCTTCATTTCTAGCCACGTTCCCTTCATATCGCTCCTCATCAGTGCCTGTCCGTATTTCACACTCATTGCTTACCTACACGAATATCAAGAATCAATATATTCAAATAATGCCCTAAAATGCAAAAAGGACAAGATTATACCACTTAACACATGTGGGATTAAAATACATAGTTAAAAAAAATTACCTTGCTCCCTTTTGCAATAAAAGTAACTAACGTGAATTTTGCAAGAAAACTCAACTTGTTTTTCAACAAATCCACCTCTAGTTCACCATTCTTCATGTTACAATGATCTGGCTATTAAAATAACAACTAGAAATGAGATAAATGAATTCATCATGAATATCAGTATCATCAGTTGTAAAGCCATTTCCATTAATATTTTAAACAACTTCATTCTCTACCTGGGTAAATTTACTCAATTTTTGATCCCAAACTTGTGTTTGGAATTGCAGGTAAGAACTATCAATTTTGAAGCACCAAATGTGCCCACGGAAGCCTATATCCTTAGCCAAAATCAATTACACACTATGATAGACATGTGAAATTTCTTACTGTGGTGAGCTAACGTCAAAATGGCACCAAGAAAAATCTTGCAACCTTAAATCACTGATTTGGATATCTTGCTTCCTCTACGAAAATTGTAAGAATAAGCTTTGTAGAATGATTCCATACTTGAGCGATGATGTTATATACTCAGTGAAGTTGTTATATTTGGAAAATGTGTATCATTCTATACTATGAATAACATCCACTACTCAGCATTATAAATTTGAATCTGTGCAAAACCGTTGATGCATTTAAAAGATGCTCTAGATAGCATATACATAAGGCATATTCTTAGACAATGTTATTTTTAGACAAAGTGAGTCTTTCTTCTTTGGTGTACCTTGAATGATTTCACCAGGAATTGTAACCGCCAAGAGAGAAATGGGGGAGGTTGTCGTGTGGTCAATGTCTATCTTTCGGCATTCCTGCCATCGATCATCATTACCTAGCTGACCTTCTATTACAAGGTGCATAACATACAAATTGTAGTAGCATATCAAAAGTCCACTGGGCCTTTGAATGAGTTTTGAAATGATAGAAAAACTATAAAGGAAACGAGGATTCCCACACGAGGCGGGCATTTTGAGGCTCATCACAAACTACAAACAAATGTCATCGATCAGCATTATCCACTTGGAGTAAAGTGAGCAAACATTTTAATGCTTACAGCATAATGGGAATAATGCCAATGGGCAATTAGAGTCTGCTACTGAGTGGACAATTGTGATGTGTAATGTAATGTTTCCCTACGTATTGAAAATGTCCGCTGCCTTGCAAATAAATCGTGGGAGTCCGCCTGAGTGGTCACTTCAATTGTCAAGGCATAATGTAAATGATGCCATTGGTGTAGTAAAATTCACCTAAGTGGAACCCGTGCGGACAATTTGGGAGTGTCGTGTCATGTTCGAGCAATCTTTACTCATTGAAGATGCCTGCCCAAGCAGACTCTAGACTTGAAAAATGAATCATTCCTCATTTCGTTCATTGCTTCACTAACAATGGACTCAAACATACTTGCATAGCCACCGGTCTTGAAGATTTCGTAGGATACAAAGAAACTAGTGAGAAGCTCTAGGGAGGACTCCTGAAGCCATCACGCATGAGCAGCAAAAACATCTTGCAATGATCGACTACCTTAAAGCTTTCAATGGATTGATCACAACTCCCTCATTATGCCAATTCCTCATTCATGCAAGGGGACCTTCAAGTGACCATATAACCCAAATCCTCAAAATGTGAGGGGGTCCCCATGTAATGGGGTGATGGGGTGATCTAGTCACAACATCTGGCGACACCACAAGAGAAATGTTCCTAAACATTTCAGGAATAAAGACCCAATCAAAAACCCTAAATCATCAAATAACTCCCTCAAGTGAATCTATTGTTAAAAAAAAGTACTCAAAAGGAGAAAAGAGTCATAAATTGTATCACAACATTTCGTCTCTGTTGTTTCATAAGATAAGCATTTTATTTAAAGCTCTTCAAGTGTTCTAGAGATAAGTGAGGATCAAAACTTCAAAATCCCTACATACACCCACATATTAGGTCAGATAAAGATGAATACTTAATCAAGGCATCAAAATCAAAAGCTTAACACAACCATACTCATCCCGAAGATCCAAGTGTGTGCAATTGAGCTCATTCCCATCTATTAGCAACTAAGATCACCTCAGTTCCTCCGTATTAAGCTACGTGGTTAGTACACACCTCATGAACTACCTGGACGCCCCACTACCAGCGAGCATCTATAGCCCCGATGTGTTTGTCTCATAATTCCACTCGAGAAGAGCCCTACTGCCGGTCAGGCATCCATAGTCCTGGTAAAGATTACTCGATCATCCATCCAACTGAGTTATAGTGTGTGATTTGTGATTTTCTTTTCATTTCTTTTTCTTTTCTTTTGATTTTCAACAAGATTAGATTTGGTAGAGTACAATGCAATATTGCTACGTGATAACTCAGCTAGTTGGGTGTGGACTTATGATGGTGGCAAAGGTGGACCTTTAGATTTTTCACTTAATGCGAGATCACAAAGATTCACTTAGGTACTTCTAAATTTTTAAAAGTGTGAAAAGATATAAGATCTCAAAATAATTCAAGTCTCTCTAAATAGTCGATTTATCCTCCAAGAGCAAGCAACATGCTATCAAACCCTAACAATGGAGTCCACAATGGATCTATCCATCTGACACAAGTTTATCAAAAGAAAACAAGAAGCATTCATTTTAAGATTAAACATTTTAAACATATAATCAAAGACCTCCATGTCAAAATACAATGCATGATTCCACTCTCGAGTCAAGTACAGATCTTAACAAATAGACAAACTGCAGAAAATTACCTTTTGACTCAAATAATTTCATGAATATTTATTCACAAAATAAACTTAGCATTATCTCATAGAGTCAGCCAGAATGTGCTTGAAATTTAATCACCAATCAAGAGATGGGACCCCAAGAAAAACCAAAATTGCAGCAAAAACTGACAAACCAAAATGAAACAAATCTAACCTAAAACTAACATATGAAAGTAGGAAACAACTAACCTAACTATGTACAAATAAGTCCCTGAAGGAACTTAGGGCTGGAAATAATGCTTTAGGAATTGCCCATTGATGGGCAATGGAATAGATTCTCCCATGAGTGTTTTTAATCTGAAAGCATTCTCTCCCAAAATTTCAGCAATCTGGTAAGGGCCTTTCTAGAGATTATCAAATTTGTCATGTTCACCCTTTCTTTCTTTAGCTTTGTCCCACTATAGAACCAAATCAGATATATGAAAGGACTTGATCTTTTCTTGTCTATCAAACCATCTCTTCACAACTCCTTGATGTTTTGTAAAGTTCTCTAATGCCATGTCTCGTTTTTCTTCCAAGTGGAACAATTGTGACAACCTAGTTTGGATTCTATCCTTTTCTTCCATGTACTCCTGCATAAATTGCAATATGGGAATTCTCAGTTGGATTGAGAATACAAGATCTTGGCCATAAACTAGATGATAAGGGGATGTACCTAGGGAACTCTTTATTCTTGTCCTATCTACCCAAAGAGCAAACCTAAGTTGTGTATGCCAATCCCTCAGGTTTTTGTCCAAAAGTTTCTTAATTGCACCTAGCAAGTTTTTGTTGGTGGATTCTACTAGGCCATTTCCCTATGGGTAATAGTTTGACGAAAATTTCAGTGTGATGCCATATTCAAAAGCCCAATTAGAAAATTTCAATGAAGTAAAAGCAGGACTGTTATCACAAATAAGTGCATGTGGACATCCAAACCTAGTGATAATATTTTTTTCAAGAAATTTAATCACAACATCAGAAGTGCAAAATTTTAATGCATGAGCTTCATACCACCTAGTCTAGTAATCAGTAGCAGTCAGAATATACCTATGTTTTGTCGAAGAAGGTGGGTTAATCATACCCATAAAGTCCAAACCCCATTGAGCAAAAGGTCTTACTTCGATCACCGATTGAAGCGACATGGCTGAATTTCTTTCCCTTGAAGCAACTACCTGGCATGTGTGACATTTCTTGGCATGATCATATGCGTCGTGAAACAAAGTAGGCCAATAATAGCCTTCCCTAATAATATGATATCCTATAGCTAAACCACCTCCATGGCATGTTCCAAGTTTGATGTGAAAATGTTCCATTATCTGACTTGCTTCATCATTTCCTACACATCTCAAATATATCCCTTCATGATTCTTTCGAAACATGACTGATCCTTGGAGCATAAAACATTGACTCTTTATCCTTAAAGCTCTCTTCCAAGTTGAAATCATCTATGCTAGGCATTTCTGATTTAGTAGATAATATATAACATCATTGTACCACTCATCAGGTGATACTTCCTCAAGAGTATAAACTTGTTGCACCAACCTTGGTCCTTTAGTGGCAATTTTTTGAGTTAGTCCTTTCCCTCAAACAAGCTTCATTGGTTGTATTTCAATATCATATTCTTGAATAGTGGCGACCCACTTGCCTCTTCTTTCTCCCAATTCATTCTGCATAAGAAGGGTCTTGACTACTACATCTGGAACAATGACATATATTTTACTTCTCAAAATGTAATGTTTGAATTTCTTGATTGCTTTGACCAGTGCATAAGCTTGCTTTTCCACATTAGGATACCTTAACTCAGTGTCTTTCAAGGGTGTGCTCATTAATGCTATTGGGTGTTCATCTTTTTCTTCATTTCTCTGCGTGAGAGTTGCTGCACACGTATGCTCTGAAGCAAAAGAATATAGATAAAATGGCATTGTGTAATCTAGGCTTATCAGAACTAGAGCATCAGTAATAACTTGCTTGATTTCTTCAAATGCCTTTCTTGCAGGGATTGTCCATTCTATCTTCGCATCTTTCTTCAACATGTCATTCAAGGGCTTGACGATCTCCGCAAATCCTATAATGAACTTCCTAATGAAGTTTATCTTTCCAGAGAATGACTTCAGCTCCTTCTTACTTGCAGGCATATCAATTTTGGAAATGGCTTATATTCTACTTGGATATTTTGAAATTCCCTTCTCTGAAATCACATGTCCCAGTAATTTGCCTTTTGTTACTCCAAACATGCACTTTTTTGGATTCAGAGAGATTCCGTGCTTCCTACACTTTTGAAATATTTTCCTCAAATCTTCTATGTGGTCTTCCCTTCTGCAAGAGAAAACTATGAGATCATCCATATATATGATTATACATTTTCCAATCAAATCATGAAAAGCAATGTTCATAGCTCTCTGAAAGGTTTCTCCTGCGTTAATTAGTCCAAATGGCATTCGCCTATATGCATAGTTTCCCCACTTGCAAGTGAAAGTAGTCTTCAATCTGTCTTCTGGTTCCACCATTACTTGGTTGTAGCCTGAGTATCCATCTAAGAAAGACATCATCTACGAACCATTTACAATTTGCAAAACTTCATCTAATGATGGCAATGGATAATTGTCTTTTTCTGATGCTCTGTTCAAATTCTTGAAATCCATGCACAACCTTATCTTTCCATTTTTCTTACGAACCCACGTTGAGTGCCTTACTAGAAATATTATTCTTGCATTCAACAACTTCTTTACCTCTTTGTATATTAGTGGTTCTAAAAGTCAATTGACAGGTCTTTGCCTTTGTCTGAATGGTTTGTTGTTAGGTTTCAAAGGAATGGTGTGTGTAATGATTGAGGTATCATAAGTCTTCAAATCATCATAGGTCCATGCTATAATATCTAAAAATTCTTTCATGCATTTGAGTATACCCTCTTTCTCTTTAGGTCTACACACCTTTCCTATTAACACATTCTTCTCTTCACTATATGTTCCCATATTAACAGGTTCCCATTTATCTCCTTGAATCTTATGAAATCTCAATGCACTCAATTTATCTAGATCAAAGAGTCTTTCTAACTCAATCATTCCTCGTGATATTGTATTATTCTTCAGGTTCAAGATACCATCTGGATCAAATTCTGCCTGTTCCAAATATTCTTCATCTATGATTTGAACCTCAAAAACCCTAGAATTGGTGATGAAATCCAATATATGTTTATCATGATTAAATACCTAAAAATTTGTAACATTATCCGGATTGATGGTATTGAAACCAATTCTACTGTGAATTTCTTTAACCCATTCATGGCAAGTGGTGTGAGTGAACTTGTGGCTTGTGCCAGGGAATTAGCAACTTGATTCTTTGATCTGTAAACTGATTTGATGTTGAATGCATCAAAACAGTCAATCAAATCCCAAACACAGTTTCTATATCTCTTCAATCTCTTATCATGACAAACATATTTCTTTCTTATTTGTTTGATAATTACCTCTGAATCTCCATAAACATGTAGGGTCTTAGCACCTTTCTTGATAGCCATTAGTAATCCATGAACTAATGATTCATATTATGCAACATTATTTGTACATGGAAATTGTAGTCTATGTGCAGCCAAGAATGATTCGCCTGATGGATTGATCAACTCGAACCTAGCACCAACTCCTTGTTTTGACTTGGACCCATCAAAATGCAAAGTCCATACTTGATTCCCTTCTTGATCTATTTGGGTTTTATTTGAATTTTCCTTTTCTTACCCTTCTTGGGAGTCTTCGGTGAGATTAGATCCTTCCTTGATTGATCCTCACTCTTTTCAACCTTTTCAATTATTTCAGTTTCAGTGGGCAATTTTACAGGCTTATCTTCTTCTTTTTTTACTTCTAGAATTTCTGGTTTTGTAGCCTGCGGAACTCTCCTATATACTTGTTCTAAGGAAACTTTACACATAGCACAAGAAAACTCAGAATGAAAAGCACTGTGTATTCGACACCAGTTAGGTAATAACAGACCCTTGACATTTGCTTGCTGACCCAACTCTATTGCTTGCCGAACATTCTTGAGTACGAAATTTTAAAAAATTTCAAATGTACCATCTCCTTAATCAGAAGCAGACTCATAATTGTGATCAAGCAAAATTTTAGTTTCATCAAAAGATTTCTGACCTTCATCTTCTTTTATTCTTGAACCCTGTAGCATAAGGACCTCTTCCATATTTGGCCTGTAATTTCCCAAATCAGTTTCTAAGAACAAAACCTCATTATCTTCACCATATTATGTGGTCATCATTTTCAATTTGGAGTACTATCAATTCTAATTTGATTTGGGATTCCTTTCCATTGTAGCCACATGTGAGAGAAATTGATAGCTACATACCCATTCAATCTCCTCGACCAATCTCAACTCAGGAGCATGCCATATCCGCATGGGATGTCAACAACTAAGATATCGATGTAGCTCTGGATTCTTGGATCAGATGACAATTACATGTGTATATTATTTAATTCTCCAACCACAAGAACTTCTAACTTATCCAGTTGTGTAACCTTCTTGGTGGTTTGGGTAGGGATCAAACCCAGTTTCTTACATATTGAAAGTGGCATTACATTACTCGATGCTCCTGAATCCATTAAATAATTATGTAACATCTTCCCAAAAATATGGACTGATAATAAGAAAGGGGCAGGCTCATCTCTTCCTCGATAGAAGACTACAGACCTTTTGTTTGGTGCCTTTGGGTGTGCATTCTTTGCTACATCACTTGATGGTGGAATTTGATCTTTCACAATCTTCTCATTTTTGACAATATTTTCATTTTTAACAATACTTCCTTCTTTTGTATCCTTTGTAGGGTCTTGAGCTATACATACTAAGTTTAGAGACTGATTAGCACCCTCAGGTGTATTTTGAGAAGAAGATGGCACACTCTCCATGACATGTGCATTATGAACATTGGATGAGTTTGAAGGGCCTACTATAGCATTCTTTAAAGTAGATGTATCATTCAAGCTGTTTAAAACTGTGTTCCTAATCTCAGGGATTCTCATCATTTCAACTAAAGGCATGCTCACCTTCACTTTCTTGAATTCTTCAATAACAATTAAGCTTAAACATTTTAGTCCATCATTTGTTGTAGTAGCATCTCGCAAAGGATTGACTCTTTGTGGAATGTCTCACGGCTGAACCTCTCATGTTGGAGTGACCATTTGAGTAACATCCCTTTGTCAATATTCTGGTGAAACCTTTGGATAATTTGGATTGTTACTAGCATTTGGATTCAGTGGAGTTTGAAAATTGTTAGGAGGAACTGATGTAGTTAATAGATCTTGTACTCGATGATTTCTTTGATAGCTTTTTAGGGGTGGGTTTCCAACTGATTATTGAAATGCTTGTACTTCCCCTGTTGCCTTAGCTTGAAAATCATTATTAAAGGAGAATAATAATCTAAATTTTCAATTGGTCCATTTGCAGATGCTAGAAGGAACCTTCCATTGTACTCCATTGCATCATAATCCATCACAGGAGGGAATGTGAAGTCTTCAATAATCAAGGCTTAATCATACCTTGTTTTAGGAACAAGCTCGTATCCTGTCATTGATTGAGGAGGCTTTTGAGCTTGCATGCTTTGCATCTCCTTTTGGAATATATTAGCAACTATTTTGAACTCTATACACTACAACTCAGAATGATGATTTGTGTTATGCAATCGATACCAACTTGATAAAGTTGCCTCAGCTAAGAATACCTTGTCTGCTGCTCTAGAATCTGAATTTGAAGTATTCTCCAAAGGAGAGGGGACATTCCCATTATTTGGAGATGTATTCCATGTCTTGTTTTGCCATTGGAATCCCTGGTTTGTTCCTTGAAATCCATGATTATACCCTTGATAATTTCCTTGATCTCTTTGATTTCCTTGATATCCATTTTGATTTCCCTGATCCCTCTGATTTCCTTGGAAGATCCTTTGCATATTTTGTAAATGATTATTCTAGTTTCTTAGGTGGGTCACTTTAGTGGATAACCTCTTTACTTGATCAATTAACTATTCCATTTCATCCTTCTCTTCTTGAGTCCTTGTAGAGGATGAAGACCCTTATAAGTACATAGGTTGCACTAGTGAGGCTTGTGTAAAATGGGTGCTCCTAGATGCAACACCATCTGATTGCTAGGTGTCAGAATTGGATTTATTATAGGAGTATGATATGTCAAAGCTTGGTTGATTCCTTGAATCTGATTAGGCATAGTCGGATGCCCTATATGATTAAGTGGTCCTTGAGTATTCATGCCTAGGTCAGTATTCACTTTGACAGCTTCGACATAGGCTTCTGTTAGAGTAGTTGGTGGTATTCTCGCCCTCTTTACAAACATGGCAGTGAGACAATCCAATATTGCATAATAGACTTCCCTCGCCATTGCATCATCAACATTATATGGAGCTTGCAACCTTGTATAAGCCTTGTGAAACCGATTATTGAAAGAACTGATGGGTTCATGCTCTTGCCTCTTGACATCAACGAACTATTTGTAGAGCTCTGACGGAGTGATAAGAATCCTAAACTTTTCTAGAAAGGTGTTTTTTAGTCTTTGCCAACTATTGATGGAACCTGCAGGTAGATGAATGTACCAAAAATATGCGTCTTCACCCAGTGAATAAGGAAACAACCTACATGCTACATCTTCATGCTCAATTCTTCTATTTTGAAGAGTATCCTCAAAAATCTTAATATGCTCCTCTGCTGTCCTGTTCACATCATTGACCTAAAATTTGGAACAAAATTATTCAGGACTCTTTGGCATTTCATGGTAATTTGCAAAAGCAGCAAGAGGAGAAGCATTTACTAGAAGCCAAGCCATTTGAATGTTTGCTTGTTGCACCAGAACTGTTTGAGTAACTCCTTGTGTATTACTTGGTTGACCAGTTCTTGTATTTCGTGGCGGAGGAGTTTGGAACAAATTTACGATGTCCGCCACGCTAGGTGATCCTTCACTTGATGAATTTGACTTCTTATTGTGCTTGGACTTGGAGTTGAAATTAAATTCAGCCAACTCTTTCGAAGCTTGCGGTGTAGACCTTGAAATTCTCTGGAGCTTTTCAGGTGAAAAAGAAACAATATGCTCTAGTGTGTCTAACCTTGTATTCAAAGAAAGGCCGTCCTTCTAGCGCGAATTTTGTTGATGTGTTTTCCTTGCACATACAACATAGAATAAAATACTGATGTACTCTATCCTCTTTCCACTTATAATTCCATCAATGAAGAAGAACATCCAAGGCTTGAAACTTGCCGATTGTGGGCAGCCCATGATGCGATTTAGAAATACAACCATATAATTGATTGGAAAACAGATTTGTGAAGTTTCTTAGGTACTTTTCTTACATGTGGCCTTGGTTGCACCAACCAGTTATTGTTTATCACTTCCATACATTTTTTGGGTCCAGCCAGATAAAGTTGCAAGGTAGTCTCTTTGGTACAGAAAGTAGTAGTTTTGTATGAAGGAATGTCAAAAGCTTCTACGATTGCCTCCTTCCTCAGATAAGAAAGTACTTTGCCTTCTTTGGTCACAATGCATCTCTTTTCATGATTATAATGCTTAGCGCATTCCAACATCAACTCCGGACACAACAGTGCCGGCAGGAAACAAGCAGCTTGAATAATCCCATTCTTCAACATTCACCTGATCATATCTGAAGGATTGGATTTGTATAAGTTTTGTTGAATCTCCTCCATGTTGGTCCTCCTGAGATTAGTGTCGCCAAGGTTTCTCCACTTTGACATGATCTTTGTTTCTGGCAACATTCCCTTCATATCGCTTCTCATCAGTGCCTGTCTGTCTTTCGCACTCATTGCTCACTTGCACAAATATCAAGAATCAACATATTCAAATAATGCCCTAAAATGCGAAAAGGACAAGATTCTACTACTTAACACACATGGGATTAAAATACACAGTTAAAAAAATCACCTTACCCCCTTTTGCAATAAAAGTAACTAACATGAATTTTGCAAGAAAACTCAACTTGTTTTTCAACAAATCCACCTCTAGTTCACCATTCTTCATGTTGCCATGATCTGGCTATTAAAATAACAACTAGAAATGAGATAAATGAATTCATCATGAATATCGGTATCATCATTTGTAAAGCCATTTCCATTAATATTTCAAACAACTTCATTCTCTAACTGGGTAAATTTACTCAATTTTTGATCCCAAACTTGTGTCTGGAATTGCAGGTAAGAAGTATCGATTCTAAAGCACCAAATGCACCCACGGCTGCTTGTGCCCTTAGCCAAAATCAATTACACACTATGATAGACATGTGAAATTTTTTACTATGGTGAGCTAACGTCAAAATGGCACCAAGAAAAAACTTACAGCCTTAAATCACTGATTTGGATATCTTGCTTCCTCTACGAAAATTGCAAGAATAAGCTTTGTAGAATGATTCCATACTTTAGAGATGCTCTTATATACTCAACGAAATTGTTATATTTGGAAAATGTGTATCGTTCTATACTATGAATAACATCCACTACTCAGCATTATAAATTCAAACCTGTGCAAAACCGTCGATGCATTTAAAAGATGCTCCAGATAGAATATACATAAGGCATTATTCTTAAACAATGTTATTTTTGGACAAAGCGAATCTTTCTGCTTTTGTGTGCCTTGAATGATTTCGCCAGGAATTGTAACCTCCAAGAGAGAAATCGGAGAGGTCATCGTGTGGTCAATGTTTATCTTTAGGCATTTCTACCATCGATCATCATTACCTAGTGGACCTTCTATTACAAGGTGCATAACATACAAATTGCAGTAGCATATCAAAAGTCTGCCAGGCCTTTGAATGGGTTTTGAAATGATTGAGAAACTATAAAGGAAACAAGGATTCCCGCACCAGGCGGGCATATTGGGGCTCACAGCAAACTACAAACAAATGTCGTCGATCAACATTATCCTCTTGGAGTGAAGTGAGCGGACATTGTAATGCTTACGACATAATGGGAATAATACCAATGGGCAAATAGAGTCCGCTACTGAGCAGACAATTGTGACGTGTAATGTAATGTTTCCCTATGTATTGAAAATGTCCGCTGCCTTCCAAATAAATTTTGGGACTCCGCCTGAGTGGTCACTTCAATTGTCAAGGCATAATATAAATGATGCCATTGGTTTAGTAAAGTCCGCCTAAGTGGAACTCGTGCAGACAATTTGGGAGTGCCATGTCATGTTCGAGCAATCTCTACTCATTGAAGATGTCTGCCCAAGCAGACTCTAGACTTGAAACATGAATCATTCCTCATTTCGTTCACCGCTTCACTAACAACGAACTCAAACATACTTGCATAGCCGCCGGTCTTGAAGATTTTGTAGGATACAAAGCAACTAATGAGAAGCTCTTGAGCGGACACCTGAAGCCATCACGCATGAGCAGAAAAAACATCTTGCAATGATCGACTACCTTAGAGATTTCAACGGATTGATCACAACTCCCTCATTATGCCAATTCCTCATTCACGCAAGGGGACCTTCAAATAAACGCATAACCCAAAAACTCAAAACGTGAGGGGGTCCCCATGTAATGGGGCGATGGGGTGATCTGGTCACAACAGATTCTTTGCAAAATTAGGGTATTATTGCAATATTCTATTCAAAACAACGCTTAGATAATTCAATATCAATTTGTGATTATTTCCTTTTACAGCCAAGATAATCAAGTTAACAATAATAATGTAGGTATATCGTCTTCCTCTTTTAATTGTTGTGACTTGTTTGTTATATCTTTTGGTTTGGCCACCATATTTTTAATAGACTATTTCTCTGCTTTGGTTTCTAAATGTAATAGAAGTGTGAGATCTCCCACTATCTAAATATCTATGATTTTCTATTACATAAGACTATTTTTTTCTTAATCATGTATTTTATGCCACTGTTGACAGAGTCAGCTAACAAATTAAAAAAAAGATTGAATAGAAGTGATGTTTGTGAGTTGAAAATGGAGGAGTGGAGAATGTTAAGCAACCTACCCAATATCAAATAAAGGAAGAGAGGGGACATGCCCAGATCTCTTAGGGATCATCTAGTATGTGAAGATTTTTAAGCACACAAATATGACAGCAAATAAACAAAAAACCATAAAAGGATAGATGCAGACACAGAGAATAAACTTTTATTGCTGTTGAAAAACTAGAGAGCTACAGCTCTTTATTACATTATATATATCTTAGCTACAAAGAAATCTAAATAGAAAAAACAGAAAACAACAAACCAAAGATAGCATGATTTACATGCATCATCATGCAACACAAAAGTTGCCAAATTCCTAAAAGTATCTAAATGAAACTAACTAAGAAAATAGAAATACTAAAATGGAAACTGCACATGTGGCTATGCCACATCAGTTATCCAACATACTCCCCCTTGATGCGGAGAGGAGTCACAATATGATCTCGAAGCATCAAAAACTGAACCTTTGCAACTGCCTTCGTGAAAATGTCTGCAAGTTGTTCTGTAGTCTTGATATACCTGAGTTCTACTTCTTTCTTTTGCACCAAATCTCTGATAAAATGATATTTCAGATCAAAGTGTTTAGTTCTACTATGATGCACAGGATTTTTTGCCAATTTAATTGTGCTCATATTATCACAAAAAAGAACTGTAGGTTGAACTTGTTTTTCTCCAATCTCTTCAAGAATTTTTCTGAGCCATAATGCTTGAGTACGTGCAGAGGTGACTGCAACATATTCTGCCTCTGTGGAAGAAAGAGAAACTATACTTTGTTTCTTTGAACTCCAAGAAACCAAACCAGAACCAAAAGTAAAACAATTCCCAGAGGTAGACTTTCGGTCATCCACACTACCTCCCATATCAGAATCACTGAAACCAACTAGATTAAATCCTTTAGAACTGTAGTAATGAATGCCAAAAGCAAGAGTTCCTTTCACATACCTCAAAATTCTTTTAGCAGCCTGCATATGTAATTCAGAAGGTTCTGTCATGTACCTTGAAACAAGAGAAACTGCATAAGCAATATCAGGCCTTGTGTGGGTTAGAAACATTAGACTGCCAACCACACTTCTATAAGCTGTCCCATCAACTCTTTTAGCACCATCCTCTTTACACAACACAACTCCATGAGAAATTGGAGTGGAGGCTGATTTACAATCAACCATATCAAACTTCTTCAACATATCATTGGCATATTTTGTTTGACAAAGGAAAATTCCATCCTTACTTTGATAAACCTCCATGCCTAGAAAATATTGCATAAGGCCTAAATCTTTCATTTCAAACTCATTCATCATAGCATGCTTGAATTCATCCTTCATCTTAGAACTACTGCCCATATACAACAAATCATCAACATATAAACTCACAATAAGAATATCATTACCTTCTTGTTTGTAGTAGAGGGTGGGCTCACTCTTACATCGCTTGAAGCCATTTTGCTGAAAATACCCATCAATCCTAGCATACCAAGCTCTTGGTGCTTGCTTGAGGCCATACAAGGCCTTCTTCAGCTTGTAGACATGATGTTCTTTTCCTTGCACCTCAAAACCTTGTGGCTGTTCCACATAAATTTCCTCATCTAAGTACCCATTCAGGAAGGCACTTTTCACATCCATGTGATGAATGCTCCATTTCTTTTGGGCTGCAAGGGAAATCAACATTCTAATAGTCTCTTGTCGGGCTACTGGTGCAAATGTTTCTTCATAATCAATGCCATACCTCTGTGTGAAGCCTTTAGCAACTAATCTTGCTTTGTGTCTTTCAACACTCCCATCACTATGGTACTTAGTCTTGTAGACCCATTTAGTTCCAATCTTTTTCTTGTCATGAGGAAGCTCTGTAAGCTCCCAAGTACCATTCCTATGAATAGCATCCATCTCTTCTTGCATTGCTTGCACCCAAACTTCATTAGCACATGCATCTTCATAACACGATGGTTCAAAAACAGATTGTGAAAATAAAGCAAAATTTATTGTTTCACCTATAGGATTCTCTTCATGTGCTTGGATTGTACTTCTTTGATAGATGTCACTTAAGCTTCTTACCTTCCTTGTAGGACTTGGACTTGAATTTGGACTTGTACTTGAAACTGAAGAAGTAGATGAGGGGCTATTTGGTGGATGTATAGCACTTGGAATTGAAGTATTAGCTGGCTGCTCATGATCAATATCAGCAATAATACCACCACTCAAAATAGATTTAGACTTCTCAACATGGTCTTTTTGATGACCATAAACTCCCCCTTCATCAAAAAGCACATCTCTTGAAACAAGAATACTATTAGTGCGAGGGTTATACAACCTATAAGCCTTACTTTGCTCACTATATCCAACAAAAATGCATGACTCACTTTTGGGATCTAATTTTTGTCTCTTTTGATCAGCCACATGAACATAGGCTAAACAACCAAAAACTCTAAAATGATTAACATTAGGCTTTTTTTCATACCAGGATTCATAAGGAGTCATCATGTTAAGTGCTCTAGTAGGACTCCGATTGAGAATGTACACTGCTGTAGCAACTGCATCACCCCAAAAAGAATGGTCTAATCCTTTGGTATGTAGCATACTCCTTGCCATTTCCACCACTATACGATTTTTCCTTTCAGCTACCCCGTTTTGTTGAGGTGTGTAAGCAGTGGTGAGTTGCCTTTTGATGCCATTCATATCACAATAATTCCTAAAATCTCTTGAGCAAAATTCTCCTCCACGATCTGTCCTTAAGCATTTGATCTTACAAGCTTTTTCATTTTCCACAAAGGCTTTAAACCTTTTGAATGTATCAAAGGCTTCATCCTTGGCCTTCAAAAAATAAACCCAACACTTACGGGAGTAATCATCAATAAAAGTAATGAAATATGATGACTTACCCAAACTCTTTGTCTGCATAGGACCACAAATATCTGAGTGAACCAATTGAAGTGGGTAATGGGCCCTCCATGCATTGCCTTTTGGAAATGACTCTCTTGCATGTTTTCCTTTAGCACAACCTTCACAAACTTCCTTGTGTTCCTGAATCTTAGGCAAACCATAAACCAAAGCTTTTGAAGTGAGAAACATCAAACTATGAAAATTCAAATGGCCATATCTGAGATGCCATAGCCAACCCTTATCCTCATATGCCATATTGGCAAGATGGCTGCTATGTTCACCAAACTTCAATGGGAACATCCTATTCTTTGACATAGGCACTACTGTAACCACCCTATTGCCTTGATTTTTATCATAAATTGTACATTTCTGATTTTCAAATACCACCTTATAATTCTTCTCACACAACTGTCCAACACTCAATAAATTATGTTTTAATTGTGGAGTGTAATAAATATCAGTCACACTTTTCTTACCTTCTTTTGTATTCACCTCCATAGCACCTTTAGCTGCAACCTCCAAGGACTTGACATCACCAAGCTTAATTTTAGATTTGAAACTTTTATCCATTGTAGAAAAAATCTCATTATTTCCTGACATGTGGTTAGAACAACCTGAATCTAAATACCAGACTTCTTTAGAACTATTTTTAGCTTTGTCATATGATAAGAATAAATTACCAGGAGAAGCCTCATCATTCTCATTAGCAAAATTAGCACTTCTATTGTTATTACCTTCTTTTAATTTGCATTCCCTTTCAAAGTGACCATACCTATTACAGTGATAACATTGAACATTTCTTTTATCAAATCTGCTTCTGCCTCTTCCTCTTGGACCACCTCTTTGTCCTCTGTTTCCTCTTGAAGAATTCTGATTTTGACCTCTACCTTGGCCTTGATTATTTTTTGTGCTTGTGCTAGCATTTTCTTTCTTTGTAATTTGTACTTTGGAAGCAAAAGCCTTTTCATTACTTTCTCCAGATGAATCTCTCAATCTTTCTTCATGAGACATGAGAGATCCAACAAGCTGATCAAACTGAAGAGTAGTCAAATCCTTGCTTTCTTCAATGATGATGGCAACATTGTTCCACCTTGGTGTTAGAGACCTCAACACCTTTTTGATCACAACTTCATTGTCCATAGTTTCTCCAAGAGTAGCCATTTTATTAACCACATCTTTTACTCTTACACAATAATCACTCACATTTTCACTTTCTTGCATCTTCAAATTCTCAAATTCTCTTTTTAATGTCTGCAACTTCACAACTTTGACTTGATCACTACCTTGGTAAGCTTCTTTTAGAGTCTTCCAGGCATCTTTAGCTGTCTGTGTACCTGCAATTCTTGGAAATAGGCTCTTATCAAGAGCTATTTGAATGTGAAATAAAGCCTGTGCATTCTTCTTCTTAGCTTCCTTCTTAGCTGTTCTATCATTGGCTGCAAGAACATTCCAATCAGCTGGCTCTTCATATCCTGTTTCTACAATTTCCCATAAATCTTTTCCTATCAAAAAAGTTGTCATCTTGATGCACCAATAATCATAATCAGATCCATTAAATTCTGGGATTGGCAAAGAGTTAGAATTTGACATGATAAATTTTCTAACAAATTAACCTGCTCTGATACCAAATGAAGATTTTTAAGCACACAAATATGACAGCAAATAAACAAAAAACCATAAAAGGATAGATGCAGACACAGAGAATAAACTTTTATTGCTGTTGAAAAACTAGAGAGCTACAGCTCTTTATTACATTATATATATCTTAGCTACAAAGAAATCTAAATAGAAAAAACAGAAAACAACAAACCAAAGATAGCATGATTTACATGCATCATCATGCAACACAAAAGTTGCCAAATTCCTAAAAGTATCTAAATGAAACTAACTAAGAAAATAGAAATACTAAAATGGAAACTGCACATGTGGCTGTGCCACATCAGTTATCCAACAGTATGGCACGAAAACAAAAAACAAAATGTGTTGACAATCTTTAAAATTAAAGTTTATATTTTGTAATAAAGTCACCTTCGTGAGTTTCTATTAGTAATTAAAATATTTAATTAATTTTGTGTTAGTTACTGAGTCCAGTTAGTTTTCTATAAAGATGTTATGAGAAGTTATATGCAAATGCATAATACTTTGTAATCATCTGAAATATTTTATTATTCTTCAGTGTTATTGGTAATATTATCATTTAATATCTATGAGCATTCTACTTGTCCCTTTTTAGCAGACAATAAGCTTAACGAACAGCAATGCTGGTAATCTTTTGTCTTCCGATTTTAGCCGTAATCTGTATTTTACTTGAAAATCAGAAGCAGCAAAAGAGTTGCTCAAGAAGCAGCAGCAAAAGAGATGCTGAAGAAGAAGAACATGGTAAAATAGGGAAACAACAATATTAGAGGCATAAACATCTGCAAGGAGTGCCTTGCAACCAAGATTTTGTTTTAAAACAGAATTCTTTCTACATAGAGGGTTTCACTCTGTAAGTTATTCCAATTTGCAAAGTTAGTTTGTAATCGGTGTTTTGTTACTAGAGATTATTCTTACTGTATATAACTTAAGCACTTTTGATAACTCTTTGACATTTGTTTTTTCAAATTCTAGTCACTATTAGCAAGCAAGACCTGAATGGAAACTAGCATTTGGGATATAGATCTTAAGTGTCTTGGTATTTTCAAACTTGGCCATAATTATGCCCATGGGTTGGTTTATGGTGCCTCTTGAACAGAATACAACCATCAGATGAGATGGCTGAAACTGTTGATTAGAAAATCGCGTATATGCAGTTATTACTTTTTATGTACGCATAGAATACAACCATAAGATGAGATGGCTGAAACAGTAGATTAAAAAATGGCATACGTGTAGTTACTTTTTATGGATGCATTCATTCCATGTATTAGACCACTAGGCAATTATAACTAAAGAGGTACTCCCTAAAAAACAAACACCCTATATTACTAACAAAAATGGAGATATAATTTTTTTTTTAAAACAGAAAAAGGTGCGGAAGCACCCATAGATTAAGGATAAAAAAGTATTACAAATAGTAAGGCCTTAGCCAAGTCCCAGTAGATGAGTAAAACAGCAAAAGAGGACCCTAACAGTCCTAAAAACAACAAAATTAGACAAATTAACAGACCCCCTTACATGGGGGAAAACATAAACTAACCGCCGCCACCACAAAAACCCCCGCGCCATGACCATAGATAGAAGCAAAAGCAGTAACTTCTGCCAATAGAGCACCATGGAAGGGAAACAGAGCTTGGCTGAAAGAAACGAGACACACCACCCCACCAAAAACAGAAGCCAACAAAACACCAGTCTTCTAACACCAGGCCAGCACGACACACACAAGATCCGACACCATCACCTCATGCTACAGCCGGAGCTGCAGGAAGATTCTGCTCATCTAGAACCACATTCGCAACTAGCTGAAAACCATCTTCGAGATCTTCCAATGCATACCTGGGCATTCGCGGAGCTATATCGGGAGCATGAATCCTTAAAAAGTGGATGGCCGTAAAAACATCTTTAATTCTGCTAGCTTTTTTCTTAGTAATCAGAAAACAATGGGACTGCAACACACTGTCGATTTCATCACTGCACAAGGATTTATTACTGGTTTGTAATGCCCGGTACATATAATTGTAAAAATAATGAAGATTTAATACTGTAAAAATGGAGATATAATTGTAAGAATAATGCACGTATTCCCACCTAAAAATAATTGAACAATGATTTATCCATTTGAGAATTTCCCTAATCCACGATTGTATGGATTTCCTTCTTGATTTCAGTTCATCAGTCAAATGGCTGAATAAAACGTAGACAACACATGCATGGAAATGAATTCACTCTCATTTCTACCACAATGCGTCGAAAAGACTAACTACGTTTGAGTACCATAAGTGGATTTTCTTCTTGATTTCAGTTCATCAGTCAAATGGCTGAATAAAATGTAGACAACACATGCATGGAATTGAATTCGCTTTCATTTTTACCACAACGCGTTGAAAAGACTAACTAGGTTTGAGTACCATAAGTCGCCTCAGTGAATTACTAAATGTAATATGCCCTTGTCTAGCATGTTATCTAGCTCGAGCGTCACTTATGAAAACAGGAAAAGAACAAAAATACCAGCTAAATGATAACTTCAAAGTTAAAAATGAACAAAGGATTTCTGGGAACTCGCACATCTGTACAATGGGGATGGGTCTGTGAAAAGAAAACCGATATAAATGTAGACAATATATAAATGATAGATAGTGACATCAATTTCAAATCCTCATTGTCATGCTGGACCATTGCTGGCCTCCTACATTCCCCCTACTTTTATGTAGTGTGGATTGAATTTTGTTTATGTTAAATTTAGCTAGTTGATTTTTTTTCCTTATGAAATCAAATCATTCTGTGAGGGAAAATAATGTAATTGTTGATTTAAATGCAATTCATGATAAAAGAAAATAAAGAAGAAAAATAATGATTACAAGATTCAGAAACTAAGTGAAGAACTCAAGTCAACGAGTCCAATTTAGCAAAAGCAATATTCAACCTACGCACTACATAAAAATAGGGGGAATGTAGGACGCCAACAACCAATTGAATGCAAAAGCAAAATTCAATCCATGTGCTACATAAAAGTAATTGAATGCAATTCGTGATAAAAACAAATACAAAAGAAAAACAATGATTACAAGACTCAGAAACCAAGTGAAGAACTATCCCAAACTGATTGTGTTTTCATTGATAGGGAGAAATAGGTTGCTAATGAACTGCTCTTCATCAGAATTAATCTAAAAACCTAATTGTAAGTATGTTGCCAAGGATCTAAAGCAAAAGTATGAAACATAAGCACTCAACAAGTTTCATTGTGCAATCTATATTTGTCTATTTAAGGTCTCATTATGTGAACAGATCATCTCTTTCTTAACATGACAGGGGACAAACTCTTGGACTTGGAAGAAAAAAGAACTGATTTACGGAACAATATTGGGCCTACCAAGAAAGAAATCCATGTTCTAACTATTAGAAATTATAATCTGGAGTGTGCGGGCAATTACTCCACCAGCCCCGTCAGCGATCTCCATAGATCTCCTTCTTGCCGCCCCCTAACCAAAACAATTAATGCCATTTACTGGCCCCTTAGAAATTATAAATGCTGGTCAGTTTTCATTTATTGCTGGTTGGTGAGTTTGAATTTTGAGCGACAAATTTTTTGGGTGAAGGAAAAGACAAAAAAGAAGGAATGTGCAGATAGAATAGTTAGTGAAGAACATTGTAAGCAGCAGCAGCACAGTAGTGCAGAGTTGAGCGAAGATTTGTTGCAGCAGCAATAGAGAAGAATACATCAAAGGGATTGCAGAGATTCGAGCTCCAGGTAGCTCCAGGAATGCATAGCAAATAGTTGGTGGAATGAGCAGAATGGCTCCAAATAGAAAGGGATAGCAGTGATGTCTAGCAAGCCCCTGAGGGTGCAGTTGTTGTAGGGATAATAGAATCAGAGCTGTAGCTTTGCAGTTGTATTTGTTTTATGTAAAATAGTTTTATCATTAATAGAAATCTATGTTTGTGTAACTTGTATTGTGCCCTCTCTCTCTGTTTGTTTTATTCTTCCTTCTTTGAGTGGTATCTGAGCTATACCACTTCCAACATTTTGTATCAGAGCTAGGTTAGCAGATCTAGTGTTTTAGCTTTTTGGGTATTTTGGAAAAGCCCTATGTTTTTCTGGGTATTATTAATCTCCCCTGATTTAGAAGTATGGCTAGAGGAGACAACAAGAGTTGGCAGCAACCACCCATGTTTGATGGAAAAAATTATGATGTTTGGTCAAAGAAGATGAAGACCATCCTGGTTGCAAATGATTTGTGGGAACTTGTGGTCAGTGGGTTCACAGATGTGACTGACCCAAATGCCTTTGCAGCCCTAACAAATGCCCAGAAAAACTAGCTGAAAGAAACAAGGAGAAATGATGCAAAAGCCCTGAGTCTAATTGAGGTAGCCTTGACAGAGGCTATTTTCCCTAGAATAGTAGTAGCTAACTATGCAAAGGAGGCCTGGCAGATTCTAGAAAATAGCTACAAAGGTACTGACAAGGTGAAGTTGGTGAAACTCCAATTGCTACATAGAGATTTTGAGACCTTGCAGATGAAGGATGGAGAGTCTATTTCAGACTTCTAGACAAGGGTTTCCACCTTGATAAATCAGTTGAGGATTAATGGGGAAACTATAGAAGAGTAAAGGATTATTGAGAAAATCCTTAGGAGTCTGCTTTTGATATTTGACCCTATTGTCATTGCCATAGAAGATTGCAAGGACCTCTCAAAGATGACAGTAGATGAGTTGATGGGTTCTCTTTAAACCCATGAGCAATGGTTGAACAGATCTGCTCCTTCCCTAGAGAAATCCTTGAAGGCACAGAGTAGTGTGAGAGGTAGGGGAAAAGGAAGAAACAACAGAGGTAAAGGCATATGAAGAAGCAACTCTGGAAGAGGTGGCTCAAATAGCTAGGAAGATGGACCAAGCACCTCATAGCAAGACTCCCACAATAAGAAGGGTAGCAGCTCTAACCAAAGGTATGATAAGTCTAATGTGCAGTGTTACTACTTGTTGATGATGTTTTCTTGACAACAACAACATTAGAATAAAACACCAAGTGCTCTATCCTCTCTTGAACAAAGCATCTTGAATGCTAAATTACGTGATCAAACAAGAACGCTCCAAGGTTCCTTGTACGTGATTTGCAACGGATAGCCTCGGTGGTCTGATGTGATTTGCTGGTAATCACAAAGGGACTTACGCTGAATATGCTCCTTACTTCATTCAACTATGTACTCTTTCCTTGTGAAATGGAACTTCTTCTAATCAACTACGAAAAGAAAAAGCAAAAGGCAAGGGTTAAGAAGGCTAATCTAAAGACAATGACATGATGAATAATGCTATGATAGATAAATTCCCTTAGAAAACCAAATTTCACTTCGCCATGACGAGCAACAACTACATGAAATAGGTGCAATCTCCAAGGGATAAACCAAGGATTTTCATATCATTGACACACTCCAAATTACCCACAGCTGGCGCAACTCAAAGGAGCATCAACAATTGAACTATTTGTACGATGTGGTTCAGGCTAACTTTACACGGTGACTTGCCAGCGACCAACCATCAAAAGTATGAACCAACGGTAATTTATCAAACATCATTGCATATATCCATTACATCAATGACCTCTATCTACTTTATTATCTATGCTACTTGGAACCACATCTTCATCCTATTCAAGAACTTGAAACCATGCTAACATTTCAAAGCCACAAAATCACCATGCCAAACAACAACAATGAGCTTGTATTACTTTGAAGTGTGTCATTACAACAATCTCGTGTCTCTCTTCATGAGTTTGAAGAGTTTCCCCTCTACTCTACTTGCTATTCTACTCTCCTACAGCAACTCTACTCCTAATCTCTTCCTATATCTATTTCCTTACAAATGAGAAGAATGAGCCTTTTATAGACTCCATAAATTACATGAAGGGCCAGGATTGATTTGACAATCAACGGCCAAGATCAAGACAACAAGGTAGTTTGTTACAAAATTTGCTATTTTTAGAACATGAAAGAGGTAATGAAGGCACGTTTCCCAATGTGATAAGCATCTTTGGAGCATCTCTATGGTGGGCCCTCTTACATGGCAGAATGCGATTGGCTTGATGATGTGTACGTGCCACCTCAACATCTTTGAATGAACTAGTGTGATTTACTTCATGTTCACTTTACTTGGAATATTTTCTTCTTGTTGTCTTGATGTAACTCATGGATCGCTTTGATGATCATGCTCATCTCTCATCTTGTGATGTTGTTGTGCTTGTGTAGGACTATGCCTCTAGATAGTTGCATGGACTCATGGAGTAGACTAGTGCCTGATGAGATTTCTTCTTGTCCGGCACATGATATGTGAGCTTCTGGATGATGACCTCCTTCAAGATGTGCATGGTGAAGTGACAACCTTCCACTGATCCTCGCCTCGAACGGATGATGCTCTTGATGATGAACTACACTTGATGAACTACACTTGTAACCTTGATCATCTTAGACTAGCTCCCTTTCACATGGCATTGATGTCTTCCTCATCCAGACATACGAAGTCTTCGAACTAGATGTTGGAGCTCTCCTCCATGTGATGATGATGATGAACTTGAACAACGTTCCTCCACCTTCAAAGCTTCTTATGTATGAGCCTTCACCATTCACCTCCTTGGGTCCTTCATCACCTACAAGAAGAAACACATCAAATTAAGACTCAACATAAAGGATTTTCAACAACAAATTACATCCACCTTATATATGTGGGATTAAAACAATTAATTTCAAAACAACATACCTTAGAAAAATCAGATTTTAGGAATAAAATCAGATTTTTGGAAGACTTGACCTTTTGAAGAAACTTGAATTTTTGACTTATCTCCTTGACAAGCTGCTGCTCCTTGCTGCTCTGTTGTAAATCAGAAGCAAATTTGGATTTGTATTTGATTTAAAATGCAGATTTGAACCTTCTTAAATATCAAACTTCGCCCCTCTATAAAGCAGGTCGGCCTAGCAAGAGGAAAACTAAAGTTTTTAAATGTTCTCCATGCCTTCATGTGATGAGCTCCCAACATGAGCAGGTTTAGAGGGTATGTGTGGAGGATTTCATGTGGAAGGTGACATTGTCCATGTGAAGGGTCTAAGACTGCCCAACAAGGACAGGATTTGGAGTAGTGTGTGGACAAATTCATGTGGAAGGTAACATTGTCCATGTGAGGGGTCTAAAGCCGCGTAGAGGATGACCTTTGGATTTTTCAACTTAAACAACTTTGCACTTGTTCATTTCACCTTTGACATGTTCATCTTCATTATTTCCATTGATTTTACTTGCAAATTGTATTGTCTACATCCCTAGGCGGTTCTGGAGGTGTTGTCTGGAGAATGCATTGTGTCAGGTGACATAATCCACAAAGACCTCTTGAGGCCGCCCAGGTAGGGCAGCTTTAGAGGTGACCCTTGGATTTTTCCTCAAAATGCCTCAAAAAACATTCAAACCTATGAACTTCCATCAAATCTTCATGATCTCATTGTACTTCAACTCAAAACATTGCAAACTTGATAGGTCTTCTACTTGAGCGGGTTTAAGGTTGATGTCTGGAGAGTGTGTTGTGCAAGAGGTGAAGTTGTCCAAGCATAGAGGTCAAGGCCACCCAGGAAGGGTGGGCTAGGAGGTGGTGAGTGGATTTTATCACTTAGGCACTTTCTAACTTGGTTTTGACAATTTCAAGACATCTTCACTTACTTCCTTGATGGTTTAAAATCCTTGCATGAGATTTGCATATTAGATGAGTGGAATTTGAAAGTGATGTTTGGAGTAGTTCATGTGAAGATCAAGAGAATCCAAGCTCTCATGCTTAGGCCACCCAAGTAGGGCAGATTTGGAAGTGAGGCCTGGATTTTTACTTATTATCCTTCATGTATGATCTCCTTGCATTTCAACTTAGAATATTGTAAACCTTGTAAGTTGTTCCTTGGGCGGGTTTAACTATGTTGTCTGGAGAGTGTGATGTGCAGGAGGTAGCATAGTCCAAGCATGGAGCTCAAGGCCACCTAGCAAGGGCGGGTTTGGAAGAGATGTCTGGATTTTGTCACTTAGACACTTCTCCTTCCTTAAAGTTGACTATCTCCTTTCCTTGTGATATCATCTTGGCTATACTTAGCACACAAACCTTGCTTATTGCATGATTCTTCTCCCTAGGCGGTTTTGAAGCAAGTGTCTGGAGAACTTCTTGTGTCAGGAGACATTGTCCACAAAGGCCTCTTGAGGCCGCCCAGGAAGGGCGGGTTTAAGGGTGACCTTTGGATTTTCATTCCGAACTCACTTAATGCCTTCAAAAACCTTCAAATCTCCATCCAACTTTATCACCTTCAAATGTTTTGTGTTGAAACACTTTGAAATTTGTACAATCTTACCTAGGGTGGGATTTGAGATGCTGTCTGGAGTATTTGATGTGGAAGAGGTGAAGTTGTCCACAGGAACCTCTTGAGGCCGCCCAAGTAGGGCAGGTTTAAGGGTGACCTTTGGATTTTCATTCAAAACTCACTCAATCCTCTCAAACCTCCAAGTTTCATTGAAATGTCTTCACCCTCTAGTGCTTCATGCTTAATAACCCTTCAAAATTTGATCATTCTCACCTAGGGCGGGTTTGAAGGCAGTGTCTGGAGAAATTGATGAGGTGATGAAGTCATTGTCCCTGTCTACATGCCAAAGCTACCCAAGTAAGGCAGGTTGGAGAGTGACACTTGGAAAATTGCTTATTATCCACTTGACTTCACTCAAACTCAAAAATCTTACTTACAGATCACCATACCTCAGTGTTTTGCACATGAAAACCTCAACACTTAACCATTTTTCCTCTAGGGTAGATTTGAAGGTTCTGTCTTGATAAATGCATGTGCAGGAGGCTGAGTCCATGACCTCATGCCAAGGCCACCCAGTCTGGGCGGGTTTGGAGGTGAGGCATGGAAGTTTCATCAAAATCTTAGTTTTAGACTCCATCATCACTCCCTAACTTCCTTCAATCAGCAAAAACTCGTGAAAACATCCCAACTTTCCCTGGGCCGGTTTGAAGGTGTTGTCTGGACAAGCTCTCCTGATGATGAAGACACTGTCCAAGAGGACCTTGTGAGGCCGCCCAGTCTGGGCGGGTTTGGACAGTACCCTTGGATTTCTTGCCTTAGTCAAATTTTGGATTTGCTAAATGGAAGTATATTGAAAATATGTTTAAGTATAAGTCAGATATTGAGTTTCTTATACTTTAAATATTTATCAATATACTTCCAAGATGTTTGAGATAGGTCCTGGATCCATAGGATTTAGCATGCAGATTCTAGATTTCTAAGGATCCACCAGATTTCAGACTTAGTCATTTTTTCAAGATTTTTAGGATATCAAACTTAGTCATTTTCAGGGTCTCAGTGACATGCATCAGGATGAAGGCATATAGACCTCTTGGCAAGAAACTGTCGAGACATGGGCAAAACAACACTACCAAAACCCTACAAGCTCATAGCAAAACTAAACCTAAAGCAAAACAAAGCGAGAAAGCAAAAAAAAAAAGGGGGGGGGGGGTCCCCATTAGCAATGGGGTGATGTGTGATTACATCACAACATCTAGCGCCAATCCGAATAGATGTTCTTAAACATTTCAAAGAAAAAGACTCAATCTAAACCAAGAAACTTTAGATAATTAACTCTAATTCCATCACGTAGCTAGAAAATATACTTGAAAGGGAAAAGAACGATGAATTGGGTTAAGACACTTCATCCTTTAATTACCACCATGTGTGCAGTGTTCAACAAACATTGATTCTCCTAAGTATTCGAATGATAAACAAGAATCAACGAATTGAAACCTTCTGTGTACACCCACGTGTTAGGTTGAACAAACATGAATTCATGATCAAGAAATCAGAATCAAAAGCTTAGTACAACCATTCATAATTCAAAGACCCAATTGTGTGCAATTGCGTTCATTTCCGTCTCTCAGAAACTAAAATCATCCGAGTTCACTTGTCTTAAGCTAGGTAAGTTCATGGAGGGAGGATGAGTGGATTCAACAGTGTAAGTATGCATATACGGGCGAAATGGGTAATGATGGTATGGATTGGAATGGAAATGAAAATGGCAATGGAAATGACAAGATGGATTGGTGGAATGAGATAGTGTGTCTCTACGCATGACGCCTGTTTGCCAGGTTTTCATCATGGTACTTATCCAAGGCACCACCAGAGGTGGTTTTCACCTGTGGATGAAAGGATTTCTCTTTACTATTTTTTCTTTTTCTCTTTTTTTTTTGTTTTTTGTTTTTTTTTTTTAATAATTTTATTTTTGTGAACAAGATGACAATTACACATAGCGCCTGTTTGCCAGGTTTGCACCATGGTAATGGATAGGAGGAACTCAAGAGTCTAATTCCGTGGATAACACGATAGTCTACACAAAACCATGTCGAGTCAGTATGTTCACTGATGTTGGCAGGAAATGACTAATGGATGGGAATATAGATGGAAATAGTGGACTATGATGTGGATTATGCAAAACAAGTAGATGGAAAATACATCCAAAACATAGACGAGGTGAATTGTGGGATATGCCGGTTAGCGGGAAATGTAGGGAAGCGGATGGCATACAATGGAATCACGATCAATGTTTGCACGCATCGGACTTGTTGGTTTTTCTTCTGAATCAGCATTAGGGTTTGCCAGTTCTAATGCACAGGTAGATTCAGCCAACTGAATACAGGAGGTTGCGTGAGCTCCTCCCCTTCACTTCTGGTTCTGTCGCACCAAGGGGGGTGTCCCTATTTGATAAAAGTATGACCTTGACTAGCTCAATGACAAGAAAGATATAACTTGACAGCAATAGGTAGAATACTCTCACGTAAGGACCAAGATTTGTATAACAAATCACAAGGTTGGCAACATTCTTGGACATATATGTCTGGTTGGGTATGAGAGTACGCAGGGATCCTAATCCTACTCCTACAACTAGTAGGTGGAAGGATGAAATGGTTTGATTTGATTTTTGGATGCAAAGCTAGACATGGTATATAACCTCAACACAGAGCGGGATTGGTGCCTATCCAGGGCTTGGAGTCGGTAGACATACACCTGTGAATGATCAGCATGAACAACTAAAATTGGATTTCAGGGGGATATACATGATATCTGCCTTACAGATATCTCCCAATACAGAGTGTTAAGCTGTCTATACTTATGGCATCCCTATTGCAGTATACCCTTCCCTATATTCAATCTAAAAATAGTTTAATCTACCCCTTGAGCAGAAGTTAAAAGATTAAACATTCAACATAGGAATTCTATGTTCTAGAATCTCAGACATTCCTTGAATGCCTGGACTTAGAAGAAAGATACATGCAAAACTGGAGATAGAATCAGCATAACACATGCAAACATAGCATTATTCATATAAAATTGACAATGAAATCAGTGGATTCATGCACAAACGTACAATAGGAGATACATAAACTTGCAAGTTTTGCTACACAGAGCAACCAAATCAGCTGTATTGTATTACAGAGCCAAATGTTCAACTTTCAACAACCTAAACAATGGTAACACAGTCTGCTTATATCAGCCAGAAAATGTACCATAGCAATTAATTACAAGGATTTTTACAAAAATCTGTCAGATGTAGATCCTTCAAAGGAATGGCGCTCAGAATTTATTGCTACAGAGACAGAAAGTAGACAATGGTGGCCTCGAGCCCTGTGCCAACATCTGGAAGTCCTCATTCACAATCAGGCAGTTTAATCACTTGTACCATCGCCCATACTCCTGCTACAGTCACCATTGATGGCCCAACCACCCGCGGCTGCTTGAAAACCGTCGCAACACCTCAAAAAAGAAATTCCCGCCAAAATGCGTTCTATCGCAGTTTTAAATTATACAGGGAGATTAGTCCCACATGCACGGTGAGGAGACTACCTTAGTAGTTTAAAAGCATAGTCACTTGCATAATAGGTGTCGAGCGCTTTTGCCACGCTCAACACATGCTCCTTCACCCAAAGCCCATCGCCCAGACCCAGGCCATTGGCCAACTCCCAAATCCTCCTGCTGATCTATCAAGTCTCGCTGACGACACGTCCCGAAAGCCTACAACTTCCATATCGGCCAGAGAAGAACCATCAGCCAACTCCACAAAACTCATCCCGACATCAATAGTCTGGCTGATGACCACAAACTACACTCTGCACCCCCGTCGGCATGACTCCCTCCATCGGAGCATTCAAAAATTCATTGGCCGACCTCAACAGTCTCACCGACCGTTTCACTACATTCCCCTCATCGACCAGAGACTGACCATCAGGCTAACTCTCTAGACTCCCATCGACAATACAAGTCTCCCCGATGGCCACCAAAACATACTTCGTCAGCCAGACAACAACCGTCAGGCTAGCCCAAAATTCCCTCGCCGACATACTAAGTCATCCCGATGGTTCACTCCAAACACGCCCGTCGCCAAGACATAGACCATTGGCGTAACAGAAAAGATGCTCACCGACAACACAACTCATGCCGATGGACCCTGGCCTCCTCCTTCCGTCGGTGTGACATACACCATCGGGCAAGTCAAAAACTCTTCGGCCAATTGCACAAAGTCACACCAATGCTTGTTCCAAATCCCTCCATCGGCGATATCAACACTATCGGCCAAACCCAAAGCTCCCCAGCCGATGGACCAAACTCTCACCGATGAAGTCTCCACATTACTCGCCTGTCGGTATGACCAAAGGCATCAGCGAACAACAAAATGCCTACACCGATAGAACCTGTCACCACGATAGACACATCCTCCTTGGTCCCATCAGCCAAGCCCCCCATCATTGGCACAACTCAAAACACTCACGCCGACAATACAACACACGCTGATAACATCCATCGGCCAAACATAAATGAAGCCTGCCGATGATGAATATCACACCGATGGCATTTCCATTGGCCAAACCAAACACATCGGAGGGAACAAAAAATAGCTCGCTGATGATGCCGATCACTCCGATGAACCAAAAACATAAAGCTCCGAACCTTTGAACCATGAACCGGTTCAAACGGATGGTTCAACCGAGAAGTTCAATGCTGAACGGAGCACTTCAAAAAGAACATTTGCCGAACACAAACACAAAGCCTTGAACCATGAGCCAAAAGGGTTCAACGTGGTGATTCAAAACGATGGTTCACCCGAGATCTGAGCACTCAAAAAGAAGTTTCGCTGATAGAGAAAGTCATAGTGATGAACAAGGAAACTTAGGGCCCAAAAAGAAAAAACCCTCCAACATCTGCTCTTAGATCCAGACCAAAATTAGTGCCAACACTGGCTCTGTCTGGGGACATGTAGGTGCAAAACTGCAGTGAGGACCCCAGAATCTCTGGTTTCGCAGATTGGGCCATATCTATTGGGTAACAGAGTCAATCATTGCACCAACCTGCACAAAAACTATATTTTTAGTCATCACTTGGGTGGCCCTGGGTAGCCAAAAAGGAAGAACCAAATTTTTTTCCTACCAAATGCCTGATTCCAAACTGAAAGATCCCAATCCCAACTGAAAAAATTGGCATAGTTTGTCCATAAGGTCATTTGCTCAATTAGATATTCCACCACCTTTGACAGCTTGCCACTTGTAGTACTGCCTCTGTCACTCTGCATTTCAAAATCAAACATGCAACCATACATGCTAAAAAATCCTTGAGCATTAAGCAACATATGCATGTTATACTCTTCAAATGGTACATCATACTGCTCTTGGTAGTCTTCATCATTTATCTGGCTACTACACACCATCAGGCACTCATCCAGCTGATCCAAAAACTCAAAATACTCAGAAAAAATGAGACCCCCAATATCTACTGATATTGAAAACAAATCCTGATCCACACACCCAATGTTGCACATATCTAAACCAGGTGATGATGAACATCCATCATTCACAGTTTGCAAATCCATAGTATCTTCACAAGAACTGAAGATATCTGATTCATATGCCCCCCACTCACAAACTGATGTAACACCAAGGTCAACAGTCTCCTTATATTCATCATCATCCTCAAAAAGAGGATTAATCCTACACCACTAAAAGTCAAGATTCACAGCATCAAAGGCATCTGTAGACTCATCATAAAGGGGATTAACACTCACTGCAAAGGCCTCTACTTCTTCTTCATGATACTCCAATTCTTCTTTAGTACTATCAGATCCAGAGTCATAAGAAGAACAAACCTGATCCATGAATTGATCATGGATATCATTTCTATCAACTGATTGCCCCATATACAAGATTTCTGCTGTTTCAATGCATTCTGAAGTTGAGCTATCTGCATCATTCTCCATCCCTCTAATACTTCCTGATGAAACTGATATTGACTATTGATCCACATGATCACAACCTTGCACAACTGGATCATTTAAACATGATGGCTCTTTGATAAGGGCTGGTATGTAAATATTACTTGAAAAACCATTGTTTTCAACTTCATTTGTTGGGCAAAAAAAGACATCCTCCTTTATAATAGAAACATCATCAACTTGAAATGATGCAAAAACTGGGACAACAGGGGTGTGAATACTTTGACATTCATTGTCAACTCCTGAATTAAATCCTTCATTAACATCGAGGGCTACAGGACAACAAAAATTTTTAGAAAAATAACCCTTTTGTATTCCATACCTCCAATTGTTTTCAATATCTATTGCAAATTGATGTGCCTGATGCAATGTGGTGGGCTCCTTGTCTCTTAATCTGTAACTCATTTTCTTATCAAAAGCTCCCAAATAGACAACTAAGCACAGTGCATCATTAGGTCTCATGCATTCTGGAATTTTATTCAATGCCCTCATAAATCTGAGGTTAAAGGCTGGGATCAACTCACCTTCTTCAATATGGATGTACATAAAATTACTAATAAATGCATACTCAGAGATTCTTTCACCATATTGTACTAGAAATGCAGATTTAAAACCATGCCAAGAGCTAACAGAGTGAGCTGGAAGGTAGGAAAACCAGTCCCTTGCATCTTCATCTAGAGATTGAACAAATAATCTCATAACCACATCCTCATGGTCAATCTCAAAGTCATCTATCACATTCATAAACTACTGCAAGTGTCTCTCAGCTGATTCATCCTTTATACCATTAAATTTAGGCAAAAAAATTCTGATTTTAGGTGGAAGAGCATTTGGATAGCCACAAATGCCACTGAAATTTATGGGCTTATATCTGTCTATGTTGAAACTTCTTTTATTACATTGTTGGGACTGACTACTATACATTTTTGCACTTGACACTTCACAAGGGTGCATAGGCTAATAATACATCCTTTATGTTTTTGTAACCCTCCTCTCTACTCAGATTTTCTACAAACAATGACTTTAGGCACTCAAAATTTAGACTATTTTTTCAAACTTTCCTAAAGTCCTTTAAATGAGTCTTTTTAGCAACATTGCATGCCCTTTGAAATATAGAATAAGTTCTAATAAAAGCATGCAAGCTCTGCTTTCACCAATGTTTCCCTTTTAACCAGTGCTATCTCACCAAATAGGGAGTCTGTCAAACAATATGAAATACCTGGATATGTTGCAGGAGCTGCAAATTCTTCTCTGACTGATTTTGTTCTTTTATCAAGTTCTTTGATGTAGAGTCGCCACCTCGTTGAAGAGGAATGAGCTTCAAACAAGCTGAAGCTGCAAATTGATTTCTTTCTTTCTGGGTCATCCACCAGCAGAGTCACATATACAACCTTGTTCTCTGCTGCAACAAACACATCCAGGCCTAATTCTTCAATCTCGTAGACTCAAACTTTCATGGATATGACATTGATCTCCCTAGCAGAGTCGCCAATTTGTTGGTTTTTCTTCTGAAGCAGCATTAGGGTTTGCCAGTTCTAATGCACAGGCAGATTCAGCCAACTGAATACAAGAGGTTGCGTGAGCTCCTCCCCTTCACTTCTGGTTCTGCCACATGTCCCTATTTGATAAAAGTATGACCTTGACTAGCTCAATGACAGAAAGATATAACTTGACAGCAACAGGCAGAATACTCTCACGTAAGGACCAAGATTTGTATAACAAATCACAAGGTTGGCAACATTCTTGGACATATATGTCTGGTTGGGTATGAGAGTACGCAAAGATCCTAATCCTACTCCTACAACTAATAGGTGGAAGGATGAAATGGTTTGATTTGATTTTTGGATGCAAAGCTAGACATGGTATATAACCTCAACACAAAGCTAGATTGGTGCCTATCCAGGGCTTGGAGTCGGTAGACATACACCTGTGAATGATCAGCATGAATAACTAAAATTGAATTTCAAGGGGATATACATGATATCTGCCTTACAGATATCTCCCAATACAGAGTGTTAAGCTGTCTATACTTATGGCATCCCTATTGCAGTATACCCTTCCCAATATTCAATTTGAAAACAGTTTAATCTACCCCTTGAGCAGAAGTTAAAAGATTAAACATTCAACATAGGAATTCTATGTTCTAGAATCTCAGACATTCCTTGAATGCCTAGACTCAGAAGAAAGATACATGCAAAACTAGAGACAGAATCAGCATAACACATGCAAACATAGCATTATTCATATAAAATTGACAATGAAATCAGTGGATTCATGCACAAATGTACAACAGGAGATACATAAACTCTCAAGTTTTTCTACACAGAGCAACCAAATCAGCTGTATTGTATTACAGAGCCAAATGTTCAACTTTCAACAACCTAAACAATGGTAACATAGTCTGCTTATATCAGCCATAAAATGTACCACATCAATTAATTACAAGGATTTTTACAAAAATCTACCAGATACAGATCCTTCAAAGGAATGGTGCTTAGAATTTATTGCTGCAGAGACAGAAAGTAGACAATGGTGGCCTCGAGCCCTGTGCCACCATCTGGAAGTCCTCATTCATAATCAGGCAGTTTAATCGCTTGTACCATCGCCCATACTCCTGCTACAGTCGCCATTGATGGCCCAACCACCTACGGCCGCTTGAAAACCATCGCAGCACCCTAAAAAAGAAATTCCCGCCAAAACGCGTTCTATCGCAGTTTCAAATTATATAGGGAGATTAGTCCCACATGCATGGTGAGGAGACTACCTTAGTAGTTTAAAAGCATAGTCACTTGCATAATAGGTGTCGAGAGCTTTTGCCATGCTCGACACACGCTCCTTCACCCAAAGCCCATCGCCCAGACCCAGGCCATCGGCCAACTCCCAAATCCTCTTGCCGATCTATCAAGTCTCACCGATGACACCTCCCGAAAGCCTACAACTTCCATATCGGCTAGAGAAGAACCATTGGCCAACTCCACAAAACTCATCCTGACATCAATAGTCTGGCCGATGAACACAAACTACACTCTGCACCCCCGTCAGAGTGACTCCCTCCATCGAAGCATCGAAAAATCCTCTGGCCGACCTCAACAGTCTTGCTAACCGTTTCACTACATTCCCCTCATCGGCCAGAGACTGACCATCAAGCTAACTCTCCAGACTCCCACCGACAATATGAGTCTCCCTGATGGCCACCAAAACATACTTCATCGGCCAGACAACAACCGTCGGGCTAGCCCAAAATTCCCTCGCCGACATACTAAGTCATCTCGATGGTTCACTCCAAACACGCCCGTCGCCAAGACATAGACCATCGGCATAACAAAAAAGATGCTCACCGACAACACAACTCACGCTGATGGACCCTGGCCTCCTCCTTCCGTCAGTGTGACATACAACATCGGGCAAGTCAAAAACTCTTCGGCCAATCGCACAAAGTCACACCGATGCTCGTTCCAAATCCCTCCATCGGCGATATCAACACTATCGGCCAAACCCAAAGCTCCCCAGCTGATGGACCAAACTCTCACCAATGAAGTCTCCACATTCCTCGCCTGTCGGTATGACCAAAGCGATCGGTGAACAACAAAATGCCTACACCAATAGAACCTATCACCACGATAGACACATCCTCCTTGGTCCCATCGGCCAAGCCCCCCATCGTCAGCACAACTCAAAACACTCACGCCGACTATACAACACACGCTGATAACATCCATCAGCCAAACACAAATGAAGCCTGCCAACGATGAATATCACACCAATGGCATTTCCATCGGCCAAACCAAACACATCGGAGGGAACAAAAAATAGCTCGCCGATGATGCCGATCACTCTGATGAACCAAAAACATAAAGCTCCGAACCTTTGAACCATGAACCGGTTCAAACGGATGGTTCAACTGAGAAGTTCAATGCCGAACGGAGCACTTCAAAAAGAACATTTGTCGAACACAAACACAAAGCCTTGAACCGTTGAACCATGAGCCAAAAGGGTTCAACGCGGTGGTTTAAAACGATGGTTCAACCGAGATCTGAGCACTCAAAAAGAAGTTTCACCGATAGAGAAAGTCACAACGATGAACAAGGAAACTTAGGGCCCAAAAAGAAAAAACCCTCCAACATCTGCGCTCAGATCCAGACCAAAATTAGTGCCAACAGGACTAAACTTCGAAGCTTGCAAGGGAAGGGAAGTGTATTTAGGAATGGGAGTGATGGCGAGTGAATGTAACTTCATAGTGACTTCATAACCCACGCAGTCTTAGAATTTTCTTTTGATTTCATTTCGTGGTATGAAGTGATAGATGGAATGGAAATGGAATGGGATGAGGTGAATGAAAATGAGATTCTTCGGATGCAGAAGCCTCTTTGAATTCGGCTTCTTAGACTTAAATTTTTTTGAACCCTTTTGTTTAGGCCTTTTCTTTTGGAAGTATGGAATGAAATAGCCTTTGAATATGCTTTGCTTTGATTTCTAGCATTCGTTGCTAAGGCATAAAGATCTTAAGATTTTTAGGAATTTCTTTGTTTCATGAGTAAAGGCATCCAAATATTTATTTCGTGGAACTATGGGATGGGCGGATGGATTGCAAGCTTCTCGCTTAGACGACACCTACATTCATTGACCATGATTAGGAAACGGGTAAATGGATAAGGGAATATGGGTATATGAGTTAAGCGAATGGAAGTAAGACGGATGGCGGAAGGTGTGTGTGGCCAAATGCTTTTGGAATTTGCATAGTAACGAAGGTGGAATGGATACATATAAAATGGGTGAATAATGGAAAACAATGTATTTTGGCGGAACGGATGGGAATACCAACATCTTGACCTTGCTTTCTATGGAATGGCTAAGGTCATATGAATGGATATCAACATAGATGGACTTCAAATACCTTGTCCATAGAGGACTCAAACCTTTACCCTGATAATTCATTACTGGAAGTTCAAGGCAAAGAACAGGACTATATGGAGGATTCAGACATTATACTTGAGTTCATTATTTGGTGGAATGAGTGAAATGGATGGAGGCTTTTATCATGTACATGAAGTGGCATGGCGGAGCGAATGGAATGAGTAGATGGAGGTATGGAGAAATGCATACAATGAAATGGAGTGAAACGGGAATGCTTATCACGGAGTGCAGGCTTTTATTCTGTAAGTGAGGTGATAATAGAATATGGAGCATACGGATAGATGCAATATAATGGAATGAAGTGGAATCATGAACTATCTCACTTAATTCAAGCTCACCAAGACTCACTTAGAACTTCGGGACTATTAAGATGTGTAAATTTATGAGGCCCTTAAATACTTCAAGTCATGCTAAACAATGGATTCTTCTTCAGTGAACAAGCAGTCACATTGTTGAACACTAGCAATGGAGTCCACAATAAACTTCCAATTCATGACTCAAATTTCTCAAAAGAAGACTAAGAGAAATCAATTATTCAATAGGAAAAGATATGTATAATCGCAAGATATCAGTGTCAAGACACAATTCATAATTCCTTTCTGAGTCAAGCACAGATCCTAACCTTATGAAAGAGTTAGAGAAAATCATCCTTAGATTCTAAAGACTTTCATGAATATTTATCTAAGAAATGAACTTAAACATCTACTGGATTATGTTTCTTGAAGCTTCATCATCTTTTCACAACTTGAGAACCCCGGAAAACAAACTTAAACCAAGGCAACAACCTAAACTACGGAAAGCAAACAAAACCAAAGATTAACTGAACACGACAAAATTACTCTAAATAACATAAAAGAAAACCTACTCTAAGCAGAGCTATGTACAAAGAGCAGACACAACTCAAAAGACCTAAGTATATACACGACCCGACATAGTTTCTCAAAATTAAAAGCAACAATAAGGCACACGTGATAGTTCAGATTTTGGCAAATTTATCCTTAAACTCGGAAATATATTCTCTCACAATATAATCCTTGAACTCAGAAATTTTTTTGCCCAAAATCAACAACTGAGGCAACTCATTGGGACCATGATTAATCCATATGCAAGTTGTCTTTCCAAGATTTCTGTAATCAAATTTATATTCCTCAAATTCATCACTTGGAAATTTATAATCATCAAATTCAAAATCCTTCCAATCAATAGCAGGGAAAGATACAATCTGGTGGTCTTCCTCCGGAAGTGGAAATTTATGTTCGTCGCCTGCCAGCATGTCCGGAGGTCGAAGTTGGTGGTGGATCATCGCACTTGCATCCGCAACATGCAAATCAACATTATGATCAATAGTGGGCATATCAAGATGGAAAGGTGAAAACAATTGAATTTCAAAAGCATGGAACATTTCACCTATTAGCTCATCATAGATCTTCAATAAAGGGCCTAGCACCACCTCGAACTGCTTCGTGTAGTTGACCTCCACTTCCTCAATTTGTTCATCTTGAGACAACTTCGGTTGGAACTCATGGATGGAAGCGTCTAGCGCCCCTCCGAATTGCTGTTCATTTGATGGTTCTTTGATGATAGCTTGAAGTGCTGCTTGTAATGCATCTAATTGATTTTCTTCCAACAACTCTTTTTGTACTTTGTGCAACTCATTTTCAAGGATCTCCTTATGTAGCATGAATGAGTGTTTATCAAGGAATTCTTCTTCTTGCAATGAACTCGAGTCACTTTCCTCTTGGATGGAGGAATCAACATCTTGTTCATCAATTGCTTTCATTTGAACATCCTCTAGTTCCTTTTCAGCTTCTTCTTCAATAGGAGGTTCGTTCTTACTTGTAAGAAGGTATGCAAATCGGTTCTCTGCTTGATCATCAATCTTACTCATGCTATCTTCATTTTTGAATAACATGGGAACATTGTCTCCTTTGGGTGGTGAATCAATTTCTCGAAGACATTTGCTCCACAATTCATCTAGTCTTAGTTGTACCTGAGATTCTTCTTCCAACCTCAATTGATCCTTCACTTGACGAATAGCTTCCTGACAAGATGAACACGTGAGTTCCAAATGAGTGGTGTTATGAATCCTGCACCAACCACCTAGAATCAACATGTCTTCCGCAAGCAGGTCCTTCTCAATGCTTAGTCTCTTCTTGATCATCTCCTTGAAACTTAAGAAGAACACTCTTTCATCAAACAAGGCATTGGGAACCACCTTTGCAGAAACAATTGGTTCATGTACCTGTGAAAAAGAAATTTTGCCTTGCAATGCTAATTCCATCCTTGACAAAAATGTTAGACAATACATCTCCTCGTGTCTGTTGGTGTCGTAAATTCTACATCCCTTCCTTGATGTGAAGTCGCTCAAACTCTTAGGATGAAGCTTTGCGTTCAAATTCCACCAAAGCTATAAAATATTGACTTGAGGATGATCCACATTGAATTGCCTTGAAGATCTTGAGAAATCCATATCTATTTTTGATTTTTTTTTTTTATTTTCTACTTTTTTGTAATTTTGATTTTTCTACTTTTTTTTTTAATTTTTGCTTTTCTACTTTTTTTTTTTTTGTATTTTCTGGCATAAGAGAGATCTTGAAATCTCAAATTCTTCTTTGAAAGCTCACTTGGTTCCACTTTCACAATTTAGAGTTCATCCGCTTACTTGAAGCAATGTGATTCCTTGTTTATGCCCTCCATCTATAAATTTTGTTAAGCGTTAGGAGGAGAAGGGCGTGCAACGAATCGAGTAATGTCTTTGAATGGAGCAATATCTTTGATCAAGCCCTCCTTCTAACGCTAATTCTGTTGATGATGTTTTCTTGACAACAACAACATTAGAATAAAACACCAAGTGCTCTATCCTCTCTTGAACAAAGCGTCTTGAATGCTAAATTACGTGATCAAACAAGAATGCTCCAAGGTTCCTTGTACGTGATTTGCAACAGATAGCCTTGGTGGTGTGATGTGATTTGCCGGTAATCACAAAGGGACTTACGATGAATATGCTCCTTACTTCATTCAACTATGTACTCTTTCCTTGTGAAATGGAACTTCTTCTAATCAACTACGAAAAGAAAAGGCAAAAGGCAAGGGTTAAGAAGGCTAATCTAAAGACAATGACATGATGAACGATGCTATGATAGACAAATTCCCTTAGAAAACCAAATTTCACTTCGCCATGACGAGCAACAACTACATGAAATAGGTGCAATCTCCAAGGGATAAACCAAGGATTTTCATATCATTGACACACTCCAAAGTACCCACAGCTGGCACAACTCAAAGGAGCATCAACAATCGAACTATTTGCAAGATAAGGTTCAGGCTAACTTTACACGATGACTTGCCAGTGACAAACCATCAAAAGTATGAACCAACGGGAATTTATCAAACATCATTGCATATATCCATTACATCAATGACCTCTATCTACTTTATTATCTACGTTACTTGGAACCACATCTTCATCCTATTCAAGAACTTGAAACCATGCTAACATTTCAAAGCCACAAAATCACCATGCGAAACAACAATAATGAGCTTGTATTACTTTGAAGTGTGTCATTACAACAATCTCATGTCTCTCTTAATGACTTTGAAGAGTTCCCCCTCTACTCTACTTGCTATTCTACTCTCCTACAGCAACTCTACTCCTAATCTCTTCCTATATCTATTTCCTTACAAATGAGAAGAATGAGCCTTTTATAGACTCCATAAATTACATGAAGGGCCAGGATTGATTTGACAATCAACGGCCAAGATCGAGACAACAAGGCAGTTTGTTACAAAATTTGCGATTTTTAGAACATGAAAGAGGCAATGAAGGCACATTTCCCAATGTGATAAACATCTTTGGAGCATCTCTATGGTGGGCCCTCTTACATGGCAGAATGCGATTGGCTTGATGATGTGTACGTGCCACCTCAGCATCTTTGAATGAACTAGTGTGATTCACTTCATGTTCACTTTACTTAGAATATTTTCTTCTTGTTGTCTTGATGTAACTCATGGATTGCTTTGATGATCACGCTCATCTCTCATCTTGTGATGTTGTTCTGCTTGTGCAGGACTATGCCTCTAGATAGTTGCATGGACTCATGGAGTAGACAAGTGCCTGATGAGATTTCTTCTTGTCCGGCACATGATATGTGAGCTTCTGGATGATGACCTCCTTCAAGATGTGCATGGCGAAGTGACAACCTTCCACTGATCCTCACCTCAAATGGATGATGCTCTTGATGATGAACTACACTTGATGAACTGCACTTGATGAATTGCACTTGTAACCTTGATCATCTTAGACTAGCTCCCTTTCACATGGAATTGATGTCTTCCTCATCCAAACATACGAAGTCTTCGAACTAGATGTTGGAGCTCTCCTCCATGTGATGATGATGATGAACTTGAACAACGTTCCTCCACCTTCAAAGCTTCTTATGTATGAGCCTTCGCCATTCACCTCCTTGGGTCCTTCATCACCTACAAGAAGAAACACATCAAATTAAGACTCAACATAAAGGATTTTCAACAACAAATTACATGCACCTTATATATGTGGGATTAAAACAATTAATTTCAAAACAACATACCTTAGAAAAATCAGATTTTAGGAATAAAATCAGATTTTTAGAAGACTTGACCTTTTGAAGAAACTTGAATTTTTGACTTATCTCCTTGACAAGCTGCTGCTCCTTGCTGCTCTATTGTAAATAAGAAGCAAATTTGGATTTGTATTTGATTTAAAATGCAGATTTGAACCTTCTTAAATATCAAACTTCGCCCCTCTATAAGGCAAGTCGGCCTAGCAAGAGGAAAACTAAAGTTTTTAAATGTTCTCCATGCCTTCATGTGATGAGCTCCCAACATGAGCAGGTTTAGAGGGTATGTGTGGAGGATTTCATGTGGAAGGTGACATTGTCCATGTGAAGGGTCTAAGACCGCCCAACAAGGGCAGGATTGGGAGTAGTGTGTGGACAAATTCATGTGGAAGGTAACATTGTCCATGTGAGGGGTCTAAAGCCGCCTAGAGGATGACCTTTGGATTTTTCAACTTAAACAACTTTGCACTTGTTCATTTCACCTTTGACATGTTCATCTTCATTATTTCCATTGATTTTACTTGCAAATTGTATTGTCTACATCCCTAGGCGGTTCTGGAGGTGTTGTCTAGAGAATGCATTGTGTCAGGTGACATAATCCACAAAGACCTCTTGAGGCCGCCCAGGTAGGGCGGCTTTAGAGGTGACCCTTAGATTTTTCCTCAAAATGCCTCAAAAAACATTCAAACCTATGAACTTCCATCAAATCTTCATGATCTCATTGTACTTTAACTCAAAACATTGCAAACTTGATAGGTCTTCTACTTGAGCGGGTTTAAGGTTGATGTTTGGAGAGTGTGTTGTGCAAGAGGTGAAGTTGTCCAAGCATAGAGGTCAACGCTGCCCAGGAAGGGTGGGCTAGGAGGTGGTGAGTGGATTTTATCACTTAGGCACTTTCTAACTTGGTTTTGACAATTTCAAGAAATCTTCACTTACTTCCTTGATGGTTTAAAATCCTTGCATGAGATTTGCATATTAGATGAGTGGAATTTGAAAGTGATGTTTGGAGTAGTTCATGTGAAGATCAAGAGAATCCAAGCTCTCATGCTTAGGCCGCCCCCCAAGTAGGGTGGATTTGAAAGTGAGGCTTAGATTTTTATTTATTATCCTTCATGTATGTTCAAAACTTGCATGTGTTTGTTCAAAACTTAGTGTTAACCATTGCCTTCCTTGCAAATTTTTATGTCATTTCTCTTGGGTGGATTTGAGGTTGGTGGATGGAGAATGTCATGTGAAGACATGAAATTGTCTGAATGGAGGGTCTAAAGCCGCCTAGGAAGGGTGGGTTTCAAGGGTAGGCTTGGATTTTTCATGACTTAGTGATTTTTGCTTAGTTTTGATAGTCTAAAACCTTTTACACTTGTTTGATTGATAACTTAACCTCTTTGAATGCAATGGAAAGCCATGAGAGGATGGGCAGATTTCAAGGGTCTAGGCAGAGTATTTCATGTGAAGGAGATGACTCTGTCCAAGTAAAGGTCCTAAAGCCACCTAGGAAGGGCAGGTTTCAAGGGTAGGCTTGGATTCTTCACTTCTAACCTTCATTTGATGCTTGTTTCCTCCTCATGATTTCTCCTTGTTCTTATCTTCTTGTAAGGTTTCATTTCTATACATTCTTAGGCAAGGTTAGAAGGCAGATCTGAAATGTTTGATGGACTTATCCTTATGTCATGGTGGAGTCCGCCTAAGCTAAGCAGCCTTGAAGATGTTGTACGGAGTGCATGATGTGAAAGAGGTGAATGAAAGTGAGTTTCTTAACAAGATAGTCTTGTGAGTGTGTATGGATTGCTTCCCGTAGCTCATTCATCTCCTCATGAAGACCTCCTCTCCAACACCCTTAAGACTCAAATGATGCATCATGGATACTAAGTGATGATGTTATCCACCTATCATGATGAAAACTGCCTAGGAAGGGCGGGTTTGGATAGGTAGTAAGGATTTTGCTATGTGCACACATCTTTACTTTAACCTTGACACTCCTCTTCCACCTCCATGACTTAGTGACTTTCAAACTTCCTTCCTCTTAGAATGACCTTAATTATCTCATCTCCTGAGTGTGATCTTGATCATCCATCAAACAAACTTGCAACTTATGTCATTCTTCACCCTGGGCGGTTTTGAGAGTGTTGTGTGGAGAGATGCATGTGAGGACATGGGAGAATCCAGGCCCCCTTCTTGAGGCCACCCAGGAAGGGCGGGTTTGAGAGCATGGTGCGGATTCTTTCTCTAAAACATCTTTTCTTAACCTTGATAATCTCCCAAACTTGTCCTTGTATAACTTATTGTTGGTGAATGATTTATGGAAGTCAGAAGACAAGTTTGGAATGTTTGATGAACCTTATCCACATGTCAAGGTGAAATCCGCCTAGGCTAAGTGGTATGGAAGATGTCATGTTGAGTGACTAATATAACCCCTTTAAACTTGCCTCGTCTTCCCTTAAGAATTTCCACTTATCATTGATTCAACCTTGCAACTTACCTCTAGTGGATGAATGAATTGAGGGGGCATGAGTGGAGTGATTAACATCCAATTCCAAGCTTACCTTACAAACTCTTATAACATACTTCTTGAGCGGATCTAGAGGTGATAGTTGGATGCTATTGTTGTGGTGATCATGTAGTCTAAGTAGGGAGATAAAGACTACCTAGCAAGGGCGGGTTTGAAGAAGGTATAAGGATTACTTCACTTAGAGCATCTTAAACCCTTCCAAACTTATCAATTCATTGATCCCTTCTTACCAATTGTAGTGTCTTCACTCCAGGCGGCTTAGGGGGCAGTGTATGGACTATTTCATGTGAAAGAAGGCATTATCCACAGACACCCCTTGAGGCCGCCCAAGTAGGGTGGATTTGAGGGTACCCCTTGGATTTTAGCTCAAAATGGTATGCACTTTCATCAACATTTCATGATCTCCTTGCATTTCAACTTAGAATATTGTAAACCTTGTAAGTTGTTCCTTGGGCAGGTTTAACTATGTTGTCTGGAGAGTGTGATGTGTAGGAGGTAGCATAGTCCAAGCATGGAGCTCAAGGCCGCCTAGCAAGGGTGGGTTTGGAAGAGATGTCTAGATTTTGTCACTTAGACACTTCTCCTTCCTTAAAGTTGACTATCTCCTTTCCTTGTGATATCATCTTGGCTATACTTAGCACACAAACCTTGCTTATTGCATGATTCTTCTCCCTGGGCAGTTTTGAAGCAAGTGTCTGGAGAACTTCTTGTGTCAGGAGACATTGTCCACAAAGGCCTCTTGAGGCCACCCAGGAAGGGCGGGTTTAAGGGTGACCTTTGGATTTTCATTCCAAACTCACTTAATGCCTTCAAAAACCTTCAAATCTCCATCCAACTTTAACACCTTCAAATGTTTTGTGTTGAAACACTTTGAAATTTGTACAATCTTACCTAGGGCGGGATTTGAGATGCTGTCTAGAGTATTTGATGTGGAAGAGGTGAAGTTGTCCACAGGAACCTCTTGAGGCCGCCCAAGTAGGGCGGGTTTAAGGGTGACCTTTGGATTTTCATTCAAAACTCACTCAATCCTCTCAAACCTCCAAGTTTCATTGAAATGTCTTCACCCTCTAGTGCTTCATGCTTAAAAACCCTTCAAAATTTGATCATTCTCACCTAGGGTGGGTTTGAAGGCAGTGTCTGGAGAAATTGATGAGGTGATGAAGTCATTGTCCGTGTCTACATGCCAAAGCCGCCCAAGTAAGGCAGGTTGGAGAGTGACACTTGGAAAATTGCTTATTATCCACTTGACTTCACTCAAACTCAAAAATCTTACTTACAGATCACCATACCTCAGTGTTTTGCACATGAAAACCTCAACACTTAACCATTTTTCCTCTAGGGTGGATTTGAAGGTTCTATCTTGACAAATGCATGTGCAGGAGGCTGAGTCCATGACCTCATGCCAAGGCCGCCCAGTCTGGGCGGGTTTGGAGGTGAGGCATGGAAGTTTCATCAAAATCTTAGTTTTAGACTCCATCATCACTCCCTAACTTCCTTCAGTCAACAAAAACTCGTGAAAACATCCCAACTTTCCCTGGGTGGGTTTGAATTTGTTGTTTGGACAAGCTCTCCTGATGGTGAAGACACTATCCAAGAGGACCTTGTGAGGCCGCCCAGTCTGGGCGGGTTTGGACAGTACCCTTGGATTTCTTGCCTTAGTCAAATTTTGGATTTGCTGAATGGAAGTATATTGAAAATATGTTTAAGTATAAGTCAGATATTGAGTTTCTTATACTTTAAATATTTATCAATATACTTCCAGGATGTTTGAGATAGGTCCTGGATCCATAGGATTTAGCATGTAGATTCTAGATTTCTGAGGATCCACTAGATTTTAGACTTAGTCATTTTTTCAAGATTTTCAGGATATCAAACTTAGTCATTTTCAGGGTCTCAGTGACATGCATCAGGATGAAGGCATATAGACCTCTTGGCAAGAAACTGTCGAGACATGGGCAAAACAACACTACCAAAACCCTACAAGCTCATAGCAAAACTAAACCTAAAGCAAAACAAAGTGAGAAAGCAAAAAAAAAAAGCAGGGGGGGGTCCCCATTTGCAATGGGGCGATGTGTGATTACATCACAACACTACTGTCACAAGTTTGGTCATTTTGCAAATGAATGTAGGAAGAAACAATGTGACAAAGGGAGTCAAAATACTCATGTAGCAAATGAGGAAAAGGTTGAAAATGAAAAATAGTCTAAGGTGTTCATTGTATGCAACCTTGCTGAGCAGAGCAGCCTTGAAGTCTGGTATTTGGATAGTGGGTGTACCAACCACATGAGTGGTAATGCAAATTTGTTTGCCTCCATTGACAGGAGTGTCACGTCTAAGATCATGATGGGGAATAGTCAAAAAGTTCCTGTCATGGGAAGAGGCATCATCGTAGTTATATCCAAGCAACATGAGAGAATGCAGATCTAGGATGTCCATTATGCCCTATGCATAAAACATAACCTACTAAGCATTGGACAGATGGTCTAAAATGGTTATAGAATCTTGATGGAGAAAGGGGAATGCATCATCTATGATAGGGATGGTAGCATGAAGGTCATTGTAGTAGTGTAGATGACAAAAAACAAGATGTTCCCCCTTAGGTTGCAGTCCCCTACGCTCTCTGGGGCTGCACTTGTCATGTTTAAGATGGCTCCAGATAGCTCTGGAGTCAACCAGATGGCATCTACAGCACTGGCACAGCAATCAACCTTCAAGATAGTCATCCAAGTCCCATCCAAGCTTTGGAATTTAAGGTATGGGCAATTAAGTTTTTCTGGTTTAAGTCTTTTGTCCAAAAAGGCATGGTTAGAGGGCTTCCAACAATTGTTGAGCCTGATAGAAAATGTGAAGCCTGCATTTTAGGAAAGCAGCACATGTAGCCCTTTCAATCAGGGCATTCTAGGAGGGAAAAAGCACCATTGGAGTTTGTGCATTCTGATTTGTGTGGCCCCATGAAGACCCCCACCCTAGGTGGGAATGTTTATTTTATGACCTTCATAGATGATTACAGCAGAAAGACATGGGTTTATTTCTTGAAGAATAAGTCTGAAGCATTTGAGAAGTTTAAGGAGTTTAAGGCCTTGGCAGAGAAGCAAAGCGACTGTTACATCAAGGCCCTCAGAATGGACAGAGGGGGAGAGTATGTCTCCAAGGAATTTATGAATTTCTACAAATATGAAAGCATTTAGAAATAGTTCACAACACGGTACACTCCACAACAAAATGAAGATGCTAAGAGGAAGAATAGAACTACCACAGAGATGGAAGCAAGCATGATGAAGGCAAAGGGACTTCTAAATGATTATTGGGGTGAGGTAGTAGCAACAACAGTATATCTACTCAATAGAACTCCCACAAAGGCTGTAAGGGAAAAAAATTCCACAAGAAGCATGGACAAATGATAAATGGAGTGTGAAACACCTACGGATTTTTGGGTACGTGGCATATGCATTTGTGCCTAAAGAAAAGAGACAAAAGTTTGATGACAAAGGAGAGAAGTGCATCTTCATTAGGTATAGTGAAGAATCCAAAGACTCCATGTTGTACAACCCTGTTACCAAGAATGTTATAATCAATAGGGATGTTGAATTCATTGAGAATGAATCATGGGATGGCACAGTTGACACCACCACATGTATCTTAGCAACGATACCCATAGATGATGAAGAAGGTGGAAATGAACAAGGAACTTCCAGTAGTGAAGCAGAACCAACACCGAAGCACTCTAGATCTAACTTTGAAGCTCTCTGGAGGCATCCCTAGAATAGTTCAGATTCAACCAGTTCAAGACTGCAATAGTAGAGTCAGCTCTGGAGCACTCCAGAGTCAAGTAGCAGTAACTCCAAAAGTAGTTCATATCCTACACTTGCTTCTCTAATGTCGAGAAAGACAAGGAGCATGAGGGAAATTTATGAAGACACAAGGTATGATGATTTAGATGAAAGTCTAGACTTTTCTTTGTTCTCTCATGGTGATCCAACAGATTTTGAAAAAGTTGTGAAAGAAGAAATATTGTGTAAGGCCATGGATGAAGAGTTGGGTGCAATAGAAAGGAATGAGACATGGGAGTTAACCACAGTACCCAAGGGTAAATAGGTTATTAGAGTTAAGTGGGTCTATAAGACCAAGAGTACTACTGAGGGAAAGATAGAGAGGCATAAAGCAAGGTTGGTTGTCAAGGGATATAAACAACAGCCTGGAAGAGACTATGATGAGACCTATGCACCAGTTGCAAGGTTAGAAACCATGCAAGTAGTCATAATAATTATAGCCCAGCATAAGTAGAAGGTATATCAAATGGATGTGAAGTCAGTCTTCCTAAATGGAGTGTTGAAAGAGGAGGTGTATGTGGAGCAGCCACCTGGCTATGAAGTCTCAGGGCATGAAGACAAAGTATGCAGGCTCCATAAATCTCTCTACGGGCTTAAGCAAGCACATCGAGCATGGTACAACAAGATAGATTCCTATCTGCTGAGTAATGGCTTTAGCAAAAGCAGTAGTGAGCCCACACTCTACATCAAAGGAGCCAATGGTGAGATTTTAATTGTTGTTTTGTATGTAGATGATTTGATTTTTATTGGTAATAGTGATCTCTTCATTGTTGATTTCAAAGAGGTGATGAAGAAAGAATTTGAGATGACTGACCTAGGTTTGCTAAGATATTTTCTTGACATTAAGGTCCAATAGTCAGAGCATGGCATATTTATTTCACAAACTAACTGTGCCAAATAGATTTTGAAAAGATTTAAGATGTAGAACAACAAGCCTGGACCAACACCAATACCTATAGGTCTGAAATTGAGTAAGGAGGACATTAGCAGTGAACCAAACCCAACCCTCTATAAGAGTATGGTTGGAAGTATGATGTATTTGACTGCTACTAGGTCTGATTTAATGTACGTGATAATCTTGATATCTAGGTTCATGGAGAAACCTAAGGACACACACTGTTAAGTAGGAAAGAGGATCCTAAGATATGCCAATGGCACACAAGGCTATGGTATTCTATACACTGCATCTAGTGAGTTTGAGTTGGTTGGTTACATAGATAGTGATTGGGCAGGTAGTGTAGATGATAGGAAGAGCACATCTGGATATGTGTTCCACATGGGTTCAGGACCCATTTCATGGGCATCAAAGAAGCAGCCCATAGTTTCTCTCTCCACACTAGAAGCTGAGTATATAGTAGCAAATGCAGCAACATGTCAGGCTATTTGGTTGAGAAGAATCCTTGTAGATTTGAATGAATAGCAAGAAGATCGTACAACCATATTTTTTGACAATGTTTCCTCCATAGCCTTGATGAAGAATCCAGTCTTCCACAGACAAAGCAAACACATTGTGATCTGCTATCATTTCATAAGGGAGCTAGTAGAGCATGGAGAGATTGAACTACAGTTTTGTAGGTCTTAGCAACAACTCGTAGACATTTTTATGAAGGTAATGTCTAAGGAGATATTTGAACATCTGAGAGATAGCATGGGCATTGTGGATAGCTCCAGATTTGAGTTCTGGAAAGAAAGCTCCACATAGCTTCAGAGAACAACAGACAACTCCAGAGATACAGAATGAAAGAGGTATGTGGCTCCAGATTAAGGGGGAGTGTTGGAAATTATAATCTGGAATGTGTGGACAATTACTCCACCAACCCTGTCAGAGATCTCCATAGATCTCCTTCCTGCCACCCTGACCAAAGCAATTAATGCCATTTGGTCACCTACCAAAAATTGTAAATGCTGGTCAGTTTTCATTTATTGTTGGTTGGTGAGTTTAAATTTTGAGTGGCAGATTTTTTGGGCGAAGGAAAAGACAAAAATGAAGAAATGTGCAAATAAAATAGTTAGTGAAGAACTTTGTAAGTAGCAACAACATAGTAGTAAAGAGTTGAGTGAAGATTTGTTGCAGCAACAATAGGGAAGAATACAACAGAGGGAGTGTAGAGACTCAAGCTCTAGGTAACTCCAGGCACACACAGCAAATAGTCAGTGGAATGAGTAGACCAACTCCAAATAAGAAGGGACAGTAGTGATGTCTAGCAAGCTCCAGAGGGAGTAGTTATTGTAAGGATAATAGAATTAGATCTGTAGCTCTGTAGTTGTAATATTTTATGTAAAATAGTTTAATCATTAATAGAAATCTATGTTTGTGTAGTTTGTATTGTTCCCTCTCTCTGTTTGTTTTATTCTTCCTTCTTTGAGTGGTATCTGAGCTATACGACTTCCAACACTAACTACCCATTTGAAGAGGACTACCTACTCCATCAACCCATTCATACCGCCTGATCATCATACCTTGTAACAAACCCTTATCTATATTGGAAATGATACTTTAACCTGTTTTATAGTCACTTAGATTTACAAAACCCAAATTTGAAACTTTTGAAGTAAAAATGATGGCACCACTCCCTAGTGACACCTTGTTTCTCCCCTGCTCTAGGTACTTTCGAAGTAGCTCAACACTAATTCTTTGGCCCATGCCCAAGTTAACAATTATTGTAGGCAATTGAAATAGTCAATGTTCTTTGCTACAAGTTATTTCTGCTCACAAGATTCTCTTCTTACTATAGCTACAGGTGATTTAAAGATCAACCACCACACTCTACTTGTAGCTGCTAATTAAAAGCACACACACAAGCCTAAACATTTGCCAAATATACTCATATGAACATACACCATTCAAGACACATGGAGCAATATTGCAAATAAGCATTGTCTATCTTTATTCATATTGAAAAAAATATACAAATTTATAGTTGCTTAGCTTTTTAAAAAATACAAAAAATGAGACAGGGCAGGGTCTCCCCCATGCCAATCTATTATCAACTTTGCTTTGCTGCATATTCACATTCACCCATCAAAAAAATAAAATGTTTCCTCTGTGGTACTAGCTCCTCTATGCTCTTTAGTATTTTTTACACACACCTCTACCAAATCTTCAACATAACCTCCCTTCTTTTGTTCCTTTGTACCCCCCCTCTCTCTCTGTTGTTGCATACACATGCCCTCCAATATTTCTTTTCAAATATCCACCTATATTCTATTTTTCTTTTTCTTCTTGCTTTTGCTGGCACACTCTCCACATAGGCCTGAACCAATTCCTCACACCACACTTCTTACTATCTTTCACTCTATCTTCTTCCTTCTCTCCTACTACACAACCCCCTATTTTAGCTTTCTTCTTTTCTTGCCCTCTTTTTCTTTTTGCTGCACTCACACACTCCACCAAAATCTCTAAAAAATCTCACCTAAATTTTTTTTATAAGCCCCAAAATGGGTGCTTTCAATGTCTTACACCACAAACGTTTCTTGTAACTCTCCCACTCAAATCTTCAATCTGAGCGGCCATAACAGCCATAGTAAATTCAAGAAGTAGACAAACAAATTTGAATTCACCCAACCTTTGTACTGGTTGGAACAACATTAATGTGTTGGCAATGGATGAAGCAATTGAGCCAAAACATGTGGCAAAGTCAAACTTTGAAAAATAATAAAAGAAATAAATGCAGTTGGCTATCCTCCATGATGTCCTTGCATCAACAAATCTAAAATATGCACTGAGATAAAAAAACTCTCTTCTGCAGAACATGCAAATTTATTCCAAAAGATGATAAATCAATTACATTTAAGGGTACTTATTGACCATAGGTTTCTTAAGATAGCAGAGAAGGAGATGGCATACAAGGCAAGCAAATCTAACTGGTTGAGTTATATCCTTAATCATCCCTAACTAATTCCCAATGCACTCTAACTATTCATTTATTCTTTAACCAACTCCAATTATCTTTGACTAACTAACTTTGATTCTATTTTAGGTGGAATGGTGACAAAAGAAATTAAGTGAGAAGTTATTTGCATAGTGCTTTGTAGTCATTCAAAATATTTTGTAACATACATCCTCAGATATATATTTTTTCTGTGCCAATTTTTTTTTTGTTTCATGACTATTTATGGTTTAGGGTTTCATTGTATGTTTTTGCATGTTTTGATATTGCACTAACAACATAGAATATAAGGCATATATTGAAAACTTAGAAAATATACAGTGAATATGCATAAACTGACAATGACCCAGATCATACAATGTGCTAAAACTAATTACTGTGACATACCCATTTTGAAAACGTCAACTTTGTATTATTGCCATAGTTGCACCAGCTTACAATGACATAGAAAATCACCAAGAAAAGCATACAATAAGCTTCTCTGCTAAATATGAAGCTGCAGTAGTAAGTACAACTCTAGATACCAAGAATGAAAGAAGGAGAAGTCATAAAGATGAAGGAAAATCCATGCCAATAGACCCCACGTCCTCCTCAGGTATGCATGACCAGGCTAGGCAGATATAACAACAAATAGAATGTGCAAAACCTCTGAAATCTGCTTAGTAATTACTACAGACCATTGACTATTCCAACACCATGAAGAATATTCCAAAAATTAGACCAAACTACATTCAAAGACCAACAGTAGACAGTACGACTAGCATCAGCAAGGTACAACCAGCATCAGCAAGGTATGGCCAACATTGGGTAGTACGACCTGTGTTGTGAGGGCTACAAACAACAATAAACTTAGCTACAATCCTTCAATCTGCTCCTCAAATATGTACTCACCAAAGTATACCAAAATCTAAATATGATATTGTCCTTCCAACACAAACTTCACCAAAATGGATCAAATAAAAGCACAACTGAAGCCTCTAGATGAAGCCTCCAAGAATCTCTTCCTAATGTGGTCTTTCACACATGAAGAAAAGGACTATGAAGAAGTTTTCATCTCAACAGAGCCAAGAACAAACCCTAGAGCCAAGCTCCAAAGCCAATGCACGGGAACATCCAAAAAATAAGAGAGAAAATCAATTATCCAAGCATATCAAATGAACTCACTTTTCCCCTTTTTATTTCTTCTCCAAGAGGGGCATTGGCTTTTGGGGGGAAATATTATATTTTTAAATTACTTTATTCTCCCCTAGGGATGGTCACCCAACTGCATAAGTGACATTTTTATATTTTCTTTTCATAAAGTCACTTAACTTAATATTTTATAAAGTCCCGTCAAATAAATATTAATAACTTTGGACTTTAAAATGAAAGCCAAGACGAACTCATAATTCCATGTTCAATAGCTCACCAAAAAGGTCTCAATGAGATGAATCCAATCCAACTCTGAAATTCCTAAAACGACAACATTTCCAAATTTATTAAAAATAGTAAATCCACTACAAGGCATCCCAACCAACACTAACAGTGCCAACTGTGCCATCTAAACCCAAACCAACCTCCACCTAACTAAAAGATCCATCCAAGGATCTACCAACTAGCCACTAAGAAGCTAGAAACTCTTGTACTAGGCCCTCTAAACACCAATTTTAGCCTACAAGGACTCGATGAAAGGCTAAACTACCAACTCTGATGGTTGCTCAAAAAGGGGACATTACAGTCTGCCCTCCCTAAAATTGGTTGTCCCCAAGCAATCACAATTGAATAGGAAAACATCACTTCTTCAGAGGGCCAAGGGAGAATTGTAGAATGACCCACTGGTCTCCAAATAACTTGAGTAACACTATCATAAACGCAATTGAGCAAAGATAAACATCCAGCCATTTGTCCAACTCCTGCGCACAAGATTTTTGCATCAAAATCAACTCATGTACCTGTGATCAAAGGTGAACCTATATGCATACCACACAATGTACACGCTGTAAAACTCATCAGCAGCCCCTGATTGGAATCTCAATGCACAAGAATGATCTCATTGCAAACTATAGAGGGTCCAATAATATACCCTAGATCCCAAACCCAGAATGGAAGTCTGCCAAACACAACACCTGTAGGCTTCCACCACGCTACTCTAATATATTCTTAACCATGTAGAGAGTGATGAAGCAACCTAATGGGACCCATCCGAACCACCATGCCAATCTTGTCACCACCTGGATCCCAATACAATCAAAATTCACATCAATCAGTCAAGAGAAGGCAAGAATATTCAAACATGTCTACACCACAACATCCCCTTTCATCCTTTGCAAATCTCCTCTGGATGTGTTGTCTATCCCTCATAGGTGCTGGAAGATATGTAACTACTCCTCCCTCACCGTTGTAAAGACTAAACATGCCATCATGCCTACTGACACTGCAACCTCTCTGAAGCCATGTCTCCAATGGAAATTTTTGAGACAAAGAAGTTGCAAACTCTAACTGGTACATATCAAGATGATGGTAATGTGATCTTTGACCCTGCAAGTAATCCACCAAATATATCTGAGTCAGACACCTGTAATCTCTAGTTCCATCTTCTATAGATGGTAACCTTTCATCCCACAATGGATGGTATAAATCCCTAGCCAATCCACACTTACGCATCATCAGGTCATCTGTGTGTGGACTAAAGGAGAAATGATGAGAACTCATCACTATGCAGTAAAGATAAAAAGCACCCACCTGAGTCAATAGTTGACCACCATAGTCATCAGGAACACACTCCTTATCACTCTCATCACTTGAATCAAATGATGGCTCATGTCTCTGATCTTGAATAGCTAACTGGGTAGATACTCTAGCAACCCTCTCTGCATACCTAATAGCATACTCCCTATCATGAAACAATTGGAGATATTCTGATTTTATCTCCCCCAAAGCACTCCTGACAAACTACAAATCACGAATGTGTGTACCAGCCAAGAACCCATACCATCTCTCCTCAAATTCTATTGTCTAAAGAAGGTTCTCAACACACTTATGAGTGCAATCAAAATGAGATAAGGTTGAATCAACCTTCTCTCCTGTAACCTTTAGCTGATCTCTCCATCTCTATGGCTCAATAAGTTGTCGATCAAAATCAGCTGAATGGGATGTAATCTCTGATTTACTTCCAGGAGAGGGAAACACATCAACATGAGAACCAATCTCCCAACTAGATGATACCCTTGATACCTCTTTTGAAGAAGACGGAGCAGTGTAGTGATCTGTTGCAGGACTCTCTAAAGAATCCACTACTTCACCACAAGAGCTATCAATAATCTGTTCTGCATCACCTGAAATGGGACTATCCTTAGGAACACCTAGTGCAACATATTGTTCTCTACTAAACTCATCCAATGCACTCATCCCATCTGTGTCACCTGCACCAGTAAATGAAATGGATGTTGCCACATCCTCCACATACTCATTACCACAATCCTTGGTTGTATGCTCATCACCAAATGCTGCCATAGATATCTGAATTGTATCTGTAGGTGATGAGGACTGTGCCAAGCTCAACTCCATGGTAATCTAAATCTATGTGTAACTTTGACTCTTGAAGGGTTGTTTGAGTGCTCTTAAAAGAGTCTGTGGTGACCTCAAGCTCATAGGTGAGCTCATCAACCTCCTCTTCCTTCCCCCTTAGAGCATCATAATAGATACCATCAAGCATGAGAAGATGATCTCTATCTGATAAGAGTTGTAGGTAATTATTCTTCATTATCCCAACCGCATCTCTAAGTGCCTGAAACTCTGCAAGGGAAAGTCCACTATCAAGTTGCTCATATATACCTAGAGTCCAACAACAGTGTGTCACCAACTGCTGAACAACATCAAAGTCTTCTAAGGCTAAAGCAATCATGCCTTCATTCACCTTCAATTGCCCTGCCAAATGATTAGACCCCTGTGACAAATCATCTCCATACAAATTTGATGATTTGTAATCTACACTTTGGTAAGAGGTTGAATCATCATCACTCATTGTTTGATAAGCATCATCATATGTGCCATCATCTCTGTACACTTCCTCTAGAGTAGATGTATGTTTATCCAAAGGGCTATCCTGGGACTCATCACTAACAAGTAAATTTTTTGATCTGTTCATATCTTCTAAGGTCTGATTTGCACATTTCCTATCTGATGGTCTCCCAAGAGGTAAACCAAACTCCTCATACAGTGAACCTGAACCTGAGTAAAAATCATGCTGAATACCACACTCCAACTCAAGTTCTGAGTCTTCTCCTGGATCCCATACTTTGTTATTTTTCCCAAGTGCAATACTATTACTGGAAATAGCTTCATCATCCAACTCAAGGAGTGGATTGTCATGAGTCATATCAACACCCATCTCAAATAATGGGTGATCAGTAATCACCACAAATTTATTCTTGCAATCATATTCATGCGAAGAAAATAAATTGCTGCTATTATTAATACTAAAATCAGAACCTTCATACATGTTATCAATGATTCCAAGGCTGTCCCAAATCACCTATGCCTCTTCCTTATCATCCTCAATAGTGAACTGTGAATCTAAATCAGCAATGCCACTAGGTCTCTGTTCAGGATCAGCTACATGCAATGTGAAATTAGATTTTTTTTTCAAAATCAAGAACACCACCTATATCATCATCACTGAAAATATATGTAGAGTCATCATTATTGGCTGATTTGAAGGCTTCATCATATTTGTTTTCAATATGCCCATCATATGAAGGCATATTAATGCTCTCAACTATCCCAACATTGGCATTAGTGTTATCAACTTCGGTGGGAAGTTCTAAATGTGTATCTAAGGCTGCAATTTTGTTACTTTTGTTGCACACATCTTCACCCTTAGTAGCTGCATTAGTTTCCCCAATATCCAAGAAAGGTTTCAACCTCCCCTCACATTGTTTGAACACTCTGTCAACCAATTCATAAGCAGTTGTAGAGACATCCTATTCTTGCCTCAAAATAGTCATCAACATGGATATAAGCGGCTAGGGGATAGTAACATATTCATCAATGATTGGGACCATAATGGTTCCCATGTAGGAAAAAATAGCTTGTCCATGATCTTCACAAATCGATGATATGAAATTCTGAAACATATGAAGAATAAGATCATCACATTCTAAATGAATCAAAAGATAACAAGATCTGGCTCTTGACATCATTTATAACATCTTAACCCTCCTACCAAAGGAAGGGCCTTGGTCATCAAGTAACCCATGAAAGCTCTCCATAATCAACTATAGAATCTCCCTCATTATGTCATCTTCATAGGGAACCTCAGGAGCTGTAATTGTTGTGATCTCACTTAGACAGTTGGTGACTAAAAGCTTTACCATTTTACTGTGATGTCTCATAAGCATTGGCTTAACCAAAGAATGCACCACAGGAGTCATAGCGAGTTACATCAACTCAGAAGGTGCATGTGCAACCTTGTAAAGACAATTCTAATTCTTCAAAAATGTTATATAGAACCCCATGTGACTGAGGTAAGTGTTCTAGTTTCTTACTGGCATTGTAAATATTATTTTGTAATTCTTCTTCACTATATTTGTCCATGACTCTGAATCTGATAACTTAACCGCACAGGATGGCAGGATACACTGCTCTGATACCACTGTAACATACAACCTCGGATATATGTTTTTTCTATACCAATTTTTTTGTTTCCTGACTATTTACGGTTTAGGGTTTCATTGTATGTTTTTGTATGTTTTGATATTGCATTGACAGCATAGAATATAAGGCATATATTGAAAACCCAAAAAATATACAATGAATATGCATAAATTGACAATGACCCAGATCATAAAATGTGCTAGAACTAATTACTGTGACATACCCATTTTGAAAACTTCAACTTCATATTATTACCGTTGTTGCACCAGCTTATAATGACATAGAAAATCACCAAGAAAATCACCAAGAAAAGCATACAATAAGCTTCTCTACTAAATATGAAGCTGCAATAGCAAATACAGCTCTAGATGCCAATAATGAAAGGAGAAGTCATAAAGATGAAGGAAAATCCATGCCAATAGATCCCACATCCTCATTAGGTATGTACATCCAGGCTGGGTAGATATAACAGCAAATACAATATGCAAAACCTCTAAAATCTGCTCAGAAATTACTACAGACCATTCACTATTCCAACGCCATGAAGAAGACTCCAAAAATCAGACCAAACTACATTCAAAGACCCACAGTAGACAGTACAGCCAACATCAACAAGGTATGACCAACATTGGGGAGTACGACCTGTGTTGTGAGGCTGCAAACAACAATAAACTTAGCTACAATCCTTCGAATTACTCCTCAAATATGCACTCACCAAAATATATGAAAATATGAATATGATATTGTCCTTCCGGCACTCAAACTTCACCAAAATGGATTAAATAAAAGCACAACTGAAGCCTCTAGATGAAGCCTCCAAGAATCTCTTCCTAATGTGGTCTTTCACACACGAAGAAGAGGACTATGAAAAGGTTTTCGTTTCAAAACAGCCAAGAACAAACCCTAGAGCCAACCTCTAAAGCCAATGCATGGGAACATCCCAAAACAAGAGAGAAAATCAATTATCCAAGCATATCAAATGAACTCACTTTTCCCCTTTTTATATCTTCTCCAAGAGGGGCATTGTCTTTTGGGGGGGAAATATTATATTTTTAAATTACTTTATTCTCCCCTAGGGATGGTTGCCCAACTCCATAAGTAACATTTTTATATTTTCTTTTCATAAAGTAACTTAACTTAATATTTTATAAAGTCCCATCAAATAATTATTAATAACTTTAGACTTTCAAATGAAAGCCAAGACGAACTTGGAATTCCACGTTTAATAGCTCACCAGAAAGGTCTCAATGAGATGAATCCAATCCAACTCTAAAATTCCTGAAATGGTACCATTTCCAAATTTACAGAAAATAGTAAATCCACTACAAGGCATCCCAATGAACAATGACGGTGCCAACTATGCCATCTGAACCCAAACCAACCTCCACCTAACTGAAAGATCCATCTAAGGCTCTACCAACTAGCCACTGAGAAGCTAGCAACTCCCACATTGGGCCCTCTAAACACCAATTTTAGCCTACAAGGACCCGATGATAGGCTAAACCACCAACTCTGATGCTTGCTCAAAAAGGGGGCATTACATATTTTAATATTATTATTTTTTAGCGTTATTGGTACTATTATGATTTAATATCTATGAGCATTTCCCTTTCTAATAGATAACCACCTTAGCCAACACCAATGTTGGTAATCTTTTGTGTTCCCTTATTAATGATAATTTTAATACTAGAAGCGACAAAGGAGATACCTCAAGAAGAACAACATAGTAAAATGGGAAAACAACAAGAATAGAGGAATAAACATATTTTAGGAATGTCTAATGACCCATATTTTATTTAAAAACACAATTTGTTCATAAATTCTGGAAGGAAGAATTGCACATAGTTAGCAACCTTCTATTTATAAAATTAGGTGGAGCTAGTGAGAACTACTCTTGTGCTATATTATAATTTAAAACCCGATTTTGTATGCTAGACAATGATTTGATACATACATGTGACTAGAAATCTTTTTAAAGTTAAAGATTTGATTTGATGCAGATACGCTAGCAGCTAAATGTTATTAAAAAAACCTAACAATATGTCTTGTTATTGCTCAAATAATATCCAAGTTCAACGCTTTTGTTACCAGTTGTGAGATTTAATTGTGCATGTTCATTTCTATGTTTAAAATAAGCATTTTCTATCTTTATTCGTATTGAATAAAATATAGTAGTTTACAATTTCTTAGCTTTCAAAATATAGAAAATGATAGGGGGTTGGGTCTCCCCTATGCTAATCTATTTTCAACCTCACTTTTATGTAGATTCACATTCACCCATCAAAAAAAAAAAAATTCCTCTTTGATATAGCTCCTCTATGCTCTTCAATCTTCTTTAGTGTAACATCACCCCATATAATACATAACTATCATAATAAATAGAGATATGAATTACAACAATGCACTCACTAGATCATGATTTACATCAACACATGACCATCAATCATAAGGATATCAAACAAAGTAATTCTTATTTCACTGACTCCATACAAGTGATACACTATGAGATGAATAATTACATAATGCATCCCTAAAATAGTACAGTCATAATATCTTAACTCATCAATGATTACACTAGTAATCCAATAAGGTAAGCATAACTCATATTCAATAATATAATAAGGCTAGACAAACTGGCCCACATCTTGCTCTACTTGAGTAATTAATCTAGTGCCTTATCATACCGTAGATCTTAAGAATTTACAAACAAAAAGATGGATCCATCCTAGGGGCTAGACCTATGCCTCGGGGCCTCATACGAAATGGCCTTGCCCACGTATTGATATCAGAGGCTTCGTAGTTCGTCAACACAGTCCTTCTTTAGGATACACAATGTTTTTTAAACAAACTAGTCTTCAAAAAATAACAATGTATGCACTTATGATTGATTCCAAGCTTTGGTAATAGCTTCTTTTCCATATGAAAACAACCTACATTCTCTAAGTTTTCAAAGGCACTCACAATAATCATCCCTTAGAAATCGAACAAATAGAATGTACTAAGTACATTAAATCTCAATACATATATTTTATAAAAGGCACAAGATTATGTGTTATAGAACAACAACAAATAATACATACCACATAAGAATGTCCCATCATCTCACCATGATATCTTGACATTCAACAAGTTTAAGACTGTTTTATCATCTCACTATGATATCTTGACACTCAATAGGATGGATAAAATATATCAAGTGGGCAAATCCAAAATCCTCATCCTAGGCATAATATCATAACAACAATCACTACCAAGCATTTGGTCTTATTAACAAATTTTGGACATACTGAGGGGGTTAATTTTTAACTCACCAATCCAAAGTCTCTACATAATATTGTAGTTCACATGAGGCAATACACCATCAAACTCTTCAAAAGTAATGTAATATTTCCTCTCTCTGTTCTTATATTGTTCAGATGTAAGGAAGACATAAAACCTAAGAACTCACCACCTCTACTTAGGTTTAAATCCCATCCAAGTCATTAGATCAAGGGTAAAATTACTCTTGCCTAAATAGTGTTCTAATCATCACATATAATTATCTTAACCATAATTATAGCAACAACATCATTATCTATGCTTTCCATCTCACCTAAAATGACAAGATAATATACACACTCCATTCTATGTCTATAGTAGAGAAGACCTTAAATTATCGGAGATAATATTACAACTCCTACCATACAACTATATTACAATAGTTGTTAAAGATTATAATTAGCACACTCGTAGCAAGTCAATACACTTCTTTCTAGGGTATGAATTGACATCCAATGCTAGTCAAGAAGGAACAACAATGTTAAAGTGCTCAAGTTCTTAAAATCAACCCTATCAGGCAATGATAATTCTATCCTATGATTGAGCACCAAAATATATCAATGTTTGTAGGTAAGTATTTTCATCAAATCACATCATAAAAAGGTCAAGTCATTTTCTTAACTTCTTCCTGTATGTTAAATCCCAAACAATAAGGAAGGAAATATAAACTTCTACCTAAGTTCTTCCAATGTTTCACTAAGAAACAATCTAGCATAAATGGTCCCTTAACTAAGGTTTAAGATACAACATATTGTTGAATTAGCAAATTCAAAATTCCATATTACCCCAATCTACTCTCTTGAAATAAGAATCATTCAAATCTTGCAAACGTATGCTATTAATTTATAGTCCTATTCATATTACAATAAGATTATGCACTCCTATCCACTAATCACAACTTGATCAATAACGAAGGCAACTCATAGGGTAAAAGACATGATTACTTAACATGCATAGAAACTTGTTAAGTGGTTAAATATCTGTCAAGTATATATATAACGCAAAATCTAAGTTGTGAAGCAACAAGATTTCCTCTTGCAACACCATAGAATTTTGGATGTTAGGCAGCATCCAAGTTTCAATTGAGAGTCTTCTCATGATTAAAATAATTCTTTTGATTACAAGTGACAAGAATAGGAATGCAGCAAGGAGTACCGGACCGCATGATAGAAGGGCGTCTAACACTAAGCCTTGTTATGGAAATGCATCCAACACAAATCAACTCAGATTAAATTTTGTCTCAATGTCTAAATCAAGATTGAAGCTCTGTAATCAGAATTAAATTGAGACTTGTACATATCAACAAATGTCAAATCTTGTATGAAGTTGGACTCATTACTCTAGCCCTTTATATGTTCAGATACATGCATATTTCCTTATATATAGCCTTCATCTTATTCTTATATACACATTCTATTATATATTTGCCTTATCTACTATTTATCACACATGCCTATACTCCTATCTCCATATAGCTTCTAGATAGATGGTTCCAACTATTTGCCTTTGGGGTCACAAATTCAACCCTACAATAAAAAACTTAACCCTTTCCTTTTTGAAATTCCTAATTCAAATTTAGTCAACTAACACCCTTTATTTTTCCAACTTAAGCCAACCAAGTACATGTTTGATCCAATTTGATGTTATGTACTAGAATTAAAAAACATTCAATGTATTTATTCTAGTCATCAAAGAATCATTCAAAATCCTCTCATTTGAGAGAATTACAAGAGCAATCAATAGCAACACACTTAGATTTGGTGCATTAAAAGGTATAACAAATCTACATACAACATCTTAATAGGCTTGTTTACTAGACCTTCCAACTTTATATGTAATTTTGAGGGTTGACCTAAGACAACTTATCTACTTGTGGTGTAATGATAAGCCTTCCATGGTATTTTCAAATACCACCAATGCTTAGATATGAAGAAACAATAGATAAAATGTATGTTTACAAGCAAAACAATAGAGTTTTACAATAAAAAACAATAGAGTTTTACATCATGCAAGGTTGGGTCTGGCCTCAAATGATGAATCCTTGACCATGAGTGTGACCCAAAACTATAAACATGACCTTTGATAGAGAAAAAAACAACACAAAATAAGAGACATTTTTCTAATATAGAGATTATATTTCCATAACTAAAAAGGAGCATATTCTATAATCTTCTTAAACGTCATTCATTCATCGGTTATTGAGTAAAGTGCACCCTTCTATTGCATTTACTTTGGTAAAATAGATATTGCAAATTATGGGTGGAGGAAGCACACATCTATTGGAATCGACGCGTGGCCCTAACCTATGTCGTGGCATGCGATCACCAACACCCTGGAATAATTTGATGTCAAAAAATTAGGCTTTAAATCTATTTCGAACTCAACCCATAATCTTTTCAAAATTTATAAAGGCACCTCAAAATTGACATCCAGTGGTTGGTTTGTCAAAGGGTCAATAAAATATGGGGCTATGGTACATTTACAAATATGTAAACCAAGGATCTATCTATACAATAGTCCATCTAAATAGAATTGCCTCCTCTCGTCCCTCCATCTAGAGAATTTGTTAGATCTACATCAATTGATTTCGGGTGAGGGGTGGTTGGGTGGGGTTTTTGGGTGACATGATTTCAAGTGGGGGTTCATTTTTCAAAACTTGTTCTAATAAAAACTCATATTCTAGTAATTGATCCATGCATGAGTACCTGAACTAGCTACAATTACAAAAAAGAAATATAAATTAAATTACTTGTACATTGAAATGTTAAATGCACAATATTTTTAGATAAATAAAACTTGGAGATATATAAGTACATGGTTTAAATAATACATTAGATAACAATATATTTAAACATTTAATTACATAACAAACTAGGGTGGCAAAATTTAGTAGTATGATCATAGACACTAAATGATAATAGTACCAATTACATTGATAAATAATAATATTAAAATATTTAGGATGATTACAAAGTAATATGCATTTGCATATAACTTCTCACAGCATCTTTATAGAAAATTAACTGAAATCAATAACTAACACAAAACTAATTAAATATTTTAATTACTAAAAGAATATCACTAAGCTGACTCTATTACAAAATATAAACTTTAATTTCCAGACATTGTCAACACACTTTGTCTTCTATTTCCATGCCCTCAATGATCCCTAAAAGATCTTGGCATGTTTCCTCTCCTCCTTATCTGATAATTTGGAGGTTGATTGACATTCTCTTCCTCTCCTCCTTATCTGATAATTTTGAGGTTGATTGACATTCTCCATTCCATTTTCAACTACACAAAATATCACTCCCATCTAATAATATTTTTTTATTTGCTAGCAGGCTCTATCAATAGTGGCCTAATATACAGGATCAAGAAAAAAATAGTCTTATTTAATAGAAAACCATAGCTATTTAGATAGTGGGAGATCTCATAGTTTCATTACATTTAGAAAATAAAGAAGAGAAACAATCTATTAAAAGTATGGTGGCTAAACCAAAAGATATAATACACAAATAGAAAAAAATTAAAACACCAGGATGATATACCTGCATTATTATTGTTAACCTAATTATTTTGGATGTAAAAGGAAATAATCATTGATTAATAGTGAATTAACTAAGCATTGTTTTGAATAGAATGTTGAAATAATACCCTAATTTTGTAAAGAATCATCTTTTTCTTTTGTATAAAAAAAAAACAATCAGAACAAAAATAGTACGGTATGAAGTATATTTTAACCTCCTAAAAACTAAACCTGTGAACCTGTTTGGGTTAGCCAAATCCAATTTCTTTGCCATTGGATACCTTTGCAACTGTATAGTGTAGAATTTCCATTCCTTTCTAGTTCCTTTTTCATTGTATATAGAATGGTAGTGTTTATTTATCTATTCAAGTAACTAGTAATCTTAATAAAATTTTATTCCAAAGAGTTTAATGGATAAGTATTTTAGAATTAATACACTAATTATTTATTATAAAACGTAGTCCCACATGTAAACATTAATTCCAAAAAACCAACTCTATCTATTTTGAGTTCAACACACTAACCATATTATAAAATCTGGTCCCACACATAAACATTAATTCCAAAAAACCAACTCTATCTATTTTGAGTTCAACACACTAACCATATTATAAAATCTGGTCCCACACATAAACATTAAGTCTAATACACTAACTCTTTACTAGAAACAATTTTACTCTTCATAATAAATAGGCTTCTCAAATTCCTAAATAAAAATTCTCACAATTCTAAATCTAAAAAGTTACCGTCCTTAATAGGATATGTCAAAAAGAACATAGGACATTACATCATTGGCATAGTTTAATAGGAGAGTTGATGATGAGAAGAGACTTATAGAAGGAAATATTATTGGCTCAATAAATTAAGAGTATTGGAAACGTCATTTAGCTTTTACGAGCCACATTCCTATGGGGCAAGCAACTTTTGAAAATGTAGTGTGGGTGATGATCCAAAGTTATAATCATCACATCTATTGGCTAGCTAGTTTTTAATATAAGGGTTTAAGTATTTTGTATTAAATAAATTTAGGTTAATAAAAAAATTTACATACAAATATAACTAATTAAATCAATTAAACTTAATTATTGTTATAAATATAAGATAATGAATCTAAATAATAGATAGTGCAATGGTTAGAAAGGGGAATTCAAACTTTAAAATTTGAAAGTTCTAAATAAAATTTCTGACTTCAGAACTAATTTGGGTCATGTTTCCACCCATGAATCTAATTAGTTATATTTGTATGTAAATTTTTTCATTAACCTAAATTTATTTAATACAAAATATTTAAACCCTTATAATAAAAACTACCTATTCAACAAATGTGAGGATTATAACCTCATTCATCACGGGCACTAGATTTTCAAAGGTTGCCTGCCCGTAGGAATGTGGCTCATAAAAGATAAATGTTCACAATGCTCATAATTTATTGGGCTAATAATATTCCCTTCAACAAGTTTCTTCTCAACATCAGATCTCCTATTAAACTATGTCAATCATGTAATGTCCTATGTTCTTTTTACCTTTTCCTATTAAGGATAGTGACTTTTTAGATCTAGAATTGTGATAATTTTTATTTAGGTATTTGAGAAGCCTATTTATTAGGAAAAATACAAATTTTTCTCATAAAGGGTTGGTGCACTAGACTTAACATTTATGCGGGACCAGATTTTATAGTGAATAATCCATATGTTGAACTTGAAAATTGCTAGTGTTGGTATATTGGAATTAATGTTTACATGTGGGACTAGGTTTTATTATAAGTAATATGTGCATTGACTCTAAAATATTTATTGTTTAAAATCTTTGGAATAAGATTTTATCATGAGTAATAGTTACTTGAAGATCTATATAAACATTACTATTCTATATTCCTTCAAGATAACAATTTCCTCTCCAATCAATAGTTTCTCTCAATACACTATCCAATCAATTGCTTCTCCCAATACAGTGAAAAAGGATTCAGAAAGGAAAAGATATTATACATAGTTGCAAAGGTCTCCAATGGCAGAGAAATCAGATTTGGCTAACCCAAATTGATTGATGGTTTCAGTTAGTAGCAAGGTTAACGTATATTTCATACCTCATATTTGCTTATTCATGTCATGTCTTTGTACCCGTTTCTTTCTAATTCTCTATTTTTATACATAAGAAGAAGACGATTCTTTACAAAATTAGGGTATTATTGCAATATTCTATTCAAAACAATGCTTAGGTAATTGAATATCAATTTGTGATTATTTTCTTTTACAGCCAAGATAATCAAGTTAACAATAATAATGCAGGTATATCATCTCCCTCTTTTAATTTTTTTGACTTGTTTGTTATATCTTTTGGTTTGGCCACCATATTTTTAATAGACTGTTTCTCTGCTTTGTTTTCTAAATTGTAATAATAAAAGTGTAAGATCTCCCACTATCTAAATAGCTATGATTTTCTATTACATAAGACTATTTTTTTCTTAATCTTGTATATTATGCCATTGTTGATAGAATCAGCTAACAAATTAAAAAAATTATTGAATAGAAGTGATATTTGTATAGTTGAAAATGTAGGAGTGGAGAATGTCAATCAACCTCCCCAATATCAGATAAGGAAGAGAGGGGACATGCCCAGATCTCTTAGGGATCATTTGAGAATGGCACAAAAATAGAAAACAAAATGTGTTAACAATGTTTAAAATTAAAGTTTATATTTTGTAATAAAGTCACTTTCGTGAGTTTCTATTAGTAATTAAAATATTTACTTAATTTTGTGTTAGTTATTGAGTCTAGCTAGTTTTCTATAAAGATGTTCTAAGAAGTTAGATGCAAATGCATAATACTTTGTAATCATCTGAAATATTTTATTATTCTTCAATGTTATTGGTACTATTATCATTTAATATCTACGAGCATTCCACGTCCCTTTTTAACAGACAATAACCTTAATGAACACCAATGTTGGTAATCTTTTGTCTTCCCTTTTTAATCGTAATCTGTGTTTTACTTGAAAAGAAGAAGCAGCAAAAGAGATGCTCAAGAAGAAGAACATGGTAAAATAGGGAAACAACAATAATAGAGGCATAAACATCTGCAAGGAATGCATGGCAACCAAGATTTTGTTTAAAAACAAAATTCTACCTCAAAGTTAGTTTGTTACTGGTGTTTTGTTACTCCAGAGATTATTCTTACTGTTATATTAACATATAACTTAGGCACTTTTGAAAGCTCTTTGGCATTTGTTTTTGCAAATTCTAGTCACTATTAGCAAGCAAGACCTAAATGGAAACCAATATTTGGGATATAGATCTTAAGTGTCTAGGTATTTGCAAACTTGGTCATAATTATACCCATGGGTTGGTTCATGGTGCCTCTTTAACAGAATACAACCATGAGATGAGATGGCTGAAACTTTAAATTAGAAAATCGCGTATATGTAGTTATTATTTTTTATGTAAGCATAGAATACAACCATGAGATGAGATGGCTGAAACAGTAAATTAGACCACTAGGCAATTATACCTAAAGAGGTACTCCCTAAAAAACAAACACCCTATATTACTAAAAAAAAAATTGAGATATAATTGCAAGAATAATGCACGTATTCCCACTAAAAAATACTTGAACAATGATTTATCCATTTGAGAATTTCCCTAATCCACGATTGTATGGATTTTCTTCGTAGATTTCAGTTCATCAGACAAATGGCTGAACAAAACGTACACAACACATGCATGCAAATGAATTCACTCATTTTTACCACAACGCGTTGTAAAGACTAACTAGGTTTGAGTACCATAAGTCGCCTCAATAGATTATTAAACGTAATACGCCCTTATCTAGCATGTTATCTAGCTCAAGCCTGGAGCCTCGCTGATGAAAACAGGAAAAGAACAAAAATAGCAGCTAAATAATAACTTCAAAGTTGAAAATGAACAAAGGATTTCTGGAAACTCACACATCTGTACAGTGGGGATGGTTCTGTGAAATGAAAACCGATATAATTGCAGACAAGATGTAAATGATAGATAGTGACAGCAATTTCAAATCTTCATTGTCATGCTGGACCATTGCTGGCCTCCTACATTCCCCCTACTTTTATGTAGAGTGGATTGAATTTTGTTTATGTTAAATTGAGCTAGTTGATTTTTTTTCCTTATGAAAACAAATCATCTGTGAGGGAAAATAACAAAATTGTTGATTCAAAGTAATTAAATGCAATTCATGATAAAAACAAATACAGAAGAAAAATAAATCATTCTGTGAGGGAAAATAACATAATTGTTGAAAACAAATAATTCTGTGAGGGAAAATAACATAATTGTTGATTCAAAGTAATTAAATGCAATTTATGATAAAAACAAATACAGAAGAAAAATAAATCATTCTGTGAGGGAAAATTACATAATTGTTGATTCAAAGTAATTAAATGCAATTCATGATAAAAACAAATACAGAAGAAAAATAATGATTGCAAGACTCAGAAACCAAGTGAAGAGCTCAAGTCAACCAGTCCAATTTAGCAAAAGTAATATTCAATCTAATCACTACATAAAAATAGGGGGAATGGGGGAATGTAGGAGGCCAGTAACCAATTGAATGCAAAAGCAAAATTCAATCTACATGCTACATAAAAGTAATTGAATGCAATTCATGATAAAAACAAATACAAAATAAAAATAATGATTACAATTGATTAAGTTTTAGTTGATAGGGATTAATAGGTTGCTAATGAACTGCTCTTCATCAGAATTAATCTAAATACCTAATTGTTTGTATGTTGCCAAGGATCTAAAGCAAAAGTATGAAACATGCGCACTCAACAAGTTTCATCGTGTAATCTATATTCGTCTATTTACGGTCTCATTATGTGAACAGTTCATCTATTTCTTAACATGGCAGAGGACAAACTCCTGGACTTGGAAGAAAAAAGAACTGGTTTACCGAACAATATTAGGCCTACCAAGAAAGAAAACTAAAGCTCCTTGTATTACATGTACTTATGTGTATGCTTCATGCTCCGTGTATTACATGTATTTATATGTATACTTTGTGTATTACATGTATGCTTTATGCTCCATATTTTGTGTCTTACGTATACTTCATGTATCACGTGTATTTATGTGTATGCTTCATGTTTCACATGTACTTATGTGTATACTTTGTATATTATGTATGCTTCATACTTCATATATCACGTGTACTTGTATGCTTCATGCCTCACATGTATTTATGTGTATACTCTATATGCTTCATGCTTTGTGTCTTATGTGTATACTTCATGTATCATGTATGTTTCATGTATTACGTATATCTATGTGTTTGCTTCATATCTAATATTTGTCCAACAAGTTTACTTTATGTGTGTTTAAAATTACTCTATGCATAAAAATTATGGAAATGTCAAATCTATCAAAGCTTTATTTGTCAAACCCTTCTTGGGTTAAGAAGCACTAACAAATTAACTTATGTAATAATGAAGAGTTGTAACTAGTGAAGTGAAAAGTGTGACTCCCTCAAACTTGAGATCTAAAAGGAGAAAATATTTCATTTGAGAAAGACATCCGAAACATCATTGAAGGATTCAATTGAGATTAGAACCCTAACAGATTTTACAAGTAAATAGCAAGAAAACAACATGGAAAGTAAAGAAGTGGAGATGAATATATTATACAAAGCATTACAATCATACGAAACACAAGAAATCAGCATATAAGGAAAATTAGAAATAAAACCATAAGGAAATGGAGTATGCGGATCTATAACAGACAATGGGGATTCAATTACTGAAATCAAATTCAGATTCTTGATTGCATCCTTCACCAACTACATTTCCTTCAATTCTGATACTCTTGCTCAATTGTTTCATCCTTCATGTCTCACGTATACTCTCTTCAACAACATAGATCTTCTCTCTTCTAATAATCTTATCTATCATAGATTGTCTCCACGCTATCTTACTATCATTTATTATACACTTCTACGACTTGTGAAATAATGAAGTCTTACTTGAATTTACCTTCTCTACAACATCAATAGATTCATCAATCTCCAATTCATGGAATCACAATCAGAACATGACTTCTTCTCATCGGAAGGTAGAGTCAAGATGAGAAGTGCAAGGTAATGAAAGAACTAGTTCCACCAAAGACCAAATTCCAAGGTCGGAGATCAAGATTTCTTTTGGGTTCTTCTCCTTGAGAATGAGAGGAACCTTGTCTTAAGTTACGAACCTTACCAATGATCAACTCTTGTTCCTATTGTTGAGAGATATTGGGAAATATAAGTACATGAACCAAAAGAATGGGACAACAAATTGCCCTTATACTTTAGGCAAAGTTAAACATTGGCAGTTGGATTTAGACAAGAATACTAACAACAAATTCTTTGAAGAGATTGATTTAGGATCTCGATGGCTTTAGAGGCATCCTAGTTGTGATTGCTTGGGTGGGGCGGACTGTGATATCCCGATGTTAAGGCATTGTTTAAATTAAAGAATTAAACACCATAATCAAATTACAACACTAAAGTATAAAAACTAAATGTTGAAATGCAATAAATAATAAATATAAATATTAACAATTTAAATATTATTATAATTGTAATCATTATAATATAATATCTTAATACTATAAATATAAAAAACTAATATAAAAATTAATATATTTACAATAAATTCAATTTATAAATATAGTAGTAAAATATAACATATACTATATTAATATAAAATATGAAAATATAAAACAATATACATTATGAAAGGAAATATAATTATCAAGACAAATGTCTTATCTAAAGATACAAGTTCAGTGATCCATTTTGAAGTATTAAGAAAGGAGGTACGATTTGTTAAAACATGCGATTACATGGATGAAGAAGTGATTTTCTATTTTTTAAAGAAAAAGGTGGTGAACCACCCATAATATTGCATGAAGAGTTTTTACAAAAATAAGGCCATATCCAGAAATGGTGAAAATACAGTCTCAAAGGCCCTAATCCAGCCTGATATTAAACATTAAAATTAACAGTCTTAAAACAAAAACCATCTCGTGCTAAGGAACGATAACAAAACACACACAAAAAAAAGAACAGGAAGGGATAGAGCTGTAGAATCTCTCTTATCTGGATAGAAATGTCGGGCGAGCTGGAGGTACAGAACCAGATGGAATGGCAGGCGAGCTAGAGGTACAAAGCACGAAATGGAAGCAAGCGAAGAATGTGTAATGACCCCAGGTCAGTGTTCTTCAGAGAGAAAGATAGGGGAGACGCGTATTTGCATCACCAGTTTAGAAAGAACAATGTGCCCTATTCTAGAGTTACATGGGATGCACCCTAGCTCAGGGGAGATAGAGATATCAGAACACATCCTGCAAACATTAGAAGGCATAGGGATTTACATAATCACCAGAGATGTGGGCCCTTAGATCAGATGGACCACTACAAATGGTGTGGCTATCATCATGGAAATAGGAGCCAAAGGATGTCAAACCCTACTAATTTGGGGAGTATAAGGCAATGGGGCGGTAGGGTACCAGAACAAGAGACATTATTTCATAAAAGGGCAATGCCTCGGCAGCCTTTTGCATGAAGGTATAGACGTTACTCATCCCCTTACAACAGATCCTTCCAGTCGAAGGGGCATGAGAATGGGAAGAATCTTTATCCAAGGAGGGACTAGGGCTCCAAGGGGTTTAGCTTCACAGGGGTGCAAAGTAAGCCACTTCAGGGCGAGTAGTGTATCGCATCAAAAGGAAATAAATAATAGTTCATATTCCATATGAGCTTGTTGGAAAGCGGAAGGACAAACTCAAGGAGAGTGCTCTGATAGGTAAAATTTGGAAGGATCCCTCCTCTAAAAGTGATTTATTTACATGGATTAAGATGAACTGGCCTGAGAGTGAAGAAATATCTTTACTTGAAGAAGGTTTCTTTATTGTTATTTTCCTAAATAAGGAGGATAGAGATTCAGTCTTTTAGAAAAGTGTCTGGTTCTTCGAAGGACCTAAATTATATTTGCAGCCATGGCGCCCAAATTTTAAAGCCTCAGATGTGGAGATTTCCCATACACTCTTCTGGATTAATCTCAAAAATTTTCCTTTAGAATACAGAGAACAAGAAACCTTGTGGCTCATTGGTGATTCTATTGGTGTCTTCCAAACCAAGGAGGATTTTTAGCCAATAGTGACAGAGGAAAGCATTAGGATTTGTATCCTTATGGACATAAAGAAGGGCTTTCCTAAAAGCCTTACCGTACAAACATCTGAATGGGTATGGGTACAAGAGATTTGTTTTGAGGGCCACACTATTAGATGTTTCAAATGTGGGGGTCTTGATCATTTTGAGTACAGCCCAGATTCTGTAGTCAAGTGCAGCCCAAGCATTGCCTCCAAGGCATGCTCCAAAAGGGTTTCTTTCCAAGACCCTCGTATGACCTCACTCAATCCTGTTGTGGAAACTCGCTCAGAAAAGCTTTTAGACTTGGTTAATCCTTTGGATAATGGTAATAAGGGAGAAGAGGGAGAAGAGGTGGAATGTGGTAGCCTGGTTGCCAACAGAGAGTTATTGGATAAGGAGATGACTAGCTATGCCCTTGAGGACAGTCCTCGGTCTCACCTATTAAGTGAGCCTCTTTTATTAGAAGGCTTTTCTTGAAAGGGGTACTTTTCTGATTCAGAAAAGGATATAGACAAATCGGTGGGCCTACATGGGTTGATCCCACCCTTCTCTAGGGATGAAATGGGTATAGACTACTATAGTGACAAGGATTCAGCTGCAGATGGGAATTTTCTCAATGAGGTTTTTCAACTGAGGAATTGGATTCTACCCAAGGATGGTGATAGGGAAGCCTTGGAGGAGGATAGAGATATATTGTCAAGAGAGACTAATGCTTCAGAACAAGTCTTGAGAGCCATGATTGATGATGTATGCCTTGGTGTAGGATCTAATTTCTATGATGACATGGCTGAAGAAATTCTTAGAGAGGATTCTGATCTGACAGGCATGACTAACCTAGGTTTGTTTCGGTCAAATTAGGTCAAGAAATCAAAGACGACCCATTTGAGATGCAGCAAGAAAAATTGCAGAGACAAGAGCAAGAAGGATGGGGAAGAAAAAATATCAGACCACCAGTCTGTAATAGAGAAGATATTGAGGACGAAGAGGGGGGATTACTCTCCACCGAGAAATGATTGCTTCTCCCCATACTGTTAAGGGCATTATTCCCTTACTATGCCCCAACAAGAGTCAATAATGTGGAGATGGAACATGGGGCTATGTGGTTTCCTTTTGTTGATAGCTTTCCTTGGTGATTTTGAGTGTGTGTTGGTGTGTTTACTTTTCGTGATGGGGTGTTTTTTTTGTTTCCATCCAAGCATCAAGGGTGTTCTAGTCTTTTTCTATTTGAAGTGTCATTCGCTCGCTGTTCTGGAAACTGGTCTCGGTTGGCTTTGGTTGCAGTTTCTGAATGTTCCTTTCTCTTTTCCTATTCAATGATAGAGCCTGTTTGGGTCCCTGCACTGCACCTGGGAGAGGCGTCTGGTTTTATACTCCATTTTTCCCCACAGTGATGTGCTGTTGGTATTTGGTGAGATCTTAGGAGTGATAGGCTATTTTCTCGATGTTTTTGTGGATGGTTACAACACCTCTTCCAATGGATAGCATGTACTATTTTATGATCAGTCCGGTGTGTTTGTGGGTGCAGTGGTACGCTATGCTTCTGTAACTGAGTTGAGGTGTGTTTGGCTGGTGGTTTTGTCATGTCCCATGGCTACAGAGATGAGTTTTAGCTCAGCAGATGGCCTTTGGTTTTTGGATTGTTGAATTATTGGCCCTCCTTATGGTTCTATTGGCTTCGGCGCTTCCTCTGGTGGGTCTGAAAGTTCCAGTCTTGTTTTGTTTTCCCACATACAGGGTGGGTGTTTCTGTGATGAAGATGTGTTTTGTCCTCATGGGAGTTATTTCTGAATAAGGCTCTCCCCAACGACCTACTTTTGTTTAAATGAATGGAGTGGTACTTTCCCTCCTTGTCACTTTACGGTCGTTTCAGTCTGACCTAGTATTGATGAAGCTCCGTTGTGCAGATTTTTTTTGGGATAGCTTCTGGTGTATATGGGAAATTTTGATCCCTGCATTTAATGGTTGTAACATGGGAAATTTTGATTTCAAATCCCTGCATTTAATGGTTGTAATATCTGTAGTTTCTTCAAAGGTCGTGTTTGGGGCACGTACATGGCCTTCTCTAACATTTCAATGAGCAGACCCTGAGGGATTTGGTGAAGCAGTTATGTTCTTTTAGATTTAAATTAATCTGCTCATTGCTGAGCATACCAGAATGTGTCCGTTAGTAGATCTTGTGTGGGGACATGATTGGTGTCAGCAGCTATGTTAAGCTAGAAAGATTTGTATGATCCTTGGGGTTGAGGCCTTTGACTCCCTTTCTTCTTGTGATCAATTTTTTCTTTAATATAATTTTTGGTATGGGTGGTTTACCACCTTTTTCTTTTAAAAAAAACATGAGAAAAAACAAACACCCGCCAGCCACAAAAAAACACCCGCCACCTTTAAGCTACATCAACACCACCCACGTTAGGACCTGCCGCTGTTTCACTGGGTACCAGAGGGATGACATGTACCAAGGGGATATCATCATCCTGGTCATCATCCAGGTCCACTTCATCATCTTCAAGATTGTCAAAGAACTCCCTAGGCAAATGGGGAGACTAGTCAGGGGCATGCAAGTGATTTTCTATTATGAAGGATATGTGAATTAGTAAAGGAGATATGATCTAGAGAGGGAAATGCATTTGATAATAAGAAAAACAATTAGTATGAAGCCATTTTGAAGGCATAAATTAATGTAAAATATCTATATGCAGTGATTCTCATATTTATGAGGTTTATATGCAGTGATCAGTATCTTGTGTTTAGTAAAATAAGAAAAAAATGTCTAATTCAAAATATAAGAGGTGATATGGTTTAAATAAAGTAAAGTGACATGTCACTAAAGACAAACCAGACAAAAGGCAGCGATTAGTAAAATAAAGTGCAGCAGTTCATTTATAAAGGGACAACAATATGTTATGAAAGGGTATTTTGTTATGAGGAGTTTTCTTCTTGTCAAGTGATGTGTCTATTGAATAGATCATCTCCCTTGAACTTGTAAAGAGTGAGAAGGTTGTGTGAGTTGAAGAAAGAAATAATATATTTTCTGAGTATAAGGAATAATATATTTCTGAATATATATATTTATATAGAATTAGCATATGGAGTATACAGAGTAGAATCAAAGGCAACCAAGAATACATAACAATAGTGATAAATAGATGAATATAGATGTGACAACAAAACAATAAAGATCTCTGTGGTATGCAATGTTAACTGTGTTTATGCCTATTTGATAGATGAATATAGAGATGAACAAATATATGTATATACTTACAATTATACCACTGATAGTTGATGCCAATGTAGCCTATATTATTGATGTTATGAATAGTGGTCTGATTCTGGCCATGATTGGTCAAGAAGGGATGAGACAAGACTGCAAGGAAGGGGAATGGTGAATGATTCCTCACTAGGAGTGGCAACTCAAGATGATGGTTAAGGACCACATGAGGCCACCTCATGAGGATGGTTAAGGACCATTGGTTAAAGACCACATGGAGCCAACAAGAATAATGTCCTATCCTTGGGCATAGAGTTGAGGATCTAGGACACCCTATTGCAGCATCCTGAACTATTCCCCCTTGAATCAATTGTTGAAATAACTAAAAGGGGATCATTTGGCATGATGGAGGGAATGGTGTAAAGCCCTCACTAGGTAGCCTACCTCATGATGATGGTTAATGACCGTCAAGTTAAGACCACATGAGGCCAACAGAGGATAAGGTCCTGCTATTGGGATACTTGGGGCACCTCATCACATCCCCCTCTTTATGGTTGAGCCCACATAGTCCTTGAGACTTGTTACATTGTTATATGTAATCTTTCGTAGTCTTAAAATTAAATGTATTTCATATCATAGTCCTCTAATATGGCTGCAGGTCTCCATAACTAGATTTACATCATCTCAATTTTGAGTAAGGAATTGTATCTTTAACTATAATTTATTATATTTTTTTGATCTAATGAATTGTATTTCCAATGTTATCTAACATGATTGCAGTTCCGAAACTTGGATTTATTTTGCTTCCAACATTTAATTGGTAAGTTGTAACCCTAACTTGTAATTCTAGAACAAGGTTTAGAGTAATCCCAAAAAGGGACATTACAGAAATTGCTACAGACATCCATTCAAGCATATTGGTAGGCAAAATTTTTTTTCCAAATCACCTCCTTTTTCCTAGACGACCTACTCCAAGAACCCCCTTTTTCCTATCTCATTGTCAGTCAGATAAAATGTCTACTCTTTGCTTTACATTAGCAAGCAATTCCTGCATTTGTTTACTATTTCCAAATCTTCAGAGAAGGAAACTGGATGTGGACAGAATACGACATCTCTTTCCCACCACAGGATATGACCAAAATCACCCTTTTTTTATAACTCCTTAGAAACTTTTGAGAAAATGCAACTGACAGACGCAAAGTTTCCCTCCACCATTTCTGGCTTCCTCCTCTTAGCCTACTCTACACCTATGAAAGCAAGATCCAGAAACAAAATCTAGGCACGTCCCCTATTCAATGCCAGGCATGTAATTCTTGAAGTACCAATAAAACACGTGGTTTGTTTGACGAAAAGTCTCAAAAAGGTGTCATCGCATGGAATGCAATGATTTCTATAACTTTAACGGTTTAATATAAGTCTTACACTATAAACATATATCTCTCCAATATAAATTTAGAAGATATCTCGAACATTATCAGCCTTAAATAGCAATAGTTTGGATGGTTTGAAAATCCACTCACTTCGATAGGGGGTTTACTTACGGAATCACTGCCATAGATAAAGTTTGTCTAAAAAAAATTGCCCACGACGACCCCCTCCCCAAGTATATTTGTGCTTATAGAAGAGAACTCCTTTATAAATCAATTGGGCGCGGAAGAGGACTCTTTTCCTTAGTTAGACTAGGTGGGCCCAATTCTATAATATTATTATGAAAATTGAACCCTATATTTATTTATCTAGTAATCATAAACCAATAGAACTCATGAAGTTGCCCATTTAAACCAATTCAAAAGATAATTAACGTATTCAATTATCTTCCTTAATCATTCAATAAATCAATATTTAACTAGGTAAAATAAAAGAATGTGACATCTATGCACACCTCTACCAAATCTTCCACATAACCCCTCTCTAACCCCCTCTGCCCCCCTCTCCCGCTCTCTCTCTCTCACCACATGCCTTCCAATATTTTCAAAAATCCACCTATATTCTATTTTTCTTTTTCTTCTTACTTTTGCTAGCACACTCTCCACCATAGTTACCAGAAACGTGACGGTTGGGCCGCGTTTCCATTTCTAACAGCTGAAACGCCTTTGGCAACGGGAAACCCTATATCTACATTGCAGTTTGTTGAAAACTTAAACCTACATTTTTTTTTCAATTTGCAATCCAACTTTGTATTTTGAAAATGATTTTTATTAAAAGATTAAAGATTTTTCATGATATTGTTTATTTATATATTATAGGATAAAAGTATTTTTTATTAAAAGCCTGTGTATTTTTATAATATTATTTTTTATTATGATATTGTTTATTTGTTAGGGAAAGTAGTTTTATTTTTTCAAAACAAATTTTATTAAAAAAATAAATGCATGATTTTAATAACATTTAATTATTGCTAAAAAATAGATGTGTTATTTGAAAATTAAAATTTTTTTTTTTTATAAAATAAATTCTATAGATTTAGTTTTTGTTTTTTTCAAAGATAAATCTGTGAAGTTTCTTTTACAAAACAAATTTTATAGATTTAGTTTTTGTTTTTTTCAAACATAAATGTGGCTTTTAGACTGTTTAATTATTATGGAAAGTAGTTTTATGTTTTTAAAAAAGATAAATGTGTGAAGTTTTTTTTAAAAAACAAATTTCATAAAAATATATATTTATAAAGATGTAGTTTTTGTTTTTCCCTACCTTTATTCTCATTATTTTACTTTATAATAAACCTAAAATTTTGAAAAAATATATGTATCTAAAAACCATTTCTTTTACGCAACTTCCAAATATCCCGTCACGTTGCTGTTGCCGTTACCGTTTCCGTTTCTAGTTTCTGGTAACATAGCTCTCCACATAGGCTTGGACAATCTCTTCTACGCATCCTTATTGCTCAACCCTTACACCACACTTCTTGCTATCTTTCACTCTTTTTTTTCCTTCTCTCTTAGTACGCAACCTCCTATTTTGTCTTTCTTCTTGTTTTTTTTGCCCTCTTTTTTCTTTCTGTTGCGTGCGCGCACACACCCAAAATCTCTAAAAATCTCACCTAAAAATTTTTATGAGCCCCAAAATGGGTACTTTCAATGTCTCACAAGACAAACTTTCCCCGTAACTCTCCCACTCAAATCTTCAATCTGAGCGGCCATAACTACCATAGTAAATTCAAGAAGAAGCCAAACAAATTTGAATTCACCCAACCTTTGTATGCATTGGAACAACATTAATGTGTTGGCAATGGATGAAGCAATCTCGGCCAAAATAGGTGGCAAAGTTAAACTTTAAAAAACAATCCAAGAACAAATAAATGTGGTTGGCTATCTTCCACGATGCCCTTTCATCAACAAATCTAAAATATGAACTAAGATCAAAAACCTTCTTTTGCAAAACATGTAAATCCATTCCAGAAGATGATAATTGGATTACATTTAAGGGTATGTATCGACCATAGGTTTCTTAAGATAGTAGATAAGGAGATGGCATACGAGGCATGCAAATCTAACTGGTTGAGTTATGTCCTTAATCATCTCTAACTAATTCCCAATGCACTCTAACTATTCATTTATTCTTTAACCAACTCCAACTAGCTTTGACTAACTAACTCTGATTCTATTTTAGGTAGAATGGTGATAAAAACACTTAAGTGAGAAGTTATTTACAGAGTACTTTGTAATCATCCCAAATATTTTAATATTATTATTTTCACTGTTATTAGTACTATTAAGATTTAATATTTATGAGCATTTTCGTTTTTAATAGACAATCACCTTAGCCAACACCAATGCTGGTAATCTTTTGTCTTCCCTTTTTAATGGTACTTTCAAAAGTAGAAGCAACAAAGGAGATAACTCAGGAAAAACAACATGGTAAAATAGGAAAACAACAAGAATAGAGGAATACACATTTAGCAGGAATGTCTAGCAACAAAGATTTTTTTTAAAAACACAATTTTGTTCTCAAATTCTGCAAGGAAGAATTGCACATACTTAGTAACCTTCTATTCATAAAATTCGGTGGAGCTAGCGAGAACTACTCTGGTGCTATATTATAATTTAAAACCTTATTTTGTATGCTAGACAAAGAGTTGATACAAACATCTGACTAGAAATCTTTTCAAAGTTAAAGACGTGTGTGTGTGTGAAATTAATGGCATTTTTTATTTAGTTTTGTATCTTTTTGGAGAAAATGTGTTGATACATATACATATCAACAAATGTCGAATCTTGTATGAGGTTGGACTCATTACTCTAGCCTTTTATATGTTCATATAGATGCATATTTCCATATATATAACCTTCATCTTTTTCTTAAATACACATCATCTTATACATTTGCCTTATCTTCTTATTTATCACACATGCTTATACTCTTATCTCCATATAGATTTCAGCTAATTGGCTCCAACTATTTGCCCACCTGAGTTCATTTTGGGGTCACGAAGTCAACCCTACAATACAAAACTTAACCCTTTCCTCTTTGAAATTCACAATTCAAATTTGGTTAACTAACACCCTTTATTTTTCCAACTTAAGCCAACCAAGTACATGTTTGATCCAATTTGATGCTATGTCCTAGCATTAGAAAACATTCAATGTATATATTCTAGTCATCAAAAAATCATTCAAAATCCTCTCATTTGAGAAAATTACAAGAGAAATCAATAGCAACGCACTTGGATTTGGTGCATTAAAAGGTATAACAAATCTACATACATCATCTTAGTATGCTTGTTTGCTAGACCTTCCAAGTTTATACATAATTTTGAGGATTGATCTAAGAGAACTTATCTACTTGTGATGTAATGATAGGCCTTACATGGTATTTTTAAATACCACCAATGCTTAGATATGAAGAAAGATTAGAGAAAATGTTACAAGTTTACAAGCAAAACACTAGATTTTTACATTATGTAGGGTTGGGTTTGGCCTCAAAGGATGAATCCTTGACCATGGGTGTGCAGGAACTATAAACTTCACCTTTGATAGAGAACAAAACCAACACAAAATATGAGACATTCTTCTAATAGAGAGATTACATTTCCATAACTAAAATGGAGAATAAATTCTAGAATCTTCTTAAAGGTCATTTATTTCTCAGTTATTGAGTATAGTACACCCTTCTATTGCATGTAATTTAGTAAAATAGATATTGCAAATTATGGGTGAAGGAAGTACACATCAATTTGAATTGACATGTGCCCCTAACCTATGTTGGCATGCCATCACGAACACCCTAGAATAATTTGATGTCAAAATAATTAGGCTTTAAATCCATTTCAAACTTATCCCATAATCTTTTGAAAAAAATAAAGGCACCTCAAAATTGTCATGTGGTGGATGGTCAAAGACAATGCCTACAACATTTAATTGAAATTCTATATTCATTTGGAGTGATGGGTTGGTTTGTTGAAGGGTCAGTAAAATACAGGGCTATGGTACGTTTGGAAATATGTAAATCAAGGATCTATCTATACAACAATCCATGTAAATAGAATTCCCTCCTCTCCTCCCTCCAACTATAGAACTTGTCTAGATCTACATCAATTGATCTAATAAAATCAATAATAGTTTGCATCGAAGATGCAAACTGTACAACATGTGGGGGCATATTTGGCTCATTTTGGATAAAATCAAGTTTTTCCAATAAATTGGTTATGTTGGCGTTTATATTTCCTTGCAAGTGAGCCTCATCAACTAGAGGGGGTGGGTGATTTACAGGTTTGGGTTTTGGGGGGCTTTTGGGGGTGGGGGCTTTTGGGTGAGGGGTGGTTGGGTGGGGTTTTGGGTTGGTAGGATTTCAAGTGGGGGTTTATTTTGAAAGACTTGTTATAATAAAAAATCATATTCTAGTAATTGATCCATGTATGAGTACCTGAACTAGAGCTACAATTACAAAAAAGAAACATAAATTAAATTACTCACACATTGAAATTTTAAATGCACTATATTTATACATAAATAAAACTTGGAAATATATAAATACATGGTTTAAAATACATTTAAACATAACAATACACATGTTTAAACATTTAAGCATAATGTAATACATGCATTTAAAATATTTATATATTTAAAACTTGAAAATATAAAAATACATGGTTTAACAAAATACATAACAGTCCTATTTTAATTCTAATATTTTTTACCTTTGCATTCTTGAATTTCTGGGCTGCATTCTAATATGGAACCAGAGACCCAATACTTGAACAATTTTGAGAGGCAAGGGGAATAATCTTAGGTCCAATCAGATCTATGTAAGGATGTGTATTTGATAAAAAATAAACATGCAGGAGGAACATGAGTTGAGCTATAAATAGCATATCAAAGGCCATTGTTATATTTTTAAAATTTAATGGTAACTTGCTACATATATGTTAGTGTATGCATATTTCATATATTTCATACACTTAGGCTTAAGCCTACTTAGGTGTGCCTTTATACAATCTTGACACATGCCTCATTGAGGTGTCAAGGTTGTTGGGCAATTAGGAGAGGTGTCGCCAAGTTGCCCACTAACTAGCCATTCATGCTAATTTTTAGGGAGGCAACTTGCCACCACTCATAGTTGAGGAGTCCTTTCCTCAACTAACCACTTCCTCTCCTCAGCTATATGTACTTGACTTCTCCAAGTTATTGGATGGTGGACTTCATACATTTCTTTGCTCTGTCATTTGCAATATTATTGTTCTTGTAATTTCATCTTCTTGTTCATTGCTAAGATTAGAGCAGGAGGAGATGAAATCAAATCTATAAGTTTTGTTCAGCATTGAAATTTTTTTTTTAAGCTCTCTGTTGTTTTTTTTCTCTGTTTGTGTTCTTTGGCAGAGGCATCTGAACGACATAAGTTGAAGTTGAAGGGCGGAAATTTGAAGGAAAAGAGCCTGTGGCCTATCTTTGCCAACGTTCCTTGTTAGGCTCGCGGCCTACTCACTCAGGCCCACAGCCTCCTTGATGCCAGACCGAGGCCTCTTGACGCCTGGTGCTTGCAATTTTTTTGTACCTGAATAGTCCCCTGCGTGAGGTCAAATGTCAGCTCCAGTCCATCCTTATTCACGCACTACGCACCTACACTATGCAGCTGCCACAAAACACTCCTATTCACCAAAGTTTGGAGTGGGATAAGGAATGTTTGTGCTTGCTGTGAAGAGAGTCTGAAGAGGCTCGATGTGGATTGCATTGATCTGTATTACCAACATTGACCCTTGTTCTCAGATATTCTACTCTCTGCATTGCATTGGAAAGAATTTTTGGGCTCTCTACTGTGCAAGGCGGCCTCTCTCATGGGGTTTGGCATCGGCCTCTAGTCCCTTATTTTTTCAATTCCCTTCATATCTCTAAACTTTTTTTACAAAATATTTTTGTAAAAGGCAGTATTTTTTGTATGTGTTTTTTAGCATAGGCTGAAAAATTCCAAGCTTCATAACTTTTGATCGGCAACTTGTTTTTGAGTTATGCCTTTTTCAAAAGTGTTTGCTTGTTTTTTGCCACGAATCCATTGGGTATAATATTGCACTAAATTATAAAGTGTCAGTTTGTGCTCCAATTGATTTATCCTAAAAGAACTAACTTTATAAAGTGCCAGAATTAGGGGGGAACAAAATAATCAAGAGGGGTGTTGTATTTTTCCTTCACACTTCCTCGAGAAGTGCATGTGTGTTGTGTTCCTATTTTCATTTTTGCACTTCTACTTTCTCAATTTCTGTTTTTCTACAAATTGCAACAATCTAAAGTCTAAAGCATGGAGTCTAATGTAACTATACCACCCCTAACACCTTTCAACTATCAAGATTGGATGTTAAAAGTAATACTTGTAGTCAAGAACAAAGGTTTGTTTAGGGTAACTATGGGAACAATAAAAGAACCTAATGCAGCTAAGGACAAAGAAAAGTTTTTTAATAAATGTGACCAAGCCTTTGGCTTCTTATATCTAAATTTGTCCCCTGAATTACTATTCCATGTTGAGGCATTGCAAACACCCAACAAAGTTTGGGATACCCTCAACAAGTTATTTGGGAAAGTTGATGAACTTAAGAGTCATGAGTTGGAAAATGAATTCATAGGTCTTAATCCTAGGAATTTCTCAACTCTAGAGGACTACTTCACAAAATTTAATTCCTTGAGGTTGTAATTAAAAGATTGTGGAATACACAAGAAAGAGGATCCGTTAATTCTCTTTGTACTTTCCAAATTAGGTCTAGAATTCTTAGTGTTTGTCTCCACTTTCTATTCTACCAAACGGGCTCTTAGAGCATCATGATCAATGCCCACACTTGATAACTTTATTTCCGACCTAACAAAAAAGCAAGAAAAGTTAATCCAAATGGGCACATTGAAGTCTACAAAACCTCAGGCCCTAATTGCTGTGAGTGATAAACAATAAACTTCAAAAGGGAAGAAAAAAAACACTAAGAAAGACAAGGAAGCTAAGAAAGAATCTAAATTTGACAACTCCAAAAATGGCAACTTTTCTCGACAAGGGAAACCTACTACAGAGAAAGTTAAGTGTGCCTTTTGTAAAAGAGCTGGGCATGATGAACATCAATTCATGAGCAAACAAATAGAGTACCTCTCTCATATTCTCAAGAAGAATAATATAGGGCTACCTGATTCTGTGAAAGCATCTTCATCAAACCAGGAAAATACCAAGGCAAAAGAGAAATCAAAAGGCAAAGCCTTAGTTGCTACAACATCTTCATCTCCATCATGGATAATTGACTCAGGTGCTTCGTGCCATATGGACTCTTCACAGGTTGTTTTTTCATACTTAGAGCAATCCAGTATGTCCACAACCACCTTAGGTGATGATACTCTAGCTTTTGTCAAAGGGAGAGGGTCTGTTGTAGTTGAAGGAGGAACATTTTCAAATGTTCTAAGTGTTCCATCACTATTCACTAATCTCCTTTCAGTGTACCAAATAACTCATCTAGGGAGGGCATGATAGTACCTTTCTATCCAAATTCAGTTGAGATCAGAGAATTGCAGAGCAACCAATTGGTAGCTATAGGGGGAAACCAATCACTAATCTAGATTATATACCTTCTCCAACTTTGCACCAGATATTTTTCCTAAAGCATTGCTAACTCATTCAACTGAAGTTAGCAAATTATGGCATGAGCAGTTTGGCTAGACCTTAACTACTGTTATCTTGAGCAACTATGTCAGCATAATATGGTCATGGGGTTGCCTAGAGTTAAATTTTCTAAAGGTCTTTGTGAGGGTTGTGCCCTAGGGAAGCATCTTGAAGCAAAATTTGACAAAGGAAAATCATGGAGGGCAATACAAGTCTTGGAACTTGTACACAGTGATGTTTAAGGGAATTTTCCCCATCCATATTTTACAAAGGCTAAGTATGTTCTCACCTTTATAGATGATTTCTCTAGATTCACTTGGGTCTACTTCCTTAGGTAAAAATCTAAAGTTTTCGATTTCTTTCAAGACTTCAAAGCTCTTGCCGAGAAACAGTCAGGAAAAGTCATCAAAGTTCTCCAAACTGATAATGGGGGTGAGTATGTCAACAACCATTTTGAGCAATTTTGTATAACCAAGAGGATAGATTTGTAGCACACAATTCCTTATACTCCCCAACAAAATGGTGTTGCCAAACGTAAGAATAGATCCTAAATAGATGGATAATTGTCTGATTCACTCTAAAGGCCTAACATTGTTGGTAGATGGTCAGTGCTCCCCCTGGGATTCGTGACATGGACTAACCGCCTCCCATGGATTCATTAACTCTGGTGCTTGTATCAGAAATTGACATGTCAACCTTTTGGTTTAACGACAATCGTGGGCCAACAATTGGTATCAAAGTGAAAGGTCACGGGTTTGAATCCCCTCGAGTAATGCTGGGGGGATTTTGTTGGTAGATGGTCAGTGCTCCCTATGGGATTCGTGACATGGACTAACCGCTCCCGTGGATTCATTAACTATGGCACTTGTATAAGAAATTGACAAGTCAACCTTTTGGTTTAACAATAATCGTGGGCCAACAAACACCACAGTACTAGGTAGAAGTAGTCAACTGCACATGTTATATTCATAATAGAATTCCTCATAAAGCCTTAAAGGGTATCACTCCCTTTGAAGCTTGGAAAGGAAGGAAACCAACAGTTGATCATTTCAGGGTCTTTGGATCTCTTGTCATGGCATGTATATTGAAAGAGCATCGCAAGGCAATGGATCCACAATCCAAACCTTGCATCTTTGTCAATTATCCAGATGGTGTGAAAGGTTATCACCTACTCCACTTAACCACACATGATTTATTTATTGAGAGAAGTGTTATGTTTTAGGAAAGTCCTCTTGAAACTATGCTTAACATTTCTCCTCATATTGTGGACTCATCAAACCTTGATGATTCTTTTGATGATTCAAATAATTCACAATAGCTTCCTAAGGCAGATTATTCTTCTAGTTATGACAGTGGTGACAGTGATAAGGGCTCGTTTTCATCCAGTTCTAGGATTACCTTGGAAGTTGATATTTCCACCCCTGACCCGCCCACATCTCAGGCTCTACAATAACTTCACTGGGAAGATACATGGGTACATGATTCTTTAGATGATAGAGAGATTCACTCAAATTTTCAAGGGGGGCACATGCCTTCTTTGCCTCTATTTCTAATCCACATAAATTTAGAGAGGTATCAGGCATTCCTGAGTGGAATATTGCTATGGATGATGAATATGGTTCCTTAATCTGAAATCACACTTGGGATTTGAATTCTCTTCCTAAGGGAAGGAAGACATCTCGATATAGATGGATATATCGAACTAAGTTTGCAGCAGATGGGTCAGTTGATAAGTACAAAGCATAATTGGTTGCCAAAGGATTTTCACAAGTTGCAGGCATTGACTATAAAGAGACCTTTGCACCCGTCACCAAGATGACTTTGATTTGACTAACACTTGCTATATCCACAACACATGGATGGGTAGTGCATCAGATGGATGTGAAGAGTGTATTTCTTCATGGAGACCTTGAGGAGGAAATCTACATGGAACAACCACCAGGGTTTGTTCAGTATTCATCCTTAGTTTGTAGACTTAGGAAATCTCTCTATAGCCTCAAACAAGCCCCTCGGGCTTGGTATGCCAAGATGGATTCCTTCCTCCTAGCTTCAGGGTTTACTAGATGCCATTTCAATCCTAATGTGTATCTATTGTGGCAAGATGAGTCAATTTCGATATTGGTTCTATATGTTGATGATGTTTTGATCCGAGAGTGCTTCATTTGCTATTGCAGTAGTGAAGTCAACACTTTAGGATAGGTTTGACATGACTGACTTGGGTTTATTACACTACTTCCTTAGCAATGAGATTTCACAGTCCAATTCAGGAATCACTATTGCACAACCTAAGTATACTCTTGATTTATTGACACAGTTTCACATGACTACCTGTAAACCATCTCTGACTCCCTTTCTATCCAGAGTCAAGCTTGAGGCTACTTGTACTACATCATTGGTCAATGCTACTTTATATTAACAACTTGTTGACAGTCTCATATATTTGACCCATAGGAGGCTAGACATTTCATATAAAGTTGTCATGGTTTCGAGATTCATTCAAGAACCTCATGAGCTGCACTGGAAAGCAACGAAGAGAATCCTTCACTACCTATAGGGTACTATTGTGACGTGGTCCAACATTGCCCCATTAGCCTGGGGACCCCTTGATTTGGTGTTTTGGTCTGTGGTCTTGGTCAGAGTTTCTTATCTGGGCAAGGTTGTTTGCAGGGGTCATTAGGGTACGTTATAATCCATTTATTGGTTGGTATATGACTTGCAATGCATGAGAAATATCCTAACTAGCGTTGAGCTCATTTATTTCAAATCTCTATCCTGGTGGACATTTTTAATCACCTTGCACTGCATTGAGATCTTCTTTTTTCAACAGCATGCCCGCTCCCCCTGGATCTCCACCTAAGTGGACTTCATTTACCTTCTAGCATTGCTTTTCATTTCCTATTCTCTCAATAGGCTAGATGACCGCTTGAGCAGATTTTCACGATTTGTTGGGAACTCTACATGTTTTGAGTTAGTCTCCGGTGGGCTTAAGTGACCATTTGCCTAGGGTGTCTGTTGCGTAGCATGGTTATTACTGGACCTTTGGCAGTTATGCAGAACATCACAAAATTCTATTCTCAGCATCGCGTCAAATGTGAAGTATAACATTCACCCCCCGTTGATCATTCATGGAGGGACAGACTTTTGAGAGTCCACTGCAATCCTGCATTGTGCATGTTGAAGCAAAAGGACCGCCAGGACGGAGATAGGTCTTAGGTTTGCAATTTTCTTTTTTGCCAGGATCTCAAACATTTGCGCTAACCCGCTGTAACACCGTCACCTCTTTGGCAATCATGATGACCCGTTGAAGGAAGCATTGAACATTTTTTGTGCAGAACGAATCAATTCTATTCTTAGCGTGCAATTAAATAGGCACTACACTCTGAAAAATGCATGGATAGGGAATAAATTGAGATTCCTGGCAGGAGTTTGAGTCACGTATCTTTCAAATATTGGCTCGTCCTATTTGTAGCCCCACAATTTAATTCAGGTAATGACATGTATGTGGCAGGAGGTGGAGCGCACTATTTATGCTAGCAAAATCTTTTGAACATTATTGCATGACAGTGCCAACTTTCTGAGCATATGTGGTATGCACTGTCCTCTAGAAAAGGTGATTTCACTGTGTGAGATGATAGGGATTCAAGGGTGTTTTATCATTTGTTCTAACAGTGAGCTTCACCTCCTGTATTAGTATTTGGAAACCTGACTATGTTCATGAGTTCTGTCTGCAAGAGGGGATCCTTATGAGGCTTGTCTGAATGGGTGCTTGGATGTTAAACTAGTTAATATTACATAATCTGCCTGGTGTTCTCAAAGCTTCCTGAGTGCAGGTTTAAGAGTGTCTTCCTTGGTTGAAGTCTTCGAAAGTTTAAGAAAGACCACCTTCTATTTCTTGGTAATCGACCTCCCCTCCATTAAAGCACATAAGGGATTACAACACACGATTATTGTAGGTCCATTAGGAGATCAGATTTGACAGGAGCAAATAGGAACTAAGTGTGTTAGTGAGATATTTGAACATTTTGTTCTCACCGGAATCGCATTATTGTTTTTTCTTTAGCGGAGGGGTGTGATAAATTGAAATCTTGCATTCAAATAATCCCGCATGTATTAAGTGTAGGTTTTGTTACTATTATGTTGTTACTAAATGTCATTTTCAAGATTTTGACATAAGGCAGTTGTGTAGGTGAAAGATGAGTGCGAAGGACAGACAAGCATTGATGAGGAGTGACATGAAGGGAACGTGGCCAGAAACAAAGATCACATCGAAGTGGCAAAACCTCTGTGACACCAATCTGGGGAAGACCAATATGCAAGAGATTCGGCAAAATTTGCACAAACCCAATCCATCAAATCTAGTCAGACGAATGTTGAAGAACGGGATTGTGCAAGCTGCTTGTTTCCTGCCAACAATGCTGTGTCCAGAACTGATGTTAGAATGTGCCAAGAATTATAATCATGAAAAGAGATGTATTATGACTAGAGAGGGCAAATTACTTGCTTATTTGAGAAAGGAGGTGATCACGGAAGCTTTTGACATCCCCTCATACAAAACTACTACATTCTACGACAAGGAGTCTGCTTTGCAACTTTATTTGGCTGGACCTGAGAAATGTATGGAGGTAATAAACAACAGCTGGTTGGTGCAACCAAGGCCACATGTGAGTAAGGTACCTAAAAAGCTTCACAAGTCTGACTTTCATCAAGAAATCAACTATATGGTTGTGTTTTTGAACCGCATCATGGGCTGCCCACAATCGGCAAATTTTGAGCCTTGGATGTTCTTCTTCATTGAAGAAATTATAAGTGGAAAAAGAATGATAGATTGGGCTGAAATGATCAGCAGCAACATCGATGATCAATTGAAGGGTTGATAGGAAACGAAAATATTTTACATGAGCTCATATATTATATATATGCTTGCCAGAAGTGAGGGATATCCAAGATTGAACTGCAAGGGGAGAGTTGGAAACGGAGAAGGACAGTTCAAGGTTTATGATTGCTATCCTCAGCTGCACTTACAGGCTATATCCCATTACAGAAGGTTTAATGATGCCTTTTCCATGCATATTGTTAGATTGTTACAAGGTAGCACATGCAGGAGATTGTCGAAGGAGGCCATGAACTTCATCACAAAATACAGAAAGTGGTTTATTAAGTTTCCAAGATTCACATACATCTGTGTGGAGGGCTTCTCATCACTGCCTTATAGATTACGTAGATACCCCACTGACATAATGGTGTTGTTAGAAGTAACACGATAGCTGGTTGCATTCGACAGAGTCCAGAGAAAGAGGAAGAAGACTACAACAAGGTTTCCAATTAGCATCGGGAGGCTTGAGGCTTGCATGTCATTACAAGCTGCTGAAAATTCAAAGATAGAGTTGCAGGCTTACAACTTGGTATGCCACAATGATGCACATAGTAACTTTGATCCATTTGGCATAGTCAAACAGAAATTTGGGAGCAAATACGAGCACAAACCGCAGCTCAAGGATCACTAGATAGATACATATGATGACATAGAAATAAGAAAGAAAAGTTGCTACCGATTGTCTTTGATCTGGTCAGATCAACAAGAGTGATCAACATTCCGGATCAGCTTGAGGAGAATCACAAAAGACTTTCACAAAGTTCGTATGAAGAGAAAAGAGATAGGCCCTTCACCATCAATTGGTCTGAGCAGGAGGCCACATGCAATGATGATTTGATGATGCCAATTATATCGCATACAAGAAAGTATGTAGACTTCCAGATTCGTAGGCTTCAGAAGAAGAATGTCCAATTGACTTACAACTTGATGGGAGGAGTTAGTGTACATCAGTCCAAGGATACTTCAGGAAGTGGGTCATCCAATAATTCCAATGGTTTCGAGGGAGAAGGTGATGATCCGCATGAGGGTATTCAGCCAAGTAAGAAGGTAAAGACTAATGATCAGTAGGCAGTTAGTGCATTTTCAAGACAAGAGGGTAATAATATAATAAATATTGATGAAGATGAAGTGAGACCTGATGAGCAGACATCCTTGAAAATCCAAGATGATCAGGGAAACAAACAAGGTAATCAAATTGGTGTAGTGTCAAAATCAGCTAAGGAACAAGAAGTGGTCATGATAGAAATAGAAGCTGAAAATCAAGATGACAAAGAGTTGTATGAGTTTGATGAGGAGGCTCTTCCCACTGTTTAGCATAAGGGAGTTCAAGAAGAAAGTTAGGAAGACCTATCCAATCTGCCTAAGTGGTTAAGAGATCAAGTCAAGGAAAAGTCTATTATTGAAAGGGAACCCATACTAAGTTTGGAAGACTTCCTGAGCAGGGCCAAAACTGACAATGGAAAGCAGAAAATTACTAAATTCTCAAAAATCAGAAGAGGCGGCTCGGGGTCAAGGCAAGTGCATATTGCTGTCCCAAAAATCAGAAAAGAGGCAGATGGTGGCATTCCGAGTGCATATGACATCAATACTTTTGATTTGGGACCAGCCACAGTAGAGTAGGAGATAGAAGAGTTGGAAGATTCAGTTGCTGTCATCAAAGAAAGGCTACGGAAGGAACAAGAACAGAGGATTCAGTTAGAGAAGGATAACTTGGCATTTCAGCATTATATTCAGCAGTTAATGAGGCCACTAAGCCAAGCTGAAGAGATGGTTGCACCACTGGCATTGCTCCCGCAGGAGTCTGTGGTTCATTTAGAAGAAATGAGGTCTTCTTCTCAAGTATTGCAGGACTGGGCAGCAAATTTGAAGATCAAGGCTGATGGGTTTGTGGATGAGATTGTGAAGTTGTACAGGGAAGCTACTTCAACATTTGACAGAGTTTAGAATATTCTAATTACTTGTGCACAATTCAGAAATGTAAAGGAAGAAGTTATGCCTCAGTTGAAAAGGTTGATTTATACTCCAACTGCCACATTGTTGGATGAAGGGGTGATTGAGCGGGGTCCAACATATAATTTCCATTCTTGGTATTGTGCACTCAGCATAAAGGAGCAAGTTCTGGGAAAGGTTGAGAGTGACTGCACTCAAACAAGAGAGGTACTTCGGGAAATGCAAAACAAAATACTTATTTTCGTAAATAGGGTAGTTGATTCTAATGGAGAGATTGATGAATACTTGCTGAAAGACAAGATGCATGCAAAGTATTTTCAGCATACACAGGCTGTTTCGAGGGAGTTGTTGGATGAAATTTGCACGCTTTCCACTTTCATGGGCACGTTTCAGACATCCATGGCTAGTTGGGAAATGACAGTTGTCAAATCTACAGAGGAGCTGCAAATCGTAGAGGGCACCATTCAGACTCTGCCAAGTGTACCTATGGAGGAGGTTACACGTGTCATCACTAGATTTGTGGAGTTTATTGCAAAGAGGAAAGGTCATAAATGAGGGTATTCCACTTAGTTGGTGCATCATTAATGAAAGGTCCAATTTTGGTAAATTTTGTAACCACTTGCCTGTGTGGCATAATATGGGCCCTCGATTTAAAGTTTTAATCTTGGCCATCTATTGAGTTTTGGGGCCTATATAAACCCATTTTTCTCTCATTTGTAAGGGGGGAATGCTCTGAGAAATTATTGCTCAAGACTCTGCTGAAATAAATACAAATTCATTGCTGAAATTTTCATGGTGATTTGTGTTGTTTCAAATGAATGCATGGTTTCTAAGTGTTCACTCATAGAATAAGATTTGTTTAGTTTGTTTTCAGCAATTTAGTTTTACATTTTATGGAAGTTGTTGTTGCTGATTCATGTTTGGTGTCTCCATAGTTCATACCATTTATAATTTGTCGATGGCAAATTGTAGTGCATGGTTAGTCTGAACATCATCTGAGCTTAATCTAAAAATCTTACTTTACCCTTAGAAGATAGCACCACTTTTGTGTAGTTGTTACCTTATGGCGAAGCAAAGCGTGGTTGAGATTCTGGTGAATCAGTGGTGATTGCTTGCATTTCGATTAGAGCCTTCTAAACTCATTTCCTTTTGCATTTTCTTTAAAATCTTGTTAGATTTAGATTCAAGAGCTTCCATTGTCATATCTTAAGTTATCAAATTGGTAGACCTTCAAAGAAGCTGTGTTACATGTTATCCAAGAGAAACAAGTTTCCTATTGTTGAGCATTTACGTAAGTCCCTTTGTGTCAAACAGTAATTCGCATCCTACTACTAAGTTATCCCAAGTCGCCACACAAAAAGTAACTAATCAAGAACCTTAGAGTCTACTCATCTGATCACTTAGCTTAGCATTTGAGGGATTTTGTTCAAGAGAGGATAGAGTACACCAGTATTTTATTCTGCATTGTATGTGCAAGGAAAACACATCAACAGAATTGGCGCTAGAAGGAGGGGCTCTTTTGGAAAACAAAGTTAGACACACTAGAGCGCATTGTTTCTTTTTCGCCTAAAAAACACCAGAGGATTCTAAGGTCTACACCGCAAACTTCAAAAGAGTTGGTTGAGTTGGATTTTAATTCCAAAGCCAAGCGCAATAAGAAGACAAATTCATCAAGTGAAGGATCACCTAGCGTGAGGGTCATCGTAGATTTGTTTCAAACTCCACCACCAAATACAAGAATTGCTCAACCAAGTAATACACAAGGAGTTGCTCAAACAGTTCTAGTGCAACAAGCAAACATTCCAATGGCTTGGCTTTCGGCAAATGCTTCTCCTCTTGCTGCTTTCGTGAATTACCATGAAATGCCCAAGAGTCCTGAACAATTCTGCTCTAAATTTTAGGTCAGTGATGTGAACAGGACAGCAGAGGAACATATTAAGATTTTTGAGGATACTCTTCGAAACAGAAGAATTGAGCATGAGGATGTAGCATGTAGATTGTTTCCTTATTCACTAGGTGAAGATGCGTACTTTTGGTACATTCATCTACCTACAGGTTCCATTAATAGTTGGCAAATACTGAAAAACACCTTTCTAGAAAAGTTCAGGATTCCCATCACTCCGTCAGAGCTCTACAAATAGTTTGTTGATGTCAAGAGGCAAGAACATGAACCTATCAGTTCTTTCAATAATCATTTTCATAAAGCTTATACAAGGTTGCAAGATTTGTATAATGTTGATGATGCAATGGCGAGGGAAGTATATTATGCAGCACTAGACCGCCTTACTTCCATGTTTGTGAAGAGAGCAACTGCACCTCTAACTACTGTAACAGAGGCCTATGCTGAGGCCGTCAAAGTGAATACTGACTTGGGCATGAATACTCAAGGACTGCTTAATCATATAGGACATCCAGCTATGCCAAATCAGATTGAAGGAATCAACCAAGCTTTGACACAGCATACCCCTGTAATGAATCCAATTCCGGCACCTAGCAATCAGATGGTGTTGCATCTAGGAGCACCCATTTCACAAGCTTCACCAGCGCAACCTGTGTACTTACAAGGGTCTTCATCCTCTACAAGGAGTCAAGAAGAGAAGGATGAAATGAAAGAGTTAATCGATCAAGTGAAGAGATTATCCACTAAAGTTACCCATCTAAGAAATCAAAATAATCATTTACAAAATATGCAAAGGAGTTTTCAAGGAAATAAGAGGGATCAAGGAAATCATAATGGATATCAAGGAAATCAGAGAGACCAAGGAAATTATCAAGGTTATAATCAAGGATTCCAAGGGACAAATCAAGGATTCCAAAGACAAAACAAAACATGGAATACATCTCCAAACAATGGAAATGTTCCCTCTCCATTGGAAAATAATTCAAATTTAGATTCTAGACTAGCAAACAAGGTGTTCTTAGCTGAGGCAGCTTTATCAAGTTGGTGTCGATTGCATAACACGAATCAGCATTCTGAGTTGCAGTGTACAGAGTTCAGAATAGTTGCTAATATATTTCAAAAGGAGATGCAAAACATGCAAGCTCAAGATGCTCCTCAAGCAATGACAGGATATGAGATTGTTTCTACAACAAGGTATGATCAAGCCTTGATCATTGAAGACTTCACATTTCCTCCTATGATGGATTATGACACAATGGAATACAATGGAAGGTTCCCTCCAGCATCTGCAAATGGACCAATTGAAAATTCAGATTACTACTCTCCATTCAGTAATGACTTTCAAGCTGAAGCAGCAGGGGAAGTACAAGCATTTCAACAATCAGCTGGGAATCCACCCCTAAAAGTCCATCACAGAAATCATGAAGTACAGGATCCATTAACCTCTTCAATTCCTCCAAACAATTTTCAAACTCCACCAAATCCAAATGCTAGTAATAATCCAAATTTTCCAAAGGATTCACCGGAGTATAGACAAAGGGATGCTGCTCAAAGAACCACTCCAACGCGAGAAGTTTAGCCATGAGACAATCCACAAGGAGCCAATCTTTCACGAGATGGCCCTGCGACAAATGATGGATTGAAATGTCTAAGTTTAATTGTTACTGAAGAATTCAAGAAAGTGAAAGTGAGCATGCCTTTGGTTGAAATGATGAGAATCCCTGAGATTAGAAACACAGTTTTAAATAGCTTAAATGATACATCTATTCCAAGGAATGCTACGGCAGGCCCTTCTAACTCATCCTATGTTCAGAATGCACATGTTGTGGAAAGTGTGCCAGAGAGTGTTTCTCCATATATGAACTCAGTATGTATAGCCCAAGACCCTACAAAGGATATAAAAGAAGGAAGTATGAAGGATATAAAAGAAGGAAGTATTGTTAAAAGTGAAAAGATCATAAAAAATGAAAGGATTGCAAAAGATCAAATCTCACGGTCAAATGATGTGGAAAAGAATGCACATTCCAAGTTACCAAATGAAAAGTCTGTAGTTTTCTATCAAAGAAGAGATGAGCCTACCCCATTCCTATTATCGGTCCGTATTTTCGAGAAAATGTTACATAATTGTTTGATGGATTCAGGAGCATCAAGCAACGTAATGCCACTCACCATATGTAAAAGATTGGGTTTGATTCCTACTCCGACCACAAAGAAAGTTACACAACTGGATAAGACAGAAGTGCCCGTGGTTGGAGAATTGAATAATATACACATGCAATTGTCATCTGATCCAAGAATCCAAAGCTGCATTGATATATCAGTTGTTGATATTCCAGGCGGATATGGCATGCTCCTGAGCAGAGATTGGTCAAGAAGATTGAATGGGTATGTAGCTACTGATTTCTCACACATGTGGCTACCATGGAAAGGAATTCCAAATCAAATCAGAATTGATAGTACTCCAAGATTGAAACTGATGATCATAGAATATGGTGAGGACAATGAGGTCCTGTTCCTAGAAACTGATCTTGGAAATTACAGGCCAAATACGGAAGAAGTCCTCATGCTACAAGGTCCAAGAATAAAAGAAGATGAAGGTCAAAAATCTTTCGATGAAACTGAAATTTTGCTTGATCATAATTATGAATCCGCTTCTGATGAAGGAGATGGTACATTTGAAAATTTTCAAAATTTCGTACTCAAGAATGTTCAGCAAGCAACAGAGTTGGGTCAGCAAGCAAATGTCAAAGATCTATTATTACCTAACTGGTGCCGGATACACAGTGCTTTCCATTTTGAGTTTTCCTATGCTATGTGTAAAGTTGCCTTAGAACAAGTATACAGGAGAGTCCCTCAGGCTGTAAAACTAGAAATTCTGGAAGTAAAGAAGGAAGATAACCCTGTCAAATTACCCACCAAAACTAAAATAATTGATGATCAACCGAAGAAGAATCCAATTTCACCGAGGACTCCCAAGAAGGGTAAGGGAAAAGAAAATCCAAACAAAATTTCAATTGATCAAGAAGGAAATCAAGTATGGACTTTGCGTTTTGATGGGTCCAAGTCGAAACAAGGAGCTGGTGCTGGGTTCGAGTTAATCAGTCCATCAAGCGAATCATTCTTGGCTGCGCATAGATTGCAATTTCCATGTACAAATAATGTTGCAGAGTATGAATCATTAGTTCATGGGTTATTGATGGCTATCAAGAAAGGAGCTAAGATTCTACATGTTTACGGAGATTCTGAGGTAATTGTCAAGCAAATAAGAAAGAAGTATGTTTGTCATGATAAGAGATTAAAGAGGTATAGAAATCATGTTTGGGGTTTGATTGAAAGTTTTGATGTATTCAACATCAAATCAGTTTACAGATCAAAGAATCAAGTTGCTAATTCCCTAGCACAGGCTGTGAGTTCACTTACACCACTTGCCATGAATGGGTTGAAAAATTTCACTGTAGAGTTAGTCTCAGTACCATCAGTCCTTGATAATGTTACAAATTTTCAGGTGTTCAATGATGATAAACACATATTGGACTTCATCACAAATTCTGGGGTTTTTGAGGCTCAAATCATAGACGAAGAAGATTTGGAACAAGAAGAATTTGATACAGAAGGTATCTTGAACCTAAAAAATAACACAATACCATGAGGGATGGTTGAGTTAGAAAGACTCTTTGATTCGGATCAATTGAGTGCATTGAGAGATCATAAGATTCAAGGAGATAAATGTGAACCTATCAATATGGGAACATGTAATGAAGAGAAGAATGTGTTAATAGGAAAGGTGTGTAGACCTGAAGAAAAAGAAGGTATACTCAAATGCATGAAAGAATTTTCAGACATTATAGCATGGAGTTATGATGATTTAAAGACTTATGATACCTCAATCATTACACACACCATTCCTCTGAAACCCAACAGCAAGCCATTCAGACAAAGGCAGAGACCTGTCAATCCACTTTTAGAGCCGCTGATATATAAAGAGGTAAAGAAGTTGTTGAATGAAAGGATAATATTCCCAGTAAGGCACTCAACGTGGGTTGCCAATCTTGTTCCTATTCGTAAAAAAAATGGAGAAATAAGATTGTGCATAGATTTTAGGAATTTGAATAGAGCATCAGAAAAGGACAATTATCCACTTCCTTCATTGGATGAAGTGTTGCAAATTGTAAATGGTTCCTAGATGATGTCTTTCTTAGACGGATATTCAGGATACAACCAAGTGATGGTGGAACCAGAAGACCGATTGAAGAATACATTCACGTGTAAGTGGGGAAACTATGCATATAGGCGAATGCCATTTGGGCTGATTAATGCCGGAGAAACCTTTCAAATAGCTATGGACATTGCTTTTCATGATTTGATTGGAAAATGTATCATCATATACATGGATGATATCACAGTTTTCTCTCGCAGAAGGGAAAATCACATAGAGGATTTGAGGAAAGTATTTCAAAGATGTAGAAAACACAGAATCTCACTGAATCCAAAAAAGTGTATGTTTGGAGTAACAGAAGGCAAATTATTGGGACATGTGATTTCAGAGAAGGGAATTTCAATAGATCCAAGCAGAATAGAGGCTATTTCCAAGATTGACATGCCTACAAGTAAGAAGGAGCTGAAGTCATTCTTCGGGAAGATAAACTTCGTTAGGAAGTTCATTACAGGATTTGCAGAGATCGTTAAGCCATTGAATGACATGATGAAGAAAGATGCGAAGATAGAGTGGACAATTTCTGCAAGAAAGGCATTTGAAGAAATCAAACAAGCTATTGCTGATGCTCCTATTTTGATAAGCCCAGACTACACAAGACCATTTTATTTATATTCGTTTGCTTTAGAGCATACTTGTGCAGCAACTCTCACCCAGAGAAATGAAGAAAAGGATGAACACCCAATAGCCTTCATGAGCACACCATTGAAAGATGCTGAACTGAGATATCCTAATGTGGAAAAGCAGGCTTATGCACTGGTCAAAGCGATTAAGAAATTCAGACATTACATTTTGAGAAGTAAAATATATGCTATTGTTCCAGATGTGGCAGTCAAGACCCTGCTTATGCAGAATGAATTGGGAGAAAGAAGAGGCAAGTGGGTCGCCACCATTCAAGAATATGATATTGAAATACAACCAATGAAGCTTGTTCGAGGACAAGGACTGACTCAAACAATTGCAACTGATGGACCAGGGTTGGTGCAACAAGTTTATACTCTTGAGGATGTATCACCTGATGAGTGGTACAATGACATTATATATTGTTTGTTAAATCAGAAGTGTCTAGCACATATGAATTCAACCCAGAAGAGAGCTTTGAGAATAAAAAGTCAGCGTTTTATGCTCCAAGGATCAATCCTGTTCAGAAAGAATCATGAAGGGATATATTTGAGGTGCCTAGGAAGGGATGAAGTAGGTCAGATAATGGAACACTTCCACGGAAAATTTGGAACATGTCATGGGGGTGGTTTAGCTACAGCACACTAGATTTTGAGGGCAGGCTATTATTGGCCCACTTTGTTTCATGATGCATATGACCATGTCAAGAGATGTCACACATGCTAGGTAGCTGCTTCGAGGGAAAGAAATCCAGCCATGCCACTTCAACCGGTGATCGAAGTAAGACCTTTTGCTCAATGGGGTTTGGATTTTATTGGTATGATTAACCCACCTTCCTCGGCACAACACAGGTATATTCTAACTGCTACTGATTACTGTACTAGGTGGTCTGAGGCTCATGCTTTAAAATTTTGTACTTCTGATGTTGTGATTAAATTTCTTGAAGAAAATATTATCACTAGGTTTGGATGTCCACATGCACTTGTTTGTGATAATGGTCCTGCTTTTGCTTTACTAATATTTTCTAACTGGGCCTTTGAATATGGCATTACACTGAAATTTTTATCAAACTATTACCCACAGGGAAATGGCCTAGCAGAATCCACCAACAAAAACTTGCTAGGTGCAACTAAGAAACTATTGGACAAAAACCCGAGAGACTGGCATACGCAACTTAAGTTTGCTCTTTGGGCAGACAGGACAAGAATAAAGAGTTCCTTGGGTACATCCCCTTATCATCTAGTTTATGGCCAAGATCCTGTATTCCCAATCCAACTGAGAATTCCTACATTACAATTTATGCAAGATTACATGGAAGAAAATGACAGAGTCCAAACTAGGTTGTCACAACTGCTCCACTTAGAAGAAAAACAAGACATAGCACTTCAAAATTTTGCAAAACATCAAGGAGTTGTGAAGAGATGGTTTGATAGACAAGCAAAGATCAAGTCTTTTCATATTTCTAATTTGGTTCTATACTAGGACAAAGCTAAAGAGAGAAAGGGTGGGCATGATAAATTTGATAATCTTTGGAAGGGCCCTTACCAGATTGCCGAAATTTTGGGAGAAAATGCTTTCAAACTAAAAACACTCACTGGAGAATCTCTTCCATTGCTCATTAATGGACAATTCTTAAAGCATTATTTCCAACCCTAAGTTCCTTCGGGGACCTATTTGTACATAGTTAGGATAGTTGTTTCTTGCTTTCGTAGGTTGGTTTTAGGGTAGGTTTGCTTCATCTTGGGCTTGTCTGCTTTTGCTACAGTTTTTGATTTTTCCCGGGGTCCCATTTTTGGGTGGTTTTCACAATAATGACACTTCTGGTTGACTTCATGAGGTAATGCTAAGTATATTTTGAGAATAAATATTCATGAGATTCTTTGAGTCAGAAGGTAATTCTCTTTAGTCTATCTTTTTGTTAAGATCTGTACTTGACTCGAGAAGGGAATCATGCATTGTATTTTGACATGAAGGTCTTTGATTATATGTTTAAAATGTTTAATCTTTAAATGAATACTTTTTGTTTTCTTTTGATAAGCTTGCGTCAGATGGATAGATTCATTGTGGACTCCATTGTTGGCGTTCGATAGCATGTTTCTTACTCTGGGAGGATAAATTGACTGTTTAGGGTGACTTGAATTGTTTTGAGATCTTATATCTTTTCACTTTTAAAATCTAGAAGTACCTAAGTAAATCTTTGTGATCTCGCATTAAGTGAAAAATCTAAAGGTCCACCTTTGCCACCATCGTAAGTCCACACCCAGCTCGCTGAGTTATCACGTAGCGGTACTGCATTGTACTCTACCAAGCAAAAGCATGTTGAAAATCAAAAGAAAAAGAAAAGAAATGAAAGAAAATCACAAATCACACACCATAACTCAGTTAGATGGACGATCAAGTAATCTTTACCGGGGCTATGGACGCCTAACCGGCAGTAGGGCTCTGCTCGAGTGGAATTACGAGACAAACCCGTCGGGGCTATAGACGCTCGCTGGCAGCGGGGCCATGTCCAGGTAGTTCATGAGGTGTACACTAATCACGTAGCTTAATGTGGAGGAACTAAGGTGATCTTAAGTGCTAATGGATGGAAATGAACCTAATTGCACACACTTGGATCTTTCAGGATGAAAATAGTTGTCCTAAGCTTTTGATTTTGATGCCTTGTTTAAGTTTTCATGTTTATCTGACCTAATATGTGGGTGCATGCAGGGATTTTGAAGTTTTGATTCTTCCTTATCTCTAGAACACTTGAGGAAGTTTTAAATGAAATTTTTACCCTAAGAAATTGTAGAGATGAAATGTCGTGATACAATTTTTGACTCTTTTTTCCTTTTGAGTGCATCTCTTAACTATTAGATGGACTTGACGAGGTTATTTGATGATTTAGGGTTTTGAATGAGTCTTTATTCCTCAAATGTTTAGGAACATTTCTCTTGTGGAGTCACCAGATGTTGTGACGTGGTCCAACATCGCCCCATCAGCCTGGGGACCCCTTGATTTGGTGTTTTGGTCTGTGGTCTTGGTCAGAGTTTCTTATCTGGGTAAGGTTGTTTGCGGGGGTCATTAGGGTACGTTATAATCCATTTATTGGTTGGTATATGACTTGCAATGCATGAGAAATATCCTAACTAGGCGTTGAGCTCATTTATTTCAAATCTCTATCCTGGCGGACATTTTTAATCACCTTGCACTGCATTGAGATCTTTTTTCAACAGCATGCCCACTCCCCCTGGATCTCCGCCTAAGCAGACTTCATTTACCTTCTAGCATTGCTTTTCATTTCCTATTCTCTCAACAGGCTAGATGACCGCTTAAGCGAATTTTCACGATTGTTGGGAACTCTACATGTTTTGAGTTAGTCTCCAGTGGGCTTAAGTGACCGTTTGCCTAGGGTGTCTGTTGCGTAGCATGGTTATTACTGGACCTTTGGTAGTTATGCAGAACATCACAAAATTCTATTCTCAGCATCGCATCAAATGTGAAGTATAACATTCACCCCACGTTGATCATTCATGGAGGGACGAACTTTTGAGAGTCCACTGCAATCCTGCATTGTGCACGTTGAAGCAGAAGGACCGCCAGGATGGAGATAGGTCTTAGGTTTGCAATTTTCTTTTTTGCCAGGATCTCAAACATTTGCACTGACCCGCTGTAACATCGTCACCTCTTTGGCAATCATGATGACCTGTTGAAGGAAGCATTGAACGTTTTTTGTGCAGAACGAATCAATTCTATTCTTAGCGTGCAATTAAATAGGCACTACACTCTGAAAAATGCATGGATAGGGAAAAAATTGAGATTCCTGGCAGGAGTTTGAGTCACGTATCTTTCAAATATTGGCTCGTCCTATTTTTAGCCACAGGATTTAATTCAGGTAATGACATTTATGTGGCAGGAGGTGGAGCGCACTATTTATGCTAGCAAAATCTTTTGAACATTATTGAATGACAGTGCCAACTTTCTGAGCATATGTGGTATGCACTGTCCTCCAGAAAAGCTGATTTCACTGTGTGAGACGATAGGGATTCAAGGGTGTTTTATCATTTGTTCTAACAGTGAGCTTCACCTCCTATATCAGTATTTGGAAACCTGACTATGTTCATGAGTTATGTTTGCAAGAGGGGATCCTTATGAGGCCTGTCTGAATGGGTGCTTGGACGTTAAACTAGTTAATATTACATAATCTACCCGGTGTTCTCAAAGCTTCCTGAGTGCAGGTTTAAGAGTGTCTTCCTTGGTTGAAGTCTTCGAAAGTTTAAGAAAGACCACCTTCTATTTCTTGGTAATCGACCTCCCCTCCATTAAAGCACATAAGGGATTACAACACATGATTATTGCAAGTCCATTAGGAGATCAGATTTGATAGGAGCAAATAGGAACTAAGTGTGTTAGTGAGATATTTGAACATTTTATTCTCACGGGAATCGCATTATTGTTTTTTCTTTAGCGGAGGGGTGTGATAAATTGAAATCTTGCATTCAAATAATCCCGCATGTATTAAGTGTAGGTTTTGTTACTATTATGTTGTTACTAAATGTCATTTTCAAGATTTTGACATAAGGCAGTTGTGCAGGTGAAAGATGAGTGCGAAGGACAGACAAGCATTGATGAGGAGTGACATGAAGGGAACGTGGCCAGAAACAAAGATCACTTCGAAGTGGTGAAACCTCTATGACACCAATCTAGGGAAGACCAATATGCAAGAGATTTGGCAAAATTTGCACAAACCCAATCCATCAGATCTAGTCAGATGAATGTTGAAGAACGGGATTGTGCAAGCTGCTTGTTTCCCGCCAACAATGCTATGTCCAAAACTGAATATAGAATGTGCCAAGCATTATAATCATGAAAACAGATGTATTATGACTAGAGAGGGCAAAGTACTTGCTTATCTGAGAAAGGAGGCGATCGCGGAAGCTTTTGACATCCCCTCATACAAAACTACTACATTCTGCGACAAGGAGTCTGCTTTGCAACTTTATTTGGCTGGACCTGAGAAATGTATGGAGGTAATAAACAACAGTTCATTCGTGCAACCAAGGCCACATGTGAGTAAGGTACCTAAAAAGCTTCACAAGTCTGACTTTCATCAAGAAATCAACTATATGGTTGTGTTTTTGAACCGCATCATGGGGTGCCCACAATCGGCAAATTTCGAGCCCTAGATGTTCTTCTTCATTGAAGAAATTATAAGTGGAAAAAGAATGATAGATTGGGTTGAAATGATCAGTAGCAACATCGATGATCAATTGAAGGGTTTATAGGAAATGAAAACATTTTACATGAGCTCATATATTATATATATGCTTGCCAGAAGTGAGAGATATCCAGGATTGAACTGCAAGGGGGGAGTTGGAAATGGAGAAGGACAGTTCAAGGTTTATGATTGCTATCCTCAGCTGCACTTACAGGCTATATCCCATTACAGAAGGTTTAATGATGCCTTTTCCATGCATATTGTAAGATTGTTACAAGGTAGCACATGCAGGAGATTGTCGAAGGAGGCCATGAACTTCATCGCAAAAAATGGAAAGTGGTTTATTCAATTTCCAAGATTCACATACATCCGTGTGGAGGGCTTCTCATCATTGCCTTACAGATTGCCTAGATACCCCACTGACAGAATGGTGTTGTTGGAAGTAACACGACAGCTGGTTGCATTCGACAGAGTCCAAAGAAAGAGGAAGAAGACTACAACAAGGTTTCCAATCAGCATCGGGAGGCTTGAGGCTTGCATGTCATTACAAGCTGCTGAAAATTCAGAGATAGAGTTGTAGGATTACAACTTGGTATGCCACAAATGACGCACGTAGTAACTTTGATCCATTTGGCACAGTCAGACAGAAATTTGGGAGCAAATACGAGAACAAACCGCAGCTTGAGGATCACTGGATAGATACATATGATGACATAGAAATAAGAAAGAAAAGTTGCTACCGATTGTCTTTGGATCTGGTCAGATCAACAAGAGTGATCAACATTCTGGATCAGCTTGAGGAGAATCACAAAAGACTTTCACAAAGTTCGTATGAAGAGAAAAGAGATAGGCCCTTCACCATCAATTGGTCTGAGCAGGAGGCCACATGCAATGATGATTTGATGATGCCAATTATATCGCATACAAGAAAGTATGTAGACTTCCAGATTCGTAGGCTTCAGGAGAAGAATGTCCAATTGACTTACAACTTGATGGGAGGAGTTAGTGTACATCAGTCCAAGGATACTTCAGGAAGTGGGTCATCCAATAATTCCAATGGTTCCGAGGGAGAAGGTGATGATCCGCATGAGGGTATTCAGCCAAGTAAGAAGGTAAAGACTAATGATTAGCAGGCAGTTAGTGCATTTTCAAGACAAGAGGGTAATAATATAATAAATGTTGATGAAGATGAAGTGAGACCTGATGAGCAGACATCCTTGAAAATCCAAGATGATCAGGGAAACAAACAAGGTAATCAAATTGGTGTAGTGTCAAAATCAGCTAAGGAATAAGAAGTGGTCATGATAGAAACAGGAGCTAAAAATCAAGATGACAAAGAGTTGTATGAGTTTGATGAGGAGGCTCTTCCCACTGTTCAGCATAAGGGAGTTCAAGAAGAAATTTAGGAAGACTTGTCCAATCTGCTTGAGTGGTTAAGAGATCGAGTCAAGGAAAAGTCTATTATTGAAAGGGAACCCATACTATGTTTGGAAGACTTGCTGAGCAGGGCCAAAACTGACAATGGAAAGCAGAAAATTACTAAATTCTAGAAAATCACAAGAGGCAGATCGGGGTCAAGGCAAGTGCATATTGCTGTCCCTAAAATCAGCAAAGAGGCAGATGGTGGCATTCCGAGTGCATATGACATCAATACTTTTGATTTGGGACCAGCCACAGCAGAGCAGGAGATAGAAGAGTTGGAAGATTCAGTTGCTGTCATCAAAGAAAGGCTACAGAAGGAACTGTTGTGATGTTCACAACACGCCCCATTTTGCTCCTTAGCAAAACGAGGACCCCTGCTGATGTCTTGCTTTTTGCTTCTGCTTGTGTTTTTTCTGCTTCCTGGCGGTTTGGTAAAAATGAAGGTCAGGTGCATCATCATCATGATATATGATGAGGTAGGTCATCATCATGAGGTCTGTTTGTCAAAGTTCATATTTTATTACTCTGACCTCATATTTAAAAAGAGCTTGAAATTCCATGCAGGTTTGCCTTTTACTTCACTTGAAAATTCGGCCATATGTGAAAATTATGCACGGTCAAAGTCTTGGTCAAACCTGATATTCGCAGGAGGATCATCATTTTATTTTTATTCTAAGTCATGTTGACAGGATCATCATGATCTTCGCATTATGCAGCATCATGATATCTTTTAGGAAGGTCATATTATAAACTCGGTCTTGCTCAAGAGCGTCATCATCATCATATTTGAACCCCCCCCCCCCCCCCCGATAATATCCTGAGGTTCAATTATCATGATGACATTAACTTCAAGTCACTATAAGTTTCCCCGTTGAGCGATCTTTGCATCGCGAGCATCATCATGATAATTCAACATTACCTGATCTTATAATATCATGCTGATCACCCAGACTTAGAAAAATCCGTCTTCGGCATATTTGCATGCGCACGTTCAAAACCTATTGGAGGGTCATCATCATGATATTTGCTGACATTCGAAAGATGATGACGACGACTTCATATCCTCCTGGTCTCCTTTCGCAACATCATGATCATCATCCTGATCTTTCACACGAGGGTCATTTGCTGAAATTCGCTAAGTGCTGGAAGCATCATCATGATAATTCGAGAAGGAGGATCATCATCTTCATATCCTCCTGATATCCGTTTGCCGCAACATCATGATGATCAGCCTATCTATTAAGAGGGGGTCGATATTCCATTCCGCAACAGCATCATCATATTTTGCAATATCACCCTAGCGCGTTTATCATGATGACCTTAACTCATCCTTGTGCTTCGAAGACAAAATATCATGATGACGTCATCATGATAAATCGATGAGGAGGGTCATCATCATCATTTTTTATCCTGTCCTGATTGTCAAGATCATCATGATCTTGTTTGTTCACCTGATATTTCGCAAGGTCCTCCTGCCGATGAAATACAACCTTTTGCAAGTATCCTGATGATCCTCATCATGATCATATTTTCCCTTCGGCAGGATATTTCTCAAACATGATCCGGTTGGCGAAATATCATGATGACGTCATGTTTTAAGTTTAATGAAGGCTCCGAATATCATGATGACGTCATCCCGATCTGAATAACGAAGAAGCTAATATCCTGATGATCATCATCATCATCTTTTTTCCTTCAAACAGGATATTTTCCAAAACCCGATCTGGTTCGCGAAATATGATGATGATGTCTTATTCTATGTTCGACAGAAGCTAATATCCTGATGATCATCATCATCATCTTTTTTCCTTCAAACAGGATATTTTCCAAAACCCGATCTGGTTCGCGAAACATGATGATGACGTCTTATTCCAAGTTCGACAAAAGCCCTAAATATGATGATCATCTTCATCATGCTGATCTTTCGACAGGGTTGCCTTGACCGCAAAAGGATCATATTCACTTCATCATCCTGATCATGCTCCTTAGGTGACCTGATATCACAAATATCCCCCTGATCTTAACCGGAAATGACGATGACGTCATCCTTAGCATTTCAATGAAGCCTGAATATCATGATGACGTCACCATCATCTTCCTTTCCTCAGCAGCAGGATTATCTTCATATCCTCCTTTCTTCTTCAACATGATGATGATGATGATGTTGTTCTTTTTTCCCGATATGCAGAAGCGAAACATCATGATGACATTCATCTGGACCTTCAGGAGGGAGAGCATCATATTTCAATGAATATCATGATGATGAGGTATATCGACTAACCTGTTTTTTTGACGCACCGACAGGGATGATCATGCCGATGGGTGGGAAATGAGGCGGTGGACATTTTAAAGTGTTTTTTTTGGCGCCTCTGGCACATTTTTCGGTCAGCGATAGTTGACCCGATCAATTTTGAGCAGCTTGGGCACATTTTGGACGCGTTTTTTAGAGTTTTCTGGATCCGATCTCCTCAATCTTGCGCAGTCACCTGGGTTTAAATGCTTATTTTAATTTCATGCTATTTTTTATGATAAATGTGAAATTTATTGCTTGTCTTGTCTTGCAGGCTTGCAGTTGAGGAAGCAGCTGGAAGGTCAACACAGTGACCTCATGGAGGCAGAAGATCTGATCTCAGGAGCAAGAAGATAAGGATGAAATGATAAAGGTCAAAGCCATTCAAGTGAAGAGGAAGGTCGCAGCTGAAGATATTATTGCAAAAGACAAACAGAAGTTATTACCCAGCTGCTGGAACTTCTCAGAAGGGGCAATATTTCGCCCAGATTTGACCACTGCTCAGAGATATTTTTGAGAACTGGTTCACCTGTATTTATTGCTGTAACCAGAGGTTTGAACCAGGGGTTCAGTTAGGTTTTTTTACTGTAGTGAGGACAATCAGAATGTTATTTATTGTGCCTCTCTACACTGTAATACTTTACAACAGGGATTTTTAGGGCCTACAACAGAGATTCTAGGAAAACACAGCAAGATAGAATAGCATAGTTTAGAGTAGAAGAAGGAGGTCGCCTGTTTGTCTGCAGTAAGGTGCGCGTGGAATGTCTGGCTGCCTTACTGTATCTGTAAAGCTTGTAAGTTCTCTGTAGTATGATCAATGAAACTAAGAGTCATTCCTACATTGTAAATCATGTATGACTATTCATTTCTAATGCAATAGAATCTGGAGTTCTGCATCTATCTTCTGAGTGTTCTCCTGCTCTTCTTTGTGTTTTGAAATATCTTCTTTGAGAGCTTGCAATTTTAAATGTATGTTTGTGAAAATGCTCAGAACTTACATTTAGGGTTTTTACTATGGATTTGATCAAACTACTGTGGTATTTACATAGTGGATAACAGAAACAATTAGATCCTTCGTTAGATTAGATGAAGTATAGATTAGATCTCTCTAACTTTTCCCAACCCATCTGAAATATTTAGCTGAAAACGTAGAAATCCAAAGGAAATTGTCTCAAATTTGAAGAAGCATGATAACAGAGCTATAAGCAGACAGTTTTCATAAACAGATAAAGAAGAAAGCTGCAAAAATCTAAGAAAACCCTCTGAAACTTGCAGCCCAGTATCACTCTTATGCAAAGGAATGAAAAGCATTGACATATCTCATGACCTTTTTGCATATTCTTAGGCCAGTAAACCACAAAACAAACCTAAACTACGTAAGGCCCCTTGAACATTACAGCTTCACATTGACCAACTGAACTTGACCAACCGAACCATTGTAGACTTGGGATTAGTTGAATCACCAAATGATTCCTTCTTGTCTTTCAAGTATAGTTTCAGTTCATTTTATGTGAATTTTAACTTATTGTTATGATTGCATCAAAACAGTCATCAACAGGAACTAGAACAGAGGATTCAGTTAGAGAAGGATAACTTGGCATTTCGGCATTATATTCAGCAGTTAATGAGGCCACTAAGCGAAGCTGAAGAGATGGTTGCACCACCGGCATTGCTCCCGCAGGAGTCTGTGGTTCATTTGGAAGAAATGAGGTCTTCTTCTCAAGTATTGCAGGACTAGGCAACAAATTTCAAGATCAAGGCTGATGGGTTCGTGGATGAGATTGTGAAGTTGTACAGGGAAGTTGCTTCAACATTTGACAGAGTTCAGAATATTCTAATTACTTGTGCACAATTCAGAAATGTAAAGGAAGAAGTTATGCCTCAGTTGAAAAGGCTGATTTATACTCCAACTGCCACATTGTTGGATGAAGGGGTGATTGAGAGGGGTCCAACATATAATTTCCATTCTTGGTATTGTGCACTCAACATAAAGGAGCAAGTTCTGGGAAAGGTTGAGAGTGACTGCACTCAAACAAGAGAGGTACTTCGGGAAATGCAAAACAAAATACTTGTTTTCATAAATAGGGTAGTTGATTCTAATGGAGAGATTGATGAATACTTGTTGAAAGACAAGATGCATGCAAAGTATTTTCGGCATACACAGGCTATTTCGAGGGAGTTGTTGGATGAAATTTGCACGCTTTCCACTTTCATGGGCACGTTTCAGACATCCATGGCTAGTTGGGAAATGACAGTTGTCAAATCTACAGAGGAGCTGCAAATCGTAGAGGGCACCATTCAGACTCTGCCAAGTGTACCTATGGAGAAGGTTACACGTGTCATCGCTAGATTTGTGGAGTTTACCGCAAAGGGGAAAGGTCATAAATGAGGGTATTCCACTTAGTTGGTGCATCATTAATGAAAGGTCCAATTTTGGTAAATTTTGTAACCACTTGCCTGTGTGGCATAATATGGGCCCTCGATTTAAAGTTTTAATCTTGGCCATTCATTGAGTTTTGGGGCGTATATAAACCCATTTTTCTCTCATTTGTAAGGGGGGAATGCTTTGAGAAATTGTTGCTCAAGACTCTGCTGAAATAAATACAAATTCATTGCTGAAATTTTCATGGTGATTTGTGTTGTTTCAAATGAATGCATGGTTTCTAAGTGTTCACTCATAGAATAAGATCTGTTTAGTTTGTTTTCAGCAATTTAGTTTTATGTTTTATGGAAGTTGTTGTTCTGATTCATGTTTGGTGTCTCCATAGTTCATACCATTTATAATTTGTCGATAGCAAATTGTAGTGCATGGTTAGTCTGAACATCATCTGAGCTTAATCTGAAAATCTTACTTTACCCTTAGAAGATAGTACCACTTTTGTGTAGTTGTTACCTTATGGCGAAGCAAAGCGTGGTTGAGATTCCGGTGAATCAGTGGTGATTGCTTGCATTTAGATTAGAGCCTTCTAAACTCATTTCCTTTTGCATTTTCTTTAAAATCTTGTTAGATTTAGATTCAAGAGCTTCCATTGTCATATCTTAAGTTATCGAATTGGTAGACCTTCAAAGAAGCTGTGTTACATGTTATCCAAGAGAAACAAGTTTCCTATTGTTGAGCATTTACGTAAGTCCCTTTGTGTTAAACAGTAATTCGCATCCTACTGCTAAGTTATCCCAAGTCGCAACACAAAAAGTAACTAATCAAGAACCTTGGAGTCTACTCATCTAATCACTTAGCTTAGCATTTGAGGGATTTTGTTCAAGAGAGGATAGAGTACACCAGTATTTTATTTTGCGTTGTATGTGCAAGGAAAACACATCAACAGGTACTCTTGGGTTTGGGATTCATTATAGAGTTGGTTCATAGGTTGACTTGGTTGGTTTAACAAATTCAGATTGGGATGGGGATACTGAGAATCACATGTCCACTTTAGGTTACAGTTTTTCACTTGGTTCAAGTCCTATCAGTTGGTCTAGCAAGAAAAAAATGCTATTGCTTTATCATCCACAGAGGCGAAGTACATGGGAGTTGTTAATGCACCTACTGAGGCTATATGGCTTCAAGGTATTCTTACTAAGTTTGGTATTTCTTTCTAGTAGCCCATAGTGATCTATTGTGACAACCAGAGCACCATTCATTTATGTAGGAATCTGATTTAGCATCAACAAACTAAACACATAGAGATTCATATGTATTATGTTTGAGAGCTTATTCATTGCCAGATCATTGACATAGTGTTTTACCAGTCTTCAGAGTAGGTTGCTAAGATTTTCAACAAACCATTTACTGAGAGCAAGTTCATTCATCTACAAGCTCCTCTTGGGGTTCGGTCTACATCAACAACAACATCATCTTCGGGGGCCTGTCTAGCCTTCTTCACTTTCTTATCTCTCTTTTAGAGGGTAGTTTCTGCCCACTAGGTTTTCTACCTTTCTCCATTTATGAGAGATTGTATTGTACATGGGTACCTCACCAAGCCTTGTAGTCAGGACCCATTTCATTTGTGGCCACCTTACCTATGCTTAAGGGGGGGTGTTAGTGTATATATATTAAATATATTTCATACACTTAGGCTTAAGCAGGTACATAGGTGTGCCTTTATACAATCTTGACACATGCCTCATTGAGGTGTCAAGGTTGTTAGGCGGTTAGGAGAGGTGTCGCCAAGTTGCCCACTAACTAGCCACTCACGCTAGTTTTTAGGAAGCAAACTCGCCATCATTCATAGTTGAGGAGTCCTTTCCTCAACTAAGAACTTCCTCTCCTCACCTATATGTACTCGACTTCTCCAAGTTATTGGATGGTGGACTTCATACATTTATTTGCTCTGTCATTTGCAATATTATTGTGCTTGTAATTTCATCTTCTTGTTCATTGCTAAATTCTTCAATATAGATATGTGGAGTGAAAGAGTATTTAGATCCCATAAGCACGTTTGAGTATTTAGAGTATTTTAGTTTATTTAGCTTGAATTATCAAATAATTATAGAAAATATGCTATCTATGACTAATGTTTAGGACTTAGGAAGATCCCTAATGCTCTTTGGACGTCAATGCACAAGCCAAATATATTAAAATTTTATAAATTGTACCTCTACAAAACTACCTTTAATCAAAATGAAAGGATAGTTGGTGAGGTATTGAACATTGGCCCCTTAAAATATAATTAAAATCCCTTAGGGTTAAAAAATGCTTAAATGGCCTAAATTGCACTTGACGAGGAAGATCCTAGAGTAATTTTGTGATAGATTAATGGTAAATACAAGGGCTAAAAATATTATAATTTATGTTTTTTATTAAATAATTAGTGAATTAATTTGACAGTTAAAACCTTGATTCTTGATAGTTGTGTTCAGAACAACTTCCATAGGTTTCATCTTTTTTTATTAAATCTGTGTAGTCAGAGTCTCTAATTAGACAAAATTGCACAAACCTATTTGTTGTTAGAATTCATAGTGCTCGGAGGTTGACAAAACTTTGCATTATTGCCCTTTACTTGAGTGTGTATTTCACCACTATAAGTGCCACATTATATCAAAACTCTAAATAAAACCTTAATAATAAATTTTTATTTTTTTCAATTGTAATAAAGGTTTTCTTTTCTATGTCAAGTAAGGGTATTCTAATTACCCATTCCATTATTTTTGGAGATGCATACATAATTATCCATCTGTAATTTATTTTTTAAACATTGGATGTACAAAAGACCCTTAGGATTTACAAGGTGAATAGCACACCTAATCCTAACATAGATTGAACAACTCCTAGTATTTTCTAATTTAAGGAGGTAGTTTTACCCACATCTTCTCTTCTATAAATGTAACAAGCTTTTTCAAGTATTTAAGGAGGATGGATTGTTTATAGACCCATGCTTGTTCAAGACTTGTCTACTTAGTTTTCCCTCTCCTGTCTTTCTATTTATATATTTAGGGTATCTTTAGTTCATGTGTCTAACATCCTTTAAGTATTTTATAATGTGCCAAATTGGATGTTGTGATTATCATTTATATCCTTCTTCTATATCTATTGATGAATGTTTAAAACTTCTTTTACATTATTATAGTCATACTTGAATCTAAATGATGTCAAGTGTTAAACTCCATGCTGAAATATCTATTAAAATGAAAAATAATTCTTTCTTGAACATCATCACTTAAACAGTTTCTCTTTTTAGGGTTTTGAAGTCGCTTTTGATCCCAACTAGAATTAGGCCCTACTAGAATGAAGAAGGAACTAGCCTTTCAATCCTAGTAGCCATCTTGTTTATTAGGTTTCCTACTTATAGGACTTCCCTTTTCTAATCTCTCCACATGGCATGGGTATTAAACACATCTAAAACACTAACATATGTGGTTATATAATATCTATGTATCAACATAAGGGTTAGAGTAACTATGTTGATTGTAGACCCATAATTGATTAAAACCCATTTAACATAGTTTTCACAAACCTAGACTTGTAGGTAGAGGGAGGGATTGCCTCATCTATTCATCTCATTATATGAAGTTATTTTTCTAGCAGTGAATATGAAAACCATCTCCTTAGAAGGAGAATTCAGTTGATGAAGGTCATGGTTAATATTACTAACATGCAGGGTTGGAATCAACCGTGCTAAGTGGCCCAGAATGATGGGTCAAGAAAGGAATTCCTATGAGTAGCAAAGTTCTTAATACAAGGTCCAAAATTTGAGAAAAAGTTAAATCATTAGGTTCACTATGACTAAGATTGGTTTATCTAAATCCACAATTGGCATATATTTCCATATATATGTCAAGTTCTACAAGACCCTACATGTATCATGTTTGGGGAATGTGCGCATGGTAAATGTTGAGGCCTAGGTTCTTCATATTGTGAGTAAGAGAATAACTCAATAGATTATTGTCATTCACTTTGAATCAACCTATTACAATCTCTATAGGTAGATGTGCTATTCTCCCTAAGCTTATGAAATTTGTAATATAAGTGAGGATTGTATTGTGGAGGCAGGATGTTGTGCTTGTTTCTATTTTACCTTCACTACTAGTAGGAAAGTAATTCATTTTGAAGTTTCAATGACATTAATTTTGCATTTTGAACATATTATGCTTGTGTTGTGGGATGTTATTTCAAGTTTCTCTCCATATTAATTTAAAATGGAGTGTTGAGTTGTTTGTAGCTTCGATCAAATAACATAATAATAAATATGAATATATAAGTAATATTAAATATTACTTAAATATTTATACTTAATATATAAGGTATGTTAAGATAAATATCAATATAGCATGATTGAATGATATATTACCAAAGCATAAACATCTTCTACATTCTAAACGGTGATTAGTAACTGTTAAAATCAGTGAAACTGATTATAATACAAACGGTGACAAAGTCACACCTGTGATAGGCGTGACTCCTTGAGTAGTCACATCTATCACAGATGTGACTCCTACCATCACTTACATATTTATATCAATGTCTTTGCCCTGCAATACCATGGATCGACACAAAAATTGGAAGTGTATGAGAAGTGGAAATTGCATCTGAAATACAAAAGAAAGTAATAAGTTAAGAATGCTATATAAATATCCAACTTTTAGAAAATATCCAAGTCAGAGATTATAAGTTTGATTTGAATTTACATGGTATCAGAGCCAGGTTAAGTAGAATCCGGGGAGAAAATCAAACTTGAGAAATTTAGATTTAATACATCTCATTTCTCAAATGGCAGTAACAATCCGATTCGAAGACATTGGAAGGAAAGAATAGCAAAAAGAAAAGGATGTAAAGAAAATCAAGATGTGTAAATCGTTATCTTCATAAGAACGATCCATGAGTATAAGGAGCAGCAATCTATGTCAGGAGGATAGATCTAATTAAAGATAGCAGCAATCATGAGCAAATAATATATGAAAAGATTTGTAATGATTGGTGAAGTTGCATCCCTCAAAGGGAAATAAAAGGAATCAATGAAGAAGATTGATAGGCATCAAGGAAGGAGAGGAATCAATCGATCTAAAATTAAATCAGCAAAGGTATGAAATCTCTATTATATATTGAACTTATAAATGTCTTAAGGCAATTTTTGAAGATATGCATATTCAGATTGCAATAAGTAATATATAGTTGCAAATGCATTACTCAATGATACATTGGTAAATGATAGAAATGAATGACATGAAATAAGATATGATTAGCTTATAGGAATACATTACATTATATTGACTAGAAGAGCAATCAAATGAAATTAGTCATATAATTGACATAAGATATTTATGTACATTATCATCATGAATATGGAATCTTGATTACATATAATGGATGAACAAATGAATGTCATTATAAATGAATAAACAAGGAAGAGTGAAGTAATATGATAAATGTGTATATATAGAATGAACATGATCAATAATGATAATGGAAAGTGATCAAACATTAGATCATATGTGATGGGCCATATGATATGAGGCCAAAATGATAAGTCATCATATGAAATATCAACAAAGACTTAGAAATCATAGGATTGTGCTATATCCAAGAAAAGGATTAGCCTCATCATTAATCGTCTCATTGTATGGGTAAGTTAGGAGATTGTATGTTGGACCTAGGTAACCCTCAAGTGGATGAAGAACACTATGTGGGTGCGAAGTCCCTTGAGCCAAGAGACGAAGAACACTGTGTGGGTGTGAATTCCTTGGGCCTATGGCAATGATGAGCTCATCAATGTTAAATGTGCCTAACATGAGGTGACTCTTGGCGGGATGAAGAATGTTGTGTGGACATGAAGTTCCATCAAGCCATATGGTGAAGAACTCTATGTGGGAGTGAAGCCTTTGGGCCTCCGTATGGGATGGTTAATGCCTCCTCAATAAACCATACCTATGGAGCTAGAGATGGATTAATGATAGGGTGACACATGATCCTCTCAAGGGTAGAGCATAAGGCCTTTGATCATGAATATGAATATTGATATAAATATGAATATGAAAGTGAATATAAATGAGTATGAATATGAAAATGGGATTAAGAGGGAGTTCACTATACCTTATAATCCTCAACAAAATGGAGTTGCAGAAAGAAAAAAATAGAACCATTGTAGAAGCTGCTAGGGCTATGTTACTTGATCAAAATATAGACACTTCACTTTGGGTAGAAGCATCTAGTACTACTGTCTATATACAGAACAAATGTCCTCACTCTCATATTGATGACAAAACTCCTGAAGAAGCCTTCACTGGCACAAAACCAAACATTAGTCATTTAAGGATATTTGGTTGTCTTGTTTACATTCATGTGCCCAAAGAGAAAAGAACTAAGCTAGAACCTTCTGGGAGAAAAGGCATCTTTGTAGGCTATAGTGAAACATCAAAAGCTTATAGAATATATATACCTGGTCAAAGACAGATTGAACTAAGCAGAGATATGATTTTTGAGGAAGACATAGCTTTCAAAAGAGCCAGAAATGATATTGAGTCAGAAATTCAAACTTCCAACTCATGCATAGAAGAGGATCCTACACCTGAGTTTCAGAGAGAGTATCTTGAGGAAGAGATAAACCATGAACAAATCACATCACTAGAAAATTCCAAGAAAAGACCACTCTGGGCCACCAAAACAATGGAAGAAGCTAAAAATTATGCTGCTCCATCAGGGACTTTTAGGGAAAGCACAAGACCTAAGAGATTCTCTAGTTATGTAGCTTCAATGAGTGAATTCATTAAATCAGAACCTTCTAGTGCTATAGAAGCTCTTAAGCACCAAGTATGGAAGGATGCCATGATAGAGGAGTATCAATCCATCCTAAAGAATGATGTGTGGGATATAGTACCTAGACCAAAAGAAAATCTATTGTTTCTTACAAATGGTTATTTAAAATCAAACATGCTACAGATGGTAGTATAGGGAAATACAAAGCAAGATTTGTAGCCAGAGGATTTTCACAAAAGGAAGGAATTGATTATGACGAAACCTTTGCTCCAGTTGCTCGATATACATCAGTCAGGGCAGTTCTAGCTATTGTAGCAGCCAAAGGGTGGGAAGTCCATCAAATGGACGTAAAAATTGCTTTCTTAAATGGAACCATTGAAGAAGAGGTTTACTTAGAGAACCCGAAGGATTTGAGATTCACTATGCAGGATCCCATGTATGTAAATTAAAGAAAGCTCTATATGGACTTAAACAGGCCCCCAGAGCATGGTATGAAAGAATTGACAATTATCTCTTGAGATTAGGCTTCTCAAAGAATGATGTAGATCCAAATCTCTACTTCAAACAAAGCAAAGGTGATATGTTAATATTGATATTATATGTTGATGATCAATTGATTACAGGAGAAAATTACCTTATTGATCAGTGTAAGAAAGATCTAGCTTCAGATTTGACATGAAGGACTTAGGTCTATTACACTACTTCCTTGGACTGGAAGTATGGCATAAATTAGACTGTATTATTCTAAACCAAGGGAAGTACACAATTGATATATTAAAAAGGTTTGTTATGATGGAATGTAGACCTATGTCTTCCCCCATGGAAACAAATTTTCATAAATTGAAGGAAGCAGCAGCAAATTCTCCGTTGGCAGATCCCACTCTGTACAGATAGATAATTGGTCCTTGATGTATTTGGTCAATACCAGACCTGATATCTGTTATGTTGTAAATGCCTTAAGTTAGTTTATGTGTGAGCCCAAGGAGATACATCTTGTGGCTGTGAAACAAATAATGAGATACCTTCAAGGTACTCTAAATTATGGCTTAAAATATGAAAAGGTTGACTTAGATCTACATGGATTCACAGATTCAGATTGGGCTGGAAGTGTAACTGACCAGAAGAGCACCTCCAGATGTTGTTTTAGTTTAGGGTCAGCAATGATATTGTGGATCGGCAGAAAATAGTCTTTAGTTGCTCAGAGTTCTATTGCAGCTTCTTTGGCTGCTAGAGAGGCAGTATGGCTTAGAAAACTACTTGTGGGATTATTTGGTAAACCTCTAAAACCAACTATCATCCACTATGACAATCAAAGTTGTATTAAGCTATCCGTGAATCCAGTATTCCATGATAGATCTAAACTTATTGAGATTCCTCATCACTATGTGCGTGATATGGTGGAAAGGAATGTGGTTCAGTTAGAGTATATCAGTATAGGAGATCAAACTACAGCTATTCTTACTAAACCACTCCTCAAGGTAAAAGTTGAATACTCCAGAAAAAATCTTGGTATGATTGAAATGTAAAATTCTAATTGATTTGTACTAATATATTTAAGATTCTTAATGTGTAAACATCTTGTGTCATATGTGTGACTCTATGACATTATGGGCCTACCCATTCTGTGTTTATTTCCAAGAGGTGACAATTTTTTGGATAATCTACACTTGTACCTAACATTATAAGGTGACGATCTTATAATGTTCATTAAACTGATATCATGTGGTTTGATATTGGTATGAATCATGGAGTTATCATGATTAAGTTATGGTAGACATTATGTGACTTAATGTCAGTGCACATACCATAACTAGGATATATATAAGGAGAATGTAATGTTCTTGAGTATAGTATATCCTTTAGTATCACGAGGTAGGTGATGCTACGTATCACGAGATAGGTGATACTATATATCATGAGTTATGTGATATTAAATTACTTTGAGTAATTCATTATAGATCAAATAATTGATATTCATAGAGATTATTGTGATATTGTTATATTCCTGAGCTAAGAGGGAGTGTTGAGTTGTTTGTAGCTTCGATCAGATAACATAATAATAAATATGAATATATAAGTAATATTAAATATTACTTATATATTCATACTTAATATATAAGGTATGTTAAGATAAATATCAATATAGCATGATCGAATGATATATTACCAAAGCATAAACATGTTCTGCATTCTAAATGGTGATTAGTAACTGTTAAAATCAGTGAAACCGATTATAATACAAACGGTGACAAAGTCACACCTGTGATAGGCGTGACTCCTTGAGGAGTCACATCTATCACAGATGTGACTTCTACCACCACTCACATATTTATATCAATGTCTTTGCCCTGCAATACCACGGATCGACACAAAAATCGGAAGTGTATGAGAAGTGGAAATTGCATCTAAAATACAAAAGAAAGTAATAAGTTAAGTCTGCTATATAAATATCCAACTTTCAGAAAATATCCAAGTCAGAGATTATAAGTTCGATTTGAATTTACATGGAGCCTTATTCTTTCCTACCACTTTTAATAGCTACCTAGTCAATGCATAAAGTGCTATCCATGGCCTCATGATAAGTTGGGAAAGCAATCTTTTCAACCCCTTCACAATGGAGAAATAATTTACAAGCGTATCTTGACATCTATGTATATAAACTCTTGTATGTAATTGATTCATCAAGCTTTTGTCTAGTATCGAAATGCTTTAGGGGAGAGGAGCCAGTAGTCAAGCAGGGTTGAATTGTTGATATAGTACTCATGGGTACAAGATATAGTCTTGCAACATGTTTATACTATATATTGTAATAATTATTTCATATGTCAATCAAAAAATGACCAAATATTTGTCAATAGTGGACCCTTACATGATCACATGTAAGAACCTCTAACGGGATTCTAGCTCCAATCCATAAAATTTCTGATTTTAGTGTATTGACATTTCGTCAAACACTTGACATGCTTGCTGGTTATGACTGATTTCTGAGTTTGTTTGGATGAAGGTTTTATGATGATTTTCAGTTTGTTTCAGTCATACATCTCAATGAACAAATAAGCAAACACTTATGCATGCATATAACAGCAATACCAATGACTGATATAAAAAAGATTACAGCAAGGATAGAATAGAATATGTTATTCAAATTGAAGATTTTATTATATGTTATTGCTGTTTACAATTACATCAAAATCAGACATACCAGGTTCGAAGATGATGTACAATGCCAAACTATAAATGAAACCCAGCTGAAATAAATGTCTGGAATGGAAGATTGACTGCTGTAGCTGCTGCAATAAAGGTTTGAGATGAATGTTGACTTCTGATTGCTCTCTCAAGACCTTAGTGATATGCTGTGGCAGTTCTTTGATAGCGAATGACCATATTAGCAATGCAAATACCCAGCTCTTAGTAGATGGCGTCCATATCCCTGGAATCAATTAGATTTGCTTGTGCAAATGTAGGACATAAGCTATTCAGACTGTTGTTATTCAATCAGCAAATTTATGAATGATAATGACTCGCAGATTAGTCAGCAACCTCCAGAAATTCATCAATGTAAAATTCAGGGTTCACCTCTCAGTAATGGTATCGCAGCTCCAGCTCACCCTGATGTTCACATCATGTGGAATGAATGAATTTATACAAATCGCTGCATATGATTAAGCCTCTTAAAATAAGCGCCACCTCCTCAAACGATTTCCTTCAAATTAAATACGCCTCCTTGCTAATGGCTTGGTTATACAAAGGAGCGGCAGATGTTATAAGTCTCCAATATAATAAATCGACTCCTTTTTTCTTTATTTCCCACGAATTCCTTTACAAGCTGCTGCAGATATGAAGTCTCTATCCAAAGTTTATTCAGGCATTGCAGGACCTACTCCACAAAGACTCCCTTTTAGAAAACTGCGGCAAGCAAGAAAGTCGATTCCTTTATGCATATGCAATTCAGAGTTAACCGAACTTATATTTAATCATACCTTGCTTAATGGTTTGAGGGGGCTCACGCATTCCTCAGAGATTCCTCCTTTACCCCAAAGTAAGATGGGGATCCTAATACCAAAATCCACTCTCCCCACGTCACTTCACAATTCAAGCGCCTCTCACATCTCAGCTGGGGCTGGGATTAACTTCAATATTATATGGTGCCTAAACAAATGGTAGAAGCTGCGATTAATTCAAAGAGGCGTTTCACACCAATCACCTCTCTAAAACCTCCCAATTCTGACGCTAGGGTTTAACAAAAACCCTCAATCATGGCACAACAAACCTCCACCAATGTCTTCACTAATAACCAGAGATTATATCAGACCGTCCTGCAAATTTGTATTGCTTGCAATCCCACAATTTTCTCAAAATGATCTCCTGCCCGACCAAATTATAGAATGATAAATATTTTCCTTCCAAAATCTTCAAACCTGCAAAATCTCGACAAACACTACAGAATAAAATGACACAAATCTTTATTGCTCAAATGAGAATTCTGAATTGAATTCCCCTCCAAATCCTTCAACAAACTGTTCAAAGCATTTCCACAATGGAAAACATCAAATCACAAATCATATCAAATGCATGTTCATCTCCTTCCTCCAGCTCCTTTTTAAAGCAAATTAACTTTCTTCTAGAATCTTCTTTTTGGCCAACAAATTTTATTATTTTATTTTATTTAACTTTATTATTTTATTATTATTTTATTTTATTTTATAGCTCCAAAAGTAACTTTATTATTTTATTTTCTTTTATTTTGACATAAAGCTACTTTTTAAAATAAAAAAATAAAATAATCACCAATTAGCACAAAAGGGATATTACATGACATGAGAACTTATGAATGTCATATAAAAAATTATAAATACATTCATTACAAGTGTAATAAATACTTTTTTGTTTTATATAAAATATCATAACTATCCACTATAAGTGTACCATTTCTAAAATAAGGTGCTCATCTAAACAAGTATTGTTGTTGGGGATAAATACTATTCTTATATGTACAAGCATTGGGGTGGCAATATACATGGATTGGAATACTTCATATTATATGTGTGTCCTATGACAAATGTAAAAGGTGAGTACCATAAATACCTTGTATTTTGTCATGAAATGTAAAAGGTTGGCAAATAGAGTTTTATGATCATTTAAAGTTGAATATAAGTTGTATTTTAAATAAGAATGTGTTATTTTTATAATAATAATTAATATTTTGCATTCAATTATTTAATCATTTGTGTTAGATATAAAGGTTAGAGATAACAAGATTCATGGTTGCCAAAATGTATTGAGATCATTTAGGTTGCATATAAGTTCTATTTTAAAAAAGAATGTGATCTTGTTCTAAAAGACTGATAGTTTTTTGTTCAACTACTAGGTATTTCATGATAGATTTTTCATCAAACCTTTAAAAGTTCATTTTAAAGACATTTCTCACTAGATGTGTTCATGTGATGAGTTGCATGATGAGTCACACCTCCAAACCTTAGTTGTAGATAGATAGGTGTCCATATCACATTTCTACAAAAAATGGAGGTCATACGATAATCCATGAAATTACTACATGTCACAAAGGTAGCCCTAATGACTATTGGCTCCTCTCCCCTAATGCTAGTGAGCTTTGCTTTCGTTTTTGTTTAAATATTTTTGTGTATTTTTTGTTTTACTATCTTTCATTTTGTTTCATGTTACAAACCCTAAACCCTAAATTTACTCTTTACATACCATAGTTTAAAGGTCCTGTGAGGCCTCTCCCAGTCCTACCATTGAGTAGGAAGTTATTTCATATTATATCATGTTTGTTATAATCTAATGATATAAGTTGACTCAGATATTTTTGTTTAGTCCATGATTATGGTGTACTTATTTTCTTGGACGTGTGGTTTAGCTTAGAATCATATTTTGTTATACATGTAAATTTTTATTCGATCATTGTGATGCTTTTTGGATTTTGATTTATACCTTTTTCTAATGAATTAAATCATCTTCTATGTGCAACCTTAATGATATGTAGCATGAGCTTATATATGTGTTGTTTAGATTAATGGATTATCTTATGGATGTAGTAATTCTTTCAAGTTACATAAAAGACTAAATGATGTATTAATGATCATGATTAGTTGTTGTTGCATTATTGCTTCGGCTATTTGATCGTATTTGACATTGATATGAGTGTGCAAGAGCTTAGCCAGTGGACAAGGGGAAAACCCTTGGAGACCTATTGTGTTTCCCCATTTAGCTAACCTAGCCTATTTGGATAAGCTTAGGTCCCTTGTTGTTCATGTGTTGTGTCAGTGTCAAGTGTGTTAGTTCCTTGTTATCGTGACATCACTATGTTGAGTTCCTTGTTATCGTGACATCACTATGTTGTGTTAGTTCCTTGTTATCGTGACATCACTATGTTAATGGTAATGTTGTGTATGTAGATCTTGTGTTGTAAATGTGAATTATGGTTGTCTATGAGTCCTAAGTATGCTAACCCGGTTAATGTGAAATACTTGTGTGAAGAAGGGTTAAAGCCTTGATTTATCACCATTATTGTTTAATTAATTAATACCCCTTTTTTTCCCCTAAAATAAGAAGTTTTAAAAAAGTATAATAATAATAAATAATATTGAACCTAAGTCAATCAGCCTAGGTGGGACCTCTTGGGAAGCATAATAAAGTTGGAGATAATGTTGTCTTTAGCATTTTTTTGCGGGAATTTTATTAGTGATGGGAATGAGTAAGGAAAATAAATTAAATGATTTTATTTTTTGTAAGAACCATGTGGTAAAATAAGGTAGAAGTTAGTGGAATAGTAAGGTGGAGACACTTGCTATCCAGATGAGGGACACATGTTGTCTCAAGAGGTGAGGTGGAACAGCAGGGTAAAAACACCCACACATTGAGATACATACAGTCTCAAGAATTGGGTAGATGTTTTGTTTTTACAAAAGGAGAAGTTTGTTGGGTTTTCTGGTTTTTACTATTGACCATTGGAGAGGTTAAAAAAAAAGGAAAAGTAAACAGAGGAAAAAGGAAAAGGTCAAGGAAGAAGGCTGGAGGGAGAAGGGGAGATAACTGTGGAGTTTAAACAACCCACTAGTTCAGCTAAGAACTCCAGGTAGGCTTTTTGTTTGTCTATAGGATTAACTTAAGGAAGTTGAGTAAATTTTGTTGTCTGTAAGTTAAACAAGATTAAGTTTTGAACTAGTGGAATAATTAATTTAATTACCAATTGAACTCTCATCCCAAATTGCCATATTGTAGAAAACTCAATTGTGTTCATTTATTACTATGATTCTACTGAGTGTTAATGTTGTTAAGTTGTGTGGGAATTTATTATGTGTCTTGAGTAAAAAAAAATGTTGTACTAGTTACAAAGTGTTGTGAGTCAAAGTGTTGTCATGTTTGTGTGTGTACAGAGAATGGGTGTTATAGTACTGTTTCCTATTGTTGTAAACATGGTGTGTGGTAGGGGAGTGGTATACCTATAAGAAAGTTGTGGTGGGCAAGAGTGCCCAAAAGATTATACAAAAACATGTTAAGGGTAAGAGTACCCCTGAGATTATCATTGAAAAAGAGTACCCCTAAGAGTATCATTGAAAAATATGGGTAAGAGTACCCAGTGACATAAAAATTCTAGATGAAATGGGTGAGAGAACCCCTTTAATATATATGTCTACAAGCTAAGAAATAAATAGGGTAAGAGTACCCTAGGTATGAGTACCCATGTGAAGAATATTTCTGCATTGACTAGAAAACATGAAGATATCTCACATTCAATTCTTTCTACAGGTTTATACCCTCCTTTTCCCTTTGTGAAGTTTTCTGCAAGGAACCTTGTGTGGCTTTGTAACCAATGTGAAATCAACCAGTGGGTGTTGTAGTTATGAGTGCTTAAATGTTGTGGAAATTCTGTATGTGGGTAATTGTGTGTAGTCCTACCTAGGTCTCCTTGTGTTTTCCCCTAGCTCGAGGGTGGGCAGTTTCTTCCCTAGGTTGGGAGGTGAGCTCCACTGGCAATAGTAAAATGCTTGTAGTTGTTTACATGTATTGGCAGGCAAAATGAATAGAAGAAACATACGAGTTTAACACCAGTGGAAGAGTCTATTCAAGTGTATGCAGTCAAGAGAGAATGGCACCTGATGTATATTGAATGGTCTGAGATCATAGGGAAGAGTCGTCTAGAGGGGATTCAATTTCCATGCAAAAACTGTAATAAAACTACTACTGTTGTATCCTTCTTTTGCTCATGTATAGATTATGATAATATAACAAACATTACGAAACTATTGTATAAACATGTGGAAGAAAACTGCACAGTGATGTAATAGTAGTTCTTGTTCTGTTAGTTTTAGAAAGGACAAATAGGTGTTCTAATTTTATTGTATCCATTATGATCAGAAAATATATGCATGAAATGCCACTCAAATTTGTAGATTATTTGTCAAATGTTTTATGGCAAAAGAAGAAAATAATATGCAACTGTCTAGCTGCAAGAAAATGAGTACATTCTTGTGTATTTTGTTTCAACATAACAAGAAGGGATTAAAAAGAAAATAGGTAGAAGCATAGAATTTAATGCTATGATTTATATCCTTTCTATCTAGATACAGTAATAAAATCAACTTGTTGCTATGGGCTACTCAAAACAGAGAATAAGCAGTTTATAACTGTTCTCAGATAATAAAATAATAATGTCAAATTAGACCCTAGCCCTAAACCTTCGGTGAATAGAGGATATTTGATGACCAATCTCTGCAAATCTGGTCTGTAATTGTAAAAGGGTAGACTAGTATCAAAAGAAAAGAAAAAGAGATTTAAACCCTGTTGTCCTACACCCAGAGACGTCTTATGAGGCCACTCCTTCTGGTCTCTAAAATGCTTCAAAACTCTATTGTTCCTTCTCCAACGAGTCGCCCTTTTGTTGCCATTTCTGCCATATTCAAAAACAAAAAAGGAAATAAATTAGCTTTCAGCAGTCTCTTTCAAAGATTTCAGGGAGCAATGCACGCTTGGGATAGACACAACATTCCCTTAGCCATAAATGAAATTGGTTGTCTTCATAGCTGCCGTCATTGCCTGGAGAGGTTGGGTGAGCTGAACACACAAAAAAAAACATTGAAAAGTGAAGGTTTCAAATCACAGAAATAGAAAATGTCGCAGACGCAATCTCATACAACAGGAAAACGACCCCAAAAGTTTCCAAGAGGGAGGCTAAAATGGAGTTCCACCTCTGATAAGTGAATGCAAACCCTAGCCGCCACCTTGGTCCTTCTCAGGACGGCTGGGAAATGAGCGAAACAAAACAAAATAAATAAAACGTAATGTAAACACTTGCTAGGCAGTTTTAGGGTTCATCTTTTAGGGTGCATCTTATATGATTAACTATATCAACTTTTAACTCTTGGCGTTAGGGGCCATCTGCTCTATGTATTAATACATGCCTTTTTTTATGGGAAGGAAAATTTCCTTATGTTCGGCTCCACCGATCTTACCTAAGGAAGATAAATTACATGCTTCTAGTTTTAAGGAAATTCCCTTCTAATCATCTCCAGTATAACGCACCTAATATAGGGATAAATAGTTCTAATTAATCTTGTTTCCTTTTAATAATCTTGGTAAATCGTTAGTCATGCCTTCTACTTGTATTTATATTCGATTTTCCTTATCTCACCTAAATGTGGATACATGGGTGCAGCTAACCTTATAATTATTTAATAATCTTTGAAAAGCAATTGTCATATCTTTTACTTGCATTATTACACTAGGTAAAAGCAATTGTCATATCTTTTACTTGTATTGTTACATTGTTATGGACCTTGCCTTTATGGTAATAAAAGATTATTAAAAGGTTATTTTTCCCTCATTATGGAATTTATACATCGCTGTAATAGAATAATGAAATTTTTGGACTTGAGAGAAGTAATTTGCTTTATGTTATCTAATTAGGAATTTTCAACAAGGATAGGATATTTTTGTTATGTTATAAAGAGGATAGTTAGGAAATTGTCATGTTGCATTTATAACTAGTTTCAAAGAAATTTTTTTAGGGTTCTATGTTGTATTCTTCTTGTTAGTGGTTCAGGGCATTACACTAGGTATCAGATCCAAGTTCTCAACTCTGGGAGCTCTGGGAACAAGTTGGTTGGTCATTGTTTTAATATAGTTATGCTTTGACTTTAGGATGTCACATAGGGAGGAGACAACCAACTCTCCATTCAAGGCTCCAGGTGGAGCACAACATCACGGGGGAATAGCTGAGTCTCTGAGTATTAACCAGGATAGGGGATATGATTATGGACCCTAGATTCTTCAGGCCTTGAAGGACCTAATGGGGGTGCTTGAGGCTAGACTACCTCCAGTTGCGGGGAGACATCAGAGGGATCAACCCAGGATTGGGGAGCACATACCAGAGTTCCATGAGTGGAGTAGGAGTCCCCCGCATATGCCACGTATGTGGGAGGTGATTATAGAGGAGGTCAAGGATGAGCCACATCGCATTCCCTCGCCTCGAACTACTCAAACACAAACAACACCTAATGCAGCACTGAGCGTTGCCTGAGGGACTACTGATCAGATTTAGGAGCTCCTACTTTTACAGCCCCCTACTTTTCTGGAACTACCAACGGGGTTGAGGTTGAGCCATGGTTACTTAGTCTAGAGGGATGCTTTCGATTGCAGCCTTATGGAAGCAACTTGAAAGCCAATTTTTCTATTCATTAGTTGAGGGGACCCTCTTCTACCTAGTGGCATCAAGAGGAGTGGAAGTACCACTTGTTGATAGACACTCTCACCTGGGAGACCTTTCTAGAGTGCTTCAGAGTGCGATAAATCTCAAAGCATTTTAGGTAGAGGTATATTGACGAGTTTCATGATTGATAGTAGAGAGGCCTCACAGTGGCCCTATATGAGAACATGTTTTTTGAGCTCCAGCAATATGTGGACTATATTCAGGATGAGAAGTTTCTCATCAACCATTTCATCAAGGGCTTAAACCCTAGCATTGCAGGTTCAATATGTATGGCAAACCCCGTGGGCTTCAATGACGTTGTAGAGAAGGTCCTCATAGCAGAAGAGGTTTAGGGGAGGTCTCAGAAGGCACAAGAGCAGTTTGGAAACCACAACCAGGAACAGCAGGACTCCGCTACTCTTTGATTCTCACATCCCCCTAAAGGGGAATTTAGATCTTTGTTAGGGGGCATCCAAAGGCACCCTGGAGACAGCAGCAACAACATAGACAAAGGTCTAGGCAACAATAGGGTTCACAGGGTAGTCATACTAGGCCATGGCTGTCTCAGGGACCCCCTAGGGATCAGAAGGCACATGGACAACAAACATGACCATCTCAAGGCCAACAGACTTTAGGGGAGGTTCTAGGAGTGCTGGCAGGGGAAGATCATCCTAGGTTGGTAGGACCCCATCCACACAGTGGTATTCGAGGGGAGATTGTTTTGTATGTGGGGAGATTGGTCATCTTGCTAGGGAGTGTCCTCAAGGGTTTGGAGCAAGTGGACACTACCCGATAGGTTTGAAGTTGACGGTAAGAGATGTCAGGAGTACCCATAGGGTTTTTGCAGTGGTTGAGAACCACTGAGCCAATCATCAAGCCACCATTATCAAGGCACAAGGTATGGTTGGGGATGTACCTGTTAGTGTTTTGTTTGATTTTGGAGCATCTGATTCTTTTATATCTCCCACTATGGTGGAGCATTGCAGGCTAGTGGCATGTAGGCAAGACAATAGGTGGGAGGTGGATTTAGCATCAAGGGTTAGAGTGGTTGTAGACTATGTGGTTAGAGGTTGCTAGATAGCTTTTGGCCCCCTCATGACTTCGGTAGATCTTCGGATTACACCCTTGGGATCTTATGACATAGTTTTGGGCATGGACTGGCTTGATGCACATCAGGTTAGGATAGACTATAGACATAATATGATTGAGTGTAGTGATAATCATGGCACATCAGTGGTTCTATTAGGAGTGAAGAGACTTGTATCCCTTTGTATGATATCTGCTATGCAACTGAAGCAGAGCATGCGTAAGGGGTGTTAGATGTTCACTATTATCATCAGTGACAGATCAGAGGGACTGACAGAGATATCTTTAGAAAATCATCCTATCCTCAGAGAGTTTATAGATGTTTTTCCATTAGAGTTGATAGGGATGCCACCCCACCATGAGGTAGACTTCCATATTGATTTGGTTCCAGGGGCGCAACCGTTCTCACAGACACCTTACAAGATGACTACTCAAGAGCTCAGTGAGCTCAAGATTTAGTTGGAGGATTTGTTAGAGAAGGGACACATCCATATGAGTATCTCACCTTGGGGCATGCCAGCCATCTTCATCAAGAAGAAGAATGGGTCCCTTTGCTTGTGCATTGACTACAGATAGTTGAATAAATTGACGATCAAGAATCATTACCCTTTGCCGAGGGTTGATGATCTTTTTGACCAGATGAGGGGAACCAGAGTGTTCTCCAAGATTGACCTAAAGTCTGGTTACCACCAACTGAGGATTGTTGAGGTCGACATTCATAAGACAACATTTTGGACTCAATATGGTCATTATGAGTTTACAGTGGTACCATTCGGGTTGAGGAATGCCCATGCAATATTCATGAGTTTGATGAATGGGGTTTTCATAGCTTTTTGGATTGTTTTGTATTGATCTTTTTGGATGACATATTGATTTATTCATGCACAGAGGAGGAGCATGAGGACCATTTGAGGCAGATACTACAGTGTTTAAGGAGACACTAGGTTTATGCCAATTTGGCTAAGTGTGCATTTTTCTAGTCCAAGGTTTAGTATTTAGGGTACATTATATCTAACGATGCTATCTTACTAGATCCATAGAAGGTCAGGGTGATTGTGGAGTGGCTATTGGTGGTACCTTCCTAGGTCTTGGGTTTTAAGTCGGGTCTCCAAGTCTTCATCTTTATTTCTTTAAACCATATGTGCCACAGATCCCTTTGTTGGCAAGAGACACTACTACGCATGACAGGTGTTGTCATTGATGGCAACTAAGTCTATCTCACACATCCACATTACATAATTTTTTCATAATAGAAGTTAGAGTGAAGATTTGTCTAAGTCTGGGTAGTTAGAAGTAGAGCATGTGACAGGGTCCACTATCTTGGTCCGGATCTCTCTGGTGATAAGTCACAGTGTGCTGTAGATCTAAGGAAGTGATAAGGATTGTCAGGACTATCTAAATCCAAAAATTTAGCCTCCAACAATAAAGGATTCAAAAGTTATAATCATTTGAGTATCAAGTTCCAGTTAGTCAGTATAGTTAGAAGAAGAACAGGCTGACCTAGTATTTGATCTTGGTCTGGATGAAGAAAAAGTGTTGGTTAAGCAATTTGTGATAATCAGTGATATTAGCTAACATGATTGATGATTTGAGAACATAAGTTTTTGGTCTACATTATTGTTTGTGTATGGATGTAGCCAACAGAGTAGAGCTCTTAATAAATGTTATAAGTTTTCTTGAAGCCGACTATAGTTGATTGAATCTCTTGATGTAGATATATACATAGCCGATGGATTCAAATGTTTTGATGAGTGTGTGAAGTGGTGATGGAGTAAGTACGAAAAAGGTAGAAAGGAGTGTGAAGATAAAGATTTAAGCTTAGATTATGGCCTAAGAGTGAAACAGAGCAGAATAAGGATGAAGTGTGTAAGATTAGTGTTCTGTGCTTAACCAGAATTGAATTTTTGCATTGGTAGATGCTATTCATCAGTTCAAACATTCTGCAATAATATTGTAATCATTTCTATAGGTAGTGAGCCTCTTGGAGCAGCGAGCTCTAGGTAGTGCGCCCTGAAGGCATGTGCCTTCCCCATTTGTAATACTTTTAACAAAGTCTAATTTCTTGTGGGTTAACCCCCACCATTGTTTTTCCCTTAACCGGGTTTCCACGTAAAAATTCTAGTGTTATATGTGTTGATTTTGTTTCTATTCATGTGTTATTGATTCATGCTTTCATGGTTATATCATTCATCTATAAATAAGTGGTAAAGAAGTTTAAATTGCAGTAAAGGATAAAAGTTTATGTGACAACTGATTCACCCCCCCTCTCAGTTGTCTACCCTTATTTCAACAATTGGTATCAGAGCAAGGTTCCTTGGAAGAAGTTTAACAGCTTGAGGAAGATATGGGAAGGTAATAAAATGGATTCATACAATCTCCAAGAACAACTTAAACTTGCTTTATAAGATCTTGATCAGTCTAGAGAAGAAGTCAAAGAACTGCAAGAGAACCTTAAAGATATTGAAGACTTCATTGAGACCTTAAAAGAAAAATTGAGCAAATCCAATGAAAAGAGGAAGGAGCTACTTCATCAACTAGGAAATCAAAATGAAGACAATGACAAGGATAAGGCCCTGAAAGAGAAGACAAAGGAATGTGAGAAGTTAGCTAAAGAAACTGTTGTCCTAAAACATGAGATGGAATTCGGGGTGATGAGACTAACCAAGGAAATTGAAGAAAGGAAGAAGACAGAAGAAAAACTGAATCAATCTCTATAAGAAAGAATAGAAGAATGCTGTAGATTGGATAGAATAGCTATCCATCTAGAGTCTGATCTACATGAAAGCAGAGACAATGAAAAAGAACTTGAAAGGCAAATTGTTATTCTCAAACATGACCTAGAAGTTGCAAATGAATACAAGGAAAAGTTTAAGATAAGCTCAGCTAAACTTGAAGTGCTGCTTGAGAGTCAGAAGAAGGCTGATGATAAGCATGGTCATGGGTATGAGAAAGGTGAAAGCTCTAGATCTGGACAAAAAAATTCTCAATCAAGGAATGGGAGAAACAGACCTAGAAGATCTCTGGTAATGCTCAAAGGTATCTATATTTCAATGGAAATTGTTTCAATTGCAATAAATTCGGTCATAGAGCTACTCAGTGTAGAAGCAGAGTAAATCAAAGTGGACCATCCTTCTCTGGTCAATGCTTCAAGTGTAAGAGGTATGGTCATAGATCCAATGAGTGCAGAAGTATGATAATGAATAACTATAACATTAGAGGAAATGCCAATTCCTTCAATGGCAAATACTTTGCATGCAATAGATTTGGACATATGGCTAATCAGTGTGGATCAAGAGGAAATCAATCAAATAGGCAAAGAAATGTTGTGTACTTCAGTTGTAATCGATTTGGTCATATTGCAAGATTCTGTAAAACAAGGAATGATGAAAGAAGAGGTCCGGTAAATAGAAAACTAGATGAGCAGAAACAAGACAAAGGCAAGGGCAAAGTTAATGTAAATAAGATCTAGAATGAAATGAACAAAACATGGGTGAAGAAAGGTGAAGTAAATATTGACAATGGGTCCGCACCAGAATCCAATGCTGGTAATTCCTCTGGAAATTGAATTAGGAGCTCTGGCTCAGTGGGAGCTGCATTGAAAATCAAATTCCCCCAGCTAGTAAGTGGGTGTCTAAATCTAGCATGTTGAGAGAAGATAATTTGGGTTATTACAGACCATTTGAATGGATTTATAGAAGAAAGGAAGTGGATATGACGATTTGCAAAATGATTCATGAGAAACTACATCAAGAAATAGAGTAACTGGATGAAGTTAGGGCAATGCATTTATTACAATGGAGAATTAGGTTTTGCAGAGAAGAAAAGGTCATCCTTTCATCATTTGGATTACTTTGCATTTGAATAGAGTGAGTAGAAGAGCATTTGAGCTAAGATTTCAAGGATTTGAGGTGCGACCGATGAATTCATCAACTAACCCTAATTCCGTGAAAGAAAAAATGTATTTTTCTGTGAAGCTTTGATCTTGTATTCTTTTGCAATGGCTACACCATTGATTTTTGATATTACTAAAAGGCCCTGACCCAAATTCAAGAAGCATCCACACAAATCAGTAGAAGTCGACCCATTAGGTGCATTTTCAAGTGTTTCGTATGGTGTATTACATGTTGAAGATATTAGGGTCTATATTCATGCGAGCATAGATGAATTTGGGGACTCAATGTTTGTAGATCTTTGTTCCAAAATCATCTAAGGGAATAAATTCACAGTCTTAAATGTGAGTATAAGGCAATACTCGATAAACATTTCATCCAGATTATGGGGTTTCCAACCTTCAATGAAGATGAATGGGTCTGGTATGTTTTAAGCTAAATGCATGATGAGTTTATATGGCTAATGAAACCCTTCAAGATCACCAAGGATGCCATCAAGGCCGTGATAAGGTTAAATTCATCTTGTGGACTGCCATTATTGAAGATTGTAAAGAATCAAACTGTTACTGATGCAACCGGTGCCAAATTCGACAAAAGGGCAATGACGATCAATGACATTAGTGATCCAGATGTTAGGTTTGCTTCAATGGTAATTGGTTACAAAATTTATCACTCCAACAAGGAGAACTCTATTTCCAGTACGGCCATATATGCTACATACCAAATGTTAAAAGAAAATGTAGATTATGACATGTGTGAGTTATTGTAGAACCAACTAATTGAGAACTTGAACAAAATCAAGAAAGACAAGAAAACACCTTTAAATATGGTACATTGGTTCTATGTCTATTTTTCTACAAGTTTCATGAATGAGGTACCTGGAATAAAGGTTGTGCACTGGACTAATAACGAGCCAGTTGCTATTCAGATAAGAGATCATCTACACAACATTGGTGACTATAAAGCACATAAAATTGCAATATGGGGATATTTCAAGAATTTTCAGAATATGATGCATTCTAGGGAAAGAATACCTAAATTGGTTGTTGAGAAGTACAAGAATGAAATCTGTTTTATGGTGGACACTGATCAATGCTTAATGGAAGCAATAGAACTCAAAACTGTTTGGATCATGCCCATGGGGTATGAGGTAGATGAGAAAATTTTGAATATGTATGCTCAAGACCTTTTGAGCAAGCCAAAGGACACAACAATTGAAAGATTTGGGACATATGAGGAGCTGAATGTGAAATTGCATGTTGAGCTCAGAAAACTTGAAACCAATAGAAAATAAGGAAAGAAGTTGAACAGTTGGCCAAGAATCTAGGCCTCACCAAGGAAGCTGTGAGGCAATTTAGGGAAAGAACTAAAAAGGCTGAGAGGGAGAAGCATGATAAGAAACAAGCAAGTGCTCTGTTAGAATCCACCTCCACACCAAGGACCACATGGAGCTCTGTTGCTGCCCCTGTCCACCCAAAACCTGCGAATACTAAGAAGCTGGAAGACAAATCATCAGGTAAGGAAAAGAAAAGAACAAAAGTAATGGCAAAAGGGCCATATGGCAGTTTGGAAAAAGAGGATGAAGAAAAGACAGATTTAGATGATGAGTTTAAAGAGATAAAGGCTACAGACACCAAAGCAGTCAAAGTGTCTAAAGAGAAGTATTCTAGAAGCAAGATGACAAATAAGAAGCAAAAATCAGAGGCTGATGTTGAAAAACCAACTCCTGCTGTGGAAGACATTGTCAAAACAATCACTGTTGATGGTAATCTCAAACCAATAACTAAGTTTTATGATCTTTACAATGATGCTGACAAAACACTTTTGGAAGAAGCCACTATCAAATACTTGAATGTATTCAATCGAGCACTAGTAGAAATTTTGTCAGAAGTTCGAAAAGGTTTGAGAGATATTTTGGAAATTAGGAAAGAAGCTGCCAAGACAAAAGATATGGAGTTGAGGGAACATGTGTTAACCACTCTATGTCTGATGATCCCCAGTAGAGAAGTAGATAAAATCTTTAAAGAGGTCAAAAATGAATTCAAGAATAAGAAAAGAATGAGCAAACTGATGATTGGAGAGATAGAAGAAGTTATCCAAGAAACTGAACAAATTTTGAGGAAAGCATTGGACAAGAACAAGTTCTTTGTAGTTTCAGATGAACCTGTTGATGACTGTTTTGATGCAATCATAATAATAAGTTAAAATTCACATAAAATGAACTGAAACTATACTTGAAAGACAAGAAGGAATCATTTGGTGATTCAACTAATCCCAAGTCTACAATGGTTCGGTTGGTCAAGTTCAGTTGGTCAATGTGAAGCTGTAATGTTCAAGGGGCCTTATGTAGTTTAGGTTTGTTCTGTGGTTTACTGGCCTAAGAATATGCAAAAAGATCATGAGATATGTCAATACTCTTCATTCCTTTGCATAAAGGTGCTACTGTGCTGCAAGTTTCAGATGGTTTTCTTGATTTATGCAGCTTCCTTCTTTATGTACTTATGAAAACTATCTACTTAGACTCTGTTATGCATGCATCCTCAAATTTGAGACAATTTCCTTTGGATTTCTACGTTTTCTGCTAGATATTTCAGATGGGTTGGGAAAAGTTAGAAAGATCTACTCTATACCTCATTTAATCTACCGAAGGATCTAATTGTTTCTGTTATGCACTATGTAAATACCACAGTAGTTTGATCAAATCCACAGTAAAAACCCTAAATGTAAGTCCTGAGCATTTTCACAAACATACATTTAAAATTGCAAGCTCTCAAAGAAGATATTTCAAAACACAAAGAAGAGCAGGAGAACACTCAGAAGATAGATGCAGAACTCTAGATTCTATTGTATTAGAAACGAATAGCCATACATGATTTACAATGTAAGAATGACTCTTAGTTTCATTGATCATACTACAGAGAACTTACAAACTTTACAGATACAGTAAGGCAGCCAGACATTCCACGCGCACCTTACTGCAGACAAACAGGCGATCTCCTTCTTCTACTTCTAAACTATGCTAATCTATCTTGCTGTGTTTTCCTAGAATCTCTGTTGTAGGCCCTAAAATCCCTGTTGTAAGGTATTACAGTGTAGAGAGGCACAATATAAAGACATCCTGATTGTCCTCACTACAGCAAAAAAAACTAACTGAACCCCTGGTTCAAACCCCTGGTTACAGCAATAAATACAGGTGAACCAGTTCTCAAAAATATCTCTGAGCAGTGTCAAATCTGGGCGAAATATTGCCCCTTCTGAGAAGTTCCGGCAGCTGGGCAATAACTTCTGTTTGTCTGTTGCATTAATGCCTCCAGCTGCAACTCTGTCTTTCACTTGAATGGCTTTGACTTTCGCACTTCATCCTTATCTTCTTGCTCCTGAGATCAGATCTTCCGCCTCCATGAGGTCACTGCGCTGACTTTCCAGCTACTTCCTCAACTGCAAGCCTGCAAGACAAGACAAGCAATAAGTTTCACATTTATCACAAAAAACAGCAGGAAATTAAAATAAGCGTTTAAATCCAGGTGACTGTGCAAGATTGTGGAAATCGGATCAGAAATCTGCTCAAAACGCATCCAAAGTGCGTTCAGACTGCTCAAACTTCATCAGGTCAACTATCGCTGACTGAAAAAATACCAGAGGCGCCAAAAAAAACACTTTAAAATGTCCACCGCCTCATTTCCCACCCATCGGGATGATCATCGTTGTCGGTGCGTCAAAAAAATAGGTTGGTCGATATACTTCATCATCATGATATTCCGCTTCTGCATATTGGAGAAAAGAACAACAATATCATCATCATCATGCTGAAGAAGAATAGGAGGATATGAATATGATCATGTTGCCGAGGAAAGGAAGATGATGGTGACGTCATCATGATATTCGGGCTTCATTGAAATGCTAAGGATGACGTCATCGTCATATCCGGCTAAGATCAGGGGGCTAACTGTGATATCGGGTCACCCAAGGAGCATGATCAGGATGATGAACATAATATGATCCTTTTACGGCCAAGGTAACCCTCTTGAAAGATCAGGATGATGAGGAGCATCATCATATATTTAGGGCTTTTGTCGAACTTGGAATAAGACATCATCATCATATTTCGGCAAACGGATCGTGCTTGAAAAAATATCCTGTTTGAAGGAAAAAATGTGATGATGAGGATCATCAGGATATTAGCTTCTTCGAACATAGAATAAGACATCATCATCATAATTCGCGAACCAGATCGTGTTTCGGAAAATATCCTGTTGAAGGGAAAAAATGATGATGATGTTGATGATCATCAGGATATTTGGTTCTTCGTTTACAGATCGAGATGACGTCATCATGATATTCGGAGCCTTTCGTTAAATTAGAACATGACGTCATCATGATATTTCGCCAACCGGATCATGCTTGGGAAAAATCCTGCCGAAGGGAAAATGTGATGATGATGATCATCAGGATACTTGCAAAAAGGTTGTATTTCATCAGCAGGAGGACTTTGCGAAATATGGGGCGAACAAACAAGATCATGATGATCTTGACAATATGACAGGATAAAAATATGATGATGACGTCATCATCATATTTCATTTTCAGAGCACAAGGATGAGTTGGTCATCATGATATTTGCGCTAGGGTGATATTGCAAAATATGATCATGCTGTTGAGGAATGCAATATCGACCACTTCTGAATAGATAGGGTGATCATCATGATATTTCGCTAACCGGAGATCAGGAGGATATGAAGATGATGATCCTCTTTGTCGAATTATCATGATGATGTCTCCATCACTTAGCGAATTTCAGCGGATATGACCTTCTTGTGAAAGATCAGGATGATGATCATGATGTTGCGAAAGGAGACCAGGAGGATACAAAGTCGTCGTCATCATAAATTGAACTTCAGTAAATATCATGATGATGACCCTCCGATAGGATTATAATACGTGCACACAAATATGCCGAAGGTGGATTTTTCTAAGTCTGGGTGATCAGCATGATATTATAAGATTAGGTAATGCAAAGATATCATGATGATGCTCGCGATACAAAGGACCACTCGACGGGGGAACTTACCCTGACTGAAAGCCGATATCATCATGATATTCAAACCTCAGGATATTATCGGGGGGGCATTCAAATATGATGATGATGATGATCATCATGCAACCAAAACCGAGTTATAAAATATGACCCTCCTAAAAGAAATCATGATGCTGACGATGCGCCTAAGGCCATTTGACGGGTAAAAAGCACTACCACCTAAGATTGACGTCCGGATGTTGCGACTGCATGATTTTTATCGGGTGATAGACCAAGATCATGATGATCCTATCAACATGACTTAGGATATAAAAATAAATATGATGATCCTCCTGCGAATATCAGTTTTGACCAAAACTTTGACCGTGCATAACTTTCACATATGGAAAAATTTTCAAGTGAAGTAAAAGGCAAACCTGCATGGAATTTCAAGCTCTTTCTAAATATGAGGTCACATAAACAAAATATGAACTTAGACAAACAGACCTCATGATGATGACCTACCAAAAAATATATCATGATGATGATGCACCTGACCTTCACTTTTACCAGACCGCCAGAAAGCAGAAAAACACAAGCAGAAGCAAAAAGCAAGACATCAGCAGGGGTCCCCATTTTGCTAAGGAGCATAATGGGGCGTGTTGTGAACATCACAACAACTAGCAACCAAAACAAAACAATTAAATTCAGAGTGTTCAAGGAAACTAGATGAAATGAACTCATAACTTCCAACTATCTTTCTTGCAAATTACTATTCAGCCTGAGACTCAAGGTATTCAATAAAGATGCATGAATTTCCATTTTCAGTTTAGTTGTGTGCATGTGATTAATTATCCTCATCTTGAAGATCGGTTGAACAAACCAGTGACTGACATTAGCCTACGTAGGTGAGGATATTCCCTCATAGCCGACCGGATAAAGCCTTGCTGCCAGCGAGCATCTATAGCCCCGGCAAGGTTATCGTTACAATTCTCCTAAGTAGAGCCCCACTGCCAGCGAGCGTCCATAGCCCCGGTAGAGTTACTTAGATGGCTTAATCTAGATTTTCAGTATAATCCGCTTTATTTATTTATTTATTTATTTTTTTGTTTTCTAATTTTGAAAGATTTCATAAGATATAGCAATTTGTAACTTCATGATGATGCAAGGAGTGGACACTTGCTGAAATTAAGCTGAGAATTGTAATGGTAGCAAGGGTGACCTCTGATTTTTCACCTAATATCTACACTGGTAGGTTCAACAAACCTAAGGATTTTAGGTGTGTCATCGTGAGAAACCTGCTTCGAATTCTCAATCACATTTATTGAATACAAAACTTCAGAAGATGAACAACTCTCTACATTCATGACAGTGACAGGTTATGTGTAAATTGCAAATGGTTAACCTGAATATCCTAAATTTTATACTGTTTTGAATGGTTGCTAGTTTTGCTCCTTAATACTCTATAGTAAAATAAAGATCCCTGCTGAGGAGACAACAAACAAACCAAACAAATAGGCTGTACAAACAACACAACAAAAGAAAAGCTGTACAAACAGACACAAACAAAAAGTAAAAAACAGAAAAACAAACAGAAGACAAGCTATACAAACAACTAACCTAAAAAAGAAAACAGCAAAAGAAGAACACAAAAACAAAAACAACCACCCTACCAGACTATATACAAGCCTCTACAAGGCAAACTGAAACCCAGGAAAAAGACCCAAGAACACCCCTACTTGCATATTTCTTTAGATTGTGCAGGAGTAACAGGGTACTGGTTATGGTTCTCATTCTAGCAGATTTATCTTTGAATTCTGAAAAAAATTTTGATATTCTAGATTCATTGTGTTTATCAGAATAGCTCTTAATAACTAGTAACTGAGGCAGCTCATCAGGTTTATGATTAATCCATATGCATGTCCTATCTCTTGAATTTCCATAATCAAAATAGCATTTATCATTGTTTACTAAGGAAAGGAAAGAGACAACCTGATGTGCCTTTAGCTCTGTGGAACACACTTGTTTATTCATAGCTGGCTCTTCATTTAGCTCTGCATTTTCATTGCCCAGCTCTATGTCTAGTCCTTTTTCAAGTTGAAAGATGAATGACTCTAGATGTATCATTTCTTCATCTTCATCCAGCTTTGTTCCTTCATTCTGGATGTTCAGTTTATCCTCAAATTCAGCACACCTCTCAATGTTCTCATTAGTTTCCTGCACATCAGCACTTAAGTAAGTATCTTCATCATCATCTGATATACAGAATTTAATCATTTCTAAATCACTTGAGAGTAAAGGTGGGATGACATCTTTTGATTGACAGGAGTACTCCCCTGTTTTATTTTCAACATGGTGCTGGGGTGATGCCTGATTGTCTACAGCAGCTACATGATCCTCTGTATCCTCTTCTTTCAAGAATTGTTCATCAGATGACTCACAGTTATCATTCAGTGAAGAGTCTAATCTTATTGACCTGCAACAATCTTGATTTTGATCATTTAATTCAAAGAAGTCAGTTGTAACACTAGGATTTTCTTTATTTTCTATGACTTCACTAGTTTCTACAGTAGGGATCTTATCAGTTTTAATGCATTTTAATTCTGCCAATGCTTGTTTACATTTCTTTGCAAAATCATGTTCGTTAAAACTATTCAGGTCAGATCCAGAGGTTTCTTCTTGACAAATATTCCTTAGTAGTTCTATATATTTATCAAATGTATCAAGATGAACCTCACTTGCCTTTTCTATTTCATTAAATCCTTTTTGCTTATTATCTAGAAAAGGGACATGAGCTGTGATTTCTTCTCTACATTTTTTAGGATATTTATACTTTTCACTAACTTTAATCACAGCTGGATCCTGACGAAAAGACAGATTTTTTTTCTTACCATCACATGATTCCTGCCAAGAGATCTTACTATCCTTTATTTTTAGCATTGGTTCCATCTTTGTATCCTCTGCACCTTTAACGACCGGTGATGCTGCATCCTCCTGTCGCTCAATAATCTCCTCATTTTCCTGCCAACTTTCAGCCTTATACACGTCTGAGAGAGAGATTAGTCCTTTCAAATGTAAATCTAATCTTGTAAGGAAAGCTAGACAATTAAGCTCACCATGCTCTATGGACTTATGTATCCTACACCTTCCAAATAAACCATAGCTATATAGATTTTTAGGATAAAGCTGGTTATTCAAAGCTTTCTGTAATGAAGGAATATCAACTTGAAAATTATCCCTATATGAGTCCATTGAAAATGGGACCCACTTTCAACCCTTTTAGGCCTTTGAAATTTTATGAGATCTAACATATCTCAGAATATAACATTTAAAACTCAGAATTTTAACCCTAAACCAAATCAGGCCCTCCTTCTAGCGCCAGAAAACTGTTGATGACTGTTTTGATGCAATCATAACAATAAGTTAAAATTCACATAAAATGAACTGAAACTATACTTGAAAGACAAGAAGGAATCATTTGGTGATTCAACTAATCCCAAGTCTACAATGGTTCGGTTGGTCAAGTTCAGTTGGTCAATGTGAAGCTGTAATGTTCAAGGGGCCTTACGTAGTTTAGGTTTGTTCTGTGGTTTACTGGCCTAAGAATATGCAAAAAGATCATGAGATATGTCAATACTCTTCATTCCTTTGCATAAAGGTGCTACTGTGCTGCAAGTTTCAGATGGTTTTCTTGATTTATGCAGCTTCCTTCTTTATGTACTTATGAAAACTGTCTACTTAGACTCTGTTATGCATGCATCCTCAAATTTGAGACAATTTCCTTTGGATTTCTACGTTTTCTGCTAGATATTTCAGATGGGTTGGGAAAAGTTAGAAATATCTACTCTATACCTCATTTAATCTACCGAAGGATCTAATTGTTTCTGTTATGCACTATGTAAATACCACAGTAGTTTGATCAAATCCACAGTAAAAACCCTAAATGTAAGTCCTGAGCATTTTCACAAACATACATTTAAAATTGCAAGCTCTCAAAGAAGATATTTCAAAACACAAAGAAGAGCAGGAGAACACTCAGAAGATAGATGCAGAACTCCAAATTCTATTGTATTAGAAACGAATAGCCATACATGATTTACAATGTAAGAATGACTCTTAGTTTCATTGATCATACTACAGAGAACTTACAAGCTTTACAGATACAGTAAGGTAGCCAGACATTCCACGCGCACCTTACTGCAGACAAACAGGCGATCTCCTTCTTCTACTTCTAAACTATGCTAAGCTATCTTGCTGTGTTTTCCTAGAATCTCTGTTGTAGGCCCTAAAATCCCTGTTGTAAGGTATTACAGTGTAGAGAGGCACAATATAAAGACATCCTGATTGTCCTCACTACAGCAAAAAAAACTAACTGAACCCCTGGTTCAAACCCCTGGTTACAGCAATAAATACAGGTGAACCAGTTCTCAAAAATATCTCTGAGCAGTGTCAAATCTGGGCGAAATATTGCCCCTTCTGAGAAGTTCCGGCAGTTGGGCAATAACTTCTGTTTGTCTGTTGCATTAATGCCTCCAGCTGCAACTCTGTCTTTCACTTGAATGGCTTTGACTTTCGCACTTCATCCTTATCTTCTTGCTCCTGAGATCAGATCTTCCGCCTCCATGAGGTCACTGCGCTGACTTTCCAGCTGCTTCCTCAACTGCAAGCCTGCAAGACAAGACAAGCAATAAGTTTCACATTTATCACAAAAAACAGCAGGAAATTAAAATAAGCGTTTAAATCCAGGTGACTGCGCAAGATTGTGGAAATCGGATCAGAAATCCGCTCAAAACGCATCCAAAGTGCGTTCAGACTGCTCAAACTTCATCAGGTCAACTATCGCTGACTGAAAAAATGCCAGAGGCGCCAAAAAAAACACTTTAAAATGTCCACCGCCTCATTTCCCGCCCATCGGGATGATCATCGTTGTCGGCGCGTCAAAAAAATAGGTTGGTCGATATACTTCATCATCATGATATTCCGCTTCTGCATATTGGAGAAAAGAACAACAATATCATCATCATCATGCTGAAGAAGAATAGGAGGATATGAATATGATCATGTTGGCGAGGAAAGGAAGATGATGGTGACGTCATCATGATATTCGGGCTTCATTGAAATGCTAAGGATGACGTCATCGTCATATCCGGCTAAGATCAGGGGGCTAACTGTGATATCGGGTCACCCAAGGAGCATGATCAGGATGATGAACATAATATGATCCTTTTGCGGCCAAGGTAACCCTCTTGAAAGATCAGGATGATGAGGAGCATCATCATATATTTAGGGCTTTTGTCGAACTTGGAATAAGACGTCATCATCATATTTCGGCAAACGGATCGTGCTTGAAAAAATATCCTGTTTGAAGGAAAAAATGTGATGATGAGGATCATCAGGATATTAGCTTCTTTGAACATAGAATAAGACATCATCATCATAATTCACGAACCAGATCGTGTTTCGGAAAATATCCTGTTGAAGGGAAAAAATGATGATGATGTTGATGATCATCAGGATATTTGGTTCTTCGTTTACAGATCGGGATGACGTCATCATGATATTCGGAGCCTTTCGTTAAATTAGAACATGACGTCATCATGATATTTTGCCAACCGGATCATGCTTGGGAAAAATCCTGCCGAAGGGAAAATGTGATGATGATGATCATCAGGATACTTGCAAAAAGGTTGTATTTCATCGGCAGGAGGACTTTGCGAAATATCGGGCGAATAAACAAGATCATGATGATCTTGACAATATGACAGGATAAAAATATGATGATGACATCATCATCATATTTCGTTTTCGGAGCACAAGGATGAGTTGGTCATCATGATATTTGCGCTAGGGTGATATTGCAAAATATGATCATGCTGTTGAGGAATGCAATATCGACCACTTCTGAATAGATAGGGTGATCATCATGATATTTCGCTAACCGGAGATCAGGAGGATATGAAGATGATGATCCTCTTTGTCGAATTATCATGATGATGTCTCCATCACTTAGCGAATTTCAGCGAATATGACCTTCTTGTGAAAGATCAGGATGATGATCATGATGTTGCGAAAGGAGACCAGGAGGATACGAAGTCGTCGTCATCATAAATCGAACTTCAACAAATATCATGATGATGACCCTCCGATAGGATTATAATACGTGCACGCAAATATGCTGAAGGTGGATTTTTCTAAGTCTGGGTGATCAGCATGATATTATAAGATTAGGTAATGCAAAGATATCATGATGATGCTCGCGATACAAAGGACCACTTGACGGGGGAACATACCCTGACTGAAAGCCGATATCATCATGATATTCGAACCTCAGGATATTATCGAGGGGGCGTTCAAATATGATGATGATGATGATCATCATGCAACCAAAACCGAGTTATAAAATATGACCCTCCTAAAAGAAATCATGATGCTGACGATGCGCCTAAGGCCATTTGACGGGTAAAAAGCACTACCACCTAAGATTGACGTCCGGATGTTGCGACTGCATGATTTTTATCAGGTGATAGACCAAGATCATGATGATCCTGTCAACATGACTTAGGATATAAAAATAAATATGATGATCCTCCTGCGAATATCAGGTTTGACCAAAACTTTGACCGTGCATAACTTTCACATATGGAAAAATTTTCAAGTGAAGTAAAAGGCAAACCTGCATGGAATTTCAAGCTCTTTCTAAATATGAGGTCACAGAAACAAAATATGAACTTAGACAAACAGACCTCATGATGATGACCTACCAAAAAATATATCATGATGATGATGCACCTGACCTTCACTTTTACTAGACCGCCAGAAAGCAGAAAAACACAAGCAGAAGCAAAAAGCAAGACATCAGCAGGGGTCCCCATTTTGCTAAGGAGCATAATGGGGCGTGTTGTGAACATCACAACAGAACCTATTGATGACACACCAGTTCTGGATGATGAAAAGTAGTAGAAGAATGAGCAACAAATTGGATTAGATGACTTTGTTCCGGAAGAGGAAGCAACAAACAAGGAAGATGAAAAGATGACAGATGAAGCTGATGATATAGGAGGTATTCAAACTCCTGCAGATCAATCTTGCAAAGAAGATACAGAGATGAATGTTGAAGCCAATGATCAAATTGAAGATGATTCATTGAAGAATAAATAACATGAATTAGGAGAAAGTGAGAACCAAGAAGCAGAAAAGGCCAAGGAGAAAAATGAAAATGAAGAAGAGATTACAAAGGTTCATGGAGAGCCCAAGCAAGACAATCCAGTTGATAGTACCGATAAGGATCAAATAGTTACATGATCATTTTGGGCAAGAGACACTGCAGAAGTAGTGAAGGAAATTCTAGAAAGAGACAAACAAATTAAAGAAGATTAGGACACAATTCAAGGTCCAATAAATTTTGATACCTTATCTTTAGTGCAGAAGATAAAGTTGGCTTCTATAGCTCAAGCCAAAGCAAGAGAAGATATACTAAAGTCTCACATAGAAGACATTGAGCTACTTGGTTTGGCATTAGGGATCTTGGAAAAGATCATACCCACTTTTCAGAAGGACTGTTCAGTATCCCCCTCTGGACATTTAAAGAACTTGATAAACTCTGTAAGTACCCATTTTGAATCTCTTGAAAAGTTTGCAGAGGTCAAAGTTCAAAAGGAATTCAATGATAAAAGATTTGATGCTCTAAAATGGTTGACCGGTGTAGATAGAATGGTGTTGGATGCCAATGTAAAGAGTATTCAAAATGCTCTTACAGAAGGAGGAAATGTATATAAATTTTGCTTATCTTGTCCTAAAGTTATAGGGGATATTGAGGATAAAATAAAAGTGTCTAAGAAAAAACTATCTAGTGTATCCAAATCTTTTGATCCTATGAAAGGATCAGTGGCAAGCAAGGAGAGTTAGGCAATTAGCTTGATTGAAGATATAAAGAAATTGACAAAAGAAAAGGAGAGCATAGAGGCAAGGATGAGTGAGCTCAGTGGACTAATTTCCCCTAAAATGGAAGCAATGTTCAATGTCCTGACCAAACCCCACCCCAAGCTACAACTCAGTCAAGTGATCCCATTGATTTGTGGACGACAGAGTCACAAGCATTTCTTTTTAGTGGCCCCTTCTCAATTTTGAACACTATAAAGAAGAGCTGGGATAGTGAGCTGGCACAATTGAAGAACATTTTTGGTGATATACTTAAGTTTATTTAAATAGGACTTAAGTATTGTTTTTACTATGCGGCCTGGTATGTATAATTTTTGTGTAAATTTTGGTTTGCAAACCCCACCCTTTGCATGGATTGATGTCAAAGGGGGAGTGAAGAGCAGTGAAAAATGAGGAATCTAGTAAAGGGGGAGCATTGGAGAATAGTGAAAAACATAAGTGTACTTAGTAAGGGGGAGTTTGTTCCGACACTTAGTCATTTTTCACTAAATGTTGCCATCAATGCCAAAGGGGGAGATTGTTGGCAAGAGACACTGCTATGCATGATAGGTGTTGTCATTGATGGCAACTAAGTCTATCTCACACATCCGCATTACATAATTTGTTCATACCGGAAGTCAGAGTGAATATTTATCTAAGTCTAGGTAGTTAGAAATAGAGCATGCGACAGGGTCCGCTATCTTGGTCCGGATCTCTTTGGTGGTAAATTATAGTGTGCTACGGATCCGAGGAAGTGATAAGGATTGTCAAGACTATCTAAATCTAGAAATTTAGCCTCTGACAATAAAGGATTCAAAAGTTATAAGCATCTGAGTATTGGGTTCCAGTTAGTCAGTACAGTCAGAAGAAGAACATACCGACCTAGTATTTGATCTTGGTCCAGGTGAAGAAAAAGTGATTGTTAAGCAATTTGTGATAATCAGTGATATTGACTAACATGATTGATAATTTGAGAACACAAGTTTTTGGTCTGCATTATTGTTTGTGTATGGATTTAGCCAATAGAGCAGATCTCTTAATAAATGTTCTAAGTTTTCTTGAAGCTGACTACAGTTGATTGAATCTCTTGATGTGGATATATATATATAGCTGATGGATTTGATTGTTTTGATGAGTGTGTGAAGTGGTGATGGAGTAAGTGCGAAAAAAGTAGAAAGGAGTGCGAAGATAAAGATCTAAGCTTGGATTATGGCGTAAGAGTGAAACAAGGTAGAATAAGGATGAAGTGTGTAAGATCAGTGTTTTGTGCTTAACTGGAGCTAAACTTCTGCATTAATAGATGCTATTCATCAATTCAAACATTTTGTAATCATCTTGTAATCATTTCTATAGGTAGTGAGCCTCTTGGAGCAGTGAGCTCTAGGCAGTGTGCCCTAAAGGCATGTGCCTTCCCTATTTGTAATACTTTTAACAAAGTATAATTTCTTGTGGGTTAACCCCCACCATGGATTTTCCCTTATCCAGGTTTCCACATAATAATCCTGGTGTTATGTTTGTTGATTTTATTTCTGTTCATGTGTTATTGATTCATTCTTTCATGGTTATATCAGTCATTTATAAATAAGTAGTAAAGAAGTTTAAATTGTAGCAAAGGATAAAAGTTTTTGTGACAACTGATTCACTCCCCCTCTTAGTTGTCTGCCCTTATTTCAACACCCTTTGCTTTATGTTTTATTCTGTTGTTGACCGTTTATCCTAGGTTCCTGGTTGCTTAAGTCCTTCAGGTTGTGAATTAATCAGCCCCTCTTACCAAGGATTACTACTCATAGCCTATCGTATAATAAGGTTTAAGTCCTAAGTCTTGTAGGGCTCAGAACTGAAAGGAAGCTAGGTGTGTGGAAATTGCTTCCTACACTAATCTAATGAGGGGAGGAGAGTGCAAATTCAATTTTATCTTTACAATTACAAATTACATTAACCCACTAACAGAGATATTGCAGCAAACACATACACAAGAATGTAAGACAAGAGAAGAGAGACACAAGATATACGTGGGGAAAACCCTTATCAGGTGAAAAACCCCACACTCCAAAACACAGCTCAAATCTATTCCGTAAAAAATGAAGGTTACAATACATTTATAGAGCCAATACTCTTGTAGGAGTCTTCGACACTTGTATCTAGAGATGATCCAATAGCATAATAGTACATGTTAATCACATAATGAATCACCTCTCCAAAGCACCTCTTTATAAAGCAAATACAAGGCAAAAAATGGCTTCACATTGAGATGGGCGTCCAACATGGCCTCATGGTCCAAAACCCATGCCCATGGACACTTGTCCAACACTGTAGGATGTCCTTGACACTTGTCAAGTCACCCCATCCCAAGGAGGTCACCTATTTCCAAAATGGGCTATGACAGATGTTCTTACGACTCTTACAATTGTCATAGAATCTGTCATAGATGTCATAACTTACAGTTGTAAGAGAATCTATCATACACAGGCTATAAATAGCATATTCTCTTACATGTCATAGTCCACCTTAGGGTACCCAAAGATGCCTTTTTCAAAGATGCTTCTCGACACATGTCCATATCTGTCATAGGCTCTTCTATTTCTGACTCTTACATGCCATAACTTTGTCATAGGAATCTGTCATGACCGTTTCAGTCAATATTCCCTTACACACATTTAAGTATGCTAACACATGGAAAAATATTCCTACCACTAAGTGGGACACCTATCTCCTCTTGTCAGGACAAAATTACATGTGGTCATATGCCATGTAGGATGACACATCACCGTGCCAACTCCCACAATATGACAATATAGAATTTGCATCCAAATTATAGAATAGGCAATAAATAAATAAATACAATGAAATAATACAAGAAATTACCAAGGTTGAGACAAATTAATTCCCAACATTCTCCCACTTGTCAAACACCTTGTAAGAGCCAATAGAAATAATAGGATTTAATTGCTATAGGCCGAGAGGCCCATAGACTTCGAACACCATTTGAACTTCTTTGTGCCCACTGGCTTCATCAATGTGTCTACAACATTCTTCAAAGTATCTACCTTCTCCAAATTTACCTTCCCATCCTCTACCATGTCTCACATGAAGTGAAACTGTACATTAATATGCTTTGTTCTGGCATGGAAAGTTAGATTCTTCACAAGGCAAATCACACTCTGACTGTCACAACAAATCATAATCTGTCCTACATCAACACCAATATCTAAACACAATCTCTTAAGCCAAATGGCTTCCTTGCAAGCATGAGTTGCTGCAATGTACTCAGCTTCTATCATGGACAAAGCAACCATAGGTTGTGACTTACTCATCCAACTAATTGCACCACCAAACATAGTGAACACATAGGCACTGGTGGATCTCCTGCTATTAATGTCACTTGCCCAATCAAAATCCTCAAATCCATGAATATAAACTAAATGCGAAGGTCCTATAGTATTACAATGATAACATATGGAATACTCGGAAGTACCCCTCAAATATCTGAACACTTGCTTAACTACATCCCAATGTACCCGTCCAGGATTAGCCATAAATCAACTAAGGACTCCCACTACTTGGGTAATGTCTGGTCTTGTGCAGACCATGGCATACATCAAACTACCAATAGCACTAGCATAAGGTACTTTGCTCATGTCCTCCACCTCACTAGGAGATTTTGGACAATCATTAACAAACAACTTTGTCCCCAATGAAATAGGAACACACAATTGTCTACAATCTGCCATGCTGAACCTATCCAACATGGTCTTCACATACTTACTCTGGCTTAACCAAAGTTTTCTATTAGCTCTGTCTCTTCTGATTTCCATTCCCAAAATGTACCTGGTTACCCCTAGATTTTTATCTCAAACTATGTTGACAACTGAGACTTCAAATCAAAAATCATATTCTTACCATTCCTAATCAACAACATATCGTCAACATACAATGCAATAATGAGAATGCGAACATTGTCAAATTTGTAATACACACAATGATCTAATTTCAATCTCAGATATTCAATTAACAACACAAAGGCATCAAACTTCAAGTACCACATCCTAGGATACTGCTTCAAACCATACAAAGACTTCTTTAACTTGCAAACCAAATTTTCTTTACCTTTCTCTATGTAATGCTCTAGATGTCACATGTAAATCTCTTCCTCCAAATCACCATGAAGGATAGTTATCTTCACATCCATCTGTTCTACATCTAAGTCATAACCAACTACAAGAGATAATAGGAATCGAATGGATGTCAGCTTTGTAACAGGAGAGAAAATTTCACCATAATCAATTCCCTCCACTTGTGAGTACCCCTTCGCAACCAATCTAGGCTTGTACTTTTCAACACTGCCATCTGCACTGAATTTCTTCTTGAACACCCATTTGCATCCAACGGGTTTCCATTCTTCAGGCAAAGGCACCAAGTCCCATGTTTTATTCTTTTCCAAAGAAGCCATCTCATCTTCCATGGCCTCCTTCCAGGAACCTGCATCTTTCATGCCCATAGCCTCTTTCACAGTTCTAGGCTCATCAGTGTTAGTAAGTAAAGTAAAAGTACAACTAGAATCAAGTAATGAATAACCAAACCTATCAGGTTTCTTTTTTGTTTGTGTAGACCTCCTCAATGGCTGAGGTTGAGGTTCTGCTTCTTCTTCTGAGCTTTCAGAGCTGCTAGAGCTCTCCTCATCATCAGGTCTCACAGTGTCAGTTTGTTCAGCCGTCTCAGGGGTAGAAGGAAACTGAACCGCATCCTCTTTCTTTTCTATCTGTTTTGGCTGTAGAACAATGGAAGACGCTGTTACCTCTCTGAAGATAACACTTCTGCTATACAACACTTTTCAGTCATAGGATCCCAAAGCTTGTATCCTTTTACACCGACACCATAGCCAATGAAAATACACTTAACAACCTTTTTCTCCAATTTAGATCGTTTCTCCCTAGGCACATATGCATATGCCTCACAACCAAAACCACGAAGATGTCTAACTGAAGGCTTCTTACCAGACCATGCCTCCATAGGTGTCTTACCAACAAGAGCTGATGTAGGGGATCTATTTACCAGGTAGCAAGCAGTGGCAACAACTTTAGCCCAAAACTTTTGTTTGAGGCTTGCTCCACTAAGCATACTCCTAGCCTTCTCCATCAGTGTCCTATTCATCCTCTCTGCAACTCCATTTTGTTGCGGGGTGTATGGAGTTGTCTTATGTCTTTCAATCTCTTTCTCTTTGTAGAACTTATCAAACTCTGCAAAACAAAACTCACCATTGTTGTCAGTTCTCAAACACTTAATCTTTTTAGTAGTCTAATTTTCAGCAAAGGCTTTAATCTCCTTAAACTGACTAAAGACTTCAGTCTTGCTTCTGATAAAATAAAACCATGTCCTTCTACTATAATCATCTATGAAAGATACAAAATATACAGATTTTTAAATCAAAGGAACATTAATAGGACCAAACACATCAGAATGAATAAGATCTAATACACCATAAGACTTGTGAGAACTAGAGTAAAACTGAACACGATTTTGCTTTCCATATACACAATGTTCGCAAAAGTCAAACTCAAGATTACAATCATTTAACCCCTCAATGATGTTTTTATTTTTCAGGGTTCTAAGACCCTTCTCACCAATGTGTCCATATCTCAAATGCCATAACATAGTCTTTTTGAAAGGAAGGTAGGTGTGCAGAAATCACTTCCTACACTAATCTAATGAGGGAAGGAGAGTGCAAATTCAATTTTATCCTTACTATTACAGCAATGTTAAACCCACTAATAGAGATAACAAAGATATTACAGAAAACACATTAACAAGAAAGTGAGACAGAAGAAGAGAGACACAAGATATAGTGGGGAAAACCCTTATCAGGTGAAAAACCCCACACTCCAAAACCTGCATAATATATTAACAAAACTGAAATGATTCACAATACACTTGCAATGCAAGCTCTCAAGAGTCTTTGACACTCATATCTGGAGACAAACTGGCAGCATAACAGTACCCATCAAACTTGTAATACATCTCCTCCTCCAAGCACCTGTTTATATAGAAAATACAAGGCAAAATTGCCTCTATCTTGGAATGGGCATCCAAATTGGACTCATGGCCCAAAACCCACACCTATGGACACTTGGTCAACATTGTAAGATGCTTTTGACACTTCTCCACACACCCCATCCCAAAGAGGTCACCTATTTCTAAAATGGGCTATGACAGATGCTCTTACGACTCTTACGACTATCATAGAATCTGTCATAGTAGTTACAACTTACAGTTGTAAGAGAATCTGCCATACACAGGCTATAAATAGCATATTCTCTTAGAACATATCATAGTCCACCTTAGGGAACCCAAAGATGCCTTTTTCAAAGATGCTCTTCGACACATGTCTTCACCTGTCATATAATCTCCTATTTCTGACTCTTACATGTCATAACTTCATCATAGGAATTTGTCATGACCGTTATGGTCAATATTCCCTTACACAACATTCAAGATGTTGACACATGGTAAAATATTCCTACCACAAAGTGGGATGCCTATCTCCTCATGTGAGGACAAAATTACAAGTTCTCATCTTCCATGTAGGATGACACATCATCGTGCCACATCCCACAAGATGACAATATGAATTTACAATTTAATTTACAACATAGGCAATAAATAAATAAATACAATGAAAATGATACAAGGAATTACCAAGGTTGAGACACCTTAATTCCCAATGTGAGGGGGAGAATGAGGTTAGTCTAATTAATGAAAACAAATAAACCCAAACACCAATAAAAGTTGAAAGCAAAGAAGATTGAAACCAAAACAAGTAAGAATACTTACAATCCCATTTACCTATCATTTTCTATTGTTTGCCTATCTTTCTTTGATCTTGATTGTGAAGCCCTCAGAAGCTTTCCTTACTTGCTCGCTTGTTGAAGATGACAAAGGAAGAATGACTCTTGATATGTGTTGTGTTGAATGTGAGCTTCAACACATGATAATGAAGGACACTTGAAATAGAATGAATAAAATAAGAAGAGAAATTTTGGTATAGTTATTTTGCCAAATGAAGTGCCTCTCTAATGGCTTAGAAGAGGGTTTTATTTATAGATTTTCAGAAAATGGAATGGAGGGTGAGGATCAATAGATGAGATCAATGGCTAGGAATAAAAGTGAATCTTTTATTCATAGTGGATGAATTAAAAATTCTTTATTTGAGAATAGTGAATTATGACAATTGAATTAAATATTCAATTGTTGAAGGCTAGTGGGGAACATTGAATTAAATATTCAAACGGTGAAGGCTAGTGGGGAACATTGAATAAAATATTCAATTGGTGAAGGCTAGTGGGGAACATTCAATAAAATATTCAAAGGGTGAAGGCTAGTGGAGAACATTGAATAAAATATTCAATTGGTGAAGCCTAGTGGGGAACATTGAATTAAATATTCAATTTGTGAAGGATAATTGATCTAAAGATTTATTCTGAATAATAGAGGATATTGGATAATTAAATATTAAGAATATTTAATTACATGTGCAACATGGTGAGGTGGAAGAGATGAGGTGGATTGATGAGGTGGATTTTAGGACTTGAGACATTAGAAGAAATTAGGGATTTTAATTAAATAAAACCATTTTATTTAATTATGGGATAATGAGCCAATTAAATAGATTTATAATATTTATTTAATTCACAGAAGAAAATAGGAATTAAGATAAATATTAAAATATTTACTTAATTCAACCCAAGCCAATCTTAGGTGTATACATTTTGCCCCTCTTTGGAGCAATGTGTTTTATCATGTTGTTTCAAAAAATAGGAATAGTCTGATGTTGATACATGCCCCAGTTTGCCCCTGGTACAGGTTACGGTGATAGGATGCCCCCTCAGAAGATTGGATGGGGAGAAGGCGGAAGGTGTGAGACAGACAATCTCACGAAGAGGAAGGTGAAGACGGGTTAGGCTGGAGAAAAATGGGCTATGGTTCAGAGAAATAGACATTGGAAGCTGTCATAGGGTCATACAGTTAGATATGTACCACTTACTATATATAGGAGCTGGGTCCACAAGTATGATTCATTTGTACACTGGTCCATAGTTGATTTGTCCTCTGGAGAGCTTAGGAGAGCATGGCGGCCAGAGAGGTGGATATTCCACGCAAGCAGCATCGGTTCGAGCGGATTCGACGGTTCGATCGGCTAGCAGAGGCAGGACCCCTGGTATGTAGTTCTTCAAAACTTGTCGAAAGTCAATTTTTATGCATATTAATGGCTAGGAAAACCATCTAGGGCAAATGCACAATAAGCCTTTTTTTGCACATATGCGCACTAAAATGGCACATATGTTGCAAAATTGCACATTTACACCACTAAATGGCGCATATGATTGTTTTACGCATGTGTTCCCTGAATGTGCACATTTGTTTGTTTTGCACATTTGAGCATTGAAGTGGCGCATTCGTTCCGAAGTTGCACATATGTGCTATGAATTGGTGCATATGTTTGTGTTGCGCATGCGATCTATGGAATGGCGCATATGTTGCGAAGTTGTGCATTTTCTATAATAGGTTGTGCATGTGCCAAAATGGCACATACACGTCAGGGAGTGGCACATTCATGGTGAAGTTGCGCTTTTGGTATGAAATGGCGCATTTGCCACCTAGATTGGCGCATTTGCACTTTAGGTAAATTAGTTGACTGAACAAAATTAACCCAATTGGCATCTTGATCGATGCATCAATTGATTAGCGATCTCTGAGATTGCTGAGAATCTAGTCGAGAGATGATATGCTATTTTGATTAATTTGATATGTTGAGCCAATGATAGGGAAATGATACATTTGCCACCGGGATTGGTGCATTTGCACTTTTAGGAAAATCAGTTGACTAAACAAAATTAATCCAATTGGCATCCTGATCGATGCGTCAATTGATTAGCGATCTCCAAGATTGCTAAGAATCTAGTCAAGAGATGATATGATGTTTTGATTAATTTGATATGTTGAGCCAATGATAGGATAGCTTGATTGCTTGGAGTAGGTTTTTGATATGGATTTGGATTTCACTGACGGTATGCGTTTCTTGGTTGCAGGAGGATATTTAGGATGTTTTGACATCACGAGAGTTGTTCCTGTTGCCATTATTGCAGTAGTATATGCTAGCTGAGATGGAGCGGGAGGCTCTAGGTGCTATGGGTTTGTATCATGTGCTCTCCATGCCTGAGGTTCGCATGAACCGGGCGATGGTGACTGTAGCCGTGGAGCGATTTCATAGTGAGGATGGGGCCTTCCATCTTCCGACGGGAGAGATGGTCATTACTTTGGAGGATGTTTATCAGATTTTGCACCTCCCTATTCAGGGAGAGTTAGTTGAGTATGAGTCACAGCGTGGCGCTAGGCTGGAGGAGTGCAGGCGGGTTTTTGATGATCCCGAGTTGGTAGGGGAGGAGATCTCGTGACAGGACATGCATGACTATTATGACTACTTCCCAGGCATAGTGGCTAGACTAATTGGTGGCGCAGTATGCCCTGATAGGAGAGTGCATGGCTTCCCCATTGGCTGGGGATGGGTGCTGGAGAGTATGATCACTGACGGGACACAGTATGCATGGGGTGTGTGCATGCTTTCACACCTATACAGAGACATGCATCAGGCAGTGTACCATCGAGGCTCTGGTTTAGCCACAGGCGGGTCTCTCTTATAGTCTTGGTTGTGGGAGCACATTGCTATCACACGGCCGATCTGCGTATTTTAGAGGCAGAGGGGTGAGCCCTATAATTATGGCCATGTAGGTGTGATTTCCCAGCACAGGCTAGGGAGGCTTGAGTGCTAGAAGCATGCCTTTGATGGAGTGGATACAGTGGTCTGGCAGCCATACATTAACTGTGAGGTATGGGATGACGAGGTGGATGAGCTACCTTATTGCTTCCAGACGAGATGGCTTATCAGCAGGACTCGGTATATTTTAGAGCGACAGATTGTCAGCTGAGTTCAGAGACAATTTGGCCATGTTCAAGGCAGACCACAGGGTGAGGCACGCTTTTCCAAGACATACGTCAAGTGGTATAGGTGGGGTCTGATGGCTTCCTATGAGGAGGCATTGGCTGATTTTCAGCAGATTCCTTATGCAGCCTGGCCCCTAAGGAGAGACATAGTGGACACTGGCATGACGCCAGACTATGAGGAGTGGTTTGCAGCACATCCATTTCCTTGCTACTCAGGTCCAGGAGAGGTAGCTCCTCATATAGATGAGGGCGACTCAGACGGAGGGGGTGGAGCTGATACGGGGAGGGGTGGATGGCGGAGGAGGAGGAGAGATTAGGGAGATGATGGGAGGCAGAGAGTTGGAGAGGGGCTCATGGGGCAGTAGGCAGTGGGACAAGCATAGGTCCAGGTGCCAATGCAGCTAGAGATAGCATAGAGACAGATGCCGCCTCCTCAGCAGGTGGTACAGCCGACACAGGGATAGGTGCCAATGCAGCAGGTGGCATAGGCCGAGCAAGCTCCACAGCCTAATGTGCAGTAGCAGGTTTTGGTTTCTCTACAGACCCAGCTTAGGCAGCTGAGGGCTCATTTGAGAGCTGTAGAGTCATGCAGAGAGTCAGATGTGACTCGGATATCAGAGTTGAGCTGGGAGAGAGATGCAACCTTAGCTAGCATGTGGGCTATGAGGTCAGAGCGGGATGCAGCCATGATGGCCATGGGTACTGATGGGACCTCTAGTTTCTTGGTGGCACAAGTACAACAGTCACACGCTCAGGTAGCGCAGTTGCAGAGTGATTTGACTAGAGCTCAGGCAAAGACTCAGTATTATCGGGGCTTATATCACGATGCTGTGCCAGCAAGTCAGAGAGCCTCAAGCTTCCGGAGCTAGTCAGAGGTAGCGCAAAGACCAGGTGGGTCTTGGTCTATGGGCTCAGTGAGGGGTCCACCACCGTCAAGGGTGGATAGAGGAGAGGCTAGTGTCAGGAGCAGTGTTCCTCAATGGCACAGTTAGTCGGAGCCAGACACCCATATTTGACATGTATTGCGGCACCTTTTTGATGATGGCTGAGATAGCCGATAGATGTATTTTTATTCTGAGACATGTATCACCATTTTTTTGTATACACTTATGACATGACTCTGGGATTGGACAGAGTTTGTGATATTTTGTACATTTGGACATGTGTTGGATGTTTATATGATGATCTACCTATTTGATGGTCTACATGTATGTGTTCTTACATTTTATATGCTATGGATACAATTTGATTTTATGACGTGTTTGCATATGTTATGCATACTAGATGGATGTTTAGAATGCTTTTGAGTTATGCAAATGCTAATGTGTATGGATATGGTTATGTAGTTCGAGATGTATGTGATCTATGTTTTTGATTTTCTTTTGATATGATGTATGGATGCACAATGTATATGGATGATCTAAAAATGTATGGAAATTGATCTCGTGGATTTATTATATATGCAAATGATGTAATCATGCAAATGACTATCTCATGTGATGTGATATGCAACTTATATGCTATGTGTTTGATATGTCCAGATGTACTCAATCGACACAGAGATGATATAGACGAGTGGAATAGAAGAAGACATGGAGAAATACTAACTTTCATTTGGATATACTGCAGGGTTTGCGTTATTGTGTGTATGATATGGAGTTGCTGGATATGAGATGGATGCGGATACGGATTTGTCATCTTTGCAAGTTTTTCGCTTTCATCATCGGGTACTTTTTGGTATTTTTTATTTTTTGAAATGTGGTAAGAGAATACAAGCATCTAGGTATAGTTAGACCTAGATGTCCTAAGTATCCCTTACCTAGATTTTGATATAGCAAGTTGATACAAGCATCTAGCGAAACTTGAATCTAGATGACCTAAGCACTTGCGTTTTAATAGACAAGGATTGCCCCTTTTCATGTTTAGACCTCAGAGTCCTTGATGATCTTTTACCAATCACGTCTTTAGACATAAGTCATCACATTACTAAAGTTTAATCCACAAGCAGCAGACAAAGAAAACAATTATGCCCCCATCATAGCATCTCTAGCTTTTGGCATCCTTGAGTAGCATAGAAAGGCATGATAGCAAAAATTCAAGACCTTGTAAATTGACCTATTGACAAAACATTCTTGCATTAGATGTGTCTTTTGCCATAATTGATATAGAATTATTTTGAGTGTTTTGATATGGTGCTCTGCTTTGTTTTTGTTTTGGACAGGTTGATGTTATGCATCGAGAACTTTGTTCTAGGTGTCTAGTGAAAGTATCGCAATCCTTTATTGGTATCTCTTTTCAGAACGATGGCATTCAAGAACCCAAATCCATAACTAGGTCAAGGAGTTGCCCCCAGTTTAGACCAAGATTGACTTATTATGGGTGAGATGACAACAGATGTGGAGAGACAGACCCTAAGGGACTGACCTAGTGCCTCGGGGGCTCATTGCTAAATGGCCTTGCCTACGTGATGACGCAGAGGCAACGTAGTTTGGGGTGAACCCTAGTGGACCTAAGACCTAGGTGATGGTGGATCTACAGAAGTGGTATGGACTTGGATAGAAAGACCAGATATGGGACTGACGGGACAGCAGAGCCTTGGGGGCGCATGGATAATGGCCTTGCCTACGTGATAGCTCAGAGGCGACGTAGTTTGGGATTGGGACCATGGATGGACTAGAGGATAGATGACAAGATATGAGATGGACAGGGAAGCAGAGCCTCGGGGGCGCATGGGTAATGGCCTTGCCTACGTGATAGCTTAGAGGTGACGTAGTTCGGGATGGTTCAAAGGACTGGTTTGGTGTGATGGAGACAAGAGTCAAAAAAAGTCGGTCATAGATGGAGGGAGTGGTTTATCGCAGATAGCACCTATTTACCAGGTTTTCACCACTTACTTTTATTTGCACACGTAGCCAAAAGTACACATGATGCCTGTTTGCCAGGTTTTCATCATGGTACCTATCCTTTTGTTATTTTTCTATTTTTTTTATTTTTTTGTTCTGTTTTTTTATCACTTTTTCTTTTTATTTTTATTTTTTAGGACTCCCTTACATCGGGGTTTTCAGGTATAGAATTTGTGAAGATGCATGCTATTGATAGGATCATCAAAGAGTTCATCTTCAGATATGGCCAATTGATATGCCCCCGATCCATAAGCCATGATGATGACATAAGGACCTAACCAGTTGGGTTCGAACTTTCCTTTCTTTTCCCTATCTGGCTGATTTTTGGGGTTCTCTCTGAGGACTAGATCACCAACTTGGAAGACCTGGGGCTTTACCTTATGATTGTAGCTTCTGGACATTCTTTGCTGATATGCTTTCAGGTGATTAAAGGCCTGTTGCCTTCTTTCTTCCAACAGTTCTAACTCTTGCAGTCTAGTTACTCTGTATTCTTCATTGGAGATGAGGCCTCTTAACGAAACTCACAAAGATGGGATCTCAACTTCAATGGGCAAGATGGCTTCAGCTCCATAGACCAGGGAGTATGGTGTTGCACCTGTGGGTGTGCAGATGCTTGTGCAGTAGGCCCACAGTGCGGGATTTAGTTGAACGTGCCAATCACGGCCGGCATCATTGATAGTCTTTTTCTAGATTTTTAATATGGTTTTATTTGATGCCTCCACCTGACCATTGCCTTGGGGGTAATACGGGGTGGAAAAGTGGTGTTGGATGCGGAATTTGTCACATAGTTCCCTGACATCCTGATTTTTGAAGGGTCGTCCATTATCCGTGATAATGGACGAAGGGATACCATAGCAACAAATGATATAGTTTAAGATGAATGAGGCAATTTGTTTGCTGGTGATGTTGGCTAAGGGCATAGCTTCAATCCACTTTGTGAAGTACTCAGTGGTAGTGATTATGAACTTGTGTCCGCTGGATGAAGGGGGGTGAATCTTGCTCGCTAAGTTGAGTCCCCATTGACAGAAAGGCCATGGAGTTGTCAATGGTTGTAGCTCTTGCGCTGGCGCATGTATCAGGTTCCCATGGATTTAGCACTTTTTGCATTTGTTTACAAACTAATAGGAGTCTTGTTCCATTGTTGGCTAGTAGTACCCCGTGCGTATGAGTTTCTTGGCTAGGGTAGGGCCACTAGAGTGGGCCTTGCATATTCCATTGTGTATTTCGCTTAGAGCAGTTTGATATTACTCTCTATCTAGACACCTAAGGGGAGTACCATCGAGACCTCGGCCATACAGGGTGTTAGCAACAATGGCATACCGGGATGCCTGCCGGATGAAGGTTCTTTTTTGGTTATGGGAGAGGTCGGGTGGGAGTGTATTCTCTTTTAGATAGGCAAATATTTTACCATAGAGAGGGGAATCAGTTCCTACAATGTGGCATATGATATGGGAATCTGGAGTGTCATAAGCAGGACAGGAGATTGGCTCTACTAAGAACTCATATCATGTTGGATTGCCTAGAATGTTAAGCAGAGATGCAATTGTAGCCATGGCATCTGCAGCTTTATTCTCGATCCTTGGTATCTGTTCAAATGATATCTTGACGAAATACTCCTTAAAGTCATCTACCATGCGTTTATAAGGAATCAATTTCTCATCCTTCATTTGGTAGTCATCATTTACTTGGTTGATGACCAGTTGTGAGTCACCATAGACTTGAAGCTCCTTGATGTTCCACTCAACTGCTAGCTTGATACCGATGACTAGAGCCTCGTATTCTACTACATTGTTAGTGCAAGGGAACATTAATCTGTATGACTTTGGAATAGTGTCACCATTAGGTGTGATAAAAAAGATACATGCCCCCGATCCATGCTAAGTGTAGGAGCCATCAAAGTGCATTGTCCAGTTTGCTATGTTGATGTGGAAGATAGACTCATCTAGAAATTCAAAGCTCGGGGGGTTATCATCTGTTAAAGGTGCCTCTGCTAGTTGATCTACAAGCACTTGTCCTTTTATCACTTTTCTATCCACATATTCTATGTCGAACTCACTGATAAGCATGACCCATTTTGATAATCTACCTGTTAAGGCAACCTTGTTGAGTAAGTATTTCAGTGGGTCAATCTTTGCCACCAGTTTAACAGAGTGTGACAGCATGTAATGTCTCCATTTTTGCAAGGCAAATACAACAGCTAGACATGCTCTTTCTATTGGTGTGTATTGCAACTCGTATCCGATAAGTGTTCGACTAATGTAGTAGATAGCCTGTTCTTTTCCATCATAGTTCTGTTGAGCAAGGAGAGCTCCCAGAGCCGTTGGTGTAGCTGAGATATATAGCAATAGAGGCCTGCCCTGAATTGGTGGCATTAATACTAGTGGCTTCATTAGGTATTCCTTTAGTTGTTGAAAAGCTTGCTCGCAAGACTCGTTCCATTTGAAGGATACATTTTTGTGTAGCAGATGAGAGAATGGGTGGCACTTATCTACCAGTTGGGAAATGAACCGTCTAATAGACTGTAGTTTGTCCTGTAGGGATCTCAATTGAGTCAAATTTTTAGGAGGTGGCATCTCCATTATGGCCTTCACCTTAGAGGGATCAACTTCGATACCATTTGCAGATACTATGTAGCCCAGTAGTTTTCCTGATGTAACCCCAAACACACACTTTTTTGAATTAAGTCACACATTGAACTGTTCCAGTCTGTTAAAGATCTTGTCTAGTACTGCTAGGTGCCCTTCTCTTGTGAGAGACTTTGCTAGAATGTCATCGACGTAGTCTTCCATTATAGTATGCATCATATCATGAAAGTTCATTGTCATGGCTCTCTGATATGTTGCCCCAGCATTTTTCAGACTGAATGGCATGACGCACCAACAGTAGGTGCCCCAAGGACATGTAAATGTAGTTTTGTGCTGGTCTTCTGGTGCAATCTTTATCTAGTTATATCCTGAGAAACCATCCATAAGTGAAAGCATGGTATGCCCTATTGTGAGATCTACAATCATGTCAATGTTGGGCTAGTGGAAGTCATCCTTCGGACAAGCCTTGTTTAGGTCCCTAAAGTCACAATAGATTCTGACCCTACCATCTGGTTTGGCCACCAGTATGATATTTGAAACCCATTCAGGATAATCTATGGGCTTGATAAACCCGACATCTAGTAGTTTCTTCAGTTCTTCCTTCACCATGAGAGCCACATGCGGATGCATCTTTCTGAGCTTTTGTTTAATAGGCTTAGCTCCTAGAGCTAAAGATAAGTGATGCATGATGAGATTTGGATCAAGCCCTGGTATGTTGGCGTATGTCCATGCAAAGTTGATCTGTTTTCTTTTGAAGAAATCTGTAAATGCTTGTTTTTCATGTTCTGTTAGAGCCTTTGCCATGTGGACCATTCTGGGATTATCACTTGTGTTGACATTGATTGCTTCTGCCGATTCTATCAAGATTGACGATCTTTCCTAATGTGTTAGATTGGGAAGAGGGTCAAGCCTTCCATCCTTCGGCACCTCAGAGAGGTTTTCACCATTGGATATGTCTTTATTTTTACTTTTTTGATGATCTAACACTGCCGTGGAGCAGTTTTCACCATTAGATCGTTCTTTTATTTTGATGTTTTTATGACTGAAAGGCTTGGTGCTCTCTCCAAAATAGGCCTTCTTGTTGAGTTCAATAGCATAGCTAGATCTGTGGTCACCTACAGGTATGTGATCTCTAAGCTCAAGGTAATCGATGATTGCATCATCATTTTTGAAGGTGTCTAGTTCAGGGGTGGTACCTTCGAGGTCCCAGTCGATAAGTTCAGGGTGCACTAATGGTAAGAGACCATTAGGTTGGTCTGGTTCAATGGTGTTGATGGTTAGGATAGAGTTATTAAAAGAGCAGGCAAAATCTGTGATGGTACTCTCTATTAGTGGGTCCATAAAGGGGGCAAATATTTCGTCCTCATGATTTTCACTATTGATGTTATGCGGGTTAGACTCTAATGGCCTAGCTCTTGGACCTTGTCCCTCGTTGGCATGGGTTGGGTCATACTCATGGACAATGTCAATATCCTTCTCATCACAAGACATCTTAGAGAGGCTATCCCATTCATACTCATTAGAATCAGTTTCGCTCCCCAGTTGCATTCGTTGAATTTGTTCAACCAGATTACTAGTAGAGGTTCCTGGTTGTGTGCCTTTGTTCTTATTGGTTTTGTTTTTTTCTTGGTGCTCCAGTGTAGCCTAGCCCTGTAGTGTCTCAGGTTGTTAAGGTATGAGGTTGGATGGGTTCAGTGATGCCATCCTTTCTTGATCCAAGTGGACCGTGTCCTTCATATCCCATTTTCTGTAGTATTTGGTAGCCTTGCCCATACTGTTCTATTGGTATAGTGGGATGGTCATGTTGCATTGAGGAGCTAGCTTCATCTTTGTATAGCCATTGTAGGACATCTTTTTCATCACTTTCATCTTCTAGGCTTCCCCATTTCACAAATGGTCCTTTGGTTGGCTTATCTGCTGTGGGTGTTTTTAAGATAGGTCTCCCATAGGATCGAGGAGATAGGGGAAGTTGTGCCAAGCAGAGGTACTGAGACATCGTGTACTCACCCAAGCCTTTATCTTTGAGTTGGAGTTTAGGTGGAGGTGCCCTTGAAGAAGAAGCAAGTGCAGCTAGGTCAACACAAGATGACGAGGATGCAGAAGCACGGTTGTTAGGGATTATGACTTCTAGTTTGGGCTGAATGGAGTTGCAGTATTGATAGGGGCTAGGGTCACCTGGGATGGTGATCTCTTGACCTTCATGTGAGAATTTGATACATTGATGGTATGTGGAAGGCACTGCTCTCAAAGCGTGTATCCATGGCCGTCCCAGAAGAATGTTGTATGCTAATTCCATGTCAAGGACTTGACAAGCCACATCTTTCACTACGGGGCCCACTCTGATTGATAGGGTAACAATTCCTTTAGACATTCTTTCTTCCTCATCATAGGCTTTTATGGTGATTTTTCTTTTCAGATCTATAGCCTTCTCTGAAAACCCCAATGTAAGGATTAGCTTCAATGTGCAGATATTCAAACCAGCCCCTCCATCAATTAGGACTCTTTTGATCTTATGCTTGTGTATGAAAGCTTCAATGTGAAGGGAGGCGTTATGGGGTTGGTTGATAGACATATCATCCTTCTCAGTGAATGATAGGGAGTGCGGTGAGGTGATTTGACTGACCATAGTTTGGAATTGCTCTTCAGCTAGGTTCGTGGGAACGGAGGCTTAAGCTAAGGCTTTGTCAAGTATGGACCTATGAGAAGGAGATAGACGTAGAAGTTCTAACATGGAGATGTGTGCAAGTGTTTTGTGGAGTTGATCCATGATACTGTATTGACTAGATGGAGGAGTGGCAGCTCCTCTAAGGGTGACTCTGTTACTATGGGTAGTAACATTGCAGTCTGGATCCTTGTTGATAGTGATCACATTAATGTGTGAGTCACTTTCATAGATATGGTTAACAACATAGTCGTATCCAATAGTCATGTAATTTGCATTGTTAGAGCCACGGTTATTTCTGTTGGAAGGACCTCCTTGCTTGTAGTTAGGAAGAGGATCCTTGAATGCCTAATGATCGTTGTTTGAGGTATGTCCCTTAGCAGATATCTTGTTTTGCTCTATTAATTCTTGGATTACATGCTTGATTGCAATACAATCATTTGTCTTGTGCCCCCTGTTTCGATGGTATTTGCAGAAATCATTATCATTCCACTAGTAGGGTTTGACCTTTGGCTCGTACCCCCGCGCTGAGGGAAGTGTTATGAGATTGTTGGCAATCACCTTCCGTAGAGCAGTTTCTAGTGATTCATCAAAAGGCGTGAATGTTCTTTTCAGCCGAAACTTGGTGAACCTAGATTGAGTATTTGTTGGTTTGTTTTGTGTGGAGTTGTTTTGGGGTGTTGATAGATTGAAAATTGGTTGCTTAGGTGCCACATTTTTGGCATCGACTACCCTGTCATTCACAACATTCTTGTTTTTTGTCCAGAATCTAGGTTTGTCATTGTTAGTGTTGGTATTGGGAGAGTCTTTATAGAGCTTTATTTGACCTTTTGTGAGTAGGACTTTCTCTATGATGAGGCCCACCTCAATGACCTTGCTAAATGAAGTAGGACATTGGATTTGAACTTGGTAGCTTAGGTCCGTTTGTAGGTTGTGAACAAACATTTCTAGCATTTGTCTCTCTGGCATTTGGTGAGGGTACTTGCTTGCTAGTTGTCTCCATCTCTATAAGAAGGTGGCGAAAGATTCTCCCCCTTTCTATTTGGTGTTACAGAGGTCCAATATTGAGATGTCGTGCTCAATATTGTATGAGAAGTGGGTGACAAATTTGTTGACAAGTTCATTGAATGTTTTGATACCAGGTGGCAGTCTAGAGAACCAATCCATGGCTTGTCCTCCCAAACTCCATGGAAATAGTTGCATAAGGTAAGTGTCGTTATGTGTAACCTCTAGGAAAGCAGCATTGAACTCCCTGATATGATCTCTTGGATCGTCCTTCCCTCGATATTTATCGAATTTAGGCATTTCAAATCTTGAGGGGAAGGGAATCATGATTAAGGACCTATCAAAAGGATATGGTGAAATATCCTCTAGGGTGTATTTTTTAGTCGCTGTTCTCGTTTCCATGTCTAACAATCATTGTTGGAGAGTTTTGACTTTCTGGTTCATCAGACTTAAGGCATCCAAAGAGTCAATTGTTGCTTTGCTCTTATTCATGGGTACTTCACCCTGTCTACTCCCTTCGGGGATTCTCTTTTCGTCAGTTTCCCTTAGGGCCTCTACATCATAATCTTTGGGAAGTTTTACTCCTAGGCTTGCTAGGTGTAAGAAGAATTTTGTAGGGTCTTGTGCAAGTACTCCATTTATTAGGCGTTGAAATTTTGTGTCATGTTGCATTTTGAGGATCTCTTCCATAGAGGGTTCTTCGTCGCTATAATGACCGTAAAAAATACTTTTCTCTGCCATTTCTAACTGTTTTTGTTTTTGTAATCTTGTCAAGACCATGCAAGGTAGCGACGAGATGGGATGAGGTGAGTTTGGAAGATTTTAAGCAAGGTGCTAGGATGAAACAAGGTTTTAGCAAGGTTCCTCTTAGATCTAGATGGTGTCAAACAAGGTGGGTATACAAAAGTGATAGTCAAAAGCTAGGATGTTAGGAATCCATTTACTTGACGTTGACTAGCCTTTGCACAATCCACTAGTGGAGTTCCGATAGAGAAGGATAAGTAATCCTTGATACTTGGAGGCTCACTAGGTCTCGTTTGAGATTTGATTTTGATCTAGAAAAATTTGACTATAGCCTTGTTGGAAACTTTGGAAAAAGATTTGGTGAGATTTTGGAAGAACAAGCAGCTATGGTGCGGATAAGAAGGATAAATGGTTGATTTTGCAAGGTCTTTAACCATATTTTTAAAACTAGAGCCAGTTTGAACTGGTTTTTGAAAAGTATTGATCAAGTTTGCTCTTTGGAAGGTATAGTTTTTTTTCTTTCAGGTTTAAATGCACAAAATCAAAAGGTATATGCGCAACAGGTCGATTCAAATGCACAAAAAGTCAATTCAAATGCACAAAAATAGGGTTCAAATGTGCAATATTAGCAGATGCGCAAAAGGTCGATTCAAATGCCCAAAAAGTTGGTACAGATGCACAATTCTGGCTATTTTGCTTGTTTTCTCTAGATTTTAGAAATTTTGGATCATTTTCATGATTTTTCAGTGTTTTTGGTTTGAAAAATTTGGTGTTTCTACTGAGGTTGATATTCAATTATGGCAAAAGCATAGCAAACACATAAAAGTTTTCCATGATTTTTATCTTTTTATATATTATTTTTGTATTTTTGGACTATTTTGACTCAAAGACAAGCACAACCTAGGCTGGATGTGACAATATTCGTTGAATCCTCTAGCTGTGCCACTCAAAGCATGTAGCTCTAGAATCTGGTAGCACCAGCTCCCCTCCACAACACTCACTTCTCACGCATACTAGATCTGGGTTTCCTTAGGCTCGTACCCACACCGAACCTTAGGATTGTCCCTGCTACCTCTACTAAGAGTCACTTGAATCAAGGCCGCTTCAAGGGCTCTGCCCTTTGCATCAACAAATAGGGGTTTTTGGCTTGCTACACAATTGGTTCTTAGTTAGGGCAACCGTTCGAGTGGTTACACATACAATGGCACTACTCTCCGTTATGGAGTCTCCCAGCCTCATAGGGTTGCGCCTATGAGGGTTTATGGGGAGGTTGGCCATCGGTGTAACACAATAACACTCGTTGCTTGAGGTTTTCACCCCAAGCACAATTTATTTTAAGTGGTTTGGTAGGGTTTAGCTTTAGCCTATTACCACTCAGGGTCGTTCCCACTTGGACAAGTGTGCATCCAAGGGTAGGCCCCCCTAAAGGTTTGACAAATAGAATGACAAGTCCAGCACTCTGATCACCTAGTTAAGGGGAGAGCATAAGCCTATTGTCATTCACAATCACAAAAAACACTTGTTAATCCAACCTAATTATAAGTAGAAAAACTATATGAGTTAAGCTACTTGTGCATTCACACGATTGTTAAGTTGGAAGTGTTTAAATCATAGCATTGTTCATTCTCCATTTGTTAACTTTGAAAGTGATTAAGACATAGCATTGTTCATTTTCTATTTTGTAAAGATAGCAGTGGCCTACATTTAGGAAAATAGATTCAACAATGCATAGATAATCCTTGGGTTCAATTACTTCCTTCCTAGTTTAAAAAAACTATGTGAAGTATTTGTACGAGATGCACTTGTTACTTTCACCCCTAGTTAATCTAAATGGACTAGACAAATCATCTAAATGACCTAATCCAGTCACTACCCCTACAAAATAGATGTTAGCTCATTATGCAAAGTCCATGAAAACCATACAACAAAAGCAGAATACAGATGCGCAACACTGCAGCCTGAATGCACAGAAACAAGGAGTGTATGCGACTTTTAAACAAATGCGTAAAGACAGACAACAAATGCGCAATAATCAGAGGCATAGGTACAATAACAACATATGCGCAATTTTACAGAATATATGCGCAACTATACAAGGTAAATGCGCAACTCTGACGTATGCACAATTACACAGAGTATATACGCAAAACTGCGCTCAGGTGCACAGTCAAAATCAAATGCGCAACTTAGGAGACTGAATGCGCAACTGTGGAGGTCAAATGCGCAATATAGTCATATGCACAACTGTGGAGGTCAAATGCACAACTGTGTAGGTCAAATGCGCAAAACTGTTATATGCACAAATATGGGAGGAAAATGTGCAACTGCAGGAGTCGAATGCGCAAGACTACTGTCAGAGACCTGTTCTTCACCTGCACGAACCTGCAACTAAAAACACTCATTTTTTTTATTAGTAAAGGGGCGAGGGCCCCATAGTGGGCACCAAAATGTGAGGGGGAGAATGAGGTTAGTCCAATTAATGAAAACAAATAAACCCAAACACCAATAGAAATTGAAAGTAAAGAAGATTGAAACCAAAACAAGTAAGAATACTTACAATCCCATTTACCTATCATTTTCCATTGTTTGCCTATCTTTCTTTGATCTTGATTGTGAAGCCCTTAGAAGCTTTCCTTGCTTGCTCGCTTGTTGAAGCTGACAAAGGAAGAATGGCTCTTGATATGTGTTGTGTTGAATGTGAGCTTCAACACATTATAATGGAGGACACTTGAAATAGAATGAATAAGAGAAGAAGAGAAATTTTGGTATAGTTATTTTGCCAAATGAAGTGCCTCTCTAATGGCTTAGAAGAGGGTTCTATTTATAGATTTTTTGAAAATGGAATGGAGGGTGAGGATCAATAGATGAGATCAATGGCTAGGAATAAAAGTGAATCTTTTATTCATAGTGGATGAATTAAAAATTCTTTATTTGAGAATAGTGGATTATGACAATTGAATTAAATATTCAATTGTTGAAGGCTAGTGGGGAACATTGAATTAAATATTCAAAGGGTGAAGGCTAGTGGGGAACATTGAATAAAATATTCAATGGGTGAAGGCTAGTGGGGAACATTGAATAAAATATTCAATTGGTGAAGGCTAGTGGGGAACATTGAATAAAATATTCAATTGGTGAAGCCTAGTGGGGAACATTGAATTAAATATTCAATTTGTGAAGGATAACTAATTTAAAGATTTATTTTGAATAATAGAGGATATTGGCTAATTAAATATTAAGAATATTTAATTACATGTGCAACATGGTGAGGTGGAAGAGATGAGGTGGATTGATGAGGTGGATTTTAGGACTTGAGACATTAGAAGAAATTAGGGATTTTAATTAAGTAAAACTATTTTATTTAATTATGGGATAATGAGCCAATTAAATAGATTTATAATATTTATTTAATTCACAGAAGAAAATAGGAATTAAGATAAATATTAAAATATTTACTTAATTCAACCCGAGCCAATTTTAGGTGTATACACCCAACATTCTCGCACTTGTCAAACACCTTGTAAGAGCCAATAGAATTAATAGGATTTAACTACTATAAGTCGAGAGGCCCATAGACTCTGAACACCATCTAAACTTCTCTGTGCCCACTGGCTTCGTCAATGCATCTGCAACATTTTTTAAAGTATCTACCTTCTCCAAATTTACCTTCCCATCCTCTACCATGTCTTGAATGAAGTGAAACTATACATTAATATGCTTTGTTTTGACATGGAAAGTCAGATTCTTCGTAAGGTAAATCGCACTCTGACTATCACAACAAATCGTAATCTGTCCTGCATCAACACCAATATCTGAACACAATCTCTTAAGCCAAATGGCTTCCTTACAAGCATGAGTTGTAGCCATATACTTAGTTTCTGTAGTGGACAAAGAAACCACAGGTTGTCGCTTACTCATCCAACTAATTGCACCACCAAATATTGTGAACACATATGCACTGGTGGATCTCCTGCTATCAATGTCACCTACCCAATCAGAATCCACAAATCCACGAATACAAACTAAATGTGGAGGTCCTGTAGCATTACCATGATAGCAAATGGAATACTTAGAAGTACCCCTCAAATATCTGAACACTTGCTTAACTGCATCCCAATGTACCCATCCAAGATTAGCCATAAATCGACTAAGGACTCCCACTACTTGGGCAATGTTTGGTCTTATGCAGACCATAGCATACATCAAACTGCCAACAACACTAGCATAAGGTACTCTGCTCATGTCCTCCACCTCACTAGGAGATTTTGGACAATCATTAACAGACAACTTTGTCCCCAAAGAAACATGAACACACAATGGTCTACAATCTGCCATGCTGAACCTATCCAACACGGTCTTCACGTACTTACTCTCACTTAACCAAAGTTTTTTCTTAGTTCTGTCTCTTCTGATTTCCATTCCTAGAATGTACCTGGCTGCCCCTAAATCTTTCATTTCAAACTGTGCTGCCAACTAAGACTTAAAATTAGAAATCATATTCTTACCCTTCTTAATCAGCAACATATCATCAACATATAATGCAACAATGAGAATACGATCACCATCAAACTTATAATACACACAGTAATCTGATTTTGATCTCACAAATCCAATTGACAACACAAAGGCATCAAACTTCAAGTACCACATCCTAGGAGACTACTTCAAACCATACAAAGACTTTTTCAATTTGCAAACCAAATTTTATTTACCTTTCACTATGTAATGCTCTAGCCGTGACATGTAGATTTCTTCCTTCAAATCACCATGAAGGAAAGTTGACTTCATATCCATCTGTTCTACCTCTAAGTCATAAGAAGCTACAAGAGATAATAGAAATCTAATGGATATTAGCTTTGCAAAGCGAGAGAAAATTTCACCATAATCAATTCCCTCCACTTGTGAATACCCCTTCGCAACCAATCTGGCCTTGTACGTTTCAACACTACCATCTGTACCAAATTTCTTCTTGAACACCCATTTGCATGCAACAGGTTTCCATCCATCAAGCAAAGGCACCAGGTCCTATGTTTTATTCTTTTCCAAAGAAGCCATCTCATCTTCCATGGCCTCCTTCCAGGAACCTGCATCTTTCATACTCATTGCCTCTAAAACAGTTCTAGGTTCATCAGTGTTAGCAAGTAAAGCAAAAGCACAACTAGAATCAAGTAATGAATAACCAAACCTATTAGGTTGCTTTCTTGTTCATGTGGACCTCCTCAATGGCTGAGGTTGATGTTCTTCTTCTTTTGAGCTTTTAGAGTTGCTAGAGTTCTCCTCATCATTAGGTCTCACAGGGTCTGTCTGTTTAGCCTTCTGAGGGGTAGAAGGAAACTGAATCGCATCCTCTTTCTTTTTTGTCTATTCTAGCTATAGAACAATGAAAGAAGGTGTTAGCTCTCTGAAGATAACAGTTCTGCTATACAACACTTTTTCATCCACCGGATCCCAAAGCTTGTATCCTTTCACACCAACACCATAGCTAATGAAAATACATTTAACCACCTTGTTCTCTAGTTTAGGCCATTTCTCCCTAGGCACATGTGCATATGCCTCACAACCAAAAACACGAAGATGTCTAACTTAAGGCTTCTTACCAGACCACACCTCCATAGGTGTCTTACCAACAAGAGCTGATGTAGGAGATTTGTTTACCAGATAGTAAGTAGTGGCAACAACTTCAGCCCAAAACTTTTGTTCGAGGCTTGCTCCACTAAGCATACTCCTAGCCTTCTCCATCAATGTCCTGTTCATCCTCTCTACAACTCCATTTTGCTGCGGGGTATATGGAGTTGTCTTATGCCTTTAAATCCCTTGCTCTTTGCAGAACTTGTCGAACTCTGCTGAACAAAACTCACCACCATTGTCAGTTCTCAAACACTTAATCTTTTTACTAGTCTTATTTTCAGCAAAGGCTTTAAACTCCTTAAACTGAGTAAAGACTTTAGTCTTGCTTCTAATAAAATAAACCCATGTCCTTCTACTATAATCATCTATGAAAGATACAAAATATATAGATTTTTAAATCAAAGAAACATTAACAGGACCAAACACATCAAAATGAATAAGATCCAATACACCAGAAGACATGCGAGAACTAGAGTAAAACTAAGCATGGTTTTGCTTTCCATGAATGCAATGTTCGCAAAACTTGAACTTGAGATTACAATCATTTAACCCCTTAACGAGGTTTTTATTTTTTAGGGTACGTAGACCCTTCTCACCAATGTGTCCATATCTCAAATGCCATAAGATAGTTTTTTCAGCAGGAAGCTTAGCTTTCATAGCATGTGCACTACCATCAGAACTAGTTACAACAGATTTCTTCACTACTCATTCAGATGGTGGGGATGAAGTGACTATAGCTCATTTCTTTGAGTCAGAAGAACTATTACACTGTGAAGTGCATGCCTCCAGCTAAAATAGAGTACCTCTCTGAGTACCCTTCAGAAGCACCATAGATCCTCTCGTCATCATGCATCCATCCTTCAAAAAGACAACCTGCACACCTGCATCATTCAACATACTTACAAAAAGCAGGTTCCATGCAAGGCCTAGAATGTGCATAACTCCAGTGATCCCCTTCACTCATCCATCAGGGAATCACATTGAGACTCTTACATGACCAACAATCTTCAGATGAGAGTAGTCACCTAGGTACACTCTTCCACCATCAAACTCTTCATACTTCATGAACCAGTCTCGATGTGACGTCATGTGGAATGAGGCACTAGAATCAATCAACCACACATCATCAGATGCATGGGTAGCTAGGGCTGCGATCAAGGCATCACCATCATCTTGTGACTTGTCAAGAATCTGAATCAGGAGCTTTCCTCTTCTTTTTCTTCTCTTTGCATTCCTTTCAGAAATGCCTAATTTTACTATAGTTCCAACAAAGAGCCTTGGAGTTTCTAGGAGATTTGGATTTCCCATGGGATTTGGATGTACCCTTTTCACCTTTCTTGTCCTTCTTCTTCCATTTCTCTTTGGGTCTTCCATGAACCACAAGAGCCTCTTTGGCCGCCTCAGAAGACTTTCTCTGCATCTCTTCAGATAACAACGAAGATACCACTTCTTCCATCTTGAAGGTGGTAGTGGTGCTTTCGATAGCCATGACAAGATGATCCCATGAATCTGGAAAAGAACAAAGTAGGGTCATGCATCGATCCTCCTCCTCCATTTTCACACCCACATATGTCTGTTGGATCTAGGGCATACAACTGAGAGGGGGGGGTGAATCAGTTGTATAAAACTTCTCCTCATTCAAACACTTAACTCACTATTGTTAGTTAGCAGCATATCAAATAATCATCCATGGAAGCATAATACATAAACACAAGGGCAGATAAGCATCAACACATTGAACACCAAGATTTTGACGTGGAAAACCCGGTTAAGGGAAAAACCACGGGGTGATTAACCCAAGAATTATTCTCTGTTAGAAGAATAAGGAAAAAAGAATGGCACATGCCAATGAGGGCTCACTGCCCGAGCACACTGCTCACAAAGAGGCCCACTGCCTACAAGGAGACACACTGTCTACAAAGTGATGAAAATCACAGTTTTGAACTGGAGAATGACATCTCTACCATGTCCAGATCAGTTCCAATTAAGCGCAACAATCTCTGCTCTGCCTTTCGCACGTTTCTTCGCTATACCATACTCATCCTCACACCACACTGAAATGAATTCACAAATTATTATTTATACAAGACATCGACTTAGGAACAAGCATCTAAGTCGGCAAACAACCATAGGAGTATCCGCAAGATGAATAACGCATCCGGTCGGCCATCACAAGAACATTCGCAGGATGAACATCTCATCCGGTCGGCTACACAAAGCAAGAACTTCATCCGGAAGAATAACTTCAATTCCGGGCTCTACCATCAATGCGGACCAACAACAAAACCTAAACATGATCCAAGAACCTTCACAAGCCTGTCTGAATGTCCGGATACATCCGCACTTCCTCTGCTTACTGGGATCTCTTGTCTTCCTCATCCGGAACTTCAAGAACACAGTCTGTCGCCACTGTCATAATGCAAGAGGTACTTCCGGACCTCCAAATCATACACAAATCAGGATGATACATCACACGGACATCCCAAACACTCCTTCCAATCCGCAGATTAGGATAATACAATTCCGGACCTCACCGGACCTTTTTGTGATCCTCTGTCACCTCCGGATACTTGCCGGACCCGGTTCTATACCGGCAGCCACAACTCCTTCCGATCTTCATGCGGACCTCTGAAATCTTAATTGTAGCATCTCAAGACTCATATCTACTAACCCTTTAATCCGCATCCTCCGGTTCTCAACCTATACAGTACATTTACCTTCTTCTCATCACTGTTCTTCACTGTTCCTGACTGAGGCTAATTTTCTTAATATCCTCAGCACAAAGCTCATCAAATCCTTCTTGTCAATGCAGTATGAGTATGTTGACATCAATGACAACACTGGCTCACCTCATACTTGCAACAATCTCCCCCTTTGTCATTGATGGCAACATATGATGTGAAAAACCATCAAGACAAGAACTTCTCTTTTCTGTCACAGCTCCCCCTATCAACAACAACTCTTCACATGTCTTTCTTTGCTGCTCCCCCTTTGATCATCAACCACTTGTTTTTCACATGTCTTCTCTCCCCCTTTGACATCAATGGCAAAGGGCTCATGCTTGCAATTCTCATGCATCAGAATCATACCAGCTGCTCCCCCTTAGTTGCAGCTCCCCATTAGTCCGGATCACAAGATATGACTGTGATAGCCACCGGACTGATGCACAACAGTGCATCTTAGTTCATTACCGGAGGGGCCATGACCCCTAACTTCTCCCAGAGATATTCAAAAGAGTCCTTGGGAAGAGGTTTTGTAAAGATATCTGCAATCTGATCCTTGGAGGGAACATACTCCAATCTGACTTCTTCCTTGTTTACTTGTTCTCTCAAAAAGTGAAATTTGATAGATATGTGCTTAGTCTTAGAATGCAATACCGGATTCTTGGAAATATTAATTGCACTTGAATTATCACAGAAGATTGTGATAGGCTCCTCATATTCAACTTTGATGTCTCTTAGCATCTGCTTCATCCATAAGATTTGAGTGCAACTACCTGCTGCTGCAATGTATTCTGCTTCAGTTGTAGACAGAGATATTGCATCTTGTTTCTTGCTTAGCCAAGAAACCAATCTCTTCCCCAAAAAGAATGCTCCACCACTAGTGCTCTTCCGGTCATCCACATCTCCTGCCCAATCTGCATCTGTGTAAGCATGAAGAGAGAAATCTGGATCTCTAGGATACCATAGACCATACTCAACTGTCCCTTTCAAGTATCTAAAAATTCTTTTGATTGCCATAACATGAGATTCTCTAGGATCAGCCTGGAATCTTGCCACAAGACCAACAGCTTGCATTATATCTGGTCTAGTTTGAGTGAGATACAACAATCCACCAATCATTGATCTATACTTTGTCTGATCTGCCTTTGGAGAATCATCATCTTTGCTTAACTTACATCCGGTTGCCATAGGAGTGTTCATAGGCTTTGAGTCCTCCATACCAAATTTCTTTAACAATTCTTTCACATATTTGGTCTGAGAAATGAAGATCCCTTCTTTTGTTTGAGTAATTTGCAGACCCAAGAAGAAATTCATTTCACCAAGCATAGACATTTCAAACTCACTTTTCATCTGATTTGCAAAAGTTTTACACATACTATCTCTTCCTCCAAAAATGATATCATCCACAAATACTTCAACAATCAGAATGTTTTCATGATCAATTTTGAAATATAAGTTGCTGTCAGCAGTACCTTTGTTGAATCCAATCTGCACAAGATGCTTATCCAACCTTTCATACCATGCTCTTGGGGCTTGCTTCAATCCATACAAAGCTTTCTTCAACTTGCAGACCATATCATTATTATCAGACAATTGAAATCCATCCGGTTGTTCAATGTAGACTTCTTCTTCCAGATCACCATTTAGGAAGGCAGACTTGACATCCATCTGATATACCTTGAAGTCTTTGAAGGCAGCAAATGCAAGAAGTAATCTGACTGCTTCAATTCTTGCTACCGGAGCAAAAGTCTCTTCAAAGTCAATTCCTTCTATTTGAGAGTAGCCTTTGCAGACCAATCTAGCTTTGTTTCTGATTACTTCACCAGCTTCATTTAGTTTGTTCCGGAAGACCAACTTGGTTCCAATTACATTCCTGTCTCTAGGTCTGGGAACAAGATCCCAAGTATGATTTTTCTCAATTTGCATCAGTTCATCTTCCATTGCTTTGGTCCAGTTTTCATCATTGCAGGCTTCATTTATTGTTTTAGGTTCAATCTTTGAAATCAGACAACATTCATTCTGATCTTGAGCAATATTCCTTCTAGTTTGTACACCTTTGCTTCTGTCACCTATGATCTGATCTTCAGAGTGATTCAGTCTTACATACCTTGGAATTTTGGGAGTATCCAGCACTGCTGTTTCTTGATCAGGCTCATTCAAACCTATCTCTTCTTCCTGATTTACCGGATCAGGCTGACTCTGTCTCACCGGAGAGGATTGAGGTCCTTGAACACTGTCTTGATCATCTTCATCAAACTCATAAAATCTTGAAGGCTTCTCAATTCCTTCATCAACCTTTACATTGGTGCTTTCTATCATCTTCCTCAATCTCTTATTGTAACACCGGTATGCTTTGCTTTGAGTGGAGTATCCCAAGAAAATTCCTTCATCACTTCTAGCATCAAACTTTCCTAGATCTTCATCTCTTTTAATATAGCACTTGCTACCAAATACTCTGAAATATTTCACAGTAGGAGTGATGCCAAACCAGAGTTCATAGGGGGTCTTACCGGTGTTGTTTCTGATTTGAACTCGATTGAGTGTGTAGACTGCAGTGCTGATAGCTTCTTTCCAAAACATTTGAGGAACATTTGCTTCCAACATCATTGTCCTAGCAGCTTCCTGGATGGTCGGGTTCTTTCTCTCAACTACTCCATTCTGTTGTGGAGTCTTAGGAGCAGACAACTGTCTCCTTATACCCTGTTTCTCACAAAAGTCAATGAATTCACCAGATGTAAATTCTCCACCTCTATCAGACCTTAGACACTTTAGTTTCAATCCGGTTTGATTCTCCACCATAGCTTTGAAGATTTTGAACTTCTCAAAAGCTTCTGATTTTTCTTTTAGAAAGGTGACCCACATCATCCGGGAATGATCATCAATTAATAACATGAAATATCTATCACCTTGCAGACTCTTGATTCTTGTCGGACCACATAGATCAGTATGTACTAATTCCAATAATCCGGTAGAAGACTGATCTTTGCTTTTAAAAGAGACTCTGCTTTGTTTGCCTAACTGACATTCTTTACACACACTATTTGTAGGTTTTATCAATTTTGGAAGATCTCTCACAGCCTGAGTATTGCTTATTTTGATAATGTTATCAAAATTTACATGACACATTCTTCTATGCCATAACCAACTCTGATCAATTTGAACAAATAAACAACTTTTATTTGAACCAACCAGATGAAAGATGTTACCTCTTGTCTGAGTACCGGATGCAATTTCAGTTCCGGAGCTTGTAAAGATTCTGCATTTTCCATTCTTGAACTGGAGATCATAGCCTTTGTCCACTAACTGACCAACACTGAGAAGATTGTGCTTCAATCCTTCAACATACAGTACATTTCCTGTTTTGCTCTTACCATCAAAGGAAATAGTTCCCCTACCTCTGATTCTGCCAGCAGAATTGTCACCAAACTTTACCATTCCTCCTTCATATCTTTCCAAGTCTAAGAACTTATTCTTGTCACCAGTCATATGGTGAGAACATCCACTGTCAATAACCCAATCATCCTTTTCTTCCACTTGAGCAGCCAAGGCTTTTTCAACAACTTTGTGATTGACAGATTCCGAGAGCAAGGAATCTTCTTCCTTGATGGCTATAAACACCCACTCATTTCTGGATTTGCCTCCTGGTTCTGATTCATCATCTGTTACTCCTTCATTGTCATCTTCTTCATGAACATAATAGCAATTCTTTTGAAACCTTTGTCTGTGAGTATTAGATCTTGCAGATCTCTCCGGACATCTTGAGGCAAAATGACCAATCTTATTGCAGTTGAAACACTTAAAGGGTAGTTTTCCTTCATACTTACCGGATCCTCTTGGCAGTCTTTTTGCAATGAGGGCTTCAAGTTGAGCTGTTTCTGCTTCTTCTTCTTCCATGTCTCTTCTTGCTTGATCATACCATGACATTTTCCTTGATGAGTTTTCACCCGGATCAAATCTCTGTTTGCCTTTCACATAGGCACTGGCTTTGAAAGCAGATTCAGTCTTGGGTGGATCATCTCCAAACATGGTCATTTCAAATGCAGCTAGTTTGCCAGCCAGTTGTTCTCTTGTGACAGTTGTGTGGGCTCTGAATTCATCAATGGCAGCAACTTTGATTTTGTAGGCAGCAGGAAGGGATCTTAGGATTTTGCAGACAATCTCATTTTCATCTAAAGTTCCACCAGCATTTCTGATTCCACATACTAGCTCATTTACTCTTGGCATAAAGGTAGTGATGTTTTCATCATCTCTCATTTTCAATCTTTCAAATTTCCCTTTCAGACTTTGCAACCTTGCACTTTTGACAAACTCATCTCCTTCATACAGAAGTTCCAATTTAGTTAGGATCTCATATGCAGTGGGTAGGTCAATGACATTCGAGAGATCTGAGTCATTCAATGTGCTTAGAAGAGCTTCCTTGGTCCGCAGATTGTTTTCAGCTTCTGTGATTTCATTCAGGGTTGTCGGACCACCTTGTGGAGGTACATATGGTTTTGAAATCATACCTAGGTATGCTTTTCCCATGCATTCCAAGTGACACTTCATGCGACCTTTCCAGAGAGTGAAGTTGGTTCCATCGAACTTCGGACTATCCTTCTTGTATGACGACATCCTGGATCTCCTCAAGCGGTTAAGCTCTTGTCAGAGGAACTTAGCTCTGATACCAATTGTTGGATCTAGGGCATACAACTGAGAGGGGGGGGTGAATCAGTTGTATAAAACTTCTCCTCATTCAAACACTTAACTCACTGTTGTTAGTTAGCAGCATATCAAATAATCATCCATGGAAGCATAATACATAAACACAAGGGCAGATAAGCATCAACACATTGAACACCAAGATTTTGACGTGGAAAACCCAGTTAAGGGAAAAACCACGGGGTGATTAACCCAAGAATTATTCTCTGTTAGAAGAATAAGGAAAAAAGAATGGCACATGCCAATGAGGGCTCACTGCCCGAGCACACTGCTCACAAAGAGGCCCACTGCCTACAAGGAGACACACTGTCTACAAAGTGATGAAAATCACAGTTTTGAACTGGAGAATGACATCTCTACCATGTCCGGATCAGTTCCAATTAAGCGCAACAATCTCTGCTCTGCCTTTCGCACGTTTCTTTGCTATACCATACTCATCCTCACACCACACTGAAATGAATTCACAAATTATTATTTATACAAGACATCGACTTAGGAACAAGCATCTAAGTCGGCAAACAACCATAGGAGTATCCGCAAGATGAATAACGCATCCGGTCGGCCATCACAAGAACATTCGCAGGATGAACATCTCATCCGGTCGGCTACACAAAGCAAGAACTTCATCCGGAAGAATAACTTCAATTCTGGGCTCTACCATCAATGCGGACCAACAACAAAACCTAAACATGATCCAAGAACCTTCACAAGCCTGTCTGAATGTCCGGATACATCCGCACTTCCTCTGCTTACTGGGATCTCTTGTCTTCCTCATCCGGAACTTCAAGAACACAGTCTGTCGCCACTGTCATAATGCAAGAGGTACTTCCGGACCTCCAAATCATATACAAATCAGGATGATACATCACACGGACATCCCAAACACTCCTTCCAATCCGCAGATTAGGATAATACAATTCCGGACCTCACCGGACCTTTTTGTGATCCTCTGTCACCTCCGGATACTTGCCGGACCCGGTTCTATACCGGCAGCCACAACTCCTTCCGATCTTCATGCGGACCTCTGAAATCTTAACTGTAGCATCTCAAGACTCATATCTACTAACCCTTTAATCCGCATCCTCCGGTTCTCAACCTATACAGTACATTTACCTTCTTCTCATCACTGTTCTTCACTGTTCCTGACTGAGGCTAATTTTCTTAATATCCTCAGCACAAAGCTCATCAAATCCTTCTTGTCAATGCAGTATGAGTATGTTGACATCAATGACAACACTGGCTCACCTCATACTTGCAACAATGTCAACTATGCAACAATCATGTTGAAAGCATTCTTGTGATCTACAATAGATCCTTCATCTTCCATCTCAAGAGAAAACAACTTCTTTTTCAAAAAAAATTTGTTTACCAAGGACTTGGCCTGATAAACATCACCCAACTTATTCCAAAGATCTTCTGTTGTCTTCTCCTCATGGACATTCAATAGGACAAAGTCAACTAAATAGAGTCTTATGAGACCCTTAGCCTTCCGATCTTTGAGACCCCAATTAGCTTGTTGCATTGATGTGGGTTTTACACCGGATACCATTTCCCATAGGTCACGATCAACAAGTAGGTCCTCCATCTTCAATTTCCACAACTCAAAATTAGTGCCATTAAATTTCTCAACCTCTAACCTTCTGGATGTGGTTGCCATCTCCTTGCTGCAACAAGATACAAAATACTTTGCACAACACTCCCACTCAACATAAGATCAACTCAAAGAACCCCTACCTAGTAGCTAGGACCAAAACTGGCTAGGCTCTGATACCAATTGAAAGGAAGCTAGGTGTGCAGAAATCACTTCCTACACCAAACTAATGAGGGGAGGAGAGTGTAATTCAATTTTATCCTTACTATTACAACAATGTTAAACCCACTAAAAAAGATAATAGAGATATTGCAAAAAACACATAAACAAGAAAGTGAGACAGAAGAAGAGAGACACAAGATATACATGGGGAAAATCCTTATCGGGTGAAAAACCCCACACTCCAAAACTTGCAAAATGTATTAACAAAATTGAAATGATTTACAATACACTTGGAATGCAAACTCTCAGGAGTCTTTGAAACTTGTATCTAGAGACAAACTGGCAGCATAATAGTACCTATCAAACCTGTAATACATCTCCTCCTCCAAGCACCTGTTTATATAGAAAATATAAGGCAAAATTGCCTCTATCTTGGAATGGGCATCCAAATTGGCCTTATGGCCCAAAACCCACACCTATGGACACTTGGTCAACATTGTAAGATGCTTCTGACACTTGTCCACACACCCCATCCCAAAAAGGTCACCTATTTCCAAAATGGGCTATGACAGATGCTCTTATGACTGTCATAGAATCTATCATAGCAGTTACAACTTACAGCTGTAAGAGAATATGTCATACACAAGCTATAAATAGTATATTCTCTTACAACATGTCATAGTCCACCTTAGGGCATGCAAAGATGCCTTTTCCAAAGATGCTCTTTGACACATGTCTTCACTTGTCATAGAATCTTCTATTTCTGACTCTTACATGTCATAACTTCGTCATAGGAATCTATCATGACCATTATTATCAATATTCCCTTACAGAACATCCAAGATGCCGACACATGGCAAAATATTCCTACCACAAAGTGGGACGCCTATGTGCTCATGTGAGGACAAAATTACAAGTTGTCATCTTCCATGTAGGATGACACATCACCGTGCCACATCCCATAAGATGGCAATATGAATTTACAATTTAATTTACAACATAGGCAATAAATAAATAAATACAATGAAAATGATACAAGGAATTACCAACGTTGAGACACCTTAATTCCCAACACTTTTCGACAGGAAGCTTAACTTCCAAAGAATGTGCACTACCATCAGAACTAGTTACAAAAGATTTCTTCATTGCTTGTTTAGATGGTGGGGATGAAGTGACTGCATCTCTTTTCTTCGAGTCAGAAGAACTATTGCACTATGAATTGCATGCCTCCAGCTGAAATAGAGTACCTCTCCAAGTACCCTTCACAAGCACCATAGATCCTCTAGTCATCTTGCATCCATCCTTCAAAAAGACAACCTGCACACCTGCATCATTCAACATACTTACAGAGAGCAGGTTCTGTGCAAGGCCTAGGATGTGCATAACCCCGGTGATCCCCTTCACTAGTCCATCAGGGAATCAGATTAAGACTCTTCCATGACCAACAATCTATAGATGAGAATCATCACCCAGGTACACTCTTCCACCATTAAACTCTTCATATTTCGTAAACTAGTCTCGATGTGAGGTCATGTGGAATGATGCACCAGATTCAATCAACCACACATCATCAGATGCATGGGTGGCCAAGGCTGCAATGAAGCCATCACCATCATCTTGTGACTTGTTAGAAGCTAAATCAAGAGCATTCTTCTTGTTTTTCTTCTCCTCTTTGTATTCCTTTCAGAAATGCCCAGTTTTCCCATAGTTTCAACAGAGAGCCTTGGACTTTCCAGGAGATTTGGATCTCCCATGAGATTTGGATCTGCCCTTTTCACCTTTCTTGTCCTTCTTCTTCCCTTTCTCTTTGGGTCTTCAATGAACCGCAAGAGCCTCTTTGGCTTCCTCAGAAGACTTTCTTCACATCTCTTCAGATAATAGTGAAGACACCATATCTTCCATCTTGAAGGTGGTAGTGGTGCTTCCAATAGCCATGACAAGATGATCCCAAAAATCTGGCAAAGAACAAAGCAGGGTCATATACCGATCCTCCTCCATTTTCACACCCACAAATGTCAACTATGCAATGATCATGTTGAAAGTATTCATATGGTCTGCAATAGATCCTCCAACTTCCAACTTCAAAGAAAATAATTTCTTTATCAGAAAAAGCTTGTTCACCAAGGACTTGGCCTGATAAACATCACCCAGCTTCTTCCAAAGGTCTTTCATTCTCTTCTCCTCATGGACATTCAACAAGACAGAGTTAGCTAGACAGATTCTTATGAGATCCTTAGCCTTCTGATCTTTGAGGTCCCAATTAGCTTGTGACATTGATGTACGTTTTACACCGGATACAGTTTCCCATAGGTCACGATCAACAAGTAGGTCTTCCATCTTGAGTTTCCACAACTCAAAATTAGTGCCATTAAATTTCTCCACCTCTAATCTTCTGGATGTGGTTGCCATCTCCTTCCTACAACAAGATATAGAATACTCTACACAAACTCCCACTCAACCTAAGATTAGCTCAAAAAACCCCTACCCAGTAGCTAGAACCAAAACTGGCCAGGCTCGGATACCAACTAAAAGGAAGCTAGGTGTGCGGAAATCACTTCCTAAACTAATCTAATGAGGGGAGGAGAGTGCAAATTTATTTTTATCATTACAATTATAGATTATGTTAACCCACTAATAGAGATATTGCAGCAAACACATACATAAGAATGTAAGACAGAAGAAGAGAGACATAAGATATACGTGGGGAAAACCCTTATCGGGTGAAAAATCACACACTCCAAAACACAGCTAAAATATATTCCGTAAACAATGAAGGTTACAATACAATCACAGAGCCAATTCTCTTGCAGGAGTCTTTGACACTTGTATCTGGAGATGATCCAGCAGCATAACAGTACTTGTTAATCACAGAATGGATCACCTCTCCAAAGCACATGTTTATAAAGCAAATACAAGGCAAAAATTGGCTCCACATTAGATGGGCATCCAACATGGCCTCATGGCCCAAAACCCACACCCATGGACACTTGTCCAACACTGTAGGATGTCCCTAACACTTTTCAAGTCACCCCACCCAAGGAGGTCACATATTTCCAAAATGGGCTATGACAGATGCTCTTACGACTATTACAACAGTCATAGAATTTGTCATAGCTGTCATAACTTACAGCTGTAAGAGAATCTGTCATACACAGGCTATAAATAGCATATTCTCTTACAACATGTCATAGTCCACTTTGGGGTGCCCAAAGGTGCCTTTTTCAAAGATGCTTCTCAACACATGCCCATACCTATCATAGGATCTTCTATTTCTGACTCTTACATGTCATAACTTTGTCATAGGAATCTGTCATGACCATTTCGGTCAATATTCCCTTACACACATTCCAAGATGTTGACACATGGCGAAATATTCCTACGACTAAGTGGGATTCCTATCTCCTCATGTGAGGACAAAATTACATGTAGTTATATGCCATGTAGGATGACACATCACCATGCCAAATCCGACAATATGACAACATAGGATTTGCATCCAAATTATACAATAGGCAATAAATAAATAAATACAATGAAATAATATAAGGAATTACCAAGGTTGAGACACCTTAATTCCCAACAAGAATTGCCACATGGCCAAATGTCGCAAGCCCACACAACATCCGGGATGATGTCATCTTCCTTCTACGGGGCCATGAAATGAAGACAAGTGTTAATGGGATTGCAGCTAGGCAGATGACTAAGGAGGATAAATGGCATGCAAGTTGGCAAGCCCAAACTTAATCTTGATCGTTCCCCGCTACCTCACTATCATAGATCTAAACATTGCTGAAGTCGAAGGGGTAGTGGGCAGTCTACACATGTCCCCATTCTAGAGGTTTTGTGAAGGCTGCCTCGAAATGATGCCACATGTCAAGATCAATAGAGGGAGATTGTGCCAGGTGTCGAAGGAATCAAATGAAGTGGTGGGGCCGCATACAATGAGGATTGACGATCGCGCAGATGCATAGTGGAATCTTGCCTACATGGAAGATTCACCACGCGGTTGTAAGATCTTGCTGCTTGTCCAGTTTCCAAAAAGAAGGGAGAAGGCCTATGAGAAAGGACACACGTGGAGGCTTAGCGCAAGCACGTAAAGCCAAATAGAGGTGGCCCACCCTCTACCATGTGGTTGCAATTTCGGGACACATGGCGGTCTCCGGTACTAATATGAATTTTGATTGTTAAGACAACCCAATTGGAACGTTTTCATTGGTTGATGACTTTTTAATGAAGGAGATCAGATTTTCAAATTTGACAGGCAACTCATTACCGTCAATCTCATAGAAGGAAGCCTAAATCAATGGCTGAGGTTTAAACTTGAGATGACTATCTGTCAATGCCATTCCCATGACCCTTCACTATGCAATTAATGAAGCCTCAGTGTGACCAGCCAAGATATCAAATCTGCTCATAACTAATGAAGTCTAGATTGTTTTATCGATAGGATTTCACCAAGAAATCTTATTGCTTCAATTACTCTATTAATTGAGGATCTGATTGTTCCATTAGAGTCTGTCAAAATTTAGGTGGCCAAAGGCTTGTTGCTCCATTAAAGAGGAATTTAGGGCCATTCTATAGGTTGTTGGAGGATTGAGAAGAGCTTTTGAGTAGTGTAGTACAGTTCTTAGAGGTTGCCCATATTTTTGGTGTAGTAAGTTTCTAATTCTTGTGTGTTGAATGTGTTTTTCATGAGTATTTTGGTAGTTTTAGATTGAAATATATGAGTAATGATGTGAGCATGTGTTTCTATTGATTGTCTCCTGTGTTATCTACATTTCTCTTTTGAACAAAGATATTAAGGTTTTCTGAGTTCTTGGGTACACATTTGCTATATTGCATGTTTGATGTTTTGCTTCTGTTCAAGAAATAGATTAAATGCTTTGAATCAAATATGGAGAGGTGTGTGTGATAACAAGGATACTTGTAAGAAGAGTTAATAGGAATACCCATTCTTGGATTGTTATCTGTAAGACAGAAACAAATAAAATCCTCTGAAATCTGCATGTTTATTTTTCTTATGGAAAATGCTCTGCATGTGAAGGATTGACTTTGAACCCTAGGATTGGAACCCATCAAAGCTAGACTTACTTTCACAAAATCTACCATCACCAAACAATCACACAAAATAAAATCAAAAGAACAAACAATTTATCAGTTCTAGGAGTAGGGTTTAGGGTTTTAGTTTAATGTTCTCAAATTTGCAAATGTTGTGATGCCCAAAGCTAGCCAACTTTGAAGGAATCATACACTTTGGTCTACATATAGGAGAACATATCTGCTTAAGTATCAATATCTAGGTAAAGTAAGGGTCTACCATATTGATATTGAATAAGGGAATACCCCCTAGGTCTAGCAGAGCCTAAAGTGCAAAGGAGAACAAGCAATTGTCTCCTTTTCATTGGCCATTGACCTAAGGAACCTATGGATAAAAGATCGCTACTTTATAGGGAAACTCAGACAATCAGTTGGGAACACCAACAACTAGCACCCACTAGTGTTACAGAGGTAAGGAGTTTCATGGGTTTGGCCGGTTATTATCATAGGCCTTTGGAGGGTTTTTCCAGGATAGCACACCCTATTACTTCCCTTTAGCATAAAGGGAAGAGATTTGAGTGGATAGAGCAATGTCAGAGGGTATTTCAGACCCTCAAGAAGCATCTTACTAGTGCTCCCTATAGAGTTAAACTCTACATTTTGTAATTTTGATTAATTACAATTGCAACGCTATGGTTTTGTTTTTAGTCTATTTATGTTGAAGTATTGGTCATACGCAGAATGCGCCATGTGTCAGCATGGCAGGATTTTAAGGAAACAAAGGGAGGATGCTTTCAAAAGCCACACAGAGTCGACACATGGAGAGTGCTAGGAGCAGTAATATTAGCGTCTGGGAGTTGTGGAGAGCGACAGATGTTTTCTTTTAAGTTTACAGTTTCGAGGTGCCACAAAAATACACCATGTATCTTTGGTTGTGTTTCTCTTTGTATAGTTTCTATCTACTGCTGGGGTTTGCCATGTGTCAGTGGGGATTCAAGGAGAAACTTTTGAGAAAGAGTGCCAATGTGCTGCATGTCTTTTGTTGCAATATGCTAAAGCAGTTACGTGTCCCTTTTCTTTAATAAATTTTGAAGTATTGAAGTCCCGTATGGTGGGCCCCAAGGTATTAGTCTAAAGTTTCTAAGTGCAGTGAAGTGTGCTAGGTGTCACTACCATGGGTGATTGAAGGATGAGAAATAAATGAAGCTTTTGAAGGCGTGCCAGTTTGCCATCTATCCCAGTTTTGAGGTTCTCAGGTGTTGCCACGTATCAGTAGTAGGAGGCAGATTTCGCCAAGTGTCAATGTGTCATTTGTTCTCCTTATGTTAAGGGAAAGTAAGCTTGATGAGAACAGAAGAGCCACGTAGCATTTTGGAGCTGTTCGAAGCTTGTAGAGGTTCCCACTTGTCTCAACATAACTGAGAGTTTCGAGTAACTGATAGTTGCAGGGTGGTATTTTCTGTTGTGTTTGGCCAATAAGAACATGAGGATGATATGGTTGTAGATTCATACAGATCCTGTGCACACTTAATTCTAGTTCGATTACGAATGGTTGCAAATTCTTAACAACTAGATATATTTTGAGCCCCATCTTGCTTCTATAAAAGGGGAAGTTTTGTAACTGATAAAAATAGATAGAAAAACACAGAGATATTACTGTGACTGGAGTATATCATTTTAGCCTTCACAGCTGTTTCAAGAAGAAGCATATAGATTTGTGCATGTTTTTGTGCCTCATGTATTTTGTTGAACCTATTAATGAAAGAAGCTTTGTTCTGTGTTGTTCAATGATATTTTCTGTCTTTGTATAATTTCTTTGAGTTTCATCTTTGATTCTAAATCTATCTATATTCTGTCTATGTCAACCATGCTCATTGCTCTTTGATATAGCTAAAAATCATAAGGATTTAGTCACTGTACTCATTGATGAAACATATATAAGTTTGGTGCATCGCCTTAAGAGTTTTATTCCATTGTATCTACAATCTTGTTTTTCTGCCCTTTCCCAAAAACCCCATTGAAAAAGGAAGAGCCAGCTTCCATAAAAATCTAGAGGTTGTTTCAAGTGTCAATCCCACTATTATCAATCAGATATGCACCCTATGATAAGCTTACATAAGACTTACCTATCTGTTGACACATGGAAACACTCTCAAGATGTGGGTTTCCTATAGTGAGAGTGAATCTCCAGAGTGAACTGGTTCTTGTTAAGATTTTTCCTAATCTAATGACTTGTCTGAGAAAAGGGATGAGAAAGGTATACTAAAATAAATAACTAGAATGAATTTCTAAGGTGATGCACCAACACTAAATTCCTATTAGATCTTACTCTCAATTAGACTATAGAACTTTGATCTTCACAACACTTGATTCTACCTAATTCATAAATATTTCACATGAAGGTTTTAACCAAAACATGACATGCGGCCTGAATCAAGCAAAATAACTACATAACTATTAAAAAATAAAGACAAAACAAAGGATAAGTACTTATCACAGTCCAATATCAAATCAATTTTGCAAAAGTAGAGGCAAAAGTAAAGGAAAACTATTGCTCTATAACTGAAGGAATAATGAGTACATAGATTGAATACAACACTCTCAATGTAAGAAGAAGACTTTGATATCCTAAACTCTGATCCCTACTCTATCTAATCCAAACTGCAACTGGAACTGCTAAAAAAGAAGTATATCTCTGGCATATATCCTATGAAAATAATCTCTCCCTGAAAGATGGAAAAAAGCTCCTAATAATAGACCTCCAAGTTCATTTTTGAGCTCCTTAGAAAATCCAAAATAAAAGCTCTCAAGATGTGTCCAAACTGTGAAAGCAAAGTGCCAAAAGACTCCCTCATGTGGCCCCATCAAAAATCTGCTTTTATCTGCCCATGAAATCTTAGTTTTTGTCTTTATCTGCCTCAAAATAAAACAAATCAAGGAAGGAATATTTGATTTGTTTTACTAATTTTAACTACCTAAAAATAGTTTGATTTTAAAGCAATTTATAAATTGTTTCTTTAAAACAAACCTTACAATGCTTGCAGTTTCAAACTAGACCCCTATTCGATTTGATTTTTGCAAAAAATAAATATACATGGCTTATAATTTTGCCAAGTCTATTGCAATTACAATATTTGTTTTTTTCATAAAAAATCATAAAAATAATCAAGGGCACTATATGATGTCTGTAAAAAATAAAAGCCTGATGGCTTATCTGCATATGACCTATCTTTGCATCACACAAGCATATGGACTTATCTCAATCTCAAAAGGGGACTAAAGTTTTTCATATCATAAGTCATGAAATGTAATACCCCGAGGGTATTAAAGGAAGAAAATATTTTTCAAACCAATGTGACAAAAGTCACAATTTGAATCAAGGCAAAATGTAACCCTAAGGTAAAAAGTTTGATGCCCTATCATTTCGGGCTCATTTGCATTCTTGAATATTTGAAAGGAAGGGCTCTGCCTCTAGGCCGCCACCATGTTGGTTAGAGTTTCAACTGAGAAACTTAGCCTCCTCTGCAACATTTTGATGGCCTTCATGGATTCCTATGTAGACTTTGAGAAGGTAAGACCCCTCCAGCTATTCGATAGACTTCTCTTTCATTCTTTGAGGTAGAAAAGCTTTACAATCCATGGACTCTGCATATTCTTCTTGCATGTTCTTCCTTCACTGTGCAATATTTTATTAATACATTTATCTGGTTTCAATGTTGCCTCCTTCTTTTGCTGAGAATGGGTTCGAAACCCCAGATACAGTATTCTTTTCCCTGATTTATTTGTTTTTGTATTACTTCCTACATATGGGGCTGCCATGGAAGCGTTGGTCTGAGCATGACAGGTCATTCTTCTTGAATACTGTGTTTTCCTTCCACTCTTTATCACCATGATGCTACAAACTCCAGATAAAAATGATGGTGAATGCATTTATTTTCCCTCTTTCATTCTGTAACAGCATCGTGAAACCCGGTCGCGACCATATCTTTATCCTCGGCAATTTTTTATGGCTGCGAGTTTAAAACTCAACATCTGCCTTCTGTATCTGTCATTTTGACACTGATATTTTGAGAAAAGAAACACCTTGCTGACTTCTACATGAATGCATATTATACTATATTACCTGCAAAAGTCTTGAACAAATCCTATCTCATGCACATTCATGGGCTATAAAAACCCTACATGGTCATATTTCCTTTTAAAGCTCTGAGTATTATCTATGCTTAAAAATTAATATCAGACTGTCTTGGTGTTTTATGGAGAGATTGGATTTTCCTCCATCTACACTTTGTAGAACTGTTCTAGCGGGGTTTTTGTAGAAGATAATGATTCTCAGGAAACAAAATCTTCATTTTCCTATAGTTTACCTCTACTTCTTGTGATTTTTTGTCCTGTATCTACAATTCCTCCAAATCTATATGGGTTTTTGACATTCTGCACAAGGTATGCTCCTGGCAGTGACTTTATAATTTCAAAATTATTCATCTCCTCCTGTAGATATCCTTTTCTATGGAATGCTTCATCTCTATGTTGTAATGGCAAAGTGTATAACTCATATAGTTATGTATCTATATGTGTTCCAGCTTGTGACTATGGCATTTGGTACTGATCCTTCCTATACCAAAGTGTATTCTAATACTCTCATAGCCATACCTCGATGATGCTTCAGTGTTGCCCCTTTTCCAATGTCACCCAAAGATGCTGCCACACTCTTAGGGTGCATCTGGAAATGCTTACCCTTCATGGTTTGGTCAGATTTAAATGCTATAGAGTTTGACACCAAATACTCATTCTCCTTTTAGCTTCTGGTGCAATCATGTTAGGCACTAGCTTTGGAAATGTGGAACCTTGATTCTCATTCACTTGGCATGATTACTTACAATATGTGGCATGTCACTTGCAGTCCAGATAGTTGTACCCTCTGTTGTTCCAAATTGTCTCTCTTTAACTTCATTAGCAATGGTTTCTCCATTTGATTTTCTTCTGTGGCATTGCAACCACAAACCTAATGTATTTGCATGGTTCTTTATTTGTTGTAACATGTGGTATATCATTTGTTATTCCAAAATTGCATTCCTTCAAATGGATCCATACACTTACCATATTGTAACGATCGATGCTCCTCTAATTCACTGCCTGGGACATGAGCATTGTGTATATGCCCTACAGCTATACTTCATAGCATTATTGCTCATTCAAAGATGGCTTTCATATTAAATTGGTTTTGACTATGATTTGCAATTTCCTTATGACAATTGAACATTATAAGCACATTTATCTTCATTGTTTCAAATATATTGTACCATGCATATCTCAGGAGTGTAGTTGATGTGGCAATACTAGTTTTTAGTTGAGTTCACTGTACTTGTATGGCCCCTTGTTGGCTGCACTAGATATTCTATTTTTGATCAGCAAAAGGAATATAATGTTGTCCTCTTCATTTCGCACTTGTACTCTCTTTGGAAAAGGCAAAATGTTTGATGTGAACTCTGTTTGACCTACGCACATGCTTTTTCATGTGTTGGCTCATTGGAAGCCATGTGAAAAGTTTATTGTTCATGTGCTTTTGGCTGCTCCTTATAAAGTATGTAATGATAATGTTCATATGATCTACTTGTGACTACTCTATTTCATTTGATCATCAAATTGATAATGTATGGATTTTCTATCCCAATATAGTGACCATTGTTTAATAAGCATTAGATCGTTTTAGTTCATTATCTTATTGTTGATAGCATTATCCAAAAGACTTATCCAGGACTTTGATAACATACCTTTACAAGCATGTGATTATGAATTCAACTTTATTATGAACTATCCCTGAGTACCTTATTGAGCTGCTTTGGATGTTGCATTCACTGCCCTTGCATGGTTATCTCCTCATGCCTTGAGCTAGTGATCATGGAAGGGTAATGATCTTTAAGCTCTTCTATAAATCTTCTTTTAATTGAAATGTCTTAAATCATCCCCTTGAAATCCAGAGGGAAGCATGCCGGGCTCAACCCTTGTGGTAGCCCGTTTTACACCACATGTTAAATTAGTCTTCAAACAACAACATGACTTATCCTATACATGCACATGAAACAAATAGATTGGATAAAACAATAGAGTTCAATAATTGTTTCATTTCCAATTCCTCTGTATGTGAATGATGTATATCTGATTCAATGCATCATAGGTAGTGCATTATATCATTTGTTGATGAAGTACATAGTGTGAACCATATCTGGAGCTCTAATAGGTTTTCTTCCAAATTTTTGCAAGTTCTTGTCAGAGATCAGGAGCAAGGACAAAAGGCATCAAAGACTAATTTTGAACATATCAGGCAATGATGGATATGCTTCTTACCATATGTTTTTTCCTTTTCCATCTTCAATTGTATAGTGCACTTTGTATGTCTGTGTTGGCGCAGCTATACCCACGGCTTGTGTGGGTCATTTGATTTGTCATTATTTCTTTCAATGCAATGTTTATCCTTTTATGTATCTCAATTTGTAAATGAATAATTATTGTAGTGAATAAAATAACTTATCTGAATATCTTGCAATAAATGAATGATGAACTAAAACATTCTTCTGTAAGCAATTAAACTGCAAACTTCATGCACCTCTTGAAACTGTCACAACTAATCTTCTTATAAAATCTCTATCTGTAAGGGCCTAAGCAAGGCAGAAATAAAAATTGAAATTTTTCACATTAAAATGAACAATGTACCAGCTTTGCCAATTTTTTGAGTTGTGAAAAAAAGGTAACACCCACATTCTTGAAACTTCCCATGTTGGTGCTGAAACTCACGCAATTTTATACATCAATAGTGTTTGGCACGCTCGATGGGACTTTTTTTATTCTTGATCAAGATTGTATGAACCAGAGAGGAGGAAGGAGTCAAAGCTGTGGACCAACCACTAGAGCCCAATTAGCTGCTAATCTAGGAATCTTGTTTCCGCCTTTATGAACCACTTCAAGAAGAAGAGTAAATTAGTCATTAAGCACTCAAGGAATAGCCATGGCAGTGCTTGCTCCTCCATGAAACTTTACAGATTGGAACAACATCAGCCCTCTTATTCTCCCAACGCTGCCGAATACCTGGGATCCAATTCTTGCTAATGCTTTGAAAGCATTACCCAATTTTTTTGGAGAGGACTTCAAGACTCTAGCAGAACATCTCCAAGATGTGTCTGATGTGTTCGATGTGCATGTCATCACTGAACAGAACGTTTCTATCATATTATAAGTAGCTTCTTTCAAAGGGAAGGCTCTGGATTGGTACAGGTCCTTGGCCTCAAATTTAATATCCACTTGAGATCAACTCAAAGATGCTTTCTTTACAAGATTCAGTGAAAATGGTGATAGATCCTCTCTGTTACAGCAACTGATCACCATAAAGAGAGCACCCCAAGAAGCCATAACAAATTTCAATACTAGATTCCAAAAGACTTGGGACAGAATCCCTACCATAGCCATGCCATCAGCAGGTATGGCGATTGTATTTTATCTTAAAGCTTTCAATTCTGATATTTTAGTCATGATCTAGTCCTTGGGAGGACAAACCCTACCAACAACATATGAATTAGCCGTAAGAGCTAAAAATAGCTTAATAGATGCTGGAAAACTGCTCCTAAGGCCTCCTATGCCTATGTTTCTAGAGATTTCTATGTCCCTTCCACAAGAAACTACGAATACTCCATTAGTTATAGTGTCTATGTATACCTTCCCAACACCTTAACAACCCATTGAATCAACACTTCCTATCCCTCCATCTAAAATGGATGATGTCAATAATATTCTTAGAACATTTTCAAATGAGATCATTAACCTCAAGAAGCAGCAGACTTCTTATACAAAACCTCCTTACCAGGGATTCCAAGGTAATAGGCCTCCATACCAGCCAAACCAATATCATGGGACACAAAGGCCAAATTATCCCCAACCCTCAAACCAACTAGTTACAGTACCTACACCATTGCAAACTGTCCCAGCTAACCCCAATAGGGAAATGGTTCCTGGGCAAAATAATATTGTAGAAGAATCAAATGCTTGGTGTTTCCCTTGCAACAATGCACATATGCCTAGAGATTGTCCTAGGGGCAATTTACAGCAGAAGATAGTAGAGCAAAGAAGAATGGAAAGTCAAGTTGTTGTGTCTAATGTTCCTCCATATCAGTTGTTTGGTGTTTATAATGTAGTAATGGTAGCTCAAATGCAATGGATGTCCATTATTTTGGGATAAGGTGCCATTAACCTTGTAAATCCCAATATTGTATTTATTCCATTTATTATATGTAATTTGTAATTATCCATGAGGAGATGTATAGTTGCACTGGCAGGGGTAATTTCAAAGTAACCGGAGGTAATTACGGAGTGACTTTTACTGTTGGCAAATGTAAAAACTCAAAGTAAATGAGCGTAGGCATGCTCCATTGAGGAATATACTATTTTTGGCATGTATGAGAACTATCATAATGATTGGTAAGTGAATCTATGACAACTGCAAGTTGTCATAAGATTCTGAGATTCTATGATGCATATGACGAATATGTTAGTTGTATATTCACTATATTTAGCCCGAGGTTCCTATCTTCGAAAGAGGCCAGATTTAGTCTTGGGCCCCCAACCTTTGCATGGCTATTTTTGGACAAGTTTAAGATGCTTGTAAGATGGTAATTAATGTTTACAGGTTAGGGAATCTTAGGAGAGAGAAGGTGAACACCTAAAAGGAGTTGGAAAACATTTCTATAAGTATTTTCCATGTATTTATTGCTGCAATATAGATTTTAGGTACCTAGGTGCTGCCAGAATGTGGTCGGATTGAAGACTTGTGGAGAGAGTTATGTAGTTGATGTATTAGACAAACTTGTTGAGATTAATAAAAACTTATGCCTCTTTCCTGGTGGAGTTTTTCACCTACAAAGGTTTTCTCCATGTAAACATTGTGTCATTGTGTTGAGTTCTTCATGTTTGACATCTTTTCTATAGTGGGTTTTATGTTTTGTTACAATCTCCATTGTTAAAGCACACATAAAGATTGCTGAAATTTATTCAAATCAGATTTCCATTAAAGTAGTGTTGCTTTCATTTCTAACATTTGTTATCAGAGCTTGGCCAACTTTGACTCTTAGGTGGTAGTGTGGAAGTTGTAGCTGTAGTGGGAGATTTGACTGTATTTTTTTGCAGATCTTGTGTTGTTACTATGGCTGCATCCACTATTGCATCAACCTCTCGAATGGACATTGAGAAGTTCAACGGAATGGGGTATGAGTTGTGGAAGCTGAAATTGGAAGATTTGTTGGAAGAAAGAAACCAATGGTTGGCTGTTCAAAAAGAGAAGAAACCTTACGATGTCTCTCAAGATTAGTGGGATAGATTGGATAAGAAGGCATGAGGAACCATCCAGTTGTGCCTTTCAAACTCTGTTCTGTTGAATGTTGAAAAGAAGGAGACCACACACAAGTTGTGGAATCAGTTGGGTAAAATCTATCAAGCTAAGAGTATGGTAAATAAACTTTATTTAAAAAGAAAATTGCTTTCGATGAAAATGTGAGAAGGTGAATTAGTTGCAGAGCATGTAAATTATTTTAATTTGTTATTGAATCAGCTTGATTTAGTAGATGTTGAGGTTAGTGAGGAAGATAAATGTATCTTACTTCTTTGTTCTTTACCTGAGTCTTGGGAGAATGTTATCCTTGCTATCACTACTAACCTTACAGATCCAAAGTTGGATGCCCTTGTTTTAGTGTTACTGTCATAAGAATTGAGGAAGAAGAGTTCAGATAGTTTAGGGGATGCTCTCAATGTCAGGGGAAGGTCTAAGGAAAGGGGACCTAAAGGAGATTAGAAAGGGGCTAAGGACAAGTCCAAGGGCTGGTCTAAGACTCTTGGTAAAAAGAACAGAGTTAAGTGTTGGAACTGCGGTAAAAGGGGACATGTAAAGGAGTGTAGAAATCCCAAGGAACAGTGGGAGAGTGCTTCGGATAAGTCCTCGAATGCAGATGAAGAATTTTTAATTTCTACATGTAATCTTGTTTCTAATGATCACTAGTTGGTTGACTCAGGATGCTCGTTTCATATGACCCCGAATAAGGAATGGCTCTCCTCATATGAAGAATATGATGGAGCTAATATCTACCTTGGTGACAACTCTTCATATCTGACTATTGGGAAAGGAAAGGTATTATTGTGTTTCAGTGATGGGAGGATTAAAACCCTCCCTAGTGTTTTGCATGTTCCTGGATTAGCTAGAAATTTGATTGTAGTTTTGAAGTTGAATGATTTGGGAATGCATGTGACATTTGACAAGCATGGTTGTAGATTGGTGAGAAGGAACTTGGTGGTAGCAAAAGGGAAGAGATTCAAGAATTTGTTTAAGCTTGAAGCCTCTATAGTTTGTAATGCCTTCTATGTATCTGAGGCCACTACTAAAAATACATGTATGTTGTGGCACGGTAGATTGGGCCACACAAGCAATAATGTACTGAAAACTATTAAGAATAAAAATTTGTTGGATGGTTTCTCCTATTCTAATAAGCACTTTGATTTTTGTGAGCATTGTGTGTTTGGTAAACAAAACATAAAATCATTTCCTTCACGAAGCAATAGAGCAAAAGAGAAGTTAGAAATTATTCATACGAATGTGTTTGGTCCTGTGGATAGTGATTCTATCAGAAAGTCTCATTATTTTATCACCTTCATTGATGATGTATCCAGATTTACATGGATTTATTTTATGAAGCATAAATATGAATTTTTTACTAAGTTTAAGGAATTCAAAGTCTTAGTAGAGAACCAATCAGGTTTAAAGATAAAAATATTAAGATCTAACAATGGAGGGGAATATTGCTCTAAGGGATTTGATGAGTTTTGCAAGCATACAGGTATAATCAGACAAAAGACTACTCCGTATGCACCACAACAGAATGGCGTTGCAAAAAGGATAAACTGAACAATTATGGAAAGGGCCAGAAGTATGCTGAGTGATGCACAGTTGGATAAATGCTTTTGGGCAGAGGCTGTGTGTACTACTTTCTACTTAATAAACAAATCTCCTTGTAAGGCTCTTGATTCGACACCTTATGAAGTGTGGACAGGTAAGAAACCTTCTGTTTCACATTTAAGGGTTTTTGGTTATGAGGCTTTTGTTCATGTGCCTAAGGAAAATTGATCTAAGTTGGATCCAAAGGCTAAAAAGTGTACATTCATTGGATATGGTGATAATGTCAAAGATTATAAGCTTTGGAATCCACTAACCCACAAGATTATCTTTTCTAGAAATGTTATTTTCAAGGAACTTAGAGCTATTTTTGAACTTGAGCATCTAAAAGAGAAAGAAGAAAAGGTAAAGAAGGTGCACTTTGATTTAGAGCAGCAAGATGCACCTCAGAAAGAACAAAATGATGGATTGGGGGGTGAAGAAGAATAAAAAGATTCAAGTAGTTTTAATGAAGATGAATCTGTTGTTATAGAAGAAGTCGGTGCAGATGATCATGTAGAAGAATGAGTAGAGTCTCTTACTCCACCTTTGAGGAGATCCACAAGACAATAGAATCTAGTTGATAGGTATAGCCCACTAGATTTCCATTGTGTATATGCTTTATTGAGTACTAACAATGAACCTAGATCCTACAGGGAAGCCATTTCTGTAGATGATAGTGAGTCTTGGAAGTTAGCCATGCATGAGGAGATGATGGTTTTAGACTCTTGTAACACCTAGGATCTTGTTCATTTGCCCAAAGGAAGAAAGGCCATAGGATCTAAGTGGGTCTTCAAGAAGTTTGGAGCAGACGAGTCATTGGAGAAGTACAACGCTAGACTGGTAGCCAAGGGCTACTCCTAGAGAGAGGGAGTTGATTTTGGTGAGATATTCTCTCCTATTGCTAAATTGATTTCTATTATATTTCTCGTATCCATTGCTACAACTTATGATTGGGAGATTGAGCAAATGGATGTTAAGACTGCGTTCTTGCATGGAGATATTGAAGAAGAAATTTATATGCAACAACCTACATGTTTTGAGGTAAAAGGAAAAGAACATTGGGTTTGTATGTTAAAGAGGTCTCTTTATGGTTTGAAATAGTCCCCAAGAATGTGGTATCAAAAATTTGATTCATTTGTGTTGAAATTAGGTTTTGTTAGAAGTGAGGAGGATCATTGTGTTTACATTCATTATAGTGATGATTCTATACTAGTTATTGCTTTGTATGTTGATGACATGTTATTTTTTAGAAATACTAAGGGTATGATTAGTGAGCTTAAAGCCCAACTTCTAGGTGCATTTAAGATGAAGGATCTTGGTGTTGCAAGTTATATTTTGGGAATGGAGATCAGGAGGGACAGAGTTAACATAAATCTTTGGTTGTCACAAAGTAAGTATGTGAATACTATTTTGTAGAGGTTGAGTTTGTAGGACTGTAACCTAGTTAGAGTTCCTTTACCCATTGGTACTAATCTTTCATTAGATATGTGTCCAAAGACTAAGGATGATCTTGAGGATATGTCTAATGTTCCATATGCTAGTGTTGTAGGGAGTTTGATGTAAGCAATGGTTTGCACTAGATCAAATATTGCCCAAGCAATGGGAGTTTTGATCAAATTTATGTCTAACCCTTGTAGACAACATTGGAATTATATGAAGAAGGTGTTTAAATATCTTGCAAGTACTCCTAATCATTGTTTTGTTTATTCTGGTACTGATAATGCTGATAAATTTTTGGACATACATGTTTTTGTTGATGTAGATTCGGTAGGTGACTTAAATAGTCGAAGGTCCACTAGTGGCTATGTGTTTACTCTGTTTGGAGGTGCAGTGAGTTAGATGAGTAAGAGGCAACCCACAGTTCCTTTGTCCACCACAGAAGAAGAGTATATGGCTGCAACTCATGTCTCTAAAGAGGTAGTTTGGTTGAGAAGACTGTGTACAGGTATTGATTTTGATTGTAGGATCATTCAAATTGGTTGTGATAGCCAGAGTGCTATCTGTTTGGCCAAGAATCCCATGTATCATGCTCGGACTAAGCATGTTGATGTTTAGTATTACTTTGTTCAAGAGTTGGTTGCAAATGGAGACATTGAGCTGAAGAAGATAGACACTCGGGAGAATGTTACAGATTCAATGACCAAGCCTATGAGCATAGAGAAGTTCGTGTAGATTATTTTTTCATTTGATTTCCTATGGGTTGATTTACAATGTATAATGCCAAGTGGGAGAATATTGGGATAAGGTTCCATTAATCTTGTAAATCCCAATATTGTATTTATTCCATTTATTATATGTAATTTGTAATTATCCATGAGGAGATGTACTAGTTTCACTGGCAAGGGTAATTTCAGAGTAACTAGAGGTAATTATAGAGTGACTTTTACTGTTGGCAAATGTAAAAACTCAAAGTAAATGAGGGTAGGCATGCTCCCTTGAGGAATATACTATTTTTGGCATGTATGACAACTGTCATAATGTTTGGTAAGTGAATCTATGATAGCTGCAAGTTGTCACAAGATTTTGAGATTCTATGACGCATATGACGGATATGTTAGTTGTATATTTGTTATATTTAGCCAAAGGTTCCTTTCTTGGAAATATACTCTTTTGTGGAATCTATGACATTTATGATGCATCACAAGATGTTGTAAGAGGCCAGATTTAGTCTTGGGTCCCCAACCTTTGCATGGCTATTTTTGGAGAAGTGTAAGATGCTTGTAAGATGGTAATTAATGTTTACAAGTTGGAGAATCTTAGGAGAGAGAACGTGAATACCTAGGAGGATTTGGAAAACATTTCTATGAGTATTTTCCATGTATTTGTTTCTGTAATATAGATTTTAGGTACTCAGGTGCTGTCAGAATGCTGTCGGATTAAAGATTTTTGAGAGAGTTGTGTAGCTGATGTATTGTACAATCTTGTTGAGATTAATATAAACTTGTGCCTCTTTCTTGGTGGAGTTTTTTACCCACAATGGTTTTCTCCATGTAAACATTATGTCATTGTGTTGAGTTCTACATTTTTGACATCTTTTTTGTAGTGGGTTTTATGTTTTGTTACAATCTCCATTGTTAAGGCACACTAAAAGATTGCTGAAATTTATTCAAATCAGATTTCCATTAAAGTAGTGTTGTTAATATTTCTAACACATTAAACAAGAAGAAGAGATTGCCCCAGAGCATGCTTTATTCTCATGGATTGAAGAAGAAGACTCAGTGTTTGTAAATGAAGCATCAACCTCCAAGAAGCCCTTGGTATAGTCTAATTATTACACCAGGTCAAAGAGAAGGATGGTGAAATAGCCTAAAGCTAACTGGAATGAAATAATTAAGATTCCTCCATTCCAAAGTCAATACATCCCTATTATGAGGCAAGAAGTATCTATGGGTGCTCTAAATTAAGGAATCTCTAACCTGGTGATAGAAAGAGCGAGGTACCCTTACTATCCTAAGACACAAGCATTGGGACCCATGAATTTGGTGGAATAGCTGAAGAAAACCCTTGTACATGTGTCAATATGGGATATGATGGCTATCCCCAAGAAAAATATGCTACTGCAAGAAGCGTTGCAGACTCAGGCAGATCCCAAAGCTATTAATACAATAGAAGGAAGTGTGAACAAAGGGAGAGCTCAGAACAAAGATACCCCACCTCTGTAGACAATAGCTCTGCTAAATGTAACACCAGAGGTAAGTAAATCTACACCAAATCCATTTTATCTAACCTTAATAGTAGGCAAGAAACTATTGCACAACTCAATGATAGATTCAGGAGCTAGTACTACAGTCATGCCAAAGCAAGTAGCTAACGCTTTGAAAATAGAATATGAGCCACTAGCTAAAGGGGTTATGCAATTAGATGGGAAGTCTATCAAAACTATAGGAATGATCAAACAACTCCCATTACAGTTGTATACCTACCCAAATATAACTATCTTGTAAGGCACAACTCAATGATAGATTCAGGAGCTAGTACTACAATCATGCCAAAGTAAGTAGCTGATGCTTTGAAATAGAATATGAGCCACTAGCTAAAGGGGTTATTCAATTGGATGGGAAGTCTGTCCAAACCATAGGAATGATCAAACAACCCCATTACAGTTGTATACCTGCCCAAATATAACTATCTTGCAAGATGTGGTGATCATGGATATTCCCCCGGTCTTCAAGCTATGCCTATCTAGAGATTTCACAGCTAAAATAGGAGGGTACATGTCACTTGATTGGTCACATTTGATCTTGAGAACTAAATATGGAACAAAGATAAAGGTGCTATTTGAGCCACTATCTAAAGAACATATCACTAAAGAACTAGCCCCAAGAATTGAAGCATCTCATGCTATGATGAATAGGGAAGATAGAGCTTTTTGTTGGAATAAGGTGCCATTAACCTTGTAAATTCCAATATTGTATTTTATTCCATTTATTATTTGTTATTTGTAATTACCCATAAGGAAATGAGGTAGTCTCATTGATAGTTGTAATTTCAGAGTTATCGGGGGTAGTTATGGAGTGACTTTTAATATTGGCAAATGTAAAAACTCATGGTAAATGAGGATAGGCATGCTTCCTTGAGGAATATACTATTTTTGGCATGTATGACAACTGTCATAATGTTTGGTGAGTGAATCTATGACAGCTGTAAGTTGTCATAAGATTCTGAGATTCTATGACACATATGACGGATATGTTAGTTGTATATTTGCTATATTTAGCCCAAGCTCCCTATCTTGGAAAGATACTCTTTTGCTGGAATCTATGATGGTTATGACACGTCATAAGATGTTGTAAGAGGCCAGATTTAGTCTTGGGAGCCCAACCTTTGTATGACTATTTTTGGACAAGTGTAAGATTCTTGTAAGATGGTAATTAATGTTTATAGGTTGGAGAATCTTAGGAGAGAGAAGGTGAATGCCTAAGATGAGTTACAAAATGTTTCTATAAGTATTTTCTATGTATTAGTTGCTACAATACATATTTTAGATACTTGGGTGCTGTCAGAATGCTGTTAGATTGAAGACTGGTGGAGAGAGTTGAAGTGTTGTATTATAAATCATTTTTAGATTAATACAAACATTGGGCCTCTTTCTTGTGTGGAGGTTTTTACCCGAAAGGGTTTTCTCCACGTTAAACATTGTGTTATGTGTTCATATTTTTGATTTTACATTTCTGTGAAGCATAGTTTTGTTTCTATGTTACAATCTCCATTAATAACACACAGTTAAAGATTGCAAAAATATATATTGAATCAGATTTTGATTAAAGTAGTGTTGCTTTCACTTCTAACATTTGGTATCAGAGCCTGGCCAACTTTGACTCTTGGGTGGTAGTGTGGAAGCTATAGCTGCAGTGGGAGATTTGGTTGTGTTTGTTTTGTAAATCTTGTGTTGTTATTATGGTTGCATCCACCGATGCATCAACCTCTCGATTGGACATTGAGAAGTTCAACGGAATGGGGTATGAGTTGTGGAAGATAAAAATGGAAGATTTGTTGGAATAAAGAAATCAATGGTTGGATGTCCAAAAAGAGAAGAAACCTGACGATGTCTCTCAAGATGAGTGGGATAGACTGGATAAGAAGGCAAGGGGAACCATCCGGTTGTGTCTTTCAGACTCTATCCTGTTGAATGTCGCAAAGGAAGAGACTGCATACAAGTTGTGGAAATGGTTGGGTGAGATCTATCAAGCCAAGAGTATGGTAAATAAACTTTATTTAAAAAGAAAATTGTTTTCCATGAAAATGGGAGAAGGTGAATCAATTGCAGAGCATTTAAATTCTTTTAATTTGTTAGTGAGTCAGCTTGATTCAGTAGATGTTGAGGTTAGTGAGGAAGATAAATTTATCTTACTTCTTTGTTCTTTACCTGAGTCTTGGGAGAATGTTATCCTTGTTATCACTGCTAACCTTGCGGATCCAAAGTTGAATGCTCTTGTTTTAGTGCTACTATCATAGGAATTGAGGAAGAAGAGTTTAGATAGTTCAGGGGATGCTCTCAGTGTCAGGGGAAGGTCTAAGGAAATGGGACCTAAAGGAGATCAGAAAGGGGCTAAGGACAAGTCCAAGGGCTGGTCTAAGACTCCTAGTAAAAGGAACAAAGTTAAGTGTTGGAACTGCGGTAAAAGGGGACATGTGAAGGAGTGTAGAAATCCCAAGAAATAGTGGGAGAGTGCTTTGGATAAGTCCTTGAATGCAGGTGAAGAAGTTTTACTTACTACATGTAATCTTGTTTCTAATGATCACTGGTTGATTGACTCAGGATGCTCATTTCATATGACCCCGCATAAGGAATGGTTCTCCTCATATGAAGAATATTATGGAGGTAATATTTACCTTGGTGACAACTCTACATATCTGATTGTTGGGAAAGGAAAGGTATTGTTGTGTTTTAGTGATGGGAGGATTAAAACCCTCCCTGGTGTTTTGCATTTTCTTGGATTAGCTAGAAATCTAATTTTAGTTTCAAAGTTGAATGACTTGGGAATGCATGTGACATTTGACAAGCATGGCTGTAGATTAGTGAGAGGGAACTTGGTGGTAGTGAAGGAGAAAAGATTCAGAAGCCTGTTCAAGCTTGAAGCCACTATACTTTATAATGCCTCCTATGTATCTGAGGCTAATACTGAAAATGCATGTATGTTGTGGCACCGTAGATTGGGCTACACAAGCAATAATGTATGGAAAACTATTAAGAATAAAAATTTGTTGGACGGTTTCTCTTATTCTAATGAGCACTTTGATTTCTGTGAGCATTGTGTGTTTGGTAAACAAAATAGAAAATCATTTCCTTCAGGAAGCAATAGAGCAAAAGAGAAGTTAGAAATTATTCATATAGATGTGTTTGGACCTGCGGTTAATGAATCTATCAGAAAATCTTGTTATTTTGTAACCTTCATTGATGATGTATCCAGATTTACATGAATTTATTTTATGAAGCATAAATCTGAAGTTTTCACTAAGTTGAAGGAATTCAAAGTCTTAGTAGAGAACCAATAGGTTTAAAGATAAAAATATTAAGATTTGACAATGGAGGGGAATATTGCTCTAAGAAATTTGATGATTTTTGCAAGCATGCAGGTATAATCAGACAAAAGACAACTCTGTATACACAACAACAGAATGGTGTTGTAGAAAGGATGAACTGAACAATTATGGAAAGGGCCAGAAGTATGCTTAGTGATGCATAGTTGGATAAATGCTTTTGGGTAGAGGCTATGTGTACTACTTGCTACTTGATAAATAGATCTCCTTGTAAGGCTCTTGATTCAACACCTTATGAAGTGTGGACAGGTAAGAAACCTTCTATTTCATATTTAAGGGTTTTTGGTTGTGAGGCTTTTGTTCATGTGTCTAAGGAAAAGAGATCTAAGTTGGGTCCAAAGGCTGACAAATATACATTCATTGGATATGGTGACAATGTCAAAGGTTATAAGCTTTGGAATCCACTAACCCACAAGATTACCTTTTCTAGAGATGTTATTTTCAGGGAACTTAGAGTTATTTCTGAACCTGAGCAACCAAAAGAAAAAGAAAAAAAGGTAAAGAAGGTGCACTTTGATTTAGAGTAGTAAGATGCACATTAGGAAGAACAGAATGAGGGATTGGGGGGTGAAGAAGAAGAAAAAGATTCGAGTAGTTCTAATGAGGATGGCTCTATTGTTACAGAAGAAGTTGTTGTAGATGATCATGTAGAAGAACGAGTAGAGTCTCTCACTCCACCCTTGAGGAGATCCACAAGACAACGGAATCTAGTTGATAGGTATAGCCTACCAGATTTCCATTGTGTGTATGCTTTATTGAGTACTAACGATGAACCTAGATCCTACAAGGAAGCTATTTCTATAGATGATAGTGAGTCTTGGCAGCTAGCCATGCAGGAGGAGATGATGGCTTTAGACTCTTGTAACTCCTAGTATCTTGTTCATTTTCCCAAAGGAAGAAAGGCCATAGGTTGTAAGTGGGTCTTCAAGAAGAAGTTTGGAGCAGACGGGTCATTGGAGAAGTACAAGGCTAGACTAGTAGCCAAGGGCTACTCCCAGAGAGAGGGAGTTGATTTTGGTGAGATATTCTCTCTTGTTGCTAAATTGACTTCTATTAGATTTCTCTTATCCATTGTTGTAGCTTATGATTGGGAAATTGAGCAAATGGATGTTAAGAATGCATTCTTGCATGGAGATCTTGAAGAAGAAATTTATATGCAACAACCTCAAGGTTTTGAGGTAAAAGGGAAAGAACATTGGGTTTGCATCTTAAAGAGGTCTCTTTATGGTCTGAAACAATCCCCTAGAATGCGGTATCAAAATTTTTATTCATTTGTTTTGAAATTGGGTTTTTTTAGAAGCAAGGAGGATCATTGTGTTTACATTCATTGTGTTGATGATTCTATACTGGTTATTGCTTTATATGTTGATTACGTGTTGTTTTTCAGCAATACTAAGGGTATGGTCAGTGAGCTTAAAGCCCAACTTTTAGGTGCATTTGAGATGAAGGATCTTGGTGCTGGAAGGTATCTTATGGGAATGGAGATCAAGAGGGATAGAGTTAATAGAAAGCTTTGGTTGTCACAAAGTAAGTGTGTGAATACTATTGTGCAAAGGTTTAGTTTGCAGGACTGTAACCCAGTTAGAGTTCCTTTACCCATTAGTACTAAGCTTTCATTAGATATGTGTCCAAAGACTGAGGATGATCTTGAGGATATATATAATATGCCATATGCTAGTGTTGTAGGGAGTTTGATGTATGCAATGGTTTGCACTAGACCAGATATTGCCCAAGCAGTGGGAGTTTTGAGCAGATTTATGTCTTTCCCTGGTAGACAACATTAGAACTATGCGAAGAGGGTATTTAAATATCTTGCAGGTACTCTTGACCATTGTTTGGTTTATTCTAGTACTAATAGTGCTGATAAATCTTTGGACATATAGGGTTTTGTTGATGCAGATTGGGCAGGTGACTTGGATAGTCAAAGGTCCACTAGTGGCTATGTGTTTACTCTGTTTGGAGGTGCAGTGAGTTGGATGAGTAAGAGGCAGCCCACAGTTGCTTTGTCCACCACAGAAGTTGAGCATATGGCTACTACTCTTGCCTCTAAGAAGGCAATTTGGTTGAGAAGACTGTGTACAGGAATTAGTTTTGATTACAAGATCATTCAGATTGGTTGTGATAGCTAGAGTGCTATCTGTTTGGCCAAGAATCCCATGTATCATGCTCAAACTAAGCATGTTGATGTTCAGTATCACTTTGTTCAAGAATTGGTTGCAAATGGAGAGATTGAGCTAAAGAAGTTAGACACTCATGAGAATGTTGCAGATTCATTGACCAAGTCTGTGAGTACAAAGAAGTTTGTATGGTGCAGAGAGGCCATGGGCCTTGTTTCTAGTGCCTGATTATTTTTCATTTATTTTCCTATGGGTTGATTTACAATGTATAATGTCAAGTGGGAGAATGTTGGAATAAGGTACCATTAACCTTGTAAATTCTAATATTGTATTTTATTCCATTTATTATTTGTTATTTGTAATTACCTATAAGGGAATGAGGTAGTCTCATTGATAGTTGTAATTTCAGAGATACTGGTGGCAGTTACGGAGTGACTTTTACTATTGGCAAATGTAAAATCTCATGGTAAATGAGGATAGGCATGTTCCCTTGAGGAATATACTATTTTTGGCATGTATGACAACTGTCATAATGTTTGGTGAGTGAATCTATGATAGCTGCAAGTTGTCATAAGATTCTAAGATTCTATGACGCATATGACGGATATGTTAGCTGTATATTTGCTATATTTAGCCCAAGAATCCTATCTTGGAAAGATACTCTTTTTCTGGGATCTATGATGGTTATGACACATCATAAGATGTTGTAAGAGGCAAGATTTAGTCTTGGGAGCCCAACCTTTGCATGGCTATTTTTGGACAAGTGTAAGATGCTTGTAAGATGTTAATTAATGTTTACAGGTTGGAGAATCTTACGAGAGAGAAGGTGAACACCTAAGATGAGTTAGAAAATGTTTCTATAAGTATTTTCCATGTATTAATTGCTACAATATAGATTTTAGGTACTGGGGTGCTGCCAGAATGCTATTAGATTGAAGACTGGTGGAGAGAGTTGAAGTGTTGTTGTATTGTAAATCATTTTAAGATTAATACAAACATTGGGCCTCTTTCTTGTGTGGAGTTTTTTAACCAAAAGGGTTTTCTCCACATTAATCATTGTCTTATGTGTTCATATTTCTGATTTTACATTTTTGTGAAGCATAGTTTTGTTTGTGTTACAATCTCCATTAATAACACATAATTAAAGATTGCAAAAATTTATATTGAATCAAATTTCCATTAAAGTAGTGTTGCTTTCATTTCTAACACTTTTGTTGAAGAAGTGGGAGAATGAACTGAATATGATCAAAATGAAGAAGAAAACAATCAGCTGATGTCCATTATGTAGAGAGACCCTTATGGAAATTATGATTAAACTAGTTTAGGGACTTATGTAATCTTTGAAGAGGGTCAAGAAATACCAAATATAATGAGCCAAGAGACATCCGAAAAGGAGGATTCAAATAAAGACTCTGAGATATGGACCTTGAACTTTGATGGGGCTAGGAGTAAGAATGGTGCAGGGACAGGTATATGTCTCACTTCTCCACATGGTGAAAAAATTCTCAAAGCCATACGCTTCCAATTTGCTTGTACAAATAATGATGCTGAATATGAGTCTTTGGTACATGGTCTTATGTTGGCCAAGAAGAAAGGGATATAGAATCTAATAGTCAAAGGTGATTTAGAGCTAGTTGTGAAACAAATTAGAGAAAAAGCTATGGTAGAGAATGTAAGAATGAGATGTTATCGCCATAGAATTTGGGATTTGATTGATGGCTTTGATGCTTTTAACATAGAAGTTGTCCCTAGGGTTCGGAATACTGAAGTAGATAGGATGGCACAAATTAGCTCTCAGTTTGATCGAGCAAGTGACTTGCTCATTAATAATGAAGCAATGAAGGTCATTATTAGACCAACAATTCCTGACAAAGTTCAAAACTAGCAAATTTTTGACAATGATCTTCAGGTGCTTCTATATCTACAACATTCTGGAGAATTTGTTGACCAGTTGCAACCTAAAATCGAGGAAGCATATGGTGACTGGATTATTCAATTGAAATCTAATAATCTTCTAAGAGGATTAATAACATTGGAGAACCTATTTGACCCAGATGATGTAAGCCTAGATAAGAGGAAGTTTAAGGCAAGTAAAGAGGATTATTTAGAAATTTAGGTCAGCGAAGGGAGGAAGTTGAAAGTAGGTAATACTACTACTCAGGAGGAAAGAGATAAACTAATTTCTTTGTGTGACAAATATGATAGAGTAATTGCATGGACCTATGATGACCTTCATGGTTATAATAGAGATATCATCCAACATAGCATAGAGCTTGCTGAAGGATCAAAGCCTGTTCGCTAGAAATAGAGGCCAGTGAATCCTAGAATTGAACCTCTAATGGTGGATGAGTTACAGAAGCTTCTTGAGTCTAAGATTATTTTCCTGATTAAGCATTCAACTTGGGCATCTAATCCGGTGCCAGTGAGAAAGAAAAATGGGGACATTAGGCTCTGCGTAGACTTCAGAGACTTAAATAAAGCTTCATTTAAAGATCATTATCCTCTACCATCCATGGAGAAAATTTTACAGATAGTGGCTGGATTAGAAAGATTTTCCTTTCTTGATAGTTTTTCAAGATACAATTAGATTTGGTTGGTAGATGAAGACCAACAGAAGACAATGTTCACAATAAAGTGGGGAACTTTTGCATACGCCAAAATGCCATTTGGTCTTTCAAACACTAGAGCCACTTTTCAACTTGCTATGGATGTAGCATTTAAGGGACTCATAAATAAGGTCATTATGATCTATTTAGATGACCTCACTATATTTACAAAAAATGCCAAAGATCACTTTGAGCCTTTAGAAGCTATTTTTCAAAGGTGTCAAGAGTTTAGGATTTCTTTAATCCTAAGAAGTGTGTTTTTGCTGTACATCAAGAAAAACTTTTAGGGCATATTGTTTCATAAGATGGAATCTCTATTGATCTAGAAAGGGTTAGAGCCATACTAGATTTGTCTTTACCAGTCAATAAAAAGGAAATTCAGTCTTTCATGGGTAAGATTAATTTTGTCAGTAGATTCATAGCTGATTTTGCAGGGCTAGTAACGTTTGTTACCCTGATGTTCAAGAAGGATTTAGCTTTTAAATGGACATCTGAGGGGAGACAGGATTTTGAAGAAATCAAGAAAGCTATCTCAACTGCCCTAGTACTCTAAAATCCTGATTTCTCCAAAAACTTCATAATGTACGTATATGGAGGGGAACACAGTATTGTAGCTATTCTGACTCAGAAATATCACGAAGAAGAAGGAGAGCATCTAATCGCATTCTTCTCTAGGAAACTAAGGGAGTATGAATCTAGGTATAACTTCATTGAAAAGCAAGCTTATGCCATTGTCAAAGCTCTTAACAAATTTAGGCATCTAGTAACGGGAAATAAAATCTTGATATTAGTAGCTCACTCAAGTGTTAGAGAATACATTATGGAAGGTGAGATTATAGAAAAGAGGGCTAATTGGATAACCACAATTTTTTAATATGATGTAGAGGTAAGGCCTACCAAATTGGTCAGAGGAAAGGGACTCTGCCAATATATTGCCCAAGACACAAAAGAAACAGTATTGAAAGAAATAGAGGATGAAACAGTGTTGAAGCTCCAAGAGTTTGACCAAGATTCTTGGGTTAATGATAGGATATATTTCATGAGGACTGGTATTTTCCCTAGTGAGCTCTCCCTTGATAAAAGAAGATACTATAGACAACAGGGGAGTCATTTTGTGCTAATTGATCATGTTTTGGTTCAAAGGAATTTTGATGGGTTACTGGTAAGATGTGTTGAAAAGGATGAAGCTCAAAAGATATTACATGAACTCCATCATGGAGTCTCAGGGGGACATTTCTCAGCAAGAACTACTGCCATCAAGATTACACAGGCTGGCTACTACTGGCCCACATTATTTGCATATTGTCATCAGATGGTCAAAGAGTGTCAAGTCTCAATTCTATGCTGGAAGGAGAAGGAATGCGGATTTACCTTTGAGTCCCATAGTAGTAGATGAACCCTTTGCACAGTGGGGTTTAGATTTTATAGGGATGGTTAATCCAATCTCAAGTCAAGGGTATAAGTGGATCCTACTACAACTGATTATTTTACAAAATGGAGTGAAGTAGTGCCACCTAAGGAAGCCACTAAGAAGGTGATTCTATAGTTACTTAAAGGAATAACTACCCTTTTTGGTCCTCCACACACTATTATATCTGATAATGCTAAAGCATTTTTAGGTACCAAACTATTAGAGTTTGTCCTAAAGAATGGGATATATTTGAAAACTTCATCCAATTACTATCCACAAGGTAATGGCTTGGCAGAATCCACGAATAAGAACCTGATTAGACTCATCAAGAGAATGGGGGTCAATCGTCAAAGAGATTGGCATAAGTCTCTCAATTCAGCACTATGGGCAGACCGAATTATGCCAAAGCAAGTGACTAAGATGTCCCCATATGAGCTAGTTTATGGCAAGAGTGCAGTTATGCCATTAAGCATAGAAATTCATGCTTTGTAGATGATCAAACAATTGGGAATAGAGGAAAACAACCCAATGCATGTGAGGCTCACTAAATTATTAGAATTACAAGAGAAAAGAGAAGTGGCGCATGAATCTTTGATGAGGCATCAACATACCATAAAGAATTGGTTTGATAGAAGGACTTCTGAACCAAATTTTGAAGTTAGGTCCTTGGTTTTGAAAGGGGATGAGAGAGCTGCTAAACCAGGTCGACACAGCAAGTTTGACTCGCTATGGACTGCCTTTTAAGATTCACGCCTGCAAGCAGAAAAATGCATTCGAGCTAGAGAATATGGAAGGAGAGACTGAAGAGCCTCCCATTAATGGGATCTTTTTGAAACACTTCACATAGTTCTAAAGCCTAACCTTATATCATAGTTAGTTAGGTGTCCTTAGTTTCCTTTCCTATTTTGGTCTTGCTTTTCCTACTTTCTTTTTAAATAAGTGTTCCAGGAACACGTGTCTGCAGCACATTAGCTCTCATAGTTGGCATTTACATTTCCCAAGTCGTTAGGTGGTTCTTGTACTTCAATAAAGGTAGCTAATCATTTCAAAAGATTACCATCTTTAATGTTAATTTAACACACAGTCCTATATAGATTTGGAATGATGCACTAGTAGTCTATTAGCGTGTTTATTAATGACATTAATTGGATGTGATGGGTCATTTAATACATCACTTAACACCTCTGCCAAGTCAAGTTTTTAAGATTCTCAAGTAGTTTCAGTTGCTATTCCTTGCTTCAAAATCCTTCAAATTCCCATCACATGTGTCAAGTTGTTTCAACTCCTGCCTTTAGTTCTAGCTATAGTTTGGGCTTATTTTCAATTTCTAAAGTTCCTGAGGAGATACAGTGATGGAGGAAGGGCAATCACCACAAGAGGGGCTGTTCGATTTACCAGAAAAATGGAAGAATAGTGCAGCTTATGCATCTGCAAGGGCACAACCAAGAATAAGTTACCCTAGGACTAGAGCCTTGGAGATGGGAGTAAGCATTGATGCCACGCAAGTAAAAGACTATGCAAATTGTATTTTTGACACCCAGTTGTCAAATAATCTAAAGAATCATTGGGAGGGAGCACACCAGAGATGTCTCCAACGAGCAGAAAAGGGAGAGTCTGAAACATTTGGTATGAGGATTTGGACTTCTTAGTTAGTGCAATTTGTGGTTCCTGATGTCCACTCCTACCTAGAATTGGTTGAGATGTGTTGGGAACTTTTTGACCCACAAACTTCCATGATTTAGTACGGCAGATTCATGCTCCAAATAACCCCAAAAGCAATTTGGGATATACTGGGTTTGTATCATGACCGGACTGCTACATTTTCTATAATCCCTAAGCTACAACATATATGGAGTGGTGTCCATAGTAAGGTCTAGTTTCTAAATACTGAGATGCATTTGGATGAGGATTACACTCAGTTACCTACACTGCTCACTGCCCGAGGCCAGTTTAATATTGAAGTACAGGATGCCCTCTCTATGGTATCTTTTATTTTTAGTCAGAATGATGATATGAGGGTATAAGATTGGCACTTGGCAGAAATTTTTAGACTCAAAATAGTGAACAAGTCTTCCGAATACTAGTTTAACTTTTCAAAGCACATATCCCAAGCTATCATTGATCAGGTGACCAATTTCTCTCAGGAGCGAATATTCAGGTATTCAGCCTACCTTTTTCACTTAATTTTGCACCAAAATTATTGTCTCTTATAGCCGCATATACATCTAGAAATGTATGACCCTGAAGGAAGTAGTAAAAAGACTATCCCAATGTCCCCATGGACTCATGTCCTTTCAGAGACTGTAGACCCTTATGAATTTGCCAAGTGTTTTGTGGCCCTTGTATTTGAACAATTAGGGTCTAAGGATGTTGAGAATAGAATGAAAGATAGTATGAGAGGCTTCTTGAAAAATTTTAAAATTCCCTGTGATTATTTCTTTGGTGCTCACACAACAATCATTAGACTTCATGGTTTTGCTGTTGAGCTTGTTTTGCTCCCAAAAGTCTTAACTCCTAGGGTCACAGCTTTGGAGGTGGGTCGTCAATTGTCTATTATTGATAATAATTTTGGTAATAAGAAAAGAAAGAAGAAAATGTTTGATATCCCTTCGAGTAAGGGAAAGATTACAATAGAAAAGAGAGAAACTGAGAATCTCTTGTTAAGAATGCTGGCAGCTTATGGTCTTATAATAGTCCAGGACAAATGGAAGTATGATCTTGATGGTTTCTTGGCATCATGGATTATAAATAACAAACTTTTAGCTATTTTCATTCATGAGAAACAACCTTTCTGGGAACAGAGAAGGTCACCAAAGTAGGATGATCCTGTGTTTTATGTAGAGCTCAAGGATTTACCAGATGAGGGTCCTAAACCATGGGAAACTTTTTACAAGAAGCAACAAGAATATGATCCAAAGAAACTTATGACACATGGTTTGAGGCAGACTCTAAAGAAGAAAGATTGGAATGGTGAAAAGATAGCTGCCTATTGGAAGTATAGGCAGGAGATTGATGAAATCACCCACACTTTTGGGGGAGTTCTGACAGATGAACAATGGGAGCAAATATGGGACGAGTATCATATGACCCTGGTGTCAAGCCCAGATACAAGTAATCTTCCAAGTAGCTCTTAGGAAGCTTAGGAGACAGAAGAGCCAAAGAAGGTTTAGGAGGTAGAGGAAGTAGAGAAAATAACTACATAAGCCCCTAGGGTTCCATGCCCTCAAACCTCTCAGTACCCTTGAGAAACAAAAGGCTACATTATTGCCATCTCATGAGACCCATATAGCTTCAGCATCAGGGGGTCTTGGAGCGGCACTTTCCCAACAAATATTGATAGAATCACAAGAAGCAATAGAAGAAGAAGATCCTGAGGATACAACAGAAAGGCCTTTGAAGAGAAGGCGTAAATTAGTATTACAAAAGGAGGATATTGAAGGCAATATCTTGGAGTCCCCATAGCAACAAATTCTAACTATAATAGCAATGGCACAGGTAAGTATCCCTTCTCCTATTTCTCCTTCTTCAACTTCTTCTTCAATAGGGGTGGCAACCCAAATGACCTATTCTTCCATGTCTCCTTCCACCTCTGCTATGCCATTACAATCTTTTACACCTACTGCTAGTTTGTCGGCCTTAGTATCATCACAGACCATTTCATTACCTTTGTTTTCCCCAACCATGCCTAGACAGGCTTTGCCTCAGATTGATCCCAGTGGACAAATCACCACTATACCATATGGTATACCATATGGCCTACCACATGGTTATCCTTTTGCTGGAGGTCTCATTGCTTCTCCACCCACCTTTCAGACACAAGCAGATACTGCTAGGAAGGCAAAGGAGGCTAGGATGGAAAAGAAGAGAAAGAAGGAAAGCTAAAACCCTGCTATTCCTCATATGAGGTCACTATTCGACCCAATCCAGCAATCCCTAACAATCACCCACTTGACTCCTAATGTGGTTAATCTTGCTGAATAAATGAAGTTAGAGGACTACACTATGAATGCAGTGGCTATGGACCTAGCCCACTTTAGGCCTCAGGATAAGGTGGAGTTGATGAATGAAACTACAACGGCTGTCACATCTGATTACCTAAAGGTGATAAAGAAGCTACAGAAATTAGAAGTAGACTTGGCAAAAGTAAAAGCCACAAATAATAGCCTTACAACAGAAATCAAGGCTAAGGACAAAGAAATTGATGCTCTTAATAAATATTTGTAGAAAACTATCCTTGGAAGTGTACCAGGCATCTCAAGCTCAGGTTGGAAAATTGCAGAATGAAATAGCACAGGCAAGAGCCACTGCAATTGTGTTAAAGCAAGAAAAAACCATTACAGAGAAGAAATATCAAGATAAGATACAAGAAGTATCACAATTGCAACAGAACCTGTTGAGGGAACAGAATCAGAACAATGTTGCTCAAGCCCAGTTCATGGCTGAACAAGAAAAGACTAAGCAGCTTACTATTGAGCTGAGTCAAAGGCCATAGAATGCAGGAGTATTGGCAATGGTTAAGGAGATTTATATGTCCACCTAGAAAAGAATCTCTAAAGAGATTTTATAGCTTAATCATGTTCTCAGTTTCATATTAAAAGCTCAGCAATTGTGTGAAAGTGTAGAGTCTTCAGTGGAATCAACCTTGTCTATTATTTTTTTGAGAGTTCCAGATTCTCAACTTTTGTTATAGAAACTTTATGATACAACTGATGAAGCTTTGTTAGCTATATGAGTAAATGATAGAATGATTGCAATGAAAAAGGTGAATGAAGTCATGAGCTGTAATGAAGCTGCAATGAGTTGCAAGACACTTCTTAATATTGTAAAGGAAGGTGTCAAGGGCATGAAGGGACACATTGAGGAGTTGGTACAGCTGGGACTTCCATCTCCCTTTCTAGATGATATCACAGTCTTAATGACTAATGAGATTAAGGCTCTATTGCTAACAAAATAAAATGATCAAACTATTTTTCAAAGTCTGAGTTATTCTTAGAGCGTACAAGAGGTGGAAATAGTTCTCCTTCCCATGGCCTAGTTCAAGTTCCAATTACTTGCAATGGTGCAGATTCTTCAGTCCTTTTCTCACAAAGAAGTTATTAATTTAGATTTTTTTTTTAGGATTTGTAGAAGAGACAGGGCTTGTCAGACCCAGAGTGGTCTGTGTATCAAGTTGCTTTATAGAAGTTGTGATTCTCTCGGTGTTGGCGCTACAGTTTTGATTTTTGAATCTTTTCATATGTTTCCAGGGTTCTTTTCTATGCAGGCACAGAGTCCCATTTAGTCATCAAGAACTATAGAGTTAAACTCTACATTTTGTAATTTTGATTAATTACAATTGCAGCACTATGGTTTTGTTTTTAGTCTATTTATGTTGAAGTATTGCCCATGCGCGGAATGCACCATGTGTCAGCATGGAAAGATTTTGAGGAAACAAAGGGAAGATGCTTTTAAAAGTTGCATGGAGTCGATACATAGAGAGTGCTAAGAGTAGTAAGATTAACATCTGGGAGTCGCAAAGAGTGACATGTGTTTTCTTTTTAGTTTACAGTTCTGAGGTGCCACAAAAATGTGCCATGTATCTTCGGCTGTGTTTCTCTTCGTATAGATTATATTTGCTACCAGGGTCTGCCATGTGTCACTACCACAAGGATTCAAGGAGAAACTTTTGAGAAAGGCATCGAGAAAGAGCACCAATGTGCCACGTTTCTTTTGTTGCAATATGCGGAAGCGGTCGCATGTCCCTTTTCTTTAATAAATTTTGAAGTGTCAAAGTCCCGTATGGTGGGCCCCAAGGTATTAGTCTAAAGTTTCTAAGTGCAGTGGAGTGTGCCAGGTGTCACTACCATAGGTGATTGAAGGATGAGAAACAAAAGAAGCTTTTGAAGGTGCACCAGTCTGCCATCTGTCCCAGTTTTGAGGCTCTCAGGTATTGCCATGTATCAGTTGTAGAAGAAGGCAGATTTCACCAAGTGTCAATGTGTCATTTGTTCTCCTTATGTCAAGGGAAACTAAGCTCGATGAGCACAGGAGAGACACATAGCGTTTTGGAGCCGTTTGAAGCTTGCGGAGGTTGCCACTTGTCTCAACATAACTGATAGTCATGGGGCCGTATTTTCTATTGTGTTTGTCCAATAAGAGCATGAGGATGATATGGTTGCAGATTCATACAGATCCTATGCATGCTCAGTTCCAGTTCAGTTGTGAATGGTTGTGGATTCTTAACAGTTGGATATATTTTTAGCCCCATCTTGCTTCTATAAAAGGGGAAGTTTTGTAACTGATAAAAATAGATAGAAAAACACAGAGAGATATTACTATGACTGGAGTATATCATTTTAGCCTTCATAGTTGTTTCAAGAAGAAGCATATGGATTTGTGCATGTTTATGTGCCTCATGTATTTTGCTGAACCTATTAATGAAAGAAGCTTTGTTATGTGTTGTTTGATGATATTTTCTATGTCTTTGTATAATTTCTTTGAGTTTAGCCTTTGATTCTAAATCTATCTATAATATGTCTATGCTAGCCATGCTCATTGCTCTTTGATATAGCTAAAAATCATAAGGATTTAGTCACTGTGCTAATTGATGAAACATATATAAATTTGGCACATCGCCTTAAGAGTTTTTTTTCATTGTATCTGTAATCTTGTTTTTCTGCCTATTCCCAAAAACCCCATTGAAAAATGAAGAGCTAGCTCCCATAAGAATCTAGAGGTTGTTTCAAGTGTCAATCCCACATTCTTGAAACTTCCCATGTTGGTGCTGAAACCCGCGTAATTTTATACATCAACACTCCCATTTTAGCAGTACCAGATTTGACTCAAGATTTTGTGGTTTGTACAAATGCTTCCTTGGATGGTTTAGGTGCAATTCTTATGCATGAGGGTCAAGTTATGGTGTATGAGTCACAAAAACTCAAGACCCATGAGCAGAATTACCCTACACATGACTTATAGCTTATGACAATAGTACATGCTCTCACTAGATGGAGACACTTTCTCCTTGGGTATCATTTCGAGTTACATTCCAATCACTGCAGTCTTCAGTATATTTTCACTCATCCAAATTTGAATGCATGACAGAGGTGATGGATGGAGTTCCTATGTGAGTATGATTTTAATGTGCACTATATTAGAGGGAAGGAGAATGTGGTGGCAGATGCTTTGAGCAGATGACGACATGAGATCATGGCCATGACAATGAGTACTAATTTGAGGTCTTGTATCCTTCAACAGTTGCTAGAGGATGAGTGGTATCAAGAGATTCAGAGTGTGATACAGACACAGAGGGCCCTTGAGGGCAAGTATTTCAATTTTTTTCTTGAGGCAGATGGTTTGTTACGGTACAGGGGATGTATTTATGTTCTGTAGAGTAGGGATGTGAGGAGATTGATCCTATCAAAGGCTTACAAGGTACCGTATGCAGCTCACCCAGGGCTTAAGAAGATGCATGTTGATCTTCATCAGCTTTATCACTATTCAGGCATGAGTAGAGACATTTCAAAGTTTGTGGCTCGATGCATTGAGTGCCAAAGGGTCAAGGCCGAGCACCAACACCCCGTAGGACTATTATATCCCCATGAGATTCCAGAGTCGAAGTGGGATACCATCTCCATGGATTTTTTAGTTGGTGTACCCTTGTCTACTAGACACCGTGATGCCATCATGGTGATGGTTGATAAGTTGACCAAGGTATCCCACTTTTTTTTGGATGAGATTGTTAGATTGCATGGGGTACCTCACAAGATTATATCAAATAGGGATCCAATGTTTACTTCTACTTTTTGAATAACACTACAATGAGCTTTGGGTACCCAGCTCAATTTTAGTACAACTTATCACCCCAAGACAGATGGATAGATAGAGAGAGTGAACTAGGTGCTAGAGGACATGCTAAGGATTTATGTTATGTATCATCAATCTAGATGGGAGGTGTACTTGTATTTAGTTGAGTTTGCCTACAACAACAGTTTTCACAGTTCTTTAGGCATGGCACCATATTAGGCATTGTATGGCAAACTATACAGGACTCCCTTAAGTTGGGATAATTTAGAGGATAGAGTTGCTATTGGGCTAGAGATATTATAGGATATGGAGCGACAGGTGATAGTGATACGCTAGATATTGTAGGAGGCTCAGGATCGATAGAAGAAGTATGCAGACATGAGGAGGACAGATCAGAGTTTCTTAGTGGGTGACCGAGTCTTCTTGAGAGTGCAATCACGTAAGAGCCTGATTTGTTATGAAAAGGGTTCTAAGCTAGAACTTCATTTTGTGCACTCCTTTGAGATCTTGGAGCAGATAGGACTAGTAGCCTATCATTTAGCCTTGTCATCTAGCCTGTCACACATCCACAATATATTTAATGTTTCTATTTTGAGATGTTATATCCATGATCCTTCTCATGTTTTGGATTCAGTTGCTCTACAGGTAGGGGCAGATGAACAACTGAGATTGGAGTCCATTTGTATCTTGGCTCATCGAACGTTGGGACTTCGAGGTCAAGAGCCAGACCAACTCAGGGTCCAGAGGGACATATATGATGAGTCCGTGGCCACTTGGGAGGACACATCTTCTATGAGGACACTTTATCCCCATCTATTTGAGGACTTATGGGAGGAAGTCAAATCCTAGGTTGAAGATGTGAGGCCTCTCCTAGTCCTACCATTGAGTAGGAAGTTATTTCATATTATATCATGTTTGTTATGATCCGATGATATACAGTCGACTCTGATGTTTTTGTTTAGTCCATGATTTTGGTGTACTTATTTTCTTGGACATGGTTTAGCTTAGAATCATATTTTATTATACATGAACATTTTTATTAGATCATTGTGACGCTTTTTGGATTGTGATTTATACATTTTTTCTAATGAATTAAATCATCTTTTATGTGCAACCTTAATGATATGTAGCATGAGCTTATATATGTGTTGTTTAGAATAATGGATTATCTTATGGATGTAGTTGTAGACACCTGAACTTGATCATATCTTACAACATTACATTTCAACATATTTTGTCCTAGGTCCTCTTGTTGGCAAGAGACACTATATGGATTCATGGTTGTTGTCATTGATGGCAACAAAGGTCATCCCACATATCTGCAAGTCATGATGTGTCTCTACCGGAAGTCAGAATAAAGATTGTTGTGGTCCGGTGAACAAGAACAGAGCATGTGGCAAGGTCCGACAGATTGATCCGGATCTCTCAGAGGAAGTGTCTTGGTGTAGTACGGATTTGGGGAAGTCAAGAGGACTACCTTGAGTGGTATATTCCAAGGATTTAGCCTCCGGTGATGGACAAGGAAAAAGATATGAATAGTTGAGTACCGGATTCTTGAGAGACAGTGAAAACAGAGGAAGAACTGACTGACAGAGTATCAGACTACTTTTCGGATGTGTTACTGTTGATGATAAAGGTTGTGAAGGCATGAATCATGTTTGGCCGACATGATTAATGATATCTACAAGTATATGCTTGATCCGCATTGCTTGGTGAGCAAGGATTCAGCCGACAGAACAAAGTTTGTAAGAAACTAGACTGTTCCGGATGCCGACTAGAAAGGTGATGAAATTACTTGTGCGGATATATATAGAGGATGGATTTAGTTGTGAAGTGTGTGAATGAATTAATATATATGCGAATAAGTCCAGAACAGAGCAGAAGTAGCAAGAAAGATCCAGTATGTGAAAGGATAGCAGAATAAAGAACAGAGGAAAGATGAAGTGCAGCAGATCAGTGTACTGAGCCTAACTGGAACTGAACTCCAGCATATGCAGATGCTTCCAATCAGTTCAAGACTGTGATTCTTATCACTTTGTAGATAGTGTGTCTTCTTGTAGGCAGTGGGCCTCTTGTGAGCAGTGTGCTCGGGCAGTGAGCCCTAATTGGCAAGTGCCATTTTGTAATTTCCTATTCTTCTAACAGAGAATAATTTTGGGTTAATCACCCTGTGGTTTTCTCCCTTAACAGGGTTTCCACGTCAAAAATACCATGTCATGTGTTTCTTATTTCATGGTAATGTTTGATTCAATGCTGCATTAATTAATAAGAAAGTTCAGAAAGAGAAATAATTAGGATAACTGATTCACCCCCCCCTCTCAGTTATCAACAATTGGTATCAGAGCTAAGTTCCTCCTAATAGAGCCTAATAGCTTGAGGAAGATCTGGGAGTTCAAATGGATGCATATGGTTTAAGGGAGCAACTCAAGACTGCCCTTGAGGATCTTGAACAGTCAAATTCTGAAGTCAATGAATTAAAAGAAAGACTCAAACAGGCTGATGAATTCATGAGAGAATTAAAAGACAAATTAAGTCTCTCTATGAAAAAGAGAAAGGAGCTGCTCCAACAGTTGGCAAGACAAAGTGAAGAAAGCAATACAAATGAAGAATTGACTGAGCAAATCAAGTTATGTGAAAAGTTATCAAAAGAAGTCATTATGTTAAGACATGAAATGGAATCAGGAACTATAAAGTTTACTCAAGAGATTGAAGAAAAAAGAAAGGCTGAAGACAATCTAAAACAATCTCTTAAAGAAAAATCAGAAGAATGCCACCAGATGGACAGGATTATCAGACATCTTGAATCTGATCTTGAAGATGCCAAAGATAATGAAGAAAAACTTGAGGATCAAATTGCCTCTCTCAAAAGAGACCTTCAAACAGCAAATGAATATAAAGAGAAATTTAAGATAAGTTTTGCTCAACTTGAAGTTCTTCTTGGAAGTCAAAAAGGGACAGATGACAAGTATGGTTTGGGATATGAGAAAGGAGAAAGCTCCGGATCCGGTCAAAAGAATTTTGCATCAGAAAATCCAAGGAGCAGGCCTAGAAGACCTCCGGTAAGACAGCCAAATGCTCAAAGATATCCATCTTTCAATGGATACTGCCACAGCTGCAACCACTTTGGTCACAAAGCTAATCAGTGCAGAAAGAGAATGAATCAGATTAATTCATCCTTCTCCAGACAGTGCTTCAACTGCAAAAGGTATGGACACAAATCCCATGAATGCAGAAATATGCAAGTAAACAAATCATTTAAAGGTAGATGCTTTACATGCAATAGAGTAGGTCATATGGCTAATCAATGCAGATCAAGAGGATATCAGTCAAATATGCAAAGAAATGTTATTTGCCAAATCTGCAATAGGTCCGGTCATAATGCTAAAGTCTGCAAAAGCAAGAATCAGGACAAAAGAGGTCCGGTGTATAATCAGAATCAAGACAAGGGTAAACAAAAGATGAATGCGGATGAAGTTAGGAATCAGATGAGCAAGATTTGGGTGAAGAAAAGTTCAGAGAATGTAGAGGTTGAATCCGCACCAGACTCTGGTGCTGATATTTCTTCCGAAAATTAAAAAGTGAGCTCTGGCTCAGGGGGAGACTCAAAGAAAATCCTGTTCCCCCAGCCAATCAAGTGGTGCCGGATGTGGCACAAGATGCGGAGTAAAGGGTTTAAATATATAAGTCTTGAGATGATCCAGATAAGATTTCAGAGGTCCGCATGGAGTTATGAAGAAGCTGTGATCGATCAAGTAAGACCTGTTCCGGGAGATGCTCCGGTATGACAGAGGATTACTAAAAGGTCCGGAGAGATCCGGAAGTGCACTATCTTATTCTGCGGATTGGACAGAGTGTTTGGGATGTTCTTGTAATATGTTACCTCGATTTATTCATGATTGAAAGATCCAGATGATAGTCACAGATCAGGACTAATCCGGGATACTCCAAGCTATCCGGACAAGGCAAACCGGAATAATGTAGGTGAAGCATTTATTGCAGACAGATATTAGGGTTTGTGGAGCAATATAAGGGATTTCTCAAAAGTCATTTGCTCATTCTGCACTCAAGAAGAAGCGAAAAGTGGACCTCTGCAACAAGATTCATCAAGCACACCAAGGATCTCCTGCCGAAGTCATTGCATAAAGAAATCAATCCAACCACTCCGTGCAAACCGAAGACGCATAAGGTATTCTCCATTTTTCATTATCTCACTGCAAATCTTTGAAGAATGGCTACTCCAAATATAGTTAAGATCTCTGATAGACCTCGCCCCACGTTCAAGAAACATCCTTACAAATCATTAGAGGTAGATCCACTAGGAGCCTTCTCTAGTGTTCCTCATGGTGTATTGCATACGGAAGATATTAGGGTTTACATCCATGTGAATCTTGAAGACTTTGGAGAATCAAAACTAATGGATATCTATCACAAACAATTGATAGATGACTCCTTTGAGATCAAACCTTAGTACAAAGCCATCCGGGACAAACACTTTGCACAGTGCATTCATTTCCCCTGTTTTGAAGAAGATGAATGGGTCCGGTATGTACTAAGTAGAGTACATGACAACTTCCTATGGTTGAACCAGCCCTTCAAGATCACCAAAGATGCAATTAGGGCTGTAACCGGTCTACACTCATCCGGTGGATTACCTGTTCTCAAGTCTGTCAAAAATCAGACAGTTAGTGATGCAACCGGATCCAAGTTTGACAAGAGAGCTATGACAGTTGATGACATCACTGAACCGGATGTCAAATTTGCAGCTATGATAATTGGTTACAAAATCTATCACTCCAGTAGGGAAAATTCAGTACCGGGAACTGCAATCTACACAGCTTATCAAATGTTAAAGGAGAATGCAGACTATGACTTGTGTGAGCTTCTTGTGAACCAACTCTTTGAAAATCTGCAGAAGATCAAGAAGGACAAGAAAAACTCCTTCAAGTATGGCAATCTGATCCTTTGTCTCTTCTTCTACTACATGAATGAGCTTCCCGGATCCAGTGGATGGATATGGCAGAATGACAGACCGGTTGCCATCCAAATCAGAGACTATTTGCATGGACTTGGGGATGCTAAAGCAAGGAATACAGCTCTATGGGGATACTTCAAGAACTTCCAAAGCATGATGCATGCAAGAGAAAGAATACCCCAATCCCTTGTTGAAAAGTACAAAGACACAGTATGCTTCATGGTAAAAATAGATCAGTGTCTAATGGAGGCAGTGGAGCCAAGGACTGTCTGGATCATGCCCATGGGGTATGAAGTGGATGAACAGATAGTAGAGCTGCATGTTCAACACATGCTAAGCCAGCCCAAAGATCCTAAGGCAGAAAGGTTTGGAACCTTTGAGGAACTGAGTGTAAAGATACATGTAGAACTCAGGGAACCGGAGATAAAGAGGAAGGTAAGAAAAGAAGTTGAGCATATTGCTCAAGGCCTAGGCATCTCAAAAGAGGCACTTGATGCCAGCCGGGAAAAGAGGAGGAAGGCTGAGGAAGAAGAGAAAAGTAAAGAAAGTGTTCCGGTTGAAACTCCCACCCGGACCAGATCATCAAAGAGATCTGCACCTCCCACAACCAAAAGTTCAAAACCGGAAGTCCAGGCATCCGGTAAAAGATCCAAGACAAAAGCCACAAGGGCTTATGAAAGCCAACAGGATGAAGAGGAAACAGAGTTAGATGAGGGAGTAAAAGAAATAAAGAAGCAGAAGAAGAAAGGATCCGGTAAACCCTCCACAGGCCAAGACAAGGATGAAATGGCAGAGGTATCTGTTGAAAAGCCCACTCTGTCTCTAGAGAGTGTAATCAAGTCAGTCACGGTAGATGGAAACCTTCAACCAATGACTGAATTTTATGATGACTACAATGAGGCTGACCAAAAGATTCTGTAGGAAGCCACAGTCAAATATCTGAACATATACAATAAGGATTTCATTGAGATCATATCTCTTATTCCTAAAAGCCTAGAAAAGGAATTAGAAATAAGAAAGAATAATGCTCATGCAAAAGATCTTGAGATCCGGGAGCAGATAGCTATTCAGCTATATCCTCAAATTGATCCCAAGACAATGAACATTATCTTCAAAGACTGCAAAGATGAGTTCAGAAGTAAAGCCAGGATGAATCAACTCATGCTTGGTGAGACTGACAGAGTGGCCCAAGAGACAGAAGAGATCCTCCGGAAGGCCTTCAAAAGGTTCAATCTTCCTGTTGTAGAGGACTTAGGTGCAGAAACAGCTGCGGATTTGGAATCATCTGTTCCGGAAGAAGTGGGCCCTAAACAGACAAACATCTCTCCTCCGGTTTCCCCTACAGTCTCTGGATCCAAAGAAGAAGAGAAATTACAGGAGAAGGAAGCAGGAGTGAAAGATAAAGAGGTTGACAGTTCCAAGACTGCAGAAGAAAAGAAACATCTGTCTCCGGCAAGAGACACTGCACAAACTGTTCAACAATTTTTGAGCAAAGCCACTGTAGAAATTGATGAACCGGACCTGCTCAAAGGACCATTAGATTTTGACTCTTTGTCACCGGTGCAAACAATGAAAATAGCCTCATTTGCAAATGAGAAAGTCAAAGAGAAGCTGCTGAAATCTCACATGGAAGACTGTGAGCTTATGGAGGTAGCATTTGGAGTGCTAGAAAAGATCATGCCATCCTTTCAAAAGGATCCCACAGCCTCCTCTTCCGGTAATCTCAAAACCTTAGTCAGCAGTGTTAGTACACATTTTGAATCTCTAGAAAAATCTGCTGAAGAAAAGGTCCGGAAGGAATTTTTGGATAAACGATTTTCAGAAGTATTAGAATTAATCTCTAAAGATAGGAAGATTGTGAGTATTGGAATAAAGAGCTTAGAGAATGCTCTTAAGGATGGCGGTGACATCTACAAATTTTGTATATCCTGGTCAAAGGCAACAGCAGCAATTGATAAGAAAATAAAAGAGGAACAGGACAAGCTACAAAGCTTATCTCAAAGTTTTGATCCTCTCTCTTCCTCCATAATAAATCAAGAATGTCAGACTATTGCAGTCTTGAATGAAATAAAGAATCTTGAGAAGGAAAGGAAGAATATCACCAACCGGATGGGAGAACTTAGAAGGATTATAATCCCTAAGTTGGAAACTATGCATGAGGCCATCAGTGATGCTCAGACCACCGCCCAAACAAATGATCCGACAGATCTCAAGCGGGCAGAAGCTTTTGCATTTTTGTTGAGTGGTCACATTTCAATTTTGGATAGAATGAAGCAAAGTTGCGCTACAGAAATGATCCAATTGCAGACATCCTTTGCAGACATTCTTCAGTATATGTGAGTATGTAAATATGCGGCTATGTATAGAAAATTTTTGAAAATTTTGTTGTGCGGACCCTACCCTTTGCCATTGATGTCAAAGGGGGAGTGAGGAGCAGTGAAAAATGAGGAATCCAACTAAGGGGGAGTTCTGGAAATTGTATATAAAGATAGAGCATCAGCAAAGGGGGAGCATAGTGTAAACACTTAGTCATTTTTCACTAAGTGTTGCCATCAATGCCAAAGGGGGAGATTGTTGGCAAGAGACACTATATGGATTCATGGTTGTTGTCATTGATGGCAACAAAGGTCATCCCACATATCTGCAAGTCATGATGTGTCTCTACCGGAAGTCAGAATAAAGATTGTTGTGGTCCGGTGAACAAGAACAGAGCATGTGGCAAGGTCCGACAGATTGATCTGGATCTCTCAGAGGAAGTGTCTTGGTGCAGTGCGGATTTGGGGAAGTCAAGAGGACTACCTTGAGTGGTATATTCCAAGGATTTAGCCTCCGGTGATGGACAAGGAAAAAGATATGAATAGTTGAGTACCGGATTCCTGAGAGACAGTGAAAACAGAGGAAGAACTGACTGACAGAGTATCAGACTACTTTCCGGATGTGTTACTGTTGATGATAAAGGTTGTGAAGGCATGAATCATGTTTGGCTGACATGATTAATGATATCTACAAGTATATGCTTGATCCACATTGCTTGGTGAGCAAGGATTCAGCCGACAGAACAAAGTTTGTAAGAAACTAGACTGTTCCGGATGCCGACTAGAAAGGTGATGAAATTACTTGTGCGGATATATATAGAGGATGGATTTAGTTGTGAAGTGTGTGAATGAATTAATATATATGCGAATAAGTCCAGAACAGAGCAGAAGTAGCAAGAAAGATCTGGTATGTGAAAGGATAGCAGAATAAAGAACAGAGGAAAGATGAAGTGCAGCAGATCAGTGTACTGAGCCTAACCGGAACTGAACTCCAGCATATGCAGATGCTTCCAATCAGTTCAAGACTGTGATTCTTATCACTTTGTAGACAGTGTGTCTTCTTGTAGGCAGTGGGCCTCTTGTGAGCAGTGTGCTCGGGCAGTGAGCCCTAATTGGCAAGTGCCATTTTGTAATTTCCTATTCTTCTAACAGAGAATAATTTTGGGTTAATCACCCCGTGGTTTTCTCCCTTAACAGGGTTTCCACGTCAAAAATACTGTGTCATGTGTTTCTTATTTCATGGTAATGTTTGATTCAATGCTGCATTAATTAATAAGAAAGTTCAGAAAGAGAAATAATTAGGATAACTGATTCACCCCCCCCTCTCAGTTATCAACACCTCTTCCATGACCCCTTCTATCACTCCCATTAGTTAAATAAATTATATTTATTTAACTAATTCCTCTCATCCATTTATCCTTCTCTTTCCTCAAATTAAATAAATCTAATTTATTCAATTCCATTTGTCCTCCATTTGCACCAAATTAAATAAATCTTATTTATTTAATCTCATTTTCTTCCATCCAATTTAAATAAATTAAATATTTATTTAAATGCCACTTGTCTCTCATGATTTAAATAATTTTATTATTTATATTAATTTATTCCAACTCACATCCCTATTTTTATCCTCATTCATTGTGCATCATAAGCACTTCCTCTCCAAAATAAATAAAAAATCCCATTTATTCCCACTATTCTTCTAATTTTGGCTACCTATTATACCCCTATATTGTGCGTCATAAATACTAAAATCAACTTTTAATCCTAGCCATATACATCACATAATGGGCTTTCAATTCTAGCCATTCATTTGATTCCCTTTCCCTCTATAAATAAAACCTATCACAAGTAATTTGATGATGGAGCATTTGAGTACAGTTGTGTGGCTGCAACAATGAGCAACCAACATTCCTCCATTAACAATCCTTTGAAATCTTGCATTCTCATGCATGGTTGAGAAGAGCAATGGATATAAATTAAGTTTAGCATGGATTTGGGTTTGCATTTGATTGTTATTCTGATTTTCATGCGTGCTCGTACTCTATTGTGCTAGTTAGGGTTTGATATCTTGTTGTTTTAATTTTAAATCTCATTTTCCCTAACTACAACAATAATTCTTTTAAGTTACATGAAAGACTAAATGATGTATTAATGATTGTGACTAGTTGTTGTTGCATTATTGCTTCAGCTATTTAATCATATCTGACATTGATGAGTGTGCAGGAGCTTAGCCAGTGGACATGAGGAAAACCCTTGGAGACCCGTTGTATTTCCCTAGTTAGCTGACCTAGCCTATTTTGATGTAGAGTGACACAAGGGAATCACAACACAAAGAAAGTTTGTTCTCCTTAGCCCACTCACCCACTTCACTTCTTCAATCCAACACAATCAAAGGCACATTCAAGGGTAAATGAAGGATTTGTTACTTAGACTCTTGTCCAACTCTCAAGGCTATGTCTACACCTTCATGCAAGTCTGAAAACACCTTACCAACACTTGGTTTGATCACCAACTTCATTCAACTCTCTAACCTTGACTAGGCCTAGTGAGGCTACTAGCCCTCCAAAACTAGTTTTCTTCACAACAAATGACAAAACCCCAAAGGACTAGGCAAACAAATGGTGATTTTGGATATCCTCTATGGGACTCTAAAAAACCTCCAAATCTCCAATCCCAACTCTACTCCAGCCGTTCAAAACCCCCACTAGGTCTCTAGGCCTAATTAATCACTTTAGGCCTAGGTTACAAAGCAAAGGGTTCAAATTGGGTTCATAGGTTAGGGGCAGGAATTTAGAATGTCTCTACCAAGTCCCTACAACACAAAACCACCATTCTTTCATTCACCTTGTCTAGATTTTGTCACCTACAACAACAAATAGCATAAAACAGGCCAAATACATGGTAATACTTGACCTAGGGCATCAAATTAAAAATAGAAGACTGCATTTCTGAACAAATATCTTTTGGAATCTTATAGTACATATCCATATCTTGCATTTCACTAGTTTTGTGAATTTTCACTAGTGGGAATGCATTCTAGGGCCGGATTTCTATGGCTGCCCTAGAAAACAGGGTTTCTAGACCTGTTTTGAAAGAAAAATCAATAACTTTTGATCCCGACCACTTTAGGACCTCAAACTAGTTGCATTAGAACCCTGACTCTAAGAGCTTTCAGAAAAAGTACATTAGACTAAGACTTCAGTCTGTACAATCTGTACAACATGTTTTCTTCAGAAAAATAGTCAAATTCTTGATTTTTGTGCCCAAAATTGCATACAAAATCTCTTCCTCCGTACTGGAGTTAGATATCCACCATATTAACCCATCCAAGTCAGTTTCCAACTTCTATAATAGCATTCAACTGCCCAAAGTGGTTTTTTTTTTAACCAACCCAACACATAACACCTTTGACAACTATGGTGTTTTGCATTAAAACAAGGAGGTTGATTTGTTTGGCTTGTCCAATGGAGTCCAAATGATCAACACACTCCTTCCAACATACTAAAACAATAAAACAACCAAAAAAAAACTCAAAACCAATCCTTAGACCTTCTAGGCCTAATTGGCACAACAAGGGTCCAAATGGACTAAGAAGGATTTGACTTTTATATAGTCACCCCAAACCTCTTGACCATACAAAATGGACCAAACAACAATGGCTAAAATCCTTATTACAAAACACATTGAACAAAAAAACATAACTTCTCAAAATGCATCAAAATGCCTTTAGGAACCAAGGTGCTCCTAGGTGCCCTGCACCATATTTGGAGAGGCTTAGGTCCCTTGTCATTCATGTGTTGTGTCAGTGTCAAGTGTGTTAGTTTGTTGTTATCGTGATGTCACTATGTTAATGGTAATGTTGTGTATGTAGATCCTATGTTGTAAATGTGAATTATGGTTGTCTATGAGTCCTAAGTATGCTAACCTGGTTAATGTGAAATACTTGTGTGAAGAAGGGTTAAAGCCTTGATTGATCACCATCACTGTTTAATTAATTAATACCCTTCTCCCTATTTTCTAAAATAAAAAGATTTAAAAAATATATAATTATGTCAAGAGGCGTTCTACAATGGTAGGAAGGGGCTGAAAGATTCAGATTCCCATAAATATGTAAACAAAACTCAAAAAATTCAAAAACTAAAATCTTTATTAAAAAAAAAAACTACAAATTATAAGTGGGGAAGGTGAAAGGACTGGGATTTGACGGCTGTGATGGAAATTAAAAATAATTCTTGTAATGGAGTTACATAATGGTACAAATTAAAAAATATAGAACAAACATATCAAATTGTAATAATTAAAAAAATAGGAGAGATATCTCTCGGCATACTTTAGATTTAGTAATAATTATGCCGAGAGGGGGTTCTCGTAAACAATTAAGATTCAAATTCAAGTTAACTCATGTGAGCATATCAAATATTCTAACTGCAAGTGATTTATAAATGCCAACAAATTGAAGATATATCTCAGCATACTGCAAATATATTTTTTAAAATATAAATATACTAGTAAATAATATTGACAAGAATGACTAAGGAAAATAAATTAAAAGATTTTATTTTCTATAAGAGCCATGTGATAAAATAAGGTAGAAGTTATTGGAACAATAAGGTTGAGACACCTGCTATCCACATGAGGGACACATGTTGTCTCAAGAGGTGAGGTGGAACAATAGGGTAAAAACACATGATGTCCACATATTGAGACACATGCAGTCTCAAGAATTGGGTATATGTTTTGTTTTTACAAAAAGAGAAGTCTGTTGGGTTTTTCTGGTTTTTACTTTTCACGATTGGAGAGGTTAAAAAAAGAGGAAAGAGGAAGGCTGGGGGAAGAAGGGGAGATAATTGTGGAGCTTAACCAGCCCACCAGTTTAGCTGAGAACTCTAGGTAGGCATTCTATCTGTCTATAAGATTAACTTAAGGAAATTGAGTAAATTTTGTTGTCTGTAAGTTAAACAACATTAAGTTCTAAACTAGTGGAATAATTAATTTAATTACCAATTGAACTCTCATCCCAAATTGCCATATTACAAAAAAATAAATTGTGTTTGTGTATTATTATGATTCTGCTGAGTGTTAATGTTGTTAAGTTGTGTGGGAATTTATTATGTGTCTTGAGTATAAAAAAATGTTGTACTAGTTAAAAAGTGTTGTGAGTCAAAGTGCTATCATGTCTGTGTGTGTATAGAGAATGAGTTTTATAGTATTATTTCCTGTTGTTGTAAACATGGTGTGGGGTAGGGGAGTGTATACATGTAAGAAAGCTATGGTGGGCAAGAGTGCCCAAAAGCTTATACAAAAATGTGTTAAAGGTAAGAGCACCCCTGATATTATCATTGAAAAATATGGGTAAGACTACTTAGTGACATAAAAATTCTGGATGAAATGGGTGAGAGAACCCCACATATATATATATATATATAGTACCCTGGATATGAGTACCCATGTGAAGAATATTTCTGCATTGACTGGAAAACATGAATATATCTCACATTCAATTCTTTCTACAGGTCTATACCCTCCTTTTCCCCTTGTGAAGTTCTCTGCAAGGAACTTTGTGTGGCTATGTAAAAAATCTGAAATCAACCAGTTGGTGTTGCAGTTATAAGTGCTTAATTGTCAACATTGGAAATTTTGTATGTGGGTAATTGTGTGTAGTCTTACCTGGGTCTCCTTGTGTTTTCCCCTAGCTCAAGGGTGGTCAGTTTCTTCCCTTAGCTGGGAGATGAGCTCCACTGGCAGCAACAAAATGCTTGTAGCTGTTTACATGTCTTGGCATGCAAAATGACGAGAAGAAACATAAGAGTTTAAAACCAGTGGAAGAGTCTATTCAAGTATATGTAGTCAAGAGAGCATGATACTTGATGTATATTGAATGGTATGAGATCTTATAGAAGAGTCATCCAAAGGGGATTCAATTTCCATGCAATAATTGTAATAAAACTACTACTGTTGTATCCTTGTTTTACTCATGTATAGATTATGATAAAATAACAAACATTACCAGGTTGTTGTATAAACATATGGAAGAAAACTGCACAATGATGTAATAGTATTTCTTGTTCTGTTAGTTTCAGAAAGGATAAATAGTTGTTCTCTTTTTATTTTATCCATTATGATCAGAAAATATATGCATGAAATACCACTCAAATTTGTAGATCATTTGTCAAATGTTTTATGGAAAAAGAAGAAAATAATATGCAGCTGTCTAGCTGCAAGAAAATGAATAAATTCTTGTGTATTTTTTTCAACATAATAGGAAGGTATTAAAAAGAAAATAGGCAGAAGCATAGAATTTAATCCTATGTTTAATTTTCTTTCTGCCTAGATACAGTAATAAAATCAACTTGTTGCTATGGGTTACTCAAAACAGCTCTGACAATAAGTAGTTTATAACTATTCCCAAATAAAAAAATAATAATGTCAAATCAGACCCTAGCCCTAAACCTTTTGTGAACAAAGGATATTTGATGACCAATCTCTGCAAATCGGGTCTGTAATCATAAAAGGGTAGACTAGTATCAGAAGAAAAAAAAAAGAGATTTAAACTCTATTCTCTAGCACCTAGAGATGTCTTATGAGGCCACTCCTTCTGGTCTCTAAAATGCTTCAAAACTCTGTTGTTCTTTCTCCAACGAGCCACCCTTTTGTTGCCATTTCTGCCATATTTAAAAACAAAAAAAAAAGAAATAATTTAGCTTTCAGCAGTCTCTTTCAAAGATTTCAGGGAGTAATGCACGCTTGGGATACACACAACATTCCCTTAGCCACAAAAGAATTCGACTGTCTTCATAACCGCCACCATCACTTGGAGAGGCTAGGTGAGCTGAACACACAAAAAAAAAACACTGAAAAGTGAAGATTTCGAATCACAGAAATAGAAAATTTTGCAGACACAATCTCATACCAGAGGAAAATGACCCCAAAAGTTTCCAAGAGGGAGGCTAAAATGGAATTCCACCTATGATAAGCGAATGCAAACCCTGGCCGCCACCTTGGTCCTTGTCAGGACGCCTGGGAAATGAGTGAAACAAAACAAATAAAGAAAACCTAATGTAAACACTTGCTAGGTAGATTTAGGGTTCATCTCTTAGGGTGCATCTTATATGATTAATTATCTCAAATTTTAACTCTTGGCGTTAGCGGCGATCTGCTCTATGTATTAATACATGCCTTCTTTATGGTAAGGAAAATTTCCTTATGTTCGGCTCCACCGATCTTACATAAAGAAGCTAAATTACATGCTTCTAGTTTTAAGGAAATTCCCTTCTAACTATCTCCAGTATAACACACCTGATATGGGGATAAATGGTTCTAATTAACCTCGTTTCCTTTTAATAATCTTGGTAAATCTTTAGTCATGACTTTTACTTGTATTTATATTGGACTTCCCTTATCTCTCCTAAATGTGGATAAATGAGTGCAGCTAACCTTATAATTATTTAATAATCTTTGAAAAGCAATCATCATATCTTTTACTTGCATTACTACACTAGGTAAAAGCAATTGTCATATCTTTTAGTTGTATTGTTACACTATTATGGACCTTGCCTTTATGGGAATAAAAGATTATTAAAAGGTTATTTTTCCCTCATTATGGAATTTATACATCACTGTAATAGAATAATAAAATTTTTAGACTTGAGAGAAGTAATTTGCTTTATGTTATCTAATTAGGAATTTTCAAAAGGGATAGATATTTTGGTTATGTTATAAAGAGGATAGTTAGAAAATTGTCATGTTGCATTTATAACCGGTTTCAAAAAAACAAAACTAGGTTTCCATGTTGTATTCTTCTTGTTAGTGGTTTGGGGTATTACACTAGGCATCAAAGCCAAGTTCTCAACTCTCGGAGCTCTGGGAACATGTTGGTTGGTCATGGTTTTAATATAGTTATGATTTGACTTTAGGATTCACGTAGGGAGGAGAGAGCCAACTCTCCATTCAAGGCTCCAGGTGGAGCACAACCTCAGGGGGGACCAGCTGAGTCTCAAAGTATTAACCAAGATAGGGGACATGATTATGGACCCTAGATTCTTCAGGCCTTGCAGGGCCTAATGGGGGTGCTTGAGGCTAGACTACCTTCAGTTGCAGAGAGACATCAGGGTGATCAACTCAGGGTTGGGGAGCACATACTAGAGTTCTATGAGCGGAGAAGGAGTCCCCCGTGTATGCCACGTATGCGTGAGGTGATTATAGAGGAGGTCGAAGATGAGCCACCTCACATTCCCTCACCCCAAGCTACTCAGACATAGGCAGCACCTGAGGCAACAGGGAGTGTTACCTGAGGGATTGGTGATTAGATTCAGGAGCTGTTGCATTTACAGTCCCTTGCTTTTTCTAGAGCTTTTGACAGGGTGGAGAGTGAGTCATGGTTTCTTAGTCTAGAGGGATACTTTTAGTTGTAGCCTTATGGAAGCAACCTAAAAGCCAAATTTTCTATTCATCAATTGAGGGGACCCGCTTCTACGTGGTGGGGTTAGAAGGAGTAGAAGTACCAGATGTCGATAGACACTCTCACATGAGAGACCTTTCTATAGCACTTCAGAGCACAATACATCTCCAAGCACTTTAGGCAGAGGCATATTGACGAGTTTCATGATTTACAGTAGAGAGGCCTCATAGTGGCCCAGTATGAGAACAAGTTTTTTGAGCTCCAGTAGTATGTTGACTATATTTAGGATGAGAAGTTTCTCATCAACCATTTCCTCAGGGGCCTAAACCCTAGAATTGTGGGTTCAATACGTATGGTAGACCCCATGGACTTCAGTGATGCTGTAGAGGAGGCCCTCATAGCAGAGGAGGTTCATGGGAGGTCTTAGGAGGCACAAGAGTAGTTTAGAAATTGCAACCAGGTACAACAGGACTCTTCTACTCCTCGATTCTCACATCCCCCTAAAGGGGAATTCAGATTTTTGTTAGGGCCTCCGAAGACACCCTAGTGATAGAAGCAGCAGAGATAGAGGCCTAGGCCACAACAGGGTTCATAGGGTAGTCATACTAGGCCATGGCAGTTTGAGAGACACCCTAGGGATTAGAGGGCACATGGACAACAGACAGGACTATCTTGGCGACAACAAGCTTTTAGGGAAGGTTCTAGTAGTGCTGGCAAGGGCGGATCATCCCAGGTTGGCAGGACCCCATCCGCACATGGATATTCGGGGGGAGCTTGTTTTGTATTTGGGGAGATTGGTCATCTTTCTAGTGAGTGTCCTCAAGGGTTTGGAGCAGGTGGACCTTGCTCAACATGTTCAGAGCAGATAGTAGGAAATGTGGGGAGGACCCATAGGGTTTTTGCAGTGGTTGAGAACCACTAGGCTGATAATCAGGCCACCATTATCAAGGCACCAAGTATGGTTGGGGATGTACCTATTAGTGTTTTGTTTGATTCTAGAGGATCTAATTCTTTTATATCTCCCACTATGGTGGAGCATTGCAGGCTAGTGGCATGTAGGCAAGACAATAGGTGGGAGGTGGAGTTAACATCAGGGGTGAGAGTTGTTGTTAGATAGCTTTTAGGCCGCTCATGACTTCAATAGATCTTTGGATTACACCCTTGCTCCATCTTACGACATAGTTTTGGGCATGGACTGGTTTGATGTACATTAGGCTAGGATAGACTACAAACATAAGATGATTGAGTGTATTGATGATCATGACACATGAATGGATCTATCAGTAGTGCAAAGACTTGTATCCCTTCACATGATATCTATTATGTAGCTAAAGTGGAGCATACGTAAGGCATGTCATATGTTCACTATTACCATCAGTGACAAATTAGAGGGACTAATAGAGATATCTTTAGATGATCATCCTATCCACAGAGAGTTTGCAAATGTTTTTCATCAGAGTTGACAGGGATACCACCCCACCGTGAGGTAGACTTCCATATTGATTTGGTTCTAGGGGCGCAGCTGGTCCCACAGGCACCTTATAAGATGACTACTTAGGAGCTCAGTGAGCTTAAGATACAGTTTGAGGAGTTTTTAGAGAAGGGTCACATCCATCTGAGCATCTCACCTTGGGGTGCGTCAGTCATCTTCATCAAGAAGAAGGATGGGTCCCTTCACTTGTGCATTGACTATAGACAGTTGAATAAATTGATGATCAAGAATCGTTACCCTTTGTCTAGGATTGATGATCTTTTTGACCAGATGAGGGGAGCTAGAGTGTTCTCCAAGATTGACCTAAAGTCTAGTTACCACTAGCTGAGGATTGTTAAGGCCAACATTCATAAGACAACATTTTGGACTCGGTATGGCCATTATGAGTTTATAGTGGTACCATTTGGGTTGAGGAATGTCCCTGCAGTATTCATGAGTTTGATGAATGGGGTATTTCACACCTTTTTTGATCATTTTGTATTGATATTTTTGGATGACATATTGATTTATTGATGCATAGAGGAGGAGCATGAGGACCATTTGAGGCAAGTACTGCAATGTTTGAGGAGACACCAACTTTATGCCAATTTGGCTAAGTGTACATTTTTCTAGTTTGAGGTTTAGTATTTAGGGCACATTATATTTGGTGATGGTATCTTAGTAGATCCATGAAAGGTCAGGGCAATTATGGAGTGACCAACAACCACTAGTGTTACAAAGGTTAGGAATTTCATGGGTTTGGCCAGTTATTATTGCAGGTTTATGGAGGGGTTTTCTAGGATAGCACACCCTATTACTTCCCTTTAGCATAAAGGGAAGAGATTTGAGTGGATAGAGCAATGTGAGAGGGCATTTCAGACTCTCAAGGTGTGTCTTACTAGTGCTCCCATTTTAGCAATACTAGATCCAACTCAATATTTTGTGGTTTGTACAGATTTTTCCTTGGATGGTTTAGGTGCAATGCTTATGTAGGAGGGTCACCTTATCATGTATGAATTGTAAAAACTCAAGACCCATGAGCAGAATTACCCTACACATTACTCAGAGCTTGCGGCAGTAGTACATGCTCTCACTAGATAGAGACACTTTCTCCTTGGGCATCATTTCAAGCTACATTCTGATCACTGCAGTCTTTAGTATATTTTTACTCAGCTGAAATTGAATGCATGAAAGAGGTGATGGATGGAGTTCCTGTGTGAGTATGATTTTGATGTGCACTATATCTGAGGGAAGGATAATGTGGTGGCAAATTCTTTGAGCAGATGATGACATGAGATCATGGCCATGACAGTGGGTACTAATTTGAGGTGTCGTAACCTTTAGTAGTTGCCAGAGGATGAGTCGTATCAGGAGATTTAGAGTGAGATATAGACATAGAGGGCCATTGAGGGCAAGTATTCAAGTTTTGTTCTTGAGGTAGATGGTTTGGTATGGTACAGGGGACATATTTATGTTCTGCAGAGCGGGGATGTATGGAGATTGATCCCGTCAGAGGCTCACAAAGCACCGTATGTAGCTCACCCAAGGGTTAATAAGATGCATGTTGATCTTTCTTAGTTTTATCACTAATTAGGCATGCATAGAGACATTGCAAATTTTGTGGCTCAATGCCTTGAGTGCCAGAGGGTCAAGGCCGAGCACTAGCACCCCGCAGGACTGTTATACCCCCAAGAGATTCCAGAGTGGATGTGGGATATGATCTCCATGGATTTTATAGTTGGTCTACCCTTGTCTGCCAGACGCCATGATGCCATCATGGTGACGGTCAACAACTTGACTAAGGTAGCCCACTTTTCACCCCTCCGCACTACTTATATACATCATCAGCCATAACACATGTATTCTTGGATGAGATTGTTAGATTGCATCAGGTACCTCACATGATTATATTAGACAGGGATCTAGTGTTTACTTCTACTTTCTAGACAATACTATAGTGAGCCTTGGGTTCCAGGTGCTAGAGGACATGCTAAGGATGTACATTATGGATCATTAGTCTAGATGAGAGGTGTACTTGTATTTAGTTGAGTTTTCCTACAACAATAGTTTTCATAGTTCTTTAGGCATGGCACCATATCAGGCATTGTATGGTAGACCGTGCAAGACTCCCTTGAGTTGGGATCATTTGGAGGATAGAGTTACTATTAGGCCAAAGATGTTATAGGATATGGAGTGACATGTGACAGTGATATGCGAGAGGTTGCATGAGCTTAGGATCAATAGAAGAAGTATGCAGGCACTAGGAGGACAGATTGGAGTTTCTCAGTGGGTGACCAAGTCTTCTTGAGAGTGCAACCATATAAGAGCCTGATCTATTACGGAAAGGGTTCTAAACTAGCATCTCTTTTTGTGGGCCCCTTTGAGATCTTGGAGTAGATAGGACCAGTAGCATATCATTTAGCCTTGCCACCTAGCCTATCACACATCCATGATGTATTTCATGTTTCTGCTTTGAGATGTTATATCGATGATCCTTCTCATGTTTTGGATTGGGCTGCTCTACAGGTAGAGGTAGACGGACAACTGAGATTGGAGCCCATTTGTATCTTGGCTCATCGGACATTGGGCCTTTGATGTTGAGAGATGGACCAAGTCAGGGTCCAGTGGGACAGATATGATGAGTCCACGGCCACTTGGAAGGACACATCTTCTATGAGGACACTTTATCCCCAACTGTTTGAGGACTTCTAGGAGGAAGTCAAATCCTAGGGGGGAGGATGTGAAGCCTCTCCCAGTCCTACCATTGAGTAGGAAGTTATTTCATATTATATCACTTTTGTTATGATCCAATGATATAGAGTTGACTCTGATGTTTTTGTTTAGTCCACAATTATGGTAAATTGTATGCACATCAAAGTGAAGGCAAAATCTACTAGTGGAAATTACATAACTATGTCATTTTTATTAGAAGCCAAGATTAATAAGATGAGTTCTGATATCAAAAATGGAGTGAAAGCAATTATAAATTGCAATGCATAAACAAAGAATAAGATGTGTACATATAGGTGAAAGAGTAAGCTAGTTAGTTGAGGAAAGGACTCCTCAACTATGAGTGGTGGTGAGTTGCCTCCTTAAAAACTAGTGTGAGTGGCTAGTTAGTAGGCAACTTGATGACACCTATCCTAACTGCCCAACAACCTTGACACCTCAATGAGGCATGTGTCAAGATTGTATAAGGGCACACCTAATTTTAGGCTTATGCCAAAGTGTATAAAATATATACACTAACAACCCCCTTAATTATAGAATAGGTGGACACAAATCAAATCTCTCATAAATAGAGAAAGGTAGAAAACCTAGTGGGAAAAAACTGCCCTCCAAAAGAGAGATAAGAAAAAAATTATACAAATGAAGAAGTACTTCTTATTTCACTGAGTACAATAAATGATTTCCCCATAAGAGAGAAAATGATAGTAGGTCTATGAGACCCCCCATAGTACATGTCTTTCTACAAGGAGGTTAGATAGTCGACAAAAGATTCGGATGTAGATCTAGGAACACCGAACAATGCTCCTTCCCTTGGGAAGAAATGAAACCACCTAAAGATGCAGGATATCTTCCCATGTGTGAAGATGTATGTATGATCTTGAATCATGTTGAAGCTGATCCAAGGATGATGGTGACCATGTCGATGTCTTTCAAGAGTGATCAGGTGTCCCCAAGTCAATGCCCAAGGATTCCATAATCAAATCAAGTGCATGCCCAATAGATGAGGATGATGACGATCCAAAACCATGTGTAGGATGATGTAGAGTATGGATATCCAAAACTGTCATCGAAGAGAACACTAATGTCCTTAATGTGTGCTTCAGAGTCAATAGTGCAACACTCTACAAATAGACAAGTGATATCAAGTAACAATTTGTCCCAATCAACAATGCTAGGAAGACTGATATCCTATTACAAAGAAGTGCAGGAAATTTTTGAAGAAGTGATTCATAAATTTGATGAAGCAACATTAGGAGGTGACAGAATATCTGCCAATGCAGGAGGTATAGAGAGGAGATGCAAGCGGGTATGTCTCTGTGCCATGAGTACATTCAAGACTTTCCCAATACACAAGTTCCTCTTCAATATCATTTTCATAGAAAGGATCATCAACACCATCATGGGAAAGAAGCATGTCGATAGTGGGATCATCTGGGAATAGAGGTTCATTGGGGTCTCCATACATTTCCCATAGTTTGGTCCAAAGAGCTCTAGGGTAGTCAATATGTGATAGAGGAACCCACTAAGTGTGGTTCATAACACTTAAAGCAATTAATCCTAAGACATGATTAATCTTATTTTCCAATACAATTTTCTTCAAATATGTTCTTGGTTCAAGAATAAGTCCATATAGATGTGGCAATAGGTGAATCCATCAACAATGTGCTAGGATACCATTGTACCAAGACTTGTAGCTTCTATTTTCCAAAGTAGTGACATATAGATGACTCATTATCCCCATTAGTTGACTTGGATAATTTACCCCCCTTTTGAACTTTATGTTAGTTAAATGATTATTTAAGTTGAGTGTGTGAATAACCCTAGAATAATACATGAAAGAGACAATTTATAGGTTGAGTACCTGAATAACCCCTCCTTATTTGGTGACCCCCTATTTTTGGCACTTTACAACTAAGTGTGTGTATAACCTCCTAGAATTAGGTACTTTATCATGTAGTGCTATAGGACTAAGTAGGACGATTAAAATTGTGCCTTAATACTTAACCTGTTTACAAGAACATGACTTTATTTAGCATTAGCAATTTTTAAAAGAACCTTAAATTTCTTCAAATCAATTTTGTACCTAATTTAATTACGTCCCTTTATTGTAGTTTTATTTTTTGGGTGTAACTTCAAAAATCCTTTTCAAAAGTAAAAAATACAAAGAAAATAGTTTGGAGGCCCAAAATTACAAAGTCCAAAATTAGCGAAAGGGTGGATTTAGGGTAGAAAAGCCCAAAAGTTGAAGAAATTGCAGGGGCATGCAGGGGCAGCTAAAAATGGAAAGCTATGGAGACCATGAAGATTTCTAGATTTGAGGCCGATGATAAAGCTAGGTGTTATGTTGGAAAATGTCCCCTTGGGGGCTTTTCCCTCTCAAGGTTTAGCTCTTGGGTCCTTTAATTGCATTTAGAGCATCTTGCATGTTATTTCTAACTCCCGATGAAAAAACCCTTGGGTCTTGTGACAAATAGGACCTAGGTGGCTGCTCTTTAATGATCACTGAGTAAAAATGGTAGGGTGGACTTGGGTGCTAGCACCCTAGTCCAGCCATATTTTGGGTTAGCCCTAATTTCAATGTCATTTTAGTGATTGTTATTTGGGTTCTATGCCGACATCTAAAGTTTGAATTAAAAAATTCTTAGCGGGAATCTTTGTAGTTGCATATATAAGCATGATTAGGTTTCATTTGCAAACTAGATGGACACTAGATGGAATTTGATAAGCATTGTGATTTTGTGAAAGTGATTCAAGGCATTCGTTGTGTTGTAGAGCAGAGCATTGTTGTTGTGTTTGTATTTGCAGATTTGACATCCATCTCCTCATGGCATGAAGAGCATCTTCCTTCCATGAGATCTTCACTACAAGGTGATATTTATTGTGTTTTTAATCATTTATCATTTGGATTTTTGCCTCTATCTTGTTAGGATATGCACTCTCATCTGAAAACGGTGTTCGGAAGACTTGAATGTCTCTCTAAGACTTGACTGAGGCAAGCCTCTAAACACCACAACCCCGTCCCACACTCCTTGTGATTGCAAGTTACAAGTTTCGAGTTTTGTGGAGTGGAGTTGTAGAAAGGAGTGACAGACATAAAAGATTCAGGATTTGAAAATAAGTAGGACACTGGAGCTTTTCCTAGACTAGGGTGCTAGTCCCTGTGTCCTTTGTAGTTGAATTCCTAGAAATAGAACTCACAGTACAAATCAGTATCAGAAGAAGATCAAGATTCGACAAAGAAATAGGTACCTTGGACTTGGGCACTAGTCCCCATGTCCTCTACTTCTCCACCTTCTAAACTTTGAAAAATAGTGAGTTAAATATCTTTGGCCCTTATCTCAGTTTGAAAGGATTTGTCATAATTTGATAGTTTGCTTACTGATTTGCATATTTAGGGTTTTTAAGTACAATTGAGCATTAAATTGAGCATTAATTTGATTTCCGGTGTAGGCACACCATGTCCTGCGGATGGGTGGGATGAACTTTGTTGCCATCAATGACAAAACTCATGAAGCTATACTATGTCTCTTGCCAACAATCTCCCCCTTTGACATTGATGGCAACACTTAGTGAAAAATGACTAAGTGTCACACTATACTCCCCCTTGGCTGATGCTCTATTCTAATGTACACTTTACTGAAGCTCCCCCTTAGCTGGATTCCACATTTTTCACTACTCCTCACTCCCCCTTTGACATCAATGGAAAAGGGTAGGGTCTACACACCAAAATTTCCAAAAATAGTCTATACATATCTGCATAGGTATATATACAAGTTGTACTTACATATACTTAAGTATGTCTACAAAAGTATTCTTCAACTGTACAACTTCTATCACCCAACTCTGCTTCATCCTGTCCAAAATTGAGATGTGGCCACTCAACAAGAATGCAAAAGCTTCTACCTTCTTAAGATCTATTAGATCATTGGTCTGGGTTGTGGTCTGTGCATCAGTTAGGGCCTCATGCATGGTCTCTAACTTAGGGATAATGATTGCAATAGTCTAACACTCTTGATTTACTATGGAGGAGGAGAGAGGATCGAAACTTTGAGATAAACTTAACAGTTTATCCTCTTGCTCTTTTACTTTCTTCTCAATATCCATGGTCACTTTAGGCCAGGATAAACAAAATTTATAGATATCTCCACCATCTTTAAGAGCATTTTCTAAGCTCTTTATTCCAATATCCATAACTCTCCTATCATTTTTTATTAGACCTTGTACTTTAGAGAGTCTCTTTTCCAAAAACTCCTTCCAGACCTTTTCTTCTGCTGACATTTCTAAGGAATCAAAATGTGAATGAACAAAACTTACAAGAGACTTTAGATTACCGAACGTGGAGGCTGAAGGATCCTTTTGGAAGGATGGCATGATCTTCTCCAATACACCGGATGCAGTTTCTATGAGCTTGCAGTCTTCCATGTGAGACTTCAAAAGTTTTTCTTTTGCCTTTGGTTGAGTAAAGGATGCTAGCTTCATGGTTTGAATCGGGGAGAGGGTGTCAAAATTGAACGGTCCTTAAAGAAGTTCCAGTTCATCAAATTCCATCATCTCTTTGGTTAAGAAATCTTTGACTGCTTCTGCTATGTCTCTTACCGGTGACAGGGTTTTCTCCCCTTCTGTAGCCTTAGCACTATCATATGAGGTTTTCTCTATTTGACCTTTTTCTTTTTCTTGTACTTCTTCTCCTTGACTGGTTTTCTCCTTTATTCTTTCTTCTCCTTTAGATTCGGAGTCTATAGGGGAAACCAGAGGAGAGATGTTTGCTTGTTCATGAACTTCATCTTTCGGAGTAGAGGAATCTAAGTCCTTAGTTTTCTCTTCACTTGTCTCCTTTTCCTCTTCTCTATTTTTTACAGTAGATTCTTCTTCTTCATCCACGGCAGAGGGTTCATTACCTAGGTCCTCTATAATAGGAATATTAAATCTTTTAAAAGCATTCCAGAGGATATCTTCTGTTTCTTTTGCCACCTTGTCAGTTTTTCCAAGCATGAGCTGATTCATTCTAGCCTTACTCTGGAACTCATCCTTGCAATCTTTGAAGATCATACCCATTTTTTTTAGAGTAATTGAAGGATAGAGTTGAATGGCTATCTATTCTCTAATTTCTAAGTCCTTTGCCTTGGCATTTTCCTTTCTCATTTCAAGTTCTTTCTCTAAACTTTTGGGAATTAGAGAGATGATTTCAATAAATGCTTTATTGTATCTATTCAAATGCTTAACTGTGGCTTCCTCCAAAGTCTTTTTATCTGCATCATTATACTCATCATAGAATTCTGTTATTGGTTGCAGATTCCCATCCATAGTGTCTGCTTTGACTACATCATCAATGGATAGAGTAGGCTTCTCAATAAACTCTTCTATCCCTTCTTCAATAGAGGGTTCACCGGATGTTTTCTTTTTCTTTTTCATTTTCTTTACTTCCTCATCTGATTCTGTCTCTTCATCATCCTTTTGGCTTGTATAAGACCTTGTTGCCTTTTTCTTGGTTCTCTTTTCTCCTTTTCCGGATGTCTGAGCTTCTGGTTTTGAGGCTTTTTGACTCTTGGAAGTGACAAGTGGAGAGCTTTTGGATGATCTGGTCTAGGAGTGGGCTTGTACCGGTGCACCTTCTTTGTTTATCTCTTCCTTTTCTTTCTCTACCCTTTATATCTTCTCTTTGTTTGTATCAAGTGCCTCTTTTGATATGCCATACCTTTTGGCAGCATTTTCTACTTCTTTTCTCACTTTTCTCTTCATCTCTGGTTGTCTAAGTTCCACAGGAATCTTTACACTCAACTCTTCAAAGGTTCCAAACCTTTCTGCCTTAGGATCCTTGGGTTGACTAAGCATGTATTGAATATGTAGCTCTACAATTTTCTCATCTACTTCATACCCCATTGGCATGATCCAGACTATCCTTGGCTGCATAGCCTACATTAGGCACTGATCAGTTTCTACCATAAAGCATACTGTATCCTTATACTTTTCAACCAATGATTGGGGGATTCTTTCTCTGGCTTGCATCAAGCTTTGGAAGTTGTTGAAGTAACCCCACAGAACTGTGTTTTGTGCCTTGGCATCACCAAGCCCATGCAAATAATCCCTAATTTGTATGGCTACACTGTCATTTTGCCACATCCAACCACTGGATCCGAGTAGCTCATTCATGTAATAAAAGAATAGACAGAGTATCAAGCCACCGTATTTCAAAAAGTTCTTCTTGTCCTTCTTTATCTTCTACAAATTCTCCAAAAGTTGGTTTAGAAGGAGCTCACAGAGATCATAGTCAGCATTTTCTTTAAGCATCTGATAAGCAGTGTAAATTGTAGTTCTAGGTACTGAATTTTCCCTAGTGGAATGTTATATCTTGTAACTGATTATCATGGAGGCAAACTTGATATCCAGATCAGTGATATCTTCTATTGTCATTGCTCTCTTATCAAATTTTGATCTTGTTGCCTCACTCACTGTCTAATTCTTGACTGACTTGGGAGCAGGTATCCCACCAAATGAGTGCAATCTAGTAACTACCCTAATGACATCCTTGGTTATCTTGAATGGTCTCATCAACCACATAAAGTTGTCATGCAATCTACTCAGAACATACTAGACCCATTCATCTTTTGTAAAATAGGGGAAATGAATATATTGTGCAAAATGCTTGTCCCAGATGGCTTTGTACTAAGGTTTTAGTTCAAATGATTCATCTATTAGCTACTTGTGATATATATCCATCAACTTAGATTCCCCAAAATCCTTAATATTGGCATGAATGTATGCCCTGACGTCTTCAATATGTAAAACCCCATGCAAAATGCTAGAAAAGGCACCTAGGGGATCAACTTCTAGGGATTTGTATGAATGTTTCTTGAATTTTGGACATGGTCTATCAGTGATCTTCACAACATTTGGTGTAGCCATCTTTCAAAAGATTCAGAGAGATTTCAAGAATGGAAAATACCTTTTACACTTTTAGGGTTCACGGAATGAGCTAAAAAGATCGTCGGTTGACTTGAATTCTACAGTTGATCCTTGAGAGAAATGAAACAAACTTGTTTGTAGAGCTCTTCTTATCTTTTTCACTAATACAAATGTGCAAATGATGAGCAAATGAACCCTTTTATCTCTGAGCAAACCCTAATTCCATATTGCAATAAATACACAACTTAAGTCATTCCGATTGCCTTGTTCTCCTTGTTCTGAGAAAGATCTTTTCTAGATCATTGAGATATACATAGAGTTTTCCTTGATGATTAGTGACAATCTATCCTCCTTTCCCCAAACATTTGATCTACCCGCAGATCAAGATACTTCAAATTTGAATCATACCGGATCTATCTCTGAAAATCTTGTTCTTACCAGATGACTGTTAAACCAGATTAATCTCAGATGATTAACCTCTTCAAATTCCTTGCGGATCTTTCATATCTTTCCCAAGGGTTATTTAGATGTTTCTCTGAGAGCCCTTTTAGTCCACAACCTTCCATGTGCCAATTTCAGGCACTAATTGACTAGCTAGGGGAAAATATTTTCTTTTGTGACTCCCCCTTAGCCAGAGCTCATTTATTTAGTTTCTAGAAGGAATGTCAACACCAGATTCTAGTGCAGATCCATCCTCAACATTTTATGTACTCCTCTTCACCCAAATCTTGTTCATCTCCCTTTAAATTTCATCTGCATTCACTTTTCCTTTTCCTTTGTCTTGGTTTTGCTTATGATGTACCGGACCCTTATTGTTCTGATTCTTACTTCTACAGAATTTGGCAATATGACCGGATCTATTGCAATTGTAGCAAACAATATTTCTTTGCATATTTGGCTAATATACTCTTGATCTACACTGATTAGCCATATGTCCCATTCTATTGCATGCAAAGCATCTTCCATTGAATGAATTGTTCATTTGCATATTTCTACACTCATGAGATTTGTGACCATACCTTTTGCAATTAAAACACTGTCCGGAGAAGGATGAATTAGTCTAATTCATTCTTCTTCTACACTAGTTTACTTTATGACCAAAGTTATTACAATTGTGGTAGTATCCATTGAAAGATGGATATCTTTGAGCATTTGGTTGCCTCACCGGAGGTCTTCTAGGTTGGTTCCTTGGATTTCCTGATCCAAAGTTCTTCTGACCGGATCCAGAGATTTCACCTTTCTCATACCCCAAGCCTTGTTTGTCATCTACCCTCTTCTGGCTTTGAAGAAGAATTTCAAGTTGAGCAGAGCTTATCTTGAATTTCTCTTTGTATTCATTTGTTGTTTGAAGATCCCTTTTAAGAGTGTCAATCTGATTCTCAAGTTGTTCTTCATTATCTCTAGCTTCTTCAAGATCAAATTCTAGATGCTTGATTATTCTATCCATTTTGTGGCAGTCTTCTAATTTCTCCTTGAGAGATTGTCTTAGATCATCTTTAGTTTTTCTTTTCTCTTCGATTTCTTGGGTGAATTTCATAACTGTTGATTCCATTTCATGTCTTACCATAATGACCTCTTTTGATAACTTTTCACATAACTTGGTTTTCTCCTTCAGATCTTCATTTGTATCATTGGCTTCACCTTGACTTGCCAATTGCTGAAGTAGATCCTTTCTCTTTTTCATAGAGATACTCAGTTTCCCTTTTAGTTCATTTATGAAACCATCAGCCTATTTGAGTCTTGCCTTCAATTCATTGACTTTGGAGTTAGATTGCTCAAGATCATCTAGGGCAACTGAAGTTGTTCCCTCATACCATACACATCCATTTGAATTCCCAGTTCTTCCTCAAGATGTTAGGCTTTGTTTGGAGGAACTTGGCTCCGATACTAATTGTTGATAACTGAGAGGGGGGGTGAATCAATTATCTTAATTAATTTAACTTTCTAATCAATTAGTGCAGCATCAAATCATATAAGCAAACATACCCATGAAAATAGAAATAACATCAATACACATGACACAATGATTTTGACATGGAAAACCCTGTTATGGGAAAAACCACGGGGTGATTAACCCAAGATTGTATTCTCTGTTAAAAGAATAAGATTGTACAAAATGGCACTTGCCAATTAGGGCTCACTGCCTGAGCACACTGCTCACAAGAGGCTCACTGCCTACAAGAGACTCACTATCTACAAGTTATAAAGAGAGTAACAAGATACTTGAACTGATGAGAAGCATCCACATATGTTGGAGTTTAGTTTTGGTTAGGCTCAGTACACTGATCTACTGCACTTCATTCTTCCTCTTCTTTAGTGCTGTTGTCCTGTCACATACCGGACCTACCTTACTGTCTTCACTCTGCTCTTCTACTATTCTTCGCACAACTCAACACACAATACACACCTTCACATCCAAATCCATTTGGTATATATATCCACACCAATGATTTCAACACCTTTCTAGTCAACATCTGGAATAGTCAATATTTTTCCAAACTCTGATCTATCGGCTGAATCCTTACTTATCAAGTGATGCGTATCAAAGAGATGCTTATAGAAGTCATCAATCATGTTGGCCAATCATGAATGATACTTAAGAAACTTGATCACCATCAATAACTCATCTAGATTAAGGTTTGATGCTTTGCTGGTTAGTTCTTCCTCTGTCAATTCTACCAAATAGGAACCCAACACTTAGGTGCTCATATCTCTTCACTATTTCATCACTAGAGGCTCAATCTTTGGAATGTATCAGTCAAGGTACACCACTTGATTTCCCCAAGTTTGAACTTTACTAAGATACTTCCTCTGAGAGATCCAGACTTGACTATCAGACCTTGCCACATGCTTTATTCTTGCTTACCAGACTGCAACACTCTTCAATCTGACTTCCGGTGTAGGCACACCATGTCCTGCAGATGGGTGGGATGAACTTTGTTACCATCAATGACAACACTCATGATGTTATACTATGTCTCTTGCCAACACCTCCACCATGTCTCACACAAAGTGAAACTGTACATCAATATGCTTTGTTCTAGCATGGAAAGTTAGATTCTTTGCTAGGCACATCATACTCTGACTATCACAATAGATCGTAATTTGTCTTACATCAACACCAATATCTGAACACAATCTCTTAAGCCAAATGGCTTCCTTGCAACAATGAGTTGCTGCCATATACTCAGCTTCTGTCGTGGACAAAGCAACCATAGGCTGTTGCTTACTCATCCAACTAATTGCACCACCAAACATTGTGAACACATATGTACTAGTGGATCTCCTGCTGTCAATGTTACCTATCCAATCATAATCCACAAATCCACTAAGACAAATAGAATGTGGAGGTCCTGTAACATTACCATGATAACATATGGAATACTCAAAAGTACCCCTCAAATATCTGAACACTTTCTTAACTACATCCCAATGTACCCGTCCAGGATTAGCCATAAATTGACTAAGGACTCCCACTACTTGGGCAATGTCTGGTCTTATGCAGACCATAGCATACATCAAACTACCAACAACACTAGCATAAGGTACTTTGCTCATGTCCTCCACCTCACTAGGAGATTTTGGACAATCATTAACAGACAACTTTGTCCCCAAAGAAACAAGAACACACAATGGTCTACAATCTACCATGCTAAACCTATCCAAGATGGTCTTCACATACTTACTCTGGCTTAACCAAAGTTTTCTATTATCTCTGTCTCTTCTGATTTCCATTCCCAAAATGTACCTGGTTTCCCCTAGATTTTGATTCTCAATTTGTGCTAACAACTGAGACTTCAAATCAGAAATCATATTATTACCATTCCCAATTAACAACATATTGTCAACATACAATGCAATAATGAGAATATGATCATTATCAAAATTGTAATACACACAATGATCTGATTTTGATCTCAGATATCCAATCGACAACCCAAAGGCATCAAGCTTCAAGTACCACATCCTAGAAGACTTTTTCAAACCATACAAAGACTTTTTCAACTTGCAAACCAAATTTTCTTTACCTTTCTCTTTGTAATGCTCTGGCTGTGACATGTAAATCTCTTCCTCCAAATCACCATGAAGGAATGTTGTCTTCACATCCATCTGCTCCACCTCTAAGTCATAAGCTGCTACAAGAGATAACAAGAACTAAATAGATGTCAGGTTTGCAATGGGAGAGAAAATTTCACCATAATCAATTCTCTCCACTTGTGAGTACCCCTTCACAACTAATCTGGCATTGTACTTTTTGACACTGCCATCTGCACCAAATTTCTTCTTGAACACCCATTTGCATCCAATAGGTTTTCATCCTTCAGGCAAAGGAACCAAGTCCCACGTTTCATTCTTTTCCAAAGAAGTCATCTCATCTTCCATGGCCTCCTTCTAGGAACCTGTATCTTTCATGTCCATAGCCTCTATCACAGTTCTAGGCTCATCAGTGTTAGTAAGCAAGGAAAAAGCACAACTAGAATCAAGCAATGAATAACCAAACCTATCAGGTTGCTTTCTTGTTTGTGTAGACCTCCTTAATGGATGAGGTTGAGGTTCTGCTTCTTCTTCTAAACTTTTAGAGCTACTAGAGCTCTCCTCATCATCAAGTCTGACAGGGTCTATTGGTTCAGTTTTCTCAAGGGTAGAAGGAAACTGAACCACATCTTCTTTCTTTTCTATCTGTTCTGGCTATAAAACAATGGAAGAAGGTCTTAGCTCTCTGAAGATAACACTTCTGCTATACAACACGTTCTCAGCCACAGGATCCCAAAGCTTGTATCCTTTCACACCAACACCATAGCTAATGAAGATACACTTAACAACCTTGTTTTCCAATTTAGACCGTTTCTCTCTAGGCATATGTGCATATGCCTCATAACTAAAAACATAAAGATGTCTAATTGAAGGCTTCTTACCAGACCACACCTCCATGGGTGTCTTACCAACAAGAGCTAATGTAGGAGATCTATTTACCAGATAGCAAGCAATGGCTATAGCTTCAACCCAAAACTTTTGTTCGAGGCTTTCTCCACTAAGCATACTCCTCGCCTTCTCCATCAATGTCCTGTTTATCCTCTCTACAACTCCATTTTGTTGTGGGGTATATGGAGTTGTCTTATATCTTTCAATCCCTTGCTCTTTATAGAACTTATCAAACTCTACCAAACAAAACTCACCACCGTTATGAGTTTTCAAACACTTAATCTTTTTACTACTCTGATTCTCAACAAAAGCTTTAAAATCTTTGAACCAACTAAAGACTTTAGTCTTACTTCTGAGAAAATAAATCCATGTCCTTCTACTATAATCATCTATGAAAGATACAAAATATATAGAAATTGAAGGAACACTAATAGGACCAAACACATCAAAATGAATAAGGTCCAACACACCAGAAGAGTTGTGAGAACTAGAGTAAAACTAGAAATAGTTTTGCTTTCCATATATACAATGTTCACAAAAGTTGAACTTGAGATTACAATCATTTAACCCCTCAATGAGGTTTTTATTTTTTAGGGTTCTAAGACCCTTCTCACCAATGCGGCCATATCTCATATACCATAACATAGTCTTTTCAACAAGAAGCTTAACTTCCAAAGAATGAGCACCCTTGGGTACACAAGATGCACTACCATCAAAATTTGTTACAACAGATATCTTCATTGCTTATTCAGATGGTGGGGATGAAGTGACTGCAGCTCTTTTCTTCAAGTCAGAAGAACTATTACACTGTGAAGTGCATGCCTCTAGGTGAAATAGAGTACCTCTTTCAGTACCCTTCTCAAGCACCATAAATCCTCTAGTCATCTTGTATCCATCCTTCGAAAAGACAACCTGCACACCTATATCATTCTACTTACAAAAAACAAGTTCCATGCAAGGCCTGGGATGTGCATAACCCTAGTGATCCCCTTCATTCGTCCATTAGGAAATCACATTGAGACTCTTCCATGACCAATAATCTTTAGATGAGAATCATCACCCAGGTACACTCTTCCACCATCAAACTCTTCATACTTTGTTAACTGGCTTCGATGTGAGGTCTTGTGGAATGAAGCACCAGAATCAATCAACCACACATCATCATATGCATGGGTAGCTAGGGCTGCGATGAAGGCATCACCATCATCTTAAGATTTGTCAGAATCTGAATCTGGGACATTCTTCTTCTTTTTCTTTTCTTCCTTCTATTCCTTTCAGAAATTCCCAATTTTGCCACAATTCCAATAGAGAGCCTTGGACTTTCCAAGAGATTTGGATCTCCCACGAGATTTGGATCTGCCCTTCTTAGCTTTCTTGTCCTTCTTTTTCCCTTTCTCCTTGGGTCTTCCACAAACTACAAGAGCCTCTTTAGCTGCATCAAAAGACTTTCTCTACATCTCTTCAGATAATAGCAAAGACACCACATCATCCATTTTGAAAGTGGGTGTGGTGCTCCCAATAGCCATCACAAGATGATCCCATGAGTCTGGCAAACAACAAAGCAAGGTCATACAATGATCCTCCTCCTCCATCTTCACACCAATTGATGTCAATTGTGCAACTAACATGTTGAAAGCATTCAGGTGATTTACAATTGATCCTCCATCCTCCATCCTCATAGAATACAAATTCTTCTTATAAAAAGTTTGTTCACTAGGGATTTGTCCTGATAAACATCACCCAACTTCTTCCAAAGGTCTTTTGTACTCTTCTCGTCATGGACATTTAACAAGACAAAATCAACTAGATTGAGTCTTATGAGACCCTTAGCTTTCCAATCTTTGAGATCCTAATTTGCTTGTGCCATTACAGTTGGTTTTAGACTGGATATAGTTTCCCATAGGTCATGATCAACAAGCATGTCTTCCATATTAAGTTTCCATAACTCAATTTCTACCATTGAATTTCTTCACCTCTAATCTTCTAGATGTGCTTGCCATCTCTTTCCTACAACAAGATTATAGAATACTCTACACAGACTCCCACTCAATCTAAGATCAGCTCAAAAAACCCCTACCCAACCACTAGGACCAAAGGTGATCAAGCTCTGATAACAACTGAAAGGAAGCTAGGTGTGCAGAAATTGCTTCCTACACTAATCTAATTAGGAGATGTGTATGCAAATTCAAATTAACCTTTCTCATTATAGCATTATTAACACAATAATAGAGATATTGTAGAAATACACATACACAAATAAAGTAGACAGAAGAGAGAGAGACAAGATATACATGGGGAAAACCCTTACGGGTGAAAAACCCCACACTCCAAAACATAGCTCAAATGTATTATAATAAAAAATAACATATTACAATACAATTTTAGAGCCAATGCTCTTTTAGGAGTCTTTGAATGTTGAATTTGGAGATATTCTGCCAGCATAACAGTACTTGTACAAAAACTATATATCTCCCATCCAAGCACTTGTTTTTATAGAGTTTACAAGGAAAATATGGAACCTTCTAGAAATGGGCATCCATCTTGGACTCATGCCCCAAAACCCATGCCTAAGGACACTTGTCCAACATCCCATCCCAATGTGGGTGCCTTGTCCCAAGATAGGCTATAACAGATGCTCTTACACACCTTACAACTGTCATAAAATTTGTCATAACTGATAGCACTTATAGCTATAAGAGAATATGTCATACACTGACTAAAAATATCATATTCCTCTTACAACATGTCATAACCTCCCTTGGCCTCCCAAAGATGCCTTTTTCTCATGTAAAGATACTTACCAACACTTGTCATTAAATAAAAGTCATTTGAGGTTTCGGTGGTGCTGCCCCCTTCGACCCTGCCCTGTACTATGACAGGGAGCACCCCAGGGGTGCTACCCTTGGAACCCCGCAAGGGGCTCCACCCCTTGACCCTATCTTGGGGGCGCTACCCCCAAATCCCTGTTAATTATTCAAGGGGGAAACTGCGGCTACGAAAGTCACCAAAATTTATCCTGTAGCATGTACATAAGGTGCTGACTATGCCAGCTCAACATGGGATAACTAAATACAACATTAGGAATTTGTAAAGGTTGAGACACCTTAATTCCCAACATTTATAAGACCTTCTAGTGTAGATCTTTTCTATAGGAAATAGACCACCAACCCAGGCGTCACCCACCATGATGTCATAGTTAGCCATTGTTTTATTCCACCTCTCCATGTTGAACAAGTGACGATTGATGACACCCATCGCTATGGGGAGAATGAAACAAGCATCCTGCACTATATCCATGAGATTTGAAAGAAAAACTGACACAACCTCAAACCATTTTATCTCCCTCTCTAGAGTTCCTTATAGCCACCTCTAATTGCAAATCATCTAAACTACAAATTGGACAAGCGTACAATCAAGCTGAAAGACACTATTTAGGTCCACTAATCCCACACTCCCTTTAATTGTTGGCTCCCACTGAAAGGGAGGAAAGAAGATTTGAAGGTTCATAACCTCGCCCTCCATGGAAGAAAGCCCTATAACAATATGGATGCTATTCAAAAACACAAGTAAAAACCAGATGAACACAAAGGAAGAGAGAAGCAGAGGATATCGTAAATAAGGAAGAGATGAATTTAAAAAGCCATAAAAGAATCCTACCATTAATTATGAAATGAATGCTAAAATTGAAGAGACACGAATAGATGACAAAATTCATCCCCCTTACTAAAGGCTACTTCATCCCCTACATTTAATAGAGTTCTACAAAGAGGTGATCATACCGAGCAGTGGCGGCATGCATTGGAGCATGAGAGGTGAAGTAACAGTCAAAAGTGAGGGACCTAGAAATCTAAGTTGCCATGTCAGGGAGGGAAAAAATGGGAAGGGAAACATTGGACAAAAAATGAGGATGAAGGACGTGTGACGTAGAAGGAAATCTTGAGGAAATCTACCAGGATAGAAGGTAAATGCCTCATTTAATGCATTTAACTTTTGGGAGAAATAAACTAAGGAGGGAGTAGGTGCCACCAATTGGAAGATGCCATAGGGTCGTGAGGAAGGTGGCAGGTGAGATAGCCAAAATATAGAAGACATCGCAAGAGTCCATGTGGAAGCCATGTCATTAGAGGAATTTGTTAGGGGAGAGCTATAATAAGTTGAGGACCCTGTGTCTTGCTCTAGTCCTCCCACCTGCCCCATCCCTAGCAAGCCAAAGCCTGAAGGGATACTAGCAGCAAGTCTTAAGAAGCTCTTGTATTTAGATTGTTGTGAAAAGAGGGGCAACCTGCATCCTGTGCCAACAAAAACTTTGAGGCTTCTGGACCTTCATGAAGATCTAAATTAAAATAAACTATTTCTTCTGTGTGATCAAGGGCATAATTTTCCAGCCAGTCTACCACCTTATTTCCCTCTCTATAACAATGAGAGATCTCAAATGCATCAAAAGAACTCAAAGTCTCCCTAACTTGGTCTAAAATGTATTTGATAGACTAGTTCTCTACCTTCCCAGATTGTAATACCTTCCTAGATTGTAAAGCTGAAATGACTACCAATGAATCCCTTTATAAGGAAATTTCTTTATATCCCTTTGATTGAGCTAATTGGATAGCATTCAAAAGGGCCAAATATTTTGCTCTGTTATTGGTTCCTTCTAGGAGTTTGGCAGCCTTTTCTTATAATAGTTTTCCTTCCTAATTTCTGATAACACATGCCAGGGCCGAAGGCCCAGGGTTACCTCTACTCGCTCCATCGAAATTGATTTTAACAAAGGTGGAGGTAGGCGGAATCCATTTGACTGATGCTTTGTCAATATTTGAACTAGGAGGTTGAAGGAATGTACTTTGTTGGAGGTTTTGTAAGCCTTTTCATTTTTTGGACATTAGAGCACCCCAGGTGGTCCATTTCAACTTCTTTGGAATCAACTATCTTAGTTTTGCAAGAGTTGTTTCCACCAGTAGAGATTCCATCTCATTACAAACTTTTGAAAAAGACCTTGCAGAATTCTAAAAGATTCTATAATTTCTCTCCTTCCAAAGGGTCCAGACTAACATAGAGGGGCATATCACCCAAAAATCATGGAAATAAGCATCCTTATTCAGAAGTGGCCAAATTTTTAGCCAATCCCTTAATGTGCCTGATAAAGAGGATGACCAGTTCAAAAGATGCATAATGTGTTTCTAGCATTGGTGACTAAAATTGCATCATATGAGAAGATGGTCTACTGATTCTTTTTCATCTTGACAAAAGACACAATTGAAATTTGATCCTAAGGAAAGTTTTTCTATTCTATCTGTAGTAAGAATCTTGTTGTTCACTACCAGCCATGTGAAAATTCCTACTCTTAGGAGAATTGAATCTTCCCAATAGAGATAAAAGGGCCAATCCACTTTGGCCCTTGCTAATAGGGATTGATATCCTGAATGGGCCTTGTATCTCCCTGAACTGTCACCTGTCCAAATAAGTTCATCCTCCTAAGATGAGAAGAAGATAGGATGATCCTTGAATATCCTAGGAACAACCATTTTCTGATCAAGAGGAAAGTTGTAGTTCTTGAAACTCTTCCAACTTACCTTCATTGGAATTGAACTTGAGTCCACTGTGTAGTATGAGCATATTTTCTCATCCTATAATCATTTTAGATAGGCTATTACCTCCCTAAAATTTCCCAGGAAGAAATTTTTGGACAGCCATTCCATCGGTCATCCCAAAAGGATGCTTTTTTCCCATTGTGAACTATCCATGATAGCTTGGGAAGAATAACCTACCTACATTTGACAATAAAATTCCATATGGAGGAGCCCTTTGGAGGATTAGAAATTGTAAAAATTCTTTCTGGAGCCTTGCTATCCAAATAATTTTTTTGAAGCATCTCAACCCAATTCAAATGTGGATGCTTGTACATCTTCCACACCAATTTTTCTCCCAATGCTAAGTGTTGCATTTCCAGATTAATAACACCTGCTCCCCCTTCGGATTTTGGGGAGCATTTCTTGTCCCATGCAATAAGATGAATCTTTTTTGTGTCTGATCCTTGTTGAAGGAATCTATTGCAAATTTTGCCAATTTCATCTAGAATACCTTTGGGAGTTTAGAGAGAAGACATCATATAAATTGGAACTACTGTTAGGACTGATTTGAGAAGTGTGAGTCTACTAGCTAGAGAGATCCATCCTCCTTTCCAATCTTGTATCTTGTGTGATAAGTTATCCAATACTCCTCTCCATAAGCTTTTTGTGTGTCATCTATTGAAGAGAGGTACTCCAAGATATTTTCTTGACAAAGATTCCAATTTGAAATTAAAAAGATTTGAAAAACCTGGAAGCTAATCTTGTGGGATGTTGAACAGGTAACTTTTGGACTTCAAAGGATTTATCATTTGGCCAGAAGCTTCACAATATAAAGTCAATGTTCCTTTGATGGATAGAGCCTCTCTCCTACTGGCTTTACCAAAAATAATGGTATCGTCAACAAAAAGACCATGAGTCATAGGGGTGTTGAAAGCTTTAGCCTTTATTCCTTTCCAAATTCTGTTACTCTTTGCTTTTCTTATCAATCAAGTTAGTGCTTTAGTCATTAGAATAAAGAGATAAGGAGATATGGGATCTCCCTGTCTCAAACCCCTTGAAGTTTGGAAATAGGGGGATTCACTGCCATTAATCAGAACTGAACTATTTACCCCTCTGATCCCAGAAAAGACCTATTTTAACTAGCATGCAAAAAAGCTGAGAGAGCATAGAACAAAATGGAGAAAGTCCCATTCGACCCTGTCATATGCCTTGGACATGTCCAACTTTAGTACCATACTGGGTAACCTTTCTTTGTTGATTGAGTGTAGGATTTCATGAGCAAGAATTGCTCCTTCTGCTATCTCTCTCCTAGGCACAAAACCTCCTTGTTCATCTAAGATGATTTGTGGGAGAATGGATGCCAATCTCAATGTTGCTACTTTAGAAACAACCTTGTAAATGAAATGACAAAGTGAGATCGATCTGAATTCTTCAAAATAAGATGGCATGCATACCTTTGGTATCAAAAATAGCTAGGTGCGATTAAACTCCTTGAGAACATTGCCAAACTTCCTGGCCTCCTCGACTACTAGAAAAACATCTTGACCAACAAAATCTGACCATTTTTGAAAAAACAAGCCTGACCAACCATTTGGACCTGGAGCTTTATCCCCATTTAGAGAAAAAACCATAGCTTTTATTTTGTCTTGCATAAAATCCTTGAGAAGGTCTTGATTATCTTCTTCTGAAAGTTTCTTAGGGAGGTTGAAGTTGTTGAAGTCTATCCTGGAGTGAGAAATGCTTGAGGAAAGACTGTGCCTCTTCTTTTATCTTTTCCAAGTGCTAAAGGAATGAACCGTCCTTCTTAATGTAGTGAATCTTAGAACTCTACCTGCAATCTTTAGTTGACAAGTGAAAATAGGAAGTATTTTTGTCACCCTCTTTCAACCAGGTTTCTCTGGAGTTTTGACGCTAGAAGATTTCTTCTCTCAATAAAACCTCTTCAAGCTGAGAGCAGAGGAGTTTTTATTATTGAGAAGAGTCTTGGTTCATTCCCCCTTGAAATATTTCTTCTTCAATTATCAATAGATCACTTAAAATTCTTTTCTTCTCTAAAAAATTATTCTTGAAGTGGGACTCATTCCATTCTAGAATCTTCTTCTTAACAAATTTTGATTTTTTGGCTAATTGTAACATTCTAGAGCCTTTTACAAAAGGCACTGACTTCCACCAAATTTGAAGATTGGGAATGAAATTAGGGTCCCTAAACTACATTTCTTGGAACTAGAAAAAATTACTCATACCTTTTTGAAATCCTCCAAAAGAAAGGCTCACCAAGAAGTGGTCAGAACTTGTAAATAGGAGGATAGAGGAAAAGAAGCTCAAGTTTCCCAAGATGCACTATGAAGAGAGAAGAAACATGTCTAACCTTTTTGCTATTCTCAAACCATCATTTCTTTTATTTGACCATGTGAAGATCCCATTGGATGACCTACAATCCTATAAGCAACAAGTGTTAACAAAGGCCCGAAAATTAGACATCGATTGAGAAGACCCCGAAGAGCCACCTTATTTTTTTAACCCATCCAAAATCATGTTGAAATCACCACCCAAAATAACCACCTCATTTCTTAACATTTGCAAGAGGTTTGACAAGTGTGACCAGAGATGGAATTTCTAGTTTTCTCCTGACGGACCATAAATGTTCATAATCCACAAGTCTTTCCCAAAGAAAACTCCCAGGAATTTCCCTAGGATCCAGTGGTCTCTGTTGCCCACTACCTCAAACTTTGGTAAGTTCTTATTCCACAAAATTGCTAAACCACCTAAGGAACCATTAGATGGATGTGTTTCTACTTCCCAGTCTTTCCATTTGCTTTGGAAAAAAGATGCAACATTAGCATCTAATTTAGTTTCTTGCAACATCAATATATCTACTCTTGCCCCATCAAGTTGGGACTTGATGAGGCATCTTTTGTTAGGGGCATTTAAGCCCCTAACATTCCATTTGACAAGTTTCATTGCTCCTGACGAGAGTATCTTGCTCCCCTCTTTTTGGATATTTTGGGAGAAATTTTTTCCATGTTTTCTAAAATCTCAAAAAGCTCCTTTCCTTTCTTCTATCTTAAACTCCTCCTAAATGGTGTGTTCTTTGCATTTTTGGCAGCCATAAGAGTTTGATGTATACCTAGAGAGGACATATCAAGGAGTGACTCATCTTCTTATAGAACTTCATCTACCAATACTTCATACAAAGAATTTGCAACCTTCAAAATAGCTTTCCCATACAATACCTACAATTTAATGTCTAAACCTTCAGAACCTTCCCCATTCTCTATAGGTTTTCCTGACATCCCTTGAGATGGGTCCTTTTTTATTTGCCCAGGCCATTTTCTTTTCCAAGATCCTTACCATTCTCACCATTTAGACACTCCTAGTACTCTTGAAGATTCTCTGTAGAGATAGATTGAAGTTCTACAAAGTCTGAATGACAATGAGTCTTTAAAGGATCTTTCTCTTGAAGAGATAAACTCTCCAAGGCCCTTTCTAGGATTTGAAGAGAAAAATATTCTTTTTGAAGGTCATGTGAAGGTACATTCTCCATTCCAAAAGCTCCCTGCCCCTGAGGGATATTCAAGCCCTGACTGAGGGCTTGAACATCCTCGTTATCTCTCTGATCACCATCTGAAGAGTTCTCTAGAGCTTGCTCCAAATCCAATGGCACCTCAAAGAAGACGTCTTGTTCCCAAACACCTTTAGTGCTTGCTATATTTACCTTCTTGGGAAATTCTTTATCCGTCCTCATGAGAATCCTTAATCTTACATCTGAAGTCCAACTTGGTTCTTTGTTTAAAACAATGTCTTGACAGTCTCCCATGGAGTCACCTATCGATTTTAGAATTTCTAGAGTTCTATATTCTACCAGTAAATTTGAAATTTGAACCCACATGGGTAAAAAAGGAATCTTCTCTATCCTTGAGGAAAAATTGGCTTTCCATGGTTGACAGTAAACAAAATTAACTCCATACTTCCATAGAATCTTATCTAAGGTTTTGTCCCTCTTCATTTGGTCGGTATAGATGAAAGCAAAACACCCATTTCCTAGATAATCAATCTCTTCCATTTTACTCCAAGAATCTTTTGCCCAAGTTAGGAAATCATCAAAACCATAATGGGTTTTCACTACCTTACCTATGAAGGCATATTTTCCTTTAGAATTTCTTGTCTCTCCTTTAAAGCATCATCTAGGAGTGAAACCAAGACCGCAAAAGGCTTTTTTCTTATCACCTCTGGGATTTTGGGTCTAACCTTAGATACCCTTCTCTCTGACTGCTCCCCACTAGTTCTATTTTGGAAGTCAGGGCCTCCTTTGTAACTCTTCTAGTTAAAAAACCTCCTCCCTTTTTGAAAAGTTCTTCTTCTACCCTAGTTTCTTTTGAAGTCTCTTTGATGCGACCTATTGTGGGAGTTTCTATACTGACCATATCTAGCCTCCCTGAAAGCAGTGCCTTGAGGTGGAAGAGGAGTCCTCTTGTTCATGAAAGTTTGATCTAAAAAATTTACTCTTTTCTCTTTTTGTCCTCTGTCTATTTGAGACTTAGGAGCTGATTCTGTTGATATTTGATCCCTTTCTCCCCAATCCTTTAAGGAGCTTGTACTAGAATTTCAACCCCACCAAGGGGTTCTGGGTGTCTTACGAGACATTTGCAGGAACCCAAAATGACAGTCTTCCTCTACAAATTTTATCCAGTACTGGTTCACTTTTGACTATTGCAAGAATATGGAATGGGAGGAGAAGTGAGTACCAAGGGAGATGTTTACAGCTCTGGGATGCTGATCCTTGAAATGGTGACTAAAAAGAGGCCTACTGACGGTATGTTTTTTGGAGAGGTTACTTTACCCATATGGGTGAGAAGAGCATTCCCTGAGGCAGTGAAGGGAGTGGTAGATAGAGAGTTGTTGGTTGATTAGTTAACTATGGGCAGGTTCAGTAGTGCTCCACTTGAAACCACTGGTGAAAAATTGGAATCCTCTGAGCATGGCAGTTGGTTGCTTAGTTTTATTGGAGTAGGACTGCAATGCATAAGGCAAAATCCAGGGGATAGATGAACAATGAGAGAGTTGGAGGGTATGCTGGAAAAGATTGTGTATGGCAGGGCATATGGCAACTTAGAAGAGCATGCATCCATCCAGAGGGTATAATAATTAGCTATAATTACTAGCGAGCACATTGGAGTACTCTCTATTGAATTCATTAACGATAATTATCTCCATGTGGAGCTATCTTTATTAACTTTTATGTAATTCCCATTGGGCTTATTAAGTTTGTAGCTATCATTTCTTGAATTTTACGTTTTACATTTAGTTTTGTTATTGAGTTATTGGTCATTGTGGTTGTGTGCCATAACTCACTTGTAATTTTGAAAGTCTATATATTGATGCTCTGCCTCTTCTTCTCTAAGGTCTAATTTGGGGCTTTTGTAGGTTTACTTGTTTTTGTGATTAGCAGATCACTTTGTTTGTCTATTTTCCTTCATCTAGTATTAGGGTTAGATTGTTTGAATGATAAATCTTGAGCCCAAGTAGTTATTGTTAAGACTCTGAAGTCTATGTTGATTCAGAGGAATCTTGAGTCTAGTAGAGGTGTCAAGAAGCTGTTGTTGTTGTAGACTGCATTGGACTCTATTGCATTTTTTCAGAGGTGTGAGTAGTAATTATAGACCATGAATAGAAAAGAGTTCAAAGGAAGTGGTTGTGGTGTGAATAAAATGCAAGGTGTTATGTCATTATAATTGTTGTGTGTAGAGGTGGAGGCAGCGGAAAGAAATCCACGTATGAAAAAAAAGAAAAAAAGGAAAGTCCGGGTGAAAGTTTCCTTATGTCTTAATTTCAATGTTCTTAAAAATTTATGTTTTAGAATCCTTTCTCTTATTACACCGAGAGGCATTCTACACTCACAGCAAGGGTTGAAAGATTCAGATTCCCATAAATAATTAAGATTCAGATTCCCATGTAAACAAAATTCATAAAATGTGTAAATAAATAAATTCATGGAAGCCAAATAGATAGAAAAATAGAAAAACTTGGGCAGTTATGGAGTGAAATCTATATCACATAGCATAGTCTCTTTAAATTAACTCATGTGAGCATATCAAATATTCTAACTACAAGTAATTTATAAATGCTAACAAATTGGATATTCTCGGTGTACTATAGATATATTTTTTTAAATATGACATCTAATGAAAATTTGTTTATCAATTTGGATGGAAACCATAATAGTATAGTGGTATTAGGAGATAATCAATCTCATGGAACCAAAGGCATGGGTACTATTGCAGTTGCAATAGAATATGGTGAGGTAATATATATCAATGAAACATTATTGGTTCCAACACTCAAAAAGAATTTGTTGTCTGTTGGACAAATGTTAGAGAAAAATTATCAAGTGATTTTTGATGAGAAAGAGTGCATAATAAGAGACAAACTAAAAAGAAATGTAGTTGTTGCAAGAGCAAAATGGTAGGTGATAGGATGTTTCCTCTCCATTTCACCCATGGAAACCAAGCATTAAGGTCTAATGAAATGAATGAAAGTAGAATTTGACATCAAATATATGACCATCTCAGCTTTAATGGGTTACTTTTACTCAAGAGATTACAAATGGTTAAGGGTCTACCTTTCATTGAAAATACAAAAGAAGTGTGTGAAGAATGTTTCATTGGAAAAGAACACAGAGTTAGCTTTCCAATTGGTAAATCTAGTAGAGCTAAGTAACATCTTGAAATAATGCATATGGATTTGTGTGGTCCTATGGAAACACCTTCTTTGAATAAATGAAAGTATTTTCTAACCTTCATTGATGATTACTCAATAAAAACTTAAGTATATTAGTGTTTGTCAAATTTCTGGAATTTAAGAGGTTGGTTAAAAAACAAAGTGGTAAGTACATCAAAGTGATAAAGTTAGATAATGTTAGTGAGTACAAATCAAATTCATTTATAGATTTCTACAGAAATCATGGAATCAAGAGAGAGTTCACTACTTCCTACACTCCACAACAAAATGGAGTTTCTGAAAGAAAGAATAGAACCATTTTTGAAATTACAAGGAGTATGATGAAAGAGAAGAATTTAGATAAGATTATTTGGGCAGAAGCAGTATACACAAGAGTATATCTTCTCAATAGGAGTCCTACAAAAGCAGTTAAGGGAATGAGTCCTAAACAAGCATGGTCTAGGGTAAAGCCAAGTGTTTATCATTTGAGAGTATTTGGGTGTGTTGCTTATGCACACATACCAAAAGAAAAATGTCTAAAATAGATGATAAAGGCCTAAAATGTATTTTCATTGGGTATGGATTAGAAAATAAAGCATATAGATTGTATGACCCAATAGGAAAGAAGCTTCTTATAAGTAGAGATTATAGGGAGTTGAGCTGGTCATTTCTCCCAAAAGGTGCACCTATTAGAAATTGCTACCATCTCAGATAAGGACCAGCGAGAGGCAATTAAGCCATGTCATGAATCTCGAAGGGAGACGCTGACTTTTTTGCCAACAATCCCCCTCTTAGTGTTACCTAAGGGGATTCAAACTTGTGACCCAGCTCTGATACCACTTGAAGGGAGTTGAGATGGCAATTTCTCCCAAAAGGTGCACCTATGATGAAACTGCTACCATCCTAGATAAGGACCAGTGGGAGGTGGTTAAGCCATGTCATGAATCCTAAAGGAGGATGTTAACTTTTTTTCCAACACAAATGTGGTATTCAATGAAGCAGAATATACCAAAGAAAATGAAACAAAGGGAAAAGAGATAAAGATTGACGAAGTTGAAGAAGGAGAAGAAGAAGAAAATGAACCTAATTCTTCTAGTACAGGAATGAGAAAGTATCAAAAATATCAAAGAAGGATAGAAAAGAATCATCCATCAACTCTTATATTGGATTCAAATTTTGAGAAAATGACAACAAGATCACAAGAAAAAGTGAATTATACTTTAATGACTCAAATCATGGAAAGTAATGAGCAAAAAACATTTGAACAAGCTCAAGAAAAAGAAGAGTGGGTTGAAGCAATGAATAGTGAGATAGAAACAATTGAAAGGAATGACACATGGGATTTGGTTCAGCTACCTCTTGGTAAGGAAATTATTGGTACAAGATGGGTGTATAAAGCTGAGAATAAATCTTATGGAAGCATTGATAAGCATAAGGCTAGATTGGTAGCCAAAGGATACACTCAATAGGAAGGTATTGATTACACTAAAACATTTGCACTTGTAGCATGAATGGATACTATCACATTGGTTTTGGCTTTAGCAGCTCAGCAGAGTTGGATAGTTTATCAAATGGATGTAAAGAATGATTTTTTTAATGGATATATTGATGATGAAGTGTATTTTTCTGAACTTAGAGGTTTTGAAATACCTTCGAAAGGACATTATGTTTATAGATTAAAGAAGGTCTTGTATGGTCTTAAGCAGACACCAAGAGCATGGTATTCAAGGATAGACTCATATCTACAATAGAAAGGTTTTTAAGAAGTCAATCAGATCCAAATCTTTATATTAGGATCAAAGCTAAGGATATTTTTTTCTTAGTTCTCTATGTTGATGATCTTATCTACACTAGGAACAATTTGGATTTATTTGCATAGTTTAGAGCATCTATGGTTGTTGAATTTGAGATGACAGATTTTGGACAGATACACTATTTTCTTGGTATAGAAGTATGGCAAAACAAAGATGAAATATTTATGTCTTAGAAAAAATATGCTTCAGTCATCCTATAGAAATTTTAGATGAATAGTTACAAACTAGTTGTAACACCCATTGAAGTTGGACTTAAGTTGTCTAACTCGGATGTGTCGAATCCAGTGGACCCCACTATATACAAACAGTTGATTGATAGTTTGATCTACTTAACTACTACTCGACCAAATATCACATATGTAGTGAGCTTGGTATCTAGGTTCATGTCAGAACCTAAGAATACACATTGGAGTGTAGCTAAGAGGATTCTTAGATATGTCTAAGGGACATTGAGTTATGGTCTTAGAATTCAACATTTAGATGATAGTAAGTTCATTGGCTATACAGATTCAGACTGGGAATGTTCTATAGATGATTGGAAGTCTACTTATGGTTATATTTTTAGTCTTGGTTCTGCAATATTCTCTTCGAAGTCTAAGAAACAAATGACTGTATCACTTTCTACAATAGAGGCATAGTGTAAAGTTGCAACGTTTGCAGCATGCCAAATAATGTGGTTGAGAAGGATTTGCACTAGATACAGAATGGACCTACTTTGTTGTACTATGAAAACAAGAGTGCTATACAAATGACTAAGAATCTAGTGTTTCATAGTAGGACCAAACATATTGAGATTCAACATCATCCCATCAGAGAGTTAATTCAACAGGGATTGCTTGGGATTGCGTGCTGTAGTACAGAGGATTAGATAGAAGATATCTTCATGAAGCCTGTAGCTTGTGATAGGTTTGAGACACTTAGGAGATCTACTCCAAGTTCTTCCCAATGGTCATTATGGGGGAGAATAACAACAATTATCTCCATGTGTAGCAGTCTTTATTAACTTTTATGTAATACCCATTGGGCTTATTAAGTTTGTAGCTATCCTTTCTTGACTTTTAGGTTCTGCATTTACTTTTTTAGTTGAGTTATTGGTCATTATGGTTATGTGTCATAACTCACTTGTAATTCTGAAAGTCTATATATTGATGCCCTACCTCTTCTTCTTTAAGGAAATTTGGGGCTTTTGTATGTTTGCTTGTTTTGTGATCAGCAGATCACTTTGTTTGTCTATTTGCCTTCAGTCATCAATACAATCTACCCATTTCTCTATTTTTCTGACAACGTATGAAATGAGAATAAAAAATGCTTGTATTGATGATCACCCATCAGTCTTGTTGATTGTGTGAGCTTAAATTGTCAAACATGCAAGAATTGTCTATTGGGCTATGGTCTAGTGATTAAGATGGGGTCTACCATTCAAATAACCCATGTTTCAACTATGACAGACATAGATCCATGGTAATCCCCTTTGAAGTGAAGGTAGAGATGTGGTTCCTTTGTTATAAATAATTTTAAATAACTTGTAAAAGGCAACTTGCAAATGAACTCTATGGACGATGGCCATAGAGAAGGTGAATAGTGCCACAAATTGCCTTGATCATAGATGTTATTTTTTAGGCATGATGAATCCCTTCACATTAAAATGCACATATTGCACAATATATATTTAAAATATCTTACGTAGAGAGACAAGCATATAAACTTGTCACCATTAAAGGATACATTGAGATTATCTTGATAGCCTTGTTCTAAATCAAACAAGTCATTGAATGTGGAATGTATGAATCACATACATTGGGATTAACATCGATGTGCTCAAAGACCATGTTGACATCATATGATTCATAAGAATACTAGTTAGCAGATGCAAGAATAAATAAGGTATCATCCTCAACATTGATTTGATCGCTAACCTTACTAGGAAAATTAGTAACAAGTTTGGGAGCCTCTAGTTTGAATGTTTCAAAACTTCATACCTAAACACAAGACACGTTTGAATGCAAATTGTCCTTTGATATACAATCATTGAAGGTTGCATATTTTTTTTTAATTTTTAGAATACTCTAGAAAGGGTGATATACAATCATAGCCACTACAGGTGGACAAAACACTACTAATATGGATCCATAACAACACATCATCATTGTTTTGTCCTTTATGTTAAGAGTCAAGGAAAAAGCTCTATCAAGTGTAAGCCCTCTCAGAGTGAGGAGGATGAGTTGAGTTTCATAGAGGATGACATAGATGGCTCCAAGGGAGTAAGGAGATTGGTGAAGAAATTTTTCACTTTCACATTCTTGTTTCATGGCTCTTCATTTCACATGTGTTGTTTCTGTTTGAAAGATTTATGGTTTATTTTATTGGTGTGTAGTTATAATTGATTCCTTGGCCACATTCACCATTGTAAGGTCCTATTTCTTAGGTATTATTGCACATATAGTTAATTGAGTAGATCCCAACTATTATATGTAATTTTCTCTATGGACAAAGCACCAATTTTGTTGTGGTGTAGTCCTACATGCATTGTTTTGATATTTTATCTCATCTACACTAATCACATCTCCCCTCTATTTCTATCTCTTTATGAATTTAGTCAATTTGAAATTCTCTAATTGCCATTGGGCCCATGAGTGAAATTTCGTGTGTTGAATGCCTCATCAAATGACATTTATGATTTCTCTCATCATAGATGAGATGAGAAAACTGACTAAAAATAAGAGGGAAAGAAAAACAAATTTCATAGATTGTAATTTATTTTTAAGTCACAACTAAGGACAAATGCCAATTTGGTTTCTGAAACCTTCTTATGGAATTGTATGTAAGGGGATTTATTTTAATTTACCATGCGTATTGTAATAATGGTTTATCTTGTCAATCCAACTAGATTACCAAAATACTTCATGATCGTATGTGACAGAATAACTTATATTGGATTATTTAAGCTTGCATAGACCATTAAATTTTTTTAAATGCTTTTGGAAAAACCTAAGAAAGTATTCTTCAAGAACATTTTAAATCACATTACTAGATCTAGCATCAAGATAAATTATGGAATGTATATTATGATGTTTATCCTAGTTTTGTTGTTCAAATGTTCATTGTTCCTATGCTTTTAACATCAAAGTGGATGATATAAAGATGACAATGTAAATTAAGTGACTTGCTTTTCCCATTAGAAATCTTCTTGAATCAAGCCTCTAATGGGATAAAGAAAGTACCATAGTTTATAACTATTTGATTTCCAAGGTTATATGTGTAGTCTCCACACAAAGGTTCCCAACTTACATGCAACCTCTTGCATGTTTCATGGATGACGTATGGGTTTAATCCGTAGTATAAACTCTTAAATACTAAAAGAGGAGGGTGCTATGGTTTACACTTAGACTTAAAGTTTTTTAGAAAGTCCATACATTTGGCTTCAATGGAACTTTACCTTTGTTGAAACCAATATGGCTTCTCTTGCAATCACTTCCAGGAACTGCAAATTTCATATTCCTTTCTTCTAATATATTTGGGCTCAATATGTGATGGTAAAAAAAGTGCCTACGAAAGGAGGTTGTAGATGGTGTATTTATTTTTGGGATCTACATAAAATTGGTCTCAACTCTCATCTGCTTTATTTTTATTTTTATAAATTATGCCTCTCTTTTAATATATTTTGGCTCAATATGTGCCAGTGAAAAAAGTGCCCAAAAAAGGAGGCTATAAATGGTATATTTATTTTTGGTATACTAGATGAGATTAGTCTCAAATCTCATCTGCTTTATTTTTATTTTTGTAAATTATGAGATTTATTTTGGTTTTGAAGGTGGTATTGACATTACTTTACCATATTGCATTTTGATTGCCTACAAAAACCTAAAACTTCTCTAAGAAGTTAGGCCTCTCAAATGTCAAACCTAATATGTTTTATTTGTGATGGCTTACAAAAGATAAGGTCTTAGTTTTTGGGGCATGGAGGTAGATTTTTATTTCAATTAGTTGTTTATATTGAGCTTCATAGGATGTCAAAGGTGAGTATCTCTCTCACTCATAGCTATATGTTTCAAAGGATTTGGGTAGTGTTTCAAGCTTTGATGAGTTTATTATTTTATAGTCATTGGTGGGTTTTGGTTTGTTTAACCTAGATAAAGGTTTTTCATTGTATTTTAGTGGACCTTTTATATTTCTCTTGAAGTATCTCTTTATAATAATTATTGTGCCCTAAACTTAGTTTAAAAATTCACGTAAAATCATCTTGTAAAGGACATAAATTTAGAGTTTCCCTTATTTATTCTAGAGAATACTTATTTTTATCTTTGATACAATCTACATGTTCCATAAATTACATATCACAACAGTTCTTTTTTAACAATGGAAATCATAATTAGGTTTACAATTATTGTAAATATGGTATGCTTATAGGGTTCATTTATGTTACTATGTGGAGCAAGTTCATTTATAGATCATTCAATAACTATGTATGACTACCTTGGGATTCATGTGACTCGTGCCTAGTCCTAGTTGCTTCGGTGACTTGTGGTTCTCGCTGGTAGCTCTCCCTCAAGATGGCATGGGCTTTGACCATCCATAAATCCCAAGGTCTTACACTTGACAAGGCCACAATAGACACCAGACCCATTAAACATCAGGGTTTTCTCTTAACCATAGTCTCTTGTGTCTGACACTTGCTAGATGTGTGCATCTCATCCACCTTTACCTTCCAAAAATATGTTCATGTGTAAGACAATGTATACATGTCTCAGGAAAAGGGAGGAGGCCCATCTAATGGCTCTTGAATTCTTTCTTTCATAGTGCTTGCATCCATTTGTGCACTCTAAAGTGCTCACCTCCAAATTATGTACATTGTATTGGATTTGTAAACCAAATATAATATTCATTTTCTCTTATTGTTCTTCTCCTACCTTTACCTTCCAACAATACATTCACATGTACAACAATGCATACATATCTCTTAGGAAAAGGGAGGAGACTCATCTCATGGAACTTGAAGCCTTGCTTTCATAACACTTGCATCCATTTGTGCACTCTAAAGAACTCACCTCCAAATTGTGTACATGACATGGTTTTTGTAACCCCAATACAATATTTATTCTCTTATTGTTCTTCTCCACCTAAGAAAGAAACACTTATTTTAGATGCCTATTGGCATGCCCATTCCACATTTCATGTGATTGCTAGTTTATACTTTAGAAATAAAAATTAGAATTCAGACCTAGGGTTTGAGAATTAAAAATTAGAATTATAGGGCAGATCTAGTTAGGGATATTACAAATTCCCACTAATTCTCCCAATCAAATATTCAATTTGAGTGGCCATAATGACCATAGTAAATGCAAGAAGCAACCAACAAATTTGAATTCAACTAACCTTTCTACTCACTCCAGTAGCATTAATTTGTTGGCAACAAATGAAGTAGTCAACAAAAATAGGTGGCAATGTCAAATTTTGAAAAAAAATCCAAGAAGAAATAAATACGGTTGGCCATCCTCCATGATGCCCCTACATCAAAAAATCTGAAAGATGAACTAAGATCAAAAACATTCTACTACAGAACATGTAATATATGTGACCATTTCCCTTATTTCTGGTAATCTTTTGTCTTCCCTTTTTAATGATAATCTATGTTGACTTCAAAAGTAGAAGCAGCAAAGGAGATAGCTCAGGAAGAACATGATAAAATGGGGAAACAACAAGAATATAGGAATACAAATTTGTTAGGAATGTCCAATAATGAAGATTTTATCTAAAAACACAATTTTGTTCACAAATTCTGGAAAGAAGAATTGCACATACTCAGCAACCTTTTGTTTATAAAATTAGATGGAGCTAGTGAGAACTACTCTAGTGAGCTATATTATAATTTAAGAATTAATTTTGTATGCTAGACAAAAAGTTGATATAGACATGTGACTGGAAATCTTTTCAAAGTTAAATATTTGATTTCATACAAATATGCTAGCAACTAAATTTTATACACATATTTTAATTTATTTAAGAGTTATTTTATATATTATTTTATGCATGCATAAATATAGATATATAAATTATAATTTATTTCAAAGTTATTTTATTTTACTTTATTTATTTTAAATATATATTGGCTATATTTTGGTTTTACTTATTATTTTATTTCTACTTAAATCTAAAATTTTACTTAGTATTTTATAAATTTCATTAATGCCTAAATCATTTTTTATTTGTGAATTGGCCAATAGAGGGCCTACTCATTATCTAGAAGTAAAAAAAAAATGAAATAGGGCTTCTCCAAAGAGGGCCAAAATTTTAAAAAATGGAGTTTACTATTACTATAGAGAAATTTACATATTTAACCATCTATTTTGCTAATACATAGCCCCCATTTTGGGTAGTCTCCTACTACATACTAATAGTATTATCTAAAAAATTGCATGTCCACCTCCACTCATCCCCTCCTCACCATCCTCCTCTGACTACTTCTCCACAAGTACAAATGACCATTTGACCAAGCAGTTGTCCGCCACCCTGATCGCTACCTTCAAGAAATTTATCCCCCAAGTCACTTTTTGCCTCCTTGCTTCTAGATTGCATCTGACTGTCTTGACCATGAAGGGGATCCATGAACTATTGTGTTTGAGGAGGAGCACTAGCCATATCCCCTAGTCTAGCCATAACCCCAAACCCAATATTGCCACCTCCAACAGTTCTTCCACACCATTCGGCCACTTGGAAAACACCAAAGTTTTCAAAATGGCCCTAATGATAGCCTTCTCCTCTCCAAGTTCAAGCATAACCATGGTAAACATAGAAACAATATGAGAATTGACCTAGAATTTATAGCCACCTGCAACAAAAACATCACCCATCATCATATTCACTCCCAACAAGACAATACTTGACTTGGTTTTCAAGGTTTTCCTTAACCTATTCTCTGAGATCTCCCCTTGAAATGACATTTGCCTACCCTTCACCACCAAAATTATGTGCATCTCCATTTTTGTTGCCATCATCTACATTGACACCCCATTAAATAGACAAGTATACTCCCTTTTCATGATTTTACTAACTACACTTCATCCTTCACCACCTTTGGGCTATCAACTCCTATGCTTGAAACAAACCTTCACCACTAAAATGCATATTTTGTTCATCCTTGGTAATTATTAAACCTCACACTACACTAACTGCCACTCATCTCCTTTCTTCACCACAAATACCTCCTCATGCATCCTTACTGCCACATTTGTTAGATCACCTACTTCCCTATTCACCTCCCAGTAGATGTGGCCCACTTCAAAATCTTCAAGATTATTAATGTATCCCATTCAAATCCTTAATATATTCTTTAATTTCTAACTAATCTTGTCCTCATTATAGTTTCTAATCCCATTAATAATAATCTGGGAGTCCCCTTCTATGCTTAATTTTTTAATTGTTCAACCTTTCTCCCATCTGTAGTCCTAAAAGCTATGCTTATGCTTTAGCGTCATTATTTGGGCACACGATAAGTTTCTTCACCAGATAGATTATCACCACCCCTGAGATGTCTCAAATGATAAAGCCTACCCCTAAGATCCCTAGGATCCCTTTCATTGCTCTGTCAAAGTTAATTTTGAGCCATCCCTCACTAGGGGGAAGCCACCTTACATCTACCCTTTGATTATGCATCAAATGAGCCTAATTAGCCCCATAAACAAGAGGGATTTTTAGTCCTTTCCATGCCTTTTTTATCCTTCCATCCTACCAAAAGAATGAGCTCTTCTTAAGTGATCGATTCCTTACTACTTTATTCACTACCTCTTTTATTGCTAGCTTGATTTTACTTTCCATAATTTCTACCTTTGTTTCTTTGTCCTAAAAAATCCTTCTATTCCTCTCCTTCCAAATATCCCAAATTAGCATAGATGGGCTAATGATCTAGATATTACCAAGACTAAATTTTTATATAGAACTAGTCAAGCCTTAAAAAATTTATAGAGATCCTTTTCCACAACAAATTTACAACATTCCTCAGCATAGTCACAATTCAACAACAAGTGATCCACTATCTCATCCTCTTTCTTTCACAAAGCACATCTCAAGGGGCCACTGAAACCTAGCTTCTTGAGTCTATTCCCTATCAAGATGTGTTTTTGAACGGCCTCCCACATGAAAGTGCCCACTTTGGGGAGTCACTCTTTGTTTTAACAAGGACGGGATGGCCAGTCATGAATCACTTTAGCATTCTCAACCACTTGATATCCCAACTTGACATTGTAATTCCTTGACTTAGTCACTGACCACCTAATCTAATCTTCTTCCTTGCTTATGAAGACCTTCCTGGTGGATAATTTTTCTACTAGTGTTTCTATTCCTAATCTATCAATTCCCAAACCAACAACTGCCCTCCATTTCCACTCAATTTTCCCCTCCTCGACTAGAAATAGGTAATCTCTAACATGAATCCATATGTTCTTGTTAAGATTTCCTTAGCATGCTCAATATTTTGTAGTTTGCTTAACACTGGGAAGCCATTCTATGATTCCTCCTAGAACAATGCCTGCCTCCTACTCTTTATTTCCCAAGTTAAATGTTTATTTATTAGATCTCTACATGCCATGATGAAATTTCAAATGCAGACCCTTTCAGTGGGTTGGCCACAATAATGATTCTTTTGGGATCGTATGACTCTACGTACTTATTTTTCAATATCTTGGTCCACCTTAGGTTTAGATTTGAGAAAATGATCCACATTATCTTCACTCAATCCAATACCTCCAACTTGTTTAGGTTTACAAATTTCATCCCAAGCATTTAGTGGAAACTTCTTCCCTTATAAATTCCTTTCCAAAAGAAGTACCACATCTTCTACTCAATCATCACATAAACCTTTCCTAACATCTTCAAGCAATATAAAGTATAGATGGGGATGACTGCAATAACTGCCTTGAGCATAAGGATGCATCTAGCATTGGAGAGCCACTTACCTTTCCATGAAGACAATTTATGGGTGATTCTTGAGACAATTGGCTCTTATAATTGTGATCTACATGCACCTTCAAACAATGGAATACCTAGATACTTATTTGGTAGAGGCTTGCATTTGTATCCTAGAATCCATTTAATTTCCTATTATTTCCTAACATCTATATTGAAAAAAGGAAATTTCTAACTTCCTTTTGTTGATTTGTTGTCCTAACACCTGACAATAAGTATCCAGTGCTCTACTAACGACATGGGCTTCCCTACACCTGGAATGTAATTTGATTATCATCTTCTCTATTGTTCTCTTCCTAATAGAGTGGATTGCTTCATGAGCAATTATTATTCCCTCTTTTGTTGACCTCCCCAAAGTAAAACCTTTCTATTCTTCTAAAATTAGATAAGGTAGTAATTCCTTTAGTCTATTTGTCATGATTTGGCAATAATTTTGTATAACAAAAAACACAAAGAGATAGGTCTAAAGTCTTCCATCATTTCTACATTCTCTTTCTTAGGGATTAAGACTAGGAAAGTATTGTTTAGGTATTTTAGCATAATACCTTTCTTCCTAGATTCTTCTATCGCCACAACCAAATCCCTTTCTATGATATTCCAAAACTTGTGATAGAAACTGTTCAGGAAGCCATCTAAACTAGGAGCCTTGTCAGAATACATCTAAAACATTGCATCTTTGATCTCTTCCTCTATGAAAGGTCACCTTAGCTAGTTGTTTTTTTCCTCATTTAACAAACATGGTAGGTTGTTTAAAACTGCCTCTCTCTCCTCCCTCATCTGTGGCCCTCCCTCATTTAGTAAAGATTTAAAGTAGTTTAGCGCCATGTTTCCAATTTGTTCTTCATCTTCTACCACCTCTCCTTCACTATTATTTACTCTTATGATTATGTTTTAGATTGTCCTAAACTTTGTTGACATGTGGAAGAACTTAGTATTCTTGTCTCCATCCTTTAACCAACATTCCATGGATGTTTTCCTCCAAAAAGCCTCCTCCCTTACTAGAATTTCACTGAGTTCCACCTTGAGTTTATTTTATTTTTAAGAAATCATCATGAAACACTCCTTCCTTGATAACTTTTTCATTTAAAACAGCTAATTTTACTTCTAGTCTTCCTTTCTCCTCATAGATGTTCTAAAAAATGCTCCTTATTCCACAGTTTCAAATTTTCATTGATTCTCCCTAACTTTTTGAAGAAGATAAAAACATTGGACCCACTAGGGACTATTTCTTCTTTTCACTAGGTTTCAACTAGAGTTTCCAAATTAGGATCCCTAAGCCACATATCCTCAAATTTGAAGGAATGTCATTTTTGTGATCTATTTGAAACAAATTTTAGCATTACAGGGAAGTGATCTGAGCCTGAAGTTAGGAGGATAAGGATCTCCTATATGAAGGGTAATGATAGCCAATTCCCCAAAAACATAAATCTATCTAGTCATTCTACTATGCTTGAGGCACCCCACCTTCTATTCGACCATCTATATTTCCCATTCTTGGGAATTACATTGATTAGGGCATTATTGTTAATGAAGTTTTGGAAATCCAATTGTGCTCAGGTCATCATACCTACTCCCAATGTATTATCTTCTAGTATATTCATGGCATTGAGGTCTCCTCCTAAAATAAACAACTCATCCCTTCCCACCTAGATAATTAAGGAAATTTCTTCCAACACCCTCTCTCTTTGTGTGCTACTATTGGTCTCATAAACATTAATCAAAACAAATTTCATATTCCATGGCAGAAACTTGGTAGAAAGAACTTGTTAAGACTAAAAATTTATCAATAGCTCCATCTCCACCCTCCTTGTGTCCCATATTACACCCAAACCCCTTGTTGGTGCCCAAAATTACCAAGTCCAAAAATCCCCCAAAAAACCTAGAAAATCCTTCAATTTTTGATATTTTTCCTTTGAATTCCAAACCCCTCATTTAAATATGATCTAAGATAGTTTTTTTGGCGTTTCATGCCACAATATGCTAAGTAAAGTCTTTACTCTTGTGTTGGTTTTCTTCCTTAAAAAAACTAGCTCATTTGGGTGCTTTATCCACAAATCTGTGAATTTACGAACTGGCGAACTAGTTCATGAGTTCAAAAAATTGCCGAGTCACTGATATCATGGCTGGAAGGTGATCCATGTTGTTCAAGGAAGAAAAAAGAAGTTAAAGGCACCTTTGTCAGTGATTTCTCAAGTTCAGAAACTTGAAAGTTCATCGATGGCAAACTTTGCTGACAAAAGGCATGACATCAAAAAATGTCGTGGTGAGTAAAAGTTCCTAAGGTACAAAATAAAATGAAAGAAAATATTTGTTGGTGAAATTGGAGGTTTACGAACCTGCAAGTTCTCCTACTAAAGGTTTGGCTTACGGAGGATTCACCAATAGAAGACATATGAAGGAAAGAACAAAGGGAAAAGAGAAAAGAAAAGAAAAGTTTGCAAGTGACTAGATTTTCTAATAAGGCAAAAGGAAAGCAAGAAGTGGCCAAGGCAAAGAGAACAAAGGGCTTTGTCGGGGAATTAGTAGAAAGTCGAACTAGTCAAACAGTTCATATTTTTGGTAATTTGCTGATAGGACAAATTGGATGACAAGGTCAAAAGGGGAGAAGACTGCAAGGAGTAAGGGGAAATTTCATCTAAGGAGAGAAAAAATAGGGAATAGGGAAGAGAAATGGTAAGGTTCAACAACTTCAATTTTTCCAACAAAGGTAAAGTGGAAACAATGAAGCTAAGGTGGGGGGATTTGTTGGGGAATCGACAAAGTCTTGAACTTTGTAAAAGTTTGGTTTCTTTAGGATTTTTTGATAACACAAAGAATAAGGCAAATAGAAGAGAAAAAATTGGCTAAGGAATTAAAAAGGAAAAAGAATGCTTTGTCAGGGAACTAGGGAAAAGTTGAAGCCAACAAATAGTTTGCAGTTTTCTAAGTTCACCAACAAGGCAATTTGCCGACTAGGGCACAAAAAGAAAGTAAGAGACGGTGATAGAAAGAGTTTGAAAAGGGTGAAATCTTCCAAAAAAGGGAAAAATAGGGATGGCTCAGAACAAATGAAAATCACTGACTAAAGGAGAATGGGGCTTGGTTTGGCAAAGGATTAGTTCATCGATAAGGTGACTAAAGTGATAATAAGTGTTCAGGAAATGAAATATTTGTCAATAAGTGAAGAAAAAGCCTAAAGGAAGGAAGATTGAGAGAAAGAAGGAAGAGTTCGTAGAAGTGAAAAATTGTCGATTAAGGGCGAAGTGGGCCTAGTTCAAAAAAAGTCAAATTCTTTGACCAAAGGAAAAAGATGGAGACCAAGTCAAGTTCACCAATTTGAAGTTTCTCAGTAAGGTAAATATAATATGAAAAGGAAGGTAGTTTGTGAGAAAGACAAAATGATGATAAGATGAGGAAAATGTGCCTAGTACAGAAGAAAATTGTGTGACTGACATATACTTAGAATTTAATGATTTTGTAGAATTGTACCTTGCAAGTGGTTGACACAATGATATTCTTCAATGCATGGGTATACCTAGAGGACAAAGTAGATATGTCATATGTTGCTCAAAGAGTGCAAGAAATCTTCTGCTGTTAATTTACAAAGTTATTAAAGTATGGACAGGCTTCTAAACTACATATTATTCTGATAGAGGCCATGGGCCTGAATTTAATGCAGCACAGATTGCTTGTTGACTAGCTTTACAATGCCTAGGGGCTACACAATATGAACTAATTTCTATATATACATGAAATGAAGATGGTTTTCAGGGTTGGTCATTGAGCCAATTATTTGGTCTAGGAGTTCTTAAGGAGCGTTCTTTGGCACCAAAACACATTCTGACTAGTTTGTTAGTGAAGGGATGTATTCAACATAGTGTAGGAAGGCTGTGTAATACATATATGAATGGAATTGTATGTCTCCACAAGAGTTTGTAGTGATTTTTGTAAATATATAATCGTAGTTGTATGTTTTCCCTTGCAACATTTGCTAGTATGACTATAATAGATGTTTGGAGATGTGTGACAGCATCTAAGTTAATACAAGGCTTTGTATTTTCCATTCTTTTGTTGCATATGAATCAATGTAGTTCTCTTTTGGATTATTAAGTATGTCCATCATATGAGGATCTAAATTAGTGTCATATATGTGAATATATGTCTAGTTCTATTGATCCTATGTTGTGTATTTTCTTTCCTCCTCGCATTCTATGACTTTGTTGCCCAATGGAGTAGGCACCAATCCATATTGGAGAGGGACCAATCACTTATTAAAATCAAACAAATCATTCACTTGTGGTTTACAGTAAAAAACTATCTTTCCTATGTATGTACATTTGTACAGTTGAATCAGCTTAATTAGAGGCATGTACAGCCAGTTTGTCTTGACCTAGTGACAACTCTTAGGGTCAAGTGTAAGTTGGGTATGGTTTTGTTTATTTATTTGTAATTTATTTTATGCCTCTAGGAATATTCCTTTTACCTCTAGGTAAGCTTGAAGTGCAGAGGAGTATACCCACTCTTGTCAGTTTGCCAAAATCCCCCTTAACCTGTAGACAAACCTCTTTTAGTCACTTTGATGACACCCCTAGCCTAGGTGATTTTTGAAATGTTTTAGGGTTTTGAGTTGTAGCTATTTTGGGTCCCAACAGATTGGCATCGTTTCTAGGGATAGTGATCCTTTGGTTCAAATTTGAAGACCCCTATTTGCAGCCATTGCTAGATGTAGTTTGTTGTTGTGTGTATGTTTGGATCCTAATCAGACTCAGAGGTCAAATTTTCCCCACTTTTATCGACACATTTTCCCCCCAAATTAATTTAATGGGGGAATCAGAAAGGGGGGGATCCCCTCTTGCAGGACCCAGGGGGATGAGTCCCCCAAAAAGGGCCCAAGCGTAGAGCCCATGGTGGGGTGTCTGCGGGAAACACCCCTAGCAGGGGCTACTGGGGGCAGCACCCCCAAAGCAAAAATTACCTATTATTTTTTGTAATTGACATAAGTCTTGATAAAAATGACTAAGGGTTAGGGTTTCCATTGATATTGTATTGTAGCATTTGTAGCCATATTGAGTTGCAAGGATTGTTGGTTGTAATTAGTTTTGATTTGCTAGATAAAAATATTGGACTCTCTATTGGTGGATGTAGCCCAAGTTTGGGTGAACCACATTAAAAATTGTCTCTCGCTATAATTATTTCTATGTATTTTTCATTCCTCTGTTTAATCTTTATTTGCATTTAATTGATATCTTCTACATGCAATTCCTAACAAGATGTATCAAAGCAGGTTGTGTTTGATTATCATCTGCAGGAAGGTCTCACAGTTGAGTGGGAGTCTCATGATTAAGTGGGAGCAATGGTAGATGAGGGTAAATTGAAGGTAGATAAATTCAATGGGTAGAACTATTAGTTATGGAAGATGTAAACGGAGGATTATCTCTATCAGAAGGACTTATGGAGGCTATTGGAAGGAAAAGCTAAGAAAATGATAGCAATGACTAATGAGGATTGGGATCTTCTAGATAGAAAGGCACTGGGAACCATTCGGTTGTGCCTAGCACCATCTGTGGTGTTCAATATAACAGAAGTGAAAACAATGGATGAATTGATGAAATCTTTGGCTAAATTTTATGAAAAACCCTCAGCCTCAAATAAGGTATTTCTCATGAAGCATTTGTTTAATCTAAAAATGATTGAAGGAGGATCTATGACAGATCATTTAAATGAGTTTAATATGATTACCAATTAGTTAACTTCTGTAAAAGTGAAATTTGATGAAGAGGTGTGGGCTCTCTTGGTTTTATGTTCTTTGCTAGAAAGTTGGAATAGCTTGGTAATGGTTGTAAGTAACTTTGTCTCTAGTTCAAATACTTTGAAATTTGATGATGTTGTTGGTGTTATCCTTAGAGAGGAAATGCAATGGAAAAGCTTAGGTGGATCCATATCAGGTAGTGTTTTGAATGCAGAAAGTAGGGGTAGATCAAAGGAGAGAGGAAAATGTTCTAGAGGTCATGGGAAGTCTTGAGGAAAATCAAAGGACAAGTGGTCCCAATCCAGAGGATAGAAGGATTTCTCGTACTATGGGAAACCAAGTCATCTAAAGAAACATTGTTGGTATCAGAAGAATAAAGAAGGAGACAAACAAGAAGGCAATAAGGAGGCAAATGTGGTAAGTAATAAATCTAAATATGATGCTTTGATTCTTTCCCTAGATAATACTGATGATTCATGGCTTTTAGATTCATGGGCCTCATTTCATGCTACACCCCATAGAATTTATTTTCTTGATTATGTCCAAGGGGATTTTTGGGCTAGTTTATTTGGGAGAAAATGAACCCTATCAGATTCTTGGAAAGGGAAGAATCAGGATTAAGTTGCAGAATGGGAATCACTGGCTACTACATGTTGGAAAGAGACACTATATGGATTCATGGTTGTTGTCATTGATGGCAACAAAGGTTAGCCCACACATCCGCAGGACATAATGAGTCTTTACCGGAAGACAGATTGCAAAGTATTGAGGTCTAGTAAGCAGGAACAGAGCAATCAGTAAGATCCGACAGACAGGTCCGAATCTCTTAGAGGAAGTATCTTGGTGAAGTGTGGATTTAGGTAAGTCAAGAGGACTACCTTGAGTGATAGAATTCAAGGATTTAGCCTTTGATGATAGATGAAGAAAAAGATATGATCCCTTGAGTATCGGGTTCCTGATTGGTAGTGTGACAGAGGAAGAACTGACTGGCAAAACATCAAACATCATTCCAGATGTGTTGCTGATGATGGAAAAGGTTCTTAAGGCACAAGTTATGTTTGGCTGACATGATTGATGACTTCTACAATATAAGCTTGATCCGCATTACTTGATGTGCAAGGATTCAGCCGACAGATCAGAGTTTGTGAAAAGTTTGACTATTCCGGGTGCCGACTAGAAAGGTGATGAAATCACTTGTGCAGATATATATACAAGATGGTTTTAGTTGTGAGGTGTGTTGTTGTCAGTGGTGATGTGTGAATAAAAGGAAAAAGAACAGAGCAGAAGCAGCAAGGAAGATCTGGTATGTAAGAGAAAAGCAGCATAAAGAAGAGGAAAGATGAAGTGCAGCAAATCAGTATACTGAGCCTTACCGAAACTGAACTCCAGCATATGTAGATACTCCCAATCAGTTCAAGTATTGTATAAACACTCTTTTTGTAGACAGTGAGTCTCTTGTAGGCAGTGTGCCTCTTGCGAGCAGTGTGCTCGGGTAGTGAGCCCTAATTGGCAAGTGCCATTTTTCTATTTCCATTCTTCTAATAGAGAATACAATCTTGGGTTAATCACCCCGTGGTTTTCTCCCTTAACAGGGTTTCCACATCAAAAATATTGTGTCATGTGTATTTTCCTTTTCATGGTTACATTTGCTTATTTGAATTAATGTTGCATTGTTATTAAGAAAGTTTAGAAAGAAGAAATAATTAGGATAACTGATTCACCCCCCCTCTCAGTTATCAACAATTGGTATCAAAGCTAATTTCCTCCTAACAGAGTCTAATAGCTTGAGGAAGATCTGGGAATCCAAATGGATGCATATGGTTTAAGGGAGCAACTTAAGACTGCCCTTGATGATCTTGAACAGTCAAACTCTGAAGTCAATGAATTAAAGGAAAGACTCAAGCAGGCTAATGATTTCATGAGAGAACTAAAAGACAAATTAAGTCTCTCTATGAAAAAGAGAAAGGAGCTACTTCAGCAATTGGCAAGACAAGGTGAAGTAAATAATGCAAATGAAGAGCTGAATGAGAAAACCAAGTTATGTGAAAAGTTATCAAAAGAAATCATTTTGGTAAGACATGAAATGGAATCAGGAGTTATCAAGTTTACCCAAGAAGTTGAAGAGAAAATAAAAACTAAAGATAATCTAAGACAATCTCTAAAGGAGAAATCAGAAGATTGCCACCAAATGGATAGAATTATCAGACATCTTGAATCTGATCTTGAAGATGCTAAAAATAATGAAGAAAAACTTAAGGATCAAATTGTCTCTCTCAAAAGGGATCTTCAAACAGCAAATGAATATAAAGAGAAATTCAAGATAAGTTTTCCTCAACTTGAAGTTCTTTTTGATAGTCAAAAGAAGGTAGATGACAGGTGTGGTTTGGGATATGAGAAAGGAGAAAGCTCCAGATCCAATCAGAGGAATTTTGGATCAGAAAATCCAAGGAACAGGCCTAGAAGACCTCTAGTAAGATAGCCTAATGCTCAAAGATATCCATCCTTCAATGGATATTGCCACAACTGCAATAACTTTGGTCATAAAGCTAATCATTATAGAAAGAGAATGAATCAGACTAATTCATCCTTCTCCAGATAGTGTTTTAACTGCAAAAGGTATGGTCACAAATCTCATGAATACAGAAATATGCAAATGAACAAATCATTCAATGGTAGATGCTTTGCTTGCAATAGAATAGGTCATATGGTTAATCAATGCAGATCAAGAGGATATCAGTCAAATATGCAAAGAAATGTTGTTTGCCAAATCTGCAATAGATCCGGTCATAGTGCAAAATTTTGTAGAAGCAAGAATCAAGACAAAAAAGGTCTGGTATATCATAATCAGAATCAAGATAAGGGTAAACAAAAGGTGAATGCGGATGAAGTCAAAAGAGAGATGAACAAGATTTGGGTGAAGAAAAGTATAGAGAATGTAGAGGATGGATCTGCACCAGACTCTGGTGTTGATATTCCTTCCAGAAATTAAAAAGTGAGCTTTGGCTCAGGGGGAGCAATAAAAGATAAGCTAATTCCCCCAGCCAGTCAATTGGTGCCTGAAATTAGCACATGAGAAGCTACAGATCAAAGGGTTTCTAGAGAAACATCTAAAGAAGGTCAGGTAAATATTTGAGAGATTCGCAAGAAAACTTAAAAAGTTGAATTCCTTCAGAATTGGTCTGGTTAAACAAGTCTTCTGGCAAAATAGGTTTCTCACAAGATTGGCCCAGTATGAATCCAAATTGAAATAGCTTGATCTGCAGATACATGAGATGATCACAAGGAGAAGTGAACATTATGATTCATCACTAACATTAGTCACAAGTACATCATAATGATCCAGATGAGTTTCTTCCTCCTTGAGCAAGGAAAACAGGGTAAACTGGAATGAATTAGGTTGCGCATTTATTACAGGATGAAACTTAGGGCTTTCTGGAAATAAAAGAGTTCATTCGTTTGTCATTTACACATTTGCATTCAAGAAGAAATGAAAAGGAGCTCTGCAACAACTTCTCCCAATGATCAAGATGATTCTTCATACAACTCAATCCGGATTTCATCGTGTGCCCTTAACTGTGTAAAAGGTATTTTTCGCTCTTGATATCCTTCAGTAAGATTGTTTGATGATGGTTACTCTGAATATATTAAAGATTTCTGATAGACCTTGCCCCACATTTAAGAAACATCCATACAAATCCTTGGAGGTAGATCCCCTAGGAGCATTTTCTAGTGTTCCGCATGGCATTTTGCACACCGAAGATATTAGGGTTTACATACATGCAAATGTTGAAGAGTTTAGGTAATTCAAACTAAGAGATATCTATCACAAACAACTGTTAGATGATTCATTTGAGCTCAAGCCCCAATGCAAGGGCCTTCGAAATAAGCACTTTGCATAATACATACATTTCCCCTATTTTACTGAGGATGAATGGGTTAGGTACATTTTGAGCAGAATACATGACAACTTCATGTGGTTAAATGGACCATTCAAAATCACAAAAGATGCCATTAGGGCAGTTACCAGATTACACTCATCTGGTGGGATTCCTGTTCTTAAATCTGTGAAGAATCAAATTGAGAGTGAGGCTACCAGATCCAAGTTTGACTAAAGAGCAATGACAGTAGATGACATCTCTGATCTGGATGTCAAGTTTGGCTCCATGATCATTGGATATAAAATATACCATTCTAGCAGAGAAAATTTAGTACCTAGAACTGCCATCTACATTGCTTATGAAATGCTGAGAAAGGATGCAGACTACGATCTTTGTCAGCTTCTCTTGAACCAACTCTTGGAGAATTTGCAGAAAATTAAGAAAGACAAAAAGAATTCATTCAAGTATGGTGGATTGATATTGTGCTTATTCTTCTACTTTATGAATGAGCTTCCTGGATCTAGTGGCTGGGTATGGGAAAATGATAGACTAGTAGCTGTCCAAATCAAAGATTATTTGCATAGACTCAGTGATAACCAAGCTCAAAATACAGCCTTGTGGGGTTATTTCAAGAATTTTCAGAACATGATGCAGGCAAGAGAGAGAATTCCCTAGTCTCTTGTTGATAAATATAAAGACACAATATGCTTTATGGTAGAGACTGATCAGTGCCTAATGGAGGCAGTAGAACCAAGAACTGTATGGATCATGCCCATGGGGTATGAAGTTGATGAGAAAATTGTTGAGTTACATATTGAACACATGCTGAAACAACCAAAAGATCCCAAGGTAGAAAGGTTTGGCACCTTTGAGGAGCTAAGTGTAAAGATTCATGTGGAACTTAGACAGCTAGAAATCAAGAGAAAGGTGAGAAAAGAAGTTAAAGATATTGCCAAAGGCTTTGGCATCTCAAAGGAGGCACTTGATGCCAATAGGGAAAAGAGGCAAAGGGCAGAGAAAGAGGTGAAAGTGGTAGAAAAGAGAAGTAAGGAAAGTGCTCTGGTAGAATCTTCCACCCGGACCAGATCTTCAAAGAGATCAGCACCTGTTATTACTAAAACCTCAAAATCAGAAGTCCAGGCATTCGGAAAAGGAGAAAAGAGAACAAAGAAAAAGGCAACAAGGTCCTATGCTAGCCTAAAGGATGATGAGGAAACTGAAACAGATGAGGAGATAAGGAAACTGAAGAAGAAGAAGAAAACATCCAGTGAACCCTCTACTGGTCAAGAGGAAGAAGAAAAGATAGAGGAATATGTTAAAAAACCCACTCTTGAAATTGATGACATAATCAAATCAATCATAGTGGACGGAAATCTTCAGCCAATGGTTGAGTTCTATGATGATTATGGTGAGGCAGATCAGAAGATATTGCAAGATGCTACAGTCAAGTACTTAAATGTCTACAACAAAGTATTTATTGAAATCATATCTCTGATTCCCAAAAGCTTGGAGAAGGAACTAAAACTAAGAAAGAACAATGCCCAAGCCAAAGACCTAGAAATCTGGGAATAGATAGCTATTCAGCTATATCCTTCAATCGATCCCAAGACAATGAATATGATATTCAAAGATTGCAAGGATGAGTTCAGGAGCAAAGCAAGGATGAATCAACTTATGCTTGGTGAGACTGACAAGGTAGCCAAGAACACAGAGGAGATTCTCCAGAAAGCCTTCAAAAGATTCAATCTTCCTATTATAGAGGACTTGGGTACTGACCCCTCAAGTGTTGCAGAAAAGTCTTCTAAGAAAATAATAGAAGAGGTTATGGATACCGGTGCAGAAATAGCTAAGGACTTGGAATCCTTTGCTCTGGAAGAGGTCACCCTTTAACAGTCTAACATTTCTCCTTCGGCTTCCCCTATAGTCTCCGTATCTAAAGGAGAAGTAAGAACATAGGAGAAAGAAGTAGAGGTAAAGGAAAAGGAAGATACCAGTACCAAGGTTGCAGAGGGAGAGAAGACCTCAACAGAAAAGACCACAACTGCTAGTGGTTAGAATGTAGAAGGAGAGAAAGCTCAAAAGAACAGCTCTAAGAATGCAGAAGAGAAGAAACATCTATCTCCGGCAAGAGACACTGTAAAAACTGTCCAAGAATTCCTGAGCAAAGAATCAATGGAGATTGATGAACCGGAGCTTCTACAAGGACCATTTAATTTTGATTCACTTTCTTCGGTACAGACAAAGAAGATAGCCTCATTTGCTAATGTAAAGGCTAAAGAAAAACTCCTAAAGTCTCATATGGAAGACTGTGAGTTGATAGAAGTTGCTTCTGGAGTGCTAGAAAAGATTATGCCATCATTTCAGAAGGATCCCACAGCCTCCTCATCCGGTAATCTCAAAACTCTAGTCAATAGTGTTAGCACACATTTTGATTCACTAGAGAAGTCAGTAGAAGATAAGGTCCAGAAGGAATTTCTTGCAAAAAGATTATCAGAGGTTCAAGGGTTGATAAGTAATGATAGGAGAAATATGAATATTGGGATAAAGAGCTTAGAAAATGCTCTTAAAGATGGCAGTAAAGTATACAAATTTTGTATTTCCTGGTCCAAAGCAACAGTGGAGATTGAGAAGAAAATGAAAGAACAGGAGGATAAACTGTTAAAACTTTCTCAAAATTTGATCCACTTTCTACATCAATAATGAATCAAGAATGTCAAATGATTGCAGTTTTGAATGAGATTAAGAAGCTTGAAAAAGAGAAGAAAAATAGAATAAGCAGGTTAAGTGAGCTCAGAGGGATAATTGTCCCTAAGTTAGAGGCCATGCATGAGGCCATAAAAGAAGCTCAAATCATAGCTCAGACAAATGATCCAACAGATCTAAAAAGAGCAAATGCATGTGCTTTTCTATTGAGTGGTCATATATCAATTTTGGACAAAATGAAGCAAAGTTGGGCTACAAAATTCATTCAAATGAAAACAACTTTTGTTGACATACTGCAGTATATGTAAGTATTCCATATGTATATACTTATACGGCTAAGTATAGTTAAATTTTTGAAAATTTTGGTATGCGGACCCTACCCTTTGCCATTGATGTCAAAGGGGGAGTGAGGAGCAATGAAAAATGAGGAATCCAACTAAGGGGGAGCTCTGAAATATGTATATAAAAATAGAGCATCAGCCAAGGGGGAGCATAGTGTAAACACTTAGTCATTTTTCACTAAGTGTTGCCATCAATGCCAAAGGGGGAGATTGTTGGCAAGAGACACTATATGGATTCATGATTGTTTTCATTGATGGCAACAAAAGTTAGCCCACACATCTGCAGGACATAATGAGTCTTTACTGGAAGACAGATTGCAAAGTATTGAGGTCCAGTAAGCAGGAACAGAGCAGTCAGTAAGATCCGACAAACAGGTCTGGATCTCTCAGAGGAAGTATCTAGGTGAAGTGCAGATTTGGGTAAGTCAAGAGGACCACCTTGAGTGATAGAATCCAAGGATTTAGCCTCCGGTGATAGATGAAGAAAAAGATATGATCTCTTGAGTATCAGGTTCCTAATTGGCAGTGTGATAGAGGAAGAACTGACTAGCAAAACATCACACATCATTTTGGATGTGTTGCTGATGATGGAAAAGGTTCTTAAGGCACAAGTTATGTTTGGCCGACATGATTGATGACTTCTACAAGTATATGCTTGATCTGCATTACTTGATGTGTAAGGATTCAGCCGACAGATCAGAGTTTGTGAAAAGTTTGACTATTCTGGGTGCCGACTAGAAAGGTGATGAAATCACTTGTGCAAATATATATACAAGATGGTTTTAGTTGTGAGGTGTGTTGTTGTCATTGGTGATGTGTGAATAAAAGGAAAAAGAACAGAGCAGAAGCAGCAAGGAAGATCCGGTATGTAAGAGAAAAGCAGCATAAAGAAGAGGAAAGATGAAGTGCAGCAGATCAGTATACTGAGCCTAACCAAAACTAAACTCCAACATATGTAGATGCTCCCAATCAGTTCAAGTATTGTATAAACACTCTTTTTGTAGATAGTGAGTCTCTTGTAGGTAGTGTGCTTCTTGTGAGCAGTGTGCTCGGGCAGTGAGCCCTAATTGGCAAGTGCCATTTTTGTAATTCCATTCTTCTAACAGAGAATACAATCTTGGGTTAATCACCCCATGGTTTTCTCCCTTAATAGGGTTTCCATGTCAAAAATATTGTGTCATGTGTATTTTCCTTTTCATGGTTATGTTTGCTTATTTGAATTAATGCTGCATTGTTATTAAGAAAGTTTAGAAAGAAGAAATAATTAGGATAACTGATTCACCCCCCTCTCAGTTATCAACACTACAATAAGTAAGGCACGTGTTGATGGTGGTTTTAGCACACAACACAGGTATGATTGCTGGTATCACATCTCTCTTAAAAAGTTTCCTACCCTAGGTAAGACCACTCCAAGGTTTCTATAGCTAGGTCTTATCTTGTTTGGAATCTCTCAGTTGGAATGTACTATCTGTGCCAGCAAGGGGTCTTACATGTACTTGACAAATTTAGGTAGTTTAAATCCTTATAAGACAATGTAAAATGCTACTGAGAACCTAAACTAACAATTATTTTCAAAGAAAATGCAAAAGGAAATAGGGTTTAGAGAAATTCTAGGTGACATTCACAATGTGATGACTGCTATAAATAGACAAGTGTTCTTAAATTTAACTAGTTTTCTGAGTTACCAAACCAAATGGATGTTACAGCACTATAGCAAATGATGATATCTTCAATGGAGACTTAAAGATTTTTAGATCACATTCATTCATTAAATACCCAAGTAATGGCACAATTTAACTCATGAAATGCAATTGAACTTGGCACAAAATGATCAGCCTAGGCTAACTTTGAACAGTCACCTACTATTAGCAAGAAACTAAAAGTATGGACTAAGAACATTCATCAAATACCTTTAACAAATCATTAACATTGCAAAAGCACAACTAACTAATTGAGATCAAGAAGCAAACCATGAAACCAAATGAGTAACACAATAGACAAATTCTCAGGAAAACTGCAGAAACTTGCTTTGTATTAAATTCAATTGCCAGAGTATCAACAATTTGACATCAAGAGTCTTACAAATAAGAGAGAGGGCAGCCCTTTATATAGGAAAGGCGCCATACTGAGTTTTTGAATGAACGGTGGAGATTAACTCGACACCGACGGTCTAGAATTAACATCATTAAATGCATTAACAACAACTCATTACAATCCCAGATTACATTTTGTCTCTTATTGAAAGAATGAAAAAGGACCTCCAAATACATTAAACCTGAACAATTTGACTACCCATTTGGATATACATATAGAAAAGATCATTCCCAAGGCATAATAAGGACAAAATAATGTCACTTGACCTCCCAAATATAACAATATACAAAAGTGATGGGATTACATTTTAAAATATTCAAAAATATGCTAATGTTCTTCATCCAAATCTACTTTGTCTTCTTTTTCCATTTTGTTGCGGTAGCTGACTGAGGCTGACAATGCCGAATTGATATCTACAGGATTCATGTCTTTGAGGTAGTTCACATGATATCTAAACATTTCCAGCTCCTGGCCATATTGAATGTATAGTTTTTCAATGTCCTTCCTCTGCTTATGAAATGTGATGAAATCATTTCGGAGGTCACTGACTCTATCCAGTCTGCCTTCAACATCTAACTCAATATCTTCAAAGACTATTTTATGCAACTTATCTTTGCATCCCTGCACATCATATGGAGCTAAATCATCACAAGCCATTACAAGTTAGTCCTTCAGAGCATCATTTGTTTCATAAATGAGGGATAATATATTTTCATCTACACTTTGTATGCTTCTTTGATGTTGTCAAAAACTTCCTTCCTCAATTTTATCTGCTGATACCATGTTATTGCTTTATGTAGTCTACCTCCTATCAGGATATTTCTAGATAGCATTGTCTAAGCGGGAAAATCTCTAATTGCTTGTACTCAAGGGAACACCTGAGAATAATATTCGTCAAAAGATTCACATTCCTCGTACAAGTCTTTCCAATGGTCTCGTAATTTGGACAAATTCTTGTGAAGTTCTACTATAAAATTAGTGGCCTCACATCCTTTCTGACACACTTTGATCATCCACTTCTGAGTTCCAGTTGCCAAAGTTCTAACTTAATCGAGCGTGGATACTTCATCTTTTGACAACAAAGCAGGAACATTCCTAAGCTCACCTTCAGAGTCTATAGGTTTTATCAAAAATTGCAAACAAGCTCTGAATTCTTCATTCTATTGTTTCAGCTCCTTCTTAGTGAGTTTGTCTTTATCTAATTGTTCCAGGATTGAAGAGACAAAACCCTTGAACTCATTAACCCTTTGAGTCCTCATAGCTGGCCCCAGGTTAACCATTGTGATGGTGTAATCCTTAGCTCTAACCTATTCTTTGTCTGCATTAGCTGGTGGGATAGCTACCTCTACTATTCAGGATCCAATTGCATCTTTGTAGATTCTAGACTGTACCTTAGCTTTCTTCTACTTCTTTGGCTTCCATACTTGTGATAGAATGGCACTTAGATCTAACTTCATGATTTCCACCTGAGGCTCTAGATATGCAATTCTTCTTTACATCCAGTCAAGTGCTGAGGAGGAAGGCTCTTTAGACACATCAAGATTCTCATTGTCTGCACTAGGTGGACCTTCAAGTGACCTTTGTTCTTGTTCTAGTTCCCTGTCCATATCCTCTTCTTCTTCTACCAGACTTCTCTAGTTTAATAAAGTCTCCTTCTAAGCAGCCTCCAAGACCTTTTCTGTTGAGCTCTTCTCAGGGGGCTATCAGAAATTTCAATTATTTTAGTGTTTACTACTTCAGCAAGAGGCTCAGTAGATATGTCTTTCTATGGCTCTTGCTCTTGGAGGCCCAATTAAGCACACACCTTTTCTATACCTGGCAGTAGTGGTACAGCCAAAGGAGTTGAATCTTGGTTTATGGTAGCCTAAGAGATGGGGAAAACAAATGATAAGAGTGTTGCAAGTGAAGACAAGATGACTTGTGTTAAGTTGGCAAAGGTGGCAGACCCCAAAGTCGGTGGAATGGTATAAGTTGGCAAGACAAAAGAAATGACAATGGGTGAAGTAATAGAAAAGGTAGGCACAGGGAGAGAAGGTAAAAGAATAGAAGAAATTGGAGGCAATGCAAGGGAAGTGGAGAGAGAATCAAAAGATATGAAAGGCAAGGACATGGTGGAAATGGAAGAAAATGAAGAGCTAGCAATGGAAGAAATGGGGCTGCTTGGGATGCTTAAGTTTATTACTAATGGACAAGAGGCAGTTGAAATAGCAATTGTTGGTGAAGAAGCAGTAGAGGCATCTTCCTGAATAATAGTTATAGGAGCAGCAAGAGGTGGAGTTGAAGCAGTAGGAGAAGATGCAACAATTGAGTTAGTAGAAGAGAGGGTAGCAGCACATACCACTGGGGTAGTAGGAGGTGGAGAAGCTACTGGTAGAATTGTGTTGTTAGGAGTTGCAACAGTGGAAGCCTCTATGGTTATGCCAACATTTTTCCCTTTGGTTTTCTTTGTCTTTGAACCCTCTCCCAGCCCACTTGGCATATCTCTCTTCTTTGATGCTCTTGTTCTAGTGGCAAGTGGCATGTCTTTCTTTTGTGCCTTTGGAGAAGCATTTTTAGCCTTCTGTGCTTTGGCTTTCTCTGCCAAGGGTACATGTTCTTCACTGTCTGATATCTTGGTAGGCCCTTGAGTTGTCTCTGCTTCATTTGTTACCTCTATGGGTGCATCTTCTTCTCCAAATTCCCTCTCAGACTCAGGCTCAGTGTATGTGAGTTGTATCCCTTGCCTTTCCAAAATAGTAATCTGACCTCTTACCCAAGCCTTACTTAATCTAATTGGTTCTTTCATCAGGACATCCAAGGAATTCTCTTTAGCATTAGCCCAATTGACCAAGGGAATTGGCTGGTGGTACTATGCCTCCCAAGCTCCTCTATGCATCACATTTTCATCATCTTCCAGTTGATCTGGGACTGCTATGGTGTGGAACTTTCTTATGAATGCAAAGGATAATCTTGAGTGAGATCTCTTCATTACTTCATAGTCCTCCAAGCAATTGGCCCAAAAATCTTCTATGTGCATCCTATGAAGCAATTTCTTTCTTACAAACCTCTCCATTACCCTATTCAGCTCAAAATGATTTCTTTTGGTGTGGTAATGGAGGTTGAGTAGCTGGAGCTCTATGTCAGAGTGTTGAGCAGGCCCTAAGGAAGCACATGCATAATTGCCCTTACCTAGAAGAATAGGAAATTGAACATTTGTTCTATGCAGATGTTTCATCTTTTCAACACAAGTTATCAGTTGCCTTAACAATTCCAAAAGAACTACTTTATCTGTGGGGTATCTAAGTAGTTTGTAGGCTACTCCAATGAAACCTTGAACTCTCAAATAAGTGAAATTCTCAAACTGTATATAACACCTTCCATACTTTGTGACTTCATTCATGGCCTTAGTGGATATCCTAAGAGATGTATTTCCTTGTAGCAATCTGGTTATATACATGGTGAAGGCATCATTTACTCTTTTGAACTGGATAAGGGATTGTGACAATGTTAGTTGTGTATTACATTCATAGCCCTTAATATGATGTTGTTCATCATTTACCACTTCTCCCACCTTGGACTATCCAACATATTGATTCTTCCTTGCTAATTCATATACTACATAGGATGTCCATCTGAAGAATTGTTTTTCTTTGAAGTTACTAAATGCTTCATGGATGTTATCAATCAGTATCTATGCCCAATGGAATTTGGTGTCTTTTAATATCTCCTCAATTATAAAGAACATCCACCCTTCAAAGGTTGATGCTGTGGGCAATCCATATATTATGCTCAACAAGGTTACTAGATCCCTTATCTCCTCATGGAAGTCACTCCTATATAGAACCTAAGGAAATTTGACTAGGGTAGACCTCTTACTCTTTGCTCACTATTCATTCATGTGCTTCATGCATCCTTCTTGTATGTGGCCTCTAAGTTTGCCTTGTCTGGCATGGTCATCACTGGATGCCATGGGATCCCAAATATCTCAGCCAAGGATGGTGGACTTAGGTCTGCTAACACATCCCCATTGGTAGTTTGTATAGTTCTAGTCATTATATCATACCTATCTACACAAGAAACTATCAACTCTGCACATTGAGCCAATGTAGCGAAAGCAGCAGCTTCTCCAATCCCGCTATCTTTCACTTTCTTGGCCCTTGGGGTAGGATTGGGTCCAAACACTCAGAGTTTGAAACCACCTAGGTCAAAATGACCTAGGTCTATGTCTCCTAGATTCTTTCATCCAGTAGAAATCTTTGTTTAGAGAGGGATACCTTTGAACTTGTACCTTATGGCTTGGGCTCTCACAGTCATTTAACCTACATGACTGGACCTCATAAGTCTTAATGCGTTTGAATGGTTTTCCTAACTCCTAAGTTTAAAATATGTGATTATTAGCCCAACTTCTGTATCACTAAGCCATGTTATGTTAAATGAGTCTAAAATACATTAACTAAGTTACCACTGCATGCCTATGAAACACACAATTCTAAACTTTACCAGTTATTGCACTTTATTACATGATCAAATGATGAAACAATGTTACCTTCTATGCTAAAACATGCAATAAATGGTCAAATGCTGCAAAATCCTAATTAAAACATGTAAAACATCATGATTTCATCAATGCAGCTATTATTTCCCCTTAATAGACCTTTCAACCTTTGAAATTTCTCTCAGAACTATAAGTTTACTAGTTTTGCGCTGATTTGAGGGTCACCTCATCTGCAAAAGACAAAGCAGGGATTTGGAGATCAACTGACTTGGCAGGGAAAATGGGGTCATCCAACCCATTAGTTTATTTGCATTTGATTACTTCTACTATTACCGTGATTTGTAGGGTTTCCATGAACAACCAACTTGTGGAGGTTTTGGATGAGACCAACTTGGATAAGTAATGGAGGTCGGTCAGTCATGTTTTCGGTGCAAGTTGGTGTGGGTAAAATTCAGCACCGAATGATTTCCTTATTCTCTACGCAGGTTTTACTACTTCTTGATCTTGCTAGAATTTGGAAGATGACCGACTAAGTCAGTGAAGGGACATTTCAGCGCAAGGTCAAAGGAAGTGAATTTCAGCGCTTACCTGCTTTATCATATTTTGTGGGAGTTTCAAGTCTCACAGACTTGTGGGAAAATTAGATGTGTTTGACCTAAGTCAGAGAAGGCACCTTTTAGCGCCAAGTTGGAACACTTTGTTTCAAGCATAAAGAAAGTATTGGGGTTCAGCAGGACTCTAAGGGTCATCTGACTAAGTCAGTTGGACCAGTATATAGCGCTAGGTTGGAAGACAAGGTTTTTAGTGCAAAGGGTGTTTGGGATCTTGGCGGAGGTTTTCAAGGTCGCCAACTAACTTAGATTGATCATGAAGTTTAGGAGTCAGTTAGATGAATTTCGGTGCTAACACAAAGGGGTCAATTTTAAAACTTAGTAAATTTCTTTTAATGATTTACTCGTTTGTTCATTAGTTTGATGTGTTGAAGTAAGATTTTCAATTATGACTCGATGAACTCTATTTTGGGCCTCGCATATGAGGGTTTTGGAAACACGTTTAATAGTCAACCTTCCCCACTTGATTTCAAACTAGGGTTTAACATTAATCATACAAATCAAGAAGAAAACCCTAATTTTTGTCCTCAAACTGAATTATTCATAGTAAAAGTACTCGCAGAGCAATTTGGAAGAATTGAATTTGGAAAGATGTGCATTTTACTGAAACCCTAGCTGGCAAGTATAAACCTGAATAGGTAAAAAGGACACTCACCTAATTCACAAAGATGAAATGTGATGAAATGCTCAGGTGGTGATGCTCCCGTCTAAATTTTGAGGATGATTTGCATCAAGTTGCGTCCAAAATACGTCTTTAGAGCTCTTTTCAATTAATGACTAGATGCAAAATGAGCTCAAAAATGGGTTAAAACACATTTTTTCCCCTCCTATCAATTGCCATAAATACAGAAGGTACAGATTGTCAGTTGACATGCGGTAGAAAATTTTAGGGTTTTGCATGAAAAAGTGACCTAACTAACCTTGCAGGAATTTTAGTAGGCTACTGACTTGGTTGGTTACATTGGGTTTTAACACAAGGTCAGCACAAGGCTTTCTAGTACTTTGCGGGGGTTTTGGGATCCTCAGACCTATAGAGATTTTGTTGGTCTCTGACTTAATCAGCGGATGGGCATTGTAGCATGAAGTCAAATGCAAATGGTTTTAGCACTTGGTCAGTGGATGGTGAAAGAGGTGTAAATATCGGTTGGTCAGGAAAACCGTGCTAAGTTGGAGGGAGTGGATTTTAGTGCAAAGGTCAGATGGACAACTTTTTAGCACAAAAGACATTTAGACTTGATTTTGATGGAAGAAAACACTTGGACTTAGAAGATTTTTGAATGACCTACTGACATCAATTTTTTAACATGGCAAGAAATTCAATTTGACTATTTTGACAACCTAGGAGGTGAAAAACCTAATTGATACTCTAAACCAAAGTTTACAAGAGCGGGTCCCTATTTTGAGAAACGGGGCGTGTGTGTGAGGCACAACAAATGGTGACTTTTCTAGGGAAATGCTTCAGAGCATTTGAAAGATAAACTTTCAGTTCGAACCTAGAATCTCTATGTTTCCCACATGTTAGACAAAAGAACATGATATCCTATCAAAGAATCAAAGATCAATAACTAGTGCAACCATCCATATCCTAAAATCCTGAGTGTGTGCAATTGCATTCATTCCCATCCCTTAGAGACTAGGCTTATCTTAGATCCTTTACATTAAGCTACATGATTAGTACACACCGTTTGAACTACCTAGACATTTCCCCGTTGCCAGCAAGCATCTATAGTCCCAACAGGTTTGTCTTGGAATTCCACTCAAGCAGAGCCCCACTGCCAGTCAGGCATCCATAGCCTCGGTAGAGTTTACTTGATTGTCCATCTAACTGAGTTATAAAATTTGATTATGATTTTCCTTGTATTTCTTTCTTTCATTGTTTGATTGATATTTCATTAAGCTTAAATCGATAGAGTACAATGCAATACCACCACCATTATGATAACTTAGCTAGCTAGGTGTGGACTCTCGATGGTGACAAAAGTGGACCTTAGATTTTTCACTTAATGCAAGATCACCAAGACTCACTTAGATACTTTAGGAGTATTAAAAGTGTGAGAGATATATGGTTAGAAAACATTTCAGGCACACCGACTAATGACTCCTTTCCAATGAACAGACATCATACTGCTTGGTATAATAGCAGAACCCATAGCAAGACCTAAGCAAAAATGTTAGCTTCTCAAAGAAAGACTACAGATTATTTGACCAACAAAGAAACATTTGTAGGTTCGCATAACTACCACCACATTCTAGAAATAAAGACCCCATAGCAAAGCAAGTGTAGCGAGCAAAAACAAAGTAGGAAAAGACAACTAAACTAAGCAAAAGCAAAACACCTAACAACCACAACAAGCGAAAACAAGAAAGCAAACTAATCTAACAGCAACCTAACCTAACCAAAGTAGACAAGCAACCTGACTATGTACACTAACAGGAGGCAAGGTTTCCTCTCAAGCCTGAAAGTAGTACTTTAAGAACTGTCCATTGATGGGAAATAGAAGCTCCTCACCACTAAGGGTCTTCAATCGATACGTGTTATCACCAAGGATCTCATAGATCTGATATGGGCCTAACCAAAGTTTATTGAACTTACCATGCTCACCTTTCTTTTCATGAGCTTTATCCCAATACAACACTAAATCTAAAATGTGGAAGGCCTTGACCTTGGTTCTCTTGTTAAACCATCATTTAACCACCCCTTGGTGTTTGGCAAAGTTTTCTATGGAAGCATCACATTTCTCCTTGAGGTGCAATAACTGGGCTAACCTGGAGGACAACTCATCATCTGATTCAAGAAAATCTTGCATGAATTGGAGCATAGGGATTCTCAAGTGAATGGGAAAGATAGGCTTAGTTCCGTAGACTAAATGATAAGGCGATGTTCCCAATGCAACCTTGTGTCTAATTCTATTAGCCCATAAGGTGAATCTAAGTTGAGTATGCCAATCCCTGGGGTTTTTGTCTAGTAGTTTCTTAATTACTTCGAGAAAGTTCTTGTTTATGGATTTAGCTACCCCATTCCCTTGAGGATAGTAATTAGACGAGAATTTTAGAATGACCCCATAATCAAATGCTTAGTTAGAAAAATGTAATGATGAAAAGGCAGGACCATTATCACAAACTAAAGAAAATGGACATCCAAACCTGGTGATAATATGTTTCCCAAAAAATTCAATGACTACCTCTATGGTACATTGTTTACAAGATATTGCCTCAGACTGGCGGGTGTAGTAATCAGTAGTGGTCAAAATATACCTATGGCCTATAGAGGAGGGTGGATTGATCATAACGATAAAGTCGAGTCCCCACTGTGCAAATGGCCATACCTCTATAACTGGTTGCAATGGCATGGAAGCATTTTGTTCTCTTGTGGCAACTGTCTGACATGTATGAAAGGTTCTCACATGTGAATAAGCATCTTTGAATAACATAGGCTAGTAATACCCTACCCAAAGAATTTGATTGGCAATTGAATGGGCTGATCCATGATCTGTCCTGAACTTCTCATGAAAATTGGTCAGAACCTGGGTTACCTCTATCTTATCTAAGCATCTCAGATAGATCCCCTCATGATTCTTTTTATATAATACTAATCCCTTTATCATATAGTTGTTTCTATTCAATCTAAGTGCTCTTCTTTGAACCAAATTCAACTGAGGTGGGCAGTGCTGATTAAGAAGATAAAATATGATGTCTCCATACCATTCATCCTTAGAGATGTCTTCTAACATGTATTATTGGGAGACTAAACCTAGCCCCACTTTTGCCATTGATCTGGTCAATGGCTGCCCTCTAACCAATTTCATGGGTTGTATCTCCATGTCGAATTCCTATAAAATGGTAACCCATTTTCCTCTTCTTTCACCAAGTTCACTCTGCATCAATAGTGTTTTTACTACCACATCGGGCACTATGGTAATTACTTGACTTCTTAGAATATAATGAAAAAACTTCTTAACTATCTTTACCAGGGCATATGCTTGTTTTTCAACATTTGGATATCTTAGCTCTATGTCCTTCAATGAAGTGCTCATGAAAGCAATGGGTCTTTCATCATCGACTGCTCTCTTCTATGTTAGCATAGCAACACAAGTATGTTCAGATGCAAATGAGTAGATATGAAATGGCAGTGTATAATCTGGACTTACTAGCACCAGAGCATTGGCTATTTCTTATTTGATTTTGGCGAACACAGCTTTGGCTTCTGGAGTCCAATCCATTGAGAGGAACCTTCTACAACAATATAATGAAAAATGCACAAAATAACATAAATAGACAAAACACAGAAGTCATTTATTGATCGCAGGCCACTTTGAGGGGGCAACCTCCTTTGAGCAAGCTCAATACAAAAAATTTGTGGATGCCTTCATTGGCCTCAACACGTACTTATATACTAAGTCTAATCTAAACAACTATTACTTCCCATGAATGTGAGATAATACAATATACTCACAGGGATGATTTATAAAGCATATGTGTCCAAAAGTAATATACTAACAAAACAAAGAGAAGGGTTAAACATGGGTTCCTAACATCCCTCCCTCTTAGAAAATTTTCTTCCTCAAAGCTTAAGATGTGGAAATTGTTACTGAATCTAAAGGAGTGGTTCCCATGTAGCATCCTATGGTTGCATTCTGTGCCACTGAATTAATACCTCTTTGATGGATCAAGAGCAAAGCTAACAAGTGCACCTGTCGAGGATTGCCTACAGCTCCAAAATGATGGATCCTTCATTATCCAGTTCTAGTAAAATAGTTTGTGCTCTGATGTTGGTGCCAAGAACTTTCTTTAGGCAAGAGACATGAAATATTAGATGAACACGGGAAGGAGGAAGCTCCAATTTATAAGCAACTGACCCAATCTTTTGAAGAACCCTATATGGCCCATAAAACTTTAGAGCCAGCTTATGACACCCTTTAAGTTTAAGGGATGATTGCTTGTATGGCTGTAGATGAAGAAAAACCATATCACCTACTTGAAAATTGTGCTCAGAACGGTGCTAATCGGCTTGTTGTTTTATTTGATTTCTTTCCATGTGGAGATTGTCCTGCAAGATGTGAAGAATATGATCTTGGGTTTGGAGAACCATGTCAATTGCACGAATTGGTGAACTACTGGGGGTGTATGGAAGGAGCACTGGCAGTGCTTGAACATAGACTACTTCATATGGAGTCATTTTAGATGCAGTATGGTAGGAGGTATTGTACCACCATTCAGTGAGAGGGAGCCACTTTTCCCACTGATGCTATTGTTCTAAGGTGAAGCAATGAAGATAAGTTTCCAAACATTTGTTGATAATTTTAGTCTAACCATCTATTTTTGGGTGATACCCCAAACTCATCTTTGGTTTGGTGCCAGTGTGTCAAAATAGTTCTGTCCAAAAATGACTAGTGAAAGTTGCATCATGATCTAAGACAATGGAAGAAGGGATGCCATGAAAATAGAAGATCTGGTCCATGAAAATTTGTGCCACTATGGAGGTGGTATAGGGATGGCTAAGGGCACAAAAATGACTATATTTGGAGAGGTGATCAACCACAACCAAGATCACTGTCTTCCCTCTAGATTTAGGGAGCCCCTCAATGAAATCCATAGAAATATCTATGCAAATTCATGTAGGGATGGGCAAGGGTTCAAGCAATCCATAAAGGAGGGTCATTTCACCCTTGTTGCATTGGCAGGTATTGCATTCAGCCACCATCTATTGAATTTCCCTTTTCATTCCCTTCCAAAAGAAGTTACATCGTGCCTGCTCATAAGTTTTGAGGAACCTAGAGTGCCCTGCTGATGGAGAAGCATGGAGTTAATAGAAGATAGTCTGCTGAAGATCTGTGCTCTTGGGAAGCACCAGACAACCCTTGTATTGCAGAGAAGCACCATGCCAACAGTAATACGGTACAGTAGAAGGGTTATGGGCCAACTGTTGAATGATTTGAGATAATGAAGTCGTTGACATAGCCATGTTGGAAAGATTCCAACCAATTTAGAATAGGCATAGAAATAGTTGAAAGAGAATCTTGGTCATCAAATGTGCGAGAAAGAGCATCCACCACAATATTGTCCTTACTCTTCTTATAATCGATCTCATAGTCAATAACCCATGAGTTTGTGGTGCAGGAGCACCTAGAAAATCCTATTTTCTTTTGTAATAAGGTCTATTTGACCAATGCATTTTCATTTCAGTTTATCTCTAGGTCTTTTAGGACCTAGAACCCATTTTGTAAGTCCAAAGTGACTTAAAACACACTTTTGTCATATTGTAATCACACAGTGCCAAAATAGGGCAATAGGACAGTTTGAGGTAATTTGGATCGGTTGGTCTCCCAACTATTTGCATCGGTTGGTTTTCCAACTGCTGGCAGGATGAGTTGATAACAATGAGAGGAAGGAGAAGTGTGGGAAGGTGAGTGTGTATTATTTTGAGGAGAAATAAAAAAATACTATTCTGTTTCATCAATTTGGGTTTTCATTCTTTGTAACTGTAATTTGTATAACTATAGATTTCTATTCTTTCTGTGCTTTCCATCGTTGTAGTATGTTGACATGAAGCATTCCACTAGTATGATTTATGTCAAAATCACTGGAATGGATTCATTGTACAAGTATTTGTTTTTGTGTTCGACGGTGCAAAGGATCCAGACATAATGTTTTGCATAGTAGGGTGGCCTAGCATCTCCATGTGCTAGGGTTTGGTTGAAGAGGAAGAAAGTAAGTTGTGCATCGGTGAGTCACTGGGACTCACAATAAGTCTGTTGAAGTCGAGCAGTCTCACTAAGGGAGTTGGTCCATCAGTGCATCGACTAGAGTTTGTAAGTGCTCGCCGACGAGAAGAGTCTCACCGAAGACAAATGCCATTAGCATATCAGAAGCACATCAAGGAGTTTACCGATAAAGTCATGTCCAACCAATGTTGAAGCTGTCATGGTCAAGATGAGGGGGACTTAACCATCATCGGGGCATCGGTTGAAGGATAGAAGACTTTGCCGATAGAAGTAAGTCTCATTGATGATGAAGAGTTGATCGACTCAGTGTGAGTCCTATTCTATCTCGCCGAAGATAAATTTAGTTGAGCTATTGATGTAAGGTAGATCAATGGTAAGACTTGAGAAAGTCATATGGATCCTTGTATGTCTGATGACCAAGATGTATCGGTGGCTCATTTGTTAAGTCTTGTCGTCTATGAGAAAAGTGGGACTCGTTCTGCATTTTCACTATGTGCTCCCCATCATATTGGTATTAGAGCGAGTTTTGAAGATCACTTGGGTGGTGTGGTCTTGGTGTATGTCAGACAACAAAAGTGAAGCAGATGTTGACACAATGCCTCCTAAAAGCATGTCATAAGATGTAGTGAAGAAACTAATTGAAGTGATGTTTGAGTCCAAGCTTGAGGAGTTGAAAAGAACCTAGGGTAAGGATAGGGAAGATGAAAGTGATAGCGATGAAGGAGATACAGAAATTGATGAAACCAATAAGAGGACAGAGGAGATACCAGCAGACTAGATGGCATTTGTAAATGCTTTGAAGTCAGTTAATAGGGACACCATAGATGGGTTACCTATGTATAGTGGAAGTATGGAAGATGAAGAGGTGATTGACTGGATTGAGGCATTGAACAATCATTTTGAATACAAAGAAGTCCCTGATGATAAGAGGGTTAAGTTGGCAAAAGCAAGATTGAAGGGGTCTGCTCTTGCATGGTCGAATTATGAGCAAGGAGAGAGAGTCAAGGAGGGGAAGAATATGATAACCTCCTGGGAAAGGATGAAGACCAAAATCAAGGCACAATTCTTACCCCTGGACTATAACATACAGATGTATAAGAAATTGTAGGACCTCAGATAGAGAGACCTTGATGTGAATGCATACACACAAGAGTTTCATAAACTTAGTCTCAGATCAAAGAGATAAGAAGAAGAGTCAGAGAAGGTGGCAAGGTATCTGAATGGCCTAAGGATGAACATCCAAGATGAGATCAGCATCTTAGCACCAGAAATAGTGAACAAGTGTTTCCAAATGGCCTTAAGGGTTGAAAAGAAGATAAAGAGAAAGAGTGAGCAAAATAATAGAGGTAGAGGAGGAAGAAGTTTTAGAGGTAGAGGTAGTTTTGGAGGAAGAAGTCCTAACTAGAGGCCTAGTGGTGAGTCTAACCAAGAAGAGCAAGTTGGAGACTCAAGTAGTAGAGGAGGCTACCGAGGAAGAAGGCCTAATGGAAGGGGTGGGACAAATGGATCAGGTAGAGGATCCAAGTTCTCCAATATGAGATGTTATAACTGCAATCAGATAGGGTACCTAGCATATAAGTGTCTAGAGAAGGCCTTATTGTGATGTTCACAACACGCCCCATTTTACTCCTTAGCAAAATGAGGACCCCTGCTGTGGCTTTTTTCTTTTTGCTTGTGTGTGTTGTTTTGCTTGGTGGTAAAGGGAAAAGGGGTTAAAATTGCAAACCTTGTTAAAAATAGAGAAAAAATGCATTTCAGTACCAGTGCATAGTATGGTTGGATTCCTTGTCAAAAATGAGCTAGGATTTCTTTTTGAACCATCTTAAAATTTGCCATATTTTGCAAGTTATGAGCATTTTCGTAAAATGTACAAGGGAAGTGTTTACTGTTTGCATATACAAGTCTGTTTGTATATTGGGTTGCATATTCAAGGCCATTTGTATGCGAGTTCACTTGTATACAAAGACCTTTGTATATCACTTTCCATATACAAAGTCGTTTGTATATGCAAATGTCATTTTATGCTTGGTTGCATGAGTAGTCGGGTTCATATACAAAGTCATTTGTATGTCTTTTTGCGTTGTATGCATTTGTTAATGTTATATTCGTACATGCAGGGTGGACCTGAAATAGTTAAGAGTTAAAATGAATAAATGTTTAAATCTATCACATGTATCTCGCGTTTGTATGTTTGGTAGGTCATAACATACAATGCATTTATACAAGGACCGAAACCAAAAAGTTATTAAGCAATGTTAATTCATTGTATATTTCGAGCTTGTATATTTAAACATATATTTGATATATACATTTGCAATGTGCAGGCTGTGGACCCGAAGGCACCATAAAGGGGAATTAAATTGTTGTATATTTGGCATTTGTATGTTTTTACATACAAGGCAAATATACAAACGTCCAAATACAAGTCACGAACCCGAAAATTTTTTAAAACAAGGTTAAGTCCTTGTATATAGGTGGGTTTGTATATTGGCGAGATACTGTAGACACCCAAAATTGTCCCCACTTTGTCCATGTCTAGTAACACCTTGTTACACATTATTATCCATTAAGCCAATTAATTAAATAAATTTTATTTATTTAATTAAAATCCCATCGTCATCTTACTTAGCCAATTAATTAAATAAATTTTATTTATTTAATTAATATCCAACTCATATCCCAACTAATTCAAATATTTTATTTGAATTAAGCCCTCACCTTTCACCATATTCCAACACTTGTCCAGTCAATCATGTGTTGTTATACAACTTTCATTCATATCCTTCACATGTACAACTAATGGGACCTAAATTTAGTATCTTTCAATCTTAGCCATTTATATAGCCTCTGAATCTCTACCGTTGATTGATCTTGATTAAGCTCTATATAAACACCCTCTCATTCCATATGAGACATCCAGCAATCATATAGCACCTACATTATCATCTTGAGCATCTGAGCATTTATTTGAGCTTTTTATCATCTATCCTGGTAGTTTTTAGCTTTGCAATTGTTCATTGTTGAAGAAGCAGTCCACATCTCTTAAACAAGGAATTACACGGTCTAGGTGATGTTATGCTTGAATTGCATTACTCTTTGATTTCATTTAGATTAGATTCCTTGATGATGGTAGGGTTAGGGTTTCATGACTATGTCTGATCTTCTAAACCTGACTTCTCACCTATCACATTTTGGCACGCCCAGTGGGACTCACTTTGCTTGATCTTTTTTGCAGGTTTTTGTAGTAAAAATTTGTATTCATCTAATCCCCATTGTCAAGTTTTGCAGGTTTAATTAACTTTTTGTTGCAGATCTGCTATTTTTTCGACAAAACTCTAGGTTTTAAAGATTTCATCATATCTTCCAAATTGCTATGAATTTTTCTACAAGATTTTAGTAGATGTTTGTCCATGATATAAGAAAGCTATAGCAGAAAAATTTTGGGTTTATCATGATTTTTGCGGGATTTATCATATTTTTATGTTTTTTCATAAAATCACAATTCTAGGCTCAAATCAATGAATGTTTTAGAAATTTTTATATTTCTGGAAAGATCTTGAAATTATAATGGGGGTCTATGTTTAACAGATTTAATTTGGAGCTCGTTTACATTGCAAAAAAATTAGATCTTTGCCAATTATACCTTTTTCATAAATCCTCATTTTTGGGCGCAAATGAGGGAATTTCTTTGATTTCTTTACATTTTCAGAAAGCTCTCTAAAAATTAATAGGGGTCTCTTCTTTGATTTTTTAATTTTCAAACCAAAAATGTATCAAAATAATCAAATCTAATTCGGCTATGCATCTAAAATTATAATTTTCCTTACCTGATTAGCCTATTTTTTATGCTTGCATTATAATATCATTTTTGTTTATGTTGCAGGTGATCATAAGGAGTTGGAGCAACATTGACATTAACATCTATAGCAATTTGGATAGCAAATTAACCAGGTGCAATCATTTCATTTCTCATCTTCTAATCATTGTTTGCAAACACATTTGGATTTTGGGCATAAAACGAACAATTGTTTGTAAATTCACATCAAAAATTGGGCTAAAACAAACCATTGTCTTTCATCACATTTAGATTTGGGCTTTAAAACAAACAAGTGCTTGAATTGTCTTCCACACATTGAATTTCTGAGGTTAATGAACCCCATGCGAGTGTGACCAAGCAAATGTGTATGCTCTCTCCTCGCGTCCCAACATGAACTTGGAGATCAAAAACATTTACTTGTGTTGCTTTTGTTTAGCCTTAGAGAGGCCTATCTTGGTATCCACGCCAAGGGAACGACCTCAAGTGGTACTTTCATCCGGTCCGCTATAAAAATCAGAGGATAAGGTGAAAGCCAAGTCTAACTGGTATTAGTGCTCACCATACAGTGCTAACTCGAAAGGAGGTGTACCTTTGTGTATATTAAAACTCCTAGTAGGGTTAGTTAAAGTCTTAAGTGGCTTGCTAGATGCTCGTGGGGTGCTGGTCCCCCGAATTTTCACTAGAACCTCCTTGTGATAGTGGTCTTGCCTTGACTAGGACTTGTTGAAGTGTTTTCACATGCTTGCTTAACTATCATCACATTCTTCCAAACTAAAACTTGCTTATGTGTCTTGTGTGAGTGATTCATGTGTGTATATGCATAATCATTTGTTTAAATATTGCCACATCAAGCTCTAAACACCAAAACACATAAAGACAAGTCATCCTACACATTCTTCCAATAACATTCAAACCCAATCACTTTCATCCCAAACATAGCCTAGTTATCATCCAACCCTTCATAGCCAAGTCATCCAAACAAGCCACATTATCATCCAAATCCCTAAACAAGCACTTGCTAAAAGGACTTAAGACAAACACTTGGGTGACAACATGTTTAAACTAAAGGACCCAGAAATCAAATTCCAAAGATTCTTCCAAAATCTTTATCAAGGATCACAAACCCTAAACCAAGATGCCATTGAAATATTACAATTCTTCCTCCAAAGAGCTCAACCCCATACAAACCAATCACCTCAACTACAACACTTCGTAGCCCAAGTCCAACACCTTTTAGCCACTAGTCAAGCTCAACAAGTACAACAAACCTTAGCCACTCCATACCAACCTAATCCACCTCATAGCCACATGTCATCATCTTCCACTTTCTATCAACTTAATCCACCTACACATCAAGTCAATGCCACATCAACCTATCAACCTCCACCTCAAGCTTATCCAATCCCTCATGCCATCATTCCAATGCACTACCAAGCCCATCCACAAGGCAATCAAGTGATATCACAAGAACAACATTCAAGTCCAAATGGCCTTTTGTATATAAATCAAGTGAGCACAAGTCAACCTTGCCAACAAGATTAAATGCCCGCATCTTTGAGTCCACCGCAAGATATTTTATCTACATATCCTACCATTACATCTAGCTGCCAAGACTATCAATGGCCTCAACAACAAGCACAAATGAGCCCAAATCCACCTTTGCAACAAGAAGCACATGCACTTCCAAGTGGCCCTTTGTACATAAACCATGCAAGCCTAATGCAACAAGATTTAATTACCTTTGACAAGGGAGATACCAACCTAGCTAATTCATCCTATGAGTGGCCTCCATCATCCAATCCTATGCCAACACATGAGCCAGCAAGTCCTATCCCAACACCACCATGTGATCCTACCCCTAGTCCATTGGTCCATCTACCTTCCAAACCACCAAGCCCTCCATTACCTTCATCACCATGTCATTCTAATCCTTGACCAAAGGATATGGGTGAGAGAGTTTTACAAAGGATGCTTGAAGCAAAACTCATTGAACTTCCTGAAGTCAAACCATGTGAAGAAAGTCCATATGATGAACATGATTATTGTGCATACCATAGGACCAAAGGCCATGATACAAATACATGCCCCATGTTTTTCCCAATTGTTTACAAGGTGTATCAACATACAATAAGAAATCATGCCACATCATCCCAATCCCATGTGTCACACCCATCTAGTCCACATCCTAATCCATCAAACTCCATTATCGTTCCATCCAATCAAAATCCTAGTCCTACGCTTACAACATCATCCTCTATTATTGCTCATCCATTATATTGCCCATCCACTCATACACTTGCAAAGGATGTGATCCATTTGCTACTAGCTAGGAATAAACTACCTCCACGTCAAACACCCATTCATGAGCCTACCAATGAACTTCCAAAGGTCATGTCCAATCCTATAATCCCATCATGTGGTCCACCTATCCTTGAGCCTATCCAAGAGCCTTCCATTAACATACCTAGCCCTTCAAGCCCACCATGTGACCTACAATCCATCAAGCCTATTCAAGAGTCTCCTATCATTAATCCAGGTCAAGAGTCATCATGTTCTCATGTTGTTGACCAAGAGCCTATCCAAGAGTCATCTACTTCCATTCAAGAAACTCAAGAGGTATGTCAAAATTTTAATCCTAAGCATGTGGAAACATTAAGCCCTAGTCCAACTCAAGATCAAAACACTTCCATTCAACCTATCCATAACATTTACCTTCTTTATGATCAAGATGATACCTATGAAAAAGCTATCCATGAGCACCTTGAACCTATCCATAATCATATCTCTATCCATGAGCAAGATATCTAAATTGCTCCTAGTCATATGCCATCTAGCCCTGTCCATAAGGAGCAAACATCCACTTGTCATGATGAGACACTTGTCCCCCAAGTAAGCATAAAAGATCAAACAAATAACTTGGATCTTAGTGAACACAATGCTAATCAAGATCATAATGATCATTCATCCATATCCACCATCGATTCCACTTCAAATCCACCATCATTTCCACTTGGTCTTACCACCTTTGTCCATGAATGTTCTTCCTTAGGACAACAATGACCTTTATCATTTTCACCTTCTACATCCAATAATGAGCTCAAGTCTAGTGTTCAAAGCACACCTAGTCCTATAGTCCATCACATACTCCAAAACATGAACTACAAAGGCAAAGGTCTAGGTCTTTATGAACAAGGTATTTTGGAGCCAAACCATGTCAAAGGTTCTCCATGCTCATATGGCCTTGGATACACACCCCAAGGTAAATAAGGCCAAGATGTTGGTAATCGCTTCATACATCTTAAACCTACCACTTTCCATCACACCCCCCATTATCTACCCAAAACATATGTTGCCATTCCACATCCATCATCCTATAAATGTCAAAAGCATGTGACCGTACACCTTCCACCTTCCACTTTGCCTCCACTTTTACCAACTCCAAATATCCCTCCATCCACCTTGCCACTATTGCTTCCAACACCTAACATACCTATCATTCATAAGTATACTTACATCCCTAATCATGACCAACAAAAGCACACATCGTTTAAGCATAAAGCTTCCAATCATTCCATCCACTCCACCCACCCCATGGGATTCAAAAGCAAAAATTTTTATATCTCTACTTATAAAGCTAACAATCCTACTAAAAATCCTAAAGGTCTTCATACCTTAGGCCATAAAGAATCAAACTCAAAGCAAAGTTCATCTAAGAAACCATCCAAGCCCATACCTCCAAAAGCAAAGCCTAAAAGCAAAATGGTTTGGGTTCCTAAACAAATAGCTCATAAGTCAAATGAGGTATCCTCATCCACATCTCAAGAATCCCAACCACCTATCTCCATCCAAAAGCCTAATTCCATCCAAAGATCCTAAAAATCCCACAAGCAAAACAAAAGCACTAAAAATACTAAGTACATGTGGGTACCTAAATCATTTCATCAACCATCACCTAAGCAAACATCTCCATTGCTTCCTACACCACCTTCCCATCAAAAGCTTCAATGTTTAACACGGTGTGTGCAGCCGTTGGTCATGGTTCCCTTCCACTCCACAACACCTCCACATAACTACATCTCCTCATCTTTCATCCATTATTGTACATATCTTCCCAATCACCTTCCTATGGTCCATGCTTTTGCATAAGTCCTACATAAATCCACACCATAAGCCACTAGCCTACCCTACCATAATTCCACATCATCATCCACTATCTACTTAATCCATGTCTCATCCATGCAATCCCTTATCAACATCTATGAGCATAATGACATGGTCCATGCAACTATATCCATCTCTAATGAGACACTATCAACCTTCATAGCACTAGACACTTGAGTCCCTCCTATCCATTACCATGGTGAAAACCTGGCAAACAGGCGCCATGTGTAATTGTCATCCCATCTATAAAAATAAATAAATTTAAAAGTAAAGAGAAATCCCTTGTCCAACGGTGAAACCCTGGTAAACAGGCGCCTTGGATACGTACCATGATGAAAACCTGGTAAACAGGCATCATGTGTAGGTTGATCTTCTATGTCGCTTACACTTGGGGGCACATTGTCTCATCCAACCTATCCGTTTCTAAACTATCTATCCCATTATATCATTTTCCATCCTATCATGTCCTACCATTACCATACCATCCTACCATCCTTAGCCATTACATAAACATGCCTATCCTATTGAACCCATTTATCCATCCTCTTGCCTTTTGACTTTGATGAAGACATAGGGGCAAAATGTTGAAACATGTTTGGATATTTCTTGACATACCTTCTTTCCAAACCAAGTCCTATCCATTGACAATTTATCCATCCCATTTAAACCAATCCATCATGTCATCCTATCGTCATAAGCGTCATGTAAAATCCATCATGTCATCCCTTGGTCATGAATTTTATCTTAAGTATTACCACCTAGAATAGGGCAAGTTCTTCGTATGCAACATAGCCTTTGAAGATCACATCCTAGCTCCCTTACGATCCATCTACTATGGCATACCCTTATCATGAGCTCTCCATCTTATAGCTTATCCCCATCTGTTTATCATGAGCTTTCCACTATAGCCTACCTATCCATTTATCATGAGGCATGCATCCATCCCTTATATGGCCTATCCTCTCTTATCTATCCATCCAACTCTCATGAACCTTCCATCCCATCCATATATCATGATCTTGCCATCACATTTACTATGAGCCCATCCTTTTATCCATCCTTTGCACCTAGACTTGGTCTTCCCTTGTCATTGGTCTTCCCTTGTCATTGGTATCAAGCACAAAGGCTACCCACATTGTAAATCCATTAATATCCCAAAACATTCAAAAACACAAAAAAAAAAATTAAAATATTTCAAAAAATCAAAATTTGTCAAAAAAACTAAAAAATCAAATATCCAATGAAACATCCAAGCAATAAAACCAATCACATCATCCAAACCAATCCACTCCATCAACATTCAATCAAAATGAAATCATCATCATCAATTCTTCCTATCAATAACGTTCATTCATTCATTTCAATCAATCACTTCTTCTAATCAAATCAATCTAAGCAATGATCTTAAATCCAAGTCACACTAATCCATATCAAGTAAGCTAGTCAATCAAGGAACATTATCCAATCAAATCAACACGTTTTTGATCCAAATCTTGTCATGAGCCAAATCAATCATCATCAGTCATCATCAATGGGATATAGCGTTCCCACATCCTTGTGTTGATCTAGGGATATAGCTTTCCCCACAATGAGAACACTATCATCATCAATCAAACAATCAATCATTGGTTTATGACTTGACAAGGGCAATACCTTGTTTGTTTTACATCCTTTGATCATATTGAGAACACTTGCTTATGCTTAGATTGAGTGGACACTCTAATCATCACACCATCACTGTCATCATTCAAAACAAATCCTATCAATCATCAACATCAACACCAAAGCAAATCAACTCAATCACATCAACTCCAATCAGAACAAATCCAATCACTTCAACAAATCAAAAGCTGCTCAATCCACCACATATCATTCAATCAATCCATTTCCTTCAATCAAATCATCCATTCATCAAATCAAATCAATCCAAAGAACCAAAGCAATGATCCAAGTGCAAGCCCATCCTTAATCCATACCAATCAAGTTAATCAATTAAGCTAAGTTATCCAAATGCAATCCATGGTCTTGATCCTAGCCTTGTTGTAAGCCAAATCAATCAATCAACTAGCCAACCAACTCAGCAAACAACCTTGTGTTGATCTAGGGATATAGCTTTCCCTGCAATGACAACACTCTCAACTATCATCAACAACAACACTTAATCATTAGTTTACAGCTTGATAGGGCAATACCTTGTTTGTTTTTGTATCATTTGTGCATGCTTGCTTGCTTGCTTGTGTGTGTTATCATTTTATCTTGCATTTGTATCAAATCGGTAACTTTGTAGCTAATATTCATATCTTGTATTCAGACAAGGTTGTATTATGCTGGGGCACAAGACACATCATCACCCTAGTCCTTATACCTTGGTGCATAACGTCTTGTGCTATATCAAACATCATGGTTGCTCACTTTCATTGCAGCATAACACATCTGTATTTCTTCTATCTATCCCCTTATCTTTCTTTCTTAACCAATCCATTTCATTTCGAGAGCCTACCCGTGTTTGTCCAACCCACCTAACCTCTCGAGGGGGCATCATCATCCTATCTTTCCATCATCATCATATCTTTCCATCATCATTATCCCTATCGATTATCCATACCTTAACTTCTTTGAAATGATGTTACTTGACATAGAGCTTATCATCTTGAACATCATCTCAAAGAGGGGAAAAATGTAGACACCCAAAATTGTCTCAAATTTGTCCATGTCTTGCAACACCTAGTCAAATACATTATCCTAGACATTATGTAGCATTTTGTCCTAAATCCCACTCTTAATCCCATTTATCCATTAGCTAATTAATTAAATAAATTTTATTTATTTAATTAATATCCCAATCATATCCTAGTCCCACTTAGCCAATTAATTAAATAAATTTTATTTATTTAATTAATTTCACATTCATAATCCCACTTTCCAATTAATTAAATAATTTTACTTATTTAATTAATGTCCCAATCATATCCTAATCCCACTATCCAATTAATTAAATAAATTTTATTTATTTAATTAATATCCAACTCATATCCCAACTAATTCAAATATTTTATTTGAATTAAGTTTTCATTATAAGCTGACTTTCCAATTAATTAAATAAATTTTATTTATTTAATTAACTTATCTTATCATTTAGCCGACATGTGTGCCTCTTTCATTTAAAAAGATAAGTGGTACTATAGCCTTTTATTTAATATCTTTCATATGTAGTACTATTTATGTACACAAGCACACATGAGCCCTATCTTCCCTCCACTTGTCAAATGACTACAACTCCCTTGAAGAGTGGGGATAACCAAATCAATCCTAGCCATCCACATCAATCAATTAGCTTTTTAATCTCAACCATACATTTGAACCAAGCCTTTTCTATAAATCAAACCCCTCATAAGCCATTAACATGCATTGAGCTTCAAGCACCCTTATTCTATCAAATTTTCTATAATGCATTGATCCTCAAGTATCCACATGCTGTTGAAATATCATTAGAGCCTTTGCATCCTTCATCTATCATTCATTCTATCATCTTCATCTTAATGTTATGCTACAGAAGTGAGCACCTAACATTCATCCAACAATAATCCTTCAAAATCTTGCATGCTCATGTGAGGTGGAGAAGAGCAATGGAGATAAATTGAGCATAGCGTGGAGATCGGTTTGCATTTACATTTGTTATTTTGATTTTTATGCATTGTACCGGACCCAAAAGGTTATCAGAAAGAGTTAAATGCTTGTATGTTCCCCGCAATGTATATTCCGTAACATAAATAGCATTTTATACATCGCCAACATGTAGGCCGCGGATTTGAAAAAGTTATTAAAAGAGAAGTAATGCTTGTATATCCACGCTTTGTATGTTGCGCAACATACAAGTCAAATGCTTGTAGGAAGAGATTGGATTACTAAGACTAGTGAGGACTGGATTGTTGAAATAATCAAGGTCCTTTCCTCAGATCATTGTAAATGTACCTGTTTTATGAACATACTGTATGGAGATGAAGCTTCAGACTATATCCTGATTGTAAACCTTAAGTAGTCTTCAAGTTGATTAATGGATATGAACTGGTGAATGTTGTGTTTTATAGAAGCACTTTCATTTCATTGCATGTTGTTGTCAACTTTTACCCCTGAAGATTTGCACTGAATCATGCAGATTTGTGGACTATCCTGGTGAAGTATGATTTTAGTTTTCTTCTCTTCATTGGATGTATGGGAATATGTATGTGGATCTATGATCTCAATCAAGTAATTTTAGGAATCTCACTCTCTAACCCTTTTTCTCATTTTAATTTCATTGAAATCACTTTCATAACTGCACATCATGATAAATATTGAGCAGAACAGAAAAATATACTGACATCCTGAAGACAACTGAGTATCATTAGCATATTTTGAGCTAAATGCATGTAGTATTGAAAATGTCATGCAGAGAATCATAAATAGGGGTAGAACTCATGCAAATATCAACTTAGACACATCATTTGGAGATATATGTTGTGTAGAGTAACTTCCTTGTATAACATTGATGCAGAAACAGAATCTACAGATCTACGTAAGACCCCAAAATAGAAAACAACAATACACATCAACCACATAGTAACATCAGTAGATTATGAACTAATCAATGGGGACTTGGGATCATCAATTATTTGAATTCATTGTATCTTTTAGGATAAACAAGGGTTGTTGTGTAACTTTTGTTTTATGTGCTTGGTTGTGACTAACATCACATACCAACCAACAGGCCTCAACTTCTCATGGTGGTGAAAAGAGAACCACTTTGATTCAAGAAGATGCAAGGAGTGTGACATCTCTTGAAGTGAATCTAGCATCAGAAATGGGAGAAAATCTGATGATCAAAAGGACGCTACTCAAGGAGCCAGTGCAAACTGAACCGTCTCAAAGAAGGGCTTTGTTTAGAATCAACTGCAAGATCCAAGGTAAGGTTTGTAAAGTTATTATTGACTCTGGTTCTATTGATAATATTATATCTTTGGAAGCAGTGAATAAGTTGAATCTAGAAAAGATACCCCATAATAGCCCATATAAAGTCAGTTGGTTGAATAAGGGGTAACACATATTCATCAATGAATAAACATTGGTAGAATTTAGTATTGGGGGGTATAGAGATAAAATCTTGTGTGACATCCTTCCAATGGATGACTGCCATCTTTTGTTAGGCAGACCATGGCAGCTTGACAGAAAGGCTCATCATGATGGAGAAAAGAATGCTTACTCATTCCAAAAGGATGGTGTGACTTATAGGATACAATCATTAGTAGAAGAGGATCCACAACATGTAGGGTCTAGTATAATGATGGTAGGAGAAAAAGAATTCATGGACACATTAAAGGAAGGTGGTGGAGTAGGTTTTGCTTTGATTGTGAATCCTAAGGGGAAAGAGAGGAAAGTGTGAGGGAAGCAGGACTTAAGGAGGTTAGAGATCTGCTTGAAAGTTACAAAGGAGTGATTGCAACAGACATACCTGATTCCCTACTACCTATCAGAGATATTAGCCACCAGATAGGCCTCATACTAGGAGCAGTACTTCCTAATAAGGCAGCATATAAAAATGACCCCTTGGCAAAATGAAGAGATAACAAATCAGATTCAAGAACTCCTAAACAAAGGGCTGATAAGGAAGAGCCTTAGCCCATGTGCAATACCTACTATTTTAACCCCAAAGAAGGATGGGAAATGGAGGCTTTGTACCGATTCTAGGGCCATATATAGGATTAGCATCAGGTATAGGTTTCCTATTCCTAGAATAGAAGATCTAATGGATTGTTTGGGAGGGGCTACTTATTTCTCCAAGATAGACTTAAAGAGTGGGTATCACCAAATATGAATAAGAGAGGGGGATGAGTGGAAGACAACATTCAAAACCACTGAAGGGTTGTATGAGTGGCTTGTGATGCCTTTTGGTCTTTTAAACGCCCCTAGCACCTTTATGAGACTAATGAATGAGGTGTTGCAGGAATTCATAGGGAAATTTGTGGCAGTCTACCTTGATGATATCTTGGTGTTTAGTAAGAGCAAGGAAGAACACTTGAAACATTTGGAGATAGTCTTGAAAAGGCTGCAAGACTAGAACTTAATGATAAACTTGGAAAAGTGTGACTTCATGAAACAAAAATTGATTTACCTAGGCTTTGTCATCTCTAAGGGTGATTTGAAAATGGATTCTTCCAAGGTAGAAGCTATTTTGAATTGGCCTACACCTAGAACAATAGGAGAGGTTAGAATTTTTCATGGTTTGGCAACATTTTATACAAAATTCATTAGGAACTACAATGATATTTGTGCACCTATGTTAGAGACCACCAAGGGTGGAGGTAAGGTGAAGTTTGTGTGGACAAAAGAGGCAAATTAGAGTTTTGAAATTCTGAAGCAAAAAGTTGCCAAGTATCCTATCTTAGTACTTCCTGATTTCAATAAAGTCTTCACCATTGAATTTGATGCAAGTGGGCTAGCCATAGGGGCAGTGTTGAGCCAAGAAGGCAGACTAGTAGCCTTTTTAGTGAAAAATTGAATGAAGCTAAGAGGAAGTACTCCTCTTATGATTTAGAGTTGTATGCCATGGTACAAGCTCTAAAGAAATGGAGGCACCACTTGCTTCCTAAAGAATTTATTGTATACACTGACAATCATGCTCTCAATTTTTTGAATGGTCAGGAAAACCTCGGTCATAGACACATGAAGTGGGTGGAAAGTCTTCAAGCATACACCTTCATCATCAAACATAAGAAGGGGATAGCCAATAAGGTTGCTGATGCTTTAAGCAGAAGGGTGTTGACAGTGCAAGAAATGCAGCTACAAAGCATGGGTGTTGAGGCACTCAAAAGATTGTATGAAGAGGACCAAGATTTCAAGGAGATTTACAAGGTATGCAGTGAGTTTGCCAATGCTTTCCATAGTGAATTTTTAGATTATACATTGCAGGATGGACTTTTCTTTAAAGGGAGTCAACAATGTATCCCTAAGTGTTCAATGAGGGATAATATAGTGAAGGAGAAACATAGTGGTGGTTTAGGAGGACATTTTGGGCTCAATAATACCTTAGATCTAGTAAGAAGATTTTACTTTTGGCCAAGGATGCAATCTAATATCAGAAGGTTTGTTGAGAGTTGTATGATTTGCTAGAGAGCAAAGGGGGTCTCAACCAATGCAGGACTGTACCGACCTCTGCCCCTACCAAACATACCTTGGGAAAGTTTGAGTATGGATTTTGTGATGGGGTTACCAAAGACAAGGATAGGTTATGATAGTGTGTTTGTCATGGTAGACAGGTTTAGTAAGATGGCTCACTTTATTCCTTGTAAAACCACCAATGATGATAGTTACATTGCAGATTTGTTCTTTAAAGAGATTGTCAGAATTCATGGATTGCCTTTGAGTATTGTATCTGACAGAAACAACAAATTTGTGGGACATTTTTGGAGAACCTTGTGGAAAAGATTGGGTACAAATTTGTCTTTTAGTTTAGCCTTTCATCCTCAGATTGATGGCCAAACTGAGGTTGTGAATAGGTCATTAGGCATTCTACTGAGATGTTTGACAAGAGAACATGGAGGTAGTTGGGATGTGGTACTCCCACAAGAAGAATATGCCTATAATGATTCCACAAATAGAAGTACAAGTCTAAGTCCTTTTGAAGTTGTCTATGGTAGTCATCCTAGAGGAATTTTTGAATTGAGAGATGTTCAAGGGTTGCACAAAAGGAGTGGACATGCTGATACATTTGCAGAGGCTATGAAAGAGATCCATCAACAAGTCAGAGATACTCTACACAAGAATAGTCAAAAGATCAAGGCTCGAGTGGATCAAAGGAGAAGGGATGTACATTACCAAATAGGAGATATGGTCATGGTTCATCTCAACAAGAATAGACTACCCAAGGGAAGCCACATCAAGTTGATGATGAGAAAAATTGGACCTTGTAAGATTTTAGAGAAATATGGTCCTAATGCTTACAAAATTAAACTCCCTGATGATATTGCTATTTCCCCTATATTCAATGTTGTTGATCTAACATTATATAGAAGTCCTAATTGTTGGGAATTAAGGTGTCTCAACCTTGGTAATTCTCTACATTTGTAATGTTTGTATTTATTATTCAATTGCCTATGTTGTAAATAATTGGAAATTCCACTTTGTCATATTGTGGGATGTGGCACGATGATGTGTCAATCCTACATGGATTATGACAACTTGTTATTTTGTCCTCACATGAGAAGATGGGTGTCCCACTTAGTGGTAGGAATATTCTGCCATGTGTCAGCATCTTCTAGGTTGTGTAAGGAATGTTTGAGTGAAATGGTTATGACGGATTCCTATGACGAATCTATGACATGTAAGAGTCGAGAATAGAAGGTTGTAAGACAGGTAATGACGTGTCATGTAGCATCTTTGAATGAAGCATATTTGGGTTCCCCAAGGTGGAATATGATGTGTTGTAAGAGAATATGCTATTTATAGCATGTGTATGATAGATTCTCTTACAGCTGTAAGTTGTAACCGCTATGACAGATTCTATGACGGTCGTGTCATAAGAGCATCTGTCATAGCCCATTTTGGAAAGAGGTGACCTCTTTGGGATGGGAGCTATGGACAAGTGTCAGACACATTCTAAAATGTTGACCAAGTGTCCCTAGGTGTGGGTTTTGGTCCAAGATGCCATATTGGACGCCCATTCCAAGAAAGGTCCCAAATTGCCTTGTATGTTCTATTTAAACAGGTGCTTGGAGATGGAGTTTGTATCATAGGTTTAAAGAGTGTTGAAGACCATTGAAGCTTCCATTGTAAGTGTATTGTAAACATTCTTTTAGATTTGTTAATACGTTGTGCAGGTTTCTGAGTGTAGGGTTTTTCACCCAATAAGGGTTTTCCCCACCGTAAATCTTTGTCTCTCTTCTTCTGTCTACTTTCTGGTTCTTGTGTTTTACTGCTATATCTCATGTTAATGGTTTAACATCACTGTAATAGTTAGGATAAAGTTGAATTTGCATAGCCCTCTCTTCAATAGACTAGTGTAGGAAGCGTTTTCGCACACCTAGCTTCCTTTCAGTTGGTATTAGAGCTTGATCACCTTTGGTCCTAGTTGTAGGGTAGGGGTTTTTTGAGCTAATCTTAGGTTGAGTGGGATTCTGTGTAGATCATTCTGTATCTTATTGCAGCAAGGAGATGGCAAGCACATCAGGAAGGTTTGAAGTGGAGAAGTTCAATGGCAATAATTTTGAGCTGTGGAAGCTCAAGATGGAAGACATGTTAGTTGACTGAGACCTTTGGGAAAGTGTGAATAGAATTAAACCAGCTATAATGACTCAAGATGAGGGGATGTCAAGGATTGGAAGGCTAAGGGTCTCATAAGACTTAGTCTTGTCGATTCTGTGTTGTTAAATGTCCATGAGGAGGCTACTGCAAAACTCCTTTGGAAGAAGTTGGGGGATGTGTATCAAGTTTAATCCCTAGTCAATAAAATTTTCCTGAGAAAGAAGTTGTATTCTCTTCGAATGGAGAATGGAGGATCCGTGGCTGAGCATATGAATGCCTTTAATATGATGGTTGCACAATTAACATCTATTGGTGTAAAAATGGAGGAGGAGGATCAGTGTATGACCCTTCTTTGTTCTCTACCGAACTCATGGGATCATCTTGTCATGGCAATTGGAAGCACCACATCCACATTCAAAATGGAAGAAGTGGTTTCTTTGCTATTGTCTGAAGAGATGTGGAGAAAGTCTTCTGAGGCAGCCAAAGAAGCCCTTGCAGTTTGTGGAAGACCCAAGGAAAAAGGGAAGAAGAAGGACAAGAAAGATGAGAAGGGTAGATCCAAATCCCGTGGTAGATCCAAATCTCTTGGAAAGTCCAAGGCTCTTTGTTGGAACTGTGGCAAGACCGGGCATTTCCAAAAGGAGTACAAAGAGGAGAAGAAGAAAAAGAAGAAAGCTCCTGATTCAGATTCTGACAAATCACAAGATGATGGTGATGCTTTCATCGCAGCCCTAGTAACCCATGCATCTGATGATGTGTGGCTAATTGACTCTGGTGCATCATTCCACATGACCTCGCATCGAGACTGGTTCACTAAGTATGAGGAGTTTGATGGTGGAAAGGTGTATTTGGGTGACGACTCTCATCTGAAGATTGTTGGTCATGGAAGAGTCTCTATCCAATTCCCTAAAGGTCAAGTGAAGGGGATCTCTGGGGTTATGCACATCCCAGGCTTAGCACGGAACCTGCTTTCTATAAGTAGTTTGAATGATGTAGGTGTGTAGGTTGCCTTTTCAAAAGAAGGATGCAAGATGACTAGAGGATCTACGGTGCTTACTAAGGGTACTCGAAGAGGTACTCTATTTCAATTAGAAGCATACATTACACAATGCAATAGTTCTTCTAACTCAAGGAAGAGGGCATCAGTCACTTTATCCCCACCATCTGAACATGTAGTGAAGAAATCTATTTTTTCTGGTCTTGATGATTGTAATCATGCATTGGAAGTTAAACTTCATGTAGAAAAGACAATGTTATGGCATAAGAGATTTGGCCACATTGGTGAGAAGGGTCTGTGTACCCTGAAAAATAAGAACCTCATTGAGGGGTTAGATGATTGTAATCTTGAGTTTGACTTTTGCGAACATTGCATTTATGGAAAACAAAACCATGTTCAGTTTTACTCGAGTTCTAATAAGTTTTCTGGTGTGTTGGACCTTATTCATTCTGATGTATTTGGTCCTGTTAATGTTCCTTCATTATCAAAATCTATATACTTTGTATCTTTTATAGATGATTACAGTAGAAGGACATGGATTTATTTTCTCAGAAGCAAATTTGAAGTCTATAGCAAGTTTAAGGAGTTTAAAGCTTTTACTAAAAATTAGACTGGTAAAAAGATTAAATGTTTGAGAACTGACAATGGTGGTGAGTTCTATTCTACAGAATTCAATAAGTATTGCAAGGAACTTTGGATTGAAAGACATAAGACAACTCCATACACACCACAGCAAAATGGAGTTGCAGAGAGGATGAACAGGACATTGATGGAGAGGCTAGGAGTATGCTTAGTGGAGCTGGTCTAGAACATAAGTTTTGGGCTGAAACTATTGCCACTGCTTGCTATCTGGTAAACAGATCTCCTACATCAGCTCTTGTTGGAAAGACACCCATGGAGGTGTGGTCTGGTAGAAAGCCTTCAGTAAGGCATCTTCATGTTTTTGGTTGTGAGGCATATGCATATGTGCTTAGGGAGAAGCGGTCAAAGTTGGAGAACAAAGCTGCTAAGTGTATCTTCATCAAATGGGGTTGGTGTGAAAGGATACAAGCTTTGGGACCCCGTGGCTGAAAAAGTGTTGTATAGAAGAAGTGTCATCTTCAGAGAACTTACACCTTCTTCCACTATTTTGCAGCCAGAAGAAAAATAAAAGAAAGAGGATGTTCAGTTTCCTCTCACCCCTGAGAAGACTGAACAGAAAGACAATGTTGGACCTAATGATGAGGAGAGCTCTAGCAACTCTAAAAGCTTAGAGGAAGAAGTTGAACCTCAACCTTAGCTCTTGAGGAGGTCTACACAGATAAGAAAGCAACTTGAAAGGTTTGGTTTTACATTGCTTGATTCTAGTTGTGCTTATGCTTTAATCACTAACAGTGATGAACCTAGAACTGTATCAGAGGCTTTGGATATGAAGGATGCAGGTTCCTGGAAGGAGGCCATGGAGGAAGAAATGGCTTCTTTGGAAAAGAATCAAACTTGGGACTTGGTGCCTTTGCCTCTTGGATAGAAACCTGTTGGATGCAAATGGGTGTTCAAGAAGAAGATTGGTGTAGATGGTAGTATTGAGAAGTATAAGGCTAGATTGGTTGCGAAGGGGTATTCCCAAGTGGAGGGTATAGATTATGGTGAGATCTTCTCTCCCGTTGCAAAGTTGACATCCATTCAATTCCTATTGTCACTCATAGCAGCTTATGACTTGGAGGTAGAACAGATGGATGTGAAGATAGCTTTTCTTGATGGTGACTTCGAAGAAGAGATCTACATGTCACAGCCAAAGCATTACATGGTAAAAGATAAAGAAAATTTGTTTTGCAAACTTAGGAAGTCTTTGTATGGTTTGAAGTAATCCCCTAGGAGATGGTACTTGAAGTTTGATGCCTTTGTGTTGTCAATTGGATTTGTGAGATCGAAATAGGATCACTGTGTTTATTATAAGTTTGAGGGTGATCGTATTCTCATTGTAGCACTATATGTTGATGATATGTTGCTCATTGGGAAGGGTAAGAATATGATTTCTGATTTTAAATCTCAGTTGTCAGCTCAATTTGAAATGAAAGATTTAGGGGCATCTAGGTACATTCTAGGAATGGAAATCAAAAGAGACAGAATCAATAGAAAACTTTGGTTAAGCTAGAGTAAGTATGTGAAGTACGTGTTGGACAGATTCAACATGGCAGATTGTAGATCGTTGTGTGTTCCCGTTTCTTTGGGGACAAAGTTATCTATTGAGGATTGTCCAAAATATCTTAGTGAGGTGGAGGACATGAGAAGAGTACCTTATGCTAGAGTTGTTGGTAGTTTGATGTATGCTATGGTCTACACAAGACTAGACGTTGCCCAAGCAGTGGGAGTCCTTAGTCAATTTATGGCTAATCGTGGACAGGTTCATTGGGGTGCAGTTAAGCGAGTGTTTAGATATTTGAGGGGTACTTCCAAGTATTCTATTTTCTATCATGTTAATGTTTCAGGACCTCCGCATTCTGTTGATATTCGTGGATTTGTGGATTTAGATTGGGCAGGTGACATTGACAACAGGAGATCCACTAGTGCTAATGTTTTTACACTATTTGGTGGTGCTATTAGTTGGATCAGTAAGTGACAAACTATTATTGCTTTGTCCATGATAGAAGATGAGTATATGGCAGAAAAACATGCTTGTAAGGAAGCCATTTGGCTTAAGAGATTGTGTTTCGATATTGGTGTTGATGCAAGTCAGATCACAATCAGTTGTGATAGTCAGAGTGCAATTTGCCTTGCAAAGAATCTAACTTTCCATGCTAGAACCAAGCACATTGATGTTCAGTTTCACTTTGTGAGGGACATGGTTGAGGATGGAAAGGTAAATTTGGAGAACATAGATACTTTGAAGAGTGTTGCAGATGCGTTGATGAAACCAGTGGGCATAGAGAAGTTTAGATGGTGTTTAGAGTCTATGGGCCTCTCGGCCTATAGCAGTTAAATCCTATTTTTCTATTTGCTCTTACAAGGTGTTCGACAAGTGTGAGAATGTTGGGAATTAAGGTGTCCCAACCTTGGTAGTTCTCTACATTTGTAATGTTTGTATTTATTATTCAATTGCCTATGTTGTAAATAATTGGAAATTTCACTTTGTCATATTGTGGGATGTGGCACGGTGATGTGTCAATCCTACATGGATTATGACAACTTGTTATTTTGTACTCACATGAGGAGATAGGTGTCCCACTTAGTGGTAGGAATATTCTACCATGTATTGGCATCTTCTATGTTGTGTAAGGAATGTTTGAGCGAAACGGTTATGATGGATTCCTATGACGAATATATGACATGTAAGAGTTGAGAATAGAAGGTTGTAAGATAGGTAATGACATGTGTCATGTACCATCTTTGAATGAGGCATATTTGGGCACCCCAAGGTGGAATATGATGTGTTGTAAGAGAATATGCTATTTAGAGCATGTGTATGATAGATTCTCTTACAACTATAAGTTGTAACCGCTATGACAGATTCTATGACGGTCGTAAGTGTCGTAAGAGCATCCGTCATAGCCCATTTTGGAAAGAGGTGACCTCTTTGGGATGGGAGCTATGGACAAGTTCAGACACATTCTACAATGTTGACCAAGTGTCCCTAGGAGTGGGTTTTGATCCAAGATGCCATATTGGATGCCCATTCCAAGAAAGGTCCCAAATTGCCTTGTATGTTCTATTTAAACAGGTGCTTGGAGATGGAGTTTGTATCACAGGTTTATAGGTACTGTTATGCTGCCAGATTGACCCCAGACACGAGTGTCGAAGACCATTGAAACTTGCATTGCAAGTGTATTGTAAACATTCTTTTAGATTTGTTAATACATTGTGCAAGTTTCTGAGTGTTGGGTTTTTCACCCGATAAGGGTTTTCCTCAACGTAAATCTTTGTCTCTCTTCTTCTGTCTACTTTCTGGTTCTTGTGTTTTACTACTATATCTCATGTTAATGGTTTAACATCATTGTAATAGTTAGGATAAAGTTGAATTTGCATACCCCTCTCCTCAATAGACTAGTTTAGGAAGCATTTCCGCACACCTAGCTTCCTTTCACTGATACAAGAGAAGGTACAACAGATTCTGTCAAAGACAATGTAGAGTGGGTACAACATTTACCACCTAAGGAACCACCTAAGATGGAGTGTATCTTGGATAGTAGGACAACCAAGAAGACAAGAAGTCAGACCTATTTTGAGCACTTAGTCAAATGGCAAGGACTTGCAGACTCAGAAGCCACATGGATGCTGGAAGAAGACATCAAAAAGAAGGGTGATGATTTATAGCAGTTAGTCTCTAAGAGGACTTGAGACAACTTTCACCTGGGGAGTATGGTGCAGGAGCACCTAGAAAATCCTGTTTTCTTTTGTAATAAGGTCTTTTTGACCAATACATTTTCATTTCAGTTTGTCTCTAGGTCTTTCAGGACCTAGAACCCATTTTGTAAGTCCAAAGTGACTTAAAACACACTTTTGTCATATTGTAATCACATAGTGCCAAAATAGGGTAGTAGGATAGTTTGAGGCAGTTTGGATCAGTTGGTCTCCCAACTGTTTGCATTGGTTGGTTTTCCAACTGCTGGTAGGATGAGTTGATAACAATGAGAGGAAGGAGAAGTGTGGGAAGATGAGTGTGTATTGTTCTAAGGAGAAATAAAAAAAGCTATTCCATTCTGTCAATTTGGGTTTCCATTCTCTATAATTGTAATTTGTATAACTGTAGATTTCTATTATGTTTGTGCTTTCCATTGTTACAGTATGTTGATGTGAAGCATTCCACTGGTACGATTTATGTCGAAATCAGTGGAATGGCTTCGTTGTACAAGTATTTGTTTTTGTTTCTTGTTTTTTTTATGTTCGATGGTGAAGAGGATCCAGACATAATGTTTTGCACAGTAGGGTGGCCTAGCATCTCCATGTGCTAGGGTTTGGTTGAAGAGGAAGAAAGTAATTTGTGCATTGGTGAGTTGCTGGGACTCATAATAAGTCCACTGAAGTCGAGCAGTCTCGCTGAGGGAGATGGTCCATTGGCGCATCGGCCAGAGTTTGTAAGTGCTCACTGATGAGAAGAGTCTCACCGAAGATAAATGCCATTGGTGTATCGGAAGCACATCAAGGAGTTTACTGATAAAGTCATGTCCAACCAGTGTTGAATCCATCATGGTCAAGATGAGGGGGACTTAACCATCATTGGGGCATCATTTGAAGGATAGAAGACTTCACTAATTGAAGTAAGTCTCTCCGACAATGAAGAATTAATCGACTTGGTGTGAGTCCTATTGTATGTCACCAAAGATAAATTTAGTTGAGCTATCAATGTAAGGTAGATCAATGGTAAGACTTGAGAAAGTCATACCGATCCTTGTATGTTTGATGACCAAGATGTATCGACGAGTCATTTGTTAAGTCTTGCCATCTATGAGAAAAGTGGGTCTCATTCTGCATTGTCACTGTGCACTCCCCATCAGTTTGTTAACCAATTTCTATTGTGCTTGGGAGGAGACCCGTTGTTCCAAAAAATATTTCAGACTTTGATGATGAATCTTGATGCAGAAATGATTCCCTAGTAGGTATGGCTGCCACTTCTATACTGCATGCAAAATAGCCATCATTTCCTTCTCATATGTAGAGAGTACTAAATCATTACCAAAAATGGCTTTGCTGGTGAATGCAATGGGATGTTCATCTTGAAGGAGAACAACAACAAGTCCATTACCATAAGCATCACTCTCAATAGTGAAGGTCTTGGAAAAATCTGGCATAGGTAGAACAAGTGTTTTACACATAGCTTGTTTCAGTTTTTCAAAGGCACCATCAACAACATGTGCCCATGTAAAAGCATCCTTTTTCAACATGGCTATTAATGGAGCTGTAATCTTCCCATAATCCTTGACAAACTTGTGATAGTAGCCAGTCAATCCCAAAAAACCATGGAGGCTCTTGAGTGTATGAGGATGTGGCCAATTTTTCATGGCATCTATTTTTGCAGGATCAACTCGAACCCCTTGGGCTGAAACAATATGCCTGTGATACTCCACTTCTGCCTGGCCAAAAACACATTTAGACTGTTTTACACAGAGATGATGATTAGAGAGAAGTTGCAGTACGAGTTTTAGATGTTGGAGATACTCAGCCCATGTTTTACTATAGATGAGGATATCATCGAAGAAGACTAGAATGAATTTCCATAGGTAGGGCTAGAATATTTTATTCATCAATGCCTAGAATGTGGAAGGAGCATTAGTGAGGCCAAAGGGCATGACCAAAAACTCATAGTGGCCATCATGCATGCAGAAAGCTATTTTAGGGATATCATCCTCATGAACTCGAATTTGGTGATACCCAGAATGAAGATCCAACTTGGAGAAAAAATGATCGCCATGAAACTCATCAAAAATAGGAATCAAAAACTTATCCTTTATTGTGATGTGATTAAGTGCTCAGAAGTCAATGCAAAGGCACCATGACCCATCTTTTTTCCAGACAAGAAGAACTCATGAAGAAAAGGAACTGGTACTAGGGTGAATAATACCTTGCTTCAGTAAGTCTTGAATTAGCATCTCAATCTCTGTCTTTTGGTGAAATGGGTAGTGGTAGGGCCTGATGTTGGGAAGAATTCTTCCAAGAAGGAGTTGAATATGGTGGTCCTCTAGTCATGAAGGTGGCAATCCCACTGGTTCAGCAAAGACACATGCATACCTATCCAAAATTCATTGTAGATTTGAAGGAGTAGTGGAGACTGCTGATGGTTTCATCTGAATGGAATGGAGCTGAGTGATGACACCATGTGAATCTTCTTAAGAAGATTTTCCATACGATGTGAACTTATGATGCTGAGAGACCCTGGTTGTAAGCCCTTCAATGTGTGTTTTTGCCCATTTTCTAAAAATTGCATCTAAAGTTTAGTAAAATTCCATAAGATGGGTCCAAGTGTGCATAACCATTGGGTGCCCAAAACCACATCACATCTGCCTAAGGGAAAGGCAAACATGTTGGAGTGTAGGTTATAATCTTCAATAGAGATACGTACATTGTGACACTTCCCTTTGCAAGGTAATGTGCTCCCATTGGCAATCATGACTTTAAAGTTGGAGCGAGGATGGACAAAACAATTAGCTTGTTTGGCGATCCGAGGGTCAATGAAGTTATGAGTGCTACCAGAATCAATGAGTATTGTAAGAGGGATCTTCTTGAAGTAACCCTTGACCCACATGGTTTGTGGGGTGGTGACTGCTGCTAAAGCATGGAGAGAGATTCTGGGTGGTCTTCTTGAGAAGTAGGGTCAACAGGTAGCTGTTAAGTTTTGACCTGATCATCTACTATATCCTAAGCATCTTCATAAACTTCAATTGTAGGCAGAGAATCCATATCTAAGAGATAGAGATTTTTCTCAACACATCTATGTCCCCAAGTGAATTTCTCATCACAATTATAAAAAAGTCCTTTTTCTCTGTGTCCACATCTCTGCTTCAGTCAAATGCTTGACAGGAGTTGTTCTAGGAGCTGGCATCATTGGAGGTCTTTGGGAAACCATATTTTTGAATGGAACAAAAGTGGATTTAGATCGCTGTTGAGCTGTGATCTTGTCTTCCACCAACTTAGCCAATCCTAGGGCTTCCATCATTGTGCTGGGACAGAACATTTTAACCTTAGATCAGATTGTATCTTTCAAACCACTAACAAAACAACTCTTGAAGAATTCATCAGACAATCCCTCTATGTGATTGGCCAATTTTTCAAATTCTATTTAATCTTCTCTCATAGTGCCTATTTGGAGACATTTAGTGAGTGCTCCTGTGAAGTCATCAAAAGCACTAGGGCCAAATCATTGCAAAATGAGTTTGCAAAAATTTGTTTATTTTGGCTTTTCATGAGCCTTGATGTACCAACGGAACCATTGAAGGGATTCATGTTCCAAATGAAAGGATGCAAGTGGAACTTTGTTGACATCAAAAGTATTATGCAGATTGAAATATTGTTCTGCCCAGTATATCCATCCAGTCGGATCATCACCATTGAAGCAAGGAAAATCAAGCTTCGGCCCGCGAAAATTGCTGGAAGAAGAGAACCCAGTGTCTGTAGAAGACTCTGGTTGCCGTCTATTGTTCATAGTTGAATGCTGAAGATTGAGGCCGAGAATTTTTTCATCCAAATCTTGGAGTTTGGTCTTGAGGGCTGCAAGTTCATCCTCCATGTTTTTTGCTCCTATACGGGTGACAACCATAACCAGGAGTTTTTTTTTGGGGGGGGAATGGGTAGAAAAACAAAAACAAAAACTTTTTTAGTAAAGGAAAATTTGGATTTGGGAAAAGCTTTGATGGGTAATTAGGGTTTGACTAGGTTTTAGACACTTTCTGAGGGAAAGGGAAGTAGAAAATGGGGATTTCAGAAGCGGGGTGAAAGAATGGGAAAATTTGTCCAAGAGGGACAAAGGAGTAGAAATATGAAATGAACACTGTGGTAAAAATTTGAAGGCTATTGGGTGAGAATCGAAGAAGTTATGGAAAACCCTAAAAATAGACAAATGTGGGATTTCTGGCTTCGATAAGTGGAATTTGGGATAGGGTCCTCAAAGAAGGAAATATGCAGACTGAAATTTTAGGGGTTCCAGTGAATTTTGAAAGGAAACGGAGCTAAAGCAAGGAAGATATGGCAAAAAAATGGAATTTTTTTTCTAGAAACAATTTGCCAACTACTTTGGATGAATTCAATCTGCTCAACTTCCTAAAGGTTTAGGGAAAATGAATAACTACTTTGCCACAAACAACAGCTCTCCCTGATGCCAACCTACAATTGAAATGAACAGTATAGATGTGAAACAAAAGAACTATTGCACTAATCACCACACCTAGAGACCACTGTGGAAATTGTTTTTGATAGAAATTCCACCCAATGAAGCTAAGAAAGTGCTTTGATACTAGATGAGAGGAACCTCCTGCAACAATACAATGAAAAATGCTCAAAATACAAAAATAGAAGAAACACAAAATGAATTTATTGATCATAGACCACTTTGAGGGGGCAACCTCCTTTGAGCAAGCTCAATACAATAAATTAATGGATGCCTTCATTGGCCTCAACACATACTTCTATACTAAGTCTAATCTAAACAACTATTACTTCCCATGAATGTGGGATAATACAATATACTCACAGGATGACTTACAAAGCATATGCATCCAAAAGTAATATACTAACAAATTAAAAAGAAGGGTTAAACACGGGTTCCTAACATCCATTTTGGCATCCTTCTTCAACATGACATTAAGGAGTCGAACAATTTCAGCAAAACTAGTGATGAACTTGCGTACAAAATTGATCTTACCAAAATAGAACTTAAGTTCCTTTTTGCTATCTAGGGGCAATATCTTAAGGATTGCCTGCACCCAGTTTGGATCAATAGATATGCCCTAATCAGAGATTACATGTCCAAGTAACTTTCCTTCAGTTACCCCAAAAATGCATTTCTTAGGGTTGAGTGAAATCCCATAGTCTTTGCATCATTGTAACACCTTCCTTAAGTCAGCCACATGATCTTCCCATCTCTTTGAGAACACCATAAGATCATCCATATAGATTATGATACACTTTCCAACTAATCCCTTAAAGGCAATGTCTATTGCTCATTGGAATGTGGCACCTACATTAATCAACCCAAACGACATTCTGTGGTATGGGTAGATTCCCCATTTGCATGTAAAAGATGTTTTCAATCTATCCTCATAATCAACCATCACGTAGTTGTAGCTTGAATATCCATCCAGAAAAGACATCATTTGCGATCCATTGACAATCTGTAATACTTCATCTAATGATGGTAGTAGATAGTTATCCTTTTCAGATGCTCGGTTCAAATTTTGGAAGTCGACACAAAGTTTGATTTCTCCATATTTCTTTCAGACTAGGACTAAGTTTTCTACCCAGGGTAAATGTCTGACAAGGAATATTATTCTTGTAGACAACAGTTTCTACACTTCTTTAAAAAGCAAAGGCTCTAACAAGGCATTCATCAGCCATTGTCTCTATCTAAAAGGCTTTACTCCTAGTTTGAGTGGTATAGTGTGAGTAATGATCAAAGTGTCATATGTCTTGAGGTCTTCATAGCTCCATGCTATAACTTCATGATAATCCCTTAGTGCATGGATTATGTCTACCTTTTCTTCTTTAGTAGTGGCCTTTCCAATGAACACGTTCTTAACTTCTTCTGCTATCCCCAAATTGAAAGGGTCTCATTGTCCTCCAAGATATTCTCCTTCTTTTCTCTAGGATCCAAGCTTGTCTAAATCAAACAACCACTCTAACTCTACCATCCCCTATGGAATCGTATTCCTTTTTAAATTTAGAACCCCTTCCAAGTCTATTTTAGCAGGTTCCACTTCTTCCTCATCTATTATATGGGTAGTAAAAATGTCTGATGAGGTGAGGAAATCAATTATGTGCTTATCATACTCAAAGACCTAAAACTTTGTGACATTTTCTAGTATTGATGGGGTGGCAACAAACTCGATAGTAAAAATTTTTAAGCCTAACATAGCTGTTGGTTCCAGGGTGCTTGCACTCTATGCCAAAGCATTTACAACGTGGTTCTATCTTCACAAGATAAGTTGGATGTTGAAACCATCAAAGCACTTGATCAAATCCCACACCCAATTTATATACCTATTCAATCTCTTATCATTGTAAGAGTATTGCTTTCTTACTTGTTTGACAACAAGCTCTGAATCACCAAATACTTGAATAACCTAGACTTTGTTTTGAAGGGCCATCAACAACCCTTGCACCAAAGCTTCATATTCCATCATGTTATTTGTGTAAGGAAATTGTAATCTATGTGATGCCATATATGAACTTCTAGTGGGGCTGATTAGTTCAAATCCTACTTCGGATCCTTGTCTACACCTAGATCCATCGAACCTTAAACTCTAAAGGCGGAAATCTTTATTGCTGTCATCTTGTCTTATTGGTCTTTTCCCATTTAACTGAGGTTCTGGCTCCACCTTCTTTGTGACATTTGGATCTTCTTTTGGAGCTATGGGAACTTTCAAGTGTCTCTACACTTGCTCCACTACTTCTTGACAACATAAACATGTGAACTCAGAATGAGATGCATCATGGATGTGGCACCAATTTGGTAGTAGCAATTCTTCCATTTGAATTTTCTTTCCTACAGCTACTTGATCACTTATAAATTTAGCTACAAAATCTTGAAATCCTTCAAATATCCTTGGCTCATCATCTTTTGAGGAATTCCCTGGGTCTAATTGCACATATGCCTATGTACTTTCTAGCTTTTCTACAAGCGAAGGATCAAGAAATCTATTGTAGCTTAGCATGAGAATATCCTCTGCCTGATCAACATGAGGAAGGTAGACTCCCAAATCCACTTCTGAAAATAGGATTTCATTAGTCTGATTGTACTTTGTAATCATATGTTTCATTTTCAATGTGAATCTAATTCGGTAATCCTTTCCATGGAAACCACATGTGGGAAAAGTCTGTTGCCATGTAACTGTTCAAAATCCTCAACCAATCCCGACTTAAGAGCATGCCATACTGATCTGGAATATCCACTACCTAAATATCTATTTATTGTTGTACTCTAGAATCAGAGGCCAACTGCATATGTATCCTATTCAGTTCACCCATCACATTCACTTTAGTCTTATCTAACTATGTAACTTTCCTAGAAGACTTGGCTGGTGTGAGACCTAGTGCCTTGCAAATTGATAAAGGCATTATGTTGGTGGAAGCCCCTGAATCCACCAGATAGTTGTGAAGATTATTCCCAAATATTTGGAGTATTAAGAGAAAGGGGGGACTTTCTCTCTCTTATCTTTATACAATGTCATCTTCTACTCAGCATCTATCACATGAACTCTCTCCTTACCTTTGTCAATGTTATCCTTCACAGGAATCTCGTTTTGAGAGGAATCTGCTTTAACACTTACACCCATATCTTGGAAGAAGGTTTTCCTAACCTTAGGCACTTTAAGAAACTCATAGACAAATGCTAACCTTCATCTTCTTAAGTTCATTAGATACATACTGTTCCATTTTTACTATATCAGATCTCTAGGAACTTTTAGCAACAACCCCTTGGTGCATTGACTGAGGTGTGGCCTTTGGGGGTTCAGAATATTGGAAGCTTTGGGGTCTGGTGGGACCTAATAGTTATTCAGAGGAATGGAAGTGGTAAAGAGCCCCTTGGGATTGCTACTCCTTAAGTTAGATGGGGTCTTGTTGTATTGCTAATAAGCATTTACTTCATCTAGTTCTTTTTCCTCAGGCTGGTTATTATCTCAAAATGGAAATGTGTAACTATCAAGAACTAGAGCAGTGTCATACCTTTGAGATGGCACAATCTCATACCTTATTGGTGGATTCTCCTATATCTTTGCATTCTGGATCTCCATCTGGAAAATGTTAGATGCTATCTAAAATTCTGGATAATCCAGCTCTGAATGAACATTGGTATTATATAGTCTGCACCATGTGGATAGTGCTTCTTTAGCCAACATCACGAGGCCAGGTGGATGGGTATCTTTGTTCTGATTCTCCAATGGCAAAGGTACTCCTCCATTGTTAGGCCTGGTGTTTCAAGACCAATTCAATCGTTGCTGAAAATTTTGATTTTGATATTGGTTTTGATTTTGATATTGATTCTAATTTTGAAATTGATTCTAATTTTGATTCCTCTGCTGCAGATATGTATTTTGATTCCTTAGGTGGGTGACTTTTGTGGTGACCTTTTTCATCTAGTTGGCTAACTCTCTGATGTCATCTTTGTCATCTCTTGCCTTAACTATTTTAGCAGATTGAAGAAAGGACATTTGGGCTGGGGGCAATTCAGCTATTAGATTTCCTAGATGAACCACTAAAGCCTATATTGCAACTGGAGTCAGAATAAGATTCATTATAGGGGTATGATTGGCCAAAGCTTGGTTGATCATGAGTATTTGTTTAGGCATTACTACTGGACCCATATGGTTCAACAAACCTATGGCTATTTGTCCTAGCTAAGTATTGACAGTAATAGCTTCAATATAGGCTTAAGAAAGATTAATTGGGGGTGGGTTAGACCTTCTTACAAACATAGAGGTGAGTCTATCCAAGGCTGCATAATAAATTGGCAGGGCTACGGCTTGACCTATGGCATAAGGAGAAACTAAGGGCCTTTTGGAATCTATTATGAAAAAAGCATATCAACTCACTTTCCCCTCGATGAATTTCCGCGAAAGATCTATAGAGGTCTATTGGGGTAGTTGGCATCCGGAAGTGATCCAAGAAGGTAGTTTTCAGAGCTAACCATGTGTGTATGGAGGCTAAAAGAAGATTGACAAACCAGTAGTAAGCCTCATCCTGCAAAGAGTAAGGAAACAACCAATAGACCACATCTTTGTGCTATACCAGAAGCATAAACATGTTACTTTCAAAGATTTTAATATGCTCATCCATAGTTGTGTCTGGATCATTTACTCTAAATTTGGAATAGAACTTGTCATGGTTTTTAGGCATATCATGGTAGTCATTGAACTGAAATGGGGACTAGTTGTTTCCCACAAAGATAGCCATGGATGGAGGATTGAGAGGGGCTACAACTATATTCCTTGGGATTGATTGAGCTCTTGGTGCTCTTGGTACCCCTTGATTTCTTCTTGTTTGTCTAAATTTTGTCAAGGACATCAGCTCTTCTCTAGCTGATCTAGATCTGGTATGTCTTTGTCTAGTCCTCAGACTTGCTGATTTGTAAAGGTGAATTTAACTTTAGTTCGCCCTCCTTCTAGTGCCAATTCTATTGATGGTGGTTTTAGCACACAAAAACGTAGGTATGATTGCTAATATCACACCTCTCTTGAAAAGTATCCTACACTAGGTAAGACCACTCCAAGGTTTCTACAGCTAGGTCTTAGCTCACTTGGAATCTCTCAGTTGGAATGTACTAGCTATGCCAACAAGGGGTCTTACATGCAGTTGACAGATTTAGGTAGTTTAAACAATAATTCATGCAAACCCTTTATGATTTCAGCTGATAAGACAATGTAAAATGTTGCTGAGAACATAAACTAACAATTATTTTCAAAGAAAATGCAAAAGGAAATAGGGTTTAGAGAAATTCTAGGTGACACTCACAATATGATGACTACTATAAGTAGACAAATGTTCTAAAATTTAACTAGTTTTTTGAGTTACCAAACCAAATGGATGTTATAGCACTGCAGAAAATGATGCTACCTTCAATGGAGACTTAAAGATTTTTAGATAACAGTCATTCAATAAATACCCAAGTAATGGCACAATTTAACTCATGAAATGCAATTGAACTTGGCACAAAATGATTAGCCCAGGCTAACTTTGCACAGTCACCTACTATCAACAAGCAACTAAAAGTATGGACTAAGAACATTCATTAGATACCTTTAACAAATCATTAACATTGTTAAAGCACAACTAACTAACTAATGGAGATCAACAAGCGAAGCATGAAACCAAATGAGTAACACAATAGACAAATTCTCAAGAAAACTATAGAAACTTGATTTGTATTAACTTTAATTGGCAGAGCATCAACAATTCGGCATCAAGAGTCTTACAAATAAGAGAGAGGGCAGCCCTTTATATAGGAAAGGTGTCATACTGAGTTTTTGAATGAATGGTGGAGATTAACTCAACACCAACAGTCCAAATTTAACATCATTAAATGCATTAACAATAGCTCCTTACAATCCTAGATTACATTTTGTCTCTTATGAAAAGGACAAAAAAGGACCTCCAGATACATTGAACTTGAACAATTTGACTACCCATTTGGATATACATAGAGAGTAGATCATTCCCAAGGTATAATAAGGAAAAAATAATGTCACATGACCTCCCAAATATAACAATATACAAAAGTCACAGGATTACATTTTAAAATATTCAAATATGCTAATGTTCTTCATCCAAATCTACTTTGTCTTCTTCTACCATTTTGTTGCGATACCTGACACAGGCTGACAATGCCAGATTGATATCTGCAGGATCCGGGTTCTTGAGGTGGTTCACATGATATCTAAACATTTCCATCTCCTAACCATATTGAATGTATAGTTTTTCAATGTCCTTCCTCCCCTTATGAAATGTGATGAAATCATTCCAGAGGTGGTTGACTCTATCCAGTCTTCCTTTAACATCCAACTCAGTATCTTCAAAGACTATTTTATGCAACTCATATTTACATCCCTGCACATCATATGGATCTAAATCATCACAAGGCAATCTTTCAGAGCATCATTTATTTCATAAATGAGGGATAATATATTTTCATATGCCACTTTGTATGCTTCTTTGATGTTGTCAAAAATAAACTTCCTCAATTTTATCTGTTGATACCATGTTATTGCTTTGTGTAGTCTATCTCCTATCAGGATATTTTCAGACAGCAATGTCTGAGCAGGGAAATCTCTAATTGCTTGTACTCAATGGAATCCCTGAGAATAATATTCATCAAAAGGGTCACATTCCTTGTACAAGTCTTTCCAATGGTCTCATAATTTGCACAAATACTTATGAAGTTCTGCTACAAAATCAATGGCCTCACATCCTTTCTGACACACTTTGATCATCTACTTCTAAGTTCCAGTGGCCAAAGTTCTAACTTTATCAAGCATGGATACTTCATCTTTTGATAGAAAAGTAGGAATAGTCTTAATCTCACCTTCAGAGTCTACAAGTTTTATCAAAAATTGCAAACAAGCTCTGAATTCTTCATTCTGTTGTTTCAACTCCTTCTTAGTGATTTCATCTTTGTCTAATTGTTCCAAGATTGAAGAGACAAAATCCTTGAACTCATCAACCCTTTGAGTCCTCATAGCTATCCCTAGGTTAACTGTTGTGATGGTGTAATCCTCAGCTCTAACCTATTCTCTATCTGCATTAGCCGGTGGGACAACTATCTTTGTTATTAGGGATCCAGTTGCATCTTTGTAGATTCTAGACTACACCTTAGCTTTCTTCTGCTTCTTTGGCTTTTGTGCTTGTGATAGAATAGCACTTAGATCTAACTTCATGATTTCCACCTAAGGCTCTAGATATGCAATTTTGCTTTGTAGCCAGTTAGGTACTGAGGAGGAAGGCTCTTTAGACACATCAAGATTCTCATTGTTTGCACTAGGTGGACCTTCAAGTGACCTTTGTTCTTGTTCTGGTTCCCTATCCATATCCTCTTCTTCTGCTAGACTTCTCCTATTTAATAGAGTCTCCTTTTGAGCAGCCTCCAAGACCTTTTCTGTTGAGTTCTTCTTAGGGGGGCTATCAGAAATTTCAATTATTTCAGTGTTTACTGCTTCAACAAGAGGCTTAGTAGATATATATTTCTGTAGCTCTTACTCTTGGAGGCCCAATTTAGTACACACCTTTTCTATACCTGGTAGTAGTGGTACAACCAAAGGAGTTGAATCTTGGTTTATGGTAGCCTGAGAGATGGGTACAACAAATGATAGGGGTGTTGCAAGTGAAGACATGATGACTTGTGTTAAGTTGGCAAAGGTGGCAGACCCCAAAGTTGATGGAATGGAAGAAGTTGGCAAGATAGAAGAAATGACAATGGGTGAAGTAATAGAAAAGGTAGGCACGGGGAGAGAAGGTGAAAGAATAGAAGAAATTAGAGGCAATGCAAAGGAAGTGGAGAGAGAAATAGAAGATATGGAAGGCAAGGACATTGTGGAAATGGAAGAAAATGAAGAGGCAGCAATAGAAGAAATGGCGCTGCTCAGGATGCTTGAGTTTATTGCCAATGGACAAGAGGCAGTTAAAACAACAATTGTTGGTGAAGGAACAACAAAGGCATCTTCCTGAACAACAGTTATAGGAGTAGCAAGAGGTGGAGTTTAAGTAGTAGGGGAAGATGCAGTAGTTGAGTCAACAGAAGAGAGGGTAGCAGCACTTACCACTGGGGTAGTAGGAGGTGGAGAAGCTACTGGCAGATTTGTGTTATCAGGAGTTGCAACAATGGAAGCCTCTATGGTTATGCCAGTGTTTTTCACTTTGGTATTATTTGTCTTTGAACCCTCTCCCAACCCACTTGGAATATCTCTCTTCTTTGATGCTCTTGTTCTGCTGGCAGGTGGCATGTCTTTCTTTTGTGCCTTTAGAGTAGTTGTTTTAGCCTTTTGTGCTTTGGCTTTCTCTTCCAAGGGTACATGATCTTCATTGTCGTATATCTTGGCAGGCCCTTGAGCTGGCTCTTCTTCATCTATTACCTCTACAGGTGCATCTTTTTCTCCTCTAAATTCTTTCTTAGACTTGGGCTTAGTGCATGTGAGCTATATCCCTTACCTTTCTGAAACATTAATCTGACCTCTTACCCAAGCCTTACTTAATCTGATTGGTTCTTTCATCACAACATCCAAGGAACTCTCTTCAATATTACCCCAATTAGGCAAGGGAATTGGCTAGTGGTACTGTGCCTCTCAAGCTCCTCTATGCATCACATTTTCATCATCTTCTAGTTGATCTAGGACTGCTATTATGTGGAACTTTCTTATGAATGCGAAGTATACTCTCGAGTGAGATCTCTTCATTACTTCATACTCATCCAAGCAATTGTCTCAAAAATCATCTATGTGCATCCTATGAAATATTTTCTTTCTCACAAACCTCTCCATTACCCTATTCAGACCAAAATGATTTCTTTTGGTGTGGTAATGGAGGTTGAGTAGCTGGAGCTCTATGTTAGAGTGTTCAGTAGCTCCTAAGGAAGCACATGCATAATTGTCCTTACCTAGTAGAATAGGAAATTGAACATTTGTTCTATGTAGATGTTTTATCTTTTCAACACAAGTTATCAGCTGCCTTGACAATTCCAAAAGAACTACCTTATCTGTGGGGTATCTAGGCAGTCTATAGGTTGCTCTAGTGAAACCTTGAACTCTCAAATAAGTGAACTTCTCAAACTATATATACCACCTTCCATACTTTGTGACTTCATTGATGGCCTCAGTGGATATCCTAAGAGTTATATTTTCTTGTAGCAATCTGGTTATATACATGGTGAAGGAATCATTTACTCATTTGAAGTGGATAAGGGATTGTGATAATGTTAGTTGTGTATAGCATTCATAGACCTTAATCTAATGTTCATCATTTCCCACTTCTCCCACCTTGGACAGTCTAGCATATTGATTCTTCCTTGCTAATGCATATACTACATAGGATGTCCATTTGAAGAATTATTTTTCTTTGAAGTTACTAAATGCTTCATGGATGTTATCACTCAGTATCTATGCCTAATGGAATTTGGTGTCTTCTAATATCTCCTCAATTATAAAGAACATCCACCCTTCAAAGGTTGATGCTATGGGCAATCCATATATTCTACCCAGCAAGGTTACTAGATCCCTTATCTCCTCATGGAAGTCACTCCTATACAGAACTTGAGGAAATTTAACTAGGACATACCTCTTACTCTTCACCCATTGGTCATTCATGTGCTTCCTGCATCCATCTACATCCTTCTTGTATGTGGCCTCTGATTTACCTTGTCTGGCATGGTCATCACTGATGCCATAGGATCCCAAAGATCTTAGCCAAGGATGGTGGACTTAAGTCTGCTAACACATCCCCATTGGTAGTTTGTATAGTTCTAGTCATTATATCATACCTATCTGCACAAGCAACTATCAACTTTGCGCATTGAGCTGATGTAGGGAAAGCAACAGTTTCTACAATCCCACTATCTTTCACTTTCTTGGCCCTTAGGGTAGGATTGGGTCCAAACACTTAGAGTCTAAAATCATCTAGGTCAATATGACGTAGGTCTGTGTCTCCTATATTCTTCCATCTAGTACAAATCTTTGTTTTAGGAGGGATACCTTTGAACTTGTACCTCATGGCTTGGGCTCTCGCAATCATTTAACCTGCATGATTGGACCTCATAAGTCTTGATGTATTGGAATGGTTTTCCTAACTCCTAAGTTTAAAATATGTGATTATTAGACCAACTTCTATATCACTAAGCCATGTTATGTTAAATGAGTCTAATATGCATTAACTAAGTTACCACTGCATGCCTATGAAACACACAAGTCTAAATTTTACCAGTTATTGCACATTATTACATGATCAAATGATGAAACAATGTTACCTTCTATGCTAAAACATGCAATAAATGCTCAAATGCTACAAAATCCTAATTAAAACATGTAAAACATCATGATTTCATAAATGTAGCTATTATTTCCTCTTAACAAACCTTTCAACATTTGAAATTTCTCTTAGAACACTCATTTTACTGGTTTTGTGCTGATTTGAGGGTCAACTAACCTACAGAAGACCAAGCGGGGATTTGGAGGTCAATTGACCTGGTAGGGAAATTGGGGTCATCCAACCCATTGGTTTACTGGCATTTGATTACTTCTACTATTGCCATGATTTGTAGGATTTCCATGGATAGCCGACTTGCAGAGGTTTTGGATGAGACTGACTTGGATAAGCAATGGAGGTCAGTTAGTCAAGTTTTCAATGCAAGTCAGTGCGGGTGAAATTCAATGACGAATGATTTCCTTATTCTCTATGTGGGTTTTGTTATTGCCTAATCTTGTGGGAATTTGGAAGATGACTGACTAAGTCAGTGAAGGGACATTTCAGCTCAAGCTCGGAGGAAGTGAATTTCAGTGCTTACCCGCTTTATCATATTTTGCAAGAGTTTTGAGTCTCACAGACTTGCATGGAAATTGGATGTGTTCGACCTAAGTCAAAAAAGCACCTTCTAATGCCAAGTCAAAACACTTTGTTTTGAGTGCCAAGCAAGTATTGGGGTTCATCAAGACTCTAAGGTTCATCTGACTAAGTCAGTTGGAGCAATATATAGCGCTAGGTTAGAAGACAAGGTTTTCAGCGCAAAGGGCATTTGGGATCTTGGCGGAGGTTTTCAAGGTCACCGACTGACTTAGATTGATTGCAAAGTTTAGGGGTCAGTCGGATGAATTTTGGTGCAAACACAAAGGGGTTGATTTTAAAACTTAGCAAATTTCTTTTAATGATTTACTTGTTTGTTCGTCAGTTTGATGTGTTGAAGTAAGATTTTCAATTGTGACTCGATGAACTCTATTTTGGGCTTCACATATGAGGGTTTTGGAAACACGTTTAATAGTCAACCTTCCCCACTCAATTTCAAACTAAGGTTTAACATTAATTAGACAAATCAAGAAGAAAACCCTAATTTCCATCCTCAAACTAAATTATTCATAGAAAAAGTACTTGCAAAGCAATTTGGAAGAATTGAATTTGGCAAGATATGCATTTTATTGAAACCGTAGCTGGCAAGTATAAACCTTGAATAGTTAAAAGGGACACTCACCTAGTTCCCAGAGATGAAATATGATGAAATGCTTAGGTGGTGATGCCCCCGTCTAAATTTTGAGGATGATTTGTAGCAAGTTACGTCTAAAATCCATCTTCAGAGCTCTTTTCAATTAACAACTAGATGCAAAATGAGCTAAAAAATGGACTAAAACACATTTTATTCCCCTCCTATTGATTGCCATAAATGTGAAAGATACATATCGTCACTTGGCGTGCGGCAGAAAATTTTAGGGTTTTGCGCGAAAAAGCTACCTGACTGACATTGTGGGATTTTAGCAGGCTACCGATTTGGTCGATTACATAGGGTTTTAATGCAAGGTTAGCGCAAGGATTTCTAGCGCTTTGTAGGGGTTTTGGGATCTTCAGACCTGCAAAGATTTTTCCAATCTCCAACTTAATCAGTGGATGGGCATTGTAGCGCGAAGTCGGATGCAGACAGTTTTAGCACTTGGTCTATGGATGGAGAAACTAGTGCAAAGGTCGGTTGGTCAGGAAAATCATGCTAAGTCAGAGGGAGTTGATTTTAATGTAAAGGTCAGATGGAGGGCTTTTTAGTGCAAAAGACATTCAGAGTTGATTTTGATGGAAGCAAACACTTGGATTTAGCAGATTTTTGAATGACCTACTGACATCAATTTTCTAACATGGCAAGAAATACAATTTGACTATTTTGACAACCTAGGAGGTGGAAAAACCTAATTGATACAACCAAAGTTTGTAAGAGGGAGTCCCTATTTTGCAAAATGGGGTGTGTGTGCAAGGCACAACAACACGTTCCAAGGCTGAGAAGGAATTTGATTTCAGTAGGGCAGCTAGGTGATGAAGGTTGCATAGTTTCTTTTACTAATAAAAATTGGAAGGTTATAAGAGGTGCTTTAATAGTGGAAAAAGGTGTGAAAGTAGGCACCTTATATCTTTATATAGTTAATACTGTTCCTTCTACTTTAGTTGTTAGAGAGAAAAATGAAATAGGTTTAGGAATAGTTGTTGCAGGTTTTGAGACAACACTGTGGCATAACAGACTTGGGAATATGAGTGAAAAAGTTATGAAGGTACTTCATTCTAAGAAAGTTTTACCAGGTCTAAAATGTATTAATATGGATTTATGTGAAAGTTGTGTATGGAAAAAAAAAGAGAGTTAGGTTTCACAAGGATGGGAAGCAAAAGAAAGATGAAAAGTTAGAGCTTGTGTATATAGATGTATGGGCACCAGCTCAGGTATCTTCTCTTGGTGGCTCTCGATATTATGATACATTCATAGACGATGCAACTAGGAAGGTTTGGATTTATTTACTTAGGCAAAAATATGATGTATTTGAAACATTTAAGAAATGGATAAGCTTGGTTGAGAATGAGATGAGTAAAAGATTAAAATGTCTCAGATCTGATAATGGTCGTGAGTATTGCAGCAAATAATTTGAGGATTATTGTTCCTTTAATGGAATTCGTAAGCAGAAAATGGTTCCAGGGATTCCATAGGAGAATGGAGTGGCTAAGCACATGAATAGGACAATAATGGAGCATGCAAGGAGCATGAGATTGCATGTTGGGATGCCTTTAAACATGTGGGTAGAGATTGTCAATACTATTATATATTTAATTAACAAAGGTCATTAAGTTCCTTTGGGTTGTGGTATTCCAGAGGAAGCATAGATAAGTAAGAAGGTGAATTATTCTTTTCTCAAAACCTTTGGATGTGAAGCATTTACACATGTAGATTCTGAAAATAGAACCAAGCTATATGCAAAATCAAAAAAGTGTATCTTCATTGGATATGGCATTGATGAATTTGGTTATAGGCTTTGGGATGTTGAAAATTTGAAAATTGTGAGAAGCAAGGATATTGTATTTAATGAGAAGGTGTTGTACAAAGATCAGTTGCAACAACATGAGAAGAAAGAAAAGGATTTTGTGGTGCTGGATGATACTCTAGATAATGATGTTCTAGTTGTTCCTCATGCTCCACAACAACAACAAGAAATACCACAAAATCTAGTGAATGTTAGATGGTCAACAAGGCTAAGTAGACCTCCTGAAAGGTTTTCTCCCTCTTTGTATTCTATTTTGTTAATAGATGCTGGTAAACCGGAAGGGTGTGATGAAGCTATGCAAGTGGATACAAAGGTTTAGTGGGAGCTTGCAATAAAAGAAGAAATGGACTCCTTGCTAAAAAATCAGACTTGGGAATTATTTAAGTTGCTTGCAGGTAAAAAGGTTTTACCAAACAAATGGGTTTATAGGTTGAAAGAGAAAGAGGTAAGAAAAGATTTAAAGCCAGGTTAGTTGTAAAAGGATTTGCATAGAAAAAAGGTATTGATTATGATGAGATTTTTTCTCTAGTTGTTAAGATGACTTCTCTTCATACTATTTTAAGCATTGTGGCTGCTGAATATTTACATTTGGAATAGCTAGATGTGAAAACTACCTTTCTCCATGGTGATTTGGAGGAGGAGATATATATGGAACAACCATAGGGATTTGTAGTCAAAGGTAAGGAGAAATTGGTGTGCAGATTGAAGAAGAGTTTATATGGCTTGAAACAAGTACCTCAGCAATTTGGTATTTAAAATTTGATAGTTTTATGGATGAGCAAGGCTATAGTCGGTGTAATTTTGACCATTGTGTTTATTTTAAGAGGTTGGATAATGATAGCTACATTATTTTATGTTTATATGTTGATGACATGCTTGTAGCAAGGTCTAACATGGATCACATAAGTGAGTTAAAACAATAGTTAGAAAATCATTTGCAGTGAAGGATTTTGGGGTAGCAAAACAAATCTTTGGTATGAAATTTGTAGAGATAGGAAGAACAAAAAATTGACTCTATCTCAGGATGATTATGTTGAAAAGGTGTTGTAGAGATTCCATATGGAGAATGCAAAAGCTATCATCACACCTTTGTCTTGTCATTTGAAATTGACTAAGGAGATGTATCCAAAGACATAAGAGGAGGAAGACAAAATGTCTAAGGTACCATATGCTTTAGATGCAGAAATCTTAATGTATGCCATGGTATGCATGAGACTAGATATTGCACATGCTGTAGGAGTCATAAGCAGGTATATGAGTACAATCTCATATTGGAGCATTGGAATGTGGTAAAATAGATTCTTAGATATTTGAGAGGTACATCCAATAAACATTTTTGTTTTGGGGGCTCTAATACTAATTTAGCAGGCTATGTGGACTCAGATTAGGTAGGGGACATTGATACCAGGAGGAGTACTATAGGTTATGTCTTTACTATAGGTGGGACAATAGTGAGTTGGATCTCCAAGTTACAAAAGGTGGTTGCTTTATCCTCCATGGAGGCAGAGTATGTAGCTGCTACAGAGGCAAGCAAGGAGATGATATTGCTACAATCTTTCATGGAAGAATTGGGCAAACAACAGGCTAATAGTTATTTGTTTACTAACAGCCAGAGTACCATACATCTTGCAAAGAATTCTGCCTTACATTCAAAGACTAAACACATACATCTAAGGTATCACTTCATTCGGTCAGTGTGGGATGATGGACAGTTATGTCTAGAAAAGATACATACAGATGAAAATCCAGCGGATATGTTTATAAAGGTAGTGATAAGGGAGAAGTTGATCTCCTCTTCAGCTTCGATTGGTCTTCAAGATTGAAAATAATAAAATCAGAACAACAGGGTCCATGGTGTTTATTTATAGTGGGAGCTACAGGGTCAGTGGTGTTATGATCAGTCTCCAAGTGGGAGATGATATGGTGCGGAATCTAATTAGTCTCCAAGTGGGAGATTGTTGTTATATGGAGCCTAATATGACTTGGATGTCAAACTTTCCCCAGTTTTGTCGATGCATTTTGCCCCAAATTAATTTAATGGGGGAATCAGGGGTTACGAGTTTTTTTTCTATTGGCCAACATAAAAAACCCTATTTTTGTAATTGACATAAGTCTTTATAAAAACAACTAAGGGTTAGGGTTTTCATTGATATTGTATTGTAGCATTTGCAGCAGTATTGAGTTGTAAGGATTGTTGGTTGTAATCAGTTTCAATTTGTTGGATAATAATATTGGACTCTCTATTGGTGGATGTAGCCTTGGGTGAACCATGTTAAAAATTATCTCTCATTGTTATTATTTCTATGTATTTTCCATTCCTCTATTTAATCTTTATTTGCATTTAATTGATATCTTTTGCATGCAATTCCTAACATTGACCTAGTGACAACTCTCAGGGTCAAGTGTACATTCGGTATGGATGTGTTTGTTTATTTGTATTTTATTTCATGCCTCTAAGAATATTTGTTTTAGCTCTAGCTAAGTCTAAAGTGTAGAGGAGTATACCCACTCCTGCTAGTTGGCCAAAATCCCCCTTAACCTATAGACAAACCTCTTTCAGTCACTTTGATGACACCCCTAGCCTAGGTGAGTTTTCAAATTTGGGTTGTAGCTATTTTGGGTCCCAATAGATTGGCATCATTTCTAGGGATAGTGATCCTTTTGTTTAGATTTGAAGACCCCTATTTGCAGCCATTGTTGGGTGTAGTTTGTTGTTGTGTGTAAGTATAGTAGCTCGTCAACCTATGCCAACATTTTGGCACCGTTGCTGGGGACATCTTATTGTGAGGTTGAGAAGAATCTGAAGACTCTGCTGGTTGAAGAACCCATCTTTATTTTGAAGCCTTCAAGATCAATCACACTTCAAGGGATTTCCTCATTCAGTGAGGTGGCGACTCTACCATCAAAGAAAATAAAGTGTTGTTGCTATGTGCATGTGTCAAAGAGAGTACATCTAGCTAAGGTACATGTTTTTCTTGCAGCCTTAGTCATGGTTTCTTTCTTAGTAAAGGAACATGTTATTTGTTATCCTTTTTCCTACACAAGTGGTTTGTAGTTAGTTATGGCCAATTTTTATGAACATGGATACCCTAAGTAGGATCCTTCCTATGCATCTTCTTATGTTGTAGACCCTAGGAATTATATGGCTTTTGACCATCCAGACAATGCATTTTCTAATCATAGACCTACTAGCTCTACAAATCTAGACTTTTTTGAACCCTTGCATGATAGAAATGAGTCCACTAGGTTGCAGTATGAAATTGGAAAAGAAAATAAGTTGCTTGAGTCTTTTATGTAGCAAGAAAAGAATTAGAAAGATAAATCAGGATACATCAATTTAGGCTATAGTCCAATCCCCCTCCTACTATTCCCAGTTGCTCTTTCCCTTAGCCTCCCCCTATTGCAAATGAAAATACATACAAATAATTGGACCTGTCATGGGTCAATTATGAACAACAATCCATGCCTAAAAAGATGTATTCTCAGATGCCTTTATTTGATGGGTGTGAGGTTTTTCATGGGAAGGGACACATTGAGGCATTTTTAGACTTCATGGACAAATTTCAATTTGAAGATGAAGATATGTGGATGAGATTTTTTGTTAGATCTCTATGTGGAGTAGCATGGAAGTGATTGGTTAGTTTCCTTGACCAGCCATTTGCTTCCTGGGAGCAATTGGTGGCTGCATTTGTAGACTATGTAAGTAGTCTAGACCCTATATTTCTTATCCAAGAACTAGAAGATATTAGAAGGCATTAAGGAGAGTCTAGAATGGAGCTCAGCCATAGATTTGTGATGGCCCTATCTCACATCCCAAAAAATTTCAGATTTGATCCTCCTATTTGTATTGACATGTATTTGAGAGCTTATGATGTTACCTTAAGCTCATGTTCTATACAAGAGGAATTCAATCTAGTGGGTATGAAATAGACATACACGTTCATTGATCATGTTGACAAAGTCAAGCAGGATATGATTGCAAAATCTCTATCCTAAAATACAGAGGTAGCTGATAATGAACAAGCTATTGTAAACAACAAGGATGTGGGTGTTTCATGTGATACAGACACAATATCAAGTGATGATTATGTATGTAGAAGGGTAGAGGATGATGCTAGTGCAATATATGACAGAAATTCATATGAAAATAGTAATGACTACACCTACCTTCAATTGGATCAGTCATCGGTAGATGATGAAGATGAGAAAATCAATGATGATTTCCAATCTATTGAAGATAGCTATGACCCTATTGCTTGTTGTAGTATTGTAGACCACCTAGAAGGTATGTATGCAAATAAGAAATTGAATGATTTAGCTCATGTACTTAATTATATAGTGCATACATGCATTGATGAAGAAAATAATGATGAAGAGATGAGTATAAGGCATAATGTCCTTTATCAAGAGTGTGTAGGCCCATCAAGTAATAAAATTCATGATTATCATTGGTGCATGGATAATATTCTTTTTGAAGATGACTTAGAGCTCAATGAATTTGAGTTGTCAGCTTTGGAGGTGGAGAGTTTTATGTTGCATGACTCGGTTACTTGTGGACACCAAGTGGATAGGGAGGGATGTGTACAAAATGATATTGAGGGTGAACAAGAGACTGGTCTCTTATTTAATGTATTACCCTTATTTATCCTTGATGATGACATTTAGGCTATTAACACTTGTTTGCATAAGGAGGATGTGGATTGTGTTTTAGCTGGACATCATGAAAGCACTACTACAACTACAATTGATTTTGAGGTAACTGTTTCCCACAATTAAGACTATGTCACATGATTTTATAGAGCTTTGCTTGGGGCAATTATCTCTTATTGATGTGGATCATTTTGAGAGCATATTTTCGAGCTCATTGGTTGGGCCAGATAACCTTTGAGGTTGGGTGTTCTTGCGCAGGCCAAAATTCTAATCTACAATGTGAAGAGGAGAAAATCATTAGTGATTTTCTTAGCAGAAATTTTTACACAACAATGTGTGTCAAGGAATTCAAAACATGGAGGCAAATTGAATATTTGAGTCTTCACTTGAAGTGCCTCAAATTTCTGATTAATATGCTAATGGTGCAGATTTAAATCTGAATCATGCAGTTGATTTAGTCATGGAGGAATGTATTAGCATTTGTAGTGCAGTTGGGCCATGAGAATTTGAATAGTCATATGACATAACCCAACTTGAGACCACCCTTGGGTTGGATGATTATTAGCTTGGTATTTTTCTTCAGGATGATATTTATGCAGACCTAGAAATTCATCATACTAACATGAAACTTGAAGGTGAGTAATTCTATGTGATCCAGCATGATGATGAGTCATATTATCTATGACTATCTTGCCTTGGTGAAATTTTTTTCCATATTTAGCATGATTATATGAATGTCTATATTTTGTAAGTGCATACATGCAAAATGTTTTTATTGCTGATATTAGGTGATCAGTGCAGCAAATGATTGACGGAGATTAGCTCCTTTAATAGGCTTGTCTTTGATAGAGACAAGTAGCTTCACCATTTTTTGTAAGGGTGGCCTGCAGTGTCCTAAAATTTTGGCTGCAGCCTTTTGACTGTATGTTGTTTTATAAATATGTTGTGTTTTGTCCCTTCATGTGTTTTGTGTTTTGGTCTACCTAGAGATATTTTGTGGTTCTCAATGTTCCATACAAGTTTTCCACACATCCTCAACTAGAGCCAGTGTTGGTGCCCAAAAATACCAAGTCCAAAAATGCCCCAAAAAAACCCATAAAATCCTTCAATTTTCCATATTTGCCTTTGAATTCAAAACCCCTCATTTAAATCCATTTTGAGATAGTTTTTTAGGGGTTTCATGCTAAAATATGCTAAGTAAAGTATTTACCCTTGTGTTGGTTTTCTTCCTTAGAAAAATATGACTCATTTGGGTGCTTTATCAAAAAATTAGTGAATTTGTGAATTGGCAAACTAGCTAATGATGCTAGTATGTGCAGTTGGTGTTGTCATTGATGTCAACAAGCTTGTGTTGTTATTGGTTTCAACTGCATAAGTAAGAAGTGGTGCAAGAGTATGAGTAGTTGGTGTTGAGTAGATATTGTCTTTGATGTTGAAGAAGTGTTGAAGATGTTAAGAATATGTTTCTATTCATGGGTTTCCAAGTTCTTTTGAGAAAATTTGATTTATAAAGGAAATAGTGTGTTGAAGTGGCATTTTGGCTTATAGAGTAGTGTTTTGGTTTTGCTCCGCATTTCCTCTATGTTGAAGATCTATCTTTGCAGTTTGGATATGTTGTTAAGAGATGTTATACTCTAAAGTTGATGTTTTGGTTTGTTGTTCAGAGGAAGTTGTGTTCCCTAGTGTGTGGACTATGTTTCTAAGTTTTACAGAGGTGTCTAGGAAAAATTATTTTGCTTCACATTTCTCCACAAATTTGTTTCTAGCTTTGTGGTTCTAGATTCAAGCTTATAATGCTTATATATTGCTTTAGTTCAAGGTGTTCATGGTTTGGTGCTCTGGAAGTTGATTTCTAGAGATACAGTGCATGACAAAGATAGTTAAGTATACTAGATAAATAGGATAAGGCTGTGCGGCAGGTGAAAGTTTTTGTGGAGGAATTTGTTGGATTTTAGGATGGTTTAGGATGTTCATGGAATATTCTAGATCAAATTAAAGCTTGGTATGTGGTTTGCAAAGCTGTATTTTATGTTGAGGAAGTGTGTACTTAAAATTTCATTGTGTTAACATAGGTTTGGCTGACCTTGGGTGTTTACACTAATTACAGAGTTGCTTTGGTGATTTTGAAAGCATGTAGTGGTGTGCTTGAATGAATTTAGGTCTGAGCTAAGATTTGTTGTGGTCTACCTTCATTCCTTTCCACCGCAAGAATGTTTAGGTCTAGACCTAATTTGAATTTTCTAAGGTGATTTTTTGACCTTGGAGAATGTTGTCAAGGTTGAAGATAGTATAAATAAGTATCAAGGGATTGTGATCAAGGGTGTACATGATGAATTTGATGTGAATAATAGTGTGGTTTAATGTGTGGTGTAGTACAAGATTTCATGTGTTAGATCATTGGATGCAGTGAGTAGAAGGTGTCTACAATTCTTTAGTATGACTGTGAACCTGTGTTGATGGTGTTGCGGTGGAATTCTCTTTTGCATTGAGATAGTTTTCTCCTTGTAACAATCTTCTATATCTTCTTCAATATTCTGGTAGTGAGTCTCTTCTTTTGGGTAGTGAGCCCTTTGGCAGTGAGCCTTCTAGTAGTGAGCCTATTGTTTTTTAGTGTTGATATTACTTTATATTGTGAGCTAATCCTCACTGTGGTTTTTCCCTTCTTGGGTTTTCCACATAAATCTGGTGTTCTCTTATGTTTGATGTATAGTTGATTCAATTTCTATTATTTGGTTTCATGCTTAATCATCATAACAGTTTAAGGTTTAGTTGAATTCATGTGAATCTAAATGTGTTTGAGGATTTTGGAATTATAAGATACAAATTATTCACCTCCCTCTCAATTGTCTTGTGTATTCAACAATTGGTATCAAAGCTAGGTTCCTTGGAAGAAATCTTAACTTCTTGAGGTAGATTAGGGATGGTGCATAAGAAGGATGTTCCTTTGTTTGATGTAACAAATTATGTATTCTAGAAAATAATGATGGAAGGTTATCTAATTTCTCTTATATATGAGATTTGGAAGGCTATTGAGATTGAATACACTATTCTAGAAAATGGTCCAAGTACTGCAAATGAGATCAAGGCCTACAAAACCAATGGTAAAGTAAGGTATGATCTTTTAAGAGGTCTGACTAATTCAAAAAATTGGTGAAAGTTATGAATCATAAAACTGCTAATGAAATCTGGAAAAAGTTAAAGAGTATTTATGAAGGAGATGATAAGGTTGTTATCAACAATGTATCTACCCAAATGCTAAGCTATCAACTTAGCTACCTTTTGACACATGGGAACACTCCTAGGCCTATGGGTTGCCTAAAACTTGGAGTGAACCTCCAGAGTGAGTTGGTTCTCTTGGTAACTTCACCTAATCTAAATGACTTTCTGAGGAAAGGGTTAAGAAGATAGCTAAAAAATGAAAGCTTAAAACCTAATGATATTTCACCAAAATTTGAACTTATCCCAATGATCTCACTCACAAATAGCTTCTCAAGACAATAAATTTCACAATCTCACATGTGCATACAATGCAAAATTGATTTGCATGAAGGTTTAAAATCAAACACAACATGCAACTTGCATCATATGAACTTTTTGCACCCACACTTGCAATAATAGGACATAAAAAGGATCCAAAAGATAGAATTACAATGATAACATCTAACTATTATTGCAAAATGAGACAAGAATTGAGATAGGAATGCTCTGTTGTTTCTATTGAACTTAAAGGAGTATATCAAACTGAGAATTTGAGTACAAAAGGTGTTTACAAAACTCTCTACAAGTGAACAAGAGAGGAAGAAACAATATTCTGAACTGAGAAAAACTAAGTTTTTTCTCCTGTATATGCCTCCAAAAATCTCCCAAGGAAAAGCTGAGAAATCTTCCTAAAATAGCCATCCTTTTTCCATTTTCAAGCTCCACTGAAAAGCTACCAGAAAAAGCACAGAAATACCTCCAAATTGAAGACAAAGCTGCCAAAATGCTATCCCAAGTGGTCCCACCAAAATCTCCTCAAAATTAGGCTTTACCTGATCAATCAAAGCCTCCTTTTTGCCCATATCTTCTCAATTTCTCCCAAAAGAAATCAAATCCAAAAAAAAGAAGAATCGCCTTATATCTACTTTCTTTAACTGCATTAAAATAGAAATTATTTAAAAGCAATTTATAAAACATTGCTTTAAAAATATTTTACAATATTTGCAGTTTAATTTTATCGATTTGGCTTGATATGATTCTATGCAAAAATAATACAAGGCTTATATGTTTCATCTCACCAAGTATAATACATTTCCATTTGGGCATTTGATTTTCTATAAAAATCATAAAAAGTTTGAAGGCATACTGAATGTTTTGGAAAAATGAAAGGCCCCTAGGGTCTGTCCTCCATTTGGTTCAAAATATCCTAGGGCATATTAGGCATATTTGGTCTTTACAAATAGTTTTTTTGGTAAGTTCCTCACCTTTTAAAGCTCATTTCTTTGTTACATTTTGTAGAAAATAATAGAGATATTGTTGCTATTTCTATAGTAAGAAAATATTTTTTTAATCCTAAGCATCAGTCATATACATCTCTGTGTGTTTTCTTCATGAAAGACCGTGGCCAAACTTATATTTCTGGGCATTTTTTGTGTTTACATAAGCTCAAAAGCTTTCTATTTCTTTAGTACACAAGATTCTCACTCAAAACTCCCAAGTGGGTTTAACCTACTATGAAGAAACTCTCTCCCCATTATAGGCCCACAACTCCACCTCACTATTTGAATCTCATTTCTTACATTTTGACTCTGCTACGGTTGTGGTTTTAATTCTATGTTTGATATTCTTCAAATTTTTGAGTGTTTATCAAACCCTCATGGGATCGAACCTTCTATCTTCTCTTGTATTTGTGATCTCTCTATACAAAACGATAAGGGTTTTGATGTTTTGTGAAGAAAACTACATTCTTGGCCATGGCTTAAGAACTCAATGTATATGGTATTTCTTTGTATTTTCTTAGTCCTGTATGAAGAAAACTCAATTTTGAAATTATTCCATGAAGGAAAAATGCAAAACTTACACTGTGATAATTTCTTGTTCATCATTGAGGCCGAGAACTTCATATATTGTTTCAAATGTACTTTATTATTTGATGTTTCATTTTTTAAAACAACAAGATATGTCTTTCTCTTTCTCTGTTGCTCCAAAAGTAGTCTGTGATGTTAACATACATGTCATTCTTTTTGCACCTTTTGTAGATGAACATGAACATTTAGACTTCATTCCTTTTACCATGATAAAGTGCATCTTTTATGTTGGCATTGGATATTATATTTCTTGATCAACACAAGATTGATGTCCTCTTCATGTGAGCACTTATAGGATGCATTATGTCATTGCCTTCACTTGTATTAATTCTTCATTTGTAAGGCTGCATAATGAGATAAGACTACTACTCCTGAGCACCTTAAATGCATACAAATTATATTGTAACAACATCATAATATTGACAATACCTTTACTTAGTTTCACACATTATTGAGTTGTCTTGAATGAACTAACTACTCATTTATGGTTCTCACTTCATCACACTTGAACTAATACTCATGAATGGGCAATGAGCTTGAAGCTCATGCACTTACTTAATGTAGCACTCCTTTAGCTAAATATTGTTCTATTTGAGCATTACTATCAATCCCCTCTTGAGATTCAGGGGCAGCATGATGGGCTCAACCCTTGTGGGAGCCTACTTTGCACCACATGTTGAAATGTCTTCAAACCAGCAACATAACTTCTTCTATACCTACACAGGAAACAAACATATTAGATTTAAAAATAGTGAAGCTCAATGCTCCTGTGATGTTTCATTTTTTCAGGTTCTCTTGTACATAGATGATTTGATTATCTGATTCAGTACATCATGAACAATGTATTATGTTTATGTCAATGAAGCACATGGATAAATCAAATCTAGAGCTCTAACATCTCTCTCTCCATCACTGCAGATTCATTCAAAGATCGGGAGCAAGGAGCTAGCTACAATGAAGATCAACTCAAGGCTTCAATAGATAAGCAATGATAGATATGCTTTGTCATGTCTACTTCATTTCTTTACTTTCTTTTTCAGATGCATAGTATATTCTTTCTGATGTATTGGTTTAGCTACTCCCATGGCTTGTGTGGGACATTTGATCTCTCTTGCTTTCATTTAATGTAATTCTTATTTAGTTTGGTATATCTCATTTGTAAAATGAATGAACATTGTACTATGAAATGAAATAACTCCTATCACTGATGAATCTTCTACAAAGCATTAAATGATACACTAGTTTTCTCTCTTGTGGCATAACAAAAGCGTGATAAAACTGAACCTTTTTCTTTTCAAGAACTCCAAACTATGCAAACTATCATAGCAAACAAATGTTAAACTTTTCATCTTAAAATGAACTTAATGAACTAGCTCTACCAATTTGAGCTATAGGTGAAAAATTAGTAACATTTCTCATGATTTCTGCTAAATGCTTGCCTGCTAATCATAGAGAACAATTGCCTTAACCATCCATTGGGCATGGAGTCAAACTCTGCTCATTCTTATACTCAAAAAACTAAAATTAAAAGTTAGCTACCAACTACTCCAAATAGCAACAGAAAATTGAACAAAACCAAACTGAAAGTAAACTAGAAGGCCCTGGTGGCCAGAAAATATGTGTAACAACACTTAGGGAACAAAAATAATTGAAACAAATGTGCCTAAAGCATTTATTAACTTAACAAACTACCCTACCCTAACCAAGCAACTATGAAAGCCTCAAACGAATCCATTTACTGTTTGGTTAAAGTAGCTACCCTTTCTCAACAAAGAACACTGACTTACATGCTTATGATCAATTGAAACTAGGTGAAGCACAAGAAGATACTCAATAAGCTTCTACAATGCTTCATAAAGAATGTAGACAAACTCACTCATCCTTTGAATATAACCAACCATACTGTTGGTTTGGGGTGAATGAATAAGTTGGATCTGTTGTCCTTTTACTGAAACCTTATCAAGTGTGCTTGGAATATCAATCCTAGAAAGATGCATGATTGGGCATTCCTTTGAGATGATAAACTAATAATTCTTCTTGCTGGATTCTCCTTTGAGAATTGTTTTTTCAATTGTAACCTCCTTGATCACTTGATCATTTTGATCACAAACCTTTGTCTTGAAAGGTGCTAGGTTATCAACAATGTTAGAGCAAAACTTTTCAATGGTAGTTGAGAATAAATCCTCTTGATGAACAATTTCATCATGCAATGTATGCTATAACTTATCTTCATAATGGCCTTCAAATCTCATACCTTCAAAATATATGATTTGTTGCTTGTCTCGCTCTACTTGAACAACCTTTTCTTGTGAATCAACCTCTTGACCTTCCAAAACATGATTGCCTTCACTTGATTCTTCCTAAATCTACACTTTGTCTAATTGATTTCCTTCATCTTGTTGCTCGAAACTAGGCATTGATGCTAGTTCAATCAAGCATTACTCATCTTCCAAAATCTCAATTTGTATATTTTCCTTGTTGTCCTCAAATTGATTAGCCTTATATTGTTCAAATGCAAAAGGCAAGATTTCAGAAACCTACTTTACCTTATCATCCTCATCATTTATTAGCTTGGGCTTTTGGTCGCTACAAGAATTTAGCAGAGTGGTAAGCTCTCTACAAGCCAAACAATCAGGATCTTGACAATCAAACATAGAGTTTTCTTGAAAAGGCTAATCATCTTCAACTAGTCCACTTGATTGCTCTTCAAGGCAAGCTACCGTAGTTTCATTCATGCTAACCTCTTCATTGTAGTACAAGGGGAGCTCTAAAAACAAACTACATGCTTCATCATCATGGATAATATGATCTAATTTAGTTTCACATTTATCTTGGTAGTTAGTCCTATATTCATGTGAAACAAGCCTACTAGATTCTGAAAAAAAAACTCTCTTTGCTCTTCTAGCTGAATTGAGGCCTCAATCTCATCCTTGTCTTTATGAACTAGCAGTACATCATTTTTTGCAATATCTTCTGGCTGTCCCAAATTAGCTGGTAAGTTGGGTACCTACATGCTATCTTCATCATCACCAACAAAAGTAGGCAGCTGATCAACCAAAGAAATTGAATCCTCTTCCTTATCTAGTTTATTCTCCATCAGAACTTGGACAATTTCTCTCCGCAATTGGAGACTTTCGCCTTCCAATCTCTATATCCTTCTTTCATTCATCTTATAAACATCATTAGAAAATTTTTCAAAGGAATCAAAATGCAAAGGATTTAGTGTCAAGCCTGAATCAACTTCCTCTACACATGCATTATCCTCATATTCAGCTGGGGATACAACACAAACAACAGCAACCTCTTGTTTCACATTTGGTTTGTCTAATTTGGCAACATAAAAAGGCTTGCAAGAACCTTCAACTATTGGAATGAAACTTAGAATTTTGATTGGTTTGGGCTCTGCAACCTTTTTCTCTTATTCACCACACCAACTTGGAATCTTGATTCGTTTAGATTTTACTACCTTTTCTTCTTCTTGATTTTGGATCAGTATGGGAGGGGTAGCTTTAACAAGGTTTGGTATTTTATAACTAGGATACTTAGTCCAAGAAGGCTGCTATGGTTGTTCAAAACTTTTATGACTTGGCTTAGGCTCTTGATATAACTAAAACTGAGGGTTAATGGACTGGTTTTGAATGCAAACAGGCTCCTGAGCAAAATTAGAACCTCTAAAAATAGGAATCTGAAGACTTTGAGAAGTTTCTTGAGTTTCTTGGAGGAAAAAAGGCTCTTCAAGTGGCTGGTTTTGAAGCATAACAAATTCAAGCTATGCCAACTTAGGCTCCTACAATGGTAAAGGATCTCTAAAACTAGGAATCTTGACCTTAGGAGGGTTAAGAGGCTCACTTTTCAAAAAAACTTGGAATTTCATACGTACTAATCTCATCCTAAAGGGATTGAACTGGAATGAAAGGAGTTGTTTGGGCTATGTACCTTTATGTTTCTAACCCTTTCTCATAGAGATAGGCTTGATAATCCATTTCTTCCTATTGTTGATTATACTCATGATGCCTCTTAATCTCCTCTACCTGCTTTGTGAAGTCATGCATGAAGTCCAACAACATACCCTTTATGCTTACAATCTCCTCCTTTTCATGCTCTTGGAGCTGGCTTTTAGTATATGAAGGCTAAGATGGAGGCTGAGTAGGGATGGGTGGGAGGTAAGCATGTTGAGCATGATTCTCCTCAAATTGCTCAAATTAGACTTCAAGAAGTAGATGGATGGCATTAAGAGGGGGCAAGAGATCAATTTTCAGCTGGAAGAATGTTCTTATTAGGCTTATCCCCATGGACAAGAAGGTTTGGCTCATCAAGCCCAACTTCATAGGCAAGAATTGAGATAGGAATGTTCTGTTGCTTCTATTAAATTGAAAGGAGTATATCAAATTGAGAATTTGAGTACAAAAGTTGTTTACAAAATTCTCTGTAGGTGAACAAGAGAGGAAGAAACAATATTTTAAACTGAGAAAAAACTAAGTTTTTTCTCCTATATATACCTCCAAAAATCTCCCAAGGAAAACCTGAGAAATCTTCCTAAAATAGCCATCATTTTTCCATTTTCGAGCTCCATTGAAAAGCTACCAAAAAAAAACACTAAAATGCCTCCAAACTGAAGAGAAAAGCTACCAAAATGCTATCCGAAGTGGTCCCACCAAAATATCCTCAAAGTTAGGTTTTACCTAATCAATCAAAGCCTCCCTTTTGCCCATATCTTCTCAATTTTGCCCAAAAGAAAGAAAATCCAAAAAAAAGAAGAATCTCCTTATATCTACTTGCTTTAACTGCATTAAAATAGCAATTATTTATAATCAATTTATAAAACATTACGTTAAATAATGCTTTAAAATATTTGTAGTTTAATCTTACTGATTTGGCTTGATATGATTCTTTACAAAAATAATACAAGGATTAGATGTTTCATCTCACCAAGTATAATACATTTCCATTTGGGTATTTGATTTTCTATAAAAATCATAAATAAGTTTGAAGACATACTGAATGTTTTGGAAAAATGAAAGGACCCTAGGGTCTTTCCTCCATTTGGTTCAAAATATTATAAGGCATATTAGATGTTGACTTACCCTTCAAATGTGGCAAAGGAACCCTAAGGCACAAAGCCTAGACAATGAAACATGCAAAGGGGACAAATGGTATCCCCGACGGTATTAGTTGAGGTAATGTTTTTTAATTCAATGTGATAAAAATATCACAATCGAATTAGGGCATAATGGAACCCTAAAACAAAATATTCTAACCCTATCATTTCAGACTCATTTGGCATTTTGACTTTTGATGAAATGGCTCTGCTAAGCTGCTGCCATGGAGAGTTAGGGTTTCAAGCTCAAACTTGACCCACTTCTTGCTATTCCTGAGAGGTTTTTATGAAGATTTTTACAGAGGTAAGCTCTTCTAGAACATATCTGAACAATATTCTCCATTTCAAACACAAATTTCTGGCTTAAAGCTGTGACCATCACAAAACTTCTAATGTATTTTGTTTTTGTATCTCTGTCTGCATACGAGGCCGCCATGAACTTTCTGGTTTGAGTTTTCAAAAACAAGCTATATACAATCTTTACAAATAGTTTTTCTAGGTAAGTTCCTCACCTTTTAAAGCTCATTTCTTTGTTCCATTTTGTAGAAAACAATAGAGATATTGTTGTTGTTTCTGTAGCAAGAAAATATTTGTTTAATCCTGAGCATCAGTCATATACATTTTTGTGTGTTTTCTTCATGAAAAGCTGTGGCCAAGCTTATATTTCTAAGCATTTTCTATATTTACATAAGCTTGAAAGCTTTCTATTTCTTTAGTACACAAGTTTCTCACTCAAAACCCCCAAGTGGGTTTAACCTACTATGAAAAACCTCTCTCCATTATAGGCCCACGGCTCCACCTCACAGTTTGAATCTCATTTCTTACATTTTGACTCTGCTACAACTATGTTTTTAATTCAGTGTTTGATATTCTTCACATTTCTAAGTGTTTATCAAACCCTCATGGGCTCGAACCCTCTATCTTCACATGTATTTGTGATCTCTCTATACAAATCGATAAGGGTTTTGATGTTTTGTGAAGAAAACTGCATTATTGGTTGTATATGGTATTTCTTTGCATTTTCTTAGTCATGAATGAAGAAAGCTCAATTTTAAACTTATTCCATGAAGGAAAAATGCAAAACTTACACTGTGATAATTTTGTGTTCATCATTCAGGTTGAGGACTTCATATGCTGTTTCAAATGTACTTTATTATTTGATGTTTCATTTTTCAAAACAACATATGTCTTTATCTTTCTCTACTACTCCAAATGCATTTTGTTATGTTAACATACATTTCATTCTTTTTGCACCTCTTGTAGATGAACATGAACATTGAGACTTCATTCCTTTTACCATGATAAAGTGCATCTTTTATGTTGGCATTGGATATTATATTCCTTGATCAGCACAAGATTGTTGTCCTCTTTATGTGAACACTTACAGGCTACATTCTATCATTGCCTTCACTTGTATTAATTCCTCATCTGTAAGGCTACATAATGAGATAAGACTATTGCTCTGAAGCACCTTAAATGCATACAAATGATATTGTAACATCAAATAGATGTAACAACATCATAATATTGACAATGCCTTTACTCAGTTTCACACATTATTGAGTTGTCTTGAATGAGCTCACTGCTCATTGATGGTTCTCACTTCATCACACTTGAACTGATAGTCATGAATGGGCAATGAGCTTGAAACTCATGCACTTACTTAATGTAGCACTCCTTTAGCTTAATATTGTTCTATTTGAGAATTACTATCAATCCCCTCTTAAGATTCAGGAGCAACATGTTGGGCTCAACCCTTGTGGGAGCCCACATTGCACCACATGCTGAAATGTCTTCAAACCAGCAACATAACTTCTTCTATACCTACCTAGGAAATAGACATATTAGATAAAAAATAGCGAAGCTCAATGCTCCTGTGATGTTTCATTTTTTCAAGTTCTCTTACACATAGATGATTTGATTATCTGATTCAGTACATCATGAATAATGTATTCTGTTTCTATTGATGAAGCACATGGACGATTCAAATTCGGAGCTCTAACATCTCTTTCTCCATCACTGCAAATTCATTCAAAGACTAGGAGCAAGGAGCTAGCTGCAGTGAAGATCAACTTGAGGCTTCAATAGATAGGCAATGATAGATATGATTTGTGTTGTGCCTTGCACACACACCCTATTTAAAAAAATAAGGACCCCCTTTCTTCAAATTTGGTCTAGAGTGTCAAGTGAGTTTTTTCATCTCCTAGGTAGTCAAGTGGTCAACAAGTGTGCTTTTTGCCATGTTAGAAGTTTGAAATTGAAAAATCACTCCAAAATCTGCTAAGTCAAGATCTTTGTAGTTCTCTCAGTAGGTCTAACACTCCTTTTGCGCTAAATCCAGTCCAAACCAACCTTTGCACTAAATTTGCCTCCAACTGACCTTTACGCTATAAACCTTCATCACTGACTTTGGCACTATTTTTCCTCCCATCTAGCTTTGTGCCACTTTTCTCTTGCAAGGATGTTTGCACTAATTTTTAATGTCTCTGACTTGCACTACATTGCTTGTCATTCAAGTAAGTCAGAGGCTACTAAAATCCTTGCTGGTCTGAGGAACTTGAAACCCCCACAAAAGGCATTCAATTTGACCAATGACTTCGGCACTAAAAATGCTACCCACCAACTAGGTCCGTCACACCGTGAAGCCCTGCCAAGTTAGAAGAGCCTGAAAGTTGCGCAAACCCTAAAACTCTGCTAAATATTCTGATTGACACTACGAACACCCTACATTTATGGCAATCAATTAGGAGGGATAAAAGGGGAATTTCATCATTTCAAAGCTCATTTCACTTTTTATAGACTATTTTGAGAGCTTTTGACGACTATCTTGAGCAATTTCCTTGCATAGCCCGCAGCTTTGACCTGACGACCTCCTACGCACCTGCAAGCTTCAACTTTTCCCACCCATGTAGGCCAAGTAGGAGCTCAATTTTCACTTAGGGTTTTTCCTTCTGTTAGGGTTTTCATTGCATTACTTTTCAAGAACACACATGAATAAAAGGATTAAAAGTACGTGAACTAGGGTTTCATGTTGAAACATCTATTCTATGCATAAACCCTAGTTGTAGTGTTGATCACCATAGGCAAAATAAAGGAACTCATTAAAATTAGCAAATTTTGAACACATTAAATCTAACTTCAAGTTGGTTAAATGAATTAAGTTTGCATTGATGGCATGTTCGACTGACTCCCAGAACTTTGATCCATGTAGTTAGTCAGCGACCACGAAAATCCATGCCAAATCTTTAAACAAGTTAGCACTAAAAATCTCCTGCTCCGACTCCACATTGTTCTTTGATTTAACTGATGTAGTTGGTGGAATCCAAAAGCCCCACAAAGTATCATAAACTATTTTGTGCCAAAATTACCTTGTGCCAACTTTGCACTAAAAGACCCTATCTTTGACTTTTGGTCTGAGGACTAAGAAACCCGCCGGTCGGCAACAACTAAAACCTTTGCTAATAACGAAAGATTGATTTTGTGCCAAGACTAAATTCACCTGACTTTGCACTAAAATATGCTATCACCAACTTGGTCGGTAGACTTTAAAACTCATGCAAGGTCTGAAAAGACCTAATCCTACGCAAAAGTAGTGAAAACTATCTTGATGGTCTTGCACTAAGTTTTCAACTGACGGATTAAATGAACAGCTTGAAGTTGGTACCCTCTAAAATCCATGCAAGTTGATGGATAATGAAAGCCACACAAAATGTTGAAAATGCATAAACACTGAAAGATAGTTGGTTGGATGGACCCAATTTCCCCACTAAGGTTGGTTGACCTCAAAAGTAGTGCTTTCCTGTCTATAGGTTGGTTGACCTCAAAAGTAGTGCTTTCCTGTCTATAGGTTGGTTGACCATGAATTCAGTGTAAATTGAGCAAAATGATTGTTTTCAAGGAATTTTCAAAAGGAGAAGTGTCTGATACAATGTGATAATGATTGCAAATGACAAATGATGATGTTTTACATGTTTTAAATGGGATTTTTGTAGTTTTCAAATGTTTATTACATGCATTAATACTAAATTGTTTAAAGTTAGATTATAAAATGGGTGTAATGGTGGCAAATATTAGATTTATATTCTTTTAAAGCGCATGTCAGTAACTTAGTGGATCCATTATACATTCATTGGTTGAGAGTCTAGTGATCCACTTGATAGTCATAAAACTTAATCTTAGGAGTTAGTGAAAATCTTATAAGCTATCAAGCTTATAAGGTCTAGTCCTGCAGGTTAGATGATTGCACGAGCTCAAATCATGAGGTACGAATTCAAAGGCATCCCTCCAGAGACAAAGATTCATATTAGATGGAGTGATGTAGGAGATACAAATCTAGGTCACATAGACCTAGATGACTTCAGACTAAGAACCTTTGGCCCAAATCCAACACCTCAGGCAAAGAAAGTAAAAGATAGTGGGATTCCACAAGTTGCCACCATCCCTAGACATCCATTCAGTGTGCTGAACTCATAGTCACTTGTGCAGATAGATATGATATTATGACCAGAACAATCCAAACCATCAATGGAGACATCTTAGCTGACTTGAGTCCACCCTCCTTGGCTGAAACTTTTGACCTCCCATCGCACACAGTAATGACCATGCCAAATAAGGCAGAATCAGAGGCCACATACAATAAGGATGAAAGTGGATGTAGAAAACATATTAATGAAAATTGGGAAAAGAGCAGAAGGTCTTCCATGAGAAAATTCCCTCAAGTATTGTACAGAAGTGACTTTCATGATGAAATAGGGGATTTGGTAACTATTCTGAGTAGAATTTATGGATTGCCTGTAGCATCAACTTTTGAAGGGTGGATGTTTGTCATAGTTGAAGAGATACTGAAAGGAACTAAGTTCCACTAGTATAGATTCTCAGTGATAGCATTCATGAAGCATTCAACAACTTCAAAGGGAAAAGGTTCTTTAGGTGGACATCCTATGTTGTCTATGCATTAGCAAGAAGAAATCATTATGTTGGATTGTCTAAAATAGGAGAAGTTGGAAATGACGAGCAAACCCAAGTCAAAGTATATGAATGTTAACCACAGATCACATCATCTCAATGTCTAATGCATTTTAAAAGGGTGAACGATGCTTTCACAATGTATATAGCAAGATTGTTGCAAGGTAACACAGCCTTGAGGATTTCCACAGAAGCTATGAATGAAGTAACCAAATATGGGAGGTGGTACATTCAATTTGAGAAGTTCACATATCTAAGGGTACAAGGTTTCACTGGGATAGCTTATAGACTCCCTAGATATCCTGATGATAAGACATTGCTCTTGGAATTATCTAGGCAATTGATCCCTTGTGCTAAAAAACTCAAGCACTTGCATAGAACCAATGTACAATTACCCATCCAGTTTGGCAAAGGGAATTATGCATGTCCTTCATTGGCATCAGTTGAACATTCAGATAAAGAAATTCAACTTCTCAACCTCCACTACTACAATGTTAGGAATCACTTTGATCCAAATAAAGTGATGGAGAAGTTTGTTAGCAAAAATTTGTTCCACAAGATGCATATAGAAGACTTTTGGGCCAACTGTATGGATGATTATGAAGTCATGAATAAATCCCACTCAAGGTTATCTTTGGCTATTATAAGGAAATTTCATGTCATTGTGGTACCAGACCAATTGGAGGATGATGAGAATGTCATGGTCAGAGGAACTTGGGAGGCTCAATACTGCCAACCAATCCCTTTGCCTAATTGGGACAATGCTGAAAAGAGTTCTCTTGATATCATAATGAAAGAGCTTATTAGACTAAGCAAGGCATGGGTGAGAGGTCAGGTGTTGCCTTGGAAAGACAAGGGGTGCAATTCCCATATACTGCACTAGAATCAGATAAAGAATCTAGAGGGGAAGAGGATGAACCAATAAACATAACAAATGAGGCAGAGCCAGTTCAAAAGCAAAAAAGTGATAGTGAAGAGCATGTACCATTAGCAGAGAAGGCTAAGGCACAAAAGAATAAGAATTTTTTTGTAAATCCACCTAAGAAAGATCAACCTCCTTCTGCTAGGACATGAGCTTCGAAGAAAAGGGATGCACCTAGTAGCTCTAGAGAGGGTTCTAAGACCAACAAAGTTAAGGTGAAGAATGTTAGTAAGGATGTGGAAACTACTGCTACAACTCATGATGATACAAGTTTGCAAACCTCCCCATCTCCCTTTGCTCCAGATGTGAATACAGTTGTTCTCTCCTCAACAATTGCTATTGCTGCATCTACTTCTATCGCTTCTGCTACTATATCCCCTTCTATTGCTTCTGTTGCTACACCTATGACCTTGGCTACCATTGTTCAGGAAACTATCTCTATTGCCACTTCACCTTCTACTACTATGTCAACTGTTTCTTGCTCATTGGAAGTATCTTCTAGCACCCTTAGCAGTCCCATTTCCTCTGTTGTTGCCACCTCATGTTCCTCTACACTACCACACCTTTACCTTACACCTTTTGCACTCCATTATCTACCTCCATAGCATTTCCTCCCATTTCTACAATCCTTTGACCTTCTCTTCCTCTACCCTCACTGTCTATTTCTTCACCCATCATCATTTCCTCTATACTACCAACCTCTTCCATCTCACCAACGTTGGGATCTGCCATGCTTGCTAACTTAACACAAATGAGCTTGCCTTCAGTTGCACTGCCCATATCCTCTACCATTACTATCTCTCATATGCCTAAAGATCAAAATTCAACCCCTTTGGCTATGCCACTTCTACCAGGAATTAACAAGGTATGTGCAGAATTGGGTTTACAAGAGCTAGAAATAGAAACATTCCCTGAATCAGATAAATATGTATTTGCTGAGGCAAGTAATGAAATCCCAAATGAATCCTTAGCTGAAGCAGTTAGTGTTGAAGTGATTGATGTATCTGACAGTTCTCCAGAGAAGGGTCAAATAGAAGAAGTCTTCAAATCATCTAAGGAGAATATAATGGTAAATTGGAAAAACTTGGCTGATGAAGGAGATATGGATTTGAATAAAGATAAAAGGTCAGAGCAAGAGCAAGGGTCACTTAAAGACCCTACAAAAACTGACAGTGAGAATATCATTGAACTAAGTAAACCCTCTTCTTCAGCACCTGAGTGGCTGCAAAGTAGAGTAGCATACCCTGAGCCACAGGTAGAAATAATGCATTTAGATTTGAGCACAATCTTATCACAGGCTCAAAGGCCTAGGAAACAAAAGAAAGAAAAGGTACAATCAAGAATCTATCAGAATGAGACAGGATCCAGGATTGTTAAAATAGATATCCCACCAGCCAACCAAAGTAGAGAACAATTCAAAGTTGAGGACTACGCTATCTCAACAGTTGATCTGGGACCAACCACCCGTGCTCAAAGAGTTGATGAGTTTAAGGGGTCTGTCACCTCAATCCTAGAGCAGTTGGATAAAGATGAGTTATCAAAGAAAGAATTGAAACAACAGAATGAGGAACTCCAGACTTGCCTTCAGTTCTTGATTAAACTAGTTGTTGCTGGTGGGGATATAAGGACAATGCCTACCTTCCTATCCACATATGAAATGGCAAAGATCAGTGAGGTAAGAACCATGTCACAAGGTACCCAGAAGTGGTTAATCAGAGTATTTGAAAAAGGATGTGAAACCATTGATGCTGCTGGCCAAGCACATAAGAAATTAGTTGAGCTTCATGAAAAGTGGAAGGATCTATGGGAGGTGTAGACACCAAAAATTGGACTGCTCTGCAAACCAATTTCTCATACCTCTACACTAATCCACTCTCCCAATCTGCATATCCCTGGTGATCAATTAATTCACCTAATTAATCCATTTAACCTTACAACCCTATCCTATCAATTAAATGAATATTGCTAATATTTATTTAGATGATTTATCCATTTCCCTAATCCCTGTTAATTAGATAAATCCTATTTATCTGATTAACCTAGGCTTAAGTTAATTAAGATAACACTTAATTAACCCTGCTTACCTCATCATCCACTAAACTAAATTTAAAATTCAGTTGTCTCCCACTATCCTCCACTCACTAAATTTAAAATTCAGTTGTCTCCCACTATCCTCAACTCACTAAATATAAAATTCAGTTGTCCCCCATTATCCTCCACTCTTCTCAAAGATAAATTATTAATTCATCCACTATCCTCCACTCTTCCCAAAATGTGAATTATTAATTCATCCACTAGGAATAAAAGATTCACTTTTATTCCTAGCCCTTGATCTCATCAACTGAATCCTCACCCTCCATCCTCATCTCCAAAATTCTATAAATTGGACCACTCTCTAAGCCATTTAGAGAGACCTCTTCATGCATCAGAACTCTGCCAAAATCATTTCACAATCCCCTTTTCATGCCACCATCATGTCCAAATCACTGTAAATCATCTCTCATTTCTATCTAGTCTCTCAAATCTATCATCTAATCCCTAATCATTCATCTACATTGTGTTGAAAAGCCTTGAGCAATCCACATCTACACACTAATCACGGGAAACATCTGAGGAGACTCTATCAGGTGCATCTCCTTCCCACATGGATTTGTGAGGTCTTCATGAAGGTATAATTGCGTTAGTTTGCATTTGATTAGTTTTAATCTTCATTTTGATTTCACTGATAATATGAGGAATGTGACTCTTTCAAAGAATATTATTCTTGCATGTTTCCCAGAGTCAAGAGCATCAGAGATTTGTCAGCGCAGACTCTAGTGGTTGAGAATATTCTAATTGGAGACAAGTTATCAAAGGCTATTGAGGGGTATCAACAACTGAAATTAAGAAAAAAAACCTTTGAGAACATAAAAGAAACCTATAAGCCGATAGATGAAGAAATTTAGTTACTAAATATATGACATTAATGATTCTTTAAGGGATTGCCTTGAAGAAGCTTACAATGACTATGCACCTTATGATGTTGAAAAATGCAAGATCAAATTGCATAAGGTCATTTTTGAGAATACTGAGCTAGATATGGAGGACAGATTGGATAAAGCTAGAGACCTCAAGGCTAAATTCAATGCATTCCACAAGGCAAGGGTAGAAATAGAGAAAATATATAGTAGGTTCAGCTGAGAGCTAGAGATGTTCGAATATCGGGTCAACCATCTAAAGAATTTGGATCCTTTGGAGATCAATCTAGCACTTGAAGCATGGCTCGACTACCACAACAAGCTAGCAGATGAAGACAAAATTAATTTGGATGAAGAATCTTGATGTATTTTGATTATTTTGAGATTTAATCCCATCACTAATGCAAATTGCTATATTTATAGCAACATGTGATGCTATTTTGTCTTTACTAGGCATTAAAAATGAGCTTTTCTATATATATATATATATTGAATTGGGTAGCTAAAATGTCTAGGTTCAATGTATCTGGGGGTTGTTTTTCATCTTTTTCATTGGAGACAAAATGTATTTTGGGATTTGATATGAGCTATTGCAAATGCATTTATTGATGTAATCTGGACCATCGGTGTTGAGTTAATCTCCACTGTTAGTTGAAAACTCAGTATGTTGTTTTCCTATATAAAGGGCTACCATTTCCACTATTTGTAAGAGAGAATTTGATGTCGAATTGTTGACATTCTGCATTTGAAGTAATACAAAGCAAGTTTCTATAGTTGTTTTGAGAATTTGTGTATTGTGTTCCTTATTTGGTTTTCATGGTTCACTTCTTGCTCTCCCATAATTAGTTAGTTGTGCTTTTATAATGTTCATGGTTTGCTGAAAGTATCTGATGAATACTCTAAGTCCATACTTTTAGTTATTTACTGATGGTAGATAGTTGTGGAAAGTTAGTCTGGGCTAATCATTTATGCTAAAGTTCAATTGCATTTCACAAGTTAAATTGTGTTGTTTATTGGGTATTTAACAAATGAATGTAATCTAAAAATCTTTCAATTTCCATTGAAGATAGCATCATTTTCTGCAGTGCTGTAACATCAATTTTTAGTTTGGTAACTCAGAAAACTACTTAAGTTTTAGGGTATTTGTCTACTTTAAGTAACCTGCACATTATGAATGTCACTTACGATTTCTCTAAAACCCTAACCTCTTTTGCATTTTCTTTGAAAACCATTGTTAGATTAGGATTTCGAACTGCATATTACATCATTTTATTAGTTGAAATCATATAGGGTTTATATGTGTCTTATGTTCCAACTTGAGGATCTGTAGATTGCATGTAAGACCCCTTGTAGGCACAACTAGAACATTCCAACTGAGAGATTCCAAGCAACTTAAGACCTAGCTTATTATCCTTGGAGTAGTCTTACCTAGGGTAGGATACTTTTCAAGAGAGGTATGAAACTAGTAATCACACCTGTGTTGCTGTGTACTAAAACACTCATGAACAGAATTGGTATTAGAAGGAGGGAAACGAAGAACTATTTCCCTCTACAAAATCAGCAAGTCTGTGGACTAGACAAAGACATACCAGATCCATCTCAGCTGGAGAAGAGTTGCTGTCTTTGATAGAATTCAGACGAACAAGAAGGGATCAAGGGATACCAAGGGGACCAAGAGCTCAGTCAGCCCCAAGGAACATAGCTACAACACCTTTCAATCCCCTAGTCATGGCCTTTTTTGTAGGAAATAACCAATCCCCATTTTAGTTCAATGATTACCATGACATGCCCAAAAACCCCAACAAGTTATGTTCCAAATTTAGGGTGAATGATCTAGACAGAACCGCAGATGAGCATATTAGAATCTTTGAAAGAAACATGTTTATGCTGCAAGTACAATACAAGGATGTGATATGCAGGTTGTTCCCTTATTTTTTGTAGGATGAAGCTTATTATTGGTTTTCTAACCTCCTTGCAGCATCCATAAACTCATGGTTGAACCTGAAGAACACATTTCTAGATTAGTTTTGAATGCCCACCACCCCAGCTGATCTTTACCAGTCTTTTGTGGAGATTCGTCGAGGTGAGGGTGAGATGATAAGTTCTTTTAACAATAGATTTCATAAAGATTTTAGTCATTTGCAAGATCCTTATGCCATAGGGCAAGCTACAGCCTTACCTATCTATTATGCAGCTTTGGACAAACTTACATCCATGTTCGCATAAAGAGCCAATCCAATTCCCACTACCTTAGCTCAAGCATACTCGACAACTGTCATTGTAAGTACTCAGCTGGGACAAACAGCCACTAGTTCACTAAATCATATTTGTCCTGTAGCCATGCCTAATCAAATACCTATGATTAATGAAGCCGTGGCCAACCATACCCTGGTGATGAATCCAATTCCTAACCTAGCTACAACACAAGCTTTAGTAGTCCATCCAGGAAACCCAGTAGCTGAAATGCCTCATGTACAAATGCCTTTCCTATAGTCTTTAGAGGCAGCTAAGGCTAAAGAAGATAGAGATGATATCAGAGAGTTAGTTGAGCAAATGAACAAGCTCACTATAGAAGTTACCCACATTAGAAATCAAAATGCGTACCTTTAGCAGAGAGGTCAAAGTCAGAACTCATTCCAAAATCAGAATCAGTTTCAAAGTCAAGGCCAGAATCAATACCAAAACCAAAATTTTCAGCAACGATCAAATTGGTCTTGGAACACAAGACCCAATAATGGAGGGGTACCATCATCCTTGAAGAATCAAAACAATGATACCAGAGCCCCTAGTCGTGTGATGTTAGTTGAGGCAGCTTTTTCTACTTGGTGTAGACTACATAATACGAATGCTCATTCTGAGCTAGATTGTCTAGAATTTTAGATAGCATCCAGTATCTTCCAGATGGAGATTCAAAACACTAAGACTCAGGAGAATCCACCAACGAGGTATGAAATTGTTCCTTCTCAAAGGTATGACACTTCTCTAGTACTTGATAGTTATACATTTCCATTTCAAGATGATAATCATCTTGAGGAAGAAGAGTCTGAAGACATCAATGCTTATCAACAATATAAAAAACCCCTTATAACTTGAGAAGTAGTAAACCTAAGGGCCCTTTTACCACCTCCATTCCCCCGAATAACTATCAAATTCCACCAGACCCAAAATCTTCTAATAATCTCAAACCCCCAAAAGTCACACATCAGCCAGTATATCAGGGAGCTGCTACTGAAAGTTCTCAATGGTCTGACATAGTAAAAATGGGGCAGTATGTTGTTGAAGAGCTTAAGAAGATGAAGGTTAGCCTTTCTATTTATGAACTGCTTAAAATACCCAAGGTTAGAACATATTTCTTCAAAGATATGGGTGCTGGTATCAAAATCGACTATATACAGAAAGAAACTATTACCAAGGATAACATTGATAAGGGGAAGGAAAGAGTGCATGTGACTGATGTGGAGCAAAAGATGACACTATAGAAGGATAAGAGGGATAGCCCCCCTTTCATCTTGACACTTAGGATATTTAACAAGAACGTTCACAACTATTTGGTAGACTCTAGTGCTTCCACTAATATAATGCCATTATCAGTCTATAAAACACTTGGTCTTACTCTGGCCAAGTCTTCTAGGAAGGTGACACAACTAGACAAGACTGAGGTGAATGTAGTAGGTGAGTTGAATAGGATCCATATGGAGGTAGCTTATGATCCAAGAGTACAGTAGTATATAGACATCCAAGTGGTAGATATCCTGAATCAGTATGGTATGCTCTTGAGTAGGGACTGGTCCAAAACTTTGAATGGTTACATGGCAACCAACTTTTCTCACATGTGGCTGCCATGGAAGGGATTGGTAAACTAGATACGTATTGAAAGAGAACCAAAGATGAAATATATGCTTACAGAGTACAACCACCCCAACGAGATTTTGTTTTCAGAAGTTGATTTGGGGGTTTATCTTCCTCCTGCCAATAAAACAGAGGAGATTCTTATGCTACACTACAATAGATTTCCTGACCCTCCACTTGTAGAAAGACCAGAAAGTATAGAAGCATATATTCAATCAAATTTAGGAAGTTCCTCAGAAGATGGACTAGGGATATTTGAAGGATTTCGTGATTTTGTAGCCAAGTTTGTAAGGGATCAAACTGCTATTGGAAAGCATATTTAGATGGAGGAGTTATTACTGCCAAATTGGTGCCGCATACATGATGCATCACATTCTGAGCTTACCTACCAACTTTGTCAAGAGGCAGTAGAACAAGTGCAGAGACAACTAAAAATTCCTATCATTTTGAAGGAGGCACCATTTGCTGGAAAGAAGGAAGAACTTGAGCCTCATCCTGACAAGAAAAAATTAGCAAAACAGGGTGAAAGCAGTAAAGATTTCCGCCTATGGACCTTAAGGTTTGATGGATCAAGATGTAGACAAGGATCCGGAGTAGGTGTTGAGTTAATTAGTCCTACTGGAAGCTCCTATCTATCATCACATAGGCTATAATTTCCATGCATGAACAACATAATTGAGTATGAGGCATTGGTGCAAGGATTGCTATTGGCACTCCAAAAGAAAGTCAGAGTCCTTCAGGTGTTTGGAGATTCAGAGTTAGTAGTGAAACAAGTAAGGAAGTAGTAGTCATGTAATGATAAAAGATTAAACAGGTATAGAAATAGAGTCTAGAATTTGATAGAATGCTTTGATGGCTTTAATATCCAGTTGATCCTGAGAAGACAGAATCATGTTGCAGATGCTCTAGCTCAAACAACAAGTACATTAGAACCAACATCCATGGCAGGATTAATGAATTTTTTTGTTGAATCCATTGCTACCCCATCAGTACCAGACAATGTCATGAATTTCCAAGTCTTTGAGGATGATAAGCACATAATTAACTTCCTTACTTCATCTGATGTTTTCACTGCTCAAATAATAGATGAAGAAGAGATGGAACCTTCCAAAATGGATTTAGGAGTACTAAATCTAAAAACAAATACAATTCCATGGGGAATGGTAGAGATGGAAAGGATGTTCGATTTAGACAACTTAGGAACCGAAAGGAAAGAAGGAGAATCTCCTAGAGGGCAGTGTGATCCATTCAATTTGGGAACATAAAAAGACATTAAGAATGTATTCATTGGGAAGGTTAGTACTGAAAAAGAGAAGACATGAATCATTCATGCATTAAGAGACTACCATGAGGTAATAGCATGGGGCTATGAAGACCTCAAGAGATATGACACGTCAATCATCACACACAGCATCCCATTGAAGCCAGGAGTCAATCCATTCAAATAAAGACAATGACCAATGAATGCCTTGTTAGAACCTCTAATTTTCAAAGAAGTACAAAAGTTATTATCAGTAAGAATAATATTCCCTATTAGATATTCTGCTTGGGTAGAAACCTGGTCCTAGTTCGAAATAAAAATGGCAAAATCAAACTTTGTGTTGACTTTCAAACTTAAATTGGGCATCTAAGAAGGATAATTACCTGCTTCCATCATTGGAAGAAGTATTATAGATTGTTAATGAATCATAGATGATGTCTTTCTTGGATGGATATTTAGGTTACAACTAGGTAATGGTTGACTACGAAGATAGATTGAAGACATCTTTCACATGTAAATGGGGCATTTATGCATTTATGCATATCATCGAATGCCATTTGGTCTAATAAATGTTGGTGCCACCTTTCAATGAGCGATGGACATTGCTTTCAAGGGACTAGTTGGAAAGTGTATTATTATCTACATGGATGACCTCACGGTGTTCTTAAAGAGGTGAGAAGATCATGTGGCAGATTTGAGGAAAGTATTGCAACGATGTAAAGACTATGGTATATCACTTAATCCAAAGAAGTGTATCTTTTGAGTGACTGAAGGGAATTTGCTGGGGCATGTGATATCTGAGTAGGGTATATCTATCGACCCAGACTGAATACAAGCAATACTCAAAATACCTCCCCCATCTAGTAATAAGGAACTCAAGTCATATTTCGGTAAGATTAACTTTGTACACAAGTTCATTACAAGTTTTGCTGAAATTGTTCAACCTCTTAATGCTATGTTGAAAAAGGATGCTAAAATGGATTGGACTCCCAAAGTTAAAGCTGTCTTTGCTAAAATTAAACAAGCCATTGTTAATGCACTTGTATTGGTAAGTCCAGATTATACTTTACCATTTTAGATTTAGTCATTTGCATCTGAGCACACATGTGTTGCAATGTTGACACAGAAAAGATCCGTTGATGATGAAAGACCCATCACCTTCATGAGTAATCCATAAAAAGATGCAGATTTAAGATATTCAAATGTGGAAAAGTAAGCCTGCGCATTGGTAAAGGTAGTTAAGAAGTTCCGTCACTATATCCTCTAAAGTCAGGTAATTGCCATAGTCCCAGATGCAATAGTTAAAGCACTATTGATGGAAAGTGAATTGGGAGAAAGAAGAGGAAAATGGGTCACCATCCTACAAGAGTTCAATATAGATATCCAGCCCATGAAATTGGTAAGAGGTCAAGCACTGACCAGAATGATGGATGAAGTAGGACCAGGTTTGGTATCTCAGCAGTACCTGTTAGAAGATGTTTCAAAGGATGAATGGTACAGAGATATCATATTTTATCAGCTCAATCAATACTGTCCACCATAGCTAAATTTTGTTCAAAGAAGAGCACTCAAACTTAAGAGTAGTAGTTATATGATAAAGGGATCATTTCTTTACAAGAAGAGTCACAAGGGGAGCTATCTGAGATGTCTGGATAGGTCAGAAGTGGACCAAGTGTTGACCAATTTGAATGAGAAATTTTGGACAGGTGATGGACAACTTAGTCAACTGCTAATCAGATTCTCTGTGCTAGATATTATTGGCCTACCTTGTTCAAAGATGCACATTCACATATAAGGACCTGTCATATCTGTCAGATCGCTACACATAGAGAGAGACATGCCGCCATGCCCTTGCAACTAGTGGTGGAGGTATGACCATTTTCTCAATGGGGCCTTGACTTTATCAGTATGATCAATCTGCCCTCCTCTATAGGCCACAGGTATATTCTAACCGCTACTGACTACTGCACCTGATGGTTTGAGGCAATGGCTTGTAAACAATGCACCACAGAGGTAGTTATCAAATTTGTTGACAAGCACATTGTCACCAGGTTTGGATGTCCTTTTTCTTTAGTCTGTGATAATGGTCCTACCTTTTCATCATTTCATTTTTCTAAACTAGGCATTTGATTATGGAATCACTCTCAAGTTCTCATCTAATTACTACCCACAAGGGAATGAGGTAGCTGGATCAACAAAAAAAATCTACTTGAAGTCATTAAGAAACTATTAAACAAAAACCCTCGTGACTGGCACACTCAGCTTAAATTTGCCTTATGGGCTGATAAAATTCAACACAAAGCTGGCTTGGGTACATTGTTCTATCATTTGGTCTATGGGATTGAGCCTATCTTTCCTATTCACTTGATGATTCCCATAATTGTAATTCATGCAAGACTATCTTGAAACTAATGACCAATTGTCTTCCCGATTAGCCGAGTTGCTACACCTTGAAGAGAAACATGACGCTTCCATAGAAAACTTTGCTAAACACTAGGGTGTAGTGAAATGATGGTTTGATAAGAGAGACAAAGTAAAAGCCTTCTACATTTCTAATTTGGTCTTGTATTGGGATAAAGCCCATGATAAGAAAGGAGAACATAGCAAGTTTGATAAACTTTGGTTGGGTCCATATCAGATCTATGAGATCCTTGGTGACAATACATATCGACTCAAGAGCCTTACTGGTGAGAAGCTCCCATTGCCCATCAATGGCCAATTCCTAAAACACTATTTCCAGGCTTGAGAGGTAGTCATGCCTCATCCTAGTGTACATAGTTAGGTTGTTTGCCCACTTTGGTTAGAATAGGTTACTGCTAGATTAGATTTACTTTCCTTAGTTGTTATATGTTTGCTTAGATTAGTTGTCCTTTTGGTTTTGCTTTTGCTCGCTGCACTTGCGCTTGTGCGGGGTCTTTATTTCTAGAATGTGGTGGTAGATATGTGGACCTGTAAATGCTTCTTGGTTGGTAGATAATCTAAAGTCTTTCTTTGAGAAGCCAAGGTTTTGCAAGTCTCGCTATGGGTTCCACTGTTATGCTAAGGGGTATGATGTCTGTTCATGGAAAATGAGTCATTAGTTGGTATGCCTAAAGTATTTTCTAACCATATATCTCTCACACTTAAAATGATTCTGAAGTAGCTAAGCAAGTCTGAGTGATCTTGTGTTAAGTGAAAGGGTTGGATTCCCATTCTACCACATGCACTATTAATCTAGAAGAGAGGATAGGTGACACTAAGTGTTGCTAGCCTACATTGGGTAAAAATAAAAGGTGTTTTTCAACACCAAACCCATTATAGTGCATCAGAGAAGAGATTATCACTTGAAAATTCTCATAAAAGGTGTTGTCAGAAATAATTACCATAAAAAATCATTGCATCATAAATACTACTAGAAGAACCATTATTAAAGCTTATCATATCTCAACATTTGAGCACTTCTTGGTGGTAGAATGATCCCAACTTTATAGCTTACCACAAAGGATCTCAGATGAACTTAGTTGCTAAAGGATGGGAATGGATGCAATTACACACACTCAGGTTTTTAAGATGTGGATGGTTGCAATAGTTAGTGATCTTAGATTCTTTGATAGGATATCATACTTTCTTCATTTAATATGTGGGAAACACAAAGATTCTAGGTTCGAACTAAAAGTTTATCATCGAAATGCTTAGGAGCATTTTCCAGCAGAGTCTCCATTTGTTGTGCCTCACACACATGTCCCATTTGAAAAAATAGGGACCCCCTTTTTTCAAATTTGGTCTAGAGTGTCAAGTGATCTTTTTCATCTTCTAGGTAGTCAAATTGTCAACAAGTGCGCTTTTCACCATGTTAGAAGTTTGAAATTGAAAAATCACTCCAAAATATGCTAAGTGGACATCTTTGTATTTCTCCCAATAGGTCTGATAGTTCTTTTGTGCTAAATCTGGTCCTAACTGACCTTTGTGCTGAATTGCCCTCCAACCAACCTCTGCACTATAAACCTTCATCACTGACTTTGGTGCTATTTTTCCTCCCGTCCAACTTTGTGCTCAGAGGCTGCCAAAATCCCTGTCGGTCCTAGGAAATTGAAACCCCCACAAAAGGCATACAATTTGACCATCGACTTTAGCACTAAAAATGTTGCCCACCATCTAGGTCTGTCACACCATGAAGCCCCACCAAGTCATAAGAGCTTGAAAGTTGCGCAAACCCTAAAACTCTGCTAAATATTCTAACTGACACTATGAACACCCTACATTTATGGCGATCAATTAAGAGGGATAAAAGGGGAATTTTGTCATTTCAAAGCTCATTTTTCTTTTGAAAGACTATTTTGAGAGATTTTCACAATTGTCTCAAGTGATTTCCTTGTATAGCTTGTGGATTTGACCTGATGACCTCCTGCGTACCTACAAGCTTCAACTTTTCCCACCCACGTAGGCTAGGTAGGAGCTCAATTCTCACTTTAGGTTTTTCCTTCTGTTAGGGTTTTCATTGCATTTATTTTCAATAACACACATTAGTAAAAAGGATTAAAAGTATGCAAACTAGGGTTTCATGTTGAAACATCTATTATGTGCATAAACCCTAGTTTCAGACCTTCAAGGAAAACGTAGTGTTAATCACCATAGGCAAAATAAAGGAACTCATTAAACTTAGCAAACACATTGAATCTAACTTCAAGTTGGTTGAACTAATTGAGTTTATGCTGATGGCGTGTCTGACTGACTCCTAGAACTTTGATCCATCTAGTCGGTTGGTGGCCATAAAAATCTGTGCCAAAGCTTTAAACAAGTTAGAACTAAAAATCTCCTACTTTGACTCCACGATGTTCTTCGATTTAACTGATGTAGTCGGTGGGATCCAAAATCCTTGCAAAGTATCAGAAACTAATTTGCACCAAAATTACCTTGCACTAACTTTGCACTAAAAGACCCTATCTCTGACTTTTGGTCTGAGGACTAAGAAACCTGCCAGTTGGCAGCAACTAAAAACTCCGCTGACAATGAAAGATCGATTTTGTACCGAGACTAAATTCACCTGAGCTTGCGCTACAATATTCTATCACTAACTTTTTCGGTAGACTTTAAAACTCATGCAAGGTCTAACAAGACCTAATCTCATGAAAAAGTAGTGAAAACTATCCCGATGGTCTTGCGCTAAGTTTTCAACTGACGAACTAACGAATAGCTTGAAGTCGGTACCCTCTAAAATCCACACAAGTCAGTGGATCATGAAACCCATGCAAAATGTTGAAAAAACATAAACATTGAAAGACAATTGGCCAAATGGACCCGATTTCCCCACTGAGGTCGGTTGACCTCAAAAGTAGCGCTTTTCTATCTGTAGGTCGGTTGACCTGAATTTAGCACAAATTAAGCAAAATGACTGTTTTGAAGGAATTTTCAAAAGGATAAGTGTCTGATAAAATGTGAGAATGACTACAAATGACAAATGATGATGTTTTACATGTTTTAAATGGGGTTTTTGTAGATTTGAAATGTTTATTACATGCATTAATGCTAAATTATTTAAAGTTAGATTATAAAAATGGGTGTAATGGTAGTAAATGTCAGATTTCTATTCTTTTAAAGAGCATGTCAGTAAATTAGCAGATCCATTATAGATTCATTGGTTGAGAGTCTAGTGATCCACTTTGTTAGGGTTAGCCGACAGAAGATATCAATTAAATGCAAATAAAGAGTAAACAAAGAAATGGAAATACATAGAAATAATAATAGCGAGAGACAATTTTTAACGTGGTTCACCCAAACTCGGGCTACATCCACCAAATAGAGAGTCCAATATTATTATCCAGTAAATCAAACCGATTACAATCAGCAATCCCTACAACTCAATACCGCTGCAAAATGCTACAATATAATGTCAAAACCCTAACCCTTAGCCGCTTTTTATCAAGCTTTTTGTCGGTTACAAAATAGGGTTTTCTTATGTCGGTCAATGAAAAATTAACTCCCAGTGCATTATAAAATAATAAAAAACCGTGTGAGGTTTCGGGGGCATTGCCCCCGAGCCCCCACAGGGGCACTGCCCCTCGACCCCGCCCTGTATCGCGACAGGGAACGCGCCAGGGGCGCTACCCCTGGACCCCGCAAGGGGCGCTGCCCCTTGACCCCGTCTTGGGGGTGCTGCCCCCAAACCCCGACAAAGGGGCGCTGCCCCTTGACCCCATAGGAATTTGGGGGGAAACCGCGCTAATAAAAGTGGGGTAAATATATCCTCCGAGTCTGATTAGGCTCCATATAACAACAATCTCCCACTTGGAGATTGATCAGACTCCACACCATATCATCTCCCACTTGGAGACTGATCATAACACCACTGACCCTATAGCTCCCACTGGAAATAAGCACCCTGGACTCTGCTGTTCTATTTTTGTTGTGTTCAGTCTAGAAGACCAACTGAAGCTGAAGAGCAGCTCAGCTTCTCCCTTGTCACTGCCTTTGTAAACATATCTGCTGGATTGTCATCTGTATGTATCTTTGCCAGTTGTAACTGTCCATCATCCAAAACTGACCGAATGAAGTGATACCTCAACTGTATATGTTTGGTCTTTGAATGCAAGGTAGAATTCTTTGCAAGATGTATGGCACTCTGGCTGTCTGTAAACAAATAACTGTTAACCTGTTGTGTGCCCAATTCATTCATGAAAGATTGCAGCCATATCATCTCCTTGCTTGCCTCTGTTGCAGCTACATATTCTGCCTCTGTGGTGGATAAAGCAACCACCTTTTGCAACCTGGAAATCCAACTTACCGCTGTTCCACCTACAGTAAAGACATAACCTGTAGTACTCCGCCTGGTATCAATATCTCCTGCCAAATCTGAGTCTACATAACCTGCTAAATCAATATTAGAGCCCCCAAAACATAAGTGTTTATTAGATGTACCTCTCAAATACCTGAGAATCTATTTTACCGCATTCCAATGCTCTAATCCGGGATGACTCATATACCTGCTAACGACTCCTACAGCATGTGCAATATCTGGTCTCATGCATACCATGGCATACATTAAACTGCCTACAGCTAAAGCATATGGTACCTTGGACATTTTCTCTTCCTCCTCTTATGTCTTAGGACACATGTCCTTAGTCAATTTCAAATGACTAGGCAAAGGTGTGCTGACAGCTTTTGCATTCTCCATGTGGAATCTCTGCAACACCTTTTCAACATAAGCAACCTGAGATAGAGTCAATTTTCTGTTCAGCCTATCTCTGCAAATTTTCATACCAAGGATTTGTTTTGCTGCCCCCAAATCCTTCATATCAAATGATTGTGCCAACTGCTGTTTTAACTCTCTTATGTGATCCATGTTAGACCCAGCTACAAGCATGTCATCAACATATAAACATAAAATAATGTAGCTGTCATTATCTAACCTTTTAAAATAAACACAATGGTTAGAATTACACCTACTGTAGCCTTGCTCAGCCATAAAACTATCAAATTTCAAATACCATTGCCGAGGTGCTTGTTTCAGGCCATACAAGCTTTTCTTCAATCTGCACACTTGTTTCTCCTTACCTTTGACCTCAAATCCCTGTGGTTGTGCCATGTATATCTCCTCCTCCAAATCACCATGGAGAAAGGCAGTTTTCACATCTAGCTGTTCCAAATGCAAATCTTCAGCAGCCACAATACTTAAAACAGTACAAATAGAAGTCATCTTGACAACTGGAGAAAATATCTCATCAAAATCAATACCTTGTTTCTGTGCAAATCCTTTTACAACTAACCTGGCCTTAAATCGTTTCTTACCTCCATCTTCCTCTTTCAACCTGTAAACCCATTTGTTTGGTAAAGCCTTTTTACCTGCAGGTAACTGACATAATTCCCAAGTCTAATTTTTCAGCAAGGAGTCCATTTCTTCTTTCATTGCAAGCTCCCACTGAACCTGTGTATCCACCTGCATAGCTTCATCATACCCTTCGGGTTCACCAGCATCTATTAACAAAATAGAATACAAAGAGGGAGAAAACCTTTCAGGAGGTCTGCTGATCCTTGTTGACCGTCTAACAGTCACTCGAGTTTGTGGTATTTCTGGTTGCTGTTGCGGAGCATGAGGAACCACTGGAACATCACTATTTGGAGTATCATCCAGCACCACATAATCCTTTTCTTTCTTCTCATGCTGCTGCAACTGATCTTTGTACAACACCTTCTCATTGAATATAACATCCCTGCTTCTCACAATTTTCTGATTTTCAAAATCCCAAAGCCTATAACCAAATTCATCAATGCCATATCCAACGAAGGTACATTTTTTTGATTTCGCATCCAGCTTGGTTCTATTTTTAGAATCTATATGTGCAAATGCTTCACAGCTGAAGGTTTTCAGAAAAGAATAACTCATCTTCTTGCCTGTCCATGCTTCCTCTGGAATACCACAGCCTAAAGGAACTGAAGGACCTCTGTTAATTAAATATACAGCAGTGTTGACAGCCTCTGCCCACATGTTTAAAGGTAGCCCAGCATGCAATCTCATGGTCCTTGCACGCTCCATTATTGTCCTATTCATGCGTTCAGCCACTCCATTTTCCTGTGGAGTCCCTGGAACCATTTTCTGCTTGCGAATTCCATTAAGGGAACAATAATCTTCAAATTCTTTGCTGCAATACTCACCGCCATTATCAGATCTGAGACATTTTAATCTTTTTCCCGTCTCATTCTCAACCAAGCTTCTCCATTTTTAAATGTTTCAAATACATCAGATTTCTATCTAAGAAAATAAATCTAGACCTTCCTAGTTGCATCATCTATGAATGTAACATAATACCGAGAGCCACCAAGAGAAGATACCTGAGCTGGTCCCCATACATATGAATGCACAAGCTCCAACTTTTCATTTTTCTTTTGCTTCCCATCCTTAAGAAAACTGACTCTGTTTTGTTTTCCATACACACAACTTTCACAGAAATCCATATTAATACATTTCAGACCTGGTAAAACTTTCTTAGAATGAAGTACCTTCATACCTTTTTCACTCATATGCCCAAGTCTGTTATGCCACAGTGTTGTCTCAAAACTTGCAACAACTATTCCTAAACCTATTTCATTTTTCTCTCTAACAACTAAAGTAGAAGGAACAGTATTAACTGTATAAAGATATAAGGTGCCTACTTTCACACCTTTTTCCACTATTAAAGCACCTCTTATAACCTTCCAATTTTTATTAGTAAAAGAAACTGTGCAACCTTCATCACCTAGCTGCCCTACTGAAATCAAATTCCTTCTCAGCCTTGGAACGTGTTGTTGTACCTTGCACACACACCCCATTTTGCAAAATTTTGCCACTGTTGAAGAGAGTTATCTTGATATCATAATGAAAGAGCCTATTAGACTAAGCAAGGCATGGGTGAGAGGTTAGGTGGCTACCTTGGAAAGACAAGGGGTGCAACTCACATATACTACACCAGAATCAGATAAAAAATCTAGAGGGGAAGAGGATGAACCAATAAACATAACAGATGAGGCAAAGCCAGTTCAAAAGCATAAATTTGATAGTGAAGAGCATGTACCATTAGCGAAGAAGGCTAAGGCACAAAAGCATAAGAAATTTTTTGTAAAACCACCTAAGAAAGATCAGCCTCCTTTTGCTAGGACATGAGCTTCCAAGAAAAGGGATGCACTCAATAGCTCTTGAGAGGGTTCTAAGACCAAGAAAGTCAAGGTGAAGAATGTTAGTAAGGATGTGGAAACTGTTGTTACAATTCATGATTATACAAGTGTGCCAACCTCCCCATCTCCCTCTGCTCTAGATGTGAATATAGTTGTTCTCTCCTCAACAACTGTCATTGCTGCATCTACTTCTATTGCTTTTGTTGTTGCATCCCCTTCCATTGCTTCCGCTGCTACACCTATGACCTTGGCTACCATTGTTTAGGAAACTATCTCTACTGCCACTTCACCTTCTACTACTGTGTCAACTATTTCTTGCTCATTGGCATTATCTTCTAGCACCCCTAGTGGTCCCATTTCTTCTATTATTGCCACCTCATGTTCCTCTACCACTACCACACTTTTATCTTCCACCTCTTCCACTCCATTATCTACCTCCATTACATTGCCTCCCATTTCTACAATCCTTTCACCTTCTCTTCCTCTACCATCACTATCTATTTCTTTGCCCATCATCATTTCCTCTGTCATGTGAACCTCTTCTATCTCACCAACTTTGAGGTCTGCCATATTGATAACTAAGAGGGGGGGTGAATCAGTTATCCTAATTATTTATGCTTTCTGAACTTTCTTAATAATCAATGCAACATTAATTCAATTAAGCAAACACAACCATGAAATGGAAATACACATGACACAATATTTTTGACGTGGAAACCCTGTTAAGGGAAAAAACCACGGGGTGATTAACCCAAGATTGTATTCTCTGTTAGAAGAATGGAAATACAAAATGACACTTGCCAATTAGGGCTCACTGCTCAAGCACACTACTCACAAGAGGCTCACTACCTATAGGAGACACACTATCTACAAGAAAGGAAGATAACTCAATGTTTGAACTGATGAGAAGCATCCACACATGCTGAGGTTCAGTTCCAGTTAAGCTCAGTAAACTGATATGCTGCACTTCATTCTTACTCTCTCTTGATGCAGCTGTACTGTCACATTTCGGACCTCTTCTACTATCTTCACTTTGCTCTTCTGCTTTTCTTTGCACTACATAATACACTGCATATATATTCACATCTAAATCAATCCTGTATATATATCCGCACAAGTGATTTCATCACCTTTCAAGTCAGCATCCAGAACAGTTAATAATTTCCTCAAACTCTGATCTGTTGGCTGAATCCTTACACACCAAGTAATACGGATCAAGCATATACTTGTAGAAGTCATCAATCATGTTAGCCAAACATAAATTATGCCTTAAGAACCTTTTCCATCATTAGTAACACATCCAGAATAATGTTTGATGTTCTGCTAGTCAGTTCTTCCTCTGTTCACACTGTCACTTGGGAACCCAACACTCAAGCATTCATATCTCTTTATCCTTTCCACACCGGAGGCTCAAACCTTGGAATCTATCATTTAAGATACTCCTCTTGACTTCCCCAAATTTGTACTTCACTGAGATACTTCTACTGAGAGATCCGGACATGTCTGTCAAACCTTACTGACTGCTCTGTTCCTGCTTACCGGACCTTAACACTTCTTCAATCTGACTTCTAGTGAGGACCTATCATGTCTTGTTGATGTGTGGGATAACCTTTGTTGCCATCAATGACAACAATCATTAAGCTCCAATGTGTCTCTTGCCAACAATCTCCCCCTTTGGCATTGATGGCAACACTTAGTCAAAAATGACTAAGTGTTATACTATACTCCCCCTTAGCTGATGCTCTGTCTTTGTGTACATTTTCTGGAGCTCCCCCTTAGCTGGCTATAATATTTTTCACTTCTCCTCACTCCCCCTTTGACATCAATGGAAAAGGGTAGGGTCCGCATACCAAAACTTTCAAAATTTCAACTATACTTAGCCGCATAAGTATATACATATGGCATACTTACATATAATGAAGTATGTCTGCAAAAGTTGTCTTTAATTGAATAAATTTTGTGGCCCAACTTTGTTTCATTCTATCCAAAATTGATATATGACCACTCAATAGGAATGCAAATGCATCTGCCCTTTTTAGATCTGTCGGATCATTTGTCTGGGCTGTGATCTGGGCTTCATTTATGGCCTCATGCATGGCCTCCAACTTAGGGACAATTATCCCTCTGAGCTCACTCAACCTACTGATTCTATTTTTCTTCTCTTTGTCAAGATTCTTAATTTCATTCAAAACTACAACCGTTTGACATTCTTGATTTATTATGGATGTAGTAAGTGGATCAAAATTTTGAGAAAGTTTTATCAGTTTATCCTCCTATTCTTTCATTTTCTTCTCAACCTCCACTATTGTTTTAGACCAGGATATACAAAATTTGTATACATCACCTCCATCCTTAAAGGCATTTTCTAAACTTTTTATCCCAATACCCATCACTCTTTTGTCATTTGATATTATCCCTTGTAGCTCTGAGAATCTCTTATCCAAAAATTCTTTCCTGACCTTCTCCTCAACTGATTTCTCTAGAGAATCAAAATATTTGCTAGCACTATTGACTAGAGTTTTGAGATTACCGGATGAGGAGGCTATGGGATCCTTCTAAAAAGATGGCATGATCTTTTCCAACACTCTGAATGCTACCTCTATAAGCTCATAGTCTTCCATGTGAGATTTCAGTAGTTTCTCTTTGACCTTGGCATTTGCAAATGAAGCGATCTTCATTGTTTGTACTGGAGATAGAGAGTCAAAATCTAATGGCCCTTTTAGTAATTTTGGTTCATCCATCTCATTAGTTTCTTTTGTCAAGAAGTCCTTGATAGATTCTATAGTGTCTCTTGCTGGAGACAGATTCTTTTTCTCTTCTGCAGTGTCACTTATGTTCTTTTCAGCTTGACTTCCTTCTTTACTTTTCACCTCTTTTTCTTTCTCCTTTATTATTTCTTCTTCTTTAGATCCGGAGTCTGTTCATGGGCCACCTCTTCCAGAGCAGAGGATTCCAAGTCCTTAGTTCTTTCTGCATTGGTATTCATTACCTCTTCTATCATTTTCTTAGTAGACTCTTCTGCAACACTTGTAGTCGAGGGATCAGTACCCAAGTCCTCTATAATTGGAATGTTGAATCTTTTGAATGCATTATGGAGGATCTCTTCTATTTATTTTGCAACTTTGTCAGTCTCTCTAAGCATAAGTTGATTCATCCTTACTTTGCTCCTAAACTCATCCTTACAATCTTTGAAGATCATATTCATTTTCTTGGGATCGATTGAAGGATATAGCTGAATTGCTATCTGTTCCCAAATTTCTAGATCTTTGGCTTGGGCATTGTTCTTTCTTATTTCAAGTTCCTTCTCCAAGCTCTTGGGGATCAGAGATATAATTTCAATAAATGCTTTATTGTAGATATTTAGGTACCTGACTGTGGCATCTTGCAATATCTTTTGATCTGCTTCACCATAATCATCATAGAACTCAACCATTGGCCGAAGATTTCCATCCACTGTGACTAATTTGATTATGTCATCAATGAGAAGAGTGGGTTTTTCAACATAATCCTCTATCTTTTCTTCTTCCTCTTGATTGGTAGAGGTTTCACCGGATGTTTTCTTCCTTTTCTTCATTTTCTTGATTTTTTCATCAGATTCAATCTCCTCTTCATCCCTTTGACTAGCATAAGCCCTTGTGGCTTTTGTCTTTGTTCTTTTCTCTCCTCTGCCGAATGATTGTGCTTCTAGTTTTGAAGGCCTTGAGCTTTTGGCAGGGGTAGGTGCAGATCTCTTTGATGATCTAGTCCGGGTGGAAGATTTTGCCGGAACACTTTCCTCATTTTTCTTTTCTGCCTTCTTCTTTTCTTCCTCACCCCTTTCCATCTTTTCCCTATTGGCATCAAGTGCCTCCTTTGAGATGCCAAAGCCTTTGGCAACATCTTCAACTTCTTTTCTCACCTTTCTTTTGATCTCTGGTTGTCTGAGTTACACATGAATCTTTACACTTAGCTCCTCAAAGGTTCCAAACCTTTTTGCCTTCGGATCTTTTAGCTAACTTAGCATGTGATCAACATGCAACTCAACAATTTTCTCATCAACTTCATACCCCATCAGCATGATCCATACTATTCTTGGTTCTACTGCCTCCATAAGGCACTGATTAGTTTCTACCATGAAGCAAATAGTATCCTTATACTTTTCAACTAGAGCTTTTGAGATTCTTTCTCTTGCTTGCATCATACTCTAAAAGTTCTTGAAATAACCCCAGAGTGCTGTATTCTATGCCTTAACATCACCAAGTCCATGCAGATAATCCCTGATTTGTATGGCAACCAGTCTATCATTTTGCCATATCCAGCCACTAGATCTAGGTAATTCATTCATAAAATAGAAAAACAAACAGAGTATCAAGCCACCGTATTTGAAGGAGTTCTTTTTGAACTTTTTTAATAATCATAGATGCAAACTTGACATCCAGATCAGTGATATCCTCAATTGTCATTGCCCTCTTATCAAACTTTGATCCGGTAGCCTCAGTCACCATTTGATTTTTGACAGATTTTAGAACAGGTATCCCACCGAATGAGTGCAATCTGGTAACTACCCTAATGGCATCTTTTGTGAGCTTGAATGGTCTATTCAACCATATGAAGTTATCATGTATTCTGCTTAATACATACCGGACCCAATCATCTTCTGCAAAATAGGGGAAGTGAATGCACTGTGCAAAATGCTTGTCCTGGATAGCTTTATACTGAGGTTTGAGCTCAAAAGAGTCATCTATCAGGTGTTTGTGATAGATATCAACTAGTTTGGATTCCCCAAGTTCTTCAATGGTTGCATGAACATATGCCCTAACATCTTCTATGTGTAAAACCCCATACGGAATGCTTGAAAATGCACCTAGGGGATCAAATTCTAGGGATTTATATGGATGCTTTCTAAATTTAGGGCGCGGCCTATCAGAGATCTTTACAACATTTGGTGTGTCCATCTTAAAAGGATTTAGAAATGGATTTCAAAAGTGGAAAATACCTCTTAAGCTTTTAGGGTTCCCAGAATGAGCTAAAAAGATCGCCAATTGACTTGAATTCTACGATTGATCCTTGTGAGAGATGAAGGAGACTTGTTTGCGAAGCTCTTTTCCTCTTCTACTCAAATGTGAATGTGCAAATGATGAGAAAATGAGCCCTTATACTTCTGTACAAACCCTAATTCTTCATTGCAATAAATATGCAACTTAAGTTGTTCTGGTTGCTCTATTTTCTTTACTCTGAAATATGTATCTTTCCAGATCATAGTGATATACTTAGAGTTGTCCTCGGTGATTTCCTACAGGATTTTTTACCTTCCTCAATCATTTGATTTATCCGTAGATCAAAATGTCTCAATTTTATAATCATACCAGACCAAACTTGTGAAGAACCTATTTTTACTGGAAGACTATTTTACCGGATCAATTCTGGAAATATTAGACTCTTCAAATCTTTTGCAGATGTCTCAAATATTCAGCATACCTTATTTAGATGTTTCTCTAGGAACCCTTTAATCCGTAACTCATCTTGTGCCAGTTCCGGCACCAATTGACTGGCTGGGGGAACAAGGTTTTCTTTGTGTCTCCCCCTGAGCCAGAGCTCACTTTTTAATTTCTGGAAGGAATATCAGCACTAGAGTCTGGTGCGGATCCATCCCCTATATTCTCTGTACTTTTCTTCACCCAAATCTTGTTCATCTCACTTTGAACTTCATCCGCATTCACCTTTTGTTTTCCCTTATCTTGATTCTGATTATGATATACTAGACCTTAACACTTCTTCAATCTGACTTTTGGTGAGGACCTATCATGTCTTGCTGATGTGTGGGATAACCTTTGTTGCCATCAATGACAACAATCATGAAGCTCCAATGTGTCTCTTTCCAACATGCCATGCTTGCTAACTTAACACAAATGAGCTTCCCTTTAGTTACACTGCCCATATCCTCTACCATTCATATCTCTTAGATGCCTAAGGATCAAAATTTAACCCCTTTGGCTTTGTCACTTCTACCAGGAATTGACAAGGTATGTGCAGAATTGGGTTTACAAGAGCCAGAAATAGAAACATTGCCTGAATCAGATAAAGACGTATTTGTCGAGGCAAGTTATGAAATCCCAAATGAACCCTTGGCTAAAGAAGTTAGTGTTGAAGTGATTGATGTATCCGATGGTCCGTCAGAGAAGGGTCAAACATAAGAAGTCTTTAAATTAGCTTAGGAGAATATAATGGTAAATTGGAAAAACCTAGTGGATGAAGGAGATAAGGATTTGAATAAAGATAAAGGGTCAGAGCAAGAGCAAGGGTCACTTGAAGAGCCTACCAAAATTGATAGTGAGAATATCACTAAACTAAGTAAGCCCTCTTCTTCAGCACCTGAGTGGCTACAAAACAGAGTAGCATACCCCAAGCCATAGGTAGAAATAATGTAATTAGATTTGAGCACAATGTTATCACAGGCTCAAAAGCCTAGGAAACAAAAGAAAGCAAAGGTACAATCAAGAATCTATAAGGATGAGACAGGATCTAGGATTGCTGAAAAAGATGTCCCACTAGCCAACCTAAGTAGAGAACAAGTTAGAGCCGAGGACTACATTATCACAATAGTTGATCTAGGACCAACCACCCATGCTCAAAGAGTTAATGAGTTTAAGGGGTCTGTCACCTCAATCTTGGAGTAGTTGGATAAAGATGAGTTATCAAAGAAAGATTTGAAACAACAGAACAAGGAACAGACTTGCCTTCAGTTCTTGATCAAACCAGTTGATGCTGGTGGGGATATAGGAACAGTGCCTACCTTCCTATCCACAAATGAAATGGCAAAGCTCAGCAGGTAAGAACCATGTCACAAGGTACTCATAAGTGGTTAATTAGAGTATGTGAAAAAGAATGTGAAACCATTGACGCTGCTGCCCAAGCACATAAGAAATTAGTTGAGCTTCATGAAAAGTTGAAGAATCTGCAGGACAAATGTGACTCTTTCAAAGAATATTATTCTCACATGTTTCTTAGAGTCAAGAGCATCAGAGATTTGCTGGCACAGACTGTAGTGGTTGAGAATATTATAACTGGAGACAAGTTATCAAAGGCTATTGAGTGGTATCAACAACTGAAATTGAGAAAAGAAACCTTTGAGAACATAAAAGAAGCCTATAAGCTAGTAGATGAAGAAATTTGGGCATTGATATATGATAATAATGATTCTTTAAGGGATTTCCTAGAAGAATCTTATAATGACTTTGCATCTTATGATGTTGAAAAATGCAAGAACAAATTGTATAAAGTCATTTTTTAGAATACTGAGTTGGATATAGAGGACAGATTGGATAAAGCTAGGGACCTCAAGGCTGAATTCAATGCATTCCACAAGGCAGGGGTAGAAATAGAGAAAATATATAGCAGGTTTAGTTGAATGCTTGAGATGTTTGAATATTGGGTCAACCATCTAAAGAATCTAGATCCTTTGGAGATCAATCCAACACTTGAAGCAAGGCTCAACTACCGCAACAAGCTAGCAGGTGAAGAAAAAATTAATTTGGATGAAGAACCTTGATGTATTTTGATTATTTTGAGATGTAATCCCATCACTAATATAAATTGCTATATTTAGAGCAACATGTGATGCTATTTTGTCTTTACTAGGCATTAAAAATGAGCTTCTATATATATATATTAAGTTGGGTAGCTAAAATGTCCAGGTTCAATGTATCTGGGGGCTATTTTTCATTTTTTCATTGGAGACAAAATGTATTCTGGGATTTGCTATGAGCTGTTGCAAATAAATTTATTGATGTAATCTAGACCGTCGGTGTTGAGTTAATCTCCATCGTTCATTGAAAACTTGGTATGCTGCTTTCCTATATAAATGGCTACCATTTCCACTATTTGTAAGAGAGAATTTGATGTTGAATTGTTGACATTCTACCATTTGAAGTAATACAAAGCAAGTTTCTGCAGTTGTTCTGAGAATTTGTGTATTGTGTTCCTTATTTAGTTTTCATGGTTCACTTCTTGCTCTCCCATAATTAGTTAGTTGTGCTTTTATAACATCCATGGTTTGCTGAAAGTATTTGATGAATACTCTAAGTCCATACTTTTAGTTATTTACTAATGCTAGATAGCTGTGCAAAGTTAGTCTGGGCTGATCATTTATGCTAAAGTTCAATTGCATTTCAAAACTTAAATTACACCATTTATTGGGTATTTAACAAATGAATGTAATATGAAAATCTTTCAATTTCCATGCAAGATAGCATCATTTTTTGCAGTGTTGTAACATCAATTTTCAGTTCAGTAACTTAGAAAACTAGTTAAGTTTTAGGGTATTTGTCTACTTAAAGTAACCTATACATTGTGAATGTCACTTAGGATTTCTCTAAAAACCTAACCTCTTTTGCATTTTCTTTGAAAACCATTATTAGAATAGGATTTCCAGCAGCATATTACATCATTTTATTAGTTGAAATCATAAAGGGTTTATATGTGTTTTCTTTTCAAACTTGAGGAACTATAGATTGCATGTAAGACCCCTTGTAGGCATAGCTAGAACATTCCAACTGTGAGATTCCAAGTGAGCTAAGACCTAGCTGTATTATCCTTAGAGTAGTCTTACCTAGGGTAGGATACTTTTCAAGAGAGGTGTGAAACCATCAATCACACTTGTGTTGTTGTGTGCTAAAACACTCATCAACACTTTGTCCTTTCTACTTCATTTCTTTACTTTCTTTTCAGATGCATAGTATATTCTTTTTTATGTATTGGTTCAACTACTCCCATGGCTTGTGTGGGACATTTGATCTCTCTTGCTTTCATTTAATGCAATGCTTATTTAGTTTGGTATATCTCATTTGTAAAATGAATGAACATTGTATTGTGAAATGAAATAATTCCTATCACTGATGAATCTTCTACAAAGCATTGAATGATACACTGGTTTTCTGTCTTCTGGCATAGGAAAAGCATGATAAAACTAAACCTTTTTCTTTTCAAGCACTCCAAACTATGGAAACTATCATAGAAGATAAATGTTAAACTTTTCATCCTTAAATGAACCTAATGAACCAGCTCTACCAATTTGAACTGTAGGTGAAAAATTGGTAACAAAGCTCAAGCAAGCTAAAATGTATAACTTGAAGCTCATGTTTCAGACCATGCGAATGTTTGAAGATGAAAACATTACAAGCTACTTATAGAAGGTGGATGAAGTTGTCAATGGCATCAAATGAATTGGTAGAGATGTGAAAGAAAAATAAGTAGTATTGAAGGTACTCAGAACTCTTCCTAAAGCTTAGAGTCATAAGGTTTCTGCTATTGAAGAATTACAAAATCTAAATTAGTTTATTAAAGATCAGTTAATTGGTACCCTAACTAATTTTGAAATGAGAGAATTTGGTACAAGTAGTGCAAAGGCTAAGATTGCCTTCAAGGATGGAAAATATGAGAAGATTGCAGAATCATATCAGGAGGACTCTAATGATGTGGAAGCTAACATTGAGAGAAAACTGAAACTAGGTACTGGTATGTACAGTGGTAAGCTATCTTTCAAATGTTTTAGTTGTGGAAAGATAGGTCATTATGTTTCAGGATGTCCAATTTTTTTTTGAGAAGCATGAATAGGGAGAACAAAAGTAGAGTTCCTAAGAAAATCTTCTATGTTAGAGAAGATGCAAGTATATCTAATGATGAATTTGATTATGAAAATGATGAGGATAATGAATGTATGTTCATATATTTAAAAGATGACATTGTTTCTAGTTAGATTTGGTGATGATACAACTACTAAGATATTTGGAAGAGGCTCAACTAGTTTTGATGCCAAAGCATATAATACTAATGATGTTCTTTATGTTAAGGGTTTAAAGCATAACCTCTTGAGTGTTGGACAAATGTGTAGCAAAGGATACAATCGTGTGTTTTAGGACGGTGGATGTGAGATCAGAAAAGACTCTGGAACTATGATAGCAACTGGAAAGAGGATAGATGGAAAAGTTTATAAGATCAAGGGTGGTGATGGTTACTGTTTCATGACTCAGATTAGTGAGAGTTGGCTATGACATAGAAGATTGTGTCACATTAATTTTGATAGCCTGGTAAGAATAAGTTGAGTTCAAGCTATGAGAGATCTACCAAAGATTACAAATCCTATCAATGCTATTTGTAAATAATGTCAAATTGGAAAGCAAGAAAGAAGTAGTTTCAAAGTCAAGGATCAATCTTCTACCAAACTTTTGGAATTGGTGCATACAGATTTTTGTGGTCCTACCAAGGTAAGGAGTTTTCAAGGTGACAGGTATTTGATGCTACTAATTGATGATTATTTTAGAATGACATGGGTTACTTTTCTCAAAGAAAAATCTAAAGCCCTAAATAAGTTCAAAGCATTTAAAGTCATGGTTGAGAATTAAATGGATATGAGAATTAAATGTTTGAGGTATGACAGAGGTGGAGAGTTCACCTCCAATGAATTTAACATGTTTTTGTGAAAATCATGGAATAAAGAGGCACTTATCTACCCCTAGGCCTCCTCAGTAGAATAGAGTGGTTGAAAGAAAGAATATGAATGTTCAAGAGGATGCAAGGACAATGATAAAGGTAGAAAATCCACCAGAGGTCTACTAGAGAGAAGTAATTCATACTACTGTTTATATACCGAATAGAGTACAAGCAAGAGAAAACAGTACAAAGACTCCTTATAGGTTATGGTATGGAAGGATTTCTATTGCTAAGTACGTCTAAGTGTTTGGAAGAAAATGTTATATCGGAAGGGATGAAGAGAACCTAGGAAAGTTTGATGCAAGGTATGATGAAGGTATCTTCCTTGGGTATTCTAATAAAATAAAATCTTATCAGTGCTACAACAAGAGGCTAAGAAAGATTGTTGAGAGTGCAAATGTCAAAGTCGATGAAAATCTATGAAAGAGTTTAGAATTAAATGGATATGAATCAGATGAATCTTCTTTCAGAGAAGAATACATTGCTAAAGAAAAGGAAGTGAAGGTTGAAGAGGAAGAAAATCCAGAAAAGATTTCTAAGACTCCCAAGTATGTGTAGAAGCATCATTCTGAAGATCAGATCATTGGTGACAAGAACAAAGGTGTGCTAACAAGAAGGAAGGTTGTTGAAGAATAGGTAAATCTATGTTTACTCTCTAAATTTGAATGTAAGACATCAATTGAATCATGCAAGGATGAGTATTGGATCAAGGCTATGGAAGAAAAACTAATGCAGATTGAAAAGAATCAGACTTGGGAACTTGTCCCAAGACCAGCAAACAAAACTGTGATTGGAACTAAGTGCGTATTTTGAAACAAACTGAAGGAGAATGGAGAAGTGGTAATAAACAAGGCAAGGCTTGTGTGTAAGGGTTACTCACAATTAGAAAGAATATACTATGAGGATCAAACTTATGCTTTGGTGGCAAGAGTGGAAGCCATCAAGATATTTTTGGCTTTTGCAACACATAAGGATTTCAAAGTATATCAAATGGTTGTGAAGTTTGCTTTTTTGAATGGTGAATTAGAAGAAGAGGTATAGATAGAACAACCGGATGGATTTCAATAATCAAATAATTCAGATATGGTTTGTAGGTTGAAGAAGGAACTATATGAATTGAATCAAACCCCTAGAGCTTGGTATGCAAGGTTAGACAAGTACTTATTACATCAAGGATTCAATAAAGGCACTGCAGATCTAGCAATTTGTACATCAAAGTAGGAGAAGATCAAATTCTAATTGTGGAAGTGTATGTAGATGATATAATATTTGGTGGAAATGAAAGTATGTGTAAATTTTTTGCAAATGAAATATAATAAGAATTTGAAATGTCAATGTGTGGGGAAATGAACTTCTTCCTTGGGCTATAGATCAATCAGACAGATAAAGGTATTTTCATTTCATAATCAAAGTATGTTAAAGAGATGTTAAATAAGTTTGGAATGGAAGACTCTAAACCAATATGTGCCCCTACGACAACTGATTGCAAGCTAAGCAAGAATGATGAATCTCCTAAGGATAATCATAGTAGGTATAGGTAAATGATTGGAGGATTGCTATATTTAACTGCTACTAGATTGGATATTATGTGTGAAGTTTGTCTTGTGGCTAGATTTCAAGAAGATCCTAGAAAGTCACATGTTGTAGTAGTGAAGAGAATATTTTGATATATAAATGGCACTCCAGATCATGGCTTGTGGTATCCAAAGGATAATGACTTTTCTCTAAGTACTTATACAGATCCATATTGGGTTGGTTGTGTAGATGACAGGACAAGTACAAGTGGTGTTTCATTCTTTCTTAGTGATAGAGTGGTGTCATGGTTAAGTAAGAAGTAGGATTCAATATCTTTGTCTACTGCAGAGGTAGAATACATTGCAACAACATCTTGTTGCAAACAGGTGTTGTGGATGAGAAAAACCTTGAAGGATATCAAAGTTATATATGATGAACCAATTCCTATCTTCTATGAAAATACAAGTACTATTAACATTTTAAAGAATCAAGTGATGCATTCAAGGACTAAACACATATCAATCTAGTATCACTTATTGAGAGAGAAGTTTTCAAAGAATGAAGTGAAGTTTGAGTATGTGCCTACAAAGGATCAGGTTGCTGATATATTCACTAAGGCTCTTCCTAAGGATACATTTGAGTATCTCTGGGAGAAGTTAGGGCTTATTGCCCCTCCTTCTTTGAACTAGATGCATAAGGAGATGCATCAGTCCAGTGAATTCTAAGATTCATTCTTTATTCTTGACTGATGTTGGATGCTACCTCTTAAAGGGAGTAGGTACTGGTCATGATGGTTGTTACAGTCAGGGGGAGTAAGTTCTAATGTTAGTTTCTTCTAAGGGGGAGTATGCAGAGCAATAAAAGAAATGATGTTGCAGAGCAGTAGTGAGCAGGTACAAGTTTGAATAGTTGTAATGAAAGAGAGAGGTGTAGCCCTTTTCCATTGATATTAAAGGGGGAGAGAGACAAATGTGAGAAAGGAAAGAGTCATTTGTCAAGACATGAGTAGCAAGCTGAGGGGGAGAGAGAAAGAGAAAGAAAAAGAGCTGATATGAAGCATAGTATTGAGGATACTAATGTATTGATGGTTTTTCATATTATGTGATGCCCATGAAAAAGGGAGAGATTGTTGATAGTATGTGCAGTCAGTGTTGTCATTGATGTCAACAAGCTTGTGTTGCCATTGGTGTTAAATGTGTCAACTGTATAAGTAAGAATTGGTGCAAGAGTATGAGTAGTTGGTGTTGAGTGGATACTATCTCTAATGTTGAAGAAGTGTTGAAGTTGTTAAGAATATGTTTCTATTGGTGGGTTTCCATGTAATTTTGAGAAACTTTGATTAATAAAGGAAATAGTGTATTGAAGTGGCATTTTGGTTTACAGAGTAGTGTTCTAGTTTTTCTCTGCATTTCCTCTATGTTGAAGATCTATCTTTGTGGTTTGGATATGTTGTTCAAAGATGTTAAGAGATGTTATATTTCAATATTGGTGTTCTAGTTAGTTGTGTAGAGGAAGTTGTGTTCACCAATCTATGAGCCGTGTTTTTGAATTTTGTAGAGGTGTCTAGGAGAAACTATTTTTCTCTATAGATTTGTTTCTGGCTTTGTGGTTTTCGATTCATTCTTATAATTCTTATATATTGCTTTCATTCAAGGTGTTCATGGTTTGGTGCTCTGGAAGTGGATTTCTAGAGATACAGTGCATGACAGAGATAGTTAAGTATACTGGATAAACAAGATAAGGCTATGCGGTAGGTGAAAGTTGTTATGGGGAATTTGTTAGATTTCAAGATGGTCCAAGATGTTTGTGGAATACTCTACATCATGTTAAAGCATGGTATGTCAGCCACAATGTTGTATTTTATCTTGAGGAAGCATGTACTTAAAAGTTCACTGTGTTAACATAGGTTTGGCTAACCTTGGGTGTTTACGCTAATTACAGAGTTGCTTTGGTGATTATGAAAGCATGGAGTGGTGTACTTGGATGAATTTAGGTCCAAGATAAGATGTGTTGTGGTCTACCTTCATTCCTTTCCACCTTGGGAATGTTTAGGTCTAGACCTAATTTGAATTTTCTAAGTTAAGGTGATTTAATAACCTTGGAGAATGTTGTCAAGGTTGAAGACAATATAAATAAGCGTCAAGGGATTGTGATCGGGGGTGTGCACGATGAGTGTGATGTGAGTAATAGTGTGGTTGAATGTGTGGTGCAGTACAAGATTTCACATGTTAGATCACTAGATGCAGTGAGCAGAAGGTATGTACAATTCTTTAGTGTGAGTGCAAAGGTGTTGATTGTGTGATGGTGGAATTCTCTGTTGCATTGAGATAGTTTTCTCCTTATAACAATCTTCTATATCTTCTTCTCTATTCTAGTAGTGAGCCCTTTGGTAGTGAGCCTTCTAGAAGTGAGCATATTATTTTTTGGTGTTGATATTAATTTATACTACGAGCTAATCATCACCGTGGTTTTTCCCTTCTTGGGTTTACCATGTAAATCTGTTGTTCTCTTGTGTTTGATGTTGAGTTGATTCAGTTTCTATTATTTTCTTTCATGCTTAATCATCATAATATTTTAAGGGTTAATTGAATTGATGTGAATCTAAATGTGTTTGAGGGTTTTGGAATTATAAGTTATAATTGATTCACCCCCTGTCTTAGTTTTCTAGTTTAAAAATTTGTTGATTCGTTGATATAGCGACAGGTGAGCGATCCATGTTGTTTAAAGTGGAAACAAGAAGTTAAAGGCACCTCTGTCGATGATTTATTGAGTTCGCTAACTCAAAATTTTGCTAATGGAAAACTTTGCTGATAGAAGGTAAGACATTAAAAATTACGATAGTGAGTAAAAGTTCCTAAGGTACAAAAGAAAATGAAAGAAAATCTTTGTCGATGAAATTGGAGGTTCGTAAACCTCCAAGTTCATCGACTGAAGGTTTGACTGATGGAGGATTCACCAATAGAAGATAGATGAAGGAAAGAACAAGGGAAAAAGAGCAAAGAAAAGAAAAGTTTGCAAGTGACCAGATTCACTGATAAGGCAAAAGGAAAGCAAGAAGTGGCCAAGGCAAAGAGAACAGAGGGCTTCAACAGAATCGACAGAAAGTTGAACTAGTCAAATAGTTTGGATTTTAGTGATTTGCTGATAGGGAAAATTGGCTGACAAGGCCAAAAGGGGAGAAGACCACAAGGAGTAAGGGGAAATTTCATCTAAGGAGAGACAAAGAACAAGGAATAGGGCAGAGAAAAGGTAAGGTTTTGCAAAATTCAATTTTGCCGACAAAGGTAAAGTGGAAAGAATGAAGCTAAGGTAAGGGGCTTTGTCAGGGAATCAACAAAGTCCTGAACTTTGTAAACATTTGTTTTCTTTATGATTTGCTGATAACACAAAGAATAAGAAAATAGAAGAGTAGAAATTGGCTAAGAAAAAAAGGAAAAAGAATGCTTTGTTACAGAAACCAACAAATAGTTTGAGTTTTCCCAAGTACGCCGAAAAAGCAATTTTCTGACTCAGGCACCAAAAGAAAGTAAGAGATGGCGATCTAGAAAGAGCTCGAAAAGGGTGAAATTTTTTGATAAAGGGCAAAGGAGGGATGGTTCAAAAAAGATGAAAGTCATCAACTAAAGGAGAATGGGTCTTGGTTCGACAAAGGATTAGTTTGCTGATAAGGTGACTAAGGTGATAATAAGTGTTTAAAAAATTAAAGATTTTCTTGTAAGTGAAGAAAAGGCATGAAGGAAGGAAAAAAGAGAGAAAGAAGGAAGAGTTTACAGAAGTGAAAAATTATCAACTAAGGGCGAAGCAGGCCTAGTATGAAAAATTGAAATTTGCCAACCAAAGGAGAAAGATGTAGACCAAGTCAAGTTTGCCAATAAGGTAAATATAATATGAAATGGAAGAAAGTTTGTGAGAAAGCTAAAAGGCTAATAAGATGAGGAAAATGTACTTGTTATCAATCAGATATGCACCTTATGCTAAGCTATTAACTTAGCTATCTGTTGACACATGGGAACACTCCTAGGCATGTGGGTTGCCTAAAAAATGGAGTGAACCTCCAGAGTGAGCTAGTTCTCCTAATGATTTTTTCTAACTTAAATGTTTTGTTGAGGAAAAAGGTGAGAAGATGAACTAAAATGGAACTTAAAATTCTAACAGATAATACTTCTAAACTTTAATCTATCTGAATACTTTCACTCACAAACATCCCCTCAAACATAAGCCTTCACAAACCCACCTAGGATATACAATTCAAAAATAATTTGCATGAAGGTTCAATCTGAACACAACACACAACTAGAATCATATAAAATATTTGCACATAGTTTCACAATAACGAGACATGACAAAGGACAAAATATGGATTATCGCAATGAAACATCTAATTGATATTGCAACTATGAGGCAAAAGAGATGAAGTAGGAATGCTCTGCTATATTGAAATGAAAGGAGTACATGAAAATCTAAAACTAAGTCAAATGTTTATCTACAAACTCTTTGCCTATGCTCAAGAGGGAAGAAACAATGATATCAACTAACTTGAAAAAGAACTAGCTTTCCCCAATATATGCCTACCAAAAGATTTCCAAGAGAAAATATGGGAAAAGCTCCTAAAAATAGTTATCCTGATCCATTTTTGAGCTCCCAGGAAAAGCCACAAAAAGAGTCTCTAAACTAACTCCAAACAAGTTACAAAAACTGCCAAAAACTCCTCCAAGGTGGTCCCACCAGAAAACATGCTTTATCTACCCAATAAAGACCCCATTTTTTCCATATCTTCTCAAAAGAAAGCAAACTCAAAAAAGAAAGATATTGTTTGCTTTACTTTGATTTAACTGCATAAATAATGAATATTTAAAAGTAATTTATAGGATATTGCTTTAAATATCATTTTACAATGATTTGCAGTTTTATTTCCTATCTCGACTTGATTTTTGCAAAAAATATTACAAGGCTTTTGATTATCTTGCCAAGCATAGGCATATACAAACATATGATTTTCTATAAAAATCATTAAAATATATCAAGGCATAATATATGTTTTTGAGAATAAAGAACTATAAGGCTCATCCTCCATTTGGGTTTTTGCAAAAAATCTCAAAGGGCATTTGAATCTATATGCTTATCTTCAAAAGAAACTAAATGAACTCTTGAGGCACAATGCCTAGGCATAAAATATTCAAAAGAGGACCTAAGGCATTTGATATATGAGTCTTGGTTCATCCTCAATGTTGATTAAACAAGCCTTTAAGGCATAAAGCCTAGGCAATGTAAAGTGGGCACACATAATATGACGAAGGCATTAGTCATGGCATATGAATTTTAATTCCATGTGATGAAACACCATCGCACTTAGGGAATTTACAAACCCTAAAACAAAACCTTCGACCCCTATAATCTCAGGATCATTTATGTTTTTGACTTTTGGAGGAAATTGGTTTTGCTCCTGTCTACCCACCATGATGGTTAGGGTTTCAACTATAGCCCTTCATTTTATCACTATCCTGAGTGATTTCGATAGAATCTCTGATGGATTTGGTTAGAAAATGAAAGGTAAGACTCTTTCACAAACATTTGATCCATTTTTCTTTCATTTTCTAAGGTAAACTTGTCTTCTCAAACCATGGCTATGTATTTTTCTGATGCAATTTTGCTCTCTATATGTCTTCTTTGTCACCACACTCTGTATTTGTATCACAGGCCACCATGAATGACTAATTTGAGCTTTACTGAAGGCAAAAAAATGGGTAAAAACCCACGGTCTTATGCACATGATGCTCTTCAAAAACAAAGGTAAGTTTGTTGATTTGCAATCTGCATACATTTCTTTTCATTTTCCCTATAGCATGAGGCCCAAAAAGGCATTTTGAAGTCATGGTTCTGTAGATGCATTTATTATTTTTGGGGATTCATGTAACTAAGTGTTTGAACCCCATTGTTCTGCAACTGTAGTTTTGTCTTCAAAACCCCAAATGAGTTTTATTAATTGTAAAAATTGAGCTTCCTTCCGTACCACAGGTTACGGTCTCAATGGTATTTTATGAGATGAAGTGATTTTGAAACCTTCAATTCTTCTCAAATCTATGTTTTTCAATATGAAACCCCAAGTGGGTTCACTTGCTATAGCTACGACTGTGCGTTAAACAAATGATTTTCATTCATCTTTTTGTATACAGAAACAATGAATTTATGATGTTCTTTCCTTCCTGGAAATATAAAAAATAAAACTATTGCTTGATATGGCATAAAATGGGTTTCATTTTATCATTTCCTGTATACTCGATGCAACCTGAAAGTTTTCCATTTTCTGAAAATGCATAAGGACAAACCTTAATCTGCCACTATACAGGACTGTGGGCTCGACATGCTTTTATTTCTCCTTTGTAGCAACATTCACTTGGACTGTGTCAGACCATGGTTTCTTCTCTTATCATGCTAAGTTCTCTGCAATTTTTCCATCTCTATCCTGTAACAGTAGCTTTATTCTGAGTTTGAACCATTTAAGATGATGCAAATTGTTGTAGTTTCATATTCTAAATACTGTTGGTGTATGGGCAACATCATAAGCACTAACTCTAGTTTATTCTATTATCATATTCCTTCATGGTTGAGGCTATAATAGAGTTCTTCCAGTATACAATCCTTGTACTTTCATGTTTATGAAATGAAGATCTTTTGACAATCTGAAGCAAGCCTTCACTACAGCATAATATATGCATTATTGATCATTGTGGCAGCCTTATTTATATGCTCAACTGATATATTTCATAATGCATTTACATACTGAAACTCTATTATGTTGACATATATGTCATTTCCTTTACACCTCATGTAGCTACATATGTCATTGAAGTCCATTTCTTTTGCCATGGTAAAGTGCACATTGAAGTTCTAAATTCATATATGCATCCTCTACTTGGTGACTGTGGTTTCACATTATCACCTAGGACATCACCTCCTGTAGATGAATTTGAACACTAAGACTTAACTCCTCTCTTATTATTTCTGAGCTGATATATACATTTTGCTTGAAGTTCTATGCTCATATGACTTTGTATCATTTGATAAGTTTTGCATTGATCACCATGGTAGTTTGTTCACTTATTCCATATATAATTGGTATGCTCCATAATGCTTCCTTGGCTGTAAGCTTATTTACATGTTATCAAGCTCATGTACCTGTGTAATGACATTTATTTGGAAATAGTCTCAAATAGTCAATGGCATCAATGGCTACCCTTTTGTACTGTTGATGCTTTTGTTGTTCCAATATAGTGACTATTGTTCAATGAGCATCAAATCTTCCTTTCTATACATTGTCTTACTGTTGATATCAGTACTTAATGACTTATCTGGGACTTTGATAACATGCCTCTATAAGTATATGATTATGAACTCAACTTATTATGAACTATTCTTGAGTACCTTATTGAGCTACCTTGGATGAGCTCACTACTCATTTATGATTTTCACCTCATAACATTTGAGTTGATGGTCATGAATGAACAGTGACCTTGAGGTTTCTATAAACTCTTTACAACTTACTCCTTCAGTTGAAATGCTCCTCTTTGTACAGTCTGAATAAGTATTCATGTTTCAATCCCCTCTTAAGAATCAGGGGCAACATGATGGGCTCAACCCTCGTGGGGGCCCACTTTACACCACATGCTAAAATGTCTTCAAAATAGCAACATGACTTTACCTATACCTGCACATGAAACAAACACATTAGTTTTTAAAATAGTACTGCTCAGTGATATTTTATTTCTCTCCATCTCTTGCCTATGGATGATTTAATTTATGATCTTATACATCATAGACAATATATTATGCTTCTATTATGTCTAATGAAGTATATAGAAAAGATCATATCATGAGCTCTAACCCCTCTTTCTCCATTACTACAGGTCCATGTACATAGGAAGCTCAGAAACAAAGAATAGACGCAAGAAGATCAAACTAACTCCAACAAGCATATGCAATGATTGATATGCCCTATTTTATATGCTTCATTACTTTCTTTACTTTATAGCTACATAGTAGATTGTGTTTGATGTATTGGTTCAGCTATTCCCATGGCTTGTGTGGGACATTTGATCTGTCATGTTTTTATTCAATGCAACATTTATTCCATTTGTATATATCTCATTTGTAAATTGAAATGAAATAACTTGTATCACTAATGAATACTCAACAAAGAATTAAATGAAGAACTGAAATCCTTTCTCCTCTGTCATACAAAAGCATAATAAAAACTAAACCTTTCAAGCACCTCAAACTTTGGAAAAAATTATAACAAAAGATGTTAAAAATCTTTCATCTGAAAATAAAACTTGATGCACACTAGCTCTGCCAATTTTGAGATACAAGTGAAAAATTGGTAATAGTGCCCAATACAGAAGATGATTGCATGACTGACATATACTTAGTATTTAAAGATTTTGTAGAGCTACATCTGACATAGTGATATTCTTCAATGCATGGGTATACTTGGAGGACAAAGTAGATATGTCAGATGTTTCTCAAAGAGTGCAAGCAATCTTCTTCTATCAATTTGTAGAGCTATCAGAGTATGGGCAGGCTTCTAAAGTGTAGATTTTTCTAACAGAGGCCATGGGTTTGAATTTATTGCAGCACATATTACTTGTTGACTAGTTTTCCAATGCCCAAGGGTTGCACAGTATGAACTGATTTCTATATATACATGAAATGAAGATGTTTTCAGGGTTGGTCATTGAGCCAATTATCTAGTCTGGGAGTGCCTAAGGAGTATTCTCTGGCACCAAAACATGTTATGTCTAGTTTGTTAGTGAAGGGATGTATTCAACATAGTGTAAGAAGGTCATGTAATGCAAATATGAATGTAATGGTATGTCTCCATGGGATTTTGTAGTGATTTTCATAAATATATAATCACAGTTGTATGTTTTCCCTTGCCACATTTGCTAGTATGATTGTAACAATTGTTTGGAGATGTGTGACAACATCCAAGTTAATACAAGGATTTGTATTTTCCTTTCTTTTTTTACATATAAATCATTGCAGTTCTCTCTTGGAGTATTAAGTATGTCCATTATATGAGGATCTATTAGTGTTATATATATAAATATATGTCCAGTTCTATTGATCCTATGCTGTGTACATTTTCTTTCCTCTCCATATTCTATGATTTTGTAGCCCAATGAAGTAGGCACCAGTCCATATTAGAGAGGGACCAATAACTTTTTAAAAACAAATGAATCATTCACCTATGGTTTAGGGAAAAGAACATCTTTCATATGCATGTACATTCACACAGTTGAATCAACTTAGGCATGTGCAATCATTTTATCTTGACCTAGTGATAGCTCTTAGGGTCAAGTGTACATTGGGAATGGTTGTGTTTGTTAATTTGTATTTTATTTCATGCATCTAGGAATATCCCTCCTAGGTCTAGCTGATCCTAAAGTGTAGAGGATTATACCCACTCCTGTTAGTTGGCCAAAATCCCCCTTAACCTATAGACAAAACTCTTTCAGTCACCTTGACAACATCCCTAGCCTAGGTGATTTCTAAAATGTTTTAGGGTTTTGGGTTGCAGTTATATTGGGTCTCAATACCCCTCAAAGCCCCAATTGCACTCTCACCCCAACATTTATTATTTCTCAAACTTGAAAACATGTTCTAACACTCACTAGCTTGCAATTTGGTTTCCTGTAGCAACAAAATATCAGTACCCAAGGTCAGCATGAGATGCTTGACTTAGTCACATTTTTTAGGGGCATTATAGCCCCTAACATTCTATGTTAGGATTTTCATGGCTCCTTGGGAAGGGTAACGCCCTTCCTAGATCTCAATTTCATCTGCCCCTCTGCATTACCAGTGATTTCCAGCTGCTCCCTATTCAACCTCCTTTCCCTCCCATTCTTTTTAGCACTTTTTGTTTTGGTCCTCTTGGATTTTGTTTGGCTTATGATTCTCTTTTGTAGATTCTCTATCTCCTCATTAGAGAAGTCACTCGATTCTCTTTTCTCATTATTGGTCTCTTTTAATATCCCAACTTCAGTAGAGGAGCTCCCTTCTCCTTTATTTTTAATAGGAGTACCCTCAAGGAATATACCTTTAGGAACACGGCCCACTATTCCTTCCTTAGTCAAAAGGTGGGGGGACACTCTAGTGTCTCCCTTCAAGCTAAGTTCACTATTTGTACTACATTCCCCCCAATATGGTCTTCCATCCTTTCCTAGGTTTGTTCCCTAGCTAAAGCTACCTCTGGTTTATCCTCCTTGCTTTCCTCACCTCCATCCTTGTCCACACTTGGAAACTCTAGTACATCCATCCCTTTGGGCTTCTCTCCCTCTTTTATGGGTACCGAGTCATCCCTTAATTCTGCTTCCTTGGTTAGTTTCCTTTTCTCTTAATCTACAACATTTTGGCCTCCTATGTAGAAAATTTTGCATCTGATCAGTTCTTTCTCCAATTCAATCTTCTATCCCCAAATCCCAACTCTATCCTAATCTCCAAATCTTCTGGGAAGGTGGCATTCAAATCTATTGAGATGCATATCCTGAGATACATTCCAAATTCTCCTATCTCTATTTGGTCATCTATTTTGATGAATGTACATATATGCTATCCTATGAACTTTAGGATTTTAGGGTCCCAATACTCTATCGAGAGGTTGTAAATCCAAATCCACATTGAGGTTTTCTCCATCTTGTGAGTAATCGAGTCAAAATTCAATAACCACTCTATTGTGTAGAAACCTACTCCTTCCATCATTAGGGGCCTACTACTAAGGATTTTTTCTTTCACTTCCTTTTAGGTGCATTCTACTAAGAAAAATCCTCTAGGTAGCAATCTAATTTTGACCTCATTTCCCCAATTACCTTCACACCACTTCTAAACCTTAAACCTAGTAGGCCAGTCCATTGATCATTTTATGAAAAAGATGCACTTCCTAAGGTGCTCCACCACACCAAGAATTTTTTTTGAATTAATAAAAAATGATTTACATCTTATCAGTTTCTTGGGTTGTAAAGTAATTGTGTTTTCCCCTATCACCACTTATTCCTTCCCACTTTCTCCTAGTTTGGGAGCTTGGTCAAGAAGTTGTCCTCTCTTGAAATCCCTCTCATTGATCCATGATTCTTATTGTGCCCTTACTCTAGTTTCAGCTTTTTCTACCACCTGTGCACTATTTCCTCCTCCAAGCCCCCACAATCTTCCTCCCTATCAAGGTGCTTGTTGATTACTTTACCAATTTCTTTGGTCCACTTACCTTCTCTAATTCCATCCATTTCTCTAGTTTGGGCTTTGCCAATATCTACTCCGCCAACTATGATTGTGAAACATTGTGAAAAATGTTTTTTTTTTAAACAAAAGTGGCAGACCACTATAATTATATTATATAATAAGAATAGTTACAAACCTTGGTTCGACGAGCATACTAGCAAGAAAGAACCAGGGAAAGAAAACCTCCAGTTGTAGCTTGAAAATACAAAAAGCTCCAAACATTTCACAAAATTAGGAGCAAGATTTTACATGTATAATTTTAACAAAATATTACATCTTGATCATAGGACTGATAAAGCCGAGATACCACCAGGGAAGTAGAATCCCTGAAAACAAAATTACTAGCTAACCCAAATTCACTTTAGTGTTTAGATCCTGCACAAGATAATTCGGATCCCCCACAGCATTATCTTCAATAGGCGAACCCGAAGGAGGAGGAAGAAGAGGATGAAATTGTACTAAAAACAACAGAGCTTGAAATTTCTCATCCACTCTATTAGATAAGCTCTCACCAATCTCTTTACCATGAGCATGTAAAGAAAGATGTAGAAAATCTTCATCCTCATTCAATAGAGAAGAACGAGCAGCATTAAAAACACAATTATGGGCAGGAGAGTGAAGAACTTGACATTTGGTAAAAAGGCCACCAATAAGAGCCTCTGAGCCAAATAAATCATAATTCTGAAAGGCTGCAACAACACTATCATTAGTAAAAAGGAAACGGTGAACATGCTTCTCAATAAGCTAACGAACTATGCCAATATCCTGTAATAAATCCATAGCATTAGAAACAAAAACCATGAAGATCTAAGAAGGATAAAGAACTCAGACACAACCTTCAAGTATGTCTCTACCCACAACATCTCTAATGGCTTCCTCCACCTCTGGGCCATTTATAGCAAAAACAAATCTTAAGCCATTCGAAGACACAGAACCAATGAAAGAAGTCTCCCACTTTGAAATAGGAAAGAACAATCTGTGGTTAAGCTAAACTTCCATTGCATCACATAGAACAAACAACAGTAAAAGAAGGATGGTTAAACATATAAACAAATAACAATATATAGCCCAAAGGATCAAAAAATCATAATTAGTAAGCATCATCTCCCATGGAGGAAATGAATAAAACTTGCTGTGAGCCAGCGCTGTAAGAAAGCAAGGACAGAAATACTTATGAAGGATATGAATCAATGGACAGTGAATATCAAAACACAGAGTAATGGCGCATGTGGGAATAATGACTTCTCCAAGAAATAACTACTTAATGCCACATACAATTAACCACACAAGTGAGGATTAAGTCGCACATCTTAAACAATCAAATTGTACTATATCTGCCAAATGTGGATGTTTACCAACCAAATCCTCATCAAAATAAGTTAGCGAGGATTCTAATTCAAAACCCAAGTTAGCTATAGAATCAGCCAATTTATTACCTTCTCTAAGAGTGTGCAAAATAATAAAACTATCAAACGAATCCAAAAGATGCCATGCCTCTTGTAGAAGATAATCTAAATGCCAATTAAGAATATGATGCTTTTTCAAGGCATTAATAATTATTAATGAATCACCCTCAATATGGAGTCTAGAAAACCTTTAAACTAATAGCCAACCTAAGACCCTCGACAAGAGAAAGGATCTCAGCTTGGTTATTAGTGCCATCAGGAATTTTACCAGAAAAGGCTTTAAAAATTTCACCTTTCATATTTTGAAAAACCCCACCAATGGAAGAAGGGCCCGGATTGCCACGAGAAGCCCCATCAAAGTTGAACTTAATGAAATCATCAGAGGGAACCACTTAACTAAACTTCTATCCTGCTGTAAGACTGCAAAAGAATTTGAAATAGGAAAAGAACCTAAAGAAGGCCAATTTTTCAAAGTGGAATTATCCCAAGATGAGAAATGAAGATTAGAAGTCTTTACAGATTTAAGATAATTCAAAACAACCTCTGAGATGGATTTTTCAATAATAAGGGAAATAGACTAAAAATCCTTTCGTTCGTTTCTAAAAATCCTTCTATTCTTTTCAAGCCAGATATTCCAAATAACAATAGAAGGCGCAACAATCCAAATAGCAACAAAAGTAGAACCTTTAAATAAAATAGGCCAACTTCTAAAAAGATCCAACAGAGAATTAGGAAGAGGAGAAGACCAACTTAATTTGGAAAAGAGCCATGTTCAACAAGAAAAAGAAAAAGGACAAGAAATAAACAGATGATCTACCTCTTCTTCACATAAACCACAAAACACGCAACTGAAGGAATCCATAATCCCCAGCCTAGCCAATCTCTGACCCGTTAGAATTTTATTCTTCAGAGCTAACCATGCAAAGGCTCCAGCTTTTTGAAGACAAGCAACATTCCAACACAACAACTGAGGCCAATCCGAAACAGATGGAAAATCCAGGGAGGAAAGATATCTATTGCCATCCTTAACAGAATAAGAACCAGTATTAGAGAAGGACCAAAATAAAACATCTTCTTTTGGTAAAAAACAAACCCTTCTTTTGCTTAATATATGCCTAAGAAGGAGCTTCTAATTCTTAGGAATAGGACAAGTTGAAAAATCTTTCCAAGTAGAACTAAAGAAAGAGCCTTCTTTAATAACTGAAAGTTAATCACTTACTCTATCACCCCAAGTAGAAGAAAGATAAGACTTAGCTTGATCCAATTCCTTAATAGAGGAGAGAGGAGAAAAACCATTCCAAGAGTCATCCCAAAAAGAGGCTTTAGAACCATTATAAATTTTCCAAGATAGATGAGGTAAAAGAACTCTCCTGCAAGAAACTAAAAAGTTCCAAATTGAAGAACCCTTAGGAGGATTAGAAATTGTAAAGATCCTATCAGGTGAGAGGGAATCTAAATATTTATATTGAAGGAATTTACACCATTTAAGATCCGGATTGGAAAACAACTTCCAAGCCAACTTAGCACCCAAGGCTTTATTATGAATAGAGATATTATGAATACCCAAACCACCAGATAATTTGGGAACACAAACCTTATTCCAAGAAACTAAGGACACTTTGTGATCGTCGTCTACAGAACCTTTCCGTAAAAAAGAATTCAAAGATTTCTGAATTTCCTGAATAATACCTTTGGGAATATTTAGCACAGAAAGCATATAAATAGGAACAACAGTTAAAACAGATTTCAAGAGAGTGATTCTACCAGATAGAGTTAACCATCTAGCCTTCCAAAGTGCAATTCTATTATGAATAGAGTGAGAGACCTTTTCCCAAAAGGAATTCTTTTGTGATCCAAAGAATAAAGGAATTCCCAAATAAAGACTTGGTAAACTCTCCAATTTGACTTTAAGGATAGAAACAATCCTACTTTGCAAGGAGGGTTTTGTATTAAAGAAATAAATTTTTGATTTATCCAAATTAACTGCTTGATTTGACGCAGAGCTATATCTAGAAATAACCTTCTAAATACATTTAGCCTCTTTGATAGAAGGAAGACCAAACAAAAGAGTATCATCTGCAAACAAGGTATGAGTTACCGAAAAAGGAATGCCAAGGACTTGAACCCCTTTCCAATTAGAAAGACTATTTTGCAATAAGATTTCTCTACTAAAAGACTCAGCCATTAAAATGAAAAGAAAAGGAGATAAGGGATCCCCTTGTCTAATACCTTGAGAGACTTGGAAAAAAGCAGAGGGACTACCATTAATGATAACCGCTGATCTAACACCCGAGATACAAGAATGGATCCATTTACACCATTTTTTATCAAAACACATTGTAAAAAGTGTTAGATTAATGCCTATATCTTTAAATAAATAATATGTCATAATTTAATCATATAATTATTTTAAAATTAATTTCTTGAGGGTACAATAGATTTATTGTTTACAACTTATATATAAAATTATGCACATAACATTATAAAAAGGCATAGCTACATTTTTCTATTATACATACAAAGATGGCCCATGGTACATCCACTCCAAATTTTTATAAGATATATGAATTTTCATGATATCATCACATTAAAAAAATTATTTTAAATTTAGATAATTTTCATTATAGTTTCCACTACCCCATATTCTATTTGTTGTTATTTTTCTATTATATTACATGAAAAATTTCTATTATACTATTGAACTAAAATTATAACACAATTTGAAATCCGGTTCCCACTATTCATTTTTAATATAGGTGTAGACACCTAAAAATATTTTCATCATCAAATTGACTCCTGATCTCCCTAAACATACCTATTTCCTTTCTAAACAATTAATTAAATTTTTATTTAATTAATTATCCTTTCATCACCTAATTTTTCATCATTCTATCTCCAACAATTGGATTAATTTCATTAATTCAATAGTTCAACCTTAGCCAATTAATTAAATAAATATGCAATATTTATTTGGTTAACTTCCCCTTTCTAACTAAACCCAACTAATTAGTTAAATCAGGTTTAACTAATTAATTAAGTCAATTAATTAACCTATCCCTATCCTAGGTAATTAAATAGTCATTATTTAATTGCCTACCCTAGCCTATATCATCCCAGCCTTATGATTGATTAAATAAATCCTTATTTAATCAATCTTAATTTCTCACTAATCCATCTAGTAATTTATTCTAGTCAGATTAATTAGGTTAACCACCCTGATTAATTTGGTCAAACCCTCATTAACATTTCTCCCCACATCCCATGAATAAAAAATTGATTTCCATGCCACATAAATCAATTTTTAGTACACATTTGTCATAATCCTCATTAAATACCTCTTACACCCTTTACACATGTCATACCTCATTTATATCCACTCTTCTCCAAATGAATTTTAAATTCATTTTACCCTTTCCTATGTGAATCTTTAATTCACAAATAATCCACTACACTCCACCTCATTTATAAACCCCTCTTCCCAAGATGAATTAAAAATTTATCTTTGTTCCTAGCCCTCCATTATCCAAGATGAAATCTAGGCCCTCCACATCATCTTCATCCTCCACCATTGATATCTCAAATCAATCTCAACCATTGGATCAAAATCTCTCCAAAATGCCTATAAATACAACATCCTCCAAGCCATTTCATCATCTAATTTCTAAGCAAAGTTATCATGCACAAATTTCTCTTGAACTAGTGAGTTGCATTTAGATTGAGCATTTCACATTTGGATCTATTTATCTAGGGTATATCTAGGAGCTCTTGGGTGCATGCTTTTACCACCCTATTTGGATTGGTGAATCTTAGTGAGGTATAAGGCTTGTTTATTCTTTTATTTTGTGTTTTTCATCTCATCTAGTTTTCACTAATCACATTTGGTACACCCAGTGGGACTCACAAGGTCTTAATCTAACATCTTGTGTGAGTTTTTGTTGTGTTTAAATGTGCTTTTACAAGTTTAGTACTATCTCTATGCACAGTGGCACCATTTACCTATATTTTGGCGCTATTTGCTGACTATATTGGCACCTTATGGACACAACATTTCTAGTTCATTTCAACTCACCTCTTGCTTGTTATTTTTTTCTTGACATTTCCTATGTTGACTCCTTTCTATTTTTGTAGGGTTTATGTAGATAGAAGGGGAGACCATGTCAAAATATCCTTAAGAATCAAACATGCACTCTTGTTTTCATCTTGTTTTAGTTTTCACTCACTAGGCTATTTTATTGCTATATGTTATCTTTTGGATACCTAACAAGACTAACAAGAATCCTCTTATACAATCTAACCCCCTGTTTGGTTGAAAGAAACTTATGTTTTGCATCCTTGACCATTTCAACCTCGTATCAGTGCTATAAGCACCCAGGGCAACACCATATTCCACAGTCAACTAGACTGTTCAGACTCACGAGCAGTGGTACTTTGTTTCACGCATATTAGTACAATCTTTAGTTTTAGCACATTCTGTAGTATATTGTAGCGCTATTTCTGTTGTTAGCACATTCTGTGTCCTTTTTTAGCACTATCTTGTATTTCAACGCTATCTATATGTATTTGTAGTGCTATTTTCTAGGGCAGCCAGGTTTGGTCTCAGATTCTATTAGCAGCGCCATTTGTAGTTGACAGTGGTGCCATTTATGGTCTATTTTATTGCTATTTTCATAGGCTAACCTCGGGTTCTATGTAGGGAATGATAGCTATTTTCAGGTCATCGTCATCTGTCCAAGATCATTATTCTGAAAACACTAACAAGTTTTTGTAGGGTTTTTCTTTAGTGTAAACAACATTTCAATTGGTGCACTAAAATTGGTCAAACAAAGAACAAACAAACATTTCCATTAGTGCTCATAAAAAGAACTCTTGTGTGCCTTAGTGTGCAAAAACATTTGATTTGGTGCTCTAAAATTAACAAGTGCTTGCCAACAAGTCTAGGAACATTTCAATTTTTGGCTTAAAAAGAACAACAAAAGTGCATCATAACTCATTGGTCTAAAAGGAACCACAAATTTGCATTTTTCACTCATCTAAGTAAGAAACAATCAATTGTGTGTGTGAAGTGTCTTGTGATATAGCTTGTGTGGTGGAAGTGTATACTCTTCCCTCACACCATTGGTGATCTTGGGAATCAAAAGCTTCTCACAACACTTGCATAAATCACCCCCAACATAATCCAAGAGCTAAAAATAAACCTTGTTTAGTGTGACCCTAGCCCAAAGATACGTATGCTCTCCCCTCACATCTTCATATGAACTTGGGGATCAAAAGTATTTTTTCTCCTGTGTTGCTTTTGTTAAACCTTTAGAGGGCCTGCCACCTCACTTCGAAAGGTGGGAACGACCCAAGAAACAACAAGATAAAGCCAAGCTCTTTTGAGCCACTATATAAATAATGTATTTGTGATGAAGTCACAAGCAATATATGTTGTATCATACCAATAGCCAACCTCCCCCAAAACCCTTCATGGCACAACCCTTGAAGGCTACGAGACTCCATAACGGAGAGTAGCGCTGCCGCACGCATGGCCACTTGGACAAATACACTTACTATGAACCTTTGTTTTAGTGAGCCCAAATCCTTCTATTTGTTGACACAGAAGGGTAACCTTTGAAGCAACCCTGATTCATACGGTTCTTAGCTGAAGTAGCAGGGACAATCCTAAGGTTTGGTGGGGGGATGAGCCTTGGGAAACCTTGATCTTGGTATGCATGAGAAGAGAGTGCAATGTAAGTGGGAGCCAGCTCTACCAACATTCTGGAGCTACTCGCTTTGAATAAGTGCAACTTAGGAATTCAACAAATATTGTCCTATCTTCACCTTAGGTTGTATAAAGTTCTTTGTTAAAGATCCTTACATTTGTCACAAACAAATCTTTGGTTATCGTGTGCTATTGTGCTTGAAGGATTTTCAAAAACTTGCCTAGAAATAACAAAAAATCATTCGATCAAACTTCATACCCATAAGAATCCAAATTTGACATCAAAATCTATCTTTTTTAGAGCCTCGACTAACATTGACCTGTTTCAGCACTATTTATGTCTGTTTTGGCACCATTTCACTTGTGGTTTGGTGCTTTTTGTAGACTGACCTACCTGAAACTGGGAAGAATTACCTTGTGATCTTTAGCACCTACCTAGCCGTAATCCATAATCACCTTCCCAAAAATCTGTCAATACCCCATCTATTTTGTTCTAAAGTTTCCCAATCATACCTCCATTTTGACCTTAGAGAATTAATAATGATCATTACTGGACCCCTTGCTATACTATAATCCACTCATTTCCATATCTTCTCATCCTCATTCATCTTTGCATACTTTTTGGACCAAACAAACATCCTTCCCAAAGTCATTCCCAAAATCTTTTCGCTTCTCCCATCAAAAACATATCCAAAATCTTCTAAATCTAAACACCCATAAAAAAATCATCAACCAACATCCAAACCTCATCAATCCTTGATCTAAAGCTAGATCTAGATTTCATATTTTACATCATATTTTTCTTGAAGAGTCATTAGTCAACCTTTTAAGTAAAATAATCATCACTCTTTGTGTAAGGTCATAAGTCTACCCCAAACAAAGAGAAACATCCATTTGTCCAACACAAAACTAGATCTTACTTAAGCTCATTTGTTGACCTTCAAATCCTTTTCAAAAACATCATCCCAATCTCATACCAAACATCTAGTTCATCTAAAGGTTTCATCTTCCAAATTAACATCAAAATCCCTTCCATCAAATCGTCCTCAAGCAAACTCCATCTATCATCTATCATTTTGGTCCAAATTTTTGTAAAAATCAATATCATCCACTCTTATCATCCTTAGATTGACACTTTTTTTAGACTCATCTCTTAGAAGTGAAAATCTATCCTTTATCACACTACAATCATCCTTTCATATTTGGAGTTAGTGAAAGTATACTCTCTCACATCTAAACCTTTACTCCATTCCATCACTACATCCTCTTTGGTTTCAACAAATCAATCCAAATTCTCTAAGGTCTCCACCTTTCATCCACCTCAAAATCAAATCCATACACTTGCATGCCCATATCTAGATCACAAAACAAGAAGAATCAAAGCAATGGTAAACTTTGGAAAACATATGGGCATAGGGATGCCTAAAACCAATGACAACAACCTACCAATCAACCAACAAACATACAACATACCTTCGGTCCTTCAAATCCTGACATGTAATCCTAATGAAAATCCCTTCCATTTCTTGCAGCCACAACCACCCATCTAAAACATCACCACCATTAGCTAATATGATCAAGATATTTTAAACTTTACACAAGACCCCAACAACATGGACATGCTTGACAAAGTCCTAAGGTCGGATCCAAATAGGTATCCTAATTACCTCCTCAAAATTTATGTCCAACCACCCCACAACATGACATAATCCCAACCATTCACCTCTAATAACAATCCTACCACATCCTCTCAACCATCTACATCAAACACCCAACCTACCATCTCTCAAACTTCAACCTCCACCGTATCCACCACTCCCACAAACTCTGATGTTACCACATCTACAATTCCTACTAACATATATATCACCTCAAATGTTTCCAATCCTATCATCTCTCAACCCATCATCACATCCGCTACTATAACCAATGTAAACACTTCCGTTCCCCAAATCACCTTGGGCATCCAAAGCAATCCCACGTATGTAAGTGCTTCCATGAGTGTCCCTCAACTCAACCCTCAAACCATAGCCTACATGAGACAATTATTTTCACAACCACCTTACAACATGACCAACCCATCCAACGTCAGTACATTTCATGCCAATCCATCCAACATCAACCCATCCAATGTCAACCCATCTAATCTCACATATCTACAAAATCCTGTAGCATCATCAACACAACATAATCCCAATCCTCAAATACCTCCTCATATTCTCCAACAAATCCATGCTTACCAACAATATCTCACACAACTCAACCAAAACACCACCCCACAGTATCAAAACACAATCCCCCAAAATCTCCAACATCAAATCCCACCCAATCTCCAACATCTCATCAATCAACAAACCTACACACCACAACCACCACCAACCCTGGATCTAACAAGCATAGTACAAGCCTTGATTCAAAAGGTAGTTGATATGCAAACTAGGGGCAAGCACAAAAACTATTCTTTTAAGGATATTTGTCCCTATCCATTTCATCAAACCCTGTACATGCCCCCTTTCCCCAAAAAAATTGAAACTCCCAAATTTGACAAGTACAAGGGAAAGGGAAACCCTAGGGATCATCTTAGGGAGTTCTACCTCACTTGCCTAGAAGTATTGAACAATGATACATATCTAATGAGATTATTTCCAAGGAGCCTTGGTGGTCAAGCCACTGAATGGTTTGCACATCTTCCCCCAAGCATTAGGTCTTTCCTTGAGCTCGCAGAAAAATTTGTCAAACATTTATCCTATAATTTTGAACATGAAATATCTATGATGGACCTTTGCAATACAAAACAAAAGAGCAGAGAATCCATCGCTTCCTTCTTGCAGTGGTGGAGGGACCTAGCAAGCAAACTCCCTTGGCCAATTCCTGAGAAGCAATTAGTCACCATGTTTGTTACTAACCTAAACCAAGAAATAGGGTTCCATCTACAAATCCTTTGTGCGTCTACCTTCGAAGAAGTCATTGACAAAGGTACTACCATAGAAAGAGCCCTTGTCGCCAAGGGCTTGATCAAATTATATGACAACAAGCCCTATAGCAACAATAACAACAACAACAACAACAAAGTCAATAGCAACATCCCCAATACAAACAACAACAACACATAATCAAATGAAAAATCACTCTTTTGGGGAAAGAACAAAAACACCCTCAAAGATGGAATCACCAATGTGAAAGTCATCCAACATGTATAAAATCAAACATCCTCAAGTATATATGCTTCCAATGTAAATATCCCAAAGGGGTAATCTAAACAAAACAAACTTCGAAGACAATTCACACCCCTAGGGGAACCAATTGAGGATATCCTTGATAGATGTCTAAAGAAAGGTTTGATAACTATCCCGCCTATTAAGCCTGACCAAGAGAGTGAGCTCAAAGCTACGTGGTACAATGAAAATGATTATTGCAACTACCACTGCATTATGGGCCATAAGACAACTGATTGCATGAAATTAAAGCATTGTGTGCAAGACCTCATAGATTAGAGGAAAATCAATCTTGAGCAAAGCACCCAACCATCACCCAATGCTAATCTAGGAGATTACAAGGATCCACTACCTAATCATAACAAGGCCTCATCGTCTAATCAAGCCTACAACATCACCCCACATCCCGCATCCTATGACTCTATTGTAGAGTGAATAGAACCATCGTCTAACCATGTTAATACAAACACCATTCGGGCTCAAGTACTTGATTACACCGTCGCAACCCCTCGTGGTTGTGTATCTAGCCACATAGCCCCTACCACTAATCAAATGCCTCCATCCACATTAGACTCCCTACCCAACTGTCCAAGTACTAACCCATCACCTACCAATAAGTACAACCTCCTAGAACATCTAGGAAAGACCCCTGCGCAAATCTCCATACTTGAGCAGCTTCACATGTCACCTCTCCATAAATAAGTCCTTGAAAAGGCACTCTTGGAAACCCAAGTTCCTACCAACCTAAATGTGAATCAATTCCAATCCATGGTGTCCCACATCGCCTTGCCCCATCATCTCACCTTCTCCAAAAAGGATCGTCATGCTTTCAAGAACTTACATAATGACGCCTTGCACATTGAAGTCCACATCCACAAGCATATCATCAAGAGTGTCTTAATAGATGGTGGCTCTGGCCTAAACCTATGCACTCTTAAATTACTAAAACACTTGGGATACTCAGATGTGGTTGTAGACACCAGTGAATGCATAACAATCAAAGGATATGATGACATTGAACGACTATCAGAGGGTACCATCAAGCTCCCTATCCAAGTAGGAAAAAAGATAATGGAAACAAAATGTTAGGTCCTTGATCTTGATCTCCCTTACAACATTCTTCTCGGTTGACCATGGATACATACTATGCAAGCCGTCCCCTCTACATTCCACCAATGTCTCAAATTTCCTCACAATGGCACGGAAGTGACTATCTATGCTGACCCCCGCCACTTCCAACACTATAGTTTCTTGGAAGGCCATGACTACACTTTATGTCCATACAACAAAGCTATCACAAAACCACTCCCATAACATCCACCTCATACATCAACCCCAGAGACATTGCTACCACTTCATCCCAAACACCTCTACCACTTGATGTCAAGATCAACCTTAGTGACATGGGATGTGGAGAATATGACATACATGGTACCTTTTGTGTAGGAACATTACCCAACCCTAAAATGTTTGGTGCCCCAAAAGAAGAAGAAGCCAATATAGTTGTCATCAAATGTAAACCATCACCTACCTTTGAGAAGAAACACCTCCTTGATCAATATGTGCTTGAAGATATATCATCATGGCTATATAAAGATGAAGAAACAAAGCAAGAAGCCCCCACCATACCGATAGAGATCTATGGCAAAGGGTCAGAGATCATAAAAAACATGGGCTACAAAGGACAAGGTGGCATTGGCCTTCATGAACAAGGGGTCATCAAATCAGTTCAAGTGACAATAAATCCTTATACTCAAGGGTTAGGATATGGACAAAGACAACGTATTCTCACTAGTGGTAAATGTATCTTAGCTGAGGTCACTACGGTTTCCCCTGAAGACAATAACATCAATGAAGTAAGTCATAAAGACTCCTTTAGTGACTTTGCCAAATTCTTTGAATCATCTGTATACACCATATACACTGTCACCACCTTAGCATCCTCATCCAATGACCTACCCCTCGTATACCGGGACCTCATAGACTGGGACCAACAAGGACCTCCCCTCCTAGACCTAACACAAAATGATGAAACAATCACCAAAATGATGGGGGTTAGAGATCACTTCCACCTAGGAGATCATAGAGCTAGATACATTATGGAACTTGATATGGCTGCTTATTTTGGGGAGACAACCCATGCTTCTAGTCGTAAAAGTACAAAAATCAAACATGGCTCTGATGGTGAAAACCACTCCGTGGCAGTGTTAGATCCTAGAAAAGTAAAAATAAAGGATGTATCTCCTAGTGAAAACCTCCACGAGGCGCTAGGAGAGGGAAGCATGGGCCTTCCTGAGATAGAGAAGGTAAATCCTGACAGCTCACCTATCTTCATGGAGCCGACACAAGAAATAAATCTTGGGACTGAAGAAGAGCCAAAAATCACCTTCAGGGAAGAATCTCTCAATCCAATAGAGTAGGAAAACTTCTTAGCTTTCTTCAAACGTAGAAACCATAACTTTGCATTGACCTATGTAGACATGTCAGGGTTAGACCCTGCCTTGGTGGTCCACCACGTCGTAGTACGGCTTCATACAAAACTAGTGAAATAGAAGCTAAGAAAGATGAACCCTTAGGTTTCCGTCCTAGTCAAAGCAAAATTGAAGAAACTACTAGATGTAGGGTTCATCTGACCAATTGACTATCTTGAGTGGGTTTGCAACCTGGTGCTAGTAGCAAAACCCGATGGTCGAATCCATTGCTGCACTAATTTCTAAGACCTTAACAAAGCTTGCATGAAGGATGACTTCCCCCTACCAAACATTGACATGATAGTAGACCTTATTGCAGGACATGAGATGTTATCCCTGATGGACAAATTTTTAGGGTATAATCAAATTAGGATCACAGAAGAGGATCAACATAAGATGGCCTTTATATGCCCTTGGGGGATATATTGTTGGGTGTTGATGCCTTTCAGCTTGAAGAATGCCGGAGCCACTTATTAACGAACCATGACTGTCATCTTCCACAATCTTTTCCACCACATCATGGAAGACTATGTGGATGACTTGCTAGGAAAATCAAAGACAAGAGAGGAACATCTAGATGTGTTAGAAAGGATCTTCGACCAACTGGAGAAATACAATGTTTGCCTGAATCCCAAGAAATATGTTTTTGGGGTCACCTCAAGAAAGCTTTTGGGTTACATAGTCTCCAGAAGGGGAATTGAGGTAGATCCTGCAAAAGTCAAAGCCATCACTAAAATGCCTCCTCCAAAGACACTAAAATAGCTACAAAGTCTACAAGGGAAACTCCAGTCCATTCACTGGTTTATTGCTCAGCTTGCTAACAAGTATCAACTTTTCCAACATCTACTTAGAAAGAATATAGCTTTTGTCTAAGACAATCAATGTCATGCCACCTTTGACCAATTGAAAGAATACCTAGCTAATCTCCCTGTTCTGACTCTACCAAGGCAAGGAGAGCCCCTCCTATTATACATCACAGCAATAGAAACAACTATAGGGGCCTTATTAGCACAATACAATGAGCAAGAGAAGGAAAGAGCCATATATTACATCAGCAACACCTTGATATTCTATGAGCTAAACTATACACCAATTGAACGAGCATGTCTAGCCTTGGTCTTTACTTCACAAAAGTTACGACACTACATGCTCAATCAAAAAACTAAGCTCATCACCAAGATCAATCCACTAAAATATCTACTAAATAGAGCTGCTCTTACTGGGAGAATAGCAAAATGGGTCATGGTCCTCAGTGAATTTGACATTGAATATACCAAGCGAAAGGCTATCAAAGGATGGGTTATCACTGATCAGCTGGCTAAAGTACCCATTCTTGCAAAATATCCTACATTGACAAAGTTTCCTGATGAAGCCATCTTGATAATAGCACTGGTAATAGAAACATGGAAAATGTACTTCGATGGGTCATATACACACATAGGCTCAAGGGCAGGTGTCTTGTTTGTTACCCCTCAAGGTGATACTATCCCTAAATCATTCAAAATTACATTTCCTTGTACCAACAACGTGGCAGAATATGAGGCCCTCATCACAGGTCTCTGAATGGCAATCAAAAGGAAAATCAAGAAGCTAACAGTGTATGGCGATTCCCAACTGGTCATCTGGCAAGTAAATAATAAGTACAAGACTAAGGATTATAAACTCCTGCCTTATAAAAAGATGGTCGATGACTTTAAAGACTATTTTGATGACATCCACTTTGAACAAATCCCAAGGCTAAACAACAAAGCTGTAGATGCCATGGCAACCATCAGATCCCTGGTCGACATGAAGAAAGATAGCAAGAAGTGTGAGTTCCTGATAGAAGAACTCCCTATTCCAGCATATGATGTTCCCCAATCAGAACTAGTGTGCGAATTAATTGGTCCCTTATCCCCATGGTATCAAGAAACTTATCTATACCTCCATGATAACATCATCCCTCCTAACCTATCCACCTCACAAGAAAAAACTTTCATTCACGGAGCCTCCCCTTTCACCATTGTAGGAGATACCCTATACAAAAGGAGTCTTGTTGGCATGCTTTTATGATGTTTAGACTCTAGGGAAGCTGAAGTGGCCTTGCAAGAGGTACATGAAGGCATCTGTGGGGCACATTCAAGTGGACCTACTCTCTCTAAAAAGATCCTGAGGACCGGTTACTATTGGCCAACCATGGAATGAGATACCTACTGGTTTGTAAAAAAGTGGTTTTCATGTCAACAACATGGAGATCTCATTCACGCACTAGCACAAGAATTGTAGCCAATCATGATGTCATGGCCTTTCTCACAGTGGGGGCTTGACCTCGTAGGGAAAATCCATCCACCATCATTCAATGGCCATAAATTTATCATCACAACTACTGAATACTTCACTAAGTGGGTGGAAGCAATACCACTCACCTTCACCACTGGAACACAAATATCCAAGTTCATCCTCCATTATATCATATGTCATTATGGTATCCCTCATTCCATCATCACCGATAATGGAAAACCATTCAAGAACTAGGAAGTCTGTACTTTGTGTGAGAAATTCTAAATCCAACACCACTTCTCCACTCCATATTACCCTCAAGGAAATAGTCAAGCGGAAGCTTCAAATAAAACCATCCTCCACATTCTATAGAAGATAGTTAATGAAGCCAGACGTATCGCACAAGCATCTGTACCCCTATAAGAGCCACTCCATATTCCCTTGTATTCGGATCCAAAGCCATTTTACCTATCAAGGTCGAGCTCCCATCCCTAAGAGTATCTCTGTAAAATATAATCAATGATGAGGAATACCGAGTCACAAGGCTGCATGAGTTAGAATTACTAGATGAGAAACATCTAGATGCATTGAACCATCTGCAAGCATACCAAAATCACCTCAAAAGAAGCTATCACAAGAAAATCAAGAACCAAAAATTTGAAGTAGGTGACCTTGTCCTTATGGAAAACCATAAAAACTTACAGGAGCACCCTAAGAAAGGAAAATTTGAACCTAATTGGTTAGCGCCTTATGTCATCATAGCTAGCTACAGATCAGGAGTGTACCAGCTTGCAACACTTGAGGGGTGGCCTCTAGATGAACCTATGAACATTCTGCATATGAAGAAGTTTTATGCATAACCCATCAAGTATCCCAAGAAAAAAATACAAAAAAATTAAAAAATACAAAAATAACAAAAAAATCATAAAATCAAGAAAAACTCGAGTGCAATAAAGACTTCCAATGGTGAAAATCACTTTGGTGACACCTTGGATTGGTACCATGGTGAAAACCTGTTCTAGGCGCCATGTGTAGTGGCCAGTTCTACCATCTCATAAGTCCTCGTTCCATCACAAACACTGCACGCTAAAATCACTTTCCATGGCTTGGAATTTGAAAACATTTGTCACCCACCCCGCATCTCCCCACCCAAGGCTATCATCCCAGTATAAAGATCCTTGTAAGCTTCCTTTGTACAATAGAAAATCAAAAAATCCAAAAATAATAGAAAATCAAAAAATCCAAAAACAATAGAAAATAAAAAAATCCAAAAATAATAGAAACTCAAAAAATCCAAAAACATTAGAAAATTCAAAAACCCAAAAAATCCCCCAAAATAAATTCACTATATAAATACCTAAGAAAGATACAGTACTTGAATAAGCACCTTTTGGAACCAAATTGATAAAATAAAATCTGAACCTAAACCACCCATTCACTGCAAATCATCCATCCCCAACATCAGAATCCACACTCATCACAGATTTCTTTTAAGATTTTTCTAACGATTCACTTCAAATCACTCCACCCCATACATTGATCCATAATAGTACTCTCTGCAACTCGCAAGCATCAACATCCATCAGCCCTTAGTATCACACCCAGCCTAAACCATTCCCACATCATCAAGTCTTTCCAGAACTACATATTCATCTCACCTGCATCTTGAAAGTACCTTGATCCTATGGACACAGGGTATGTAGGCAGTCTAGAATATGAAGGAAGTATCCAATACTTAGGTACATAAGATGCACCCATCCAACCCATTTGGATGGTCCCTATTTACTAATCTTGCTAGACCCAGCAAATGATACACATGCTAGGAATATGTTTGAAACATGGTGCCTAACACAAAAACCATCAATGAACATACCAACTATTAGTCAACACATGGCTTGACTATACTTTTGCCCATATTCCAAAAATTATTCAACATCTAACTGATTTGCATCTTAGGATATGTCATTCCTACAATGGACAAGAATCTGTCATCCTATCAACATTTATCTTTGCAAGAGCACACAATAGCTATTTGTATCTTTTTGTTGGTCTTTTTTATTATTGATTTTTATCTTCTTGTCTCACTCTAGGTCATTTCCAAAGCTACCTTGATCTCATTATATCATGGTAAGTGGTGGACAACACCTGGAGTGGACATGGTCATTGTTTCTGTATGTTGTGCTTGTGGATTGGTTTCATTACTCTAAGAATAATATTCATATCTTGAAGCCTAGGTTGGTCCTAGTATGATGTGCTTCATTTGCATATACAGACATCAATACCTTATATGTACTATGAGCACTCATTGCTATGAGTCCTCTTCCTCAGCTAGGCAAGGTTATACTACCTTGGGCATGCATGAAATCAACCTATTGTTTGTGGGTCTAGTCCATGCAATCGTGGGATATATATCATCACCTAGGTCATCTCATACCTTTGTGAACTATATCCTACATTGCTATAATAAATTAAGAAATGCTCTCACTTAAACTTATGCAACTACTATTGCTAGCTCAAATCATCTTTCTATCACCCATTCAACCATAATATCAAGGCCTAGATTTTCCACCCCCCATCTATTCACCTCCCCCATTCTTCTAACTAACCTATCTTCTTACTGATTTCCAATCCATCCTAAACCAAACCAAATCCCCCCTCAATGACGTGGTATTTCATGACCTAGCAACTCCCTCATTAACCATCCCACCCCCTTCCCCAATCTAACCATAACCAATCCTACCCTTATCTAATCCATAAACACTTATCCTCTCCCCATCCATTCCCCTATCACTAAGCCCCACCACCCAGGGTTGAACAAAGAACATCATGTGTATCAGGACTTAATCATCGCATATCATTACATTGCATTTGCACATCATAATCATTTAATTTTCATTTCATAATCATTTAGATACATTTTATAAACATTTAGTTTCATCTCATAAATCATTTAATTTGCATTTCATAATCATTTAGGTGCATTTTATAATCATTTAGTTTCATCTTATAATCATGTAGTTTGCATATCATAAATCATTTAGTTACATTTCATAATCAGTTAGTGTCATAATCCTAATCATTTAGTGACATTTTCATAATCATTTAGTGTCATTAGCATAATCATTTAATTTTCATATCATAATCATTTAGTTTGGTATTTCATAATCATTTAGTGTCATTAGCATAATCATTTAATTTGCATATCATAATCATTTAGTTTGGTATTTCATAATCATTTAGTCTCATTAGCATAATCATTTAATTTGCATTTCATAATCATTTAGTGTCATAATGTTAATCATTTAGTGACATTGTCATAATCATTTAGTTGCATCTTATATTTTCATAATGAGTTAGTTACATTTCATAATCATTTAGTTTCATTTTCATAACCATCTAGTTGTATGTTCATATTTCCCTTTGCATGCATTACATGTGTTTATTAAGATAATCATATATTTCCATTTCATTACATTTTTGCATCCATAATAAATGTTTATTAATATGAACAATCTGTAATCACAAACATGTATATATCAACATAAGTAAACCATCACTACATCTATCATATTACATCAATAGGTAAATCCATAACATCAACATAATACATCTCATAAACACAACACACCCATAACATCTCATAAAACTCATCACATCATCATAATATGCATAATCCATCAAAACATACTGCATCCATCAACATAAGCATCATCATAATCATATAAAAGCATCACAAACAAACATGTAGGCCATCAAAAATTATCATCTCATATATCATTATCACAAAAATGTACATCGCTCATATATACATAAAAAAATATATGTCATGATACAATGCCTCCAAGGGCCAAAATGATACAACTATCAACCCTGAATAGTGGAGCCTCTACCTGACTCAGTAGGGGATCCTAGTCATGGCTATGGCTATGGTCATCCCTGTGGCTATGGTTGTGGCTGTAGCTAAGGTTGTACCTGTGTAACCTACTGGGGCACCTGTGATGGGAGACCCATTGACTACCGAACAGACTGAACCAATCTAGATCTGTGTGACCTAGACATCTAGGATCCACTAAGCTAACTATAGCTTGATACACTTTGCTCTGTAGGCACTATTACCTAATAGCCCCCCTAATAATAATCTCCCCATCCTCTAGCCTCTACCAGCTGTCCCTGTCCCTGAGACAACTGTGTTTGCATCAGTGCCAAAACTAGACCCATACTGGCACCCGAAGCCTATAAACTAGTCACCATATCCTCTGCCTATCAGGCTCTCAAAAGTGCAACATCCTGCTCACTCGTCAAAATGGCTATCTCGCCCTGTGCCTAGGCTAACTGCACTTGCAACACACCCACCTGTCCATCTGTACTGTCCAGTAGTGTAACCATGCTCCTCAACTACACTAACTTCGCATCATGACTCTGTAAAGCCTCCTGTAGACTAGCAACCTATCCACATAGGGTCTCAATCTCCTCATCCTCTCCACTTTGAGGCCACCAATGAGATGAAATCTCTCAAGGCCCCAAACCTCCACCTACCGCCGAGGTACCCACCTCTAAACCAGGAACCTACTGCCCTACTGTAACAACCTATTGCTGCTACTGTTGTGATACCTATGGTGGGGGAAGAACCTCCCTACCTATCCTCTGTCGTCCCCCACACTGCCGAGGTGCCCTCTACCTTAACACCTCTCTGATATGAACCTGCTCAATAGGTACCTGCTGCATAGGTACCTACTATCATACCTGCTGCTGGGGAAACTGCAAGTTACCACTTGCCTGCCCCTCTCCGCTAAGCCTGACCTATCCATATGCTGCTGCTTCCAACACATCCATCGGCTCCCCATCTCCCTTAATCTCCCTCTCCTCCCCATCTCTTCTAACCTCCACAAGATAGTCTACAATAATCTCCTCTCCCTCCTCTAAGAAATCATCTCCATCATAATCCTCATCCCCATCCTCCTCTGACTCCTCATCACCTAATGTTGCCACATCCTCCAGGGGGACTACCTCCTCTGCAGGGTCTATGAACCATGTAGGCCGCCCCATCTGCTAGCATGCCTCATAGGTAGGAGTGGTGCCTGCATCCCTAAGCTCACTTTGCCAATCCCACATCAACAACTCCAAAGCCACAAAATCCTCTAAGGCAACCCAGGGCTGTATGGCTGGAGGCAAATAATGTGCATCTCGAAGGGTCCATGCAAAAATTGCCATCAGCTGCAGAACATCCTGCTATAGCCCAAACTGCCACATAACTCGTGACAATACATAGATATCGATAGTATAGTCCCCCTGAACTATCAGGTAGTGTTTCTAGAGTGTGTAAGGCATGTGAATATTGTCATCTAGCCAAGGCTCCACTCCGATGTATGGTCACCAGTTAACTTGAATGACATCATCCAAAACCCGTCTCTAATATCAAACCTGCCCGGTGTATGTATACTCTATATCTTGATACAAGAAAACAAAGGCTCAAAATGATGATGATAGTACCCACATCTCAGCTGAGTGATCAGAATATGCTCCTAAATCCATAGATGAAGCAAAGTAACTCTGACTAATAGAGCTGAATCATGATGATAAACAATTGTATGCATCTCATGATAAAGTTGTGTCAACATCACCAGTCCCCAAGCATACACTGTCTCATGTCAGACCATCCCCTCAATGACCTTTCCCCATCCAACTGGAAATCCCCTACCTCTCCTATCTAGCATCACTATGCCCCTGACCAATGCACACAAGAATAAAGGAAAGTGATCTGAACTCGCCGCCAGTGTCCCCTCATAGCTCATCTCCCTCTTATTCGTTGATAAAATAATGTGATCATAGCCAAATACTCTAACTAAGGCCTTCTGTCCCTTCCTTTTGTCATATGTCACCTGCTAACCATGAATAGGTATCTTGAGGATGTGATAAACATCCTCAAGAGTGATGGTGATCTCGCTAGTAGGAAGAAAAAATGAACAAGTCTCTGGCTGATACCGCTCTACAATAGCCATAATCAGAGCTCTATGAGCTCACAACACTGGCATTGATGCAACTGTCAAAAGCCCTAACCTCGCTAGTCAAGCTCAGGTGGCATCGTCAAAATGATCAAATAACACCATCACAGCCAGCATGCATTGCTCTCACAAGAACACTATAAATGACCTCGTATCCTGCATCCACAGTTTTCTTATTAGAACCTACCCGTTCTTCCAAAATCCACCCTTTCCTCTACTATTGAAAGCCAAAACATTTTATGCACCACAACAAGTAACTTTTTGCACCAATCCTAAACTTGGTGCCACTATTCAACCCGCATAGTGGTAACACAAAAGATAGCGCCACTACACGGCATCTTTGTGACATTCTAGAATATAGTGCCAAAACATTGTTTAGCACCATTTAAAAAAATGGTGCCACTATTCCAAACAATGCCGACTTAGAAAATAGCCCTAATCACCAACAAGGCGCCAATCCTTAGGAGGGCGCCACTAACCAATATAGCGCTAATCTAGAATATAGTGCTACCCCTAGCCCAATTTGGTGCCAATGCACCAAATTTCTACCCCGTGCAAACACCAGGGTTAAGGCCTACCTGGGGTCCCGCCTCTGGTGCTCAGTTGTACGCTCAAAAGTGCTCAGAAATGTGTGTGTATCGAGGGCACATGGGTTTGTGGTCCATCATCTCATCTTCGCTCCTTCTCAATGACTCAATGTGTACAAATGTGGCACTCTTAGGACCCACTATTCTAAATATAGTGAGCCATGTCATCCCTCCATGTAGTTTTTCTCCTCTAGGGTGTAGATCACAACCATTTTTTTCCTCGTTCTTCTTCCTATCAACCTGTTTTCCTATCCACTATATGAATTTCACTTCTGTTGCATCCTTTTGAGAGATCGCTTGAATTTTTTTATTTTTCACCATTCTCTCAAGGGGACATTCCTCACTCATTCCATTCCTTCCCAGCTGCTGGGGCGTATTTTTCTTTGACCTAACGCCACTTCCCTATTAGGTCCTGATGCCACATCAAAGAGGGGCAAATGTAGACACCTAAAAATGTTTTCATCATCAAATCAACTCCCGACCTCCCTAAACATACCTATTTCCTTCCTAAACAATTAATTAAATTTTTATTTAATTAATTATCCCTTCATCACCTAATTTTTCATCATTCTATCTCCAACAATTGGATTAATTTCATTAATTCAATAGTTCAACCTTAGCCAATTAATTAAATAAATATGCAATATTTATTTGGTTAATTTCCCCTTTCTCACTAAACCCTTTTAATTAGTTAAATAAGGTTTAACTAATTAATTCAGCCTATTAATTAACCTATCCCTACCCTAGGTAATTAAATAGTCATTATTTAATTGCCTAGCCTAGCCTATATCATCCTAGCCTTACGATTGATTAAATAAATCTTTATTTAATCAATCTTAACTTCTCACTAATCCATCTACTAATTTATTCCTGCTAGATTAATTAGGTTAACCACCCTGATTAGTTTGGTCAAACCCTCATTGACACTTCTCCCCACATCCCATGAATAAAAAATTGATTTCCATCCCATGAACCCCTCTTCCCAAGATGAATTAAAAAATCATCTTTATTCCTAGCCCTCCATTCTCCAAGATGAAATCTAGACCCTTCGCATCATCTTCATCCTCCACCATTGATCTCTCAAATCAATCTCAACCATTGGATCACAATATCTCCAAAATGCCTATAAATACAACATCCTCCAAGCCATTTCATCATCTAATTTCTAAGCAAAGTTATCATGCCCAAATTTCTCTTGAACTAGTGAGTTGCATTTAGATTGAGCATTTCACATTTGGATCTATTTATCTAGGGTATATCTAGGAGCTCTTGGGTGCATGATTCTACCACCCTATTTGGATTGGTGAATCTTAGTGAGGTAGAAGGCTTGTTTATGCTTTTATTTTGTGTTTTCATATCATCTAGTTTTCACTAATCACAATAGGATTGCATAATAAGGCTTAAATATGAGTTAAATTAATTAATATTAATGTTTATAACCTATGTACTCTATTTAATATTTATAAGGCATATGTTTTCTTGAGCAATGTTTATTGAGGATATTGACTCCTTTACATACTATTACTCATAGTAATGATGGGAAAAATTAAAAAGCTATAATATATAAATTTGAAGTGTTCTTAACCTATAATGATATAATGCTAGTTTATTTAACCTAAATTTATTTAATACAAAATATTAAAACCCTTACAGGTGTAAAAACTAGCTAGCCAACTAATCTATTTATTATAACCTTGGATTCATCACCCACACTATGTTTTCAAAGGTTGCCCCATAGGAATGTTATTTAAGATATCTATACTAGTTTAGTTAACCTAGATTTATTAAATACAAAATATTAAAACCCTTACATGTGTAAAAACTAGCTAGCTAACTCATGTGATGATTATAACCTTAGATTCATCACCCACACTATGTTTTCAAAGGTTTCCCCATAGGAATGGGCAAGTACAAAAAGATGGGGGGCCAAAAAGGGGTCTTAAGTGGTGACTTTTTTTCTAAAATCAGGCAATGCTAGCCTTGGATGAGAAATTGAGCATAGTTACACTCAAAATTTGGAGATGCAACTAAAACAATGTTCTAGTACTCCGAGTCTACTTTCTAAACTACTATATTTTTTTGAAAATGGTATAGATTAAGGGGTTCAAAAGAGGGAGCCATAGAAATTGGTGTTGTTTCTATCAAAAAAACATAACTTAGCATGTTTTGTGGCTCCCTCAAAAGGTCAACTTTTTTTTAGTATTTTTAAAATTGCTTCAGTGAGAAATTAGCTAACATGTAGTTTATGCCTGATTTTTCTGATTTTTTTTTATGAATATTTGATTTTTTACTAATTTTCAAAGTGGACACATCCAAAAAAACAAAATTTTGGCCGTGCTACCCCTATAAATTTTGAAAACTAATTGAAAATCATTTTTTTCTTTTTTTAATATGTGTAGAATGGAGTCTAGTTTCTAAATATGTTTTTTTTTTAAATTTCAATGAATGGTTAATTTACAATGAAAAAAAGACCAAACAGTGGTTTTTGCCCAAAAATGGACACACAAATAAAAGAAATTAAAGATGAAAGGCTCATCAGGATACTGTCTATCTAGAGAAGAATACGGAGCAGATTCTGGACATAGGCTGTCAGAATGGGGCTCTAGACACTGTTAGTCCAGTCCGACAGAATTCTGGTGGGTGTGAGGAGGGAGAAATCCAGGATCGATTGATCGAGGAGGATGTTGAAGATGATAATGCCCTTGATCCCCAGGCTTCATCAGCTGTAGGTGCTAATGATCTTTAGTCCACCAGGAACCTTGTGTAGGAAGTCGGTGAGCATAATGCTGATCCCTCATTGACAGTTGACATCAGCCCAAGTGGAAGTGGGAATGACCCAGAAGGCTGGATTACCCCTAAGAAGAAGACTCGTAAAGGTAAAAAGACTGTTGATGTTGGCACTGACTCAAAACAAGGGTGACCAACCCTACGAGAAAATCGACAAAGAGAGATTGCCAGGGAAATTGCCAGTGGAAAGCAGAAAACACTGGAGGTCCCATCCCTCAAACCTTTGAAATGAGGATCTTATCCTAGAATCTGAGGGGTTTCAACAGCCCCTCAAAATAGTTTGAGGTCAAGAACTGTATTCTAGAAAATAAATTAGACATCTTGCTCCTGCAGGAGGTCAAGATGACTGAGGAAAACTTTAAGAAGATTGCTGATTACATATGGCCTAAGGCTGAGTTTTGTATTAGCCCTGCTATTGGAGCTTCTGGCGGGATTGTTACAATGTGGAACAGTTCAAAAATGCAGGGTTCTCTTCTGGCTTCTGGCAAGCATCTCCTGGTTACCAATTTCTCCTCTCCCTCTTTCAAATGGTGTTTAATCAATATCTATGCTCCTAATACTCGAGCCCAGTGACAATCTTTATGGACTGATTTGAGTAGTACCCTGACCAAGTTTCCGTGCTCTAAATGGATGTTGGCTGGTGACTTCAACACTCCTTTGTATCCCTCTAAGAAATATGGTGGGAACCTTGATTACTTTGACAGCATGTTTGACTTCGCTGAGTTTATTAATGCTTGGGGATTGCTTGATGTGGAGCTTCAAAATTAGCTTTTTACCTGGTCCAACAGGAGACGTGGGGACAATTTGATTCAGGTTAAATTAGACAGGGTCATTATATCGAGCAACTGGGATAATTTTCATAATATGTAATTGCAGGCTTTTCCTAGAACCATATCTGATCATTGCCCTATTTTCCTTCATTGGCATGATCAATGTCATCGGGGTCCTTTCCCTTTCCGTTTTGAAGCTATGTGGATTAAGCATAAGGATTTCAAGCAATTGGTGACACAATGGTGGCAAATTCCTATCCAGGGTACTCCTATGTTCAAGTTAGTTAAGAAGCTTCTGCATATCAAACAGGAGGTTCGTGGCTGGAATAGACTCAGTTTTGGTCATGTGTTTTGGCAGAAGAAAACTTTAGCTGGGCAACTTGAGGATATTCAGTAGCGGATTGCTCAAGGGGATGTTTCCGAAGATACTTCTACGAAAGAACAAGATCTGATTTCAGCATGGAAGAATCTTATGGGCCGTGAAGAGGTCTTTTGGAAGCAAAAATCCAGGGTTCAGTGGCTTAAGGAGGGAGATCGTAATGTTGCTTTTTTCCATCTTTCTACTATGAAACATAGGAAGGCTAACTCCATCACAAAAATGTGTTTGTACAATGGTGATGTTATCATTGAGGACAATGAGATTGGGGAACAAGCTGTTTTATTTTTTCAGAACTTGTTGACAGAACAAGCCACTGGTGATGATAACGACAGGGCTACTAAGTAGTTTATTGACAAGATCCCCTGTCTCCTCACTGAGGAAGATAATCTGGAAATGCTGAGGCCTATTTCTGAGGAGGAGGTTCATGCTATTTTATTCTCTATGGGTCCCTTTAAAGCTCCGAGTCCGGATGGCTTTCCTCCTATCTTCTTTCAGGAGTATTGGGATATTGTGGGGGCTGACCTCACGGCTGCGGTTCGTGATTTTTTCAAAACTGGTAAGATCTTAAAGCAGCTCCATAACACCTTTATTGTCCTTGTCCCTAAAAAGCTGAAACCCACCAACCTTTCTGATTTCAGACCTATTAGCTTGTGTAATACTATCTATAAGCTTTGCACCAAAGCCCTTGTCATGAGAATTCAACCTTTTCTTGATAAAATTATCTCTCCTTCTCAAAAAGGTTTCGTCCCAGGGTGTCAAATTTTGGATGCTGTGATCTCCACCCACGAAACTATTCATTCCATGGAGAAGAGCAGAATTCTGGGTATGGCCCTTAAGTTGGATATCTCTAAATCCTATGATAGGGTCTCATGGGATTTTCTATTTCAAGTTCTTAGAAAATTTGGGTTTAATGACAAAATTCATCTCCTCATCTGGATGGTTGTCTCTTCTGCCAAATTTTCTATCTTGGTTAATGGGATTCCTAGGGGTTTCTTCTCCTCCTCGCGCAGACTCCGGCAGGGGGATCCCCTTTCTCCTTACTTGTTTGTCATCATGGCTGAGGCTCTTGGGAGATTTATTCAAGCTAACGTGGTCTCTAAGCATCTTGTGGGCATTAAACCTGCTTCCTCCCTTGCCCCTATGTCTGTGCAGCAATTTGTTGATGATACCCTTCTTTTTGGCATCTCTTCGGTGATTGAAGCCCGGAGATGGAAGAATATTTTAAACCTTTATGCCATTGCCTCTGGGCAAAACATCAATTTCCAAAAGAGTAATGTGTATTTTTTCAATACTCCCACTACTCTCTGGCAAAAAATCATACATATTCTGGATTGTGCTGAAGATATTCTTCCTGCTATCTATCTGGGTCTCCCCTTTACGGTTAAAGAAGTTTCTCCAAATTTCTGGAATAACCTTTTGGAAAGAACTCAATGGAAACTGATTGGTTGGAAAGGAAAAGTCCTCAGTAGTGCTAGTAAATTGCTGCTTCTTCGAGCCTCCTTGCAAGGTATACCCACCTATTTCCTCTCTTTTTAAAATTCTTGCTTCTTTTGCTGTCAAGTTGGAACAGATTCAAAGAAAATTTTTATGGACGGGAGCTGAAAATAAACAGCGGATATCCCTGGTCAGCTGGGATAAAGTGTGTCTTCGTAAATCCCATGGAGGTCTCAATATTAGAACTATACGGAGTATGAATAAAGCCCTACTCTCTAAAATTAATTGGAACCTGCTTTATCATCATAAAGATTGGGGAGACATCATGCAAGCTAAATATTTGCATGACACTGATTGGTCTAACTTCCTCCAGCAAGAAGGTCTTCCTACGGGATCGGTCATCTAGAACAAAATGTTGAAATCTAGAAATATGCTCATGCAAGGGATCAGATGGAAGTTGGGTAATGGTATGGGTATCAAGTTTTGGACTGATATTTGGCTAAAAGATAAGGCTCTCATCTCCCAGAAGGATTTGGGTGAGATCGCTGACATTGCTACTCAGTTCTTTGGCAATAAGGTCAGTGATTATATGTCAAACAATAATGGTCACAGGAGCTGGAGAACTTTGTTGGATTGCTGTCCCCATCGCCCTGATCTCACCCCTAAAGCTTAGATGGTTCAAAAGTTGATTCAGGAAGTCAGAATTCCTCTCTTCCCTCATGAAGATGAGCAATTTTGGTGGCCAGATAAGAATGGACAATTCTCTATTAAGTCTGCCTATCACTTATTGGTCCTTGAGATTCATAAAAAGAATATATGGAGAAAAGTGTGGAATCACAAATTGATCCCGAAAATTAACATGTTCTGGTGGGCCTCTGTTCATAACAAAATTTTGACCCAAGATAATTTGCAGAAGAGAGGTTTCACTCTGGCCAACAAATGTTGTCTATGCTGTGAAAAGGAGGAAATGGTTTCTCATTTATTCTTCCACTGTGAATTTGCTAGGGACATTTGGAGCCTCATTCTCAGTAATTTTGGTATTTAGTGGGCTTGCAATTCTGACATTCAGGAAGTTATTAACAATTGGTATCCTCCCTTCTCCCATCCCTGGCTTGTTGAGTTATGGAACCAAACTCTGTCGTGCCTGAGCTGGACTTTGTGGAAAGAGCGCAACCATCAGATTTTTAGGGATACTGCTAGAGATGCCTCTCAGATCTCTCATACTTTCATGAAGACTCTTTTGGAGAGTGTCACTATGGCCCATATCCGCCCTGCTGTGAAACCTCTGACCCAGGAGGAAGAACAAATTGCTGTAAATTGGAGGATTCTCACTCATATTCCTGCTTATAACAATACTAAATTATTACAGAGACTCAACACTAGATGGAAGCCTCCGATTTCTAACTGGATGAGGCTCAATTTTGATGGGGCTTCTAAGCTTGATGGTACTGCTAGCGGGGGCGGGATCATTCGAGATGATAAAGGGGGGATGTTTGCTATCTATGCTGGAGGTCTGGGCTGTCACAGTAATAACTATGCAGAAGCTATGGCTCTTCTTTGGGGGCTTAAATTGGCCATTTCACTTGGTATTAGGAATTTGGAGATTCAGGGAGATTCTAAAATGGTTATTGATGCCGTTACTAAAGTGTCAAATGTTGGCATTCAGTTGAAAGATGTTATTAGGGATATTCAATTTCTCTTGCAGAGGATTACTAATGTGCAGATCTCACATATTTACCGTGAGGGTAACGGAGTTGCAGATGCCTGTGCTGAACTTGGGCAGCGATATTCAAATTGGAGGGTTTGGCACCAATTTGATCATATTCCTTCAAATCTTAAGAATCTCATTCTTAAAGATGTAGCTAGGTCTAGATGAGTCAGATGTGTCCGAAAGCCAGCTCATATTGTCCACTCCTTGGGAGGGGGCTGAAGTGTTTTTTGAAGTACGAGTCCTCTCGTACTTTCTCTGCTGTCAAATCTGCTAATTTTTCTCATAAGGCAAGCGGATGGCCGGATCATCATGGCCTGTGCCGGGTAATTATGGTTAAGCATAAGATTGGGGTTTGTAAGGCTTCCCATTATTATGAGTTTGTGTGCGATGTTATTATTAGCCTTGTTAATGTTAGTAACTCTCCTATTAAGACGACTGAGGAGACTGAGGGTTTCTGTGGCATGCGTTGTAATTCCACCATGGGAGGAGACAAAATTCAAACTGAGCCCATCTTGTGTTGTAAATTCAAAGATAATCCGGTTGCTTGGCATTACTGTAAAGAGGGCAGGATTAGCCCCTATCTAGAGAGGCTTAATGGGTACAATGAAGCTCTGTCTGAACAATTTGCGTGGTCTTGGTAAAACAGATGGGTTTCGGTGGGTGGAATCAGATTTGAAGTCTCTAAACGCGTGATCACTTTGGCCACTGGTATGCCTACTCAGGGCTTGAAGCTGCAATGGAAAACTAAAATTGTGCACCTCTCCAGTCAGCAGCTTTTCCTTGGGGTTGGAGAAGAATTAGTCCCTTACCAGGGTAGTTTTGACAAACCCAAGTTGCTGGAGCCATGGGACGCTATGTGTTTTATCCTCATGAAGTATTTCACCCTCGAGGGGCATTTTACCAAGTTTTATAACTACCATCTCCCCCTGTTAAATCATTTCCACCACAATGCTAAAATTAGTTTTCTGTTTTATTTGCTTTCCTCCCTGGAACATTTCATCCTTAGGGTTCGGGCAAAATTGGCTAAAAACACTGCTATGAAGCCTATCCCTCTTCACCAGGGCCTCATTCTCTGTTTGTATAATCATCATCTTGCCCTTGAACCCTCCAAAACCCTTCCCACTAATAGTGGGGACGGGGAGCCCTCTTCAAACCCTAAGAATATTCCTGCTGTTGCCGAACCCGAGCCCTCCCCTATTTCTATCAAAATTGTTGAAGTCTCCTCTTGCACTCCTGCGGATAATCCTGTTGATACCCCGGGCCCTACTACCTCTAAGAAGGGTAAAAAGCGGAAGGTTGCTGGTGATTTGAGCACTGGGAAGGCAGTGGTCGGGACCCTCAAAACCCTTAGTAGGACCCTGGTGGGACAGAGAACGGATTCTTCGGTGAAGATTTGTAGGGAGGGGCTTTCCTCTGGTGTTCGGCGGTCAGGGCGTATTGCAGGCAAACTGGCTCTTTCAGCAAAGCTCATTGACTATTCTGAGAGTGGCTCGGATGAATCCACCCGGGGAGAGGATGACAGGGATGTGGAGGTTCAGGACATTTCTGGTGATGATGATGACAAGCAGGAGATGCATGATATAGGGGCTACCACGGAGGATGCTGCTGACTCTGCTGGCAATGCTGACACTGCGGGTGCTATGTTTGTGGAAGAGGCTGAGGATGCTATGGAGACTAATGATGGTCTGGGGGCTGATCTTGCAGGTCTGCGCGATCGCATTGCGATGCTGGAGCAGAATTTCTCCATTGTGCTTAGGACCTCTATACTCCTCAACCTCTCTGTACTGAAGAATTTGGGGGTTACTGTTAATACTGACAGTGATGATCTGGCTACAAAATTGGATGAGATTATTAAATCTATGGTCTAGAAAGGAGATCTGTTGTCTCCTTAGTCTTTGTTGTTTTACTGCTGATACTCTGTCTCTCAGTGTTTTGACTTTCATCTTAGCGGCTAGTTTTGCTAGTTTTGCTGGTATTTTGTTATGTTTGTATATGCTGTTTCAGGATTAAGGCACTGTTGATAATTGCTGCCTTCGGGCCTCTATGTTTGTTTGGGTAAGGCACTGTTGATGCTTGCTACCTTTGGGCCTCTCTATTTTTTGTAAGGGTTCGGCCCCTTGTTAGCCGCCTTATATTATCAAAAACATTGTCAAAATGTGTAAAAAATCACATCGTCAAATAGCTAAGAGAAAGCCTAACATTACCCAGGTGTTCGATTTGTTCAACCTTGAAACACGTGGAAATTTGAGGGTTAGCATGAACGAAATTATGTGAAATCCTATAGAATATGGAAAAACACATCTCTGGACATTAGGAAGGCACTCCAAGCCTTTGGGTTGAAAATCTAAAGCAAATCCCAAGCCTAAGGCTTGGGATTCCCAAATCAAAACATAATGCGAACGCATTATAACGCGCTCACGTTATGTTTTACTTTGCATTTTTTCCTTTTTCGCAAAAGTTTGTGCACTGTTTGTGATGTTTGACATAACGCGAACACATTATAACACGCTCGCATTATGTCACCCTTGAATTTTTTATGTTTAATGTTATTAATCATGTATGTATGTATGTATGCCTATATGTATGTATGTATCTATGTATGCCTATATGTATGTATGTATAGTGCCGAGGGTAGAGGAGGGTAGAGATGGGGGTGAGCTAGATAGGGGAGGAGAGGGGTGGATAAGGGCTGAGTTATTAAGGTTTAAGGTTGACAGTTGAGGGTTTAGGGATAGGATTTACAGTTTAGGGATAAGGGATTAGAGTTTAGGACCTTGACGGATTAGGGTTTAGGGTTGAGGCTTTAGGGATAGTGTTTAGGGTAGACGGTTGAGGGATTAGGGTTAAGGTAGAGTGTTGAGGGTAGAGGGATTAGGGATAGGGTTTAGGGTTGAAAGTTTAGGGTTTAAGGTATAGTTTTGAGGGTTGAGGGTTTAGGGATAGGGTCTAGGATTTAAGGTTTAAGTGTCCAGGGTTGAGGATTTAGGGATAGGGTTTATGGTTTAGGGATAAGGGATTAGGGTTTAGGGTTTAGGGATTAGGGTACCATAAATTATAATTAGGGATTAGGGTTTATAGTTTAGGGACTAGGGCTTCAGGTTTAGGGTTAGGGATTAGGGTTTAGGGATGTACAATTAAGGGGTACCATAAATAAACTAGAATTTAGGAAGGGTTGGGAAAGTTTTGTGAATCATCATGGATTGGAGATTAGAGATTTTGTTGTGTTCAAGTACATATCCAAGTCATAATTTAAGGTTAAGATATTTCAAATAACAGGGTGTGTGAAAAACATCAATGCTCTTCGGCTTATGAATACCAACATGGATACAGATAAAAGATGCCCTTCTTCTAACATAGTATGCAATTCAAGTCAACCGATGGGTAGCAAGTTGTCGAATGAGTTGGTTTAATGGGTGTGCCTCCTTCTTCAAAGTTATGCTTGGAGACTTTACACAAAAATTGGTAACTCTATACATTATTTTTCATTCTTTTATTTCTTGTACACTTTAAGAACTTGTAAAATCTAATTGTGTAATGTGTTTATGGCAACACATTCATCCTGCATTTGTTTTGAACAGTTTATAGACAACACAAACGAACATATGGTGTTGCAAGGCCCAAGTGGGCAGGAGTGGGATGTACAATTAGGGGGTACCATAAATAAATTGGAATTTAGGCAAGGTTGGGAAAATTTTGTGAATCATGATGGGTTGGAGATTGGAGATTTCATTGTGTTCAAGTACATATCCAAGTCATATTTTAAGGTTAGGATATTTCAAAGAACATGGTGTGTGAAAAATATCAATGCTCTTCAGCTTATGAATACCAACATTGATACAGATAAAAGATGCCTTTCTTCTAACAAAGTATGCAGTTCAAGTCAACTGATGGGTAGCAAGTTGTCGAATGAGTTGGTTTAATGGGTGCCTCCTTCTTCAAAGTTATGCTTGGAGACTTTACACAAAAACTGGTAACTCTATACATTATTTTTCATTCTTTTATTTCCTGTACATTGTTAAGAACTTGTAAAATCTAATTATGTAATGTGTTTATGGCAGCGCATTCCTCCTGCATTTGTTTCATAGTTTATAGACAACATAGATGAACATATGGTGTTGCAAGGCCCAGGAGGACAGGAGTGGGATGTACAATTAGGGGGTACTATAAATAAATTAGAATTTAGACAGGGTTGGGAAAATTTTGTGAATCATCATGGGCTGGAGATTGGAGATTTCATTGTGTTCAAGTACATATCCAAGTCATATTTTAAGGTTAAGATGTTTCAAAGAATAGGGTGTGTGAAAAATATCAATGCTCTTCAGCTTATGAATACCAACATTGATACAGATAAAAGATGCCCTTCTTCTAACATAGTATGTAGTTCAAGTCAACCGATGGGCAACAAGTTGTCGAATGAGTTGGTTTAATGGGCATGCCTCCTTCAAAGTCATGCTTGGAGACTTTAAACAAAAACTGGTAACTCTATACATTATTTTTTATTCTTTTATTTCCTATCCACTATTAAAAACTTGTATAATCTAATTGTGTAATGTGTTTATGGCAGCGCATTCCTTCTGTATTTGTTTCACAGTTTATAGACAACACAGACGAACATATGTTGTTGCAAGGCCCAGGTGGGCAGGAGTGGGATGTACAATTAAGGGGTACCATAAATAAATTGGAATTTAGGTAGGGTTGGGAAAATTTTGTGAATCATCATGGGCTGGAGATTGGAGATTTTGATGTGTTCAAGTACATATCCAAGTCATATTTTAAGGTTAAGATATTTCAAAGAACATGGTGTGTGAAAAAAATCAATGCTCTTCAGTTTATGAATACCAACATTGATACAGATAAAAAATGCCCTTCTTCTAACAGAGGATGCAATTCAAGTCAACCAATGGGTAGCAAGTTGCTGATCTTGAATTGGTTTCTGATGAAGTAAACAATGATGTTGTTGAAGCAATGGAAGAAAATCAAAATTGTAAGTCTAATTTAATTTATTTTAGCTTTCAAAGCAAGCATTTGAATTGTAGCTTTACCTAGAGGATTTGTATAACAAAAACTTAATTATGTTACAAGCCTTTCTTTGAAGAACCCTAGACATTATGGACCCTATCATCTAGAAAAGCACATGACAATGAACTCTACCCCACCTTTCAAATCAGATATTTACCTTTTTATTCAATGAAAATGAAGTCACAGAATGTAAACTGACCATGGATACTAGTAAGATCAAATTCTCTGCCTTCTATTCTTATCACTCTTACTTTATTAAGAGAAGAGTGTCAAAAAGAATGGGTTTAATTGTAAGCTAACATAAGGCAAAGTAGTTTTGTTATTACATTTTTCTGAGGGATCTCTAATAGTCTAATATAATGCAGTCTTCTATAATATGAACATCTACATTTGTGTGAATGCTAAGCTTTAAATAGTAGAGTATTAAATCAATGCAATCAGCTATTTATTGGGTTAAAATTACTTAGTTTTTGTAATGGTTTGGGAATGCAGGAGTTTCCAAAAATAGGTGAATGTCCTCTACAATTACCAAGAGAAAAAAGTTTAGTAGTTTTTGTGGATAGAGCCAGTAAACAATGGGAGATTATTTGCCTATTTCATAACAATATACCTCCCCTAAGTGCGGGTTGGATAGCAAGAAACATAGATCTATGTTTAGAGTTCATATAGATCGAAAGATAAAATAAGGATCATTTTGAAAGAACTTCTAGGAGGGAAAATACAGGCCAAAGATAAAAGGAGAAAATTATACAAGAAAATATTTTCATGAGGATTGTAATATTTTGTCTAAAACAAACAAAAATTAGTTAATTAAAAATAGAAAATCAAGAAAGAAATGGTACTAAAATGTATAGTTACTAATATCTATTTTTAAAAGACTGATTGATTTTGTGGCCAAAGTTGTTTATTTTATCTGGTTGATGGTTTTAATTACACCTAGGTTATACATTGGGAGCAGATGTGTGCACATTTTTATGGCCCCAATTTAAATTCAAGCAAATAGGTGGAGAGACTATGATAATCTTTTAAAAAAATCTTAATAAAAAAATGTTTACTTAATGTTGATCAAGGGTTCTAATTTCAACCATTCATTGCCCACTGTGGATGTACCCCAAAGCAAAGCTTTTCTCATAATGAACATCCTTATGATTTCAACTATTAATTACTCACTGTGGATGTACCATACACAAAGCTTTTCTCATAGTGTGTACACCTATTGGCATAATGAACCCCAGATGGGCTAGAAAAACATGTCATATAACATTACTAACATTAAAATAGTTCATAGCCATTTTTCTGACATATTCTTGCAACTCAGATATCTTTAAGAGAAGAGTGTCAAAAATGATGGGTTTAACAACCTAGCATAAGGCAAAGCAGTTTTGTTGGGTTTAGGGTTGATGGATTAGGGTTTAATGTTGAGAGTTGAGGGTTTATGAATAGGGATAGCGTTTAGGGTTTAGGGATGAGGGATTAGGATTGAGGGATCAGGGTTGAGGGTATACAATAAATAAACTAGAATTTAGGCACGGGTGGGAAAATTTTGTGAATCATCATGGGTTGGAGATTGGAGATTTTGCTGTGTTCAAGTACATATCCAAATCATATTTTAAGGTTAAGATATTTCAAAGAACAAGGTGTGTGAAAAATATTAATGCTCTTCAACTTATGAATACCAACATTGATACAAATAAAAGATGCCCTTTTCTAACAGAGTATGTAGTTCAAGTCAACCAATGTGCAGCTAGTTGCTGAATGAATTTGTTTCTGATGGGGAAAACAACAATGATGTTGAATCGATGGAAGAAAATCAAAATTAGGGTTGAGGGTTGAGGGATTAGGGTATAGGGTATAGGGTAGAGGTTTGAAGGTTGAGGGATAATGTTCAAGGTTGAGTGTCCAAGGTTAAGTGTAAAGGGTATATAGGGTTTAAGGGTTTAAGGTTTGAGGGATTAAGGGTTTAAGAGTGTTGCAAGTATGGGTTAAATCGGTGTTGTCATTGATGTCAACATACTCATGTTGCATTAATGAGAAGGATTGGGTGAGCTGTGTGCTGAGGATATTGAGAAAATTAGTCTCAATCAGGAATAATGAAGAACAGTGATGATAACAAGGTAAAAGTCCAAGAAAGGTTAAGGATCAGAGGATGTGGTTTAAAGGGTTTGTAGATATAGGTCTTGAGATGCTCCAGTCAAGTTTTTAGGGATCTGCATGAAGATCTGAAGAAGTTATGGTCGCTCAAGTAGAATCGGTTCAGACAAGTGCTTAGTGGTGACAAAGTGAGACAGATAGGTCCAGTAAGGTCCGGTAATGAATTATCCCACTTTGAGGATTTGAGGGAGTGTTTAGAACATCCTTGTGAAGTGTCAAGTAGATCAGTTTGTGGTTTGAAGGTCCGGAAGAACCTATTCCTTTGTGACAGTGATAACAGACTATGTTCTTGAGGTTCTAGATGTAGAAGAGAAGGATTTTAGTAAGTAGAAGAAGTGTAGATGTTCCTGGTGATTTAGGAAAGCTTGTGAAGGTCCTTGGATTATTTTTAGTTTGTGTTGATGGTCCACATTAGAATTGGAGCATGGAATTGAACAAATACTTTTGAAAGAAGGTGTTCTTTCTATGACTGGTCGACTGGATGAAATATACACCTTGTGAATATTCTTGCGGTTGCTTACCAACTTAGATGATTGTTCCTAAGTTGATGTCATGTATAAATAAAGGTTTGCAAAGTCATTTCAAGGGTGTAATTTTGGAGATGAATGTGTGGTAGCGAGGAGAAGAGTGAAAAGGAAGAGCAAAAGGATTTGGGCTTTAATGGAACTGATTCAAGCATGGTGACGATGCTATTTACTAGTTCAAGTATGTAATACTCATTTATTGTAGACAATGTGTCTCTTGTAGGCAGTGAGCCTCTTGTGAGTAGTGTGCTCGGGCAGTGAGCCCTAATTGGCATGTGCCATCTTATTCTTTCTATTCTTCTAACAGAGAATAATATCTTGGGTTAGTCACCCTGTGGTTTTTCCCTTAACCGGGTTTTCCACGTCAAAATCTTGGTGTCTCATGTGTAGATGTGTTTTCTACTCTTGGTTAATTACATTAAGTTTTCATGATTGATTTATTGTTAATGCAAAGTAAATGCAAGTGTTGAAACAAGAAAATTTTTGGACAACTGATTCACCCCCCCTCTCAGTTGTTTGCCCTAAATCTAACAATTGGTATCAGAGCCAAGTTCCTCTGAAAGGAGCTTAACTGCTTGAGGAGATCCAGGATGTCATCCTACAAGAAGGATAGTCCAAAGTTTGATGGAACTAACTTTGCTCTTTGGAAAGGTCGCATGGAATGTCACTTGCAGTGGATGGGATTTGCATACTAGTCCATGGTGACAAAGGCTTATGTACCTCCACAGGGTGGTCTGACAACCCTAAATGAAATCACAGATGCTGAAAATAATCTGCAGACTAGAGAGGCTCTTTTAAACGCATTATCCGACTCAAAACTCTCTCATGTTATTCATCTACCAACTGCCTGTGAGATTTGGAAGAAATTGGAACTTTTGCATGAAGGAGACCAATTTGTTAAATGTGCAAGATTAAAGAGTCTAAAAGGGAAATTTGAAAGATTGAAAATGAGAAATGATGAAAATATTACCTCTTTTATGCCAAGAGTGAATGAGGTGGTTTGTGGAATCAGAAATGCAGGTGCAACCCTGAGTGAAGATGAGATAGTAGGCAAATTTCTTAGATCACTTCTTGAGTCTTATAAAATCAAAGCTTTTGCAATCAAAGAATTCAGAGCTCACACAATAGTCACAAGGGATCAATTGGTTGGTAAGCTAGTTGCTTTTGAAATGGCTGAGTTTGGAGATGATCCTCCAAAGACTAAATCTGCATTCAAAGCAAGTGCCTTGGTAAAAGGAAAACAAAGCTTTGATCTGAGAGAAAACTCTTCAAGGAAATCATCATGGTATGAAAATGCAAGAAAAGACTTGGAAGAAGAAGAAGCTGAAACTGCTCATCTTGAAGCTCTTATTGCAAAAAGACTACCAAGAGGATCCAGTAAGTATGAAGGGAAATTACCTTTTAAGTGTTTCAACTATAATAAAATTGGTCATTTTGCTTCAAGATGTCTGGAAAGATTCTCAAGACCAAACCTTAACAGACCAAAGTTTCAAAAGAACTATTCCTATGTTCATGAAGAAGATGATAATGAAGGAGTAACAGATGAAGAATTAGAGACAAGAAATAAATCCAGTAATGAATGGGTGTTTATTGCCATCAAAGAAGAGGAACAAATATCCTCTGTATCCTTCAATCATGAAATTGAAGAAAAAGCTCTGGCTGCTCAAGTTGAAGCAAAGGATGATTGGGTCATTGATAGTGGATGCTCTCACCATATGACAGGTGACAAAAATAAATTCTTAAATTTGGAAAAGTATGAAGGAGGAATTGTAAAGTTTGGAGATAATTCTGTTGGCAGAATCAAAGGTAGAGGAACTATTTCTCTTGATGGAAAGAACAAAATTAGTGTTGGAGTTCAGACAACACTGAGAGGGGGGGTGAATCAGTGTTGTGTAGATTTTTGCAACTTATTATAACTTTTGATTTACAAGACTCAGAAGAGAAAGTCATCAATAAACTATTTACAAGTTTGATAGTGAAAATTATGTGCAGGACCAAATAGAGATAAATCTTAACATAGAAGCAAAAACACACATAGAAGCATATCATTAACACAAGAGTTACTGGAGTGGAAAACCCTCTCTGGGTAGAAAAAACACTCATGAAGTGCCTCATTGGCTTAACTTTGAAAACATCTTACAAAGCCTCACTGGCTAAATATTATGTCTCACTGACTATTGAGGTCTCACTGACCTACAAGCCTCACTGGCATACTGTTTAGAAGCACTAGCTTCAAGGAGCACCAACCCCTATTACAGAATGAATTGAAAACACAAATTCAGAGGGTTTCTCTGTTTCAATACAGAACATTTATTCTCTCAGTGTCTGTCAAATGGCCATTCTATTTCATCAACGCAAATCATGTACCAACTCAGATATTCAAAATCAATCCTCTATATCTAGATACACTTCAACAACACTTTTTCTGATCTGCATCACCACTAACACTCACACTGTCAATGTACTTTTAAAACCATTATATACAAATTCTGAATATCTTTTCGTATTCCTTTCCTCTGCAAAAATCCTCTTCATATTTTCTTCAATGTCTCAAAAAAAAACTTTTCATTTTCTCTTCTCTGTAAACATCTTACAAAAATAATATCTGTACAATAAAAAATCCATCTGCAAGAAGAAAAATCTAATTTACAATATTATGAAATCTTAAATAATGTTAATCAGTGCCCTGTAAAATAAAGACTCTTCTTGTATCCTCTTTTTGTCCTGCAACAAACTACATTTCTTCAAAATAAAATCATTTTCTTTTCAATTTCCATATTGAATAAATCTTCATATTCCACATCTCAAAACAAATCATCTGTAAAAAAAATTTCCTTAAAAACTTCCAAGCTTTTACATTCAAAATCCTTGAGCTTCTTCTTCTTCTCAATCTGCAAGAGTATCTTCAATCTTTCTTTGGATTTCCTTTGTATGAAGACAAGGAAAAATAAAATCATCTCAACACTTAAAAAAATCTTCCACAAAAATTTGTTTATCTTCTCTTCAAAAATGATCCTTCATATCCAAAAAAAATTCACCAATTTTCTCAAAAAAAAACAAAATCTTGATGTTTGTCTCTTTACAAAAAACTCTTAATAAAAATCTCCTTATTAGAAACAAACTCCTTATATTCATGACAAAAAAATATCAACCAAAAATTTGAAGGCAATTACTAAATTTTAAAAAGAAACTTTTTATCTTTGCTTTAAGAATTTCTAAACTCCTCACCAATTTTCAAGCAAGAAAAAAAATAGCATTTTCTAAATGCATTCGGGCTCACACAAACCCGTGCCCTTTTAGACTTTTGGCGGTGAAATCTTAAATTCAAACACATTTGAAATCCTGCCCACTTCATAGTCTTCTTTGACTTGATTTTCCCGCGGGCTCCTCAAAGCATTTTCAATGTTTTTTTTTTAAACTCAAAAAAAAACTTTAAGAAAAACGTGCTCCACATATATAAGGACCGATGCTTTAAGGAAGGGCCAGTCACCATCATGTGATGGTAACCCTCTAATAGGTCACATTAAGTGACTTTGACTTACCATTGCAGGTCAACTCATTGATATAACATAAAGAGCATTTGGTATGTGATAGGCTTGGAAGGAATGAAGAACTTAGTTTAGGATAGATAGACAATCAAAGACTTAGATAATAATGATCTCAAGAGAAATATGGAGAACTAAGATAAGGATATCAATTAGTCCAATTCAAGTGACCTCTACACCTGCTGTCCAAATAAACCTTAACCAATATGCCTTTTTATTATGCTTTGAAGAATGCTTTGATGATTTGAAGACTTCAAGTTTGTGACATCATCTTGTCAGGACTTATATCAACCTTTTAACATTAGTGAAGAATAAGCTTCTGATAAAGAACCACTATGCAAATGAAGCACTCCTTGAGAGTGAGTTGATTTACTGATGTTCTTGTTTAACCTTCATGGAGATTTCAACCTATCAACAATGTCATCCTTGTCATGCTGCCACTATTCATATTACAAATAACTGTCATGAGATGATCACATCAAGAACTACTGAACAAACAAGTCCTTTAATTTAGTTACACACTGACATACTGAAGATCCACAGAAGACAAAATGAACATGCTCCAACAACACTCCATCATAAGCAAAATGATATAAAGATATCACTATGATGCAAAACTCCTGATAGAACCTTGATCTATCAAATGCAAATTGAACCTGATTGAACACATCTGAATTTACCTCAACCATATTAAGTTCATGATGAATGCCTCATTAACCATCTCCTCCTGATGTCCTGCAACAACTATGACAAACTTTGCAACTTTGCAACATCAACTCAACACACTTTTGACATCAATGACAATCTATCACTATCAACTAGTAATGTACTGTATGTTGAAGGATTAAAGCACAATCTTCTCAGTGTTGGACAGCTGGTAGACAAAGGCTATGATCTCAGATTCAAGAATAGAAAATGCAAGATCTTTGAAAGTTCTAGAACAGAGATTGCATCCGGTACTCAAACAAAAGGTAACATCTTTCACTTGGCTAGTACTGGTAAAAGTTATTTATTTGTTCAAGTTGATCAGAGTTGGTTATGGCATAGAAGAATGTGTCATGTGAACTTTGATAATATCATCAAGATAAGCAATACTCAGGTTGTAAGAGACCTTCCAAATTTGGTAAAACCTACAAATAGCTTGTGCAAAGAATGTCAGTTGGGAAAACAAAGAAGAATCTCTTTCAAAAGCAAGGAACAATCTTCTATCGGATTATTAGACTTGGTTCATACTGACTTATGTGGTCTGGCAAGAATCAGGAGTGTGCAAGGTGATAGATACTTCATGTTGCTAATTGATGACTATTCCTGGATGATGTGGGTAACCTTTCTAAAAGAGAAGTCAGAAGCTCTTGAGAAATTCAAAATATTCAAGGCTATGGTGGAAAATGAGACTAGATTAAAATTACAGTGTCTGAGGTCTGATAGAGGTGGAGAATTCACATCCAGTGAGTTCATAAACTTTTGTGAGAAACATGGAACAAAGAGACAGTTGTCTGCCCCTAGAACTCCATAGCAGAATGGAGTTGTTGAGAGAAAGAACCGGACCATCCAAGAAGCATCCAGGGCCATGATGATGGAAGCAAATGTTCCTTAGATATATTGGAGAGAAGCTGTCAGCACTGCAGTCTACACTCTCAATCGAGTTCAAATCAGAAATTATACCAGTAAGACTCCTTATGAACTCTGGTTTGGCATTACTCCCACTGTGAGATACTTTAGAGTTTTTGTTAGAAGATGTTACATTAAAAGGGATGAAGATCTAGGAAAGTTTGATGCTAGAAGTGATGAAGGAATATTCTTGGGTTATTCTACTCAAAGCAAAGCATACTGGTGTTACAACAAGAGACTAAGAAAGATTGTAGAAAGTATAAATGTGAAGGTTGATGAAGAAATTGAAAGACCCTCAAGAATTATTTAACATGATGAAGATGATCAGAATGGTGTTCAGATTCAAGGTATCCAAGTCTCTTCTGAGAAACAAAGTCAAGTTAATCCAGTAAGACAGGAAGAAGAGATAAGTCTCAATGAGACTGATCAAGAGTTAGAAGTGCGAGAGACTCCCAAAATTCTAAGGTATGTAACTCTAAACCACTCTGAAGATCAGATCATAGGTGACAAAAGCAAAGGGGTGCAAACAAGGAGGAGAATTGCTCAAAATTTAGATGAGTATTGTCTAATTTCAAAGATTGAACCTAAGATAGTAAATGAATCTTACAATGATGAAAAATGGACTAAGGCAATGAAGGAAGAACTGATGCAAATTGAGAAGAATCACACTTGGGATCTTGTTCCCAGACCAAGAAACAAAAATGTGATTGGAACCAAATGGGTCTTCTGAAACAAATTGAATGAAGCTGGTGAAGTAATTAGAAACAAGGCCAGATTAGTTTGAAAAGGTTACTCTCAAATAGAAGGAATTGATTTTGAAGAAACTTTTGCTATGGTGGCAAGAATTGAAGCAGTCAAATTATTTCTTGCATTTACTGCCTTCAAGGATTTCAAGGTGTATCAGATGGATGTCAAATCTGCCTTCCTAAATGGTAATTTGGAAGAAGAAGTGTATATTGAGTAACCAGATGGATTTCAATTATCTGATCATAGTGACATGGTCTGTAAATTAAAAAAGGCACTGTATGGACTGAAGCAAGCCCCAAGAGCCTAGTATGAAAGATTGGATAAGCATCTCTTGAAGATTGGTTTCAATAAAGGTACTGCTGACATTAATTTATATTTTAAAATTGATCATGAAAACATCTTGATTGTTGAAGTATTTGTTGATGATATCATCTTTGGAGGAAGAGACAGTATGTGTAAAACTTTTGCAAATCAAATGAAAAGTGAGTTTGAGATGTCAATGCTTGGTGAAATGAATTTCTTCTTGGGTCTGCAAATTACTTAGACAAAGAAAGGAATCTTCATTTCTCAGTCAAAATATGTGAAAGAATTGTTGAGGAAATTTGGAATGGAAGACTCAAAGCAAATGATCACTCCAATGGCAACCGAATGCAAGTTGAGCAAAGATGATGACTCTCCCAAGGTTGATCAGACAAAATATAGGTCAATGATTGGAGGACTATTGTATCTCACTCAAACTAGACCAGATATTATGTAGGCTATTGGTCTTGTTGCTAGATTCCTAGTTGATCCTAGAGAATCTCATGTTATGGCAATCAAGAGGATCTTTAGATATCTAAAGGGGACAGTTGAGTATGGTCTATGGTATCCTAGAGATCATGATTTCTCTCTTCATGCATATACAGATGCAGATTGGGCAGGAGATGTGGATGACTGGAAGAGTACCAGTGGTGGAGCATTCTTTTTGGGAAAATGATTGGTTTCTTGGCTAAGCAAGAAACAAGAGGCAATATCTCTATCTACAACTGAAGTAGAATACATTGTAGCAGCAGGTAGTTGCACTCAAATCTTATGGATGAAGCAGATGTTGAGAGACATTAAAGTAGAATATGAGGAGCCAATCACAATTTTCTGTGATAATTCAAGTGCAATAAATATTTCTAAAAATCTGTTGTTGCATTCTAAGACCAAGCACATATCTATCAAGTTTCACTTTCTAAGAGAGCAAGTGAACAAGGATGAAGTTAGATTGGAGTATGTGTCCTCCAAGGATCAGGTTGCAGATATCTTTACTAAACCTCTTCCCAAGGACTCTTTTGAGTATCTCAGGGAGAAGTTACGGGATATTGCCCCTTCGATGATGAACTAGGATGCACTAATGTGCATCAGTCTGGTGGATATCACAGTCATATCTTGTGGTCTGGATTGGTGTTGGAGAGCTGCTACTCAGGGGGAGCAGTAGGTGTGATTATAAAGTTACAAATTTGGGCCCTTTTCCATTGATGTCAAAGGGGGAGAGAAGGCATGTGAAAAACAAGTGGTTGATGATCAAAGGGGGAGTAGTACAAGAAGAGAAGACATGTGAATATTTGTTGTTGATAGGGGGTGCTGTGACAGTAAGGAGAAGTTCTTGTCTTGATGGTTTTTCACATAATATGTTGCCATCAATGACAAAGGGGGAGATTGTTACAAGTATGGGTTAAATTGGTGTTGTCATTGATGTCAACATACTCATGTTGTATTAATGAGAAGGATTGGGTGAGTTGTGTGCTGAGGATATTGAGAAAATTAGTCTCAATCAGGAACAGTGAAGAACAGTGATGATAACGAGGTAAAAGTCCAAGATAGGTTGAGGATCAGAGGATGCGGTTTAAAGGGTTTGTAGATATAAGTCTTGAGATGCTTCAGTCAAGTTTTTAGGGATCCGCATCAAGATCTGAAGAAGTTATGGTCACTCAAGTAGAACAGGTTCAGACAAGTGCTCAATGGTGATAGAGAGACAGATAGGTCCGGTTAGGTCCGGTAATGCATTATCCCAGTTTGCAGATTTGAGGAAGTGTTTAGAACATCCTTGTGAAGTGTCAAGTAGATCAGTTTGTGGTTTGAAGGTCCGGAAGAACCTATTCCTTTGTGACAGTGATAACAGACTATGTTCTTGAGTTTCTAGATGTAGAAGAGAAGGATTTTAGTAAGTAGAGGAAGTGCCGATGTTCTTGGTGATTTAGGAAAGCTTGTGAAGGTCCTTGGATTATGTTCAGTTCATGTTGATGGTCTGCATTAGAATTGGAGCCCGAAATTGAAGAAATACTTCTGAAAGAAGGTGTTCTTTCTGTGACTGGCCAACCAGATGAAATATACACCTTGCGAATGTTCTTGCGGTTGCTTGCCAACTTAGATGATTGTTCCTAAGTTGATGTCATGTATAAATAAAGGTTTGCGAAGTCATTTCAAGGGTGTACTTGTGGAGATGAGTGTGTGCTAGTGAGGAGAAGAGCAAAAAGGAAGAGCAGAAGGATTTGGGCTTTAATGGAACTAATTCAAGCATGGTGACGATGCTATTTACCAGTTCAAGTATGTAATACTCATTTATTGTAGATAGTGTGTCTCTTGTAGGCAGTGAGCCTCTTGTGAGTAGTGTGCTCAGGCAGTGTGCCCTAATTGGCATGTGCCATCTTGTTCTTTCTATTCTTCTAACAGAGAATAATATCTTGGGTTAGTCACCCCGTGGTTTTTCCCTTAACCGGGTTTTCCACGTCAAAATCTTGGTGTCTCATGTGTAGATGTGTTTTTTCCTCTTGGTTAATTACATTAAGTTTTCATGATTGATTTATTGTTAATGCAAAGTGAATGCAAGTGTTGAAACAAGAAAAGTTTTGGACAATTGATTCACCCCCCCTCTCAGATGTCTACCCTAAATCTAACAAACAATTGAGGGATTAGGGTTTAAGACATAGTGTCAAGTGTAGAGGGTTTAGAGACAAGGTTTATGGTTGACAGTTTAAGGGTTGAGGGTCAAGGCTTTAGGGTTGAGGGTTAAGGGATTAGGGTATAAGGTATAGTGTCAAGGGTAGAGGGTTTAGGGATAGGGTTTAGGATTTAAGGTTTAATGGTTGAGGGTTGAGGCTTTAGGGATAGGCTTTAGTGTTTAAGCTAAGTGAGACACCTAGATGACTAAGGATAGATGAAGAGACAGACAAGGAATGACTGAGAGACCTAGAGAGGGGAGAGGTAGAGAGGTGAGTGGGAGATAGAGGTGAGAGATAGAGAGGTGAGGGGAGAGATAGAATAAAATGAGAGAGTAAAGTTGACAACTTGAGGGAAAGATGGGTAAGGAGATGAGAGAGAGGTGGGGAGGAAGGGAAATATATAGAGAGCCTTGAGAGATATATACAAGTGAGAGACCTACAACCTAGGGAGAGAGGGGTGAAAGAGATAGGGGAGAGATGGGGCTGAGGAAAATAAGGGAGGAGAGGGGTGGATAAGGCTTAAGGGTTTAAGGCTTTAGGGTTTAAGGTTTAAGGGTTTAGGGTTTAAGGGTTGAGGGTTTAAGGGTTGAGGTATTAAGGGTCTAAGGGTTAAGGGATTAGGGTTTAAGGTATAGTGTCGAGGGTTGAGGGATTAGGGTTCAACCCTTGACACTATACCTTAAACCCTAATCCCTCAACCCTTAGACCCTTAATACCTCAACCCTTAAACCTTCAACCCTTAAATCCTAAACCCTTTTCCCTTAAACCCTAAACCCTTGACCCTTAAACCCTCAACCCTTATCCACCCCTCTCCTCCCCTATCTGCCTCACTCCCATCTCTCCCCTATCTCTCTCACCCCTCTCTCCCTAGGTTGTAGGTCTCTCACTTGTATATCTCTTAGGGCTCTCTAGATATTTACTTCCTCTCCACATCTCTCCCTCCTCCTTACCCATCTTTCCCTCAAGTTGTCAACTTCACTCTCTGATTTTATTCTATCTCTTCCCTCACCTATCTATCTCTCACTTATATCTCCCCCTCACCTCTACCTCTCCCCTCTCTAAGTTTCTCAGTCACTCCTTGTCTACCTCTCCATCCGTCCTTAGCCATCTAGGTCTCTCATTTAACCTTAAACCCTAAACCTTATCCCTAAATCCTCAACCCTTAAAACTTAAATCCTAAACCCTATCCCTAAACCCCCAACCCTCGACACTATAACTTAAACGCTAAACCCTATCCCTAAAGCCTCAACTCTTAACCCTTAAACCTTAAACCCTAAACCCTCTACCCTCGACACTATACCTTAAACCCTAATCCCTTAACCCTCATCCCTAAATACATAACCCTCATCCCTTAAACCTTCAACCCTAAACCCTCTACCCTCGACAGTATGCCTTAAACCCTAATCCTTCAACAATTAAACCCTCGACCCTTAAACATTGGGCAAACTTTTGCAAAAAAGAAAAAAATACAAAGAAAACAATAACATGCTCACGTTATAGTGCGAGCACATTATGGTTTTGTGTTACCGAGCCAAAGGCTCGATAACACCAAGACATAACATGAGCACACTATAATGTGAGCACACTATAATGCGAGCACATTATAATGTGCTCGCATTATGGCTTTTTAAAAAGTTTTAAGAATTTGGCTACTCTTTGGCCCCCCATCTTTTTGCACCTGCCTGAATGTGGTACCTAGAAGTTAAATGTTCCCAATGCTTATAATTTATTGGACCAATAACATTTTGTTTTATAAATCAATCTCTCACCATCTTTTAGATAGATGTATTTAAGATATCTATGCTAATTTAATTAACTTAAATTTATTTAATATAAAATATTAAAACCCTTACAGGTGTAAAAATTGGCTAGCAAACTAATGTGATGATTATAACCTTGGATTCATCATCCACACTATGTTTTCAACAATCACCCCATAAGAACATGGCTCGTAGAATTTAAATGTTCCCAATATTTATAATTTTTTGGGCCAATAGAATTTCATTCTATAAGTCTCTTCTCAGCATCAGCTCTCCTATAAAACTATGTCAATCATATACTGTCATATGTTGTTTCTACTTTTTCCTATAAGGATGGTGACTTTTTGGATCTAGTAGATTGGAATTGTGACAAAGCCTACTTGTTAGGAGGAATACAATTGTTTCCCATAAAGTGTTGGTGCATTATATTTAATGTTTATGTGTGGGACTAAGTTTTATAATAAATAATTAGTGTGTTGAACTCTGAAATAGGTAGAGTTGGTGTATTGGAATTAATGTTTACGTGTGGGACCAAGTTTTATAATAAATAATCAGAGCATTGACTCTAAAATACATATTGTTTAAACTCTTCGGAATAAAATTCTATCACAAGAATTATTTACTTGAAGAGTTATATAAACACTACTCTTCTATATGCCCTTCAATCTAACAATCTCCTCTCCATTCAATAGCTTCTTTCAGTACAGTGAAAAGGGATCCAAAAACTTGTATAGGTCTCCAATGGTAGAGATATTAGATTTGGCTAACCCAAACAAATCGATGGGTTCAGTTAGTAGCAGGTGAAAATATTCTTCATAACTCCTATTAGCTGATTCATGTCATGTCTTTGTACCTCTTTCTATTCTGATTCTCTCTTCTTATATAAAAAATAATAATTCTTTGAAAAATTAAGATATTATTATAATAGTCTATTCAAAACAATGCTTAGCTAATTCAATATTAATTGGTGATTTTTCTTTTCACAACCAAGATAATCAGGTTAACAATAATAAGGTAGGTATATGATTGTCCTCTTTTCTATATTTTTTTTATGTGTCTATTATATCTTTTGGTCTGGCAACAATATTTTTAATAGACTATTTCTCTGCTTTGTTTTTCAAATGTAATAAAAGTGTGAGATCCATCATTCTCTAAATAGATATGATTTTGTATTACATAAGAGTATTTTTTTTTCTTAATCCTATATATTAGGTTACTATTGAGAGACTTAGCTAGCAAATTAAAAAAAATAATTGGATATAAGTGATTGTAGACACCTAAAAATGTCTTCTACCATCGAACCAACTCCTGACATCCCTAAACATGTCAATTTCCCTCCTAACCAATTAATTAAATTTTTATCCCTTCATTACCCTATTTTCCATCATATTATCCCCAAAATTGGATTAATTTCATTAATTCAATAGTCTAAAACCTTAGCCAATTGATTTAATAAATATGCAATATTTATTATTTCAATTTCCCTCTATCCTAAGTCCTAAATCCACCTCACAAAATCCACCTCATTAATCCACCTCATCTTTCCACCTCATCTCTTCCACCTCACCATGTGGCACATATAATTAAATATTCTTAATATTTAATTATCTAATATCCTTCATTATCCAAAAATAAATTTTTAATTCAATTGTCCTCCACTAATTGAATTTTAAATTCAATTGTCATCCACCAATTGAATTTTTAATTCAATTGTTCCCCACTATCATCCACTATTGAATTTAAAATTCAATTGTCCCCCACTATCCTCCACTAATTGAATTTTTAATTCAATTGTCCTCTATTAATTGAATTTTTAATTCAATTGTCATCCATTAATTGAATTTTTAATTCAATTGTCCTCACTAATTGAATTTTTAATTCAATTGTCCTCCACTAATTGAATTTTTAATTCAATTGTCCTCCACCAATTGAATTTTTAATTCAATGGTCCTCCACCAATTGAATTTTTAATTCAATTGTCTTCCACCAATTGAATTTTTAATTCAATTGTCCTCCACTCTCATTAGAAATGAATTTTTAATATCATCCACTATGAATTTAAAATTCACAAATAATGAGAGCCCTTGATCTCAACTTTTAATCCTCACCCTCCATCTCTTTTTCAAAAATCTATAAATGAAACCCTCACCCAAGCCATTCAAACAACTTCTTCTTGCATCAAAACCATGTCCAAATTTCTCTCAAATCTCTAATCTATCTATCCTCTAATCATTTATCTACATTTGTGTTGAAAGCAAGAGCAATCCACATTTGAATCAAACAGGGTTATCTAATCTAGGAGCTCTTGGGTGCAAGCTTCCTCCTCCCTTGATGAGATTGGGTCTTCATGTGAGGTATAACTTTGTGTTTTTTTATGCAATTAGTTTGTGTTTTCACTTCATTTTGTTTTCCTAATCTACAGTGATATTTGTGCAGTTGAAAATATTTAATTAGTTTTATGTTAGTGATTGATTCCAATAATTTTCTATAAAGATGTTCTAAATGTTGGAGAAATGACCGCAGATAAAAAACACAACAATGCATATAATAAAACAATCACACTAATGATCAAAAAGACACAAGTTTATAGTGTGGCTCACCTTATAGGCTACGTCCACAAAGAAGTAGGGGAATATCTTTATTAGTCTCTATTTTTTTGTCATACATTATGCCACCGCTCATTCAGTCTTCAGCAGAAGTTTTATGAATTACATAGTTTTTAATGAGTTCACCAAAAGAGAGAATGCAAAAATACAAGGAATCCAATGAGAGAGATTGAAAGGTCAAAGGAATAGAAAGAACAAGATGTTTGTTGGGATTCATATACCCAACTATCACGCACTTGAAGTCCAATGACCGCTACATCATATTAGACGTTTCCCTACTTCGATATTATTGTCACATCTTGACAATGCCAAGAGAAGCTCTACAAAACTCAAACTTCTCCCTTGGTACTACCTTCATCAACGCATCAACCGAATTCAATTTCCCTATAGTCTTATCATCTCTAATAGTGTTCCTCATGTTATGTGCATAATTTTTGAGTGAGTTTTTGGCCTCCATTTTTTTCTTCAATTCTTCATCCTCAGCTATAGCAGTATTCAGATTAAGCTTTTCATCAATAGTTTTGCTGCAAGTAGACAAAGACTCTAGTTCATCATTAGAACCAGCACTAGAAATGACATGTTTGGACATTGTATTAGCACTTAGATCCTTTTTTTCTGGCATCTTCTCATCAAATAAATCTTCTTTCTTGGCAGGTTCAAAAACATCTTCCCCACCTGAAGGGACTGCCTTCATCTATGCACTTATCTGTTTTTCTTTGAGACTATGCAATCGAAAGTATTCATCTTCCTGGGAAATCCTACCAGGAGGCCACTCTCTCTTTCTTTTATCTTGCCATCTATTATTGCGACAGATGGGATTTTCCATGTCTCTTTGTGGAAACATTGACCTAGATCGGCCATATGCAAACATCCTTCCATCCAGAGAAACTGAATCCCCACCATGAGGATCACTTAACCCAGGAAGCCATCTACTAGATTCTTATTTACTGGCCACGACAATATTAGAGATAGAATTTGATTGCTCAGAAAATTTATCACCTGCAAACTTCTCAATCATTGAATCATTATTCCCCTAGGATTAGCTTTGGTAACAACCACAATTTTCGCACAAAATTTAGTTTCGTGCTCATAGAATTCAGAAATTGCTTAAGTTATATGACCATCTATGAGTAAGCTGCACATCTGCTCTTTGACAACCCAATCTAGTAAGCATGACCTCATCTCTATCTTAATAAAGGAGAAGTTACCTCTAAAAGTCTCTGATATGGAGTGCATGGATGTTGAATCATAATCGGTCCCAAATCCAAATGTGTGCATAGGGATCCGTATATAACATTGCTGTGAGAGTTTCCTTATTGAACCTGGCAACATAGACTGAAAATGCAAGACTTTTCTAGGATTGTATGTGTCATGCCCATGAGAAAGTAGAATGATAAGTTACACACAAGGTTCTGCTCACGCCGATCTTCAAGCACTTTAGGTCCCTTTTTCAATCCTTCAACAATGTTGGTTCCGCCTGTGGACACTAGACCATTCACTGCTTGCAAGACAAGCTGCCGACCTCCCTCAAACATGCGCTACAGAGGAAAAAAGCGCCTAGCAATTGATGAGAAGTCAATTACTGAAAGGTGGTCCATGGGACCAAGATTATGAATCACAAAACCCATAGCATGCTTTAGAAGTGCAAGTTTTGTGCCTATCGTGCTCCCACTCACATCAAGAACAGTTATAAGATCAATTGAGGCATGATCTCTAGGTGTCTCGAAAGTCGGATGGATTTACAATATTCTGATTTCTTTCATTTTGCTCATTATGCAGCTGTTTTGCAGTAGATGATGGAGTCTTCAGATGTACAAGCACAGTAAACTTCTCACAAGCTTATGATCTTGGAATTGCAGTAAATTCAGGGAATGTTACTAATGGCACAAATTTTTAATCATCTTGTCTTCGTTCAATCCCTCTTCTTTGTTCTTGAGTTGTGATTCCTCTTGAATCTATAAACTCTAAACTTCCAACTGCCATACCAATGCTTCCATTGGTTTCATTCCCATCTTCTTCCTGTGACCTACTACCTCCACTTGTTTGAATCTCTAAAGACTTCTCATTGAAAACGTTAGGATGCAGATGCTACATTTGATTTTGAGGAGAGAGTGATGAATGTTCAACATGCTGCGAAGACTTCTCTACATGCTTCCTTTCAGAATGCAAGGGCACTCGTGGATTTTAAAGCAGGCAAAGAAGAATGAAAAACCTGCGTATGAGAAACATTAGGCTCTGTTTCAAAATGAGACTATATTTTAACATTACCCTGTATCTCAACATTACTCTTTATCAGAGTTAGCATAATAACATTTCCTGTATTTCCTTTAGAGTTATTATCACCTGCAGTGTTTTCTTGAACTTGACTGCTGAATACTGACTAGTGAATATTGCCAGTTTTCTTAAAGCTTGAAATTTGTGGTTCAATTCAGGAGGAGTGAACTGTGTGAAAAGGGATCTGTGAACTCAAACTGGAGCTTGAAAAAGTTTTTTTATTAAGATTTGATTTATTCTCAGTGAAAAGATTATCTATAGGCACAAACTCTCTCACCAATCCTCTGTTTTTGTAGAGAAGGGAATACTTTCTCATTAAACACCACATTTCTACTGCAAACAAGTTTCTTGGCGACTGGATCCCACAAATTAAAACCATATTGTTCTCCACCATAGCCAACAAATATGCATTGCCTTGGCTTAGAATCCAACTTCGTTCCCTTTTCCTTGGGGACATGAGCGAATGCTTCACAACCCAAAACTCATAGATGAGAATAAGAAAATCATTTGCCCAACCATTTCTCTTCCACAATATCAAAATCCAATATGGATGAGGGGCTTCTGTTAATTAAATATGCTATTGTATTAACCGTCTCTGCTAAAAATTCCTTGCTTGGGTCTGCATTAGAGAGGATACATTGAGTGCTCTCTAAAATTGTTCTATTCATCCTCTCGGATGTACCATTTTCTTGATGAGTGAAAGGAACTATTTTGATCCGTCTAATGCTATTATCTACAAAAGCTATCAAATTCCAAGGAACAAAACTCTCTACCATTATCAATTTGTAAATATCTGATTTTATGTCCAGTTTGATTTTCGACCATGGCTTTGAAAATTTTGAATTTAGTCAAAACTTCTAATTTTCTATTCATCATATAGACCCACACTTTACAAGTGTATTCATCAATAAAAGAGAAAAATTAATTAGTTTTTCCAAAAGATGTTATCTATGTAGGTCCAAACATATTTGAGTGCACAAGCTCCAAAGGTGTTTGTCTCTTGTCATGATCGGTTGTCAAGAATTTGGTCTGTGTTTGTTTGCCATAGAGGCAATGCTCACACATTTCCAAGTCAACGGACTTCAAACCCAGAAGTTTATCCCTCCTTATCATAAATTCAAGTCCTCGTTTGGTAATGTGTCTAAGCCTTTTATGCTAAAGCTCTGAATCACTATCCACAACCGCCATTGCAACTCCCACTTTAGCCTTATTCTCTAGTACATATAGATTGCCTAATTTGTTTTCTTTTGCAATCACCAGGGCTCCCTTGGTTACCTTCCATGAATCTAAGGAGAAATTTATGTTACACCCTTGAGCATACAGTTGGCTTACGGATATCATATTTGTTTTTAGCATGGGAACATATCTTACATCCCTCAAAATCTATTTGTTTCCATTTTTTAGTTGCAACACTACATCACCTTTGCCTATTATTTCATATGCTTTGTTATCACAAAGAAAAACTCTTCCAAACTAACCTTCTTGATAGTTTGTGAAAACCTCCTAGCATGGAAAGAGGCACCGGAATCCAACACCCATAAATCCACAGTAGTGTCACTTGCTAATAAAACCAGAATGCCTTTATCTCTGTCATATGTAGTGTTGGCTTCAGTGTCATTTACCCTTTCTTGTGCCTTTTTGTAATGCAAACAATTTTTTTTGTGTGACCTACTTTGCCACAAAACCAACAATCACCATTTCTACTCTTGGACTTTGATCTTCTTAAAAATTTGGACCTTCTTCTGTTGTTATTTGTGTCTTTATCTTGACTCCTTCCCCTATTGACAATAGTTAAGGCTTCTCTGGTTGTTTTGTTTTGACCTCTTCTCATATCTTCTTTGAGAAGTGTTGTAGCAATATCATCATATCTCAACATTGATTCCTTTTTGTTGTCATTGGATCCTCTTCTTATAGATACCGAATTGCTGATTGTCATTATCACACTATCCCAACTATTGGGAAGAAAGCATAAAAACAACATTGCTCTCATTTCTTCTTCAAAGTCGACATCTACGGAGGCTAATTGGATGATAAGAAGATTGAATTTATTTAAACGGTTTGAGATGATGTTACCTTCTTTCATCTTCAAATTTACCAGTTTCTTCAACAAGAAAACTTGATTTGTTGCTGAGGCTCTTTCATATATATCACACAACTTATCCCATATTTGCTTTGCTATTGTTTCCATGGAAACATTAAAAAGAGAATTGTTGGACAATGAAATAATGATAGTTGTAGCTGCCGTTTGGTCCAAAATATTCGAGTCATCATTCGACATCCTCTCCAGCTTCTTAGTCTTCCCCTGTAGCGCAATAGCGAGATCCTTCTGAATCAACAAAACACAAATTTGAAGCTTCCACAAACTGAAGTTCTGTCCTGAAAACTTCTCAATTTTCCATTTATCTACTTCCTCCATTATTCTATAAATTCTTCATCGATTTCTAAAACAACTTCACAACCGAGCTTCTTCACCAAGCTTTGATACCAATTGTTGGAGAAATGACTGTAGATAAGAAACACAAGAATGCATATAATAAAACAATCACATAGATGATAAGAAAGACACATGTTTTTAATGTGGTTCACCTTATAGGCTACATCCACAAAGAAGTAGGGGAATATCTTTATTAGTCTCCATTTTTTTTGTCATACATTATGCTACTGCTCATTCACTCTTTAGCAGGATTTTTATGAATTACATAGTTTTAAATGAGTTCACCAAAAGAGAGAATGTGAAAATACAAGGACTCCAACAAGAGAGATTCAAAGGTCAAAGGAATAGAAATGACAAGATGTTTGTTGGGCTTCATATACCCAACACTGAAAGTTATATAAAAATACAATGCTTTATGAATATTTGCATAGTACTTTTTCATCCTCAGAAATATTTTAATACTATTATTTTTCAGTGTCAATGGTACTACTATTATTTAGATCTATAAGTTTCTTCTTTTCTATTTTTAACAGATAATAAACTTAGCGAACACCAATGTTGGTAGTTTTTATTCTCCCCTTTTTAATGGTAATTTGTGTTGACTTCAAAATCAAAAGCAGCAAAGGAGATAGCTCAAGAAGAAAAACATGGTAAAATAGGAAAACAACAAGAATAAAATTAAGTGGAGCTAATAGGAACAACTCTTGGATAAATCTAAGACCTAATTTTGTATGTTGGACAAGGATTTGGTACTTCAAAATATTTTCAAAGATGAGATTTGATTTGCTACACTCACCTATACTCCTCATTACTAGGATGGTTATCTTTTTCGTTGACATAAATTTATCACACTCACCTATACTCCCATCTCCATATGAAACACAAATTCTCCCACAAATAGGAAGATAAAGAGGTTATTATATATAGTAAGAAACAAAATTGACCCCATTGTCCTACCAAGAATCAGAGAGACCAAAAATGCACATTGGGTGACTGCACAATGAATTCTTTGACAGTTATCATATCAAGCCTTGGTATCAATAATTAGTAAACTTCAAGCCTTATATTCCATCAACTCTTTATGTATTTAGAGCTAGTAAAAGAGGAGAAGCTAATTTTATATAATGCGCTGAATAAAATTTTGTAGATCAAAACCATTGTTAGCAACAATTGAACCTAAAAGAGAAGATATATACTATATAGATTTGTAATGAAATGAATCTGTGCAATTAAATAAATAAATGTATATTGTATCATATAATGCACTAAATTCCATGTATACTATGTAAATTTGTAATGGTTAAATTTCTATATCCATGCTATTTGCTACTTAGTTTTGTGTCTATTTTGAGGAAATGTGTTGATACATGTACATATCAACAAACTGTGAATAAGTTGGACTTATTATTCTATATGTGCATATTTCTATATATAGCCTTTATCTTAGTCTCATATACACATACTTTTATACATTTGCCATAGCCTCCTATTTATCACACTCACCTATACTCCTATCTCCATATAGCTTTTAGCTAATTGGTTCCAACTATTTTCCCACTTGAGTTTATTTTGGGATCATGAAGTTGACCCTGTAGTAAAAGGCTTAACCCTTTCCTTTTTAGAATTCAAAATTCAAATTTGGTTAAATGATACCCTTTATTCGTCTAACTTTAGCCAGAGGCGTACATGTTTGATCCAATTTGATTCTATGTTCTAGTATTAAAAAATATTCAATGTATTCATTCTAATCATCAAAGAGTTATTCAGAATCCTCTCATTTGAGAGCATTACAAGACCAATCAATAATTTTTCTAGACCTTCCATCTTTATAAATAATTTTGAGGGTTGACCTAAGAGAATTTATCTCCTTGTGATGTAATGATAGTCCTTCTAAGGAAATTTTTAAATTCCACCAACCCTTAGATACCAAAAAACAATAGAACAAGTGTAGGCTTACAAGAAAAAAAATATACGTTTACATTATGCAAGGTTGAGTTTAGACTAGGAGGAGGAATCCTTGACCATAAACATGACCCAAACCTACAAACTTGAGATTTGATAGAGCATAGAGCCATCACTTAATATGAGACATTCTTCTAATAGAGAGATTACATTTCCATAACTAAAATGGAGCATATTCTATAATCTTCTTAAAGGTCATTCCTTCCTTAGTTATTGAGCAAAGTATACCATTCTATTACATTTTATTTTTCTAAAATGGATATTGCAAATTCTTAGATTACCAGCGCTTACTATCATTAATTAATTTAGGTTAACCATTCTTATGTGTATGCATGTTATCGGATTACCCTAGACAAAGCATGGGGAAATTTTATTTTCCTTTACATTTTCAGTGAACCCATTTGATCCTATAGTACCTAATCTTCTATCTAGGATTTTTCATTGCATTAGGGTTTTTAAATCTATAATTTTCAAAGTTTACATCTTATTTTTATTTTTGGTATACCTTTTACATACTAGTAGCAATATTTTTTTAAGGTTCTAGTGCTTATTTTAATATACTTTTTATTTATTTCTTGCACTACCCACCCTCATAGTTTCTCTAGGGTTTTTATTTTTCACTTGTGTTTATATCTTGACTTGCCCATTTTCTTGATTTGATCTTGCTTTATTGTTGTCATATTATTGTTTATGCCAAGGAGTGTGTGTTTAGACACTAATATGGCTACCCATTCCAAGTACAAGAATATTATTGATGGTGATGCACATGTTTGTACCAAGAGGATTATGACCACGATGCACATATTTCTGAATAAGATATTCATCTTACAAAACAAGTTTTGATATATGAATTACATTAAGCTAAATCCCATTACCAATTAGCAAGTATCTTCTATAAAATATTAGTGGCATATCCTATAGCATGGGGATTTTATAAGACATTTGATCCTTAATATGTTTTTAATTATTTAACCTCAACCCATCTTCCTCTTCCAATCCAAACCCTACTACCTTAATAGCTACTACCTAATAAAAAAATAATATATAAATACAATAGGAATATTAAACAATGGTACTTCAAATCTAATTAAGAATATTATAAAACATATAATATAAATAAAATAATGGAGAAGAAAATATAAATATATAAACCATATGAATAGAGAATTGACACAGGGAAAGCTTTTAGGAAAAAACTCAACCACCAAAGAGATATTGAGATTGTACTAATCTAAAAAACAAGAATGCATTAATAAAATCTACTCAATCTTTTAGTCTAATAATAATTTGGGTACTTAGTAGTACTTCACCTGCATAAGACTATTCAACACATATCTCATGCACTCAATGTATAGAGTAAGGGAAATAGGAAACCACCAAATTGTTTTTGTTAAGTAATGGCCACCAAAATCATAGTCCACAAGAGAAAAGCCATGGAATATGTACCAAAGATAGAAATCAAGTAATAATATCATGTTTGACCCCATAACACTTGGTAGGTACCACTCCCAAGGCTAGCACTTGATGATGAAGATGCCAACAACCATGGGTCCCACCAATTATGAAAACATGCTCAACCTAATGTAGCTCTTGTTGTTACATTTTTATCACAACCTCCTTATTCAATGCACTTACAATAAAATCTAAAGTCCACCTCTTACCCTTTCTATTTTTCTTAGGTATTGTACTACAAAACTTTGGAGCTCATAAAAATATTATCACTTATAAAAGGAAAGTCATAAAGTAAGATTTGTATCATTTTTAAAAGAGACTCATAAGATAGGGTTAATAAAAAAATATGTGATTCATATGTGGGTCAACCCACAATACTCAGTCCCAAACTTGGGACGATGGCAGATGGGAAAAAATTTCTTGTTACCTTCGTTCAAAGATTTTGTAGAAATAACCTTCAAACAAAGGTCTACCTTCATTCAAAGGAAATATTTGAATGAAGGTATTATTTTATTGATTGTAAAACAATAAAATAATACCTTTGTTCAAATATTTCTTTTGAATGAAGGTAACATTTTATTGATTTTTTAAAAAGATTATATCAAGCGAAAAAACCATTTTTTCTTGTCATTTCTACTCAATAGACCACTTTCAACGATAGTGAACTCCAAAGGTATTGTAACTATTTACCTCCAAGGCAAATAGGATGACTCTGCACACTTGGAAGCTCCACTAGATTGCCATGTGGCTTTGTTCAAAGGTGTCAATGTTAGCAAGGTTGTATTCTACCATTTTTAACTAGGTATTTTTCTTCTACCCCTGTGAAAAATCTATTTTCTAACTTCAATGTTTTTTTGTCAAAATTGTAATATGGCTTTAGTGTTTTTTATGAAAATTTTGAAACCCTATTATGTGAATTTACAAACCCTAATACGAGAATTTGAAGCCCTATTATGTGAATTTACAAACCCTAACATGATGATTTGAAACACTATAATGTGAATTTACAAACACTAATATGAGAATTTGAAATCCTAAAACATCATATTGAAACCATGTTATGTGAAATTTGAAACCCTAATACATTATTTTGAAACTGTATAAAATGAAAACTAAAACCCTAAACATCTATTTTAGAACCCTATAAAGTTTATTTGTGATGAGAGGGTCAATCCTAGAACACACAATAACACAGATTGTACATAAAAATAGGAATGATATTTTATTGATTTGGACAACACATTACATTACAGAAACTGGAATCAAACAAGAGGATGAATCCTCAACAGGTTAGAACACATTACAACTTCCTTTCTCTAGATTATGGAACCTTCTAACTTCTGTAGCTTCAAATCTACTAGGGTTTCTATTTTCCCTCCTTTTCCTGACTCTCCACTTTCCCCCTTTTCTCTATTGCCCAAAGATTTACCAAAAATGGTCATAAATAGCTCTTTTTGGCACCTTCCAGCCAAAATTTCAAAATCTATAACTCCCTCCAAAATAGGTCAACTTTTCGGAGCCATAACATTTGATAGAGGTGGCTGATTGACAATTAGTTTGCTATGTTGGAAAGCTCATGAATAGATCTACACACTACGCATCTGATCTACCAATCCCACCCATTTTTAGGGTTGTACAAGGCCTCTAGGTGCCTAATATTTGAGTTTGAAACTATTTTAGGGGTTTTTTAAGAAATGAAAACTTTAATGTCTTTCAGCTTGGCACAAGTGATCTTTGGCCAATTCCTTCACCAAAGGTTATTTTTTTAATTTCGAAGCTTTGAGTAAATTCCTACTTCTATACGTGCTCAAATGCAAACTTTCTAAAAATAGCAGTTGTTTATTTTAGCATGTTAGAAAAACCTGAAGGTTCTACATTATTGTTCAAGCAATTGTGTATCCAAAATACAAAATTTGAAAAGAACAGAATATAAAATTGTCATTTTTTTGGTTGTTGTAAAATTGCCTTTACACCACTGGATGCTCCTGCATCAAACACCCAAAGTAATTTGAAAACTAACCTTGTCACATCTTGAGTATTTGAGGAAAACCCAAATGATCAACCTCTACTTTAGACAACAAATAAGAATCTTTGATAGACCTTCCTTTCCACTTCACTAGATATTCTTCATATTACCTATTCTGAGTACTTCTTTCCACACGACAATCCAAGATCTCTTCTATCTCCTCGTTTGAAGTAGATGTTAGGATACTCCACTATTCTTTTGTTGCTCCATCCTCTGTGGCACCTTCATGATACTATGTTAAAACAATAATGTTGAACAAATGTGAAATGTTGATTCCACTCAACAGTTCTACCTCATATGCATTTCCTGAATCATGCTTCTTCAGGATCCTGCATGGCCCAAATTTCTTCATCTTAACCTTATTATATGTGCCCATTGGGAACCTTTCTTTCTTTAGGTGAACCATGAATTCATCACTAATGTTGAATTCCTTAAAATTTCATTTCAAATTTGTCTTAGCCTTGTATTGAGAATTCATTTTATTAATATGTTGTCGTACCTCTTCATGGAAGCTCTTTAGGTGCTCTGCAAAGTCTTCAGCCTCGAAACTACTCTTTTCTCCTCTGTCTATCTTCCTTAGCTCAAAATAATTTCTTGGACTATTCACATATACAATCTGGAATGGGGATTTACTAGTACTCTTATTGATGGAATTGTTATATATAAGCTCCACCTGTGGTAGTATCAAATTCCATCCCTTGGGCTTATATTCTACTAATCATCTTAGCAAGTTGTCCAAACTTTGATTCACTACCTTTGTTTGTCTATCAATTTGTGGATGATGTGCAGAAGTAAACTTCAACTCAGTCTTGTACTTCTTCTATAAGGTCATCTAGAAATACCCAACAAACTTGGTATCTCTATCTGAAACTATACTCCTCTGAAAAACAACTCTACAATTTGAACAACATCAATGGTTTTTTGACATGGAATGAAATATGCCATCTTCGAAAACCTAGAAACCACCACAAATATTGAATCATGCCATCTTTGTGTCCTCGGTAAACCAAGAACAAATTCCATGTTGATATCCTCCCATGGCTTGTCTTGTATAGGTAATAGCTGATATAGCCCAGTATTCTAACTCACTCCTTTGGCCATCTGGCATACTCTACAACTTTGCACAAATTTCTTCACATCCAGGTGCAACTGTTGCCATTATAAATTCTCACTAACAACAACAATGGTCTTATCTCAACCAAAGTGTGTTGCCAACCCTCCACAATGCTTCTCCTTAACCAGGTTCTCTCTCATGAAGGTCCTCAGAATGCACAATTGGTTTTCTCTAAATAACATACCATCTTATGTTATCTAATACAACCATCTCATCCTATATAAGGTCATAGGTTCCAAACAAGCTTTCCAGGCCTTTGCAAAGTTTGGATCTTTAGGGTACAAATCCTTGAGTTCATTGAACCCAACAACCTCTATCTTCATCTCTGTCAACACAATCTGCCTTCTTCTTAAGGCATCTACAAGTTAGTTGGACTTCCCACTCCTATGATTCAAAACAAAAGTATAACTCTACAAAAACTCAACCCATTTTAAGTGCCTCTGATTTAACTTCCCTTGACTATTAAGATACTGCAAATCCTGATGATCAGTATATACAACAAACTCTTTTGGAAAAAAGTAATGTCTCCATTTCTTCAAAGCCTAAACTATAGCATAAAACTCTTGATCATAAACAAAATGCTTTTTCTTTGGATCATTAAGCTTCTCACAGAAATAGGCAATGGTCTTAACTTAGACTTTACTTAAAACAACTCTTATAGCACTACCGATAGCATCACAATCTACCTAAAATACCTTATTGAAATCTAGAAGTGCCAAAACAAGTTGCTCTGTGACTTTTTTCTTCAATGTATAAAAACTTTTGGCTTCTCTTGCAATCCATTTAAACTCCTTTCTATGTCATCTCATTGTCTTAGTTATGGGTGCACAAATGCTACTAAGATTCCTGATAAGTTTTCTATAAAAACTTGTCAAACCATGAAAAATCATACATTTGTAACACAACTTTGGGTAGGCCATTCAATCATAGCCCTCACCTTCTCTAGATCCATTTTAAGATCCCTAAATGAGATAACAATCTAAGGTAGACCAACTCCTTATTCATGAAACTACATTTCTTCAGATTAATCAACAACTTTTTCTTCCCTCACCTTCTCAAAAACTTTTCAAACATGCATCAGGTGATCCTCCAAAGGCTTACTAAGAATCAAAATATCATCTAAATAAACAATGACAAATTTACCCAAAAACTCTTTTAGTACCTCGATCATGAGCCACATTAATGTGCTTGGTGCATTGGTTAGCCCAAATGACATGACTAACCATTTGTATAGGCTCTCCTTAGTCTTGAAGGTTGTCTTCCAATCATGTCCTTTAATTAGGATTTGGTGATATCCACTCTTTGGATCAATCTTTGTAAAGTACTTAGCTAAACTCAGGGAATCCATTATGTCATCCATTTTGGTTAATAGATATCTATACTTGATCATAATCTTATTGGTGGCTTGAGAATCTATACACATTCTCCACTCTCCATCTTTCTTTGGTGCTAATACTATAGGTACCGTACATGGATTTAGGCTTTCCCTTATTAGTCCTTTCCTTAATAGCTTGTGAACTTGTTGTTTAGCTCTTGATTCTCTATAGGAGTTATTATATGGACTACCTTATTTTGCAAACTAGCTCCTAGTATCAAATCTATTTGGTGACTTAAATCTTCCTCACTGGTGGTAAACCTTGAGGTACATTATTAGATAAAATGTCCTGAAACTCTTCCAATAGATTTGAGACTTTTGCTGGTACATCTTCAAATTTCTCCTAGATGGTCTTAGGAATTAATGCAAAGAAATGAGGCTCATGCTTCATGTCATCCAAATCTTTCCCACCATCTACCAAGGAAATTCTAGTAGTACTACATACCTTTTCTTCCACATCCTTCAAGGGATTCAACTTATGACAAACTCCACAAGGAATAGGTGTTTGCATGGCCATCATGGATAGTTCACCTATTGCATTGCCACGACCTTCCCAATAGCATATGACATGCATCCATATGTATGATATCACACAGAACCTCATCATGGTAGTCTCCAATCTTGAACTTGACTAAACACTACTCATTGACCAAAGCTCTATGGTCCTTCTGCAACCATGCAATCTGATATGGATGTGGATGCCTTCTCCTTGTCAAATTCAACTTGTTAACCATCTCCTCTGAGACAAGATTATCAATGCTTCCACTGTCAATAATAATATCACAAAACTTACCTTCACATTTGCACCTTGTACAAAATAAAATCTTCCTTTGATATGGTGCTTTCTCATCATTTAACAAGGTTCTTCTAACAACAAGGCTTTCTCCCCTTTCAGCATCTTCAGAATCCTCAAACTATGCATCTTCATCTACAAGTGAAACTCGTGCATTACATTAGGTCTTCTATTTGTCCTTCCTTGATGTTGGGGATAGTCATAGGCTCGATGTCCTTATTCTCCACAATAGAAATAGGTTCCTCTGAAACCTCCTCTTTCTAGGTCCTCTACCCAAGTTGTCCTCTTCTTCTTCCTCTTTTCTCACCATTGTTTTGGTCACCAGGGCAATAGGCATTATGTCCTTTATGATTTTGACTAGTGCTTAGTTCTTCACTTTTCTTTTGATCTACATTTTAGCCTCTATAGGATCTCCCACCAGCCCTTCCATGACCTCTTCCTCTTTTATGCCTTTCAAATCTTTTATTCATCTTCTCTTCCACCTTCAAATAAAACTAGTAGGCATCTTCTATGGTTATTATCCTGAGCAGGCTCAGCTCCTCTAGAATACTTGTCCTCAACCCATTAATGTAATGGGCTACCTTCTCCTTTTTGGCCTCTGCATGGTCTATTCCAATAATAATCTTATAAAACTCTTATGTATATTCCTTAAAAGACTTGTTACCTTGCTTCAATCCTTGTAGCTTCTTCAAAAAATCCAACTCATAGTCCACCAGAATGAACTAGTTTAGTTTCTCCTATGATCCCATGTGGTCATATTTCCTTTTTCTCTTCTATTTATCTCTAACTAGACCTCCTTCCACCAAATACTAGCATGGCCCTTCAACTTTATTTTTTTAAACTTCACCCATTTTGGATCCTCCACATCTTCATACTTGAAATATTCCTGCATGTTATTTCTCCAATCAATTAGCACTTGTAGGTTCAGATCCATAGAATAGGTAGAAACTTCAATCCTAGACCTCTTTCCAATCTTTGAAATGGCCCTCAACAACCTAACTTTCATAGGATCTCCTATATCATCTTGTTCTTCCTCAGATAGCTTTTCTTCTTCAACTTCATCTTCTCTTTCTTCTCTTATTCTTTACTCAAATCCTCATCACAGCTCCTTTTGCAATGCATCTATTTTCCTTTGTAGGGCTCTAAAACCCTCTTCTACCAAAGCATTTCTCCCAACACTACCATGTTTCCTTCATGGGGGCATTTTTTTGAGGTCTATAGAAAATCCCCAACCTTAGTTTATTTCTGCAGCAAACCCACAACTTGAATACCTGGTGCAAACTACCTCATAGTCAGTGATTTGTCTACACACTTAGGACCTACTACTCTGATACCTGTCAATGTAGGTTTTCATTTCCTAGTTGGATTATTTATTTTCCCTGTATTCCTAGTTTTTTCCTACACCTTTTATTAATGTTGCTTAGGTACATAAAGCATGTTTAATTAGGTGAGTGGGTTGTGAGGTGTCACCTTCATACAAGTGAGCATCTATTAGCTATCTTGGGAAGATACTTTGCTATCTTTAGTCTGATAGATGGTTTCTTCCTATTGGTTGGTGTTGCCACCTCCACCCTCTCCCTTTTCTATATAAACATGCTACCTAGCTTGTATTTTGCATCTTTTGCTTCTGCATCCTCGTAATGCTATTTTGTTTCTAGTATTTGCATTACTCTCATGGAGACTAACTTTGTATTGTTACTTTGATCTTGTATCATTTTCTTTCATAGTTTAATATCTATTCATTTGCACTAGCTTTCTTGGTTTTTAATATTTTCGGATTCTAACATGGTATCAGAGCTTTTCTATTACAAGAATAGTTTTAAGTTTTCATATTTGAGAGATTATAGGGGGCTAATAAGCTTTGTTGAAAGTTTTTCCAAAAAGATAGTATGGTCTTCCCTTGCATCTTCAATTGATATGGAGAATCAAAAAAGTTTGATGGAAACTTTTTAACCTTTCGGTTTTGCATATGTGTTTTGTGAGATCTAGGTGATTGTAGCATTTCAAGTTTTATTGGCAGTATTTCTAGATGTTCCAACACGTCCATGAGGCTCGAGAAGTCAATATTGGCTTTAGTTTCACCAAATTTAGAGATTGTTTGACATAGTAGTAGAACTGGGGTTTTAGGCTCAGATATGGAAGGCAACTTTTTCAATCTGAGTGTTTTTAGCCTAAAAGGACTATTCGATTGTGTCTAGGAGACCCCCTAGACAATTTTTTATATATTACAGTGCTAGGTTTGGTGCCAAGAGTACGAAAAGGCAAAAAAAAATTGCTGGAAGGTCTTTTTGGCCCCCCAATACGTTGTTCAAGGGGAAGATCTATAAAAATTTTGGCAAATTTTTTATTGCTTTTTTGTTTTCCTGAAAAAAATTTCATTAGTAGGTTTTGTTTAAAAAATAAATAAATAAATAAAAATATATTAAACAAATTTTTCAAAAAAAAAGACAAAAAAATATGTATAGAGGGTTTTGGCCTTTTGAAGGCCTTAGCCCCCCTCTTTGTAGGCCGCAGGTTGTGCCTAGTAGCCCATGGACCCTGCCTAGTAGGTTGCGGATCCTACCAAGTAGGTCTCCTAACATAGCAGGTCACAGGTTGGGGTGTGGCCCTCGACCCCCCCACCCCCTCTATGCCTTAAATGACCTCTTAGGCTTCTTCAACCTTTAATTTAGCCTTCAAGTCCTATTACATTTTTTTCCTTTGCATTATGTATGTATTATTGGCCTTCGTGCCAACTTTGTGCTCAGCTTTGGCAGTTTTTGTTGTTTTAGTTACAACTATATTGGGTTGGAAAATCTCTAAATTTAGCAAAGATCTAAAATTTGGCAGACTTGCTAAAGATAGGGACACCTATATTTATCTGGAGATTGACTAGTCACAACTAAAATGGTAGATCCCTAAATTTGGAGGTGTTTTTGGTGGTGATCAAGTTTTTTCTCACAGACCCCCTTCTATTAGAGTTCACCACTTTAGAGATCAACTTTGCAAGCTCATAATTCGGGCTCCCGACCTCTAATTTTTTAGCTTCTTTTTTTTGGCTATATTTCCACACTCTTCATGCTGGTGTAGATGATTCTTGGTTCTAGTGTATGAATTTCCTAGAAATTGTAGATTCTCATAGGTGACATTGTATAGTTCCCATTTTTGGAATTTCAGAGACTCATAACTTTCTCATACGCCCTCAGATCGAGATGATTCTTTTTTTGAAGGTGCATGATTTTTTGAGTAGATTGTAGTGGTGTTGTTAGTTTCACTTGGCTCAGTTCCAATATTGTACTTTCAGCATACACCTAATTTGTGAGGATTTTATAATGCATTGAGATCAAGACCATAGAGTATTTCCTGCTGTTGGTAGTTGTAAAAGCACTAATTATAAAATGCCAAATCATATTTTCTTGGGGGGGTTTTTTGATCGAGTGTAAAGCGGTGGTTGTCCTATGTGTGTTCTCTTGTTTTTTACATTTCTTCATCATGGATCAAACAATAGTACCCATCTTAACTTCCTACAACTACTTTGAGTGGAAATCACGCATGAAACTCTACTTAAGGAAAGCTAGATTACATAGGATAACAATGGGACTTGAAACAAAACCTGCTGAAGATGAAGATAAGCCTAAGTGCTTTAACAAATATGATGAGGCCTATGGAACATTGTGTTTGTCTATTTCTCCTGGTTTTCTCTTTCACATTGAGTCTTTGAATTCACCAAATAAAGTTTTGACAAAGCTAGAAACACTATTTGGTACACAAGATTAAATGAGGAGTCATATGTTGGAAAATGAACTAATTAGTTTAAGTTCAGGCAACTTCAACACAATTCAAGATTTTTTCACAAAAGTGAAATCACTAAGGCTATAGCTACAACAATGTGGAATTAAAAAATAAAAATGAACAACTCATTCTTAGTATTCTCTCCAAGCTAAGTTCAGCATATTCTATATTTGTTTCTACCTTCTTTGCTACTAAGGGTGCACTTGGGACATAGTTCACTATGCCATCTTTAAATGACTTTACTATCTCTCTCACATGGGAGCAGGATAAGTTAATCTAGATGGGCATTCTAAAATCCTCTAAGTCACATGCCCTAGCTGCCAACTAAGGCACAAAAGAATAGAAAGGAAAAAGTGGTAACAAAAAGGATAACAAACAAAAGAATTGCAAGGAAAAGAAGGATCAGATACCATTTGCTTCAAAAGAAACTAATGAGACCTAATCTTCTAAGGGTGACAAGCCTAATAAAGAGAAGGTCTAGTGTTCCTATTGTAAAAGACTTTGTCATGATGAACATAAGTGTTTGAAGAAATAAATTGATCACTTGACACACTTTCTTGAGAAGAATAATATCAGTGTTCCTGATTCTACCAAACAGAATTTAAATGAGCGGTCTAATAAAGAAAAAGAAAATAACAAGGGGAAAGGAAAGGGCAAGCCCCTTGTACCATTTGCTTCACCATATTCCACATGGGTTCTTTATTCGAGTGCTTCGTACCACATGCCTTCATCTAAGGATGAACTTGTATCTTTAGAGCCATGCACTATGCCTTCTATTTAGATAGGTGATGACACTCCTATTGAGGTGTGTGGGAGAGGGTCTATTCATGTGGGGGATTGCACATTCCATGATGTTCTTTGTGTGCCCTCATTATCAACTAATCTCCTATCAATATATCAGATCACTCACATAGGTTCAAGCAAGAAGGTTGAGTTCACTCTTGATTTAGTAGAGATTCATGAGTTTCACAGTGGTTCTACAGTTACATTTGTGAGAGAAGATCATCAATCATGGATCTATCTATTTTCTCACTTTGTTCATGATCCTCCATCTATTTTTCTCACTCATTATAATGATGTAAGTTATGGCATGAGAAATTTGGCCGTCTTAACTTCCACTACTTATAGCAGCTCAACCAGCAGGGCATGGTCTTAGGGTTTCCTTTAGCTCAGTATTTAGATGGTGTTTTCCAAGGTTTCATTCTTGGTAAACATCCTAAGGAAAAATTTGATAAAGTTAAGGCATGGGGAGCTTCACAGATACTGGAGTTAGTTCACAATGATTTGGCTGGACCACTTCCTTGTCCATCCTTCAACAAAGCTATATATGTTCTAACATTCATTGATGACTTTATCACTATATTTGGGAGTACTTTCTCAAACATAAGTCTAAGGTATTTGATCACTTTAGGACTCCAAGACATTTGTAGAGAAGCAATTCAAGAAATACATCAAATTTTTGCACACTGACAATGATGATGAATATGTTAACCATCATTTTGAGAAGTTTTGCACTTCAAAGGGGATTGATTTGTAGTATTCAATTATGTATAATCCTTGGCATAATGGTATTGCAGAATGGAAGAATATGCCCTTGAAGGAAATGGCAAACTGCATGATTCACTCTAGATCTCTTGTACCATGGTATTGGGTAGAGGCCATTAACTATTCATGTTATATCCAAAACCATGTTCCTTACTGAGCATTAAACGGAGCCCGTCCTTTTGAAGCTTGGAGTGGTCAGAAACCATCACTTAAGCACTTTCAATTTTTTGGTTCTCCTGCATGAGACCACATTCTTGCAGAGAAATGTAATTCCTTGGATCCATAAAGTAGGCCTTGCATATTTGTAGGCTATCTTGATGGTGTGAAGGGTTATCGATTGCTCCACTCTACTACACATGAGTTGTTTATTAAGAGTGTTTAGTTTGAGGAGGGCTCTTTGAGTTTCATTCCTATCACTTCTCCACCTCCTTTTACTTTAACATTGGAGTTACTTGGGCTACATGACAGATTTTCTAATGAGTTAGATTCACCTGAGGATCTTCTTGATGATGAGGAGTCTTCTACCTCCACTTCTAATGTTGAGATTGATTCAGAGGATTCACCTCCTTCCTCTCCTAGTCATCATTTAGAGGGTGATGATTCCCATCTACACTCTATGAATTCTAGTCCACTTTGGGCTAGACAGACCTTGTAGTTTGTAGGCGATTAGTTTCGAGATCCATCAGACACCAGGCAGACTTGTTCACAATTCCAGGATGCTCCACATGTCTTCATTGCTATTGCCTCTAATCCACAATCCTTTCGAGAGGATTTTGGTATTCCTAAGTGGGATACAACTATGTAGGAGTATAGTTCCTTGATGAGGAACCACACTTGGGTTCTTGTCCCTCTTCCTAAGGGAAGAAAACTTGTATGATGTAAGTGGATCTATCAGACCAAATTTGTACTAGATAGGTTGATTGATAAGCATAAGGCTCGCCTAGTCACCAAACAATTCTCCTAGGTTCATCGAATTGACTATTATGAGACTTTTGTAACAGTTACCATAATGATCTCCATCTGACTTATTCTTGCCACTGCTCTAGCCAATCATTGGGAAGTACACTAGATGAATGTGAAGAGTGCTTTTCTTCATAGTGACCTTCAAAAGGAGATCTACATGGAGCAGCCATAGGGGTTTGTTTAGGATTCTTCACTTGTGTGTCACATTCTAAAGTCTCTCTGTGGCCTCAAATAGGCTCCTTGGGCTTGGTATGCCAAGATGGACTCCTTCCTTCTAACATGTAGGTTCAGTCGGTGCCATTTTGTGTTGGCAATATGTGTTGTCATTGATGACAACACTTAGACTAAGGTCAGCACTCAATTTGTGATGATCATATCCCAGTGCAGTAACAGAGATGTAGTGATGTTCCTAATGTACATGGTTGGATGTCATGCCCTGATCAGTGTCAATTCAAGTTGTTTTGACCATTCTTGTGGTCATCAAAGTTGATTTCATGATGAAATATTAAGATGGGAATTAGAAGCACTATGATGAATGATGAAATATTAAGATGGAAATTAGAAGCACTATGATGAATGATGATATATTAAGATAAGAATTAGAAGCTATACTGAGGTTGAGAAAATGTTTTTGATGACATGTTGCATGTTGTATGATCCTTCCTATTGTCCCTAAGGATCTATGTGCTGTTATATGAAGATTTTGGCCTCTAAAAGTTGGTGAAGGTTTCTTTTGCAGGAAGTTGCCTGAAAGACTCTAGTAAAATGTTTTGCATTCCTTCGTATTTGAAGCTATGGTCATAAGGTTCAAAAGCTAAGTTAAGGATGTTGTAAAGGTGCTAAATCAAAAGTTTCAAATAATTTTATCCTCCATAGTGTAAGTTACAAGTGATTGAGTTCTAGTCTATGCTCTAGTAGTATAATGTGTTTGTGAAGAGAGTTTGGAATGCTTCGCATTCCTCCACAAGTAAAGATTTGCCCATGAGATTTTGAGAATATGTTTAGAGCTATGTATGCATTCATCCATATGAGTTTTAGGTGGTTTGGAAGTCTACAATATTAATTTTCAAATGATAGTAATGATACAAATAGTTTTAGATGCCTAGTTGTTCTAAAAATATATGCCGAGGATGTGCACCAACTTGTTGCTACTTGAAATGGTAAATTGACTGATGGAAGATGGTCCTGACGATCTTGCGTTGTCTCCATTTTATCTACAAGGTGTTTTGTTTCTCTCTTTGGAACTGACTGAGATCTGAAATGATGGTGTTTCACCAAATTTACAGATTGTTTGACATAGTAGTAGAACTGGGGTTTTAGGCTCAGATCTGGAAGGCAACTTTTTCAATCCGAGTGTTTTTAGGCTAAAAGGACTATTCGATTGTGTCTAGGAGACCTCCTAGACAATTTTTTATATATTACAGTGCTAGGTTTGGTGCCAAGAGTACGAAAAGGCAAAAAAAATTTGCTGGAAGGTCTTTTTGGCACCCCAATACGTTGTTCAAGGGGAAGATCTATAAAAATTTTGGCAAATTTTTTATTGCTCTTTTGTTTTCCTGAAAAAAATTTCATTAGTAGGTTTTGTTTAAAAAATAAATAAATAAATAAATAAATAAAAATATATTAAACAAAATTTTCAAAAAAAAAAAACAAAAAAATTTGTATAGAGGGTTTTGGCCTTTTGAAGGCCTTAGCCCCCCTCTTTGCAGGCCGCAGGTTGTCCCTAGTAGCCCATGGACCCTGCCTAGTAGGTTGTGGATCCTACCAAGTAGGTCTCCTAACATAGCAGGTCACGGGTTGGGGTGTGGCCCTCGACCCCCCCACCCCCTCTATGCCTTAAATGACCTTTTAGGCTTCTTCAACCTTTAATTTAGCCTTCAAGACCTATTACATTTTTTTCCTTTGCACTATGTATGTATTATTGGCCTTCGTGCCAACTTTGTGCTCAGCTTTGGCAGTTTTTGTTGTTTTAGTTACAACTATATTGGGTTGGAAAATCTCTAAATTTAGCAAAGATCTAAAATTTGGCAGACTTGCTAAAGATAGGGACATCTATATTTATCTGGAGATTAACTAGTCACAACTAAAATGGTAGATCCCTAAATTTGGAGGTGTTTTTGGTGGTGATCAATTTTTTTCTCACAGACCCCCTTCTATTAGAGTTCACCACTTTAGAGATCAACTTTGCAAGCTCATAATTCGGGCTCCCGACCTCTAATTTTTTAGCTTCTTTTTTTTGGCTATATTTCCACACTCTTCATGCTGGTGTAGATGATTCTTGGTTCTAGTGTATGAATTTCCTAGAAATTGTAGATTCTCATAGGTGACATTGTATAGTTCCCATTTTTGGAATTTCAGAGACTCATAACTTTCTCATACGCCCTCAGATCGAGATGATTCTTTTTTTGAAGGTGCATGATTTTTTGAGTAGATCATAGTGGTGTTGTTAGTTTCACTTGGCTCAGTTCCAATATTGTACTTTTAGCATACACCTAATTTGCGAGGATTTTATAATGTATTGAGATCAAGACCACAGAGTATTTCCTGCTAGTGGTAGTTGTAAATGCACTAATTATAAAATGCCAAATCATATTTTCTTGAGGGGGTTTTTTGATCGAGTGTAAAGGGGTGGTTGTCCTATGTGTGTTCTCTTTTTTTCTACATTTCTTCAATATGGATCAAACAATAGTACCCATCTTAACTTCCTACAACTACTTTGAGTGGAAATCACGCATGAAACTCTACTTAAGGAAAGCTAGATTACATAGGATAACAATGGGACTTGAAACAAAACCTGCTGAAGATGAAGATAAGCCTAAGTGCTTTAACAAATATGATGAGGCCTATGGAACATTGTGTTTGTCTATTTCTCCTGGTTTTCTCTTTCACATTGAGTCTTTGAATTCACCAAATGAAATTTTGACAAAGCTAGAAACACTATTTGGTACACAAGATTAAATGAGGAGTCATATGTTGGAAAATGAACTAATTAGTTTAAGTTTAGGCAACTTCAACACAATTCAAGATTTTTTCACAAAAGTGAAATCACTAAGGCTATAGCTATAACAATGTGGAATTAAAAAATAAAAAAGAACAACTGATTCTTAGTATTCTCTCCAAGCTAAGTTCAGAATATTCTATATTTGTTTCTACCTTCTTTGCTACTAAGGGTGCACTTGGGACATAGTTCACTATGCCATCTTTGAATGACTTTACTATCTGTCTCACATGGGAGCAAGATAAGTTAATCTAGATGGGCATTCTAAAATCCTCTAAGTCGCATGCCCTAGCTGCCAACCAAGGCACAAAAGAATAGTAAGGAAAAAGTGGTAACAAAAAGGATAACAAACAAAAGAATTGTAAGGAAAAGAAGGATCAGATACCATTTGCTTCAAAAGAAACTAACGAGACCTAATCTTCTAAGGGCGACAAGCCTAATAAAGAGAAGGTCCAGTGTTCCTATTGTAAAAGACTTGGTCATGATGAACATAAGTGTTTGAAGAAATAAATTGATCACTTGACACACTTTCTTGAGAATAATAATATCAGTGTTCCTGATTCTACCAAACAGAATTTAAATGAGGGGTCTAATAAAGAAAAAGAAAATAACAAGGGAAAAGGAAAGGGCAAGCCCCTTGTACCATTTGCTTCACCATATTCCACATGGGTTCTTTATTCAAGTGCTTCGTACCACATGCCTTCATCTAAGGATGAACTTGTATCTTTAGAGCCATGCACTATGCCTTCTATTTAGATGGGTGATGACACTCCTATTGAGGTGTGTGGGAGAGGGTCTATTCATGTGGGGGATTGCACATTCCATGATGTTCTTTGTGTGCCCTCATTATCAACTAATCTCCTATCAATATATCAGATCACTCACATAGGTTCAAGCAAGAAGGTTGAGTTCACTCTTGATTTAGTAGAGATTCATGAGTTTCACAGTGTTTCTACAGTTACATTTGGGAGAGAAGATCATCAGTCATGGATCTATCTATTTTCTCACTTTGTTCATGATCCTCCATCTATTTTTCTCACTCATTATAATGATGTAAGTTATGGCATGAGAAATTTGGCCATCTTAACTTCCACTACTTATAGCAGCTCAACCAGTAGGGCATGGTCTTAGGGTTTCCTTTAGCTCAGTTTTTAGATGGTGTTTTCTAAGGTTTCATTCTTGGTAAACATCCTAAGGAAATTTTGATAAAGTTAAGGCATGGAGAGCTTCACAGATACTGGAGTTAGTTCACAATGGTTTGGCTGGACCACTTCCTTGTCCATCCTTCAACAAAGCTATATATGTTCTAACATTCATTAATGACTTTATCCCTATATTTGGGAGTACTTTCTCAAACATAAGTCTAAGGTATTTGATCACTTTAGGACTCCAAGACATTTGTAGAGAAGCAATTCAAGAAATCCATCAAATTTTTGCACACTAACAATGATGATGAATATTTTAAACATCATTTTGAGAAGTTTTGCACTTCAAAGGGGATTGATTTGTAGTATTCAATTATGTACAATCCTTGGCATAATGGTATTGCAGAATGGAAGAATATGCCCTTGAAGGAAATGGCAAACTGCATGATTCACTCTAGATCTCTTGCACCATGGTATTGGGCAGAGGCCATTAACTATTCATGTTATATCCAAAACCGTGTTCCTTACTGAGCATTGAAGGGAGCCCGTCCTTTTGAAGCTTGGAGTGGTCAGAAACCATCACTTAAGCACTTTCAAGTTTTTGGTTCTCCTGCATGAGACCACATTCTTGCAGAGAAATGTAATTCCTTGGATCCATAAAGTAGGCCTTGCATATTTGTAGGCTATCTTGATGGTGTGAAGGGTTACCGATTGCTCCACTCTACTACACATGAGTTGTTTATTAAGAGGAGTGTTTAGTTTGAGGAGGGCTCTTTGAGTTTCATTCCTATCACTTCTCCACCTCCTTTTACTTTAACATTGGAGTTACTTGGGCTACATGACAGATTTTCTAATGAGTTAGATTCACGTGAGGATCTTCTTGATGATGAGGAGTCTTATACCTCCACTTCTAATGTTGAGATTGATTCAGAGGATTCACCTCCATCCTCTCCTAGTCATCATTTAGAGGGTAATGATTCCCATCTACACTCTATGAATTCTAGTCCACTTTGGGCTAGACAGACCTTGTAGTTTGTAGGCGATTGGTTTCGGGATCCATCAGACACCAGGCATACTTTTTCACAATTCTAGGATGCTCCACATGTCTTCATTGCTATTGCCTCTTATCCACAATCCTTTTGAGAGGATTTTGGTATTCCTAAGTGGGATACAACTATGCAGGAGTATAGTTCCTTGATGAGGAACCACACTTGGGTTCTTGTCCCTCTTCCTAAGGGAAGAAAACTTGTATGATGTAAGTGGATCTATCAGACCAAATTTGTACTAGATAGGTTGATTGATAAGCATAAGGCTCGCCTAGTCACCAAACAATTCTCCTAGGTTCATTGGATTGACTATTATGAGACTTTTGTAACAGTTACCATAATGATCTCCATCTGACTTATTCTTGCCACTGCTCTAGCCAATCATTGGGAAGTACACTAGATGAATGTGAAGAGTACTTTTCTTCATAGTGACCTTCAAAAGGAGATCTACATGGAGCAGCCATAGGGGTTTGTTTAGGATTCTTCACTTGTGTGTCGCATTCTAAAGTCTCTCTGTGGCCTCAAATAGGCTCCTTGGGCTTGTTATGCCAAGATGGACTCCTTCCTTCTAACATGTAGGTTTAGTCGGTGCCATTTTGTGTTGGCAATATGTGTTGTCATTGATGACAACACTTAGACTAAGGTCAGCACTCAATTTGTGATGATCATATCCCAGTGTAGTAACAGAGATGCAGTGATGTTCCTAATATACATGGTTGGATGTCATGCCCTGATCAGTGTCAATTCAAGTTGTTTTGACCATTCTTGTGGTCATCAAAGTTGATTTCATGATGAAATATTAAGATGGAAATTAGAAGCACTATGATGAATGATGAAATATTAAGATGGAAATTAGAAGCACTATGATGAATGATGATATATTAAGATAAGAATTAGAAGCTATACTGAGGTTGAGAAAATGTTTTTGATGACATGTTGCATGTTGTATGATCCTTCCTATTGTCCCTAAGGATCTATGTGCTATTATATGAAGGTTTTGGCCTCTAAAAGTTGGTGAAGGTTTCTTTTGCAGGAAGTTGCTTGAAAGACTCTAGTAAAATGTTTTGCATTCCTTCGTATTTGAAGCTATGGTCATAAGGTTCAAAAGCTAAGTTAAGGATGCTATAAAGGTGCTAAATCAAAAGTTTCAAATAATTTTATCCTCCACAGTGTAAGTTACAAGTGATTGAGTTCTAGTCTATGCTCTAGTAGTATAATGTGTTTGTGAAAAGAGTTTGGAATGCTTCGCATTCCTCCACAAGTAAAGATTTGCCCATGAGATTTTGAGAATATGTTTAGAGCTATGTATGCATTCATCCATATGTGTTTTAGGTGGTTTGGAAGTCTACAATATTAATTTTCAAATGATAGTAACGATACAAATAGTTTTAGATGCCTAGTTGTTCTCAAAATATATGCCGAGGATGTGCACCAACTTGTTGCTACTTGAAATGGTAAATTGGCTGAGGGAAGATGGTCCTGACGATCTTGTGTTGTCTCCATTTTATCTACAAGGTGTTTTGTTTCTCTCTTTGGAACTGATTGAGATCTGAAATGATCGTGTTGCCAGGTTATGCTCTTGCCTAGCCGACAAGGGAAGATTGATGACATGCGCCAAAAAGCTGTTGTTGCATGAAGTTCAAGGAATGTTTGGAGATAGTGTATAGGTAATGCTGACTTATCTAGAAGAAGTGCAAGCAATTTTTAATCATTCATGAGTACAACCTAGTTCAAATGACCATTGTGCTACATGCTTCATGTGTTCTTACTTAAGAGAAACCTAATTCAAATCTATGAAGCATGTAGATGTTATTCCTTGAAGGATGATGCTATGAAGGATGTTTAGGATTGGAATAAGCATGTGTTGGGATCTACAAGGCATGTTTTTCTTTTTAGAGTAGCGTGTATTTCATGATAGGGCTTGCCCTACGCATGTTTCATGTTGTGTGATCTTTGGCCAACTTGTAAAATGTAATATTCTTGTTGTACTGGCTGACTTGTTATGTAATCAAGGGAATGTCTTGTATATATTGTAAACCTAGTTGGTCTAGGTGAAGTATGATTGTGAAAATGAGAATATGAATGTGCAAAGAGTAGAATATGAACATGTTATACATTATGGTGTGCGAGTGAAGGAGAAAGTGTAGAAGTAATAAGGGCTTTACTAATTCATCTTGAAGACATTTCTATGATAGGAAGGAAGTGACGAGTGTGCCTAATTTGTCCAATCATCAGAAGAAGCAGAATTACAATCATCAAAGGTGTGATCTTCAATGTTACTTATCAGGTAGTATAAGGACTGTCATACTGTAATCATTTCTAAGTTTAGTCTCAGTTCAGGGAGTAGTTGTTTCCTTGGGTTGTAGCCCTTTAGAAAAGTCTACAAGGAGTAGTAGCTTCCATGGGAGTGTCCCTAAAATAATGTCTCCAGGGAGTTGTAGCTTCCTTGGGTTGTATCCCTAAAACAAAGTCATTAGGTAGTAGTAGCTTCCTTGGATTGTAGCCCTAAAATAAAGTTGTAATTTTGAGCTTCATATATTGTGAGTTAATCCTCATCGTGGTTTTTCCCTTCTTGGGTTTTCCATGTATATGTGGTGTTATATGTTGATTGTGTTGATCTTTTATGTTTATGTTGATGTTGTAATGCTTAAGTTTTATTTTTCTCTTGAGGATTTGAATTTTGTTTAGACACTGATTCGCCCCCACCCTCTTAGTATCCTAGTGTGTTCAACAATTGGTATCAGAGCCAAGTTACTAAGAAGAAGCTTAACTTCTTGAGGAAGGTTTGGGATGGCTAATAAAGGATCTCTCAAGGTACCTATGTTTGATGGAACAAATTATTCCTTTTGGAAGCTAAGGATGGAAAACTATCTATCTTCTCAAGGGTATGGCATTTGGAAATTAGTCAAGAAGGGTTACACTGCTCCTACCAGTGATCCTATAGATGCAGATGAGATTAAGTTGTATGATAACAATTCCAAGGCAAAGAATGTTAACATGAGTGGGCTAGTTGATTCAGAACTTGTGAAGGTAATGGATTTTAATCTACTCAGGATGTCTGGAATAAACTTGAAAGTATTTATGAAGGAGATAGTAAAGTGAAGCAAGCCAAGATGCAAATTTTCAAGAGCAAATTTGAAACCTTGAGGATGACAGAAGATGAAGACATTGCTAGTTACATACTTCAGGTGGATGAAATAGTCAATGGCACCAGAGGTTTGGGTGGGGTAGTGAAAGAAGATGATATTGTGAAGAAGGTTTTGAGATCTCTTCCTAAATCTTACAGTCATAAGGTGTCTGCCATTGAGGAATCTTAGGATTTGAATAAACACACAATAGATCAATTGTTTGGCTCTCTCATAACCTTTGAAATGAGAGAATTTGACAAAGGTGCTCTAAAGAAGGAAGCAACATTCAAAGTAGGTATGAAGTAGCTGATCAAGATGACGACCTGGATGAGGTAGAAGCAAACTTTGTAAGAACATTAAAGAAAGGCATAGGCAAATACAAAGTTAAGTTACCATTCAAATGTTTCAATTGTGGAAAGATTAGTCATTTTTCTTCTAAATTTCCTTTTAAAGATTCAAGGGGTAGTAATAAGAGAGACAAGTTCAAAAGCAGTCTATATTCCATATAGAGCAGTTATTCTTCAGAAGATAAGGACCATGATGATTCAAATGATGAAACACTTTTCATGGCCTTGAACGTTGGTGACAAAAAGGATGATACTAAAAAATGTGTAAAGCCTGATACCTTGCAAGTTGATCAAAACAATGATAGATCAATGGTTGTATGGACTACCTTTCATGCAAAAGAAGAAGCCAAGGCTGGGTAATTGACAGTGGTTGCCCTAATCATATGGCTAGTAATAAGCAAAAGTTTATCAGCCTTAAGAAGTGGAATGGTGGAGCTATTAAGTTTGGTGGTGATGAGTCAGCATAAATTTGTGGAAAGGGTGCTATAACTATTCATGGGAAGAACAAGACTGAGGATGTTCTATATGTCAAAGGGCTAAAACACAATCTTCTCAGTGTCAGTTAGATGTGCAGTAAAGGATATAATCTTAAGGGTTCAGAATATGAGTTGCAGAAGGTATCAAGTCATAGGTGACATCTATCATCTAAAGGAAGTAAATGTTTGAACATTCTTATTGTCTCAATCTAGTGAGTGTTGGCTATGACACAAGAGAATGGGACACACCAACTTTGACAATATGATAAAGATCATCTCTATTTATGCAGTGATAGACATGCCCAACATAACCAAGCCTGCAAACACATTATGCAAGGAATGTCAAATGGGAGAGTAGACAAAGACAAATTTCAAGAGAAAGGAGTACTCTTCTTGAATGCCATTGGAGTTGATTCACACTGACCAATGTGGCCCTACAAAAGTAAAGAGTCAACAAGGTGAAAGGTAATTCATGTTACTTATTGATGATTATTCTACAATGACTTGGGTTACCTTGTTAAGAGAAAAATTAGATGCTCCTAATAAGTTTAAAGTTTTCAAAGCTATGGTTAAGAATGGAATAGACACTAAGATAAAATGTTTAAGGTTTGATAGAGGAGGTGATTTTACTTCAAATAAATTTGATAAGTTTTGTGAAGAACATGGTATTAGGAGACATTTGTCAGCTCCTAGGACCCGTGAGAAAAATGGGGTAGTGGAAAGAAAGAATAGGACTATGCAAGAAATGGCTAGGGCAATGTTGAAAGATGTAGATCTTCCTTACATGTTATAGAAGGAAGCAGTTCATGCTACTGTCTATCTGATCAACGTAGTACAATTAAGGGTCAATAGCACTAAGACCCCTTATGATCTATGGTATGGAGACCTCCCACTATCAGATACTTTAGGATCTTTGGAAGAAAATGCTATATCATAAGAGATGAAGAAGACCTAGGAAAGTTTGATTCAAGAAGTGATGAAGAGATCTTTCTTTGTTACTCAACTAGAAGCAAGGCCTATAGATTCTACAACAAGAGATTGGGAAAGATGATTGAGAGCACAAATGTCAAAGTAGATGAAGATCTATATCAGATCTCACAAGAATCAAAGGACTTTCGATCTGATATTTTCCATGTATTGAAGATAAAGAAGAAGAAGAAGAGTAACAAGAAAAGTAACAAGAACCATAGTAGATACCTAAGACTCTAGTAAAGTATGTTCAGAAGAACCATTCAGCAGATCAAATCATTGGAGATAAGAATGAAGGTGTACAGACCAAGAGAAGGTTTGCAAAGGCATATGAACAAGTAAACATGTGTTTATTATCAAAGGTAGAACCCAACACCTTTGCTAATGCTAGCAAAGATGATGGATGGATAAAGGAAATGGAAGAAGAATTAAATCAGATCGAGAAAAATTAGACATGGGAATTGGTTCCCAGACTAGCCAATAAGAATGTTATAGGAACAAAGTGGGTGTTCTGGAACAAGCTAAATAAAGATGGTGAAGTTGTGAGGAACAAAGCAAGATTGGTGTGTAAGGGCTATTCTCAAGTTGAAGGCATTGATTTTGAGGAGACTTTTGCTCTGGTAGTTAGGATGGAGGTAATCAGAATGTTTCTAGCCCTTGCGGCTCATAATAACTTCATGGTTTATTAGATGGATGTCAAGTTAGCATTTTTGAAAGGTGATCTAGAGGAAGTGGTCTACATTGAGAAACCAAATGGTTTTCAATGGTCACAGGATCCAGACATGGTATGCAGGCTTAAAAATGATTTATATGGACTCAAGCAAGCTCCTAGAGCTTGGTATGCTATGTTGGATAAATACTTACTTTAGCAAGGCTTCAAGAAAGGTACCATAGATAGGAATATTTACATCAAGGAAGAAGGTGGCATGATTTTGATAGTTGTAGTATATGTTGATAACATCATCTTTGGAGGAAATGATGATATGTGTAAGAGGTTTGTAGAGGAGATGCAAAAATAGTTTGAGATGTCTATGGTTGGTGAGATGTCTTTCTTCCTTGGGTTTCAAATTGCTCAGCTATATGTTGGTATCTTTGTTTCTTAGGCTAAGTATATTAGAGAGATGTTGACAAAGTTTGGTATGGAGGATTCCAAACTAGTGAATACTCCTATGATCACTAGATATCACTTGAGAAAGAATGATGAGTCTCTAGAGGTTGATTAGATTTCCTATAGATCTATGATTGGAGGATTGTTGTACTTGACTACTTCTAGACTTGATATTATACATGCAGTATGTGTGTTTTTGAAATACCAAGCTAATCCCAAGAAAACACATCAGAAGGAAGTGAAAAGAATATTCAGATACTTGAAGGGAACTCTAGATTATGGACTATTGTATCCAAGAGGTAATGACTTTGATATGACTACCTACACTGATGTTGATTGGACTGGTTCTGTTGATGATAGAAGTACAAGTGGTGGTGCTTTCTTTTTAGGCAACAGATTGGTTTCATGGTAATGCAAGAAATGAGATTCAGTGTTTCTATCAACTACATAGGTAGAGTATATTGCAGCAACATCCCACTATACACAAGTTTTGTGGATGAAGCAAACTATGAAGGATGTCAAGGTATTGTATGATGAGCCTATTGCTATTTTATGTGATAATACAAGTGCTATCAATATTTTCAAGAATCCAGTGATGCATTCTATAACCAAGAATATAGAAATTAGGTATCACTTATTGAGAGAGAAGATTGTAGATAAAGAAGCAAAGTTGGAATATGTTCCAACAAAGGATCAGATTGTAGATATTTTCATAAAGGCTCTTACAAAGGATAATTTTGAAGATCTCCGGTAGAGGTTAGGGGTAATTGCCCTTCCTCCTTCTTAGATGCATAGTGGTGCATCTGTCCATGGGGAGTTCATGCTATATCTTTTTCTTGGACTGATGGTGGGTACCTCTCAGGGGGAGCATCTAGTGTTTGTTGTTGGCAAGGAGATCCCTGAGTTGTTTCAAGAAAGAATGCATGAACATCAAAGGAGGAGAAAGTTAAGAAAATGTGCATCTTAAGGAGAAAAGTTTGTGCTCGAAGGGAAAGAAGTAGTTGCCCTTTGTCCTTGATGTCAAAGGGGGAGAAAGAGAAATTTGCATCTAAGGGGGAGCATGTGTTGTCATCAATGCCAAAGGGGGAGATTGTTGGCCATATGTGTTGCTATTGATGTCAACACTTAGAGTGAGGTGAGTACCTAGTTTGTGATGATGATATACCATTGTCGTAATAGAGATGCAGTGAGATGCAGTGATGTTCCTAATGTTCATAGTTGGATGTCATGCCCTGATCAGTGTCAAGTCAAGTTGTTTTGAGCATGCTTGTGGTCAACAAAGATAATTTCATGATGAAATATTAAGATGGGAATTAGAAGCACAAAGATGAATGATGAAATATTAAGATGGAAATTAGAAGCACTAAGATGAATGATGGTATATTAAGATGGGAATTAGAAGCTATGTTGAGGATGAGATGATATTGCTGATGACTTGTGGTATGTTGTATGATCCTTCCTATTGTTCCTAAGGATGTATGTGCTGTTATATGAAGGTTTTGGCCTCTAAAAGTTGGTGAAGGTTTCTGTTGTAGGAATCTACCTAAAAGACTATTTGGTAAAATGTTCTACATTCCTCTGCATTTGAAGTTATGGTCATACGGTTCAAAAGCTAAGTAAAGGATGTTGTAAAGGTGTTAAATCCAAATTTTTAGATCATTTTCTCCTCCACAGTGAAAGTTACAAGTGATTGAATTCTAATCCATTCTCTGGCAGTATAATGTGTTGGTGAAGACAGTTTGGAATGCTTCACATTCCTCTGCAAGTGAAGATTTTCCCATGTGGTTTTGAGAATATGTTCAGTTCAATTTATGTGTTCATTAGTATGCATTTTAGGTGGTTTGGAAGTCTGCAAGCTTAATTTTTAAATGATAGTTATGATACAACTAGTTTCGATTGCCTAGTTGTTCTAAGAATATATACTGATGATGTGCACCAACTTGTTGCTACTTGAAATGGTAAATTGGTTGATGGAAGATGGTCCTAATTATCTTGTGTTGTCTCTAGTGTCTCTATAAAGGTGTTTTTTTCTCTCTCTGGAACTGACTGAGGTCTGGAATAATGGTGTTGTTGGGTTATGCTCTTGCCTGGCCAACAGAGGAAGATTGATCATGTGCGCCACAAAGTTGTTATTGTGTGGAGTTCAAGGAATGTTTGGAGATAGTGTATAGGTCCTACCAACTCATCTAGAAGAAGTGCAAGTAATGTTTAATCATTCATAAGTACCACCAAATTGAAATGATCGTTGTGCTACATGCTTCGTGTGTTCTTTCTTAAGGGTGGCCTAATTCAAATTTGTGAAGCATGTGGATGTTATTCCTTGAAGTATGATGCTATGAAGGATGTTTAGGACTAGACCAAGCATGTGTTTCTTTCTAGAGTAGCATGTAGTTTCTGATAGGGCTTGCCCTATTCATGTTTCATGTTGTGTGATCTCTGGCCAACTTGTAAAATGTAATATTCTTGTTGTATTAGCCAACTTGTTATGTAATCAATGTAATGTCTTATATATATTGCAAAGCTAGTTGGTATAGGTGAATTATGATTGTAAAAATGAGAATATGAATGTGGAAAGAGCAGAATATGGACATGTTATGCATTGTGATGTGCGAGTGAAGGAGAAAGTGTAGAAGCAATAAGGGATGTCCTGATTAATCTTGAAGACATTTCTATGATAGGAAGGAAGTGAAGAGTGTGCCTAATTGATCCAATCATTAGAAGAAGTAGAATTGCAATCATCAAATGTGTGATCTTCAATGTTAGTTTTTAGGCAATAGAAGGTTTGTCATCCTATAATCATTTCTGAGTTCAGTCTTAGTTTAGGGATTAGTTACTTCCTTGGGTTGTAGCCCTAAAACAAAGTCTATAGGGAGTAGTAGCTTCCTTGGGAGTGTCCCTAAAATAAAGTCTTCAAGGAATTGTAGCTTCCTTGGGTTGTATCCCTAAAACAAAGTCAACAAGGATTAGTAGCTTCCTTGGGTTGTAGCCTTAAAACAAAGTTCTAATTTTGAGCTTCATATATTGTGAGGATGACTTGAATAATTTCGTTTAGCATAAGGATGTGTCTAGCATTAGAGAGCCACTTACCTTTCCATGAAGACACTTTATGGGTGATGCTTGAGACAATTGGATCCCATAAATGTGACTATTGAACACAAAGACACTAAGATTTTTATGTGAAAAACCCAATGAGGGAAAAACCACAATGAGGATTAACTCATAATATAATAAGCTCACTTCTATAAAAGATTACAACTTTGTTTTAGGGCTAGAACCCAAGGAAGACACTACTCCCTGCTGACTTGCAAACTAATGCTACAAACTTTGGACAAGATACAAAGACTTGCTAAGGAGACTCATTGTCTAATAGTAAGATACATGAAAACTACAATGAAAATAGGAACCTCAACTAGTGTAAACAAGGCATCTATCATATGTTGATATCACAGTCCCTTATTTCACACAATTACCCCATCACTCTGACTTCACACACTTCATGCTTAAGACACATATCTTGATCTCTTTTCACACATTCAAAAATGTTTTTGTTCTTCTATATAAATACCTTCCACAACACCTCAAAACTTCAATTAGGTCGGCACCAAGATTCATATGAAATGTGTGATACTATATAGATTGTCTCAAAACAGGTATATTATGAGTTGTGGATCACTACACATGGTACAACAGGATCAAATACATCACAACAAATTCTTCAAATCCAAATTAATCAATTAGGATCAACCTCAAATAAAGGAACCCAGACTGTTAGTTCAACCATCATCAAAATTGCTAACTATTCTTCTTTACACCATCGGGGAGACATGAAAAATAGCATGTGGACCAAGATATGAGCAATGTACCTTATCAACACTAGCCTTACACCATTCACCTAAAATATATGATCATTATATGAATCTACAAAAAGAAGAAACATGTTGAAGTGATGAAAATAGAGCATTCCAAACTGACTATAACACATCAAAACTTAGGGTATTGCATTGCAGACCACCAACACATTTGAAACTCTTATGAATGACCTTATGCATCATTCTAAACATATTTACAAAACTGCATGAACTAATACTCACTTCTAGAGGAATGTGAAGCATTCCAATAGGCCTTCATCATTACTTTACTCTGTTAAATCATAGATTGGAACTTTGTCACTTGTAACTTTCACTGCTGAAAGTATACTGACTTGAACTCTTCTATATAACACACTCATATGCTAGTCAACTTATCTTTTGAGCCACAGGACTAAATCTTACTCTGTGAAGGAATGTAAACTAGATTATTTTATCTCTACCTTAGGGTATACACTGTAAATGCCTCAGCAAGACTTTTGCAACTTATCTATGAGTGTGGTAACTCAAATAGGTAAGATAACAATGTAGAGATATAGGAAACATATTGGAATAGGTGCATTCACCTCGCATCACCCTTAGACATCATACTGATAACAATTCTTCTCCATACTTAGATAGCTTCTCTCCATCTGATAGGTCTTTCGGATTGACCTACCTTAAATATGCTGACCCTATGTCTCTAACTGAGTCAAACCATCTCTCTCAAATCCTCTACTATGTCAAACATCCCGATCTTGTGCCAAACCATCTCTTTCAAATCTTCCAGTTTCTATCAACCTATCTCTTAGTCATTTCTCAGCCTCTTCAACTTCTTATACAAAACCTTTATGCAATACTGACCTCAATTTGACACATATAGAGTGGACATCAATGACAACACACATTGCCAATAGTGACCTATAGGTACCTCTAAACATTGGAATACCTAGATACTTACTTGGCCAAGGGTTGCATTTGTATCCCAGAATCCATTTAATTTCCTATTGTTTCCTGACATCCATATTGAAAAAGAAATTTATTACTTCCTTTTGTTGATTTTATGTTTGGACGCTCGACAATAAGTATCCAGCACTCTACTAATGACACAATTTTCCCTACACCTAACATCGAATTTGATTATCATCCTCTATATTCTTGTCTTCCTAATAGAGTTGATTGCCTTAAGAGAAATTATTATTTCCTCTGTTATTGACCTACCTAGAGTAAAACCACTCTATTCTTCTTAAATTAGATAGGGTAGTAATTCCTTTAGTATGTTTTCCATTCATTTGGCAATAATTTTGTATAATGAAATACACAAACAGATAAGTCTAAAGTCTTCCATTGTTACTACATTCTCTTTCTTAGGGATTAAAACTAGGAAAGTATTGTTTAGGTCTTTTAGCATAATACCTTTCTTTCCTAGCTTCTTCTACTACCAAAACCAAATCCCTTGCTATGATATTCCAAAACTTGTGATAGAAACCATTTGGGAAGCCATCTAAACTAGGGGCTTGTTAGAATATATCTGAAACATTGCATCTTTGATCTCTTCCTCTGTGAAAGGTTGCTTCAGCTAGTTTTTTTGTTCCTCATTTATCAAACATGGTAGGTTGTTTAAAATTGCCTCTCTCTCCTCCCCCCTTCATGGCATTTCCTCATTGAATAAAGATTTAAAGTAGTTCAATGCCACCTTTCCAATTTGTTCTTCATTTTCCACCACCTCTCTTTCACTATTATTTACCCTTTTTATTCTATTTTGGTTTCTCCTAGACTTTGTTGACACGTGGAAGAACTTAGTATTCTTGTTTCCATCCTTCAACCAACATTCCTTGGACTTTTGCCTCCAAAAAGCCTCCGTCCTTTCTAGAATTTCAGTGAGTTCCTCCATGAGTTATTTTTCTTTTAAGAAATCATCATGAAACATTCCTTCCTTGATTAAATTTTTATTTAAAACTGTTAATTTTGCTTCCAGTCTTCCTTTCTTGTCATAGATGTTCCAAAAAATGCTCCTTATTCCATACTTTTATCTTTTCATTTATTCTCCCCAACTTTTTGAAGAAGGTAAATTGTTTGGACCCGCTAGGGATTGTTGCTTCTTTCCACTAAGTTTCAATCAAAGTTCCCAAATTAGGATCCCTAAGCCACATATCCCCAAATTTGAAGGAGCATCGCTTTGGTGATCTATCTGAAACAAATTTCAGCATTACAAGGAAGTGGTCTGAGCTTGAAGTCAGGAGGATAAGGCTGTCCTAGATGAAGGTTACTGGTAGCCAATACCCCAAAATCATGAATCTATCTAGTCATTTTGCTATGCTTGAGGCACCCCTCCTTCTGTTTGACCATGTATATTTCCCATTCTTGGGAATTACATCGATTAAGGAATTATCATTAATGAAGTTTTGGAAATGCAATTGTGCTCAGGTCATCATGCTTACTTCCCCTTTCTTATATTCAGGTATACTTATGTCATTGAAGTCTCCTCCTAAAATAAACAAGTCATCTGTTCCCGCCTGGATAATTGAGGAAATTTCTTCCCACACCCTGGCTCTTTGTGTGCTACTATTGGGCCCATAAACATTAATTTCATATTCCATTGTAGAAACTTGGCAGAAAGAACTTATAGGTTTGACAATTTATCAGCAGCTGCATCTCCACCCTCCTTGTGTCCCAGATTACAACCAAACCCCTCAAAGCCCCAATTGCACTCTCACCACAACATTTATTATTACTACAACATGAAAACATGTTCTGACACTCACTAGCTTGCAATTTGATCTCCTCTAGCAACAAAATAGTACTGCCTAAGGTTAACATTAGATACTTGACTTTGTAGCATTTTTTAGGGGAATTACAACCCTTAACATTCCATGTTAGGGGTATCATGGCTCCTCGGGTAAGGTAACACCCTTTTTGGATCTCAATTTCATCTGGTTGTCTGTATTGCTAGTGATTTCAAGCCACTCCCTATTCGACATCCTTCCCCTCCCATTCTTTTCACCAATCTTTGCTTTGGTCCTCTTGGATTTTGTTTGGCTTATGATCCTCTCCTCTAGATTCTCTATCTATTCATCAGAGAATTCATTCAATTCTCTTTCCTCAATGGTCTCTTCTAATATCTCAACTGTAGTAGAGGAGCTCCCTTCTCCTTTGTTTTTAACAGTGGTAGCCTCAAGGAATATATCTTTAAGAACTTGACCCACTACTCCTTCCTTAGTCAAAATGGTTGGGGGGCACTCTGGTGTTTCCTTTCAAGATAAGTCCACCATTTGTGCTACATTCCCCCCAATATGGTCTTCCATCCTTTCCTGGGTTCGTTCCCTACCTAAAGCTACCTCTGGTTCATCCTCCTTTCTTTCTTTAGCTCCATCCTTGTCCACCCTTGGAAACTCCAGTGCATCCATCCCTTTGGGCTTCTCTCCCTCTTTTATGGGTGTCGAGTCCTTCCCCAATTCTGCTTCCTTGGTTGGTTTCTCTTTCTTGCAATCTATAACATAGTGGACTCATATGTGGAAAATTTTGCATATGATCGGTTCCTTTTCCAATTCGATCTTCTATCTCCAAATTCCCAACTCTGTCCTCATCTCCAAATCTTTTGGGAAGTTGCATTCAAATCTATTGAGATGCATATCTTGACATACATTCCAAATTTCCCTAGCTCTATTTGTTCATCTATTTTGATGAATGTACAAATCTATTCTCCTATGAACTTTAGGATTTTAGGGTCCTAATACTCTGTCAAGAATTTGTAAAGGTGAATCCACATTGGGGTTTTCTCCATCTTGTGAGTAAGCGGGTCAAAATTTAGTGACCACTCTATTATGTAGATACCTACTCCTTCCATCATTGCAAGGCCATTGCTAAAGATTTTTGTTTCACTTCCTTTGAGGTGCATTTTAATAAGAAAAATCCTTGAGGTAGCAATCTAATTTTGACCTCATTTCCCCAATTCCCTTCACACCACTTCTAAACCTTAAACCTAGAAGCCAAGTCTATTGCTCATTTTATGAAAAAGGTGCACTCCCTAAGGTGCTCCACCAAAAAAGATTTTTTTTTTTAATTAATAAAGAATGATTTATATCTTACCGGTTTCCTAGGTTGTAAAGGAATTATGTTTGCCCATGTCGCCACTTCTTCCTTCCCACTTTCTTCTGGTTGGGGAGTTTGGTCAAGATGTTGTCGTCTCCTGAAATCAATCTCATTGACCCTTCCTTCTTGTTCCATAACTCTAGTTTCTGGCTTTTCTACCACCTTTACTTTGTTTCCTCCTCCAAGACCCTGCAATCTTCCTCCACGTCAAGGTGCTTGTTGATTACTTTGCCAGTTTCTTTGATCCACTTCCCTTCTCTAATTCTATCCATTTCTCTAGTTTGGGCTTTGCCAATATCTACTTTGCAAGCTGCGGTTGCAAAACATTGTGAAAAATGATAGATTAATGCCAATATCTTTAAATAAATAATATGTCATAATTTAATCATATACTTATTTTAAAATTAATTCTTCGAGGGTATAATAGATTTATTTTCTACAAATTATATCTAAAATTATGCATATAACATTATAAAAAGGCATAACTATATTTTTATATGATACATGCTAAGGATATATGAATTTTCATGATATCACCACATTAAAAAAATATATTTTAAATTTAGATAATTTTTATTATAGTTTCCACTACCCCCATATTCTATTTGTTAACATTTTTCTATTATATTATATGAAAATTTTATATTATACTATTGAACTAAAAATTATAAAACACTTTGAAATCATCTTCCCATGATTCATTTTTAATATAGCATTGCATAATAAGGCTTAAACATGAGTTAAATTAATTAATATTAATGTTTATAACATGTGTACTCTATTTAATATTTAGAAGGCATATATATTTTTTGCAATGTCTTTTGAGGATATTGACTCCTTTACATACTATTACTCATAGTAATGATGGGGAAAAATAAAAGGGGACAAATAAAATCCTATAATGATAATTTTGAAGTGTACTTAGAAGCAACATATTAACCTATGTAAGTATACTATATTTAATCAATAAAATCAACAATATACTAAAACTACCATAGATATATGTTGATCCATCTCTCGGCATCTTTTAGTTAGATGTATTTAAGATATCTATACTAGTTTAATTAACTTAATTTTTTTTAATACAAAATACTAAAACCTTTACAGGTGTAAAAACTAGCTAACCAACTAATGTGATGATTATAACCTCGGATTCACCCCCCACACTACATTTTCAAACACTGCTCCATTGGAATGTGGCTCATAGAAGTTAAATGTTTCCAATGATTATATTTTTTTGGACCAATAACATTTTGTTCAACAAGTCAATCTCTTGGCATATTTTAAATATATGTATTTAAGATATATATGCTTGTTTATTTAGCCTAAATTTATTTAATACAAAATATTAAAACGCTTACAGGTGTAAAAACTAGCTAGCCAACTAATGTATCGATAATAACCTTGGATTCATCACCCACACCTTGTTTTTAAAGGTTTCCCTATAGGAATTTTATTTAAGATATCTATGCTAGTTTAATGAACCTAGATTTAATAAATACAAAATTTTAAAACCCTTACATGTGTAAAAACAAGCAAGCTAACTGGTGTGATGATTATAACCTCAGGTTCATCACCCACACTATGTTTTCAATGTTTGCCCCATACAAATGTGGCACTTAAAAGTTAAATGTTCCCAATGCTTATAATTTACTGGACCAATAACATTTTGTTCTACAAGTCAGTCTCTCACCATCTTTTAGATAGATGTATTGAAGATATCTATGCTAGTTTAATTAACGAAAATTTATTTAATACAAAATATTAAAACCCTTATAGGTGTAAAAACTAGCTAGCCAACTAATGTGATGATTATAATCTCCCATTCATCACCCACACTTTCAAAGATTGCCCCATAAGAATGTGGCTAGTAGAAGTTATGTTCCCAATACTTATAATTTATTGGGCCAATAACATTTTGTACTACAAGTCTCTTCTTGGCATCATCACCCACACTACGTTCTTAAAGATTGTCCCATAAGAACATAGCTCGTAGAAGTTAAATCTTCCCAATACTTATAACTTATTGGGCCAATAGCATTTGTTTCTACAAGTCTCTTCTCAGCATTAGCTCTTCTATAAAAGTGTGTCAATCATATAATGTCACATGTTGTTTCTACTTTTTCCTATAAGGATTGTGACAAAGCCTATTTATTAGGTGGAATATAATTATTTCCCGTAAAGAGTTGGTGCATTAGATTTAATGTTTATGTGTGGGCCAATTTTTTATAATAAATAATTAGTGTGTTGAAATCTAAAATAGGCAGAGTTGGTGTATTGGAATTAATGTTTACGTGTGGGACCGGGTTAATAGTATTTTATCACAAGAATAATTACTTGAAGAGTTATATAAACACTACTATTGTATATGCCCTTCAAGCTAACAATCTCCTCTCCATTCAATAGCTTCTTTCAATAGCTTCTTTCAATATAGTGAAAAAGGATCCAAAAGGTTGTAAAGGTCTCCAATGGCAGAGATATCAGATTTGACTAACCCAAACAAATTGATGGGCTCAGTTAGTAGCAGGTGAAAAGATTCTTCAGAACTCTTATTATTTGATTGATGTCATTTCTTTGTACCTATTTTTTGTTCTGATTCTCTATTCTTATATAATAGAAAAAGATGATTCATTGCAAAATTAAGATATTATTATAATAGTCTATTCAAAATAGTGCTTAGCTAATTCATTATTAATTCATGATTTTTCTTTTTACAGCCATGATAATCAAGTTAACAATAATAAGGCAGGTATATGATCATCCTCTTTTCTATATTTTATGTGTCTGTTATATCTTTTGGTCTGGCCACTATATTTTTAATAGACTTTGTTTGCTTTGTTTTCTAAATGTAATAAAAGTGTGAGATCTATCATTCTCTAAATAGTTATGATTTTGTATTACATAAGAGTATTTTTTTCTTAATTCTGTATATTAGGTTACTATTGAGAGACACAACTAGCAAATTACAAAAATAATTGGATATAAGTGATATTTGTGCAGTTGAAAATGGAGGAGTGGAGAATGTCAATAGGCCTCCTCATTATAAGATAAGGAAGATACCAGATGTGCCAAGATCTGTTAGGGATCATCTGAAATTGGCAAGAAAATAGAAGACAAAATGTGTTGACAATGCTAAAAATTAAGATTTATATTTTTTAATAGTCACCTTGGTAACTTTCTATTAACAATTAAAATATTTAATTAGTTTTATGTTAGTTATTGAGTCTAATTCGTTTTCTATAAAGATGTTCTGAAAGTTACATAAAAATGCGGCTTTATGACCATTTGCATAGTACTTTGTAATCCTCAAAAACATTTTAATATTATTATTTTTCAGTGTCAATAGTACTACTATGATTTAGATCTATAAGCTTCTTCTTTTCTGTTTTTAACAGACAATAGCCTTAGCGAACACCAATGCTGGTAGTTTTTTTTTCCTCTCCTTTTTAAGGGTAATCTGTGTTGACTTCAAAACCAGAAGTAGCTAAGGAGAAAGCTCAAGAAGAAACACATGGTAGAATAAGGAAACAACAAGAATAAAAGTATAAACATCTACCTGGAATATGTGGCCATGAAGGTTTATTTAAAAACACAATTTTGTGCACAAATTCTGGAAGGAGGAATTGCACATACTCAGCAACCTTCTATTTTTAAAATGCGGAACTACTGAGAACTACTCTGGTGCTATATTAATCTTTTCTAAGATGAGATTTGATTTGATACACTCACCTATACTCCTCATTGTTTGGATTGCTAGCTTTTTCCTTGATAGAAATTTATCACTCCCATCTCAATATTAATCACAAATACTCCCACAAATAGGAAGATAGAGATTTGTTTTGGTTATGAACATAAAGAGGTTATTATATACAGTAAGGAACAATATAGATCCCGGCACCAAATGTAAACTGCATAATTTTCCAGCTAGTCAGTCCTTAAATCACCTATGAAGCTCTTAACATGGTTATCTTTTTCCTTGACAGAGGACAGGTCAAGTTAATTCATATCTGGAAGTCAGTACATGGGTCACAGCAAAACATATCCATCGACCCCGTTGTTCTACTGAGAATTACAAAGACCAAAAGTGCACATTGGATGACTCCACAATTAATTCTTTGACAGTTATCATATCAAGCCTTGGTATCAATAATCAACTCTTTTATGTATGCAGAGCCGGTAAAAGAGAAGAAGCTAATTTTATATAATGCCCTGAATAGATTTTTGAAGATCAAAACCATTGTTAGCAACAATTGAACCTAAAACAGAAGATAACTACTATATATATTTGTAATGAAATGAACGCGTGCAATTAAATACATAAATGTATACTTGATGCAACAAGTGTTAGAAGTGGTCTAGCTCTGATACCAATCTGTAGGATATTTGCAAATCCCAAATACACAAACAAATGCAGAATAACAAAGAAAGAGTGACAGGAGATACACAGCTGGACTAGTAAACTCTTTGTTTGTTCTATTAAATCAGAAAAATAGCATTTACAAATTTATTTCTATACTTCAAACAACAACTACTAAATTACAAAGTTTATTTGTAGCAATCTGGAGCTGCACACAAACATACAACTTCTTCCTATTCATCTGGAGCTATTTGCTGCTCCCTGCACACATGCTGAACTACTCAGAACTACTGTTCATGTGCACAGAGAACATTCCCTGTAGCTGCTGCTTCTTCTGTTGTTCTGTCTCCTTCTAACTGTCCATACCTGAGATGCCAAAGATTTGAAGGGTCTTGAAGGCTGACTGCTGAGCCACTGCTTTAGACGCCATCTGGTTGATTCTGGAGCCATCCAGAACTTGACAGATGTAGCTACGGACTGAGCTGAGAAACACCTTTCTAACCTCAAAGGAAACATTCTGTTCTTTGTCGTTGGCACTGCTGCCAGTATTCTCTTGCTTCCATCCTTCTCATAAAAGATGCATTCACCTTTTTCCATCAACACTTTGTAGCTTTAGGTTTAGCAGATCTAGAGTTTTAGCTTTTTGGGTATTGAGGAAAAACCCAAAGACTCCCACTTGCTGCTACAACACACAAACTCATATGCAATCACAATAAGATGCAACACAAATCTTTGATTTATTTTATTGAAATAGAAATTCCATACATCAACAAATTACACAAATCTGTAATAACAAAACTAAATTCAAATTTATGACCTTTAATGACCTCTCTCTCACAAATCTGCACACATAGCATTCATGACTTCTTCTACAAACAATCCCTCCTCACCTCTACGCCCTTCCCATGGGTTGACATTTTCCCTCTTCAAAAATCTGGTTTTAATCAGCTGCAATATTTCTTTTAAATACCTCTCCATTTGCAATGCTCGGCGTTCTTCATTACGTGCAAACCAAATCAGATTCCTTTGGCGCTTCCTTTTTTCTTAGAAATGTGTTCAAAGAGGCATTATATCTTCACAAAGGTGCTGCCCTTTTTTGGCCATTGAAAATTTGCAATATAAACTCTGTATGCAGCCTCCCAAATAAGGCGTTTGATATTCTCCACATTCCCACGCCTTTTAGAGTTTATCTTTTTTTTTTATTGTTTAAAATCTGACCTATTTTCCTTTGTCTGGCACATCATACACAAGTTTTAATTTAGATAATTAATGATTTTAATGCCTCCACTACTTCCATTTTGGAGCTGTGAACAATGAAACAATTTTCACTATTTTGGGTTGGTTGTAACATGATTTTTGTCTTCTGTGAATTACAAATTCTTTCGCTGGATTTGGTAGGAAAAAATATAATTGAAAGAGTGAAAATAAAAGACTAGAATATTCTATTTAATTCCATTGTTTGCCAATCAAATAAAATCAAACAAATGAAGCTCTGGATGTGCGGAATCAGGCACTGGGAAGTCAAAAAATTTAAAGTTCTCCTTTTTGCCCGAAAATTTTCCCAAACATGTGTTATGAGCCACACAAGTCTTTTGTAAAAAGGATTTTGCTTCATCTCTCATAAATTTTGAAATCTTAAACTTTTTGTAAACTGACGACACAATTCAGCCTTAACAACACAATTTTCCGGCATGAATTTCTGATAAAAAGTGGAAGATATGAGTTCGATTCTTTTTGCACATTCAACATCTCAAAGAATGCCCCTGCAAAAGGATTCTACTCTAGCTCTTACAAAGTTTTGGGAATATATTTCACAAACGTGTCTGTGGAGTGTTGAAATTATGGCAAAAGTTTGATTCTTGCAAACTTTGAAGTTCTATGATGTCGAGAGATACCAATGACCACCAAACCAAATCAAAACTAAAGACCAAACCTGCATCAATACTGTATCATGTAATGGACTAATTTCTTTTAATAGATAAATGTATACTATGTATATTTGTAATGGTGAAATTTTCATATCCATACTATTTCCTATTTATTTTTGTGTCTATTTTGAGGAAATATGTGCATACATGTACATATCAACAAATCATGAATCATGAAGTTGGACTTATTAATCTAGCCTTTCATATATCCATATACATGCATATTTCCATATATATAGCCTTTATCTTAATCTCATATACACATACTTTGATACATTTACCATAGCCTCCTATTTATCACACTCACCTATACTCCTATCTCCATATAGCTTTAAAAAAAACTTAACCCTTTCCTTTTTAGAATTCAAAATTCAAATTTGGTTTAGTGATACCCTTCATTTTTCTGACTTGAGCCAACTAAGTACATGTTTGATCCAATTTGATGCTATGTGCTAGTATTAAAAAATATTTTGTAAGAACCTCAAGGGTTAAGAAATATATCAATTACCAAAGAGAAGAAAATCCTTTGTCTTTAAATTTCAATGATTATGACATAGCTATGTCTATAATTCCATTTAGTCAACCTGGGGAGATAAAGGTCTCCAAGGTTACTACTATCACCTAACTAGACTCTCTCCCCAAGGTTACTACTATCACCTAACTAGACTCTAGGTTATAAACGTATATTTCTTCAAGGAGAAAACATAAGTTGTATTAGTTCCAACACAATGATCTAATCAACTAAAAAAGTACATAAAAACTTTATTACGTTACTCCAAGGATGCTAATTCTCATTGCAAACACAATTTCCTAAATCTGGTGATACAATGGACAAAAGGTCTTACTACCTCCTCCCGACATAGTTGGGATTGGATTATAGTTTTAGAACATATTGATAAATCTACACCCTCAAGCAATGGCAATCAATGTCTCAAGCAATATGGAGCAACGTTTATCGAAGCAACAACTATTGTCCTTAATACATAATAATATAATGATGATTTAATAGGAAGGAAAATACATCAAGAAACACAAAGCCCATCTGCATAGTCTTAATTTATACTTGGCAACAACCTCTTCTAGCTCTTATATAACCTTCTAGATTGTCTCAATAGAGAACGTCACCCTATCATTTTGATGGCATCAAATCTACATAGGTAATTACCTAAGAATTTCATAATATAAAGTCTCTAATTATCCATTAAAAAGTCTTGGTTTCAAGGGTACTTACCCATTTTATGTCAAAAACTGACATTGGTTCTAAATAAGATCTAATACGAAGGAAAAGAAAGTTAAGTACATCATTTCAACAACTTAAGTTACAAAACCAACCAATTATAGCTTATGTATGAAGGGCTTTCAAATTAATTCACTAATATGATCAATCGAGACTAGTAATCTTAAGCCTATTCGACATTAAAGACAAAACCTCTCTTCTCAACAAATTCACCAAGGAGGTATTTAAGAATCAAGAATGGTTTGATCTGCCTTCATATCCACTATCTAAATAATAACTCTAGTATTACAATACTCCTCAAGAATCAATCAACAATAACTAACCAAGGTATTATTGTTTCAACAAGAGACTCTCAACTAAGGAGTTTTACTCACTTTCTCTAAAACCCCAAGTTCTAATCCCTTTCCCATGTTATTAATCTTGCTCCCTAATAACATAAATTCTAGTATAGTAAGTATAACATCAATAGGCTTATAATGTTTATAAAACCACCATTGATTTGAATACAATAACATAATCCTACATCAACACACAATGTTTGGCTAAAAACAAGAAAATACAAGTGTTGGGCTATAAGCAAGAAAACACATTTGTAGGGCATTGTTTAATATATAAATATACTTAATTTGGTCACTTAGTTTTCAAGAGATCAATAAGAAGTGGAACTAATAAAAGTTCACCATCATATTTTACCAGGAAAAGCATATTATGAAGCTTGCTTTCTGGGTTAAGCATGTTATCACATTGAGTTCTACAATACACTATCTTAAGGATAACCCTTAGCTAATATTATCTAAGATATTGTGGAGGACACAAACAAATTCCTTGGTCATAAGTATGATGTACAACTTAATTAAAGGGCCATTGAAGTAGCACACTAATTGAAATATTTATGCAAAATGGACTAATTAGAAAAGATCATTTGGATTTATCTATATTAAATAGACATAGAGAACAATAAATTTCTCCCTACCAAACAAATCGGAAATCTTTTAGAGAAAACGGGCATGATTAATATGTCAAGTTCAATTACATAAAATTGGTCAGGGTCGAACTACTTGGAAGAGAAATCAGAAGGTATGACTATCACTATGACTAATAATTATTTTCACAATAGTTCCAACATTGATCAAAATAGATTAAGGAGATTAGAAACCCCACTATGTAAGGAATTATTATGTAGCCTTGCATAAAAATTCCATGAGTGCATAAAAAAAGCATGAAGCTCAAAGTTGTCAAGTATAAAACATAGTCACCAATATTGACATTAGCACATAAGTGATGTCATATAATTGCATAACATAGAGCCACGTGCTCTAATACCATTGGAAATTTTTGTGTTACACTTAATAAGAATATAAAACAACATTTGTAAAAGGGATCAAATAGGCACACAAGATACAAAAACAGATTCGAGGAAGTACCATTGTACTCTAATAAGCAGAAAACTCAATTGTAATCAGCATAATGAGCAATGATGAAGCTCGGATCTTACTCAACTGATTTATAATCTACAATGATAGGTGATCAAATGGTAAAGAGGCCTAATTTGTATATATCAAAGGAATAAAGGGAAAATCCTATGCGAATAAACTTAAAAACGAAGATCTTGAAGCCAAAAGTTTCCCACTAAAGATAATGACAATAATCGCACTAATAATATTGACACAAGAAAATATTACATCCCAACACAAAATCACATACAATCAAAGGCTTAAGAACAATAATTGACTACTAAATACGAGTGTCCTCCAAGGAATAATTGTGTTATAAATTGTAAGAAATCAAATTTAGTACATCCATCTGTTGTCCACAGAGGATGTGGGAATCCATACTTTGTGATCCAATTTTATTAAGTGCTAATGTTATCTATGAAGAAATTAGGTCTATAATTACAGTCAAGTCATAATAACAAAACAGATCATGATTGTAGACAAAAGGGATCTATGCAAGTTAGAGAAATTGGCATGAAAGATGAAGGCAACAAGATATTTCCTAGATTCAAGATATTTACTTAATGTTGTAGAAGAATAGGGAAAAGAATTATTTCTCTATCATCATAGTAAAAGTTGGCAATTGCATTTGGTTTAATGAACATGCCTCATGGAACAACTATCAGAGTTGTTAAGAACCTTCGAGTATGTGCAGATTTCCATACTACTACAAAACTTATCTCCAATATTGTCATTAGATCTAAATTGTTGAGATGTGAACCTTTTACATCTTTTTAAATAGGGTCAATGTCCATGTGGTGATTATTGATGATGTTAAATGAAGTAATCTAAAAAATAGGTTTACACTATAATAATGGGCATCATGTCAGATTTCTAATTGGTGGTTGTAAAGCCCAACTCCTTAACCTTTGCTTGCATCCTCCATGCTCGTGCACAAATTGAAGCTTTGGATGAGGATATGGACATCCATCAAGGCACAATGGTAGGGGGATATTTGTCAAATATTATGGTTGGATATGCTCTAGTAAACATGTTTGTGAACATTGGAAGAATAGAGAAGGCACACAAACTGTTTGACAAAATTTCTCAAAAATTGTGGTCTCATGGACTGCGACGATTTCAAGATATGCACAAAATGGATTTGTTGACAAGGCATTAAAAAATTTCAAGCAAATTCAATTGTCCATTGTAAATCCAAATCCCACAACCTCTGCCAGTGTCCTCCCTGCCTGTACCAAAATGGGTGCTTTTGAACAGGGGATGGACATCTAGCAAAGTATAATGGAATTTTTGTTAGATGTGGTAGTCACAAGTGCCCTGGTAGATTGGTATGCAAATTGTGGTATCATAGACAAGGTGTGTGAGTAGAAGTCTAAGATCATGCAGTAGAAATCAAACACGAATCCAATGTATTAAAAATGAACTAAATTGGTTTCCAACCAAACTAGTATAAATAGGTGAAGCTTGAGGAACAAGTCTCCATGAGAATAGGAAAGGTGGTGAAATAGGAACCAAGAGAATAGATCAAGGTTTAACCTCCCATCAAAAGAGCAGCGATGTGTCGAAGATGGATCAACACATCAACTAATGACTCAACAAAGGACTTAGTCTTTCCAAATGTAAGGGAAACCACTAACTATGATTAAGTTAGGTATAACTCGTATGAGTTTATACACTAACACCCCCCTTAAGCATAGCTTAGGTGGGTTTATGAAATATGAGTCCTGGCTATGCGCTATTTTATGTACTCATTTACAAAACATCTCTCATAAAATGGAGGAAGAAAGAAAACCCTATGGGAAAAAAACTTTCCTCCTAAAGAGAGAAAACAAAGAGAGGACATTAGATGGCCCCTCTAGATGATGATGATGTCGATGTAGACCACACACCAAGAAGAGCTCATAGATGGATGAACTTGCTTTCTGTAAAGGGTTTGGTGAAGATGTTGGTGACTTGCTTTGATGACTGGTAGAATACTAAGTTGATGATCTGATCATGAATGAGCTCACAAATATAATGCATATGAAACTCAATATGTTTGGTTAATTGATGTTAAATTGGATTCTTGCATATTTGGATTGTACTCTAGTTATCGTAATAGATAATTGTAGGTCATTTGAGAGGAATGCCAAATTTAGAAATGATGCCTTGAAGCCATATGGCCTCAATAGCTGAGTTAATAGCTCTTGAGAACTCTGCCTCTGTAGAAGATATAGAAATAGCATTTTGCTTCTTGCTAGACCAGCTGATAGGACCTGAACCAAGTGAAAAACTGTACCTGGAAGTAGACTTGTGATTTTATGTATCACTAGCCCAATCTGAATCTGTGAATCCAACCAAATCAATTGTGGAACCAACTCTGTAATGTATCCCAAATGCAATTTTACCATGAAGGTAACTAAGAATCCTCTTAGCTGCTTTCCAATGCAACTCATGAGGTTCCTGAATAAATTTGGAAACTAATTGTAGATTAGGAAAACAAAATGAAGTGAAAACACAAACTAAATGCATAAAACACAAAGTTCTACCTCATATGAAGACCCAATCTCATCAAGGGATGAGGAAGCTTGCACCTAAGAGCTCCTAAGACATGATATTCCCTATTTGATTGAAATGTTGATTGCTCTTGCTTCCAACACAAATATAGATGAAGGATTAGAGGATAGATAGATTAGAGATTTGAGAGAAATTTGAGCATGGTTTTGATGCCAGAAGTTGTTATGAATGGCTTGGGTGAGGGTTTCATTTATAGATTTTTGATAAAGGAATGGAAGGTGAGGATCAAGATTTGAGATCAAGGGCTCTCATTATTTGTGAATTTTAAATTTATAGTGGATGATTTAAAAATTTATTTTTAATGAGAGTGGATTATGACAAATTGAATTTTTTAATTCAATTAGTGGAGGACAATTGAATTAAAAATTGAATTAGTGAAGGACAATTGAATTAAAAATTCAATTAGTGGAAGAGTGGAGGATAATTGAATTAAAAATTCAATTAGTGGATGATAGTGGGGGACAATTGAATTTTAAATTCAATAGTGGATAATGGAGGATATTAGCTAATTAAATATTAAGAATATTTAATTATATGTGCCACATGGTGAGGTGGAAGAGATGAGGTGGAAAGATGAGGTGGATGATGAGGTGGATTTTGTGAGGTGGATTTAGGACTTAGGATTGAATAAATATTGCATATTTATTAAATTAATTGGCTAAGGTTTTAGACTATTGAATTAATGAAATTAATTCAATTTTGGGGATAATATGATGGAAAATAGGGTAATGAATTAATTAAATAAAAATTTAATTAATTGGTTAGGAGGGAAATTGACATGTTTAGGGATGTCAGGAGTCAGTTCGATGGTAGAAGACATTTTTAGGTGTCTACATTTGCCCCTCTTTGAGATGGTGTTGTAGCTAAGTAACATCATTTCAAAGAAGTTACAACATAGAGATGGATTGGATAGAAAAAAGATTTGGTTTGGAAGAATAGGGTAAGGTTTGGGGATAATTGGTAAGGGTGATGCCCCCTCGAGAGGATAGGCGGGTTGCGAGAACACGGTTGTGCTCTCGAAATGGATGGGACAGATTGGTAGATGTGGTCAGAGAATAAGTGGTGGGATGAAAGGATGATGATGTTGGGAAATGATTGGGGATGATCATTATGTTGAAACTAAATTTGAGCAATCCTAGGTTTGATATAGCAAAGTGGATATGTTCACCAAGGTATAGAAGACCAGGGTGATGATGTTTATCCAACATTTGCATGGACTAGACATGCAGACAAAGGGATGATCTCATGCATGCCCAAGATAGTACAACCTTTTCTAGACAAGGGAAGGGGACTCATAGCATAAGCCCTTAGTACACAAAAGGTATGATGAACCTTAGATGTATAAGGAGATCAATATGCTAGAACCGACCCTATGATCGATCAAGATATGAATACTAGCTTGGAGTAATGCGACCAACCCACAAGCATAGCATACAAAAGCAAGACTATGCCCCATTCTAGATGTTTTTACCACATACCATGGTATAATAAGATCAAGGTAGCTTTGATGTGATCTTCGAATAGGACAAAAGATAAAAATCAAAAACCAAAAGACCAATGAACCAAACAAGTAACCATTGTATCTTTTGCCAAAATGGATGATGATGTGATAGATTCTACCTATCGTAGGAAAGATATATCCTAATGCAGGGATTGATAGATGATTTGGTGATGTTGTAAAAGTGGCTCAAGATGTGATGGGGACAAGTTGTGATTGATGCTGATTTGATAGTTGATGATTTTGATTAAGGACAATGCTTTGATAGGTGATGCGAAGCTTGGATCTCGTGTAGGCGTATTGATGATAGATGTGATGATGATGAGAGTTGATGATAAATGCGATGATGATGAGAGTGTGATGGAGTAAGTTTTATTTGTGTGATGGATAGATTATTTTTGGAAGTTTGTGTGTTTTCTATTGTTTTGGTATTTTTTGATATTTGTGATGTTTTTGGATTTTTTGATTTTTGGAAAAGGAATTGTTTATTATGATGGTGTCTTGGATTTCATTGGATAGCCTTTGTGCTAAATACCAATGACAAGGGAACATGGTGCAGGAGCACCTACCTGACAGCTGGTCTTGATAAGGCAGTTAGTAGTTTAGGTCATGTTTGTGTTTTCAAGAAGGTCTGTTAGACCAATTGCATGTAATAAGGTCATGCTGATCATGATAAGATCATGCTGACCAGGCTTTTGCTATTTTTAGCTAGTTAGTTATAACAGCTGTCATGATGTATGTTCGGTGGGATCTCCCAGCCGCTTGGAGAGTTCCCAGCCGCTTGGAGTCGGGTCAGTAGTACTCGTAGGCAAATCTTTATAAGCATGAGATCGGTTGATTGGAGATCATCGGTCGGCAGTGTAGTGTTGCATCAAGCAGAGGAGTTGAGTGTTCTGTGTGAGGAACATCATATTGTATTGCATCTTTGAGTCAATAAAGATCCTGTTTCGTTTTCTGTTTGATCTCCTTCCTGTAATCGATTGCTGGTTTGAGAGGTTTTCATGGATATACTGATCCATTCCACCGGTTGACTCATCTGATCGGTGGAATGGCACTGTACAGTAGGTTAGATTGTAGTTTGTTTGTTTGCATGCAGGTGTGCAGGATCGCGGTCGACAGATGCTGAGAAGCCTAGCATCCTCATGTGCTAGGTCAAGTTGATAAACTGGAGTTGGAAGATCACCCTGAGGTTGGATCGGGTCATCCCTGGTGGATCGGCGAAGGGAAATTTCGCTAAGTGAAGAAGTTCGTGAAGACGGCATCATCAGGATATCTTGGTGAATATCCTGCAGACAGTTCGGACATCGTCATCCGGATAAGTGGAGAAGATCGGCATGATGTTGTCGAGTGCATGAAGTGTGAGTTCGTCGGGGTGATCATCAGCAGGAGGAGCCGAGGAATGTATCGGCATCAGGATCATCATATCGGGAGTGCCAAACATCTGCATATCACGAGTAGATGCGGAAAAGAAAGTTTGTTTTTTCGACTAAGTGTTGAAGAGGTCATCAGGATAACGGGTGACGTCATCGTCATCAGGATATGACGTCATCGTCATCAGGATATTGAGATATCCCCCCAGTGCGAGTTTATCCTGCCGTCGTAAGGTGTTAAGGTATCGGCGGAAGTCCGTGGCAGGAAGTTGTATTAACATCATCAGGAGGTTTCGAGGGAACCGGATGAATTATATCATGATGCTGTTGCTTGTATCGTCGGGTAGCGGAGCGTCGAAGGTAAGCTGCTGAAGGTGATCGTCATCAGGATATTTGGAGCAACCGGATGTTGAATATCCTGCTGACGAAGGTAGTGTCGAAGGTCATGATGATGACGATAGTGTCTCGAGCCCGATGAACAGTGGAACAGGAGGATGTGTGCGCCCGCTGAACATCATGATGATGATGTTGGAAGGAAAGCGGAGGAGGTGAACAGTGGTCGGCAGGAGGACAATTGCGACCGTCCGAAATATGATGATGCTGAATGTGTAACGCAGAACATGATGATGCTGTTGGTAGTTCTAGGGAATATGATGATGATGGCGAAGATGATGATGATGAGGTTGGTCTGCAGACATTCATGCTACATGCAAAGGTTATAGTGTGGATGCCTCTGCATCATAGTGGTATCAGAGCTCAGCAAAAGGTCTGGGCTGTTGTGTGTTGATTCTGTCACCGAAAGGGCAGAGGTAGAGATAGAGTTGAGTTGTGTGTTGATTGTGAGGTTGACAAAATGCCTCCTAAAGGTAGTGGTACTGCAAGGGAACTGCAGGAGATGAAGGAGAAACATGCTAGAGAGATGAGGACGATGAAGGGGCTTGCTGAAGCACTTCAAGCCAGGCTGACAGCCCTGGAAAAGAACAAAAAGAGGGAAGTGGAAGACAGTGAGTCTGAAGAAGATGCAGATACTGTTGAAGAGTATGAAGAGGTAGCTGAAGATCTGGATGCTGAAGACCAGAGATTGGCAAAACTGTTAAAGGCAGTGCAGAGTGAAAAACCTAAGGTAAAGGTTGATGTTTCCAAGTATACTGGAAGCTTGAATGAAGATGAGTTGTTGGACTGGATTGCTGCACTTGATAATCACTTTGAATGTGAAGATGTTGCTGAGGATCAGAAGGTAAAGATTGCAAAGACCAAGTTAGGAGGTCATGCTTTGGTATGGTGGGATTATGTACAATCTGAGAGAAGGAAGCAAGGGAAGTCTAAGATCACTTCTTGGGATAAGATGGTAGCAAGGATAAAGGGTAAATTCTTGCCAAGGGATTATGAAATCCAGATGTTTAAGAAGCTGCAATTCTTAAAGCAGAAAGACAGGGATGTGAAAGCATATACTGAGGAATTTTACCTGTTAAGTATGAGATCTGGTCATCATGAGAATGAGGTAGAAAAGGTGGCTAGGTACTTGGCTGGTTTAAGGTTTAACATACAGGATGAGTTAGTTTTAGCTAACCCTAAGAATGTGGAGGATTGTTATCAAATGGCAATCAGGATTGAAGAAAAGATGAATAGAGGACATGAGAAGTCCATGAGAGGAAGAGGAAACAATAGGGGAAGAGGAGCAGCCCCTGCACAAAAGCAAACCAATGAGGGTCAAGAAGACACTGGTAAAGGACAAGGACAGTTTGATTTCAGAGGTGGATGGAAAGGTAATAGAGGAAGATTTGGAGGTGGTAGAGGTTCTACTACATTTTCAGGAAAGTGTTACACCTGTGGAGAGTTTGGTCATCCATCCTTCAAATGTCCAGAAAACAAGGGTTCATCATCCAGAAATGATAGAACAAGTGACAAGAGGGTACAACTGGTACAAGAAGAGAAAGAAGAAGAAAGTGCACAGAGTTCAAACAAGGGTCCTGAGAATTTTGGCTATCCAGAGAGTGGAGAATCACTGCTGTTAAGGAGAATTAGTTTGCAGGCATCAAAGGATATGATGCAAAGAAGAGCTCTTTTCAAAACCACATGTAAGAGCAAAGGTAAGGTATGTAAGGTTGTCATTGATACTGGTTCAACAGACAACATGGTATCTCAGGAAATGGTGGATAAACTGAAGCTGGAAAGGATTCCACATCCACACCCTTACAAGGCATCTTGGGTGAGTGATAGGCAATCACTTTTTGTCTCTGAGCAGGCATATGTGGATTTCCAGATTGGACCATATCAGGATAGAATCTTGTGTGACATATTGCCTATGGAATGTTGTCACCTACTGTTAGGTAGACCATGGCAATTTGACAGAAGGGTACTGTATGATGGGTATGCTAATACCTACACCATCCAGAAAGATGGGAAGATCATTAAGTTGATGCCATTGCAGGCAAAAGCTGTAGTATAGAAGGCAGCTCAAATCATTTTAATGGGAAAGAAGGAGTATGTGCAGATGCCTAGAGGAGCAGGCATGAAGGCAGTTCAGGACACTGCAGGGCAAGGAGTTGTTAAAGACAACAAGCTGAAGAAAGTTTCAGTTGTGACTGACAGAGGTCAGCAGCAGGTGCAGAAACAGGTTTGTACACAGCAACCAGTTGAGAGGCATGACAAGGATGTTGTCATAGTTGGGACTATTGCTTGTCCTATGAAGATTGAAAGAAAGGTACAGTTGAACACCACAGAGGCAGTTCAGCCAGAGGTTCTGGTCAGGCAATCTGACAAACACAGGGTATGTGAGAGAAAGGCCTACATCAACAGGCATGCAGATTTACTTGCCAGAAAGCAAGTTACAGTTCAGTTGGAAGATCACCCTGAGGTTGGATCGGGTCATCCCTGCTGGATCGGCGAAGGGAAATTTCGCTAAGTGAAGAAGTTCGTGAAGACGGCATCATCAGGATATCTTGGTGAATATCCTGCAGACAGTTCGGACATCGTCATCCGGATAAGTGGAGAAGATCGGCATGATGTTGTCGAGTGCATGAAGTGTGAGTTCGTCGGGGTGATCATCAGCAGGAGGAGCCGAGGAATGTATCGGCATCAGGATCATCATATCGGGAGTGCCAAACATCCGCATATCGCGAGTAGATGCGGAAAAGAAAGTTTGTTTTTTCGACTAAGTGTTGAAGAGGTCATCAGGATAATGGGTGACGTCATCGTCATCAGGATATGACGTCATTGTCATCAGGATATTGAGATATCCCCCCAGTGCGAGTTTATCCTGCCGTCGTAAGGTGTTAAGGTATCGGCGGAAGTCCGTGGCAGGAAGTTGTATTAACATCATCAGGAGGTTTCGAGGGAACCGGATGAATTATATCATGATGCTGTTGCTTGTATCGTCGGGTAGCGGAGCGTCGAAGGTAAGCTGCTGAAGGTGATCGTCATCAGGATATTTGGAGCAACCGGATGTTGAATATCCTGCTGACGAAGGTAGTGTCGAAGGTCATGATGATGACGATAGTGTCTCGAGCCCGATGAACAGTGGAACAGGAGGATGTGTGCGCCCGCTGAACATCATGATGATGATGTTGGAAGGAAAGCGGAGGAGGTGAACAGTGGTCGGCAGGAGGACAATTGCGACCGTCCGAAATATGATGATGCTGACTGTGTAACGCAGAACATGATGATGCTGTTGGTAGTTCTAGGGAATATGATGATGATGGCGAAGATGATGATGATGAGGTTGGTCTGCAGACATTCATGCTACATGCGAAGGTTATAGTGTGGATGCCTCTGCATCAGAACACCAAGTCTAGAGGCGAAAGTGATGGGGTTGGATAGGGGGGTTGGCGATGAAAGGATGATGGATAACTAATTCAGGATAGATGAATGGACAAGCGATAGGGATGTATGTTAGATAGATGGAAGATAGGGAGGAGGATTTTCTCCAAGGGCTAGGTTGCAAGGAATCTTATGCCCCAATGCCCAAAGAATTTTGCATGATGGGCTCATGTTTGAATGGGTGGACTTTGCAGTAGGTGGATGGCGGATATACTGACGAAGGGAGTATGCCAAGAGGTCTCCAACACATGTTGTTGATATTTTGCCCCTTGTCTTATCAAGAGCTAAGGTGGGAGATATAGTGGATAGAATGGATGGGGAATGATAGGATAAATAGGGGATGGTGGATAGAAATATGATAGGAGAAAGATAAGACAATGGATAAGATGTGCAAGGATATTATGGATGTGGATGAAGGATATGGTTTTGCCCCCAAGTGTAGGGATAAAAAATGGATGGAGAAGGGATTATGCATGATGCCCACAAGGGGTTTTCATCAAGGTACTTGCCCAAGGCGCCACAAGGAGTGGTTTTCACCATTGGATGGATTTTTCCTCTTTACTATTTTTTTGATTTTTTGATTTTTTGATTTTTTGATGGAAGGGGGACTCTAGCGTCTATTTCCATAGAAAGGAGAAGATGGTCCCATGTTGGATAGCATTATGGATGATGATTGCATGGAGGTTGGTAGATAGGAGAAGATGGAATGGATTATGGATAATGGATTATGGGGTGTATAATGTGGATTATGCAAAAGCATGGACCATAGGAATGTGACGGGGAAGATATGTAGGATAGTGACCGAAAGATGGAGAGATGGAGGTATGTGGGAATTGCAAGTGATGGAGGGGAACCAAGACCAACGGCTGCACACACTGTGATGTATTTGGAAGCTTGTATTTTGGATGTGGAGTTGGGAGTAATGGGGATCAGGATGGGGGATTATTGGATGGCCAATTTGGGGTTTTAGGGACCCACATAGACTTAGGAATTATGGGATTTTTAGATGGGGAGTGGGATGTTTGGGATTTTGTGGTAGATTGGGAGGTGGATGCCTCATTAGATTTGAGTGATCTTTGTTTAGGTACCCACACCATTTTTGTTTTTGCTTTTTCTTGTGATGGTGTGGGATTGGATAGCCTTTTTGATTTTTTAGGTTGATTGGAAGGAATAATATCCTTAGGCTTTTGTGTGTTATGCATTGAAGCATTCAAATTATTACTTTTGAATCCCATGGATTTGGGGGAAGCTTCATGGTTGAAAGATGTGTGCTTTTGTTGGTCTTGATTCGAGATTTTAGTGGACTTATGGATGGAGGGGTAAAAAGTGAATTTTTGGATAGATGGATGAAGTGATTTGATGATTGGGATATTGGTAGTTGGGAGGAAGGGAGGATAAGAGGATTTGTGGATAGGGATATTGAGAGTTGGTAGGATAGGAGGTAGAGTGGATTTGATATGGATCTTTGGAGTTGGAAGTAGTGGAGGTAAATTGGATGGAGGGAGATGGATGGTCACATGCTTTTGCAAATGGTAGGATGATGGAGGAGGGATGGCGACATATGTTTTGGAAGTGCGATGAGATGAACCATGTGTGGGATTGGATGAATGGATTTTGGTAGGTGGCTGGATGGTATCGACATGTGTAGGTTGTTTGCCTTGAGATGTATAGCCAAGGCCATGCGAGGATGGATGGAATGTGGTGTGGATGGGCTCCAAGATGCCTTGTTCATGAAGGCCTAAGCCTTTGCCTTGATAATTCATAAGTTGGAGCACGCGACATGTAATGGGATGTTTGTTGCTGTGGAAACAAGACGCAAGTCCATTATTTGTTGTAGATAGATAGGGGGTGGATGGAAGTTGTTCACATCTGACAAGGGGTTTACCACGGATGAAGGTGTTTTTTCCAAGTGAATAGGAGGATGGATTTGGGATGGGATTGGTAGATGGAGGTAAAGGATTCATGGGGGATGGTAAAGGGGTGGTAGAAGAAGGTGTGGGATCAATAAGGTGATCCATAGATGGGAGGGGATCGGGGATGGGATTAGATGGGATGGGTAGATCTTGATTAGGAGAAGAGGTTGATGTTTCCACATGCTTTGGATTTGTTTCTTGACATAGCTCATGTGCTTGGATAGAAGTGGGAGTGACTTGGATAGATGTGGTGGGTGCTTGGATGGATGTGATAGGTGTTTGACTTATGGGTTCTTGAACATGGCTACATGATGGTTCTTGACGTATGATAGGGGATTGTTCAAGAGGTTTGGTAGGTGTTGGATTGCATGAGGGTGTTTGATTCCTTGCTAATAGCCAATAGATGACATCCTTCATGAGTGTATGGGTGGAAGAACAATATAATGGATGGATAATGATGGTTGTTGGTGTAGGATTAGGATGGGGATTGGATAGCTGATTCATGATAGATGAAGTGCAAGATAGATGGATGGGAGATGGGGATAAGGATTAGGAAAACAAAATGAAGTGAAAACACAAACTAAATGCATAAAACACAAAGTTATACCTCACATGAAGACCCAATCTCATCAAGGGAGGAGGAAGCTTGCACCCAAGAGCTCTTAAGACATGATATTCCCTATTCGATTGAAATGTGGATTGCTCTTGCTTTCAACACAAATATAGATGAAGGATTAGAGGATAGATAGATTAGAGATTTGAGAGAAATTTGAGCATGGTTTTGACACCAGAAGTTGTTATGAATGGCTTGGGTGAGCGTTTCATTTATAGATTTTTGAAAAAGGAATGGAGGGTGAGGATCAAGAGTTGAGATCAAGGGCTCTCATTATTTGTGAATTTTAAATTCATAGTGGATGATTTAAAAATTCATTTTTAATGAGAGTGGATTATGACAAATTAAATTTTTTAATTCAATTAGTGGAGGACAATTGAATTCAAAATTGAATTAGTGGAGGACAATTGACTTAAAAATTCAATTAGTGGAAGAGTGGAGGATAATTGAATTAAAAATTCAATTAGTGGATGATAGTGGGGGACAATTGAATATTAAATTCAATTAGTGGAGGACCATTGAATTAAAAATTCAATTAGTGGATGATAGTGGGGGACAATTGAATTTTAAATTCAATAGTGGATAATGGAGGATATTAGCTAATTAACTATTAAGAATATTTAATTATATGTGCCACATGGTGAGGTGGAAGAGATGAGGTGGAAAGATGAGGTGGATTGATGAGGTGGATTTTGTGAGGTGGATTTAGGACTTAGGATTGAATAAATATTGCATATTTATTAAATCAATTGGCTAAGGTTTTAGACTATTGAATTAATGAAATTAATTCAATTTTGGGGATAATATGATGGAAAATAGGGTAATGAATTAATTAAATAAAAATTTAATTAATTGGTTAGGAGGGAAATTGACATGTTTAGGGATGTCAGGAGTCGGTTCGATGGTAGAAGACATTTTTAGGTGTCTACACTAATCCAACTGCATATGCAATGGTAGGCCTGGTGTGTGTTAAGTAAATGAGGTTGCCTACTAGTTGTCTATACAATGTTGTATTAACTAATGGAGTAGGACTGGATGTCTCAATCTTAACACCAGATAAGAAGGGAGTTGGAGATGGTTTACAATTAGACATGTGAAAGCATTCAAGTAAACTAAGACCATACTTAGGTTGAGCAAGAACTATCCTTGAATTTGATTGAGATATCTCAATACAATAAAGTAATGTAGTAACCCTAAGTCTGTCATGTCAAACCTTTCTTGAAGTACTGATTTTACTGCCACAATAGAAGAGGAAGCACACCCAATGATTAAAAGGTCATCAACATAAAGTACTAGTATTAACAATGAATCATCATGCTGTAGAAGATACACATTGGGATCTGAATTACATTGAGTGAATCCTAAAGATAGAAGGTAGGAATCCATCTTACCATACCAAGCTCTAGGTGCTTGTTTTAGGCCATAGATAGATTTCCTTAGCGTACATACTAAGGATGAATCATGAAAAACCCTGGTGGTTGTTCCATGTAAATCTCCTCCTCAAGGTCTCCATGAAGAAAGGCACTCTTTACATCCATTTGATGTATTGACCACCCTTGTGTTGCAGCTATAGCAAGTGTGAGTCTGATTGAAGTCATCTTTGCAACAAGTGTAAAGGTCTCTGTGTAGTCAATTCCTGTGACTTGAGAAAAACCTTTTGCAACTAACCATGCTTTGTACTTGTCAACTGACCCATCTGCTGCATATTTAGTCTGATATATCCATTTACATCGAAATACTTTTCTTCCCTTAGGAAGAGAAGTTAAGTCCCAAGTGTGATTTCTGATTAAGGAATCATATTCCTCATTCATGGCAACATCCCACTCATGTATGCTTGATACTTCTTTAAATGTCTATGGATTAGACAATGAAGCAAAGAAAACATGAGATTCCCCCTAAAAGTTTGTCTGATTCTATCTATTATCTGCAGTAGTCTGTACCCAAGAATCTACTTGTGAGGATCTTGATGTGGGTGAGTTTGGTGAAAATATGTTAACTTCTAATTCAATCCATGAACTTGATGAAGACTGGTGCAGGAGCACCTAACACAAGGTAGCCTCCATGAGGCATTTAAAATCATGTTTTGTTTAGGAAATCATGTTTGTGTTGTAAGAAGGTCTATTCGACCAATGCATGTCATTTCTGTTTGTGTTTAGGTTCTTTTAGAACTAGAACAAACTTTGTAAGTCCCAAGTAAGTAGCTTGCATTTGTCAAATTGTTAGTGGTAAGACAGTCGGTCTCCCAACCGCTTGGAATTAGTTAGTTTTCTCCCAACTGCTTGGAATCGGTCTCCCAGCCACTTGGAATGGCTTGGTGTTCATCGGGGCAAGCTTATAAATCCCAGATAAATAAATCAAAGGCATAGAGATTAGATATTGTAATTCAATTGAAGAGAAGATTGAATGTAATTGTGCGAATGTAATTGTGCATTGTGTTAAGGAGAAATCAAACTATTTTCTGTGTTGTCAATTTGTTTTCCATTCCCTATAATTACCAATTGCATAGTTGTAGATTTCCTTTCCGTTCTGTGTTTTTTTCGTTATTGAAAAATGCTGATGTGAAGCATTCCACTGGTGAGATTTTTGTCAAAGTCAGTGGAATGGCTTTGTTGTACAATATTCATTTGTTTCCTATTTTGTTTTCTCGTTCGGTAGTGCAGATGTTCCAGATCAAGGGTTGTGCACAGTAGATCGCCTAGCATCTCCATGCGCTAGGGTTTGATTGGAAGAGTTGGAGCTATTATTGGTGAGACAGAGGCCACAACCAAAACATTTCATTCTTAGAGTGATAAGGATAGTCAGCCGAAGAGAGGTTCAAGCCATTGAACAACAGTCACAGACTAAGGTTTATATCGGGGTATCAGTAGAAGGAAGAAAGGCCTAGCTGATAGCAGGTGTCTCGCCGACAAGTGAAAGTCAAAGATGATGACTGAATGATTGGTCTATCGGGCGTAGCAGAATCTAAAACCACTGATAGTAACTATCTTTCCGATAGGCAAGAAACATAGATCGCCCATCGGGAGGGGTTATGATATCGTAATGATAAGTTGCAAGGTGGCTGACAAAGGCTCCCCATTATATTGGTATCAGAGCTAGCGAAAACTCTAGGCAGAGGTGTTGTGTATTTGATTTCTGTCATTGAAAAGGTAGATGAAGAGTTACTCATGCCATCTAGTTGCGAGAAGGAATAGGATTCCTTAAGTGTGTGGGCAGACAATGATGAGGTCTGTCAAGACCATTCACCAATAGAGGTTTGGCTAGAAGAGGGTGCAGAGTGAGGCCATTGCGAGAGAGAGTGGTAGTGCATCTCCAGGATCTACTATTGGACAAGAGGAATGGGTCTATGAAGCAGCATGTAGGATGGATAGGTGTTGTAGTTAAATTGAGGATTTGAAGAAGTGTTGGTGTTGTCTGTGAATGTTTATGTCAGACAAAGAAAGCAAAGGAGAGGCTAGCGATATGTCTCCAAAGGGGATGACCACCAAAGTGGTCAAGAAATTCAAGGAGATGGAGGAGATGATCAAAACTAGAGTTAGGGAAGTGCTTCAGGCTGAATTGAAGGCAAAGAAGATAGAAAAAAGGATTGAGGAAGGTTCAGATGGAGAAGAAGTGAAAGAGGAAGAAGAAGAGGAACAAGAAGAGGCAGCGATACCAGCTGAACAAAAGCAATTCCTGGAAGCCATTAAGGCTATTGGAAAGGACTCTTCGGAGGCTCAGATAGATGTCCCCATGTTTAGTGGGAAGATGAATGCTGAGGAAGTTATGGAGTGGATTGAGGCTCTGAATAACTACTTCAAATACAAGGAAGTTCCTTAAAGTAAGAAAGTTAAGTTTGCAAAAACTAAACTCAAAGGTGCTACCCTTACATGGTGGAATTACACCAAAGGAGAGAGGGTAAAGAATGGGAAGAGTATGATATCTTCGTGGAGTGGAATGAAGGAGAAGATCAAGTCCCAGTTCCTTCCATCTGACTACGAGGTGTAGATTTACAGGAAAATGTAGAACCTCAAGCAAAAAGATATGGATGTGGCTACTTACACCGAGGAGTTTCACAAATACACTCTTCGTTGTGGGTACATGGAGTATGAAAAAGCCAAGCTAGAAAGGTATCTAAATGGTCTGAGGATCAATATTCAAGATGAGATACATTTATTTACGCCTGAAACTATGGAAAAATGCTTTTAAGTAGCATTAAGAGCTGAAGAGAAGTTGAAAAGGAAAGGTGAGCAACAGAGTAGAGGAAGAGGTGACAAAAATTTTAGAGGCAGTTTTGGAGGTAGAAGTCCTAACCAGAGGCCTGGTGGTGAGTCTAGCCAAGAAGAACAAGTTGGAGACTCAAGTAGCAGAGGAAGCTATTGAGGAAGAAGGCTAAATGAAAGAGGTGGGACAAATGGATCAAATAGAGGATCCAAGTTCTCCAACATGAGATGTTATAACTGTAATCAGATAGGGTACCTAGCATATAAGTGTCCAGAGAAGGCCTCAACTTCTCATGGAAATGAGAGAAGAACCACATTGACTCAAGAGGATGTAGGGAGTGTGACATCTCCTAAAGTGAGTTTGACATCAAAAGTGGGAGAAAATATGATGATCAAGAGGACGTTGCTCAAAGAACCAGTGCAGACTAAACCATTACAAAGGAGAGCACTTTTCAGGATCAATTGCAAAAGCAAGGGTAAAATATGCAAGGTAGTCATAGATTCTGGTTCAACAGATAATATGGTGTCTAGGGAAATGGTGGATAAATTGAACATAGAAAGGATTCCTCATCAAACTCTTTATAGAGCATCTTGGGTAAGTGATTGTCAATCACTTTTGGTAGATGAACAAGCATATGTTGATTTTTAGATTGGAGAATATAGGGAGAGAATTTTATGTGACATTTTGCCCATGGAATGTTGTCACCTACCTTTAGGTAGGCCATGGCAATTTGATAGGCAAGCATTATATGATGGATATGCTAACACATACACCATCAAGAAGGATGGAAAGACTTTTGTGATGACACCATTGTAAGAAGGTGCTGCACCATAGCAGGCAGGCAAGATTATTTTGGTGGGTAAGAAAGAGTTTGTGAAGATCAATGAAGAAGAGACAAGGCAAGTTGAGTATGCCTCAAGGAGTGGATTTACCAAAGGTCCAAGTTTGAAGGTGATTTCAGTTTTGAATGATGGAGATCATATGGTAATGCCTGAGATGGATCAGCAGAAGGTCAAAGAGTAGGTCTACAAGTAGCCACAAGTTGATTGGAATGAAGAAGATGCTATCATAGTAGGGACCATTGTTTGTCCTCTAAAGCCAACAAGAGTTGAAAGGCAAACCTATTCTACCATAGTAGTAGTACAAGAAGCATCAAACAAAATTTTGACTATAGATGTTCAGGCAGTTATGACAATAAGCAATTATGGCATTCAACATCTAAGTTTGGTTGCAAGCACTCACTCATGGTAAGGTGTGAGTAGAGCCTACAATGCTAGGTGTGAGTTTTTGATTCCATGGAAGCAAGTTGCATTCTAGAGATCGTGGGGAAGGCATGAGATAGTAGAGGATGACAGTGGTGCAAGAGACAGAATCAACTCATGGGACATCGGTTCTTTTCTAGGTGGGCTGTATGGTGCAGGAGCACATAACACAAGGTGGCCTCCATGAGGCATTTAAAATCATGTTTTGTTTACGAAATCATGTTTGTGTTGTAATAAGGTCTATTCAACCAATGCATGTCATTTCTATTTCTGTTTAGGTTCTTCTAGACCTAGAACAAACTTTGTAAGTCCCAAGCAAGTAGGTTGCATTTGTCAAATTGTTAGTGGTAAGATGGTCAGTCTCCTAGCCACTTGGAATTAGTTAGTTTTCTCCCAGCCGCTTGGAATCGGTCTCCCAGCCGCTTGGAATGGGTTAGTGTTCATTGGGGCAAGCTTATAAACCCCAGAGAAATGAATCAAAGGCATAGAGATTAGATATTGTAATCAAATCGAAGAAAAGATTGAATGTAATAGTGTGAATGTAATTGTGCATTGTGTTAAGGAGAAATTAAACTATTTTCTATGTTGTCAATTTGTTTTCCATTCCCTGTAATTACCAATTGCATAGCTGTAGATTTCCATTCCATTCTGTGTTTTTTCATTGTTGAAAAATGTTGATGTGAAGCAATCCACTGGTGAGATTTCTGTCGAAATCAGTGGAATGGCTTCGTTGTACAATATTCATTTGTTTCTTATTTTGTTTTCCCATTCAGCGGTGCAAATGTTCTAGATCGAGGGTTGTGCACAGTAGATTGCCTAGCATCTCCATGTGCTAGGGTTTGATTGGAAGAGTTAGACCTATTATTGGTGAGACAGAGGCACTCGACAAAACATTTTGCTCTCAGAGCGATAAGGATAGTCCGGCCGAAGAGAGGTTCGAGCCATTGAACGACAGTCACAGACTAAGGTTTATATCGGGGTATCAGCAGAAGGAAGGCCTGGTCAATAGCAGGTGTCTCACCAATGAGTGAAAGTCAAAGATGATGACTAAATGATCAGTCTATCGGCGTAGTAGAATCTAAAACCACCGATAGTAAATGTCTTGCCGATAGGCAAGAAATGTAGATTGCCCATCGGGAGGGGTTATGATATCAGAATGATAAGTTGCAAGGTGGCTGATGGAGTAAGTCTTACCGACTGAGGCTCCCCATCAAATACGAATGCTCTATATCATCACTATGTGAACTAGAAGAAGAAGAAGAAGAACTACTTTCTAAACTATAAGACTATTGCAAATGATTTGGTCTGTCAGAGGTATTTTCATGATCTAGAGAATCAATAGTATGTCAAGGAATGTAGACGATAGTCTTTAACACCTTCTGGATATCCAACAAAGATACAAGGTTTGGATTGTGCATCCATTGCCTTGCAATATTCTTTAGGAATGTGGGCCATAGAAGGTGAAGCAAAAACTATGAATTGATCAACTATTGGTTTCCATCCTTTCCAAGCTTCAAAGGGGGTGATTCCTTTTAAGACTTTATGAGGAACTCTATACTGAATGTAACATGCACAATTGATAGCTTTAGCCCAATAAGATGGTGTTAACCCTTTAGAATGAATCATACAGTTTGACATCTCCTTTAAAGACCTATTTTTACATTCTGCTACACCATTTTATTGAGGGGTATATGGAACTGTGCATTGCAAATCTATCCCTTCTGCTATGCAAAACTGTTCAAAGATATTATTAACATATTCTTTACCATTATCTGTTCAAAGAATCTTGATGAATTTCCCTGACTATTTTTCAGCCAAAGATTTGAAATCTTGAAAAGAATCAAACACTTCTGAGTTTTGCCTAGGAATGTAGACCGATGTAAAATGTGAGAAATCATTGATAAATGTGAGAACATATCTAGCCTTTGTAAAAGAAGGATGTGCAAAATCTCTTAAAATAGCACTATGAACAAGTTCTAAGACTTGTTTTTCCCTCCAAGTTTCTCTTTTGGCAAACTTTGCTTCAGGATGTTTACCAAGTGCACATCCTTCACATAGTCCTTTAGAAAACTTGACTTTTAGTAATCCATTAACCATTTTTAGTTTCCATAGTTGTTTGAGATAATGGTAGTTAAGGTGGCTAAAATGTTCATGCCATAATTTACTAACTTCATTTGAATGAGTTAGTAGTTCCTTTGGAGAAATATCTGTAGCAAAACTTGAGAAGGTATACAATTTGGATTGATGATTGGCTTCCCCTATAGCAATTAAGTTATTACTTTGTAGTTCTCTTATCTCAACTGAATTGGGAGAGAAATGAACTCTCATACCCTTCCCTAAGTGTGTTATTTGATACACTGAAAGGAGATTAGTTGACAGTGAAGGTACACTAAAAACTTTTGAAAAAATCCCTCCTTTGATTTCAACAAATCGTCTCCCTTTAACCAATGCTAGGGTATCATCACCTAAGTTGACTGAAGATATTCTGGATGGCTCTAAGGATGTGAATGCAACCTAAGAAGAACCCATATGATGAGTAGCACCAGAATCAATAATCCATGATGGAGATAAAGATGAAGATGATGTAACAACTAGAGCTTTGTCTTTTGATTTCTCTTTGTCCTTGTTATTATTCTTAGTTGATGTAGATGCCTTGATAGAATCAGGTAGCCCAATGTTATTCTTTTTGATAATATTTGAGAGACTTTCAATTTGCTTCTTCATGAATTTATGCTCATCATGCCTTGGTCTTTTACAAAAGGCACATATTATCCTCTCTATAATGTGCTTACTTTGTTGAGAAGATTTATCTTTTTTGATATCATCAATTTTATCTGCTTTGTAACTATCATTGTCCTTCTTAGTGTTTTTCTTCCCATTTGAAGTTTGTGGCTTGTCATTCCCTACAATTAGAGCCTGAGGCTTCATAGACTTCAAAGAACCCATCTAAATTAGATTCTCCCATTCCCTTGTGAGATCAGAAATGAATTTATCTAGAGTGGGCATTTTCCATGATGCTCCAAAAGCACTTTTAGTAGAATAAAAAGTTGATACAAACATAGAAAATTTTGGACCTAATTTGGAAAGTACTAAAAGGATTAATTGATCCTCTTTCTTATCAATTCTACAATCTTTTAATTGTAACTTTAAAGATTTAAACTTTGTGAAGAAATCTTCTAAAGTTGAGTAATTTTGAGGACTAAGACCTAAGAGCTGATTTTCCAATTCATGACTTCTGAGTTCATCAATTTTTCCAAATAGTGTGTCTAAGGTATCCCACACTCCATTAGGTGTAGTTAATTTTTTTGACATGAAAGAATAATTCTAGAGATAGATTTAAACGTAGAAAGCTAAATGCTTGATCACATTTGTTGAAAAAAATTTCTTACTCTTTAGCTACTTTAGGTTCTTTTTCTATTCCCATAGTTATCCTATATATGCCCTTATTTTCTAGCACAAGACTAACTTTAAGCTTCCAATCTTGATAATTGAAAGGTGTTAGTGGAGGATTAGGAACTGTAGACTCCATGATGTCTTTTAGTCAAACAGATAATAGATGCAGAAAACCTGAAAGAGAAATAGAGAAAGTGAAAGTGAGATGTGAAAAAGGTAACACTCTCACAAAAAACACTTCCCTAAGAAGTGTCCAATATGAACACACAGATTTCCCACCTTGATTATTTGTAGTTTCCCCCCCAGATTGCTCAATTTATTAAAGAAGTGTTTTTGTCACTCTAAACTAACTTGCATTTGCACTTTATAATCATAGTGTGTTGACAAGCTAGAATGATAGAGGACAAAAAAATAGGCACTTTTACCTTTTGAACGACTCGATTACGAGATCATATGCAAAAGTTATAGCCTTTACAATTTTTGCATATGTAAAAATCATACACCTTCAAAAAAAAATTTAAAATTTTGAGCAAACTAATATATGGAGAAAAAAACTTTATAGGGAAAAAAAAAAAGCCCCCTATGGTAGAGAGTGACCAAGGGCTAAAAAACCATATGGCCAGGGGCTTATTATTAAAAATTTTGTGCCGCCCCCTTTCTATTTTGCCTCTTTGCTTATGTCACCCCCACCTAGTTTCCTAGGTCAGCAAAAGTGACAAAAAATCCAATGAATAGTGCTTCTAATGCTCTTCAAATCACATAGCCCACTTGTAAATTTGGCCTATGGTCCACCTTTTGGCATGGGTTCTGAGAGGATGCCATCGACTGAGGAAATGTGGCAAAAATGCCACAAAAAGGTGAAAACGTGGCGTTGAATGCCACAGAATGGGGTTAAAAGCTAGATGAGAGGGTTGGGCCTCTTGAAGGCACTGATCAATGTAGCTATAGGGGTGATTTCGGCCTCCTTTGATATGGCGTGATGAGCACAGGGTTCAGCCTCTATGTGAGGCACATCACCAAATAAAAAATAGCCTTTGTGTGAGGCATGAATACCACAAAAAAATGCCTATGTTGAGGCTTTTTTGGCTATGATTCAACCTCACTGGGGTGAGAGTCGATGAGCTCTCCCAATGATGATTATGACCTACAAAAAAAACCCCATTTCAAATGTGCTTTGAAACAAAATTTTACCTGCTTGATATGTAGTGATAGAAAATTGGATTGAGCCTAGGATGCAAGACAAGTTGCAAAGATTTGCTAATAGAGTTATGTAATCAATGAGCAAATGATTTGATGCTATTCCACTCGCTCTGATACCATGTGTGAGCATAAGTCCAAGATCATGGACCAGAAATCAAACATGAATGCAATGTATTGAAAATGAACTAAATTGGTTTACAACTGAACTCGTATAAATAGGTGAAGCTTGAGGAACAAGTCTCCATGAGAATAGGAAAGGTGGCAAAATAGGAACCAAGAGAATAGCTCAAGTTTTAACCTCCCTTCAAAATAGCAGCAATGTGTTGAAGATGGATGGACACATCGACTAATGACTCAACAAAAAGACTTAGTCTTTCAACATGTGAGGAAAACCACTAACTATGATTAAGTTAGGTATAACTCGTATGAGTTTATACACCAACACAAGGTATGAGAACTGTTTCATAAAATGCTTAAATGAAGTATGGTCTCATGGACTGCAAATGATCATAGGATATGCACCAAAAAAATGGATTTGTTTGAAAGGCTATAGAAACTTTCAAGAAAATGCAATGGTAGGTGTCAAGTCAAATTCGACAACCTTTACAAGCATTCTCCTTGCAAAGCCAAAAATGGGAGCTTTCGAACAGGGTATGGATGTCCCTCAAACAAAATGGAAGGTGAATATTTGCTAGATGCAGTAGTTACAAGTGTCCTAGTAGACGTGTACGCAAAATATGGCATTAGAACACCAAATGAAATCTGATCTATTACAGAAGCAAAAGAAATGTTGTAGCAGGGTGTTTTTTTATATTTCTTTCTTTCTTTCCTTTCAGAATAATGCTACAAAAATAGATATGGAGAAATGAATTGCAATATCTTACAAATGAATAATGAAAATGCAAACAGAGTATATTTTCTCTAAGGGTAAAAGAAAGGATGTAGCATTTTCACCAAACTTCCATAAATGCTCCCCAAAATAGGCCTTTGTTTGAAGAATAGATTGCAAATAATGGGATCATTGACCTTCAACCTGCTAACGAGAATTAAAAATGCAAATTTGCTCCCATTCCAAAAACAATAACACAAACTTTGGTTTGATGATATGAGGATTCTCCATTTGAATAAGCCCCCCCAGTTCCCTTTTATGCTCCCCCTTTCTTATGAATTTGGTCCTCCAGGTCTACATTTCCCCCCTTCTCCCTACATAATAACTCTCCCTTCTATATTTGGTGGCAAAGCTAACAACTGTTCCTTTTTTTCCCCTTGAGCTCACCTGCAGCATACCCATTTGTAGAGAGACAATGAAGGCTGTTGTACTTTACCGAGCGAAGAAAAGGCTTGGAAGCTCTAGGTGAAACACAAAACAACTGCCTACTTCTCAATACCTACATTTTTTTCTCCCTCTTTTCTCTGACTTTCCTCTTATCTCCCCGCCTATCTGTCTTCACGTGCAAGGAAAAAGGACCCCTCTTAACATTAGACTTCACAATTTCCTTACCTACCACGAGCACTCAGTCAATGGAAAAGACTAAAAGCATTAAATTTTATTTAATTTTCTAGCAAAAATTTCTTGCTTGCACCTCACGCCACTCCTTCACCACATTATTACAAATCTTTCCCTATAGATTTGGTATGTATAATGCACCACGCTATATTTATTGCTATTATTTTTTTCTTTGTTTTAATATTTCAAGTGTTGACATTTGAAGATAACTATACACCCAACTCGTATAATTCAGAAGTGTATATTGGTACAAGTTATACATTTGTTTGGTTACATTAAATCTATATTCTCAGTAAGTTCTCCCTAGTTTAAATTATAGTAGTCACAATAGCCTCCACTGCCATTAAGTACCCACTGTTAGTGGACAATAGTATTGCATGCAAGGTATTAAAATAATGGTATTATTATTATATTACCGGACAAATTTGCAAAATTTCCATTATCATAGATAAATTATTAATTCCTTTGAAATGATGTTGTTGCATATTTAATGTGTTCATTCTAATCATCAAAGAATCATTCGAAATCCTCTCATTTGAGAGCATTACAAGACCACAAATCAATCATTTTGCTAGACGTTCCATCTTTATAAATAATTTTTAGGGTTTACCTAACATAGCTTATCTCCTTGTGATGTAATGATAGCCCTTCTAAGGTAATTATTAAATACCACCAACCCTTAGATACCAAGAAATAGTAGAGCAAATGTAGGCTTAAAAGCAAAACAATACAATTTTAAATTATGCAAGATTGATGTCATGTCCCCATTTTTGGAGTGATCACCCAACTGAGAATGGAGTTAGCCTATCCTCATTCCTGTAGGATAGTTCGTCAACTCAAGAGAATATTATGGTGAAGGTGGCAGATGAATTAATGCACTTTGCATTAATTATTAAAAATGAAGACAATTAAATAATAATAATTTTTTATTATTATTTAATTAGAGCGCCAATGGAGAAAATAAATTAAATAATATTATTTTTAATATTATTTAATGTCAGCAAAAAAATAAATAATTGGAGTGCCCAATTTGGTGTTGAAAATAAAATATTCAAAAAAATAAAATGGGTCTTACCTATTGAGCAGCCACATTGGAGTTTGTGCAAAAACAATAAAATAATCAAAATGAAAGGCGACACTCATCTTGGAGTTTGAAATAATAAAATACTGGCTCCTTGTTTGTGGTGCTCATACATTAGAAAATGAAATTCAAATAGAACCTTGCATTGGATCAAGCGTCACCATTGGAGGAATCAACTTGGAGGGACAGTTGAAAATTCAAATCTTTAATTTGAATTGGTATAAGAGAAGGTTTGGTGTCTCAAATTTGACATCATAATTATCATGAACTTTTGCATTCTTGACATTTTGCTTGTCATTCATTATCCAGTGAAATTAGACAAAAACCCATTGTCATCATTGGGACAGATTCATCTAGGATTCACATCTACACTTCAACAAATCTTGTGAGCTTCATAGTTTCATCAATTGATATTGGGTCAGAGACATGTTACCAATTTCTCACCTATAGCTTAAATTAGCAGAGATGCTACATTTGTTCATTTTAAGGTGAAATATTTCAATTTGTTTATGTTTTGCTTAAGCCTTTGTACATATTGAATTTTATGAGAAAGTTCAGTTGTTAACAAAAGAGAGACTACCAATTCATCATTCAGTGCATTGAAGAGTATTCATCAGTTAAAGCAGTTGTTTCATTTCATTACAATGATCATTCAATTTTACAATATATACAAATGGAATAAACATTGCATTGAATGAAAAGCATGAGAGGTCAACTTTCCCACACAAGCTATGGGAATAGCTGAACTAGTACAAACATAGAAAATACACTATGCATCTAAAGATAAGAAGGGAAAAAGCATATCCATCATTGTCTGTTTAGGGGTCTTGGTTGATCTTCATTGTAGCTGGCTCCTCCTCGCTCTTGATCTCTGAATGAACCTATGCCATGACAAGAAAGAATGTTAGAGCTCTAGATATGGTTTCCTATGTGCCTATCAACAGAGACATAATTCATTGCCTATGATGCACTAAGTCAGACATCAAATCATCCATATGCAAGAGAGACTGAAAATGTTCAACAATCATTGAGCTTCACTATTTTAAACTAACATGTTTGTTCCTATGTAGGTATAGAGGAAGTTGAGTTGCTATTTGTAGACATTTTAGCATGTGGTTTAAAGTGGGCTCCCACAAGGGTAGAACTCAACATCTTGCCCTTGAATCTCAAGGGGAATGATAAAGGGATACTTATTCATGTTATGCAAAAAGGAACACTTCAACTAAATGAATAAGGTTGCATGGAATTTGAAGTCATTGTCCTTCCATGATCATCAGCTCAAAGAATGATGTGATAAACATACAAGTACAGTGAGTAACTTGTCTAAGGCAGATCAATGAAGTATGAAATTGAGTACAATACACAATGAGATAGGTATTTTTTCTCTTTGTTGTTTTGAAGTATGAAGTTCTTGTTAGATTTAGGGTAGACAACTGAGAGGGGGGGTGAATCAGTTGTCCAAAACTTTCTTCTTTCAACACTTGTATTCACTTAGCATTAACAATAAATCAATCATGAAAACTTAATGTAATTAATCAAGAGCAGAAACACATCTACACATGAGACACCAAGATTTTGACGTGGAAAACCCAGTTAAGAGAAAAACCATGAGGTGACTAACCCAAGATATTATTCTCTGTTAGAAGAATAGAAAGAATAAGATGGCACATGCCAATTAGGGCTCACTACCCGAGCACACTACTCACAAGGCTCACTGCCTACAAGAGACACACTGTCTACAATAAATGAGTATTACATACTTGAACTGGTAAATAGTATTGTCACCATGCTTGAATCAGTTCCATTAAAGCCTAAATCCTTTTGCTCTTCCTTTCACTCTTCTCCTTGCTACCACACACTCATCTCCACAAGTACACTCTTGAAATGACTTCGCAAACCTTTATTTATACACAACATCAACTTAGGAACAAACATCTAAGTCAGCAAGTGACCACAAGAATATTCGCAAGGTGTATAATTCATCAGGTCGCCCAGTCACAGAAAGAACACCTTCATCTGGAAGTATTTCTTCAATTTCGGGATCCAATTCTAATACGGACCATCAACATGAACTGAACATAATCCAAGGACCTTCACAAGCTTTCCTAAATCACGAGGAACATCCACACTTCCTCTACTTACTGAAATCCTTCTCTCCTACATCCGGAACCTCAAGAACACAGTCTGTTATCATTGTCACAAAGGAATAGGTTCTTTCAGACCTTCAAACCACAAAACGATCTAATTGACACTTCACAAGGACATTCTAAACACTTCCTCAAATCTGCAGAGTGGGATAATGCATTACCGAACCTTACCAGACCTATATGTCTCACTCTGTCACCACTGAGCACTTGTCAAAACCAGTTCTACTTGAGTGACCATAAATTCTTCAGATCTTCATGCGGATCCCTGAAAACTTGACTCGAGCATCTCAAGACTTATATCTACAAACCTTTTAAACTGCATCCTCTGATCCTCAACCTATCTTAGACTTTTACCTTGTTATCATCACTGTTCTTCATTGTTCCTGATTGAGAATAATTTTCTCAATATCCTCAGCACACAACTCATCCAATCCTTCTCATTAATGCAACATGAGTATGTTGACATCAATGACAAAACTGGTTTAACCCATACTTGCAACAATCTCCCCCTTTATCATTGATGGCAACCTATTATATGAAAAACCATCAAGATAAGAACTTCTCCTTACTGTCATAGCTCCCCCTATCAACAACAACTATTCACATGTCTTCTCTTCCTATATTTCTCCCCCTTTGATCATGAACCACTTGTTTTTCACATTTCTTCTCTCCCCCTTTGACATCAATGGCAAAGGGCCCAAACTTGCAACTTTATAATCACACCTGCTGCTCCCCCTAAGTAGTAGCTCTCCAACACCAATCTGGACCACAAGATATGACTGTGATATCCATCGGACTGATGCACATTAGTGCATCCTAGTTCATCACCGGAGGGGCAATAACCCCTAACTTCTCCCTGAGATACTCAAAAGAGTCCTTGGGAAGAGGTTTAGTAAAGATATCTGCAATCTGATCCTTGGAGGGCACATACTCCAATCTGACTTCATCCTTGTTCACTTTCTCTCTTAGAAAGTGAAACTTGATAGATATGTGCTTGGTCTTAGAATGTAACACCGGATTCTTAGAAATATTTATTGCACTTGAATTATCATAGAAAATTGTGATAGGCTCCTCATATTCTACTTTAATGTCTCTTAGCATCTGCTTCATCCATAAGATTTGAGTGCAAATACCTACTGCTGCAATATAATTTGCTTTAGTTGTAGACAGAGATATTGCCTCTTGTTTCTTGCTTAGCCAAGAAACTAATCTTTTTTCCAAAAAGAATGCTCCACCACTGGTACTCTTCCAGTCATCCACATCTCCTGCCCAATCTGCATCTGTATATGCATGAAGAGAGAAATCATGATCTCTAGGGTACCATAGACCATGCTCAACTATCCCCTTTAGATATCTAAAAATCCTCTTGATTGCCATAACATGAGATTCTCTAGGATCAGCTTGGAATCTAGCAACAAGACCAACAACCTACATAATATCTGGTCTAGTTTGAGTGAGATACAACAGTCCTCCAATCATTGACCTATATTTTGTCTAATCAACCTTGGGAGAGTCATCATCTTTGCTCAACTTGCATCTAGTTGGCATTGGAGTGTTCATTGGCTTTGAGTCTTCCATCCCAAATTTCCTCAACAATTCTTTCACATATTTTGACTGAGAGATGAAGATTCCTTTCTTTGTTTGAGCAATTTGTAGACCCGAAAAGAAATTCATTTCTCCAAGTATTGACATCTCAAACTCACTTTTCATTTGACTTGCAAAAGTTTTACACATACTGTCTCTTCCTCCAAAAATGATATTTTCATGATCAATTTTGAAATACAAATTACTTTTAGCAGTACCTTTATTGAAACCAATCTTCAAGAGATGCTTGTCCAATCTTTCATACCAGGCTCTTGGGGCTTGCTTTAGTCCATACAGTGGCTTTTTTAATTTACAGACCATGTCACTATGATTAGACAATTGAAATCCATCTGGTTGCTCAATATACACTTCTTCTTCCAAATTACCATTTAGGAAGGCAGATTTGACATCCATCTGATACACCTTAAAATCCTTGAAGGTAGTAAATGCAAGAAATAATCTGACTACTTCAATTCTTGCCACCAAATTAAAAGTTTCTTCAAAATCAACTCCTATTTGAGAGTAACCTTTGCAAACTAATATGGCCTTGTTTCTGATTACTTCACCGGCTTCATTCAATTTGTTCTGGAAGACCCATTTGGTTCCAATCACATTTTTGTTTCTTTGTCTGGGAACAAGATCCCAAGTGTGATTCTTCTCAATTTGCATCAGTTCTTCGTCCATTGCCTTAGTCCAGTTTTCATCATTGCAGGCTTCATTTACTGTCTTAGGTTCAATCTTTAAAATTAGACAATACTCATCTGAATTTTGAGCAATTCTCCTCCTTGTTTGTACCCCTTTGCTTTTGTCACCTATGATTTGATCTTTAGAGTGCTTTAGAGTTACATACCTTAGTATTTTGGGAGTCTCTTGCACTTCTAACTCTTGATCAGTCTCATTGAGACTTATCTCTTCTTCCTGTCTTACCGGATCAACTTGACTTTGTTTCTCAGAAGAGACTTGGATACCTTGAATTTGAACACCATTCTGATCATCTTCATCATGTTCAAGAATTCTTGAGGGTCTTTCAATTTCTTCATCAACCTTCACATTTATACTTTCTACAATCTTTCTCAGTCTCTTGTTGTAACACCGGTATGCTTTGCTTTGATTAGAATAACCCAAGAATATTCCTTCATCACTTCTAGCATCAAACATTCCTAGATCTTCATCCCTTTTAATGTAACATCTGCTACCAAAAACTCTGAAGTATCTCACAGTGGGAGTAATGCCAAACCAGAGTTCATAGGGAGTCTTACCGGTATAGTTTCTAATTTGAACTCGGTTGAGAGTGTAGACTGCAGTGCTGACAGCTTCTCTCCAATATATCTGAGGAACATTAGCTTCCATCATCATGGTCCTGGATGCTTCCTGGATGGTCTGATTCTTTCTCTCAACAACTCCATTCTGTTGTGGAGTTCTAGGGGCAGACAATTGTCTTTTTATTCCATGTTTCTCACAAAAGTTTATGAACTCACCAGATGTGAATTCTCCACCTCTATCAGACCTCAGACACTTCAATTTTAATCCTGTCTCATTTTCCACCATAGCCTTGAATATTTTGAATTTCTCAAGAGCTTATGATTTCTCTTTCAGAAAGGTTACCCACATCATCCGGGAATAGTCATCAATTAGCAACATGAAGTATCTATCACCTTGCACACTCCTGATTCTTGCCGGACCACATAGGTCAATGTGAACCAAGTTTAATAATCTGGTAGAAGATTATTCCTTGCTTTTGAATGAGATTCTACTTTGTTTTCCCAACTGACATTCTTTGCACAAACTATTTGTAGGTTTTACCAATCTTGGAAGATCTCTTACAGCCTGAGTATTACTTATCTTGATGATATTATAAAAGTTCACATGACACATTCTTCTACGCCATAACCAACTTTGATCAATTTGAACAAATAAGCAACTTTTACTAGTACCAGCTAAATGAAAGATGTTACCTTTTGTTTGGGTACTTGATGCAATCTTTGTTCTAGACTTTCAAGGATTTTGCACTTTCCATTCTTGAATCTAAGATCATAGCCTTTGTCCACCAACTATCCCACACTGAGAAGATTGTGTTTCAATCCTTCAACATATAATACATTACCAGTTTTGTTCTTTCCATCAAAAGAAATAGTTCCTCTACCTCTGATTCTACCTGCAGAGTTATCACCAAACTTTACCACTCCTCCTTCATACCTTTCCAAATCTATTAACTTGTTTTTGTCACCTGTCATGTGGTGAGAGCAACCACTATCAATGACCCAATCATCCTTTTCTTCAACTTGGGCAGCCAGGGCTTTATGATTTACGGATTCCGAGGGTATTGGATCTTCTTCCTTGATGGTAATGAACACCCACTCACTTCTGGATTTGTCTTCTTTCTCTGATTCATCATCTGTTACACCATCATCTCCTTCATGAGCATAGTAACAATTCTTCTAGAATCTTGGTCTATTACTGTTTGGCCTAGAAAATCTTTCCGGACACCTTGATGCAAAATGACCAATCTTATTGCAGTTAAAACACTTAAAAGGCAATTTTCCCTCATACTTACCAAATCCTCTTGGTAGTCTTTTTGCAATAAGAGCTTCAAGATGAGCAGTTTCAGCTTCTTCTTCTTCCAAGTCTTTTCTTGCATTTTCATACCATGATGATTTCCTTGAAGAGTTTTCTCCCAAATCAAACCTTTGTTTCCCTTTTACCAAGGCACTTGCTTTGAATGTAGATTCAGTCTTTGGAGGATCATCTCCAAACTCGGCCATTTCAAAAGCAGCTAGCTTACCAACCAATTGATCCCTTGTGACTGTTGTGTGAGCTCTGAATTCTTCGATTGCAAAATCTTTGATTTTATAAGACTCAGGAAGGGATCTGAGAACTTTGCCAACTATCTCATCTTCACTCAGGGTTCCACCTGCATTTCTGATTCCACAAACCAACTCATTCACTCTTGGAATAAAAGAGGTAATATTTTCATCATTTCTTATTTTCAGTCTTTAAAATTTCCCTTTTAGACTTTGTAATCTTGCACATTTAACAAACTGGTCTCCTTCATGCAAAAGTTCCAATTTCTTCCAAATCTCAAAGGCAGTTGATAGATGAATAACATTAAAGAGTTATGAGTTAGATAATGTGCTTAAAAGAGCCTCTTTGGTCTGCAGATTGTTTTCAGCATCTGTAATTTAATTTAGGGTTGTCGGACCACCCTGTGGAGGTACATAAGCCTTTGTCACCATGGACCAGTATGCAAATCCCATGCACTGCAAGTGACATTCCATGTGACCTTTCCAAAGAGCAAAGTTAGTTCCAACAAACTTTAGACTATCCTTCTTGTAGGACGACATCCTGGATCTCCTCAAGCAGTTAAGCTCCTTTCAGATGAACTTGGCTCTGATACCAATTGTTAGATTTAGGGTAGAGAACTGAGAGGGGGGGTGAATCAGTTGTCCAAAACTTTCTTCTTTCAACACTTGTATTCACTTAGCATTAACAATAAATCAGTCATGAAAACTTAATGTAATTAATCAAGAGCAGAAACACATCTACACATGAGACACCAAGATTTTGACGTGGAAAACCTAGTTAAGGGAAAAACCATGGGGTGACTAACCCAAGATATTATTCTCTATTAGAAGAATAGAAAGAATAAAATGGCACATGCCAATTAGGGCTCACTGCCTGAGCACACTACTCATAAGAGGCTCACTGCCTACAAGAGACACACTGTCTACAATAAATGAGTATTACATACTTGAACTGCTAAATAGCATCATCACCATGCTTGAATCAGTTCCATTAAAGCCCAAATCCTTTTGCTCTTCCTTTCATTCTTCTCCTCGCTACCACACACTCATCTCCACAAGTACACTCTTGAAATGACTTCGCAAACCTTTATTTATACATGAAATCAACTTAGGAACAAACATCTAAGTCAGAAAGCACCATAAGAACATTTGCAAGGTGTATAATTCATCTAGTTGGCCAGTCATGGAAAGAACACCTTCATCCAGAAGTATTTCTTCAATTCTAGGCTCCAATTCTAATGCGGACCATCAACACAAATTGAACATAATCCAAGGACCTTCACAAGCTTTCCTGAATCACCAGGAACATCCGTACTTCCTCTACTTACTGAAATCCTTCTCTCCTACATCTGGAACCTCAAGAACATAGTCTGTTATCACTGTCACAAAGGAATAGGTTCTTCCGGACCTTCAGACCACAAACTGATTTGCTTGACACTTCACAAGGATGTTCTAAACACTTCCTCAAATCTGCAGAGTGGGATAATGCATTATCGGACCTTACCGGACCTATCTGTCTCACTCTGTCACCACTGAGCACTTGTCAGAACATGTTCTACTTGAGTGACCATAACTTCTTCAGATCTTCATGTGAATCCCTAAAAACTTGACTGGAGCATCTCAAGACTTATATCTACAAACCCTTTAAACTGCATCCTCTGATCCTCAACCTATCTTGGACTTTTACCTTGTTATCATCATTGTTCTTCACTGTTCCTGATTGAGACTAATTTTCTCAATATCCTCAGCACACAGCTCATCCAATCCTTCTCATTAATGCAACATGAGTATGTTGAGATCAATGACAACACTGGTTTAACCCATACTTGCAACAGTTCTTGATCAAATGCATGAGATAGCTAATAAAGATCATTCAGAGTATATACAACTATAGTGATGATGTCAAGAGAATTCAATCATGAACTACATCACCTTGATACACAGTACTTTAATTATATGAGGAATAGAAATTATGAAGAATGAATGTCCTTATCATATGTTAGTAATCAAACTGATAATCAAGAGAAATGGACAGCATACAACAACTAAGATCAATTATAGGATAACCAGACTAATGCCATGAAGGCACAGTTGCAAGTTACACTCAAAAGTATCCATGATATATAGAAACAAAAGAGGCCATTATCATTCCAATGTGGTCTGTATTTGAGGAAACTGCAATAGCAAGTGATATATACCATGTTACAGTTTGAATATGATCAATGCTAGTGTATAGATCATCGAATGGAGTACAAAAGTATAACTATATGAGTTAAGACATTAGAAGCCACTTTATCATTGTAAGGGAATGGATTCAATGTTGCATATTCATCTAAAGGTAGTTACATTTGATATAAAGGCAAGGAAACATACACAGATGCGGGACTATGTGAGTTGAAGTAGTCAAACATATATTTTCATTTGTAGTTGTTGCAGAAAGAGGAACAACATGTATGTTAGCACTACATGAAGTACCAAAAGAGACAATAGTAAGTATTTATCATTTATCAGGCAATGCGGCCATTTTTACTGGTTCATTTTGTAAGAACAAGTTCCTGTGATGGCAAGAGTTTCACAAGTGGGGTATATATACAGGAGGTGCAGAAGAAAATGGGCATGAATATTATTATTACAAAGTCCAAATAGAGCAGCAAGGAAATGAGCCATTACCTTTTCTCAAGACTGTTTTAATAAAATAATGCTTTATATCCAGTAAGATAAATGAAGGAATAGCAGAAACATCATGTGACTATAGATACCAGAGGAAGCTTTAACTTTTACTTTTCTAGAAAATGAAAGAGCATATGATTTTTATCTTTTAAATTTTCAATAAATGGATCAAATTTTCCTCACACAGAAGGGAAGGATACAAGAAATATCATGTATATTATATGAGTCCTCATAAATATAGCCTATATACAGACGCAGTCTACTAGAGGAAGCTGGCAATTACATAACCAAGTAAACCAACTGAAGTGATAGAGAGAGTGTCTTCAAGCAAAGCTACGTGAGAAAATGGTGTAGGAAAGAACATAGTTTACTAAGGTTGATGTGCAAGTTATAGAAGTGGAGTTTGTAATTATTATTAATAGTATTGGAAAGCTAAGGCAGCTTTTGGAGGATCCTCCAAGGCAGAAAGATAAAAGAAATGTTGAGCCAAAGATCTATAGTTAGAAATGTGAAATACATAGCCAAAGAATGCACCTATCAAAACTCATATCAAAAGTATAGAGAAATAGATACAGAGAAAGATTTGTCTTCTTCATTTTTAAGGAGAAGAGAACAATACAACTTTACTGAGTTAAACCCACTTTGTACTCTTATCATACCCTTGTCATGTTTTGTATATAAAGTCACAAATAAAGAATGATTTGAGCTTATGTGAAAGAAAAATGCTCAGAGTTGCAAGTTTGGCCATAGCCCTAAAAAGGTCAGAATAACACAAGAAAGCTACAATGAATGGGAGGATGCCTGGAATAAATGAATAATACCTGTCATTTTCTATAAAAGTCTTGCATTGAAACCACAATCAAGAGCTCAAGCTAGATTAACCATTCATGGTGCCTCAGAACATAGAAAAATGTCGACAAAAGGGAGCAAATAGAGAAAAGAAATCCATCAGAAACCTGTTAAGGTCATGAGCAGAGAGCTAGAGAACTAGTAAATAAATGAAGAAATTAGTTTGATATGTGTCACAGAGAGTCTCACCTTGTCTTTCCTATTGGAAATCTTTATAAAACATGTTCAAAGACAAAGAAATTGAAGTTTTTTGCTCCAAACCCTAGTTTCCATGGTGGTAGAGGCATAACCTCATTTCCATCAAAATGAAAATGCAAGTGATGTGAAAAGTTAGGGCTTCAAAGAGTTTTGTGTGTTAGGGTTTTTTTATTTAGCTCTAATTCGAATGTGATTTTTATCACATTGAATTACATTTTCATTGCCTTAGTAATACCCATCGTGGTATTATAATTCACCTTGTCTTTGCCTAGTCTTCATAACTTAGAGCATCACATGCCTTAGGTCCCTTTTTGCATATTCATTGCCTAGACATTGTTCCTTAAAGACTATTAGTATCTTTGAAGATAAACTTGTATGTCCATATGCCCTTAGATATTTTTTGCACATCATTTGGAGGATAAGCCTTATAGGCTTTTTATTTTTGCAAAACTATATAATATGCCTTCATAATTTTATGACTTTTATAGAAAATCAAAAGCCTTGTAAATAGTATTTTTTGCAAAGAATCAAATCAGGCTCAAATAGGGGAAAAGGACAAAACTACAAATTGATTGTAAAACATTATTAAAGTAATGCTTTTATAAATTGCTTTAATAATTGTTATTTTTATGTAGTTAAAGTAAAGTGAATCCAGACTAAATCTTGGTTTTCCAGATTTATTTTCTTTGGACGAAATTGAGAAGATATGGAGAAAATAGAGCCTTTATGAAGCAGATAAAGCCTAATTTTCAATATTTTTTGGTGGGACCACTTTGGATGGCTTTTTGGCAGTTTCTTTCTTTATTTTGGAGGTAATTTGGTGACAGTTTTCAAGGCTTTTTTATGGATTCCGAAAATGATTTAGAGGAAGAGCTTTTAGAGTGTTTTTTAGGGCAGTTTTATTTTTCCATCTTGGGAAAATTAGAGGATATATTGGAGAAAACATTAGTTTTTCTTAGTCAAGGGTTCTGATTATAGTTTCTTTCTCTTTGGCTCACTTGCAAAGAGATTGTAAACATTCCTTGTACTCAGATACTCAGTTTCTACTCTTTTGAGTTTCAATAAAACAGTAGTGTTCCACTCTTTCACATTTTGTCTCATTTTTACAGTATTGGTTTAATGTTTCATTGTGATCATAGAACTAGGTCCTTTGTTATGTTACATTGCTATAAGTCTGTGTACAAAAAGTTTCATGTAATGTAGGTTGCATGTTATGTTTAGTTTGGTTAGTGGGTTGAAGTTGTGATAAAACTTTTGTTTGTCCTTCATGCAAACCTGTAGTTTTCAAACTTTCATGCAAATCACATATGTATTGCATTGGTTTAGTGAGATTGTGAGATTTAATGTTCTTGAGAGATAATTGTGAGTCAAGATAAAATTCTAGTAACATATCCTTAGGTTTTAGATTTTAATTTTCAGTTATCTTCTTAACCTTTTCCTCACAAAGTTTTTTAGATTAGGTGTTTTTACTAAGGGAACCAGCCCACTCTGGAGCTTCACTCCAAATTTTAGGCAACCCACAGGCCTAGGAGTGTTCCCATGTGTCAATAGATAGCTAAGTTAATAGCTTAGTCTAGGTGCATATATGATTGATAACAAGACCTATGCTAATTGATTATCAAAGTTTCATCATAAAGATAACCGTTTTGAGGAGTGTAATAAGTGGTGATTCATAGTGTTGGAGATAGTGTAGTGTAACTTTGAAGTGCCAAATTGTCATCTTAAAGATCTTCATCGTTGGTCCATAAGTATCCATCATTTATCTTGATTGAGTAGACTGAAGGCCTTGAGGAATAATTTGAATTTGTTGAATTGAAGACATACACCTTGAGACTGTTAACTTTGAGTAGAGGAAGTCAAGTCTAAGACTCGGTGTCGAATTCTATAGAGACATCATAGTGCATCATTGTAGATTGCATTCTAGTAGTCTTTGTTGGCATCTGGATTCATCATATACATATCATGACTGATCTAATACATACAATGATTCATCATATAGGCAGCGAAAGCTTGGAGAGTGATCACAATGATAATAGGAAACAAGCGATAGTTTGACATCCATCTCATCTACTATTTGATATTTTGAAGACTCTCTTTGTGGCCAATCTAATCTGGATTAGGTTTGCAGCCTTACAATTGTTGTTCTAACACAACCAGTTTGTTATCATTTGCATCTATAATTCTATCTAGTAACAACTGCATATGCTTGTACTTGGTGGCCATTTGGTCATGATTAAGCTGATGTAATTGGACTATGTAAGGGTCTAATCTAAAACAATGAGCTCTAAGTTGTGTCCCATTCATAATTTTTCATGTAAATTGCATCCTATACAATTGTAATGCCATTAAAATCTGATCTTAATTAGTATATCACTATAGTTACAAATCTATGGTTGTAATCTAATGCTGAAAGGCTGCCATATCTATTTGTCATAGATTGTATGTCATAGTTCATAGATTTTGTGTCGGAGACATTTGTAAGTTCAAAAAAGGTTAGATCAACTTTATTGTATAATTGAAAAGAACCAAAATATCACATCAAATCATAGAATGGCACATGACAGTGGTATCGGAGCAAGAGATCCTGCCATCCTATAGGGTATTATTCGATTGACGAAAGTTGTCATCTTCCAATAGCATTTTGTGTATAAGTTTTTGAAGTTATATCCACCTACTCTGGGTTGTGATTTAACTCAATTCTTAATCGAGTGTTATTTTTGAAAAGATTGACCTAGTCAAAGATTAAGGTTATGCATACACTGACTCCACACGGTCATACATATAGAAGAAGAAGTGGACAAGAAGTAGAGCACTATCCTTTTGCATAGATGGATAGATATGGAAGAATGTGAGGCCTACCAAGGAATAATGAAGATCCATATTTTTTAGAACAAGAAAGAACAAATAGGAAGTTGGAACAGTTAATGGCTTCATAGAATCTCATGATGCAAATGGTGACTCAAACTTTGAACAACATGAGAGTGAATGGTACACTGAAACAAGAGCTGGAAGCATGGTAGGTATGCCACATGAAGGGAGAACACATGTGTCTACAATGGATAGGCCCTTCTAGGCTAAGTTTTTGCATAGTGAAGAGGAAGAGGAAGAGAATTTTTAGAATGAAGAGTAACCAACTTTTGTAGAAGAATTTTCTACCATTTATGATGAGTATAATGCCCTACCTAACAATGTCAAAAGTAGGATAAACATCAAACAATTCATGAGTGAAAGGAAGGATAGGAAAAGAACAAAAGGAGGACAAAGACCTAAAGGGCCAACTAAACAAAGCAAGGAATATCAAGATGCATTGAATAAGATACCCATACCTAATTTTTGATGAAAGTGGAAAGATGAGGGCAAGAGCTTGGGTTCATAAACTTGATACATTCCTCACACTCAAACCCATGGATGAATAGAAGGCTATATAGTTAAGCTACTATGCACCTTGAATGGATAGCTTATGATTGGTGGCATCATGGACTTGTTTCACAAAGACATGTAATGATAACTTACTATGATATGAGCTCACATAAAAGCTTATCACTAGATTTGATAGAAAGGATGTGGAAGTGTACTACAAAGATTTTACATAGTTGAAACAAATGGGTAAAGTGGACTCCTTAATTAGTGAGTTCTAGAGGATTGCAGTAATGGTTCTAGATATGACAAAAAAGAAGACAGTAATGTTGTTTGTGGAAGGATTGAATGATAAGTTGAAGGGATTGGTGAAGGCTTGCAAGCCTAGCACACTTGATGATGATATTGAATTGGCACTTGATCTTGATACCACACCTACATCATTTCATCTACAAAAGAAAGTTTTCAAGGGCTCTAGTTCAAATCAAAGAGGGTTTAATCAATTGAAGTATCAACCTCCTAGGATGGATCAAGAAACAAAAAATGAAATGAGGAGGAAGAAGCTTTGTTTTTCTTGCAAGGAGCCATGGGAACTAGGACACCGATGCCTAGGAAAGGGAAAGGTACATCTCATAGAAGTAATTTTTTATGATGAGACTGAGACTGTAGAAGACAATAACTCAAATGATGTTGTTGATCATGAGGAACCGCAATTACAATTGGAGCTTCAGCCGAATGTTGAAAATAAAAGACATGTAACCATTGCAACAATTTTAGGATTATCAAGATATCATGCTTTTCATTTGAAAGGAGTCATCAATGAACAAAGAGTCACTTGCTTGGTTAATAGTGGAGCCACTCATAACTTCATTGATGAGGGCGTTGTGTGAAAAGAAGACTAAACGTTGAAGATTTTTTAAGATTCAGTGTGATAGTTACAGACGGATTCATCATGGAATGCACTAGAATGGTACCGCAGCTTAACATTTGAATGGGAGATTACACATTGATTGATGATTTCTATGTGTTAGGAAGGGGAGAGATTGATGTTGTTTTGGGAGTTCAGTTGATGGCACCCACCCCCTTGTAGGCGCCTAAAAACCCACTAAAATGAGCAAATAGGTGGAAAAGGAGGGTTGTGTTGTTGTAAGCAACCTCACATAACCTTTACAGAGGTCTACACACATGTTGCAAGCCCAATAATCATCTTTGGAGGAATCAAAAAAACTACAGAGACACAAACTAAGTTGCTTCTGTTGGTTTTTCTTCTAAATTAGCATTAGGGTTTGCCAGTTCTAACGCACGAGCAGATTCGGCCAACTAATAGAGGAGGTTGTGTGAGCTCCTCCCCTTCACTTCTAGTTCTGCCGCACCAAGGGGGGTATCCCTATAGCTAAAGATGTAACCTTGACTAGCTCAATGATAGAAAGATCTAACTTGACAACAACAGGCAGAATACTCTCATGTATGGACCAAGATCTGCATGACAGATCACAAGGTTGGCAACATTCTTAGACATATGTGTCTGGTTGGGTATGAGAGTATGCAAGGGTCCTAATCCTACTCCTATAGCTAACAGGTTGAAGTGATGAAATGGGTGGACATAATGTCCTGGATGCAAGACAAGGGGTTTTGGCTCATAACTACTGACCCAGGAGTAGACTGGTGCCTATTCATTGGGCAAGGAGTCAACTAGACATATACAATAGATGGTTTGCAACTTGTCATTCAAGTTTCAAGGGGTTGAGCTTGATGCTTGCCTTACAAACATCACCCAAGAATGGGTATTTAGCTGCCTATACTTACAGACATCCCAACTGACATACATTCTTCTCCATACATTGACCTAAAATAGTTTAATCCACTCCTTGAATGGAAGTTACAGATCAAGCACGCAACATAGAAATCTATACCCTAGAATCTATGAAACCCTTAGCAACCAGATTCAGAAGAAGAATGATATGCAGCAAAGGAGATAGACAGGTAAACACATGCATTACAACATTTTTCATAGAAAACAACAATGAAACTAAACATATGTGCAAAATACATTCATGTTGCAACTCATAAACTCCAAAATGGGATAGAACAACCAAGATCATGCCTTGTTCTTCATTATTTACACAAAAATGCCCCAGGCCTTCAACAACCTGGATTGAGTAACATCATATGCTTATAAGGCAAGCAAATGTACTCCATCATTAATTACAGGGCACTCTCTAGGATATTTACCAGGTATCAAGCAATGCCAGAGGGTGCAAAAAACATTTAATGCCACCGCACAAAGAATAGAGAAAGAGCAAGTGAGATCAGGATCTGCATCGCCACATGGAGATCTTCTGTCTAAAACATGTAGCTGAAATGTCCTTTTGACCCATACCTCTATGTAATCCTGCCATTAATGGCATACCAGCTCACAGCCTCAGGATACAGTAGTTGCGTGCCTTGCAAACCTTCTCCCGCCTTGGGATGCTACTGTGGAAGCGTGGAAAACTCTCCATTTGAATATTTAAATGATAACCGTTGATCTCCTCCCTTCCCCGCTGAGATCTACGGCATGGATCATGCTGACATGTCAGCCACCAATGGCAACGTGCCACATAATCATCCTATTGACCTTCCCCATCTTCAAGTGTCTCCACGTGGAGTGTTTCACGGAATTCTTTCCTTTCAAATATATGTGAGACATTATCCCACATTCGCCCTGCCGCAACCCCTTCAGCACTTTATATGCACAGCCGCAAACATATATGATGTTAGTGCTTTTTCTCCCAACGACACCAGTATAAACCTCATCGTCTTCCATCAGCCAGACCCTCCTCATCGGCAAACCACTTGCTCATCCTCCCGACATCACATATCTTGCTGATGAACATCCTTCATTGAGAGGACCCAACATATTAGAGTGACACATTCCTAACATGCCGATGACCAAAGTCATGCCGACGACTCTCCCTGCACACATCCTCCAATATGCAAAATATCACCTCTATATTTCACATCACCCTGATATGAAATATTACCCCGCGGGAAAGTATATCTGTCCGCATCACCTAATAAAAGATATCACCCTGATGTATGAATATCAGCCTGATGACCAACCTTGTCTTCATGTGAAATGTCATCCTGATATTCACCCTCATCGGCACAACCTGATGCATCAGAGGAAGATCCTCCTACTTTGCCGATACCATATGTCTCGCCGATGAACATCCTGCACGTCCACAAAAATTCTGATGACATCATCGTCATATCTGCATACCGTGCACCTCCTCATATCCGGATGACGTCACCATCACATTTGAAACATTGGGGGATCTCCATAAAATGACTGATGTTAAAATATGACCCCCCGGACCTTGATGACATCACACCATCATATTGGCACTAGGGTGATATTCGTAAGATCACCTGATATTTTAGAATATCACCCCCCGCAGAAATATCAGGGTGCACTGTAGCTTCATTGTAACATCGGGGTGATGTTTGAATATGACTGATATTTAAAAATATCACCCCCTCCTTCGGAATATGATGAAGCCGATAGACAAGCAGATATCACCCTGATAGAAGAATGATGTCAGCAGCATTAGGGCGATCAACGAATAAGAGGTGATAAAATAACATCAGGGTGATCTTAACAAAGATCACGTGATATTCAAATATGATGACCCCTTAGGAGATCGGGTCATACTTAGAAACTTTGCAACACCAACATCGGGGTGATCTTAACTAAGATCACCCAATGTTAAAATATCACCCCAAGCGAAAGATCAGGGTGGCAGAATATGATGACCCTTGCAAGTAACATCAGGGTGATGTCTAGAAATATGATGATGATGACCTCCTCCAAAGAAAAAATGATGTTGAAGTTGAAAAATGCTGAGGAGGCCCAAGGACTTAGAACTTTTGGATTTTTTGGGAAGGTTCTTGCATATACATATTTAAGCACCAACAGCTTCCAAAAATAGACTGTTGCTACAGGTAGCTGCAATAATGTTTGTAGGTGACTATTTGCATAAAAGATATGAAACTTGCAAATGAAAACCTAGACATTTAGAACAGCAAATTTATATAATATTTATTATAACCACACACACACAACGATAATAGCTATGAAAAGGAGATTATATTAACTTTAAAGTTCAAGTTCTTACACATTTTTATATGCATTTACATAAATATTTGTAGAATAAACTCCCTCTGTCATTCCTCTTTATTTCTTTTTGTCCTTTTGTTGTCTACTACAATTCTCTCTGATTACTACAAAACATTCATATTCTATTGTCCTCTAATATTCCCTGTTGTCCTCTTCTATTCTCTTGTTTTTGTTGTTTTGGCCTCTTCTTCCTTTCCTCTATCCTCTATTTTTCTGTTGTTGTATTCTTGTTCTCCAAACTGACTAAAATATGGAAGCTTCTTGCCCAAAAATCTCCAAAAATCATTTTGAGTTCAAAAAATCCCATCCAGTTTGTTCTTTTCATTTCTTTCATTGTGTTGCTCATTAAATGAGCTCACGGGAGGTAGTTTGCTGCCCCAACTAAAACAAATTTGAAAATTTAAAATTTAAAAATCCTACTACTTCCTTCACGTGGCATTAAGCAGAGGGAAAAATTAAAACAAAAATTTAAAACAAAATGATGCCTCTGCATCAAACAACTAGGCTTGAAAGTTTTGTGAGCTCCTGTTAACTGTGTAAAACTCTATGTTGTTGTGCTAACTGAAGTGATTCCAGCTCCGCTAGGCTTAACCATGTTACATCCTCCATTGGTCCACCCTTCCATTTCTCCAAATATTCACCATACTCTTTGCCCCTAATCATTCTTGAATCCAAAATATCTTCAATCTCCTCTTGTGCTTTCATAAGTAGCCGGTCCTTCCATTTTGCTGGTAATGTCTTCTCTTCTTCTTACAGCTATGATGTCTCTCCCTCATGATAGGTATATAAATCAGAAACATTAAAAATTGGAGAGATTTCCAAACCTTTAGCCAGCTCCAACTCATAGGCATTTGGTGAAAACTTCTTGATGACCTTGCATGGTCCATTCTTCTTCTACTTAAGCTTGTTGTAGGAATGGCTAGGAAATCTTTCCTTTTGTAGGTGTGCCAATACCATATCTCCAACTTCAAACTTATTTTCTCTCCTCTCCAAATAAGCCTTCTCCTTATATTGTTGGCTATTCTAACTGAGTTTTTCCTTCAGTTGTTGGTGTAAATCTTGCATATATTTGGCAAACTCTTCTTCAACACTTCTCTTATATCCTTCAGTATTTGGAAGCTCCCTTAATTCTGAAATACCTCTAGGACTATGCCCATAAACAATCTGAAATAGAGTCTTACCTATGATTTTATTGACTGAGTCACTATATGCAAAATTAGATTGAGGCAATAACAAATCCCATTGCTTAGGCGTGTCACCAACTAAACATCTTAAAAAATTTCATAAGCTCTGATTAACAAATTCAGTTTGTCCATCCATTTGAAGATGATATGCATAACTAAAATTTAAATCTGTCCCTAATTTCTTCCAAAGTGTCCTCCAAAAATGTCCTACAAACTTAGTATCACGGTTTGAAACTAAAATTCTTGGCAAACCCTGTAATCTGACAACCTCCACAAAGAATAAATTTGCTACATTTGTTACATCATCCATCTTCTTACATGCTATAAAGTGAGCTATTTTGGAAAATCTATCAACAACCACATAAATAGAATCCTTACCTCATTGTGTTCTTGGTAGTCCAAGTATGAAATCCATACTTACATCTTCCCACAGCTTCTCAGGTATGGGTAATGGTTGATATAGGCCTATATTTTGACTCCCTCCTTTGGCATATTGACAAATTTGACATCCTTGCACAAATTGTATGATTTCTAATCTCATCTTTGGCCAAAACTATATTTTACTAAGCTATGCCATTGTTTTATCATCTCCAAAATGTCCAGCTAAACCACCACAATGTTTTTCTCTTATTAAATTCTACCGCATTGATCCTTGTGGTATGCAAAGTTGTTGTCCTTTGAACAATAGTCCATCTTGTATTAAATAATCCATCCAAGGTGTCCTATCCACACTACTAGGCTCCATACAGGTTGTCCATGCATCCTTAAAGTACAAATCATCCTTATACAATTCTTTCATAGCATCAAATCCAACTACTTCAGCTCTCATTTCAGTCAACAATGTTTCTCTTCTACTCAATGCATCCACTACTTTATTTGAACTCCCACTTCTATGCTTGAGAACAAAAGTATATCCTTGTAGGAATTCAACCCACTTCATATGTCTTTGGTTCAACTTGGTTTAATGATGAATGAATTCAAGTCATGATTATCCTTCTAGAGAATAAACTCCTTTAGAAGCAAATAATGATGCCACTTCTTTACAGATTGCACAATGGCATAAAATTCTTGATCATAAACGAAATACCTCTTCTTGGCATCTTTAAGATTCTCACTAAAGTATGCAATAGGTCTGCCCTCTTGACTTAGAACCACTCCTATGGCTGTCCCACTTGCATCACAATCTACTTGAAACACTTTTACAAAATCAACCAATGCTAATACTGGTTCTTCGGTGAATTTCTTCTTAAAAATCACAAAACTTTCATTTTCTATTGCTGTCCACTTAAAGTCTTTCTTATCTCCCCTTATAGTGTCAGTTATGGGTGCACATATGCTACTGAAATTTAAGATAAATCTGCAATAGAAACTTGCTACTCCATGGAAACTTCTGACATCATGTACACTCCTAGGTGTTGGCCATTCAAGGATAGCATGTACCTTTTCTAGATCCATTTCAAGTCCTTGTTGAGAGATAACATACCCCAAGAAAACTAGTTTCTCCTTCATAAAACTGCACTTTTTCAAATTTAACAATAACCTTTCTTCCTTGAGCCTTTGTAAGACTTGCCTAATGTGTAATAAATGCTCTTCTTTGCTGCTGCTAAAAATTAGAATATCATCAAGATAAACAATCACAAACTTCCCCAAAAATGGTTTCAATACCTCATTCAGTAACCTCATAAATGTGTTGGGTGCATCTGTTAACCCAAAGGGCATTCCTAACCACTCATATAACCCCTCCTTGGTCTTAAAAGTAGTCTTCCACCCATCACCCTCTCTTATCCTAATTTGGTGATACCCACTCTTTAAATCAATTTTTGTAAAATATCTAGCCTTTCCCAAATAGTCCATGAGATCATCCATTCTTGGTAAAAGAAAATGATACTTGATTGTTATTTTATTGATGGCTCTTGAGTCCATGCACATTTTCCATTCACCATCCTTCTTCAGTGCTAACACAACTGGTATTGTGCATGGGCTAAGTCTTTCTCTAATCAACCCTCTTTCTAATAGTTGTTGCACTTGTTTGTTCACTTCTTCATTTTCTACTGGTGTTAACCTATAGGTAGCCTTGTTGGTAAACTTATCCCTAGAATCAAATCAATATTATGGGTAATGCTCCTCATAGGTAGTAGTCCTTCCACTAAATCCTGGGACACAATTTCATCAAACTCTACAAGCAATTCCTTTACTTCTAAAGACATGTCACTACTATCCTTTGCTACATCTACTTGTATCTCCTTGGGAACTATTGCAAAACATAATTTTTCCATTTTAGTCTCTTTCAATAACTGTTTCCCTATAACTACCAATGTTCTTGGACCACTTTCCATCTCTTCTTCTTTAGTTACCAATGGCGTAAGAGTGTGTTTTCTTCCATTTTTCTCCAAGGTGTAAGTGTTTGCTCTTCCATCATGGATTTCCCTTCTATGAAACTACCATGGCATCCCCAAGAGTAAGTGGCATACATCCATGGGCATGATATCACACCACACCTCATCTTCATATGTGCCAATTAAAAAATTCACAAGGCATTGATGATCAACCAAGACTTGGTGCCCTTTTTGTAACCATGACACTTTGTAAAGGGTAGGGTGAGCTATCCTTTTTAATCCAAACTTATCCACCATTTCAATTGAAACTAAGTTATCAGTGCTGCCACTATCTATTATGACTTTGTAGCATTTTCCACCTGATTTACATATTGTTCTAAATAAATTTTTCCTTTGGACAGGTTCATCTTCTTTCTTGGTTTGCTTCAATAGTGTCCTCTTCATCATAAGTATTTCTCCTTTCTTGGGTTCATCTAGTTGACTAACAAACCCTATAGATTCATTATCCCCCTTTTCTACATTTGCACTTGCTGCCCCTGTTCTCCTTGATCCTTCTGATCTGCATTTTGGGCATTCATAAAATCTATGGCCTAACTGTCCACAATTAAAACATGTGCCTTAAAAGCCTCTACTTTGGCCTCTTCCATATCCACCTCTACCTCTCATGGGGTATGGTCTTGACCTTGTTGCATCCTTCTCATTTTGACTTTTTGATGGGCTGGTCTCCTTACCATGGCTATAGTTTTTCTATTGTTGCACTTTCCCTTTGCTGAATCCACCTTTTCTTTTGTTTGTTCCTTGCTTTCTTGGCAATTTCACTTCAGCCTTTACAGCATATTGATATGTTTCTCCCACATTTCATAGCCTTATCATGCTCAGTTCATCTTGAATGGTCAACCTCAATCATTTTGTGGGATGTGGCACGGTGATGTGTCATCCTACATGGAAGATGACAACTTGTAATTTTGTCCTTACATGAGGAGATAGGTGTCCCACTTTGTGGTAGGAAAATTTTGCCATGTGTCAGCATCTTGGATGTTGTGTAAGGGAATGTTGACCGAAATGGTTATGACGGGTTCCTATGACGAAGTTATGACATGTAAGAGTCATAAATAGAAGCTTGTAAGACAAGCAAAGACATGTGTCATGAAGCATCTTTGAAAAAGGTATATTTGGGTGGCCCGAGGTGGACAATGACATGTTGTAAGAGAATATGCTGTTTATAGCTTGTGTATGATAGATTCTCTTACAACTATAAGTTGTAACTGCTATGACAGATTCTATGATGGTCATAAGAGCATCTGTCATAGCCCGTTTTAGAAATAGGCAACCTCTTTGGGATGGGAGCTATGGACAAGTGTCAGAAACATTCTATAATGTTGAATAAGTGTCCTTAGGCATGGGTTTTGGGCCATAAGGCCAAGTTGGACACCCATCTCAAGATGGAGCCAATTTTACCTTGTATATTCTATATAAATAGGTGCTTGGAGGACATGTAGTATGTGATTGACATGTACTGTTATGCTGCTAGATTGACTCCAGACATGAGTGTCAAAGACCATTGAAGCTTGCATTGCAAGTGGATTGTAAACATATTCAATTTTGATAATACATTGTGCAGGTTTCTGAGTGTGGGGTTTTTCACCTGATAAGGGTTTTCCCCACGATATATCTTGTCTCTCTTCTTCTGTCTTCTTTCTGGTTCTATGTGTATTGCTGCAATATCTCTATTACATGTTTCATATTGCTATTATTGTAAGGATTAATTTTAATTTGCATATCTCTCCCCTCACTAGATTAGTGTAGAAAGTAATTTCCGTACACCTAGCTTCCTTTCAGTTGGTATCAAAGCTTGATCACCTATGGTCCTAGTTGTTGGTTAGGGCTTTTTTGAGCTAATCTTAAGTTGTGTGGGAGTTTGTGTAGAGTATTCTAAATCTTATTCCAGCAAGGAGATGGCAAGTACATCTAGAAGGATAGAGGTGGAGACGTTCAATGGCAGTAATGTCGAGCTGTGGAAGCTCAAGATGGAAGACATGCTTGTTGATTGAGACCTATGGGAAACTATCAGTGGAACAAAACCAACTACAATGTCACAAGCTGATTGGGATCTTAACGATCAAAAGGCTAAGGGTCTCATAAGACTTATTCTTACTTATTCTATATTGTCAAATGTCCATGAAGGATGTTTAGGACTAGACCAAGCATGTGTTGGGATCCACAAGGCATGTGTTTCTTTCTAGAGTAGCGTGTAGTTTATGATAGGGCTTGCTCTATTCATGTTTCATGTTGTGTGATCTCTAGCCAGCTTGTAAAATGTAATATTCTTGTTCTATTGGCTAACTTGTTTTGTAATCAATGTAATGTCTTATATATATTGTAAAGCTAGTTGGTCTAGGTGAAGTATGATTGCAAAAATGAGAATATGTATGTGGAAAGAGTAGAATATGGACATGTTATGCATTGTGATGTGCGAGTGAAGGAGAAAGTGCAGAAGGAATAAGGGATGTCCTTATTAATCTTGAAGACATTTCTATGACAGGAAGCAAGTGAAGAGTGTGCCTAATTGATCCAATCATTAGAAGAAGTAGAATTGCAATCATCAAAGGTGTGATCTTCAATGTTAGTTTTTAGGCAATAGAAGGTTTGTCATCCTATAATCATTTTTGAGTTCAATCTCAGTTTAGGGATTAGTTACTTCCTTGGGTTGTAGCCCTAAAACAAAGTCTATAGGGAGTAGTAGCTTCCTTGGGAGTGTCCCTAAAACAAAGTCTTCAAGGAATTGTAGCTTCCTTGGGTTGTATCCCTAAAACAAAGTCAACAAGGAGTAGTAGCTTCCTTGGGTTGTAGACTTAAAACAAAGTTGTAATTTTGAGCTTTATATATTGTGAGGATGACCTCAATAACTTCATTTAGCACAAGGATGTGTCTAGCATTGGAGAGCCACTTACCTTTCCATGAAGACACTTTATGGGTGATGCTTGAGACAATTGGATCCCATAAATGTTACTATTGAACACAAAGACACTAGGATTTTTATGTGGAAAACCCAATGAGGGAAAAACCACAATGAGGATTAACTCACAATATAATAAGCTCACTTCTATAAAAGATTACAACTTTGTTTTAGGGCTAGAACCCAAGGAAGTCACTACTCCCTGCTGACTTCCAAATTAATGCTACAAACTTAGGACAAGATACAAAGACTTGCGAAGGCAACTCGTTGTCTAGTAGTAAGATACATGAAAACTATAATGAAAATAGGAACCTCAACTACTGTAAACAAGGCATCTATCATATGTTGATATCACAGTCCCTTATTTCACACAATTACCCCATCACTCTGACTTCAACACTTCATGCTTAAGACACATATCTTGATCTCTTTTCACACATTCAAAAATGTTTTTGTTCTTCTATATAAATACCCTCCACAACACCCAAAACTTCAATTAGGTTGGCACCAAGATTCATATGAAATGTGTGATACTGTATAGATCATCTCAAAACAAGTATATTATGAGTTGTGCATCACTACACATGGTACAATAGGATCAAATACATCACAAAACATTCTTCAAAGCCAAATTAATCAATCAGGATCAACCTCAAATAAAGGAACCCAGACTGTTAGTTCAACCATCATCAAAATTGCTAACTATTCTTCTTTACACTATCAGGAAGACACCAAAAACAACATGTGGACCAAGATATGACCAGTGTACCTTATCAACACTAGCCTTACACCATTCACCTAAAATATATGATCATTATGTGCATCAACAAAAATAAGAAACATGTTGATGTGATGAAAATAGAGCATTCCAGACTGACTATAACACATCAAAACTTAGGGTATTGCATTGCAGACCACCAACACATTTGAAACTCTTATGAATGAACTTATGCATCATTCTAAACATATTTCAAAAGCTGCATGAACTAATACTCACTTCTAGAGGAATGTGAAGAATTCCAATAGGCCTTCATCATTATGTTACTCTGTTAAATCATAGATTGGAACTTTGTCACTTGTAACTTTCACTGCTAAAAGTATACTGACTTGACCTCTTCTATATAACACACTCATATGCCAATCAACTTATCTTTTGAGCCACAAGACTAAATCTTACTCTGTGAAAGAATGTAGACCAAATTATTGTGCTTCTACCTTAGGGTATACATTGCAAATGCCTCAGCAAGACTTTTGCAACTTATCTATGAGTGTGGTAACTCAAACAAGTAAGATAACAATGTAGACATATAGGAAACATATTGGAATAGGTACACTCACCTCTCATCACACTTAGACATCATACTGATCACAATTCTTCTCCATACTTAGATAGCTTCTCTCCATCCGATAGGTCTTCTGGGCTGACCTACCTTAAATATGCTAACCCTATGTCTCTGACTGAGTCAAACCATCTCTCTCAAATCCTCTACTATGTCAAACATCCCGACCTTGTGCCAAACCATTTCTTTCAAATATTCTAGTTTCTATCAACCTATCTCTTAGTCATTTCTCAACCTCTTCAACTTCTTATACAAAACCTTTATGCAATACTGACCTCAATTTGACACATATAGAGTTGACATCAGTGACAACACACATTGCCAACAGTGACCTATAGGTACCTCTAAACATTGGAATACCTAGATACTTACTTGGCCAAGGGTTGCATTTGTATCCTAGAATCCATTTAATTTCCTATTGTTTCTTGACATCCATATTGAAAAAGAAAATTTATTACTTCCTTTTGTTGATTTTATGTCCGAATGCTTGACAATAAGTATCCAGCACTCTACTAATGACACAATTTTCCCTGCACCTGACATCAAATTTGATTATCATTCTCTATATTCTTCTCTTCCTAATAGAGTGGATTGCCTCAAGAGAAATTATTATTCCCTCTGTTATTGACCTGTGTAGAGTAAAACCACTCTATTCTTCTTAAATTAGATAGGGTAGTAATTCCTTTGGTATGTTTTCCATTGATTTGGCAATAATTTTGTATAATGAAATACACAAAGAGATAAGTCTAAAGTCTTCCATTGTTACTACATTCTATTTCTTAGGGATTAAAACTAGGAAAGTATTGTTTAGGTCTTTTAGCATAATACCTTTCTTCCTAGCTTCTTCTACCACCACAACCAAATCCCTTGCTATGATATTCCAAAACTTGTGATAGAAACCATTTGGGAAGCCATCTAGACTAGGGGCCTTGTTAGAATATATCTGAAACATTGCATCTTTGATCTCTTCCTCTATGAAAGGTTGCTTCAGCTAGTTTTTTGGTTCCTCATTTATCAAACATGGTAGGTTGTTTAAAATTGCCTCTCTCTCCTCCCCCTTCATGGCCTTTCCTCATTGAGTAAAGATTTAAAGTAGTTCAATGCCACCTTTCCAATTTGTTCTTCATTTTCCACCACCTCTCTTTCACTATTCTTTACTCTTGTTATTCTATTTTGGTTTCTCCTAAACTTTGTTGACATGTGGAAGAACTTAGTATTCTTGTTTCCATCCTTCAACCAACATTCCATGGACTTTTGCCTCCAAAACGCCTCCTCCCTTTCCATAATTTCAGTTGGTTCCTCCATGAGTTTTTTTTCTTTTAGGAAATCATCACGAAACATTCCTTCCTTGATTAAATTTTCATTTAAAACTATTAATTTTGCATCCAGTCTTCCTTTCTCATCATAGATGTTATGAAAAATGCTCCTTATTCCATACTTTTAGCTTTTCATTAATTCCCCCCAAATTTTTGAAGAAGGTAAAATGTTTGGACCCACTAGGGATTGTTGCTTCTTTCCACTAAGTTTCAATCAAAGTTCCCAAACTAGGACCCCTAAGCCACATATCCCCAAACTTGAAGGAGCATCACTTTGGTGATCTATTTGAAACAAATTTCAGCATTACAAGGAAGTGGTTTGAGCCTGAAGTCAGGAAGATAAGGCTGCCCTAGATGAAGGTTACTGGTAACCAATACCCCAAAATCATGAATCTATCTAGTCATTTTGCTATGCTTGAGGCACCCCTCCTTCCGTTTGACCATGCATATTTCCCATTCTTGGTAATTACATCGATTAAGGAATTGTCGTTAATGAAGTTTTGAAAATCCAATTGTGCTCGGGTCATCATACATACTTCCCCTTTCTTATACTGGGGTATACTTATGTCATTGAAGTCTCCTCCTAAAATAAACAACTCATCTATTCCCGCCTAGATAATTGAGGAAATTTCTTCCCACACCCTGGCTCTTTGTGTGCTACTATTGGGCCCATAAACATTAATCAGAACAAATTTCATATTCCATGGTAGAAACTTGGCAGAAAGAACTTATAGGATTGACAATTTATTAGCAGCTCCATCTCCACCCTCCTTGTGTCCCAGATTACACCCAAACCCCTCAAAGCCCTAATTGCACTGTCAGCACAACATTTATTATTACTACAACATGAAAACATGTTTTGACACTCACTAGCCAGCAATTTGATCTCCTCTAGCAACAAAATATTAGTGCCTAAGGTCAACATGAGATTGTTGACTTTGTAGCATTTTTTAGGGGAATTACAACCCTTAACATTCCATGTTAGGAATTTCATGGCTCCTCGAGTAAGCTTTCTGGATCTCAATTTCATCTGGCCATCTGCATTGCTAGTGATTTCAAGCTGCTCCATATTCGACATCCTTCCCCTCCCATTCTTTTCACCAGTCTTTGCTTTGGTCCTCTTGGATTTTGTTTGGCTTATGATCCTCTCTTCTAGATTCTCTATCTATTCATTAGAGAATTTACTCGATTCTCTTTCCTCATTAATGGTCTCTTCTAATATCTCAACTGTAGTAGAGGAGCTCCCTTCTCCTTTGTTTTTAACAGTGGTAGCCTTAAGGAATATATCTTTAGGAACTTGACCCACTACTCCTTCCTTAGTCAAAATGGTTGGGGGGCACTCTGGTGTTTCCTTTCAAGATAAGTCCACCATTTGTGCTACATTCCCCCCAATATGGTTTTCCATCCTTTCCTAGGTTTGTTCCCTATTTAAAGCTACCTCTGGTCCATCCTCCTTTCTTTCTTCACCTCCATCCTTGTCCACCCTTGGAAACTCCAGTGCATCCATCCCTTTGGGCTTCTCTCCCTCTTTTATGGGTGTCGAGTCCTCCCCCGATTTTGCTTCCTTGGATGGTTTACCTTTCTTGCAATCTACAACATAGGGGACTCATATGTGGAAAATTTTGCATCTGATCGGTTCCTTTTCCAATTCAATCTTCTATCTCCAAATTCCCAACTTTGTCCTAATCTCCAAATCTTTTGGGAAGTTGCATTCAAATCTATTGAGATGCATATCTTGACATACATACCAAATTTCCCTAGCTCTATTTGTTCATCTATTTTGATGAATGTACAAATCTATTCTCCTATGAACTTTAGGATTTCAGGGTCCCAATACTCTATCAAGAAGTTGTAAAGGTGAATCCACATTGGGGTTTTCTCCATCTTGTGAGTAATCGGGTCAAAATTCAGCGACCACTCTATTATGTAGAAACCTACTCCTTCCATCATTGCAGGGCCATTGCTAAGGATTTTTTGTTTCACTTCCTTTGAGGTGCATTTTACTAAGAAAAATCCTTGAGTTAGCAATCTAATTTTGACCTCATTTCCTGAATTCCCTTCACACCACTTCTAAACCTTAAACCTAGAAGGCCAATTTGTTGCTCATTTTATGAAAAAGGTGCACTCCCTAAGGTGCTCCACCACACAAGATTTTTTTTTGAATTAATAAAGAATGATTTATATCTTACCGGTTTCTTGGGTTGTATAGGAATTATGTTTTCCCATGTCACCACTTCTTCCTTCCCACTTTCTCCTGGTTGGGGAGTTTGGTCAAGATGTTGTCATCTCCTGAAATCAATCTCATTGACCCTTCCTTCTTGTTCTGTAACTCTAGTTTTTGCTTTTTCTACCACCCTTACTTTGTTTCCTCCTCCAGGACCCCGCAATCTTCCTCCACGTCAAGGTGCTTGTTGATTACTTTGCCAGTTTCTTTGATCCACTTCCCTTCTCTAATTCCATCCATTTGTCTAGTTTGGGCTTTGCCAATATCTACTTTGCAAGCTGCGGTTGCAAAACATTGTGAAAAATGATAGATTAATGCCAATATCATTAAATAAATAATATCATAATTTAATCATATACTTATTTTAAAATTAATTCCTTGAGGGTACAATAGATTTATTTTCGACAACTTATATCTAAAATTATGCACATAACATTATAAAAAGGCATAACTGTATTTTTATATGATACATATTAAGGATATATGAAATCTCATGATATCACCACATAAAAAATATATATTTTAAATTTAGATAATTTTTATTATAGTTTCCACTACCCCATATTCTATTTATTGACATTTTTCTATTATATTACATGAAAATTTTCTATTATACTATTGAACTAAAAATTATAAAACACTTTGAAATTATCTTCCCACTAAAAATTATAAAATACTTTGAAATCATCTTCCCACGATTCATTTTTAATATAGGATTGCATAATAAGGCTTAAACACGAGATAAATTAATTAATATTAATGTTTATAACAATTGTACTCTATTTAATATTTAGAAGGCATATATATTTTTTGTGATGTCTTTTGAGGATATTGACTCCTTTACATACTATTACTCATAGTAATGATGGGGAAAAATAAAAGGGGACAAATAAAAACCTATAATGATATAAATTTGAAGTGTACTTAGAAGCAACATATTAACCTATGTAAGTATACTATATTTAATCAATAAAATCAACAATATACTAAAACTACCATAGATATATGTTGATCCATCTCTCGGCATCTTTTAGCTAGATGTATTTAAAATATCTATACTAGTTTAATTAACCTAATTTTTTTTAATACAAAATACTAAAACCTTTACAAGTGTAAAAACTAGCTAGCCAACTAATGTGATGATTATAACCTCGGATTCACCACCCACACTACATTTTCAAACATTGCTCCATTGGAATGTGGCTCATAGAAGTTAAATGTTTCCAATGATTATATTTTTTTGGACCAATAACATTTTGTTCTACAAGTCAATCTCTTGGCATCTTTTAAATAGATGTATTTAAGATATATATGGTTGTTTATTTAGCCTAAATTTATTTAATACAAAATATCAGGTGTAAAAACTAGCTAGCCAACTAATGTATCGATAATAACCTTGGATTTATCACCCACACTTTGTTTTTAAAGGTTTCCCTATAGGAATTTTATTTAAGATATCTATGCTAGTTTAATGAACTTAGATTTAATAAATACAAAATTTTAAAACCCTTACATGTGTAAAAACAAGCTAGCTAACTGGTGTGATGATTATAACCTTAGGTTCATCACCCACACTATGTTTTCAAAGTTTGCCCCATACGAATGTGGCACTTAAAAGTTAAATGTTCCCAATGCTTATAATTTATTGGACCAATAACATTTTGTTCTACAAGTTAGTCTCTCACCATCTTTTAGATAGATGTATTTAAGATATCTATGCTAGTTTAATTAACCAAAATTTATTTAATACAAAATATTAAAACCTTTATAGGTGTAAAAAATAGCTAGCCAACTAATGTGATGATTATAATCTCCCATTCATCACCCACACTTTCAAAGATTGCCCCATAAGAATGTGGCTAGTAGAAGTTAAATGTTCCCAATACTTATAATTTATTGGGCCAATAACATTTTGTACTACAAGTCTCTTCTTGGCATCATCACCCACACTACATTTTTAAAGATTGTCCCATAAGAACATAGCTCGTAGAAGTTAAATGTTCCCAATACTTATAACTTATTGGGCCAATAGCATTTCATTCTACAAGTCTCTTCTCAGCATTAGCTCTCCTATAAAAGTGTGTCAATCATATAATGTCATATGTTGTTTCTACTTTTTCCTATAAGGATTGTGACAAAGCCTACTTATTAGGAGGAATATAATTGTTTCCCATAAAGAGTTGGTGCATTAGATTTAATGTTTATGTGTGGGCCAATTTTTTATAATAAATGATTGGTGTGTTGAAATCTAAAATAGGCAGAGTTGGTGTATTGGAATTAATGTTTACATGTGGGACCGGGTTACTAGTATTTTATCACAAGAATAGTTACTTGAAGAGTTATAAACACTACTATTGTATATGCCCTTCAAGCTAACAATCTCCTCTCCATTCAATAGCTTCTTTCAATAGTGAAAAAAGGATCCAAAAGGTTGTAAAGGTCTCCAATGGCAGAGATATCAGATTTGACTAACCCAAACAAATTGATGGGCTCAGTTAGTAGCAGGTGAAAAGATTCTTCAGAACTCTTATTATCTGATTCATGTCATTTCTTTGTACCTATTTTTTGTTCTGATTCTCTATTCTTATATAATAGAAAAAGATGATTCTTTGCAAAATTAATATATTAATATAATAGTCTATTGAAAACAGTGCTTAGCTAATTCATTATTAATTTGTGATTTTTCTCTTTACAGCCATGATAATCAGGTCAACAATAATAAGGCAGGTATATGATTGTCCTCTTTTCTATATTTTATGTGTCTGTTATATCTTTTGGTCTGGCCACTATGTTTTTAATAGACTTTCTTTGCTTTGTTTTCTAAATGCAATAAAAGTGTGAGATCTATCATTCTCTAAATAGTTATGATTTTGTATTACATAAGAGTATTTTTTTCTTAATTCTGTATATTAGGTTACTATTGAGGGACACAATTAGCAAATTACAAAAATAATTGGATATAAGTGATATTTGTGCAATTGAAAATGGAGGAGTGGATAATGTCAATAGGCCTCCTCATTATCAGATAAGGAAGATACCAGATGTGTCGAGATCTGTTAGGGATCATCTGAGATTGGCAAGAAAATAGAAGACAAAATGTGTTGACAATGTTGAAATTTAAGGTTTATATTTTGTAATAAAGTCACCTTGGTGACTTTCCATTAACAATTAAAATATTTAATGAGGTTTACGTTAGTTATTGAGTCCAATTAGTTTTCTATAAAGATGTTCTGAAAGTTACATAAAAATCCAAGGCTTTATGGGCATTTGCATAGTACTTTGTAATCCTCAAAAATATTTTAATATTATTATTTTTCAGTGTCAATAGTACTACTATGATTTAGATCTATAAACTTATTCTTTTCTATTTTTTAAGAGACAATAGCCTTGGCGAACACCAATGCTGGTAGTTTTTTTTTCCTCCCCTTTTTAAGGGTAATCTGTGTTGACTTCAAAACCAGAAGCAGCTAAGGAGAAAGCTCAAGAAGAAACACATGGTAGAATAAGGAAACAACAAGAATAAAAGTATTAACATCTGCCTGGAATATGTGGTGATGAAGGTTTATTTAAAAACACAATTTTGTTCACAAATTCTGGAAGGAGGAATTGCACATACTCAGCAACCTTCTATTTATAAAATGTGGAACTACTGAGATCTACTCTGGTGCTATATTAATCTTTTCTAAGATGAGATTTGATTTGACACACTCACCTATCCTCCTCATTGTTTGGATTGCTAGCTTTTTCCTTGACAGAAATTTATCACTCCCATCTCAATATTAATCACAAATAGGAAGATAGAGATTTGATCCCTCTTTATGAACATAAAGAGGTTATTATATACAGTAAGGAACAATATAGATCCCGGCACCAAATGTAAACTGCATAATTTTCCAGCTAGTCAGTCCTTAAATCACCTATGAAGCTCCTAACATGGTTATCTTTTTCCTTGACAGAGCACAGGTCAAGTTAATTCATATCTGGAAGTCAGTACATGGGTCACAGCAAAACACATCCATCGACCCCGTTGTTCTACTGAGAATTACAAAGACCAAAAGTACACATTGGATGACTGCACAATTAATTCTTTGACAGTTATCATATCAAGCCTTGGTATCAATAATCAACTCTTTTATGTAAGCAGAGCCAGTAAAAGAGAAGAAGCTAATTTTATATAATGCCCTGAATAGATTTTCGCAGATCAAAACCATTGTTAGCAACAATTGAGCCTAAAACAGAAGATATATACTATATATATATTTGTAATGAAATGAACGCGTGCAATTAAATAAATAAATGTATATTTGATGCAACAAGCGTTAGAAGTGGTGTAGTTCTGATACCAATCTGCAGGATATTTGCAAATCCCAAACACACAAACAAATGTACAATAACAAAGAAAGAGTGATGGGAGACACACAGCTGGACTAGCAAACTCTTTGTTTGTTCTATTAAATCAGAAAAATAGCATTTACAAATTTGTTTCTATACTTCAAATAGCAACTACTAAATTACAAACTTTATTTGGAGCAATCTGGAGCTGCACACAAACATACAACTTCTTCCTATTCGTCTGGAGCTATTTGCTGCTTCCTGCACACACGCTGAACTATTCAGAACTACTGTTCATGCGCACAGAGAACATTCCCTGTAGCTGCTGCTTCTTCTGTTGTTCTGTCTCCTTCTAACTGTCCATACCTGAGATGCCAAAGATTTGAAGGGTCTTGAAGGATGACTGCTGAGCCACTGCTTTAGACGCCATCTGGTTGACCCCGGAGCTGTCTGGAACTTGACAGGTGCAGCTATGGACTGAACTGAGAATCATCTTTCTAACCTCAAAGGAAACATTATGTTCTTTGTCATTGACACTGCTGTCAGTATTCTCTTGCTTCCATCCTTCTCATAAATGATGCATTCACCTTTTTCCATCAACACTTTGTAGCTTTAGGTTTAGCAGATCTAGAGTTTTAGCTTTTTGGGTATTGAGGAAAAGCCCAAGAACTCCCACTTGCTGCTACAACACACAAACTCATATGCAATCACAATAAGATGCAACACAAATCTTTGATTTATTTTATTGAAATAGAAATTCCATACATCAACAAATTACACAAATCTGTAATAACAAAACTAAATTCAAATTTATGACCTTTAATAGCCTCTCTCTCACAAATCTGCACACATAGCATTCATGACTTCTACAAACAATCCCTCCTCACCTCTACGCCCTTCCCATGGGCTGACATTTTTCCTCTTCAAAATCTGGTTTTAATCAGCTGCAATATTTCTTTTAAATACCTCTCCATTTGCAAAGCTTGGCGTTCTTCATTACGTGAAAACCAAATCAGATTCCTTTGGCGCTTCCGTTTTTTCTTAGAAATGTGTTCAAAGAGGCATTTTATCTTCACAAAGGTGCTGCCCTTTTTTGGCCGTTAAAAATCTGCAATATAAACTCTGTATGCAGCCTCCCAAATAAGGCGTTTGATATTCTCCACATTCCCACGCCCTTTAGAGTTTATCTCTTTTTTTTTATTGTTTAAAATCTGACCTATTCTCCTTTGTCTGGCACATCATACACAAGTTTTAATTGAGATAATTAATGATATTAATGCCTCCACTACTTCCATTTTGGAGCTGTGAAACATGAAACAATTTTCACTATTTTTGGTTGGTTGTAACATGATTTTTGTCTTATGTGGATTACAAATGCTTTCGCTAGATTTCGTAGGAAAAAATATAATTGAAAGAATGAAAATAAAAGACTAGAATATTCTATTTAATTCCATTGTTTGCCAATCAAATAAAATCAAACAAATGAAGCTCTGGATGTGCGGAATCAAGTACTGGGAAGCAGAAAAATATAAAGTTCTCCCTTTTGCCCAAAAATTTTCGCAAAGGTGTGTTATGATCCACTCAAGTCTTTTATAAAAGGATTTTGCTCCATCTCTCATAAATTTTGAAATCTTAAACGTTTTGTAAACTAACGACACAATTCAGCCTTAACAACACAATTTTCAGGCATGAATTTCTCATACAAAGTGGAAGATATGATTTCGATTCTTTTTGCACATTCAACATGGTACTTCCAAGAATGCCCTTACAAAAGGATTCTACTCTAGCTCTTACAAAGTTTTGGAAATATATTTCACAAAAGTGTCTGTAGAGTGTTGAAATTGTGGCAAAAGTTTGATTCTTGCAAACTTTGAAGTTCTATGATGTCCAGAGATACCAATGACCACCAAACCAAATCAAAATTAAAAACCAAACCTGAAAATATTTTTGGGTGATGTCAATTGTTAGTATGCCTATATGCTCTTGCATCAATATTGTATCATGTAATGAACTAATTTCCTTTAATAAATAAACATATACTATGTATATTTGTAATGGTGAAATTTTCATATCCATTCTATTTCCTATTTAGTTTTGTGTCTATTTTAAGGAAATATGTGCATACATGTACATATCAACAAATCGTGAATCATGAAGTTGGACTTATTATTCTAGCCTTTCATATATCCATATACATGCATATTTCCATATATATAGCCTTTATCTTAATCTCATATACACATACTTTCATACCTTTACCATAGCCTCCTATTTATCACACTCACCTATACTCCTATCTCGATATAGCTTTAAAAAAACTTAACCCTTTCCTTTTTAGAATTCAAAATTCAAATTTGGTTTAGTGATACCCTTCATTTTTCTGACTTGAGCCAAATAAGTACATGTTTGATCCAATTTGATGCTATGTGCTAGTATTAAAAAATATTTTGTAAGGACCTCAAGGGTTAAGAAATATATCAATTACCAAAGAGAAGAAAATCGTTTGTCTTTAAATTTCAATGATTATGACATAGCTATGTCTATAATTCCATTTAGTCAACCCGGGGAGATAAAGGTCGCCAAGGTTACTACTATCACCTAACTAGACTCTACGTTATAAACATATATTTCCTCAAGGAGAAAACATAAGTTGTGTTAGTTCTAACACAATGATCTAATCAAGTAAAAAAGTAAATAAATCTCATTGCAAACAATTTCCTAAATCTGGTGATACAATGGACAAAAGGTCTTACTACCTCCTCCCGACGTAGTTGGGATTAGATTATAGTTTTACAACATATTTATAAATCTACACCCTCAAGCAATGGCAATCAATGTCTCAAGCAATATAGAGAAAAGTTTATCGAAGCAACAACTATTGTCCTTAATACATAATAATATCATGATGATTTAATAGGAAGGAAAATACATCAAGAAACACAAAGCCCATATGCACAGTCTTAATTTATACATGACAACAACCTCCTCTAGCTCTTATATAACCTTCTAGATTGTCTCAATAGAGAACGTCACCCTACCATTTTGATAGCATCAAATCTACATAGGTAATTACCTAAGAATTTCATAATATAAAGTCTCTAATTATTCATTAAAAAGTCTTGGTTTCAAGGGTACTTACCCATTTTATGTCAAAAACTGACATTGGTTCTAAATAAGATCTAATACAAAGGAAAAGAAAGTTAAGTACATCATTTCAACAACTTAAGTTACAAAACCAACCAATTACAACTTACTTATGAAGGGCTTTCAAATTAATTCTCTAATATGATCAATCGAGACTAGTAATCTTAAGCCTATTTGACATTAAAGATAAAACCTCTCTTCTTGACAAATTCACCAAGGAAGTATTTAAGAATCAAGAATGGTTTTGTAACAACCAAAACCAAAATGACAAGAAGTAACTAATTTTTCACGATGGTAATTTTCTTTTAAAAAAAAAAAAAGTAATCAAATACAAAAGTTTCTCATCTCTAAACCATTACAACATTTTTCAATTTATCAAAAACATGATTGCATTCTCATAAAGACTGAAAGAAATGATATTCATAAAACACTTTGTTTTCTAACAAATGAAATTTTCTTGGAATAACAAATATCGGAAACATACCATTATCATGCATCTCGATTGTCAACCCTTCACGTTCAAGACTCGGCAATTCCTCAGTATTTGGAAGAGAAAGTATCTTCAAGGAGCTTAACCTCCAACCACAGACCGTCGGTCTCCCGCACTCCTTCCTAACTGGAAGTGGCCCTACCCTACTCAAGAGGATAGACTTAGGATAACCATCGGTGTTTGCCATCTGAGCTCTGGTGTTGTAACCTACGTGTCTTGTTATCGTGCAGATCCCTAGATACCCTCTAGTCATGCACGACCCTCCACAAGAAACGCCATCTAGTTACAGTGAACGTTCGATGCACTTGAGGATAGTACACCACCTTGGCCAAAGGATTTGTATTTAGTTAGCATTTTAAAAACGCATGAACTTGGTTCACCCACCCTACTCGACTTGAACTGGTCGAAATCCTACAGTTTCCTATTTGTATAGTTTGAACTTATTTTGCCGACCTTGATGACCTCAAGGCTTAGGATATCCTCCTATAATAGTGCATCGCGCAATATTATTTTAATCTCGAGTTCAGGCTTTCATAATCCCATTATCCTGTAAAATCATTATTTAGACACGTCCACTTCTAAATGGTTTCAAATCTGTTTACTTGGTTCTCATGTTAACACAACATACACAAGTATCTAATTCATTTTCCGTTATCCCAATATTCAAGGGTTCTAGACTCAAATGGTCTACAAGGTTAAGCGATCCTAACATCGTCGCATGCAACGCAATCTCGACTCACATGCAGGTTTTCTACTCAAATTGATCATTTCGGAACCAAAACGGTTTCCTAAATATTACCAACACTTTTATCTTCCTATTCCTCTTTCTGAGTCATTAGTTTCACAAGATTTAACTAGCTGAGAGTCGTAAATAAATCAAAAAGGTTTGGGAATCTTTCAAATGTAGATAAAGATATTAAACGGATAAGACATCGGCTATTTACAAATGCATTTTCTGGCTATACGTCAAACATGCTTACTAACTACGGTTTGACTCCTGCATAGCATGCACGTGGAGCATCGTTCAAAACCTCCAAGGCAGTTTTATGTTCATAACACAGACCTAAAGGCAACTCTTCTATCTTACGTCACTGTTTATCATTCACTGAAGGTAAATTAAGTCTTGCACCAAGATAAGTTCATTCCTAAATGCATATACCTTAGAGAGCAGCGTTCTTTTGCTATACATCATCATTTATGACGAGAAAAACTACAATTTCTGAGTTTACAATTCCTTGAAGGTAGTAACACTTCTTTTTCAGAGTTTTCTAATCTTAAAACACAGTAATGTGACAGCATACATTAGTTTCTGAGTTTATCACATGTCCTACACAGCAATAAAGCTATTTCAAGGAATTAACCGCACACTAAAATCGTAGTAAACTTACGTTATCATTCTATTCTACTCATGTTTAAACGTAATAATCTTCCATAACCATGAGACTCTCTTCCTTACTGTTTAAAACTGAGACAATTGATAAAGAAAAAGAACCTGTTATTAAAAATGGAGGTTGCTGGAGTGCTCTTTCACACCGAGGGCTCTCTGCCTCTCGTTACTTCACTGCACAGTTCTAAACTAGAGCACAGTTCTCCACTCTTACTGTCTTTTTGCTCTCCTCACTACACTGTCTAAACTCACACTGTCTTTTCGCTCCTCACACCACAGTCTAAACTCTTCCTGCTTTTTGCTCCTCACAGCACAGTCTAAACTCTCACTGTCTTTTCACTCCTCACTCCACAGTCTAAACTCTTACTGCCTTTCGCTCCTCACAGCACAGTCTGAACTCTCACTCACAGCACAGTTCTAACTCCTACTCCTCGTTGCACTATTCTAAACTCTTTCTGCCTTTCTACACAATTCCCATCTCGTGCTCCTCTTCACTGCCCAATTCGACCTTGCCTGACTCCTACATTTCCTCCACGTTGGAGTAGATTCTCTCCACTCTCCTTCCGCAATGGCCTACACCCATGCAGTTCCTTATCCCTGGCAATAGATTTGCCTTAACCGTCGACGGAGCACAGGGAATAACTCTCCCTCAACCTTGCGAAGATAACTCTCTTCGCTAACTACCACTCCACGCTGTCCTCACTGCCCACGAAGGAAGTTACAACCACTTCCCATGCTGCGCAGAGATATAGGGAATGTTTTCTCTCTCCGCAGATTCTTCCTTTTTTTTAAGTTCATTGCAGTTTCTTCACTAAAGAAGTTAACCAATTTCAACCGACTTTTTCAAACGTATACTATCATTAATTAGCACTTTCAAATCAAGGTTCATTGAGAATAAACGCCGTTGGTGGTAATCGAACCCACGACCTCTGATGCTTCTCCACACTCCAAGGTGATGGGAGATCGGCATTAATAATGGTTACACCCTCTCCAATTCGCGAGCTGACCTCTCACGTCTTGGTAAAAAGAATCCCACCAAAGAATTTTCAGTTGACGTAAATCTATACACATGGGTTAACATAACTAAACTTGAACCCGACTTCTCACGTAACATGATCATACAAAAGGTGGTGGCTCCTTTGGCGACGTGGTCCGCTAGAAGACACAACAATTCCGCCTTCACTCGATAACCAAGGCATCAAAATCAATCCAAAACCACTACAAGATGTATTACGGAGTTTAAGTTCGGCATGGCGGTGATTAGGCAATGACTAAAGCATTGTGTTGATCGAAAATGAAAAGGAGACAAAAACCTATTTATTAAGAGATCTACAAGGTTAAATTGACAACAAATCACGGTCTAAACTAGAAGGAAAGACTCACGCTACACGACGACTAAAATAAATTACCTCACACTATGGCTTCAAATCGACATTCGTCGATCTATGCGAAAAGAAAATATTCGCAACATAAATTTGACGCGATTTACGACAATCACGACGGATTGATCGTATCGCAGACGAATTCTCACAACGTTAGACACTTAAGGTCGATTTCTCGCAATTTTGACTTCGAGACGAGATTTACAATTTCGCCACAAGATCACTCAATAAATACTTATAGACATAAATATCAAACATCTCAAATACGTCAACTTGATATTAGGAACTTACGACGCCATAGACGACTCCAAGATTCTACAAGACGACTTTCGACTAGGATGTTTACTTTATCCTTTGTCGTCGACATCAATTAAACTACCCAAACTGACAAACAAGACTTACTTGATGGTTCCCAGGTTTATCTATCTGTTTGGCGATCTCAGTGACAAACACCTTTGGTTAGTTTCCAGAGTCTATACTCTCTCTCGAAGATACTTTCTCTTCCGTCGAACACGGTCCACCTGTTCCTGCATCGACAAAACTCGCATACAATTTTTGTGGTCAAAGCATCTATGATCTAAATATAATATATTCGAACATCATTGCATTTAATATAAAGACTTTTAGTCTACATATCACTTGATCGTAATCAATAGATTCCGCAATTTCATAAAACAACTTTGTAAGATAAATTTTCAGTTTTCAAGTCGTTCACAACATAGTAATTTACTGAAATTTGTAAGAAAGTAAATAGCATCATTGTTTTCAAAAGGAGGGATGTAACAGGTTTGATCTGCCTTCATATCCACTATCTAAATAATAACTCTAGTATTACAATACTCCTCAAGAATCCATCAACAATAACTGACCAAGGTATTATTGTTTCAATGAGAGACTCTCAACTAAGGAGTTTTACATACTTTCTCTAAAACCCCAAGTTCTAATCCCTTTCCCATGTTATTAATCTTACTCCCTAACAACATAAATTCTAGTATAGTAAGTATAACATCAATAGGCTTATAATGCTTATAAAACCACCATTGATTTGAATACAATAACATAATCCTACATCAACACAAAGTGTTTGGCTAAAAACAAGAAAATACAAGTGTTGGGCTATAAGCAAGAAAACACATTTGTAGGGCATTGTTTAATATATAAATATACTTAATTTGGTCACTTAGATTTCAAGATGTCAACAAGAAGTGGAACTAAGAAAAGTTTGCCATCATATTTTGCTAGGAAAATCATATTATGAAGCTTGATTTCTGGGATAAGCATGTTATCACATTGAATTCTACAATACACTATCTTAAAGACATAACCCTTAGCTAATATTATCTAAGATATTGTGGAGGACACAAACAGATTCCTTGGTCATAAGTATGATTTACAACGTAATCAAAGGGTCATTGAAGTAGCACTCTAATTGAAATATTTATGCAAAATGGACTAATTAGAAAAGATCATTTGGATTTATCTATATTAAATAGACATAGAGAACAATAAATTTCTCCCTACCAAACAAATCGGTAATCTTTAGAGAAAATGGGCATGATTAATATGTCAAGTTCAATCACATAAAATTGGTGAGGGTTGAACCACTTGGAAAAGAAATCATAAGGTATGACTGTCACTATGACTAATAATTATTTTCACAATAGTTTCAACATTGATCAAAATAGATTAAGGAGATTAGAAACCCCACTATGTAAGGAATTATTGTGTAGCCTTGCATAAAAATTCCATGAGTGCACCAAAAATTCATGAAGCTCAAAGTTGTCAAGTATAAAACAGTCACCAATATTGACATTAGCACATAAGTGATGTCATATAATTGCATAACACAGAGCCACGTGCTCTAATACCATTGGAAATTTTTGTGTTACACTTAATAAGAATATAAAACAACATTTGTAAAAGGGATCAAATAGGCACACAAGATACAAAAACAGATTTAGGGAAGTACCATTGTACTCTAATATGCATAAAACTCAATCATAATCAGCATAATGAGCAATGATGAAGCTCAGATCTTACTCAACTGATTTATAATCTACAATGATAGGTGATCAAATGGTAAAGAGGCCTAATTTATATATATCAAAAGAATAAAGCGAAAATCCTACACAAATAAACTTAAAAACGAAGATCTTGAAGCCAAAAGTTTCCCACTAAAGATAATGACAATAATCGCACTAATAATATTGACACAAGAAAATATTACATCCCAACCCAAAATCACTCACAATCAAAGGCTTAAGAACAATAAATGACCACTAAATACGAGTGTCCTCCAGGGAATAATTGTGTTATAAATTGTTAGAAATCAAATTTAGTACATCCATCTGTTGTCCACAGAGGATGTGGGAATCCATACTTTGTGATCCAATTTTATTAAGTGCTAATGCTATCTATGAAGAAATTAGGTCTACAATTATAGTCAAGTAATAATAACAAAATAGATCATGATTGTAGACAAAGGGATCTATGCAAGTTAGAGAAATTGGCATGGAAGATCAAGGCAACAAGATATTTCCCAGATTCAAGATATTTACTTAATGCTGTAGAAGAATAGGGAAAAGAATTATTTCTCTATCATCATAGTAAAAGTTGGCAATTACATTTGGTTTAATGAACATGCCTCATGGAACAACTATCAGAGTTGTTAAGAACCTTCGAGTATGTGCAGATTTCCATACTGCTACAAAACTTATCTCCAATATTGTCATCAGATCTAAATTGTTGAGATGTGAACCTTTTACATCTTTTTAAATAGGGTCATTGTCCTTGTGGTGATTATTGATGATGCTAAATGAAGTAATCTAAAAAATAGGCTTACACTATAATAATGGGCATCATGTCAGATTTCCAACTGGTGGTTGTAAAGCCCAACTCCTTAACCTTTGCCTACATCCTCCATGCCCGTGCACAAATTGAAGCTTTGGATGAGGATATGGACATCCATAAAGGCACAATGGTAGGGGGATATTTGTTAGCTATTATGGTCGGATATGCTCTAGTAGACATGTTTGTGAACATTGGAAGAATAGAGACGGCACACAAACTGTTTGACAAAATTTCTCAAAAAATGTGGTCTCATAGACTGCGACGATTTCAGGATATGCAAAAAATGGATTTGTTGACAAGGCATTAAAAAATTTCAAGCAAATGCAATTGTCTGCTGTAAATCCAAATCCCACAACCTTTGGAAGTGTCCTCCCTGCCTGTACCAAAATGGGTGCTTTCGAACAGGGGATAGACATCTAGCAAAGTATAATGGAATTTTTGTCAGATGTGGTAGTCACAAGTACCCTAGTAAATCGGTATGCAAATCATGGTATCATAGACAAGGTGTGTGAGCAGAAGTCCAAGATCATGTAGTAGAAATCAAACACAAATGCAATGTATTGAAAACAAACTAAATTGGTTTCCAACCAAACTAGTATAAATAGGTGAAGCTTGAGGAACAAGTCTCCATGAGAATAGGAAAGGTGGCGAAATAGGAACCAAGAGAATAGCTCAAGGTTTAACCTCCCTTCAAAATAGCAGCGATGTGTCGAAGATGGATCAAAACATCAACTAATGACTCAACAAGAGGACTTAGTCTTTCCAAATGTAAGGAAAACCACTAACTATGATTAAGTTAGGTATAACTCGTATGAGTATATACACCAACACCCCCCCTTAAGCATAGCTTAGGTGGGTTTATGAAATATCAGTCTCGGCTATGCGCTATTTTAGGTACTCATTTACAAAACATCCCTCATAAAATGGAGAAAGAAAGAAAACCCAATGGGAAAAAAACTTTCCTCCTAAAGAGAGAAAACAAAGAGAGGACATTAGATGGCCCCTCTAGATGATGATGATGCTGATGTAGTCCACACACCAAGAAGAGCTTGTAGATGGATGAACTTGCTTTCTGTAAAGGGTTTGGTGAAGATGTCGGTGACTTGTTTTGATGACTAGTAGAATACTAAGTTGATTATTTGATCATGAATGAGCTCACAAATATAATGCATATGAATCTCAATATGTTTGATTTGTTGATGTTAAATCAGATTCTTGCATATTTGGATTGTACTCTAGTTATCACAATAGATAATTGTAGGTCTTCTGAGAGGAATGCCAAATTCAAAAACTATACCTTGAAGCCATATGGCCTCAGTAGCTGAGTTAATAGCACCTAGGAATTCTACCTCTGTAGAAGATATAGCAATAGCATTTTTTCTTCTTGCTAGACCAACTAGTAGGACCTGAACCAAGTGAAAAGTTGTACCCACAAGTAGACTTGTGATTTTCTATATCACTAGCCCAATCTAAATATGTGAATCCAACCAAATCAATTGTGGAAGCAACTTTGTAATGTATCCCAAATGCAATTTTACCATGAAGGTAACTAAGAATCCTCTTAGCTTCTTTCCAATGCAACTCATGAGGTTCCTACATAAATCTGGAAACTAATCCAACTGCATATGCAATGGCAGGCCTGGTGTGTGTTCAGTAAATGAGGTTGGCTACTAGTTGTCTATACAATGTTGCATCAACTAATGGAGTAGGACTAGATGTCACAAGCTTAAGACTAGATAAGAAGGGAGTTGGAGATGGTTTACAATTAGACATGTGAAAACATTCAAGTAAACTGAGAGTATACTTAGGTTGAGCAAGAACTATCCTTGAATCTGATTGAGATATCTCAATACCAATAAAGTAATGCAGTAACACTAAGTCTGTCATGTCAAACCTTTCTTGAAGTACTGATCTTACTGCTACAATAGAAGAGGAAGCACACCTAGTGATTAAAAGGTCATCAACATAAAGTACTAGCATTAACAATGAATCATCATGCTACAGAAGATACACATTAGGATCCGAATTACATTGAGTGAATCTTGAAGATAGAAGGTAGGTGTAAATTCAAATCGAACTTATAATCTCTGATTTGGATATTTTCTGAAAGTTGTATCTTTATATTGCAGAGTTTAATTTATTACTGTCTTTTGTTTTCCCAGATGCAATTTCTACTTCTCATACACTTTCAATTTTTGTGTCGATGCATAGTATTGTTGGGCAAAGACATTGATACATATATATGTTAGTGACTGTAGCAGTCACATTTGTGATAGACGTGACTCCTCAAGGAGTCATGCCTATCGCAGGTGTGACTTCGTCACCATGTCTAATGAAGTCAGTTTCACCAATGTTAACAATTACTAATCATTGTTTAGAATGTAGACTCTGTTTATACTTTTTAATGTATCATTCGATCATGCTATTGGTAGTTATTTTAACACACCTTATATATTAAGTATGAATATATAAGTAATATTTAATATTACTTATATATTCATACTTAATATGATCATAATAAATACGTTATCTGATCGGAACTACAAACAACTCAACACTCCCTCTTAGCTCGGGAAGATAACAATATCACAATAATCTTTGTGAATATCAATTATCTGATCTGTAATGAATTACTCAAAGTAATTTAATAACACATAACTCATGATATATAGTATCACCTATCTCGTGATACCTAGCATCACCTACCTCGTGATACTAAAGGATATACTATACTCAAGAACATTACATTCTCCTTATATATCCCAATTATGGTATGTGCACTGACATTAAGTCACATAATGTCTACCATAACTTAATCATGATAACTCCATGATTCATACCAATATCAAGTCACATGATATCAGTCTAATGAATATTATAAGATCGTCACCTTATAATGTTAGGTACAAGTGTAGATTATCCAAAAGATCGTCACCTTTTAGAAATAAACACAAAATGGGTAGGCCCATAATGTCATAGAGTCACACATAGGACACAAGATGTTTACACATTAAACATCTTTAATATATTAGTACAAATCAATTCGAATTTTACATTTTAATCATACCAAGATTTTTCCTGAAGTATTCAACTTTCACCTTGAGGAATGGTTTGGTAAAAATATCTACAGTTTGATCTCCTATACTGATATACTCCAACTGAATCACATTCCTTTCCACCATATCACACACATAGTGATGAGGAATCTTAATATGTTTAGATCTATCATGGAATACTGGATTCACAGATAGCTTAATACAGCTTGGATTGTCACAGTGGATGATAGCTAGTTTCAAAGGTTTACCAAATAATCCCACAAGCAATTTTCTAAGCCATACTGCCTCTCTAGCAGCCATAGAAGCTGCAATATATTCAGCTTCTGTAGAACTCTGAGCAACTAATGACTATTTTCTGCTGATCCACAATATCATTGTTGATCGTAAACTAAAACAACATCTAGAGGTGCTCTTCCGGTCAGTTACACTTCCAGCCCAATCTGAATCTATGAATCCATGTAGATCTAAGTCAACCTTTTCATATTTTAAGCCATAATTTAGAGTACCTTGAAGGTATCTCATTATATGCTTCACAGCCACAAGATGTATCTCCTTGGGCTCACACATAAACTGACTTAAGGCATTTACAACATAGCAGATATTAGGTCTGGTATTGACCAAATACATCAAGGATCCAATTATCTGTCTGTAAAGAGTGGGATCTGCCAATGGAGAATCTGCTGCTACTTCCTTCAATTTATGAAGATTTGTTTCCATGGGGGAAGACATAGGTCTACATTCCATCATACCAAACCTTTTTAATATATCAATTGTGTCCTTCCCTTGTTTTAGAATAATACAGTCTAATTTCTGCCATACTTCCAGTCCAAGGAAGTAGTGTAATAGACCTAAGTCCTTCATGTCAAAATCTGAAGCTAGATCTTTCTTACACTGATCAATAAGGTGATCTTCTTCTGTAATCAATTGATCATCAACATATAATATAAATATTAACATATCACCTTTCCTTTGTTTGAAGTAGAGATTTGGATCTGCATCATTCTTTGAGAAGCCTAATCTCAAGAGGTAACTATCAATTATTTCATACCAGGCTCTAGGGGCCTATTTAAGTCCATATAGAGCTTTCTTTAATTTACATACATGGGATCCTGCATTGTGAATCTCAAATCTTTCAGGTTGCTCTAAGTAAACCTCTTCTTCAATGGTTCCATTTAAGAAAGTAGTATTTACGTCCATTTGATGGACTTTCCACCCTTTGGCTGCTGTAATAGCTAGAACTGCCCTGATTGATGTATATCGAGCAAATGGAGCGAAGGTTTCGTCATAATCAATTCCTTCCTTTTGTGAAAATCCTCTAGCCACAAATCTTGCTTTGTATTTCCCTATACTGCCATCTGCAGCATGTTTGATTTTAAATAGCCATTTTGAAGAAACAACAGATTTCCCTTTTGGTCTAGGTACTATATCCCATACATCATTCTTCAGGATGGATTGATACTCCTCTGTCATGGCATCCTTCCATACTTGGTGCTTAAGAGCTTCTATAGCACTAGAAGGTTCTGATTTAATGGATTCACTCATTAAAGCTACATAACTAGATAATCTCTTAGGTCTTGTGCTTTCCCTTAAAGTCCTTGATGGAGCGGCATAATTTTTAGCTTCTTCCATTGTTTTGATGGCCCAGAGTGGTCTTTTCTTGGGATTTTCTAGTGATGTGATTTGTTCATGGTTTTCATCTTCCTTAAGATACTCCCTCTAAAACTCAGGTGTAGGATCCTCTTCTATGCCTGAGTTGGAAGTTTGAATTTCTGACACAATATAATTTTTGGCTCTTTTGAAAGCCATGTCTTCCTCAAAAATCACATCTCTGCTTGATCAATCTGTCTTTGACTAGGTGTATATATTCTATAATCTTTTGATGCTTCACTATAGCCTACAAAGATGCCTTTTCTCCCAGAAGGTTCCAACTTAGTTCTTTTCTCTTTGGGCACATGAATGTAAACAAGACAACCAAATATCCTTAAATGACTAATGTTTGGTTTTGTGCTAGTGAAAGCTTCTTCAGGAGTTTTGTTATCAATATGAGAGTGAGGACATCTGTTCTGTATATAGATAGTAGTACTAGATGCTTTTGCCCAAAGAGAAGTGTCTATATTATGATCAAGTAGCATAGCCCTAGCACCTTCTACAATGGTTCTATTTTTTCTTTCTGCAACTCCATTTTGTTGAGGATTATAAGGTACAATGAACTCCCTCTTAATCCTAGTGTTTTTACAAAAGTCTTTAAAAATGTCTGAAGTGTATTCACTCCCATTATCTGTTCTTAAGGTTTTGATTTTTCTCCTAGAAGAGTTTTCAGTAACGGATTTGAATTCCTTAAATCTTTTAAGGATTTCTTGTGATTCTTTCCATTTAAGAAAATAGATCCATGTCTTTCTAGAGAAGTCATCAACGAAGATTACATAGTATAGAAATCCACCTAAGGAGGGTACAGACATCGGTCCGCATAAATTTGAGTGGACTAGTTCTAATACTTTATTTGTTTTGTTAGAACTATTTTGAAAGGACCCCTTTGTATTCTTCTATGCCATATTTCATTAGAGTCTGCAATTTCATGAATTAGGGCTAGATTTGGTTCCGTACATAACTCATACAAGTACCCTTGTCTATGACCTATGGTTTTGGCTTTCTTAATAGTAGAATTATTTGGCCATGCCAATACTTTTCTATCCATAAAGGTCACCCTATATCCATTATCTTCAAGTGTAGATATAGAGTCTAGGTTTCTTTTGATGCCTGGGACAAACAATACTCTAGTAAGTTGGATGGAGATACTAGTCTTTAATTTGAGAGTGCATGTGCCAACAAGCTTGACTGGATGCACAGAGTTATCTCCAATTGTTACTTCTTTGTCAGTCTCTTCTACCATGGTGTCTAGTAGTTTCCTGAACCTTGTGATGTGTCTTGATGAACCACTATCTATAACCCAGGTGTTGGATTTATTTGATACTTGGTTTGAAAGTGCAGAGTAGAATATATATTTCTTAGATTCATGCTCCTTTATTTTGGCATAAGATGCTTGTTGTTTGGCTCTATCAAGACATCTGATTGCATAGTGTCCATATTGGTCGCATCTGAAACATTGGATGCGAGAAATGTCTTTCTTGAATAAACCTTTCCTGTGATAATTTTTCCTCTTCTTGAAGTGTTTCTTCTTCTCTTTCTTTTGAGAGTTTGTATTTAGAACATGAAGGTCTTCACCTATATTTTTCTATTTTGACCTTTTCTTTGTCTGTCTAGATTCTTCTTGAAGACAGTCTGATCTTAGGTGGTCAATTTTGGAAATTTAGACCTTGCACTAATGCCTTGAACAAATGTCTCCCAGGAATTTGGGAGACCATCTAGAGCAATAAGTGTTAGTTCCTTTCTTTCAATTTGGTAACCAAGTGTTGATAGTTGATCCCTTAGTGCAGATATTCTCATAAAGTATACATTGATAGATTCTCCTTTGTTCATACTTATATGATTTATTTCTCTCTTTAGGGCTAAGGTTCTGCTAGAGTTATTAATTTCATAATTGTCTTCAAGTGACTTAAACATATGATATGCAGTCTCATCTTTTGTCAGAATCGGCACGATATGATCTCTAACTCCATCAACTATGATTTTCATGGCTTTGTCATTTCCTTCAATCCATGTCGTTCTATCAGGATCATTCTCTGGTTCCGTTTTGTTTTCTCTCACAAATGAATCAACTTTGTTTTCTTTTAGTATCATCATAATTCTAAATTTCCATGATGAGAAGTTATTTCCTCCTTCCAATCTATCTTCGAATCAGATTGATGCTGTCATTTGAGAAATGGGATGTATTAACTCTGAATTTCTCAAGTTTGATTTTCTGCCTAGATTCTACTTAACTTGGCTCTGATACCATGTAAATTCAAATCGAACTTATAATCTCTAATTTGGATTTTTTTGAAAGTTGGATATTTGTATTGCAGAGTTTAATTTATTACTATCTTTTGTTTTCCCAGATGCAATTTCTACTTCTCCAACACTTCCATTTTTTGTGTCGATGCATAGTATTGCTGGGCAAAGACATTGATATATATATGTTAGTGACTGTAGGAGTCACATCTATGATAGACGTGACTCCTCAAGGAGACATGCCTATCACAGGTGTGACTTCGTCATTGTGTCTAATGAAGTTGGTTTCACCGATGTTAACAATTACTAATCACTATTTAGAATGCAAACTATGTTTATACTTTGGTAATGTATCATTCGATCATGCTATTGATAGTTATTTTAATACACCTTATATATTAAGTATGAATATTTAAGTAATATTTAATATTACTTATATATTCATACTTAATATGATCATAATAAATACGTTATTTGATCAAAGCTACAAACAACTCAACAGTAGGTATCCATCTTACCATACCAAGCTCTAGGTGCTTGTTTTAGGCCATAGATAGATTTCCTTAGCATACATAGTAAAGATGAATTGTGAACAAACCCTGGTGGTTGTTCCATGTAGATCTCCTCCTCAATGTCTCCATGAGGAAAGGCACTCTTTACATCCATTTTATGTATTGACCACCCATGTGCTACAGCTATAGCAAGTGTGAGTCCGATTGAAGTCATCTTTGTAACAGGATCAAAGGTCTCTGTGTAGTCAATTCTTGTGACTTGAGAAAAACCTTTTACAACTAACCATGCTTTGTACTTGTCAATTGACCCATCTACTGGATATTTAGTCTGATATATCCATTTACATCGAACTACTTTTCTTCCCTTAGGAAGAGAAGTTAAGTCCCAAGTGTGATTTTTGATTAAGGAATCATATTCCTCATTCATGGAAACATCCCACTCATGTCTGCTTGATACTTCTTTAAATGTCTATGGATCAGACACTGAAGCAAAGAAAGCATGAGATTCCCCCTAAAAGTCTGTCTGATTCTGTCTATTATCTGCAGTAGTTTGTACCTAAGAATCTACTTGTGAGGATCTTGATGTGGGTGAGTTTGGTGAAAATATGTTAACTTCTAATTCAATCCATGAACTTGATGAAGATGAATGCTCTGTATCATCACTATGTGAACTAGAAGAAGAAGAAGAACTGCTTTCTAAACTATAAGATTGTTGCAAATGATTTGATCTGTCAGAGGTATTTTCATGATCTAGAGAATCAATAGTATGTCGAGGAATGTAGACGATAGTCTTTAACACCTCCTAGATATCCAACAAAGATACAAGGTTTGGATTGTGCATCCATTGCCTTGCAATATTCTTTAGGAATGTGGGCCATAGAAGGTGAACCAGAAACTATGAAGTGATCAACTATCGGTTTCCATCCTTTCCAAGCTTCAAAGGGGGTGATTCCTTTTAAGACTTTATGAGGAACTCTATTCTAAATGTAACATGGACAATTGATAGCTTTAGCCCAATAAGATGGTTTTAACCCTTTAGAACGAATCATATAGTTTGCCATCTCCTTTAAAGACCTATTTTTACATTCTGCTACACCATTTTATTGAGGGGTATATGGAACTGTGCATTGCAAATCTATCCCTTCTGCTATACAAAACTGTTCAAAGATATTATTAACATATTCTTTGCCATTATCTGTCTAAAGAATCTTGATGACTTTCCCTGACTATTTTTCGGCCAATGATTTGAAATCTTGAAAAGAATCAAACACTTTTGATTTTTGCCTAAGAAAGTAGACCCATGTAAAACATGAGAAATCATCGATAAATGTGAGAAAATATCTAGCCTTTGTAAAATAAGGATGTGCAAAATCTCCTAAAACATCACTATGAACAAGTTCTAAGACTTGTTTTGCCCTCCAAGTTTCTCTTTTGTCAAACTTTGCTTCAGGATGTTTACCAAGTGCACATCCTTCACATAGTCCTTTAGAAAACTTGATTTTTGGTAATCCATTAACCATTTTTTGTTGCCATAGTTTTTCGAGATAATGGTAGTTAAGGTGACCAAAATGTTCATGCCATAATTTACTAACTTCATCTGAATGAGTTAGTAGTTCTTTTGGAGAAATATTTGTAGCAAAACTTGAGAAGGTATACAATATGGATTGATGATTGGCTTCCCCTATAGCAATTAAGTTATTACTTTGTAGTTCTCTTATCTCAACTAAATTGGGAGAGAAATGAACTCTCATACCCTTTCATAAGTGTGTTATTTGATACACTGAAAGGAGATTAGTTGACAGTGAACGTACACTAAAAACTTTTGAAAAAATCCCTCCTTTGATTTCAACGGACCCTCTCCCTTTAACCAATGCTAGGGTATCATCACCTAAGTTGACTGAAGATATTCTAGATGGCTCTAAGGATGTGAATGCAACCTGAGAAGAACCCATATGATGAGTAGCACTAGAATCATTAATCCATGATGAAGATAAAGATGAAGATGACGTAACAACTAGAGCTTTGTCTTTTGATTTTTCTTTGCCCTTTTTATAATCCTTAGTTGATGTAGATGTCTTGATAGAATTAGGTAGCCCAATGATATTCTTTTTGATAATATTTGAGAGACTTTCAATTTGCTTCTTCATGCGTTTATGCTCATCATGTTCTAGTTTTTTACAAAAGGCACATATTATCCTCTCTGTAATGTGCTTACTTTGTTGAGAAGATTTATCCTTTTTGATATCATCAATTTTATCTACTTTGTAACTATCCTTGTCCTTCTTAGTGTTTTTCTTTCCATTTGAAGTTTGTGGCTTGTCATTCCCTACAATTAGAGCCAAAGGCTTCGTAGACTTCAAAGAACCCATCTGAATTAGTTTCTCCCGTTCCCTTGTGAGATCAGAAATGAATTTATCTAGAGTGGGCATTTTCCATGATGCTCCAAAAGCACTTTTAGTAGAATAAAAATTTGATACAAACATAGAAAATTTTAGACCTAATTTGGAAAGTACTGAAAGGATTAATTGATCCTCTTTCTTTTCAATTCCACAATCTTTTAATTGTAACTTTAAAGATTTAAACTTTGTGAAGAAATCTTCTAAAGTTCAGTAATTTTGAGGACTAAGACCTAAGAGTTAATTTTCTAATTCATGACTTCTGAGTTCATTAATTTTTCCAAATAGTTTGTCTAAAGTATCCCACACTTCATTAGGTGTAGTTAATTTTTTGACATGAAACAATAATTCTAGAGATAGATTTAAACACAGAAAGCTAAATGCTTGATCACATTTGTTGAAAAACTTCTTACTCTTTAGATGCATTAGGTTATTTTTCTGTTCCCATAGTTATCCTATATACACCCTTATTTTTTAGCACAAGACCGACTTTAAGCTTCCAATCTTGATAATTGAAAGGTGTTAGTGGAGGATTAGGAATTGTGGACTCCATGATGCCTTTTAGTCATGCAGATAGTAGATGCAGAAAACTTGATAGAGAAACAGAGAAAGTGAAAGTGAGACATGAAAAAGGTAACACTATCACAAAAAATACTTCCCTAAGAAGTGTGCAATATGAACACATAGATTTCCCCCCTTGATTATTTGTAGTTTCCCCCCAGATTGCTCAATTTATTAAAGAAGTGTTTTTGTCCCTCTAAACTAACTTCCACTGGCACTTTATAATCATAGTGTGTTGATAGGCTAGAATGCTAGAGGACGAAAAAAAGGCACTTTTGCCTTTTGAACGACTCGATTACGAGATCATATGCAAAAGTTATAGCCTTTACAATTTTTGCATATGCAAAAAAATACACCTTCAAAAAAAAATTTCAATGTGCCTGAAAATAAAATTTTTAGCAAACTAATATATGGAGAAAAAATAAGCCCCCTATGGTAGAGAGTGACCAAGGGCTAAAAAACCATATGACCAAGGGCTTATTATTAAAAAATTTGTGCCCCCCACTTTCTATTTTGCCTCTTTGCGTATGTCACCCCCCCACCCAGTTTCTTAGGTCAGAAAAAGTGACAAAAAATACAATGAATAGTGCTTTTAATGCTCTTCAAATCCCATGGATCGCCTACAAATTTGGCCTATGGTCCACCTTTTGGCGTGGGTTCTGAGAGGATGCCATCGACTAAGGAAATGTGGCAAAAATGCCACAAAAAAGGTGGCAACATGGCATTGAGTGCCACGGAATGGGGTAAAAAGCTAAATGAGAGGGTTGGGCCTCTTGAAGGCGCTAATCTATGTAGCTACAGGGGCGATTTTGGCCTCCTTCGATGAGGCGTGATAAGAACAGGGTTCATCCTCTATGTGAGGCATGCCACCAAATAAAAAATAGCCTCTGTGTGAGGCACGAATACCACAAAAAAATGCCTATGTTGAGCGTTTTTCGGCTATGATTCGACCTCACTGGGGTGAGAGTCGATGAGCTCTCACAATGAGGATTATGACCTGCAAAAAAAACCCCATTTCAAATGTGCTTTGAAACAAAATTTTACCTACTTGATATGTAGTGATAGAAAGCTGGATTGAGCCTAGCATGGAAGAGAAGTTGTAAAGATTCACCAATAGAGTTATGTAATCAACGAGCAAATGATTTGATACTATTCCACTGGCTCTGATACCATGTGTGAGCATAAGTCCAAGATCATGGACCAGAAATCAAACATGAATGCAATGAATTGAAAATGAACTAAATTAGTTTACAACTAAACCAGTATAAATAGGTGAAGCTTGAGGAACAAGTCTCCACGAGAATAGGAAATGTGACGAAATAGGAACCAAGAGAATAGCTCAAGTTTTAACCTCCCTTCAAAATAGCAATGATGTGTCAAAGATGGATCGACACATCAACTAATGACTCAACAAGAGCACTTAGTCTTTCGACATGTGAGGAAAACCACTAACTATGATTAAGTTAGGTATAACTCATATGAGTTTATACACCAACACAATGTATGAGAACTGTTTCATAAAATGCCTAAATGAAGTATGGTCTCATGGACTACAAATGATCATAGGATATGTACCAAAAAATGGATTTATTTGAAAGGCTATAGAAACTTTCAAGAAAATGCAATGGTAGGTGTAAAGTCAAATTCCACAACCTTTACTAGTATTCTTCCTGTAGAGCCAAAAATGGGAGCTTTCGAATAGGGTATGGATGTCCCTCAAGCAAAATGGAAGGTGAATATTTGTTTGATGTAGTAGTTACAAGTGTCCTAGTAGACGTATAAGTAAAATGTGGCATTAAAATGCCAAACAAAATCTGATCTATTACAGAAGCAAAAGAAATGTTGTAGTAGGGTGTTTTTTTATATTTCTTTCTTTCTTTCCTTTCAGAATAATGCTGCAAAAATAGATATGGAAAAATGAATTGCAATAGCTTACAAATGAAAAATGAAAATGCAAATAGAGTATATTTTGTCTAAGGGTAAAAGAAAGGATGCAGCATGTTCACCAAACTTCCATAAATGCTCCCCAAAATAGGCCTTTGTTTGAAGAATAGATTGCAACTAATGGGATCATTGACTCTCAACCCACCAACAAGAATTAAAAATGCAAATTTGCTCCCATTCTAAACACAATAACACAAACTTTGGTTTGATGATATAAGGATTCTCCATTTGAATAAGCCTCCCCAGTTCCCTTTTATACTGCCCCTTTCTTATGAATTTGGTCCTCCAGGTCTACATTTCCCCCCTTCTCTCTACATAATAAATCTCCCTTTTGTATTTGGTGGCAAAGCTAACAACTGTGCCTTTTTTTTCCCCTAAGCTCACCTGCAGTGTACCCATTTGTAGAGAGACAATGAAGGCTATTGTACTTTGCCGAGCGAAGAAAAGGCTTGGAAGCTCTAGGCGAAACACAAAATCAATTGCCTACTTCTCGATACCTACATTTTTTTCTCCCTCTTTTCTCTGACTTTCCTCTTATCTCCCCACCTATCTGTCTTCACGTGCAAGGAAAAAGGACCACTCTTAACATCAGACTTCACACTTTCCTTACCTACTAGGAGCGCTCAGTCAATGGAAAAGACTAAAAGCATTAAATTGTATTTAATTTTCTGGCAAGAATTTCTTGCTTGGACCTCACGCCACTCCTTCATTGCATTATTACAAATCTTCCCCTATAGATTTGGTATGTATAATGCACCACACTCTAGTTATTGCTATTATTTTTTTTTTGTTTTAATTGTTCAGGTGTTGACATTTGAAGCTAACTATACACCTAGTTCGTATAATTTAGAAGTGTATATTGGTACAAATTATACATTTGTTTGGTTGAATTAAATCTATATTCTTAGTAAGGTCTCCCTAGTTTAATTATAGTAGTCACAACAGCTTCCACTGCCATTAAGTACTCACTATTTGTGGACAATAGTATTGCATGCAAAGTATTAAAAAAAATGGTATTATTATTATATTACTGGACAAATTTGCAAACTATCCATTATCATAGATAAATTATTAATTCCTTTGAAATGATGCTGTGACATATTTAATGTATTCATTCTAATCATCAAAGAATCATTCGAAATCCTCTCATTTGAGAGCATTACAAGACCACAAATCAATCATTTTGCTAGACGTTCCATCTTTATAAATAATTTTTATGGTTGACCTAACACAACTTATCTCCTTGTGTTGTAATGATAGCCCTTCTAAGGTAATTATTAAATACCACCAACCCTTAGATACCAAGAAACAGTAGAGCAAATGTAGGCTTAAAAGCAAAACAATATAGTTTTAAATTATGCAAGATTGATGTCATGTCCCCATTTCTGGAGTGATCACCCCACAGAGAATGGAGTTAGCCTATCCTCATTCCTGTAGGATAGTTTGTCAACTCAAGAGAAGATTTTGGTGAAGGTGGCAGATGAATTAATGCACTTTGCATTAGTTATTAAAAATGAAGACAATTAAATAATAATAATTTATTATTATTATTATTATTATTTAATTAGAGCACCAATGGAGAAAATAAATTAAATAATATTGTTTAATGTCAGCAAAAAAATAAATAATTGGAGTGCCTAATTTGGTGTTGAAAATAAAATATTTAAAAAAATAAAATAGGTCTTGCCTATTGAACAACCACATTGGAGTTTGTGCAAAAACAATAAAATAATTGAAATGAAAGGTGACACTCATCTTGGAGTTTGAAATAATAAAATACTGGCTCCTTGTTTGTGGTGCTCATACATTAGAAAATGAAATTCAAATAGAACCTTGCATTGGATAAAGCGTCACCATTGGAGGAATCAACTTGGAGGGACATTTGAAAATATAAATCTTTAATTGGAATTGGTATAAGAGAAGGTTTGGTGTCTCAAATTCGACATCTCAATTATCATGAACTTTTGCATGCTTGACGTTTTGCTTGTCATTCATTATCTGGTGAAATTAGACAAAAACCCATTGTCATCATTGGAGCAGATTCATCTAGGATTCACATCTACACTTCAACAAATCTTGTGAGCTTCATAGTTTCATCAATCGATATTGGGTCAGAGACATGTTACCAATTTCTCACCTACAACTCAAATTGGTGGAGCTACTACTTTTTTTCATTTTAAGGTGAAATATTTCAATTTGTTTATGTTTTGCTTAAGCCTTCATACATATTGAATTTTATGAGAAAAGTTCAGTTGTTTTAGTACAATGTGTTTCATGAAGGAAAGTATTTAGTTTGCAGTTCAGTTGTTAACAAAAGAGAGACTACCAATTCATCATTCATTGCATTGCAGAGTATTCATCAGTTAAAGGAATTGTTTCAATTCATTACAGTGATCATTCAATTTTACAATATATACAAATGAAATAAACATTGCATTGAAGGAAAAACATGAGAGATCAAATGTCCCACACAAGCCATGGGAATAGCTAAACTAGTACAAACATAGATAATACACTATACATTTGAAGATAAGAAGGGAAAAAGCATATCCATCATTGCCTGTTTAGGGGTCTTGGTTGATCTTCATTGCAGCTGGCTCGTCCTCACTCTTGATCTCTGAATGAACCTATGCCATGACAAGAAAGAATGTTAGAGCTCTAGATATGGTTTCCTTTGTGCCTATTAACAGAGACATAATTCATTGCCTATGATGCACTAAATCAGACATCAAATCATCCATATGCAAGAGAGACTAAAAATGTTCAACAATCATTAAGCTTCACTATTTTAAACTAACATGTTTGTTTCCTATGTAGGTATAGAGGAAGTTATGTTGTTGTTTGTAGACATTTCAGCATGTGGTTTTAAGTGGGCTCCCATAGGGGTAGAGCTCAACATGTTGCCCCTGAATCTCAAGGGGAATGATAAAGGGATACTTATTTCTGTTATGAAAAAAGGAACACTTCAACTAAATGAATAAGAGTGCATGGACTTTGAAGTCATTGTCCTTCCATGATCATCAGATCAAAGAATGATGTGATAACCATACAAGTGCAGTGAGTAACTTGTGCAAGGAAGATCAATGAAGTATGAAATTGAGTACAGTACACAATGAGATGAGTATTTTTTCTCTTTGTTGTTTTCAAGTATCAAGTTATTGATCAAATGCATGAGAGAGCCAATAAAGATCATTCAGAGTATATACAACTGTAGTGATTATGTCAAGAGAATTCAATCATGAACTACATCACCTTGATACATAGTGCTTACATTATATGAGCAACAACAATTATGAAAAATGAATTTCCTTATCATATATTAGTAATCAAACTGGTAAGAAAGAGCAATGGATAGCCATACAACAACTGAGATCTACTATAGGATAACAAGACTAATGCCATGAAGGCACAGTTGCAAGTTACACTCAGAAGTATCCATGTTATATAGAAAGAAAAGAGGTCATTATCATACCAATGTGGCCTGTATTTGAGGAAACTGCAACAGCAAGTGATATATGCCATGTTACAACTTGAATATGATCAATGCTAGTGTATAGATCATCAAATGGAGCACAAAGGTATAACTGTATGAGTTAAGACATCATAAGGCACTTTATCATTGTAAATGAATGGATTCAATGTTGCATATTCATCTAAAGGTAGTTACATTTGATATAAAGGCAAGAAAAACATACACAAATGCAGGATTGTGTGAGTTGAAGCAACCAAACATATATTTTCATCTGTAGTTGTTGCAAAAAGAGGAACAACATGTATGTTATCACTACAGGAAGTACCAAAAGAAACAATAGTAAGTATTTATCATTTATCAGGCAATGCGGCATCTATTTTTACCAGTTGATTTTGTAAGAACAAGTTCCTATGATGGCAAGAGTTTCACAAGTGGGATATATATACAGGAGGTGCAAAAGTAATTAGGCATAAATATTATTATTACAAAGTCCAAATAGGGCAACAAGGAAATGAGCCATTACCTTTTCTCATGATTGTTTTCATAAAATAATGCTTTACAGCTAGTAAGATAAATGAAGGAAAAGAAAAAACATCACGTGACTATAGATACTAGAGGAAGCTTTAACTTTCACTTTTCGAGAAAATAAAAGAGCATACGAGTTTTATATTTTGCATTTTCAATAAATGGATCAAGTTTTACTCACACAAAAGGAAAGGATACAAGAAATATCATGTATATTATATGAGTCCTCATAGATACAACTATGATGTATCTTTTTGTTCACAAAAGCTAAAACCCATATCATATTTGTAATGCATTGAAATTTCCTATCTTCTACACATAGAAGCAGTCTATTGGAGGAAGCTAGCAATTAGATAACCAAGTAAACTAACTGAAGTGATAGAGAGAGTGTCTTCAAGCAAAGCTACGTGAGAAAATGGTGTAGGAAAGAACATAGTTTACTAAGGTTGATGTGCAGGTTATAGAAGTGGAGTTTGTAATTATTATTAATGGTATTGGAAAGCCAAGGGAACTTTTGGAGGATCCTCCAAGGTAGAAAGATAAAAGAAATGTTGAGCCAAAGACCTATGGTTAGAAATGTGAAGTACGTAGCCAAAGCATGTAGCTTTGAAAACTCATATCAAAAGTATAGAGAAATAAATATAGAGAAAGATTTGTCTTTTTCATTTTCAGGGACAAAATAACAATACAACTTTACTGAGTTAAACCCACTTCATGCTCTTATCATACCCTTGTCACGTTTCGTATATAAAATTGTAGATAAAGAATGATTTGACCTTATGTGAAAGAAAAATGCTCAGAGTTGCAAGTTTGGTCGTGTCCCTTAAAAGGTCAGAATAACACAAGAAAGCTACAACGAATGGGGGGATGCCTAAAATAAATGAATAATACCTATCATTTTATGTAAAAGTCTTGCATTGAAACCATAGTCAAGAGCTCGAGCCAGATTAACTATTCATGGTGCCTTAGAATAGAGAAAAATGTTGACAAAAGGGAGCAAAAAGAGAACAAAAATGCATCAGAAACCTCTTAAGGCCGTGGGCAGAGAGCTAGAGAACTAGTAAAAAAATGAAGAAAATAGTTTGATATGTGACAGAGAGAGTCTCACCTTGTTTTTCCTATTGGAAATATTCATAAAACATGCTCACAGACAAAGAAATTGAAGTGTTTTGCTCTAAACCCTAGTTTCCATGGTAGCATAGGCAAAGCCTCATTTCCATCAAAATGAAAATGCAAATGATGCGAAAAGTTAGGGCTTCAAAGAGTTTCGTGTGTTAGGGTTTTTTCATTTAGCCCTAATTTGAATGTGATTTTTATCACATTGAATTACATTTTCCTCTCCTTAGTAATACCCATCGTGGTATTATAATTCACCTTGTCTTTACCTAGTCTTCATAACTTAGAGCATCACATGCCTTAGGTCCCTTTGTGCATATTCATTGCCTAGGCATTGTACCTTATAGACTATTACTTTCTTTGAAGATAAACTTGTATGTCCATATGCCCTTATATATATTTTGCAGATCATTTGGAGGATAAGCTTTATAGGCTTTTTATTTTTGCAAAACTATACAATATGCCTTCATAATTTTATGATTTTTATAGAAAATCAAAATCCTTGTAAATAGTTTTTCTTTTTGGCAAAGAATCAAATCAGGATCAAATCGGGGAAAAGGACAGAACTGCAAATTCATTGTAAAACATTATTAAAGCAATGCTTTTATAAATTTCTTTAACAATTCATATTTTTATGCAGTTAAAGAAAAGTGAATCCAGACTAAATCTTGCTTTTCTAGATTTATTTTCTTTGGGCAAAATTGAGAAGATATGGACAAAATAGAGCCTTTATGAAGCAGATAAAGCCTAATTTTTGGTATTTTTTGGTGGGACCACTTTGGATGGCTTTTTGGCAGTTTCTTTCTTCAGTTTGGAGGCAATTTGGTGACAATTATCAGGGCTTTTTTATGGATTTAGAGAATGATTTGGAGGCAAAGCATTTAGATTGTTTTTTGGGGTAGTTTTCTTTTTCCATCTTGGGAAAATTAGAGGATATATTGGAGAAAAACTTAGTTTTTCTCAATTAGGGGTTTTGATTACAGTTTCTTTCTCTTTGGCTCACTTGCAAAGAGCTTGTAAACATTCCTTGTACTCAGATATTTAGTTTCTACTCCTTTTAGTTTTAATAAAACAACAACATTCCCCTCTTTCACATTTTGTCTTGTGTTTACAGTATTGGTTTAATATTTCATTGTGATCATAGAACTAGGTCCTTTGTTATGTTATATTGTTGTAAGTCTATGTACAGAAAGTTTCATGTAATGCAGGTTGCATGTTATGTTTAGTTTTGTTAGTGGGTTGAAGTTGTGATAAAACCTTTGTTTGTCCTTCATGCAAGCCTCTAATTTTCAAACTTTCATACAAATCACTGATGTATTGCATTGTTTCAGTGAGATTGTGAGATTTAATGTTCTTGAGAGCTGATTGTGAGTCAAGATAAAATTATGGTAACATATCCTTAGGTTTTAGAATTTAATTTTTAGTTATCTTCTTATTGTTTTCCTCACAAAGACTTTTAGATTAGGTGATTTACCAGGGGAACGAGCTTGCTCTAGAGGTTCACTCCAAATATTAGGTAACCCACAGGCCTAGGAGTGTTCCCATGTGTCAATAGATAGCTAAGTTAATAGCTTAGTCTGGGTGCATATCTGATTGATAACAGTTTTTGCCACCCCTAGGGGACCATTTGGGCTCTTTCAGTCCAAATTTTGATCATTTATCACTGATATTTGGTGTGTGAATAATCTCAGCCTTTGGAGGTAGAAAATCAAACACATCTGGTGACTCTGAATCAATATCTACTAGTTTTTATAGATCAAGTGCTAGTATGTTTCAAACAATTAAGTTTTATTCTTATTTCTAGCTCTTCATATGAGTAAAAATGTTGAATTTTCATAGTCAGTATGAATATCCACCACCATAGTATGAAAATGCCACTTATCCATCTCCATATTAGCTGTATCAGGCCAATTATGTTGTTGTTTCTAATTCCATGGCTTTTCAAAACTAACATGCCCAATATAATTTCCACCCACCCACCCTTGCTCAGCCTCCTTACCAGTCATACACAAGTAGCCATAATGTTTGTTTTAGTCCAAATACTCAGGATGCTTACTGCATACCCATTCCCACCCAATCTTCCAGTCAGCCTCAAAATTCTGAAATTATGGAGCTTAAAGACATTCTATTAGACTATAATAAGCAGATGGATGAGATTAAGAGGCAACATGAGGAGATTACAAGCATAAAGAGTATGTTATTTGATTTCATGCATGACTTCACAAAATAGGTAGAGGAGATTAAGTGGTAGCACGAGTATAACTTACAGTAGGAAGAGTGGGCTTGCTCATGTCATCAGTATCATCAAGAAGGGGAATTTCGAGGAAGGCAATATGAAGAGTGTAATTTGCAGAAATAGGAGTTAGATCACCAAGATTATCTCTGACAGCAAGAGTAGCAACCCTGTGAGACCTTTAGTTCTGACTAGGGGTTGGAGACATGAAGGAGATAGTTTGTAGAGAATCTTGAGAGGGAGGTAGCTACACAAACAAAGCTTTTTCTTGCTCAAGCCCAAATAGCTCTGGTCATTCCAGAACATCCTACCCAAGATGAGGTGCATAAGTATAAAGTTCCAAGTTTTAGGTAGAATGAAGTCATTGATTCTTGAAGCCAGCCTCTTAAGATTAAAATACCCAGTTTCAGAAGCCTTCATCCCTTGAAAGTTGAGGAAAATAATCATGTTCATCCTAGTATAGTTGCAAATCAGTCCATTAAGAAACATTTTTTCTCGCAAGAAATCCAAGAAGCTCACCATGTTTCCCCACCTAAGGAATCTAATGATGAATCTTTTGATCAAAATACCTTACTCTTCATCGAGGAGCTTAGCAAGGTAAATCCACTGCATTTAGCTTTGGAAGTTTACTATTTGCAGCAGTAGAAGATTGAACAAGAAAAGGCCTCTCTTGACAAATTTTTCAATGATTTCACTAATGGGCTTCCTTGTTTTGTGGAAGATGATAATTTTTTTTAGAAGATCCACTAGTGCAACAGAATGTAGAGAAAGAGGTTGCTACTATTTGTGCTGCATCCCTAGCTAATTTTGAGCATAATGCATGTGTAGAGGAAATGATTCAGGCTTGACACTAAATCCTTTGCATTTTGATTCCTTTGAAAAATTTTCTAATGTTTTTTTATAAGATGAATGAAAGTAGGATACAGAGATTGGAAGGCGAAAGTCTTCAATTGCAAAGACAAATTGCCTAGATTCTGATGGAGAATGAAGCAAATAAAGATGAGGATTCATTTTCTTTATTTGATCAGTTGTCTACTTTTGTTGGTGATGATGAAGACATCATGTAGGTACCCAACTTACCAGCTGATTTGGGGTAGTGAAAAGAGATTGCAAAATGATGTATTGTTGTTTTGTAAAGGCAAGGATGAGATTAAGGCCTCAATTCAGCAAAGAGACAGTTTTGTTTTCAAATCTAGCATGCTTGTTTCACATGAAGATCCTGACCACTAGGCTGAGCACAAAGTTAAATCAGATCAGATTGTCCATAATGATGAGGCATCTAGTTTGTTCTCAGAGCTGCCATTGTACTACAATGAAGAAGCTAATGATAATGAGACTAAGGTAGCTTGCCTTGAAGAGAAATCAAGTGTACTAACTAAAGATGATCAAGCTTTTCAAGACAACCTTATGCTTGATTGTTAAGATCCCAACTGTTTAGCTTCTAGAGAGCTTGCCACTCTGCTAAATTCTTGTAGTGACCAAATGCCTAGTTCTGAGTAGTAAAATGATGAAAGTGACATTGTTGGAATACTGATCCATGAGAAAACATATGAGAACAACTTGGTTGTGGAGGAACATGAGATTGAAGGCATGATTCAACCAAAGCAAGAAGTAGTTGTGTTTGAGGAGCTAGTTGACAAGAGTATAAATAGGAAGCACAGTTCCAATTTTGTCTTAACGACAAGATGTCCAATTAGATACCTTGCTAAAATGGAGGCCAACAAGAAGATTCCTATCATGATTCAGCCAAAACATGAAAGTGCAGTTGAAGAAGAATAGATTCAAGTCACTTTGCCACCTCAGGGTAGTAGTGTTTATATCCCATCTGAAGAGGTTAGTGAGTTTTTCTATGGTCTTCAAGATGTAGTGCAACTATTTCATAGTCTTTCAACCATTGTTCTTTTCAAGTAGCTATCCAAAATCATGTAAAACAAAGAATATTCTGTAGAAAGGCATCTATTTCACCCAATCAGTGAATGGGTTTGTTTGACCAGCTTCTTTGGTTGGTTAGATTATGTTAGAGTTAGTGTTTTTAGTCAATAAGTGCCTCATGCACATTCCTTTCAGTTATTTTTCTTTTCCCTAATTGTTGTTGCACTTTTTTTTTGGCCATCAGGGCCTTTTAGTTTGCTTTTAGTTTGGTTTGATTTTGTTATTTGCTATTGTTTAGAGTAGGGTGAAGTGCTGAGTTTTAGTTTTTTGAGCTTGAGATGAGCAAAGTATGACTCCATGCCCAATGGATAGTTAAGGCAACTGGTCATGATACTTAGCAGACAAGCATGTAGCAGAAGTCACCAAAAATGTTACCAATTTCTCACCTACAGCTTAAATTGGCAGAGCTGGTACATTTGTTCATTTTAAGGTGAAAGATTTCTGTTTGTTTTTGCTTTGCTTCAGCCTTTGCACATATTGAATTTTATGAGAAAAGTTCAAGTGTTTTAGTACAATGTGTTTCATGAAGGATAGTATTCAGTTTGCAGTTTAGTTGTTAACAGAAAAGAGACAACTAGTTCATCATTCATTGCATTGCAAAGTATTCATCAGTTAAAGGAGTTGTTTCATTTCATTACAATGATCATTCAATTTTATAATATATACAAATGGAATAAACATTGCATTGAATGAAAAATATGACAGATCAAATGTCCCACATAAGCCGTGGGAATAGATAAACTAGTACAAACATAGAAAATACACTATGCATCTGAAGATAAGAAGGGAAAAAGCATATCCATCATTGTCTATTTAGGAATCTTGGTTGATCTTCATTGTAGTCGGCTCCTCCTCACTCCTGATCTCTTAAATAACATGTGTCATGAAAAGAAAGAATTTTAGAGCTCCAGATATGGTTTCCTGTGTGCCTATCAACAAAGACATAATTCATTGCATATGATGCACTGAGTCAAACATCAAATCAACCATATGTAAGAGAGACTAAAAATGAAATAATCATTGAGCTTCACTATTTTAAACTAACATGTTTGTTTCCATTGTAGGTATAGAGGAAGTTGTGTTGCTATTTGTAGACATTTTAGCATGTGGTTTAAAGTGGGCTCTCACAAGGGTAGAACTCAGCATGCTACCCTTGAATCTCAAGGGGAATGATAAAGGGATACTTATTCATGTTATGCAAAAAGGAACACTTCAAGTAAATGAATAAGAGTGAATGGAATTTGAAGTCATTGTCCTTCCATGATCATCAGCTCAAGGAATGAGATGATAACCATACAAGTCCAATGAGTAACTTGTCTAAGGCAGATCAATGAAGTATGAAACTAAGTATAGTACACAATGAGATAGGTATTTTTTCTCTTTGTTGTTTTGAAGTATGAAGTTATTGATCAAATGCATGAGACAGCTAATAAAGATCATTCAGAGTATATACAACTACAGTGATGATGTCAAGAGAATTCAATCATGAACTACATCACCTTGATACATAGTACTTCAATTATATGAGCAATAGAAAATGTGAAGAATGAATGTCCTTATCATATATTGGTAATCAAATTGATAAGTAAGAGAAATGGACAGCCATACAATAGCTAAGATCAACTGTAGGATAACCAGACTAATGCCATGAAGGCACAGTTGCAAGTTACACCTAGAAGTATTCATGATATACAGAAACAAAAGAGGCCATTATCATTCCAATGTGGTCTGTATTTGAGAAAACTGCAATAGCAAGTGATATATGCCATGTTACAGTTTGAATATGATCAATGCTAGTGTATAGATCATCAAATGGAGCACAAAGGTATAACTATATGAGTTAAGACATCAGAAGCCACTTTATCATTGTAAGGGAATGGATTCAATGTTGCATATTCATCTAAAGGTACTTACATTTGATATAAAGGCAAGGAAACATACACAAATGCGAGACTGTGTGAGTTGAAGTAGCCAAACATATATTTTCATTTGTAGTTGTTGCAGAAATAGGAACAACATATATGTTATCACTACAGGAAGTACGAAAAGAGACAACAGTAAGTATTTATCATTTATTAGGCAATGTGGCAGCCATTTTTACCAGTTCATTTTGTAAGAACAAGTTCTTGTGATGGCAAGAGTTTCACAAGCGGGGTATATATACAGGAGGTGCAGAAGCAAATAGGCATGAATATTATTATTACAAAGTCCAAATAGGGCAGCAAGGGAATGAGCCATTACCTTTTCTCATGGCTGTTTTAATAAAATAATGCTTTATAGCCATTAAGATAAATGAAGGAATAGCAAAAACATCATGTGACTATAGATACCAGAAGAAGCTTTAACTTTTACTTTTCCAAAAAATGAAAGAGCATACGAGTTTTATCTTTTGCATTTTCAATAAATGGATCAAGTTTTCCTCACACAAAAGGGAAGTATACAAGAAATATCATGTATATTATATGAGTCCTCATAGCTACAACCTACATATAGAAGCAGTCTACTGGAGGAAGCTGGCAATTACATAACCAAGTAAACCAACTGAAGTGATAGAGAGAGTGTCTTCAAGCAAAGCTACGTGAGAAAATGGTGTAGGAAAGAACACAGTCTACTAAGGTTGATGTGCAGGTTATAGAAGTGGAGTTTGTAATTATTATTAATGGTATTGGAAAGCTACGACAACTTTTGGAGGATCCTCCAAGGCAGAAAGATAAAAGAAATGTTTAGCGAAAGATCTACGGTTATAAATGTGAAATACATAGCCAAAGAATGCAGCTGTCAAAACTCATATCAAAAGTATAGAGAAATAGATATAGAGAAAGATTTGTCTGCTTCATTTTCAAGGAGAAGAGAACAATAAAACTTTACTAAGTTAAACCCACTTTGTGCTCTTATCATACCCTTGTCACGTTTTGTATATCAAGTCAAAAATAAAGAATTATTTGAGCTTATGTGAAATAAAAATGCTCAGAGTTGCAAGTTTGGCTTTGGCCCTCAAAGGTTAGAATAACACAAGAAAGCTACAATGAATGGGGGGATGCCCGAAATAAATGAATAATACCTATCATTTTCTGTAAAAGTATTGCATTGAAACCATAGTCAAGAGGTCGAGCCAGATTAACCATTCATGATGCCTTAGAATAGAGAAAAATGTCGACAAAAGGGAGAAAAAAGAGAAAAGAAATGCATCAGAAACCTGTTAAGGCCGCGAGGAAATAGCTAGAGAAACAATAAATAAATGAAGAAAATAGTTTGATATGTTTCACAGAGAGTCTCACCTTGTTTTTCCTATTGGAAATCTTCATAAAACATGCTCACAAACAAAGAAATTGAAGTGTTTTGCTCAAAACCCTAGTTTCCATGGCGATAGAGGTAGAACCTTATTTCCATCAAAATGAAAATGCAAATGACGTGAAAAGTTAGGGCTTCAAAGACTTTTGTGTGTTAGGGTTTTTTCATTTAGCTCTAATTCGAATGTGATTTTTATCACATTGAATTACATTTTCATTGCCTTAGTAATACCCATCATGGTATTACAATTCACCTTGTCTTTGCCTAGTCTTCATAACTTAGAGCATCACATGCCTTAGGCCCCTTTTTGCATATTCATTGCCTAGGCATCGTGCCTTAAAAACTATTAGTATCTTTGAAAATAAACTTGTATGTCCATGTGCCCTTAGATATTTTTTGCAGATCATTTGGAGGATAAGCCTTATAGGCTTTTTATTTTTGCAAAACTATATAATATGCCTTCATAATTTTATGACTTTTATAGAAAATCAAAGCCTTGTAAATAGTATTTTTTTGCAAAGAATCAAATCAGGCTCAAATTGGGGAAAAGGACAAAACTACAAATTGATTGTCAAACATTATTAAAGTAATGCTTTTATAAATTGCTTTAATAATTGTTATTTTTATGCAGTTAAAGTAAAGTGAATCCAGACTAAATCTTGCTTTTCTAGATTTATTTTCTTTGGGCGAAATTGAGAAGATATGGAGAAGATAGAGCCTTTATGAAGCAGATAAAGCCTAATTTTTAGTATTTTTTGGTGGGACCACTTTGGATGGCTTTTTGGCAGTTTCTTTCTTCATTTTGGAGGCAGTTTGGTGATAGTTTTCAAGGCTTTTTTATGGATTCTGAAAATGATTTGGAGGTAGAGCTTTTAGATTGTTTTTTGGGGCAGTTTTATTTTTCCATCTTGGGAAAATTAGAGGATATATTGGAGAAAACCTTAGTTTTTCTCAATCAAGGGTTTTGATTATAGTTTCTTTCTCTTTGGCTCACTTGCAAAGAGCTTGTAAACATTCCTTGTACTTAGATACTCAGTTTCTACTCTTTAGAGTTTCAATAAAATAGTAGTGTTCCCCTCTTTCACATTTTAACTCATTTTTACAGTATTGGTTTAATATTTCATTGTGATCATAGAACTAGGTCCTTTCTTATGTTACATTTCTATAAGTCTTTGTACAAAAAGTTTCATGTAATGTAGGTTGCATGTTATGTTTAGTTTTGTTAGTGGGTTGAAGTTGTGATAAAACTTTTGTTTGTCCTTCATGCAAATCACATATGTATTGCATTGCTTTAGTGAGATTGTGAGATTTAATGTTCTTGAGAGCTAATTGTGAGTTAAGATAAAATTCTGGTAACATATCCTTAGGTTTTAGATTTTAATTTTCAGTTATCTTCTTAACCCTTTCCTCACAAAGTCTTTTAGATTACATGATTTACCAAGGGAACCAGCCCGCTCTAGAGGTTCACTCCAAATTTTAGGCAACCCACAGGCCTAGGAGTGTTCCCATGTGTCAGCAGATAGCTAAGTTAATAGCTTAGTCTAGGTGCATCTATGATTGATAACAATACCTCCTATGTTGATTGATTATCAAAGTTTCATCATAAAGATAGCCATTTTTGAGGAGTGTAATAAGTGGTGATTCATAGTGTTGGAGATAGTGTAGTGTAACTTGGAAGTGCCAAATTGTAGTCTTGAAGATCTTCATCATTGGTCCATAAGTATCGATCATTTATCTTGATTGAGTAAACTGAAGGCCTTGAGGAATCATTTAAATTTGTTGAATTGAAGACATACACCTTGAGACTGTTGACTTTGAGTAGTGCATCATTGTAGATTGCATTCTAGTAGTCTTCGTTGGCATTTGGATTCATCATATACATACCATGACCCATCTAATACATACAATGATTCATCATATAGGCAGCGAAAGCTTGGAGAGGGATCACAATGATAATAAGGAAACAAGCATCAGTTTGACATCCATCTCATCTGCTATTTGATACTTTGAAGACTCTCTTTGTGGCTGATCTAATTTGGATTAGGTTCGCAGCCTTGCAATTGTTGTTCTAACACAACTGGTATGTTATCATTTATATCTATAATTTTGATCTAGTAATAACTGCATGTGCTTGTACTTGGTGGCCATTTGGTCATGATTAGGTTGATGTAATTTGACTATCTAAGGGTCTAATCTAAAATAGTGAGCTCTGAGTTGTGACTCATTCATAATTTTTTATGTAACTTGCATCCTATGCAATTATAATGAATTAGTATACCACTGTAGTTACAAATCTATGGTTGTAATCCAATGCTGAAAGGCTGCCATATCTATTTGTCATAGATTGTATCTCATAGTTCATAGATTTTGTGTCATAGACATTTGAAATTTGAAAAAAGGTTAGATTAACTTTATTTTATAATTGAAAAGAACCAAAATATCACATCAAATCATAGAATGGCACATGACAGTGGTATCAGAGCAAAAGATCCTACCAGCCTATAGGGTATTATTCAATTGACGAAAGTTGTCATCTTCCAATAGCATTTTGTGCATAAGTTTTTGAAGTTATATCCACCTACTCTGGGTTGTGATTTAACTCAATTCTTAATCGAGTGTTATTTTTGAAAAGATTGACCTAGTCAGAGATTAAGGGTTATGCATACACTGACTCCACATGGTCAAACATACAGAAGAAGTCGACAAGAAGTAGAGCACTACCCTTTTGCATAGATGGATAGATATGGAAGAATGTGAATTCCACCAAGGAATAATGAAGATCCATCTTTTTTGGAACAAGAAAGAACAAACAGGAAGTTGGAACAGTTAATGGATTAACAGAATCTCATGATGCAAATGATGACTCAAACTTTGAACAACATGAGAGTGAATGGTACACTAAAACAAGAGCAGGAAGCATGGTAGGTGTGCCACATGAAGGGAGAACACATGTGTCTACAATGGATAGGCCCTTCTAGCCTAAGTTTTGCGTAGTGAAGAGGAAGAGGAAGAGAATTTTGAGAATGAAGAGTAACCAACTTTTGTAGAAGAATTATCTACCATTTATGATGAGTATGATGCCCTACCTGACAATGTCAAAAGAAGGATAAACATCAAATAATTCATGAGTAAAGGAAGGATAGGAAAAGAACAAAAGGAGGACAAAGACCTAAAGGGCCAACTAAACAAAACAAGGAATATCAAGATGCATTGAATAAGATACCCATACCTAATTTTGATGGAAGTGGAAAGATGAGGGCAATAGCTTGGGTTCATAAACTTGATAAATTCCTCACACTTAAAACCACGGATGAATAGAAGGCTATACAATTAGCTACTATGCACCTTGAATGGATAGCATATGATTGGTGGCATCATGGACTTGTTTCACAAAGACACGCAATGACAACTTCCTATGATATGAGCTCACACAAAAGCTTATCACTAGATTTGATAGAAAGGATGTGGAAGTGTACTACAAAGATTTTACATAGTTAAAACAAATGGGTAAAGTAGACTCCATAATTAGTGAGTTCTAGAGGATTGTAGTAATGCTTTCGGATATGACAGAAAAGAAGACAATAATGTTGTTTGTGGAAGGATTGAATGATAAGTTGAAGAGATTGGTGAAGGCTCACAAGCCTAGCACACTTGATGATGATATTGAATTGGCACTTGATCTTGATACCACACCTACATCATTTCATCTACAAAAGAAAGTTTTCAAGGTATCTAGTTCAAATCAAAGAGGGTTTAATCAATTGAAGTATCAACCTCCTAGGATGGATCAAGAAACAAAGAATGAAATGAGGAGGAAGAAGCTTTGTTTTTCTTGCAAGGAGCCATGGGAACTAGGACATTGATGCCTAGGAAAGGGAAAGGTACATCTCATAGAAGTAATTTGTAATGATGAGAGTGAGACTGTAGAAGACAATAACTCAGATGATGTTGTTGATCATGATGAACCGCAATTACAATTAGAGCTTCAGACGAATGTTGAAAATAAAAGACATGTAACCATTGCAACAATTTTAGGAGTACCAAGATATCATGCTTTTCATTTGAAAGGAGTCATCAACAAACAAAGAGTTACTTTCTTGGTTGATAGTGGATCCACTCATAACTTCATTGATGAGGGCTTGGTTGTGAAAAGAGGACTAAACGTTAAGGATTTTTCTAGATTCAGTGTGATAGTTGCGGACAGATTCACCATGGAATGCACTAGAATGGTACAGCAGCTTAACATTTGAATGGGATACTACACATTGGTTGATGATTTCTATGTGTTAGGATGGGGAGAGATTGATGTTGTTTTGGGAGTTCAGTTGATGGCACCCACCCCCTTGTAGGCACCTAAAAACCCACTAAAATGAGCAAAGAGGTGGAAAAGGAGGGGTTGTGTTGTTGTAAGCAACCTCACATAACCTTTAAAGAGGTCTACACACATGTTGTAGGCCCAATAATCATCTTTGGAGGCATAAAAAAAACTACAGAGACACAAACTAAGTTGCTTCAAAAAACAGACTATTGCTACGGGTAGCTGCAGCAATGGTTGTAGGTGACTATTTGCATAAAAGACATGAAACATGCAAATGAAAACCCAGACATTTAGAAAAACAAATTTATATGATATTTATTATAACCACACACACACAATGATAATAGATATGAAAAGGAGATTATATTAACTTTAAAGTTCAAGTTCGTACACATTTATATATGCATTTACATAAATATTTGTAGAATAAACTCCCTCTATCATTCCTCTTTCTTTATTTTTGTCCTCTTGTTGTCTGATACAAATCTCTCTGATTACTACAAAACATTCATATTCTATTGTCCTCTAATATTCCCTATTGTCCTCTTCTATTCTCTTATTTTTGTTGTCCTGCTCTCTTCTTCCTTTCCTCTATCCTCTATTTTTTTGTTGTATTCTTGTTCTCCAAACTAACTAAAATATGGAAGCTTCTTGTCCAAAAATCCGAACTAAAATTGTTGCAACATTCAAAACCTATCATAAATTCCTCCACCTACCTATTTTGAGTTCAAAAACTCCCATCTAGTTGCTCTTTTCATTTCTTTCATTGTGTTGCTCATTAAATGAGCTCACGAGAGGTAGTTTGCTGCCCCACCTAAGACAAAATTTAAAATTTAAAATTGAAAACTCCTACTACTTCCTTCATGTGGCATTAAGCAGAGGGAAAAATTAAAACAAATATTTAAAACAAAATGATGCCTCTACATCAAACTACTAGGCTAGCAAGTTTTGTGAGCTCCTGCTCACTGTGTAAAACTCTGTGTTGTGCTAACTGAAGTGATTCCAGCTCTACTGGACTTAACCATGTTACATCCCCCATTTGGTCCACCCTTCCATTTCACCAAATATTCACTGTACTCTTTGCCCCCAATCATTCTTGAATCCAAAATATCTTCAATATCCTCTTGTGCTTTCTTAAGTAGCTGGTCCTTCCATTTTTCTGGTAATGTCTTCTCTTCTTCTTGCAGCTATGATGTCTCTCCCTCATGATAGGTATATAAATCAGAAACATTAAAAATTGGAGAGATTTCCAAACATTTAGCCAGCTCCAACTCATAGGCATTTGGTGAAAACTCCTTGACGACCTTGCATGGTCCATTCTTCTTCCACTTAAGCTTGTTGTAGGAATGGCTAGGAAATCTTTCCTTTCGCAGGTGTGCCAATACCATATCTCCCACTTCAAACTTCTTTTCTCTCCTCTTCAAATAAGCCTTCTCCTTATATTGTTGGCTATTCTAACTGAGTTTTTCCCTCACTTGTTGGTGTAAATCTTCCATATATTTGGCAAACTCTTCTCCTTCAGCACTTCTCTTATATCCTTCAGTATTTGCAAGCTCCCTTAATTCTAAAATACCTCTAGGACTATGCCCATAAACAATCTGAAATGGAGCCTTACCTGTGATTTTATTGACTGAGTCATTCTATGCAAACTTAGCTTGAGGCAATATCAAATCCCATTGCTTAGGCTTGTCACCAACTAAACATCTTTAAAAATTCCATAAGCTCCGATTAACAACTTCAGTTTGTCCATCCATTTGATAATGATATGCATAACTAAACTTTAAATCTGTCCCTAATTTCTTCCAAAGTGTCCTCCAAAAATGTCCTACAAACTTAGTATCACGGTTTGAAACTAAAATTCTTGGCAAACCATGCAATCTGATAACCTCTGTAAAGAATAAATTTGCTACATTTGTTACATCAACCATCTTCTTACATGCTATAAAGTGAGCCATTTTGGAAAATCTATCAACAACCACATAAATATAATCCTTACCTCATTGTGTTCTTGGTAGTCCAAGTACGAAATCCATACTTACATCTTTCCATAGCTTCTTAGGTATGGGTAATGGCTAATATATGCCTATATTTTGACTCCCTCCTTTGGCATATTGACAAATTTGACATCCTTGCACAAATTTTATGATTTCTACACCCATCTTTGGCCAAAACTATATTTCACTAAGCTATGCCATTGTTTTATCATCTCCAAAATGTCTAGCTAAACCACCAGAATGTTTTTCTCTTATTAAATTCTACCACATTGATCCTTGTGGTATGCAAAGTTGTTGTCCTTTGAACAACAGTCCATCTTGTATAAAATAATCCATCCAAGGTGTCCTATCCACACTACTAGGCTCCATACATGTTGTCCATGCATCCTTAAAGTACAAATCATCTTTATACAACTCTTTCATAGCATCAAGTCTAACTACTTCAGCTCTCATTTCAGTCAACAATGTTTCTCTTCTACTCAATGCATGTGCTACTTTATTTCAACTCCCACTTCTATGCTTGAGAACAAAAGTATATCCTTGTAGGAATTCAACCCACTTCATATGTCTTTGGTTCAACTTGGTTTAACCATGAATGAATTCAAGTCATGATTATCCTTCTAGAGAATAAACTCCTATAGAAGCAAATAATGATGCCAGTTCTTTACAGATTGCACAATGGCATAAAATTCTTAATCATAAATGAAATACCTCTTCTTGGCATCATTAAGCTTCTCACTAAAGTATGCAATAGGTCTACCCTCTTGACTTAGAACCACTCCTATGGCTGTCCCACTTGCATCACAATCCACTTGAAACACTTTTGCAAAATCAGGCAATGCTAATAGTTGTTCTTCGGTGACTTTTTTCTTCAAAATCACAAAACTTTAATCTTTTGTTGCTGTCCACTTAAACTCTTTCTTATCCCCCCTTATAGTTTCAGTTATGGGTGCACATATGCTACTAAAATTTTAGATAAAGCCACGATAGATACTTGCTACTCCATGGAAACTTCTAACATCATGTACACTCCTAGGTGTTGGCCATTCAAGGATAGCATGTACCTTTTCTGGATCCATTTGCAGTCCTTGTTGAGAGATAACATACCCCATGTAAACTAGTTTCTCCTTCATAAAACTAAACTTTTTCAAATTTAACAATAACCTTTCTTCCTTGAGCCTTTGTAAGACTTGCCTAATGTGTACTAAATGCTCTTCTTTGCTGGTGCTAAAAATTAGAATATCTTCAAGATAAACAATCACAAACTTCCCCAAAAATGGTTTCAATACCTCATTCATTAACCTCATAAATGTGTTGGGTGCATTTGTTAACCCAAAGGGCATTACTAACCACTCATACAACCCCTCCTTGGTCTTAAAAGTAGTCTTCCACTCATCACCCTCTCTTATTCTAATTTGGTGATACCCACTCTTTAAATCAATTTTTGTAAAATATCTAGCCTTTCCCAAATAGTCCATGAGATCATCCATTCTTGGTAAAGGAAAATGATACCTGATTGTTACTTTATTGATGGCTCTTGAGTCCATGCACATTCTCCATTCACCATCCTTCTTCAGTGCTAACACAGCTAGTATTGTGCATGGGCTAAGGCTTTCTCTAATCAACCCTCTTTCTAATAGTTGTTGCACTTGTTTGTTCACTTCATTTTCTATTGGTGTCAACCTATAGGCAGCCTTGTTGGGTAAACTTATCCTTGGAATCAAATCAATATGATGGCTAATGCTCCTTAGAGGTAGTAGTCCTTTCGGTAAATCTTGGGACACAATTTCATCAAACCCTTCGAGCAATTCCTTTACTTCTAAAGGCATGTCACTACTATCCTTTGCTACATCTACTTGTATCTCCTTGGGAACTATTGCGAAACATAATTTTTCCCTTTTAGTCTCTTTCAATAATTGTTTCCCTATTACTACCAATGTTCTTGGACCACTTTTCACCTCTTCTTCTTTAGTTACCAATGGCATAAGAGTGTGTTTTCTTCCATTTTTCTCCAAGGTGTAAGTGTTTACTCTTCCATCATGGATTGCCCTTCTATGAAACTACCATGGCATCCCCAATAGTAAGTGGCATACATCCATGGGCATGATATCACACCACACCTCATCTTCATATGTGCCTATTCAAAAATTCACAAGGCATTGCTGATCAACCAAGACTTGGTGCCCTTTTTGTAACCATGACACTTTGTGAGGGGTAGGGTGAGCTATACTTTTTAACCCAAACTTATCCACCATTTCAATTGGAACTAAGTTATCAGTGCTGCCACTATCTATTGTGACTTTGTAGCATTTTCCACCTGATTTACATATTGTTCTAAATAAATTTTTCCTTTGGACAGGTTCATCTTCTTTCTTGGTTGGTTTCAATATTGTCCTCTTCATCATAAGTATTTCTCCTTTCTCAGGTTCATCTAGTTGACTATCAAATCTTATAGATTCATTATCCCCCTTTGCTACATTTGCACTTGTTGCCTCTGTTCTCCTTGATCCTTCTGATCTGCATTGTGGGCATTCATAAAATCTATGGCATGACTGTCCACAATTAAAACATGTGCCTTAAAAGCCTCTACTTTGGCCTCTTCCATATCCACCTCTACCTCTCATGGGGTATGGTCTTGACCTTGTTTCATCCTTTTCATTTTGACTTTTTGATGGGCTGGTCTCATTACCATGGCTGTAGTTTTTCTATTATTGCACTTTCCCTTTGCTGAATCTACCTTTGCTTTTGTTTGTTCCTTGCTTTCTTGGCAATTTCACTTTAGCCTTTAGAGCATATTGATATGCTTCTCCCACATTTCATAGCCTTATCATGCTCAGTTCATCTTGAATGGTCAACCTCAATCTATTAACATATCTTGCTACATTTTCTTGGTCTAACTCATTATGACCAGTTCTAATGAAAATCTTATAAAACTACTCTGTATATGCCTTCACACTTAACTCCCTTTTTTTAAAATTCTACAATTTCTTGAGAAGTTCAAGTTGATAATCACTAGGTAGAAACATAGCCTTAATCTTCCTTACCATTAGATCCCACTGAGTAATCTTATCTCTGCCATTTTTTCTTCTCTCAATCTGCACCTATTTCCACCATAGTGCTGCATGACCTTTCAATCTTGTTTGAGAAACCTTCACTCTTTTTGGGTCCTCTACTTTATTATACTCAAAGTATTCATCCATCTCTGTTATCTAGTCAATTAGTTCATCTAGTTCTAAACTTCGTGAGAACCTTGGTAACTCTACTCTCGTTCCTTTCACAATATTAGAAATAGCTCTTATAAGCCTTCTTTCACCTGCAACCATATCTCCATCTGCATTGTCACCTTCTTGTCTAGCCATCTCTACTCCTCCTTCATCATCTTCACTATCACTTTCATCATGTGCTCTACCTCTTCTCATTCCACCTTCTATTACATTGATTCTTTCATGCATTCCCTTTTGTTGGGAATTAAGGTGTCTCAACCTTGGTAATTCCTTGCATTATTTATGATTGTATTTATTAATTCATTTCCTATGTTGTAAATTAATTATAAATTCTATATTGTCATTTTGTGGGATGTGGCACGGTGATGTGTCATCCTACATGGAAGATGACAACTTGTAATTTTGTCCTCACATGAGGAGATAGGTGTCCCACTTTATGGTAGGATAATTTTTCCATGTGTCAGCATCTTGGATGTTGTGTAAGGGAATGTTGACCGAAATGGTTATGATGGATTCCTATGACAAAGTTATGACATGTAAGAGTCAAAAATAGAAGCTTGTAAGACAAGTGAAGACATGTGTCATGAAGCATCTTTGAAAAAGGTATATTTGGGTGCCCCAAGGTGGACTATGACATGTTGTAAGAGAATATGCTATTTATAGCATGTGTATGATAGATTCTCTTACAACTGTAAGTTGTAACTACTATGACAGATTCTATTATGGTCGTAAGAGTCGTAAGAGCATCTGTCATAGCCCATTTTGGAAATAGGTGACCTCTTTGGGATGGGAGCTATGGACAAGTGTCAGGAACATTCTACAATGTTGACTATGTTGGCAAGAGACACTGTGTGGCTTCATTGGTGTTGTCGTTGATGGCAACAAAGACTATTCCACACATTCGTAGGACATGGTGTATCTTTACCAGAAGTTAGATTGAAGGATAATTTGGTCCGGTAAGCAAGAGCAGAGCAGGCAGCAAGGTCTGATAGTCAGGTCCGGATCTCTCAAAGGAGGTATCTCAGTAAAGTGTAGATTTGGTGAAGTCAAGAGGTATACCTTGACTGATAGATTCCAGGGTTCGAGCCTCTGGTGATGAAAGAGTGAAGAGATATGAGCATCTAAGTATTGAGGTCTGGATTGGCAGAGTAGACAGAGGAAGAACTGATCAATAGAGTATCAGAATTATTCCAGATGAAATATTGATGGTGATCAAGGTTCTTAAGCTATCATCCATGTTTGGCCGACATGTTAGATGACTTCTGTAAGTATATCCTTGATTCGCATTACTTGATATGCTAAGATTCAGCCGACAGATCAGAGTTTGGGTAAATATTAAGTAATCCAGATGCTGACTAGAAAATGGATGAAATCCTTGGTGCAGATATATATACCAGATGGATTTAGATATGAGGGGTAGGTGTGTGTGTGTGTTAAAGTGTGAAGAAAAGTAGAAGAGTAGCATAAATGTAGTAAGACAGGTTAGAATGTGACAGGATAGCAGCACTTAAGGAGAGTAAGAATGAAGTGTAGTAGATTAGTTTGTTAAGCTTAACCAGAATTGAACTTCAGCATGTGTGGATGCTTCTCATCAGTTCAAGTATTATGTTACCTTCTTTTCTTGTAGATAGTAAGTCTTTGCAGGCAGTGAGCCTCTTGTGGGCAGTGTGCTCGGACAGTGAGCCCTAATTGGCAAGTGCCATTTTGTTCTATCTATTCTTCTAATAGAGAATAATATCTTGGGTTAATCACCACGTGGTTTTTTCCCTTAACAGGGTTTTCCACATCAAAATCATTGTGTCATGTGCATTGGTTTTATTTCTATTTCATGGTTATGTTTGCTTATTTGATTTAATGTTCTATTAACTATTAAGGAAGTTTAGAAAGTTGAAATAATTAGGATAACTGATTCACCCCCCTCTCAGTTATCAACGATTGGTATCAGAGCCAAGTTCCTCTAAACAAAGCCTAACAGCTTGAGGAAGATCTAGGAATTCAAAATGGATATGTATGGTATGAGGAAACAACTTCAGTCTGCCCTAGATGATCTTGAACAATCTAACTCTGAAATCAATGAATTGAAGGAAAGACTTAAACAGGTTGATGATTTCATAAATGAATTAAAAGGGAATCTAAGTATCTCTATGAAAAAGAGAAAGGAATTACTTCAGCAATTAGCAAGTCAAGGTGAAACCAATGATACAAATGAAGACCTAAGAGAGAAAATCAAGCTATGTGAAAAGTTATCAAAAGAGGTCATTATGGTGAGACATGAAATGGAATCAGGAGTTATGAATTCACCCAAGAAATTGAAGAGAAAAGAAAAACTGAAGATGACCTAAGACAATCTCTCAAGGAAAAATCAAAAGACTACCATAAAATGGATAGCATAATCAGACATCTGGAATCTGACTTTGAAGATGCTAGAGATAATGAAGAAAAACTTGAAGATCAAATAGATGCTCTTAAAAGGGATCTTCGAATAGTAAATGAATACAAAGAAAAATTCAAGATAAGCTCTGCTCAACTTGAAGTTCTTCTTGAAAGTCAAAAGAGGGTAGATGACAAGCATGGCTTGGGATATCAGAAAGGTGAAAGCTCTGGATCCGGTCAGAAGAACTCTAGATCAGAGAATCCAAGAAACAGGCCTAGAAGACCTCCAGTAAGGCAACCAAATGCTCAAAGATATCCATCTTTCAATTGATACTACCACAACTGCAACAACTTTGGCCATAAAGCAAATTAGTGCAGAAGAAGAATGAATCAGACTAACACATCCTTCTTTGGACAGTGCTTCAATTGCAAAAGGTATGGTCACTAATCCCCTGAATGTAGAAACACACAAATGAACAATTCATTCAACGGTAGATGCTTTGCATGCAATAGAGTGGGACATATGGCTAATCAGTGTAGATCAAGAGGATATCAGTCAAATATGCAAAGAAATGTTGCTTGCTACAATTGCAATAGATCCAGTCATTTCGCCAAATTCCGTAGAACTAGGAATCAAGACAAAAGGGGTTCAAAAAAGCATAATCATAACCAAGACAAAGGAAAAGGAAAAGTGAAGGCGGATGAAATTCAAAGGGAGATGAATAAGATTTGGGTGAAGAGAAGCACAGAGAATGTTGTGGATGGCTCCGCACCAGAATCTGGTGGTGATAATCCTTCCAGAAATTAAATAGATGAGCTCTGGCTCAGGGGGAGTCACTAAGAAAAAAAAATTCCCCTAGCCAGTCATTAGGTTGCAGATTAGAGGATTCTCATAGAAACATCAAAAGAGGGCTTGGTTAAGATTTGGAAGGTCTGCAAGAAAATTTGAAGAATCTAATCCTTCTAGATTGATCCGGTTTAAAAGTCTTCCGGTAAAGATAGGTTTTTCACAGTATTGGTCCGGTGTGATTCTAAATTGAAACATCTTGATCTGTAGACATATGGGACAATCTAAAGAAAAAGTGGTCATTATGATTCATCTCTAACATCAATCCTAAGTACATCACAATGATTCGGATAAGTTTCTCCCTCTCTAAACAAGGAGAATAGAGCAACCAGGATAACTTAAGTTGTGCATTTATTGCAATATGGAATTAGGGTTTGCTAAGAGATAAAAAGGTTTAGTTGATCGTCATTTACACATTCACATTCAAGAAGAAAAGAAAAGGAGCTCTGCAACAAATTGCTTCAAATTTCTCAAAGATCAACCGCTGAAGTCGAATCTTCCAGCAAATCAATCCAACTCACTCCGCGAACCCTAGAAGCACAAAAGGTATTTTTCGTTATTGAATATTTCTCTGTAAATCCTTTGAAGATGACTACATCGAATGTTGTAAAGATCACTAATAGGCCGCGTCCTAACTTCAAGAAACATCCATATAAATCCCTACAAGTTGATCCCGTAGGCGCCTTTTCAAACATTCTGCATGGGGTTCTACATGTAGAAGATGTTAGGGCATATATTCATGTGAATATTGAAGATCTTGGGGAATCTAAGCTGGCTAATATCTATCACAAAAATTTGATAGATGACTCATTTGAACTCAAAACTCAGTATAAAGCCATCCGGGACAAGCATTTTGCACAATGGATTCATTTACCCTATTTTACAAAAGAAGAATGGGTCCAGTATATTTTGAGTAGAGTGCATGACAACTTCATGTGGTTAAATGGACCATTTAAGATAACCAAGGATGCCATTAAGGCTGTAACTGGATTACACTCATCCGGTGGGATTCTTATTCTTAAATCTGTTAAGAATCATACTGTGAGTGAGGCTACCAGATCAAAGTTTGACAAAAGAGCAATGACCATAGAAGACATAACTGATCCAGATGTGAAGTTTGCCTCCATGATCATCGGTTATAAGATATATCACTCCAGCAGGGAAAACTTAGTACTTGGAACTACAATTTACACTGCTTATGAGATGCTGAGAAAGAATGCAGATTATGATCTCTGTGAACTCCTTCTGAGCCAACTAATGGAAAATTTACAGAAGATAAAAAGGGACAAAAAAGAACTCCTTTAAATATGGTGGACTGATATTGTGTTTGTTTTTCTATTTTATGAATGAGCTACTCAGATCCAGTGGTTGGGTGTGGTAGAATGATAGACCAATAGCCATCCAAATTAGAGATTATATACACAGGCTTGGTGATGCCAAGGCACAGAATATAGCACTCTGGGGCTATTTCAAGAATTTTTAGAGCATGATGCAAGCAAGAGAGAGAATCCCCCAATCCCTAGTTGAAAAGTATAAGGATACAATTTGCTTTATGGTAGAAACTGATTAGTGCCTAATGGAGGTAGTGGAGCCTAGGGTAGTATGGATCATGCCAATGGGGTATGAAGTTGATGAGAAAATTGTAGAGTTGCATATTCAACACATGCTAAGTCAGCCCAAAGATCCTAAGGCAGAAAGGTTTGGAACCTTTGAAGAATTAAGTGTGAAAAACCATGTAGACTTAGACAATCGGAGATGAAGAGAAAAGTGAGAAAAAATATAGAAGAAGTTGCCAAGAGGTATGGAATTTCAAAAGAGGCACTAGATGCCAACAGAGAGAAAATGGAAAGGGCAGAGAAAGAAAAGCAAGAAACTGAAAAAGAAAGTGTTCTAGTAGAAGCCCCCTCCCAGACCAGATCTTCTAAGAGATCTCCTCCTGCAACTGCTAAAAGCTCAAAGGCATCTAAATCGGAAGCAAAATAATCCGATAAAGTAGAGAAAAGAACTAAGACAAAGGCCACAAGGTCTTACATCAGTCAGAAGGATGATGAAGAGACAAAATCTGATGAAGAGATCAAGAAGATGAAGAAGAAGAAGAAAGTATCCAGTGAAACCAAGGAGGTAGAGGCAGAAGAGTTTGTTGAAAGGCCCAAGCTGTCCTTAGATGATGTAGTTAAAGCAGTTACTATGGATGGGAACCTGCAACCAATAACAGAATTCTATGATGCATACAATGACGTAGATAGAAAGATCTTGGAGGATTCCACAGTTAAGTACTTTAACATATACAATAAAGCATTTATTGAAATAATTTCTCTAATTCCTAAAAGTTTAGAGAAAGAACTTGAAATGAGAAAAGAAAATACCAAGACTAAGGACTTAGAGATTAGAGAACAAATAGCTATTCAGCTCTATCCTTCAATTACTCCAAAACAAATGAATATGATCTTCAAAGATTGCAAGGATGAGTTCTGAAGTAAGGCTAGAATGAATCAGCTCATGCTTGGAGCAACTGATAAAGTGGCAAAAGAAACAGAAGAAATCTTCTGGAATGCTTTCAAAAGATTCAATATTCTTGTTGTAGAGGATTTAGATGATGATCCCTTAGCTACAAATATTGAAAAAGAATCTACTAAGATAGCGGGAGAAGAGGCAAAGGAGATAGGTGAAAGGAAAGGTATGAACTTAGATTCCTCTGCTTCGGAAGAGGTAGTCAATGATCAAGAAAACATCTCTCTTTTGGTTTCCCTTGTAGACTCCGGATCTAATAGAGAAGAACAAATAAAGGAGAAAACCAGTTAAGGAGAAGAAGTACAAGAAAAGAAGAAAGGTCAAACAGAAAAAGCCTCAGATGATAGTGCTAAGACTGCAGAAGGGGAGAAAACCTTGTCACCGGCAAGAGACACAGCAGAAGCAGTCGAAGAATTCCTAACCAAAGAGATGATGGAATTTGATGAATCAGAACTTCTTCAAGGACCGATCAATTTTGACTCCCTCTCCCCGGTTCAGACCATGAAGCTAGCATCCTTTACTTGAGCAAAGACAAAAGAAAAACTTTTGAAGTCTCACATGGAGGACTGCAAGCTCATAGAAGTTGCATCCGGTGTACTGGAAAAGATCATGCCATCTTTTCATAAAGATCCCTCAACCTTCTAATCTAGTAATCTCAAGTCTCTTGTTAGTTTTGTCAGCACTCATTTTGAATCTTTAGAGAAATCAGCTGAGGAGAAGGTCCGGAAAGAGTTTATGGATAAGAGATTCTCTGAGTTACAAGGCTTTATAACCAATGATAGGAAAAATATGGATATTAGGATACAGAGCTTAGAAAATGCTCTTAAGGATGGAGGAGAAGTATACAAATTTTGTATATCCTGGACTAAAGTAACAAAGGATATTGAGAAGAAAGTGAAAGAATAAAAGGATAAACTGTCAAGCCTCTCTCAGAATTTTGATCCTCTCATTATATCCATAATAAACCAGGAATGTCAAACTATTATAGTCATGAATGAGATTAAGAAGCTTGAGAAGGAGAGGAAGAACATATTAAGCAGGATGGGTGAACTTAGAGGGATGATTATCTCTAAATTACAGGCCATGCATGAGGCCCTAACTAATGCCCAGACTATAGCCCGAACCAGTGATTCGACAGATTTTAAGAGGGTTTGAAGCTTTTGCATTCCTGTTGAGTGGCCACATCTCAATTTTGGATAGGATGAAGTAGAGTTGGGCAACAAAATTTGCCCAGTTGAAGACATCTTTTGCAGATATACTTCAATATATGTAAGTATAGCATGTATATATACTTATGCAGCTAAGTATAGATTATTTTTGAGAAATTTTGGTGTACGGACCCTACCCTTTGCCATTGATGTCAAAGGGGGAGTGAGGAGTAGTGAAAAATGTGGACTCCAACTAAGGGGGAGCTCTGGTAAAGTGTACAATAGAATAGAGCATCAACCAAGGGGGAGTATAGTATAACACTTAGTCATTTTTCACTAAGTGTTGCCATCAATGCCAAAGGGGGAGATTGTTGGCAAGAGACACTGTGTGGATTCATTGGTGTTGTCATTGATGGAAACAAAGACTATTCCACACATCCGCAAGACATGGTACATCTTTATCGAAAGTCAGATTGAAGGAGACTTTGGTCCGGTAAGCAAGAACAAAGCAGGCAGTAAGGTCTGACAGTCAGGTCTAAATCTCTCAGAGGATGTATCTTAGTAAAGTATGGATTTGGTGAAGTCAAGAGGTATACCTTAACTGATAGATTCTAGGGTTCGAGTCTCCGGTGATGAAAGAGTGAAGAGATATGAGCATCTAAGTATTGAGGTCCGGATTGGTAGAGTAGACAGAGGAAGAACTGAACAACAAAGTATCAGAATTATTCCGGATGAAATATTGATGGTGATCAAGGTTCTTAAGGTATCATCCATGTTTGGCCGACATGTTAGATGACTTCTGTAAGTATCTCCTTGATTCACATTACTTGATATGCTAAGATTCAGCCGATAGATCAAAGTTTGGGTAAATATTAAGTAATCCAGATGCTGACTAGAAAATGGATGAAATCCTTGGTGCGGATATATATACTAGATGGATTTAGATATGAGGGGTAGGTGTGTGTGTGTGTTAAAGTGTGAAGAAAAGTAGAAGAGTAGCATAAAGGCAGTAAGATAGGTCCAAAATGTGACAGGATAGCAGCACTTAAGGAGAGTAAGAATGAAGTGTAGCAGATCAGTTTATTAATCTTAACCAGAACTAAACTTCAGCATGTGTGGATGCTTCTCATTAGTTCAAGTATTGTGTTACCTTTTTTTCTTGTAGACAGTAAGTCTTTGTAGGCAGTGAGCCTCTTGTGGGCAGTGTGCTTGGGCAGTGAGCCCTAATTGGCAAGTGCCATTTTGTTCTATCTATTCTTCTAATAGAGAATAATATCTTGGGTTAATCACCCTGTGGTTTTTTCCCTTAACAGGGTTTTCCATGTCAAAATCATTGTGTCATGTGCATTGGTGTTATTTCCATTTCATGGTTATGTTTGCTTATTTGATTTAATGTTCCATTAACTGTTAAGGAATTTCAGAAAGTTGAAATAATTAGGATAACTGATTCACCCCCCCTCTCAATTATCAATAGACTAAGTGTCCTTAGGCGTGGGTTTTGGGCCATGAGGCCAAGTTGGACACCCATCTCAAGATAGAGCCAATTTTACCTTGTATATTCTATATAAATATGTGCTTGGAGGAGGAGATGTAGTATGTGATTGATAGGTACTGTTATACTGCTGGATTGACTCCAGACACGAGTGTTGAAGACCATTGAAGCTTGCATTGCAAGTGTATTGTAAACATATTCAGTTTTGATAATACATTGTGCAGGTTTCTAAGTGTGGGGTTTTTCACCTGATAAGGGTTTTCCCCATGATATATTTTGTCTCTATTCTTCTATCTTCTTTCTGGTTCTATGTGCATTGCTGCAATATCTCTGTTACATTTTTCATATTGCTGTTATTGTAAGGATTAATTTGAATTTACATATCTCTCCCCTAATTAGATTAGTGTAGGAAGCAATTTTCGTACGCCTAGCTTCCTTTTAGTTAGTATCAAAGCTTGATCACCTTTGGTCCTAGTTGTTGGTTAGGGGTTTTTTGAGCTAATCTTAAGTTGAGTGGGAGTTTGTGCAGATTATTTTGAATCTTATTGCAGCAAGGAGATGGCAAGCACATTCGGAAGGACAGAGGTGGATAAGTTGAATGGCATTAATTTCGAGTTGTGGAAGCTCAAGATGGAAGACATGCTTGTTGATCGAGACCTCTGGGAAACTATCAGTGGAACAAAACTAGCTACAATGTCACAAGCTAATTGGGATCTTAACGATCGGATGGCTAAGGGTCTCATAAGACTTAGTCTTGCTGATTCTGTTTTGTTAAATGTCCATGAGGAGGCTACTACAAACTTACTTTGGAAGAAGTTGGGAGATGTGTATTAAGCCAAATACCTTGTTAATAAACTTTTTCTATGAAAGAAGTTGTATTCTCTTCGAATGGAGGATGGAGGATCTGTTGTTGAACATATGAATACTTTGAACATGCTGGTTGCACAATTGACATCTATTGGTGAGAAGATGGAGGAGGAAGATCGTTGTATGACCTTGCTTTGTTCTTTTCTGGACTTGTGGGATCACCTTGTCATGGCTATTGGAAGCACCACATCCACATTTAAAATGGATGAAGTGGTTTCTTCACTGTTGTTTGAAGAAATGTAGAGAAAGTCTTCTGAGGCAGCCAAAGAGGCTCTTGTAGTTCGTGGAAGACCCAAGGAAACAGGGAAAAAGAAGGACAAGAAAGCTGAGAAGGGTAGATCCAAATCTACTAGAAAGTCTAAGGCTCTCTATTGGAACTGTGGTAAGTCTGGCCATTTCTAAAAGGAATACAAAGAGGAAAAGAAAAATAAGAAGAAGAACCTAGAATCAGATTCTGATAAGTCACAAGACGATGGTGATGCCTTCATCGCAGCCCTGGCAAGCCATGCATCTGATGATGTGTGGCTAATTGATTCCGGTGCATCATTCTACATGACCTCACATTGAGACTGGTTCACTATGTATGAAGAGTTCGATGGTGGAAAGGTGTACTTGGGTGATGACTCTCATCTAAAGATTGTTGGTCATGGAAGAGTCTCAATCCGATTCCCTAATGGATGAGTGAAGGGGATCTCTGGGGTTATGCACATCCCAGGCTTAGCATGGAACCTGCTTTCTGTAAGTATGTTGAATGATACAGGTGTGCAGGTTGTATTTTTGAAAGAAAGATGCAAGATGACTAGAGGAGCTATGGTGCTTGCTAAGGGTATTAGGAGAGGTAATCTGTTTTAGCTGGAGGCATGTATTTCACAATGCAATAGTTCTTCTGACTCAAGAAAGAGGGCAGTAGTCACTTCATCCCCACCATCTGAACAAGTAGTGAAGAAATCTATTGTATCTAGTCCTGATGGTTGTAATCATGCCTTGAAAGTTAAGTTTCCTGCTCAAAAGACAATGTTATGGCATAAGAGATTTGGCCACATTGGTTAGAAGGGTCTGCATACCCTGAAAAATAAGAACCTCATTGAGGGGTTAGATGATTGTAATCTTGAGTTCAAATTTTGCAAACATTGCATATATGGAAAACAAAACCATGTTCAGTTTTATTCAAGTTCTCATAAGTCTTCTGGTGTGTTGTACCTTGTTCATTTTGATGTATTAGGTCCTGTTAATGTTCATTTGTTATCAAAATCTATATATTTTGTATCTTTTATAGATGACTACAGTAGAAGGACATAGATTTATGTTGTCATAAGAAAATCTAAAGTCTATAGTAAGTTTAAGGAGTTTAAGGCCTTTGCTGACAATCAGACTAGTAAAAAGATTAAATGTTTGAGAACTGACAATGGTGGTGAGTTTTGTTTTACAAAATTTGATAAATATTGCAAGGAACTTAGCATTGAAAGACAAAAGACAACTCCATACACCCCACAGCAAAATGGAGTTGCAGAGAGGATGAATAGGACACTGATGGAGAAGGCTAGGAGTATGCTTAGTGGAGCTGCCCTAGAACAAATGTTTTTGGCTGAAGTTGTTGCCACTGCTTGCTATCTGGTAAATAGATCTCTTACATCAGCTCTTGTTGGTAAGACACCCATGGAGGTGTGGTATGGTAGAAATCCTTTAGTAAGACATCTTTATGTTTTTGGTTGTGAGGCATATGCACATGTGCCTAGGGAGAAGCAGTCAAAATCAGAGAACAAGGCTATTAAGTGTATCTTCATTGGCTATGGTGTCAGTGTGCAAGCATACAAGCTTTGGGATCCTATGGCTGAAAAAGTGTTGTATAGAAGAAGTGTCATCTTTAGAGAGCTTACACCTTCTTCCAATATTTTATAGCCAGAAGAAAAAGAAAAGAAAGAGGATGTTGTTTAGTTTCCTGCTACCCCTGAGAAGGCTGAACAGAAAGACAATGTTGGACCTGATGATGAGGAGAGCTCTTGCCGCTCTGAAAGCAAAGATGAAGAAGCTAAACCTCAACCTTAGCCCTTGAGGAGGTCTACACAAATAAGGAAGCAACCTAAAAGGTTTAGTTTTACATTGCTTGATTCTAGTTGTGCTTATGCTTTGATTACTAACAATGATGAACCTAAAACTATGTCAGAGGCTTTGGATATGAAAGATGCAGGTTCCTGGAAGGAGGCCATGGAGGATGAGATGGCTTCTTTGGAAAAGAATCAAACTTGGGACTTGGTGCCTTTGCCTCCTGGATGGAAACCTATTAGATGCAAATGGGTGTTCAAGAAGAAATTTGGTACATATGGCAATGTTGAGAAATATAAGGCCAAATTGGTTGTGAAGGGGTATTCACAAGTGGAGGGTATAGATTATGGTGAGATCTTCTCTCCTGTTGTAAAGTTGACATCCATTCAATTCCTATTATCTCTTGTAGTATCTTATGACTTAGAGGTAGAATAGATGGATGTGAAGACAACTTTCCTTCATGGTGATTTGGAGGAAGAAATCTACATGTCACAGCTAGAGCATTACATGGTGAAAGGTAAAGAAAATTTGGTTTGCAAGTTAAAGAAGTCTTTGTATGGTTTGAAGTAATCTCCTGGGAGGTGGTACTTGAAGTTTGATGCCTTTGTGTTGTCAATTAGATTTGTGAGATTGAAATTGGATCACTGTGTGTATTTATGGTTTGATGGTGATCGTATTCTCATTGTTGCACTCTATGTTGATGATATGTTACTCATTGGGAAGGGTAAGAATATGATTTCTTATTTTGAATTTTAGTTGTCAACATAGTTTTGAAATGAAATATTTAGGGACAGCCAGGTACATTCTAGGAATGACAATCAGAAGAGACGGAACTAATAGAAAATTTTGGTTAAGCCAGAGTAAGTATGTGAAGACTGTTTTCGATAGGTTCAGCATGGCATATTGTGGACCATTGTGTGTTCATGTTTCTTTGGGGACAAAGTTGTCTATTGAGGATTGTCCAAAATATCCTAGTGAGGTGGAGGACATGACCAGAGTACCTTATGCTAGTGTTGTTGGTAGTTTGATGTATGCTATGGTTTGCACAAGACCAAACATTGCCCAAGTAGTGGGAGTACTTAGTCGATTTATGGCTAATCCTGGACGGGTTCATTGGGATGCAGTTAAACAAGTGTTTAGATATTTGAGGGGTACTTCTGAGTATTCCATATGCTATCATGGTAATGTTACAGGACCTCCGCATTCTATTGATATTCATGGATTTGTGGATTCAGATTGGGCAGGTGACATTGACAACAGGAGATCCACCAGTGCTTATGTGTTTACATTGTTTGGTGGTGCTATTAGTTGGATGAGTAAGCGACAACCTATGGTTGCTTTGTCCATGATCGAAGCTGAGTATATGGAAGCCACTCATGCTTGTAAGGAAGCCATTTTAGTTAAGAGATTGTGTTCAGATATTGGTGTTGATGCAAGTCAGATTACGATCAGTTGTGACAGTCAAAGTGCAATTTGCCTTGCGAAGAATCCAACTTTCTATGCCAGAACAAAGCATATTGATGTTCAGTTTCACTTCATGTGAGACATGGTAGAGGATGGGAAGGTAAATTTAGAGAAGGTAGATACTTTAAAGAATGTTGCAGATGCATTGACGAAACCAGTGAGCACAAAGAAGTTCAAATGGTGTTTGGAGTCTATCGGCCTCTCAACCTATAGCAGTTAAATCATGTTATTCTATTGGCTCTTACAAGGTGTTTGACAAGTGGGAGAATGTTGGAAATTAAAGTGTCTCAACCTTGGTAATTCCTTGCATTATTTATGATTGTATTTATTAATTCATTGCCTATGTTGTAAATTAATTGTAAATTCCATATTGTCATTTTGTGGGATGTGGCACTGTGATGTGTCATCCTACATGGAAGATGACAACTTGTAATTTTGTCCTCACATGAGGAGATAGGCATCCCACTTTGCGGTAGGAGAATTTTACCATGTGTCGGTATTTTAGATGTTGTGTAAGGGAATGTTGACCAAAACGGTTATGACAGATTCCTATGACAAAGTTATGACATGTAACAGTCAGAAATAGAAGCTTGTAAGATAGGTGAAGATATGTGTCATGAAGCATCTTTGAAAAAGGCATATTTGGGCACCCCAAGGTGGATTATGACATGTTGTAAAAGAATATGCTATTTATAGCCTGTGTATGACAGATTCTCTTACAACTATAAGTTGTAACTGCTATGACAGATTCTATGACGGTCGTAAGAGAATCTGTCATAGCCCATTTTAGAAACAGGTGACCTCTTTGGGATGGGAGCTATGGACAAGTGTTAGGAACATTCTACAATATTGACCAAGTGTCCTTAGGCATGGGTTTTGGGCCATGAGGCCAAGTTGGACGTCCATCTCAAGATAGAGCCAATTTTACCTTGTATATTCTATATAAATAGGTGCTTGGAGGATGAGATGTAGTATGTGATTGAGAGGTACTGGTATGCTATTGAATTGACTCCAGACATGAGTGTCGAAGACCATTGAAGCTTGCATTGCAAGTGTATTGTAAATATATTCAGTTTTGATAATACATTGTGCAGGTTTCTGAGTGTGGGGTTTTTCACCTGATAAGGGTTTTCCCCACGATATATCTTGTATTTCTTCTTCTATCTTCTTTCTGGTTCTATGTGTATTGCTATAATATCTCTGTTACATGTTTCATGTTGATGTTCTTGTAAGGATTAATTTGAATTTGCATAGCTCTCCCCTCATTAGATTACTATAGGAAGCAATTTCTGAACACCTAGCTTCCTTTCACCTTTAGGGTTTCCAACACCTCATCTATTCTTCCTCCTACTTCTACAACTACAACCTCTTTCATCCTTCTCCTTGGTGGCATCCTGCTTCTCTAACCCACCTTCTTTTCCTTTTCCTTCTTACCGCAGTCTTCTAGCTACAATATCCCTTGTTGTAGGGACACACCCACAGTTCCATCTCATAGGGATTATTCCAACCCCAATAGCAACTCACTATCCTTCTTCCCAGAGCTGTAGTTGGGCTCTGATACCATGCTGATGGCACCCGCCCCTTGTAGGCAGCTAAGAAACCCACTAAAATGAGAAAACATGTGGAAACGGAGGGGTTGTGTTGCTATAAGCAACCTCACACAACCTTTACAGAGGTCTACACACGTGTTTCATGCCAAATAATCAGCTTTGGAGACATAAAAACAACTATAGAGACACAAACTAAGTTGCTGCAAAAAATAGACTATTGATGTGGGTAGCTGCAGCAATGGCTATAGGTGACTATTTGCATAAAAGACTTGAAACTTGCGAATGAAAACCTAGACTTTTAGAATAGAAAATTTATATAATATTTCTTATAACCACACACACAGGGATAATAGATATGAAAAGAAGATTATATTAACATTAAAGTTCAATTTCTTACACACTTATATATGCATTTATATAAATATTTGTAGAATAAACTCCCTTTATCATTCCTCTTTCTTTCTTTTTGTCCTCTTGCTATCCACTATAGGTCTCTTTGACTACTACAGAACATTCATATTCTACTGTCCTCTGATATTCCCTATTGTCCTCTTCTATTCTCTTGTTTTTGCTATTCTGGCCTCTTCTTCCTTTCCTCTTTCCTTTGTTTTTCTATTGTTGTATTCTTCTTCTCCAAATTAACTAAAATCTTGAAGCTTCTTGCCCAAAAATCTCCAAAAATCCTACCTAAAATTGTTGCAACATTTAAAACCTATCATAAATTCCTCCACTTACCTATTTTGAGTTCAAAAACTCCCACCCAGTTTGCCCTTTTCATTTCTTTCATTGTGTTGCTTATTAAATGAGATCATGAGAGGCAGTTTGTTGGCCCAACTAAAACAAATTTTAAAATTTAAAATTTAAAATTCCTACTACTTCCTTCATGTGGCATTAAGCACAGGGAAAAAATTTAAACAAAAATTTAAAACAAAATGTTGCCCTTGCATCATCAATGGTTGCAGTCACTTGGCAGATACATATAAGATTTTAACAAGATGGAACTTGAATTCATTCATGATGGGAAAAAGATTGTTCTGAGAGCACTCTCAAATTGAGGCCCTAGAGTTGTGTCAGTAAGGAGAATGGAAACATTGTTTAGACATGATAATGTTGCTTGGGCAACACAGTGCTTTGTATCATCTAAATCTTTTTCAATAGATCAAAAATATCATGTTGGTATATAGTTAGTTCTTGATAAGCATAGTACAGTGTTTGGAGAAATTCCTCCTAGTAGACCACCTGATCATGGATTTGAGCATGTCATTCAATTGGAGAAGGGATCCAATCCCATCATCACTACACCTTCTCGTCATCCATGACATTTTAAGGAGGAGATTGAAAAGATGATTAAGGAGTTACTTTAGATGGGACACATTCATCCTAGCTCTAGTCCATTTGCATCTTTAGTTGTGTTGGTGAAGAAGAAGGATGGCACAATGAGGATGTGCATTAATTACAGAGCTCTGAATAAGAAGACAATCAAGAATAGATATCCCATTCCTAAGATCAATGAGTTGCTTGATGAGTTACATGGGGCCGTGTATTTCTCCAAGATTGATATTCAATCAAAGTATCATCAGATATGTGTTTGTGAAGAGGATATCCATAAGACAACATTCATATGCCATTATAGACACTTTGAATTGTTGGTTATGTCATTTGGTCTAACCAACACACTTGCTACTTTTTAGTCATGCATGAATCACATCTTTCATGGGAAGTTGCGTAAGTTTGTGTTGGTGTTCTTTGATGACATTTTGATATACAGTAAGACTTGGGAAGAACATTTGCAGCACATTAATGAAGTACTGGGTATCATGGAGACTTATTCATTGTTTACGAATGCATCCAAGTGTGAATTTGGTATGACAAAGATTCTCTATCTGGGGCATGTGATTGGAGATGATGGAGTCAAAGTTCATTAGGAGAAGATACATTCAATTTTGGATTGGCCACCACTGCAAAACATTTCAAATTTGAGAGGATTTCATGGGCTGTGTTGCTACTACAAAAGATTTGTAAAAGGGTTTTCACAGTTAGCAACACCTCTTATAGATCTCACCAAGAAAGGAGCATTTAGCTGGTCAGATAAGGCTCAAATTGCTTTTGACAAATTTGAGGAGGTGATGAGTTCATGTCCAGTGTTAGCATTGCTGGATTTCACACAACCTTTTGTCTTGGAGTGTAACACATCAAGAATAGAAATTAGTGCAATGTTGATGTAGAATAGACACCCCATTGCTTTTGAGAGTAGAAAGTTGAGGATGCAGAAAGGTTCTATTCCACCTATGATAAGGAGTTTCTCACCATCATGCATGCATTGGTGAAGTTCAAGCAATATTTGGTGGGTAACCGATTTGTGGTCAAGACTGATCCCAATAGTTTGAGGCACTCCTTGTTGCAGACAGATTTGAAAGAGAGGCAACAAAAATGGGTGAGTAAGATTCAGGCATATGATTTTGATATTGAATATGTGAAGGGAAAGAATAATGTTGTTGGCGATGCTCTATCCAAGAGGCCTACTATTTGTTCATTGTTAGAAATTTCAATGGATTAGAAGTCTCATCTTTTGGTTGAGTATTCCAAGAACACATTTTCTTGTGAGATCATGGATGGCAAGATTCAGGATGGTAGGTATGAGTTGATTGATGATGTGATTTACTACAAGGATAGGATCTACTTGGTTCCTAAATCAAAGTTCAAGGAGAAAATTCTGAGAGCTACTCATGACAATCCACTTATAGGACATTTAGGTTTCTTCAAAACCTACAACAAGGTGAGAGAGAGATTCTCATGGAAGGGTCTCAAGGATAATGTCATGCAACATGTCGAAGAATTTTTGGTTTGCTAGCAGAACAATCTCAAGCATACCTCTCCCGCAAGACTCCTTCAACCATTTTCCATTCCAGAGCAAAGGTGGGAAGGTATTTCAATGGATTTCATCATGGGTCCTCTAAAGGTCCAAGATAAGGATTGCATATTTGTTGTGGTTAATAGATTAACTTATTATACACATTTCTTTGCAATTCCATCAGAGTACTCAGCACTCCAGGTTGTAGATTTGTTTTTTAGAGAAGTGTTCAAACTACATGGACTATCCAACACCATTTTTAGTGATAGGGACAATAGGTTCCTCAACATATTTTGGCAAGGGTTGTTTTGAATGACAAGGAAAAAGTTGGAAATAAGCATGAGCTATCACCCTTAGACAGATGGACAGACTAAGATTGTGAACAAATGGGTTGAGGGATATCTTCACAACTATGTTGTAGGGCAACAACATGCTTGGACCAAGTGGTTGCACTTGGGTGAGTATTGTTACAATACCACCTATCACATGTCAATCGGCATGTCACCTTTCAGGGCCTTGTATAGCTATGATGTTCCATCACTGTTAGATTTGGCCTTGGAAAATTGTAGAGTTCCTAGAGCGGAGGATTTGATGTAGGACAATCAGGACATCCTTAAGGTACTTAAGGATAATATGTAGTAGGCTTAGAATCAACATAATATGTATGTAGATAATAATAGGATCGAGAGGACTTTTGAGGTTGGCAACTTGGTCTTCTTCCATATTCAACCATACAAACAATTAACATTGAAGAAGAGTGGTGCCGAGAAGTTGAAGCCAATATTCTATGGTCCCTACAAAATTTTGAGGAGAGTTGGTGAAGTGGCATATGAGCTTGAATTGCCAGTAGAGAGAAAGATTCACAATGTCTTTCATGTGTCATGCCTCAAGAAGGCATTGAGACAAAGGATTATTTCTTCACCAAATCTTCCATCTCTTGATGAAGAGGGCACTTTGGTGTTGGTTCCTGATAGCATATTATAGACAAAGTAGCGACATCTAAGGAACAGGGTGATTAGAGAATATTTGGTGAAATAGAAAGACTTGTCTTTAGAAGATGTGACATGGGAAGGAGAACAGATTTTGCAGCATTAATATGTGATATTGCTTGAGGGAAAAAAATCTCAGGAAGGGAGGACTATCATGTCTCCATTTCCAGAGTGATCACCCAACTAAGAATGGAGTTAGCCTATCCTCATTCCTGTAGGCTAGTTTGTCAACTCAAGGGAATATTTTGGTGAAGGTGGCAGATGAATTAATGCACTTTCCATTAATTATTTTTTGGATTGAGAATCAAGCACTAATATTAATCAAAAAGAATACCAGATTTACATCAAAGGGTTGGAGATGCCATACCAAAAAGCTACTTACACCAATCCAAAAACTACTTTCTTCCTAGTATATACAAAGTTTTAGACTTAGAAACTAAGAAAAATAATAGAAAGGATGTGATGAAGGGGGTAAATCATAAAACACACAACAACATAAATTGCACCTAGAAAATAGAACTTTCTTTATTGATTTAGACAACTTATTACATTAGAGAAGCTCAAATACAATAAGAGGAATCAACCCTCCATAGGTTGCAACACATTGCAGCTTCCTATCACAAGACTTTGGAATCACCTATCTTCTGTAACCCCAAATCAGTTAGGGTTTCTATTTTCCCACCTATTCTTGACTCTACACTTTCCCCCTTAACTCTACTATTGTGCAGGGTTCCCAAAATAGTCATAAATAGCACCTTTTGGTAGCCTCCAGCTAAATTTTGAAATTTGTAATTCCCTCCAAAAGTAGGTCAACTTCCGAGAAGCATAAATTTTAATCTAGGTGTCTGATTAATGAATTGTTTTAAGCGCTGAAATGATCGCGATGTGAACTATCACGTTGGACATTTGTAAATAGATTTCTGTCAACTTTTTGGGATGTTATGGGATGTTTTAGTGCCTCATATCTTGTTTCAGAAATGTTTAGGGTCTTTTTAGAAAACAAAAACTTTAATATCTTTCAACTCACAAATGATCTTTGCCTGATTCCTTTGCCAAAGGTCTTATATTTCTATTATGAATCTTTCTATAAGTTTTCGCTTCAATCTTTGCCCAAATGAAAAATTTCCTAAAATGGCAAGTAAACTTTCCAAAACTAGAAGTTTTCTATTTTTAGCAGTTTTGGAAAAACTAAAACTCCTACATCTTTATTCAAGAGATTATGGAACTAGAAATACTAATCATGGAAAGAAATGAAAATAACTGTAATAATTTTGAAGCAACATCTTTTTGGGTGATGCAAGATTGCCCTTACACCACTAGATGCTCCTACATTAGACACCCAAGGTAATTTGAGAAGTGACCTTGTCACGTCTTAGGTGTTTATTTGAGGAAAAATCAAAATGGTCAACGTCTGCCCTCGACAGCCAAGAAGAATCTTCAACAAGCCTTGCTTTCCATTTTACCATATATTCTTCATATTGCCTATTCCGAGTACTTATTCCCACACGTCTATCCAAGATCTCTTCTATCTCCTCCATTGAAGTAGATGCTGGAATACTCTATTCTTCTGTTGGTCCATCCTCTATTTCACCTTCATGATATTCTGATAAATCAGTAATGTTGAAAATAGGGGAAATATTGATCCCACTCGGCAGCTCTACCTCATATGCATTTTTTAAATCATGCTTCTTCAAGATTCTGCATCATCTAAATTTCTTCATTTTCAACTTATTATAAGTTCCAATTGGGAACCTTTGTTTTCTCAAGTGAACCATGACTTCATCTCCTACTTGGAACTCCTTATATCTCATCTTCTTATCTGCCTTAGCCTTGTACTAAATATTCATCTTATTAATGTGCTTTCTCATCTCTTCATTTAAATTCTTCAGATGTTCTACAAAGTCTTTGGCTTCGGCACTTGTCTTTTCTCCTTTGTCTAGCTTCCTTAACTCTGAAGCATTTCTTAAGCTATTACCATATACAATTTGGAATGGTGATTTACTAGTACTCCTATTGACAGAATTGTTGTAAGCAAATTCTTTCTGTGGTAAAATCAAATCCCATCCCTTGGGCTTATCTCCTACTAAGAATAGTAGCAGATTACCCAAACTCCTATTCACCAGTTCTGTCTATCCAATAGTCTATGGATGGTGTGCATAACTGAACTTCAAATCTGTCTTCAACTTCTTCTATAATGTCCTCCAAAAATAACCAACAAACTTGGTATCTCAATCTAAAACTATGCTCTTTGGTAGACCATGCAATCTCACCAACTCCCTGAAAAATAACTCTACAATATGAACAACATCATTAGTCTTCCTGCAAGGAATAAAATGTGCCATCTTTGAGAATCTATCCACCACCACAAAAATATAATCATATCGTCTCAGTGTCCTTGGTAAACTGAGAACAAAATCCATACTAATATCATCCCATGGCTTCTTTGGTATAGGTAGTGGATGATATAGACCTGTATGCTGACTTGCTCCTTTTGCCATCTGACATACTCTGCAATTCTACACAAATTTGCTCACATCCTGCTGCAACTGTGGCCAATAATAATTTTCACCGACAATAGTAATGGTCTTATCTCGACCAAAGTGTCCATCCAATCCTCCACTATACTTCTCCTTAATCAAGTTCTCTCTGATGGAAATCCTTGGAATGTACAACTAGCTTTCTCTAAACAACATGCCATCTTGGATTATGAAATCCAACCATTTTGTCCTGTCCAAAGTAACAAGATCCAAACAAGCTTTCTAGGCCTCTACAAAATCTGGATCTTTAGGATACAAACTTTTGAGCTCATCAAATCTAACAACCTCTATCTTCATTTTTGTCAATAAATTTTGCCTTTTGCTCAAGGCATCTGCAACTCTGTTGGACTTCCCACTCCTGTGCTTCAAAACAAAAGTATAACTCTACAAAAAATCAACCCATTTTAAGTGCCTCTGGTTCAACTTTCCTTGACTATTAAGATACTCCAAAGCCTGATGATTAGTATATAAAAAACACTCCTTTGGCAACAAATAATGTCTCCATTTCCTCAAAGCCTAAAATATTGCATAAAATTCTTGATCATAAACATAATATTTTTTCTTGCCATCATTAAGCTTCTCACTAAAATAGACAATGGGATTACCTTCTTGGCTCAAAACAACTCCTATAGCACTACCACTAGGATCCCAATCTACCTGAAATACCTTATTGAAATCTAGAAGTGCCAAAACAGGTTGCTTTGTGAATTTTTGCTTCAATGTATCAAATATTTTATTTTCTCCTGTAGTCCATCTAAACTCTTTTCTATCCCCTCTCATTGTCTCAGTTAGGGTTGCACAAATGCTACTAAATTTTTTGATAAACTTTCTATAAAAACTTGCCAAACCATGAAAAGATCTTACCTCAGAAGCACTCCTTGGCATAGGTCATTCAATGATAGACCTCACCTACTTTGGGTCCATCTTAAGACCTTCCTCTGAGACAACAAATCCTAGGTATACCAACTCCTTTGCAAAACTACATTTCTTCAGATTAATTAGCAACTTTTCCTCGCTCAGCTTCTCTAAAAATCTTCTGATATGCATCATATGCTCATCCCAAGTCTTACTGAAAATCAAAATATCATCCAAATAAGCAATAACAAAACTTCCCAAAAATTCTTTCAGTACCTTGTTCGTGAGTCATATGAATGTGCTCGGTGCATTGGTTAGCCCAAATGGCATGACTGACCACTCATACAAACCCTCCTTTGTCTTGAAGGTTGTCTTCCATTTATCTCCTTCTCTGATTCAGATTTGGGGATACCCACTCTTTAGATCAATCTTTGTGAAGTACTTGGCTCCACTCAAACAATCAATTATGTCATCCATTCTAGGTAATGAAAATTTGTACTTGATCATGATCTTATTGATGGCCCGAGAATCTGTACACATTCTCCATTCTCCATCTTTCTTTGGTGCTAGTACTGTAGGTACCGCACATGGACTTAGGCTTTTTCTTATCAGTCCCCTCCTTAACAGCTCTTGAACTTGTCTATTGAGCTCTTCACTTTCTACAGGAGTCATTATGTGGGCTGCCTTATTCAGCAAACTAACTCTTGGTATCATATCCATTTGGTGAATTATCTTCCTCACCGGTGGTAAACCTTCTGGTACATTATCAGAGATAATGTCCTGAAATTCTCCCTACATATCTGAAACTTCTGCTGGAACATCTTCACATTTCTCTTAACTAATCTTAGGAATCAATGCAAAGCATTGACGCTCATGCCTCATACCCTCCAAAAAATTTCTACCATCTAACAAGAAAATTTTGGCAGTACTACATACCTTTTCTTCCACCTCCTTCAAGGGCTTCAACTTATGATGAACTCCATCCTTTGTTAGGGAGTATGTGTTTGCACAGCCATCGTGGACAACGCTCCTATCATACTACGACAACCTCCCCGATAGCATATGACATGCATCGATCAGTATGATGTCACACAACACCTCATCATGGTAGTCACCAATCTTGAACTTCACTAAACACTACTCATTGACCAAAGCTCTATGGTCCTTCTACAACCATGCAATCCGATATGGATGCAAATGCTTTCTTCTTGTCAACTTCAACTTGTCAACCATCTCCTCTGAAACAAGATTATCAGTGCTTCCACTATCAATAATATTATCACAACACTTACCTTCACATTTGTTCCTTGTGCGGAATAAACTCTTCCTCTGATTGGGTTCTTTCTCCTCATTCAACAAAGTTCTTCTGACAACTAGCGTTTCTCCCCTTTCAGCATCTTCACAGCACTTAAATTGTGCATCTTCATCGACATGTGCAACTCATGCATTACCTTCAGGTCTTCTATTTGTCCTTCCTTGATGTTGTGAACACTCGTATGGTCGATGCCTTCTTCTCCACATTGGAAACAGGTTCCTCTAAAACCTCCTCTTCTGCGTCCTTGCCCAGGTCTATCTCTTCCTCTTCCTCTTTGCTCACCATTGTTCTGGTTACGAGGGTGATAGGCATTATCCCCTCTCTGATTTCGACTGGTGCTAGCTTCTTCACTTTTCTTTTGATCTCCATTATAGCCTCCATAGGGTCTTCCACTAGTCCTTCCACCTTGACCTCTTCCCCTTTACTTTCTATTGAATCTTTTATTCAGCTTCTCTTCCACCTTCAGGGAAAACTGGTACGCATCTTCTATGGTGGTCATTCTGACCAGCCTTAGCTCCTCTTGAATACGTAGCCTCAACCCATTAATGTAACGGGCTACCTTTTCCTTGTTGGCCTCTGCATGGCCTGTCCTAATAGTAATCTTATAAAACTCTTTTGTATACTCCTTAACAAAATTGTTACCTTGCCTTAGTCCTTGCAGCTTCATCAGTAACTCTATCTCATAGTCCACAGGAATGAACTACTTCTTCAATTTCTCCACCATCCAATCCCATCTGGTGATCTTTCCTTTTCCTCTTCTATTCCTCTCTAATTGGACATTCTTCCACCAAATACTGGTGTGACCCTTCAACTTTATTTTTGCAAACTTGAACCGATCTGTGTCACAACCCACTTTTATAATGTTATGAGTTCTGAATTTGATGCATAATTAATTGTATGTATTTTAATTTTCAAATGTTCAAAACACATATAAAAATTATTAAAATATATTGTCTCATTTAAAATAAAATAATAAACAATTCTAAATAAATAAATGAAGGGACACTTCTAGAAAGAGGAGTAAATGAGGTTCACCCCCCCTCATTCTCAAGTCAATATTCAAAGATCACATTTAATAAATAAATGGGAATTTTTCTCCTTGAATTTATTGAGGCAATGTAGTTTTCCACATGAATTAATGACAAAGGAGAAAATTGAAAGAAAACAATTAGAGATAAATGAGTCATTTTCCACAAAATTGAATAGCAATTTGGAAAATGAAAAAGAGCATTTATTAGGAAGACTTGACTCAAAGACTTGATTTTACCTCCATAAGGGTTGAAACTTTCTATAAATAGCCACTGAAAGGTGAGGGAGACACACACACGGAGAGAGTTGTCAACAGGATGGCTGGAACATTTTGTAAGATCCATCCTCCCCTTCTCTTTTTGAAGTTTTGCCAAAAAGGTTTATTGTTTTTTATAATTTCATGAATTTTTAGTTTGAATTTTTGTATTTGGAAATTTGGTTGGTGGCATAAATTAACTAACCTAGATTTATGTAAAAGAGATTGTATTCCCTTACAATTACATATGTTTAAGAATTGTCTAAAGCTGCTCAAATTTCCTGTCATATATAGTGTAGGGAATCATGTTTATACATTTTGGGCTCTCTGAAATGAATCTAGACCTTATACAATAGTTCACATGCCCATTTACTAACATGTACTATTAAAATTTGTGTCTCAGATGCAGATTGTGTCTTCATTTCAATTTTTATGCAATTCATTATTACATACAATTTGCTATTGTTACCAATAGTCTGATAGACTTAGTTTTAGTAATATGTGGATTTATGGGATATTTCTAATTCTAGTGAAGCATTAGGTGATGGCATTGAAACTATATTAGATTTATTCATGGCTATCTTCAACTTAGAGAGCAAACTTCAACAATTGTCACTACAAGGTCACATCCATCGAGGTGACCTTAAAATTGGTATTAAGTTTAACTAGTTGCATCTTTGAAGGAATATCCTAAAAATGGATTTCAAAGCATAGATATCCAAAACCATATGACTCCACATAGCCCTTGCAGAACTGTGACAATGATGTTGACCTCATATTCTTCTTGGTTTGAAAATCATGTAGACTAGATTTATTGAACAGTTACACATTTCTCTCAGTTTTCTCTGTACTCTAGTCAATTCAACTGTTGTCAATTTCTTTTGTCAAGTCCTAAGTCTACCGTTACTCTTCATCCTGTCAAGTTGTTCTCAAGTCTAAGTTGCATGATTGTACTTAATCAAAATTAAATAGAATAATACATTTCAAATTGGCAAATCTCGTTGAATTGATGATGTTAAGTGATAAATTAGTTTTATGAATAACGACACCAAACTGCACAAATCTTTTTGCTTTTATGGATGTCCATACCCTGTTCCTGAGCGGTCTTCGACTCCACAAATATCTGTGTCTCTTCATTGTCGATCCAAGTAGGCCCTCTTCTTTCCACTATGCAACCATCTTCTTTTTTTTTGCATGCATGACTTTCAAAACCTAGGTTTTTGTCTGTAAACCACACAAGGATTTTTACATCATTCTCTTCGTATGGATTTTTATCAAATTCAAAGAGAAGGCTTTCATTTTTTTTTTATTTCTATATTATCCTTCTCTATTTCTAGTTTTTCTTCCCTTGCATGCTTGTCACTTCTTTTTCTTGCCATCTTCCCCATGGCCGAGACAATAGCTCTATTTTCTTTGGAAATCAAAGCAGGCACGGTTGTTTCTATCAGTGTATTCCTTAATCCTCCTATGGGTGCAAGCGCTAGTAGTATAAATGAGGCACACAAACTGTTTGACATCTCTTTGAGGCATTATGTCAAACAGTTGACGTGCTTGTTCCATACTTCCACATCTTTGCATACATGTCTACAGGGGTAGTCACAACTACAAAATTTGACAAAATTCTTCCTTCCATTATGGATGTTCATACCCTGTCCCAAAACTCCCATTCTCACACAGGCTGCGTGGATGCTGGTAAAGGTTGCGGTCTGGTTTTACACTTGCCAATTGCTTTTGCTTGAAAGTTTCTTGTGCCTTTTCAACAAATCCTGCAATAATTGTATTCTATTAGATGATCTCTCCTTGAGGCATTCTGTCAAATAGTTTGCATGCCTTTCATGTGCTCCCTCATTTTGTATATTTGTCTACCAGAGTATTTCCAACTATAATATATAAGAAAATTCCCCTTTTTTATTCTGCTTTGGTGGATGTCCATACCTTGTTTGAAAGCTCATTTTGGCATACACAAGGGGAATGCTGGCAAAGGTTGTGGAATTTGACTTTACAACTACAAGGCACATTCAATTGGAGGTTTCTAAAGTCTTTTCAACAAATCCATTTTGTGCATATCCTGCAATCACGACATTTCATGAGATCACATTCTTGAAGCATTTTGTCAAATAGTTCACATGTAATGTCTATACTTTCACATTTTGCATGCATGACAATTACAACAACTAACAAAAATTTCCCTTCTGTTCTGATGGATGTCTATGACCCCATCCAAATTGTCAATTTGTTCACGGGCAGAGAGAAGGCTGGCAAACGTTGAGGAATTGGGGTTTTACACCTGCCAGTGGGAAAGCTGAGACAGTGCATATTATTATAGTGTAAGCCTATTTTTCAGATTGATTCATTTAGCATCATCAATAATCTCCACTAGGACATTGCCCCTATTTAAAATGATGGGAAATGTTCACATCTCATAGTAATGTCTGTGATAACAATCTTGGACATAACATTTTTTAACAGTGTGGTAATCTGCACATACTCGAAGGTTTTTAACAACTGTAATAGTCGTGTATAGGGTATATTCAACAAACCAAATACAATTTCAAACTTTTCTGTATGGTGGCAGAGAAACAATTCCTTTTCCTAGTCTTCTACAACATTAAGTAAATGTCTTGAATCTAGAAAATACCTTGCTGCCTTCACCTTCCAAGATGTTCTCCATTTTTACATAGACCTCCTTTGTCTATGGATGTGATCTCTCTACCACATAAAGAAGTAGCATCGCGGTAATAAAACTTTATGCCTGTATTTATATGTGATCTATAGGCCTCGAGAAAACACACCCATATGACCACCACTTGTTTAATTGTGTTTCATTGATAAAGTTTAGGAAGTCCTCAAGATAGTTAGCAGAGGCAAGAAGGTCAAACATGCACACAAGTCTTGGGATGGTTTAATAAATAGATGCCATTACTTATCAAAATACAAATTTGTAGTCTAAACATGTATAGTTTTATTAATATATATAAGATTAATTATGTAATATTAAAACATTAAGTCTTAATGTTTATAAATAGACTTAAATAATAAATACCCTCGTATTTCTATCAGCATACTCCTCGAACAACTTAGAAGTGATGATTCATTCTTATCAAATTGAAAGGAGTTATAGAATGTTTCTAAAACTCTTAGTAACATAAGATTTTTCATGTAGCATCATAGGTAGAATTTGGATAAGTCTTTCTCTTACATATTAATAACAATAATAGGGTATACTGTGTAATATTGTATGTGATAGCATGTGGATGTTAAAACAAGATAAATGGGTAATTCTCAAGCAATAGTGAGTTTGAATATTTAATGATGATTTAACATATAGTAAATTATGTAATTAAATATTACTGATAATGAGGCAAATATAATAGTATACATAAGGGTGTTATAGTATATGACTAGGAAGGAATAAGAAGATGAAAGATAAGTAGAATTGAATAAAGAGAATTGTTAAAAATATGGAATATATATGTAAGAGAATAAGTGGATAGGATGATGTGAAAAATATGTAAATGAGGAAATCCTAAAATGGTGTTAGAATAGATTGTTATGTATTTGATTGATCAAGTATCCTTCAAAGCCTCATGCTTTTTGAATTGATTAAAGAAAAGTATTATTATGAATGCATAGATCATTAACATATCTGGGGTGGATCATTCAAGTAGTATAGTTGTCTTGTGAGTTATAAGTAGTTCTATAGTAAAATGATATTTCCAATAATGATGTTAGAATATAAATTACTTAATGATTGGTGAAAGTTTATTATCAATGAAAGTTAGTTAGTTTTGTTAAAGCATAAACCCATTTAGGGAGTTTCAAGTAAACCTCTTGTTGGGATAACTGTCTTAATTTACAAATTTTATTAAGTCCTCATTGGTTCCAATTAAAATTAAGTAATGATCATGCAAGAAGTTGTATCAATTATTCACTTGTATGATAGAATGAGATTTCCTAGTTTCTCTTAAGGCCAAACTTTTATATGCATTATATCTTTTCTAGTTTATTTTATGTACAATTATGAATTGATGACATCAACTTAGTATCATTCTAGTCCTATTCATTTTTTGTATAAATGAAATAGTCAAGCATCTTTATTGTACCTTACCTGCATTATGTTTTGGGGAAATATCTTTCCTTTTTGGCAATTTATTTATTATTGTTTATGCAAGATTTTTCTTTTCAACTTAGCTAGGTAAACTCTTAATCAACGTCCAAAAACTCAAACAAATTGCAGTGTTTAGTTTTTATGGTACCTCTGTGTCATGTTTACGAGTAATGTTGTCACGTTGAACCAAGTACCTCACGCCTAACACAACTGCAATAACGACGTCTAGGCATCATCCCTCTAAATCATCGGGGAGTAATAAGGATCATGTTGAAGTTAAATCTGAAAGAAGGGAAAATCTCCTCAGATATCTTATTAAGAAGATTAACTAAAAATAAAGGATGAGTCTATTGAAATAGTTGTATAGTGATTACTATGTGAATTTCAGCTAGAATGCTCATTTAGAAAACCTTTCAAAACAATCAATAGAAAATAGGCTTCTTAAAACACAAGTCTAACTTGTAAAATGTTAGATAGTGCAACTAGTCTGAATCATAAAACCCTATCTACCGTGTGCTCGCACCTTGTCTTCGTGAATCTTGGTGATCAGGAGGCACTAAAGAATCAAGAATGGACTTAGTCACGAAATTATCTAATTTGGCTTCAGGAAGTAAACTAGTTTTAATGGGCAAACACCTGGTAGGGATTCCTCCACACTAGGACTAACTGACAAACACCTTTTCTTTTGTGTTTGTAGTAGTGAACTAATTTCTGCCCCTATTTCACCGAGTGGGTGGTAGCTGGTGAAGAACTGTCTGGGGCAGAGAATAACCCTAGAAAGGGTTGGATACCCACTCACAGTTACATCAAACATAGTGCAAAATATAACTACATATTCATAATCCCCACGTTAGTCACATCTGAAGGAGGGGGCCTTGATCCAGTGGATACAGGGTATGTAGGTAGTCTAGACAGTGAAAGATGCCCCCAGTACTTAGGTCCCCTAGATGTAGGGTATTCTTTTATATTTTTTGTGTAGTGATTTTTAAGTCATGTTAACAAAAGATTGTCTAGTTATTTTTGTGTAGATGATAAGGATACAGTCTATGTGGAGAAGGCAAGTTGTCAGAAGTGAATGTAGGACATAACGAAGAACTTAAGGTATGTGTGATCCATTGTTCTTATAGGTTATCTTGCATAATGTACCTTCTCTTGTAATGTACTCTCTCTTCACTAGATTTAAAATTGGTGATCTTTTAAGAACTTGATGATTCTAGGAAATTAAATTCAAGTTTCATCGCATTTCTATATCATGCATTAAGCACTTCTTAGCAAAATTTCACATTTCCTACATCTTCCAGATCAAAATTTTTATTCATCAGTATTTTTAAATTTAGAGTTTAGTGTTATTTGATTAAAGATGAATTGGGTCCTTACAATCTAGGTCCTCCACATCTTCATACTAAAAATACTCCTCCATGTCATTGATCCAATCAATAAGCTATTTTGGATTCAAATCTCCAGAATATGTAAAAACTTCAATCTTGGGTCTCTTTCTGATCTTTGAAATGGCCCTCAACAACCTAATTTCTGTAGGATTTCTTACAACTTCTTGTTCTTGCTCAGATAGCTCTTCTTTAGCTTCATCTTTGCTTTCTTCTTTTGTTCTCGGCTCAAACCCTCTTCATAGCTCCTCTTGTAATGCATCGATTTGCATTTGCAGGGCTCTAAAACCCTCTTCCATCAAAGCATTCCTCCCAATATGATTTCTTAGTCAAGGCATCTTGATCTCCACAACAAACCCACAACCTTAGGTCCTGGTGCAAACTGCCTCATGGTCGGTGATCTGTCTACACACTCAGGAACCCTTGCTCTGATACCACTTGATGAAGGGGGTAAATCATAAAACACACAACAACATAAATTGTACATAGAAAAAAGAACTTTCTTTATTGATTTAGACAACTTATTACATTACAGAAGCTCAAATACAATCAGAGGAATCAACCCTTCACAGGCTGTAACACATTACAACTTCCTATCACAAGACTCTGGAATCATCTACCTTCTGTAACCCCAAATTAGCTAGGGTTTCTATTTTCCCATCTATTCTTAAGTCTATACTTTCCCCCTTAACTCTACGACTACCCAGGGTTCCCAAAATAGTCATAAATAGCACCTTTTGGCAGCCTCCAGCTAAATTTTAAAATTTGTAACTCCCTCCAAAAGTAGGTCAACTTCCAGGAAGCATAACTTTTGATCCGAGTGTCCGATTGACAAACTGTTTTAAGCACCAAAAAGCTCACGATGTGAACTATCACGTCAAAAATCCATAAATGGATTTTTGTCAAATTTTTGGGATGTTATGGAACATTTTAGTGCCTCATATCTCATTTCAAAAATTTTTAGGGGCTTTTTAGAAAACAAAAACTTTAATATCTTTTAGCTCACAAATGATCTTTTCCTGATTCCTTCACCAAAGGTCTTATATTTTTGTTTTGAAGCTTTTTGTAAGTTTTTGCTTCAATCCGTGTCCAAATGCAAACTTTCCTAAAATGGTAGGTAAACTTTCCAAAACTGGTAGCTTGATATTTTAGCAATTTTGGAAAAACTGAAAGTCCTACATCTTTATTCAGGAGATTATGGAACCAAAAATACTAATTATGGAAAGAAATGAAAACAACTGTAATAATTTTGAAGAAACATATTTTTGGGTGATGCAAGAAGTCCCTTACACGACTAGATGCTCCTGCATCAGGATGACATATCATTATCTAATAAGATTCCTACTTAGAATTATACTGCCCTGAACTAGTTTTAATTTCCATGTTCTAAGATCCTTGATCCTCCATCGCTAGCAACAAAGGCATTAGGCAACTAGTCTGCATCAATTATCATATCAATTGGATCCATATATAATTATCTTTCTGGCCTATATTTATCTATCACCTATGAATCTTCTACTACTTCCATGTACTGGTAATACCATCCTTGACTGTCATCTAATTCAGTGCCATGCCTTGAATCTTCCTTTTCAACTCTTTTGAATTCCTATCTAGGGTCATCATACCATTCTCCCTCTTTGTCCCAAATGTGTAGCCTATTGTCACTATGTTCGAAGGAGTCTGTAGGAGTCAAGGACAACACTAAGAGGGGGGGTGAATCAGTGTTGTATGAATTTTAACTTTTTGCAAACTTTATCTTACAAGACAAATACAAAGGAGGACATTAATGATTTGTTGAGTTTATATGCACAAGACTTATGATAACAGATATAAACAAAACATGATCAAACCATTAATATGCACACACAGAAGAAAACAATGAGAAGCATGACACAAGCTTTTTGTCGAGTGGAAAACCCTCAGGGGTAGAAAAACCACTCATGAAGTGCCTCACTGGCTTAACCTTAAAAACTTCTTACAAAGCCTCACTGGCTGAATATTTTGTCTCACTGACAAATAAGAGGTCTTCACTGACCACAAGCCTCACTGGCATACTGTGCCTCACTGGTAAACCATCACCAACAGAAGTAATAAAAAAATCAGAGGGATACTCTGTTTCCATTCAAAACAAAAACATTTCTTCTCTCACATATGTCTGTCAATTGGCCATTCTATTCAAAAACAATCCTACATCCGGATATACTCAACAACACTGCATATAACACTGCATATAGTGTATGTTTCATCTCTATCTATTTATAAAGTTGTATCAATGCACCTAGAAAATTATTGTAAAATAAAAAAGACTTTTGATGTTCCTCTTCTCTTCAATGCCTTGGAATATTTCATATTCCTTCAAAACTTTCTCTTGCACCTGATCACACAATATCTGCAATAAAATCATAAACAATAGGACTCTTGGAATTTCACTTCTCTCTACAAGAATATCTTCTTCATATTTTTGAAACCTTCAATCTGTTCATTTTCCTTCAATCTTTTCAATGCTTCTTCATATTCCTGCAAAAACACATTCTCTGATTGCAAACAAAAAAAATCTTCAATATGACATTTCCTCCCTGATTCATATTTTCTTTCTCACAAAATAGAATCCTTTATTTTCCTAGAAGACAAATCTTCTCCATGAAAACCATTCATATTCTATGATCAAACTTTGATATTCTTCTGTGTGCAATGACTCTTCAATTTGCATAAATAATTTCTTCAAAAAATCTGTGTCAAACCACTTTTCAAAAATATGTTCCACCTATTCAATTTCACCTTCTGCATAAAAATCTCCATGAAAAACATAATCTTCTCACCAAAAAAACTTCACTAAATTCTTCAATTGTATGGGAGAGAAATTAGAATGGATTTTCCTAAAAAAATTGCTTTTAAAAAGCATCAACCAATTCCTTGAAAAACTCCTTGAAATACTCCTATATTTTCCAAATTGAATCTCATGCATTTTTTTAAAAAGCAAATAAAATAGAAATTAAAAAATTTCTAAATTTTGAATACAAAGCTTTTTAAGGCTAAACCCACATAACTTTATAAAATCCATAGAAATTTAAGCCCACATATATTTTTTCAAACTTTATAGAAAAAACTTTTTAGAAGCCTTTTACTAAATGCATTTTATGCTTTATAAAAATAAAGCTTTCCATAGATGGGCTGCCTCCTTTTTAATAAAACATATTTAATAGAAACTTTCTCCCATAAAATTCGATGCTTTTTTCTATATATTAAACTCCCCATTTGGTGTATACCATAAAGCATGCTTTTATCTTATGTTATTTTCCTTCATAGAAATCGGTTTCATGCACTTTTTCTTTTTCTTTGAAACTAAACACATAAGACATAAATAATATGCTCCATATTCGATGGATTTATATATAGTATAAGCTCCTTCATAACTTTCATGGTAAAAACTATTCGTGCTTCCCAAATATGACCTTTCAATGGTTTTTTTTTAAGTCATAAATAATATTCTATGCTCCAATATGTAAATAAAGTCTCATGTCTTATGTCAAATATCTAGCTCCAACCTTAGGCATTTAATGCCAAATAAAAATAAAACAAGACCTCAACTCAGCACTAATCCACTTATTCTCTCATGGCATGCTCATCAAGGCTGACTGAGAACATTGCAAATCCCATTTCCTTCCAACTGTGATAAATGAAGAATAACCATTGTCATAAACACCATGCATGTATATGTTCATAAACTTACTACTTAACACTCTTGAAGCACTTGTTCTAACACATGTCTCAACATGACTCAACATGAGGATCAACACATCATATCAACAACAAGCATAACCTTTGATCTGTGTTTCCCATGAAATATCAATGAGTACATCTGCAAAGCATCCAACTTGACTCATGATCTCATGTAGCATTAGACATATCAACTTATGAAGATGACATATCAACCTATACTTTGCATCTTGTTTGTGCAACATGAAGACATTGAAAAACATGAACCTCAATCATCAACAATTGATATGATCAAACTAGTCCTGATCAAGTACAAAACAAAGTGAACCCTCCAACATAAATACCTGATCTGTATTGCTTCTTGCATTACTGAAGCATGTGAACCAAGATCAAGAAATCATCTTTATTTGTGGCAAACATAAACCAAATGATCAACCATCTCCTGAACAATGAAGCATATGAAGCAATAACAAATCAACTGACAAGTAACTTGATCAACAACCCACCAATACTAACACTGCATCCTGAAGTATGACATCTTGTCATATGAAGACCAAACACCTTTTTGACATCAATGACAACCTAACACCATCAATCTCCCCCTTTGTCATTGATGGCAAAACTCCATAAAACATTTTCTCTTTCTCCCCCTTTTTAACATTTGATGACAAAGACTAAAAATTTCTCCCCCTGTTTTGAAATGCATAAACAAATCACTACTCATAAATATCACTGGCAACTGTCCTGACAAGAAATACTAATATGAGGATGAAGAAAAAAAACATATCTCTTTTCAAATCTCCCATGATAGTGACAACTCAATCCTCTGATTAACTCCCCCTAAGAACAACTCCACTTAGAGATGTTATAGCATGATCATAACCATTATAATCATATTGAATTATGAACATTTTGAAGGCATAAACTCATGTTAACCTTTGAACAAGAATAATTTATGATTATAACAATCTGCTATTGTTGATTCAAGACATACCTTTAACTTCCTCTGATGACACCCTTTTAAAAAAATGAAGACCATCATTATCATCTACCATAATTGATTCAAGACCTTTACTTGCCTCTGAACAAAGGCACCACCATCAATTTTACGAGCATCTCTAGATGTCATAGCTTGAAGCACATACCTGATACTAGATTATCACATCAAGAACACTTCCATATAAGCATGACTTGACATCCCTGAGCACACTCAAACCAAACTGCATTAATAAGTTCTTCCTGCACCAACACTTTGCACAAATCAAATGCAGAGTTAAGTGCTATGAATTGAATTTTTCATTTTCAGCCACCTTAACCAACACATGCTAATTTCAGATAAGAACTTTTTGGAAACATCTTAATCTCTTTGGCATGACAACAAATATTTCACTATGTCAAGATCCCATTGAACTGCAACAACATACTAACTCAACTAAGTTATTTAATATCATCAAACTCTTTGATACCACTAGCCTTTGAAAATTTAAGGTACTAATCATATTGGTAATTTGTTGATATTTTGAAAGCTCTGTTCTTGCACATCTGCATACTGCACAACTTTTCAACTTGTGAGTAATAAGAAACCATGAAGCATAGGACCTGAAAGCAAAAAGCATCAAACCACTATTTATAAATTGCCCATTGACAGTACCATATTCTGCACAATAGCACTTCTTGTAACAACACCAATAAGCACAAATCACAATCCAAGATGACATGATAAATAACCAAGAGATGTTCTAGCCAAAAACTTCCATAATATAGACAACATAAACTTTTAACCTTCAACCAATATATTCTTGCACACCCTTTCTGACATTAAAAAAATGAAGACCATCTGAAATGAATGAAGGCTATGAAGATCACTAGGTTGATCCTGCACATGACACTTTGTGTATTGAACCCCCAAACATATTGTGCATAAAGAACCAAAGAACACTTGAATCACTATCAACATTGTTAGCAATATCATCATCAATTTCAAGAAACTTTATTTCATAAGATTGACAAGATCACCATATCAAATGATATCCTTCTGAAACTTCTTGGGGTTAACTGATAGAACATTTGATACCTCCCCCTTACATCATGCTATGTTATGCAACAGATGAAATGACTTGTGCAAGATGTACATTCTTAGATTCTGACTTCTCTTGTTTTTGTTTTTGCCTCCAAAATTTCTCAGGTTCTTGCTTCTGTTCAGATTTCTTTATCCAAACCTTTTCAACCTTGTTCCTTTTCCAATCCATCAAAAACCTTCTACAACTATATGCTTTGTGACCAGGAGAATTACACTTGAAACAAACAATATTAGTATTCCTGATTGAAGCAAAATGATTTCTTCTGCAATTAACTGATTTATGTCCAAATTGATTACAAGTATAACAATATCCATTAAATGAATAATTATACCTATACATATATGCTTGTCTTGTAGGGGCATTTCTTCTAAATTTTCTCCTTTGATTATGCATTTTATCTTCAGGGGTAGTAGTATGATAATTTAAATCAATCTTCCTTTTAGGAGTCTCTCTTATTTTTGAGCATTCTCCCTTTTCATCAAATTTGAGATTCTTTTCCAACTGCTTTCTAACATCCTTAAAGAAATTATTTCTTTCTCTAGCTTTTGACATTCAACCTTTTTAGCCTCCAACTCAGACTTTATTTCATCAGTTATCTTCTTAGCCTTCTCAACCTCTGTCTTCAAACTGACAATTAATTTGTCTGATTCACCTGCTTGATTTTTCAAGTCTACAATCAGGTTTCTTGCCTCTTCAAGATCTAAAACAACTTTGTCCTTGAATTCTTTCTCTTGTTTAAGCTGATATTTTAATCTCCTATTTTCTTTACTAAGTTTCTTAATTGTATTAAGGGCACATAGAAGCTCTCCTTCAAAATCAACCTCACAAATATCTTCATTAAACTCCTGTTCACCTTCATCATTATTCTCAATAGCAAAGACATCTTTTCTTTCATTAAATTTATCAAAATTCTCAACTACGTGACCATTCTTTGTATCAATTATTAAGGGTGACATATGCGACAAATCATTGCTGGGCACAACTGAGGCTTGTTTTACCATCTTTTGATCAACATCTTTATTTGAGATCTTAATTCTATTCTTCTTACCCATTTTACTCCACTACCAGGACCTACTTGAGCCTATTAGACTTCAAAAGGGAACCTAGCTCTGATACCAATGTAGGAGTCAAGGACAACACTGAGAGGGGGGGGTGAATCAGTGTTGTATGAATTTTAACTTTTTGCAAACTTTATCTTACAAGACAAATACAAAGGAGGACATTAATGATTTGTTGAGTTTATATGCACAAGACTTATGATAACAGATATAAACAAAACATGATCAAACCATTAATATGCATACATAGAAGAAAACAATGAGAAGCATGACACAAGCTTTTTGTCGAGTGGAAAACCCTCAGGGGTAGAAAAACCACTCATGAAGTGCCTCACTGGCTTAACCTTAAAAACTTCTTACAAAGCCTCACTGGCTGAATATTTTGTCTCACTAACAAATACAGAGGTCTTCACTGATCACAAGCCTCATTGGCATACTGTGCCTCACTGGCAAACCATCACCAACAGAAGTAATAAACAAATCAGAGGGATACTTTGTTTCCATTCAAAACAAAAACATTTCTTCTCTCACATATGTATGTCAATTGGCCATTCTATTCAAAAACAATCCTACATCCGGATATACTCAACAACACTGCATATAACACTGCATATATTGTATGTTTCATCTCTGTCTATTTATAAAGTTGCATCAATGCACCTGGAAAATTATTGTCAAATAAAAAAGACTTTTGATGTTCCTCTTCTCTTTAATGCCTTGGAATACTTCATATTCCTTCAAAACTTTCTCTTGCATCTGATCACACAATATCTACAATAAAATCATAAACAATAGGACTCTTGGAATTTCACTTCTCTCTACAAGAATATCTTCTTCATATTTTTGAAACCTTCAATCTGTTCATTTTCCTTCAATCTTTTCAATGCTGCTTCATATTCCTGCAAAAACACATTCTTTGATTGCAAACAAAAAAAATCTTCAATATGACATTTCCTCCCTGATTCATATTTTCTTTCTCACAAAATAGAATCCTTTATTTTCCTACAAGACAAATCTTCTCCATGAAAACCTTTCATATTCTATGATCAAACTTTGATATTCTTCTATGTGCAATGACTCTTCAATTTGTATAAATAATTCCTTCAAAAAATCTGTGTCAAACCACTTTTGAAAAATATGTTCCACCTATTCAATTTCACCTTCTGCATAAAAATCTCCATCAAAAACATAATCTTCTCACAAAAAAAACTTCACTAAATTCTTCAATTGTATGGGAGAGAAATTAGAATGGATTTTCCTAAAAAAATTGCTTTTAAAAAACATCAACCAATTCCTTGAAAAACTCCTTGAAATACTCCTATATTTTCCAAATTGAATCTCATGCCTTTTTTTAAAAAGCAAATAAAATAGAAATTAAAAAATTTCTAAATTTTGAATACAAAGCCTTTTAAGGCTAAACCCACATAACTTTATAAAATCCATAGAAATTTAAGCCCGCGTATATTTTTTCAAACTTTATAAAAAAAACTTTTTAGAAGCCTTTTACTAAATGCATTTTATGCTTTATAAAAATAAAGCTTTCCATAGATGGGCTCCCTCCTTTTTAATAAAACATATTTAATACAAACTTTCTCCCATAAAATTTGATGCTTTTTTCTATATATTAAACTCCCCATTTGGTGTATATCATAAAGCATTCTTTTATCTTATGTTATTTTCCTTCATAGAAATTGGGTTCATGCACTTTTCTTTTTCTTTGAAACTAAACACATAAGACATAAATAATATGCTCCATATTCGATGGACTTATATATAGTATAAGCTCCTTCATACCTTTCATGGTAAAAACTATTCGTGCTTCCCAAATATGACTTTTCAATGGTTTTTTTTTTAAGTCATAAATAATATTCTATGTTCCAACATGTAAATAAAGTCTCATGTCTTATGTCAAATATCTAGCTCCAACCTTAAGCATTTAATGCCAAATAAAAATAAAACAAGACCTCAACTCAGCACTAATCCACTTATTCTCTCATGGCATGATCATCAAGGCTGACTGAGAACATTGCAAATCCCATTTCCTTCCAACTGTGATAAATGAAGAATAACCATTGTCATAAACACCATGCATGTATATGTTCATAAACTTACTACTTAACACTCTTGAAGCACTTGTTCTAACACATGTCTCAACATGACTCAACATGAGGATTAACACATCATAGCAACAACAAGCATAACCTTTGATCTGTGTTTCCCATGAAATATGAATGAGTACATCTGCAAAGCATCCAACTTGACTCATGATCTCATGTAGCATTAGACATATCAACTTATGAAGATGACATATCAACCTACACTTTGCATCTTGTTTGTGCAACATGAAGACATTGAAAAACATGAACCTCAATCATCAACAATTGATATGATCAAACTAGTCCTGATCAAGTACAAAACAAAGTGAACCCTCCAACATAAATACCTGATCTGTATTGCTTCTTGCATTACTGAAGCATGCGAACCAAGATCAAGAAATCATCTCTATTTGTGGCAAACATAAACCAAATGATCAACCATCTCCTGAACAATGAAGCATATGAAGCAATAACAAATCAACTGACAAGTAGCTTGATCAACAACCCACCAATACTGACACTACATCCTGAAGTATGACATCTTGTCATATGAAGACCAAACACCTTTTTGACATCAATGACAACCTAACACCATCAAAGTCCAGCCTGGGTATGGCCCCAATTTTAGGCAAAATTCTCAACTGGTCTATGTTTAGACTATAATTCTCCCCTAACATCTCTAGGTGTTTATGGAGCTCACTTTCACCTTTCTCTAAATCTCCTAGCTTACTGTAAAGGATTTGGCAATTTGTATATGAGTTGAAGAACTTTTCAACAAATTTCTTGGGCCTCTTTGCACAAAAGTTTGTTTCTTTGATGTCCTCCTTGTAGCACATTGTAACTACTTCAACCATTTATTTGAACCTGCTAAGAGAAATCTCCATTGTTACTCTGACCTATTCAAAAAAGTTAAACATTGTGAGATCCTGAAGAATCCCAGTGAGCCCTCCTTCCTTACCAAGAAATCTTTCCTCATTCCTTTTCTTCCATAGGAACCATAGATTTTCAGAAGACATAATAAACCATAAACAATTACTTCTTACATTCAAACCTTTGACTAGACCAAAAATGATTTCTTCCATAATTACATTGATTGAAGTAGACCATTTATCAATATTACCCATAAAGAATGACCATACATACTTGGCATATAGACAATCAAAAAAATATGAGACACTGACTCAGGCTTATCACATAGAGGGCAGACTACATTTTCTAGGCCTAAGTTCAGTCTGTTTAATATTAGTAGCCATCTAAAAGATGGTTTCTTAGCTTCAAGGACTTTGGACCACATCATTTTAAAGGTTATACTAAGATCAACATCTGAAAAAGAGCCAGCCCAAGAGAGGTTGATGTGATGAGTAATATCTTGAGTTTTTGTCAACATTTTATAAATCATCTTTGGCTTAATCTGAGCAAATGGAGTTCCATCTTCCCATTTCAGCTTCCCCAGTCTTTCCTCTCCTATTACAACTTTATTGCTCAATTTGTTAAACAATGCTTTATTAATGGTGGATTAAGTTCTAAAGAATTTGTTGTTTCAATGAAATTAGCTTTCTAATTGTCTCCAATCTTTCGACAAACCTTGCATAAACAAGTCTGCAAGAGCTGACATACATTTTTCATTACATTTTTTTGCTGAGAAACCTTGAAGCAAGACTAGAGGCTTATTTTTGTGCATAACATTCCACCAAATAGATCTTTTAACCCATATAATTCCTTTCTCCCAATAGACAACATCTTTGTCCAAAATAAAGGGTTTTACCATTTCCCATGCCTTCCAAATACTAGAAATAACTGTAGACCCCCCTGGTTTAGAAATAGTATCACCAAGTAAAGCATAAAAAATGCCAACTTTACCCCAAGATTTCTTGTTAGCTAGAATTGCATTACAAATATTATGTCTAACCAAAACTTTACAGGGCTCTTCTCTTGTTAGTACATTTGTAATCCATTTAGAGGCTAAGGCCATACCTTGGATTTTCAAAAAATTTAGACCTAGCCCACCTAAATCTTTACTTACATAGCACCAATCCCACTTCATAAGATGCTTTTTGGGCTTCGCTTTACCGTCAAACCATAAGAATTTTCTTATTAGTCTATGGTTGACTTCAAACTGGTAACTGAAAAACAACCACATAGATGAATAGAAAATAGAGTATGCAGATAGTATTTTCTGATAGACTTGCTGTCTTCCAGCCAAGGAGAGAAACAATTTATTCCAATTTTTTTTATCTTTTTCTCAATTTCAGTAAAAAGCCATTGCCACATTATAATAAGAGATGGGACGACTACAAAAGGAACACCAAGAAATTTTACTTGCACTGAAGGACCTCCCCTCTACCATTTATCCCTATTAAACCAATTAGGGATAACTTCCTCCCAAGACAAAAAAAAAATAGATTTAGAGTATGAGATTTTTGCCCCAGATGCCAAGCAAAAAATATCAAGTCTTCTTTCCAAAATTTCTAGCTCTTCTTTCTCTGTCCTAGGAAAGAGAGCAGTATCATGAGCAAACTGGACTTTTAGAAGTCTATCACCATTAGGCAATGCAATCCCTTCAATTTTTCCTTCTATTAATTATGATATCAAAATGAAATGAAGAGCCTCTAATGCAATAACAAACAAGGAGGGGGCAAGGGGGCATCCCTGCCTGATAGATCTCCCCATCTTGAATGGGGCAGAAAGGTCCCCATTAACTTCTACCTAGGCTGATACATCCACAAACAACATCTTAAACATGTTGGTAAAGGATTCAGGAAAGTCCATTGCTCTTAGTATCATAAAAATAAACAACCACTCCACTCTATCATATGCCTTCTCAAAGTCCAATAAAAGAATGCCCGCTTTTTTATTAGATTATTTAGCCCAATGAAGGGCTTCCAAGCTTGTTAACAAATTCTCTAATATATATCTTCCTTTAATGAAGCCAGTTTGAGTAGGACTAATAATTTTTGGGAGAATATCCCTGAGCCTTAGAGCCAATACTTTTGCTATTATTTTGTATGAGACATTTAGGAGTATTATAGGTCTCCAATTCTTTATTTCTTCTCTGTCTCCTTCCTTTGGGAGGAGTTTTATAACACCTTTATTAATTTCCTCTCATAAGGTCCCTTTCTCTATGGCTTCAGAGTAAAGATCAAGAAGGTCATAACCTACCCAATCCATGTTTGCCTTATCGAATTCCATAGGAAGCCCATCTACCCCAAGGGACTTGTTATTACTCATTGATATGATGGATTTTTTATCTCTTCTTTATTTATTTTTTGTTCTAATTTCTTTCTCATGTCTGGGGCCAACTTGGTTTTACAGATTCTGCAACATAGGTCCTGGGCTTCCTTACATCCTTCCTTTTTATCCTCTGCCTTAATCAAAGATTCATAAAACTTCCTAAAGGCCTCCAAAATTTGCTTTTGAGAATCCTTAGTTACTCCATTTTCCATTATTACTTCTATGTTTTCTTTGATGTTTTTCTACTTCAACAAATTGAAAAAGTATTTAGTCCCTTTATCCCCATCCTGAATCTAATTAAGTTTAGCTCTAACTCTAGGTCCTTGGGCCTTTCTTATTTGAACTTTTCTCAACTTGTGTTTTATTTCCCCCATTTGCAAATTATGCTCACCATCAAGTAGATTATTTTGCAATTTCTCTTCTATCTGAAGGAACCTTTCTTGCAACAAGAGCTCTTCTTTTTTCCTGTCAAGAGCATATTTTTTCCCTACAATTTGGAAGATAGATTTACAAGCTTAGGAAAGCTTAGCCTAGTACCAAATATTTCCTTGGCTTCACCTAGACTTACATATGTTTCTAAGAGTAATGATTCCTTGATTGCAATCTTCATCTTTTAGTAGCTCACAATTTAGTTTAAACAAGGAATCCTTACGATTTCTTATCCTTTGCTCTTTATAATTGACTAAGACAACCATTCTGACAATAAAATAATCTTTATTCACATAGAATCTATCGAGTCTATAGTAGATCCTTTTGTTTGCATTCTTACAGTTTGACCAGGTAAACCATATGCCCTTATTGTCCTTTTTTTCTCCTTCTATTAGGTCTGCCAGATTGTATGTCTTTTTAAATCTTAACCAGAAGAATTTTTCATTTCCTCTCCATTCTAGAGGTTTCCCTCCTTTTTTATCTTCTGAATACTCTATCATGTTAAAGTCTCCCCCAAAGATCCAGTAAACTTTGGGAAGACCAGAAGATAACCAATTTCACAATTCAGCTCTATTCATATAATCATTTGGGGCATAGATGGAGAAAAACCCAACATCTACTCCCCTAACATTCAAAATAATCCATACACACCTATTGCATGGGGAATGGCCAGAGTCTTTTGGGATTTTTTCTAACTTTCTACTTAATAAAATAACATTTCCACTGCTTCCTTTCTCATGCTTTGAGGGGAAAGCAATTGCCTCATTCCAAACAAATCTCAATGTATTTTCTAAGGTGAAACAAACGGCCTTTATTTCCTAAATAAACAGAAGATCCATATTTTTTTTAATTGTAGAAGTCTCTCAGCACATATTTCCCATCAGGGGATTCCAAGCCCCTAACATTCCAACTACAATAGTTAATGGCCTTCATTATTCTAGAGGTTGAAGGGGTAAAGGATATCTTCAAGGCTTGGATTTATCCATCAAATAATTTTGGATTGAATCATCTTTCCCTTTCTTACGAGGTTTAATGCCGCTAACATTCCTGCTGAAATTCTTTCTTTATTTTGCCTTCCTCCTTAGCCTCCAAGATGATCTACTTGAGGATACTCTTCTCCAACGCAACATGGTCTTCATCTCTCCTCAAGAATTCCTCCTTGAGTCTATCTATTTTTTCTCTTTTCTATGCAACTTCCCTAATTTTGTCAAGGGCCAATTGTTGTGCATTTTTCTTTCTTACTAAGATAAAACCATTGTCTGAAGTATAACCCATGGGTATAGCCTCATGTTTATTTTCAAGATCTACTTGGGGATTGGGGATCTCCCTTTGCATCTCAATGCATTCCTTGCATTGGCTTGGAGTATCTGCAATTTGTGAAGCTAGGGCAAGATCTTCATCCATCCACCCTTCAGAGGCTCCATCACCCAAAAAAAAGCCAGTTAGGGTTCCCTCTTGAGTACTATTTGATTCATCACCATCTAGGTGATCCTCCTCAACATCTTCTAGGTCCAAGCCTCCACAATCATATTATCTGATGATGGTGCAGACATTCTCTCCCCTGAGTTCAAATCTTTTTCCTCAGGTCTACCATTCGAAACACCCATTTTCCCTTTGTTAAGGTTTCTGCTTAGTGATGGACAGTTCTTTTTTTGGTGTCCATCTTGTTTACACATGAAGCATGAATTGAGCTCATCCATGCTAACTAACTCACAATGGAACATTTTATTTTCCCAATTGATTTCTAGGATTTTCAAGATTTGAACCCCTGTATCAAATGAGACCAGCATTCTTGCATCTAGGTAGGGGAGGGTAGTTTTTGTCTCATCTATTTTTAGAATTTTTCCAAATGGTTCAAACACTTGAGGCAAAAATTTCTAGAATTGAATCGGGACATCCTTTAAGAGAATCCATCTTGGAACAGAACAAAACCTTATTTCTTTGTGTGGAGTGTCTAGTTTCTAGGGAAAGGCCTTAAAACACATTGGACCTATATTCCAATAGTCCTTATCAATAACTCTTTTCTACATAGCATGCGATTTCAAGAAAATAACAAAGATTCCCGGTTGTATCATTCTACAAAATGAGTAATGAATACCCAGTTTTCTTGCCCATACTGTTAATAACCAATTATTGAAGAAATTCCTTGATGGTATCTTGTCTATATTAACACAAGTAAAGAAAACTGCAATATTCATTAATCTCGATTGTTCTCTTTTTACTGCTTTTCCTAGTTCCTCATTAGGCTTTAAGGAAAATTTTCTTGGTAGAGAAGGAGGCTCACCTTGCCATCGTTCCATAGGTCTACATTCCTCCTTTCTCTCTTTGTTACTTGAACCAACTCCTCTGAATCCATCAATGATTGAAAAGACTGCATCTTTTGCCACGGATTGGGCATCATTTGCATTAATCACATCTTTGAAAGCTTTTACACTTTCCTTCCCTTGCTGGTCATTTTTGCCCGAGTTGCCTTCCATTGGCAATAAAAATGCATTCAATGCTACAACTCCACCATACTCCCCACATCGACGCCCATCCACCCCCTCTCTGGGCTGACTTTGGATGACGTAACGAGGTAAGGCAGGAAACAATACAAGCAGAAGGTTAAAATTTAAACTTTTAAACTTTTAAAACATGCAAAATGAATAGAACAATGACAAAACAATACGGCCCCAATATTCAAAGAAAATACTATAAATCTATCATCCAAGAAGGCAAAGAATCCGAAAGATTTCTGGTAAGAAGAGAGGCCCCAAGCGAAACCCTCTGAGGATTGCTCTTTCACTACAATGATGGTTGATCCTCACTTTGCATTAATTATTAAAAATGAAGAAAATTAAATAATAATAATTTTTTATTATTATTTAATTAGAAGCTCAATGGAGAAAATAAATTAAAGAATATTATTTAATGTGAGAAAAAAATAATAAATTGGAATGCCCAATTTGATATTGAAAATAAAATATTAAAAAAATAAAATAAGTCTTGCCTATTGAGCGGCCACATTGAAGTTTGTGCAAAAACAATAAAATAATCCAAATGAAAGGTGGCCCTCATCTTGGAGTTTGAAATAATAAAACATTGACTCCTTGTTTGTGGTGCTCATACATTGGAGAATGAAATTCAAATAGAACCTTGCATTGGGATCAAGGGCCACCATTGGAGGAATCAACTTGGAGGGAGATTTGAAAATTTAAATCTTTAATTTGAGTTGGTATAAGAGAAGGTTTGGTGTCTCAAATTCGACATCGCGATTATCATGAACTTTTGCATGCTTGACATTTTGCTTGCCATTCATTACCCGGTGAAATTGGACGAAAACCTAATTGTCATCATTGGGGCGGATTCATCCAGGATTCGCATCTGCACTTCAACAAATCTTGTGAGCTTCATAGTTTCATCTATCGATATTGGGTCAGAGATCTCCTATGCTGATCGAATATCAGAGTTTCATCATAAAGATAGCCATTTTGAGGAGTACAATAAGTGGCGATTGGCATCTGCACTTCAACAAATCTTGTGAGCTTCATAGTTTCATCTATCGATATTGCGTCAGATATCTCCTATTCTGATTGAATATCAGAGTTTCATCATAAAGATAGCCATTTTGAGGAGTACAATAAGTGGCGATTCATAGTGTTGGAGATAGCGTAGTGTAACTTTGAAGCGCCGAATTGTAGTCTTGAAGATCTCCATCATTTATCTTGATCGAGTAGACTAAAGGCCTTAAGGAATCGTTTGAGTTCGCTGAACTGAAGACTTACGCCTTGAGACTGTTGACTTTGAGTAGAAGAAACCGAGTCTAAGGCTGAGTGCCGAATTCTATAGAGACGTCATAGTCTTGATTAAGCGCATCATTGGAGATTTCATTCTAGCAGTCTTCGTTGGCATCTTGATTCATCATATACATACAACGACTCATCTGATACATACAGCGGTTCATCATATAGGCAGCGAAAGCTTGGAGAGTGATCACAGTGATAATAAGGAAACAAGCGGCAGTTTGACATCCATCTCATCTGCTATTTGATACTTGGAAGACTCTCTTTGTGGCCGATCTGATCCGATCTGATGTTATCTTTTGCATCTATAATTGTGATCTTGTAACAACTGCGTCTGCTTGTACTTGGTGGCCATTTGGTCACGATTATGCTGATGTAATTGAACTATCTGAGGGTCTGATCTAAAACAGTGAGCTCTGAGTTGTGTCTCATTCATAATTTTCCGTGTAACTCGCATTCTATGAAATTGTAATGCCATTGAAGTCTGATCTGAATTAGTACTGTAGTTACAAATCTATGATTGTAATTCAATGTTGAAAGGCTGCCATATCTCTTTGTCATAGATTGTATCTCAAAGTTTATAGATTTTGTGTCGGAGACATTTGAAATTTGGAATAAAGTTAGATCAGTTTTATTGTATAATTGAAAAGAACCAAAATATCACATCAAATCATAGAACGGCACATGACAGTTGAGTCTGGACTAGAAGAAGGAATCCTTGACCATAAACATGACCCAAACATACAAACTTGACATTTGATAGAGCATAGAACCAACACAAAATATGAGACATTCTTCTAATAGAGAGATTACATTTCTATAACTATAATGGAGCATATTCTAGAATCTTCTTAAAGGTCATTCATTCCTTAGTTATTGAACAAAGGAATCCATTCTATTACATTTACTTTTGCTATAATAGATATTGCAAATTATTAGATTACCAGTCCTTACTATCATTAATTAATCTAGGTTAATCATTCTTATCTGTATGCATGTTATTGGATTAGCCTAGACAAAGCATGAGGAAAGTTTATTTTCCTTTACATTTTTGGTTGACCCATTTGATCCTATAGTACCTAATCTTCTATCTAGGGTTTTTCATTGCATTAGGGTTTTTAGATCTATCATTTTCAAAGTTTACATCTTATTTTTATTTTTGGTAAACCTTTTACATACTTGTAGCAATATTTTTTTAAGGTTCTAGTGCTTATTTTAATGTACTTTTTATTTATTTCTTGCACTACCCACCGTCATAGTTACTCTAGGGTTTTATTTTTCACTTGTGTTTAGATATTGACTTGCCTATTTTCTTGATTTGATCTTATTTAATTGTTGCCATATTATTATTTATGCCTAGAAGGAGTGTGTGTTTAGACACTATTATGGCTAACCATTCTAAGAACAACAATATCGTTGATGGCTGTGCACATGGTTGTACCAACAGGATTATGACCATGGTGCACATGTTTCTCAATAAGATATTCATCTTACAAGATAAGTTTTGATATATGAATTACATTAAGCTAAATCCTATTATCAATTAACAATTATCTTCTATAAAATATTAGTGGGATGTCCTCATAGCATGAGAATTTTACAAGATCTTAGATCCTCATATCTTTTTAATTATTTAACCTCCAACCCATCTTCCTCTTCTAATCCAAACCCTACTACCTCAATAGCTACTACCTAATAAAAAAAGAATATATAAATACAATAAGAATATTAAACAATGGTACTTCAAATCTAATTAAACATATTCTAAAACATATAATATAAATGAAATAACAGAGAAACAAACATAAATATACAAATCATATGAATAACAAATTTATACGAGAAACCCTTTTAGAAAGAAACTCTACCACGAAAGAGATACTGAGAAGAGAAAAGGTGCACTTCCTAAGGTGCTCCACCACAACCAAAAAAAATTCTGAATTAATAAAGAACGATTTACATCTTACGGTTTCCTGGGTTGTAAAAGAATTATGTTTACACCTGTCGCCACTTCTTTCTTCCCAATTTCACTTCGTTCTTCCTCCCCGTCAAGGTGCTTGTTGATTACTTTGCAGGTTTCTTTTATCCACTTCCCTTCTCTAATTCCATCCATTTCTCCAGTTTGGGCTTTGCCAATATCTACTCTCCTAGTTGCGGTTGAGAAAGATTGTGAAAAATGTTAGATTAATGCCTATATCTTTAAATAAATAATATGTTATAATTTAATCACATAATTATTTTAAAATTAATTTTTTTAGGGTAAATAGAATTATTTTCTAAGACTTATATTTAAAATTATGAACATAATATTATAAAAGGTATAGTCATTTTTAGTTTCAGCTAAGAAAACTATAGGCGAGCCCTGTTCCTAACTAGTTATTAATAATTCTTTTTGCAACCAATGAGAACGAAATAATTTTTTTATTTAAAAAATATTTACCGATTGCTATTGTATAGATGCAAATATTTTAACAAAACATATTTGAAAAATTATTTTTCTTCAATCTAATTGGCAGAAAACTTTCACCCAATATGGGCGATCATTACGGATCATCAAGGTTTAAATTATAAAGTTTTGTGATAGATAATATCCTTAATCTATGATAATAATATACTAATACTTAAAACTATTATGTTTCTAGTTTGAGACTTTATGGGTAAAATATTATACAGTAAAGTTTTTTTTAGCATCTCACCTATTAACCAATTTAAATATATTGTAACTAAAATAAAAATAATAAAAATATTAAGAAACATGTATTTAAATTCCTATTAGTATTAATATTGATAATATTATTAGACAATAAAAATATTAAAAAAACATATTTGAAAAATTATTTTTCTTCAATCTAATTGGCAGAAAACTTTCACCCGATATGGGCGATTATTGCGGAACATCAAGGTTTAAATTATAAAGTTTTGTGATAGATAATATCCTTAATCTATGATAATAATATACTAATACTTAAAACTATTATGTTTCTAGTTTGAGACTTTATGGGTAAAATATTATACAGTAAATTTTTTTAGCATCTCACCTATTAACCAATTTAAATATATTATAACTAAAATAAAAATAATAAAATATTAAGAAACATTTTTCTATTATATTACATGAAAATTTTCCATTATACTATTGAACTAAAAATTATAACACATTTTGAAATCACCTTTCCAAGAAATATTAACAAGGCACATATATATATAGCAATGTCTTTTGATGATATTGACTCCTTTACATACTATTACTCATTGTAATGATGGGGAAAAATAAAAGGAGAAAAATAAGAACCTATAATGATATAAATTTCAAGTGTACTTAGAAGCAACATATAATATGTATACTATATTTAATCAATAAAATAAATAATATACTAAAATTACGATAGATATATGTTGATCCATCTCTAGGCATCTTTTAGATAGATGTATTTAAGATATCTATGTTAGTTTAACTAACCTAAATTTATTTAATACAAAATATTAAAACCCTTATAGGTGTAAAAACTAGCTAGCCAACTGAAGTGATGATTATAACCTCGGATTCACCACCCACACTAAGTTTTCAAACGTTGCTCCATAGGAATGTGGCTCATAGAAGTTAAATGTTTCCAATGCTTATAATTTTTTGGACCAATAACATTTTGTTCTACAAGTCAATATCTTGGCATCTTTTAAATAGATGTATTTAAGATATATATGCTAGTTTATTTAGCCTAAATTTATTTAATACAAAATATTAAAACCCTTACAAGTGTAAGAACTAGCTAGCCAACTAATGTATTGATTATAACCTTGGATTCATTACCCACACTTTGTTTTCAAAGGTTACCCTATAGGAGTTTTATTTAAGATATTTATGCTAGTGTAATGAACCTAGATTTAATAAACATAAAATTTTCAAAGAACATTTTCAAAGATTGACCCATAAGAATGTGGCTTGTAGAAGTTAAATGTTCCCAGTACTTATAATTTATTGGGCCAATATCATTTTATTCTACAAGTTCTCCTATAAAACTATGTCAATCATATAATGTCATATCTTGTTTCTACTTTTTCCTATAAGGATGGTGACATTTTGGATGTAGTAGATTAGAAGTGTGACAAAGCCTACTTATTAGGAGGAATAAAATTGTTTCCCATAAAGAGTTGGTGCATTAGATATAATGTTTATGTGTGGGACTAATTTTTATAATAAATAATTGGTGTGTTGAACTATAAAATAGGCAGAGTTGGTGTATTGGAATTTATGTTTACATGTGGGACCGGGTTAATAAATTTTTTGTCACAAGTATAGTTACTTGAAGAGTTATATAAACACTACTCTTCTATATGACCTTCAAGCTAACAATCTCCTCTCCAATCAATAGCTTCTTTCAATACAGTGAAAAGGGATCCAAAAAGTTGTAAAGGTCTCCAATGGCAGAGATATCAGATTTGGCTAACCCAAACAAATCGATGGGTTCAGTTAGTAGCAGGTGAAAAGATTCTTCATAATTCTTATTAGTTGATTCATGTCATTTCTTTGTACCTCCTTTTGTTCTGATAATTCTTATCAGTTGATTCATGTCATTTCTTTGTACCTCTTTTTGTTCTGATTCTCTATTCTTATATAAAAGAGAAAGACAATTCTTTGTAAAATTAAGATATTATTATAATAGTCTATTCCAAACATTACTTAGCTAATTCATTATTAATTGGTGATTTTTTCTTTTTACAGCCAAGATAATAAGGTTAAACAATAATAAGACAGGTATGTATTGTCCTATTTTCTATATCTTTATGTGTCCCTTATATCTTTTGGTCTGGCTAGCATATTTTTAATAGACTTTCTTCGCTTTGTTTTCTAAATGTAATAAAAGTGTGACATCTATCATTCTCTAAATAGCTATGATTTTGTATTGCATAAGAGTATTTTTTTCTTCTTAATTCTGTATATTAGGTTACTATTGAGAGACACAGCTAGCAAATTAAAAAATAATTGGATATAAGTGATATTTGAGCAGTTGAAAATGGAGGAGTGGAGAATGTTAATAGGCCTCCTCATTATCAGATAAGGAAGATACCAGACGTGCTGAGATCTATTAGGGATCATCTCAGAATGGCAACAAAACAGAAGACAAAATGTGTTGACAATGTTGAAAATTAAGGTTTATATTTTGTAATAAAGTTACCTTGGTGACTTTTGGTGACTTTCTATTAACAATTCAAATATTTAATTAGTTTTATGTTAGTTATTCAGTCCAATTAGCTTTCTATAAAGATGTTTTGAATGTTATATAAAAATGCAATGTTTTATGAGCATTTCCATAGAACTTTGTAATCATCAAAAATATTTTAATATTATTATTTTTCAGTGTCAATGATACTCCTATGATTTAGATCTATAAGCTTCTTCTTTTCTGTTTTTTCACAGACAATAACCTTAGCCAATACCAATGCTGGTTTTTTTTTCCTTCCCCCTTTTTAAGGGTAATCTGTGTTGACTTCAAAACCAGAAGCAGCAATCGGGAAATAACAAGAATAAAAGTATAAACATTTGTTTGGAATGTCTGGCGATGAAGGTTTATTTAAAAACGCAATTTTGTTCACAAATTCTGGAAGGAGGAATTGCAAATACTCAGCAACCTTCTGTTTATAAAATGCGGAACTACTGAGAACTACTCTTGTGCTATGTTATAATTAAAGATTTGATACTACAAATCTTTTCGAAAATGAGATTTGATTTGATACACTCACCTATACTCCTTATTGTTTGGATGGTTATCTTTTTCCTTGACAGAGAGTTATCACTCCCATCTCAATATTAATCACAAATAGTCCCACAACTAGGAAGATAGAGATTTGATTTGGCTATGAACATAAAGAGGCTATTATATACAGTAAGGAACAATATAGATCCCGGCACCAAATGTAACTGCATAATTTTCCATCTAGTCAGTCCTTAAATCACCTATGAAGGTGATTAACATGGTTATCTTTTTCCTTGACAGAGCACAGGCCAAGTTAATTCATATCTGGAAGTCAGTACATATCCAAAACATATCCATCGACCCCATTGTTCTACTGAGAATCACAAAGACCAAATATGCACGTTGGGTGACTGCACAATGAATTCTTTGACAGTTATCATATCATGCCTTGGTATCAATAATCAGCAAACTTGAAGCTTTGGTATTAATAATATTCCATCAACTCTTTTATGTGTGCAGAGCCCGTAAAAGAGGAGAAGCTAATTTTATATAATGCGCAGAATAGATTTTCGCAGATCAAAACCATTGTTAGCAACAATTGAACCTAAAAGAGAAGATATATACTATATATATATAGTTGTAAATGAAATGAACGCGTGCAATCAAATAAATAAATGTATACTTGATGCAACAAGGACTCCCACTTGCTGCTGCAACACACAAACTTATATGCAACCACAATAAGATGCAACACAAATCTTTGATTTATTTTATTGAAATAGAAATCTCATACATCAATAAATTACATAAATTTATAATAACAAAACTACATTCAAATTCATGGTCTTTAATGGCTTTTCTCTCACAAATCTGCACACATAGCATTTATGGCTTTTCTGCAAACAATCACTCCTCACCTGTACGCCCTTCCCATGGGCTGAGATTTTCCCTCTCCAAAAATCTGCTCTGATAAATCTCCCTATGAGAATCTCCCTTTGATCTGCTGCAATATTTCTCTTAAATACCCTCCATTTGCAATGCTTGGCATTCTTCATTACTTGCAAACCAAATTAGATTCCTTTGGGGCCTTTTTTTTCCCCTTAGAAATGTGTTCAAAGAGGCATTTTATCTTCAAAAAGGTGCTGCCCTTTTTTTTCCGTTAAAAATCTGCAATATAAACGCTGTATGCAGCCTCCCAAATGAGGTGTTTGATATTCTCCACATTCCCACGCCTTTTAGAGTTTGTCTTTTTTTTTTTTTTTTTATTTGTTTAAAATCTAACCTATTCTCCTTTGTCTGGCACAAATACACAAGTTCTAATTGGGATAATTAATGATTTTATTGCCTCCCCTAACAATTTTCACTATTTTCATTTGCCCATAACATGATTTTTGTCTTATTACAAATGCCTTCCTTGGCTTTGGTAGAGAAAAATATAATTGAAAGAAAGAAAAATAAAAGATTAAAAATATTCTTTTTGAGTCCTTTGTTTCCCAATCAAAGAAAATCAAACAAATGGAAGCTTTGGTGTGCAAAATGGGGTACAAAAAAACTTAAAGTTCTTCTTTTTGCCCGAAAATCTTCTGAAAGGTGTGTTATGTGAAGGTATTAAAGAGCAAAGTGATAAAATACAATGATCTATAGATCATTCAACAACACAACAATATGCAAACATAAGGAACTCTCCAAAAGCTGTATTGATCAATGGAATACAAAAAGTATTTAACATTAAAGATACAAAACTAACTACCCGTCTGCTACATAACTGTCTATTATTTTTGGTATATTTATTATCATAACTATCAATTAGGTATGTTTATTATTCTAACATTCTCCCCCATAATAAACATACAAAAAAAATGTTTATTATCCCAATTATCCCCCATAATGAACATTGGGAAGAACACCAAGTGAATGCCGAAGAGTCTAAAAATGATCATGAGCAAGGGGCTTTGTGAATATATCAGTAAGTTGGACTACAGTGGGGCAATAGACAAGTTCAACCATGCCTTGTTGAACCAACTCATGAATGTAGTGGTGTTGAATGTCAATATGCTTAGTCCTACGATGGAACATTGGATTTTTACTTATCTGAATAGTACTCTGATTGTCACAATATATCATTGTGGAGCCATCGTGGAGATGTTGAAAATCCTCTAACACCATTCTCAACCAAACAAACTAACAAGCAACAGAAGTAGCAGCCTTGTATTTAGCCTCTGTATTAGAAAGAGATATAGTAGGTTGTTTTTTAGATGACCAAGAAATTACAGCAGAACCAAGACTAAATGTATAACCAAAGGTAGACTTGCGATCATCTATGGAACCAACCCAATCAGAATCAATATAGCCCACTAACATACTCTCCTTGGAATGCTGAAATGGATACCATAATGCATTGTTCCTCGAAGATGCCTGAGAATCTTTTTGGCTGCCCCCCAATGTGTCTCCTTAGGTATGGACATGAACCTAGAGACAAGCTAACGGTATATGTAATATCTGGTATAGTAGTGGTCAAATAAATCAAACTTCTAACTAACTATCTATAAAGAGTGGGATTTACAGAAGGGGAGTCATCCAAATTAAACAACTTAACACCAACCTCCATAGGTGTGTCCATAGGATTTTAATCCTTCATATGAAACCACTGAAGAATATCCAAAACATACTTCTATTGAGACAAAAATATACCATCATTATGCTACCAAACTTCAAGACCAAGAAAATAATGCATTTGTCCAAGATCAGTCATCTTAAATTCTAAAATCATAGTTGCTCTAAATTTAGGAAACAAAGATGGATTATTCCCAGTGTATATGAGATCAGCCACATAAGGAACAACAAGAAGGATATCTTCACCATAGTATTGTCACATCTGCTACTATAACCAACATAAATACTTTTGTTCCCCAAATCACCTTGGGCATCCAAAGCAACCCCACGCACATAAGTGCTTCCATGAGTGTGCCTCAACTCAACCCTCAAACCATAGCCTACATGAGACAATTCTTTTCACAACCACCTTACAACATGACCAACCCATCCAACATCAATGCATCTCATGCCAATCCATCCAGCATCAACCCATCCAATGTCAACCTGTCTAATCTCACATATCTACAAAATCCCATAGCATCATCAACACAACATAATTCCAATCCTCAAATACCTCCTCATATTCTCCAACAAATCCACACTTACCAACAATATCTCACACAACTCAACCAAAAAACCACCCCACAGTATCAAAACACGATCCCCCAAAATCTCCAACATCAAATCCCACCCAATCTCCAACATCTCATCAATCAACAAACCTACACACCACAACCAGCACCAACCTTGGATCTAACAAGCATAGTACAAGCCTTGATTCAAAAGGTAGATGATATGCAAACTGGGGGCAAGCACAAACACTATTCTTTTAAGGATATTTGTCCCTATCCATTTGATCGAACCCTGTACATGCCCCCTTTCCCCAAAAGTTTTGAAACACCTAAATTTGACAATTACAAGGGAAAGGGAGACCCTAGGGATCATTTTAGAGAGTTCTACCTCGCTTGCTTAGAAGTCTTGAACAATGATACATATCTAATGAGACTATTTCCAAAGAGCCTCAATGGTCAAGCCATTGAATGGTTCGCACATCTTCCCCTAGGCATTAGGTCTTTCCCTGACCTCAAGGAAATATTTGTCAATCATTTCTCCTATAATTTCGAACATGAAATATCTATGATGGACCTTTGCAATACAAAACAAAAGAATAGAGAATCCTTTGCTTCCTTCTTGCAAAGGTGGAGTGGCCTAGCAAGAAAACTCCCTTGGCCAATTCCTGAGAAGCAATTAGTCACCATGTTTGTGACTAACCTAAACCAAGAAATAGGGTTCCATCTACAAATCTTTTTTGTGTCTACCTTCAAAGAAGTCATTGACAAAGGTACTACCATAGAAAGAGCCCTTATCGCCAAGGGCTCGATCAAATTATATTACAACAAGCCCTACAACAACAACAACAACAACAATAACAAAGTCAATATCAACGTCCCCAATACAAACAACAACAACACACAATCAAATGAAAAATCACACTTTTGGGGAAAGAACAAAAACACCCTCAATGATAGCATCACTGATGTGAAAGCCATCCAACATGTACAAAATCAAACACCCTCAAGTACATATGCCACTAATGTAAATATGCCAAAGGGGCAATCTAAACAAAACAAACCTTGAAGACAATTCACACCCCTAGGGGAACCAATTGAGGATATCCTCGATAGATGTCTAAAGAAAGGTTTGATAACTCTCCCACCTGCTAAGCCCCACCAAGAGAGTGAGCTCAAAACTGTGTGGTATAATGAAAATGATTATTGTGACTACCACTGCATTCTGGGCCATAAGACGACTGATTTCACAAAATTAAAGCATTGTGTGCAAGACCTCATAGATCAGAGGAAAGTCAATCTTGAGCAAAGCACCCAACCATCACCCAATGCTAATCTAGGAGCTTACAAGGATCCACTGACCAACCATAACAAGGCCTCATCGTCTAATCAAGCGTACAACATCACCCCACCTCCCGCATCCTATGACTCTATTGTAGAGCGAATAGAAACATCATCTAACCATGTCAATACAATCACCATTCAGGCTCAAGCACCTAATTGCACCTTCACAACCCATCATGGTCGTGTATCCATCCGTATAGCCCCTACCACTGATCAAATGCCTCCATCCACATCAAACTCCCTACCCAACTATCTAGCTACTCACCCATCACCCACCAATAAGTATAACCTCCTAGAACATCTAGGAAAGACCCTTGCACAAATCTCCGTACTTGAGCTTCTTCGCAGATCACCTCTGCATAAAGAATTCCTTGAAAAGGCACTCTTGGAAACCCAAGTTCCCGCCAACCTGAATGTGAATCACTTCCAAGCCATGTTGGGCCACATCACCTCGCCCCATCATCTCACCTTCTCTGAAAAGGATCTTCCCACATCTGAGAACTTACATAATGACGCCTTGTACATTGAAGTCCGCATCCACAAGCATATCATCAAGAGAGTCTTAGTAGATGGTGACTCTGGCCTAAACCTGTGCACTCTTAAATTACTAAAACACTTGGGATACTCGGATGTGGTTGTAGACACCAGTGAACGCATAACAATCAAAGGATATGATGACACTGAATGACTATCGGAGGGCACTATCAAGCTCGCTATCCAAGTAGGACAAAAGATAATGGAAACAAAATGTCAGGTCCTTGATCTTGATCTCCCTTACAATATTCTTCTCGGCTGACCATGGATCCATGCTATGCAAGCCATCCCCTCTACATTCCACCAATGTCTCAAATTTCCTCACAATGGCACGGAAGTGACTATCTATGCTGACCCCTGCCCCTTGCAATACTACAATTTCTAGGAAGGCCATGACCACACTTTCTGCCCATACAACAAAGCTATCACAAAAACCACTCCCACAACATCCACCTCATACATCGACCCCTTCGACATTGCTACCACTTCATCCCAAACACCTCCACCACCCGAGGTCAAGATCAACCTTAGTGACATGGGATGTGGAGAATATGACCTACATGGTACCTTTTGTGTAGGCACATTACCCAACCCTAAAATGTTTGGTGCCCCAAAAGAAGAAGAAGCCAATACAGTTGTCATCAAATGTAAACCATCATCTACATTTGAGAAAAACACCTCCTTGATCAAGATGTGCTCGAAGATATATATCATCGTGGCTATATAAAGATGAAGAAATAGAGCAAGAAGCCCCCACCATACCGACAAAGATCTATGGCAAAGGATCAGAGATCGTCAAAAATATGGGCTACAAAGAACAAGGCGGCATTGGCCTTCATGAACAAGGGATCATCAAACCAGTTCAAGCGACAAAAAATCCTTATACTCAAGGGTTAGGATATGGATAGAGACAATGTATCCTCACTAGTGGTGAATGTATCCTAGCTGAGGTCACTATGGTTTCCCCTGAAGACAATAACATCAATGAAGTAAGTCATCAAGACTCCTTTAGTGACTTCGCTGAATTCTTTGAATCATCCATATGCACCATATACACCATCACCACCTTAGTATCCTCATCCAATGACTTACCCCTCATATACCTGAACCTCATAGACTTGGACCAATAGGGACCTCCCATCTTAGACATAGCACAAAATGATGAAGCAATTGCTGAAATGATGGGGGTTAGAGATCACTTCCCCCTGGGAGATCATAAAGCTAGATACATTATGGAACTTGATATGGTTGCTTATTTCATGGAGATAACCCATGCTTCTAGTCATAAAAATATAAAAATCAAACATGGGTCTGATGGTGAAAACCACTCTGTGGTAGTGTCAGATCCCAAAAAAGTAAAAATAAAGGACGTATCTCCTAGTGAAAACCTCCATTAGGCACTAGGAGATGGAAGCATGGGCCTTCCCAAGATAGAGAAGGTATAACCTGATAGATCACCTATCCTCATGGAGTGGGCACAAGAAATGAATCTTGGGATTGAACAAGAGCCAAAAATCACCTTCGGCACAAAATCTCTCAATCCAACAGAGTAGGAAAACTTCTTAGCTTTCTTCAAATGCAGAAACTGCAACTTTGCATTGACCTATGCAGACATGCCAGGGTTAGACCCTACCTTGGTGGTCCACCACCTCGTAATACGGCCTAATGCAAAACTAGAGAAATAGAAGCTAAGAAAGATGAACCCTCAGGTTGCCCTCCTAGTCAAAGTAGAATTGAAGAAACTATTGGATGTAGGGTTCATCTAACCAATTGACTATCCTAAGTGGGTTTCCAACTTGGTGCCAATAGAAAAACTTGATGGTTGAATCCATTGCTGCACTGATTTTTTAGACCTTAACAAAGCTTGCCCGAAGGATGACTTCCCCCTACCAAACATTGACATGATAGTAAACCTTACTGCAGGACATCAGATGTTATCCCTGATGGATGACTTTTTAGGGTATAATCAAATCAGGATTGTAGAAGAGGATCAACATAAGATGGCCTATATATGCCCATGGGGGACATACTGTTCAGTGGTGATGCATTTCAGCCTGAAGAATGCCGGAGCCACTTATCAACAAGCCATGACTGTCATCTTCCACAATCATTTCCAGCACATCATGGAAGACTATGTGGATGACTTGCTAGGAAACTCAAAGACAAGAGAGGAACATCTGGATGTGTTCGCAAAAATCTTCGACCAACTGGAGCAATACAGTGTTCTCCTGAATCCAAAGAAATGTGTCTTTGGGGTCACCTTCAGAAATCTTTTGGGATATATAGTCTCCAGAAGGGGAATTGAGGTAGATCATGCAAAAGTCAAAGCCATAACTAAAACGCCTCCTCCAAAGACACTAAAATAGCTACGAAGTCTACAAGGAAAACTCCAGTCCATTCACCGGTTTATTGCTCAGCTTGCTGACAAGTGTCAACCTTTCCAACATCTACTTAGAAAGAATACAGGTTTTGTTTGGGAAAATCAGTGTCATGCCGCCTTTGACTAATTGAAAGTATACCTAGCTAATCTCCCTGTTCTGACTCTGCCAAGGCAAGGAGAGCCCCTCCTATTATACATCTCAACAACAGAAACATCTATAGGGGCCTTATTAGCACAACATGATGAGCAAGGGAAGGAAAGAGCCATATATTACATTAGCTGCACCTTGATATCCTATGAGCTAAACTATACACCAATTGAACGAGCATGTCTAGCCCTGGTCTTTACTTCACAAAAGTTAAGACACTACATTCTCAATCACAAAACTAAGCTCATCACCAAGATCGATCCACTAAAATATATGCTAAAAAGAGCTACTCTTACTGGGAGAATAGCAAAATGGGTCATGGTCCTCAGTGAATTTGACATTGAATATACTGAGAAAAAAAGGCTATCAAAGGACAAGTTATCACTGATCAGCTGGCTGAACCACCCATTCCTGCAGAATATCCTACATTGGCAGAGTTTCCTGATGCATCCATCTTGACAATAGGACTGGCAACAGAAACATGGAAAATGTACTTTGATGGGTCATATACACATAGAGGCTCACGGGCAGGCATCTTGTTTGTTACCCCTCAAGGTAATACTATCCCTAAATCATTCAAAATTACATTTCCTTGTACCAACAATGTGGCAGAGTATGAGGCCCTCATCACAGGTCTTCGAATGGTAATCAAATGGAAAATTAAGAATCTAACAGTGTATGGTGATTCCCAACTAGTCATCCGGCAAGTAAACAATGAGTACAAGACTAAGGATTATAAACTCTTACCTTATAAAAAGATGGTCGATCACTTTAAAGACTATTTTGATGACATCCACTTTGAACAAATCCCAAGGCTAAACAACAAAGCTATAGATGCCATGGAAACCATCAGATCCCTAGTCAACATGAAGAAAGATAGCAAGAAGTACGAGTTCCTGATAGAAGAACTCCCTATTCAAACATATGATGTTCCCCAATCAGCACTAGTGTGCGAAGTAATTGGTCCCTTATCCGCATGGTATGAAGAAACTTATCTATACCTCCATGATAACATCATCCCTCCTAACCTATCCGCCTCACAACGAAAAACTTTCATATGCCAAGCCTCCCACTTCACCATTGTAGGAGATACCCTATACAAAAGGAGTCTTGATGGCATGCTTTTACGATGTTTAGACTCTAGGGAAGCTGAAGTGGCCTTGCAAGAGGTACATGAAGGCATCTATGGGGCACATTCAAGTGGACCTACTCTCTCTAAAAAGATCCTGAGGACCGGGTACTATTGGCCAACCATGGAATGAGATGCCTACCGGTTTGTAAAAAAGTGTCTGCCGTGTCAACAGTATGGAGATCTCATTCACGCACTAGCATAAGAATTGCAACCAATCATGATGTCGTAGACTTTCTCACAGTGGGGGCTTGACCTCATAGGGAAAATCCATCCACCATCATCCAATGGCCATAAATCTATCATCATAGCTACCGAATACTTCACTAAGTGGGTGGAAGCAATATCACTCACCTTCACCAGTAGAACATAAATATCCAAGTTCATCCTCCATTATATCATATGTCATTATGGTATCCCTCATTCCATCATGACCAATAATGGAAAACCATTCAAGAACTAGGAAGTCCGCACTTTATGTGAGAAATTCTAAATCCAACACCACTTCTCCACTCTATATTACCCTCAAGGAAATGGTCAAGCAAAAGGTTCAAATAAAACCATCCTCCGCATTCTAAAGAAGACAATTAATGAAGCCGGCCGTGACTGGCACCTCCAGCTCAATCCTGCCCTATGGGCCTATCGCACAAGCATCCCTACTCCCATAGGAGTCATGCCATATTCCCTTGTATTTGGATCTGAAGTCATTTTACCTATCAAGGTTGAGCTCCCATCCCTAAGAGTATCTTTACAAAATATATTCAGTGATGAGGAATACCGAGTCGCAAGGCTGCATGAACTAGAATTACTGGATAAGAAATGCCTGGATGCATTGAACCATCTACAGGCATACCAAAATTGCCTCAGAAGAAGCTATCACAAGAAAATCAAGAACTAAAAATTTGAAGTAGGTGACCTTGTCCTTATGGAAAACCATAAAAACTTATAGGAGCACCCTAAGAAAGGAAAATTTGAACCTAATTGGTTAGGGCCTTATGTCATCACAACTAATTATGGATCAGGAGTGTACCATCTTGCAACACCTGAGGGGTGGCCTCTAGATGAACCTATGAACATTTTGCATCTAAAGAAGTTTTATGCATAACCCATCGAGTATCCCAAGCAAAAAATATAAAAAAATACAAAAATACAAAAAAAACAAAAAATCATAAAATCAAGAAAAACTTCAGTGCAGTAAAGACTTCCAATGGTGAATATCACTTTGGTGACACCTTGGATTGGTACCATGGTGAAAAATTATTCTAGGTGCCATGTGTAGTGGCCAGTTCTACCATCTCATAAGTCCTCGTTCCATCACAAACACTCCATGCCAAAATCAGTTTCCATGGCTTGGAATTTGAAAACATTAGTCACCCACCCTGCATCTCCTCACCCAAGGATATCATCTCAGTATAAAGATCCTTGTAAGCTTCCTTTGTACAATAGAAAATTAAAAGATCCAAAAACAATAGAAAATGAAAAAATCCAAATACAATAGAAAATCCAAAAATCAAAAAATAATAGAAAATCAAAAAATCTAAAAACATTAAAAAATTCAAATACCCAAAAAATCCTCCAAAACAAATTGATTATATAAATACCTAAGAAAGATACAGTACCTGAATAAGCACCTTTTGGAACTAAATTGATAAGAGAAAATCCAAACCTAAACCACCCATTCACTACAAATCACCCATCCCCAACATCAGAATCCACACTCATCACATATTTCTTTTAAGATTTTTCTAACGATTTGCTGCAAATCACTCCACCCCATACATCGATCCATAACAGTACTCTTTGGAACTCACAAGCATCAACATCCATCAACCCTCAACATCACACCCAACCTAAACCATTCCCACATCATCAAGTCTTGTTAGAACTACATATTCATCTCACCCACATCTTGAAACTACCTTGATCCTGTGGACACAGGGTATGTAAGCAATCTAGAATATGAAGGAAGTATCCAGTACTCAGGTACATAAGATGCACCCATCCAACCCATTTGGATGGTCCCTAGTACTGAGCTTGCTAGACCCAACAAATGATACACATGCTAGGAATATGTTTGAAACATGGTGCCTAACGCAAAACCCATGATTCAACATACCAACTATAAGTCAATACATGGCCTAACTATACTTTTGCCCATCTTTCAAAACTTATTCAACAACATCCAACCGATTTGCAACCTAGGATATATCATTCCTACAATGGACAAGAATCTGTCATCCTATCAACATTTATCTTGGCAAGAGCACACAATAGCTATTTGTATCTTTTTGTTGGTCTTTTTTATTATTTATTTTTATCTTCTTATCTCACTCTAGGTCATTTCCAAAGCTACCTTAATCTCAGTATATCATGGTAAGTGGCAGACAACACCTAGAGTGGACATGGTCATTGTTTTTGTATGCTATGCTTGTGGGTTGGTTTCATTACTCTAAGAATAGTATTCATAACTTGAAGCCTGGGTCGGTTCTAGCATGATGTGCCTCATTTGCATATACATGCATCAATACCTTATATGTACTATGAGCACTCATCGCTATGAGTCCCCTTCCTCAGCTAGGCAAGGTTATACTACCTTGGGCATGCATGAAATCAACCTATTGTTTATGGGTCTAGTCCATGCAATCATGGGATATATATCACCTAGGTCATCTCATACCTTTGTGAACTATATCCTACATTGCTATAATAAATTAAGAAATGCTCTGATTTAAACTTATGCAACTACTATTGTTAGGTCAAATCATTTTTCTATCACCCATTCAACCATAATATCGGGGCCTAGATTTTCCACCTCCCCATATATTCACCCCCCCTCCCCCCCATCCCGCATTCTTCTAACTAACCTATCTTCTTACTAATTTCCAATCCATCATGAACCAAACCAAATCCCCCCTCAATGACGTGGTATTTCATGACCTAGAAAATCCCTCATTAACCATCCCACCCCCTTCCCCAATCTAACCATAACCAATCCTACCCTTATCTAATCCATAAACCCTTATCCTCTCCCCACCTATTCCCCTATCACTAAGCCCCACCACCCAGGGTTGAACAAAGAACATCATGTGTATCAAGACTTAATCATCGCATATATCATTACATTGCATTTGCACATCATAATCATTTAATTTGCATTTCATAATCATTTAGATACATTTTATAAACATTTAGTTTTATCTCATAAATCATTTAATTTGCATTTCATAATCATTTAGGTGCATTTTATAATCATTGAGTTTCATCTTATAATCATGTAGATTGCATATCATAAATCATTTAGTTACATTTCATAATTAGTTAGTGTCATAATCCTAATCATTTAGTGACATTTTCATAATCATTTAGTGTCATTAGCATAATCATTTAATTTGCATATCATAATCATTTAGTTTGGTATTTCATAATCATTTAGTGTCATTAGCATAATCATTTAATTTGCATTTCATAATCATTTAGTGTCGTAATATTAATCATTTAGTGACATTTTCATAATCATTTAGTTGCATCTTATTTTCATAATCAGTTAGTTACATTTCATAATCATTTAGTTTCATTTTCATAACCATCTAGTTGCATGTTCATATTTCCATTTGCATGCATAACATGTGTTTATTAAGATAAGCATATATTTCCATTTCATTACATTTTTGCATCCATAATAAATGTTTATTAATCTGAGCAATCCATAATCACAAACATGTATATATCAACATAAGTAAACCATCATTACATCTATCATATTACATCAATAGGTACATCCATAACATCAACATAATACATCTCATAAACACAACACACCCATAACATCTCATAAAACTCATCACATCATCATAATATGAATAATCCATCAAAACATACTGCATCCATCAACATAAGCATCATCATAATCATATAAAAGCATCACAAACAAACATGTAGGCCATAAAAAATCATCATATCATATATCATTATCACAAAAATGTACATCGCTCATATATACATCAAAAAATATATGTCATGATACAATGCCTCCAAGGGCCAAAATGATACAACTATCAACCCTGAATAGTGGAACCTCTGCCTGACTTAGTAGGGGATCCTAGTCGTGGTTGTGGCTATGGTTGTCCCTATGGCTGTGGCTGTGGCTACAGCTGAGGCTGTACCTGTGTAACCTGCTGGGGCACCTGTGATCGGGGACCCATCAACTGCTGAACAAACTGAACCAATCTAGATCTGTGTGACCTAGACATCTGGTATCCACTGAGCTAACTGTATCTCAGTACACACTACTTTGTAGGCACTATTGCCTGATAGGCCCCCTGATAATAATCTACCCATCCTCTAGCCTCTCCTAGATAATAATCTGCATCAGTGTCAAAACTAGGCCCATACCAGAACCCAAAGCCTATAAACTAGCCACCATATCCTCTGCCTGCCAAGCTCTCAAAAGTGTAGCATCCCACTCACCTGTCAATATGGCTATCTCACCCTGTGCCTAGGCTAACTGTGCCTGTAGCACGCCCACCTATCCATCTGTACCATCCAGTAGTGCAACTGTGCCCCGCAACTACACTAACTCCACATCACGACTTTGTAAAGCCTCCTATAGACTGGTAACTTATCTCCATAGGGTCTCAATATCCTCATCCTCTCCACTTCGAGGCCGCTGATGAGATGAAAGCTCTCGAGGCCCCAAACTTCCACCTGCTGCCGAGGTACCCACCTCTAAACCAAGAGCCTGCTATCCTACTGTAACGGCCTATTGCTACTGCTATAATACCTGTGGTGGGGGAAGAACCTCTCTACCTGTCCTCTATCATCCCCCACACTTTCAAGGTGCCCTCTGCCTCAGCACCTCTCTGATTTGAACCTGCTCAATAGGTACCTTCTACACAGGTACCCGCTATTGCACCTGCTACTGGGGCAACTGCGAGTTACCACCTGCCTACCCCACTCCCATGAGCCCGACCTGTCCAGCTACTACTGCTGTCAACTTATCCATTAGCTCCCCATCTCCCCCAATATCCCTCTCTTCCCCATCTCCTCCAACCTCCACAATATAGTCTATAATAATCTCCTCTCCCTCCTCTAAGAAATCATCTCCATTGGAATCCTCATCCCCTGATGCTGCCACCTCCTCTGGGGGGACTACCTCCTCTGTAGGGTTTGTGAACCATGTAGGCCGCCCCATCTTCCAGCATGTCTCATAGGAAGGATTGGTGCCTGCATCCCTAACCTCACGTTGCCAATCCCACATCAATGGCTCCAAAGTCACAAAATCCTCTAAGGTAACCTAGGGCTGTATGGCCGAAGGCCAATAACGTGCATCTCAACAGGTTTATACAAAAATTACCATCAGCTGCGGAACATCCTGCCATAGCCCAAACTGCTGCATAACTCATGACGGCAAATACATATCGATAGTATGGTCCCCCTGACCTATCAGGTAGTACTGCTGGAATGTTTAAGGCATGTGAACATCATCATCTAGCTAGGGCTCCACTTCAATGTATGGTTGCCAGGTAACCCGAATGATGTAATCCAAAACCCATCTCTAATATCAAACCTACTAGGTGTATGTGTACTCTATATCTTGATACAATAAAACAAATGCCTCAAAATGATGATGATAGTACCCACATCTTGGCTGAGTGATCAGAATATGCTCCCAAATCCATACATGAAGCAAAGTAACTCTGGCTAATAAAGCTGAATCATGATGATAAACAATTGTATGCATCTCATGATAAAGCTGCATCAACATTAGTGGCCCCCAAGCATACACTGTCTCATGTTGGACCATCCCCTCAATGACCTCTTCCCATCCAACTAGAAATCCCCTGCCTCTCCTATCTGGCATCACTATGCCCCTGACTAATGCACATAGGAATAAAGCAAAGTGATTTGCACCTGCTGCCAGTGTCCCCTCATAGCTCATCTTCCTCCTAGCCACTGATAAAATAATGTGATTGAGGCCAAATACTCTAACTAAGGTCCTCTGTCCCCTCCTCGTGTCATATGTCACCTGCTGACCATGAATTAGTATCTTGAGGATGCAATAAACATCCTCAAGAGTGATGGTGATCTCGCTAGTAGGAAGCAAAAATGAACAAGTCTCTAGCTGATACTGCTCTACAACAGTCATAATCAAAGCTCTATGAGCTCGCAACACTAGCATCGATGTAGCTATTAAAAGCCCTAACCTCACCAGTCGAGCCCAAGTAGCATTGTCAAAATGATCAAATAACACCATCACAGTTGGCACACGTCACTCTCGTGAGGACACTATAAATGAGCTCATATCTTGCATCCACAGTTTTCTTGTCAGAACCTACCTATTCTTCCAAAATCTACCCTTTCCTCTACTGTTGAAAGTCAAAACATTTTTGTGCCACAACAGGTAACTTTTTGTGCCAATCCTAAACTTGGTGCCACTATTCAACCCGCCTAGTGCTAACACAAAAGATAGCACCACTGCGCGACATCTTTGCGCCATTCCAGAATATAGTGCCAAAACATTGTTTAGCACCATTTAAAAAAATGGAACCACTATTCCAAACAACGCTAACTTAGAAAATAGCACTGATCACCAATAAGGTGCCAATCCTCAGGAGGGCGCTACTAACCAATATAGTGCTAATCTAGAATATAGCGCTACACCCAACCCAATTTGGTGCTAATGCACCAAATTTCTACCTTGCGCAAACATTACGCTAAAACAGTGGATGGCACCAAAATGATAAGCATTTGGCACCAATCCACCCTTTTTCTACCCTAGCAGATAGTGCCAATTCAGAGGATTGTGCTAATCCGCTACTCATTTTATGCGGCGCGACCTTGTGATAGCAACAAAACCCCAAAATCCTGATTCCTGAAAGTAAAAAATGCAATAACATCAAAAAATGACAAAGCCAGGGTTAAGGCCTACATGGGGTCTCACCTCTGGTGCCTGGCTGTATGCTCGGAAGCGCTCAAAAATGTGTGCATATCGTGGGAACATGGATTGTGGTCTGCCATCTCCTCTTCACTCCTCAATGACTCAATGTGTGCAAATGTGGCACTCTTAGGGCCCCCTTTTCTAAATATAGTGGGCCATGTTATCCCTCCACGTAGTTTTTCTCCCCTAGGGTGGAGATCACAACCATTTTTTTTCCTGTTCTTCTTCCTATCAACCTGTTTTCCTATCCACTATACAAATTTCACTTTTGTTGCATCCTTTCAAGAGATCACCTGATTTTTTTTTTATTTTTCACTGATCTCTCGAGGGGGCATCCCTCACTCATTCCATTCCTTCCTGGCAGATGGGGCATACTTTTCTTTGACCTAACACCACTTCCTTGCTAGGTCCTAATGCCACGTCAAAGAGGGGCAAATGTAGACACCTAAAAATATTTTCATCATCAAATTGACTCCCGACCTCCCTAAACATACCTATTTCCTTCCTAAATAATTAATTAAATTTTTATTTAATTAATTATCCCTTCATCACCTAATTTTTCATCATTCTATCTCCAACAATTGGATTAATTTCATTAATTCAATAGTTCAACCTTATCTAATTAATTAAATAAATATGCAATATTTATTTGGTTAATTTCCCCTTTCTCACTAAACCCAACTAATTAGTTAATTCAGGTTTAACTAATTAATCCAACCTATTAATTAACCTATCCCTACCCTAGGTAATTAAATAGTCATTATTTAATTTCCTACCCTAGCCTGTATCATCCTAGCCTTAGGATTGATTAAATAAATCCTTAATTAATCAATTTTAACTTCTCACTAATCCATCTACTAATTTATTCTGGCTAGATTAATTAGGTTAACCAACCCAATAAATTTGGTTAAACCCTCATTAACACTTCTCCCCACATCTCATGAATAAAAAAATGATTTCCATGCCACATAAATAAATATTTATTACACATTTGTCATAATCATCATTAAATACCTCTTATACCCTTTACACATGTCATACCTCATTAATATCCACTCTTCCCCAAATGAATTTTAAATTCATTTTACCCTTCCCCATGTGAATTTTAGATAGATGTATTTAAGACATCTATTCTAATTTAATTAACTTAAATTTATTTAATATAAAATATTAAAACCCTTACAGGTGTAAAAATTGGCTAGTGAACTAATGTGATGATTATAACCTCAGATTCATCACCCACACTATGTTTTCAATGATTACCCCATAAGAACATGGTTCGTAGAATTTAAATGTTCCCAATATTTATAATTTTTTGGGCCAATAGAATTTCATTCTATAAGTCACTTCTCAGCATCAGCTCTCCTATAAAACTATGTCAATCATATACTATCATATGTTGTTTCTACTTTTTCATATGTTGTTGTTAGGAGGAATAAAATTGTTTCCCATAAAGCATTGGTGCATTATATTTAATGTTTATGTGTGAGACTAAGTTTTATAATAAATGATTAGTGTGTTGAACTCTAAAATAGGTAGAGTTGGTGTATTGGAATTAATGACCAGGTTTTATAATAAATAATCAGAGCATTGACTCTAAAATGCATATCGTTTAAACTCTTCAGGATAAAATTTTATCACAAGAATTAGTTACTTGAAGAGTTATATAAACACTACTATTCTATATGCCCTTCAATCTAACAATCTCCTCTCCATTCAATAGCTTCTTTCAGTACAATGAAAAGGGATACAAAACGTTGTATAGGTCTCCAATGGTAGAGATATCGGATTTGGCTAACCCAAACAAATCGATGGGTTCAGTTAGTAGCAAGTGAAAATATTCTTCATAACTCCTATTAGCTGATACATGTCATGTCTTTGTACCTCTTTCTGTTATGATTCTTTATTCTTATATAAAATAATAATAATTCTTTGAAAAATTAAGATATTATTATAATAGTCTATTCAAAACAATGCTTAGCTAATTCAATATTAATTGGTGATTTTTCTTTTCACAGCCAAGATAATCAGGTTAACAATAATAAGGTAGGTATGTGGTTGTCCTCTTTTCTATATTTTTTTATGTATCTATTATATCTTTTGGCCTAGCCCCAATATTTGTAATAGACTATTTCTCTGCTTTGTTTTTCAAATGTAATAAAAGTGTGAGATCTGTCATTCTCTAAATAGCTATGATTTTGTATTACAGAAGAGTATTTTTTTTCTTAATCTTGTATATTAGGTTACTATTGAGAGACTCGGCTAGCAAATTAAAAGAAATAATTGGATATAAGTGATATTTGTGCAGTTAAAAATGGAGGAGTGGAGAATGTCAATCGGCCTCCTCATTATCAGATAAGGAAGATTCCAGACATGCCGAGATCTGTTAGGGATCATCTCAGAATGGCATGAAAATAGAAGACAAAATGTGTTGACAATGTTGAAAATTAAGATTTATATTTCGTAATAAAGTCACCTTGGTGATGTTCTATTAATAATTAAAATATTTAATTAGTTTTATGTTAGTTATTGATTCCAATAATTTTATATAAAGATGTTCTGAATGTTGGAGAAATGACTGCAGATAAAAACACAACAATGCAGATAATAAAACAATCACACTAATGATAAGAAAGACACAAGTTTTTAATGTGGCTCACCTTATAGGCTACGTCGACAAAGAAGTAGGGGAATATCTTTATTAGTCTCTATTTTTCTGTCATACATTATGCCACCACTCATTTAGTCTTCAATAGAAGTTTTATGAATTACATAGTTTTTAATGAGTTCACCAGAAGAGAGAATGCAAAAATACAAGGAATCCAACGAGAGAGATTGAAAGGTCAAAGGAATAGATCCTTTTTGTCTGGCATCTTCTCATCAAATAAATCTTCTTTCTTGGCAAGTTCAAAAACATCTTCCCCACCTGAAGGGACTACCTTCATCTATGCACTTATCTATTTTTCTTTGAGACTATGTAATCAAAAGTATTCATCTTCCTGGGAAATCCTACCAGGAGGCCACTCTCTCTTTCTTTTATCTTTCCATCTATTATTGCGGCACATGGGATTTTCCATGTCTCTTTGTGGAAACATTGACCTACATCAGCCATATACAAACATCCTTCCATCCAGAGAAACTGAATCCCCACCATGAGGATCACTTAACCCAGGAAGCCATCTACTAGATTCTTATTTACTAGGCATGACAACATTAGAGATAGAAATTGATTGCTCAGGAAATTTATCACCTGCAAACTTCTCAATCATTGAATCATTATTCCCCTAGGATTAGCTTTGGTAACAACCACAATTTGCTCCCAAAATTTAATTTCGCGCTCATAGAATTCAGAAACTGCTTAAGTTATATCACCATCTATGAGTTAGCTACACATCTGCTTTTTGACAATCCAATCTAGTAAGCATGACCTCATCTATGTCTGAATGAAGGAGAAGTTACCTCTAAAAGTCTCTGATATGGAGTGCATGGATGTTGAATGATAATCAGTCCCAAATCCAAATGTGTGCACAGGGATCCTTATATAACATTGTTGTGAGAGTTTCCTTATTGAACTTGGCAACATGGACTGAAAATCCAAGACTTTTCTAGGATTGTATGTGTCATGCCCATGAGAAAGTAGAATGATAAGTTACACACAAGGTTCTGCTCACACCGATCTTCAAGCACTTTAGGTCCCTTTTTCAATCCTTCAACAATGTTGGTTCCACCTGTGGACACTAGACCATTCACTGCTTGCAAGGCAAGCTACCGACCTCCCTCAGACATGTGCTACAGAGGAAAAAAGCACCTAGCAATTGATGAGAAGAAAATTACTGAAAGGTGGTCCATGGCACCAAGATTATGAATCATAAAACCCATAGCATGCTTGAGGAGTGTAAGTTTTGTGCCTATCATGCTCCCACTCACAACAAGAATAGTTATAAGATCAATTGAGGCATGATCTCTAGGTGTGTCGAAAGTCTGAGATGGATTTACAATATTATGATTTCTTTCATTTTTTTCATTATGCAGTTGTTTTGTAGTAGATGATGGAGTCTTCAAATGTACAAGCACATTAAACTTCTCACAAGCTTATGATCTTGGAATTGTAGTAAATTCAGGGAATGTTACTAATGGCACAACTTTTTTATCATCTTGTCTTCCTTTAATCCCTCTTCTTTGTTCTTGAGTTGTGATTCCTCTTGAATCTATAAACTCTAAACTTCCAACTGCCATGTTAATGTTTCCATTGGTTTCATTCCTATCTTCTTCATCTGACCTGCTACCTCCACTTGTTCGAAGCTCTAAAGACTCATCATTGAAAACATTAGGATGCAGATGCTACATTTAATTTTGAGGAGAGAGTGATGAATGTTCAACATGCTGTGAAGACTTCTCTACATGCTTCCTTTCAGAATGGAAGGGCACTCGTGGATTTTAAAGCAGACAAAGAAGAATGAAAAACCTGCGTATGAGAAACATTAGGCTCTGTTTCAAAATGACACTATATTTTTAACATTACCCTATATCTCAACATTACTCTTTATTAGAGTTAGCATAATAACATTTCATGTATTTCCTTTAGAGATATTATCACCTGCAGTGTTTGCTTGAACTTGACCACTGAATATTGACTGGTGAATATTGCTAGTTTCTTAAAGGTTGAAATCTATGGTTCAATTTAGGAGGAGCAAACTATGTGAAAAGGGGTATGTGAACTCATACTAGAGCTTGAAAAAGTTTTTTTATTAAGATTTGATTTATTCTCAGTGAAAAGATTATCTACAGGCACAAACTCTTTCACCAATCTTCTATTTTTGTAGAGAAGGGAATACTTTATCATTAAACACCACATCTCTAATGAAAACAAGTTGCTTGGTGACTAGATCCCACAAACTAAAACCATATTGTTCTTCACCATAGCCAACAAATATGCATTTCCTTGACTTAGAATCCAACTTTGTTCCCTTTTCCTTGGGGACATGAGAGAATGATTCACAACCCAAAACTCGTAGATGTGAATACAAAAATCATTTGCCCAACCATTTCTCTTCCAAAATATCAAAATCCAATATGGATGAGGAGCTTCTGTTAATTAAATATACTATTGTATTAACTATCTCTGCTGAAAATTCCTTGCTTGGCCTACATTAGAGAGGATACATCGAGCGCTCTCTAAAATTGTTCTATTCATCCTCTTGGCTGTACCATTTTCTTGAGGAGTGAAAGGAACTATTTTGATCTATCTAATGCTATTATCTACAAAAGCTATCAAATTCCAAGGAACAAAACTCTCTACCATTATCAGTTTGTAAATATCTGATTTTATGTCCAGTTTGATTTTTGACCATGGCTTTGAAAATTTTGAATTTAGTAAAAACTTCTGATTTTTTATTCATCATATAGACCCACACTTTACAAGTGCATTCATCAATAAAAGAGAAAAATTAATTAGTTTGTCCAAAAGATGTTACCATTGTAGGTCCAAACATATTTGAGTGCACAAGCTTCAAAGGTGTTGATTTCTTGTCATGATCAGTTGTCAAGAATTTGGTTCGTGTTTGTTTGCCATAGAGGCAATGCTCACACATTTCCAAGTTAATGAACTTCAAACCTAGAAGTTTATCCCTCCTTATCATAAATTCAAGTCCTCTTTTGCTAATGTGTCTGAGCCTTTTATGCTAAAGCTCTGAATCACTGTCCACAACCACCATTGCAACTCCCACTTCAGCCTTATTCTCTAGCACATATAGATTGCCTAATTTTTTTCCTTTTGCAATCACCAGGGCTCCCTTGGTTACCTTCCATGAATCTAAGGAGAAATTTATGTTACACCCTTGAGCATACAGCTAGCTTACGGATATCATATTTCTTTTTAGCATGGGAACATATCTTACATCCTTCAAAATCCATTTGTTTCCATTTTTTAGTTGCAACACTACATCACCTTTGCCTATTATTTCATATGCTTTGTTATCACAAAGAAAAACTCTTCCAAACTAACCTTCTTGATAGTTTGTGAAAACCTCCTAGCATGGAGTAGCATGGAAAGAGGCACTGGAATCGAACACCCACAAATCCACAGTAGTGTCACTTGCTATTAAAACTAGAATACCTTTATCTTTGTCACATGTAGTGTTGGCTTCGTTGTCATTTACCCTTTCTTGTGCCTTTTTGTAATGCCAACAATTTTTTTATGTGACCTACTTTGCCACAAAACCAACAATCACCATTTCTGCCCTTGGACTTTGATCTTCTTAAAAATTTGGACCTTCTTCTATTGTTATTTATGCCTTTATCTTGACTCCTTCCCCTATTGACAATAGTCAGGGCATCTCTGGTTGTTTTGTTTTGACCTCTTCTCATATCTTCATTGAGAAGTGTTGTAGCAATATCATCATATCTCAACATTGATTCTTTTTTGTTGTCATCGGATCCTCTTCTTCTGGATACCGAATTGATGATTGTCATTATCACACTATCCCAACTATTGGGAAGAGAGCATAAAAGCAACATGGCTCTCATTTCTTCTTCAAAGTCGACATCCATGGAGGATAATTGGATGATAAGAAGATTGAATTCATTTAAATGGTTTGAGATGCTGTTACCTTCTTTCATCTTCAAAGTTACCAATTTCTTCAACAAGAAAACTTGATTTATTGTTGAGACTCTTTCATATATATCATACAACTTATCCCATTTTTGTTTTTCTATTGTTTCCATGGAAACATTAAAAAGAGCATTGTTGGACAAAAAAAGAATGATAGTTGTACCTGTCGTTTGGTCCAAAATATCTGAGTCATCATCTGACATCTTCTCCAGCTTCTTAGTTTTCCCTTGTAGCACAATATCAAGTCCTTCTAAATCAACAAAGCACAAATTTGAAGCTTCCACAAACTAAAGTTTTATCCTGAAAACTTCTCAATTTTCCATTTATGTACTTCCTCCATTATTCTGGAAATTCTTCATCAATTTCCAAAACAACTTCACAACTGAGCTTCTTCGTCGAGCTTCTTCACGAAGATTTGATACCAATTGTTGGAGAAAAGACCGTAGATAAAAAACAAAAGAATGCATATAATAAAACAATCACATAGATGATAATAAAGACACATGTTTTTAATGTGGTTCACCTTATAGGCTACATCCACAAAGAAGTAGGGGAATATCTTTAGTAGGAGTTTTATGAACTACATAGTTTTAAATGAGTTCACCAAAAGAGAGAATGTGAAAATATAAGGACTCCAATGAGAGAGATTGAAAGGTCAAAGGAATAGAAAGGACAAGATGTTTGTTGGGCTTCATATACCCAACACTAAAAGTTATATAAAAATACAATACTTTATGAATATTTGCATAGAAATTTTTAATCCTCAGAAATATTTTAATATTATTATTTTTTAGTGTCAATGGTACTACTATTATTTAGATCTATAAGTTTCTTCTTTTCTATTTTTAACAAACAATAACCTTAGAAAAAACCAATGTTGGTAGTTTTTTTTCTCCCCTTTTTAATGGTAATTTGTGTTGACTTCAAAACCAAAAGTAGCAAAGGAGATAGCTCAAGAAGAAAAACATGGTAAAATAGGAAAACAACAAGAATAAAATTAGGTGGAGCTACTAGGAACAACTCTTGGATAAATTTAAGACCTAATTTTGTATGTTGGACAAGGATTTGGTACTTCAAAATATTTTCAAAGATAAGATTTGATCTGATACACTCACCTATACTCCTCATTATTAGGATGGTTATCTTTTTCGTTGACAGAAATTTATCACACTCACCTATACTCCCATCTCCATATGAAACACAAATTCTCCCACAAATAGGAAGGAGGTTATTATATATAATAAGAAACAAAATCGAACCCATTGTCCTACTAAGAATCACAGAGACCAAAAATGCACATTGGGTGACTGCACAATGAATTCTTTGATAGTTATCATATCAAGCCTTGGTATCAGTAATCAACAAACTTCAAGCCTTATATTCCATCCACTCTTTATGTATGTAGAGCCAGTAAAAGAGGAGAAGCTAATTTTATATAATGCGTTGAATAGATTTTCATAGATCAAAACCATTGTTAGCAACAATTGAACCTAAAAGAGAAGATGTATACTATATATATTTGTAATGAAATGAATCCGTGCAATTAAATAAATAAATGTATATTGTATCATATAATGCACTAAATTTCATGTATGCTATGTAAATTTGTAATGGTTAAATTTCTATAACCATGCTATTTCCTACTTAGTTTTGTGTCTATTTTGAGGAAATGTGTTGATACATGTACATATCAACAAACTGTGAATAAGTTAGACTTATTATTCTAGCCTTTCATATATCCATATATATGCATATTTCCATATATAGCCTTTATCTTAGTCTCATATACACATACTTTTATACATTTACCATAGCCTCCTATTTATCACACTCACCTATACTCCTATCTCCATATAGCTTTTAGCTAATTGGTTCTAACTATTTTCCCACTTGAGTTTATTTTGGGATCATGAAGTCGACCCTGGAGTAAAAGGCTTAACCCTTTCCTTTTTAGAATTCAAAATTCAAATTTGGTTAAATGATACCCTTTATTTGTCTAACTTGAGCCAAAGGTGCACATGTTTGCTCCAATTTGATGCTATGTTCTAGTATTAAAAAATATTCAATGTATTCATTCTAATCATCAAAGAATCATTCAAAATCCTCTCATTTGAGAGCATTACAAGACCAATCAATAATTTTTCTAGACCTTCCATCTTTATAAATAATTTTGAGGGTTGACCTAAGAGAACTTATCTCCTTGTGATGTAATGATAGTCCTTCTAAGGAAATTTTTAAATTCCACCAACCCTTAAATACCAAAAAACAATAGAGCAAGTGTAGGCTTACAATCAAAAAAATATAGGTTTACATTATGCAAGGTTTAGTCTGGACTAGGAGGAGGAATCCTTAACCATAAACATGACCCAAACCTACAAACTTGACATTTGATAGAGCATCGAGCCAACACTTAATATGAGGCATTCTTCTAATAGAGAGATTGCATTTCCATAACTAAAATGGAGCATATTCTATAGTCTTCTTAAAGGTCATTCATTCCTTAGTTACTAAGCAAAGTATACCATTCTATTACATTTAATTTTGCTAAAATGGATATTGCAAGTTATTAGATTACCAACCCTTACTATCATTAATTAATCTAGGCTAACCATTCTTATGTGTATGCATGTTATTGGATTACCCAAGATAAAGCATGGGGAAATTTTATTTTCCTTTACATTTTTGGTGAACCCATTTGATCCTATAGTACCTAATCTTCTATCTAGGATCTTTCATTGCATTAGGGTTTTTAGATCTATAATTTTCAAAGTTTACATCTTATTTTTATTTTTGGTATACCTTTTACATACTAGTAGCAATATTTTTTTAAGGTTCTAGTGCTTATTTTAATATACTTTTTATTTATTTCTTGCACAACCCACCCTCATAGTTGCTCTAGGGTTTTTATTGATTTGATCTTGATTTATTGTTGCCATATTATTGTTTATGCCAAGGAGTGTGTGTTTAGACACTAATATGGCTACCCATTCCAAGTACAAGAATATCATCGATGGTGATGCACATGTTTGTACCAAGAGGATTATGACCACGGTGCACATGTTTCTGAATAAGATATTCATCTTACCAAACAAGTTTTGATATATGAATTACATTATGCTAAATCGCATTAGCAATTAGCAAGTATCTTCTATAAAATATTAGTGGCATATCCTCATAGCATGGGAATTTTATAAGACATTTGATCCTTAATATGTTTTTAATTATTTAACTTCAACCCATCTTCCTCTTCCAATCCAAACCCTACTACATTAATAGCTACTACCCAATAAAAAAATAATATATAAATACAATAGGAATATTAAACAATGGTACTTCAAATCTAATTAAGCATATTATAAAACATATAATATAAATAAAATAATGGAGAAGAAAACATAAATATACAAGCCATATGAATAGAAAATTTACACGGGAAAAGCCTTTTAGGAAAAAACTCAACCACAAAAGACATATTGAGATTGCATTAATTTAAAAAATAAGAATGCATTAATAAAATCTACTCAATCTTTTAGTCTAACAATAATTTGGGTACTTAGTAGTACTTCACTTGCATAAGACTATTCAACACATATCTCATGCACTCAATGTATAGAGGAAGGGAAATAAGAAACCACCAAATTGTTTTTGTTAAGTAAAGAGCACCAAAATCATAGTCCACATGAGAGAAACCATGGAACATGTACCAGAGATAGAAATCAAGTAATAATATCATGTTTGACCCCATAACACTTGGTAGGTACCACTCCCAAGGCTAGCACTTAATGATGAAGATGCCAACAACCATGGGTCGTGCCAATTATGAAAACATGCTCAACATAATGTAGCTCTTGCTGTTACATTTTTATCACAACCTCCTTATTCAATGCCCTTACAATAATATCTAAAGTCCACCTCTTACCCTTTCTATTTTTCTTAGGTATTGTACTACAAAACTTTGGAGCTCATAAAAATATTATCACTTATAAAAGGAAGTCATAAAGTAAGATTTGTATCATTTTTAAAGGAGACTCATAAGATAGGGTTAATAAAACATATGTGATCCATATGTGGGTCAACCCACAATACTCAGTTCCAAACTTGGGACGATGACAGATGGGAAAAAATTTCCTGTTACCTTCATTTGAAGATTTTGTAGAAATAACCTTCGAACAAAGGTCTACCTTCATTCAAAGGAAATATTTGAATGAAGGTATTATTTTATTGATTGTAAAACAATAAAATAATACATTTGTTCAAAGATTTCCTTCGAATGAAGGTAACATTTTATTGTCTTTTTAAAAAGAATATATCAAGCAAAAAAAACATTTTTTCTTGTCATTTGTACTCGATAGGCCACATTCAACGATAGTGAACTCCAAAGGTATTGTAACTATTTACATCCATGGCAAATAGGATGACTATGCGCACTTTGAAGCTCCACTAGATTGCCATGTGGCTTTGTTCAAAGGTGTCAATGTTAGCAAGGTTGCATTCTACCATTTTTAACCAGGTATTTTCTTCTACCCCTACGAAAAATCTATTTTCTAACTTCATTTTTTTTGTCAAAATTGTAATATGGCTTTAGTGTTTTTTATGAAAATTCTGAAACCCTATTATGTGAATTTACAAACCCTAATACGAGAATTTGAAACCCTATTATGTGATTTTACAAACCCTAATATGATGATTTGAAACACTATTATGTGAATTTACAAACACTAATATGAGAATTTGAAACCCTAAAACATCATTTTGAAACCATATTATGTGAATTTTGAAACCCTATAAAATGAAAACTAAAACCCTACACATCTATTTTGGAACCCTATAAAGTTTATTTGTGATGAGAGGGTTAATCTTAGAACACAGAATAACATAGATTGCACACAAAAATAGGAATGATCTTTTATTGATTTGGACAACACATTACATTACAAAAACTAGAATCAAACAAGAGGATGAATCCTCAATAGGCTAGAACACATTACAACTTCCTTTCTCTAGATTACGGAACCTTCTAACTTCTGTAGCTTTAAATCTACTAGGGTTTCTATTTTCCCTCCTTTTCCTGACTCTCCACTTTCCCCCTCTTCTCTATTGCCCAAAGAATTACCAAAAATGGTCTTAAATAGCCCTTTTTGGGACCTTCCAACCAAAATTTCAAAATCTGTAACTCCCTCCAAAATAGGTCAACTTTTCGAAGCCATAACTTTTGATAGATGTGTCTGATTGAGAATTAGTTTTCTATGTTGGAAATCTCACAAATAGCTCTACACGCTATGCATCTGATCTACCATTCCCACCCATTTTTAGGGTTGTACAAGGCCTCTAGGTTCCTAATATTTGAGTTTGAAACAATTTTAGGGGTTTCTAAAGAAATGAAAACTTTAATATCTTTCAGCCTGGCACAAGTGACCTTTGGCCAATTCCTTCACCAAAGGTTATATTTTTCAATTTCGAAGCTTTGAGTAAATTTCTACTTCTATACATGCTCAAATGCAAACTTTCTAAAAATAGCAATTGTTTATTTTAGCATGTTAGAAAAAACTAAAGGTTCTACATTATTATTCAAGTAATTGTGTATCCAAAATATAAAATTTGAAAAGAATAGAAAATAAAATTGTAAGTTTTTTGGTTGTTGTAAGATTTCCTTTATACCACTGGATGCTCCTGCATCAAACACCCAAGGTAATTTGAGAACTAACCTTGTCACTTCTTGAGTATTTGAGGAAAACCCAAATGATCAACCTCTACTTTAGACAACAAATAAGAATCTTTGATAGACCTTCCTTTCCACTTCACTAGATATTCTCCATATTGCCTGTTCTGAGTACTTCTTTCCACACGACAATCCAAGATCTCTTCTATCTCCTCCTTTGAAGTAGATGCCAGGATACTCCACTATTCTTTTGTTGTTCCATCCTCTGTGGCACCTTCATGATGCTATGTTAAATCAATAATGTTGAACAAATTTGAAATGTTGATTCCACTCAGTAGTTCTACCTCATATGCATTTACTGAATCATGCTTCTTCAGGATCCTGCATGGCCCAAATTTCTTCATCTTAACCTTATTATATGTCCCCATTGGGAACCTTTCTTTCTTTAGGTGAACCATGAATTCATCACCAAAGTTGAAATCCTTAAACTTTCATTTCTAATCTGCCTTAGCCTTGAATTGAGAATTCATTTTATTAATATGTTGTTGTACCTCTTCATGGAAGCTCTTTAGGTGCTCTGCAAAGTCTTCAGCTCGACACTACTCTTCTCTCCTCTGTCTATCTTCCTTAGCTCAAAATCATTTCTTGGACTATTCCCATATACAATCTAGAATGGGGATTTATCAGCACTCCTATTGATGGAATTGTTATACAAGCTCCACCTGTGGTAGTACCAAATTCCATCCCTTGGGCTTATCTCCTACTAATCATCTTAGCAAGTTGCCCAAACTTTGATTCACTACCTTTGTTTGTCTATCAATTTGTGGATGATGTGAAAAAATAAACTTCAACTCGGTCTTGTACTTCTTCCGTAAGGTCATCTAGAAATACCCAACAAACTTGGTATCTATATCTAAAACTATACTCCTCTGAAAAACAACTCTACAATTTGAAAAAGATCAATGGTTTTCTGACATGGAATGAAATGTGTCATCTTTGAAAACCTATCAACCACCACAAATATTGAATCATGCCATCTCTGTGTCCTCGGTAAACCAAGAACAAAGTCCATGTTGATATCCTCCCATGGCCTGTCTAGTATAGGTAATAGCTGATATAGCCCAGTATTCTAACTCACTCCTTTGGCCATCTGGCATACTCTACAACTTTGCACAAATATCTTTACATCCAGGTGCAACTGTGGCCAGTATAAATTATCACTAATAATAGCAATGGTCTCATCTCAACCAAAGTGTGTTGCCAACCCTCCACAATGCTTCTCCTTAATCAGGTTCTCTCTCATGAGGCTCCTCAAAATGTACAACTAGTTTTCTCTAAACAACATACCATCTTAGATTATCGAATACAACCATCTCATCCTATACAAGGTAACAGGTTCCAAACAAGCTTTCTAGGCCTCTACAAAGTTTGGATCTTTAGGGTACAAATCCTTGAGTTCATTGTACCCAACAACCTCTATCTTCATCTTTGTCAACAAACTCTTCCTTCTTCTTAAGGCATCTACAAGTTAGTTGGGCTTCCCACTTCTATGATTCAAAACAAAAGTATAACTCTACAAAAACTCAACCTATTTTAAGTGCCTCTGATTTCACTTCCCTTGACTATTAAGATACTGCAAATCCTAATGATAAGTATATAAAACAAACTCTTTTGGCAAAAAGTAATGTCTCCATTTCTTCAAAACCTAAACTATAGCATAAAACTCTTGATCATAAACAAAATACATTTTCTTTGCATCATTAAGCTTCTCATAGAAATAGGCAATGGGCTTAACTTAGACTTTACTTAAAACAACTCTTATAGCACTACCAATAGCATCACAATCTACTTGAAATACCTTATTGAAATATAGAAGTGCCAAAACAAGTTTCTCTGTGACTTTTTTCTTCAATGTATCAAAACAATTGTAGTCCATTTAAACTCCTTTCTATGTCATCTCATTGTCTTAGTTATGGGTGCACAAATGCTACTAAGATTTCTAATAAGTTTTCTATAAAAACTTATCAAACCATGAAAAATCATACATCTATAACACAAGTTTAGGTAGGCCATTCAATCATAGCCCTCACCTTCTCTGGATCCATTTTAAGATCCCTAAATGAGATAACAATCTAAGGTACACCAACTCCTTATTCACAAAACTACATTTCTTCAGATTTATCAACAACTTTTTCTTCCCTCACCTTCTCAAAAACTTTTCAAACATGCATCAGGTGATCCTCTAAAAGCTTACTAAGAATCAAAATATCATCTAAATAAACAATGACAAATGCATCCAAAAACTCTTTTAGTACCTCGATCATGAGCCACATTAATGTGCTTGGTGCATTGGTTAGCCCAAATGGTATGATTAACTATTTGTATAGGCTCTCCTTAGTCTTGAAGGTTGTCTTCCAATCATATCCTTCTCCAATTGGGATTTGGCAATATCCACTCTTTAGATCAATCTTTGTAAAGTACTTAGCTCAACTCAGGTAATCCATTATGTCATCCATTCTAGTTAATAGAAATCTATACTTGATCGTAATCTTGTTGGTGGCTTGAGAATCTATACACATTCTCCACTCTCCATCTTTCTTTGGTCCTAGTACTATAGGTACCGCAAATGGATTTAGGCTTTCCCTTATTAGTCCTTTCCTTAATAGCTCGTGAACTTGTTTGTTTAGCTCTTGATTCTCTATAGGAGTTATTATATGGACTGCCTTATTTTGCAAAATAGCTCCTAGTATCAAATCTATTTGGTGACTTAAATCTTCCTCACTGGTGGTAAACATTGAGTTACATTATCAGAGAAAATGTCCTGAAACTCTTCCAATAGATCTGAGACTTTTGCTGGTACATCTTCAAATTTCTCCTAGATGATCTTAGGAGTTAATGCAAAGAAACGGTGCTCATGCTTCATGTCATCCAAAACTTTCCTGCCATCTACCAAGAAAATTCTAGTAGTACTACATACCTTTTCTTCCACCTCCTTCAATGGATTCAACTTATGACAAACTCCATCCTTTGTTAAGGAATAGGTGTTTGCATGGCCATCATGGATAGTTCACCTATTACTCTGCCAAAACCTTCCCAATAGCATATGACATGTATCCATATGTATGATATCACATAGAACCTCATCATGGTAGTCTCCAATCTTGAACTTGACTAAACACTGCTCATTGAGCAAAGCTCTATGGTCCTTCTACAACCATGCAATCTGATATGGATGTGGATGCCTTCTCCTTGTCAATTTCAACTTGTTAACCATCTCCTCTGAGACAAGATTATCAATGCTTCCACTGTTAATAATAATATCACAAAACTTACCTTCACATTTGCACGTTGTACAGAATAAAATCTTCCTTTGATATGGTGCTTTCTCATCATTTAACAAGGTTCTTCTAACAACTAGGCTTTCTCCCCTTTCAACATATTCAAAATGCTCAAAATCTGCATCTTCATCTACAACTGAAACTCGTGCATTACGTTTAGGTCTTCTATTTGTCCTTCCTTTATGTTGGGGATAGTCATACCCTCGCTACCCTTATTCTCCACAATAGAAATATGTTCCTTTGAAACCTCCTCTTTCTAGGTCCTTGCCCAGGTCTTCCTCTTCTTCTTCCTCTTTTCTTGCCATTATTTTGGTCATCAAGGTGATAGGCATTATCTCCTTGATGATTTTGACTGGTGCTTAGTTCTTCACTTTTCTTTTGATCTACATTTTGGCCTCCATAGGATCTCCCACTAGCCCTTCTGTCATGACTTCTTCCTCTTTTATGCCTTTCAAATCTTTTATTCATATTCTCTTCCACCTTCAGATAAAACTGGTATGCATCTTCTATATTGGTTATTCTGAGCAGGATTAGCTCCTCTTGAATACTTATCCAATCAACAATCTAACTTTCACAGGATCTCCTATATCATCTTGTTCTTCCTCAGATAGCCTTTCTTCTTCAACTTCATATTCACTTTCTTCTCTTATTCTTTGCTCAAACCCTCATCACAACTCCTCTTGCAATGCATCTATTTTCCATTGCAGGGCTCTAAAACCCTCTTCTATCAAAGCATTTCTCCCAACACCACCATGTTTCCTTCATGGGGGCATTTTTTTTAGGTCTATAGAAAATCCCCAACCTTAGTTTATTTCTGCAGAAAACCCACAACTTGAAAACCTTGTGTAAACTACCTCATAGTTAGTGATTTGTCTACACACTCAAGAACTACTACTTTGATACCTGTCATTTTAGGTTTTTATTTTCCCTGTATTCCTAGTTTTTTCCTACACCTTTTAGTAATGTTGCTTAGGTACATAAAGCATGTTTAATTAGGTGAGTGGGTTATGAGGTTTCACCTTCATACAAATGAGAATCTATTAGATATCTTGGGAAGATACTTTGCTATCTTTAGTCTGATAGATGGTTTCTTCCTATTGGTTGGTGTTGCCACCTCCACCCTCTCCCTTTTCTATATAAATATGCTACCTAGCTTGTATTTTGTATCTTTTGCTTTCGTATCCTCCTAAATCTATTTTTCTTCTAGTATTTGCATTACTCTCATGGAGACTAACTCTATATTGTTACTTTTATCTTGTATCATTTTATTTCATAGTTTAATATCTATTCATTTGCTCTAGCTTTCTTGGTTATTAATCTTTTCAGATTCTAACATGGTATCAGAGCTTTTCTATTGCAAGAATAGTTTTAAGTTGTCATATTTGAGAGATTATTGGGGGCTAATAAGCTTTGTTGCAATTTTTTCCAAAAAGACAGTATGGTCTTCCCTTGCATCTTCAATTGATATGGAGAATCGGAAAAGTTTGATGGAAACTTTTCAACCTTTAGGTTTTCATATGTGTTTTATGAGATCTAGGTGATTGTAGCATTTCAAGTTTTACTAGTGGTATTTCTAGATGTTCCAACGTGTCCATGAGGCTCGAGAAAGTCAATATTAGCTTTAGCTTCACCAAATTTAGAGATTGTTTGACATAGTAGTAAAACTAGGGTTATAGGCTCAAATCTGGAAGGCAACTTTTTCAATTCAAGTGTTTTTAGGCTAAAAGGACTATTGGATTGCATCTAGGAGACCTCCTAGACAACTTTTTATATATTACAGTGCTAGGTTTGGTGCCAAGAGTATGAAAAGGCAAAAAAATTTTGCCAGAATGTCTTTTTGGCCGCCTAGCACACTGTTCAAGGGGAAGATCTATAAAAATTTTGGCAAATTTTGTATTGCTTTTTTGTTTTCCTTAAAAAAAATTTATTAGCAGGTTTTGTTTAAAAAAGAAAGAAATAAATAAAATATATTAAACAAAATTTTCAAAAAAAAAAACACAAAAAAATATATAGAGGGTTTTGGCCTTTTGAAGGCCTTGGCCCCCCTCTTTACAGGCTGCAAGCCGTGCCTAGCAGCCCGTAGACCCTGCTTAGTAGGTCGCGGACCCTACCAAGTAGGTCTTTTGACATAGCAGGCATGGGTTTGGGTGTGGCCCTTGACCCCCCACCACCCCCTCTATGCCTTAAACGACCTTTTAGGCTTGTTCAACCTTCAATTTAGCCTTCAAGACCTATTAATTTTTTTACCTTTGCACTATGTGTGGATTATTGGCCTTCATACCAACTTTGTACTCAACTTTGGCAGTTTTTGTTGTTTTAGTTACAACTATATTGGGTTGGAAAATCTCCAAATTTAGCAAAGATCTAAAATTTGGTAGACTTGCTAAAGATAGGGACACCTATATTTATCTGGAGATTGACTAGTCACAACTAAATTGGTAGATCCCTAAATTTGGAGGTGTTTTGGTGGTGACCAATTTTTTTCTCACAGACCCCCTTCTATTGGAGTTCACCATTTCAGAGATCAACTTTGCAAGCTCATAACTCGGGCTCCCAACCTCTAATTTTTTATCTTCTTTTTCCTTCTAGCTATATTTCCACGCTCTTCATGGTGGTGCACATGATTCTTTGTTCTAGTGTACGAATTTCCTAGAAATTGTAAATTTTCATAGGTGACGATGTATAGTTCCCATTTTTGGAACTTCAGAGACTCATAACTTTCTCATACGTCCTCAGATCGAGATGATTCTTTTTTTGAAGGTGCATGATTTTTTTAGTAGATCGTAGTGGTGTTGTTAGTTTTGCTTGTCTTAGTTCCAATATTTTACTTTCAGCATACACCTAATTTGTGAGGATTTTATAATGCATTGAGATCAAGAACACAGAGTATTTCCTACTAGTGGCAGTTGTAAATACACTAATTATAAAGTGCCAAATCATATTTTCTTGGGGGGGTTCTTTGATCGAGTGTAAAGGGGTGGTTGTCCTATGTGTATTCTATTCTTTTCTACATTTCTTCATCATGGATCAAACAATAGTACCCATGTTAACTCCCTACAACTAGTTTGAGTAGAAATCACTCATGAAACTCTACTTAAGGAAAGCTAGATTACATAGGATAATAATGGGACTTGAAACAAAACCTGCTAAAGATGAAGATAAGCCTAAGTGGTTTAACAAATATGATCAGGCCTATGGAACATTGTGTTTGTCTATTTCTCCTAGTTTTCTCGTTCACATTGAGTCTTTGATCTCACCAAATGAAATTTTGACAAAGCTAGAAACACTATTTGGCACACAAGATTAAATGAGGGGTCATATGTTAGAAAATGAACTAATTATTTTAAGTCTAGGCAACTTCAACACTATTTAGGATTTTTTCACAAAATTGAAACCACTAAGGCTATAGTTACAACAATGTGGAATTGAAAATAAAAATGAAGAACTGATTCTTAGTATTCTCTCTAAGTTAAGTTCAAAATATTCTATATTTGTTTCTACCTTCTTTTCTACTAAGGGTGCACTTGGGACATAGTTCACTATGCCATCTTTGGATGACTTTCCTATCTTTCTCACATGGGAGCAGGATAATTTAATCCAGATGGGCACTCTAAAATCCTTTAAGTCACATGCCCTAGCTGCCAACCAAGGCACAAAAGAATAGAAAGGAAAAAGTGGTAACAAAAAGGATAAGAAACAAAAGAATAGCAAGGAGAAGAAGGATCAGATACCAGTTGCTTCAAAAGAAACTAATGAGACCCAATCTTCTAAGGGTGACAAGCCTAATAAAGAGAAGGTCCAATGTGCCTATTGTAAAAGACTTGGTCATGATGAACTTAAGTGTTTGAAGAAAAAAATTGATCACTTGACACACATTCTTGAGAAGAATAATATCAGTGTTGCTGATTCTATCAAACAGAATTTAAATGAGGGGTCTAAGAAGGTAAAAGAAAATAACAATGGGAAAGGAAAGGGCAAGCCCCTTGTAGTATTTGCTTCACCATATTCCACTTGGGTTCTTGATTCCAGTGCTTCATACCACATGGCTTCATCTAAGGATGAACTTGTATCTTTAGAGCCATGCACTATGCCTTCTATTTAGATGGGTGATGACACTCCTATTGAGGTGTGTGGGAGAGGGTCTATTCATGTGGGGGATTGCATATTCCATGATGTTCTTTGTGTGCCCTCATTATCAACTAATCTCCTATCTGTTGGGAATTAAGGTGTCTCAACGTTTGCAAATTCCTAATGTTGTATTTATTTATCCCATGTTGAGTTGGCATAGTCAACACCTTGTGTATATGTAGCAGGGTAAATTTTGGTGACTTTGGCAGCCACAGTTTCCCCCTTGAATAATTAACGGGGGTTTGGGGTAGCACCCTCGAAACCTCAAATGATTTTTAATTAATGACAAGTGTCGGTGAGTATCTTTGCACGAGAGAAAGGCATCTTTGGGCAGTCTAGGGAGGTTATGACATGTAAGAGGAATATGATATTTTTAGTCAGTGTATGACAGATGTAAGGTGCATAAGAGCATCTGTCATAACCTATCTTGGGACCAGGTGCCCACTTCAGGATGGGATGTTGGACAAGTGTCCTTAGGCATGGGTTTTGGGGCATGAGTCCAAGATGGACACCCATCTCTAGAAGGTTCCATATTTGCCTTGTAAACTCTATATAAATAGGTGCTTGGATGGGAGATAGACAACTTTTGGTACAAGTACTATTATGCTGCTAAAATACTCCATATTCGACATTCGAAGACTCCTGAAAGAGCATTGGCTCTGAAACTGTATTGTAATCTGTTATTGTTTACTATAATACATTTGAGCTGTGTTTTAGAGTGTGGGGTTTTTCACCCGTAAGGATTTTCCCCACGTATATCTTGTCTCTCTCTCTTCTGTCTTCTTTCTAGTTCTTGTGTTTTGCTACAATAACTCATGTTAATGGTTTAACATTGCTGTAATAGTTAGGATAAAGTTGGATTTGCATAGCCCTCTCCTCATTAGATTAGTGTAGGAAGCGTTTTCTACACACCTAGCTTCCTTTCACTATTAATATATTAGACCACTCACACAGGTTCAAGCAAGAAGGTTGAGTTCACTCTTGATTCAGTGGAGATTCGTGAGTTTCACAGTGGTTCTACAGTTATAGTTGAGAGAGAATATCATCAGTCATGGATCAATCTATTTTTTCACTTTGTTCCTGATCCTCCATCTATTTTTCTCACTCATTATAATGATGTAATTTATGGCATGAGCAATTTGGCCATCCTAACTTCCACTACTTGTAGCAGCTCAACCAATAGAGCATGGTCATAAGGTTGCCTTTAGCTCAGTTTTTAGATGGTGTTTTCCAAGGTTTCATTCTTTGTAAACATCCTAAGGAAAAATTTGATAAAGTTAAGGCATGGAGAGCTTCACAGATACTGGATTTAGTTCACAGTGATTTGGCTGGACCACTTCCTTGTCCATCCTTCAACAAAGCTATATATGTTCTAATGTGCATTGATGACTTTATCACTATACTTGGGAGTACTTTCTCAAATAGAAGTCTAAGGTATTTGATCACTTTTAGGACTCCAAGACTTTTGTAGAGAAGCAATTCAGGAAATCCATCAAATTTTTGCACACTGCCAATGATGATGAATATGTTAACCATCATTTTGAGAAGATTTTCACTTCAAAGGGGATTGATTTGCAGTATTTAGTTCTGTACAATCCTCGGTGTAACAGTATTGTAGAATGGAAGAATATGTCCTTGAAGGAAATGGAAAACTGCATGATTCACTCTAGATCTCTTGCACCACAGTATTGGGCAGAGGCCATTAACTATGTTTGTTATATCCAAAACCGTGTTCCTTACTGAGCATTGAAGGGAGTCCCTCCTCTTGAAGCTTGGAGTGGTTGGAAACCATCACTTAAGCACTTTCAAGTTTTTGGTTCTCCTACATGAGACCACATTCTTGCAGAGAAACGTAAGACCTTGGATCCATAAAGCAGGCATTGCATATTTGTTGGCTATTTTGATGGTGTGAAGGCTTATCGATTGCTCCACTCTACTACACATGAGTTGTTTATTGAGAGGAGTGTTTAGTTTGAGGAGGGCTCTTCGAGTTCCATTCCTATCACTTCTCCACCTCCTTCTACTTTAACATTGGAGTTGCTTGGGCTACATGACAGATTTTCTAATGAGTCAGATTCACCTGAGGATCTTCTTGATGATGAGGAGTCTTCTACCTCCACCTCTAATGTTGAGAGTAATTCGGAGGATTCACCTTCTTCCTCTCCTAGTCATCATTTAGAGGGTGATGATTCCCATCCACACTCTATGACTTCTAGTCCACTTTGGGCTAGACAAACCTTGTAGTTTGTAGGTGATTGGTTTAGGGATCCATCAGACACGAGATGGACTCATTCACAATTATAGGATGCTCCACATGTCTTCATTGCTATTGCCTCTAATCCACAATCCTTTCAAGAGGATTTTGGTATTCCTAAGTGGGATAGAACTATGCAGGAGGAGTATAGTTCCTTGATGAGGAACCACACTTGGGTTCTTGTCCCTCTTCCTAAGGGAAGAAAACTTGTTTGATGTAAGTGGATCTATCAGACAAAATTTGTAGCATATAGGTTGATTGATAAGCATAAGGCTCATCTGGTCGCCAAAGGTTTCTCCTAGGTTCATCAGATTGACTATTCTGAGACTTTTGTGCCAATTGCTAGAATGAACTCCACCCGACTTATTCTTTCCATTGCTATAGCCAATCATTGGGAAGTACACTAGATGAATGTGAAGAGTGCTTTTCTTCATATTGAACTTCAAAAGGAGATCTACATGGAGTAGCCACAGGGGTTTTTTCATTATTCTTCACTTGTGTGTCACCTTTGAAAGTCTCTCTGTGGCCTCAAATAGGCTCCTTGGGCTTGGTATGCCAAGATGGACTCCTTCCTTCTAACATGTAGGTTCACTCGGTGCCATTTTGTGTTGGCAATATGTGTTGTCATTGATGCAAACACTTAGACTAAGGTTAGCACTCAATTTGTGATGATGATATCCTAGTGCAGTAACAAAGATACAGTGAGATGCAGTGATGTTCCTAATGTACATGGTTGGATGTCATGCCCTGATCAGTGTCAATTCAAGTTGTTTTGACCATGCTTGTGGTCATCGAAGTTGATTTCATGATGAAATATTAAGATGGGAATTAGAAGCACTATGATGAATGATGAAATATTAAGATGGAAATTAGAAGCACTAAGATGAATGATGATATATTAAGATAAGAATTAGAAGCTATGATGAGGATGAGATAATGTTTTTGATGACATGTTGCATGTTGTATGATCCTTCCTATTGTCCCTAAGGATCTATGTGTTGTTATATAAGGGTTTTGGCCTCTAAAAGTTGGTGAAGGTTTCTTTTGCAGGAAGCTGCCTGAAAGACTGTCTAGTAAAATGCTCTACATTCCTTCGTATTTGAAGTTATGGTCATAAGTTTTAGAAGCTAAGTTAAGGATGTTGTATAGGTGCTAAATCAAAAGTTTCAAATAATTTTATCCTCCATAGTGTAAGTAACAAGTGATTGAGTTCTAGTCTATGCTCTAGTAGTATAATGTGTTGGTGAAGAGAGTTCGGAATGCTCTGCATTCCTCCACAAGTGAAGATTTACCCATGCGATTTTGAGAATATGTTCAAAGCTATGTATGCATTCATCCATATGTGTTTTAGGTGGTTTGGAAGTTTGCAAGATTAAGTTTCAAATGACAGTAATGATACAGATAGTTTTAGATGCCTAGTTGTTCTCAGAATATATGCCGAGGATGTGCACCGACTTGTTGCTTCTTCAAATGGTAAATTGGTTGATGGAAGATGGTCTTGATGATCTTGTGTTGTCTCCATTTTCTCTACAAGGTGTTTTTTCTCTCTCTTTGGAATTGATTGAGGTCCAGAATGATGGTGTTATCGGGTTATGCTCTTGCCTAGCCAACAAGGGAAGATTGATGACGTGCGCTGAAAAGCTGTTGTTGCATGAAGTTCAAGGAATGTTTGGAGATAGTGTATAGGTCATGCTGACTTATCTAGAAGAAGTACAAGAAATTTTTAATCATTCATGAGTACCACCTAGTTTGAATGACCATTGTGCTACATGCTTCATGTGTTCTTACTTAAGAGAAACCTAATTCAAATTTGTGAAGCATGTAGATGTTATTCCTTGAAGGATGATGCTATGAAGGATGTTTAGGACTGGAACAAGCATGTGTTGGGATCTACAAGGCATGTTTTTCTTTTTGGAGTAGCGTGTATTTCATGGTAGGGCTTTCCCTATGCATGCTTCATGTTGTGTGATCTTTGGCCAACTTGTAAAATGTAATATTCTTGTTGCACTGGCTGACTTTTTATGAAATTCATGGAATTTATTGTATATATTGTAAATATAGTTGGTCTAGGTGAAGTATGATTGTGAAAATGAGAATATGAATATGCAAAGCGTAGACTATGAACATGTTATACATTATGGTGTATGAGTGAAGGAGAAAGTGCAGAAGTAATAAGGGGTTTATTGATTTATCTTGAAGACATTTCTATGATAGGAAGGAAGTGAAGAGTGTGCCTAATTGATCCAATCATCAGAAGAAGTAGAATTGCAGTCATCAAAGGTGTGATCTTCAATGTTACTTTTTAGGTAGTAGGACTGTCATACTGTAATCATTTCTAAGTTCAGTTTTAGTTTAGGGAGTAGTTGCTTCCTTGGGTTGTAGCCCTTTAGAAAAGTCTATAGAGAGTAGTAGCTTCCTTGGGAGTGTCCCTAAAATAATGTCTTCAGGGAGTTGTAGCTTCCTTGGATTGTAGCCCTAAAACAAAGTCATTAGGTAGTAGTAGCTTCCTTGGATTGTAGCCCTAAAATAAAGTTGTAATTTTGAACTTCATATATTGTGAGTTAATCCTCACCATAGTTTTTCCCTTCTTGGGTTTTCCATGTATATATGGTGTTATATGTTGATTGTATTGATCTTTCATGTTTATGTTGATGTTGTAATGCTTAAGTTTTAATCTGCTCCAAAGGATTTGAAGTTTGTTTAGACATTGATTCACCCCCACCCTCTTAGTATCCTAGTGTGTTCAAAAATTGGTATCAGAGCCAAGTTACTCAGAAGAAGCTTAGCTTCTTGAGGAAGGTCCAAGATGGCTAATAATGGATCTCTCAAGGTACCTATGTTTGATGGAACAAATTATTCCTTTTGGAAGCTAAGGATGGAAAACTATCTATCTTCTCAAGGGTATGGCATTTGGAAATTAGTCAAGAAGGGTTACACTACTCCTATCAGTGATCCTATAGATGTAGATGAGATTAAGTTGTATGATAACAATGCCAAGGAAAATAATGCTATCATGAGTGGGCTAGTTGATTCAAAACTTGTGAAGGTAATGGGTTGTATTCTACTCAGGATGTCTAGAATAAACTTCAAAGTATTTATGAAGGAGATAGTAAAGTGAAGCAAGCCAAGATGCAAATTTTCAAGAGCAAATTTAAAACCTTGAGGATGACAGAAGATGAAGACATTGCTAGTTACATACTTTAGGTGGATGAAATAGTCAATGGCATTAGAGGTTTGGGTGGGGTAGTGAAAGAAGATGAGATTGTGAAGAAAGTTTTGAGATCTCTTCCTAAATCTTATAGTCATAAGGTGTCTACCATTGAGGAATCTTAGGATTTGAATAAATACACAATAGATCAATTGTTGGGCTCTCTCATAGCCTTTGAAATGAGAGAATTTGACAAAGGTGCTCCAAAGAAGGAAGCAACATTCAAAGTAGGTAAGAAGATAGAAGATGAAGTAGTTGATCAAGATGATGACCTGGATGAGGTAGAAGAAAACTTTGTAAGAACATTAAAGAAAGGCACAGGCAAATACAAAGTTAAGTTACCATTCAAATGTTTCAATTGTGGAGAGATTGGTCATTTTTCTTCTAAATTTCCTTTTAAAGAGTCAAGGGATAGTAATAAGAGAGACAAGTTCAAAACCAATCTATATTCCATATAGAGTAGTTGTTCTTCAAAAGATAAGGACCATGATGATTTAAATGATGAAACACTTTTCATGGCCTTAAACGTTGGTGACAAAAAGGATGATACTGAAAAAATGTGTAAATTGTGATACCTTGCAAGTTGATCAAAACAATGATAGATCAATGGTTGTAGGGACTACCTTTCATACAAAAGAAGAAGCCAAGGCTTGGGTAATTGACAGTGGTTGCCCTAATCATATGACTGGTAATAAGCAAAAGTTTATCAGCCTTAAGAAGTGGAATGGTGGAGTTATTAAGTTTGGTGGTGATGAGTCAACATAAATTTGTGGAAAGGGTGCTACAACTATTCATGGGAAGAACAAGACTGAGGATGTTCTATATGTCAAAGGGCTAAAGCACAAGCTTCTTAGTGTCAGTCAGATGTGCAGTAAAGGATACAATCTTAAGGGTTTGGAATATGAGTTGCAGAATGTATCAAGTCATAGGTGGCATCTATCATCTGAAGTAAGTAAATGGATGAACATTCTTATTGTCTCAATCTAGTGAGTGTTGGCTATGACACAAGAGAATGGGACACACCAACTTTGACAATATGGTAAAGATCAGCTGTATATATGCAGTGAGAGACATGCCCAACATAACCAAGCCTGCAAACACATTATGCAAGGAATGTCAAATGGGAGAGCAGACAAAGACAAATTTCAAGAGAAAGGAGTACTCTTCTTGAATGCCATTGGAGTTGATTCTCACTGACTTATTGATGATTATTCTACAATGACTTGGGTTACCTTCTTAAGATAAAAATTAGATGCTCTTGATAAGTTTAAACTTTTCAAAGCTATGGTTGAGAATGAAATGGATACTAAGAGAAAATGTTTAAGGTTTGATAGAGGAGGTGAGTTTACTTCAAATGAATTTGATAAGTTTTGTGAAGATCATGGTATTAGGAGACATCTATCAGCTCCTAGGACCCCTGAGCAAAATGGGCTAGTGGAAAGAAAGAATAGGACTATGCAAGAAATGGCTAGGGAAATGTTGAAAGATGCAGATTGTCTTGACATGTACTAGAAAGAAGTAGTTCACACTATTGTCTAACTGATGAACAAAGTACAATTGAGGGTCAATAGCACTAAGACCCCTTATGATCTACGGTATGGAGACCTCCCACTATCAGATACTTTAGGATCTTTGGAAGCAAATGCTATATCATAAGAGATGAAGAAGACCTAGGAAAGTTTGATTCAAGAAGTGATGAATGGATCTTTCTTTGTTAATCAACCAGAAGCAATGCCTATAGATTCTACAACAAGAGATTGGGAAAGATGATTGAGAACACAAATGTCAAAGTAGATGAAGATTTATATCAGATCTCACAACAATCAGAGGTCTTCAGATCTGATATTTTCTATGCATTGAAGATAAAGAAGAAGACGAAGAAGAGAAAAGAGAAAAGAAACAAGAACCATGGTAGATACCTAAGACTCTAGTAAAGTATGTTCAGAAGAACCATTCAGAAGATCAAATCATTGGAGATAAGAATGAAGGTGTACGGACTAGGAGAAGGTTTGAAAAAGCATATGAACAAGTAAACATGTGTTTATTATCAAAGGTAGAACCAAAAACCTTTGCTGATGCTAGCAAAGATGATGGATGGATAAAGGCAATGGAAGAAGAATTGAATCAGATAGAGAAGAATTAGACATGGGGATTGGTTCCCAGACCAACCAATAAGAGTGTTATAGGAATAGAGTGGACTTTTTGGAACAAGTTGAATGAAGATGGTGAAGTTGTGAGGAACAAAGCAAGATTGGTGTGTAAGGGCTATTCTCAAGTTGAAGGCGTTGATTTTGAGGAGACCTTTGCTCTGGTAGTTAGAATGGAAGCAATCAGAATGTTTCTAGCCCTTTTTGCTCATAATAACTTCATGGTTTATCTGATGGATGTCAAGTTAGCATTTTTGAATGGTGATCTAGAGGAAGTGGTCTACATTGAGCAACCAAATGGTTTTCAGTTGCTATAGGATCCAGACATGGTATGCAGGCTTAAAAATGATTTATATGGACTCAAGAAAGCTCATAGAGCTTGGTATGCTAGGTTGGATAAATACTTACTTCAGCAAGGCTTCAAGAAAGGTACCATAGATAGCAATCTTTACATCAAGGAAGAAGGTGACATGATTTTGATAGTTGCAGTATATTTCGATAACATCATCTTTAGAAGAAATGATGATATGTGTAATAGGTTTGTAGAGGAGATGCAAAAATATTTTGAGATGTCTAGTTGGTGAGATGTCTTTCTTCCTTGGGTTTCAAATTGCTCATCTATATGTTGGTATCTTTGTTTCTCAGGCTAAGTATGTTAGAGAGATGTTGACTAAGTTTGGTATGGACGATTCCAAACTAGTGAATACTCCTATGATCACTAGATATCACTTGAGAAAGAATGATGAGTCTGTAGAGGTTGATCAGACTTTTTATAGATCTATGATTGGAGGATTGTTGTACTTGACTACTCCTAGACTTGATATTATGCATGCAGTATGTGTGTTTGTGAAATATCAAGCTAATCCCAAGAAAACACATGAGAAGCAAGTGAAAATAATATTTAGATAATACAAGTGCTATCAATATTTCCAAGAATCCAGTGATGCATTCTAGAACCAAGAATATAGCAATCAGGTATCACTTATTGAGAGAGAAGGTGGTAGATAAAGAAGTAAAGTTGGAATATGTTCCAACAAAGGATCAGATTGGAGATATTTTCATAAAGGCTTTTGTAAAGAATAAATTTGAAGATCTCTGGTAGAGGTAAGGGGTAATTGGCCCTCCTTCTTAGATGCATAGTGGTACATCTGTCCACGGGGAGTTCATGCTATATATTTTTCTTGGATTGATGGTGGGTACCTCTTAGGGGGAGCATCTAGTGTTTGTTGCTGACAGGGAGAGCCCTGAGTTGTTTCAAGAAAGAATGCATGAACATCAAAGGAGGAGAAAGTTAAGAAAATGTGCATCTTAAGGAGAAAAGTTTGTGCCCTAAGGGAAAGAAGTAGTTGCCCTTTGTCCTTGATGTCAAAGGTGGAGAAAGAGAAATGTACATCTAAGGGGGAGTATGTGTTGCCATCAATGACAAAGGGGGAGATTGTTGGCCATATGTGTTGCCATTGATGGCAACACTTAGAGTGAGGTGAGCACCTAGTTTGTGATGATGATATACCATTGTCATAATAGAGATGTAGTGAGATGTAGTGATGTTCCTGATGTTCATAGTTGGATGTCATGCCCTGATCAGTGTCAATTCAAGTTGTTTTGAGCATGCTTGTGGTCAGCAAAGATGATTTCATGATGAAATATTCAGATGGGAATTAGAAGCACTAAGATGAATGATGAAATATTAAGATGGAAATTAGAAGCACTAAGATTAATGATGGTATATTAAGATGGGAATTAGAAGCTACCTAAGGATGAGAAGATGTTGCTGATGACCTGTGGTATGTTGTATGATCCTTCCTTATGTTCCTAAGGATGTATGTGATGTTATATGAAGGTTTTGGCCTCTAAAATTTGGTGAAGGTTTCTATTACAGGAATCTACCTAAAAGACTATTTGGTAAAATGCTCTACATTCCTTTGCATTTGAATCTATGGTCATATGGTTCAAAAGCTAAGTTAAGGATGCTGTAAAGGTATTAAATCCAAATTTTCAGATCATTTTCTCCTCCATAGTGAAAGTTACAAGTGATTGAGTTCCAATCGATTCTCTGGTAGTATAATGTGTTGGTGAAGATAGTTTGGAATGCTTCACATTCCTCTGCAAGTGAAGATTTTCCCATGTGGTTTTGAGAATATGTTCAGTTCAATGTATGTGTTCATTAGTATGTGTTTTAGGTGGTTTGGAAGTCTGCAAGCTTAATTTTCAAATGATAGTTATGATACAACTAGTTCCAATTGTCTAGTTGTTCTCAGAATATATATTGATGATGTCCACCAACTTGTTACTACTTGAAATGGTAAACTGGCTGATGGAAGATGGTCCTAATGATCTTGTGTTGTCTCCAGTGTCTCTGTAAAGGTGTTTTTTTCTCTCTCTAAAACTAACTAACGTCTAGAATAATGGTGTTGTTGGGTTATGCTCTTGCTTGGCCAACAGAGGAAGATTGATCATGTGCGCCACAAAGTTGTTATTGTGTGGAGTTCAAGGAATGTTTGGAGATAGTGTATAGGTCCTACCAACTCATCTGGAAGAAGTGCAAGTAATGTTTAATCATTCATAAGTACCACCAAATTGAAATGATCGTTGTGCTACATGCTTTGTGTGTTCTTGCTTAAGGGTGACCTAATTCAACTTTGTGAAGCATGTGGATGTTATTCCTTGAAGGATGATGCTATGAAGGATGTTTAGGACTGGACCAAGCATTTGTTGGGATCTGCAAGGCATGTGTTTCTTTCTAGAGTAGCGTGTAGTTTATGATAGGGCTTTCCCTATTCATGTTTGATGTTGTGTGATCTCTGGCCAACTTGTAAAATGTAATATTCTTGTTGTATTGGTTGACTTGTTATGTAATCAATGTAATGTCTTATATATATTGTAAAGCTAGTTGGTCTAGGTGAAGTATAATTGAAAAAATGAGAATATAAATGTGGAAAGAGCAGAATATGAACATGTTATGCATTGTGATGTGTGAGTGAAGGAGAAAGTGTAGAAGTAATAAGGGATGTCCTAACTAATCTTGAAGACATTTCTGTGACAGGAAGGAAGTGAAGAGTGTGCCTAATTGATCCAATCATTAGAAGAAGTAGAATTAAAATCATCAAAGGTGTGATCTTCAATATCAGTTTTCAGGCAATAGAAGGTCTGTCATCCTATAATCATTTATGAGTTTAGTCTCAGTTTAGGGATTAGTTACTTCTTTGGGTTGTAGCCCTAAAACAAAGTCTATTGGGAGTAGTAGGTTCCTTGGGAGTGTCCCTAAAACAAAGTCTTCAAGGAATTGTAACTTCCTTGGGTTTTATCCCTAAAACAAAGTCAACAAGGAGTAGTATCTTCCTTGGTTGTAGCCTTAAAACAAAGTTGTAATTTTGAGCTTCATATATTGTGAGGATGACCTCAATAACTTCCTTGAGCATAAGAATGTGTCTAGCATTGGAGAGACACTTAACTTTCCATGAAGACACTTTCTGGGTGATGCTTGAGACAATTGGCTCCCATAAATGTGACTGTTGAACACAAAGACACTAGAATTTTTATGTGGAAAACCCAATAAGGGAAAAACCACAATGAGGATTAACTCACAATATAATAAGCTCACTACTATAAAAGATTACAACTTTGATTTAGGGATAGAATCCAAGGAAGACACTACTCCCTGCTGACTTGCAATCTAATGCTATAAACTTAGGACAAGATACAAAGACTCGCTAAGGAGACTCGTTGCCTAATAGTAATATACATGAAAACTACAATGAAAATAGGAACCTGAACTGTTGTAAATAAGGCATCTATCATATGTTGATATCACGGTCCCTTATTTCACACAATTACTCCATCACTCTAACTTCACACACTTCATGCTTAAGGCACATATCAATATCTTTTCACACATTCAAAAATGTTTTTGTTCTTCTATATAAATACCCTCCAGAACACCTCAAAGCCAAATTAATCAATCAAGATCAAACTCAAATAAAGGAACCTAGACTATTAGTTCAGCCATCATCAAAATTGCTAACTATTCTTCTTTACACCATCAGGGAGACACCAAAAATAGCATGTGGACCAAGATATGAGAAATATACCTTATCAACACTATCCTTACACCATTCACCTGAAATATATGATCACTATGTGCATCTACAAAAAGAAGAAACATGTTGAAGTGGTGAAAATAGAGCATTCCAGACTGACTATAACACATCAAAACTTAGGGTATTGCATTGTAGACCACCAACACATTTGAAACTCTTATGAATGAACTTATGCATCATTTTAAACATATTTCTAAAACCACATGAACTAATACTCACTTCCATAGGAATGTGAAGCATTCCAATAGGCCTTCATCATTACGTTACTCTGTTAAATCATAGATTGGAACTTTGTCACTTGTAACTTTCACTGCTGAAAGTATACTGACTTGAACTCTTCTATATAACACACTCATATCCCAGTCAACTTATCTTTTGAGCCACAGGACTAAATCTTACTCTATGAAGGAATGCAGACCAAATTATTGTGTCTCTACCTTAGGGTATACACTGTAAATGCCTCAACAAGATTTTTGCAACTTATCTCTGACTGTGGTAACTCAAACAGGTAAGATAATAATGTAGACATATAGGAAACATATTAGAATAGGTGCACTCACCTCGCATCACACTTAGACATCATACTGATCAGCATTCTTCTCAATACTTAGATAGCTTCTCTCCATCTGATAGGTCTTCCAGACTGACCTGCCTTAAATATGCTGACCCTATGTCTATGACTGAGTCAAACCATCTCTCTCAAATCCTCTACTATGTCAAACATCCTGACCTTATGCCAAACCATCTCTCTTAAATCTTCCACTTTCTATCAACCTATCTCTTAGTCATTTCTCAACCTCTTCAACTTCTTATACAAAACCTTTATGCAATCCTAACCTCAATTTGACACATATAGAGTTGACATCAATGACAACACACATTGTCAACAGTGACCTATAGGTACCTCTAAACATTGGAATACCTAGATACTTACTTGGCCAAGGGTTGCATTTGTATCCGAGAATCCATTTAATTTCCTATTGTTTCCTGACATCAATATTGAAAAAGAAAATTTATTACTTTCTTTTGTTGATTTTATGTCCGAACGCTTGACAATAAGTATCCAGTACTCTACTAATGACACAAGTTTCCTTGCACTTGACATCAAATTTGATTATCATGCTCTATATTCTTCTCTTTCTAATAGAGTGGATTGCCTCAAGAGAAATTATTATTCCCTCTGTTATTGACCTGCGCAGAGTAAAACCAATCTATTCTTCTTAAATTAGATAGGGTAGTAATTCTTTTAGTCTATTTTCCATTGATTTGGTAATAATTTTGTATAATGAAATACACAAAGAGATAAGTCTAAAGTCTTCCATTGTTACTATGATATTCCAAAACTTGTGATAGAAACCATTTGGGAAGCCATCTAGACTAGGGGCCTTGTTAGAATATATCTAAAACATTGTATCTTTGATCTGTTCCTCTGTGAAAGGTTGCTTCAGCTAGTTTTTTTGTTCCTCATTTATCAAACATAGTAGGTTATTTAAAATTGCCTCTCTCTCCTGCCCCCTTCACGGCCTTTCCTCATTGAGTAAAGATTTAAAGTAGTTCAATGCCACCTTTCTAATTTGTTCTTCATTTTCCACCACCTCTCGTTCACTATTCTTTAGGCTTGTTATTCTATTTTGGTTTCTCCTAAACTTTGTTGACACGTGGAAAAACTTAGTATTCTTGTTTCCATCCTTCAACCAACATTCCTTAAACTTTTGCCTCCAAAAAGCCTCCTCCCTTTCTAGAATTTTAGTGAGTTCCTCCATGAGTTCTTTTTCTTTTAAGAAATCATCAGGAAACATTCCTTCCTTGATTAAATTTTCATTTAAAACTGTTAATTTTGCTTCCAGTCTTCCTTTCTCGTCATAGATGTTATGAAAAATGCTCCTTATTCCATACTTTTAGCTTTTCATTGATTATCCCTAACATTTTTAAGAAGGTAAAATGTTTGGACCCACCAAGGATTGTTGCTTCTTTCCACTAAGTTTCAATCAAAGTTCCCAAATTAGGATCCCTAAGCCACATATCCCTAAATTTGAAGGAGCATCACTTTGGTGATCTATCTGAAACAAATTTCAGCATTACAAGGAAGTGGTCTGAGCCTGAAGTCAAAAGGATAAGGCTGTCCTAGATGAAGGTTACTGGTAGCCAATACCCCAAAATCATGAATCTATCTAGTCATTTTGCTATGCTTCAGGCACCCCTCCTTCTGTTTGACCCTGTATATTTCCCATTCTTGGGAATTACATCGATTAAGGAATTGTCGTTAATGAAGTTTTGGAAATCCAATTGTGCTCGGGTCATCATACTTACTTCCCCTTTATTATATTTGGGTATACTTATGTCATTGAAGTATCCTCCTAAAATAAACAACGCATCCATTCCTGCCTGGATAATTGAGGAAATTTCTTCCCACACACTCGCTCTTTGTGTGCTACTATTAGGCCCATAATCATTAATCAGAACAAATTTCATATTCCATGGTAGAAACTTGGCAGAAAGAACTTATAGGATTGACAATTTATCAGTAGCTCCATCTCCACCCTCCTTGTGTCCCAGATTACACCCAAACCCCTCAAAGCCCCAATTGCACTCTCACCACATTTATTATTACTGCAATATGAAAACATGTTCTGACACTCACTAGCTTGCAATTTGATCTCCTCTAACAATAAAATATTAGTGCCTAAGGTCAACATTAGATGCTTGACTTTGTAGTATTTTTTAGGGGAATTACAACCTTAACATTCCATGTTAGGAGTTTCATGGCTCCTCGGGTATGGTAACACCCTTTCTTGATCTCAATTTCATCTGGCTGTCTGCATTGCTAGTGATTTCAAGCTGCACCCTATTCGACATCCTTCCCCTCCCATTCTTTTCACTAGTCTTTGCTTTGGTCCTCTTGGATTTTGTTTGGCTTATGATCCTCTCCTCTAGATTCTCTATCTACTCATTAGAGAATTCACTCAATTCTCTTTCCTCATTAACGGTCTCTTCTAATATCTCAACTGTAGTAGAGGAGCTCCCTTCTCCTTTGTTTTTAATAGGGTTAGCCTCAAGGAATATATCTTTAGGAACTTGACCCACTACTCCTTCCTTAGGCAAAAAGGTTGGGGGGCACTCTGGTGTCTCCTTTCAAGATAAGTCCACCATTTGTGCTACATTCCTCCCAATATGGTCTTCCATCCTTTCCTGGGTTCATTCCCTACCTAAAGCTACCTCTGGTTCATCCTTTTTTATTTATTCACCTCCATCCTTGTCCACCCTTGGAAACTCCAGTGCATCCATCCCTTTGGGCTTCTCTCCCTCTTTTATGGGTGTCGAGTCCTCCCCTGATTTTGCTTCCCTGGTTGGTTTCCCTTTCTTGCAATCTACAACACAATGGACTCATATGTGGAAAATTTTGCATCTGATCGGTTCCTTTTCCAATTCGATCTTCTATCTCCAAATTCCCAACTCTGTCCTAATCTTGAAATCTTTTGGGAAGATGCATTCAAATCTATTGAGACACATATCTTGACATACATTCCAAATTTCCCTAGCTCTATTTATTCATCTATTTTGATGAATGTACAAATCTATTCTCCTATGAACTTTAGGATTTCAGGGTCCCAATACTCTGTCAAGAAATTGTAAAGGTGAATCCACATTGGGGTTTTCTCCATCTTGTGAGTAATCGGGTCAAAATTCAGTGACCACTCTATTATGTAGAAACCTACTCCTTCCATCATTGCGGGGCCATTGCTAAGGATTTTCTATTTCACTTCCTTTGAGGTGCATTTTACTAAGAAAAATCTTCTAGGTAGCAATCTAATTTTGACCTCATTTCCCAAATTCCCTTCACACCACTTCTAAACCTTAAACATAGAAGGCCAATCTATTGCTCATTTTATGAAAAAGGTGCACTCCCTAAGGTGCTCCACCACACAAGATTTTTTTTTGAATTAATAAAGAATGATTTACATCGTACCGGTTTCCTGGGTTGTAAAGGAATTATGTTTGCCCATGTTGCCACTTCTTCCTTCCCACTTTCTCCAGGTTCGAGAGTTTGGTCAAGATGTTGTCATCTTTTGAAATCAATCTCATTGACCCTTCCTTCTTGTTCTGTAACTCTAGTTTCTACTTTTTTCTACCACCCTTACTTTGTTTCCTCCTCCAGGACCCTACAGTCTTCCTCCACATCAAGGTGCTGGTTGATTACTTTGCCAGTTTCTTTGATCCACTTCCCTTCTCTAATTTCATCCATTTCTCTAGTTTGGGCTTTGACAATATCTACTTTGCAGCTGTGGTTGCAAAACATTGTCAAAAATGATAGATTAATGCCAATATCTTTAAATAAATAATATGTCACAATTTAATCATATATTTATTTTAAAATTAATTCCTTGAGGGTACAATATATTTATTTTCTACAACTTATATCTAAAATTATATACATAACATTATAAAAAGGCATAACTATATTTTTATATGATACATACTAAGGATATATGAATTTTCATAATATCATCACATTAAAAAAATATATTTTAAATTTAGATAATTTTTATTATGGTTTCCACTACCCCCATATTCTATTTGTTGACATTTTTCTATTATATTATATGAAAATTTTCTATTATACTATTGAACTAAAAATTAGAAAACACTTTGAAATCATCTTCCCACGATTCATTTTTAATATAGGATTGAATAATAAGGCTTAAACATGAGTTAAATTAATTAATATTAATGTTTATAACATGTGTACTCTATTTAATATTTAGAAGGCATATATATTTTTTGCAATGTCTTTTGAGGATATTGACTCCTTTACATACTATTACTCATAGTAATGATGGGGAAAAATAAAAGGGGACAAATAAAAACCTATAATGATATAAATTTGAAGTGTACTTAGAAGCAACATATTAACCTATGTAAGTATACTATATTTAGTCAATAAAATCAACAATATACTAAAACTACCATAGATATATGTTGATCCATCTCTTGACATCTGTTAGCTAGATGTATTTAAGATATCTATACTAGTTTAATTAACCTAATTTTTTTTAATACAAAATACTAAAACCTTTACAGGTGTAAAAACTAGCTAGCCAATTGATGTGATGATTATAACCTTGGATTCACCGCCCACACTACATTTTCAAACATTGATCCATTGGAATGTGGCTCATAGAAGTTAAATGTTTCCAATGATTATATTTTTTTGGACCAATAACATTTTGTTCTACAAGTCAATCTCTTGGCATCTTTTAAATAGATGTATTTAAGATATATATATGCTTGTTTATTTAGCCTAAATTTATTTAATACAAAATATTAAAACCCTTACAGGTGTAAAAACTAGCTAGCCAACTAATGTATCGATAATAACCTTGGATTCATCACCCACACTTTGTTTTTAAAGGTTTCCCTATAGGAATTTTATTTAAGATATCTATGGTAGTTTTGTGAACCTAGATTTAATAAATACAAAATTTTAAAACCCTTACAGGTGTAAAAACAAGCTAGCTAACTGGTGTAATGATTATAACCTCAGGTTCATCACCCACACTATGTTTTCAAAGTTTTCCCCATAGGAATGTGGCACTTAAAAGTTAAATGTTCCTAATGCTTATAATTTATTGGACCAATAACTTTTTGTTCTACAAGTCAGTCTCTCACCATATTTTAGATAGATGTATTTAAGATATCTATGCTAGTTTAATTAACTGAAGTTTATTAAATAAAAAATATTAAAACCCTTATAGGTGTAAAAACTAGCTAGCCAACTAATGTGATGATTATAATCTCCCATTCATCACCCACACTTTAAAAGATTGCCCCATAAGAATGTGGCTAGTAGAAGTTGAATGTTCCCAATACTTATAAGTTATTGGGCCAATAACATTTTGTACTACAAGTCTCTTCTTAGCATCATCACCCACACTACGTTTTTAAAGATTGTCCCATTAGAACATAGCTCATAGAAGTTAAATGTTCCCAATACTTATAACTTATTGGGCCAATAGCATTTCGTTCTACAAGTCTCTTCTCAGCATTAGTTCTCCTATAAAAGTGTGTCAATCATATAATGTCATATGTTGTTTCTACTTTTTCCTATAAGGATGGTGACTTTTTGGATCTAGTAGATTAGAATTGTGACAAAGCCTACTTATTAGGAGGAATATAATTATTTCCCGTAAAGAGTTGGTGTATTGGAATTAATGTTTATTTGTGGGACTGGTTTAATAGTATTTTATCACAAGAATAGTTACTTGAAGAGTTATATAAACACTACTATTGTATATGCCCTTCAAGCTAACAATCTCCTCTCCAGTCAATAGCTTCTTTCAATATAGTGAAAAAGGATCCAAAAAGTTGTAAAGGTCTCCAATGGCAGAGATATTAGATTTGACTAACCCAAACAAATCATGGGCTCAGTTAGTAGTAGGTGAAAAGATTCTTCAGAACTCTTATTATCTAATTCATGTCATTTCTTTGTACCTATTTTTTGTTCTGATTCTCTATTCTTATATAATAGAAAAAGATGATTCTTTGCAAAATTAAGATATTATTATAATAGTTTATTCAAAACAGTGCTTAGCTAATTCATTATTAATTCATGATTTTTCTTTTTACAGCCATGATATTCAAGTTAACAATAATAAGGCAGGTATATGATCGTCCTCCTTTGTATATTTTGTGTCTGTTATATCTTTTGGTCTGGCCACTATATTTTTAATAGACTTTCTTTGCTTTGTTTTCTAAATGTAATAAAAGTGTGAGATCTATCATTCTCTAAACAGTTATGATTTTGTATTACATAAGAGTATTTTTTTCTTAATTCTGTATATTAGGTTACTATTGAGAGACACAACTAGCAAATTACAAAAATAATTGGATATAAGTGACATTTGTGCTGTTGAAAATGGAGGAGTGGAGAATGTCAATAGGCCTCCTCATTATCATATAAGGAAGATACCAAATGTGCCGAGATCTGTTAGGGATCATCTGAGAATGGCAAGAAAATAGAAGACAAAATGTGTTGACAATGTTGAAAATTAAGGTTTATATTTTGTAATAAAGTCACCTTGGTGACTTGCTATTAACAATTAAAATACTTAATTAGTCTTATGTTAGTTATTGAGTCTAATTAATTTTCTATAAAGATGTTCTACAAGTTACATAAAAATGCAAGGCTTTATGGGCATTTGCATAGTACTTTGTAATTCTAAAAAATATTTTAATATTATTATTTTTCAATTTCAATAGTACTACTATGATTTAGATCTATAAGCTTCTTCACAATAACCTTAGCGAACACGAATGCTGGTAGTTTTTTTTTCCTCCCCTTTTTAAGGGTAATCTGTGTTGACTTCAAAACCAGAAGCAGCTAAGGAGAAAGCTCAAGAAGAAAAACATGGTAAAATAAGGAAACAACAAGAATAAAAGTATAAATATCTGCCTGGAATATGTGGTGAGAAAATTTTATTTAAAAACACAATTTTGTTCACAAATTCTGGAAGGAGGAATTGCACATAATCAGCAACCTTCTATTTATAAAATGTGGAACTACTGAGAACTACTCTGGTGCTATATTATAATTAAAGACCTAATTTTATATGCTGGACAATGATTTGATACTGGAAATCTTTTCTAGGATGAGATTTGATTCGATACACTCACCTATACTCCTCATTGTTTGGATTGCTAGCTTTTTCCTTGACAGAAATTTATCACTCCCATCTCAATATTAATCACAAATACTCCCACAAATAGAAAGATAGAGATTTGATTTGGTTATGGACATAAAGAGGTTATTATATACTGTAAGGAACAATATATATCCCGGCACCAAATGTAAACTGCATAATTTTCTAGCTAGTCAGTCCTTAAATCACCTATGAAGCTCTTAACATGGTTATCTTTTTCCTTGACAGAGCACAGGTCAAGTTAATCCATATCTGGAAGTCAGTACATGGGTCACAGTAAAACATATTCATCTACCCCATTGTTCTACTGAGAATTACAAAGACCAAAAGTGCACATTGGATGACTGCACAATTAATTCTTTGACAGTTATCATATCAAGTCTTGGTATCAATAATCAACTCTTTTATGTATGCAGAGCCAGTAAAAGAGAAGAAGCTAATTTTATATAATGCCCTAAATAGATTTTTGCAGATCAAAACCATTGTTAACAACAATTGAACCTAAAATAGAAGATATATACTATATATATTTGTAATGAAATGAACGCGTGCAATTAAGTAAATAAATGTATACTTGATGCAACAAGTGTTAGAAGTGGTATAGCTCTGATACCAATCTATAGGATATTTGTAAATCCCAAACACACAAACAAATGCAGAATAAAAAAGAAAGAGTGACAGGAGACACACATCTAGACTAGCAAACTCTTTGTTTGTTCTATTAAATTAGAAAAATAGCATTTACAAATTTGTTTATGTACTTCAAACAACAACTACTAAACTACAAATTTGATTTGCAACAATTTGGAGCTGCACACAAACATACAACTTCTTCCTAATCGTCTGGAGCTATCTACTGCTCCCTGCACACACGCTGAACTACTCAGAACTACTGTTCATGCACATAGAGAACATTCCCTGTAGCTGCTGCTTCTTCTGTTGTTCTGTCTCCTTCTAACTATCCATACCTAAGATACCAAAGATTTGAAGGGTCATGAATGACTGTCTTGAAGGCTGATTGCTAAGCCACTACTTTAGACACCATCTGGTTGACTTCAGAGCCATCTAGAGCCATCCAGAACATGACAAGTGCAGCTACGGACTGAGCTGAGAAACACCTTTCTAACCTCAAAGGAAACATTCTGTTCTTTGTCATTGGCACTGCTACCAGTATTCTCTTGCTTCCATCCTTCTCATAAATGATGCATTCTGTTGGAAGAATTGAATCTTCTGTCAGTGAATTAACTGTTGTTAGCCCCCACATCAGACCATGGAGATGTCCTCAAATCTACAACCCAGCACTATTGCTTGCCCGCATTCAATTTTGGTAGATAAGTTTGAATTTGAATTGTTTCTTGAGCGCTAGTTCTTTGGCAAGGAAAGAAGAGAGAAAAGAGAGGGAAAGGTAGTTGACCATAGACAGAGGATGGAATGAGCCAGTCATAGCCTACAGTAGCAGAAGATAGTCTTTGGTGAGAGAGAACCTGCAGATAGCAGAGGTTAAGGAATGTTCTAGTAGAGAACAAGAAGACAACAGAGAATAAAAGGTGCATGTGCAACAGCATAGTATAGGTATAGGCAGCTCCAATGACTGTAGCAAATCAGAAAACAAAGCAACAGCTCTGTGTTGTAGTTTGTAAGAAATTTGTATGTAACTTTGAAAGAGGGAAATATAAATATAGATTGCTGTCATTCTATTTTGTCTCTCTTTTCTGTATGTTTGTTTTATTACTACCCACACACATTGCTATAGCATTTGTTTTTATGCCAGTGGTCTACCTCCCTCGCTTCCCCCTATTGCCAACATTTGGTATCAGAGCCCTATTTTTATGAGCAGTTAGTTTTTTGTGTGGGTGTTTCATATAAGCCCTAGTTTGTCTAGGCATTATCAACCTTCTCAGATTTAAGAAGCATGGTAGGTGGGGACAGCAAAAGATGGCAGTAGCCACCTACATTTGATGGGCAGAACTATGGCATCTGGGCTAAGAAGATGAAGACTATTCTGGTTGCTAATAACCTATGGGATTTGGTCACCAATGGGTTCACAGACACCACAAACCCAACATCCTATGCAGCCCTTTCTAATGCTCAAAGAAACCAATTGAAGGAAACAAGAATGAAGGATACAAAAGCCCTCAGTCTGATTGAGGCAGCCTTGACAAAGGCTATTTTCCCCTGCATTGCAGCAGCAAACTACTCAAAACAGGCATGGGAAACATTGCAGAACAACTATAAGGCAATTGATAAGGTAAGATCAGTTAAGCTTCAGCTGTTTAGAAGAGATTTTGAGACCCTACAGATGAAGGAGAGTGAGTCTATTTCAGACTTTCACACTAGAGTTTCTACCATGCTAAATCAGTTGAGGATAAATGGAGAAACCATGGATGATCAAATGATTATTGAGAAAATCCTAAGGAGTCTACCTTCTAGATTTGACCTTATAGTCATAACCATTGAGGAGACAAAGTATATGTCCAAGATGACAGTGGATGAGTTGATGGGCTCTCTACAAAGCCATGAGTAGTGGTTGAATAGATCCGATCCTTCCCTTGAGCAAGCCTTCAAGGCTCAAACTAATGCAAGAGGTAGGGGAAGAGGAATAAATAGCAAAAATAGAGGTCAAAGATGTAGAGGAAGAAGCAACTTCAGAAAAGGAGTTTCAAACAGCCAGGAAGAGGCAAGCAGCTCACAGCCAAGCTATTAAGAAAAGAAAAAGAACAGGAGTTCTAATCAGAGGTATGACAAAAGCAATGTGCAATTCTATTATTGTCATAAGTTTGGTCATTATGCTAGTGAGTGTAGAAAGAAACAACGTGATCATGGAGGCCAAAATGCTAATGTAGCGAATGAGTACAAAGCTGAAAATGAAAATCAGTCTAAGGTGTTTATTGTATGCAACCTTGCTGAGAAGAGCAGCCCTGAAGTCTAGTATTTGGACAATAGGTGTAGCAACCACATGAGTGATAATAAAAATTTGTCTGCCTCCATTGATAGAAATGTCAAGTCTGAGATCATGATGGGGAATAGTCAAAAGGTTCCTATCATAGGAAGAGGCATCATCACAGTCCTTAGCAAGCAAGGTGAGAAAATGCAGATCCTAGATGTATATTATGCCCCAGGCATAAAACATAACCTATTAAGCATTGGATAGATGGTCCAAAATGGTTATAGAATCCTGATGGAAAATGGAGAGTGCACAATATTTGATAAAGGAGGTAGTAAGAAAGTCATTGTAGCAGTACAGATGAGAAGATACAGAATGTTTCCTCTGTTGCTATCTCCGATGCCATCTCCGGCGCTATCTATGGCGCACTTCCCAGCACTATCTCTGGTGCTCACAGCAGTGGGACAACAAACAGCCTTTAGGATAGTCATCAAAGACCTATCCAAACTATGACATTTGAGGTATGAGCACTTAAGCTTTTTTGGTTTGAGTTTATTGTCCAAGAAAGGCATGGTTAGAGGGCTACCAAACATTGTAGAGCCCGATGGAAAATGTGAAGCTTGCATCTTAGGAAAGTAGCATAGACAACCCTTTCAATTAGGGTATTCTAGAAGGGCAAGAGCACCACTGGAGTTGGTGCATTCAAATTTATGTGGCCCCATGAAGACCCCCACATTAGGTGGGAATGTATATTTCATGACCTTCATTGATGATTACAGCAGAAAAATCTAGATTTATTTTCTACAAAACAAATCAGAAGCCTTTGAGAAGTTTAAGGAGTTTAAGGCATCACCTAAAAACCAAAGTGGCCACTATATCAAGGCCCTAAGAATAGATAGAGGGGGAGAGTATATCTCTAAACAATTTCTAAATTTTTGCAAGTATGAAGGCATTCATAAATAGTTTACAACTAGATATACTCCACAGTAAAATGGAGTTGTTGAAAGGAAAAACAGAACCATCACAGAGATGGAAGCAAGCATACTGAAGGCAAAGGGACTGTCAAATGATTATTGGGGTGAGACTATAGCAACAACGGTTTACCTATTGAATAGGTGTCCTACAAAGGCCGTTCATGATAGGATTCCACAAGGAGCGTGGAGAAACATCAAATGGAGTGTTGAACACCTAAGACTCTTTAGGTGTGTGGCATATGCATTCGTGTCTAAAGAGAAGAGGCAGAAATTTGATGATAGAGGTGAAAAATGTATCTTCACAGGCTATAGTGAAGAGTCAAAAGCTTACAGACTGTATAATCCCATCACCAAAAAGGTTGTGATCAACAGGGATGTTGAATTCATTGAGAATGAAGCATGGGATGGAACGGTGGATAGGACCACAGGTATTTTAGTCACCATACCCCTTGAAGATGAAGAAGCTTCAGAGAACTGCAACTCCAGAGGAACTACAGAGAGCAATAGCTTGGGGAGAAACTACTATAGAGCATTGGAAAATAGCAGCTCCAGAGATCAGCAACTCCAGAGGTCTGTAACTCTAGAGATCAGTAGCTCCAGAGGTCGACAGAACAGTAGCTCTAGAGGTTAGTGTAGCAGGTCCGGAGATCGACAGAACAACAACTCCAGGGGTTAGTGTAGCAGCTCCGGAGGTCGTCGAAACTATAGCTCTGGACGTCACAGCAGTAGCTCTAGAGGTCACAACAGTAGCAGCTCCAGAGGTAATTCAGACCCCACACTCGCATCATTGATTCCACAGAGGACAAGGAGTGTGAAGGAGATTTATGACAGCACAAGGTATGCTGATGATGATGAAAATTTAGATTTTACATTATTTTCCTATAGTGATCCAATCTACTTTGAAGAAGCTGTGAAAGAAGAGAAATGGTGCAGGGCCATGGATGAAGAGTTGGAGGCCATAGAGAGGAATGACACATGGTAGCTAACTAATTTACCCAAGGGTAAACAAGTGATTGGAGTTAAGTGGGTCTATAAGACCAAGTCTACTGTTGAAGGAAAGAGTGAAAGATGTAAGGCAAGGCTTGTTGTCAAAGGGTACAAACAATAGCCTGGAAGAGATTATGATGAGACATATGCACCAGTTGCAAGGCTGGAAACAGTTTGGGCAGTCATAACAATACCATCCCAACACAAGTGGAAGGTGTTTCAAATGGATGTAAAGTCATCTTTCTTGAACGGAGTGCTGAAAGAGGAAGTCTATGTGGAGTAGCCACCTGGCTATGAAGTCCTAGGGTAAGAGGATAAAGTATATAGGCTTTGGAAAGCCCTCTATGGGCTAAAACAAGCACCTAGGGCATGGTACAACAGAATAGACTCATATCTAGTGAGCAATGGCTTTAGCAAAAGGAGCAATGAGCCCACTCTCTACATCAAAGCAGCTGAAGGTAAAATTTTGATTGCTCTTTTGAATGTAGATGATCTAATTTTAACTGGCATAAGTTATGTTTTCATTGATGATTTCAAAGAGGCAATGAAGAATGAGTTTGAGATGACAGACTTATGTCTGCTAAAGTATTTCCTTGGCATTGAGGTCAATCAAACAGAGAATGGCATATTTATTTCGCAAACTAACTATGCCAAACTGATTGTGAAAAGATTCAAAATGGAGAATAGTAAACCTACCCCTACACCAATAGTTACAGGTCTAAAATTGAGTAAAGAGGACAGCAGCAAGGAAGTAAACCCAACCTTCTGCAAGAGTATGGTTGGAAGCCTCATGTACTTGACAACAACTAGGCCTGATTTGATATATGTTGTAAACCTGATTTCTAGGTTCATGGAGAAGCCTAAGGACACACATTGGCAAGTAGGAAAGAGGATCCTGAGGTATGTGAATGTCACAACAAGTTATGGCATCTTATATGATGTTTTTAATGAGTTTAAGTTGGTTGGTATGACATATAGTGAATGGGCAGGAAATGTAGATGACCGGAAGAGCACATCCGACTATGTATTTCACATGGGTTTAGGCGTGATCTCATGGGCATCCATGAAGCAACCCATTGTTTCTCTCTCTATAGCAGAAGCTAAGTATATTGCAGCAAATACAGCAGCATGTCAGGCTATTTGGTTGAGGAGGATCCTTGTAGACTTGTATGAGCAGTAAGAAGATTGTACAACCATTCATTGTGACAATATTTTATCAATAGCCCTAAAAAAGAATCCAGTCTTCCATGGATGGAGCAAGCATAGTGAGATCTATTATCACTTCATAAGGGAGTTGGTAGAACAAGGAGAGATTGAGTTGCAATATTGCAGATCTGAGCAATAGTTCACTGACATTTTTACAAAGGCATTGCCAAAAGATTCTTTTGAACACCTGAGGGATAGGCTAGGCATTGTGGACAGCTCTAGAGGTGTGCAGCCCCTGAAAGAGGATAGCTCTAGAGGTGTGCAGTCCTACAAAGAAGAGAGCTCCAGAGGTTCAGATCTAGAAAGACAGCAACAACGCTCTAGAGGTTCAACTCTAGAATGTATGTGTAGCTTTGGAGATGTTCCAGAGATGCAGAAATAGTACTTTGGAGATGCAAGAAGTCAGCTCTAGAGATGCTCCGGAGATGCAAAAATAGGAAGTCAACTCTGGAGATGTAGACAGGGTGCTCTGGAGATGCAGAGGGCAACTCCGGAGATGATGCAGAATGGTATAAACAACTCTGGAGATCTGTTCCAGAAAGGCAAATAGATAGGTATAACTTTGGAGATCAGTTCCAGAAAGAAAATTGCTGATTAACATCTGACTTTAGATTAAGGGGGAGTTTTGGAAGAATTTAATCTTCCATCAGTGCATTAACTGCTGTCAGCCCCCGCGTCAGACCATGGAGATCTCCTCAAATCTGCAACCCAACACCGTTGCCTACCTGCATTCAATTTTGATAGGTAAGTTTGAATTTGAATTATTTTTTGAGCACCAGTTCTCTGGCAAGAAAAGAAGAGACAAAAGAGAGGGAAAGGAAGTTGATCATAGACAGAGGATGGAATGAGCTAGTCATAGCCTGCAGCAGCAAAAGAGAGTCTTTGGTGAGAGAGAACCTGTAGATAGTAGAGGTTGAGGAAGGTTCTAGTAGAGAACAAGAAGATAGCAGAGAATAGAAGGTGCATGTGCAACAGCACAGTATAGGTACAGGCAGCTTCAGTGACTAGAGCAAATTAGAAAATAGAGCAACATCTTTGTGTTGTAGTTTGTAAGAAATTTGTATGTAACTGTGAAAGAGGGAAATATAAATATAGATTGTTGTCATTCTGTTTTGTCTCTCTTTTCTGTATGTTTGTTTTATTACTACCCACACACATTGTTGTAGCATTTATTTTTATGCCAGTGGTTTGCCTCTCCCACCTTTTTCCATCAACACTTTGTAGCTTTAGGTTTAGCAGATCTAGAGTTTTAGCTTTTTGGGTATTGAGGAAAAGCCCAAGGACTCCCACTTGCTTCTACAACACACAAACTCATATGCAATCACAATAAGATGCAAAACAAATCTCTAATTTATTTTATTGAAATAGAAATTCCATACATCAACAAATTACACAAATCTGTAATAACAAAACTAAATTCAAATTTATGACCTTTAATGGCCTCTCTCACAAATCTGCACACATATCCTTGATGACTTCTTATGCAAACAATCACTCCTCACCTCTACACTCTTCCCATGTGCTGACATTTTCCCTCTTCAAAAATTTGCTTTTAATCAATTGCCATATTTCTTTTAAATACCTCTCCATTTGCAATGCTTGGCGTTCTTCATTATGTGCAAACCAAATCAGATTCCTTTGGCACTTCCTTTTTTCTTAGAAATGTGTTCAAAGAGGCATTTTATCTTCACAAAGGTGCTACACTTTTTTGGCCATTAAAAATCTGCAATATAAACTCTGTATGCAGCCTCCCAAATAAGGCATTTGATATTCTCCACATTCCCACGCCCTTTAGAGTTTATCTCTTTTTTTTTTATTGTTTAAAATCTGACCTATTCTCCTTTGTCTGGCACATCATACACAAGTTTTAATTGGGATAATTAATGATTTTAATGCCTCCACTACTTCCATTTTGGAGCTGTGTAAAATGAAACAATTTTCACTATTTTGGGTTGGTTGTAACATGATTTTTGTCTTCTGTGAATTACAAATGCTTTCATTGGATTTGGTAGGAAGAAATATAATTGAAAGAATGAAAATAAAAGACTAGAATATTCTAGTTAATTTCATTGTTTGCCAATCAAATAAAATCAAACAAATGAAGCTCTGGATGTGCGGAATCAGGTACTGGGAAGAAGAAAAACTTAAATTTATCCTTTTTGCCTAAAATTTTTCCCAACGGTGTGTTATGATCCACTCAAGTCTTTTGTAAAAGGATTTCACTCCATCTCTCATAAATTTTGAAATCTTAAACTTTTTGTAAACCGACGACACAATTCAGCCTTAACAAGACAATTTTTCGGCATGAATTTCTCATAAAATGTGGAAGATATGACTTTGATTCTTTTTGTACATTCAACATGGTACCTCCAAGAATGCCCCTACAAAAGGATTCTAGTCTAGCTCTTACAAAGTTTTGGGAATATATTTCAAAAAAGTGTCTGTGGAGTGTTGAAATTGCAGCAAAAGTTTGATTCTTGCAAACTTTGAAGTTCTATGATGTCAAGAGATACCAATGACCACCAAACCAAATCAAAACTAAAGACCAAACCTAAAAATGTTTTTGGGTGATGTTGATTGTTAGTATGCTTGTATGCTTCTACATCAATGTTGTATCATGTAATGAACTAATTTCCTTTAATAAATAAACGTATACTATGTATATTTGTAATGGTGAAATTTTCTTATCCATGCTATTTCCTATTTGCTTTTGTGTCTATTTTGAGGAAATATATGCACACATGTACATATCAACAAATCATGAATCATGAAGTTGGACTTATTATTCTAGCCTTTCATATATCCATATACTTGCATATTTCCATATATATAGCCTTTATCTTAATCTCATAGACACATGCTTTTATACATTTACCATAGCCTCCTATTTATCACACTCACCTATACTCCTATCTCCATATAGCTTTAAAAAAAACTTAAACCTTTCCTTTTTAGAATTCAAAATTCAAAATTGGTTTAGTGATACCCTTGTTTTTTCTGGCTTGAGCCAAGTAAGTACATGTTTGATCGAATTTGTAAGGACCTCAAGGGTTAAGAAATATATCAATTAGCGAAGAGAAGAAAATTGCTTGTCTTTAAATTTCAATGATTATGACATAGCCATGTCTATAATTCCATTTAGTGAACCTGAGGAGAAAAAGGTCTCCAAGGTTACTACTATCACCTAACTAGACTCTAGGTTATAAACATATATTTCCTCAAGGAGAAAACATAAGTTGTATTAGTTCTAAAACAATGATCTAATCAAGTAAAAAAGTACATAAAAAATTTATTACGTTACTCCAAGGATGCTAATTCTCATTGCAAACACAATTTCCTAAATCTAGTGATACAATGGACAAAAGGTCTTACTACCTCCTCCTGACGTAGTTGGGATCAGATTATAGTTTTACAACATATTTATAAATCTACACCCTCAAGCAATGGCAATCAATGTCTCAAGCAATATGGAGCAACGTTTATTGAAGCAACAACTATTGTCCTTAACACATAATAATATCATGATGATTTAATAGGAAGGAAAATACATCAAGAAACACAAAGCTCATCCACACAGTCTTAATTTATACATGACTACAACCTCTTCTAGCTCTTATATAACCTTCTAGATTGTCTCAATAGAGAACGTCACCCTATCATTTTGATGGCATCAAATCTACATAGGTAATTACCTAAGAATTTCATAATATAAAGTCTCTAATTATCCATTAAAAAGTCTTGGTTTCAAGGGTACTTACCCATTTTATGTTAAAAACTGACATTGGTTCTAAATAAGATCTAATATGAAGGAAAAGAAAGTTAAGTACATCATTTCAACAACTTAAGTTACAAAACCAGCCAATTATAACTTATGTATGAAGGGCTTTCAAATTAATTCACTAATATGATCAATCGAGACTATTAATCTTAAGCCTATTCGACATTAAAGACAAAACCTCTCTTCTTGACAAATTCGCCAAGGAGGTATTTAAGAATCAAGAATGGTTTGATCTGCCTTCATATCTACTATCTAAATAATTACTCTAGTATTACAATACTCAAGAATCCATCAACAATAACTAACCAAGGTATTATTGTTTCAATGAGAGACTCTCAACTAAGGAGTTTTACATACTTTCTCTAAAACCCCAATTTCTAATCCCTTTCCCATGTTATTAATCTTGCTCCCTAATAACATAAATGCTACTATAGTAAGTATAACATCAATAGGCTTATAATGCTTATAAAACCACCATTGATTTGAATATAATAACATAATCATACATCAACACAAAGTGTTTGGCTAAAAACAAGAAAATACAAGTGTTGGGCTATAAGCAAGAAAACACATTTGCAGGGCATTGTTTAATATATAAATATACTTAATTTGGTCACTTAGTTTTCAAGATATCAACAAGAAGTGGAACTAAGAAAAGTTTGCCATCATATTTTACCAGGAAAAGCATATTATGAAGCTTGCTTTCTGGGATAAGCATGTTATGACATTGAGTTCTACAATACACTATCTTAAGGACATAACCCTTAGCTAATATTATCTAAGATATTGTGGAGGACACAAACAGATTCCTTGCTCATAAGTATGATTTACAACTTAATCAAAGGGTCATTGAAGTAGCACACTAACTAAAATATTTATACAAAATGGACTAATTAGAAAAGATCATTTGGATTTATCTATATTAAATAGACATAGAGAACAATAAATTTCTCCCTACCAAACAAATTGGTAATCTTTTAGAGAAAATGGGCATGATTAATATGTCAAGTTCAATCACATAAAATTGGTCAGGGTCGAACCACATGGAAAATAAATCATAAGGTATGACTATCACTACAACTAATAATTATTTTCACAATAGTTCCAACATTGATCAAAATAGATTAAGGAGATTAGAAACCCCACTGTGTAAGGAATTACTGTGTAGCCTTGCATAAAAATTCCATGAGTGCATAAAAAATGATGAAGCTCAAAGTTGTCAAGTATAAAACATAGTCACCAATATTGACATTAGCACATAAGTGATGTCATATAATGCCATAACACAAAGCCACGTGCTCTAATACCATTGGAAAGTTTTGTGTTACACTTAATAAGAATATAAAACAACATTTGTAAAAGGGATCAAATAGGCACACAAGATACAAAAATAGATTTAGGGAAGTACCATGGTATTCTAATATGCAGAAAACTCAATCATAATCATCATAATGAGAAATGATGAAACTCAGATCTTACTCAACTAATTTACAATCTACAACGATAGGTGATAAAATGGTAAAGAGGCCTAATTTATATATATCAAAGGAATAAAGGGAAAATCCTATGCAAATAAACTTAAAAATGAAGATCTTGAAGCCAAAAGTTTCCCACTAAAGATAATGACAATAATCGCACTAATAATATTAACACAAGAAAATATTACATTCCAACACAAAATCACTTACAATCAAAGGCTTAAGAACAAGAATTGACCACTATATACGAGTGCCCTCCAGGGAATAATTGTATTATAAATTGTCAGAAATCAAATTTAGTACATCCATCTATTGTCCATAGAGGATGTGGGAATCCATACTTTGTGATCCAATTTTACTAAGTACTAATGCTATCTACAAAGAAATTAGGTCTACAAATATAGTCAACTCATAATAACAAAATAGATCATGACTGTAGAGAAAAGGGATCTATGCAAGTTAGAGAAATTAGCATGGAAGATGAAGGCAACAAGATATTTCCTAGATTCAAGATATTTACTTAACACTGTAGAAGAATAGGCAAAAGAATTATTTCTATGTCATCATAGTAAAAGTTGGCAATTGCATTTGGTTTAATGAACATGCCTCATGGAACAACTATTAGAGTTGTTAAGAACCTTCGAGTATGTGTAGATTTCCATACTGGTACAAAACTTATCTCCAATATTGTAATTAGATCTAAATTGTTCAGATGTGAACCTTTTACATCTTTTTAAATAGGGTCAATGTCCTTGTGGTGATTATTGATGATGCTAAATGAAGTAATCTAAAAAATAGGCTTACACTATAATAATGGGCATCATGTCGAATTTCCAACTGGTGGTTGTAAAGCCCAACTCCTTAACCTTTGCCTGCATCCTCCATGCCCGTGCACAAATTGAAGCTTTGGATGAGGATATGGACATCGATCAAGGCACAATGGTAGGGGGATATTTGTCAGATATTATGGTTGGATACACTCTAGTAGACATGTTTGTGAACATTGGAAGAACAGAGAAGGCATACAAACTATTTGACAAAATTTCTCAAAAAATGTGGTCTCATAGACTACGATGATTTTAGGATATGCACAAAATGGATTTGTTGACAAGGCATTAAAAAATTTCAAGCAAATGCAATTGTCCACTGTAAATCCAAATCCCATAACCTTTGTTAGCTTCCTCCCTGCCTGTGCCAAAATGGGTGCTTTCGAACAGGGGATGGACATCTAGCAAAGTATAATCAATTTTTTGTTAGACGTGGTAGTCACAAGTGCGTTGGTAGATCGGTATGCAAACTGTGGTATCATAGACAAGGTGTGTGAGTAGAAGTCCAAGATCATGGAGTAGAAATCAAACACGAATGCAATGTATTGAAAATGAACTAAATTGGTTTACAACTGAACCAGTATAAATAAGTGAAGCTTGAGGAACAAGTCACAATGAGAATAGGAAAGGTGGCAAAATAGGAACCAAGAGAATAGCTCAAGGTTTAACCTCCCTTCAAAATAGCAGTGATGTATCGAAGATGGATTGACACATCGATTAATGACTCAACAAGAGGACTTAGTATTTGCAAATGTGAGGAAAACCACTAACTATGATTAAGTTAGGTATAACTCGTATGAGTTTATACACCAACACCCCCCCTTAAGCATAGCTTAGGTGGGTTTATGAAATATGAGTCCTGACTATGCGCAATTTTAGGTACTCATTTACAAAACATCTCTCATAAAATGGAGAAAGAAAGAAAACCCTATGGGAAAAAAACCTTCCTCCTAAAGAGAGAAAACAAAGAGAGGACATTAGATGGCCCTTCCAGATGATGATGATGCCGATGTAGACCACACCAAGAAGAGCTTATAGGTGGATGAACTTGCTTTCTATAAAGGGTTTGGTGAAGATGTTGGCGACTTGTTCTGATGACTGGTAGAATACTAAGTTGATGATCTGATCATGAATGAACTCACATATATAATGCATATGAATCTTAATATGTTTGGTTTGTTGATGTTGAATCAGATTCTTGCATATTTGGATTGTACTCTAGTTATCACAATAGATAATTGTAGGTCATCTAAGAGGAATGCCAAATTCAGAAATGATGCCTTGAAGCCATATGGCCTCAGTAGCTAAGTTAAAAGCTCCTCGAAACTCTACCTCTGTAGAAGATATAACAATAATATTTTTCTTCTTGCTAGACCAGTTGATAGGAACCAAACCAAGTGAAAAACTGTACCCAGAAGTAGACTTGTGATTTTCTGTATCACTAGCCCAATCTAAATCTATGAATCCAACCAAATCAATTGTGGAACCAACTCTGTAATGTATCCCAAATGCAATTATACCATGAAGGTAACTAAGAATCCTCTTAGCTACTTTCTAATGCAACTCATGAGGTTCCTACATAAATCTGGAAACTAATCCAACTGCATATGCAATGTCAAGCCTGGTGTGTGTTAAGTAAATGAGGTTGCCTACTAGTTGTCTATACAATGTTTCATCAACTAATGGAGTAGGACTGGATGTCTCAAGCTTAACACCAGATAAGAATGGAGTTGGAGATGATTTACAATTAGACATGTGAAAACATTCAAGTAAATCAAGAGCATACTTAGGTTGAGCAAGAACTATCCCTGAATCTGATTGAGATATCTCAATACCAATAAAGTAATGTAGTAACCCTAAGTCTGTCATGTCAAACCTTTCTTGAAGTGCTAATTTTACTACCACAATAGAAGAGGAAGAACACCCAGTGATTAAAAGGTCATCAACATAAAGTACCAGTAGTAACAATGAATCATCATGCTACAGAAGATACACATTGGGATATAAATTACATTGTGTGAATCCTAAAGATAGAAGGTAGGAATCCATCTTACCATACCAAGCTCTGGGTGCTTGTTTTAGGCCATAGATAGATTTCCTTAGCATACATACTAAGGATGAATCATGAACAAACCCTGGTGGTTGTTCCATGTAGATCTCCTCCTCAAGGTCTCCATGAAGAAAGGCACTCTTTATATCCATTTGATGTATTGACCACTCATGTGCTATAGCTATAGCAAGTGTGATCTGATTGAAGTCATCTTTGCAATAGGTGCAAAGGTCTCTATGTAGTCAATTCCTGCAACTTGAGAAAAACCTTTTGCAACTGACCATACTTTGTACTTGTCAACTGACCCATCTACTGCAATTTAGTCTGATATATCCATTTACATCGAACTACTTTTCTTCCCTTAGGAAGAGAAGTTAAGTCCCAAGTGTGATTTCTGATTAAGGAATCATATTCTTCATTCATGGCAACATCCCACTCAGTTATGCCTTATACTTCTTTAAATGTCTATGGATCAGACACTGAAGCAAAGAAAGCATGAGATTCCCCCTGAAAGTTTGTCTGATTCGGTCTGTTATCTGCAATAGTTTGTACCCAAGAATCTACTTGTGAGGATCTTGATGTGGGTGAGTTTGGTGAAAATATGTTAACTTCTAATTCAATCCCTAAATTTGATGAAGATGAATGCTCTGTATCATCACTATGTGAACTAGAAGAAGAAGAAGAAGAAATGCTTTATGAACTATAAGACTGTTGCAAATGATTTGATCTGTCAGAGGTATTTTCATGATCCAGAGAATCAATAGTATGTTGAGGAATGTAGACGATAGTCTTTAACACCTTCTAGATATCAAACAAAGATACAAGGTTTGGATTGTACATCCATTGCCTTGCGATGTTCTTTAGGAATGCGGGCCATTGCAGGTGAACCAAAAACTATGAAGTGATCAACTGTCAGGTTCCATCCTTTCCAAGCTTCAAAGGGGGTGATTCCTTTTAAGACTTTATGAGGAACTCTATTCTGACTGTAACATGCACAATTGATAGTTTTAGCCCAATAATATGGTGTTAACCCTTTAGAATGAATCATATAGTTTGCCATCTCCTTTAAAGACCTATTTTTACATTCTACTACACCATTTTGTTGAGGGGTATATGGAACAGTGCATTGCAAATCTATCCCTTCTATTGTGCAAAATTGTTCAAAAATATTATTAACATATTCTTTGCCATTATCTATCTAAAGAATCTTGATGAATTTCCCTAACTATTTTTTTGCCAAAGCTTTGAAATATTGAAAAGAATCAAACATTTATGATTTTTGCCTAAGAAAGTAGACCCATGTAAAATGTGAGAAATCATCGATAAATGTGAGAACATATCTAGCCTTTGTAAAATAAGGATGTGCAAAATCTCCTAAAACATCACTATGATCAAGTTCCAAGACTTGTTTTGCCCTCCAAGTTTCTCTTTTGTCAAATTTTGCTTTAGGATGTTTACCAAGTGCAGATCCTTTACATAGTCCTTTAGAAAACTTGAGTTTTGGTAATCCATTAACCATTTTATGTTGCCATAGTTGTTCGATATAATGGTAGTTAAGGTGGCCAAACTATTCATGCCATAATTTACTAACTTCATCTGAATGAGTTAATAGTTCCTTTGGAGAAATATCTGTAGCAAAACTTGAGAAGGTATACAATCTGGATTGATGATTGGTTTCCCCTATAGCAACTAATTTATTACTTTGTAGTTCTCTTATCTCAACTGAATTTGGAGAGAAATGAACTCTCATACCCTTCCCTAAGTGTGTTATTTGATACACTGAAAGGAGATTAGTTGACAGTGAAGGTACACTAAAAACTTTTGAAAAAATCCCTCTTTCAATTTCAACAGACCCTCTCCCTTTGACCAATGCTGGGTTATCATCACCTAAGTTGACTGAAGATATTCTGGATGGCTCTAAGGATGTGAATGCAACCTGAGAAGAACCCATATGATGAGTAGCACTAGAATCAATAATCCATGATGGAGATAAAGATGAAGATGACGTAACAACTAGAGCTTTGTCTTTTGATTTCTCTTTGTCCTTGTTATTATCTTGAGTTGATGTAGATGCCTTGATAGAATCAGGTAGCCCAATGTTATTCTTTTTGAGAATATTTGAGAGACTTTCAATTTGCTTCTTCATGCATTTATGCTCATCATGCCCTGGTTTTTTACAAAAGGCACACATTATCCTCTCTATAATGTGCTTACTTTGTTGAGAAGATTTATTCTTTTTGATATCATCAATTTGATCTACTTTGTTACTATCCTTGTCCTTCTTAGTGTTTTTTTCTTCCCATTTGAATTTTGTGGCTTGTCATTCCCTACAACTAGAGCCCGAGGCTTTGTAGACTTCAAAGAACCCATCTGAATTAGTTTCTCTCATTCCCTTGTGAGATCAGAAATGAATTTATCTAGAGTGGGCATTTTCCATGATGCTCGAAGAGCACTTTTAGTAGAATAGAAAGTTGATACAAACACAGAAAATTTTGGACCTAATTTGGAAAGTAATGAAAGGATTAATTGATCCTCTTTCTTGTCAATTCCACAATCTTTTAATTGTAACTTTAAAGATTTAAACTTTGTGAAGAAATCTTCTAAAGTTGAGTAATTTCGAGGACTAAGACCTAAGAGCTGATTTTCCAATTCATGACTTCGAAGTTCATCAATTTTTCCAAATAGTTTGTCTAAAGTATCCCACACTTCATTAGGTGTAGTTAATTTTTTGACATGAAACAATAATTCTAGAGATAGATTTAAACACAGAAAGCTAAATGCTTGATCACATTTGTTAAAAAACTTTTCTTTCTCTTTAGCTGCATTAGGTTCTTTTTTTGTTCCCATAGTTATCCTGTATACGCCCTTATTTTTTAGCACAAGACTGAATTTAAGCTTCCAATCTTGATAATTGAAAGGTGTTAGTGGAGGAATAGGAACTATAGACTCCATGATGCCTTTTAGTCATGCAGATAGTAGATGCAAAAAAATTGAAAGAGAAATAGAGAAATTGAAAGTGAGATGTGAAAAAGGTAATACTCTCACAAAAAATGCTTCCCTAAGAAGTGTGCAATATGGACACACAGATTTCCCCCCTTGATTATTTGTAGTTTCCCCCCAGATTGCTCAATTTATTAAAGAAGTGTTTTTGTCACTCTAAACTAAATTGCACTGGCACTTTATAATCATAGTGTGTTGACAAACTAGAATGATAGAGGACAAAAAGATAGGCACTTTTGCCTTTTGAATGACTTGATGACGAGATCATATGCAAAAGTTATAGCCTTTACAATTTTTGCATATGCAAAAAAATTACACCTTCAAAAAAAAATTTCAATGTGCTTGAAAATAAAATTTTGAGAAAACCAATATATGGAGAAAAAAACTTGATAGGGATAAAAATAAGCCCCCTATGGTAGAGAGTGACCAAGGGCTAAAAAACCATATGGCTAGAGGCTTATTATTAAAAAATTTGTGCCCCCCGCCTTTCTATTTTGCATCTTTTCTTATGTCACCCCCCCACCTAGTTTCTTAGGTCAGCAAAAGTGACAAAAAATACAATGAATAGTGTTTCTAATGCTCTCTTTGAAATTGACAGCCATCACTTTTTATGTGCCTCAAGGCACTTTCAAATCCCACGACCTGCCTGCAAATTTGGCGTATGGTCCACCTTTTGGCATGGGTTCTGAGTGGATGCCATCGACTGAGGAAATGTGGCAAAAATGCCACAAAAAAGGTGGCAACGTGGCATTGAATGCCACAGAATGGGGTGAAAAGTTGGATGAGAGGGTTGGGCCTCTGGAAGGCACTGATCAATGTAGCTACAGGGGCGATTTCGGCCTCCTTCAATGAGGCGTGATGAGCATAGGGTTTGGTCTCTATGTGAGGCACATCACCAAATAAAAAATGGCCTCTGTGTGAGGCACGAATACCTCAAAAAAAATGCCTATGTGGAGGCTTTCTCGGCTATGATTCGACCTCACTGGGGTGATAGTCGATGAGCTCTCCCAATGATGATAATGACTTGCAAAAAAAACTCCATTTCAAATGTGCTTTGAAACAAAATTTTACCTGCTCGATATGCAGTGATAGAAAGCTGGATTGAGCATAGCATGCAAGAGAAGTTATAGAGATTCACCAATGGAGTTATGTAATCAATGAGAAAATGATTTGATGCTATTCCACTTGCTCTGATACCATGTGTGAGTAGAATTCCAAGATCATGGAGCAAAAATCAAACATGAATGCAATGTATTGAAAATGAACTAAATTGGTTTACAACTGAACCAGTATAAATAGATGAAGCTTGAGGAACAAGTCTCCACGAGAATGGGAAGCATGGCGAAATAGGAACCAAGAGAATAGCTCAAGGTTTAACCTCACCAGCGATGTGTCGAAGATGGATTGACACATTGACTAATGACTCAACAAGAGGACTTAATCTTTCGACATGTGAGGAAAACCACTAACTATGATTAAGCTAGGTATAACTCGTATGAGTTTATACACCAACACAAGGTATGAGAACTGTTTCATAAAATGCCTAATATGAAGTATGGTCTCATGGACTACAAATGATCACAAGATATGCACCCAAAAAATGGATTTGTTTGAAAGGCTATAGAAACTTTCAAGAAAATGCAATGGTAGGTGTAAAGTCAAATTCCACAACCTTTACCAGCATTCTCCCTATAGAGCCAAAAATGGGAGCTTTCGAACAGGGTATGGATGTCCCTCAAGAAAAATGGAAGGTGAATATTTGTTAGATGTAGTAGTTACAAGTGTCCTAGTAGATGTGTAAGCAAAATGTGGCAAAAGAACACCAAACGAAATCTGATCTATTACAAAAGAAAAAGAAATGTTGTAGTGGGGTGTTTTTTTTATATTTCTTTCTTTCTTTCCTTTCAGAATAATTATGAAAAAATAGATATGGAAAATTGAATTGCAATAGCTTACAAATGAAAAATGAAAATGCAAACAGAGTATATTTTCCAGGGTAAAAGAAAGGATGCACCATGTTCACCAAACTTCCATAAACGCTCCCCAAAACAGGCCTTTGTTTAAAGAATAGATTGCAAATAATGGGATCATTGACCCTTGATCCACCAACAAGAATTAAAAATGCAAATTTGCTCCTGTTCCAAAAACAATAACACAAACTTTGGTTTGGTGATATGAGGATTCTCCATTTGAATAAGCCCCCCCAGTTTCCTTTTATGCTGCAACTTTCTTATGAATTTGGTCCTCCAGGTCTACATTTCCCCCCTTCTCTCTACATAATAACTCTCCCTTTTGTATTTGGTGGCAAAGCTAACAACTATACCTTTTTTTCTCCCTGAGCTCACCTGCAGTGTACCCATTTGTAGAGAGACAATGAAGGCTATTGTACTTTGCCGAGGGAAGAAAAGGCTTGGAAGTTCTAGGCAAAACACAAATCAACTGCCTACTTCTTGATACCTGCATTTTTTTCCTCCCTCTTTTCTCTGACTTTCCTCTTATCTCCCCACCTATCTGCCTTCGCGTGCAAGGAAAAAGGACCCCTCTTAACATCAAACTTCACACTTTCCTTACCTACAACGAGAACTCAGTCAATGGAAAAGACTAAAAGCATTAAATTGTATTTAATTTTCTGGAAAGAATTTCTTGCATGCACCTCACGCCACTCCTTCACCACATTATTAAAAATCTTCCCCTATAGATTTGGTATGTATAATGCACCATGCTCTATTAATTGCTATTATTTTTTTTCTTTCTTTTAACTATTCAGGTGTTGACATTTGAAGCTAACTATACACCCAGCTCATATAATTCAGAAGTGTATATTGGTACAAACTAGCACTTGCACCTATAGGAGGTTCAAGGAATACGCCGATAGAAAAACTAATGAGTTTAGAAAAATTTCTGGTGAATTTTTTATGGTGTGAGACAATTCCGAGCACTATAATGCTCACAACTAAAAGCCTATTGGCTAATTATACATTTGTTTGGTTTTATTAAATCTATATTCTCAGTAAGGTCTCCCTAGTTTAAATGATAATAGTCACAACAGCTTCCACTACCATTAAGTACCCACTATTTGTGGACAATAGTATTGCATGCAAGGTATTAAAAAATGGTATTATTATTATATTACCAGACAAATTTGCAAAATATCCATTATCATAGATAAATTATTAATTCCTTCGAAATGATGTCGTGACATATTTAATGTATTCATTCTAATCATCAAAGAATCATTCGAAATCCTCTCGTTTGAGAGAATTACAAGACCACAAATCAATCATTTTGCTAGATCTTCCATCTTTATAAATATTTTTTAGGGTTGACCTAACACAACTTATCTCCTTGTGATGTAATGATAGCCCTTCTAAGGTAATTATTAAATACCACCAGCCCTTAGATACCAAGAAATAGTAGAGCAAATGTAGGCTTAAAAGCAAAACAATATAGTTTTAAATTATGCAAGATTGATGTCATGTCCCCATTTCCAGAGTGATCACCCAACTGAGAATGGAGTTAGCCTATCCTCATTCTCGTAGGATAGTTTGTCAACTCAAGAGAATATTCTGGTGAAGGTGGCAGATGAATTAATGCACTTTGCATTAAGTATTAAAAATGAAGACAATTAAATAATAATAATTTTTTATTATTATTTAATTAGAGTGCCAATGAAGAAAATAAATTAAATAATATTATTTTTCATATTTTTTAATGTGAGAAAATAAATAAATAATTGGAGTGCCCAATTTGGTGTTGAAAATAAAATATTCAAAAAAATAAAATAGGTCTTGCCTATTGAGCAGCCACATTGGAGTTTGTGCAAAAACAATAAAATAATTGAAATGAAAGGTGACACTCATCTTGGAGTTTGAAATAATAAAATACTGGCTCCTTGTTTGTGGTGCTCATACATTGGAAAGTGAAATTCAAATAGAACCTTGCATTGGATCAAGCGCCACCATTAGAGGAATCAACTTGGAGGGAGATTTGAAAATTCAAATCTGTAATTCGAATTGGTATAAGAGAAGGTTTGGTCTCTCAAATTTGACATCACAATTATCATGAACTTTTGCATGCTTGACATTTTGCTTCTCATTCATTATCTAGTGAAATTAGACAAAAACCCATTGTTATCATTGAGGTGGATTCATCCAGGATTCACATCTATACTTCAACAAATCTTGTGAGCTTCATAGTTTCATCAAATGATATTGGGTCAGAGACATGTTACCAATTTCTCACCTACAGCTCAAATTGGCAGAGCTGCTACATTTGTTCATTTTAAGGTGAAAGATTTCAATTTATTTATGTTTTGCTTAAGCCTTTGTACATATTGAATTTTATGAGAAAAGTTCAGTTGTTTTAGTACAATGTGTTTCATGAAAGAAAGTATTTAGTTTGCAGTTCAATTGTTAACAGAAGAGAGACTACCAGTTCATCACTCATTGCATTGCAGAGTATTCATCAGTTAAAGGAGTTGTTTAATTTTATTACAATGATCATTCAATTTTACAATATATACAAATGGAATAAACATTTCATTGACTAAAAAACATGAGAGATTAAATGTCCCACATAAGCCATGGGAATAGATGAACTAGTACAAACATAGAAAATACACTATGCATGTAAAGATAAGAAGGGAAAAAGCATATCCATCATTGCCTGTTTAGGGGTCTTGGTTGATCTTCACTGTAGCTAGCTCCTCCTCACTCTGGATCTCTGAATGAACCTGTGCCATGACAAGAAAAGAATGTTAGAGCTCTGGATATAGTTTCATGTGTGCCTACCAACAGAGACATAATTCATTGCCTATGATGCACTAAGTCAGATATCAAATCATCCATATGCAAGAGAGACTGAAAATGTTCAACAATTATTGAGCTTCACTGTTTTAAACTAACATGTTTGTTTCCTATGCAGGTATAGGGGAAGTTGTGTTGTTGTTTGTAGATACTTTAGCATGTGGTTTAAATGTGGGCTCCCACAAGGGTAGAGCTCAACATGCTGCCCCTGAATCTCAAGGGGAATGATAAAGGGATACTTATTCATGTTATGAAAAAAGGAACACTTCAACTAAATGAATAAGAGTGCATGGACTTTGAAGTCATTCTCCTTCCATGATCATTAGATCAAAGCATGAGGTGATAACCATACAAGTGCAGGGAGTAACTTGTACAAGGCAGATCAATAAAGTATGAAACTGAGTACAGTACACAATAAGACGAGTATTTTTTTCTCTTTGTTGTTTTCAAGTATAAAGTTATTGATCAAATGCATGAGATAGCCAATAAAGATCATTTAGAGTATATACAACTATAGTGATTATGTCAAGAGAATTCAATCATGAACTACATCACCTTGATACAGAGTGCTTACATTATATGAGCAACAACAATTGTGAAGAATGAATGTCCTTATCATATATTACCAATCAAACTAGTAAGCAAGAGCAATGGATAGCCATATGTAACAACTAAGATCTACTATAGCATAACAAGACTAATGCCATGAAGACACAGTTGCAAGTTACACTCAGAAGTATCCATGATATACAAAAAGAAAAGAGGTCATTATCATTCCAATGTGGCATGTATTTGAGGAAACTACAACAAGTGATATATGCCATGTTACAGTTTGAATATGATCAATGCCAGTGTATAGATCATCAAATGGAGCACAGAGGTATAATTGTATGAGTTAAGACATCATAAGGCACTTTATTATTGTAAATGAATGGATTCAATGTTGCATATTCATCTAAAGGTACATTTGATATAAAGGCAAGGAAATATACACAGATGCAGGATTGTGTGAGTTGAAGCAGTCAAACATATATTTTCATCTGTAGTTGTTGCAAAAAGAGGAACAACATGTATGTTATCACTATAGGAAGTACCAAAAGAAACAACAATAAGTATTTATCATTTATCAGGCAATGCGGCATCTATTTTTACTAGTTCATTTTGTAAGAACAAGTTCCTGTGATGGCAAGAGTTTCACAATTGGGCTATATATATAGGAGGTGCAGAAGTAATTTGGCATGAATATTATTATTACAAAGTCCAAATAGGGCAGCAAGGAAATGAGCCATTACCTTTTCTCATGATTTTTTTCATAAAATAATGCTTTGCAGCCAGTAAGACAAATGGAGGAATAGAAAAAACATCATGTGACTATAGATACCAGAGGAAGCTTTAACTTTCACTTTTCTAGAAAATGAAAGAGCATACAAGTTTTATCTTTTGAATTTTCAATAAATGGATCAAGTTTTCCTCACATAGAAGGCAAGGATACAAGAAATATCATGTATATTATATGAGTCCTCATAGATACAGCCAAGATGTATCTTTTTCTTCACAAAAGCTTAAACCCATATCATATTCGCAATGCATTGAAATTTCCTATCTTCTACACATAGAAGCAGTCTACTGGAGGAAGCTGGCAATTACATAACCAAGTAAACCAATTGAAGTGATAGAGAGAATGTCTTCAAGCAAAGCTACATGAGAAAATGGTGTAGGAAAGAACATAGTTTACTAAGGTTGATGTGCAGGTTATAGAAGTGGAGTTTGTAATTATTATTAATGGTATTAGAAAGCTAAGGGAACTTTTGGAGGATCCTCCAAGGTAGAAAGATAAAAGAAATTTTGAGGCAAAGATATATGCTTAGAAATGTGAAGTACGTAGCCAAAGAATGTAGCTGTCAAAACTCATATCAAAAGTATAGAGAAACAGATACAAAGAAATATTTGTCTTCTTCATTTTCAAGAAGAAAATAACAATACAACTTTACTGAGTTAAACCCACTTCATTCTCTTATCATACCCTTGTCACGTTTCATATATAAAATCGTAGATAAAGAATGATTTGAGCTTATGTGAAAGAAAAATCCTCAAAGTTGCAAGTTTGGTCGCAGCCCTCAAAAGGTCAGAATAACACAAGAAAGCTACAATGAATGGGGGGATGCCTAAAATAAATGAATAATACCTATCATTTTCTGTAAAAGTCTTGCATTGAAACCACAATCAAGAGCTTGAGCTAGATTAACCATTCATGGCGCCTCTAAATAGAGAAAAATGTCAACAAAAGGGAGCAAAAAGAGAACAGAAATAAATTAGAAACCTCTTAAGGCCATGGGCAGAGAGCCAGAGAACCAGTAAAAAATGAAGAAAATAGTTTCATATGTGACAGAGAGAGTCTCACCTTGTTTTTCCTGTTGGAAATATTCAGAAAACATGCTCACAGACAAAGAAATTGAAGTGTTTTGCTCCAAACCCTAGTTTCCATGGTAGCATAGGCAAAGCCTCATTTCCATCAAAATGAAAATGCAAATGATGTGAAAAGTTAGGGCTTCAAAGAGTTTTGTGTGTTAGGGTTTTTTCATTTAGCCCTAATTCGAATGTGATTTTTATCACATTGAATTAGATTTTCCTTGCCTTAGTAATACCCACCATGGTATTATAATTCACCTTGTCTTTCCCTAGTCTTCATAACTTAGAGCATCACATGCCTTAGGTCCCTTTTTGCATATTCATTGCCTAGGCATTGTGCCTTAAAGACTATTACTCTCTTTGAAGATAAACTTGTATGTCCATATGCCCTTAGATATTTTTTGCAGATCATTTGGAGGATAAGCCTTATAGGCTTTTTATTTTTGCAAAACTATACAATATGCGTTCATAATTTTATGATTTTTATAGAAAATCAAAAGCCTTGTAAATAGTATTTTTTCTTTGGGCGAAATTGAGAAGATATGGACAAAATAGAGCCTTTATGAAGCAGATAAAGCCTAATGTTTAGTATTTTTTGGTGGGACCACTTTGGATGGCTTTTTGATGGTTTGTTTCTTCAGTTTGGAGGCAGTTTGGTGATAGTTTTCAGGGCTTTTTTATGGATTCCAAAAGTGATTTGGAGGTAGAGCTTTTAGACTATTTTTTGGGGTAGTTTTCTTTTTCCATCTTGGGAAAATTAGAGGATATATTGGAGAAAAACTTAGTTTTTCTCAGTCAGGGGTTCTGATTATAGTTTCTTTCTCTTTGGCTCACTTGCAAAGAGCTTGTAAACATTCCTTGTACTCAGATACTTAGTTTCTACTCCTTTCAATTTCAATAAAACAACAACATTCCCCGCTTTCACATTTTGTCTCGTGTTTACAGTATTGGTTTAATATTTCATTGTGATCATAGAACTACGTCCTTTGTTATGTTATATTGTTGTAAGTTTGTCTACAAAAAGTTTCATGTAATGCAGGTTGCATGTTATGTTTAGTTTGGTTAGTGGGCTGAAGTTGATAAAACCTTTGTTTGTCCTTCATGCAAACCTCTAATTTTCAAACTTTCATGTAAATCACTTATGTATTGCACCGCTTCAATGAGATTGTGAGATTTAATGTTCTTGAGAGTTGATTGTGAGTCAAGATAAAATTCTAGTAACATATCCTTAGGTTTTAGAATTTAATTTTTAGTTATCTTCTTAACCCTTTCCTCACAAAGTCTTTTAGATTAGGTGATTTACCAGGGGAACCAGCCTAGTCTGGAGGTTCACTCAAGTTTTAGGCAACCCACAGGCCTAGGAGTGTTCCCGTGTGTCAATAGATAGCTAAGTTAATAGCTTAGTGTAGGTGCATATCTGATTGATAACAGTTTTGGCACCCCTGGGGGACTAGTTGGGCTCTTTCAGTCCAAATTTTGATCATTTATCACTGATATTTGGTGTGTGAATAATCTCATCCTTTGGAGGTAGAAAATCAAACACATATGGCAACTCTGAATCAACATCTATTGGTTTTTATAGATCAAGTGCTTGTATGTTTCAAAAAATTAAGTTTTATTCTTATTCCATCTCTTCATATGAGTAAAAATGTCAAATTTTCATAGTTAGTATGAATATCCACCACCATACTATAAAAATGCCACTTATCCATCTCCATATCGGCTGTATCAGGCCAATTATGCTGTTGTTTCTAATTCCATGGCTTTTCAAAACTAGCATGCCTAATATAATTGCCACCCACCCACCCCTACTCAGCCTCCTTACCAGTCATACACAAGTAGCCATAATGTTTGTTTTAGTCCAAATACTCAGGATGCTTAATGCATACCCATTCCTACCCAATCTTCCAATCAGCCTCAAAAATTCTATAATTATGGAGCTTAAAGACATCCTGTTAGACTATAATAAGTAGATGGATGAGATTAAGAGGCAACATGAGTATAATAAAAAACAAGAGGAGATTACAAGCATAAAGAGTATGTTATTTGATTTCATGCATGACTGCACAAAACAGGTAGAGTAGATTAAGTGGTAGCATGAGTATAACTTATAATAGGAAGACTAGGCTTGCTCACATCATCAGTATCATCAAGAAGGGGAATTTCAAGGAAGGCAATATGAAGAGTGTAATTTTCAGCAACAAGAGTTAGATCACCAAGCTTATCTCCAATAGGAAGAGAAGCAACCCTGTGAGACCTTTAGTTCTAACTAGGAGTTGGAGACACGAAGGAGATAGTTTGAAGAGAATCTTGAGAGGGAGGTAGTTGCACAAACAAAGTTTTTTCTTGCTCGATCCCAAGCAGCTCCAGTCATTCCAAAATAGCCTACCCAAGAGGAGGTGCGTAAGTATAAAGTTCCAACTTTTAGGCAGAATGAAGTCCTTGATTCTTGAAGCCAGCCTCTTAAGCTTAAAATACCCAATTTCAAAAGCCTTCATCCCTTGCAAGTTGAGGAAAATAATCATGTACATCCTAGTGTAGTTGTAGATCAGCCCATTGAGCAACATTTTTTCTTGCAAGAAATCCAAGAAGCTCAACAAGTTTCCCCACCTAAGGAATCCAATGATGAATCTTTTGATCAAAATACCTTACTCTTCATCAAGGAGCTTAGAAAGGTAAATCCACTACGTTTAGCTTTGGAAGTTTACCATTTGCAGTAGCAGAAGATTGAACAAGGAAAGGCCTCTCTTGACAAATTTTTCAATGATTTCACTAATGGGCTTCCTTGTTTTGTGGAAGATGATAATTTTTTTTCATAAGATCCACCAGTGCAATAGGATGTAGAGCAAGATGTTGCTACTATTTTTGCTGCATCCCCAACTAAATATGAGCATAATGCATGTGTAGAGGAAAATGATTCAAGCTTGACACTAAATCCTTTGCATTTTGATTAGTTTGAAAAAAATTCTAATGTTTTTTATAAGATGAATGAAAGTAGGATATAGAGATTGGAAGGTGAAAGTCTTCAATTGCAAAGACAAATTGCCTAGATTCTGATGGAGAATGAACCAGATAAAGAAGAGGATTCATTTTCCTTGTTTGATCAGCTGCCTGCTTTTGTTGGTAATGATGAAGACAACATGTAGGTACCCAACTTACCAGCTGATTTGGGGTAGCAAAAAGATATTGCAAAAAATGATGTATTGTTTTTTCGTAAAGGCAAGGATGAGATTGAGGCCTTAATTCAGCAAAGAGATAGTTTTGTTTCTGAATCTAGCATGCTTGTTTCACATGAAGATCCTGACTACCAGGCTAAGCATGAAGTTAAATCAAATCAGATTCTCCATAATGATGAGGCATCTAGTTTGTTCTTAGAGCTCCCATTCTACTACAATGAAGAAGCTAACGGTAATGAGACTAAGACAGCTTGCCTTGAAGAGAAATCAACTATACCGACTAAAGATGATCAAGCTTTTCAAGACAACCTTATGCTTGATTATCAAGATCCTAATTGTTTAGCTTGTAGAGAGCTTGCCACTCTGCTAAATTCTTGTAGCGACCAAATGCCTAGTTCTGAGCAGTAAAATGATGAAAGTGACATTGTTGGAATACTGATCCATGAGTAAAAATATGAGGACAACTTGGTTGTGGAGGAGCATGAGGTTGAAGGCATGATTCAACCAAAGCAAGAAGCAGTTGTGTTTGAGGAGCTAGTTGACAAGAGTAAAAATAGGAAGCACAGTACTAATTTTGTCTTATCGACAAGATGTCCAATTAGATACATTGCTAAAATGGAGGCCAACAAGAATATTCCTATCATGATTCAACCAGAACATGAAAGTGTAGTTGAAGAAGAACAGATTCAAGTCACTTTGCCACCTCAAGGTAATAGTGTTTATATCCCATCCAAAGAGGTTAGTGAGTTTGTATATGTTCTTCAAGATGTGGTGCATCTATTTCACAGTCTTCTGACCATTGTTCTTTTCATGTAGCTATCCAAAATCATGTAAAACATCGAATATTCTATAGAAAAGGTAGCTATTTCACCCAATCAGTGAATGGGTTACCAGCTTCTTTAGCTAGTTAGATTACATTAGAGTTAGTGTTTATAGTCAATACGTGCCTCATGTACATTCCTTTCAGTTATTTTTCTTTTCCCTAAGTATTGTTACACATGTTTTCTGGCCATCAGGGCCTTTTAGTTTGCTTTTAGTTTGGTTTGGTTTTGTTATCTGCTACTGATTGGAGTAGTATGAAGTACTGAGTTTCAATTTTTTAAGTTTGAGATGAGTAGAGTATGACTCCATGCCCAATGGATAGTTAAGGCAACTGGTCATGATGCTTAGTAGGAAAGCATGTAACAGAAGTCACCGGAAATGTTACCAATTTCTCACCTACAATTCAAATTGACAGAGCTAGTACATTTGTTCATTTTAAGGTGAAAGATTTCTATTTGTTTCTGCTTTGCTTAAGCCTTTGTATATATTGAATTTTATGAGAAAAGTTTAGTTGTTTTAGTACAATGTGTTTCATGAAGGAAAGTATTCAGTTTACAGTTCAGTTGTTAACAGACGAGAGACAACCAATTCATCATTCATTGCATTGCAGAGTATTCATCAGTTAAAGGAGTTGTTTCATTTCATTACAATGTTCATTCAATTTTACAATATATACAAATGGAATAAACATTGCATTGAATGAAAAATATGACAGATCAAATGTCCCACACAAGCCGTGGGAATAGCTGAACTAGTACAAACATAGAAAATACACTATGCATATGAAGATAAGAAGGGAAAAAGCATATCCATCATTGTCTATTTAGGAATCTTGGTTGATCTTCATTGCAGCTGACTCCTCCTCACTCCTAATCTCTTAAAGAACTTGTGCCATGAAAAGAAAGAATGTTAGAGCTCTGGATATGGTTTCCTGCGTGCCTATCAACAGAGACATAATTCATTGCATATGATGCACTGAGTTAGACATCAAATCAACCATATGCAAGAGAGACTAAAAATGAAACAATCATTGAGCTTCACTATTTTAAACTAACATGTTTGTTTCCTATGTAGGTATAGAGGAGGTTGTGTTGCTATTTGTAGACATTTTAGCATGTGGTTTAAAGTGGGCTCCCACAAGGGTAGAGCTCAGCATGCTGCTCCTAAATCTCAAGGGGAATGATAAAGGGATACTTATTCATGTTATGCAAAAAGGAACAATTCAACTAAATGAATAAGAGTGCATGGAATTTGAAGTCATTGTCCTTCCATGATCATCAGCTCAAAGAATGAGGTGATAACCATACAAGTGCAGTGAGTAACTTGTCTAAGGTAGATCAATGAAGTATGAAAGTGAGTACAGTACACAATGAGATAGGTATTTTTTCTCTTTGCTATTTTGAAGTATGAAGTTATTAATCAAATGCATGAGACAGCTAATAAAGGTCATTCAGAGTATATACAACTAGAGTGATGATGTCAAGAGAATTCAATCATGAACTACATCACCTTGATACATAGTACTTCAATTATATGAGGAACATAAATTGTGAAGAATGAATGTCCTTATCATATTTTAGTAATCAAACTGATAAACAAGAGAAATGGATAGCCATACAACAGCTAAGATCAACTATAGGATAACTAGACTAATGCCATGAAGGCACGGTTGCAAGTTACACTCAGAAGTATCTATGATATATAGAAAGAAAAGAGGCCATTATCATTCCAATGTAGTCTGTATTTGAGGAAACTACAATAGCAAGTGATATATGCCATGTTACAGTTTGAATATGGTCAATGCCAGTGTATAGATCATCAAATGGAGCACAAAGGTATAACTATATGAGTTAAGACATCAGAAGGCACTTTATCATTGTAAGGGAATGGATTCAATGTTGCATATTCATCTAAAGGTAGTTACATTTGATATTAAGGCAAGGAAACATACATAGATGCAGGACTGTGTGAGTTGAAGTAGCCAAACATATATTTTCATTTGTAGTTGTTGCAGAAGGAGGAACAACATGTATGTTATAACTATAGGAAGTACCAAAAGAAATAACAGTAAGTATTTATCATTTATTAGGCAATGCGGCATCCATTTTTACCAGTTCATTTTGTAAGAACAAGTTGCTGTGATGGCAAGAGTTTCACAAGCGGGCTATACATATAGGAGGTGCAGAAGCAAATAGGCATGAATATTGTTATTACAAAGTCCAAATAGGGAAGCAAGGAAATGAGCCATTACCTTTTCTCATGACTGTTTTAATAAAATAATGCTTTGCAGCTAGTAAGATAAATGAAGGAATAGCAGAAACATCATGTGATTATAGATACTAGAGGAAGCTTTAACTTTCACTTTTCTAGAAAATGAAAGAGCATACAAGTTTTATCTTTTTCATTTTCAATAAATGGGTCAAGTTTTCCTCACACAGAAGGGAAGGATACATGAAATATCATGTATATTATATGAGTCCTCATAGATATAGCCTAGATATAGAAGTAGTCTATCAGAGGAAGCTGGAAATTACATAACCAAGTAAACCAACTGAAGTGATAGAGAGAGTTTCTTCAAGCAAAGCTACGTGAGAAAATGATGTAGGAAAGAACATAATTTACTAAGGTTGATGTGCAGGTTATAGAAGTGGAGTTTGTAATTATTATTAATGGTATTGGAAAGCTAAGGTAGCTTTTGGAGGATCCTCCAAGGCAGAAAGATAAAAGAAATGTTGAGCCAAATATCTACACTCAGAAATGTGAAGTACACAGCCAAAGAATGCAGCTGTCAAAACTCATGAAAAGTATAGAGAAACAGATATAGAGAAAGATTTGTCTTCTTCATTTTCAAGGAGAAGAGAAAAATACAACTTTACTGATTTAAACCCACTTCGTGCTCTTATCATACCCTTGTCACATTTTGTATATAAAGTCACAAATAAAGAATGATTTGAGCTTATGTGAAAGAAAAATGCTTAGAGTTGCAAGTTTGGCCGTGGCCCTCAAAAGGTTAGAATAACACAAGAAAGCTACAACGAATGGGGGGATGCCCAAAATAAATGAATAATGTCTGTCATTTTCTATAAAAGTCTTGCATTAAAACCACAGTCAAGAGCTTGATTCAGATTAACCATTCATGGTGCCTCAGAACAGAGAAAAATGTTGACAAAAGGGAGCAAATAGAGAATAGAAATGCATCAAAAACCTATTAAGGTCGTGAGCAGAGAGCCAGAGAACCAATAAAAAAATGAAGAAAATAGTTTGATATGTGTCACAGAGAGTCTCACCTTGTTTTTCCTATTGGAAATCTTCAGAAAACATGCTCATAGACAAAGAAATTGAAGTGTTTTGCTCCAAACCCTAGTTTCCATGGTGGTAGAGGCAGAGCCTCATTTCCATCAAAATGAAAATGCAAATGATGCGAAAAGTTAGGGCTTCAAAGAGTTTTGTGTGTTAGGGTTTTTTTATTTAGCTCTAATTCGAATGTGATTTTTATCACATTGAATTTCATTTTCCTTGCCTTAGTAATACCCATCGTGGTATTATAATTCACCTTGTCTTTTCCTAGTCTTCATAACTTAGAGCATCACATGCCTTAGGTCCCTTTTTGCATATTCATTGCCTAAGCATTGTGCCTTAAAGACTATTAGTCTCTTCGAAGATAAACTTGTATGTCCATATGCCTTAGATATTTTTGGTAGATCATTTGGAGGATAAGCCTTATAGGCTTTTTACTTTTGCAAAACTATATAATATGCCTTCATAATTTTATGACTTTTATAGAAAATCAAAAGCCTTGTAAATAGTATTTTTTTTACAAAGAATCAAATCAGGATCAAATCGAGGAAAAGGACAAAACTACAAATTCATTGTAAAACATTATTAAAGCAATGCTTTTATAAATTGCTTTAATAATTGTTATTTTTATGTAGTTAAAGCAAGGTGAATCCAAACTAAATCTTATTTTTCCAGATTTATTTTCTTTGGGCAAAATTGAGAAGATATGGACAAAATAGAGCCTTTATGAAGAAGATAAAGCCTAATTTTTAGTATGTTTTGGTGGGACCACTTTGTATGGCTTTTTGGCAACTTCTTTCTTCAATTTGGAGGCAGTTTGGTGACAGTTTTCAAGGCTTTTTTGTGGATTCTGAAAATGATTTGGAGGCAGAACTTTTAGAGTGTTTTTTGGGGCAGTTTTATTTTTCCATCTTGGGAAAATTAGAGGATATATTGGAGAAAACCATGGTATTTCTCAGTCAAGGTTTCTGATTATAGTTTCTTTCTCTTTGACTCACTTGCAAAGAGCTTGTAAACATTCCTTGTACTCAGATACTCAATTTCTACTCCTTTGAGTTTCAATAAAATAGTAGTGTTCCCCTCTTTCACATTTTGTCTCAGTTTTACAATATTGGTTTAATATTTCATTGTGATCATAGAACAAGGTCCTTTGTTATGTTACATTGCTGTAATTCTATGTACATATGTATTGCATTGCTTCAGTGAGATTGTGAGATTTAATGTTCTTGAGAGCTAATTGTGAGTCAAGATAAAATTTTGGTAACATATCCTTAGCTTTTAGAGTGTTTTTTGGGGCAGTTTTATTTTTCCATCTTGGGAAAATTAGAGGATATATTGGAGAAAACCTTAGTGTTTCTCAATCAGGGGTTCTGATTATATTCTTTCTCTTTGACTCACTTGCAAAGAGCTTGTAAACATTCCTTGTACTTAGATACTCAATTTCTACTCCTTTGAGTTTCAATAAAACAATAGTGTTCCCCTCTTTCACATTTTGTCTCATTTTTACAGTATTGGTTTAATATTTCATTATGATCATACACCGAGGTCCTTTGTTATGTTACATTGCTATAAGTCTATGTACAAAAAGTTTCATGTAATGTAGGTTGCATGTTATGTTTATTTTGGTTAGTGAGTTAAAGTTGTGATTAAAATTTTGTTTGTCCTTCATGCAAACCTCTAGATTTCAAACTTTCATGCAAATCACATATGTATTGCATTGCTTCAGTGAGATTATGAGATTTAATGTTCTTAAGAGCTAAATGTGAGTCAAGATAAAATTCTAGTAACATATCCTTAGGTTTTAGATTTTAATTTTCAGTTATCTTCTTAACCCTTTCCTCACAAAGTCTTTTAGATTAGGTGATTTACTAGGGGAACCATCCTGCTCTGGAGGTTCACTCCAAATTTTAGGTAACCCATGGGCCTAGGAGTGTTCCCATGTGTCAATACATAGCTAAGTTAATAGCTTAGTCTGGGTCCATATCTGATTGATAACAAGACCTCCTATGTTGATTGAATATCAAAGTTTCATCATAAAGATAGCCATTTTGAGGAGTGTAATAAGTGGTTATTCATAGTGTTGGAGATAGTGTAGTGTAACATGGAAGTGCCAAATTGTAGTCTTGAAGATCTTCATCATTGGTCCATAAGCATCCATCATTTATCTTGATTGAGTAGATTGAAGGCCTTGAGGAATCATTTGAATTTGTTGAACTAAAGACATATGCCTTGAGACTGTTGACTTTGAGTAGAGGAAGTCAAGTCTAAGACTTGGTGTCAAATTCTATAGAGACATCATAGTCTTGATTAAGTGCATCATTGTAGATTTCATTCTAGTAGTCTTCGTTGGCATCTAGATTCATCATATACATACCATGACTCATCTAATACATACAATGATTCATCATAAAGGTAACGAAAGCTTGGAGAGTGGTCACAATTATAGTAAGGAAACAAGCGATAGTTTGACATCCATCTCATCTACTATTTGATACTTTGAAGACTATCTTTGTGGCCGATCTAATTTGGATTAGGTTCGTAGCCTTGCAATTGTTGTTCTAACACAACCAGTATGTTATCATTTGTATCTATAATTCTGATCTTGTAACAACTACATATGCTTGTACTTGGTGGCCATTTGGTCATGATTAGGTTGATGTAATTAGACTATCTAAGGGTCTAATCTAAAAAAGTGAGCTCTGATTTATGTATCATTCATAATTTTTCGTGTAACTTGCATCCTATGCAATTGTAATGCCATTAAAGTCTGATCTGAATTAGTATATCACTGTAGTTACAAATCTATGGTTGTAATCCATTGCTAAAAGGCTGCCATATCTATTTGTCATAGATTGTATCTCATAGTTCATAGATTTTGTGTCGAAGAAATTTGAAATTTGAGAAAAAGTTAGATCAACTTTATTATATAATTGAAAAGAACCAAAATATCACATCAAATCATAGAATGGCACATGATAGTGGTATCAGAGCAAGAGATCCTGCCAGCCTATAGGGTATTATTCAATTGACGAAAGTTGTTAGCTTCTAATAGCATTTTGTGCATAACTTTTTGAAGTTATATCCACCTACTCTGGGTTGTGATTTAACTCAATTCTTAATCGAGTGTTATTTTTGAAAAGATTGACCTAGTCAAAGATTAAGTGTTATGCATACACTGACTCCACATGGTCATACATATAGAAGAAGAAGTGGACAAGAAGTAAAGCACTATCCTTTTGCATAGATGGATAGATATAGAAGAATACAAAGCCCACCAAGGAATAATGAAGATCCATATTTTTTGGAACAAGAAAGAACAAACAAGAATTTGGAATAGTTAATGGCTTCACAGAAACTCATGATACAAATGATGACTCAAACTTTGAACAACATGAGAGTGAATGGTACACTGAAACAGGAGTTGGAAGCATGGTAGGTATGCCACATGAAGGGAGAACACATGTGTCTACAATGGATAGGCCCTTCTAGCCTAACTTTTTGCGTAGTGAAGAGGAAGAGGAAGAGAATTTTGAAAATGAAGAGTAACAAACTTTTACAGAAGAATTGTCTACCATTTGTGATGAGTATGATGCCCTACCTGACAATGTCAAAAGAAGGATAAACATAAAATAATTCATGAGTGAAAGGAAGGATAGGAAAAGAAAAAAAGGAGGACAAAGACCTAAAGGGATAACTAAACAAAACAAGGAATATCAAGATCCATTGAATAAGATACCCATGCCTAATTTTGATGGAAGTGGAAAGATGAGGGCAAGAGCTTGGGTTCACAAACTTGATACATTCCTCACACTCAAATCCATGGATGAATAGAAGGCTATATAGTTAGCTACTATGCACCTTGAATGGATAGCATATAATTGGTGGAATCATGGACTTGTTTCACAAAGACATGCAATGATAACTTCCTATGATATGAGCTCACACAAAAGCTTATCACTAGATTTGATAGAAAGGATGTGGAAGTGTACTACAAAGATTTTACATAGTTGAAACAAATGGGTAAAGTGGATTCCTTAATCAGTGAGTTCTAGAGGATTGCAGTAATGGTTCCGAATATGACAGAAAAGAAGTCAGTAATGTTGTTTGTGGAAGGATTGAATGAGAAGTTGAAGGGATTGGTGAAGGCTCACAAGATGCTATTGAATTGGCACTTGATCTTGATACCACACCTACATCATTTCATCTACAAAAGAAAGTTTTCAAGGGATCTAGTTCAAATCAAAGAGGGTTCAATCAATCGAAGTATCAACCTCCTAGGATGGATCAAGAAACAAAGAATGAAATGAGGAGGAAGAAGCTTTGTTTTTCTTGCAAGGAGCCATGGGAACTAGGACATCGATGCCTAGGAAAGGCAAAAAGGTACATCTCATAGAAGTAATTTTTGATGATGAGAGTGAGACTACAGAAGATGATAACTCAGATGATGTTGTTGATCATGAGGAACCACAATTACAATTGGTGCTTGAGCTGAATGTTGAAAACAAAAGACATGTAACCATTGCAACAATTTTAGGAGTACCAAGATATCATGCTTTTCATTTGAAAGGAGTCATCAATGAACAAAGAGTCACTTTCTTGGTTGATAGTGGAGCCACTCATAACTTCACTGATGAGGGCTTGGTTGTGAAAAGAGGACTAAACATTGAGGATTTTTCTAGATTCAGTGTGATAGTTACAGATGGATTCACCATCAAATGCGCTAGAATGGTATTGCAGCTTAACATTTGAATGGGAGACTACACATTGATTGATGATTTCTATGTGTTAGGATTGGGAGAGATTGATGTTGTTTTGGGAGTTTAGTTGATGGCACCCACCCCCTTGTAGGTGCCTAAAAACCCACTAAAATGAGCAAACGGGTGGAAAAGGAGGGGTTGTGTTGCTGTAAGAAACCTCACATAAGCTTTACAGAGGTTTACACACATGTTGTAGGCCCAATAATCATCTTTGGAGGCATAAAAACAAATACAGAGACACAAATTAAGTTGCTTCCAAAAACAGACTGTTGCTACGGGTAGCTGCAGCAATGGTTGTAGGTGACTATTTGCATAAAAGACATGAAACTTGCAAATGAAAACCTAGACGTTCAGAACAACAAATTTATATAATATTTCTTATAACCACACACACACAAGGATAATAGCTATGAAAAGGATATTATATTAATTTTAAAGTTCAAGTTCTTACACATTTATATATGCATTTACATAAATATTTTTAGAATAAACTCCCTCTATCATTCCTCTTTCTTTCTTTTTGTCCTCTTGTTGTCTGCTACAATTTTGTCTGATTACTACAAAACATTCATATTCTATTGTCCTTTGATATTCCTTGTTGTCCTCTTCTATTCTCTTGTTTTTGTTGTTTTGGTCTCTTCTTCCTTTTCTCTATCCTCTATTTTTCTGTTGTTGTATTCTTGTTCTCCAAACTGACTAAAATATGAAAGCTTCTTGTCCAAAAATCACCAAAAATACTACCTAAAATTGTTGCAACATTCAAAACCTGTCATAAATTCCTCCACCTACCTGTTTTGAGTTCAAAAACTCCTGTCCAGTTTTCTCTTTTCATTTCTTTCATTGTGTTTCTCATTAAATGAGCTCACAGGAGGTAGTTTGCTACCCCAACTAAAACAAATTTTAAAATTTAAAATTTAAAACTCCTACTACTTCCTTTATGTGGCATTAAGCAGAGGGAAAAATTTAAACAAAAATTTAAAACAAAATGATGCATCTGCATCAAACTACTAGGCTAGAAAGTTTTGTGATCTCCTACTCACTGTCTAAAACTCTGTGTTGTTGTGCTGACTAGAGTGATTCCAACTCTGCTGGGCTTAACCATGTTACATCCTCCACTGGTCCACCCTTCCATTTCACCAAATATTCACTATACTCTTTGCCCCTAATCATTCTTGAATCCAAAATATCTTCAATCTCCTCTTGGGCTTTCTTAGGTAGTTGGTCCTTCCATTTTTCTGGTAATGTCTTCTCTTCTTCTTGCAGCTGTGATGTCTCTCCCTCATGATAGCTATATAAATCAGAAACATTAAAAAATGGATAGATTTCCAAGCCTTTAGGTAGCTCCAACTCATAGGCATTTGGTGAAAACTTCTTGATGACCTTGCATGGTCCATTCTTCTTCCACTTAAGCTTGTTGTAGGAATGGCTAGGAAATCTTTCCTTTCATAGGTGTACCAATACCATATCTCCCACTTCAAACTTGTTTTCTCTCCTCTTCAAATAAGCCTTCTCCTTATACTATTGGCTATTCTAACTGAGTTTTTACCTTACTTGTTGGTGTAAATCTTGCATATATTTGGCAAACTCTTCTCCTTCAGCACTTCTCTTATATGCTTCAGTATTTGCAAGCTCCCTTAATTCTAAAATACCTCTAGGACTATGCCCATAAACAATCTGAAATGGAGTCTTACCTGTGATTTTAATGACTAGGTCACTATATGCAAACTCAGCTTGAGGCAATATCAAATCCCATTGCTTAGGCTTGTCACCAACTAAACATCTTAAAAAATTCCATAAGCTCCGATTAACAACTTCAATTTTTCCATCCATTTGAGGATGATATGCAGAACTAAACTTTAAATCTATCCCTAATTTCTTCCAAAGTGTCCTCTAAAAATGTCCTACAAACTTAGTATCACAGTTTGAAACTAAAATTCTTGGCAAACCATGCAATATGACAACCTCCATAAAGAATAAATTTGCTACATTTGTTACATCATCCATCTTCTTACATGCTACAAAGTGAGCCATTTTGGAAAATCTATCAATAACCACATAAATAGAATCCTTACCTCATTGTGTTCTTGGTAGTCCAAGTATGAAATCCATACTTAAATCTTCCCACGACTTCTCAGGTATGGGTAATGGCTGATATAGGCCTATATTTTGACTCCCTCCTTTGGCATATTGACAAATTTGACATCCTTGAACAAATTTTCTGATTTCTACACTCATCTTTGGCCAAAACTATATTTCACTAAGCTATGCCATTGTTTTATTAGCTCCAAAATGTCCAGCTAAGCCACCACAATATTTTTCTCTTTCTAAATTCTACCACATTGATCCTTGTGGTATGCAAAGTTGTTGTCCTTTGAACAACAATCCATCTTGTATAAAATAATCCATCCAAGGTGTCCTATCCACAGTACTAGGCTCCATACATGTTGTCCATGCATCCTTAAAGTACAAATCATCCTTATACAACTCTTTCATAGCATCAAATCCAACTACTTCAGCTCTCATTTCAGTCAACAATGTTTCTCTTCTACTCAATGCATCCACTACTTTATTTGAACTCCCACTTCTATGCTTGAGAACAAAAGTATATTGTTGTAGGAATTCAACCCACTTCATATGTCTTTGGTTCAACTTGGTTTGACTATGAATGAATTCAATGAATGAATATCATTCTAGAGAATAAACTCCTTTAGAAGCAAATAATGATGCCACTTCTTTACAGATTGCACAATGGCATAAAATTCTTGATCATAAACGAAATACCTCTTCTTGGCATCATAAACCTTCTCACTAAAGTATGCAATAGGTCTGCCCTCTTGACTTAGAACGACTCCTATGGCTGTCCCACTTGCATCACAATCCACTTGAAACATTTTTGCAAAATCGAGCAATGCTAATACCAGTTCTTCAGTGACTTTTTTCTTCAAAATCACAAAAATTTTATCTATTGTTGCTATCCACTTAAACTCTTTCTTATCTCCCCTTATAGTTTTAGTTATGGGCGCACATATGCTACTGAAATTTTAGATAAATCTGTGATAGAAACTTGCTACTCCATGGAAACTTCTGACATCATGTACACTCCTAGGTGTTGGCCATTCAAGGATAGCACATACCTTTTCTGGATCCATTTGTAGTCCTTGTTGAGAGATAACATACCCCAAGTAAACCAGTTTCTCCTTCATAAAACTACACTTTTTCAAATTTAACAATAACCTTTCTTCCTTGAGCCTTTGTAAGACTTGCCTAATATGTAATAAATGCTCTTCTTTGCTGCTGCTAAAAATTAGAATATCATCAATATAAACAATCACAAACTTCCCCAAAATGGTTTCAATACCTCATTCATTAACCTCATAAATGTGCTAGGCACATTTGTTAACCCAAAGGGCATTACTAACCACTCATACAACCCCTCCTTGGTCTTAAAAGTAGTCTTCCACTCATCACCCTCTCTTATCCTAATTTGGTGATCTTTAAATCATTTTTTGTAAAATATCTAGCCTTTCCCAAATAGTCCATGAGATCATCCATTCTTGGTAAAGGAAAACAATACCTGATTGTTATTTTATTGATGGCTCTTGAGTCCATGCACATTCTCCATTCACTATTCTTCTTAAGTGCTAACACAACTGGTACTGTGCATGGGCTAAGGCTTTCTCTAATCAGCCCTCTTTCTAATAGTTGTTGCACTTGTTTGTTCACTTCTTCATTTTCTATTGGTGTCAACCTATAGGCAGCCTTGTTGGGCAAACTTATCCCTGGAATCAAATCAATATGATGGCTAATGTTCCTCAGAGGTAGTAGTCCTTCCGGTAAATCCTTGGACACAATTTTATCAAACTCTTCAAGCAATTCCTTTACTTCTAAAGGCATGTCACTACTATCCTTTGCTACATTTACTTGTATCTCCTTGGGAACTATTGCAAAACATAATTTTTCCCTTTTACTCTCTTTCAAGAATTGTTTCCTTGTTACTAGCAATGTTCTTGGGCAAGTTTCCACCTCTTCTTCTTTAGTTACCAATGGCGTAAGAGTGTGTTTTCTTCAATTTTTCTCCAAGGTGTAAGTGTTTTCTCTTCCATGATGGATTGCCCTTCTATCAAACTACCATGGCATCCCCAAGAGTAAGTGGCATACATCCATGGGCATGATATCTGGTGCAGGAGCACCTAACACAAGGTGGCCTCCATGAGGCATTCAAATTCATGACTTGTTTTGATGTTCATTTTTGTCTTGTTGTCTTGTTCCAATAAGGTCCTAGAAGACCATTCATGATTGTAATAAGGACTATGTCCAAAATTCTACATATTGTTGTCTTCATGATTGTGAGCCTTTGTTAAGGCATGTAGGGCCAGTCATACTTTTCATGTTGTAAGCCTTGCAAAAGGCATGTCAAAACATTAGGAAGACATGTCAAGTTTTGTCAAAGGTTACCAAATGTTTTGAAGGATTCATTAAGCCTAAAACAAGTCACTATAGTCCTAATTAGGATAGTTGTAACAATGGACGTAGTTGCTGTCTTAAAACTGACGGGGCAGTTCGCTCATGGAAGAACAGTTATGCACCCTCCAACGAGCCAAACTGCCTCTCTTTTCCATTGTATAAACTTTCCAAGACCTTGGACTTGGTAGAGAAGTCTTGGAGAAGCCTTGAAGAAGTTTTTGAGGAGAAATAGTAATCAAAACTCAGAAATTCTGCATTTTCTGTATAATTCCATTGTTGCAGTCCGTACCCTGTGTCTATACAGACAAGTTGTGAAGGATTATGGTGATGGAATGAAACTAGAGTGAGTCAACATTCATTTGCTTCTAGTTTGGCATCTTGAAACAATTCTAGAATAGAATAAGATTAATTTTCTTGAAAACTGTTTTAAGAAACCCTTATCTATGGTTTTGGTAAGAATTATGCCTTTTTGGCCATTCCACTAATTTGATTCACTTTTGATCAATGGAATGGGTTTTATTAGGCTTTTTATAGTATACTATGATGAGTTTTTTGTAGGAGATCTAAGGAGAAGAAGTTTTCTTTGAGGAAACCTAATAAAACCATGTGTTAGGTGACGTTTAGAGGCACATTGAAGGAACCATAGGTGCATTTTTGGGAACAACAGAGAGTAGGAGAGTAAAACCCACAAAATCCCTTGTTTTGGCATGTGTTCTAAGTGATCAAAACATTTATTGAGTTCTCTGTGTGAATTTAAGGGTAGTTGCTTCACAAATTAGGCCTAATTGGGCTCTAAGGCATCAGGAGGGGCTATAGGTTGAGGCATATCATCCAACACAACCACTACTCATTCTAGGATATGTGATAGGGGGTCATAATGGGTATCTTTAAATTGTCTAATATTTACATTTGAAGGTCTGGGTCAAGAGTTATTAGGATTGTTCTCATTTTGAAGGGCTACAAGCCATTTCTTAAGTTTGTGAAGGAAGTGCTAACCAAAAGTTTGACCTGCCTTTGCCAATGAATGGGATGGGTCCCAATACATGTCTAAACACCTTTTCCATGAAGAAATTATAGCCCCTAGCTATTGTTCCCACTTTTGTATGGATAACCTCAAATTTGGGCTTTTGGGTGTAGTAAGAACCTTGTCTAGTTTGCTATCCTTCTCCTATCAAAGTGCCTCTACATCATAGTGGTATCAGAGCCATAAAAGGTTCTGTTGCTGGTGGTATAAGGCCTAGTATATGTCAGTAGAGGAGAGTGAAGGAGAGGCTAGCAATATGCCTCCAAAGGGAATGACCATCGAAGTGGTCAAGAAGTTCAAGGAGATGGAAGGGAAGATCAAAAGTGGAGTCATGGAAGCACTCCAAGCAGAGTTGAAGGCATTGAGGATAGGGAAGAGGATAGATGAAGGTTCAGATGAAGAGGAAGAAAAAGAGGAGGAAGAAGAAGAGCAAGAAGAGGTAGAGGTACTGGCTGATCAAAAGCATTTCCTTGAAGCCATCAAGGCAATTGGCAAGGATTCTTCAGAGGCTCGGATGAAGATTCCCATGTTCAGTGGGAAGATGAATGCTGATGAAGTCATGGAGTGGATTGAGGCTCTAAACAACTACTTTGAATACAAAGAAGTTCCTAAAAATAAGAGGGTTAAGTTTGCAAAAACTAAACTCAAAGGTGTTGCCCTTACATGGTGGAATTACACCCAAGGTGAGAGGATAAAGAATGGGAAGAGCATGATCTCTTCATGGAGCAGAATCTTGGAGAGGATCAAGTCCCAATTCCTTCCATCAGACTATGAGGTGCAGATCTACAAGAAGATGCAAAATCTCAAGCAAAGAGATTTGGATGTGGCTACTTACACTGAGGAGTTTCACAAATACACTCTTTGTTGTGGGTACATGGAGGATGAAAAAGATAAAGTGGCAAGGTATCTAAATGGTTTGAGGTTTAATATTCAAGATGAAATTAGTTTATTAACCCTTGAAACTGTGGAAAAATGCTTTCAAGTGGCATTAAGGGCTGAAGAAAAGTTGAAGAGGAAAGGTGAGCAGCAAAATAGAGGAAGAGGAACAAGACCAACCCAAGAAAACAAAGGAGACACAAGCAAAGCTAAGGGCCAAGTTTCTAATTTTAGAGGGGGATTTAGAGGCACAAGAGGTGGAGGTAGAGGTTCTAATTTTTTCACTGGGAGATGTTATCATTGTAGTGAGATTGGTCATATAGCATACAAGTGTCCAATGAAACAAAGTTCTACATTCGGTGGTAGTGAAAGGAGGAATGAATAGAGGGTTCAATCTGTGCAAGAAGAGGAGGTAGATGAAAGTGTTAACTCTCCAATTGGGAGTGCAGCCCCGGTTCAAGATGGAGAAGCATTGATGCTAAGAACACTCTTGAAGACATCTAAGGACAAGGAGATGACACAAAGGAGGGCACTTTTCAAGACCAATTGCAAAAGAAAAGATAAAGTGACAAGGTGTCGTTGTACCTCATCATTTAATCTATTTTTCAAATGTCAAAAATCTAGGGGTTGTGTCCTCGACTGTCTACAACTAGGGATTCTTCAGTTACCAATTTCTAGCTAATCCTAACAGCTTCTACAAATTTGAAAGAGATTAATCTATCTACTTGCTGAATGAATTTAAGGAATACTGAAAATAGAATAAAACAGGAAATTTACTCAAAGCAGTCTTAAAACAATAACATGCATCTACCTATCAAAATTAATAAATACTTTTCATAACAAAAAGCTGAAGCAATAAAATAGTGGTACTAGCCTCCTGCCTTGGTGGTGAGAGTGGGCCCTTGCTCCACACGATTGGGGCTGAAGGCTATAGTGGGAAATTAGCACAAAAGAATATCACAACTAGATTCAATCCAATTCATTCACTCTGCATTCATGAAAATATTGTTAACATAGAACTGAGATTACTGAGAATCAGAATAATTCAATCATTGTATATTTCTTCTATTGTTTCTACAAGTATATATGAAAGTGAGTGATGACTTAACACTATCTTATCTATCAGTTCTTCTATGAGATGACATCCATCTCTTTATTACACTAGCTGTTTAATTATGAAAGAAAATCATGAAAATAAAAGTAGACTTGAGCGGAACAGAAGTCCACTCAGAATCTAAGTTTGAGTCTTAATAAATTTGGGCATCAAGGCCCTGAAAATAAGGATATTGAATCAGTTTCATCATAACTCATGCAAAAACTTAGAAAAGATAAAACTCCAGCAATTTAACTAAAGATGACCCTTCACCACTCAGGTGATGATTTGAGTGAAATGAGGGGTATTATGACCACTGCTGAGAGTGCTTGGTCAGTAGCTTATGCTAGAAATATGCCCTACTCTCAAGAGGCACTGTAGATAACTATTCTTATCTGCTGCTCCAGAGATATGTCTGTAGCTCCAGAGATATGTCTGTAGCTCCGGAGATACAGTAGCTTTCTCTATTTAGCTCTGGAGATGCTCTAGACTCCCGTAGAGCTTCAGAGAGGCATTCCTCATTTATTCAAAACTTCAGGTGTCATGGTACTTTGGTATTGTCTCCGGAGATCATTGAAAACTATCTCCAAAGATGCACAAAATTGTTGTTCCTGACATCTACACCTGTTGATTAAAAAAGAGATAAGTTTTCTGCATTTTCCATCAATTCCATGCACATTAGTCACTCAATCAAAAATTATAATCTTAAGTAACCTATCTCAATTAATCATTAAATAGAACAATTTTGCTAGCTTATTTGGGTGTAGACATTAGGAAAGATGGACTCAGGCAGGAGAAAAAGAGAGGCAAAAAGATGTATTTCATGAGTGCAACTTGGCACTCATCATCCCCCCATACATAAGGTTTGGTAGGTTCTCCTGCATCTCACATTCTAGATTTATTATGGTGAAATAGTTTGTCAGTCAGGCTATAATCCTGGGCATAGGTGGTCCAAGTTGTTTAGTTGATATTACCATTGCCTCTGTACTCATCAACTTGCTTCATCCAATCCTACAATTTTTCATCTTCCATCTATTCTGCCTAGACAGAGAGTGGTTCAATTATTAGAGGGGGCATGAACCGTCCACCTATCCATTCCTGCTTATGGTTATCCATTAGTTTGGATATCAACTTTGCCTTTCTCATGAATAATCTTAAGTTTGCAGGGGTGACCACCTCTCTCAGTTTCTACTCCAGGGTCAAAATATTCCATCTCTTCTTTGCTACAAGTACTGGATTTGCTGAATTGATCATGAAAAGACCAAAATCGATGGAGCATTCTTGCAAACTTTTCATGTATAATGGCAAAATTTTGTTCTTATTATTAGGATGATAGATAAGGGACCTAAATTGAATCATGAAAGCATTTGGATTGGGACATTCCTTCTTGATGAAGAGATCCATTTTTAAATTTATCTTGAGATGATCCTCCATCCTTTCATTCTAGATCTGATGATTCCTCATTAGGGACATAAATGCCTTAAGCTAGCATTCCCCCACTAAATGATTGAGAATGAAAGTTATATCATTAACACAGAACCCATGTAGGTATAAATCACATAGGAAGTTCTTGTCCTCATCATTACTTCTTGTGTATGCTGTCATGAATCCTTCTGCTATCTCAGTATCCTCAACTAGGTCAGATAAGACCAAAGAGAGTTTCCTTTATAGTACCCTTTCCTATAAGAACATAGAATAGCTAGTACTTGGAGGTCTGCAGGATAGAATTTTTAAAGAAAGGGAGGTCATTTCAATGATTTTGCCTTCCAAAATTGCTATTCTTTCTGTTTTGGCAGTGACTGCCCTTTGTATTTGTAACATAGGCCTAGAAGCCTCATATTCTCTACACCTCTTCTCCCAATGGAACAGGGCTTTAGGAATATCAATGGGGATTGGACCCACATACACATTTGTTTGTATTTCCTACTCATTGGTTGCCCTTGGGCCAGCTAATTCTTGAATATATTCCTCCTGGTCATCTAGTCTATTATTGGCCCAAGTTAACTGTCTATCCTAGCTTTGTACTTTCTCAATCAATGCTGCCATTATTGTGAGGCTATTGTCTCTAGCCTTGGTGAGCTTAGAAACACTCTGTGCTACCTCTTTCTTTTTTTCTTCCAACAGTTTGGCTGCCTCAATTTTCTTTGCCTCCAACTCTGCCTCTTTCTCAATTCTCTGGGCCTCTAATTCTACCTCTTTCTCCTGGATGATCTTATCTTTTTTGGAGTTATGTTTGTAGATTTGCAATGATTTGTTTTTGCTCCATTTCCACCTCTACTCTGACCTTCTTGAGGTCAGTAATAATCAGATTCTTCCCCTAGAGTAATCTCTTTAAATTTTCAATTTCTTCCATCAATTGTTGTTCTTTTGAAATTTCTACATCCTCTTGATCAGATGGATGAGAGAAGGTTTCTGCTTCTGCTTCTGTTGCTATTTCTATGGTTGTTGGCTGATCATCAAGGTTTTCCATGGTCATCTACCCTGTACTACCAACTGTACCCATTTGTCATGTTTCTTCTTCTTCTTCAGACTGCCTATCTTGAGGGTCCTCTAAGGGTTCCTCTACTTCTACTGGTACCGATGAAGGCCCAGCTTTATCCTCGCATGCTCTAAAACCCAGTGGTACCTCAGTGAGTAGGGTAGTATCTTTTTCAGCATGTGAGAGTTGTCTCTTCCTTTTGCTTCTCTAGAGCAAAGGTGGGGCGGTTGCCTCCAGAGCAGGTCTCTCTTCCTCAAAATCTAAGGAAATAGTAAAAGTTTGTATGTGTTCTATCTCTAGAGCCCATGATGGTTCTGAAATTGGACTTGACTCTAGATGAACAAATGGTGCTGGGGAAATTTCTCTTTGTTTCCTCTTCCTGACCAGAGGGATCTCATCTGAATCATGAGATGGTTCTTCAGCCACTAGGTTCCTTCTATTCTCTGTCTTGACCTTCCCTCTGTTAATTCCTTAGGGAAAGATTCCTTAGTTATTTTTCTCTTAACTGAGTGAGTCATGTAGGGGGTTTGTCTAGGAGTAAGTTCTACAATTTCTTTGCCTTTCCTCTTTTTGTCAGGAATAGGGGCTGCAGATGAAGTTGCCTCCTGTGAGGGCTTCTTTCCTCTATGAACAGCTATGGAAGAGGCTGAAGGATTAGTTTCCTCTTCTTGTTGGGTAGGAGAACTCTCACCTCCTAGCTGTGCCATCTCTAGTGCTCTGACCTAGGGACTCTACTCAAGAAAGTGTTGCCATAATTCCTCCCCATTGGCCTGAGACAGGAAGTGGTATTTAACTACTAGAAAAATGAGACCATGATGTTTCATGGGACCCTTATTATACTGATATTTCTCTGCAGTTGCTCTAATGGCAGAATATAAGAACTAGGAATGTTTATGCTATACTCAGGGTGTCTATTTCCATGTCTTAGAAAAATTAGCATTTTCATGATTGGCCCTAAAACTAGAGAGAATTGACCATCACAAGTAAAGTATTTCATTAACCAGGTGGCAACAAATGCCCAAGGGTTTGGGAGTGTGGACCTCAGAATTCTTTTGACTTCATTTTTATTCAAATGCAATTGAATAGCAAGTTCACCACGAACAGAGAAATTTTTAATCAAATCAGTGTATAAGGTTTTCAAGTGATAAAACCTCTCACCTTGTTCGGGAAGTCTAGAAATGTGGCTGATACTGGCTGAGGAGAAATTAATTTGGACTCCTTTGATAGCTATCTAGTTGTCCCTTAAATTTCTGAGGAATTCATCCACAACATCTTCCTGAAACCCTTCAAATTTTTCTAGGAAGTCTAACCATCCTGCAGCTCTTAGAATGTTTGCTGCAGCTGCATCCCATAGAAGACCTGCAACACTTTTTGGCTTAGACTTCTTCTTGACTCCCATTGTTGAATTGATTCCACCTTCTGTGCTTATTTCTCACCTCCTCAATCTATAGTATATCCTTTTGCTCTTATCTCAGTAGGCTCCGTAGGACTGTTCAAATTGCTCTACAGGCTCTGAAGGACTATTCAATTGCTCTGCAGGCTCCGAAGGGCTGGTCAAGTTGCTCTGTTCTTTAGGGTACTTCGGAGGTTCGAATGAGGAATGTTTTGTTTTTCAGCTTAGGCTTATATAGATTAGTTAGAGTACCAAGGTAGTCATAAATGTGACAGAATGCCAGGATACTCTAGAGGCAAGGTGGTGGTACAACATAGTTGGTGGCATGTGTGAATTTTAGAAAGAGAATGATGGTAGGAAGATGTGGCATAGTGGCGGCACCCAAAAATAGAAAGACAAGACTGTTGCTAATAATGATTAATTAAAGATAGAATTACCTGGATCAATTTTAATGATGAGGGCAATGTACATGGCAGAGATGCTTCATCATTGCTAGAGACTACATGCATCATGGCACATGAACAACTTTTGGTGGCTAGAGGTGACATCCACTACTCCGTTGGTATGTGACCTGCAATCATTTTGTGGAGTGGTTCAAGAATCCACGTTCCTTGGGTGATGTTAGCACCGGCTTTGTGAATACTCCTGCAATTGATATGCATGCTACTTGAATTTATTTTTGTGATAAAGCAGAGGATGAGTCATGATGACTTTATCATGTGATGTGTCTACTTTACCACCTAGAGAGGTGGGTCCCCTCCCTTATTAATAAAACTAACTTCTTTTTTGACAGAGCACCGGAGGTGCTCCTAGTTGGAAAGCATTAGAGGTACTCCTGGTTGGAAAGCACCGGAGGTGCTCCTAGTTGGAGAGCATCGGAGGTGCATTTGGTTTACGAAGCGCCGAAGGTGCATTTCATTTGAGAAGTGCCGGAGGTGCATTTGACTAACTCCTGGCACCTGATCATCTCCAGAGCTCAATTGTGTTCAACTGTATTGAAGAAGGGAACTGCCATTTACTGGTTTTCAACTCCCTTGGTCGAGAAAGACAGCCATTTGCTGGTTTTCTATCTTTCTCTATTTTTTTTTAGAAGGTTGCCATTTGCTGGTTTTCAACCTTCCTTTTTTTTAGAAGGCAGCCATTTGCTAGTTTTCAACCTTCCTTTTTTTAAAAAAAAAATTTAATCCAACATTGTGATAGAGGAGGTATCCCCTGTATCAAAACACAGATCATGAAGAAACTCCACTTTAGTAAATGGCCTTTTATAGAGTCTGATTCGGTGACCATTTACTAAGAATGTGTTTGGACTTCCATCAATAGGTTTCAATAATACAGTTCCATTTTCAAACACTTCCTTTATTTGATAAGGACCCATCCAGTGAGTTTGCAATTTCCCTTTGAACTTCTTGAATTTAGAATCATAATGAAGAACCCAATCACCTTGTTGAAATGTCCTCCTTTTGATGTGTTGGTCATGCCATTGCTTCCTCTGATACTGAACCAGTTTTGTTTGTTGAATGGCCTCTATCTAAATTTCATCCAACTCATTGAGCTGAAGAATTCTGTTTTGTTGAGCTATAGACAATGGTAGACCAATATCCAATGCAGTTTTAAGTGTCTGGAGTTCAAATTCTATAGACAATATAGGTTTTTTTCCATAAACCAATTCATATGGTGAGAACTTTGTTGTGGACTTCCAAGTGGTGTTGTAAGCCCAAACTACTTCAGGTAATCTACTAGACCAATCTTTTCTATTCATTGCTACTATCCTTGTCAGAATATTTTCAAGTTCCCTATTGATTACTTCTACCTACCCATTCGCTTGAGGATGGTAAGGTGAAGATTTTATGTGCTTGACTTGATATAAATCTATGAATGCTTTGATTACCTATGAAGTAAACTGAGGTACTCTATCTGAAACTATTGATCTTGGGGCTCCAAATCTTAAGAAAATCTTATTGTAAAGGAAATCAACAACTTTTTCTTCTATTGCAAATTTTAATGCTTGAACCTCAGCCCACTTAGTAACATAGTCTATGCATACTAGAGTGTACTCCTTGCCTGATGATGGTGGGGAAATTGGTCCCACAAAGTCTAGACCCCACTGCTCAAATGGTTCCATCATGACTTGAGGATGCAGTAACATCTCCTGGGTAAAGGTTGGTTGTCCCATCCTTTGGCAGTGGTCACAGTGTTGCACATACTTCTTTGTATCTTTATGAAGAGAGGGCCAGTAGTAACTAGCTTCAAGAATCTTGTGGACTGTCCTATAGAAGGAGTAATGGCCACCAAATGGTTCATCATGACATGCTCTCAACACATAAAAAATCTCATCATCTTTTAAACACCTGCATAGAATGAAATTAGGAACACATTTAAATAGTAAACCATTCAACCATTTGTAAGATAAACTTTCTTTAACCAAACGTTTTCTTTGTTTTAAGGTAAAATGGGATGGATACAAGCCTGTAGCTAAAAGATTAGCTATGTCAGCAAACCAAGGTGCAGTAGAGGATATAGCAAAAAGATGTTCATCTGGGAACTTGTCCTCCACTGGTTGGTTTTCTCCTCTTGTATGCAATCTTGAAAGAAAATCAGCAACCAAATTAAACTTTCCTGGATTATCAACTATGGTAATATCAAATTCCTACAATAGCAATAACCACCTGATGATCCTTGCACCCACTACTAGTTTATTTATTAGGTACTTGATGGATGCATGATTAGTGTGTACAAATATCTTATATCCAGTGATATAATGCCTGAATTTGTTTATAACATAGATGACTGCCAAGAATTCTTTTTCATTTTTTGTGTAGTTTCTTTCTATAGAGGGAAGGTTTTTACTGATGTAATAAATGTCATGCATATTTTCTCCTTCCTCCTTTTGTCCTAAACCTACCCCAATGGACTCATTTGAAGCATTAGTCTGTATGTGAAATGGTAAAGTCCAATTAGGTCCTCTTAAAATTGGTGTGACAGTAAGCTTCTATTTTAAGGTTTCAAATGTTGATTGACATTCTTTTGTCCATAGAAATTTTGTGTGTTTGTTAAGCAGGGTAAAGAGGGGGCAGCTATTCTGCTAAAATTTTCTATGAACCTCCTATAGTACCCTGCATGACCTAGAAAAATTCTAACATCTGTCTGATTTTTGGGTGAAGGCAACTATGTGATCACCTCTATCTTCTTTTGATCCACTTTGATCCCTTTCTCTGAAATATGGCGTCCCAAAACAATGCCTTCCTCCACCATCATGAAGCACTTTTCATGGCTAAGGGATAATTGATTTTTCTCACAGCATTTCAGTACTTTCGCAAGGTTTGTGAGAGCTTCTTCAAGATTATCCCCATACACAGTAAAGTCATTCATATAGACCTCCATGCATTCATTAGATAGTTCAGCAAAAATATCTAAAACAAGTCTCTAAAATGTAGCTAGGGTATTGCATAGTCCGAAGGGAAGAACTTTGTAAGAAAAAGTTCCCCAAGAGCAAGTGAAGGTGGTTTTGTCCTGGTCTTTAGGTGCTACTTGAATTTGATTATACCCACTAAATCCATCTAGAAAAGAAAAATACTTTCTCCCAGCAAGGTTGTCCAGAACTTGGTCAATGAATGGTAAGGGAAAGTAGTCCTTTTTTGTGGCCTTGTTGAGTTCTCTATAATCAATACAGACCCATTCTTTTTACACACTATGACAAGGGGCGAGACCCATTGACTATTTGAGATTGGATATATGAACCCTGCTTGAAGTAATTTTTCTATTTCAGTTTTGACAATGTCCTTTAAAGCAGGATTCAATCTTCTCTGGGGCTGTCTGACAGGTTTAATATCCTTAGTGTATATATTATGGGTTTAGATCTTAGGAGGTATGCCTTTCACATCTTGGTATTCCCAAGCAAAAGATGTTGAATGGGAAATCAGAAGTTGGATAAGTTTTTCTTCCTAATTTGTTGTTAATTGAGTATTGATATTAAGTGTTTTCCCTGGTAAAATCATGACTTGTTTTGTGATTTGATCCATAGATGTAGTTAATCCATACATTGGAGTCATGGTATTGAGAGGACAAGAATGTGGAAGAAACATGTGGAAAGTGGCTAAGTCTCTGTAAAAGGTTTCCCCACAAGGAATGATGTTGGCAAGAGTACAATGAAAAGAAGTAAGAAGTTCTCTCCTAGAATCTTGGGCAAGTTCCATCACATCTTTTTTGATTAGGATGTGAGTGAAGTCTTCTATTGTATCATAGTATACTTCTTCTTCTAACTCTCCCAGATGTTCCTTGATGGTTACCATAGCTACTAAGGCACTGTTGTCATTGTTCTCTAGCTCATCCACCCATACTCTTCCTGTATAATGCATTGATGGTTTAGCTGGAGGATACAAAGATATTTTCTTCAAATCTATCCCATTAGAAATGACCATATCCCTAGTTCAAAAATCAATAGATGCTGTTGTTGTAGCCAACCATGGTCTTTCTAAGATCAGTGGATAAGCATTTCTCTAGTTTCTAGGTTCTAGTATCAGGAAGTCCACTGGAAATTCCCATGAATCTATCACAACTGGTACATCAATGATTACTCCTTTTGGAACAGTTACTGACTGGTCAGCAAGATGAAGAATTCTAGTTGTGGATTGGATACCTGATAGAGCTAATCTGTCCATTGTGTTGACTGTCATCACATTAACTGCTGCTCCCAAATCAACCAGAACATTTGAAATTTCTACTCCTAAGATGAAAATAGTTATGACAGGGTTTTCAGGGTCTCCATATTTTGGGAGGAGAATTTCTTCCATCAATAGATCTACTACTTTTCCTTCCACTTGTATTGTGGAGGGAAAGTTTTTCTTCCTGCCCTGTGTTTTGATGCAATACTATTTAATGAACTAATTAAGTTCTGGTACATCTTTGATTGACTGGAGAAGAGGAATTTCAATGTTTAGTTGCTTGATTTCTTCTAAAAATTCTAATTCCAGGTTGGTTTGGATTTTTTTTTGTAATATCTTATTTTGGGGAACATTTTGTTTAAGCCGTTCTGGGTATGTTGCTAGTTTTTCCATCTCCAGAGCATCTTCGGAGCTCTTGTCAGAATTGTGTTCAGGAATGTTCTCCAAAGTTAGTCTTTTAGGAGCAACTCCAGAGTTGTCCAAGGATGATTCTTTTAGCACTTTTTCATTGGTAATCTCCTCTGGGGGTTGAGTGGATGAATTTTTATGTTCCTCATCATTGGTTACTTCAACTATAGTTGGAGGAGATGGTCTTGGGAATACTTTCCCAGAACGCAGTTGGAGATTATTTGAATATATAGCATTAATTCCAGCTAGATTTTCTTGCTATGTCATGTAAACAGTTGCTCCATGTTTATTCCGTGGGTTTGGCATAGGTTGAACTAGTAAAGGTGGTTGACTAATTGGTTCATTTTGTGCTTGACCTTGTGTTTTGGAGGGTCCTGTTAGTAAGGCTTGTTGTTAAGGTTGGAAACATCTAGGTTGTCCCTGGTATTGTTGATTATATCCTTGTTGAGAACCCCATTGAGGTTGCATGTTTTGTGATCCAAACTGTGGTGGCCCACTATGGATTTCCCCAAGGTTGATTTTGACAATTTTGGTTTTGCCAATGTTGATTTTGCCAATCCTGTTGTCCCCAAGGAGGATTATTTTGAGGCCCATTCCAAGTTGGATTCCACTAATTATTTCACCAATGAGAAGGACCCCTGTAAGAAGGCTAGTTTGGATACTGATTATAAGGGAAATTCCCAGCTTGTTTTTGTCCCTCATAGTTCAATTCCTCTTCTATTACATCATTCTTCTTACTCAATTTTTTCAAGGCTGGAAGTTGACTACATTGACTAGTAGGATGTTCCTTATCACAGATTTGACAAATCTCTAATTTGTCTAAAGGGCATTCTCTCAATAGATGTTTGTTTCTACACCTAGGACAATAGATGGAGAGTGGTTCAGTTGCTCTGTTTTGATCAGTTGTTCTGGTTTTGCTTGAATCCCATCCAATGTGGTATTTAATTGGACCAAAATGTCTATTTTTTACATTTGCAATCTCCTCCATCAACTGTCCTATTTCATTCTTCCCTTTAAAATTTTTGGATGACCTCACTCCATTTTGGGTTCTGGAATAGTTCCTGCAGAGTTCTACTATATCAGGTATTTCCATTTTGTTGATGTTCCCTTTTCCCATTAGATCCAGTGCCTGTTTTGATTCTTTATCCAATCCTTTTACAAATAGGGTTCTGGCCAAGGAGTGATCCACTGGGTTACCATACTTTCTCAAGGAAAAATTAAACCTATCCACATAGTCCTCTAAGGATTCTTCCTCCCCCTGCCTAATTTTAAATAATTGTTCATTGTTATTACTGGATTTGTAGTAATCTTGGTATTTTTCCAAAAACTTTGTTTCCATCTGATCCTAAGAACAGATAGAATTTTGGCGTAAACCCATAAACCGTCTCATCACAGAATCTTTCAGATTTGAAGGGAACAGTTTGAGTTTCTAGTTATCTGATCCATAATCATAACTCTAACAGACTATTTTGAATTCAAACAAGAATTGATCTGGATCCTCAGAAGAAAGTCCTCTAAAATTTGGCAGGTGTGCTGGTGAGATGTTCTTCATAGGAGCATTATCTCCAGCAGCCAAAATAATAGGATATGAGAAGGTTCTTGGAGCCTGATTTTCCTCTTCCCATGATTATCATTTTCCATGTTTAGTACTGGTTCTTCTCCCTGAGGTTCTAGGAAATTAGGTTCTACCAAAGGATCTGCCTGAAACTTTTGTTGTAATTCCTAGATATAATTGGAAAGTGGAATATTTGGATGATCTAAGGGATTGTTGTTTTGAGGTGCAGGTTCCAAAATAGGTTCTAGGTTTCTCTCCTCAACAAAATCTTGTGCCACCCCACTGCTTTCCCCTATGGCTTGTTGTTGGGGTGTCTGCTTGATATATCTTCCTTTCGGATCTCTATCTCTAACCATACAGATCTATCCTAAAAACTATTTTAACTCAGTTCCCTAATTAACACAAGATATCCCCAGCAACAGTGGCAAAAATGACAAGGTGTTGTTGTACCACATCATTTAATCTATTTTTCATATGTCAAAAATCCAGGGGTTGTTTCCTCGGCTGTCTGCAATTAGGGATTCTTCAATTACCAGTTTCTAGCTAATCCTAATAGCTTCTACAAATTTAAAAGAGATTAATCTATCTACCTGCTTAATGAATTTAAGGAATGCTGAAAACAGAATAAAATAGGAAATTTACTCAAAGCAATCTTAAAACAGTAACATGCATCTACCTATCAAATTAGTAAATACTTTTCATAACAAAAAGATGAAGCAATAAAATAGTGGTACTAGCCTCTTGCCTTGGTGTTGAGAGTGGGCCCTTGCTCCACACCCTTGGGGCTGAAGGCTATAGTGGGAAATCAGCACAAAAGAAGATCACAACTAGATTCAATCCAATTCATTCACTATGCATTCATGAAAATATTGTTAACACAGAACTGAGATTACCGAGAATCAGAATAATTTAATCATTGTATATTTCTTCTATTTTTTCTACAAGTATATATGAAAGTGAGTGATGACTTAAAACTTATCTTATCTATCAGTTCTTCTATGAGATGACATCCATCTCTTTATTACACTAGATGTTTAACTATGAAAGAAAATCATGCAAATAAAAGTAGACTTGAGTGGAACAGAAGTCCACTCAGAATCTAAGTTTGAGTCTTAATACATTTGGGCATCGAGGCCCTAAAAATAAGGATATTGAATCAGTTCCATCATAACTCATGCAAAACCTTAGAAAATATAAAACTCCAGCAGTTTAACTAAAGATGACCCTTCACCACTCAGGTGATGATTTGAGTGAAATGAGGGGTATTATGACACTGCTGAGAGTGCTTGGTCGGTAGCTTATGCTGGAAATATGCCCTACTCTCAGGAGGCACTGGAGATAACTATTCTTGTCTGCTACTCCAGAGATATGTCTATGGCTCCAGAGATACTATAGCTTTCTCTGTTCAGCTCCGAAGATGCTCCAGACTCCCGCAGAGCTCTAGAGAGGCATTCCTCATTTCTTCAAAACTTCAAGTGTCATGGTACTTTGGTATTTTCTCCATAGATTATTGAAAACTATCTCCGGAGATGCACAAAATTGTTGTTCCTGGCATCTACACCTGTCGATTCAAAAAGAGAGAAGTTTTCTACATTTTTCCATCAATTCCATGCACATTAGTCACTCAATCAAAAATTATGATCTTAAGTAATCTATCTCAATTAATCATTAAATAGAACGATCTTGCTAGCTTATTTAGGTGCAGACATTAGGAAAGATGGACTCAAGCAAGAGAGAAAGCAAGAGAGAAAGAGAGGCAAAAAGATGTATTTCATGAGTACAACTTGGCACTCATTATAAAGTATGCAAGGTAGTAGTAGATTCTGGTTCAACAGATAATATGGTGTCTAGGGAAATAGTGGATAAATTGAACCTAGAAAGGATTCCTCATCAAACTCCTTACAAAGCATCTTGGGTGAGTGGTAGTCAATCACTTTTGGTAGATGAACAAACATATGTTGATTTTCAGATTGGAGAATATAAGGATAGGGTTTTATGTGACATTTTGCCCATGGAATGTTGTCACCTACTTTTAGGTAGGCCATGGAAATTTGATAGGAAATCATTATATGATGGATATGCTAACACATACACCATCAAGAAGGATGGGAGGACTTATGTGATGACACCATTTTAGTGGGATGCTGAAGCAGAGAAGGCAGCGAAGGTCATCTTGGTGGGTAAGAAAGAGTTTGTGAAGATCAATGAAGAATAGACAAGGAAAGTTGAGGATACCTCAAGGAATGGGGTTGCTAAAGATCAAAGTTTGAAGGTGGTTTCAGTTTTGAATGGTGGAGATTAGATGGTGATGTCTAAGATGGATCAGAAGAAGGTCCAAGAGTTGGTCTACAAGCAACCACAAGGTGGTTGGAAAGAAGGAGATGTTATCATAGTAGGGACCATTGTTTGTCCTCTAGAGCCAACAAGAGTTCAAAGGAAATCATATTCTACCATAGTAGCAGTACAAGAAGCATCAACCAAGGTTTTGAATGTAGGTGTTCAGGCAGAGATGATAGTAAGGAAGAATGGCAAGCAAAGTATGACTCTGGTTGCAAGCAGTCACTAATGGCAAGGTGTGAGTAGAGCCTACAATGCTAGGCATGAGTTTTTGATTCCATGGAAGTAGGTTGCAGTCTAGAGACCATGGGGAAGACATGAGGCATCAGAGGATAAAGGTGGAGCAAGACAAAGAATCAACTCATGTGGCATGAGTTCTTTTCTAGGTGGGGTGTATGGTGCAGGAGCACCTAACACAAGGTGGCCTCCATGAGGCATTCAACTTCATGACTTGTTTTGATGTTCATTTTTGTCTTGTTGTCTTGTTCTAATAAGGTCCTATAAGACCATTCATGATTGTAATAAGGACTATTTCCAAAATGCTACATATTGTTATTTTCATGATTGTGAGCCTTTGTTAAGGCATGTAGGGACAATCATACTTTTCATGTTGTAAGCCTTGCAAAAGGCATGTCAAAGTGTTAGGAAGAGATGTCAAGTTTTGTCAAAGGTTTCCAAATGTTTTGAAGGCTTCATTAAGCCTAAAACAAGTCTCTAAAGTCCTAATTAGGACAGTTGTAACAATGGAAGTAGTTGTTGTCTTAAAACTGACAGGGCAGTTCGCTCATGGAAGAACAGTTATGCACCCTCCAATGAGCCAAACTACCTCTCTTTTCCATTGTATAAACTTGCTAAGACCTTGGACTTGGTAGAGAAGTCTTGGAGAAGCCTTGAAGAAGTCATTTTGAGGAGAAATAGTAATCAAAACTTAGAAATTCTGCATTTTCTGTATAATTCCACTGTTGCAGTCCGTACCCTGTGTCTATACAATGAAGTTGTGAAGGATTATGGTGATGGAATGAAACTAGAGTGAGTTAACATTAATTTGCCTCTAGTTTGGCATCTTGAAACAATTCTAGAGTAGAATAAGATTGATTTTTCATGAAAACTATTTTAAGAAACCCTTATCTAGGGTTTTGGTAAGAATTATGCATTTTTTGCCATTCCACTAATTTGATTCACTTTTGATCATTGGAATGGGTTGTAGTAGGTCTATTCTAGTATACTATGATGAGTTTTTTCAGGAGATCTGAGGAGAAGAAGTTTTCTTTGAGGAAACCTAACAAAACCATGTGTTACGTGATGTTTAAAGGCACATTGAAGGAACCATAGATGCATTTTTGGGAATAGCAGAGAGTGGGAGGGTAAAACACACAAAATCCCTTGTTTTGGCATGTGTTCTAGGTGCTCAAAACATTGATTGAGTTTTGTGTGTGAATTTAAGGGAAGTTGCTTCACAAATTAGGCCTAATTGGGCTCTAAGGCATCAGGAGGGGCTATAGGTTGAGGCAAATCATCCTAAAAACCACTACCGATAATGGGTATCTTTCAATTGTCTAAGATTTACATTTGAATGTCTGAGTCAAGAGTTATTAGGATTGTTCTCATTTTGAAGGGCTACAAGCCATTTCTTAAGTTTGTGAAGGAAGTGCTAACCAAAAGTTTGACCTACCTTTACCAATGAATGGCATGGGTCCCAATACATGTCTAAACACCTTTTCCATGAAGAAATTAGAGCCCCTAACTGTTGTTCCCACTTTTGTATGAAGAATCTCAAATTTAGGCTTTTGGGTGTAGTAAGAACCTTGTCTAGTTTGCTATCCTTCTCCTATCAAAGTGCCTCTACATCAATATCACACCACACCTCATCTTCATATGTGCCTATTCAAAAATTCACAATGCATTGCTAATCAACCAAGAGTTGGTGCCCTTTTTGTAACCATGACACCTTTTAAAGGGTAGAGTGAGCTATGCTTTTTAACCCCAACTTATCCACCATTTCAATTGAAACTAATTTATCAGTGCTGCCACTATCTATTATGACTTTGCAACATTTTCCACCTGATTTACATATGGTTCTAAATAAATTTTTCCTTTGGACAGATTCATCTTCTTTCTTGTTTGGCTTCAATAATGTCCTTTTCATCATAAGTACTTCTCATTTCTCAGGTTCATCTGGTTGACTAACAGACCCTATAGATTCATTATCCCCCTTTGCTATGTTTGCACTTGTTGCCCCTATTCTCCTTGATCCTTCCGATCTATGTTGTGGGCATTCATAAAATCTATGGCCTGACTATCCACAATTAAAACATGTGCCTTAAACGACTCTACTATGGCCTCTTCCATATCCATCTCTACCTCTCATGGGGTATGGTCTTGACCTTGTTTCATCCTTCTCATTTTGACTTTTTGATGGACTAGCCTCCTTACCATGGCTATAGTTTTTCTATTGTTGCACTTTCCCTTTGCTAAATCCACCTTTGCTTTTGTTTGTTCCTTGCTTTCTTGGCAATTTCTCTTCAGCCTTTAGAGCATATTGATATGCTTCTCCCACATTTTGTAGCCTTATCATGCTCAATTCATCTTGAATGTTCAACTTCAATCCATTAACATATCTTGCTACTTTTTCTTGGTCTAACTCATTATGACCAAATCTGATGGAAATCATATAAAACTCCTTTGTATAGGCCTTCACACTTAACTCCCTTTGTTTAAAATTCTACAATTTCTTGAGAACTTCAAGTTTATAATCACCAGGTAGAAACATAGCCTTCATCTTCCCTACCATTAGATCCCACTGAGTAATCTTATCTCTACCATATTTTATTCTCTCAATCTACACCTCTTTCCACCAGAGTGTTGCATGACCTTTCAATCTTGTTTGAGAAACCTTCACTCTTTTTGGGTCCTCTACTTCATCATACTCGAAGTATTCCTCCATCTCTGTTATCCAGTCAGTTAGTTCATATGGTTCTAAACTTCCTGAGAAGCTTGGTAACTCTACTCTTGTTCCTTTCCCAATATTAGAAATAGCTCTTATAAGCCTTCTTTCACCTGCAACCATATCTCCATCTGCATTCTCACCTTCTTGTCTAGCCATCTCTACTCCTCCTTCATCATCTTCACTATCACTTTCATCATGTTCTCTACCTCTTCTCATTCCACCTTCTATTACATTCATTCTTTCGTGCATTCCCTTTTGTTGGGAATTAAGGTGTCTCAACCTTGGTAATTCCTTGCATTATTTAAGATTGTATTTATTAATTCATTACCTATGTTGTAAATTAACTGTAAATTATATATTCTAATTTTGTGGGATGTGGCACGGTGATGTGTCATCCTACATGGATGATGACAACTTGTAATTTTGTCCTCACATGAGGAGATAGGCATCCCACTTTATGCTAGGATAATTTTGCCATATGTTGGCATCTTGGATGTTGTGTAAGGGAATGTTGACCGAAACGGTTATGACGGATTCCCATGACGAAGTTATGACATGTAAGAGTCAGAAATAGAAGCTTGTAAGACAAGTGAAGACATGTGCCATGAAGCATATTTGAAAAAGGCATATTTGGGTGCCCCAAGGTAGACTATGACATGTTGTAAGAGAATATGCTATTTATAGCCTATGTATGATAGATTCTCTTACAGCTGAAGTTGTAACTGCTATGACAGATTCTATGACAGTCGTAAGAGTCGTAAGAGCATCTGTCATAGCCCATTTTGGAAATATGCGACCTCTTTTGGATGGGAGCTATGGACAAGTGTCAGGAACATTCTACAATGTTGACCAAGTGTTCTTAGGCATTGGCTTTGGGCCATGAGGCCAAGTTGGACACCCATCTCAAGATAGAGCCAATTTTGCCTTGTATATTCTATATAATAGGTGCCTGGAGGAGGAGATGTAATATGTGATTGATAGGTACTATTATGCTACTGGATTGACTCCAGACATGAGTGTCCAAGACCATTGAAGCTTGCATTGCAAGTGTATTGTAAACATATTCAATTTTGATAATACATTGTGCAGGTTTCTGAGTGTGGGGTTTTTCACCCGATAAGGGTTTTCACCATGATATATCTTGTCTCTCTTCTTTTGTCTTCTCTCTAGTTCTATGTGTATTGCTATAATATCTCTGTTACATGTTTCATATTGCTGTTATTGTAAGGATTAATTTGAATTTGCATAGCTCTCCCCTCATTAGATTAGTGTAGGAAGCGATTTCCACACACCTAGCTTCCTTTCAGTTGGTATTAGAGCTTGATCACCTTTAGTCCTAGTTGTTGGGTAGGGGTTTTTTGAGCTGATCTTAAGTTGAGTGGGAGTCTGTGTAGAGTATTCTAAATCTTATTGCAGTAAGGAGATGGCAAGCACATCTAGAAGGATAGAGGTGGAGAAGTTCAATGGCACTAATTTCGAGCTGTGGAAGCTCAAGATGGAAGACATGCTTGTTGATCAAGACCTCTAGGAAACTATTAGTGGAACAAAACTAGTAGCAATGTCACAAGTTGATTGGGATCTTAAGGATCATAAAGCTAAGGGTCTCATAAGACTTAGTCTCACTGATTCTATTTTGTTAAATGTCCATGAGGAGGCTACTGTAAATGTGCTTTGGAAGAAGTTGGGAGATGTGTATCAAGCCAAATCCCTAGTTAATAAAAATTTTCTAAGAAAGAAGTTGTATTCTCTTCGAATGGAGGATGGAGGATTTGTTGCTAAATATAAGAATGCTTTCAACATGTTGGTTAAACAATTGACATCCATTGGTGTGAAGATGGAGGAGGAGGATCATTGTATGACCTTGCTTTGTTCTTTGACGGACTCATGGGATCACCTTGTCATGGCTATTGGAAGCACCACATCCACATTCAAAATGGATGAAGTGATTTTTTTGCTGTTGTCTGAAGAGATGCAGAGAAAGTCTTCTGAGGTAGCTAAAGAGGCTCTTGTAGTTCGTGGAAGACCCAAGGAGAAAGGGAAAAAGAAGGACAAGAAAGTTGAGAAGGGTAGATCCAAATCTTGTGGGAGATCCAAATCTCCTAGAAAGTCCAAGGCTCTCTGTTGGAATTGTGGTAAATCTAGGCATTTCTGAAAGGAATACAAAGAGGAAAAGAAAAAGAAGAAGAAGAACCTAGATTTAGATTCTGACAAGTCACAAGATGATGGTGATGCCTTTATCGCAGCCCTGGCAACCCATGCATATGATGATGTGTGGCTAATTGATTCTAGTGCATCATTGCACATGACCTCGCATCGAGACTGGTTCACTAAGTACGAGGAGTTCGATGGTGGAAAGGTGTACCTGGGTGATGACTCTCATTTGAAGATTGTTGATCATGGGAGAGTCTTTATCCGATTCCCTGATGGACAAGTGAAGGGGATCTCTGGGGTTATCCACATCCTTGGCTTAGCATGGAACCTGCTTTCTATAAGTATGTTGAATGATGCAGGTATACAGGTTGTCTTTTCAAAAGAAGGATGCAAGATGACTAGAGGAGCTATGGTGCTTGCTAAGGGTACTAGGAGAGGTACTCCGTTTTAGCTGGAGGCATGTATTTCAAAAGAAAGAGAGCAACAGTCACTTCATCCCCACCATCTGAACGAGTAGTGAAGAAATCTACTGTATCTAGTCCTGATGGTTGTAATCATGCCTTGAAAGTTAGGCTTCCTACTGAAAAGACAATGTTATGGCATAAGAGATTCGACCACATTAGTGAGAAGGGTTCGTGTACCCTAAAAAATAAGAACTTCATTGTGGGGTTAGATGATTGTAATCTTGAGTTCAACTTTTGCGAACATTGCATATATGGAAAACAAAACCGTGTTCAGTTTTATTCGAGTTCTCATAAGTCTTTTGGTGTGTTGGACCTTATTCATTCTGATGTATTTGGTCCTGTTAATGTTCCTTCATTATAAAAATCTATATATTTTTTGTCTTTTATAGATGACTACAGTAGAAGGACATGGATTTATTTTGTCATAAGCAAATCTGAAGTCTACAGTAAGTTTAAGGAGTTTAAGGCCTTTGTTAAAAATCAAACTGGTAAAAAGATTAAATGTTTGAGAACTGACAATGGTGGTGAGTTTTGTTCTACAAAATTTGATAAATATTGCAAGGAACTTGGGATTGAAAGACATAAGATAACTCCATACACCCCGCAGAAAAATGGAGTTGTAGAGAGGATGAATAGGACATTGATGGAGAAAGCTAGGAGTATGCTTAGTGGAGCTAGCCTAGAACAAAAGTTTTGGGCTGAAGTTGTTGCCTCTGCTTTCTATTTGGTAAATAGATCTCCTACATTAGCTCTTGTTGGTAAGACACCCATGGAGGTGTGGTATGGTAGAAAGCCTTCAGTAAAACATCTTCATCTTTTTGGTTGTGAGCCATATGCACATGTGCCTAGGGAGAAGTGGTCACAATTGGAGAACAAGGTTGTTAAGTGTATCTTCATTGGCTATGGTGTTGGTGTGAAAGGATACAAGATTTGGGATCCTATGGCTGAAAAAGTGTTGTATAGCAGAAGTGTCATCTTCAGAGAGCTTACACCTTCTTCCACTATTTTATAGCCAGAAGAAAAAGAAAAGAAAGAGGATGTTGTTTAGTTTATTGCTACCCCTGAGAAGAATGAACAAAAAGACAATGTTGGACCTGATGATGAGGGGAACTCTTGCAGCTCTGAAATCAAAGATGAAGAATCTAAACCTTAACCTCAACCCTTAAGGAGGTCTACTCGAATAAGGAAACAACCTGAAAGGTTTAGGTTTACATTGCTTGATTCTAGTTGTGCTTATACTTTGATTACTAACAGTGATGAACCTAAAACTATGGTAGAGGCTTTGGATATGAAAGATGCAGGTTCTTGGAAGGAGGTCATGGAGGATGAGATGGCTTCTTTGGAAAAGAATCAAACTTGGGACTTGGTACCTTTGCCTCCTGGATAGAAACCTATTGGATGCAAATGGGTGTTCAAGAAGAAATTTGGTGCAGATGGCAGTGTTGAGAAGTATAAGGCTAGATTGGTTGCGAAGGGGTATTCACAAGTGGAGGGTATAGATTATGGTGAGAACTTCTCTCCCATTGCAAAGTTGACATCCATTCAATTCCTGTTATCTCTTGTAGTAGCTTATGACTTAGAGGTAGAATAGATGGATGTGAAGACAACTTTCCTTCATGGTGATTTGGAGGAAGAAATCTATATGTCACAGCTAGAGCATTACATGGTGAAAGGTAAAGAAAATTTGGTTTGCAATTTAAAGAAGTCTTTGTATGGTTTGAAGCAATCTCCTAGGAGGTGGTACTTGAATTTTGATGCCTTTGTGTTGTTAATTAGATTTGTGAGATCAAAATCAGATCACTGTGTGTATTTTAAGTTTGATGGTGATCGTATTCTCATTGTTGCAATGTATGTTGATGATATGTTGCTCATTGGGAAGGGTAAGAATATGATTTCTAATTTTAAATCTCAGTTGTCAGCACAGTTTGAAATGAAAGATTTAGGGGCAGCTAGGTACATTCTAGGAATGGAAATCAGAACAGACAGAACTAATAGAAAACTTTGGTTAAGCCAGAGTAAGTATGTGAAGACCGTGTTGGATAGGTTCAACATGGCAGATTGTAGACCATTGTGTGTTCATGTTTCTTTGGGGACAAAGTTGTCTATTGAGGATTGTCCAAAATCTCCTAGTGAGGTGGACGACATGAGCAAAGTACCTTATGCTATTGTTGTTGGCAGTTTGATGTATGCTATGGTTTGGATAAGAATAGACATTGCCTAAGTAGTGGGAGTCATTAGTCTATTTATGGCTAATCCTGGATAGGTTCATTGGGATGCAGTTAAATGAATGTTTAGATATTTGAGGGGTACTTTTGAGTATTCCATATGCTATCATGGTAATGTTACAGGACCTCCGCATTCTATTGATATTCATGGATTTGTGGATTCAGATTGGGTAGGTGACATTGACAGCAAGAGATCCACCAGTGCTTATGTGTTTACACTGTTTGGTGGTGTTATTAATTGGTTGAGTAAGCGATAACTTGTGGTTGCTATGTCCACAATAGAAGATGAGTATATGGCAACAACTCATGCTTTTAAGGAAGCCATTTGGCTTAAGAGATTGTGTTCAGATATTGGTGTTGATGCAGGTCAGATTACGATCAATTGTGACAATCAGAGTGCGATTTGCCTTGCAAAGAATCCAACTTTTCATGCCAGAACAAAGCATATTGATCTTTAGTTTCACTTCGTACAAGACATGGTAGAGGATGGAAAGGTAAATTTAGAGAAGGTAGATACTTTGAAGAATGTTGCAGATGCATTGACGAAACTAGTGAGCACAGAGAAGTTCAGATGGTGTTCGGAGCCTATGGGCCTCTCGGCCTATAGCAGTTAAATCATGCTATTCTATTGGCTCTTACAAGGTGTTCGAGAAGTAGGAGAATGTTGGGAATTAAGGTGTCTCAACCTTGGTAATTCATTGCATTATTTATGATTGTATTTATTAATTCATTGCCTATGTTGTAAATTAATTGTCTATTCCATATTTTCATTTTGTGGGATGTGGCATGGTGATGTGTCATCCTACATGGAAGATGACAACTTGTAATTTTGTCCTCACATGAGGAGATAGCCATCCCACTTTGTGGTAGGAGGAGAATTTTTCCATGTGTCAGCATCTTAGATGTTGTGTAAGGGAATGTTGACCGAAACGGTTATGATGGATTCCTATGACGAAGTTATGACATGTAAGAGTCAAAAATATAAGCCTGTAAGATAGGTGAAGACATGTGTCATGAAGCATCTTTGAAAAAGGTATATTTGGGCACCCCAAGGTGGACTATGACATGTAAGAGAATATGCTATTTATAGCTTGTGTATGATAGATTCTCTTACAGCTATAAGTTGTAACTGCTATGACAGATTCTATGACGGTCGTAAGAGTCGTAAGAGCATTTGTCATAGCCTATTTTGGAAATAGGCAACCTCTTTGAGATGGGAGCCATGGACAAGTGTCAGGAACATTATACAAAGTTGACCAAGTGTCCTTAGGCATGGGTTTTGGACCATGAGGCCAAGTTGGACGCCCATCTTAAGATAGAGCAAATTTTGCCTTGTATATTCTATATAAACAGGTGCTTGGAGGAGGAGATGGGTATGTGCAGGATCATGATGGGCCAAACTATACCTCTAAGTGGCAATGAAAATACAGAAAATCAGACTTTATCAAGTTCATGTGAAATTTTGAATGGATTATCTATACAATTTGAAAAGATGTAAGAATGAAATTTGTAGAGAATTGAATCTAGTTTATAGGCTACTAATTTAAAAAAAAAAACTAAATTTACTTAGTGAAAATTGAATATTTCAATGAATAGCTATTAATTTTTTTAGAAAAAAATAAAAAGTGGGTGTCTGTCCAGCCAACCTAACTATGAGTAAAAATATATATATTTTTTTGAAACTTTCAAAATAAGTAGAGGACTCATGTCCGGATGTGATGCATATTTATTTAAAAAAGATTTCTAATAAAATAATTAGTTATGATTTTTTTACTGTGACTTTTTAAAAAATATAAAAGTAATTTTGTAGCCAACCTAACTCGATAAAAAAAATCAAAATTCAATTTTTTTTTAACCTATAGCTAGAAAAGCATAGAGTGTGATGCAGGTTTCGGATCTCAAAAAGGTGAAATGGTTTGAAAGTTATGGATGTTTTTCAATCAGTGTGTACATCAGGATTTCAGAGACACGGTATATAGAAAATTATTAATAATTATTTAATAAAATGATAACCAAATAAATCTTATATTTTTAGAAAGCTAACAATTTTTTGTGTAAACCCTTTTTGTTTTATCAATTTTGCATTAAAAAAAGTCATCAGCATGAAGGGTGAAGTTCGAAGAAGAGACTGAAACATTAAAACATGTTAGAATCCATAAAAAGTCAACAATCAAAATGGATATCTGTCTTGCTTTGTACCAAAGCAAGACGGATATCCATTTTGCTTCAGTAAAAGCAACTCAAAACGGATATCCGCTCTGAAAATGGATATCCGTTTCCTTGATCTATGAAAAATTTCGTACCATTGGTTTTGGATGAAGAGAAGCAACATATTTGAAACATCGAGGCAATAATACGAGAAGTTAAAGTTAGTTGGTCATTTATAGGTGTATCTATTGTTTCATATCACATTACACATAGAATTCTAATTAACAATCTAGTTTCCTCATTTGGGCGAACATTTTTTAATCCATTTCTAATGGAAATATTTAGTTAAAAATTGGTGGCTCCTTGTGAAAAGTATGGGCTCTTATCAAGCACGCATAACCAATAAGGTTTATATCCATTTTTCTTACATGGTTGTTGATCACATCTTATGAAACAGATGTTGCTTGGTGATAGTTCTAGGTTTAGTGAACAATATTCTCAAGCTTATTGCAATTTTTGCACTTGTGACCAAATTTGGTACCAAACCCTTTCACCTTTTAAGTTAATCCTGATAGTATCATCTCACTCCATGCAAATCAAACCAACATTAGGACCATGTGAATGAGATTAAGGATAGCCTTGAAATATGAATCTTTGTACTATTGACTATCCTTTTAGCACGACAATCCTTTAGGATCATTGTACCCAAGTGCAACAATCCTTCAATCTTCTTTTATTTATATTTATTTCCTCTTCATACACAAGATTCTCGTGCCTTGTAGTCATGACAATCCACAAATCACCTAACTGTCCTTAGTGAGACTATATCTTATTTTGATAGTGATAGTCATCGTCCACTCACAACTCTCCTCTTTAACATAGATACCCTTTGCACATGTTTTGACTTCATGATTTTCCTTTTGTATGTTGTGTTATGGTATGACAATACTATGGCCCCTTCTTCATCCTCTTGTATAATGAAATTGAAGGTCGACACTTACGATTAATCATCTTTATTACTTGGTGATAATGAATCCCTAAGCTCATTTTTTATTGTCTTGAAGCCAAATTTACCACTGTTGAGACAGTCAGAGTTGATTCTTGATCATGAATATTGTAAATTACTTCAAATATCCATGGACAATTTCAATTGTGTTTCTTAAGACACCCATGCCTTGACTATACCTTGATGTTGGTCATTATTGTGCTTGGATGGCACAATAGTTCATAGTTAGATTTTTGCCACTAAAGTTTTCCTTTGACAAATTTGTATTTGTAGTCCACCTTTTGATGATGTTCAAACAATATAAATACTTATTCTTAACATAAGCAATACATTTCTCACAAATACCAATGCATTCTACTCATAAGGTTCATGGCACAATGCCTAAAGGTATGATAGTCAGCAGTGTACTATTATGGCAGCCTATGGTTGGTTTGACAATCTATAATAGTGATAGCATTCATGCATAACAGTCCTTATCGTTATTGTCATAATATATTCTACATTTGAGGCGTTGTCTACAACATACAAAGTTTACCTTTCTCACCCATACCTTCAGTATATAAAGGACATTAACAGGAAATTTTTAATTTCCACTCAGTCAGTGCAATCTAGGAGAGGATAGATTGTCTAAAGTTGTGATCTATTTCCATTTACACTTGCCATAACTACAAATGCTTAGTGTTTATTCTCAACCCCGGTATATGAATAAAATGTGACCTATTGTTCTAATAGGCCTATAGGGACTAAGAGGTGATAAAGCCTTTAATTTTAAACATGACATGGTTTTGATAACTTCCCATATTGGTAAGGTCCTGGATGACAATCCTTTGATGCACCTAATTATAATAGGTGTTATGATAGTCCTTGGTATCTTTTCATTTCTTTCTTGAATGGCCTGCAAATAAGACATAAGACATATTAGATCCTTCATAAATAAGAAGTCTCATACATTACATTTAAACTTAAACTCCCTAAACATCCATCAATCCATCCATTAATATTAAAATGCCATGAATCTCCTATGATCAACCATTCTAATTCTTAGGATAGTCATATATTACAATTTTGCTTCTCTATACTAAAATAGCCCAAGGAATATCTAACCTTGAATTTGTATTTTAACAATCTAATGTCTTTATGAATAACATTGAGCCTTCTTTTGGGACAACATTTTTGCCTTTAGAAGCTCATTTGATGATAGCCTAAAATCAAATAATGGCTTATATCCAGAGCTTTATTAAGTTGATACCTAGGTGGATTAGTGTGTAAACATTGAAATTAGATGGTAATTCATAAGTTTATAGAATAATAAAATGAATCCCTAGTCTAGAATCTAAATGTACATAATAAAATGGATATCTGTTTTGTAGTAGCGATATGGACGTTGCAGAGTGTCCGTTGCAAAGAATTGGGCTTTTACAAAATGGATATCCATTTTGTAAAAGTAGAAAAAAGGCAAAAGGAATATTGTTGGGCCCGACTTCCACAACCAAAGACCCTCTGTTGTCGAAATACTCATGATTTCTGGCTATGACAGTGAAAGGAATATTTTTATGCACTTTTGGAGAAACAATTTTATTGTTACAATCATAAGGGTGATATTTTTGTTCCCCTAATGGGGAGCAATAGTTGTCGTAAAGCAAAAAGGAGGAAGAAAGTTATATTGGAGGAAATTGAAGCAATTAGGGAAAAAGATAGGGAAAGGAAGAGGATTGGAAGGGTGGGTTTGGTGGATACTCATCAAGGTGAATCTTCTTCTTTACCATCTAATGACATGCAAATTAAAGATGTTAATTTGGATTATAATGAAATGTTAGACAAGAATGAAATTCACCATGATATTGCAAATGAAAATATTGAAAAATGTTATGAAACACCTATTCATAATAGCAATACCATGGACAAAGAAGAAGAAGAAAAATGAAGACGTGCACTTGAAGAAAGTGGATATGAACATCATGATGTTGAAATTGCACTCCATAATCCATTTGTTGATAAAATTGATAAGGTTGATAACATGGATGAAACAAGAACAATCAATGTATCTCCAAATTTCATAAGAAGAGAGGACATTTGTCAAGAAGAGAATAACTGTGATGAAATTGGAAAACACCCATAAACCCCAAAATGGTTACTTGAAATTGATGAGAAAATAATGGAAAAACTTGAAGGCAAAAGGTCATCACGAATGGTTCGGTTGTGGGATGCAAAACTCTTCAATGAATACTTTGAGAAGAAAACATTAACCGAACAATGCCAACTATTTGTGCAATTATTAAAGATGTACAAAATGAGACCTTTACTAAAGAAATTAAAGATTCAATTAAACAAAGTGTCCGATCGGAATAAAATTATTGTAAGAAGCCTTTTCAATGCACTCAATTCTATTGGAAAGACTAGCAAGGAGAAAGATAAAAGAGCTACCCATAGAGTAATAACAACCTCAATAGTAAGCAAACAATTAAGAAATGCTTGATTAATGAGACAAACTTGTGTTGACTTAAGATTGAATCGTAAAACAATTTCAAAAGCACTCGCATTAAGATGAAGGTTAGATAGTCTTGTTGCCAATGATACTTGGGCTTTCAGTGGTAGGCTTCCACAAGTTGACAAGAAGCTAATTGATAGCACAAAGGAAGAAATTGAATGATTTTGGCACACTAACTCTATGGTATCACCGAATGCAAAAGATGTTATAAAGTTAAGAATTGGTGATAAAGAACACACACCACATCCTAAACATTACTTGGAATGTAGCCAAACAACATTGTACAAACAATATTGTGAAACTCACCCAGTTATGACAATATCACAAAGAGCATTTGAATCTTTTAAGCCATTTTATTGTGTTCCTCTTGAAGTTCGTAATACATGTTGTTGCAAATACCATGTAGAATTTTCTATGTACCATGAATTATTATGCAATATTCGTTCTACTTTTCACACTAACGAAATGTTATAGGAGTGTGGTGCAATTCAACTACCAAAGTCATCTAGGGACTTATTGGATTTATTTCGATGTATTAGAGATGATGGTTGGATGTTCTACAAGAATGATTGTTTAAATAAAAAGTGTTTACAATGTGGCGGGTTATCAAAGTTTGTATCATGTTTTCATGAGGGCAATGAGCATGATTTTGGAAAGAGAATGGTTGAGAAAAAGAGATATGAGACAGTGAAATACAATTTGAAAAGTGGAGGTGAAGGTTCTAGATGTGAGTTGATTGTAAGAGAGGTAACTATTGTTGATTTTATTGACAATTTTAAGAATAATCTTTTCTACAAGTATGTCAGACATAGCCACAGGTCTCGATGGTTAGATCAATAGTTCAGGATGTGTAAAGACTCTTTCCCGATTGGAACTATTGTCTTTGTAGTTGATTTTGCAGAAAACTATACATTGCAACCCCAAAATGAAGTTCAATCCCAGTACTACAATTCTATTCAGATTGCTATTTTTGTTCACATCACATATAGACATGCCCCCAAGAGTACAGAAGAGAACAGGAAGATTGTTAGAGAATACCATTTTTACATGAGTGATGATCGATCTCATTCAACAGATTTTGTGCAATATTGTTTTCAACAATTTTATGGGTTCTTGCAAGAAAAAGATATTAGAATAGATCAACATCTCATTTGGTCAGATAATTGCACTGGTCAATTCAAGAATGCTCGTAATTTCTATTGGTTGAGAAAAATGCATGTAGAGAAGGGTATACCTCATATTTGAAATTGTTTTGAAGCCGGGCATGGAAAAGGTGAACATGATGGAGTAGGTGCATGCATGAAGAGAGCTATTTTTAAAGAACAACTAAAGATTAGAGGTGGTGCTACATTCAGTGATGCAGATTCCATTGTTAAGTGGTGTAACTATGCATTGTCACGAGGAGTGGCTCTTGATTCTAAAGTGCATAGGTTCTTTTGGTTGGTTGATGATGGGATAGTGATAGAGAAATTGGAATGTCAGAGAATTAGTGAATCATCAAAGATGCATTCATTTCAAAGCTCAGATGCGAGTACATGGACTATTTGGACACAAGAATTAGCTTGTTTTTGTCAGAGTTGTATTAAATGTGATTGGAACAATTGTGAGTCAAGTGAGTGGGTAGATGCATGGATTCCACAATATTTAATCCCTTTATATGAAGGTCAATCACCTTCCATCAATGACATGGAGAGCTCATTTGACTATGAACATCTTTCAGACCTTTTACAGCCAAGTCATGTTTATGCAGTTGTTGCACCACATGGAAATGAAGAGAGGTCAGACTATTGGTTGGCACGATGTGTACAGGGAAACAATAGCTAACACAACCTATGACAGATGATGATGGGTTCACATATCCTATAGGATCAGTTGCTATTGCTGGGACTTGGTTACGGACATATATGATTAAAAAGAATGGCATCCCGGCCTTTGAAGACTTTGAGAAGCATAAAACCATATTGATGTATTCTCACCTAGTTGTAGCAACAAATGTCAAGTTACTAAAGCATCATGGAAAATGAAAATCAAAAGAACTATAGACAATTAGTAATGCTAATCATGAAGCAATATTGGATACTTTGAAGGTAAGAGATGACCCCTCAGGTATGCTTGACTAGCATTTAAACTTCCAGATGGACAGGTATGACATTTTTTATCTTAACTTGTTCTTGTTTTTTTCTATTTTTTAGAATTGCTTTATTAAAAATCTTGTTACTTTAACTATAATGCATGCTTTTGACTATACAAGACTGCGAATAAAGTTATTTTACATGGCATCGTAGATTATTTTGCATGGCATCGTAAATTATTTTGTATGGCATCGTAGGTTATTTTGACTATACTCGAGGTATGATTTTTAGTTCTCATTTGTATTTCTTAATATTGCACATTTGTACCTTTTTCTACATAAGACATTCCATGAGATGACATGTATTTGATGTCTTTTGCCGAATAGTTCATGTGCCTTGTCTATGCTTTCACGTATTACATACATGTGTCACATGGCAATTGCAACTACAACATCTGACAAAATTCTCATTTCTTTGAGGTATTCCACCAAACAGTTCATGTGCCTTGCCTATGCTTCCTTACTTTGCATTCTTATAAAAGTCCTATAACAGTTATAATTAATCTTCATACTAATCTTGATAGTAATCTTGCCATCATTGTATTCCATGAGATGACAGTCCTATAACAGTCCTATACATGTCTACTAGGATAATTTTAACTATAACAGTCCTAAAATAGTACTATAATAGTCCTATAATAAGCATAGCATTTAATGTACATATTTATGATATTCATGTTTACTTTTAAATCTATTTGTTCATGCTTCTCATAGGACGTCACCTCCCCTACCCATCCAGCTCTACAGAAGAAGAGAGACAACAAATGATCAAGAGGGATCACCAATTAGTGGTAAGTGATTGATTACTTATGTCATGTTATATATTTTGAATATTAAATTCTATATTAATGTGCATGTTGTTTGATTATATTAATAGGTGGAAATTCAAAAATCTCTATCGAGAAGGTTTAGTCGATGAGCGATAGAGGATGAGTCATTGACTGGTTCACCATCTTCATGGCCTAGCAAGAGCCATAGATTATTTGATAGCAATCCATAGGAGATTTGATTTTGGGACATTTTGTTACATATGGGTATTTGGCTTTGTAAACATACTTTTGTATGTTATCAATGTATATCATTGTATATACCCATATGGTTTTGTTTGTACATGCCTATATGGCTTGATATATACACTATACATTATTTTCATAACATTATGTGCATATATGTATATATCAGATCCTAATTTGGCACAATTAGGGAGAATGCTTGCACAAGTTATGGAATTTGGTTTTAAACATTCCAATTGTATTTGCTTCAAAGTTTCTAAAGCCTTTTCAAAAAATCCACTTTGTGCATATCTTGCAATCATTGCATTCCATGAGATAGCATCTCTTTGAGGTGTCATGCCAAACTATTCACATGCCTTGTCTATGCTTCCACACTTTGGATTTACACCCACCAATTGCATTTTCTTAACATTTCCTTTCAATCCTTATCAAAAATTCTGTTTTGTGCACATATTGCAATCATTGCATTCCTTCATTTACAACACATGATTAAATAAGAAGATGCATATTTACAACACTTAAGACCTTCATGAAATGATACATTGGTTTCTTGATATTCAATCATGCATTGGAGATCTTCAAAGTGTTAAATATGTTTGAAGTGATGAAGAAACTTGTTATTTTGATGTATTTCAACTCCAAACTTCCGCCTAGAAATGAAGGCGCTAATCCTTGATCAAACTAACCTAAAAGTGCACCTTGGTACTTAGGGCACTAGATTATGATTGATCAACCTAAAATGTGCGCCTAAGGCTAGATAGTGAATTGGAAGGATAAAATGCATCATCAAAGGAGTTTATAGTTATTGAAGGCATCAAATGATGACTTGGGCGCACATCTACCTCTCTACACCATATGTGACTAGTGCCAATTATTGGCTAAACAACTTAGAATGAGTGCCTTACTATTTGAGGTGCTAGTTCATGCTTCTAGAACACCAAAAGTATGCCTCGATGTTGAGGCGCTAGCTCTTGCTCAAGCAACCTTGAAAGTGCGCTTTCACAAGGAGGTTAAAATGTATTATCAAAGGATTAAGTTGAATCAAGGAATCATCATTGAAGACAAGTAAAACATGATTGTGAATGAGGCAAACTTTTCATCATATCTAACCTCACAATTGTGCCTTCCATTGGAAGCTCATATTGTGCCTAAAGGAATGGTACTGAGATATCATCCATGTCAATGATTGAGAATGTGTCAACAGGAACAATATTTTTTGTTTTGCTCATCATGGGGCCAAACGGACTACACCAACACATCAAGGTGGGCGGGTAAATGCCAAGGGAGGTTTCGTTTTGTGTGCCAAGTGTCCCAGTCATTTCGGGCAAGAGGCTACCGGCAAAGTCCCTTAAGATCCCTAAGACCAAAAAATTACCAAAATTTGACGGAGCAGTTCTCAGAATTCGTGATAGTTGGGATTGTTCTTTTTGGACCTACAGGTGTATGTGGCATCTTTCCACAATAACCTCTCTCATTTTTGGTCAACTCTATTTTGTTTGACCGTGCCAAAATTAAACACATTGTTGCAAAATGCTTCAATTTGATGTAGTGGAAAGGTGCTAGGTGTGACATTTTTCATTCCATACATTGTGGGGTAGAACGGACTGCACCAACACATCAGGGTGGGTGATTAAATGCTAGTGGAGGTCTCATTTTGTCTGCCAAGTGTCCCAGTCATTCCGAGCAAGAGGCTACCGATAAAGTCCCTTAATATCCCTGAGACCAAAAAACTGCCAAACTTTGATGGGGTAGTTCTCAGAATTTGTGATAGTTGGGAATGTTCTGTTTGGACCTACAGGTGCATGTGGCATCCATCCACAATAACCTCTCTCATTTTTGGTCAACTCCATTCCATTTGACCGTGCTGAAATTAAACACATTGTTGCAAAATGCTTCAATTTGATGCAATGGAAAGGTGCTAGGTGTGACATTTTTCATTCCATAGCTCATGGGGTCAAACAGACTGTGCTAATGTGTCAGGGTGGGTGGCTAAATGCTAGTGGAGGTCTCATTTTGTGCGCCAAGCATCCCAGTCATTCCGAGCAAGAGGCTACCGACAAAGTCCCTTAAGATCCCTGAGACCAAAAAACTACCAAACTTTGACGGAGTAGTTCTCAGAATTCATGATAGATGGGAATGTTTTGTTTGGACCTACAGGTGTATGTGGCATCCGTCCACAATAACCTCTCTCATTTTTTGTCAACTCCATTCCATTTGACCATGCCGAAATCAACCGCATTGTTACAAAATGCTTCAATTTGATGCAGTGGAAAGGTGCTAGGTATGACATTTTTCATTCCATAGCTTGTGGGGTCAAATGGACTGTGCCAACATGTCAGGGTGGATGGGTAAATGCCATTGGAGGTTTCGTTTCGTGCGCCAAGCGTCCCAGTCGTTCTGAGCTGTAAGCTACCGATAAAGTTAAAAGTTGCTAGGATTGAAATTTTGCATTCCACAGGTCCTAGGGCCGAACGGTTTGCACCAACACATCAGGGTGGGTGAGTAAATGCTATGGGAGGTCTCGTTTTGTGTGCAAAGCATCCCAATCCTTCCGAGCTGTAATCTACCGACAAAGTGACTTACTCGCCGGTAGCTTACAGCTCGGAAGGACTAGGATGCTTTGCACACAAAACGAGACCTCCCCTAGTATTTACTCTCCCACCCCGACGTGTTGGCACAAACCATTCGGCCCCAGGACCTGTGGAATGTAAAATTTCAATCCTAGCAACTTTTGACTTTACCAGTAGCTTACAGTTCGGAAGGACTGGGATGCTTTGTACACAAAACAAGACCTCCCCTAGCATTTACTCACCCACCCTGATGTGTTGGCACAAACGGTTTGGCCCCAGGACTTGTGGAATGTAAAATTTCAATTCAAGCAACTTTTGACTTTATCGGTAGCTTACAGCTTGGAACGACTGGGACGCTTGGTGCATGAAAGGAAACCTCCAATGGAATTTACCCATCCACCCTGATGCTTTGGCATAGTCCATTCAACCCCACAAGCTATGGAATGAAAAATGTCACACCTAGCACCTTTCCACTCCATCAAATTGAAGCATTTTGCAACAATGCGTTTGATTTTGGCACAGTCAAATGGAATCGAGTTGACCAACAATGAGAGAGGTTATTGTGGATGGATGCCATGTGCACCTGTAGGTCCAAATAGAACATTCTCAACTATCACAAATTCTAAGAACTACTTTGTCAAAGTTTGGTAGTTTTTTGGTCTTAGGGATCTTAAGGGACTTTGCCAATAGCCTCTTGCCCAACATGACTAGGATGCTTGGCACACAAAACGAGACCTCCACTAGCATTTACCCACCCACCCTGATGTGTTGGTGTAGTCTGTTTGACCACAAGAGCTATGGAATGAAAAATGTCACACCTAGCACCTTTCCACTGCATCGAATTGAAGCATTTTGCAACAATGCGTTTGATCTTGGCACGGTCAAACAGAATGGAGTTGACCAAAAATGAGAGAGGTTATTGTGGACGGACTCCACTTGCACCTGTAGGTCCAAACACAACATTCCCAGCTATCACAAATTCCAAGAACTGCTCCATGAAAGTTTGGTAATTTTTTGGTCTTAGGGATCTTAAGGGACTTTGCCGGTAGCCTCTTGCCCAAAATGACTGGGACGCTTGGCACACAAAATGAGACCTCCACTAATATTTACCCGCCGACCCCAATGCATTAGTGTAGTCCGTTTGACCTGACGAGCTATGGAATGAAAAATGTCACACCTAGCACCTTTGCACTGCATCAAATTGAAGCATTTTGCAATAGTGCGTTTAATTTCGGCACGGTCAAACAGAATAGAGTTGACCAAAAATGAGAGAGGTTATTATGGATGGATGCCACATGTAGCTGTAGGTCCAAACAGAACATTCCCAATTGTCACAAATTTTGAGAACTGCTCCATCAAAGTTTGGTAGTTTTTTGGTCTCAGGGATCTTAAGGGACTTTGCCGGTAGCCTCTTGTCCGGAATGACTAGGATGCTTGGCACACAAAATGAGACCTCCACTAGAATTTACCCACCCACCCCGATGCATTGGCACAGTCCGTTCAACCCCATGAGCTATGAGATGAAAAATGTCACACCTAGCACCTTTCCACTGCATTAAATTGAAGCATTGTGTAACAATGTGTTTAATTTCGGCATAGTCAAACAGAATGGAGTTGAAAAAAATGAGAGAGGTTATTGTGGATGGATGCCATGTACACCTATAGGTCCAAACAAAACATTCCCATCTGTCATTAATTCTGAGAACTGCTCCATCAATGTTTGGCAGTTTTTTGGTCTCAGGGATCTTAAGGGACTTTGTCGGTAGCCTCTTGCTTAGAATGACTCAGACGATTGGTGCACAAAACAAGACCTCCACTAGCATTTACCCGCCCACCCCAACACGTTGGCATGGTCCGTTCGACCTCACGAGCTATGGAATGAAAAATGTCACACCTAGCACCTTTCGACTGCATCAAATTGAAGCATTTTGTAACAATGCATTTAATTTCGGCACGGTCAAACGGAATGGAGTTGACCAAAAATGAGAGAGGTTATTGTGGACGAATGTCACATACACCTGTAGGTCTAAACAGAACATTCCCAACTTTCACGAATTCCAAGAACTGCTCCATCAAAGTTTGGTATTTTTTGGTCTCAGGGATCTTAAGGGACTTTGCTGGTAGCCTCTTTCTTGGAATGACTGGGATGCTTGATGCACAAAATGAGACCTCCACTAGCATTTACCCACCCACCCTGACGTATTGGCATAGTCTGTTCAACCGCATGAGCTATGGAATGAAAAATGTCAGACCTAGCACCTTTCCACTACATTAAATTGAAGCATTTTGCAACAATGCATTTGATTTCAGCATGGTGAAACGAAATGGAGTTGACCAAAAATGAAAGAGGTTATTGTGGAAGGATGCCACAAGAACCTATAGGTCCAAATAGAACATTCCCATCTGTCACAAATTCCAAGAATTGCAATGTCAAAGTTTGGCAATTTTTTGGTCTCAGGGATCTTAAGGGACTTTGCCGTTAGCCTCTTGCCCGAAATGACTAGGATGGTTGGCACACAAAACGAGACCTCCCCTAGTATTTACCCACCCACCCCGATGTGTTGGCGTAGTCCATTCGGCCCCACGATGAGCTAAATAAAAAATATGGCACCTGGCAAGGTTTTTGCTCTTAGGATCTTAAGTGACTTTGCTCTTACAGAATAATGTTTCGGCAAAGACCCTAGTTTTCATAAGAGGAGACATGTGATTTTAAGAGGTTTTTGGGAATGTGACTTTAGCCTTCCACTCCTTATCTAATGACGAGTTTATTCTCAGAGTTTGATGGCTTTTATGAGCATATACACGATGTTGTTTTAGGATAGTCATAAAGGGCAATTTTTGGACAGCCATGTGTATCTTTTTAACAATCATGGACTGTGACAGTCCCAAAACTCATATAAATCATCCATTTTAGTGTTTTAAAACCTTATAAATCCATTAGATCATTTATACAAACCCTAATGCAACTTATAAACCATCTTTGCATAGTAATTTCATGAATGACTGTCTTGTAGGATTTACATACATACATACATACATACATATATATATGATCTCGTAGCCATCTAGGTTTCATACACAAATTGCAATAGTTTTAGAGCCAACCTCCTATCAACAAGAGTTGAATAATAGTAAATAGAGAGCTTCTCGGCCATAAATGGGATTTGTATACATACACTCACCCAACTGAAATAGTATCCTTATTAGCCTTATTGGCACCTCCCCCCAAGATGTAAGTTTTTTATGTTTATAATGTGCCCCTAGTGTCCTTGACATAGAGTTTCTTGACATTAATTTCATTCAAACATGTCTTCAATTCATCTTCAAAATGTTTTCAATACATCTCCAATGCCTTTTCCACGAAGGTTTATGCATATTTATACATGATTTGAGGGAAACCAATAGTCTCCAACTGACTCTTGCATACTTGACTGTTCATCTTCCATACTTTTGCATTTTTTTTACATTTTTCATATGACAACTTTGACATATTTACAAAATTTGACAAGATGAAGACTAAATACATGATGAAATGGTTTATCATGACCTTATTAGATTTCAAGCTACTATGCTTGATTAGGGCATATATAAGGAATTTTTTCATATTGATTCTATTGATTCTATTGATCTAAAACCATTCTCTTGATCTAAAACCATTCTCAATGCTAAACATATCATCAATGGACTAAAGAACTATCATCATAATGTATGGCATCATGGGAAGTATCTTGACTTGCACATAAGGAATTTAAATTATATTGTATATCAAGGTGTATATACATTAAAATCTAGTCCATAATGGTAGACATATACAAAAATTTGGCAAATATGCCAACTCAAAATATTTTTTACAAAATGTGGCATATGCCATTTCTCAAAATCTATATACAATCTACATGCCAAATAGCTACATCAAATACTACAAGTCCACTTGATCCTCAATCTGTGATGGATCCTCAATCTGTGATGGATCCTAAAAAAGTGTCCTCTTTGTACCAAAATCTCTAGTAATTGATGGAGGTGAAGTTTCCTGCATTAACAAGTCAAAACACAAATTTGATTAATCTCTTCAATGGTAAATAAAAATAAGTTAAAGTTAGTAAATAGATTCTTATCTACTATAATTAAGAACTTTCATTTATTAACATACATCTAAATCACTACAATGAACTATAAGACCGCTAGATAAACTATCAATTATTTAGAAAAATTCAATTCAATTACCTCGACTCTATGTTGTTGTTCGAACAATCGTTCTGCAAATGATTTTCTCTTAAGACAATTAGGTGTCCTAGTGAAGCATGATGGCAAAGGTGGCACATCACTCACATTCTCAAGAGACTACATAAAAAGCAAAGTAACATTAAAATAAATTAATATATAATTATTAAACAAAATAGGAAATGCATACTTTTAAAATTGGAAATGCACTACACAAAAACTTATCTACTAGAAAACAAGCACATACCACCATCGAGGCCTCCTACATCAATTAAGAAGGACAAGAATGTAAGACTCTAAATGACTATAATCAAATATTTAAGTTTTCTAAATTATCAATTAAAGTACAATTCAATCAAATTACCTCCACCCTTTGTTGCCGTTGAGAAAGCCATTTTGCAAATGATAGTCCCTTGGGTCGATCAAGAGTTCGAGAAAAGACTATTGGCAAAGATGCCACATCATTCACATTTTTGATTGACTATAAAATAAAATTAACATCAAGATATAAATTAATATATAATTACTCACAAAGAAATAAATGCATAAAAAAAGTTGATGTGTACAACAAATTATACCGGCAAGTCCAAGCCAAATTGGATGGCAGACAAGGTTCCATGATGAACTTCTATCAACTCCTCCTCTGTCATCAACTGTTATCCCACTTAGATACATTAGTACTAATAAAGTTGTTTATATATTCAAATGGAATAGACCATAAAATTTAACTTTAAATTTTACCTGCATAAAAGATTGCTCATGCATTTCTCCTTCTCTATTGTTTACTGATCTCGTAGCTTCTACTCTTGTCCCTGACCCCTCAGCTTGAGTTCTAGACCCCATTGCCTCATCTCGTGAATGGAGATCATACTCTGATGTGTTCAACGGTGGCTCACTACTCTCCATAATAGGACCTAAGCATAAATGATTGCAAGAAATGCAATGATGGGGCACACATACATGTCTGGATGACGACGGTCTAGTAGTACTAGGTAATCCAATATCATCACCTTCATCATGTGCTTGTGCAAACTGAGATGTCTATATAATCAAATGCTCAGTCAAAGAGTGTATGGCACTAAGGCCCTATTGTGTTGCATTTGTAACAATGTTTGGGTGCTGCATTGGGGGTGGAGAAAGGATAGCAGGAGGGGGAATATAGGGACCTTGTACTTATCTAATTGCCCCAGGTCTATCTTGAGGCATTCCCTTGCCCACTCCTTGAAACTCTCTAAAATCAAAATGATTAACATGTTGACCCATGATGAACTCTGCATAGAGTTTACGAAGGAAATACAAAGGCACATCTAAATTGTTGTTGGGTGGTTTATCAAAAACCATCAACCAACGATCCCAAAAGTTTTGACTAATGCCCTCATGAATACACCATTTGATTGAAAACTTGGGCTTACGGACATCAACATGCAATCTGGTTTTAGGATTGACAAAGTGTTGGGCTAACATAGTTTTTGTAATCTCAAAATCTTTGACTTCATCATATGACAAATCGTTAGCATATTTAGCCTTCTTGGCTTCTCGCCATTGCCTAAATGATTCATGTTGGGTTGACAAGGTTTGAACATGATTAATGATTCCCTCTAAATTTGATTTCATTATAGACAATCGAGGGTGGTGGCGATACATTTCTATGATCCTACTTATATGATCAATATTTCTTTGAATATTCTCTTCTATTGTTGGAGGGGGAGGGTTTGGTGGTGGAGGGTTTGGGTTTTCATTTTGTGCATCCATTTTACCTAATTAAATTATAAAACATACCCACTTAGCATAAAAACCAAAAAAATTGCTTGAATATACAAAACAAATAAAAACAATGCAAGAAATCTTACCTCTTTGGATCAAATATCCGTTCCTCAGCTTTGATATCCATTCTTCGAAGATGAGACTGCGTTTTGCAAGCCGCAGGTTTGCAAAAATGCAGTCTTTTTCGCTTTTTATGTTCTCCAAAATGGATATCTGTTTTGGAAACAGATATCCATTTTCTTTTTCTCTATTGTTTTCATTATTTTTTATTTTATTATTTTAGCATTTTTAGCATTTTAGTATTTAGGCATTTTAGCTATAAAATATAATCCAAATTTTAGAAAGACTGTATCATATGAAAGGAGAGATTTTGGACAAACTATCAAAATTTATATAGGATTATGATGATATATATATTTGATTTTTAGATGATTTACTTATACTAAGGTATCTCATAGTATTTTAAAGGCACTTTTGAATAGATAATTGGCATAAAAAACTTGTAAAAGCAAGTAGTTTTGGCCTGTAAATTCTAACAAATCATTTCAGTTTAACTTACATATTAGATGATATTTGTGTCAACAATTGAGATCAAACTTGTGACACTCAGGATTGACCTCTCATTTTTCTATACCTATTCAAATTCCAAGACAATCATTGGATTGATGTCATTTATATTTCTAAATGTGACAAATCAACTTAGCACATCCTCAACATCATAGGATTGATGTTGATAGAGAGAACAAGATAGAGAGAGGGATATATCTATAGAGAGGTAGATGCGGGTTAGGGGTTAGGGATTAGGGCCATTATTTAGGGTTTATGGATTTAGAGAGAGAGAGAGACTACTTTTGACATGCAACCGTAAACCCTAAATAATGCCCCTAAACTCTAAACCCAAGTAACCCTAAATAATTCCCCCAAATCCTAAACCATAAACCCTAAATAATTCCCCTAAGCCCTAAACCCTAAACCTAAGAAAGGGAGTCCTAGTTTTCTTGTTTCCATTTGCTTCGTCGATAAGGGAGAGGGAAAGATAGAGGGGAGAGATAGGATATATAGGAATGATAGGGGAATGATTGGGATGCATGATTAAACCTAACCCCTAACCCCTAACCCCTATTTCCTAACCCCTAAACCCTAAACTTGAGAAACCATAAACCCCTAAATCCTAAACACTAAACCCAAGAAACCCTAAACCTCTATCACTCTATCTCCCTATCTCACTATCTCCCCATCACTATCATTCCTCTACCTCTCAATCTCTCTCCCCATGCTTTAGCCATGTCCCTCACTCTATATCTCCCTATTGGTCCTCTCTCTCTAAACACTAAACCCTAAACCTCTAAACGTTAACCACTAAACCCTAAATGCGAGCAACCCTAAACCATATCTCCTATCTCTCCCTTATCTCCCTATCTCTATCGTCCTTCTACCTCTCAATCCTTCTCCCTATTTCTCTAGACATATCACTCACTCTCTATCTCCCTATCTCTCCCCTTTGTCACCTCTATCTCTCCCTATCTGTCTCCTCTCTCTTTTTATCTATCTATCTCCAAAACTGAGAAACCCTAAACCCAAGTACACCCTAAATCCAATCAACTCTAAACCTATATCTCCCTATCTCTCCCCTATCTCCCTATATCTATCATCCCTCTACCTCTCTTGATCTCTCTCCCTATGCCCCTGGCCATGCGCCTCACTCTTTATCTCCTTATCTCTCTCCTCCATCTCCTCTCTCTATCTCCCTATCATTCCTCTCTCTCTATAAACCCTAAACCTCTAAATCTAACCCCTAACCCCTAAACAATTTCAATCCTAAACCCTAAATAATGCCCCTAAACCCTAACCCTTGACCCCTAAACCTGAGAAACCCTAAACCCCTAAACCTTAAACCCCAAACCCCTAAACCCTAAACCCAAGTAACCCTAAACCACTATCTCCCTATCTCTCCCCTGTCTCCCTACCACCCTTGTCCCTCTACCTCTCAATCTCTCTCCCTATGTCTCTAGCCATGTCCCTCATTCTCTATCTCCCTATCTCTCCCCTCAGACTCCTCTATATCTCCCTATCATTCCTCTCTCTCTATAAACCCTAAATCCAAAACCCTAAACCTCTAAACCTAACCCCTAACCCCTAAACAATAAACCCTAAACCCTAAATTATAATGCCTCTAAACCCTAACCCTTAACCCCTAAACCTGAGAAACCCTAAACCCCAAACCCCTAAACCCTAAACCCAAGTAACCATAAACCACTATCTCCTTATCTCTCCCCTATCTCCCTATAACCTTTGTCCCTCTACCTCTCAATCTCTCTCCCTATGTCTCTTGCCATGTCCCTCACTATTTATATCCCTATCTCTCCCCTCAGACTCCTCTATATCTCCCTATTGGTCCTTTATCTCTCTCTAAACCCTAAATAATGCCCTTAAACCCAAGCAACCCTAAACCTCTATCTCCTTATCTCTATCATCCCTCTACCTCTCAATCTCTCTCTCTCTCTATGTCTTTGGACATGTCTCACTCTCTATCTCCTATCTCTCTCCTTTGTCTCCTCTATCTCTCCCAAACTCTATCAGTCCCCTCTCTCTATCTCTCTTTAAACTATAAACCCTAAACCCCTAAACCTGAGCAACCCTAAACCTCTAAACCCTAAATAATTCCCCTAACCAACCTCTAAACCACTTCTCTATATAGGTGCAACTAATACCACTTTTTCATTGTTTTCCACATTTAATTATATTCTTTTCCATTTTCCAAGTCCTACATGTGTCCAAGTTGTATTGTTTATCAATTTTTTAGTCTAATTGTTAGTCCCAGCTCTCATGGTTATTAAAATGTTAGTATATTATAGTTAGATTTATCCTTCAGTAACACTAATTTACACATTGTTGCACAAACTACCACACTAAAACATAACCTTACCTAATTAAGGTTAACCTTTTAAAAGGTTCTTTCATAAATGGCGAGCTTAACAGATCCAACTAGTTCAATGTTCTTATAGTCCATGCTTACCCTTCCAAGAGAGTTCATGCCATGTTAACTTTGTATTATGTCCTAACATATTACATGAAGGACATCATCAGCACAAGGAATAACAATATCATGAAGGATTAACGAAGGTGTAGCTTCACCACATAAAGTATCATTCATAATTTTATCACTAGAGGGTAAGGGTATATCATGTGTATCCTTCTCAAACCATGTATCATGAATCAAATCATATGAAGGATTGCGTAAAGCAATTTGGGGCATGAAATCCAAAATGCCCCAAAACACAACCCATGCTGCCCCACCATTCCTATCACCAAAATATTGGAACATAGTCTAGAAAAGTGATTATTTCACCTGATGAACAAAATTGAATATTTTATTATTGATTATTTGAGTAATTCATTAGTGATGATTCTTAGTGTTTAACAAATCCTTATGGATCAATGTGTAAAGAAGCTACCAATGTTAATTTGCCCTCTTCCTTCACTAGAAACGGTCTTTAAGGAGGTTCATATATTGATGGGAGATCCAAGATTTAAGAGGTGTATTTTCAAAAAGAGTAAAAAGCATTTTTCCTAAATTTTTTTAGAAAACAGATATCTGTTTTGAAAATGGATATCCGTTATGAAAATGGATATCCGTTTTCAAAATGGATATCAAAACAGATATTCGTTTCAAAGTCAAACTTTGCCAAGTCGTGAATTTGGCTAAGTAAAAACGTGATTTTTTTCCTATTGCCACTGTTTGACTCACGATGATCCTACACATACCCAGATGTAGTATGTGATTGATATGTACTGTTATGCTGCTAGATTGACTCCAGGCATGAGTGTTGAAGATCATTAAATCTTGCATTGCAAGTGTATTGTAAACATATTTAGTTTTGATAATACATTGTGCAGGTTTCTGAGTGGGGTTTTTCACCCGATAATGGTTTTCCCCATGATATATCTTGTCTTTCTTCTTCTGTCTTCTTTTTGTTTCTATGTGTATTGCTGTAATATCTCTGTTACATGTTTCATGTTGTTGTTATTGTAAGGATTAATTTGAATTTACATAGCTCTCCCCTCATTAGATTAGTGTAGGAAGTGGTTTCTGCACACCTAGCTTCCTTTCACCTTTAGGGTTTCCAACACCTCATCTATTCTTCCTCCTGCTTCTACAGCTGTAACTTCTTCCATCCTTCTCCTTAGTGGTATCCTACTTCTCTAACCCACCTTCTTTTCCTTTTCCTTCTTACTGCACTCTTCTAGCTACAATATCCCTTGTTGTAGGGACACACCCATAGTTCCATCTCATAGGGATTCTTCCAATCCCAATAGAAACTCACTATCCTTCTTCCTAGAGTTGTAGTTGGGCTCTGATACCATGCTGATGGCACCCACCCCCTTTTAGGTGCCTAAAAACCCACTAAAATGAGCAAAGATATGGAAAAGGAGGGGTTGTGTTGCTATAAGAAACCTCACACAACCTTTATAGAGGTCTACAGACATGTTTCAGGCTAGATAATCAGCTTTGGAGGCATAAAAGCAACTCTAGAGACACAAACTAAGTTGCTGCAAAAAATAGACTATTGCTGCGGGTAGCTGTAGCTATGGCTATAGGTGACTATTTGCGTAAAAGACTTGAAACTTGCAAATGAAAACCTAGAGTTTTAGAATAGAAAATTTATATAATATTTCTTATAACCACACACACAGGGATAATAGCTATGAAAAGGAGATTATATGAACTTTAAAGTTCAAGTTCTTACACACTTATATATGCATTTACATAAATATTTGTAGAATAAACTCCCTCTATCATTCCTCTTTCTTTCTTTTTGTCCTCTTGCTGTCTACTACAGGTCTTTCTGATTACTATAAAACATTCATATTCTATTGTCCTCTAATATTCCCTATTGTCCTCTTCTATTCTCTAGTTTTTGCTATTCTAGCCTCTTCTTCCTTTCCTCTTTCCTTTGTTTTTATGTTGTTGTATTCTTCTTCTCCAAATTGACTAAAATCTGGAAGCTTCTTGCCAAAAAATCTCCAAAAATCCTACCTAAAACTGTTGCAATGTTCAAAACCTGTCATAAATTCTCCATCTGCCTATTTTGAGTTCAAAAACTCCCGCCCAGTTTCCCCTTTTTATTTCTTTTGTTGTGTTGCTCATTTAATGAGCTCATGAGAGGTAGTTTGTTGCCCCAACTAAAATAAATTTTAAAATTTAAAATTTAAAACTCCTACTACTTCCTTCACATGGCATTAAGCAGAGGGAAAAAATTTAAACAAAAAATTAAAACAAAATGATGCCCCTGCATCATCAATGGTTGCAGTCACTTGGCAGATACATATAAGATTTTAACAAGATGGAACTTGAATTCATTCATGATGGGAAAAAGATTGTTTTGAGAGCACTCTCAAATGGAGGCCCTAGAGTTGTGTTAGCAAGGAGAATGGAAACATCGTTTAGACATGACAATGTTGCTTGGGCAACACAATGCTTTGTATCATCTAAATCTTTTTCAAGAGATCAAAAATATCATGTTGGTATATAGTTAGTGCTCGATAAGCATAGCATGGTGTTTGGAGAAATTCCTCCTAGTAGACCACTTGATCATGGATTTGAGCATGTCATTCAATTGGAGAAGGGTTCTAATCCCGGCATCACTACACCTTCTCGTCATCCATGACATTTTAAGGAGGAGATTGAAAAGATGATTAAGGAGTTGCTTTAGATGGGACACATTCATCCTAGCTCTAGTCCATTTGTATCTTCAATTGTGTTGGTGAAGAAGAAGGATGGGACAATGAGGATGTGCATTAATTACATAGCTCTGAATAAGAAGACAATCGAGAATAGATATCCCATTCCCAAGATCAATGAGTTGCTTGATGAGTTGCACGGCACTGTGTATTTCTCCAAGATTGTATTCATTCAAAGTATCATCAGATATGTGCTCATGAAGAGGTTATCCATAAGATAGCATTCAGATGCCACTATAGACACTTTGAGTTCTTGGTTTTGTCATTTGGTCTAACTAATGCACCTGCTACTTTTTAGTCATGCATGAATCACATCTTTCATGGGAAGTTGCATATGTTTGTGTTGGTGTTCTTTGATGACATTTTGATATACAATAAGACTTGGGAAGAACATTTGCAGCACATTGATGAAGTATTGGGTATCATGGAGGCTCATTCATTGTTTGCGAATACATCCAAGTGTGAATTTGGTATGACAAAGATTCTCTATCTGGGGCATGTGATTGGAGATGATGGAGTTAGAGTTCATTAGGAGAAGATACATTCAATTTTGGATTGGCCACCACCACAAAACATTTCAGATTTGAGAGGATTTCATCGGCTATGTTGCTACTACAGAAGATTTGTAAAAGGGTTTTCACAGTTAGCAACACCTCTTACAGATCTCACCAAGAAAGGAGCATTCAGTTGGTCAGATAAGGCTCAAATTGCTTTTAACAAATTTGAGGAGGTGATGAGTTCATGTCCAGTATTGGCATTGCTAGATTTCACACAACCTTTTGTCTTGGAGTGTAATGCATCAAGAATAGAAATTAATCTAGTGTTGGTGCAGAATAGATACTCCATTGCTTATGAGAGAAGAAAGTTGAGGGATGTGGAATGGTTCTATTCCACCTATGTAAGGAGATGCTCAGCATCATGCATGCATTGGCAAAGTTCAAGCAATATTTGGTGGGTAACTGATTTGTGGTCAAGACTGATCCCAATAGTCTGAGGCACTGCTTGTTGCAGACAAATTTGAATGAGAGGCAACAGAAATGGGTGAGTAAGATTCAGGCATATGATTTTGATATTGAATATGTGAAGGGAAAGAATAATGTTGTTGGTGATGCTCTATCCAGGAGGCCTACTCTTTGTTCATTGTTAGAAATTTCAGCGGATTAGAAGTCTCATCTTTTGGTTGAGTATTCCAAGAACACATTTGCTTGTGAGATCATGGATGGAAAGATTTAGGATGGTAGGTATGAGGTGATTGATGATGTGATTTACTACAAGGATAGGATCTACTTGGTTCCTAAATCAAAGTTGAAGGAGAAAATTTTGAGAGCTACTCATGATGATCCACTTCTAGGACATTTAGGTTTCTTCAAAACCTACAACAAGGTGAGAGATAGATTCTCATGGAAGGGTCTCAAGGATGATGTCATGCAACACATCAAAGAATTTTTGGTTTGTTAGCAAAACAAGCTTGAGCATACCTCTCCCACAAGACTCCTTCAACCATTTTCCATTCCAGAGCAAAGGTGGGAATGTATTTCAATGGATTTCATTACAGGTCTTCCAAAGGTCCAAGGTAAGGATTGCATATTTGTTGTGGTTAATAGATTAACTAATTATGCACATTTCTTTGCAATTCCATCAGAATATTCAGCACTCCAGGTTGCAAATTTATTTTTCAGAGAAGTGTTCAAACTGCATGGACTATTGAAGACCATTTTAAGTGATAGGGACAATAGGGTCCTTGACATATTTTGGCAAGAGTTGTTTTGAATGACAAGGAAAAAGTTGGAAATAAGCACGAGCTATCACCCTCAGACAAATGGACAGACTGAGATTGTGAACAAATGGGTTGAGGGATATCTTTGCAACTATGTTGTAGGGCAACAATATGCTTGGACCAAGTGGTTGCACTTGGGTGAGTATTGCTACAATACCACCTATCACATGTCAATCGACATGTCACCTTTCAGGGCCTTGTATAGCTATGATGCTCCATCACTATTAGATTTGGCCTTGGAAAATTATAGAGATCCTAGAGTGGAGGATTTCATGCAGGACAATCAGGACATCCCTAAGGCACTTAAGGATAATATGCAGTAGGCTCAGAATCAACATAATATGTATGTAGATAAGCATAGGATCGAGAGGACTTTTGAGGTTGGCAACTCGATCTTCTTGCATATTCAACCATACAGATAGTCAACATTGAAGAAGAGTGGTGCAGAGAAGTTGAAGCCAATATTCTATGGTCCCTACAAGATTCTAAGGAGAGTTGGTGAAGTGGCATATGAGCTTGAACTGCCAATAGAGAGAAAGATTCACAATATCTTTCATGTGTCATGCCTCAAGAAGGCATTGAGACAAAGAATTGTTTCTTCGCCTGATCTTCCATCTCTTGATGAAGAGGGCATTGTGGTGTTGGTTCCTGATAGCATATTGTAGACAAAGGAGCGACATCTGAGGAACACGATGATCAGAGAATATTTGGTGAAATGGAAAGACTTGTATTTGGAAGATGTGACATGGGAAGGAGAACAGATTTTGTAGCAATTGAATTTGATATTGCTTGAGGGAAAGCAATCTCAGGAAGGGAGGACTATCATGTCTCCATTTCCAAAGTGATCACCCAACTGAGAATGGAGTTAGCCTATCCTCATTCCGGTAGGCTAGTTTGTCAACTCAAGGGAATATTCTGGTGAAGGTCGCAGATGAATTAATGCACTTTCCATTAATTATTTTTTGGACTGAGAATCGAGCACTAATATTAATAAAAAAAATACTAGTTTTACATCAAGCGTTGGAGATGCCACACCAAAAAGCTACTTACACCAATCCAAAAACTGCTTTCTTCCTAGTATATAGAAAGTTTTAGACTTAAAAACTAAGTAAAATAATAGAAAGGATGTGATGAAGGGGGTAAATCATAAAACACACAACAACATCAATTGAACACAGAAAATAGAACTTTCTTTATTGATTTAGACAACTTATTAGATTACAGAAGCTCAAATACAATTGGAGGAATCAAGCCTCCACAGGTTGCAACACATTACAGCTTCCTATCACAAGACTTTGAAATCATCTGCCTTCTATAACCCCAAATCAGCTAGGGTTTCTATTTTCCCACCTATTCATAAATAGTCATAAATAGCACCTTTTGGTGGATTCTAGCTAAATTTTGCAGGGTTCCCAAAATAGTCATAAATAGCACCTTTTGGTGGCTTCTAGCTAAATTTTGAAATATGTAACTCCCTCCAAAAGTAGGTCAACTTCCGAGAAGCATAACTTTTGATCTGGGTGTCCGATTGATGAACCGTTTTAAGCGCTGAAAAGATCATGATGTGAACTATCACACTAAATATTTGTAAACATATTTCTATCAACTTTTTGGGATGTTATGGGATGTTTTAGTGCCTCATATCTCATTTCAAAAATTTTTAGGGTCTTTTCTGCAAACAAAAACTTTAATATCTTTCAGCTCACAAATGATCTTTACTTGATTCCTTTGCCAAAGGTCTTCTATTTCTTTTATGAAGATTTTTGTAAGTTTTCACTTCAATCTGTGCCCAAATGTAAACTTTCCTAAAATGGCAGGTAAACTTTCCAAAACTGGCAGTTTGCTATTTTTAGTAGTTTTGGAAAAACTAAAAGTCCTACACCTTTATTCAAGAGATTATGGAAACAAAAATACTAATTATGGAAAGAAATGAAAACAATTGTAGTGATTTTGAAGCAACATCTTTTTGGGTGATGCAAGATTGCCCTAACACCACTGGACCCTCCTGCATCAGACACCCAGGGTAATTTGAGAAGTGACCCTATCACGTCTCAGGTGTTTGTTTGAGGAAAACCAAAATAGTCAACCTCTGTCTTGGACAGCCAAGAAGAATCTTCAACAGGCCTTCCTTTCCATTTTACTAGATATTCTTCATATTGCCTATTCTGAGTACTTATTTCCACATGTCTATCCAAGATCTCTTCTATCTCCTCCGTTGAAGTAGATGCCAGAATACTCCACTGTTATTCTATTGGTCCATCCTCTATTTCACCTTCATGATATTCTGATAAATCAGCAATGTTGAAAACAAGGGAAATATTGATCCCACTCGGCAGCTTTACCTCATATGCATTTCCTAAATCATGTTTCTTTAGGATTATGCATGGTCCAAATTTCTTCATTTTCAACTTATTATAAGTTCCAATTGGGAACCTTTCTTTTCTCAAGTGAACCATGACTTCATCTCCTACCTGGAACTCCTTATATCTTCTCTTCTAATCTGCCTTAGTCTTGTATTAAATATTCATCTTATTAATTTGCTTTCTCACCTCTTCATGCAAATTCTTCAGATGTTCTACAAAGTCTTTGGCTTCAGCACTTGTCTTTTCTCCTTTGTCTTGCTTCCTTAACTCTGAATCATTTCTTAAGCTATTGCCATATACAATTTGGAATGGTGATTTACCAGTACTCCTATTGACAAAATTGTTGTAAGCAAATTCTGTCTGTGGTAAAATCAAATCCCATCCCTTGGGCTTTTCTCCTACTAAGCATCGTAGCAGGTTACCCAAGCTCCTATTCACCACTTCTATCTATCCATTAGTCTATGGATGGTGTGTAGAACTAAACTTCAAATCTATCTTCAACTTCTTCCACAATGTCCTCCAGAAATAACCAACAAACTTGGTATCTCAATCTAAAACTATGCTCTTTGGTAGACTATGCAATCTCACCACCTCCCTAAAAAATAACTCTACAATATGAACATCATCATTAGTCTTCTTGCAAGGAATAAAATGTGCCATCTTCGAGAATCTGTCCACCACCAAAAAAATAGAATCATGTCCTCTCTGTGTCCTTGGTAAACCAAGAACAAAATCCATACTAATATCATCCCATGGCTTCTCTAGTATAGGTAGTGGCTAATATAGACCTGTATCGTGACTTGCTCCTTTCGCCATTTGACATACTCTACAACTCTACACAAATTTTCTCACATCCTGCTACAACTGTGGCCAATAATAATTTTCACTGACAATAGCAGGAGTCTTGTCTCGACCAAAGTGCCCAGCCAATCCTCCACTATGCTTCTCCTTAATCAAGTTCTCTCTCATGGAAATCCTTGGAATGCACAATTGGATTCCTCTAAACAACATGCCATCTTGGATTATGAAATCCAACTATTTTATCCTGTCCAAAGTAACAGGTTCCAAACAAGCTTTCCAGGCCTCTGCAAAATCTAGATCTTCAGGATACAAACTGTTGAGCTCATCGAATCCAACAACCTCTATCTTCATTTCTATCAACAAATTTTGCCTTCTATTCAAGGCATCTGTAACTTTGTTGGACTTCCCACTCCTGTGCTTCAAAACAAAAGTATAGCTCTCCAAAAACTCAACCCATTTTAAGTGCCTCTAGTTCAACTTTCCTTGACTATTAAGATATTGCAAAGCCTGATGACCAATATATAAAACAAACTCATTTGGAAACAAATAATGTCTCCATTTCCCCAAAGCCTGAACTATTGCATAAATTTCCTGATCATAAACATAATACTTTTTCTTGGCATCATTAAGCTTCTCACTAAAATAGGCAATGGGCTTACCTTCTTGGCTAAAAACAATTCCTATAACACTGCCACTAGCATCACAATCTACCTAAAATACCTTATTGAAATCTAGAAGTGCCCAAACAGGTTGCTTTGTGAATTTTTGCTTCAATGTATCAAATATTTTGTTTTCTCCTTTAGTCCATCTAAACTCTTTCCTATCCCCTCTCATTGTCTCAATTAGGGGTGCACAAATGCTACTAAAATTTTTGATAAAATTTCTATAAAAACTTACCAAATCATGAAAAGATCTTACGCCAGAAGCACTCCTTGGCATAGGCCATTCAATGATAGCCCTCACATACTCTAGGTCCATCTTAAGACCTTCCTCTGAGACAACAAATCCTAGGTATAGAAACTCCTTTGCAAAACTACATTTCTTAAGATTAATCAACAACTTTTCCTCACTCAGCTTCTCTAAAACTCTTCTGATATGCATTAGATGCTCATCCCAAGTCTTACTGGAAATCAAAATATCATCCAAATAAGCAATAATAAAACTTCCCAAAAATTCTTTCAGTACCTTGTTCATGAGCCGCATGAATGTGCTTGGTGCATTGGTTAGCCCAAATGGCATGACTAACCACTCATACAAACCCTCCTTTGTCTTGAAGGCTATCTTCCATTTATCTCCATCTCTAATTTGGATCTGGTGATACCCACTCTTCAGATCAATCTTCGTGAAGTACATGGCTCCACTCAAACAATCAATTATGTCATCCATTCTAGGTAATGGAAATCTATACTTGATCATGATCTTATTGATGGCCCAACAATCTGTACACATTCTCCATTCTCCATCTTTCTTTGTTGCTAGTACTGTAGGTACCACACATGGACTTAGGCTTTCCCTTATCAGTCCCTTCCTTAACAGCTCTTGAACTTGTCTGTTCAACTCTTCACTCTCTGCAGGAGTCATTCTGTGGGCTGCCTTATTCAACAAACTAGCTCCTAGTATCAAACCATTTGATGACTTATCTTCCTCACTGGTGGTAAACCTTCTGGTACATTATCAGAGATATTGTCCTAAAATTCTCCCAACATATCTAAAACTTCTGCTAGTACATCTTCACATTTCTCTTGACTAATCTTAGAAATCAATGCAAAGCAATGACGCTCATGCTTCATACCCTCCAAAAGTTTTCTACCATCTACCAAGAAAATTTTGGCAGTACTACATACCTTTTCTTCCACCTCCTTTAACGGCTTCAACTTATGACAAACTCCATCCTTTGTTAGGGAGTATGTGTTTGCATGACCATCATGGACAACACTCGTATTATACGGCCACAACCTCCCTAATAGCATATGACATGCATCCATCAGTATGATGTCACACAACACCTCATCATGGTAGTCACCAATCATGAACTTCACTAAACACTGCTCATTGACCAAAGGTCTATGGTACTTCTACAACCATGCAATCCGATATGGATGTAGATGCTTTCTTCTTGTCAACTTCAACTTGTCAACCATCTCTTCTGAAACAATATTATCAGTGCTTCCACTGTCAATAATAATATCACAACACTTACCTTCACATTTGTACCTTGTGTAGAATAAACTCTTCCTCTGATTGGGTTCTTTCTCCTCATTCAACAAAGTTCTTCTGACAACTAGGGTTTCTCCCCTTTCAACATCTTCAGAGCGCTCAAATTGTGCATCTTCATAGACATGTGTAACTTGTGCATTACCTTTAGGTCTTCTATTTATCCTTCCTTGATGTTGTGGACACTTGTATGCTCGATGTCCTTCTTCTCCACATTGGAAACAGGTTCCTCTGAAACGTCCTCTTCCTCTTTGCTCACCATTGTTTTGGTGATGAAGGTGATAGGCATTATCCCCTCTCTGATTTCAACTGGTGCCAGCTTCTTCACTTTTCTTTTGATCTTCATAATGGCATCCATAGGGTCTTCCACCGATCCTTCCACCTTGACCTCTACCCCTTTTCTTGCTATTGAATCTTTTATTCAGCTTCTCTTCCACCTTCAAGGAAAATTGGTATGCATCTTCTATGGTGGTCATTCTGACCAGGCTTAGCTCCTCTTCAATACGCAGCCTCAACCCATTAATGTAATAGGCTACCTCCTCCTTGTTAGCCTCTGCATGGTCTGTGGTAATAGTAATCTTATAAAACTCTTCTATATACTCCTTAACAGACTTGTTACCTTGCTTTAGTCCTTGCAACTTCTTTAGCAACTCCATCTCATAGTCCATAGGAATGAACTACTTCTTCAATTTCTCCACCATCTGATCCCATCTAGTGATCTTTCCTTTTCCTCTTCTATTCCTCTCTAATTGGACCTCCTTCCACCAAATACTGGCATGGCCCTTCAACTTTGTTTTTGCAAACTTGACCTGATCTGGGTGCTCCACATCTTCATACTCGAAATACTCCTCCATGTCATTGATCTAATCAATAAGATATTTTGGATTCAAATCTCCAGAATATATAGAAACTTTGATCCTGGGTCTCTTTCCGATCTTTGAAATGGCCCTCAACAACCTAACTTCTGTAGGATTTCCTGCATCTTCTTGTTCTTCCTCAGATAGCTCTTCTTCAGCTTCATCTTCGCTTTCTTCTCTTGGTCTCGGGTCAAACCCTCTTCATAGCTCCTCTTGCAATGCATCGATTTGCCTTTGCAGGGCTCTAAAACCCTCTTCCATCAAAGCATTCCTCCCAATATGATTTTTTCATGGAGGCATCTTGATCTCCACAACAAACCCACAACCTCAGGTCCTGGTGCAAACTGCCTCACGGTCGGCGATCTGTCTACACACTCAGGAACCCTTGCTTTGATACCACTTGATGAAGGGGGTAAATCATAAAACACACAACAACAGAAATTACATACAGAAAATAGAACTTTATTTATTGATTTAGACAACTTATTACATTACAGAAGCTCAAATACAATTAGAGGAATCAACCCTTCATAGGCTGCAACACATTATAGCTTCTTATCACAATACTCTAGAATCATCTTCCTTCTGTAACCCCAAATCAACTAGGGTTTCTATTTTCCCAGCTATTCTTAACTCTATACTTTCCCCCTTAACTCTACTATTGCCCAGGGTTCCCAAAATAGTCATAAATAGTACCTTTTGGTAGCCATAGCTAAATTTTGAAATTTCTAACTCCCTCCAAAAGTAGGTCAACTTTCGGGAAGCATAACTTTTGATCTGGGTGTCCGATTGACGAACCGTTTTAAGCGTCAAAAATCTCACGATGTGACCTATCACACCAAAAATCCATAAATGGATTTTTGTCAACTTTTTAGGGATGTTATGGGATGTTTAGTGCCTCATATCTCATTTCATAAATTTTTAGGGGCTTTTCAGAAAACAAAAATTTTAATATCTTTTAGCTCACAAATGATCTTTGCTTGATTACTTTACCAAAGGTCTTATATTTCTGTTATGAACCTTTCTATAAGTGTTTGCTTCAATCCGTGCCCAAATGCAAACTTTTCTAAAATGGCAGGTAAACTTTCTAAAACTGGAAGCTTGCTATTTTTAGCAATTTTGGAAAAACTGAAAGTCCTACATCTTTATTCAGGAGATTATGGAAGTAGAAATACTAATTATGGAAAGAAATGAAAACAACTGTAATGATTTTGAAGCAACATATTTTTGGGTGATTGAAGATTGCCCTTACACCACTGGATGCTCCTGCATCAGGATGAAATATCATTATCTAATAAGATTCCTGCTTAGAATTATATTGCCTTGAACTAGTTTTAATTTCCATGTTCTAAGATCCTTGATCCTCCATCACTGGCAACAAAGGCATTAGGGAACTGGTCTGCATCATTTATCATATCAATTGGATCCATAACTAATTCTCTTTCTGGCCTATGTTTATCTATCACCTATGAATCTTCTACTACTTCCATGTACTAGTAATACCATCCTTAACTATCATTTAATTCAGTGTCATGCCTTGAATCTTCCTTTTCTACTCTTTTGAATTCCTATCTAGGGTCATTATACCATTCTCCCTCTTTGTCCCAAATGTGTATCCTATTGTCACTATGTTTGAAGGAGTCCATCCCGGGTATGGCCCCAATTTTAGGCAAAATTCTCAATTGGTCTGTGTTCAGACTGTAATTCTGCCCTAACATCTCTAGCTATTTGTGGAGGTCACTTTTATCTTTCTCTAACTCTCTTAGCTTACTGTAAAGGATTTGGAAATCTGTATATGAGTCGAAGAACTTTTCAACAAATTTCCTAGGCCTCTTTACACAAAAGTCTGTTTCTTTGATGTCTTCCTTGTAGCACATTGTAACTGTTTCAATCATTTCTTTGAACCTGCTAAGAGAAATCTCCATTGTTACCATGACCTATTCAAAAAAATTAAATATAGTGAGATCCTAAAGATTCCTAGTGAGTCCTCTTTCCTTACCAAGAAATCTTTCCTTATTCCTTTTCTTCCATAGGAACCATAGAATTTCAGAAGACATAATAAACCAAAAACAATTACTTCTTACATTCAAACCTTTGACTAGACCAAAAAGGATTTCTTCCATAATTACATTGATTGAAGTAGACCATTTATCAATATTACCCATAAAGAATGACCATACATACTTGGCATATAGACAATCAAAGAAGATATGAAACACTAACTCGGGCTTATCACATAGAGAGCAGACTACATTTTCTGGGCCAAAGTTCAATCTGTTTAATATTAGCAGCCATCTAAAATATGCTTTCTTAGGTTCAAGGACTTTGGACCACATCATTTTAAAGGTTATACTAAGATCAACATCTGAAAAAGAGCCAGCCCAAGGGTGGTTGATGTGATGAGTAATTTATTGAGTTTTTGTCAACAGTTTATAAATCATCTTTGGCTTAATCTGAGCAAATGGAGTTCCATCTTCCCATTTCAGCTTCCCCAGTCTTTCCTCTCCTTCTATTACAACTTTATTGCTCAATTTGTTAAACAATGTTTTATTAATGGTGGAGTAAGTTCTAAAGAATTTGTTGTTTAAATAAAATTGGCTTTCTAATTGTCTCCAATCTTTCAGCAAACCTTGCATAAACAAGTCTGCAAGAGCTAACATACCTTTTTCATTACATTTTTTTGCTGAGCAACCTTGAAGCAAGGCTAGAGGCTTATTTTTGTGCATAACATTCCACCAAATAGATCTTTGTCCCCATACAATTCCTTTGTCCCAACAGACAACATCTCTATCCAAAATAAGGGGTTTTACCATTTCGCATGCCTTCCAAATACTAGAAAAAACTGTACACCCCCTAGCTTAGAAATAGTATCCCCAAGTAGAGCATTAAAAAAACCAACTTTACCCCAGGATTTCTTGTTAGCTAGAATTACATTACAAATATTATGTCTAACCAAAACTTTCCAAGGCTCTTCTCCTATTATTACATTTGTAATCCATTTAGAGGCTAAGGCCATACCTTGGATTTTCAAAAATTTTAGACCTAGCCCACCTAAATCTTTACTTACACAGCACCAATCCCACTTTACAAGATGCTTTTTTGGGCTTCGCTTTACCGTTAGACCATAAGAATTTTCTTATCAATCTATGGATGACTTCAAACCGGTAATTGGCAAACAACCACATAGATGAATATAAAATAGAGTATGCAGATAGTATTTTCTGACAAACTTGTTGTCTTCCAGCCAAGGAGAGAAACAATTTATTCCATTTTTTTAGCTTTTTCCCAATTTTAGTAAAAAGCCATTGCCACATTATATTAAGAGATGGGTAGACTACAAAAGGAATACCAAGAAATCTTACTTGCACTAAAGGACCTCCCCACTTCCATTTATCCATATTAAACCAATTAGGAATAACTTCCTCCCAAGACAAAAAAAATAGATTTAGAGTATGAGATTTTTGCCCCAGATGCCAAGCAAAAAATATCAAGTCTTCTTTCCATATTTTCTATCTCTTCGTTCTCTTCTATAGGAAAGAGATCAGTATCATCAGTAAACTAGACATTTAGAAGTCTATCACCATTAGGCAATGCAATCCCTTCAAATTTTCCTTCTATTAATTATGATCTCAAAATGGAATGAAGAGCCTATAATGCAATAACAAACAAGGAGGGGGCAAGGGGGCATCCCTACCTGATAGATCTCCCCATCTTGAATGGGGTAGAAAGTTCCCCATTAACTTCTACTTGGGCTAATACATCCACAAACAGGTTCTTAACCATGTTGGTAAAGGATTCAGGAAAGTCCATTGCTCTTAGTATCATAAAAATAAACAACCACTCCCCTCTGTCATATGCCTTCTCAAAGTCCAATAAAAGAATGCCCGCTTTTTTATTAGATTTTTTAGCCCAATGAAGGGCTTCCTAGCTTGTTATCAAATTCTCTAATATATACCTTCCTTTAATGAAGCTAGTTTGAGTAGGACTAATAATTTCTGGGAGAATATGCCTAAGCCTTAGAGCCAATACTTTTGCTGTTATTTTGCATGAGACATTTAGGAGTGTTATAGGTCTCCAATTCTTTATTTCTACTCTATCTCCTTCCTTTGGGAGGAGTTTTATAGCACCTTTATTAATTTCCTCTCCTAAGGTCCCTTTCTCCATGGCTTTAGAGTAAAGATCAAGAAGGTCATCAACTACCCAATCCATGTTTGTGTTATAGAATTCCACAGGCAGCCCATCTAGCCCAAGGGACTTGTTATTACTCATTGATCTGATGGATTTTTTTATCTCTTCTTTATTTTTATTTTTTTCTAATTTCTTTCTCATGTCTGGGGCCATCTTGGTTTTACAGATTCTGCCACATAAGTCCTGGGCTTCCTTACATCCTTCCTTTTTATCCTCTGCCTTCAATAAAGATTCATAAAACTTCCTAAAGGCCTCCAAAATTTGCTTTTGAGAATCCATAGCTACTCCATTTTCCATTATTACTTGTATGTTTTCTTTTATGTTTTTCTGCTTCAACAAATTGAAAAAGTATTTAGTCCCTTTATCCCCATCCTGAATCTAATTAAGTTTAGCTCTAACTCTAGCTCCTTGGGCCTTTCTTATTTGAACTTTTCCCAACTTGTGTTTTATATCCCCCATTTGTAAATTAAGCTCACCATCAAGTGGATTATTTTGCAATTTCTCTTCTATCTGAAGGAACCTTTCCTGCAACAAGAGCTCTTCTTTTTTCCTGTCAAGAGCATATTTTTTCCCTACATTTTGGAAGATAGTTTTACAATCTTAGGTGAGTTTAGCCTAGTACCAAATATCTCCTTGGCTTCCATACCTAGACTTACATATGTTTCTAAGAGTAATGATTCCTTGATTGCAATCTTCATGTTTTAGCAGCTCACAATTTAGTTTAAACAAGGAATCCTTATGATTTCTTATCCTTTTCTCTTTATTATTGACCGAGACAACCATTCTAATGGGGTGATGGTCTGACAGGGGATTAGGGATGACTTGAATTTTGTTTGAACTCTTTTTTTGCAAAATAATAAAATAATCTTTATTCACAGAGAATCTATCAAGTCTGTAGTAGATCCTTTTGTTTGCATTCTGACAGTTTGACCAGGTAAACCATATGCCCTTACTGTCCTTTTTTCCTCCTTCTATCAGGTCTGCCAAATTGTATGTCTTTTTAAATCTTAACCAGAAGAATTTTTAATTTCCTCTCCATTCTAGAGGTTTCCCTCCTTTTTTATCTTCTGAATACTCTATCATGTTAAAGTCTCCCCGAAAGATCTAGTGAACTTTGGGAAGACCAGAAGATAACCAATTCCACAATTCAGCTCTATTCATATAATCATTTGGGGCATAGATGGAGAAAAACCCAACATCTAGCTCCCCCCCCCCCCTCCCCAAACATTCAGAATAATCCATACAAACCTGTTGCATGGGGAATGGCCAGAGTCTTTTAGGAATTTTTCTAACTTTCTACTTAATAAAATAGCATTTCCACCTCTTCCTTTCTCATGCTTTGAGGGGAAAGCAATTGCCTCCTTCCAAACAAATCTTAATGTATTTTCTAAGGTGAAACCAACTACCTTTATTTCCTGAATAAATAGAACATCCATATTTTTATTTTTATTGTAGAAGTCTCTCAGCACATATTTCCCATCAGGGGATTCCAAGTCCCTAACATTCCAACTACAACAGTTAATGGCCTTCATTATTCTAGAGCTTGAGGGGGTAGAGGATCTCTTCAAGGCTTGGATTTATCTATCAAATAATTTTGGATTGAATCATCTTTCCCTTTCTTACCAGGTTTAATGCTGCTAACATTCCTGCTCAAATTCTTTCTTTATTTTGCCTTCCTCCTCAGCCTTCAAGATGCTTTTCTTGAGGATACTCTTCTCAAATGCAGCAGGGTCTTCATATCTCCTTCTCAAGAATTCCTCCTTGAGTCTATCTAATTTTTCTCTTTTCTGTGCAACTTCCCTAATTTTGTCAAGGGTCAATTGTTGTGCATCTTTCTTTCTTACTGAGATAAAACCATTGTCTGAAGTATAACCCATGGGTACAGCCTCATGTTTGTTTTCAAGATCTACTTGGGGATTGGGGATCTCCCTTTGCATCTCAATGTGTTCCTTACATTGGCTTGGAGTATCTGCAATTTGTGAAGCTAGGGCAGGATCTTCATCCATCCACTCTTTAGAGGCTCCATCACCTAGAGAAAAGCTAGTTAGGGTTCTCTCTTGAGTACTATCTGAGTCATCACCATCTAGGTGATCCTCCTCAACATCTTTTGGGTCCAAGCCTCCATTCATAGATGAGGGGCCCAATACCTTATCTAAGGATAAAGCCTTAGGCCTAGGGCCCTCATTAGGGTCAGAAGTATTGCTATTTAGGGTATTCCCATTTTTAAAAGTTGGCTCCATAATCATATTATCTGATGATGGTGCAGACATTCTCTCTCCCGAGTTCAAATCTTTTTCCTCAAGGCTACCATTCGAAACCCCTATTTGCCCTTTGTTAAGGTTTCTTCTTAGTGATGGACAGTTCTTTTTTTGGTGTCCATCATGTTTACACAGGAAGCATGAATTGAGCCCCCCATGCTAACTAACTCACAATGGAACATTTTATTTTCCCAATTGATTTCTAGGATTTCCGTGATTTGAACCCCTGTATTAAATTAGACCAGCATTCTTGCATCTAGGTGGGGGAGGGTAGTTTTTGTCTCATCTATTTTTAGAATTTTTCCAAATGGTTCGAACACTTGAGGCAAAAAATTTGAGAATTGAATCGGGACATCCTTTAAGAGAATCCATCTTGGAACAAAAAAAAAACCTTATTTCTTTGTGTGGAGTGTCTGGTTTCCAAGGAAAGGCCTTAAAAAGTGCTGGACCTATATTCCAATAGTCCTTATCAATAACTCTTTTCTGCATAGCATGCAATTTTAGGAAAATAACAAAGATTCCCGGTTGTATCATTCTACAAAATGAGTAATGAATACCTATTTTTCTTGCCCATACTGTTAATAACCAATTGTCAAAGAACTTACTTGGTAACTTGTCTATATTAACACAAGTAGAGAAAACTGCAATATTCATTAATCTCAATTCTTCTCTTTTTACTGCTTTTCCTAGTTCCTTATTAGGCTTTAAGGAAATTTTTCTTGGTACAAAAGGAGGCTCACCTTGCCATCATTCCATAGGTCTACATTCCTCCTTTCTCTCTTTGTCACTTGAACCGACTACTCCGAATCCATCAACGATTGAAAAGACTACATCTTTCGACATGGATTGGGCATCATCTCCATTAACCACATCTTTGAAGGTTTTTTACACTTTCCTTCCCTTGCTGGTCATTTCTACCCGAGTTGCCTTCCATTGGTAATAAAAATGCATTCAATGCTATAACTATACTATACTCCCCACACCGACGCCCATCCACCCCCTCTAGGCTGACTCTAGATGACGTAACGGGATAAGGCAGGAAACAATACAACCAGAAGGTTAAAATTTAAACTTTTAAAACATCCAAAAAAATAGAACAATGACAAAACAATACGGCCCCAATATTCAAAGAAAATAATGTAAATCTATCGTCCAAGAAGGCAAAGAATCTGAAAGATTTCTAGTAAGAAGAGAGGCCCCAAGCGGGAAGCACACAGAAGATTTATAGAGAAACCCTCAGAGGATTGCTCTTTCACTACAATGATGGTTGATCCTCACTTTGCATTAATTATTAAAAATGACTTGACAATTAAATAATAATAATTGTTTATTATTATTTAATTAGAACATCAATGGAGAAAATAAATTAAATAATATTATTTAATGTGAAAAAAAAAAAAATTTGAATGCCCAATTTGATATTGAAAATAAAATATTAAAAAAATAAAATAAATCTTGCCTATTGAACGGCCACATTGAAGTTTGTGCAAAAACAATAAAATAATCCAAATGAAAGGTGGTGCTCATCTTGGAGTTTGAAATAATAAAACAGCGACTCCTTGTTTGTGGTGCTCATACATTGGAGAATGAAATTCAAATAGAACCTTGCATTGGATCAAGGGCCACCATTGGAGGAATCAACTTGGAGGAAGATTTGAAAATTTAAATCTTTAATTTGAGTTGGTATAAGAGAAGGTTTGGTGTCTCAAATTCGACATCTGGATTATCATGAACTCTTGCATGCTTGACATTTTTCTTGCCATTCATTACCCGGTGAAATTGGACGAAAACCTAATTGTCATCATTGGGGCGGATTCATCCAGGATTCGCATCTGCACTTCAACAAATCTTGTGAGCTTCATAGTTTCATCTATCGATATTGGGTCAGAGATCTCCTATGCTGATTGAATATCAGAGTTTCATCATAAAGATAGCCATTTTGAGGAGTACAATAAGTGGCGATTCATAGTGTTGGAGATAGCGTAGTGTAACTTTGAAGCGCCGAATTGTAGTGTTGAAGATCTCCATCATTTATCTTGATCGAGTAGACTGAAGGCCTTAAGGAATCGTTTGAATTCGCTGAACTGAAGACATACGCCTTGAGACTGTTGACTTTGAGTAGAGGAAACCGAGTCTAAGGCTGAGTGCCGAATTCTATAGAGACGTCATAGTCTTGATTAAGCGCATCATTGGAGATTTCATTCTAGCAGTCTTCGTTGGCATCTGGATTCATCATATACATACAGCGACTCATCTGATACATACAGCGATTCATCATATAGGCAGCGAAAGCTTGGAGAGTGATCACAGTGATAACAAGGAAACAAGTGGTAGTTTGACATCCATCTCATCTGCTATTTGATACTTTGAAGACTCTCTTTGTGGCCGATCTGATCTGCATTAGGTTCGCAGCCTTGCAATTGTTGGTCTAACACAACCGGTATGTTATCATTTGCATCTATAATTCTGATCTTGTAACAACTTCGTATGCTTGTAGTTGGTGGCCATTTTGTCATGATTATGCTGATGTAATTGAACTATCTGAGGGTCTGATCTAAAACAGTGAGCCCTGAGTTGTGTCTCATTCATAATTTTCCGTGTAACTCGCATTCTATGAAATTGTAATGCCATTGAAGTCTGATCTGAATTAGTATATCACTGTAGTTACAAATCTATGATTGTAATTCAATGTTGAAAGGCTGCCATATCTATTTGTCATAGATTGTATCTCATAGTTTATAGATTTTGTGTCGAGACATTTGAAATTTGGAATAAAGTTAGATCAGTTTTATTGTATAATTGAAAAGAACTAAAATATCACATCAAATCATAGAACGGCACATGACAGTTGAGTCTGGACTAGAAGAAGGAATCCTTGACCATAAACATGATCCAAACATACAAACTTGACATTTGATAGAGCATAGAACCAACACAAAATATGAGACATTCTTCTAATAGAGAGATTACATTTCCATAACTATAATGGAGTATATTCTAGAATCTTCTTAAAGGTCATTCATTCCTTAGTTATTGAACAAAGGAATCCATTCTATTACATTTACTTTTGTTATAATAGATATTGCAAATTATTAGATTACCAGTCCTTACTATCATTAATTAATCTAGGTTAATCATTCTTATCTGTATGCATGTTATTGGATTAGCCTAGACAAAGCATGAGGAAAGTTTATTTTCCTTTACATTTTTGGTTAACCCATTTGATCCTATAGTACCTAATCTTCTATCTAGAGTTTTTCATTGCATTAGGGTTTTTAGATCTATCATTTTCAAAGTTTACATCTTATTTTTATTTTTGGTAAACCTTTTACATACTTGTAGCAATATTTTTTTAAGGTTCTAGTGCTTATTTTAATGTACTTTTTATTTATTTCTTGCACTACCCACCATCATAGTTGCTCTAGGGTTTTATTTTTCACTTGAGTTTAGATATCGACTTGCCTATTTTCTTGATTTGATCTTATTTTATTGTTGCCATATTATTATTTATGCCTAGAAGGAGTGTGTGTTTAGATTCTAGTATGGCTACCCATTCTAAGAACAACAATATCATTGATGGCGGTGCACATGTTTCTCAATAAGATATTCATCTCACAAGATAAGTTTTGATATATGAATTACATTAAGCTAAATCCTATTACCAATTAACAATTATCTTCTATAAAATATTAGTGGGATGTCCTCATAGTATGAGAATTTTACAAGATCTTAGATCCTCATATCTTTTTAATTATTTAACCTCCAACCCATCTTCCTCTTCTAATCCAAACCCTACAACCTCAATAGCTACTACCTAATAAAAAAAGAATATATAGATACAATAAGAATATTAAACATTGGTACTTCAAATCTAATTAAGCATATTATAAAACATATAATATAAATGAAATAACAAAAAAAAAAACATAAATATACAAATTATATGAACAACAAACTTATATAAGAAACCCTTTTTAAAAAAAACTCAACCATCAAAGAGATATTAAGAAGAGAAAAGGTGCACTTCCTAAGGTGCTCCACCACACCAAAAAAAATTCTGAATTAGTAAAGAACGATTTACATCTTACGGTTTCCTGGGTCGTAAAAGAATTATGTTTACCCCTATCGCCACTTCTTTCTTCTCAATTTCTCCTGGTTCGGGAGCTTGGTCAAAATGATGTCCTTTCCTGAAATCCCTCTCATTGACCCTCCCTTCTTGTGCCCTAACTCTAGTTTCAGCTTTTTCTATCACCCTTGCGTTGTTTCCTCCTCCAGTGTTAGGAAATGAAGACTAACGGACACATTATTTTCCTGCCAATTGTTTGTCTATTCATATTCTTTGTTTGATGTATGATGAAGCATTATATATGCTAGATATCACATTGTAAAACTCAATTCATTATCAATAATAATTCCTCTGCTCAGTGTGGATGTAGCCAAGTTTGGTGAACCACCATAAATCTGGTGTCTCCTTTATTTTTTCTTTCTAATTAATCTGTGCATTGTTTATTACTCTTTTCTACAATTGAGTTGTGCTTCTAGTCTTAAGAATTGGTATCAGAGCTGTATGGTGATGGTATAGCTGGTTGTGTTGGATTTTCAAGTCATGGAGGAACAAAAGATTGAGAAGTTCTCTAGTCAGAAATTTGGAGTCTTTGTTGATAAAACAAGACCTCTCACTTGCACTTCAAGGGGTAGTAAAGAAGCCAAGCTCGATTATGGATGAAGAGTGGGACAAGATGGATAAGAAGGCAAGAGCTACAATTTTCCTCTCACTGTCCAGCAATGTATTATTTAATGTTTCAGTGGAGAAGACTTCGAAGGAGTTGTGGGATAAACTTTCTAAAATGTATGAGATGGCTTCAACATCCAATAAAGTTTTTATTATGAAAAAGATTTATAACCTAAAAATGAAAGAAGGTAGAATTATGTCAAACCATCTGAATGAGTTTAATACCTTACTTACCCAAATGACTTCAGTGGAGATAAAGTTGAAAGATGAAATTAAAGCAATCTTACTGCTATGCTCATTTACCAACAGCTGGGAAGGTGTCATGATGGCCATAAGCACTTCAGTTGTAGCCAAAACAAAATTGGTTTTTGATGACATAGCAGCTACACTCCTTAGTGAAGATATGCATAGAAAGAACCAAGAAATATCTTCTGGTGAAGCCTTAAATGCTATTAGTAGAGGAAGGCCTTAGAATAGAGGCACAGACAATAACAGAAGAAGATCAAAATCCAGAGGTAGAGTTGGCAACTATTGGTTTTGCGGTAAGCCTGGTCACACCAAGAAAAATTGTTATTCCTATAAGAAGGCACAAGAGAAGGTTAAAGATAGCAAGGTCAATGTTGTTTATGACAAGGATGATAATAGTTTGGTTTTATCCATAAGTGAAACCACTTCAGATTCATGGGTTCTAGATTTAGGTGCATCCTTTCATGCCACCTCTTATGTGGATGCCTTCTCTAATTATCAAGGAGGATAGTTTGGGAAGTTCTATTTGGGGGATAACCATTCATTAGACATCATTGGTAAAGGTGATGTTCTCCTACAATCCAAAAATGGAAGCAAATGGCTTTTGCAAGATGTTAGGCATGTCCCAAAACTGAAAAAGAATCTGATTTCTATAACCCAACTATTTTCACAAGGCTACAATACTACCTTCTATTTAGATTCATGGAAGGTTACTAAAGGTGTCCTACAGATTGCAATACTACCTTCACAAGGAAGTTTATATGTTTTTAAAAATGACTCTCAAGTGGGACCTGCTATGACACTAACGGACAGCAAAAATGAGCTTTGGCACCAACGGATTGGTCATATGAGCAGGAAAGGTCTTGAAGTCATGATCAAAAGAGAACAATTACTGCGGCTGAAATCCGTGGATTTGGATTTTTGCCAACATTGTCTTTACGGCAAGCAGAAGTGGATCAGCTTCATGAAGACAGGTCATGAGAAGAACACCTCACCTTTGGACTTGGTTTATTCGAATGTTTTTGGACCAACCGAGGTAACTTCTCTTGGAGGTTCTAATTATTTTTTGACTTTCCTTGATGATTGCACTAGGAAAGTTTGGATTTTTATGCTCAATAAAAAATCTGAAGTGTTCAGCAAATTTAAAATTTTTAAAGCTCTAGTTGAAAATTAGAGTGGGCTTAATATCAAGTGTTTGCAAACTAATAATGGTGATGAATTTTGTTCACTAGAGTTTGATAGTTTTTGTGCTGACAATGGTATTCTAAGAATCAAAATTGTTCCTTATACACTGCAAGAAACTGGGGCTGCGGAGAGGTTAAATAGAATGATTTTGGAAAAAGCACGGTGTATGCTTTCCAATGCTGGACTGGTAAAAAAATTCTGGGCAGAAGCTTGCAACATAGTCGTTTACCTCATTAATCAAGCTCCCTCATCTCGGTTAAATCTTGACATTCCTGAGGAAAGGTGGTTGGGCAAGCGTATTTCTTATAATCATCTATGGGTGTTCGGATGTGAAAAATTTGCTCTTATTCCTCATGAGAAACAATCCAAATTGGATACCAAATCGTAGAAGTGTATTTTTATCGGGTATGGCAAGGATCAATATGGATTAAGGTTGTGGGATCCCGTCGCCAAAAAGGTCACTCGCAGTTGGGATGTCGTCTTCAACAAAAAAGCTTTCCCAGGTTTGCACGAAGTAAATACATCTCCAAAAGATTACATATCAGTTGATTTGTTTGACAATGGAAATAATATGGTTCAGAAACAAGGAAATATTTCTTCTGTTAGTTTCCAGTCTTCTTGTGTTTCTATGCAACCTCCTACCACTTCCTTGCTGCCTCCTAATACCTCCACATAGCCTATAATTACCTCCCAGACTCCTGGATATTCTATATAGCCTCGCTTGGATAGAATGCTGCCCCCAGAAGAGAATTTGTTGCCTTTAATTCCCACATAGCCTGGTCAAGTTTCAACGCAACCTCTTTTGGGTGAATCGCTACACTGAAATAGAAGTTTGCTGCCTTTATGTGAATCACAACAGGCAATAACTCCAACGCAACCCCTTTTGGCTAATATGCTACCTCTAGTAAATATCACGTAGTCTTTATTAAGTCCAAGACTGCCAGCCACTAGTCAAATGCAATCTATATTCTCCCAAGATACAACGCAACCTCCTCAAACATGTTTAAAGCCTCTTCTAAATGAAACACAGCCTGGTCAAAACCATTCGTAGTCCTCAATGGTGGCATCACTACCTCTGGTAAATGCAATACAGTATGGTTTAACTCATATGCTACCTCCTATGCAAATGTTGCCTTCTGAATACCTAACGCAATAGTCAACACCGCCATTGGAGCCTCATATGAATCATTTATTGCCTCCTACACAGATGGAATATGGAGGTTCTAGTCAACAAACTCAGAACATTGAAAACATTGCACAAGGAAATGTGCAGGCACAGAGAACTGTAGAAATACAGAGGTAGAGTCATGAAGAAAATGTTCAAAATAGAGGTAATTTACAAAATGAGATAGCAAACATTCAAAATCAGTTACACAGAATGAATATGGATGACTCAAATTTGCAACAGGAGGGTCCTCAATTAAGGAGGTCTACCCAGGAGAGGAGATGACCTTCCAAAATTTTTTATTATGAGTTATTGTATTCAAAGGAGGCAAACCCTAGACTTTTTATTTCTGATCAACCTGAACCAGCTACCTATAAATAGGCTTGCAAGGTAGTTGACTCTTTGAAATGGCAAGAGGTAATGCAAGATGAAATGAGTTCCTTGTAGGATAATAACACTTGGGATTTAGTGCCACTTCCACCTAATCAAAGACCCTTGAAGAATTGCTGGGTATACAAGTTGAAAGAGGAAGATGGGGGCAACAAACACTATCATGCTAGACTAGTTGTCAAAGGGTATGATCAATAGAAAGGCATAGATTTTAATGAGATTTTCTCACCAGTTGTGAGAATGACCACAATCTGGGTAGTTTTGGGTTTGGTTGCAGTTTGGGATCTTGAACTTGATCAGTTGGATGTCAAGACAGTGTTTTTACATGGTGACGTTGATGAAGAGCTGTACATGGAACAACCAGAAGGATTTAAAAAATAAGGACTGGAACATATTTATTGCAGGTTAAAGCGTAGCTTGTATGGGCTCAAGCAAGCCCCGCACCAATGGTATCTCAAGCTTGATTGCTTTATTACTGAGAAAAACTTCTTGAGATGTGAATCAGATCATTGTGTTTATTATAAGCATCTTCCTAATTCTGAATTTGTCATTCTTTTCCTCTACGTTAATGACATGCTGGTAGTTGGTACAAGTATGAGGATTGTTTCTTAATTAATGTCACAATTAGCTAAGAGATTTGCTATGAAAGACTTAGGCCCAACCAAGAAGATTCTTGGAATGACCATCACTAGGGATAGACAAAAGAGAGAGATCATGTTGTCACAAAAGGCATACATTGACAAGGTTGTAGACAGATTTGGTATGGTTGATGCGAAGGTTGTTTTTACTCCTCTTGCTGCCCATTTTCATTTATCTTCTGATTTGTGTTCAAAAACACAAGAGGATAAAGAGTTTATGCAAGGTGTTCCTTATACATCAACTATTGGTAGCATTATGTATGCTATGGTCTCCACTCATCTCGATATTGATCATGAAGTGGAAGTTGTGAGCAGGTTCATGAGCAATCCTGGTAAGTCTTATTGGGAAGTCATCAAATGGATATTAAGGTATCTTAAAGGTACTTCTGATTATGCTTTGTGTTTTGGTGGCAATAAGGTATAGCTACAAGGTTTCATTGATTTTGATCTTGCTGGAGATTTAGATAAACGAAGATCTACTACTGGCAATGTTTTTATGTTTGTTGGAGCTGCCATTAGTTGGGTCTCAACGCTGCAACATTCTGTTGCTCTTTCTTCTACTGAAGCTGAGTACATGGCTCTTTCCGAAGGGGCTAGGGAGATGCTTTGGTTACAGTGATTGTTTAGTGATTTGAGATGTCAACAAAGTGACTATGTTATGTTTTGTGATAGTTGCAGCACCATTTTTATGGCTCACAATCATTCATCTCAGCATCATTCTAAACATATCGACATACATGCTCATTGCATTTGTCATGTGGTTGAAGAGGGCAAGTTACAAGTTGTAAAAATTGACACAGAGGTCAATCTGGCAGACATTTTCACCAAGGTTGTTCCCAAAAAGAAGTTCAAATGTGCTAGGACTTCTCTTGGTCTGGTTAAGAAGAAATGACTGAAAGTTTAGAACAGGGGAATGATTGGTGAGTTGCAGCATCCATTGACCTTCAAGTGGGAGATTGTTAGGAAATGAAGACCAACGGACACATTATTTTCCCACCAATTGTTTGTCTATTCATATTCCTTGTTTGATGGATGATGAAGCGTTATATTTCCCGCCAATTGTTTGTTTATTCATATTCCTTGTTTGATGTATGATGAAGCATTATATATGCTGGATATCACATTGTAAAACTCAATTCATTATCAATAATAATTCCTCTACTCAGTGTGGATGTAGCCAAGTTTGGTGAACCACGATAAATCTGGTGTCTCCTTTATTTTTGCTTTGTAACTATTTATTACTCTTTTCTGCAATTGAGTTGTGCTTGCAGTCTTAACATCTAGGACCCCTCATTCTTCCTCCCAGCCAAGGTGCTTGTTGATTACTTTGCAAGTTTCTTTGATCGACTTCCCTTCTCTAATTCCATCCATTTCTCAAGTTTGGGCTTTGCCAATATCTACTCTCCTAGCTGCGGTTGAGAAAGATTGTGAAAAATGTTAGATTAGTGCCTATATCTTTAAATAAATAATATGTTATAATTTAATCACATAATTATTTTAAAATTAATTTTTTGAGGGTAAAAAGATTTATTTTCTAGGACTTATATCTAAAATTATGAACATAATATTATAAAAAGGCATAGCCATTTTTTTCTATGATACATACTAAGTATATAAGAATTTTCATGATATTATCACATTAAAAAAACTATTTTAAAATTAGATAATTTTCATTATTGTTTCCACTACCCCATATTCTATTTGTTGACATTTTTCTTTTATATTACATGAAAATATTCCATTATACTATTGAACTAAAAATTATAACACACTTTGAATTCAGCTTCCCAGGATTCATTTTTAATAGATATTAATTCTTATAACGTGTGTACTATATATATATATATATGAATAGATATTAATTCTTATAACGTGTGTACTATATATATATATATATATATAGCAATGTCTTTTGACAATATTGACTCCTTTACATACTATTACTCATAGTAATGATGGGGAAAAATAAAAGGAGAAAAATGAGAACCTATAATGATATAAATTTCAAGTGTACTTAGAAGAAACATATAATATGTATACTATATTTAATCAATAAAATAAATAATATACTAAAACTACCATAGATATATGTTGATCCATCTCTGGTCATCTTTTAGATAGATGTATTTAAGATATCTATGCTAGTTTAACTAACCTAAATTTATTTAATACAAAATATTAAAACCCTTATAGGTGTAAAAACTAGCTAGCCAATTGATGTGATGATTATAACATCGGATTCACCACCCACACTAAGTTTTCAAACGTTGCTCCATAGGAATGTGGCTCATAAAAGTTAAATGTTTCCAATGCTTATAATTTTTTGGACCAATAACATTTTGTTATACAAGTCACTCTTTTGACATCTTTTAAATAGATGTATTTAAGATATATATGCTAGTTTATTTAGCCTAAATTTATTTAATACAAAATATTAAAACCCTTACAAGTGTAAGAACTAGCTATCCAACTAATGTATTGATTATAACCTTGGATTCATCACCCACACTTTGTTTTCAAAGGTTACCATATAGGATTTTTATTTAAGATATCTATGCTAGTTTAATGAACATAGATTTAATAAACACAAAATTTTACAACCCTTACAGGTGTAAAAAGAAGCTAGCTAACTGATACGATGATTTTCAAAGTTTGCACCATCGGAATGTGGCACTTAGAAGTTAAATGTTCCCAATGCTTATAATTTATTGGACCAATAACATTTTGTTCTACAAGTCAATCTCTCATCATCTTTTAGATAAATGTATTTAAGATATCTATGCTAGTTTAATTAACTTAAATTTATTTAATACAAAATATTAAAACCATTATAGGAGTAAAAACTAGCTAGCCAACTAATGTGATGATTATAACCTTGGATTCATCACCCACACTACGTTTTCAAAGAATATTTTCAAAGATTGACCCATAAGAATGTGACTTGTAGAAGTTAAATATTGCCAATACTTATAATTTATTGGGCCAATATCATTTTGTTCTACAAGTCTCTTCTCAGCATCATCACCCACACTACGTTTGCAAAGATTGTCCAATAAGAACATGGCTAGTAGAAGTTAAATGTTCCCAATACTTATAACTTATTGGGCCAATAACATTTCATTCTACAAGTCTTTTCTCAGCATAACTCTCCTATAAAACTGTGCCAATCATATAATGTCATATGTTGTTTCTACTTTTTCCTATAAGGATGGTGACATTTTGGATGTAGTAGATTAGAATTGTGACAAAGCCTACTTATTAGGAGGAATAAAATTGTTTCCCGTAAAGAGTGGGTGCATTAGATTTAATGTTTCTATGTGGGCCTAATTTTTTTATAATAAATAATTGGTGTGTTGAACTGTAAAATAGGCAGAGTTGGTGTATTGGAATTTATGTTTACGTGTGGGACCAGGTTAATAAATTTTTATCACAAGTATAGTTACTTGAAGAGTTATATAAACACTACTGTTCTATATGCCTTTCAAGCTAACAATCTCCTCTCCAATCAATAGCTTCTTTCAATACAGTGAAAAGGGATCCAGAAAGTTGTAAAGGTCTCCAATGGCAGAGATATCAGATTTGGCTAACCCAAACAAATCGATGGCTTCAGTTAGTAGTAGGTGAAAGGATTCTTCATAACTCTTATTAGTTGATTCATGTCATTTCTTTGTACCTCTTTTTGTTCTGATTTTCTATTCTGATTTTTTTTATTTTTACAGCCAAGATAATAAGGTTAACAATAATAAGACAGGTATGTATTCTCTCTTTTCTATATTTTTATGTGTGTTATATCTTTTGGTCTGGCCACCATATTTTTAATAGACTTTCTTCGCTTTGTTTTCTAAATGTAATAAAAGTGTGACATCTATCGTTCTCTAAATAGCTATGATTTTGTAGTACATAAGAGTATTTTTTTTCTTAATTCTGTATATTAGGTTAGTATTGAGAGACAGGTAGCAAATTAAAAAAATAATTGGATTTAAGTGATATTTGTGCAGTTGAAAATGGAAGAGTGGAGAATGTTAATAGGCCTCCTCATTATCAGATAAGGAAGATACCAGATGTGCCGAGATCTGTTAGGGATCATTTGAAAATGGCAAGAAAACAGAAGACAAAATGTGTTGACAATGTTGAAAATTAAGGTTTATATTTTGTAATAAAGTCACCTTGGTGACTTTTGGTGACTTTCTATTAACAATTAAAATATTTAATTAATTTTATGTTAGTTATTGAGTCCAATTATTTTTCTATAAAAATGTTCTAAAAGTTATATAAAAATGCAATGCTTTATGAGCATTTGCATAGTACTTTGTAATCATCAAAAATATTTTAATATTATTATTTTTCAGTGTCAATGATACTCCTATGATTTAGATCTATAAGCTTCTTTTCTGTTTTTTTAACAGACAATAACCTTAGCCAATACCAATGCTGGTTCTTTTTAAGGGTAATCTGTGTTGACTTCAAAACCAGAAGCAGCAAAGGAGATAGCTCAAGAAGAAAACATGGTAAAATAGGGAAACAAAGGAATAAAAGTATAAACATTTGTTTGGAATGTCTAGCGATGAAGCTTTATTTAAAAGCACAATTTTGTTCACAAATTCTGGAAGGAGGAATTGCAAATACTCAGCAACCTTCTGTTTATAAGATGCGGAACTACTGAGAACTACTCTGGTGCTATCTTATAATTAAAGATTTGATACTAGAAATCATTTCGAAGATGACATTTGATTTGATAAACTCACCTATACTCCTTATTGTTTGGATGGTTAGCTTTTTCCTAACAGAAATTTATCACTCCCATCACAATATTAATCACAAATACTCCCACAACTAGGAAGATAGAGATTATCACTCCCATCTCAATATTAATCACAAATACTTCCACAAATAGGAAGATAGAGATTTGATTTGGCTATGAACATAAAGAGGTTATTATATACAGTAAGGAACAATATAGATCCCAGCACCAAATGTAAACTGCATAATTTTCCAGCTAGTCAGTCCTTAAATCACCTATGTAGGTGATTAACATGGTTACCTTTTTCCTTGACAGAGCACAGGTCAAGTTAATTCATATCTGGAAGTCAGTACATAGCCAAAACATATCCATCGACCCCATTGTTCTACTGATAATCACAAAGACCAAAAATGCACATTGGGTGACTGCACAATGAATTCTTTGACAGTTATCATATCAAGCCTTGGTATCAATAATCAGCAAACTTGAAGCCTTGGTATTAATAATATTCCATCAACTCTTTTATGTATGCAGAGCCCGTAAAAGAGGAGAAGCTAATTTTATATAATGCGCTGAGTAGATTTTCGCAGATCAAAACCATTGTTAGCAACAATTGAACCTAAAAGAGAAGATATATACTATATAGCTGTAAATGAAATGAACGCGTGCAATTAAATAAATAAATGTATACTTGATGCAACAAGGACTCCCACTTGCTGCTGCAACACACAAACTTATATGCAACCACAATAAGATGCAACACAAATCTTTGATTTATTTTATTGAAATAGAAATCTCATATATCAATAAATTACATAAATTTGTAATAACAAAACTACATTCAAATTCATGGTATTTAATGGCTTTTCTCTCACAAATCTGTACACATAGCCTTAATGGTTTTTCTGCACACAATCACTCCTCACCTCTAAGCCCTTCCCATGGGCTGAGATTTTCCCTCTCCAAAAAATCTGCTCTAATAAATCTCCCTATGAGAATCTGCTTTTGATCTGCTGCAATATTTCTCTTAAATACCTCTCCATTTGCAATGCTTGGCATTCTTCATTACTTGCAAACCAAATTAGATTCCTTTGGTGCTTTTTTTTTCCTTAGAAATGTGTTCAAAGAGGCATTTTATCTTCAAAAAGGTGCTGCCCTTTTTTTTCTGTTAAAAATCTGCAATATAAACTCTGTATGCAGCCTCCCAAATGAGGTGTTTGATATTCTCCAGATTCCCACGCCTTTTAGAGTTTGTCTTTTTTTTTTTTTAATTGTTTAAAATCTGACCTATTCTCCTTTGTCTGGCACAAATACACAAGTTCTAATTGGGATAATTAATGATTTTATTGCCTCCACTACTTCCATTTTGGAGAAACAATTTTCACTATTTTCATTTGCCCATAACATGATTTTTGTCTTATTACAAATGCCTTCCTTGGCTTTAGTAGGGAAAAATATAATTAAAAGAATGAAAAATAAAAGACTAAAAATATTCTTTTTAACTTCTTTGTTTCCCAATCAAAGAAAATCAAACAAAATGGAAGCTTTGGGTGTGCAGAATGGTGTACAAGAAAATTTAAAGTTCTTCTTTTTGCCCGAAAATCTTCTGAAAGGTGTGTTATGTGAAGGTATTAAATAGCAAAGTGATAAAATACAATGATTTGCAGATCATTCAACAACACAACAATATGCAAATGGAAGGAACTCTCCAAAAACTGTATTGATCAATGGAATACAAGAAGTATTTAACATCAAAGATATAAAATTGATATTACATAACTATCTATTATTTTTGGTATGTTTATTAACCTAAATACATAACCATCAATTAGGTATGTTTATTATTCTAACATTCTTCCCCATAATAAACGTACAAAAAAAATGTTTATTATCCCAATTCTCCTACATAATGAACATTGGGAAGAACACCAAGTGAATGTCAAAGAGTCTAAAAACGATCACGAGTAAGGGGCTTTGTGAATATATCAACAAGGTGGACTGCAGTGGGGCAATAGACAAGTTCAACCATGCCTTGTTGAACCAACTCACGAATGTAGTGGTGTTGAATGTCAATATGCTTAGTCCTACGACAGAACATTGGATTTTTACTTATATGAATAGTACTCTTATTGTCACAATATATCACTGTGGGGCCATCGTGGAGATGTTGAAAATCTTGTAACACACTTCTGAAAAACACCCTAAAAAGCAACAGAAGTAGTGGCCTTGTATTTAGCCTCTGCAGTAGAAAGAGATACAGTAGGTTGTTTTTTAGATGACCAAGAAATTACAGCAGAACCAAGACTAAATGTATAACCAGAGGTAGACTTGTGATCATCTATGGAACTAGTCCAATCAAAATCAGTATAGCCCACTAACATACTCTCCTTGGAATACTAAAAATGGATGCCATAATGCATTGTTCCTCAAAGATACCTGAGAATCCTTTTGGCTGCCCCCCAATGTGTCTCCTTAGGTGTGGACATGAACCTAGAGACAAGCTAATGACATATGTAATATCTGGTCTAGTAGTGGTCAAATAAATCAAACTTCAAATTAACTATCTATAGAGAGTGGGATTTACAGAAAGGGAGTCATCCAAATTAGACAACTTAAGACCAACCTCCATAGGTGTGCCCATAGGATTGCAATCTTTCATATGAAACTGCTAAAGAATATCTAAAACATACTTCTATTGAGACAAAAATATACCATCATTATGCTGCCAAACTTGAAGACCAAGAAAATAATGCCTTTGTCCAAGATCAGTCATCTCAAATTCTGAAATCATACTTGCTCTAAATTTAGGAAACAAAGATGGATTATTCCTAGTGTATATGAGATCATCCACATAAAGAACAACAAGCATGATATCTTTACCATAATGCTGAATATAAAGATTAGGATGAGATTGACTTTTTACAAAACCTTTTTGCTAAAGATAAGAATCAATTCTGGAGTACCATGCTCGAGGTACTTGTTTGAGGCCATACAAAGCTTTCTTCAACTTGTAGATGAAATGTTCTTTTGAAGGAACTTCAAAACCTTCAGGCTGAGAGACATAAACTTCCTCATCAATATAACCATTCAAAAAAGCACTTTTAACATCCATTTGATAAATATTCCATCTATTGTGAGCAGCTAAGGACAAGACTAATCTAACAGTATCTGTCTAGGCTACAGGAGCAAAAGTCTTAGTATAATCAATACCTTCCTGTTGAGAGTATCCTTTAGTAACCAATCTAGCCTTATATTTATCAATTGTTCCATCAGATTTATATTTAGTTTTATAAACAACATCATCCTTACTAGGGGGCAACTCCACCAACTCCCAAGTGTCATTTCTTTCAATGGACACCATTTCACTTTGCATAGCTGCAACCCACTCTTCTTTTGCACTAGCTTCTGTAAAATTTGTTGGTTCATTATTCTGCAAAACTTGATTCATTAGAGCATAATTAACTTGTCTGTGAGATCTTGTAGTCATTCGATCAAAATTAGTATCTAACATGAGTGGTGGGGCATGATTTTTCTTAGTTCTTTGTTGGTATTTTTGATACTTCCTACTCTCTAGAGTGGAGGATGAAGTTTCTGCATTATCAATGACTTCTGATTCATGAGACTCCTCTTCACCTACATCACTCAAAGGAGGATTAGAGTTCTTCAAATCAATCTCAATATTTTGAACCTTTTCATCATGAATATAGTGTGAGCTTTCCTAAAAAATGACATCTCTACTTATGATTAACTTCTTAGCAACAGGATCATATAATCTATAAGCTTTATATTCAGAACCATAACCAATAAAAATGCATTTGATACTTTTGTAATCCAATTTTGTCTTTTTTTCTTTACCTAGAATATGTACATAAGAAACACAACCAAACACCTTTAGATGAGCAACAGAGGACGTAAAACTAGACCAAGCTTGTTCAGGAGTCATTCCATAAACTACTTTTGTGGGACTCCTATTCAACAAATAAACTGCAATAGTGACTGCCTCTACCCAAAAGGAATTATCTAGATGCTTTTCTTTCATCATGCTTCTTACCATTTCAACTATAGTTCTTATTTTGCTTTCAGCAACGCCATTTTGTTGTGGAGTGTAGGAGGTGGTAAATTCTCTCTAAATCCCATGTTCTCTATAGAAATCAGAAAATACATTGGACCTATACTCTCCCCCGTTATATGATCTGATAATCTTAATGAATTCACCACTTTGTTTTTCAACTAGTTGTTTAAACTCAACAAACTTATCAAAAACTTTTTATTTATTGAAGCCAAATAGTAAAGCCATGTTTTACGAGAAAAATCATCTATGAAAGTGAGAAAATACTTGGATTTGTTAAGTGAGAGATTTTCCATAGGACCACATAAATTAGTATGAATGAATTCAAGTGGTTTTCTTTCCCTTCTTGACAAACAAATAAAAAAAGTAATTCTATGTTGTTTTCCAAACAAACATTCTTCACATATGTCTTGTATATTCTTAAGAAATGGCAATCCTTCAACCATATGTTTCTTTTTAAGCAAAAGTAAACCACCAAAATTGAGATGTCCATACCTTTGATGCCACAATTCACTATCATGCACCTCTATAGTACTCATAACCTGCTTGCTTGAAGAAAAATGAAGAGGAAACATATGATCACCTATCATACGTGCTCGTGCAACCACTGCATATTTTTGTGACTTATCCTTAGGAAACACATTCATTCTTAATAAAAACAACTTGATAATTTTGTTCAAGCATCTGACCAACTGATAACAAATTCCTTTTTATAGCAGGAACTAGCAAAGTATCAGAAATATGCTTAATTTACCATTGTCATTTGCTACTCCAATTGTTCCCTTTCCTTTAGCCCCATGTGATTGATTGTCCCCCAAAACAACACTACTAGTATGCTTTTCATCCAAGTTAATAAATAAATTTTCATTAGATCTCATGTGAGAGGAACAACTAGAGTCAATTTACCATAAACTTTCTTCATTAGAGCTTGTATTCAAACATGAAAGAAATAGATTTTGTTTATCTTCTACAGTACTATGAGCAGATTGCTTGTGCCAACATTTAGGTTCATAATGGCCAAATTGTTTACAATGATTGAACATGTCTTTTGTCTCTACAAGTATCTCTGCTTCTACCTATACTTCTACCTTTGAAATTAGTACTTCTTCCTAAAAAACTAGAACCTCATCCACGATCATAGCCCCTGCCCCGATAGTTATTACTAGACTCACCTCTATGCTTAGTTTTGGAATGATACTCATTTCCCTTAAAAAAACTTATATCTTTTTCCTCTTATGTTTGGCTTAGATGCAAATGCTTGTTCTAAAGATACTTCACTACTTTTCATTCTTTCTTCTATTGTTAATAAGATGCCACTTAATTCATCAATTGCTATGGTTGCAAGATCTTTTGAAATTTCTATGGTAGAAACAACATTATCAAATTTGGAAGGCAAACTTCTTAAAATTTTCTCAATCACATGTTGATTACTAACATCATCTTAGGTAAAATTTTCATCTAATTTATCATCCCTTCAACTTTAGTAAGAAATTATTTAATGGATTGATTTTGATTCATTATAATGTTTTCAAAACTTTTCCTTAATGTTTGTAGTTTTGCTGAATGAGCACCTTGATATGCATTTACAAGAATATTTCAAGCCTATTTTGAACAAGTAACATGACAGATCCTAGGATAGATTGATTGACTTATTGCACCTTGAATTAAAAATAAAGCTTCATTGTCTTGTTCATTTTCTGTAATACTTTTTTTGTTGATTAGTTAGTGCATCAACATCTTCAGGTACTTCATACCCATTAGTAACAATATTCCACAAGCCTTTAGATTTTAACAAAGTTTGCATTTGAGTACTCCAATAAGAAAAATTTGCCCCATCAAAAATAGGAATTAACAATCTTGATGAACTCGCAATATTAGCCATTTTAACAAATTATCTTTGCAATCCCCTATCAATCTCTGGCAGAAATATGAAGATTTTCACAAAACCCAAACAAAAAAAATTCAATGGCTTAATCACTTTACATAGGAAACAAACCCTAGATCTCACCTGGGTGATTCTTCACTTTTTTCAGACAATGTGTAGTCTTTTGATTTTTTAAGGGTTATGGGCCTCCTACTATACTCATGACTCCAGATATGGATTTTGATTTGTACAAATTCTTCCTTGCTTTTACTTCAAGCTGCAGCTTGTAAACAAAACCCCTTGTTATTTTTGCTTCTTTTTTTTTTAATTTGCAATCGACTCTTTGCTTCAATCAACCTCTTTTGACAATTATCTATAGTGAATTTTTCTACAAATCTTGCCTTTATCTAATTTAGGACTTACAAACCCTACTGTGGAATAAATCTGGTTCCTTCAAACAACTCCAAGAACTTTGATCTCCTTCCAACTATATGCAATGGCTTAAAGATACATTTCCTTCAACACTTCTTTAGCAGTGACAACTTTCTCTTCCTCCACTATTCCCCTAGTGCTCTGATACCAATTGACGGTATTAAAGAGCAAAGTGATAAAATACAATGATCTATAGATCATTCAACAACACAACAATATGCAAACGGAAGGAACTCTCCAAAAATTGTATTGATCAATAGAATACAAGAAGTATTTAGTACTTGAAAGATACAAAACTAACTACCTGACCACTACATAACTGTCTATTATTTTTGGTATGTTTATTAAACTAAATACATAATCGTCAATTAGGTATGTTTATTATTCTAACATTATGACCCCCTCATGTCCTATGTAAAAGGATTATTCTTCATTAGTCATAAATTTTGAAATCTTAAACTCTTCGTAAACAAGTGACACACTTTCAACCTTAACAACAAAACTTTCTGGCATTGATTTCTCCCAAACATTGCAAGATATGACTTCAATTCTTTTTGCACATTCAACATGGTACTTCCAAGAATGCCCCTGCAAGAGTTTTGAAATTGTGAACCGATCAAAGTTTGATTCCTGCAATTTTATGCAACTTTGAAGTTCTATGATGCCAAGAGATGCCAATGACCACAAAACCAAATCAAAACTAATGACCAAACCTGAAAATATTTTTGGATGATGTGGATTGTCTGAATTCCTTTAATAAAGAAATCAATACTATATATATTTGTTATGTTGAAATTTTTATATCCATGCTATTTCCTATTTAGTTGGACTTATTATTCTAGCATTTCATATATCCATATACATGCATATTTTCATAAATATAGCCTTTATCTTAGTCTCATATACACATACTTTTGTACATTTACCATAGCCTCCTATTTATACTTGAGTTTATTTTAGGGTCATGAAGTAAACTTAACCCTTTCCTTTTTAGAATTCAAATTTCAAATTTGGTTAAGTGATACACTTTATTTTTCTAGATTGAGCCAAATAAGTACATATTTGATCTAATTTGATGCTATGTGCTAGTATTAAAAACATTCAATGTATTCATTCTAATCATCCAAAAATCATTCAAAATCCTCTTGTTTGAGAGCATTACAAGACGACCAATCAATAATTTTGCCAGACCTTCCATCTTTATAAATAATTTTTAGGGTTGACCTAAGTTAACTTATCTCCTTATGATGTAATGATAGCCCTTCTGAGGTAATTTTTAAATATGACCAATCCTTAGATACCAAGAAATAGTAGAGAAAGTGTAGGCTTACAAGAAAAACAATATGGTTTTACATTATGCAAGGTTGAGTCTGGACTAGGAGAAGGAATCATTGACCATAAACATGACCCAAAACTACAAACTTGACATTTGATAGAGCATAGAACAAACACAAAATATGAGACATTCTTATAATGGAGAGATTACATTTCCATAACTATAATGGAGAATATTCTAGAATATTCTTAAAGGTCAATCATTCCTTAGTTATTGAACAAAGTATGTCATTTTGTTAAATTTACTTTTTCTATAATAGATAATGCAAATTATTAGATTACCAGTCCTTGCGATCACTAATTAATGATCTAGGTTAATCATTCTTATATGTATGCATGTGATTGGATTAGCCTAGACAAAGCATGAGGGAAGTTTATTTTCCTTTACATTTTTGGTGAACCAATTTGATCCTATGGTACCTAATCTTCTATCTAGGGTTTTTCATTGCATTAGGGTTTTTAGATCTATAATTTTCAAAGTTTAAATCTTATTTTTATTTTTTCGTATACCTTTTACATACTTGTAGCAATTTTTTTAAGGTTCTACTGCTTATTTTAATGTACATTTTTTTAAAATTTCTTGCACTACCCTCATAGTTGCTCTACGGTTTTAATTTTTCTCTTGTGTTTAGATCTTGACTTGCTTATTTTCTTGATTTGATCTTGCTTTATTGTTACCATATTATTGTTTATGCCTAGAAGGAGTGTGTGTTTAGACACTAATATGGCTACCCATTCTAAGAACAATAATATCATTTGATGGTGGTGCACATGTTTGTACCGAGAGGATTATGACTATGGTGCACATGTTTCTCAATACGATATTCATCTTACAAGATAAGTTTTTATATATGAATTACATTAAGCTAAATCCCATTACCAATTAGCAACTATCTTCTATAAAATATTAGTGGGATGACCTCCAACCCATCTTCCTCTTCCAATCCAAACCCCACTACCTCAATAGCTACTACCTAATAAAAAAGAATATATAGATACAATAAGAATATTAAACAGTGGTACTTCAAATCTAATTAAGCATATAATAAAACATATAATATAAATAAAACAATGGAGAAGCAAACATAAATATAAAAACCATATCAATAGAAAATTTACAAGGTAAACCCTTTTAGGAAAAAACTCAACCACCAAAAAGATATTGCGATTGTATTAATCTAAAAATCAAGAATGCATTAATATAATCTACTCAAACTTTTTTAGTCTAACAATATCTTGGGTACTTAATGGTACTTCACTTGCATAAGACTATTCAACACACATCTCATGCACTTAATGTAAAGAGTAAGGGAAATATGAAACCACCAAATGGTTTTTGTAAAGTAATGGCCACCAAAAGCATAGTCCACAAGCACAAAAACATGCCACATGAAGCATTGGAATATGTACCAGAGATAGAAATCAATTAATGATCTCATGTTTGACCCCATAACACTTGGTAGGTACCACTCCCAAGAATAGCACTTGATGATGAAGATGCCAACAACCTTGTGTCCCACCAATTATGAAAACATGCTCAACCTAATGTAGCTCTTGTTGTTACCTTCTTATCATGACCTCCTTATTCAATGCCCTTACAATAATATCTAAAGTCCACCTCCTAACCTTTCTATTTTTCTTAGGTATTGTACTATGAAACTTTGGAGCTCATAAAAAAATTATCACTTATAAAAGGAAAGTCATAAAATTAGATTCATATAATCTTTAAAGGAGACTCATAAGATAGTGTTAATAAAAAAATTATGTGATTCATATGTGGGTCAACCCACAATAGTCGATCCCAAACTTGGGATGATGGGAGATGGGAAAAAATTTCTTGTTACCTTCATTTGAAGATTTTTCTTTGAACAAAGGAACCTTTGTTTGAATATTTTGTAGAAATAACCTTCGAACAAAGGTCTACCTTCATTCAAAGGAAATATTTGAGTGAAGGTAATTGCAAAACAATAAAATAATACCTTCAATCAAATATTTCCTTCTAATGAAGGTAATACATTATTGTCTTTTTAAAAAAGAACATATCAAGTGAAAAATCCTTTTTTCTTGTCATTTATACTCAACAGGTCACTTTCAACCATAGTGAATCCAAAGCTATCATTACTATTTACCTCCATGGCAAATAGGATGGCTCTATGCACTTGGAAGCTCCACTATATTTCCATGTGGTTTTTCTCAAAGGTGTCAACATTAGCAAGGTCACATTCTACCATTTTTAACCAAGTATTTTTCTTCTACTACTGTGAAAAATCCATTTTTGACTTCAATATTTGTTTGTTAAAATTGTAATATGGTTTCAGTGTTTTTTATCAAAATTTTGAAAACCTATTATGTGAATTTACAAACCCTAATACAAGAATTTGAAACCCTATTATGTGAAATTTCAAACCCTAATATGATGATTTGAAACACTATCATGTGAATTTACAAACCCTAATATGAGAATTTAAAACCCTAAAACATCATTTCAAAACCTTATTATGTGAATTTTGAAACCCTAATACATTATTTTGAAACCCTATGACATGAAAGCTAAAACCATTAATATCTATATTGGAACCCTATAATGTTTATTTGTGATGAGTGGGTCAATACCAAAACACACAATAACATGGATTGCACACAAAAAATAGGAATGATGTTCTTTTTATTTGGACAACACATTATTGTTGCAAGACGATTGTTGTTGCATGATAGAACCATTAAGCCTTGTCACGAACCCAAGCGCTGCACTGCACAGCACAAGGAGACCAAGGGCACACACCTTGTAACAATCCCCCCAATGCAAGTGAGGGGTTTGAACCCATGACCCAGGCTCTAATACCAATTGTTGCAAAGATAGTTGTCGTTGCACCAAAAGATTGACCTATTAATGTCTGATACAACCGCCAGAGTTAATGAATCCATGGGAGGTAGTTAAGCCTTGTCACGAACCCAAGCACTACACTACAAAGCACAAGGAGACCAAGGGTGCACACCTTGCAATAGTTATATTATAGAAAATGGAATCAAACTAGAGGATGAATCCTCAATAGGCTACAACACATTACAACTTCCTTTCTCTAGATTATGGAACCTTCTAACTTTTGTAGCTTCAAATCTACTATGGTTTCTATTTTCCCTCCTTTTCCTGACTCTCCATTTTCACCCTTTTGTCTACTTCCAAAAGGATTCCCAAAATGGTCATAAATAGCCCTTTTGGTGTCTTCTAGCCAAAATTTCAAAATTTGTAACTCCCTCCAAAAATAGGTCAACTTCCCAGAGCTATAACATTTGATCCATGTGTCTGATAGACAAACTGTTTAATGTCTTTGAAAGCCAACAGAGTTCTCTACATGCTAAAAATCCACTTTTCTAATTTTGCCCATTTTTAGGGTTGTATGGGGCCTCTAGGTCTCATATTTGAGTGAAACTTTTTGAGGGATTTTTAAAGAAATGAAAACTTTAACATCTTTCATCCCACAAGTGATCTTTGGCCAATTCCTTAACCAATGGTTATATTATTCAATCTCAAAGATTTGAGTAACTTCTTGCTTCCATACATGCTTAAATGCATTTTTTCTCAAAATAGAAGTTGGCTATTATAGTAGGTAAGAAAAAACTAAAGGTTCTACATCATTATTCAAGAAATTATGGTTCTAAAAATATAAAATTTGAAAATAATAGAAAATAATATCATCATTTTTTTGGTGATGCAAGATTTCCCTTACACCACTGGATGCTCCTACATCAGACACCTAGGATAATTTGAGAAGTGGCCTTGTCACATCTAAGGTGTTTGAGGAAAACCCAAATGGTCAACCTCTGACTTAGACAAACAAGAAGAATATTCGACAGGACTTCCTTTCCACTTCACTAGATATTCTTCATATTGCCTCTTATGAGTACTTCTTTCCATATGGCAGTCCAAGATCTCTTCTTTCTCCTCCTTTGATGTAGATGACATGATACTCCATTGTTCTTTTGTTGGTCCATCCTTTGTGGCACCTTCATGATACTATGTTAGATCAACAATATTGAACACATGTGAAATGTTGATTCCACTCAATTTCTCTACCTGATATGCATTTCTTGAATCATGCTTCTTTAGAATCTTGCATGGCCTAAATTTCTTCATCTTCAACTTATTATATGTCCCCAATGGGAACTTTTCTTTATTTAGGTGAACCATGAATTCATCACCAACATTGAATTCCTTAAACTTTCTCTTCTAATCTACCTTAGCCTTGGACTGAGAATTCATTTTATTAATATGTTGTCATACATCTTCATGCAAGGTCTTTAGGTACATTGCAAAGTCTTCAACCCCAACACTAATCTTCTCTCCTCTGTCTATCTTCCTCAGCTCAAAAGCATTTCATGGAATACTCCTATCGATAGAATTGTTATATGCAAACTCCACTTGTGGTAATATCAAATCCCATCCCTTGGGCTTATCTCCTATTAAGCATCTTAGTAGGTTTCCCAAAAATCAATTCACTACCTATGTTTGTCCATCAGTTTATGGATAATGTGTAGAACTAATCTTCAACTTAGTCTTCAATTTCTTCCATAAGGCCCTCGATAAATACCTAACAAAATTGGTATCTCTATATGAAACTATACTCCTTGGTAAACTATGTAGTCTAACCATCTCTTTGTAAAACAACTCTACAATGTGAACAACATCACTTGTTTTCTAACACGGAATGAAATGTGTCATCTTTGAAAACCTGTCAACCATCACAAATATTGAATCATGTCCTCTCTTGGTCCTCAATAAACCAAGAACAATGTCCATGCTGATATCTTCCCATGGCCTCTCTGGTACAAGTAATGGATGATATAGCCCAGTATTCTAACTCACTCATTTGGCCATCTAGCATACTCTACAACTTTGCACAAATTTATTCACATCCTAGTGAAACTATGGCCAGTAATAATTCTCACTAATAAGAGAAATGGTCTTATCTTGACAAAAGTGTCATGCCAACTCTCCACTATGCTACTCATTCATCAGGTTCTCTCTCATGGATCTCCTCAAAATGTACAACCAATTTCCTCTGAACAACATACCATCTTGGATTATCTAATCCAACCATCTTATCCTATCTAGGGTAACAAGTTCCAAACAAGATTTCCAAGCCTCTGCAAAGTCTAGATCTTCAAGGCACAAATCCCTGAGTTCATTAAACCCAACAACCTATATCTTCATTTCTGTCAACAAAATCTACCTTCTGCTTAAGGCATCTGTAACTTTGTTGGACTTCCCAGTTTGGTGCTCTAAAAGAAAAGTATAACTCTACAAAAACTCAACCCATTTTAAGTGCCTCTGATTTAACTTCCCTTGACTATTAGGATACTGTAAAGCCTAATGATCAGTATATAAAACAAACTCTTTTGGAAACAAATAATGTCTCCATTTCTTCAAAGCCTGAACTATAGCATAAAACTCCTAATCATAAATAGAATAATTATTTTTGGCATCATTAAATTTCTCACTAAAATAGGCAACAAGCTTACCTTTTAGACTTAAAAAAATTCCTATAGCACTACCACTAACATGAAAACCTACATGAAACACCTTATTGAAATCTAGAAGTGCAAAAGCAAGTTGCTCTATGACTTTTTTCTTCAGTGTATCAAAACTCTTGGCTTCTCCTGTAGTCCATTTAAACTCTTTTCTATTCCCTCTCATTGTCTTAGTTATAGGTGCACAAATGCTAGTAAAATTCATGATAAATTTTCTATAGTTTAAACTTGTCAAACCATGAAAAGATCATACCTCTATAACACTCCTTTGGGAAGGCCATTCAATGATAGCCCACACCTTCTCTGGATCCATTTTTAGACCCCCAGCTAAGATAACAAATCTTAGGTACACCAACTCCTTCTTCATGAAACTACATGTCTTCAAATTAATCAACTTTTCTTCCCTCATCTTCTCAAAAAAATTTCGAACATGCATTAGGTACTTCTCCACATTCTTACTAAAAATCAAAATATCATCTAAATAAACAATGACAAATTTACCCAAAAACTCTTTTAGTACCTCGTTCATGAGCCACATGAATGTGCTTGGTGCATCGGTTAGCCCAAATCGCATGACTAACCATTCGTACATGCCCTCCTTAGTCTTGAAGGTTGTCTTCCATGCATATACTTCTTTGATTAAGATATGATGATATCCACTCTTCAGATAAATCTTCGTAAAGTACTTGGATCCACTCTGTCATCCATTCTAGGTAATGAAAATCTATACTTGATCATGATATTGTTGATGGATTGAGAATCTATACACATTCTCCACTCTCCATCTTTCTTTGGTGCTAGTACTGTAGGTATCACAAATGGACTTAGTATCTCCCTTATAATTCCTTTCCTTAATAGCTTGTGAGCTTATCTATTTAGCTCTTTATTCTCTGCAAGAGTTATAATATGGGCTACCTTATTTGGCAAACTGGCTTGTAGTATCAAATCTATTCAGTGACTTATCTTCCTCATCGGTGGTAAACCTTTAAGTACATTATCACAGACAATGTCCTAAAACTCTTTTAACAAGTATGAGACTTATGCTAGTAGATCTTCACATTTCTCCTAGCTAATCTTAGGAATCAACGCAAAACAATGATGCTTATGTTTCATACCATCCAAATATTTCCTACCATCTACCAAGAAAATTCTTGCAGTATTACATACCTTTTCTTGTACCTCCTTCAAGGGCATCAACTTAAGACAAACTCCATCCTTTGTCAAGGAATAGATGTTTGCATGACCATCATAGATAGTGCACCTATCGTACTTCTATGACCTTCCCAATAACATATCACACACATCCATTGGTATGATTTCACATAACACCTCATCATGGTAGTCTCAAATCTTGAACTTGACTAAATATTGCTCATTGAACAAAGATCTATTGTCTTTCTATAACCATGCAATCTGATAAGGATTTGGATGCCTTCTCCTTGTCAACTTCAACTTGTTAACCATCTCCTTTGAGACAAGATTATTAGTGCTTCCACTGTCAATAATAATATCACAATAGTTACTCTCACATTTGCACCTTGTGTGGAATAAAATCTTCCTCTAATATGATTCTTTCTCCTCATTCAACAATGTTCTTCTAACAAGTAGGGTTTCTCCCCTTTCAACATCTTTAGAATGCTCAGACTACACATCTTCATCTAAATGTGTAACTTGTGCATTACCTTCAGGTCTTCTATTTGTCCTTCCTTGATGTTAGGGATAGTCGTAGGCTTGATCATTCACATTTCATCAATTTGTCCTAAGAGGATGTAGATGGTTAAGGATTTAGGGTTTAGGGTTTAGAGAACTTAGGGTTAAGGGTTTAGGGTTGAGGGTTAAGGGTTAAGGGTATATTGTTTAGGGTTAAGGGTTTAGGATTAAGGGTGTAGGGTTAAGGGTTAAGGGTTTAGGGTTAAAAGGGTTTAAGGTAAAATAAAGAGTGTACTATCAATTAATTATTGGTAGGGGGTTGAAAGAACCAATAATTAACCTACAAAAATAGTTCATCAAAATGTGACCCTACAAAACTAGATTTCACATCACATTACCAATTATTTGTTTTTCAAAGGTAGACAAACCACATGCCTTTTTCAAGGGATGATCATAAAATCCCCTTAAGCCATTAATAATAGCACTAATGGACCCTTGAAATCTACACATTAATCCCCTTGAGCCACTAATAATAGTTGAAAATTTATTATTCACATTTGATCTTGATTTGTATAATGCTAGATGAGCTTGAAATATTTACAATCTTGTTTAAGAAATTATTCCATTAGCATGGTTTATGGACCTATAAAAGATGACATATGGATTAAGAGGATTTAATAAATTAGGATTTAAGGGGAAACTTCACTATTCCTTGTAAACAAGTTTTAAAGTATGTAAATTGAAAGCCACAAAATTTACATTTTTTTATGTACATGTTTTCAGTTTATTTTTTAGTATATGTACACATGTATTAAAATTACATAGAACTAGAATATCTTAAATTTTAAAAATTATATGTATGCTTAAGTTGAATAATGTATACATATATGTGTACATGTAGATCCTAATTTTTCTTTTAAATGTAGTCATGTACATTTAATTTAAATATTTCTTGTAATCTCTCAACATGTATAATATCTAGTTTAAAAGATATATGTTTATTTATAATTTATATATATACATTCTTGAAAGTTAATTTTGTATTTTCTTGTATATTTATGTATATAATGCAGGTTCATCTAGTTTTTATATATTAGATCATGATGTTGACTTTGATGTTGAGGATTTCCTCAATGCACTACCTCTATGGTCCCCATCACCCGAACACCATGATCCAGCTATATCTCCATCTCAAAATCCCCCACCTCCACCTTCAGGATCAGATAAGGCTTGCTTGCAAGCCAGAATTAACAAAAACATCACATCTATAGAAGAAAAAATAAATGTCATTCGAAGTCAACAATTCATGCCACCTCACTTCATGTGTTTTGCATCTTTGATGCAAAACATTGTAGATTAGGTTAGGTCCATTGATGTGGACTTGGACACTTTTAGACTATGGAGAGAGGAGACGAGTGAGTTTTATGTTGATGGCCTCTCTTATAGGCAGATTTTGGATTTTAAAATTACAAAAGTTGATTTAGCTCAATATTTTAGGCACCCCATCACCAATGAACCAATTCCAACAAACAAGAAAAGAATATCAATCAGGTGGTGTACAGATATGTAGGGATGTCTACCAATTTTTGGTATAGGTGGTGGATGGTATTTGATTATCCACCTCATGCTAATTGTGAGGTTCCTATATATTTTTTGAGAAAATTATATGCAGAGTTTGTTTTGAATAAAAAACCTAATTATTTTGACTTCAAACCATTCCAAGGTATTGGTGGTGGCATGCCACAATAGAGGATAGGGTATAGGTTGATCCCTAATGACCTATGCCAGTTCAACTTCTTGTTGACCCTCCTACTTCCATTCCTGCACCCATCTGGCATCGTGTAGTGGTATCTGCATTAGGGGCATTGAGTACACTCTCAGCTAGCCTGGATGAGCAGACTTCTGCAATGGTAGCTATGGTTTGAGACCATGGAAGAGGAAATGGTGGAGTTGGTCCTAGTACCACTTGACATGTGTTGATGCCTCACATGTGTACGAGTTGCAATCAGTTGTGTTATGGACCTGATCAGGCAACACACACTTCAGCTGCACATGCAACATTTGATGATATGGGTGAATCATTTGTTGATTTTCTATTTGTTGAGGATCACCCCACTAATCGTTCAACATAGGGATATATATATATGTACAAATGTTGAATTTATAACAATTTTAAGCACATATTTTTAATGAACATATAGATCAATTAAATTGTAATATTAAATAATAATCAAATTGTTTGGTGTAGATGATGGCAACAGGCACAGTTCATAGTTCTTTTGATCGATTTTATTTTTCATCGACACCTTTTCATCTTAGCGACCCACTTGGGGTAGTTGATTGATTTTTTAAATATATTTGAAATAATTTTATTAACTTGAACCTAATTTGTAATTCAGTCTTGAACATGTACATTAAATATTTATGCTGGTTTAGGGTTCTTCCACATCGAATCCTCTAGAGGGTGTCTCGAGTGCTCCTCCATCATTGGGTGTCTCACATGAGCCATTTGTATGTATACTATTTTAAAAAACTATAGACTTAGATTTTTGTATTTTGAATTCATTATATCAAACATGCATGTACTTATATATTAAAAATATATGTCTATGTTGGTTGACACAACAATGAGGATGGACATTTCATCACACTTGAATGATCCAAGTCTATATTAGGAGCTGACTACATTTCAAGTTGCTGAAAATACTATCTTTGTTTATGTACAATATGTAGGTCTTTTAAATAAATTTAAACAAAAATTGGGTACCTACACAAGTGAATATATATGTTTTAACATAATTTGTACACATGTGCTTTATAAATGACCTTGTAGGAGCTTGTCAATGACACATTTCGTCCTGTTGATGCCATTCCATGTACAACAACACATGTGGAGTAGGAGGATAGAGGATATAAGTAGTCTGATATGGTATAATTTAAATTTTATATTATATTTAAACTCAATTATAATATACATTGTGAACTTAAAGTAAATTTCTATAGAATATATGTTGACATGTGTTAAATTCTTTTTCTTTTATAGCATGAGACATGTTCTGTAGCTGAGCATGTAGAGATAGGTCCTAGAAAAGAGGATGCACAACAACCTCTTATGGTAGAAATTAAATATGATAAATTATAAATTAAATTGAATTAAATCATTTTTAATTGTCTTACATATAATTTCAACTTTCTTTCTCTTGTATGTAGATTGATTTAAATCATGTAGAGATAGGTCCAGGTGCACCAGAACATGTAGAGTAGCCTCACACAGTAATTTAATTTTATGATAAATTATAACTTAAATTGTCATTAAATAAATTTTAATTGTCTTACATCCAATTTCATCTTTCTTTCTCTTGTATAGAGTGATTCAGGTCATCTGGGTAGTCAATGTGGTGTGAAGAGGTCTTTTGATTATAGAGACAATATGAGTTAGATTATTTCATGGGTTGTATTTGATTATTTCATGTGGGCTACATATATTATTTCTCATGGACTTAATATATTGTTTCATGGACTTTATATTTCATGGGTTGTATTGTCATAGACTTAATATATCGTTTCATGGAATTTGTATTTCATGGGTTGTATTGTCATGGACTTAATATTTTATTTCATGGACTTTATTTCATTTCAATATTTTATGGTCTATTATTGTTAAATAGTAATTTACACGTGCATTTATGTATTTTATGTGAAATTAATATGAAATTGATAGGACATATTTGTACTTTACAAAAATATCATAGTTGAGACATTAATAGGACATTTATGTCAAATTAAAAACAAATATGAAATTAAAGTTAAAATTAATAAGGCATTTAAATATTTGTACATTACAAATTTAGTGATTCATAGTCAACCAACATTAACATATCAAAGAAGTTCTAAAAAATGACTAAAGGGGATCATATTTAATTCAAAGTACATGTCTCATATTTAATCGCTAGAATTGCTTAAGGGAATCAAAGAAGTTCTCAAAAAATTGCTTAAGGGGATCAAATACTTCAAAGTACACATTTGATATAATTAATTATTAGACTTTAGGGAGACTCATTATATAACAAATGATATAATTAAGTAGTAGAAATTAGGACAACTCATCATTTAACAATCACAAAAGTTATACAAAAATAATGTTAATGTTAATATAATTTATGTCATAATAGGATGTCTTAAGGGGTCCTAATAGGACTTCTTAAGGAGATCAAAGAATTCAAACTACATGTCTCATGTTGGATCACAATTGATATAATTAAGTATTAGACTTTAGGGAGACTCATCATATAACAAATGATATAATTAAGTTGTAGAAATTAGGATGACTCATCATTTAACAATCACAAAAGTTATACAAAAATAATGTTAATGTTAATATAATTTATGTCATAATAGGATGTTTTAAAGGGTCCTAATAGGACTTCTTAAGGGGATCAAATAATTCAAACTACATGTCTCATGTTGGATCACAATTGATATAATTAAGTATAAATATTTAGGATATCTCCTAATAGGACACCTTAAGGGGATCAAATACTTCAAAGTACATGTGTCATATCTAATCAGAATTGATGTAATTTATGATGACTCATCATAACAATCACATTCTATACAAAAATAGGGTCAATGTTAATTTAATTTATGTCACAATAGGATGCCTTAAGGGGTCTTAATAGGATGTCTTAAGGAGTCCTAATACAATGTCTTAAGGGGATCAAAGAAGTTCTCAAAAAATTGCTTAAGGGGATCAAATACTTCAAAGTACATGTCTCATGTTTAATCGCAATTGATATAATTAAGTATTAGAGTTTAGGGAGACTCATCATATGAAAAATGATATAATTAAGTAGTAGAAATTAGGATGACTTATCATTTAAAAATCACAAAAGTTCAAAAATAATGTTAATTTTAATATAACTTATGTCATAATAGGATGTCTTAAGGGGTCCGAATAGGACTTCTTAAAGGGATCAAAGAATTCAAACTACATGTCTCATGTTGGATCACAATTGATATAATTAAGTATTAGACTTTATGATGGCTCATCATAACAAATGATATAATTAAGTATAAATATTTAGGATGTCCTAGTAGGACGTCTCAAGGGGATCAAATACTTCAAAGTACATGTGTCATATTTAATCGTAATTGATGTAATTTATGATGACTCATCATAACAATCACATTGCATATAAAAATAGTGTCAATGTTAATTTAATTTATGTCATAATAGGATGTCTTAAGGGGTCCTAATACGATGTCTTAAGGAGTTCAAAGAAGTTCTCAAAATTTGGTGAAGTTGCCTAAGGCAACTAAATTTAACAATAATACAATCAATTTAAAGTAAATTCAATATGGCAAAACATGCACATTTAACAAAAAAAAATATATAGAATATTGATTTTGATATATAAAAGTATAAAGTATAATTGTGTATGTACACTCAATACAAATTTGTACAAAATGTGTAACTGTGTAATTGTGTATGTACATTTATTGCAACTCAAAATAATGTTTACAAAATGTGGCTATAACATCTCAAGAAAATCCAAAACTTGTGGGGAATGTAGCAGGTCTTCATGCTACTTGATATCAAAATGATACAAGCAATATCAATATATCATCAAAACATGTATTTTAATTTATATAAAAGTATCTATATACACAACTTGTACCTATATAAATACAATTGTCTCATGCACATGGGTATAGGTTTAATTTGCATCCTCTCCTTTTTGTTTCAAAGTATGAGATCAATGTGATGTTGGCTTAAGGATACAAAAAAGGATAATAAATCAATTTTAACTATTAATGTCCAAACAATATCAATATATAATCAAAACATGTATTTAAATATATTTTAACTAATAATTCCCTATTTTTACCAAGTATTCCATGTTGTCTAGGTTGAATCAATACATAGACTCTCCTTTGTGATGATGGACTAAGGATATAAAAGGACAATTTAACTCAATTTCAACTAATAACACACAAGCAATATCAAAATATGTATTTAGTGTATTTAAAAAGACAATATAAAAGTAAAACTATATTTACATGTATTTACTTATTCCATTGTACCATCTACATCCTCTCTTATTTGCAATGTATCTATGATTGTCTCATGCTCTTCCATATAAATTGTCCATAGCTCTTTATTTATAGGTCTTCCACAATACCTCACTAGTTTTATATTTGTTGCCACCACCAAATATGAGTAGTGTATAATCTTCTTATGTGTTTCATAATCTTCAAATGTAGGAAAACCATTCTTCCTTATTAGGCATTTTCATAGCCAAGTGCCAACAACCACCACCAAACCTATTGGATAATGATAGCCCTCATCAAAGAAGTTCTCAAAATTTGCTTAAGGGGATCAAAGAAGTTCTCAAAATTTGCTTAAGGGGATTAAGGACTTGTTATCAAAATTTTCTTAAGGGAATGTCTTAAGGGGATCACCGAACTTGTTGGATAATGATAGCCATCATCATCTTCTTAAGGTGATATTAACTTATGTTAGTCTCCACACAATGAGCCAACCATTATTGTGTTTCCTCTTCATCATCCTCAGGTTCAACAATATCATACACATATTCTGCAAACAAAATTTGATTCAATAACTTGCACATGTTCATATAAGTTGACCAATCTAAATACATGCATTCATATGTATATAAATAAATAAAAGCACTATAAAATAGTAATAAAGTGAAATAAAATGAAATAAATTGAATTAAATTACCTTCTTGTACATGGTCTGAAACACGGTCATAATCATTTGATGCAAACACTTGATCATTGTCTTCAATTTTTGTTTTATATTGATCGTGTTCTTGTGTAGGTGTCAACAATCTTTGCTTCCACTCTTCAACCCATCTTATATTCTCACATGCTTTCTAATCTTGTGAAATACAAAATTGAAAAAAAAACATGCAAGCTCTCTTGTTGAGATAGTCCATGTACTTGCATTTGAACTCTTAAATGAATGCCATTTAGTAGATCCACTGATTGTCTCACAATCAAGTCTAGTATAGTACAGTACCAACTAGAAATGTATTTCTTAATGCACGAAATTGTCCATCAAGCCATCGAACATGTTGAGAGTGCTTGACATATTTTGTTACAATCTTCCTCTTAAATTATGATATGAATGCATGTACACTAACTTTTTGTGCAATTAAATCACAACGCTTTCCAATTTTTCCATCTTTTAAAGAATAGTAAACATTCTTAAATCTTTTAACATCCACTAATTGTTGTCCAAAATCATTTTCAACACTTTTATGCATACAAACTCTTAAGAAAGAAATATTGCCACAACTAATACACTGTCTAGAAATTCATGAACTTAAATAAAATAATTTCCCAAATTAAATCTTTCAAAAAACAAACTTGATATAAACCCCTTTATTGTTTCAGGTGGCATATTAATACCACATTTCACCATAATCATGTTAGTATGTAAAGTACAATGTATATATCGAAACACACCATAATAATAACGAAATTGAGCATGCATTTTACAAAAACAAAATATTCTTTGCTTACTAATCTTTACATACCAAGGTTTACATTTTTCAAAAGATCATTGACTTATTCTAATATCACCAGGTAACACTAAATCACCACAAATTTTTTGGTAAATTTTAGTTTACAATGTATCTAATAGGTGTTTTGGATGAGTATCACAAACTTTGGACCCCACTCTTAATTTGAAAACATCTCTAGCATTAGATGATACCCTAGTATTATCATGCCAATATTTTTCAATCAATGATTTGATTTTAACATTCAATTTCATGTGAGATCTCAGGAGTCAACCACTAAACTCCAACATTGGTTTATTAGATCATTTTCTATACTTTCTCTTGTCTTTGCCACTCTTACCAATGTTTTAGGATGTATTTTTAGAATTTCACTAATATTTCTTACCATTCTTTTCTTGAAAGTTGCTTTATTAACTATAACAGTTGTTATAGCTCATCTTGCTACATTCTTATCTTTAGATCGACTATTCTTTCCAATAGACTCAATGGCACTAGCAACAGTAGACATAGCATGTTTTAGTGATTGATCTTTTCTTCTTGGTTTAACAAAAATGCCTAACTTTTTCATTTCTTTTCTCATTTTCCATATTCTCATTAATTGCATCACGATAAAAAAATCTTTGTATAATCTATTGGCATGTGTGCTTATTTGTCTCAAAGAAATCTTACTAGGAAGATTATCCAAAACATCCTTTTCAATTTAAAAATATATATTTTCATTTTCAACATCACATCCTAGAGTAAGTGCAAGAAGATGGGGGGCTAAAAAGGGGTCTTAAGTGGCCACTTTTTTTCTGAAATCAAGAAATACTGGCCTTGGATGAGAACCTTGGATGAGAAATTGAGCATAGTTATACTCAAAATTTGGAGATGCAACCAAAACAATGTTCATAGTGCTTCGAGTCTACTTTCTAAACTACTTTTTTTTTTTTTTTAAATGGCATAGATTAAGGGGTTCAAAAGAGGAAGCCACAGAAATTGGTGTTGTTTCTGTCAAAAAAACATAACATAGCATGTTTTGTGACTCCCTCAAAAGGTCAACTTTTTTTTGGTATTTTTAAAATTGCTTCAGTGAGAAATTAGCTAATAGCATGTAGTTTATACCCAATTTTTATGATAAGTTTTTGATGAATATTTGATTTTTTACTAATTTTCAAAATGGACACATCCTAAAAAATAGAATTTTGGTCATGCTACCCCTATAAATTTTGAAAACTAATTGAAAATCATTTTTTTCTTTTTTTAATAATTGTAGAATGGAGTCTAGTTTCTAAATATGTATTTTTTAAAAAATTTCAATGAATAGTTAATTTACAATGAAAAAAAGACCAAATAGTGGTTTTTGCTAAAAAATGGACACACAAACAAAAGAAATTAAAGATGAAAGGCTTAACATTGTTAAAATGTGAAAAAAATCACATCATCAAATAGATAATGGAAAGCTTAACATTACCCAGGTGTTCTATTTGTTTGACCTTGAAACATGTGCAAATCTGAGGGTTAGCACGAATGAAATTATGTGAAATCTTGAAGAATATGGAAAAACACATCTGTGACTATTCAAAAGGCACTGCAAGCCTTTGGGTTGGAAATCCAAAGCAAATCCCAAGCCCAAGGCTTGGGATTCCCAAAGCAAGACATAATGTGAGTGCATTATAACATGCTCGCGTTATGTTTTGCTTTGCATTTTTTGTTTTCCGTAAGTCTGTTGTTTGTCATGTTTGACATAACGTGAGCACATTATAATGAGCTTGCATTATGTTCCCCTTAAATTTTTTTTGTTCAAGTTTATTAATCATGTATGTATGTATGTATGCCTATATGTATGTATGTATGTATGTATCTATGTATGCCTATATGTATGTATCTATGTATCTATGTATGCCTATATTTATGTATGTATAGTGTCGAGGGTAGAGGAGGGTAGAGATGGGAGTGAGCCAGATAGGGGAGGAGAGGGGTGGATAAGGATTAAGTGATTAAGGTTTAAGGTTGAGGGTTGAGCGTTTAGGGATAGGATTTAGAGTTTAGGGATAAGTGATTAGAGTTTAGGACCTTGAGGGATTAGGGCTTAGGGTTGAGGCTTTAGGAATAGCATTTAGCGTTAAGGGTAGAGGGATTAGGTTTAAGGTAGAGTTTTGAGGGTAGAGGGATTAGGGATAGGGTTTAGGGTTGAGGGATTAGGGTTTAAGGTATAGTTTAGTAGTTTTTGTGGATAGAGCCAGTAAACAATGGGAGATTATTTGCCTATTTCATAATAATATACCTTCCCTAAGTGCGGGGTGGATAGCAAGAAACATAGATGTACCCAAATGCAAATTTTTTCTCATAATGATCATCCTTTTGATTTCAACTGCTAATTACTCACTATGGATGTACCATACGCAAAGATTTTCTCGTAGGGTTTAAGGTGTAGTGTCAATGGTTGAGGGTTTATTGATAGTGTTTAGGGTTGAGGGTTTAGGGATCAGGTTTAGGGTTGACGGATTAGGGTTTAGGGTTGACGGATTAGCATTTAATGTTGAGGTTAGGGTTAGAGTGTTGAGGGTAGAGGGATTAGGTATAGGGTTTAGGGTTGAAGGTTTAAGGATTGAGGGTTGAGGCTTTAGGGATGAGTGTTTAAGGCTTAATATATAGTGTCAAGTGTTGAGGGTGTAGGGATAGGGTTTAAGTTTTAAGGGTTAAGGGTTAAGGGATGGGGATTAGGGTTTAAGGTATAGTGTTGAGGGTTGATGGTTTAGGGATAGGGTTTAGGTTTGAGGGATTAGGGTTTAGGGTTGATGAATTAGGGTTTAATGTTGAGGGTTGAGGGTTGAGGGTTGAGGGTTGAGGGTTGAGGTTGAGGGATAGGGTTAATGGTCAAGGGATTAGGGTTAAATAAGAGTGTCAAGGGTAGAAGAATTAGGGATAGGGTTTAGGGTTGAAGGTTTAATGATTTAGGGTTGAGGCTTTAAGGATGAGGGTTAAGGGATTAGGGTTTAAGATATAGTGTTGAGTGTCAAGCGTGTAGGGATAGGTTTTAGGGTTCAAGTTTTAAGGGTTAAGGGTCTACGGATCAGAGTTAAGGGTTGAGGGATTAGGGTTTGACGTTGAGGGTTGAGTACATTGAGGGTCAAGGGTTAAGGGTTTCAGGATAGGGTTGAGGGTTGAGGGATTAGGGCTAAGGGATAGGGTTGAAGAGTTTAGGGATAAGGGATTAGGGTTTAAAGTATAGTATCAAGCCTGTTGAGGGTCTAGGAATAGGGATAGCGTTTAGGGTTTAGGAATAGGGATAGCATTTAGGGTTTAGGGATGAGGGATTAGAGTTGATAGATGATGGATTAGGGTTGAGGGTTGAGGGATTAGGGTTTAGGGATAAGGTTTAGGGTTGAGGGTTGAGGGATTAGGGTTTAAGGTATAGTGTTGAGGGTTTAGGGATAGGGTTTAGGGTTGAGGGATTAGAGTGAAGGGTTGAGGGATTAGGATTTGATGTAGGGGGTTGAGGCTTTACTGTTTAGGGTTTAGGGATAGGGTTGAGGGTCGAGGGATCAAAGTTAAGGGTTGAGCGATTAGGGTTTGACGTTGAGGGTTGAGGGTTGAGGTTCGTGGGTCAAGGGTTTAGGGATAGGGTTGAGGGTCGAGGGATTAGGGTTAAAGTAGAGTGTGGAGGGTATAAGGATTAGGGATAGGGTCTGAGGGTTTAAGGTAGAGTATCGAGTCTGTTGAAGGTTTAGGAATAGGGATACCATTTAGGGTTTAGGGATGAGGGATTAGAGTTGAGGGATGATGGATTAGGGTTGAGGGTTGAGGGATTAGGGTTTAGGGATAAGGTTTAGGGTTGAGGGTTGAGGGATTAGGGCTTAAGGTATAGTGTTGAGGGTTTAGGGATAGGGTTTAGGGTTGAGGGATTAGAGTGAAGGGTTGAGGGATTAGGATTTGACGTTGAGGGTTAAGGCTTTAGGGTTTAGGGTTTAGGGATAGTGTTGAGTGTTGAGGGTCAAGGGATCATAGTTAAGGGTTGAGGGATTAGGGTTTGATGTTGAGGGTTGAGGGTTGAGGTTCAAGGGTCAAGGGTTTAGGGATAGGGTTGACGGGTCGAGGGATTAGGGTTAAAGTAGAGTGTGGAGGGTATAAGGATTAGGGATAGGGTCTGAGGGTTTAGGGATAAGGGATTAGGGTTTAAGGTATAGTATCGAGTCTGTTGAAGGTTTAGGAATAGGGATAGCGTTTAGGGTTTAGGGATAAGGTTTAGGGTTGAGGGTTGAGGGATTAGGGTTTAAGGTATAGTGTTGAGGGTTTCTATTGTCAAATGTAGATTTATGGGTTCGATTATATTGATTGCCTCTCCAGTTTTGGGGTGTGGATGTTTTGGAATCAATTAGGCATTCTTCAAGAGACTTTGTGGAAGTGGATTGGCAATCACTTAACAAAACCCTTATTATTTATGCTTGGATAAGGATTTGTCACAAACTAGAACTTCTGCTTCCAAATAAGATCTATCTTTCTTCCTCGATGGGCATTTTCTATCAAAAACTTGATTATGAGTGCTTGCCCCTTCATTGTTATGCGTATCATATGGTGGAGTATATGGCAAGCTCTTGCAGGAAATAGGAAAAGTTCTCCCTCAAAAACCTTGTGGTCATTCAAGTCTGAAGGGGAAGGTTTGGAAAGAGAAATGCACAAGATGTGATGAATCTATAGTAGGACAAAACGTGAGTGCATTATAATGCGCTCGCATTTTGTCTTACTATAGAAACGGTAAAAAAGTGTTGACCACCATGATCCAAGCCCACATGCTCTATTTTCATATTGATTCTGCGTGTACTCCGACAAAAAAGAAGTGCTTTCATGAGTGTTGCGTGTGCTTCTGGATTCCACTATGTATGTTTTTGACAGTGGAATCCAGAAGCACATGCAACACTCACTATTATGGACTATGGAAAACTAATGCCTTCTAAGTGCTTTCATGTTGTTGGGAAGTTCACATGGACATTTGACACATTGTACCACCTGTGGATGATCTTTCCACCACCTTTTCTACTTTGCCAACTTGAGAAGGAGGAAATAACATAGTTTTCACACCAAGTTTGATATATATCTATTCAAGTTTCAATTTTTGTAGTGTTCTAATGTTAATTGTGATTCAATTTTAGGAATTTAACATTATAGATTGGTTAATAGTATTGTTGTTAGTAATTATATTTGAGTGTTATTCAATTTAACATTGAAAAGGAAGCAAGTGGTGAAAAACTCAAATTGTTGAGGAGTTTGATGTAAGAAGAAAAAAACACTACATAATTGGCTACTCTCTCCATTCAAATCTTCATTTTTTAGGTATGTCAAGTCTTTACATGCATGTTCTTTACATTTTCCTTAATTCGGATTGAATTACTTTATCATGCTTTATCATACATGTTTAAAATAGACACATTCCAAATCAAGAAAGCAACCTACAATCTCACATGATGCCATGTATATTTTCTACACTTGGGCTCTTTAATAATTATGTGTAATAAACAAACCTTAACATACCATGATGTCAAACTATACAAGGATAAATCCTTACAACATAATAAAAATACAATCCCACTATTATCTTGTATTCATTTCTTAGGAAGTAATATTGGTCTCTTTATCATGCTACAGACAAATTCTCCATCATGCTGAGGAAACGATCAAGAATTAAACCAACACAGGAAGAGATAGAAGCTAAGAATGCAAAGAAAGCAGTGGCTATGAGGGAACTTCATGAGAAGAGGAAATTGGACATGATAAATGAAGACATACCAATTGAAGAGGAACCACAACCATCACAAAGAGATATGGTATTGGTGGCACAAAGAGAACGAATGCAAAAACTTCGTGCTATGAGAGATTTGAATACCATAGTTGGAGACACATCCTCTACCACAAGTCAACATGTAGGGAAACCATCTATCACATCTCATGTTGAGAGTACATCATCACTCACATGTGATGAAGAAGGTACGCCATCGTTCCCACCTCAACCTCAAGGTATGTCATCTATTCCATCTTCGATCGAAGGTATGCAATCTAGTCCATCTCATTTAAATATTGATGAAATTCCTAATGTTGAGATGAATTTACCTAACTTAACACCACCTAGAATTTTACATACAAAGCGAAAGTATTTGATTGAAATTGATGAGAATATTTTGCAGCCAATGGAAGGTAAGATTCCAAAATGTACTTGTAGAAGATATGCTCATAAGATTTGGAGATTGTTCTTTCAAAAGTTAAATGAGACTGCAAGATGTCAACTATTCACTGAAATGATGCGAAATATAAAGTAGAGGTCCATCATGAAGATTCTTGGGTTGAGAACATCAGAGGCTTCAAGTGAAAAATATATTGTCAAGAATATAATGAGTGCATATGAGAGTTAGGGTAACACCTCACGCACAAAAGATAGTAATGCAACATGGCATGTGATTACATAGACTATAGTAAGTAGTCAAATGAGGAAAGCTCATCTCATTAGAAAGAGGAGTCAAGAATTGAGAATTAATAGGAAAACTTTATCAAGATCCATTGGAAGATGCCAAAGAATTGAGGACACTAATGCCAATGAATTATGGGTGTTCTCGGGGAGACTACCACGAAAAGATAAACCAATTGTTGCAGCATTGAGATCACTAATTGAAGACTTTTGGAAGAATTACACAAGGGTATCTCTGAATCAAAGGGATGTGGTAAGAAGGAGAATTGGTAGTCAGAACTGTGAGCCACATCCAAAGCATTTTTTGGATGAGACTCAAACACAGTTTTATGGTAAATTTCTAGAGAAGTATCCTCAAATTAAAATTTGTCAAAGATATTTTGAAATGCTAAAACCTTTCTATGTCAAGATAAATCACACACGCACTACTTGTTGTAGATTACATATTGAATTTTCTAACCATTTTGATGCTTATAGGTCTATATGTTTAGATATGCATACTAATAATGTTTTGTAGGGTTGTGCCATATGTGCCCCACCAACATCTTCAAGAGACTTCATATCAAGAATTTTATGTGAAAGAGAGGAAGGTCAAATATTCTACAAGAAATTATGCTTGGATGGCACATGTCATCATTGCAATGGCTTGCAACGTTTGCCAATATGTGAACATATGGAAAGAACACATGCAGTTGGAAACAAACTAGTAGAGTTTGGTAAGTATAAAACAGTGGCATACAATACAAAATATGGTAAAGAAGTAAAGAAGTGTGAATTGGTTATTGAAAAGATTCTAGTTTATCAGTTTATGCCTATATTTCGTGACAACATAGTGTATGAGTATGCAAGACATGCCCATAGAGCTTGATGGTTGGACTTGCAATTCAAGTTATGCAAGGACACATTTCTGGTTGGTAGCATTGTTTCAGTCGTCAACTTTGCAGAGAACTACAGTCTACAGCCATAGCATGAGGTGCAATCACAATATTACAACTCCACATAGGTTTTTATATTTGTGTACATCGCATTCATTCATGCAAATGATAGTACAGAGGATGATAGAAAGATCATAAGGGAGTATAATTTCTATATTAGTGATGATTGCATGCATTCTATGGAGTTCGTGCAAGGTTGCTTTTAGGTGTTCTACAATGATTTGGCTAGAAGGGGCATATCGTTCAGTCAGCATATCATATGGTTGAATAACTGTGCATCACAATTCAAGAACTCACAGAATTTCTATTGGCTGAGTAGGAGGCATAATTCTATAGGTATTCAACATATGTGGAACTTTTGTGAGGCTGGGCATGGAAAGGGGGAGCATGATGGTGTAGGAGCATGTATCAAAAGAGCCATAGCATGAGTAGAGTTAAAGTATAAAGACAATGCAAAGTTGACAGATGCAAAATTGATTATCGAGTGGTGTAATGCTTCCATGGGTCCAGGTAATGAAGGTAAGTCTTTAGTTCGTAGGTTTTTTTGGTTAATAGATGATACTAACATTGCACCATATGAGGACTATTGTACACTGACAGGATCAAATGAGATGCACTCTTTCAAAAGCTTAATTGCAGGTTCATGGAGTATCCATATGCAAAAGATGTCATGCTTTTGTTCTTCCTGTACAATTCAAGTCTAGGATGAGTGCGAGTCAAAGAAGTGGGTTGACGAATGGCAGTTAAGTTATCTTAGCCCACTTGACACGTATCAACCCCCGACGGCACTAGAACTAACACAGATGGAATCATCAGTTGACTTTAACCACATATCAGATTTAGTTCAACTAGGTAATATAGTGCACGTATATGCATCTAATTTCATCTAGTTTAACCAAGTAATGTCATCTTACTTTGTAGTGTTTTTGTAATGTTGACTAATTTCATTTAATTTGCTACACATATCAATGTAGGGCACGTATATGCATTTATTACAGATGAAGATAATGAAGAGGGAACAGATTATTACTTATGTCATTATGTTGAGGCCAAAAAGAAATTGGAGGCCCCTATTACAGATGGAGAAAACATCGAATACCCTACAGGCTCAATGGTTATTACTGGAACATGGCTTAGAAGGTACCCACATAAGAGTGTTAATTTTTGGCTATTTCAGGACTTTGACATGCATCGAAAGATTCTTCATTACTTGAACCTTGTCATGGCATCCAATGTTCATTTGCTAAAGTATCAGGGTAGACCTTTGAACAAAATCTTGTGGAAGGTGCGTGAGTCTAACCATGAAGCAATACTTGACACAATAAAGAGTAGAGCAGACCCGGATGGTTCATTGGATTAATTTGTAAGTATTCATATTTATTTTGTAAAGTCATGTTACATTGAGTTGTGAGTATGCACATTAATTTGTAAGGTTTGTCATTTTTTAATTTCCTACTGCATTTATACACATATACACATTTTTACATCATCATGTTATGCATTTTTGGTGTCCTGCTCCTGATGCAACCAAACTGACTATTCCAACGCATCTAGATGGGTACATTTACACTAGGCATGGTCCTATTTTTCACCCAAACATGTCGAAACAGTCCGAGCTACATTGTATGATGATATCCCTGAAGAGTCCAAAGTGCAAAACAGCAGCAATCTTTGACGAGATGTTACTCAAAAATTATGTCACTTAGAAACATTCCATCTAAGGCAACATGATCATGTAGAGTGCCTCTACAATAACCTCTCTCAGTTGTTTATATCTTTGAGGCATTTGCCCATGGTGAAAGGTTTTCTGCTGCCCCAAAAATCATCAGGAGGCAGTGTAAAGTTGCAAAGGGGTGTAACTTTCATCCTACTCCTGATGTGACCAAACTGACTATTCCAACGCATCCAAATGGGTACATTTACACTAGGCATGGTCCTATTTTTCACCCAAACATGTCAAAATAGTCCGAGCTACATTGTATCGATGATATCCCTGAAGAGTCCAAAGTGCAAAAAGACAGCAATCTTTGACAAGATGTTACTCAAAAACTATGTCACTTAGAAATATTTCGTCTGAGGAAACGTGATCATGTAGAGTGCCTCTAAAATAACCTTTCTTGGTTTTTTATATCTCTAAGACATTTGCCTGTGGTGAAAGGTTTTTTAGCTGCCCCAAAAATTGTCAGAAGGAGGTAGTGTATTAAGTTAGGATGAAAGCCTATTCACTCTAGGCACCAATCTCAAGTTGCACAATCATGAATAGGTGCCTAGAGCAATAAGGCACTACATCATGATTCCAGGACCTTGAAATGGCACCCAAGCATGTAGGAGGAATTTTCAAGGAGCTAGAATGTTTTTGAAACTCTAAGGAACTAGTCCAAAGACTCTATGGTGCCATCTTGATACTATTGAGTCAACTTTGGAACTCAAACATATTGAAACAAGGTCTAGGAAGCTTGACACCATCTCTTGCCAGTTCAACTTCTCAGATACGCCAACATTGGAAAGACTCTTAATGAATGCCTAAGTTTGAATTGATCTTGTGATTGAAAGTTTGGTGATGTATTGGTGCAAGATGATCTTTAGTTGAAGCAATGTAAGTTCTAGGAAGGGTTTAGAAGTTATCAACCTCTTCACTAAGTTAGGCGCACTTTACAAGCTTTCTTACCCAAACCTCTGGGACTTTTCCAAAGAAACACTTCAGTTTATTAGCACCTTTGGACCTTGTTTTGTATTCTGAAAGAGAAGGCACACTTTGGAGGCATTTCTAACCCAGATTGATGCCTAGGTATAGTCATCTCTCTGGAGCATTTCAATGTGTTTTAAAATGAAGGAGGACATTTCATAAGTTGGGGAATTGATCACTGAAGACTTTGGAGTGTTTGAATTACTCTAAGCAAGAAGGCACATTTCCATGGAGTAGCATACTCTAGATAGTGCCTAATGCCATCAAGGCACAATTCCACCCTCACTTTGGTGCCTATCATCAAGAAGGGGCATTGGGCATTCCTTGAATAGTTCTGAGCATTTGAATTTCATGAAATCACCAAGAAATGTTGGGTGCCATGTGTATCCTCAATAATCTTGAGTTTGCGCCTAGATAAGTTGGTGCTTATTCATGTTTTAACTTCCCTCTTGAAGCGCCTAACTTGGGAAAAAGTTATCTTGTTGTTAGTCAAGTGTTTGATGTGTTTTGGAGACTCCAAAAGACTTCCTATTGCTAGGCGCTCTTCTTGGCAACTACAACCTTCAACTAGCACCTAGATCCTGAAGAAAAACACTTGCAAGTGTGGGCACACTTTCCTTGTGATGGAGCATCAAACTGGCACCTAGAAATCATAATGCATGAAGTGAGCGCCTAGGATCCTATTGGTCCAATAGGTGGTTTTGGGATCTATGTCAAGTCATTGGATTAGGTTGCCAACTTAAAATGATTTTCACGCACTTAGACTTCAAGGCACCAAAACTAGTAGGAAAATATTTGGGGGGAAACCACGCTGATAAAAGTTGGGTAAATTTAACCTCCAAGTCTGATTAGGCTCCATATAACAACAATATTTATATCATGTCCCTTTACTTTATGAAACAAGTAGTATGTGTCAAGTCATAGGGATAACACTATGGTCCTTAGAAATTTCTCTGTGACTTTTGATAAGATTATCTACTATTATGTGGATGCTTGATAGTATTAAAATTATTGGGCATTAAGTTGAGGTGACCATTCTTGTTATGATCATCACTTTTCATAAGGGGTATGTCAGTTATCCCATATATCATTACATTATGATTATTTTTCAATACCATGATGGTGGAAGGATTGTTTTCACTATTATCTCTAGCTTGGGAAGTCATCAACCATCCATTTATTCTGTAAACCCTTTACCCACTACTAATTGTGGCTTGATCAATTCTTAATGCACTTTCTAAAGATTCCTCATAAGACTTATAAGGTAACTTCTAAACCTCCTCCCTTGTATCCCTATTTACAAAATGCAAAAAGAGGTTATAGATTTCTCTATGGGCCATATATAGGGCACTAGTTGACAAATAAAGGACTTGCCTCCAACTTCTAAAAATGTACCAATAACTAAACATTTTATTTCATACTTAGGAACTCTCAAATTCTTGCATTGACCAATTTGTTCATATTGAAAGGTATCACAAAATCACCAATGGGTTGTATGAAGAAATGTATAGAGACCTTTGGAAGGTAATAGTACCAATTTAACATGATTCCTTCAAGGGTCTTGGGAAATATCCTAGCCACAACTATGTCCCAAGGGAAGATCTCTCTTATAGTCATCATATATGCCTTCATGTGGGAATTTGGATTCCCTTCCCCTTTGAATTTTGGTACATCTAGGAGGGGATGTAATAATAACATATTACAAATTTTTAAGTCAAGAGGTTCTTTTAAATAGTCTAAGTAGGTTCCTGAAAAGGAATCTTCAGACGTTGGAGTTCTTATGAACATGAGACCCATGGATGGGGCTTGTGTACTATGTTGATTTTTCATTTACACATTTGTTTGATATCCTAGATACATTGGTTGGACAGTGATGAGATGATACACTATGGGAGTGACATGATTTTGTGGTGCATAAGCCCCACTAGGTTGTTGAAGATGTGGGAAAGTTTCATTACTAGTTTTTTGAAAAAAAAAATTAGATAGGGAAGATTGAGTTGCCTCCTAGTTTTTCTCAACCCTAGTGTTGAATGGATTCATTTGAACTTTTGGTCTTTCTATAGTTTTGTCCTTTAGAGGTTTCTCAACACCTCTAGCCTTTAGCATCCTGATCCATTGGACTAGTATGGCTATGAGGTTGGAAAGTGTTGCAACCTCCATCCTTTAAACTTCTCCACCTTGTTATGGGTTGTTTTGAGTATTTTCACTTGCTTTCTCTTTGAGAATATTTTCTAATGATACATGATGTGTCATAGATCATTCAACTTGATAAACAATATGGAGGGATTCTCATGCCTCCTATACTTCTTGCAAGTTTCTTTATAGATAGCTCACGTCATTGTCCATCTAGGTGGTCATTTCCCTAAATATTATGATAAGATAATCCTGTTAATGAACTTTGGATTGAATGAGAATCAACATGCTTTGTCTTGACTAGAATAGTTGGGATGGACAAAAATCTATTGATTCTAGGTTGGGTTGTTAAAGGTCAAGAAGTTTTGGTGTCTAATCCCCTCTAAATCTAAATATTCAAAATCATAGTGGTTCAATAAGTTACAACAAACAGTCAGGTAGAAAATAGACTATAAGGAACAAGGACTACACATGAATCCAAAACAACACCAGTCAATGAGGACATCACAAGTAACTCAACATTACTTCTAGAGGTGTTCACAAAATCGAAGGGGAGAACACAACTAGAGAATGCTAGACTGTAGTAGGGATGAGTGTCTGATGCAGAGCACATAGTGGAAGCATATAATTATCAAATTTTGAACCTTTGAACTCACTATTGGTGAGACAACATACCATCGACGAGCTTAAAACTTCATTGGCCGATAGGCCGATGCCACCATGACTCCATTTGATTTCACTTCTGACAAACATCCCATCATTGACTCTTATGGATCAGACAGATTACTATTAGTAGCTTTATATCCTTTCACAATGATGTCTTTGTCACTCTGATACGAGACTCTAAGTCCCTCGCCTATCGGTAGGACTTAATACCATCAGCACACTCAAAAACTCTTCTACCGACACACCGATCTCACCAATGACAACCTTCGGACCACACCCGTTGGTGAGACTCCAAACATTGGTGAACTCTAATCTCATTGGGCTAATACACCGATGGATTTCGACTGTCAGTGTGACCCCCTTCATCGGTGAAGCTCTCAACTACTCTTCCAATGCACCGATGGGATTATCTTCTGATACACCGATGTCTTCGACTTCAAACCACACTTGTCAGCAAGACAGACCACTATCGGCAAAGCCTAACCAAGGTCTGTCGATACGCCGATACGACCAACTCTTGACATCCATACAAGGTTCTTTTGAAGGCAAAGGGTGCCTAGGCTTATGGGGCTCAATTTGATGTATTTATTGAAATTTCAAGGTGAATTGATGCTTATTGAAAATGCCACTTAGTCCTTCATTTGCATTCTAGGTGTCATTTCCTATTGATTTATATACTCCTCCTCATGCTAGGGTGCCATAATGAAGTGGTTTAGACAATAGGTGTGCTTCACTTACTAGAGGCTTGTTCTCCTTCCACCTTAGGCACACTTTTATGGTGGAATAGGTGTCAATGGGCGCCTTGTCTTAAATGAATGCTCTCTCTAAGTTGGGCAGCCTTTTGAGGCTTTATGAGTTGTAAATTGTGCCTTAACCCTTCATGCTTGTTGCTCAATGTTTGAATGTTTAAGAAAGTCTCTTTTAGGTGCTCATCTTAATGACTTTTTCTCAAGGCGCAATCATCCTAATGACTTGGATATTCATCCTAGTGTTTTAGGATATTAGGCAACTAGACTTAGTCATTTTCAGGATCTCAAACATAGAGAATAACATGATGATTCATTTTTTTGTATTGCATATAATTGACATTCTATGCTACTCATAAAGAATAATAATATTTTCTGTTCAACATGATGATTCATTTTTTTTCTAAATACAACTTTTATCTTTTAGTTCCAAAATGAGGTTTAGGTGATACTTGAATAACAATAGTTAGCTTATTGGATCAACAAACATCCTATGTAATACAATTGGACTTTAAATATTTGAAGTAGCCATCTACAAATATCCATTCAAATGTGGATTTATAATGCAAGTATGGACGCCATCAATAAAAAAGATTTGTATTAACCAAATATCCATATAGGCATACATCAATATCTATCGATATAAGTATAACATATATATATAATAGCCATATAGGCTTACAAGAATGTCATATAGGCATACAATGTCAACTATATACAATACAAAATATATGTCCACAAATTCCATATAGGCATACAACAAAGGAACACAATAAAAAGTCATTCCCCTCTGGCTAGTGAAGAGAATAGATCACAGGCAGCCTTTGATCTTCTAGGGGATGGAGACATGCATGTGGGTGGTTTACTATGAACCCGAGGGCTACTCCTCCTATTTAGTTCTTCCTGCATCTTTAGCTGTTACAATAAAAAGTATATATATTAATATATAGAAATTACATATTATAAAAAATAAAACATTTAACAAAATAATCACTTACCGCTAACATATAATCTGTTTCCTCACTTCCCTCAGTAGCAGGAATAGGCTCTGGTGATGTCATGTCCTATAGAAACCATCCACATAAAAATTAAACTTCAAATCAATAATCTTTTGATTTTTCAAAAATAGACAACTATAACAATGAATGTAAATTGAAATTTACTAATTTGCCTCATACCCCTGTCAATGCCATGGAGCTATGAATCACAAAGGCCACACCATGCTCCATTGCCCTCTGAACATGGGGAGGTGTCTCTGCAGCCTACATTATCTAGAAATAAAACAACATTATTCAATTACGAAAACTATAATAATGATGCAAATCATGGCTCCTAACATACACACACATTCATCTAAACATGGAACTACACACAATAAAGCACACAAGTCACATACAAAAATCTAGTAAGTAGAATTCATTCATTAAACTATTTATTTTATTACCTCCATAAAGCTTTGAAGTCCACCACCGTTGGCAGGTGTTGCCGTGAAATCTACAATATTAACCTATTCAACATCCAAAATCATATATTAGAAAACCATTCATATAACGATGCTATTCACATGTAATATTTATAATTGTTTACTAGTTACATACCCCAACAGTAGATGATCTAGTGTAAAATGTAGGTGGTGAACCACTAAAAACTACATCGACGCTATGACCCTAAAATTTTATTAAAATCATCAATTTAAATTAGTTAATATTGCATTTCAAAAATAAAATTTAATAAATTAAATTCAATAAACTTGCTAATATTTACCTGAGTATGAAGGCTGAAAGTCTCACTCATGAGGGTATCTGCCATCACCATCTGCTCAGCTGCAGATGTAGCCTGTGCACCTGCGTCCTGACTATCCATGGGGGCATAACCACAGGCTGACCCACAAGCTTGACAAACATGGGGTGGGACCCTACTCCTCGCACTATCTCCCAACTCACTCTATGCTGCAGGACCGACACGCTCTATGATGCTCTGGGTCAAGGTACTAATGGACTGAAGTGTATCGACCTTAACACTCTCCTTCACAATGGAAGGGATAGAAACATGCTCGTGGGCTGGTCTGCTGATTACTCATCTCACTACCCCCTGTGTGTCAAGATATGCCCCTAGTTTATCTTGTGCTGACCCCCCACCTCTACCCTGAAAGTCCCGCATATCAAAATAGTTTGGCACTTTATTGAGGACAAACTCCGAGTAGAGTTTCCTCAAAAAGTATTGCGGGACCTCATTATCATTGCATGGAGGATGGTCAAAAACCATCCACCAACTCTGCCCAAAATTGTCCCTTATCGCTTGGTTGTTGCACCAATGGATAGAGAACCTCTTGCATGTAATGGGTGGAGGTTGATTTGTTTGTGGGTTTGTGAAAATTGAACACAAGTCTAATTTTGTGATTTGTAATTTTTTCACATCTTGGTATGACAACTTGTCTGCATAATAATCTCTAAACTCTCTCCTCTTATCCATCCAACTAGTTATTTGCTTGCTAATTGAATCTACATTTGATAACATAGATTCAAGAGATTCAACAAGCGTGGACCTATGCAAGGTTAAAGTGGAAGGATCTTTCAACCTTGCAATTATATCTTCAATTTTTTTTTTGGTTTTTTCAATTTGCCCCATTATATTTTCTTGTGTTCCAGGGGCATGTCAAGGAATGGATGGAGGAGGTTGTTGTTCTGCAAGATTTTTTAGATTTTGAGGAGGAGGAGGAGGTGCATTAACACTTCCTTACAATTAATGAAATATACATCAAAAAACAACTCAAACCTACCTATTTAGAAGTAAATTCAAACAAAGAAAACAAATAAAACTCACTCCTTTGGCATGCTCAATGTCATGGTGGCATTTTGGCGATGAATCAATAAGATTTTGGTGTTGAATTAGCTTTTCCAAAACGCGAGCGCTCTTCCTAGGGTTTCCAAGCCACGGGGATAGAGGAGAAAAATAGAAATGAAATGAAATGACAAGCTTTTTATTTTATTTATAGTGGTTCATAACGCGATAGCGTTATGTATTTTTTTTTGTTAAAACCATTTGGCCACTTTTTGGCCCCCCATCTTTTTGCACTTACCCCCTAGATTTTTATTTTCATTTTCAACTTCAAAACGATTTTCATTTTCATCAAGAAAATGGTTTTCATTTTCAATAAAAGGATTTCATTTTCATTTTTAATAAAAGGATTTTCATTTTCATTTTCAACAACAAAGAAGGTTTTCATTTTCATTTTCAACAACAAAAAGATTTTCATTTTCATTTTCAACAACAAAAAGATTTTCATTTTCATTTTCAACAACAAAAAGATTTTCATTTTCATTTTCAACAACAATTTGACTCAAATCTTGATCTGTACAAATATTATCGATCTCAACATTATTATATCCAACTTCTTTTAAATCTCCTATAAAGACCATTTCCATTTCATTCAAAGGTGGATTTGAAGATGTACCTCGATTTGTGTGTATTGAAACATTCTTCATAGCATTGAAAGGGGGATTTGAAGATATACTAGGAGTAGTTTGTATAATCATATTAGTTTCCACATTCACCTCTTGCAAATTTGCATCATCTACATACATGGTCTCCTCAATGCTTTTATCTTCAATAGTTGTCAAATTGGATGCTTCAACATCATTCATTGATCAAATATTTATTCTTCTATCTCTTTGTCTTTTTGCCTCCTTTCTCTTTGCCTCCATTTCTTCAAGGGTCAATACCTTCCTATCTTTCCTCTTATTATGAGCTTGTGATCCCATGATTAAAACATTTTGAAGTATGTACAAATGAATGTCAAAAACTTCAAAGTGTTCCTTCTTTGTTCCTCCTTTGAACAAGTAGCAATTGAACAAAATTCCACTCGAACACTGTCCCAATGATTCCTCCTTTCAAAATTCAAATAAAATCTCAAGTTAAAGAACCTATAGAAGCCAAAAGTTGATACAAAAAACTAAATATGTCACTGTCAGCTATACAGAACAAGTTGTAGGGCCGACAGTGACAGTAACAATTAAAAAATGGTAAAAATCTAAATAGGATCCCATTTATTAAACAAGATCCCATTCTATAAAATGACCATTTTACTAAACAGGATCTCATTTCTTGTTTTGTTGTGAGAATAAGAAATACTAAACGGAATCCTATTTTGCAAAATTTGAATTTTAGGCCCAATTTTTTCTTTGTTAACCGGTTTGGGAAAAGGGTTAGAGACCCAAACCTAGGCTTTGGACCTAGTTTGACCTGCAAATTGAGGGTCATATCAATGTCACAACAAAATAGTGACTTTGGGCATATGTCTGAAGACCTTTTTTGTAGAATTTTTTGACAAAATTAAAACCCATTATAGATGAGATAGTGTAGATTCCAAATATGAAATTTTTTTACAATTAGATTATTTTTTCTATTTTTCCACTAATTTCGAATGAAACAGGTCTAAAAACTTGAATTATCAAGGTTTTTTAGCATTTTAATAACTTTTTATTAAAATAAGTTTTTGAAAAACAAATTGTACGAAAAACGTACTTCAAACAATTCTTTTGAATTTGGAAAAAAAATCAAAAAATGATAAGTTTAGGTTATGTTATGCATGACGTACACGATGATTTTTTACAACCCCAAATATGACCAATAAAAAATTAACAAAAAAAATATTCAATAAAAAATTACAAAAAAATATAGAATACGTGCTTCAGTGAGTTATAAATATTTTTCCAAAATGATTTATAAAAATATGATTATTTAGGTCAAAATATGGATGACGTACACATGCATGGTATAGTAAAAAAAAATGACTTTTAAATAGTGGTTTTAGAAAGGCCTATTAAAATCAATTTCTATCATCTAGGTATTCAAATAAATTACATATTTGGAAACTAGACTCCAAGTACTGCATTTTGTGATTAGTGACTTTTTTAAAGATTCCATTTCTAAGTGCTTCAAATTTTAAGGTCAAATGTGACAAATTCTGAAAATTTAGGAAAACACTTCCACTTTTTGGCCAAAAAGTGGACTCAACTTCTTGCACACACCCCGCAGCTTAACATTCGGAGACTACACATTGATTGATAATTTCTATGTGTTAGGATTGGGAGAAATTGAAGTTGTTTTGGGAGTTTAGTGGTTGTAGTCACTTGGGAGATACATACAAGATTTTAAGAAGATAGAACTTGAATTCATTCACGATGGGAAAAAGATTGTAATGAGAGCACTCTCAAATGGAGGCCCTAGAGTTGTGTCAGCAAGGAGAATGGAAACATTGTTTAGACATGATGATGTTGCTTGGGCAACGTAGTTCTTTGAATCATCTAAATCTTCTTCAGGAGATTAGAAATATCATGTGGATATATAGTTAGTGCTTGATAAGAATAGTATGGTGTTTGGAGAAATTCCTCTTGGTAGACCACCTAATCATGGATTTGAGCATGTCATTGAATTGGAGGAGGGATCCAAGCCCATCAGCACTACACCTTATCATCATCCATGAAATTTCAAGGAGTAGATTGAAAAGATGATTAAGGAGTTGCTTGAGATGGGACACATTCATCCTAGCTCTAGTCCATTTGCATCTTCATTTGTGTTGATTAAAGAGCTCTAAATAATAAGAAAATCAAGAATACATATCCCATTCCTAGGATCAATGAGTTACTTGATGAGTTACACGGGGCCGTGTATTTCTCCAAGATTGATCTTTGTTCAAAGTATCATCAGATACGTGTCTGTGAAGAGGATATGCATAAGACAACATTTGGATGCCACTGTGGACACTTTGAGTTCTTGGTTATGCCATTTGTTCTAACCAATGCACCTACTACTTTTTAGTCATGCATGAATCACATCTTTCATGGGAAATAATTTTTTGTTGGTGTTCTTTGATGACATTTTGATATACAGTAAGACTTGGGAGAACATTTGTAGCACATTGATGAAGTACTGGGTATCATGGAGGCTTAGTCGTTGTTTGTGAATGCATCCAAGTGTGAATTTGGTATGATAGAGATTCTCTTTTTGGGGCATGTGATTGGAGTTGATGGAGTCAGAGTTCATTAGGAGAAGATACAGGCAATTCTAGATTAGCCACCACCGCAAAACATTTTAGACTTGAGAGGACTTCATGGGCTATGTTGCTACTATAGAAGATTTGTAAAAGGGTTTTCATAATTAGCAACACATCTCACATAGCTCACCAAGAAAGGAGCATTTAGTTCGTAAGATAAGGGTCAAATTTCTTTTGACAAACTCAAGGAGGTGATGAGATCATGTCCAGTGTTGGCATTGCCAGATTTCACACAAATGTTTGTCTTGGAGTGTGACACATCAGGAATAGGAATTGGTGCAGTGTTGATGTAGAATAGACACCTCATTTCTTTTGAAAGAATAAAGTTGAGGGATGCAGAAAGGTTCTATTCCACCTATGATAAGGAGATTCTCTCCATCATGCATGCATTGCTGAAGTTCAGGAAATATTTGGTGGGTAATCGATTTGTGGTCAAGACTAATCACAATAGTCTGAGGCACTCCTTGTTGTAGACATATTTGAATGAGCGGCAATAGAAATGGGTGAGCAAGATTCAGGCATATGATTTTAATATTGAATATGTGAAGGGAAAGAATAATGTTGTTGCCGATGCTCTATCAAGGAGGCCTACTGGGTAAGTGCACAAAGATGAGGGACCAAAATGGGGTCTTAAGTTGCCACTTTTTTTTTTTCTGAAATTAGAAAGCAATTATGTTGGATGAGAAAATGAAGATAACTACACTCAAAATTTGAAGATGGAATGAAAACAAGAGTTGTAGTGCTCTGAATCTAGTTTCTAAACTACTAATTTTTTTCCAAAAATGGTTGAGATTAAGGGGTTCAAAAAGGGGGAGCACACAAATTAGTCATGTTTTTTCTCAAAAAAACATAACATAGCATCTGGTGTGGTCCCCCTAAAATGTTAACTTTTTTTAAGTATTTCAATAATCTCTCTAGCGAGAAATTAGGTAACATCATGTAGTTTATCCCTGATTTTTTTGATAAAATTTTGTTGAATAATTGATGTTTTAGTAATTTTTAAAGTGGACACATCCTAAAAAATAGAAATTTGAGAATACTCACCCCTAAAATGTTTGAAAACTAATCGAAAATAGAATTTTTTTTTTAGAATTCATGTAGAATGGAGTCTAGTTTCTAAAAATATAACTTATTTCAATTTTCAATGAATGGTTAAAAAAAAGGTCAAAAATACTAGACACCAGTTTTTGAAAAAAACTAGACACAGTTGCAATAGAAATTCAAGACGAAACACTAAACATACTCAAAATGTGAAAAAAATTATATGGTTAGATAGCTAACAGAGAGCTTAACATTAAGTTGGTATTTTTTTTGAGTTTTCATTGAAAAAAGTGCCATCCTAATGGGGAGCACACTCCAAATTATCTCTACATTTTGCTAGAAACTAATAAAAACATGTCAAACAAAGATGAGCATAATGCAAATGTGTTATAATGCACTCGCGTTATGTGAAATCAATAATGCGATCATGTTGTAATGTGCTCGCATTAGGTGATTTCACATAACACGAGTGTGTTATAATGCACTCGCATTATGATGAGCATAACTAGCAATACACATGCCAATTGCATTTGCTTGAAAGTTTCTAAAGCCTTTTCAACAAATCCATTTTTTGTATATCTTACAATCATTGCATTCCATTATAGAACATCTCTTTAAGGTGTTACGTCATACAATTGACATGCCTTGTCTATGCTTCCACACTTTACATACATGTCTACTAAGGCAGCTGCACTTCCTATCGTCTCTCTCACTTTATTTCTCTCCCTTCTCTACATCCTACCCTTTCTCTGAGTCTTTGCTTCCCTCCCCTCTGTACCTCCCACCTTCTCTCTCACTTTCTTCTTCCCTCCCCTATCTACCTTCTACCCTCTCTCTCACTCTCTACTTCCCTCCCCTATCTACCTCTTACCCTCTTTCTGAGTCTTTGCTTCCCTCGCCTCTCTAGCTCCTACCTTATCTCTCACCCTCTTCTCCCCCTCCCTCTCTACCTCTTATGCTCTCTCACTTTCTACTTCCCTCCCCTATCTACCTCCTACCCTCTCTCAGTCTCTGCTTCCCTCCCCTATCTACCTCCTACCCTCTCTATCTTCTTCTTTCCACTATCTACCTTCTACGGTCCTCTCCCACTCTCTACTTCCCTCCTGTCTCTACCTCCTATCCTCTCTCTCACTCTCTACTGCCCTCCCCTCTCTACCTCTCATCCTCATTCTTCCCATCCAATGAAATTTCATAAATTATCTTGTTTCCATTTCATCATCCCAATTTATATCCTCATCCATCTTTACATGTCCTATTTTTCTTGCTTCCATGTTCTTTGTCAACAAGGGAGAGAGAGAGGGAGGAAAAGGGAGAGAGCATGGAGATGGAGGGGAGAGAAAGGGGAGAGATACTTGGTGATAGGGAGAGAGAGAGAGAGATAGACAGTCCTAGTTTTCTTGTTTTGGAGAGAGAGAGAGAGAGCGTGGGTTGGGTTAATGAGTTTAGGGTTTCTTAAGATGAGGGTTTAGGCAAATTATTTAGGGTTTAGGGGTGTAACATTAGAAAATGTCCCCTTGGGGGCTTTTCCCTCTTAAGGTTTAGCACCTGGGTCTTTTGCATGCATTTAGGACATTTTAGTTCATAATTTGACATCTTGATGGAATAAGCCCTAGGTAACATGACAAATGGGACCTAGGAGGACCCCTTGAGCTGTACCCTACACAAAATAGGGGGACTTGGGTCCCCACACCCTAGTGCTCCCCTATTTTGGGGCAGCCCCAATGTCTGGGTGTCAGTTTATAACCATTATTTGGGTCCTTTTCCAACACGGTAAGTTTCAATTATGAAAATATTGGCAAGAGTGTTTGTAGTTGCATATAAAAGTATGTTTAGGCATTCATTTGTAAAACTAGATTTCAATTAGATGGCAATTGTGATGTTCAAGTGTTCTCAAGGTGATTGAAGGGTTTCATTGTGTTGCAAGAGAAGACTTGTGTGCTTCGTGTGTTTGTTTATAGATTTGAGCATCCATTTCATTATGGAATGAAGAGCATCTTCCTCCCATGATATCTTCACTACAAGGTGACATTATATTGTGTTTTCATTATCAATTCCTTTGGCTTTTTCCACTACCTCACAAAGGCATGCATTCTCTATCTTACAAAGGTGTTCAGAGACTTAAGTGTCCTCTAGGGCTTGACTGAGGTAAGCCTCTAAACACCACAACCCCCTCCCAAAGTCTTGTGATTGTAGATTACAAGTGTCACATTTGGGAAAGGTGAAGTTGCAGGAAGGATTGGTAGACATCAAGGATTTAGGATCCGAAGAGAAGCCAAACATTGGAGCATTTCTAGGACTTGGGCACTCGCACTAATGTCCTTCACAGACAAATTTTTAGAAACAGAAGTTACAGGACTGATCAGTGTAGGAAGGAGGTCCAAATCCCACGAAGAAACTAGTACCTTGGACTTGGACACCCACACCTTAGTGTCTGACTGTTCTACCTTGAAACCTCGAAAATAGGTACTCTATGATTTTCTATTTTACTCTCGTCTATAAGAGCTTTTTCTATTATTCGTCAGTTTATTGTCATATTTGCATAATTAGGGTTTTAATGGTCAATTGAGCATAAGAGAAGATAAATTGGTGATTAAATTCCCTAATCCAAGCTTCCCTACATCTCACAATGACCTATGTTATGATAGTTCGTGGCCACTCGACCCTAGATCCTTGAATGTAAAGTGGAAAGGAGGATTTAAACATAAAAACACTAAAACATTGACAAATCCAATTTTCCACTGAACATTTTGGTGAACCCATGTTTTTGCACTTAAATTGCAACTTTTTGAGTGTGTGTCTTTGATTTCATTCATTCATATAGTGTTGCACTTTATTGCATTGAGAAAAATTCAAAAAATTTGCATTGTTTGGTTTACTAAATTGCATCAGTTCTTTCTAAATTTTCCTAATTCATTATTTTTTCATCAGATCTGATATAAATTATAGAAAAACACAAAAATTCAACAATTTTCATAGCATTTTCATTATTAATTTTCTAGGTTTTTGTGGAAATTTTGACAATTTTGATATAACCTAGTAATTTCAAAATCCAGGGTTGGTAGACAAAATCTTATTTCAGATTTTTCTACTAATTTTCAAGGCTCATTCAAATTTTCATTTGGCTGTAGTCTTGCATTTTAGTGTAAATTTGCATTTAGATTTAAGATATTTACATTTTTGCATAGCAAATTTCAACAAAAAACTAGCAATTTTCATGCATTTTTATTAGATTTGCATTGGCATTTTGCATATTAGAGATTGAAAATCATTTCCAGATCTAAGAGTATTTAATTTTCATCATAAATCAGACTTTAAAACATTCACATATCATTTTGTGTCAACATCTCAAACCTAGGACTTCAAAAACAACGATTTTCACTAAATTTGGCCTTATCAACTCTATAAACTTGCACCATAGGCGTGTTGTGAAAATTATTTTTCCATTAATTAGATGTTATTAGGGTAATCATTTTATGTCCCTCATAAAAATCTTCACAACACCCTTTTAACGGGCTCTTGTATTGAAAATTTGGTGAAAAACTACACATTTTGGCTATTTTTGCCCTAGGGTTTGGCCTAGTTTGTACTCTAAGTGTGTTGTGACAAATTTTATGGATTAAGGTGACTGATATCATTGATTTTATTTTTTGGACCTCCTGAAATTCATTACAACACTCCTTTTGCTAGGTCTTGGAGTTGAAAAACCGTGAAAAATTGCATATTTTGTTATATTTTCACTAGGGTTTTACCTTAAGTGCACTAAAAGCATGTTGTGTTGGGTATTTTGGCACCAAGTGGCTTTATTACTGATATTATTTGCTCTCCATCATAATTTTCCTCACAACACCCTTTATTATGCTCTTTTGCATTGAGTTTTAGTGAAGAAAGTGCCTATTTTGACATATTTTCACTACATTTTGACTTGGCATTATCTTGGATTTGCATCAATAGTGTGTTGTGAAGGATCTTATCATTGTTTTGGATTGATATCATATGGATAACTTGCTTCCCTTCATCAAAACCCTTATAGCATCCTTTGTTACATTCGTTTGCATTGAAAAGAGAACAAAAATCAAGCATTTAAGGATTTTTTTACATATAGTTTTGCACTTGTCTTTTGCATCAATTTGAAAAGCTTCTCAACATCTGATCTTACATTGGAATGGCACCTTCATGTCATTTCTCAATGGTATCTTTGCATGCATTTATCAAAGATCTTGATTTTGACCAATTTTTAACCCTCATGAGTGAACATCCTACAATATTAGAAATCTTAATTGAGTTCTTCTCCATAAGTAGCAAGGAAAATGCTGATGATGATCCCATAAGTTATCCTACTTCCCCTATAACTGGATACTCAAATGAGAAGACTAGGGATAGCTTTAGTAATTGCACTGCTCTCCCTGGCCAAGATGAAGCATTAGTGAATGAAGAGCTCCCTTTAACAAAGAGCATTCCATGGGTAGAAAATAAGCATTCATTTAACAATAATCAAATTCCTAACTTTGTGGATCCTCCCACCAACCTTCTTCCTTTAGTATATTGTTTGTACACATTGGATTTCACTAAGGAAGAGAAGACCTTAAATGTCCCTCCTTTGTTTGAATATTCAAGCCATTTTGACATCACTAAGAGGATAGAGAATAAGTACGATAGTAAACTTCAACAAGAAAACATTCCACCTAGACAAACAACCTTTGATCTTGGTGCCTCCTCCTCTACAACACAAAAATCCATAACAAAACAAAGCCCTATGTTAAAAAAACTAAGTCGTAAAGCACAACAACGTCAACTTGCAAAAGGCAGGAAGAGAAGGTGATGAGCTTACCTTACCTCTCAACAAGAAAACATTGATCCTAACATTAAACCAAACAAACATGATCCTAACAATAAACAACATGATGAGAAAGACATGAATTGGGCTATGATACCTTATATCCCACCTTCCTATAAAATTAGGGAGTGGGAGGATGACGATGATTTACTTGATGATAAGACTTAGCATGAAGACCCTATAGGTAAGTATCTCTAACCCTTTCTCTCTCCCATAATGTGCTTCCCCCATGATGTGTTATGTGTTGTTTAGGCCTCCTGGGATGACCTCATATTCTCCCGTAAGGTTCGGGATACCAGGAGACCACATCCATTGTGACCTTGTTCTATTTGTATCATCATTCTTCTATATTGCCTCTCTCTCTAATTTCATTGTTGTGTGTTGTCTTATGGACATAGCGTCGTGGTTGGTGACACTTGGGGCACCCTCCTACATGACTATCCCTAAGACACTTGTTTCTCCTCTCTTATTTATTGTTTCCCTTCCTCTACTGTTTCCACCTAGCAGGCAAATGATGACAAACATTTACACCTATGTGGACCTAGTGTCCCTTTCGAGTGCAATCAAAAAATGGACTTAGTTCCTAATATGACAATGGGGTTGTATATTTTATTCGACACTTGGCTAGTGGAAGCACTCTTGCTTTCCACATAGTGAATTTCATAATGTTTCTATCGCATTTACAAACCTTAACAATACTATTGCTCTATGCACCTTTGTTTGTCTTTGAATCTGACCTTGGTGGTACTCTTCAAAGAGCTTCTTGATATAGCCCCATAGTTATCCTGGAACTCTAAATTCATAGTATAACCTTGGCTCTTTGTGTGGTTAATCATATGCATTGTTTATCATGATTATGTAGACACTAACATGTTTCTTGCAGGGATGTGTTTGTGGGAACATTTGGCAATTGTGAAGTACATGTCACCTCCAGGGGGCATGGGCTTTGTGAAAGTCTATGTTCCCTTATGTTTTTTCTTCCTACCTTAACGTGTTTGATATCGATGTACGATATCAACCACCTTAAGGTGGGGGCATATAAGGTAAACTGTCTGTTGTAGATGTTAGCAATGTGCTTGTCCTCAGGTGAAGACTAGTACGATGAGTACTTCTTGCATCCTAAGTTTGTTTTCAATCAATCAATCTATCTTGAAATCTATTGTGTATACCTCCTTTTCACCATAAGGCATCTCCGTGATGTAGGTGGGGTTGTATACTTTTGAGCTCATACCTCCTTTTCACTATAAATCATCTCTATAATGCAAGTGGGGTGGTATGCCATGCTTCCTTTTCACTGTAAGGCATCTCTATGATATGGGTGGGGTTGTATTTTCAAAAGTCCTATGCGGAGGCGGGGAGTAGTTCTAGGGCTAACTCAACCCTTAAGCGTGTTTTTGGTGATTGTTGTGGCGAAGCGCAATCATTGGTGTGTGCCTGTAATGTGCATGTGATGGTGTTGGACCTAGAAATTGGTACACTCCATCGCTTGCCTACCACACGTTTTCTCTGTGTCTTCAAGTGTGTGTGTTTTGGCGTGCTTGTTTTGTGTGGCATGTTTGTTGCCCCATATGTAGAAACCAATGCCTTAGGGTAGTGCTTCCTACATTTTGGGAGGTTTTGCATGTCTTGCATGTGTGTTGCCCCATATATACAGATACCCATGCCTTAGGGTAGTGCATCCTATATTATGGAAGTTTTGTGTAATTTCATGTACTTGTATCTGCATTTCATATATATGAAAGAAAAAGAAAAGAAAAGAATCGTGCATGTCTTCCATGCAATAATATGTCTTCTATGCATTGACAGTATTCTCTATGTTCTACATGACTGTAACTATCTTCTTCGTGTTTTGTGTGCCTATTATTGTTTTCTATGTGATTGGCATGTCTTCTCCATGCATGATGTGTTTGTTGTGTTTGTGACCTTACTTTAATGCATGTATTGGCCTCACATTTATACATACATTAAAGTGGGGGCTAAATGTAACGACAAAAAATGTCCCCTTGGGGGCTTTTCCCTCTTATGGTTTAGATCCTGGGTCTTTCGCATGCATTGAGGACATTTTAGTTCATAATTTGGCATCCCGACGGAATGAGCCCTAGGTAACATGACAAATGGGACCTAGGAGGACCCCTTGAGCTATACCTTGCCCAAAATAGGGGGGAAGACTTAGGTACCCATGCCCTAGTCCTACCCTATTTTAGGGCAGCCCCAATTTTTAGGTGTTGGTCTATGACCGTTATTTGGCTTGTTTGCTGACATAATAAGTTTGAATTATGAAAATCTTGGTGGGAGTGTTTGTAGTTGCATATAAAAGCATGTTTAGGCATTCATTTGTAAAACTAGATTTCAATTAGATGGCAATTGTGATGTCCAAGTGTTCTCAAGGTGATTCAAGGCTTTCATTATGTTGCAAGAGAAAACTTGTGTGGTTCATGTGTTTGTTTGTAGATTTGAGCATCCATTTCATCATAGAATGAAGAGCATCTTCCTCCCATGATATCTTGACTATAAGGTGACATTATATTGTGTTTTCATTATCAATTCCTTTGGTTTTTGCCTCTACCTCACAAGGGCATGCACTCTCTATCTGACAATGGTGTTCGAAGACTTAAGTGTCCTCCTAGGCTTGACTAAGGCAAGCCTCTAAACACCACAACCCCCTCCCAAAGTCTTGTGATTGTAGGTTACAGGTGTCACATTTGGGAAAGGTGAAGTTGAAGGAAGGATTGACAGACATCAAGGATTCAAGATCCAAAGAGAAGCCGAACATCGGAGCATTTCCAAGAGTTGGGGGCTTGCACTAGTGTCCTCCGCAGACAAATTTCTAGAAACAAAAGTTACATGGTTGATCAGTGTCAGAAGGAGGTCTAGATCCCATGAAGAAACTAGAACCTTGGACTTGGGCACCTGCACCTTAGTGCCCATCTATTCTACCTCAGAACCCCAAAATAGGTACTCTATGATTTGCTATTTTACTCTTGTTTGCAAGAGCTTTTTCTGTTATTTATTAGTTTATTGTCGTATTTGCATAATTAAGGTTTTAATGGTCAATTGAGCATAACAGAAGATAAATTGGTGATTAAATTCCCTAATCCAAGCTTCCCTACATCTCACAGTGACCTAGGGTATGATAGTGCCTAGCCACTCAACCCTAGATCCTTGAACGTAAAGTGGAAAGGAGGATTTAAACATAAAAACACTAAAACATTAACAAATGCAATGTTCCACTAAACAAGCAGTTTAGGGCTGCTCAGGTTTATGGTTTATGTTTAGGATTTAGAGGCATTATTTAGGGTTTAGGGGTTTTGGGAGAGAGAGAGAGAGGTTTAGAGTTTCTCAGGTTTAGGGTGATTATTTAGGGTTTATGAACTTAGGGTTGCTTCAACCTTTAGGGGTATTATTTATGGTTTATGAGTTTAGGGTTGCTCAAGTTTAGGGTTTAGGGTTTTGGGTTAGGGTTTAGGGGAATTATTTAGGTTTCAGGGGTTTATGTTTTCTCAAATTTATGGTTTAGGGTTTAGGGGTTAGGGATTTAAGGTTGCTTGAATTTAGGGTTTAGGGGTTAGGGTTTAGAGAGGGAGAGAGAGTGTGATGGGATCGATAGATATTGGGAGAGATAGGGAGATACAGGTTTAGAGTTGCTTCCAGGGTTTATGGTTTAGAGGTTTGGGGTTTAGGGTTACTTAGTTTTAGGGTTTGGGGGTTAGGAGTTACGGTTTATGTTTTAGGGGTTAGGGGTTAAGGTTTAGAGGTTTAGGATAGGGTTTAGAGAGAGAGAGAACTAAAAGGGAGATATAGAGGAGACTGAGGGGAGACATAGGGAGATAGAGGGTGAGGAACATGGCCGGAGACATACGCAGAGAGATTGAGATGTAGAGGGATGATAGAGACAAGGAGATAGGGTTTAGCGTTGATCAAATTTAGGGTTTAGCCTAGTTAGGAGTTTAGAGAGGGAGAGATATGGAGATAGAAGGTGAGGGACATGGCTAGAGACATTGCCAGAGAGATTAAGATGTAGACAGATGACAGAGATAAGGAGATAGGGTTTAGTGTTGATTAGATTTCGGGTTGATCAAGTTTAGGGTTTAGCCTAGTTAGGAGTTTAGAGAGGGAGAGATATGGAGATAGAGGGTGAGGGACAGGACCAGAGACATAGCCAGAGAGATTGAGAGGTAGAGAGATGATAGATACAAGGAGATAGGGGTTTAGGGTTGATCAGGTTTAGAGTTTAGGGTTTAGGAGTTTAGAGAGGGAGAGATAGGGAGATAGAGGACCTGATGGACATGGCCAAAGACATAGGTAGAGAGATTGAGAGGTAGAAAGATGATAGAGACAAGGAGATAAGGGTTTAGGGTTGATTAGGTTTAGGGTTTATGGTTGGTATATATGATGTATAGAATGGTGTAAACGACTAACATATTGGCACTTATGATGTTTTGTGATTGATAGGTAGGTGCTACTAACAAGCATATTGGCACATACGATATAAAAAATGGTGCAAATGACTAACAAATTGGCACTATGATCTTCTAATGGCTCCTAGTGTGTATTTGTTTGATTTTGATTATTTTTGGGATTGTTTGAGATGGAGCTTAGATTGATTTGGGATGGAGTTGGGATGAAATGGGTTTGTTTAGGGATGATGAGAGGTGAATAGGACTAGATTAGGAATGATTTGGAAATGATTAAAATGGTTTTAGGGATGGTTTGAAGTGGCTTAGTACTGATTACGTAATGATTAGAATGATTTAGGAATAGTTTAGGGATGGTATTTGAGATGAAATCCAGGTTGATTTGAAAATGATTAGGGATGAAGTTAAAATAATTTGGATGTGATTTGGGATGGTGTGAAGTGGTTTAGGGCTGATTATAAGTGGTTTAGGGATGATTAGAGATGAAATTGAATGTATTAGGTATGATTTGGGATTGATTAGGAATGAACTTGGTTGGAATGAAAGCTTAATGTTTTCATGAACTTTCATATTATAGAGATTAGGAGAGATAGTGAGATAGAGGTTTAGGGTTTCTTCTAGGTTTTATGGTATAGGGGTTTAGCCCATTGCTCATTTTTAGGGTTTAGTGGTTAGGGGTTAGGGTTTAGGGGCATTATTTATGATTTAGGGGTTAGGGGTTAAGGTTTAGAGGTTTAGGAAATATGGTTTAGGTAGAGAGGCAAATAGGGAGATATAGAGGAGACCAAGCCTAGGAGAGATATCTTTGTTTCCTCTATCCCTCTCTCTAACTATACCTAACTCTCTATCTCTCTGTCCCTATCTCTCTATCTTTCTAGATCACTTTCAATCACCTCTCTCTAAACCTACCTTTATATCTCTCCTTCCCTCACTATTTGAGGTTTACATGAGTTTAGGGTTGCTCAAGTAAATAGGGCTTAGGGTTTGGGGTAAGGATTTAGGGGAATTATTTAGGCTTTAGGGGTTTAGGGATACTTGAGTTTAGGGTTTAGAGTCTCTAGGGGTTAGGGTTTAGGGTTTACGAGTTAGGGGTTTAGTGTTCCTTGAGTTTAGGGTTTAGGGGTTTAGGGTTTAGGGGTTCAGGGGTTTAGGGTTCCTTAATTTTAGGGTTTAGGGGCATTATTTAGTGTTTTTATAGTTTAGGTAGAGGGGAGAATAGGGATCTCTATCTCTATCTCTCTGGACATATGAATCCCTATCTCTTAATCTATTCCTCGCTACCTCTCTATCCACCTCTTTATCTCTCTCCCCATCCCTCTACCTCTTGAAATCTCTCCCCCTATGTCTCTAAACATCTCTTGATCTCTTTCCCTATTGAGCTATCTATCCTCATAACCCCATCTCTTAATATACCCCTCTCTACCTCTCTCTTTGTATTTCCCTATCTATCTCTCCCTTGCTAGATCTATCTCCCTATATCTCCCCTCTCTATATATATGTATCTCTATATTTCTCCCTCTATAGACCCCTTTCTCTATCTCAATCCCCATATCTCCCTCTCCATGTCTCTATCTCACCTATCCTCTCTATCTCCATGTCCCTCTCTCTCTCTCCATGTCTCCCAATCCATCTCTATATATAGGATAGAGAAATGAAGAGAGAGAGAGAGAGAGACTCTCCCATGTCGATACACGGTTACCTTTATGTTATAAAGCTTCCCAGAATGCGCTCACATTTTAGGAAGCATGGAAAATAGTAAAAAAGCATGTGGGATCTATGTTTTAGACCCCACATGACTATTATTCTTGTTTTTCATGAGTATATCAGACAAAGAAATGTTTTTCATGTTGTTTGACTAAATGAGAATCATTTTTATATGAATCCACCACTTTTTTTTGTTTTTTCAATGTAGAAGAAGTGATTTTTCATGTTTTTGGAGAAAACTTGATTATTTAAACTAAAAGTTTCATGTTTCATGTGTGATTTTATTTCAAAGCTAATTACCATTGATAGATAGATTGAATTTGATGATAGATGTTTGTTTTTTCCATAAATTTTACTAATCCTATTCTAGAATTACATAGAATTCATAATCAAACTTGCAAAAAACAATAATTTGAGGATTTTGAAGCCATCTTTTGGAGAATTGGTCAACTGCAATATCAAATTCTAAGGTATCTTCAATTTAAATGTCCATTTTAATTCACATATATATGTTCTTATGTTCTTTATGTCTTTAAATGTATTTATGTTTATTATGTTCTTTATGTTCTAAGACATATATGTGTCTAGGTATATCTATTAGTTGAGTCAAGGAGACTCCAAATTCCTCATGTTTCCACCTTGTTTCGGCCCTTCATGCCATCATTTCACCTATTTTCATCTATAAAATAGAAAAACATTATCAAATACTTCATAAAATTATTTTAGTGAATAATTGTTTGTCATACTCGTATTCGAGTGTATACATGGAGCCAAAATTGATTTTGGAAGACTCTTAATTTTTGCCCTAGGATGATATAGAAGGATTTATTCCTTAATACATGCATAATTCAATTCATTTAATAGAACCATGCATTAAATGATAGTTTTCTTACAAAAATTGAGGAAATGAGCACCACAACCTATTTGACAAATTGTTACAACTCACTTTGATACCACTCAATCCATAAAAAATATGATGGAGATTATATACAACATAACAAAATTTTATAGAAGAGAGTTATCTACAAATATGTATGGCCATACATATTTGTAGATAACTCTCTTCTGTAAATACAAGCATCATGACACAAGATGAGAGAGTTACAAGGAGATAAAAGACTAAAAAGGAGATTTTCATGACTGTAGGATAGTTACAAGTCTATATAATAGTCCACTATCATAGTCATGATCATCATGAAGTTGTTTTTAATTTATGCATTACTTAATATGTCTTTGATCTTTTCCCACGAGTATCCAGAAGATTATCTTTAATGGTTTTAATGTTCTTTTGACTATCACAAAATTTTTGGACTGGTTTAAGACTATTAGGACAATCAATTTATGTTGATTATAGTCTCCTTTGATGGCATTCATTTTGTCATCCTTCAAAATCACCTCCATACAAGTCATATATGTAAAACATTAACCATACAATTCATGACTTCCAAACCTAAAATAGTAATTTAATACTCATATAAGAGTCCAAACTATGGCCTTGAAGGGGAAAGATAGTCAAGAGAAGTCAAGGTGATGTTCTTAAGAGTTGATAGGGTCAAAGGGAGGCTTAGTATTAGAGATATACCTTTCCATAGTATGATCTTTCAACACCTTATGGTCTCCACAAACTCTCGCAACAAAAATGTTTCACAAACAACTTGATTTGTGAAAAGTTTCACAAACTTGTGTTCTAGATTGGCTTCACAAACTCTCACAATGACCCTTCAATGAATTAGGCCTCCAAGGTGTACAACTTGTACTCAAGGTTTCAGACCTTCACATTGGCTTGATGAGGCATCTAACAAGATTAAGTTCACCAACCAAACACAACCAAACCTAATTTCCTTATATGGTTTCAAACCCAAAACTTAATCAATGTTTTGAACACCCATTATCATGTTACATCACATATCTCAAACTCAACCTTCAATTCTTTAGACTGTGTGCCTCAAAAATGACCTTTTTTCGCTATTCTAAAAGCGCTAATTAGGCCTACATTACAAAGGAACTAGCCTTTAAACTTTCCACATACTCCTAAACTTGTTGGGGAAAAGTTCATCATGTGTCCAAACCCTCAAAAACCTAAATTTTTTCAGGAGAAACATTCACATACATACCAAACCACAAAACCCTTAGTTTGGGAAAAAATGAGGAGGGTTTATTGAAAATAATGGTTCCTGACACTTTCTCCTCAGACCACTACTTTAGACACCTTAGAATACACCTACACATGCTCACAAAACCATCAAACAAACATTTTCTTTTGATATTTTGTCAAATACCCTCTTTGGTTCCTCTTTTCCACATGAAAACACTCTTTAAAACCCTAGGGCATCACACTAAAACCACAACAACTGATCTTCTCTTCCTATCAAATCATGAGAACACTTAGATTACTCTTTGAAGAGTCATTCTACTAATATACAAATCATGATAGTAGGTGGAATGACTAAAACATTGTTTAAACCCCAACTAGAGTCCTCACTGGCCTTATACAGTGAGTTTGAGAAATTTGGTTAAATATCCCTCTAAACCTAATACAAAACTCTCAAACTTAATTCAAAAGAAAGTTAGCACAAACCCTAACACATCAAATGAATTTTGAGTCTAGGTAGTACACTACAGGGCCATAGTACATTCTGAAACAGAGAAAATGCAGAGAAAAACGTGGTTACAACAGAAAAATAGAGTAAATGTTGTTCTCTCTTCAACAAAATTTGTATCTTCTTCCTTGTGTCTTGATGTAGTATCAGGTGGTCAAGTCCTTATATCAACTCAAAATGATCAAATTTGAACAATGAATTCAATCTCCAAACTCTATTCAAACCATTCAGTATCAACTCACCCTCAACGCCTAGTAGCCATCAAAACTTGAAAAATGGGCACAACTTCTTGGAGGCACCTCAAACCCACAAACCAAAGGAGATTTAGTCACCTCTTATTAAGTTATTCAACATGTGTGATTTGTACATACTGTTGTTTCAAAGATTATATGAGAACTAGGACTGGCTATGCACTAAATTAGGCCAAAATAGGTCTAATTTACAAAGTAACCACCCTTAGATCACACAATAATAGTCCAAAACCACCAAACAATAGATTAGCATGTCATAAAACTCCTAAATCCATAGTCACTTGGACTAGTCATGTATATTTAGACTCCAAAGTGAGAAACCCTTGTTTTGCTCAGAAATAGAGAGGGTTTCATGAAAATCTTGCTTCAACACCACCCCCGGTAAAACTATCACTTCACACACCTTTCAAATGGTCTATCTATGCTTTAGGAACCCTTATTTGTCAAGGTTCAATAGAAACTCTCAAAGAACCCATACTATGCCACCTCTTGCACATGGAAAAAAACATCAAAAGGCCCCTAGGGTATCACGTAAACAATAGCATAAACTATAGAATGACCTCAAATACATTGCAATGGTTTCTTGGACCTTATTGAAAGACAAAAATAACATAAACTACTTAAAATCAACCTATTGACCTCATGGACTCAAAATGCAAATTTGTCTCATGGAGGCTTGATTTTGTTGGGGTGCTCCTACACCATGTCTTCATTTGGAGACTTATTACATCATTTGTCAAACATTTTCCAACTGATCCAACCACATTTTTGAAGGATATGAATGTTGGATTTGTTTTAAAATTGACAAAATATGTAATTTACATCAGCAATATTATGACACTTAACAAAACTTAACTACTTGACCCCCCTAAAGGATTCTAAGACATACAAATGGTCTTTTATAGACCTTATTACATCAAAATAGGATTCCACACATGGAAGGAAACATTTGAACTCAATTACATTGCATTTTCCATTATTTTCCTTAAGGGACTAGGTGCTTCTGCACCATTTATGACTTTGTATGTTCAAGTGTATACTACATGACTTATATGTGTGTTCAAATGCATAGTCCATGACTTATGTATGTTCAAATTATCTTGATATGAGGTGTCTTATTCTGAAGTTTGTAAAACCTTGTTATTCATTCCGATTGTGCTATTCATTGTCATTATAAAATTTTTAATTATCATTGTCTTATTATTCATGCTTGTAGAAATCATCATCAAGCCAAGGAAATGAGCAAAGAGTCTAACACTAGAAGAGCATGAAGTTAAGAATGAGAGGAAAAGAGAAAGAATAAGGCAAATTTAGGAAAGTAGGAAATTGTCAACCATACAAGAAGACATTCCACCATTGCCAATTCAAGAGGAACATGACACATCTAACGAACCTAAGAGAGAGATGGAATTGGCAGTGAAAAGGGAATGAATGCAAAACCTTCGTGCAATGAGGAAAGTGAATCTCCAAGTTGGAGGTACTCCATCCTCCATAGGTCAAGTTAGAGGAAAACCATCATTAGCTTCTTGAATTGGAGCCACTCTATCTTTCACTGGTGAAGTAGAAGGCACATCTGTATTTTCTTCTCAAGTTGGTGACACGCTATCATTCACACCTCAAGTTGAAGGTACGTCATTTTCAACCTTTTCACCTCCAATTGAAGGTATGTCATCTATCCCATCTCAAGTAAATATTGAAGAAATTCCTAATGTTCAGTCTACTTTACCAAATAAAACACCTCCTAGAATTTTGCATCAGAGGCCTAAGTTTCTAATTGATATTGATGAGAATGTATTAGAGCCCATGCAGGATAAGATTCCCATGCGCACTTGCCAAAGATATGAAAATAATATATGGAAATTATTCTTTGAGAATTTAAATGAAACCAGAATATGTCAACTCTTTGTTGAACTAATGAGAAATCTAAAATTTAGGCCCACTATGAAGATTCTTGGCCTAAGAATCTCGAATGCGTTAAGTGAAAAATCAATTATCAAGAATCTAATGAGTGCGTACATGAGTGTATGGGTTCCACCTCACGCACCAAGGATAGTAATGTCACAAGATGTGTCATTACATGTACAATTGTAAGCCAACAAACAAAAAAAAGCTTGCCTCATTAGAAATATAAGTCAAGCATTGAAAATAAATAAAAAACTCTAATCAGAGTCATTGGAAGACATCAAAGAGTTGAGGATCCAAACACTAATGAATTGTGGGCATTCTTTGGGAGACTCCCACAGAAAGACAAAGTTGTTGTCGAAGCTTTGAGATCACTAATTGAAGACTTTTGGAAGAATTACATAAGGGTATCTATGAATCAAAGGGATGTGGTAAGAAGGAGAATCGATAGTTGAAACCGTGAGCCACAACCAAAGCGTTTTTTGGATATGACTCAAACATAGTTTTTTGGTAAATTTCTAGAGAAGTATCCTCAAATTAAAATTTCTCAAAGATATTTTGAAATGGTAAAACCTTTCTTTGTCAAAATAAATCACACACACACTACTTGTTGTTGTAGATTACATATTGAATTTTCTAACCATTTTGATGGTTATCGGTCTATATGTTTAGATTTGCATACTAACAATGTTTTGCAGGATTGTGTCATACGTGCCCCACTAACTACCTCAAGAGACTTCATATCAATGATTTTATGTGATAGAGAGGAAGGTCAAATATTCTACAAGAAGTTATGCTTTGATGAGACATGCCAGCATTGCAGTGGCTTGCAACGTATGCCAATATGTGAACATATGGAAAGAACACATGCGGTTGGAAACAAACTAGTAGAGTTCGGCAAGTATAAAATAGTGGCATACAATACAAGAGATGGTAAAGAAGCAAAGAGGTGTGAATATGTTATTCAAAAGATTCAAATGTATCAGTTTATGCCTATATTTCGTGACAACATAGTGTATGAGTATGTAAGACATGCCCATAGAGATCGATGGTTGGACTTGCAATTCAAGTTATGCAAGGACACATTTCCAGTTGGTAGCATTGTTTCAGTCATCTAATTTGTAGAGAACTATAGTCTATAGCCACAGTGTGAGGTGTAATCCCAATATTATAACTCAACATAGGTTTTTATATTTGTGCACATCACATTCATTCATGCGAATGATAGTACAAGGGATGACAAAAAGATCATAAGATAGTATCATTTTTATATAAGCGATGATCGCATGCATTCCATAGATTTCGTACAAGGTTGTTTTCAGGTGTTCTACAATGATCTGGCTAGAAGGGGCATATCATTCAGTCATCATATCATATGGTCGGATAATTGTGCATCACAATTCAAGAACTCACATAATTTCTATTAGCTAAGTAGGAGGCATAATATTATAGGTGTTCAACATATGTGGAACTTTTGTGAGGCTAGGCATGGAAAGGAGGAGCATGATGGTGTAGGAGTGTGTATCAAAAGAGCCATAGCGTGAGAAGAGTTAAAGTATAAAGACAATGCAAAGTTGATAGATGCAAAATTAATCGTCGAGTGGTATAATGCTTCGATGGGTCTAAGTAATGATGGTAAGCCTTCAGTTCAAAGATTTTTTTGGTTGATAGATAATACTAAACTTCCACCATATGAGCACTATTGTATACTAATAGGATCAAGTGAGCTACACTCTATCAGAAGCTCAATTGCAGATTCATGGAGTATACATACGCGGAAGATGGCATGCTTTTGTTCTCCATGTACAATTCAAGCCTAGAATGAGTGCGAGTCACATGAGTGGGTTGACGAATGGTAGTTTAGTTATCTTAGCCCACTTGACATGTATTGACCTCCGATGGCACTGGAATTCACAGAGATGGAATCGCCAGTTGACTTTGACCACATATCATATCTAGTTCAACCAGGTAATATATCTACTTGCATAGTTAAATTTGAAATTCCTAATGTCATCTTACACTTTGTAGTATTTTTGTAATGTTATCTTCCTCATGACAGAAGTTTGTTCATGTCTTCATGCTTCTTTGTCCTTTATGTCTTCAGTGTTCTTAGTGTCTTCATGTGTCAAGGATTTCCTCAAACACATTCTTACAAAATGCTTCAATTTCATGCAGTGAAAAGGTGCTAGGAGTGACATTTTGCATTCCATAGCTTGTGGGGCCAAATAGACTTCACTAATGTATCAGGGTGAGTGGGTAAATGCTAGGGGAGGTCTTTTTTCATGTTGCAAGCACCGCAGTCATTCAGGGAAGCATGCTACCGGCAAAGTCCCTTAAAATCCCTAAGACAAAAAAATACCAATCTTTGACGAAGAAATTCTTGGAATTTATGGCATTTGGGAATGTTTTGTTTTGACGTATAGGTGCACATGGGATCCATCCACAATAATCTCTCTTAGTTTTGGTCAACACCAGTCTATTTGACCATGCCAAAATCAAATGCATTCTTACAAAATGCTTCAGTTTCATGCAGCGGAAAGGTGCTAGGAGCCACATTTTACATTCCATAGCTTGTGGGGTTGAACAAACTTTGCCAATACGTCAAGGTGGGTGGGTAAATTCCATGAGAGGTCTCGTTTCATGTGCCAAGCATCACAGTAGCAGGCTACTGGAAAAGTCCCTTAAGCTCCTTAAGATGAAAAAATTGCCAAACTTTGATGGGACAATTTTTAGATTTCATGGCAGATGGAAACATTCCATTTGGACCTACAAGTTCATGTGGAGTCCATCTATAATAGCCTCTCTCAGTTTTGTTCAACTCCTATCCATTTGAGCATGCCAGAATCAAATGCATTCTTGCAAAATGCTTCAGTTTCATGCAATGGAAAGGTTGCTAGGTGCCATAGTTTTTGATCTACTCATTGTGTTACCAAATAGACTGCGTCAACACATCAGGGTGGGTGTGTAAATGGTAGGGAAGGTCTCATTTTGTGTGCCAGGTGTCCCAGTCGTTCTGGCCTGCAAGCTACCGAGACCTAGCACTTTTAGAGTTTGCTGGTAGCTTGCAGCTCAGAATGACTGAGACACTTGGTGCATGAAATGAGACCTCCCCTAGCATTTACCCACCTACCCCAACATGTTGGCATAGTTCATTTGGCTCCACGATGAGAAAAATAAAAAATATGGCACCTGGCAACCTTTCCATTGCATGAAACTGAAGCATTTTGCAAGAATGCATTTGATTCTGGCACAGTCAAATGGACAAGAGTTGAACAAAACTGAGAGAGTTTATTGTAGATAGCCTCCCCATGCACCTATAGGTCTAAATAGAATGTTCCCAGCTACCAAGAATTCTGAGAACTACCCTATCAAAGTTTGGCAATTTTTTTGTCTTAGGGAGCTTAAGGGACTTTACTGGTAGCCTACTGCCCCGAACGACTGTGATGCTTGGCACATGAAACAAGACCTTCCTTGGAATTTACCCACACACCTCGATGCATTGGTGAAGTTCGTTCGGCCCCACGAGCTATGGAATGCAAAATGTCACTCCTAGCACCTTTCCACTACATGAAACTGAAGCATTTTACAAGAATGCATTTGATTTCAGTACGGTCAAATGGACTAGAGTTAACCAAAACTAAGAAAGGTTATTGTGGATAGACCCCACATGCACCTATTCATCCAAATGAAACATTCCCAACTGCCATGAATTCTGAGAACTGCCCTGTCAAAATTTAGCAATTTTTTCATCTTAGGGAGCTTAAGGGATTTTGCTGGTAGCCTACTGCCCTGAATGACTTTTATACTTGGCACATGAAATGAGACCTCCCCTAGCATTTACCTGCCCACCCCAACATGTTGGCAAAGTTTGTTTGGCCCCATGAGCTATGGAATGCAAAATGTCACTCCTAGAACCTTTCCATTGCATGAAACAAAAGTATTTTGCAAGGATGCATTTGATTTCAGCATGTTCATACAGACTGGAGTTGACCAAAACTGAGAGAAAATATTATGGATGGGCCCCATGTACACCTATATGTCCAAACAAAATGTTCCCAAATGTAACAAATTCCAAGAACTACTCCATCAAAGTTTGGTATTTTTTTCGTCTTAGGGATCTTGAGGGACTTTGCCAGTAGCCTAATGCCCCAAACAACTGTGATGCTTGGCACATGAAATGAGACCATGAGGGGTTGTTGAACCATTCAAAAAACTCAATTACATGTGAATCAAACAACCTTCAAAGTGCCTAGTGTCAATCTTCATACTTTTCATGTTTCAATTAGGCTTAATCTAGTAGGACAACAGACCATGTTTTTGCAATTTTTATCTCAAACTTTCCAAAATACCTCCTAGACTAAATACATATTTAGATACCCATTTCCAAGTTACATAACATATCTCAAAACCAATAGTGACTCCTTTGGACCATGTACCTCAAACATGACATTTTTCACTGTCTAAAATAGGCTAATTAAGCCTAGTTTGTGAAGAAACATACCTTTAAACATCCAAAAAACCCCTAGACTTGATGGGGTAGCATCTCCCATGTGTCCAAACACTTGAAACAATAATCAGTTTCAGGATAAACCCTCAATCTAGGCCAATTTGAGGAGGGTTTATTGAAACTCTACCTTCCACACACTCTCAGACTTTGCCAACACTTGGAACGCTTCAAAAATGGTCTGTATATGCTTTAGGAACCATCTCCCAGTACTTTCCAACCTTATTTTAACAAACCCTAGCCTAAAACCACCCTTTCTTTCTTGGAAACAAGGCAAAACTTGCCTAGGACAACACCATAGTTTGGTCAAACTTCATCTCCTGCTTCCTTGACTTCATGGGCATCTAAAACACATCCAAACCAAAATATTCCACTAAGTTACAAGGTCATACAACAAGTGGAATGGTCTAAAACATCCCTTTACACACTCAAACCCTTGTTTTGAGGGTTACACAGGTAGTTTCAGAAAAAAATGAAGATATCTCACTCAAAACTCAATGGTTTCTCCTCAAACCAAGTGCATTTGAAATTTAAGACATACCACTACCACTTCCAATAAATTTTAGCACATGGATGGGCCGTACAGGGATGTGGCATTTCCTAGAATAGTGTTTTTGTAGAAAAAATTAGAAAAAACTAAATTTTTATTCAAATTTTGTAATACAAAAATCATCTCCCTTCTCTCCTCCGGGTATGTGAGGGCTTTAATACACATTTTAAGTAGTTTCAAATGACGTAAAACTTCCAACATCCTCCCTATATGTACACCAATATAGAATGTTTGGAACGACTTATTGACATACATCAAAGCATAAAGGATATATGAAATTTGTCACATGTTGCACAATTGTAACTGTACTTTGGTGTAGGGGCACCTAACCTATTTCATGAACATGATCAAATGATGAAGTTTGATGTGTTGAGTCATTTTGGCATTGTAATGAGGTCATACTAGACCACTCTTGATGTAATAAGGGTCATTGGAGTTTAGGAGGTCATAGGCTGCAAAAGTTGTCAAGTTGCAAGAAAAGTTGTCAAGCAACTTTTCTTGCAACCAAATGGCTAATAGTTGTCATAGTTGTTTAAATTAGTGTCTGTGCACCCATTTTAATGTAATAAGGCCTATGAGGGCCATTTTTCATGTCAAAAGGTAAAATATATAAGTTTTTGAACAAGTTGTATATGTTGTCAAAAACACTTGTCAATATGGCAAATGTGCAAAATGCAAAAATAAGGTAGCCTATTGTTTTTGGTCTATTTGATAGTGCAATGATGAGGGTTTTGAAAAATAGTTAAATAAGGATCTTGAATAATTATGCTAATGAGTGATTTAGTCTGTATAGGACCTAACTCAACCTTTGGAGTGCAATTTTTAGTTTAGGGGTCAAGAATAGTAGTTGATGCTTTGTAAAAGTAGGCTAAATAGGCCTCATATACAAATTACCAGTCCATTTTTGAAGGGAATGTTCTAAAACAACACATGGTGCATTTGAGATATGTTGTAAAACAAACCAAATAGGTATCATATTCTGTCCTCCTTTGTGTTAGAGGTCATGGATCAATAAGTTATGTTCCAAAAATTAGTTTTTTGGAGGGCTACTAGCTTGTAAGCGTAGTTTATGAGGAAGAATAACCTATATGCAAAGTTTATGTTCTTGGTGACCATGAATGATCTTTTCATGTCACATTCATCATTTCAAAGGTGTTTCATGAGTTGGTTTGTAGAGATTGAGGTTTTGAACCAAGTGTTGGGTTTGTAGTCTTGATTGAGTTCATGTCTAGTTGAAAAAGGGTTTGGAGTCTTAGCCCATTGTTATGAAGTGATGCAATTGGGGTACCTAAACAACCCTACCAACCTTCCCCATTCACTACCTTTCACAGAAAACAAGGATTATGGAGACTTCCTTTACAAACATGCCTCAAGCCTTATAGCCCTATTTTTGGGTCTGATAGAGGTTTTCTTTCACATGGGATAGAATCTTGGCAAGGTAAGAGTAGTTTTGAGTACCATTATCCTCCTTATCAACATATCAAAAATGGGACATGGGTTGTTTTGGATAGGAGGCTCCAAACTCATGACAGTTCAGTTTGAGACTAGGCCTAATTAGGCCTCCTTTACAAGGCAACTACTATGCCAATGCAATCCCACCACATCAAACCACTTGGGAACCCTAGGATGCATGGAAAAGGAACCAATTTCACTAGTTTTTCCCTTTGAAACACTTGTTAAGACACTATTGTATGGATTGCACCCTCTTTTTGCCTAATACATGGTCATATTAGACCATTGCATCCTCATACTCTGCTATATTCTTATTTCCTAACCTAGGGCTTATTGGGAACATTGATCCTACCTTATTACATCCCATTCCACCAATCTAGAGTGATTAACTTGGTGGAATGACAAAGAAATACATAGTTTTTAGCCTCAAAACCCTAGTTTAGGGTTTTATAATAGTTTCTAGAAAAATGTGATTTTCTCCCTCTAAATTTAATGAAAATGCCTCAAACAAGATGCAAATGAAAGGTCATTCACTCCCCTTCACAATGCAGGTGGTTTTAAACCATGACAGTACTGTATGGATGAGCAATACATCCTAGAATAGTCAAATTTTAGGAAATTAGCAAAAAACTTAGTTTTTTTCGACTTTGCCCTTCAAAACCTTCTTCACCAACCCCTCCTCAGTGTGCGTAAATATTTTTATACATGTTTACAATAGATCCAATTGATCATAACTAATTGTCAACCTATTTGATCATTGGGTAACCTTTTTATTACATGATTTGTTAAGTTGACAAAGCAACTTCTTACCACTACTTGCATTATTAGACTTTTTGTTTGACAACAACATAAAACATGACTCCAAATGCAAATGACATTGGTCACTTGACCTTATTATAGACACCCAAATTTGTCCCAACTTTGTCCATGTCCTACAACACCTTGTTAAAACATTATCCTAACATCATAAGCCATTTTGTCCTAATCCCATTCTTAATCCCATTTATCCATTAAGCCAATTAATTAAATAAATTTTATTTATTTAATTAATTTCACATGCATAATCCCATTTATCCTATCCTCATCCCAATTAATTAAATAAATTTTATTTATTTAATTAATTTCCACATCATATCTTATCCCATCCTATTCATCTACCCTATTAATTAAATAAATTTTATTTATTTAATTAATTTCCAACTATATCCCAACTAATTCAAATATTTTAATTGAATTAAGTCCCTATCTTTCATCACATTCCAACACTTGTCCAGTCAATCATGTGTTGTATTACAACTTTTATCTTTCACATGCACAACTACTGGGACCTAATTTTAGTATTTATCTACACAAGCACACCTAAGTGTTATCTTCCCTTGCCACATGTCAATTGACTACAATTTCTTAATGTGCAAGGAAACCTAACTTAATCCTATCCATCCATTTCATCTAAAGCCCTAATTGATCCTAGCCATCCATTGGAACCAAGCCTTTCCTATAAATAAAGCCTCTCTTGAGCCATTAGAGAGGAGATTAGGAGGGCGACATTGAGAATGGGATGATTCTTCTTCATGCAACCTCACTCTACTGAAATTTTCATCTCAAGCCATTATCCATCCTCTTTCATCTACCTAGCTTGCATCTATCAACCAACAACCATCCATCATTTATCTCCTTATCAATGTTATGCTACGGAATCGAGCAATCAACACAACAAAGCAATCAATCAATTGAGCTCATCTTGCATCTTCGAGGTATTGAATTATTTGGGTTTAGGTTATGCATTTCAATTGTTTGATCATTTCCATCTGTAAATCCAAATTTTTTGATATACATTTTGGCACGCCCGGTGGGACTCACTTCGCTTGATCTTTTTTGTAGGTTTTTGTAGTAAAAATTTGCATTCATATAACCCCCATTGTTGAGTTTTGTAGGTTTAATTAACTTTTTGTTGCAGATCCACTGTTTTTTCGACAAAACCCTAGGTTTTAAAGATTTCATCATATCTTCCAAATGGCTATGAATTTTTCTACAAGATTTTAGCAAAAGTTTGTCCATGACATAAGGAAGCTACAACAGAAAATTTTTGGGTTTATCGCAAATTTTGCAGGATTTATCATGTTTTTATGTTTTTTTCATAAAATCATAATTTTGGGCACAAATCAATGAATGTTTTAGAAATTTTTATATTTCTGGAAATCGCTCAAAATTCTAATGGGGGTCTATGTTTTACAGATTTAATTTAGAGCTCGTTTATAGTGCGAAAAAATTAGATCTTTGCCGATTGTATAGTTTTCATAAATCCACATTTCTAGGCACAAATCAAGAAATTTCTCTTATTTCTTTACACTTTTGGAAAGCTCTCTAAAAATTAATAGGTGTCTCTTCTTTCAGTTTTTAATTTTTGAACCAAAAATGTATCAAAATAATTAAATCTAATTCGGCTATGCATCTAAAATTACAATTTTCTTTGCCTAATGAGCCTTTTTTTATGCCCGTATTATAATATCATTTTTTTTATGTTGTAGGTGATCATAAGGAGCTGGAGAAACATTGACATCAACATCTACAACAATTTGGATAGTGAATTAACCAGGTGCACTCATTCTAATCTTTCATCTTAATCATTGTTTGAATCACACATTTAGATTTTGGGCATAAAATGAACAATTATTTGCAAATTCACATCAAAAAAATTAGGCTAAAACAAACCATTATCTTTCATCACATTTAAATTTGGGCTTTAAAACAAACAAGTGCTTGCATTGTCTTCCACACATTGAATTTCTAAGGTTAATGAACCCCATGCGAGTGTGACCAAGTAAATGTGTATGCTCTCTCCTCGCGTCCCAAAATGAACTTGGAGATCAAAAACATTTACTTGTATTGCTTTTGTTTAGCCTTAGAGAGGCCTGCCTTGGTATCCACCCCAAGGGAATGACCTCAAGTGGTACTTTCATCTGGTCCGCTATAAAAATCAGAGGATAAGACGAAAGCCAAGTCTAACCAGTATTAGCGCTCACCATACAGTGCTAACTTGAAAGGAGGCGTACCTTGTGTATATTAAACTCCTAGTAGGGTTAGTTAAAGTCTTAAGTGGCTTATTAGATGCTCGTGGGGTGCCGGTCCCCTGGATTTTCACTAGAACCTCCTTGTGATAGTGGCCTTGCCTTGACTAGGACTTGTTGAAGTGTCTTCACGTGCTTGCTTAAACATCATCACATTCTTCCAAACTAAAACTTGCTTATGTGTCTTGTGTGAGTGATTCATGTATGTATATGCATAATCATTTGTTTGAATATTGCCACATCAAGCTCTAAACACCCAAACACATAAAGACAAGTCATCCTACACATTCTTCCAATAACATTCAAACCCAATCACTTTCATCTCAAACATAGCCTAGTCATCATCCAACCCTTCCTAGCCAAATCACTTCTGCCACATCATCCAAATCCTAAACAAGCACTTGCTAAAAGGACTTAAGATAAACACTTGGGTGATAACATGTCTACACTAGAAGACCCAACAATCAAATTCCAGAGATTCCTCCAAAATATTTATCAAGGATCACAACCCCTCAACCAAGACGCCATTGAAATATTACAATTCTTCATCCAAGAACCTAACCCCATGCAAGCTAATCACCTCAACTGCAACACTCCATAGCCTAAGTCCAACACCTTTTAGCCACTAGTCAAGCTCGACAAGTACAACAATCCTTAACCATTCACTCCTAGACATCATAAGCCATTTTGTCCTAATCCCATTCTTAATCCCATTTATCCATTAAGCCAATTAATTAAATAAATTTTATTTATTTAATTAAAATCCCATTCAATCCCATCCTCATCCTACTTAGCTAATTAATTAAATAAATTTTATTTATTTAATTAATTTCTACATCATATCTTATCCCATCCTATTCATCTACCCTATTAATTAAATAAATTTTATTTATTTAATTAATTTCCAACTATATCCCAACTAATTCAAATATTTTATTTGAATTAAGTCCTCATCTTTCATCACATTCCAACACTTGTTCAGTCAAGCATGTGTTGTATTACAACTTTTATCTTTCACATGCACAACTATTGGGACCTAATTTTAGTATTTATCTACACAAGCACACCTAAGCCTTATCTTCCCTTGCCACATGTCAATTGACTACAATTTCTTAATGTGCAAGGAAACCTAACTTAATCCTATCCATCCATTTCATCTAAAGCCCTAATTGATCCTAGCCATCCATTGGAACCAAGCCTTTCCTATAAATAAAGCCTCTCTTGAGCCATTAGAGAGGAGATTAGGAGGGCGACATTGAGAATGGGATGATTCTTCTTCATGCAACCTCACTCTGCTGAATTTTCATCTCAAGCCATTATCCATTCTCTTTCATCTACCTAGCTTGCATCTATCAACCACCAACCATCCATCATTTATCTCCTTATTAATGTTATGCTACGGAATCAAGCAATCAACACAACAAAGTGATCAATCAATCGAGCTCATCTTGCATCTTCGAGGTATTGAATTATTTGGGTTTAGGTTATGCACTTCAATTGTTTGATCATTTCCATTTGTAAATCCAAATTTTTCGATATACACTTATTACATGGAAAATGATGACACAAACCATGAACTTGTCCTATGATGTCCTAGGACCTTGTTATGACATGCTCCTAGCCAAGATTGGCTATGGCTAAGGTGCCCCTGCACCATGAAATATGTTTCCATGGTGTTGAGTCATCCTCCTTACCTACTGCATCACCCTTGTAGACATGTATGCAAAGTGTGGAAGCATAGACAAGGCATGTGAACTGTTTAGCATGATGGCCCAAAGAAATGTCACCTCATTGAATGCAATGATTGCAAGATATGAACAAAATGGATTTTTTGATAAGGCATTAGAAACTTTCAAGAAAATGGAATTGGTGGGTGTAAAACAAAATTCCACAACCTTACCCAGTATCCTCCTTACCTATGCCAAAATGGACATCCATCAAAAGGATAAAACATATGGGAATTTTGTTAGATGTTGTAGTTGCAACTACCCTCAAAGACATGTATGCAAAGTGTGGAAGCATAGACAAGGCACGTGAACTGTTTGGCATGATGCCTCAAAGAAATGTCACCTCATGGAATACAATGATTGCAAGATATGAACAAAATGGATTTACTAATAAGCCTTTAGAAAGTTCCAAGAAAATGCAATTGGCAAGTGTAAAGCCAAATTCCAAAACCTTAGAAATGGTATGTTTGGAGCATGGTATAGACATCCATCAAAGCAAAAAGGATATAGGAATTGTTTCAAATGTCATAGTTGTAAGTACCCTGCAAGACATGTATGCAACTTGTGTGGAAGCATATATAACGAATATGAACTGTTTGACATGATGCCTCAAAGAAATGGTGTCTCATGGAATGCAATGGTTGCAAGATATGCACGAAATTGGTTTTTTCATAAGGCTTTAAAAACTCTCAAGAAAATGCCCAAAAATAAATTTCAACCATTTACGCGAATTTTGGCACATCTAAAACCAAATTGCACAACCTTAACCAACTTCCTCCTTGCCTATGCTACAATGAGATCTAGAGAACATGGTGTGGACAACCATCAAAGCATAAATTTTATAGGAATTTTGTCACATGTATTAAATTTGCAAAGTTACCCTTGTAGACATGTATGGAAAGTATGGAAGCATAGACAAGGCACACGAACTATTTGAAATGATGCCTCAAAGAAATGCATAGTCCCACAGAATTCAATGATTGCAAGATATGCACAAAATGGATTATTTGAAAATGATTTATAAACTTTCAAGAAAATGCAATTGGCACTTGTAAAACCAAATTACTGTAACAATAATTGATTATCATATTAAATATTTTATATAAACTGTCATATACATAATGTCATGAACATAACATCTAGTTTATATAAAAAGCCATATAGGCATGTCCAAACAAAGCCATATAGGAAAATATACAAAAATATATAGCAAATTAACATACAAAAGTATATATACAAAGCCATCTAGGCATACAAAATAGTTCCCAAAAACTAGTTTCCTATGGATTTTTAGGAAATAATCGGCAGCCCTACTTTGACTGTGAACATGGAGAGCCAGTCATTGACACATCCTCTCTCTGCCATCAAGTAGACCTCTTTGAATAAAGTTCATCCAGCCACAACTATTAATACAAACAAACAATATGCACATTAGTATAGAAAATGTATGAAATATGTAACATCACATATGTAATTTATCACTTACCACCAACCGATGATCACTCTCCATCATCTTATCTCTCTCTTCATCCGTAGTTGGACAGACTGGAGTTGTGACTTCCTATGAGAAGCATCAAGAAGCAAAATTGACTAAACATAAATATCATTTATGTACATCAAATGACATGAGATAAAAAAAGAAATACAAAATTATGATATTTTCATGTTATTGGCTCATACCTTAGTCAAAGGATTTGTAGACATCATGGCTGCATCAATGCCTATCTGTGCTGACTCACGAAGATGAGGAGTCTCCACTGTATTCAGCATCTAAAAAATCAAATTCAAGATTATTTAAACAAAACAAATACATAACATTATTTTAAAAATGCATAATGAATAGAAATGGTTAAATTTACCTCCATAAAAGTGGTGGTTTGGCATCTAGGGGACCAAGGAAACCATGGAGGTGCTGGTGACTATTGAAATCATCAAATTGTCACAAAATAATATTACAATTGACATATCTACAATAATTATTATTATGTGATAAATTACATACCTGCTGACTTGACCTCCTCTCATAACCCACCAATGGATAGCTAACGGAGGTAGGATGAAGACTTTGACCCTAGAATTTCATTGTGCAAACAATTACATACATTTTTTTTGACTTATAATATAGATAATCATATAAAATTAATTACAAATTTCAAATAACAATATACTAAATCAAGATGAAACTTGTAACAAATTACCTGAGAGTCAATACTAAATGTATGCTGTAAGAGATTGTCACTGAGAATAAGATCATCCAAGATGTCTTGCCCCTATGTCACAGCATGCTGCCCCTATGTCGCAGAGTCCTATCAGGTTCCCACATATACTGCACAAATGTGGGGAAACATGACACCTACTACTTTCACCCTCATCACCCTGGGTAAAATCATCCGCATGCTATGATAGAGTTTGGGTGAGAGTAGTTAGTGAATGTAAAGTCTCTAGCACAACACTCTCCTTCAAAGCCAAAGGGAGTGACCTACGTATTGGCCTCACTCAGGGTATAGGCACATGGTCTTCATCTCGTTGAGCCCCAGGTCTATCCTAGATAGACCCACCACGTCTACCCTGGAACTCACGAATGTTAAAATAATTCAAAATCCTGTTGGGGATGAACTCGCAATAGAGTTTCCTCAAGAAATATTGTGGTACCTCATCATTGTTGCATGGCCGCTCATCAAAGACCATGTACCATTTATCCCAAAAGTTTCAGGATATCTCTTCATTCCTACACCAATGTATAGGAAACCGTTTGCAACTTTCCTCTAATCTTTGGCTAGATTTGGGATTAATAAATTCTGCACATAATTGAGATTTTGTAATTTTTTCCTTTTTGACTTGTTCATATGACAACTTGTCAGCATAATATTGCTGACTCCTCTCTCTATAGTCTTAGAATTTGGTGATTTGTTTTGTCACCAAATCTGTGTGGAAAACAATCTCCTTTAATGATTTTGCAAGTGCCCTCCTATGTTCGGTGGTTCCACTTGGATTGTTTAGGGTTTGAATAATAGTTTCAAAATGTTTCTTGTTTTCTTCAATTATCTCTAGGGAATGTTCTTGATCATCCCTTACATGAAAAGGAAGTGAAGGTGGGTTTGGAGGGTTTGGAGGGTTTGGAGGGTTTTGGGGGTTGTTTTCACCCTCAACTTGATTTAGGTTTTCTGCTTCTCTAATAACTATAAATGCAATATAAAAACAAATCAAACATTGCAAAACTAAAAAAATTGTTCTAAAATTAACAAAATCAAACAAACCTACCTTCTTCCTATGTTGGAGCCTCCAAATTTACACGAGGATGTCTTTGGCGATGAGGTGGCATTGTGAATTTCTTATTTTCTCAGGTGCACTTGATTCAATGGCCTCTTCTTCAACGCGATCATGTTTTTGATTTATTTTTTTGCTGCTATGAGGAGAGAAGTCGTGCGGTGAATGAGTAGAAAATGGTTTTTTTTGCTTTTATTAAAATTAAAACGTGAGCATGTTATAATGTGCACGCATTTTAAAATGCGTGTGTGTTATAATGTGAGCGCGTTATAACACGCTCATGTTTTGTTTTAATTTTGGAGATGGTGGCAATTTTTTGGTCCCCCATCTCCTTGCATTTACCCTACTCTTTGTTCATTGTCAGAAATTTTAGTAGATTGGAAGTCTCATCTTTTGGTTGAGTATTCCAAGAATGCATTTGCTTGTGAGATCATGGATGGTAAGATTCTGGATGATAGGTGCAAGGTGATTGATCATGTGATTTACTACAAGGATAGGATCTACTTGGTTCCTAAATTGAAGCTGAAGGAGAAAATTCTGAGAGCTACTCATGATCTGATCCACTTGCAGGACATCCAAGATTCTTCAAAACCTATAGGAAGGTGAGAGAGAGATTCTCATGGAAGGGTCTCAAGGATGATGTCATGTAACTTGTCAAAGAATGTTTAGTTTGTCACCAGAACAAGCCTGAGCATACCTCTCTTGCAGGATTACTTCAACCATTTTCCATTCTAGAGCAAAGGTGGGAAGATATTTCAATGGATTTCATCACAGTTCTTCCAAAGGTCCAAGGCAAGGATTGCATATTTGTTGTTGTTGATAGATTAACTAAGTATGCACATTTCTTTGCAATTCTACTAGAGTATTCAACACTCCAAGTTGCAAAGTTATTTTTGAGAGAAGTGTTCAAACTGCATAGGCTATCAAAGACCATTGTCAGTGATAAGTATAGTTGGTTCCTCAAAATATTTTGGCAAGAGTTGTTCTAAATGACAAGGACAGAGTTGGAAACACGCACGAACTATCACCCTCAGACAGATGGACAGACTGATGTTGTGAACAAATGGGTTGAGGGATATCTTCGTAACTATGTTGTAGGCCAACAACATGCTTGGATCATGTGGTTTCACTTGGGTTAGTTTTTCTACAATACCACCTATCACATGTCAATCAGCATGTCACCTTTCAAGGCCTTGTATAGCTATGATGCTCCATCACTATTGGATTTGGCCTTGGAAAATTATAGATCTCCTAGAGTGAGGGATTTGATGTAAGACAGTCAGGACATCCTTATATGTAGTAGGCTCAAAATCAGCATAAGATGTATACATATAGGCACAAGATTGAGAGGACTTTTGAGGTTGGTGACTTGGTCTTCTTGCATCTTTAGCCATACAGAAATACGACATTGAAGAAGAGTGGTGCAGAGAAGTTAAACCCAAGATTCCATGGTCCCTATAAGATTTTGATGAGAGTTAGCAAAGTGGCATATGAGCTTGAACTACCAGCAGAGAGCAATATTTATAATGTCTTTCATGTGTCATGCCTCAATAAGGCATTGAGACAAAGTATTGTTTCTTTGTCCAATCTTCCATCTCATGATGAAGAGGGCACTTTGGTTTTGGTTCTTGACAACATATTGGAGACAAAGGAGCAACATCTGAGGAAGAGGGTGGTCAAAGAATATTTGGTGAAATGGAAAGACTTACCTTTGGAAGATGTGACATTGGAAGGATAATAGATTTTACAGCATCTAAATTTAATATTGCTTGAGGGCAACCAATCTTGGGAAGGGAGTGTTGTTATATGGAACCTAATTAGATTTGGAGGTTAAATTTTCCCCACTTTTATCGGCACGGTTTCCCCCCATATTATTTAACAAGGGTTTGGGGCCAGCACCCCCATGACAGGGTCAATGAGTAGTGCCCCTTGCAGGGTCTAGGGGCAACACCCTTGGTGCGCTCCCTATCGCGATACAGGGCAACGTCGAGGAGTAGCGCCCCTGAAACCTCAAATGACTTTTATTATTTTATAAAGGCGTCAGGAGTTATTTTTCTATTAGCCAACATAAAAAAACCCTATTTTTGTAATCAACATAAGTCTTGATAAAAATGGCTAAGGGTTTGAGTTTCTATTGACATTGTATTGTAGCATTTGCAGCGGTATTGAGTTGCAAGGATTGCTAGTTGTAATCAATTTGATTTACTGGATAATATTATTGGATTCTTTGTTGGTGAATGTAGCCCAAGTTTGGGTGAACCACGTTAAAAATGATCTCTCATTGTTATTATTTCTATGTTTTTTTCATTCCTCTATTTAATCTTTATTTACATTTAATTGATATCTTCTCTATGCAATTCCTAACAAGTGGTATCAGAGCGAGGTGTGATTGATTATCATCTGCAGGAAGGTCTCACGGTTGAGTGGGAGTCTCATAGTTAAGTGGGAGCAATGGGGGTGATCCCACATAATTGGGTTACAATTGCATTGAGGAAGGAAAATTTCCCGTGCACCAAAAAAAAGTTTTGGAGGGGTTCTCTCAAATAGGGGTGTTCATTCAAACCTAAAAATGGGTTCATTCGAACCCCCCATTCGAATGAACCCACTTTGTGTCAGCCAAATTGTTTTTAATAAATTAAGGGGTTTGATTGAACCCCCCTCAATCTTAAATTTTATTTTTTAATGTTATTTTATAGGGTTGTAATGAAAGGGGGTTCATTTGAACCCCTATTTTGCCCTTGCTCCTCTCGAACTAGAATTTTATGCAGATTTTTGGGTTTTGAGGCCCAGGTTGAGGATCAAAATGGAATCAACTTGACAAACCCATCTAGAGGATTATAGTCCTTGAAACGAGCTTTCTATAAAGTATAAATTTAATATATTTTGGTTTTATTATACATTTTTTAGTTTAATTAAACATAGGTTTTTCACCAAAAATCAAGCTCTTTATTCTGCACATGTGGAAAAATAGTATATTACCAAAACAAATAATGAAAAATATTTATCCTCTTGGTATTCATGTCCTTGATCCAACAAAAAAAAAATTGAATTCCGATACATACAAAAAATGTTATGCTTTACACAGTACACCTATGTCTAAATTGTAATTGGTTTGACTTCAAAAGTTAATTAAAGAAAAATATTCAATAAAACATTGTGAAACTAAATGCATCCTCTAGATATCATAGTTAAAAATCTAAATTCAAAAAAATTAGAATTTTATCCTTCATAGAAAAAAAGTTATGTTTTACACAGTACACATCACTCTTTAAAAACGGTGTTTACTCTTAAAACTAGTTATTGAAGGAGATGGAAAAAGAAATGCAATTTGATTCCAAATTTTTTTAAAAACATATATTTAAAATCTACAGACAAAATGTGACAAATCACTAGTTTACACCATCTTCAAATTCCTCACAGTTTAGCAACTATAGGTGTTCGAAAGTGAAGATTTTTTCAAAATGTTCATTTCAATGTCAACTTTGGCCAAAAAGTATAACCCACTATTGTGGGATCACCTGCAGATGAGGGTAAATTGAAGGTAGATAAATTCAATGGGTAGAACTATCAATTATGGAAGATGCAGACGGATGATTATCTCTATCAAAAGGATTTATGGAGGCCATTGGAAGGAATAGTAAAGAAACCGGCAACAATGACTAATGGGGATTGGAATCTTTTGGACAGAAAGGCACTAGAAACCATCCAGTTGTGCCTGGCACCATTTGTGGAATTCAATAGAACAGAAGTGAAGACAATAGATAAACTGATGAAATCATAAAGCGGTTGTTTAATCTGAAAATGATTGAAGGTGGATATGTGGCAGATCATTTAAATGAGTTTAATATGATTACCAGTCAGTTAAAATCTATAAAAGTGAAATTTGATGAAGAGGTGAGGGCTCTCTTGGTTTTATGTTTTTTCGCCAGAAAGCTAGAATAGCTTGGTAATGGCTGTAAGTAACTCTATCTCTAGTTCAAATACTTTGAAATTTAATGATGTTGGTAGTGTCATCCTTAGCGAGGAAATGTGATGGAAAAGCTCAAGAGGGTCGACATAAAGTAGTGTTTTGAATGTAGAAAGTAGGGGCAGATCAAAGGAGAAAGGAAAAGGTTCTAGAGGTCATGGGAAGTCACGAGGAAAATCAAAGGACAAGAGGTCCCAATTTAGCTGACAGTGCTGGTACTATGGAAAACCAGGCATCTAGAGAAAGATTGCTAGTCTCGAAAGAATAAAGAAGGAGACAAGCAAGGAGGCAATAAGGAGGCAAATGTGGTAAGTAATAAATCTGAAGATGATGCCTTGATTCTTTCCCTAGATAATGCTGATGATTCATGGGTTTTAGATTTAGGGGCCTCATTTCATGCTACACCCCATAGAAGTTATTTTCTTGATTATGTCCAAGGGGATTTTGGGTTAGTTTATTTGGGAGATAACAAAGCTTGTTAGATTTTTGGAAAGGGAAGAATCAAGATTAAGTTGTAGAATGGGAATCATTGGCTAGTACAAGAGGTAAGATACATTCCAAGATTGAGTAAGAATTTAATTTCAGTAGGGCAACTAGCTGATGAAGGTTGCATAGTTACTTTCAGTGATAAAAATTAGAAGGTTTCAAGAGGTGCCTTAATAGTAGAAAAAGGTGTGAAAAAAGGCACCTTATATCTTTGTACATATCATACTATTCCTTATACTTTAGTTGTTGCAGAGAAAAATCAAACAGGTTTAGGAATAGTTGTTGCGGGTTCACAAGAAGAGACTGAAACAATTGCTGCAAGTTCTGAAATAACATTGTGGCATAACAGACTTGGACATATGAGTGAAAAAGGTATGAAGCTACTTCATTCTAAGAAAGTTTTACCAAGTATGAAATGTATTAATATGGATTTCTATGAAATTTGTGTGTATGGCAAACAAAAGAGAGTTAGTTTTCTCAAGGATGGGAAGCAAAAGAAAGCTGAAAAGTTGGAGCTTGTGCATATAGATGGATGGGGACTGATTCAAGTATCTTCTCTTGGTGGCTCTTGGTATTATGTTACATTCATAGATAATGCAACTAGGAAGGTTTAGATTTATTTCCTTAGGTAGAAATCTGATGTATTTGAAACATTTAAGAAATGGAGAAGCTTGGTTGAGAATGAGATGAGTAAAAGATTAAAATATCTCAGATCTGATAATGGTGGTGAGTATTGCAGCAAAGAATTTGAGGACTATTGTTCCTTTAATGGAATTCATAGGCATAAAATGGTTCCAGGAAGTCCACAGGAGAATGGAGTGGCTGAGCACATGAACAAGATAATAATGGAGCATGCAAGGAGCATGAGATTGCATGTTGGGCTGCCTTTAAACATGTCAACAAAGGCTATCAATACCGATGTATATTTAATTAATAGAGGTCTTTCAGTTCCTTTGGGTTGTGGTATTCCAGAGAAAGCATGGACATGTAAGAAGGTGAATTATTCTTTTATCAAAACCTTAGGATGTGAAGCATTTGCACATATAAATTCTGAAAATAAAACCAAGCCGGATGCAAAATAAAAAAAGTGTATCTTCATTGGATATGGCATTAATGAATTTGGTTATAGGTTTTGGGATGTTGAAAATTTGGAAATTGTGAGAAGAAGGGATGCTGTATTCAATGAGAAGGTGTTGTACAAAGACAAGTTGTAGCAGCATAGAAGAAAGAAAAGGATTCTGTGGTGCTGGATGATACTCTAGATAATGATGTTCTAGTGGTTCCTCATGCTCTGCAATAGCAACAAGAAATACCACAAACTCCAGTGACTGTTAGACAATCAACAGGGCTAAGAAGACCTCCTAAAAGGTATTCTCCCTCTTCATATTCTATTTTAGTAACAGATGCTGGTGAACCAGAAGGGTATAATGAAGCTATGCAGGTGGATAGAAAGGTTTAGTGGAAGCTTGCAATGAAAGAAGAAATGGACTTCTTGCTAAAAAATAAAACTTGGGAATTATATAAGTTGCCTGTAGGTAAAAAGGCTTTACCTAACAAATGGGTTTATAGGCTGAAAGAGGAAGATGGAACTAAGAAAAGATTTAAAGCCAAGTTAGTTGTAAAAAGATTTGCACAAAAAAAGGGCATTGATTTTGATGAGATTTTTTATCCAGTTGTTAAGATGACTTTTATTTGTATTGTTTTAAGTATTGTGGTTGCTAAAGATTTGCATTTGGAACAACTAGATGTGAAAACTACCATTCTTCATGCTGATTTCGAGGAGATATATATGGAACAACCCCAAGGATTTGAGGTCAAAGGTAAGGAGAAACTAGTGTGCAGATTGAAGAAGAGCTTATATGGCTTGAAACAGGCACATCAGCAATGGTACTTGAAATTTGATAGTTTTATGGCTGAGCAGGGCTACAACCGGTGTAGTTTTGACTATTGTGTTTATTTTAAGAGGTTGGATAATGATAACTACATTATTTTATGTTTATATGTTGAGGACATGCTTGTAGCAGGGTCTAACATGGATCACATAAGAGAGTTAAAACAACAATTAGCACAATCATTTGCTATGAAGGATTTGGAGACAGCAAAACAAATCCTTGGTATGAAAATTTGTAGAGATGGGAAGAACAGAAAATTGACTCTATCTTAGGCTAATTATGTTGAAAAGGTGTTGCAGAGATTCTATATAGAGAATGTAAAATCTATAGGCACAACTTTACCTAGTCATTTGAAATTGACTAAGGAGATGTGTCCTATGACACAAGAGGAGGAAGAAAAACTGTCTAAGGTACCATATGCTTTAGTTGTAGGAAGTTTAATGTACACTATGGTATGCACGAGACCAACTATTGCATATGCTATAGGAGTCATAAGCAGGTATATGAGTAATCCTAGATTGGAACATTAGAATGTGGTAAAATGGATTCTCAGATATTTGAGAGGTACATCAAATAAACATTTATGTTTTGGGGGCTCTAATATTGATTTAGCAAGCTATGTGGACTTAGATTTAGTAGGGGATATTGATACCAGTTGGAGTACTATAGGTTATGTCCTTACTGTAGGTGGGACAACAGTGAGTTGGATCTCATGATTGTAAAAGGTGGTTACTTTATCCACCACGAAGGCAAAGTATGTAGCTGCAACAGAGGCAAGCAAGGAGATGATATGGCTACAATCTTTCATGGAAGAATTGGGCAAACAATAGACTAATAAATATTTGTTTATGATCAGCCAGAGTGCCATACATCTTACAAAGAATTATGCCTTGCATTCAAAAACCAAACACATACAACTGAGGTATCACTTCATTCAATTGGTGTTGGATGATAGATAGTTAAGGCTGGAAAAGATACATACAGATGAAAATCTAGTAGATATGTTAGAAAGGTAGTGACAAGGGAGAAGCTAAGCTCCTCTTCAACTTCAGTTGGTCTTCAAGACTAAAAACAAAAAATCAGACAGCAGGTTCCAAGGTGCTTATTTCCAGTGGGAGCTACAGGGTCAGCGGTGTTATGATCAATCTCCAAGTGGGATATGATATGGTGTGGAGTCTGATCAATATCCAAGTGGGAGATTATTGTTATATGTAGCCTAATCAAACTCGAAGGTTAAACTTTCCCCACTTTTAGTGGTGCAGTTTCCCCCATATTATTTAATGGGTGTTTTGGGGCAGCGCCCCTTGCGGGGTCTAGGGGCAACACCCCTAGTGCGCTCCTTGTTGCGATATAGGGAGGGGTCGAGGGGCAGTGCCCCTAAAACCTCAAATGACTTGTATTATTTTATAAAGGCATTGGGAGTTATTTTTCTATTAGCTGACATAAAAAACCCTATTTTTGTAACTGACATGAGTCCTGATAAATATAGCTAAGGGTTAGGGTTTTTGTTGACATTGTATTGTAGCATTTTCAATGATATTGAGTTGCAAGGATTGTTGATTGTAATCAATTTGATTTATTGGATAATAATATTGAACTCTTTGTTGGTGGATGTAGCCCGAGTTTGGGTGAACCACATTAAAAATTGTCTCCCGCTATTATTATTTCTGTGTTTTTTTCATTCCTCTATTTAATCTTTATTTGCATTTAATTGATATCTTCTATATGCAATTCCTATCAGGGAGGATTGTCATGTCCCGATTTCTAGAGTGATCACCCAACTGAGAATGGAGTTAGCCTATCCTCATTCCCGTAGGCTAGTTCATCAACTCAAGGGAATATTCTAGTGAAGGTGGTAGATGAATTAATGTACTTTGTATTAATTTATTAAAAATGAAGACAATTAAATAATAATAATTTTTTATTATTATTTAATTAGAGCGTCAATGGAGAAAATAAATTTAATATTATTATTTAATGTGAGAAAAAAAAATTGGAACGCCCAATTTGGTGTTGAAAATAAAATATTCAAAAAAATAAAATAGGTCTTGCCAATTGAGCAGCCACATTGGAGTTTGTACAAAAACAAGAAAATAATCAAAATGAAAGGTGGCACTCATCTTGGAGTTTGAAATAATAAAACATGGGCTCCTTGTTTGTGGTGCTCATACATTGGAGAATGAAATTCAAATAGAACCTTGCATTGGATCAAGCGCCACCATTGGTGGAATCAACTTGGAGGGAGATTTGAAAATTCAAATCTTTAATTTGAGTTGGTATAAGAGAAGGTTTGATGTCTCAAATTTGACATCGCAATTATCATGAAGTTTTGCATGCTTGACATTTTACTTGCCATTCATTATCTAGTGAAATTGGATGAAAACCTAATTGTCATCATTGGGGCGGATTCATCTAGGATTCACATCTGCACTTCAACAAATCTTGTGAGCTTCATAGTTTCATCTAACGATATTGGGTTAGAGACCTTCTATGCTGATTGAATATCAAAGTTTCATCATAAACATAACCATTTTGAGGAGTGCAATAAGTGGTGATTCATAGTGTTGGAGATAGTGTAGTCTAATTTGAAAGTGTCGAATTGTAGCCTTGAAGATCTTCATCACTTCTCCATAAGGATCCATCATTTATCTTGATCGAGTAGACTAAGGGCCTTGAGGAATTGTTTGAATTGGCTGAGCTGAAGACATACACCTTGAGACTATTGACTTTGAGTAGAGGAAGCTAAGTCTAAGGCTGATTGCCTAATTCTATAGAGATGTCATAGTCTTGATTAAGCACATCATTGGAGATTTCATTCTAGCAGTCTTGGTTGGCATCTAGATTCATCATATACATACAACGACTCATCTGATACATACAGCGATTCATCATATAGGCAGCGAAAGCTTGGAGAGTGATCACAGTGATAATAAGGAAACAAGCGGCAGTTTGATATCCATCTCATCTGCTATTTGATACTTGGAAGACTCTCTTTGTGGCCGATCTGATCTGGATTAGGTTCGCAGCCTTGCAATTGTTGGTCTAACACAACCGGTATGTTATCTTTTGCATCTATAATTGTGATCTTGTAACAACTGCGTCTGCTTGTACTTGGTGGCCATTTGGTCACGATTATGCTGATGTAATTGAACTATCTGAGGGTCTGATCTAAAACAGTGAGCTCTGAGTTGTGTCTCATTCATAATTTTTAGTGTAACTCGCATTCTATGAAATTGTCATGTGATTGAAGTCTAATCTAAATTAGTATATCACTGTATTTTTTTAAACAAAAAAGGTGGTGAACCACCCATACTATTATATTGAAAGTTTTTATAGAGTTAAGGCCATCTCCATAGATGGTGAAAATATAGTCATCTTAGCCCTCAATCGGCATGAAACCAACATTAAAAGCAAAAGGTTTTAAAAGAAACAAAACATCTCCATCCAAGAAATGATACCATGCACCAGAGAAAACAATAAACCTAGAAAACACGAACCTGACCGCCACCAAAAAAACTACCCACCATAGTAAACAACGTCACCACTAAGAGCACACAAAACAACAACCAACCAAACAAACCCCACTGAAGCCACCCACTAAAAATAGAGCTGGAAGACAACCACTGACACTAGAACCATTTCCATTAACCCACAAAAAGAAACCACCACCCATAAGCCACTGTGCTACCAAAAGGAAGAAACATGACCAAGCTCAGGCTATGAGGTTGGTAGCAGGCATACACTGTTCGTCCAACTCCGTAGCTATTCTAGCTTCGATCTCCTCCTCTGGAGCATCCAGGGCATATCTAGGAATACGTAGTGTCATGTCAAGGTCATGGAACCTAAGAAATCTAATGGCCATGAATATGTCCTTGATGCGCTAGGCCTTTTTCTTAGGGATGAGGAAGCTATAAGAGCCTAACTCATTATCAATTTCGTAGCTGCTCAGTGACTTGAGGCTAGATTGTAGAGCCCTGTAGATAGCCTGTTAAGGGAGTGAGGTGCGCAAAGTTTTAAGATTGAAGAGACCACCTATCAAAGCATCCCCCTAGTCCATGTTGTAGGCCTTCATAGCCGTCTCCCATCTGTTGACTGTGTAAACATTGTTACATAAAAGACCAGAAGCAAGGGCATGTACATAATCCCCGTCTAGAACCTAGTCCATTATATTAGATAAGAGCTGGGAGATGATATCTAAATAATTCAGTATGTGACCTGTGTATCCTTTGATCCATGCATGCCCAATAATGCTTCTCATAGAGAACTACATAAGAGTGCAATCCTAGTCTAGAAGTGTCATCAAGTCAGTCGACTTGACCCTTCCCCTAATCTCAGGCTCCCAGTCAAAGGCTAGAAAGAATAATCTTTGATTCAGCCATGTATCTACCATGGTAGCCTCTGATAGACCAATCAATGAAACTTAAACAAAGGTTAGGAAACAATATATGCCACTTACAAAGAGAACGCTGAGAAAGCCTTAAATACAAGGCGCTATCCACTTGATTACAGAATTAAAAACATTCTTTGAGGATTCCAAGGCCGTCTAGATTATGGAACGGATGGCACCAGAAGATCATATAGCAAGGAGAGGATCTCTAGGCACATTCACCATTAACCACTGGGTATGACGGTGGGGACATGTCAAGATTAGAAGCAACCCAAAAGTAGAAAGGAAGCCTGCCATCATTCAAAAGAGCTTGCAATTAAAAGCTATAACTATAGAATGTGTTGACAGGAGGGAAAATGTCTAAAAGAAGTAACCCGAAGGCCAATGCCAACCACCCAACCATTGAAAGGACGTAAACTGGCTAATCAGCTTAAAGGATGATAATAGGCAACGGGTGAAAGTAGCCCTCCTCGTGTCAACTTGAGAAGCTAATTAAATCTCAAGCATTGAAGGACAAATGATTCTGCATGAAAGATGGTAGTGGGAAAAGTGACGAACAAGGATGAAACACCTATCAGGGGAGATATTACTTGGATGAGAGCACGACTAGGTCATCATTTAGGAGTTTGGAAAAAGAGCTTGGCTTACTTAAACAACCAGGTAGGAAAGTTTTTGCATCCATATCTTGATCAATAGCTAAGTTGGCAAGACCATCCACCACCTTATTACTTTCTCTGAGAGTATAGGAAATTAAAAAATTGTTGAACTCATTGAGTAGGGAGATGGCCTATTGAACTATATAATTGATTTTCCAGTTGTCCAATCCCTTTATTTTTAAAGCATTAACAACGGTCAGAGAATCACCTTCTATCCAAAGGTTTTTGAGGCCCAAACTGACTGCCAACTGAAGGCCATACACCAAGGCCCACAATTGAGCTTCATTATTCAATCCATTAGGAATTTTTCGTTGCTTTGGCCACTAATATTGAGCCATCCTCCCTCCTGATTATGCATCTAGATCCTGATAGTCCAGGATTCCCTCGACATGCTCCATCAAAATTGAGCTTGAAGAAAGGTGTTGTAGGGGGAGTCTATTTGGCTTGGTCTCTATTAGTAGTTGAATTTCAAGCTCCAATCTCCCCACCATGTAATAATCCTCCTTGCTATGTAGGGGTAGTTGGTGAGGTAGTTAAGGCGGTGAAAATATCTTTTGTGGCTGGTGAGAATTTATGGGTTGCAAAGAGGATGCCAAGGGAGTCAATGCATTTGTTGGAGGTTTATATATATATATATATATATATATATATATATATATATATATATATATATATATATATATATATATATCAGAGATTGTTGGGGGTGTCATGGCAGTGAGGATTGGATGATTCATTAAAGACAACAAAAACTATCTCTATGAGAGGGTGTATGAAGGAAGACAAAAAAAAGTCAGTCATCACTGGAAAAAGGATAGGGTTGTTTGGCAGAAAACCATGACTTGGGGATCACTTCAGAAAAAAAATGGGGGACTCTCTATTTTGAGGAAAAGAGAACAGGAGAGAAGAGAGGGAAAGGCAGCATGGGAGAAGAGAAAACAAAGGACAAAGTAGAAGCACGTGGGAAAAAGGGAATGCTCAGGAAAGTGGATCAAATTGCAAGATCTGAGGCGAGCTAAGGGGAGTTTGAGTGGTTTCGAGGTATTTGAATCAATTCTTTGTTTCCCCAGCACAAAAACTAAAATACGTTTGCTACAATTCTTCATTTAGCACAGAAAACATGAAACCCCATTACTATCTTTCAAACAAAAACTAAAATTTGTCTACTGTGATTTCATTAAGCACAGAAAAATCAATATCTCATTTTTTCCCTTCAAAACTAGAATGTGTTTTCTTCTATTTCATTTAGCACAGGAGGAAAAAAAATGAAACCCATTACCACCCTTTAAACAAAACAAATTATATGTATGCTTTGCTGCCATTTTGTTAAACTCAGAAAAAAACCGAGACCCCATCACTGCCATTTAAGTATTATGCCAAATTTTATTCAATGCAAGATATTTTCATTTCTTTTGTCTTTGGATTTATTCTAAAACCTATAGAATCAATTTCTGATTTATAATTTTATTGAAATAAAAATAGAGGGTTTCGATTGTATAGAGAAAATATTGAGGGCAGCCATATATAGAAAATTGGAACGTAATGATAGAAAATGAAGTCTCGATCTAAGCCACATGAAACCTTTTGTTATACGATGACTCCTCTGATGAGATTTTCAATTACAACTCTCCTTAGAAAATCTATGTGGTCTTTTGTTTTGGTCATTCAGTAAGTTTTTTCTTATTGTCAGCCTTGGGGAAAATGTTCTCCTTGAGTTAAAGAATGCCATGGTAGTAAAACACCTTAGATTAATCGATCTATGTGTGCATTGAAATTAGGGAAAATTAAGATCTCTATTCTCTTAGTCTTTTTACATTTTCTTTTCTGTTATGCTAAATATGGTAGCCATTATGCAAAACTTTGGCTGTGAAAAGACTCACAATGCTATTTGCCATGCTTTGCTTATTATGTCCATGCATTTCTATGTGAAAAGTGACCAAATTGGGGTCACTAGAGTTATTACAAAACTGATCTAACTGGCATAGGGTTGTTTTCAATAATACTACACTATCATTGAAAGCTATTGTCTTGTAGATCACATTTTTCTTATTTATAATTTCAAATTTATAACTCAGTGTTTTTAGTCATTTTGGATTCCTTGTTGGTTACATGAGAGGAACTAGGTCTAGGCATTAGAGTGGTCATCTGGAGTAGCTCTATATGGGCCTAGGGCCCGTAAGTTGCTGCCATGGGAACTAGTAGTAGAATTATAGTAATAAGTGACAACTAAATTAAAACATTGAGGTAAAAACACTAATAAGATAATCAGACCTCGTGCATGGGCTTGAGCACTTGTAAAGGCTAAGGATACAACGAGAAGGCCTATCCATCTTTGAGGCATCGAGTCATCAATCTGCGGGATGTGGATTCGGGCACGATTGAGTCTCCTCGTCTACATGAGAGGAGTACTTGGTTCCGTGTGGTACCATTCCTTCAAGCACGCATGATGACACTCCATATGATTACACTTTAGTATCAAGCACCTTAGCAATACTAAGTAGTACCCAACCTATGACTTGGATGAGTGCACCCATGTTATAACTTTGGCTATATGCATTATTCTCCATGTCTGCTCTGTGATTGATGTGAGTGTTAGCCATCTTGTATCCCCTTGTTGTTGTTCTTCCATTTGGGCCTTGTGACTATCTCTAAGCATGGTAGGGTGGTCTCTTATGAGTCCACATAGTTGGGAGGCATTGCCACCACCATTGGGGACCAATGAATAGGTTTCGGAGCACTAGTGGAGATGTTCTCTCTCTCTGTTACTTCATTTAATTATTGTACCCATTCAGTCCTTGTATCATATTCAGGACTATGTTATTGTACTTGTACCATATTCTAAGATATATCATTGTAATTGTATATGAAATTATGTAATTGTACTCTCTTAAGAAAGAAGTTGTAATCATTGAATTTAATGAGAAGAAATGAGATGTTTCTATTTTGGTTTGTGGATTCCAGTGTGGGTATTAGATCCACTTGTATTATGATGCTTATGGATTCATGTGTATATCAAATATGGGATTAGGAACATTTTCTTTGGTGTTTAAAATGAACGTAGTTGTTTTAATGTTTCCTCTTGAGAGTGAATTAATCCTCTCTTTCCAGTTGTGCGTTTGGCCATACTTGGCCATGAATGTTATTGATCTATCAAATTGACAACTGAATCTGTGTATGTTGTCCACTTATGTCAAAAAAATATTCTATTTCTCTTTTGGCTCTTACCCTTCAGGGGTTACGTAGAAGGATGTTACACACCAACTCTAGATTTGCCAATTTGGGGCGATTTTTTCACTAACTCTACATCTCATTTAGACCATTTGGATTGCCTAGAGTGCATGATCTCCTAACATTTGACACCACTAATCCTGAAATAACCTCCTCTAGTTTAGAACAAAATAATTTTAGAGAATCAGCTTCCTTTTTGAATATACGACAATTCCTCTCCCTCCATAAGTGCCAAGCAATCATTCATGGGCCCAATTCCCCAATACAAGGAAAGAAGGATTTCGAGAAAAGGAGGGGCCAATTCTTAAACATGAGATTCAGGATTCTCGATAAGGAACTATGCCAATTTAGCTTCTGAAAGAACCAGAGCCAACATTCTCTACTGAACGGACAGTGCAATAGTAAGTGATCCACCGATTCCTCTTTTCTAGAGAAAAACTCTAGCTTCAGTGGGGTCTACCCTTCCTGAAAGTTTGTGGTCTCCACCCTAGGAATCATTCTAGAAATCTACTTTTTCCCTGTTGTGAATGACCCAAGACAATTTGGGGAGAAGGAAGTCTCTACCTTTAATCATGAAATTCCATATTGCTGACCCCTTGGGCAGATTTTTAATTCTAAACATTATCTCGCTTGCCAGCGAATCCAAATATTTTGCTTTCATTAGTCGAGCCCATTTTGAGTTAGGTTTCTTATATAGACCCCATGCCAACTTAGCCCCTAATGCTTGATTATGTATATTCAATTCCAGAATTCCTACCCCACTTTCATCCTTAGATTTACAAACTTTATCCCAAGCCAAGAGGTGGATTTTTTTCTCCTGAAAGGTGCCTTGCCACAAGAACTATTTACAAATCCTCTCAATCTTTAAATTAATCCCTTTTTAAATTTGGAAGATTGACATCATTTAGGTTGGGACTGCAGCTAACACAGCTTTGACCTTTACAATTCTACTAGCAAGAGAAAGCCTACGACCTTTCCAAGCTGCCATCTTTGAATTCAAATTTCCTAACACCTTATTCCAAATATTATTCTTATATCTTCCATTAAAGAGGGGTAGACCAAGCTAGCTGCCTGGAAGGGATTGTAGATTGAAATTAAAGATTTTACTAATCTCATCCTATAATTGTCGATGCACATTGAAGAGATAAACCACTGACAAGTACTAGAATTAATGAGCTGCCCAAAGATAAGGCAGTACCTATTCATTGTTTTCATGACGACTCTAGCTTCATGCACTAATGCTTGATTGAACATGATGGTATCATCTGCAAATAAGGCATGTGAATAGAAGTCTTGAATACCTTTCAACCTGATTCCTTGCCAGTTAGAATTCTGTTTGGATTCCTTAATAGCCCATCTGAGAGCTTCAGACATAATGATGAAGAGGTAAGGGGAGATAGGATCCCCTTGCCTTAGTCCTCTTGATGGTTCAAAAGACTCTGATTCCTTTCCATTAATTAAAACTAAAATCTTGAAGCCTGAGATATAGGAGAAGATCCACTTACAGACATCTTTATAGAAACCTAGCTTTTTGAGCATGGCTAGGAGGAAACTCCACTCCACCCTATCATAGGCCTTTGACATGTCTAACTTGATAAGCATAGCTACCTCTTTTTCCTTATTGAGGGAGTGTAGGATTTCGTGAGTTAAAATGGCACCCTCTGGAGTTTCTTTTCCAGGTATGAAACCACCTTGCTCCTCTAAGATTAAATCAAGTAGAAAGCTAGCTAAATGTAGCGCTAAGGCTTTGGAAATGATCTTGTATATGAAGTTGTAGAGAGAAATTGGCATGAACTCTTCAAGGCTTTGAGGAGATTTTGTTTTCAGAATAAGCATAAGACACGAGGTTTTGAGTTCTTTAAGCACGTTCCTGGATTTTCTAGATTCTTCCATTGCCAGAAAGACATCCCTACTAACCATGTCCCAACTTTTTTGAAGGAAAATCCCAGTCCATCCTTTCAGGCCTGATGCCTTCTCTCCTAGCATTGATAAAATGGCCACTTTGACTTGCTCCATAGAGAAATCTTTCAACAAATCCAAATTGTGTTTCTCATTAACCAACTTTAGTACAAAGTTAAGGAAGGTGCCATCATTCCCTTTTGAGCTAGTCCTTTTGGAGAGAAGAGATCTGTAGAATTCTCTTGCTGTAACCTTAATTTCTTCTGGGTCCGTGAGGGACGAACCATCATCTACCCGAATTGATTTAATGGAATTGGAAGCCTTGCAGATTTTATCTAAAAGGTGAAAAAGGAAGTGTTTTTGTCCCCTTCTTTGATCTATAATTCCCTTGACCTTTGCCTCCAAAAACCTTTTTCTCTCTTAAGAACCTCCTCCAGTTCAAATATGAGGTTCTTCTCTAGCTGGTATGAAATTGCATCCGTTCCATAATTTCTAATGATGTTTTCTTTAAGGGACCTCAATTCTTGTTGGAGTCTATGTTTTTCTACAAAGATATTTCTAAACTAAGTTCAATTCCAATCCAAAACCTTTTGTCTCAAAAATTTGAGCTTGTTCACAAGCTGAAACATGCATGAGCCTTTTACAAAGGGGGCTTGCTTCCACCAGTCTTGTATGTTTTGGATGAAGGAGGGATCCCTAAACCACATGGACTAGAATTTGAACTTTTTCTTACTCGATAAGGAGTCCATCTTGATCCTTAGCCTAACCGGGAAGTGGTCCGATCCCACCAATGGTAGGATCTCATCTTTATAGATGATGTTGAAATGATAACATTCTGGGAAAGAAGAAATATGTCCAACCTTTTAGCTATTTTATAGAAATCTTTTCTTCTTTTAGTCCATGTATATTTCCCATTGTTTGGAATGCAGTCTAGAAGGAAATTTTGATTTATGAACTCTTTAAAGTCTTGTTGAGATCTAGGAGGATATGAAATGCCTCCCTTTTTCTCTGAATCATGTAGAATTGAGTTAAAGTCTCCTCCCAAGAGTATTCTTTTCCTTTTAAGAAAGCTCAACCATGAAGAGAGATTTCCCCAAACCTACCTCTTCTAAGCCAAATCTATAGGGGCATAGACATTAACGACCTAGAAGTCTGAGCCTAAAATCAAATCTCGGAACTTACCAATGAGGAAGTGGTTGTTTTTACTTCCAACAGTTGAATATGATGTCTCCAACCTATCGCCAATCCACTTGAAGCACCACATGCAACCACTGTGTCAAATTGCCATCCCATCTAGCTTTTAAAGGCTTCTTCATTCATTTCAGATGAAAGCTTAGTCTCCAGGAACAATATGATGTCAAGTTTTTCCTCATCAATTTGAATCTTGATGAGGCATCTCTTGTTAGGGGCATTAAGGCCCCTAACATTCCATGTGAGGACTCTCATGGTTTCTGAGAAGAGCTATGCACTCTCCTCTTGATTGGACTATGGGGCAGCTTACAGAGAGGATTATTCTCTTGTCCTTCAGACTTTCTTTCTTTTTTCTATCTGGCACTTTTCCTAATGGAGGTAGGGATATTCTTGTTTAGAGGGCTCCTCATTTCTATCTGGGAAATGCCTAAAGGCATTTTCTTTGATTTGTCATCATCCTCTAGGATTACCTCATCAGCTATTTCCTCTATCACATTATTAGCCACTTTCATAAAAACGTGTTGGAGCAAATCCTTGAGAGTCTCATTATCTTGAATCAGATCATTTGAGTATTTAGGAGAGCCATTCTCATCAAGATCTTGGACAGGAATCTTTATTTCCACCTCAAGAACATGTATCTCTATATTATTCTTCTAGGCTAGTAGGTGCTCCTCCCAACTAAGCCAATCTTCTGGCTCTCTTTGTGTAGCTAACCTCTGAGGGTCTAGCTCCTCAATGGAAACCTCTTGAGAATTCAGCCTTCCCTCCATTATTCTAGAAAGAAGGAGAACTTGTTGATCCAAGCTGGCCAAATCTCCATCTACTCCATCTCCTTCTAGCTCAGGCTGAGCCACATCAATTGCATTAACAGGCTCCTCTTGACCTTTTTTGAAGGCAACAGGAGTTGAGAGCACCACTTGAATATCCGCCAAAGCATCACTTTTTTTAGAGGAGTCCCACATGTTATCATCTTTCTCTCTCGATGGCTCTACTTCTCCAACTTGGGTGGGGTTTTTTACCAGAAGATCCAAGGGAGGATCAGAGGCTGGCGTCTGTTCCTCCTGTTGAGGGCAGTTGACTTCCTAACCTACCTTCATCTCTTTCTAAAGTAGAAAGTCCTTCAGCCTTTCAAGATCCTTTGGTTGGAGACCATCTTCTAATTTAATTTCTTAAAGCCAGATATCTTGAGGAGTCTTCACCTTTATCCTTTTGGGTAGCAGGTCTTTTGGCTCTCATAAGAATGAATATCCTTATAGTTGCAGAAATGAGATTATTTAGTGGAATATCTACTTCCTGACATATACCCAAAGAATTGCCTATTTAGCTCAGAGTCTCCATGTCTCTGTATTCAAGTGGAAGGTATGGAAGCTGTATCTAGAAGGGAACTAAGGGGATTTCTTCTCTACACACATGGAATTTTGGCTTCCATTCTTGACAAAAGACCGTTGTTTGTCCAAATTTGCATAGTTTCTTATTAAGAACTTTATCCCTTTCTTCTTTTTCTAAGAAGAAAAAGCAAAAGAAGTCATTGCCTAGCTCACAAGAATCCTCTACCTCTATCCAGTTCTTTTGATACCATTCCTTAAGGTTGTCAATAGAAAAATGAGGGGACAAGACCTTACCTATGAGAGCAGTCTCACGGAGGAAGGAAGCCTTATCAATCATGTTTTGTTTCGCCTGGCCCAAATGAACATCAAGGTATTCCTTTCGTCTGGTAACTTCCTTAAATTTAGGGATCCAAACTTTTTTCTGTTTTGGCTCACACCCCACCCTTTTATTTCTATCTGGGTGAGGTCGGAGCACTTTCTTCTTAGTGGTCCACATTCTTGCTTGTGACTTGGAACAGCGTCGAGAGCTCCTCCTATGATAGTGAGTGTCCGTTCGATGAGATTTGGACAGATGTCCATACTAGAATTCAACAAATGCTTCTTGCTACGATTTCAACAGCTTCCTATAGACTAAGAAATCTCTCCTTGTATAAGCCTTCTCCAACGTTTCAAAGTTTTGAAAATCCTCCACAAATCTGACCTTTTTCCTCTGTATAGTCTGGTCGAGATTTCCCAACTCATGTGAACCAGCCAAGATCCTCGCAGATTTACCATGAGTTCTATGAGTCAGAATAGCCATTCTGTAAGCCATCCTCTAAGTGGTCCACGTTCTTGCTTGAGACTTGGAACCGACTTTGTGACATTTTTGATCAAAAGTATTTTCAAACTAGTATATCACTGTAGTTACAAATCTATGATTGTAATCCAATGTTGAAAGGATGCCATATCTATTTGTCATAGATTCTATCTCATAGTTCATAGATTTTGTGTCCGAGACATTTGAAATTTGAAAAAAGTTAGATCAATTTTTTTTTTATAATTGAAAAGAACTAAAATATCACATCAAATCATAGAATGGAACATGACAGTCAAGTCTGGACTAGAAGAAGGAATCCTTAACCATAAACATGACCCAAACCTACAAACTTGACATTTGATAGAGCATAAAGCCAGCACAAAATATGAGACATTTTTCTAATAGAGAGATTACATTTCCATAACTATAATGGAACATATTCTAGAATCTTCTTAAAGGTCATTCATTCCTTAGTTATTGAACAAAGTATGCCATTCTATTACATCTACTTTTGCTATAATCAATATTACAAATTATTAGATTACCAATCCTTTCTATCATTAATTAATCTAGGTTAATCATTCTTATGTGTATGCATGTTATTGGATTATCCTAGACAAAGCATGAGGAAAGTTTATTTTTCTTTACATTTTTGGTTGACCCAGTTGATCCTATAGTACCTAATCTTCTATCTAAGGTTTTTTATTGTATTAGGATTTTTAGATCTATCATTTTCAAAGTTTACATCTTATTTTTATTTTTGGTATACCTTTTACATACTTGTAGCAATATTTTTTTAAGGTTCTAGTGTTTATTTTAATGTACTTTTTATTTATTTCTTGCACTACCCACCCTCATAGTTATTCTACCATTTTTATTTTTCACTTGTGTTTAGATCTTGACTTGCCTATTATCTTGATTTGATCTTGCTTTATTGTTGCCATATTATTGTTTATGCCTAGAAGTAGACTCTAATATGGCTACCCATTTTAAGAACAACAATATCATTGATGGCAGTCCACATGTTTGTACCAAGGGGATTATGACAATGGTGCACATGTTTCTCAATAAGATATTCATCTTACAAGATAAGTTTTGATATATGAATTACATTAAGCTAAATTCTATTACCAAGTAACAATTATCTTCTATAAAATATTAGTGGGATGTCCTCATAACATGAGAATTTTACAAGATCTTAGAACCTTAATATCTTTTTAATTATTTAACCTCCAACCCATCTTCCTCTTCTAATCCAAACCCTACTACCTCAATAGCTACTACATAATTTTTTTAAAAAAATAGATACAATAAGAATATTAAACAATGGTATTTCAAATCTAATTAAGTATATTATAAAACATATAATATAAATAAAATAACAGAAACGCAAATATAAATATACAAACCATATAAATAGCAAATTTATACAGGAAACCCTTTTAGAAAAAAACTCAACCGCCAAAATGATATTGAGAGGAAAAAAAGTGAACTTCCTAAAGTGCTCCACCACACCAAAAAAAATTTCTGAATTAATAAAGAACGATTTACATCCTACTGGTTTCCTGGGTTGTAAAGGAATTATATTTGCCCCTGTCGCCACTTCTTTCTTTCCACTTTCTCCTATTTCGGGAGTTTGGTCAAGATGTTGTCCTCTCCTGAAATCCCTCTCATTGACCCTTCTTTCTTGTGCCCTAACTCTAGTTTCAGCTTTTTCTACCACCCTTGCGTTGTTTCCTCCTCCAGGACCCCTCGTTCTTCCTCCCCGTCAAGGTGCTTGTTGATTACTTTGCCAGTTTCCTTGATACACTTCCCTTCTCTAATTCCATCCATTTCTCCAGTTTGGGCTTTGCCAATATCTACTCCGCCAGTTGCGGTTGCAAAACATTGTGAAAAGTGTTAGATTAATGTCTATATCTTTAAATAAATAATATGTACTAAAATAATCATATAATTATTTTAAAATTAATTTTTTGAGGGTACAATAGATTTATTTTCTACAACTTATATTTTAAATTATGAAGTAACATTATAAAAAGACATAGCTATATTTTTCTATGATACATATTAAGGATATCTGAATTTTCATGATATCATCACATTAAAAAAATATTTTAAATTTAGATAATTTTCATTATAGTTTCCATTACCCCATATTCAATTTGTTGACATTTTTCTATTATATTACATGAAAATTTTCTATTATACTATTGAACTAAAAATTATAACACACTTTAAAATCATCTTTCCATGATTCGTTTTTAATACAAGTTTGCATAATAAGACTTAAACATGAGTTAAATTAATTAATATTAATGTTTATAATGTGTCTACTCTATTTAATATTTAGAAGGCATACATTTTTTTTTTTGCAATGTCTTTTGAGGATCTCCTTTACATACTATTATTCATAGTAATGATGGGGGAAAATAAAAACCTATAATGATATAAATTTGAAGTGGACTTAGAATCAACATATTAACCTATGTAAGTATATTGTATTTAATCAATAAAATCAATAATTTGGCTGATAGGCCATTCTATATGTGCACACATCTTATAACTACAAAAAATTGGTAGTCCCACTACTTTCGTCATCCACAAATTTTTAAAAAAAGTTGGTAGTCCCACTCCACAAATTTAAATTTTGGTAGTCCTTCATTTTTTAGTAGTCTTTCAATTTTTTTCTCCAAAATTTAAAAATAAAAATAAAAAACTTGCTACGCATAAATTGTGCAGGTTTTGCATGATTAATCTAGCATCAATTCCATAGCAGATACAAGGTAATTTGCTTTTCTTTCCCTCTTGATTACTTTTATTCGTTTCTCTGTAACTTGCTTTGTTGCGCCTATACTGTGACCATTGTCAAATCAAGTCGTAAGCCTTGTGTGTGTTTTCACGGGATAAGTAAATTTCTTAAATCTTAGTTTTCTCTTCCATGGCATTAAGTAAATGTTTTAATGCTACCTTTACAAAATATGATGGATCTCCTTTGAAAATCTCTTAAAAATCGGTCTCTAGATGCTTTAAAACAATAAAAAAATCACCTTCTTCCAAGCTAAACCTGCACAAAAATGGATGCTTCTCTTCGAAATATCTCCAAAATCCTCTTTTAAATGGCTGGAAGTGATGATTTTTGCCTATGTATAATCTGAACCTGCATAAAAATCTTTCAATTTCTCCTTCTAGATGCTCTTTAATGCCAAGAATGTGCCCTCTAGCTTCATATATATGTTCTAGATCATTAATGATGGATAAAATCAAGGTTTAATGTGAAAAATATCCCCACAAAGTGAAGTGTTGCCCTTGTGAACTCCCAATCTGCCTTGCAAATGATAAAATCCAAGCACAAATGCCTCTTTATAATGGAGCACTACCTTCTAGGTCTTCCATCTTCTTTTTTAATCTATGATTTTAGAAACATGCAAAAAAAAAAGAGTGAGGCTGAACTGAAGTTATCCTCCTCTATTTATATGCAAAAAGCATAAATAACTAAAGTGTTGCATCCCTCTTTCATGCAAAGTCAGCTTGTGTTAAAAATGGAAGTGTTTTATTTTAGTTTGAGTGCCTATTTTATGGTACCCATTCGTTGTATGATTATTGAAGCTATATTAATATTTCCCTTCTTGAATTCAAAAACAAAATCCATTATAATATACTAAATTTTATAATAGTATACCAAACTTTAACACACAATTTCTACCAAATATGCTTGACTCATATTTTTTATGAACATGTTTAGTTTACAACTTTGTTTGTAAACATACAACTCCTACACCATGTTTAGCATCCTGATTGAACAAAACAATTTTGAAATTTATTTTACTTCCATGATTTACATATCTCGTACACTTAAATCATTCTATATTTTGAACATCTTAATGTATGCTACCTTACATCCAGAGTGATATAAAAAGTGGCAACACTCAGAAGTGATGACAATTGACATGAAGTAAATCAAGCTAGGTCAAAACGATCTCTTAGTAGCATGAAAGTCACAAAGACTTGAAGACAATTAAAATGCAATAAATTCCTTTCAGTTTCCTCCATTCCTTTGCTTCAAGGATAGGCAATGTGATGTCAATATTGAGGAAATTTATCTGTCATATTAGGTTTCCCAATATCATTAATTAGATTTCTCTCCGTCTAGACATTTGCATCTAGGTATCCCAACTCAAAAAGCTGATCTAGAACATCATCGTCAGCTAGCTCTAATGCCCAATTAAAAAGATGCAATAGCCATAGAGTATCAAAGCTATATGGAGAGACAAACTTGTTATAAAAACATCTTTGTTGATTTTTCAAATGACTTCTAAAATGATAGATATTTTTAGAAAATTATAATTTTACTATACCTGCCTCACTGATGCCCTATTTTCTAGATTGCAATCTGAGCTGATTCTAATGCCTTGCAACCCCAATTGGCTTACAAGAAAAGCACAAACCCTGGCCTTCATTAAAATACCAATTACTTAAATATATTATAAAAATGCTACCTCCCTCACTCGAGGGCAACATTCATGGTAGGACAAGCTATTTATAACCAAATGGTCATCAAGGAACTAATAATTTAATCTGCTTCCGAGCATTTTGTAAATTGCCCACAAGGTTGATAGTTGCAAAAAAATTGCCCAGAGCATAAAAATGCCTCCTTAATAAGCAAAAAACCCCTCTGCTGTAAAAAAGAGCTTCCAAATTAGGTAACAAGGCTAATGTGGGAATTGATTCTTGATGCTGATGGCATACCGAACGACTCTCATGAACCAGAGGACTCCTAGAATCTTTATAAGGAGAACAGATATCTTCCAAGGTCAACAGAGAGAGACTAGATCCATTTTTAAAAAACTAGGTTCCCGAGACCATGTTCAACAGCCTCTGGGGAGGAAAGTTTGATTTCAAGATGGGTATTCAAGGTATGGGGACAATAGAGAACCCTTGAAATTACAGCAAGACGCCTTTAGTGAATATCAGTCTAAGAGAGAAGATAACACCTTTAGAAGAAGGAAGGATTTGGGTAGGGTAGGCCCTCCACCAGGGTTTGAAAAAAGAAGCCCCAATTTTCACAATTTTCATAAACAATGGAGAAAGGAAGGACGCACACCAAAAGAAAAACAAATTTGGACCCCTATCATAAAGAGAGTGACAAGGCACAATGAATTTGAGGAAGTGTCTTTAGATCAGGTGGGTGGGAAACTAAAAGATAAAACACTCTCCCTGTAAGAAACAACCCTAATAGGTAAAGTTATGTCTCCCCACTTTTCAGTGCATGATCTTAGATAGTGGTATCAAGAAACATGGGGGAAAGTAGAGAACTTCTATGAGATGGGAAATGGCTTCTCTTGTTTTGTGTTTTCAGACAAGGAAGACAGAAACATAATCCTCTCTAAGAAAATATGGAAGTTCAATCAAACGGCGATTTATTACCAAGAATGGAGACCTAATTTCCATGTTGGGAGAGAACAAATTCCATTGATCCCCCTCTAGGTGCAACTTCCTTATCTCCCTCTAGAGTATAGGGATGTAGAAATTCTAAAATGCCTAGGCAACTCCATTGGGGTGTGCCAAGAAGTAGACATTCCTATGGAGAATCTTGCCTCATCTACAGTCAGGATACGAATTCTCACAGAGGCAAAATAATTACTACCCAAAAGACTCAAAATGAAATCCACTCAGGGGCTTTGGTTCCAAGAAGTTACTCTTCAGGATGGGGTGCATTCAAATGATCTTGAAAGGGTGAAGGCATTCCTAGTGAGTAAAGACAACTTGTTCAAACAAGGAGATTCGGATTGTCAGAGGACAATGATAAGCTCAAACTCATCTATATACACATTGAATGGAGAAGCAGCCCAATCCCTTATATTTCAAGAAGGTATTGGCACTTAGAATGACATAGTCATGGAACCAGAGCAAGTTCACTGTCCTTCTGGAGGGATCCAAGTTGACTTAGCAGGGTTAATGGCCGAAGATCATGTTACAAATGAGGAGGCATTTGATGGCAATAGCAATAAAGACCATCACTCTTTCTCAAAGGAAGCTGAGCCCGTAGAGATAGTTAGTCAGGAAGGAATGTGTTTAAGGGGCAATGAGAAAGAGGCAAATGAATATAGTTCCTACTGTCTATCACCCCTAAGGGAGGAGGAAGATTGGTTGAACTAGGAAGAGGACACCCCTTTGCAGGAAATGATTCAGACATCCAAAAAGGTGTAGCCCAAGAATGAGGGGGAAAAAGCTAAAGTAAATGATTTTTCAAAGGAATTGCTTCAGGACAATGAAACCCTGAGAGAGCTTTTAGTTCAGGTAGTGATGAAGGTGGCAAATAATGTCATTGAGGAGATAGCTGACAAAGTTCTTCAAGAAGACTCAGACATGATTGAAAATAGGCCCCTAGGTCTTAATCAGACTAACCTGATAAGCCCCCTGGCCAAAAGTACTCCTCAGTCTATCAGGATGAGTTCCAGACAGAAGCAATTGAAAAAAAATAGAGATCTTTCAAGCAGTCAGAATCCTCAGGCCAATCATAGTCCAAGAAAGAGGAGAGTGAACTACTCTCCTCAGAAGATATGAAGATACTCACGTGGAATGTTAGGGGCCTTAATGTCCCTAACAAAAGGAAAATCATAAGTTATCAAATTGATGAGGAAAAACTAGATATAATAATGGTCCAGGAAACAAAATTATTGGCCAATTTGTTTGATCTTTTTTTTTAAATTGGAAAGGCTGGTCCTTTGAGAAGGTCACTACCAGAGGTGCTTCAGGTGGCCTTGCTATAGGTTGGAGGAAGCACATTCAACCAATGGAGGTGATGGAAAAGAACAACAATTTCCTAATAGGTAAATTTCCCTCATCCATGTATGGTTCAGATCTGTGGTTAGTTAATGTGTATGCTCTAGTTGATTTAATTCAGAAAAGACAAGTTTGGGATTGTTTATTTGTGTGGCTATGGAGACTGAAATGGAATCTATATATCTTAGGGGGGATTTCAATTCCATCCTAGAGGAATCAGAAACATTTGAGGGTATTTCACATCCACCTAGAACTCAAAGAGATTTTAAAGAGTTTATTAATTCAAATCTTCTCTTAGATTGTATCCCCAAAAATGGCATTTTTACATGGACGAATAGAAGGAAAGGCTTTCTACAAATAATAGAAAGATTGGACAGATTTCTCCTGCCTTCAAAATGCTTTAATCTCCGAACGAGATTTTAGGCAAAAATTCAACCTTTGTTGGGGTTAGATCACTTCCCAGTCAGTTTAAGTATAGGAGGCAATAGCTTTCCTAACAAGAAGAAGTTTAGGTTCCAAACAATGTGGTTTAGAGATGTGTCCTTTATTCAAAATGTTAAGAATTGGACACATACCTCATTCATGGAAGGATCCCGCATGTTTCAGCTAGTAAGTAAACTAAAATTTCTAAGGCATAAGATCATGGAATGGAACAAGAATCAGTTTCATAACATATTTGTAGAAAAACTTAGAGTACAGAAAGAGATGAGAGCTATGGCAGAACTCGTAATCATTAATGGCATGGACCTTTCCTCCTTCAACTAGGAGAAAGAACTAAAAGCAAAAATGGAAGAGATAATGAAAAGAGAAGAAATCTTCTGGAGGCAGAGATCAAAGGAATTATGATTGAAAGAAGGGGACAAGAATACATCATTTTTTCATATCTCAACCAAGGTGCGGGAGGGCACTAATTTTATGAAATCAATCAAAATGGGAGATGGTCAGGTCTGCACTGAATCAACCAAAATTCTCTTTGTAGCACAAGTGTTTTATGGAGATCTCCTATCCAGATCTTTTCATGAAGAGGATAGGGGTCAAAAGGTCTGTAAACTCATTCCCAAATTGGTAAAGGAAAGACACAATACGGAGTTAATGTAAGAATTTTCCTTAGAGGAAGTTAAGGCAGCAATATTTTTGATGGTGGGGGAGAAAGCTTCCGAGCCGGATGGATGGACGGGTCTTTTCTTTTAGAAATGCTAAGACACAGTTGGAAGAGATGTCTTCTTGGCAGTAGAAGAATCGAGGAAATATAGGAATGTGCTTAAGGAAATCAAGTCAACTTGCATTATGCTAATTCCAAAATTAAGTTCCCCTCAAACTTTTGACGATTTCAGGCCAATTTCATTATGCAACTTTATCTATAAAATAATTTCAAAGGCATTGATGTTGTGGCTTTCTTCTTTCATGAACAAATTGATCTCTATGGAGTAGGGGGGTTTTGTCTCAGGAAAAGAAACCTTGGAGGGTGCTATATTAACACATGAAATCCTGCATTCTATGGATAAAGATAAAAACTTAGCTATGATGGTCAAATTAGATATGTCAAAGGCATATGACAGAGTAGAGTGGAGTTTTCTTCTAGATATTCTACTGCAAATAGGCTTTTCCAAATATGTGGTAAAATGGATCACTTCTTGCATCTCTGGATTCTGTGTTTCAGTGCTAATTAATGGTAAGGAATCTGGACCCATAGAACCCTCGCAAGGGTTGAGACAAGGGGACCCTCTATCCTCCTATCTCTTCATCATCATGACAAAGGCACTCACTTGGGCAATAAAGGAAGCGAAGAGAAGGTCCAAATGGAAAGGTATCAAGATTAAAGGCGTTCAAGATGCTTTCACTCATGCACTCTTTGTAAATGACACAATTCTATTTGGTCAAGCCTCGATTCAAGAAGCTAGAGCAATGATGAACATAGTCAAGTCCTATTGCCATGCTTTGGAACAACTAGGGAACTTTAATAAGTCTAGGGTCTTCTTTCACAATGTACCGTTTCAATTTCAGAATGAGATCTGCATCATCCTCAATCTTGACATTCAAGCACTACTAGGAAACTATCTTGGTCTACCTCTGTTTAATGGCAGATATAGGAATAATCTATGGAGCAAAGTCCTAAGAAATATGAATGTAAAATTGTCTAATTGGAAAGGATGTAGTTTGTCTTTGGCAAGTCATATAGTGATGATAAAAGCAGTTCTCTCTGCTATGCCAGTCTACATGATGTCAGTTTTTCATATTCCCAAAGGTATTATCTCTAAATTAGATGGGGTGTGTAGGAAATTTCTATGGCAAGGATCTCTTGAAGAAAAGAAAATTCATGTTTTCACCTGGGATAAAGTCTGTAAGCCTAAAGAGGTGGGGGGGCTGGAATTCTTAATATTGACATTCAAAATCAAGCACTTGGGGCCAAGTTGGCATAGAACATGTATGCAAAACCTAATTCCATATGGGTAAGACTAATGAAGGCCAAGTATCTTGACTCCTTTGACAACAAGAGAATCTTCATTGTGCAGAACCCTCCAAAAGGCTCGGTAATTTGGAACTTCCTTACAAGATGTAGAGATGCAGGATTGTGTGAGTTGAAGCAACCAATCATATATTTTCATCTGTAGTTGTTGCAAAAAGAGGAACAACATGTATGTTATCACTACAGGAAGTACCAAAAGAAACAATAGTAAGTATTTATCATTTATCAGGCAATGCGGCATCTGTTTTTTCCAGTTGATTTTGTAAGAACAAGTTCCTGTGATGGCAAGAGTTTCACAAGTGGGCTATATATACAGGAGGTGCAAAAGTAATTAGGCATGAATATTATTATTACAAAGTCCAAATAGGGCAACAAGGAAATGAGCCATTACCTTTTCTCATGATTGTTTTCATAAAATAATGCTTTACAGCTAGTAAGATAAATGAAGGAATAGAAAAAACATCACGTGACTATAGATACTAGAGGAAGCTTTAACTTTCACTTTTTGAGAAAATAAAAGAGCATACGAGTTTTATATTTTGCATTTTCAATAAATAGATCAAGTTTTACTCACACAAAAGGAAAGGATACAAGAAATATCATGTATATTATATGAGTCCTCATAGATACAACTATGATGTATCTTTTTGTTCACAAAAGCTAAAACCCATATCATATTTGTAATGCATTGAAATTTCCTATCTTCTACACATAGAAGCAGTCTATTGGAGGAAGCTAGCAATTAGAAAACCAAGTAAACCAACTGAAGTGATAGAGAGAGTGTCTTCAAGCAAAGCTACATGAGAAAATGGTGTAGGAAAGAACATAGTTTACTAAGGTTGATGTGCAGGTTATAGAAGTGGAGTTTGTAATTATTATTAATGGTATTGGAAAGCCAAGGGAACTTTTGGAGGATCCTCCAAGGTAGAAAGATAAAAGAAATGTTGAGCCAAAGACCTATGGTTAGAAATGTGAAGTACGTAGCCAAAGAATGTAGCTTTGAAAACTCATATCAAAAGTATAGAGAAATAAATATAGAGAAAGATTTGTCTTTTTCATTTTCAGGGACAAAATAACAATACAACTTTACTAAGTTAAACCCACTTCATGCTCTTATCATACCCTTGTCACATTTCATATATAAAATTGTAGATAAAGAATGATTTGACCTTATGTGAAAGAAAAATGCTCAGAGTTGCAAGTTTGGTCGTGTCCCTCAAAAGGTCAGAATAACACAAGAAAGCTACAACGAATGGGGGGATGCCTAAAATAAATGAATAATAACTATCTTTTTATGTAAAAGTCTTGCATTGAAACCATAGTCAGGAGCTCGAGCCAGATTAACTATTCATGGTGCCTTAGAATAGAGAAAAATGTTGACAAAAGGGAGCAAAAAGAGAACAAAAATGCATCAGAAACCTCTTAAGGCCGTGGGCAGAGAGCTAGAGAACTAGTAAAAAAATGAAGAAAATAGTTTGATATGTGATAGAGAGAGTCTCACCTTGTTTTTCCTATTGGAAATATTCATAAAACATGCTCACAGACAAAGAAATTGAAGTGTTTTGCTCTAAACCCTAGTTTCCATGGTAGCATAGGCAAAGCCTCATTTCCATCAAAATGAAAATGCAAATGATGTGAAAAGTTAGGGCTTCAAAGAGTTTTGTGTGTTAGGGTTTTTTCATTTAGCCCTAATTTGAATGTGATTTTTATCACATTGAATTACATTTTCCTCGCCTTAGTAATACCCATCGTGGTATTATAATTCACCTTGTCTTTACCTAGTCTTCATAACTTAGAGCATCACATGCCTTAGGTCCCTTTGTGCATATTCATTGCCTAGGCATTGTGCCTTATAGACTATTACTCTCTTTGAAGATAAACTTGTATGTCCATATGCCCTTATATATATATTGCAGATCATTTGGAGGATAAGCTTTATAGGCTTTTTATTTTTGCAAAACTATACAATATGCCTTCATAATTTTATGATTTTTATAGAAAATCAAAATCCTTGTAAATAGTTTTTCTTTTTGGCAAAGAATCAAATCAGGATCAAATCGGGGAAAAGGACAGAAGTGCAAATTCATTGTAAAACATTATTAAAGCAATGCTTTTATAAATTGCTTTAACAATTCGTATTTTTATGCAGTTAAAGAAAAGTGAATCCAGACTAAATCTTGCTTTTCTAGATTTATTTTCTTTGGGCAAAATTGAGAAGATATGGACAAAATAGAGCCTTTATGAAGCAGATAAAGCCTGATTTTTGGTATTTTTTGGTGGGACCACTTTGGATGGCTTTTTGGCAGTTTCTTTCTTTAGTTTGGAGGCAATTTGGTGACAATTATTAGGGCTTTTTTATGGATTTAGAGAATGATTTGGAGGCAAAGCATTTAGATTGTTTTTTGGGGTAGTTTTCTTTTTCCATCTTGGGAAAATTAGAGGATATATTGGAGAAAAACTTAGTTTTTCTCAATCAGGGGTTTTGATTACAGTTTCTTTCTCTTTGGCTCACTTGCAAAGAGCTTGTAAACATTCCTTGTACTCAGATATTTAGTTTCTACTCCTTTTAGTTTTAATAAAACAACAACATTCCCCTCTTTCACATTTTGTCTTGTGTTTACAGTATTGGTTTAATATTTCATTGTGATCATAGAACTAGGTCCTTTGTTATGTTATATTGTTGTAAGTCTATGTACAGAAAGTTTCATGTAATGCAGGTTGCATGTTATGTTTAGTTTTGTTAGTGGGTTGAAGTTGTGATAAAACCTTTGTTTGTCCTTCATGCAAGCCTCTAATTTTCAAACTTTCATACAAATCACTGATGTATTGCATTGTTTCAGTGATATTGTGAGATTTAATGTTCTTGAGAGCTGATTGTGAGTCAAGATAAATTCTGGTAACATATCCTTAGGTTTTAGAATTTAATTTTTAGTTATCTTCTTATTCTTTTCCTCACAAAGACTTTTAGATTAGGTGATTTACTAGGGGAACGAGCTTGCTCTGGAGGTTCACTCCAAATATTAGGCAACCCATAGGCCTAGGAGTGTTCCCATGTGTCAATAGATAGCTAAGTTAATAGCTTAGTCTGGGTGCATATCTGATTGATAACAGTTTTTGCCACCCCTAGGGGACCATTTGGGCTCTTTCAGTCCAAATTTTGATCATTTATCACTGATATTCGGTGTGTGAATAATCTCAGCCTTTGGAGGTAGAAAATCAAACACATCTGGTGACTCTGAATCAATATCTACTAGTTTTTATAGATCAAGTGCTAGTATGTTTCAAACAATTAAGTTTTATTCTTATTTCCAGCTCTTCATATGAGTAAAAATGTTGAATTTTCATAGTCAGTATGAATATCCACCACCATAGTATGAAAATGCCACTTATCCATCTCCATATCAGCTGTATCAGGCTAATTATGTTGTTGTTTCTAATTCCATGGCTTTTCAAAACTAGCATGCCCAATATAATTTCCACCCACCCACCCTTGCTCAGCCTCCTTACCAGTCATACACAAGTAGCCATAATGTTTGTTTTAGTCCAAATACTCAGGATGCTTACTGCATACCCATTCCCACCCAATCTTCCAGTCAACCTCAAAATTCTAAAATTATGGAGCTTAAAGACATTCTATTAGACTATAATAAGCAGATGGATGAGATTAAGAGGCAACATGAGTATAATGAGCAACATGAGGAGATTACAAGCATAAAGAGTATGTTATTTGATTTCATGCATGACTTCACAAAATAGGTAGAGGAGATTAAGTGGTAGCACGAGTATAACTTACAGTAGGAAGAGTGGGCTTGCTCATGTCATTAGTATCATCAAGAAGGGGAATTTCAAGGAAGGCAATATGAAGAGTGTAATTTGCAGAAATAGGAGTTAGATCACCAAGCTTATCTCTGACAGCAAGAGTAGCAACCCTATGAGACCTTTAGTTCTGACTAGGGGTTGGAGACATGAAGGAGATAGTTTGTAGAGAATCTTGAGAGGGAGGTAGCTACACAAACAAAGCTTTTTCTTGCTCAAGCCCAAATAGCTCTGGTCATTCCAGAACAACCTACCCAAGATGAGGTGCATAAGTATAAAGTTCCAAGTTTTAGGCAGAATGAAGTCATTGATTCTTGAAGCCAGCCTCTCAAGATTAAAATACCCAGTTTCAGAAGCCTTCATCCCTTGAAAGTTGAGGAAAATAATCTTGTTCATCCTAGTATAGTTACAAATCAGTCCATTAAGCAACATTTTTTCTCGCAAGAAATCCAAGAAGCTCACCATGTTTCCCCACATAAGGAATCCAATGATGAATCTTTTGATCAAAATACCTTACTCTTCATCGAGGAGCTTAGCAAGGTAAATCCACTGTGTTTAGCTTTGGAAGTTTACCATTTGCAGCAGTAGAAGATTGAACAAGAAAAGGCCTCTCTTGACAAATTTTTCAATGATTTCACTAATGGGCTTCCTCGTTTTGTGGAAGATGATAATTTTTTTTTAGAAGATCCACCAGTGCAACAGAATGTAGAGCAAGAGGTTGCTACTATTTGTGCTGCATCCCTAGCTAATTTTGAGCATAATGCATGTGTAGAGGAAAATGATTCAGGCTTGACACTAAATCCTTATGTTTTTTTATAAGATGAATGAAAGTAGGATACAGAGATTGGAAGGCGAAAGTCTTCAATTGCAAAGACAAATTGCCCAGATTCTGATGGAAAATGAAGCAAATAAAGATGAGGATTCATTTTCTTTGTTTGATCAGCTGTCTACTTTTGTTGGTGATGATGAAGACATCATGTAGGTACCCAACTTACTAGCTGATTTGGGGTAGCGAAAAGAGATTGCAAAATGATGTATTGTTGTTTTGTAAAGGCAAGGATGAGATTAAGGCCTCAATTCAGCAAAGAGACAGTTTTGTTTTCAAATCTAGCATGCTTGTTTCACATGAAGATCCTGACCACTAGGCTGAGCACAAAGTTAAATCAGATTAGATTGTCCATAATGATGAGGCATCTAGTTTGTTCTCAGAGCTGCCATTGTACTACAATGAAGAAGCTAATGATAATGAGACTAAGGTAGCTTGCCTTGAAGAGAAATCAAGTGTACTAACTAAAGATGATCAAGCTTTTCAAGACAACCTTATGCTTGATTGTTAAGATCCCAACTATTTAGCTTCTAGAGAGCTTGCCACTCTGTTAAATTCTTGTAGTGACCAAATGCCTAGTTCTGAGTAGTAAAATGATGAAAGTGACATTGTTGGAATACTGATCCATGAGAAAACAGATGAGAACAACTTGGTTGTAGAGGAACATGAGATTGAAGGCATGATTCAACCAAAGAAAGAAGTAGTTGTGTTTGAGGAGCTAGTTGACAAGAGTATAAATAGGAAGCATAGTTCCAATTTTGTCTTATCGACAAGATGTCCAATTAGATACCTTGCTAAAATGGAGGCCAACAAGAAGATTCCTATCATGATTCAGCCAGAACATGAAAGTGCAGTTGAAGAAGAATAGATTCAAGTCACTTTGCCACCTCAGGGTAGTAGTGTTTATATCCCATCCGAAGAGGTTAGTGAGTTTGTCTATGGTCTTCAAGATGTAGTGCAACTATTTCATAGTCTTTCAACCATTGTTCTTTTCATGTAGCTATCCAAAATCATGTAAAACAAAGAATATTCTGTAGAAAAGGCATCTATCTCACCCAATCAGTGAATGGGTTTGTTTGACCAGCTTCTTTGGTTGGTTAGATTATGTTAGAGTTAGTGTTTTCAGTCAATAAGTGCCTCATGCACATTCCTTTTAGTTATTTTTCTTTTCCCTAATTGTTGTTGCACTTGTTTTTTGGCCATCAGGGCCTTTTAGTTTTCTTTTAGTTTGGTTTGGTTTTGTTATCTGCTATTGTTTGGAGTAGGGTGAAGTGCTGAGTTTTAGTTTTTTGAGCTTGAGATGAGCAAAGTATGACTCCATGCCCAATGGATAGTTAAGGCAACTAGTCATGATACTTAGCAGACAAGCATGTAGCAGAAGTCACCAAAAATGTTACCAATTTCTAACCTACAGTTCAAATTGGCAGAGCTGGTACATTTGTTCATTTTAAGGTGAAAGATTTCTATTTGTTTTTGCTTTGCTTCAGCCTTTGCACATATTGAATTTTATGAGAAAAGTTCAAGTGTTTTAGTACAATGTGTTTCATGAAGGATAGTATTCAGTTTGTAGTTTAGTTGTTAACAGAAAAGAGACAACTAGTTCATCATTCATTGCATTGCAAAGTATTCATCAGTTAAAGGAGTTGTTTCATTTCATTACAATGATCATTCAATTTTATAATATATACAAATGGAATAAACATTGCATTGAATGAAAAATATGACAGATCAAATGTCCCACATAAGCCATGGGAATAGCTAAACTAGTACAAACATAGAAAATACACTATGCATCTGAAGATAAGAAGGGAAAAAGCATATCCATCATTGTCTATTTAGGAATCTTGGTTGATCTTCATTGTAGTTGGCTCCTCCTCACTCCTGATCTCTTAAATAGCATGTGTCATGAAAAGAAAGAATTTTAGAGCTCCGGATATGGTTTCTTGTGTGCCTATCAACAAATACATAATTCATTGCATATGATGCACTGCGTCAGACATCAAATCAACCATATGTAAGAGAGACTAAAAATGAAATAATCATTGAGCTTCACTATTTTAAACTAACATGTTTGTTTCCTTTGTAGGTATAGAGGAAGTTGTGTTGCTATTTGTAGACATTTTAGCATGTGGTTTAAAGTGGGCTCTCACAAGGGTAGAACTCAGCATGCTGCCCTTGAATCTCAAGGGGAATGATAAAGGGATACTTATTCATGTTATGCAAAAAGGAACACTTCAAGTAAATGAATAAGAGTGAATGGAATTTGAAGTCATTGTCCTTCCATGATCATCAGCTCAAGGAATGAGATGATAACCATACAAGTCCAGTGAGTAACTTGTCTAAGGCAGATCAATGAAGTATGAAACTGAGTATAGTACACAATGAGATAGGTATTTTTTCTCTTTGTTGTTTTGAAGTATGAAGTTATTGATCAAATGCATGAGACAATTAATAAAGATCATTCAGAGTATATACAACTACAGTGATGATGTCAAGAGAATTCAATCATGAACTACATCACCTTGATACATAGTACTTCAATTATATGAGCAATAGAAATTGTGAAGAATGAATGTCCTTATCATATATTGGTAATCAAATTGATAAGTAAGAGAAATGGATAGCCATACAATAGCTAAGATCAACTGTAGGATAACCAGACTAATGCCATGAAGGCACAGTTGCAAGTTACACCCAGAAGTATCCATGATATATAGAAACAAAAGAGGCCATTATCATTCCAATGTGGTCTATATTTGAGCAAACTGCAATAGCAAGTGATATATGCCATGTTACAGTTTGAATATGATCAATGCTAGTGTATAGATCATCAAATGGAGCACAAAGGTATAACTATATGAGTTAAGACATCAGAAGCCACTTTATCATTGTAAGGGAATGGATTCAATGTTGCATATTCATCTAAAGGTACTTACATTTGATATAAAGGCAAGGAAACATACACAAATGCGAGACTGTGTGAGTTGAAGTAGCCAAACATATATTTTCATTTGTAGTTGTTGTAGAAATAGGAACAACATATATGTTATCACTACAAGAAGTACAAAAAGAGACAACAGTAAGTATTTATCATTTATCAGGCAATGTGGCAGCCATTTTTACCAGTTCATTTTGTAAGAACAAGTTCTTGTGATGGCAAGAGTTTCACAAGCGGGGTATATATACAGGAGGTGCAGAAGCAAATAGGCATGAATATTATTATTACAAAGTCCAAATAGGGCAGCAAGGCAATGAGCCATTACCTTTTCTCATGACTGTTTTAATAAAATAATGCTTTATAGCCATTAAGATAAATGAAGGAATATCAAAAACATCATGTGACTATAGATACCAGAAGAAGCTTTAACTTTTACTTTTCCAAAAAATGAAAGAGCATACGAGTTTCATCTTTTGCATTTTCAATAAATGGATCAAGTTTTCCTCACACAAAAGGGAAGGATACAAGAAATATCATGTATATTATATGAGTCCTCATAGCTACAACCTACATATAGAAGCAGTCTACTAGAGGAAGCTGGCAATTACATAACCAAGTAAACCAACTGAAGTGATAGAGAGAGTGTCTTCAAGCAAAGCTACGTGAGAAAATGGTGTAGGAAAGAACATAGTTTACTAAGGTTGATGTGCAGGTTATAGAAGTGGAGTTTGTAATTATTATTAATGGTATTGGAAAGCTACGACAGCTTTTGGAGGATCCTCCAAGGCAGAAAGATAAAAGAAATGTTTAGCGAAAGATCTACGGTTATAAATGTGAAATACATAGCCAAAGAATGCAGCTGTCAAAACTCATATCAAAAGTATAGAGAAATAGATACAGAGAAAGATTTGTCTTCTTCATTTTCAAGGAGAAGAGAACAATAAAACTTTACTAAGTTAAACCCACTTTGTGCTCTTATCATACCCTTGTCACATTTTGTATATCAAGTCAAAAATAAAGAATTCTTTGAGCTTATCTGAAATAAAAATGCTCAGAGTTGCAAGTTTAGCTGTGGCCCTCAAAAGGTTAGAATAACACAAGAAAGCTACAATGAATGGGGGGATGCCCGAAATAAATGAATAATACCTGTCATTTTCTGTAAAAGTCTTGCATTGAAACCATAGTCAAGAGCTCGAGCTAGATTAACCATTCATGATGCCTTAGAATAGAGAAAAAATGTCGACAAAAGGGAGAAAAAAGAGAAAAGAAATGCATCAGAAGCCTGTTAAGGCCGCGAGCAAATAGCCAGAGAAACAATAAATAAATGAAGAAAATAGTTTGATATGTTTCATAGAGAGTCTCACCTTGTTTTTCCTATTGGAAATCTTCATAAAACATGCTCACAAACAAAGAAATTGAAGTGTTTTGCTCAAAACCCTAGTTTCCATGGCGATAGAGGTAGAACCTTATTTCCATCAAAATGAAAATGCAAATGACGTGAAAAGTTAGGGCTTCAAAGACTTTTGTGTGTTAGGGTTTTTTCATTTAGCTCTAATTCGAATGTGATTTTTATCACATTGAATTACATTTTCATTGCCTTAGTAATACCCATCATGGTATTATAATTCACCTTGTCTTTGCCTAGTCTTCATAACTTAGAGCATCACATGCCTTAGGCCCCTTTTTGCATATTCATTGCCTAGGCATCGTGCGTTAAAAACTATTAGTATCTTTGAAAATAAACTTGTATGTCCATGTGCCCTTAGATATTTTTTGCAGATCATTTGGAGGATAAGCCTTATAGGCTTTTTATTTTTGCAAAACTATATAATATGCCTTCATAATTTTATGACTTTTATAGAAAATCAAAAGCCTTGTAAATAGTATTTTTTTGCAAAGAATCAAATCAAGCTCAAATTGGGGAAAAGGACAAAACTACAAATTGATTGTCAAACATTATTAAAGTAATGCTTTTATAAATTGCTTTAATAATTGTTATTTTTATGCAGTTAAAGTAAAGTGAATCCAGACTAAATCTTGCTTTTCCAGATTTATTTTCTTTTGGCGAAATTGAGAAGATATGGAGAAGATAGAGCCTTTATGAAGCAGATAAAGCCTAATTTTTAGTATTTTTTGGTGGGACCACTTTGTATGGCTTTTTGGTAGTTTCTTTCTTCATTTTGGAGGCAGTTTGGTGATAGTTTTCAAGGCTTTTTTATGGATTCTGAAAATGATTTGGAGGTAGAGCTTTTAGAGTGTTTTTTGGGGCAGTTTTATTTTTCCATCTTGGGAAAATTAGAGGATATATTGGAGAAAACCTTAGTTTTTCTCAATCAAGGGTTTTGATTATAGTTTCTTTCTCTTTGGCTCACTAGCAAAGAGCTTGTAAACATTCCTTGTACTTAGATACTTAGTTTCTACTCTTTAGAGTTTCAATAAAATAGTAGTGTTCCCCTCTTTCACATTTTAACTCATTTTTACAGTATTGGTTTAATATTTCATTGTGATCATAGAACTAGGTCCTTTGTTATGTTACATTTCTATAAGTCTTTGTACAAAAAGTTTCATGTAATGTAGGTTGCATGTTATGTTTAGTTTTGTTAGTGGGTTGAAGTTGTGATAAAACTTTTGTTTGTCCTTCATGCAAAACACATATGTATTGCATTGCTTTAGTGAGATTGTGAGATTTAATGTTCTTGAGAGCTAATTGTGAGTTAAGATAAAATTCTGGTAACATATCCTTAGGTTTTAGATTTTAATTTTCAATTATCTTCTTAACCCTTTCCTCGCAAAGTCTTTTAGATTACATGATTTACCAAGGGAACCAGCCCGCTCTAGAGGTTCACTCCAAATTTTAGGCAACCCATAGGCCTAGGAGTGTTCCCATGTGTCAACAGATAGCTAAGTTAATAGCTTAGTCTAGGTGCATATATGATTGATAACAATACCTCCTATGTTGATTGATTATCAAAGTTTCATCATAAAGATAGCCATTTTTGAGGAGTGTAATAAGTGGCAATTCATAGTGTTGGAGATAGTGTAGTGTAACTTGGAAGTGCCAAATTGTAGTCTTGAAGATCTTCATCATTGGTCCATAAGTATCGATCATTTATCTTGATTGAGTAAACTGAAGGGCTTGAGGAATCATTTAAATTTGTTGAATTGAAGACATATGCCTTGAGACTGTTGACTTTGAGTAGTACATCATTGTAGATTGCATTCTAGTAGTCTTCGTTGGCATTTGGATTCATCATATACATACCATGACCCATCTAATACATACAATGATTCATCATATAGGCAGCGAAAGCTTGGAGAGGGATCACAATGATAATAAGGAAACAAGCATCAGTTTGACATCCATCTCATCTGCTATTTGATACTTTGAAGACTCTCTTTGTGGCCGATCTAATTTGGATTAGGTTCGCAACCTTGCAATTGTTGTTCTAACACAACTGGTATGTTATCATTTATATCTATAATTTTGATCTAGTAATAACTGCATATGCTTGTACTTGGTGGCCATTTGGTCATGATTAGGCTGATATAATTGGACTATCTAAGGGTCTAATCTAAAATAGTGAGCTCTGAGTTGTGACTCATTCATAATTTTTTATGTAACTTGCATCCTATGCAATTATAATGCCATTAAAGTTTGATCTGAATTAGTATACCACTATAGTTACAAATCTATGGTTGTAATCCAATGCTGAAAGGCTGCCATATCTATTTGTCATAGATTGTATCTCATAGTTCATAGATTTTGTGTCAGAGACATTTGAAATTTGAAAAAAGGTTAGATCAACTTTATTTTATAATTGAAAAGGACCAAAATTCACATCAAATCATAGAATGGCACATGACAATGGTATCAGAGCAAAAGATCCTACCAGCCTATAGGGTATTATTCGATTGACGAAAGTTGTCATCTTCCAATAGCATTTTGTGCATAAGTTTTTGAAGTTATATCCACCTACTTTGGGTTGTGATTTAACTCAATTCTTAATCGAGTGTTATTTTTGAAAAGATTGACCTAGTCAGAGATTAAGGGTTATGCATACACTGACTCCACACGGTCAAACATACAGAAGAAGTGGACAAGAAGTAGAGCACTACCCTTTTGCATAGATGGATAGATATGGAAGAATGTGAATTCCACCAAGGAATAATGAAGATCCATATTTTTTGGAACAAGAAAGAACAAACAGGAAGTTGGAACAGTTAATGGATTCACAGAATCTCATGATGCAAATGATGACTCAAACTTTGAACAACATGAAAGTGAATGGTACACTAAAACAAGAGCTGGAAGCATGGTAGGTGTGCCACATGAAGGGAGAACACATGTGTCTACAATGGATAGGCCCTTCCAGCCTAAGTTTTGCGTAGTGAAGAGGAAGAGGAAGAGAATTTTGAGAATGAAGAGTAACCAACTTTTGCAGAAGAATTGTCTACCATTTATGATGAGTATGATGCCCTACCTGACAATGTCAAAAGAAGGATAAACATCAAATAATTCATGAGTAAAGGAAGGATAGGAAAAGAACAAAAGGAGGACAAAGACCTAAAGGGCCAACTAAACAAAACAAGGAATATCAAGATGCATTGAATAAGATACCCATACCTAATTTTGATGGAAGTGGAAAGATGAGGGCAATAGCTTGGGTTCATAAACTTGATACATTCCTCACACTCAAACCCACGGATGAATAGAAGGCTATACAATTAGCTACTATGTACCTTGAATGGATAGCATATGATTGGTGGCATCATGGACTTGTTTCACAAAGACACGCAATGAAAACTTCCTATGATATGAGCTCACACAAAAGCTTATCACTAGATTTGATAGAAAGGATGTGGAAGTGTACTACAAAGATTTTACATAGTTGAAACAAATGGGTAAAGTAGACTCCATAATTAGTGAGTTCTAGAGGATTGTAGTAATGCTTTCGGATATGACAGAAAAGAAGACAGTAATGTTGTTTGTGGAAGGATTGAATGATAAGTTGAAGAGATTGGTGAAGGCTCACAAGCCTAGCGCACTTGATGATGATATTGAATTGGCACTTGATCTTGATACCACACCTACATCATTTCATCTACAAAAGAAAGTTTTCAAGGTATCTAGTTCAAATCAAAGAGGGTTTAATCAATTGAACTATCAACCTCCTAGGATGGATCAAGAAACAAATAATGAAATGAGGAGGAAGAAGCTTTGTTTTTCTTGCAAGGAGCCATGGGAACTAGGACATTGATGCCTAGGAAAGGGAAAGGTACATCTCATAGAAGTAATTTCTAATGATGAGAGTGAGATTGTAGAAGACAATAACTCAGATGATGTTGTTGATCATGATGAACCGCAATTACAATTAGAGCTTCAGCCGAATGTTGAAAATAAAAGACATGTAACCATTGCAACAATTTTAGGAGTACCAAGATATCATGCTTTTCATTTGAAAGGAGTCATCAACAAACAAAGAGTTACTTTCTTGGTTGATAGTGGATCCACTCATAACTTCATTGATGAGGGCTTGGTTGTGAAAAGAGGACTAAACGTTAAGGATTTTTCTAGATTCAGTGTGATAGTTGCGGATAGATTCACCATGGAATGCGCTAGAATGGTACAGCAGCTTAACATTTGAATGTGATACTACACATTGGTTGATGATTTCTATGTGTTAGGATGGGGAGAGATTGATGTTGTTTTGGGAGTTCAGTTGATGGCACCCACCCCCTTGTAGGCACCTAAAAACCCACTAAAATGAGCAAAGAGGTGGAAAAGGAGGGGTTGTGTTGTTGTAAGCAACCTCACATAACCTTTATAGAGGTCTACACACATGTTGTAGGCCCAATAATCATCTTTGGAGGCATAAAAAAAAATACAGAGACACAAACTAAGTTGCTTCAAAAAACAGACTATTGCTATGGGTAGCTGTAGCAATGGTTGTAGGTGACTATTTGCATAAAAGACATGAAACATGCAAATGAAAACCCAGACATTTAGAAAAACAAATTTATATGATATTTATTATAACCACACACACACAATGATAATAGATATGAAAAGGAGATTATATTAACTTTAAAGTTCAAGTTCTTACACATTTATATATGCATTTACATAAATATTTGTAGAATAAACTACCTCTATCATTCCTCTTTCTTTCTTTTTGTCCTCTTGTTGTCTGATACAAATCTCTCTGATTACTACAAAACATTCATATTCTATTGTCCTCTAATATTCCCTATTGTCCTCTTCTATTCTCTTATTTTTGTTGTCCTGCCCTCTTCTTCCTTTCCTCTATCCTCTATTTTTCTGTTGTATTCTTGTTCTCCAAACTAACTAAAATATGGAAGCTTCTTGTCCAAAAATCTGAACTAAAATTGTTGCAACATTCAAAACCTATCATAAATTCCTCCACCTACCTATTTTGAGTTCAAAAACTCCCATCTAGTTTGCTCTTTTCATTTCTTTCATTGTGTTGCTCATTAAATGAGCTCACGGGAGGTAGTTTGCTGCCCCACCTAAAACAAAATTTAAAATTTAAAATTGAAAACTCCTACTACTTCCTTCATGTGGCATTAAGCAGAGGGAAAAATTAAAACAAATATTTAAAACAAAATGATGCCTCTACATCAAACTACTAGGCTAGAAAGTTTTGTGAGCTCCTGCTCACTATGTAAAACTCTGTGTTGTGCTAACTGAAGTGATTCCAGCTCTGCTGGACTTAACCATGTTACATCCCCCATTGGTCCACCCTTCCATTTCACCAAATATTCACTGTACTCTTTGCCCCCAATCATTCTTGAATCCAAAATATCTTCAATATCCTCTTGTGCTTTCTTAAGTAGCTGGTCCTTCCATTTTTCTGGTAATGTCTTCTCTTCTTCTTGCAGCTATGATGTCTCTCCCTCATGATAGGTATATAAATCAGAAACATTAAAAATTGGAGAGATTTCCAAACCTTTAGCCAGCTCCAACTCATAGGCATTTGGTGAAAACTCCTTGACGACCTTGCATGGTCCATTCTTCTTCCACTTAAGCTTGTTGTAGGAATGGCTAGGAAATCTTTCCTTTCGCAGGTGTGCCAATACCATATCTCCCACTTCAAACTTCTTTTCTCTCCTCTTCAAATAAGCCTTCTCCTTATATTGTTGGCTATTCTAACTGAGTTTTGCCCTCACTTGTTGGTGTAAATCTTCCATATATTTGGCAAACTCTTCTCCTTCAGCACTTCTCTTATATCCTTCAGTATTTGCAAGCTCCCTTAATTCTGAAATACCTCTAGGACTATGCCCATAAACAATCTGAAATGGAGTCTTACCTATGATTTTATTGACTGAGTCATTGTATGCAAACTTAGCTTGAGGCAATATCAAATCCCATTGCTTAGGCTTGTCACCAACTAAACATCTTAAAAAATTCCATAAGCTCCGATTAACAACTTCAGTTTGTCCATCCGTTTGATAATGATATGCATAACTAAACTTTAAATCTGTCCCTAATTTCTTCCAAAGTATCCTCCAAAAATGTCCTACAAACTTAGTATCACGGTTTGAAACTAAAATTCTTGGCAAACCATGCAATCTGACAACCTCCGTAAAGAATAAAGTTGCTACATTTGTTACATCAACCATCTTCTTACATGCTATAAAGTGAGCCATTTTGGAAAATCTATCAACAACCACATAAATATAATCCTTACCTCATTGTGTTCTTGGTAGTCCAAGTACGAAATCCATACTTACATCTTCCCACAGCTTCTTAGGTATGGGTAATGGCTAATATAGGCCTATATTTTGACTCCCTCCTTTGGCATATTGACAAATTTGACATCCTTGCACAAATTTTATGATTTCTACACTCATCTTTGGCCAAAACTATATTTCACTAAGCTATGCCATTGTTTTATCATCTCCAAAATGTCTAGCTAAACCACCAGAATGTTTTTCTCTTATTAAATTCTACTGCATTGATCCTTGTGGTATGCAAAGTTGTTGTCCTTTGAACAACAGTCCATCTTGTATAAAATAATCCATCCAAGGTGTCCTATCCACACTACTAGGCTCCATACATGTTGTCCATGCATCCTTAAAGTACAAATCATCTTTATACAACTCTTTCATAGCATCAAGTCTAACTACTTCAACTCTCATTTCAGTCAACAATGTTTCTCTTCTACTCAATGCATCCGCTACTTTATTTGAACTCCCACTTCTATGCTTGAGAACAAAAGTATATCCTTGTAGGAATTCAACCCACTTCATATGTCTTTGGTTCAACTTGGTTTAACCATGAATGAATTCAAGTCATGATTATCCTTCTAGAGAATAAACTCCTATAGAAGCAAATAATGATGCTAGTTCTTTACAGATTGCACAATGGCATAAAATTCTTAATCATAAATGAAATACCTCTTCTTGGCATCATTAAGCTTCTCACTAAAGTATGCAATAGGTCTACTTTCTTGAATTAGAACAACTCCTATGGCTGTCCCACTTGCATCACAATCCACTTGAAACACTTTTGCAAAATCGGGCAATGCTAATAGCTGTTCTTTGGTGACTTTTTTCTTCAAAATCACAAAACTTTAATCTTTTGTTGCTGTCCACTTAAACTCTTTCTTATCCCCCCTTATAGTTTCAGTTATGGGTGCACATATGCTACTAAAATTTTAGATAAAGCCGCGATAGATACTTGCTACTCCATGGAAACTTCTGACATCATGTACACTCCTAGGTGTTGGCCATTCAAGGATAGCATGTACCTTTTCTGGATCCATTTGCAGTCCTTGTTGAGAGATAACATACCCCATGTAAACCAGTTTCTCCTTCATAAAACTAAACTTTTTCAAATTTAACAATAACCTTTCTTCCTTGAGCCTTTGTAAGACTTGCCTAATGTGTACTAAATGCTCTTCTTTGCTGCTGCTAAAAATTAGAATATCTTCACGATAAACAATCACAAACTTCCCCAAAAATGGTTTCAATACCTCATTCATTAACCTCATAAATGTGTTGGGTGCATTTGTTAACCCAAAGGGCATTACTAACCAATCATACAACCCCTCCTTGGTCTTAAAAGTAGTCTTCCACTCATCACCCTCTCTTATCCTAATTTGGTGATACCCACTCTTTAAATCAATTTTTGTAAAATATCTAGCCTTTCCCAAACAGTCCATGAGATCATCCATTCTTGGTAAAGGAAAATGATACCTGATTGTTACTTTATTGATGGCTCTTGAGTCCATGCACATTCTCCATTCACCATCCTTCTTCAGTGCTAAGACAGTTGGTATTGTGCATGGGCTAAGGCTTTCTCTAATCAGCCCTCTTTCTAATAGTTGTTGCACTTGTTTGTTCACTTCTTCATTTTCTACTGGTGTCAACCTATAGGCAGCCTTGTTGGGTAAATTTATCCTTGGAATCAAATCAATATGATGGCTAATGCTCCTTAGAGGTAGTAGTCCTTTCGGTAAATCTTGGGACACAATTTCATCAAACCCTTCAAGCAATTCCTTTACTTCTAAAGGCATGTCACTACTATCCTTTGCTACATCTACTTGTATCTCCTTGGGAACTATTGCGAAACATAATTTTTCCCTTTTAGTCTCTTTCAATAATTGTTTCCCTATTACTACCAATGTTCTTGGACCACTTTTCACCTCTTCTTCTTTAGTTACCAATGGCGTAAGAGTGTGTTTTCTTCCATTTTTCTCCAAGGTGTAAGTGTTTACTCTTCCATCATGGATTGCCCTTCTATGAAACTACCATGGCATCCCCAATAGTAAGTGGCATACATCCATGGGCATGATATCACACCACACCTCATCTTCACATGTGCCTATTCAAAAATTCACAAGGCATTGCTGATCAACCAAGACATGGTGCCCTTTTTGTAACCATGACACTTTGTGAGGGGTAGGGTGAGCTATACTTTTTAACCCAAACTTATCAACCATTTCAATTGAAACTAAGTTATCAGTGCTACCACTATCTATTGTGACTTTGTAGCATTTTCCACCTGATTTACATATTGTTCTAAATAAATTTTTTCTTTGGGCAGGTTCATCTTCTTTCTTGTTTGGTTTCAATATTGTCCTCTTCATCATAAGTATTTCTCCTTTCTCAAGTTCATCTGGTTGACTAACAAATCTTATAGATTCATTGTCCCCCTTTGCTACATTTGCACTTGTTGCCTCTATTCTCCTTGATCCTTCCGATCTGCATTGTGGGCATTCATAAAATCTATGGCCTGACTGTCCACAATTAAAACATGTGCCTTAAAAGCCTCTACTTTGGCCTCTTCCATATCCACCTCTACCTCTCATGGGGTATGGTCTTGACCTTGTTTCATCCTTTTCATTTTGACTTTTTGATGGGCTGGTCTCCTTACCATGGCTGTAGTTTTTCTATTGTTGCACTTTCCCTTTGCTGAATCTACCTTTGCTTTTGTTTGTTCCTTGCTTTCTTGGCAATTTCACTTCAGCCTTTAGAGCATATTGATATGCTTCTCCCATATTTCATAGCCTTATCATGCTCAGTTCATCTTGAATGGTCAACCTCAATCTATTAACATATCTTGCTACATTTTCTTGGTCTAACTCATTATGACCAGTTCTAATGAAAATCTTATAAAACTCCTCTGTATATGCCTTCACACTTAACTCCCTTTTTTTTAAATTCTACAATTTCTTGAGAAGTTCAAGTTGATAATCACTAGGTAGAAACATAGCCTTCATCTTCCTTACCATTAGATCCCACTGAGTAATCTTATCTCTGCCATTTTTTCTTCTCTCAATCTGCACCTGTTTCCACCATAGTGCTGCATGACCTTTCAATCTTGTTTGAGAAACCTTCACTCTTTTTGGGTCCTCTACTTTATCATACTCAAAGTATTCATCCATCTCTGTTATCCAGTCAATTAGTTCATCTAGTTCTAAACTTCGTGAGAACCTTGGTAACTCTACTCTTGTTCCTTTCACAATATTAGAAATAGCTCTTATAAGCCTTCTTTCACCTGCAACCATATCTCCATCTGTATTGTCACCTTCTTGTCCAGCCATCACTACTCCTCCTTCATCATCTTCACTATCACTTTCATCATGTGCTCTACCTCTTCTCATTCCACCTTCTATTACATTCATTCTTTCATGCATTCCCTTTTGTTGGGAATTAAGGTGTCTCAACCTTGGTAATTCCTTGCATTATTTATGATTGTATTTATTAATTCATTTCCTATGTTGTAAATTAATTATAAATTCTATATTGTCATTTTGTGGGATGTGGCACGGTGATGTGTCATCCTACATGGAAGATGACAACTTGTAATTTTGTCCTCACATGAGGAGATAGGTGTCCCACTTTATGGTAGGATAATTTTTCCATGTGTTAGCATCTTGGATGTTATGTAAGGGAATGTTGACCAAAATGGTTATGACAGATTCCTATGACAAAGTTATGACATGTAAGAGTCAGAAATAGAAGCTTGTAAGACAAGTGAAGACATGTGTCATGAAGCATCTTTGAAAAAGGTATATTTGGGTGCCCCAGGGTGGACTATGACATGTTGTAAGAGAATATGCTATTTATAGCATGTGTATGATAGATTCTCTTAAAACTGTAAGTTGTAACTACTATGACAAATTCTATTATGGTCGTAAGAGTCGTAAGAGCATCTGTCATAGCCCATTTTGGAAATAGGCGACCTCTTTGGGATGGGAGCTATGGACAAGTGTTAGGAACATTCTACAATGTTGACTATGTTGGCAAGAGACACTGTGTGGCTTCATTGGTGTTGTCATTGATGGCAACAAAGACTATTCCACACATCCGTAGGACATGGTGCATCTTTCCGGAAGTTAGATTGAAGGATAATTTGGTCCGGTAAGCAAGAACAGAGTAGGCAGCAAGGTCTGATAGTCAGGTCCGGATCTCTCAGAGGAGGTATCTTAGTAAAGTGTAGATTTGGTGAAGTCAAGAGGTATACCTTGACTGATAGATTCCAGGGTTCAAGCCTCTGGTGATGAAAGAGTGAAGAGATATGAGCATCTAAGTATTGAGGTCTAGATTGGCAGAGTAGACAGAGGAAGAACTGATCAATAGAGTGTCAGAATTATTCCAGATGAAATATTGATGGTGATCAAGGTTCTTAAGCTATCATCCATGTTTGGCTAACATGTTAGATGACTTCTGTAAGTATCTCCTTGATTCGCATTACTTGATATGCTAAGATTCAGCCGACAGATTAGAGTTTGGGTAAATATTAAGTAATCCAGATGCCGACTAGAAAATGAATGAAATCCTTGGTGTGGATATATATACCAGATGGATTTAGATATGAGGGGTAGGTGTGTGTGTGTTAAAGTGTGAAGAAAAGTAGAAGAGTAGTATAAATGTAGTAAGACAGGTCAGAATGTGACAGGATAGCAGCACTTAAGGAGAGTAAGAATGAAGTGTAGTAGATTAGTTTGTTAAGCCTAACTAGAATTGAACTTCAGCATGTGTGGATGCTTCTCAGCAGTTCAAGTATTATGTTACCTTCTTTTCTTGTAGATAGTAAGTCTTTGTAGGCAGTGAGCCTCTTGTGGGCAGTGTGCTCGGGCAGTGAGCCCTAATTGGCAAGTGTCATTTTGTTCTATCTATTCTTCTAATAGAGAATAATATCTTGGGTTAATCACCACGTGGTTTTTTCCCTTAACAGGGTTTTCCACATCAAAATCATTGTGTCATGTGCATTGGTGTTATTTCTATTTCATGGTTATGTTTGCTTATTTGATTTAATGTTCTATTAACAGTTAAGGAAGTTTAGAAAGTTGAAATAATTAGGATAACTGATTCACCCCCCTCTTAGTTATCAACAATTGGTATCAGAGCCAAGTTCCTCTAAACAAAGCCTAATAGCTTGAGGAAGATCTACGAATTCAAAATGGATATGTATGGTATGAGGAAACAACTTCAGTCTGGCCTAGATGATCTTGAACAATCTAACTCTGAAATCAATGAATTGAAGGAAAGACTTAAATAGGCTGATGATTTCATAAATGAATTAAAAGGGAAACTAAGTATCTCTATGAAAAAGAGAAAGGAATTACTTCAGCAATTAGTAAGTCAAGGTGAAACCAATGATACAAATGAAGACCTAAGAGAGAAAATCAAGCTATGTGAAAAGCTATCAAAAGAGGTCATTATGGTGAGACATGAAATAGAATCAGGAGTTATGAATTCACCCAAGAAATTGAAGAGAAAAGAAAAACTGAAGATGACCTAAGACAATCTCTCAAGGAAAAATCGAAAGACTGCCATAAAATGGATAGGATAATTAGACATCTGGAATCTGACCTTGAAGATGCTAGAGATAATGAAGAAAAACTTGAAGATCAAATAGATGCCCTTAAAAGGGATCTTCAAACAGTAAATGAATACAAAGAAAAATTCAAGATAAGCTCTGCTCAACTTGAAGTTCTTCTTGAAAGTCAAAAGAGGGTAGATGACAAGCATGGCTTGGGATATGAGAAAGGTGAAAGCTCTGGATCCGGTCAGAAGAACTCCAGATCAGAGAATCCAAGAAACAGGCCTAGAAGACCTTCGGTAAGCAAACCAAATGCTCAAAGATATCCATCTTTCAATTGATACTACCACAACTATAACAACTTTGGCCATAAAGCAAATCAGTACAGAAGAAGAATGAATCAGACTAATACATCCTTCTCCAGACAGTGCTTCAATTGCAAAAGGTATGGTCACTAATCCCCTGAATATAGAAACACACAAATGAACAATTCATTCAACGGTAGATGCTTTGCATGCAATAGAGTGGGACATATGGCTAATCAGTGTAGATCAAGAGGATATCAGTCAAATATGCAAAGAAATGTTGCTTGCTACAATTGCAATAGATCCAGTCATTTCGCCAAGTTCTGTAGAAGTAGGAATCAAGACAAAAGGGGTCCAAAACAGCATAATCATAACCAAGACAAAGGAAAAGGAAAAGTGAAGGCGGATGAAATTCAAAGGGAGATGAATAAGATTTGGGTGAAGAGAAGCACAGAGAATGTTGTGGATGGCTTCGCACCAGAATCTGGTGGTGATAATCCTTCCAGAAATTAAATAGATGAGCACTGGCTCAGGGGGAGTCACTAAGAAAAACAAATTCCCCCAGCCAGTCATTAGGTTGCAGATTAGAGGATTCTCATAGAAACATCAAAAGAGGGCTTGGTTAAGATTTGGAAGGTCTGCAAGAAAATTTGAAGAATCTAATCCTTCTAGATTGATCCGGTTTAGCAGTCTTCCGATAAAGATAGGTTTTTCATAGTATTGGTCCGGTGTGATTCTAAATTGAAACATCTTGATCTGCAGACATATGGGACGATCTAAAGAAAAAGTGGTCATTATGATTCATCTCTAACATCAATCCTAAGTACATCACAATGATCCAGGTAAGTTTCTCCCTCTCTGAACAAGGAGAATAGAGCAACCAGGATAACTTAAGTTGTGCATTTATTGCAATATGGAATTAGGGTTTGCTAAGAGATAAAAAGGTTCAGTTGATCGTCATTTACACATTCGCATTCGAGAAGAAAAGAAAAGGAGCTCTGCAACAAATTGCTTCAAATTTCTCAAAGATCAACTGCTGAAGTCGAATCTTCCAGCAAATCAATCCGACTCACTCCGCGAACCCTAGAAGCACAAAAGGTATTTTTTGTTATTGAATATTTCTCTGTAAATCCTTTGAAGATGACTACATCAAATGTTGTAAAGATCACTAATAGGCCGCGTCCTAAATTCAAGAAACATCCATATAAATCCCTACAAGTTGATCCCATAGGCGCCTTTTCAAACATTCTGCATGGGGTTCTACATGTAGAAGATGTTAGGGCATATATTCATGTGAATATTGAAGATCTTGGGGAATCTAAGCTGGCTGATATCTATCACAAGAATTTGATAGATGACTCATTTGAACTCAAAACTTAGTATAAAGCCATCCGGGACAAGCATTTTGCACAATGGATTCATTTACCCTATTTTACAAAAGAAGAATGGGTCCAGTATATTTTGAGTAGAGTGCATGACAACTTCATGTGGTTAAATGGACCATTTAAGATAACCAAGGATGCCATTAAGGCTGTAACCGGATTACAATCATCCGGTGGGATTCTTATTCTTAAATCTATTAAGAATCATACTGTGAGTGAGGCTACCAGATCAAAGTTTGACAAAAGAGCAATGACCATAGAAGACATAATTGATCCAGATGTGAAGGTTGCCTCCATGATCATCAGTTATAAGATATATCACTCCAGCAAGGAAAATTTAGTACTTGGAACTACAATTTACACTACTTATGAGATGCTGAGAAAGAATGCAGATTATGATCTCTGTGAACTTCTGAGCCAACTAATGGAAAATTTACAGAAGATAAAAAGGGACAAAAAGAACTCCTTTAAATATGGTGGACTGATATTGTGTTTATTTTTCTATTTTATGAATGAGCTACCCAAATCCAGTGGTTGGGTGTGGTAGAATGATAGACCAGTAGCCATCCAAATTAGAGATTATATACACGGGCTTGGTGATGCCAAGGCACAGAATATAGCACTCTGGGGCTATTTCAAGAATTTTTAGAGCATGATGCAAGCAAGAGAGAGAATCCCCCAATCCCTAGTTGAAAAGTATAAGGATACAATTTGCTTTATGGTAGAAACTGATTAGTGCCTAATGGAGGTAGTGGAGCCTAGGGTAGTATGGATCATGCCAATGGGGTATGAAGTTGATGAGAAAATTGTAGAGTTGCATGTTCAACACATGCTAAGTCAGCCCAAAGATCCTAAGGCAGAAAGGTTTGGAACCTTTGAAGAATTAAGTGTGAAAAAACATGTAGACTCAGACAATCGGAGATGAAGAGAAAAGTGAGAAAAAAGATAGAAGAAGCTGCCAAGAGGTATGGAATTTCAAAAGAGGCACTAGATGCCAACAGAGAGAAAATGGAAAGGGAAGAGAAAGAAAAGCAAGAAACTGAAAAAGAAAGTGTTCCAGTAGAAGCCCCCTCCTAGACCAGATCTTCTAAGAGATCTCCACCTGCAACTGCTAAAAGCTCAAAGGCATCTAAATCGGAAGCAAAATCATCCGGTAAAGCAGAGAAAAGAACTAAGGCAAAGGCCACAAGGTCTTACATCAGTCAGAAGGATGATGAAGAGACAAAATTTGATGAAGAGATCAAGAAGATGAAGAAGAAGAAGAAAGTATCTAGTGAAACCAAGGAGGTAGAGGCAGAAGAGTTTGTTGAAAGGCCCAAGTTGTCCTTAGATGATGTAGTTAAAGCAGTTACTATGGATGGGAACCTACAACCAATAACAGAATTCTATGATGCATACAATGACATAGATAGAAAGATCTTGGAGGATTCCACAGTTAAGTACTTGAACATATACAATAAAGCATTTATTGAAATAATTTCTCTAATTCCTAAAAATTTAGAGAAAGAACTTGAAATGAGAAAAGAAAATACCAAGGCTAAGGACTTAGAGATTAGAGAACAGATAGCTATTCAGCTCTATCCTTCAATTAATCCGAAACAAATGAATATGATCTTCAAAGATTGCAAGGATGAGTTCCAGAGTAAGGCTAGAATGAATCAGCTCATGCTTGGAGCAACTAATAAAGTGGCAAAAGAAATAGAAGAAATCTTCTGGAATGCTTTCAAAAGATTCAATATTCTTGTTGTAGAGGATTTAGATGATGATCCCTTAGCTACAAATATTGAAAAAGAATCTACTAAGACAGCGGGAGAAGAGGCAAAGGAAATAGGTGAAAGGAAAGGTATGAACTTAGATTCCTCTGCTTCGGAAGAGGTAGTCAATGATCAAGAAAACATCTCTCCTCTAGTTTCCCTTGTAGACTCCGGATCTAACAGAGAAGAATAAATAAAGGAGAAAACCAGTTAAGGAGAAGAAGTACAAGAAAAGAAGAAAGGTCAAACAGAAAAAGCCTCAGATGATAGTGCTAAGACTGCAGAAGGGGAGAAAACCTTGTCACTGGCAAGAGACACAGCAGAAGCAGTCGAAGAATTCCTAACCAAAGAGATGATGGAATTTGATGAATCAGAACTTCTTCAAGGACTGTTCAATTTTGACTCCCTCTCCCTTGTTCAGACCATGAAGCTAGCATCCTTTACTTCAACAAAGGCAAAAGAAAAACTTCTAAAGTCTCACATGGAGGACTGCAAGCTCATAGAAGTTGCATTCGGTGTACTGGAAAAGATCATGCCATCTTTTCATAAAGATCCCTCAACCTTCTAATCCGGTAATCTCAAGTCTCTTGTTAGTTTTGTCAGCACTCATTTTGAATCTTTAGAGAAATCAGCTGAGGAGAAGGTCCAAAAAGAGTTTATGGATAAGAGATTCTCTGAGTTACAAGGCTTTATAACCAATGATAGGAAAAATATGGATATTGGGATACAGAGCTTAGAAAATGCTCTTAAGGATGGAGGAGAAGTATACAAATTTTGTATAGTCTGGACTAAAGTAACAAAGGATATTGAGAAGAAAGTGAAAGAATAAAAGGATAAACTGTCAAGCCTCTCTTAGAATTTTGATCCTCCCACTATATCCATAATAAACCAGGAATGTCAAACTATTATAGTCATGAATGAGATTAAGAAGCTTGAGAAGGAGAGGAAGAACATATTAAATAGGATGGGTGAACTTAGAGGGATGATTATCTCTAAATTACAGGCCATGCATGAGGCCTTAACTGATGCCCAGACTATAGCCCGAACCAGTGATTCAACAGATCTTAAGAGGGTAGAAGCTTTTGCATTCCTGTTGAGTGGCCACATCTCAATTTTGGATAGGATGAAGCAGAGTTGGGCAGCAAAATTTGCCCAGTTGAAGATATCTTTTGCAGATATACTTCAATATATATAAGTATAGCATGTATATATACTTATGCAGCTAAGTATAGATTGTTTTTGAGAAATTTTGGTGTACGGACCCTACCCTTTGCCATTGATGTCAAAGGGGGAGTGAGGAGTAGTGAAAAATGTGGACTCCAACTAAGGGGGAGCTCCGGTAAAGTGTACAATAGAATAGAGCATCAACCAAGGGGGAGTATAGTATAACACTTAGTCATTTTTCACTAAGTGTTGCCATCAATGCCAAAGGGGGAGATTGTTGGCAAGAGACACTGTGTGGATTCATTGGTGTTGTCATTGATGGCAACAAAGACTATTCCACACATCCGCAAGACATGGTGCATCTTTATCGAAAGTCAGATTAAAGGAGACTTTGGTCCGATAAGCAAGAACAAAGCAGGTAGCAAGGTCTGACAGTCAGGTCTAGATCTCTCAGAGGAGGTATCTCAGTAAAGTACAGATTTGGTGAAGTCAAGAGGTATACCTTAACTGATAGATTCTAGGGTTTGAGTCTCTGGTGATGAAAGAGTGAAGAGATATGAGCATCTAAGTATTGAGGTCCGGATTGGTAGAGTAGACAGAGGAAGAACTAAACAACAAAGTATCAGAATTATTCCCGATGAAATATTGATGGTGATCAAGGTTCTTCAGGTATCATCCATGTTTGGCCGACATGTTAGATGACTTCTGTAAGTATCTCCTTGATTCACATTACTTGATATGCTAAGATTCAGCTGACAAATCAAAGTTTGGGTAAATATTAAGTAATCTAGATGCTGACTAGAAAATGGATGAAATCCTTGGTGCGGATATATATACCAGATGGATTTAGATATGAGGGGTAGGTGTGTGTGTGTTAAAGTGTGAAGAAAAGTAGAAGAGTAGCATAAAGGCAGTAAGACAGGTCCGAAATGTGACAGGATAGCAGCACTTAAGGAGAGTAAGAATGAAGTGTAGCAGATCAGTTTATTAATCTTAACCAGAACTAAACTTCAGCATGTGTGGATGCTTCTCATTAGTTCAAGTATTGTGTTACCTTTTTTTCTTGTAGACAGTAAGTCTTTGTAGGCAGTGAGCCTCTTGTGGGCAGTGTGCTTGGGCAGTGAGCCCTAATTGGCAAGTGCCATTTTGTTCTATCTATTCTTCTAATAGAGAATAATATCTTGGGTTAATCACCCCATGGTTTTTTCCCTTAACAGGGTTTTCCGTGTCAAAATCATTGTGTCATGTGCATTGGTGTTATTTCCATTTCATGGTTATGTTTGCTTATTTGATTTAATGTTCCATTAACTGTTAAGGAATTTCTGAAAGTTGAAATAATTAGGATAACTGATTCACCCCCCCTCTCAATTATCAATAGACTAAGTGTCCTTAGGCGTGGGTTTTGGGCCATGAGGCCAAGTTGGACACCCATCTCAAGATAGAGCCAATTTTACCTTGTATATTCTATATAAATATGTGCTTGGAGGAGGAGATGTAGTATGTGATTGATAGGTACTGTTATGCTACTGGATTGACTCCAGACACGAGTGTTGAAGACCATTGAAGCTTGCATTGCAAGTGTATTGTAAACATATTCAGTTTTGAGAATACATTGTGCAGGTTTCTAAGTGGGGTTTTTCACCTGATAAGGGTTTTCCCCATGATATATTTTGTCTCTCTTCTTCTATCTTCTTTTTAGTTCTATGTGCATTGCTGCAATATCTCTGTTACATTTTTCATATTGCCGTTATTGTAAGGATTAATTTGAATTTACATATCTCTCCCCTCATTAGAATAGTGTAGGAAGCAATTTTCGTATGCCTAGCTTCCTTTTAGTTAGTATCAAAGCTTGATCACCTTTGGTCCTAGTTGTTGGTTAGGGGTTTTTTGAGCTAATCTTAAGTTCAGTGGGAGTTTGTGTAGATTATTCTAAATCTTATTACAGCAAGGAGATGGCAAGAACATTCAGAAGGATAGAGGTGGAGAAGTTGAATGGCACTAATTTCGAGTTGTGGAAGCTCAAGATGGAAGACATGCTTGTTGATCGAGACCTCTGGGAAACTATCAGTGGAACAAAACTAGCTACAATGTCACAAGCTAATTGGGATCTTAACAATCGGATAGCTAAGGGTCTCATAAGACTTAGTCTTGCTGATTCTATTTTGTTAAATGTCCATGAGGAGGCTACTACAAACTTACTTTGGAAGAAGTTGGGAGATGTGTATCAAGCCAAATCCCTAGTTAATAAACTTTTTCTATCAAAGAAGTTGTATTCTCTTCGAATTGAGGATGGAGGATCTGTTGTTGAACATATGAATACTTTGAACATGTTGGTTGCACAATTGACATCTATTGGTGAGAAGATGGAGGAGGAAGATCGTTGTATGACCTTGCTTTGTTCTTTTCTGGACTTGTGGGATCACCTTGTCATGGCTATTGGAAGCACCACATCCACATTTAAAATGGATGAAGTGGTTTCTTCACTATTGTTTGAAGAAATGTAGAGAAAGACTTTTGAGGCAGCCAAAGAGGCTCTTGTAGTTAGTGGATGACCCAAGGACAAAGGGAAAAGAAGGACAAGAAAGCTGAGAAGGGTAGATCCAAATCTACTAGAAAGTCTAAGGCTCTCTGTTGGAACTGTGGTAAGTCTGGCCATTTCTGAAAGGAATACAAAGAGGAAAAGAAAAAGAAGAAGAAGAACCTAGAATCAGATTCTGATAAGTCACAAGATGATGGTGATGCCTTCATTGTAGCCCTGGCAAGCCATGCATCTGATGATGTGTGGCTGATTGATTCCGGTGCATCATTCTACATGATCTCGCATCGAGACTGGTTCACTATGTATGAAGAGTTCAATGGTGGAAAGGTGTACCTGGGTGATGACTCTCATCTAAAGATTGTTGGTCATGGAAGAGTCTCAATCCGATTCCCTAATGGATGAGGGAAGGGGATCTCTGGGGTTATACACATCCCAGGCTTAGCATGGAACCTGCTTTCTGTAAGTATGTTGAATGATACAGGTGTGCAGGTTGTATTTTTGAAAGAAAGATGCAAGATGACTAGAGGAGCTATGGTGCTTGCTAAGGGTACTAGGAGAGGTAATCCATTTTAGCTGGAGGCATGTATTTCACAATGCAATAGTTCTTCTGACTCAAGAAAGAGGGCAGTAGTCACTTCATCCCCACCATCTGAACAAGTAGTGAAGAAATCTATTGTATCTAGTCTTGATGGTTGTAATCATGCCTTGAAAGTTAAGTTTCCCGCTCAAAAGACAATGTTATGGCATAAGAGATTTGGCCACATTGGCTAGAAGGGTCTGCATACCCTAAAAAATAAGAACCTCGTTGAGGGGTTAGATGATTGTAATCTTGAGTTCAAATTTTGCAAACATTGCATATATGGAAAACAAAACCATGTTCAGTTTTATTCAAGTTCTCATAAGTCTTCTGGTGTGTTGGACCTTGTTCATTTTGATGTATTTGGTCCTGTTAATGTTCATTCGTTATCAAAATCTATATATTTTGTATATTTTATAGATGACTACAGTAGAAGGACATGGATTTATGTTGTCATAAGCAAATCTAAAGTCTATAGTAAGTTTAAGGAGTTTAAGGCCTTTGCTGACAATCAGACTAGTAAAAAGATTAAATGTTTGATAACTGACAATGGTGGTGAGTTTTGTTCTACAAAATTTGATAAATATTGTAAGGAACTTAGCATTGAAAGACAAAAGACAACTCCATACACCCCACAACAAAATGGAGTTGCAGAGAGGATGAATAGGACACTGATGGAGAAGGCTAGGAGTATGCTTAGTGGAGCTGGCCTAGAACAAAAGTTTTTGGTTGAAGTTGTTGCCACTGCTTGCTATCTGGTAAATAGATCTCTTACATCAGCTCTTGTTGGTAAGACACCCATGGAGGTGTGGTATGGTAGAAAGCCTTTAGTAAGACATCTTTATGTTTTTGGTTGTGAGGCATATGCAGATGTGCCTAGGGAGAAGCGGTCAAAATCAGAGAACAAGGCTATTAAGTGTATCTTCATTGGCTATGGTGTCAGTGTGCAAGCATACAAGCTTTGGGATCCTATGGCTGAAAAAGTGTTGTATAGAAGAAGTGTCATCTTTAGAGAGCTTACACCTTCTTCCACTATTTTATAGCCAGAAGAAAAAGAAAAGAAAGAGGATGTTGTTTAGTTCCCTGCTACCCCTGAGAAGACTGAACAGAAAGACAATGTTGGACCTGATGATGAGGAGAGCTCTTGCAGCTCTGAAAGCAAAGATGAAGAAGCTAAACCTCAACCTTAGACCTTAAGGAGGTCTACACAAATAAGGAAGCAACCTAAAAGGTTTAGTTTTACATTGCTTGATTCTAGTTGTGCTTATGCTTTGATTACTAACAATGATGAACCTAAAACTATGTCAGAGGCTTTGGATATGAAAGATGCAGGTTCCTGGAAGGAGGCCATGGAGGATGAGATGGCTTCTTTGGAAAAGAATCAAACTTGGGACTTGGTGCCTTTGCCTCCTGGATGGAAACCTATTGGATGCAAATGGGTGTTCAAGAAGAAATTTGGTACATATGGCAATGTTGAGAAATATAAGGCCAAATTGGTTGCGAAGGGGTATTCACAAGTGGAGGGTATAGATTATGGTGAGATCTTCTCTCCTGTTGTAAAGTTGACATCCATTCAATTCCTATTATCTCTTGTAGTAGCTTATGACTTAGAGGTAGAATAGATGGATGCGAAGACAACTTTCCTTCATGGTGATTTGGAGGAAGAAATCTACATGTCACAGCCAGAGCATTACATGGTGAAAGGTAACGAAAATTTGGTTTGCAAGTTAAAGAAGTCTTTGTATGGTTTGAAGTAATCTCCTGGGAGGTGGTACTTGAAGTTTGATGCCTTTGTGTTGTCAATTAGATTTGTGAGATTGAAATTGGATCACTGTGTGTATTTATGGTTTGATGATGATCGTATTCTCATTGTTGCACTGTATGTTGATGATATGTTACTCATTGGGAAGGGTAAGAATATGATTTCTTATTTTGAATTTTAGTTGTCAACATAGTTTTGAAATGAGATATTTAGGGGCAGCGAGGTACATTCTAGGAATGACAATCAGAAGAGACAGAACTAATAGAAAATTTTGGTTAAGCCAGAGTAAGTATGTGAAGACTGTTTTGGATAGGTTCAGCATGGTATATTGTAGACCATTGTGTGTTCATGTTTCTTTGGGGACAAAGTTGTCTGTTGAGGATTGTCCAAAATATCCTAGTGAGGTGGAGGACATGACCAGAGTACCTTATGCTAGTGTTGTTGGTAGTTTGATGTATGCTATGGTTTGCACAAGACCAAACATTGCCCAAGTAGTGGGAGTACTTAGTCGATTTATGGCTAATCCTGGACGGGTTCATTGGGATGCAGTTAAACAAGTGTTTAGATATTTGAGGGGTACTTCTGAGTATTCCATATGCTATCATGGTAATGTTACAGGACCTCCGCATTCTGTTGATATTTGTGGATTTGTGGATTCAGATTGGGTAGGTGACATTAACAACAGGAGATCCACCAGTGCTTATGTGTTTACATTGTTTGGTGGTGCTATTAGTTGGATGAGTAAGCGACAACCTATGGTTGCTTTGTCCACGATCGAAGCTGAGTATATGGAAGCCACTCATGCTTGTAAGGAAGCCATTTGGGTTAAGAGATTGTGTTCAGATATTGGTGTTGATGCAAGTCAGATTACGATCAGTTGTGACAGTCAAAGTGCAATTTGCCTTGTGAAGAATCCAACTTTCTATGCCAGAACAAAGCATATTGATGTTTAGTTTCACTTCATGTGAGACATGGTAGAGGATGGGAAGGTAAATTTAGAGAAGGTAGATACTTTAAAGAATGTTGCAGATGCATTGACGAAACCAGTCAGCACAAAGAAGTTCAAATGGTGTTCGGAGTCTATCAGCCTCTCAACCTATAGCAGTTAAATCATGTTATTCTATTGGCTCTTACAAGGTGTTTGACAAGTGGGAGAATGTTGGAAATTAAAGTGTCTCAACCTTGATAATTCCTTGCATTATTTATGATTGTATTTATTAATTCATTGCCTATGTTGTAAATTAATTTTAAATTCCATATTGTCATTTTGTGGGATGTGGCACTGTGATGTGTCATCCTACATGGAAGATGACAACTTGTAATTTTGTCCTCACATGAGGAGATAGGCATCCCACTTTGCAGTAGGAGAATTTTACCATGTGTTGGTATCTTAGATGTTGTGTAAGGGAATGTTGACCAAAACGGTTATGACAGATTCCTATGACAAAGTTATGACATGTAACAGTCAGAAATAGAAGCTTGTAAGATAGGTGAAGATATGTGTCATGAAGCATCTTTGAAAAAGGTATATTTGGGCACCCCAAGGTGGATTATGACATGTTGTAAGAGAATATGCTATTTATAGCCTGTGTATGACAGATTCTCTTACAACTATAAGTTGTAACTGCTATGACAGATTCTATGACGGACGTAAGAGAATCTGTCATAGCTCATTTTAGAAATAGGTGACCTCTTTGGGATGGGAGCTATCGACAAGTGTTAGGAACATTCTACAATATTGACCAAGTGTCCTTAGGCATGGGTTTTGGGCCATGAGGCCAAGTTGGACGTCCATCTCAAGATAGAGCCAATTTTACCTTCTATATTCTATATAAATGGGTGCTTGGAGGATGAGATGTAGTATGTGATTGACAGGCACTGTTATGCTATTGAATTGACTTCAGACATGAGTGTCGAAGACCATTGAAGCTTGCATTGCAAGTGTATTGTAAACATATTCAGTTTTGATAATACATTGTGCAGGTTTCTGAGTGTGGGGTTTTTCACCCGATAAGGGTTTTCCCCACGATATATCTTGTATTTCTTCTTCTATCTTCTTTCTGGTTCTATGTGTATTGCTACAATATCTCTGTTACATGTTTCATGTTGATGTTCTTGTAAGGATTAATTTGAATTTGCATAGCTCTCCCCTCATTAGATTACTATAGGAAGCAATTTCTGAACACCTAGCTTCCTTTCACCTTTAGGGTTTCCAACACCTCATCTATTCTTCCTCCTACTTCTACAACTACAACCTCTTTCATCCTTCTCCTTGGTGGCATCCTGCTTCTCTAACCCACCTTCTTTTCCTTTTCCTTCTTACCGCAGTCTTCTAGCTACAATATCCCTTGTTGTAGGGACACACCCACAATTCCATCTCATAGGGATTCTTCCAACCCCAATAGCAACTCACTATCCTTCTTCCCAAAGCTGTAGTTGGGCTCTGATACCATGCTGATGGCACCCGCCCCTTGTAGGCAGCTAAGAAACCCACTAAAATGAGAAAACATGTGGAAAAGGAGGGGTTGTGTCGCTATAAGCAACCTCACACAACCTTTACAGAGGTCTACACACGTGTTTCATGCCAAATAATCAGCTTTGGAGGCATAAAAACAACTATAGAGACACAAACTAAGTTGCTGCAAAAAATAGACTATTGATGTGGGTAGCTGCAGCAATGGCTGTAGGTGACTATTTGCATAAAAGACATGAAACTTGCGAATGAAAACCTAGACTTTTAGAATAGAAAATTTATATAATATTTCTTATAACCACACACACAGGGATAATAGATATGAAAAGAAGATTATATTAACATTAAAGTTCAAGTTCTTACACACTTATATATGCATTTACATAAATATTTGTAGAATAAACTCCCTTTATCATTCTTCTTTCTTTCTTTTTGTCCTCTTGCTATCTGCTATAGGTCTCTTTGACTACTACAGAACATTCATATTCTACTGTCCTCTGATATTCCCTATTGTCCTCTTCTATTCTCTTCTTTTTGCTATTATGGCCTCTTCTTCCTTTCCTCTTTCCTTTGTTTTTCTGTTGTTGTATTCTTCTTCTCCAAACTAATTAAAATCTTGAAGCTTCTTGCCCAAAAATCTCCAAAAATCCTACCTAAAATTGTTGCAACATTTAAAACCTATCATAAATTCCTCCACTTACCTATTTTGAGTTCAAAAACTCCCACCCAATTTGCCCTTTTCATTTCTTTCATTGTGTTGCTCATTAAATGAGATCATGAGAGGTAGTTTGTTGGCCCAACTAAAACAAATTTTAAAATTTAAAATTTAAAATTCCTACTACTTCCTTCACGTGGCATTAAGCATAGGGAAAAAATTTAAACAAAAATTTAAAACAAAATGTTGCCCTTGCATCATCAATGGTTGCAGTCACTTGGCAGATACATATAAGATTTTAACAAGATGGAACTTGAATTCATTCATGATGGGAAAAATATTGTTCTAAGAGCACTCTCAAATTGAGGCCCTAGAGTTGTGTCAGTAAGGAGAATGGAAACATTGTTTAGACATGATAATGTTGCTTGGGCAACACAGTGCTTTGTATCATCTAAATCTTTTTCAAGAGATCAGAAATATCATGTTGGTATATAGTTAGTTCTTGATAAGCATAGTACGGTGTTTGGAGAAATTCCTCCTAGTAGACCACCTGATCATGGATTTGAGCATGTCATTCAATTGGAGAAGGGATCCAATCCCATCATCACTACACCTTCTCATCATCCATGACATTTTAAGGAGGAGATTGAAAAGATGATTAAGGAGTTACTTTAGATGGGACACATTCATCCTAGCTCTAGTCCATTTACATCTTTAGTTGTGTTGGTGAAGAAGAAGGATGGCACAATGAGGATGTGCATTAATTACAGAGCTCTGAATAAGAAGACAATCAAGAATAGATATCCCATTCCTAAGATCAATGAGTTGCTTGATGAGTTACATGGGGCCGTGTATTTCTCCAAGATTGATATTCAATCAAAGTATCATCAGATATGTGTTTGTGAAGAGGATATCCATAAGACAAAATTCATATGCCATTATAGACACTTTGAGTTGTTGGTTATGTCATTTGGTCTAACCAACACACTTGCTACTTTTTAGTCATGCATGAATCACATCTTTCATGGGAAGTTGCGTAAGTTTGTGTTGGTGTTCTTTGATGACATTTTGATATACAGTAAGACTTGGGAAGAACATTTGCAGCACATTAATGAAGTACTGGGTATCATGGAGACTTATTCATTGTTTACGAATGCATCCAAGTGTGAATTTGGTATGACAAAGATTCTCTATCTGGGGCATGTGATTGGAGATGATGGATTCAGAGTTCATTAGGAGAAGATACATTCAATTTTGGATTGGCCACCACTGCAAAACATTTCAAATTTGAGAGGATTTCATGGGCTATGTTGCTACTACAAAAGATTTGTAAAAGGGTTTTCACAGTTAGCAACACCTCTTATAGATCTCACCAAGAAAGGAGCATTTAGCTGGTCAGATAAGGCTCAAATTGCTTTTGACAAATTTGAGGAGGTGATGAGTTCATGTCCAGTGTTAGCATTGCTAGATTTCACACAACCTTTTGTCTTGGAGTGTAACGCGTCAAGAATAGAAATTAGTGCAATGTTGATGTAGAATAGACACCCCATTGCTTTTGAGAGTAGAAAGTTGAGGATGCAGAAAGGTTCTATTCCACCTATGATAAGGAGTTTCTCACCATCATGCATGCATTGGCAAAGTTCAAGCAATATTTGGTGGGTAACCGATTTGTGGTCAAGAATGATCCCAATAGTTTGAGGCACTCCTTGTTGTAGACAGATTTGAAAGAAAGGCAACAAAAATGGGTGAGTAAGATTCAGGCATATGATTTTGATATTGAATATGTGAAGGGAAAGAATAATGTTGTTGGCGATGCTCTATCCAAGAGGCCTACTATTTGTTCATTGTTAGAAATTTCAATGGATTAGAAGTCTCATCTTTTGGTTGAGTATTCCAAGAACACATTTTCTTGTGAGATCATGGATGGCAAGATTCAAGATGGTAGGTATGAGTTGATTGATGATGTGATTTACTACAAGGATAGGATCTACTTGGTTCCTAAATCAAAGTTCAAGGAGAAAATTCTGAGAGCTACTCATGACAATCCACTTATAGGACATTTAGGTTTCTTCAAAACCTACAACAAGGTGAGAGAGAGATTCTCATGGAAGGGTCTCAAGGATAATGTCATGCAACATGTCAAAGAATTTTTGGTTTGCTAGCGGAACAATCTCAAGCATACCTCTCCCGCAAGACTCCTTCAACCATTTTCCATTCCAGAGCAAAGGTGGGAAGGTATTTCAATGGATTTCATCATGGGTCCTCTAAAGGTCCAAGATAAGGATTGCATATTTGTTGTGGTTAATAGATTAACTTATTATGCACATTTCTTTGCAATTCCATCAGAGTATTCAGCACTCCAAGTTGCAGATTTGTTTCTTAGAGAAGTGTTCAAACTACATGGACTATCGAACACCATTTTTAGTGATAGGGACAATAGGTTCCTCAACATATTTTGGCAAGGGTTGTTTTGAATGACAAGGAAAAAGTTGGAAATAAGCATGAGCTATCACCCTTAGACAGATGGACAGACTAAGATTGTGAACAAATGGGTTGAGGGATATCTTCGCAACTATGTTGTAGGGCAACAACATGCTTGGACCGAGTGGTTGCACTTGGGTGAGTATTGTTACAATACCACCTATCACATGTCAATCGGCATGTCACCTTTCAGGGCCTTGTATAGCTATGATGTTCCATCACTGTTAGATTTGGCCTTGGAAAATTGTAGTGTTCCTAGAGCAGAGGATTTGATGCAGGACAATTAGGACATCCTTAAGGTACTTAAGGATAATATGTAGTAGGCTCAAAATCAACATAATATGTATGTAGATAATAATAGGATCGAGAGGACTTTTGAGGTTGGCAACTTGGTCTTCTTCCATATTCAACCATACAAACAATTGACATTGAAGAAGAGTGGTGCCGAGAAGTTGAAGCCAATATTCTATGGTCCCTACAAAATTTTGAGGAGAGTTGGTGAAGTGGCATATGAGCTTGAATTGCCACTAGAGAGAAAGATTCACAATGTCTTTCATGTGGCATGCCTCAAGAAGGCATTGAGACAAAGGATTATTTCTTCGCCAAATCTTCCATCTCTTGATGAAGAGGGCACTTTGGTGTTGGTTCCTGATACCATATTATAGACAAAGTAGCAACATCTGAGGAATAGGGTGATTAGAGAATATTTGGTGAAATGGAAAGACTTGTCTTTAGAAGATGTGACATGGGAAGGAGAACAGATTTTGCAGCATTAATATTTGATATTGCTTGAGGGAAAAAAATCTCAGGAAGGGAGGACTATCATGTCTCCATTTCCAGAGTGATCACCCAACTAAGAATGGAGTTAGCCTATCCTCATTCCTATAGGCTAGTTCATCAACTCAAGGGAATATTTTGGTGAAGGTGGCAGATGAATTAATGCACTTTCCATTAATTATTTTTTGGATTGAGAATCAAGCACTAATATTAATCAAAAAGAATACCAGATTTACATCAAAGGGTTGGAGATGCCATACCAAAAAGCTACTTACACCAATCCAAAAACTACTTTCTTCCTAGTATATACAAAGTTTGACTTAGAAACTAAGAAAAATAATAGAAAGGATGTGATGAAGGGGGTAAATCATAAAACACACAACAACATAAATTGCACCTAGAAAATAGAACTTTCTTTATTGATTTAGACAACTTATTACATTAGAGAAGCTCAAATACAATAAGAGGAATCAACCCTCCACAGGTTGCAACACATTGCAGCTTCCTATCACAAGACTTTGGAATCGCCTGTCTTCTGTAACCCCAAATCAGTTAGGGTTTCTATTTTCCCACCTATTCTTGACTCTACACTTTCCCCCTTAACTCTACTATTGTGCAGGGTTCCCAAAATAGTCATAAATAGCACCTTTTGGCAGCCTCCAGCTAATTTTTGAAATTTGTAATTCCCTCCAAAAGTAGGTCAACTTCCGAGAAGCATAAATTTTAATCTAGGTGTCTGATTAATGAATCGTTTTAAGCACTGAAAAGATCGTGATATGAACTATCATGTCGGACATTTGTAAATAGATTTCTGTCAACTTTTTTGGATGTTATGGGATGTTTTAGTGCCTCATATCTTGTTTCAGAAATGTTTAGGGTCTTTTCAGAAAACAAAAACTTTAATATCTTTCAACTCACAAATGATCTTTGCTTGATTCCTTTGCCAAAGGTCTTATATTTCTGTTATGAAGCTTTCTATAAGTTTTCACTTCAATATTTGCCCAAATGAAAAATTTCCTAAAATGGCAAGTAAACTTTCCAAAACTAGCAGTTTTGGAAAAACTAAAAGTCCTACATCTTTATTCAAGAGATTATGGAACCAGAAATACTAATCATGGAAAGAAATGAAAACAACTGTAATGATTTTGAAGCAACATCTTTTTGGGTGATGCAAGATTGCCCTTACACCACTAGATGCCCCTACATTAGACACCCAAGGTAATTTGAGAAGTGACCTTGTCACGTCTTAGGTGTTTATTTGAGGAAAAATCAAAATGGTCAACCTCTGCCTTCGACAGCCAAGAAGAATCTCCAACAAGCCTTGCTTTCCATTTTACCATATATTCTTCATATTGCCTGTTCCGAGTACTTATTCCCACACGTCTATCCAAGATCTCTTCTATCTCCTCCGTTGAAGTAGATGCTGGAATACTCTATTCTTCTATTGGTCCATCCTCTATTTCACCTTCATGATATTCTGATAAATCAGTAATGTTGAAAATAGGGGAAATATTGATCCCACTCGGCAGCTCTACCTCATATGCATTTTTTAAATCATGCTTCTTCAAGATTCTGCATCGTCCAAATTTCTTCATTTTCAACTTATCATAAGTTCCAATTGGGAACCTTTGTTTTCTCAAGTGAACCATGACTTCATCTCCTACTTGGAACTCCTTATATCTCATCTTCTTATCTGCCTTAGCCTTGTACTAAATATTCATCTTATTAATGTGCTTTCTCACCTCTTCATTTAAATTCTTCAGATGTTCTACAAAGTCTTTGGCTTCGGCACTTGTCTTTTCTACTTTGTCTAGCTTCCTTAACTCTGAAGCATTTCTTAAGCTATTGCCATATACAATTTGGAATGGTGATTTACCAGTACTCCTATTGACAGAATTGTTGTAAGCAAATTCTTTCTGTGGTAAAATCAAATCCCATCCCTTGGGCTTATCTCCTACTAAGAATAGTAGTAGATTACCCAAACTGCTATTCACCAGTTTTGTCTGTCCAATAGTCTATTGATGGTGTGCATAACTGAACTTCAAATCTGTCTTCAACTTCTTCTATAATGTCCTCCAGAAATAACCAACAAACTTGGTATCTCAATCTAAAACTATGCTCTTTGGTAGACCGTGCAATCTCACCAACTCCCTGAAAAATAACTCTACAATATGAACAACATCATTAGTCTTCCTGCAAGGAATAAAATGTGCCATCTTTGAGAATCTATCCACCACTACAAAAATATAATCATATCGTCTCAGTGTCCTTGGTAAACTGAGAACAAAATCCATACTAATATCATCCCATTGCTTCTCTGGTATAGGTAGTGGCTGATATAGACCTGTATGCTGACTTGCTCCTTTTGCCATCTGACATACTCTGCAATTCTACACAAATTTGCTCACATCCTGCTGCAACTGTGGCCAATAATAATTTTCACCGACAATAGTAATGGTCTTATCTCGACCAAAGTGTCCATCCAATCCTCCACTATACTTCTCCTTAATCAAGTTCTCTCTGATGGAAATCCTTGGAATGTACAACTAGCTTTCTCTAAACAACATGCCATCTTGGATTATGAAATCCAACCATTTTGTCCTGTCCAAAGTAACAAGATCCAAACAAGCTTTCTAGGCCTCTACAAAATCTGGATCTTTAGGATACAAACTTTTGAACTCATCAAATCTAACAACCTCTATCTTCATTTTTGTTAATAAATTTTGCCTTCTGCTCAAGGCATCTGCAACTCTGTTGGACTTCCCACTCCTGTGCTTCAAAACAAAAGTATAACTCTACAAAAAATCAACCCATTTTAAGTGCCTCTGGTTCAACTTTCCTTGACTATGAAGATACTGAAAAGCCTGATGATTAGTATATAAAAAACACTCCTTTGGCAACAAATAATGTCTCCATTTCCTCAAAGCCTAAAATATTGCATAAAATTCTTGATCATAAACATAATATTTTTTCTTGCCATCATTAAGCTTCTCACTAAAATAGACAATGGGATTACCTTCTTGGCTCAAAACAACTCCTATAGCACTGCCACTAGGATCCCAATCTACCTGAAATACCTTATTGAAATCTAGAAGTGCCAAAACAGGTTGCTTTGTGAATTTTTCCTTCAATGTATCAAATATTTTGTTTTCTCCTTTAGTCCATCTAAACTCTTTTCTATCCCCTCTCATTGTCTCAGTTAGGGTTGCACAAATGCTACTAAATTTTTTGATAAACTTTCTATAAAAACTTGCCAAACCATGAAAAGATCTTACCTTAGAAGCACTCCTTGGCATAGGTCATTCAATGATAGACCTCACCTACTTTGGGTCCATCTTAAGACCTTCCTCTGAGACAACAAATCCTAGGTATACCAACTCCTTTGCAAAACTACATTTCTTCAGATTAATTAGCAACTTTTCCTCGCTCAGCTTCTCTAAAAATCTTCTGATATGCATCATATGCTCATCCCAAGTCTTACTGAAAATCAAAATATCATCCAAATAAGCAATAACAAAACTTCCCAAAAATTCTTTCAGTACCTTGTTCGTGAGTCATATGAATGTGCTCGATGCCATTTGGGCATACAAACCCTCCTTTGTCTTGAAGGTTGTCTTCCATTTATCTCCTTCTCTGATTCAGATTTGGGGATACCCACTCTTCAGATCAATCTTCATGAAGTACTTGGCTCCACTCAAACAATCAATTATGTCATCCATTCTAGGTAATGAAAATTTGTACTTGATCATGATCTTATTGATGGCCCGAGAATCTGTACACATTCTCCATTCTCCATCTTTCTTTGGTGCTAGTACTGTAGGTACCGCACATGGACTTAGGCTTTTTCTTATCAGTCCCCTCCTTAACAGCTCTTGAACTTGTCTATTGAGCTCTTCACTTTCTACAGGAGTCATTATGTGGGCTGCCTTATTCAGCAAACTAACTCTTGGTATCAAATCCATTTGGTGAATTATCTTCCTCACTGGTGGTAAACCTTCTGGTACATTATCAGAGATAATGTCCTAAAATTCTCCCTACATATCTGAAACTTCTGCTGGAACATCTTCACATTTCTCTTAACTAATCTTAGGAATCAATGCAAAGCATTGACGCTCATGCCTCATACCCTCCAAAAAATTTCTACCATCTACCAAGAAAATTTTGGCAGTACTACATACCTTTTCTTCCACCTCCTTCAAGGGCTTCAACTTATGACGAACTCCATCCTTTGTTAGGGAGTATGTGTTTGCACAGCCATCATGGACAACGCTCCTATCATACTGCCACAACCTCCCCGATAGCATATGACATGCATCGATCAGTATGATGTCACACAACACCTCATCATGGTAGTCACCAATCTTGAACTTCACTAAACACTACTCATTGACCAAAGCTCTATGGTCCTTCTACAACCATGCAATCTGATATGGAAGCAAATGCTTTCTTCTTATCAACTTCAACTTGTCAACCATCTCCTCTGAAACAAGATTATTAGTGCTTCCACTATCAATAATAATATCACAACACTTACCTTCACATTTGTTCCTTGTGTGGAATAAACTCTTCCTCTGATTGGGTTCTTTCTCCTCATTCAACAAAGTTCTTCTGACAACTAGGGTTTCTCCCCTTTTAGCATCTTCACAGCACTTAAATTGTCCATCTTCATCGACATGTGCAACTCGTGCATTACCTTCAGGTCTTCTATTTGTCCTTCCTTGATGTTGTGAACACTCGTATGGTCGATGCCTTCTTCTCCACATTAGAAACAAGTTCCTCTAAAACCTCCTCTTCTGCATCCTTGCCCAGGTCTATCTCTTCCTCTTCCTCTTTGCTCACCATTGTTCTGGTTACGAGCGTGATAGGCATTATCCCCTCTCTGATTTCGACTGGTGCTAGCTTCTTCACTTTTCTTTTGATCTCCATTATGGCCTCCATAGGGTCTTCCACCAGTCCTTCCACCTTGACCTCTTCCCCTTTACTTTCTATTGAATCTTTTATTCAGCTTCTCTTCCATCTTCAGGGAAAACTGGTACGCATCTTCTATGGTGGTCATTCTGACCAGCCTTAGCTCCTCTTGAATACGTAGCCTCAACCCATTAATGTAACGGGCTACCTTCTCCTTGTTGGCCTCTGCATGGCCTGTCCTAATAGTAATCTTATAAAACTCTTTTGTATACTCCTTAACAAACTTGTTACCTTGCTTTAGTCCTTGCAGCTTGATCAGTAACTCCATCTCATAGTCCACAGGAATGAACTACTTCTTCAATTTCTCCACCATCCAATCCCATCTGGTGATCTTTCCTTTTCCTCTTCTATTCCTCTCTAATTGGACATTCTTCCACCAAATACTAGTGTGACCCTTCAACTTTATTTTTGCAAACTTGAACCGATCTGTGTCACAACCCACTTTTATAATGTTATGAGTTCTGAATTTGATGCATAATTAATTGTATGTATTTTAATTTTCAAATGTTCAAAACACATATAAAAATTATTAAAATATATTGTCTCATTTAAAATAAAATAATAAACAATTCTAAATAAATAAATGAAGGGACACTTCTAGAAAGAGGAGTAAATGAGGTTCACCCCCCCTCATTCTCAAGTCAATATTCACAGATCACATTTAATAAATAAATGGGAATTTTTCTCCTTGAATTTATTGAGGCAATGTAGTTTTCCACATGAATTAATGACAAAGGAGAAAATTGAAAGAAAACAATTAGAGATAAATGAGTCATTTTCCACAAAATTGAATAGCAATTTGGAAAATGAAAAAGAGCATTTATTAGGAAGACTTGACTCAAAGACTTGATTTTACCTCCATAAGGGTTGAAACTTTCTATAAATAGCCACTGAAAGGTGAGGGAGACACACACACGGAGAGAGTTGTCAACAGGATGGCTGGAGCATTTTGTAAGATCCGTCCTCCCCTTCTCTTTTTGAAGTTTTGCCAAAAAGGTTTATTGTTTTTTATAATTTCATGAATTTTTAGTTTGAATTTTTGTATTTGGAAATTTGGTTGGTGGCATAAATTAACTAACCTAGATTTATGTAAAAGAGATTGTATTCCCTTACAATTACATATGTTTAAGAATTGTCTAAAGCTGCTCAAATTTCCTGTCATATGTAGTGTAGGGAATCATGTTTATACATTTTAGGCTCTCTGAAATGAATCTAGACCTTATACAATAGTTCACATGCCCATTTACTAACATGTACTATTAAAATTTCTGTCTCAGATGCAGATTGTGTCTTCACTTCAATTTTTATGCAATTCATTATTACATACAATTTGCTATTGTTACCAATAGTCTGATAGACTTAGTTTTAGTAATATGTGGATTTATGGGATATTTCTAATTCTACTGAAGCATTAGGTGATGGCATTGAAACTATATTAGATATATTCATGGCTATCTTCAACTTAGAGAGCAAACTTCAACAATTGTCACTACAAGGTCACAACCATCGAGGTGACCTTAAAATTGGTATTAAGTTTAACTAGTTGCATCTTTGAAGGAATATCCTAAAAATGGATTTCAAAGCATAGATATCCAAAACCATATGACTCCCCATAGCCCTTGCAGAACTGTGACAATGATGTTGACCTCATATTCTTCTTGGTTTGAAAATCATGTAGACTAGATTTATTGAACAGTTACACATTTCTCTCAGTTTTCTCTGTACTCTAGTCAATTCAACTGTTGTCAATTTCTTTTGTCAAGTCCTAAGTCTACCGTTACTCTTCATCCTGTCAAGTTGTTCTCAAGTCTAAGTTGCATGATTGTACTTAATCAAAATTAAATAGAATAATACATTTCAAATGGGCAAATCTCGTTGAATTGATGATGTTAAGTGATAAATTAGTTTTATGAATAACGACACCAAACTGCACAAATCTTTTTGCTTTTATGGATGTCCATACCCTGTTCCTGAGCGGTCTTCGACTCCACAAATATCTGTGTCTCTTCATTGTCGATCCAAGTAGGCCCTCTTCTTTCCACTATGCAACCATCTTCTTTTTTTTTGCATGCATGACTTTCAAAACCTAGGTTTTTGTCTGTAAACCACACAAGGATTTTTACATCATTCTCTTCGTATGGGTTTTTATCCAATTCAAAGAGAAGGCTTTCATTTTTTTTTTAATTTCTATATTATCCTTCTCTATTTCTAGTTTTTCTTCCCTAGCATGCTTGTCACTTCTTTTTCTTGCCATCTTCCCCATGGCCGAGACAATAGCTCTATTTTCTTTGGAAATCAAAGCAGGCACGGTTGTTTCTATCAGTGTATTCCTTAATCCTCCTATGGGTGCAAGCGCTAGTAGTATAAATGAGGCACACAAACTGTTTGACATCTCTTTGAGGCATTATGTCAAACAGTTGACGTGCTTGTTCCATACTTCCACATCTTTGCATACATGTCAATTTGACAAAATTCCTCCTTCCATTATGGATGTTCATACCCTGTCCCAAAACTCCCATTCTCACACAGGCTGCGTGGATGCTGGTAAAGGTTGCGGTCTGGTTTTACACTTGCCAATTGCTTTTGCTTGAAAGTTTCTTGTGCCTTTTCAACAAATCCTGCAATAATTGTATTCTATTAGATGATCTCTCCTTGAGGCATTCTGTCAAATAGTTTGCATGCCTTTCATGTGCTCCCTCATTTTGTATATTTGTCTACCAGAGTATTTCCAACTATAATATATAAGAAAATTCCCCTTTTTTATTCTGCTTTGGTGGATGTCCATACCTTGTTTGAAAGCTCATTTTGGCATACACAAGGGGAATGCTGGCAAAGGTTGTGGAATTTGACTTTACAACTACAAGGGACATTCAATTGGAGGTTTCTAAAGTCTTTTCAACAAATCCATTTTGTGCATATCCTGCAATCACGACATTTCATGAGATCACATTCTTGAAGCATTTTGTCAAATAGTTCACATGTAATGTCTATACTTTCACATTTTGCATGCATGACAATTACAACAACTAACAAAAATTTCCCTTCTGTTCTGATGGATGTCTATGACCCCATCCAAATTGTCAATTTGTTCACGGGCAGAGAGAAGGCTGGCAAACGTTGAGGAATTGGGGTTTTACACCTGCCAGTGGGAAAGCTGAGACAGTGCATATTATTATAGTGTAAGCCTATTTTTCAGGTTAATTCATTTAGCATCATCAATAATCTCCACTAGGACATTGCCCCTATTTAAAATGATGGGAAATGTTCACATCTCATAGTAATGTCTGTGGTAACAATCTTGGAGATAACATTTTTTAACAGTGTGGTAATCTGCACATACTCGAAGGTTTTTAACAACTGTAATAGTCGTGTATAGGGTATATTCAAGAAACCAAATACAATTTCAAACTTTTCTGTATGGTGGCAGAGAAACAATTCCTTTTCCTAGTCTTCTACAACATTAAGTAAATGTCTTGAATCTAGAAAATACCTTGCTGCCTTCACCTTCCAAGATGTTCTCCATTTTTACATAGACCTCCTTTGTCTATGGATGTGATCTCTCTACCACATAAAGAAGTAGCATCGCGGTAATAAAACTTTATGCCTGTATTTATATGTGATCTATAGGCCTCGAGAAAACACACCCATATGACCACCACATGTTTAATTGTGTTTCATTGATAAAGTTTAGGAAGTCCTCAAGATAGTTAGCAGAGGCAAGAAGGTCAAACATGCACACAAGTCTTGGGATGGTTTAATAAATAGATGCCATTACTTATCAAAATACAAATTTGTAGTCTAAACATGTATAGTTTTATTAATATATATAAGATTAATTATGTAATATTAAAACATTAAGTCTTAATGTTTATAAATGGACTTAAATAATAAATACCCTCGTATTTCTATCAGCATACCCCTCGAACAACTTAGAAGTGATGATTCATTCTTATCAAATTGAAAGGAGTTATAGAATGTTTCTAAAACTCTTAGTAACATAAGATTTTTCATGTAGCATCATAGGTAGAATTTGGATAAGTCTTTCTCTTACGTATTAATAACAATAATAGGGTATAGTGTGTAATATTGTATGTGATAGCATGTGGAGGTTAAAACAAGATAAATGGGTAATGCTCAAGCAATAGTGAGTTTGAATATTTAATGATGATTTAACATATAGTAAATTATGTAATTAAATATTACTGATAATGAGGCAAATATAATAGTATACATAAGGGTGTTATAGTATATGACTAGGAAGGAATAAGAAGATGAAAGATAAGTAGAATTGAATAAAGAGAATTGTTAAAAATATGGAATATATATGTAAGAGAATAAGTGGATAGGATGATGTGAAAAATATGTAAATGAGGAAATCCTAAAATGGTGTTAGAATAGATTGTTATGTATTTGATTGATCATTTATCCCTCAAACCCTCATGCTTTTTGAATTGATTAAAGAAAAGTATTATTATGAATGCATAGATCATTAATATATCCGGGGTGGATCATTCAAGTAGTATAGTTGTCTTGTGAGTTATAAGTAGTTCTATAGTAAAATGATATTTCCAATAATGATGTTAGAATATAAATTACTTAATGATTGGTGAAAGTTTATTATTAATGAAAGTTAGTTAGTTTTGTTAAAGCATAAACCCATTTAGGGAGTTTCAAGTAAACCTCTTGTTGGGATAACTGTCTTAATTTACAAATTTTATTAAGTCCTCATTGGTTCCAATTAAAATTAAGTAATGATCATGCAAGAAGTTGTATCAATTATTCACTTGTATGATAGAATGAGATTTCCTAGTTTCTCTTAAGGCCAAACTTTTATATGCATTATATCTTTTCTAGTTTATTTTATGTACAATTATGAATTGATGACATCAACTTAGTATCATTCTAGTCCTATTCATTTTTCGTATAAATGAAATAGTCAAGCATCTTTATTGTACCTTACCTGCATTATGTTTTGGGGAAATATCTTTCCTTTTTGGCAATTTATTTATTATTGTTTATGCAAGATTTTTCTTTTCAACTTAGCTAGGTAAACTCTTAATCAACGTCCAAAAACTCAAACAAATTGCAGTGTTTAGTTTTTATGGTACCTCTGTGTCATGTTTACGGGTAATGTTGTCACGTTGAACCAAGTACCTCGCGCCTAACACAACTGCAATAACGACGTCTAGGCATCATCCCTCTAAATCATCGGGGAGTAATAAGGATCATGTTGAAGTTAAATCTGAAAGAAGGGAAAATCTCCTCGGATATCTTATTAAGAAGATTAACTAAAAATGAAGGATGAGTCTATTCAAATAGTTGTATAGTGATTACTATGTGAATTTCAGCTAGAATGCTCATTTAGAAAACCTTTCAAAACAATCAATAGAAAATAGGCTTCTTAAAACAAAAGTCTAACTTGTAAAATGTTAGTGCAACTAGTCTGAATCATAAAACCCTATCTACCGTGTGCTCTCACCTTGTCTTCGTGAATCTTGGTGATCAGGAGGCACTAAAGAATCAAGAATGGACTTAGTCACGAAATTATCTAATTTGGCTTCAGGAAGTAAACTAGTTTTAATGGGCAAACACCTGATAGGGATTCCTCCACACTAGGACTAACTGACAAACACCTTTTCTTTTGTGTTTGTGGTAGTGAACTAATTTCTACCCCTATTTCACCGAGTGGGTGGTAGCTGGTGAAGAACTATCTGGGGCAGAGAATAACCCTAGAAAGGGTTGGATACCCACTCACAGTTACATCAAACATAGTACAAAATAGAACTACATATTCACAATCCCTACGTTAGTCACCTCTGAAGGAGGGAGCCTTGATCCAGTGGATACAGGGTATGTAGATAGTCTAGACAGTGAAAGATGCCCCCAGTACTCAAGTCCCCTAGATGTAGGGTATTCTTTTATATTTTCTGTGTAGTGATTTCTAAGTCATGTTAACAAAAGATTGTCTAGTTATTTTTGTGTAGATGATAAGGATACAGTCTATGTGGAGAAGGCAAGTTGTCAGAAGTGAATGTAGGACATAACGAAGAACTTAAGGTATGTGTGATCCATTGTTCTTATAGGTTATCTTGCATAATGTGCCTTCTCTTGTAATGTACTCTCTCTTCACTAGATTTAAAATTGGTGATCTTTTAAGAACTTGATGATTCTAGGAAACTAAATTCAAGTTTCATCGCATTTCTATATCATGCATTAAGCACTTCTTAGAAAAATTTCACATTTCCTACATCTTCCAGATCAAAATTTTTATTCATCAGTATTTTTAAATTTAGAGTTTAGTGTTATTTGATTAAGGATGAATTGGGTCCTTACAATCTAGGTCCTCCACATCTTCATACTAAAAATACTCCTCCATGTCATTGATCCAATAAATAATCTATTTTGGATTCAAATCTCCAGAATATGTAAAAACTTCGATCTTGGATCTCTTTCTGATCTTTGAAATGGCCCTCAACAACCTAATTTCTGTAGGATTTCCTACAACTTCTTGTTCTTGCTCAGATAGCTCTTCTTTGGCTTCATCTTTGCTTTCTTCTTTTGTTCTTGGCTCAAACCCTCTTCATAGCTCCTCTTGTAATGCATTGATTTGCATTTGCAGGGCTCTAAAACCCTCTTCCATCAAAGCATTCCTCCCAATATGATTTCTTAGTCAAGGCATCTTGATCTCCACAACAAACCCACAACCTTAGGTCCTGGTGCAAACTGCCTCATGGTTGGTGATCTGTCTACACACTCAGGAACCCTTGCTCTGATACCACTTGATGAAGGGGGTAAATCATAAAACACACAACAACATAAATTGTACATAGAAAAAAGAACTTTCTTTATTGATTTAGACAACTTATTACATTACAGAAGCTCAAATACAATTGAAGGAATCAACCCTTCACATGTTGTAACACATTACAACTTCCTATCACAAGACTCTGGAATCATCTACCTTCAGTAACCCCAAATTAGCTAGGGTTTCTATTTTCCCAGCTATACTTGAGTCTATACTTTCCCCCTTAACTCTACGACTACCCAAGGTTCCCAAAATAGTCATAAATAGCACCTTTTGGCAGCCTCTAGCTAAATTTTAAAATTTGTAACTCCCTCCAAAAGTAGGTCAACTTCCAGGAAGCATAACTTTTGATCTGGGTGTCCGATTGATGAACTATTTTAAGCACCAAAAAGCTCACGATGTGAACTATCACGTCAAAAATCCATAAATGGATTTTTGTCAAATTTTTGGGATGTTATGGAATGTTTTAGTGCCTCATATCTCATTTCAAAAATTTTTAGGGGCTTTTTAGAAAACAAAAACTTTAATATCTTTTAGCTCACAAATGATCTTTGCCTAATTCCTTCGCCAAAGGTCTTATATTTTTGTTATGAAGCTTTTTGTAAGTTTTTGCTTCAATCTGTGTATAAATGCAAACTTTCCTAAAATGGTAGGTAAACTTTCCAAAACTAGTAGCTTGATATTTTACCAATTTTGGAAAAACTGAAAGTCCTACATCTTTATTCAGGAGATTATGGAACTAGAAATACTAATTATGGAAAGAAATGAAAACAACTATAATAATTTTGAAGAAACATATTTTTGGGTGATGCAAGAAGTCCCTTACACCACTAGATGCTCCTAGATCAGGATGACATATCATTATCTAATAAGATTCCTACTTAGAATTATACTGCCTTGAACTAGTTTTAATTTCCATGTTCTAAGATCCTTGATCCTCCATCGCTAGCAACAAAGGCATTAGGCAACTAGTCTGCATCAATTATCATATCAATTGGATCCATATATAATTATCTTTCTGGCCTATATTTATCTATCACCTGTGAATCTTCTACTACTTCCATGTATTGGTAATACCATCCTTAACTGTCATCTAATTCAGTGCCATGCCTTGAATCTTCCTTTTCAACTCTTTTGAATTCCAATCTAGGGTCATCATACCATTCTCCCTCTTTGTCCCAAATGTGTAGCCTATTGTCACTATGTTCAAAGGAGTCTGTAGGAGTCAAGGACAACACTGAGAGGGGGGGTGAATTAGTGTTGTATGAATTTTAACTTTTTGCAAACTTTATCTTACAAGACAAATACAAAGGAGGACATTAATGATTTGTTGAGTTTATATGCACACGACTTATGATAACAGATATAAACAAAACATGATCAAACCATTAATATGCACACACAGAAGAAAACAATGAGAAGCATGACACAAGCTTTTTGTCAAGTGGAAAACCCTCAGGGGTAGAAAAACCACTCATGAAGTGCCTCACTGGCTTAACCTTAAAAACTTCTTACAAAGCCTCACTGGCTGAATAATTTGTCTCACTAACAAATACAGAGGTCTTCACTGACCACAAGCCTCACTGGCATACTGTGCCTCACTAGCAAACCATCACCAACAGAAGTAATAAATAAATCAGAGGGATACTTTGTTTCCATTCAAAACAAAAACATTTCTTCTCTCACATATGTCTGTCAATTGGCCATTCTATTCAAAAACAATCCTACATCCGGATATACTCAACAACACTGCATATGTTGTATGTTTCATCTCTGTCTATTTATAAAGTTGCATCAATGCACCTGGAAAATTATTGTAAAATAAAAAAGACTTTTGATGTTCCTCTTCTCTTCAATGCCTTGGAATACTTCATATTCCTTCAAAACTTTCTCTTGCATCTGATCACACAATATCTGCAATAAAATCATAAACAATAGGACTCTTGGAATTTCACTTCTCTCTACAAGAATATCTTCTTCATATTTTTGAAACCTTCAATTTGTTCATTTTCCTTCAATCTTTTCAATGCTGCTTCATATTCCTGCAAAAACACATTCTCTGATTGCAAACAAAAAAAATCTTCAATATGACATTTCCTCCCTGATTCATATTTTCTTTCTCACAAAATAGAATCTTTTATTTTCCTACAAGACAAATCTTCTCCATGAAAACCTTTCATATTCTATGATCAAACTTTGATATTCTTCTATGTGCAATGACTCTTCAATTTGCAAAAATAATTCCTTCAAAAAATCTATGTCAAACCACTTTTCAAAAATATGTTCCACCTATTCAATTTCACCTTCTGCATAAAAATCTCCATCAAAAACATAATCTTCTCACAAAAAAAACTTCACTAAATTCTTCAATTGTATGGGAGAGAAATTAGAATGGATTTTCCTAAAAAAATTGCTTTTAAAAAGCATCAACCAATTCCTTGAAAAATTCCTTGAAATACTCCTATATTTTCCAAATTGAATCTCATGCCTTTTTTTAAAAAGCAAATAAAATAGAAATTAAAAAATTTCTAAATTTTGAATACAAAGCGTTTTAAGGCTAAACCCACATAACTTTATAAAATCCATAGAAATTTAAGCCCACGTATATTTTTTCAAACTTTATAAAAAAAACTTTTTAGAAGCCTTTTACTAAATGCATTTTATGCTTTATAAAAATAAAGCTTTCCATAGATGGGCTCCCTCCTTTTTAATAAAACATATTTAATACAAACTTTCTCCCATAAAATTTGATGCTTTTTTCTATATATTAAACTCCCCATTCGGTGTATATCATAAAGCATTCTTTTATCTTATGTTATTTTCCTTCATAGAAATCGGGTTCATGCACTTTTCTTTTTCTTTGAAACTAAACACATAAGACATGAATAATATGCTCCATATTCGACGGATTTATATATAGTATAAGCTCCTTCATACCTTTCATGGTAAAAACTATTCGTGCTTCCCAAATATGACTTTCAATGGTTTTTTTTTTGAAGTCATAAATAATATTCTATGTTCCAACATGTAAATAAAGTCTCATAACTTATGTCAAATATCTAGCTCCAACCTTAGGCATTTAATGCCAAATAAAAATAAAACAAGACCTCAACTCAGCACTAATCCACTTATTCTCTCATGGCATGATCATCAAGGCTGACTGAGAACATTGCAAATCCCATTTCCTTCCAACTGTGATAAATGAAGAATAACCATTGTCATAAACACCATGCATGTATATGTTCATAAACTTACTACTTAGCACTCTTGAAGCACTTGTTCTAACACATGTCTCAACATGACTCAACATGAGGATTAACACATCATAGCAACAACAAGCATAACCTTTGATCTGTGCTTCCCATGAAATATCAATGAGTACATCTGCAAAGCATCCAACTTGACTCATGATCTCATGTAGCATTAGACGTATCAACTTATGAAGATGACATATCAACCTACACTTTGCATCTTGTTTGTGCAACATGAAGACATTGAAAAACATGAACATCAATCATCAACAATTGATATGATCAAACTAGTCCTGATCAAGTACAAAACAAAGTGAACCCTCCAACATAAATACCTAGTCTGTATTGCTTCTTGCATTACTGAAGCATGTGAACCAAGATCAAGAAATCATCTCTATTTGTGGCAAACATAAACCAAACGATCAACCATCTCCTGAACAATGAAGCATATGAAGCAATAACAAATCAACTGACAAGTAGCTTGATCAACAACCCACCAATACTGACACTGCATCCTGAAGTATGACATCTTGTCATATGAAGACCAAACACCTTTTTGACATCAATGACAACCTAACACCATCAGAGTCCAGCCTGGGTATGGCCCCAATTTTAGGCAAAATTCTCAACTGGTCTATGTTTAGATTGTAATTCTCCCCTAACATCTCTAGGTGTTTATGGAGCTCACTTTCACCTTTCTCTAAATCTCCTAGCTTACTATAAAGGATTTGCAATCTGTATATGAGTTGAAGAACTTTTCAACAAATTTCTTGGGCCTCTTTGCACAAAAGTTTGTTTCTTTGATGTCCTCCTTGTAGCACATTGTAACTACTTCAACCATTTATTTGAACCTGCTAAGAGAAATCTCCATTGTTACTGTGACCTATTCAAAAAAGTTAAACATTGTGAGATTCTGAAGAATCCCAGTGAGTCCTCCTTCCTTACCAAGAAATCTTTCCTCATTCCTTTTCTTCCATAGGAACCATAGAATTTCAGAAGACATAATAAACCATAAACAATTACTTCTTACATTCAAACCTTTGACTAGACCAAAAATGATTTCTTCCATAATTACATTGATTGAAGTAGACCATTTATCAATATTACCCATAAAGAATGACCATACATACTTGGCATATAGACAATCAAAAAAATATGAGACACTGACTCAGGCTTACCACATAGAGGGCAGACTACATTTTCTAGGCCTAAGTTCAGTCTGTTTAATATTAGTAGCCATCTAAAAGATGGTTTCTTAGCTTCAAGGACTTTGGACCACATCATTTTAAAGGTTATACTAAGATCAACATCTGAAAAAGAGCCAGCCCAAGAGAGGTTGATGTGATGAGTAATATCTTGAGTTTTTGTCAACATTTTATAAATCATCTTTGTCTTAATCTGAGCAAATGGAGTTCCATCTTCCCATTTTAGCTTCCCTAGTCTTTCCTCTCCTATTACAACTTTATTGCTCAATTTGTTAAACAATGTTTTATTAATGGTGGATTAAGTTCTAAAGAATTTGTTGTTTCAATGAAATTAGCTTTCTAATTGTCTCCAATCTTTCGACAAACCTTGCATAAACAAGTCTGCAAGAGCTGACATACATTTTTCATTACATTTTTTTGCTGAGAAACCTTGAAGCAAGACTAGAGGCTTATTTTTGTGCATAACATTCCACCAAATAGATCTTTGTATCCATATAATTCCTTTCTCCCAATAGACAACATCTTTGTCCAAAATAAAGGGTTTTACCATTTCCCATGCCTTCCAAATACTAGAAAAAACTGTAGACCCCCCTGGTTTAGAAATAGTATCACCAAGTAGAGCATAAAAAATGCCAACTTTACCCTAGGATTTCTTGTTAGCTAGAATTGCATTACAAATATTATGTCTAACCAAAACTTTCCAGGGCTCTTCTCCTGTTATTACATTTGTAATCCATCTAGAGGCTAAGGCCATACCTTGGATTTTCAAAAAATTTAGACCTAGCCCACCTAAATCTTTACTTACATAGCACCAATCCCACTTCATAAGATGCTTTTTGGGCTTCGCTTTACCGTCGAACCATAAGAATTTTCTTATTAGTCTATGGTTGACTTCAAACTGGTAACTGAAAAACAACCACATAGATGAATAGAAAATAGAGTATGTAGATAGTATTTTCTGACAGACTTGCTATCTTCCAGCCAAGGAGAGAAACAATTTATTCCAATTTTTTATCTTTTTCTCAATTTCAGTAAAAAGCCATTGCCACATTATAATAAGAGATGGGAAGACTGCAAAAGGAACACCAAAAAATTTTACTTGCACTAAAGGACCTCCCCTCTACCATTTATCCCTATTAAACCAATTAGGGATAACTTCCTCCCAAGACAAAAAAAAAATAGATTTAGAGTATGAGATTTTTGCCCCGGATGCCAAGCAAAAAATATCAAGTCTTCTTTCCAAAATTTCTAGCTCTAATTTCTCTGCCCTAGGAAAGAGAGCAGTATCATGAGCAAACTGGACTTTTAGAAGTCTATCACCATTACGCAATGCAATCCCTTCAATTTTTCCTTCTATTAATTATGATATCAAAATGAAATGAAGAGCCTCTAATGCAATAACAAACAAGGAGGGGGCAAGAGGGCATCCCTGCCTGATAGATCTCCCCATCTTGAATGGGGCAGAAAGTTCCCCATTAACTTCTACCTAGGCTGATACATCCACAAACAACATCTTAAACATGTTGGTAAAGGATTCAGGAAAGTCCATTGCTCTTAGTATCATAAAAATAAACAACCACTCCACTCTATCATATGCCTTCTCAAAGTCCAATAAAAGAATGCCCACTTTTTTATTAGATTATTTAGCCCAATGAAGGGCTTCCAAGCTTGTTAACAAATTCTCTAATATATATCTTCCTTTAATGAAGCCAGTTTGAGTAGGACTAATAATTTCTGGGAGAATATCCCTGAGCCTTAGAGCCAATACTTTTGCTATTATTTTGTATGAGACATTTAGGAGTGTTATAGGTCTCCAATTCTTTATTTCTTCTTTGTCTCCTTCCTTTGGGAGGAGTTTTATAACACCTTTATTAATTTCCTCTCATAAGGTCCCTTTCTCCATGTTTGCCTTATCGAATTCCATAGGAAGCCCATCTACCCCAAGGGACTTGTTATTACTTATTGATATGATGGATTTTTTATCTCTTCTTTATTTATTTTTTGTTCTAATTTCTTTCTCATGTCTGGGGCCAACTTGGTTTTACAGATTCTGCAACATAGGTCCTGGGCTTCCTTACATCCTTCCTTTTTATCCTCTGCCTTAAACAAAGATTCATAAAACTTCCTAAAGGCCTCCAAAATTTGCTTTTGAGAATCCTTAGTTACTCCATTTTCCATTATTACTTCTATGTTTTCTTTGATGTTTTTCTACTTCAACAAATTGAAAAAGTATTTAGTCGCTTTATCCCCATCCTGAATCTAATTAAGTTTAGCTCTAACTCTAGGTCCTTGGGCCTTTCTTATTTGAACTTTTCTCAACTTGTGTTTTATTTCCCCCATTTGCAAATTACACTCACCATCAAGTGGATTATTTTGCAATTTCTCTTCTATCTGAAGGAACCTTTCTTGCAACAAGAGCTCTTCTTTTTTCCTATCAAGAGCATATTTTTTCCCTACAATTTGGAAGATAGATTTACAAGCTTAGGAAAGCTTAGCCTAGTACCAAATATTTCCTTGGCTTCACCTAGAATTACATATGTTTCTAAGAGTAATGATTCCTTGATTGCAATCTTCATCTTTTAGTAGCTCACAATTTAGTTTAAACAAGGAATCCTTACGATTTCTTATCCTTTGGTATTTATTATTGACTAAGACAACCATTCTGACAATAAAATAATCTTTATTCACATAGAATCTATTGAGTCTATAGTAGATCCTTTTGTTTGCATTCTTATAGTTTGACCAGGTAAACCATATGCCCTTATTGTCCTTTTTTTCTCCTTCTATTAGGTCTGCCAGATTGTATGTCTTTTTAAATCTTAACCAGAAGAATTTTTCATTTCCTCTCCATTCTAGAGGTTTCCCTCCTTTTTTATCTTCTGAATACTCTATCATGTTAAAGTCTCCCCCAAAGATCCAATAAACTTTAGGAAGACCAGAAGATAACCAATTTCACAATTCAGCTCTATTCATATAATCATTTGGGGCATAGATGGAGAAAAACCCAACATCTACCCCCCTAACATTCAGAATAATCCATACACACCTATTGCATGGGGAATGGCCAGAGTCTTTTGGGATTTTTTCTAACTTTCTACTTAATAAAATAACATTTCCACCGCTTCCTTTCTCGTGCTTTGAGGGGAAAGCAATTGCCTCATTCCAAACAAATCTCAATGTATTTTCTAAGGTGAAACAAACTGCCTTTATTTCCTAAATAAACAGAAGATCCATATTTTTTTTAATTGTAGAAGTCTCTCAGCACATATTTCCCATCAGGGGATTCCAAGCCCCTAACATTCCAACTACAATAGTTAATGGCCTTCATTATTCTAGAGGTTGAAGGGGTAGAGGATCTCTTCAAGGCTTGGATTTATCCATCAAATAATTTTGGATTGAATCATCTTTCCCTTTCTTACGAGGTTTAATGCCGCTAACATTCCTGCTGAAATTCTTTCTTTATTTTGCCTTCCTCCTCAGCCTTCAAGATGATCTACTTGAGGATACTCTTCTCCAACGCAACATGGTCTTCATCTCTCCTCAAGAATTCCTCCTTGAGTCTATCTATTTTTTCTCTTTTCTATGCAACTTCCCTGATTTTGTCAAGGGCCAATTGTTGTGCATTTTTTTTTCTTACTAAGATAAAACCATTGTCTGAAGTATAACCCATGGGTATAGCCTCATGTTTATTTTCAAGATCTACTTGGGGATTGGGGATCTCCCTCTGCATCTCAATGCATTCCTTGCATTGGCTTGGAGTATCTGCAATTTGTGAAGCTAGGGCAAGATCTTCATCCATCCACCCTTCAGAGGCTCCATCACCCAAAAAAAAGCCAGTTAGGGTTCCCTCTTGAGTACTATCTGATTCATCACCATCTAGGTGATCCTCCTCAACATCTTCTAGGTCCAAGCCTCCATCCATAGATGAGAGGTCCAATACCTTATCTAAGGATGAAGCCTTAGGCCCAGGTCCCTCATTATGGTCGAAAGTATTGCTATTTAGGGTATTCCCATTTTTAAAAGTTGTCTCCACAATCATATTATCTGATGATGGTGCAGACATTCTCTCCCCTGAGTTCAAATCTTTTTCCTCGGGTCTACCATTCGAAACACCCATTTTCCCTTTGTTAAGGTTTCTACTTAGTGATGGACAGTTCTTTTTTTTGGTGTCCATCTTGTTTACACATGAAGCATGAATTGAGCTCATCCATGCTAACTAACTCACAATGGAACATTTTATTTTCCCAATTGATTTCTAGGATTTTCAAGATTTGAACCCCTGTATCAAATGAGACGAGCATTCATGCATCTAGGTGGGGGAGGGTAGTTTTTGTCTCATCTATTTTTAGAATTTTTCCAAATGGTTCGAACACTTGAGGCAAAAATTTCCAGAATTGAATCGGGACATCCTTTAAGAGAATCCATCTTGGAACAGAACAAAACCTTATTTCTTTGTGTGGAGTGTCTAGTTTCTAGGGAAAGGCCTTAAAACACATTGGACCTATATTCCAATAGTCCTTATCAATAACTCTTTTCTACATAGCATGCGATTTCAAGAAAATAACAAAGATTCCCGGTTGTATCATTCTACAAAATGAGTAATGAATACCCAGTTTTCTTGCCCATACTATTAATAACCAATTATTGTAGAAATTCCTTGATGGTATCTTGTCTATATTAACACAAGTAAAGAAAACTGCAATATTCATTAATCTCGATTGTTCTCTTTTTACTGCTTTTCCTAGTTCCTCATTAGGCTTTAAGGAAAATTTTCTTGGTACAAAAGGAGGCTCACCTTGCCATCGTTCCATAGGTCTACATTCCTCCTTTCTCTCTTTGTCACTTGAACCAACTCCTCCGAATCCATCAACGATTGAAAAGACTGCATCTTTTGCCACAGATTGGGCATCATCTGCATTAATCACATCTTTGAAAGCTTTTACACTTTCCTTCGCTTGGTGGTCATTTTTGCCCGAGTTGCCTTCCATTGGCAATAAAAATGCATTCAATGCTATAACTCCACCATACTCCCCACATTGACGCCCATCCACCCCCTCTCTGGGCTGACTTTGGATGACGTAACGAGGTAAGGTAGGAAACAATACAACCAGAAGGTTAAAATTTAAACTTTTAAACTTTTAAAACATGCAAAATGAATAGAACAATGACAAAACAATACGGCCCCAATATTCAAAGAAAATACTATAAATCTATCATCCCAGAAGGCAAAGAATCCAAAAGATTTCTGGTAAGAAGAGAGGCCCCAAGCAAAACCCTCTGAGGATTGCTCTTTCACTACAATGATGGTTGATCCTCACTTTGCATTAATTATTAAAAATGAAGAAAATTAAATAATAATAATTTTTTATTATTATTTAATTAGAAGCTCAATGGAGAAAATAAATTAAAGAATATTATTTAATGTGAGAAAAAAATAATAAATTGGAATGCCCAATTTGATATTGAAAATAAAATATTAAAAAAATAAAATAAGTCTTGCCTATTGAGCGGCCACATTGAAGTTTGTGCAAAAACAATAAAATAATCCAAATGAAAGGTGGCCCTCATCTTGGAGTTTGAAATAATAAAACATTGACTCCTTGTTTGTGGTGCTCATACATTGGAGAATGAAATTCAAATAGAACCTTGCATTGGGATCAAGGGCCACCATTGGAGGAATCAACTTGGAGGGAGATTTGAAAATTTAAATCTTTAATTTGAGTTGGTATAAGAGAAGGTTTGGTGTCTCAAATTCGACATCGCGATTATCATGAACTTTTGCATGCTTGACATTTTGCTTGCCATTCATTACCTGGTGAAATTGGACGAAAACCTAATTGTCATCATTGGGGCGGATTCATCCAGGATTCGCATCTGCACTTCAACAAATCTTGTGAGCTTCATAGTTTCATCTATCGATATTGGGTCAGAGATCTCCTATGCTGATCGAATATCAGAGTTTCATCATAAAGATAGCCATTTTGAGGAGTACAATAAGTGGCGATTGGCATCTGCACTTCAACAAATCTTGTGAGCTTCATAGTTTCATCTATCGATATTGGGTCAGATATCTCCTATTCTGATTGAATATCAGAGTTTCATCATAAAGATAGCCATTTTGAGGAGTACAATAAGTGGCGATTCATAGTGTTGGAGATAGCGTAGTGTAACTTTGAAGCGCCGAATTGTAGTCTTGAAGATCTCCATCATTTATCTTGATCGAGTAGACTAAAGGCCTTAAGGAATCGTTTGAGTTCGCTGAACTGAAGACTTACGCCTTGAGACTGTTGACTTTGAGTAGAAGAAACCGAGTCTAAGGCTGAGTGCCGAATTCTATAGAGACGTCATAGTCTTGATTAAGCGCATCATTGGAGATTTCATTCTAGCAGTCTTCGTTGGCATCTTGATTCATCATATACATACAGCGACTCATCTGATACATACAGCGGTTCATCATATAGGCAGCGAAAGCTTGGAGAGTGATCACAGTGATAATAAGGAAACAAGCGGCAGTTTGACATCCATCTCATCTGCTATTTGATACTTTGAAGACTCTCTTTGTGGCCGATCTGATCTGGATTAGGTTCGCAGCCTTGCAATTGTTGGTCCAACACAACCGGTATGTTATCTTTTGCATCTATAATTGTGATCTTGTAACAACTGCGTCTGCTTGTACTTGGTGGCCATTTGGTCACGATTATGCTGATGTAATTGAACTATCTGAGGGTCTGATCTAAAACAGTGAGCTCTGAGTTGTGTCTCATTCATAATTTTCCGTGTAATTCGCATTCTATGAAATTGTAATGCCATTGAAGTCTGATCTGAATTAGTACTGTAGTTACAAATCTATGATTGTAATTCAATGTTGAAAGGCTGCCATATCTCTTTGTCATAGATTGTATCTCAAAGTTTATAGATTTTGTGTCGGAGACATTTGAAATTTGGAATAAAGTTAGATCAGTTTTATTGTATAATTGAAAAGAACCAAAATATCACATCAAATCATAGAACGGCACATGACAGTTGAGTCTGGACTAGAAGAAGGAATCATGACCCAAACATACAAACTTGACATTTGATAGAGCATAAAACCAACACAAAATATGAGACATTCTTCTAATAGAGAGATTACATTTCTATAACTATAATGGAGCATATTCTAGAATCTTCTTAAAGGTCATTCATTCCTTAGTTATTGAACAAAGGAATCCATTCTATTACATTTACTTTTGCTATAATAGATATTGCAAATTATTAGATTACCAGTCCTTACTATCATTAATTAATCTAGGTTAATCATTCTTATCTGTATGCATGTTATTGGATTAGCCTAGACAAAGCATGAGGAAAGTTTATTTTCCTTTACATTTTTGGTTGACCCATTTGATCCTATAGTACCTAATCTTCTATCTAGGGTTTTTCATTGTATTAGGGTTTTTAGATCTATCATTTTCAAAGTTTACGTCTTATTTTTATTTTTGGTAAACCTTTTACATACTTGTAGCAATATTTTTTTAAGGTTCTAGTGCTTATTTTAATGTACTTTTTATTTATTTCTTGCACTACCCACTGTCATAGTTACTCTAGCGTTTTATTTTTCACTTGTGTTTAGATATTGACTTGCCTATTTTCTTGATTTGATCTTATTTAATTGTTGCCATATTATTATTTATGCCTAGAAGGAGTGTGTGTTTAGACACTATTATGGCTAACCATTCTAAGAACAACAATATCGTTGATGGCGGTGCACATGTTTGTACCAACAGGATTATGACCATGTTGCACATGTTTCTCAATAAGATATTCATCTTACAAGATACGTTTTGATATATGAATTACATTAAGCTAAATCCTATTACCAATTAACAATTATCTTCTATAAAATATTAGTGGGATGTCCTCATAGCATGAGAATTTTACAAGATCTTAGATCCTCATATCTTTTTAATTATTTAACCTCCAACCCATCTTCCTCTTCGAATCCAAACCCTACTACCTCAATAGCTACTACCTAATAAAAAAAGAATATATAAATATAATAAGAATATTAAACAATGGTACTTCAAATCTAATTAAACATATTATAAAACATATAATATAAATGAAATAACAGAGAAACAAACATAAATATACAAATCATATGAATAATAAATTTATACGAGAAACCCTTTTAAAAAGAAACTCTACCACCAAAGAGATATTGAGAAGAGAAAAGGTGCACTTCCTAAGGTGCTCCACCACACCCAAAAAAAATTCTGAATTAATAAAGAACGATTTACATCTTACGGTTTCCTGGGTTGTAAAAGAATTATGTTTACCCCTGTCGCCACTTCTTTCTTCCCAATTTCACTTCGTTCTTCCTCCCCGTCAAGGTGCTTGTTGATTACTTTGCAGGTTTCTTTTATCCACTTCCCTTCTCTAATTCCATCCATTTCTCCAGTTTGGGCTTTGCCAATATCTACTCTCCTAGTTGCGGTTGAGAAAGATTGTGAAAAATGTTAGATTAATGCCTATATCTTTAAATAAATAATATGTTATAATTTAATCACATAATTATTTTAAAATTATTTTTTTAGGGTAAATAGAATTATTTTCTAGGACTTATATTTAAAATTATGAACATAATATTATAAAAGGCATAGTCATTTTTAGTTTCAGCCAAGAAAATTATAGGCGAGGCATGTTCCTAACTAGTTATTAATAATTCTTTTTGCAACCAATGAGAACGAAATAATTTTTCTATTTAAAAAATATTTACCGATTGCTATTGTATAGATGCAAATATTTTAACAAAACATATTTGAAAAATTATTTTTCTTCAATCTAATTGGCAGAAAACTTTCACCCGATATGGACGACTATTGCGGATCATCAAGGTTTAAATTATAAAGTTTTGTGATAGATAATATCCTTAATCTATGATAATAATATACTAATACTTAAAACTATTATGTTTATAGTTTGAGATTTTATGGGTAAAATATTATACAGTAAAGTTTTTTTTAGCATCTCACCTATTAACCAATTTAAAATATTATAACTAAAATAAAAATAATAAAATATTAAGAAACATGTATTTAAATTCCTATTAGTATTAATATTGATAATATTATTAGACAATAAAAATATTATAGTTATATAAGATTCCTATTACTAATCAATATTAATACTAATAGGAATTTAAATACGAATATAATTTATAAGTTTATCCCAAGTTTATATATATGCCTTTAATAATTAATAATAATAATAATATATCATTTACATAGATAATATCCTTAATCTATGATAATAATATACTAATACATCAAAATTTTAAAATATATTAATGCATAGAGGGAAAAATTGACCAGTGATCCATTCCACAAGTCCTCCCTTCAAATGAAATTTAATTAATTTTAATTAATTAATTAAAATTTTCCACTGTAAATAATAAATTAAAATTAAGGAATTTAATTTATTATTTACAAACCTAAAAATCTAAATCGAAACTTATTCGTAAAAAATCACTTACTTTGCAACTTCCATTTTACGCAATCTAATTATTAAATGTAGAATCTCAAAGTTCTTCAATTTTCAACATTCAGTGTAAATATTACAAAAATATCAACTCTAACTTAAATTAAAAAATTCACAAATTTCAAGATTATTATTAAGTTATTACATTATCAAGATTGTTGCTAAAACTAAACAAACACAACAAATTAAAACAAAACAAGACTATTTATGAATATTTTGGAAGAGACTTGGCTGCTTTGCAGCTCTTGTTTTATATGATACATACTAAGTATATAAAATTTTTTATGATATCATCACATTAAAAAAATTATTTTAAAATTAGATAATTTTTATTATAGTTTGCACTACCCCATATTCTATTTGTTAACATTTTTCTATTATATTACATGAAAATTTTCCATTATACTATTGAACTAAAAATTATAACACATTTTGAAATCACCTTTCCAGGAAATATTAACAAGGCATATATATATATATAGCAATGTCTTTTGACGATATTGACTCCTTTACATACTATTACTCATTGTAATGATGGGGAAAAATAAAAGGAGAAAAATAAGAACCTATAATGATATAAATTTCAAGTGTACTTAGAAGCAACATATAATATGTATACTATATTTAATCAATAAAATAAATAATATACTAAAATTACGATAGATATATGTTGATCCATCTCTAGGCATCTTTTAGATAGATGTATTTAATATATCTATGTTAGTTTAACTAACCTAAATTTATTTAATACAAAATATTAAAACCCTTATAGGTGTAAAAACTAGCTAGCCAACTGATGTGATGATTATAACCTCGGATTCACCACCCACACTAAGTTTTCAAACGTTGCTCCATAGGAATGTGGCTCATAGAAGTTAAATGTTTCCAATGCTTATAATTTTTTGGACCAATAACATTTTGTTCTACAAGTCAATCTCTTGGCATCTTTTAAATAGATGTATTTAAGATATATATGCTAGTTTATTTAGCCTAAATTTATTTAATACAAAATATTAAAACCCTTACAAGTGTAAGAACTAGCTAGCCAACTAATGTATTGATTATAACCTTGGATTCATTACCCACACTTTGTTTTCAAAGGTTACCCTATAGGAGTTTTATTTAAGATATCTATGCTAGTGTAATGAACCTAGATTTAATAAACATAAAATTTTCAAAGAATATTTTCAAAGATTGACCCATAAGAATGTGGCTTGTAGAAGTTAAATGTTCCCAATACTTATAATTTATTGGGCCAATATCATTTTATTCTACAAGTTCTCCTATAAAACTGTGTCAATCATATAATGTCATATCTCGTTTCTACTTTTTCCTATAAGGATGGTGACATTTTGGATGTAGTAGATTAGAATTGTGACAAAGCCTACTTATTAGGAGGAATAAAATTGTTTCCCTTAAAGAGTTGGTGCATTAGATTTAATGTTTATGTGTGGGACTAATTTTTATAATAAATAATTGGTGTGTTGAACTGTAAAATAGGTAGAGTTGGTGTATTGGAATTTATGTTTACGTGTGGGACCGGGTTAATAAATTTTTGTCACAAGTATAGTTACTTGAAGAGTTATATAAACACTACTCTTCTATATGACCTTCAAGCTAACAATCTCCTCTCCAATCAATAGCTTCTTTCAATACAGTGAAAAGGAATCCAAAAAGTTGTAAAGGTCTTTGATGGCAGAGATATCAGATTTGGCTAACCCAAACAAATCGATGGGTTCAGGTAGTAGCAGGTGAAAAGATTCTTCATAACTCTTATTAGTTGATTCATGTCATTTCTTTGTACCTCCTTTTGTTCTGATAACTCTTATCAGTTGATTCATGTCATTTCTTTAAACCTCTTTTTGTTCTGATTCTCTATTCTTATATAAAAGAGAAAGACAATTCTTTGTAAAATTAAGATATTATTATAATAGTCTATTCCAAACATTGCTTAGCTAATTCATTATTAATTGGTAATTTTTTCTTTTTACAGCCAAGATAATAAGGTTAACAATAATAAGACAGGTATGTATTGTCCTATTTTCTATATTTTTATGTGTCCCTTATATCTTTTGGTCTGGCTAGCATATTTTTAATAGACTTTCTTCGCTTTGTTTTCTAAATGTAATAAAAGTGTGACATCTATCATTCTCTAAATAGCTATGATTTTGTATTGCATAAGAGTATTTTTTTCTTCTTAATTCTGTATATTAGGTTACTATTGAGAGACACAACTAGCAAATTAAAAAATAATTGGATATAAGTGATATTTGAGCAGTTGAAAATGGAGGAGTGGAGAATGTTAATAGGCCTCCTCATTATCAGATAAGGAAGATACCAGACGTGCCGAGATCTGTTAGGGATCATCTCAGAATGGCAAGAAAACAGAAGACAAAATGTGTTGACAATGTTGAAAATTAAGATTTATATTTTGTAATAAAGTTACCTTGGTGACTTTTGGTGACTTTCTATTAACAATTAAAATATTTAATCAGTTTTATGTTAGTTATTCAGTCCAATTAATTTTCTATAAAGATGTTTTGAATGTTATATAAAAATGCAATGTTTTATGAGCATTTCCATAGAACTTTGTAATCATCAAAAATATTTTAATATTATTATTTTTCAGTGTCAATGATACTCCTATGATTTAGATCTATAAGCTTCTTCTTTTCTGTTTTTTCACAGACAATAACCTTAGCCAATACCAATGCTGGTTTTTTTTTTCCTCCCCCTTTTTAAGGGTAATCTGTGTTGACTTCAAAACCAGAAGCAGCAATCGGGAAATAACAAGAATAAAAGTATAAACATTTGTTTGGAATGTCTGGCGATGAAGGTTTATTTAAAAACACAATTTTGTTCACAAAGTCTGGAAGGAGGAATTGCAAATACTCAGCAACCTTCTGTTTATAAAATGCGGAACTACTGAGAACTACTCTGGTGCTATGTTGTAATTAAAGATTTGATACTACAAATCTTTTCGAAAATGAGATTTGATTTGATACACTCACCTATACTCCTTATTGTTTGGATGGTTATCTTTTTCCTTGACAGAAAGTTATCACTCCCATCTCAATATTAATCACAAATAGTCCCACAACTAGGAAGATAGAGATTTGATTTGGCTATGAACATAAAGAGGTTATTATATACAGTAAGGAACAATATAGATCCCGGCACCAAATGTAACTGCATAATTTTCCATCTAGTCAGTCCTTAAATCACCTATGAAGGTGATTAACATGGTTATCTTTTTCCTTACAGAGCACAGGCCAAGTTAATTCATATCTGGAAGTCAGTACATATCCAAAACATATCCATCGACCCCATTGTTCTACTGAGAATCACAAAGACCAAATATGCACGTTGGGTGACTGCACAATGAATTCTTTGACAGTTATCATATCATGCCTTGGTATCAATAATCAGCAAACTTGAAGCTTTGGTAATAATAATATTCCATCAACTCTTTTATGTGTGCAGAGCCCGTAAAAGAGGAGAAGCTAATTTTATATAATGCGCTGAATAGATTTTTGCAGATCAAAACCATTGTTAGCAACAATTGAACCTAAAAGAGAAGATATATACTATATATATAGTTGTAAATGAAATGAACGCGTGCAATTAAATAAATAAATGTATACTTGATGCAACAAGGACTCCCACTTGCTGCTGCAACACACAAACTTATATGCAACCACAATAAGATGCAACACAAATCTTTGATTTATTTTATTGAAATAGAAATCTCATACATCAATAAATTACATAAATTTGTAATAACAAAACTACATTCAAATTCATGGTCTTTAATGGTTTTTCTCTCACAAATCTGCACACATAGCCTTTATGACTTTTCTGCAAACAATCACTCCTCACCTCTATGCCCTTCCTATGGGCTGAGATTTTCCCTCTCCAAAAATCTGCTCTGATAAATCTCCATATGAGAATCTGCTTTTGATCTGCTGCAATATTTCTCTTAAATACCTCTCCATTTGCAATGCTTGTCATTCTTCATTAATTACAAACCAAATTAGATTCCTTTGGGGCTTTTTTTTTCCCTTAGAAATGTGTTCAAAGAGGCATTTTATCTTCAAAAAGGTGCTGCCCTTTTTTTTCCGTTAAAAATCTGCAATATAAACGCTGTATGCAGCCTCCCAAATGAGGTGTTTGATATTCTCCACATTCCCACGCCTTTTAGAGTTTGTCTTTTTTTTTTTTTTTATTATTGTTTAAAATCTGACCTATTCTCCTTTGTCTGGCACAAATACACAAGTTCTAATTGGGATAATTAATGATTTTATTGCCTCCCCTACTTCCATTCTGGAGAAACAATTTTCACTATTTTCATTTGCCCATAACATGATTTTTGTCTTATTACAAATGCCTTCCTTGGCTTTGGTAGGGAAAAATATAATTGAAAGAAAGAAAAATAAAAGATGAAATATTCTTTTTGAGTCCTTTGTTTCCCAATCAAAGAAAATCAAACAAATGGAAGCTTTGGGTGTGCAGAATGGGGTACAAAAAAACTTAAAGTTCTTCTTTTTGCCCGAAAATCTTCTAAAAGGTGTGTTATGTGAAGGTATTAAAGAGAAAAGTGATAAAATACAATGATCTATAGATCATTCAACAACACAACAATATGGAAACGGAAGGAACTCTCCAAAAACTGTATTGATCAATGGAATACAAGAAGTATTTAACATCAAAGATACAAAACTGACTACCTATCCGCTACATAACTGTCTATTATTTTTGGTATATTTATTAAACTAAATACATAACCATAATTCGGTATGTTTATTATTCTAACATTCTCCCCCATAATAAACATACAAAAAAAATGTTTATTATCCCAATTCTCCCCCATAATGAACATTGGGAAGAACACCAAGTGAATGCCGAAGAGTCTAAAAATGATCATGAGCAAGGGGCTTTGTGAATAAATCAGCAAGTTGGACTATAGTGGGGCAATAGACAAGTTCAACCATGCCTTGTTGAACCAACTCATGAATGTAGTGGTGTTGAATGTCAATATGCTTAGTCCTACGATGGAACATTAGATTTTTACTTATCTGAATAGTACTCTGATTGTCACAATATATCACTGTGGGGCCATCGTGGAGATGTTGAAAATCCTGTAACACCCTTCTCAACCAAACAACCTAACAAGCAACAGAAGTAGCGGCCTTGTATTCAACCTCTGTAGTAGAAAGAGATACAGTACGTTGTTTTTTAGATGACCAAGAAATTACAGTAGAACCAAGACTAAATGTATAAACAAAGGTAGACTTCCGATCATCTATGGAACTAGCCCAATCAGAATCAATATAGCCCACTAACATACTCTCCTTGGAATGCTGAAAATGGATACCATAATACATTGTTCCTCGAAGATACCTGAGAATCTTTTTGGCTGCCCCCCAATGTGTCTCCTTATGTGTGGACATGAACCTAGAGACAAGCTAACGACATATGTAATATCTAGTCTAGTAGTGGTCAAATAAATCAAACTTCTAACTAACTATCTATAGAGAGTGGGATTTACAGAAGGGGAGTCATCCAAATTAAACAACTTAACACCAACCTCCATAGGTGTGTCCATAGGATTTTAATCCTTCATATGAAACCGTTGAAGAATATCTAAAACATACTTCTATTGAGACAAAAATATACCATCATTATGCTGCCAAACTTCAAGACCAAGAAAATAATGCATTTGTCCAAGATCAATCATCTCAAATTCTGAAATCATAGTTGCTCTAAATTTAGGAAATAAAGATGGATTATTCCCAGTGTATATGAGATCATCCACATAAAGAACAACAAGTAGGATATCTTAACCATAATTTCATCACATCCGCTACTATAACCAATGTAAACACTTTTGTTCCCCAAATCACCTTGGGCATCCAAAGCAACCCCACGCACATAAGTGCTTCCATGAGAGTGCCTCAACTCAACCCTCAAACCATATCCTACATGAGAATTCTTTTCACAACCACCTTACAACATGACCAACTCATCCAACGTCAATGCATCTCATGCCAATCCATCTAGCATCAACCCATCCAATGTCAACCTGTCTAATCTCACATATCTACAAAATTTTGTAGCGTCATCAACACAACATAATTCCAATCCTCAAATACCTCCTCATATTCTCCAACAAATCCATGCTTACCAACAATATCTCACACAACTCAACCAAAACACCACCCCACAGTATCAAAACACAATCCCCCAAAATCTCCAACATCTCATCAATCAACAAACCTACACACCACAACCACCACCAACCCTGGATCTAACAAGCATAGTACAAGCCTTGATTCAAAAGGTAGACGATATGCAAATTGGGGGCAAGCGCAAACACTATTCTTTTAAGGATATTTGTCCCTATCCGTTTGATCGAACCCTGTACATGCCCCCTTTCCCCAAAAAATTTGAAAGGCCCAAATTTGACAAGTACAAGGGAAAGGGAGACCCTAGGGATCATTTTAGGGAGTTCTACCTCGCTTTCTTAGAAGTCTTGAACAATGATACATATCTAATGAGACTATTTCCAAGGAGCCTCGATGGTCAAGCCACTAAATGGTTCGCACATCTTCCCCCAGGCATTAGGTCTTTCCCTGAGCTCAAGGAAATATTTGTTAATCATTTCTCCTATAATTTTGAACATGAAATATCTATGACGGACCTTTGCAATACAAAACAAAAGAGCAGAGAATCCCTACAGGTACTACCATAGAAAGAGCCCTTACCGCCAAGGGCTCGATCAAACTCTATGACAACAAGCCCTACAACAACAACAACAACAACAACAACAACAAAGTCAATATCAACGTCCCCAATACAAACAACAACAACACACAATCAAATGAAAAATCATGCTTTTGGGGAAAGAACAAAAACACCCTCAATGATGGCATCACCGATGTGAAAGCCGTCTAACATGTACAAAATCAAACACCCTCAAGTACATATGCCACCAATGTAACTATCCCAAAGGGGCAATCTAAACAAAACAAACCTCGAAGACAATTCACACCCCTAGGGGAACCAATAGAGGATATCCTCGATAGATGTCTAAAGAAAGGTTTGATAACTCTCCCACCTATTAAGCCCCACCAAGAGAGTGAGTTCAAAGCTGTGTGGTACAATGAAAATGATTATTGCGACTACCACCACATTCTAGGCCATAAGATGGCTGATTGCACGAAATTAAAGCATTATGTGCAAGACCTCATAGATCAGAGGAAAGTCAATCTTGAGGAAAGCACCCAACCATCACCCAATGCTAATCTAGGAGCTTACAAGGATCCATTGACCAATCATAACAAGGCCTCATCATCTAATCAAGCATACAACATCACCCCACCTCCCGCATCCTATGACTCTATTGTAGAGTGAATAGAACCATCGTCTAACCATGTCAATACAATCACCATTCAGGCTCAAGCACTTAATTGCGCCTTTGCAACCCGTCATGGTTGTGTATCCATTCATACAGCCCCTACCACTGATCAAATGCCTCCATCCACATCAGACTCCCTACCCAACTGTCTAGCTACTCACCCATCACCTACCAATAAGTACAACCTCCTAGAACATCTAGGAAAGACCCCTGCACAAATATCCATACTTGAGCTTCTTCGTACATCACCTCTCCATAAAGAAGTCCTTGAAAAGGCACTCTTGGGAACCCAAGTTCCCGCCAACCTGAATGTGAATCAATTCCAAGCCATGTTGGGCCACATCGCCTCGCCCCATCATCTCACCTTCTCTGAAAATGATCTTCCCGCTTCTGAGAACTTACATAAGGATGCCTTACACATCAAAGTTCACATCCACAAGCATATCATCAAGAGAGTCTTAATAGATGGTGGTTCTGGCCTAAACTTGTGCACTCTTAAATTACTAAAACACTTGGGATACTCGGATATGGTTGTAGACACTAGTGAATGCATAACAATCAAAGGATATGATGACACTAAATGACTATCGGAGGGTACTATCAAGCTCCCTATCCAAGTAGGACAAAAGATAATGGAAACAAAATGTCAGGTCCATGATCTTGATCTCCCTTACAACATTCTTCTCAACCGACCATGGATCCATGCTATGCAAGCCATCCCCTCTACATTCCACCAATGTCTCCAATTTCCTCACAATGGCACGGAAGTGACTATCTATGCTGACCCCTACCCATTGCAATACTACAGTTTCTTGGAGGGCCATGACCACACTTTCTACCCATACAACAAAGCTATCACAAAAACCACTCCCACTACATCCACCTCATACATCGACCCCGCCGACATTGCTACCTCTTCATCCCAAACACCTCCGCCACCTGAGGTCAAGATCAACTTTAGTGACATGAGATGTGTAGAATACGACCTACATGGTACCTTTTGTGTAGGCACATTACCCAACCCTAAAATGTTTGGTGCCCCAAAAGAAGAAGAAGCCAATACAGTTGTCATCAAATGTAAACCATCACCTACATTTGAGAAGAAACACCTCCTTGATCAAGATGTACTCGAAGATATATCGTCATGGCTATATAAAGATGAAGAAATAGAGCAAGAAGCCCCCACCATACTAACATAGATCTATGGCAAAGGGTCAGAGATCGTCAAAAACATGGGCTACGAAGGACAAGGTGGCATTGGCCTTCATGAACAAGGGATCATCGAACCAGTTCAAGCAACAAAAAATCCTTATACTCAAGGGTTAGGATATGGACAGAGACAATGTATCCTCACTAGTGGTGAATGTATCTTAGTCGAGGTCACTATGGTTTCCCCTGAAGACAATAATATCAATGAAGTAAGTCATCAAGACTCCTTTAGTGACTTCACCAAATTCTTTGAATCATCCATATGCACCATATACACCATCACCACCTTAGTATCCTCATCCAATGACCTACCCCTTGTATTCTCAGACCTCATAGACTTGGACCAACAGGGACCCCCCATCTTAGATATAGCACAAAATGATGAAGCAATTGCTGAAATGATGGGGGTTAGAGATCGCTTCCCCCTAGGAGATCATAGAGCTGGATACATTATGGAACTTGATATGGCTGCTTATTTCATGGAGACAACCCATGCTTCTAGTCATAAAAATATAAAAATCAAACATGGGTCTGATGGTGAAAACCACTCTGTGGCAGTGTCAAATCCCAAAAAAGTAAAAATAAAGGACATATCTCCTAGTGAAAACCTCCATGAGGCACTAGGAGATGGAAGCATGGGCCTTCCCAAGATAGGGAAGGTATATCCCGATAGATCACCTGTCCTCATGGAGCCAGCATGAGAAATGAATCTTGGGATTGAAGAAGAGCCAAAAATCACCTTCAGGGCGCAGAATCTCTCAATCCAATAGAGTAGGAAAACTTCTTATCTTTCTTCAAATGCAGAAACTGCAACTTTGCATTGACCTATGCAGACATGCCAGCGTTAGACCCTGCTTTGGTGGTCCACCACCTCATAGTATGGCCTAATGCAAAACCAGTGAAATAGAAGCTAAGAAAGATGAACCTTCAGGTTGCCCTCCTAGTCAAAGTAGAATTGAAGAAACTATTGGATGTAGGGTTCATTTGACCAATTGACTATCCTGAGTGGGTTTCCAACTTGGTGCCAATAGAAAAACTTGATGGTCGAATCCATTGCTGCACTGATTTTCGAGACCTTAACAAAGCTTGCTCGAAGGATAACTTTCCCCTACCAAACATTGACATGATAGTAAACCTTACTGCAGGACATGAGATGTTATCCTTGATGGATGGCTTTTCAGGGTATAATCAAATCAGGATCACAGAAGAGGATCAACATAAGACGGACTTTATATGCCCATGGGGGACATACTGTTCGGTGGTGATACATTTCAGCCTGAAGAATGCCAGAACCACTTATCAACAAGCCATGACTGTCATCTTCCACAATCTTTTCCACCACATCATGGAAGACTATGTGGATGACTTGCTAGAAAAATCAAAGACAAGAGAGGAACATCTGGATGTGTTAGCAAAAATCTTTGACCAACTGGAGCAATATAATGTTTGCCTGAATCCCAAGAAATGTGTCTTTGGGGTCACCTCTGAAAATCTTTTGGGATACATAGTCTCCAGAAGGGGAATTGAGGTAGATCCTACAAAAGTGAAAGACATCAATGAAATGCCTCCTCTAAAGACACTAAAACAACTACGAAGTCTACAAGGGAAATACCAATCCATTCACCGGTTTATTGCTCAACTTGCTGACAAGTGTCAACCTTTCCAACATTTACTTAGAAAGAATACAGATTTTGTCTGGGACAATCAGTGTCATGCCGCCTTCGACCAATTGAAAGAATACCTAGCTAATCTCCCTGTTCTAACTCTGCCAAGGCAAGGAGAACACCTCCTATTATACATCTCAGCAACGGAAACATCTATAGGGGCCTTATTAGCACAACATGATGAGCAAGGGAAGGAAAGAGCCATATATTACATCAGCCGCACCTTGATATCCTATGAGCTAAACTATACACCAATTGAATGAGCATGTCTAGCCCTGGTCTTTACTTCACAAAAGTTAAGACACTACATGCTCAATCACAAAACTAAGCTCATCGCGAAGATCAATCCACTAAAATATATGCTAAATAGAGCTGCTCTTACTTTGAGAATAGCAAAATGGGTCATGGTCCTCATTGAATTTGACATTGAATATACTGAGAGAAAGGCTATCAAAGGACACGTTATCACTGATCAGTTGGCTGAAGCACCCATTCCTGCAGAATATCCTACATTGGCAGAGTTTCTCAACGAATCCATCTTGACAATAGGACCGGCAACAAAAACATGGAAAATGTACTTCAATGGGTCATATACACACAGAGGTTCACGGGTAGGCATCGTGTTTGTTACCGTTCAAGGTAATACTATCCCTAAATCATTCAAAATTACATTTCCTTGTACCAACAACATGGCAGAGTATGAGGCCCTCATCACAGGTCTCCGAATGGCAATCAAATGGAAAATTGAGAAGCTGACAGTGTATGGCAATTCCCAACTAGTCATCTGGCAAGTAAACAATGAGTACAAGACTAAGGATTATAAACTCTTGCCTTATAAAAAGATGGTCGATGACTTTAAAGACTATTTTGATGACATCCACTTTGAACAAATCCCAAGGCTAAACAACAAAGCTGCAAATGCCATGGCAACCATCGGATCCCTAGTCAACATGAAGAAAGATAGCAAGAAGTACGAGTTCCTGATAGAAGAACTCCCTATTCCAGCATATGATGTTCCCCAATCAGAACTAGTGTGCAAAGTAATTGGTCCCTTATCCCCATGGTATGAAGAAACTTATCTATACCTCCATGATAACATCATCCCTCCTAACTTATCTGCCTCACAACGAAAAACTTTCATCTGCCAAGCCTCCCGCTTCACCATTGTAGGAGATACCCTATACAAAAGGAGTCTTGATGGCACACTTTTACGATGTTTAGACTCTAGGGAAGCTGAAGTGGCCTTGTACGAGGTACATGAAGGCATCTGTGTGGCATATTCAAGTGGACCTACTCTCTCTAAGAAGATCCTAAGGACCGGGTACTATTGGCCAACCATGGAATGAGACGCCTACCAGTTTGTAAAAAAGTGTCTGCCATGTCAATAGTATGGAGATCTCATTCACGCACTAGCATAAGAATTGCAACCAATCATGATGTCGTGGCCTTTCTCATAGTGGGGGCTCGGCCTCGTAGGGAAAATCCATCCACCATCATCCAATGACCATAAATTTATCATCACAGCTACCGAATACTTCACTAAGTGGATGGAAGCAATACCACTCACCTTCACCACTAGAACACAGATATCTAAGTTCATCCTCCATTATATCATATGTCGTTATGGTATCCCTCATTCCATCATGACCAAATTGCAGCATAACTTATGACGGCAAATACATATCAATAGTATGGTCCCCCCAACCTATCAGGTAGTGTTGCTGGAATGTGTAAGGCATGTGAACATCATCATCTAGCCAAGGCTCCACTCTAATATATGGTCGCTAAGTAAACCGAATGATGTCATCCAAAACCCATCTCCAATATCAAACCTGCCTGGTGTATGTATACTCTATATCTCGATACAAGAAAACAAATGCCTCAAAATGACGACGATAGTACCCACATCTCAGCTAAGTGATCAGAATATTCTCCCAAATCCATACATGAAGCAAAGTAACTCTGGCTAATAAAGCTGAATCATGATGATAAACAATTGTATGCATCTCATGATAAAGCTGCGTCAACATTGGCGGCCCCCAAGCATACACTATCTCATGTTGAACCATCCCCTCAATGACCTCTTCCCATCCAATTGGAAATCCCCTGCCTCTCCTATCTGGCATCACTATGCCCCTAACCAATGCACATAGGAATAAAGTAAAGTGATCTGCACCTATCACCAGTGTCCCCTCATAGCTCATCTCCCTCCTAGCCGCTGATAAAATAATGTGATCGAGGCCAAATACTCTAACTAAGGCCTTATGTCCCCTCCTCGTGTCATATGTCGCCTGCTGACCATGAATCAGTATCTTGAGGATGCAATAAACATCCTCATTAGTGATGGTGATCTCACTAGTAGGAAGCAAAAATGAACAAGTATCTAGCTGATAACACTCTACAACAGCCGTAATCAGAGCTCTATGAGCTTACAACACTAGCATCGATGTAGCTGTCAAAAGCCCTAACATCGCTAGTCGAGCCCGAGTAGCATCGTCTAAATGATCAAATAACACCATCATAGTTGGCACGCGTCGCTCTCATGAGGACACTATAAATGACCTCGTATCCTGCATCCACAGTTTTCTTGTCAGAACCTACCTATTCTTCCAAAATCCACCCTTTCCTCTACTGTTGAAAGTCAAAACATTTTTTGTGCCACAACAGGTAACTTTTTGCGTCAATCCTAAACTTGGTGCCACTATTCAACCTGCATAGCGCCAACATAGAAGATAGCGCCACTGCGCGGCATCTTTGTGCCATTTCAGAATATAGTGCCAAAACATTGTTTAGCACCATTTAAAAAAATGGCACCACTATTCCAAACAACGCTGACTTAGAAAATAGCACTAATCACCAACAAGGTGCCAATCCTCAGGAGGGCGCCACTAACCAATATAGCGCTAATCTAGAATATAGCACTACCCCCAGTCCAATTTGGTGCTAATGCCCCAAATTTCTACCCTGCACAAAACATTGTGCTAAAACAATGGATGGCACCAAAACAATAAGTATTTGGCACTAATCCACCCTTTTTCTACCCTAGCGGATAGCACCAATTTAGAGGATTGCTCTAATCCACTACCCATTTTGCATGGCGCGACCTTGTGATAGCGCCAAAACCCCAAAATCCCAATTCCTGAAAGCAAAAATGTGATAACATCAAAAAATGACAAAGCTAGGGTTAAGGCCTACCTGGGGTCCCACCTCTGGTGCCTGGCCGTATGCTTGAAAGCGCTCAGAAATGTGTGTATCGTGGGAACATGGGATTGCGGTCCACCATCTCCTCTTCGCTCCTTCTCAATGACTCAATGTGTGCAAATGTGGCACTCTTAGGGCCCACTATTCTAAATATAGTGGGCGATGTCATCCCTCCACGTAATTTTTCACTCCTAGGGTGCAGATCACAACCATTTTGTTTCCCCGTTCTTCCTATCAACCTGTTTTCCTATTCACTATCTAAATTTCACTTCTGTTCCATGCTTTTGAGATATCGCTTGATTTTTTTTATTTTTCACTGACCTCTCAAGGGGGCATCCCTCACTCATTCCATTCCTTCCTGGCAGATGGGGCATATTTTTCTTTGACCTAACGCCACTTCCTTGCTAGGTCCTGACGCTACGTCAAAGAGGGGCAAATTTAGACACCTAAAAATATTTTCATCATCAAATTGACTCCCGACCTCCCTAAACATACATATTTCCTTCCTAAACAATTAATTAAATTTTTATTTAATTAATTATCCCTTCATCACCTAATTTTTCATCATTCTATCTCCAACAATTAGATTAATTTCATTAATTCAATAGTTCAACCTTAGCCAATTAATTAAATAAATATGCAATATTTATTTGGTTAATTTTCCCTTTCTCACTAAACCCAACTAATTAGTTAAATTAGGTTTAACTAATTAATCTAGCCTATTAATTAACCTATCCCTACCCTAGGTAATTAAATAGTCATTATTTAATTGCCTACCCTACCCTATATCATCCTAGGCTTAGGATTGATTAAATAAATCCTTATTTAATCAATTTTAACTTCTCACTAATCCATCTACTAATTTATTCCAACTAGATTAATTAGGTTAACCACCCCGATAAATTTGGTCAAACCCTCATCAACACTTCTCCCCACATCCCATGAATAGAAAAATAATTTCCATGCCACATAAATCAATTTTTAATACACATTTGTCATAATCCTCATTAAATACCTCTTACACCCCTTACAAATGTCATACCTCATTAATATCCACTCTTCCCCAAATGAATTTTAAATTCATTTTACCCTTCCCCATGTGAATTTTTAATTCATAAATAGTCCACTACACTCCACCTCATTTATGAACCCCTCTTCCCAAGATGAATTAAAAATTTATCTTTATTCCTAGCCCTCCATTCTCCAAGATGAAATCTATGCCCTCCACATCATCTTCATCCTCCACCATTGATCTCTCAAATCAATCTCAACCATTGGATCAAAATCTCTCCAAAATGCGTATAAATACAACATCCTCCAAGCCATTTCATCATCTAATTTCTAAGAAAATTTATCATTCCAAATTTCTCTTGAACTAGTGAGTTACATTTAGATTGAGCATTTCACATTTGGATCTATTTATCTAGGGTATATCTAGGAGCTCTTGGGTGTATGCTTTTACCACCCTATTTGGATTGGTGAATCTTAGTGAGGTATAAGGCTTGTTTATGCTTTTATTTTGTGTTTTTCATCTCATCTAGTATTCACTAATCACAATAGTATTGTATAATAAGGCTTAACTATGAGTTAAATTAATTAATATTAATATTCATAACCTATGTACTCTATTTAATATTTAGAAGGCATATGTTCTTTTGAGCAATGTGTATTGAGGATATTGACTCCTTTACATACTATTACTCATAGTAATGATGGGGAAAATTAAAAACCTATAATATATAAATTTGAAGTGTGCTTAACCTATAAGCATATAATGCTAGTTTATTTAACCTAAATTTATTTAATACAAAATATTAAAACCCTTACATGTGTAAAAACTAGCTAGCTAACTAATGTATTTATTATAACCTTGGATTCATCACCCACACTATGTTTTCAAAGGTTACCCCATAGGAATGTTATTTAAGATATCTATACTAGTTTAGTTAACCTAGATTTATTAAATACAAAATATGAAAACCCTTACAAGTGTAAAAACTAGCTAGCTAACTCATGTGATGATTATAACCTTAGATTCATCACCCACACTATGTTTTCAAAGGTTGCCCCATAGGAATGTGGTACCTAGAAGTTAAATGTTCCCAATGCTTATAATTTATTGGACCAATAACATTTTGTTCTACAAATCAATCTCTCACCATCTTTTAGATAGATGTATTTAAGATATCTATGCTAATTTAATTAACCTAAATTTATTTAATATAAAATATTAAAACCCTTACAGGTGTAAAAATTGGCTAGTGAACTAATGTGATGATTATAACCTCAAATTCATCACCCACACTATGTTTTCAATGATTACCCCATAAGAACATGGCTCGCAGAATTTAAATGTTTCCAATATTTATAATTTTTTGGGCCAATAGAATTACATTCTATAAGTCTCTTCTCAGCATCAGCTCTCCTAGAAAACTATGTCAATCATATACTATCATATGTTGTTTCTACTTTTTCCTATAAGGATGGTGACTTTTTGGATCTAGTAGATTAGAATTGTGACAAAGCCTACTTGTTAGGAGGAATAAAATTGTTTCCCATAAAGCGTTGGAGCATTATATTTAATGTTTATGTGTGGGACTAAGTTTTATAATAAATGATTAGTGTGTTGAACTCTAAAATAGGTAGAGTTGGTGTATTGGAATTAATGTTTATGTGTGGGACCAAGTTTTATAATAAATAATCAGAGCATTGACTCTAAAATACATATTGTTTAAACTCTTCAGAATAAAATTTTATCACAAGAATTAGTTACTTGAAGAGTTATATAAACACTACTATTCTATATGCCCTTCAATCTAACAATCTCCTCTCCTTTCAATAGCTTCTTTCAGTACAGTGAAAAGGGATACAAAAAGTTGTATACGTCTCCAATGGTAGAGATATCAGATTTGGCTAACCTAAACAAATCGATGGGTTTAGTTTGTAGGAGGTGAAAATATTTTTCATAACTCCTATTAGCTGATTCATGTCATGTCTTTGTACCTCTTTCTGTTATGATTCTCTATTCTTATATAAAATAATAATAATTCTTTGAAAAATTAAGATATTATTATAATAGTCTATTCAAAACAATGCTTAGCTAATTCAATATTAATTGGTGATTTTTCTTTTCACAGCCAAGATAATCAAGTTAACAATAATAAGGTAGGTATATGATTGTCCTCTTTTCTATATTTTTTTAATGTATCTATTATATCTTTTGGTCTGGCCCCAATATTTTTAATAGACTATTTCTCTGTTTTATTTTTCAAATGTAATAAAAGTGTGAGATCTGTCATTCTCTAAAGAGCTATGATTTTGTATTACATAAGAGTATTTTTTTTCTTAATCTTGTATATTAGGTTACTATTGAGAGACTCGGCTAGCAAGTTAAAAGAAAAAATTGGATATAAGTGATATTTGTGCAGTTAAAAATGGAGGAGTGGAGAATGTCAATTGGCCTCCTCATTATCAGATAAGGAAGATTCTAGACATGTCGAGATCTGTTAGGGATCATCTCAGAATGGCATGAAAACAGAAGACAAAAATGTGTTGACAATGTTGAAAATTAAGATTTATATTTCGTAATAAAGTCACCTTGGTGACTTTCTGTTAATAATTAAAATATTTAATTAGTTTTATGTTAGTTATTGATTCCAATAATTTTCTATAAAGATGTTCTAAATGTTGGAGAAATGACCGCAAATAAAAAACACAACAATGCAGATAATAAAACAATCACACTAATGATAAGATAGACACAAGTTTTTAATGTGGCTCACCTTATAGGCTACGTCCACAAAGAAGTAGGGGAATATCTTTATTAGTCTCTATTTTTCTGTCATACATTATGCCACCGCTCATTCAGTCTTCAGCAGAAGTTTTATGAATTACATAGTTTTTAATGAGTTCACTAGAAGAGAGAATGCAAAAATACAAGGAATCCAATGAGAGAGATTGAAAGGTCAAAGGAATAGAAAGAACAAGATGTTTGTTGGGATTCATATACCCAACAATCTCCCACTTGAAGTCCAATGATTGCTACATTATATCAGACATTTCCCTACTTCGATATTATTGTCACATCTTGACAATGCCAAGAGAAGCTTTATAAAACTCGAACTTCTCCCTTGGTACTACCTTCATCAACGCATCAACCGAATTCAATTTACCTATAATCTTATCATCTCTGATAGTGTTCCTCATGTTGTGTGCATAATTTTTGAGTGATTTTTTAGCCTCCATTTTTTTCTTCAATTCTTCATCCTCAGCTATACCAGTATTCAGATTAAGCTTTTCATCAACAGTTTTTCTGCATGTAGATAGAGACTCTTGTTCATCATTAGAACCAAAACTAGAAATGACATGTTTGGACATTGTATTAGCACTTAGATCCTTTTTGTCTGGCATCTTCTCATCAAATAAACCTTTGTTCTTGGTAGGTTCAAAAACATCTTCCCCACCTAAAGGGACTACCTTCATCTATGCACTTATCTATTTTGCTTTGAGACTATGTAATCAAAAGTATTCATCTTCCTAGGAAATCCTACTAGGAGGCCACTCTCTCTTTCTTTTATCTTGCCATCTATTATTGCAGCACATGGGATTTTCCATGTCTCTTTGTGGAAACATTGACCTAGATTAGCCATATGCAAACATCCTTCCATCCAAAGAAACTGAATTCCCACCATGAGGATCACTTAACCCAGGAAGCCATCTACTAGATTCTTATTTACTAGCCACAACAACATTAGAGATAGAAATTGATTGCTCATAAAATTTATCACCTAGAAACTTCTCAATCATTGAATCATTATTCCCCTAGGATTAGCTCTTGTAACAACCACAATTTGCTCCCAAAATTTAGTTTTGTGCTCATAGAATTTAGAAACTACTTAAGTTATATCACCATCTATGAGTAAGCTACACATCTACTCTTTGACAATCCAATCTAGTAAGCATGACATCATCTATGTCTGAATGAAGGAGAAGTTACCTCTAAAAGTCTCTGATATGGAGTGCATGGATGTTGAATCATAATTAGTCCCAAATCCAAATGTGTGCACAGGGATCCATATATAACATTGTTGTGAGAGTTTCCTTATTGAACTTGGCAACATGGACTAAAAATCTAAGACTTTTCTAGGATTGTATGTGTCATGCCCATGAGAAAGTAGAATGATAAGTTACACACAAGGTTCTGCTCACGATGATCTTCAAGCACTTTAGGTCCCTTTTTCAATCATTCAACAATGTTGGTTCCACCTGTGGACACTAGACCATTCACTGCTTGCAAGGCAAGCTGCCGACCTCCCTCAGACATGTGCTACAGAGGAAAAAAGTACCTAGCAATTGATGAGAAGAAAATTACTGAAAGGTGGTCCATGGGACCAAGATTATGAATCACAAAACCCATAGCATGCTTTAGAAGTGTAAGTTTTGTGCCTATCGTGCTCCCACTCACATCAAGAACAGTTATAAGATCAATTGAGGCATGATCTCTGGGTATGTCAAAAGTCTGAGATGGATTTACAATATACTAATTTCTTTCATTTTGCTCATTATGCAGCTATTTTGCAGTAGATGATGGAGTCTTCAGATGTACAAGCACAGTAAACTTCTCACAAGCTTTAGAGAGCTTACACCTTCTTCCACTATTTTATAGCCAAAAGAAAAAGAAAAGAAAGAGGATGTTGTTTAGTTTCCTGCTACCCCTGAGAAGACTGAACAGAAAGACAATGTTGGACCTGATGATGAGGAGAGCTCTTGCAGCTCTGAAAGGAAAGATGAAGAAGCTAAACCTCAACCTTAGACCTTAAGGAGGTCTACACAAATAAGGAAGCAACCTAAAAGGTTTAGTTTTACATTGCTTGATTCTAGTTGTGCTTATGCTTTGATTACTAACAATGATGAACCTAAAACTATGTCAGAGGCTTTGGATATGAAAGATGCAGGTTCCTGGAAGGAGGCCATGGAGGATGAAATGGCTTCTTTGGAAAAGAATCAAACTTGGGACTTGGTGCCTTTGCCTCCTGGATGGAAACCTATTAGATGCAAATGGGTGTTCAAGAAGAAATTTGGTACATATGGCAATGTTGAGAAATATAAGGCCAAATTGGTTGCGAAGGGGTATTCACAAGTGGAGGGTATAGATTATGGTGAGATCTTCTCTCCTGTTGTAAAGTTGACATCCATTCAATTCCTATTATCTCTTGTAGTAGCTTATGACTTAGAGGTAGAATAGATGGATACGAAGACAACTTTCCTTCATGGTGATTTGGAGGAAGAAATCTACATGTCACAGCCAGAGCATTACATGGTGAAAGGTAACAAAAATTTGGTTTGCAAGTTAAAGAAGTCTTTGTATGGTTTGAAGTAATCTCCTGGGAGGTGGTACTTGAAGTTTGATGCCTTTGTGTTGTCAATTAGATTTGTGAGATTGAAATTGGATCACTGTGTGTATTTATGGTTTGATGGTGATCGTATTCTCATTGTTGCACTGTATGTTGATGATATGTTACTCATTGGGAAGGGTAAGAATATGATTTCTTATTTTGAATTTTAGTTGTCAACATAGTTTTGAAATGAGATATTTAGGGGCAGCCAGGTACATTCTAGGAATGACAATCAGAAGAGATGGAACTAATAGAAAATTTTGGTTAAGCCAGAGTAAGTATGTGAAGACTGTTTTGGATAGGTTCAGCATGGCATATTGTAGACCATTGTGTGTTCATGTTTCTTTGGGGACAAAGTTGTCTGTTGAGGATTGTCCAAAATATCCTAGTGAGGTGGAGGACATGACCAGAGTACCTTATGCTAGTGTTGTTGGTAGTTTGATGTATGCTATGGTTTGCACAAGACCAAACATTGCCCAAGTAGTGGGAGTACTTAGTCGATTTATGGCTAATCCTGGACAGGTTCATTGGGATGCAGTTAAACAAGTGTTTAGATATTTGAGGGGTACTTCTGAGTATTCCATATGCTATCATGGTAATGTTACAGGACCTCTGCATTCTGTTGATATTTGTGGATTTGTGGATTCAGATTGGGTAGGTGACATTAACAACAGGAGATCCACCAGTGCTTATGTGTTTACATTGTTTGGTGGTGCTATTAGTTGGATGAGTAAGCGACAACCTATGGTTGCTTTGTCCATGATCGAAGATGAGTATATGGAAGCCACTCATGCTTGTAAGGAAGCCATTTGGGTTAAGAGATTGTGTTCAGATATTGGTGTTGATGCAAGTCAGATTACGATCAGTTGTGACCGTCAAAGTGCAATTTGCCTTGCGAAGAATCCAACTTTCTATGCCAGAACAAAGCATATTGATGTTTAGTTTCACTTCATGTGAGACATGGTAGAGGATGGGAAGGTAAATTTAGAGAAGGTAGATACTTTAAAGAATGTTGCAGATGCATTGACGAAACCAGTGAGCACAAAGAAGTTCAAATGGTGTTCGGAGTCTATCGGCCTCTCAACCTATAGCAGTTAAATCATGTTATTCTATTGGCTCTTAGAAGGTGTTTGACAAGTGGGAGAATGTTGGAAATTAAAGTGTCTCAACCTTGGTAATTCCTTGCATTATTTATGATTGTATTTATTAATTCATTGCCTATGTTGTAAATTAATTGTAAATTCCATATTGTCATTTTGTGGGATGTGGCACTGTGATGTGTCATCCTACATGGAAGATGACAACTTGTAATTTTGTCCTCACATGAGGAGATAGGCATCCCACTTTGCGGTAGGAGAATTTTACCATGTGTCGGTATCTTAGATGTTGTGTAAGGGAATGTTGACCAAAACGATTATGACAGATTCCTATGACAAAGTTATGACATGTAACAGTCAGAAATAGAAGCTTGTAAGATAGGTGAAGATATGTGTCATGAAGTATCTTTGAAAAAGGCATATTTGGGCACCCCAAGGTGGATTATGACATGTTGTAAGAGAATATGCTATTTATAGCCTGTGTATGACAGATTCTCTTACAACTATAAGTTGTAACTGCTATGACAGATTCTATGACGGTCGTAAGAGAATTTGTCATAGCCCATTTTAGAAACAGGTGACCTCTTTGGGATGGGAGCTATGGACAAGTGTTAGGAACATTCTACAATATTGACCAAGTGTCCTTAGGCATGGGTTTTGGGCCATGAGGCCAAGTTGGACGTCCATCTCAAGATAGAGCCAATTTTACCTTGTATATTCTATATAAATAGGTGCTTGGAGGACGAGATGTAGTATGTGATTGACAGGTACTGTTATGCTATTGAATTGACTCCAAACATGAGTGTTGAAGACCATTGAAGCTTGCATTGCAAGTGTATTGTAAACATATTCAGTTTTGATAATACATTGTGCAGGTTTCTGAGTGTGGGGTTTTTCACCCGATAAGGGTTTTCCCCACGATATATCTTGTATTTCTTCTTCTATCTTCTTTCTGGATCTATGTGTATTGCTACAATATCTCTGTTACATGTTTCATGTTGATGTTCTTGTAAGGATTAATTTGAATTTGCATAGCTCTCCCCTCATTAGATTACTATAGGAAGCAATTTCTGAACACCTAGCTTCCTTTCACCTTTAGGGTTTCCAACACCTCATCTATTCTTCCTCCTACTTCTACAACTACAACCTCTTTCATCCTTCTCCTTGGTGGCATCCTGCTTCTCTAACCCACCTTCTTTTCCTTTTCCTTCTTACCGCAGTCTTCTAGCTACAATATCCCTTGTTGTAGGGACACACCCACAGTTCCATCTCATAGGGATTCTTCCAACCCCAATAGCAACTCACTATCCTTCTTCCCAAAGCTGTAGTTGGGCTCTGATACCATGCTGATGGCACCCGCCCCTTGTAGGCAGCTAAGAAACCCACTAAAATGAGAAAACATGTGGAAAAGGAGGGGTTGTGTTGCTATAAGCAACCTCACACAACCTTTACAGAGGTCTACACACGTGTTTCATGCCAAATAATCAGCTTTGGAGGCATAAAAACAACTATAGAGACACAAACTAAGTTGCTGCAAAAAATAGACTATTGATGTGGGTAGCTGCAGCAATGGCTGTAGGTGACTATTTGCATAAAAGACTTGAAACTTGCGAATGAAAACCTAGACTTTTAGAATAGAAAATTTATATAATATTTCTTATAACCACACACAGGGATAATAGATATGAAAAGAAGATTATATTAACATTAAAGTTCAAGTTCTTACACACTTATATATGCATTTACATAAATATTTGTAGAATAAACTCCCTTTATCATTCCTCTTTCTTTCTTTTTGTCCTCTTGCTATCTGCTATAGGTCTCTTTGACTACTACAGAACATTCATATTCTACTGTCCTCTGATATTCCCTATTGTCCTCTTCTATTCTCTTGTTTTTGTTATTCTGGCCTCTTCTTCCTTTCCTCTTTCCTTTGTTTTTCTGTTGTTGTATTCTTCTTCTCCAAACTAACTAAAATCTTGAAGCTTCTTGCCCAAAAATCTCCAAAAATCCTACCTAAAATTGTTGCAACATTTAAAACCTATCATAAATTCCTCCACTTACCTATTTTGAGTTCAAAAACTCCCACCCGGTTTGCCCTTTTCATTTCTTTCATTGTGTTGCTCATTAAATGAGATCATGAGAGGTAGTTTGTTGGCCCAACTAAAACAAATTTTAAAATTTAAAATTTAAAATTCCTACTACTTCCTTCACGTGGCATTAAGCACAGGGAAAAAATTTAAACAAAAATTTAAAACAAAATGTTGCCCTTGCATCATCAATGGTTGCAGTCACTTGGCAGATACATATAAGATTTTAACATCATCAATGGTTGCATCATCAATGGTTGCATCATCAATTGTTCTGAGAGCACTCTCAAATTGAGGCCCTAGAGTTGTGTCAGTAAGGAGAATGGAAACATTGTTTAGACATGATAATGTTGCTTGGGCAACACAGTGCTTTGTATCATCTAAATCTTTTTCAAGAGATCAGAAATATCATGTTGGTATATAGTTAGTTCTTGATAAGCATAGTACGGTGTTTGGAGAAATTCCTCCTAGTAGACCACCTGATCATGGATTTGATCATGTCATTCAATTGGAGAAGGGATCCAATCCCATCATCACTACACCTTCTCGTCATCCATGACATTTTAAGGAGGAGATTGAAAAGATGATTAAGGAGTTACTTTAGATGGGACACATTCATCCTAGCTCTAGTCCATTTGCATCTTTAGTTGTGTTGGTGAAGAAGAAGGATGGCACAATGAGGATGTGCATTAATTACAGAGCTCTAAATAAGAAGACAATCAAGAATAGATATCCCATTCCTAGGATCAATGAGTTGCTTGATGAGTTACATGGGGCCGTGTATTTCTCCAAGAGTGATATTCAATCAAAGTATCATCAGATATGTGTTTGTGAAGAGGATATCCATAAGACAACATTCATATGCCATTATAGACACTTTGAGTTGTTGGTTATGTCATTTGGTCTAACCAACACACTTGCTACTTTTTAGTCATGCATGAATCACATCTTTCATGGGAAGTTGCGTAAGTTTGTGTTGGTGTTCTTTGATGACATTTTGATATACAGTAAGACTTGGGAAGAACATTTGCAGCACATTAATGAAGTACTGGGTATCATGGAGACTTATTCATTGTTTACGAATGCATCCAAGTGTGAATTTGGTATGACAAAGATTCTCTATCTGGGGCATGTGATTGGAGATGATGGAGTCAGAGTTCATTAGGAGAAGATACATTCAATTTTGGATTGGCCACCACTGCAAAACATTTCAAATTTGAGAGGATTTCATGGGCTATGTTGCTACTACAAAAGATTTGTAAAAGGGTTTTCACAGTTAGCAACACCTCTTATAGATCTCACCAAGAAAGGAGCATTTAGCTGGTCAGATAAGGCTCAAATTGCTTTTGACAAATTTGAGGAGGTGATGAGTTCATGTCCAGTGTTAGCATTGTTGGATTTCACACAACCTTTTGTCTTGGAGTGTAACACATCAAGAATAGAAATTAGTGCAATGTTGATGTAGAATAGACACCCCATTGCTTTTGAGAGTAGAAAGTTGAGGATGCGGAAAGGTTCTATTCCACCTATGATAAGGAGTTTCTCACCATCATGCATGCATTGGCAAAGTTCAAGCAATATTTGGTGGGTAACCGATTTGTGGTCAAGAATGATCCCAATAGTTTGAGGCACTCCTTGTTGTAGACAGATTTGAAAGAGAGGCAACAAAAATGGGTGAGTAAGATTCAGGCATATGATTTTGATATTGAATATGTGAAGGGAAAGAATAATGTTGTTGGCGATGCTCTATCCAAGAGGCCTACTATTTGTTCATTGTTAGAAATTTCAATGGATTAGAAGTCTCATCTTTTGGTTGAGTATTCCAAGAACACATTTTCTTGTGAGATCATGGATGGCAAGATTCAGGATGGTAGGTATGAGTTGATTGATGATGTGATTTACTACAAGGATAGGATCTACTTGGTTCCTAAATCAAAGTTCAAGGAGAAAATTCTGAGAGCTACTCATGACAATCCACTTATAGGACATTTAGGTTTCTTCAAAACCTACAACAAGGTGAGAGAGAGATTCTCATGGAAGGGTCTCAAGGATAATGTCATGCAACATGTCAAAGAATTTTTGGTTTGCTAGCAGAACAATCTCAAGCATACCTCTCCCGCAAGACTCCTTCAACCATTTTCCATTCCAGAGCAAAGGTGGGAAGGTATTTCAATGAATTTCATCATGGGTCCTCTAAAGGTCCAAGATAAGGATTGCATACTTGTTGTGGTTAATAGATTAACTTATTATGCACATTTCTTTGCAATTCCATCAGAGTATTCAGCACTCCAAGTTGCAGATTTGTTTTTTAGAGAAGTGTTCAAACTACATGGACTATCGAACACCATTTTTAGTGATAGGGACAATAGGTTCCTCAACATATTTTGGCAAGGGTTGTTTTGAATGACAAGGAAAAAGTTGGAAATAAGCATGAGCTATCACCCTTAGACAGATGGACAGACTAAGATTGTGAACAAATGGGTTGAGGGATATCTTCGCAACTATGTTGTAGGGCAACAACATGCTTGGACCAAGTGGTTGCACTTGGGTGAGTATTGTTACAATACCACCTATCACATGTCAATCGGCATGTCACCTTTTAGGGCCTTGTATAGCTATGATGTTCCATCACTATTAGATTTGGCCTTGGAAAATTGTAGAGTTCCTAGAGCAGAGGATTTGATGCAGGACAATTAGGACATCCTTAAGGTACTTAAGGATAATATGTAGTAGGCTCAGAATCAACATAATATGTATGTAGATAATAATAGGATCGAGAGGACTTTTGAGGTTGGCAACTTGGTCTTCTTCCATATTCAACCATACAAACAATTGACATTGAAGAAGAGTGGTGCCAAGAAGTTGAAGCCAATATTCTATGGTCCCTACAAAATTTTGAGGAGAGTTGGTGAAGTGGCATATGAGCTTGAATTGCCACTAGAGAGAAAGATTCACAATGTCTTTCATGTGTCATGCCTCAAGAAGGCATTGAGACAAAGGATTATTTCTTCGCCAAATCTTCCATCTCTTGATGAAGAGGGCACTTTGGTGTTGGTTCCTGATAGCATATTATAGACAAAGTAGCGACATCTGAGGAATAGGGTGATTAGAGAATATTTGGTGAAATGGAAAGACTTGTCTTTAGAAGATGTGACATGGGAAGGAGAATAGATTTTGCAGCATTAATATTTGATATTGCTTGAGGGAAAAAAATCTCAGGAAAGGAGGACTATCATGTCTCCATTTCCAGAGTGATCACCCAACTAAGAATGGAGTTAGCCTATCCTCATTCCTGTAGGCTAGTTCATCAACTCAAGGGAATATTTTGGTGAAGGTGGCAGATGAATTAATGCACTTTCCATTAATTATTTTTTGGATTGAGAATCAAGCACTAATATTAATAAAAAAGAATACCAGATTTACATCAAAGGGTTGGAGATGCCATACCAAAAAGCTACTTACACCAATCCAAAAACTACTTTCTTCCTAGTATATACAAAGTTTTAGACTTAGAAACTAAGAAAAATAATAGAAAGGATGTGATGAAGGGGGTAAATCATAAAACACACAACAACATAAATTGCACCTAGAAAATAGAACTTTCTTTATTGATTTAGACAACTTATTACATTAGAGAAGCTCACATACAATAAGAGGAATCAACCCTCCACAGGCTGCAACACATTGCAGCTTCCTATCACAAGACTTTAGAATCACCTGTCTTCTGTAACCCCAAATCAGTTAGGGTTTCTATTTTCCCACCTATTCTTGACTCTACACTTTCCCCCTTAACTCTACTATTGTGCAGGGTTCCCAAAATAGTCATAAATAGCACCTTTTGGCAGCCTCCAGCTAATTTTTGAAATTTGTAATTCCCTCCAAAAGTAGGTCAACTTCTGAGAAGCATAAATTTTAATCTAGGTGTCTGATTAATGAATCGTTTTAAGCGCTGAAAAGATCGCGATGTGAACTATCATGTCGGACATTTGTAAATAGATTTCTGTCAACTTTTTGGGATGTTATGGGATGTTTTAGTGCCTCATATCTTGTTTCAGAAATGTTTAGGGTCTTTTCAGAAAACAAAAACTTTAATATCTTTCAACTCACAAATCATCTTTGCTTGATTCCTTTGCCAAAGGTCTTATATTTCTGTTATGAAGCTTTCTATAAGTTTTCGCTTTAATCTTTGCCCAAATGAAAAATTTCCTAAAATGGCAAGTAAACTTTCCAAAACTAGCAGTTTTGGAAAAACTAAAAGTCCTACATCTTTATTCAAGAGATTATGGAACCAGAAATACTAATCATGGAAAGAAATGAAAACAACTGTAATGATTTTGAAGCAACATCTTTTTGGGTGATGCAAGATTGCCCTTACACCACTAGATGCCCCTACATTAGACACCCAAGGTAATTTGAGAAGTGACCTTGTCACGTCTTAGGTGTTTATTTGAGGAAAAATCAAAATGGTCAACCTCTGCCTTCGACAGCCAAGAAGAATCTTCAACAAGCCTTGCTTTCCATTTTACCATATATTCTTCATATTGCCTATTCCGAGTACTTATTCCCACACGTCTATCCAAGATCTCTTCTATCTCCTCCGTTGAAGTAGATGCTGGAATACTCTATTCTTCTATTGGTCCATCCTCTATTTCACCTTCATGATATTCTGATAAATCAGTAATGTTGAAAATAGGGGAAATATTGATCCCACGTGGCAGCTCTACCTCATATGCATTTTTTAAATCATGCTTCTTCAAGATTCTGCATCGTCCAAATTTCTTCATTTTCAACTTATTATAAGTTCCAATTGGGAACCTTTGTTTTCTCAAGTGAACCATGACTTCATCTCCTACTTGGAACTCCTTATATCTCATCTTCTTATCTGCCTTAGCCTTGTACTAAATATTCATCTTATTAATGTGCTTTCTCACCTCTTCATTTAAATTCTTCAGATGTTCTACAAAGTCTTTGGCTTCGGCACTTGTCTTTTCTACTTTGTCTAGCTTCCTTAACTCTGAAGCATTTCTTAAGCTATTGCCATATACAATTTGGAATGGTGATTTACCAGTACTCCTATTGACAGAATTGTTGTAAGCAAATTCTTTCTGTGGTAAAATCAAATCCCATCCCTTGGGCTTATCTCCTACTAAGAATAGTAGTAGATTACCCAAACTGCTATTCACCAGTTCTGTCTGTCTAATAGTCTATGGATGGTGTGCATAACTGAACTTCAAATCTATCTTCAACTTCTTCTATAATGTCCTCCAGAAATAACCAACAAACTTGGTATCTTAATCTAAAACTATGCTCTTTGGTAGACCATGTAATCTCACCAACTCCCTGAAAAATAACTCTACAATATGAACAACATCATTAGTCTTCCTGCAAGGAATAAAATGTGCCATCTTTGAGAATCTATCCACCACCACAAAAATATAATCATATCGTCTCAGTGTCCTTGGTAAACTGAGAACAAAATCCATACTAATATCATCCCATGGCTTCTCTAGTATAGGTAGTGGCTGATATAGACCTGTATGCTGACTTGCTCCTTTTGCCATCTGACATACTCTGCAATTCTACACAAATTTGCTCACATCCTGCTGCAACTGTGGCCAATAATAATTTTCACTGACAATAGTAATGGTCTTATCTCGACCAAAGTGTCCATCCAATCCTCCACTATACTTCTCCTTAATCAAGTTCTCTCTCATGGAAATCCTTGGAATGTACAACTGGCTTTCTCTAAACAACATGCCATCTTGGATTATGAAATCCAACCATTTTGTCCTGTCCAAAGTAACAAGATCCAAACAAGCTTTCTAGGCCTCTACAAAATCTGGATCTTTAGGATACAAACTTTTGAGCTCATCAAATCTAACAACCTCTATCTTCATTTTTGTCAATAAATTTTGCCTTCTGCTCAAGGCATCTGCAACTCTGTTGGACTTCCCACTCCTGTGCTTCAAAACAAAAGTATAACTCTACAAAAAATCAACCCATTTTAAGTGCCTCTGGTTCAACTTTCCTTGACTATTAAGATACTGCAAAGCCTGATGATTAGTATATAAAAAACACTCCTTTGGCAACAAATAATGTCTCCATTTCCTCAAAGCCTAAAATATTGCATAAAATTCTTGAACAATAACATAATATTTTTTCTTGCCATCATTAAGCTTCTCACTAAAATAGACAATGGGATTACCTTCTTGGCTCAAAACAACTCCTATAGCACTGCCACTAGGATCCCAATCTACCTAAAATACCTTATTGAAATCTAGAAGTGCCAAAATAGGTTGCTTTGTGAATTTTTCCTTCAATGTATCAAATATTTTGTTTTCTCCTTTAGTCCATCTAAACTCTTTTCTATCCCCTCTCATTGTCTCAGTTAGGGTTGCACAAATGCTACTAAATTTTTGATAAACTTTCTATAAAAACTTGCCAAACCATGAAAAGATCTTACCTCAGAAGCACTCCTTGGCATAGGTCATTCAATGATAGACCTCACCTACTTTGGGTCCATCTTAAGACCTTCCTCTGAGACAACAAATCCTAGGTATACCAACTCCTTTGCAAAACTACATTTCTTCAGATTAATTAGCAACTTTTCCTCGCTCAGCTTCTCTAAAAATCTTCTGATATGCATCATATGCTCATCCCAAGTCTTACTGAAAATCAAAATATCATCCAAATAAGCAATAACAAAACTTCCCAAAAATTCTTTCAGTACCTTGTTCGTGAGTCATATGAATGTGCTCGGTGCATTGGTTAGCCCAAATGGCATGACTAACCACTCATACAAACCCTCCTTTGTCTTGAAGGTTGTCTTCCATTTATCTCCTTCTCTGATTCAGATTTGGGGATAGCCACTCTTCAGATCAATCTTCGTGAAGTACTTGGCTCCACTCAAACAATCAATTATGTCATCCATTCTAGGTAATGAAAATTTGTACTTGATCATGATCTTATTGATGGCCCAAGAATCTGTACACATTATCCATTCTCCATCTTTCTTTGGTGCTAGTACTGTAGGTACCGCACATGGACTTAGGCTTTTTCTTATCAGTCCCCTCCTTAATAGCTCTTGAACTTGTCTATTGAGCTCTTCACTTTCTACAGGAGTCATTATGTGGGCTGCCTTATTCAGCAAACTAACTCTTGGTATCAAATCCATTTGGTGAATTATCTTCCTCACCGGTGGTAAACCTTCTGGTACATTATCAGAGATAATGTCTTGAAATTCTCCCTACATATCTGAAACTTCTGCTAGAACATCTTCACATTTCTCTTAACTAATCTTAGGAATCAATGCAAAGCATTGACGCTCATGCCTCATACCCTCCAAAAAATTTCTACCATCTACCAAGAAAATTTTGGCAGTACTACATACCTTTTCTTCCACCTCCTTCAAGGGCTTCAACTTATGACGAACTCCATCCTTTGTTAGGGAGTATGTGTTTGCACAGCCATCATGGACAACGCTCCTATCATACTGCCACAACCTCCCCGATAGCATATGACATGCATCGATCAGTATGATGTCACACAACACCTCATCATGGTAGTCACCAATCTTGAACTTCACTAAACACTACTCATTGACCAAAGCTCTATGGTCCTTCTACAACCATGCAATCCGATATGGAAGCAAATGCTTTCTTCTTGTCAACTTCAACTTGTCAACCATCTCCTCTGAAACAAGATTATTAGTGCTTCCACTATCAATAATAATATCACAACACTTACCTTCACATTTGTTCCTTGTGCGGAATAAACTCTTCCTCTGATTGGGTTCTTTCTCCTCATTCAACAAAGTTCTTCTGACAACTAGGGTTTCTCCCCTTTCAGCATCTTCACAGCACTTAAATTGTGCATCTTCATCAACATGTGCAACTCGTGCATTACCTTCAGGTCTTCTATTTGTCCTTCCTTGATGTTGTGAACACTCGTATGGTTGATGCCTTCTTCTCCACATTGGAAACAAGTTCCTCTAAAACCTCCTCTTCTGCGTCCTTGCCCAGGTCTATCTCTTCCTCTTCCTCTTTTCTCACCATTGTTCTTGTTACGAGGGTGATAGGCATTATCCCCTCTCTGATTTCGACTGGTGCTAGCTTCTTCACTTTTCTTTTGATCTCCATTATGGCCTCCATAGGGTCTTCCACCAGTCCTTCCACCTTGACCTCTTCCCCTTTACTTTCTATTGAATCTTTTATTCAGCTTCTCTTCCATCTTCAGGGAAAACTGGTACGCATCTTCTATGGTGGTCATTCTGACCAGCCTTAGCTCCTCTTGAATATGTAGCCTCAACCCATTAATGTAACGGGCTACCTTCTCCTTGTTGGCCTCTGCATGGCCTGTCCTAATAGTAATCTTATAAAACTCTTTTGTATACTCCTTAACAAACTTGTTACCTTGCTTTAGTCCTTGCAGCTTGATCAGTAACTCCATCTCATAGACCACAGGAATGAACTACTTCTTCAATTTCTCCACCATCCAATCCCATCTGGTGATCTTTCCTTTTCCTCTTCTATTCCTCTCTAATTGGACATTCTTCCACCAAATACTGGTGTGACCCTTCAACTTTATTTTTGCAAACTTGAACCGATCTGTGTCACAACCCAATTTTATAATGTTATGAGTTCTGAATTTGATGCATAATTAATTGTATGTATTTTAATTTTCAAATGTTCAAAACACATATAAAAATTATTAAAATATATTGTCTCATTTAAAATAAAATAATAAACAATTCTAAATAAATAAATGAAGGGACACTTCTAGAAAGAGGAGTAAATGAGGTTCACCCCCCCTCATTCTCAAGTCAATATTCAAAGATCACATTTAATAAATAAATGGGAATTTTTCTCCTTGAATTTATTGAGGCAATGTAGTTTTCCACATGAATTAATGACAAAGGAGAAAATTGAAAGAAAACAATTAGAGATAAATGAGTCATTTTCCACAAAATTGAATAGCAATTTGGAAAATGAAAAAGAGCATTTATTAGGAAGACTTGACTCAAAGACTTGATTTTACCTCCATAAGGGTTGAAACTTTCTATAAATAGCCACTGAAAGGTGAGGGAGACACACACACGGAGAGAGTTGTCAACAGGATGGCTGGAGCATTTTGTAAGATCCGTTCTCCCCTTCTCTTTTTGAAGTTTTGCCAAAAAGGTTTATTGTTTTTTATAATTTCATGAATTTTTAGTTTGAATTTTTGTATTTGGAAATTTGGTTGGTGGCATAAATTAACCTACCTAGATTTATGTAAAAGAGATTGTATTCCCTTACAATTACATATGTTTAAGAATTGTCTAAAGCTGCTCAAATTTCCTGTCATATATAGTGTAGGGAATCATGTTTATACATTTTGGGCTCTCTGAAATGAATCTAGACCTTATACAATAGTTCACATGCCCATTTACTAACATGTACTATTAAAATTTCTGTCTCAGATGCAGATTGTGTCTTCACTTCAATTTTTATGCAATTCATTATTACATACAATTTGCTATTGTTACCAATAGTCTGATAGACTTAGTTTTAGTAATATGGGTTTTTATCAAATTCAAAGAGAAGGCTTTCATTTTTTTTTTATTTCTATATTATCCTTCTCTATTTCTAGTTTTTCTTCCCTTGCATGCTTGTCACTTCTTTTTCTTGCCATCTTCCCCATGGCCGAGACAATAGCTCTATTTTCTTTGGAAATCAAAGCAGGCATGGTTGTTTCTATCAGTGTATTCCTTAATCCTCCTATGGGTGCAAGCGCTAGTAGTATAAATGAGGCACACAAACTGTTTGACATCTCTTTGAGGCATTATGTCAAACAGTTGACGTGCTTGTTCCATACTTCCACATCTTTGCATACATGTCTACAGGGGTAGTCACAACTACAACATTTGACAAAATTCCTCCTTCCATTATGGATGTTCATACCCTGTCCCAAAACTCCCATTCTCACACAGGCTGCGTGGATGCTCGTAAAGGTTGCGGTCTGGTTTTACACTTGCCAATTGCTTTTGCTTGAAAGTTTCTTGTGCCTTTTCAACAAATCCTGCAATAATTGTATTCTATTAGATGATCTCTCCTTGAGGCATTCTGTCAAATAGTTTGCATGCCTTTCATGTGCTCCCTCATTTTGTATATTTGTCTACCAGAGTATTTCCAACTATAATATATAAGAAAATTCCCCTTTTTTATTCTGCTTTGGTGGATGTCCATACCTTGTTTGAAAGCTCATTTTGGCATACACAAGGGGAATGCTGGCAAAGGTTGTGGAATTTGACTTTACAACTACAAGGCACATTCAATTGGAGGTTTCTAAAGTCTTTTCAACAAATCCATTTTGTGCATATCCTGCAATCACGACATTTCATGAGATCACATTCTTAAAGCATTTTGTCAAATAGTTCACATGTAATGTCTATACTTTCACATTTTGCATGCATGACAATTACAACAACTAACAAAAATTTCCCTTCTGTTCTGATGGATGTCTATGACCCCATCCAAATTGTCAATTTGTTCACGGGCAGAGAGAAGGCTGGCAAACGTTGAGGAATTGGGGTTTTACACCTGTCAGTGGGAAAGCTGAGACAGTGCATATTATTATAGTGTAAGCCTATTTTTCAGGTTAATTCATTTTGCATCATCAATAATCTCCACTAGGACATTGCCCCTATTTAAAATGATGGGAAATGTTCACATCTCATAGTAATGTCTGTGGTAACAATCTTGGAGATAACATTTTTTAACAGTGTGGTAATCTGCACATACTCGAAGGTTTTTAACAACTGTAATAGTCGTGTATAGGGTATATTCAACAAACCAAATACAATTTCAAACTTTTCTGTATGGTGGCAGAGAAACAATTCCTTTTCCTAGTCTTCTACAACATTAAGTAAATGTCTTGAATCTAGAAAATACCTTGCTGCCTTCACCTTCTAAGATGTTCTCCATTTTTACATAGACCTCCTTTGTCTATGGATGTGATCTCTCTACCACATAAAGAAGTAGCATCGCGGTAATAAAACTTTATGCCTGTATTTATATGTGATCTATAGGCCTCGAGAAAACACACCCATATGACCACCACATGTTTAATTGTGTTTCATTGATAAAGTTTAGGAAGTCCTCAAGATAGTTAGCAGAGGCAAGAAGGTCAAACATGCACACAAGTCTTGGGATGGTTTAATAAATAGATGCCATTACTTATCAAAATACAAATTTGTAGTCTAAACATGTATAGTTTTATTAATATATATATGATTAATTATGTAATATTAAAACATTAAGTCTTAATGTTTATAAATGGACTTAAATAATAAATACCCTCGTATTTCTATCAGCATACCCCTCGAACAACTTAGAAGTGAAGATTCATTCTTATCAAATTGAAAGGAGTTATAGAATGTTTCTAAAACTCTTAGTAACATAAGATTTTTCATGTAGCATCATAGGTAGAATTTGGATAAGTCTTTCTCTTACATATTAATAACAATAATAGGGTATAGTGTGTAATATTGTATGTGATAGCATGTGGATGTTAAAACAAGATAAATGGGTAATGCTCAAGCAATAGTGAGTTTGAATATTTAATGATGATTTAACATATAGTAAATTATGTAATTAAATATTACTGATAATGAGGCAAATATAATAGTATACATAAGGGTGTTATAGTATATGACTAGGAAGGAATAAGAAGATGAAAGATAAGTAGAATTGAATAAAAAGAATTGTTAAAAATATGGAATATATATGTAAGAGAATAAGTGGATAGGATGATGTGAAAAATATGTAAATGAGGAAATCCTAAAATGGTGTTAGAATAGATTGTTATGTATTTGATTGATCAAGTATCCCTCAAAGCCTCATGCTTTTTGAATTGATTAAAGAAAAGTATTATTATGAATGCATAGATCATTAATATATCCGGGGTGGATCATTCAAGTAGTATAGTTGTCTTGTGAGTTATAAGTAGTTCTATAGTAAAATGATATTTCCAATAATGATGTTAGAATATAAATTACTTAATGATTGGTGAAAGTTTATTATCAATGAAAGTTAGTTAGTTTTGTTAAAGCATAAACCCATTTAGGGAGTTTCAAGTAAACCTCTTGTTGGGATAACTGTCTTAATTTACAAATTTTATTAAGTCCTCACTGGTTCCAATTAAAATTAAGTAATGATCATGCAAGAAGTTGTATTAATTATTCACTTGTATGATAGAATGAGATTTCCTAGTTTCTCTTAAGGCCAAACTTTTATATGCATTATATCTTTTCTAGTTTATTTTATGTACAATTATGAATTGATGACATCAACTTAGTATCATTCTAGTCCTATTCATTTTTCGTATAAATGAAATAGTCAAGCATCTTTATTGTACCTTACCTGCATTATGTTTTGGGGAAATATCTTTCCTTTTTGGCAATTTATTTATTATTGTTTATGCAAGATTTTTCTTTTCAACTTAGCTAGGTAAACTCTTAATCAACGTCCAAAAACTCAAACAAATTGCAGTGTTTAGTTTTTATGGTACCTCTGTGTCATGTTTACGGGTAATGTTGTCACGTTGAACCAAGTACCTCGCGCCTAACACAACTGCAATAACGACGTCTAGGCATCATCCCTCTAAATCATCGGGGAGTAATAAGGATCATGTTGAAGTTAAATCTGAAAGAAGGGAAAATCTCCTCGGATATCTTATTAAGAAGATTAACTAAAAATGAAGGATGAGTCTATTGAAATAGTTGTATAGTGATTACTATGTGAATTTCAGCTAGAATGCTCATTTAGAAAACCTTTCAAAACAATCAATAGAAAATAGGCTTCTTAAAACACACGTCTAACTTGTAAAATGTTAGATAGTGCAACTAGTCTAAATCATAAAACCCTATCTACCGTGTGCTCTCACCTTGTCTTCGTGAATCTTGGTGATCAAGAGGCACTAAAGAATCAAGAATGGACTTAGTCACGAAATTATCTAATTTGGCTTCAGGAAGTAAACTAGTTTTAATGGGCAAACACCTGATAGGGATTCCTCCACACTAGGACTAACTAACAAACACCTTTTCTTTTGTGTTTGTGGTAGTGAACTAATTTCTACCCCTATTTCACCGAGTGGGTGGTAGTTGGTGAAGAACTATCTGGGGCAGAGAATAACCCTAGAAAGGGTTGGATACCCACTCACAGTTACATCAAACATAGTGCAAAATAGAACTACATATTCATAATCCCCACCTTAGTCACATCTGAAGGAGGGGGCCTTGATCCAGTGGATACAGGGTATGTAGATAGTCTAGACAGTGAAAGATGCCCCCAGTACTCAAGTCCCCTAGATGTAGGGTATTCTTTTATATTTTCTGTGTAGTGATTTCGAAGTCATGTTAACAAAAGATTGTCTAGTTATTTTTGTGTAGATGATAAGGATATAGTCTATGTGGAGAAGGCAAGTTGTCAGAAGTGAATGCAGGACATAACGAAGAACTTAAGGTATGTGTGATCCATTGTTCTTATAGGTTATCTTGCATAATGTGCCTTCTCTTGTAATGTACTCTCTCGTCACTAGATTTAAAATTGGTGATCTTTAAAGAACTTGATGATTCTAGGAAACTAAATTCAAGTTTCATCGCATTTCTATATCATGCATTAAGCACTTCTTAGAAAAATTTCACATTTCCTACATCTTCCAGATCAAAATTTTTATTCATCAGTATTTTTAAATTTAGAGTTTAGTGTTATTTGATTAAGGATGAATTGGGTCCTTACAATCTAGGTCCTCCACATCTTCATACTAAAAATACTCCTCCATGTCATTGATCCAATCAATAATCTATTTTGGATTCAAATCTCCAGAATATGTAAAAACTTCGATCTTGGGTCTCTTTCTGATCTTTGAAATGGCCCTCAACAACCTAATTTCTGTAGGATTTCCTACAACTTCTTGTTCTTGCTCAGATAGCTCTTCTTTAGCTTCATCTTTGCTTTCTTCTTTTGTTCTCGGCTCAAACCCTCTTCATAGCTCCTCTTGTAATGCATCGATTTGCATTTGCAGGGCTCTAAAACCCTCTTCCATCAAAGCATTCCTCCCAATATGATTTCTTAGTCAAGGCATCTTGATCTCCACAACAAACCCACAACCTTAGGTCCTGGTGCAAACTGCCTCATGGTTGGTGATCTGTCTACACACTCAGGAACCCTTGCTCTGATACCACTTGATGAAGGGGGTAAATCATAAAACACACAACAACATAAATTGTACATAGGAAAAAGAACTTTCTTTATTGATTTAGACAACTTATTACATTACAGAAGCTCAAATACAATCAAAGGAATCAACCCTTCACAGGCTGTAACACATTCCAACTTCCTATCACAAAACTCTGGAATCATCTACCTTCAGTAACCCCAAATTAGCTAGGGTTTCTATTTTCCCAGCTATACTTGAGTCTATACTTTCCCCCTTAACTCTACGACTACCCAGGGTTCCCAAAATAGTCATAAATAGCACTTTTTGGTACCCTCTAGCTAAATTTTAAAATTTGTAACTCCCTCCAAAAGTAGGTCAACTTCCAGGAACCATAACTTTTGATCCGGGTGTCCGATTGATGAACTATTTTAAGCACCAAAAAGCTCACGATGTGAACTATCACGTCAAAAATCTATAAATGGATTTTTGTCAAATTTTTGGGATGTTATGGAACATTTTAGTGCCTCATATCTCATTTCAAAAATTTTTAGGGGCTTTTTAGAAAACAAAAACTTTAATATCTTTTAGCTCACAAATGATCTTTGCCTAATTCCTTCGCCAAAGGTCTTATATTTTTGTTATGAAGCTTTTTGTAAGTTTTTGCTTCAATCTGTGTATAAATGCAAACTTTCCTAAAATGGTAGGTAAACTTTCCAAAACTGGTAGCTTGGTATTTTAGCAATTTTGGAAAAACTGAAAGTCCTACATCTTTATTCAGGAGATTATGGAACTAGAAATACTAATTATGGAAAGAAATGAAAACAACTGTAATAATTTTGAAGAAACATATTTTTGGGTGATGCAAGAAGTCCCTTACACCACTAGATGCTCCTGCATCAGGATGACATATCATTATCTAATAAGATTCCTACTTAGAATTATACTGCCTTGAACTAGTTTTAATTTCCATGTTCTAAGATCCTTGATCCTCCATCGCTAGCAACAAAGGCATTAGGCAACTAGTCTGCATCAATTATCATATCAATTGGATCCATATATAATTATCTTTCTAGCCTATATTTATCTATCACCTGTGAATCTTCTACTACTTCCATGTACTGGTAATACCATCCTTGACTGTCATCTAATTTAGTGCCATGCCTTGAATCTTCCTTTTCAACTCTTTTGAATTCCTATCTTGGATCATCATACCATTCTCCCTCTTTGTCCTAAATGTGTAGCCTATTGTCACTGTGTTCAAAGGAGTCTGTAGGAGTCAAGGACAACACTGAGAGGGGGGGTGAATTAGTGTTGTATGAATTTTAACTTTTTGCAAACTTTATCTTACAAGACAAATATAGAGGAGGACATTAATGATTTGTTGAGTTTATATGCACACGACTTATTATAACAGATATAAACAAAACATGATCAAACCATTAATATGCACACACAGAAGAAAACAATGAGAAGCATGACACAAGCTTTTTGTCAAGTGGAAAACCCTCAGGGGTAGAAAAACCACTCATGAAGTGCCTCACTGGCTTAACCTTAAAAACTTCTTACAAAGCCTCACTGGCTGAATATTTTGTCTCACTAACAAATACAGAGGTCTTCACTGACCACAAGCCTCACTGGCATACTGTGCCTCACTAGCAAACCATCACCAATAGAAGTAATAAACAAATCAGAGGGATACTTTGTTTCCATTCAAAACAAAAACATTTCTTCTCTCACATATGTCTGTCAATTGGCCATTCTATTCAAAAACAATCCTACATCCGGATATACTCAACAACACTGCATATAACACTGTATATATTGTATGTTTCATCTCTGTCTATTTATAAAGTTGCATCAATGCACCTGGAAAATTATTGTAAAATAAAAAAGACTTTTTGATGTTCCTCTTCTCTTCAATGCCTTGGAATATTTCATATTCCTTCAAAACTTTCTCTTGCATCTGATCACACAATATCTGCAATAAAATCATAAACAATAGGACTCTTGGAATTTCACTTCTCTCTACAAGAATATCTTCTTCATATTTTTGAAACCTTCAATCTGTTCATTTTCCTTCAATCTTTTCAATGCTGCTTCATATTCCTGCAAAAACACATTCTCTGATTGCAAACAAAAAAAATCTTCAATATGACATTTCCTCCCTGATTCATATTTTCTTTCTTACAAAATAGAATCTTTTATTTTCCTACAAGACAAATCTTCTCCATGAAAACCTTTCATATTCTATGATCAAACTTTGATATTCTTCTGTGTGCAATGACTCTTCAATTTGCATAAATAATTCCTTCAAAAAATCTATGTCAAACCACTTTTCAAAAATATGTTCCACCTATTCAATTTCACCTTCTGCATAAAAATCTCCATCAAAAACATAATCTTCTCACAAAAAAAACTTCACTAAATTCTTCAATTGTATGGGAGAGAAACTAGAATGGATTTTCCTAAAAAAATTGCTTTTAAAAAGCATCAACCAATTCCTTGAAAAATTCCTTGAAATACTCCTATATTTTCCAAATTGAATCTCATGCCTTTTTTAAAAAAGCAAATAAAATAGAAATTAAAAATTTTCTAAATTTTGAATACAAAGCCTTTTAAGGCTAAACCCACATAACTTTATAAAATCCATAGAAATTTAAGCCCACTTATATTTTTTCAAACTTTATAAAAAAAACTTTTTAGAAGCCTTTTACTAAATGCATTTTATGCTTTATAAAAATAAAGCTTTCCATAGATGGGCTCCCTGCTTTTTAATAAAACATATTTAATACAAACTTTCTCCCATAAAATTTGATGCTTTTTTCTATATATTAAACTCCCCATTCGGTGTATATCATAAAGAATTCTTTTATCTTATGTTATTTTCCTTCATAGAAATCGGGTTCATGCACTTTTCTTTTTCTTTGAAACTAAACACATAAGACATAAATAATATGCTCCATATTCGACGGATTTATATATAGTATAAGCTCCTTCATACCTTTCATGGTAAAAACTATTCGTGCTTCCCAAATATGACTTTTCATTGGTTTTTTTTTTGAAGTCATAAATAATATTCTATGTTCCAACATGTAAATAAAGTCTCATAACTTATGTCAAATATCTAGCTCCAACCTTAGGCATTTAATGCCAAATAAAAATAAAACAAGACCTCAACTCAGCACTAATCCACTTATTCTCTCATGGCATGATCATCAAGGCTGACTGAGAACATTGCAAATCCCATTTCCTTCCAACTGTGATAAATGAAGAATAACCATTGTCATAAACACCATGCATGTATATGTTCATAAACTTACTACTTAACACTCTTGAAGCACTTGTTCTAACACATGTCTCAACATGACTCAACATGAGGATTAACACATCATAGCAACAACAAGCATAACCTTTGACAAGTTTGAAGAAGTGGAGAATGCCCGTGGCATTGATGCAATGAGATCATGGATCACAAATTATATGTCCACTAATCCGGATGCAGATGAAAAGGAAGTAATTAAGCAGGCGCTTAATTCTATGACTGGCATAGCCAGATTAGTTTGGGATAAGCTGGATAATGAGTTTAGAGAAACTTTGCTAGATAGTGGTACAGATCAAGTCTGTGCGCAGCTGGCAAGAATGTTCGTAGGAAAGAGAGATGTGTTTGAACAACTTTCCTACAGGAAATTCATAAAAGGAAAATGCAAAGATTTAAGAGATTTCAAGCCATACTGTAAAAAACAGTATGAACATTTCTATTTCTCGGGACAAGAACAGAACCATGAATTCATGTACACCACTTTTTTGAAAAGCTTCGGTGAAACAATTGGTAATTATTATCATAAGAAAGTTTTAGAAAATTTGGTTAGAGATAAGATATATCAATGAGTACATCTGCAAAGCATCCAACTTGACTCATGATCTCATGTAGCATTAGACATATCAACTTATGAAGATGACATATCAACCTACACTTTGCATCTTGTTTGTGCAACATGAAGACATTGAAAAACATGAACCTCAATCATCAACAATTGATATGATCAAACTAGTCCTGATCAAGTACAAAACAAAGTGAACCCTCCAACATAAATACCTAATCTGTATTGCTTCTTGCATTACTGAAGCATGTGAACCAAGATCAAGAAATCATCTCTATTTGTGGCAAACATAAACCAAACGATCAACCATCTCCTGAACAATGAAGCATATGAAGCAATAACAAATGAACTGACAAGTAGCTTGATCAACAACCCACCATTACTGACACTGCATCCTGAAGTATGACATCTTGTCATATGAAGAACAAACACCTTTTTGACATCAATGACAACCTAACAACATCAGAGTCCAGCCTGGGTATGGCCCCAATTTTAGGCAAAATTCTCAACTGGTCTATGTTTAGATTGTAATTCTCCCCTAACATCTCCAGGTGTTTATGGAGCTCACTTTCACCTTTCTCTAAATCTCCTAGCTTACTATAAAGGATTTGGCAATCTGTATATGAGTTGAAGAACTTTTCAACAAATTTCTTGGGCCTCTTTGCACAAAAGTTTGTTTCTTTGATGTCCTCCTTGTAGCACATTGTAACTACTTCAACCATTTATTTGAACCTGCTAAGAGAAATCTCCATTGCTACTGTGACCTATTCAAAAAAGTTAAACATTGTGAGATTCTGAAGAATCCCAGTGAGTCCTCCTTCCTTACCAAGAAATCTTTCCTCATTCCTTTTCTTCCATAGGAACCATAGAATTTCAGAAGACATAATAAACCATAAACAATTACTTCTTACATTCAAACCTTTGACTCGACCAAAAATGATTTCTTCCATAATTACATTGATTGAAGTAGACCATTTATCAATATTACCCATAAAGAATGACCATACATACTTGGCATATAGACAATCAAAAAAATATGAGACACTGACTCAGGGTTATCACATAGAGGGCAGACTACATTTTCTAGGCCTAAGTTCAGTCTGTTTAATATTAGTAGCCATCTAAAAGATGGTTTCTTAGCTTCAAGGACTTTGGACCACATCATTTTAAAGGTTATACTAAGATCAACATCTGAAAAAGAGCCAGCCCAAGAGAGGTTGATGTGATGAGTAATATCTTGAGTTTTTGTCAACATTTTATAAATCATTTTTGTCTTAATATGAGCAAATGGAGTTCCATCTTCCCATTTCAGCTTCCCCAGTCTTTCCTCTCCTATTACAAGTTTATTGCTCAATTTGTTAAACAATGCCTTATTAATGGTGGATTAAGTTCTAAAGAATTTGTTGTTTCAATGAAATTAGCTTTCTAATTGTCTCCAATCTTTCGACAAGCCTTGCATAAACAAGTCTGCAAGAGCTAACATACATTTTTCATTACATTTTTTTGCTGAGAAACCTTGAAGCAAGACTAGAGGCTTATTTTTGTGCATAACATTCCACCAAATAGATCTTTGTATCCATATAATTCCTTTCTCCCAACAGACAACATCTTTGTCCAAAATAAAGGGTTTTACCATTTCCCATGCCTTCCAAATACTAGAAAAAACTGTAGACCCCCCTGGTTTAGAAATAGTATCACCAAGTAGAGCATAAAAAATACCAACTTTACCCCAGGATTTCTTGTTAGCTAGAATTGCATTACAAATATTATGTCTAACCAAAACTTTCCAGGGCTCTTCTCCTGTTATTACATTTGTAATCCATCTAGAGGCTAAGGCCATACCTTGGATTTTCAAAAAATTTAGACCTAGCCCACCTAAATCTTTACTTACATAGCACCAATCCCACTTCATAAGATGCTTTTTGGGCTTCGCTTTACCATCAAACCATAAGAATTTTCTTATTAGTCTATGGTTGAGTTCAAACTGGTAACTGAAAAACAACCACATAGATGAATAGAAAATAGAGTATGTAGATAGTATTTTCTAACAGACTTGCTATCTTCCAGCCAAGGAGAGAAACAATTTATTCCAATTTTTTACCTTTTTCTCAATTTCAGTAAAAAGCCATTGCCACATTATAGTAAGAGATGGGAAGACTGCAAAAGGAACACCAAGAAATTTTACTTGCACTAAAGGACCTCCCCTCTACCATTTATCCCTATTAAACCAATTAGGGATAACTTCCTCCCAAGACAAAAAAAAATAGATTTAGAGTATGAGATTTTTGCCTCGGATGCCAAGCAAAAAATATCAAGTCTTCTTTCCAAAATTTCTAGCTCTTCTTTCTCTGCCCTAGGAAAGAGAGCAGTATCATGAGCAAACTGGACTTTTAGAAGTCTATCACCATTAGGCAATGCAATCCCTTCAATTTTTCCTTCTATTAATTATGATATCAAAATGAAATGAAGAGCCTCTAATGCAATAACAAACAAGGAGGGGGCAAGGGGGCATCCCTGCCTGATAGATCTCCCCATCTTGAATGGGGCAGAAAGTTCCCCATTAACTTCTACCTAGGCTGATACATCCACAAACAACATCTTAAACATGTTGGTAAAGGATTCAGGAAAGTCCATTGCTCTTAGTATCATAAAAATAAACAACCACTCCACTCTATCATATGCCTTCTCAAAGTCCAATAAAAGAATGCCCACTTTTTTATTAGATTATTTAGCCCAATGAAGGGCTTCCAAGCTTGTTAACAAATTCTCTAATATATATCTTCCTTTAATGAAGCCAGTTTGAGTAGGACTAATAATTTTTGGGAGAATATCTCTGAGCCTTAGAGCCAATACTTTTGCTATTATTTTGTATGAGACATTTAGGAGTGTTATAGGTCTCCAATTCTTTATTTCTTCTTTGTCTCCTTCCTTTGGGAGGAGTTTTATAACACCTTTATTAATTTCCTCTCATAAGGTCCCTTTCTCTATGGCTTCAGAGTAAAGATCAAGAAGGTCATAAACTACCCAATCCATGTTTGCCTTATCAAATTCCATAGGAAGCCCATCTACCCCAAGGGACTTGTTATTACTCATTGATATGATGGATTTTTTATCTCTTCTTTATTTATTTTTTGTTCTAATTTCTTTCTCATGTCTAGGGCCAACTTGGTTTTACAGATTCTGCAACATAGGTCCTGGGCTTCCTTACATCCTTCCTTTTTATCCTCTACCTTAAACAAAGATTCATAAAACTTCCTAAAGGCCTCCAAAATTTGCTTTTGAGAATCCTTAGTTACTCCATTTTCCATTATTACTCCTATGTTTTCTTTGATGTTTTTCTACTTCAACAAATTGAAAAAGTATTTAGTCCCTTTATCCCCATCCTGAATCTAATTAAGTTTAGCTCTAACTCTAGTTCCTTGGGCCTTTCTTATTTGAACTTTTCTCAACTTGTGTTTTATTTCCCCCATTTGCAAATTACACTCACCATCAAGTGGATTATTTTGCAATTTCTCTTCTATCTGAAGGAACCTTTCTTGCAACAAGAGCTCTTCTTTTTTCCTGTCAAGAGCATATTTTTTCCCTACAATTTGGAAGATAGATTTACAAGCTTAGGAAAGCTTAGCCTAGTACCAAATATTTCCTTGGCTTCACCTAGAATTACATATGTTTCTAAGAGTAATGATTCCTTGATTGCAATCTTCATCTTTTAGTACCTCACAATTTAGTTTAAACAAGGAATCCTTACGATTTCTTATCCTTTGCTCTTTATTATTGACTAAGACAACCATTCTGACAATAAAATAATCTTTATTCACATAGAATCTATCGAGTCTATAGTAGATCCTTTTGTTTGCATTCTTATAGTTTGACCAGGTAAACTATATGCCCTTATTGTCCTTTTTTCTCCTTCTATTAGGTCTGCCAGATTGTATGTCTTTTTAAATCTTAACCAGAAGAATTTTTCATTTCCTCTCCATTCTAGAGGTTTCCCTCCTTTTTTATCTTCTGAATACTCTATCATGTTAAAGTCTCCCCCAAAGATCCAGTAAACTTTGGGAAGACCAGAAGATAACCAATTTCACAATTCAGCTCTATTCATATAATCATTTGGGGCATAGATGGAGAAAAACCCAACATCTACCCCCCTAACATTCAGAATAATCCATACACACCTATTGCATGGGGAATGGCCAGAGTCTTTTGGGATTTTTTCTAACTTTCTACTTAATAAAATAACATTTCCATCGCTTCCTTTCTCATGCTTTGAGGGGAAAGCAATTGCCTCATTCCAAACAAATCTCAATGTATTTTCTAAGGTGAAACAAACTGCCTTTATTTCCTAAATAAATAGAAGATCCATATTTTTTTTAATTGTAGAAGTCTCTCAGCACATATTTCCCATCAGGGGATTCCAAGCCCCTAACATTCCAACTACAATAGTTAATGGCCTTCATTATTCTAGAGGTTGAAGGGGTAGAGGATCTCTTCAAGGCTTGAATTTATCCATCAAATAATTTTGGATTGAATCATCTTTCCCTTTCTTACGAGGTTTAATGCCGCTAACATTCCTGCTAAAATTCTTTCTTTATTTTGCCTTCCTCCTCAGCCTTCAAGATGATCTACTTGAGGATACTCTACTCCAACGCAACATGGTCTTCATCTCTCCTCAAGAATTCCTCCTTGAGTCTATCTATTTTTTCTCTTTTCTATGCAACTTCCCTAATTTTGTCAAGGGCCAATTGTTGTGCATTTTTCTTTCTTACTAAGATAAAACCATTGTCTGAAGTATAACCCATGGGTATAGCCTCATGTTTATTTTCAAGATCTACTTGGGGATTGGGGATCTCCCTCTGCATCTCAATGCATTCCTTGCATTGGCTTGGAGTATCTGCAATTTGTGAAGCTAGGGCAAGATCTTCATCCATCCACCCTTCAGAGGCTCCATCACCCAAAAAAAAGCCAGTTAGGGTTCCCTCTTGAGTACTATCTAATTCATCACCATCTAGGTGATCCTCCTCAACATCTTCTAGGTCCAAGCCTCCATCCATAGATGAGAGGTCCAATACCTTATCTAAGGATGAAGCCTTAGGCCCAGGTCCCTCATTATGGTAGAAAGTATTGCTATTTAGGGTATTCCCATTTTTAAAAGTTGTCTCCACAATCATATTATCTGATGATGGTGCAGACATTCTCTCCCCTGAGTTCAAATCTTTTTCCTTAGGTCTACCATTCGAAACACCCATTTTCCCTTTGTTAAGGTTTCTGCTTAGTGATGGATAGTTCTTTTTTTGGTGTCCATCTTGTTTACACATGAAGCATGAATTGAGCTCATCCGTGCTAACTAACTCACAATGGAACATTTTATTTTCCCAATTGATTTCTAGGATTTTCAAGATTTGAACCCCTGTATCAAATGAGACCAGCATTCATGCATCTAGGTGGGGGAGGGTAGTTTTTGTCTCATCTATTTTTAGAATTTTTCCAAATGGTTCGAACACTTGAGGCAAAAATTTCCAGAATTGAATCGGGACATCCTTTAAGAGAATCCATCTTGGAACAGAACAAAACCTTATTTCTTTGTGTGGAGTGTCTAGTTTCTAGGGAAAGGCCTTAAAACACATTGGACCTATATTCCAATAGTCCTTATCAATAACTCTTTTCTACATAGCATGCGATTTCAAGAAAATAACAAAGATTCCCGGTTGTATCATTCTACAAAATGAGTAATGAATACCCAGTTTTCTTGCCCATACTATTAATAACCAATTATTGAAGAAATTCCTTGATGGTATCTTGTCTATATTAACACAAGTAAAGAAAACTGCAATATTCATTAATCTCGATTGTTCTCTTTTTACTGCTTTTCCTAGTTCCTCATTAGGCTTTAAGGAAAATTTTCTTGGTACAGAAGGAGGCTCACCTTGCCATCGTTCCATAGGTCTACATTCCTCCTTTCTCTCTTTGTCACTTGAACCAACTCCTCCGAATCCATCAACGATTGAAAAGACTGCATCTTTTGCCACGGATTGGGCATCATCTGCATTAATCACATCTTTGAAAGCTTTTACACTTTCCTTCGCTTGGTGGTCATTTTTGCCCAAGTTGCCTTCCATTGGCAATAAAAATGCATTCAATGCTATAACTCCACCATACTCCCCACATTGACGCCCATCCACCCCTCTCTGGGCTGACTTTGGATGACGTAACAAGGTAAGGCAGGAAACAATACAACCAGAAGGTTAAAATTTAAACTTTTAAACTTTTAAAACATGCAAAATGAATAGAACAATGACAAAACAATACGGCCCCAATATTCAAAGAAAATACTATAAATCTATCATCCAAGAAGGCAAAGAATCCGAAAGATTTCTGGTAAGAAGAGAGGCCCCAAGCAAAACCCTCTGAGGATTGCTCTTTCACTACAATGATGGTTGATCCTCACTTTGCATTAATTATTAAAAATGAAGAAAATTAAATAATAATAATTTTTTATTATTATTTAATTAGAAGCTCAATGGAGAAAATAAATTAAAGAATATTATTTAATGTGAGAAAAAAATAATAAATTGGAATGCCCAATTTGATATTGAAAATAAAATATTAAAAAAATAAAAGAAGTCTTGCCTATTGAGCGGCCACATTGAAGTTTGTGCAAAAACAATAAAATAATCCAAATGAAAGGTGGCCCTCATCTTGGAGTTTGAAATAATAAAACATTGACTCCTTGTTTGTGGTGCTCATACATTGGAGAATGAAATTCAAATAGAACCTTGCATTGGGATCAAGGGCCGCCATTGGAGGAATCAACTTGGAGGGAGATTTGAAAATTTAAATCTTTAATTTGAGTTGGTATAAGAGAAGGTTTGGTGTCTCAAATTCGACATCGCGATTATCATGAACTTTTGCATGCTTGACATTTTGCTTGCCATTCATTACCCGGTGAAATTGGACGAAAACCTAATTGTCATCATTGGGGCGGATTCATCCAGGATTCGCATCTGCACTTCAACAAATCTTGTGAGCTTCATAGTTTCATCTATCGATATTGGGTCAGAGATCTCCTATGCTGATCGAATATCAGAGTTTCATCATAAAGATAGCCATTTTGAGGAGTACAATAAGTGGCGATTGGCATCTGCACTTCAACAAATCTTGTGAGCTTCATAGTTTCATCTATCGATATTGGGTCAGATATCTCCTATTCTGATTGAATATCAGAGTTTCATCATAAAGATAGCCATTTTGAGGAGTACAATAAGTGGCGATTCATAGTGTTGGAGATAGCGTAGTGTAACTTTGAAGCGCCGAATTGTAGTCTTGAAGATCTTCATCATTTATCTTGATCGAGTAGACTAAAGGCCTTAAGGAATCGTTTGAGTTCGCTGAACTGAAGACTTACGCCTTGAGACTGTTGACTTTGAGTAGAAGAAACCGAGTGATCACAGTGATAATAAGGAAACAAGCGGCAGTTTGACATCCATCTCATCTGCTATTTGATACTTTGAAGACTCTCTTTGTGGCCGATCTGATCTGGATTAGGTTCGCAGCCTTGCAATTGTTGGTCTAACACAACCGGTATGTTATCTTTTGCATCTATAATTGTGATCTTGTAACAACTGCGTCTGCTTGTACTTGGTGGCCATTTGGTCACGATTATGCTGATGTAATTGAACTATCTGAGGGTCTGATCTAAAACAGTGAGCTCTGAGTTGTGTCTCATTCATAATTTTCCGTGTAATTCGCATTCTATGAAATTGTAATGCCATTGAAGTCTGATCTGAATTAGTACTGTAGTTACAAATCTATGATTGTAATTCAATGTTGAAAGGCTGCCATATCTCTTTGTCATAGATTGTATCTCAAAGTTTATAGATTTTGTGTCGGAGACATTTGAAATTTGGAATAAAGTTAGATCAGTTTTATTGTATAATTGAAAAGAACCAAAATATCACATCAAATCATAGAACGGCACATGACAGTTGAGTCTGGACTAGAAGAAGGAATCATGACCCAAACATACAAACTTGACATTTGATAGAGCATAGAACCAACACAAAATATGAGACATTCTTCTAATAGAGAGATTACATTTCTATAACTATAATGGAGCATATTCTAGAATCTTCTTAAAGGTCATTCATTCCTTAGTTATTGAACAAAGGAATCCATTCTATTACATTTACTTTTGCTATAATAGATATTGCAAATTATTAGATTACCAGTCCTTACTATCATTAATTAATCTAGGTTAATCATTCTTATCTGTATGCATGTTATTGGATTAGCCTAGACAAAGCATGAGGAAAGTTTATTTTCCTTTACATTTTTGGTTGACCCATTTGATCCTATAGTACCTAATCTTCTATCTAGGGTTTTTCATTGTATTAGGGTTTTTAGATCTATCATTTTCAAAGTTTACGTCTTATTTTTATTTTTGGTAAACCTTTTACATACTTGTAGCAATATTTTTTTAAGGTTCTAGTGCTTATTTTAATTTACTTTTTATTTATTTCTTGCACTACCCACTGTCATAGTTACTCTAGGGTTTTATTTTTCACTTGTGTTTAGATATTGACTTGCCTATTTTCTTGATTTGATCTTATTTAATTGTTGCCATATTATTATTTATGCCTAGAAGGAGTGTGTGTTTAGACACTATTATGGCTAACCATTCTAAGAACAACAATATCGTTGATGGCGGTGCACATGTTTGTACCAACAGGATTATGACCATGGTGCACATGTTTCTCAATAAGATATTCATCTTACAAGATAAGTTTTGATATATGAATTACATTAAGCTAAATCCTATTACCAATTAACAATTATCTTCTATAAAATATTAGTGGGATGTCCTCATAGCATGAAAATTTTACAAGATCTTAGATCCTCATATCTTTTTAATTATTTAACCTCCAACCCATCTTCCTCTTCGAATCCAAACCCTACTACCTCAATAGCTACTACCTAATAAAAAAAGAATATATAAATACAATAAGAATATTAAACAATGGTACTTCAAATCTAATTAAACATATTATAAAACATATAGTATAAATGAAATAACAGAGAAACAAACATAAATATACAAATCATATGAATAACAAATTTATACGAGAAACCCTTTTAGAAAGAAACTCTACCACCAAAGAGATATTGAGAAGAGAAAAGGTGCACTTCCTAAGGTGCTCCACCACACCCAAAAAAAATTCTGAATTAATAAAGAACGATTTACATCTTACGGTTTCGTGGGTTGTAAAAGAATTATGTTTACCCCTGTCGCCACTTCTTTCTTCCCAATTTCACTTCGTTCTTCCTCCCCGTCAAGGTGCTTGTTGATTACTTTGCAGGTTTCTTTTATCCACTTCCCTTCTCTAATTCCATCCATTTCTCCAGTTTGGGCTTTGCCAATATCTACTCTCCTAGTTGCGGTTGAGAAAGATTGTGAAAAATGTTAGATTAATGCCTATATCTTTAAATAAATAATATGTAATAATTTAATCACATAATTATTTTAAAATTATTTTTTTTAGGGTAAATAGAATTATTTTCTAGGACTTATATTTAAAATTATGAACATAATATTATAAAAGGCATAGTCATTTTTAGTTTCAGCCAAGAAAACTATAGGCGAGGCCTGTTCCTAACTAGTTATTAATAATTCTTTTTGCAACCAATGAGAACGAAATAATTTTTCTATTTAAAAAATATTTACCGATTGCTATTGTATAGATGCAAATATTTTAACAAAACATATTTGAAAAATTATTTTTCTTCAATCTAATTGGCAGAAAACTTTCACCCGATATGGGCGATTATTGCGGATCATCAAGGTTTAAATTATAAAGTTTTGTGATAGATAATATCCTTAATCTATGATAATAATATACTAATACTTAAAACTATTATGTTTCTAGTTTGAGACTTTATGGATAAAATATTATACAGTAAAGTTTTTTTTAGCATCTCACCTATTAACCAATTTAAAATATTATAACTAAAATAAAAATAATAAAAATATTAAGAAACATGTATTTAAATTCCTATTAGTATTAATATTGATAATATTATTAGACAATAAAAATATTAAAAACATATTTGAAAAATTATTTTTCTTCAATCTAACTGGCAGAAAACTTTCACTCGATATGGGCGATTATTGCGGATCATCAAGGTTTAAATTATAAACTTTTGTGATAGATAATATCCTTAATCTATGATAATAATATACTAATACTTAAAACTATTATGTTTCTAGTTTGAGACTTTATGGGTAAAATATTATATAGTAAATTTTTTTAGCATCTCACCTATTGACCAATTTAAATATATTATAACTAAAATAAAAATAATAAAATATTAAAAAACATGTATTTAAATTCCTATTAGTATTAATACTGATAATATTATTAGACAATAAAAATATTAAAAACATATTTGAAAAATTATTTTTCTTCAATTTAATTGACAAAAAGCTTTCACCCGATATGGGCGATTATTGCGAATCATCAAGGTTTAAATTATAAAATTTTGTGATAGATAATATCCTTAATCTATGATAATAATATACTAATACTTAAAACTATTATGTTTCTAGTTTGAGACTTTATGGGTAAAATATTATACAGTAAAGTTTTTTTAGCATCTCACCTATTTACCAATTTAAATATATTATAACTAAAATAAAAATAATAAAATATTAAGAAACATGTATTTAAATTCCTATTAGTATTAATATTGATAATATTATTAGACAAAAAAAATATTATAGTTATATAAGATTCCTATTACTAATCAATATTAATACTAATAGGAATTTAAATACGAATATAATTTATAAGTTTATCCCAAGTTTATATATATGCCTTTAATATTTAATAATAATAATAATATATCATTTACATAGATAATATCCTTAATCTATGATAATAATATACTAATACATCAAAATTTTAAAATATATTAATGCATAGAGGGAAAAATTGACCAGTGATCCATTCCACAAGTCCTCCCTTCAAATGAAATTTAATTAATTTTAATTAATTAATTAAATTTTTCCACTGTAAATAATAAATTAAAATTAAGGAATTTAATTTATTATTTACAAACCTAAAAATCTAAATCGAAACTTATTCGTAAAAAATCACTTACTTTGCAACTTCCATTTTACGCAATCTAATCATTAAATGTAGAATCTCAAAGTTCTTCAATTTTCAACATTCAGTGTAAATATTACAAAAATATCAACTCTAACTTAAATTAAAAAATTCACAAATTTCAAGATTATTATTAAGTTATTACATTATCAAGATTGTTGCTAAAACTAAACAAACACAACAAATTAAAACAAAACAAGACTATTCATGAATATTTTGGAAGAAACTTGGCTGCTTTGCAGCTCTTGTTTTATATGATACATACTAAGTATATAAAAATTTTTATGATATCATCACATTAAAAAAATTATTTTAAAATTAGATAATTTTCATTATAGTTTCCACTACCCCATATTCTATTTGTTAACATTTTTCTATTATATTACATGAAAATTTTCCATTATACTATTGAACTAAAAATTATAACACATTTTGAAATCACCTTTCCAGGAAATATTAACAAGGCATATATATATATATATATATATATATATATATATATAGCAATGTCTTTTGACGATATTGACTCCTTTACATACAATTACTCATTGTAATGATGGGGAAAAATAAAAGGAGAAAAATAAGAACCTATAATGATATAAATTTCAAGTGTACTTAGAAGCAACATATAATATGTATACTATATTTAATCAATAAAAAAAATAATATACTAAAATTACGATAGATATATGTTGATCCATCTCTAGGCATCTTTTAGATAGATGTATTTAAGATATCTATGTTAGTTTAACTAACCTAAATTTATTTAATACAAAATATTAAAACCCTTATAGGTGTAATGATTATAACCTCGGATTCACCACCCACACTAAATTTTCAAACGTTGCTCCATAGGAATGTGGCTCATAGAAGTTAAATGTTTCCGATGCTTATAATTTTTTGGACCAATAACATTTTGTTCTACAAGTCAATCTCTTGGCATCTTTTAAATAGATGTATTTAAGATATATATGCTAGTTTATTTAGCCTAAATTTATTTAATACAAAATATTAAAACCCTTACAAGTGTAAGAACTAGCTAGCCAACTAATGTATTGATTATAACCTTGGATTCATTACCCACACTTTGTTTTCAAAGGTTACCCTATAGGAGTTTTATTTAAGATATCTATGCTAGTGTAATGAACCTAGATTTAATAAACATAAAATTTTCAAAGAATATTTTCAAAGATTGACCCATAAGAATGTGGCTTGTAGAAGTTAAATGTTCCCAATACTTATAATTTATTGGGCCAATATCATTTTATTCTACAAGTTCTCCTATAAAACTGTGTCAATCATATAATGTCATATCTCGTTTCTACTTTTTCCTATAAGGATGGTGACATTTTGGATGTAGTAGATTAGAATTGTGACAAAGCCTACTTATTAGGAGGAATAAAATTGTTTCCCTTAAAGAGTTGGTGCATTAGATTTAATGTTTATGTGTGGGACTAATTTTTATAATAAATAATTGGTGTGTTGAACTGTAAAATAGGTAGAGTTGGTGTATTGGAATTTATGTTTACGTGTGGGACCAGGTTAATAAATTTTTGTCACAAGTATAGTTACTTGAAGAGTTATATAAACACTACTCTTCTATATGACCTTCAAGCTCACAATCTCCTCTCCAATCAATAGCTTCTTTCAATACAGTGAAAAGGAATCCAAAAAGTTGTAAAGGTCTCCGATGGCAGAGATATCAGATTTGGCTAACCCCAACAAATCGATGGGTTCAGGTAGTAGCAGGTGAAAAGATTCTTCATAACTCTTATTAGTTGATTCATGTCATTTCTTTGTACCTCCTTTTGTTCTGATAACTCTTATCAGTTGATTCATGTCATTTCTTTGAACCTCTTTTTGTTCTGATTCTCTATTCTTATATAAAAGAGAAAGACAATTCTTTGTAAAATTAAGATATTATTATAATAGTCTATTCCAAACATTGCTTAGCTAATTCATTATTAATTGGTAATTTTTTCTTTTTACAGCCAAGATAATAAGGTTAACAATAATAAGACAGGTATGTATTGTCCTATTTTCTATATTTTTATGTGTCCCTTATATCTTTTGGTCTGGCTAGCATATTTTTAATAGACTTTCTTCGCTTTGTTTTCTAAATGTAATAAAAGTGTGGCATCTATCATTCTCTAAATAGCTATGATTTTGTATTGCATAAGAGTATTTTTTTCTTCTTAATTCTGTATATTAGGTTACTATTGAGAGACACAGCTAGCAAATTAAAAAATAATTGGATATAAGTGATATTTGAGCAGTTGAAAATGGAGGAGTGGAGAATGTTAATAGGCCTCCTCATTATCAGATAAGGAAGATACCAGACGTGCCGAGATCTGTTAGGGATCATCTCAGAATGGCAAGAAAACAGAAGACAAAATGTGTTGACAATGTTGAAAATTAAGATTTATATTTTGTAATAAAGTTACCTTGGTGACTTTTGGTGACTTTCTATTAACAATTAAAATATTTAATTAGTTTTATGTTAGTTATTCAGTCCAATTAATTTTCTATAAAGATGTTTTGAATGTTATATAAAAATGCAATGTTTTATGAGCATTTCCATAGAACTTTGTAATCATAAAAAATATTTTAATATTATTATTTTTCAGTGTCAATGATACTCCTATGATTTAGATCTATAAGCTTCTTCTTTTCTGTTTTTTCACAGACAATAACCTTAGCCAATACCAATGCTGGTTTTTTTTTTCCTCCCCCTTTTTAAGGGTAATCTGTGTTGACTTCAAAACCAGAAGCAGCAATCGGGAAATAACAAGAATAAAAGTATAAACATTTGTTTGGAATGTCTGGCGATGAAGGTTTATTTAAAAACACAATTTTGTTCACAAATTCTGGAAGGAGGAATTGCAAATACTCAGCAACCTTCTGTTTATAAAATGCGGAACTACTGAGAACTACTCTGGTGCTATGTTATAATTAAAGATTTGATACTACAAATCTTTTCGAAAATGAGATTTGATTTGATACACTCACCTATACTCCTTATTGTTTGGATGGTTATCTTTTTCCTTGACAGAAAGTTATCACTCCCATCTCAATATTAATCACAAATAGTCCCACAACTAGGAAGATAGAGATTTGATTTGGCTATGAACATAAAGAGGTTATTATATACAGTAAGGAACAATATAGATCCCGGCACCAAATGTAACTGCATAATTTTCCATCTAGTCAGTCCTTAAATCACCTATGAAGGTGATTAACATGGTTATCTTTTTCCTTGACAGAGCACAGGCCAAGTTAATTCATATCTGGAAGTCAGTACATATCCAAAACATATCCATCGACCCCATTGTTCTACTGAGAATCACAAAGACCAAATATGCACGTTGGGTGACTGCACAATGAATTCTTTGACAGTTATCATATCATGCCTTGGTATCAATAATCAGCAAACTTGAAGCTTTGGTAATAATAATATTCCATCAACTCTTTTATGTGTGCAGAGCCCGTAAAAGAGGAGAAGCTAATTTTATATAATGCGCTGAATAGATTTTTGCAGATGAAAACCATTGTTAGCAACAATTGAACCTAAAAGAGAAGATATATACTATATATATAGTTGTAAATGAAATGAACGCGTGCAATTAAATAAATAAATGTATACTTGATGCAACAAGGACTCCCACTTGCTGCTGCAACACACAAACTTATATGCAACCACAATAAGATGCAACACAAATCTTTGATTTATTTTATTGAAATACAAATCTCATACATCAATAAATTACATAAATTTGTAATAACAAAACTACATTCAAATTCATGGTCTTTAATGGTTTTTCTCTCACAAATCTGCACACATAGCCTTTATGACTTTTCTGCAAACAATCACTCCTCACCTCTATGCCCTTCCTATGGGCTGAGATTTTCCCTCTCCAAAAATCTGCTCTGATAAATCTCCATATTAGAATCTGCTTTTGATCTGCTGCAATATTTCTCTTAAATACCTCTCCATTTGCAATGCTTGGCATTCTTCATTACTTGCAAACCAAATTAGATTCCTTTGGGGCTTTTTTTTTTCCTTAGAAATGTGTTCAAAGAGGCATTTTATCTTCAAAAAGGTGCTGCCCTTTTTTTTCGGTTAAAAATCTGCAATATAAACGCTGTTTGCCACCTCCCAAATGAGGTGTTTGATATTCTCCACATTCTCACGCCTTTTAGAGTTTGTCTTTTTTTTTTTTTATTATTGTTTAAAATCTAACCTATTCTCCTTTGTCTAGCACAAATACACAAGTTCTAATTGGGATAATTAATGATTTTATTGCCTCCCCCTACTTCCATTCTCGAGAAACAATTTTCACTATTTTCATTTGCCCATAACATGATTTTTGTCTTATTACAAATGCCTTCCTTGGCTTTGGCAGGGAAAAATATAATTGAAAGAAAGAAAAATAAAAGATGAAATATTCTTTTTGAGTCCTTTGCTTCCCAATCAAAGAAAATCAAACAAATGGAAGCTTTGGGTGTGCAGAATGGGGTACAAAAAAACTTAAAGTTCTTCTTTTTGCCCGAAAATCTTCTAAAAGGTGTGTTATGTGAAGGTATTAAAGAGAAAAGTGATAAAATACAATGATCTATAGATCATTCAACAACACAACAATATGCAAACGGAAGGAACTCTCCAAAAACTGTATTGATCAATGGAATACAAGAAGTATTTAACATCAAAGATACAAAACTGACTACCTATCCGCTACATAACTGTCTATTATTTTTGGCATATTTATTAAACTAAATACATAACCATAATTCGGTATGTTTATTATTCTAACATTCTCCCCCATAATAAACATACAAAAAAAATGTTTATTATCCCAATTCTCCCCCATAATGAACATTGGGAAGAACACCAAGTGAATGCCGAAGAGTCTAAAAACGATCATGAGCAAGGGGCTTTGTGAATAAATCAGCAAGTTGGACTGTAGTGGGGCAATAGACAAGTTCAACCATGCCTTGTTGAACCAACTCATGAATGTAGTGGTGTTGAATGTCAATATGCTTAGTCCTACGATGGAACATTAGATTTTTACTTATCTGAATAGTACTCTGATTGTCACAATATATCACTGTGGGGCCATCGTGGAGATGTTGAAAATCCTATAACACCCTTCTCAACCAAACAACCTAACAAGCAACAGAAGTAGCGGCCTTGTATTCAACCTCTGTAGTAGAAAGAGATACAGTACGTTGTTTTTTAGATGACCAAGAAACTACAGCAGAACCAAGACTAAATGTATAAACAAAGGTAGACTTCCGATCATCTATGGAACTAGCCCAATCAGAATCAATATAGCCCACTAACATACTCTCCTTGGAATGCTGAAAATGGATACCATAATACATTGTTCCTCGAAGATACCTGAGAATCTTTTTGGCTGCCCCCCAATGTGTCTCCTTAGGTGTGGACATGAACCTAGAGACAAGCTAACGACATATGTAATATCTGGTCTAGTAGTGGTCAAATAAATCAAACTTCTAACTAACTATCTATAGAGAGTGGGATTTACAGAAGGGGAGTCATCCAAATTAAACAACTTAACACCAACCTCCATAGGTGTGTCCATAGGATTTTAATCCTTCATATGAAACCATTGAAGAATATCTAAAACATACTTCTATTGAGACAAAAATATACCATCATTATGCTGCCAAACTTCAAGACCAAGAAAATAATGCATTTGTCCAAGATCAATCATCTCAAATTCTGAAATCATAGTTGCTCTAAATTTAGGAAACAAAGATGGATTATTCCCAGTGTATATGAGATCATCCACATAAAGAACAACAAGTAGGATATCTTAACCATAATTTCGTCACATCCGCTACTATAACCAATGTAAACACTTTTGTTCCCCAAATCACCTTGGGCATCCAAAGCAACCCCACGCACATAAGTGCTTCCATGAGAGTGCCTCAACTCAACCCTCAAACCATATCCTACATGAGAATTCTTTTCACAACCACCTTACAACATGACCAACTCATCCAACGTCAATGCATCTCATGCCAATCCATCTAGCATCAACCCATCCAATGTCAACCTGTCTAATCTCACATATCTACAAAATTTCGTAGCGTCATCAACACAACATAATTCCAATCCTCAAATACCTCCTCATATTCTCCAACAAATCCATGCTTACCAACAATATCTCACACAAATCAACCAAAACACCACCCCACAGTATCAAAACACAATCCCCCAAAATCTCCAACATCTCATCAATCAACAAACCTACACACCACAACCACCACCAACCCTGGATCTAACAAGCATAGTACAAGCCTTGATTCAAAAGGTAGACGATATGCAAATTGGGGGCAAGCGCAAACACTATTCTTTTAAGGATATTTGTCCCTATCCGTTTGATCGAACCCTGTACATGCCCCCTTTCCCCAAAAAATTTGAAAGGCCCAAATTTGACAAGTACAAGGGAAAGGGAGACCCTAGGGATCATTTTAGGGAGTTCTACCTCGCTTTCTTAGAAGTCTTGAACAATGATACATATCTAATGAGACTATTTCCAAGGAGCCTCGATGGTCAAGCCACTAAATGGTTCGCACATCTTCCCCCAAGCATTAGGTCTTTCCCTGAGCTCAAAGAAATATTTGTTAATCATTTCTCCTATAATTTTGAACATGAAATATCTATGACGGACCTTTGCAATACAAAACAAAAGAGCAGAGAATCCCTATAGGTACTACCATAGAAAGAGCCCTTATCGCCAAGGGCTTGATCAAATTCTATGACAACAAGCCCTACAACAACAACAACAACAACAACAACAACAAAGTCAATATCAACGTCCCCAATACAAACAACAACAACACACAATCAAATGAAAAATCATGCTTTTGGGGAAAGAACAAAAACACCCTCAATGATGGCATCACCGATGTGAAAGCCGTCTAACATGTACAAAATCAAACACCCTCAAGTACATATGCCACCAATGTAACTATCCCAAAGGGGCAATCTAAACAAAACAAACCTCGAAGACAATTCACACCCCTAGGGGAACCAATAGAGGATATCCTTGATAGATGTCTAAAGAAAGGTTTGATAACTCTCCCACCTATTAAGCCCCACCAAGAGAGTGAGTTCAAAGCTGTGTGGTACAATGAAAATGATTATTGCGACTACCACCACATTCTAGGCCATAAGATGGCTGATTGCACGAAATTAAAACATTATGTGCAAGACCTCATAGATTAGAGGAAAGTCAATCTTGAGGAAAGCACCCAACCATCACCCAATGCTAATCTAGGAGCTTACAAGGATCCATTGACCAATCATAACAAGGCCTCATCATCTAATCAAGCGTACAACATCACCCCACCTCCCGCATCCTATGACTCTATTGTAGAGTGAATAGAACCATCGTCTAACCATGTCAATACAATCACCATTCAGGCTCAAGCACCTAATTGCGCCTTTGCAACCCGTCATGGTCGTGTATCCATTCATACAGCCCCTACCACTAATCAAATGCCTCCATCCACATCAGACTCCCTACCCAACTATCTAGCTACTCACCCATCACCTACCAATAAGTACAACCTCCTAGAACATCTAGGAAAGACCCCTGCACAAATCTCCATACTTGAGCTTCTTCGTACATCACCTCTCCATAAAGAAGTCCTTGAAAAGGCACTCTTGGGAACCCAAGTTCCCGCCAACCTGAATGTGAATCAATTCCAAGCCATGTTGGGCCACATCGCCTCGCCCCATCATCTCACCTTCTCCGAAAATGATCTTCCCGCTTCCGAGAACTTACATAAGGATGCCTTACACATCGAAGTTCACATCCACAAGCATATCATCAAGAGAGTCTTAATAGATGGTGGCTCTGGCCTAAACTTGTGCACTCTTAAATTACTAAAACACTTTGGATACTCGGATGTGGTTGTAGACACTAGTGAATGCATAACAATCAAAGGATATGATGACACTAAATGACTATCGGAGGGTACTATCAAGCTCCCTATCCAAGTAGGACAAAAGATAATGGAAACAAAATGTCAGGTCCATGATCTTGATCTCCCTTACAACATTCTTCTCAACCGACCATGGATCCATGCTATGCAAGCCATCCCCTCTACATTCCACCAATGTCTCCAATTTCCTCACAATGGCACGGAAGTGACTATCTATGCTGACCCCTACCCCTTGCAATACTACAGTTTCTTGGAGGGCCATGACCACACTTTCTACCCATACAACAAAGCTATCACAAAAACCACTCCCACAACATCCACCTTATACATCGACCCCGCCGACATTGCTACCTCTTCATCCCAAACACCTCCGCCACCTGAGGTCAAGATCAACCTTAGTGACATGAGATGTGCAGAATACGACCTACATGGTACCTTTTGTGTAGGCACATTACCCAACCCTAAAATGTTTGGTGCCCCAAAAGAAGAAGAAGCCAATACAGTTGTCATCAAATGTAAACCATCACCTACATTTGAGAAGAAACACCTCCTTGATCAAGATGTACTCGAAGATATATCGTCATGGCTATATAAAGATGAAGAAATAGAGCAAGAAGCCCCCACCATACTGACATAGATCTATGGCAAAGGGTCAGAGATCGTCAAAAACATGGGCTATGAAGGACAAGGTGGCATTGGCCTTCATGAACAAGGGATCATCGAACCAGTTCAAGCAACAAAAAATCCTTATACTCAAGGGTTAGGATATGGACAGAGACAATGTATCCTCACTAGTGGTGAATGTATCTTAGTCGAGGTCACTATGGTTTCCCCTGAAGACAATAATATCAATGAAGTAAGTCATCAAGACTCCTTTAGTGACTTCACCGAATTCTTTGAATCATCCATATGCACCATATACACCATCACCACCTTAATATCCTCATCCAATGACCTACCCCTTGTATTCTCAGACCTCATAGACTTGGACCAATAGGGACCTCCCATCTTAGATATAGCACAAAATGATGAAGCAATTGCTGAAATGATGGGGGTTAGAGATTGCTTCCCCCTAGGAGATCATAGAGCTGGATACATTATGGAACTTGATATGGCTACTTATTTCATGGAGACAACCCATGCTTCTAGTCATAAAAATATAAAAATCAAACATGGGTCTGATGGTGAAAACCACTCTGTGGTAGTGTCAGATCCCAAAAAAGTAAAAATAAAGGACATATCTCCTAGTGAAAACCTCCATCAGGCACTAGGAGATGGAAGCATGGGCCTTCCCAAGATAGGGAAGGTATATCCCGATAGATCACCTGTCCTCATGGAGCCAGCATGAGAAATAAATCTTGGGATTGAAGAAGAGCCAAAAATCACCTTCAGGGCGCAGAATCTCTCAATCCAATAGAGTAGGAAAACTTCTTATCTTTCTTCAAATGCAGAAACTGTAACTTTGCATTGACCTATGCAGACATGCCAGCGTTAGACCCTGCTTTGGTGGTCCACCACCTCGTAGTATGGCCTAATGCAAAACCAGTGAAATAGAAGCTAAGAAAGATGAACCTTCAGGTTTCCCTCCTAGTCAAAGTAGAATTGAAGAAACTATTGGATGTAGGGTTCATTTGACCAATTGACTATCCTGAGTGGGTTTCCAACTTGGTGCCAATAGCAAAACTTGATGGTCGAATCCATTGCTGCACTGATTTTCGAGACCTTAACAAAGCTTGCTCGAAGGATAACTTTCCCCTACCAAACATTGACATGATAGTAAACCTTACTACAGGACATGAGATGTTATCCCTGATGGATGGCTTTTCAGGGTATAATCAAATCAGGATCATAGAAGAGGATCAACATAAGACGGCCTTTATATGCCCATAGGGGACATACTGTCCGGTGGTGATGCATTTCAGCCTGAAGAATGCCAGAACCACTTATCAACAAGCCATGACTGTCATCTTCCACAATCTCTTCCACCACATCATGGAAGACTATGTGGATGACTTGCTAGAAAAATCAAAGACAAGAGAGGAACATCTGGATGTGTTAGCAAAAATCTTCGACCAACTGGAGCAATACAATGTTTGCCTAAATCCTAAGAAATGTGTCTTTGGGGTCACCTCTGAAAATCTTTTGGGATACATAGTCTCCAGAAGGGGAATTGAGGTAGATCCTACAAAAGTGAAAGACCTCAATGAAATGCCTCCTCTAAAGACACTAAAACAACTATGAAGTCTACAAGGGAAATTCCAATCCATTCACCGGTTTATTGCTCAGCTTGCTGAGAAGTGTCAACCTTTCCAACATCTACTTAGAAAGAATACAGATTTTGTCTGGGACAATCAGTGTCATGCCGCCTTCGACCAATTGAAAGAATACCTAGCTAATCTCCCTGTTCTAACTCTGCCAAGGCAAGGAGAACACCTCCTATTATACATCTCAGCAACGGAAACATCTATAGGGGCCTTATTAGCACAACATGATGAGCAAGGGAAGGAAAGAGCCATATATTACATCAGCTGCACCTTGATATCCTATGAGCTAAACTATACACCAATTGAATGAGCATGTCTAGCCCTGGTCTTTACTTCACAAAAGTTAAGACACTACATGCTCAATCACAAAACTAAGCTCATCGCGAAGATCAATCCACTAAAATATATGCTAAATAGAGCTGCTCTTACTGGGAGAATAGCAAAATGGGTCATGGTCCTCACTGAATTTGACATTGAATATACCGAGAGAAAGGCTATCAAAGGACACGTTATCACTGATTAGTTGGCTGAAGCACCCATTCCTACAGAATATCCTACATTGGCAGAGTTTCTCGATGAATCCATCTTGACAATAGGACCGGCAACAGAAACATGGAAAATGTACTTCAATGGGTCATATACACACAGAGGCTCACAGGTAGGCATTGTGTTTGTTACCGTTCAAGGTAATACTATCCCTAAATCATTCAAAATTACATTTCCTTGTACCAACAACATGGCAGAGTATGAGGCCCTCATCACAGGTCTCCGAATGGCAATCAAATGGAAAATTGAGAAGCTGACAGTGTATGGCAATTCCCAACTAGTCATCTGGCAAGTAAACAATGAGTACAAGACTAAGGATTATAAACTCTTGCCTTATAAAAAGATGGTCGATGACTTTAAAGACTATTTTGATGACATCCACTTTGAACAAATCCCAAGGCTAAACAACAAAGCTGCAAATGCCATGGCAACCATGGGATCCCTAGTCAACATGAAGAAAGATAGCAAGAAGTACGAGTTCCTGATAGAAGAACTCCCTATTCCAGCATATGATGTTCCCCAATCAGAACTAGTGTGCAAAGTAATTGGTCCCTTATCCCCATGGTATGAAGAAACTTATCTATACCTCCATGATAACATCATCCCTCCTAACTTATCCGCCTCACAACGAAAAACTTTCATCTACCAAGCCTCCCGCTTCACCATTGTAGGAGATACCCTATACAAAAGGAGTCTTGATGGCACACTTTTATGATGTTTAGACTCTAGGGAAGCTGAAGTGGCCTTGTAAGAGGTACATGAAGGCATCTGTGTGGCACATTCAAGTGGACCTACTCTCTCTAAGAAGATCCTAAGGACCGGGTACTATTGGCCAACCATGGAATGAGACGCCTACCAGTTTGTAAAAAAGTGTCTGCCATGTCAATAGTATGGAGATCTCATTCATGCACTAGCATAAGAATTGCAACCAATCATGATGTCGTGGCCTTTCTCACAGTGGGGGCTCGGTCTCGTAGGGAAAATCCATCCACCATCATCCAATGACCATAAATTTATCATCACAGCTACCGAATACTTCACTAAGTGGATGGAAGCAATACCACTCACCTTCACCACTAGAACACAGATATCTAAGTTCATCCTCCATTATATCATATGTCGTTCTGGTATCCCTCATTCCATCATGACCAATAATGGAAAACCATTCAAGAACTAGGAAGTCCGCACTTTGTGTGAGAAATTCTAAATCCAACACCACTTCTCCACTACATATTACCCTCAAGAAAATGATCAAGCAGAAGGTTCAAATAAAACCATCCTCCGCATTCTAAAGAAGATGATTAATGAAGCTAGCCGTGACTGGCACCTCTAGCTCAATCCTACCCTATGGCCCTATCGTACAAGCATCCCTACCCCCATAGGAGCCACGCCATATTCCCTTGTATTCGGATCTGAAGCCATTTTACCTATCAAGGTCGAGCTCCCATCCCTAAGAGTATCTCTGCAAAATATAATCAATGATGAGGAATACTGAGTCGCAAGGCTGCATGAGCTAGAATTACTGGATAAGAAATGCCTAGATGCATTAAACCATCTACAAGCATACCAAAATCACCTCAGAAGAAGCTATCACAAGAAAATTAAGAACCAAAAATTTCAAGTAGGTGACCTTGTCCTTATGGAAAACCATAAAAACTTACAGGAGCACCCTAAGAAAGGAAAATTTGAACCTAATTGGTTAGGGCCTTATGTCATCACAACCAGCTACGGATTAGGAATGTACCAGATTGTAACACCTGAGGGGTGGCCTCTAGATGAACCTATGAACATTTTGCATCTAAAGAAGTTTTATGCATAACCCATCGAGTATGCCAAGAAAAAAATATAAAAAAATCATCAAATCAAGAAAAACTTGAGTGCAATAAAGACTTCCAATGGTGAAAATCACTTTGGTGACACCTTGGATTGGTACCATGGTGAAAACCTATTCTAGGTGCCATGTGTAGTGGCTAGTTCTACCATCTCATAAGTCCTCATTCCATCACAAACACTCCACGCCAAAATCACTTTACATGGCTTGGAATTTGAAAACATCAATCACCCACCCTGCATCTCCCCACCCAAGGCTATCATCTTGGTATAAAGATCCTTGTAAGCTTCCTTTGTACATTAGAAAATCAAAAAATCCAAAAATAATAGAAAATCAAAAAATCCAAAAACAATAGAAAATCAAAAAATCAAAAAACAATAGAAACTCAAAAAATCCAAAAACATTAAAAAATTCAAAAACCCAAAAAATCCCCCGAAACAGATTGATTATATAAATACCTAAGAAAGATACAGTACCTGAATAAGCACCTTTTGGAACCAAATTGATAAAAGAAAATCTGAACCTGAACCACCCATTCGCTACAAATCACCCATCCCCAACATCAGAATCCACACTCATCACAGATTTCTTTTAAGATGTTTCTAATGATTCACTGCAAATCACTCCACCCCATACATCAATCCATAACAGTACTCTTTGCAACTCACAAGCATCAACATCCATCAACCCTTAGCATCACACCCAGCCTAAACCATTCCCACATCATCAAGTCTTGCCAGAACTACATATTCATCTCACCCGCATCTTGAAAGTATCTTGATCCTGTGGACACAGGGTATGTAAGTAGTCTAGAATGTGAAGGAAGTATCCAGTACTTAGGTACATAAGATGCACCCATCTAACCCATTTGGATGGTCCCTATTACTGAGCTTGCTAGAGCCAACAAATGATACACATGCTAGGAATATGTTCAAAACATGGTGCCTAACGCAAAACCCATCAATCAACATACCAACTATAAGTCAACACATGGCTTGACTATACTTTTGCCCATCTTTCAAAAAATTTTCAACAACATCCAACCGATTTCAGTCCTAGGATATATCATTCCTACAATGGACAAGAATCTGTCATCCTATCAACATTTATTTTGGCAAGAGCACACAATAGCTATTTGTATCTTTTTGCTGGTCTTTTTTATTATTGATTTTTATCTTCTTGCCTTGCTCTAGGTCATTTCCAAAGCTACCTTGATCTCATTATATCATGGTAAGTGGTAGACAACACCTGGAGTGGACATGGTCATTGTTTTTGTACGCTGTGCTTGTGGGTTGGTTTCATTACTCTAATAATAGTATTCATATCTTGAAGCCTGGGTTAGTTCTAGCATGATGTGCCTCATTTGCATATATAGGCATCAATACCTTATATGTACTATGAGCACTCATCGCTATGAGTCCCCTTCCTTGGCTAGGCAAGGTTATACTACCTTGGGCACGCATGAAATCAACCTATTGTTTATGGGTCTAGTCCATGCAATAGTGGGATATATATCACCTAGGTCATCTCATACCTTTGTGAACTATATTCTACATTGCTATAATAAATTAAGAAATGCTCTCATTTAAACTTATGCAACTACTATTGTTAGCTCAAATCATCTTTCTATCACCCATTCAACCATAATATCGGGGCCTAGATTTTCCACCCCCCCATCTATTCACCCCCCCTCCCCCCATCCCCCATTCTTCTAACTAACCTATCTTCTTACTGATTTCCAATCCATCATGAACAAAACCAAATCCCCCCTCAATGATGTGGTATTTCATGACCTAGAAACTCCCTCATTAACCATCCCACCCCCTTCCCAATCTAACCATAACCAATCCTACCCTTATCTAATGCATAAACCCTTATCCTCTCCCCACCTATTCCCTTATCACTAAGCCCTACCACCCAGGGTTGAACAAAGAACATCATGTGTATCAAGACTTAATCATCGCATATATCATTACATTGCATTTGCACATCATAATCATTTAATTTGCATTTCATAATCATTTAGATACATTTTATAAACATTTAGTTTTATCTCATAAATCATTTAATTTGCATTTCATAATCATTTAGGTGCATTTTATAATCATTTAGTTTCATCTTATAATCATGTAGATTGCATATCATAAATCATTTAGTTACATTTCATAATCAGTTAGTGTCATAATCCTAATAATTTAGTGATATTTTCATAATCATTTAGTGTCATTAGCATAATCATTTAATTTGCATATCATAATCATTTAGTTTGGTATTTCATAATCATTTAGTGTCATTAGCATAATCATTTAATTTGCATTTCATAATCATTTAGTGTCATAATCTTAATCATTTATTGACATTTTCATAATCATTTAGTTGCATCTTATTTTCATAATCAGTTAGTTACATTTCATAATCATTTAGTTTCATTTTCATAACCATCTAGTTGCCTGTTCATATTTCCATTTCCATGCATAACATGTGTTTATTAAGATAAGCATATATTTCCATTTCATTACATTTTTGCATCCATAATAAATGTTTATTAATCTGAACAATCCATAATCACAAACATGTATATATCAACATAAGTAAACCATCATTACATCTATCATATTACATCAATAGGTACATCCATAACATCAACATAATACATCTCATAAACACAACACACCCATAACATCTCATAAAACTCATCACATCATCATAATATGAATAATCCATCAAAACATACTGCATCCATCAACATAAGCATCATCATAATCATATAAAAGCATCACAAACAACATGTAGGCCATCAAAAATCATCATATCATATATCATTATCACAAAAATGTACATCACTTTAATATACATCAAAAAATATATGTCATGATACAATGCCTCTAAGGGCCAAAATGATACAACTATCAACCCTGAATAGTGGAGCCTCTGCCTGACTTAGTAGGGGATCCTGGTCATGGTTATAGCTATGGTTGTCCCTATGGCTATGGCTGTAGCTAAGGCTATACCTGTGTAACTTGCTAGGGCACCTGTGATGGGGGACCCATCGACTGCTGAACAGACTGAACCAATCTAGATCTGTGTGAGCTAGACATCCGGGATCCACTGAGCTGACTGTAGCTCAGTACACACTGCTCTGCAGGCACTGTCACCTGATAGGCCCCCTGATAATTATCTACCCATCCTCTAGCCTCTACTAGTTGTCCTTGTACCTGAGACAACTATGTCTACATCATTGTCAAAACTGGGCCCATACCAGCACCCGAAGCCTATAAACTAGCCACCATATCCTCTGCCTGCCGAGCTCTCAAAAGTGTAGCATCCCACTCACCCATCAAAATGGCTATCTCACCCTATGCCTAGGCTAACTGTGCGTGCAGCACACCCACCTATCCATCTGTACTGTCCAGTAGTGAAATCGTTCCCCGTAACTACACTAACTCCACATCACGACTCTGTAAAGCCTCTTGTAGACTGGCAACCTATCTTCGTAGGGTCTCAATCTTTTCATCCTCTCCACTTCGAGGCTACTAATGAGATGAAAGCTCTTGAAGCCCCAAACCTCAACCTGCCACCAAGGTACCCACCTCTAAACCAGGAGCCTGCTATCCTGCTGTAACAGCCTATTGCTGTTGTTATGATACCTGTGGTGGGGGAAGAACCTCCCTACTTGTCCTCTGTCATCCCCCACACTACCAAGGTGCCCTCTGCCTCGGTACCTCTCCAATCTAAACCTGCTCAATAGGTACTTGTTGTTGGGGCAACTGCGAGTTACCCCCTGCCTGCCCCTCTCCCCTAAGCCCGACGTATCCAACTACTGCTACTGCGAACTTATCCATCGGCTCCCCATCTCCCCCAATCTCCCTCTCCTCCCCATCTCCTCTAACCTCCACAAGATACTCTGCAATAATCTCCTCTCCCTCCTCTAAGAAATCATCTCCATCAGAATCCTCATCCCCTGATGTTGTCGCCTCCTCTGAGGGGACTACCTCCTCTGTAGGGTTTGTGAACCATGAAGGCTGCCCCATCTGCCAGCATGTCTCATAGGAAGGAGTGGTGCCTGCATCCCTAACATCACTTTGCCAATCCCACATCAACGGCTCTAAAGCCGCAAAATCCTCTAAGGCAACCCAGGGCTGTATGGATGGAGGCCAATAACGTGCATCTCGACGTGTCCGTGCAAAAATTGCCATCGGCTGTGGAACATCCTGCAATAGCCCAAATTGCAGCATAACTTATGACGGCAAATACATATCAATAGTATGGTCCCCCCAACCTATCAGGTAGTGTTGCTGGAATGTGTAAGGCATGTGAACATCATCATCTAGCCAAGGCTCCACTCTAATATATGGTCGCTAAGTAAACCGAATGATGTCATCCAAAACCCATCTCCAATATCAAACCTGCCTGGTGTATGTATACTCTATATCTCGATACAAGAAAAAAAATGCCTCAAAATGACGACAATAGTACCCACATCTCAGCTAAGTGATCAGAATATTCTCCTAAATCCATACATGAAGCAAAGTAACTCTGGCTAATAAAGCTGAATCATGATGATAAACAATTGTATGCATCTCATGATAAAGCTGCGTCAACATTGGCGGCCCCCAAGCATACACTATCTCATGTTGAACCATCCCCTCAATCACCTCTTCCCATCCAATTGGAAATCCCCTACCTCTCCTATCTGGCATCACTATGCCCCTAACCAATGCACATAGGAATAAAGTAAAGTGATCTACACCTGCCACCAGTGTCCCCTCATAGCTCATCTCCCTCCTAGCCGCTGATAAAATAATGTGATCGAGGCCAAATACTCTAACTAAGGCCTTATGTCCCCTCCTCGTGTCATATGTTGCCTGCTGACCATGAATCAGTATCTTGAGGATGCAATAAACATCCTCATTAGTGATGGTGATCTCACCAGTAGGAAGCAAAACTGAACAAGTATCTAGCTGATAACACTCTACAACAGCCGTAATCAGAGCTCTATGAGCTCACAACACTAGCATCGATGTAGCTGTCAAAAGCCCTAACCTCGCTAGTCGAGCCCAAGTAGCATCGTCTAAATGATCAAATAACACCATCATAGTTGGCACGCGTCGCTCTCGTGAGGACACTATAAATGACCTCGTATCCTGCATCCACAGTTTTCTTGTCAGAACCTACCTATTCTTCCAAAATCCACCCTTTCCTCTACTGTTGAAAGTCAAAACATTTTTTGTGCCACAACAGGTAAATTTTTGTGTCAATCCTAAACTTGGTGCCACTATTCAACCTGCATAGCGGTAACACAGAAGATAGCGCCACTGCGCAGCATCTTTGTGCCATTCCAGAATATAGTGCCAAAACATTGTTTAGCACCATTTAAAAAAATGGCACCACTATTCCAAACAACGCTGACTTAGAAAATAGCGCTAATCACCAACAAGGTGCCAATCCTTAGGAGGGTGCCACTAACCAATATAGCGCTAATCTAGAATATAGCACTACCCCCAGTCCAATTTGGTGCTAATGCACCAAATTTCTACCCTGCACAAAACATTGCACTAAAACAATGGATGGCACCAAAACAATAAGTATTTGGCACCAATCCACCCTTTTTCTACCCTAGCGGATAGCACCAATTTAGAGGATTGCTCTAATCCACTACCCATTTTGCATGGCGCGACCTTGTGATAGCACCAAAACCCCAAAATCCCAATTCCTGAAAGCAAAAATGTGATAAAATCAAAAAATGACAAAGCTAGGGTTAAGGCCTACCTGGGGTCCCACCTCTGGTGCCTGGCCGTATGCTTGAAAGCGCTCAGAAATGTGTGTATCGTGGGAACATGGGATTGCAGTCCACCATCTCCTCTTCGCTCCTTCTCAATGACTCAATGTGTGCAAATGTGGCACTCTTAGGGCCCACTATTCTAAATATAGTGGGCGATGTCATCCCTCCACGTAATTTTTCTCTCCTAGGGTGCAGATCACAACCATTTTGTTTCCCCGTTCTTCCTATCAACCTATTTTCCTATTCACTATCTAAATTTCACTTCTGTTTCGTGATTTTGAGATATCGCTTGATTTTTTTTATTTTTCACTGACCTCTCAAGGGGGCATCCCTCACTCATTCCATTCCTTCCTGGCAGATGGGGCATATTTTTCTTTGACCTGACGCCACTTCCTTGCTAGGTCCTGACGCTACGTCAAAGAGGGGCAAATTTAGACACCTAAAAATATTTTCATCATCAAATTGACTCCCGACCTCCCTAAACATACCTATTTCCTTCCTAAACAATTAATTAAATTTTTATTTAATTAATTATCCCTTCATCACCTAATTTTTCATCATTCTATCTCCAACAATTAGATTAATTTCATTAATTCAATAGTTCAACCTTAGCCAATTAATTAAATAAATATGCAATATTTATTTGGTTAATTTCCCCTTTCTCACTAAACCCAACTAATTAGTTAAATTAGGTTTAACTAATTAATCTAGCCTATTAATTAACCTATCCCTACCCTAGGTAATTAAATAGTCATTATTTAATTGCCTACCCTAGCCTATATCATCCTAGGCTTAGGATTGATTAAATAAATCCTTATTTAATCAATTTTAACTTCTCACTAATCCATCTACTAATTTATTCCAGCTAGATTAATTAGGTTAACCACCCCGATAAAATTTGGTCAAACCCTCATCAACACTTCTCCCCACATCCCATGAATAGAAAAATAATTTCCATGCCACATAAATCAATTTTTAATACACATTTGTCATAATCCTCATTAAATACCTCTTACACCCCTTACAAATGTCATACCTCATTAATATCCACTCTTCCCCAAATAAATTTTAAATTCATTTTACCCTTCCCCATGTGAATTTTTAATTCATAAATAGTCCACTACACTCCACCTCATTTATGAACCCCTCTTCCCAAGATGAATTAAAAATTTATCTTTATTCCTAGCCTTCCATTCTCCAAGATGAAATCTATGCCCTCCACATCATCTTCATCCTCCACCATTGATCTCTCAAATCAATCTCAACCATTGGATCAAAATCTCTCCAAAATGCATATAAATACAACATCCTCCAAGCCATTTCATCATCTAATTTCTAAGAAAATTTATCATGTCCAAATTTCTCTTGAACTAGTGAGTTACATTTAGATTGAGCATTTCACATTTGGATCTATTTATCTAGGGTATATCTAGGAGCTCTTGGGTGTATGCTTTTACCACCCTATTTGGATTGGTGAATCTTAGTGAGGTATAAGGCTTGTTTATGCTTTTATTTTGTGTTTTTCATCTCATCTAGTATTCACTAATCACAATAGTATTGTATAATAAGGCTTAAATATGAGTTAAATTAATTAATATTAATATTCATAACCTATGTACTCTATTTAATATTTAGAAGGCATATGTTCTTTTGAGCAATGTGTATTGAGGATATTGACTCCTTTACATACTATTACTCATAGTAATGATGGGGAAAATTAAAAACCTATAATATATAAATTTGAAGTGTGCTTAACCTATAAGCATATAATGCTAGTTTATTTAACCTAAATTTATTTAATACAAAATCTTAAAACCCTTACATGTGTAAAAACTAGCTAGCTAACTAATGTATTTATTATAACCTTGGATTCATCACCCACACTATGTTTTCAAAGGTTACCCCATAGGAATGTTATTTAAGATATCTATACTAGTTTAGTTAACCTAGATTTATTAAATACAAAATATTAAAACCCTTACAAGTGTAAAAACTAGCTAGCTAACTCATGTGATGATTATAACCTTAGACTCATCACCCACACTATGTTTTCAAAGGTTGCCCCATAGGAATGTGGTACCTAGAAGTTAAATGTTCCCAATGCTTATAATTTATTGGACCAATAACATTTTGTTCTACAAATCAATCTCTCACCATCTTTTAGATAGATGTATTTAAGATATCTATGCTAATTTAATTAACCTAAATTTATTTAATATAAAATATTAAAACCCTTACAGGTGTAAAAATTGGCTAGTGAACTAATGTGATGATTATAACCTCAAATTCATCACCCACACTATGTTTTCAATGATTACCCCATAATAACATGGCTCGTATAATTTAAATGTTCCCAATATTTATAATTTTTTGGGCCAATAGAATTACATTCTATAAGTCTCTTCTCAGCATCAGCTCTCCTAGAAAACTATGTCAATCATATACTATCATATGTTGTTTCTACTTTTTCCTATAAGGATGGTGACTTTTTGGATCTAGTAGATTAGAATTGTGACAAAGCCTACTTGTTAGGAGGAATAAAATTGTTTCCCATAAAGCGTTGGATCATTATATTTAATGTTTATGTGTCGGACTAAGTTTTATAATAAATGATTAGTGTGTTGAACTCTAAAATAGGTAGAGTTGGTGTATTGGAATTAATGTTTATGTGTGGGACCAAGTTTTATAATAAATAATTAGAGCATTGACTCTAAAATACATATTGTTTAAACTCTTCAGAATAAAATTTTATCACAAGAATTAGTTACTTGAAGAGTTATATAAACACTACTATTTTATATACCCTTCAATCTAACAATCTCCTCTCCTTTCAATAGCTTCTTTCAATACAGTGAAAAGGGATACAAAAAGTTGTATACGTCTCCAATGGTAGAGATATCAGATTTGGCTAACCTAAACAAATCAATGGGTTTAGTTAGTAGCAGGTGAAAATATTTTTCATAACTCCTATTAGCTGATTCATGTCATGTCTTTGTACCTCTTTCTGTTATGATTCTCTATTCTTATATAAAATAATAATAATTCTTTGAAAAATTAAGATATTATTATAATAGTCTATTCAAAACAATGCTTAGCTAATTCAATATTAATTGGTGATTTTTCTTTTCACAGCCAAGATAATCAAGTTAACAATAATAAGGTAGGTATATGATTGTCCTCTTTTCTATATTTTTTTAATGTATCTATTATATCTTTTGGTCTGGCCCCAATATTTTTAATAGACTATTTCTCTGCTTTATTTTTCAAATGTAATAAAAGTGTGAGATCTGTCATTCTCTAAAGATCTATGATTTTGTATTACATAAGAGTTTTTTTTTTCTTAATCTTGTATATTAGGTTACTATTGAGAGACTCGGCTAGCAAATTAAAAGAAATAATTGGATATAAGTGATATTTGTGTAGTTAAAAATGGAGGAGTGGAGAATGTCAATTGGCCTCCTCATTATCAGATAAGGAAGATTTTAGACATGCCGAGATCTGTTAGGGATCATCTCAGAATGGCATGAAAACAGAAGACAAAATGTGTTGACAATGTTGAAAATTAAGATTTATATTTCGTAATAAAGTCACCTTGGTGACTTTCTGTTAATAATTAAAATATTTAATTAGTTTTATGTTAGTTATTGATTCCAATAATTTTCTATAAAGATGTTCTAAATGTTGGAGAAATGACCATAAATAAAAAACACAACAATGCAGATAATAAAACAATCACACTAATGATAAGAAAGACACAAGTTTTTAATGTGGCTCACCTTATAGGCTACGTCCACAAAGAAGTAGGGGAATATCTTTATTAGCCTCTATTTTTCTGTCATACATTATGCCACCGCTCATTCAGTCTTCAGCAGAAGTTTTATGAATTACATAGTTTTTAATGAGTTCACTAGAAGAGAGAATGCAAAAATACAAGGAATCCAATGAGAGAGATTGAAAGGTCAAAGGAATAGAAAGAACAAGATGTTTGTTGGGATTCATATACCCAACAATCTCCCACTTGAAGTCCAATGATTGCTACATTATATCAGACATTTCCCTACGTCGATATTATTGTCACATCTTGACAATGCCAAGAGAAGCTTTATAAAACTCGAACTTCTCCCTTGGTACTACCTTCATCCACGCATCAACCGAATTCAATTTACCTATAATCTTATCATCTCTGATATTGTTCCTCATGTTGTGTGCATAATTTTTGAGTGATTTTTTGGCCTCCATTTTTTTCTTCAATTCTTCATCCTCAGCTATACCAGTATTCAGATTAAGCTTTTCATCAACAGTTTTTCTGCAAGTAGATAGAGACTCTTGTTCATCATTAGAACCAGAACTAGAAATGACATGTTTGGACATTGTATTAGCACTTAGATCCTTTTTGTCTGGCATCTTCTCATCAAATAAACCTTCTTTCTTGGTAGGTTCAAAAACATCTTCCCCACCTAAAGGGACTACCTTCATCTATGCACTTATCTATTTTGCTTTGAGACTATGTAATCAAAAGTATTCATCTTCCTAGGAAATCCTACTAGGAGGCCACTCTCTCTTTCTTTTATCTTGCCATCTATTATTGCAGCACATGGGATTTTCCATGTCTCTTTGTGGAAACATTGACCTAGATCAGCCATATGCAAACATCCTTCCATCCAAAGAAACTGAATCCCCACCATGAGGATCACTTAACCCAGGAAGCCATCTACTAGATTCTTATTTACTAGCCACAACAACATTAGAGATAGAAATTGATTGCTCATAAAATTTATCACCTAGAAACTTCTCAATCATTGAATCATTATTCCCCTAGGATTAGCTCTGGTAACAACCACAATTTGCTCCCAAAATTTAGTTTTGTGCTCATAGAATTTAGAAACTACTTAAGTTATATCACCATCTATGAGTAAGCTACACATCTGCTCTTTGACAATCCAATCTAGTAAGCATGACATCATCTATGTCTGAATGAAGGAGAAGTTACCTCTAAAAGTCTCTGATATGGAGTGCATGGATGTTGAATCATAATTAGTCCCAAATCCAAATGTGTGCACAGGGATCCATATATAACATTGTTGTGAGAGTTTCCTTATTGAACTTGGCAACATGGACTAAAAATCTAAGACTTTTCTAGGATTGTATGTGTCATGCCCATGAGAAAGTAGAATGATAAGTTACACACAAGGTTCTTCTCACGATGATCTTCAAGCACTTTAGGTCCCTTTTTCAATCCTTCAACAATGTTGGTTCCACCTGTGGACACTAAACCATTCACTGCTTGCAAGGCAAGCTGCCGACCTCCCTCAGACATGTGCTACAAAGGAAAAAAGTACCTAGCAATTGATGAGAAGAAAATTACTGAAAGGTGGTCCATGGGACCAAGATTATGAATCACAAAACCCATAGCATGCTTTAGAAGTGTAAGTTTTGTGCCTATCGTGCTCCCACTCACATCAAGAACAGTTATAAGATCAATTGAGGCATGATCTCTGGGTATGTCAAAAGTCTAGATGGATTTACAATATTCTAATTTCTTTCATTTTGCTCATTATGCAGCTATTTTGCAGTAGATGATGGAGTCTTCAGATGTACAAGCACAGTAAACTTCTCACAAGCTTATGATCTTGGAATTGTAGTAAATTCAGGGAATGTTACTAATGGCATAGATTTTTTATCATCTTGTCTTCCTTCAATCCCTCTTCTTTGTTCTTGAGTTGTGATTCCTCTTGAATCTATAAACTCTAAACTTCCAACTGCCATGTCAATGTTTACATTGGTTTCATTCCTATCTTCTTCCTCTGACCCGCTACCTCCACTTGTTTGAAGCTCTAAACACTCATCATTGAAAACATTAGGATGCAAATGCTACATTTGATTTTGAGGAGAGAGTGATGAATGTTCAACATGCTACAAAGACTTCTCTACATGATTCCTTTCAGAATGCAAGGGTACTCATGGATTTTAAAGCAGGCAAAGAAGAATGAAAAACCTGCGTATGAGAAACATTAGGCTCTGTTTCAAAATGACACTATATTTTAACATTACCCTATATCTCAACATTACTCTTTATCAGAGTTAGCATAATAACATTTCATGTATTTCCTTTAGAGATATTATCACCTGCAGTGTTTGCTTGAACTTGACCGCTGAATATTGACTAGTGAATATTGCTAGTTTTCTTAAAGCTTGAAATCTATGGTTCAATTTAGGAGGAACAAACTGTGTGAAAAGGGGTTTGTGAACTCATACTAGACCTTGAAAAAGTTTTTTTATTAAGATTTGATTTATTCTCAGTGAAAAGATTATCTACAGGCACAAACTCTTTCACCAATCTTCTATTTTTGTAGAGAAGGGAATACTTTCTCATTGAACACCACATCTCTACTGTGAACAAGTTGCTTGGCGATTGGATCCCACAAACTAAAACCATATTGTTCTTCACCATAGCCAACAAATATGCATTGCCTTGACTTAGAATCCAATTTTGTTCCCTTTTCCTTGGGGACATGAGCGAATGCTTCACAACCCAAAACTCATAGATGAGAATACAAAAATCATTTGCCCAACCATGTCTCTTCCAAAATATCAAAATCCAATATGGATGAGGATCTTCTATTAATTAAATATACTGTTGTATTAACTGTCTCTGCCAAAAATTCCTTGCTTGGCCTACATTAGAGGGGATACATCGAGCACTCTCTAAAATTGTTCTATTCATCCTCTCGGCTATACCATTTTCTTGAGGAGTGAAAGGAACTATTTTGATCTATCTAATGCTATTATCTACAAAAGATATCAAATTCCAAGGAACAAAACTCTCTACCATTATCAGTTTGTAAATATCTAATTTTATGTGCAGTTTGATTTTCGACCATGGCTTTGAAAATTTTGAATTTAGTAAAAACTTCTAATTTTTTATTCATTATATAGACCCACACTTTACAAGTGCATTCATCAATAAAAGAGAAAAATTAATTAGTATGTCCAAAATATGTTACCTTTGTAGGTCCAAACATATTTGAGTGCACAAGCTTCAAAGGTGTTGATTTCTTGTCATGATCAATTGTCAAGAATCTGGTCTGTGTTTGTTTTCCATAGAGGCAATGCTCACACATTTCCAAGTCAATGAACTTCAAACCTAGAAGTTTATCCCTCCTTATCATAAATTCAAGTCCTCTTTTGCTAACGTGTCTGAGCCTTTTATGCTAAAGCTCTGAATCACTGTCCACAACCGCCATTGCAGCTCCCACTTCAGCCTTATTCTCTAGCACATATAGACTGCCTAATTTGTTTCCTTTTGCAATCACCAGGGCTCCCTTGGTTACCTTCCATGAATCTAAGCATAAATTTATATTACACCCTTGAGCATACAGTTGGCTTACGAATATCATATTTCTTTTCAGCATGGGAACATATCTTACATCCCTCAAATTCCATTTGTTTTCATTTTTTAGTTGCAACACTACATCACCTTTGCCTATTATTTCATATGCTTTGTTATCAGAAAGAAAAACTCTTCCAAACTAACCTTCTTGATAGTTTTGTGAAAACCTCCTAGCATGGAGTAGCATGGAAAGAGGCATTGGAATCCAACACCCACAAATCCGTAGTAGTGTCACTTGCTATTGAAACCAGAATACCTTTATCTTTGTCACATGTAGTGTTGGCTTCACTGTCATTTACCCTTTCTTGTGCCTTTTTGTAATGCCAACAATTTTTTTGTGTGACCTACTTTGCCACAAAACCAACAATCACCATTTCTGCCCTTGGACTCTGATCTTCTTGAAAATTTGGACCTTCTTCTGTTGTTATTTATGCCTTTATCTTGACTCCTTCCCCTATTGACAATAGTCAAGGCATCTTTGGTTGTTTTGTTTTGACCTCTTCTGATATCTTCATTGAGAAGTGTTGTAGCAATATCATCATATATCAACATTGATTCTTTTTTGTTGTCATCAGATCCTCTTCTTCTGGATACCGAATTGATGATTGTCATTATCACAGTATCCCAACTATTAGGAAGAGAGCATAAAAGCAACATGGCTCTCATTTCTTCTTCAAATTTGACATCCATGTAGGATAATTGCATGATAAGAAGATTGAATTCATTTAAATGGTTTGAGATGCTGTTACCTTCTTTCATCTTCAAATTTACCAATTTCTTCAACAAGAAAACTTGATTTGTTGTTGAGACTCTTTCATATATATCGAACAACTTATCCCATATTTGTTTTTCTATTGTTTCCATGGAAACATTAAAAACAACATTGTTGGAAAATGAAAGAATGATAGTTGCAGCTGTAGTTTGGTCCAAAATATCTAAGTCATCATCCAACATCTTCTCCATCTTCTTAGTCTTCCCTTGCAGCACAATAGCGAGTCCTTCTAGATCAACAAAGCACAAATTTGAAGCTTCCACAAACTGAAGTTTTATCCTGAAAACTTCTCAATTTTCCATTTATCTACTTCCTCCATTATTCTGGAAATTCTTCATCAATTTCCAAAACAACTTCACAACTGAGCTTCTTCATTGAGCTTCTTCACCAAGCTCTGATACCAATTGTTGGAGAAATGATCGCAGATAAAAAACACAAGAATGCATATAATAAAACAATCACATAGATGATAATAAAGACACATGTTTTTAATGTGGTTCACCTTATAGGCTACATCCAAAAAGAAGTAGGGGAATATCTTTAGCAGGAGTTTTATGAACTACATAGTTTTAAACAAGCTCACCAAAAGAGAGAATGTGAAAATACAAGGACTCCAACGAGAGAGATTGAAAGGTCAAAGGAATAGAAAGGAGAAGATGTTTTGTTGGGCTTCATATACCCAACACTGAAAGTTGTATAAAAATACAATGCTTTATGAATATTTGCATAGTACTTTTTAATCCTCAGAAATATTTTAATATTACTATTTTTCAGTGTCAATGGTACTACTATTATTTAGATCTATAAGTTTCTTCTTTTCTATTTTTAACAGACAATAACCTTAGAAAACACCAATGTTTGTAGTTTTTTTCTCCCCTTTTTAATGGTAATCTGTGTTGACTTCAAAACCAAAAGCAGCAAAGGAGATAGCTCAAGAAGAAAAACATGGTAAAATAGGAAAACAACAAGAATAAAATTAGGTGGAGCTACTAGGAACAACTCTTGGATAAATTTAAGACCTAATTTTGTATGTTGGACAAGGATTTGGTACTTCAAAATATTTTCAAAGATGAGATTTGATTTGATACACTCACCTATACTCCTCATTATTAGGATGATTATCTTTTTCGTTGATAGAAATTTATCACACTCACCTATACTCCCATCTTCATATGAAACACAAATTCTCCCACAAATAGGAAGGAGGTTATTATATATAGTAAGAAACAAAATCAAACCCATTGTCCTACTAAGAATCACAGAGACCAAAAATACACATTGGGTGACTGCACAATGAATTCTTTGACAGTTATCATATCAAGCCTTGGTATCAATAATCAACAAACTTCAAGCCTTATATTCCATCAACTCTTTATGTATGTAGAGCTAGTAAAAGAGGAGAAGCTAATTTTATATAATGCGCTGAATAGATTTTCATAGATCAAAACCATTGTTAGCAACAATTGAACCTAAAAGAGAAGATATTTACTATATATATTTGTAATGAAATGAATATGTTCAATTAAATAAATAAATGTATATTGTATCATATAATGCACTAAATTTCATGTATACTATGTAAATTTGTAATGGTTACATTTCTATATCCATGTTATTTCCTACTTAGTTTTGTGTCTATTTTGAGGAAATGTTTTGATACATGTACATATCAACAAACTGTGAATTAGTTGGACTTATTATTCTAGCCTTTCGTATATCCATATATATGCATATTTCCATATATAGCCTTTATCTTAGTCTCATATACACATACTTTTATACATTTACCATAGCCTCCTATTTATCACACTCACCTATACTCCTATCTCTATATAACTTTTAGCTAATTGGTTCCAACTATTTTCCCACTTGAGTTTATTTTGGGATCATGAAGTCAACCCTGCAGTAAAAGGCTTAACCCTTCCCTTTTTAGAATTCAAAATTCAAAATTGGTTAAATGATACCCTTTATTTGTCTAACTTGAGCCAAAGGCATACATGTTTGATCCAATTTGATGCTATGTTCTAGTATTAAAAAATATTCAATGTATTCATTCTAATCATCAAAGAATCATTCAAAATCCTCTCATTTGAGAGCATTACAAGACCAATCAATAATTTTGCTAGACCTTCCATCTGTATAAATAATTTTGAGGGTTGACCTAAGAGAACTTATCTCCTTGTGATGTAATGATAGTCCTTCTAAGGAAATTTTTAAATTCCACCAACCCTTAGATACCAAAAAACAATAGAGCAAGTGCAGGCTTACAAGCAAAAAAATATAGGTTTACATTATGCAAGGTTGAGTCTAGACTAGGAGGAGGAATCCTTGACCATAAACATGACCCAAACCTACAAACTTGACATTTGATAGAGCATAGAGCCAGCACTTAATATGAGACATTCTTCTAATAGAGAGATTGCATTTCCATAACTAAAACGGAGCATATTCTATAATCTTCTTAAAGGTCATTCATTCCTTAGTTACTGAGAAAAGTATACCATTCTATTACATTTAATTTTGCTAAAATGGATATTGCAAATTATTAGATTACCAACCCTTACTATCATTAATTAATCTAGGTTAACCATTCTTATGTGTATGCATGTTATTGGATTACCCTAGACAAAGCATGGGGAAATTTTATTTTCCTTTACATTTTCGGTGAACCCATTTGATCCTATAGTATGTAATCTTCTATCTAGGATCTTTCATTGCATTAGGGTTTTTAGATCTATAATTTTCAAAGTTTACATCTTATTTTTATTTTTGGTATACCTTTTACATACTAGTAGCAATATTTTTTTAAGGTTCTAGTGCTTATTTTAATATAATTTTTATTTATTTCTTGCACAACCCATCCTCATAGTTGCTCTAGGGTTTTTATGTTTCACTTGTGTTTATATCTTGAATTGCCTATTTTCTTGATTTGATCTTGCTTTATTGTTGCCATATTATTGTTTATGCCAAGGAGTGTGTGTTTAGACACTAATATGGCTACCCATTCCAAGTATAAGAATATCATCGATGGTGATGCACATGTTTGTACCAAGAGGATTATGACCATGGTGCACATGTTTCTAAATAAGATATTCATCTTACAAAACAAGTTTTGATATATGAATTACATTAAGCTAAATCCCATTACCAATTAGCAAGTATCTTCTATAAAATATTAGTGGCATATTGTCATAGCATGGGAATTTTATAAGACATTTGATCCTTAATATGTTTTTAATTATTTAACCTCAACCCATCTTCCTCTTCCAATCCAAACCCCACTACCTTAATAGCTACTACCAAATAAAAAAATAATATATAAATACAATAGGAATATTAAACAATGGTACTTCAAATCTAATTAAACATATTATAAAACATATAATATAAATAAAATAATGGAGAAGAAAACATAAATATACAAACCATATGAATAGAAAATTTACACGGAAAAATCCTTTTAGGAAAAACCTCAACCACCAAAGAGATATTGAGATTGCATTAATTTAAAAAATAAGAATGCACTAATAAAATCTACTTAATCTTTTAGTCTAACAATAATTTGGGTACTTAGTAGTACTTCACTTGCATAAGACTATTCAACACATATCTCATGCACTCAATGTATAGAGTAAGGGAAATAAGAAACCACCAAATTGTTTTTGTTAAGTAATGACCACCAAAATCATAGTCCACAAGAGGGAAACCATGGAATATGTACCATAGATAGAAATCAAGTAATAATATCATGTTTGACCCCATAACACTTGGTCGGTACCACTCCCAAGGCTAGCACTTGATGATGAAGATGCCAACAACCATGGGTCCCGCCAATTATGAAAACATGCTCAACCTAATGTAGCTCTTGGTGTTACATTTTTATCACAACCTTCTTATTCAATGCCCTTACAATAATATCTAAAGTCCACCTCTTACCCTTTCTATTTTTCTTAGGTATTGTACTACAAAACTTTGGAGCTCATAAAAATATTATCACTTATAAAAGGAAGTCATGAAGTAAGATTTGTATCATTTTTAAAGGAGACTCATAAGATATGGTTAATAAAAAAATATGTGATTCATATGTGGGTCAACCCACAATACTCAACTCCAAACTTGGGATGATGGCAGATGGGAAAAAATTTCTTGTTACCTTCATTCGAAGATTTTGTAGAAATAACCTTCAAACAAAGGTCTACCTTCATTCAAAGGAAATATTTGAATGAAGGTATTATTTTATTAATTGTAAAACAATAAAATAATACATTTGTTCAAAGATTTCCTTCAAACGAAGGTAACATTTTATTGTCTTTTTAAAAAGAATATATCAAGCAAAAAAACCATTTTTTCTTGTCATTTCTACTCGACAGACCACTTTCAACAATAGTAAACTCCAAAGGTATTGTAACTATTTACCTCCATGGCAAATAGGATGACTCTGCGCACTTTGAAGCTGCACTAGATTGCCATGTGGCTTTGTTTAAAGGTGTCAATGTTAGCAAGGTTGCATTCTACAATTTTTAACCAGGTATTTTTCATGTACCCCTATGAAAAATCTATATTCTAACTTCAACTTTTTTTTGTCAAAATTGTAATATGGCCTTAGTGTTTTTTATGAAAATTTTGAAACCCTATTGTGTGAATTTACAAACCCTAATACGATAATTTGAAACCCAATTATGTGAATTTACAAACCCTAATATGATGATTTGAAACACTATTATGTGAATTTACAAACACTAATATGAGAATTTGAAACCCTAAAACATCATTTTGAAACCATGTTATGTGAATTTTGAAATCCTATAAAATGAAAACTAAAACCCTAAACATCTATTTTGGAACCCTATAAAGTTTATTTGTGATGAGAGGATCAATCCTAGAACAAACAATAACACAAATTGTACACAAAAATAGGAATGATCTTTTATTTATTTGGACAACACATTACATTACAGAAACTAGAATCAAACAAGAGGATGAATCCTCAACAGGCTAGAACACATTACAACTTCCTTTCTCTAGATTACAGAACCTTCTAACTTTTGTAGCTTCAAATCTACTAGGGTTTCTATTTTCCCTACTTTTCCTGACTCTCCACTTTCCCCCTTTTCTCTGTTGCCCAAAGAATTACCAAAAATGGTCTTAAATAGCCCTTTTTGGGACCTTCCAACCAAAATTTCAAAATCTGTAACTCCCTCCAAAATAGGTCAACTTTTTCAAGCCATAACTTTTGGAAGAGGTGTCTGATTGACAATTAGTTTGCCATGTTGGAAAGCTCACGAATAGCTCTACACGCTACGCATCTGATCTCCCAATCCCACCCATTTTTAGGGTTGTACAAGGCCTCTAGGTGCCTAATATTTGAGTTTGAAACTATTTTAGGGGTTTCTAAAGAAATGAAAACTTTAATATCTTTCAACCTGGCATAAGTGACCTTTGGCCAATTCCTTAACTAAAGGTTATATTTTTCAATCTCGAAGCTTTGAGTAAATTTCCACTTCTATACATGCTCAAATGCAAACTTTCTAAAAATAGCAGTTGTTGATTTTAGCATGTTAGAAAAAACTGAAGGTTCTACATTATTATTCAAGTAATTGTGTATCCAAAATACAAAATTTGAAAAGAACAGAAAATCAAATTGTAAGTTTTTTGGTTGTTGTAAGATTGCCTTTACACCACTAGATGCTCCTACATCAAACACCCAAGGTAATTTGAGAACTAACCTTGTCACATCTCGAGTATTTGAGGAAAACCCAAATGATCAACCTCTACTTTAGACAACAAATAAGACTCTTTGATAGATCTTGCTTTCAACTTCACTAGATATTCTTCATATTTCTTGTTCTGAGTACTTCTTTCCACATGATAATCCAAGATCTCTTCTATCTCCTGCTTTGAAGTAGATGCCAGGATACTCCACTATTCATTTGTTGCTCCATCCTCTGTGGCACCTTCATGATACTATGTTAAATCAATAATGTTGAACAAATGTGAAATGTTGATTCCACTCAGTAGTTCTACCTCATATGCATTTCCTGAATCATGCTTCTTCAATACCCTGCATGGCCCAAATTTTTTCATCTTAACCTTATTATATGTCCCCATTGGGAACCTTTCTTTCTTTAGGTGAACCATGAATTCATCACCAAAGTTGAATTCCTTAAACTTTCATCTCTAATCTACCTTAGCCTTGTATTGAGAATTCATTTTATTGATATGTTGTTGTACCTCTTCATGGAATCTCTTTAGGTGCTCTACAAAGTCTTTAGCCTCGACACTACTCTTCTCTCCTCTATCTCTCTTCCTTAGCTCAAAATCATTTCTTGGACTATTCCCATATACAATCTGGAATGGGGATTTACTAGTACTCCTATTGATGGAATTGTTATATACAAGCTCCACCTATGGTAGTATCAAATTCCATCCCTTGGGCTTATCTCCTACTAATCATCTTAGCAAGTTGCCCAAACTTTGATTCACTACCTTTGTTTGTCTATCAATTTGCGGATGATGTGCAGAAATAAACTTCAACTCGGTCTTGTACTTCTTCCATAAGATCATCTAGAAATACCCAACAAACTTGGTATCTCTATCTGAAACTATACTCCTCTGAAAAACAACTCTACAATTTGAAAAACATCAATGGTTTTCTGACATGGAATGAAATGTGTCATCTTTGAAAATCTATCAACCACCACAAATATTGAATCATGCCATCTCTATGTCCTTGATAAACCAAGAACAAAGTCCATGTTGATTTCCTCCCATGGCCCATCTAGTATAGGTAATAGCTGATATAGCCCAGTATTCTAACTCACTCCTTTGGCCATCTAGCATACTCTACAACTTTGCACAAATTTCTTTACATCCAGGTGCAACTGTGGCTAGTATAAATTATCACTAATAATAGAAATGGTCTTATATCAACCAAAGTGTGTTGCCAACCCTCCATAATGCTTCTCCTTAACCAGGTTCTCTCTCATGAGGCTCCTCAAAATGCACAACTGGTTTTCTCTAAACAACATACCATATTAGATTATCTAATACAACCATCTCATCCTATACAAGGTAACAGGTTCCAAATAAGCTTTCCAGGCCTTTGCAAAGTTTGGATCTTTAGGGTACAAATCCTTGATTTCATTGAACCCAACAACCTCTATCTTCATCTCTATCAACAAAACTCTGCCTTCTTCTTAAGGCATCTACAAGTTAGTTGGACTTCCCACTTCTATGATTCAAAACAAAAGTATAACTCTGCAAAAACTCAACCCATTTTAAGTGCCTCTGATTTAACTTCCCTTGACTATTAATATACTGCAAATCCTGATGATTAGTATATAAAACAAACTCTTTTGGCAAAAAGTAATGTCTCCATTTCTTCAAAGCCTAAACTATAGCATAAAACTCTTGATCATAAACAAAATACATTTTTTTTGCATCATTAAGCTTCTCATAGAAATAGGCAATGGGCATAACGTAGACACTACTTAAAACAACTCTTATAGCACTACCAATAGCATCACAATCTACCTAAAATACCTTATTGAAATCTAGAAGTGCCAAAACAAGTTGGTCTGTGACATTTTTGTTCAATGTATCAAACTTCCGGCTGCTCTTGCAGTCCATTTAAACTCCTTTCTATGTCATCTCATTGTCTTAGTTATGGGTGCACAAATGCTACTAAGATTCCTGATAAGTTTTCTATAAAAACTTATCAAACCATGAAAAATCATACATCTGTAACACAACTTTGGGTAGGCCATTCAATCATAGCCCTCACCTTCTCTGGATCCATTTTAAGATCCCTAAATGAGATAATAATCTAAGGTACACCAACTCCTTATTCACAAAACTACATTTCTTCAGATTTATCAACAACTTTATCTTCCCTCAACTTCTCAAAAACTTTTCAAACATGCATCAGGTGATCCTCTAAAGGCTTACTAAAAATCAAAATATCATCTAAATAAACAATGACAAATTTACCCAAAAACTCATTTAGAACCTCGATCATGAGCCACATTAATGTGCTCGATGCATTGGTTAGCCCAAATGGTATGACTAACCATTTGTATAGGCTCTCCTTAGTCTTGAAGGTTGTCTTCTAATCATATCCTTCTCTAATTGGGATTTGGCGATATCCACTCTTTAGATCAATCTTTGTAAAGTACTTAGCTCAACTCAGGTAATCCATTATGTCATCCATTCTGGTTAATAGAAATATATACTTGATCATAATCTTATTGGTGGCTTGAGAATCTATACACATTCTCCACTCTCCATCTTTCTTTGGTCCTAGTACTATAGGTACCACACATGGATTTAGGATTTCCCTTATTAGTCCTTTCCTTAATAGCTCGTGAACTTGTTTGTTTAGCTCTTGATTCTCTATAGGAATTATTATATGGAATGCCTTATTTTACAAACTAGCTCCTAGTATCAAATCTATTTGGTGACTTAAATCTTCCTCACTGGTGGTAAACCTTGAGTTACATTATCAGAGAAAATGTCCTGAAACTCTTCCAATAGATCTGAGACTTTTTCTAGTACATCTTCAAATTTCTCCTAGATGATCTTAGGAATTAATGCAAAGAAATGGTGCTCATGCTTCATATCATCCAAAACTTTCCTGCCATCTACCAAGAAAATTCTAGTACTACTACATACCTTTTTTTCCAGCTCCTTCAAGGGATTCAACTTATGACAAACTCCATCCTTTGTTAAGGAATAGGTGTTTGCATGGTCCTCATCGATAGTTCACCTATTGCTCTGCCACAACCTTCCCAATAGCATATGACATGCATCCATATGTATGCTATCACACAAAACCTCATCATGGTAGTCTCCAATCTTGAACTTGACTAAACACTGCTCATTGACCAAAGCTCTATGGTCCTTCTGCAACCATGCAATCTGATATGGATGTGGATGCCTTCTCCTTGTTAACCATCTCCTTTGAGACAAGAATATCAATGCTTCCACTATCAATAATAATATCACAAAACTTACCTTCACATTTGCACGTTGTATAGAATAAAATCTTCCTTTGATATGGTGCTTTCTCATCATTTAACAAGGTTCTTCTAACAACTAGGCTTTCCCCCCTTTCAACATCTTCAGAATGCTCAAACTATGCATCTCATCTACAAGTGAAACTCGTGCATTACGTTTAGGTCTTCTATTTGTCCTTCCTTTATGTTGGGGATAGTCATAGGCTCGATGCCCTTATTCTCCACAATAGAAATAGGTTCCTCTGAAACCTCCTCTTTCTAGGTCCTTGCCCAGGTCTTCCTCTTCTTCTTCCTCTTTGCTCGCCATTATTTTGGTCACCAGGGCGATAGGCATTATCTCCTTTATGATTTTGACTGTGTTTAGTTCTTCACTTTTCTTTTGATCTACATTTTGGCCTCCATAGGATCTCCCACCAGCCCTTCTGTCATGACTTCTTCCTCTTTTATGCCTTTCAAATCTTTTATTCATATTCTCTTCCACCTTCAGATAAAACTGGTATGCATCTTCTATATTGGTTATTCTGAGCAGGATCAACTCCTCTTGAATACTTGTCCTCAACCCGTTAATGTAATGGGCTACCTTCTCCTTTTTGGCCTCTGCATGGTCTATTCCAATAATAATTTTATAAAACTCTTATGTATACTCCTTAAAAGACTTGTTACCTTTCTTCAATCCTTGTAGTTTCTTCAAAAACTCCAAATCATAGTCCACAGGAATGAACTACTTTAGTTTCTCCTATGATCCCATGTGGTCATATTTCCTTTTCCTCTTATATTTATCTCTAACTAGACCTCCTTCCACCAAATACTGGCATGGCCCTTCAACTTTATTTTTGCAAACTTGACCCATTCTGGATCCTCCACATCTTCATACTCAAAATATTCCTACATATTATTTATCCAATCAATAAGCACTTGCAGATTCAGATCCATAGAATAGGTAGAAACTTCAATCTAGGCCTCTTTCTAATCTTCGAAATGGCCCTCAACAATCTAACTTTCACAGGATCTCCTATATCATCTTGTTCTTCCTTAAATAGCTTTTCTTCTTCAACTTCGTATTCACTTTCTTCTCTTATTCTTTGCTCAAACCCTCATCGGAACTCCTCTTGCAATGCATCTATTTTACATTGCAGGGCTCTAAAACCCTCTTCTATCAAAGCATTTCTCCCAACACCACCATGTTGCCTTCATGGGGACATTTTTTTGAGGTCTATAGAAAATCCCCAACCTCAGTTTATTTCTGCAGAAAACCCACAACTTGAAGACCTGATGCAAACTACCTCATAGTTGGTAATTTGTTTACACACTCAGGAACTACTACTCTAATACCTGTCAATGTAGGTTTTTATTTCCTAGTTGGGTTATTTATTTTCCCTGTATTCCTAGTTTTTTCCTACACCTTTTATTAATGTTGCTTAGGTACATAAAGCATGTTTAATTAGGTGAGTGGGTTATTAGGTGTCACCTTCATACAAGTGAGAATGTACTAGCTATCTTGGGAAGATACTTTGCTATCTTTAGTCTGATAGATGGTTGCTTCTTATTGGTTGGTGTTGCCACCTCCACCCTCTCCCTTTTCTATATAAATATGCTACCTAGCTTGTATTTTGCTTCTAGTATTTGCATTACTCTCGTGGAGACTAACTCTATATTGTTACTTTTATCTTGTATCATTTTATTTCATAGTTTAATATCTATTCATTTGCACTAGCTTTATTGGTTATTAATCTTTCCAGATTCTAACATGTTATCAGAGCTTTTCTATTGCAAGAATAGTTTTAAGTTGTCATATTTGAGAGATTATTGGGGGCTAATAAGCTTTGTTGCAAGTTTTTCCAAAAAGATAGTATGGTCTTCCCTTGCATCTTCAATTGATATGGAGAATCAGAAAAGTTTGACAGAAACATTTTAACCTTTAGGTTTTGCATATGTGTTTTATGAGATCTAGGTGATTGTAGCATTTCAAGTTTTACTAGTGGTATTTCTAGATGTTCCAACATGTCCATGAGGCTTGAGAAAGTCAATATTGGCTTTAGTTTCACCAAATTTAGAGATTGTTTGACATAGTAGCAAAACTAGGGTTTTAGGCTCAGATCTGGAAGGCAGCTTTTTCAATCTGAGTGTTTTTAGGCTAAAAGGACTATTGGATTGCATCCAGGATACCTCCTAGACAAATTTTTATATATTACAGTGCTAGGTTTGGTGCCAAGAGTACGAAAAGGCAAAAATAATTTGTCAGAATGTCTTTTTGGCCGCCTAGCACACTGTTCAAGGGGAAGATCTATAAAAATTTTGGCAAATTTTGTATTACTTTTTTGTTTTCCTTAAAAAAAATTCATTAGTAGGTTTTGTTTAAAAAAGAAAGAAATAAATAAAATATATTAAACAAAAATTTCAAAAAAAAAACACAAAAAAATATATAGAGGGTTTTGGCCTTTTGAAGGCCTTGGCCCCCCTCTTTGCAGGCCGCAGGCCATGCCTAGCGGCCCATAGACCCTGCCTAGTAGGTCATGGACCCTACCAAGTAGGTCTTCTGACATAGCAGGTCACGGGTTCGGGTGTGGCCCTCGACCCCCCACCATCCCCTCTATGCCCTAAATGACCTTTTAGGCTTGTTCAACCTTCAATTTAGCCTTCAAGACCTGTTAAATTTTTTTCCTTTACACTATGTGTGGATTATTGGCCTTCATTCCAACTTTGTGCTCAACTTTGGCAATTTTTGTTGTTTTAGTTACAACTATATTGGGTTGGAAAATATCCAAATTTAGCAAAGATCTAAAATTTGGCAAACTTGCTAAAGATAGGGACACCTATATTTATCTGGAGATTGACTAGTCACAACTAAATTAGTAGATCCCTAAATTTGGAGGTGTTTTTGGTGGTGACCAATTTTTTTCTCACAGACGCCCTTCTATTGGAGTTCACCATTTCAAAGATCAACTTTGCAAGCTCATAACTTGGGCTCCCAACCTCTAATTTTTTAGCTTTTTTTTTTCAGCTATATTTCCACGCTCTTCATGGTGGTGCAGATGATTCTTTGTTCTATTGTATGAATTTCCTAGAAATTGTAGATTCTCATAGGTGACAATGTATAGTTCCCATTTTTGGAACTTCAGAGGCTCATAACTTTCTCATACGTCCTCAGGTCAAGATGATTCTTTTTTTGAAGGTGCATGATTTTTTGAGTAGATCGTAGTGGTGTTGTTAGTTTCGCTTGTCTCAGTTCCAATATTGAACTTTCAGCATACACCTAATTTGTGAGGTTTTTATAATGCATTGAGATCAAGACCACAGAGTATTTCCTGCTAGTGGCAGTTGTAAATGCACTAATTATAAAGTGCCAAATCATATTTTCTTGGGGGGGTTCTTTGATCGAGTGTAAAGGGGTGGTTGTCCTATGTGTATTCTATTCTTTTCTACATTTCTTCATCATGGATCAAACAATAGTACCCATATTAACTCCCTACAACTACTTTGAGTGGAAATCACACATGAAACTCTACTTAAGGAAAGCTAGATTACATAGGATAACATTGGGAATTGAAACAAAACCTGCTAAAGATGAAGATAAACCTAAGTGGTTTAACAAATATGATCAGGCCTATGGAACATTGTGTTTGTCTATTTCTCCTAGTTTTCTCGTTCACATTCAGTCTTTAAATTCACCAAATAAAATTTTGACAAAGCTAGAAACACTATTTGGCACACAAGATTAAATGAGGGGTCATATCTTGGAAAATGAACTAGTTAGTTTAAGTCTAGGCAACTTCAACACAATTCAAGATTTTTTCAGAAAATTGAAATCACTAAGGCTATAGTTACAACAATGTGGAATTGAAAATAAAAATGAAGAAATGATTCTTAGTATTCTCTCTAAGCTAAGTTCAGAATATTCTATATTTGTTTCTACCTTCTTTTCTACTAAGGGTGCACTTGGGACATAGTTCACTATGCCATCTTTGGATGACTTTCCTATCTCTCTCACATGGGAGTAGGATAAGTTAATCTAGATGGGCACTCTAAAATCTTGTAAGTCACATACCCTAGCTGCAAACCAAGGCACAAAAGAATAGAAAGGAAAAAGTGGTAACAAAAAGGATAAGAAACAAAAGAATAGCAAGGAAAAGCAGGATCAGATACCAGTTGCTTCAAAAGAAACTAATGAGACCCAATCTTCTAAGGGCGACAAGCCTAATAAAGAGAAGGTCCAATGCACCTATTGTAAAAGACTTGGTCATGATGAACATAAGTGTTTGAAGAAAAAAATTGTTCACTTGAGACACATTCTTGAGAAGAATAATATTAGTGTTCCCGAGTCTATCAAACAAAATTTAAATGAGGGGTCTAAGAAGGTAAAATAAAATAACAATGGGAAAGGAAAGGGCAAACCCCTTGTAGCATTTGCTTCACCATATTCCACTTGGGTTCTTGATTCCAGTGCTTCATACCACATGGTTTCATCTAAGGATGAACTTGTATCTTTAGAGCCATGCACTATGCCTTCTATTTAGATGGGTGATAACACTCCTATTGAGGTGTGTGGGAGAGGGTCTATTCATGTGGGGGATTGCACATTCCATGATGTTCTTTGTGTGCCCTCATTATCAACTAATCTCCTATCAATATATCAGACCACTCACACAGGTTCAAGCAAGAAGGTTGAGTTCACTCTTGATTCAGTGGAGATTCGTGAGTTTCACAGTGGTTCTACAGTTATACTTGGGAGAGAAGATCATCAGTCATTGATCAATCTATTTTATCACTTTGTTCTTGATCCTCCATCTATTTTTCTCACTCATTGTAATGATGTAAGTCATGGCATGAGCAATTTGGCCATCCTAACTTCCACTACTTGTAGTAGCTCAACCAGTAGAGCATGGTCATAGGGTTACCTTCAGCTCAGTTTTTAGATGGTGTTTTCCAAGGTTTCATTCTTGGTAAACATCCTAAGGAAAAATTTGATAAAGTTAAGGGATGGAGAGATTCACAGATACTGGAGTTAGTTCACAGTGATTTGGCTGGACCACTTCCTTGTCCATCCTTCAACAAAGCTATATATGTTCTAATGTTCATTGATGACTTTATCACTATACTTGGGAGTACTTTCTCAAACAAAAGTGTAAGGAATTTGATCACTTTTAGGACTCCAAGACTTTTGTAGAGAAGCAATTTAGGAAATCCATCAAATTTTTGCACACTGACAATGATGATGAATATGTTAACCATCATTTTGAGAAGTTTTTCACTTCAAAGGGGATTGATTTGCAGTATTCAGTTCTGTACAATCCTTGGTGTAACAGTATTACAGAATGGAAGAATATGTCCTTGAAGGAAATGGCAAGCTACATGATTCACTCTAGACCTCTTGCACCACAGTATTGGGCAGAGGCCATTAACTATGCTTTTTATATCCAGAACCGTGTTTCTTACTGAGCATTGAAGGGAGCCCTCCTCTTGAAGCTTGGAGTGGTTGGAAACCATCACTTAAGCACTTTCAATTTTTTGGTTCTCCTGCTTGAGACCACATTCTTGCAGAGAAACGTAAGACCTTGGATCCATAAAGCAGGCCTTGCATATTTGTTGGCTATCTTGATGGTGTGAAGGGTTATCGATTGCTCCACTCTACTACACATGAGTTGTTTATTGAGAGGAGTGTTCAGTTTGAGGAGGGCTCTTCAAGTTCCATTCCTATCACTTCTCCACCTCCTTCTACTTTAACATTGGAGTTGCTTGGGCTACATGACAAATTTTCTAATGAGTCAGATTCACCTGAAGATCTTCTTAATGATGAGGAGTCTTCTACCTCCACTTCTAATGTTGAGAGTGATTCAGAGGATTCACCTCCTTCCTCTCCTAGTCATCATTTAGCGGGTTACAATTCCCATCCACACTCTATGAATTCTAGTCCACTTTGGGCTAGACAAACCTTGTAGTTTGTAGGTGATTAGTTTAGGGATCCATCAGACACTAGGTAGACTCGTTCACAATTCTAGGATGCTCCACATGTCTTCATTGCTCTTGCCTCTAATCCACAATCCTTTCAAGAGGATTTTGGTATTCCTAAGTGGGATACAGCTATGCAGGAGGAGTATAGTTCCTTGATGAGGAACCACACTTGGGTTCTTGTCCCTCTTCCTAAGGGAAGAAAACTTGTTTGATGTAAGTGGCTCTATCAAACAAAATTTGTAGCAGATAGGTTGATTGATAAGCATAAGGCTCGTTTGGTCGCTAAAGGATTCTCTTAGGTTCATCGGATTGACTATTCTGAGACTTTTGTGCTAGCTGCCAGAATGAACTCCATCTGACTTATTCTTGCTATTGTTATAGCTAATCATTGGGAAGTACACTAGATGAATGTGAAGAGTGTTTTTCTTCATATTGAACTTCAAAAGGAGATCTACATGGAGCAGCCACAGGGGTTTGTTCATGATTCTTCACTTGTGTGTCACCTTTGAAGGTCTCTCTGTGGCCTCAAATAGGCTCCTTGGGCTTGGTATGCCAAGATGGACTCCTTCCTTCTAACATGTAGGTTCACTCGGTGCCATTTTGTGTTGGTAATATGTGTTGTCATTGATGTAAACACTTAGACTGAGGCAACACTCAATTTGTGATGATGATATCCTACTGCAGTAACAGAGATGCAGTGAGATGCAGTGATGTTCCTAATGTACATGGTTGTATGTCATACCCTGATCAGTGTCAATTCAAGTTGTTTTGACCATGCTTGTGGTCATCAAAGTTGATTTCATGATGAAATATTAAGATGGGAATTAGAAGCACTATGATGAATGATGAAATATTAAGATGGAAATTAGAAGCACTAAGATGAATGATGATATATTAAGATAAGAATTAGAAGCTATGCTGAGGATGAGAAAATGTTTTTGATGACATGTTGCATGTTGTATGATCCTTCCTATTGTCCCTAAGGATATATGTGCTATTATATGAAGGTTTTGGCCTCTAAAAGTTGGTGAAGGTGTCTTTTGCAGGAAGCTGCCTGAAAGACTGTCTAGTAAAATGCTCTACATTCCTTCGTATTTGAAGCTATGGTCATAAGGTTCAGAAGCTAAGTTAAGAATTTTGTAAAGGTCCTAAATCAAAAGTTTCAAATAATTTTATCCTCCACATTATAAGTTACAAGTGATTGAGTTCTAGTCTATGCTCTAGTAGTATAATGTGTTGGTGAAGAGAGTTTGGAATGCTTCGCATTCCTCCACAAGTGAAGATTTGCCCATGTGATTTTGAGAATATGTTCAAAGCTATGTATGCATTCATCCATATGTGTTTTAGGTGGTTTGGAAGTCCACAAGATTAATTTTGAAATGACAGTAATGATACAGATAGTTTTAGATGCCTAGTTGTTCTCAGAATATATGCCGAGGATGTGCACTGACTTGTTGCTGCTTGAAATGGTAAATTGGTTGATGGAAGATGGTCCTGATGATCTTGTGTTGTCTCCATTTTCTCTACAAGGTGTTTTTTCTCTCTCTTTGGAACTGACTGAGGTCCGGAATGATGGTGTTACCGGGTTATGCTCTTGCCTAGCCAACAAGGGAAGATTGATGACGTGCGCCAAAAAGCTATTGTTGCATGAAGTTCAAGGAATGTTTGGAGATAGTGTATAGGTCATGCCGACTTATCTAGAAGAAGTGCAAGAAATTTTTTATCATTCATGAGTACCGCCTAGTTTGAATGACCATTGTACTACATGCTTCATGTGTTCTTACTTAAGAGAAACCTAATTCAAATCTGTGAAGCATGTAGATGTTATTCCTTGAAGGATGATGCTATGAAGGATGTTTAGGACTAGAACAAGCACGTGTTGGGATTTGTAAGGCATGTTTTTATTTTTGGAGTAGTGTGTATTTCATGATAGGGCTTACCCTATGCATGTGCTTCATGTTGTGTGATCTTTGGCCAACTTGTAAAATGTAATATTTTTTTTGCACTGGCTGACATTTTATGAAATCCATGGAATGTCTTGTATATATTGTAAATCTAGTTTGTCAAGGTGAAGTATGATTGTGAAAATGAGAATATGAATGTGCAAAGAGCAGAATATGAACATGTTATACATTATGGTGTGTGAGTGAAGGAGAAAGTGTAGAAGTAATAAGGGGTTTACTGATTCATCTTGAAGACATTTCTATGATAGGAGGGAAGTGAAGAGTGTGCCTAATTGATCCAAACATCAGAAGAAGTAAAATTGCAATCATCAAAGGTGTGATCTTCAATGTTACTTTTTAGGTAGTAGAAGGACTGTCATACTGTAATCATTTCTAAGTTCAGTCTCAGTTCAGGGAGTAGTTGCTTCCCTAGGTTGTAGCCCTTTAGCAAAGTCTACAAGGAGTAGTAGCTTCCTTGGGAGTGTCCCTAAAATAATGTCTTCAGGGAGTTGTAGCCCTAAAACAAAGTCATTAGGTAGTAGTAGCTTCCTTGGATTGTAGCCCTAAAATAAAGTTGTAATTTTGAACTTCATATATTGTGAGTTAATCCTCACTGTAGTTTTTCCCTTCTTGGGTTTTCCATGTATATATGGTGTTATATGTTGATTATATTGATCTTTCATGTTTATGTTGATGTTGTAATGCTTAAGTTTTAATATGCTCTAGAGGATTTGAAGTTTGTTTAGACATTGATTCACCCCCACCCTCTCAGTATCCTAGTGTGTTCAAAAATTGGTATCACAGCCAAGTTACTCAAAAGAAGCTTAACTTCTTGAGGAAGGTCTAGGATGGCTAATAATGGATCTCTCAACGTACCTATGTTTCATGGAAGAAATTATTCCTTTTGGAAGCTAAGGATGGCAAACTATCTATCTTCCCAAAGGTATGGCATTTGGAAATTAGTCAAGAAGGGTTACATTGCTCCTATCAGTGATCCTATAGATGCAGATGAGATTAAGTTGTATGATAACTATTGATGCATAAATCTGTGGGTGTAATCCAGCAGCAACATGGGAAACTCTGAGACGTGGGAATGCTCCTCAGAGTGACCTCCAGATTTTAGGGAAGCTGGCTCTTCCATTCTTCAATGCTATGGCGATCCGCTGGATTTGAAACTATTATTTGCAGAGTGTCTAAACTTTGAAGGATTTAACTGGATTCAAAGAGCAAAATATGCATGATTAAAACCAGTTTGAGAAACATATTAAACAAAGGTAGAGAAATAGAGAAATTAGAGACAAGAACAGAGTAAACTCATAAATGCATAGGACACCGTCTCATATTTGAATGAAAGAATAAATTTACAAAGGCACAATTGTTGCATAGGATAAACTATTACAATCATCATCAAAAGACATTGCAAAGGTAAGAAGAAAACTTTGTACACTGCTCCAACTCTTTGATCTGATAAATTTGTAGAACTCTAAACATATGTGAAGAAGAAGTCTACAATGCGTCTCAAATATGCCCATTTATAGCCTGAAAAACTCAACAAATTCTCAACGGCCTCTGAAAATCTACAACTGAATCCACAAAATCTACCATAAAATCTGGCACCATATCCGACAAAATGCAACTAAACTGTTGCTTCTGTAACTGTAAAAATGCATCTCTGTGTCATGAAAGAAAACTCCCCTGCTATTTTCCTATAGCTCACCATAAAAATAAAAATGGCTGCTCATTTAGGGTTTCACTTTTATATTTCATTTTTCCCGTGGAAGAGAGAGTAACATAAGTGTCTTGATAAAAGGATGTGTCACAATTTAAATAAAGATTTTAAACTTTATTTACCTCTCTCGTAACTTTAATTAAAGCCGAGATAAAACTTATTATTAATAAAGCATTTGAGCTTTATTAGGGGCCCACCACCAAATGTATCTTAATATTGAAACTTATATTAGTCATCTCTTATAAAATCCTGTGACACATTATGTATTTTAATTAAATGAAACAAGTATTTTCTCTCCTGCACGTAGGCTACTCCACGTGGTGGCTTCCGTAAGTTTCTAATTTCGTCTCTTTGCATTCCGCTATAGCCACGTGCTCACCTCTACTTCATTTTAACTTATTTTCTATTGCTCTCGGGTGTTGACATGTGGTGGCTTCCACATCAATTTGAGTTTCTACAATAAAGTGGCTCATTTAATTCGGGGCTTTCACTATTTAATACCCGTGACTTCATTCCATGAGGGACCCACCATATGACTTAATATTGAAACTTCAGCATTTTCTGTAGCTTGCTAAATTTTAATAAAATAAATGAAGGCTTGTATCTCCTGTGCACGAGCTACTCCATGTGGTGGCTTCCGTGTCAATTTGAGTTTCTACACAGCCTTTACTCCGGTGCTTGCACGTGTCTCACTTCGGTGCATCTTGAGTTACTTTTACATTGCCACGGATGCCTCCATTTGGTGGTCTCTGCTACCTTCTTGTTACTTCTTTCACAGCCATTAGATTCATCTTTGTATCTGATGGTTATAATTTTACTGCACTCGAAACTATATACCCTGTGTTAGCAATTCATTGTCCCTGTGTTATTTGGATAGTCTGTGGCTAATGAAACTCTGTGTCTCTATACATTTTAAAAAGTTTGAAATGGTGCAAAATTTTGTCACCAGTTTATGGCAACTGGCTGGGAGAGTGGGCCTGCTCACTTTGAACCCAAAAAAAAGTTGGTTTTGCATATCAATGCTTTATAATTGGGCAATAGAGTCACATCACTTTGAAACTGAAACATTCATGAAACTGAAGACACATCTGAACCTGAAGAAGCATGAAGGTGAACTAAAACACCGCTGACCCATAATACATCCCACCATTGAAACTGACTTCTGAACCACCATTCTGCTTTGCAGCTGAGACTTATTGAAAACAAAACTAACTGAAATTGAAACTAATGCTACTATTGTAGCTTATTCTGAACATTGCAGCCATATTACTGACAACTGAAACATACAGGAACATATCCATTCACCGGAACAGCAAAGTAGCTACCATGTCTGATTATGCTTCTCCAATGAATCCTCATCAAACTGAAAATGAACCAAACAAATTGTATGAAGAAATACAACAATATTTTGTACCTTTTTACTTCTCTGCACTCTGGAGATTCTTTCATTGTTTCAAAACACCAGTCAAGCTGACTTACATGTTGTTTCTGTTTTAGTGGAGGGTGAGGAGGGAAAATAAAACACTGAAACTCTTTCCTCTATTTGCATTCAAAAACTTCTACTGCCAAAAACTCATTAGTGACCTCTTTTGTTGACTCTCCATCTGAATGATGATCCATGATAGCATCAAGATTTATCTGACAAGTGACAGAACTGCCCAAAACAGTCTTGAATCTGATTTGGATTCCTTCATGCAAGAAAAAATGTGTAGAATCTAACTCATTTTGTGACATCATATTTGGCTCTGCACTGTGGCAAATGTCTCTCAGAATCTCATCATCTTGTAGAGGTGAAACTTCATCAAGAAGAAGACAATAACCATTTGCAAAAATGGAGAACAAATTAGCTTTTGAATCTTCCTCTGTTTCAATATTTTCTCCATGATCACCTTCAAGCCTTACAAAAGAACCTTGGACTTTCTCAATTGCAAGATCTTCCTCATTTAGTAGCTGATAACCTTGTTGCAAAACTGAGAATAAATCCTCATCATGCCCCAAATGTTGTTCATGTATCTCTGTGTCTTCTTCTTGCAGGTGTGAAACTTCATTGCAATAATAAAAACACTTGTATGATATAATGTCATTTGTAACCTCCTCAAAATTAGGAACATACTGTCCATAATCATGTACCCAGTACTTTTCAGCTTCAAATCCCTTCTTAGAGTACTTTTCAGCTTCTAGAAACACCCCCTCATAAGCATCTTCTGAATCTGATTTAAGTTTTGACAGTAACTCTGGATCTCTAGAAGGACACATAGGGGCCACTTTCTTGCTTGTAACTTGACTCTTGATACTTGATTTTTCTTGAATGTCAAAGTGACAGAGAACCTGGTCAATGGCTTCATTGGAATGACTAGCAGCTATAGAAGTTTGTAGAGGATAATTTTCAAGACAATTTGGCATTCTCTGGATATATTCATACTATTGTTCATAAGAATCATGAGGCATTAAACATAGATTAGCATGGTACAGGTTTTGTCCTTTTAACTCATTAATCTCATGGGAGAGGGTTTTAATTAGTTCTTTCACAGCACTCATCTCCTCATGATTTGTCAAGTCGGTAGGGAGGGTGGGTGGAATAAAATTTGTATGCATTTGGTTACAAGAAAAGGTGTGAGACAGGCTATTTGCATGAGGCATCCGCTGTTTTAAGGGCAGGGGAGGCAGTTTACTAGACAATATAAGGCTACATTTAGCCTTAATGGCAAGATCATATGATTGTGGTAGAGTTTCATCCCCCAAAGATTGTATCATGATAGAGATCTCAGGGTCTAAAGCCTTTAAATAATACAAGAAAGAAAAGGCTGGAGGGGGCCTCAGATCTATAGAAAAATTTTTCCATACCTTGTCAAATCTTCAATTGAAATCATGTATGGGCTCCATAGGGTACCTCTTGATTGTAATCAGGTTATGGGTGAGAGTGCTGACATCTGTCATGTCTCTGAATTGATTGTAGATGAGCCCACCAAGCTGATCCCATCTAGTGATGGAACCAGGCTGCAAGCTTCTGTACTATTATTTTGCTTTGCCTTTGAGAGATGATGCCAATTACATGAGAGCATGATTCTTAGTTGTGAATTTATGAATAGAGCATAGATTTGTAATATCTTGAATGTGATTTGCAGGGCAAACAGAACCATCTCCAAGAAAATGAGGCAGTGCCTTCCAAGCTGTGTCAGGAACCTGACCCTGCTACTGAAGAACAAGGGGACTTGAATCCCAGGCTATAAAGGGTAGATCTCTTTGAATATTTAGGTGCACATATATACCAGGGGCTGCCATGGTCTGCAGGGGCAAAGATTTAGGAAAGATTCATTAATAGAGTCACCAATAGAGTCACCAGATGGAAGATTCATGTTCCTATAAGCAGATGTTTTTGTGATTTTCCATCAAAACCACATAATGCAGGGCAAAGATTCTCATAAAATAAAGACTTAAGTCCTTGAATCGGTCTCACTGGGCGTGCCAAAAACTATTGATGCATAAATCTGTGGGTGTAATCCAGCAGCAACATGGGAAACTCTGAGACGTGGGAATGCTCCTCAGAGTGACCTCTAGATTTTAGGGAAGTTGGTTCTTCCTTTCTTCAATGGGGTTTGAGAAAAAGGTCAGAGAGAAAACCATATTGCAGAAAATAAATGCCTAACCTATGGCGATCCACCGGATTTGAAACTATTATTTGCACAGTGTCTAAACTTTGAAGGATTTAACTGGATTCAAAGAGCAAAATATGCATGATTAAAACCAGTTTGAGAAACATATTAAACAAAGGCAGAGAAACAGAGAAATTAGAGACAAGAATAGAGTAAACTCATAAATGCACAGGACACCATCTCATATTTGAATGAAAGAATAAATTTACAAAGGCACAATTGTTGCACAGGATAAACTATTACAATCATCATCAAAAGACATTGCAAAGGCAAGAAGAAAACTCTGTATGCTACTCCAACTCTTTGATCTGATAAACTTGTAGAAGTCTAAACATATCTGAAGAAGAAGTCTATAATGTGTCTCAAATTTTGCCCATTTATAGCCTGAAAAACTCAACAAATTCTCAACGGCCTCTAAAAATTTGCAACTGAATCCGTAAAATCTACCATAAAATCCAGCACCAGGTCTGGCAAAATGCAACTGAACTGTTGCTTCTGTGACTATAAAAATGCATCTCTGTGTCATGAAAGAAAACTCCCGCCGCTATTTTCCTATAGCTCACCATAAAAATAAAAATGGCTGCTCATTTAGGGTTTCACTTTTATCTTTCATTTTTCCCGTGGAAGAGAGAGTAACATAAGTGTCTTGATAAAAGTATGTGTCACAATTTAAATAAAGATTTTAAACTTTATTTACCTCTCTCGTAACTTTAATTAAAGCCGAGATAAAACTTATTATTAATAAAGCATTTGAGCTTTATTAGGGGCCCACCACCAAATGTATCTTAATATTGAAACTTATATTAATCATCTCTTATAAAATCCTGTGACACATTATGTATTTTAATTAAATGAAACAAGTATTTTCTCTCCTGCACGCGAGCTACTCCACGTGGTGGCTTCCACAAGTTTCTAATTTCCTCTCGTTGCATTCCGCTACAGCCATGTGCTCACCTCCGCTTCATTTTATCTTGTTTTCTATTGCTCTCAGGTGTTGACATGTGGTGGCTTCCGCATCAATTTGAGTTTCTACAATAAAGTGGCTCATTTAATTTGGGGCTTTCAATATTTAATTCCTGTGACTTCATTCCATGAGGGACCCACCATATGACTTCATATTGAAACTTTAGCATTTTCTATAGCTTGCTAAATTTTAATAAAATAAATGAAGGCTTGTATCTCCTGTGCGCGAGCTGCTCCATGTGGTGGCTTCCACATCAATTTGAGTTTCTACACAGCCTTTACTCCGGTGCCTGCATGTGTCTCACTCCGGTGCATCTTGAGTTACTTTTACATTGCCATGGGTGCCTCCATTTGGTGCTCTCCGCTGCCTTCTTGTTACTTCTTTCACAGCCATTAGATTCATCTTTGTATCTGACGGTTATAATTTTACTGCACTCGAAACTATATACCCTGTGTTATTTGGATGGTCTGTGGCTGATGAAACTCTGTGTCTCTATACATTTGAAAAAGCTTGAAATGGTGCAAAATTTTGTCACCAGTTTATGGCGACTGGCTGGGAGAGTGAGCTTGCTCACTTTGAACCCAAAAAAATTTTAGTTTTGCATATCAGTGCTTTATCATTAGGTAATAGAGTCACATCACTTTGAAACTAAAACATTCATGAAACTGAAGACACATCTGAACCTGAAGAAGCATGAAGGTGAACTGAAACACCACTGACCCAGAATACATCCCACCACTGAAACTGACTTCTGAACCACCATTCTACTTTGCAGCTGAGAATTATTGAAAACAAAACTAACTAAAATTGAAACTAATGCTACTGTTGTAGCTTATTCTGAACATTGCAGCCATATTACTGACAACTGAAACATACAGGAACATATCCATTCACCGGAACAGTAAAGTAGCTACCATGTCTGATTATGCTTCTCCAATGAATCCTCATCAAATAGAAAATGAACCAAACAAATTGTATGAAGAAATACAACAATATTTTGTATCTTTTTACTTCTCTGCACTCTGGAGATTCTTTCTTTGCTTCAAAACACCAGTCAAGCTAACTTACATGTTGTTCCTATTTTAGTGGAGGGTGAGGAGGGTAAATAAAACACTGAAACTCTTTCCTATGTTTGCATTTGAAAACTTCTACTGCCAGAAACTCTTTAGTGACCTCTTTTGTTGACTCTCCATCTAAATGATGATCCATGATAGCATCAAGATTTATCTGACAAGTGACAGAACTACCCAGAACAGTCCTGAATCTGATTTGGATCCCTTCATGCAAGAAAAAATGTGTAGAATCTAACTTGTTTTGTGACATCATATGTGGCTCTGCACTATGGCAAATGTCTCTCAAAATCTCATCATCTTGTAGAGGCGAACCTTCACCAAGAAGAAGACAATAACCATTTGCAAGAATGGAGAACAAATCAGCTCTTGAATCTTCCTCTGTTTCAATATTTTCTCCATGAGCACCTTCAATCCTTACAAAAGAACCTTGGACTTTCTCAATTGCAAGATCTTCCTCATTTAGTAGTTGATAACCTTGTTGCAAAACTGAGAATAAATTCTCATCATGCCCCAAATGTTGCTCATGTATCTCTGTGTCTTCTTCCTGAAGGTGTGAAACTTCATTGCAATAATAAAAACACTTGTATGATATAATGTCATTTGTAACCTCCTCAAAATCAGGAACATATTGTCCATAATCATGTACCCAGTACTTTTCAGCTTCAAATCCCTTCTTAAAGTACTTTTCAACTTCTAGAAACACCCCCTCATAAGCATCTTCTGAATCTGATTTAAGTTTTTACAGTAACTCTGGATCTCTAGAAGGACACAGAGGAGCCACTTTCTTGCTTGTAACTTGATTCTTGATACTTGATTTTTCTTGAATGTCAAAGTGAGAGAGAACCTAGTCAATGGCTTCATTGGAATGACTAGCAACTATAGAAGTTTGTAAAGGATAATTTTCAAGACAATTTGGCATTCTCTGGATATATTCATACTATTGTTCATAAGAATCATGAGGCATTAAACATAGATTAGCATGGTACAAGTTTTGTCCTTTTAACTCATTAATCTCATGGGAGAGGGTTTTAATTAGTTCTTTTACAACACTCATCTCCTCATGATTTGTCAAATCAGCAGGGAGGGTGGGTGGACTAAAATTTGTATGCATTTGGTTACAAGAAAAGGTGTGAGACAGGCTATTTGCATGAGGCATCAGCTGTTTTAAGGGTAGGGGAGGCAGTTTACTAGACAATATGAGGCTACATTCAACCTTAATGGCAAGATCATATGATTGTGGCAGAGTTTCACCGCCCAAAGATTTTATCATGATAGAGATCTCAGGGTCTAAAGCTTTTAAATAATACAAGAAAGAAAAGGCTGGAGGGGGCCTCGGGTCTATAGAAAAAATTTTCCATACCTTGTCAAATCTTGAATTGAAATCATGTATGGGCTCCATAGGGTACCTCTTGATTGTAATCAGGTTCTGGGTGAGAGTGCTGACATCTATCCTATCTCTGAATTGATTGTAGATGAGCCCACCAAGCTGATCCCATCTAGTGATGGAACCAGGCTGCAAGCTTATGTACCATTCTTTTGCTTTGCCTTTGAGAGATGATGCCAATAACAAGAGAGCATGATTCTCAGTTGTGACATTATGAATAGAGCATAGATTTGCAATATCTTGAATGTGATTTGCAGGGAAAACAAAACCATCTCCAAGAAAATGAGGCAGTGCCTTCCAAGCTGTGTCAGGAACCTAACCCTGCTACTGAAGAACAAGGGGACTTGAATCCTAGGCTACAAAGGGTAGATCTCTTTGAATATTTAGGTGCACATATATACCAGGGGCTGCCATGGTCTGTAGGGGCAAAGATTCAAGAAAGATTCATTAATAGAGTCACCAATAGAGTCGCTAGATGGAAGATTCATTCTCCTATGAGCAGATGTTTCTGTGATTTTCCATCAAAACCACAGAATGCAGGGAAAAGATTCTCAAAAAACAAAGACTCAAGTCCTTGAATTGGTCCCACCAGGCATGCCAAAAACTGTTGATGCATAAATCTGTGGGTGTAATCCAGCAGCAACATGGGAAACTCTGAGACGTGGGAATGCTCCTCAGAGTGACCTCCAGATTTTAGGGAAGCTGGCTCTTCCGTTCTTCAATGGGGTTTGAGAAAAAGGTCAGAGAGAAAACCATATTGCAGAAAATAAATGCCTAACCTATGGCGATTTGCCAGATTTGAAACTATTATTTGCACAGTGTCTAAACTTTGAAGGATTTAACTGGATTCAAAGAGGAAAATATGCATGATTAAAACCAGTTTGAGAAACATATTAAACAAAGGTAGAGAAACAGAGAAATTAGAGACAAGAACAGAGTAAACTCATAAATGCATAGGACACCGTCTCATATTTGAATGAAAGAATAAATTTACAAAGGCACAATTGTTGCACAGGATAAACTATTACAATCATCATCAAAAGACATTGCAAAGGCAAGAAGAAAACTCTGTATGTTGCTCCAACTCTTTGATCTGATAAACTTGTAGAACTCTGAACATATCTGAAGAAGAAGTCTATAATGTGTCTCAAATATGCCCATTTATAGCCTGAAAAACTTAACAAATTCTCAACGGCCTCTGAAAATCTGCAACTGAATCCGCAAAATTTGCCATAAAATCTGGCACCAGATCTGGCAAAATGCAACTAAACTGTTCCTTCTTTGACTTTAATAATTCATCTCTCTGTCATGAAAGAAAACTCGTGCTACTATTTTCCTGTAGCTCACCATAAAAATAAAAATGGCTACTCATTTAGGGTTTCACTTTTATCTTTCATTTTTCCCGTGGAAGAGAGAGTAACATAAGTGTCTTGATAAAAGTATGTTTCATAATTTAAATAAAGATTTTCAACTTTATTTACCTCTCTCATAACTTTAATTAAAGCCGAGATAAAACTTATTATTAATAAAGCATTTGAGCTTTATTAGGGGCCCACCACCAAATGTATCTTAATATTAAACTTATATTAATCATCTCTTATAAAATCTCGTGACACATTATGCATTTTATTTAAATGAAACAAGTATTTTCTCTCCTGCATGCGGGCTACTCCACATGGTGGCTTCCGCAAATTTCTAATTTCCTCTCTTTGCATTTCGCTGCAGCCATGTGCTCACCTCCGCTTCATTTTAACTTGTTTTCTATTGCTCTCAGGTCTTGACATGTGGTGGCTTCCACATCAATTTGAGTTTCTACAATAAAGTGGCTCATTTAATTTAGGGCTTTCACTATTTAATTCCCGTGACTTCATTCCATGAGGGACCCACCATATGACTTAATATTGAAACTTCAGCATTTTCTGTAGCTTGCTAAATTTTAATAAAATAAATGAAGGCTTGTATCTCCTGTGTGCAAGCTGCTCCACGTGGTGGCTTCCACGTCAATTTGAGTTTCTACACAGCCTTTACTTCGGTGCCTACACGTGTCTCACTCTGGTGCATCTTGAGTTACTTTTACATTGCTGTGGGTGCCTCCATTTGGTGCTCTCCACTGCCTTGTTGTTACTTCTTTCACAGCCATTAGATTCATCTTTGTATCTAACGGTTATAATTTTACTGCACTCGAAACTATATACCCTGTGTTAGCAATTCATTGCCCCTGTGTTATTTGGATGGTCTGTGGTTGATGAAACTCTGTGTCTCTATACATTTGAAAAAGTTTGAAATGGTGCAAAATTTTGTCACCAATAACAATGCCAAGGAAAAGAATGCTATCATGAGTGGGCTAGTTGATTCATAACTTGTGAAGGTAATGGGTTGTAATCTACTCAGGATGTCTGGAATAAACTTGAAAGTATTTATGAAAGAGATTGTAAAGTGAAGCAAGCCAAGATGCAAATTTTCAAGAGAAAATTTGAAACCTTGAGGATGATAGAAGATGAAGATATTGCTAGTTACATACTTTAGGTGGATGAAATAGTCAATGGCATTAGAGGTTTGGGTGGGGTAGTGAAAGAAGATGAGATTATGAAGAAAGTTTTGAGATCTCTTCCTAAATCTTACAGTCATAAGGTGTCTTCCATTGAGGAATCTTAGGATTTGAATAAAGACACAATAGATCAATTGTTTGGCTCTCTCATAGCCTTTGAAATGAGAGAATTTGACAAAGGTGCTCCAAAGAAGGAATCAACATTCAAAGTAGGTAAGAAGACAGAAGATGAAGCAGTTGATCAAGATGATGACCTGGATGAGGTAGAAGCAAACATTGTAAGAACATTAAAGAAAGGCACAGGAAAATACAAAGTTAAGTTACCATTCAAATGTTTCAATTGTGGAAAGATTGGTCATTTTTCTTCTAAATTTCCTTTTAAAGAGTCAAGGGATAGTAATAAGAGACATAAGTTCAAAAGCAGTCTGTATTCCATATAGAGTAGTTGTTCTTCAGAAGATAAGGACCATGATGATTCAAATGATGGAACACTTTTCATGGCCTTGAACGTTGGTGACAAAAAGGATGATACTAAAAAATGTGTAAAGCCTGATACCTTGCAAGTTGATCAAAACAATGATAGATCAATGGTTGTATGGACTACCTTTCATGCAAAAGGAGAAGCCAAGGCTTGGGTAATTGATAGTGGTTGCCCTAATCATATGACTAGTAATAAGCAAAAGTTTATCAGCCTTAAGAAGTGGAATGGTGGAGCTAATAAGTTTGGTGGTGATGAGTCAGCATAAATTTGTGGAAAGGGTGCTATAACTATTCATGGGAAGAATAAGACTGAGGATGTTCTATATGTCAAAGGGATAAAGCACAATCTTCTCAGTGTCAGTTAGATGTGAAGTAAGGGATACAATCTTAAGGGTTCAGAATATGAGTTGCAGAAGGTATCAAGTCATAGGTGGCATCTATCATCTGAAGGAAGTAAATGGATGAACATTCTTATTGTCTCAATCTAGTGAGTGTTGGCTATGACACAAGAGAATGGGACACACCAACTTTGACAATATGGTAAAGTTCAGCTCTATTTATGCAGTGAGAGACATGCCCAACATAACCAAGCCTGCAAACACATTATGCAAGGAATGTCAAATGGGAGAACAAACAGACAAATTTCAAGAGCAAGGAGCACTCTTCTTGAATGCCATTGGAGTTGATTCACACTGACTTATTGATGATTATTCTACAATGACTTGGGTTACCTTCTTAAGAGAAAAATTAGATGCTCTTGATAAGTTTAAATTTTTCAAAGCTATGGTTGAGAATGCAATGGATACTAAGAGAAAATGTTTAAGGTTTGATAGAGGAGGTGAGTTTACTTCAAATGAATTTGATAAGTTTTGTGAAGATCATGGTATTAGGAGACATCTGTCAGCTCCTAGGAGACATCAATGGTATTAGGAGACATCATGGTATTAGGAGACATCAATGAAGGCCTTTCACTTCCTTTCCCTTCATCCTTATCTTCCTCTACTCCTAAGATCAGATCTCCTCTCTATGATGTCATCGTCATTAGGTTTTAGCTCCCTCTTCAACTGCAAACCTGCAAAAATGGATAAGCAATGAGTATCATCATTTAATAAACCTGCAGGAAGAAGAACAACTACCAAATCTAGTCATGACTATGTGAATGCAGAAATCGTGCCCCAAATCCGTGAAAATTGCATCCAAAAATGCATATACAGCGCTTAGAAAAGTTAGGTCAACTATCGTTGACCAGAAACATGTACTTCGGACCCCAAATCGGCCTCCAAATCCCTATCGCTCTATCTTTTCCCACTCATTCCTCTATTTAAATCTTTGCATACCTAATATACAAGCTGGGTGTGATACAACAAATTAATCGGATTTAAATCTTTTCAATTCCGCGGCTTGCATATCGGTTTGTATATCGCAATATACAAACACCGAAGATACAAGCACTTAACTTTACTTCATAACTTTTCAATTCCGCCTGATGCATAAATGTATGTATCCTTTAGATTATTCAATTTGGACATGATACAAACATTTAACCATATTCTACTTTCCTTTTGATTCCGCTTTGTATGTTTCTCCCAATGTATACCTATTGGAATGTATATCTCGATGTACAAGTCGGACGTGATGCAAGGAATCAATTGGACACTGACTTCTTTTGGGTTCCGGTTTGTTCATAAAGCAATGCATCTTGCAATGTATATTTGGATATACATGCCCATGACATACAACAATTTAACTCCACTTAATAAATCTTTGGGTCCACGCGATGTATATTCCCAATGCATTTCCCCGAAATAGACAAGTTGCGAAGATACAATGCTTTAACATTGTTTAATAACTTTTCGAGTTCGCCATGTATGAAGTGCTTTGTATATTGTACCTTGGAAACATACAAACATGAGATACAAAGTGGAGTTGAAACATCAATTTATTTTAACCTTAAATTATTTCGGGTCCATCATGTATGTATATTTCAAAACTTTTAGCGAATGCATATAAGTAAAAGGATATACAATTGACTTTGTATATGAAAGCGATATACAAAGGGGATTGTATGTGCAATATGCAAGTGACCCATCATGCATTCAACCTTGTATATGAACCTGACTACAAAAAGCGACTAAGTATAAAATGACTTTGCACATACAAAGGACTTTGTAAATGAAAAGTGACATACAAACCTGAATGTAAATTTTACCAAAATGATCATAACTTGCAAAATATGGCAAATTTTAAGATGGTCCAAAAAGAAACCCTAACTTATTTTTCACAAGGAATCCAACCATATCATGCACTGGTATTGAAAATACATTTTCTCTCCATTTTTATCAAAGTTTGAAAATTTCAACTCCCTTTTCCCTTTACCACCAAGTAGAATAAAACACACACAAGCAAAAGCAATAGCCATAGCAGGGGTCCTCATTTTGCTAAGGAGTAAAATAGGGCATGTTGTGAACATCACAACAACTAGCAACCAAACAAAACAATTAAATTCAAAGTATTAAAGTAAACTAAATGAAATAAATTCATAACTTCCAGCTATTTTTCCTGCAAATTATTATTCAACTTGAGACCTAAGGTATTCAATAAGGGTGCATGAATTTTCATTTTTAGTTTACGTATGTGCATGTGATTAATTATTCTCATCTTGAAGATTGGTTGAACAAACCAATGACTGATATTAGCCTATGTAGGTGAGGATATTCGCTCATAGCCGACCGGATAGAGCCTTGCTGTCAGCGAGCATCTATAGCCCTGGCAAGGTTATCGTTACAATTCTCTTAAGTAGAGCCCCACTACCAGCGAGCGTCCATAGCCCTGGTAGAGTTACTTAGATGGTTTAATTTAAATTTTTAGTATAATCCACTTTATTTATTTATTTATTTATTTTATATTTCATTTTGATTTTGATATTTGGTAGATATTTCACAAGATATAGCAATTTGTAACTTCATGATGCAAGGAATGGGCACTTGCTGAAATTAAGCTGAGAATTGTAATGGTAGCAAGGGTGACCTCTGATTTTTCACCTAATATCTACATTGGTAGGTTCAACAAACCTAAGGATTTTAGGTGTGTCATCGTGAGAAACGTTCCTCGAATTCTCAATCACTATTATTGAATACTAAATTTCAAAAGCTAAACAACTCTCTACATTCATGACAGTCACAACAAGCTATGCATAAATTGCAAATGGTTAACCTGAATATTCTAAATTTTATACTATTTTCAATGGTTGTTGGCTTGCTCCTTAATACTCTAAAGGAAAACAAAGATCCCTACTGAGGAGACAAAAAGAAACCAACAAACAGACTGTACAAGAAAAAAACAAAACAAAGCAAAAGAAGACTGTACAAGCAGTAAAAACAAAACTATACACTACTTACATTATATCATACAAAATATGGACTACCCTTCACCTCAAGCCTGGAAATAGTGTTTCAAATATTGGTCGTTAACTGCTAATGGCACGTCTTCCCCTGTCAAGGTCTTAAGTCTAAATGTGTTGTCTCCTATTATTTCTGAGACTTGCAATGGGCCTAACCATAGTTTATCAAATTTTCCATGGCTCCCTTTCTTTTCATGTGCCTTATCCCAGCACAACACTAAGTCTGATATCCTAAATGTCTTGACTCTTGCCCTCTTATCAAACCACCTCTTTGCTACTGCTTGGTGTTTGGCAAAATTTTTGATGGCTTGACCTCTTTTCTCATCTAATTGTAGCATTTGTACTATCCTGGCTTCTCTATGATTATCAAAGCCTAGATAGTTGTTGGCAAACTTCCAGATTGGTATTCTCAGATTTACTGGAAGTATGGGATTAATCCCATAAACTAAATGGTAGGGTGCACTACCTAAGGTTATTTTGAAGTTGGTCCTATCTACCCATAGTGCATATTTTAACAAGGTATTCCACTCACTAGGACTCTTTGCAATCAGCTTCTTGATTATATCTAATAAAATCTTGTTCATAGACTCAAGTAATCCATTACCTTGAGGGTAATAATTTGAAGAAAACTTTAAAATGATCCCGTATTCAAATGCCCATTTAGAAAACTTTAAAGAAGAGAAAGCAGGGTCATTGTCACATACCAATGAATAGGGAGTTCCAAGCCTAGTGATGATGTTTTCTTTAGTTGTGGAGAATTTGCAGCATGTGGCCTCAGTCCACCTTGTACAATAGTCAGTCACTGTCAGTATGAACTTGTGTCCTATAGAAGATGGAGGATTGATGACTCCAATGAAATATAGGCCCCACTGTGCAAATGGTCTTGATTTGATCACAGGTTGTAGTGGATTGGCCTAATTTTTTTCCCTTATCTGCTGCAGTCTGACAGGTGTGGCAACTCTTGATGTGACTCTCTGTATCTCTGAACATTGTGGGCCAATAATAGCCCGCCCTCAATATTTTGTGTTGTAGCTAGATGGGAACCATGACCTATTCCATATTTGTCATGCAGTTCTGTCAACACCTTATCTACCTTAGCTTTGTTTAGACATCTCAAATAAATTCCATCATGGTTCTTCCTGAATAGAAGACCTCCTTGCACCATATATTTCTAAGCTTTAATCTTCAAAGCTCCCCTCTGAGAAGCTTTCATCCTATTTGGGTACTATCCAGCTATTAGAAAAGTGTTTAAATCGCCATACTAGTCTGATATGTCATGGGAATTCAGTACATATTGCTATTTTATCAAATCTGGGTCTGTGTTCGCTATTGTTTGCACCAATGCCTACCCTCTGACCAGCTTCATGGGAATAATTTCCATGTCAAACTCTTGCAGTGTGGTGATCCATTTGGCTCTCTTTTCTCCAGGTTCATTCTGCATCAACAGCATCTTTACTGCTACATCTGGCACTATGGCTTTGACCTGGCTGCGCAAAACATAATGTCTAAATTTTTTCACAGCCCTCATTAGTGCAAATGCCTGTCTTTCGGTATCCAAATATCTTAATTGTGTGTCCTTCAGAGTCACGCTCATAAATGCAATAGGTTTTTCTTCATTGTCTTCACCCTTTTGTGTCAAGGTAGCAGTGACTGAATGAGAGGATATGAAGGAGTAGATATAAAACGACTTTGTGTAGTCTGGGCTTGCTAGAATAGGGGCATCAGAAATGGCCCACTTAATATCCTCGAATGCAGCCCTAGCTAGAGGTGTCCACTCCATTTGCGTATCCTTCTTCAACATGGCATTTAACGGCTGCACAATTTCTACAAAACCCATTATGAATTTCCGAACAAAGTTAATTTTACCAAAAAATGATTTTAACTTTTTCCTACTGTTTGGTATTTGCAAATTTTTTATTGATTCTATTCTATCTAGGTCAATCGATATTCCATCTTCAGAAATGACATGCCCTAATAATTTACCTTCAGTTACTCCAAATGAACATTTTTTAGGATTAAGGGAAATTCCATACCTCTCACATCGCTTGAATATTTTCCTAAGATCTTCAGCGTGAGTGGATGCATCCTTGGAATACATAGTCAGATCGTCCATATACACAACAATGCACTTACCTGATAACCCACAGAATGCAATGTCCATGGCTCTCTAAAAAGTGGCACCTGCATTGATCAGACCAAAAGGCATTCTCCTATATGCATAATTACCCCATTTACAAGTGAAGGTGGTTTTTAATCTATCGTCTCTATCTATTAAAACCTGGTTATTACCAAAAAAAGTATCTAAAAGAGACATCATCCTTGCCCCATTTACCACTTGCAGCACTTCGTCTATTGGAGGCAGAGGATAATTATCCTTTTCAGATGCTTTGTTCAAATTTCTAAAGTCTACGCATAATCTAATGTCTCCGTTTTTCTTCCTTACTGGTACTAAGTTAGCTATCGAGATTGAATGTCTGACTAGGAAAATTATTCCAGCGGACAGTAATTTTTTAACTTCCTCAAAGATTGAAGGCTCTAGAATGGCGTTACAGGCCTTTATTTCTGCCTAAATGGTCTAACCTCTGGTCTCAAAGGTATTATGTGAGTTATGATGGATGTATCATATGTTTTCAAATCCTCATATGTCCATGCTATTACATGTTTGTAATCTTTCAGGGCATCTATAATTTCTTTTCTAATTTCCTCAGAGCAAGCTTTTCTGATTGGCACATTTTGTGGATTTTTCTCTGTCCCTAAGTTGTGTAAATCACACTTATCCCCTTTTGTTTTGGGTAAGTCCTTCTGTCTTATTACTCCATCGAAGTCAAAAATATGTTCTAATTCAATTACTCCTTTGGGTAAGAAGTTTCTCTTCAAGTTGATTATATCCTCTTCATCCCATGTTGTCTCAGGCCTTTCTTGTTTGTCAATGACCTGAGCCTCAAATACCTCATTACAAGTCAGAAAATCAAAAATTTACTGATCCCCTCCAAATACCTGAAAGTGTGTGACATTGTTTGGGATACTGGGAACATTAACTAATTCTACAGCAAATCGTCTCAAACCTGACAGTGTCAAGGGTTCTAATGTGCTAGCAGCAACTGCTAGTGCATCCGGCTTGTGGTTCAGCTCTCTAGGGATGTGCTCTATGTTGAAAGCATCAAATGAATCTATTAAACCCCATATTCTATGTCTATAACAAATCATTTTCTTGTAATTGCAAGCATATAGTTTCCTTATTTGTCTAACTACTAGTTCAGAGTCTGAAAATACCCTGATCATTTTCACTTTCTTCTTGATGGCCATGACAAGTCCCAAAATTAAGGCTTCATATTCAGCAGTATTGTTAGTATAGGAAAACTACAGTCTATATGCTGCTAGGCATGATTTACCTTGAGGATCTATGAGTTCAACACCTGTACCCACACCTTGTTTTGACTTGGACCCGTCACATTTCAATGTCCACATGCCATCTTTACTTTTCTGACCTTTCACCTTAGCATGCTTTGTCTCTTCTATCACTTGTGAGGTGCTGGTCCATTTATTCATGGGTATTTCTATTTGGTCAACTTGTGTATGTATATTTTCAGCTTGCAAATCAGAAAGACAACTAGCCTTGTCCTTTGTTCCCTCTTCTAAATCTGAAATCAGAGCATCTACACTACTCTGAAAGTATCGTTGTGGTTGATCAGGATTCACATTTTCCTCTTGCAATTCTACCCTCTTTGTGTATTTTTTGTATTTGTATTCAATGACGTCTTTGCACATTCCACAACTCTCCTCAGAATGTGGCCTATCATGGACTCTACATCTGTTCTTATACAATTTACATTGGACTGGTAGATTTTGTTTAATGCATTCTTCCACCTCTTGTCTAATGGCATGACCAAATTTCTCCATTGCACTATTTTCTTCATCTGAAGAATTTCCATCAGACTCAATGAATAATGTTGTCTCCTTGTTGACACGTTTTTTTTCTAATGTTTAACATCATGATCTCTTCAATTTGCACCCTATTATTAGTAATTCTATAAACACCAGGTTTAACAGCAGCATATAATATTTTATGTGTTTGATTATACTCTGTTATCATGTGTTTCATCCTAGGTTCTGCCTCTATACTAATCTAGTTTGGGACACCTCTCCAAGGTAGCCACATATGTGAAAAATCAGTGGCCATATATCCATTTAATGTCTTGGACCAATCCCTACTTAACAACATTCCATAATTCATGGGTATGTCCACTATTTGAATGTCAATGAATTGGCTTACCCTAGGGTCCGAAGCTAATTACATCTAAATGTTCATCAATTCTCCTATCACACTAACCTTAGTTTTGTCTAACTGTGTGACAACCTTAGCAGATCTGGTGGGAGTCAGCTTGAGAGTTTTACATATCCCTAAGGGCATTACATTGGCTGAGGCACTAGAGTCTACCATGCAATTGTGTATGTTCTTCCCACACAATCTAACAGTTAACAAGAAAGGAGGAGCATCTTTTTTATCAGCATACATTACTACATTTGTATTGGAAGGCTACTCAACTTTCTTACTCTTCTCTTCAGGCGGTGAATCTCTACTAGGAACAGCTATATCAACAGCAACCTCATCTGTCATGGATGTATCCAGAGATTTGATAAAAGCATTTCTGATCCTTGGGGTCCTTAATAATTCATTCAGAGGTATACTGACCTTAATTTTCTTTATTTCTTCTGACAAGTAACTCATTAATCTTGGTGTCTCTAATATTTTCGCTTTACTTGTTTGGGTCTTTTGTACTATTGTTCCACTATTTGTATGATGATTAGCTTAAAGTATGGCAGGATTGTTGCTAGCATTCTGATCTGGGGGTGTATTGAAGTTGTTAGGAGGAATGGAAGTGGTGAAAGGTCCTCCTGGCCTAGTATTATTCCTTAAATTGTAGGAGTGGTTTTTATTCATCTGTTGAAAAGCCTGCACCTCTTCTGTTTCAGTTAATACTTCATTTTCTATTTCAAAAGGAAACTAAAAAGCATTTAACACAAAGGCTGATTCAGGATAAAGATTTTAACAAAAGTATGGTTCATCCTCTAACAATTCGTCTTCTTCCCCTTCTGTAGTTGCAAAGGTAAAGGTTTCTAAAACTAAAGTTGTATCATACCTAGAGGGTACTACCTCATTACCTTTGGGAATGAGAAACTCAAAAGTAGGAGGCTACACGTCTATATTAAAAATGCTCGCTGCTAAATGAAACTGTGGACAGTCAAGCTCAACATGGGCATTGGTATTGTGAAATCTGCACCAATTTTTTAGTGATGTATTGGCCATTTGGATGCCATCCATTTGTTTTGCATCATGATTATCTGTATTCTCAAAAGGAAAAGCTAGAGTACCATTGTTTGGTCCAGTGTTCCATGTTTTGGGTGGCCTAGGTTGATTATGATTTTTGTTACTATTACCCCAGGCCCTATTGTCAACCACTGGCCCTCTATTTTTCATGGGTTGCCCTTGGTTATGGCTTTGATGCTGATTGTAGTTTTGGCTTTGATTTGAAAATTGGCCTTGGTTGTTATTTTGGGCATGACTCTGATTATAGTTCTGGTTGCAATGTTGATTTTGATTTAAACTATAGTTCTGATTTTGGCCTTGGTTGCCTCTTCCATAAAGATTCTCATTTCTTAGTTGTGTCACTTCGGTGGTTAATCTTTTCAAATGTGCAGTGATCTCCTTGATTTCTTCCCTTTCCTCTTGTGCTTTTGTCACAGTTGTATATCTAGGAGGTTGGAAGAAAGGTTGACCATTATTTTGACTGTTACTTGTGTAAGGAGCTATAGTTTGGATCGGGGTAGGACTATACACAAGTGTGTAAGAAGGAACCAGATTTAGTAATGGGGTGTGATGCATAGGGGCTCCATTCCATTGTTGTGCCTGATTTTATGCCCCAAAATTTCCTCCATTAACAAATGGGCTACAAGTTGTATGTCTCATCTCTTGGTTTACTGAGGCTGCCTCTTTATAGGATTTGGATATTGAATCTGTGTCAGGTTTTCTTTTGACAAACATGGAAGTTAAAGGATCTAAGGTTGCATAGTACATAGCCAACAAGGTATCATCATCTACTGTGTAAGGGGCTACTAACCTAGAGTATGCCTTTTGAAATCTGTCATTGAAATTATCAATCAACTCTCCCTCACCTCGTTTTATGGTAGCTAATTTGTGATACAAGATGCAAGGATCGATGGGTCCTCTAAATCTAGACAGAAATGCTTCTTCCATAAGTGACCGGGAGGAAATATAGCCATTGGGTAGGTTTACATACCAATTAGAGGCTTGTTCATTGAAAGTGTAGGGAAACAATCTACACACAACGTCCTCGTGCTCTAATCTAGCCCTAAAACATGCTTCCTTGAATATTCTAATGTGGTCTTTTGGATCTTGGTGTAACTGGTATTTGGGACATATCTTTTCCAGATTTTTGGGCATCTCATTGTAATCATTGAAGTGTATGGGAGACTGGACATTGAAATAAGCCATTGCAGGTATCTGTGCTTGACCTGAACCTGTAGGAATACTAAATTTCCTAGGGGATTAGGATCTTTAGGAGGACTAGGACCTCTCAGAGTACCTGAACCAAGATTTAAAGATCTGAATAGCAACTTGTTAGGACTTGCAATGTTGTGGATGTTAAAAGGTGACCCAGGAGGTGTTCCAAATGAACTCCCCGCTTGTGATATTTTAGGATTCCAAATCAAAGGGCTCTTACTTCACCTTATATTAGGTAATTGTACAAAAATATCCCCTGAACTGGATCTAGATCTAGTCACTCTATCATTGTTATGAGCCGGTTTGAAACAAACCCTAACTCAAGTCAAGCCCTCCTTCTAGTGCCAGAGAACTGTTGGTGATTGTTTTGATGTAATCATAACAATTAGTTAAAATTCACATAAAATGAACCAAAACTGACTTGAAAGATATGAAGGAATCGGTTAAGATTCACTTAATCCCAAGTTTAATATGGTCAGGTCTTGACTTGTTGGGCAAATTTAGTTGGTCAATGTGAAGCTGTAATGTTCAAGGGGCCTTACGTAGTTTAGGGTTTCCTGTCGGTTAACTGGACTCAAACTTATGCAAAGAAGGATTATAAATATCAGTGTGTTGTTCATTGTTTTGCATAAACTTATACTTGTGCTGTGAAACTTTAAATAGTCTTCTTGGATTATTGCAGCTTTCTCCTCTTAAATATTTATGAAAACTGTCTACTTGTAACTTTGTTATGCATGCTCTTTCAAATATGAGACAAATTTCCTTCAGATTTCTATGTTTTAAGCTAAGTATTTTTAAACGGGTTGGGAAAAGTTAGAAAGATCTAATCTAAACATCATTCATTCTACCGAAGGATCTAATTGTTTTGTTATCCACTGTATAAGTATTGCAGCAAATTGATCAAATCCACAGACAAAATTCTAAGTGTAAGTTTTGAGCATTTTCACAAACACACACCTAAAATTGCAAGCTCTAAGAGAAAAATTTTTCAAACACAATGAAGAGAAAGAAAACGCTCAGAAGATAGACACAGAATTCCAGATTCAATTGTATTAGAAATAGACAGTCACATAAGATTTACAATGTCTAAATGACTCTTAGCTTCATTGACCAAATTATAGAAAACTTACAAGCTTTACAGATACAACAAGGAAGCTAGATGTTCCATGCATTCCTTATTGCAGACACAGGTGGCCTCCTTCTTCTACTCCTAGACTAAAAGGTCCCTCTACTCTAAAAATGCTAAAACTAGTTACAAGTGCTGGCTATCTTCTAAAAAATCCCTGTGTAACCTTATTACAGTGTACAGAGGCACAATATATAGATTTCCACTATCCTCAATACAGCTCAAAACCCTAGTTAAACAATGGTTCAAACCTCCAGTTACAATAATAAATGTTGGAGAACAAATCCCTAGAAATATCTCTGAGTACACACCAAATCTGGGTGAAACATGCCCTTCTAGAAACCCTAGCAGTGCAATAATAACTTCTATGGTCTGCTGCAATGATGTCCAAAACTACATTTTGTCTTCATCAATGAAGGCCTTTGACTTCCTCGCCCTTCATCCTTATCTTCCTATGCTCCTGAGATTGGATCTCCTCTCTATGATGTCATCATCATTAAGTTTCAACTCCCTCTTCAACTACAAACCTGCAAAAATAGATAAGCAATAAGTATCATCATTTAATAAACCTGCAGGAAGAAGAACAACTGCCAAATCTAGTCGTGACTGCGTGAACGCAGAAATCAGGCCCCAAATCTGTGAAAATTGCTTCCAAAAATGCATATATAGCGCTTAGAAAAGTCGGTTCAACTATCGTTGACCAGAAACATGCACTTCAGACCCCAAATTGGCCTCTAAATCCCTATCACTCTATCTTTTCCCACTCATTCCTCTGTTTAAATTTTTGTACACCCGATATACAAGCCGGGCGTGATACAACGAATTAATCAGATTTAAATCTTTTCAATTTTGCGGCTTGCATATCACAGTGCATATCAAAGTTTGCAAATTTCAACTCCCTTTTCCCTTTACCACCAAGCAAAACAAAACACACACAAGCAAAAGCAATAGCCACAACAGGGGTCCTCATTTTGCTAAGGAGTAAAATGGGGCGTGTTGTGAACATCACAACAATAAGTACCACCAAATTGAAATGATCGTTGTGCTACATGCTTCGTGTGTTCCTGCTTAAGTGTGACCTAATTCAAATTTTTTAAGCATGTGGATGTTATTCCTTGAAGGATGATGCTGTGAAGGATGTTTAGGACTAGACCAAGTATTTGTTGGGATCTACAAGGCATGTGTTTCTTTCTAGAGTAGCGTGTAGTTTATGATAGGGCTTGCCCTATTCATGTTTGATGTTGTGTGATCTCTAGCCAACTTGTAAAATGTAATATTCTTGTTGTATTGGCCAACTTGTTATGTAATCAATGTAATGTCTTATATGTATTGTAAAGCTAGTTGATCTAGGTGAAGTATGATTCCAAAAATGAGAATATGAATGTGGAAAGAGCAGAATATGAACATGTTATGCATTGTGATGTGTGAGTGAAGGAGAAAGTGCATAAGTAATAAGGGATGTCCTAACTAATCTTGAAGACATTTCTATGACAGGAAGGAAGTGAAGAGTGTGCCTAATTGACCCAATCATTAGAAGAAGTAGAATTGCAATCATCAAAGGTGTGATCTTCAATGTCAGTTTTCAGGCAATAGAAGGTCTATCATCCTATAATCATTTCTGAGTTCAGTCTCAGTTTAGGGATTAGTTACTTCCTTGGGTTGTAGCCCTAAAACAAAGTCTATAGGGAGTAGTAGGTTCCTTGGGAGTGTCCCTAAAACAAAGTCTTCAAGGAATTGTAACTTCCTTGGGTTGTATCCCTAAAACAAAGTCAACAAGGAGTAGTATCTTCCTTGGGTTGTAGCCTTAAAACAAAGTTGAAATTTTGAGCTTCATATATTGTGAGGATGACCTCAATAACTTCCTTGAGCATAAGGATGTGTCTAGCATTAGAGAGCCACTTAACTTTCCATGAAGACACTTTCTGGGTGATGCTTGAGACAATTGGCTCCCATAAATGTGACTGTTTAACACAAAGACACTAGAATTGTTATGTGGAAAACCCAATGAGGATTAACTCACAATATAATAAGCTCACTGCTATAAAAGATTACAACTTTGTTTTAGGGCTAGAACCCAAGGAAGACACTACTCCTTGCTGACTTGCAAACGAATGCTACAAACTTAGGACAAGATACAAAGACTTGCTAAGGAGACTCATTTTCTAATAGTAATATACATGAAAACTACAATGAAAATAGGAACCTAAACTGCTATAAACAAGGCATCTATCATATGTTGATATCAAGGTCCCTTATTTCACACAATTACCCCATCACTCTAACTTCACACACTTCATGATTAAGGCACATATCAATATGTTTTCACACATTCAAAAATGTTTTTGTTCTTTTATATAAATACCCTCCACAACACCTCAAAACTTCAATTAGGTCAGCACCAAGATTCATATGAAATGTGTGATACTGTATAGGTCATCTCAAAACAAATATATTATGAGTTGTGGACCACTACACATGGTACAAAAAGATCAAATACATCACAACACATTCTTCAAAGCCATATTAATCAATTAGGATCAACCTCAAATAAAGGAGCCCAGACTGTTAGTTCAACCATCATCAAAATTGCTAACTATTCTTCTTTACACCATCGAGGAGACACCAAAAATAGCATGTGGACCAAGATATGAGAAATGTACCTTATCAACACTATCCTTACACCATTCACCTAAAATATATGATCATTATGTGCATCTACAAAAAGAAGAAACATGTTGAAGTGATGAAAATAGAGCATTCCAGACTGACTATAACACATCAAAACTTAAGGTATTACATTACAGACTACTAACACATTTGAAACTCTTATGAATGAACTTATGCATCATTTTAAACATATTTCCAAAACTACATGAACTAATACTCACTTCCAGAAGGAATGTGAAGCATTCCAATAGGCCTTCATCATTACTTTACTCTGTTAAATCATAGATTGGAACTTTGTCACTTGTAACTTTCACTGCTGAAAGTATACTGACTTAAACTCTTCTATATAACACACTCATATGCTAGTCAACTTATCTTTTGAGCCACATGACTAAATCTTACTCTGTGAAGGAATGCAGACCAAATTATTGTGTCTCTACCTTAGGGTATACACTATAAATGCCTCAGCAAGACTTTTGCAACTTATCTCTGAGTGTGGTAACTCAAACAGGTAAGATAACAATGTAGACATATAGGAAACATATTGGAATAGGTGCAATCACCTCGCATCACACTTAGACATCATACTGATCACCATTCTTCTCAATACTTAGATAGCTTCTCTCCATCTGATAGGTCTTCCAGACTGACCTGCCTTAAATATGCTGACCCTATGTCTCTAACTGAGTCAAACCATCTCTCTCAAATCCTCTACTATGTCAAACATCCTGACCTTGTGCCAAACCATCTCTCTCAAATCTTCCACTTTCTATCAACCGATCTATTAGTCATTTCTCAGCCTCTTCAACTTCTTATACAAAACCTTTATGCATTCCTGACCTCAATTTGACACATATAGAATTGACATCAATGACAAGACACATTGTCAACAGTGACCTATAGGTACCTCTAAACATTGGAATACCTAGATACTTACTTGGCCAAGGGTTGCATTTATATCCTAGAATCCATTTAATTTCCTATTGTTTCCTAACATCCATATTGAAAAAGAAAATTTATTACTTCCTTTTGTTAATTTTATGTCTGAACGCTTGACAATAAGTATCCAGCACTCTACTAATGACACAAGTTTCCCTGCACCTAACATCAAATTTGATTATCATCCTCTATATTCTTCTCTTCCTAATAGAGTGGATTGCCTCGAGAGAAATTATTATTCCCTCTGTTATTGGCTTGCCCAGAGTAAAACCAATCTATTCTTCTTAAATTAGATAGGGTAGTAATTCCTTTCGTCTGTTTTCCATTGATTTGGCAATAATTTTCTATAATGAAATACTCAAAGAGATAAGTCTAAAGTCTTCCATTGTTACTACATTCTCTTTCTTAGGGATTAAAACTAGGAAAGTATTGTTTAGGTCTTTTAGCATAATACCTTTCTTTCTGGCTTCTTCTGCCGCCACAACCAAATCCCTTGCTATGATATTCCAAAACTTGTGATAGAAACCATTTGGGAAGCCATCTAGACTAGGGGCCTTGTTAGAATATATCTGAAACATTGCATCTTTGATCTCTTCCTCTGTGAAAGGTTGCTTCAACTAGTTTTTTTGTTCCTCATTTATCAAACATAGTAGGTTGTTTAAAATTGCCTCTCTCTCCTCCCCCCTTCATGGCCTTTCCTCATTGAGTAAAGATTTAAAGTAGTTCAATGCCACCTTTCCAATTTGTTCTTCATTTTCCACCACCTCTTCTTCACTATTCTTTACTCTTTTTATTCTATTTTGGTTTCTCCTAAACTTAGTTGACACGTGGAAAAACTTAGTATTCTTGTTTCCATCCTTCAACCAACATTCCTTGGACTTTTGCCTCCAAAAAGCCTCCTCCCTTTCCAAAATTTTAGTGAGTTCCTCCATGAGTTCTTTTTCTTTTAAGAAATCATCATGAAACATTCCTTCATTAAATTTTCATTTAAAACTGTTAATTTTGCTTCCAGTCTTCCTTTCTCGTCATAGATGTTATGAAAAATGCTCCTTATTCCATACTTTTAGCTTTTCATTGATTCTCCCCAACTTTTTGAAGAAGGTAAAATGTTTGGACCCACTAGGGATTGTTGCTTCTTTCCACTAAGTTTAAATCAAAGTTCCCAAATTAGGATGCCTAAGCCACATATCCCCAATTTTGAAGGAGCATCACTTTGGTGATCTATCTGAGACAAATTTCAACATTACAAGGAAGTGGCTTGAGCCTGAAGTTGGGAGGATAAGGCTGTCCTAGATGAAGGTTACTGGTAGCCAATACCCTAAAATCATGAATCTATCTAGTCATTTTTTTATGCTTGAGGCACCCCTCCTTCTGTTTGACCATGCATATTTCCTATTCTTGGGAATTACATCAATTAAGGAATTGTTGTTAATGAAGTTTTGGAAATCCAATTGTGCTCAGGTCATCATACTTACTTCCCCTTTCTTATATTTGGGTATACTTATGTCATTGAAGTATCCTCCTAAAATAAACAACTCATCCATTCCTACTTGGATGATTGAGGAAATTTCTTCCCACACCCTCACTCTTTGTGTGCTACTATTAGGCCCATAAACATTAATCAGAACAAATTTCATATTCCATGGCAGAAACTTGGCAGAAAGAACTTATAGGATTGACAATTTATCAGTAGCTCCATCTCCACCCTCCTTGTGTCCCAGGTTACACCCAAACCCCTCAAATCCCCAATTACACTCTCACCACAACATATATTATTACTACAACATGAAAACATGTTCTGACACTCACTAGCTTGCAATTTGATCTCCTCTAACAACAAAATATTAGTGCCTAAGGTCAACATGAGATTCTTGACCTTGTAGCATTTTTTAGGGGAATTACAACCCTTAACATTCCATGTTAGGAGTTTCATGGCTCCTCGAGTAAGGTAACACCCTTTCTGGATCTCAATTTCATCTGGCTATCTGCATTGCTAGTGATTTCAAGCCGCGCCCTATTTGACATCCTTCCCCTCCCATTCTTTTCACTAGTCTTTGCTTTGGTCCTCTTGGATTTTGTTTGGCTTATGATCCTCTCCTCTAGATTCTCTATCTACTCATCACAGAATTCACTCGATTCTCTTTCCTCATTAATGGTCTCTTCTAATATCTCAACTATAGTAGAGGAGCTCCCTTCTCCTTTGTTTTTAATAGGGGTAGCCTCAAGGAATATATCTTTAGGAACTTGACCCACTACTCCTTCCTTAGTCAAAAAGGTTGGGGGGCACTCTGGTGTCTCCTTTCAAGATAAGTCCACCATTTGTGCTACATTCCCCCCAATATGGTCTTCCATCCTTTCTTGGGTTCGTTCCCTACCTAAAGCTACCTCTAGTTCATCCTCTTTTATTTCTTCACCTCCATCCTTGTCCACCCTTGGAAACTCCAGTGCATCCATCCCTTTGGGCTTCTCTCCCTCTTTTATGGGTGTCGAGTCCTCCCCCAATTTTGCTTCCCTGGTTGGTTTCCCTTTCTTGCAATCTACAACACAGTGGACTCATATGTGGAAAATTTTGCATCTGATCGGTTCCTTTTCCAATTCAATCTTCTATCTCCAAATTCCCAACTCTGTCCTAATCTCCAAATCTTTTGGGAAGTTGCATTCAAATCTATTGAGATGCATATCTTGACATACATTCCAAATTTCCCTAGCTCTATTTGTTTATCTATTTTTGATGAATGTACAAATCTATTCTCCTATGAACTTTAGGATTTTAGGGTCCCAATACTCTGTCAAGAAGTTGTAAAGGTGAATCCACATTAGGGTATTCTCCATCTTGTGAGTAATCAGGTCAAAATTTAGTGACCACTCTATTATGTAGAAATCTACTCCTTCCATCATTACAGGGCCACTGCTAAGGATTTTTTGTTTCACTTCCTTTGATGTGCATTTTACTAAGAAAAATCCTCTAGGTAGCAATCTAATTTTGACCTCATTTCCCCAATTCCCTTCACACCACTTCTAAACCTTAAACCTAGAAGGTGAGTCTATTACTCATTTTATGAAAAAGGTGCACTCCCTAAGGTGCTCCACCACACAAGATTTTTTTTGAATTAATAAAGAATGATTTACATCTTACCGGTTTCCTAGGTTGTAAAGGAATTATGTTTGCCAATGTCGCCACTTCTTCCTTCCCACTTTCTCCTGGTTCGGGAGTTTGGTCAAGATGTTGTCATCTCCTAAAATCAATCTCATTGACCCTTCCTTCTTATTCTGTAACTCTAGTTTCTGCTTTTTCTACCACCCTTACTTTGTTTCCTCCTCCAGGACTCCGCAATCTTCCTCCATGTCAAGGTGCTGGTTGATTACTTTGCCAGTTTCTTTGATCCACTTCCCTTCTCTAATTCCATCCATTTCTCTAGTTTGGGCTTTGCCAATACCTACTTTGCAGCTGCAGTTGCAAAACATTGTGAAAAATGATATATTAATGCCAATATCTTTAAATAAATAATATGTCATAATTTAATCATATACTTATTTTAAAAGTAATTCCTTGAGGGTACAATAGATTTATTTTCTACAAATTATATCTAAAATTATATACATAACATTATAAAAAGGTATAACTATATTTTTATATGATACATAATAAGGATATATGAATTTTCATGATATCATCACATTAAAAAAATATATTTTAAATTTAGATAATTTTTATTATGGTTTCCACTACCCCATATTCTATTTGTTGACGTTTTTCTATTATACTATATGAAAATTTTCTATTATACTATTGAACTAAAAATTATAAAACACTTTGAAATCATCTTCCCACAATCCATTTTTAATAGAGGATTGAATAATAAGGCTTAAACATGAGTTAAATTAATTAATATTAATGTTTATAACATGTGTACTCTATTTAATATTTAGAAGGCATATATACTTTTTACAACTTATTTTGAGGATATTGACTCCTTTACATACTATTACTCATAGTAATGATGGAGAAAAATAAAAGGGGACAAATAAAAACCTATAATGATATAAATTTGAAGTGTACTTAGAAGCAACATATTAACCTATGTAAGTATACTATATTTAATCAATAAAATCAACAATATACTAAAACTACCATAGATATATGTTGATCCATCTCTTGGCATCTTTTAGCTAGATGTATTTAAGATATCTATACTAGTTTAATTAACCTAATTTTTTTTAATACAAAATACTAAAACCTTTACAGGTGTAAAAACTAGCTAGCTAACTGATGTGATGATTATAACCCCGGATTCACCACCCACACTACATTTTCAAACATTGCTCCATTGGAATGTGGCTCATAGAAGTTAAATGTTTTCAATGATTATATTTTTTTGGACCAATAACATTTTGTTCTACAAGTCAATCTCTTGGCATCTTTTAAATTGATGTATTTAAGATATATATGCTTGTTTATTTAGCCTAAATTTATTTAATACAAAATATTAAAACCCTTACAGGTGTAAAAACTAGCTAGCCAACTAACATATCAATAATAACCATGGATTCATCACCCACACTTTGTTTTTAAAGGTTTCCCTATAGGAATTTTATTTAAGATATCTATGCTAGTTTTGTGAACCTAGATTTAATAAATGCAAAATTTTAAAACCCTTACAGGTGTAAAAACAAGCTAGTTAACTGGTGTGATGATTATAACCTTAGGTTCATCACCCACACTATGTTTTCAAAGTTTGCCCCATAAGAATGTGGCACTTAAAAGTTAAATGTTCCCAATGCTTATAATTTATTGGACCAATAACATTTTGTTCTACAAGTCAGTCTCTCACCATCTTTTAGATAGATGTATTTAAGATATCTATGCTAGTTTAATTAACTGAAATTTATTTAATACAAAATATTAAAACCCTTATAGGTGTAAAAACTAGCTAGCCAACTAATGTGAAAAATAGGTAGCCAACTAATGTGATGATTATAATCTCTCATTCATCATCCACACTTTAAAAGATTGCCCCATAAGAATGTGGCTAGTAGAAGTTAAAAATTCCCAATACTTATAATTTATTGGGCCAATAACATTTTGTACTACAAGTCTCTTCTTAGCATCATCACCCACACTACGTTTTTAAAGATTGTCCCATAAGAACATAGCTCATAGAAGTTAAATGTTCCCAATACTTATAACTTATTGGGCCAATAGCATTTCGTTCTACAAGTCTCTTCTCAGCATTAGTTCTCCTATAAAAGTGTGTCAATCATATAATGTCATATGTTGTTTCTGTTGGCAAGAGACACTATATAGATCCATGATTGTTGTCATTGATGGCAACAAAGTTCATCCCACACATCCGCAGGACATGGTGTGTCTCTATCGGAAGTCAGAGTGAAGAATGTTGTGGTCCGGTAAATAAGAACAGAGCATGTGGCAAGGTCTGACAGACAGGTCCGGATCTCTCAGAGGAAGTATCTTGGTGTAGTGCGGATTTGGGGAAGTCAAGAGGACTACCTTGAGTGGTATATTCCAAGGATTTAGCCTCCGGTGATAGATGAGGAAAAAGATATGAATAGTTGAGTACTAGATTCCTGAGTGTCAGTGTGAACAGAGGAAGAACGGACTGACAGAACACCAGACTACTTTCTGGATGTGTTACTGATGGTGTTAAAGGTTATGAAGACATGAATCATGTTTGACCAACATGATTAATGATTTCTACAAGCATATACTTGATCCGCATTACTTGATGTGTAAGGATTCAGCTGACAGAACAGAGTTTGTGAGAAGATTGACTGTTCTGGGTGCCGACTATAAAGATAATGAAATCACTTGTGCGGATATATATAAAGGATGGATTTAGTTGTGAGAAGTGTTGTGGTGATATGTGGTATGCGAAAAAGGGCAGAGCAGAGTAGAAGCAGTAAGGAAGGTCTGGTATGTGAAAGGAAAGCAGCATAAGAGAAAAGGAAAGATGAAGTGTAGCAGATCAGTGTACTGAACCTAACCGGAATTGAACTCCAGCATATGTGGATGCTTCCAATCAGTTCAAGTATTGTATAACATTCTTTTGTAGATAGTGTGTCTCCTTGTAGGTAGTGTGCCTCCTTTGTGAGCAGTGTGCTCAGGCAGTGAGCCCTAATTGGCAAGTGCCATTTTGTATTTCCTTATTCTTCTAACAGAGAATAATCTTTGGGTTAATCACCCCGTGGTTTTCTCCCTTAACAGCGTTTCCACGTCAAAAATACTGTGTCATGTGTTTTTCCATTTCATGATAATGTTTACTTATTTGAATTAATGTTGCATTGATTTAAAAGAAAGTTTAGATAGAAGAAATAATTAGGATAATTGATTCACCCCCCCTCTTAGTTATCAACAATTGGTATCAGAGCTAAGTTCCTCCTAACAGAGCCTAACAGCTTGAGGAAGATCTGGGAGCTCAAATGGATGCATATGGCTTAAGAGAGCAACTCAAGACTACCCTTGATGATCTTGAACAGTCAAACTTTGAAGTCAATGAATTAAAGGAAAGACTCAAATAGGCTGATGATTTCATGAGAGAACTAAAAGATAAATTAATTCTCTCTATGAAAAAGAGAAAGGAGCTGCTTCAGCAATTGGCAAGACAAGGTGAAGAAAATAATGCAAATGAAGAGCTAACTGAGAAAACCAAGTTATATGAAAAGTTATCAAAAGAAGTCATTATGGTAAGACATGAAATGGAATCAGGAGTTATTATGTTTACTCAAGAGATTGAAGAGAAAAGAAAAACTGAAGATAATCTAAGACAATCTCTCCAAGAGAAATCAGAAGACTGCCACCAAATGGATAGAATTATCAGACATCTTGAATTTGATCTTGAAGATGCTAAAGATAATGAAGAAAAACTTGAGGATCAAATTGTCTCTCTCAAAAGGGATCTTCAAACAGCAAATGAGTATAAAGAAAAATTTAAGATAAGTTCTTCTCAACTTGTAGTTCTTCTTGGAAGTCAAAAGAAGGTAGAGGACAAATGTGGTTTGGGATATGAGAAAGGAGAAAGCTTCGGATCCGGTCAGAAGAATTTTGGATCAGAAAATTCAAGGAACAGGCCTAGAAGACCTCTGGTAAGACAGCCCAATGCTCAAAGATATCCATCCTTCAATGGATACTACCACAACTGCAATCACTTTGGTCACAAAGCTAATCAGTGCAAAAAGAGAATGAATCAGACTAATTCATCCTTCTCCAGATAGTGTTTTAACTACAAAAGGTATGGTCACAAGTCTCATGAATGCAGAAATATGCAAATGAACAAATCATTCAATGGTAGATGCTTTGCATGCAATAGAGTAGGTCATATGGCTAATCAGTGCAGATCAAGAGGATATCAGTCAAATATGCAAAGAAATGTTGTTTGCCAAATCTATAATAGGTCCAGTCATAATAAAAATTCTGTAGAAGCAAGAATCAGGAGAAAAGAGGTCCGGTATATCATAATCAGAATCAAGATAAGGGTAAACAAAAGGTGAATGCAGATGAAGTTAGGAATGAGATGAACAAGATTTGGGTGAAGAAAAGTTTAGAGAATGTAGAGGTTGGATCTGCACCAAACTCTGGTGCTGATATTCCTTCCAGAAACTAAAAGGTGAGCTCTGGCTCAGGGGGAGACACAAAGAAAACCTTGTTCCCCCAGCCAGTTAAGTGGTGCTTGAAATTGGCACATGAGAAGCTGCGGATCAAAGGGTTTCTAGAGAAATATGTAAAGAAGGTCAAGTAAAGATCTGAGAGATCCGCAAGAAAATTTAAAAAGTTCAAATCCTTCAGAATTGGTCTGGTTAAGCAAGTCTTCCGGTAAAACAGGTTTCTCACAAGATTGGCCTGGTATGAATCCAAATTGATACAGCTTGATCTGCGGATACATAAGATGATCAGAAGGACAAGTGGATATGATGATTCATCACTAACACTGATCACAAGGGAATCATAATGATCCGGATGAGTTTCTTCCTCCTTAAACAAGGAAAACCAGGTAAACTGGAATAATGTAGGTCGAGCATTTATTGCAATCTGATATTAGGGCTCGCGGAGCAATATAAGGGTTTTTCATTAATCACTCGTTCATTCTGCACTCAAGAAGAAATGAAAAGCAGAGCTCTGCAACGAAATTCCTCAAATTCATCGAAGATCACTTGCAAAAGTCATTACTTCCAGAGATCAATTCAACCTACTATGTGAAACTGATAGGCGCAAAAGGTATTTTCTGTTTTCAAATATCTCACTGCAAATCTCTTGATAATGGGTACTCTGAATATTGTAAAGATTTTCGATAGACCTCGCCCTACATTTAAGAAACATCCATAAAAATCCTTGGAGGTAGACCCCCTAGGTGCATTTTCTAGTGTTCCGCATGGCATTTTGCACACTGAAGATATTAGGGTTTATATACATGCAAACATTGAAGAGTTTGGGGAATTCAAACTAAGAGACTTATACCACAAGCAGTTAATAGATGATTCTTTTAAGATCAAACCTCAGTATAAGAGCATCCAGGAAAAACACTTTGATTAGTTCATTCATTTGCCCTACTTTGAAGAAGATGAATGGGTCCAGTATGTATTGAGTAGGGTACATGATAACTTTCTATGGCTGAATAGACCTTGCAAAATCACCAAGGAAGCAATTAGGGCAGTAACTGGTTTACATTCCTCTGGAGGAATTCCTATCCTCAAATCTGTCAAAAACAACATTGTCACAGAGGCCACCAGATCAAAATTTGATAAGAGGGCAATGACCATTGAAGATATTACTGACTTGGATATCAAGTATGCATCTATGATAATAGGATACAAGATATATCATTCCAGTAGGGAGAATTTAGTATCCAGAATTGCAGTATACACGACCTATGAGATGCTGAGAAAAAATGCAGAATATGATCTCTGTGAACTTCTCTTGAGCCAGCTAATGGAAAACATACAAAAGATCAAAAAGGACAAGAAAAACTCCTTCAAATATGGTGCACTAATAGTTTGTTTATCTTTCTACTTCATGAATGAGTTGCCCAGATCAAATGGATGGGTATGGTAGAATGACAAACCAGTAGCAGTTTAGATCAGAGACTATTTGCATGGGCTTGGGGATGCTAAAGCAAGAAATACAGCCATGTGGGGATACTTCAAAAACTTTCAGAACATGATGCAATCAAGAGAAAGGATTCCCCAGTCTCTTGTTGAGAAATACAAGAACACAGTCTACTTTATGGTAGAGACTGATCAGTGCTTAATGGAGGCAGTAGAACCAAGGACAATCTGGATCATGCCCATGGGGTATGAAGTTGATGAACAGATTGTGGAGCTGCATGTTCAACACATGCTGAGTCAACCTAAAGATCCAAAGGCAGAAAGGTTTGGAACCTTTGAGGAGCTGAGTGTAAAGATCCATGTGGAACTCAAAGAACCAGAGATGAAAAGGAAGGTGAGAAAAGAAGTAGAACATATTACACAAGGCCTTGGGATCTCAAAGGAGGCACTTGATGCCAACCAGGAAAAGAGACAAAAAGCTGATGAGGAGAAGAAAGAGGCAGAAAAAGGAAGCAAGAAAAGTGCTCTGATAGAAACTTCCACCTAGACCAGATCTTCAAAGAGACCAGCACCTGTCACAGCCAAAAGCTCAAAATTAGAAGTCCAGGTATCCGGTAAAAGAGAGAAAAGATCCAAGACAAAAGCCACAAGGGCTTATGCAAGTCAAAAAGATGAAGAAGAAACTGAATCAGATGAGGGGGTAAAGGAAATAAAGAAGTAGAAGAAGAAAGTATCCGGTAAGCCCTCCATAGGCCAAGACAAGGAAGAAATGGTAGAGGAATTTGTTGAAAAGCCCACCCTGTCTCTAGAAAGTGTAATCAAATCAGTCACTATGGATGGAAACCTTCAACTGATGGCTGAATTTTATGATGATTATAATGAGGCTGACCAAAAGATCCTGCAAGAAGCTACAATCAGGTATCTGAACATTTACAATAAAGCTTTTATTGAAATTATCTCTCTAATCCCTAAGAGTCTAGAGAAGGAGTTGGAAATGAGAAAGACCAATGCCATGGCAAAAGACCTTGAGATCAGGGAACAGATAGCTATTTAGCTATATCCTTCAATTGATCCTAAGATAATGAACATGGTATTCAAAAGACTGCAAGGATGAATTCAGGAGCAAAGCAAGGATGAATCAACTTATGCTTGGTGAGACTGACAAGGTAGCCAAGGACACTGAAGAGATTCTTTGGAAAACCTTCAAAAGATTTAATCTTCCTATCATAGAGGACTTGGGTATTGACCCCTCCACTACAAATGTTGCAGAAGAAACTCCTAAGAAAATGTCAGAAGAGGTGGGCCCCGAATAGACTAACATTTCTTCTCCGATTTCCCCTACAATCGTCGGATCTAAAGGAGAAGAAAAATCATAGGAGAAAGAAGCAGAGGTAAAAGAAAAAGAAGATGACAGTGCTAAGCTTGCAGAAGGAGAGAAAACTCAAAAGGATAGCTCCAAGATTGCAGAAGAGAAGAAACATCTGTCTCTGGCAAGAGACACTACACAAACTGTTCAAGAATTATTGACAAAAGCCACTATAGAAATTGATGAACTGGACCTACTAAAAGGACCATTAGATTTTGACTCTTTGTCACCGGTGCAAACAATGAAAATAGCCTCATTTGCAAATGAGAAAGTCAAAGAGAAACTACTCAAATCTCACATGGAAGACTGTGAACTTATGGAGGTAACATCCAGAGTGCTAGAAAAGATCATGCCATCTTTTCAGAAGGATCCCACAGCCTCCTCTTCCGGTAATCTCAAAACCTTAGTCAGCAGTGTTAGTACACATTTTGATTCTCTAGAAAAATCAGCTGAAGAAAAGGTCCGGAAGGAGTTTTTGGATAAAAGGTTCTCCGAGGTACAGAGTTTGATCATTAATGATAGGAGAAACATGAACATTGGGATAAAGAGCTTAGAAAATGCTCTTAAGGATGGTGGTGAAATATACAAATTTTGTATCTCCTGGTCTAAGGTAACAGTGGATATTGAGAAGAAAATAAAAGAGCAAGAGGACACACTACTAAGCTTGTCTCAAAGTTTTGATCCTCTTTCTTCCTCTATAACAAATCAAGAATGTCAGACTATTGCAGTCTTGAGTGAAATCAAGAAATTGGAGAAGGAAAGGAAAAATAGAATAAGCAGGTTGAGTGAGCTCAGGGGATTAATTGTCCCTAAGCTAGAGGCCATGCATGAGGCCATAACAGAAGCTCAAATCACAGCCCAGACAAATGATCCGACAGATCTAAAAAGGGCAGATGCATTTGCATTCCTATTGAGTGGGCATATCTCAATTTTGGATAGGATGAAGTAGAGTTGGACGACAGAAGTTATACAGTTGAAGACAACTTTTGCAGACATACTTAAGTATATGTAAGTATGCCATATGTATATACTTATGCGGCTAAGTATAGTAAAATTTTTGAAAATTTTTGTGTGCAGACCCTACCCTTTGCCATTGATATCAAAGGGGGAGTGAGGAGCAGTGAAAAATGAGGAATCCAACTAAGGGGGAGCTCCAGAAAATGTATATAAAGACAGAGCATCAGCCAAGGGGGAGCATAGTGTAAACACTTAGTCATTTTTCACTAAGTGTTGCCATCAATGCCAAAGGGGGAGATTGTTGGCAAGAGACACTATATGGATCCATGATTGTTGTCATTGATGGTAACAAAGTTCATCCCACACATCCGCAGGACATGGTGTGTCTCTACCGGAAGTCAGAGTGAAGAATGTTGTGGTCCGATAAACAAGAACAGAGCATGTGGCAAGGTCCAACAGATAGGTCCGGATCTCTCAGAGGAAGTATCTTGGTGCAGTGCAGATTTGGGGAAGTCAAGAGGACTACCTTGAGTGGTATATTCTAAGGATTTAGCCTCTGGTGATAGATGAGGAAAAAGATATGAATAGTTGAGTATTGGATTCCTGAGTGTCAGTGTGAACAGAGGAAGAACGGACTGACAGAACACCAGACTACTTTCTGGATGTGTTACTGATGGTGTTAAAGGTTATGAAGACATGAATCATGTTTGGCCAACATGATTAATGATTTCTACAAGCATATACTTGATCTGCATTACTTGATGTGTAAGGATTTAGCCGACAGAACAAAGTTTGTGAGAAGATTGACTATTTCGGGTGCCAACTAGAAAGATAATGAAATCACTTGTGCGGATATATATAAAGGATGGATTTAGTTGTGAGAAGTGTTGTGGTGATATGTGGTATGCGAAAAAGGGCAGAGCAGAGCAGAAGCAGTAAGGAAGGTCCGGTATGTGAAAGGAAAGCAGCATAAGAGAAAAGGAAAGATGAAGTGCAGCAGATCAATGTACTGAACCTAACCAGAACTGAACTCCAGCATATGCGGATGCTTCTAATCAGTTCAAGTATTGTATAACATTCTTTTGTAGACAGTGTGTCTCCTTGTAGGCAGTGTGCCTCCTTTGTGAGCAGTGTGCTTGGGCAGTGAGCCCTAATTGACAAGTGCCATTTTGTATTTCCTTATTCTTCTAACAGAGAATAATCTTTGGGTTAATCACCCAATGTTTTTCTCCCTTAACAGGGTTTCCATGTTAAAAATACTGTCATGTGTTTTTCCATTTCATGATAATGTTTGATTATTTGAATTAATGTTGCATTGATTTAAAAGAAAGTTCAGATAGAATAAATAATTAGGATAACTGATTCAACCCCCCCCTCTCAGTTATCAACAGTTTCTACTTTTTCCTATAAGGATGGTGACTTTTTGGATCTAGTAGATTAGAATTGTGACAAAGCCTACTTATTAGGAGGAATATAATTGTTTCCCATAAAGAGTTGGTGTATTGGAATTAATGTTTACGGGTGAGACCAGGTAAATAGTATTTTATCACAAGAATAGTTACTTGAAGAGTTATATAAACACTACTATTGTATATGCCCTTCAACCTAACAATCTCCTCTCTAGTCAATAGCTTCTTTCAATATAGTGAAAAAGGATCCAAAAAGTTGTAAAGGTCTCCACTAGCAGAGATATCAGATTTGATTTTTGACTAACCCAAACAAATCGATGGTCTCAGTTAGTAGTAGGTGAAAAGATTCTTCATAACTCTTATTATCTGATTCATGTCATTTCTTTGTACCTATTTTTTGTTCTGATTCTCTATTCTTATATAATAGAAAAAGTGCCTAGCTAATTCATTATTAATTCGTGATTTTTCTTTTTACAGCCATGATAATCAGGTTACCAATAATAAGGCAGGTATATGATCGTCCTCCTTTCTATATTTTATGTGTCTATTATATTTTTTGGTTTGGCCACTATATTTTTAATAGACTTTCTTTTCTTTGTTTTGTAAATGTAATAAAAGTGTGAGATCTATCATTCTTTAAATAGTTATGATTTTGTATTACATAAGAGTTTTTTTTTCTTAATTCTGTATATTAGGTTACTATTGAGAGACACAACTAGCAAATTACAAAAAAAAGTGGATATAAGTGATATTTGTGTAATTGAAAATGGAGGAGTGGAGAATGTCAATAGGCCTCCTCATTATCAGATAAGGAAGATACCAGATGTGCCAAGATCTGTTAGGGATCATCTGAGAATCGCAAGAAAATAGAAGACAAAATGTATTGACAATGTTGAAAATTAAGGTTTATATTTTGTAATAAAGTCACCTTGGTGACTTTCTATTAACAATTAAAATATTAATTAGTTTTATGTTAGTTATTGAGTCCAATTAGTTTTCTATAAAGATGTTCTGAAAGTTACATAAAAATGCAAGGCTTTATGGGCATTTGCATAGTACTTTGTAATCCTAAAAAATATTTTAATGTTATTATTTTTCAGTGTCAATAGTACTACTATGATTTAGATCTATAAGCTTCTTCACAATAACCTTAGCGAACACCAATGCTGGTAGTTTTTTTCCCTCCCCTTTTTAAGGGTAATCTGTATCGACTTCAAAACCAGAAGCAACTAAGGAGAAAGCTCAAGAAGAAAACCAAGGTAAAATAAGGAAACAACAAGAATAAAAGTATAAACATCTGCCTGGAATATGTGGCGAGGAAAGTTTATTTAAAAACACAATTTTGTTCACAAATTCTTGAAGGAGGAATTGCACATAATCAGCAACCTTCTATTTATAAAATGCAGAACTACTGAGAACTACTCTGGTGCTATATTATAATTAAAGACCTAATTTTATATGCTGGACAATGATTTGATACTGGAAATCTTTTCTAAGATGAGATTTGATTCGATACACTCACCTATACTCCTCATTGTTTGGATTGCTAGCTTTTTCCTTGACAGAAATTTATCACTCCCATCTCAATATTAATCACAAATACTCCCACAAATAGGAAGATAGAGATTTGATTTGGTTATGGACATAAAGAGGTTATTATATACAGTAAGGAACAATATAGATCCTGGCACCAAATGTAAACTGCATAATTTTCCAGCTAGTCAGTCCTTAAATCACCTATGAAGCTCTTAACATGGTTATCTTTTTCCTTGACAGAGCACAGGTCAAGTTAATTCATATCTAGAAGTTAGTACATGGGTCACAGCAAAACATATCCATCGACCCCGTTGTTCTACTGAGAATTGCAAAGACTAAAAGTGTAGATTGGATGACTGCACAATTAATTCTTTGATAGTTATCATATCAAGCCTTGGTATCAATAATCAACTCTTTTATGTATGCAGAGCTAGTAAAAGAGAAGAAGCTAATTTTATATAATGCCCTGAATAGATTTTCATAGATCAAAACCATTGTTAGCAACAATTGAACCTAAAACAGAAGATATATACTATATATATTTGTAATGAAATGAACGCGTGCAATTAAATAAATAAATGTATACTTGATGCAACAAGTGTTAGAAGTGGTATAGCTCTGATACCAATCTATAGGATATTTGCAAATTCCAAACACACAAACAAATATGGAATAACAAAGAAAGAGTGACGGGAGACATATAGCTGGACTAGCAAACTCTTTGTTTGTTCTATTGAATCAGAAAAATAACATTTACAAATTTGTTTTTATACTTCAAATAACAACTACTAAATTACAAACTTGATTTGCAACAATCTGGAGCTGCACACAAACATACAACTTCTTCCTAATCGTCTGGAGCTATCTGCTGCTCCCTGCACACATGCTGAACTACTCAGAACTACTGTTCATGCACACAGAGAACATTCCATGTAGCTATTGCTTCTTCTATTGTTCTGTCTCCTTCTAACTGTCCATACCTGAGATGCCAAAGATTTGAAGGGTCATGAATGACTGTCTTGAAGGTTGAATACTGAGCCACTACTTTAGACACCATCTGGTTGACTCTGGAGCTGTCCAGAGCCATCCAAAACTTGACAAGTGCAGCTACAGACTGAGCTGAGAAACACCTTTCTAACCTCAAAGGAAACATTCTGTTCTTTGTCATTTGCACTGTTACCAGTATTCTCTTGCTTCCATCCTTCTCATAAATGATGCATTCTGTTGGAAGAATTTAATCTTACATCAGTGCATTAACTGTTGTCAGCCCCCGTGTTAGACTATGGAGATCTCCTCAAATCTGCAACCTAGCACCATTGCCTGCACGCATTCAATTTTGGTAGGTAAGTTTGAATTTGAATTGTTTTTTGAGAACCAGTTCTCTGGCAAGGAAAGAAGAGACAAAAGAGAGGGAAACACAGTTGACTATAGACAGAGGATGGAATGAGATAGTCATAGCCTACAGTAGTAGAAGAGAGTCTTTGGTGAGAGAGAACCTGCAGATAGTAGAGGTTAAGGAATATTCCAGTAGAGAACAAGAAGACAACAGAGAATAGAAGGTGCATGTACAGCAGCATAGTATAGGTATAGGCAGCTCCAGTGACTGTAGCAAATCAGAAAACAGAGTAATAGTTGTGTTGTTGTTTGTAAGAAATTTGTATGTAACTTTGAAAGAGGGAAATATAAATATAGATTGTTGTCATTCTGTTTTGTCTCTCTTTTATGTATGTTTGTTTTATTACTGCCCACACACATTGCTGTAGTGTTTTTTTTTATGCCAATGGTCTACCTCCCTTGCTTCCCCCTATTGCCAACATTTGGTATCAAAGCCCTATTTTTTTGGGTAGTTAGTTTTTTGTGTGGGTGTTTCATATAAGCCCTAGTCTGTCTAGGCATTATCAGCCTTCTCAGATTTGAGAAGCATGGTAGGTGGGGACAGCAAAGGATGGCAGCAACCATCTACATTTGATGGGCAGAACTATGACATCTGGGCTAAGAAGATGAAGACTATTCTAGTTGCTAATGACCTATGGGATTTGGTCACCAATGAGTTCACAGACACCACAGACACAGCAGCTTATGCATCCCTTTCTAATGCTCAAAGAAACTAGTTGAAGGAAACAAGAATGAAGGATGGAAAAGCCCTTAGTCTGATTGAGGCAGCCTTGACAGAGGCTATTCTCCCCCGTATTGCAGTAGCAAACTACTCAAAACAGGCATGGGAAACATTGCAGAATAGCTATAAGAGAACTGATAAGGTAAGATCAGTCAAGCTCCAGCTATTTAGAAGAGATTTTGAGACCCTACAGATGAAGGAGAGTGAGTCTATTTCAGACTTTCACACTAGAGTTTCTACCATGCTAAATCAGCTAAGGATAAATGGAGAAACCATGGATGATCAAAGGATTGTTGAGAAAATCCTAAGGAGTCTACCTTCTAGATTTGACCCTATAGTCATAACCATTGAGGAGACAATGGATCTGTCCAAGATGATAGTGGATGAGTTGATGGGCTCTCTACAAAGCCATGAGCAGTGGTTGAATAGATCTGCTCCTTCCCTTGAGCAAGCCTTCAAGGCTCAAACTAATGCAAGAGGTAGGGGAAGAGGAAGAAATAGCAGAAGTAGAGGTCAAAGAGGTAGAGGAAGAAGCAACTTCAGAAAAGGAGTTTCAAACAACCAAGAAGAGGCAAGCAGCTCACAGCTAAGATATCAAGAAAAGAAAAAGAACATGAGTTCTAATCAGAGGTATGACAAAAGCAATGTGCAATGCTATTACTGTCATAAGTTTGGTCATTATGCTAGTGAGTGTAGAAAGAAACAACGTGATCATGGAGGCCAAAATGCTAATGTAGCAAATGAGTACAAGGCTGAAAATGAAAATCAGTCTAAGGTGTTTATTGTATGCAACCTTGCTGAGAAGAGCAGCCCTGAAGTCTGGTATTTGGACAATCGGTGTAGCAACCACATGACTAGTAATAAAAATTTGTTTGCCTCCATTGATAGAAATGTCAAGTCTGAGATCATGATGGGGAATAGTCAAAAGGTTCCTGTCATAGGAAGAAGCATCATCACAGTTCTTAGCAAGCAAGGTGAGAAAATGCAGATCCAGGATGTATATTATGCCCCAGGCATAAAACATAACCTATTAAGCATTGGACAGATGGTCCAAAATGGCTATAGAATCCTGATGGAAAATGGAGAGTGCACAATATTTGATAAAGGAGGTAGTAAGAAAGTCATTGCAGTAGTACAGATGGCAAGAAACAGAATGTTTCCTCTGTTGCTATCTCTGGTGCCATCTCCGGTGCACTTCCCTATACTATCTTCAGCGCTCATAGTAGTGGGACAGAAAATAGCCTTTAGGACAGTCATCGAAGACCCATCCAAACTATGGCATTTGAGGTATGGGCACTTAAGCTTTTCTAGTTTGAGTTTATTGTCCAAGAAAGGCATGGTTAGAGGGCTACCAAACATTGTAGAGCCTGATGGAAAATGTGAAGCCTGCATCTTAGGAAAGCAGCATAGACAACCCTTTCAATTAGGGTATTCTAGAAGGGCAAGAGCACCATTGGAGTTGGTGCATTTAGATTCATGTGGCCCCATGAAGATCCCCACATTAGGTGGGAATGTATATTTCATGACCTTCATTAATGATTATAGCAGAAAAATCTAGATTTATTTTCTGTAGAACAAATTAGAAGCCTTTGAGAAGTTTAAGGAGTTTAAGACATCAATTGAAAAGCAAAGTGGCCGCTATATCAAGGCCCTAAGAATAGATAGAGGGGGAGAGTATATCTCCAAACAATTTCTAAATTTCTGCAAGTATGAAGGCATTCACAAACAGTTTACAACTAGGTATACTCCACAGCAAAATGGAGTTGCTAAAAGGAAAAATAGAACCATCACAGAGATGGCAACAAGCATGCTGAAGGCAAAGGGACTGTCAAATGATTATTGGGGTGAGGCTAGAGCAACAACAGTTTACCTATTGAATAGGTGTCCTACAAAGGCCGTTCGTGATTGGATTCCACAAGAGGCGTGGACAAACAACAAATGGAGTGTTGAACACCTAAGAATCTTCGGGTGTGTGGCATATGCATTCGTGTCTAAAGAGAAGAGGTAGAAATTTGATGATAGAGGTGAAAAATGTATCTTCACAGGCTATAGTGAAGAGTCAAAAGCTTACAGATTGTATAATCTCATCACCAAAAAGGTTGTGATCAGCAGGGATGTTGAATTCATTGAGAATGATGCATGGGATGGAACAGTGGATAGCACCATGGGTATTTCAGTCACCATACCCCTTGAAAATGAAGAAGCTCCAGTGGACTACAACTCTGAAGGAACTATGGAGAGCAGCAGCTCAGGGAGAAACTACCATAGAACATTGGAAAATAGTAGCTCCGGAGGTGTTCAACAATGTAGCTCCGGAGGTGGACAACAACACTGCAGCTTTGGAGATCAGCAACTCCAGAGGTCTGTAACTCTGGAGATCAGCAGCTCTGGAGGTCGACAAAATAGCAGCTCCAAAGGTCAGTGTAGCAGCTCCAGAGATCGACAGAATAATAGCTCCGGAGGTCAGTGTAGCAGCTCTGAAGGTCGTCAGAACTGTAGCTCTGGAGGTCACAGCAGTAGCTCCAGAGGTCACAATAGCAGCAGCTCCGAAGGTAATTCAGACCCCACACTCGTATCATTGATTCCATGGAGGACAAGGAGTGTGAAGGAGATTTATGACAGCACAAGGTATGCTGATGATCATGAAAATTTAGATTTTGCATTATTTTCCTATAGTGATCCAATCCACTTTGAAGAAGTTGTGAAAGAAGAGAAATGGTGCATGGCCATGGATGAAAAGTTGGAGGCCATAGAGAGGAATGACACATGGCAGCTAACTGATTTACCCAAGGGTAAACAAGTGATTGGAGTTAAGTGGGTCTATAAGACCAAGTCTACTACTGAAGGAAAGATTGAAAGACATAAGGCAAGGCTTGTTGTCAAAGGGTACAAACAACAACCTAGAAGAGATTATGATGAGACATATGCACCCGTTGCAAGGCTAGAAACAATTCAGGAAATCATAGTAATAGCATCCCAACACAAGTGGAGGGTGTTTCAAATGGATGTAAAGTCAGCTTTCTTGAACAGAGTGCTGAAAGAGGAAGTCTATGTGGAGTAGCCACCTGGCTATGAAGTCCTAGGGTAAGAGGATAAAGTTTATAGGCTCCGAAAAGCCCTCTATGGGCTGAAACAAGCACCTAGGGCATGGTACAATAGAATAGACTCATATCTAGTGAGCAATGGCTTTAGCAAAAGTAGCAGTGAGCCCACTCTCTACATCAAAGCAGCTGAAGGTAAAATTTTGATTATTGTTTTATATGTAGATGATCTGATTTTTACTAGCAATAGTGATATTTTCATTGCTAATTTCAAAGAGGCAATGAAGAATGAGTTTGAGATGACAGACTTAGGTTTGCTAAAGTATTTCCTTGGCATTGAGGTCAAGCAAACAAAGCATGGCATATTTATTTTGCAAACTAACTATGCCAAACAGATTGTGAAAAGATTCAAAATGGAGAATAGTAAACTTGCCCCTACACCAATAGCTATAGGTCTAAAATTGAGTAAAGAGGACAACAGAAAAGAAGTAAACCCAACCCTCTATAAGAGTATGCTTGGAAGCCTCATGTACTTGACAGCAACTAGGCCTGATTTGATGTATGTTGTAAACCTAATTTCTAGGTTCATGGAGAAGCCTAAGGACACACATTGACAAGTAGGAAAGAGGATCCTAAGGTATGTGAATGGCACAACAGGTTATGGCATCTTGTATGATGTTTCTAATGAGTTTAAGTTGGTTGGTTTTACAGATAGTGAATGGGCAGGAAATATAGATGACCGGAAGAGCACATCCGGCTATGTATTTCACATGGGTTCAGGCATGATATAATGGACATCCAAGAAGTAGCCCATTATTTCTCTCTCTATAGCAGAAGCTAAGTATATTGCAGCAAATGCAGCAGCATGTCAGGCTATTTGGTTGAAGAGGATCCTTGCAGACTTGTATGAGCAGCAAGAAGATGGTACAACCATTCATTGTGACAATGTTTCATCAATAGCCCTGACAAAGAATCCAGTCTTCCACAGATGGAGCAAGCACATTGAGATTTGTTATCACTTCATAAGGGAGTTGGTAGAATGAGGAGAGATTGAGTTGCAGTATTGTAGATCCAAGCAGCAGTTCGCTGACATTATGTTTTGTCTCTCTTTTCTGTATGTTTGTTTTATTACTGCCCACACACATTGCTATAGTATTTGTTTTTATGCCAGTGGTCTGCCTCCCCCACCTTTTTCCATCAACACTTTGTAGCTTTAGGTTTAGCAGATCTAGAGTTTTAGATTTTTGGGTATTGAGGAAAAGCCCAAGGACTCCCACTTGCTGCTACAACACACAAACTCATATGCAATCACAATAAGATGTGACAAAAATGTTTGATTTATTTTATTGAAATAGAAATTCCATACATCAACAAATTACACAAATCTGTAATAACAATACTAAATTCAAATTTATGACCTTTAATGGCCTCTCTCAGAAATCTGCACACATAGCCTTCATGACTTCTTATGCAAACAATCACTCCTCACCTCTACACCCTTCCCATGGGCTGACATTTTCCCTCTACAAAAATCTACTTTTAATCAGCTGCAATATTTCTCTTAAATACCTCTCCATTTGCAATGCTTGGCATTCTTCATTACGTGCAAACCAAATCAGATTCCTTTGGCACTTCCTTTTTTCTTAGAAATGTGTTCAAAGAGGCATTTTATCTTCACAAAGGTGCCGCCCTTTTTTGGCTGTTAAAAATCTGCAATATAAACTCTGTATGTAGCCTCCCAAATAAGGCATTTGATATTCTCAACATTCCCACGCCCTTTAGAGTTTATCTCTTTTTTTTATTGTTTAAAATCTAACCTATTCTCCTTTGTCTAGCACATCATACACAAGTTTTAATTGGGATAATTAATGATTTTAATGCCTCCACTACTTCCATTTTGGAGCTATGAAAAATGAAACAATTTTCACTATTTTGGGTTGGTTGTAACATGATTTTTGTCTTTTGTGAATTACAAATGCTTTCGATGGATTTGGTAGGAAGAAATATAATTAAAAGAATGAAAAAAAAGACTAGAATATTGTATTTAATTTCATTGTTTGCCAATCAAATAAAATCAAACAAATGAAGCTCTGGATGTGCAGAATCAGGTACTGAGAAGCAGAAAAACTTAAAGTTCTCCTTTTTTCCTGAAAATTTTACCAAAGGTGTGTTATGACCCACTCAAGTCTTTTCTAAAAGGATTTCACTCCATCTCTCATAAATTTTGAAATCTTAAACTTGTTGTAAACCGATGACACAATTCAGTCTTAACAACACAATTTTTCGCCATGAATTTCTCATAAAAAGTGGAAGATATGACTTTGATTCTTTTTGCACATTCAACATGGTACCTCCAAGAATGCCCCTGCAAAAGGATTCTACTCTAGCTCTTACAAAGTTTTGGGAATATATTTCACAAAAGTGTCTGTGGAGTGTTGAAATTGCGGCAAAAGTTTGATTCTTAAAAACTTTGAAGTTCTATGATGTCAAGAGATACCAATGACCACCAAACCAAATCAAAACTAAAGACCAAACCGGAAAATGTTTTTGGGTGATGTCAATTGTTAGTATGCCTATATGCTCCTACATCAATACTATATCATGTAATAAACTAATTTTCTTTAATAAATAAACATATACTATGTATATTTATAATGGTGAAATTTTCCTATTCATGCTATTTCCTATTTAGTTTTGTGTCTATTTTGAGGAAATATGTGCACACATGTACATATCAACAAATCGTGAATCATGAAGTTGGACTTATTATTCTAGCGTTTCATTTATCCATATACATGCATATTTCCATATATATAGCCTTTATCTTAATCTCATATACACATACTCTTATACATTTACCATAGAGTCCTATTTATCACACTCACCTATACCCCTATCTCCATATAGCTTTTTAAAAAAACTTAAACCTTTCCTTTTTAGAATTCAAAATTCAAATTTGGTTTAGTGATACCCTTCATTTTTTTGACTTGAGCCAAGTAAGTACATGTTTGATCCAATTTTATGCTATGTGCTAGTATTAAAAAAATATTTTGTAAGGACCTCAAGGGTTAAGAAATATATCAATTACCGAAGAGAAGAAAATCGTTTGTCTTTAAATTTCAATGATTATGACAGAGCTATGTCTATAATTCCATTTAGTGAACTTGGGGATATAAAGGTCTCCAAGGTTACTACTATCACCTAACTAGACTCTAGGTTATAAACGTATATTTCCTCAAGGAGAAAACATAAGTTGTATTAGTTCTAACACAATGATCTAATCAAGTAAAAAAGTACATAAAAACATTATTACGTTACTCCAAGGATGCTAATTCTCATTTCAAACACAATTTCCTAAATCTGGTGATACAATGGACAAAAGGTCTTACTACCTCCTCCTGACGTAGTTGGGATCGGATTATAGTTTTACAACATATTTATAAATCTACACCCTCAAGCAATGGCAATCAATGTCTCAAGCAATATGGAGCAACGTTTATCGAAGCAACAACTATTGTCCTTAACACATAATAATATCATGATGATTTAATAGGAAGGAAAATACATCAAGAAACACAAAGCTCATCCGCATAGTCTTAATTTATACATGACAACAACCTCTTCTAGCTCTTATATAACCTTCTAGATTGTCTCAATAGATAACGTCACCCTATCATTTTGATGGCATCAAATCTACATAGGTAATTACCTAAGAATTTCATAATATAAAGTCTCTAATTATCCATTAAAAAGTCTTGGTTTCAAGGGTACTTACCCATTTTATGTCAAAAACTGACATTGGTTCTAAATAAGATCTAATACGAAGGAAAAGAAAGTTAAGTACATCATTTCAACAACTTAAGTTACAAAACCAACCAATTATAACTTACGTATGAAGGGCTTTCAAATTAATTCACTAATATGATCAATCGAGACTATTAATCTTAAGCCTATTCGACATTAAAGACAAAACCTCTCTTCTTGACAAATTTGCCAAGGAGGTATTTAAGAATCAAGAATAGTTTGATTTGCCTTCATATCCACTATCTAAATAATAACTCTAGTATTACAATACTCCTCAAGAATCCATCAACAATAACTAACCAAGGTATTATTGTTTCAACGAGAGACTCTCAACTAAGGAGTTTTACATACTTTCTCTAAAACCCCAAGTTCTAATCCCTTTCCCATGTTATTAATCTTGCTCCCTAATAACATAAATCCTAGTATAGTAAGTATAACATCAATAGGCTTATAACGCTTATAAAACCACCATTGATTTGAATACAATAACATAATCCTACATCAACACAAAGTGTTTGGCTAAAAGCAAGAAAATACAAGTGTTGGGCTATAAGCAAGAAAACACATTTCCAAGGCATTGTTTAATATATAAATATACTTAATTTGGTCACTTAGTTTTCAAGATATCAACAAGAAGTGGAACTAAGAAAAGTTTGCCATCGTATTTTACTAGGAAAAGCATATTATGAAGCTTGCTTTCTGGGATAAGCATGTTATGACATTGAGTTCTACAATACAATGTCTTAAGGACATAACCCTTAGCTAATATTATCTAAGATATTGTGGAGGACACAAACAGATTCCTTGGTCATAAGTATGATTTACAACATAATCAAAGGGTCATTGAAGTAGCACACTAATTGAAATATTTATACAAAATGGACTAATTAGAAAAGATCATTTGGATTTATCTATATTAAATAGACATAGAGAACAATAAATTTCTCCCTACCAAACAAATCGGTAATCTTTTAGAGAAAATGGCCATGATTAATATGTCAAGTTCAATCACATAAAATTGGTCAGGGTCGAACCACTTGGAAAAGAAATCATAAGGTATGACTATCACTACAACTAATAATTATTTTCACAATAGTTCCAACATTGATCAAAGTAGATTAAGGAGATTAGAAACCCCACTATGTAAGATATTATTGTGTAGCCTTGCATAAAAATTCCATGAGTGCATAAAAAATGCATGAAGCTCAAAGTTGTCAAGTATAAAACATAGTCACCAATATTGACATTAGCACATAAGTGATGTCATATAATGCCATAACACAAAGCCACATGCTCTAATACCATTGGAAAGTTTTGTGTTACACTTAATAAGAATATAAAACAACATTTGTAAAAGGGATCAAATAGGCACACAAGATACAAAAATAGATTTAGGGAAGTACCATTGTACTCTAATATGCGAAAAACTCAATCATAATCAGCATAATGAGCAATGATGAAGCTCGGATCTTACTCAACTGATTTATAGTCTACAATGATAGGTGATCAAATGGTAAAGAGGCCTGATTTATATATATCAAAGGAATAAAGGGAAAATCCTACACAAATAAACTTAAAAACCAAGATCTTGAAGCCAAAAGTTTCCCACTAAAGATAATGACAATAATCACACTAATAATATTGACACAAGAAAATATTACATCCCAACACAAAATCACTTAAAATCAAAGGCTTAAGAACAAGAATTGACCACTATATACGAGTCCTCCAGGGAATAATTGTGTTATAAATTGTTAGAAATCAAATTTAGTACATCCATCTATTGTCCACAGAGGATGTGGGAATCCATACTTTGTGATCCAATTTTACTAAGTACTAATGCTATCTACGAAGAAATTAGGTCTACAATTACAGTCAAGTCATGATAACAAAATAGATCATGACTGTAGAGAAAAGGGATCTATGTAAGTTAGAGAAATTGGCATGGAAGATGAAGGCAACAAGATATTTCCCAGATTCAAGATATTTACTTAATGCTGTAGAAGAATAGGGAAAATAATTATTTCTCTATCATCATAGTAAAAGTTGGCAATTGCATTTGGTTTAATTAACGTGCCTCATGGAACAACTATCAGAGTTGTTAAGAACCTTCGAGTATGTGTAGATTTCCATATTGGTACAAAACTTATCTCCAATATTGTAATCAGATCTAAATTGTTGAGATGTGAACCTTTTACATCTTTTTAAATAGGGTCAATGTCCTTGTGGTGATTATTGATGATGCTGAATGAAGTAATCTAAAAAATAGGCTTACACTATAATAATGGGCATCATGTCGAATTTCCAACTGGTGGTTGTAAAGCCCAACTCCTTAACCTTTGCCTGCATCCTCCATGCCCGTGCACAAATTGAAGCTTTGGATGAGGATATGGACATCCATCAAGGCACAATGGTAGGGGGATATTTGTCAAATATTATGGTTGGATACGCTCTAGTAGACATGTTTGTGAACATTGGAAGAACAGAGAAGGCACACAAATTATTTGACAAAATTTCTCAAAAAATGTGGTCTCATAGACTACGATGATTTCAGGATATGCATAAAATGGATTTGTTGACAAGGCATTAACAATTTTCAACAAAATGCAATTGTCCACTGTAAATCCAAATCCCACAACCTCTGCCAGCTTCCTCCCTTCCTATGCCAAAATGGGTGCTTTCAAATAGGGGATGGACATCTAGCAAAGTATAATGGAATTTTTGTCAGATGTGGTAGTCACAAGTGCCCTGGTAGATCGGTATGCAAACCATGGTATCATAGACAAGGTGTGTGAGTAGAAGTCCAAGATCATGGAGTAGAAATCAAACACGAATGCAATGTATTGAAAATGAACTAAATTGGTTTACAACTGAACCAATATAAATAGGTGAAGCTTGAGGAACAAGTCTCCATGAGAATAGGAAAGGTGGCGAAATAGGAACCAAGAGAATAGCTCAAGGTTTAACCTCCCTTCAAAATAGCAGTGATGTGTCGAAGATGGATTGACACATCGACTAATGACTCAACAAGAGGACTTAGTCTTTCCAAATGTGAGGAAAACCACTAACTATGATTAAGTTAGGTATAACTCGTATGAGTTTATACACCAACACCCCCCCTTAAGCATAGCTTAGGTGGGTTTATGAAATATGAGTCCCGGCTATGCGCCATTTTAGGTACTCATTTACAAAACATCTCTCATAAAATGGAGAAGGAAAGAAAACCCTATGGGAAAAAAACTTTCCTCCTAAAGAGAGAAAACAAAGAGAGGACATTAGATGGCCCCTCCAGATGATGATGATGTTGATGTAGAGGTAGAATACTAAGTTGATGATCTGATCATGAATGAGCTCACAAATATAATGCATATGAATCTCAATATGTTTGGTTCATTGATGTTGAATCAGATTCTTTCATATTTGGATTGTACTTTGGTTATCACAATAGATAATTGTAGCTCATCTGAGAGGAATGCCAAATTTAGAAATGATGCCTTGAAGCCATATGGCCTCAGTAGCTGAGTTAACAACTCCTTGAAACTTTGCCTCTATAGAAGATATAGAAATAGCATTTTTCTTCTTGCTAGACCAGCTGATAGGAACCAAACCAAGTGAAAAATTGTACCTAGAAGTAGACTTGTGATTTTATGTATCACTAGCCCAATCTGAATCTGTGAATCCAACCAAATCAATTGTGGAACCAACTTTGTAATGTATCCCAAATGTAATTTTACCATGAAGGTAACTAATAATCCTCTTAGCTGCTTTCTAATGCAACTCATGAGGTTCCTACATAAATCTGGAAACTAATCCAACTGCCTATGCAATGTTAGGCCTGGTGTGTGTTAAGTAAATGAGGTTGCCTACTAGTTGTCTATACAATGTTGCATCAACTAATGGAGTAGGATTGGATGTCTCAAGCTTAGCACCAGATAAGAAGGGAGTTGGAGATGATTTACAATTAGACATGTGAAAACATTCAAGTAAATTGAGAGCATACTTAGGTTGAGCAAGAACTATCCCTGAATCTGATTGAGATATCTCAATACCAATAAAGTAATGCAGTAACCCTAAGTCTGTCATGTCAAACCTTTCTTGAAGTGTTGACTTTACTACCACAATAGAAGAGGAAGCACACCCAGTGATTAAAAGGTCGTCAACATAAAGTACCAGTATTAACAAGAATCATCATGCTACAGAAGATACACATTGGGATCTAAATTACATCGAGTGAATCCTAAAGATAGAAGCTAGGAATCCATCTTACCATACCAAGCTCTGGGTGCTTGTTTTAGGCCATAGATTTCCTTAGCATACATACTAAGGATGAATCATGAACAAACCCTAGTGTTTGTTCCATGTAGATCTCCTCCTCAAGGTCTCCATGAAGAAAGGCACTCTTTATATCCATTTGATGTATTGACCACCCATGTGCTGCAGCTATAGCAAGTGTGAGTCTGATTGAAGTCATCTTTGCAATAGGTGTAAAGGTCTCTATGTAGTCAATTCCTACGACTTGAGAAAAACCTTTTACAACTAACTGTGCTTTGTACTTGTCAACTGACCCATCTGCTGCATATTTAGTCTGATATATCCATTTACATCGAACTACTTTTCTTCCCTTAGGAAGAGAAGTCCCAAGTGTGATTTTTTATTATGGAATCATATTCCTCATTCATGGCAACATCCCACTCAGGTATGCCTGATACTTCTTTAAATGTCTATGGATTAGACACTGAAGAAAAGAAAGCATGAGATTCCCCCTGAAAGTCTGTCTGATTCTGTTTGTTATCTACAATAGTCTGTACCCAAGAATCTACTTGTGAGGATCTTGATGTGGGTGAGTTTGGTGAAAATATGTTAACTTCTAATTCAATCCCTGAACTTGATGAAGATGAATGCTCTGTATCATCACTATGTGAATTAGAAGAATAAGAAGAAGAACTACTTTCTGAACTATAAGACTGTTGCAAATGATTTGATCTATCAGAGGTATTTTCATGATCCAAAGAATCAATAGTATGTTGAGGAATGTAGACAATAGTCTTTAACACCTTCTATATATCCAACAAAGGTACAAGGTTTTGATTATGCATCCATTGCCTTGCGATGTTCTTTAGGAATGTGGGCCATAGCAGGTGAACCAAAAACTATGAAGTGACCAACTGTCGGTTTCAATCCTTTCCAAGCTTTAAAGGGGGTGATTCCTTTTAAGACTTTATGAGGAACTCTATTATGAATGTAACACACACAATTGATAGTTTTAGCCCAATAAGATGGTGTTAACCCTTTAGAATGAATCATATAGTTTTCCATCTCCTTTAAAGACCTATTTTTATGTTCTACTACACCATTTTGTTGAGGGGTATATGGAACAGTACATTGCAAATCTATCCCTTCTGTTGTGCAAAACTGTTCAAAAATATTATTAACATATTCTTTGCCATTATCTGTCTGAAGAATCTTGATGACTTTCCCTAACTATTTTTTGGCCAAAGCTTTGAAATATTGAAAAGAATCAAACACTTATGATTTTTTCCTAAGAAAGTAGACCCATGTAAAACGTGAGAAATCATCGATAAATGTGAGAACATATCTAGCCTTTGTAAAAGAAGGATGTGTAAAATCTCCTAAAACATCACTATGATCAAGTTCCAAGACTTGTTTTGCCCTCCAAGTTTCTCTTTTGTCAAACTTTGCTTCAGGATGTTTACCAAGTGCAGATCCTTCACATAGTCCTTTAGAAAACTTGACTTTTGGTAATCCATTAACCATTTTTTGTTGCCATAGTTGTTCGATGTAATGTAGTTAAGGTGGCCAAACTGTTCATGCCATAATTTACTAACTTCATCTGAATGAGTTAGTAGTTCCTTTGCAGAAATATCTGTAGCAAAACTTGAGAAGGTATATAATCTAGATTGATGATTGGCTTCCCCTATAGCAACTAAGTTATTACTTTGTAGTTCTCTTATCTGAACTGAATTTGGAGAGAAATGAACTCTCATACCCTTCCCTAAGTGTGTTATTTGATACACTGAAAGAAGATTAGTTGACAGTGAAGGTACACTAAAAACTTTTGAAAAAATCCCTCCTTCGATTTCAACAGATCCTCTCCCTTTAACCAATGCTGGGGTATCATCACCTAAGTTGACTGAAGATATTCTAGATGGCTCTAAGGATGTGAATGCAACCTGAGAAGAACCCATATGATGAGTAGCACCAGAATCAATAATCCATGATGGAGATAAAGATGAAGATGACATAACAACTAGAGCTTTGTCTTTTAATTTCTCTTTGTCCTTGTTATTATCCTGAGTTGATGTAGATGCCTTAATAGAATCAGGTAGCCCAATGTTATTCTTTTTTAGAATATTTGAGAGACTTTCAATTTGCTTCTTCATGCATTTATGCTCACCATGCCCTGGTTTTTTACAAAAGGCACACATTATCCTCTCTGTAATGTGCTTACTTTGTTGAGAAGATTATCCTTTTTGATATCATCAATTTTATCTGCTTTGTTACTATCCTTGTCCTTCTTAGTGTTTTTTCTTCCCATTTGAATTTTGTGGCTTGTCATTCCCTACAATAAGAGCCTGAGGCTTCATAGACTTCAAAGAACCCATCTGAATTAGTTTCTCTCGTTCCCTTGTGAGATCATAAATGAATTTATCTAGAGTGGGCATTTTCCATGATGCTCCAAGAGCACTTTTAGTAGAATAGAAAGTTGATACAAACACATAAAATTTTGGACCTAATTTGGAAAGTACTGAAAGGATTAATTGATCCTCTTTCTTGTCAATTCCACAATCTTTTAATTGTAACTTTAAAGATTTAAACTTTGTGAAGAAATCTTCTAAAGTTGAGTAATTTCAAGGACTAAGACCTAAGAGCTAATTTTCCAATTCATGACTTCTGAGTTCATCAATGTTTCCAAATAGTTTGTCTAAAGTATCCCACACTTCATTAGGTATAGTTAATTTTTTGACATGAAACAATAATTCTAGAGATAGATTTAAACACAAAAAGCTAAATGCTTGATCACATTTGTTGAAAAACTTTTCTTTCTCTTTAGTTGCATTAGGTTCTATTTTTGTTCCCATAGTTATCCTATATACGCCCTTATTTTTTTAGCACAAAACCAACTTTAAACTTCCAATCTTAATAAATGAAAGGTGTTAGTGGAGGAATAGGAACTGTAGACTCCATGATGCCTTTTAGTCATGCAGATAATAGATGCAGAAAACTTGAAAGAGAAATAGAGAAAGTGAAAGTGAGACATGAAAAAGGTAACACTCTCACAAAAAATGCTTCCCTAAGAAGTGTGCAATATGGACACATAGATTTCCCCCCTTGATTATTTGTAGTTTCCCCCCCAGATTGCTTAATTTATTAAAGAAGTGTTTTTGTCACTCTAAACTAACTTGCACTGGCACTTTATAATCATAGTGTGTTGATAGGCTAGAATGATAGAGGACAAAAAGATAGGCACTTTTTCCTTTTGAACGACTTGATTACAAGATCATATGCAAAAGTTATAGCCTTTACAATTTTTGCATATGCAAAAAAAATACACCAAAAAAAAATTTCAATGTGCTTGAAAATAAAATTTTGAGCAAACCAATATATGGAGAAAAAAACTTGATAGGGAAAAAAATAAGCCCCCTATGGTAGAGAGTGACCAACGGCTAAAAAACCATATGGCCAGGGGCTTATTATTAAAAAATTTGTGCACCCCCCCTTTCTATTTTGCCTCTTTTCTTATGTCACCCCCCCACCTAGTTTCTTAGGTCAATAAAAGTGACAAAAAATACAACGAATAGTGCTGCTAATGCTCTCTTTGAAATTGAGGGCCATCGCTTTTTATGTGCCTCCCAAGGCACTTTCAAATCCCATGACCTGCCTGCAAATTCGGCGTATGGTCCACCTTTTGGCATGGGTTCTGAGTGGATGCCATCGACTGAGGAAATGTGGCACAAATGCCACAAAAAAGGTGGCAACGTGGCGTTGAATGCCACATAATGGGGTGAAAAGTTGGATGAGAGGGTTGGGCCTCTGGAAGGTGCTGATCAATGCAGCTATAGGGGCAATTTTGACCTCCTTCGATGAGGTGTGATGAGCATAAGGTTCGGCCTCTGTGTGAGGCACGTCACCAAATAAAAAATGGCCTCTATGTGAGGCACGAATACCACAGAAAAAATGCCTATGTTGAGGCTTTCTCAGCTATGATTCAACCTCACTGGGGTGAGAGTCAATGATCTCTCCCAATGATGATTATGACTTGCAAAAAAAACCCCATTTCAAATGTGCTTTGAAACAAAATTTTACTTGCTCAATATGTAGTGATAGAAAGCTGGATTGAGCATAGCATGCAAGAGAAGTTGTAGAGATTCTCCAATGTAGTTATGTAATCAATGAGCAAATGATTTGATGCTATTCCACTCGCTCTGATACCATGTGTGAGCAGAAGTCCAAGATCATGGAGTAGAAATCAAACATGAATGCTATGTATTGAAAATGAACTAAATTGGTTTACAACCGAACCAGTATAAATAGGTGAAGCTTGACGAACAATTCTCCACAAGAATAGGAAAGGTGGCGAAATAGAAACCAAGAGAATAGCTCAAGGTTTAACCTCCCTTCAAAATAGCAGCGATGTGTCGAAGATGGATCGACACATCGACTAATGACTCAACAAGAGGACTTAATCTTTCGACATGTGATGAAAACCACTAACTATGATTAAGTTAGGTATAACTCATATGAGTTTATACACCAACACAAGGTATGAGAACTGTTTCATAAAATGCCTAAATAAAGTATGGTCTCATGGACTGCAAATGATCACAGGATATGCACCAAAAAAATGGATTTGTTTGAAAGGCTATAGAAACTTTCAAGAAAATGCAATGGTAGGTGTAAAGTCAAATTCCACAACCTTTACCAGCATTCTCCCTATAGAGCCAAAAATGGGATCTTTTGAACAGGGTATGGATGTCCCTCAAGCAAAATGGAAGGTGAATATTTGTTAGATGTAGTAGTTACAAGTGTCCTAGTAGACGTGTAAGCAAAATGTGGCATTAGAACGCTAAACAAAATTTGATCTATTACAAAAGCAAAAGAAATGTTGTAGTGAGGTGTTTTTTTTATATTTCTTTCTTTCTTTCCTTTCAGAATAATGCTACAAAAATAGATATGGAAAATTGAATTGCAATAGCTTACAAATGAAAAATGAAAATGTAAATAGAGTATATTTTCCAGGGTAAAAGAAAGGATGCACCATGTTCACAAAACTTCCATAAACGCTCCCCAAAACAGGCCTTTGTTTGAAGAATAGATTGCAAATAATGGGATCATTGACCCTTGATCCACCAACAAGAATTAAAAATGCAAATTTGCTCCCATTCAAAAAACAATAACACAAACTTTGGTTTGGTGATATGAGGATTCTCCATTTGAATAAGCCCCCCAGTTCCCTTTTATGCTACCCCTTTCTTACGAATTTGGTCCTCCAGGTCTACATTTCCCCCCTTCTCTCTACATAATAACTCTCCCTTTTGTATTTAGTGGCAAAGCTAACAACTGTGCCTTTTTTTCCCCCTGAGCTCACCTGCAGCGTACCCATTTGTAGAGAGACAATGAAGGCTATTGTACTTTGCCGAGCAAAGAAAAGGCTTGGAAGCTCTAGGTGAAACACAAATCAACTACCTACTTCTTGATACCTGCATTTTTTTTCTCCCTCTTTTCTCTGACTTTCCTCTTATCTCCCCACCTATCTGCCTTTGTGTGCAAGGAAAAAGGACCCCTTTTAACATCAAACTTCACACTTTCCTTACCTACCACAAGCGCTCAGTCAATGGAAAAGACTAAAAGCATTAAATTGTATTTAATTTTCTGGAAAGAATTTCTTGCTTGCACCTCATGCCACTCCTTCACCACATTATTACAAATCTTCCCCTACAGATTTGGTATGTATAATGCACCATGCTCTATTTATTGCTATTATTTTTTTTCTTTGTTTTAACTATTCAGGTGTTGACATTTGAAGCTAACTATACACCCAACTCGTATAATTCAGAAGTGTATATTGGTACAAACTAGCACTTGCACCTATAGGAGGTTCAAGGAATACACCGATAGAAAAACCGACGAGTTTAGAAAAATTTCTGGTGAATTTTATACGATGTGAGACAATTTTGAGCACTATAATGCTCACAACTAAAAGCATATTGGCTAAATATACATTTGTTTGGTTTCATTAAATCTATATTCTCAGTAAGGTCTCCCTAGTTTAAATGATAGTAGTCACAACAGCTTCCACTGCCATTAAGTACCCACTGTTTGTGGACAATAGTATTGCATGCAAGGTATTAAAAAAATGGTGGTATTATTATATCACGGGACAAATTTGCAAAATATCCATTATCATAGATAAATTATTAATTCCTTTGAAATGATGCCATGAAATATTTAATGTATTCATTCTAATCATCAAAGAATCATTCGAAATCCTCTCGTTTGAGAGCATTACAAGACCACAAATCAATCATTTTGCTAGACGTTATATCTTTATAAATAATTTTTAGGGTTGACCTAACACAACTTATCTCCTTGTGGTGTAATGATAGCCCTTCTAAGGTAATTATTAAATACCACCAACCCTTAGATACCAAGAAATAGTAGAGCAAATGTAGGCTTAAAAGCAAAACAATATAGTTTTAAATTATGCAAGATTGATGTCATGTCCCCATTTCCAGAGTGATCACCCAACTAAGAATGGAGTTAGCCTATCCTCATTCTCGTAGGATAGTTTGTCAACTCAAGAGAATATTCTGGTGAAGGTGGCAGATGAATTAATGCACTTTGCATTAATTATTAAAAATGAAGACAATTAAATAATAATAATTTTTTATTATTATTTAATTAGAGTGCCAATGGAGAAAATAAATTAAATAATATTATTTTTAATATTATTTAATGTGAGAAAAAAAATAATTGGAGTGCCCAATTTGGTGTTGAAAATAAAATATTCAAAAAAATAAAATAGGTCTTGCCTATTGAGCAGCCACATTGGAATTTGTGCAAAAACAATAAAATAATCAGAATGAAAGGTGACACTCATCTTGGAGTTTGAAATAATAAAATACTGGCTCCTTGTTTGTGGTGCTCATACATTGGAAAGTGAAATTCAAATAGAACCTTGCATTGGATCAAGCACCACCATTGGAGGAATCAACTTGGAGGCAGATTTGAAAATTCAAATCTTTAATTCTAATTGGTATAAGAGAAGGTTTGGTGTCTCAAATTTGACATCACAATTATCATGAACTTTTACATGCTTGACGTTTTGCTTGTCATTCATTATCTGGTGAAATTAGACATAAACCCATTATCATCATTGAGGCGGATTCATCCAGGATTCACATCTACACTTCAACAAATCTTGTGAGCTTCATAGTTTCATCAAACGATATTGGGTCAAAGACATGTTACCAATTTCTCACCTACAACTCAAATTGGCAGAGCTGCTACATTTGTTCATTTTAAGGTGAAAGATTTCAATTTGTTTATGTTTTGCTTAAGCCTTTGTACATATTGAATTTTATGAGAAAAATTCAGCTGTTTTAGTACAATTTGTTTCATGAAGGAAAGTATTTAGTTTGCAGTTCAATTGTTAACAAAAGAGAGACTACCAGTTCATCATTCATTGCATTGCAGAGTATTCATCAGTTAAAGGAGTTGTTTAATTTCATTACAATGATCATTCAATTTTACAATATATACAAATGGAATAAACATTGCATTGAATGAAAAACATGAGAGATCAAATGTCCCACACAAGTTGTGGGAATAGCGGAACTAGTACAAACATAGAAAATACACTATGCATCTAAAGATAAGAAGGGAAAAAGAATATCCATCATTGCCTATTTAGGGGTCTTGGTTGATCTTTATTGCAGCTAGCTCCTCCTCGCTCTTGATCTCTGAATGAACCTGTGCCATGACAGGAAAAGAATGTTAGAGCTCCGGATATAGTTTCATGTGTGACTATCAATAGAGACATAATTCATTGCCTATGATGCACTAATTCAGATATCAAATCATCGATATGCAAGAGAGACTAAAAATGTTCAACAATCATTGAGCTTCATTGTTTTAAACTAACATGTTTGTTTCCTATGCAGGTATAGAGGAAGTTGTGTTTCTATTTGTAGATATTTCAGCATGTGGTTTAAAGTGGGCTCCCATAAGGGTAGAGCTCAACATGCTGCCCCTGAATCTCAAGGGGAATGATAAAGGGATACTTATTCATGTTATGAAAAAAGAACACTTCAACTAAATGAATAAGAGTGCATGGACTTTGAAGTCATTCTCCTTCCATGATCATCAGATCAAAGCATGAGGTGATAACCATACAAGTGCAGTGAGTAACTTGTGCAAGGCAGATCAATGAAGTATGAAACTGAGTACAGTACATAATGAGATGAGTATTTTTTTCTCTTTGTTGTTATCAAGTATCAAGTTATTGATCAAATGCATGAGACAGCCAATAAAGATCATTCAGAGTATATATAACTATAGTGATTATGTCAAGAGAATTCAATCATGAACTACATCACCTTGATACATAGTGCTTACATTATATGAGCAACAACAATTGTGAAGAATGAATGTCCTTATCATATTTTACTAATCAAACTAGTAAGCAAGAGTAATGGACAACCATATGTAACAACTAAGATCTACTGTAGGATAACAAGACTAATGCCTTGAAGGCATAGTTACAAGTTACACTCAGAAGTATCCATGATATAAAGAAAGAAAAGAGGTCATTATCATTCCAATGTGGCCTGTATTTGAGGAAACTACAAGAACAAGTGATATATGCCATGTTATAGTTTGAATATGATCAATGCCAGTGTATAGATCATCAAATGGAGCACAGAGGTATAACTGTATGAGTTAAGACATCATAATGCACTTTATCATTGTAAATGAATGGATTCAATGTTGCATATTCATCTAAAGGTAGTTACATTTGATATAAAGGCAAGGAAACATACACATATGCAAGATTGTGTGAGTTGAAGCAGTCAAACATATATTTTCATCTGTAGTTGTTGCAAAAAGAGGAACAACATGTATGTTATCACTACAGGAAGTACCAAAAGAAACAACAATAAGTATTTATCATTTATCAGGCAATGCAGCATCCATTTTTACCAGTTCATTTTGTAAAAGTGGAAGTACAAGAAGATGGGGGGCCAAAAAGGGGTCTTAAGTGGCCACTTTTTTTTTTTGAAATTAGAAAATATTGGCCTTGGATGAGAAATTGAGCATAGTTACACTCAAAATTTGGAGATGCAACCAAAACAATGTTCGTAGTGCTTCGAGTCTACTTTCTAAACTACTATTTTTTTAAAAAAATGGCATAGATTAAGGGGTTCAAAAGAGGGAGCCACAGAAATTGGTGTTGTTTCTGTCAAAAAACATAACATAGCATGTTTTGTGGCTCCCTCAAAAGGTCAACTTTTTTTTGGTATTTTTATAATCACTTTAGTGAGAAATTATCTAATAGCATGTAGTTTATGCCCAATTTTTCTGATAATTTTTTGATGAATATTTGATTTTTTACTAATTTTCAAAGTGGACACATCCTAAAAACCAGAATTTTGGCCGTGCTACCCCCATAAATTTTGAAAACTAATTGAAAAACTTTTTTTTTCTTTTTTTAATATTTGTAGAATGGACTCTAGTTTCTAAATATGTAATTTTTTTGAAATTTTAATGAATAGTTAATTTACAATGAAAAAAAGACCAAACAGTGGTTTTTGCCCAAAACCAGACACACAAACAAAAGAAATTAAAGATCAAAGACCTAACATTGTTAAAATGTGAAAAAAATCACATCGTCAAATAGCTAAGAGAAAGCCTAACATTACCCAGGTTTTCGATTTGTTCAACCTTGAAACATGTGCCAATCTAAGGGTTAGCACGAACAAAATTATGTGAAATCTTGAAGAATATGGAAAAACACGTATGTGACTGTTCCAAAGGCACTCCAAGCCTTTGGGTTGGAAATCCAAAGCAAATCCCAAGCCCAAGGCTTGGGATTCCCAAAGCAAGACATAACGCGAGCACGTTATAATGCAAGCTCGCATTATGTTTTGCTTTGCATTTTTCCTTTTCCGCAAAGGTCTGTGTTGTTTGTCATGTTTAACATAACGCGAGCGCATTATGTTCTGCTTAAATTTTTTTATGTTCAAGGCTATTAATCATGTATGTATGTATATATGCCTATATGTATCTATGTATCTATGTATCTATGTATGCCTATATGTATGTATGTATAGTGTCGAGGGCAGAGGAGGGTAGAGATGGGAGTGAGCCAGATAGGGGAGGAGAGGGGTGGATAAGGATTGAGTGATTAAGGTTTAAGGTTGAGGGTTGAGTGTTTAGGGATAGGATTTAGAGTTCAGGGATAAGGGATTACAGTTTAGGACCTTTAGGGATTAGGGTTTAGGGTTGAGGCTTTAGGGATAGCATTTAGGGTTAAGGGTCGAGAGATTAGGTTTAAGGTAGAGTGTTGAGGGTAGAAGGATTAGGGATAGGGTTTAGGGTTGAAAGTTTAGGGTTGAGGGATTAGGGTTTAAGGTATAGTTTAGTAGTTCTTGTGGATAGATCCAGTAAACAATGCGAGATTATTTGCCTGTTTCATAAAAATATACCTTCCCTAAGTGCAGGGTGGACAGCAAGAAACATAGATGTACCCCAATGCAAATCTTTTCTCATAATGATCATCCTTCTGATTTCAACTGTTAATTACTCACTGTGGATGTACCATACGAAAAGCTTTTCTCATAGGGTTTAAGGTATAGTGTCGAGGGTTTATTGATAGTGTTTAGGGTTGAGGGTTGAGGGATTAGGTTTTAGGGTTGATGGATTAGGGTTTAAGGTATAGTGTTGAGGGTTGAGGGTTTAGGGATAGGGTTTAGGGTTGATGGATTAGCATTTAATGTCAAGGTTAGGGTTAGAGTGCCGAGGGTAGAGGGATTAAAGATAGGGTTTAGGGTTGAAGGTTTAAGGATTGAGGGTTGAGGCTTTAGGGATGAGGGTTTAAGGCTTAAGATATAGTGTCAAGTGTTAAGGGTGTAGGGATAGGGTTTAAGTTTTAAGGGTTAAGGGTTGAGGATAAGGATTAGGGTTTAAGGTATAGTGTTGAGGGTTGATGATTTAGGGATAGGGTTTAGGTTTGAGGGATTAGGGTTTAGGGTTGATGAATTAGGGTTTAATGTTGAGAGTTGAGGGCTGAGGGATAGGGTTAATGGTCAAGGGATTAGGGTTAAATAAGGGTGTTGAGGGTAGAGGGATTAGGGATAGGGTTTAGGGTTGAAGGTTTAATCATTTAGGGTTGAGGCTTTAGGGACAAGGGTTAAGGGATTAGGGTTTAAGATATAGTGTTGAGTGTCGAGCGTGTAGGGATAGGTTTTAGGGTTCAAGTTTTAAGGGTTAAGCATTAAGGGATCATAGTTAAGGGTTGAAGGATTAGGGTTTGACGTTGAGGGTTGAGTACATTGAGGTTCGAGGGTTAAGGGTTTCGGGATAGGGTTGAGGGTCGAGGGATTAGGGTTAAGGGATAGGGTTGGAAGGTTTAGGGATAAGGGATTAGGGTTTAAGGTATAGTATCGAGCCTGTTGAGGGTCTAGGAATAGGGATAGCGTTTAGGGTTTAGGGATGAGGGATTAGAGTTGATGGATGACGAATTAGGTTTGAGGGTTGAGGGATTAGGTTTTAGGGATAAAGTTTAGGGTTAAGGGTTGAGGGATTAGGGTTTAAGGTATAGTGTTGAGGGTTTAGGGATAGGGTTTAGGGTTGAGGGATTAGAGTGAAGGGTTAAGGGATTAGGATTTGACGTTGAGGGTTGAGTCTTTAGGGTTTAGGGTTTAGGGATAGGGTTAAGCGTCAAGGGATCAAAGTTAAGGGTTGAGGGATTAGGGTTTGACGTTGAGGGTTGAGAGTTGAGGTTCGAGGGTCAAGGGTTTAGGGATAGAGTTGAGGGTCGAGGGATTAGGGTTAAAGTAGAGTGTGGAGGGTATAAGGATTAGGGATAGGGTTGGAGGGTTTAGGGATAAGGGATTAGGGTTTAAGGTATAATATCGAGTCTGTTGAGGGTTTACGAATAGGGATAGCATTTAGGGTTTATAGATGAGGGATTAGAGTTGAGGGATGACAGATTAGGGTTAAGGGTTGAGGCATTAGGGTTTAGGGATAAGGTTTAGGGTTGAGGGATTAGGGTTTAAGGTATAGTGTTGAGGGTTTAGGGATAGGATTTAGGGTTGAGGGATTAAAGTGAAGGGTCGAGGGATTAGGATTTGACGTTGAGTGTTGAGGGTTTAGGGTTTAGGGATAGGGTTGAGGGTCGAGGGATTAGAGTTAAGGGTTGAGGGATTAGGGTTTGACGTTGAGGGTTGAGGGTTGAGGTTTGAGGGTCAAGGGTTTAGGGATAGGGTTGAGAGTCGAGGGATTAGGGTTAAAGTAGAGTGTGGAGGGTATAAGGATTAGGGATGGGGTTGGAGGGTTCAAGGATAAGGGATTAGGGTTTAAGGTATAGTATCAAGTTTGTTGAGGGTTTAGTAATAGGGATAGCATTTAGGGTTTAGGGATGAGGGATTAGAGTTCACGAATGACAGATTAGGGTTGAGGGTTGAGGGATTAGGGTTTAGGGTTGAGGGTTGACGGATTAGGGTTTAAGGTATAGTGTTGAGGGTTTAGGGATAGGCTTTAGGGGTGAGGGATTAGAGTGAAGGGTTGAGGGATTAGGATTTGATGTTGAGGGTTGAGGGTTTAGGGTTTAGGGTTTAGGGATAGGGTTGAGGGTCGAGGGATAAGAGTTAAGGGTTGAGGGATTAGGGTTTGACATTGAGGTTCGAGGGTCAAGGGTTTAGGGATAGGGTTGAGGGTCGAGGGATTAGGGTTAAAGTAGAGTGTGGAGGGTATAAGGATTAGGGATAGGGTTGGAGGGTTTAGGGATAAGGGATTAGGGTTTAAGGTATAGTATCGAGTCTGTTGAGGGTTTAGGAATAGGGATAGCATTTAGGGTTTAGGGATGAGGGATTAGAATTGAGGGATGATGGATTAGGGTTGAAGGTTGAGGGATTAGGGTTTAGGGATAAGGTTTAGGGTTGAGGGTTGAGGGATTAGGGTTTAAGGTATAGTGTTGAGGGTTTAGGGTTAGGGTTTAGAGTTGAGGGATTAGAGTGAAGGGTTGAGGGATTAGGATTTGACATTGAGGGTTGAGGGTTGAGGCTTTAGGGTATAGGGTTTAGGGATAGGGTTGAGGGTCAAGGGATCATAGTTAAGGGTTGAGGGATTAGGGTTTGACGTTGAGGGTTGAGGATTGAGGTTCGAGGGTCAAGGGTTTAGGGATAGGGTTGAGGGTTGAGGGATTAGGGTTAAAGTAGAGTGTGGAGGGTATAAGGGTTAGGGATAGGGTTGGAGGGTTAAGGGATTAGGGTTTAAGGTATAGTATCGAATCTGTTGAGGGTTTAGGAATAGGGATAGCATTTAGGGTTTAGGGATGAGGGATTAGAGTTAAGGGATGACGGATTAGGGTTAAGGTTTGAGGGATTAGGGTTTAGGGATAAGGTTTAGGGTTGAGGGTTGACAGATTAGGGTTTAAGGTATAGTGTTGAGGGTTTAGGGATAGGGTTTGGGGTTGAGGGATTAGAGTGAAGGGTTGAGGGATTAGGATTTGATGTTGAGGGTTGAGGGTTTAGGGTTTAGGGATAGGGTTGAGGTTTAAGGGATTAGAGTTAAGGGTTGAGGGATTAGGGTTTGATGTTAAGGGTTGAGGTTTGAGGGTCAAGGGTTTAGGGATAGGGTTGAGGGTTGAGGGATTAGGGTTAAAGTAGAGTGTGGAGGGTATAAGGATTAGGGATAGTGTTGGAGGGTAAGGGATAAGGGATTAGGGTTTAAGGTATAGTATCGAGTCTTTAGAGGGTTTAGGAATAGGGATAGCATTTAGGGTTTAGGGATGAGGGATTAGAGTTGAGGGATGACGGATTAGGGTTGAGGGTTGAGGGATTAGGGTTTAAGGTATAGTGTTGAGGGTTTAGGGATAGGGTTTAGGGTTGAGGGATTAGAGTGAATGGTTGAGGGATTAGGATTTGACGTTGAGGGTTGAGGGTTGAGACTTTAGGGTTTAGGGTTTAGGGATAGGGTTGAAGGTCGAGGGATCATAGTTAAGGGTTGAGGGTTGAGGTTTGAGGATCAAGGGTTTAGAGATAGGGTTGAGGGTCGAGGGTTAGGGTTAAAGTATAATGTTGAGGGGATAAGGATTAGGGATAGGGTTGGAGGGTTTAGGGATAAGGGATTAGGGTTTAAGGTATAGTATCAAGTCTGTTGAGGGTTTAGGAATAGGGATAGCATTTAGGGATGAGGGATTAGAGTTGAGGGATGACGGATTAGGGTTGAGGGTTGAGGGATTAGGGTTTAGGGATAAGGTTTAGGGTTGAGGGTTGAGGGATTAGGGTTTAAGGTATAGTGTTGAGGGTTTAGGGATAGGGTTTAGGGTTGAGGGATTAGAGTGAAGGGTCGAGGGATTAGGATTTGACTTTGATGGTTGAGGGTTGAGGATTTAGGGTTTAGGGTTTAGGGATAGGGTTGAGGGTTGAGGGATCATAGTTAAGGGTTGAGGGATTAGGGTTTGACGTTGAGGGTTTAGGGTTGAGGTTCAAGGGTCAAGGAATTTCTATTGGCTGAGTAGGAGGCATAATTTTACAGGGATTCAGCTTATGTGGAACTTTTGTGAGGCCGGGCATGGAAAGGGGGAGCATGATGGTGCAGGAGCATGTATCAAAAGAGCCATAGCACGAGAAGAGTTAAAGTATAAAGACAATGCAAAGTTGATAGATGCAAAATCGATTGTCAAGTGGTGTAATGCTTCCATGGGTCCAGGTAATGAAGGTAAGTCTTCAGTTCGTAGATTTTTTTGGTTGACAGATGATACTAGCATTGCACCATATGAGGACTATTGGACACTGACAGGATCAAATGAGATGCACTCTTTCAGAAGCTCAATTGCAGGTTCATGGAGTATCCATACACGAAAGATGTCATGCTTTTGTTCTTCCTATACAATTCAAGTTTGGGATGAGTGTGAGTCAAAGGAGTGGGTTGAAGAATGGCAATTAAATTATCTTAGCCCACTTGACACGTATCGATCCCCGACAACACTGGAACTAACATAGATGGAATCATTAGTTGACTTTGACCACATATCAGATTTAGTTCAACCAGGTAATATAGGGCACATATATGCATCTAATTTCATCTAGTTCAACCAGGTAATGTCATCTTACTTTGTAGTGTTTTTGTAATGTTGACTAATTTCATCTAATTTGCTACACATATAAATGTAGGGCATGTATATGCAGTTATTACAGATGAAGATAATGAAGAGGGAATAGATTATTACTTATGTCATTGTGTTGAGGCCAAAAAGAAATTGGAGGCCCCTGTTACAGATGGAGAAAATATCGAATACCCTATAGGCTCAGTGGTTATTACTGGAACATGGCTTAGAAGGTACCCACATAAGAGTGTTAATATTTGGCTGTTTCAGGACTTTGACACACATCGGAATATTCTTCATTACTTGAACCTTGTCGTGGCATCCAATGTTCATTTGTTAAAGTATTGGGGTAGACCTTTGAACAAAATCTTGTGGAAGGTGTGTGAGTCTGACCATGAAGCAATACTTGACACAATAAAGAGTAGAGCAGACCCGGATGGTTCATTGGATTAATTTGTAAGTATTCACATTGATTTTGTAAAGTCATGTTACATTGAGTTGTAAGTGTGCACATTAATTTGTAAGGTTTGTCTTTTTTTATTTCCTCCTACATTTTTACACATATACACATTTTTAAATCATCATGTTATGCATTTTTGGTGTTCTGCTCCTGATGTGACCAAACTCATAACTCACCCTACTTCCTCTAGACACGATTTGATGATCTCTCCAACACTCTGGATCCAGGGCATCCAATCATGCTGATGACCTATATACCATTCTCCCAAGGTGCTCATAATGAATGAAGAGAAGACCAAGGGCGTCCAAGATTAATAGACTTATTTCTTTCAATTTTGATGATCCAAACTCTTGCAAAATGACATCCACTTTCATGCCTTTAGATCTTCCTTCACATACAGGGTGCCAAATCAAGTTGAAAAATCTACATAATGGTGCCAAAATGGATGAAAGGAGATATGAAATGTGCCTTAAGACTCCATGCTAAAGTTTGAGCCATTAAAGTCTCTTGATATTAGGTGCTCATGATGATGAAACTTAGAGTTTTTTCCTTTCCTAGGCATTCATCTAAGATGTTTGAATGATAACGAGTGCCTAGACCTCTATAATGTACATTGGGCACCAAAATCAAGGTAATTTTAAGTCACTTTGAGTCATTTGGGGTCAGTTTGAGTCTTTGAGTCATGTTGCAAAAAAGTGTCAATGTTGTCAAGTTGCACAAAGCAACTTTTGCATTTTTGGTGTCCTTCTCCTGATGCTACCAAATTGACAGTTCCAACGCATCCAGATGGGTAGGTTTAGGCTAGGCATGGTTCTATTTTTCACCCAAACATGTCGAAACAGTCTGAGCTACATTATGCCGATGATATCCCTAAAGAGTCCAAAGTGCAAAAATGTAGCAATCTTTGATGAGATGTTACTCAAAAACCATGTCACTTAGAAACATTTCATTTGAGGAAACAAAATCATGTAGAGTGTCTCTACAATAACCTCTCTCAGTTTTTTATATTTCTGAGGCATTTTTTGGTGGTGAAAGGTTTTCTGCTGCCCCAAAAATTGTTAGAAGGAGGCAGTGTAAAGTAGCAAAGGGGTGTAACTTTCGTCTTCATCCTGATGGGACCAAACTAACTATTCCAATGCATCTAGATGGGTACATTTACGCTAGGCATGGTCCTATTTTTCACCCAAATATATCAAAACAGTCTGAGCTACATTGTACCAACGATATCCCTGAAGAGTCCAAAGTGCAAAAAGGCAGCAATCTTTGACGAGATGTTACTCGAAAACTGTGTCACTTAGAAACATTCCATCTAAAGCAACGCGATCATGTATAGTGCCTCTAAAATAACCTCTCTTAGTTTTTTATATCTCTGAGGCATTTGCTCGTGGTCAAAGGTTTTCTGCTGCCCCAAAAATTGTCAGGAGGCAATGTAAAGTTGCAAAGGGGTGTAACTTTCCTCCTGCTCCTGATGTGACCAAAATGACTATTCCAATGCATCTAGATGGGTACATTTACACTCGTCATGGTCCTTTTTTTCATGCAAACATGTCGAAACAGTCTGAGCTACATTGTACCGACGATATCCCTAAAGAGTCCAAAGTGCAAAAAGGTAGTAATCTTTGATGAGATGTTACTTGAAAACCATGTCACTTAGAAACATTCTATCTAAGGTAATGCAATCACATAGAGTGCCTCTACAATAACCTCTCTCAATTTTTTATATCTCTGAGGCATTTGCCCATGGTGAAAGGTTTTCTGCTGCCCCAAAAATCATCAGAAGGAGGCAGTGTAAAGTTGCAAAGGGGTGTAACTTTCATCCTACTCCTGATGCGACCAAAATAACTATTCCAACACATCTAGATGGGTACATTTGTGCTAGCCATGGTCCTTTTTTTCACCCAAACATGTCAAAACAGTCTGAGCTACATTGTACCGATGATATCCCTGAAGAGTCCATAGTGCAAAAAGGTAGCAATCTTTGACGAGATATTACTCAAAAACCGTGTCACTTAGAAACATTCCGTCCAAGGAAATGTAATCACATAGAGTGCCTCTACAATAACCTCTCTCAGTTTTTTATATCTCTGAGACATTTCCCTATGGTGAAATATTTTATGCTGCACCAAAAATCGTCAGAAGGAGGTAGTGTAAAGTTGCAAAGGGGTGTAACTTTCATCCTACTCCTGATGCGACCAAACTAACTATTCCAACGCACCCAGATGGGTACATTTACGCTAGGCATGGTCCTATCTTTCACCAAAACATGTCAAAACAGTCCGAGCTACATTGTACCGACGATATCCCTGAAGAGTCCAAAGTGCAAAAACGTAGCAATCTTTGACAAGATGTTACTCAAAAACTGTGTCACTTAGAAACATTCAGTCCAAGGCAACGTGATCATGTAGAGTGCCTCTACAATAACCTCTTAGTTTTTTATATCTCTGAGGTGTTTTCTCATGGTGAAAGGTTTTCTGCTGCCCCAAAAATCATCAGAAGGAGGCAGTGTAAAGTTGCAAAGCATTGCTGAGAAATCCTCAATACTCAAACACTCCAATGAACTGAAGCAACTTCTTCTTAGGTGCAAATGTAAGGGTACACAAGGGGAAAATGGCACCTAGATGACTTAGTGTATTTCTATGACTTCATTCACATGTTTAAATGTTTAAGAAACTCTCCTTTACTAAGTGCTTGTCCTCATGTCAATGTTAAGCTTTATACCTCCTAGGCGCTCAATTAGGTGATGTCATTAGATACAACTTACCCTTAGGTGCCAATGTAGCTTCTTCAATCCATCACACTTCTAGGCACTCAAATTTGAGGTCTTGGACTTGTATCTTATTCCTAGGTGCAATTGGATGATCTTCCTAGATCTAGGCACTCATGACTGTGGGAAATTACATGAAGGGGCACCTAAGTCCAATTTGACTTTGTATTTGATATTTTATGACTCCAATTAACTAGGAATGGCTCAATTTCCAAAGTGCTAACTCAATAATGTAAGTTTAAGGCCTTTTCCTCCTAGGTGCCAATTAATGAGTTCACTAGATGCAATTTCTCTTGGACTTGAAGATTGTGAAAGAACTTGAAGCTTGGATGGATGTCTTTGAATGTTTGATGAAGAAGTGTTCCAACTCGAAAGGTCCTTTTAAGTGTAGATATTGATGATAACACTTTCCCTTATATGTGAAGTAGATGACTTCTCAAGGAGGCTTGAATGTATCATAGGGACTTGAAATTGAATGGATGTCTTTGGAATGCTTGACGATGATGAGAAGTTCCTTTGGAGTGGCTACATGTTGATCTTGAAGTGATGATTGATGAAGAATCTAGTTGATACTTGAAGATGAATGGAACTTGAAGTGATAGATGGAAGTATTCGAACATGATGCAACTGGTGATGTCGTTGATGAAGAAAACTTGAAATATATCTTGTTGTGACCTCTTGGAGCAGCAACCTCTTGAAGTGGTGTTTCCTTGGCAGTGATTACTTCCATCTTAACTCTTTAGCATGAATGAATGTGAAAGGCTTCTTTGGAGCAACTACATGATGACTCTAGGCGACTCCAAGCTCTTGCTCCTACCTTTTCCTTCAATCTTCCTACAATACAAACCAAGAAACACATCAATCCTCGTGATAAACATTTTATAACACAAAGGAATCCTCTTTAAACATGGAATAATCTTACTACAAATCTAGGTGCATATATAGGTAAAAAGAAGAGCAAAGGGCGCCTAACACAAGTTGGTCCATATTTATCACTTTAAATGATTTCAAACAATTGTAATGGCTTAAAGAGGTCAATTTACCTTAAGAGATTCATTCAAAAGGTATCTTTCAATGCAATTTCTCCCTTAGGCGCTAGAATGGGTTTGTATTGATGGAGAGTGCGCCTAGATTTAAATGTCTTTATACTTGAAATTTTGCAATTCTAAATGATGAGACATGTCTTAGAATGAATTCTATCTTTCAAGTGCTCACTCCAAAAGGTCATCTCATGCAATTTCACCCAAGGCACTCATTGAGGTGTCCTCAGAGGCTAAAGTGCGCCTAACTCAATTGCCTTTATCTTTATCATTTTTGTGCTTTCAACAATTGAAAATGACCTAGAGTGATCCTTTCTCTCAAGGCACTCACCTATTGATATGAAATCAAGTTATTTCCCTTAGGTGCAATTTTAGGCTTGTATGGGTGAAAAGTGTGCCTTACATCCTTAGGTGGTTCTTTCTAATTCTTAATGATTTCAATCAAATGCCAAGTGTCTAAGGAAGCTTTTATCTTGAGATGATTAAATTTTGAGGTTCATATCCCTTCCTAAATCAAGGCACAATCTAAGGGTTGTATAGATGAAAGTTGACTTCAACTTGGGCGCTCATTTGAGTTGGGAGGAGCTAGAATTTGTGCCTAGATTGGAGATAGATATTTTGGCTTATTTGATGATGGTCTCAAGTCTCTCTGCCAAGGCGCATGTTATGATGTTCTTATTTAAACTCTTATGAAAAATATCTCATCCCTAAGTGCTCATCCTCATGATTTTCATGCACTTAGACTTCAAGGCGCCAAAACTAGTAGGAAAATTCACAATGAGCACCTTCGCTTTGGAAGAATTTCTTATTGATCATTAGGCACACTTTGGAGTTGATATGTACTTCCTTTACTTCCATGTACTCAATTCATCATAATTATTGTCAAAGACTTCTCCAAGTTGATTGATAACATGCTTCTTGATGTTAAGATCCTTCATTCACTCCTTCTTAAATCTAGGCACTCATGATGGTGGGAAATTACATGAAGGGTGCCTAAGGTTCAAGATACGTTCTTTCCACTCATCTTAACTTTCAATCATTGTAGTTAATCTCAAAAGACATCATCCAAAATGAGAAACCTCCAAGACTTGTCATTGTAAGTTGATTTCCTCCAAGGTGCCAATACAAGGTTCTTTTGAAGGCAAAGGGCACCTAGGCTTATGGGGCTCAATTTAATGTATTTATTGAAAGCTCAAGGTGAATTGATGCTTATTGAAAATTCCACTTAGTCCTTAATTTGCATTATAGGCTCCATTTCCTATTGACTTATATACTCCTCCTCATGCTAGGGCACCATAATGAAGTGGGTTAGACAATAGGTGCGCTTCACTTACTAGAGGCTTGTTCTCCTTCCACCTTAGGTGCACTTTTATGGTGGAATAGGTGTTAATGGGTGCCTTGTCTTAAATGAATGCTCTCTCCAAGTTGGGCACCCTTTTGAGGCTTTATGAGTTGTAAATTGCGCCTTAACCCTTCATGGTTGTTGCTCAATGTTTGAATGTTTAAGAAAGTCTCCTTTAGGCGCTCATCTTAATGACTTTTTTCTCAAGATGCAATCATCCTAATGGCTTGGATATTCATCCTAGTGTTTCAGGATATCAGGCTACCAGACTTAGTCATTTTCAGGATCTCAAACATAAAGAATAACATGATGATTCATTTTTTTGTATTCAATATAGTTGACATTGTATGCTACTCATAAAGAATATTAATATTTTTTGTTCAACATGATGATTCTTTTTTTTTTAAAATACAATTTTTATCTTTGAGTTCCAAAATGAGGTTTAGGTGATACTTGAATAATAATAGCTAGCATATTGGATCACCAAACATCCTATGTAATACAATTGGACTTTAAATATTTGAAGTAACCATCTAGAAATATCCATTCAAATGTGGATTTATAATGCAAGTATGGACACCATCAATAAAAAAGATTTGTATTAACCAAATATCCATATAGGCATACATCAATATATGTTGATATAAGTATAACATATATACAAAATAGCCATATAGGCATACAATGTCAACTATATACAATACAAAATATATGTCCACAAATGCCATATAGGCATACAACAAAGGAACACAATAAAAAGTCATTCCCCTCTGGCTGGTGAAGATAATAGATCATGAGAAGCCTTTGATCTTCTAGGGGATGGAGACGCGCATGTGCATGGTCTACTACGAACCCGAGGGCTACTCCTTCTATTTAGTTCTTCCTGCATCTTTAGCTATTACAATAAAAAGTATAGACATTAATATATAGAAATTACATGTTATAAAAAATGAAACATTTAACAAAATAATCACTTACCACTAACATATAATCTGTCTCCTCACTTGCCTCAGTAGCAGGAATAGGCCGTGGTGATGTCATGTCCTATAGAAACCATCCAGATAGAAATTAAACTTCAAATCAATAATCTTTTAATTTTTTAGAAATAGACAACTATAACAATGAATGTAAATTGAAATTTACTAATCTGCCTCATACCCCTATCAATAGCATGGAGCTATGAATCATAGAGACACACCATGCTCCATTGTCCTATGAACATGGGGAGGTGTCTCTGTAGCTTGCATCATCTGGAAATAAAACAACATTATTCAATTACAAAAACTATAATAGTGATGCAAATCATGGCTCCTAACATACACACACATTCATCTAAACATGGAATTACACACAATAAAGCACACAAGTCACATACAAAAATCTAGTAAGTACAATTCATTCATTAAACTATTTATTTTATTACCTCCGTAAAGCTTTGAAGTCCACCACCGCTGGCAGGTGTTGCCATGAAATCTGTAATATTAACCTATTCAACATCCAAAATCAGATATTAGAATACCATTCATATAACGATGCTATTCACATGTAATATTTATAATTGTTTACTAGTTACATACCCCAACAGAAGATGATCTAGTGTAAAATGCAGGTGGAGAACCACTGAAAACTACATCGACTCTATGACCCTAAAATTTCATTAAAATCATCAATTTAAATTAGTTAATCTTGCATTTCAAAAATGAAATTTAATAAATTAAATTCAATAAACTTGCTAATATTTACATGAGTATCAAGTCTGAAAGTCTCACTCAGGAGGGTATCTGTCATCACCATCTGCTCAGTTGCAGATGTAGCCTGTGTCCCTATATCCTGACTATCCATGGGGTCATAACCACAGGCTGACCCGCAAGCCTGACAAGCATGGGGTGGGACCCTACTCCTCGTACTATCTCCGAACCCACTCTGTGCTACAAGACTGGCATGCTCTATGATGCTTTGGGTTAAGGCACTAATGGACTGAAGTGTATCGACCTCAACACTCTCCTTCACAATGGAAGGGATAGAAACATGCTCATGGGCTGGTCTGCTGATTACTCATCTCACTACCCGTTATGGGTCAAGACGTGCCCCTGGTCTATCTTGTGTTGACCCCCCACCTCTACCCTAGAAGTCCCGCATATCAAAATAGTTTAGCACTTTATTGAGGACAAACTCACAGTAGAGTTTCCTCAAAAATTAATGTGGGACCTCATTATTATTGCATGGAGGATGGTTAAAAACCATCCACCACCTCTACCCAAAATTGTCCCTTATCGCTTGGTTGTTGCACCAATGGATAGGGATCCTCTTGCATGTAATGGGTGGAGGTTGATTTGTTTGTGGGTTTGTGAAAATCGAACACAAGTCTGATTTTGTGATTTGTAATTTTTTCACATCTTGGTATGATAGCTTGTCTACATAATAATCTCTAAACTCTCTCCTCTTATCCATCCAACTAGTTATTTGCTTGCTAATTGAATCTACATTTGATAACATAGATTCAAGAGATTCAACAAGTGTGGACCTATGCAAGGTTGAAGTGGAAGGATCTTTCAACCTTGCAATTATATCTTCAATTTCTTTTTTGTTGTTTTCAATTTGCCCCATTATATTTTCTTGTGTTCCAGGGGCATGTCGAGGAATGGATGGAGGAGGTTGTTGTTCTGCAAGATTTTGTGGATTTTGAGGAGGAGGAGGAGGAGGTGCATTAGCATTTCTTGACAATTAACAAAATATACTTAAAAAAACAACTCAAACCTACCTATTTAGAAGTAAATTCAAATAAAACAACAAATAAAACTCACTCCTTTGGCATGCTTGATGTCGTGGCGGCATTTTGGCAACGAATCAGCAAGATTTTGGTGTTGAATTGTCTTTTCCAAAATGTGATCGTGCTTCCTAGGGTTTGCAAGCCGCGAGGATAAAGGAGAAAAAAAGAAATGAAATGAAATGACAAGCCTTTTTTTATTTATAGTAGTTCATAACATGCTCACGTTATAACGTGAGTGCGTTATGGTTCAGTTTTGACGAGCCTTAGGCTCGTCATTACCAACCCATAACATGAGTGTGTTATAACGTACTCGCATTATGTATTTTTTTTTTAAAAACCATTTGGCCACTTTTTGGCCCCCCATCTTTTTGCACTTACCCAGAACAAGTTCATGTGATGGCAAGAGTTTCACAGTTGGGCTATATATACAGGAGGTGTAGAAGTAATTAGGCATGAATATTATTATTACAAAGTCCAAATAGGGTAGAAAGGAAATGAGCCATTACCTTTTCTCATGATTTTTTTCATAAAATAATGCTTTGTAGCTAGTAAGACAAATGAAGGAATAGAAAAAACATCATGTGACTATAGATACCATAGGAATCTTTAACTTTCACTTTTCTAGAAAATGTAAGAGCATACGAGTTTTATCTTTTGTATTTTCAATAAATGGATCAAGTTTTCCTCACATAGAAGGCAAGGATACAAGAAATATCATGTATATTATATGAGTCCTCATAGATAAAGCTAGGATGTATCTTTTTCTTCACAAAAGCTAAAACCCATATCATATTTGCAATGCAGTGAAATTTCCTATCTTCTACACACAGAAGCAGTCTATTGGAGGAAGCTAGCAATTACATAACCAAGTAAACCAACTGAAGTGATAGAGATAATGTCTTCAAGAAAAGCTACGTGAGAAAATGGTGTAGGAAAGAACATAGTTTACTAAGGTTGATGTGCAGGTTATAGAAGTGGAGTTTGTAATTATTATTAATGGTATTGGAAAACCAAGGGAACTTTTGGAGGATCCTCCAAGGTAAAAAGATAAAAGAAATGTTGAGCCAAAGATCTATGCTTAGAAATGTGAAGTACATAGCCAAAGAATTCAGTTGTCAAAAATCATATCAAAAGTATAGAGAAATAGATACAAAGAAATATTTGTCTTCTTCATTTTCAGGGAGAAAATAACAATACAACTTTACTAAGTTAAACCCACTTCATGCTCTTATCATACCCTTGTCACGTTTCGTATATAAAATCGTAGATAAAGAATGATTTGACCTTATGTGAAAGAAAAATGCTCAGAGTTGCAAGTTTGGCCACAGCCCTCAAAAGGTTAGAATAACACAAGAAAGCTACAACGAATGGGGGGATGCTTGAAATAAATGAATAATACCTATCATTTTCTGTAAAAGTCTTTCATTGAAACCACAGTCAAGAGCTTGAGCTAGATAACCATTCATGGCGCCTTACAATAGAGAAAAATGTCAACAAAAGGGAGCAAAAAGAGAACAGAAATGCATCAGAAACCTCTTAAGGCTGCGGGCAGAGAGCCAGAGAACAGTAAAAAAATGAAGGAAATAGTTCGATATGTGACAGAGAGAGTCTCACCTTGTTTTTCCTGTTGGAAATATTCAGAAAACATGCTCATAGACAAAGAAATTGAAGTGTTTTGCTCCAAACCCTAGTTTCCATGGCAGCATAGGCAAAGCCTCATTTCCATCAAAATGAAAATGCAAATGATGAGAAAAGTTAGGGCTTCAAAGAGTTTTGTGTGTTAGGGTTTTTTCATTTAGCTCTAATTCGAATGTGATTTTTATCACATTGAATTAGATTTTCCTTGCCTTAGTAATACCCATCGTGGTATTATAATTCACCTTGTCTTTGCCTAGTCTTCAAAACTTAGAGCATCACATGCCTTAGGTCCCTTTTTGCATATTCATTGCCTAGGCATTGTGCCTTAAAGACTATTACTCTCTTTGAAGATAAACTTGTATGTCCATATGCCCTTAGATATTTTTTTCAGATCATTTGGAGGATAAGCCTTATAGGCTTTTTATTTTTGCAAAACTATACAATATGCCTTCATAATTTTATGATTTTGATAGAAAATCAAAAGCCTTGTAAATAGTATTTTTTTTTGCAAAGAATCAAATCAGGATCAAATCGGGGAAAAGGACAATACTACAAATTCATTGTAAAACATTATTAAAGCAATGCTTTTATAAATTACTTTAATAATTGTTATTTTTATGCAGTTAAAGTAAAGTGAATCCAGACTAAAGCTTGCTTTTCAAGATTTATTTTCTTTGGGCAAAATTGAGAAGATATGGACAAAATAGAGCCTTTATGAAGTAGATAAAGCCTAATTTTCAGTATTTTTTGGTGGGACCACTTTGGATGGATTTTTCATAGTTTCTTTCTTCAGTTTGGAGGTAGTTTGGAGACAGTTTTCAGGGCTTTTTTATGGATTCCAAAAATGATTTGGAGGTAGACCTTTTAGAGTATTTTTTGGGGTAGTTTTCTTTTTCCATCTTGGGAAAATTAGAGGATATATTGGAGAAAAACTTAGTTTTTCTCAGTTAGGGGTTTTGATTATAGTTTCTTTCTCTTTGGCTCACTTGCAAAGAGCTTGTAATCATTCCTTGTACTCAGATACTCAGTTTCTACTCCTTTCAGTTTCAATAAAACAACAACATTCCCCGCTTTCACATTTTGTCTCGTGTTTACAGTATTGGTTTAATATTTCATTGTGATCATAGAACTAGGTCCTTTGTTATGTTATATTGTTGTAAGTTTGTCTGCAAAAAGTTTCATGTAATGCAGGTTGCATGTTATGTTTAGTTTGGTTAGTGGGTTGAAGTTGTGATAAAACCTTTGTTTGTCCTTCATGCAAACCTCTAATTTTTAAACTTTCATGTAAATCACTTATGTATTGCATTATTTCAGTGAGATTGTGAGATTTAATGTTCTTGAGAGCTAATTGTGAGTCAAGATAAAATTCTAGTAACATATCCTTAGGTTTTAGAATTTAATTTTCAGTTATCTTCTTAACCCTTTCCTCACAAAGTCTTTTAGATTAGGTGATTTACCAAGGCAACTAGCCTGCTCTGGAGGTTCACTCCAAATTTTAGGCAACCCACAGGCCTAGGAGTGTTCCCATGTGTCAACAAATAGCTAAGTTAATAGCTTAGTCTGGGTGCATATCTAATTGATAACAGTTTTTGGCACCCCCAGGAGACTAGTTGGGCTCTTTCAGTTCAAATTTTGATCATTTATCACTGATATTTGGTGTGTGAATAATCTCATCCTTTGGAGGTAGAAAATCAAACACATCTGGTGACTCTGAATCAACATCTACTAGTTTTTATAGATCAAGTGCTGGTATGTTTCAAACAATTAAGTTTTATTCTTATTTCCATCTCTTCATATGAGTAAAAATGTCAAATTTTCATAGTTAGTATGAATATCCACCACCATACTATAAAAATGTCACTTATCCATCTCCATATCAGTTGTATCAGGCTATTTATGATGTTGTTTCTAATTCCACATATTTTCAAAACTAGCATGCCTAATATAATTGCCACCCACCCACCCCTACTCAGCCTCCTTACCAACCGTACACAAGTAGCCATAATGTTTGTTTTAGTCCAAATACTCAGGATGCTTACCGCATACCCAATCTTCCAATCAGCCTCAAAATTATGAAGTTATGGAGCTTAAAGACCTTCTGTTAGACTATAATAAGCATATGGATGAGATTAAGAGGCAACATGAGTATAATCAACAACAAGAGGAGATTACAAGCATAAAGAGTATGTTATTTGATTTCATGGATGACTTCACAAAACAGGTAGAGGAGATTAAGTGGTAGCACGAGTATAAATTATAGTAGGAAGACTGGGCTTGCTCACGTCATCAGTATCATCAAGAAGGGGAATTTCAAGGAAGGCAATATGAAGAGTGTAATTTGCAAAAACAGGAGTTAGATCACCAAGCTTATCTCCAACAGTAAGAGAAGCAACTCTGTGAGACCTTTAGTTCTGACTAGGAGTTGGAGACATGAAGGAGATAGTTTGAAGAGAATCTTGAGAGGAAGGCAGCTACACAAACAAAGTTTTTTCTTTCTCAAGCCCAAGCAACTCTGGTCATTCAAAAATAGCCTACCCAAGAGGAGGTGTGTAAGTATAAAGTTCCAATTTTTAGACAGAATGAAGTCCTTGATTCTTGAAGCCAGCCTCTTAAGCTTAAAATACCTAGTTTCAGAAGCCTTCATCCCTTGCAAGTTGAGGAAAATAATCATGTTCATCCTAGTGTAGTTGTAGATCAGCCCATTGACCAGCATTTTTTCTTGCAAGAAATCCAAGAAGCTCAACAAGTTTCCCCACCTAAGGAATCCAATGATGAATATTTTGATCAAAATACCTTACTCTTCATCAAGGAGCTTAGAAAGGTAAATCCACTATGTTTAGCTTTGGAAGTTTACTGTTTGTAGTAGCAGAAGATCGAACAAGCAAAGGCCTCTCTTGACAAATTTTTCAATGATTTCACTAATGGGCTTACTTGTTTTGTGGAAGATGATAAATTTTTTTCAGAAGATCCACCAGTGCAATAAGATGTAGAGCAAGATGTTGCTACTATTTGTGTTGCATCCCTAGCTAAATATGAGCATAATGCATGTGTAGAGGAAAATGATTCAGGCTTGACTCTAAATCCTTTGCATTTTGATTCGTTTGAAAAAAATTTTAATGTTTTTTATAAGATGAATGGAAGTAGGATACAAAGATTGGAAGGTGAAAGTCTTCAATTGCAAAGACAAATTGCCTAGATTCTGATGGAGAATGAACTAGATAAAGAAGAGGATTCATTTTCTTTGTTTGATCAGCTGCCTGCTTTTGTTGGTAATGATGAAGACAGCATGCAAGTACCCAACTTACAAGCTGATTTGGGGTAGCAAAAAGATATTTCAAAAAATGATGTATTGTTGTTTCATAAAGGCAAGGATGAGATTGAGGCCTCAATTCAACAAAGAGATAGTTTTGTTTCTAAATCTAGCATGCTTGTTTCACATGAAGATCCTAACTACCAGGCTGAGCATGAAGTTAAATCAGATAAAATTCTCCATAATGATGAGTCATCTAGTTTGTTCTCAGAGCTCCCATTGTACTACAATGAAGAAGCTAACGGTAATGAGACTAAGGCAGCTTCCCTTGAAGAGAAATCAACTGTACCAACTAAATATGATCAAGCTTTTCAAGACAACCTTGTGCTTGATTATCAAGATCCTAACTGTTTAGCTTGTAGAGAGCTTGCCACTCTATTGAATTCTTGTAGCGACCAAATGCCTAGTTCTGACAGTAAAATGATGAAAGTGACATTGTTCAAATACTGATCCATGAGTAAACAGATGAGGACAACTTGGTTGTGGAGGAGCAGAAGGTTGAAGGCATGATTCAACCAAAGCAAGAAGAAGTTGTGTTTGAGGAGCTAGTTGATAAGAGTAAAAATAGGAAGCACAGTTCTAATTTTGTCTTATTGACAAGATGTCCAATTAGGTACATTGTTAAAATAGAGGCCAACAAGAATATTCCTATCATGATTTAGCTAGAATATGAAAGTGCGGTTGAAGAAGAACCGATTCATGTCACTTTGCCACCTCAGGGTAATAGTGTTTATATCCCATCCAAAGAGGTTAGTGAATTTGTATATGTTCTTCAAGATGTGGTGCAGCTATTTCATGGTCTTCCAACCATTGTTCTTTTCATGTAGCTGTCCAAAATCATGTAAAACATTGAATATTCTATAGAAAAGGTAGCTGTTTCACCCAATTAGTGAATGGGTTTGTTTGACCAGCTTCTTTAGCTGGTTAGATTATGTTAGAGTTAGTGTTTTTAGTTAATAAGTGCCTCATGTACATTCCTTTCAGTTATTTTTCTTTTCCCTAAGTGTTGTTACACATGTTTTCTGGCCATCGGGGCCTTTTAGTTTGCTTTTAGTTTGGTTTGGTTTTGTTATCTGCTACTGATTGGAGTAATGTGAAGTACTGAGTTTCAGTTTTCTGAGTTTGAGATGAGTAGAGTATGACTCAATGCCTAATGGATAGTTAAGGGAACTGGTCATGATGCTTAGCAGGCAAGCATGTAGTAGAAGTCGTCGGAAATGTTACCAATTTCTCACCTATAGCTCAAATTGACAGAGCTGGTACATTTGTTCATTTTAAGATGGAAGATTTCTATTTGTTTCTGCTTTGCTTAAGCCTTTGCACATATTGAATTTTATGAGAAAAGTTTGGTTGTTTTAGTACAATGTGTTTCATGAAGGAAAGTATTCAGTTTGCAGTTCAATTGTTAACAGACGAGAGACAACCAGTTCATCATTCATTGCATTGCAGAGTATTCATCAGTTAAAGGAGTTGTTTCATTTCATTACAATGATCATTCAATTTTACAATATATACAAATGGAATAAACATTGCATTGAATGAAAAATATGATAGATCAAATGTCCCACACAAGCTGTGGGAATAGCTGAACTAGTATAAACATAGAAAATACACTATGTATATGAAGATAAGAAGGGAAAAAGCATATCCATCATTGTCTATTTAGGAATCTTTGTTGATCTTCATTGCAGCTGGCTCCTCCTCACTCCTGATCTCTTAAAGAACTTGTGCCATGAAAAGAAAGAATGTTAGAGCTCTAGATATGGTTTCCTGTGTGCCTATCAACAGAGACATAATTCATTGCATATGATGCACTGAGTCAGACATCAAATCAACCATATGCAAGAGAGACTAAAAATGAAACAATCATTGAGCTTCACTATTTTAAACTAACATGTTTGTTTCCTATGTAGTTATAGAGGAAGTTGTGTTGCTATTTGTAGACATTTTAGCATGTGGTTTAAAGTGGGCTCCCACAAGGGTAGAGCTCAGCATGCTGCCCCTAAATCTCAAGGGGAATGACAAAGGGATACTTATTCATGTTATGCAAAAAGGAACACTTCAACTAAATGAATAAGAGTGCATGGAATTTGAAGTCATTGTCCTTCCATGATCATCAGCTCAAAGAATGAGGTGATAACCATACAAGTGCAGTGAGTAACTTGTCTAAGGAAGATCAATGAAGTATGAAAGTGAGTACAGTACACAATGAGATAGGTATTTTTTCTCTTTGCTATTTTGAAGTATGAAGTTATTCATCAAATGCATGAGACAGCTAATAAAGATCATTCAGATTATATACAACTACAGTGATGATGTCAAGAGAATTCAATCATGAACTACATCACCTTGATACATAGTACTTCAATTATATGAGCAACAGAAATTGTGAAGAATGAATGTCCTTATCATATATTAGTAATCAAACTGATAAGCAAGAGAAATGGACAGCCATACAACAGCTAAGATCAACTATAGGATAACTAGACTAATGCCATGAAGGCATAGTTGCAAGTTAGACTCAGAAGTATCTATGATATAAAGAAAGAAAAGAGGCCATTATCATTCAATGTAGTCTATATTTGAGGAAACTGCAATAGCAAGTGATATATGCCATGTTACAATTTGAATATGATCAATGCCGGTGTATAGATCATCAAATGGAGCACAAAGGTGTAACTATATGAGTTAAGACATCAGAAGGCACTTTATCATTGTAAGGGAATGTATTCAATGTTTCATATTCATCTAAAGGTAGTTACATTTGATATTAAGGCAAGGAAACATACACAGATGCAAGACTATGTGAGTTGAAGTAGCCAAACATATATTTTCATTTGTAGTTGTTGCAGAAAGAGGAAAAACATGTATGTTATAACTATAGGAAGTACCAAAAGAAACAATAGTAATTATTTATCATTTATCAGGCAATGCGGCATCCATTTTTACCAGTTCATTTTGTAAGAACAAGTTCTTGTGATGGCAAGATTTTCACAAGCGGGCTATATATACAGGAGGTACAGAAGCAAATAGGCATGAATATTATTATTACAAAGTCCAAATAGGGCAGCAAGGAAATAAGCCATTACCTTTTCTCATGACTGTTTTAATAAAATAATACTTTGCAGCCAATAAGATAAATGAAAGAATAGAAGAAACATCATGTGACTATAGATACCAAAGGAAGCTTTAACTTTCACTTTTCTAGAAAATGAAAGAGCATATGAGTTTTATCTTTTTCATTTTCAATAAATGGATCAAGTTTTCCTCACACAGAAGGTAAGGATACAAGAAATATCATGTATATTATGTGAGTCCTCATAGATATAGCCTACATACAGAAGCAGTCTACTGGAGGAAGCTGGAAATTACATAACCAAGTAAACCAACTGAAGTGACAGAGAGAGTTTCTTCAAGCAAAGCTACGTGAGAAAATGATGTAGGAAAGAACATAGTTTACTAAGGTTGATGTGCAGGTTATAGAAGTGGAGTTTGTAATTATTATTAATGGTATTGGAAAGCTAAGTCAGCTTTTGGAGGATTCTCCAAGGTAGAAAGATAAAAGAAATGTTGAGCCAAATATCTACACTAAAAAATGTGAAGTACACAGCCAAAGAATGCAGCTGTCAAAACTCATATCAAAAGTATAGAGAAACAGATATAGAGAAAGATTTGTCTTCTTCATTTTCAAGGAGAAGAGAACAATACAACTTTACTGAGTTAAACCCACTTCATGCTCTTATCATACCCTTGTCACGTTTTGTATATAAAGTCACAAATAAAGAATGATTTGAGCTTATGTGAAAGAAAAATGCTTAGAGTTGCAAGTTTGGCAATGGCCCTCAAAAGGTCAGAATAACACAAGAAAGCTACAACAAATGGGGGGATGCCCGAAATAAATGAATAATACCTGTGATTTTCTATAAAAGTCTTGCATTAAAACCACAGTCAAGAGATCAAGCCAGATTAACCATTCATGGCACCTCAGAACAGAGAAAAATGTTGACAAAAGGGAGCAAATAGAGAATAGAAATGCATCAAAAACCTATTAAGGTCACAAGCAGAGAGCCAGAGAACCAGTAAAAAAATGAATAAAATAGTTTGATATGTGTCACAGAGAGTCTCACCTTATTTTTCCTGTTGGAAATCTTCAAAAAACATGCTCACGGACAAAGAAATTGAAGTGTTTTGCTCCAAACCCTAGTTTCCATGGTGGTAGAGGTAGAGCCTCATTTCCATCAAAATGAAAATGCAAATGATGCGAAAAGTTAGAGCTTCGAAGAGTTTTTTGTGTTAGGGTTTTTTCATTTAGCTCTAATTCAAGTGTGATTTTTATCACATTGAATTACATTTTCCTTGCCATAATAATACCCATCATGGTATTATAATTCACCTTGTCTTTTCCTTGTCTTCATAACTTAGAGCATCACATGCCTTAGGTCCCTTTTTGCATATTCATTGCTTAAGCATTATGCCTTAAAGACTATTAGTCTCTTCAAAGATAAACTTGTATGTCCATATGCCTTAGATATTTTTTGCAGATCATTTGGAGGATAAGCCTTATAGGCTTTTTACTTTTGAAAAACTATATAATATGCCTTCATAATTTTATGACTTTTATAGATAATCAAAAGCCTTGTAAATAGTATTTTTTTCACAAAGAATCAAATCAGGATCAAATCAAGGAAAAGGACAAAACTACAAATTCATTGTAAAACATTTTTAAAGCAATGCTTTTATAAATTGCTTTAATAATTGTTATTTTTATGCAGTTAAAGCAAAGTGAATCCAAACTAAAATTTGCTTTTCCAGATTTATTTTCTTTGGGCAAAATTGAGAAGATATGGACAAAATAGAGCCTTTATGAAGCAGATAAAGCCTGATTTTCAATATTTTTGGGTGGGACCACTTTGGATGGCTTTTTGGTAGTTTCTTTCTTTAGTTTGGAGGCAATTTGCTGACAATTTTCAAGGCTTTTTTATGGATTCTGAAAATGATTTGGAGGTAGAACTTTTAGAGTGTTTTTTGGGGTAGTTTTATTTTTCCATCTTGGGAAAATCAGAGGATATATTGGAGAAAACCTTAGTGTTTCTCAATCAGGGGTTCTAATTATAGTTTCTTTCTCTTTGAATCACTTGCAAAGAGCTTGTAAACATTCATTGTACACAGATACTCAATTTCTACTCCTTTGAGTTTCAATGAACCAGTAGTGTTCCCCTCTTTCACATTTTGTCTCATTTTTACAGTATTGGTTTAATATTTCATTGTGATCATAGAACAAGGTCCTTTGTTATGTTACATTGCTGTAATTTTGTGTACATATGTATTGCATTACTTCAGTGAGATTGTGAGATTTAATGTTCTTGAGAGCTAATTGTGAGTCAAGATAAATTTTTGGTAACATATCCTTAGCTTTTAGAGTGTTTTTTAGGGCAGTTTTATTTTTCCATCTTGGGAAAATTAGAGGATATATTGGAGAAAACCTTAGTGTTTCTCAGTCAGGGGTTCTAATTTTAGTTTCTTTCTCTTTGACTCACTTGCAAAGAGCTTGTAAACATTCCTTGTACTCAGATACTCAATTTCTACTCCTTTGAGTTTCAATAAAACAATAGTGTTCCCGTCTTTCACATTTTGTCTCATTTTTACAGTATTGATTTAATATTTCATTATGATCATAGAACGAAGTCCTTTGTTATGTTACATTGCTATAAGTCTATGTACAAAAATTTTCATGTAATGTAGGTTGCATGTTATGTTTAATTTGGTTAGTGAGTTGAAGTGATAAAAATTTTGTTTGTCCTTCATGCAAACCTCTAGTTTTCAAACTTTCATGCAAATCACATATGTATTGCATTGCTTCAGTGAGATTGTGAGATTTAATGTTCTTGAGAGCTAATTGTGAGTCAAGATAAAATTCTGGTAACATATCCTTAGGTTTTAGATTTTAATTTTCAGTTATCTTCTTAACCTTTTCTTGACAAAGTCTTTTAGATTAGGTGATTTGCTAGGGGAACCAGCCCGCTTTGGAGGTTCACTCCAAATTTTAGGTAAACCACAGACCTAGGAGTGTTCCCATGTGTCAATAGATAGCTAAGTTAATAGCTTAGTCTGGGTCCATATCTGATTGATAATAAGACCTCCTATGCTGATTGAATATCAAAGTTTCATCATAAAGATAGCCATTTTGAGGAGTGTAATAAGTGGTGATTCATAGTGTTGGAGATAGTGTAGTGTAACTTGGAAGTGCCAAATTGTAGTCTTGAGGATCTTCATTGTTTGTCCATAAGCATCCATCATTTATATTGATTGAGTAGACTGAAGGCCTTGAGGAATCATTTGAATTTGTTGAACTGAAGACATATGCCTTGAGACTATTGACTTTGAGTAGAGGAAGTCAAGTCTAAGACTTGGTGTCAAATTCTATAGAGACATCATAGTCTTGATTAAGTGCATCATTGTAGATTTCATTCTAGCAGTCTTCGTTGGCATCTGGATTCATCATATACATACCATGACTCATCTAATACATACAATGATTCATCATATAGGTAGCGAAAGCTTGGAGAGTGATCACAATGATAATAAGGAAACAAGCGACAGTTTGACATCCACCTCATTTGCTATTTGATACTTTGAAGACTCTCTTTGTGGCCGATCTAATTTGGATTAGGTTCGTAACCTTGCAATTGTTGTTCTAACACAACCAGTATGTTATCATTTGCATCTATAATTCTGATCTTGTAACAACTACGTATGCTTGTACTTGGTGGCCATTTGGTCATGATTAGGCTGGTGTAATTAGACTATCTAAGGGTCTAATCTAAAACAGTGAGCTTTGAGTTGTGTCTCATTCATAATTTTTCATGTAACTTGCATCCTATGCAATTGTAATGTTATTAAAGTCATATCTAAATTAGTATATCACTGTAGTTACAAATCTATGGTTGTAATCCAATGCTAAAAGGCTGCCATATCTATTTGTCATAGATTGTATCTCATAGTTCATAGATTTTGTGTCAGAGAAATTTGAAATTTGAAAAAAGTTAGATCAACTTTATTCTATACTTGAAAAGAACCAAAATATCACATCAAATCATAGAATGGCACATGACAGTGGTATCAGAGAAAGAGATCCTGCCAACCTATAGGGTATTATTTGATTGATGAAAGTTGTCATCTTCTAATAGCATTTTGTGCATAAGTTTTTGAAGTTATATCCACCTACTCTGGGTTGTGATTTAACTCAATTCTTAATCGAGTGTTATTTTTTAAAAGATTGACCTAGTCAGAGATTAAGGGTTATGCATACATTGACTCCACATCGTCATACATATAGAAGAAGAAGTGGACAAGAAGTAGAGCACTATCCTTTTGCATAGATGGATAGATATAGAAGAATATGAAGCCCACCAAGGAATAATGAAGATCCATATTTTTTGGAACAAGAAAGAACAAACAGGAATTTGGAACAGTTAATGGCTTCACAGAATCTTATGATGCAAATGATGACTCAAACTTTGAACAACATGAGAGTGAATGGTACACTAAAACAGGAGCTGGAAGCATGGTAGGTATGCCACATGAAGGGAGAACACATGTGTCTACAATGGATAGGCCCTTTCAGCCTAAGTTTTTGCGTAGTGAAGAGGAAGAGGAAGAGAATTTTGAGAATGAAGAGTAACCAACTTTTACAGAAGAATTGTCTACCATTTGTGATGAGTATGATGCCCTACCTGACAATGTCAAAAGAAGGATAAACATAAAACAATTCATGAGTGAAAGGAAGGATAGGAAAAGAAAAAAAGGAGGACAAAGACCTAAAGGGATAACTAAACAAAACAAGGAATATCAAGATGCATTGAATAAGATACCCATGCCTAATTTTGATGGAAGTGGAAAGATGAGGGCAAGAGCTTGGGTTCACAAACTTGATACATTCCTCACACTCAAATCCATTGATGAATAGAAGGCTATAAAGTTAGCTACTACGTACCTTGAATGGATAGCATATGATTGGTGGAATCATGGACTTGTTTCACAAAGACATGCAATGATAACTTCCTATGATATGAGCTCACACAAAAGCTTATCACTAGATTTGATAGAAAGGATGTGGAAGTGTACTACAAAGATTTTGCACAGTTGAAACAAATGGGTAAAGTGGATTCCTTAATTAGTGAGTTCTAGAGGATTGTAGTAATGGTTCTGGATATGATAGAAAATAAGACAGTAATGTTGTTTGTGGAAGGATTGAAGGATAAGTTGAAGGGATTGGTGAAGGCTCACAAGCCTAGCACGCTTGATGATGCTATTGAATTGGCACTTGATCTTGATACCACACCTACATGATTTCATCTACAAAAGAAAGTTTTCAAGGGCTCTAGTTCAAATCAAAGAGGGTTCAATCAATCAAAGTATCAACCTCCTAAGATGGATCAAGAAACAAAGAATGAAATGAGGAGGAAGAAGCTTTGTTTATCTTGCAAGGAGCCATGGGAACTAGGACATCGATGCCTAGGAAAGAGAAAGCTACATCTCATAGAAGTAATTTATGATGATGAGAGTGAGATTGCAGAAGATGATAACTCAGATGATGTTGTTGATCATGAGGAACCACAATTACAATTGGAGCTTGAGCCGAATGTTGAAAATAAAAGACATGATACCATAGCAACAATTTTAGAAGTACCAGGCTATCATGCCTTTCATTTGAAAGGAGTCATCAATGAACAAAGAGTCACTTGCTTGGTTGATAGTGGAGCCACTCATAACTTCATTGATGAGGGCTTGGTTGTGAAAAGAGGACTAAACGTTGAGGATTCTTCTAGATTCAGTGTGATAGTTGCGGACGGATTCACCATCGAATGCGCTAGAATGGTACCACAGCTTAACATTTGAATGGGAGACTACACATTGATTGATGATTTCTATGTGTTAGGATTGGGAGAGATTGATGTTGTTTTGGGAGTTCAATTGATGGCACCCACCCCCTTGTAGGTGCCTAAAAACCCACTAAAATGAGCGAACAGGTGGAAAAGGAGGGGTTGTGTTGCTGTAAGCAACCTCACATAACCTTTAAATAGGTCTACACACATGTTGCAGGCCCAATAATCATCTTTAGAGGCATAAAAACAACTACAGAGACACAAACTAAGTTGCTTCCAAAAATAGACTGTTGCTACAGGTAGCTGCAGCAATGGTTGTAGGTGACTATTTGCATAAAGGACATGAAACTTGCAAATGAAAACCCAGACGTTTAGAACAACAAATTTATATAATATTTCTTATAAGCACACACACACAAGGATAATAGCTATGAAAAGGAGATTATATTAACTTTAAAGTTCAAGTTCTTACACATTTATATATGCATTTACATAAATATTTGTAGAATAAACTCCCTCTATCATTCCTCTTTCTTTCTTTTTGGCCTCTTGTTGTCTGCTACAATTCTCTCTGATTACTACAAAACATTCATATTCTGTTGTCCTCTGATATTCCATGTTGTCCTCTTCTATTCTCTTGTTTTTGTTGTTCTGACCTCTTCTTCCTTTCCTCTATCCTCTATTTTTCTATTGTTGTATTCTTGTTCTCCAAACTGACTAAAATATGGAAGCTTCTTGTCCAAAAATCTCCAAAAATCCCACCTAAAATTGTTGCAACATTCAAAACCTGTCATAAATTCCTCCACCTACCTATTTTGAGTTCAAAAACTCTTGTCCAGTTTGCTCTTTTCATTTCTTTCATTGTGTTGCTCATTAAATGAGCTCACAGGAGGTAGTTTACCACCCCAACTAAAACAAATCTTAAAATTTAAAATTTAAAACTCCTACTACTTCCTTTACGTGGCATTAAGCAAAGGGAAAAATTAAAACAAAAATTTAAAACAAAATGATGCCTCTGCATCAAACTACTAGGCTAGAAAGTTTTGTGATCTCCTGCTCACTGTCTAAAACTCTGTGTTGTTGTGCTAATTGGAGTGATTCCAACTCTGTTTGGCTTAACCATGTTACATCCTCCACTGGTCCACCCTTCCATTTCACCAAATATTCACTGTACTCTTTGCTCCTAATCATTCTTGAATCCAAAATATCTTCAATCTCCTCTTGTGCTTTCTTAGGTAGTTGGTCCTTCCATTTTTCTGGTAATGTCTTCTCTTCTTCTTGCAGTTGTGATGTCTCTCCCTCATGATAGGTATATAAATCAGAAACAATAAAGATTGGAGAGATTTCCAAACCTTTAGGCAACTCCAACTCATAGGTATTTGGTGAAAACTTCTTGATGACCTTGCATGGTCCATTCTTCTTCCACTTAAGCTTGTTGTAGGAATGGCTAGGAAATCTTTCCTTTCATAGGTGTGCCAATACCATATCTCCCACTTCAAACTTCTTTTCTCTCCTCTTCAAATAAGACTTCTCCTTATACTATTGGCTATTCTAACAAAGTTTTTCCCTCACTTGTTGGTGTAAATCTTGCATATATTTGGCAAACTATTCTCCTTCAGCACTTCTCTTATATTCTTTAGTATTTGCAAGCTCCCTTAATTCTGAAATACCTCTAGGACTATGCCCATAAACAATCTGAAATGGAGTCTTACCTGTGATTTTATTAACTAAGTCACTATATGCAGACTCAACTTGAGGCAATATCAAATCCCATTGCTTAGGCTTGTCACCAACTAAACATCTTAAAAAATTCCATAAGCTCCGATTAACAACTTCAATTTGTCCATCTATTTGAGGATGCTATGCAGAACTAAACTTTAAATCTGTCCCTAATTTCTTCCAAAGTGTCCTCCAAAAATGTCCTACAAACTTAGTATCACGGTTTGAAACTAAAATTCTTGGCAGACCATGCAATCTGACAACCTCCGTAAAGAATAAATTTGCTACATTTGTTACATCATCCATCTTCTTACATGCTATAAAGTGAGCCATTTTGGAAAATCTATCAATAACCACATAAATAGAATCCTTACCTCATTGTGTTCTTGGTAGTCTAAGTACGAAATCCATACTTACATCTTCCCACAGCTTCTCAGGTATGGTTAATGGGTAATATAGGCCTATATTTTGACTCCCTCCTTTGGCATATTGACAAATTTGACATCCTTGAACAAATTTTCTGATTTTTACACTCATCTTTGGCCAAAACTATATTTCACTAAGCTATGCCATTGTTTTATCAACTCCAAAATGGCCAGCTAAGCCACCACAATGTTTTTCTCTTTCTAAATTCTACCACATTGATCCTTGTGGTATGCAAAGTTGTTGTCCTTTGAACAACAATCCATCTTGTATAAAATAATCCATCCAAGGTGTCCTATCCACACTACTAGGCTCCATACATGTTGTCCATGCATCCTTAAAGTACAAATCATCCTTATACAACTCTTTCATAGCATCAAATCCAACTACTTCGCTCTCATTTCAGTCAACAATGTTTCTCTTCTACTCAATGCATCTGCTACTTTATTTGAACTCCCACTTCTATGCCTGAGAACAAAAGTATATCCTTGTAGGAATTCAACCCACTTCATATGTCTTTGGTTCAACTTGGTTTGACTATGAATGAAATCAAAGCATGATTATCCTTCTAGAGAATAAACTCCTTTAGAAGCAAATAATGATGCCACTTCTTTACAGATTGCACAATGGCATAAAATTCTTGATCATAAACAAAATACCTCTTCTTGGCATCATTAAGCCTCTCACTAAAGTATGCAATAGGTCTGCCCTCCTGACTTAGAACCACTCCTATGATTGTCCCACTTGCATCACAATCCACTTGAAACACTTTTACAAAATTGGGCAATGCTAATACCAGTTCTTTAGTGACTTTCTTCTTCAAAATCACAAAACTTTTATCTATTGTTTCTGTCCACTTAAACTCTTTCTTATCTCTCCTTATAGTTTGAGTTATGGGTGCACATATGCTACTGAAATTTTAGATAAATCTACGATAGAAACTTGCTACTCCATGGAAACTTCTTACATCATGTACACTCCTAGGTGTTGGCCATTCAAGGATAGCACGTACCTTTTCTAGATCCATTTGTAGTCCTTGTTGAGAGATAACATACCCCAAGTAAACTAGTTTCTCCTTCATAAAACTGCACTTTTTCAAATTTAACAATAACCTTTCTTCCTTGAGCCTTTGTAAGGCTTGCCTAATATGTAATAAATGCTCTTCTTTGCTGCTGCTAAAAATTAGAATATCATCAAGATAAACAATCACAAACTTCCCCAAAAATGGTTTCAATACCTCATTCATTAACCTCATAAATGTGCTAGGTGCATTTGTTAACCCAAAGGGCATTACTAACCACTCATACAGCCCCTCCTTGGTCTTAAAAGTAGTCTTCCACTCATCACCCTCTCTTATCCTAATTTGGTGATCTTTAAATCATTTTTTGTAAAATATCTAGCCTTTCCCAAATAGTCCATGAGATCATCCATTCTTGGTAAAGGAAAACAATACCTGATTGTTATTTTATTGATGGCTCTTGAGTCCATGCACATTCTCCATTCACCATCCTTCTTAAGTGCTAACACAACTGGTACTGTGAATGGGCTAAGGATTTCTCTAATCAGCCCTCTTTCTAATAGTTGTTGCACTTGTTTGTTCACTTCTTCATTTTCTACTTGTGTCAACCTATAGGCAGCCTTGTTGGGCAAACTTATCCCTAGAATCAAATCAATATGATGGCTAATGCTCCTCCTAGGTAGTAGTCCTTTCGGTAAATCCTTGGACACAATTTCATCAAACTCTTCAAGCAATTCCTTTACTTCTAAAGGCATGTCACTACTATCCTTTGCTACATCTACTTGTATCTCCTTGAAAACTATTGCAAAACATAATTTTTTCCCTTTTAGTCTCTTTCAAGAATTGTTTCCCTATTACTAGCAATGTTCTTGGACCACTTTCCACCTCTTCTTTAGTTACCAATGGCGTAAGAGTGTGTTTTCCTCTATTTTTCTCCAAGGTGTAAGTGTTTGCTCTTCTATCATGGATTGCCCTTCTATCAAACTACCATGGCATCCCCAAGAGTAAGTGGCATACATCCATGGGCATGATATCTGGTGCAGGAGCACTTAACACAAGGTGGCCTCCATGAGGCATTCAACTTCATGACTTGTTTTGATGTTCATTTTTGTCTTGTTGTCTTGTTCCAATAAGGTCTTAGAAGACCATTCACGATTGTAATAAGGACTATGTCCAAAATTCTACATATTGCTATCTTCATGATTGCGAGCCTTTGTTAAGGCATGTAGGGCGAGTCATATTTTTCATGTTGTAAGACTTGCAAAAGGCATGTCAAAGCATTAGGAAGACACGCCAAGTTTTGTCAAAGGTTGCCAAATGTTTTGAAGGATTCATTAAGCCTAAAACAAGTCATACAGTCCTAATTAGGATAGTTGTAACAATGGAAGTAGTTGATGTCTTAAAACTGACGGGGCAATTCGCTCATGGAAGAACAGTTATGCACCCTCCAACGAACCAAACTATCTCTCTTTTCCATTGTATAAACTTGCTAAGACCTTGGACTTGGTAGATAAGTCTTGGAGAAGCCTTGAAGAAGTTATTTTGAGGAGAAATAGTAATCAAAACTTAGAAATTTTACATTTTATGTATAATTCCACTGTTACAGTCCGTACCCTGTGTCTGTACGGACAAGTTGTGAAGGATTATGGTGATGGAATGAAACTAGAGTGAGTTAACATTCATTTTCTTCTAGTTTGGCATCTTGAAACAATTCTAGAATAGAATAAGATTGATTTTCCTGAAAACTATTTTAAGAAACCCTTATCTAGGGTTTTGGTAAGAATTATGCATTTTTGGCCATTCCACTGATTTGATTCACTTTTGATCAGTGGAATGGGTTGTAATACCTTTGTTCTAGTATACTATGATGAGTTTTTGGCAGGAGATCTAAGGAGAAGAAGTTTTCTTTGAGGAAACCTAACAAAACCATGTGTTAGGTGATGTTTAAAGGCACATGGAAGGAACCATAGATGCATTTTTGGGAACAACAGAGAGTAGGAGAGTAAAAACCACAAAATACCTTATTTTGGCATGTGTTCTAAGTTCTCAAAACATTGATTGAGTTCTGTGTGTGAATTTAAGGGTAGTTGCTTCACAAATTAGGCCTAATTGGGCTCTAAGGCATCAGGAGGGGCTATAGGTTGAGGCATATCATCCAAAACAACCACTACTCATTCTAGGATATGTGATAGGGGGTCATAATGGGTATCTTTCAATTGTCTAAGATTTACATTTGAAGGTCTGAGTCAAGAGTTATTAGGATTGTTCTCATTTTGAAGGGCTACAAGCCATTTCTTAAGTTTGTGAAGGAAGTGCTAACCAGAAGTTTGACCTACCTTTGCCAATGAATGGGATGGGTCCCAATACATGTCTAAACACCTTTTCCATGAAGAAATTAGAGCCCCTAACTATTGTTCCCACTTTTGTATGAAGAACCTCAAATTTGGGCTTTTGGGTGTAGTAAGAACCTTGTCTAGTTTGCTATCCTTCTCGTATCAAAGTGCCTCTACATCATAGTGGTATGATAGCCATAAAAGGTTTTGTTGTTGGTGGTATAAGGCCTAGTATATTTTAGCAGAGGGGAGTGAAGGAGAGGCTAGCAATATGCCTCCAAAGGGGATGACCATTGAAGTGGTCAAGAAGTTCAAGGAGATGGAAGAGAAGACCAAAAGTGGAGTCAAGGAAGCACTCCAAGCTGAGTTGAAGGCATTGAGGATAGGGAAGAGGATAGATGAAGGTTCAGATGAAGATGAAGAAAAAGAGGAGGAAGAAGAAGAGCAAGAAGAGGTAGAGGTACCGACAGATCAAAAACATTTCCTTGAAGCCATCAAGGCAATTGGCAAGGATTCTTTAGAGGCTCGGATGGAGATTCGCATGTTCAGTGGGAAGATGAATGCTGATGAAGTCGTGGAGTGGATTGAGGCTCTAAACAACTACTTTGAATACAAAGAAGTTCCTAAAAATAAGAGGGTTAAGTTTGCAAACACTAAACTCAAAGGTGCTGCCCTTACATGGTGGAATTACACCCAAGGTGAGAGGGTAAAGAATGGGAAGAGCATGATCTCTTCATGGAGAAGAATGTTGGAGAGGATCAAGCCCCAATTTCTTCCATCAGACTATGAGGTGCAAATCTACAAGAAGATGCAAAATCTCATGAAAAGAGATTTGGATGTGGCTACTTACACCGAGGAGTTTCACAAATACACTCTTCATTGTGGGTACATGGAGGATGAAAAAGCTAAAGTGGAAAGGTATCTAAATGGTTTGAGGTTTAATATTCAAGATGAAATTAGTTTATTAACCCTTAAAACTGTGGAAAAATGCTTTCAAGTGGCATTAAGGGCTAAATAAAAGTTGAAGAGGAAAGGTGAGCAGCAAAATAGAGGAAGAGGAACAAGACCAACCCAAGAAGACCAAGGAGACATAAGCAGAGGTAAGGGCCAAGTTTTTAATTTTAGAAGGGGATTTAGAGGCACAAGACGTGGAGGTAGAGGTTCTAATGTTTTCACTGGGAGATGTTATCTTTGTAGTGAGATTGGTCATAAAGCATACAAGTGTCCAATGAAAGAAAGTTCTTCATCCGGTGGTAGTGAAAGGAGGAATGAACAGAGGGTTCAATATGTGCAAGAAGAGGAGGTAGATGAAAGTGTTAACTCTCCAATTGGGAGTGCAGCCCCGGTTCAAGATGAAGAAGCATTGATGCTAAGGAGAACACTCTTGAAGACATCCAAGGACAAGGAGATGACACAAAGGAGGGCACTTTTCAGGACCAATTGCAAAAGCAAAGGTAAAGTGACAAGGTGTCATTGTACCTCATCATTTAATCTATTTTTTAGATGTCAAAAATCTAGGGGCTGTGTCCTCAGCTGTCTGCAACTAGGGATTCTTCAGTTACCAGTTTCTAGCTAATCCTAACAGCTTCTACAAATTTGAAAGAGATTAATCTATCTACTTGCTGAATGAATTTAAGGAATGCTAAAAATAGAATAAAATAGGAAATTTACTCAAAGCAATCTTAAAACAGTAGCATGCATCTACCTATCAAAATCAGTAAATACTTTTCATAACAAAAAGTTGAAGTAATAAAATAGTGGTACTAGCCTCCTGCCTTGGTGGTGAGAGTGGGCCCTTGCTCCACACCCTTGGGGCTGAAGGCTATAGTGGGAAATCGGCACAAAAGAATATCACAACTAGATTCAATCCAATTCATTCACTCTGCATTCACGAAAATATTGCTAACACAGAACTGAGATTGCCGAGAATCAGAATAATTCAATCATTGTATATTTCTTCTGTTTTTTCTACAAGTATATATGAAAGTGAGTGATGACTTAACACTTATCTTATCTATCAGTTCTTCTATGAGATGACATCCATCTCTTTATTACACTAGTTGTTTAACTATGAAAGAAAATCATGCAAATAAAAGTAGACTTGAGTGGAACAGAAGTCCACTCAGAATCTAAGTTTGAGTCTTAATACATTTGGGCATTGAGGCCCTAAAAATAAGGATATTGAATCAGTTCCATCATAACTCATACAAAAACTTAGAAAAGATAAAATTCCACTAGTTTAACTAAAGATGACCCTTCACCACTCAAGTGATGATTTGAGTGAAATGAGGGGTATTATGACCACTGCTGAGAGTGCTTAGTTGGTAGCTTATGCTAGAAATATGCCCCGCTCTTAGGAGGCACCAGAGATAACTGTTCCTATCTGTTGCTTCAGAGATATGTCTATAGCTCCAGAGATACTATAGCTTTCTCTGTTCAGCTCCGGAGATGCTCTAGACTCCCGTAGTGCTCCGGAGAGGCATTCCTCATTTCTTCAAAACTTCAGGTGTCATGGTACTTTGGTATTATCTCCAGAGATCATTGAAAACTATCTCCGGAGATGCACAAAATTGTTGTTCCTAGCATCTACACCTGTTGATTCAAAAAGAGAGAAGTTTTCTACATTTTTCCATCAATTCCTTGCACATTAGTCACTCAATCAGAAATTATAATCTTAAGTAATCTATCTCAATTAATTATTAAATAGAATGATCTTTCTAGCTTATTTGGGTGTAGACATTAGGAAAGATGGACTCAGGTAGGAGAAAAAGAGAGGCAAAAAGATGTATTTCATGAGTGCAACTTGTCACTCATCATCCCCCCATACCTAAGGTTTGGCAGGTCCTCCTGCTTCTCACATTTTGGATTTATTCTGGCGAAATAGCTTGTCAGTTAGGCTATAATCCTGGGCATAGGTGGTCTAAGTTGTTCAGTTGATACTACCATTGCCTATGTACTCATCAACCTATTTCATCCAATCCTGCAATTTTTCATCTTCATCTGTTCTGCCCAGACAAGGAGTGGTTCAATTATTAGAGGGGGCCTGAACCATCCACCTATCCATTCCTACTTATGGTTATCCATTAGTTTGGATATCAACTTGTCCTTTCTCATGAATAATCTTAAGTTTATGGGGGTGACCACCTCTCTCAGTTTCTGCTCTGGGGTCAAAATATTCCATCTCTTCTTTGCTACAACAAGTACTAGATTTGCTGAATTGATCATGAAAAGACCAAAATTCATGGAGCATTCTTGCAAACTTTTCAGGTATAATAGAAAATTTTTGTTTTTATTAACAAGATGATAGATAAGGGACCTAAAATGAATCTTGAAAGCATTTGGATTGGGACATTCCTTCCTAATGAAGAGATTTATTTTTAAATCTATCTTGAGATGATCCTCCATACTTTCATTCCATATTTGATGACTCCTCATTAGGGACATAAATACCTTAAGCTGGCATTCCCCTACAAAATGATTAAGAATGAAAGTTATATCATTAACACAGAACCCATGAAGGTATAGTTCACATAGGAATTTCTTGTCCTCATCATTACTTCTTGTGTATGCTGTCATGAATCCTTCTGCTGTCTCAATATCCTCAACCAGGTCAGATAGGACCAAAGAGAGTTTCCTTTGTAGTACCCTTTCCTATAAGAACATAGAATAGCTGGCACTTGGAGGTCTGCAGGATAGAATTTCTGAAGAAAGGGAGGCCATTTCAATGATTTTGCCTTCCAAAGTTGCTATTCTTTCTATTTTGGTAGTGACTATCCTTTGTATTTGCAACATAGGCCTAGAAGCCTCATATTCTCTACTGATGCAGAGGTAGGAGGACCAAAACTATCCTCAATAACATTAACAAATTAAAGAACTAATCTAATTGCTGTCGTCAGGTTGAAGAGAACATTAATACATACTTTTCATCCAATTTTCATGAAGATCCAATGGTAGGAGAGAAAGTTATGACTCTTTTCCCAAAACTACAAACCCTAGGCAGCGTTCAGACCTGCCCTCACCAAAATTGCAATATCTCTCACAAAAATTAATGAAATTATACCAAAACAAAATAATTGTAAACTAGAAACACATATCTTTCCATCCATCTATTATATGCATCAATGTGAGGCCGTACCAAGTTGTACCATACATATTTTCAGACTGTATTTTCAGAAAATTAAACTCTGCAGACCTACCCTCAATAAAAATGCCATAACTTATTCAAATCTTAATTAAATTTGATGAAAAAAAAAGAAATGGAAAGTAGACTCAATACTATTTCCAACCATATATGGATTTCTCCTATATATGTCCGTATAGAATAGTACCAAATGCTGCAACAGAACTGTTGCAGGGAAAATCAGAAAATGACAGTCCATAAAACACTCATATCTTTCACAAAACTAAATAAAAATGCATGGGACAAGAAGAAAATGGAAGGTTGTTGAAGGATATAACATTTAAAATCCATTAGGCATCCATTCAATTCCTTACAAATCCATACAATAGCAAAAGAAAGCAAATTTCTGAAGGAAAATACAGGAAAACATTGTTTTTTCTCATTCCATGCTCAAATCTTCAACCACCCATGAATTCTTCATGGTTACAAGGCCTTTTAAAGGCATTAAAACATGTCTCTTCAGTTCATAACTGATTTGGAGTGAACCAAGAGCCAAATGACTCTTCACCTTCCAACTTTGCATCTTTTTTCTAATTTTACATTGACAACCTTTACATGGTTTGCAATATTTTGCATTTTTGAAACTCCTAATGACCTAAACACATAAAAATGACTTGATAAACCTCATTACAATGTGGAAACATACAAATTTAATCAAACTCAAAGATTTGTTTAGGGCAATATTAATTTGCCAAGGTGCTCCTGCACCATACAACCAACCAACAAAATTTCCAAGTCCCTTGGAAATGTATCTGCAACAAAAGTCTCTTTCCTCTGGCTTTATCTTCAATCTTCTCAGCTACAATCTTCCAATCTATAGAAATGGTGACCAACCAACCAACAAAACAAACTACCATCTTCACAGAGCATCCTCAAGCTCCTTCTACTCCCATTAGTGGAGTACTCTTCGAGCTACAACATCAAGTGCTTCTTTAGGTATCCATCTCTCTCACTGCTTCACAACAAACCAACTCACCAAACCATTCATCTCACATAATAGCAGATCCTAGTGATGCACCTACCACTCTCTCCTTAGTGGTTTCTCTATGCATCCTTCTCCAGCCAAATCTCTATTGGACAATGGTCATGACAGACCTCATCTTGTCTGCCCACACACAATCTCAGAAAACATCCTTCTGCAGCTAGATGGATAAGCACCTGCAACCAAATAACTTAGCAATAAAACAATAATAGTCACCAACACAATCATATTCTTCAGTTCTTCACCTGCCTTCTCAGTGACAGGAACAAATACAACATCTCCTGCCAGAGCTTTTGCTAGCTCTGATACCAATATGATGCAAAGGTAGGAGGACCAAAACTAACCTCAATAACATTAAAAAATCAAAGAACTAATCTAATTGCTTTGGTCAGGTTGAAGAGAAAATTAATACAGACTTTTCATCCAATTTTCATGAAGATCCAATGGTAGGAGAGAAAGTTATGACTCTTTTCCCAAAACTACAAACCCTAGGTAGCATTTAGACCTGCCCTCACCAAAATTGTAATATCTCTCACAAAACTTAATGAAATTATACCAAACCAAAAGAATTGTAAATTTTAAACACATATATTTCCATCCATCTATTATATGCGTCAATGTGAGGCTGTACCAAGTCGTACCATGCATATTTTCAGACTATATTTTCAAAAAATTAAACTCTGCAGACCTACCCTCAATAAAAATACCATAACTTATTCAAATCTTAATGAAATTTGATGCAACAAAAATAAATGGAAAGTAGACTCAATACTCGTTCCAACCATATATGGCTTTCTCCTCTATATATCTGTACAGAACCATACCAAATGCTGCAATAGGACTGTTGCAGGGAAAATCAGAAAATGACAGTCCATAAAACACTCATATCTTTCACAAAACTAAATAAAAATGCATGGGACAAGAAGCAAATGGAAGGTGGTTGAAGGATATAACATTTACAATCCATTAGGCATCCATTCAATTCCTTACAAGGCTGTACAATAGCAAAAGATAACAAATTTCTAAAGGAAAATACAAGAAAACATTGTTTTTTCTCATTCCATGCTCAAATCTTCAACCACCCACGAATTCTTCATGGTTACAAGGCCTTTTAAAGGCATTAAAACATGTCTCTTCAGTTCATAACTAATTTGGAGTGAACCAAGAGCCAATGACTCTTCACCTTCCAACTTTGCATCTTTTTTTCTAATTTTACATTGACAACCTTTACATGGTTTGCAATATTTTGCATTTTTGAAACTCCTAATGACCTAAACACATAAAAATGACTTGATAAACTTCATTACAATGTGGAAGCATACAAATTTAATCAAACTCAAATATTTGTCTAGGGCAATATTAATTTGCCAAGGTGCTCCTGCACCATCTACACCTCTTTTCCCAATGGAACAGGGCTTTGGGAATGTCAATGGGGATTGGACCCACATAGGCATCTGTTTGTATTTCCTACTCATTAGTTGCCCTTGGGCCAGCCAATTCTTGAATATATTCCTCCTGGTCATCTAGTCTATTATTGGCCCAAGTTAACTATCTATCCTGACTTTGTACTTTCTCAATCAATGCTGCCATTATTGTGAGGCTATTGTCTCTAGCCCTGGTGAGCTCAGAAACACTCTGTGCTACCTCTTTCACTTTTTCTTCCAATAGTTTGGCTGCCTCAATTTTCTTTGCCTCCAACTCTACCTCTTTCTCAATTCTCTAGGCCTCTAATTCTGCCTCTTTCTCCTGGATGATCTTGTCTTTGCTTTGGAGTTTTGTTTGTATATTTTCAATGATTTGTTTTTGTTCCATTTCCACCTCTACTCTAACCTCCCTGAGGTAAGTAATAATCAGATTCTCCCCCCAGAGTAATCTATTTAAATTTTCAATTTTTTCCATCAATTGTTGTTCTTTTGAAATTTCTACATCCTCTTGATCAGAGGGATGAGAGAAGGTTTCTGCTTCTACTTCTGTTGCTATTTCTGTGGCTATTGGCGGATCATCAAGGTTTTCCATGGCCATCTGCCCTGTACTGCCAACTGTACCCATTTGCCTTGTTTCTTCTTCTTCTTTAGACTACCTGTCTTGAGGGTCCACTTGGGGTTCCTCTGCTTGTGCTGGTACCGATGAAGGCACAACTTTATCCTCACATGCTCTAAAACCTAGGAGTACCTCAGCGAGCAGGGTAGTATCTTTTTCTACCCGTGAGAGCTGTCTCTTCCTTTTGCTTCTCTAGAGCAAAGGTGGGGCAGGTGCCTCTAGAGCAGGTCTCTCTTCCTCAGAATCTAAGGAAATAGTAAAAGTTTGTATGTGTTCTATCTCCAAAGGCCATGATGGTTCTAAAATTGGACTTGACTCCAGATGAACAGATGGTGCTGGGGATATTTCTTTTTGTTTTCTCTTCTTGACCAGAGGGATCTCATCTGAATCATGAGATGGTTCTTCAGCCCACCAGGTTCCCTCTATTCTATGTCTTGACCTTCCCTCTGTTAATTCCTTAGGGCAAGATTCCTCAATTATTTTTCTCCTAACTGAGCGAGTCATGTAGGGGGTTTGTCTAGGAGCAGGTTCTACAATTTCTTTTCCTTTCCTCTTTTTGTCAGGAACAGGGGCTACAAATGAAGTTGCCTCCTGTGAGGGCTTCCTTCCTCTGTGAACAGTTGTGGAAGAGGCTAAAGGCTTAGTTTCCTCTTCTTGGTGGGTAGGAGAACTCTCACCTCCTAGCTGTACCATCTCTACTGCTCTGACCTAGGGACTCTGCTCAAGAAAGTGTTGCCATAATTCCTCCCCATTGGCCTGAGACAGGAAGTGGTGTTTAACTACTAGAAAAATGAGACCATGATGTTTCATGGGACCCTTATTCTGCTAATATTTCTCTGTAGTTGCCCTGATGGAAGAATACAGGAAATTGGGAATGTTTATGCAATACTTAGGGTGTCTATTTCCATGTCTTAGAAAAATCAACATTTTCATGATTGATCCTAAAACTAGAGAGAATTAACCATCACAAGTAAAGTATTTCATTAACCAGGTGGCAACAGATGCCCATGGGTTTGGGAGTGTGGACCTCATAATTCCTTTGAATTCATTTTTATTTGAATGCAATTGAATAGCAGGTTCACCACAAACAAAGAAATTTTTAATCAAATCAGTGTATAAGGTTTTCAAGAGATAAAACCTCTCACCTTGTTCGGAAAGTCCATAAATGTGGCTAATAGTGGCTGAGGAGAAATTAATTTGGACTCCTCTGATAGCTGTCTAGTTGTCCCTTAAATTTCTGAGGAATTCATCCACAACATATTCTTGAAACCCTTCAAATTTTTCTAGGAAGTCTAACCATCCTACAGCTCTTAGAATGTTTGTTGTAGCTGCATCCCGCAAAAGACCCGTAACACTTTTTGGCTTAGACTTCTTCTTGACTTCCATTGCTGAATTGATTCCACCTTCTGTGCTTATTTCTCACCTCCTCAATCTGCAATATATCCTTTCCTCTTATCTCAGTAGGCTCCAGAGGACTATTCAAATTGCTCTGCAGGCTCCGGAGGACTGTTCAATTGCTCTGTAGGCTCCGGAGGACTAGTCAAGTTGCTCTGTTCTTCAGGGTACTTCAGAGGTTTAAATGAGGAATGTTTTGTTTTTCAGCTTAGGCTTATGCAGATTAGTTAGAGTACCAAGGCAATCATAAATGCGATAGAATGCGAGGACATTCCAGAGGCAAGGTGGCAGTACAACACAGTTGGCGGAGCACCTAACACAAGGTGGCCTCCATGAGGCATTCAACTTCATGACTTGTTTTGATGTTCATTTTTGTCTTGTTGTCTTGTTCCAATAAGGTCCTATAAGACCATTCATGATTGTAATAAGGACTATGTCCAAAATTCTACATATTGTTGTCTTCATGATTGTGAGCCTTTGTTAAGGCATGTAGGGACAATCATACTTTTCATGTTGTAAGCCTTACAAAAGGCATGTCAAAGTGTTAGGAAGACATCTCAAGTTTTGTCAAAGGTTGCCAAATGTTTTGAAGGCTTCATTAAGCCTAAAACAAGTCATTACAATCCTAATTAGGATAGTTGTAACAATGGAAGTAGTTGTTGTCTTAAAACTGACAGGGCAGTTCACTCATGGAAGAATAGTTATGCACCCTCCAACGAGCCAAACTACCTCTCTTTTCCATTGTATAAAATTTCTAAGACCTTGGACTTGGTAGAGAAGTCTTGGAGAAGCCTTGAAGAAGTCATTTTGAGGAGAAATAGTAATCAAAACTCAAAAATTCTACATTTTCTGTATAATTCCACTGTTGCAGTCCGTACCCTATGTTTGTACGACCAAGTTGTGAAGGATTATGGTGATGGCATGAAACTAGAGTGAGTTAACATTAATTTTCCTCTATTTTGGCATCTTGAAACAATTCTAGAGTAGAATAAGATTGATTTTCCTGAAAACTATTTTAAGAAACCCTTATCTAGGGTTTTGGTAGGAATTATGCATTTTTGGCCATTCCACTGATTTGATTCACTTTTGATCAGTGGAATGGGTTGTAGTAGGTCTTTTCTAGTATACTATTATGATTTTTTGGTAGGAGATTTGAGGAGAAGAAGTTTTCTTTGAGGAAACCTAACAAAACCATATGTTAGGTGACGTTTAAAGGCACATTGAAGGAACCATATATGTATTTTTAGGAACAACAGAGAGTAGGAGGGTAAAACCCACAAAATCCCTTGTTTTGGCATGTGTTCTAAGTGCTCAAAACATTGATTGAGTTCTGTGTGTGAATTTAAGGGTAGTTGCTTCACAAATTAGGCCTAATTGGGCTCTGAGGCATTAGGAGGGGCTATAGGTTGAGGCATATCATCCAAAACAACCACTACCCATTCTAGGATATGTGATAAGGGGTCATAATGGGTATCTTTCAATTGTCTAAGATTTACATTTGAAGGTCTGAGTCAAGAGTTATTAGGATTGTTCTCATTTTGAAGGGCTATAAGCCATTTCTTAAGTTTGTGAAGGAAGTGCTAACCAGAAGTTTGACCTACCCTTGCCAATGAATAGGATGGGTCCCAATACATGTATAAACACCTTTTCCATGAAGAAATTAGATCTCCTAACTATTGTTCCCACTTTTGTATGAAGAACCTCAAATTTAGGCTTTTGGGTGGAGTAAGAACCTTGTCTAGTTTGCTATCCTTCTCCTATCAAAGTGCCTCTACATCAATATCACACCACACCTCATATTCATATGTGCCTATTCAAAAATTCACAAGGCATTGCTGATCAACCAAGACTTGGTGCCCTTTTTGTAACCATGACACCTTGTAAGGGGTAGGGTGAGCTATCCTTTTTAACCCCAACTTATCCACCATTTCAATTGAAACTAAGTTATCAATGCTGCCACTATCTATTATGACTTTGCAGCATTTTCCACCTGATTTACATCTTGTTCTAAATAAATTTTTCCTTTGGACAGGTTCAATAATGTCCTCTTCATCATAAGTACTTCTCCTTTCTCAAGTTCATCTGGTTGACTAACAGACCCTATAGATTCATTATCCCCCTTTGGTATGTTTGAACTTGCTGCCCCTGTTCTCCTTGATCCTTCCAATCTACGTTGTGGGCATTCATAAAATCTATGGCCTGACTATCCACAATTAAAACATGTGCCTTAAAAGACTCTACTATGGCCTCTTCCATATCCATCTCTACCTCTCATGGGGTATGGTCTTGACCTTGTTTCATTCTTCTCATTTTGACTTTTTTATGGATTGGCCTCTTTACCATGGCTATAGTTTTTCTATTGTTGCACTTTCCCTTTGCTGAATCCACCTTTGCTTTTGTTTGTTCCTTGCTTTCTTGGCAATTTCTCTTCAGCCTTTAGAGCATATTGATATGCTTCTCCCACATTTCGTAGCCTTATCATGCTCAGTTCATCTTGAATGTTCAACTTCAATCCTTTAACATATCTTGCTACTTTTTCTTGGTCTAACTCATTATGACCAGATCTGATGGAAATCTTATAAAACTCCTCTGTATAGGCCTTCACACTTAACTCCCTTTGTTTTAAATTCTACAATTTCTTGAGAACTTCAAGTTGATAATCACCAGGTAGAAACATAGCCTTCATCTTCCTTACCATTAGATCCCACTGAGTAATATTATCTCTACCATATTTTATTCTCTCAGTCTGCACCTCTTTCCACCAGAGTGTTGCATGACCTTTCAATCTTGTTTGAGAAACCTTCACTCTTTTTGGGTCCTCTACTTCATCATACTTGAAGTATTCCTCCATCACTGTTATCCAATCAATTAGTTCATCTGGTTATAAACTTCTTGAGAAGCTTGGTAACTCTACTCTTGTTCCTTTCCCAATATTAGAAATAGATTTTATAAGCCTTCTTTCACCTACAACCATATCTCCATCTGTATTGTCACCTTCTTGTCTAGCCATCTCTACTCCTCCTTCATCATCTTCACTATCACTTTCATCATGTGCTCTACCTCTTCTCATTCCACCTTCTATTACATTCATTCTTTTGTGCATTCCATTTTGTTGGGAATTAAGGTGTCTCAACCTTGGTAATTCCTTGCAATATTTAAGATTGTATTTATTAATTCATTGCTTATGTTGTAAATTAATTGTAAATTCTATACTGTCATTTTGTGGGATGTGGCACGGTGATGTGTCATCCTACATGGAAGATGACAACTTGTAATTTTGTCCTCACATGAGGAGATATGTGTCCCACTTTGTGGTAGGATAATTTTTCCATGTGTCAGCATCTTGGATGTTGTGTAAGGAATGTTGACCAAAACAGTTATGACGGATTCCTATGACGAAGTTATGACATGTAAGAGTCAGAAATAGAAGCTTGTAAGACAAGTGAAGACATGTGCCATGAAGCATATTTGAAAAAGTCATATTTGGGTGCCCTAAGGTAGACTATGACATGTATGAGAATATGCTATTTATAGCCTGTGTATGATAGATTCTCTTACAGCTGTAAGTTGTAACTGCTATGACAGATTCTATAATAGTCGTAAGAGTCATAAGATCATCTGTCATAGCCCATTTTGGAAATAGGTGACCTCTTTGGGATGGGATCTATGGACAAGTGTCAAGAACATTCTACAATGTTGACCAAGTGTCCTTAGGCGTGGGTTTTGGGCCATGAGGCCAAGTTGGAAACCCATCTCAAGATAGAGCCAATTTTGCCTTGTATATTCTATATAACAGGTGCTTGGAGGAGGAGATGTAGTATGTGATTGACAGGTACTCTTATGCTACCGGATTGACTCTAGACATGAGTGTCAAAGACCGTTGAAGCTTGCATTGCAAGTGTATTGTAAACATATTCAATTTTGATAATACATTGTGAGGTTTCTAAGTGTGGGGTTTTTCACCCGATAAGGGTTTTCACCATGATATATCTTGTCTCTCTTCTTCTGTCTTCTTTCTGGTTCTATGTGTATTGCTATAATATCTCTATTACATGTTTCATATTACTATTATTGTAAGGATTAATTTGAATTTGCATAGATCTCCCCTCATTAGATTAGTGTAGGAAGCAATTTCCACACACCTAGCTTCCTTTCAGTTGGTATCAGAGCTTGATCACCTTTGGTCCTAGTTGTTGGGTAGGGGTTTTTTGAGCTAATCTTAAGTTGAGTGGGAGTCTGTGTAGAGTATTCTGAATCTTACTTCAGCAAGGAGATGGCAAGCACATCTAGAAGGATAGAGGTGGAGAAGTTCAATGGCACTAATTTCAAGCTGTGGAAGCTCAAGATGGAAGACATGCTTGTTGATCGAGACCTCTATGAAACTATCAGTGGAACAAAACCAGCTGCAATGTCACAAGCTAATTGGGATCTTAAGGATCGGGAGGCTAAGGGTCTCATAAGACTTAGTCTTGTTGATTCTATTTTGTTAAATGTCCATGAGGAGGCTACTGCAAACTTGCTTTGGAAGAAGTTGGGAGATGTGTATCAAGCCAAATCCCTAGTTAATAAACTTTTTTTGAGAAAGAAGTTGTATTCTCTTTGAATGGAGGATGGAGGATCTGTTGCCAAACATATGAATGCTTTCAACATGCTAGTTAAATAATTGACATCCATTGGTGTGAAGATGGAAGAGGAGGTTCATTGTATGACCTTTCTTTGTTCTTTGCCAAAATTGTGGGATCACCTTGTCATGGCTATTGGAAGCACCACATCCACATTCAAAATGGATGAAGTGATTTTTTCACTGTTGTCTGAAGAGATGTGGAGAAAGTCTTTTGAGGCAGCCAAAGAGGCTCTTGTAGTTCGTGGAAGACCCAAGGAGAAAGGGAAAAAGAAGGACAAGAAAGCTGAGAAGGGTATGTCAAAATCCTATGGGAGATCCAAATCTCTTGGAAATTCCAAGGCTCTCTGTTGGACCTATGGTAAATCTTGACATTTCTGAAAGGAATACAAAGAGGAAAAGAAAAAGAAGAAGAAGAACCTAGATTCAGATTCTGACAAGTCACAAGATGATGGTGATGCCTTAATCGCAGCCCTGGCAATCCATGCATCTGATGATGTGTGGCTAATTTATTTTAGTGCATCATTGCACATGACCTCACATCGAGATTGGTTCACTAAGTATGAGGAGTTTGATGGTGGAAAGGTGTACCTGGGTGATGACTCTCATTTGAAGATTGTTGGTCATGGAAGAGTCTCTATTTGATTCCTTGATGGACGAGTGAAGGGGATCTTTAGGGTTATGTACATCCCAGGCTTAGCATGGAACCTGCTTTCGATAAGTATGTTGAATGATGCAGGTATACATGTTGTCTTTTCGAAAGAAGGATGCAAGATGACTAGAGGAGCTATGGTGCTTGCTAAGGCTACTAGGATAGGTACTCCATTTTAGTTGGAGGCATGTATTTCACAATGCAATAGTTCTTCTGACTTGAGAAAGAGGGAAACAGTCACTTCATCCCCACCATCTGAATGAGTAGTGAAGAAATCTATTGTATCTAGTCCTAATGGTTGTAATCATGCCTTGGAAGTTAAGCTTCCTATTGAAAAGACAATGTTATGGCATAAGAGATTTGACCACATTGGTGAGAAGGGTCTAGGTACCTTGAAAAATAAGAACCTCATTGAGGGGTTAGATGATTGTAATCTTGAGTTCAACTTTTGCAAACATTACATATATGGAAAACAAAACCGTGTTCAATTTTATTTGAGTTCTCGTAAGTCTTCTGGTGTGTTGGACCTTATTCATTCTGATGTATTTGGTCCTGTTAATGTTCCTTCATTATCAAAATCTGTATATTTTTTATCTTTTATAGATGACTACAGTAGAAGGACATGGATTTATTTTGTCATAAGCAAATCTAAAGTTTATAGTAAGTTTAAGGAGTTTAAGGCCTTTGTTGAAAATCAGACTGGTGAAAAGATTAAATGTATGAGAACTGACAATGGTGGTGAGTTCTATTCTACAAAATTTGATAAATATTGCAAGGAACTTGGGATTGAAAGACACAAGACAACTCCATACACCGTGCAGAAAAATGGAGTTGCAAAGGATGAATAGGACACTGATGGAGAAGGCTAGGAGTATGCTTAGTGGAGCTGGCCTAGAACGAAAGTTTTGGGCTGAAGTTGTTGCCACTGCTTGCTATCTAGTAAATAGATCTCCTACATTAGCTCTTGTTGGTAAGACACCCATGGAGGTGTGGTATGGTAGAAAGCCTTCAGTAAGACATCTTCGTCTTTTTGGTTGTGAGGCATATGCACATGTGCCTAGGGAGAAGAGGTCAAAATTGGAGAACAAGGCTGTTAAGTGTATCTTCATTGGCTATGGTGTTGGTGTGAAACGATACAAGATTTGGGATCCTGTGGCTGAAAAGTGTTGTATAGCAGAAGTGTCATCTTCAGAGAGCTTACACCTTCTTCAACTATTTTACAGCTAGAAAGAAAAGAAAAGAAAGAGGATGTTGTTTAGTTTCTTGCTACCCCTAAGAAGACTAAACAAAAAGACAATGTTGGACCTGATGATGAGGAGAGCTCTTGCAGCTCTAAAATCAAAGATGAAGAAGCTAAACCTCAACCTTAGCCCTTGAGGAGGTCTACACGAATAAGGAAGGAACCTGAAAGGTTTAGTTTTACATTGCTTGATTCTAGTTGTGCTTATGCTTTGATTACTAACAATGATGAACCTAAAACTATGTCAGAGGCTTTGGATATGAAAGATGCAGGTTCCTGGAAGGAGGCCATGGAGGATGAGATGGCTTCTTTGGAAAAGAATCAAACTTGGGACTTGGTGCCTTTGCCTCCTAGATAGAAACCTGTTGGATGCAAATGGGTGATCAAGAAGAAATTTGCTGCAGATGGCAGTCTTGAGAAGTATAAGGCTAGATTGGTTGCAAAGGGGTATTCACAAGTGGAGGGTATAGATTATGGTGAGATCTTCTCTCCCATTGCAAAGTTGACATCCATTCAATTCATGTTATCTCTTGCAGTAGCTTATGACTTAGAGGTAGAACAGATGGATGTGAAGACAACTTTCCTTCATGGTGATTTGGAGGAAGAAATCTACATGTCACAGCCAGAGCATTACATGGTGAAAGGTAAAGAAAATTTGGGTTGCAAGTTAAAGAAGTCTTTGTATGGTTTGAAGCAATCTCCTAGGAGGTGGTACTTGAATTTTGATGCCTTTGTGTTGTTAATTAGATTTGTGAGATCAAAATCAGATCACTGTGTGTATTTTAAGTTTGATGGTGATCGTATTCTCATTGTTACAATGTATGTTGATGATATGTTGCTCATTGGGAAGGGTAAGAATATGATTTCTAATTTTAAATCTCAGTTGTCAGCATAGTTTGAAATGAAAGATTTAGGGGCAGCCAGGTACATTCTAGGAAAGGAAATCAGAAGAGACAGAACTAATAGAAAACTTTGGTTAAGCCAGAGTAAGTATGTGAAGACCGTGTTGGATAGGTTCAGCATGGTAGATTGTAGACCATTGTGTGTTCATGTTTCTTTGGGGACAAAGTTGTCTATTAAGGATTGTCCAAAATCTTCTAGTGAGGTGGACAACATGAGCAGAGTACCTTATGCTAGTGTTGTTGGTAGTTTGATGTATGCTATGGTTTGGACAAGACCAGACATTGCCCAAGCAGTGGGAATCATTAGTCGATTTATGGCTAATCCTAGACAGGTTCATTCGGATGCAGTTAAATGAGTGTTTAGATATTTGAGGGGTACTTTTGAGTATTCCATATGCTATCATGGTAATGTTATAGGACCTCCGCATTCTGTTGATATTCATGGATTTGTGGATTCAGATTGGGCAGGTGACATTGACAACAGGAGATCCACCAGTGCTTATGTGTTTACACTGTTTGGTGGTGCTATTAGTTGGATGAGTAAGCGACAACCTATGGTTTCTTTGTCCATGACAGAAGCTGAGTATATGGCAGCAACTCATGCTTGTAAGGAATCCATTTGGCTTAAGAGATTGTGTTTAGATATTGGTGTTGATGTAGGTTAGATTACGATCAGTTGTGATAGTCAGAGTGTGATTTGGCTTGTGAAGAATCCAACTTTCCATGCCAGAATAAAGCATATTGATGTTCAGTTTCACTTCGTGCAAGACATGGTAGAGGATGGGAAGGTAAATTTGGAGAAGGTAGATACTTTGAAGAATGTTGTAGATGCATTGACCAAACCAGTGAGCACAGAGAAGTTTAGATGGTGTTTGGAGTCTATGGGCCTCTCGGCTTATAGCAGTTAAATCATGTTATTCTATTGGCTCTTACAAGGTGTTCGAGAAGTGGGAGAATGTTGGAAATTAAGGTGTCTCAACCTTGGTAATTCCTTGCATTATTTATGATTATATTTATTAATTCATTGCCTATGTTGTAAATTAATTGTATATTCCATATTGTTATTTTGTGGGATGTGGCACGATGATGTGTCATCCTACATGGAAGATGACAACTTGTAATTTTGTCCCCACATGAGGAGATAGGTGTCCCACTTTGTGGTAGGAGAATTTTTCCATGTGTTGGCATCTTGGATGTTGTGTAAGGGAATGTTGACCGAAATGGTTATGACAGATTCCTATGACAAAGTTATGACATGTAAGAGTCAGAAATAGAAGCTTGTAAGAGAGGTGAAGACATGTGTCATGAAGCATCTTTGCAAAAGGCATATTTGGGTACCCCAAGCTAGACTATAACATGTTGTAAGAGAATATGCTATTTATAGCCTGTGTATGATATATTCTCTTACAGCTATAAGTTGTAACTGGTATGACAGATTCTATGACGGTCGTAAGAATCGTAAGAGCATCTGTCATAGCCCATTTTAGAAATAGGCAACCTCTTTGGGATGGGAGCCATGGACAAGTGTCAGGAAAATTCTACAATGTTGACCAAGTGTCCTTAGGCATGGGTTTTGGACCATGAGGCCAAGTTGGACGCCCATCTCAAGATAGAGCCAATTTTGCCTTGTATATTCTATATAAACAGGTGCTTGGAGGAGGAGATGTAGTATGTGATTGACAGGTACTATTATGCTGCTAGATTAACTCTAGACATGAGTGTCAAAGACCATTGAAGCTTGCATTGCAAGTGTATTGTAAACATATTTAGTTTTGATAATACATTGTGCAGGTTTCTGAGTGTGGGGTTTTTCACCTGATAAGGGTTTTCCCCATGATATATCTTGTCTTTCTTCTTCTATCTTCTTTTTGGTTCTATGTGTATTGCTGCAATATCTCTGTTACAAGTTTCATGTTGTTGTTATTGTAAAGATTAATTTGAATTTGCATAGCTCTCCCCTCATTAGATTAGTGTAGGAAGCAGTTTCTACACACCTAGCTTTCTTTCACCTTTAGGGTTTCCAACACCTCATCTATTCTTCCTCCTGCTTCTGTAGCTACAACCTCTTCCATCCTTCTCCTTAGTGGCATCCTACTTCTCTAACCCACCTTCTTTTCCTTTTCCTTCTTACTGCAGTCTTCTAGCTATAATATCCCTTGTTGTAGGGACACAACCACACTTCCATCTCATAGGGATTCTTACAACCCCAATAGAAACTCACTATCCTTCTTCCCAGAGCTGTAGTTGGGCTCTAATACCATGTTGATGGTACCCACCCCCTCATAGGTGCCTAAAAACCCACTAAAATGAGCAAACATATGGAAAAGGAGGGGTTGTGTTGCTATAAGAAACCTCACACAACCTTTATAGAGGTCTACACACATGTTTCAGGCCAGATAATCAGCTTTGGAGGCATAAAAACAACTCTAGAGACACAAACTAAGTTGCTGCAAAAAATAGATTGTTGCTATGGGTAGCTGCAGCAATGGCTATAGGTGACTATTTGCATAAAAGACTTGAAACTTGCAAATGAAAACCTAGAGTTTTAGAATAGAAAATTTATATAATATTCTTATAACCACACACACAGGGATAATAGCTATGAAAAGGAGATTATATTGACATTAAAGTTCAAGTTCTTACACACTTATATATGCATTTACATAAATATTTGTAGAATAAACTCCCTCTATCATTCCTCTTTCTTTCTTTTTGTCCTCTTGTTGTCTACTACAAGTCTCTCTGATTACTACAAAACATTCATATTCTGTTGTTCTCTGATATTCCCTATTATCCTCTTCTATTCTCTTATTTTTTCTATTCTGGCCTCTTCTTCCTTTCCTCTTTCCTTTGTTTTTCTATTGTTGTATTCTTCTTCTCTAAACTGACTAAAATATGGAAGCTTCTTGCCCAAAAATCCCCAAAAATCCTACCTAAAATTGTTGCAATGTTTAAAACCTATCATAAATTCCTCCACCTACCTATTTTGAGTTCAAAAACTCCTGCCTAGTTTCCCCTTTTCATTTCTTTTGTCAAGTTCCTCATTAAATGAGCTCATGAGAGGTAGTTTGTTGCCCCAACTAAAATAAATTTTAAAATTTAAAATTTAAAAATCCTACTACTTCCTTCACGTGGCATTAAGCAGAGGGAAAAAATTTAAACAAAAAAATAAAAAAAAATGATGCCCCTGCATCATCAATGGTTGCAGTCACTTGGCAGATACATACAAGATTTTAACAAGATGGAACTTGAATTCATTCATGATGGGAAAAAGATTGTTTTGAGAGCACTCTCAAATGGAGGCCCTAGAGTTGTGTCAGCAAGGAGAATGGAAACATTGTTTAGACATGACGATGTTGCTTGGGCAACATAGTCCTTTGTATCATCTAAATCTTTTTCTTTGTATCAAAAATATCATGCTGGTTTATAGTTAGTGCTTGATAAGCATAGTATGGTGTTTGGAGAAATTCCTCCTAGTAGACCACCTGATCATGGATTTGAGAATGTCATTCAATTGGAGAAGGGCTCCAATCCTGCCATCACTACACCTTCTCATCATTCATGACATTTTAAGGAGGAGATTGAAAAGATGATTAAGGAGTTACTTTAGATGGGACACATTCATCCTAGCTTTAGGCCATTTGTATCTTCAGTTCTGTTGGTGAATAAGAAGGATGGCACAATGAGGATGTGCATTAATTACAGAGCTCTGAATAAGAAGACAATTAAGAATAGATATCCCATTCCCAAGATCAATGAGTTGCTTGATGAGTTACAGAGGGCCGTGTAATTCTCCAAGATTGATATTCATTCAAAGTATCATCAAATATGTGTTTGTGAAGAGGATATCCATAAGACAACATTCAGATGCCACTATAGACACTTTGAGTTCTTGGTTATGTCATTTGGTCTAGCCAACGCACCTGCTACTTTTCAGTCATGCATGAATCACATCTTTCATGGGAAGTTGCGTAAGTTTGTGTTAGTGTTCTTTGATGACATTTTGATATACAGTAAGACTTGGGAAGAACATTTGTGGCACATTGATGAAGTACTGGGTATCATGGAGGCTCATTCATTGTTTGCGAATACATCCAAGTGTGAATTTGGTATGACAAAGATTCTCTATCTGGGGCATGTGATTGGAGATGATGGAGTTAGAGTTCATTAGGAGAAGATACATTCAATTTTTGATTGGCCACCACCACAAAACATTTCAGACTTGAGAGGATTTCATGGGCTATGTTGCTACTATAGAAGATTTGTAAAAGGGTTTTCATAGTTAACAACACCTCTCATAGATCTCACCAAGAAAGGAGCATTCAGTTGGTCAGATAAGGCTCAAATTTCTTTTGACAAATTTGAGGAGGTGATGAGTTCATGTCCAGTGTTGGCATTGCCAGATTTCACACAACCTTTTGTCTTAGAGTGTAACGCATCAAGAACATAAATTAATGCAGTGTTGGTGCAGAATAGACACTCCATTGCTTTTGAGAGCAAAAAGTTGAGGGATGAAAAAAAGGTTCTATTCCACCTATGATAAGGAGATGCTCACCATCATGCATGCATTGGCAGAGTTGAAGCAATATTTGGTGGGTAACCAATTTGTGGTCAAGACTGATCCCAATAGTCTAAGGCACTCCTTGATGCAGACAAATTTGAATGAGAGGCAACAGAAATGGGTGAGTAAGATTTAAGCATATGATTTTGATATTGAATATGTGAAGGGAAAGAATAATGTTGTTGGTGAATCTCTATCTAGGAGGCCTACTCTTTGTTCATTGTTAGAAATTTCAGCAGGTTAGAAGTCTCATCTTTTGGTTGAGTATTCCAAGAACACATTTGCTTGTGAGATCATGGATGGCAATATTTAAGATGGTAGGTATGAGGTGATTGATGATGTGATTTACTAGAAGGATAGGATCTACTTGGTTCCTAAATCGAAGTTGAAGGAGAAAATTCTGAGAGCCACTCAGAATCATCCACTTGCAGGACATTTAGGTTTCTTCAAAACCTACAACGTGAGAGAGAGATTCTCATGGAAGAGTCTCAAGGACAATGCCATGCAATATGTCAGAGAATTTTTGGTTTGTCAGCAAAATAAGCTCGAGCATACCTCTCCCACAAGACTCCTTCAACCATTTTCCATTCCAAAGCAAAGGTGGGAAGGTATTTCAATGGATTTCATCACAGGTCTTCCAAAGGTCCAAGGTAAGGATTGCATATTTGTTGTGGTTAATAGATTAGCTAATTATGCACATTTCTTTGCAATTCCATCATAATATTCAGCACTCTAGGTTGCAAATTTATTTTTTAGAGAAGTGTTCAAACTGTATGGACTATTGAAGACCATTTTCAGTGATAGGGACAATAGGTTCCTCGACATATTTTGGCAAGAGTTGTTTTGAATGACAAGGAAAAAGTTGGAAATAAGCACAAGCTATCACCCTCAGACAAATGGATAGACTGAGATTGTGAACAAATGGGTTGAGGGATATCTTCACAACTATGTTATAGGGAAACAACATGCTTGGACCAAGTGGTACACTTGGGTGAGTATTGCTACAATACCACCTATCACATGTCAATCGGCATGTCACCTTTCAGGGCCTTGTATAGCTATGATGCTCCATCACTGTTAGATTTGGCCTTGGAAAATTGGAGAGCTCCTAGACCAAAGGATTTGATGTAGGACAATCAGGACATCCTTAAGGCACTTAAGGATAATATGCAGTAGGCTCAGAATCAACATAATATGTATGTAGATAAGCATAGGATCGAGAGGACTTTTGAAGTTGGCAACTCGGTCTTCTTGCATATTCAACCATACAGACAGTCGACATTCAAGAAGAGTGGTGTAGAGAAGTTGAAGCCAATATTCTATGGTCCCTACAAGAGTCTAAGGAGAGTTGGTGAAGTGGCATATGAGCTTGAACTGCCAGCAAAGAGAAAGATTCACAATGTCTTTCATGTGTCATGCCTGAAGAAGGTATTGAGACAAAGGATTGTTTCTTCGCCTGATCTTCCATCTCTTGATGAAGAGGGCACTTTGGTGTTGGTTCCTGATAGCATATTGTAGACAAAGGAGTGACATCTGAGGAACAAGGTGATTAGAGAATATTTGGTGAAATGGAAAGACTTTTCTTTGGAAGATGTGACATGGGAAGGACAACGGATTTTGCAGCATTCAAATTTGATATTGCTTAAGGGAAAGCAATCTTGGGAAAGGAGGACTATCATGTCTCCATTTCCAAAGTGATCACCCAACTGAGAATGGAGTTAGCCTATCCTCATTCCCGTAGGCTAGTTCGTCAACTCAAGGGAATATTCTGGTGAAGGTGGCAGATGAATTAATGCACTTTGCATTAATTATTTTTTGGATTGAGAATCGAGCACTAATATTAATAAAAAAGAATATTAGTTTTACATCAAGGGATTGGAGATGCCATACCAAAAAGCTACTTACACCAATCCAAAAAATGCTTTCTTCCTAGTATATAGAAAGTTTTAGACTTAAAAACTAAGAAAAATAATAGAAAGGATGTGATGAAGGGGGTAAATTATAAAACACACAACAACATAAATTGCACATAGAAAATATAGAACTTTCTTTATTGATTTAGACAACTTATTACATTATAGAAGCTCAAATACAATCGGAGGAATCAACCCTCCATAGGCTGCAACACATTACAGCTTCCTATCACAAGACTTTGGAATCACCTGCCTTGTGTAACCCCAAATCAGCTAGGGTTGCTATTTTCCCACCTATTCTTGACTCTACAATTTCCCCCTTAACTCTACTATTGTGTAGGGTTCCCAAAATAGTCATAAATAGCACCTTTTGGTGGCTTCCAGCTAAAATTTGAAATTTGTAACTCCCTCCAAAAGTAGGTCAACTTCTGAGAAGCATAACTTTTGATCTGGGTGTCTGATTGACGAACCGTTTTAAGCGCCGAAAAGATCGCGATGTGAACTATCATGCCAAAAATTTGTAAACATATTTCTATCAACTTTTTGGGATGTTATGGGATGTTTTAGTGCCTCATATCTCATTTCAAAAAAATTTAGAGTCTTTTCGGCAAATAAAAACTTTAATATCGTTCAGCTCACAAATGATCTTTGCCTGATTCCTTTGCCAAAGGTCTTATATTTCTTTTATGAATCTTTTTGTAAGTTTTTGCTTCAATCTGTGCACAAATGTAAACTTTCCTAAAATGGTAGGTAAACTTTCCAAAACTGGTAGTTTGCTATTTTTAGCAGTTTTGAAAAAACTAAAAGTCCTACATCTTTATTCAAGAGATTATAGAAACAAAAATACTAATTATGGAAAGAAATGAAAACAACTATAATGATTTTGAAGCAACATCTTTTTGGGTGATGCAAGATTGCCCTAACACCACTGGATGCTCCTGCATCAGACACCCAGGGTAATTTGAGAAGTGACCCTGTCACATCTCAGGTGTTTGTTTGAGGAAAACCAAAATGGTCAATCTCTGCCTTCAACAGCCAAGAAGAATCTTCAACAGGCCTTCCTTTCCATTTTACCAGATATTCTTCATATTGCCTATTCCGAGTACTTCTTTCCACATGTCTATCCAAGATCTCTTCTATCTCCTCCGTTGAAGTAGATGCTGGAATACTCCACTGTTATTTTGTTGGTCCATCCTCTATTGCACCTTCATGATATTTTGATAAATCAACAATGTTGAAAACAAGGGAAATATTGATCCCACTCGATAGCTCTACCTCATATGCATTTCCTGAATCATGCTTCTTTAGGATTCTGCATGGTCCAAATTTCTTCATTTTCAACTTATTATAAGTTCCAATTGGGAACCTTTCTTTTCTCAAGTGATCCATGACTTCATCTCCTACCTAGAACTCCTTATATCTCCTCTTCTGATCTACCTTAGCCTTGTACTAAATATTCATCTTATTAATGTGCTTTCTCACCTCTTCATGCAAATTCTTCACATGTTCTGCAAAGTCTTTGGCTTCAGCACTTATCTTTTCTCCTTTGTCTAACTTCCTTAATTCTGAATCATTTCTTAAGCTATTGTCATATACAATTTGGAATGGTGATTTACCAGTACTCCTGTTGACAGAATTGTTGTAAGAAAATTTTGTCTATGGTAAAATAAAATCCCATCCCTTGGGCTTATCTCCTACTAAGCATTGTAGAAGGTTACCCATACTCCTATTCACCACTTCCATCTATCCATTAGTCTGTGGATGGTGTGCAGAACTAAACTTCAAATCTATCTTCAACTTCTTCCACAATGTCCTCCAGAAATAACCAACGTGGTATCTTGATCTAAAACTATGCTCTTTGGTAGACTATGCAATCTCACCACCTCCCTAAAAAATAACGCTGCAATATGAACATCGTCATTAGTCTTCTTGCAAGGAATAAAATGTGCCATCTTTGAGAATCTATCCACCACCACAAAAATAGAATCATGTCCTCTCTGTGTCTTTGGTAAACCAAGAACAAAATCCATACTAATATCATCCCTTGGCTTCTTTGGTATAAGCAGTGGCTGATATAGACCTGTATCGTGACTTGCTCCTTTCACCGACTGACATACTCTACAACTGTACACAAATTTCCTCACATCCTGCTACAACTGTGGCCAATAATAATTTTCACCGATAATAGAAATGGTCTTGTCTTGACCAAAGTATCCAGCCAATCCTCCACTATGCTTCTCCTTAATCAATTTCTCTCTCATGGAAATACCTTGGAATGCATAATTGGATTCCTCTAAACAAAATGCCATCTTGGATTATGAAATCCAACTATTTTGTCCTGTCCAAAGTAACAAGTTCCAAACAAGCTTTCCAAGCCTCTACAAAATCTGGATCTTCAGGATACAAACTGTTGAGCTCATCAAATCCAACAACCTCTATCTTCATTTCTATCAACAAATTTTGCCTTCTACTTACGGCATCTGTAACTCTGTTGGACTTCCCACTCCTGTGCTTCAAAACAAAAGTATAGCTCTGCAAAAATTCAACCCATTTTAAGTGCCTCTGGTTCAACTTTCCTTGACTATTAAGATACTGCAAAGTTTGATGATCAATATATAAAACAAACTCCTTTGGCAACAAATAATGTCTCCATTTCCTCAAAGCCTGAACTATTGCATAAATTTCCTGATCATAAACATAATACTTTTTCTTGGCATCATTAAGGTTCTCACTAAAATAGGCAATGGGCTTACCTTCTTGGCTCAAAACAACTCCTATAACACTGCCACTAGCATCACAATCTATCTAAAATACCTTATTGAAATCTAGAAGTGCCAAAATAGGTTGCTTTGGGAATTTTTGCTTCAATGTATCAAATATTTTATTTTCTCCTTTAGTCCATCTAAACTCTTTTCTATCCCCTCTCATTGTCTCAGTTAGGGGTGCACAAATGCTACTAAAATTTTTGATAAACTTTGTGTAAAAACTTACCAAATCATGAAAAGATCTTATTTTAGAAGCACTCCTTGGCATAGGCCATTCAATGAAAGCCCTCACCTACTCTGGGTCCATCTTAAGACCTTCCTCTGAGACAACAAATCCCAGGTATACAAACTCCTTCTTTGAAAAACTACATTTCTTTAGATTAATTAGCAACTTTTCCTCACTCAGCTTCTCTAAAACTCTTCTGATATGCATCAGATGCTCATCCCAAGTCTTACTGGAAATCAAAATATCATCCAAATAAGTAATAACAAAACTTCCCAAAAATTCTTTGAGTACCTTGTTCATGAGCCTCATGAATGTTCTTGGCCCAAATGGCATGACTAACCACTCATACAAACCCTCGTTTGTCTTGAAGGCTATCTTCCATTTATCTCCTTCTCTGATTTGGATCTGGTGATACCCACTCTTCAGATCAATCTTCGTAAAGTACTTGGCTCCACTCAAACAATCAATTATGTCATCCATTCTAGGTAATGGAAATCCGTACTTGATCGTGATCTTATTGATGGCCCAAGAATTTGTACACATTCTCCATTCTCCATATTTCTTTGGTGCTAGTACTGTAGGTACTGCACATGGACTTAGGCTTTCCCTTATCAGTCCCTTCCTTAACAGCTCTTGAACTTGTCTGTTCAACTATTCACTCTCTACAGGAGTCATTATGTGGGCTGCCTTATTCAACAAACTAGCTCCTGGTATCAAATCCATTTGGTGACTTATCTTCCTCACTAGTGGTAAACCTTCTGGCACATTATCAGAGATAATATCCTAAAATTCTCCCAACATATCTGAAACTTCTGTTGGTACATCTTCACATTTCTCTTGACTAATCTTAGGAATCAATGCAAAGCAATGACGCTCATGCTTCATACCCTCCAAAAATTTTCTACCATCTACCAAGAAAATTTTTGGCAGTACTACATACCTTTTCTTCCACCTCTTTCAAGGGCTTCAACTTATGATGAACTCCATCCTTTGTTAAGGAGTATGTGTGTTGCATGACCATCATGGACAACACTCCTATCATACTGCCACGACCTCCCCAATAGCATTTGACATGCATCCATCGGTATGATGTCACACAACACCTCATCATGGTAGTCACCAATCATGAACTTCACTAAACACTGCTCATTGACCAAAGATCTATGGTCCTTCTGCAACTATGCAATCTGATATGGATGTAGATGCTTTCTTCTTGTCAACTTCAACTTGTCAACCATCTCCTCTAAAACAAGATTATCAATGCTTCTACTATCAATAATAATATCACAACACTTACCTTCACATTTGTACCTTGTGCAGAATAAACTCTTCCTCTGATTAGGTTCTTTCTCCTCATTCAACAAAGTTCTTCTGACAACTAGGGTTTCTCCCCTTTCAACATCTTTAGAGCGCTCAAATTGTGCATCTTCATCAACGTGTGCAACTTGTGCATTACCTTTAGGTCTTCTATTTTTTCCTTCCTTGATGTTGTGGACACTCGTATGCTCAATGTCCTTCTTCTCCACATTGGAAACAGGTTCCTCTGAATCCTCCTCTTCTAGGTCCTTGTCCAGGTCTGCGTCTTCCTCTTCCTCTTTGCTCACCATTGTTTTGGTTATGAGGGCGATAGGCATTATCCCCTCTCTGATTTCAACTGGTGCCAGTTTCTTCACTTTTCTTTTGATCTTCATTATGGCCTCCATAGGGTCTTCCACTGGTCCTTTTGCCTTGACCTCTTCCCCTTTGCTTTCTATTGAATCTTTTATTCAGCTTCTCTTCCACCTTCAGGGAAAACTGGTACGCATCTTCTATGGTGGTTATTCTGACCAGGCTTAGCTCCTCTTGAATACACAGCCTCAACCCATTAATGTAAGGGGCTACCTTCTCCTTGTTGGCCTCTGCATGGTCTATCCTAATAGTAATCTTATAAAACTCTTCTGTAGATTCCTTAATAGACTTGTTACCTTGCTTTAGTCCTTGCAGCTTCTTCAGCAACTCCATCTCATAGTCCATAGGAATGAACTGCTTCTTCAATTTCTCCACCATCCGATCCCATCTGGTGATCTTTCCTTTTCCTCTTCTATTCCTCTCTAATTGGACCTCCTTCCTCTAAATGTTGGCATGACCCTTCAACTTTGTTTTTGCAAACTGGACCTGATCTGGGTGCTCCACATCTTCATACTCGAAATACTCCTCCATGTCATTGATCTAATCAATAAGCTATTCTGGATTCAAATCTCTAGATTATATAGAAACTTTGATCCTGGGTCTCTTTCTGATCTTTGAAATGGTCCTCTCTGTAGGATTTCCTGCATCTTCTTGTTCTTCCTTAGATATCTCTTCTTCAGCTTCATCTTTGCTTTCTTCTCTTGTTCTCGGCTCAAACCCTCTTCATAGCTCCTCTTGCAATGCATTGATTTGCCTTTGTAGGGCTCTAAAACCCTCTTCCATTAAAGCATTCCTCCCAATATGATTTCTTCATGGAGGCATCTTGATCTCCACAACAAACCCACAACCTCAGGTCCTGGTGCAAACTACCTCACGGTCGGCAATCTATCTACACACTCAGGAACCCTTGCTCTGATACCACTTGATGAAGGGGGTAAATCATAAAACACACAACAACAGAAATTGCACACAGAAAATAGAACATTATTTATTGATTTAGACAACTTATTCCATTACAGAAGCTCAAATACAATTGGAGGAATCAACCCTTCATAGGCTGCAACACATTACAGCTTCCTATCACAATACTCTAGAATCATCTTCCTTCTTTAACCCCAAATCAGCTAGGGTTTCTATTTTCCTAGCTATTCTTAATGCTATACTTTCCCCCTTAACTCTACTACTTCCCAGGGTTCCCAAAATAGTCATAAATAGTACCTTTTGGCAGCCTCCAGCTAAATTATAAAATTTGTAACTCCCTCCAAAAGTAGATCAACTTTCAGGAAGCATAACTTTTGATCTGGGTGTCTGATTGACGAACCGTTTTAAGCATTGAAAATCTCGCGATGTGAACTATCATGCCAAAAATATATAAATGGATTTTTGTCAACTTTTTGGGATGTTATGGTATGTTTTAGTGCCTCATATCTCATTTCATAATTTTTTAGGGGCTTTTCAGAAAACAAAAATTTTAATATCTTTTAGCTCACAAATGATCTTTGCCTGATTCCTTCACCAAAGGTCTTATGTTTCTGTTATGAATCTTTTTGTAAGTTTTTTCTTCAATCCATGCCCAAATCTAAACTTTCCTAAAATGGTAGGTAAACTTTCCAAAACTGGCTGCTTGCTATTTTTAGCAATTTTGGAAAAACTAAAAGTCCGACATCTTTATTCAGGAGATTATGGAACCAGAAATACTAATTACGGAAAGAAATGAAAATAAATGTAATGATTTTGAAGCAACATCTTTTTGGGTGATGCAAGATTGCCCTTACACGACTGGATGCTCCTACATCAGGATGACATATCATTATCTAATAAGATTCCTGCTTAGCATTATATTGCCTTGAACTAGTTTTAATTTCCATGTTCTGAGATCCTTGATCCTCCATCACTGGCAACAAAGGTATTAGGCAACTGGTCTGCATCATTTATCATATCAATTGGATCCATAATTAATTCTCTTTCTGGCTTATGTTTATCTATCACCTATGAATCTTCTACTAATTCTATGTACTTTTGATACCATCCTTAACTATCATCTAATTCAGTGCCATGCCTTGAATCTTCCTTTTCTACTCTTTTGAATTACTATCTAGGGTCATCATACCATTCTCCCTCTTTGTCCCAAATGTGTAGCCTATTGTCACTGTGTTCGAAGGAGTCCAGCTCGGGTATGACCCCAATTTTAGGCAAAATTCTCAACTGGTTTGTGTTTAGACTGTAATTCTATCTTGACATCTCCAGCTATTTGTGGAGCTCACTTTTAGCTTTCTCTAACTCTCTTAGCTTACTATAAAGGATTTGGAAATCTGCATATGAGTTGAAGAACTTTTCAACAAATTTCCTAGGCCTCTTTGCACAAAAGTTTGTTTCTTTGATGTCCTCCTTGTAGCACATTGTAACTGTTTCAACCATTTCTTTGAACCTGCTAAGAGAAATCTCCACTGTTACTGTGACCTATTCAAAAAAGATAAACATAGTGAGATCCCAAAGAATCCTAGTGAGTCCTCTTTCCTTACCAAGAAATCTTTCCTCATTCATTTTCTTCCATAGGAACCATAGAATTTCAAAAGACATAATAAACCAAAAACAATTACTTCTTACATTCAAACCTTTGACTAGACCAAAAAGGATTTCTTCCATAATCACATTGATTGAAGTAGACCATTTATCAATATTACCCATAAAGAATGACCATATATACTTGGCATATAGACAATCAAAGAAGATATGAGACACTGACTCGGGCTTATCACATAGAGAGCAGACTACATTTTCTGGGCCTAAGTTCAATTTGTTTAATATTAGCAGCCATCTAAAATATGCTTTATTAGGTTCAAGGACTTTGGACCATATCATTTTAAAGGTTATACTAAGATCAACATCTGAAAAAGAGCGAGCCCAAGGGAGGTTGATGTGATGAGTAATTTCTTGAGTTTTTGTCAACATTTTATAAATCATCTTTGGCTTAATCTGAGCAAATGGAGTTCCATCTTCCCATTTCAGCTTCCCCAGTCTTTTCTCTCCTTCTATTACAACTTTATTACTCAATTTGTTAAACAATGTTTTATTAATGGTGGAGTAAGTTCTTAATAATTTGTTGTTTAAATGAAATTGGCTTTCTAATTGTCTCCAATCTTTTGGCAAACCATGCATAAACAAGTCTGCAAGAGCTAACATACCTTTTTCATTACATTTTTTTTACTGAGCAAACTTGAAGCAAGGCTAGAGGATTATTTTTGTGCATAACATTCCACCAAATAGATCTTTGTCCCCATATAATTCCTTTGTCCCAATAGACAACATCTCTGTCCAAAATAAGGGGTTTTACCATTTCGCATGGCTTCCAAATACTAGAAAAAACTGTACACCCCCCTGGTTTGGAAATAGTATCCCCAAGTAGAGCATAAAAAAGCCAACTTTACCCCAGGATTTCTTGTTATCTAGAATTACATTACAAATATTATGTCTAACCAAAACTTTCCAAGGCTCTTCTCCTATTATTGCATTTGTAATCCATTTAGAGGCTAAGGCCATACCTTGGATCTTAAAAAAATTTAGACCTAGCCCACCTAAATCTTTACTTACACAACACCAATCCCACTTCACAAGATGCTTTTTGGGCTTCGCTTTACTGTTAGACCATAAGAATTTTCTTATCAGTCTATGGATGACTTCAAACCAGTAATTGGCAAACAACCACATAGATGAATAGAAAATAGAGTATGCAGATAGTATTTTCTGACAAACTTGTTGTCTTCCAGCCAAGGAGAAAAATAATTTATTGTAATTTTTTAGCTTTTTTCTAAATTTTAGTAAAAAGCCATTGCCACATTATATTTGGAGATGGGTAGACTACAAAAGGAATACCAAGAAATCTTACTTGCACTAAAGGACCTCCCCACTACCATTTATCCTATTAAACCAATTAGGAATAACTTCCTCCCAAGACAAAAAAATAGATTTAGAGTATGAGATTTTTGCCTCAGATGCCAAGCAAAAAATATCAAGTCTTCTTTCCAGATTTTCTATCTCTTCTTTCTCTGCCCTAGGAAAGAGAGCAGTATCATCAGCAAACTGGACATTTAGAATTCTATCACCATTAGGCAATGCAATCCCTTCAAATTTTCCTTCTATTAATTCTGATCTCAAAATGGAATGAAGATCCTCTAGTACAATAACAAACAAGGAGGGAGCAAGGGGGCATCCCTGCCTGATAGATCTCCCCATCTTGAATGGGGTAGAAAGTTCCCCATTAACTTCTACCTGGGCTGATACATCCACAAACAACTTCTTAACCATGTTGGTAAAGGATTTAGGAAAGTCCATTTCTCTTAGTATCATAAAAATAAACAACCACTCCACTCTTTCATATGCCTTCTCAAAGTCCAATAAAAGAATACCCGTTTTTTTATTAGATTCTTTAGCCCAATGAAGGGCTTCCCAACTTGTTAACAAATTCTCTAATATATACCTTCCTTTAATGAAGCCAGTTTCAGTAGGACTAATAATTTCTGGGAGAATATCCCTGAGCCTTAGAGCCAATACTTTTTCTATTATTTTGTATGAGACATTTAGGAGTGTTATAGGTCTCCAATTCATTATTTCTACTCTATCTCCTTCCTTTGGGAGGAGTTTTATAACACCTTTATTAATTTCCTCTCCTAAGGTCCCTTTCTCTATGGCTTTAGAGTAAAGATCAAGAAGGTCATCAACTACCCAATCCATGTTTGCCTTATAGAATTCCACAGGCAGCCCATCTACCCCAAGGGACTTGTTATTACTCATTGATCTAATGGATTTTTTATCTCTTCTTTATTTATTTTTTATTCTAATTTCTTTCTCATGTCTAGGGCCAACTTGGTTTTACATATTCTACCACATAATTCCTAGGCTTCCTTACATCCTTCCTTTTTATCCTTTGCCTTAAATAAAGATTCATAAAACTTCCTAAAGGCCTCCAAAATTTGCTTTTGAGAATCCATAGCTACTCCATTTTCCATTATTACCTCTATGTTTTCTTTTATGTTTTTCTGCTTCAACAAATTGAAAAAGTATTTAGTCCCTTTATCCCCATCCTGAATCTAATTAAGTTTAGCTCTAACTCTAGCTCCTTGGGCCTTTCTTATTTGAACTTTTCTCAACTTGTGTTTTATATCCCCCATTTGCAAATTAAGCTCACCATCAAGTGGATTATTTTGCAATTTCTCTTCTATCTGAAGGAACCTTTCCTGCAACAAGAGCTCTTCTTTTTTCCTGTCAAGAGCATATTTTTTCCCTACAATTTGGAAGATAGCTTTACAAGCTTAGGTGATTTTAGCCCAGTATCAAATATTTCCTTGGCTTCCATACCTAGACTTACATATGTTTCTAAGAGTAATGATTCCTTGATTGCAATCTTCATCTTTTAGTAGCTCACAATTTAGTTTAAACAAGAAATCCTTATGATTTCTTATCCTTTTCTCTTTATTATTGACTGAGACAACCATTCTGATGGGGTGATGGTTTGACAGGGGATTAGGTATGACTTGAATTTTGTTTGAACTCTTTTTTTGCAAAACAATAAAATAATCTTTATTCACATAGAATCTATCGAGTCTGCAATAGATCCTTTTGTTTGCATTCTGACAGTTTGACTAGGTAAACCATATGCCCTTACTATCCTTTTTTCCTCCTTCTATCATGTCTGCCAGATTCTATGTCTTTTTAAATCTTAACAAGAAAATTTTTTCATTTCCTCTCCATTCTAGAGGTTTCCCTCCTTTTTTATCTTCTGAATACTCTATCATGTTAAAGTCTCCCCCAAAGATCTAGTGAACTTTGGGAAAACCAGAAGATAACCAATTCCACAATTCAGCTCTATTCATATAATCATTTGGGGCATAGATGGAGCAAAACCCAACATCTACCCCCCCAACATTCAGAATAATCCATACACACCTGTTACATGGGGAATGGCCAGAGTCTTTTAGGAATTTTTTTTAACTTTCTACTTAATAAAATAACATTTCCACCTCTTCCTTTCTCATGCTTTGAGGGGAAAGCAATTGCCTCCTTCCAAACAAATCTCAATGTATTTTCTAAGGTGAAACCAACTGCCTTTATTTCCTGAATAAAAAGCACATCCATATTTTTATTTTTATTGTAGAAGTCTCTCAGCACATATTTCCCATTAGGGGATTCCAAGCCCCTAACATTCCAACTTCAACAGTTAATGGCCTTGATTATTCTAGAGGTTGAGGGGGTAGAGGATCTCTTCAAGGCTTGGATTTATCTATCAAATAATTTTGGATTGGATCATCTTTCCCTTTCTTACCAGGTTTAATGCTGCTAATATTCCTGCTCAAATTCTTTCTTTATTTTGCCTTCCTCCTCAGCCTTCAAGATGCTCTACTTGAGGATACTCTTCTCAAACATAGTAGGGTCTTCATCTCTCCTTCTCAAGAATTCCTCCTTGAGTCTATCTAATTTTTCTCTTTTCTGTGCAACTTCCCTAATTTTGTCAAGGGCCAATTGTTGTGCATTTTTATTTCTTACTGAGATAAAACCATTGTCTAAAGTATGACCCATGGGTACAGCCTCATGTTTGTTTTCAAGATCTACTTGGGGATTGGGGATCTCCCTTTGCATCTCAATGCATTCCTTGCATTAGCTTGGAGTATCTACAATTTGTGAAGCTAGGACAGGATCTTCATCCATCCACCCTTTAGAGGCTCCATCACCTAGAGAAAAGATAGTTAGGGTTCTCTCTTGAGTACTATCTGAGTCATCACCATCTTGGTGATCCTCCTCAACATCTTTTGGTTCCAAGCCTCCATCCATAGACAAGGGGCCCAATACCTTATCTAAGGATGAAGCCTTAGGCCTAGGGCCCTCATTAGGGTCAGAAGTATTGCTATTTAGGGTATTCCCATTTTTAAAAGTTGGCTCCACAATCATATTATTTGATGATGGTGCAAACATTCTATCCCGAGTTCAAATCTTTTTCCTCAGGGATACCATTCGAAACCCCTATTTTCCCTTTGTTAAGAATTCTACTTAGTGATGGATAGTTCTTTTTTTGGTGTCTATCCTGTTTACACAGGAAGCATGAATTGAGCCCCCCCATGCTAACTAACTCACAATGGAACATTTTATTTTCCCAATTGATTTCTAGGATTTCTGGGATTTGAACCCCTATATCAAATGAGACCAGCATTCTTGCATCTAGGTGGGGGAGGGTAGTTTTGTCTCATCTATTTTTAGAATTTTCCCAAATGGTTCGAACACTTGAGGAAAAAACTTCGAGAATTGAATCGGGACATCCTTTAAGAGAATCCATCTTGGAACAAAACAAAACCTTATTTCTTTGTGTGGAGTGTCTGGTTTCTAGGGAAACGCCTTAAAAAGCGCTGGACCTATATTCCAATAGTCCTTATCAATAACTCTTTTCTGCATAGCATACGATTTTAGGAAAATAACAAAGATTCCCGATTGTATCATTCTACAAAATGAGTAATGAATACCTAGTTTTCTTGCCCATACTGTTAATAACCAATTATCAAAGAACTTACATGATGGTAACTTGTCTATATTAAAATGAGTAAAGAAAATTGCAATATTCATTAATCTCGATTCTTCTTTTTTTACTACTTTTCCTAGTTCCTCATTAGGCTTTAAGGAAATTTTTCTTGGTACAGAAGGAGGCTCACCTTTCCATCATTCCATAGGTCTACATTCCTCCTTTCTCTCTTTGTCACTTGAACTGACTACTCCGAATCCATCAATGATTTAAAAGACTGCATCTTTTGGCATGGATTGGGCATCATCTGCATTAACCACATCTTTGAAGGTTTTTACACTTTCCTTCCCTTGCTGGTCATTTCCGCTCGAGTTGCCTTCCATTGGAAATAAAAATGCATTCAATGCTATAACTCCACTGTACTCCCCACACCGACTCCCATCCACCCCCTCTGGGCTGACTCTAGATGACATAACGGGATAAGGCAGGAAACAATACAACCAGAAGGTTAAAATTTAAACTTTTAAAACATGCAAAAAGAATAGAACAATGACAAAACAATACGGCCCCAATATTTAAAGAAAATACTGTAAATCTATAGTCCAAGAAGGCAAAGAATCTGAAAGATTTTTGGTAAGAAGAGAGGCCCCAACCGGGAAGCACACAGAGGATTTATAGAGAAACCCTCAGAGGATTGCTCTTTCACTACAATGATGGTTGATCCTCACTTTGCATTAATTATTAAAAATGACTTGAAAACTAAATAATAATAATTGTTTATTATTATTTAATTAGAACATCAGTGGAGAAGATAAATTAAATAATATTATTTAATGTGAGAAAAAAACCAATTGGAATGCCCAATTTGATATTGAAAATAAAATATTCAAAAAAATAAAATAAATCTTGCCTATTGAACGGCCACATTGAAGCTTGTGTAAAAACAATAAAATAATCCAAATGAAAGGTGACGCTCATCTTGGAGTTTGAAATAATAAAACATTGACTCGTTTGTGGTGCTCATACATTGGAGAATGAAATTCAAATAGAACCTTGCATTGGATCAAGGGCCACCATTGGAGGAAGGGCCACCATTGGAGGAATCAACTTGGAGGGAGATTTGAAAATTTAAATCTTTAATTTGAGTTGGTATAAGAGAAGGTTTGGTGTCTCAAATTTGACATCTGGATTATCATGAACTTTTGCATGCTTGACATTTTGCTTGCCATTCATTACCTGGTGAAATTGGATGAAAACCTAATTGTCATTATTGGGGCGGATTCATCCAGGATTCGCATCTGCACTTCAACAAATCTTGTGAGCTTCATAGTTTCATCTATCGATATTGGGTCAGAGATCTCCTATGCTGATTGAATATCAGAGTTTCATCATAAAGATAGCCATTTTGAGGAGTACAATAAGTGGTGATTCATAGTGTTGGAGATAGCGTAGTGTAACTTTGAAGCACCGAATTGTAGTGTTGAAGATCTCCATCATTTATCTTGATTGAGTAGACTGAAGGCCTTAAGGAAACATTTGAATTCGCTGAACTGAAGACATACGCCTTGAGACTGTTGACTTTGAGTAGAGGAAACCCAGTCTAAGGCTGAGTGCTGAATTCTATAGAGACGTCATAGTCTTGATTAAGCACATCATTGGAGATTTCATTCTAGCAGTTTTTGTTGGCATCTAGATTCATCATATACATACATCAACTCATCTGATACATACAATGATTCATCATATAGGTAGCGAAAGCTTGGAGAGTGATCAAAGTGATAATAAGGAAACAAGTGGTAGTTTGACATCCATCTCATCTGCTATTTGATACTTTGAAGACTCTCTTTGTGGCCGATCTGATCTGCATTAGGTTCGCAGCCTTGCAATTGTTGGTCTAACACAACTGGTATGTTATCATTTGCATCTATAATTCTGTTCTTGTAACAACTTCGTATGCTTGTAGTTGGTGGCCATTTTGTCATGATTATGCTGATGTAATTGAACTATCTGAGGGTCTGATCTAAAATAGTGAGCTTTGAGTTGTGTCTCATTCATAATTTTTTGTGTAACTTGTTGGCAGAAACAGGGGGAGAGCAGGGGAGGCAGGACAATGGCCACTAGAAAAACAAAAAACAAAACCCAATGCTACAGCAATGTGTATGATGGACTGCATAAAACAAATATACAAAAGAAAGAGAGATAGATGACAGTAATATATATTATATATATTTTCCTCTATTTCGAGATTACATTCAAACTTCAAATACAAACTACAGTCAAAGCTGCTGCTCTGTTTTCTTACTTTGCCCCATTCTCTGGAGCTGCACACTATCTGCCTGGAGCTACCTAGAACTCTATAGCTGTCTATTGTTGCTACTGCAAACTTCTATCCTCTGATGTTCTATGTTAGAACATTCTTCTGCTGCTGTAGGTTCAACTCTTTCATCCTCACTGTCTGTCTTCTAACAACTAACTTTTTTGTCTCTTGTCTCATACCCAGCAAAAAGGGCGCTGAAACATTTGGTTTTCAAATTCACCTACCTCATTAACTTTTGGCAGGAGCAAACAGTGCTGGGGAGATTTGAGGGGATCCCAATCCTGACGCGGGGGCTGATAGCATTAAATGAACACTGACGGAGGATTAAATTTCCAACACTCCCCCTTAATCTGAAGTTAGGTGTCAATTTGCAATCTTCATTCCGGAACTGATCTTCAGAGATATACATTTGCCTTTACCTTTCTGAAGTAGATCTTCGGAGCTCTTTCTGCTGTGCTGCAACATCTCCAGAGTTGCCCTCTGCATCTTCGGAGCTCCCTGTCTGCATCTCCAGAGCTGACATCCAGTAACTCTGGAGTTCCTTTTCTGTATCTCCAGAGCTGTACATACATTCCAAAGTTGAATCTCTGGAGCTCTCCTGCTGTCTTTCTAGATCTGAACCTTCGGAGCTATCCTCTTTCTGGGGCTGCACACCTTTGGAGCTATCAACAATGCCAAGCCTATCCCTTAGGCATTCAAACGAATCTTTTGGCAATGCTTTTGTGAAAATGTTAGTGAGCTGCTGCTCAGATCTGCAATACTGCAACTCAATCTCTCCTCATTCTACCAACTCCCTAATGAAGTGATAGCAGATCTCAATGTGCTTGCTTCATCCATGGAAGACTGGATTCTTTGTCAGGGCTATTGATGAAACATTGTCATAATGAATGGTTGTACCATCTTCTTGCTACTCATACAAGTCTGTAAGGATCCTCCTTAACCAAATAGCCTGACAAGCTGCTGCATTTGTTGCAATATACTCAGCTTCTACTGTGGAGAGAGAAACAATGGGCTACTTCTTGGATGCCCATGATATCACGCTTGATCCCATGTGAAATACATAGCCGGATGTGCTCTTCTGGCCATCAACATTTCTTGCCCAATCACTATCTGTGAAACCAACCAACTTAAACACATCAGAAACATCATACAAGATGCCATAACCTGTTGTGCCATTGACATACCTCAGGATCCTCTTTCCTACTTGCCAATGTGTGTCCTTAGGCTTCTCCATGAACCTAGAAATCAGGCTTACAGCATACATCAAATAAGGCCTAGTTGCTGTCAAGTACATGAGGCTTCCAACCATGCTCTTATAGAGGGTTGGATTTACTTCCCTGCTGCTGTCCTCTTTACTCAACTTTAGACCTGTGGCTGTTGGTGTAGGGGCAGGTTTACTATTTCCATTTTAAACCTCTTCACAAGCTATTTGGCATAGTTAGTTTGTGAAATAAATATGTCATGCTCTGTTTGCTTGACCTCAATGCTAAGGAAATACTTCAGTAGACCTAAGTCTGTCATTTCAAACTCATTCTTCATTGCCTCTTTGAAATCAACAATGAAAAGATCACTATTGCCAGTAAAAATTAGATCATCTACATACAAAACAGCAATCAAAATTTTACCTTCAGCTTCTTTGATGCAAAGAGTGGGCTCACTACTACTTTTGCTAAAGCCATTGCTCAACAAATATGAGTCAATCCTACTGTACCATGCCCTAGGTGCTTGTTTCAACCCATAGAGAGCTTTCCGGAGTCTGTATACCTTGTCCTCTTGCCCTGGGACTTCATAGCCAGGTGGCTGCTCCACATACACTTCCTCTTTCAACACTCTGTTCAAGAAAGCTGACTTTACATCCATCTGAAACACCTTCCACTTATGTTGGGCTACAATTGCAATGACTACCCGAACTATTTCCAGCCTTGCAACTGGTGCATAAGTCTCATCATAATCTCTTCCAGGCTGTTGTTTGTACCCTTTGACAACCAACCTTGCCTTATGTCTTTCAATCTTTCCTTTAGCAGTAGACTTGGTCTTATAGACCCACTTAACTTCAATCACTTGTTTACCCTTGGGTAAATCAGTTAGCTGCCATGTGTCATTCCTCACTATGGCATCTAATTCTTCATCCATGGCCTTACACCATTTCTCCTCTTTCACAGTGTCTTCAAAGTAGATTGGATCACTAGAAGAAAATAATGCAAAATTCAAATCTTCACCATCATTAGCATACCTTGTGCTATCATAAATCTCCTTCAGACTCTTTGTGCTCCATGGCATCAATGATACGAGTGTGGGGTCTGAATTACCTCCGGAGCTGCTGCTGTTCTGACTTCTGGAGCTGCAGTTCTGATGACCTCCGGAGCTGCTGCACTAACCTCTGGAGTTGCTGTTATAACATCCTCCGGAGCTGCTATTCTCCGCAGTTGCAGACCTCTAGAGCTGCTAATCTCTGGAGTTGCAATGCTGCTGTCTACCTCTGGAGCTGCTATGCCAAGCATCTCCAGAGTTGCTATTTTCTAGTGCTCTACGGTAGTTTCTCCTCGAGCTACTGCTCTCTGTAGCTCCTCTGGAGCTGCTGTCCTCTGGAGCTTCATCATCTTCAAGGGGTATTGTGACTGAAATACCCGTGGTGCTATCCACTGTTCCATCCCATGCTTCATTCTCAATGAATTCAATGTCTCTACTGATCACAAGTTTTTTGGTGATGGGATTATACAGTCTATAGGCTTGTGATTCTTCACTATAGCCAAGGAAGATACATTTCTCACCTTTATCATCAAATTTCTGCCTCTTCTCTTTAGGCACGAATGCATATGTCACACACCTGAAAATTCTTAGGTGCTCAATAGTCCATTTGCTGTTTGTCCAAGCCTCTTGTGGAATTCGATCACGTACGGCCTTTGTAGGACACCTATTCAATAGGTACACCGTTGTTGCTACAGCTTCACCCCAATAATCATTTGACAGTCCCTTTGCTTTCAGTATGCTTGCTGCCATCTCTATGATGGTTCTGTTTGTTCTTTCAGCTACTCCATTTTGCTGTGGAGTATACCTTGTTGTGAACTGTTTATGAATGATTTCATTCCTGCAAAAATTTAGAAATTGTTTGGAGATATACTCTCCCCCTCTATTTAATCTTAGGGCCTTGATATGGCGGCCACTCTACTTTTCAGCTGATGCCTTGAACTCCTTAAATTTTTCAAAGGCCTCGGATTTGTTCTTCAAGAAATAAATCCAGATTTTTCTGCTAAAATCATCAATGAAGGTCATGAAATATGCATTCCCACCTAATGTGGGGGTCTTCATAGGGCCACATAAATCTGAATGCACCAACTCCAACGGTGCTCTTGCCCTTCTAGAATACCCTGATTGAAAGGGTTGCCTGTGCTACTTTCCTAAAATGCAGGCTTCACATTTGCCATCGGGCTCTACAATATTTGGTAGCCCTCTAACCATGTCTTTCCTAGACAGTAAACTCAAACCAGAAAAGCTTAAGTGCCCATACCTTAAATGTCAGAGTTGGGATGGGTCTTTGATGACTGTCCAGAAGGTTGTTTGTTGTCCCACTGCTGTGACCGCCAGAGATAGTGTAGGAAACTGTGCTAGAGATAGTGCTGGAGTTAGCACCAGAGATGGCACCAGAGTTAGCGACAGAGGAAACATTCTGTTTCTCATCATCTACACTGTTGCAATCACTTTCTTGCTGCCTGCTCTATCAAATATGGTGCACCCTCCATTTTCCATCAGGATTCTATAACCGTTTTGGACCATCTGTCCAATGCTTAGTAGGTTATGCTTTATGCTTGGGGCATAATATACATCCTGGATCTACATTTTCTCACTTTGCTTGCTGAGGACTATGATGATGCATCTTCCTATGACAGGAACCTTTTGGTTGTTCCCCATCATGATTTCAGACTTGACACTTCTGTCAATGGAGGCAAACAAATTTTCATTACCACTCATGTGGTTGCTACACCCGCTGTCCAAATACCAGACTTCAAGGCTACTCTACTCAGCAAGGTTGCACACAATAAATACCTTGGACCGTTTCTCATTTTCAACCCTATTCTCATTTGCTACATTAGCATTTTGGCCTCCATGGTCTTGCTGTTTCTTTCTACACTCACTAGCATAATGGCCGAATTTATGACAGTAATAGCATTGAATATTACTTTTGTCATACCTCTGATTAGAACTGCTGTTCTTCTTCCTTTCTTGATAGCTTGGCTGTGAGTTGCTTGCATCTTCTTGGCTATTTGAAACTCCTCTTCTGGAGTTGCTTCTTCCTCTACCTCTTTGACCTTTATCTCTGTTGTTCCTTCCTCTTCCCCGACCTCTTGCATTGGTCCGAGCCTTGAAGGCTTGCTCAAGGGAAGGAGTGGATCTATTCAACCGCTGCTCATGGCTCTGTAGAGAGCCCATCAACTCATCCACTGTTATCTTGGACAGATCCTTAGTTTCTTCAATGGTGATGACTATAGGGTCAAATCTAGAAGGTAGACACCTTAAGATTTTTTCAACAATCCTTTGTTCATCCATGGTTTCTCCATTTATCCTTAGCTGATTCAGCATGGTAGAAACCCTAGTGTGAAAGTCTGAAATAGACTCACTCTCCTTCATCTGAAGGGTCTCAAAATCTCTTCTAAACAACTGGAGTTTGACTAACCTCACTTTGTCAGTTCCCTTGTAGCTGTTCTGCAATATCTCCCAAGCCTACTTTGAGTAGTTTGCTGCTGCAATGCAGGGGAAAATAGCCTCTGTCAAGGGTGTCTCAACTAGACTGAGGGCTTTTGCATCTTTCATCCTAGTTTCCTTCAACTAGTTTCTTTGAGCATTCGTTAGGGCTGCATAGGCTACTAGGTCTGTGGTGTCTGTGAACCCATTAGTGACCAAATCCCATAGGTCATTTCCAACTAGAATGGTCTTCATCTTCTTAGACCAAATATCATAGTTCTACCCATCAAAGTTCGGTGGCTGTTGCCATCCTTTGCTGTCCCCACTTGCCATGCTTCTCAAATCTGAGAAGGCTGATGATGCCCAGACAAACTAGGGCTTATAAAACACCCACAAAACTCTAACTACCTAGAAAAATCGGGCTCTGATACCACTTGTTGGCAGAAACAAGGGGAGAGCAGGGGAGGCAGGACAATGGCCACCAGAAAAATAAAAAACAAAACCCAATGCTACAATAATGTGTATGATTGACAGCATAAAACAAATATACAGAAGAAAGAGAGACAGATGACAACAATATATATTATATATATTTTCCTCTATTTCCATATTACATTCAAACTTCAAATACAAACTATAATCAGAGCTACTGCTCTATTTTCTTACTCTGCCCCATTCTTTAGAGCTGTACACTATCTGTCTGGAGCCGCTTGGAACTCCGTAGCTGTCTACTATTGCTACTGCAAACTTCTATCCTCTATTGTTCTCCTTCTAATGTTCTGTGTTAGAACATTCTTCTGCTATCATTCTTCTACTGCTGCAGGTTCAACTCTTCCATCCTCACTGTCTGTCTTCTAACAACTAACTTTTTTGTCTCTTGTCTCATACCCAGCAAAAAGGGCGCTGAAACATTTGATTTTCAAATTCACCTACCTCATTAACTTTTGGCAGGAGCAAACAGTGCTGGGGAGATTTGAGGGGATCCCAACCCTAACGCGGGGGCTGACAGCATTAAATGAACACTGACAAAGGACTAAATTTCCAACATAACTCGCATTCTATGAAATTGTAATGCCATTGAAGTCTGATCTAAATTAGTATATCACTGTAGTCACAAATCTATGATTTTAATTCAATGTTGAAAGGCTACCATATCTATTTGTCATAGATTGTATCTCATCATTTATAGATTTTGTGTCGGAGACATTTGAAATTTGGAATAAAGTTAGATCAGTTTTATTGTATAATTGAAAAGAACCAAAATATCACATCAAATCATAGAACGACACACAGTGGAGTCTAGACTGAAAGAAGAAATCCTTGACCATAAACATGACCCAAACATACAAACTTCTCATTTGATAGAGCATAGAACCAACACAAAATATGAGACATTCTTCTAATAGAGAGATTACATTTCCATAACTATAATGGAGCATATTCTAGAATCTTGTTAAAGGTCATTCATTCTTTAGTTATTGAACAAAGTATGTCATTCTATTACATTTACTTTTGCTATAATAGATATTGCAAATTATTAGATTACCAGTCCTTACTATGATTAATTAATCTAGGTTAATCATTCTTATCTGTATGCATGTTATTGGATTAGCCTAGACAAAGCATGAGGAAAGTTTATTTTCCTTTATATTTTTGGTTGAACCATTTGATCCTATAGTACCTAATCTTCTATCTAGAGTTTTTCATTGCATTAGGGTTTTAGATCTATCATTTTCAAAGATTACATCTTATTTTTATTTTTGGTAAACCTTTTACATACTTGTAGCAATATTTATTTAAGGTTCTAGTGCTTATTTTATTGTACTTTTTATTTATTTCTTTAACTACCCACCGTCATAGTTGCTCTAGGGTTTTATTTTTCACTTGTGTTTAGATATTGACTTGCCTATTTTCTTGATTTGATCTTATTTATTTGTTGCCATAATATTATTTATGCTTAGAAGGAGTGTGTGTTTAGACACTATTATGGCTACCCATTCAAAGAACAACAATATCATTGATGGCAGTGCACATGTTTGTACCAAGAGGATTACGACCATGGTGCACATGTTTCTCAATAAGATATTCATCTTACAAGATAAGTTTTGATATATGAATTACATTAAGCTAAATCCTATTACCAATTAACAATTATCTTCTATAAAATATTAGTGGGATGTCCTCATAACATGAGAATTTTACAAGATCTTAGATCCTCATTTCTTTTTAATTATTTAACCTCCAACCCATCTTCCTCTTCTAATCCAAACCCTACTACCTCAATAGCTACTACCTAATAAAAAAAATATAGCTACAATAAGAATATTAAACAATGGTACTTCAAATCTAATTAAGCATATTATAAAACATATAATGTAAATGAAATAATAGAGAAACAAACATAAGTATACAAATCATATGCATAACAAATTTATACGAGAAACCCTTTTAGAAAAAAACTCCACCACCAAAGAGATATTAAGAAGAGAAAAGGTACACTTCCTAAGCTGCTCCACCACACCAAAACAAAATTTTGAATTAATAAAGAACGATTTACATCTTACGGTTTCCTGGGTTGTAAAAGAATTATGTTTACCCGTATCGCCACTTCTTTCTTCCCAATTTCTCCTGCTTCGGGAGCTTGGTCAAAATGATGTCCTTTCTTGAAATCCCTCTCATTGACCCTTCCTTCTTGTTGCATGCCTTTGTTTGTTGTTTCCGCTACATTCTTGGCTGTGTATGGGCTGTGAATTTTTTTTTATTGTTCAACATGGAATACAAGAAGTATTTAACATCAAAGATACAAAATTGACTACCTGTCTGCTACATAACTGTCTATTATTTTTGGTATGTTTATTAAGCTAAATACATAACCATCAATTAGGTATGTTTATCATTCTAACATTCTCCCCCATAATAAACATATGAAAAAAAATGTTTATTATCCCAATTCTCCCCCATAATGAACATTGGGAAGAACACCAAGTGAATGCTAAAGAGTCTAAAAATGATCATGAGCAAGGGGCTTTGTGAATATATCAGCAAGTTGGACTGCAGTGGGGCAATAGACAAGTTCAACCATGCCTTGTTGAACCAACTCATGAATGTAGTGGTGTTGAATGTCAATATGCTTAGTCCTATGATGGAACATTGGATTTTTACTTATCTGAATAGTACTCTGATTGTCACAATATATCACTGTGGGGCCATCGTGGAGATGTTGAAAATCTTGTAACACCCTTCTCAACCAAACAACCTAACAAGCAACAGAAGTAGCGGCCTTGTATTAAGCCTCTGCAGTAGAAAGAGATACAGTAGGTTGTTTTTAGATGATCAAGAAATTACAGCAGAACCAAGACTAAATGTATAACCAGAGGTAGACTTGCGATCATCTATGGAACCAGCCCAATCAAAATTAGTATAGCCCACTAACATACTCTCCTTGGAATACTGAAAATGGATACCATAATGCATTATTCCTCGAAGATACTTGAGAATCTTTTTGGCTGCTCCCCAATGTGTCTCCTTAGGTGTGGACATGAACCTAGAGACAAGCTAATGGCATATGTAATATCTAGTCTAGCAGTGGTCAAATAAATCAAACTTCCAACTAACTATCTATAGAGAGTGGGATTTATAGAAGGGAAGTCATCCAAATTAAACAACTTAACACCAACCTCCATAGGTGTGTCCATAGGATTGCAATCCTTCATATGAAACCACTGAAGAATATCTGAAACATACTTCTATTGAGACAAAAATATACCATCATTATGCTACCAAACTTCAAGACCAAGAAAATAATGCATTTGTCCAAGATCAGTCATCTCAAATTCTAAAATCATAGTTTCTCTAAATTTAGGAAACAAAGATGGATTATTCCCAGTGTATATGAGATCATCCACATAAAGAACAACAAGCAGGATATCTTCACCATAATGTCGTCACATCCGCTATTATAACCAATGTAAACAGTTTCGTTCCCCAAATCACCTTGGGCATCCAAAGCAACCCCACGCACATAAGTGCTTCCATGAGCATGCCTCAACTCAACCCTCAAACCATAGCCTACATGAGACAATTCTTTTCACAACCACCTTACAACATGACCAACCCATCCAACGTCAATGCATCTCATGCCAATCCATCCAACATCAACCTATCCAATGTCAACTTGTCTAATCTCACATATCTACAAAATCCCGTAGCATCATCAACACAACATAATCCCAATCCTCAAATACCTCCTCATACTCTCCAACAAATCCATGCTTACCAACAATATCTCACACAACTCAACCAAAACACCACCCCACAGTATCAAAACACAATCCCCCAAAATCTCCAACATCAAATCCCACCCAATCTCCAACATCTCATCAATCAACAAACATACACCACAATCACCACCAACCCTGGATCTAACAAGCATATTACAAGCCTTGATTCAAAAGGTAGATGATATGCAAACTGGGGGCAAGTACAAACACTATTCTTTTAAGGATATTTGTCCCTATCTGTTTGATCGAACCCTGTACATGCCCCCTTTCCCCAAAAAAATTGAAACGCCCAAATTTGACAAGTACAAGGGAAAGGGAGACCCTAAGGATCATCTTAGGGAGTTCTACCTCACTTTCTTAGAAGTCTCAAACAACGATACATATCTAATGAGACTATTTCCAAGGAGCCTCGGTGGTCAAGCCGCTGAATGGTTCGTACATCTTCCCCCGGGCATTAGGTCTTTCCCTGAGCTCGCAGAAATATTTGTCAATCATTTCTCCTATAATTTCAAACATGAAATATCTATGACGGACCTTTGCAATACAAAACAAAAGAGTAAAGAATCCTTCACTTCCTTCTTGTAGAGGTGGAGAGGCCTAGCAAGCAAACTCCCTTGGCCAATTCCCGAGAAGCAATTAGTCACCATGTTTGTGACTAACCTAAACTAAGAAATATGGTTCCAACTACAAATCCTTTGTGTGTCTACCTTCAAAGAAGTTATTGACAAAGGTACCACCATAGAAAGAGGCCTTATCGCTAAGGACTCGATCAAATTATATGACAACAAGCCCTACAACAACAACAACAACACACAATCAAATGAAAAATCATGTTTTTGGGGAAAGAACAAAAACACCCTCAATGACGGCATCACCGATGTGAAAGTCATCCAACATGTACAAAATCAAACACCCTCAAGTACATATGCCACCAATGTAAATATCTCAAAGGGGCAATCTAAACAAAACAAACCTTAAAGATAATTCCCACCCCTAGGGGAACCAATCGAGGATATCCTCGATAGATGTCTAAAGAAAGGTTTGATAACTCTCCTGCCTATTAAGCCCCACCAAGAGAGTGAGTTCAAATCTGCATGGTACAATGAAAATAATTATTGTGACTACCACCACATTCTGGGCCATAAGACGATTGATTGCATGAAATTAAAGCATTGTGTACAAGACCTCATAGATTAGAGCAAATTCAATCTTGAGCAAAGCACCCAATGATCACCCAATGCTAATCTAGGAGCTTACAAGGATCCATTGCCCAATCATAACAAGGCCTCATCATCTAATCAAGCGTACAACATCACCCCACTTCCCACATCCTATGGCTCTATTGTAGACTGAATAGAACCATCATCTAACCATGTCAATACAATCACCATTCAGGCTCAAGCACCTGATTGCACTGTCGCAACCCATCATGGTTATGTATCCATCCACATAGCCCCTGCCATTGATCAAACACCTCCATCCACATTAGACTCCCTACCCAACCGTCTAGCTACTCGCCCATCACCTACCAATAAGTACAACCTCCTAGAACATCTAAGAAATACCCTTGCACAAATCTCCATACTTGAGCTTCTTCACACATCACCTCTCTATAAAGAAGTCCTTGAAAAGGCACTCTTGGAAACCCAAGTTCCCGCCAACCTAAATGTGAATCAATTCCAAGCCATGGTGGGCCACATCGCCTTGCCCCATCATCTCACCTTCTCTTAAAAGGATCTTCCCGCTTCTGAGAACTTACATAATGATACCTTGCACATTGAAGTCCGCATCCACAACCATGTCATCAAGAGAGTCTTAATAGATGGTGGCTCTGGCCTAAACTTGTGCACTCTTAAATTACTAAAACACTTGGGATACTTGGATGTGGTTGTAGACACCAATGAATGCATAACAATCAAAGGATATGATGACACTGAATGAATATCAGAGGGTACCGTCAAGCTCCCTATCCAAGTAGGACAAAAGATAATGGAAACAAAATGTTAGGTCCTTGATCTTGATCTCCCTTACAACATTCTTCTCTACTGACCATGGATCCATGCTATGCAAGCTGTCCCCTCTACATTCCACCAATGTCTCAAATTTCCTCACAATGGCATGGAAGTGACTATCTATGCTGACACCTGCCCCTTCCAATACTACAGTTTCTTGGAAGGCCATGACCACACTTTCTACCCATACAACAAATCTATCACAAAAACCACTCCCACAACATCCACCTCATACATTGACCCCACCGACATTACTACCACCTCATCCCAAATACCTCTACCTCTTGAGGTCAAGATCAACCTTAGTGACATGGGATGTGGAGAATATGACCTACATGGTACCTTTTGTGTAGGCACATTACCCAACCCTAAAATGTTTGGTGTCCCAAAAGAAGAAGAAGCCAATACAGTTGTCATCAAATGTAAACCATCACCTACCTTTGAGAAGAAACACCTCCTCGATCAAGATGTGCTTGAAGATATATCGTCATGGCTATATAAAGATGAAGAAACAAAGAAAGAAGCCCCCACCATACCGACAGAGATTTATGGCAAAGGGTCAGAGATCATCAAACCAGCTCAAGCAATAAGAAATCCTTATACTCAAGTGTTAGGATATGGACAGAGACAACATATCCTCACTAGTGGTGAATGTATCTTAGCTGAGGTCACTACGGTTTCCCCTGAAGACAATAACATCAATGAAGTAAGTCATCAAGACGCCTTTAGTGACTTCGCTGAATTCTTCAAATCATCCATATCCACCATATAAATAATCACCACCTTAGCATCCTCATCCAATGACCTACCCCTCATATACCCAGACCTCATAGACTGGGACCAACAGGGACCTCCCGTCTTAGACATAGTACAAAATGATGAAGCAATCCCTGAAATGATGGGGGTTAGAGATCACTTCCCCCTGGGAGATCATAGAGATGGATACATTATCAAACTTGATATGGATTCTTATTTCATGGAGATAGCCCATGCTTCTAGTTGTAAAAATATAAAAATCAAACATGGGTCTGATGGTGAAAACCACTTCGTGGCATTGTCAAATCCCAAAAAAGTAAAAATAAATGACGTATCTCCTAGTGAAAACCTCCACGAGGCACTAGGAGACGGAAGCATGGGCCTTCCTGAGATAGAGAAGGTATATCCCGACAGATCACCTGTCCTCATGGAGCCGACACAAGAAATGAATCTTGGGACTGAAGAAGAGCCAAAAGTCACCTTTAGGGTAGAATCTCTCAATCCAATAGAGCAGGAAAACTTCTTAGCTTTCTTCAAATGTAGAAACCACAACTTTGCATTGACCTATGCAGACATACCAGGGTTAGACCCTACTTGGTGGTCCACCACCTCGTAGTATGACCTGATGCAAAACTAGTGAAACAAAAGCTAAGAAAGATGAACCCTCAGGTTGCCCTCCTAGTCAAAGAAGAATTGAAGAAACTACTGGATGTAGGGTTCATCTGACCAATTGACTATCCTGAGTGGGTTTCCAACTTGGTGCTAGTAGCAAAACCTGATGGTCGAATCAATTGCTGCATTGATTTCTGAGACCTTAACAAAGCTTGCCCCAAGGATGACTTCCCCCTACCAAACATTGACATGATGATAGTAAACCTTACTGCATGACATGAGATGTTATCCCTGATGGATGGCTTTTCAGGGTATAATCAAATCAGGATCTCATAAGAGGATCAACATAAGATGACCTTTATATGCCCATGGGGGACATATTGTTGGGTGGTGATGCCTTTCAGCCTGAAGAATGCCGGAGCCACTTATCAACGAACCATGACTGTCATCTTCCAAAATCTTTTCCACCACATCATGGAAGACTATGTGGATGACTTGCTAGGAAAATCAAAGACAAGAGAGGAACATCTGGATGTGTTAGCAAAGATCTTCGACCAACTAGAGCAACACAATGTTTGCCTGAATCCTAAGAAATGTGTCTTTGGGGTCACCTCTGAAAAGCTTTTGGGATACATAGTCTCCACAAGGGGAATTGAGGTAGATCCTGCAAAAGTCAAAGCCATCACTGAAATTCCTCCTCCAAAGAAACTAACATAGCTACAAAGTCTACAAGGGAAACTCCACTCCATTCACCAGTTTATTGCTCAACTTGCTGACAAGTGTTAACCTTTCCAACTTCTACTTAGAAAGAATACAGCTTTTGTCTGGGACAATTAGTGTCATGACACCTTCGACTAGTTGAAAGAATACCTAGCTAATCTCCCTATTTTGACTCTGCCAAGGAAAGGAGAGCCCCTCCTATTATACAACTCAGCCATGGAAACAGCTATAGGGGCCTTATTAGCACAACACGATGAGCAAGGGAAGGAAAGAGCCATATATTACATCAACCACACCTTGATATCCTATGAGCTAAACTATACACCAATTGAATGAGCATGTCTAGCCCTAGTCTTTACTTCACAAAAGTTAAGACACTACATGCTCAATCACAAAACTAAGCTCATCGCGAAGATTGATCCACTAAAATATATGTTAAATAGAGCTGCTCTTACTAGGAGAATAGCAAAATGGGTCATGGTCCTTAGTGAATTTGACATTGAATATACTAAGAGAAAGGCTATCAAAGGTTAGGCTATCACTGATCAACTGGCTAAAGCACCCATTCCTACAGAATATCCTACATTGGCAGAGTTTCCTGACGAAGCCATCTTGACAATAGCACCGGCAATAGAAACATGGAAAATGTACTTCGATGGGTCATATACACATAGAGGCTCAGGGGTAGGCATCTTATTTGTTACCCCTCAAGGTGATACTATCCCTAAATCATTCAAAATTACATTTCCTTGTACCAACAACATGGCAGAGTATGAGGCCCTCATCACAGGTGTCTGAATGACAATCAAATGGAAAATTGAGAAGCTGACAGTGTATGGCGATTCCCAACTAGTCATCCAACAAGTAAACAATGAGTACAAGACTAAGGATTATAAACTCCTACCTTATAAAAAGATCGTCGATGACTTTAAAGATGATTTTGATGACATCCACTTTGAACAAATCCCAAGGCTAAACAACAAAGCTGTAGATGCCATGGCAACCATCGGATCCTTGGTCGACATGAAGAAAGATAGCAAGAAGTGCGAGTTCCTAATACAAGAACTTCCTATTCCAACATATGATGTTCCCCAGTCAAAACTAGTGCGCGAAGTAATTGGTCGCTTATCCCCATGGTATCAAGAAAATTATCTATACCTCCACGATAACATCATACCTCCTAACCTATCCACCTCACAATGAAAAACTTTCATCCACCGAGCCTCCCACTTCACCATTGTAGGAGATACCCTATACAAAAGGAGTCTTGATGGCACACGTTTACGATGTTTAGACTCTAGGGAAGCTAAAGTGGCCTTGCAAGAGGTACATGAAGGCATCTGTGGGGCACATTCAAGTGGACCTACTCTCTCTAAGAAGATCTTGAGGACCGGGTACTATTGGCCAACCATGGAATGAGATGCCTACCAGTTTGTAAAAAAGTGTCTGACATGTCAATAGCATGGAGATCTCATTCACGCACTAGCACAAGAATTGCAGCCAATCACGATGCCGTGGCCTTTCTCATAGTGGGGGATTGACCTCGTAGGGAAAATCCATCCACTATAATCCAATGGCCATAAATTTATCATCATAGCTACTGAATACTTCACTAAGTGGGTGAAAGCAATACCACTCACCTTCACCACTGGAACACAACTATCCAAGTTCATCCTCCATTATATCATATGTCATTATGGTATCCCTCATTCAATTCATCACCGATAATGGAAAACCATTCAAGAACCAGGAAGTCCACACTTTGTGTGAGAAATTCTAAATCCAACACCACTTCTCCACTCCATATTACCATCAAGGAAACAGTCAAGCAGAAGCTTCAAATAAAACCATCCTCTGCATTCTAAAGAAGATGGTCCAGCCGTGACTGGCACCTCCAGCTTAATCCTACCCTATGGGCCTATCTTACAAGCATCCATACCCCCATAGGATCCACTCCATATTGCCTTGTATTCAGATCCAAAGCCATTTTACCTATCAAGGTCGAGCTCCCATCCCTAAGAGTATCTCTGCAAAATATAGTCAATGATGAGGAATACCGAGTCGCAAGGCTGCATGAGCTAGAATTACTAGATGAGAAATGTCTGGATGCATTGAACCATTTGCAGGCATACCAAAATCACCTCAGAAGAAGCTATCAAAAGAAAATCAAGAACCAAAAATTTGAAGTTGGTGACCTTGTCCTTATGGAAAACCATAAAAACTTACAGGAGCATCCTAAGAAAGGAAAATTTGAACCTAATTGGTTAGGGCCCTATGTCATCACAACCAACTACGGATCAGGAGTGTACTAGCTTGCAACACCTAAGGGGCGGCCTCTAGATGAACCTATGAACATTCTGCATCTGAAGAAGTTTTATGCATAATCCATTGAGTATCCCAAGCAAAAAATACAAAAAAATCATAAAATCAAGAAAAACCCGAGTGCAATAAAGACTTCCAATAGTGAAAATTTCGTCGGTGACGCCTTGGATTGGTACCATGGTGAAAACCTATTCCAAGCACTATGTGTAGTGGCTAGTTCTACCATCTCACAAGTCCTTGTTCCATCACAAACACTCCATGCCAAAATCACTTTCCATGGCTTGGAATTTGAAAACATTAGTCACCCACCCTGCATCTCCCCACCCAAGGCTAACATCTCGGTATAAAGATCCTTGTAAGCTTCTTTTGTACAATAAAAAATAAAAAAACCTAAAAACAATAGAAAATCAAAAAATCCAAAAACAATAGAAAATCAAAAAATCCAAAAATAATAGAAACTCAAAAAATCCAAAAACATTAGAAAATTCAAAAACCCCAAAAATCCCCCAAAACAAATTGATTATATAAATACCTAAGAAAGATACAGTACCTGAATAAGCACCTTTTGGAACTAAATTGATAAAATAAAATCCAAACCTGAACCACCCATTCGCTGCAAATCACCCATCCCCAACATTAGAGTCCACACTCATCACAAATTTCTTTTAAGATTTTCTAATGATTCGCTAAAAATCACTCCACCCCATACATCGATCCATAATAGTACTCTCTACAACTCACAAGCATCAACATCCATCAACCTCAGCTCACACCCAGCCTAAACCATTCCCACATCATCAAGTCTTGCCAGAACTGCATATTCATCTCACCCGCATCTTGAAAGTACCTTGATCCCGTGGACATAGGGTATGTAGGTAGTCTAGATTATGAAAGAAGTATCCAGTACTTAGGGACATAAGATGTACCCATCCAACCCATTTGGATGGTCCCTATTACTGAGCTTGCTAGACCCAACAAATGATACACATGCTAGGAATATGTTCGAAACATGGTGCCTAACGCAAAAACCATCAATCAACATACCAACTATAAGTCAACACATGGCCTGACTATACTTTTGCCCATCTTTCAAAAATTATTCAACAACATCCAACCGATTCGCATCCTAGGATATATCATTCCTACAATGGACAAGAATCTGTCATGCTATCAACATTTATCTTGGCAAGAGCACACAATAGCTATTTGTATATTTTTGTTGGTGTTTTTTATTATTGATTTTTATCTTCTTGTCTCACTCTAGGTCATTTCCAAAGCTACCTTGATCTCATTATATCATGGTAAGTGGCGGACAACACTTGGAGTGGACATGGTCATTGTTTCTGTATGCTGTGTTTGTGGGTTGGTTTCATTACTCTAAGAATAATATTCATATCTTGAAGCCTGGGTCAGTTCTAGCATGATGTGCCTCATTTGCATATACAGGCATCAATACCTTATATGTACTATGAGAACTCATCACTATGAGTCCCCTTCCTCGGCTAGGAAAGCTTATGATACCTTTGACACGCATGAAATCAACCTATTATTTGTGGGTCTAGTCCATGCAATCGTGGGATATATATCATCACCTAGGTCATCTCATACCTTTGTGAACTATATCCTACATTGCTATAATAAATTAAGAAATGCTCTCACTGAAACTTATACAACTACTATTGCTAGCTCAAATCATCTTTCTATCACCCATTCAACCATAATATCAGGGCCTAGATTTTCCACCCCCCATCTATTCACCCCCCCTTCCCCCCATCCCCCATTCTTCTAACTAACCTATCTTCTTACTGATTTCCAATCCACCCTGAACCAAACCAAATCCCCCCTCAATGACGTGGTATTTCATGACCTAGCAACTCCCTTAGTAACCATCCCACCCCCTTCCCCAATCTAACCATAACAATTCCTACCCTTATCTAATCCATAAACCCTTATCCTCTCCCCACCTATCAATAGGCCCCACCACTCAGGTTTGAACAAAGAATATCATGTGTATCAGGACTTAGTCATTGCATATATCATTGCATTGCATTTGCACATCATAATCATTTAATTTACATTTCATAATCATTTAGATACATTTTATAAAAATTTAGTTTCATCTCATAAATCATTGAATTTGCATTTCATAATCATTTAGGTGCATTTTATACTCATTTAGTTTCATCTTATAATCATGTAGATTGCATATCATAAATCATTTAGTTACATTTCATAATCGATTAGTGACACAATCCTAATCATTTAGTGACATTTTCATAATCATTTAGTGTCATTACCATAATCATTTAATTTGCATATCATAATCATTTAGTTTGGTATCTCATAATCATTTAGTGTCATTAGCATAATCATTTAATTTGTATATCATAATCATTTAGTTTGGTATTTCATAATCATTTAGTGTCATTAGCATAATCATTTAATTTGCATTTCATAAGCATTTAGTCTCATAATCTTAATCATTTAGTGACATTTTCATAATCATTTAGTTGCATCTTATTTTCATAATTAGTTAGTTACATTTCATAATCATTTAGTTTCATTTTCATAACCATCTAGTTGCATGTTCATATTTACATTTGCATGCATAACATGTGTTTATTAAGATAAGCATATATTTCCATTTCATTACATTTTTGCATCCATAATAAATGTTTATTAATTTAAACAATCAATAATCACAAACATGAATATATCAACATAACTAAACCATCATTACATCTATCATATTACATCAATAGGTACATCCATAACATCAACATAATATATCTCATAAACACAACACACCCATAACATCTCATAAAACTCATCACATCATCATAATATGCATAATCCATCAAAACATACTGCATCCATCAACATAAGCATCATCATAATCATATAGAAGCATCACAAACAAACATGTAGGCCATCAAAAACCATCATCTCATATATCATTATCATAAAAATGTACATCGCTCATATATACATCAACAAATATATGTCATGATACAATGCCTCCAAGGGCCAAAATGATACAACTATCAACCCTAAATAGTGGAGCCTTTGCCTGACTCAGTAGAGGATCCTGGTCATGGATGTGGCTGTGGCTGTGGCTATGGTCATCCTTGTGGCTATGGCTGTGGCTGTGGCTGAGGCTATACCTGTGTAACCTGCGGGGGCACCTGTGATGGGGGACCCATCAACTGCTGAACAAAATGAACCAATCTAGATCTATGTGACCTAGACATCCAGGATACACTGAGCTGACTGTAGCTCGGTACACGCTACTCTGTAGGCACTTTCTCCTGACAGGCTCCCTGATAATAATCTGCCCATCCTCTAGCCTCTACTAGCTATCCCTATACCTGAGACAACTATGTCTGCACCAGTGTCAAAACTGGGCCCATACCGGCACCTGAAGCCTATAAACTAGCCACCATATCCTCTGCCTGCCGGGCTCTCAAAAGTGTAGCATCCCACTCACCTGTTGAAATGGCTATCTCACCCTGTGCCTAGGCTAACTGCGCCTGCAGCACACCCACCTATCCATCTGTACCATCGAGTAGTACAATCGTGCCCCGCAACTGCACTAACTCTGCATCACAACTTTGTAAAGCCTCCTGTAGACTTGCAACCTGTATCTGTAGGGTCTCAATCTCCTCATCCTCTCCACTTCGAGGCTGTCGATGAAATGAAAGCTATCGAGGCCCTGAACCTCCACTTGCTACCGAGGTACCCACCTCTAAACCACGAACCTGCTATCCTACTATAACAGCCTATTGCTGCTGCTATGATACCTGTGGTTGGGGAAGAACCTCCCTACCGGTCCTCTGCCGTCCCCCATGCTACCCAGGTGCCCTCTGCCTTGGCACCTCTCTAATCTGAACTTGCTCAATAGGTACTTGTTGCACAAGTACCTGCTGTTGCACCTGCTACTAGGGCAACTGTGAGTTACCACCTGCCTACCCCTCTCCCCTCTCCCCTGACTTGTCCAGCTACTGCTGCTGCCAACACATCCATTGGCTCCCCATCTCCCCCAATCTCCCTCTCCTCCCCATCTCCTCCAACCTCCACAAGATAGTCTGCAATAATCTCCTCTCCCTCCTCTAAGAAATCATCTCCATTGGAATCCTCATCCCCATCCTCCTATGATTCCTCATCCCCTAATGTTGCTGCCTCCTCCGGGGGACTACCTCATCTGCAGGGTTTGTGAACCATGTAGGCCGCCCCATCTGCCAACATGTCTCATAGGCAGGAGTGATGCCTGTATCCCTAACCTCACTCTGCCAATCCCACATCAATGGCTCTAAAGCCACGACATCCTCTAAGACAACCCAGGGTTGTATGGCCGGAGGCCAATAATGTGCATCTTGACGGGTCTGTGCAAAAATTGCCATCAACTGCGAAACATCCTGCCATAGCCAAAACTGCCGCATAACTCATAACAACAGATACATATTGATAGTATGGTCCCCCCGACCTATCAGGTAGTGCTGCTGGAATGTGTAAGGCATGTGAACATCGTCATCTAGCCAGGGCTCTACTTTGATGTATGGTTGCCAAGTAACCTGAATGACGTCATCCAAAACCCATCTCCAATATCGAACCTACCCAGTGTATGTATACTCTGTATCTCGATACAAGAAAATAAATGCCTCAAAATGACGATGATAGTACCCACATCTCAGCTGAGTGATCAGAATATGCTCCCAAATCCACACATGAAGCAAAGTAACTTTGACTAATAGAGATGAATCATGATGATAAACAATTGTATGCATCTCATGATAAAGCTGTGTCAACATCGCTGGCCCCCAAGCATACACTATCTCATGTTGGACCATCCCCTCAATGACCTCTCCTCATCCAACTGGAAATCACCTACCTCTCCTATTTGGCATCACTATGCCCTCGACCAATGCACATAGTAATAAAGCAAAGTGATCTGCACCCACTGCCAGTGTCCCCTCATAGCTCATCTCCCTCCTATCCGATGATAAAACAATGTGATCGAGGCCAAATATTCTAACTAAGGCCCTTTATCCCCTCCTTGTGTCATATGTCACCTGCTGACCATGAATTGGTATCTTGAGGATGCAATAAACATCCTCAAGAGTGATGGTGATCTTGCCAGTAGGAAGCAAAAATAAACAAGTCTCTGGCCGATACCACTCTACAATAGTCATAATCAGAGCTCTATGAGCTCGCAACACTAGCATCGATGCAACTATAAAAATCCCTAACCTCGCTAGTTGAGCCTGGGTAGCATCATCGAAATGATCAAATAACACCATCACAGTTGGCATGCGTCGCTCTCATGTGGACACTATAAATGACCTCGTATCCTACATCCATAGTTTTCTTGTCAAAACCTACCTATTCTTCCAAAATCCACCCTTTCCTCTATTGTTGAAAGCCAAAACATTTTTTGCGCCACAATAGGTAACTTTTTGCACCAATCCTAAACTTGGTGCCACTATTCAACCCGCATAGAGCTAACATAGAAGATAGTACCACTGCACGGCATCTTTGCACCATTCTAGAATATAGTGCCAAAACATTGTTTAGCACCATTTCAAAAAATGGCGCCACTATTGCAAATAGCATCAACTTCGAAAATAGCACTAATCACCAACAAGGCATCAATCCTCAGGAGGGTGCCACTAACCAATATAGAGCTAATCTAGAATATAGCACTACCCCCAGCCCAATTTGGCACCAATGCGCCAAATTTCTACCCCGCACAAACATTGCACTAAAACAATGGATGGCACTAAAATGATAAGCATTTGGCACCAATCCGCCCTTTTTCTACCCTAGCAGATAGCGCCAATCCAAAGGATTGTGCTAATCCGCTACCGATTTTGTGCGGCACGACCTTACGATAGTGCTAAAACCCCAAAATCCCAATTCCTGAAAGCAAAAATGCAATAACATCAAAAAATGACAAAGCCAGGGTTAAGGCCTACTAGGGATCCTGCCTCTGGTGCCCGATCATATGCTTGGAAGTGCTTAGAAATGTGTGTGTATCGTGGGAACACGGGATTTCGGTCCGCCATCTTCTCTTCACTCCTTCTCAATGACTCAATGTGTGCAAATGTGGCACTCTTAGGGCCCACTATTCTAAATATAGTGGGCCATGTCATCCCTCCACATAGTTTTTCTCCCCTAGGGTGCATATCACAATCAATTTTTTTACCTGTTCTTCTTATCAGCCTGTTTTCCTATCCACTATTTGAATTTCACTTCTATTGCGTCCTTTCGAGAGATAGTCTATTTTTTTTTTAATTTTTCATTGATCTCTCGAGGGGACATCCCTCACTCATTCCATTCTTTCCTTGCAGCTGGGGCATATTTTTCTTTGACCTGATGCCACTTCCTTGCTAGGTCCTGAGACCACATCAAAGAGGGGCAAATGTAGACACCTAAAAATGTTTTCATCATCAAATCGACTCCTGACCTCCCTAAACATACCTATTTCCTTCCTAAACAATTAATTAAATTTTTATTTAATTAATTATCCCTTCATCACCTAATTTTTTATCATTCTATCTCCAACAATTGGATTAATTTCATTAATTCAATAGTTCAACCTTAGCCAATTAATTAAATAAATATGCAATATTTATTTGGTTAATTTCCCCTTTCTCACCAAACCCAACTAATTAGTTAAATTAGGTTTAACTAATTAATTCAGCCTATTAATTAACCTATCCCTATCCCAGGTAATTAAATAGTCATTATTTAATTACCTACCCTAGCCTATATAATCCTAGCCTTAGGATTGATTAAATAAATCCTTATTTAATCAATCTTAACTTCTCACTAATCCATCTACTAATTTATTCCAACTAGATTAATTAGGTTAACCACCTTGATAAATTTGGTCAAACCATCATTAACACTTCTCCCCACATCCCATGAATAAAAAATTGATTTCCATGCCACATAAATCAATTTTTAATACACATTTGTCATAATCCTCATTAAATACCTCTTACACCCCTTACACATGTCATACCTCATTAATATCCACTCTTTCCCAAATGAATTTTAAATTCATTTTACCCTTCCCATGTGAATTTTTAATTCACAAATAATCCACTACACTCCACCTCATTTATGAACCCCTCTTCCCAAGATGAATTAAAAATTCATCTTTATTCCTAGCCCTCCATTTTCCAAGATGAAATCTAGGCCCTCCACATCATCTTCATCCTCCACCATTGATCTCTTAAATCAATTTCAACCATTGGATCAAAATCTCTCCAAAATGCCTATAAATACAACATCCTCCAAGCCATTTCATCATCTAATTTCTAAGCAAAGTTATCATGCCCAAATTTCTCTTAAACTAGTGAGTTGCATTTAGATTGAGCATTTCACATTTGGATCTATTTATCTAGGGTATATCTAAGAGCTCTTGGGTGCATGCTTCTACCACCCTATTTGGATTGGTGAATCTTAGTGAGGTATAAGGCTTGTTTATGCTTTTATTTTGTGTTTTTCATCTCATCTAGTTTTCACTAATCACAATAAGATTGCATAATAAGGCTTAAATATGAGTTAAATTAATTAATATTAATGTTTATAACCTATGTACTCTATTTAATATTTAGAAGGCATATGTTTTTTTGAGCAATATTTATTGAGGATATTGACTCCTTTACATACTATTACTCATAGTAATGATGGGGAAAATTAAAAACCTATAATATATAAATTTGAAGTGTGCTTAACCTATAAGGATACAATGCTAGTTTATTTAACCTAAATTTATTTAATACAAAATATTAAAACCCTTACAGGTGTAAAAACTAGATAGCCAACTAATGTATTTATTATAACCTTGGATTCATCACCCACACCATGTTTTCAAATGTTGCCCCATAGGAATGTTATTTAAGATATCTATACTAGTTTAGTTAACCTAGATTTATTAAATACAAAATATTAAAACCCTTACAGGTGTAAAAACTAGCTAGCTAACTCGTGATGATTATAACCATAGATTCATCACCCACACTATGTTTTCAAAGGTTGCCCCATAGGAATGTGGTACCTAGAAGTTATATGTTCCCAATGCTTATAATTTATTGGACCAATAAGATTTTGTTCTACAAATCAATCTCTCACCATCTTTTAGATAGATGTATTTAAGATATCTATGCTAATGTAATTAACCTAAATTTATTTAATATAAAATATTAAAACCCTTACAGGTGTAAAAATTGCCTAGCAAACTAATGAGATGATTATAACCTAGGATTCATCACCCACACTATGTTTTCAATGATTACCCCATAAGAACATGGCTCATAGAATTTAAATGTTCCCAATATTTATAACTTTTTGGGCCAATAGAATTTCATTCTATAAGTCTCTTCTCAGCGTCAGCTCTCCTATAAAACTATGTCAATTATATACTGTCATATGTTGTTTCTACTTTTTCCTATAAGGATGGTGACTTTTTGGATCTAGTAGATTAGAATTGTGACAAAGGCTACTTGTTAGGAGGAATAAAATTGTTTCCCATAAAGCGTTGGTGCATTATATTTAATGTTTATGTGTGGGACTAAACTTTATAATAAATGATTAGTGTGTTGAACTCTAAAATAGGTAGAGTTGGTGTATTGGAATTAATGTTTACGTGTGGGACCAAGTTTTATAATAAATAATTAGAGCATTGACTCTAAAATACATATTGTTTAAACTCTTCCAAATAAAATTTTATCACAAGAATTACTTACTTGAAGAGTTATATAAACACTACTGTTCTATATGCCCTTCAATCTAACAATCTCCTTTCCATTCAATAGCTTCTTTTAGTACAGTGAAAAGGGATCCAAAAAGTTATATAGGTCTCCAATGGTAGAGATATCGGATTTGGCTAACCCAAACAAATCGATGGGTTCATGTCATGTCTTTGTACCTCTTTCTGTTCTAATTCTCTATTCTTATATAAAAAATAATAATTCTTTGAAAAATTAAGATATTATTATAATAGTCTATTCAAAACAATGCTTAGCTAATTCAATATTAATTGGTGATTTTTCTTTTCACAGCCAAGATAATCAAGTTAACAATAATAAGGTAGGTATATGATTGTCCTCTTTTCTATATTTTTTATGTATCTATTATATCTTTTGTTCTAGCCACAATATTTTTAATAGATTGTTTCTCTTCTTTGTTTTTCAAATGTAATAAAAGTGTGAGATCTGTCATTCTCTAAATAGCTATGATTTTGTATTACATAAGTGTATTTTTTTTCTTAACCCTGTATATTAGGTTACTATTGAGACTTAGCTAGAAAGTTAAAAGAAATAATTGGATATAAGTGATATTTGTGCAGTTGAAAATGGAGGAGTGGAGAATGTCAATCAGCCTCCTCACTATCAGATAAGGAAGATTCCAGACATGTCAAGATCTGTTAGGGATCATCTCATAATGACATGAAAATAGAAGACAAAATGTGTTGACAATGTTGAAAATTAAGATTTATATTTCATAATAAAGTCACCTTGGTGACTTTCTGTTAATAATTAAAATATTTAATTAGTTTTATGTTAGTTATTGATTCCAATAATTTTCTATAAAGATGTTCTAAATGTTGGAGAAATGACCGTAGATAAAAAAATGCAACAATGCAAATAATAAAACAATCACACTAATGATAAGAAAGACACAAGTTTTTAATGTGGCTCACCTTATAGGCTATGTCCACAAAGAAGTAGGGGAATATCTTTATTAGTCTCTATTTTTCATTCATACATTATGCCACCGCTCATTCAGTCTTTAGCAGAAGTTTTATGAATTACATAGTTTTTAATGAGTTCACCAAAAGAGAGAATGCAAAAATACAAGGAAACCAACAAGAGAGATTGAAAGGTCAAAGGAATAGAGAGAACAAGATGTTTGTTGGGATTCATATACCCAACAATCTCCCACTTGAAGTCCAATGACCGCTACATTATATCAAACGTTTCCCTACTTCGATATTATTGTCACATCTTGACAATGCCAAGAGAAGCTCTACAAAACTCGAACTTCTCCCTTAGTACTACCTTCATCAATGCATCAACCGAATTCAATTTCCCGATAGTCTTATCATCTCTAATAGTGTTCCTCATGTTGTGTACATAATTTTTGAGTGATTTTTTGGCCTCCATTTTTTTCTTCAATTCTTCATCCTCAGCTATAGCAGTATTCAGATTAAGCTTTTCATCAATAGTTTTATTGCAAGTAGACAAAGACTCTTATTCATCATTAGAACCAGAACTAGAAATGACATGTTTGGACATTATATTAGCACTTAGATCCTTTTTTTCGGGCATCTTCTCATCAAATAAATCTTCTTTCTTGGCAGGTTCAAAAACATCTTCCCCACCTGAAGGGACTGCCTTCATCTATGCACTTATCTATTTTTCTTTGAGATTATACAATCAAAAGTATTCATCTTCCTGGGAAATCCTACCAGGAGGCCACTCTCTCTTTATTTTATCTTGCCATCTATTATTGCGGCACATGGGATTTTCCATGTCTCTTTGTGGAAACATTGACCTAGATCGGCCATATGCAAACATCCTTCCATCTAGAGAAACTGAATCCCCACCATGAGGATCACTTAACCCAGGATGCCATCTACTAGATTCTTATTTACTTGCCATGACAACATTAGAGATAGAATTTGATTGCTCAGAAAATTTATCACCTGCAAACTTCTCAATCATTGAATCATTATTCCCCTAGGATTAGCTTTGGTAAAACCATAATTTGCTCCCAAAATTTAGTTTCATGCTCATAGAATTCAAAAACTACTTAAGTTATATCACCATCTATGAGTAAGCTACACATTTTCTCTTTGACAACCCAATCTAGTAAGCATGACCTCATCTCTATCTGAATGAAGGAGAAGTTACCTCTAAAAGTCTTTGATATGGAGTACATGGATGTTTTTTTTTAGTGCATGGATGTTGAATCATAATCGGTCCCAAATCCAAATGCATGCATAGGGATCCATATATAACATTGTTGTGAGAGTTTCCTTATTGAACTTGGCAACATGGACTAAAAATCCAAGACTTTTCTAGGATTGTATGTGTCATGCCCATGAGAAAGTAGAATGATAAGTTACACACAAGGTTTTTCTCACGCCGATCTTCAAGCACTTTAGGCCCTTTTTCAATCCTTCAACAATGTTGGTTCCACCTATGGACACTAGACCATTCACTGCTTGCAAGGCAAGCTGTAGACCTCCCTCAGACATGTGCTATAGAGGAAAAAAGAACCTAGAAATTGATGAGAAGACAATTACTGAAAGGTGGTCCATGGGACCAAGATTATGAATCACAAAACCCATAGCATGCTTTAGAAGTGCAAGTTTTGTGCCTATCGTGCTCCCACTCACATCAAGAACAGTTATAAGATCAATTGAGGCATGATCTCTGGGTGTGTCAAAATTCTAAGATGGATTTACAATATTCTAATTTCTTTCATTTTTCTCATTATGCAGTTGTTTTGTAGTAGATGATGGAGTCTTCAGATGTACAAGCATAGTAAACTTCTCACAAGCTTATGATCTTGGGATTACAGTAAATTTAGGGAATGTTACTAATGGCACAAATTTTTTATCATCTTGTCTTCCTTCAATCCCTCTTCTTTGTTCTTGGGTTGTGATTCCTCTTGAATCTATAAACTCTAAACTTCCCACTGCCATGCCAATGTTTCCATTGGTTTCATTCCTATCTTCTTCCTCTGACCTGCTACCTCCACTTGTTCAAAGCTCTAAACACTCATCATTGAAAACATTAAGATGCAAATGCTACGTTTGATTTTGAGGAGAGAGTGATGAATGTTCAACATGCTGCGAAGACTTCTCTACATGCTCATGGATTTTAAAGTAGGCAAAGAAGAATGAAAAACCTGCGTATGAGAAACATTAGGCTCTATTTCAAAATGACACTATATTTTAACATTACCCTATATCTCAACATTACTCTTTATTAGAGTTAGCATAATAATATTTCTTGTATTTCCTTTAGAGCTATTATCAACTACAGTGTTTGCTTGAACTTGACCGCTGAATATTGAGTAGTGAATATTGCCAGTTTTCTTAAAGCTTGAAATCTGTGGCTCAATTTAGGAGGAGCAAACTGTGTGAAAAGGGGTCTGTGAACTCATACTGGAGCTTGAAAAAGTTTTTTTTATTAAGATTTGATTTTTTCTTAGTGAAAAGATTATCTACTTCGAACAAGTTGCTTAGCGACTGGATCCCACAAAGTAAGACCATATTGTTCTTCACCATAGCCAACAAATATGCATTGCCTTGACTTAGAATCTCCAACTTCATTCCCTTTTCCTTGGGGACATGAGCGAATGCTTCACAACCCAAAACTCATAGATGAGAATAAGAAAATCATTTGCCCAACCATTTGTCTTCTAAATTATCAAAATCCAATATGGATGAGGGGCTTCTGTTAATTAAATATACTGTTGTATTAACTGTCTCTACCAAAAATTCCTTGCTTGGGCCTACATTAGAGAGGATACATGAGCGCTCTCTAAAATTGTTCTATTCATCCTCTCGGCTGTACCATTTTCTTGAGGAGTGAAAGGAACTATTTTGATCCGTCTAATGCTATTATCTACAAAAGCTATCAAATTCCAAGGAACAAAACTCTCTACCATTATCAGTTTGTAAATATCTAATTTTATGTCCAGTTTGATTTTTGACCATGGCTTTGAAAATTTTGAATTTAGTAAAAACTTCTAATTTTCTATTCATCATATAGACCCACACTTTACAAGTGCATTCATCAATAAAAGAGAAAAATTAATTAGTTTGTCCAAAAGATGTTCCGTTTGTAGGTCCAAACATATTTGAGTGCACAAGCTCCAAAGGTGTTGATTTCTTGTCATGATCAGTTGTCAAGAATCTGGTCTGTGTTTGTTTGCCATAGAGGCAATGCTCACACATTTCCAAGTCAACGGATTTCAAACCCAAAAGTTTATCCCTCCTTATCGTAAATTCAAGTCCTCTTTTGCTAATGTGTCTGAGCCTTTTATGCTAAAGCTCCGATTTCCTGTCCACAACCGCCATTGCAACTCCCACTTCAGCCTTATTCTCTAGCACATATAGACTATGTAATTTGTTTCCTTATGCAATCACCAGGGCTCCCTTGGTTACCTTCCATGAATCTAAGGAGAAATTTATGTTACACCCTTGAGCATACAGCTGGCTTACAGATATCATATTTCTTTTCAGCATCAGAACATATCTTACATCCTTCAAAATCTATTTGTTTCCATTTTTTAGTTCCAACACTACATCACCTTTGCCTATAATTTCATATGCTTTGTTATCACAAAGAAAAACTCTTCCAAACTAACCTTCTTGATAGTTTGTGAAAACCTAATAGCATGGAGTAGCATGGAAAGAGGCACTGGAATCCAACACCCACAAATCCGTAGTAGTGTCACTTGCTATTAAAACTAGAATGCCTTTATCTTTGTCATATGTAGTGTTGGTTTCGCTGTCTTTTACCCTTTCTTGTGCATTTTTGTACTGCCAACAATTTTTTTGTGTGACTTACTTTGCCACAAAACCAACAATCACCATTTCTACCCTTGGACTTCGATCTTCTTGAAAATTTAGACCTTCTTTTGTTGTTATTTATGCCTTTATATTGACTCCTTCCCCTCTTGACAATAGTCAAGGCATCTCTGGTTATTTTTTTTTGACCTCTTCTCATATCTTCATTGAGAAGTGTCGTAGCAATATCATCATATCTCAACATTGGTTCCTTTTTGTTGTGATCGGATCCTCTTCTTTTGGATATCGAATTGCTGATTGTCATTATCACACTATCCCAACTATTGGGAAGAGAGCATAAAAGCAACATGGCACTCATTTCTTCTTCAAAGTCAACATCCACAGAGGATAAAAGAAGATTGAATTCATTTAAATTGTTTGAGATGCTATTACCTTCTTTCATCTTCAAATTTACCAATTTCTTCAACAAGAAAACTTGATTTGTTGCTGAGACTCTTTCATATATATCACACAACTTATCCCATATTTGTTTTGCTGTTGTTTCCATGGAAACATTAAAAATAACATTGTTGGACAACGAAAGAATGATAGTTGCAGCTACCATTTGGCCCAAAATATCTGAGTCATCATCCGACATCTTCTCTAGCTTCTTAGTCTTCCCTTACAGTGCAATAGTGAGATCCTTCTGAATCAACAAAGCACAAATTTGAAGCTTCCACAAACTGAAGTTCTATCCTGGAAACTTCTCAATTTTCCATTTATCTACTTCCTCCATTATTCTGGAAATTCTTCATCGATTTCCAAAACAACTTCACAACTGAGCTTCTTTATCAAGCTTCTTCACCAAGCTCTGATACCAATTGTTGCAGAAATGACCGTAGATAAAAAACACAAGAATGCATATAATAAAACAATCACATGAAGAATGTGAAAATACAAGGACTCCAACGAGAGAGATTGAAAGGTCAAAGGAATAGAAAGGACAAGATGTTTGTTGGGCTTCAGATACCCAACACTAAAAGTTATATAAAAATACAATGCTTTATGAATATTTGCATAGTACTTTTTAATCCTCAGAAATATTTTAATATTATTATTGTTCAGTGTCAATGGTACTACTATTATTTAGATCTATAAGTTTCCTCTTTTCTATTTTTAACAGACAATAACCTTAGTGAACACCAATGTTGGTAGTTTTTTTTCTTTCCTTTTTAGTGGTAATCTATATTGACTTCAAAACCAAAAGTAGCAAAGGAGATAGCGCAAGAAGAAAAACATGGTAAAATAGGAAAACAACAAGAATAAAATTAGGTGGAGCTACTAGGAAAAACTCTTGGATAAATTTAAGACCTAATTTTGTATGTTGGACAAGGATTTGGTACTTCAAAATATTTTCAAAGATGAGATTTGATTTGATACACTCACCTATACTCCTCATTATTAGGATGGTTATCTTTTTCGTTGACAGAAATTTATCACACTCACGTATACTCCCATCTCCATATGAAACACAAATTCTCCCACAAATAGGAAGGAGGTTATTATATATAGTAAGAAACAAAATCGACCCCATTGTCCTACTAAGAATCACAGAGACCAAAAATGCACATAGGGTGACTGCATAATGAATTTTTTGACAGTTATCATATCAAGCCTTGGTATCAATAATCAACAAACTTCAAGCCTTATATTCCATCAACTCTTTATGTATGTAGAGCCAGTAAAAGAGGAGAAGCTAATTTTATATAATGCACTGAATAGACTTTTGCAGATCAAAACCATTGTTTGCAACAATTGAACCTAAAAGAGAAGATATATACTATATATATTTGTAATGAAATGAATCTGTGCAATTAAATAAATAAATGTATATTGTATCATATAATGTACTAAATTCCATGCATACTATGTAAATTTGTAATGGTTAAGTTTCTATATCCATGCTATTTCCTACTTAGTTTTGTGTCTATTTTGAGGAAATGTGTTGATAAATGTACATATCAACAAACTGTAAATAAGTTGGACTTATTATTCTAGCCTTTCGTATATCCATATATATGCATATTTCCATATATAGCCTTTATCTTAGTCTCATATACACATACTTTTATACATTTACCGTAGCCTCCTATTTATCACACTCACCTATACTCCTATCTCCATATAGCTTTTAGCTAATTGGTTCCAACTATTTTCCCACTTGAGATTATTTTGGGATCATGAAGTCGACTCTGCAATAAAAGGCTTAACCCTTTCCTTTTTAGAATTCAAAAGTCAAATTTGGTTAAATGATACCCTTTATTTGTCTAACTTGAGCCAAAGGCATACATGTTTGATCCAATTTGATGCTATGTTCTAGTATTAAAAAATATTCAATGTATTCATTCTAATCATCAAAGAATCATTCAAAATCCTCTCATTTGAGAGCATTACAAGACCAATCAATAATCTTGCTAGACCTTCCATCTTTATAAATAATTTTGAGGGTTGACCTAAGAGAACTTATCTTCTTATGATGTAATGATACTCCTTCTAAGGAAATTTTTAAATTCCACCAACCCTTAGATAACAAAAAACAATAGAGCAAGTGTAGACTTACAAGCAAAAAAATATAGGTTTACATTACGCAAGGTTGAGTCTAGACTAGGAGGAGGAATCCTTGACCATAAACATGACCCAAACCTACAAACTGGACATTTGATAGAGCATAGAGCCAACACTTAATATGAGACATTCTTCTAATAGAGAGATTGCATTTCCATAACTAAAATGGAGCATATTCTATAATCTTCTTAAAGGTCATTCATTCCTTAGTTACTGAGAAAAGTATACCATTCTATTACATTTAATTTTGCTAAAATGGATATTGCAAATTATTAGATTACCAGCCCTTACTATCATTAATTAATCTAGGTTAGCCATTCTTATGTGTATGCATGTTATTGGATTACCCTAGACAAAGCATGGGGAAATTTTATTTTCCTTTACATTTTTGGTGAACCCATTTGATCCTATAGTACCTAATCTTCTATCTAGTATTTTTCATTGCATTAGGGTTTTTAGATCTACAATTTTCAAAGTTTACATCTTATTTTTATTTTTGGTATACCTTTTACATACTAGTAGCAATATTTTTTTAAGGTTCTAGTGCTTATTTTAATATACTTGTTATTTATTTCTTGCACTACCTACCCTCATAGTTGCTCTAGCATTTTTATTTTTCACTTGTGTTTATATCTTGACTTGCCTATTTTCTTGTTTTGATCTTGCTTTATTGTTGCCATATTATTGTTTATACCAAGGAGTGTGTGTTTAGACACTAATATGGCTACCCATCCCAAGTACAAGAATATCATCGATGGTGATGCACGTGTTTGTATCAAGAGGATTATGACCATGGTGCACATGTTTCTATATAAGATATTCCTCTTATAAAACAAGTTTTGATATATGAATTACATTAAGATAAATCCCATTACCAATTAGCAAGTATCTTCTATAAAATATTAGTGGCATATCCTCATAGCATGGGAATTTTATGAGACATTTGATCGCTAATATGTTTTTAATTATTTAACCTCAACCCATCTTCCTCTTCCAATCCAAACCCTACTACCTTAATAGCTACTACCAAATAAAAATATATATATATAAATACAATAGGAATATTAAACAACGGTACTTCAAACCTAATTAAGCATATTATAAAACATATAATATAAATAAAATAATGGAGAAGAAAACATAAATATACAAACCATATGAATAGAAAATTTACACAGGGAAAGCCTTTTAGGAAAAAACTCAACCACCAAAGAGATATTGAGATTACATTAATCTAAAAAATAAGAATTCTCTAATAAAATCTACTCAATCTTTTAGTCTAACAATAATTTGCGTACTTAGTAGTACTTCACTTGCATAAGACTATTCAACACATATCTCATGCACTCAATGTATAGAGTAAGGGAAATAGGAAACCACAAAATTGTTTTTATTAAGTAATGACCACCAAAATCATAGTCCACAAGAGAAAAATCATGGAATATGTACCAAAGATAGAAGTCAAGTAATAATATCATGTTTGACCCCATAACACTTGGTAGGTACCACTCCCAAGGCTAGCACTTGATGATGAAGATGCCAACAACCATGGGTCCCGCCAATTATGAAAACATGCTCAACCTAATGTAGCTCTTGTTGTTACATTTTTATCACAACCTCCTTATTCAATGCCCTTACAATAATATCTAAAGTCCACCTCTTACCCTTTCTACTTTTCTTAGGTATTGTACTACAAAACTTTGGAGCTCATAAAAATATTATCAATTATAAAAGGAAAGTCATAAAGTAAGATTTGTATCATTTTTAAAGGATACTCATAAGATAGGGTTAATAAAAAAATATGTGATTCATATGTGGGTCAACCCACAATACTCAGTCCCAAACTTGGGATGATGGCAGATGGAAAAAAATTTCTTGTTACCTTCGTTCGAAGATTTTGTAGAAATAACCTTCGAACAAAGGTCTACCTTCATTCAAAGGAAATATTTGAATGAAGGTATTATTTTATTGATTGCAAAACAATAAAATAATACCTTTGTTTAAAGATTTCCTTTGAACAAAGGTAACATTTTATTGTCTTTTTAAAAAGAATATATCAAGCAAAAAAACCATTTTTTCTTGTCATTTCTACTCGACAGGCCACTTTCAACGATAGTGAACTCCAAAGGTATTGTAACTATTTACCTCCACAGCAAATAGGATGACTCTGCGCACTTGGAAGCTCCACTAGATTTCCATGTGGCTTTATTCAAAGGTGTCAATGTTAGCAAGGTTGCATTCTACCATTTTTAACAAGGTATTTTTCTTCTACCCCTGTGAAAAATCTATTTTCTAACTTCAATGTTTTTTTGTCAAAATTGTAATATGGCATTAGTGTCTTTTATGAAAATTTTGAAACCCTATTATGTGAATTTACAAACCCTAATATGAGAATTTGAAACCCTATTAAGTGAATTTATAAACCCTAATATGATGATTTGAAACACTATTATGTGAAAATAAAAACACTAATACAAGAATTTGAAACCCTAAAAACATCATTTTGAAACCATGTTATGTGAATTTTGAAACCCTAATACATTATTTTGAAACCCTATAAAATGTAAACTAAAACCCTAAACATCTATTTTGGAACCCTACAACATTTATTTGTGATGAGAGGGTCAATCCTAGAATGCACAATAACACAGATTGCACAAAAAAATAGGAATGATCTTTTATTGATTTGGACAACACATTACATTACAGAAACTGGAATCAAATAAGAGGATGAATCCTCAACATGATAGAACACATTACAACTTCCTTTCTCTAGATTATGGAACCTTCTAACTTCTGTCACTTCAAATCTACTAGGGTTTCTATTTTCCCTCATTTTCCTAACTCTCCACTTTCCCCCTTTTCTCTATTGCCCAAAGAATTACCAAAAATGGTAATAAATAGCCATTTTTGGCACCTTCCAGCCAAAATTTCAAAATCTATAACTCCCTCCAAAATAGGTCAACTTTTCAGAGCCATAACTTTTGATAGAGGTGTCTGATTGACAATTATTTTGCTATGTTGGAAATCTCACAAATAGCTCTACACGCTATGCATCTGATCTACGAATCCCACCCATTTTTAGGGTTGTACAAGGCCTCTAGGTTCCTAATATTTGAGTTTGAAACTATTTTAGGGGTTTTTAAAGAAATAAAAAATTTAATATCTTTCAGCCTGGCACAAGTGATCTTTGGCCAATTCCTTCACCAAAGGTTATATTTTTTAATTTTGAAGCTTTGAGTAAATTCATACTTCTATACGTGCTCAAATGAAAACTTTCTAAAAATAGCAGTTGTTTATTTTAGTTTGTTAGAAAAAACTGAAGGTTCTACATTATTATTCAAGTAATTGTGTATCCAAAATACAAAATTTGAAAAGAACAGAAAATAAAATTGTAAGTTTTTTGGTTGTAAGATTGCCTTTACACCACTGGATGCTCCTACATCAAACACCCAAGGTAATTTGAGAACTAACCTTGTCACATCTCGAGTATTTGAGGAAAACCCAAATGATCAACCTCTACTTTAGACAACAAATAAGAATCTTTGATAGACCTTCCTTTCCACTTCACTAGATATTCTTCATATTGCCTGTTCTGAGAACTTCTTTCCACACGACAATCCAAGATCTCTTCTATCTCCTCCTTTGAAGTAGATTCTAGGATACTCCACTATTCTTTTGTTGCTCCATCCTCTGTGGCACCTTCATGATACTATGTTAAATCAATAATGTTGAACAAATGTGAAATGTTGATTCCACTTAGCAGTTCTGCCTCATATGCATTTCCTGAATCATGCTTCTTCAGGATCCTGCATGGCCCAAATTTCTTCATCTTAACCTTATTATATGTCCCCATTGGGAACCTTTCTTTCTTTAGGTGAACCATGAATTCATCATCAATGTTGAATTCCTTAAACTTTCATTTCTAATCTGCCTCAGCCTTGTATTGAGAATTCATTTTATGAATATGTTGTTGTACCTCTTCATGGAAGCTCTTTAGGTGCTCTTCAAAGTCTTCAGTCTTGACACTACTCTTCTCTCCTCTATCTATCTTCCTTAGCTCAAAATCATTTCTTGGACTATTCCCATATACAATCTGGAATGGGGATTTACCAGTACTCCTATTGATGGAATTGTTATATACAAGCTCCACCTGTGGTAGTATCAAATTCTATCCCTTGGGCTTATCTCCTACTAATCATCTTAGCAAGTTGCCCAAACTTTGATTCACTACCTTTGCTTGTCTATCAATTTGTGGATGATGTGTAGAAATAAACTTCAACTCAGTCTTGTACTTCCTCCATAAGGTCATCTAGAAATACCAAACAAATGTGGTATCTCTATCTAAAACTATACTCCTTTGAAAAACAACTTTGCAATTTGAACAACATCAATAGTTTTCTAACATGGAATGAAATGTGCCATCTTTGAAAACCTATCAACCACCACAAATATTGAATCATGCCATCTCTGTGTCCTCGGTATACCAAGAACAAAGTTCCTATTGATATCCTCCCATGGCTCGTCTAGTATAGGTAATAGCTGATATAGCCCAGTATTCTAACTCACTCCTTTGGCCATCTAGCATACTCTACAACTTTGCACAATTTTTTGCACATCTAGGTGCAACTGTGGCCAGTATAAATTACCACTAACAATAGCAATGGTCTTATCTCAACCAAAGTGTGTTGCCAACCCTCCACAATGCTTCTCCTTAACCAGGTTCTCTCTCATGAGGCTCCTCAAAATGCATAACTAGTTTTCTCTAAACAACATACCATCTTAGATTATCTAATACAACCATCTCATCTTATACAAGGTAATAGGTTCCAAACAAGCTTTCCAGGCCTCTGCAAAGTTTGGATCTTTAGTGTACAAATCCTTGAGTTTAGTGAACCTAACAACCTCTATCTTCATCTCTGTCAACAAACTATGCCTTCTTCTTAAGGCATCTACAAGTTAGTTGGACTTCCCACTCCTATGATTCAAAACAAAAGTATAACTCTGCAAAAACTCAACCCATTTTAAGTGCTTCTGATTTAACTTCCCTTGACTATTAAGATACTGCAAATCTTGATGATCAGTATATAAAACAAACTCTTTTGGCAAAAAGTAATGTCTCCATTTCTTCAAAGCCTAAACTATAGCATAAAACTCTTGATCATAAATAAAATACTTGTTCTCTGCATCATTAAGCTTCTCACAGAAATAGGCAATGGGCTTATCTTAGACTTTACTTAAAACAACTCTTATAGCACTACCAATAGCATCACAATCTACTTGAAATACCTTATTGAAATCTAGAAGCGCCAAAACAAGTTGCTCTATGACTTTTTTCTTCAATGTATCAAAACTTATGGCTGCTCTTGCAGTCCATTTAAACTCCTTTCTATGTCATCTCGTTGTCTTAGTTATGGGTGCACAAATGCTACTAAGATTCCTAATAAGTTTTCTATGAAAACTTGTCAAACCATGAAAAATCATACATCTGTAACACAAATTTGGGTAGGCCATTCAATCATAGCCCTCACCTTCTCTAGATCCATTTTATGATCCCTAAATGACATAACAATCTAAGGTACACCAACTCCTTATTCACAAAACTACATTTCTTCAGATTTATCAACAACTTTTTCTTCCCTCACCTTCTCAAAAACTTTTCAAACATGCATCAGGTGATCCTCCAAAGGCTTACTAAAAATCGAAATATCATCTAAATAAACAATGACAAATTTACCCAAAAATGCTTTTAGTACCTCGATCATGAGCCACATTAATATGCTCGGTGCATTGGTTAGCCCAAATGGCATGACTAACCATTTGTATAGGCTGTCCTTAGTCTTAAAGGTTGTCTTCCAGTCATATCCTTCTCTAATTGGGATTTGGTGATATCCACTCTTTAGATCAATCTTTGTAAAGTACTGAGCTCAACTCAGGTAATCCATTCTGTTATCCATTTTGGTTAATAGAAATCTATACTTGATCATAATCTTGTTGGTGTCTTGAGAATCTATACACATTTTCCACTCTCCATCTTTCTTTGGTGCGAGTACTATAGGTACCACACATGGATTTAGGCTTTCCCTTATGAGTCCTTTCCTTAATAGCTTGTGAACTTGTTTGTTTAGCTCTTGATTCTCTATAGGAGTTATTAAATGGACTGCCTTATTTTGCAAACTAGCTCCTAGTATCAAATCTATTTGGTGACTTAAATCTTCCTCACTGGTGGTAAACCTTAAGGTACATTATCATAGAAAATGTCCTGAAACTCTTCCAATAGATCTGAGACTTTTGCTAGTACATCTTCAAATTTCTCCTAAATGATCTTAGGAATTAATGCAAAGAAATGATGCTCATGCTTTATGTCATCCAAAACTTTCCTACCATCTACCAAGAAAATTCTAGTAGTACTACATACCTTTTCTTCCACCTCCTTCAAGGGATTCAACTTATGACAAACTCCATCCTTTGTTAAGGAATAGGTGTTTGCATGGCCATCATGGATAGTTCACCTATTGCTCTTCCATGACCTTCCCAATAGCATATGACATGCATCCATATGTATGATATCACACAGAACCTCATCATGGTAGTCTCCAATCTTGAACTTGACTAAACACTGCTCATTGACCAAAGCTCTATGGTCCTTATGCAACCATGCAATCTGATATGGATGTGGATGCCTTCTCCTTGTCAACTTCAACTTGTTAACCATCTCCTCTAAGATAAGATTATCAATGCTTCCACTGTCAATAATAAAATCACAAAACTTACCTTCACATTTGCACCTTGTACAGAATAAAATCTTCCTTTGATATGGTGCTTTCTCCCCTTTCAACATCTTCAGAATGCTCAAACCATGCATCTTCATCTACAAGTGAAACTCATGTATTACATTTAGGTCTTCTATTTATCCTTCCTTGATGTTAGGGATAGTCATAGGCTCGATGTCCTTATTCTCCACAATAGAAATAGGTTCCTCTGAAACATCCTCTTTCTAGGTCCTTGCCCAGGTCTTCCTCTTCTTCTTCGTCTTTGGTCACCATTATTTTGGTCACCAGGATGATAGGCATTATATCTTTTATGATTTTTACTGGTGCTTAGTTCTTCACTTTTCTTTTGATCTACAATTTGGCCTCCATAGGATCTCCCACCAGTCCTTCTTCCATGACTTCTTCCTCTTTTATGCCTTTCAAATCTTTTATTCATCTTCTCTTCCACCTTCAGATAAAACTGGTATGCATCTTCTATGGTGGTTATTCTGAGCAGGCTCAGCTCCTCTTGAATACTTGTCCTCAACCCATTAATGTAATGGGCTACCTTCTCCTTTTTGGCCTCTGCATGGTCTACTCCAATAATAATCTTATAAAAGTCTTATGTATACTCCTTAAAATACTTGTTACCTTGCTTCAATCCTTGTAGCTTCTTCAATAAATCCAACTCATATTCCATAGGAATGAACTACTTTAGTTTCTCCTATGATCCCATGTGGTCATATTTCCTTTTCCTCTTCTATTTATCTCTAACTAGACCTCCTTCCACCAAATACTGGCATGGCCCTTCAACTTTATTTTTGCAAACTTTACCCATTCTGGATCCTCCACATCTTCATACTCGAAATATTCCTGCATATTATTTATCTAATCAATAAGCACTTGCAGATTCAGATCCATAGAATAGGTAGAAACTTCAATCCTAGTCCTCTTTCTAATCTTCGAAATGGCCCTCAACAACCTAACTTTCACAAAATCTCCTATATCATCTTGTTCTTCCTTAGATAGCTTTTCTTCTTCAACTTCATCTTCACTTTCTTCTCTTATTCTTTGCTCAAACCCTCATCACAGGTCCTTTTGCAATGCATCTATTTTCCATTGCAGGGCTCTGAAACCCTCTTCTATCAAAGCATTTCTTCCAACACCACCATGTTTCCTTCATGGGGGCATTTTTTTGAGGTCTATAGAAAATCCCCAACCTGAGTTTATTTCTGTAGAAAACCCACAACTTGAAGACCTAGTGCAAACTACCTCATAGTCGGCGATTTGTCTACACACTTAGGAACTACTACTCTGATACCTATCAGTGTAGGTTTTTATTTCCTAGTTGGATTGTTTATTTTCCCTGTATTCCTATTTTTTTCCTACACCTTTTATTAATGTTGCTTAGGTACATAAAGCATGTTTAATTAGGTGAGTGGGTTATGAGGTGTCACCTTCATACAAGTGAGCATCTATTGGCTATCTTGGGAAGATACTTTGCTATCTTTAGTCTGATAGATGGTTGCTTCCTATTGGTTGGTGTTGCCACCTCCACCCTCTCCCTTTTCTATATAAACATGCTACCTAGCTTGTATTTTGCATCTTTTGCTTTTGTATCTTCATAATGCTATTTTGCTTCTAGTATTTGCATTACTCTCATGGAGACTAACTCTATATTGTTACTTTGATCTTATATTATTTTATTTCATAGTTTAATATCTATTCATTTGCACTAGCTTTCTTGGTTATTAATCTTTTCAAATTCTAACATGGTATTAGAGCTTTTCTATTGCCAGAATAGTTTTAAGTTTTCATATTTGACAGATTATTGGGGGCTAATAAGCTTTGTTGCAAGTTTTTCCAAAAAGACAGTATGGTCTTCCCTTGCATCTTCAATTGATATGGAGAATTGAAAAAGTTTGACGGAAACTTTTTAACCTTTAGGTTTTGCATATGTGTTTTGTGAGATCTAGGTGATTGTAGCATTTCAAGTTTTACTGGCGGTATTTCTAGATGTTCCAACACGTCCATGAGGCTCGAGAAAGTCAATATTGGCTTTAGTTTCACCAAATTTAGAGATTGTTTGACATAGTAGCAAAACTGGGGTTTTAGGCTTAGATCTGGAAGGCAACTTTTTCAATTCAAGGGTTTTTAGGCTAAAGGACTATTGGATTGCATCCAAGAGACCTCCTAGACAAATTTTTATATAGTATAGTGCTAGGTTTGGTGCCAAGAGTATGAAAAGGTATTTTTTTTTTGCCATAATGTCTTTTTGGCCCCCTAGCACGCTGTTCAAGGGGAAGATCTATAAAAATTTTGGCAAATTTTGTATAGCTTTTTTTTTTCCTAAAAAAAATTTCATTAGCAAGTTTTGTTTAAAAAAGAAATAAATAAAAAATATATATTAAACAAAATTTTCAAAAAAAAAATATAGAGAGAGAGAGGGTTTTGGCCTTTTGAAGGTCTTGGCCCCCCTCTTTGCAGGCTGTAGGCCGTGCCTAGCAGCACATAGACCCTACCTAGTAGGCCGTGGACCCTACCAAGTAGGTCTCCTGACATAGCAAGTCACGGGTTGGGGTATCGCCCTCGACCCCCCACCACCCCCTCTATGCCTTAAACGACCTTTTAGGCTTATTCAACCTTCAATTTAGCCTTCAAGACCTATTAAATTTTTTTCCTTTGCACTATGTGTGGATTATTAGCCTTCGTGCCAACTTTGTACTCAACTTTGGTTGTTTTTGTTCTTTTAGTTACAACTATATTGGGTTGGAAAATCTCCAAATTTAGTAAAGATCTAAAATTTGGTAGACTTGCTAATGATAGGGACACCTATATTTATCTAGAGATTGACTAGTCACAACTAAATTGGTAGATCCCTAAATTTGGAGGTGTTTTTGGTGGTGACCAATTTTTTCCTCACAGACCCCCTTCTATTGGAGTTCACCATTTCAGAGATCAACTTTGCAAGCTTATAACTCGGGCTCCCAACCTCTAATTTTTTAGCTTTTTTTTTTTTGGCTATATTTCCACGCTCTTCATGGTGGTGCAAATGATTCTTGGTTCTAGTGTATGAATTTCTTATAAATTGTAGATTCTCATAGGTGATGTTGTATAGTTCCCATTTTTGGAACTTCAGAGACTCATAACTTTCTCATACATCCTCGGATCGAGATGATTCTTTTTTTGAAGGTGCATGATTTTTTGAGTAGATCATAGTGGTATTGTTAGTTTCACTTGGTTTAGTTCCAATATTGTACTTTTAGTATACACCTAATTTGTGAGGATTTTATAATGCATTGAGATCAAGACCACAGAGTATTTCCTACTAGTGGCAGTTGTAAACACACTAATTATAAAGTGCCAAATCATATTTTCTTGGGGGGGTTCTTTGATCGAGTGTAAAGGAGTGGTTGTCCTATGTGTGTTCTCTTCTTTTCTACATTTCTTCATCATGGATCAAACAATAGTACCCATGTTAACTCCCTACAACTACTTAGAGTGGAAATCATGCATGAAACTCTACTTAAAGAAAGCTAGATTACATAGGATAACAATGGGACTTGAAACAAAACCTGCTAAAGTTGAAGATAAGCCTAAGTGGTTTAACAAATATGATGAGGCCTATGGAACATTGTGTTTGTCTATTTCTCCTGGTTTTCTCATTCGCATTAAGTCTTTGAATTCACCAAATGAAATTTTGACAAAGCTAGAAACACTATTTGGCACATAAGATTAAATGAGGGGTTATATATTGGAAAATGAACTAATTAGTTTAAGTCCAGGCAACTTCAACACAATTTAGGTTTTTTTCACAAAATTGAATCACTAAGGCTATATTTACAACAATATGGAATTGAAAATAAAAATGAAGAACTGATTCTTAGTATTCTCTCTAAGCTAAGTTCAAAATATTCTATATTTGTTTCTACCTTCTTTGCTACTAAGGGTACACCTGGGACATAGTTCACTATGCCATCTTTGGATGACTTTGCTATCTCTCTCACATGCGAGCAGGATAAGTTAATCCAGATGGGCACTCTAAAATCCTCTAAGTCACATGCCCTAGCTGCCAACCAAGGCACAAAAGAATAGAAAGCAAAAAGTGGTAACAAAAAGGATAAGAAATAAAAGAATAGCAAGGAAAAGAAGGATCAGATACCAGTTGCTTCAAAAGAAACTAATGAGACCCAATCTTCTAAGGGTGACAAGCCTAATAAAGAGAAGGTCCAATATGGCTATTGTAAAAGACTTGGTCATGATGAACATAAGTGTTTGAAGAAATAAATTGATCACTTGACACACATTCTTGAGAAGAACAATTTTAGTGTTCCTGAGTCTATCAAACAAAATTTAAATAAGGGGTCTAATAAGGCAAAAGAAAATAACAAGGGGAAAGGATAGGGCAAGCCCCTTGTAGTATTTGCTTCACCATATTCCACTTGGGTTTTTGATTCCAGTGCTTTGTACCACATGGCTTCATCTAAGGATGAATTTGTATCTTTAAAGCCATGCACTATGCCTTCTATTTAGATGGGTGATGACACTCCTATTGAGGTGTGTGGGAGAGGGTCTATTCATGTGGGGGATTGTACATTCCATGATGTTCTTTGTGTGCCCTCATTATCAACAAATCTCCTCTCAATATATCAGATCACTCACATAGGTTCAAGCAAGAAGGTTGATTTTACTCTTGATTCAGTGTAGATTCATGAGTTTCACAGTGGTTCTATAGTTATAGTTGGGAGAGAAGATCATCAATCATGGATCAATCTATTTTCACACTTTGTTCCTAATCCTCCATCTATTTTTCTCACTCATTATAATGATGTAAGTTATGGCATGAGCAATTTGGGCATCCTAACTTCCACTACTTGTAGCAACTCAACCAGCAAAGCATGGTCATAGGGTTGCCTTCAGCTCAGTTTTTAGATGGTGTTTTCCAAGGTTTCATTCTTGGTAAACATCCTAAGGAAAATTTTGATAAAGTTAAGGCATGGAGAGCTTCACAGATACTAGAGTTAGTTCATAGTGATTTAGCTGGACCACTTCCTTGTCCATCCTTCAACAAAGCTATATATGTTCTAATGTTCATTGATGACTTTATCACTATACTTGGGAGTAGTTTCTCAAATAGAAGTCTAAGGTATTTGATCACTTTTAGGACTCCAATACTTTTGTACAGAAGCAATTTAGGAAATCCATCAAATTTTTGAACACTGACAATGATGATGAATATGTTAACCATCATTTTGAGAAGTTTTTCACTTTGAAGGGGATTGATTTGCAGTATTCAATTTTTTACAATCCTCGGTGTAATAGTATTGCAGAATGGAAGAATATGTCCTTGAAGGAAATGGTAAACTGCATGATTCACTCTAGATCCCCTACACCACAGTATTGGGCAGAGGCCATTAACTATGCTTGTTATATCTAGAATGATGTTCCTTACTGAGCATTGAAGGGAGTCCCTCCTTTTGAAGCTTGCAGTGGTCAGAAACCATCACTTAAGAACTTTCAAGTTTTTGGTTCTCTTGCATGAGACCACATTATTGTAGAGAAACATAAGGCCTTGGATCCATAAAGTAGGCCTTACATATTTGTAGGCTATCTTGATGGTGTGAAGGGTTAGCGATTGCTCCACTCTACTACACATGAGTTGTTTATTAAGAGGAGTGTTCAGCTTGAGGAGGGATCTTCAAGTTCCATTCCTATCACTTCTCCACCTCCTTCTACTTTAACATTAGAGTTACTTGGGCTACATGACATATTTTCTAATGAGTCAGATTCACTTGAGGATCTTCTTGATGATGAGGAGTCTTCTACCTCCACTTCTAATGTTGAGAGTGATTCAGAGGATTCACCTCCTTCCTCTCCTAGTCATCATTTAGAGGGTGATGATTCCCATCCACACTCTATGACTTCTAGTCCACTTTGGGCTAGACAGACCTTGTAGTTTGTAGGTGATTGGTTTGGGGATCCATCAGACACTAGGCAAACTCGTTCACAATTCTAGGATGCTCCACATGTCTTTATTGCTATTGCCTCTAATCCACAATCCTTTCGAGAGGATTTTGGTATTCCTAAGTGGGATATAGCTATGCAGGAGGAGTATAGTTCCTTGATAAGAAACCACACTTGGGTTCTTGTCCCTCTCCCTAAGGGAAGAAAACTTGTTTGATGTAAGTGCATCTATTAGACAAAATTTGTAGCAGATAGGTTGATTGATAAGCATAAGGCTCACCTGGTCACCAAAGGATTCTCCTAGGTTCATCAGATTGACTATTCTGAGACTTTTGTGCTAGTTGCCAGAATGAACTCCATCTGACTTATTCTTGCCATTGCTATAGCCAATCATTGGGAAGTACACTAGATGAATGTGAAGAGTTCTTTTCTTCATACTAACCTTCAAAAGGAGATCTACATGGAGCAGCCATAGGGGCTTGTTCAGGATTCTTCACTTGTGTGTCACCTTCAAAAGTTTGTCTATGGCCTCAAATAGGCTCCTTGGGCTTGGTATGCCAAGATGGACTCCTTCCTTCTAACATGTAGGTTCACTCGGTGCCATTTTATGTTTGCAATATGTGTTGTCATTAATGCCAACACTTAGACTGAGGTCAGCACTCAATTTGTGATGATGATATCCCAGTGCAGTAACATAGATGTAGTGAGATGCAGTGATGTTCCTAATGTACATGGTTGGATGTCATGCCCTGATCAGTGTCAATTCAAGTTGTTTTGACCATGCTTGTGGTCATCAAAGTTGATTTCATGATGAAATATTAAGATGGGAATTACAAGCACTATGATGAATGATGAAATATTAAGATGGAAATTAGAAGCACTAAGATGAATGATGATATATTAAGATAAGAATTAGAAGCTATACTGAGGATGAGAAAATGTTTTTGATGACATGTTGCATGTTGTATGATCCTTCCTATTGTCCCTAAGGATCTATGTGCTATTATATGAAGGTTTTGGCCTCTAAAAGTTGGTGAAGGTTTCTTTTGCAGGAAGCTTCCTGAAAGACTGTCTAGTAAAATGCTCTGCATTCCTTCGTATTTGAAGCTATGGTCATAAGGTTCAGAAGCTAAGTTAAGGATGTTGTAAAGGTGCTAAATCAAAAGTTTCAAATAATTTTATCCTCCACAGTGTAAGTTACAAGTGATTGAGTTCTAGTCTATGTTCTAGTAGTATAATGTGTTGGTGAAGAGAGTTTGGAATGCTCCGCATTCCACCACAAGTGGAGATTTGCCCATGTGATTTTGAGAATATGTTCAAAGCTATGTATGCATTCATCCATATGTGTTTTAGGTGTTTTGGAAGTCCACAAGATTAATTTTCAAATGACAATAATGATACAAATAGTTTTAGATGCCTAGTTGTTCTCAAAATATATGCCGAGGATGTGCACTAACTTGTTGCTGCTTGAAATGGTAAATTGGTTGATGGAAGATGGTCCTGATGATCTTGTGTTGTCTCCATATTCTCTACAAGGTGTTTTGTTTCTCTCTTCAGAACTGATTGAGGTCTGGAATGATGGTGTTGCCAGGTTATGCTCTTGCCTAGCTGACAAGGGAAGATTGATGACGTGCGCCAAAAAGCTGTTGTTGCATGAAGTTCAAGGAATGTTTGGAGATAGTGTATAGGTCATGCCAACTTATCTAGAAGAAGTGCAAGCAATTTTTAATCATTCATGAGTACCACCTAGTTCAAATGACCATTGTACTACATGCTTCATGTGTTCTTACTTAAGAGCAACCTAATTCAAATCTGTGAAGCATGTAGATGTTATTCCTTGAAGGATGATTCTATGAAGGATGTTTAAGACTGGAACAAGCATGTGTTGGGATCTACAAGCCATGTTTTTCTTTTTGCAGTAGCATGTATTTCATGATAGGGCTTGCCCTGTGCATGTTTTATGTCGTGTGATCATTGGCCAACTTATAAAATGTAATATTCTTGTTGTACTGGTTGACTTGTTATGTAATCCATGGAATGTCTTGTATATATTGTAAACCTAGTTGGTCTAGGTGAAGTATGATTGTGAAAATGAGAATATGAATGTGCAAAGAGCAGAATATGAACATGTTATACATTATGGTGTGCGAGTGAAGGAGAAAGTGCAGAAGTAATAAGGGCTTTATTGATTCATCTTGAAGACATTTCTATGATAGGAAGAAAGTGAAGAGTGTGCCTAACTGATCCAATCATCAGAAGAAGCAGAATTGCAATCATCAAAGGTGTGATCTTCAATGTTACTTTTCAGGTAGTAGAAGGACTATCATATTGTAATCATTTCTAAGTTCAGTCTCAGTTCAGGGAGTAGTTGCTTCCTTGGGTTGTAGCCCTTTAGCAAAGTCTATAGGGAGCTGGGAGTGTCCCTAAAATAATGTCTTCAGGGAGTTGTAGCTTCCTTGGGTTGTAGCCCTAAAACAAAGTAATAAGGTAGTAGTAGGTTCCTTGGATTGTAGCCCTAAAATAAAGTTGTAATTTTGAACTTCATATATTGTGAGTTAATCCGCACCATAGTTTTTCCCTTCTTAGGTTTTCCATGTATATCTGGTGTTATATGTTGATTGTATTGATCTTTCATGTTTATGTTGATGTTTTAATGCTTATGTTTTAATCTGCTCCAGAGGATTTGAAGTTTTTTTAGACATTGATTCACCCCCAACCTCTCAGTATCCTAGTGTGTTCAACAATTGGTATCAAAGCCAAGTTACTCAGAAGAAGCTTAGCTTCTTGAGGAAGGTCCGGGATGGCTAATAATGGATCTCTCAAGGTACCTATGTTTGATGGAACAAATTATTCCTTTTGGAAGCTAAGGATGGAAAACTATCTATCTTCTCAAGGGTATGGCATTTGGAAATTAGTCAAGAAGGGTTACACTACTCCTATCAGTGATCCTATAGATGCAGATGAGATTAAGTTGTATGATAACAATGCCAAGGCAAAGAATGCTATCATGAGTGGGCTAGTTGATTTAGACCTTGTGAAGGTAACGGGTTGTAATCTACTCAGGATGTCTGGAATAAACTTGAAAGTATTTATGAAGGAGATAGTAAAGTGAAGCAAGCCAAGATGCAAATTTTCAAGAGCAAATTTGAAACCTTGAGGATGACAGAAGATGAAGACATTGCTAGTTACATACTTTAGGTGGATGAAATAGTCAATGGCATCAGAGGTTTGGGTGGGGTAGTGAAAGAAGATAAGATTGTGAAAAAGGTTTTGAGATCTCTTCCTAAATCTTACATTCATAAGGTGTCTACCATTGAGGAATCTTAGGATTTGAATAAATACACAATAGATCAATTGTTTGGCTCTCTCATAGCCTTTGAAATGAGAGAATTTGACAAAGGTGCTCCAAAGAAGGAAGCAACATTCAATATAGGTAAGAAGACAGAAGATGAAGCAGCTGATCAAGATGATGACCTGGATGAGGTAGAAGCAAACTTTGAAAGAATATTAAAGAAAGGCATAGGCAAATACAAAGTTAAGTTACCATTCAAATGTTTCAATTGTGGAAAGATTGGTCATTTTTCTTTTAAATTTCCTTTTAAAGAGTCAAGGGGTAGTAATAAGAGAGACAAGTTCAAAAGCAATCTGTATTCCATATAGAGTAGTTGTTCTTCAGAAGATAAGGACCATGATGATTCAAATGATGAAACACTTTTCATGGCCTTAAATATTGGTGACAAAAAGGATGATACTGAAAAATGTGTAAAGCCTGATACCTTGCAAGTTGATCAAAACAATGATAGATCAATTGTTGTATGGACTACCTTTCATGCAAAAGAAGAAGCCAAGGCTTGGGTAATTGACAGTGGTTGCCCTAATCATATGACTGGTGATAAGTATATGTTTATCAGCCTTAAGAAGTGGAATGGTGGAGTTGTTAAGTTTGGTGGTGATGAGTCAGCATAAATTTGTGGAAAGGGTGCTATAACTATTCATGGGAAGAACAAGACTGACGATGTTCTCTATGTCAAAGGGCTAAAGCACAACCTTCTCAGTGTCAGTCCGATGTGTAGTAAAGGATACAATCTTAAGGGTTCAAAATATGAGTTGCATAATGTATGAAGGGATCTTTCTTTGTTACTCAACCATAAGCAAGGCCTATAGATTCTACAACAAGAGATTGGGAAAGATGATTGAGAGCACAAATGTTAAAGTAGATGAAGATCTATATCAGATCTCACAAGAATAAGAGGACTTCAGATATGATATTTTACATGCATTGAAGATAAAGAAGAAGAAGAGAAATAAGAAAAGAAACAAGAACCATAGTAGATACCTAAGACTCTAGTAAAGTATGTTCAGAAGAACCATTCAGCGGATCAAATCATTGGAGATAAGAATGAAGGTGTACGGACTAGGAGAAGGTTTGCAAAGGCATATGAACAAGTAAACATGTGTTTATTATCAAAGGTAGAATCCAAGACCTTTGTTGATGCTAGAAAAGATGATGGATGGATAAAGGCAATGGAAGAAGTATTGAATCAAATAGAGAAGAATCAGACATGGGAATTGGTTCCCAGACCAGCCAATAAGAATGTTATAGGAACAAAGTGGGTGTTCTAGAACAAGCTGAATGATGATGGTGAAGTTGTGAGGAACAAAGTAAGATTGGTATGTAAGGGCTATTCTCAAGTTTAAGGCATTGATTTTGAGGAGACCTTTGCTCTGGTAGTTAGGATGGAGGCAATTAAAATGTTTCTAGCCCTTGCTACTCATAATAACTTCATGGTTTATTAGATGGATGTCAAGTTAGCATTTTTTAATGATGATCTAGAGGAAGTGGTCTACATTGAGCAACCAAATGGTTTTCAGTTGTCACAAGATCCAGACATGGTATGTAGGCTTAAAAAGATTTATATGGTGGTGCAGGAGCACCTACCTGACAGCTGGCCTCCATGAGGCAGTTAGTTTGTTTTGAGTCTTGTTAATGTTTCCAAGAAGGTCTTATAAGACCAATGCATGTAATAAGGTCATGTTGACCATACTTTACTATTTTTAGGTAGGTTGTTAGGACAGCTGTTATGCTGTATGTTCGGTTGGATCCTCCCAGCCGCTTGGAAGCTCCCAGCCGCTTGGAGTCGGGTCGGTAGTACTCGCAAGCAGATCCTATTTATGCATTAGGATCGGTTGATTTTAGACATTGCATTGAAGAGTGAGGCAGAGGGAGAGACTGAGTATTGTATTTGCATCTTTTGAAATCAAATAAAGAGATCCTGTTTGTGTCTATTCTCTGTTTTGGATTCCATTGTGTGATCGATTTGCTATTTTGGTGGTTTCATGGATTCGCTGATCCATTCCACCGGTTGATTCGTCGAATTGGTGGAATGGCTATGTACAGTAGTTTAGGATTTAGTTCGCATTTTCTGTTTGTTCATGTGCATGTGTGCAGGATCGCAGTCGAGAGGTGTTGAGAACCCTAGCATGGGTATGTGCTAGGTCGTGCTGATAGTTTGAGTCTAGAAAGTTGTCCAGGAAGTAGATCGGGTCACCTCAGGAGGTTCGGCGGATCGAAATTCGCTAAGGTTGGGAAATTCGTCACAACGGCATCATCAGGATATTTCTGTGTATATCCTGCAGTTACTTCGGGCGTCATCCGAGTAGATGGAGGTGAACATGATGCAATCATTTGCATAAGGTGAATGTGTTTCGAGGTGATCATCATAAGGTGTTGCCGAGGAGGAGCGTATCGGCATAAGGTAGAAGATCGGGCGGATAAAACCATCGCGGGCCGATAATGTTAAGTTTGGCCGACAGCAGGATATTGAAGGAACTGCATGTGACGTCATCGTCATTAGGATAATCGTCATCAGGATATCAAGGTGACGTAAGCGTCGAAGGAAAGGTGCATGAGGTTGTCATCATCAGGGTATATGGAGGGAACCGGATATTTTATATCCTGCTGATGAACATGATGTTGAACATCATGATGATGAAGATAGAGGTTGGCGGTAAGGTGAATAGTGAACATCAGGAGGATGTTTGTGCTTGCCGAATGTGATGATGCTGCTAATAGCCGAATATGATGATGCTGCTGACAGGCAAAGGGTCGAAGGTTTGTCTGTAGGAGGATATCGGTCGGCAGAGAAAATATGATGATGCTGACAGTGTTAAGGGAAATATGATGATGATGGGTTGTAGACATACATGCTGTATGTCAAGGTTTTAGTGTGGATGCCTCTGCATCATAGTGGTATCAGAGCTCAGCAAAAGGTCTGGGTTGTTGTGTGTTGATTCTGTCACCAAAAGGGCAGAGGTAGAGTTGATTCTGTCACTGAAAGGACAGAGGTAGAGGAGTGAGAGGTTGACAAAATGCCTCCGAACGGTAATGGTACTGCAAGGGAGTTGCAGGAGATGAAGGAAAAACATGCCAGAGAGATGAGGAAGATGAAGGAGCTTGCTGAAGCACTTCAAGCCAGGCTTGTAGCCCTGGAAAAGAACAAAAAGAGGGAAGTGGAAGACAGTGAGTCAGAAGAAGATGAAGATGTTGTTGAAGAGTATGAAGAGGTAGCTGAAGATCTGGATGCTGAAGACCAGAGATTTGCAAAACTGTTAAAGGTAGTGCAGAGTGATAAACCTAAGGTAAAGGTTGATGTTTCCAAGTATAAAGGAAGTTTGAATGAAGATGAGTTACTGGATTGGATTGCTGCACTTGATAATCACTTTGAATGTGAAGATGTTGCTGAGGATCAGAAGGTAAAGATTGCAAAGACCAAGTTAGGAGGTCATGTTTTGGTATGGTGGGATTATGTACAATCCGAGAGAAGGAAACAAGGGAAGTCAAAGATCACTTCATGGGATAAGATGGTAGCAAGGATCAAAGGTAAATTCTTGCCCAGGGATTATGAGATTCAGATGTTTAAGAAGTTGCAATTTTTAAGGCAGAAGGAAATGGATGTGAAGGCATATACTGAGGAGTTTTATAAGTTGAGTATGAGATCTGGTCATCATGAGAATGAGGTAGAAAAGGTGGCTAGGTACTTGGCTGGTTTGAGATTGAACATACAGGATGAGTTATTTAGCTAACCCTAAGAGTGTGGAGGATTGTTACCAAATGGCAATCAGGATTGAAGAAAAGATGAATAGGGGACAAGATAAGTGCATGAGAGGAAGAGGCAACAATATGAGGGGAAGAGGATCAGCCCCTACAACAAGGCAAACCAATGAGGGTCAAGAAGACACTGGTAAAGGACAGGGACAGTCTGATTTCAGAGGTGGATGGAAAGGTAATAGAGGCAGATTTGGAAGTGGTAGAGGTTCTACTACATTTTTAGGAAAGTGTTACACCTATGGTGAGTTTGGTCATCCATTTTTCAAATGTCCAGAAAGCAAAGGTTCATCATCCAGAAATGATAGAACGAATGACAAGAGAGCACAACTTGTGCAAGAAGAGAAAGTAGAGAAAAGTGTGCAGAGTTCAAACACTTATCAAGGAGATAGAGTTCCTGACGGTTATGGATATCCTGAGGAGGGAGAAGCATTGATGCTAAGGAGAACTAGTTTGCAGGCATCAAAGGATATGATGCAAAGAAGAGCTCTTTTCAAGACCACATGCAAGAGCAAAGGTAAAGTGTGTAAGGTTGTCATTGATACTGGTTCAACAGACAACATGGTATCTCAGGAAATGGTGGATAAACTGCATTTGGAAAGGATTCCACATCAACACCCTTACAAGGCATCTTGGGTGAGTGATAGTCAATCACTTTTTGTCTATGAACAGGCATATGTGGATTTTCAGATTGGAGCATATCAGGATAGAGTTTTGTGTGACATTTTGCCCATGGAATGTTGTCACCTACTGTTGGGTAGACCATGGCAATTTGATAGGAGGGTACTGTATGATGGGTATGCTAATACCTACACCATCAAGAAAGATGGGAAAACTATTATGTTGATGCCATTACAGGAAGCAGCTGTAGTACAGAAGGTAGCAAAAATCATTTTAGTGGGAAAGAAGGAGTTTGTGCAGAAGCCTATAGGAGCAGGCATAAAGGCAGTTGAGGACACTGCAGGGAAAGGAGTTGTTAAGGACAACAGGTTGAAGAAAGTTTCAGTTGTGACTGACAAAGGTCAGCAGCAGGTGCAGAAACAGGTTTGCAAACAACCACCAGTTGAGAGGAATGACAAGGATGTTGTCATAATTGGGACTATTGTTTGTCCTATAAAGGTTGAAAGGAAGACAGAGTTGAACATTACAGAAGTTCAAGAGGCAGTTCAGACAGAGGTTCTGGTCAGACAACCTGACAAACACAAGGTATGTGAGAGAAGGGCCTACATTGACAGGCATGAGGATTTACTTGCAAGAAAACAAGTTACAGTTCAGAAGTCTTGGAGCAGCCGAGAGCCAGCAGAGGACAAAGCTGGAACAGGTCAAGACACTGCAAAGGCAAAGTGTAAAGGTGGAGGACTTCCACAAACTAAACTCATGGGACATGAGTTCTTTTCTATTGGGGAGTATGGTGCAGGAGCACCTACCTGACAGCTGGCCTCCATGAGGCAGTTAGTTTGTTTTGAGTCTTGTTAATGTTTCCAAGAAGGTCTTATAAGACCAATGCATGTAATAAGGTCATGTTGACCATACTTTACTATTTTTAGGTAGGTTGTTAGGACAGCTGTTATGCTGTATGTTCGGTTGGATCCTCCCAGCCGCTTGGAAGCTCCCAGCCGCTTGGAGTCAGGTCGGTAGTACTCGCAAGCAGATCCTATTTATGCATTAGGATCGGTTGATTTTAGACATTGCATTGAAGAGTGAGGCAAAGGGAGAGACTGAGTATTGTATTTGCATCTTTTGAAATCAAATAAAGAGATCCTGTTTGTGTCTATTCTCTGTTTTGGATTCCATTGTGTGATTGATTTGTTGTTTTGGTGGTTTCATGGATTCACTGATCCATTCCACCGGTTGATTCGTCGAATCGGTGGAATGGCTATGTACAGTAGTTTAGGATTTAGTTCACATTTTCTGTTTGTTCATGTGCATGTGTGCAGGATCGCAGTCGAGAGGTGTTGAGAACCCTAGCATGGGTATGTGCTAGGTCATGCTGATAGTTCGAGTCTGGAAAGTTGTCCAGGAAGTAGATCGGGTCACCTCAGGAGGTTCGGCGGATCAAAATTCACTAAGGTTGGGATATTCATCACAACGGCATCATCAGGATATTTTTGTGTATATCCTGCAGTTACTTCGGGCGTCATCCGAGTAGATGGAGGTGAGCATGATGCAATCGTTTGCATAAGGTGAATGTGTCTCAAGGTGATCATCATAAGGTGTTGCCGAGGAGGAGCGTATCGGCATAAGGTAGAAGATCAGGCGGATAAAACCATCGCGGGCCGATAATGTTAAGTTTGGCCGATAGTAGGATATTGAAGGAACTGCATGTGACGTCATCGTCATCAGGATAATTGTCATCAGGATATCAGGGTGACGTAAGCATTGAAGGAAAGGTGCATGAGGTTGTCATCATCAGGATATATGGAGGGAACCAGATATTTTATATCCTGCTGATGAACATGATGTTGAACATCATGATGATGAAGATAGAGGTTGGCAGTAAGGTGAACAGTGAACATCAGGAGGATGTTTGCGCTTGCCGAATGTGATGATGCTGCCAATAGCCGAATATGATGATGCTGCTGACAGGCAAAGGGTCGAAGGTTTGTCTGTAGGAGGATATCGGTCGGCAGAGAAAATATGATGATGCTGACAGTGTTAAGGGAAATATGATGATGATGATGGGTTGTAGACATACATGCTGTATGTCAAGGTTTTAGTGTGGATGCCTCTGCATCATATGGACTCAAGCAAGCTCCTAGAGATTGGTATTCTAGGTTGGATAAATACTTACTTTAGCAAGGCTTCAAGAAAGGTACCATAGATAGTAATCTTTACATCAAGGAAGAAGGTGACATGATTTTGATAGTTGCAGTATATGTTGATAACATCATCTTTGGAGGAAATGATGATATGTGTAAGAGGTTTGTATAGGAGATGCAAAAATAGTTTGAGATGTCTATTGTTGGTGAGATGTATTTCTTCCTTGGGTTTCAAATTGCTCAGCTATATGTTGGTACCTTTGTTTCTCAGGCTAAGTATGTTAGAGAGATGTTGACAAAGTCTTGTATGGAGGATTCCAAACTAGTGAATACTCCTATGATCACTAGATATCACTTGAGAAAGAATGATGAGTCTCTAGAGGTTGATCAGACTTCCTATATATCTATGATTGGAGGATTGTTGTACTTGACTACTTCTAGACTTGATATTATGCATGCAGTATGTGTGTTTGTGAAATATCAAGCTAATCCCAAGAAAAAACATGAGAAGGAAGTGAAAAAAATATTCAGATACTTGAAGGGAACTCCAGATTATGGACTATGGTATCCAAGAGGTAATGACTTTGACATGAGTACCTACACTAATGTTGATTGGGCTGGTTGTGTTGATGATAGAAGAAGTACAAGTGGTGGTACTTTCTTTTTAGGTAGCAGATTGGTTTCATGGCAATGCAAGAAATGAGATTCAGTGTTGCTATCAACTACATAGGTAGAGTTTATTGCAGTAGCATGCTACTGTACACAAGTTTTGTGGATGAAGCAAACTATGAAGGATATCAAGGTATTGTATGATGAGCCTATTGCTGTTTTCTGTGATAATACAAGTGCTATCAATATTTCCAAGAATCCAGTGATGCATTCTAGACCCAAAAATATAGCAATCAGGTATCACTTATTGAGAGACAAGGTTGCAGATAAAGAAGTAAAGTTGGAATATGTTCCAACAAAGGATCAGATTGCAAATATTTTCATAAAGGCTCTTGTAAAGGATAATTTTGAAGATCTCCAATAGAGGTTAGGGGTAATTGCCCCTCCTTCTTAGATGCATAGTGGTGCATCTATCCAGGGGAAGTTCATGCTATATCTTTTTCTTGGACTGATGGTGGATACCTCTCAGGGGGAGCATCTAGTGTTTTTTGCTGACAGGGAGAGCCCTGAGTTGTTTCAAGAAAGAATGCATGAACATCAAAGGAGGAGAAAGTTAAGAAAATGTGCATCTTAAGGAGAAAAGTTTGTGCCCTGAGGGAAAGAAGTAGTTGCCCTTTGTCCTTGATGTCAAAGGGGGAGAAAGAGAAATGTACATCTAAGGGGGAGTATGTGTTACTAGCAATGACAAAAGGGGAGATTATTGGCCATATGTGTTGCCATTGATGTCAACACTTAGAGTGAGGTGAGTACCCAGTTTGTGATGATGATATACCATTGTCGTAATACAGATGCAATGAGATGTAGTGATGTTCTTGATGTTCATAGTTGGATGTCATGCCCTAATCAGTGTCAAGCCAAGTTGTTTTGAGCATGCTTGTGGTCAAGAAAGATGATTTCATGATGAAATATTAAGATGGGAATTAGAAGCACTAAGATGAATGATGAAATATTAAGATGGAAATTAGAAGCACTAAGCTGAATGATGGTATATTAAGATGGGAATTAGAAGCTATGATGGGGATGAGAAGATGTTGTTGATGACCTGTGGTATGTTGTATGATCCTTCCTATTATTCCTAAGGATGTATGTGCTGTTATATGAAGGTTTTGGCCTCTAAAAGTTGGTGAATGTTTCTATTGCAGGAACCTACCTAAAAGACTATTTGGTAAAATGCTCTACATTCCTCTGCATTTGAAGTTATGGTCATATGGTTCAAAATCTAAGTTAAGGATGTTGTAAAGGTGTTAAATCCAAATTTTTAGATCATTTTCTCCTCCACAGTGAAAGTTACAAGTGATTGAGTTCCAATCCATTCTCTGGCAGTATAATGTGTTGGTGAAGACAGTTTGGAATGCTTCGCATTCCTTCACAAGTGAAGCTTTTCCCATGTGGTTTTGAGAATATGTTTAGTTCAATGTATGTGTTCATCAGTATGTGTTTTAGGTGGTTTGGAAGTCTGCAAGCTTAATTTTCAAATGATAGTTATGATAAAACTAGTTCCGATTGCCTAGTTGTTCTCAAAATATATACTGATGATGTGCACCAACTTGTTTCTATTTGAAATGGTAAATTGGCTGATGGAAGATGGTCCTGATGATCTTGTGTTGTCTCCAGTGTCTCTATAAAGGTGTTTTTCTCTCTCTTCAGAACTTACTGAGGTATGGAATAATGGTGTTGCTGGGTTATGCTCTTGCCTGGCCAACAAAGGAAGATTGATCATGAGCGCCACAAATTGGTTATTGTGTGGAATTCAAGGAATGTTTGGAGATAGTGTATAGGTCCTACCAAATCATCTGGAAGAAGTGCAAGTAATGTTTAATCATTCATAAGTACCACCAAATTGAAATGATTGTTGTGCTACATGCTTCGTGTGTTCTTGCTTAAGGGTGACCTAATTCAAATTTGTGAAGCATGCAGATATTATTCCTTGAAGGATGATGCTGTGAAGGATGTTTAGGACCAGACCAAGCATTTGTTGGAATCCACAAGGCATGTGTTTCTTTCTAGAGTAGCGTGTAGTTTATGATAGGGCTTGCCCTATTCATGTTTCATGTTGTGTGATCTCTGGCCAACTTGTAAAATGTAATATTCTTGTTGTATTGGCCGACTTGTTATGTAATTAATGTAATGTCTTATATATATATTGTAAAGCTAGTTGGTCTAGGTGAAGTATGATTGCAAAAATGAGAATATGAATGTGGAAAGAGCAGAATATGAACATGTTATGCATTGTGATGTGTGAGTGAAGGAGAAAGTGGAGAAGTAATAAGGGATGTCCTGATTAATCTTGAAGACATTTATGTGACAGGAAGGAGTGAAGAGTGTGCCTAATTGATCCAATCATTAGAAGAATCAAAATTGCAATCATCAAAGGTGTGATCTTCAATGTCAGTTTTCAGGCAATAGAAGGTTTGTCATCCTATAATCATTTTTGAGTTCAGTCTTAGTTTAGGGATTAGTTACTTCCTTGGGTTGTAGCCCTAAAACAAAGTCTACAGGGAGTAGTAGATTCCTTGGGAGTGTCCCTAAAACAAAGTCTTCAAGGAATTGTAGTTTCCTTGGGTTGTATCCCTAAAACAAAGTCAACAAGGAGTAGTAGCTTCCTTGGGTTGTAGCCTTAAAACAAAGTTGTAATTTTGAGCTTCATATATTGTGAGGATGACCTCAATAACCTCCTTTAGCATAAGGATGTGTCTAGCATTGGAGAGCCACTTACCTTTCCATGAAGACACTTTTTGGGTGATGATTGAAACAATTGGCTCCCATAAATGTGACTGTTGAACACAAAGACACTAGGATTTTTATGTGGAAAACCCAATGAGGGAAAAACCACAATGAGGATTAACTCACAATATAATAAGCTCACTGCTATAAAAGATTAACACTTTGTTTTAGGGCTAGAACCCAAGGAAGACACTACTCCCTGCTGACTTGCAAACTAATGCTACAAACTTAGGACAAGATACAAAGACTTGCTAAGGAGACTTGTTGTCTAATAGTAAGATACATGAAAACTACAATGAAAATAGGAACCTGAACTGCTGTAAACAAGGCATCTATCATATGTTGATATCACGGTCCCTTATTTCACACAATTATCCCATCACTCTGACTTCACATGCTTCATGCTTAAGACACATATCAATCTCTTTTCACACATTCAAAAATGTTTTTGTTCTTCTATATAAATACCGTCCACAACACCTCAAAACTTCAATTGGGTCGGCACCAAGATTCACATGAAATGTGTGATACTGTATAGGTCATCTCAAAATAAGTATATTATGAGTTGTGGATCACTACACATGGTACAATAGGATCAAATACATCACAACACATTCTTCAAAGCTAAATTAATCAATCAGGATCAACCTCAAATAAAGGAACCCAGACTATTAGTTCAACCATCATCAAAATTGCTAACTATTCTTCTTTACACCATCGGGGAGACACCAAAAATAGCATGTGGACCAAGCTATGAGAAGTGTACCTTATCAACACTATCCTTACACCATTCACCTAAAATATATGATCATTATGTGCATCTACAAAAAGAAGAAATATATTGAAGTGATGAAAATAGAGCATTCTAGACTGACTATAACACATCAAAACTTAGGGTATTGAATTACAGACCACCAACACATTTGAAACTCTTATGAATGAACTTATGCATCATTCTAAACTAATTTCCAAAACTGCATGAACTAATACTCACTTCCAGAGGAATGTGAAGCATTCCAATAGGCCTTCATCATTATGTTACTCTATTAAATCATAGATTGGAACTTTGTCACTTGTAACTTTCACTGCTGAAAGTATACTAACTTGAACTCTTCAATATAACACACTCATATGCTAGTCAACTTATCTATTGAGCCACAGGACTAAATCTTATTCTGTGAAGGAATGTAAACCAAATTATTGTGTCTCTACCTTAGGGTATACACTGTAAATGCCTCAGCAAGACTTTTGCAACTTATCTCTGAGTGTGGTAACTCAAACAGGTAAGATAACAATGTAGACATATAGGAAACATATTGGAACAGGTACACTCACCTCGCATCACACTTAGACATCATACTGATCACCATTCTTCTCCATACTTAGATAGCTTCTCTCCATTTGATAGGTCTTCCCGACTGACCTACCTTAAATATGCTGACCTATGTCTCTCACCGAGTCAAACCATCTCTCTCAAATCCTCTACTATGTCAAACATCCTGACCTTGTGCCAAACCATCTCTCTCAAATCTTCCACTTTCTATCAACCTATCTCTTAGTCATTTCTTAGCCTCTTCAACTTCTTATACAAAACCTTTATGTAATCCTAACCTCAATTTGACACATATAGAGTTGACATCAATGACAACACACATTGCCAACAATGACCTATAGGTACCTCTAAACATTGGAATACCTAGATACTTACTTGGCTAAGGGTTGCATTTGTATCCCAGAATCCATTTAATTTCCTATTGTTTCCTAACATCCATATTGAAAAAGAAAATTTATTACTTCCTTTTGTTGATTTTATGTCTGAATGCTTGACAATAAGTATCTAGCACTCTACTAATGACACAAGTTTCCCTACACCTGACATCGAATTTGATTATCACCCTTTATATTTTTCTCTTCCTAATAGAGTGGATTGCCTCAAGAGAAATTATTATTCCCTTTGTTATTGACCTACCCAGAGTAAAACCAATCTATTCTTCTTAAATTAGATAGGGTAGTAATTCCTTTAGTATGTTTTCCATTGATTTGGCAATAATTTTGTATAATGAAATACACAAAGAGATAAGTCTAAAGTCTTCCATTGTTACTACATTCTCTTTCTTAGGGATTAAAACTAGGAAAGTATTGTTTAGGTCTTTTAGCATAATACCTTTCTTCCTGGCTTCTTCTGCCGCCACAACCAAATCCCTTGCTATGATATTCCAAAACTTGTGATAGAAACCATTTGGGAGGCCATCTAGACTAGGGGCCCTATTAGAATATATCTAAAACATTGCATCTTTGATCTCTTCCTCTGTGAAAGGTTGCTTCAGCTAGTTTTTTTGTTCCTCATTTACCAAACATAGTAGGTTGTTTAAAATTGTTTCTCTCTCCTCTCCCCTTCATGGCTTTTCCTCATTGAGTAAAGATTTAAAGTAGTTCAATGCCACCTTTCCAATTTGTTCTTCATTTTCTACCACCTCTCCTTCACTATTCTTTACTCTTGTTATTCTATTTTGGTTTCTCCTAAACTTTGTTGACAAGTGGAATAACTTAGTATTCTTCTTTCCATCCTTCAACTAACATTCCTTGGACTTTTGCCTCCAAAAAGCCTCCTCCCTCTCCATAATTTTAGTGAGTTCCTCCATGAGTTCTTTTTCTTTTGATAAATCATCACAAAACATTCCTTCCTTGATTAAATTTTCATTTAAAACTGTTAATTTTGCTTCCAGTCTTCCTTTCTTGTCATAGATGTTCCAAAAAATGCTACTTATTCCATACTTTTATCTTTTCATTGATTCTCCCCAACTTTTTGAAGAATGTAAAATGTTTGGACCCACTAGGGATTGTTGCTTATTTCCACTAAGTTTCAATCAAAGTTCCCAAATTAGGATCCCTAAGCCACATATCCCCAAATTTGAAGGAGCATCGCTTTGGTGATCTATCTGAAACAAATTTCAGCATTACAAGGAAGTGGTCTAAGCTTGAAGTCGGGAGGATAAGGCTGTCCTAGATGAAGGCTACTGGTAGCCAATACCCCAAAATCATGAATCTATCTAGTTGTTTTGCTATGCTTGAGGCACCTCTCTTTCTGTTTGACCATGTATATTTCCCATTCTTGGGAATTACATCGATTAAGGAATTGTCGTTAATGAAGTTTTGGAAATCCAATTGTGGTCGGGTCATCATACTTCCCCTTTCTTATATTCAGGTATACTTATGTCATTGAAGTCTCCTCCTAAAATAAATAACTCATCTGTTCCCGCCTGGATAATTGAGGAAATTTCTTCCCACACCCTCGCTCTTTGTGTGCTACTATTGGGCCCATAAACATTAATCGAAACAAATTTCATATTCCATTGCAGAAACTTGGTAGAAAGAATTTATAGGATTGACAATTTATCAACAACTCCATCTCCACCCTCCTTGTGTCCCAGATTACACCCAAACCCCTTAAAGCCCCAATTGCACTCTAACCACAACATTTATTATTACTACAACATGAAAACATGTTCTGACACGCAGTAGCTTGCAATTTGATCTCTTCTAGAAACAAAATATTAGTGCCTAAGGTCAACATGAGATGCTTGACTTTGTAGCATTTTTTAGGGGAATTACAACCCTTAACATTCCATGTTAGGAGTTTCATGGCTCCTCGGGTAAGGTAACACCCTTTCTGGATCTCAATTTCATCTGGCCATCTGCATTGCTACTGATTTCAAGCCACTCCCTATTCAACATCCTTTCCCTCCCATTCTTTTCACCAGTCTTTGCTTTGGCCCTCTTGGATTTTGTTTGGCTTATGATCCTCTCCTCTAGATTCTCTATCTACTCATCAAAGAATTCACTCGATTCTCTTTCCTCATTAATGGTCTCTTCTAATATCTCAACTATAGTAGAGGAGCTCCCTTCTCCTTTGTTTTTAACAAGGGTAGCCTCAAGGAATATATCTTTAGGAACTTGACCCACTACTCCTTCCTTAGTCAAAAAGGTTGGGGGGCACTCTGGTGTCTCCTTTCAAGATAAGTCCACCATTTGTGCTACATTCCCCCCAATATGGTCTTCCATCCTTTCCTGGGTTCATTCCCTACCTAAAGCTACCTCTAGTTCATCCTCCTTTCTTTCTTCACCTCCATCCTTGTCCACCCTTGGAAACTCCAATGCATCCATCCCTTTGGGTTTCTCTCCCTCTTTAATGGGTGTCAAGTCCTCCCCTGATTTTGCTTCCCTAGTTGGTTTCCCTTTCTTACAATCTACAACATAGTGGACTCATATGTGGAAAATTTTGCATCTGATCAGTTCCTTTTCCAATTTGATCTTCAATCTCCAAATTCCCAAATCTGTCCTAATCTCCAAATCTATTGAGATGCATATCTTGACATACATTCCAAATTTCCCTAGCTCTATTTGTTCATCTATTTTGATGAATGTACAAATCTATTCTCCTATGAACTTTAGGATTTCAGGGTCCCAATACTCTGTCAAGAAGTTGTAAAGGTGAATCTACATTGGGGTTTTCTCCATCTTGTGAGTAACCAAGTCAAAATTCAGTGACCACTCTATTATGTAGAAACCTACTCCTTCCATCATTGCAGGGCCATTGCTAAGGATTTTTTGTTTCACTTCCTTTGAGGTGCATTTTACTAAGAAAAATCCTCTAGGTAGCAATATGATTTTGACCTCATTTCCCCAATTCCCTTCACACCATTTCTAAACCTTAAACCTAGAAGGCTAGTCTATTGCTCATTTTATGAAAAAGGTGCACTCCCTAAGGTGCTCCACCACAAAAGAATTTTTTTGAATTAATAAAGAATGATTTACATCTTACCGGTTTCCTGGGTCATAAAGGAATTATGTTTGCCCATGTCACCACTTCTTCCTTCCCACTTTCTCCTAGTTTGGGAGTTTCGTCAAGATGTTGTCATCTCCTGAAATCAATCTCATTGACCCTTCCTTCTTGTTCTGTAACTCTAGTTTCTGCTTTTTCTACCACCCTTACTTTGTTTCCTCCTCCAAGACCCCACAATCTTCCTCCACGTCAAGGTGCTTGATGATTACTTTGCCAATTTCTTTGATCCACTTCCCTTCTCTAATTCCATCCATTTCTCTACTTTGAGCTTTGCCAATATCTACTTTGCTAGCTGTGGTTGCAAAACATTGTGAAAAATGATAGATTAATGCCAATATCTTTAAATAAATAATATGTCATAATTTAATCATATACTTATTTTAAAATTAATTCCTTGAGGGTATAATAGATTTATTTTCTACAACTTATATTTAAAATTATGGACATAACATTATAAAAAGGCATAACTATATTTTTATATGATACACACTAAGGATATATGAATTTTCATGATATCATCACATTAAAAAAATATATTTTAAATTTAGATAATTTTTATTATAGTTTACTCTACCCCCATATTCTATTTGTTGACATTTTTCTATTATATTACATGAAAATTTTCTATTATACTATTGAACTAAAAATTATAAAACACTTTGAAATCATCTTCCCACGATTCATTTTTAATATATGATTGCATAATAAGGCTTAAACATGAGTTAAATTAATTAATATTAATGTATATAACATGTGTACTCTATTTAATATTTAGAAGGCATATATATTTTTTCCAATGTCTTTTTGAGGATATTGACTCCTTTACATACTCTTACTCATAGTAATGATGGGGAAAGATAAAAGGGGACAAATAAAAACCTATAATGATATAAATTTGAAGTGTACTTAGAAGCAACATATTAACCTATGTAAGTATACTATATTTAATCAATAAAATCAACAATATATTAAAACTATCATATATATATGTTGATCCATCTCTCGGCATCTTTTAGCTAGATGTATTTAAGATATCTATACTAGTTTATTTAACCTAAATTTTTTTAATACAAAATACTAAAACCTTTACAGGTGTAAAAACTAGCTAGCCAACTAATGTGATGATTATAACCTCGGATTCACCACCCACACTACATTTTCAAACATTGCTCCATTGGAATGTGGCTCATAGAAGTTAAATGTTTCCAATGATTATATGTTTTTGGACCAATAACATTTTGTTCTACAAGTCAATCTCTTGGTATCTTTTAAATAGATGTATTTAAGATATACATGCTTGTTTATTTAGCCTAAATTTATTTAATACAAAATATTAAAACCCTTGCAGGTGTAAAAACAAGCTAGCTAACTGGTGTGATAACCTCAGGTTCATCACCCACACTATGTTTTCAAAGTTTGCCCCATAGGAATGTGGGACTTAAAAGTTAAATGTTCCCAATGCTTATAATTTATTGGACCAATAACATTTTGTTCTACAAGTCAGTCTTTCACCATCTTTTAGATAGATGTATTTAGGATATCTATGCTAGTTTAATTAACTGAAATTTATTTAATACAAAATATTAAAACCCTTACAGGTGTAAAAACTAGCTAGCCAACTAATGTGATGATTATACTCTCCCATTCATCACCCACACTTTCAAAGATTGCTTAATGTTTATGTGTGGGCCAATTTTTTATAATAAATAATTGGTGTGTTGAAATCTAAAATAGGTAGAGTTGGTGTATTGGAATTAATGTTTACATGTGGGACTGGGTTAATAGTATTTTATCACAAGAATAGTTACCTGAAGAGTTATATAAACACTACTATTGTATATGCCCTTGAAGCTAACAATCTCCTCTCCAGTCAATAGCTTCTTTCAAAATATAGTGAAAAAGGATCCAAAAAGTTGTAAAGGTCTCCAATGGTAGAGATATCAGATTTGACTAACCCAAACAAATTGATCGGCTCAGTTAGTAGCAGGTGAAAAGATTCTTCAGAACTCTTATTATCTGATTCATGTCATTTCTTTGTACCTATTTTTTGTTTTGATTCTCTATTCTTATATAATAGAAAAAGATGATTCTTTGCAAAATTAAGATATTATTATAATAGTCTATTCAAAATAGTGCTTAGATAATTCATTATTAATTCGTGATTTTTCTTTTTACAGCCATGATAATCAGGTTAACAATAATAAGGCAGGTATATGATCGTCCTCTTTTCTATATTTTATTTGTTTGTTATATCTTTTGGTCTGGCCACTATATTTTTAATAGACTTTCTTTGCTTTGTTTTCTAAATGTAATAATAGTGTGAGATCTATCATTCTCTAAATAGTTATGATTTTGTATTACATAAGAGTATTTTTTTCTTAATTCTGTATATTAGGTTACTATTGAGAGACACAACTAGCAAATTACAAAAATAATTGGAAATTAAGTGATATTTGTGCAGTTCAAAATGGAGGAGTGGAGAATGTCAATAGTGTAAGTTACAGAATACACAGAACAAATGAAAGACTACAAAAGAAAACAACAGAGTGAATAAACCATTCACTCAAAAGAGGAACTCAGAATTTTAACGTGGTTCACCATGTCTAATGGCTACGTCCACAAAAGATTCAGGGGATTCTCATTAGGTTTTACTCTTCATACATGTGCAATACAGAGCACCAGTAGCTCAGACGTTTATATAAAAAGGCTCATTCTAACCGAACACCAACTATTTTCTGGAGATGAAATCATCGACAAAGAAAATAGAATATTACCGACCAAGACAAAGCTGTTACAAAGAAGATGGTTACAGAAGAATAATACAAAGTTTTGAATGAGAAGCCGTTACATTGGGCTTCACCTTTCCACATGCCCAACAATCACCCACTTGAAGGCCAATGGAATTGACAATAGAGCTGCTCAGAGAAATCCCCACATTTCCACTTCTAATGTTACATTTTAATCAAGACTGAAGAGTGTAGTGTCTCCAAAAGCTATTCACAAACACTTCAGATTAATCTCCTCCACAACTCATCCAATTTAATAACCTCCAAAACATCTATCCTCTCCGATGACCTTCCAGTTGTTTGACAGCCATATAGATCTGAATTCACAAGACAAGGAGGCTTCAACCGAGGCTTCTCTTGTTTACCCTCCAAGCTCTCTAGAAGTGCCGTCTCAACTTCATCATCATATTCTCCAGATGCAAAAGGGCCCATCGTAATATTTGTCTCACCATTCCTCTTTGCTCTCTCAATTTTTACAGCGATTTTAGGTGAATAGAGAACCCACAGTGCATCGTCTCTCCACCACACACCCTTCGCTGTTGGATCCATGATTTTGCTCAACTCTTTGCACATGCCAGACATGAGTGATGACCCATTCTGCGCACATTCCTCGCCGCCGGAGACCCCCATTCCCAAGAAGAGCAACTCTCTCTCCAACAAAGCCTCCACAACCTCCACCTTCTCTGACTTCCAAGCCATGTCCCTTTCTTTTGAAGCATCCTCATAAGCCTGCTACAGCTGAGCGAGCTAGGCTAATCCATTATCAGAAATCTCTTGGGCTCTCTTATCTGATTCTTCAAGCTTTGAAGCAGTTGTTTCAGTAAGCTTTTTGGCCTTGTGGAGCCATTCCCTGTAGTGCAAAGCCGCCTTAGATTTCTCCTCCCTTGCAACAATAGTCTCCATGTCCAAAGCTCCACCATTCTGGGCATCATTATTCTCAAATAACATAGTCTCATCCAAAGCCTTGGCAAGGTCAACATCATCAGGCTCAACACAATCTTTTGTAACCTTCATACAATCATCTATGATGGGTTCTTTTTCATTGTGCCTAGTAGCCAAATAGGTCGGAGCTTCATTGATTTCCATTGGTAAAATTCCACATGCAATAGCAATAGTTGTTTCCTCACAAAATACTTTTAACTTCTTAGCTGAGGAACTAAAACCATAATTTATCACCTTGCATTTCATGAAATTCTTTATGCGTTCCTTCTCCATTCTACCCCTGACAAGAGCAGCCAAATTAAATCTAACCTATTTTCTTACCTTCGGCTACATCTTGGAAAGAGAAACATCTTCACCAACCTCCTCATTCGAGGTTCGAACTGGGATCTCTGCCTGCACATCTTTTTCCTCATGAATGTTGAGACCCTGCTTCAACATCCTATGAACGCTAGAAGAAAAGGTATTTGGATCATCGAGGCAGAAGGCAGAAGTGAGAGAAACCAATTCATAAAGGAGCAATATTAAGTCTTTTACAGACTTACCACTCTTATCTATCTCTGCCCTCTTCCACAACTCCTCCATGATGGCTTTCCTATGTTGTGCATCACCTGTGCATTCAAGAAGTGCTCTAAGCTCAATTTTAAGATCTAAAAACTCTTCTGGTACAGATGTAATTCCAAATTCATCATCCTTCTCTTCAGCCGAATCCTCCTTACTTTTCCAGCCATCCCACCAATGTACACGGCGTTTTGTTTTAGCTTTCACATCAACATCTATTGCTGCTGTCTCCTCTATTTCCTTCAGCCTCTGTAGGCTCTCTAATTCTTTTGGCATGTCAAAATCCTCGCCTCTCAAATCTTGCAGAGGCTTTTCCCACACATATGTCACCTGGGCAGTGCTCAGGGAATCAATATCAACATCACCCATAAGAACTTCAGTGGTAGGATCAACAACCAAATAGATAGGAGATTCATCTACTTCTATTGGCACAATTTAATCTAGCTCTGTGTCGCTGTCCACAGCTCCCACTTCATCAAAACTCACTCTAGAGCCACATGACCAAGACATGATAGCTCAAACCCAATCATCCCAGTTGGGACTCTCTTCCATATCTGCTTCGTCCATAGCTCTAAAAAATTCTTCCATGCCTCAAGCTTCTTCACCAAGTTTCTCCACCAGGCTTTGATACCAATTGTAAGTTACAGAATACATAGAACATATGAAATACTAGAAAAGAAAACAACAAAGTGAATAAACCATTCACTCAAAAGAGGAACTCAGAATTTTAACGTGGTTCACCATGTCTAATGGCTATGTCCACAAAAGATTCAGGGGATTCTCATTAAGTTTTACTCTTCATGCATGTGCAATACAGAGCACCAGTAGCTCAGACGTTTATATAAAAAGGCTCATTCTAACCGAACACCAACCGTTTTCTGGAGATGAAATCATTGACAGAGAAAAGAGAATATTACAGACCAAGACAAAGTTGTTACAAAGCAGACGGTTACAGAAGAATAATACAGAGTTTTGAATGAGAAGCCGTTCCATTGGGCTTCACCTTTCCATGTGCCCAACAAATAGGCCTCCTTATTATCAGATAAGGAAGATACCAGATGTGCCGAGATATGTTAGGGATCATCTGAGAATGGTAAGAAAACAAATGACAAAATGTATTGACAATGTTGAAAATTAAGGTTTATATTTTGTGATAAAGTCACCTTGGTGACTTTCTATTAACAATTAAAATATTTAATTAGTTTTATGTTAGTTATTGAGTCCAATTACTTTTTTATAAAGATGTTCTCAAAGTTACATAAAAATGCAAGGCTTTATGGGCATTTGCATAGTACTTTGTAATCCTCAAAAATATTTTAATATTATTATTTTTCAGTGTCAATAGTAATACTATGATTTAGATCTATAAGCTTCTTCTTTTCTATTTTTTAACAGACAATAACCTTAGCGAACACCAATGCTGGTAGTTTTTTTTTCCTCCCCTTTTTAAGGGTAATCTGTGTTGACTTCAAAACCAGAAGCAGCTAAGGAGAAAGCTCAAGAAGAAAAACATGGTAAAATAACAAGAATAAAAGTATAAACATCTGCCTGGAATATGTGGCGATGAAGGTTTATTTAAAAACACAATTTTGTTCACAAATTCTGGAAGGAGGAATTGCATATACTCAGCAACCTTCTATTTTAAAATGCGGAACTACTGAGAACTACTCTTGTGCTAAATTATAATTAAAGACCTAATTTTTATATGCTGGACAACGATTTGATACTGGAAATCTTTTCTAAGATAAGATTTGATTTTATACACTCACCTATACTCCTCATTGTTTGGATTGCTAGCTTTTTCCTTTACAGAAATTTATCACTCCCATCTCAATATTAATCACAAATACTCCCACAAATAGGAAGATAGAGATTTGATTTGGTTATGAACATAAAGAGGTTATTATATACAGTAAGGAACAATATAGATCCCAGCACCAAATGTAAACTGCATAATTTTCCAGCTAGTCAGTCCTCAAATCACCTATGAAGCTCTTAACATGGTTATCTTTTTCCTTGACGGAGCACAGGTCAAGTTAACTCATATCTGGAAGTCAGTACATGGGTCACAGCAAAACATATCCATCGACCCCGTTGTTCTACTGAGAATTACAAAAACCAAAAGTGCACATTGGATGACTGCACAATTAATTCTTTGACAGTTATCATATCAAGCCTTGGTATCAATAATCAACTCTTTTATATATGCAGAGCCGATAAAAGAGAAGCAGCTAATTTTATATAATGCCCTGAATAGATTTTCGCAGATCAAAACCATTGTTAGCAACAATTGAACCTAAAACAGAAGATATATACTATATATATATTTGTAATGAAATGAACGCGTGCAATTAAATAAATAAATGTATACTTGGTGCAAGAAGTGTTAGAAGTGGTATAGCTCTAATACCAATCTGTAGGATATTTGCAAATCCCAAACACACAAACAAATGCGGAATAACAAAGAAAGAGTGACGAGAGACACACAACTGGACTAGCAAACTCTTTGTTTGTTCTATTAAATCAGAAAAATAGCATTTACAAATTTGTTTCTATACTTCAAACAGCAACTACTAAATTACAAACTTGATTTGCAGCAATCTGGAGCTGCACACAAACATACAACTTCTTCCTATTCGTCTAGAGCTATCTGCTGCTCCGTGCACACATGCTGAACTACTTAGAACTACTATTCATGCACACAGAGAACATTCCCTGTAGTTGCTGCTTCTTCTGTTGTTCTGTCTCCTAACTGTCCATACCTGAGATGCCAAAGATTTGAAGGGTCTTGAATGACTGTCTTGAAGGCTGACTGCTGAGCCACTGCTTTAGACGCCATCTGGTTGACTCGTCCGGAGCCATCCAGAACTTGCACCTCAGCTGAGATACACCTTTCTAACCTCAAAGGAAACATTCTGTTCTTTGTCATTGGCACTGCTGCCAGCATCCTTCTCATAAATGATGCATTCAACTTTTTCCATCAACACTTTGTAGCTTTAGGTTTAGGAGATCTAGAGTTTTAGCTTTCTGGGTATTGAGGAAAAGCCCAAGGACTCCCACTTGCTGCTAAAACACACAAACTCATATGCAATCACAATAAGATGCAACACAAATCTTTGATTTATTTTATTGAAATAGAAATTCCATACATCAACAAATTACACAAATCTGTAATAACAAAATTAAATTCAAATTTATGACCTTTAATGGCCTCTCTCTCACAAATCTGCAAACAATCACTCCTCACCTCTACGCCCTTCCCTGACATTTTCCCTCTTCAAAAATCTGTTTTTAATCAGCTGCAATATTTCTCTTAAATACCTCTCCATTTGCAATGCTTGGCGTTCTTCATTACGTGCAAACCAAATCAGATTCTTTTGGCGCTTCCTTTTTCTTAGAAATGTGTTCAAAGAGGCATTTTATCTTCACAAAGGTGCTGCCCTTTTTTGGCCGTTAAAATTCTGCAATATAAACTCTGTATGCAGCCTCCCAAATAATGCGTTTGATATTCTCCACATTCCCACGCCTTTTAGAGTTTATCTCTTTTTTTTTTTTATTGTTTAAAATCTGACCTATTATCCTTTGTCTGGCACATCATACACAAGTTTTAATTGGGATAATTAATGATTTTAATGCCTCCACTACTTCCATTTTGGAGCTGTGAAAAATGAAACAATTTTCACTATTTTGGGTTGGTTGTAACATGATTTTTGTTTTCTGTGAATTACAAATGCTTTCGCTGGATTTGTAGGAAGAAATATAATTGAAAGAATGAAAATAAAAGACTAGAATATTCTATTTAATTCCATTGTTTGCCAATCAAATAAAATCAAACAAATGAAGCTCTAGATGTGCGGAATCAGGTAGAAGCAGAAAAACTTAAAGTTCTCCTTTTTGCCCGAAAATTTTTTCAAAGGTGTGTTATGACCCACTCAAGTCTTTTGTAAAAGGATTTCACTCCATTTCTCATAAATTTTGAAATCTTAAATTTTTTGTAAACCGACACACAATTCAGCCTTAACAACACAATTTTCCGGCATGAATTTCTCATAAAAAGTGGAAGATATGACTTTGATTCTTTTTGTACATTCAACATGGTACCTCCAAGAATGCCCCTACAAAAGGAATCTATTCTAGCTCTTACAAAGTTTTGGGAATATATTTCACAAAAGTGTCTGTGGAGTGTTGAAATTGCGGCAAAAGTTTGATTCTTGCAAACTTTGAAGTTCTATGATGTCGAGAGATACCAATGACCACCGAACCAAATCAAAACTAAAGACCAAACCTGAAAATGTTTTTGAGGGATGTTGATTGTTAGTATACCTGTATGCTTCTGCATCAATACTATATCATGTAATGAACTAAATTCCTTTAATAAATAAACCTATACTATGTATATTTGTAATGGTGAAATTTTCATATCCATGCTATTTCCTATTTAGTTTTGTGTCTATTTTGAGGAAATATGTGCATACATGTACATATCAACAAATCGTGAATCATGAAGTTGGACTTATTATTCTAGCCTTTCATATATCCATATACATGCATATTTCCATATATATAGCCTTTATCTTAATCTCATATACACATACTTTTATACATTTACCATAGCCTCCTATTTATCACACTCACCTATACTCCTATCTCCATATAGCTTTAAAAAAAAACTTAACCCTTTCCTTTTTAGAATTCAAAATTCAAATTTGGTTTAGTGATACCCTTCACTTTTCTGACTTGAGCCAACTAAGTACAAGTTTGATCCAATTTGATGCTATGTGCTAGTATTAAAAAATATATCAATTACCGAAGAGAAGAAAATCGTTTGTCTTTAAATTTCAATGATTATGACATAGCTATGTCTATAATTCCATTTAGTCAACCCGGGGAGATAAAGGTCTCCAAGGTTACTACTATCACCTAACTAGACTCTAGGTTATAAACATATATTTCCTCAAGGAGAAAACATAAGTTGTATTAGTTCTAACACAATGATCTAATCAAGTAAAAAAATACATAAAAACTTTATTACGTTACTCCAAGGATGCTAATTCTCATTGCAAACACAATTTCCTAAATTTGGTGATACAATGGACAAAAGGTCTTACTACCTCCTCCCGACGTAGTTGGGATCTGATTATAGTTTTACAACATATTTATAAATCTACACCCTCAAGCAATGGCAATCAATGTCTCAAGCAATATGGAGCAACGTTTATCGAAGCAACAACTATTGTCCTTAACACATAATAATATCATGATGATTTAAGAGGAAGGAAAATACATCAAGAAACACAAAGCCCATCCGCACAGTCTTAATTTATACATGACAACAACCTCTTCTAGCTCTTATATAACCTTCTAGATTGTCTCAATAGAGAACGTCACCCTATCATTTTGATGGCATCAAATCTACATAGGTAATTACCTAAGAATTTCATAATATAAAGTCTCTAATTATCCATTGAAAAGTCTTGGTTTCAAGGGTACTTACCCATTTTATGTCAAAAACTGACATTGGTTATAAATAAGATCTAATACAAAGGAAAAGAAAGTTAAGTACATCATTTGAACAACTTAAGTTACAAAACCAACCAATTACAACTTATGTATGAAGGGCTTTCAAATTAATTCATTAATATGATCAATCAAGACTAGTAATCTTAAGCCTATTTGACATTAAAGACAAAACCTTTCTTCTTGACAAATTCACCAAGGAGGTATTTAAGAATCAATAATGGTTTGATCTACATTCATATCCACTATCTAAATAATAACTCTAGTATTACAATACTCCTCAAGAATCCATCAGCAATAACTAACCAAGGTATTATTGTTTCAACGAGAGACTCTCAACTAAGTAGTTTTACATACTTTCTCTAAAACCCCAAGTTCTAATCCCTTTCCCATGTTATTAATCTTGCTCCCTAATAACATAAATGCTAGTATAGTAAGTATAACATCAATAGGCTTATAATACTTATAAAACCACCATTGATTTGAATACAGTAACATAATCCTACATCAACACAAAGTGTTTGGCTAAAAACAAGAAAATACAAGTGTTGGGCTATAAGCAAGAAAACACATTTGCAGGGCATTGTTTAATATATAAATATGCTTAATTTGGTCACTTATTTTTCAAGAGATCAACAAGAAGTGGAACTAAGAAACGTTCACCATCATATTTTACTAGGAAAAGCATATTATGAAGCTTACTTTCTAGGATAAGCATGTTATCACATTGAGTTCTACAATACACTATCTTAAGGACATAACCCTTAGCTAATATTATCTAAGATATTGTGGAGGACACAAACAAATTCCTTGGTCATAAGTATGATTTACAACTTAATCAAAGGGTCATTGAAGTAGCACACTAACTAAAATATTTATGCAAAATGGACTAATTAGAAAAGATCATTTGGATTTATCTATATTAAATAGACATAGAGAACAATAAATTTCTCCCTACCAAACAAATCGGTAATCTTTTAGAGAAAATGGGCATGATTAATATGTCAAGTTCAATCACATAAAATTGGTCAGGGTCGAACCACTTGGAAAAGAAATCATAAGGTATGACTATCACTACGACTAATAAATATTTTCACAATAGTTCCAACATTGATCAAAATAGATTAAGGAGATTAGAAACCCCACTATGTAAGGAATTATTGTGTAGCCTTGCATTAAAATTCCATGAGTGCATAAAAAATGCATGGAGCTCAAAGTTGTCAAGTATAAAACATAGTCACCAATATTGACATTAGCACATAAGTGATGTCATATAATGCCATAACACAGAGCCACGCGCTCTAATACCATTGGAAAGTTTTGTGTTACACTTAATAAGAATATAAAACAACATTTGTAAAAGGGATCAAATAGGCACACAAGATACAAAAATAGATTTAGGGAAGTACCATTGTACTCTAATATGCAGAAAACTCAATCATAATCAGCATAATGAGCAATGATGAAGTTCGGATCTTACTCAACTAATTTATAATCTACAATGATAGGTGATCAAATGGTAAAGAAGCCTAATTTATATATATCAAAGGAATAAAGGGAAAATCCTACGCAAATAAACTTAAAAATGAAGATCTTGAAGCCAAAAGTTTCCCACTAAAGATAATGACAATAATTGCACTAATAATATTGACACAAGAAAATATTACATCCCAACACAAAATCACTTACAATCAAAGGCTTAAGAACAAGAATTGACCACTAAATACGAGTGTCCTCTAGGGAATAATTGTGTTATAAATTGTCAGAAATCAAATTTAGTACATCCATATGTTGTCCATAGAGGATGTGGGAATCCATACTTTGTGATCCAATTTTACTAAGTGCTAACGCTATCTACGAATAAATTAGGTCTACAATTACAGTCAATTCATCATAACAAAGTAGATCATGACTGTAGACAAAAGGGATCTATGCAAGTTAGAAAAATTGGCATGGAAGATGAAGGCAACAAGATATTTACTTAATGATGTAGAAGAATAGGGAAAAGAGTTATTTCTCTGTCATCATAGTAAAAGTTGGCAATTGCATTTGGTTTAATGAACATACCTCATGGAACAACTATCAGAGTTGTTAAGAACCTTCGAGTATGTGCAGATTTCCATACTTCTAGAAAACTTATCTCCAATATTGTCATCAGATCTAAATTGTTGAGATGTGAACCTTTTACATCTTTTTAAATAGGGTCAATGTCCTTGTGGTGATTATTGATGATTCTAAATGAACTAATCTAAAAAATAGGCTTACACTATAATAATGGGCATCATGTCAGATTTCTAACTAGTGGTTGTAAAGCCCAACTCCTTAACCTTTGCCTACATCCTCCATGCCCGTGCACAAATTGAAGCTTTGGATGAGGATATGGACATCCATCAAGTCATAATGGTAGGGGGATATTTATCAGATATTATGGTTGGATATGCTCTAGTAGACATGTTTGTGAACATTGGAAGAACAGAGAAGGCACACAAACTGTTTGACAAAATAGCTCAAAAAATGTGGTCTCATAGACTGTGACGATTTCAGGATATGCACAAAATGGATTTGTTGACAAGGCATTAAAAAATTTCAAGCAAATGCAATTGTCTGTTGTAAATCCAAATCCCACAACCTCTGTCAGTGTCCTCCCTGCCTATGCCAAAATGGGTGCTTTCAAACAAGGGATGGACATCTAGCAAAGTATAATGGAATTTTTGTCAGATGTGGTAGTCACAAGTGCCTTGGTAGATTAGTATGCAAACCGTGGTATCATAGACAAGGTGTGTGAGCAGAAGTCCAAGATCATGGTGTAGAAATCAAACACAAATGCAATGTATTGAAAATGAACTAAATTGGTTTACAACTAAACCAGTATAAATAGGTGAAGCTTGAGGAACAAGTCTCCATGAGAATAGGAAAGGTGGCGAAATAGGAACCAAGAGAATAGCTCAAGGTTTAACCTCCTTCAAAATAGCAGCGATGTGTCAAAGATGGATCGACACATCGACTAATGACTCAACAAGAGGACTTAGTCTTTCCAAATGTGAGGAAAACCACTAACTATGATTAAGTTAGGTGTAACTCATATGAGTTTATACACCAACACCCCCCCTTAAGTATAGCTTAGGTGGGTTTATGAAATATGAATCCTGGCTGTGCACCATTTTAGGTACTCATTTACAAAACATCTCTCATAAAATGGAGAAAGAAAGAAAACCCTATGGGAAAAAAACTTTCCTCCTAAAGAGAGAAAACAAAGAGAGGACATTAGATGGCCTCTCCAGATGATGATGATGCCGATGTAGACCACACACCAAGAAGAGCTCATAGATGGATGAACTTGCTTTCTGTAAAGGGTTTGGTGAAGATGTCAGTGACTTGTTTTGATGACTGGTAGAATACTAAGTTGATGATCTGATCATGAATGAGCTCACAAATATAATGCATATGAATCTTAATATGTTTGGTTTGTTGATGTTGAATCAGATTCTTGCATATTTGGATTGTAATCTTGTTATCACAATAGATAATTGTATGTCATCTGAGAGGAATGCCAAATTCAGAAATTATGCCTTGAAGCCATATGGCCTCAGTAGCTGAGTTAACAGCTCCTTGGAACTCCACCTCTGTAGAAGATATAGCAATAGGATTTTGCTTCTTGCTAGACTAGCTGATAAGACCCGAACCAAGTGAAAAATTGTACCTGGAAGTAGACTTGTGAATTTATGTACCACTAGCCCAATCTAAATCTGTGAATCCAACCAAATCAATTGTGGAACCAACTCTGTAATGTATCCCAAATGCAATTTTACCATGAAGGTAACTATGAATCCTCTTAGATGCTTTCCAATGCAACTTATGAAGTTCTTACATAAATCTGGAAACTAATCCAACTACATATGCAATATCAGGCCTGGTGTGTGTTAAGTAAATGAGGTTGCCTACTAGTTGTCTATACAATGTTGCATCAACTAATGGAGTAGGACTGGATGTCTCAAGCTTAACACCAGATAAGAAGGGAGTTGGAGATGGTTTACAATTAGACATGTGAAAACATTCAAGTAAATCGAGAGCATACTTAGGTTGAGCAAGAACTATCCCTGAATCTATTTGAGATATCTCAATACCAATAAAGTAATGCAGTAACCCTAAGTCTGTCATGTCAAACCTTTCTTGAAGTGTTGATTTTACTACCACAATAGAAAAGGAAGCACACCCAGTGATTAAAAGCTCATCAACATAAAGTACCAGTATTAACAATGAATCATCATGCTGCAGAGGATACACATTGGGATCTAAATTACATCGAGTGAATCCTAAAGATAGAAGGTAGGAATCCATCTTACCATACCAAGCTCTGGGTGCTTGTTTTAGGCCATAGATAGATTTCCTTAGCATACATACTAAGGATGAATCATGAACAAATGGTGGTTGTTCCATGTAGATCTCCTCCTCAAGGTCTCCATGAAGAAAGGCACTCTTTACATCCATTTTATGTATTGACCACCTATGTACTGCAGCTATAGCAAGTGTGAGTCTAATTGAAGTCATCTTTGCAATAGGTGCAAAGGTCTCTATGTAGTCAATTCTTGCGACTTGAGGAAAACCTTTTGCAACTAACCGTGCTTTGTACTTGTCAACTGACCCATCTACTGTATATTTAGTCTGATATATCCATTTACATTGAACTACTTTTCTTCCCTTAGGAAGAGAAGTTAAGTCCCAAGTGTGATTTCTGATTAAGGAATCATATTCCTCATTCATGGCAACATCCCACTCAGGTGTGCCTGATACTTCTTTAAATGTCTATGGATTAGACACTGAAGCAAAGAAAGCATGAGATTCCCTCAAAAAGTCTGTCTGATTCTGTCTGTTATCTACAGTAGTCTATACCCAAGAATCTACTTGTGAGGATCTTGATGTGGGTGATTTTGGTGAAAATATGTTAACTTCTAATTCAATCCCTGAACTTGATGAAGATGAATTCTCTGTATCATCACTATGTGAACTAGAAGAAGAAGAAGAAGAAGAAGAAGAAGAAGAAGAAGAAGAAGAACTGCTTTCTGAACTATAAGACTGTTGCAAATGATTTGATCTGTCATAGGTATTTCATGATCTAGAGAATCAATAGTATGTCAAGGAATGTAGATGATAGTCTTTAACACCTTCTGGATATCCAACAAAGATACAAGGTTTGGATTGTGCATCCATTGCCTTGTGATATTCTTTAGGAATACGGGCCATAGCAGGTGAACCAAAAACTATGAAGTGATCAACTGTTGGTTTCCATCCTTTCCAAGCTTCAAAGGGGGTGATTCCTTTTAAGACTTTATGAGGAACTCTATTCTAAGTGTAACATGTACAATTGATAGCTTTAGCCCAATAAGATGGTATTAACCCTTTAGAATGAATCATATAGTTTTCCATCTCCTTTAAACACCTATTTTTACGTTCTGCTACACCATTTTGTTGAGAGGTATATGGAACAGTGCATTGCAAATCTATCCCTTCTACTGTGCAAAACTGTTCAAAAATATTATTAACATATTCTCTACCATTATCTATCTGAAGAATCTTGATGACTTTCCCTAACTATTTTTTGGCCAAAGCTTTGAAATCTTATGTGGAAATATCATGACTACAATAATCTTGTGTGAGGCAAAAAAACAATGCACAGTTTTATCCAGAAGCACCACGATTCAATAACATGGACTGTGGAAATATCATGACTACAATAATCTTGAAAAGAATCAAACACTTCTAATTTTTGACTGAGAAAGTAGACCCATGTAAAACGTGATAAATCATCGATATATGTGAGAACATATCTAGCCTTTGTAAAAGAAGGATGTGCAAAATCTCCTAAAACATCACTATGAACAAGTTCTAAGACTTGTTTTGCCCTCCAAGTTTCTCTTTTGTCAAACTTTGCTTCAGGATGTTTACCAAGTGCACATCCTTCACATAGTCCTTTAGAAAACTTGACTTTTGGTAATCCATTAACCATTTTTTGTTGCCATAGTTGTTCGAGATAATGGTAGTTAAGGTGGCCAAACTGTTCATGCCATAATTTACTAACTTCATCTAAATGAGTTAGTAGTTCCTTTGAAGAAATATCTGTAGAAAAACTTGAGAAGGTATACAATCTGGATTGATGATTGGCTTCCCCTATAGCAACTAAGTTATTACTTTGTAGTTCTCTTATCTCAACTAAATTTGGAGAGAAATGAACTCTCATACCCTTCCCTAAGTGTGTTATTTGATACACTGAAAGGAGATTAGTTGACAGTGAAGGTACACAAAAAACTTTTGAAAAAATCCCTCCTTCAATTTCAACAGACCCTCTCCCTTTAACCAATGATGGGGTATCATCACCTAAGTTGACTGAAGATATTCTGGATGGCTCTAAGGATGTGAATGCAACCTCAGAAGAACCCATATGATGAGTAGCACCAGAATCAATAATCCATGATGGAGATAAAGATGAAGATGACATAACAACTAGAGCTTTGTCTTTTGATTTCTCTTTGTCCTTGTTATTATCCTGAGTTGATGTAGATGCCTTGATAGAATTAGGTAGCCCAATGTTATTCTTTTTGAGAATATTTGAGAGACTTTCAATTTGCTTCTTCATGCATTTATGCTCATCATGCCCTAGTTTTTTTTACAAAAGGCACATATTATCCTCTCTGTAATGTGCTTACTTTGTTGAGAGGATTTATCATTTTTGATATCATCAATTTTATCTGCTTTGTTACTATCCTTGTCCTTCTTAGTGTTTTTCTTCCCATTTGAATTTTGTGTCTTGTCATTCCTTGCAATTAGAGCCTGAGGCTTCATAGACTTCAAAGAACCCATCTGAATTAGTTTTTCCTATTCCCTTGTGAGATTAGAAATGAATTTATCTAGAGTGGGCATTTTCCATGATGCTCCAAGAGCACTTTTAGTAGAATAGAAAGTTGATACAAACACAAAAAATTATGGATCTAATTTGGAATGTACTAAAAGGATTAATTGATCCTCTTTCTTGTCAATTCCACAATCTTTTAATTGTAACTTTAAATATTTAAACTTTGTAAAGAAATCTTCTAAAGTTGAGTAATTTTGAGGACTAAGACCTAAGAGCCGATTTTCCAATTCATGACTTCTAGTTCATCAATTTGTCCAAATAGTTTGTCTAAAGTATCCAACACTTCATTAGGTGTAGTTAATTTTTTGACATGAAACAATAATCATAAAGATAGATTTAAACATAGAAATCTAAATGCTTGATCACATTTGTTGAAAAACTTTTCTTTCTCTTTAGCCGCATTAGGTTCTTTTTCTGTTCCCATAGTTATCCTATATACACCCTTATTTTTTAGCACAAGACTGACTTTAAGTTTCCAATCTTGATAATTGAAAGGTGTTAGTGGAGGATTAGGAACTGTAGACTCCATGATGCCTTTTGGTCATGCAGATAGTAGATGTAGAAAACTTGAAAGAGAAATAGAGAAAGTGAAAGTGAGATGTGAAAAATGTAACACTCTCACAAAAAACACTTCCCTAAGAAGTGTGCAATATGAACACACAGATTTTCCCCCTAGATTGCTCAATTTATTAAAGAAGTGTTTTTGTCACTCTAAACTAACTTGCACTAGAACTTTATAATAATAGTGTGTTGATAGGCTAGAATGATAGAGGACAAAAAAATAGGCACTTTTGCCTTTTGAATGACTCAATTATGAGATCATATGCAAAAGTTTTAGCCTTTACAATTTTTGCATATGCAAAAAAAATACACCTTCAAAAAAAAATTTCAATGTGCTTGAAAATAAAATTTTGAACAAACTAATATATGGAGAAAAAAACTTGATAGGGAAAAAAAATAAGCCCCCTATGGTAGAGAGTGACCAAGGGCTAAAAAATCATATGGCCTCTTGAAGGCGCTGATCAATGCAACTACAGGGGTGATTTCAGCCTCCTTCGATGAGGCATGATGAGCACAGGGTTCGGCCTCTATGTGAGGCACGTCACCAAATAAAAAATGGCTTTTGTGTGAAGAACGAATACCACAGAAAAAACACCTATGTTGAGGGTTTCTCGGCTATGATTCAACTTCACTGGGGTGAGAGTCGATGAGCTCTCCCAATGACGATTATGACCTGCAAAAAAAACCCCATTTCAAATGTGCTTTGAAACAAAATTTTACCTGCTCAATATGCAGTATAGAAAGCTGGATTGAGCCTAGCATGCAAGAGAAGTTGCAGAGATTCACCAATGGAGTTATGTAATCAACGAGCAAATGATTTGATGCTATTCCACTCACTCTGATACCATGTGTGAGCAGAAGTCCAAGATCATGGAGCAGAAATCAAACATGAATGCAATGTATTGAAAACGAACTAAATTGGTTTACAACCAAACCAGTATAAATAGGTGAAGCTTGAGGAACAAGTCTCCATGAGAATAGGAAAGGTGGTGAAATAGGAACCAAGAGAATAGCTCAAGGTTTAACCTCCCTTTAAAATAGTAGTGATGTGTCGAAGATGGATTGACACATTGACTAATGACTCAACAAGAGGACTTAGTCTTTCGACATGTGAGGAAAACCACTAACTATGATTAAGTTAGGTACAAGTCGTATGAGTTTATACACCAACACAAGGTACAAGAACTGTTTCATAAAATTCCTAAATGAAGTATGGTCTCATGGACTGCAAATGATCACAGGATATACACCAAAAAAATGGATTTGTTTGAAAGGCTATAGAAACTTTCAAGAAAATGCAATGGTAGGTGTAAAGTCAAATTCCACAACCTTTACCAGCATTCTCCCTGTAGAGCCAAAAATGGTAGCTTTCGAACAGGGTATGGATGTCCCTCAAGCAAAACAGAAGGTGAATATTTGTTAGATGTAGTAGTTACAAGTGTCCTAGTAGACGTGTAAGCAAAATGTGGCATTAGAATGCCAAACGAAATCTGATCTATTACAAAACCAAAAGAAATGTTGTAGCGGGGTGTTTTTTTATATTTCTTTCTTTCTTTCCTTTCAGAATAATGCTGCAAAAATAGATATGGAAAAATGAATTGCAATATCTTATAAATGAAAAATGAAAATGCAAACAAAGTATGTTTTCTAGGGTAAAAGAAAGGATGCACCATGTTCACCAAACTTCCATAAACGCTCCCCAAAATAGGCCTTGTTTGAAGAATAGATTGCAAATAATGGGATCATTGATCCTTGACCCACCAACAAGAATTAAAAATGCAAATTTGCTCCTGTTCCAAAAACAATAACACAAACTTTGGTTTGGTGAGATGAGAATTCTCCATTTGAATAAGCCTCCCCAGTTCCCTTTTATGCTGCCCCTTTTTTACAAATTTGGTCCTCCAGGTTTACATTTCCCCCCTTCTCTCTACATAATAACTCTCCCTTTTGTATTTGGTGGCAAAGATAACAACCGTGCCTTTTTTTTTCCCCTGAGCTCACTGCAGCGTACCCATTTGTAGAGAGACAAGGAAGGTTGCTGTACTTTTCCGAGCGAAGAAAAGGCTTGGAAGCTCTAGGCGAAATACAAATCAACTACCTACTTCTCGATACCTGCATTTTTTTTCTCCCTCTTTTCTCTGACTTTCCTCTTATCTCCCCACCTATCTTCCTTCATGTGGAAGGAAAAAGGACCCCTCTTAACATCAGACTTCACACTTTCCTTACCTACCACGAGCGCTCAGTCAATGGAAAAGACTAAAAGCATTAAATTGTATTTAATTTTCTGGCAAGAATTTCTTGCTTGCACCTCATGCCACTCCTTCACTGCATTATTACAAATCTTCCCCTATAGATTTGGTATGTATAATGCACCACGCTCTATTTATTGCTATTATTATTTTTCTTTGTTTTAACTATTTGGGTGTTGACATTTGAAGCTAACTATACACCCAGCTCGTATAATTCAGAAGTGTATATTGGTACAAATTATACATTTGTTTGGTTTCTTTAAATCTATATTCTCAGTAAGGTCTCCCTAGTTTAAATGATAGTAGTCACAACAGCTTCCACTGCCATTAAGTACCCATTGTTTGTGGACAATAGTATTGCATGCAAGGTATTAAAAAAAATGGTATTATTATTATATTACCAAACAAATTTCTAAAATATCCATTATCATAGATAAATTATTAATTCCTTTTAAATGATGCCATGACATATTTAATGTATTCATTTTAATCATCAAAGAATCATTTGAAATCCTCTCGTTTGAGAGCATTACAAGACCATAAATCAATCATTTTGCTAGACGTTCCATCTTTATAAATAATTTTTAGGGTTGACCTAACACAACTTATCTCCTTGTGATGTAATGATAGCCCATCTAAGGTAATTATTAAATACCACCAACCCTTAGATACCAAGAAACAATAGAGCAAATGTAGGCTTAAAAGAAAAACAATATAGTTTTAAATTATGCAAGATTGATGTCATGTCCCCATTTCCGGAGTGATCACCCAATTGAGAATGGAGTTAGCCTATCCTCATTCCCGTAGGATAGTTCGTCAACTCAAGAGAATATTCTGGCGAAGGTGGCAGATGAATTAATACACTTTGCATTAATTATTAGAAATGAAGACAATTAAATACTAATAATTTATTTTTATTATTTAATTAGAGCGCCAATGGAGAAAATAAATTAAATAATATTATTTTTAATATTATTTAATGTGAGAAAAAAAATAATTGGAGTGGCCAATTTGGTGTTGAAAATAAAATATTCAAAAAAATAAAATAGGTCTTGCCTATTGAGTAGCCACATTGGAGTTTGTGCAAAAAAAAAAAATAATCGAAATGAAAGGTGGCACTCATCTTGGGGTTTGAAATAATAAACTACTGGCTCCTTGTTTGTGGTGCTCATACATTGGAAAATGAAATTCAAATAGAACCTTGCATTGGATCAAGCACCACCATTTGAGGAATCAACTTGGAGGGAGATTTGAAAATTCAAATCTTTAATTTGAATTGGTATAAGAGAAGGTTTGGTGTCTCAAATTTGACATCACAATTATCATGAACTTTTGCATCCTTAATGTTTTGCTTGTCATTCATTATTCGGTGAAATTAGACAAAACCTCATTGTCATCATTGCAGTGGATTCATCCAAGATTCACATCTACACTTCAACAAATCTTGTGAGCTTCATAGTTTCATCAATTGATATTGGGTCAGAGACATGTTACCAATTTCTCACCTACAACTCAAATTGGCAGAGCTGCTACATTTGTTCATTTTAAGGTGAAAGATTTCAATTTGTTTATGTTTTGCTTAAGCCTTTGTACATATTGAATTTTATGAGAAAAGTTTGGTTGTCTTAGTACAATGTGTTCCATGAAGGAAAGTATTTAGTTTGTAGTTCAGTTGCTAATAGAAGAGAGACTACCAGTTCATCATTCATTGCATTGCAGAGTATTCATCAACTAAAGGAGTTGTTTCATTTCATTACAATGATCATTCAATTTTACAATATATACAAATGGAATAAACATTGCATTGAATGAAAAACATGAGAGATCAAATGTCCCACACAAGCTGTGGGAATAGCTGAACTAGTACAAACATAGAAAATACACTATGCATCTGAAGATAAGAAGGGAAAAAGCATATCCATCATTGCCTATTTAGGGGTCTTGGTTGATCTTCATTGCAGTTGGCTCCTCCTCATGCTTGATCTCTGAATGAACCTATACCATGACAAGAAAGAATGTTAGAGCTGCGGATATGGTTTCCTATGTGCCTATCAACAGAGACATAATTCATTGTCTATGATGCACTAAGTCAGACATCAAATCATCCATATGTAAGAGAGACTGAAAATTTTCAACAATCATTGAGCTTCACTTTTTTAAACTAACATGTTTATTTCCTATGCTGGTATAGAGGAAGTTGTGTTTCTATTTGTGGACATTTCAGCATGTGGTTTAAAGTGGGCTCTCACAAGGGTAGATCTCAACATGCTACCCCTGAATCTCAAGGCAAATGATAAAGGGATACTTATTCATGTTATGAAAAAAGGAACACTTCAACTAAATGAATAAGAGTACATGGACTTTGAAGTCATTGTCCTTCCATGATCATCAGATCGAAGAATGAGGTGATAACCATACAAGTGTAGTGACTAACTTGTGCAAGGTAGATCAATGAAGTATGAAACTGCGTACAGTACACAATGAGACGAGTATTTTTTCTCTTTGTTGTTTTCAAGTATCAAGTTATTGATCAAATGCATGAGACAACCAATAAAGATTATTAAGAGTATATATAACTATAGTTATTATGTCAAGAGAATTTAATCATGAACTACATCACCTTGATACATAGTGCTTACATTATATAAGCAACAACAATTGTGAAGAATGAATGTCCTTATCATATATTAGTAATCAAACTGGTAAGCAAGAGCAACGAACAGCCATACAACAACTAAGATCTACTGTAGGATAACCAGACTAATGCCATGAAGGCACAGTTGCAAGTTACACTCAAAAGTATCCATGATATAAAGAAAGAAAAGAGGTCATTATCATTCTAATGTGGCCTGTATTTGAGGAAACTACAACAACAAGTTATATATGCCATGTTACAGTTTGAATATGATCAATGCCAGTGTAAAGATCATCAAAGGGAGCACAGAGGTATAACTATATGAGTTAAGACATCATAAGGCAGTTTATCATTGTAAACAAATGGATTCAAGGTTGCATATTCATCTAAAGGTAGTTACATTTGATATAAAGTCAAGGAAACATACACAGATGCAGCACTGTGTGAGTTGAAGCAGCCAAACATATATTTTCATCTGTAGTTCTTGCAAAAAGAGGAACAACATGTATGTTATCACTACAGGAAGTACCAAAAGAAACAACAGTAAGTATTTATCATTTATCAGGCAATGCGGCATCCATTTTTACCAGTTCATTTTGTAAGAACAAGTTCTTGTGATGGCAAGAGCTTCACAAGTGGGCTATATATACAGGAGGTGCAGAAGTAATTAGGCATGAATATTATTATTACAAAGTCCAAATAGGATAGCAAGGAAATGAGCCATTAACTTTTCTCATGATTATTTTCATAAAATAATGCTTTGCATCCAGTAAGACAAATGAAGGAATAGAAAAAACATCATCTGACTATAGGTACCAGAGGAAGCTTTAACTTTCACTTTTCTAGAAAATGAAAGAGAATATGAGTTTTATCTTTTGCATTTTCAATAAATGGATCAAGTTTTCCTCACACAGAAGGCAAGGATATAATAAATATCATGTATATTATATGAGTCCTCGTAGATACAGCCAGGATGTATCTTTTTCTTCACAAAAGCTAAAACCCATATCATATTAGCAATGCATTGAAATTTCCTATCTTCTACACATAGAGGTAGTCTACTGGAGGAAGTTGGCAATTACATAACCAAGTAAAACAACTAAAGTGATAGAGAGAGTGTCTTCAAGCAAAGCTACGTGAGAAAATGATGTAGGAAAGAACATAGTTTGCTAAGGTTGATGTGCAGGTTATAGAAGTGGAGTTTGTAATTATTATTAATGGTATTAGAAAGCCGAGGGAACTTTTGGAGGATCCTCCAAGGTAGAAAGATTAAAGAAATGTTGAGCGAAAGAGCTACGCTTAGAAATGTGAAGTATGTAGCCAAAGAATGTAGCTGTCAAAACTCATATCAAAAGTATAGAGAAATAGATACAGAGAAAGATTTGCCTTCTTCATTTTCAGGGAGAAAATAACAATACAACTTTACTAAGTTAAACCCACTTCATGCTCTTATCATACCCTTGTCACATTTCATATATAAAATCGTAGATAAAGAATGATTTGAGCTTATGTGAAAGAAAAATGCTCAGAGTTGCAAGTTTGGTTGCAGCCCTCAAAAGGTCAAAATAACACAAGAAAGCTATAATGAATGGGGGGATGCTTGAAATAAATGAATAATACCCATCATTTTCTATAAAAGTCTTGCATTGAAACCACAGTCAAGAGCTCGAGCCAGATTAACCATTCATGCCACCTCACAATAGAGAAAAATGTCGATAAAAGGGAGCAAAAAGAGAATAGAAATGCATCAAAAACCTCTTAAGGCCGCAGGTAGAGAGCCAGAGAACCAATAAAAAAATGAAGAAAATAGTTTGATATGTGACAGAGAGAGTCTCACCTTGTTTTTCTTGTTGGAAATATTCAAAAAACATGCTCACAGACAAAGAAATTCAAGTGTTTTTCTCCAAACCCTAGTTTCGATGGCAGCATAGGCAAAGCCTCATTTCCATCAAAATGAAAATGCAAATGATGCAAAAAGTTAGGGCTTCAAAGAGTTTTGTGTGTTAGGGTTTTTTCATTTAGCCCTAATTCAAATGTGATTTTTATCACATTGAATTACATTTTCCTTGCCTTAGTAATACCCATCGTGGTATTATAATTCACCTTGTCTATGCCTAGTCTTCATAACTTAGAGCATCACATGCCTTAGGTCCCTTTTTGCATATTCACTGCCTAGGCATTGTACCTTAAAGACTATTAGTCTCTTTGAAGATAAACTTGTATGTCCATATGCCCTTAGATATTTTTTACAGATCATTTGGAGGATAAGCCTTATAGGCTTTTTAGTTTTGCAAAACTATATAATATGCCTTCATAACTTTATGACTTTTATCGAAAATTGAAAGCCTTGTAAATAGTATTTTTTTTTGCAAAGAAACAAATTAGGATCAAATCGGGGAAAAGGACAAAACTACAAATTCATTGTAAAACATTATTAAAGCAATGCTTTTATAAATTGCTTTAATAATTGTTATTTTTATGCAGTTAAAGCAAAGTGAATCCAGACTAAATCTTGCTTTTCCAGATTTATTTTCTTTGGGTGAAATTGAGAAGATATGGACAAAATAGAGCCTTTATGAAGCAGATAAAGCCTGATTTTTAGTATTTTTTGGTGGGACCACTTTGGATGGCTTTTTGGCAGTTTCTTTCTTTAGTTTGGAGGTAGTTTGGTGATAGTTTTCAAGGCTTTTATATTGATTCCAAAAATGATTTGGAGGTAGAGCTTTTAAAGTGTTTTTTGGGGCAGTTTTATTTTTCCATCTTGGGAAAATTAGAGGATATATTAGAGAAAACCTTAGTTTTTCTTAGTTAGGGGTTCTGATTATAGTTTCTTTCTCTTTGGCTCACTTGCAAAAGAGCTTGTAAACATTCCTTGTACTCAGATACTCAGTTTCTACTCCTTTGAGTTTGAATAAAATAGTAGTGTTCTCTTTCACATTTTGTCTCATGTTTACAATATTGGTTTAATATTTCATTGTGATCATAGAATGAGGCCCTTTGTTATGTTACATTGCTATAAGTCTGTGTACAAAAAGTTTCATGTAATGTAGGTTAGATGTTATGTTTAGTTTGGTTAGTGGGTTGAAGTTGTGATAAAACTTTTGTTTGTCCTTCATGCAAACCTCTAGTTTTCAAACTTTCATGCAAATCACATATGTATTGCATTGATTCAGTGAGATTGTGAGATTTAATGTTCTTGAGAGCTAATTGTGAGTCAAGATAAAATTCTGGTAACATATCCTTAGGTTTTAGATTTTAATTTTCAGTTATCTTCTTAACCCTTTCCTCACAAAGTCTTTTAGATTAGGTGATTTACCAGGAGAACTAGCCCGCTCTGGAGGTTCACTCCAAATTTTAGGCAACTCATAGGCCTAGGAGTGTTCCCATGTGTCAACAGATAGCTAAGTTAAAAGCTTAGTTTAGGTACATATCTGATTGATAACAAGACCTCCTATGCTGATTGAATATCAAAGTTTCATCATAAAGATAGTCATTTTGAGGAGTGTAATAAGTGGCGATTCATAGTGTTGGAGATAGTGTAGTGTAACTTGGAAGTGCCAAATTGTAGTCTTGAAGATCTTCATCATTGGTCCATAAGCATCCATCATTTATCTTGATTGAGCAGACTGAAGGCCTTGAGGAATCATTTGAATTTGTTGAATTGAATACATATGCCTTGAGACTCTTGACTTTGAGTCCTCAAGTCTAAGACTCGATGTTGAATTCTATAGAGACATCATAGTCTTGATTAAGTGCATCATTGTAGATTTCATTCTAGTATTCTTCGTTGGCATCTGGATTCATCATATACATACCATGACTCATCTAATACATACAACGATTCATCATATAGGTAGCGAAAGCTGGAGAGTGATCACAATGATAATAAGGAAACAAATAGCAGTTTGACATCCATCTCATCTACTCTTTGATACTTTGAAGACAATCTTTGTGGCAGATCTAATTTGGATTAGGTTCACAGCCTTGCAATTTTTGTTCTAACACAACTGGTATGTTATCATTTGCATCTATAATTCTGATCTTGTAACAACTGCATATGCTTGTACTTGGTGGCCATTTGGTCATGATTAGGCTGATGTAATTGGACTATCTAAGGGTCTAATCTAAAATAGTGAGCTCTGAGTTGTGTCTCATTCATAATTTTTCATGTAACTTGCATCCTATACAATTGTAATGCCATTAAAGTCTGATCTAAATTAGTATATCACTGTAGTTACAAATCTATGGTTGTAATCCAATGCTGAAAGGATACCATATCTATTTGTCATAGATTGTATCTCATAGTTCATAGATTTTGTGTCAGAGACATTTGAAATTTGAAAAAAAGTTAGATCAACTTTATTGTATAATTGAAAAGAACCAAAATATCACATCAAATCATAGAATGGTACATGACAGTGGTATCAGAGCAAGAGATCCTACCAACCTATAGGGTATTATTCGATTGACAAAAGTTGTCATCTTCCAATAGCATTTTGTGCATAAGTTTTTTAAGTTATATCCACCTACTCTGGGTTGTGATTTAACTCAATTCTTAATCAAGTGTTATTTTTGAAAAGATTGACCTAGTCAGAGATTAAGGGTTATGCATACACTGACTCCACATGGTCATACATACAGAAGAAGAAGTGGACAAGAAGTAGAGCACTATCCTTTTGTGTAGATGGATAGATATAGAAGAATGTGAAGCCCACCAAGGAATAATGAAGATCCATATTTTTTGGAACAAGAAAGAACAAACAGGAATTTGGAACAGTTAATGGCTTCACAGAATCTCATGATGCAAATGATGACTCAAAATTTGAACAACATGAGAGTGAATGGTACACTGAAACAGGAGCTAGAAGCATGATAGGTATTCCACATGAAGGGATAACACATGTGTCTACAATGGATAGGCCCTTCTGGCCTAAGTTTGTGCGTAGTGAAGAGGAAGAGGAAGAGAATTTTGAGAATGAAGAGTAACCAACTTTTGCAGAAGAATTGTCTACCATTTGTGATGAGTATGATACCCTACCTGACAATGTCAAAAGAAGGATAAACATCAAACAAGTCATGAGTGAAAGGAAGGATAGGAAAAGAACAAAAGGATGACAAAGACCTAAAGGGCTAACTAAACAAAACAAGGAATATCAAGATGCACTGAATAAGATACCCATACCTAATTTTGATGGAAGTGCAAAGATGAGGGGAAGAGCTTGGGTTCATAAATTTGATACATTCCTCACACTCAAACCCATGGATGAATAGAAGGCTATACAGTTAGCTACTATTCACCTTGAATGGATAGCATATGATTGGTAGAATCATGGACTTGTTTAACAAAGACATGCAATGATAACTTCCTATGATATGAGCTCACACAAAAGCTTATCACTAGATTTGATAGAAACGATGTGGAAGTGTACTACAAAGATTTTGCATAGTTGAAACAAATGGGTAAAGTGGATTCCTTAATCAGTGAGTTCTAGAGGATTGCGGTAATGGTTCCAAATATGACAGAAAAGAAGACAGTAATGTTGTTTGTGGAAGGATTGAATGATAAGTTGAAGGGATTCGTGAAGGCTCACAAGCCTAGCACACTTGATGATGCTATTGAGTTGACACTTGATCTTGATACCACACCTACATCATTTCATCTACAAAAGAAAGTTTTCAAGGGCTCTAGTTCAAATCAAAGAGGGTTCAATCAATCAAAGTATCAACCTCCTAGTATGGATCAAGAAACAAAGAATGAAATGAGGAGGAAGAAGCTTTGTTTTTCTTGCAAGGAGCCATGGGAACTAGGACACCGATGCCTAGGAAAGGGAAAGGTACATCTCATAGAAGTAATTTCTGATGATGAGAGTGAGACTGTAGAAGAAAATAACTTAGATGATGTTGTTGATCATGAGGAACCACAATTACAATTGGAGCTTGAGCCGAATGTTGAAAATAAAAGACATGTAACCATTGCAGCAATTTCAAGAGTACCAAGATATCATGCTTTTCTTTTGAAAGGAGTCATCAACGAACAAAGAGTCACTTGCTTGGTTGATAGTGGAGCCACTCATAACTTCATTCATGAGGGATTGGTTGTGAAAAGAGGATTAAACGTTGAGGATTTTTCTAGATCCAGTGTGATAGTTGCAGACGGCTTCACCATGGAATGTGCTAGAATGGTACCACAGCTTAACATTTGAATGGGAGACTACACATTGATTGATGATTTCTATGTGTTGGGATTGGGAGAGATTGATGTTGTTTTGGGAGTTCAGTTGATGGCACCCACCCCCTTGTAGGTGCCTAAAAACCCACTAAAATGAGCAAACAGGTGGAAAAGGAGGGGTTGTGTTGCTATAAGCAACCTCAAATAACCTTTACAGAGGTCTACACACATGTTGCAGGCCCAATAATCAGATTTGGAGGCATAAAAACAACTACAAAGACACAAACTAAGTTGCTTCTAAAAATAGACTATTGCTAAGGGTAGCTGCAACAATGGTTGTAGGTGACTATTTGCATAAAAGACATGAAACTTACAAAATGAAAACCTAGACTTTTAGAACAACAGATTTATATAATATTTCTTATAACCACACACACACAAGGATAATAGCTATGAAAAGGAGACTATATTAATTTTAAAGTTCAAGTTCTTACACATTTATATATGCATTTACATAAATATTTGTAGAATAAACTCCCTCTATCATTCCTCTTTCTTTCTTTTTCTCCTCTTGTTGTCTGCTACAATTCTCTCTGATTACTACAAAACATTCATATTCTATTGTCCTTTGATATCCTGTTGTCCTCTTCTATTCTCTTGTTTTTGTTGTTCTGGCCTCTTCTTCCTTTCCTCTATCCTCTATTTTTCTGTTGTTGTATTCTTGTTCTCCAAACTAACTAAAATATGGAAGGTTCTTGTCCAAAAATCTCCAAAAATATCACCTAAAATTGTTGCAACATTCAAAACCTATCATAAATTCCTCCACCTACCTATTTTGAGTTCAAAAACTCCTGTCCAGTTTGCTCTTTTCATTTCTTTCATTGTGTTGCTCATTAAATGAGCTCACGAGAGGTAGTTTACTACCCCAACTAAAACAAATTTTAAAATTTAAAATTTAAAACTCCTTCTGCTTCCTTCACATGGCATTAAACAAAGGGAAAAATTAAAACAAAAATTTAAAACAAAATGATGTCTCTACATCAAACTACTAGGCTAGAAAGTTTTGTGAGCTCTTGCTCACTATGTAAAACTCTGTGTTGTTGTGCTAACTGGAGTGATTCCAGCTTTGTTGGGCTCAACCATGTTACATCCTCCACTAGTCCACCCTTTAGGTAGCTCCAACTCATAGGCAGTCTCTCCCTCATGATATGTATATAAATCAGAAACATTAAAAATTGGAGAGATTTCCAAACCTTTAGGCAGCTCCAACTCATAGGCATTTGGTGAAAACTTCTTGATGACCTTGCATGGTCCATTCTTCTTCCACTTAAGCTTGTTGTAGGAATGGCTAGGAAATCTTTCCTTTCGTAGGTGTGCCAATACCATATCTCCCACTTCAAACTTCTTTTCTCTCCTCTTCAAATAAGGCTTCTCCTTATACTGTTGGCTATTCTAACTGAGTTTTTCCCTTACTTGTTGGTGTAAATATTGCATATATTTGGCAAACTCTTCTCCTTCAGCACTTCTCTTATATCCTTCAATATTTGCAAGCTCCCTTAATTCTGAAATACCTCTAGGACTATGCCCATAAATAATCTGAAATGGAGTCTTACCTGTGATTTTATTGACTGAGTCACTATATGCAAACTCAGCTTGAGGCAATATCAAATCCCATTGCTTAGGCTTGTCACCAACTAAACATCTTAAAAAATTCCATAAGCTCTGATTAACAACTTCAGTTTGTCCATCCATTGAGGATGATATACAAAACTAAACTTTAAATCTATCCCTAATTTCTTCCAAAGCATCCTCCAAAAATGTCCTACAAACTTAGTAGCACGGTTTGAAACTAAAGTTCTTGGCAAACCATGCAATCTAACAACCTCCGTAAAGAATAAATTTGCTACATTTGTTACATCATCCATCTTCTTACATGATATAAAGTGAGCCATTTTCAAAAATCTATCAACAACCACATAAATAGAATCCTTACCTCATTGTGTTCTTGGTAGTCCAAGTATGAAATCCATACTTACATCTTCCCACAGCTTCTCAAGTATGGGTAATAGCTAATATAGGCATATATTTTGACTCCCTCCTTTGGTATATTAACAAATTTGATATCCTTGAACAAATTTTCTGATTTCTACACTCATCTTTGGCCAAATATTTCACTAAGCTATGCCATTGTTTTATCAGCTCCAAAATGTCTAGCTAAACCACCACAATGTTTTTCTCTTATTAAATTCTACCGCATTGATCCTTGTGGTATGCAAATTTGTTGTCCTTTGAACAACAATCCATCTTGTATAAAATAATCCATCCAAGGTGTCCTATCCACACTACTAGGCTCCATACATGTTGTCCATGCATCCTTAAAGTACAAATCATCCTTATACAACTCTTTCATAGCATCAAATCCAACTACTTCACTCTCATTTCAGTCAACAATGTTTCTCTTCTACTCAATGCATCTGCTACTTTATTTGAACTCCCACTTCTATGCCTGAGAACAAAAGTATATCCTTGTAGGAATTCAACCCACTTCATATGTCTTTGGTTCAACTTGGTTTGACTATGAATGAATTCATAGCATGATTATCCTTAGAGAATAAACTCCTTTAGAAGCAAATAATGATGCCACTTCTTTACAAATTGCACAATGGCATAAAATTCTTGATCATAAACGAAATACCTCTTCTTGGCATCATTAAGCTTCTCACTAAACTATGTAATAGGTCTGCCCTCTTGACTTAGAACCACTCCTATGGTTGTCCCACTTGCATCACAATCCACTTGAAACACTTTTACAAAATTGGGCAATGCTAATACCAGTTCTTCGGTGACTTTCTTCTTCAAAATCACAAAAATTTTATCTATTGTTTCTATCCACTTAAACTCTTTCTTATCTCCCCTTATAGTTCCAGTTATGGGTGCACATATGCTACTAAAATTTCAGATAAATCTACGATAGAAACTTGCTACTCCATGGAAACTTCTGACATCATGTACACTCCTAGGTGTTGGCCATTCAAGGATAACATGTACCTTTTCTGGATCCATTTACAGTCCTTGTTGAGAGATAACATACCCCAAGTAAACCAGTTTCTCCTTCATAAAACTGCACTTTTTCAAATTTAACAATAACCTTTTTTCCTTGAGCCTTTGTAAGACTTGCCTAATATGTAATAAAATGATCTTCTTTACTGCTGCTAAAAATTAGAATATTATCAAGATAAACAATCACAAACTTCCCCAGAAATGGTTTCAATACCTCATTCAATAACCTCATAAATGTGTTGGGTGCATTTGTTAACCCAAAGGGCATTACTAACCACTCATACATCCCCTCCTTGGTCTTAAAAGTAGTCTTCCACTCATCACCCTCTCTTATCCTAATTTGGTGATACCCACTCTTTAAATCAAATTTTGTAAAATATCTAGCCTTTCCCAAATAGTCCATGAGATCATCCATTCTTGGTAAAGGAAAATGGTAATTAATTGCTATTTATTTATGGCTCTTGAGTCCATGCACATTCTCCATTCACCATCCTACTTCAGTGCTAACACAGCTGGTACTGTGCATGGGCTAAGGCTTTCTCTAATCAGCCCTCTTTCTAATAGTTGTTGCACTTGTTTGTTCACTTCTTCATTTTCTGTTGGTGTCAACCTATAGGCAACCTTGTTGGGTAAACTTATCCCTAGAATCAAATCAATATGATGGCTAATACTCCTCATAGGTAGTAGTCCTTCAGGTAAATCCTCGGACACAATTTCATCAAACTCTTCAAGCAATTCCTTTACTTCTAAAGGCATGTCACTACTATCCTTTGCTACATCCACTTGTATCTCCTTGGGAACTATTGCAAAACATAATTTTTTCCTTTTAGTCTCTTTCAAGAATTATTTCCCTATTACTAGCAATGTTCTTGGACCACTTTCCACCTCTTCTTCTTTAGTTACCAATGGCGTAAGAGTATGTTTTATACCATTTTTCTCCAAGGTGTAAGTGTTTGCTCTTCCATCATGGATTACCCTTCTATCAAACTTCCATGGCATCCCCAAGAGTAAGTGGCATACATCCATGGGCATGATATCACACCACACCTCATCTTCATATGTGCCTATTTGAAATATCACAAGGCATTGTTGATCAACCAAGACTTGGTGCCCTTTTTGTAACCATGGCACCATGTAAGGGGTAGGGTGAGCTATCCTTTTTAACCCCAACTTATCCACCATTTCAATTGAAACTAAGTTATCAGTGCTGCCACTATCTATTATGACTTTGCACCATTTTCCACCTAATTTACATATTGTTCTAAATAAAATTTTCCTTTGGACAGGTTCATCTTCTTTCTTGGTTGGCTTCAATAATGTCCTCTTCATCATAAGTACTTCTCCTTTCTTAGGTTCATCTAGTTGACTAACAGACCCTATAGATTAATTATCCCCCTTTGCTACGTTTGCACTTGCTACCCCTATTCTCCTTGATCCTTCCGATCCGCGTTGTGGGCATTCATAAAATCTATGGCTTAACTATCCACAATTAAAACATGTTCCTTAAAAGCCTCTACTTTGGCCTCTTCCATATCCACCTCTACCTCTCATGGAGTATGGTCTTAACCTTGTTTCATCCTTCTCATTTTGACTTTTTGATGGGCCGGCCTCCTTACCATGGCTGTAGTTTTTCTATTGTTGCACTTTCTTTTTGCTGAATCCACCTTTTCTTTTGTTTGTTCCTTTCTTTCTTGGCAATTTCTCTTTAGCCTTTAGAGCATATTGATATGCTTCTCCCACATTTCGTAGCCTTATCATGCTCAATTCATCTTGAATTTTCAACCTCAATCCATTAACATATCTTGCTACTTTTTCTTGGTCTAACTCATTATGACTAGATCTGATGGAAATCTTATAAAACTCCTCTGTATAGACCTTCACACTTAACTCCCTTTGTTTTAAATTCTACAATTTCTTGAGAAGTTCAAGTGGATAATCACCAGGTAGAAACATAGCCTTCATCTTCCTTACCATTAGATCCCACCAAGTAATCTTATCTCTACCATTTTTTCTTCTCTCAGTCTGCACCTCTTTCCACCAGAGTGTTACATGACCTTTCAATCTTGTTTGAGAAACCTTCACTCTTTTTGGGTCCTCTACTTCATCATACTCAAAGTATTCCTCCATCTCTATTATCCAGTCAGTTAGTTCATCTGGTTCTTAACTTCCTGAGAAGCTTGGTAACTCTACTCTTGTTCGTTTCCCAATATTAGAAATAGCTCTTATAAGCCTTCTTTCACCTACAACCATATCTCCATCTACATTGTCACCTTCTTGTCTAGCCATCTCTACTCCTCCTTCATCATCTTCACTATCACTTTCATCATGTGCTCTACCTCTTCAGATTCCACCTTCTATTACATTCATTCTTTCGTGCATTCCATTTTGTTGGCAATTAAGGTGTCTCAACCTTGGTAATTCCTTGCATTATTTATGATTGTATTTATTAATTCATTGCCTATGTTGTAAATTAATTATAAATTCTAAATTGTCATTTTGTGGGATGTGGGACGGTGATCTGTCATCCTACATAGAAGATGACAACTTGTAATTTTGTCCTCACATGAGGAGATAGGTGTCCCATTTTGTGGTAGGAGAATTTTGCCATGTGTCGGCATCTTGGATTTTGTGTAAGGGAATGTTGACCGAGACAGTTATGACAGATTCCTATGACAAAGTTATGACATGTAAGAGTCAGAAATAGAAGCTTGTAAGACAAGTGAAGACATGTGTCATGAAGCATCTTTGAAAAAGGCATATTTGGGTGCCCCAAGGTGGACTATGACATGTTGTAAGAGAATATGCTATTTTTAGCTTGTGTATGATAGATTATGTTACAGTTGTAAGTTGTAACTGCTATGACAGATTCTATGATGGTCGTAAGAGTCGTAAGAGCATCTGTCATAGCCCATTTTGGAAATAGGTGACCTCTTTGGGATGGGAGATATGGAAAAGTGTCAGGAACATTCTACAATGTTGACCAAGTGTCCTTAGGAATGGGTTTTGGGCCATAAGGCCAAGTTGGATGCCCATCTTAAGATAGAGCCAATTTTGCCTTGTATAATCTATATAAATAGGTGCTTGGAGGAGGACATGTAGTATGTGATTGACAAGTACTATTATGCTTCCGGATTGACTCCAGACACCAGTGTCGAAGACCATTGAAGCTTGCATTGCAAGTGTATTGTAAACATATTCAGTTTTGATCATACATTGTGTAGGTTTCTGAGTGGGGTTTTTCACCTAATAAGGGTTTTCGCCATGATATATCTTGTCTCTCTTCTTCTGTCTTCTTTCTGGTTCTATGTGTATTGCTGCAATATCTCTAAAACATGTTTCATATTGCTATTATTGTAAGGATTAATTTGAATTTCCATAGCTCTCCCCTCATTAGATTAGTGTAGGAAGCGATTTCCACACACCTAGCTTCCTTTCAGTTGGTATTAGAGCTTGATCACCTTTGGTCCTAGTTGTTGGGTAGGGGTTTTTAAGCTAATCTTAAGTTGAGTGGGAGTCTATGCAGAGTATTCTGAATCTTATTGTAGCAAGGAGATGGCAAGAACATCCGGAAGGATAGAGGTGGAGAAGTTCAATGACACTAATTTCAAGCTGTGGAAGCTCAAGATGGAATACATGCTTGTTGATCGAGACCTCTGGGAAACTATCAGTGGAACAAAACCAGCTGTAATGTCACAAGTTGATTGGGATCTTAAGGATCGGAAGGCTAAGGGTCTCATAAGACTTAGTCTTGCTGATTTTGTTTTGTTAAATGTCCATGAGGAGGCTACTACAAACTTGCTTTGGAAGAAGTTGGGAGATGTGCATCAAGCCAAATCCCTGGTTAATAAAAATTTTCTAAGAAAGAAGTTGTATTCTCTTCGAATGGAGGATAGAGGATCTATTGCCAAACATATGAATGCTTTCAACATGCTAGTTGCAAAATTGACATCCATTGGTGTGAAGATGGAGGAGGAGGATCACTTTATGACCTTGCTTTGTTCTTTGCTAGACTCATGGGATCACCTTGTCATGGCTATTGGAAGCACCACATCTACATTCAAAATGGATGAAGTGGTTTCTTAGCTATTGTCTGAAGAGATGCAAAGAAAGTCTTCCGAGGCAGCCAAAGAAGCTCTTGCAGTTCGTGGAGGACCCAAGGAGAAAGGGAAAAAGAAGGACAAGAAAGCTGAGAAGGGTAGATCCAAATCTATTGGAAAGTCCAAGGCTCTCTGTTGGAACTGTGGTAAATCTAGGCATTTCTGAAAGGAATACAAAGAGGAAAAGAAAAAGGAGAAGAAGAACCTAGATTCAGATTCTAACAAGTCACAAGATGATGCTGACGCCTTCATCGCAGCCCTAGCAACCCATGCATCTGATGATGTGTGGCTGATTGATTCTAGTGTATCATTCCACATGACCTCGCATCGAGACTGGTTCACTAAGTATGAGGAGTTTGATGGTGGAAAGGTGTACCTAGGTGATCACTCTCATCTAAAGATTGTTGGTCATGTAAGAGTCTCTATTTGATTCCCTGATGGATGAGTGAAGGGGATCTCTGGGGTTATGCACATCCCAAGCTTAGCATAGAACCTGCTTTCTATAAGTATGTTGAATGATGAAGATGTGCAAGTTGTCTTTTCGAAAGAAGGATGCAAGATGACTAGAGGAGCTATGGTGCTTGCTAAGGGTACTAGGAGATGTACTCCATTTTAGCTAGAGGCATGTATTTCATAATGCAATAGTTCTTCTAACTCGAGAAATAGGGCAGCGGTCACTTCATCCCCACCATCTAAATGAGTAGTGAAGAAATCTATTGTATCTAGTCCTGATGGTTGTAATCATGCCTTGGAAGTTAAGCTTCCTGCTGAAAAGACAATGTTATGGCATAAGATATTTGGCCACATTAATGAGAAGAGTTTGTGTACCCTTAAAAATAAGAACCTCATTGAGGGGTTAGATGATTGTAATCTTGAGTTCAACTTTTGCTAACATTGTATATATGTTCAGTTTTATTTGAGTTCTCATAAGTCTTCTAGTGTGTTGGACCTTGTTCATTCTGATGTTTTTGGTCCTGTTAATGTTCCTTCGTTATCAAAATTTGTATATTTTGTATCTTTTATATATGACTATAGTAGAAGGACATGGATTTATTTTGTCATAAGCAAATCTGAAGTCTATAGTAACTTTAAGGAGTTTAAGGCCTTTGCTGAAAATCAGAGTGGTAAAAAGATTAAATGTTTGAGAACTGACAACGGTGGTGAGTTATGTTCTACAAAATTTGATAAATATTGTAAGGAACTTGGGATTGAAAGACACAAGACAACTCCATACACCTTGCAGCAAAATGGAGTTGTAGAGAGGATGAATAGGACACTGATGGAGAAGGCTAGGAGTGTGCTTAGTGGAGCTAGCCTAGAACAAAAGTTTTGGGCTAAGGTTGTTGCCACTATTTTCTATCTGGTAAATAGATCTCCTACATCAACTCTTGTTGGTAAGACACCCATGGAGGTGTGGTATGGTAGATAGCCTTTAGTAAGACATCTTCATATTTTTGGTTGTGAGGCATATGCACATGTACCTAGGGAGAATCAGTCAAAATTGGAGAACAAGGATGTTAAGTGTATCTTCATTGGCTATGGTGTCAATGTGAAAGGATACAAGCTTTAGGATCCTGTGGCTAAAAAAATGTTGTATAGCAGAAGTGTCATCTTTAGAGATCTTACACCTTCTTCCACTATTTTACAACCAGAAGAAAAAGAAAAGAAAGAGGATGTTGTTCAGTTTCATGCTACCCCTGAGAAGATTGAATAGAAAGACAATGTTGGATCTGATGATAAGGAGAGCTCTTACAGCTCTGAAAGCAAGTATGAAGAAGCTAAACCTCAACCTTAGACCTTGAGGAGGTCTACACGAATAAGGAAGCAACCTGAAAGGTTTGATTTTACATTGTTTGATTCTAGTTGTGCTTATGCTTTGATTACTAACAGTGATGAACCTAAAACTGTGTCAGAGGCTTTGGATATGAAAGATGCAGGTTCCTGGAAGGAGGACATGGAGGATGAGATGGCTTCTTTGGAAAAGAATCAAACTTGGGACTTGGTGCCTTTGCCTCCTGGACGGAAACCTGTTGGATGCAAATGGGTGTTCAAGAAGAAATTTGGTGCAGATGGCAATGTTGAGAAGTATAAGGCTAGATTGATTGCGAAGGGGTATTCACAAGTGGAGGGTATAGATTATGGTGAGATCTTCTCTCCCATTGCAAAGTTGACATCCATTCAATTCTTGTTATCTCTTGCAGTAGCTTATGACTTAGAGGTAGAATAGATGGATGTGAAGACAACTTTCCTTCATAGTGATTTGGAGGAAGAAATCTACATGTCACAGCCAGAGCATTACATGGTGAAAGGTAAAGAAAATTTGCTTTGCAAGTTAAAGAAGTCTTTGTATGGTTTGAAGCAATCTCCTCAGAGGTGGTACTTGAAGTTTGATGCCTTTGTGTTGTCAATTAGATTTGTGAGATTGAAATTGGATCACTGTGTGTCTTTTATGTTTGATGGTGATCGTATTCTCATTGTTGCACTATATGTTGATGATATGTTGCTCATTGGGAAGGGTAAGAATATGATTTCTAATTTGAAATCTCAGTTGTCAGCATAGTTTGAAATGAAATATTTAAGAGCAGCCAAGTACATTCTAGGAATGCAAATCAGAAGAGACAGAACTAACAGAAAACTTTGGTTAAGCTAGAGTAATTATGTGAAGACCGTGTTGGATAGGTTCAACATGGAAGATTGTAGACCATTGTGTGTTCATGTTTCTTTGGGGACAAAGTTGTCTATTGAGGATTGTCCAAAATCTCCTAGTGAGGTGGACGACATGAGCAAAGTACCTTATTCTAGTGCTATTGGCAATTTGATGTATGCTATGGTTTGCACAAGACCAAGACATTGCCCAAGCAGTGGGAGTCATTAGTCAATTTATGGCTACTCCTGGATAGGTTCATTAGGATGCAGTTAAACGAGTGTTTAGATATTTGAGGGGTACTTCCGAGTATTCCATATGCTATCATGGTAATGTTACAAGATCTCCTCATTCTATTGATATTCATGGATTTGTGGATTCAAATTGGGCAGGTGACATTGATAGCAGGAGATCCACCAGTGCTTATGTGTTTACACTATTTGGTGGTGCTATTAGTTGGATGAGTAAGCAACAACTTGTGGTTTCTTTGTCCATGACAGAAGCTGAGTGTATGGCAGCAACTCATGCTTGTAAGGAAGCCATTTGGCTTAAGAGATTATGTTCAAATATTGGTGTTGATGCAGGTCAGATTACAATCAGTTGTGACAGTCAGAGTGTGATTTGCCTTGTGAAGAATCCAACTTTCCATGCCAGAACAAAGCATCTTGATGTTTAGTTTCACTTCGTGTGAGACATGGTAGAGGATGGGAAGGTAAATTTGGAGAAGGTAGATACTTTGAAGAATGTTGTAGATGCATTGAAGAAACTAGTGAGCACAGAGAAGTTCAGATGGTGTTCGAAGTCTATGGGCCTCTCGGCCTATAGTGGTTAAATCATGTTATTCTATTGGCTCTTACAAGGTGTTCGACAAGTGGGAGAATGTTGGGAATTAAGGTATCTCAACCTTGGTAATTCCTTGCATTATTTATGATTGTATTTATTAATTCATTACCTATGTTGTAAATTAATTGTAAATTCCATATTGTCATTTTGTGGGATGTGGCACGGTGATGTGTCATCCTACATGGAAGATGACAACTTGTAATTTTGTCCTCACATGAGGAGATAGGCATCCCACTTTGTGGTAGCACAATTTTGCCATGTGTCAGCATCTTGAATGTTGTGTAAGGGAATGTTGACCGAAATGGTTATGAAGGATTCCTATGATGAAGTTATGACATGTAAGAGTCAGAAATAGAAACTTGTAAAATAGGTGAAGACATGTGTCATGAAGCATCTTTGAAAAAGGCATATTTCAGCACCCCAAGGTGGACTATGACATGTTGTAAAAGAATATGCTATTTATAGCCTATGTATGATAGATTCTCTTACAGCTATAAGTTGTAACTGCTATGACAGATTCTATGACAGTCGTAAGAGCATCTGTCATAGCCCATTTTGGAAATAGGTGACCTCTTTGGGATGGGAGCTATGGATAAGTGTCAGGAACATTCTACAATGTTGACCAAGTGTCCTTAGCCATGGGTTTTGGGCCATGAGGCCAGGTTGGATGCCCATCTCAAGATAGAGCCAATTTTGCCTTATATATTCTATATAAACAGATGCTTTGAGGAGGAGATATAGTATGTGATTGACAGGTATTGTTATGCTGCCAGATTGACTCCAGACATGAGTGTCGAAGACCATTGAAGCTTGCATTGCAAGTGTATTGTAAACACATTCATTTTTGATAATACATTGTGCAGGTTTCTGAGTGTGGGGTTTTTCACCCGATAAGGGTTTTCCTCACGATATATCTTGTCTTTCTTCTTTTGTCTTCTTTCTGGTTCTATTTGTATTGTTGCAATATCTCTGTTACATGTTTCATATTGCTATTATTGTAAGGATTAATTTGAATTTGCATAGCTCTCCCCTCATTAGATTAGTGTAGGAAGCGGTTTCCACACACCTAGCTTCCTTTCACCTTTAGGGTTTCTAACACCTCATCTATTCTTCCTTCTACTTCTATAGCTACAACCTCTTCCATCCTTCTCCTTGGTGGCATCTTGCTTCTCTAACCCACCTTCTTTTCATTTTCCTTCTTACTGCAGTCTTCTAGCTACAATATCCCTTGTTGTAGGGACACACCCATAGTTCCATCTCATAGGGATTCTTCCAACCCCAATAGAAACTCACTATCCTTCTTCCCAGAGCTATAGCTAGGCTCTGATACCATGCTGATGGCACCCACCCCCTTGTAGGTGCCTAAAAACTCACTAAAATGAGAAAACATGTGGAAAAGGAGGGGTTGTGTTGCTATAAGCAACCTCACACAACCTTTACAGAGGTCTACACACATTTTTCAGGCCAAATAATCAACTTTGGAGGCATAAAAACAAATATAGAGACACAAACTAAGTTGTTGCAAAAAATAGACTATTGCTGCAGGTAGCTGCAACAATGGCTGTAGGTGACTATTTGCATAAAAGACTTGAAACTTGCAAATGAAAACCTAGACTTTTAGAATAGAAAATTTATATAATATTTCTTATAACCACACACATAGGGATAATAGCTATGAAAATGAGATTATATTAAATTTAAAGTTCAAGTTCTTACACACTTATATATGCATTTACATAAATATTTGTAGAATAAACTCCCTCTATCATTCCTCTTTATTTATTTTTGTCCTCTTGTTGTCTGCTACAGGTCTCTCTGATTACTACAAAACATTCATATTCTACTGTCCTCTGATATTCCCTATTGTCCTCTTCTATTCTCTTATTTTTGCTATTCTGGCCTCTTCTTCCTTTCCTCTTTCCTTTGTTTTTCTATGGTTGTATTCTTCTTCTCCAAACTAACTAAAATTTGGAAGCTTCTTGCCCAAAAATCTCAAAAAATCCTACCTAAAATTGTTGCAATGTTCAAAACTTGTCATAAATTCCTCCACCTACCTATTTTGAGTTCAAAAACTCCCACCCAGTTTGCCCTTTTCATTTCTTTCATTGTGTTCCTCATTAAATGAGCTCATGATAGGTAGTTTGTTGCCCCAACTAAAACAAATTTTAAAATTTAAAATTTAAAACTCCTACTACTTCCTTCACGTGGCATTAAGCAGAGGAAAAAAAATAAACAAAAATTTAAAACAAAATGATGCCCCTGCATCATCAATGGTTGCAGTCACTTGGCAGATACATACAAGATTTTAACAAGATGGAACTTGAATTCATTCATGATGGGAAAAAGATTGTTCTGAGAGCACTCTCAAATGGAGGCCCTAGAGTTGTGTCAACAAGGAGAATGGAAACATTGTTTAGACATGACGATGTTGCTTGGGCAACACAGTGCTTTGTATCATCTAAGCATTTTTCAGGAGATCAGAAATATCTTGTTGGTATATAGTTAGTTCTTGATAAGCATAGTATGGTGTTTGGAGAAATTCCTCCTAGTAGACCACCTGATCATGGATTTGAGCATGTCATTCAATTGTAGAAGGGCTCCAATCCTGTCATCACTACACCTCGTAATCCATGACATTTTAAGGAGGAGATTGAAAAGATGATTACAGAGTTGCTTTAGATAGGACACATTCATCCTAGCTCTAGTCCATTTGCATCTTCAGTTGTGTTGGTGAAGAAGAAGGATGGCACAATGAGGATGTGCATTAATTACAGAGCTTTGAATAAGAAGACAATCAAGAATAGATATCCCATTCCCAAGATCAATGAGTTGCTTGATGAGTTACACGGGGCCGTGTATTTCTCCAAGATTGATATTCATTCAAAGTATCATCAGATATGTGTTCGTGAAGAGGATATCCATAAGACAACATTCAGATGCCACTATAGACACTTTGAGTTCTTGGTTATGTCATTGGTCTAACCAACGCACCTGTTACTTTTTAGTCATGCCTAAATCACATCTTTTGTGGGAAGTTGTGTAAGTTTGCGTCGGTGTTCTTTGATGACATTTTGATATACAGTAAGGCTTGGGAAGAACATTTTTAGCACATTGATGAGGTACTGGGTATCATGGAGGCTCAGTCATTATTTGCGAATGCATCCAAGTGTGAATTTGGTATGACAAAGATTCTCTATCTGGGGCATCTGATTGGAGATGATGGAGTTAGAGTTCATTAGGAGAAGATACATTCAATTTTGGATTGGCCACCAACACAAAACATTTCAGACTTGAGAGGATTTCATGGGCTATGTTGCTACTACAGAAGATTTGTAAAAGGGTTTTCATAGTTAGCAACACCTCTCACAAATCTCACCAACAAAGGAGCATTCAGTTGGTCAAATAAGGCTCAAATTGCTTTTGACAAATTTGAGGAGGTGATGAGTTCATGTCTAGTGTTGGCATTGCTGAATTTCACACAACCTTTTGTCTTGGAGTGTAACGCATCAAGAACATAAATTAGTGCAGTGTTGATGCAGAATAGACACCCCATTGCTATTAAGAGCAAAAAGTTGAGGGATGCAGAAAGGTTCTATTCCACCTATGATAAGGAGATGCTCACCATCATGCATGCATTGGTGAAGTTCAAGCAATATTTGGTGGGTAACTGATTTGTGGTCAAAACTGATCCCAATAGTCTTAAGCACTCCTTGTTGCAGACATATTTGAATGAGAGGCAACAGAAATGGGTGAGTAAGATTCAGGCATATGATTTTGATATTGAATATGTGAAGGGAAAGAATAATGTTGTTGGTGATGCTCTATCCAGGAGGCCTACTCTTTGTTCATTGTTAGAAATTTCAGCGGATTAGAAGTCTCATCTTTTGGTTGAGTATTCCAAGAACACATTTGCTTGTGAGATCATGGATGGCAAGATTCAGGATGGTAGGTATGAGGTGATTGATGATGTGATTTACTATAAGGATAGGATCTACATGGTTCCTAAATCGAAGTTGAAGGAGAAAATTCTGAGAAATACTCATGACGATCCACTTGCAGGACATTTAGGTTTCTTCAAAACCTACAACAAGGTGAGAGAGAGATTCTCATGGAAGGGTCTCAAGGATGATGTCATGCAACATGTTAGAGAATTTTTGGTTTGTTAATAGAACAAACTTGAGCATACCTCTCCCACAAGACTCCTTCAACCATTTTCCATTCCAGAACAAAGGTGGGAAGTTATTTCAATGGATTTCATCACAGGTCTTCCAAAGGTCCAAGGTAAGGATTGCATATTTGTTGTGGTTAATAGATTAACTAATTATGCACATTTCTTTGCAATTCCATCAGAGTATTCAGTACTCCAGGTTGCAAATTTGTTTTTTAGAGAAGTGTTCAAACTACATGGACTATCGAAGACCATTTTCAGTGATAGGGACAATAGGTTCCTTGACATATTTTGGCAAGAGTTGTTTTGAATGACAAGGAAAAAGTTGGAAATAAGCACGAGCTATCACCCTCAGATAGATGGACAGACTGAGATTGTGAACAAATAGGTTGAGAGATATCTTTTCAACTATGTTGTAGGGCAACAACATGCTTAGACCAAGTGGTTTCACTTGGGTGAGTATTGCTACAATACCACTTATCACAGGTCAATCGGCATGTCACCTTTCAGGGCCGTGTATAGCTATGATGCTCCATCACTGTTAGATTTGGCCTTGGAAAATTGTAGAGCTCCTAGAGCAGAGGATTTGATGTAGGACAATCAGGACATCCTTAAGGCACTTAAGGATAACATGCAGTAGGCTTAGAATCAACATAATATGTATGTAGATAAGCAAAGGATCGAGAGGACTTTTGAGGTTGGCAACTTGGTCTTCTTGCATATTCAACCATACAGACAGTCGACATTGAAGAAGAGTGGTGGAGAGAAGTTGAAGCCAATATTCTATGGTCCATACAAGATTCTAAGGAGAGTTGGTGAAGTGGCATATGAGCTTGAATTACCAGCAGAGAGCAAGATTCACAATGTCTTTCATGTGTCATGCCTCAAGAAGGCATTGAGACAAAGGATTGTTTCTTCACCTAATCTTCCATGTCTTGATGAAGAGGGCACTTTGGTGTTGGTTCCTGGTAGCATATTGTAGACAAAGGAGTGATATCTGAGGAATAGGGTGATCAAAGAATATTTGGTGAAATGGAAAGACTTGTCTTTGGAAGATGTGACATGGGAAAGAGAGTAGATTTTGTAGCATTCAAATTTGATATTTCTTGAGGGAAAGCAATCTCGGGAAAGGAGGAATGTCATGTCTCCATTTCCAGAGTGATCACCCAATTGAGAATGGAGTTAGCCTATCCTCATTCCCGTAGGCTAGTTCGTCAACTCAAGGGAATATTCTGGTGAAGGTGGCAGATGAATTAATGCACTTTGCATTAATTATTTTTTGGATTGAGAATCGAGCACTAATATTAATAAAAAAGAATACTAGTTTTACATCAAAGGGTTGGAGATGCCATACCAAAAAGCTACTTACACCAATCCAAAAACTGTTTTCTTCGTAGTATATACAAAGTTTTAGAATTAAAAAATAAACAAAATAATAGAAAGGATGTGATGAAGGGGGTAAATCATAAAACACACAACAACATAAATTGCACACAAAAAATAGAACTTTCTTTATTGATTTAGACAACTTATTACATTACAGAAGCTCAAATACAATTAGAGGAATCAACCCTCCACAGGTTGTAACACATTATAGCTTCCTATCACAAGACTCTGGAATCATCTGCCTTTTGTAACCCCAAATCAGCTAGGGTTTCTATTTTCCTGCCTATTCTTGACTCTACACTTTCCCCCTTAACTCCACTACTGTGCAAGGTTCCCAAAATAGTCATAAATAGCACCTTTTAGAAGCTTCCAACTAAATTTTAAAATTTGTAACTCCCTCCAAAAGTAGGTCAACTTTTGAGAAGCATAACTTTTGATCTGGGTGTCCGATTGATGAACTGTTTTAAGCACCAAAAAGATCAAGATGTGAACTATCATGCCAGAAATTTGTAAACAGATTTCTATCAACTTTTTTAGATGTTATGGGATATTTTAGTGCCTCATATCTCATTTCAAAAATTTTTAAGGTCTTTTCATAAAATAAAAACTTTAATATCTTTCAGCTCACAAATGATCTTTGCCTGATTCCTTCGCCAAAGGTCTTATATTTTTGTTATGAAGGTTTTTGTAAGTTTTTGCTTTAATTTGTGTCCAAATGCAATTTTTTCTAAAATGGCAGGTAAACTTTCCAAAACTGGCAGTTTGCTATTTTTAGCAGTTTTGGAAAAACTAAAAGTCCTACATCCTTATTCAGGAGATTATGGAACCATAAATACTAATTATGGAAAGAAATGAAAACAATTGTAATGATTTTGAAGCAACATCTTTTTGGGTGATGCAAGATTGCCCTTACACCACTGGATGCTCCTGCATCAGACACCCAGGGTAATTTGACAAGTGACCCTGTCACGTCTTAGGTGTTTGTTTGAGGAAAACCAAAATGGTCAACCTCTGCCTTTGATAGCCAAGAAGAATCTTCAACAGACCTTCCTTTCCATTTTACCAAATATTTTTCATATTGCCTATTCCGAGTACTTCTTCCCACACGTTTATCCAAGATCTCTTTTATCTCCTTCGTTGAAGTAGATGCTGGAATACTCCACTGTTCTTCTGTCGGTCCATCCTCTATTTCACCTTCATGATATTCTGATAAATCAGCAATGTTGAAAATAGGGGAAATATTGATCCCACTTGGCAGCTCTACCTCATATGCATTTCCTGAATCATGCCTCTTCAGGATTCTGCATGGTCCAAATTTCTTTATTTTCAACTTATTATAAGTTCCAATTGGGAACCTTTCTTTTCTCAAGTGAACCATGACTTCATCTCCTACCTGGAACTCCTTATATCTCCTCTTCTGATCTGCCTTAGCCTTGCACTGAATATTCATCTTATTAATGTGCTTTCTCACCTCTTCATGCAAATTCTTCAGACATTCTGCAAAGTCTTCGACTTCGGCACTTGTCTTTTCTCCTTTGTCTAGATTCCTTAACTCTTAAGCATTTCTTAAGCTATTGCCATATACAATTTGGAATGGTGATTTACCAGTACTCCTATTGATAGATTTGTTGTAAGCAAATTCTGTCTGTGGTAAAATCAAATCCCATCCCTTGGGCTTATCTCCTACTACGCATCGTAGCAAGTTACCCAAAATCATATTCACCACTTCCATCTATCCATTAGTTTGTAGATTGTGTGTAGAACTGAACTTCAAATCTGTCTTCAACTTCTTCCACAATGTCCTCTAGAAATAACCAACAAACTTGGTATCTCAATCTAGAACTATGCTCTTTGGTAGACCGTGCAATCTCACCACCTCCCTGGAAAATAACTCTGCAATATGAACAACATCATTAGTCTTCTTGCAAGGAATAAAATGTGCCATCTTCAAGAATCTGTCCACCACCACAAAAATGGAATCATGTCCTCTTTTTGTCGTTGGTAAACCAAGAACAAAATCCATACTAATATCATCCCATGGCTTCTCTGGTATAGGTAGTGGCTGATATAGACTTGTATCCTGACTTTCTCCTTTCACCATCTGACATACTCTGCAACTCTACACAAATTTCCTCACATCTTGCTACAACTGTGGCCAATAATAATTTTCACTGACAATAGCAATGGTCTTATCTCAACCAAAGTGTCCAGCCAATCCTCCACTATGCTTCTCCTTAATCAAGTTCTCTCTCATAGAAATCCTTGGAATGCACAACTAGCTTCTTCTAAACAGCATGCCATCTTGGAATATGAAATCCAACCATTTTGTCCTATCCAAAGTAATAGGTTCCAAACAAGCTTTCTAGGCCTCTACAAAATATGGATCTTCAGGATAAAAACTTTTGAGCTCATCGAATCCAACAACCTCTATCTTCATTTCTGTCAACAAATTTTGACTTCTACTCAAGGCATCTATAAGTCTATTGGACTTCCCACTACTATGCTTCAAAACAAAAGTATAGCTCTACAAAAACTCAACCCATTTTAAGTGCCTTTGGTTTAACTTTCCTTGACTGTTAAGATACTACAAAGCCTGATCATCAGTATATAAAACAAACTCCTTTGGCAACAAATAATGTCTCCATTTCCTCAAAGCCTCAACTATTGCATAAAATTCCTGATCATAAACATAATACTTTTTCTTGGCATGATTAAGCTTCTCACGAAAATAGGCAATGGGCTTACCTTCTTAGCTTAAAACAACTCCTATAGCACTGCCACTAGCATCACAATCTACCTGAAATACCTTATTGAAATCTGGAAGTGCCAAAATAGGTTGCTTTGTGAATTTTTGCTTGAATGAATCAAATATTTTGTTTTCTCGTTTAGTCCATCTAAACTCTTTTCTATCTCCTTTCATTGTCTCAATTAGGGGTGCACAAATGCTACTAAATTTTTTGATAAACTTTCTATAAAAACTTGCCAAACCATGAAAAGATCTTACCTCGGAAGCACTCCTTGGCATGGGTCATTCAATGATAGCTCTCACCTACTCTAGGTCCATCTTAAAACCTTCCTCTAAGACAAGAAATCCCAGGTATACCAACTCCTTCACAAAACTACATTTCTTCAGATTAATTGGCAACTTTTCCTCACTCAGCTTCTCTAAAACTCTTCTAATATGCATCAGATGCTCATCCCAAGTCTTACTAAAAATCAAAATATCATCCAAATAAGCAATAACAAAACTTTCCAAAAATTCTTTCAGTACCTTGTTCATGAGCTGCATGAATGTGCTCGGTGAATTGGTTAGCCCAAATGGCATGACTAACCACTCATACAAACCCTCCTTTGTCTTGAAGTTTGTCTTCCATTTATCTCCTTCTCTGATTTGGATCTGGTGATACCCACTCTTCAGATCAATCTTCGTGAAGTACTTGGCTCCACTCAAATAATCAATTATGTCATCCATTCTAGATAATAGAAATTTGTACTTGATCGTGATCTTATTGATGGCCCGAGAATCTATACACATTCTCCATTCTTCATCTTTCTTTGGTGCTAGTACTACAGGTACCACACATGGACTTAGGCTTTCCCTTATCAATCCCTTCCTTAATAGCTCTTGAACTTGTTTGTTCAACTCTTCACTCTCTGTAGGAGTCATTTTGTGGCCTGCCTTATTTAGCAAACTAGCTCTTGGTATCAAATCCATTTGGTGACTTATCTTCCTCACCAGTGGTAAACCTTCTAGTACATTATTAGAGATAATGTCCTAAAATTCCCCCAACATATCTGAAACTTCTGCTGGTACATCTTCACATTTCTCTTGACTAATCTTAGGAATCAATGCAAAATAATGATGCTCATGCTTCATACCCTCCAAAATTTTTTTACCATCTACCAAACAAATTTTGACAATACTACATACCTTTTCTTCTGCCTCCTTCAAGAGCTTCAACTTATGACGAACTCCATCCTTTGTTAGGGAGTATGTGTTTGCATGGCCATCATGGACAGTGCTCCTATCATATTGCCACGGCCTCCCCAATAACATGACATGCATCCATCGGTATGATGTCACACAATACCTCCTCATGGTAGTCACCAATCTTGAACTTCACTAAACATTGCTCATTGACCAAAGCTCTATGGCCCTTCTACAACCATGCAATTCGATATGGATGCAGATGCTTTCTTCTTGTCAACCATCTCCTCTGAAACAAGACTATTAGTGCTTCCACTATCAATACTAATATCACAACACTTACCTTCACATTTGTACCTTGTGTGGAATAACTCTTCCTCTGATTGGGTTCTTTCTCCTCATTCAACAAAGTTCTTCTGACAACTAGGGTTTCTCCCCTTTCAGCATCTTCAGAGCACTCAGATTGTGCATCTTCATCGACATGTGCAACTCATGCATTACCTTCAGGTCTTCTATTTGTCCTTCCTTGATGTTGTGGATACTCGTATGCTCGATGTTCTTCTTCTCCACATTGGAAACGGGTTCCTCTGAAACCTCCTCTTCCGTGTCCTTGCCCAAGTCTGCCTCTCCCTCTTCCTCTTTTCTCACCATTGTTTTGGTTACGAGGGTGATAGGCATTATCCCCTCGCTGATTTCGACTGGTGCCAGCTTCTTCACTTTTCTTTTGATCTTCATTATGGCCTCCATAGGGTCTTCCACCAGTCCTTCCTCCTTGACCTCTTCCCCTTTTCTTGCTATTGAATCTTTTATTCAGCTTCTCTTCCACCTTCAGGGAAAACTGGTACGCATCTTCTATGGTGGTCATTCTGACTAGGCTTAGCTCCTCTTGAATATGTAGGCTCAACCCATTAATGTAACAAGATACCTTCTCCTTGTTGGCCTCTACATGGCCTATCCTAATAGTAATCTTATAAAACTCTTCTATATACTCCTTAACAGACTTGTTACCTTGCTTCACTCCTTATAGCTTCTTCAGCACCTCCATCTCATAGTCCACAGGAATGAACTATTTCTTCAATTTCTCCACCATGCAATCCCATCTGGTGATCTTTCCTTTTCCTCTTCTATTCCTCTCTAATTGGACCTCCTTCCACCAAATACTAGCATGGCCCTTCAACTTTATTTTTGTAAACTTGACCCAATCTGGGTCCTCCACATCTTCATACTTGAAATACTCCTCCATGTCATTGATCTAATCAATAAGCTATTCCAAATTCAAATCTCTAGAATATGTAGAAACTTCAATCCTGGGTCTCTTTCCGATCTTCAAAACGGCCCTCAACAACCTAACTTCTGTAGCATTTCCTGCAACTTCTTGTTCTTCCTTAGATAGCTCTTCTTCAACTTCATCTTGGCTTTCTTATCTTGTTCTCAGCTTAATCCCTCTTCATAGCTCCTCTTGCAATGCATCGATTTGCCTTTACAGGGCTCTAAAACCCTTTCCATCAAAGCATTTGTCCCAATACAATTTCTTCATGGAGGCATCTTGATCTCCACAACAAACCCACAACCTCAGAACCTGGTACAAACTACCTCATGGTCAGCGATCTGTCTACACACTCAGGAACCCTTGCTCTGATACCACTTGATGAAGGGGGTAAATCATAAAACACACAACAACAGAAATTGTACACAAAAAATAGAACTTTCTTTATTGATTTAGACAACTTATTACATTATAGAAGCTCAAATACAATGGGAGGAATCAACCCTTCACAGGCTACAACACATTACAACTTCCTATCACAAGACTCTGGAATCATCTACCTTCTATAACCCCAAATCGGCTAGGGTTTCTATTTTCCCAGCTATTCTTAACTCTATACTTTCCCCCTTAACTCTACTATTGCCCAGGGTTCCCAAAATAGTAATAAATAGCACCTTTTGGTAGCCTCCAGCTAAATTTCAAAATTTGTAACTCCCTCCAAAAGTAGGTCAACTTCTGGGAAGCATAACTTTTGATCCGGGTGTCTGATTGAGGAACCATTTTAAGTGCCAAAAAACTTGCGATGTGAACTATCACGCCAAAAATCCATAAATAGATTTTTGTCAACTTTTTCAGATGTTATGGGATGTTTTAGTGCCTCATATCTCATTTCAAAAATTTTTAGGGGCTTTTCAAAAAACAAAAACTTTAATATCTTTTAGCTTACAAATGATCTTTCCTTGATTCCTTCACCAAAGGTCTTATATTTCTGTTATGAAGCTTTCTGTAAGTTTTAACTTCAATCCGTGCCCAAATGCAAACTTTCGTAAAATGGCAGGTAAACTTTCCAAAACTGGCAGCTTGCTATTTTTAGCAAATTTGGAAAAACTGAAAGTCCTACATCTTTATTCAGGAGATTATGGAATCAGAAATACTAATTATGGAAAGAAATGAAAATAACTGTAATGATTTTGAAGCAACATCCTTTTGGGTGATGCAAGATTTCCCTTGCACCACTGGATGCTCCTGCATCAGGATGACATATCATTATCTAATAAGATTCCTGCTTAGAATTATACTGCATTGAACTAGTTTTAATTTCCATGTTCTCAGATCCTTGATCCTCCATCACTAGCAACAAAGGCATTAGGCAACTGGTCTGTATCATTTATCCTATCAATTGGATCCATATCTAATTCTCTTTTCGGCCTATGTTTATCTTACACCTATGAATCTTCTACTACTTCCATGTACTCGTAATACCATCCTTGACTATCATCTAATTAAGTGCCATGCCTTGAATCTTCCTTTTCAACTCTTTTGAATTCCTATCTAGGGTCATCATACCATTCTCCCTCTTTGTCCCAAATGTGTAGCCTATTGTCACTGTGTTCAAAGGAGTCCAGCCCGGGTATGGCCCCAATTTTAGGCAAAATTCTCAATTGGTCTATGTTTAGACTGTAATTTTGCCCTGACATCTCCAGCTATTTGTGGAGCTCACTTTCAGCTTTCTCTAACTCTCTTAGCTTACTATAAAGGATTTGGAAATCTGTATATGAGTTGAAGAACTTTTCAACAAATTTCCTGGGTTGCACAAAAGTCTGTTTCTTTGATGTCCTCCTTGTAGCACATTATAACTGTTTCAACCATTTGTTTGAACTTGCTAAGAGAAATCTCCATTGTTACCATGACCTATTTAAAAAAGTTAAACATAGTGAGATCCCGAAGAATCCCAGTGAGTCCTCTTTCCTTACCAAGAAATCTATCCTCATTCCTTTTCTTCCATAGGAACCATAGAATTTCAGAAGACATAATAAACCAAAAATAATTACTTCTTACATTCAAACCTTTGACTAGACCAAAAAGGATTTCTTCCATAATTACATTGATTGAAGTAGACCATTTATCAATATTACCCATAAAGAATGACCATACATATTTGGCATATAGACAATCAATGAAGATATGAGACACTGACTCGGGCTTATCACATAGATGGCAAACTACATTTTCTGGGCCTAAGTTCAATCTGTTTAATATTAGCAGCCATCTAAAAGATGCTTTCTTAGGTTCAAGGACTTTAGACCACATCATTTTAAAGGTTATACTAAGATCAACATTTGAAAAAGAGCCAACCTAAGAGAGGTTGATGTGATGAGTAATTTCTTGTGTTTTTGTCAACATTTTATAAATCAGCTTTGGCTTAATCTGAGCAAATGGAGTTCCATCTTCCCATTTCAGCTTCCCTAGTCTTTCCTCTCCTTCCATTACAACATTATTGCTCAATTTGTTAAACAATGCTTTATTAATGGTGGAGTAAGTTCTAAAGAATTTGTTGTTTAAATGAAATTAGCTTTCTAATTATCTCCAATCTTTCGACAAACCTTGCATAAACAAGTCTGCAAGAGCTGACATACCTTTTTCATTACATTTTTTTGCTGAGCAACCTTGAAGCAAGGCTAGAGGTTTATTTTTGTGCATAACATTCCACCAAATAGATCTTTGTCCCCATATAATTCCCTTTGTCCCAACAGACAACATCTCTATCCAAAATAAGGGGTTTTACCATTTCCCATGCCTTCCAAATACTAGAAAGAACTGTAGACCCCCCTAGTTTAGAAATAGTATCCCCAAGTAGAGCATAAAAAAAGCCAACTTTACCCTAGGATTTCTTGTTAGCTAGAATTGCATTACAAATATTATGTCTAAACAAAACTTTCCAAGGCTCTTCTCCTATTATTGCATTTGTAAACCATTTAGAGGCTAAGGCCATACCTTGGATTTTCAAAAGTTTTAGACCTAGCCCACCTAAATCTTTACTTACATAGCACCAATCCCACTTCACAAGATGCTTTTTGGGCTTCTCTTTACCATCAAACCATAAGAATTTTCTTATCAGTCTATGGATAACTTCAAACTGATAATTGGCAAACAACCACATAGATGAATAGAAAATAGTGTATGCAGATAGTATTTTCTGACAAACTTGCTGTCTTCTAGCCAAGGAGAGAAACAATTTATTCCAATTTTTTAGCTTTTTCTCAATTTTAGTAAAAAGCCATTGCCACATTATATTAAGATATGGGCAGACTGCAAAAGGAATACCAAGAAATCTTACTTGTATTGAAGGACCTCCCCACTGCCATTTATCCCTATTAAACCAATTAGGGATAACTTCCTCCCAAGACAAAAAAAAAAAAGATTTAGAGTATGAGATTTTTGCCCCAGATGCCAAGAAAAATATATCAAGTCTTCTTTCCAGATTTTCTAGGTCTTCTTTCTTTGCCCTAGGAAAGAGAGCAATATCATCAGCAAATTGGACATTTAGAAGTCTATCACCATTAGGCAATGCAATCCCTTCAATTTTTCCTTCTATTAATTCTGATCTCAAAATGAAATGAAGAGCCTCTAATGCAATAACAAACAAGGAGGGGACAAGGGGACATCCCTGCCTGATAGATCTCCCCATCTTGAATGGGATAGAAAGTTCGCCATTAACTTCTACCTAGGTTGATACATCCACAAACAACATCTTAACCATGTTGGTAAAGGATTCAGGAAAGTCCATTACTCTTAGTATCATAAAAATCAACAACCACTCCACTCTGTCATATGCCTTCTCAAAGTCCAATAAAAGAATGCCCTCTTTTTTATTAGATTCTTTAGCCCAATGAAGGGCTTCCCAGCTTGTTAACATATTCTCTAATATATACCTTCCTTTAATGAAGCCAGTTTGAGTAGGACTAATAATTTCTAGGAGAATATCCCTAAGCCTTAGAGCCAATACTTTTGCTATTATTCTATATGAGACATTTAGGAGTGTTATAGGTCTCCAATTATTTATTTTTTCTCTGTCTCCTTCCTTTGGGAGGAGTTTTATAACACCTTTATTAATTTCCTCTCCTAAGGTCCCTTTTTCTATGGATTTAGAGTAAAGATCAAGAAGGTCATCAACTACCCAATCCATGTTTGCCTTATAGAATTCCACAAGCAGCCCATCTACCCCAAGGGACTTGTTATTACTCATTGATCTGATGGATTTTTTATCTCTTCTTTATTTATTTTTTGTTCTAATTTCTTTCTCATGTCTGGGGCCAGCTTGATTTTACAGATTCTGCCACATAGGTCCTGGGATTCCTTACATCCTTCCTTTTTATCCTATGCCTTAAACAAAGATTCATAAAACTTCCTAAATGCCTCCAAAATTTGCTTTTGAGAATCCATAGCTACTCCATTTTCCATTATTACTTCTATGTTTTCTTTTATGTTTTTCAGCTTCAACAAATTGAAAAAGTATTTAGTCCCTTTATCCCCATCCTGAATCTAATTAAGTTTAGCTCTAACTCTAGCTCCTTGGGCCTTTCTTATTTCAACTTTTCTCAACTTGTGTTTTATATCCCCCTTTTGCAAATTAAGCTCACCATCAAGTGGATTATTTTGCAATTTCTCTTCTATCTGAAGGAACCTTTCCTACAACAAGAGCTCTTCCTTTTTTCTGTCAAGAGCATATTTTTTCCCTACAATTTGGAGGATAGCTTTACAAGCTTAGGCAATTTTAGCCTAGTACCAAATATTTCCTTGGCTTCCATACCTAGACTTACATATGTTTCTAAGAATAATGATTCCTTGATTACAATCTTCATCTTTTAGCAGCTCACAATTTAGTTTAAACAAGGAATCCTTATGATTTCTTATCCTTTGCTCTTTATTATTGACTGAGACAACCATTCTGATGGGGTGATGGTCTAACACGAGATTAGGGATGACTTGAATTTTGTTTGAACCCTTTTTTTGCAAAACAATAAAATAATCTGTATTCACATAGAATCTATCGAGTCTGCAGTAGATCCTTTTGTTTGCATTCTGACAGTTTGACTAGGTAAACCATATGCCCTTACTGTCCTTTTTTCCTCCTTCTATCAGGCCTACCAGATTATATGTCTTTTTAAATCTTAACCAGAAGAATTTTTCATTTCCTCTCCATTATAGAGGTTTCACTGCTTTTTTATCTTCTGAATACTCTATCATGTTAAAGTCTCCCCCAAAGATCCAGTGAACTTTGGGAAGACTAGAAGATAACAAATTTCACAATTCATCTCTATTCATATAATCATTTGGGGCATAGATGGAGCAAAACCCAACATCTACGCCCCCAACATTCAGAATAATCCATACACAACTGTTGCATGGGGAATGGCCAGAGTCTTTTAGGAATTTTTCTAACTTTTTACTTAATAAAATAGCATTTCCACCTCTTCCTTTCTCATTCTTTGAGGGGAAACCAATTGCCTACAAATCTCAATGTATTTTCTAAGGTGAAACCAACTGCCTTTATTTCCTGAATAAATAGAACATCCATATTTTTTTTTTGATTGTAGAAGTCTCTCAGCACATATTTCCCATCAGGGGATTCCAAGCCCCTAACATTCCAACTGTAATAGTTAATGGGCTTCATTATTCTGGAGGTTGAGGGGGTAAAGGACTCTTCTAGGCTTGGATTTATCCATCAAATAATTTTGGATTGAATCATCTTTCCCTTTCTTACCAGGTTTAATGCTACTAACATTCCTGCTCAAATTATTTCTTTATTTTGCCTTCCTCCTTAGCCTTCAAGATGCTCTGCTTGAGGATACTCTTCTCCAACACAGCAGGGTCTTCATCTCTCCTTCTGAAGAATTCCTCCTTGAGTCTATCTAATTTTTCTGTTTTCTGTGCAATTTCCCTAATTTTGTCAAGGGCCAATTCTTGTGCATTTTTCTTTCTTACTGAGATAAAACCATTGTTTGAAGTATAACCCATGGGTACAGCCTCATGTTTGTTTTCAAGATCTACTTGGGCATTGGGGATCTCCCTCTGCATCTCAATGTGTTCCTTGCATTGGCTTGAAGTATCTGCAATTTGTGAAGCTAGGGCAGGATCTTCATCCATCCACCCTTCAAAGGCTCCATCACCCAAAGAAAAGCTAGTTAGGGTTCCCTCTTGAGTACTATCTGAGTCATCACCATCTAGGTGATCCTCCTCAACATCTTCTAGGTCCAAGCCTCCATCCATAGATGAGGGGCCCAATACCTTATCTAAGGATGAAGCCTTAGGCCCAGGGCCCTCATTAGGGTCGGAAGTATTGCTATTTAGGGTATTCCTATTTTTAAAAGTTGGTTCCACAATCATATTATCTGATGATGGTGCAGACATTCTCTCTCCCGAGTTCAAATCTTTTTCCTCAGGGATACCATTCGAACCCCCCATTTTCCCTTTGTTAAGGTTTCTACTTAGTGATGGACAGTTCTTTTTTTGGTGTCCATCCTGTTTACACAGGAAGCATGAATTGAGCCCCCCCATGCTAACTAACTCACAATGGAACATTTTATTTTCCCAATTGATTTCTAGGATTTCCAAGATTTGAACCCCTATATCAAATGAGACCAACATTCTTGCATCTAGGCGATGGAGGGTAGTTTTTGTCTCATCTATTTTTAGAATTTTTCCAAATGGTTCGAACACTTGAGGCAAAAAAATTCCAGAATTGAATCGGGACATCCTTTAAGAGAATTCATCTTGGAATAGAACAAAATGTTATTTCTTTGTGTGGAGTGTCTGTTTTCCAGGAAAGGCCTTAAAAAACATTAGACCTACATTCCAATAGTCCTTATCAATAACTCTTTTCTGCATAGCATGTGATTTCAGGAAAATAACAAAGATTCCTAGTTGTATCATTCTACAAAACGAGTAATGAATACCCAGTTTTCTTGCCCATACTGTTAATAACCAATTATCAAAGAACTTCCTTGATGGTAACTTGTCTATATTAACACAAGTAAAGAAAACTGTAATAATCATTAATCTCGATTCTTCTCTTTTTACTGCTTTTCCTAGTTCCTCATTAGGCTTTAAGGAAATTTTTCTTGTTACAGAAGGAGGCTCACCTTGCCATCGTTCCATAGGTCTACATTCCTCCTTTCTCTCTTTGTCACTTGAACCAACTCCTCTGAATCCATCAACGATTGAAAAGACTGTATCTTTTGGCACGGATTGGGCATCATCTGCATTAACCACATCTTTGAAGGTTTTTACAATTTCCTTCCCTTGCTGGTCATTTCCACCCGAGTTGCCTTCTATCGGCAATGAAAATGCATTCAATGCTACCCATCCACCCCCTCTCTGGGCTCACTCTAGATGACGTAATGGGGTAAGGTGGGAAACAATACAACCAGAAGGTTAAAATGTAAACTTTTAAACTTTTAAAACATGCAAAAAGAATAGAACAATGACAAAAAAATACAGCCCCAATATTCAAAGAAAATAATGTGAATCTATCATCCAAGAAGGCAAAGAATCCGAAAGATTTCTAGTAAGAAGAGAGGCCCCAAGGGGGAAGCACACGGAGGATTTAAAGAGAAACCCTCAGAGGATTGCTCTTTCACTACAATGATGGTTGATCTTCACTTTGCATTAATTATTAAAAATGAAGATTTAATTAGAAGGTCAATGGAGAAAATAAATTAAATAATATTATTTAATGTGAGAAAAAAATAAATAATTGGAATGCCCAATTTGATATTGAAAATAAAATATTAAAAAAAATAAAATAAGTCTTGCCTATTGAGCGGCCACATTGAAGTTTGTAAAAAACAATAAAATAATCCAAATGAAAGGTAGCGCTCATCTTGGAGTTTGAAATAATAAAACATTGACTCCTTGTTTGTGGTGCTCATACATTTGAAAATGAAATTCAAATAGAACCTTGCATTGGATCAAGGGCCACCATTGGAAGAATCAACTTGGAGGGAGATTTGAAAATTTAAATCTTTAATTTGAATTGGTATAAGAGAAGGTTTGGTGTCTCAAATTCGACATCGCCATTATCATGAACTTTTGCATGCCTAACATTTTGCTTGCTTGCCATTCATTACCCGGTGAAATTGGACGAAAACCTAATTGTCATCATTGGGGCGGATTCATCCAGGATTCGCATCTGCACTTCAACAAATCTTGTGAGCTTGGGTCAGAGATCTCCTATGCTGATTGAATATCAGAGTTTCATCATAAAGATAGCCATTTTGAGGAGTACAATAAGTGGCGATTCATAGTGTTTGAATTCGCTGAACTGAAGACATATGCCTTGAGACTGTTGACTTTGACTAGAGGAAACCGAGTCTAAGGCTGAGTGCCGAATTCTATAGAGACGTCATAGTCTTGATTAAGCGCATCATTGGAGATTTCATTCTAGCAGTCTTCGTTGGCATCTGGATTCATCATATACATACAGCGACTCATCTGATACATACAGCGATTCATTATATAGGCAGCGAAAGCTTGGAGAGTGATCACAGTGATAATAAGGAAACAAGCGGCAGTTTGACATCCATCTCATCTGATATTTGATACTTTGAAGACTCTCTTTGTGGCCGATCTGATCTGGATTAGGTTCGCGGAAAGGCTTAAACAGCCGGTGAGTTGTTAGTCCCCGCTGACATTGAACGTGGAGCCCACACTACAGTCAAACAGTTTTTCCGTTTGTGCCTTTTCCGTTTTGGTTTCCGTTTCCCTCCATTGGCATTCCTCATTCGCATGCCACCATTTTACCATCCCACGCATCCCATATCAGAATCAGACATGGGTCGCGTGATGTGATGGAGAAAAAGTACCGCTATATTTAATGGATGCTACTGGCGGTCTACCACGAAGATCAAATGATTTAAAATTTAGTCCGTCAGGAATTTTACATGATGTTAAGTATATTCTGGAGGCTTCAATTTATTTATTTTTAAAATAGTTTCGCTGTACTATTGTTTTGGATTAAAAACAAGAGTTTTAGTGTTCTAATAATCCAAAACAATAGTTTCATTGTAGTAATAAAATATTTTAAAATATTTGATTAGTCCAGCAAAGTTATTATTTCTAATATGGACTTTTAAAAAAATATATAAATATTAAGAGTTTACTTTAATGTTTTAAATTTTTTTCAATTTTTTTTATAATAAAAATTAGAAGGTTTTTTAAAACCATTTAGAATTTTCAATTTGTAAATATCTTATCCAATCAAATATCAATATAATAAAATTTTTGAACCATTTCTAATGCTAGGATGTTGTGTATTAGCATGATTTTGAAATGAAAATGGTCTTTAATAGTTTATTTTGGATATTTGTGTGGTGTAAAAATATGTGATGGAAGAAAGATTTATTAGACATAATAGTGTTGCTCCATTCTTATTGTTGAAGATAAAGTTTTGTCAGGTAACCTAATTTAATTTTAGGCTATAGTTTATCTTGCCATGTGATTAGTTATCTATACAATCTTCTATAATATGTGCTTATATTTTCTATAAATTACAATGACTCACTCTCACTTTATTATTGCATATGCATAAATAAAATAGAAGATTAATAATATAAATATAAATTAGTATAGATATGAAACACGATATGTATACTAATTTATCTACAGTTTCAACAAATTATTTACTTCATATTTTAAATACATAACTATATCAATAAGGTCAAAGTTTTATAATTGAACAATTTTAATAAATTATTTACTCCATATTTTAAGTGCATCACTATATCAATAGTGCCAAAAAAAATTTGTTTACAATTTTAATAAATTACCTAATCCATATTTTAATTGGAAATAGATTATTTCAATAGTTTTATATCTTATGTTTATTTCCTCTAATACATAACTTTTCTAATTACTTTATTTAACTTATTAAGTATATAGCTATTTTTCTATATAAATATTTAATATTAAAATAGATAAGTAAATAGATGAAAAAAGACACAAAGATATTTTATTTACATAAAAGTTATTTTGTTTTACTTTAAAGCTATTTTATTCACTACATGGACACATACTATTTTTCTTTTGGTAATATGGTAACTTTAAATCTTACTTTTGAAAAGCTCTTTTATTATTTTGGTAATTGTTTTATTTTGTTTTTACAGTAAATCTTATATAGTATTTATATATATTTTAAAATTTTGATGACTGTAATATATATAAATTTAATATTAAATTATGCATTATAATTATTATGATAATAGTGTATTCATTTTATTATATATTTAAATAAATAAATGCTTTAATATTTAACCCAAAGAAAATGTTTAATAAATTAGTGTAAATTTTAGACTTTCAATATAAACAAAATATTTAACCTATGATTATTATTTGGAAATGTGTTTGCAAGATAATTATTTTAACATTCTTATGATAAATATAAATAAAACAAATCATTTAATACAAAAAAAGTAACATATAGTTTGGATGTGTTCCTTTGTCGGTTTTTGACAATATTCATTTTGCCTATGGATAAAGTATTTGAACTTGTAATTTTCTTCAAAAAAAATTCAAATACACAATCTTTGTTTTTAGAGTGAAATACAAATCAACTAAGTGAATTTTGAATTATTTAAAAAAATGAGTGAGTTATTTATGGTAGGGAATGAAAGTAATTTAGAATTTAAAGTATTATTAATAGTTGTTTATAGAAGAGAAATGCAATTAATTTGTAATTTAAACTATCATAGAGACTTGTAAGAAATGGGTGCATATGTAGAACCTGTAATTTTCCTCAAAAAAATATTCAAATACACAATCTTTGTTTTTAGAGTGAAATACAAATCAACTAAGTGAATTTTGAATTATTTCAAAAATGAATTATTTATGGTAGGGAATGAAAGTAGTTTGGAATTTAAAGTGTCACTAACAATTGTTTATAGAAGGGAATGCAATTAATTTGCAACTTAAACTATCATAGAGGCTTGTAAGAAATGGGTGCATATGCAGGTTGAAATGCACAAATCTTAACTTTTGAGATAGAGAAAAATACAAAAACTTAAGAAGGTCTAAAATTTTCATCCTACTCTTTTTTTCATCAATAATTTCTAAATTAATTTGCATATTAAATTTTGGAATGATTAAAAATGAGTTATTTATAACAAGATATGTAATTAATTTGTAATTTAAAGTGTCATTAACATTTGTAAGAAATGGGTGCATGTGGAATTTGAAATAATATATTTCAACCTACAATTTTCTTCAACAACAATCTATTACACAATATTCATTTTTCTAATATACAAATTCATTTTTCTAACATACATGGACACATAAATTTTAATTATTTAGCAATTGTTTTATTTTATTTGAAAGAACTATTTTTTTGGTTAATACTGTAACTTTTACTTGTAAAATGTAACACCCCGCCTTGAACACCTTAGAGAAATTCACATATATACTATTTGAAATAGGAATTTTTTTTTTTTTTTAAATGATTAAGATAACAAGTAATGTTAACATATCTAGTTACGACATATTCTCTAAGAATTCAAGGCTGCATTACTTTACAAACCAACTAACATAATTTACTAAATCCAATGCACAAATAAATAACTTATTCATATTTATTGCATATCGTCAAATAGCGTAATCTACATGATTAAATACATAACTGAAATGCTTTCATTACACATAAGTACATCATTACATCATTACATTGCCATTTTCAGACTACATCAGAATTACATACATTATGAATGATCTGATACACAAATCTGGTACAAGATTATACACATACATCTTCATCAACTGGTACAAGTACAATTGTCTAAAAACTGAAATAAATCTCTTCTGCACATGAACTTGACAAAGAATAACCAATGGATAAAGAAGCTCTTCCACCCGACCATGTGGAACCCTAAGGTCCACCCCCTGAGCTAGGAGTTAACATGAGGTCCCAAACAATGACAGTCAGGTAGATGAAAGACAAACAAGAACAAAGGACGAGCAAACGCCAATACAACACATGGCAATAACAACACAACACAACTTAACTTCCAGAGGCAACACTTAACATAAGTGGAGAGACCAAATAAGGAATGCTAGGTTGTAGTAGGGAGAGTGTCATCGCACGGTCCTAGCATGGGTTATCTTGACAGCCTCTCACTAGGCACCGGCCCCCATCTATGGTTATCCTGACAGCCTCTCGCTAGGCGCCGGCCCCATAGGGTGACACATGCGGAATCGACCTTCCTTTCATGAGGACAAGGAAGTCAATCATGTCGACCAGGCCTTCTCTACCCATCCTTAGTCTAAACAAGCACTACAGGCCATGGGAGAGGAATCCATTAATCTTGTTTAATGTGAAAACTACCCTTAACTCCCTAGTTCATTTTAGGTTATCACTTGATTAATATACTTTCAACGGGTTATCCTGACTGCCACTTTGGGCGCCGGCCCCATGTTGAAAGCCACTCTCCTTCCTAACACCTAGTAAACCCTAACCATCATACAAGGTATTATAACATTACACATACATGTTCACTGTAAAGTATAATCCCTCTTGCATTACAAACGAAAACAAACACTAGTTGTAATCCATTTCCTATAACATTACAATACTTTACTCTTTTACAGATTCCAGGTCTCTCCATATGACAATTATGACAAAATGGGTACAAGACAGTCACAACTAAATAAATATCTTATCCGGGGATATTATATCCACATAAGGCATTAACAACTTTCGACAATTCTACATTCGTAATAAATTGTACTTCATACTCAATTAAATCCACATGTTTAAAACACCACAACACTAGTACACCTATCCACATGTTGGTTGTACTCAAAACACAATGAACTATGCCTCTAGAATTTGGACCATTGACAATTTACCATATTACGACAACGAGAATTCCTAATTCATACAATTTAGTTCAAGTTCTAGGGTTACACAAAACTTCCTACTTGTAAATAACTTTGTCATAAAAACAATAGCGAAATACAATAACTCTTTTAACTAAACCAATTGATTTTATATTTAATGCAACAATTTATTAATACACTACAATCGAGATCATCCAATTTCTTTATTTGATTCCTCACTAGCTTTAGATAAATCGAGTGGTTTAACCAACCAAATTTCAACCATTTAATCTAATGTACTACTAAGCTTAATTATAATATTTTATTCACTTTTGCCTAAAAATGGTATCAGATATACATGCCAATATATCTTATCACATAATTAAATCACTCCAACGATGGTATTGTATTAAAACAGATAACATTACTATTACATTAAGGCAATTGACTATCACCCTTTTCTGGTTGAATTAATAGTAATAAAAATAACCATATTATTAATAACATTAACAATAATAACATTAATAACATTAACAATAAAAATAACATTAATTATGCATCCCTTAATCCACTCTAAAATTAACGTCCTTATTACTTTAATAGCGGATGACCTGTAAAAATTGTAATTGGCTGTTTAACCATTGAAGTGGAGGATATGTAGTCAGCCTAACGATTTCTGGCAGCATACAATAAGCTTGTAAATTCAATGAACTAACGGCATCCACATTAACAGTTTTCTCTTTCTCTAACGAAAGGCAATAACGATTGTGTTTTCTGAAGTACTCGAGACTAAGAGTGTAGTACTATTGTCTAATATTTTTTTTTTGTTCACCCTAATCTTAATTTTAAACAGGATACCTTTATACTAATTTCTTTGTAATGAATGATATTTAAATAGGCTTATGACTGAGTAATTCTACCATTGTCTGGCAGCATTCCATTCAACACCCTCCACTTGCAAATGTGTTATAGACGACAGTGATTGGCATTAAACTATTTTTTGGTAATGACAAATCAAGTTTGATGAATATACTGGAAGTGACTTGATAAGACGGCAATAGTTTTCTCTAAGCAATCCCAGCCCCAACTCTAAATTCCCTAAAGTTGTGCAAACAAGTGTAATTACAAGTTTAAAATACATAGAAATACCTCCCCTCAGGCTTAATTTCTGACAGAAATTATCAGATTGCAAACTCTTTTTGCATATTACATGCTGCTGTTCGTAATGAGAGCAAGGTCGTTCCTCCTTGGGTTGCGCTAGCCTTCCAGAGGGAGCACTTACTTATCATTGAGGTACCTGTTAAATCTGTACTTGTTGAGTGACTATTTTTAAGAAAAACGTCGAGCTAAAATGCAGGTCTGAACTAAGTATTGGAGCCCATGCTACATTGTGCGACCAGACGTCTCTACAAGAGTTTAAATGCAGTTTATAAGCAATGCGAAACAAATGCTAGGAAGAGTGCAGCATTTGATTAACCATCAGAAATGATATGATAGTCGTCCCATCACAGGCAATATACAAATGAATGTGTAATACAATCTAGTCCCTAACCCAGCAATTTTCTATAGTTGACTGTATTATCATTTCATGGGATGGTCGATTCATTATTGGCTTTAACTATGATGCCACATCCGATCCCTTGACTACATCTGTTCTTCTTCAACAAAACTAAGGTTCGAAGCCTTCTTAGATCCACAATACAACCCTAAAGCAATACACCTACAGTTGATTTAAATATGTGCATGGTCAACCCTCTTACCCGAGCTGGGCGATCATGAGGACACCCTAAACTTTATCACTGTACATTAAACTCTGTAGTGGTTAAACAAGTGCGTAACACGGTGCCTTCTACATGGAACTAAAACTACTGTGTGACTTATGTTCTTCTCCCTAGAATTCCTGCATAGGCGGCCAAGACATGAGGCTAAAAGATTTGGAGACAACCGAATGAAAGAGTAATAAAAAGATCCCTGGGTGAAGTTGGATCTAAAACCCTAAAATGGTATGCGTAGGAGGCAGATCGCATCTGTAGGTAAGGGAGATATCTTCACAGCTGTTGGAGACATTGGCTTGGATGCTGAAGCCGCCTGGAAGGCAATGATTGCAGGATATGCACAAAAGAACCTATTGAAGGTGCTCTGAAACTGATCAAGCAGATGACGCTGGCAGGTATCCAACTAGACCATGCCAAAGATAAGAGTCTTGGTGCGAGTATTTTCACCCATCATAGCTGATGGTGCAAAAATAGGCAAGGTAACCGTGTTAACTATATGTAGACGCCTCAAAGGTATAGGGAATAGGAAACAAAGAAATGCATGAATGATCTGATACAGATCATGTAAAAATTTCAGAGGCCGTTCCTTTCTCTTTATCAATTCAGAACCCTAAACAATAAAACAAGACTCACATTTTCTTCTCAATCATTTATGCAGAGATGGGTCGGTAGATTAATTATATCTCTAATAGAAATTTGGTTGAAATGAAATGGTTGCAGGATAGGTATAGGATGAATTATCAAAGAGGCTCTAGACTATCAAGCAAAATGCAAATTGGAGGAGTAAAGAGAGATAGATTTCCATCATTTCATAAAAACGTAAATAGAGTATGGAAGACAATAGAACCTATATCTGAAGCCTAGATTCAATGCAGAATTCAATTCCTCAGTTGCAGAAAACTCGATCCTTCTTCTTGCTACCAAATCCCCCCTCCTTGCCTCTACAAACTTTCCTTTTATAACACAGTCCCTTCCATCTTCCAAGGAATTCAGCACGCGGTCCCGTGCATCTCCCTCCTCAAGCTATATTTTTATTTAATTTAATGATCCCAAGAGGTTTCTTTTTTTAAATATTAATACACAGTTCCAACAACATTTAATTTTATAACCGACCAACCATAATTTTATTAATAAAATTGTAATATTACGTCAATCAATAATTTTATAACTATATTTTAATTTATTTTATTAATTAATTTGTAAATCACAATTTACAACATGACTACAACTATTTCATTTATTTAAATATTTATTATAAATAATATTATATTGAACAATACAAAATTTCTTACGACTTTATTTAACAACTATACTTCTAATAAAATAATAATTTATTTATAACAATTATTAACAACTATCAGCATTATGCACAATTATCAACATTTATATTTTTTTCGTATAATGATTCTAATTAAAGCACAACACTACCTTACACACTTAGACACCTTCGGACCTAATTAGACTTCAAGGTGCAATATTACCTAACAGCAAGTCATGATCGAATGACAAACAATAACCACAAGGGTAAACTAACGACCAGACAACACTGACTAGGGACCTCACGTTAACTCCAATCAACTAATCCATTGGCGAAGGCATGCTCAGACCTGGTAAATCAGGTGGAGTCGGTGCCTAGTACCTGCATCCTGCAACAACGCACAGTTAAACATAACAAAATATATATATCCACATGCAGTCCTATAGTGAATGGAAATCACAGTGGGGTAGGGTACTCGAGAGTGAGTAATATGACACTATTCCATTCACGTTTATGAATAAACAATTAACTATGTTGAACAAGGTATCTGATTACTAGTTACCAACATAAAATGATCAACTGTCTCTCAATCCCATATAGTGAATATCATCAAAACATCTGTAACATCTAATTCATTTATCAAATTCTAAAGCATAAAATAATAGAATCCAACATCAACAACTGTTATCATAATGATTAGGTCCATAATGAATTAACAAGATAACAAGAGATCCATCATCTACGGTCTAAGATACTGTCATAAAGTCCAATACTACTAAGCAACATCAGTTTGACAGACGACAAGTTGAGGGGCACTACATAAAAAGCTCTTTTGTTATTTTGTTAATTGTTTTGTTTTTTAACTTTGAAAATTGTAGTAAATCTTACATATTTTCATTGTAGGTATTAATATATATTTTTTAGAATTTTGATTATTGTAATATATATAAATTTGAAATTAAATTATGTATTATATTATAAATATTATGATAATAATACATTCATTTTATTATATATTTAAACAAATAAATATTGTAATATTTAACTCAAAGAAAAAATTAAATAAATTAGTGTAAATTTTAGATTTTGGAAATGTGTTTTGCAAGATGATTATTGAGAAAATGAATATTGTTGATTGAATCTTGGTCCAAAAAATAGTAGGTTAAAACACACAATATATATATTTCAACCTACATATGTCTAGATTATGATTTGTAAGATGTAGTTCAAAATTCTAAGCTTCTTAGGTCATTTATAATTTATTGCATGTTTCAATTTTTTTTTTACTTTTTTAATTCATTCATTATTTTTTGTCTTTCCAATGCTATGATTCCTGAAGTAAAATGTTGCTTTCAACCTACACATATTTAATTCATGATTTGTAAGATGTCATTCAAATTTATAACCTTCTTAGGTGATTCATATTTTTTTAATTTTTTTAATGTTGAGACCCATCCAATAACAAAGAGAATATCATGTAATTGAATGTTGGTGAAGAGAATTGTAGCTTGAAAAACACAATGTGTATTTCAACTTGCAGGCATTTGATTCATGATTTGTAGGATGTCTTTCAAATTTATAACCATTTTAGTGGATTCATAATTGTTTTTGAAATGTTGGGATCCAAAAATTATTAAAGTGAATAGTATGTAATTGAATCACCATTGAGAAGAAAATTATAGGTTGAAAAACATAATTTGGAAGACATCTTGCAAATTTGAAAAATATTTATGAATCATTCAAATTTAAAAATTACAGGTTGAAAAACACAATTACACAATATTCATTTTCTCAATGTATGAATCATTCAAATTGGGAAAATGAATATTGTTGTAATATAATAATGAAAACATATGAAAGACATTTGAAATTTTATTGTATTTGAAATTTTGGGATTCATACATTGAGAAAATTGAATATTTTGTAATTTGAAAACTATAGGTTGAGAAACACAACTTGAAATACATCTTTGTTTAACTTGCAATAGATTACTAATAAAATAGATAAGTACAATTAGTGGCTAAGAGGGCCACTCCATCAAAATATACAGTTATAATATGTTTCTTCATAATACAGCTATTACAAATTAATACTATTGGTGTATATCAAGCTTTTTTAGGAGCACATATTTAGGAGTCTATGTTTAGACTTGAGCTAGGCATGCCTAGATTAGCTTTGTCTAAGTTAAGTGGTTGTTTTTTCTATTCTTGGAGCACCACTATTTTTAGTGATCTTTTCCTATTACTGGCTCAACAATTCTTAGTCGATTATGCCCTATATGTACTATATCTTGTAAGCTAATTCAATATCCCATATTTTTCATTCCAATTGTCCATTGTTTGCAATACTTATTTTCTTACAGGTTAAACGTGCTCCTATTCGTCTCAGGTGGCTTGAATCGGTACTTGCATTCATTCAATGTTCTGGGTTCCTACATGGTATCAGAGCAAGATTTGTGTGGAAGTTTGTTTGAATTTTGTGAGATCATCATAGTGTTGTTGAAGGAAAAAATTCAAGGAGGTTGAGGGATCCCTCCTCTATTGTTCCTCGCAGTGATTGAAGGTGTCTAGAGATGTTTTAGAAAATTAGAAATGTGCTTTTTAAAGTGTTTTGTTCTTAAATTTGGAGGAACTTTTTTAAGATTAGAAGTATATTTTCTCTCTAAATTAAAATACTTTTTTCTAAAGTTTGGAGGATCTTTTCTTTCTCATGGAGGTGGTTTTTTTTTGGACTAAGTAACATAATGTCACCCTCATGGCCAATGTATTGTCACCCTTGTGGCCTATGTATTTATCATTTTTATATGCTCTTTGTGCAACTTGTGAGGCCCCATCATTAGAAGATGGTGAAGCTATTATAGACATAAGCAAAGCCAATGTAAGGCATCCTTCCATGGTATAATTCTAGGCATACAAATCATGATGTTTAGATATGCAGTCGCCTCCCACATTCAAATTATAAATTCTTCCAATTCATTCCATTCTTGGTGGCCTTGGAGTAAATACAAGATGGATACAACAATGATTACATTTTTTGAAGGAGATTACTGATCATAGGTTGAGGAAGATCTTCAAGTTGAACATGATAATCATGATACATGCTATCAGAAAGACCCTTGGTGAATTATTCCTTTCAATGAATCACAAATATAGGGTAAATATCGATGCATCTTCCATGTTTGTTATTGTTTTCAAGGTAGGGGAAGCCAAGGAAACTAACACTAAAATATTTACTTAGTTATAAAATTAAACTTTACAAAGTCTATTAATTAACACAAATATTTCCTTAACTATAAAACTAAACTTTACAAAGCCTACATATTTGTATTATGTGGAGAGCCCTGGCCCTAGTTGAGTGTATAGAGATTTGGAATGTCTGCTTAAGATATTAAAATGTAATAATGTTAATACTATGATAATTTAAAATGCATAAGATAAAAAATGTAATAACATGGCCAAGATACTGTATATTTTTAACTTTTTAGTATATAAAATTGAAATACTAGATTTTTAACTCTTGAGTAAATAAAATTAAAATCCCAAAAATGATCTGATTTCATAAAATAAAATGTTGAACCCTATAGTTTTAAATTCATATAGAGGTTTTTTTTTTTCAGCCAATGACAATACAAATAAATTATTTTTCAATATTTTTTTGTTAAAAATTTATCAAGTACGAATCTAAATCAAATTTGTTCGACAAAAAAAATAATCATGTCTTTTGATAAAAAAATTATCAAGTACAAATTTAAATCAAATTTGCCCGACAAAAAAAATAATCCTATCTTTTGATTGGTTTACAATCAATATGTTAATAACTAGATAAGTGCCAACTCATTGCAATAGTACTGGCAAGTACTAAAAAAAATAGCTCTTTGGAATAAAATAAAATAATTGTCCAATAAACTAAAAAAATTATTAAATAATTAAAATCTTTGTGTTCATGTATGCATGTAGCAATAGCTTTAAATCAAAATAAAATAACTCTTATGTAAATAAAATATCTTTGTGTCTCTTTTTAATCTATTCTTCTATTTATGTATTTTTGCTAGTTTAAATAGATTTTAATATTAAATATTTATAGAGAAAAATCAACTACATATAAATATTTTATATTTTTGTCATTTTACTTTCCTTCATAATTTTTTAAATAAATCTCTTATTTAAAAAATATTTATATACTTTATCTAATTTCCTACAAAGAAAAATACAAATCTTAAATTTTGAAATTTTGTAAACATTTATTTTAGTATATTTAATATTAGAGTTTTTTTAAGTAAATTTTGAATGTCTGCATTTGAAATCTTTTTATTGAAAAAAAATTATTTCATTACAACCCTATGATTTTGTTCATTTCATTTTAATTTCATTTTACTAGATTAAATAGGAAAAAAAGTGATGACAAGAAAAAAAATTTAAACAAGTGAATAAATTACTAGAGATGTCTACTGCCTTGACCCCTTTAGTCGATGCCCGGAAATGCACTACTACTCCTACCTAAAAGTTGTTGCGTGTGAACAGACAATTACATGAGTTTAGTTTTGAGAAGTCATCTAATGGATGTTAATTATCAATAGGCTTCTATTTAAATTGGAATTTGATGAAAAGAAACCAATAAGAAATCAAAATTATTTCTACAAATTGTAATCAAATGGTTTTTAATCATTTTTGGAATAACTTTACATGGACTGTATGCAGTCTACAACAGATGGATTCATAGCTAGAATCCTGACATTATGATATCTACAACATGAGAACTTCTAAATCCATAGATATTACTATCATGGAGATATTCGATGGAGATTAGGAATCACGATCTTGAGACTATCTTTCTCTTCCTAGGGTTTGTACAACCTTTTGTATGATCAGGAGAAGGGTTGAAGCCTCTAACATCAAGCTTGGAAATCCTCTGTGGATACGGCTGCCTCGCCTTCTTGTTCTACAAGTCTTCATTACTCTCATCTCCTTGAGGTGATGTTATTGTTGTTTCATTGAACAAAACAAGGTGTTGGTATTTCCTTGATGCTTGAGTCATCTAGGGTTTTACATTTTATGCATACACATTTGTTAGATGAGCACACACATCTCTAGATCTTTATCATTGGCTATTGTTGATCTAGGAATACCGAAAGCCGGGCTTGACTGAGGCAAGCTCTTATATAGCCACAACCATCTTTCTCCTCCTTTTGCATGTGTAGGTTACATTCAACAAGATCCAACGGAAAAGAGAAATAGAAAGATAGATATTGTGGATACCATTATTGCAAAACTTTTAGTTGCGGGATTACAGAACTTATGAAGGTGAAAAATAAAGATAACTTATGAAGGTGAAAAATGAAGGATATGTCTTTATCACTCATTTTATGTTCATTATTGCATGAAGGTGAAAAATAAAGAGAACCCCAATCATCTCCAAGATCAACATGAGGATTAGATGAAAGAGAAGAGGTTTCCGACTATAATGTAGGTGTTATCAATCAATTAGAAGGACCTAAGACTTTTTCGTAACCACTACTTGGAAATATTGATAAGACTTATTGTTAGATATGACTATACAATCAATTATTATGAATAAACTTCAAATCCTAATAAACTGTATAAGGTACAACACCCATGGCATGTATTCAAAGATGACCCAAAATTATGTTATTCACTAAGGAACCAAGCATGACATTGAACGCAATATCAACCATAACTAGTCTAAGAGTCATGTTCACAAAATAAAAGAAAACCAAGAGATTTATGATCCACATTATCAAATTCAATAATGGTAACTTCTAATTTCAATAAATTAATATAATCAACTTTGATTATGTCATAAATTATCTTTGCATTATATATGTTTAAACCTTAACTAGAGATCATGTGATTCAAGTGTCCCCATATTTAAAAGATCAACAATAGTTTAACTATCTGTGTAGGAGCACCATTAAATAAAGTAGTGATTTTAGCTAAATCTTGTTTCTTTATGTCTTAAATGAATGCATTAAATCCCAAAGAGATGTTTTCCTAGAGTAGTCTTAAGTTGATCAAGTAAATCATATCCCTTAGCCCTTTTTGGTATGTATGTCATATCTAGGATAACTTTGTGTGGTAGGTAATGCATTTAATAAAGTAGTTATTTTCTTATAAAATGATGGCTTAGTATGGGATGTAAAACATGGAGATGCATAAGCCACATGACCAAGAGTATCATGACATCTAGAAATAGTAGCATTATAAGGTATACCATCATCATGTAAACCTAAGGAAGTACCATTGATAGAAGGAAAATTTTCATCATAAGTATCTATCAAAAAATATGTATAATGAGTCATAACAAGTGAAAGAAAAGTGGTCAAAGGTAATGTGTCATTATGTTTAAACACATCACTAACACTATTCATAGAAGAAATGGAAGCAACATAAGGTACATGGTATAAGTGAAGTCCTTTGTCAAGGAGGAATCGAGAATTAGCCAGTGCGATAGACGCAGAGCAAGAAAATGACCAGAATATGACGCTCCAACGACTGGTAGCTTTTAATAGTCTTTACAAAGGAACTAAAATTCTACGGTCAAAGTTCGTGATTTCTTAGTTTGTGATTTTTTAGTCCACGATCTTGATCACTCTATTTAAATATCATGCATTTTAATGATCAAACTTTCAATAGTAATTTTATACTTCATGCAACAAAACATAGTAAATATTTGTTCTTTTTTTTTTTATTGGTCAAAATTGACCTTTGACTTTAGAGCCAATGAGATTTAAAAATATCCATCCCTATGTTCCATATCTCTTTGCAAAGTCTGGAGTTGTGATACTGTTCTGCCCACAGAGGCCATCCGATCATAGGCACTCCCATGCTTTCCAGAGTAGAGTTCCACCCGTTGTTCGTCAAGAATCCGCCCACAGATGGATGACACAAAACTTTTAACTGAGGCGCCCAATCCACAAGCGTTCCACGGCCATTAACTCTTTCACGAAATCCTTCAGGCAAAACTGCGGAATGTCCATCAGCTATGTCAGCCCTGATTACCCACAAAAAAAGCTGCTCACTGGCCTCTAGCCCTAGAGCCAGTTCTTGCAACTGCACCGTCGACATCACTGCGATGCTTCCAAACGAAACGTACAGAACAGAAGACGGCTCTTGCGTGTCCAGCCAGTTGAGGCAGTCCAGATCATCCTCCCAAAGACTTGTAGAAATATTTACAGAAGATTCAGCGCCTTGGAGAAACTCTGGCAAGAAGATTCAGTGCAGGCGAAGAGAGAATCCGTTATAATACATGTTATTGGCGGGGCCTCATCGGGCATGCATGCAGTATCTCGAAGCAGTTCCATGGACTCCCCAGCAAACACTCATAATGGGCGGGTCAAAAGGGCGTTTTTAATAGGCGGCAAAAAAATCCGATTCAAATTTTTTTGAATTTGACCGCGGTAATTTTGTATGCAGTATGGTATGATGGCTTCGACATGCCATAGGCATGCTGTTTTGTATGGCGAATGGCCGCTGCCGTAATAGTAGCTGCCAGCTGCCAATGGAACGGAAATGATAACGGAAAGGGAAAAGACAAGGAAAACAGAGTCAAAGTGCCACGTAAACAGATTTCACAACTCACCGGCTGTTTACGCTCAGCGTAGGTTCGCAGCCTTGCAATTGTTGGTCTAACACAACCGGTATGTTATCATTTGCATCTATAATTCTGATCTTGTAACAACTGCGTATGCTTGTACTTGGTGGCCATTTGGTCATGATTATGCTGATGTAATTGAACTATTTGAGGGTCTGATCTAAAACAGTGAGCTCGGAGTTGTGTCTCATTCATAATTTTCTGTGTAACTCGCATTCTATGAAATTGTAATGCCATTGAAGTCTGATCTGAATTAGTATATCACTGTAGTTACAAATCTATGATTGTAATTCAATGTTGAAAGGCTGCCATATCTATTTGTCATAGATTGTATCTCATAGTTTATAGATTTTCTGTCGGAGACATTTGAAATTTGTAATAAAGTTAGATCAGTTTTATTGTATAATTGAAAAGAACCAAAATATCACATCAAATCATAGAACGGCACATGACAGTTGAGTCTGGACTAGAAGAAGGAATCCTTGACCATAAACATGACCCAAACATACAAACTTGACATTTGATAGACCATAGAACCAACACAAAATATGAGACATTTTTCTAATAGAGATTACATTTCGATAACTATAATGGAGCATATTCTAGAATCTTCTTAAAGGTCATTCATTCTTTAGTTATTAAACAAAGTATGCCATTCTATTACATATACTTTTGCTATAATAGATATTGCAAATTATGAGATTACAAGTCCTTACTATCATTAATTAATCTAGGTTAATCATTTTTATCTGAATGCATGTTATTGGATTAGCCTAGACAAAGTATGAGGAAAGTTTATTTTCCTTTACATTTTTGGTTGACCCATTTGATCCTATAGTGCCTAATCTTCTATCTAGGATTTTTCATTGCATTAGGGTTTTTAGATCTATCATTTTCAAAGTTTACATCTTATTTTTATTTTTGGTAAACCTTTTACATACTCGTAGCAATATTTTTTCAAGGTTCTAGTGCTTATTTTAATGTACTTTTTATTTATTTCTTGCACTACCCACCATCATAGTTGCTCTAGGGTTTTATTTTTCACTTGTGTTTAGATATTGACTTGCCTATTTTCTTGATTTGATCTTATTTAATTGTTGCCATATTATTATTTATGCTTAGAAGGAGTGTGTGTTTAGACACTATTATGGCTACCTATTCTAAGAACAACAATATCATTGATGGCAGTGCACATGTTTGTACCAAGAGGATTATGACCATGGTGCACATGTTTCTCAATAAGATATTCATCTTACAAGATAAGTTTTGATATATGAATTACATTAAGCTAAATCCTATTACCAATTAACAATTATCTTCTATAAAATATTAGTGGGATCTCCTCATAGCATGAGAATTTTACAAGATCTTGGATCCTCATATCTTTTTAATTATTTAACCTCCAACCCATCTTCCTCTTCTAATCCAAACCTTACTACCTCAATAACTACTACCTACTAAAAAAAGAATATATAGATACAATAAGAATATTAAACAATGGTACTTCAAATCTAATTAAGCATATTATAAAACATACAATATAAATGAAATAACAGAGAAACAAACATAAATATACAAATTATATGAATAACAAATTTATACGAGAAACCTTTTTAGAAAAAAACTCAACCACCAAAGAGATATTGAGAAGAGAAAAGGTGAACTTCCTAAAGTGCTCCACCACACCAAAAAAAAAAAATTGTGAATTAATAAAGAACGATTTACATCTTACGGTTTCCTGGGTTGTAAAAGAATTATGTTTACCCCTGTCGCCACTTCTTTCTTCCCAATTTCTCCTGGTTCGGGAGCTTGGTCAAAATGATGTCCTCTCCTGAAATCCCTCTCATTGACCCTTCATTCTTGTGCCCTAACTCTAGTTTCAGCTTTTTCTACCATCCTTGCGTTGTTTCCTCCTCCAGGACCCCTCGTTCTTCCTCTCCGTCAAGGTGCTTGTTGATTACTTTGCAGGTTTCTTTTATCCACTTCCCTTCTCTAATTCCATCCATTTCTCCAGTTTGGGCTTTCACAATATTTACTCTCCTAGCTGCGGTTGAGAAAGATTGTGAAAAATGTTAGATTAATGCCTATATCTTTAAATAAATAATATCTTTAAATAAATAATATGTTATAATTTAATCGTATAATTATTTTAAAATTAATTTTTTGAGGGTAAATAGATTTATTTTCTAGGACCTATATCTAAAATTATGAACATAATATTATAAAAAGACATAGCCATTTTTTTCTATGATACATACTAAGTATATAAAAATTTTCATGATATCATCACATTAAAAAAATTAGATAATTTTCATTATAGTTTCCACTACCCCATAGTCTATTTGTTAACATTTTTCTATTATATTACATGAAAATTTTCCATTATACTATTGAACTAAAAATTATAACACTTTAAAATCACCTTCCCAGGATTCATTTTTAATAGAAGATTGCATAATAAGACTTAAACATGAGTTAAATTAATTAATATATATATTTTTAAATTAAATAATATTAATGCTTATAAAGTGTGTACTCTATTTAATATTTAGAAGGTATATATATATATATATATATATATATATATATATATATATATATATATATATATATATATATATGAGAGAGAGAGAGAGAGAGAGAGAGAGAGCAATGTCTTTTGACAATATTGACTACTTTACATACTAGTACTCATAGTAATGATGGGGAAAAATAAAAGGAGAAAAATAAGAACCTATAATAATATAAATTTCAAGTGTACTTAGAAGCAATATATAATATGTATACTATATTTAATCAATAAAATAAATAATATACTAAAATTACCATAGATATATGTTGATCCATCTCTGTCATCTTTTAGATAGATGTATTTAAGATATCTATGCTAGTTTAACTAAGGTAAATTTATTTAATACAAAATATTAAAACCCTTATAGGTGTAAAAACTAGCTAGCCAACTGATGTGATGATTATAACCTCAGATTCATAACCCACACTAAGTTTTCAAACATTGCTTCATAGGAATGTGGCTTATAGAAGTTAAATGTTTCCAATGCTTATAATTTTTTGGACCAATGACATTTTGTTCTACATGTCAATCTCTTGACATCTTTTAAATAGATGTATTTAAGATATATATGCTAGTTTATTTAGCCTAAATTTATTTAATACAAAATATTAAAACCCTTACAAGTGCAAGAAGTACCTAGCCAACTAATGTATTGATTATAACCTTGGATTCATCACCCACACTTTGTTTTCAAAGGTTACCCTATAGGAGTTTTATTTAAGATATCTATGCTAGTTTAATGAACCTAAATTTAATAAACACAAAATTTTAAAACCCTTACAAGTGTAAAAACAAGCTAGCTAACTAATATGATGATTTTCAAAGTTTGCACCATAGGAATGTGGCACTTAGAAATTAAATGTTCCCAATGCTTATAATTTATTAGACCAATAACATTTTGTTCTACAAGTCAATCTCTCATCATCTTTTAGATAAATGTATTTAAGATATCTATGCTAGTTTAATTAAATCAAATTTATTTAATACAAAATATTAAAACACTTATATGTGTAAAAACTAGCTAGCCAACTAATGTGATGACTATAACCTTGGATTCATCACCCACACTATGTTTTCAAAGAACGTTTTCAAAGATTGACCCATAAGAATGTGGCTTGTAGAAGTTAAATGTTTCCAATACTTATAATTTATTGGGGCAATATCATTTTGTTCTACAAGTCTCTTCTCAACATCATCACCCACACTACGTTTTCAAAGATTGTCCAATAAGAACGTGGCAAGTAGAAGTTAAATGTTCCCAATACTTATAACTTATTGGGCCAATAGCATTTCATTCTACAAGTCTTTTCTTAGCATAACTCTCCTATAAAACTGCATCAATCATATAATGTCATATGTTGTTTCTAGGTTTTCCTATAAGGATGGTGACATTTTCGATGTAGTAGATTAGAATTGTGACAAAGCCTACTTATTAGGAGGAATAAAATTGTTTCCCGTAAAGAGTTGGTGGCATTAGATTTAATGTTTATGTGTGGGACTAATTTTTATAATAAATAATTGGTGTGTTGAACTGTAAAATAAGTAGAGTTGGTATATTGGAATTTATGTTTACATGTGGGACCAGGTTAATAAATTTTTATCACAAGTATAGTTACTTGAAGAGTTATATAAACACTACCGTTCTATATGCCCTTCAAGCTAACAATCTCCTCTCCAATCAACAGCTTCTTTTAATACAGTGAAAAGGGATCCAAAAAGTTGTAAAGGTCTCCAATGGCAGAGATATTAGATTTGGCTAACCTAAACAAATCGATGGGTTCAGTTAGTAGCAGGTGAAAAGATTCTTCATAAATCTTATTAGTTGATTCATGTCATTTCTTTGTACCTCTTTTTGTTCTGATAACTCTTATTAGTTGATTGATGTCATTTCTTTGTACCTCTTTTTGTTCTGATCCTTTATTCTTATATAAAAGAGAAAGATGATTCTTCGCAAAATTAAGATATTATTATAATAGTCTATTCAAAACATTGCTTAGCTAATTCATTATTAATTGGTGATTTTTTCTTTTTACAGCCAAGATAATAAGGTTAACAATAATAAGATAGGTATGTATTGTCCTCTTTTCTATATTTTTATGTGTCAGTTATATCTTTTGGTCTCGCCACCATATTTTTAATAGACTTTCTTTGCTTTGTTTTCTAAATGTAATAAAAGTGTGACATCTATCATTCTGTAAATAGCTATGATTTTGTATTACATAAGAGTATTTTTTTTCTTAATTCTGTATATTAGGTTACTATTGAGAGACACAACTAGCAAATTAAAAAAATAATTGGATATAAGTGATATTTGTGCAGTTGAAAATGGAGGAGTGGAGAACATTAATAGACCTCCTCATTATCAAATAAGGAAGATACCAGACATGCCAAGATCTGTTAGAGATCATCTGAGAATGGCAAGAAAATAGAAGACAAAATGTGTTGACAATGTTGAAAATTAAAGTTTATATTTTGTAATAAAGTCACCTTGGTGACTTTTGGTGACTTTCTATTAACAATTAAAATATTTAATTAGTTTTATGTTAGTTATTGAGTCTAATTAGTTTTCTATAAAGATGTTCTGAAAGTTATATAAAAATGCAATGCTTTATGAGCATTTGCATAGTACTTTGTAAACATCAAAAATATTTTAATATTATTTTTTTTCAGTGTCAATGATACTCCTATGATTTAGATCTATAAGCTTCTTCTTTTCTATTTTTTAACAGACAATAACCTTACCCAATACCAATGCTGGTTTTTTTCTCCTCCTCCTTTTTAAAGGTTAATCTGTGTTTGACTTCAAAACCAGAAGCAGCAAAGGGGATAGTTCAAGAAAAAAAACATGGTTAAATAGGGAAACAACAAGAATAAAAGTATAAACATTTGTTTGGAATGTTTGGCGATGAAGTTTTATTTAAAAACACAATTTTGTTCACAAATTCTAGAAGGAGGAATTGCAAATACTTAGCAACCTTCTGTTTATAAAATGCGGAACTACTGAGAACTACTCTAGTGCTATGTTATAATTAAAGATTTGATACTACAAATCTTTTCGAAGATGAGATTTGATTTGATACACTCACCTATACTTCTTATTGTTTGGATGGTTAGCTTTTTCCTTGACAGAAATTTATCACTCCCATCTCAATATTAATCACAAATACTCCCACAACTAGAAGATAGAGATTATCACTCCCATCTCAATATTAATCACAAATACTCCCACGACTAGGAAGATAGACATTTGATTTGGCTATGAACATAAATAGGTTATTATATACAGTAAGGAACAATATAGATCCTGGCACCAAATGTAAACTGCATAATTTTCCAGCTAGTCAGTCCTTAAATCACCTATGAAGGTGATTAACATGGTTATCTTTTTCCTTGACAGAGCACAGGTCAAGTTAATTCATATCTGGAAGTCAGTACATATCCAAAACATATCCATCGACCCTATTTTTCTACTGAGAATCACAAAGACCAAAAATGCACATTGGGTGACTGCACGCAAACAATCACTCCTCACCTCTATGCCCTTCCCATGGGCTGAGATTTTCCCTCTCCAAAAATCTGCTCTCATAAATCTCCCTATGAGAATCTGCTTTTGATCTGCTGCAATATTTCTCTTAAATACCTCTCCATTTGCAATGCTTGGCATTCTTCATTACTTGCAAACCAAATTAGATTCCTTTGGGGCTTTTTTTTTCCTTAGAAATGTGTTCAAAGGGGCATTTTATCTTCAAAAAGGTGCTGCCCTTTTTTTTCAGTTAAAAATCTGCAATATAAACTCTCTATGAAGCCTCCCAAATTGTTGCAAGAATTTAATCTTCTGTCAGTGCATTAACTTCAGCATGCCCCTGCGTTAGACCTGGGGATCTCCTCAAATCTGTACCCCAGCACCATTTGGCCTGTTAGCATTAATTCGGTAGGTAAGTTTGAATATGAAATGAGTTTGAGCGCCCATTTTCTTGGAATGTGTAAATGAGACAAAAGAGAGGGAAAAAGAAGAGTTGACAGAAGAAGCAAGTGTGAACCTGTAGCAGTAGAAGGGAATGTTCTAATAGAGAACAGCAGAAGGAGAATACTACAGAGGATAGAAGGTTCTATGTGCAACAACACATGATACGCACAGGCAGCTCTAGTGATTGGGGCATATCAGGAAAATAGAGCAGCTGCTCTATCATTGAATGTGTATGAAGTTTGAATGTATTTTAGAAAAGAAAAATATATATTATATATTGCTATCACTTATGTTTTATTGTCTCTCTCTGTTTATATTTGTTCTTGCTATCCAATATTGCTGTAGCATTGGTTTTAGGACAACAGTCTGCCTCCCTTGTGTTGGGTACGTGTGAAGCCAAGTCTTGTAATGGCTGGAATAATCTTATAACTAATATTCTCTATAACTGCTACCCTTGGTTGGTATGGTAGCATGTTTATGTAACCGTCAGTTTCTTCCATGGTGCATGCCAGGTGATTAGCATCTTCTTTATAAGAAGGATTGTCATTCAGTGTGTGAATGTATCTTTGGACTGTATGTAAAACCACTGATAAATAAATAAGTCCCTTGCTGTTGATAGTGGATGTAGCCTTACAGGCAAACCACTTTAAATCTTTGGTGTCTCTGTGATTGTCTTTTATTCTGTTCTAATATTTTTTTTTGCAATCTTTCTTTTCATTTGCTTTGTTTTTAAAATTCGACAATTGGTATTAGAGCCTAGTGGACAAACTTGGTGAAGAAGCTTGGTGAAGAAGCTTGAGACATGGAAGAATTTTTTAGAGCTATGGACGAAGCAGATATGGAATAGAGTCCCAATTGGGATGATTGGGTTCGAGCTCTCATGTTTTGGTTGTGTGGCCATGAAGAGAGTCATGTTGAAGTGGGAGCTATTCATCAGATGTTTTTAGATGAATTAAATGATGAAGTTGATTCTATTATTGACAATTTTCTTAGTATGTTGGAACTTGGCAGTAGCATGGAGCAGATGCAAGAAACAAAAAGTGGTGTGGCTACTCGAAAAAGGGTTAGATTTGATGATACCCCTGTCTATTTGGATGCTAGGAGTATGCGGCTCTTTCCTATGAAAGAGAGTTGATGGAGGCTTCTAAACCGGCGGTAGTGGCCGGTGAGGGTTTGGATGCTGCTAGGGCTTCAGCAGAGGAAGGTAAAAATTTTTTGGAAGCTTCTGGGAAAAGTGATTCTCGGGTGGAGATCTGGGTTCAAGCATCAGATGAAAAAGTTGGCGAAGGTGTTGTCATGGCGGAGGCCAAGCTGGAAGTTAATTTGAACGAAGCTGAAAATGAAGTGAAGAAGGGTAAATAGGCGGAAAAGGATAAAGATGTGGACATGCAAAGTGTAAATGATAAAGAGGCTCTTGGGAGAGAGGCCAAGGCTTCTAACGTGGGGATGTTCAAGTTCTACATGGTTTTGGTGTGGAATGCCATCTGCAGGTAGCTCTTCTATTTTGGGATCATTGGGGTCATCTTTTTAACTACTTCTCTGTTCAATGGTATCATTATAGCTATTTTTATTCCTGTGAATGAAGTGCTGGGAGTGCTCATCAATGACTAGAAATTCACCCAAGAGAAAGGCATGGCTCTGGCTATGGCCTTGTGGGGATTCACTTCATATTTTTATGGGAAGAATAAGGGCTATGCTTTTGTGCGATATGCCACTGCTGCAGAAGCAGAGCGAGCTGTTAAGGAACTGACCAATGTTAAGATTCGAGGCAAGAAGTGTGGAGTGGTGACTCTTGAGGAGAATGACACCATATTCCTTGGGAACATTGACGAAAATTGGAAGAAAGATGATGTTCTAAACAAGCTGAGAGAAGATAGAATAGAAGGCACCAGTCATTTGTTTGGGCTCTTTGCTAATAGCTGTGTGGCTTATGAGCTCGTTCTGAAGAGGGGCAAGTCTATGGAGTTCAAGAATGATGCAAAGGAAGGTGTTGCGATTGATTGGGATGCTTGAAAAAGACTTATCTGGAGCTTTCTTGAACAGAGGTTAAAGCCTTGCAATGCGGGCTTGTTTTCAAAATGATGATCGGAATGGAAATGCAGGGGATCTCTTGGCAGCATTGGTATGACTTGTCTTCAAGTGGGAGATTGTTGGGTATGTGTGAAGCCATGTCTTGTAACGGCTGGAATAATCTTATAACTAATATTCTTTGTAGCCACTGCCCTTGGTTGGTATGGTAGCATCTTTATGTAACCGTCAGTTTCTTCCACGTTGCATGCTAGGCGATTAGCATCTTCTTTATAAGAAGGATTGTCATTCAGTGTGTGTGATTGTATCTTTGGACTGTATGTAAAACCAGTGATAAATAAATGAGTCCCCAGCTATTGATAGTGGATGTAGCCTTACAGGTGAATCACTTTAAATCTTTGGTGTCTCTGTGATTGTCTTTTATTCTATTCTAATTTTTTTTTTGCAATCTTTCTTTTCATTTGCTTTGTTTTTAAAATTCAACACCCTACTCCCCTGCCAACAAGTGGTATCAAAGCCCTATTTTTTTGGGCAGTTAGAAATTATTTGTGGGTTTTTCATATAAGCCCTAGTTTGTCTAGGCATTATCAGCATTCGCAGATTTGAGAAGCATGGCAGGTGGGGAGAGCAAATGATGGCAGCAGCCAACGACATTTGATGGACAAAACTATGACATATGGGCTAAGAAGATGAATACTATTTTGGTTGCTAATGACCTATGGGATTTGGTCATCAATGGGTTCACAGACACCACAGACCTAGCAGCTTATGCGGCCCTATCTAATGCTCAAAGAAACCAGTTGAAGGAAACAAGAATGAAGGATGTAAAAGCCCTCAGTCTAATTGAGGTAGCCTTGACAGAGGCTATTTTCTCCCACATTACAGCAGCAAACTACTCAAAATAGGCATGTAAAATATTGCAAAATAGATATAAGGGAACTGACAAGGTAAGATCAGTCAAACTCCAGTTGTTTAGAAGAGATTTTGAGACCCTATAGATGAAGGAGAGTGAGTCTATTTCAGACTTTCACACTAAAGTTTCTACCATGCTAAATCAGCTAAGGATAAATGGAGAAACCATGGATGAACAAAGGATTGTTGAGAAAATCCTAAGGAGTCTACCTTCTAGATTTGACCCTATTGTCATAACCATTGAGGAGACAAAGGACCTGTCCAAGATAATAGTGTACGAGTTGATGGGCTCTCTACAAAGCCATAAGTAGCAGTTGAATAGATCCACTCCTTCCCTTGAGCAAGCCTTCAAGGGTCAAACCAATGCAAGAAGTAGGGGAAGAGGAAGAAATAGCAGAAGTAGAGGTCAAAGAGGTAGAGGAAGAAGCAACTCCGGAAGAGGAGTTTCAAACAACCAAGAAGAGGCAAGCAGCTCACAGCCAAGCTATCAAGAAAAGAAAAAGAACAACAGTTCTAATCAAAGGTATGAAAAAAACAATGTTCAATGTTATTATTGTCATAAGTTTGGTCATTATGCTAATGAGTGTAGAAAGAAACAACGTGATCATGGAGGCCAAAATGCTAATGTAATAAATGAGAACAAGGCTGAAAATGAAAAACAGTCAAATATTTTTATTGTTTGCAACCTTGCTTAAAGGAGTAGTGATGAAGTATGGTATCTAGATAGTGGTTGTAGCAACCACATGAGTGGAAATAAAAATTTTGTGCCTCCATAGATAGCAGCATCAAGACTGAAATAAAAATGGGAAACAATGAGCAAGTTCCCGTCATGGGAAAAGGTACAATCAACATTCAGTCCAAGAATGGTGAAAAGAGGAAGATCTAGGATGTATATTATGCCCCAGGCATAAAACATAACCTATTGAGCATTGGATAGATGGTCCAAAATGGTTATAGAATCCTGATGGAAAATGGAGAGTGCACAATATTTGATAAAGGAGGTAGTAAGAAAGTGATTGCAGTAGTGCAGATGACAAGAAATAGAATGTTTCCTCTTAAGATACACATAGAGTCTTCGGTGCCATCTCTGGTGCTATCTCTAGCACAGTTTCTAGCACTATCTCCAGTGCTCACAGCAGTGGGACAGCAATCATCCTTTAGGATAGTCATCAAAGACCCATCCAAATTGTGGCATTTGAGGTATGGGCACTTAAGTTTTATTGGTTTGATTTTATTGTCCAAGAAAGGCATGGTTAGAGGGCTACCAAACATTGTAGAGCCCAACGGAATATGTGAAGCCTGTATTTTAGGAAAGCAGCACAGGCAACCCTTTCAATCAGGGTATTCTAGAAGGGCAAGTGTACCATTGGAGTTGGTGCATTAAGATTTATGTGGCCTCATGAAGACCCCCGCATTAGGTGGGAATGTATATTTCATAACCTTCATAGATGATTACAGCAGAAAAATCTTGGTTTATTTTTTGAAGAACAAGTCAGAAGCCTTCGAGAAATTCAAGTGGTTTAAGGCATCAGCTGAAAAACAAAGTGGCCACTATATCAAAGCCCTAAGAATAGATAGAGGGGGAGAGTATATCTCTAAGGAATTTTTGAATTTCTGCAGGAATGAAGGTATACATAAATAGTTCACAACAAGGTATACTCCACAACAAAATAGAGTTGCAAAAAGGAAAAATAGAACCATTCAAGAGATGGTAGCAAGCATGCCGAATTTAAAAGGACTATCACATGATTATTGGGGTGAGCCTTTAGCAACAATGGTTTACCTACTGAACAGGTGTCCTACAAAGGCCATTCGTGATAGGATTCCACAAGAGGTGTGGACAAATAGCAAATGGAGTGCTGAACACCTAAGAATCTTTAGGTGTGTGGCATATGTATTCATGCCTAAAGAGAAGAGGTAGAAAGTTGATGATAGAGGTGAAAAATGTATCTTCACAGGCTATAGTGAAGAGTCAAAAGCCTGCAGACTATATAATCCCATCACCAAAAAGGTTGTGATCAACAGGGATGTTGAGTTCATTGAGAATGAAGCATGGGACAGAATGGTGGATAGTACCATGGGTATTTCAGTTACAATACCCCTTGAAGATGAAGAAGCTCCAGAGGACGACAACTCTAGAGGAACTACAGAGAGTAGCAGCTCAGGGAGAAACTATCGTACAACATTAGAGAACAAAAGCTCCGGAGGTGTTTAGCAAAGTAGCTCCAGAGGTGGACAGCAGCATTACAGCTCTAGAGATCAGTAGGTCCGGAGGTCTGCAACTCCAGAGATCTGCAGCTCCAGAGTTCGACAGAGCAGCAGGTCTGAAGGTCAGCAGTATAGCAGCTCCGGAGGTCAGTAGTGCAGCAGCTCTGGAGGTCAGTAGTACAGTAGCTCTAGATTAGTAGTATAGTAGCTCTAGAGGTCAGAACAATAGCAGCTCTGGAGGTAATTTAGACTCCACACTCACATCATTGATGCCACGGAGAACAAGGAGTGTGAAGGAGATTTATGATAGCACAAGTTATGCTAATGATGATGAGAATTTGGATTTTGCATTATTTTCTTGTAGTGATCCAATTCACTAAGCTGTGAAAGAAAAGAAATGGTGTAAGGCAATGAATGAAGAGTTGGATGCCATAGAGAGGAATGACACTTGGCAGTTAACTAATTTACCCAAGGGTAAACAAGCAATTAGAGTTAAATGGGTTTATAAAACCAAGTCTACTGCTGAAGCAAAGATTGAAAGACATAAGGCAAGGCTAGTTGTCAAAGGGTACAAACAACATCCTGGAAGAGATTATAATGAGACATATGGACTAGTTGCAAAGCTGGAAATAGTTCAAACAGTCATAGCAATAGTAGCCCAGCACAAGTGGAAGGTGTTTCAAATAGATGTAAAGTCAACCTTCTTGAATAGAGTGCTAAAAGAGGAAGTGTATGTGGAGTAGCCACCTAGCTATGAAGTCCTAGGGCAAGAGGACAAGGTATATAGGCTCCGGAAAGCCCTCTATGGGCTAAAACAAGCACCTAGGGCATGGTACAACAGAATAGACTCATATTTAGTGAGTAATGGCTTTAACAAAAGTAGTAGTGAGCCCACTCTTTACATCAAAGCAGCTAAAGGTAATATTTTGATTGTTGTTTTGTATGTAGATGATCTAATTTTTATTGGCAATAGTGATCTTTTCATTGCTGATTTCAAAGAGGCAATGAAGAATGAGTTTGAGATGATAGACTTACATCTGCTAAAGTTTTTTCTTGGCATTGAGGTCAAGCAAACAGAGCATGGCATATTTATTTTGCAAACTAACTATGCCAAATAGATTGTGAAGAGATTTAAAATGAAGAATAGTAAACCTGCCCCTACACCAACATCTATAGGTCTAAAATTGAGTAAAGAGGACAGTAGCAAGGAAGTAAACCCAACCCTCTATAAAAGCATGGTTGGAAGCCTCATGTACTTGATAGCCACTAGGCCTGATTTGATGTATATTGTAAGCCTAATTTCTAGGTTCATGGAGAAGCCTAAGGACACACATTGGCAAGCAGGAAAGAGGATCTCGAGGTATGTGAATGGCACAACAGGTTATGGCATCTTGTATAATGTATCTAATGAGTTTAAGTTGGCTGGTTTCACAGATAGTGATTGGGTAGGAAATGTAGATGACCAGAAGAGCACATCCGGCTATGTATTTCACATGGGTTTAGGTGTGATATCATGGGCATCCAAGAAGCAACCCATTATCTCTCTCTCTATAGCAGAAGCTGAGTATATTGTAGCAAATGCAGCAGCATGTCAAGCTATTTGGTTGAGAAGGATCCTTGCAGACTTGAATGAGTAGCAAGAAGATGGTACAACCATTCATTGTGATAATGTTTCATCAATAGCCCTGACAAAGAATCCAGTCTTCCATAGATAAAGCAAGCACATTGAGATCTGTTATCATTTCATAAGGGAGTTGGTAGAACAAGGAGAGATTGAGTTACAATATTGCAGATCCGAGCAGTAGCTCGCTGACATTTTTACAAAGGCATTGCCAAAAGATTCTTTTGAACACCTAAGAGATAGGCTAGGCATTGTTGATAGTTCCAGAGGTGTGCAGCCTTAGAAAGAGGATAGCTTTGGATGTTCAGATCTAGAAATAAAATAGCAGAGCTCTAAAGGTTCAACCCTGGAAGGTATGTGCAGCTCCGGAGATGCAGAAACAAAACTCTGAAGATGCAGGAAGTCAGCTCCAGAGATGCAGACAGGGTGCTCCGGAGATGTAGAGAAGAGCTCCAGAGGTCATCCAGAATGACAGAAATAGCTCCGAAGATCTACTCTGAAAAGGCAAATGGATAGGTATAACTCTGAAGATTACTTTTGGAAAGAAAATTGTTGAATGACATCTGACTTCAAATTAAAGGGGAATGTTGGAAGAATTTAATCTTTCGTCAATGCATTAACTTCAGCCTGCCCCCACGTCAGACTTGGGGATCTCCTCAAATCTGTACCCCAACACCGTTTGGCCTGCCAGCATTAATTCGGTAGGTAAGTTTGAATTTGAAATGAGTTTGAGCACCCATTTTTTGGGCATGTGTAAATAAGACAAAATAGAGGGAAAAAGAAGAGTTGACAGAAGAACAACAGAAGGAGAACACTGTAGAGGATAGAAGGTTCTATGTGCAGCAGCACATGATATGCACAAGCAGCTCCAGAGAAATAGTTTGTAGCTCCAGTGATTGGGGTATATCAGGAAAACAGAGCAACAACTCTGTCATTGAATTTGTATGAAGTTTGAATGTATTTTAGAAAAGGAAAATATATAATATATATTACTGTCACTTGTGTTTTATTGTCTCTCTGTTTATGTTTGTTCTTGCTATCCAATGTTGTTGTAGCATTGGTTTTAGGATAGCAGTCTGCCTCCCCTGCTCCCCTGCCAACACAAATGAGGTGTTTGATATTCTCCACATTCCCATGCCTTTTAGAGTTTGTCTTATTTTTTCTTTTATTGTTTAAAATCTGACCTATTCTCCTTTGTCTGGCACAAATACACAAGTTCTAATTGGGATAATTAATGATTTTATTGCCTCCACTACTTCCATTTTGGAGAAACAATTTTCACTATTTTCATTTGCCCATAACATGACTTTTGTCTTATTACAAATGCCTTCCTTGGATTTGGTAGTGAAAAATATAATTAAAAGAATGAAAAATAAAAGACTAAAAATATTCTTTTTAACTCCTTTGTTTCCCAATCAAACAAATGGAAGCTTTGGGTGTGCAGAATGGGGTGCAAAAAAACCTAAAGTTCTTTTTGCCTAAAAATCTTCTGAAAGGTGTGTTATGTGAAGGTATTAAAGAGCAAAGTGATAAAATACAATGATCTGTAGATGATTCAACAACACAACAATATGCAAATGGAAGGAACTCTCCAAAAACTATATTGATCAATGGAATGTTGGGTTAAACTAGCTCTTGGGTTAGAGTTAGTGGATTAACCATAAGTGGTCTTGAGCACATGGCTTTGTGCTAGTTGTATTGGTCCATGGTTTTGGAGCTCATGGTTTTGAACCCATGTTTTTGCATGTATGGAAGTCTATATAATGGCTTGGTGACTCAATTGTATGTGTGGCTGGTTGAAGCGTCCAAGTTCAGTCCAATTGGGGCTGAGGGTTAATATGAAGATCTTCATTACTGGGTTTTTCCCCAGTTTGGGGTTTCCCAAGGTAAATCATGTGTAGTGGTTTGTGTTCTTGTTGCATGCATGTCTTTTTTGTTTCCATTGCATTCTTGGCTATGTATGGGCTGTGAATTTTTTTTATTGTTCAACAATTGGTATCAGAGCCTCTGGAAATTGATGATGCCGCAGCTTAGAAGAATTTAATGTATATAATGCAGGCTTACAATGTGTGGAGATAAGGTAGCATTTATTTTTTGATCTGGTATTCTTGCTGAAACAGAAGATTTGAGTGTGTGTCTCAGCGATTTAGCTCCCAGAAAAAGGTTGACTAGGTCTGTACAAGATTGGTCGTGGTTCCTGCTATAGGCATGTTGCCTGGTTGTATCTAGTGCTGCATGTAAGGTACTGTAGGTCCAAGGCTCGCTGTAGCAAGAACAAAAATATTTGTAATGGAGTTGTAAAGTTAATACATGTATATGGGTTGATGGTTGTAAGACCTGGTATGGCTTGCTTGATCCTTGAAATGACCAAGAGGGCATTGCACTTGGTTCTTGTGGAAGGGGGGTTTGGTGCTAACCCCAAGACCAAGTTTAAAGGGGGGATTGTTAGTTTAAACTAGCTCTTGGGTTAGAGTTAGTGGATTAACCATAAGTGGTCTTGAGCACATGGTTTTGTGCTAGTTGTATTGGTCCATGGTTTTGGAGCTCATGGTTTTGCATGTATGGAAGTCTATATAATGGATTGGTGACTCCATTGTATGTGTGGCTGGTTGAAGCCTCTAGGTTCAGTTCAGTTGGGCTGAGGGTTAATATGAAGATCTTCATTGCTGGTTTTTTCCCCGTTTGGGGTTTTCTATGGTAAATCATGTGTAGTGGTTTGTGTTCTTGTTGCATGCCTTTGTTTGTTGTTTCCGCTACATTCTTGGCTATGTATGGGATGTGAATTTTTTTTTTATTGTTCAACATGGATTACAAGAAGTATTTAACATCAAAGATACAAAACTGACTACCTGTCCGCTACATAACTGTCTATTATTTTTGGTATGTTTATTAAACTAAATACATAACCATCAATTAGGTATGTTTATTATTCTAACATTCTCCCCCATAATAAACATACAAAAAAAATTCTTATTATCCTAATTCTCCCCCATAATGAACATTGGGAAGAACACCAAGTGAATGCTGAAGAGTCTAAAAATGATCAAGAGCAAGGGGCTTTGTGAATATATCAACAAGTTGGACTGCAGTGGGGCAATAGACAAGTTCAACCATGCCTTGTTGAACCAGCTCACAAATGTAGTGGTGTTGAATGTCAATATGCTTAGTCCTATGATGGAACACTGGATTTTTACTTATCTAAATAGTACTCTTATTGTCACAATATATCACTATGGGGCCATTGTGGAGATGTTGAAAATCCTATAACACCCTTCTCAACCAAACAACCTAACAAGCAACAGAATTAGCGGCCTCATATTCAACCTATGCAGTAGAAAGAGATACAGTAGGTTATTTTTTAGATGACCAAGAAATTATAGCAGAACCAAGACTAAATGTATAACTAGAGGTAGACTTGTGATCATCTATGGAACCAGCCCAATCGGAATCAGTATAGCCTACTAACATACTCTCCTTGGAATGCTGAAAATGGATACCATAATGCATTTTTCCTCGAAGATACCTGAGAATCTTTTTGGCTACCCCCCAATGTGTCTCCTTAGGTGTGGACATGAACCTAGAGATAAGCTAACAACATATGTAATATCTGGTCTAGTAGTGGTCTAATAAATCAAACTTCCAACTAACTGTCTATAGAGAGTGGGATTTATAGAAGGGGAGTCATCCAAATTAGACAACTTAACACCAACCTCCATAGGTGTGTCCATAGGATTGCAATCCTTCATATTAAACTATTGAAGAATATCTAAAACATACTTCTATTGAGACAAAAATATACCATCATTATGCTACCAAACTTCAAGACCAAGAAAATAATGCATTTGTCTAAGATCAGTCATCTCAAATTCTGAAATCATAGTTGCTCTAAATTCAGGAAACAAAGATGGATTATTCCTAGTGTATATGAGATCATCCACATAAAGTACAACAAGTAGGATATCTTCACCATAGTGCTGAATATAAAGATTAGGATCATATTGACTTTTTATAAAACCTTTTTACGAAAGATAAGAATCAATTTTGGAGTACCATTGTCGAGGTGCTTGTTTGAGGCTATACAAAGCTTGCTTCAACCTGTAGACAAAATGTTCTTTCAAAGGAACTTCAAAACCTTGAGGCTGAGAGACATAAACTTCCTCATCATTATAACCATTCAAAAAAGCACTTTTAACATCCATTTGATAAACATTCCATCTATTGTGAGCAGCTAAGGACAAGACTAATCTAACAGTATCCATCCAGTCTATAGGAGCAAAAGCCTTAGTATAATCAATACCTTCCTATTGAGAGTAACCTTTACCAACCAATCTAGCCTTATATTTATCAATTGTTCCATCAGATTTATATTTAGTTTTATAAACCCTTTTTGTACCAACAACATCCTTACTAGGGGGTAACTCAACCAACTCCCAAGTGTCATTTCTCTCAATGGACACCATTTCACTTTGCATAGCTGCAACCCACTCTTCCTTTGCACTAGCTTCTATAAAATTTGTTGGTTCATCATTCTACAAAACTTGAGTCATTAGAGCATAATTAACTTATCTATGAGATCTTGTAGTCATTTGATCAAAATTAGTATCTAACATGAGTGATGGGGGATGATTTTTCTTAGTTCTTTGTTGGTATTTTTGATACTTCCTACTCCCTGGAGTGGAGGATGAAGTTTCTACATTATCAATGACTTCTGATTCATGAGACTCCTCTTCACCTACATCACTTAAAGGAGGATTAGATTTCTTTAAATCAATCTCAATATTCTGAACCTTTTCATCAGGAATATAGTGTGATCTTTCATGAAAAATCACATCTCTACTTATGATTAACTTCTTAGCAATAGGATCATATAATCTGTAAGATGTATTTTCAGAACCATAACCAATAAAAATGCATTCGATACTTTTGTCATCTAATTTTGTCCTTTTTTCTTTACCTAGAATATGCACATAAGAAAGACAACCAAACACCTTTAGATGAGCAATAGAGGACATAAAACCAGACCAAGCTTGTTCGGGAGTCATTCCATGAATTGCTTTTGTGGGACTCCTATTCAACAAATAAACTGCAGTAGTGATTGCCTTTGCCCAAAAGGATTTATCTAGATGCTTTTCTTTCATCATGCTTCTTGCCATTTCAACTATAGTTCTTATTTTTCTTTCAGCAATGTCATTTTGTTGTGGACTGTAGAAGGTGGTGTTGGTAATAATTTATGTTTAAGGTTACAGGATGTGCACCTCCCTAGAAATCCAGAAATTTCCTAAGTGTTGGACCCTCTCTGTGTTTTGCTGCATCAACATCATATTCCAAGGAAGGGGTCGTCATCATCATCATCATTTGTCCATGCATCCACCTGATGTTTGTTGTGAGGGTCATTTCTCCTCATGTTCGGATATCCTATGGGGATCATCATATTTTCTGCCGGCCTGGTCTTCTGCCCGCGGGGTGATATTTTAACATCGGGTGATCTTAGTTAAGATCATCCTGATGATGTTGCTACAAAGTCCTAATTATGACCTGATCTTCCATGGGGTCATCATATTTGAACATTGGGTGATCTTTGTTAAGATCATCTTGATGTTGTTTTATCACTTCATATTCATTGTTTTATCACCCTGATGATGCTGACGTCATTCTTATGTCAGGGTGATATCTATTTTTCTGCCTATTTGCATCATGATATTTCCAAAGGAGGGGGTGATATTTTCATATCCGAATATCACCCTGATATATGAATATGGTGGTGACATCATCAGGATCTGGGGGGTCATATTTCTAACACTAGTCATCTTGTGGAGATCCCCTGATATTTGCAAATATGACGATGACGTCATCTGGATATGAGGAGGTGTATGATAGGAAGATATGCTGATGACGTTAGTAGGATATGATGGTGACATCATTAGGATGTTCATTGGCCAGACGTTTGGTATCGGCTAAGCAAGAGGATCTTCCTCCAATGCATCAAGTTGTGCTGATGAAGGTGAATATTAGGTTGATATTTCACATGAAGGTGAGGTTGGTCATTAGGATGCTATTCATACATCAGGGTGATATATTTTATCTGATGATGCTGACATTAGGGTGATATTTCGAGCAACAAGATATCATGTTGGAGGATGATGATGATGAAGGTTTATGCTAGGTGCCGTCGGGAGCAAAATCACCGACATCATATATGCTCACGACCTAGTATATAAAATATTTAAAGGGTTGCGGTGGGGTGTATGTGGGATAATTAGTTCCCACATAATTTTGAAATATCAGGATGACATATCTTGGCGGGAAAGTTCAGGAGCGCACAGTTAACTATTTTTCCCAAGGCCACGAGTAGGTGGACATTAATGGCGGATGTTACAGGGTATGGGCGATGGTGTGGATGGATTTAGTACCCAACTGAAGATGTGAATCCCCAGGCAGCGACACAAGGCTCAAGAACCTCCCCTGTCTCCTCCCCTACCTATTGCATTCAATGTGTTGAGCGTCATTTTTCTCAATGTACTGCATCTGGTAAATTTTGAGTTTGCCTAGTGGTTAAGGCTGAGCACCTCCTTGCTATATAAGTAGGGCTGTGTTGCTCATTTGTTGGTTGTTGAAGGCCTGAGGCATTTTTGTGTAAATAACGAAAGACAGGACATGACTCTGGTTGTTCTATCCCATTTTGGAGTTTATGAGTTGCAACATGAATGTATTTTACACATATGTTCAATTTCATGTTGATATAAATGAAAAATGTTATATTGCATGTGTTTATCTATTTGTCTCCTTTGTTGCATGCCTTTCCTTCTTTTGAATCTGGTTGCTAAGGGTTTCATAGATTCTAGGATACATGGTTTTGTATCACATGCCTGATCTCTAACTTCCATTCAAGGAGTGGATTAAATTGTTTTAGGTTGAGCATGGAGAAGGTTGTATGTATACAGGGATATATGTAAGTAGAGGCAGCTGAATACCCACTCTTGGGTGATGTTTGTAAGGTAAGCATCAAGTCCAACCCTTGAAACTTGAGTGAAAGTTGCAAACCATCTATTGTATACATTTAGTTGACTCCTTGCCCAATGGATAGGCACCAGTTTGCTCTTGGGTCAGTAGTTATGAGCCAAAACCCCTTGTGTTGCATCCAGGACATTATGTCCACCCATTTCATCACTTCAACCTGTTACTTGTAGGAGTAGGATTAGGAACCCCCTACATGCTCTCATACCCACCAGACAAATATGTCCAAGAATGTTGCCAACCTTGTGATCTATCATGTAGATCTTGGTCCATACATTAGAGTATTCTGCCTGATGCTGTCAAGCTAAATCTTCATATCATTGAGCTAGTCAAGGTTACATCTTGAGTTATAGGGATACCCCCCTTGGTGCGGCAGAACCAGAAGTGAAGGGGAGGAGCTCACACAACCTCTTGTATTAGTTGGCTGAATCTACCTGTGCATTAGAACTGGCAAACCCTAATGCTGATTCAGAAGAAAAACCAACATGTGGTAAATTCTTTCTGAATCCCATGTTCTCTATAGAAATTAGAAAATACATTGGACCTATACTCTCCCCTATTATCTGATCTGATAATCTTAATGAATTCACCACTTTGTTTTTTAACTAGTTGTTTAAACTCAACAAACTTATCAAAAACTTCTGATTTATCAACCAAATAGTAAAGCCATGTTTTACGAGAAAAATTATCTATGAAAGTGAGAAAATACTTGGATTTGTTTAGTGAGAGAGTTTCCATAGGACCACATAAATCAATATGAATGACTTCAAGTGGTTTTCTTGCCCTTCTTGACCAACCAATCAAAAAAGTATTTCTATGTTGTTTTCCAAACAAACATTCATCACATATGTCTTGTAAATTCTTAAGAAATGGCAATCCTTAAACCATATGTTTCTTTTTAAGCAAAAGTAAACCACCAAAATTGAGATGTCCATACCTATGATGCCACAATTGACTATCATGCACCTCTACAGTACTCATAACCTGCTTGCTTGAAGAAAAAAGAAGAGGAAACATATGATCCCCTGTCATATGTGCTCATGCAACCACTGCATATTTTTGTGACTTATCCTTAATAACACATTCATTCTTATAAAAAACAACTTGATAATTGTGTTCAAGCATCTAACCAACTGATAACAAATTCTTGTTTAGAGTAGGAACTAGCAAAGTATCAGAAATATGCTTAATTTTACCATTGTCATTTGCTACTCCAATTGTTCCCTTTCCTTTAGCCCCATGTGATTGATATTCCCCCAAAACAACACTACTAGTAGATTCTTTTCATCCAAGTTAATAAATAAATTTTCATTAGATATCATGTGAGAGGAACAACTAGAGTGAATATACGATAAACTTTCTTCATTATAGCTTGTATTCAAACATGAAAGAAATAGATTTTTTTTATCTTCTACAATACTATGAGCAGATTGCTTGTGCCAACATTCAGACTCATAATGGCCAAATTTGTTACAATGATTTAACATGCCTTTTGTCTCTACCAGTATCTCTGCTTCTACCTATGAAATTAGTACTTCTTCCTGAAAAACTAGAACCTCGTCCACGATCATAGCCCCTGCCCCTATAGTTATTACTAGACTCACCTCTATGCTCAGTTTTGGAATGATACTCATTTCCCTTAAAAAAACTTATGTCTTTTTCCTCTTATGTTTGCCTTAGATGCAAATGCTTGTTCTAAAGATACTTCACTACTTTTCATTCTTTCTTCTGTTGTTAATAATATGCCACTTAATTCATCAATTGCCATGGTTGCAAGATCTTTTGAAATTTCTATGGTAGAAATAACATTATCAAATTTGGAAGGCAAACTTCTTAAAATTTTCTCAATCACATGTTGATTACTGACATCATCTTAGGTAAATTTTTCATCTGATTTATCATCCCTTCACCTTTAGTAAGAAATTCATTAATGGATTCATTTTGATTCATTCTAATGTTTTCAAAACTTTTCATTAATGTTTGTAGTTTTGCTGAATGAGCACCGTGATATGCATTTACAAGAATATTCCAAGCCTGTTTTGAATGAGTAACACCACAAATCCTAGGATAGATTGATTGACTTATTGCACCTTGAATTAAAAATAAATCTTCATTGTCTTGTTGTTCATTTTTCTGTAATGCTATTTTTTGTTAATTAGTTAGTGCATTAACATCTTTAGGTGCTTCATACCCATTAGTAACAACATTCCACAAGCCTTTAGATTTTAACAAAGTTTGCATTTGAGTACTCCAAAAAGTAAAATTTACCCCATCAAAAATAGGAATTAACAGTCCCAATAAACCCACAATATTAGCAATTTCAACAAATTATCTTTGCAATCCCCCTATCAATCTCTGGCAGAAATATGAAGATTTTCACAAAACCCAAACAAAAAAAATTCAACTGCTTAATCACTTTACATGGGAAACAAACCCTAGATCTCTCCTAGATGATTCTTCACTTGCTTTAGACAATGTGCAGTCTTCTGATTTTTTAAGGGTTATGGGCCTCCTCCTGCTAAACTCATGACTCCAGAAATGGATTTTGATTTGTGCAAATTCTTCCTTGCTTTTACTTCAAGCTACGGCTTGTAAAAAAACCCTTTTTCTTTTTTCTTTTTCTTTTTAATTCGCAATTGACTCTTTGCTTCAATCGAACTCTTTTGGCAGTTATCTACAGAGAATTTTTCTACAAATCTTGCCTTTATCTGATTTAGGGATTACAAACCCTACTGTGGTGACACAATAATCAAATCTGGTTCCTTCAAACAACTCCAACAACTTTGATCTACTTCCAACTATATGCAACGGCTTAAAGATACATTTCCTTCAACACTTCTTTAGCAGTGATAGCTTTCTCTTCCTCCACTATTCTCCTAGTGCTCTGATACCAATTGAAGGTATTAAAGAGAAAAGTGATAAAATACAATGATCTATAGATCATTAAACAACACAACAATATGCAAATTGAAGGAACTTTCCAAAAACTATATTGATCAATGGAATATAAGAAGTATTTAACATGAAAGATACAAAACTAACTACCTGTCTGCTACATAATTGTCTATTATTTTTGGTATGTTTATTAAACTAAATACATAACCGTTAATTAGGTATGTTTATTATTCTAACATTATGATCTCCTCAAGTCCTATGTAAAAGGATTTTGCTTCATCGTCATAAATTTTGAAATCTTAAACTCTTCATAAATAGGCAACACACTTTCAGCCTTAACAACAAAATTTTTTGGCATTAACTTCTCCCAAACATTGTAATATATGACTTTGATTCTTTTTGCACATTCAACATGGTACTTCCAAGAATGCCCCTACAAGAGTGTTGAAATTGAGAACCAACCAAAGTTTGATTTCTACAAATTTATGCAACTTTGAAGTTCTATGATGCCAAGAGATGCCAATGACCACCAAACCAAATCAAAACCAAGGACCAAACCTGAAAATATTTTTGGGTGATGTGGATTGTCCGAATTACTTTAATAAAGAAATCTATACTATATATATTTGTGATGTTGAAATTTTTATATCCATGCTATTTCCTATTTAGTTGGACTTATTATTCTAGCCTTTCATATATCCATATACATGCATATTTCCATAAATATAGCCTTTACCTTAATCTCATATACACATACTTTTATACATTTACCATAGCCTCTTATTTATACTTGAGTTTATTTTGGGGTCATGAAGTCCCTACAGTAAAAAAACTTAACCCTTTCCTTTTTAGAATTCAAATTTCAAATTTGGTTAAGTGATACCCTTTATTTTTCTAGCTTGAGCCAACTAAGTACATATTTGATCTAATTTGATGTTATGTGCTACTATTAAAAAACATTCAATGTATTCATTCTAATCATTAACAAAAATTATTCAAAATCCTCTTGTTTGAGAGCATTGCAAGATGACCAATCAATAATTTTGCTAGACCTTCCATCTTTATAAATAATTTTTAGGGTTAACCTAAGTTAACATATCTCCATGTGATGTAATGATAGCCCTTCTATGGTAATTTTTAAATATGACCAACCCTTAGATACCAAGAAACAGTAGAGCAAGTGTAGGCTTACAAGAAAAACAATATAGTTTTACATTATGCAAGGTTGAGTCTGGACTAGGAGAAGGAATCCTTGACCATAAACATGACCCAAACCTACAAACTTTACATTTTATAGAGCATAGAGCAAACACAAAATATGAGACATTCTTATAATAGAGAGATTACATTTCTGTAACTATAATGGAGCATATTCTAGAATATTCTTAAAGGTCATTCATTCCTTAGTTATTGAACAAAGTATGCCATTCTGTTACGTTTACTTTTTCTATAATAGATATTGTAAATGATTAGATTACCAATCCTTACGATCATTAATTAATGATCTAGGTTAATCATTCTTATACATATATATGTAATTGGATTAGCCTAGACAAAGTGTCACAACTCAATTTTTGCATTCTAATTTGATAATTAAAAAAATACAAATAATATGGACACCATTAAAAAATTGATGATAAGATTATTTTAATTGAGGATAAGATTATCATTAAAATAACAAGAGTGGATGAAGCATTAGCATTAAACAAAGAAGGTGGAGGATGCATTATCATTAAACTAAGAGGGTGGAGGATGCATGGATTTTTCTATAAATTGCAAGGATTTGATGAAGAAGGATCATCTCTAGTTTTGGGAGTGCTGGAGAATTTGGTAAGATCAGTCCTCTCTCTTTCTTTTTATAATTGTATTAAATAGCTCTGGTTTTTATGATTTCATGAATTCTCAGTTGATTTTATGGTACATATATAGAAATTCACATAGAATGTGTAGGTATGCAACATATTATAAAAGTTTCAATGAAATTTAACATGCTTCTTCAATCTCATTAACATCTTCTGCAATAGGCTCATCCTTTAGCTGCACAGTAGTAAGTTCTTGTTTCATGTGCTTCCTCTGAACAAAGTCATGGAAAAGCTTGGAAGACTTACCTCCCGCTTAAGCATATTTCTCTTGATTCTAATTTTCAACCCTTTTATTTCATTCTCTCCATTCTGTTCAAGGTGTGTTCTAACCAGAGTACTATAGTTGCCTTCTTATATGTCGTCTGATGAGTGTGATTTCAAAAATAATAACATTGCTGCACTTTAAAAATCTATATTCATATGTGATCTACAGACACCCAGAAAACACATGTGAACAATCACGTAGGCTTAATTAGAATTTTAATGATAAAGTTTAGGGTGTCCTCAAGATCGCCAGCACTATGTAGTCGTAATGCAATAAGGGTTACTCATATGATTGAAGTATGTACAATCTCATCCACTAAACTTGCACGCTGCGAGCACCTAGAACAGAAGCAAAGCTTACAATGTTAGGATGTGTTCTCGAGAGCTTCATTTTGGGAGCATCCCCGTTTTGTGCTTATCCTGGAATCATTGTATTTCATAAAATGACTTCCATCTGAGGCATTCTGTCAAATAGTTCACATGCCTTTTCTGGGCTTCCACATTTTGCATACGTGTCTACCAGTGCATTCTAAAAAAAATTATATCTGGTGAAATTTCTTTTTCAAGTATGTTTTGATGGATGTCCATACCCTGTTCCAAAGCTCCGTACGAACATTGAGGGTGCTCTCAAAAGGGTGTCAAATTTAATTTTACATTTGCCAATTGAATTTTCCTGAAAGTTTCTTATATTTTTTTGAACAAATCTATTTTGTGTCTATGCTGCAAATTAGGCAACGCCTCTTTGAGGCATTCAGTCCAAAAGTTCATGTTCATTGTCTATTATTTCACGTTTTGCATACATATCTACCATCGCACTTGCAATGCTAACATCTGACAAAATTCCCTCTTTCAGTATGCTTAATGTATGTCCATACTCTATTTAGAAGCTGCCATCTAGCACAGGCAGGGAAGACGCTACCAAAGATTGTGGAATTTAGCTTTACACCTACCACTTGCTTGTCAATTTCTAAATCCTTTTTAACAAACCCATTCTAAACATATCCTATTATCATAGCATTCAATGAGATCACATTTTATCAAGTCATTTTGTCAAACAGGTCACGTGCCTATTCTATGCTTCCACATTAGGTGTATATGTCTACCAAGGCACTTACAACTACAATCTCTTACAAAAAATCCCCTTTCTGTTTTGTTTTATGGCTGGAAATCTAACATGATGCACATCATTATAGTGCAAACCTATTGTATAGATTGATTCATTTAGCTTCACTAATAATTTCCACAAGAAGATTGTCCCTTGTTTTAAAACGATGGAAACAGAACTCACTCTCACAACAATATCTCTTGCAACAATCTTGGATATAAATCTTGTTGCAGTGGGGAAATCACCACATACTCGAAGGTCCTTAACAACTCTAATAGTTGTTCCATGGGATATGTTTAAACAAACCCAATGCAATTGCCACCATGGTGGCAGCGAATTAATTATTTTTCCTATTCTTCCACAGCATTAAGTAAATATCTTGAATCTAGAAAATACCTTGCTACCTTCATCTTCCAAGCCCATTTCTCCAACTTTTCATAAATCTCTTTGTCTACAGATGTGATCTGCCTTCTACACAAAAATCATCCTTTCATTAATGTTTATCCTGCAACCTTTATAGTCTGTGGATAGTTTGATGAGGAAGCCAATTTTATTTGCATGAATATTGGTTTATCATACAAAAATATTCTACTTTTATTTCTGCACCAAAACTTGCTATTTTTAACTTAGATTTGCTATTTGAAGTCTAGGCGATGCATCATCCTTCTAATGGATTTAAGACTTGTACTATTGTTGATTAGATATATTAGGAGTTTCTTGATTTATTCCTGGCATTTTTCTTTACCATTGGAAAAATCTTTAGTTGTCTGTCAGTCATGTTTGATTCATCTTATCTCTTGAGCTCTCCTACATATTAGAGTACAATAGTACCTCCCCAAAATTTGTTCTGTACCATGTGTGCCTATTTGATCTCTTAACACATGTTTATATACTTACTAAGTATAACACTAATATTTCCAATGGTATTAGAGTACATGGCTCTATATTATGGTATTCTATGATATCACTGATGCATCGATGACTATGTTTTATACTTGACAACTTTGAGCTTCATGCAGTTTTTATGCAAGACTATACAACAATTTCTTACATAGTGGGATTTCTAATCTCTTTAATCTAATTGATCAATGATGGAAGCATTGTGACAATAATTATTAGTCATAATCATAGGGGTTCAACCTTGACCAATTTTTATGGGATTAAGCCACAAATAAATTAGACTGATATTATATGGCTTTGCCTTTCATAGGCAATTAGACTTAGTTTTGCAGAGTCTTGGCTATAGTTCCTTGTAATTCACTCACACCAATTGTACTCTCCTAGATAAAAATGCAAAGATACCTATAGTTACCTCATATGGTCTTGTAGGGTTGCAGCCTTAGATAGTTCAAACTCACAAACAGAATAGGATTCTGAATTTGAATGGAAGGTAGTATAGCCTTCAGGATTATTAGGCATATTAAGGATGGTCATTTTCTTTAACAGATTAGTGAATTGTTTGGTAAGGAGAAAGTTATTGATCTCTATGTCTATTTAATATAGATAAATCTAAATGATCTTCTCTAATTAGTCCATTTTGCATAAATATTTGAGTTAGTGTACTACTTCAACGACCCTTTAAATTAAGTTGTAAATCATACTTACGACCATGGAATCTATTTGAGTCCTCCATAGTATCTTAGATAATATCAGCTATGGGTTATGCTCTTAAGATGGTGTATTGTAGAAATCGATGTGATTTCTTGTGCATTATGATAGTTCTAGTTATGTATATAAATGCTTATGACTAATCCAATGAGTGTCGGTTGTGGAGCATTAGAGACCTAGAAAGAAACAACTACGTACTCGACTACAGTAAGAGTACCATGTTAGTAACTCATTAAGTGAATAACTTTATATGCATTAACTAAATAGTTTTACGAATAACCTATGTGAGCTCAGTGTCATCTTAAGAAAATAGCGGAAACTACCATGTATATGTGAGTAGCTAAATAGGTGAACGAAGTATGCTTCTTTGATCATTATGAGGGCTTGTAACAATATAATGGAATTGGGTTACTTATTAGGTAATAATGCATGTTCTGAGTAGAATTAAGATTATACATCTTTTAGTGTATTAAGTTCGTAAATATAGATGATGATTTAAATAATGATTACCATGATGCTCATTTGGAAAATACTTCAAGCATACTAACAGAAAACGAGGCTTACAGACATGTGAAATGTCAGATAGGGCAACTAGGCTGATCTAGAAATGCTATCTATCATGTGCTCTCACCTCGCCCTTGCAGATTGTGGTGAAAGTACTAGGGGATCAAGAACGGACTTAGTCACAAAAAATTACCTAAGTTGGCTTGAGGGAGTAAACTAGATTTCATGGGTAGACACCTTATAGGGATTCCTCCACACTAGGATTAATTGACAAACACCCCCTTAAGTGTTTGTGGTAGTGGACTAACTTTCGTCCCTGTTTCACCGAGTGGGTGGCAGCCGGCGAAGAACTGTCTGGGGCAGGGAAAAACCCTAGAAAGGGCTAGGTACCCGCTCATAGTTACATCAAACATAGTGCAAAATAGAACTACATGTTTGCATTCCCCACGTTAGTCACATCCGAAGGAGGGGGCCTTGATCCCATGGATACAAGGTATGTAGGTAGTCTAGACGATGAAGGATGCCCCAAGTACTCAGGTCCCTTGGATGTAGGGTGTCCCACAATTGGCATCATGATCTTAATTCTCTGAGTAGTGATTACTGAGTTGTGTTAACATGAGATTGTTAAGTTAATGTTGTGCAGATGATAAGGATACAGTTACTAGAGGAGAAGCAAGCTATCGAAAATGAATGCAGGATGTAATGCAGGACTTTAGGTATGAATTGATCTGTTGTTCTTCTCGGTTATCTTACATAATGTACCTTCTCTCATAATGTACTCTCTCTTTACTAGATTAAAAATTGGTGATCTTTTAAGAACCTGATGATTCTAGGAAACTAAATTTCAAGTTTCATCGCATTGCTATAGCATACATTAAGCACTTCTGGAAAAATTTCACATTTCCTATATCTGTTAGATCAATTTTTTTATTCTTTGGTATTTTTGAAATCAGAGTTTAATGTTATTTGATATAGGATGAGTCAGGTCCTTACACAAAGCATGAGGAAATTTTATTTTCCTTTACATTTTTGGTGAACAAATTTGATCCTATGGTACCTAATCTTCTATCTAGGGTTTTTCATTGCATTAGGGTTTTTGGATCTATAATTTTCAAAGTTCACATCTTATTTTTATTTTTGGTATACCTTTTACATGCTTGTAGCAATATTTTTTAAAGGTTCTAGTGCTTATTTTAATGTACTTTTTATTTATTTCTTGCACTACCCTCATAGTTGCTCTATGGTTTTTATTTTTCACTTGTGTTTAGATCTTGGCTTACTTATTTTCTTGATTTGATCTTGCTTTATCATTACCATATTATTGTTTATGCCTATAAGGAGTGTGTGTTTAGACACTAATATGGCTACCCATTCTAAGAATAATAATATCATTTTATGGTGGTGCACATGTTTGTACCAAGAGGATTAGGACCATGGTGCACATGTTTCTCAATATAATATTCATCTTACAAGATAAGTTTTTATATATGAATTACATTAAGCTAAATCCCATTACCAATTAGAAACTATCTTCTATAAAATATTAGTGGGATGACCTCCAACCCATCTTCCTCTTCTAATCCAAACCCCAATACCTCAATAGCTACTACCTAATAAAAAAAAGAATATATAGATACAATAAGAATATTAAACAGTGGTACTTCAAATCTAATTGAGCATATTATAAAACATATAATATAAATAAAACAACGGAGAAGCAAACATAAATATACAAACCATATGAATAGAAAATTTACACGGTAAACCCTTTGAGGAAAAAACTCATCCACCAAAAAGATATTGAGATTGCATTAATCTAAAAAACAAGAATGCATTAATATAATCTACTCAAACGTTTTTAGTCTAACAACATTTTGGATACTTAATGGTACTTCACTTGCATAAGACTATTCAACACATATCTCATGCACTTAATGTATAGAGTAAGGGAAATATGAAACCACCAAATGGTTTTTGTAAAGTAATGGTCACCAAAAGCATAGTCCACAAGCACAAAAACATGCCACATGAAGCATTGGAATATGTACTAGAGATAGAAATCAATTAATGATATCATGTTTGACCCCATAACAATTGGTAGGTACCACTCCCAAGACTAGCACTGTATGATGAAGATGCCAACAACTATGGGTCCCACCAATTATGAAAACATGCTCAACCTAATGTAGCTCTTGTTATTACCTTTTCATCATGACCTCCTTATTCAATGCCCTTACAATAATATCTAAAGTCCACCTCCTAACCTTTCTATTTTTCTTAGGTATTGTACTATGAAACTTACTTTATGACTTTCTAATGAAGGTAATATTTTATTGTTTTTTTTTTAAAGAACATATCAAACAAAAAATTCTTTTTTTCTTGTCATTTATACTCAACAGGCCGCTTTCAACCATAGTGAATCCAAAGCTATCATTACTATTTACCTCCATGGCGAATAGGACCAACTCTATGCACTTGGAAGCTCCACTATATTTCCATGTGGCTTTTGCCAAAGGTGTCAACATTAGCAAGGTCACATTCTACCATTTTTAACCAAGTATTTTTCTTCTACTGCTGTGAAAAATCCATTTTTGACTTCAATGTGTTTTTGTTAACATTGTAATATGGTTTCAATGTCTTTTATCAAAATTTTGAAAACCTATTATGTGAATTTACAAACCCTAATACAAGAATTTGAAACCCTATTATGTGAATTTTCAAACCCTAATATGATGATTTGAAACACTATCATGTGAATTTACAAACCCTAATACGAGAATTTGAAACCCTAAAACATCATTTCAAAACCCTATTATGTGAATTTTGAAACCCTAATACATTATTTTGAAACCCTATGACATGAAAACTAAAACCCTTAATATCTATATTGGAACCCTATAATGTTTATTTGTGATGAGTGGGTCAATCCCAGAACACACAATAACATGGATTGCACACAAAAAATAGGAATGGTGTTTTTTTTAATTTGGACAACATGTTATTATTGCAAAGACGGTTACCATTGCACCAAAAGATCAACCTATTAATGTCTGATACAACCGCCAGAGTTAATGAATCCATGGGAGGTGGTTAAGCCTTGTCACGAACCCAAGCATTGCGCTACACAACACAAGGAGACCAAGGGCGCACACCTTGCAACAATCCCCCACCCCCAGCACAAGCGAGGGGTTTGAACCCATGACCCAGGCTTTGATACCAATTGTTGCAAAGATGGTTGTTGTTGCACCAAAAGATTGACCTATTAATGTCTGATACAACTGCTAGAGTTAATGAATCCATGGGAGGCAGTTAAGCCTTGTCATGAACCCAAGTGCTGCACTGCACAGCACAAGGAGACCAAGGGTGCACACCTTGCAATAGTTATATTATAGAAAATGGAATTAAACTAGGGGATGAATCCTCAATAGGCTACAACACATTACAACTTCCTTTATCTAGATTCTGGAACCTTCTAACTTATGTAGCTTCAAATCTACTAGGGTTTCTGTTTTCCCTCCTTTTCCTAACTCTCCACTTTCACCCTTTTCTCTACTACCAAAAGGATTCCCAAAATGGTCATAAATAGCCGTTTTGGTGTCTTCCAGCCAAAATTTCAAAATTTGTAACTCCCTCCAAAAATAGGTCAACTTCCCAAAGCTATAACATTTGATCCATGTGTCTAATAGACAAACATTTTAATGTCTTGGAAAGATAACAAAGTTCTCTACATGCTAAAAATCCACTTTTCTAATTTTGCCCATTTTCAGGGTTGTACAGGGCCTCTAGGTCTCATATTTGAGTGAAACTTTTTAGGGGTTTTTAAAGAAATGAAAACTTTAATATCTTTCATCCCACAAGTGATCTTTGGTCAATTCCTTAACCAATGGTTATATTATTCAATCTCAAATATTTGAGTAACTTCTTGCTTCCATACATGCTCAAATACAAATTTTCTAAAAATAGAAGTTGGCTATTTTAGCAGGTAAGAAAAAATAAAGGTTCTACATAATTATTCAAGCAATTGTGGTTCTAAAAATATAAAATTTGAAAACAACAGAAACAATATCATCATTTGTTTTAATGATGCAAGATTTCCCTTACACCACTGGATGCTCCTACATCAGACACCTAGGATAATTTGAGAAGTGGCCTTGTCACATCTAAGGTGTTTGAGGAAAACCCAAATGGTCAACCTCTGACTTAGACAAACAAGAATTTTTTTTGACATGCCTTCCTTTCCACTTCACTAGATATTCTTCATATTGCCTCTTGTGAGTACCCTTTCCATATGGCAATCCAAGATCTCTTCTATCTCCTCCTTTGATGTAGATGACATGAAACTCCATTGTTCTCTCTGTGGCACCTTCATGATACTATGTTAGATCAGCAATATTGAACACATGTGAAATGTTGATTCCACTCAATTTTTCTACCTGATATGCATTTCTTGAATCATGCTTATTTAGAATATTGCATGGCCCAAATTTCTTCATCTTTAACTTATTATATGTCCCCAATGGGAACTTTACTTTATTTAGGTGAACCATGACTTCATCACCAACCTTGAATTCATTAAACTTTCTCTTCTAATCTGCCTTAGCCTTGGACTGACAATTCATTTTATTAATATGTTGTCATACATCTTCATGCAAAGTCTGTAGGTGCTCTGCAAAGTCTTCAGCCTCGACACTAATCTTCTCTCCTCTGTCTATCTTCCTCAGCTCAAAAGAATTTCATGGAGTATTCCTGTTGATAGAATTGTTATATGCAAACTCCACCTGTGGTAATATCAAATCCCATCCTTTGGGCTTATCTCCTACTAAGCATCTTAGTAGGTTTCCCAAACATCAATTCACTACCTATGTTTGTCCATCAGTTTGTGGATAATGTGCAGAACTCCACTTCAACTTAGTCTTCAAATTCATCCATAAGGCCCTCCATAAATACCCAACAAACTTGGTATCTCTATAGGAAACTATACTCCTTGGTAGACTGTGTAGTCTAACCACCTTTTTTGTAAAACAACTCTATAATGTGAACAACATCACTTGTTTTCTAACATGGAATGAAATGTGTCATCTTTGAAAACCTGTCAACCATCACAAATATTGAATCATGTCCTCTCTTTGTCTTTGATAAACCAAGAACAAAGTCCATGCTGATATCTTCTCATGGCCTCTCTGGTACAAGTAATGGATGATATAGTCTAGTATTCTGACTCACTCATTTGGCCATCTGGCATACCCTGCAACTTTGCACAAATTTCTTCACATCCTAGTGAAACTATGGCTAGTAATAATTCTCACTAATAAGAGCAATGGTCTTATCTTGACAAAAGTATCATGCCAACTCTCCACTATGCTTCTCCTTAATCAGGTTCTCTCTCATGGAGCTCCTTAGAATGCACAACCGATTTCTTCTAACAACATACCATCTTGGATTATCTAATCCAACCATCTTATCCTATCTAGGGTAACAAGTTGCAAAGAAGATTTCCAAGCCTCTACAAAGTCTAGATCTTCAAGGTACAAATCCTTGAGTTCATTGAACCCAACAACCTATATCTTCATTTCTGTCAACAAAATCTACCTTCTTCTTAAGGCATCTATAACTTTGTTGGACTTGCAACTCTAGTGCTTTAAAAGAAAATTATAACTCTACAAAAACTCAACCCATTTTAAGTGCCTCTGATTTAACTTCCCTTAACTATTAAGATATTGCAAAGCCTAATGATCAGTATATAAAACAAACTCTTTTGGAAACAAATAATGTCTCCATTTCTTCAAAGCCTGAACTATAGCATAAAACTCCTAATCATAAATAGAATAATTTTTCTTTGCATCATTAAATTTCTCACTGAAATAGGCAACAGGCTTACCTTTTAGACTTAAAACAATTCCTATAGCACTACCACTAACATCAAAACCTACATGAAACACCTTATTAAAATCTGGAAGTGCCAAAGCAAGTTTCTCTATGACTTTTTTCTTCAATGTATCAAAACTCTTGGCTTCTCATGTAGTCCATTTAAACTCTTTTCTATTCCCTCTCATTGTCTTAATTACGGGTGCACAAATGCTACTAAAATTCATGATAAATTTTCTATAGTTTAAACTTACCAAAGCATGAAAAGATCATACCTCTATAACACTCCTTGGGGAAAGCCATTCAATGATAGCTCACACCTTCTATGGATCCATTTTAAGACCCCCAGCTAAGATAACAAATCTTAGGTACACCAACTCCTCCTTCATGAAACTACATTTCTTCAAATTAATCAACTTTTTTCCCCTCATCTTCTCAAAAACTTTTCAAACATGCTTTAGGTGCTCTTCCACATTCTTACTAAAAGTCCAAATATCATCTAAATAAACAATGACAAATTTACCCAAAAACTCTTTTAGTACCTAGTTCATGAGCCACATGAATGTGCTCGGTGCATTGGTTAGCCCAAATTGCATGACTAACCATTCGTACATGCTCTCCTTAGTCTTGAAGGTTGTCTTCTATTCATATCCTTCTTTGATTAAGATCTAGTGACATCCACTCTTCAGATAAATCTTTCTAAAGCACTTAGATCCACTTAGACAATCCATTATGTCATCCATTCTGGGTAATGAAAATCTATACTCGATCATGATATTGTTGATGGCTCGAGAATCTATACACATTCTCCACTCTCCATCTTTCTTTGGTGCTAGTACTGTAGGTATCGCAAATGGACTTAATCTCTCCCTTATAATTTCTTTCCTTAATAGTTTGTGAGCTTGTCTATTTAGCTCTTTATTCTCTGCAAGAGTTATTAGATGGGCTACCTTATTTGGCAAACTGACCCCTAGTATCAAATCTATTTGGTGACTTATCTTCCTCATCAGTGGTAAACCTTTAGGTACATTATCATAGACAATGTCCTGAAACTCTTTCAACAAGTATGAGACTTCTGCCAGTAGATCTTCACATTTCTTCTAACTAATCTTAGAAATCAATGCAAAACAATGATGCTCATGTTTCATACCATCCAAATATTTCCTGCCATCTACCAAGAAAATTCTAGCAATACTACATACCTTTTCTTGTACCTCCTTCAAGGGCATCAAATTATGACAAACTCCATCCTTTGTGAAGGAATAGGTGTTTGTATGGCCATCATGGATAGTGCACCTATCGTACTTCCATGACCTTCCCAATAACATATCACACACATCCATCAGTATGATGTAACACACCTCATCATGGTAGTCTCAAATATTTAACTTGACTAAGCATTGCTCATTGACCAAAGCTCTATGGTCCTTCTATAACCATGCAATCTGATATGGATGTGGATGCCTTCTCCTTGTCAACTTCAACTTGTTAATCATCTCCTTTGAGACAAGATTATCAGTGCTTCCACTATCAATAATAATATTACAATACTTACACTCACATTTGCACCTTGTGTGGAATAAACTCTTCCTCTAATATGATTCTTTCTCCTCATTTAACAATGTTCTTCTGACAAGTAGGGTTTCTCCCCTTTCAACATCTTTAGAATGTGCAGACTGCACATCTTAATCTAAATGTGTAACTTGTGCATTACCTTCAGGTCTTCTATTTGTCCTTCCTTGATGTTGGGGATAGTCGTAGGCTTGATCATTCACATTTCATCAATTTATCCTAAGAGGATGTAGATGGTTAAGGATTTAGGGTTTAGGGAACTTAGGGTTAAGGGTAGGGTTGAGGGTTAAGGGTTTAGGATTTAGGGTTTAGGGTTAAGGGTATATGGTTTAGGGTTAAGGGTTTAGGATTAAGGGTATAGAGTTAAGGGTTAAGGGTTTAGGGTTTAGGGTTTAGGGTTAAAAGGGTTTAAGGTAAAATGAAAAGTGTGCTTTCAATTAATTATAGGTAGGGGGTTGAAAGAACCAATAATTAACCTACAAAAATAGTTCATCAAAATGTGGCCCTACAAAACTAGATTTCACATCACATTACCAATTATTTGTTTTTCAAAGGTAGACAAACCACATGTCATTTTCAAGGGATGATCATAAAATCCCCTTAAGCCATTAATAATAGCACTAATGGACCCCTAAAATCTACACATTAATCTCCTTGAGCCACTAATAATAGTTGAAAATTTATTATTCACATTTGATCTTGATTTGTATAATGCTAGATGAGCTTGAAATTTTTACAAACTTGTTTAAGATATATATATATAAAACTTGGTCAACTATGGCAAAAATCATTCCATTAGCATGGTTTATGGACCTAGAAAAGATGACATATTGATTAAGAAGATTTAATAAATTAGGATTTAAGGGGAAACTTCACTATTCCTTGTAAAGAAGTTTTAAAGTATGTAAATTGAAAGCCACAAAATTTACATTTTTTTATGTACATGTTTTTAGTTTATTTTTTAGTATATGTACACATGTATTAAAATTACATAGAACTAGAATCTCTTAAATTTTGAAAATTATATGTATGCTCAAGTTGAATAATGTATACATACATGTGTACATGTAGATCTTGATTTTTCTTTTAAATGTAGTCATGTACGTTTAATTTAAATATTTGTAATTTCTCAACATGTATAATATCTAGTTTAAAAGATATATGTTTATTTATAATTTATATATATATACATTCTTGAAAGTTAATTTTGTACTTGTTTTTATATTTATATATATAATGCAGGTTCATCTAGTTTTTATATCATGGATCATGATGTTGACTTTGATGTTGAGGATTTCCTTAATGCACTACCTCTACGATCCCCATCACCTGAACAACATCATCCACCTACATCTCCATCTCAAAATCCCCCACCTCCACCTCCACCCCCACCTTTAGGATCAAATGAGGCTCTCTTGTAAGCCAGAATTAACAAAAACATCACATCCATAGAAGAAAAAAATAAATGCCATTTGAAGTGAACAATTGATGCCACCTCACTTCAAGTGTTTTGCATCTTTGATGCAAAATATTGTAGATTAGGTTAGGTCCATTGAAGTGGACTTGGACACTTTTATATTATGGAGAGAGGAGAGGAGTGAGTTTTATGTTGATGACCTCTCTTATAGGTAGATGTTGGATTTAAAAATTACAAAAGCTGATTTAGCTCAATATTTAGGCACCCCATCACCAATGAACCAATTCTAGCAAACAAGAAAACAATATCAATCATGTGGTGTACAAATATGTAGTGATGTCTACCAATTTTTGGGATAGGTGGTGGATGGTATTTTATTATCCACCTCATGCTAATTGTGAGGTTCCTCTATATTTTTTGAAAAAATTATATGCAGAATTTGTTTTGAATAAAATACCTAATTATTTTGACTTCAAATCATTCCAAGGTATTGGTGGCACCATGCCACAACAGAGGTTAGGTCACAGGTTGATCCCCAATGACCCATGCCGATTCAACCTCTTGTTGACCCTCCTACTTCCATTCCTACACGCATTCAACATCATGTAGTGGTATCTGCATTAGGAGCATTGAGTGCACTCCCAGGTAGCCTGGATGAGCAGACTTCTACAATGGTAGCTGGAGTTCAAGACCATGGAAGAGTAGATGGTGGAGCTGCTCCTAGTACCACTCCACATGTGTTGATGCATCAAATGTGTAAAAGTTGCAATTTGTTGTTTTATGGACCTGATCAAGTAGCACACACTTCAACTACACATGCAACATCTGATGATATGGATGAATCATTTGTTGATTTTCTATTTATTAAGGATCACCCCACTGATTGTTTGATATGGGTATATATATATAGGTACAAATGTTGAATTTATAACAACTTTAAGCACGTGTTTTTAATGAACATATAGATCAATTAAATTGTAATATTAAATAACAATCAAATTGTTTGGTGTAGATGATGGCAATAGGCATAGTTCATAGTTCTTTTGATCGATTTCATTTTTCATCGACACCTATTCATCTCAGCCACCCATTTGGGGTAGTTGATTGATTTTTTAAATATATTTTAAATAATTTTAATAGCTTGAACCTAATTTGTAATTCAGTCTTGAACATGTACATTAAGTATTTATGCTGGTTTAGGGTTCTTCCACATTGAATCCTCCAGAGGGTGTCTCAAGTGCTCCTCCATCATTGGGTGTCTCACATGAGTCATTTCTATGTATACTATTTTAAAAAACTATATACTGAGATTTTTGTATTTTGAATTCACTATATCAAAAGTGCATGTACTTATATATTAAAAATATATGTCTATGTTGGTTGACACAACAATGAGGATGGGCATTGCATCACACCTAGATGATCCAAGTCTATATTAGGAGTCAACTGCATTTTAGGTTGTTGAAAAAACTATCTTTGTTTATGTCCAATATGTAGGTCTTTTTAATAAATTAAAACAAAAATTAGGTACCTACACAAGTGAATATATATGTTTTAACCTAATTTGTACACATGTGCTTTATAAATGACCTTGTAGGAGCTTGCCAGTGACACATTTCATCCTGTTGATGCCATTCCATGTACAACAACACATGCAGAGCAGGAGGATAGAGGAGATAAGAATCTTGATATGGTATAATTTAAATTTTATATTATATTTAAACTCAATTATAATATACATTGTGAACTTAAAGTAAATTTCAATAGAATATATGTTGACATGTGTTAAATTCTTTTTCTTTTATAGCATGAGACATGTTCTGTAGCTGAGCATGTAGAGATAGGTCCTAGAAAAGAGGATGCACAACAACCTCTTACGGTAGAATTTAAATATGATAAATTATAAATTAAATTGAATTAAATCATTTTTAATCATCTTACATCTAATTTCAACTTTCTTTCTCTTGTATGCAGATTGATTCAAAGCATGTAGAGATAGGTCAAGGTGCACCAAAACATGTAGAGTAGCCTCACACAGTAATTTAATTTTATGATAAATTATAACTTAAATTGTCATTAAATAAATTTTAATTGTCTTACATCTGATTTCATCTTTCTTTCTCTTGTACAAAGTGATTCAAGTCATCTGGGTAGTCAACGTGGTATGAATAGGTCTTTTGATTATAGAGACAATATGAGCTAGATTATTTCATGGGTTGTATTTGATTATTTTATGTGGGATACATATATTATTTCTCATGGACTTAATATATCATTTCATGGACTTTATATTTCATGGGTTGTATTTTCATAGACTTAATATATTGTTTCATGGAATTTGTATTTCATGGGTTGTATTGTCATGGACTTAATATTTTGTTTCATGGACTTTATTTCATTTCAATATTTTATGGTCTATTATTGTTAAATAGTAATTTCCACGTGTATTTATGTATTTTATCTGAAATTAATATGAAATTGGTAGGACATATTTGTACTTTTAAAAAAATTTATAGTCAAGACATTAATAGGATATTTATGTCAAATTAAAAACAAATATGAAATTAAAGTTGAAATTAATAGGACATTTAAATATTTGTACTTTACAAATTTAGTGATTCATAGTCAACCTACATTAACTTATCAAAAAAGTTTTAGAAAATGACTAAAGGGGATCATATTTACTTCAAAGTACATGTCTCATATTTAATCACTACAATTGCTTAAGGGAATCAAAGAAGTTTTCAAAAAATGACTTAAGGGGATCAAATACTTCAAAGTACATGATTGATATAATTAAGTATTAGACTTTAGAGAGACTCATTATATAACAAATGATATAATTAAGTAGTAGAAATTAGGACAACTCATCATTTAACAATCACAAAAGTTATACAAAAATAATATTAATGTTAATACAATTTATGTCGTAATAGGATGTTTTAAGGGGTCCTAATAGGACTTCTTAAAGGGATCAAAGAATTCAAACTACATGTCTCATGTTGGATCACAATTGATATAATTACGTATTAGACTTTAGGGAGACTCATCATATAATAAATGATATAATTAAGTTGTAGAAATTAGGATGACTCATCATTTAACAATCACAAAAGTTATATAAAATAATGTTAATGTTAATATAATTTATGTCATAATAGGATGTCTTAAAGGGTTCTAATAGGACTTCTTAAGGGGATCAAAGAATTCAAACTACATGTCTCATGTTGGATCACAATTGATATAATTAAGTATAAATATTTAGGATATCCCCTAGTAGGACACCTTAAGGGGATCAAATACTTCAAAGTACATGTGTCATATTTTATCACAATTGATGTAATTTATGATGACCCATCATAACAATCATATTCTATACAAAAATAGTGTCAATGTTAATTTAATTTATGTCATAATAGGATGCCTTAAGGGGTCCTAATAGGATGTCTTAAGGGGTCCTAATACGACGACTTAAGGGGATCAAAGAAGTTCTCAAACAATTGCTTAAGGGGATCAAACACTTCAAAGTACATTCTCATATTTAATCACAATTGATATAATTAAATATTAGAGTTTAGGGAGACTCGTCATATGAAAATGATATAATTAAGTAGTAGAAATTAGGATGACTTATCATTTAACAATCACAAAAGTTCAAAAATAATGTTAATGTTCATATAATTTATGTCGGAATAGGATGTCTTAAGGGGTCCTAATAGGACTTCTTAAGGGGATCAAATAATTCAAACTACATGTCTCATGTTGGATCACAATTGATATAATTAAGTATTAGACTTTAGGGTGACTCATCATAGCCAATGATATAATTAAGTATAAATATTTAGGATATGTCCTAATAGGATGTCTTAAGGGGATCAAATACTTCAAAGTACATGTGTCATATTTAATTGCAATTGATGTAATTTATGATACTCATCATAACAATCGCATTCTATATAAAAATAGTGTCAATGTTAATTTAATTTATGTTGTAATAGGATATCTTAAGGGGTCCTAATACGATGTCTTAAGGGGATCAAAGAAGTTCCCAAAATTTGGTGAAGTTGCCCAAGGCAACCAAATTTAACAATAATACAATCAAATTTAAAGTAAATTCAATATAGCAAAACATGCACATTTAACAAACAAAATATATAGAATATTGATTTTGATATATAAAAGTATAAAGTATAATTATGTATGTACATACAATACAAATTTGTACAAATTGTGTAACTGTGTAATTGTGTATGTACATATATTGTAACTCAAAATAATGTTTACAAAATGTGGCTATGCCATCTCAAGAAAATCCAAAATTTGTGGGGAATGTAGCAGGTCTTTATGCCACCTAATATCAAAATGATACAAGCAATATCAATATATCATCAAAACATGTATTTTAATTTATATTAAACTATCTATATACACAACTTGTACCTCTATAAATACAAGTGTCTCATGCACATGGGTATAGGTTTAATCTGCGTCCTCTCCCTTTTGTTTCAAAGTATGAGATCAATGTGATGATGGCTTAAGGATACAAAAAAAGATAATAAATCAATTTTAACTATTAATGTCCAAACAATATCAATATATAATCAAAACATGTATTTAAATATATTTTAACTAATAATTCCCTATTTTTACCAAGTATTCCATGTTGTCTAGGTTGAATCAATACATAGACTCTCCTTTGTGATGATGGACTAATGATATAAAAGGATAATTTAACTCAATTTCAACTAATAACACACAAGCAATATCAAAACATGTATTTAGTGTATTTAAAAGGACAATATAAAAGTAAAACTATATTTACATGTATTTACTTATTCCATTGTACCATCTGCATCCTCTCTTATTTGCAACGCATCTATGATTTTCTCATGCTCTTCCTTATAAATTGTCCATAGCTCTTTATTTATAGGTCTTCCACGATACCTCACTAGTTTTATATTGGTTGTCACCACCAAATGTGAGTAGTGTATAATCTTCTTATGTGTTTCATAATCTTTGAATGCAGGCAAACCATTCTTCCTTATTAGGTATTTTCATAGCCAAGTGCCAACAACTACCACCGAACCTATTGGATAATGATAGCCATCATCAAAGAAGTTCTCAAAATTTGCTTAAGGGGATCAAGGACTTGTTATCAAAATTTTCTTAAGGGGATCACCAAACCTATTGGATAATGATAGCCATTATCATCTTCTCGAGGTCATATTAACTTATGTTAGTCTCCACACAATGAGCCAATCAATATTTTGTTCCCTCTTCATTCTCCTCAAGTGCAACAACATCATACACATGTTTTGCAAACAAAATTTGATTCAATAACTTGACCAATCTAAATACATGCATTCATATGTATATAAATAAATAAAATCACTACAAAATAGTAATAAAGTGAAATAAAATGAAATAAATTGAATTAAATTACCTTCGTGTACATGGTCTAAAACACAGTCATAATCGTTTGATGCAAACACTTGATCATTGTCTTCAATTGTTATTTCATATTGATCGTATTCTTCTCCAGGTGTCAACAATCTTTGCTTCCACTCTTCAACCCATTCTGTATTCTCACATGCTTTCCAATCTCGTGAAATACAAAACTAAAAAAAGCATGCAAGCTCTTTTTTCCAGACAGTCCATGTGCTTGCATTCGAACTCTTAAATAAATGTCATTTAGTAGATCCACTGATTGTCTCACAATCAAGTCTAGTATAGTATAGTACCAACTGGAAATGTGTTTCTAAATGCATGAAATTGTCCATCAAGCCATCAAACATGTTGAGAGTGTTTGACATATTTTGGTACAATCTTACTCTTAAATTCTAATATGAATGCATGTACACTAACTTTTTCTGTAATTAAATCAGAATGCTTTCCAATTTTTCCATCTTTTAAAGAATAGTAAACATTCTTAAATCTTTTAATATCCACTAATTATTGTCCAAAATCATTTTCAACACTTTCATACATACAAACTCTTAAGAAAGAAAGATTACCACAACTAATACACTATCTAGAACTTCATGAACCTAAATAAAATAATTTTCCAAATTAGACCTTTCACAAAACAAACTTGATATAAACTCCTTTATTGTTTCAGGTGGCATATTAATACCACATTTCGACATAATCATGTTAGTATGTAAAGTACAATGTATATATCAAAACACATCATAATAATAATGAAATTGAACATGTGTTTTACAACAACAAAATATTCATTGCTTACTAATCTTTACATACCAAATTTTACATTTTTCAAAAGATCTTTGACTTATTCTAATATCACCAGGTAACACTAAATCACCACAAATTTTTTGGTAAAATTTAGTTTGCAATGTATCTAATAGGTGTTTTGGATGAGGATCGCAAAATTTGGACCCCACTCTTAATTTTAAAATGTCTCTAGCATTAGATGATACCCTAGTATTATCATGCCAATATTTTTCTATCAAAGATTTAATTTCAACATTCAGTTTCATGTGAGATCTTGGGAGTCAACCACTAAAACTCCAACATTGGTTGATTGGATCATTTTTTATACTTTCTCTTGTCTTTACCACTCTTACCAATGTTTGAGGATGCATTTTTAGAATTTCACGAATATTTCTTACCATTCTTTTATTGAAAGTTTCTTTATTAACTATAACAGTTGTTATAGCTTATCTTTCTACATTCTTATCTTTAGATCGACTATTCTTTCCAATAGATTTAATGACACTAGAAACAATAGACATAGCATGTTTTAGTGATTGATCTTTTCTTCCTGGTTTAACAAAAATGCCTAACTTTTTCATTACTTTTTTCATTTTCCATATTCTCATTAATTGCATCATTAGTAAACATTGAAATGATAGTTTTTTATGATAAAAAATTCTTTGTATAATCTATTGGCATGTGTTCTTATTTGTCGCCAAGAAATCTTACCAGGAAGATTATCCAAAACATCCTTTTCAATTTAAAAATATATATTTTCATTTTCTACATCACATCCTAGATTTTCATTTTAATTTTCAACTTCAAAACGATTTTCATTTTCATCAAAAAAATGATTTTCATTTTCAACAACAAAAAGATTTTCATTTTCATTTTCAACAACAATTTGACTCAAATCTTGATCTCTATGAATATTATCGATCTCAACATTGTTATATCTAGCTTCTTTTAAATCTCCTATAAACACCATTTCTATTTCATTCAAAGGTGGATTTGAAGACGTACCTTGATTTGTGCCTATTGAAACATTCTTCATAGCATTAAAAGGGGGATTTGAAGACATACCAGGAGTAGTTTGAATAATCATATTAGTTTCCACATTCACCTCTTGCAAATTTTCATCATCTACATCCATGGTCTCCTGAAAGTTTTTATCTTCAATAGTTGTCAAATTGGATGCTTCAACATCATTCATTGATCAAATCTTTATTCTTCTATCTCTTTGCCTTTTTGCCTCCTCTCTCTTTGCTTCCATTTCTTCAGGGGTCAATACATTCCTATCTTTCCTCTTATTACGATCTTGTGATCCCATGACTAAAAAATTCTAAAGTATGTACAAATGAATGTCAAAAACTTGAAAGTGTTCCTTCTTTGTTCCTCCTTCAAACAAGTAGCAATTGAACAAAATTCCACTCAAACACTGTCCCAATGATTCCTCCTTTCAAAATTCAAATAAAATCTCAAGTTAAAGAACCTGTAGAAGCCAAAAGTTGATACAGAAAACTAAATATGTCATTGTCAGCTATACAGAACAAGTTGCAGGGCCGACAGTGACTATGGCAAAAATCAATCTAAATGGGATCCTGTTTATTAAAAGAGATCCCATTTTATAAAATGGCCATTTTACTAAATGGGATCTCGTTTCTTGTTCTGTCGCTAGAATAAGAAATAGTAAATGAGATCCTGTTTTGCAAAATTTAAATTTTAAGCCCAATTTTTGCTTTGTTAACCGGTTCGAGAAAAGGGTTGGAGACCTGAACCTAGGATTTGGACCTGGTTTGACCTACAAATTAAGGGTCCTGCAATGTCACAACAAAATAGTGGCTTTGGGCATATGTCTGAAGACCTTTTTGTAGAATTTTTTGACAAAATTAAAACCCATTATAGATGAGACATGTAGATTCCAAATATGTAATTTTTTTACAATTGGATTATTTTTTCTATTTTTCCACTAATTTCTGATGAAATAGGTCCAAAAACTTAAATTATCAAGGTTTTTTAGTTTTTTAATAACTTTTTATTAAAATAAGTTTTTGAAAAACAAATTGCACAAAAAATGTACTTCAAACAATTTTTTTCAATTTGGAAAAAAAATTCAAAAAATGATAAGTTTAGGTCATCTTATGCATGACGTACACGATGATTTTTTAAAACACCAAATATGACTAATAAAAAATTAACAAAAAAAATATTGAATAAAAAATTACAAAAAAATATGGAATACGTGCTTTAGTGAGTTACAAATCTTCTCCCAAAATGATTTAGAAAAATATGATTATTTAGGTCAAAATATAGATGACATACACATGCATGGTATAGTAAAAAAAAGTAACTTTTAAATAATGGTTTTAGAAAGGTCTATGAAAATCAATTTGTATCATCTAGGTATTCAAATAAATTAGATATTTAAAAACTAGACTCCATGTACTACATTTTATGATTAGTAATTTTTTTAAAGATTCTATCTCTAAGTGCTTCAAATTTTAAGGTCAAATGTGACAAATTCTAAAAATCTAGAAAAACACTTCCACTTTTTGGCCAAAAAGTGGACTCAACTTCTTGCACACACCTCACAGCTTAACATTTGAATGGGAGACTATACATTGATTGATGATTTCTATGTTTTAGGATTGGGAGAAATTGATGTTGTTTTGGGAGTTCAGTGGTTGTAGTCACTTGGTAGATACATACAAGATTTTAACAAGATGGAACTTGAATTCATTCATGATGGGAAAAAGATTGTACTGAGAGCACTCTCAAATGGAGGCCCTAGAGTTGTGTCAGCAAGGAGAATGGAAACATTGTTTAGACATGACGATGTTACTTGGGTAGCGCAGTTCTTTGAATCATCTAAATCTTCTTCAGGAGATCAGAAATATCATGTGGATATACAATTAGTGTTTGATAAGCATAGTACGGTGTTTGGAGAAATTCCTCCTGGTAGACCACCTAATCATGGATTTGAGCATGTCATTGAATTGGAGGAGGGCTCCAAGCCCGTCAGCACTACACCTTATCATCATCCATGAAATTTCAAGGAGTAGATTGAAAAGATGATTAAGGAGTTGCTTGAGATGGGACACATTCATCCTAGCTCTAGGCCATTTGCATCTTCATTTGTGTTGGTGAAGAAGAAGGATTCCATAATGAGGATGTGCATTGATTACGGAGCTCTAAATAAGAAGAAAATCAAGAATACATATCCCATTCCTAGGATCAATGAGTTGCTTGATGAGTTACATGGGGCCATGTATTTCTCCAAGATTGATCTTTGTTCAGGGTATCATCAAATATGTGTTCGTGAAGAGGATATACATAAGACAACATTCAGATGCCATTATAGACACTAGGATTTCTTGGTTATGCTATTTTTCCTAACCAATGCACCTACTACTTTTTAGTCATGGATGAATCACATCTTTCGTGGGCAGTAATTTTGTGTTAGTGTTCTTTGATGACATTTTGATATACAGTAAGACTTGGGAAGAACATTTGTAGCACATTGATGAAGTACTAGGTATCATGGAGGCTCAGTCATTGTTTGCAAAGGCATCCAAGTGTGAATTTGGTATGATAGAGATTCTCTATCTGGGACATGTGATTGGAGTTGATGGAGTCAGAGTTCATCAGGAGAAGATATAGGAAATTCTAGATTGGCCACCACCATAAAACATTTGAGACTTTAGAGGATTTCATGGGCTATGTTGCTACTATAGAAGATATGTAAAAGGGTTTTCATAATTAGCAACACATCTCACATATCTCACCAAGAAAAGAGCATTTAGTTGGTAAGATAAGGCTCAAATTTCTTTTGACAAACTCAAGGAGGTGATGAGTTCATGTCTAGTGTTGGCATTGCCAGATTTCACACAACCATTTGTCTTGGAGTGTGATGCATCAGGAACAGGAATTGGTGCAGTGTTGATGCAGAATAGACACCTCATTTCTTTTGAGAGAAGAAAGTTGAGGGATGTGGAAAGGTTCTATTCCACCTATGATAAGGAGATGCTTGCCATCATGCATGCATTGGTGAAGTTCAGGAAATATTTGGTGGGTAACTGATTTGTGGTCAAGACTAATCATAATAGTCTAAGGCACTCCTTGTTGTAGACATATTTGAATGAGAGGCAACATAAATGGGTGAGCAAGATTCAGGCATATGATTTTGATATTGAATATGTGAAGGGAAAGAATAATGTTGTTGCCAATGCTTATCAAGGAGGCCTACTGAGTAAGTGCACAAAGATGAGGGACCAAAATGGGGTCTTAAGTTGCCACCTTTTTTTTCTGAAATTAGGAAACATTGATGTTGCATGAGAAATTGAAGATAGCTACACTCAAAATTTGAAGATGGAATGAAAACAAGAGTTGTAGTGCTCCAAATCTAGTTTCTAGACTACTATTTTTTTCCAAAAATGGTTGAGATTAAGGGGTTCAAAAAGGAGGATCACACAAATTGGTCCTATTTTTTCTCAAAAAAACATAACATAGCATCTAGTGTGCTCCCCCTAAAATGTTAACATTTTTTTAGTATTTCAATAATCACTCCAATGAGAAATTAGGTAACACCATGTAGTTTATCCCTAATTTTTTTGATAATTTTTTAATAAATAATTGATTTTTTAGTAATTTTTAAAGTGGACACATCTTGAAACATAGAAATTTGAGTGTGCTTCCCCCTAAAATGTTTGAAAACTAATCAAAAATTGATTTTTTTTTGAATTCATGTAGAATGGAGTCTAGTTTCTAAAAATATAACTTATTTCAATTTTTGATGAATGGTTAAAAAAAGTAAAAAATACTAGACACCAGTTTTTGACAAAAATTGAACACACTTACAACAGAAATTCAAGATGAGACACTAACATACTCAAAATATGAAAAAAATTATATGGTTAGGTAGCTAATAGAGAGCTTAAGATTTTGTTGGTATTTTTTTTGAGTTTTCATTGAAAAAGGTGTCATCTTGATGGGGAGCATGCTCCAGATTATCTCTAGATTTTGCTAAAAACTAATAAAAACATGTCAAACAAAGATGAGCATAACATGAGCATGTTATAATGCACTCACATTATGTGAAATCAATAACGTGATTGCATTATAACATGCTCACATTATGATGAGCATAACTGGCAATACACATGCCAATTGCATTTGCTTGAAAGTTTCTAAAGGCTTTTCAACAAATCCATTTTTCATATATCTTGCAATCATTGCATTCCACTATAGAACATCTCTTTGAGGTGTTATGTCATACAATTGACATGCCTTGTCTATGCTTCCACACTTTACATACATGTCTACAAGGGCAGCTGCACTTCCTATCGTCTCTCTCACTCTATTTCTCTCCCCTCTCTACGTCCTACCCTTTCTTTGAGTCTCTACTTCCCTCCCCTCTCTACATCCCACCTTCTCTCCCACTCTCTTCTTCCCTCCCCTATCTACCTTCTACCCTCTCTCTCACTCTCTACTTCCCTCCCCTATCTACCTCCTACCCTCTTTCTAATTCTTTGCTTCCCTCACCTCTCTACCTCCTACGTTATCTCTTACTCTCTTCTACTCCTCCCTCTCTACCTCTTACCCTCTCTCTCACTTTCTGCTTCCCTCCCCTATCTACCTCCTACCCTCTCTCTCAATCTTTACTTCCCTCCCCTGTCTACCTCCTGCCCTCTCTCTCTTCTTCCTTCCCATGTCTACCTCCTACAATCCTCTCCCACTCTCTAATTCCCTCCTGTCTCTACCTCCTATCCTCCCTCTCACTCTCTACTTCCCTCCCCTCTCTACCTCTCCTCCTCATTCTTCCCATCTAATGAAATTTCATAAATTATCTTGTTTCCATTTCATCATCCCAATTTTTATCCTCATCCATCTTTACATGTCCTATTTTTCTTATTTCCCTGTTCTTTATCGACAAGGGAGAGCGAGAGGGAGGAAAAGGGAGAGAGGATGGAGATGGAGGGGAGAGAAAGGGGAGAGATACCTGGTGATAGGGAGAGAGAGATAGAGAGTCTTAGTTTTCTTATTTTGGAGAGAGAGAGAGGGTGGGTTGGGTTAATGAGTTTAGGGTTGCTTAAGATTAAGGTTGAGGGGAATTATTTAGCATTTAGGGGTGTAACAACAGAAAATGTCCCCTTGGGGGCTTTTCCCTCTTAAGGTTTAGCTCCCAGGTCTTTCGCATGCATTTAGGACATTTTAGTTCATAATTTGGTATCCCGATGGAATGAGCCCTAAGTAACATGACAAATGGGACCTAGGAGGACCCCTTGAGCTGTTCCCTACCCAAACTAGGGGGGGAAGACTTGGGCACTTACGCCCTAGTCCTACCCTATTTTGGGGCAGCCCCAATTTCCAAGTGTTATTTTATGACCGTTATTTGGGTCCTTTCCCGACACGGTAAGTTTGAATTATAAAAATATTGGCGGGAGTGTTTGTAGTTGCATATAAAAGCATGTTTAGGCATTCATTTGTAAAACTAGATTTCAATTAGATGGCAGTTGTAATGTTCAAGTGTTCTTAAGGTGATTCAAGGCTTTCATTGTGTTGTAAGACTAGACTTGCGTAGTTCATGTGTTTGTTTGCAGATTTGAGCATCCATTTCATCATGGAATGAAGAGCATCTTCCTCCCATGATATCTTCACTACAAGGTGACATTATATTATGTTTTCATTATCAATTCCTTTGGTTTTTGCCTCTACCTCACAAGGGCATGCACTCTCTATCTTACAACGGTGTTCAGAGGCTTAAGCGTCCTCCGAGGCTTGACTGAGGCAAGCCTCTAAACACCATAATCCCCTCCCAAACTCTTGTGATTGTAGGTTACAGGTGTCACATTTGGGAAAGGTGAAGTTGCACAAAGGATTAGCAGACATCAAGGATTTAGGATCTGAAGACAAGCTAGACACTGGAGCATTTCCAGGACTTGGGTGCTCACACTAGTGTCCTCCGCAGAAGAAACTCATAGCTTTGACTTGGGCGTCCATACCTTAGTCGCTGACTCGAAAGCCCAAAAATATGTACTCTGTGATTTTCTATTTTACTCTCGTCTGCAAGAACTTTTTTTGTTATTTGTTAGTTTATTGTCATATTTGCATAATTAGGGTTTTAATGGTCAATTGAGCATAAGAGAAGATAAATTGGTGATTAAATTCCCTAATCCAAGCTTCCCTACATCTCACAGTGACCTAGGGCATGATAGTGCCTGGCCACTTGACCCTAGATCCTTGAATGTAAAGTGGAAAGGAGCATTTAAACATAAAAACACTAAAACATTAACAAATCCAATTTTCCCCTAACCATTTTGGTGAACTTGTGTTTTTGAACTTAAATTTCAAATTTTTGAGTGTGTGTCTTCAGATTTGGATTGATTTCATTCATTCATATAGTGTTTCACTTTATTGCATTGAGAAAAATTCAAAAAATTGAAAATTTTGAAAAATTCAAAAAAATTGCATTATTCAGTCTACTAAATTGCATCAATTCTTTCTAAATTTTCCTAATTCATTATTTTTGCATCATATCTGATATAAAATATAGAGAAACACAAAAATTCAACAATTTTCATAGCATTTTCATCATTAATTTGCTAGGTTTAATGGAAATTTTGACAATTTTGAGATAACCTAGTAATTCCAAAATCTTGGGTTAGTAGGAAAAATCTTCTTTCATATTTCTCTACTAATTTTAGAGCCTCATTAAAATTTTCATTTGGCTGTAGTCTTGCATTTTAGTGTAAATTTGCATTTAGATTTAAAATATTTGCATTTTTGCATAGCAAATTTCAACAAAAAACTAGCAATTTTCATGCATTTCCATTAGATTTACATTGGCATTTTACATATTAGATCTTGAAAATCATTTTTAGATCTGAGAGTATTTAATTTTCATCAGAAATCATACTTCAAAACATTCACATAGCATTTTTTGTCAACATCTCAAACCTAGGGCTTCAGAAACAACGATTTTCACTAAATTTGGCCTTATCAACTCTATAAACTTGCACCATAGGCATGTTGTGAAAATTATTTTTTCATTAATTGGATGTTATCAAGGTGATCATTTTCTTTCCCTCATAAAAATCTTCACAACACCCTTTTAATGGGCTCTTGTATTAAAAATTCAGTGAAAAACTACACATTTTGGCTATTTTTGCCCTAGGGTTTGGCCTAGTTTGCACTCTAAGCATGTTGTGAAAAATTTTATGGATTGAGGTGAATGATATCATTGATTTATTTGCTTCACCTCCTTAAATTCATTACAACACCCCTTTTTCTAGGTCTTGGAGTTGAAAAACCATGAAAAATTACATATTTTGCTATATTTTCACTAGGGTTTTACCTTAAGTGGCACTAAAAGCATGTTGTGTTGGGTATTTTGGCACCAAGTGGATTTATTACTGATATTATTTTATTTCCATCATCATTTTTCTCACAACACCCTTTGTTATGCTCTTTTGCATTGAGTTTTAATGAAAAAAGTGCCTCTTTTGACATATTTTCACTGCATTTTGACTTGGCATTATCTTGGATTTGCATCAAGAGTGTGTTGGGAAGGATCTTATTTTTTTTTTGTACTGATATCAGATGGATAAATTTCTTCCCTTCATCAAAATCCTTTCAACATCCTTTGTTACATTCGTTTGCATTGAAAAGAGTACAAAAATCAAGCATTTAAGGCTATTTTTACATATAGTTTTGCACTTGTCTTTTGCATCAATTTGAAAAGCTTCTCAAAATCTGATCTTACATTGGAATGGTACCTTCATTTCATTTCTCAATGTTATCTTTGCATGCATTTATCAAAGATCTTGATTTTGACCAATTTTTAACCCTCATGAGTGAACATCCTACAATATTAGAAAGATTGACTGAGTTCTTCTCCATGAGTAGCAAGGAAAAGGCTAATGATGATCCTATAAGTTATCCTACTTCCCCTATAACTGAATACTTAAATGAGAAGACTAGGGATAGCTTTAGTAATTCCACTGCTCTCCCTAGCCAAGATGAAGAATCGGTGAATGAAGAGCTCCCTTTAACAAAGAACATTCCATGGGTAGAAAATAAGCATTCATTTAACAATAATCAAATTCCTACCTTTGCAGATCCTCCCACCAACCTTCTTCCTTTAGTAGATTGTTTGCACACATTGGATTTCACTAAGGAAGAGAAGACCTTTAATGTCCCTCATTTGTTTGAATATTCAAGCCATTTTGACATCACTAAGAGGATAGAGAATAAGTACGATAGTAAGCTTCAACAAGAAAACATTCCACCTAGACAAAGGACCATTGATCTTGGTGCTTCCTCCTCTACAACACAAAAATCCATAACAAAGAAAATCCCTATGTTACAAAAACTAAGTCGTAAAGCACAACAACGTCGACTTGCAAAAGGGAGGAAGAGAAGGCGACGAGCTTACCTTGCCTCTCAACAAGAAAACATTGATCCTAACATTAAACCAAACAAACATGAGCCTAACAATAAACAACATGATGAGCAAGACATGAATTGGGCTATGATACCTTATATCTGACCTTCCTATAACATTAGGGAGTGGGAGCATGACAATGATTTACTTGATGATAAGACTTAGCATGAAGACCCTATAGGTAAGTATCTCTAACCCTTTCTCTCTCTCATAATGTGCTTCCCTCGTGATGTGTTATGTGTTGTTTAGGCCTCCTAGGATGACCTCGGATTCTCCCGTAAGGTCCGGGATCCCAGGAGACCACCTCTATTGTGACCTTCTTCTATTTGTATCATCATTCTTCTATATTGCCTCTCTTTGATTTCATTATTGTGTGTTGTGTCTTACGGACATAGTGTTGCGGTTGGTGACACTGGGAGCACCCTCCTATGTGATTGTCCCTAAGACACTTGTTTCTCCTCTCTTATTTATTGTTTCCCTTTCTCTAGTGTTTCCACCTAGCGGGCAGATGAACGACAAACATTTACACTGATGCGGACCTAGTGTCCCTTTTGAGAGAAATCAAAAAATGGACTTAGTTCCTAATATGATGATGGGGTTGTATATTTTATCCAATTCTTGGCTAGTGGAAGCACTTGCACTTTCCGCGTAGTGAATTTCATGATGTTTCTATCGCATTTACAAACCTTAACAATACTACTGTTCTATGCACCTTTGTTTGTCTTTGAATCTAGCCTTGGTGGTACTTGATTCAAAGAGCTTCGTGATATAGCCTGATAGTTATCCTTGAACTCTAAATTCATAATATAACCTTGGCACTTTATGTGGTTAATCATATGCATTGTTTATCATGATTATGTATACAATAGCATGTTTCTTGCAGGGATGTGTTTGTGGGAACATTTAACGATTGTGAAGTACATGTCACCTCTAGGGGGCATGGGCTTTACGAAAGTCTATGTTCCCTTGTGTGTTTTCTTCCTACCTTAACGTGTTTGATATCGATACATAATAGCAACCACCTTAAGGTGGGGGCATATAAGGTAAGTTGTCTATTGTAGATGTTAGCAATGTTCTTATGCTTAGGTGCAGACTAGTATGATGAGTACTTCCTGCATTTTGAGTTTCTTTGCAATCAATCAATCTATCTTGAAATCTATTGCGTATACCTTCTTTTCACCATAAGGCATCTCCGTGATGCAGGTGGGGTTGTATACTTTTGAGCTCATACCTCCTTTTCACTATAAGGCATCTTTGTGACGCAGGTGGGGTGGTATGCCATGCTTCCTTTTCACTGTAAGGCATCTCTGTGATGCGGGTGGGGTTACATTTTCAAAAGTCCTCTATGGAGGTGAGGAGCAATTTTGTGAGTAACTCAACCCTTAAGCATGTTTTCAGTGATTGTTTTGGCGAAGCCCAATCATCGGTGTGTGCCTGTAATGTGCCTAAGATGGTGTTAGACCTAGAAATAGGTACACTCCATCGCTTGTCTACAGCACGTTTTCTCTGTCTTCAAGTGTGTGTGTTTTAGAATGATTGTTTTGTGTGGCATGTTTGTTTCCCCATATGTAGAGACCAACGCCTTAGGGTAGTGCTTCCTGCATTTTGGGAGGTTTTGCATATCTTGCGTGTGTGTTACCCCACATATAAAGAGACATGTGCCTTAGGGTAGTGCATCCTGTATTATGGGAGGTTTGTTTACTTTCCTATACTTGCATCTGCATTTCATATATATGAAAGAAAAAGAAAAGAAAAGAATCATGTCTGTCTTCCATGTATTAATGTGTCTTCTATGCATTGACTATATTCTCCATGTTCTACATGACTATAACTGTCTTCTTTGTGTTTTGTGTGCATGTTACTATTTTCTATGTGATTGGCGTGTCTTCTCTGTGCTTGATGTGTTTGTATTGGCATCACGTTTATACATACATTAAAGTGGGGGATAAATGTAACATCAGAAAATGTCCCCTTGGGGGCTTTTCCCTCTTAAGGTTTAGCTCTTGGGTCTTTTGCATGCATTTAGGACATTTTAGTTCATAATTTGGCATCCCAATGGAATGTGCCCTAAGTAACATGACAAATGGGACCTAGGAGGACCGCTTGAGCTATACCCTGTCCAAAATAGGGGGGGAGGACTTGGGCACCCGCACCCTAGTCTTGCCCTATTTTGGGGTAGCCCCAATTTCTGGGTGTCAGTTTATGACCATTATTGAGGTTCTTTGCCGACATGGTAAGTTTGAATTACGAAAAATCTTGGTGGGAGTATTTGTAGTTGCATATAAAACAATGTTTAGGCATTCATTTGTAAAACTAGATTTCAATTAGATGGCAATTGTGATGTTCGAGTGTTCTCAAGGTGATTCAAGGCTTTCATTGTGTTGAAAGAGAAGACTTGTGTGGTTCATGTGTTTGTTTGTAGATTTGAGCATCCATTTCATCATGGAATGAAGAGCATCTTCCTCCTATGATATCTTCACTACAAGGTGACATTATATTGTGTTTTCATTATCAATTCCTTTGGTTTTTGCCTCTACCTCACAAGGGCATGCACTCTCTATTTGACAACGGTGTTTGGAGACTTAAGTGTCCTTAGAGGCTTGACTAAGGCAAGCCTTTAATCACCACAACTCCCTCCCAAAGTCTTGTGATTGCAGGTTACAGGTGTCACATTTGGGAAAGGTGAAGTTGCAGGAAGGATTGGCAGACATCAAGGATTCAGGATCCAAAGAGAAACCAGACAACAGAGCATTTCCAAGAGTTGGGCATTCACACTAGTGTCCTCTGCAAACAAATTTCTAGAAATAGAAGTTACAGGGCTGATTAGTGTCAGAAGGAGGTCCAGATCCTACAAAGAAACTGGTACCATGGACTTGGGCACCCGCACCTTAGTTCCTGATTGTTCCACCTTGGAACCCCGAAAATAGGTACTCTGTGATTTGTTATTTTACTCCCGTCTGTAAGAGCTTTTTCTGTTATTCATCAGTTTATTTTTGTATTTGCATAATTAGGGTTTTAATGGTCAATTTAGCATAAGAGAAGATAAATTGGTGATTAAATTCCCTAATCCATGCTTCCCTACATCTCATAGTTACCTAGGGTATGATAGTTCCTGGCCACTTGACCATAGATCCTTGAATGTAAAGTGGAAAGGAGGATTTAAACATAAAAACACTAAAACATTAAAAAATCCAATTTTCCACTAAACAAGGGGTTTATGGCTGCTCAAGTTTATGGTTTATGGTTTAAGGGTTAGGATTTAGGGGTTTTGGGAGAGAGAGAGAGGGGTTTAGAGTTGCTCAGGATTAGGGTTTATGAGCTTAGGGTTTCTTCGACCTTTAGGGGCATTATTTATGGTTTATGAGTTTAGGGTTGCTCAAGTGTAGGGTTTAGGTTTTTGGGTTAGGGTTTAGGGTAATTATTTAGGGTTTAGGGGTTTACGGTTGCGCAAGTTTATGGTTTAGGGTTTAGGGGTTAGGGTTTAGAAAGAGAGTGATGGGATCAATAGATATTGGGAGAGATAGGGAGATAGATGTTAAGAGTTGCTTCCAGGGTTTATGGTTTAGAGGTTTGGGGTTTAGGGTTGCTTAGTTTTAGGGTTTAGGGGTTAGGGGTTAGGGTTTAGGAGCATTATTTAGGATAACTTAAGGTTTATGTTTTATGGGTTAGGGGTTAAGGTTTAGAGGTTTAGGTTAGGATTTAGGGAGAGAGAGAGAGAACCGATAGGGAGATATAGAGGAGACCAAGGGGAGACATAGGGAGATAGAGGGTGAGGGACATGGCCAGAGATATAGGCAGAGAGAATGGGAGGTAGAGGGATGATAGAGAAAAGGATATAGGGTTTAGGGTTGATTAGATTTAGGGTTTATCTCGGTTAAGAGTTTAGATAGGGAGAGATATGGAGATAGAGGGTGAGGGATATGGCCAGAGACATTGCCAGAGAGATTGAGAGGTAGAGAGATGATAGAGACAAGGAGATAGGGTTTTGGGTTGATCGGATTTAGGGTTGATCAGGTTTAGGGTTTAGCCCAGTTAGGAGTTTAGAGAGGGAGAGATATGGAGATAGAGGGTGAGGGACATGGCCAGAGGCATAGCCAAAGAGATTGAGAGGTAGAGAGATGATAGAGACAATGAGATAGGGGTTTAGGGTTGATCAAGTTTAGAGTTTAGGGGTTAGGAGTTTAGAGAGGGACAGATAGGGAGATAGAGGACCTAATGGACATGGCCAAAGACATAGGTAGAGAGATTGAGAGGTAGAGAGATGATAGAGATAAGGAGATAAGGGTTCAGGGTTGTTCAAGTTTAGGGTTGATCAGCTTTAGGGTTTATGGTTGGTATATATGATGTATAGAATGGTGTAAACGACTAACATATTGGTGCTTACGATGTTCTAATGGCTCTTGTGGTTGGCAGAGGGTAGAATGACACCTATGACTGGCTAGGTGTAGAATGATGTTTGTGATTGATAGGTAGGTACTACTAAGGAGCATATTGGCACATATGATATACAAAATGGTGTAATGACTAACAAATTGGCACTATGATCTTCTAATGTCTCCTGGTGAGGTATTTGTTTGATTTTGATTATTTTTGGGATCGTTTGAGATGGAGCTTAGATTGATTTGGGATGGAGTTGGGATGAAATGGGTTTGTTTAGGGATGATGAGAGGTGAAAATGACTAGATTAGGAATGATTAGAATGGTTTTAGGGATGGTTTGAAGTGGTTTAGTGCTGATTAGGGAATGATTAGAATGATTTAGGAATAGTTTAGGGATGGTATTTGAGATAAAATCCAGGTTGATTTGAAAATGATCAAGGATGAAGTTAAATTGATTTGGATGTGATTTGGGATGGTGTGAAGTGGTTTAGGGATGATTAGAAGTGGTTTAGGGATGATTAGAGATGAAATTGAATGGATTAGGGATGATTTGGGATTGATTAGGAATGAACTTGGTTGGAATGAAAGCTTAATGGTTTCATGAACTTTCATGTTATACAGATTGGGAGAGATAGGGAGATAGAGGTTTAGGGTTGCTTCCAAGTTTTATGGTTTAGGGGTTAGGGGTTTAGGGGTTTATCCCGTTGCTCCTTTCTAGGGTTTAATAGTTAGGGGTTAGGGTTTAGGGGCATTATTTATGGTTTACGGTTTAGGGGTTAAGGTTTAGAGGTTTAGGTTTATGGTTTAGGTAGAGAGGCAAATAGGGAGATACAGAGGAGACCAAGCTTGGGAGAGATATCTCTATCTCCTCTATCCCTCTCTCTAACTATACCTACCTCTCTATCTTTCTCTCTCTCTCTCTATCTCTCTATCTTGCTCGATCTCTTTTGATTCCTTCTCTCTATCTCTACCTTTGTATCTCTCCCTCCCTCACTATTTGAGGTTTACATGAGTTTAGGGTTGCTCAAGTAAATAGGGCTTAGGGTTTTGGGTAAGGGTTTAGGGGAAATATTTAGGATTTAAGGGTTTGGGGTTTAGGGTTTAGGTGTTTAAGGTTTAGGGGTTTAGGGGTTTAGGGTTGCTCAATTTTAGGGTTTAGGGGTTAGGGGTTAGGGTTTAGGGGCATTATTTAGTGTTTTTATGGTTTGTGATTTAGAGGTTTAGGCTTATGGTTTAGGTAAAGGGGAGAACAAGGATCCCTATCTCTATCTCTCTGGACATATGGATCCCTATCTCTTAATCTATCCCTCACTACCTCTCTCTCCTCCTCTTTATCTCTCTCCCCATCCCTCTACCTCTTGAAATCTCTCTCCCTATGTGTCTACACATCTCTTGATCTCTTTCCCTATCGAGCTATCTATCCTCATAACCCCATCTCTTAATATTCCCCTCTACCTCTCTCTCTGTATTTCCCTATCTATCTCTCCCTTACTAGATCTATCTCCCTATATCTCCCCTCTCTCTATATATGTATCTCTATCTTTCTCCCTCTATAAACCCCTTTCTCTATCTCAATCCCCATTTCTCCCTCTCCTTGTCTATATATCACCTATCCTCTCTATCTCCATGTCCCTCTCTACCTCTCCATGTCTCCTGATCCATCTCTATATATAGGATAGAGAAATAAAGAGAGAGAGAGAGAGACTCTCCCATGTAGATACAAGGTTACCTTTATGTTATCATGCTTCCCAGAACATGCTCACGTTATAACGCGATCACATTCTAGGAAGCATGGAAAATGGTAAGAAAACATGTGGGATCCGTGTTTCACACCCCACATGACTATTATTCCTACTTTTCATGAGTATATCAGACAAAAGAATGTGTTTCATGTTGTTTGACTAATTGAGAATCATTTTTATATGAATCCACCACCTTTTTTTTGTTTTTTCAACGTAGAATAAGTGATTTTTCATGTTTTTAGAGAAAACTTGATTATTTAAACTGAAAGTTTCATGTTTCATGTGTGATTTTGTTTCAAAGCTAATTACCATTGATATATAGATTGAATTTGATGATATATGTTTGTTTTTTTCTTAAATTTTACTATTCCTATTCTAGAATTATATAGAATTCATAATCAAACTTGCAAAAAATAAGAATTTGAGGATTTTGAAGCCACCTTTTGGAGAATTGGTCAACTACAATATCAAATTCTAAGGTATGTTCAATTTAAATGTCCATTTTAATTGACATATATATGTTTTTATGTTCTTTATGTCTTTTAATGTCGTTATGTTTTTTATGTTCTTTATGTCCTAAGACATATATGTGTCTAGGTATATCAGTTAGTTCAGTCAAAGAGACTCCAAGTTCCTCATGTTTCCATCTTGTTTCAGCCCTTTGTGCCTTCATTTCACCTATTTTCAGCTATACAATAGAAAAACATTGTCAAATACTTCATAAAATAATTTTAGTGAACAATTGTTTGTCATACTCATATTCGAGTGTATACATGGAGCCAAAATTGATTTTGGAAGACTCTTAATTTTTACCCTAGGATGATATAGAAGGATTTATTCCTTAATACATGCATAATTCAATTCATTTAATAGAACCATGCATGAAATGATAGGTTTCTTACAAAAATGGAGGAAATGAGCACCACAACCTATTTGACAAATTGTTATAACTCACTTTGATACCCCTCAATCCATAAAAAAATATGATGGAGATTATATACAACATAATAGAATTTTAGAGAAGAGAGTTATATATAAATATGTATGGACATACAAGCATCATGACACAAGATGATACAAAGGGAGTTACAAGGAGATAAAACAATAAAAAGGAGGTTTTCATGACTATAGGACAGTCACAAGTCTATATAATAGTCCACTATCATAGTCATGACCATCATGAAGTTGTTTCTAATTTATGCATTACTTAAGATGTCTTTGATCTTTTATCATGAGTATCTAGAAGGCTATCTTCAATGGTTTTAATGTTCTTTTGACTATCACAAAGTTTTTGGACTCCTTTCAGACTATTAGAATAGTCAATTTGTGTTTATTATAGTCCCCTTTGATGGCATTCATTTTGTCATCCTTCAAAATCACCTCCATACAACTCATTTATGTAAAACATTAACCATACAATTCATGATTTCCAAACCTAAAATAGTGATTTAATAGTCATATATGAGTCCAAACAATGGCCTTCAAGGGGCAAGACAGTCAAGAGTAGTCAAGGTGATGTTCTTAAGAGTTGATAGGGTCAAAGGAAGGCTTAGTATTAGAGATATACCTTTACATAGCATGATCTCTCAACACCTTATGGTCTCATTTGTACAATGTTTCACAAACCTGTGTTCTAGATTGGCTTCACAAACTCTCACAATGACCCTTCAATGAATTAGGTCTCCAAGGTCTACAACTTACACTCAAGGATTCTGACCTTCACATGGGCTAGATGAGGCATCTAAGAAGATTACGTTCACCAACCAAACATACCCAAACCTAATTTCCTTATATGGTTTCAAACCCAAAACTTAATCAATGTTTTAAACACCCATTATCAAGTTAAATCACATATCTCAAACTCAACCTTGACTTTTTTAGACTGTGTGCCTCAAAAATGACCTTTTTCGTTGTCCTAAAAGGGCTAATAGGCCTATATTACAATGGAAATAGCCTTTAAACTTTCCATAGACCCTTAAACCTATTGGGGCAACATTCTTCCTGTGTCCAAACCTTCAAAAACCTTATTTTTTTCAAGAGAAACATTCACCTACATACCAAACCACAAAACCCTTAGTTTGGGCAAAATTGAGGAGGGTTTATTGAAAATAATGGTTCCTAACACTTTCTCTCAGACCACTACTTTAGACACCTTAGAATACACCTACACATGCTCACAAAACCATCAAACAAACATTTTCTTTTGATATTTTGTCAAATACCCTCTTTGGTTCCTCTTTCGCACATGAAAACACTCTTTAAAACCCTAGGGCATCACACTAAAACCACACCAACTGATCTTCTCTACCTACCAAATCATGAGAACACTTAGATTACTCTTTAAAGAGTCATTCCACTAAGATACAAATCATGACAGTAGGTGGAATGACTAAAACATTGTTTAAAGCCCAACTAGAGCCCTCACTGGCCTTATAAAGTGAGTTTGAGAAATTTGGTTAAATCTCCCTCTAAACCTAATGAAAACGTCTCAAACTTGATTCAAAAGAAAGTTAACATAGACCCCTAACCCATCAAATGAATTTTAAGTCTAGACAGTACCATATAGGGCCGTAGTATGGTCTAGAACAAAGAAAATGCAGAGAAAAACGTGGTTACAACAGAAAAATAGAGTAAATGTTGTTCTTTCTTCATCAATATTCATGTCTTCTTCCTTGTGTCTTGATGCAATACTAGGTGGTGGGGTCCTTAAATCAACTCAAAATGATCAAAGTTGAACAATGAATCCAATCTCCAAACTCTATTCAAACCATTCAGTATCAACTCACCCTCAACGCCTAGTAGCCATCAAAACTTGAAAAATGGGCACAACTTCTTGGGGGCACATCAAACCCATGAACCAAAGCAGATTTAGTCACCTCTTATCAATTTATTCAACATGTGTGATTTGTACATACTATTGTTTTAGAGATTATATGAGAAATAGGACTGGCTATGCACCAAATTAGGCCAAAATAGGTTTAATTTACAAATCAACCACCCTTAGATCACACAATAACAGTCCAAAACCACCAAACAACATATTAGCATGCCATAAAACACCTAAATCCATAGTCACTTGGACTAGTCATGCACATTTAGACTCCAAAGTGAGAAACCCTTATTTTGCTCACAAATAGAAAGGGTTTCATGAAAATCTTGCTTCCACACCACCCTCGGTAAAACTATCACTTCACACACCTTTCAAATGGTCTACCTATGCTTTAGGAACTCTTATTTGTCAAGGTTCAATCCAAATTCTCAAAAAACCCATACTATGCCACCTCTTGCACATGGAAAAAAACATCGAAAGGCCCCTAGGCCATCACGTAAACAATAGCATAAACTATAGAATGACCTCAAATACATTGAAATGGTCTCTTGGACCTTATTGAAAGACAAAAATAACATAAACTACTTAAAATAAACCTATTGACCTCATGGACTCAAAATGCAAATTTACCTCATGGAGGCTTGATTTTCTTGGGGTGCTCCTACACCATGTCTTCATTTGGAGACTTATTACATCATTTGTCAATGGTTTTCCAACTGATCCAACCATATTTTTGGAGGATATGAACGTTGGATTTGTTTTAAAATGGACAAAACATGTAATTTGTATAAGCAATATTATGACACTTGACAAAACTTAACTACTTGACCCCCTAAAGGACTCTAAGACATACAAATGGTCTTTTATAGACCTTATTACATCAAAATAGGATTCCACAGATGGAAGGAAACATTTGAACTCAATTACATTGCATTTTCCATAATTGGCCTTAAGGGACTAGGTGCTCCTACACCATTTATGACTTTCTATGTTCAAGTGTATACTACATGACTTATATGTGTGTTCAAATGAATACTCCATGACTTATGTATGTTCAAGTATCTTGATATGAGGTGTCTTATTTAAAAGTTTGGAAAACTTTGTTATTCACTCTGATTGTGCTATTCATTGTCATTATAAAATTTCTAATTATCATTGTCTTATTCTTCATGCTTGTAGAAATCATCATCATGCCAAGGAAATGAGTAAAGACTCTAACACCAGAAGAGCATGAAGTTGAGAATGAGAGGAAAAGAGAAAGAATAAGGCAAATTTGGGAAAGTAGGAAATTGTTAACCATACAAGAAGATATTCCACCATTTCCAATTCAAGAGGAACATGATACGTCTAATGAAGCTAAGAGAGAGATAGAATTGGCGGCAAAAAGGGAATGAATGCAAAACCTCCGTGCAATGAGGAAAGTGAATCTCCAAGTTGGAGGCACTCCATCATCCATAGGTCAAGTTGGAGGAACACCATCATTAGCTTCTCGAATTGGAGACACTCCATCTTTCACAGGTGAAGTAGAAGGCACATCTACATTTTCTTCTCAAGTTGGTGACATGCTATCATTCACACCTCAAGTTGAAGGTATGTCATTTTCAACCTTTTCACCTCTAATCGAAGGTACGTCATCTATCCCATCTCAAGTAAATATTGAATAAATTCCTAATGTTCAGTCTACTTTACCAAATAGAATGCCTCCTAGAATTTTGCATAAGAGGCCTAAGTTTCTAATTGATATTGATGAGAATGTATTGGAGCCCATGCATGATAAGATTCCCATGCACACTTGCCAAAGATACGCAAATAATATATGGAAATTATTCTTTGAGAATTTAAATGAAACAAAAAGATGTCAATTCTTTGTTGAACTAATGAGAAATCTAAAGTTTAGGCCCACTATGAAGATTCTTGGCCTAAGAACATTGAATGCGTCAAGTGAATAATCAATTGTCAAGAATCTAATGAGTGCGTATGAGAGTGTGGGTTCCACCTCACGTACCAAAGATAGTAATGTCATACAACATGTCATTACTTTGACAATTGTAATCCAACAAACAAAAATAGCTCACCTCATTAGAAATACAAGTCAAGCACTGAAAAATAAATAGAAAAACTCTAATGAGAGCCATTGGAAGATGTCAAAGAGTTGAGGATCCAAACACTAATGAATTGTGGGCATTCTTTGGGAGACTCCCACGGAAAGACAAAGTTGTTGTCAAAGATTTGAGGTCACTAATTTAATACTTTTGGAAGAATTACACAAGGGTATCTCCGAATCAAAGGGATGTGGTAAGAAGGAGAATCAGTAGTCGAAACCATGAGCCACATCCAAAGCATTTTTTGGATATGACTCAAACACAGTTTTTGGTAAATTTCTAGAGAAGTATCCTCAAATTAAAAATTCTCAAAGATATTTTGAAATGCTAAAACCTTTCTTTGTCAAAATAAATCGCACACGCACTACTTGTTGTTGTAGATTACATATTTAATTTTCTAACCATTTTGATGTTTATCGGTCTATATGCTTAGATTTGCATACTAACAATGTTTTGCAGCATTGTGGCATACGTGCCCCACCAACTATCTCAAGAGACTTCATATCAATGATTTTATATGATAGAGAGCAAGGTCAAATATTCTATAGGAAGTTATGCTTGGATGGCACATGTTAGAATTGCGGTGGCTTGCAACGTATGCTAGTGTGTGAACATATGGAAAGAACACATGCAGTTGGAAATGAACTAGTAGAGTTTGGCAAGTCTAAAATAGTGGCATACAATACAAGAGATGGTAAAGAAGAAAAAGATGTGTGAATATGTTATTTAGAAGATTCCTGTTTATCAGTTTATGCCTATATTTTGTGACAACATAGTGTATGAGTATGTAAGACATGCCCATAGAGCTAGATGGTTGGACTTGAAATTCAAGTTATGCAAGGACACATTTCTAGTTGGTAGCATTTTTTTAGTTGTCAACTTTGTAGAGAACTATAGTCTACAGCCACAGTGTGAGATGCAATCCCAATATTATAACTCGACACAGGTTTCTATATTTGTGCACATCGCATTCATTCATGTGAATGATAGTACAAGGGATGATAGAAAGATCATAAAGGAGTATCATTTTTATATAAGCGATGATTGCATGCATCCTGTAGAGTTCATGTAAGGTTGTTTTTAGGTGTTCTATAATGATCTGGCTAGAAGGAGCATATCATTCAGTCAGCATATCATATGGTCGGATAACTGTGCATCACAATTCAAGAACTCACAGAATTTCTAATGGCTGAGCAGGAGGCATAATATTACAAGTGTTCAACATATGTGGAACTTTTGTGAGGCCAGGTATGGAAAGGAGCATGATGGTGCAGGAGTGTGTATCAAAAGAGCCATAGCATGAGAAGAGTTAAAGTATAAAGATAATGCAAAGTTGACAGATGCAAAATCAATCGTCGAGTGGTGTAATGCTTCGATGGGTCTAGGTAATGAAGGTAAGTCTTCAGGTCATAGATTTTTTTGGTTGATAGATGATACTAACATTGCACCATATGAGGACTATTGTACACTAACAGGATCGAGTGAGCTACACTCTATCAGAAGCTCAATTGTAGGTTCATGGAGTATACATACGCGAAAGATGGTGTGCTTTTGTTCTCCATGTACAATTCAAGCCTAGAATGAGTGTGAGTCACATAAGTGGGTTGACGAATGGCAGTTCAGTTATCTTAGCCCACTTGACACGTATCAACCCCTGACAACATTGGAATTCATAGAGATGGAATCACCAGTTGACTTTGACCACATATCAGATCTAGTTCAACCAGGTAATATATCTACTTGCATAGTTAAATTTGAAATTCCTAATGTTATGTTAAACTTTGTGGTATTTTTGTAATGTTATCTTCCTCATGATAAGATTCTGTTCATGTCTTCATGTTTCTTTGTCCTCCATGTCTTCATGTGTCAAGGATTTCCTCAAATGCATTCTTACAAAATGCTTCAGTTTCATGCAGTGGAAAGGTGCTAGGAGTGACATTTTGCATTCCATAGCTCATGGGGCCAAACAAACTTCGCCAATGTATCAAGGTGGGTGGGTAAATGCTAGGGGTGGTCTTGTTTCATGTGCCAAGCACTGCAGTCATTCAGGGCAGTAGGCTACCAGCAAAGTCCCTTAAGATCCCTAAGACAAAAAAAATTGCTAAACTTTGATGAAGCAATTCTTCGAATTCATGCAATTTGAGAATATTTTTTTTGGACGTACAAGTACACATGGGGTTCATCCATAATAACCTCTCTCAATTTTGGTCAACTCCAGTCTGTTTGACCATGCCGAAATCAAATGCATTCTTGCAAAATCCTTCAGTTTCATGCAGTGGAAACGTGCTAGGAGCGACATTTTGCATTCCATAGATCGTGGGGCTGAACGGATTTCACCAATGCATCAGAGTGGGTGGGTAATCTCATTTCATGTGCCAAGCATCGCAATCGTTCAGGGCAGCAGGCTACCGACAAAGTCCCTTAAGCTCCCTAAGAAGAAAAAACTGCCAAACTTTGATGGGGCAATTCTCAAATCTCCTGGCAGATGGAAACATTCCATTTAAACCTATAGGTGTATGTGGAGTGCATCTACAATAACCTCCCTCAGTTTTGTTCAACTCCTGTCAGTTTGACCATGCTAAAATCAAACGCATTCTTACAAAATGCTTCAGTTTCATGCAATGGAAAGGTTGCCAGGTGCATATTTTTTGTTCTTCTCATTGTGGGGCTGAATGGACTGCACCAACACATTAGGGTGGGTACATAAATGGTAGGAAAGGTCTCATTTTGTGTGCCAAGCATCCCAGTCATTCTGGCCTACAAGCTACTGAGACCTAGCACTTTTAGAGTTTACTGGTAGCTTGCAGCCTGGAATGACTAAGACACTTGGTGCATGAAACGAGACCTCCCCTAGAATTTACCCACCCACCCTGACATTTTGACGTAGTTCGTTTGGCCCCATGATGAGCAAAACAAAAAATATGGCACCTGGCAACCTTTCCATTGCATGAAATTGAAGCATTTTGCAAGAATGGGTTTGATTCTGGCACAGTCAAACGGACATGAGTTGAATGAAACTGAGAGAATTTATTGTAGACAGACTCCACATGCACCTATAGGTACAAATAGAATGTTCCAAGCTACCACAAATTTTGAGAACTACCTGTTGTGTGGTTACACAACACGCCCCATTTTGACTCGGCAAAATAGGGACCCAACTTTTTGTTTGGCTTGTGTTGTCTACTTTCTAGTAGTTTGGTAAAAGTAAGTCATGTGCACCATCATGTGGAGTTAGGATGAGGTAAGTCATCATTATGAGGTCAATTTATCAAAATTCGTATTTCATTTCTATGACCTCATATTTAGAAAGAGCGTTAAATTCCATGCAGGTTTGCATTTTACATCACCTTGATATTCATCAGGATGTGAGAGTTATGAACAGTCAAAGTTTTGGTCAAACCTGATATTCGCAGGAGGAAGATCATATTTTATAACCTTAGTCATGTTGTCGAAGATCATCTTGATCTTGGTACATTACCCGATAAGTCATGCGGTCCAAATATCTAGATGTCAACTTTAAGTGATGGCAACCCTTAACCATCAAACAGTCTTATATATCGTGAGCGTCATATTTCCGAATGTAACCCGATATTTCTTAATATCCTCCTACCATGAAATATCACTCTAAGCCAATATCCTGATGATGTCATCTAACCCCGATAAACGAAGAAACAAACATGATGATGACATCATCATCATATTTACCTCTCAGTAGGATATTTTCTAAACATGATCATGTTCGCATAACATGACGATGATGTCATGATGCCTTTCCGATATAATAAACGAATATCTAGATGACATCACCCTGATATCCCGAGAGTTAGAAAAGAATGACTTTGGTCATCATCATCATCCAAAAGCACAACCTGATATTTTCAAATATCCTCCCCACGTTTAAAACACAGCCTAATGGCGCGAACATCACCCGATATCTAAACATAACCCGATGTTTTCAAATATCATCCTGCTGTTTAAATATCACCCTACTCCCATTGCCGCCATTAGCATTGAATGCATGTAGACATGGTGGGTGCTTCCCGCAGATCATTAAAACCTGATGGAACACCTGGTGAAATCTTGACTTGCCGTGCAGAAAATTAATGAATAAAATCTAATCTGTCAGGATTTGCCCTAAATTTACCCTAATTACAAGGTTAAAAGGTCAAACTAATGCCATTTTCATGTTTATTTTGTGAAAAAATTACTTTTTACAGAGCACAGCTTCCATATCCTCCTGCAAGCAATATTATGACGAGTGAAGTTTGTAAGCAGCAGAAAGCGCACGATCATCAACAAGAATTAAGGGCACTTTCAGAATTCCATTGGTATAAAAAAAAATCAACATAACCAGGTAAGTAAATAAAACCCTCATCATGTTGTTTCTGTAACAGTCAGGTATGATGTTATAGGTCTTGTTTATGCACCACCCATGATGGGCGTATGCTGAACAAATGTGATATGCATGATGAATATTAAAGATAAATTGTTATAGGCATGCATGTATATACCCATTGTAAGACGAGATTTTGTTAATTGCAAGTACCCATGACTGACAAGAGGTTCGTCAAGTGTCAAGCAGAATTTAGTAAGCCCATGTTCTCGTCTCAGAGGGGTGTCATGCTCAAGTACGGTGCAATCATAGATACCCATCAGGGGAGCACCAATTTGGAAGCCTGGTCAGTCAGGCTAAATGGTGAGAATAACAAGAGTCCTGTGCTGTGTGCAGTTTTCATATCCAGAATGTGGAACACCACCAGTTTTCCATACTCTATGGAATCTCCAGAACTCGTCATCGAGTGTGCCCAGAACTATAACCCAGAGACCAGGCAGGTGATGAAGCATGGGAGGATATATGCCAACCTATCCATCAGGGGTCTATCCAAGACGTTTGGATTGCCATTGGGTAACAAGGTCAAAAGTGTGGACCTGAAGAAGTCAGAGAAGGAATATGAAAACAACAAGAAATCAGCCAGGAAGAACATGTATCAATGGAGGGCTGAGAACAACACATATCCTATAGCAGCCAAACTTCCTGTGCACCTATTTAAGTATGATTTTGCTGATGAATACTAGTATATGATTGCACTGCTGAATAGAGTAACAGGCCAGCTTGATGCTGGTAGTTTCAGGGATTGGATGTATGGAATAATAATGATGTGTTCATATTTGAATATCAAGCCACTGTGGGCCCAGCTAATAAGTGATTCTCTGCATGAGCAGCTGATGAACCTGGGAGGTTCAAATTGTGCTTTCTATATGACATCCTATATTGTCTATTCCTGTGCATACCAAGGCACATTTGATGCACTAGCTATAGATGGAAAGCTTACAGGTACAAATGTTGTGCATATCTGGGATCATCATCCCCAGCTGCAAAGAGTCAATTAGCTCCAAGACTACAAACTGGTCAATGATGCATTCTCTATGCATCTGGTGAGGACCATGGAGGAAGACAGAACAAAGAGATTGAACATGGAGGCTCAAGAGATAATTTACAGGCATGGAGCCTAGTACATACAATTTGCCACCTTTTCATACATAAGAATTGAAGGTTTTGAGGGACATCCTCTCATGCTGCCGAGGTACCCCACTGATGCAGTGATGCTAATGGAGTTCATCAGGCAGGGCTCCACAATGATAAAAGCATACAAAGATGCTAAGAAGCTGCCACCAATTTTGTTTCCAGTCACCATTGGTTGGTACATGTGCCCAAACTTAGAGCACATAAAGAAGGTGATGGTCACCTTGAATAAAATGAATCTATAGCCTTTTCCATTAACAAGACCATATGATCCTTACAGCAGGATGCAGAAAATAATAGGAAAGCCTATTCATCAGAGGCACCTAGAAGACTTCTAGGCCGACTGTGAGGATGAAACAGAAGCAATAAGAAGGAGATATCAAAGGTTAACTTTGAATTAAATCAGAACCTTTGATTGCATCCCCATCCCCCAACAATTGAAGAAGGATGATGGTAGGATAATTGCAAATGAGTATGAGCAGAAGAAAATTTATAACGATACTATCTCTGCACCTGACCTCACTATACAGGAGGACATATCCTTGGACCCCTTCAATGCCAGGACCATGCAACTAACCCAAGCTTGGGTTGATGAGCAAATAGAGGCATTGAAGAAGAAAGGTGTTGCCATTACGGTGGACAACAAGAAGGGGCAGGATATTCCTGGGGATGAATTTGATGACTTCCTGAATGAAAAGAGGAAGACTAAGGGAGATAGACTCCCTCCACCACAACAATAGAGCAAAAGACCCCCAAGGGGCAATAAGGTAGATAAATAACCCAAAGGGGTTATTATTGAAAAGGTTGTATTTGTAGCTGAGGAGGCAGCAGCATTAGGATCTGGATCAGAATCAGCATCCCCTCCAAGGACAAAGAAAGAAAAGTCCAAGAAGAGTAAGACAGCAGAGGCTAGAATCACTGGGACCCTAGAAGAGGGTCAATCCTCAAGAAAATATGATAAAGAGGATATCCTCATGTAGGAAGAGCCTGAAGAAGAAGAAGCTCCATTGATAATAAAGAGGAAAAGAAGAGCTCCACAGGTGGTGGTGTCTGCCCCACCTAAGAAATAAAGAACCTCTATGAGAGGTGAAATAAGATAACCCCTAACATTGATACAAGGGGCAGTTAGTGAAGTGCCTAAGGAACTTCAGCATAATGTTCCACTTCCTACCATTGTCAAGTTCAAAACTGAACTTGCAGAGGAACAGATGAAAGAAACTTCTTAGGCACAAGCAGAACACATCTCGCTTGACGAGACAATAAATTTGTCTGATGATGAAGTTGTACAGGAAGTGACTGCACAAAAGATGGAAACACTTGCTGCTGGTACAAGCATGACCCCTCACAAGCCTCCACTAGTTCAAATTATACTGGAGGAGATGAAGCAAGTGGAGGCAGAACAAGAAAAGAGCCCAGAGCAGATAGCTCAAGAAATAGTGCTACAAACATTAATCACCCAGGTGACAAGTCCTGCAGTGGTAGACCTAACAGAGAAAAAGGATGCAAGTCCTGAACTTTCAGCAGGATCACCCGACAAAGGGCAATATACAGAGGGAGTGAAGATGGTAGAACCAGAAGGCCATACTTTAGAACTGGGCTGACAAAGTCCACAGGACACATCAGCGGAGCCTGACATAATAGAAGTCCAAGAGAAGGCAGTTGATGAGGAGAAAATAATAGAAGATCCTGCCGCCAAACCTCAGGAGGCTAATAATGCAGGTGCAGAACAAATAATGGCTTTAGAGCAAATGCCAGCACTTCAGGCAGATTCCATAGTATCTAGTATGGTGGACATGCAACAAGAAATAGAAAAGCCAAAGGAGGATGATGAACCTGAACAAGGGGAAGAGTTGAAAACAGATGAAGCAATGACAGAGAAGGATCATGATCATCATGATCAACATATAGATGCACCAAAAGATCCCCCACACCAAGAAGATGCTCCTCCGGAGAAAGAAATCCCTCAATAGGAGGATGTGCTACAGGATCAACAACAAAGTGAGCATCAGGAAGAAGAAATGAGAAAATCACCATCTCCACCACATCTGTTGATAGAAATAGGAGACATAGGTGAACATCATGATGATGCAGAAAAATATGATCATGTACCTCCGTGGTTGGAGAAAGAGGGAAATATAGAAGAAGATTTTGAAATCCAAGAATTTGATGTGTCCACCTTGTTCTTCGGGGATATAATGAAGCCTAAGAGGAAGGCCAGAATGACTTCGGGGATCAAAAGAGATCCAATGACTGGAAGAAGGACTACACAGATTGTTGTACCTACTGTGGAGAAAGAAAAAGGTAAAATCACCTTAGATGAATTTCAAATTAGCACAGTGGATCTCAATTTTGCCAATGAAGACCAAGAAGGTCAGGAGGGCAAAGATATTATTGATTCTTTGATTCAAAAGGTAAAAAGAGAGAAAGAGAAAAATAAGCAACACAAGGAGCACATTGCTCAGTTGCATGCCTACATAAGGAGGCTGATTAATCCTAATGATACTACAACTGAACATGCAGTCCCATTGACTGCTATTTCTCAAGAGGAAGTAAATAAACTAGACCTCATGAAGCATGAGGCATCTCTATTAAGGAAATGGATGTCATCCACATTGGATGAGGTTGAAGAAATGGTAAAGGCCTCCTTAAAGAGGTGGAGCATTCTTAGTGACTCCAAGACCAAAGTAGACAAATTGCAAATGCAGACAGGAAAAAGGTCTTATAAATTGGAAAAACTCCTAAGCATCCTAGCAGAAATAAAGAGGATAAATCCTCAGCTGCTTATTAATAAACAAGTATTGAATAGTAATACCACCTTAATAATTGATATCTGGTACAGGGACATTCAATTTGAATGTGGAGTGCTCAGAAGATGCAATAATAAGCTGAGAGATATCAGCATGAAGTTGCACGATTTAATGGCTGTTGAGGCAGAAATATTGGAAACATTGGAAAGGAAAAGTGGAAGGGAAAATAGAAAATCAAGATGAGGAATGTGCCATCAAAGCTTTACATGACAACTTCCAACCAGTAGCAGATGATGCATTTGTCCACTTGACAGAAGAAGTTATAGATAAAATAATGAGGATGAAGGTCAAGATGGAAAAATACAACGAGACACTACAGGACAGGAAAGACAAACTGGATAGCAGTAGAAATAAGTATGAGGCACACAAACACACCATCATCAAAGCAAAGACTCAGGATGGTGGACGAATAGATCAAGTTATGCAGTCATATGAGCAGATCTGGAGCAGCATGCAGCCCCATATGCGGTGTCATCATCATCAGGTTAGTGAAAGTTCAGGAAATGATACACATGATGATGATCCACATGAATCGGATGAGGAGCATGATGAAGATACATCATAAAGGAAGATATAAGAGTAAATAAGCCAGATAGTTGCCAGCTAGCAACTTGTGCCACTTTTGATAAGTTTGACAAAGTCAAAGAGAATGGTGACCGTAGATGTGCATTAGTAAATCAAGATCGTGGATCTTTTTGTAATGGATTCCTCACCTTGTTCTATAAAAGGTGGTGGAAGGCCTCATTGTAAATATTCAGAAACTTAATTAAAATTCATCTGCTGAAACATTCAGAGCTCATTTCAAAGTTTTTGTAAACATCTATATTTTTGCATGCTTAATGAATGAGAAGATTGTGTTGATTACAACTCATAGTAAATCTTGAGTAATCAGTGTATGAATTCTGGACATATGTGGTGATTTGCTGTGTCCCTTGGAGTGCATGTTTGCTTACATGTGTTGTCTTCATACAAATTCCTTCGAAGTTGGCATCAACTATATCTAGCTGTGGAATGTCCTGGTGAAAATATGGTTTGGTTTTCTTCTCTTCATGATAGTATCTAATATACATGTGGCCCAAAAGATAAAGGTTCAACTTTAATTTGAAGCATTTCTTCCAATTTCTTTTAAATTTCAAAGCATTTCATCCTCATAATTGCAAACAATTGATGATCTTAAGCAAATAACACAAATATGTGGACATCTCGTGGATAATTGTAAATATTTAGCATATTTGGATACAGAACATGCATAGTTAAGAATATCATGCAAAGATTGAAGTATTTTTGCATCGTTTCATCAAATAACTGTATAATATGGCTTCTCTGTAAAGAATTTCTGCAGAAGTATTGTCATGATGATGAACTTTCACGTAAGGCCCCAAAATGGAAACAGCAACTCACATTAACCTCTGAGTAATGTCAGACGATTAAGACCTAATCACCGGAGACTTGGGATCATGAATTCAATGAATTCATCATATCTTTCAAGATGAATAAATGTTAATGTGTACTTTTATTCTATGCTTGTTTATGACTAACATCTTGACCAACATAAATTGGCACTAGAAGGAGGGCCCGATCTAGAAGACTACACTCATCATCATTATTTTCAGGTTTGATGATGCAGAGAGTAAGGTAACCTCGAACCATCTGTGAATTTCAAGTATCACGCAAATATTTATTGTAGCAAGCTCGTAGATGCTTATTCTATGTAAAGGTCTCCAGATCTAGCATAAATAGTGCAAGCTTTACAGTAGATCATTCTGAATTCACAAATATCAGCCAGAGCTACATAAATTTGTTCAAGCTTTGAAGAATTTCAGCCTTAGAAACTTGAGATCTCGTGCTAGGGGTCATTATACCTCAAATATCCTTTCGTATTTGCAGTATCTTTGGAAATATTTCGTAAATATCCAGTCTGATCAGTCATCTGATCGCAAATGTCACTTTAGCCAGTGAAATCTAGCCAATATTTGCAAAGTTTCAGCCAATTTGCCTCAAAATTGAGAAATCCTAGCTCACAGGATAAATACCAGGTCTAGACCTAGTGAAAATTTTGAAGAATTGCCTATTAGAGGTTTCAGGGCTAGAACTGTAGACGTCCATCATACTTCCGAATCCGCTGCACCAAGAGCTTCACCAGAACCTCCCCCTTTAACTCCTGTTGGTTTGCAAATACCTTCTGGGATATTTGTGACACCTTCTATTCAACCTCAGGGTGCACCTTTAGTCCAACCTCAGCCAGCTGCACCACCAGCTCAACCCCCTCTGGTTGCAATGTCTTTCTTTGCAGCAGAGTCACCTTTGACCTTTACTGCATATCATGAGTTACCAAAGAATCCAGACAAACTTTGTCCAAAATATCATCCTTACCAAGATGTTGAAGATCATATCAAGACCTTTAAGGAAGCTTGCTACAGAGCCAGAATAGAACATCAAGATGTGGTGTGCAGATTATTTCCTTTTTCCTTAGGGGAGGAAGCCTATAATTGGTTCATCAGTCTTGGTCAGGGTTCTGTTGATTCATGGGCCTTACTAGAGAAAGCTTTTCTTGATAGATTCAAAGTTCCAGTTGATCCCTCAATAAACTATCATTTATTTGCCACTATCAAGAGATTTGAGAATGAACCTATTGCAAATTTCAATGCTAGGTTTCAGAAAATGTTGTCCAGGGTGGTCACTCCTTATACTGTGTCTGATGAAGCTGCAAGGAGCATTTATTATTTAGCCTTAGATCCTTTGACTTCCATGTTCATAAGGAGAACACACCCCCAAATTACAACTTTAGCCTTAGCCTTTCAAGAAGCCATACAGGTAAATCAGCAGTTGATACCCGCTCCTACTCCAAATATAGTATTCCCTACCTTGCCTGGCATGCATTCATAATATCCTGCATCATATTTTGCACAGTATCCTGCACAATATCCTAATGGAGCAATGATACCTCTAGCAGTCATGCCTACACCTTTGCAAGTATCTCCACTAAGCATTATGCCTCCTCCTAATGGAAATGGCCAATTTTCACAATATCCTGCACAAGCTCAGACACCTCACCTGGGGTACTGATCTATCCAACAATAACCATGGATCCTCTTTCTTCAAGCCTCAAACCGAAAATGTGGTGGCCAAAGCTCAAGAAGAAAAGGAGGAAATCAAAGAAATCTCTACTCAATTGAGAAAACTCACCACAGAAGTGACACATTTGAGAAATCAAGGTTTTTATTCCCATTCAAATCAGAATAGAAATTATTCCAATGATAGACCAAATTATCCTAACAGAGGATATAACACCAATAATTTCAATAATAGTGGTGGAAATAACAATAATCCTTAAAGACAGCCCAGAGTATGGAACTCTAGGCCAAATAATGGCTCATTACCATCACCCCTGGACAATCAGCCTCCAGGTGAAGCCAAATAGACTACTAGAGTCAATCTTGCTAAAGCAGCCCTTACTAATTGGTGTAGGATCCACAATACAAATGCACATGCAGAATTAGACTGTCCACAATTTAGGATTGCTACTAGCATCTTTTAGACTGAAGTGTCTAACACTTCTAGAAATCCACCTTAAGCAGAAGGAAATGAGATTGTTCCTTGTGGATATGACTCAGCCTTTGTGCTGGAAACTTATACAAATCAACCTCATCAGAGTTATAACCAGGCATGTGAAGAATCTGCCCTAACCTTTGAAACAAACTATGTATTCCCCTTTGAGGATGAAAATGAGCCTGCAAGAGAACATGAGGAAGTACATGCATACCAGCAGCAATATCCTAGTAAGAATAATTATAACTTGAGGAGTAATGCCAACAGACCTGCTGGTCCATTGACATCATCTCTACCTCCAAATAACTTCAATACACCCCCTGATCCTAAAGCTAGTAATAACCCTGGGTTCCCCAAGGTAAATACTCAGTACTTGTCGCCTCAAAACACAGGATCAAAGATTGTAAATACACCTCATGAATCTAACAAGTTGGTCAATTATCTCGCTGATGAAATGAAGAAAATTAAGATCAGCCTGTCCTTGTCTGAGTTACTGAAAACTCCTGCCATCAAAAGGGCATTTATGAAGTCACTAGATGATCCTGCTCCTAAAGAGGATGGCCATCTTTCAAGTCAATCCAATGGCAAAGATCATGCTGCTAGGGATAATACTACCAAGCCTAAAGTGTCAGCCATAGTCCAAGCTGCAGAAACCTCTCACATGACCTTGTACAAGGACAAAACTAAATCACCTCCGCTCCTCCTCACCATAAGAATGTTCAGCAAGAACCTGCACAACTGTTTGGTGGATTCAGGGGCCTCCACGAATGTCATACCTTTGTCAATATGTAATGCTTTAGGATTACATCCCGCTAAATCTCTAAAGAAGGTCACTCAACTGGACAAAACGGAAGTAAGTGTAGTAGGGGAGTTAACTCATATCCACATGCAACTAGCATCTGATCCTAGGATCCAGTATTACATTGACATTCAGGTAGTCGACATACCTGATACTTATGGGATGTTGCTTAGCCGAGACTAGTCCAAAATGCTTAACGGATATATGTCCACAGATTTCAGTCACATGTGGTTACCATGGAAAGGTATACCTAACCAGATCAGGATTGATGCTGAGCCTAGAATGAAACATATGATCACTGAGTACAACAGAACAAATGAGATCATGTACGTAGACGTAGAGCCTGGAGTTTACTGCATCAGGCCACAGACTGTCAAAATAGAAGAGATCTTGATGCTTGATTTTCATCATCATCGTGATGATGATCATCAGGAGGACATGCCAGTTGTAGAACCTGATAATAATCCTGATAATAAGAACGAAATAGATCGCTTTAGAGACTTTGAGATGCATCTAACTAATCAGGTAAAGCATTGTCAATTGTTAAATATACCTACTAATGATATTTTGATTGATGGATGGTGCAGATTACATGATGAAGCACATTCAGAAAAAACTTGTGAAACATGTTTAGATATGATGATGCTAGAGCAAACCTGCAGTGAGGCATCATCATCATATTCTGAGGTAAATACTACATCTGATGATGATGATGATACTAATTCTTATTTGTCTTCTGCAGGAATAGAAAAGGTGACAGATCATGATGAAGATCATATCCTGAGAATAGAAGAAGTTCTAGTTTATGACCAGATAAATGATGAGAAGAAAGAAAAGATCACCCTTGGGAGTGATTGTTTTTTGGAGCCAGACTATGAATTGTCCGATGAAGACAAAGGTAGTGACCTAACTAAGTTCGAAGAATTTCTAGTAAAAGAAATAGAGAAGATGACACGATAGCATAGATCTCCCCAGGAGGTCTTAATTAAAGGTTGGTGTAGGTTGCACGAGGCACCTCACTCAGAAACAACTTATTCACTATGTTTACACATTTTGAAAAAGCATACAACCGCAGATCCAGAGGATCATCCTCCTGCTGACGTGAAAGAAAAAGTAGAAGAGCCATCAGGCTCACAAAAGAAAGGAAAGAAGAAACTTGAGAATGATGACATCCCTAAGTTAAAGTGGATATCAGACGGAGCAGTAGCAAGAGCTGCAAAGAAGAAAGAAGGTTCAGCTAGGTATCCTACTGAAGATAAACCCTGGATCCTAAGGTTTGATGGATCCAAGTCCAAGCAGGGCACTGGGGTAGGAATTGATCTCATTGATCCATCTGGAAAATCCTATCTAGCAGCCTACAGATTACAGTTCCCTTGTACTAACAATGTAATAGAGTATGAGGCTCTGATTCATGGGATACTGTTTGCTCATAAGAAAAAAGTAAAGATTCTGCATGTCTTCAGAGATTCAGAACTAGTTGTGAGGCAAGTAAGAAGAATCTACTCATGTAACTACAGAAAGCTATCCAATTACAGACATCATGTGTGGGACCTGATTGAGGACTTTGATGCCTTTAATATCACCCACGTGCCAAGAGAACAAAACCATAGGGCAGATGCACTTGCCCAAGCTACCAGTACATTGGAGCCACTATCTATATCAGGTCTAAAGAGATTTTTAGTAGAACTAGTGTCAGTACCTTCAGTACCTGATAATGTGACCAACCTCTAGGTGTTTGATGATGATCAGCACATTTTGGATTTCATCTCAAACAGAGATGTATTTGATGCCCAAATCATAGATGAGAATGGTATGGAAGATCATGTCTGGGAGGAAGATGAAATATTAGAATTGCCTAGCAACAGGATCCCCAAAGGTATGATTGAATTGGAAAGAGCTTTTGATTTGGATAATATGCTTAAACAGAAGGATCTGCCCAAGGGAGATGGAGGTCAATATTCACAAGTGAATATTGGACAAAATGAAGACAAGAGAAATGTACTAATTGGTAAGGTTTGCACACCAGAAGAGTTAGAAGGAATAACTCAGGCCCTCAAAGATTACATGCATGTAATTGCATGGACTTATGATGATCTGAAGACGTATGACACATCAGTCATAACTCATACTATACCTCTCAAGCCAGACGCTAAACCTTTCAGATAGAAGCAAAGGCCAGTCAATGTTTTGATTGAATCAATAATTCTTGAAGAAGTCAAGAAGTTGTTAAGTGCCAGGATAATCTTCCCTGTGAGGCACTCCACCTGGGTTGCTAATCTAGTCCTGGTCAGAAAGAAGAATGGAGATATCAGGTTATGCGTAGATTTTAGGAATCTGAACAGAGCATCAGAAAAAGATAATTATCCTCTACCCTCATTAGATGAAGTTCTACAGATTGTAAATGGAGCCAAAATGATGTCCTTCCTGGATGGATTTTCAGGATATAATCAGGTCATGGTTGATAAAATTGACAGATTGAAAACTGCCTTCACCACAAAGTGGGGGATATTTACATATAGACGTATGCCATTTGGGCTTATAAATGCTGGAGCTACATTCCAGCGAGCAATGGACATAGCCTTCAGAGGCTTAATAGGAAAATGTATAGTCATCTACATGGATGAATTAACAGTGTTCTCCAAAGAGAGGAACGACCATATAACTGATCTCAGAAGTGTATTAAGAAAATGTGAAGAGTACAGAATATCACTGAACCCCAAGAAGTGCATATTTGGGGTGACAACAGGAAAGCTACTAGGCCACTTGATCACAGAAGATGGAATTATCATTGACCCTGACAGGGTGGAGTCTATTATGAAGTTACAACTTCCAAGAAGCAAGAAAGAACTTAAATCTTACTTTGGTAAGATAAACTTTGTGAGGAAGTTCATCATAGGCTTTGTTGAGATTGTCAGACCATTAAATGCCATGTTAAAAAAATATGCACAAATCGAGTGGACACCAGAGGCCAAAGCTACATTTGAAGACATAAAGAAAGCCATTTCTAATGCTCTAGTCCTCATTAGTCTAGACTACACAAAGGATTTCTACATCTATTCATTTTCTTCAGAACATACCTCTACAGCAGTGCTTACTCAGAGAAATGAAGAGAAAGAAGAGAAACCAATTGCTTTCATGAGCTATCCTTTTCGGGATGCTGAATTGAGATATGTAGATGTTGAGAGATAGGCACTTGCATTGGTCCGAGCTATAAAGAAATTCAGACACTACATATTAAGAAGCAAAGTGATTGCTGTAGTACCAGATGCAGCAGTGAAGATGCTGCTGATGTAGAGTGAGCCTGGAGAAAAAAGAGCTAAATAGATTACTGTATTACAAGAATATGACATGGAAATTATACCAATGAAGCTGGTAAGAGGACAAGCTCTGAGTCAAATGATATCTGAAATTGACCCAAACATCACTAGTTAGCAGTACATTATTAAAGAAAAGGATAATAGAGAATGGTATGCAGATATCAGGCACATCCTGATTACTAGAAGATGTCCATCAAGGATGCAAGCTTCACAGAGAAGAGCCTTGAAAATAAGATCCCAAAAATACATGATGAAGGGGGGAACCTTATTCAAGAAGAATTATGAAGGAATATACCTGAGATGCTTAGAAAAGCCAGAAGCAAATAAGGTCCTGTCAGAGTTACATGACAAGTTTGGAACGACACATGGATCAGCCTTGGCCACAACACATGCCATCCTTAGAGCAGGATATTACTGGCCTACAATTTTTAAAGACATAGCTGATCATGTTAAATGTTGTCATGTATGTTAGGTTGCCGCTCACAGAGAGAAGTATGCTGCACAGCCCTTGCAGCCAGTGATGGAAGAACGCCCATTTGCGCAATGGGGCATGGACTTTATAGGACCAATCAATCCTCCATCCTCCTCAGGTCATAGGTACGTCTTAACCATTACTGACTATTGTACTAGATGGACTGAGGCTGTCAACAGCAAGACCTGTACTGCAGATGATGTTATTAGATTTCTGGAGAGTAACATTGTTACCAGGTATGGAATTCCTTATGCTTTGGTAAGTGATAATGGTTCTGCCTTCACTTCAACTAAATTGTCAAGTTGGGCTTTTGATCATGGGATTATACTTAAGTTTTCATCCAACTATTATCCCCAAGGGAATGGTTTAGTAGAATCCACCAACAAGAACTTACTGAATATCATAAGAAAATTGATAGAGAAGAACCCTAGGGAATGGAACTCATTTTTTAAATATGCCTTATGGGTAGACAGAACTAGAATGAAAACTGCATTAGGAAACTCACCTTTCCAGCTAGTATATGGGGTAGATCCTATCCTCCCTGTAAACTTGAAAATTCCTACTCTGCAGTTTGCCCAAGAATACCTAGGCATAGACAATAAGCAAGAAGTCAGGTTGCTTCAGTTGATGTACCTAGAAGAAAAAAGGAGTTAAGCAATTGACCAATTTGCAAAACATCAGGGTGTTGTCAAATGCTGGTTTGACAAGAGGGCCAGAGTTAAAGCTTTCAGGATATCTAATTTAGTTCTGATGTGGGATAAAGCCCATGAAAGGAAAGGTGACCATGGTAAGTTTGATAGATTATGGATAGGTCCCTTTCAAATTTCTGAGATATTAGGAGACATCACTTATAGGCTTAAGAACCTGACAGGTGAGGATGTCCCATTGCCAGTCAATGGACAGTTCCTCAAGCATTATTTCCAAGCCTGAGTGACTCCATGACAGTCATGTGTATCATATTGTACATTTGTATAGTTGTTTGTATAGTGTTCTTTTGTCCTGTTTTGTTTGTTTGTTAAGTTTTGTTTTGGTTAGTCAAGATGATGCAACTCATCACCCTAGAAAATGACTAAATTGTTAGGATTCAAGTGATGAGATCAAATTTAGATATAGGTTATGATTCATCCTAAGAAGTAATCATGATCAGGTTTGTGATATCTTTTCATCAGGGCATCTTTTCTTGGTCAAAGTGAATCAATCACAATGAAACACCTAACAGCCTTGGGTCTGTTGAACACACAAGTATAGGTGTTAAGTGAAAAATCTAAAGGGACTCCCTTGCTACCAATACAATCTCCAACCTAAAGCTGCAAGTGACTATACTTGGTACAAATGAGCTGACATGATGATATCAGAAAAGAAAAATATATAAATAATAATATTAGGCCATCTAAGTAACTCTACCAGGGATATAGACGCCTGCTGGCAGTGGGGCTCTACTTAGGGAGATTGTATAGATAACCTTGCCGGGGCTATGAATGCCTGCTGGCAGCAAGGCTCTATCCAGGTCAGCTATGAGGGATGATCTCCAACTATGTAGTTTAACACCAGTTACTCATGTTTTCAACCTGCTTTAAAGATGAGGATAATTAATCATATGCACACACCTGATCCTTTATTAGCATTGTTACCATGATGAAATTTTATCATTCAAAAGATCATGATGCTTATGCTTAGACAGAATTAAAATACTATAGATGAATGTGATCACATCACTTGAATCATTGGAATTTGTTTGTTTTCTTTGGTGGCAAGTTTTTGTGTGGTTACACAACATGCCCCATTTTGACTCGGCAAAACAGGGACCCAACTTTTTGTTTGGCTTGTGTTGTCTACTTTCTGACGGTTTGGTAAAAGTAAGTCATGTGCACCATCATGTGAAGTTAGGATGAGGTAAGTCATCATTATGAGGTTAGTTTATCAAAATTCGTATTTCATTTCTATGACCTCATATTTAGAAAGAGCGTTAAATTCCATGCAGGTTTGCATTTTACATCACCCTGATATTCATCAGGATGTGAGAGTTATGAACAGTCAAAGTTTTGGTCAAACCTGATATTTATAGGAGGAAGATCATATTTTATAACCTTAGTCATGTTGTCGAAGATCATCCTGATCTTGGTACATTACCCAATAAGTCATGCAGTCCAAATATCCGGACGTCAACTTTAAGTGATGGCAACCCTTAATAGTCAAACAGTCTTATATATCGTGAGCATCATATTTCTAAATGTAACCTGATATTTCTTAATATCCTCCTTCCACCAAATATCACTCTAAGCCAATATCCTGATGACATCATCTAACCCCGATAAATGAAGAAACAAACATGACGATGACATCATCATCATATTTACCTCTCGGCAGGATATTTTCTAAATATGATCATGTTCGCATAACATGACGATGACGTCATGATGCCTTTCCAATATAATAAATGAATATCTAGATGACGTCACCCCGATATCCCGAGAGTTAGAAAAGAATGACTTCGGTCATCATCATCATCCAAAAGCACAGCCTGATATTTTCAAATATCCTCCTGACGTTTAAAACACAGCCTAATGGCGTGAACATCACCTGATATCTAAACATAACCTGGCGTTTTCAAATATCATCCTGCTATTTAAATATCACCCCACTCCCGTTACCGCCATTAGCATTGAATGCACGTAGACATGGTGGGTGGTTCCCTCCGATCATTAAAACCTGATGGAACACCTGGCGAAATCTTGACTTGCCATACAGAAAATCAATGAATAAAATCTAATCTGTCAGGATTTGCCCTAAATTTACCCTAATTACAAGGTTAAAAGGTCAAACTAACACCATTTTCACGTTTACTTTGTGAAGAAATTACTTTTTAAAGAGCACAGCTTCCATATGCTCTTACAAGCGATATTACAACGAGTGAAGTTTGTAAGCAGTAGAAAGCGCGTGATCATCAACAAGAATTAAGGGCACTTTCAGAATTCCATTGGTATAAAAAGAAATCAACATAAACAGGTAAGTAAATAAAACCCTCATCATGTTGTTTCTGTAACAGTCAGGTATGATGTTATAGGTCTGGTTTATGTACCACCCATGATGGGCATATGTTGAACAAATGTGATATGCATGATGAATATTAAAGATAAATTGTTATAGGCATGCATGTATATACCCATTGTAAGATGGGATTTCATTAATTGCAGGTACCCATGGCTGACAAGAGGTTCGTCAAGTGTCAAGAAGAATTTAGTAAGCCCATGTTCTCATCTCAGAGGGGTGTCCTATTCAAGTACAGTGCAATCACAGATACCCATCAGGGGAGCACCAATTTGGAAGCCTAGTCAGTCAGGCTAAATGGTGAGAATAACAAGAGTCCTGTGCTGGATGTAGTTTTCGTATCCGGAATGTGGAACGCCGCCGGTGTTCCATACTCTATGGAATCTCCGGAACTTGTCATCGAGTGTGCCCGGAACTATAACACAAAGACTAGGCAGGTGATGAAGCATGGGAGGATATATGCCGACCTATCCATCAGGGGTCTATCCAGGACATTTAGATTGCCATTGGGTAACAAGGTCAAAAGTGTGGACCTAAAAAAGTCAGAGAGGAATATGAAAACAACAAGAAATCAGCCAGGAAGAACATGTATCAATGGAGGGCTGAGAATAGCACATATCCTGCAGCAGCCAAACTTCCTGTGCACCTATTTAAGTATGATTTTGCTGATGAATACCAGTATATGATTGCACTGCTAAACAGAGTAACAGGCCAACTTGATGCTGGTAGTTTCAGGGATTAGATGTATGGAATAATAATGATGTGTTTATATTCAGATATCAAGCCACTATGGGCCCAGCTAATAAGTGATGCTCTGTATGAGCAGCTGATGAACCTAGGAGGTTCAAATTGTGCTTTCTATATGACATCCTATATTATCTATTCCTGTGCATACCAAGGCACATTTGATGCACTAGCTACTGATGTAAAGCTTACAGGTACAAATGCTGTGCATATCTGGGATCATTGTCCCCAGCTGTAAAGAGTCAATTACCTCCAAGACTACAAACTGCTCAATGATGCATTCTCTATGCATCTGGTGAGGACCATGGAGGAAGACATAACAAAGAGATTAAGCATGGAGGCTCAAGAGATAATTTACAGGCATGGAGCCTGGTACATACAATTTGCCACCTTTTCATACATAAAAATTGAAGGTTTTGAGGGACATCCTCTCATGCTGCCGAGGTACCCCACTGATGCAGTGATGCTAATGGAGTTCATCAGGCAGGGCTCCACAATGATAAAAGCATACAAAGATGCTAAGAAGCTGCCACCAATTTTGTTTCTAGTCACCATTGGCTGGTACATGTGCCCAGACTCAGAGCACATAAAGAAGGTGATGGTCACCTTGAATAAAATGAATCTGCAGCCTTTTCCACTAACAAGACCATATGATCCTTACGGCAGGATGCAGAAAATAATAGGAAAGCCTATTCATCAGAGGCACCTAGAAGACTTCTGGGCCGACTGTGAGGATGAAGTAGAAGTAAGAAGAAGGAGATATCAAAGGTTAACTCTGAATCAAATCAGAACCTTTGATTGCATCCCCATCCCCCAACAATTGAAGAAGGATGATGGCAAGATAATTGCAGATGAGTATGAATAGAAGAAAATTTATAACGATACTATCTCTACACCTAACCTCACTATACAGGAGGACATATCCTTGGACCCCTTCATCGCCAGGACCATGCAACTAACCCAAGCTTAGGTTGATGAGAAGATAGAGGCATTGAAGAAGAAAGGTGTTGCCATTATGGTGGACAACAAGAAGAAGGGGCAGGATATTCCCGGGGATGAATTTGATGACTTCTTGAATGAAAAGAGGAAGACTAAGGGAGATAGACTCCCTCCACCACAACAACAGAGCAAAAGACCCCCAAGGGGCAAGAAGGTAGATAAAGAACCCAAAGGGGTTATTATTGAAAAGGCTGTATTTGTAGCTGAGGAGGTAGCAGCATCAGGATCTGGATCAGAATCAGCATCCCCTCCAAGGACAAAGAAAGAAAAGTCCAAGAAGAGTAAGATAGCAGAGGCTGGAATCACTGGGACCCTAGAAGAGGGTCAATCCTCAAGAAAATATGATAAAAAGGATATCCTCATGGAGGAAGAGCCTGAAGAAGAAGAAGCTCCATTGATAATAAAGAGGAAAAGAAGAGCTCCACAGGTGGTGGTGTCTACCCCATCTAAGAAACAAAGAACCTCTATGAGAGGTGAAATAAGACAACCCCCAACATTGATACAAGGGGCAGGTAGTGAAGTGCCTAAGGAACTTTAGCATAATGTTCCACTTCCTACCATTGTCAAGTTCAAAACTGAACTTGCAGAGGAACAGATGAAACAAACTTCTCAGGCACAAGCAGAACACATCTCCCTTGACGAGACAATAAATTTTTCTGATGATGAAGTTGTACAAGAAGTGACTGTACAAAAGATGGAAACACTTGCTGCTGGTACAAGCATGACCCCTCAAAAGCCTCCACCAGTTCAAACTATAATGGAGGAGATGAAGCAAGTGGAGGCAGAACAAGAAAAGAGCCCAGAGCAGATAGCTTAGGAAATAGGGCTCGAAACATTAATCACCCAGGTGACAAGTCCTGTAGTGGTAGACCTGATAGAGAAAAAGGATGCAAGTCCTGAACATCCAGCAGGATCACCTGATAAAGGGCAATATATAGAGGGAGTGAAGATGGCAGAACCAGAAGGCTATACTTCAGAACTGGGCCGACAATGTCCATAGGATACATCAGCAGAGCCTACCATAATAGAAGTCCAAGAGAAGGCAGCTGATGAGGAGAAAATAATAGAAGATACTGCCGCCAAACCTCAGGAGGTTGATAATGCAGCTGCGGAACAAATAATGGCTTTAGAACAAATGCCAGTGCCTCAGGCAGATTCCATAGTATCTAGTACGGTGGACATGCAACAAGAAATAGAAAAGCCAAAGGAGGATGATGAACCTGAACAAGGGGAAGAGTTGAAAACAAATGAAGTAATGACGAAGAAGGATCATGATCATCATGATCAACATATAGATGCACCGCAAGATCCCCCACACCAAGAAGATGCTCCTCCGGAGAAAGAAATCCCTCAATAGGAGGATGTGCCATAGGATCAACAACAAAGTGAGCATCAGGAAGAAGAAATGAGAAAATCACCATCTGCAGCACATCTGTTGACAGAAATAGGAGACATAGGTGAACATCATGATGATGCAGAAAAACATGATCAGGTACCTCCGTGGTTGGAGAAAGAGGTAAATATAGAAGAAGATTTTGAAATCCAAGAATTTGATGTGTCCACCTTGTTCTCCGGGGATATAATGAAGCCTAAGAGGAAGGCCAGAATGACTTCAGCCATCAAAAGAGATCCAACGACTGGAAGAAGGACTGCACAGATTGTTGTACCTACTGTGGAGAAAGAAAAAGGTAAAATCACCTTAGATGAATTTCAAATTAGCACAGTGGATCTCAGTTTTTCCAATGAAGACCAAGAGGGTCAAGAGGGCAAAGATATTATTGATTCTTTGATTCAAAAGGTAAAAAGAGAGAAAGAGAAAAATAAGCAACACAAGGAGCACATTGCTCAGTTGCATGCCTACATAAGGAGGCTGATTAATCCTGATGATACTACAACTGAACATGTAGTCCCATTGACTGCTATTTCTCAAGAGGAAGTAAATAAACTAGACCTCATGAAGCATGAGGCATCTCTATTAAGGAAATGGATGTCATCCACATTGGATGAGGCTGAAGAAATGGTAAAGGCCTCCTTAAAGAGGTGGAGCATTCTTAGTGACTCCAGGACCAAAGTAGACAAATTGCAAATGCAGACAGGAAAAAGGTCTTATAAATTGGAAAAAGTCCTAAGCATCCTAGGAGAAATAAAGAGAATAAATCCTCAGCTTCTTATTAATAAATAGGTATTGAACAGTAATACCACCTTGATAATTGATATCTGGTACAAGGACATTCAATTTGAATGTGGAGTGCTCAGAAGATGCAATAATAAGCTGAGAGATATCAGCATGAAGTTGCATGATTTAATGGCTGTTGAGGCAGAAATATTGGAAACATTGGAAGGAAAAGTGGAAGGGAAAATAGAAAATCAAGATGAGGAATGTGCCATCAAAGCTTTACATGACAACTTCCAACCAGTAGCAGATAATCCACTTGTCCACTTGACAGAAGAAGTTATAGATAAAATAATGAGGATCAAGGTCAAGATGGAAAAATACAATGAGACACTGCAGGAGAGGAAATACAAATTGGATAGCAGTAGAAATAAGTATGAGGCACACAAACACACCATCATCAAAGTGAAGACTCAGGATGGCGGAGGAATAGATCAAGTTATGCAGTCATATGAGCAGATCCGGAGCAGCATGCAACCCCATATGCATCGTCATCATCATCAGGATAGTGAAAGTTCAGGAAGTGATGCACATGATGATGATCCACATGAATTGGATGAGGAGCATGATGAAGATACATCCTAAAGGAAGATATAAGAGTAAATAACCCAGATAGTTGCCAGCTGGCAACTTGTGCCTCTTTTGATAAGTTTGACAAAGTCAAAGAGAATGGTGACCATAGATGTGCATTGGTAAATCAAGATCGTGGATCTTTTTGTAACGGATTCCTCACCTTGTTCTATAAAAGGTGGTGGAAGGCCTCATTGTAAATATTCAGAAACTTAATTGAAATTCGTCTGCTGAAACATTTAGAGCTCATTTCAAAGTTTTTGTAAACATCTATATTTTTGCATGCTTAATGAATGAGAAGATTGTGTTGATTACAACTCATAGTAAATCTTGAGTAATCAGTGTATGAATTCTGGACATATGTGGTGATTTGCTGCGTCCCTTGGAGTGCATGTTTGCTTACATGTGTTGTCTTCATACAAATTCCTTTGAAGTTAGCATCAACTATATCTAGCTGTGGAATGTCCTAGTGAAAATATGGTTCGGTTTTCTTCTCTTCATGATAGTATCTAATATAATGTGGCCCAAAAGCTAAAGATTCAACTTTAATTTGAAGCATTTCTTCCAATTTCTTTTAAATTTCAAAGCATTTCATCCTCATAATTGCAAACAATTGATGATCTTAAGCAAATAACACAAATATGTGGACATCTCGTGGATAATTGCAAATATTTAGCATATTTGGATACAGAACATGCATAGTTAAGAATATCATGCAAAGATTGAAGTATTTCTGCATCGTTTCATCAAATAACTATATAATATGACTTCTCTGTAAAGAATTTCTGCAGAAGTATTGTCATGATGATGAACTTTCATGTAAGGCCCCAAAATGGAAACAGCAACTCACATTAACCTCTGAGTAACGTCAAATGATTAAGACCTAATCACCAGAGACTTGGGATCATGAATTCCCTGAATTCATCGTATCTTTCAAGATGAATAAAGGTTAATGTGTACTTTTATTCTATGCTTGTTTATGACTAACATCATGACCAACACTACCCCGTCAAAGTTTGGCAGTTTTTCTGTCTTAGGGATCTTAAGGGACTTTATCGGTAGCCTGCTGCCCTGAACGACTGCAATTCTTGGCACATGAAATGAGACCTCCCCTAGCATTTACCTACCCACCCCAATGTGTTGGCAAAGTCTGTTTAGCCCCACGAGCTATGGAATGCAAAATGTCACTCCTAGCACCTTTCCACTGCATGAAACGGAAGCATTTTGCAAGAATGCATTTGATTTCGGTACGGTCAAATGGACTGGAGTTGACCAAAACTGAGAGAGGTTATTGTGTATGGACCCTATATGCACCTATATTTCCAAACAAAATATTCCTAGCTACCACGAATTCTGAGAACTGTCCCATCAAATTTTGACAGTTTTTTCGTCTTAGGGAGCTTAAGGGACTTTATTGGTAGCCTATTGTCCGAACAACTGTGACGCTTGGCACATGAAATGAGACCTCCTCTATCATTTAACCACCCACCCTGATGCGTTGGCAAAGTTCGTTCAGCCCCACAAGCTATGGAATGCAAAATGTCACTTCTAGCACCTTTCCACTGCATGAAACTGAAGCATATCGCAAGAATGCATTTGATTTCGGCATGGTCAAATGGACTGAAGTTGACCAAAACTGAGAGAGGTTATTGTGGATAGACCCCACGTGCACCTGTATGTCAAAACAAAATGTTCTCAAATGCCATGAATTCCAAGAACTACTACATCAAAGTTTGGTAGTTTTTTCATCTTAGGGATCTTAAGGGACTTTGCTGATAGCTTGCTACCCTGAATGACTGTGACGCTTGGCGCATGAAATGAGACCATGAGGGGTTGTTGAACTATTCAACAAACTCAATTACATGTGAATCGAACAACCTTCAAAGTGCCTAGTATCAATCTTCATACTTTTCATGTTTCAATCAGGCCTAATCTAGTAGGACAACAAACCATGTTTTTGGGGTTTTCTCTCAAACTTTCCAAAAGACATCCCAAACTAAATACATATTTATATAACCATTTCCAAGTTACATAAGATATCTCAAAACCAATAGTGACTCCTTTGGACCATGTACCTCAAAAATGACATTTTTTGCTGTCTAAAATAGGCTAATTAGGCCTAGTTTGTGAAGAAACATACCTCTAAACATCCAAAAAACCCCTAGACTTGATGGGGAAACCTCTCCCATGTGTCCAAACTCTCAAAACCACAATTATTTTTAGGAGAAACCCTCACTAACATACCAAACCCCAAAAATCCTCAATCTAGGCCTATTTTTTGAGGGTTTATTGAAACTCCACCTTCCACACACTCTCAGACTTTGTCAACACTTGGAACACTTCAAAAATGGTCTGAATATGCTTTAGGAACCATCTCCCAGTACTTTCCAACCTTCTTTTAACAAACCCTAGCCTAAAACTACCCTTTCTTGCTTGGAAACAAGGCAAAACTTGCCTAGGACAATACCATAGTTTGGTCAAACTCCATCTCCTACTTCCTTAACTTCATGGGCATCTAAAAAACATCCAAACCAAACCATTCCACTGATTTACAGGGTCATACAGCAAGTGGAATGGTCTGAAACATCCCTTTACACACTCAAACCCTTGTTTTGAGGGTTACATAGGCAGTTTCAGAAAAATGAAGATATCTCACTCAAAACTCAATGGTTTCTCCTCAAACCAAGTGCATTTGAAAGTTAAGACATACCACTACCACTTTCAATAGAGTTTAGCACATGGATGGACTGTACATGGTCATGGTACAGCTTGGAACAACATTTTTGCAGAAATAAATTAGAATAAACTAAATTTTTATTCAAATTTTGTAATCCAAAAATCATCTCCCTTCTCTCCTCAGGGTATGTGAGGGATTTAATACATGTTTTAAGAAGTTTCAAATGACCTACAACTTCCAACATTCTCCCTATCTATACACCAATATAGAATTTTTGGAATGACTTATCGACATACATCAAAGCATAAAGGATATAGGAAATTTGTCACATGCTGTAATTGCAACTGCCCTTTGGTGTAGGGGCACCTAGTCTATTTCGTGAACATGATCAAATGATGAATTTTGATGTGTTGATTCATTTTGACATTGTAATGAGGTCATACTAGACCACTCCTAATGTAATAAGGGTCATTCGAGTTCAGGAGGTCATAGGCTACAAAAGTTGTCAAGTTGCAAGAAAAGTTGTCAAGCAACTTTTCTTGCAACCGAATGGCTAATAGTTGTCATAGTTGTTTAAATTAGTTTTTTTGCATCCATTTTGATGTAATAAGGCTTATGAGGGCCATTTGTCATGTCAAAAGGTCAAATATGTAAGTTTTTGAACAAGTTGTATATGTTGTCAAAAAAACTTGTCAATATGGCAAATGTGCAAAATTGCAAAAAATAAGACAGCCTATGTGTTTTTGGTGTATTTGACAATGCAATGATGAAGGTTTTGAAAAATGGTTAAAGAAGGGTCTTGAATAATTATGCTAATGAGTGATTTAGTCTGTATAGCACCGAAGTCAACCTCTCGAGTTCAATTTTTAGTTTAGGGGTCAAGAATAGTAGTTGATGCTTTGTAAAAGTAGGCTAATTGGGCCTCATATACAAATTACCAGTCCATTTTTTAAGGGAATGTTCCAAAAAAAAACATGGTACATTTGAGATATGTTGTAAAACATCCAAATAGGTATCCTAATCTATCCTCGTTTGTGTCAGAGGTCATGGATCAGTAAGTGATGTTCCAAAAATTAGTTTTTTGGAGGGCTACTAGCTTGTAAGGGTAGTTTATGAGGAAGAATAACCTATATGCAAATTTTATGTTCTTGGTGACCATGAATGGTCTTTTTATGTCACATTCATCATTTCAAGTGTGTTTCATGAGTTGGTTTGCAGAGATTGAGGTTTTGAACCAAGTGTTGGGTTTGTAGTCTTGATTGAGTTCATGTCTAGTTGAAAAAGGGTTTGGAGTCTTAGCCCATTGTTGTGAAACGATGCAATTGGGTTACCTACAAAACCCTAGCAACCTTCCCCATTCACTACCTTTGACAGAAAACAAGGATTATGGAGACTTCCTTCACAAACATGCCTCAAGCCTTGTATCCCTATTTTTGGGTCTAACAGAGGTTTTCTTTCACATGGGACAAAATCTTGGCAAGGTAAGAGTAGTTTTGAGTACCAATTATCCACCTTGTCAACATATCAAATATGGGACATGGGTTGTTTTGGATAGGAGGCTCCAAATTCATGACAGTTCAGTTTGAGACTAGGCCTAATAGGCCTCCTTTACAAGGCAACTACTATGCCAATGCAAACCCACCAAACCAAACCACTTGGGAACCCTAGAATACAAGGAAAAGGAACCAATTTCACTAGTTTTGGCCTTTGAAACACTTGTTAAGAAACTATTGTATGGACTGCACCCTCTTTTTGCCTAATACATGGTCATATTAGGCCATTGCATCCTCATACTCTACTATATTTTGGTTTCCTGACCTACGGCTTATTGGGAACAGTGATCCTACCTTATTCCATCCCATTCCACCAATATAGAGTGATTAACTTGGTGGGATGACAAAAAAATACATAGTTTTTAGCCTTAAAACCCTAGTTCAGGGTTTTATGACAGTTTCCAGAAAAATGTGATTTTCTCCCTCCAAATTCAATGAAAATGCCTCAAACAAGATGCAAATGAAAGGTAATTCATTCCCCTTCATAATGCAGGTGGTTTTAGACCATGAAAGTACTGTATAGATGAGTAGTACATCCTGGAACAATCAAATTTTAGGAAAAGTAGAAGAAAACTTAGTTTTATTCAACTTTGCCCTTCAAAACCTTCTTCACCAACCCCTTCTCAGTCTATGTAAATGTTTTTATACATGCTTACAATAGTTCCAATCAATCATAAATGAATTTCAACCTATTTGATCATTGGGTAACCTCCTTATTACATGATTTGTTAAGTTGACAAAGCAACTTCTTACCACTACTTGCATTATTAGACTTTTTGTTTGACAACAACATAAAACATGACTCCAAACACAAATGACATTGGTGATTTGACCTTATTACATGAAAAATGATGACACAAGACCATCAACTTGTCCTATGATGTCCTAGGACCTTGTTATGACATGCTCCTAGCCAAGATTGGCTATGGCTTAGGTGCTCCTGCACCATGAAATATGTTTCCATGGTGTTGAGATGTCCTCCTTACCTACTGCATCACCCTTGTAGACATGTATGTAAAGTGTGGAAACATAGACAAGACACATGAACTGTTTGGCATGATGCCCCAAAGAAATATCACCTCATTGAATGCAATGATTGCAAGATATGAACAAAATGGATTTTTTGATAAGGCATTAGAAACTTTCAAGCAAATGCGATTGGCGGGTGTAAAGAAAAATTCTAAAACCTTACCCAGTATCCTCCTTAGCTATACCAAAATGGACATCCATCAAAAGGATAAAACATATGGGAATTTTGTTAGATGTTGTAGTTGCAACTGCCCTCAAAGACATGTATGCAAAGTGTGGAAGCATAGACAAGGCACGTGAACTATTTTGCATGATGCCTCAAAGAAATGTCACCTCATGGAATACAATGATTGCAAGATATGAACAAAATGGATTTACTAATAAGCCTTTAGAAAGTTCCAAGAAAATACAATTGGCAAGTGTAAAGCCAAATTCCAAAACCTTAGAAATGGTATGCAATTGGTAGGAATTTTATCAAATGTCGTAGTTGTAAGTACCCTGTAATATATGTATGCAACTTTTGTGGAAGCATATATAATGATAATGAACTGTTTGACATGATGCCTCAAAGAAATGTTGTCTCATGGAATGCAATGATTGTAAGATATGCACGAAATGGATTTTTCATAAGGCTTTAAAAACTCTCAAGGAAATGCATAAAAATAAATTTCAACCATTTACACAAATTTTGGCACATCTAAAACTAAATTGCACAACCTTAACCAACTTCCTCCTTGCCTATGCTATAATGGGATCTAGAGAACATGGTGTGGACAACCATCAAAGCATAAATGATATAGGAATTTTGTCACATGTATTGTATTTGCAAAGTTGCCCTTGTAGACATGTATGGAAAGTATGGAAGCATAGACAAGGCACGTGAACTATTTGAAATGATGCCTCAAAGAAATGCACAGTCCCACAGAATTCAATGATTGCAAGATATGCACAAAATGGATTATTTGAAAATAATTTATAAATTCAAGCAAATGCAATTGGCACTTGTAAAACCAAATTCATGTAATAATAATTGATTATCATATTAAATATTTAATATAAACTGTCATATACATAATATCATGAACATAACATCTAGTTTATATAAAAATCCATATAGGCGTGTCCAAACAAAGCCATACAGACAAATATACAAAAATATACATCAGATTAACATACAAAAGTATGTATACAAAGCCATCTAGGCATACAAAAAATTTCCCAAAAACTAGTTTCCTATGGACTTTTAGGAAATATTCGGCAGCCCTTCTTTGACTGTGAAGATGGAGAGCCAGTCAGTGACACATCCTCTCTCTACCATCAAGTAGACCTCTTCAAATAAAGTTCATCTAGCCGCAACTATTAATAGAAATAGACAATATGTGCATTAGTATATAAAATGTATGAAATATATAATATCACATATGTAATTGATCACTTACCACCAACCGATGATCACTCTCCATCATCTTGTCTCTCTCTTCATCCGTAGTTGGATGGACTGGAGTTGTGACCTCTTGTGAGAAGCATCAAGAAGCAAATTAACTAAACATAAATATCATTTATGTACATCAAATGACATGAGATAAAAAATAAATACAAAATTATGATATTTTCATGTTATTGGCTCATACCTCAATCAAAGGATTTGCAGACATCATGGCTGCATCAATGCCTATCTATACTAACTCACGAAGATGAGGGGGAGTCTCCACTGTATACAACATCTGAAAATCAAGTTCAAGATTATTCAAACAAAATAAATACATAACATTATTTTAAAAATGAATAATTAATAGAAATGGTTAAATTTACCTCTGTAAAAGTGGTGGTTTGGCGTCTAAGGGACCAAGGAAATCGTGGAGGTGCTAGTGACTATTGAAATCATCAAATTGTCACAAAACAATATTACCATTGACATATCTACAATAATTATGATTATGTGATAAATTACATACATGTTGACTTGACCTCCTATCATAACCTATCAATGGATGGCTAATGGAGGTAGGATGAAGACTCTAACCCTGGAATTCAATTTCGCAAACAATTACATACATTATTTTTTACTTATATTATAGATAATCATATAAAATTAATTACAAATTTTAAATAAGAATATACTAAATCAAGATGAAACTTGTAACAAATTACCTGAGAGTCAATACCAAATGTATGCTGTAAGAGATTGTCATTGAGAACAAGATCATCCAATATGTCATGCCCCTGTGTCACATCATGCTACCCCTATGTCGCAACATGCTGCCCCTGTGTCGCAAAGTCCTGTCAGGTTCCCACATGTACTGCACAAATGTGGGGACACATGATGCCTACTACTCTCACCCTCATCGCCCTGGGTAAGATCATCTACATGCTGTGATAGAGTTTGGGTGAGAGTAGACAATGAATGTAAAGTCTCGAGCTCAACACTCTCCTTCAAAGCCAAAGGGAGTGACCTACATTCTGGCTTTGCTTGGGGTATAGGCACATGGTCTTCATCTCACTGAGCCCTGGGTCTATCTTGGGCAAAGCCACCACCTCTACCCTGGAACTCACGAATGTCAAAATAAATTAGAATCTTGTTGAGGATGAACTCGCAATAGAGTTTCCTCAAGAAATATTGTGGTACCTCTTCAATGTTGCATGGCCACTCATTGAAGACCATGTACCATCTATCCCAAAAGTTTTAGGATATGTCTTCATTCCTACACCAATGTATAGGAAAATGTTTGCAACTTTCCTCTAATCTTTGGCCAGTTTTGGGATTAATAAATTCTACACATAATTGAGATTTTGTAATTTTTTCCTTCTTGACTTGTTCATATGACAACTTGTCAACATAATATTTCTGACTCCTTTCTCTATAGTCTTGGAATTCGGTGATTTGTTTTGTCACCAAATCCATGTGGGAAATAATCTCCTGTAGTGATTTTGCAAGTGCCCTCCTATGTTCAGTGGTTCCACTTGGATTGTTTAGGGTTTGAATAATAGTTTCAAGATGTTTCTTATTTTCTTCTATTATCCCTAGGTAATGTTCTTGATCATCCCTTACATGAAAAGAAGGAGAAGGTGGATTTTGAGGGTTTGGATAGTTTGGACGGTTTTGGGGGTTGTTTTCACCCTCCTCAATAGGATTTAGGTTTTTTGCTTCTCTAATATTGTAAATACAATATAAAAACAAATCAAACATTCCAAAACTAAAAAAATGTTCTAGAACTAACAAAATCAGACAAACCCTACCTTCTTCCTGTGCTGGAGCCTCCAAATTTGCACGACAATGTCTTTGGAAGATAGGTGGCATTGTGAATTTCTTATTTTCTCACGTGCACTTGACTCAATGGCCTCTTCTTCAACATGATCACGTTTTTACTTTTTTTTTTGGTTGTTGTGAGGAGAGAAGTCACGCAGTGAATGAACAGAAAATGTTTTTTTTTCTTTTATTAAAAGCAAAACACGAGCACCTTATAACACGCACGTGTTTTAGAATGCATGCACATTATAATGTGAGCGCGTTATAGCACACTCGCATTTTGTTTTAATTTTGGAGATGGTGGTGACTTTTTGGTCCCCCATCTCCTTGCATTTACCCTACTCTTTGTTCATTGTTCGAAATTTTAGCAGATTAGAAGTCTCATATTTTGGTTGAGTATTCTAAGAACACATTTGCTTGTGAGATAATGGATGGTAAGATTTAGGACGATAGATGCAAGGTGATGGATGATGTGATTTACTACAAGGATAGGATCTACTTGGTTCCTGAATTGAAGCTGAAGGAGAAAATTCTGAGAGCTACTCATGATGTGATCCACTTGCAGGACATCTAGGTTTCTTCAAAACCTATAGAAAGGTGAGAGAGAGTTTCTTATGGAAGGGTCTCAAGGATGATGTCATGCAACATGTCAGAGAATGTTTGGTTTGTCACTAGAACAAGCTCGAGCATACCTCTCTTGTAGGATTGCTTCAACCATTTTCCATTCTAAAGAAAAGGTGGGAAGGTATTTCAATGGATTTCATCATAGTTCTTCCAAAAGTCCAAGGCAAGGATTGTATATTTGTTGTTGTTGATAGATTAACTAAGTATGCACATTTATTTACAATTCTACCAGAGTATTCAACACTCCAAGTTGTAGAGTTGTTTTTGAGAGAAGTGTTCAAACTACATGGGCTACTCAAGACCATTGTCAATGATAGGTATAGTAGGTTCCTCAGCATATTTTGGCAAGAGTTGTTCTGAATGACAAGGACAAAGTTGGAAACACACACGAACTATCACCCTCAGATAGATGGACAGACTGAGATTGTGAACAAATGGGTTGAGGGATATCTTCACAACTATGTTGTAGGGCAACAACATGCTTGGATCAAGTGGTTGCACTTCGATGAGTTTTGCTACAATACAACCTATCACATGTCAATTGGCATGTCCCCTTTTAGGGCCTTGTATAGCTATGATGCTCCATCACTATTGGATTTGGCCTTGGAAAATTGCAGATTGCCTAGAGCGAAGGATTTGATACAAGACAATCAGGACATCCTTATATGTAGTAGGATTAGAATCAACATAAGATGTATGTAGATAGGCACAGGATCGAGAGGACTTTTGAGGTTGGTGACTTGGTCTTCTTGCATCTTTAGCCATACAGACAGATGACATTGAAGAAGAGTGGTATGGAGAAGTTGAATCCAAGATTCCATGGTCCCTATAAGATTTTGAGTAGAGCTAGTGAAGTGGCATATGAGCATGAACTGCCAGCAGAGAGCAAGATTCACAATGTCTTTCATGTGTCATGCCTCAAGAAGGCATTAAGATAAAGGATTGTTTCTTTGTCCAATCTTCCATCTCGTGATGAAGAGGGCACTTTGGTTTTGGTTTTTGACAACATATTGGAGACAAAGGAACAACATCTGAGGAAGAGGGTGATCAGAGAATATTTGGTGAAATGGAAAGACTTGGCTTTGGAAGATACGACATGGGAAGGAGAATAGAATTTACAACTTCCAAATTTTAATATTGCTTGAGGGAAAGCAATCATGGGAAGGGAGTGTTGTTATATGGAACCTAATCAGACTGGGAAGTTAAATTTTTTCCACTTTTATCAGTACGGTTTCCCCCCATATTATTTAATAGGGGTTTGGGGCCAGCACCCCTTGCAGGGTCTAGGGGCAACACCCCTAGCACGCTCCATGTCGTGATATAGGGCGGGGTTGAGGGGCAGTGCCCCCGAAACCTCAAATGACTTTTATTATTTTATAAAGACATCGGGAGTTATTTTTCTATTAGCCGACATAAAAAAAACCTTATTTTTGTAACCGACATAAGTCTTGATAAAAACAGCTAAAGGTTACGGTTTCTATTGACATTGTATTGTAGTATTTGCAATGGTATTGAGTTGCAAGGATTACTAGTTGTAATTAGTTTGGTTTATTGGATAATAATATTGGACTCTCTATTGGTGGATGCAGCCCAAGTTTGGGTGAACCATGTTAAAAATTATCTCTTGTTGTTATTATTTCTGTGTTTTTTTCATTCCTCTATTTAATCTTTACTTGCATTTAAGTGATATCTTTTGCATGTATTTCCTAACAAGTGGTATTAGAGCAAGTTGTGATTGATTATCATCTACAGGAAGGTTTCATGGTTGAGTGGGAGTCTCACAGTTAAGTGGGAGCAATGGGGGTGATCCCACATAACTAGGTTACAATTGCATTGAGGAAGAAAAATTGGCCATGCACCCAAAAAAAGTTTTGGAGGGGTTCACTCGAACAGGGTGTTCATTCAAACCCAAAAATGGGTTCATTCGAACCCCCCATTCGAATGAACCCATTTTGTGTCAGTCAAATTTTTTTAAATAAAAGAAGGGGTTTGATTGAACCCCCTCAATGTTAAATTTCATTTTTTTAATGTTATTTTATAGGGTTCTAATGAAAGGGGGTTCATTCGAACCCCCTATTTTGCCCTTACTCCTCTCCAACTACAATTTTGTGTAGATTTTTGGGTTTTGAGGCCCAGGTTGAGGATCAAAATAGAATCAACTTGACAACCCCATCTAGAGGATTATATTCCTCGAAACAAGCTTTCTATCAAGTATAAATTTAATATATTTTGGTTTTATTATACATTTTTTTAGTTTAATTAAACATAGGTTTTTCACCGAAAATCAAGCTCTTTGTTCTGCACAGGTGAAAAATAGTATATTACCAATAAAATTATGAAAAATATCTATCCTCTTGGTATTCAAGTCCTTGATCCAACAAAAAGAATTGAATTTTGATACATACAAAAACATGTTATGCTTTACACAGTACACCTATGTCTAAATTGTAATTGGTTTGTCATCAAAAGTTAATGAAAAACAAATTATTCAATAAAACATTATGAAACTAAATGCATCCTCTAGATATCATAGTTAAAAATCTAAATTTGAGAAAAATAGAATTTTATCCTTCATAGAAAAAAATTATGTTTTACACAGTACACATCACTTTTTAAAAATGGTGTTTACTATTAATACTAGTTATTAAAGGAGATGGAAAAAGAAATGCAATTTGATTCCAATTTTTCTTTTTTAAATATATTTAGAATCTACAGACAAAATCTGACAAATCACTAGTTTACACCATCTTCAAATTCCTCACGGTTTAGCAACTATAGGTGTTTGAAAGTGAAGATTTTTTCAAAATGTTCATTTCAATGTCAACTTTGGCCAAAAAGTGTAACCCACTATTGCGTGATCACCTATGGATGAGGGTAAATTGAAGGTAGATAAATTCAATGGGAAGAAATATTAGTTATGGAAGATGTAGATGGAGGATTATCTCTATCATTAGGATTTATGGAGGCCATTGGAAGGAATAGTCAAGAAACTGGCAACAATTACTGATGAGGATTGGAATCTTCTAGATAGAAAGGCACCAGAAACTATTAAGTTGTGCCTAACACCATCTATGGCATTCAATATAACAGAAGTGAATACAACAGATGAACTAATGAAAGCTTTAGCTAAATTGTATGAAAAACCCTCAGCCTCAAATAAGGTATTTCTCATGAAGTGGTTGTTTAATCTGAAAATGATTGAAGGTGCATCTGTGGCAGATCATTTAAATGAGTTTAATACGATTATGAGTCAATTAAATTCTATAAAAGTGAAATTTGATGAAGAGGTGAGGGCTCTCTTGGTTTTATGTTCTTTGCCAGAAAGTTGGAATAGCTTAGTAATGGTTGTAAGTAACTCTATCTTTGGTTCAAATACTTTGAAATATGATGATGTTGTTGGTGTCATCCTTAGTGAGGAAATGCAACGGAAAAGCTCAAGACGGTCCACATAAAGTAGTGTTTTGAATGTAGAAAGTAGGGGCAGATCAAAAGATAAAGGAAAAGGTTCTGGAGGTCATGGGAAGTCACGAGAAAAATCAAAGGGCAAGAGGTTTCAATCTAGATGACAGAAGGATTGCTGGTACTATGGGAAACCAGGCATCTGAAGAAAGATTGCTGGTCTTGAAAGAATAAAGAAGGAGACAAACAAGAAGGAAATAAGGAGGCAAATGTGGTAAGTAATAAATCTAAAGATGATGCTTTGATTCTTTCCCTAGATAATGCTGATGATTCATGGGTTTTAGATTCACGGGCCTCATTTCATGCTACAACCCATAGAATTTATTTTCTTGATTATGTCCAAGGGGATTTTGGGCTGGTTTATTTGGGAGATAACAAAGTTTGTCAGATTGTTGGAAAGGGAAGAATCAAGATTAAGTTGCAGAATGGTAATCATTGGTTACTACAAGAGGTAAGGCATGTTCCAAGACTGAGTAGGAATTTAATTTCAGCAGAGCAACTAGTTGATGAAGGTTGCATAGTTACTTTCAATGATAAAAATTGGAAGGTTTCAAGAGGTGCCTTAATAGTAGAAAAAGGTGTGAAAATAGGCAACTTATATCTTTGTATAGGTCATACTATTCCTTCTACTTTAGTTGTTGTAGAGAAAAACCAAATAGGTTTAGAAACAGTTGCTGCGGGTTCGCAAGAAGAGACTGAAACAGTTGTTGTAGGTTCTGAGACAACACTGTGGCATAATAGACTTGGGCATATGAGTGAAAAAGGTATGAAGGTACTTCATTCTAAGAAAGTTTTACCAGGTTTCAAATGTATTAATATAGATTTATGTGAAAGTTGTGTGTATGGCAAACAAAAGAGAGTTAGTTTTCTCAAGGATAGGAAGCAAAAGAAAGATGAAAATTTGGAGCTTGTGCATATAGATGGATGCAGACCGACTCAGCTATCTTCTCTCGATGGCTCTTGGTATTATGTTACATTCATAGATGATGCAACTAAGAAGGTTTGGATTTATTTCTTTAGGCAGAAATCTGATGTATTTGAAACATTTAAGAAATGGAGAAGCTTGGTTGAGAATGAGATGAGTAAAAGATTAAATGTCTCAGATCTGATAATGGTGGTGAGTATTGTAGCAAATAATTTGAAAATTATTGTTCCTTTAATGGAATTTGTAGGTAGAAAATAGTTCCAAGAACTCCATAGGAGAATGGAGTGGCTGAGCACATGAACATGAAAATAATGGAGCATGCAGGGAGCATGAGATTGCATGCTGGGTTGCCTTTAAACATGTCGGCAGAGGCTGTCAATACTAATGTATATTTAATTAATAGAGATCCTTCAGTTCCTTTAGGCTGTGGTATTCCAGAGGAAGCATGGACATGTAAGAAGGTGAGTTGTTCTTTTCTGAAAACCATTTTGAAAATAAAACCAAGCTGTATGTTAAATCAAAAAGTGTATCTTCGTTGGATATGGCATTAATGAATTTGGTTATAGGTTTTGGGATATTGAAAATCTGAAAATTGTGAGAAGACGGGATGTTGTATTCAATGAGAAGGTGTTGTACAAAGACAAGTTGTAGCAGCATGAGAAGAAAGAAAAGGATTATGTGGTGCTAGATGATACTCTAGATAATGATGTTCCAGTGGTTCCTCATGCTCTGCAATAGCAACAAGAAATACCACAAACTCCAGTGAATGTTAGATAGTCAACAAGGCTAAGTAGACCTCCTGAAAGGTTTTCTCCCTCTTTGTATTCTATTTTGTTAATAGATGCTGGTGAACCAGAAGTGTATGATGAAGCTATGCAGGTGGATACAAAGGTTCAGTGGGAGCTTGCAATGAAAGAAGAAATGGACTTCTTGCTAAAAAATCAGACTTAGGAATTATGTAAGTTGCATGTAGGTAAAAAGGCTTTACCAAACAAATGGGTTTATAGGCTAAAAGAGGAAGATGGAACTAAGAAAAGATTTAAAGCCAGGTTAGTTGTAAAAGGACTTGCATAGAAAAAGGGCATTGATTTTGATGAGATTTTTCTCCAATTGTTAAGATGAGTTTTATTTGTACTGTTTTAAGTATTGTGGCTGCTGAAGATTTGCATTTGGAACAACTAGATGTGAAAACTACCATTCTCCATGGTGATTTAGAGGAGATATATATGGAACAACTACAAGGATTTGAAGTCAAAGGTAAGGAGAAACTGGTGTGCAGATTGAAGAAGAGCTTATATGGATTGAAATAGGCACATCGGCAATGGTACTTAAAATTTGATAGTTTTATAGCTGAGCAGGGCTACAGCCAGTGTAATTATGACCATTGTGTTTATTTTAAGAAGTTGGATAATGACAACTACATTATTTTATGTTTATATGTTAATGACATGCTTGTAGTAGGGTCTAACATGGAACACATAAGAGAGTTAAAACAACAGTTAGCACAATCATTTGCAATGAAGGATTTGGGGGCAGAAAAATAAATCCTTGGCATAAAAATTTATAGAGATAGGAAAAAAAAAATTGACTCTATCTCAGGTTGATTATGTTGAAAAGGTGTTGCAGAGATTCCATATAGAGAATGCAAAAGCTATCATCACACCTTTGCCTAGTCATTTGAAATTGACTAAGGAAATGTGTCCTATGACACAAGAGGAGGAAGAAAAAATGTCCAAGGTACGATATGATTTAGCTGTAGGAAGTTTAATGTACACTATGGTATGCACAAGACCAGATATTGCACATGTTATAGGAGTCGTAAGTAGGTATATGAGTAATCCTAGATTAGAGCATTGGAATGTGGTAAAATAGATTCTTAGATATTTGAGAGGTACATCTAATAAACATTTATATTTTGGGGGCTCTAATATTGATTTAACAAGCTATGTTGACTTAGATTTGGTAGAGGATATTGATACTAGGTGGAGTACTATAGGTTATGTCCTTATTGTAGATGGGACAATAGTGAGTTGGATCTCACAATTGCAAAAGGTGGTTGCTTTATCCACCACGAAGGCAGAGTATGTAGCTGTAACATAGGCAAGCAAGGAGATGATATGGCTGCAATCTTTCATGGAAGAATTAGACAAACAACAAGCTAACAATTATTTGTTTACAAAAAGCCAGAGTGTCATACATCTTGCAAAGAATTCTGCCTTGCATTCAAAGGCCAAACACATACAGTTGAGGTATCACTTCATTCGATCAGTGTTGGATGATAGATAGTTAAGGCTGGAAAAGATACATATAGATGAAAATCTAGTGGATATATTTACAAAGGTAGTGAAAAGGGAGAAGCTAAGCTCCTCTTCAGCTTCAGTTGGTCTTCAAGAATGAAAAAAAAATTAGGTAGTAGGTTCCAAGGTGTTTATTTCCAGTGGGAGCTACAGGGTCAGCGGTGTTATGATCAGTCTCCAAGTGGGAGATGATATGGTGTGGAGTCTGATCAATATCCAAGTGGGAGATTGTTGTTATATGGAGCCTAATCAGACTTGAAGGTTAAATTTTCCCCACTTTTGTAACCGACATAAGTCTTGATAAATATGGCTAAGGGTTAGGGTTTCTATTGACATTGTATTGTAGCATTTGCAATGGTATTGAGTTGCAAGGATAGTTGGTTGTAATTGGTTTGATTTACTAGATAATAATATTGAACTCTTTGTTGGTGGATGTAGCCCGAGTTTGAGTGAACCACGTTAAAAATTGTCTCTCGCTGTTAATATTTCTGTGTTTTTTTCATTCCTCTATTTAATCTTTATTTGCATTTAATTGATATCTTCTTCATGCAATTCCTAATCGGGAGGACTGCCATGTCCCCATTTCTCGAGTGATCACCCAACTGAGAATGGAGTTAGCCTATCCTCATTCTTGTAGGCTAGTTCATCAACTCAAGGGAATATTTTGGTGAAGGTGGCAGGTGAATTAATGCACTTTGTATTAATTTTTAAAAATTAAGACAATTAAATAATAATAATTTATTATTATTATTATTTAATTAGAGCGTCAATGGAGAAAATAAATTTAATATTATTGTTTAATGTGAGCAAAAAAATAAATAATTGGAGCACCCAATTTGGTGTTGAAAATAAAATATTCAAAAAAATAAAATAGGTCTTACCTATTGAGCAGCCACATTAGAGTTTGTACAAAAATAAGAAAATAATCGAAATGAAAGGTGGCACTCATCTTGGAGTTTGAAATAATACAACATTGGCTACTTGTTTGTGGTGCTCATACATTGGAGAATGAAATTCAAATAGAACCTTGCATTGGATCAAGTGCCACCATTGGTGGAATCAACTTGGAGGGAGATTTGAAAATTCAAATCTTTAATTTGAATTAGCATAAGAGAAGGTTTGGTGTCTCAAATTCGACATCGCGATTATCATGAACTTTTGCATGCTTGACATTTTACTTGCCATTCATTATCTAGTGAAATTGGATGAAAACCTAATTGTCATCATTGGGGTAGATTCTTCCAGCATTCGCATTTGCACTTCAATAAATCTTGTGAGCTTCATAGGTTCATCTAACGATATTGGGTTAGAGACCTCCTATGTTGATTGAATATCAAAGTTTCATCATAAAGATAACCATTTTGAGGAGTGCAATAAGTGGTGATTCATAGTGTTGGAGATAGTGTAGTGTAACTTGAAAGTGCCAAATTATAGCCTTGAAGATCTTCATCACTTCTCCATAAGGATCCATCATTTATCTTGATCGAGTAGACTAAGGGCCTTGAGGAATTGTTTGAATTCGCTGAGCTGAAGACATATGCCTTGAGACTATTGACTTTGAGTAGAGGAAGCTAAGTCTAAGGCTGATTGTTGAATTCTATAGAGACGTCATAGTCTTGATTAAGTGCATCATTGTAGATTTCATTCTAGCAGTCTTGGTTGGCATCTAGATTCATCATATACTTACACCGACTCATCTGATACATACAACGATTCATCATATAGGCAGTGAAATCTTGGAGAGTAATCACAATGATAATAAGGAAATAAGCGGTAGTTTTACATCCATCTCATCTGCTATTTGATGCTTTGAAGACTCTCTTTGTGGTTGATCTGATCTAGATTAGGTTCACAGCCTTGCAATTGTTTGTCTAACACAACTGGTATGTTATCATTTGCATCTATAATTCTAATCTTGTAACAACTACGTATGCTTGTACTTGGTGGCCATTTGGTCATATTATGCTAATGTAAATGAACTATCTGAGGGTCTGATCTAAAACAATGAGCTCTGAGTTGTGTCTCATTCATAATTTTCAGTGTAACACGCATTCTATGAAATTGTCATGCGATTGAAGTCTGATCTGAATTAGTATATCACTGTAGTTTTTTTTTTTTTAAATGAAAAATGTGGTGAACCACCATACTATTATATTAAAATTTTTTACAAAGTTAAGGCCATCTCCATAGATGGTGAAAATATAGTCATTGTAGCCCTCAATTGGCCTAAAACCAACATTAAAAGCAAAAGATTTTAAAAGAAACAAACCATCTCCATCTAAGAAATGATACCACCCACCAGAGTAGACAAGAAACATGGAAAACATGAACCTGACTGCCACCAAAAAAACTACCCGCCATAGTAAATAGAGTCACCACCGAGAGCACACAAAACAACAACCAACCAAACAAACCCCACCAAAGCCACCTGCCAAAAATGGAACTAGAAGATGGCCACCGACACTAGAACCACTTCCATTAACTTGCAAAAGGAAACTGCCACCCACAAGCCATTGTGCTACAAACATGAGGAATCATGACCAAGCTCAGGCTGCAGGGCTGGCAGTAGGCATACTCAACTCATCCAACTCTGCAGCTATTCCAGCTTCGATCTCCTCCTCCAGAGCATCCAGGGCATATCTAGGAATACATAGCGCCATGTCAAGGTCATGGAGTTTGAGAAACCTAATGCCCATGAATATGTCCTTGATGCACTGGGCCTTTTTCTTAGGGATGAGGAAGCTATAAGAGCCCAACTCATTATCAATTTCATAGCTACTCAATGACTTGAGGCTAGATTGCAAAAGCCTGTAGATAGCCTACTGAGGGAGTGAGGTGCACAAAGTGTTAAGATTGAAGAGACCTCCTATCAAAGCATCCCCCTGGTCCATGTTGTAGGCCTTCACAACCATCTCCCATCTATCAATCATGTAAATGTTGTTACAAAAAGGACCAGAAGCAAGGGCATGTACGTAATCCCCATCTAGAACCAGGTTGATTATATAAGATAAGAGCTGGGAGATGATATCTAAATAATTCAGTATGCGACCCATGTATCCTTTGATCCATGCATGCACAGTAATGTTTCTCACAGAGAACTGCATAAGAGTGCAGTCCCAGTCTAAAAGTGTCATCAAGTCAGATGACTTGACCCTTCCCCTAATCTCAAGCTCCCAATCAAAGGCTAGAAAGAATAATCTTTGATTCAGCCGTGTATCTGCCATGGTAGCCTATGATAGACCAGTTAATGAAACTTAAACAAAGATTAGGAAACAATATATGCCGCTTACAAAGAGAATGCAGAGAAAGCCTTAAAGACAAGGTGCCATCCACTTGATTGAAGAATAAAAAACAATCTTTGAGGATTCCAAGGCCATCTAGATTACGAAACGGCTGGCACTAGAAGATCATATAGCAAGGAGAGGATCTCTGGGCACATTCACCATTAACCACTAGGTACGGTAGTGGGGACGTGTCAGAATTAGAAGTAAACCAAAAGTAGAAAGGAAGGCCACCATCATTCAAAAGAGCCCACCATTAAAAGCTATAACTATAGAACATGTTGACAGGAGGGAAAACATCTAAAATAAGTAACCCAAAGGCCAATGCCAACCACCCAACCATTGAAAGGACGTAAACTAGCTAATTGGATTAAAGGATGATAATAGGCAATGGGTGAAAGCAACCCCTCTCATGTCAGCTTGAGAAGCTAACTAAATCTCAAGCATCGGAGGACAAATGAATCTGCATGGAAGATGGCAGTGGGAAAAGTGACAAATGAGGATGAAACACCTGTCAGGGGAGGTATTACTTGGATGAGAGCATGGATAGGTCATCATTTAGGAGTTTGGAAAAAGAGCTTGGCTGACTCAAACAACTAGGTAGGAAAGATTTTGCATCTGTATCTTGATCAATAGCTAAGTTGGCAAGACCATCTGCCACCTTATTACTTTCTCTGAGAGTATGGGAAATCAAGAAATTGTCCAACTTGTTGAGTAGGGAGATGGCCTATTGGAGTATATAATTGATTTTCCAGTTGTTCAATCCCTTTATTTTTAAAGCATTAATAATGATCAGAGAATCACGTTCTATCCAAAGGTTTTTGAGGCCCAAACCAACTACCAATTGAAGGCCATGTACCAAGGCCCACATTTTAGCTTCATTATTTGATCCATTAGGAATTTTTGTTGCTTTGGCTGCTAATAGTGAGCCATCCTCCCTCTTGATTATGCATCTAGACCTTGATAGTCCAAAATTCCCTTGACATGCTCCATCAAAATTAAGCTTGAAGAAAGGTGTTGTAGGGGGAGTCAATTTGGCTTGGTCTCTATTAGCAATTGAATTTTGACCTCCATCTCCCCACCATGTAATAATCCTCCCTGCTATGTTGGGGGAGTTGGTGAGGTAGTTAAGGCGGTGAAAATATCTTTTGTGGCTGGTGAGAATTTATGGGTTGTAGAGAGGATGCCAAGGGAGTCAATGCATTTCTTGGAGGTTTTAAAAAAAAACACAAAATATTAGAGATCGTTGGGGGTGTCATGGCAATGAGGAATGGATGATTCATTAAAGATAGAAAAAAATATCTCTATGAGAGGGCATAGGAAGGAAGGTAAAGAAAAAGTCAGTCATCACTAGAAAAAGGACAGGGCTATTTGGCAGAAAACCATGACTTGGGGATTGCTTGAGAAAAAAAATGGGGGACTCACTATTTTGAGGAAAAGAGAATAGGAGAGAAGAGAGGAAAAGGTAGCATGGGAGAAGAGAAAATGGAGGACAGAGTAGAAGCGCATGGGAAAAAGGGAATGCTCAGGCAAGCGGATCAAATTGCAAGATCTGAGGTGAGTTGAGGGGAGTGTGAGTGGTTTTTAGGTATTTGAATCAATTCTTTGTTTCCCCAGCACAAAAACTAAAATATGTTTGCTGCAATTCTTCATTTAACACAGAAAAAATGAAACCCCATTACTATCTTTCAAGCAAAAACTAAAATTTGTCTATTGTGATTTCATTAAGCATAGAGAAATTGAAATCCCATTTCTGCCCTTCAAAACTAGAATGTGTTTGCTTCTATTTCATTTAGCACAGGAGGAAAAAAAAATGAAACCAATTACTGCCTTTTAAACAAAACAAATTATATGTATGCTTTTCCTTCAGTTTATTAAACTTAGAAAAAAACAGAGACCCCATTGCAGCCATTTAAGTATTATGCCAAATTTATTTCAATGCAAGATATTTTTTTTTTTGTCTTTGGATTTATTCTAAAACCTGCAGAATTAATTTTTGATTTATAATTTTATTGAAATAAAAATAGAGGGTTTCAATTGTATAGAGAAAATATTGAAGGTAGCTATATATAGAAAACTAGAACATAATGATAGAAAATGAACAGATCTAAGCCACATGAAACCTTTTGTTATACAATGACTCCTCTGATGAGATTTTCAATTAGAACTCTCCTTAGAAAATCTGAGTGGTCTTTTGTTTTGGTCATTTGGTCATTTTCTGCTTATTGTCAGCCTTGGAGAAAATGTTCTCCTTGAGTTAAAGAATGCCATGGCACTAAAACACCTTAGATTCATCGATCTATGTGTGCATTGAAATTAGGGAAAATTAAGATCTCCATTTTGTTAGTCTTTTTACATTTTCTCTTTTGTTATCCTAAATATGGTAGCCATTATGCAAAACTTTGGCTATGAGAAGACTCGTAATGCCATTTGCCATACTTTTCTTATTATGTCTGTGCATTTCTGTGTGAAGAGTGACCAAATTAGGGTCACTAGAGTTATTACAAAACTGATCTAACTAGCACAGGGTTGTTTTCAATAATACTACACTGTCATTGAAAGCTATTGTCTTGTAGATCACATTTTTCTTATTTACAATTTCAAATTTATAACTCAGTGTTTTTAGTCATTTTGGATTCCTTGTTGGTTACACAAGAGGAATAGGTCTAGGCATTAGAGTGGTCATCTGGAGTGGTTCTATATGGGCTTGGGGCCCATAAGTGGCTACCATGGAAACTAGTAGTAGAGTTATAGTAATAAGTGATAACTAAATTAAAACATTGGGGTAAAAACACTAATAAGATAATTAGACCTCGTGCATGGCCTTGAGCACTTGTAAAGGCTAAGGATGCAACAAGAAGGCCTATCCATCTGCGGGGCATCAAGTCATCCCACTATGGGTGTGGATTCAGGAACGATTGAGTCTCCTCGTCTACATGAGAGGAGTACTTAGTTTTGTGTGGTACCATTCCTTTGAGCATGCATGATGACACTCCATATGATTACACTCTAGTATCTAGCAGCTTAGCAGTCATGAGTAGTACCTGACCTATGACTTGGATGAGTACACATGTGTTATGACTTTTGCTATATGCATTGTTCTCCATGTATGCTCTGTAATTGATGTGAGTGTTGGCCATCTTGTATCCCCTTGTTGTTGTTCTTCTATTTGGGCCTTGTGACTATCTCTGAGCATGGTGGGCTAGTCTCTTAAGAGTCCACATGGTTGGGAGGTGTTGCCACCACCATTGGGAACCAACAAACATGTTTTGGAGCACTAGTGGAGATGTTCTCTCTCTCTCTCTCCATTACTTCATTCAGTTATTGTACCCATTCAGTCCTTGTATCATATTTAGGACTATATTATTTACATGTACCATATTCTAGAATATATCATTGTAATTGTATATGCAATTATGTAATTGTACTCTCTTAAGAGAGAAGTTGTAATCATTGAATTTAATGAGAAGAAATGAGATGTTTCTGATTTGGTTTGCAGATTCCAATCTGGGTATTGGATCCGCTTGTACTATGATGCTTATGGATTCATGTTTATATCAGATATGGGATTAGGAACATTTGCTTTGGTGTTTAAAATGAATGTAGTTGTTTTAATGTTTCCTTTGGAGAGTGAATTAGTCCTCTCTTTCGAGTTGCGCATTTGGCCATACTTGGCCATGAATGTTGTCGATCTATTGAATCGCAACCGAATCTGTGTATGTTGTCCACTTATGTCAAAAAAACAAATTTGTTTCTCTTTTGGCTCTTACCCTTCGAGGGTTACGTAGCGAGATGTTACACACCAACTCCAGATTTGCCAATTTGGGGCCATTTTTTCACTAACTCTGCATCCCATTTAGACCATTTGGATTGCTTGGAGTATGATCTCCTAACATTTAACACCACTAGTTTTGAAATAGCCTCCTCTAGTTTGGAACGAAATAATTTTAGAGAAGCAACTTCCATTTTGAATATATGATGATTCCTCTCCCTCCACAAGTGCCAAGCAATCATCGATGGGCCCACTTCCCAAATACAAGCAAAGAAGGATTCTGAGAAAAGGAGGGGCCAATTCTTAAACATGAGATTTAGGGTTCTCGATAAGGGACTATGTTAGTTTAGCTTCTGCAAGAACCAAAGCCAGCATTCTCTACTGAATGAACAATGCAATAGTAAGTGATCCACCGATTCCTCTTCTCTGGAGAAAAACTCTAGCTTCTGTGAGGTCTACCCTTGCTGAAAGTTTGGGCTCTCCACCCTCGGAATCATTCTAGAAATATACTTTTTCCCCATTGTGAATGACCCAAGACACATTGGGGAGAAGGAAGTCTCTACCTTTAATCATGAAATTCCATATTGCTGACCCCCTAGGTGGATTTTTAATTCTGAAGATTATCTCGCTTGCTAGTGAATCCAAATTTTTTGCTTTCATTAGTCAGGCCCATTTTGAGTTAGGTTTCTTATACATACCCCATGCCAGCTTAGCCCCTAATGCTTGATAATGTATATTCAATTCCAAAATTCCTGCCCCACCTTCATCCTTAGATTTACAAACTTTATCCCAAGCCAAGAGGTGGATTTTTGTCTCCTAAAAGGTGCCTTGCTACAAGAACTATTTACAAATCCTCTCGATCTTTAAATTAATCCATTTTTAAATTTGGAAGATTGACATCATGTAGGTTGGGACTACATCTAATATAGCTTTGATCATTACAATTCTGCCAACAAGAGATAGCCTATGACCTTTCCAAGCTGCCATCTTGGAATTCAAATTTCCTAAAACCTTATTCCAAATATTATTCTTATATCTTCCATTGAAGAGGGGTAGACTGAGATAGCTGCTTGGAAGAGACTGTAGATTGAAATCAAAGATTTTAATAATCTCATCCTTTAATTGTTGATGCACATTGAAGAGATAAACCACTGACAAGTACTAGAATTAATGAGCTGCCCAAAGATAAGGTAGTATTTGTTCACTAGCTTCATGATGACTCTGGCTTCATGCACTAATGCTTGACCAAATAGGATGGTATCATCTGCAAATAAGGCATGTGTATAGGAGTCTTGAATACCTTTCAACCTGATTCCTTTCTAGTCATAATTCCATTTGGATTCCTTAATAGCCCATGTGAGAGCTTCAGACATGATGATGAAGAGGTAAGGGGAGATAGGATCCCCTTGCCTTAGTCCTCTTGATAGTTCAAAAGACTCTAATTCCTTTCCATTAATTAAAACTAAAATCTTGAAGCCTGAGATATAGGAGAAGATCCACTTACAGACATCTTTTGAGAAACCAAGCTTTTTAAGCATGGCTAGGAGGGAACTCCACTCCACCCTATCATAGGCCTTTGACATGTCTAATTTGATAAGTATAGTTGCCTCTTTCTTCTTATTGAGGGAGTGTAGAATTTCATGAGTTAAAATGGTACCCTCTGGAGTTTCTTTTCTAGGAATGAAACCACCTTGCTCCTCTGAGATTAAATCAGGTAGAAAACTAGCTAAACATAGCGCTAAGGCTTTGGAAATGATCTTGTATATGAAGTTGTAGAGGGAAATTGGCCTGAACTCTTCAAAGATTTGAGGAGATTTTGTTTTTGGAATAAGCATAAGACATGTGGTTTTGAGTTCTTTAAGCATGTTCCTAGATTTTCTAGATTCTTCCACTACTAGAAAGATGTCCCTACTAACCATGTCCTAACATTTTTGAAAGAAAAGTCCAGTCCATCCATCCAGGCTCGATGCCTTCTCTCCTAACATTGAAAAAATGGCCGCTTTGACTTCCTCTATAGAGAAATATTTCAACAAATCCAAATTGTGTTGCTCATTAACCAACTTCAGTACAAAGTTAAGGAAGGTGCCATCATTCCCTTCCGGGCTAGTCCTTTGGGAGAGAAGAGATCTATAGAATTCTCTTGCTACAACATTAATTTCTTCTGGGTTCATGACAGACGAACCATCATCTACCTGAATTGATTTAATGGAATTGGAAGCCTTGTGAATTTTATCTAAAAGGTGAAAAATGAAGTGTTCTTGTCCCCTTCTTTGATCCATAATTTCCTTGATCTTTTCCTTCAAAAAAATTCTTCTCTCTTAAGAACCTTCTCTAGTTCAAATCAGAGGTTCTTCTCTAGCTGGTATGAAATTGCATCCATTCCATAATTTCTAATGATGTTTTCTTCAAGGGACGTCAATTCTTGTTGGAGTCTATGTTTTTCTACAAAGATATTTCTAAATTGAGTTCTATTCCAATCCAAAACCTTTTTTCTCATAAATTTTAGCTTCTTCACAAGTTGAAACATGCGTGAGCCTTTTACAAAGGGGGCTTGCTTCAACCAGTCTTATATGTTTTGGATGAAGGAGGGATCCCTGAAACACATGGACTAGAATTTGAACTTTTTCTTACTCGACAAGGAGTCCATCCCGATCCTTAGCCTGACCAGGAAGTGGTCCGATCCAACCAATGGTAGGATCTTAGCTTCATAGATGATGTTGAAATGATAACATTCTGGTGAAAGAAGAAATATATCCAACCTTTTAGCTATTTTACATAAATCTTTTCTTCTTTTAGTCCATGTATATTTCCCATTGTTTGGAATGTAGTCTAGAAGGAAATTCTGATTTATGAACTCTTTAAAGTTCTGTTGAGATCTATGAGGATGTGAAATGCCTCCCTTTCTCTCTGAATCATCTAGAATTGAGTTAAAGTCTCCTCCCAGGAGAATTCTTTTCCTTTTAAGAAAGCTTAACCATGAAGAGAGACTTCCCCAAACCTGCCTCTTCTAAGCCAAATCTATAGGGGCATAGACATTAACAACCCAAAAGTCTAAGCCTGAAATAAAATCTAGGAACTTGCCAATGAGGAAATGGTTTTTTTTCCTTCCAACAGTTGAATATGATGTCGCCAATCCACCTGAAGCACCACATGAAACTACTATGTCAAAGTGCCATCCCATCAAACTTTTAAAGTCTTCTTCATTCATTTTAGATGAAAGCTTAGTCTCTTGGAACAATATGATGTTAGGTTTTTCCTCATCAATTTGAATCTTGATGAGGCATCTCTTGTTAGGGGTGTTGAGGACCCTAACATTCCATGTGACGACTCTCATGGTTTCTGAGGAGAGCTATGCACTCTCCTCTTGATTGTACTATGGGGTAGCTTATGGAAAGGATTATCCTCTTGTCCTAAGGACTTTCTTTCTTTTTTCTGTCTGGCACTTTTTCTAATGGGGGTAGGGATATTCTTATTCAGAGGGCTCCTCATTTCTATTTGGGAAATGCCTAAAGGCATTTTCTCTAATTTGTCATCATCCTCCAAGATTACCTCATTAGTGATTTCCTCGATCACATTATTAGCCACTTTCATAAAAACGTGTTGGAGCAAATCCTTGAGAGTCTCATTATCTTGAATTAGATCATTTGAGTATTTAGGAGAGCCATTCTCATCAAGATCTTGGACATGAATCTTTGTTTCTTCCTGAGGAACACATATCTCTATATTATTCTTTCAGGCTAGTAGGTGCTCCTCCCAGTTAAGCCAATCTTCTGGCTCTCTATGTACAGCTAACCTCTGAGGGTCTAGCTCCTCAATGGAAACCTCTTGGGACTTCAGCCTTCCCTCCATTATCCTAGAAAGAAGTAGAACCTGTTGATTTGAGCTGGCCAAATCTCCATATGCTTCATCTCCTTTGAGCTCAGGTTGAGCCACATCAATAGCATTAACAGGCTCCTCTTGACCTTTTTTGAAGGAAACATGAGTTGAGAGCACCACTTGAATATCCACCAAAGCATCACTTTTTTTAGACGAGTCCCACATGTTATCCTCTTGCTCTCTCAGTGGCTCTACTTCTCCAACTTGGGTGGGGTTTTTTACCAGAAGATCCAAGGGAGGATCATAGGCTAGCGTCTATTCCTCCTATTGAGGGGAGTTGACTTCCTGACATGCCTTCATCTCTTTCTAAATCAGAAAGTCCTTCGGTCTTTCAAGATCCTCTAGTTGCAGACCATCTTCTAATGGAATTTTTTAAAGCCAGATACCTTGAGGAGTCTTCACCTTTACCCTTTTGGGTAGCAGGTCTTTTGCCTCTATAAGAATATGTATCCTTACAGTTGCAGACATGAGATTATTCAGTGGAATATCTACTTCCTAACATATACCCAAAGAATTACCTATTCATCTCAGAGTTTCCATGTCTCTGTATTCAAGTGGAAGGTATGAAAGTTGTATCTAGAAGGGAACTAAGGGGATTTCTTCTCTACACACATGGAAGTTTGTCTTCCATTCTTGACAAAAGACCACTGTTTGTCCAAATTTCCATAGTTTCTTATTAAGAACTTTATCCCTTTCTTCTTTTTTTGAGAAGAAAAAGCAAAAGAAGTCATTGCCCAGCTTATAGGAATCCTCTACCTCTGTCCAATTCTTTTGATACCATTCCTTAAGGTCGTCAACAGAAAAATGAGGGGACAAGACCTTACTTATGAGAGCAGTCTCATGGAGGAAGGAAGCCTTATCAATCATGTTTTGTTCTACCTAGCCCAAATGAACATCAAGGTATTCCTTTCGTCTGGTGACTTCCTTAAATTTAGGGATCCAAACTTTTTTCTATTTTGGCTCATGCCCCACCCTTTTATTTTTATCTAGGCGAGGTTAGAGCACTTTCTTCTCAGTGGTTCACATTCTTGCTTGAGACTTGGAACTAGGTTGAGAGCTCCTCCTATGATAGTGAGTGTCCCTTCAATGAGATCTGGACAGATGTCCATACTGGAATTCAAGAAATGCTTCTTGTTGTGATTTCAATGACTTCCTGTAGACTAAGAAATCTCTCCTTGTATAAGCCTTCTCCAACCTTTCAGGGTTTTGAAAATCCTCCACAAATCTGACCTTTTTCCTCTATCTAGTCTGGTCGAGATTTCCCAACTCATGTGAACCAGCCAAGATCCTCGTAGATTTACCATGAGTTCTATGAGTCAGAAGAGCCGTTCTGTAAGCCATCCTCTCAGTGGTCCGCATTCTTGCTTGAGACTTGGAACTGAATTTGTGACATTTTTTTATCAAAAGTATTTTCAAACTAGTATATCACTATAGTTACAAATCTATGATTGTAATCCAATGTTGAAAGGATGCCATATCTATTTGTCATAGATTGTATCTCATAGTTCATAGATTTTGTGTCTGAGACATTTGAAATTTGAAAAAAGTTAGATCAATTTTATTTTATAATTGAAAAGAACCAAAATATCACATCAAATCATCAAATGGAACATGACAATCGAGTCTGGACTAGAAGAAGGAATCCTTGACCATAAACATGACCCAAGCCTACAAACTTGACATTTGATAGAGCATAGAGCCAACACGAAATATGAGACATTCTTCTCATAGAGAAATTATATTTCCATAACTATAATGGAGCATATTCTAGAATCTTCTTAAAGGTCATTCATTTCTTAGTTATTGAACAAAGTATGCCATTCTATTACATTTACTTTTTCTATAATCGATATTGCAAATTATTAGATTACCAGTCCTTACTATCACTAATTAATCTAGGTTAATCATTCTTATGTGTATGCATGTTATTGGATTAGCCTAGACAAAGCATGAGGAAAGTTTATTTTCCTTTACATTTTTGGTTGACCCATTTTATCCTATAGTACCTAATCTTCTATCTAGGGTTATTCATTGCATTAGGGTTTTTAGATCTATCATTTTCAAAGTTTACATCTGATTTTTATTTTTGGTATACCTTTTACATACTTGTAGCAATATTTTTTTAAGGTTCTAGTGCTTATTCTAATGTACTTTTTATTTATTTCTTGCACTACCTACCCTCATAGTTATTCTACTATTTTTATTTTTTACTTGTGTTTAGATCTTGACTTGCCTATTATCTTGATTTGATCTTGCTTTATTGTTTCCATATTATTGTTTATGCCTAGAAGTAGACACTAATATGGCTACCCATTTTAAGAACAATAATATCATTGATGGCGGTGCACATGTTTCTCAATAAGATATCCATCTTACAGGATAAGTTTTGATATATGAATTACATTAAGCTAAATCCCATTACCAACTAGCAACTATCTTGTATAAAATATTAGTGGGATATCCTCATAGCATGAGAATTTTACAAGATCTTAGATCCTTAATATATTTTTAATTATTTAACCTCCAACCCATCCTTCTCTTCTAATCCAAACCCTACTACCTCAATAGCTACTACATAATAAAAGAAAATATATAGATACAATAAGAATATTAAACAATGGTACTTCAAATCTAATTAAGCATATTATAAAACATATAATATAAATAAAACAACAGAAATGAAAACATAAATATACAAACCATATAAATAGCAAATTTATACAGGAAACCCTTTTAGAAAAAAACTCAACCACCAAAAAGATATTGAGAGGAAAAAAATGTGAACTTCGTAAAGTGCTCCACCACACCAAGAAAATTTTCTGAATTAATAAAGAACAATTTACATCTTACTGGTTTCCTGGGTTGTAAAGGAATTATGTTTGCCCCTGTCGCCACTTCTTTCTTCCCACTTTCTGCTATTTTGGGAGCTTGGTCAAGATGTTGTCCTCACCTAAAATCCCTCTCATTGACCCTTCTTTCTTGTGCCCTAACTCTAGTTTCAGCTTTTCCTACCACCCTTGCATTGTTTCCTCCTCTAGGACCCCTCATTCTTCCTCCCCATCAAGGTGCTTATTGATTACTTTGCCAGTTTCCTTGATCCACTTCCCTTCTCTAATTTCATCCATTTCTCCAGTTTGGGCTTTGGCAATATCTACTCCACCAGTTGCGGTTGCAAAACATTGTGAAAAGTGTTAGATTAATGTCTATATCTCTAAATAAATAATGTCGTAAAATAATCATATAATTATTTTAAAATAAATTATTTGAGGGTACAATAGATTTATTTTCTACAACTTATATCTAAAATTATGTAGTAACATTATAAAAAGGCATAGCTATATTTTTCTATGATACATATTAAGGATATATGAATTTTCATGATATCATCACATTAAAAAAAATTTTAAATTTAGATAATTTTCATTATAGTTTCCACTACTCCATATTCTATTTGTTGACATTTTTCTATTATATTACATGAAAATTTTCCATTATACTATTGAACTAAAAATTATAACACACTTTGAAATCATCTTTCCATGATTCATTTTTAATACAAGATTGTATAATAAGGCTTAAACATTAGTTAAATTAATTAATATTAATGTTTATAATGTGTCTACTCTATTTAATATTTAGAAGGCATATATATATATATATATATATATATATATATATATATATATATATATATATATATATATATATGCAATGTCTTTTGAGGATATTGACTCCTTTCTATACTATTATTCATAGTAATGATGGGGAAAAATAAAAACCTATAATGATATAAATTTGAAGTGTACTTAGAAGCAACATATTAACCTATGTAAGTTTACTGTATTTAATCAATAAAATCAATAATTTGGCTGAGAGGCCATTCTATATGTGCACACATCTTGTAACTACCAAAAAATTAGTAGTCCCACTACTTTCGTCATCCACAAATGTTTGAAAACAATTGGTAGTCCCATTCCACAAATTTAAATTTTGGTAGTCCTTCACTTTTTGGTAGTCTTTCAATTCTTTTTTCTCCAAAATTTAATAAAAATAAAAAACCTGCTACACATAAATTGTCATCCATTAATTTTAGTGGAGCTAATTTTAGTTTATGAGAATATGGATGATGGAAATGGAAGTGGAAGAGTCATGGTAGATGTTACAAGAAGGAGAGATAATGGAATGTTCTTTTCTATATATTTTCATGTTTAGCCTATGGAATAGGAGGTAGATTTGGGAAGGCTTATGTTTGGGAATACGGATTGTGTAGGTTTTGCATGATTAATCTGGCATCAATTCCATAGTGGCTACAACGTAACTTGCTTTGCTTTCCCTCTTGATTACTTTCATTCATTTCTCTGTAACTTGCTTTGTTGTGCCTATACTGTGACCATTGTCAAATCAAGTCACAAGCCTTGTGTGTGTTTTCACGAGATCAATAAATTTAATAAATCTTAGTTTTCTCTTCCATGGCATTAAGTAAATGTTTTAATGCTGCCTTTGCAAAATATGATGGATCTCCTTTGAAAATCTCTTGAAAATCGGTCTCTAGATGCTTTAAAACAATAAAAAATCACCTTCTACCAAGCTAAACCTAGACAAAAATAGATGCTTCTCTTTGAAATATTTCAAAAATCCTCTTTTATATGGCTAGAAGTGATGATTTTTTCCTCTGTATAATCTGAACCTACATAAAAATCTTTCAATTTCTCCTTCTAGATGCTCTTTAGTGCCAAGAATGTGCCTTCTAACTGTATATATATGTTCTAGATCATTAATCGTGGATAAAGTCAAGGTTTAATGTGAAAAATATCTCCACAAAGTGAAGTGCTGCCCTTGCCAACTCCCAATCTACCTTGCAAATGATAAAATCCAAGCACAAATGCCTCTTTATAATGGAGCACTGCCTTCTAGGTCTTCCATTTGATTTTTTAATTTTTAGAATACTTTCTATGATTTTGGAAACATGCAAAAAAAGGAGTGAGGCTAAACTGAAGTTATCCTCTATTTATATGCAAAACGCATAAATAACTGAAGTGTTGCATCTCTCTTTCATGCAAAGTTAGCTTGTGTTAAAAATAGAAGCGTTTTATTTTAGTTTGAGCACCTATTTTATGGTACCCATTCGTTGTATGATTATGGAAGCTATATTAATATTTCCCTTCTTGAATTCAAAAACAAAATCCATTATAATATACTAAATTGTATAATAGTATACCAAAATTTAACACACAATTTCTGCCAAATACACTTGACTCATATATTTTTATGAACATGTTGAGTTTACTACTTTGTTTGTAAACATACAACTCCTAGACCATGTATAGCGTCCTAATTGAACAAATCAATTTTGAAATTTTTATTACTTCCACAATTTACATATCTCATATGCTTAAATCATTCTACATTTTGAACATCTTAATGTATGACTTCATGTGCTACCTTACATCCAGATTGATATCAAAAGTGGCAACACTCAGAAGTGATGACAATTGACATCAAGAAAATCAAGCCAGGTCAAAACAATCTCTCAACAACATGAAAGTCACAAAGACTTGAAGATAATTAAATGCAATAAATTCCTTTCAGTTTCCTCCATTCCTTTACTTCAAGGATAGGCAAGATGATGTCAAGATTGAAGAAATTTATCTATCATATTAGGTTTCCCAATATCATTAATTGGATTTCTCTCCATCCAGACATTTGCATCTAAGTATCCCAACTCAAAAAGCTGATCTAGAACATCATCGTCAGCTAGCTCTAATGCCCAATTAAAAAGTTGCAAGAGCGAGAGAGTGTCAGAGTTGTATGGAGAGACTAAAACTTGTTATAAAAAATTCTTTGTTGATTTTTCAAATGACTTCTAAAATGATAGATATTTTCAGAAAATTATAATTTTACTGTACCTCCCTCACTGATGCCCTATTTTCTAGATTGCAAACTGGACTGATTCCAATGCCTTGCAACCCCAATTGGCAATAGGAAAAGCACAAACCCTAGCCTGCATCAAGATACCAACTACTTAAATATAGTATAAAAATGCTACCTCCCTCACTTGAGGTCAGCATTCACGGTAGCACAAGCTAATTATAACCCAATGGTCATCAAGGAACTAATAGTATACTCATGTAGATCTTTGGCATCACTACTACCTGTTGTAATAAATGTAAGAATGTCATGACAAAAAACTATCCTTGACTTTTAGTGCATTGCCATCTTGACTATGGAACTCAGCAAGGCTCTTGAATGCAAGAGAGTTCAAACCATTTATACAATAGATGCCATTCAAAATTTTCCTGAACAAGCAATAAAATGATTTAAGCCTTAGGAACTGCATTTTGTAATGTTCAGAAGACATATTGACATGATAAAGTACTATCTTTCCTAATATATTATCTGATCATTAACTAACCATCACATAATGAAAATGTCTCTCCTAATGTACAGGACACGATAAACTACTCTCTGTCCTAATCTATTAACTAATCATTAACTAGCATTAACTAGCAATCACGTAATGAAAACACTCCTAATGTATTATCTGATCTGTAACTTATAATCCCATACCAAAAATTTAGTGCAAATGACCATCACAAGCCTCTATTCTCTGATACTTTCTGGTATGCATGCTTCCTCTTGCAACCAACAAATCATGTGTCCTTTCGTACAAGGGAATGAATAATTTTAGTACCTCCAAAGGATCCCCCATACATACAAAAAGCATATATGCCTCTTGTATTCAATTGATCCAAAGTAACTTTTTATGGAAGAAGAAACATTAGTGAGTTATCTTTGAGGCTTCAAATGTTGGAATAGATTACTACAAAACATTTCAATCTAGAAATTAAATCAATCTCACAAGATCTGTACTTTAAAATATAAATTAATTTTTGTTTCTTCTTTCCGTGAGATCATCATTGGTGAGGCTCCAAATGGTGGAATAGAATACTGCTATAGTTCAATCCAAAATGTCAAATCAATCTCACAACATTTGTATTTACAATATGCTGAATTTGTTTCTGGCTTCTTCCTTATGATGAGCTCATTCCCTAGGGAGTATCAGTCTTGGCTGTTAGTAGGCATTTTGGAATAAACTTGGGGTATATTATGAAGATTTAAATGCAGACATACTTTAATGGATTCCACATTCTTTATACTACAAATTTATCTTCTTTGCATGCATGGAAAATGAATTATTGATTAAACACAATTGCAAATATTTGATATGATGTGTTGATAATTTGTTTAGTTTTTAGATTTGATTCAATTTTTTTCTTTTTTATAATTAGGGTTAGAGTTTATAATTTTTAATTTTAGCTTAACTTAGATTTAATTTCTAATTTTACGATATGATTTTTGTAGTGCTTATCGATGGCAAAAAGGACAGAGAAGAGGCCCATTGTGGAGGAAAAAGAGGTCATGACTCAAAAATCTGTAGAAAAATAAATAAAAAAGAATAAGCAGATCGTTAAGATCTACTTGTTTAAAACTCTCAAGCAAGTCCACACAGATATCAATATTTCGAGCAAAGCTATGGTAATTATGGACAAGTTTATCAATGAGATGTTTGAGAAAATTGCAACTGAGGTAGCCAAATTTGCTTGTTACAACAAAAAGAATATCATCAATATACGAGAGATTCAGATAGCTGTCAAGGTTTGTCTTCCTCAAGAGCTTACAAAGCATGTAGTTGCTCACTGTTCCAAGATTGTTGCTGAGTTCATGAAGGCTTGATGTTTTTGTCTCTATTTTTAGTTAGGTTTTAGTTTGTGTGAAGGGTTATTATCCTTAACTTTTATATTTGGCATACTTTACATAAATAATTTATGAAGGAATTTTTGGTTTTAGATTATTCAATCTTAATATTAAAATTTCATATTAATCTTTCAAATTATGTCTTACTTTGTTAAAATAAAACTATAATTTTATATATTTCTATTTCTAAATTAAATTATATGTAGGCTTAACACATGATTGTTTTATTTTTAAAAGAAATTGATACACCAATATTTATTTTAAACTTATAAAAATCTGTATTTTGCTGACAAGCATCATTCATTGTTGCATTCTATTCAAATATATAAAACCAACAATTTACCTTGTATTTTTCATGAAATGTAAAAGGTTATCAAAAAAAAATTTATGATCATTTAAAGCTGAATATAAGTTGTATTTTAAATAAGAATGTGTTGTTTTTAAAAATAAAATTCATGGTTACCAAAAAGTATTGAGATCATTTAGGTTGCATATAAGTTATATTTTAATTAATAATATGATGTTGTTCAAACAACAAATGATAATTTTTTGTGCAACTACTAGGAATTCCATGATAAATTTTTGGTCAAATATTTAAAAAATTAGTTTAAGGATATGCTTCTATTAGACACGCTGATGTGGTGAGTTGTGTGATGAGTCACACCTCCAAACCTTAGGTGTAGATAGATAAGAGTCAATTTTAATTTCTTTTTGATCTCAAAAGTTTGAACTCAATTTTACCTTTGATGAGCTACATTTCTATTTCAACATAAGTTCATGTCTTCAAGTTTGAGGATAATAGTTTCTTTTAAATTAAGTGGGTGATTAAAGAAAACTATCTAATGTTATACTTGCTCATGAGATATGCACTATCTTCAACTTCAACATAATGGCAATTCATCTTGTGCTTAGATTGATATTGTAAGCATAAGGGAATAAAACTAATTGCATGAATCATGAGGAACATAATTTATAGAAGCCTACATTTAACTATATATTTCATCATTAAACAATTTCAAACAATACAAGGTTACATACCACTACTTTATAGAAGCCTACATATAACTATATATTTCATAATTACAACATGCATAATTGCAAATAAGTTTAAGACCTACTCCATTCATGCTTCATATATTCCCACTAACAAATGAAGATAATAAAAAGTTTAGTTGCATCTGTCTATAACTCATTTTCTTCCGACTACTGCTATAAAAATTGGATTAATTTTTATGAAATTTTCTAGATAAAAGCCACATGAATGACAATATAAAAAATAATACAATTTCCACAAATAAGTAATGTCTAAAGTTCAAACACACTTCAAACAAATAAAGCTCAAAGACACTTCAAATAAACAATCAATGGTTATCAAAATTTAAACACACACTAAAAGTAAATGTCAAAGCACAAACACACACTTTACACAAACAATAAATGCAAACAAAGTGAATTCAATTTTAAACATAGGACATGAAACACATATAAGTCAATGCTAAAGTTCAAACCCATGCTTCACACAAACAATAAATATATCAAATTAGAGCGAAAAAGTGAATTCAATTTTAAAAATACAAAGTGAAACAAATATAACTCAATTCTAAAGTTCAAACTCGTAATTCCATAAACAATAAGTATATCAAACTAAAGTGAATGCCAAAGTTGCACTCCACACAAACAATAAATATATTCCAAAGTGAAACACCCTAAATAAATGTGTTTAAAATATAACTTCCTAATAGTATAACACTAATTATGACAATGATACTATATTTCATTGTGGTTGAATGGGAGGTCATAGTTCTCTAATGGTTTCTTTATGATTTATTTCTTTTAATGGTCCATTCACAATTTAGTTCATGTTGTTATTCATTTAATATCATTCCATTATTTTTATTTGCCAAAAAATAATTGAATTTCTTATAGTATTTATAGCCTTGTCCACCAACTACTAAATTTAATAAATTTCCCATAAAAATATAAATATAAACTATTTAGTGATAGGCCTATAAATATGTGTGCCTATCAACCATTTGATAACACCTTTGGTGCTTTTACTAGTATACTAAAATTGCCATAGATATATATTGATCCATCACTCCGCATCTTTTAGATAGATGTATTTAAGATATCTATGCTAGTTTAATTGACCTAAATTTATTTAATACAAAATATTAAAACCCTTACAAGTGTAAAAACTAGCTAGCCAACTAATGTAGTGATTATAACCTAGGATTCATCACCCACACTTTGTTTTCAAAGAGTGCCATATAGGAATTTTATTTAATACATCTATGCTAGTTTAGTAAACCTAGATTTAATAAATACAAAATATTAAAACCCTTACATGTGTAAAAACATGCTAGCTACTAACTGATGCCATGATTATAACTTCAGGTTCATCACACATGCTATGTTTTCAAAGTTTGCCCCTTAGGAATGTGGCACTTAGAAGTTAAATGTTTCCAATGCTTATAATTTATTAGACCAATAATATTTTTTCTACAACTCAATTTATCACCATATTTTAGATTGGATGTATTTAAGATATCTATGCTAGTTTAATTAACTAAAATTTATTTAATACAAAATATTAAAACCCTTAGTGTAAACACTAGCTAGCGAACTAATGTGATGATTATAACCTCTGATTCATCACCCACACTACCATTTCAAAGATTGCCCCATAAGAATGTGGCTCATAGAAGTTAAATGTTCCCAATACTTATAATTTATTGGGCCAATATAATTTCGTTCTACAAGCCTCTTCTCAGCATCATCACCCACGTTCTACAAGTCTCTTCTTAGCATCATCAACCACACTATGTTTTCAAAGACTGTCTCATAAGAACATGGCTAGTAGAAGTTAAATGTTCCCAATACTTATAACTTATTGGGACAATAACATTTTGTTCTACAAGTCTCTTCTTAGCATTAGCTCTCCTATAATACTATGTCAATCATATAATGTCATATGTTGTTTCTACTTTTTCCTATAAGGATGGTGACTTTTTGGATCTAGTAGATTAGAATTGTGAGAAAGCCTACTTAATAGGAGGAATAAAATTGTTTCCCATAAAGAGTTGGTGCATTCGATTTAATGTTTATGTGTGGGACTAATTTTTATAATAAATAATTGGTGTGTTCAACTCTAAAATAGGTAGAGTTGATGTATTGGAATTAATGTTTACGTGTGGGACCGAGTAAATAAAAATTTATCACAAGAATGGTTACTTGAAGAGTTATATAAACACTACTATTCTATATGGTCTTAAATCTAACAATCTCCTCTCCAATCAATAACTTCTTTCAATACAGTGAAAAGGGATCCAACAAGTTGTAAAGGTCTCCAATGGCAGAGATATTAGATTTGGCTAACCCAAACAAATTGATGGGTTCAATTAGTATCAGGTGAAAAGATTCATCATAAGTCTTAGTTGATTCATGTCATTTCCTTGTACCTCTTTTTGTTTTGATTCTCTATTGTTATATAAAACAAACAGATGATTATTTGCAAATTTAAGATATTATTATAATAGTCTATTCAAAACAATGCTTAGCTAATTCATTATTAATTGGTGATTTTTCTTTTTATAGCTAAGATAATCAGGATAACAATAATAAGGTAGGTATATGATCATCCTCTTTTCTATATTTTGATGTGTCTATTATATCTTTTGGTCTGGCCACCATATTTTTAATAGACTTTCTGCTTTGTTTTCTAAATGTAATAAAAGTGTGAGATCTATCATTCTCTAAACAACTATGATTTTGTATTACATAAGAGTATTGTTTCTTAATCCTGTATATTAGGTTACTATTGAGAGACACAGCTAGTAAATTAAAAAAATAATTGGATATACGTGATATTTGTGTAGTTGAAAATGGAGGAGTGGAGAATGTGAATAGGCCTCCTCATTATTAGATAAGGAAGATACCAGACATGCCCAAATCTAGTAGGGACCATCTGATAATGACAAGAAAACAAAAGACAAAATGTGTTGACAATGTTGAAAATTAAGGTTTATATTTTGAAATAAAGTCACCTAGGTAACTTTCTATTAACAATTAAAATATTTAATTAGTTTTATGTTAGTTATTGAGTCCAATTAATTCTCGATAAAGATGTTATGAAAATTATATAAAAATACAATGCTTTATGAACATTTGTATAGTACTTTATAATCCTTAAAAATATTTTAATATTATTATTTTTCAGTATTAGTGGTACTACTATGATTTTGATCTATAAGCTTCTTCTTTTCTATTTTTTAACAGACAATAACTTGTTGATGATTGTTTTTACACATTCATAACAAAAGTTAAAATTCACAAAAATGAAACTAAACTATCTTGAAAGATATGAAGAAATCACCTAAGAGTTCTTAATCCCAAGTTGCTGTATGGTCAAGTCTTGACCTTGTGGACCATTCAGTAGGTTGATGTGAAGCTGTAATATTCAAGGGGCCATACTTGATTTAAAATAATCTGTGACATACTGGACTCAAATTATGCAAATTGTTACAAATATAGACAAATTATTTATTCCTTTGCATAAACTTACTATTGTATCACAAAGCCTTGTATGATTTATAGTGAAACAAGCTTTGCCTTTCAAATTGATATGAAAATTGTAAGATATTAACACAATTCTTCATGCTTCTTTCAAATGTAAGACAATTTCCTTAAGATTTCTACATTTAAGCTAATTATTTCAAATGTTTGGGGAAAAGTTAGAGAAAATCAGGTTGAAAATCATTTCACTACAAGATCTAAATGTTCTGTTACTCACATCTTTAAGAGATACAACAAATTAATCAAATCAACATACTAAATCTTCAAATGTAGAGTCCTCAGTATTTTCATGAACACACATCAAATATTGCAAGCTTTCAAAGGATAATGCTCCAAATAGCAATAAGAGTTAGAAAACACTCTAATAGATGCAGAATTCCAAGTTTCCTTGTATTTAAAGCACATAGTCATATAGAATTTACAATGTATGAATGACCTTTTGTTTCATTAATCAAATTGCTAGAAAACTTATAGACGTTTTTACAAACATGGTAAGGAAACCAAACATTCTGCGCATTCCTTAGTGTAGACATAGGCAACCTCCTCTTCTAAACTAAAATAAATACTTCTCTATTGAAATGTTCAAACCAATTACAAGTAAAAGCTACAACTCAAAAATCCCTGTGTGAATAATATACAAGTAGTAGAGCCTCTTATATAGAATTTGAAGTTTTATACTGCTACGGCTACAAAACTTAATCTACAGTCAGTATTCATACTTTCTTGATCAAGGGTGTACATTCATTCCTAACCGTTTCTCAAAATATCTTTGTGGTATCTATTACTACCTCAAAGGATACCATTGGAATCTTTTCAAAGTAGGATTCCCCCTTTGACCTCTTCTATTTTGTTGACCTTGGCCACGGATACCCTTTAATTGACTCTTTCATTAGTATTATTTGCCTTTTTTAATACTTTCCTACTCCTTCAGATATATCTTGAAATTATTTGCTACACCTTCTATGAAGGTGTGATTTCCCCCTGGACTCCTTGTCCATATATATTCTTGCATTATGACTCCTTTCAATTTCTTCTCTTCTTTACTTGAACCTTCAACCTTCTTCTTATATTTCTTTATCTTAGCACTCACCTCCATTATTGAATCAATCATTTGTTTACTTATATACGCATCTAGATTCTCTAGACATGGTGCGAAGATGGCCTTGAATTCTTTTAATGCCTTTTGGAGTTTGTATGCTGGTATGTCCATACATTCATGATCTATGAGCTTTTCAACTACCCTCTTATGCAACCTGATCATGGTATCTACTTTCTCCTCTAAACCATGAATGACTGTGATGCATCTTCTGAGACTATCTGTTGTGCCTTGCACACACACCCCATTTTGTCAAATGGAGACCCCCTCTTTTGCTTTGGATTGAAGTCTCAACCTTTGTCACTTATGATATTGAGAAGCTAGATTTGTACTTAGAGTGCATGATTTGCTTCAAGTTTTAGTATTTTGCATGTTTGGAGTCATTTGATGTTTTTCATGATTGATTTGGAAGTGTCTTGAGTGGTCTTGTGCTTAAAAAATAGGCATTTGTTGCCTTCTACATTGGAATTGGGTGTTACTACATTTTGCTCAAAAATCCTGTCACTGGATATTACCCTTGAAATTGCTTCTGCAGGATGTTTCATGTTGAAATTACTAGTTTCTAGGTCTTAGAGTTGCAAAATAATGTCAAATTCCATTAGATTTCACTAAGGGGTTCATGTACTTTCATCCCGTTGCATGGTCCCGAAGCCCTGATTTGGCTAAGTCTAAAATCTTGAAAATCCTAAAAAATGGCTAAGCCTAAAATCTGGTGGAACCAAAAAATTCTAGAATCTACATATGAAATCCTATGGATCTGAAACCTATCTCAAACATCCTGAAAGTATATTTAAAATTATTTTTAAATATACTCACCCTGGCCAATTCAAAATCTAGTGCTAAAAATGACCCCAACTGTAAAAAGTGCTAAAAATAGCCTCTATCGACCTTAGCGCTAAAAATAGTCTCTATCTACCTTCGTTCTTAAAACAACCTCTATCGACCTTTGTGCTAAAAACCCACTTCACAGAGTTGCGCTAAAATGGCCTTCCACTGACCTAAGTCGCGTAGGTCAGTTGGTGCTAAAACCTGCGCTAGTCAGTTGCATTGAAAATCTCCATCGACTAAGCCTTTTATGTTTTGCGCTAAAAATTGACCTTACCGACTTGCTTTACAATCCACCCCAACTGACCTTATGAGATGTTGTTAGTCGGTTTGAGCCCAAACTCACGCAAGTCGATGGCACCCAAAAGTAGCGCAAAAGCATTTTACACTAAAAATGAACCTCTCCATCCTGTGCTAGAATTGCATTGCACCGACTTTTACTCAATAGACCCCAAAATCTGAGCTTAGGTCGGTTGGACCCCAAATCAGTGCCAAAATTATTTTGCACTAGAATTGCACCTCATGGACCTATGCTAAATTTTACCTCCACCGACTTTTAGTCCGTAACACCCAAAACCCACGCTTTTTGGTATTTTGGCCCAAAATTTGAGTTTTTCAAGGTGCAAATGGGATTTTCTTGATGGATTTGAATTGGACAACTAGTTATCACATCATGATGAACATTTTATCAAGTTTGTGTGGATTTTTGGCATGTTTTATGATAATTAATGCCATTGCACCTGAAAAGTCCGTGACCCACAAAAATCTTGTTTTTTGCATAAAATGCTAGAAAAACATGAAATAAAAGTTGCCAAATGGATCCTAATGACCACAAAACTTCCCTGATTCATCATATTGGCCAAATGGGTACTTGAAAATGGTAGAAAATGCAGAAAATCATGCAAAAATCACTGGATTTATGAAGTTGTCTATAAGGAAGTGACATTGACAATGAGTTGTTTTTGACTGATCCATGACTATGAATGGACATGTTTTGATACAAATTGATGAAAAATGACTTGTTAAGATGAAATTGATGCTTTACATTATGAATTGTAGGTCTTGAAGAGCATAGGAGCTTGTTGGAGCCATCTTGGAAGAATGTACACGTAGATATGCAGTGCTAACCCAGAAATGCAAAAACTTCATTTTATCAACCAAATTGCTATTGCACCTGCAAGAGGATGTTAGTATGATGTCTAGGATGATGGAACTAAGTCCTCAAAGCTTGAAGACATTGAAGATCATGCCTACATCACTATTGTTCCTACAGATCCAGTCGATTGTCCTAGTGATCCAGTCAGGGGCTCATAACTCCTTGCTAATTTATCAAAATTTAAACTTCTTGGACTCGTTGGAAAGATAAACTGATTATCTAGTTTAAGCTACCTAGCTACTAGGGCATAATGCCAAGCATCCCATAAGTTTTGAGCCCCATTCCGCTCTGAAGGCCTCCGAAAATATAATTTACTACGATGCAGAAAATACCAAAAATTATAGTTTTGATATTTTCCCAAAAATACCACTCAAATGACCATGGACTGGATCACCAAGACATGCCTACAACTGTTCTAGTAGTCTAGTCATCGAGAATCAATCCAGTAATCATCTAGTTGGATATATCTTCACCAATAATGTGCCACATACTCCTCTTGGTCCATTCAGCACTTGGAATCCCGTGAATCCACATCAACTCAAGTTTTCAAGCATCATGTGACTCTATTTTGGCTTTATTAGGCATTGAAATTTGACTTTTCATCATGTATAACCAAATGGGTATCCATTTTGTCTAAATTTAATGTATTTGCAAGTTGTATTTTGTCTTTTTCCTACAAGACAAAGGTAAATCCGAAAATGTAACAAATGGATGTATCTCATTAAATGCCATGTAGTCTGGACCATTGGTGTTGAGTTAATTTCCACCATCCATTGAAAAACTCGGTATGGTGCCTTGCCTATAAAAGGGCCATCCTTTTCTCTCATTTGTAAGAGAGATTTTGCTACTGAATTGTTGAAATTCTATCATTTGAAGTAATACAAAGCAAGTTTATGTAGTAATTCTAAGAATTTGTGTATTGTGTTCCTTTTTTGGTTTTCATGGTTCGCTTCTTGCTCTCCCATAGTTAGTTAGTTGTGCTTTATAATGTTTATGGTTTGTTGAAAGTATTTGATGAATGCTCTAGTCCATACTTTTGGTTATTTATTGATGGTAGATAGTTGTGTAAAGTTAGTCTGGACTTATCAGTTGTGCTTAGTTCAATTGCATTTCATGAGTTAAATTATGCCAGTCCTTGGGTATTTAATGAATGAATGTAGTATTAAAATCTCTAGATTTCCATTGAAGATAGCACCATTTTTTGCAATGCTATAACACCCATTTTAGTTTGGTAACTCAGAAAGCTGGTTAAGTTTCAAAGCATTTGTCTACTTAAAGTAACCCATACGTTGTGAATGTCACTTAGGATTTCTATAAACCCTATACCTTTTTGCATTTTCTTCGAAAACTATCATTAGATTAGGAATTTCAGTAGCATTTTACATTATTTATCAGGTGAAATCTTGAAGGGTTTATGTGTATTTTCTATTCCAACTTGAAAATCTATAGATTGCATGTAAGACCCCTTTGCTAGAATAGCTAGACATTCCACTGAAGTTGTTCCAAGCAAGCTAAGACCTAGCTGTATTATCATTGGAGTATTCTTACCTAGGGTAGGATACTTTTCAAGAGAGGTGTGAAACCAGCAATCACACCTGTGTTGTTGCGTATGAAAACACCCATCAACAGAATTGGCACTAGAAGGAGGGCTTGGACCAAGATTTTATGTAGGCTTTCAATTTTGATGGTTCATTGCACATGCTAAAATGAAGTGAATGTATAGGAAATTCTGATCCAATGGACACACAGAAGGGTTTCAGTCATGAGACTCCTTCGTTCTTCAAAGCACTGTCACAGCAGTCATATCATGAAGAGAACTTCAAAGTGAACATCCCACTTTTCAAAGAAGTATTGGATAATCAGATCAGGGTGAAGTATCCTCCTCTGACATTGTTTGATTTCAATTCACCTCAAGTCTGCACTATACATCCTGGAGAAGTACATGACAAGATTTATTGTTTGACTTTCCTCCAAAGATTGGATCTACATTTGAAGGGTTTACTTTCTATTTTTGAATTTTATAAGCCTGAAGCAGGATATGGATATGACATACATATACATAGCAAGACCTTGCAAGGAGATGCAAATCTTCCATTCATAAATGATCACGGTTAACAGGGCAATCTACACATTGGAGAAATTGAAGTCCCTCGAGTTGTTCATCAAAATACATGTCGAGATGATGAGAGTAGGCAATGCATGTGGTCTACAGGTCACCCAAATAATGAATATGAGGTCCCTACCTAGATAAAGCTTGGTTTTAAACCACTAGATCCAGACTATTCAATCACAGAATATGCTATCCCAACATGGTAAAAATCTAATTTTCAGTCACAGGGCAGTGAACAGAGAAATGCACAAGATCAAATTTCTGCTACAAAGAATGTGGACAAGGTAGATGATAAATCATACTTGATGAATAGTCATGTTGAAGATGTAGATCAGCAATCAAATGTTTCACAGACATCAGATCCTAAGACTAAATTTTCTGCCACAGAGGTACAAAATAGCAGTCCTTTGTAGGTGGATGATAATTCTAAGTTGGAACAATAGTTAGATCAAATTAGATGTGTGCAAGAACATGTGAAAATTAGTCCTCCAGATGAAGGATAGTCATGGATAGCAATGCAGAAAATCACTTTAGTTGACATATCTAAGCTACAATTAAATTATTTAGAGAAAAGTGATCAAGTTCTTGACTGTATTAGCCTAGTAAATCATCATGATTAGCCATATTAGGTTGATATAATTGTTGCAAAAGGGTCTCTAGCTGAGTTAGATGAACAAAATAAGGATAGTACACCACTTCAAAGCAACATTAACATCAAGAATCTACCTATAGAGGAAAAAGGAGACCGTGTTGTTGCTGCAGACAATGAATTTTTAATTTCATATCAGCCAACAACTAAAATACAAGGATTGATGATCATTACAGAGCGAGTTGCTTTGGAGCATATGACTAATTTTGGTGAAATGGATTCAAGTATACTATATGTTCATTAGACTGATTCTATTCATACTTGCATAATGGAAGAGCCCCACATGGTTGGTGTTGGCCTACTAATGACAACTAAAAGTAGAAATATGCAATCTAAGAATAAAAATCAAACTATCCTATAAAGTGATGGCTTGGAAGCATTTTCATGTCAATCACTTGATCACATCATTGAATTGGTGTCAACAATGAGCAAGGATATGTTATTGCATGGAAATTCACCACACATGTTAGACTTTCCTTCGATTGATTCATGTAGATTTCATCCAGATGATCCACATTCTGAAGGAGGTTGTCTAGACTTCCTGTTTTCTTGGGAGATTGTTGTAGCATTTAGTGATCTAGAGGTACCTGATGCACAAGACATGATCCACCATGAGCTGATTCCGCTTGAAGACGAGACGGTATTTGGTGCAATGAAAGAAGGTGTTGAACTCACATCTCTGATCATCAGTACTCCAAATCAGATTGTATTTTCCCTTTCTCCACTCAGTTCCAATTATTAATTTGATTATGGTGATTTAGGTAAGACAACTTGCATTTGGATTGATCATGGCCCTAGTGAATTGCCCCAATTGCTGATCTTATGTGACTGGCACCTTGAACATGATCCTAGCTTGCCCATACCCTATTATTTAGAGTACAAAGATAAATTTGTCAAACTTAGGACATTGACCTGCACTTTGTTACTCCTACATGTCCTGAGAAATAAGTCATGGGGTAGTGTAAATACCTGCTATCCTAGAGCTTTTGTACATAGTCTTGCTTGTTTCTAGTTAGGTTCTAGTTAGTTTCTTGTTGTTTAGTTTAGTTTTTACTTTCTGCTTTTCCTTAGTTGTTAGTTATTATTTCTATTTTATGTTTGCTTTGGTTAGAGTAGATTGCTTTGCTTTTCACTTTTGTGCTTGCTTTGCTTGGGTTCTCCATTTCTCAAATGTGGTGGCAATTGTGCAGACCTACAAGTGCTTCTTTATTGGGTAAGTAATTTGGAATATTTCTTTGAGAAGCCAAGGTTTCCGCTTAGGTCTTCCTGTGGGTTCCACTATTATATCAAGGAGTATGATGCTTGTTCATAGAAAATGAGTCATTAGTTGGTGCACCTGAAATATTTTCTAACCATATATCTCTCACACTTTAAATAATCTCGAAGTAGCTGAGTAAGTCTGGGTGATCTCGTGTTAAGTGAAAAGCTTATGTTTCCATTTTTACCACTAACACCAGTTTTGTAGATATAGATGAGAGTGACATGCGGTATTAAGTACTGCTAGCCTATTGGGTGAAAATAAAAGGTGTTTTTCAACACCAGACCCATTACAGTGCATCAGAGAAGAGATTATCAGTTGAAAATTCTCATTTTTTTTGAAAAAGAGTATTGTCTAGAAATTATTATCATCAATTATCATTGCATCAGAAATACTACTAGAAGAACCATTATTTTCTTGCCTCAAGGCTCATCATATCTCAATAGTCGAGCATTCTCTTGGTGGTAGAATGATCCCAACTTCATAGCTTATCGCAAAGGATCTTGGATGAACTTAGTTACTAAAGGATGGGAATGATTGCAATTGCACACACTTAGGTTTTCAGGATGTGGATGGTTGCACTAGTTAGTGGTCTTTAATTCTTTGATAGGATATCATGCTTTCTCATTTAATATGTGGGAAACACCGAGATTCTAGGTTCAAAACTGACGTTTATCTTTGAAATGCTCTAGAGTATTTCCCAGTAGAGTCACCATTTGTTGTGCCTTGCACACACACTTCATTTTGCCAAATGGAGACCACCTCTTTTTCTTTCGCTTGAAGTCTCAACCTTTGTCACTTATGATGATGAGAAGGTGGATTTGTGCTTAGAGTGCATGATTTGCTTCAAATTTTAGCATTTTTCATGTTTGGAGTCATTTGATGTTTTTCATGATTGATTTGGAAGTGTCTTGAGTGGTCTTGTGCTTAAAAAATAGTCATTTGTTGCCTTCTACATTAGAATTGGGTGTTACTGCATTTTGCTCAAAAATCCTATGTCACTGGATATTACCCTTGAAATTGCTTCTGCAGGATGTTTCATGTTGAAATTCCTAGTTTCCAGGTCTTAGAGTTGCAAAATCATGTCAAATTCCATTAGATTTCACTAAGGGGTTCATGTACTTTCATCCCATCACATGGTCCTGAAGCCCTAATTTGGCTAAGTCTGAAACCCTAAAAATCTTGAAAAATGGCTAAGTCTGAAATCTGGTGGAACCACAAAATTCTAGAATCTGCATATGAAATCTTATGAATCTGGAACCTATCTCAAACATCCTGAAAGTATCTTTAAAAATATTTAAAGTATATCTAAACTTATACTTAAATATATTTTTAAATATACTTTCACCCTGTCCAATTCAAAATCTGGTGCTAAAAATGACCCCAACTGCAAAAAGTGCTAAAAATAGCCTCTACCAACCTTAGTGCTAAAAATAGCCTCTACTGACCTTAGCACTAAAAACAACCTCTATCAACCATTGCGCTAAAAACCCACTTCGCAGACTTGCGCTGAAATGGCCTTCTATCGACTTAAGTCGCACAGGTCAGTCGGTGCTAAAACTTGTGCTAGTCAGTTGCATTGAAAATCCTGACCGACTAAGCCTTTTATGTTTTGCGCTAAAAATTGACCTTACCGACTTGCGCTACAATCCACCCCAACCGACCTTATGAGATGCTATTAGTCAGTCCAAGCCCAAACTCGCACAAGTCAGTGGCACCCAAAAGTAGCGCAAAAGCATTTTGCGCTAAAAATAAACCTCTCTGACCTGCGCTAGAATTGCATTGCACAGACTTTTAGTTGGTAGACCCCAAAATTTGCGCTTAGGTCAATTGGACCAAAAATCAGTGCCAAAATCATTTTACGCTAGAATTGCACCTCACAGACCTGTGCTAAATTTGACCTCCACCGACTTTTAGTCCATGACACCCAAAACTTGCGCTTTTTGGTATTTTGGCCCAAAATTTTGATTTTTTCATAGTGCAAATGGGATTTTCTTGATGGATTTGAATTGCACAACTAGTTGTCACATCATGATGAACATTTTATCCAAGTTTGTGTGGATTTTTGGCATGTTTTACGATAATTAATGCCACTGCACATGAAAAGTTTGTGACCCCCAAAAATCCTACTTTTTGCAAAAAATGCTAGAAAAACATGAAATAAAAGTTCTCAAATTGATCCTAATGACCACAAAAACTTTCCTAATCATCATATTGGCCAAATGAATACTTGAAAATGGTATACAATGTAGAAAATCATGCAAAAATCACTGGATTTATGAAGTTGTCTATAAGGAAGCGACATTGACAATGAGTTATTTTTTACTGATCCATGACTGCAAATGGACATATTTTGATCCAAATTGATAAAAAATGACTTATTAAGATGAAATTGATGCTTTGCATTATGAATTGTAGGTCTTAGAGAGCATAGAAGCTTGTTGGAGCCATCTTGGAAGGATGTACACACAGATATGCAGTGCTGACCCAGAAATGTAGAAACTTCATTTTATCAACCAAATTGCTGTTGCACCTACAAGAGGATGTTAGTATGATGTCTGAGATGATAGAAATAAGTCCCTAGAGCTTGAAGACACTAAAGATCATGCCTACATCACTGTTGTTCCTGCAGATCTAGTCCAGTTTCTTAGTGATTTAGTCCGGGGCTCATAACTCCTTGCTATTTTATCAGAATTTAAACTTCTTGGACTCATTGGAAAGATAAATTAATTATCTAGTTTGAGATACTTGGATGCTAGGGCTTAATGACAAGCAACCAAGAAGTTTCGAGCCCCAATTCCACTCCGAAGGCCTCCGAAAATGCAATTTACTATGACGTAGAAAATACCAAAAATTATATTTTTGATATTTTTCCAAAAATACAACTCAAATTACCATGGACTAGATCACCAAGACATGTATATAGCTATTCTAGCAGTCCAGTCATCAAGAATCAGTCCAGCAATCATCCAGTTGGATATATCTTCACTAATAATGTGCCACATACTCCTCTTAGTCCATTCAGCACTTGGAATCCCGTGAATCCACATCAGCTCAAGTTTTCAAGCATTACGTGACTCTATTTTGGCTTTATTAGGCATTGAAAATTGACTTTTCATCATGTATAACCAAATGCGTATCCATTTTGTCCAGATTCAATGTATTTGCAAGTTGTATTTTGTCTTTTTCCTACAAGACAAAGGTAAATTTGAAAATGTAACAAACTGATGTATCTCATTAAATGCCATGTAATATGGACCATTGGTGTTGGGTTAATCTCCACCATCCATTGAAAAACTCAGTATGGTGCCTTGCCTATAAAAGGGGCATCCTTTTCTTTCATTTGTAAGAGATTTTGATACCGAATTGTTGACATTCTGCCATTTGAAGTAATACAAAGCAAGTTTCTGCAGTAATTCTAAGAATTTTTGTATTGTATTCCTTATTTGGTTTTCATGGTTCACTTCTTTCTCTCCCATAGTTAGTTAGTTGTGCTTTATAATGTTTATGGTTTGTTGAAAGTATTTGATGAATACCTTAGTCCATACTTTTGGTTATTTGTTGATGGTAGATAGCTGTGTAAAGTTAGTCTAGACTTATCAGTTGTGCTTAGTTCAATTGCATTTCATGAGTCAAATTGCGCCAGTCTTTGGGTATTTAATGAACGAATGTAATCTAAAAAATCTCTAGATTTCCATTGAAGATAGCACCATTTTATGCAGTGTTGTAACACCCATTTTTGTTTGGTAACTCAGAAAGATGGTTAAGTTTCAGAGCATTTGTCTACTTAAAGTAACCCATACATTGTGAATGTCACTTAGGATTTCTCTAAACCCTATACCTTGTTGAATTTTCTTCGAAAACCATCGTTAGATTAGGAATTTCAGAAGCATTTTACATTGTTTATCAGCTGAAATCTTGAAGGGTTTATGTGTATTTGCTATTCCAACTTGAAAATCTATAGATTGCATGTAAGACCCCTTTGCTGGTACATCTAGACATTCCACTGAAGTTCTTCTAAGCAAGCTAAGACCTAGTTGTATTATCCTTGGAGTAGTCTTACCTAGGGTAGGATACTTTTCAAGAGAGATGTGAAACAAGCAATCACACCTACGTTGTTGCGTGCTAAAACAACCATCAACACTATCATCTTCAAACCTTAACTCCAACCTAGCCTGTGGCACTTGATTTGCCATTTGAGGAGTAATGACTCCTTCATCTATTAATTTATCTGCTCTTTCTTCAATTTCCTCCAATTACCCCAATTCAAACTTGCATTCTTCTTTTCTAAACTAACAATTATATATAAGCACAATGCATTTACTCTTTTCTATTGTAGCCAATTCCCATCCTATCACTACTTGTTTGATCACCTCTTCCCCTTCTTGCATGAATGCTCTAAACCATTCTTAAAATATATTGGCCTCAAGCCTCTTATTTTCCATATCCTTCACTTCATCTTTTGACAATACTGCTATATCACTGGATAACTCTAGCATTGTAGCATTGGGATCAAATATCCCCCTAATGAATTATTGTAACTAGACAATGTGTGGACTTTCAAATATTCATGTTTATCTTCATCTTTTCTTAGCATTTATGCAGTAGCCTGGTGCATATCTTCCCACTCACTTATATGCTGCTCCCTTGTTGTGTGTCCTACATCAAAATTAAGTATCTTGTAGTCATCTACTGTTATTTCTCCTTTGGATTCCTCCTTTTGTGGTATGGCTAAATTTAGTGTTCTAGATCCATCTGGACCCCTTTGTATTGCTGACATGGTTCTGGCCTTCCTCTTTTCTTTTCTTGTTGTTGCATCACCCAATAAACTTTTGATGTCTATGGGTACTAACTGTACCTCCACCTTTTCTCTCCTTATTTTTGCACCCAACCAAGCTGGACCCTCTTTTGTGCTTTCAGTAGCTTTCTCTTCATTGATTACCTCCTCTTGAGGATTTTCTACTTCTCCTTGTTCTTGTTGCTGCTGTTGTTGTTCTTGTTGCTATGGAGGAGACTGCTATTGAGGGGCTAGTTCCTGTACTATTAGATCATTTTACTATTTAGATTTACCCTCATTATCTTTTTCTTCAATTTTTGTATCTCCTCCACCCTCATCTTCTTCCTCTGGACCTTCTTTTTCTAATGACTCATTTTCTTGATCTCCCGCTTTATTTTCTTGTTCCATATTTACCATGCCCTTATCCTTTGTTTTCTTTTCAAGTTCAAAATTATCTTCATCAATATGCTCTGTGTTCTCTTTGCTTTTAGGTTTATCTATTGTTTCCTCTATTGTTTCAACTTTCTTTTGTACCTTTTCAGGCATGTCAGTTTGCTCTGCATGTGATGGTGAACCTACTATCTTATTAGATTCTTTTGTCTCTTTTTCTTCTTCATCTTTGCTTTCTACATTATTTTCTTCTTCGCTGTGTTCCCCATACATGTTCAGAATATTCAACACATCTACACCAGAAGTACTAGCTCATGTTTCTTCCTTAGTTTGAGTAAGTATTTCTTTCACTGCTTCCTCAAGTGTATCTTCTTTTTTAGATTCTTCTATTTGATGTGCTACATCTTGCACATCCCTTATCATTTCTGGAGGTACCAATGTACCAAACGGATCCACTGCCCCCAATCCTTCTTGTACATTTTCTTGCTCAGACACTGGACCTTGTTCAACTTCTATATAAGCTTGAGTATCTTGTTCCTCTTCCTCACTTGAATATTCACTAGATTCCTCTTCCTCCATGCCAGTTTCTCTTCCCGTCCTTGAATCCACTTCCTTGACTTCACTTCCACTCATCTTCAATGTTGACAGTCTCAGTAACTTGTTTGGCTTCGTGTATTTTTGACCCATGCAGCTTTTCTTTACCCAATTCAGTTCTAACCTTAGCATATGTTTGTCTTTTCTCTGCTGAGGTAGATGCACTAGGTATGTTACTTAATTTAGCACCTACCTGTTGTGCCCCTATAACTTCACTTTATTTTGAAGTTTCTCCTTTGGATATCCCCACTGGTATTTCCTTCATAACCCTCTGTCCTATTGACTCCTTAGCAGCTTGTGCCTGCTCTATACTTGTATCATGACTCAATGACTTTGCTTCTACAAATGTGCCCGATGATACCATTATTTTCAACCCTAGTGCATAATGATCCATCAATGTAGCATTTTTGTCTTTCTCCATAATCTTTGCTTCTACAATCTTCCTTTTCTTTTCATAGAAGCATTTGAGATCATCGTGATGCTCCCTCACTCTCTTTTTTCCTTTCTTTGGATATGTAGGTTCAATTCCCTTAGCCTTAAGCTTCTCAATTTTGTCCTTCAACCATGTCTTGGAGAACAAAATGATAGGTTTGGACAATGTGTCCAAAGATGTATTCCATGGTTGCGACCAATCAAGCTCACCAATAGGAGCAAGCCTGGCACTTTCATTACTGTGGTGCAATAATTTGTCATCATCTTTAACTTCTAGGGGAACATAAATGTCTCCCATGGACCTCATTTGCTCTACTATCAGTCTTTTGTGATATCTCTTTCGCACTTCTCTATCATTCTTATAGTTTGACCAAAAATCCTTAATGTGTATTTGATGTTTAAATTTAGAATCAATAGTATTTTGGATCCTGTGAAAAGGATCAAACCTCCTTGCTAACTCAAATTCCTTAAATCCATAATACCTTAACTCCCTCTCTGAGTATCTATCCACTTCTTCACTGGAACAGGAATATCTACCAATTTCCCAAGGGAGCTTAAGATTCCCCCTATTATACCTCTTTTTATACATTTTGAAGGCATTCAAGTTCTTCCTGGAGAACTCTAAAACAATCAACTTGTTAGAAGGATACCTAGGCAGCATGAAAGGTTTTCCTTCAAAGCCCCTAGTTCTGATATAAGTGAAGTTCTGGAATTGAATGTACCATGAACTATGTAAACCAATTGTATCCTCTGCATCTGCAGACAACCTCTTATCTTGCTCTTCTCTTAAAACTTTAACCATGTATGTATAAAATACATGGTTTACTAAAGCATACTTTCTTGATGCATTATCCTCCTATAAATCAGGAAAATGGTCATATACAAGCTTTTAGTCTGGGCCATTCCATAGGGTTCCAATTTTGTCCATCCCATATATATATGGCTGAACCATTGTTGCACATGAATATAATACATATGAGGACAAATAGAAAGGCATGATCTTTTGTTTCTTAACATTGCCTATTTCCATATGGTTGTACTAATAGCCTTAGCCCAGTGAATTTGTCCCTGTTCCTTCTTTGGCTCCCTCATGAATTGTATAATAGTGAACATCCAAGGCTCACACTTAGTGGCATCCCTCAATCCTACCAATCTACTTAACATTGTAATCATCAAATGTATCTCTTCTTTGAAGTCTATTCTTTGCAGGATCTTATGTACTCTTGCCATGGCCTTGGGTTTACTCTCCACATTATACCAACTATAGAAGATCTTGCTTCTACAATCCCTTTCATTATCATTGAAACCCTCATTGTACTGGTTAATATCAATATCTATCATTTTTTCATGTATCTCTAGACCAAATGTTCTTGCAATCCCCTCTGTAGATAAGTCTGCAACGACCCTATCCTGGTGTATTCTTCTTCTGGTAACTGGGTCATATAAGTGTATGCAATCTAGACATAGGTCCTTAGCTTCTATAGCTAAGGGGAAACCTATAGTTCTATATAATCTACTTTCCCATATACACCTCATGTCAGGTGTTGCATCGGTTGTTGTGATCTTCTGCAAAACATCATCCATGTCATAATTCCCTATGTTGCTGTCTGTCCCTACTCCACTTGTGCTAAGCAATGAAGGGTATCCTCTATATATTGGCAACTCTTCCTTCTCAGTTTCTTTACGAAGCTCTTTTCTTTTTAATCTTTTCACCACCCCCCATATCCACCTTTTTCTGCTTTGGGGCCATCCTATAAAAAATGCATTTTTTAACTTGTCATTTTACTCTCTTACCTAGGGTTTTACTATGAATTTTCTATTTTTTACATTTACCCTAATCCCCAATTTGTCTTTTCCAGTTTTGACTTTCGTATTATTTAACCGAAACTAGCTAATTAACTATCAAACACAGTAATTTAATGCTTGATTACATTTTAAAATGAAATTACTGATAATCACTTTCCATTTTTAATTAACTAAACTGTAACAATGTTTAAGATAAATACTTGTATTTTTGATAGCTCAACCTTACAACCGTTGACCAACTTTATCATTTTCTACTTTGTTTCCACTTTTGACATTCTGTCTCACGATGAATTTTCGTTCAATTTCTGCAACAGTTCCTCTTTCTGCAATTTTAATTTTAACAATGCAAATCTAAAAGAAAAACAACCTTTTATTTACCTTAACCCCTTAAATTTTACCATTTTCAGTGTTAGTTTAGCATTAATTGCAGCAATCAATGCACCTACAGCCTCGGCCTTCTACTTCAATGTTTTATTTTTAAACCTTCTATCTATTATTCTATTTTTTTGCATACATCGCGCTTTCTTGTATGTCATCCTTGTATATTATTTCTTGTATGTCAATTTGTATCTTTTCAATATACAAGCCTACATCCAACAGGTTATAAACAATGTTACACTTTTTCTTTATATCCACCCTTGTATCTTTTGTTTGTATAAGGTAACATATGTAAAATGAATACAAACGTTTATTCAATTGTGACCCATACAAACCCTCTTTACCTTTTAGCTCTTTGACGATGTCTTTCATTTCTTTGTATATTGGGTTGTATGTCGTTAACATAAAATCGCCCAAACATACAAAGCCTTACCTTTATTTAACTTCCTTTTGAAATCCATGTTGTATTACGGTTCCTGGCATCTTTACTTGTATATCAGCTTGTATATGCTCTTGTATATCCTCTGTCTATGCAATATACGACCGTAAGATGCAACCTATGGGACCCACTTTAGCTCCCCACTTGTATCTTGACGAAACAACAACACTTGTATCTACCCTTAGATAGAAGCCTCCATACATGCAAACTCTTATACAATCATCTCGAACTTTTCATCTTTTCTTAACCATATTATATAACCTTTTCAGATCCATACATGTATATAAAGTGAATGCATATTTTCAAAAAACATTAAGGTACGATGCATCACCTACATCCGATTTAATTATCTTTTGAAATTTGCATTGTATGTATGCCAAAGATGTAAACCCAAAACATACACCATACATACAACGAAACATAAAACCAAACTCTATATTCTCTTTGGGTCCACGTCATGTATATCGCATTGTATATTTCTTTGTATCTTTCCTTTCAACAAACATACAATGCATACTTAGCCATTTATCCCCTCCACTTCTGAAACTTATCGGGTCCAACTTTTGCACAAAGAATAAAACACTAAACACATGCATACATAGTACCACAAGAAATAAACTTGACCACTCCATGTGACTAATACAATGACTCCACATACCAACAACCTTGTACATGCAACATACAAACCTTTCTATAATGCATTTTATCAAAAACACGCATATCTTGCAGAATACTGGGAATTTTAAAATGGTTCAAAAAGTAACCCTTATTCATTTTTGACAAAGAATTCACCTCTATTGCCCTCTGGCACTTAATGCTAAATTTTGTCAATTTTCAACACGGTTTGTAACCTTTACCTCTTTTCCCTTTACCACCAAGCAAGACCACACACAAGCAAAAGGCCATAGCCACAACAAGGATCCTCATTTTGCTAAGAGGTAAAATGGGGTGTGTTGTGAGCATCACAACAACTAGCGACCAAACAAAACAATTAAATTTAAAACCATCAAAGAAAACTAAATGAAATAAATTCATAACTTCCAACTTTCTTTTCTACAGATCATTATTTAACTTGAGACTTAATGTATTCAATAAGGTGCATGAATCTTCCAATTGAGTTTAAGTGGGTGCATGTGATTAATAATCCTCATCTTGAAAATAAGTTGAATAAACCAGTGATTGATATTAAACTACATAGTTGATGTCATTCCCCCATAGCCAACCGAATAGAGCCTTGCTGCCAGTAGGTGTCTATAGCCCTGACAAGGTTATCGTTACAATTCTCCTAAGTAGAGCCCCATTGCTAGCAAGCGTCTATAGCCCTGGTAGAGTTACTTAAATTGCTTAATCTAGATTTTCAGTAAAATCCATTTTATTTGTTTATTTATTATTATTTCTTTTTATTTTGTGTAAGATAGAGACTTTATAAGATATTATCATTGTAACTTCATGATGCAAGGTGTGATCACTTGCTAAAATTAAGCTGAGAATTGTAATGGTAGCAAGGGTGACCTCTAATTTTTCACTTAACACCTACACTGGTATGTTCAATAGACCCAAGGATTTTAGGTGTCATTGTGAGAAACTTCCCTTGAATACTCAACCCACAGTTATTGAATATAAAACTTCACAAGCCAAACCAGTTTCTACATTCATGAAAGTCACAAAAAGTTATGCATAAGTTTCAAATAATTAGCCTAAATGTTCTAAATTTTCTATTGTTTTCAGTGGTTGTTAATCTACTCCTGTATACTTCAAAACAAAACAAACATCCCTACCAAGGAAACACAACACACAAACCAACAAAACAACAAAACAAAACAAAACAATACACAACAAAAACAAAATGACCATACATTGTTTACAATATAATACATAATAGGACAACCACCATCACCTCAATCCTGGATGTAATGTTTCAAATGTTGGCTATTAATAGGTAATGGTACATCTTCTCCAGTCAAGGTTTTAAGCCTGAACGTATTATCTCCTATTATCTCTGTGACCTATAGTGGACCTAACCACAATTTGTCAAATTTCCCATGATTTCCTTTCTTTTCATGTGCTTTATCCCAGCACAACACTAAGTCTGATATTCTAAATGTTTTGACTCTTGCTCTTTTGTCAAACCATCTTTTGACCACTGCTTGATGTTTAGCAAATTTTTCAATAGCTTGATCTCTCTTTTCGTCCAATCATAACATTTGGACTAACCTGGCTTCTCTATGATTGTCAAATCCTAAATACTCATTAGTAAACTTCCAAATAGGTATTCTTAAATTCACTGGAAGTATGGGATCAGTCCCGTAAACTAGGTGATAAGGATCATTGCCTAAGGCTGACTTAACCTTAATCCTATCTACCCACAATGCATATTTTAACAATGTATTCCACTTTCTGGGATTTTTTACAATTAGTTTCTTGATTATATCCAATAAAATCTTGTTTGTGGACTCAGCTAAACCATTCCCCTAAGGATAATAATTTTAAGAAAATTTTAAAACTATCCCATATTCAAATGCCCATTTAGAAAATTTCAAAGAAGAAAATGTAGGGCCATTATCACATACCAGCGAATATGGAGCTCCAAACCTTGTTATGATATTTTCTTCAAGAAATTGGATAACTACCTTAGTAGTAGAAAACTTGCAACATGTGTCTTCAGTCCACCTTGTATAGTAGTCTGTCACTATCAATACAAACTTATATCCTGCAGATGATGGAGGATTTATAACTCCAATGAAATCCAAGCCCCACTGTGCAAATGGCCTAGACTCAATGACTGGCTGTAATGGATTAGCCTGATTCCTTCCCTTGTTTGTTGTAGTTTGACAGGGATGACAACTTCAAATATGACTCTCTGTATCTTTAAACATTATTGGCCAATAGTATCCCACTCTTAATATCTTATACGTAGTAGCCAAATGAGAACCATGAGCAGTTCCATACTTATCATGCAACTCTGACAATACCTTATCTGCTTCAATTTTGTTTAAACATCTTAAATATATACCTTCATGGTTCTTCTTGAATAGAAGACCTCCTTGTACCATGTACCTTTGTGCTTTAATCTTTAAATCTCTTCTCTAAGATGACTTCATCTTACTTGGATATTTACTCGATATCAGAAATGTATTCAAATCATCATACCAACCTGATGTATCATTAGAGTTTAATACATACTACTACTTTACCAAATTTGGATCTATGTTTGCTATGGTCTATACTAATGCTTGTCCTTGAACTAGCTTCATTGGAATGATATCCATATCAAACTCTTGCAATATTGTAATCCATTTGGCCCTTTTCTCTACAGGCTCATTCTGCATTAGCAGCATTTTTACTGCTGCATCTGGTACTATGGCCTTGACTTGACTTCATAAGATGTAATGTCTAAAATTTTTCACTTCATTTACTAATGCAAATGCTTATATTTTTGTTTCTAAATACTTTAGCTGTGCATCTTTCAAAGGTGCACTCATAAAAGCTATGGGCTTTTCTTCATTATCTTCTCCCTTTTGTGTCAAGGCAACTGCAACTGAATGTGTAGATGCAAAAGAATATATGTAAAATGGCTTGGTATAATTTAGACTTGCTAACACAGGAGCATTAGAAATGGCCTCCTTAATATCTTCGAATGCAGCCTTGGCTACTGGTGTCCATTCTATCTTTGTATCTTTCTTGACCATTGCATTTAATGGTTGCATAATCTCTTCAAACCCTGTAATAAACTTCCTGACAAAGTTAATCTTACCAAAAAAATATTTTAATTCCTTCTTACTGTTAGGTAATTGCAATTTTCTTATTCCTTTTACTCTATCGAGATCAATGGATATCCCATTTTTAGAAATGACATGTCCTAACAATTTTCCCTCAGTTACACCAAATGATTATTTCTTTTGATTAAGAGAAATCCCATACCTTTCATACCTTTTAAGCACTCTTCTCAAATCTTCTGCATGAGTTAACAAATCTTTAGAGTACACAGTTAAATCATCCATATAAATAACAATGCATTTACCTGATAATCCATGAAATGCAATGTCCATAGCTCACTGAAAGATGGCACCTGCATTGATCAAACCAAATGACATTCTCCTATATGCATAATTAGCCCACTTACAAGTGAATGTAGTCTTCAACCTATCCTCCTTATCAACTACGACCTGATTATATCTTGAAAATCCATCTAAAAAATACATCATCTTAGCTTCATTTACTGCTTGCAGTACTTCATCTATTAGAGGCAAGGGATAATTATCTTTTTCAGAGGCTTTGTTCAAATTTCTAAAGTCAACACATAATCCAATGTCTCCACTTTTCTTTCTCATAGGTACTAAGTTAGCTACCCAGGTTGAATGTCTTACTGGGAAGATTATTCTAGCTGACAATATTTTTTTCACTTCCTCAAAAATTAAAGGCTCCAAAATAGCATTCATAGGCCTCTATTTCTGCCTAAATGGTTTAACTTCTAGTTTTAAGGGTTTTACATGAGTTATGATGGACATATCATATGTCTTCAAATTGTCATATGTCCATGCTATTACGTGTTTGTATTCTTTCAAAACATCCACAATTTCTTTTCTTAAGTCTTCGAAACAAACCTTTCCAATTAGTACATTCTGTGGACTTTGCTCTATTCCCAGGTTATAGGGATCACATTTACCCCCTTCAGTTTTGGGCAAACCTTTTTGTCTAACTACCACATCAAAGTCAAAAATCTATTCCAACTCAATTACCCCCTTAGGTAAGAAATTGCTTTTCAAGTTTATTATGTCTTCTTCATCCCAAGACACATGATGTCTTTCCTATTCATCAATGAATTGAGCTTCAAACACTTCATTACATGTGAGCAAATCTACAATTTGCTGATCCTCTTCAAATACCTAAAAATGAGTAACATTATCTGGTATGCTCGGGACATTCACTAATTCAACAAAAAATCATTTTAGACCTAACAATGTTAAAGTCTCTAAAGTGCTAGCAGCAACTGCTAACACATCTAGTCTATGATTCAATTCCCTAGGGATATGTTCTATGTTAAAGGCATCAAATTAATCTATTAAATCCCACACTATATGCCTATAACAAACCATCTTCTTATAATTGCATGCATAGAATTTTCTCACTTGTCTGACCACTAACTCAGAGTCTAAAAATACTCTAATCATTTTCACCTTTTCCTTGATAGCCACAACAAGTCCATAAATTAAATCTTCATATTCCGCTACATTGTTAGTATAAGGAAATTGTAACCTATATACTGCTAAAAATGACTTACCATTACGATCTATAAGTTCAATACCAACACCTGCACCTTGTTTAGACTTAGGCCCATCACATTTCAGTGTCCCCATGCCTTCCTTATTTCTTTGACCTTTTATTTTGGCATGTCTCACCCTTTCTGTTAGTTGTGCTATAATATCTTGTTTCTTCATAAGTGATTCATTTTGAACTTACTGCATATTTATATTCTCAACTTGTAAATTAGAATGACAAACACTTTTGTCTTTTGTTTCTTTCTAAATTTGGAATTGATACATCTATGTTGTCATGAAGGTATAACTCTAGTTTCTTAGGATTAACCTTTCCTTCTTGCAGTTCCATCCCCTTTGTGCACTTTATGTATTGATATTCTATAATGTCTCTGTACATTCCACAATTCTCTTTAGAATGAGGCTTACTATGGACTTTGCACATGCTTTTGTACAACTTGCACTGAACTAGAATTTGTTTTTCAATGCACCTTTCTATTTCCTGCCTTATGATCTGACCAAAACTATTTACTGCATTGTCTTCCTCATCAGAAGAATTGCAATCAGACTCAATGAACACTATTGTTTCTTTACTGACAAGTTTTTCTTTAAAATTCAACATCAAGATTTCTTCAATTTGCACTCCTTTATTAGTGACTCTATAAACACCTGGTTCAACAGAATCATATAATATCTCGTTAGTCCTGTTCTATTCTGTAATCATGTGTTTCATTTTGGGTTCAACTTCTATCCTGATCTGATTTGGAACACCTCTCCAAGGTAACCGCGTGTGAAAAATCAGTGGCCATATATCCGTTTAATGTTTTGGACCAGTCCCTACTTAACAACATCCCATAATTCACATGTATATCCACTACCTGAATGTCAATAAACTAACTCACCCTAGGATCAGAGGCTAACTGCATTTGACTATGCATTAATTCTCCTATCACATTGACCTCAGTTTTGTCTAATTGTGTAACAACCTTGGCAAATTTAGTAGGGGTCAGCCCTAAAGTTTTGCATATCCCTAAAGGTATTACATTGGCTGATGCACCAGAATCTACCATGCAATTATGTATGTTCTTTCCCAACATCCTAATGGTTAACAAGAAAGGAGGGGCTTCCCTCTTATCTGCATACATGACCATGTTAGTATTGGAAGGCTGTTCAGTTTTGCTACTTTTGTCTTTGGATTGTGGATCTTTACTAGGAACATTCATATCAGCAGAAACTTCGCCTGCTACAGATGTATCCAAGGATTTTATGAAAGCATTTTTGACCCTTGGACTTTCCAACAATTCACATAAAGGTATACTGGCCTTGATTTTTTTATCTTTTTAGACAAGTAACTCATTAACCTCATTGTTTCCACTGTCTCTATTTTCCCTATTTGAACTTTTGATATTACTGTACCACCATTCAAATGATGGTTAGCCTTCAGTATAGTAGGGTTATTACTGGCATACTAATCTAGAGGAGTGTTGAAATTGTTGGGAGGAGTGGAAGTAGTGAAAGGACCTCCAGGCCTAGTATTACTTCTCAAATTGTACGTATGATTTTTGTTGGACTGTTTAAAATCCTATACTTCCTCTATTTCGTATAACACTTCATTTTTAGTTTCAAAGGGGAATTGAAACACATCCATTACTAAGGCTGATTTAGGATATAAGTTCTCACAAAAGTAAGGTTCATCCTCTAACAACTGATCCTCTTCCTCCCTAGTTGCAAAGGTGAAAGTTTCTAAGACTACAACAGTCTCAAATCCTGAGGACACTATTTCATTACCTTTGGGAATGAGAAATTCAGATGTGGGAGCTTGTACATCCACATTGAAAATGCTAGCCGCCAGATGAAACTGAGGGCAATCTAATTCAGCATGTGCACTTGTATTATGAATCTTGCACTAGTTGTTTAATGCTACATTGGCCATTTGAATTTTGGATGTTTGTTTTGTTTCCTAATTATCTAAACTCTCAAATGGAGAAGCTAGAGTGCCATTATTTGGCCCTATGCTCCATGTCCTAGGTAGCTTTGGTTGATTCTAATTTCTATTGTTATTACCCTAGGTCTTGTTATCTACAACATGTCCTCTATTTTGCATTATCTATCCCTAATTATGATTTTGACTCTAATTATAATTCTGGTTTTGATTTTAACCCTGACCTTGGTTATAATTTTGGTTATGGTTCTGACTATATCCTTGATTATTTCTCCCATAGAAATTTTCATTTCTTAGTTGTGTCATTTCAGTGGTCAATGTTCTCAAGTGTGCAGTAATTTCTTTGATCTCTTCCCTATCCTCTTGTGCCTTTGCCACAAATGTATCTTGAGGAGGCTGGAAGAATGACTGGCCATTATTTTGATTATTATTGGTACTATTACTAGTATAGGGAACTATAGTCTGGATTGGGGATGGATTATACATAGGTGTGTATGTAGGAATTGGATTCAATAATGGAGTATGATGCATAGGAACTCCATTCCAAGGTTGTGCTTGACTTTGCATCCCAGGGTTTCCTCCATTAAGAAAATGACTATAGGTTGTTTGTCTCATTTCCTAGTTTACTAAGGCTGCTTCCTTATAAGCTTTGGCTATAGTATCTATATCAACTTTTCTTTTGACAAACATAGCAGTTAGTGGATCAAGAGAGACATAATACATGGCTAATAACGCATCTGCATTCACTGTGTAAGGAGTAACTAACCAGGAGTAAGTCTTTTGAAACCTATCATTAAAGTTATCAATCAACTCTTCCTCACCTCTCTTAATTGTAGCCAATTTATAATATAAGGTGGAAGGATCGACTAGTCCCCTAAACCTAGACAAAAATGCCTCTTTGATAAGTGTCTAAGAAGAAATATAACCATTAGGCAAGTTAACATACCAGTTAGAAGCCTGCTCATTAAAGGTGTAAGGAAACAATCTACACACAACATCCTCATATTCTAACCTAGCTCTAAAGCATGCCTCCTTGAATATCCTAATGTGATCCTCAAGATCCTGATGCAATTGATATTTAGGACATATCTTTCTAGGATATTTTGGCATCTCATGATAATCATTAAATGTTATAGGAGAATTGACATTGAAATAGGCCATTGTAGGGCCACATGGTGGGCTTGGACCTCTGGGAGTACCTAGATTTCTAGGCAGACTAGGACCTCTAGGAGGACGTGGACCCCTAGGAGGAATTAAACCAAGATTCAAAGATCTAAATGAAGAACTGTCAGGACTCACTATGCTATGGATATTAAAACATGATCCAGGAGGCATTCTAGATGAGCCTCCTACGTGTGATATTCTAGGATTCCAAATCAAAGGACCCTTATTCTGCTTTCTATTAGGTAATTGCACAAAAATATCTTTTGAACTAGATCTAGACCTGGTCACCCTATCATTGTAATGAGACAGTTTTGCTTAAATCTTACCTTAACTCCACTGAAGCCCTCCTTCTAGCACCAAAAACTATTGATGATTGTATTTACACATTCATAACAAAAGTTAAAATTCACAAAAATGAAACTAAACTGTCTTGAAAGATATGAAGAATTCACCTAAGAGTTCTTAATCCTAAGTTTCTGTATGGTCAGGTCTTGACCTTGTGGACAATTCAATAGGTTGATGTGAAACTGTAATATTCAAGGGGCCTTACTTAATTTAAGATAATTTGTGTCTTACTTGACCCAAATTATGCAAATTGTTACAAATATAGACAAATTATTCATTCCTTTGCATAAACTTACTACTGTATCACAAAGCCTTGTATAATTTATAGTGAAACAAGCTTTGCCTTTCAAATTGATATGAAAATTGTCAGATATTCAAACAATTCTTCATGCTTCTTTCAAATGTAGGACAATTTCCTTAAGATTTCTATGTTTAAACTAATTATTTCAAATGCTTGGGGAAAAGTTAGAGAAAATCAAGTTGAAAATCATTTCACTACAGTATCTAAATGTTCTATTACTCACGTCTTTAAGAGATACAACAAATTAATCAAATCAACATACTAAATCTTCAAATACAGAGTCCTAAGTATTTTCACGAACACACATCAAAGATTGCAAGCTTTCAAAGGATAATACTCCAAATACCAGTAAGAGTTATAAAACACTCTGTAATAGATGTAGAATTTCAAGTTTACTTGTATTTAAAGCATAGAGTCATATATAATTTACAATGTATGAATGACCTTTTGTTTCATTAATCAAATTGCCAGAAAACTTACAAACGTTTTTACAAATACAGTAAGGAAACTAGACATTTTGTGCATTCCTTAGTGTAGACACAAGAGACCTCCTCTTCTAAACTAAAATAAATTCTTCTCTATTCAAATGTTCAAATCAATTACAAGTGAAAGCTACAACTCAAAAAACCCTGTGTGAATAATATACAAGTAGTAGAGCCTCTTATATAGAATTTGAAGCTTCATACTGCTACGGCTACAAAACTTAATCTACGGTCAGTATTCATACTTTCTTTATCAAGGGTGTACATTCATTCCTAACCATTTCTCAAAATATCTTTGTGGTATCTTTTCCTACCTTAAAGGATGCCATTGGAATCTTTTCAAAATAGGATTCCCCCTTTGACCTCTTCTATTTTTTTGACCTTGCCTGCAGATACCCTTGAATTGACTCTTTCATTAGTATTATTTGCCTTTTTTTATAATTTCCTACTCCATACATATCTTGAAATTATTTGTTACACCTTCTATTAAGGTGTGATTTCCCCCTGGACTCCTTGTCCATATAAATTCTTGCATTATGACTCCTTTCAATTTCTTCTCTTCTTTACCTGACCCTTCAACCTTCTTCTTATATTTCTTTATCTTGGCACTCACCTCCATTATTGAATCAATCATTTGTTTACTTAAATACGCATCTGGATTCTCTAGACATGGTGCAAAGATGGTCTTGAATTCTTTTAATGCCCTTTGGAGTTCATATGCTGGTAGGTCCATACATTCATGATCTATGACCCTTTCAACTATCCTCTTATGCAACCTAATCATGCTATCTGCTTTCTCCTCTAAACCCTGAATGACTCTGATGCATCTTCAAACCTTAGCTCCAACCTAGCCTATGGTACTTGATTTTCCATCTGAGGAGTAATGACTCCATGTATTAATTCATCTGCTCTTTCTTTAATTTCCTTCAGTTGCTCCAATTCAAACTTGCATTCTTCTTTTCTAAACTAACAATTATATATAAGCACACTGCATTTATTCTTTTCTATTGTAGCCAATTCCCATCCTGTAACTGTTTGTTTGATCACCTCTTCTCCTTCTTGCATATTGGCCTCACACCTCTTATTTTCCATATCATTCACTTCATCTTTTGACAAGACTGTTACTTCACTGGGTAACTCAGGTATTGTAGCACTGGGATCAAATATCCCCTTAATGAATTGTTGTTACTGGACAATGTGCCCTTTTAAATATTCATGTTTATCTTTATCTTTCCTTAGCATTTCTCCAGTATCCTGTTGCATATCCTCCCACTCACTTATATGTTTCTCCCTTGTTGTGTGTCCTAGGTCAAAATTAAGTATCTTGTAGTCATCTACTGTTATTTCTCTGTTGGTTGTCTCCTTCTGTGGTATGGCTAAATTTATTGTTCTAGATCTGTCTGGACCTCTTTGTATTGTTGACATGGTTCTGGCCTTCATCTTTTCGTTTCTTGGCATTGCATCACCTAGAAAACTTTTGATGTCTATGGGTACTAACTATACCTCCACCTTTTCTCTCCTTATTTTTGCACCCAACTAGGCTGAAGACTCTTTTGTGCTTTTAGTAGCTTTCTCTTCATTGATTACCTCCTCTTGAGGCTTTTCTACTTCTCCTTATTCTTATTGCTGTGGAGGAGTTTGTTGTTGAGGGGCTGGTTCCTATACTATTGGATCATTTTGCTATTTAGATTTACCCTGATTATCATCTTATTCAATTTAAATATCTCCTCCACCCTCATCTTCTTCCTCTGGACCTTCTTTTTCTGATGAATCCTTTTCTTGATCTCCCTCTTTATTTTCTTGTTCCATATTTGACATGCCCTTATCCTCTATTTGCTTTTCAAGTTCAAAATTATCTTCATCAATATTCTCTATGTTCTCTTTGCTTTCAGGTTTATCTGTTGTTTCCTCTGTTGTTTCAACTTTATTTTGTACCTTTTCAGGCATGTCAGCTTGCTCTGCATGTGATGGTGAACCTACTATCTTATCAGATTCTTTTGTCTCTTTTTCTTGTTCATCTTTTCTTTCTACATTCTTTTCTTCTTCGCTATGTTCCCCAGACATGTTCAGAATATTCAACACATCTACACTAGAAGTACTAGCTCATGTTTCTTCCTTAGTTTGAGCAGGTGTTTCTTTCACTGCTTCCTCAGGTGTATCGTCTTTTTCAGATTGTTCTATTTGATGTGCTACATATTACACATCCCTTATTATTTCTAGAGGTACCAATGTACCAAACGGATCCACTACCCCCAATCCTTCTTGTACATTTGCTTGCTCAGACACTCGACCTTGTTCAACTTTCATATAAGCTTGAGTATCTTGTTCCTCTTCCTCACATGAATATTCACTAGATTCCTCTTCCTCCATGCTAGTTTCTCTTCCCGTCCTTGAATCCACTTCCTTGACTTCAATTCCACTGTTGTCATCTTCAATGTTGACAGTCTCAGTAACTTGTTTGGCTTCATGCATTTTTGACCCATGCAGCGTTTCTTTAGCCAATTCTATTTTAACCTTAGCATATGTTTGTCTTTTCTCTACTGAGGTAGATGCACCAAGTATGTTATTTAATTTAGCACCTACCTATTGTGCCCCTATAACTTCACTCTATTTTGAAGTTTCTCCTTTGGATATCCCCACTGGTATTTCCTTCATAACCCTCTATCCTATTGACTCCTTAGCATCTTTTGCCTACTCTATACTAGTATCATGACTCAATCACTTTGCTTCTAAAAATGTGCCCAATGATACTACTATTGTCACCCCTAGTACATAAGGATCCATCAATGTAGCATTTTTGTCTTTCTCCATAATCTTTGCTTCTACAATCTTCCTTTTCTTTTCATAGAAGCACTAGAGATGATCCTGATGCTCCCTCATTCTCTTTTTTCCCTTCTTTGGATATGTAGGTTCAATTACCTTAGCCTTAATCTCCTTAATTATGTCCTTCAACCATGTCTTGGAGAACAAAATGATAGGTTTGGACAATGTGTCCAAAGATGTATTCCATGGTTGTGACCAATTAGGCTCACCAATAGGAGCAAGCCTGGCACTTTCATAACTGTGGCACAATAATTTGTCATCATCTTTAACTTTTGGGGGAACATAAATGTCTCCCGTGGACCTCATTTGCTCTACTGTCAGTCTTTTGTGATCACTCTTTCTCACTTCTCTGTCATTCTTACAGCCTGACCAAAAATTCTCAATGTGTATTTGATGTTTAAATTTAGAATCAATAGTATTTTGGATCCTGTGAAAAGGATCAAACGTCTTTGCTAACTCAAATTCCTTAAATCCATAATACCTTAACTCCCTCTTTGAGTAGCCAACCACTTCTTCACTGGAACAGGAATATCTATCAATTGCCCAAGGGAGCTTAAGATTCCCCTTGTTATACCTCTTTTTATACATTTTGAAGGCATTCAAGTTCTACCTTGAGAACTCTAAAACAATCAGCTTGTTAGAAGGATACCTAGGCAGCATGAAAGGTTTTCCTTCAAAGCCCTCAGTTCTGATATAAGTGAAGTTCTAGAATTGAATGTACAATGAATTGTGCATACCAATTGTATCCTCTGCATCTATAGACAACCTCTTATCTTTCTCTTCTCTTAAAACTCTAAGCATGTATGTATAAAATACATCATTTACTAAAGAATACTTTCTTAATGCATTATCCTCTTGTAAATTAGGATAATGGTCATATACAAGCTTTTGGTCTGGGCCATTCCCTAGGGTTCCAATGCTATCAATCCCATATATATGGTTGAACCATTGCTACACATGAATATAATACATATGAGGACAAATAGAAAGGCATCATCTTTTGTTTTCTTAACATTGCTTGTTTCCATATGGCTATGCTAATAGCCTTAGCCTAGTGAATTTGACCCTATTCCTTCTTCACCTCCCTCATGAATTGTATAACAGTGAACATCCAAGGCTCACACTTAGTGGCATCCCTCAATCCCACCAGTCTGCTTAACATTGTAATCATCAAATGTATCTCTTCTTTGAAGTTTATTCTTTGCAGGATCTTTTGTACTCTTGCCACGGCCTTGGGTTTATTCTCTGCATTATACCAACTGTAGAAGATCTTGCTTCTACAATCCCTCTCATTATCATTGAAACCCTCATTGTACTGGTCAATATCAATATCTACCATTTTTTCATGTATCTCTAGACCAAATGTTCTTGTAATCCCCTCTGTAGATAAGTTTGTAATGACCCTATCCTGGTGTATTATTCTTCTGGTAACTGGGTCATATAAGTGTATACAATCCAGACATAGGTCCTTAGCTTCCATAGCTAATGGAAAACTTGCAGCTCTATATAATCCACTTTCCCATATACACCTCATGTGAGGTGTATCATCGCCTACTATGATCTTCTGTAAAACATCATCTGCATCGTAATTCCCTATGTTGGTGTCTGTCCCTACTCTGCTTGTGCCAAGAAATGAAGGGTACCCTCTGTGTATTGGCAACTCTTCCTTCTTGATTTCTTTTCGGGGCTTTCTTTCCTTTTTAATCTTTTCCTCACCCCCTATATCCACCTTTTTCTACTTTGGGGCCATCCTGTAAAAAATGCATTTTTTAACTTGTCGTTTTACTCTCTTACCTAGGGTTTTACTATGAATTTTCTATTATTTTCATTTACCCTAACCCCCTGTTTGTCTTTTCTAGTTTTGACTTTCGTATTATTTAACCCAAACGAGCTAATTAACTATCAGACACAGTAATTTAATGCTTGCTTACATTTTAAAATGAAATTACTGATAATCACTTTGCATTTTTAATTAACCGAACTGTAACAACGTTTAAGTTAAATACGTATATTTTTTTAGCTCAACCTTACAACCGTTGACCAACTTTACCATTTTCTACTCTGTTCCCACTTCTGAGATTTTGTCTCGTGATGAATTTTCAGTCAATTTCTGCAACAGTTCCTCTTTCTACAATTTTAATTTTAACAATACAAATGTGAAAGAAAAACAACCTTTTATTTACCCTAACCCTTTAAATTTTACCATTTTCAGTGTTAGTTTAGCATTCATTGCAGCAATCAATGCACCTATGGCCTTGTCCTTCTACTTCAACGTTTTATTTTAAACCTTCTATCCGTTAATCTATTTTTTTGCATACATCGCGCTTTCTTGTATGTCATCCTTGTATATTGTATCTTGTATGTCAATTTGCATCTTTTCAATATACAAGCCTACATCCAACGGGTTATAAACAATGTTATGCTTTTTCTTTATATCCACCCATGTATCTTTTGTTTGTATATCGTAATGTATGTAAAATGGATACAAATGTTTATACAATTGTGACCCATACAAACCCTCTTTACCTTTTAGCTCTCCGACGATGTCTTTCATTTCTTTGTATATCGGGATTGTATGTCATTAACATACAATCGCCCAAACATACCAAGCCTTACCTTTATTGAACTTCCTTTTGAAATCTGTGTTGTATCATGGTTCCTTGCATCTTTGCTTGTATATCAGCTTGTATATGGTCTTGTATATCCTCTGTCTATGCATATACGACCACGAGATACAACCTATGGGACCCACTTTACCTCCCCACTTGTATCTTGAAGAAACAACAACACTTGTATCTACCCTTAGATACAAGCCTCCATACATGCAAACTCTTATACAATCATCCTGGACTTTTCATCTTTTCTTAACCATATTATATAACCTTTTCATATCCATACATGTATATAAAGTGAATGCATATTTCCAAAAAACATTAAGGTACGATGCATCACCTATTGGTGATTGTTCTAATGCAATCATATCAATAAGTTAAAATTCACATATAATGAACTGAAACTATACTTGAAAGATAAGAAGGAATCAATTAAGATTCAACTAATCCCAAGTCTACAATGGTTTGGTTGGTCAAGTTCAGTTGGTCAATGTGAAGCTGTAATGTTCAAGGGGCCTTACGTAGTTTAGAGTTTCTTTGTGGTTTACTGGACTAAGATTGTGCAAAAGATCATGAGATATGTCAATGCTTTTCATTCCATTGCATAAAAGTGTTACTGTGCTGCAAGTTTTAGATGGTTTTCTTGAATTATTGCAGCTTTCTCCTTCATATATTTATGAAAAATTGTCTACCTTTAACTCTGTTATGCATGCTTCTTCAAATTTGAGACAACTTCCTTTAGATTTCTACGTTTTCAGCTAAATATTTCAGATGGGTTCGGAAAAGTTAGAAAGATCTAATCTACACCTCATTTACTCTACCAAAGGATCTAATTGTTCTATTATGCACTATGTAAATACTACAGCAATTTGATCAAATCCACAGTAAAAACCTTAAATGCAAGTCCTGAGCATTTTCACAAGCATACATTTAAAATTGCAAGCTCTCAAAGATAATATTTCAAAACACAAAGAAGAGCAGGAGAACACTCAGAAGATAGATGCAGAACTCCAGATTCTATTGTATTAGAAACAAATAGTCATACATGATTTACAATGTAGGAATGACTCTTAGTTTCATTGATCAAACAACAGAGAACTTACAAGCTTTACAGATACAGTAAGGAAGCCAGACATTCCATGCGCACTGCAGACAACAGGCGACCTCCTCTAAACTAAACTATGCCCAGAAAGACTCTATAATTCTGGCAAAATACTAAAAATCCCTATGTAAAATATTACAGTGTAGAGAGGCACAATATAAAGGCTTTCTAATTGTCCTCACTACAGCAAAAAAATAACTAAACCCCTGGTTCAAACCCCTGGTTACAGCAATAAATATAGGTGAACCAGTTCTTCAAAAATATCTCTGAGCAGTGTCAAATCTAGGCGAAATATTGCCCCTTCTGAGAAGCTTTGGAAGCTTAGCAATAACTTCCATTTGTCTGTTGTAGTAATACCTTCAGCTGCAACCTTGTTCCTCATTTGGTTGGCCTTGACTTCTTTGCACTTCATCTTTATCTTCCTGCTCCTGACATCAGATTTTCTTCCTTCATGATGTCACTGTGTTGAATTTCCAGCTGCTTCCTCAACTGCAAGCCAAGCCTGCAAGACAAGACAAGCAATAAGTACCATATTTATTTTAAAATATCTGTTTAAATCAGGGTGACTGCACAAAAAATGTGGAAATCTGGCTCAAAAAACCCTCAAAACGCATTCAAAATGTATACAGACTGCTCAAAATGATCGGGTCAACTATCGCTGACCAGAAAATACAATGGGTGCCAAAAAAAATGGTTTAAAATTCCCACCGCCCCATTTCCCGCCCATCGGCGTGAGAATCGCCATCGGCGAGCCCAAAAATACCCTGGCCGATCATCGCTATTTGGCCGATGGCCTTACTCGTTATTTCCTCCTCCATGTTTCTTTCCATCGACGTGAGATCCCTTTATCGGCGAGGACATGAATTCCCCGACTGATACCTTTTGTTACACCGATAGCCTTATTGGCTTGCGTTTCCTTCTTATTGGTGAGAGATTCACCATCGGCGAACTCTAAATCTTCTTCGCCGATCCTCATTGTTAGGCCGATGGCCCTTTTCTCTTTTGCTTTTTCCTTATGTTCATTGGGCTAATATTGCCCATCGGCGTGTCTCAAAATACATGGGCCGATGGTCTTTTCTCTTTATTTCCTCCTCATCGGCGAGAGATTCGCCATTGGCGAACTCTAAATCTTCTTCGTCGATCCTCATTGTTAGGCTGATGGCCCAGCCTACTTGCTCATCACCCTGACCTTGCCCATCGGCGAAGGTCCTAAACCTTACTCCGACTACCGCTGTCTGGCCGAAATGGCCCCTAAACCTAAGCCCTCCCTCATCTATCAGCGTGAGACTATACTATCGGTGGGCTCTAAACTTCTTCTGCCGATGTCTTACCTTATATCGATGCTCTTTCGTCGGCCTGACTCCTGCTGACGACCCCCTTTGTTGCTCTCCATCGGCGTGAGACTCGCCATCAGCGACTCACAAACGCCCTCTCCCGATGGTCTTTCCTCAGCCAATGCTCTTATATCGGCGAGAGTCCCACCGATGTCATCCCTTCCTTCTCATTTCGGCTAAGTCTTCTCTCCCTTTCTTCCATCGGCCTGACGCCTGTCCATCGGCAAAGGCCCAAAAACTTGGTTGACAACTACTACTATGCCGATAGCCCTTGGCTATCGGCAAGACCATATCCTTTGGCACGATGAATTCAAACCCGGCCGATGCTCTATGTTACGCCGATGACTTACCTTGGCCACAGGCTTACCAAAGCCTTTGAACCTGAACCATCGAACCCTGCCACTATTTGCATGACTCTTGCCGACCTCCCTTTTGTTTATTGAACTATTGAACCATTGAACCCTACCATAAGGTTCAACATGGTGGTTCAATGCGGCGGTTCAATGTTGTAATATGAAATAACAGCCCGTCCCCTTTAGACATATTTGAACATGCTGAACCAATTGAACCCCGAACCATTGAACCAAAAAAGGTTCAATCGGATGGTTCAACGTGCAGGTTCAAACCTGTAAAAATACTTCCAATGAATAAGTAATGGCGATTAAAGTGTTCGATGTATTTTCTGCAAGACAATCAAATGTAACATACAGAGTGGAACCCAAACAAAATTGCCCACGACCCGGAACCACTAAGTATGAAATTTTTTGAAATTTAAAACAAATGCCAACAAGAAAAAAGGCAAACAACTGACTGTTTATCATGCAAAACTGGATAGTATATTTTACCTAAATGATCATAACTTGCAAAATATGATAAATTTTAAGATGGTTCAAAAAGCAACCCTAGCTTATTTCTTACAAGGAATCCAACCATATTATGTAATGGTACTGAAAATGCAATTTTCTATATTCTTAACAAGGTTTGCAAATCTGACTCTCTTTTCCCTTTACCACCAGATAGAACAAACACAAGCAGAAGCAAAAAAAATAAACCAACAGCAGGGGTCCTCATTTTGCTAAGGGGCAAAATGGGGTGTGTTGTGAACATCACAACAACTAGCAACCAAACAAAACAACTAAATTTAGAGTGTTCAAGAAAACTAGATGAAATGAACTCATAACTTCCGACTATCTGTCCTGCAAATTACTATTCAGCTTGAGACTTAAGGTATTCAATAAGGGTGCATGAATTTCCATTTTCAGTTTAGTTGTGTGCACGTGATTAATTATCCTCATCTTGAAGATCAGTTGAACAAACCAGTGACTGACATTAGCCTACGTAGGTGAGGATATTCCCTCATAGCTGACTGGATAGATCCTTGCTACCAGCCAGCGTCCATAGCCCCGACAAGGTTATCGTTACAATTCTCCTAAGTAGAGCCCCACTACCAGTGAGCATCTATAGCCCCGGTAGAGTTACTTAGATGGCTTAATCCAGATTTTTAGTATAATCCGCTTTATTTATTATTATTTTTTTATTTTTATTTTTATTTTTTTTAATTTTGAAAGATTTCACAAGATATAGCAATTTGTAACTTCATGATGCAAGGAGTGGACACTTGCTGAAATTAAGCTAAGAATTGTAATGGTAGCAAGGGTAACCTCTGATTTTTCACCTAATATCTACACTGGTAGGTTCAACAAACCCAAGGATTTTAGGTGTGTCATCGTGAGAAACTTGCTTTGAATTCTCAATCACACTTATTGAATACGAAACTTCAGAAGATGAATAACTCTCTACATTCATGACAGTAACAAGTTATGTGTAAATTGTAAATGGTTAACTTGAATATCCTAAATTTTATACTGTTTTGAATGGTTGCTAATTTTGCTCCTTAATACTCTAAAGTAAAACAAAGATCCCTGCTGAGGAGACAACTAACAAACCAAACAAAAAGGCTGTACAAAAAAGCAAAAAAAGCAGAAAAAACTGTACAAACAAAACAAAACAAACAACAAGAAACAGAAAATAGCAACAAACAGAAGACAAACTGTACAAACAGCCAACCAAAAAGAAAACAACAAAAAAAAAGAACTGTACATTACTTACAGCACTTTACAACAAAATGAACTGCTCTTTGCCTTAGGCCTAGAAGTAGTGTTTCAAATGTTGGCCATTAACTGGTAATGGCACATCTTCTCCAGTCAAGGTCTTAAGTCTGAATGTGTTATCTCCTATTATTTCTGAGACTTGTAAGGGACCTAGCCATAATTTATCGAATTTTCCATGGCTTCCTTTCTTTTCATGTGCTTTGTCCTAGCACAACACTAAGTCTGATATCCTAAATGTTTTGACTTTTGCCCTTTTATCAAACCACCTCTTAACAACCGCTTGGTGTTTGGCAAACTTCTCGATGGCTTGACCTCTTTTCTCATCTAGTTGTAGCATTTGCACTATTCTAGCTTCCCTATGGTTATTAAAGCCTAGATACTCATTAGCAAACTTCCAGGTTGGTATTCTTAGATTTACTAGAAGTATGGGATCAGTCCCATAAACTAAATAATAAGGTGTGCTACCTAAAGCTGTTTTAAACTTGGTCCTATCTACCCATAATGCATATCTCAACAGGGAATTCCACTCTCTAGGACTTTTTGCAATTAACTTCTTGATTATATCTAATAAAATTTTATTCGTTGATTCAGCCAGTCCATTACCTTGAGGGTAATAATTCGAAGAAAACCTTAAAATGATCCCATATTCAAATGCCCATTTAGAAAACTTTAAAGAAGAGAAAGTAGGGCCATTATCACATACCAATGAATAGGGAGTTCCAAACCTGGTGATGATGTTTTCTTCAAGAAACTTGATAACTACCTCAGTCGTGGAAAATTTGCAGTAGGTGGCCTCAGTCCACCTTGTACAATAATCTGTTACCGTCAGTATAAATTTGTGTCCTACAGAAGATGGGGGATTGATGACTCCAATAAAATCCAAGCCCCACTGTGCAAACGGTCTGGATTCAATCATAGGTTATAGTGGATTGGCCTGATTTCTCCCTTTGTCTGCTGTAGTCTGACAGATGTGGCAACTTCTGATGTGACTCTTAGTGTCTTTGAACATTGTGGGCCAGTAATAGCCCGCCCTCAGTATTTTGTGTGTTGTGGCTAGATGGGAACCATGGCCGGTTCCGTACTTGTCATGTAGTTCTGTCAACACTTTATCAGCTTCAGCTCTGTTTATGTATCTTAGATAAATTCCATCATGGTTCTTCCTGAATAGAAGACCTCCTTGCACCATATAATTTTGTACCTTAATCTTCAAAGCTCTCCTCTAAGAAGCCTTCATCTTGTTTGGGTACTTTCCATCTATCAAGAAGGTGTTTAAATCATCATACCAACCTGATGCACTCTGGGAATTCAGTACATATTGCTACTTTATCAAATCAGGATTTGTATTTGCTATCATCTGCACCAACGTCTGCCCTCTGACCAGCTTCATGGGAATAATTTCCATGTCAAATTCTTGCAGTGTGGTGATCCACTTGGCTCTTTTTTCTCCAGGCTTGTTCTGCATCAGCAACATTTTTACTGCTGCGTCTGGTACTATGGCTTTGATTTGGCTGTGTAGAATGTAGTGTCTAAATTTTTTAACAGCCTTTACTAATGCGAATGCCTGCCTCTCAGTGTCTAGATACCTCAGCTGTGCATCCTTCAGAGGTGCGCTCATAAATGCTATGGGCCTCTCTTCATTGTTTTCACCTTTTTGTGTCAAGGCAGCCGCGACTGAATGAGAAGATGCAAAGGAGTAGATGTAAAACGGGCTTGTGTAGTCTGGACTTGCCAATACAGGGGCATCAGAAATTACCTCCTTAATATCTTCAAATGCGGCTCTAGCCACTGGCGTCCATTCCATCTGTGCATCTTTCTTCAACATGGCATTTAACGGCTGCATGATCTCTGCAAAACCTGTTATAAACTTCCGAATAAAGTTAATTTTGCCACAAAATGATTTCAACTCTTTCCTCCTATTTGGTATCTCCAAACTTTTTATGGATTCTATTCTATCCGGATCAATTAAAATTCCACCTTTAGAAATGACATGGCCTAATAATTTACCTTCAGTTACGCCAAATATACATTTCTTAGGATTAAGGGAAATCCCATACCTTTCACATCACTTGAGTACTTTCCTGAGGTCTTCAGCATGAGTGGATGCATCCTTGGAATACACAGTTAGATCATCCATATACACAACAATGCACTTACCTGATAATCCACGGAATGCAATGTCCATGGCTCTCTGAAAAGTGGCACCTGCATTGATCAGACCAAAAGGCATTCTTCTATACGCATAATTTCCCCATTTACAAGTGAAAGTGGTTTTTAATCTATCTTCTCTGTCAATTAAGACCTGGTTATAACCTGAAAAACCATCTAAAAAATACATCATTCTTGTGCCATTTATTGCTTGCAGCACTTCGTGTATTGGAGGCAGAGGATAATTATCCTTTTCAGATGCCTTGTTTAAATTTCTAAAGTCTACGCATAACCTGATGTCTCCATTTTTCTTCCTTACTGGTACTAAGTTAGCTACCCAGACAGAATGTCTGACTGGAAAAATTATTCCAGTAGAAAGCAATTTTTTAACTTCTTCGAAGATTAAAGGCTCTAGAATGGCATTCACAGGCCTCTATTTCTGCCTAAATGGTTTGACTTCTTTTCTTAAAGGTATTACATGAGTTATGATGGACTCATCAAATGTTTTCAAGTCTTCATAAGTCCATGCTATGACGTGTTTATATTCTTTCAGAACGTCTAAAACCTCCTTTCTAATTTTCTCAGCAAGCTTTCCCAATTAGTACATTTTGTGGACTTTGTTCAGTCCCTAAGTTATGTAAATCATACTTGCCCCCTTCTGTTTTGGGCAAGTCCTTTTGTCTCATTACTCCATCGAAATTAAAGATATGTTCTAATTCAATTACTCCTTTTGGTAAGAAGTTGCTCTTTAAGTTGATTATATCCTCTTTGTCCCATGTTACTTCAGGCCTTTCTTGCTCATCAATGATTTGAGCCTCAAATGCCTCATTACAAGTCAGAAAATCAATAATTTGTTGGTCCCCTCCAAATACCTGAAAGTGTGTAACGTTGTCTAGTATACTGGGCACGTTAACTAGCTCAACAGCAAATCATCTCAATCCTAACAGTGTCAATGGTTCTAATGTACTAGCAGCAACTGCTAGCACATCCGGCCTGTGGTTTAGCTCTCTGGGGATGTGCTCTATGTTAAAAGCATCAAACGAATCTGTTAAACCCCATACTCTATGTCTATAACTAATCATTTTCTTGTAATTGCAGGCATATAGTTTCCTCACTTGTCTAACTACTAATTCAGAGTCTGAAAATACTCTGATGGTTTTCACCCTTTTCTTGATAGCCATGACAAGTCCTAAAATTAGGACCTCATATTCAGCAATATTGTTAGTGCAGGAAAATTGTAATCTATATGCTGCCATATGTGATTTACCCTGAGGATCTATGAGTTCAACACCTGCACCTGCGCCCTGTTTTGATTTAGACCCATCACATTTTAATGTCCACATGCCATCTTTACTTTTTTGATCTTTTATCTTAGCATGCATTGCCTGTGGGGTGTTGTCCTGTTTATTCATGGGTTTTTCTGTTTGGTTAACTTGCATATGTGTGTTTTTAGTTTGCAACTCAAAAAGACAACTACTCTCGTCCATTATTTCTTTTACTAAATCTAGGATCAAGGTATCTATATTATCCTGAACATATTTCTATGTTGGATCAGGATTCCCATTTTCCTCTTGTAACTCTACCCTCCCTATGCATTTTTTGTATTCATATTCAATGATGTCTTTGCATATTTCACAACTTTCCTCAGAATGTTGCCTATCATGGACTCTACACCTGTTTTTAGATAATTTACATTGGACCGGGAGATTGTGTTTAATGCACTCTTCCACCTCTTGTCTAATGGCACGACCAAATTTGTCTATTGCATTGTTTTCTTCATCTGAAGAATTTCCCTCAGACTCAATGAATAATGTTGTCTAATTGCTGACACATTTCTTTCTAATGTTTAACATCATAATCTCCTCAATTTGTACCCCATTGTTGGTAATTCTATAGACACCCGGTTCAACAGCAGCATATAATATTTCATTAGTTCGATTATACTCTGTTATCATATGTTTCATTCTGGTCTTTGCCTCTATTTTGATCTGGTTTGGGATGCCTCTCCAAGGTAACCACAAGTGTGAAAAGTCAGTGGCCATATATCCGTTTAATGTCATGGACCAATCCCTACTCAGCAACATTCCATAATTTATGGGTATATCCACTACTTGAATGTCAATGATTTGGCTTACCCTAGGGTCTAAAGCTAATTGCATTTGAATGTTCATGAGCTCTCCTATCACGCTAACCTCAGTCTTATCTAATTGTGTGACAACCTTGGTAGATTTGGTGGGAGTCAGCCCGAGAGTTTTACATATTCCTAAGGGCATTACGTTGGCTGAAGCACCAGAATCTACCATGCAATTGTGTATATTCTTCCCACACAATCTAACAATTAGCAAGAAAGGGGGAGTATCCCTCTTATCTGCATGTATTACTACATTTGTATTGGAAGGCTGCTCAACTTTCCTATTCTTCTCTTTAGGCAGTGAATCTCTATTAGGAACAGTTATATCAGCAGACCCCTCGTCTGTCATGGATGTATCCAGGGATTTTATAAAAGCATTTCTGATCCATGGGGTCTTCAATAATTCATTTAGGGGTATACTGACCTTAATTTTCTTTATTTCCTCTGACAAGTAACTCATTAATCTTGTTGTCTCTATTGCTTTAGTTTTAGTTGTTTGATCCTTTTGTATTGCTATTCCATTATCTGTGTGCTGATTAGCTTTAAGTATGGAAGGATTGTTGCTAGCATTCTGATTTGGGGGTGTATTGATGTTATTCAGAGGAATGGAAGTGGTAAAAGGTCCTCCTGGCCTAGGGTTGTTCCTCAAATTATAAGTGTGGCTTTTATTTGTCTATTGAAAGGCCTGTACCTCCTCTGTTTCATTTAATATCTCATTTTCAGATTCAAAGGGAAACTAAAAAGCATTTAACACAAAGGCCGATTCAGGATAAAGACTCTCACAACAGTATGGTTCATCTTCTAGTAATTCATCCTCTTTCTCTTCTACAGTTGCAAAGGTAAACGTTTCTAAGACTAATGCTGTGTCATATCCTGAGGGTACTACCTCATTACCCTTGGGAATGAGAAATTCAGAGGTAGGAGGTTGCACATCTATGTTGAAAATGCTGGCTACTAAGTGGAATTGTGGACAGTCGTGCTTAGCATGGGCATTGGTATTGTGAAATCTGCACCAAAATTTGGGTGATGTACTGGCCATTTGTATGCCAGCTGTCTATTTTGCATCATGATTATCTATATTCTCAAAAGGAGAAGTTAGAGTACCATTGTTGGGCCCAGTGTTCGATGTCTTGGGTGGCCTAGGTTGATTCTGATTTCTGTTATTATTGCCCCAGGGCCTATTATCTATCACTGGCCCCCTATTTTGCATTGGTTGCCCCTGGCTGGGGCTTTGATGCTAATTATAGTTTTGGTTCTGATTGTTCTGCTGATTTTGATTGAAACTATAGTTCTGATTTTGGCCTTGGTTGTGATTTTGATGTTGACTGTAGTTTTGGTTACCTCTTCCATAGAGGTTCTCATTTCTTAGTTGTGTCACTTCGGTTGTTAACCTTTTCAGATGTGCAGTGATCTCTTTGATTTCTTCCCTATCCTCTTGTGCTTTTGCCACAGTTGTATCCCTAGGAGGTTGGAAGAAAGGCTGACCATTATTTTGACTATTATTGGAAGTGCTAGCCATGTAAGGAGTTATAGTTTGGATTGGGGTAGGACTATACACAGGTGTGTAAGAAGGAACCGGATTTAATAGTGGAGTGTTCTGCATAGGGACTCCATTCCATGGTTGTGCTTGATTCTGCACCCCAAAACTTCCTCCATTAACAAATGGGTTATAAGTTGTATGTCTCATCTCTTGGTTCACTGAGGCTGCCTCTTTATAGGCTTTGGATATTGAATCTATGTCAGGTTTTCTTTTGACAAACATGGCAGTTAAAGGATCCAAGGCAGCATAGTACATAGCCAACAAGGGATCATCATCTATGGTATAAGGGGCTACTAGCCTAGAATAGGCCTTTTGAAATCTGTCGTTGAAATTATCAATCAGCTCTCCCTCACCACGTTTTATAGCAGCTAATTTATGATACAAAGCACAAGGGTCAATGGGTCCCCTAAATCTTGACAGAAATGCTTCTTCCATAAGTGGCCAGGAAGAAATGTAATCGTTGGGTAAGTTTACATACCAGCTAGAGGCTAGTTCATTAAAGGTGTAGGGAAACAATCTACACACCACATCCTTGTGCTCTAACCTAGCTCTAAAACATGCTTCCTTGAATATTCTAATATGGTCTTCTGGGTCTTGATGCAACTGGTATTTGGGACATATCTTTTCCAGATTTTTAGGCATCTCATGATAATCATTGAAGAGTATGGGAGAATTGACATCGAAATAAGCCATTGCAGGTGTTTGAGCTTGACCTAAACTTGTAGGAATCTGGATTGATTGGTGGATTAGGATTTACAGGAGGATTGAGACCTCCAGGAGTGCCTGAACCAAGATTTAAAGATCTGAACAGTGATCTGTCAGGACTCACAATACTACGGATGTTAAAAGGTGACCCAGGTGGTGTTCCAGATGAACTTCCTGCTTGCAAAATATTTGGATTCCAAATTAGGGGGTTCCTACCTCGCCTAATATCAGGTAGTTGCACAAATATATCCCCTGAACTAGATCTAGACCTAGTCACTCTATTACTGTTATTAGCCAGTTTGAAATAAACCCTGACTCAAAAAGGCCCTCCTTCTATTGCCAAAAAACTGTTGGTGATTATTTTGATGCAATCATAACAATAAGTTAAAATTCACATATAATGAACTGAAACTATACTTGAAAGATAAGAAGGAATCATTTAAGATTCAACTAATCCCAAGTCTACAATGGTTCGGTTGGTCAAGTTCAGTTGGTCAATGTGAAGCTGTAATGTTCAAGGGGCCTTACGTAGTTTAGAGTTTCTTTGTGGTTTACTGGACTAAGATTATGCAAAAGATCATGAGATATGTTAATGCTTTTCATTCCTTTGCATAAAAGTGTTACTGTGCTGCAAGTTTTAGATGGTTTTCTTGAATTATTGCAGCTTTCTCCTTCATATATTTATGAAAAACTGTCTACCTTTAACTCTGTTATGCATGCTTCTTCAAATTTGAGACAACTTCCTTTAGATATCTATGTTTTCAGCTAAATATTTCAGATGGGTTGGGAAAAGTAAGAAAGATCTAATCTACACCTCATTTACTCTACCAAAGGATCTAATTGTTCTGTTATGCACTATGTAAATACTATAGCAATTTGATCAAATCCACAGTAAAAACCTTAAATGCAAGTCCTGAGCATTTTCACAAACATACATTTAAAATTGCAAGCTCTCAAAGATAATATTTCAAAACACAAAGAAGAGCAGTAGAACACTCAGAAGATAGATGCAGAACTCTAGATTCTATTGTATTAGAAACAAATAGTCATACATGATTTACAATGTAGGAATGACTCTTAGTTTCATTGATCAAACTACAGAGAACTTACAAGCTTTACAGATACAGTAAGGAAGCCAGACATTCCACGTGCACCTTACTGCAGACAACAGGCGACCTCTAAACTAAACTATGCCTAGAAAGACTACAATTTTGGCAAAATACTAAAAATCCCTGTGTAAAATATTACAGTGTAGAGAGGCACAATATAAAGGCTTTCTGATTGTCCTCACTACAGCAAATAAACTAACTAAACCCCTAGTTCAAACCCCTGGTTACAGCAATAAATATAGGTGAACCAGTTCTTCAAAAATATCTCTGAGTAGTGTCAAATCTGGGTGAAATATTGCCCCTTCTGAGAAGCTTTGGCAGCTCAGCAATAACTTCCATTTGTCTGTTGTAGTAATACCTTCAGCTGTAACCCTATTCCTCATTTGGTTGGCCTTGACTTCTTCGCACTTCATCTTTATCTTCCTACTCCTGAGATCAGATTTTCTTCCTTCATGATGTCACTGTGTTGAATTTCCAGCTGCTTCCTCAACTGCAAGCCAAGCCTGCAAGACAAGACAAGCAATAAGTACCATATTTATTTTAAAATATCTATTTAAATCAGGGTGACTACGCAAAAAATGTGGAAATCCGGCTCAAAAAACCCTCAAAACACGTTCAAAATGTATACAGACTGCTCAAAATGATCGGGTCAACTATCGCTGACCAGAAAATACAACGGGCACCAAAAAAAATGGTTTAAAATTCCCACCGCCCCATTTCCCATCCATCGGCATGAGAATTGTCATCGGCGAGCCTAAAAATACCCTGGCCAATCATTGCTATTTGGCCGATGGCCTTACTCGTTATTTCCTCCTCCATGTTTCTTTCCATTGGCGTGAGATCCCTTTATTAGCGAGGACATGAATTCCCTGACCGATACCTTTTGTTACACCGATAGCCTTATTGGCTTGCGTTTCCTTCTTATTGGTGAGAGATTCGGCATCGGCGAACTCTAAATCTTCTTCGCCGATCCTCATTGTTAGGCCGATGGCCTTTTTCTCTTTTGCTTTTTCCTTATGTTCATCGGGCTGATATTGCCCATCGGCGTGTCTCAAAATACATGGGCCGATGGTCTTTTCTCTTTATTTCCTCCTCATCGGAGAGAGATTCGCCATCGGCGAACTCTAAATCTTCTTCGCCGATCCTCATTGTTAGGCCGATGGCCCAGCCTACTTGCTTATCACCCTGACCTTGCCCATCGGCGAAGGTCCTAAACCTTACTCCACTACCGCTGTCTGGCCGAAATGGCCCCTACACCTAAGCCCTCCCTCATCTATCGGCGTGAGACTATACTATCGGTGGGCTCTAAACTTCTTCCGCTGATGTCTTACCTTATATCAATGCTCTTTCGTCAGCCTGACTCCTGCGGACGACCCCCTTTGTTGCTCTCCATCGGCGTGAGACTCACCATCGGTGACTCACAAATGCCCTCTCCTGATGCTCTTTCCTCGGCCGATGCTCTTATATCGGTGAGAGTCCTGCCGATGTCATCCTTTCCTTCTCATTTCGGCTAAGTCTTGTCTCCCTTTCTTCCATCGGCCTGACGCCTGTCCATTGGCAAAGGCCCAAAAACTTGGTTGACAACTACTACTATGCCGATAGCCCTTGGCTATCGGCGAGACCATATCCTTCGGCACGATGAATTCAAACCCGGCCGATGCTCTATGTTACACTGATGACTTACCTCGGCCACAGGCTTACCAAAGCCTTTGAACCCGAACCATCGAACCCTGCCACTATCGGCATGACTCCTACTGACCTCCCTTTCGTTTATTGAACTATTGAACCATTGAACCCCGCCATAAGGTTCAACGCGGTGGTTCAATGCGGCGGTTCAACATTGTAATACGAAATAACAGCCCGCCCCCTTTAGACATTTTTGAACATGCCGAACCAATTGAACCCCGAACCATTAAACCAAAAAAGGTTCAATCGGATGGTTCAACACACAGGTTCAAACCTATAAAAACACTTCCAATGAATAAGTAATGGTGATTAAAGTGTTCGATGTATTTTCTGCAAGAGAATTAAATGTAACATACAGAGTGGAACCCAGACAAAATTACCCACGACCCGGAACCACTAAGTATGAAATTTTTTGAAATTTAAAATGAATGCCAACAAGAAAAAAGGCAAACAACTGACTATTTATCATGCAAAACCTGATAGTACATTTTACCTAAATGATCATAACTTGCAAAATATGATGAATTTTAAGATGGTTCAAAAAGCAACCCTGGCTTATTTTTTACAAGGAATCCAACCATATTATGCAATGGTACTGAAAATGCAATTTTCTATATTTTTAACAAGGTTTGCAAATCTGACTCTCTTTTCCCTTTACCACCAAATAGAACAAACACAAGCAGAAGCAAAAAAAGTAAAGCAACACCAGGGGTCCTCATTTTGCTAAGGGGCAAAATGGGGTGTGTTGTGAACATCACAACATCACCTACATCTGATTTAATTATCTTTTGAAATCTGAGTTGTATGTATGTCAAAGATGTAAACCCAAAACATACAACATACATACAACAAAACATAGAACCGAATTCTATATTCTCTTCAGGTCCATGTCATGTATATCACGATGTATATTGCTTTGTATCTTTCCTTTCAACAAACATACAACAAAACATACAATGCGAACTTAGCCATTTATCCACTCCACTTCTGAAACTTATCGGGTCTGACTTGTACACAAAGAATAAAACACTAAACACATGCATACAGACTACCATGATTAATAAACTTGACCACTCCATATGACTAATACAATCACTCCACATACAAACAACCTTGTACATGCAACATAAAAACTTTTCTATAATGCATTTTACCAAAAACAAGCATATCTTGTAGAATACTGGGAATTTTAAAATGGTTCAAAAAGCAACCCTTATTCATTTTTGACAAAGAATTCACCTCTCTTCCCCTTTGGTACTTAATGCTAAATTTTGTCAATTTTCAACATGGTTTGTAACCTTTACCTCTTTTCCCTTTACCACCAAGTAGGACCACACACAAGCAAAAGGCCACAACCACATCAGAGGTCCTCATTTTGCTAAGAGGTAAAATGGGGTGTGTTGTGAGCATCACAATGTAACCTTAGTGAACACCAATGCTGGTATTTTTTTTTCCTCCCGTTTTCTAATGGTAATCTATGTTGACTTAAAAACCAGAAGCAACAAAGGAAATAGCTCAAGAAGAAAAACATCATAAAATAGGGAAACTACAAGAATAAAATTATAAACATGTTCCTAGAATGTGTGGCCATGAAGATTTATTTAAAAACATAATTTTGTTCACAAATTCTTGAAGGAGGAATTGCACATACTTAGCAACCTTCTATTTATAAAATGCGGAACTACTGAGAACTACTCTAGTGTTGTATTATAATTAAAGATGTAATTTTGTATGTTGGACAAGGATTTGATATTGGAAATCTTTTCGAAGATGAGATTTGATTTGGTTAACTTTTTCCTTGATAGAAATTTATTACTCCCATCTCAATATTAATGATAAATACTCCCACAAATACGAAGATAGATATTTGATTTGGTTATGAACGTAAAGAGGTTATTATATAAAGTAAGGAACAATATAGATCCTGGCACCAAATGTAAACTGCATAATTTTCCAACTAGGTAGTCCTTAAATCGCCTATGAAGCTCTTAACATGGTTATCTTTTTCCTTGACAGAGCATAGGTCAAGTTAATTCATATCTGGAAGTTAGTACCCGGGTCACAACAAAACATATCCATCGACCCTGTTGTTCTACTAAGAATCACAAAGACCAAAAATGCACATTGGGTGACTGCACAATGAATTCTTTGGCAGTTATCATATCAAGCCTTGGTATCAATAATCAACAAATTTGAAGCCTTCTATTCCTTCAACTCTTTTATGTATGCAGAGATGGTAAAATAGGAGAAGCTAGTTTTATATAATACGTTGAATAGGATTTCATAGATCAAAACCATTGTTAGCAACAATTGAACCTAAAAAGAGAAGATATATACTATATATATTTGTAATGAACTGAACGCGTGCAATTAAATAAATAAATGTATACTTGATGCAACAAGGACTCCCACTTGCTACTACAACACACAAACTCATATGCAACCACAATAAGATGCAATACAAATCTCTGATTTATTTTATTGAAATAGAAATCTCATACATCAACAAATTACACAAATTTGTATTAACAAAAACACATTCAAATTCATGGCCTTTAATGGCCTCTCTATCACAAATCTATACACATAGCTTTCATGGCTTCTTCTCCAAACAAGTACTCTTCAACTCTACGCCCTTCCCATGGGCTAAGATTTTCCCTGTCCAAAAATCTTCTCTGATAAATCTCCTTATGAGAAATCTAGTTTTGATCACCTACAATATTTCTCTTAAATACCTCTCCTTTTGCAATGCTTTCTTAGCATAACTAACTCATAGCTGAATCTTCTAGGTGTCTAGTTTGATTGAAATGTGACTCAGAAACACTTATAGAGGTGTCTTTTGGTCTTCAATTAGTTTTCAGTTTGTTTTCAATCTACATCAGTTCGCTGTTAGTTATGTTTTTACATCTGTAGGGCGTTGTTAAGCTTTTTATTGCTATAAGTATGTAACATTATTTGTTGAATAAAGTGGAGTATTTTCTATTGTTCTTCAATCTCTGTTTTGGTATCAGAGCTAAGTGATAAGGGAGAGTCTTCAGTGTAGTGTTGTACCTATTTGGTTGGAATAAGAAGATTCTCCTACTGTTGGAATATTAATAATCTTTTGTCAGTGCATTTAACTCCAGCCTACCCCCATGTCAGACTTGGGGATTTCCAAATTTGCCCCAGCATCCATTGCTCCTGCCAGCATTCAATTTGGTAGGTAAGTTTGAATTTGAAAGGAGTTTTGAGCACCTATTTTCATGGGCAAGAAAATTAGACAAAAGGAGGAAAACAATTGACCGTAGGAATGAGAGAAAGCCTGCAGCAGCAACACCAACAGAAGGAATGTTTTGAAGGTTCCAGAAGAGAACAACAAATAATAGAAGAATATTGCAGCCGTAGTAAGGGAATGTGCAATAGTACAGTGTGTGTTTTGTGGAAGCTCCAGTGATTGGGCAAATTAGAAAAATAGAGCAACAACTCTGCATGAATTTGTATGAATTCTTTGAATGCATTTTTTAAAGGAAAATATATAATACATATTGATGTTTGTTTTGTGTATTTTCTCTCCTTTTCTGTGCTTGTGTTCTTACTATCCACTGTGCTGTAGCATTTGTTTGGATAGCCATTAAACCTCCCCTGCTTGCCAACAAGTTGTATCAGAGCGCTATTTTTTTGGGTAGTTAGAAACTTTTTGTGGGTGTTTTATATAAGCCCTAGTTTGTCTTGGCATTATCAGCCTTCTTAGATTTGAGAAGCATGACAGGTGGGGATAGCAAAGTATGGTAGCAGCCACCGAATTTTGATGGACAAAACTATGACATATGGGATAAGAAGATGAAGACTATACTAGTTGCTAATGACCTATGGGAGTTGGTCATCAATGGGTTCATAGACACCACAGACCCAGTAGCTTATGCAACCCTATCTAATGCTCAAAGAAACCAGTTGAAGGAAACAAGAATGAAGGATGCAAAAGCCCTTAGTCTCATTGAGGCAGCCTTGACAGAGGCTACTTTCCCCCACATTGTAGCAACAAATTACTCAAAACAAGCATGGGAAATATTGCAGAACAACTATAAGGGAACTGACAAGGTGAGATCAGTGAAACTCTAGTTGTTTAGGAGAGATTTTGAGACCCTACAGATGAAGAAGAGTGAGTCTATTTTAGACTTTCACACTAGGGTTTCTACCATAATAAATGAGCTAAGGATAAATGGAGAAACTATGGATGATCAAAGGATTGTTGAGAAAATCCTAAGGAGTCTACCTTCTAGATTTGACCCTATTGTCATAACCATTGAAGAGACTAAGGACCTGTCCAAGATGATAATGGATGAGTTGATGGGTTCATTATAAATCCATGAGCAATAATTGAATAGATCCGCTCCTTCCCTTGAGCAAGCTTTCAAGGCTCAAACCAATGCAAGAGGTAGGGGAAGAGGAAGAAATAGTAGAGGTAGAGGTCAAAGAGGTAGAGGAAGAAGTAACTTTAGAAGAGGAGTTTCAAATAACCAAGAAGAGGTAAGTAGGTCACAGCCAAGCTATCAAGAAAAGAAGAAGAACAGTTCTAATCAGAGGTATGACAAAAGCAATGTTCAATGTAATTGCTCTCATAAGTTTGGTCATTATACTAGTGAGTGCAGAAAGAAACAATGTGATCATGGAGGCCAAAATGCTAATGTAGCAAATGAAAACAAGGCTGAAAATGAAAAATAGTCAAATATTTTTATTGTTTGCAACCTTGCTAAGAGAAGTAGTGATAAAGTATGGTATCTAGACAGTGGTTGTAGCAACCACATGAGTGGAAATAAAAACTTCTTTGCCTCCATAGATAGCAGCATTAAAACTAAAATAAAAATGGGAAACAATGAGTAAGTTCCCGTCATGGGAAAAGGTACAGTCAACATTCAGTCCAAGAATGGTGAAAGGAGAGTGATCCATGATGTTTATTATGCCCCTAGCATAAAAAATAACCTATTGAGCATTAGACAGATGGTCCAAAATGGTTATAAAATCCTGATGGAAAATGGAGAGTGCATAATATTTGACAAAGGAGATAGTAAGAAAGTGATTGTAGCAGTGCAGATGACAAGAAACAAAATGTTTCCTCTTAGGATACACATAGAGTCTCTGGCCCCATCTCTGGCACTATCTCTGGCACAGTTTCCAACACTATCTCTAGTGCTCACAATAGTGGGACAATAATCTACCTTTAGGACAGTCATCAAAGACCAATTCAAATTGTGGCATTTGAGGTATGGGCACTTAAGTTTTTTTGGTTTGAGTTTATTGTCCAAGAAAGGCATGGTTAGAGGGCTACCAAACATTATAGAGCCTGATGGAAAATGTGAAGCCTGCATTTTAGGAAAGCAGCATAGACAACCCTTTCAATCAGGATATTCTAGGAGAGCAAAAGCACCATTGGAGTTGGTGCACTTAGATTTGTGTGGTCCCATGAAAACCCACACCTTGGCTAGAAATACTTATTTTATGACATTCATAGATGATTATAGCAGAAAAATCTAGGTTTATTTTTTGAAGAACAAATCAGAAGCCTTTGATAAATTCAAGTGGTTTAAGGTATCTGCTAAAAAGCAAAGTAGCTACTATATCAAAGCTCTAAGAACAGATAGAGGGGGAGAGTATATATGTAAGGAATTTCTGAATTTCTGCAAGAATGAATGCATAGAAAAGCAGTTTACAACTAGGTATAATCCATAGCAAAATGGAGTGGATGAAAGAAAAAATAGAACCATTCAAGAGATGGTAGTAAGCATGCTAAAAGAAAAAGGACTATCACATGATTTTTGGGGTGAAGCTGTAGCAACAACGGTTTACCTATTGAATAGGTGTCCTACAAACATTGTTCATGATAGGATTCCACAAGAGGCATGGACAAACAACAAATGGAGTGTTCAACACCTAAGAATCTTTGGGTGTGTGGCATATGCATTCATGCCTAAAGAGAAGAGGCAGAAATTTGTTGATAGAGGTGAAAAATGTATCTTCATAGGCTATAGTGAAGAGTCAAAAACCTACAAATTGTATAATTCCATCACCAAAAAGGTTGTGATGAATAGGGATGCTAAGTTCATTGAGAATGAAGCATGAGATGGAACGGTGGACAGCACCATGGGTATTTCAGTTACAATACCCCTTGAAGATGCAGAAGCTCTAGAGGAAAGCAACTCTGGAGGAGCTACGGAGAGGAGCAGCTTGAGGTAAAACTACTATAGAGCATTGGAAAATAGTAGTTCTTGAGGTGTTAAACAGAGTAGCTCTGGAGGTGGACAACAACACAGAAGCTACAAAGATCGGCAGTTCCAGAGGTCTGCAACTCTGAAGATCTGCAGCTTCAGAGTTTAGCAAAGCAGTATCCCTGGAGGTCAACAGTACAGTATCTCTGGAGGTCAGAACAGCACCAGCTCCGGAGGTAATTTAGACCCTACACTTGCGCCATTGATGCCATAGAGGACAAGGAGTGTGAAGGAGATTTATGACAGCATAAGGTATGCTGATATGGATGAGAATTTAGATTTTGCATTATTTTCTTATAGTGATCCAATGCACTTTGAAGAAGCTGTGAAAGAAGAGAAATGGTGTAAGGCCATGGATGAAGAATTGGATGCCATAGAGAGGAATGACACATGGCAGCTAACTCATTTACCTAAGGGTAAACAAGTGATTAGAGTTAAGTGGGTCTATAAGACCAAGTCTACTGTTGAAGGAAAGATTGAAAAACATAAGGTAAGGCTAGTTGTCAAAGGGTATAAACAATAGCCTGGAAGAGATTATGATGAGACATATGCACCAATTGCAAGGCTAGAAACAGTTCAGGCAGCCATAGCAATAGCAGCCCAAAACAAGTGGTAGGTGTTTCAAATGGATGTAAAGTCAGCCTTCTTGAATGGAGTGCTAAAAGAGGAAGTGTATGTGGAGCAGCCACCTATCTATGACGTCCCAGGGCAAGAGGACAATGTATATAGGCTCCAGAAAGGCCTCTATGGGTTGAAACAAGCACCTAGGGCATGGTACAACAAAATAGATTCATATCTAGTGAGTAATGGCTTTAGCAAAAGCAACAGTGAGCCCACTCTTTACATCAAAGCAGCTGAAGGTAATATTTTGATTATTATTTTACATGTAGATGATCTGATTTTTACTGGCAATAGTGATCTCTTCATTATTGATTTCAAAGAGGTAATGAAGAAAGAGTTTGAGATGACAAACTAAGGGTCTACTAAATTATTTTCTTGCAATTGAGGTCAAACAAATAGAGCATGGCATATTTATTTTGCAAACTAACTATGCCAAACAAATTGTGAAGAGATTTAAAGTAGAGAATTGTAAGCCTGCCCCTATGCCAACAGATACAGGTTTGAAATTGAGTAAAGAGGACAGCAGCAAGGAAGTAAACCCAACCATCTACAAGAGCATGGTTGGAAGCCTCATATACTTGACAGCCACTAGGCCTGATTTGATGTATGTAGTAAGCCTGATTTCTAGGTTCATGGAGAAGCCTAAGGACACACATTAGCAAGTAGGAAAGAGGATCCTAAGATATGTGAATGGCACAATAGGTTATGACATCTTGTACAATGTTTCTAATGAGTTTAAGTTGGTTGGTTTCGCAGATAGTGATTGGGCAGGTAATGTAGATGACTGGAAGAGCACATCTGGCTATGTATTTCACATGGGTTTAGGCATGATATCATGGGTATCTAAGAAGCAGCCCATTGTCTCTCTCTCTCTCTCTACAGCAGAAGTTGAGTATATTGTAGCAAATATAGTATCTTGTCAAGCTATTTGGTTGAGAAGGATCCTTGTAGACTTGAATGAGCAGCAAGAAGATGGTACAACCATTCATTGTGACAATGTTTCATCAATAGCCATGACAAAGAATCCAGTCTTCCATGGACGAAGCAAGCACATTGAGATCCATTATCATTATATAAGGGAGTTGGTAGAACGAGGAGAGATTGAGCTACAGTATTGCAGATCTGAGCAGTAGCTCACTGACATTTTTACAAAGGCATTGCCAAAAGATTCTTTTGAATGCCTAAGAGATATGATTGGCATTGTTGATAGCTCTGAAGGTGTGCAGCCCCGGAAAGAAGACAACTCTGGAGGTTTAGCTTGAGAAAGACAATAGCAGAGTTCTAGAGGTTAAACCCAAGAAATTCTGTGCAACTCTAGAAATGCAGAAACAAAGCTCCAGAGATGTAGAGTGTCAGCTCCAGAGATGCAAATAGAGTGCTCCAAAGATGCAGAAAAGAGCTCCGGAGGTGATCTAGAATGACAGAAACATCTCTGGAGACCTACTCCAGAAAGACAAATGCAAAGGTATGACTCCAGAGATCAGTTCCGGAAAGAAAATTGTTGAATGACATCTAACTTCATATTAAGGGGGAGTGTTGGAATATTAATAATCTTTCTTCAGTGCATTTAACTCCATCCTGCCTCCACGTTAGACTTGGGGATTTCCAAATCTACCCCAGCATCCGTTGCTCCTGCCAACATCAATTTGGTAGGTAAGTTTCAATTTGAAAGGACTTTTGAGCACCTATTTTCATGGGGAAGAAAATGAGACAAAAGGAGGAAAATAGTTGACCATAGGAATGAGAGGAAGCCTGCAGAAGTAGCAACAACAGAAGGAATATTTTGAAGGTTCCAGAAGAGAACAACAAACAACAGAAGAATATTACAACCATAGTAAGGGAATGTGTAGTAGCATAGTGTATGTTTTGTGGAAGCTTCAGTGATTGGGCAATTCAGAAAAATAGAGTAGTAGCTCTGCATGAATTTGTATGAATGCTTTGAATATATTTTTGAAAGGAAAATATATAATACATATTGTTGTTTATTTTGTGTATTTTCTTTCCTTTTGTGTGCTTGTGTTCTTCCTGTCCACTACATTGTAGTGTTCGTTTGGACAACCATTAAACCTCCCCTACCTGCCAACACCTACTTCTACCAAATCGAGGCTTTGGTTGACTGCTATGTAGCTATTTAAGTTGAGTACTCCAACTGCTGGAAACTTCCCACGATTCTCACATTGCTGGAGCCAGTAATTACCTTGAGGAAGTTGTGTTTGAAGAGGACTCTCCAAGCAGGTTGAGATTGGTTAAGCTACAACACAAAATGAAAGAGAGAAATGTACAGGGGAGAATAGATCTGCTGTTGTCCAATGTAGAATTGAGGAGATAAAAAAACCCAAAGCTGGTGCATAAGAGAACGCCAATCCTAGAGCAGCAGTTGTTCCATTTTTTTGTTGTTCAGTCACCTGAGTCTTCTCAGTAGTTCACAAGCAAATAAGAACATATTTATTTTCTGAAGCTTTTAGGGCTATGGTATTTCTTTTCTTAGATCTGAATTGAACAAAAATTTGTATTTTCCTTTGTATGCCTTGGTTAAATTTGTGTTGTAAGTTATTTAGAAGTTTGTGGGAGAAATTTGAGTTGTTAAGTGCAAGATGAAAGAAATTTTGTGAAAAATCTTATGGATTCATATCTTACTAAATTAAATAAGTTAGATGGTACTAATTATGTCAATTGGAAGTTTAAGTTACATACTCTAATGGAAGGGTCAAATGTGTGGAACATTGTAAATGGTACAGAGGACAAACCTACTATGCCTGCAAATGCTTTTAAAGATTGGAAGAATAGAGAATGCAAAGGTAAGATTCTTTTATGTATGTCTGTGAAGGACTCCATTATCCCTCATATTCAAGATATCACTACCTTGCTGGTACATGGACTACTTTAAAAGGTTTGTATAAAATTACAGACACAAATAGAATTATGTTTCTAAGGAGCAAATTACTTTCAATCAAAATGGAAGCGAATGAAAGTATTAATGATTATTTGTCCAGAGTTAAGGAATTAAGGGATAAATTAGTTGACATCGGTGAAACATATTCAAGTAGTGATTTGGTTACTACTACTTTGAATGGTATGTTAAGTGACTATCAAGTATTTATCACTAGTTTGGTTGTAAGGGAAAATGCACCTTCTTTTGATAATTTAGCAGGTATCCTACAAGAAGAAGAAAGGAAGAAGCATATGAACAATAGACTACAGACTGCAGATTCAGCTTTGATGGCCAAGGATAAGAAGCCATCCAAAGGAAAGCCATGGACAAAGTATAAAGGAGGTAAATTTGATACCAAAATGTATCAAAATGATAAAAGGTATCAAGATGGAGCATCATCTAAGTTAAATTCCAATGTATAGAAAAATGGAAATTGTAATTATTGTGAAAAATATGGACACTATGCTTATGAATGTAGGAAAAAGAAGTATAATGAGTCCAAACATAATAAATATGAAGGCAACTTTGTGAATGGTGATGATGAGATACATGATGACCTCCATAATCTTAAATTGTTTATTTTGAAGATGCTGCTTTTTCTACTCATACAGATGATAGTAATGCTTGGGTTATAGATTCATGGACATCAAGTCGTATGTCTTGTCATAGAGATTGGTTTAAAGATTTTCATGTGCAAAATGATGGTAGCAAGATCTATTTAGGAGATGATACATCTCATGACATTAAAGGTTTTGGTGATATAAGTGTACTTTTTCCTAATGGAAATGTAAAGCAACTTTCAAATGCAAAGTATGTGCCAGGAATTACAAGAATTTAATTTCAGTCTCTGCCATTACTGATCAAGGTTTAAAAGTTGAATTCTTGAAGACTGGTTGCCAAGTAAAGGATATGAAATATCACTGTAATGTGATAGCTGAAGGAACTTGAAAAGGAGGATTGTATAAACTTGATGTAGTTGTAGAATTTCATCGAGCAATGACATCTACACATGTGTCAACAGAAGAAGTATGGCACATGAGGTATGGTCACCTAAATTATAGAGAACTTATTTCTCTACAAAGAAAACAAATGGTGCAAGGTCTTCCAAGTTTTAAAAATGAACATGTTAATTGTGATGGTTGTGCATTGGGTAAACAACATAGGAATCAATTTCCACAAAGGATAGATAAAAGACATAGAAATAATCTTGAATTAGTACATATAGATGTGTGTGGTCATATGCAAACTAGGTCACTTGGGGGTGCTTATTATCTTCTCATACTTGTTGATGATTGCACTAGATACACATGGATTTATTTCATACAACATAAGAGTGAAGTTTTTGAATGCTTCAAAGAGTTTAGAAATATGGTGGAAAAACAAACAACTCATAATATTAAGATTATAAGATCAGATCAAGGGGGAATACATTTTTGAATTTTTTGTGAAGTATTATAAAGAAAATGAAATTATCAAACAATACACAGTTCCTCATAATACAAAACAAAATGGTGTGGTTGAAAGGAAAAATAGATCAATTGTTGAGTGTACTAGGAGTATTCTCAAAGGAAAGAATCTCCCTAATAATTCGTGGGTTGAAGTAGTTGGTACAGTTGTATATTTGTTGAATAGAAGACCTACCAAGTACCTAGAAATGATAACCCCTTATGAGGACCTCACGGGTACTAAACCTATTGTAAGTGATTTGAGAATTTTTGGATGTAAGACATTCTGTCATATTCCAAAATAAAATAGGAGGAAACTTGATGCAAAATCAATCAAGTGTATTTTCATTGGTTATTGTGCTGATCCTAAGGCCTACAAAATGTAAATCCTACTACTCACAAAGTGTTTTCTAGCAGAGATGTTATCTTTCATGAATATGCAGATTATATTATGTTAAGGTGCAACTTGCTAACTTGGAACTATGGGCTAGGGTTTAAATTTCAAACATGCAAAAATGAAAGTACAGCAAACCTTAAGTGCAATAGAAAGCAAACTAGTCTAGAAATCTATCAAACAAGCACAAAAACTAGTAAAAATCTAAGCTAACATTGACTAACTTCTATTGTCCTCCTCATCTTGCATTATTTGTTCTCAAATTTGGAGGTTTATGCAACATCTTGAGAAGATCATCGATGTGTTAAGCAAGATCTTCGAGGGTTTATAGCTACGAGAGGAAAAAAATGGAACTAAGAGTCCCAAAATGAGCTGGAGAAAGTGGTTTTATAGAAGAGGGGTTTTGAATGGACGGTCAAGATTGATTTTTTACTTTGGAGGCAAATCAAGGGTGGAGATGAGTTAGGGTTTTCTCTCCACTAGAAGACAAAAGACAATTTTAAATTAGAAGAAAAGATGAGATGGAATGTGATTTAAATTAAATATATTTGTGTAATTTATTTAATTTATTGTAAGGATGCATGTGAAAGGGGATTTAGATGAGGGTATTTAAACAAAATGTTTTATTTGTTTAAATTAGTGAAAGAGGACATTAGGATATGAATGGTTAAATAATTAATTAATTCACATTAATTACTTAATCATAGAGGGAAATTAGGGAAATCGGGAGAATGTGGAAGTGATTAGGGTTTTGCAAGGGATGGACACTTTTAGATGTCTACATTTTGCCCCTCTTTGAGATGATGAGAATTACGTCGAGCAACATCATTTCAAAGAAGATAAGGAAATGGATAGAGGAAACAGATGGTGATGCCCCCTCAAGAGGATAGGTGGGTTGGACAAACACGGGTAGACTCTCGAAATGAAAGGGATTGGTTAAGGAAGAAAGATAGAGGAATGGATAGACAAAATGGATGATATGTAAAGTTGTAATGAAGGTGGAGGAATGCATATATGAGAGAGAAATGGTGGAGGAATGAAAGTTTGGCTAGAAGAATGGAAATGATATCTTGCTTTGATAGATTTTTGAGCTTCTCACTTGCAATTTTCTACTTATCATCATAGAACTTATTATGTCAAAGGACGACAATCACCATGGCGTGACAAAGGCCAAAGTGGAAAGTGTAGTCCCTTGTGAAACAGGCACATGACAGACAAGGAATGCCTGACTCAGACTAGTAACTATGATACCTTGTTGAAACATGTGACAAGATAATTGTGAGGTGTGGAAGTCCTTATGCAAGGAAGCATTTTTTCTTTCCAATGTATAGGATGTCTTTGATTCACACCCAATGGAATCCCGATCACACACAAGGCACCAAGTTACCCCAGCCATTTTGCCAAGACAAACCACATACAGTAATCAAAGAAAAAGGTCTCGCTCTATCCTCGCTTCTCTGCATCACTTAGGGACTTCCTCGAGAAGCATAAGAACGAGACTGCAAAACAATCCAATAAAGGATAAGACAAAACTAGACCAATAGCTAGTTGGAGCTTTTTCCAAGTGATATGTGCTTGATTGATTGTGATTGGATGAAGAAAGAGCCTGGTTTCAGGAAATGAAGCATGTCGTATAAGACACCTGGTCTGGTTTCAACAATGCAACATCTTGTATAAGGCAAGTGATATGATTGATTGATACTAGTGTTGTTGGTCATACGAGCAACACCAGGACTTGATTGATGATGGATTGGATGAAGAGGGAGCCTGGTTTCAGGAAATGAAGCATGTCGTATAAGACGCCTGGTCTGGTTTCAACAATGCAACATCCTGTATAAGGAAAGTGATATGATTGATTAACACTAGTGTTGTTGGTCATACAAGAAACACCAAGGCTTGATTGATGATGGATTGGATGAAGAAGGCCTAGTTTTAGGATAGAAACATGTCATATAAGACGCTTGGTCTGGTTTCAACAATGCCCCTACTTGTCTAAGGCAAGTGATTGATTAAATGACACTAGTGTTGTTGGTCATATGAGAAACACCAGGGCTTAATTGATGATGTTTGATAAATGACACATGCCATATAGGGAACAAAATCCTGGTTTCGATGATGCCCCATTCCGTATGAGATATGTGATAGTTGATGAGGATAGGTTGATAGTGACATGTGATTATCACGAGGCGATTGATTGATTTGGCTGACTGGATAGCTGGTCTTTTTGATGTTTGGGATTGTTATGAGTGTGAGATTGATTGCTTTGGTCTGATCAAAGTGTCCATCTCATCAAAGGATGACTTATTATGATGGTTGACTCAACTAGCCCTAAGGGACTGACCTAGTGCCTTGGGGGCACATCGAAGATGGCCTTGCCTACGTGAAAGCTCAGAGACAATGTAGTTTGACCATGTGGACTATGGATCATTGGAAGAACTGATTTGACTGATATGATGATATGATTGATTTGGAATGAATGGATCGATCGAGAGATTTGATTGAGTGATTCGATTGAGGAAGACAATGATGTGAAGAAGTGATTGAAGAATTGATTTCATTGGAATGAATGGATTGGATGATTTTGGTGGATTGATAAGTTGAGTTGACCAATTTTATTGCTTGGATTTTTGTAGGATATTCAATTTTTCTTTTGGATTTTGGGAATATTTTGATTTTTTTGGGTTTTTGAAGAATATTTGGATGTTTTTGGATTTTTGACATATTTCAATTTTTTATTTTTTATTTTTAGAAGTTGCAATTTTTTTGGGGGGGGTTTTGGAAATGTTGTAATTTTTTTGGGTTTTGGAATATTGTGATTTTTTTTGGATTTTGGGGAATATTTGATTTTTTTGAATTTTTGGAAATATTTCAATTTTTTTGTGTTTTTGAATGTTGTGATGTTTTTGTGTTTTTGACATGTTTTGATTTTTTTTGTATTTTGGAGAATTTTTTTTGTGTTTTTGAACTATTTTTGGGAATGGCATTGGATCACAATTTTGGGGTAGCCTTTTTTGCTAGATACCAATGACAAGGGGAAACCAAGTCTAGGTTCAAGGATGAATGAATGGGATTGGATGAATGGATAAGAGGGGGGGCGATAGTGGATGAAAGGAATGCACACATAAGAGGGCAAGGATGTGATCTCCAAGGACTATGTCACATAGGAATAACATGCCCCATTATTGGTGGTATACTTAGGATTTTTCATGACAATACTTATGACCATAGGGTAGTGATAGGATTGTTTGGAAAGGATGTGGTATGCCAAGAGATACCCAAGACATGTTTCAACATTTTGCGCCCATTTCTTTATCAAGCTCAAAAGAGGAAGGGAGAATGAATGGACTTGATAAGATAGGCATGCGGGTGTATGAATAAGGATGGTAAGGTGGAAAATGATAGGAAGATGAGACAATGTGCCCCCAAGTGTAAGTGGCAGAGAAGATCAACTTTTTTGATCTTTTGAATTAGATAGGGGGATATGGACGAGAAGGACTCAGGTGTCTAGTGCCATGAAGGTGATAGTCCCAAAGGTATATCGCATTGACCATGTCAAATGTCATTATGCTCATCGTTGTTCATAAGTGATGGTATGAAAGTGAGATGGATAAGGTAGATAATGGATTATGGAGGGAATGATAGTGGATTATGATGTGGATTATGTAGGGAAGGCAGTGGATTATGATGTGGATTATGTAGGACTTATGAATGGAAGATGGTTGAAATGTTTTTACAAAAGCATGGACCATAGGGATAGGATTGGTGAAGTGTGTAGGATAATGGATGAATGATGGAGTGATGGAGGCGAGAAGAGGAATCATGACCAATGGTTGCACACACCATGTTAAACATGGAAGCGATGGTGATATTTGCTTAGTGGATGGGTGATGGTAAGCATTTGGGGACCCACATGTACTTAGTATTTGTATGGATTTTTCTTTTCTTGTGGGGTGGAGGAATTTGATATTTTTGAATGGAATAGATGGAAGAGGATGGTTGGTATGTTTTAGAAGTGGATGCCTCATTTGACTTGATTGATTTTTGTTTAGAGACCCATACAATTTTAGTTTTTTGACTTTGTTTTGGGAGGTATGGGTTTGGATGGATTTTTGAATGTATCTTGCTTTAAATTTTTGGATTGATGTCCTAAGGCATTAGGGCTCTTAGGATTTTTGACTATAAAAGGAGGCATCCAAATGTTTATTTTCTAAATCCCATGTGGCAAGGGGAATGAGTGCAAGCTTTATGTTTACACAATGTGTGCATTTGTTGGTCATGATTAGGAATGTGAGGGAATTTATGGATGATTGGGATATTAGGTGTTGGAAGAAATGGTGGCAAAGTGAATAGAGAAAAATTAGGAGTTGGAAGTAGCAGAGGTAAATCATATGGTGAAAATTGTATGGTCACATGCTTTTGACATTTGTAGGATGATGGAGGTGGAATGACAATGTAAGTTTTGGGTACATGATAGGATGTGCAATGGAAAGTGGTGGACTTAGGAGGGATGGAGGAATTACCAACATCTTTTGATTGTTGACCTTGATGTGTTGATCGAAGGCCCTATAAGTGAGGGTGGACTTTGACATGTATCGGCTCCATAATACCTTGTTTTGGAGCATGGGATTGACAATGGGACTATGTGTGGTATGGACATTAGACACGAGTTCATTATTTGATGGAGAAGGTGAAGCAGATAAAGGTTGTTGTGTTCCTAAGGAAGAACACTCGTGAATGAAAGAAGATAGACCAAGTGGATATGATGGTGGATTTGAAATTGGATCGATGGTGGATGTGGAAGGATCATGAGGATCTTTACTATGTTCATGTAGATCCAAGTTATTGGTTTGATCTTCTATGTTTATGTGTTCCTAGGAGACACATGTCTCATCATGGGGAGTGGATGTTGGTGGATTGTGGATACGTGGAGTGGCAAGTGGTTTGATCTTGATTATAATTAGGAGCTAATGGTTCCACATGCTCTGGATTAGACCCTTGACATATCTCTTGACTTGAAATGAAAATGGAAGTGGAAGTGAATGACTCATGATTGGGCTTAATGGTTTGTGGACCACATGTTGGGGTTGAATGACATTTGAAGGCTCATTGTCAAGATCAAATATAGATGTCTGATATAGAGATAAGTTGTTCCTAGCTAGTAATCCTTGGATCACATATAGTGGATGGACAATGAGGGTAGATGACGTGGACTCATGATGGTAGAATGTACTTATAGGATGGATGAGATAGACTTAGGTTCCCCTTGTCAAAGATAGCATTGGAATGTGAAGGCACTTTGTCTTGCTACCAAGGTGTACTTGGATAATCTTGTGAATAGGCTCAGGGTGCTAGAACCTTGTTCTCTAGGATTGTCATGGAATGATGCATGTCTTCATATTGTTGTATGTCTTCTTGTGGGATTAGGACCATGCTGATAAGTGCTTGACTAGGATTAAGTTGATGGTGTAGAATGACTTGGAATGTGATAGAGTGTGGGATTGGTTGGATGATTGGATGAGTGATTAGGGGTGATTAGGGTATGGTTAGGGGTGATGGAAATGATTAGGGTGAATTTGATTGAACGATGTGAGTAGAAATGGTGATTAGGATGCGAAGGTTGAATAAAGAAGACATGATTAGGATGTGATTATGATGATGTCGATTGGAATGACAAGGATGATGTGGAATTATGAGGATGAATAGGGATAACTAGGAGGATTGATACCCTTTGTCTTCTTTTTGCATCCATGTCTTTACTAAATGAGACTTGTGAATTTTTGGGATGGTATGGTGGATGTCAATGCAAGGTGATGAGGCCCAGGCTATGATAGAGGCTAATGAGATTAGTCTTCAAAAAGTCTAGCTCCAAGAGGGTACTCTCATCTACTAATGACCTTTCAAAGCACAAATTGGTTTTGTCGAGACCTTGAGGTGTGGAAGAAATGATTGATTAGAGTAAACCCATGAGTTTCAGAATTCACTTGTAAGGATTGACTTAAACTAGCCATGGAGTATTAAGCCCAAGTTGTGATTGATGTGGAAAAAGAAGATGTCAAGGTCTCTTGGTCCAAATTTTTACTTTTGATACAATCAAGCTTTGATCGTTTCTCCCTATGTTTCAACCTTAGGAAGACTAATGTTTAGGGTCCTCTATAGATGTCAAGGCTGAATGAAATTTAAATGTTGTGATGAAATTTGATCATAAAGGGATGAAATTGGATATGTAATGGGATGAATGAAATTGAATGTGCAGGTCTATAAGGTTTTGACATAGTTGCAATCGGATTCGATAGGGAGAGTAGATGCTCAAAGGTTTCCCTATGGTTGTGGTGTATTGTGATAGGATTGGATAGGATGAGGTCGATTGGATTGGATTGGATTGGGGTTGGATTGGGGTTGGATTTGGATATGAATGGGAGAATGATGATGATGACTTGGATATGGTATGATTAGGATGATGTTAATTGGATGAAAGAGGTGATTAAGATTTGATAAGGATGACTAGGATGATGATTAGAAGAATGATTAGGGTGAAATGGATCGGACTAGGATGACAATGTGTAAAGGGTTATGCAAGATGAATTGGATATGATTATGATGCTTAGGATATAATTGGGAGAAGTGGGAATGATTTGGACTGATGAATAGAATATGATTAGGATATGATGTAATGATTAGGTATGATGAATAGGACATGATTGGGATAATGTGGAATGATTAGGATGAAGAGGATATGATTATGAAGAAGTGGAATGATTAGGAATGAGGAATATGATAGATTGGTGTGAGGTGGAGTGATTAGAAAATGAGAAGAATTTTATTAGGATATGATATGGTGACGTTGAATGATGTAGAATGACAATATTGGGTGAATTCAATTGATTAGGGTGATGACTAGGATGATTAGGAAATGAAGAAATGGGATAAGGACAAGATGAAGTGTAATGATGAGGATATGATGACTAGGATGGATTAGGGAACATTTAGGATGAAGATGGTGTTGTGCAATGATGAGATTAGATGACGATGTGTAATGATTAGGGAGGATGACTTGGACAAATTAGGATGAAGTGCAAGTATGATGATTACGATGTAAATGGTTATGCATGATGAATTGGATATGATTATGATGCTTGGGATATAATTGGGATGAGGTGGAATGATTCAAAGGTGATAAACAGGCTATGATTGGGATGTGGTATGATGTGGCTAAGGACACAAAGGTTGAATGATGAAGAGATGAGTAGGAATGTGATTAGGATATGATGAGTTGGCATGGTGAATATGCTATGATGTGGAATGGATGTAATGATTATGAGTGATTAGGGTATAAATATAATGAGATGGCCTGAAGAAGATATTACATGAATGTGATTAGGAATGATTAGGCTTGATATTGTTTGGATATAATAGGATGATGTGTAATGGTTAGAATGATGTGGATTGGATAATGTCAATGAAAAGGATACATGATGAGGATTGGATTGGGATGCTTGTATGAATTGGATGGACTAGGATGATGACTAGGATGATTTAAGAATGATGGTTAGTGTGTTGGTTTGATTTGAAATGGTGTCAGTTGGATTAGAAAGAGGATGATGTGGAATGATGATAATGTAATTGGGATGTGATTAGGATAGAACAAGGATGAGGTGTAACGACTAGGAATGATATGCATGTGATTAGGATGTAATTAGGGATGTTTTGGATATGATGATGTGGCATGAGGAAGATATGACAAGAATGTGATTAGGAATGATTGAGGTTTGAGTTATGATGACTTGGGTATGATCATCGTATGATATTGAATGATTAGGGATGATTAGGATGATGTGAATTGGATGAAAGAGGTGATTAGGATGAGTTAGAAATGGTTAGGGTATGATTAGGGGAATGACTAGGATAATGTTGGTTGGATGAAGATGTCAATGTGTAGTGATTAGGATTGATGAATAGGATGTGATTAGGATATGGTTAAATGATGAAGACATGATGAATAGGATGTGGTGTGATTAGATGAGGATACCAATGTCTAATGATTAGGGATGATGACTTGGATGGATAGAATATGATGATTAGGAATGATAAGATGTGATTATGATATGATGTGGATCATGATTAGGGTAGTGTGATTAGGATATGATCGATTACAATGTAATGGATTGGGACGATGTGTAAGGATAATGGGATTAGGGATGTAGTTGAATGATGAGGATATGATGATGACATGGAATGAATGTGTGGAAAGAATGTTGAGGGTGATGATTAGGAAAGCACACACATCAATCAAAAACGACACTTGCCAATCAATTTTGTGGCTGTTTGACATTTTTGTGACAAGTTTTTGAAAACACTTTAGAAGACAAGCACAACCCTATGGCTAGACAAGGACTATATTTGTTGAATCCCCTAGCTATGCTTATTCAAAGTGAATAGCTCCAAGATCTTCGTAGCACTGACTCCCCTCCATGACACTCACTTCTCATGCATACCAAGTTCTAGGTTTCCCGAGGCTCATCTCCCCACCAAACCTTAGGATTGTCCCTACTATCTCAGCTAAGAACCACAAAAATTGAGGCGGCTTCAAAGGTTACCCTTCTGTGCCAACAAACAGAGGGTTTTTGACCACTAAACAAAAGGGCTCTAGTGAATATCCAGGGGACCGGCACCCCACGAGCTTCCAACTAGCCACTTAAGGCTCTAACTAACCCTTCTAGGAGTTTAATATACACAAGGGTACACCTCCTTTCAAGCTAGCACTATATGGTGAGCACTCTTACCAGTTAGACTCAGCTTTCGCCTTATCCTTAATTTATATAGCGGGCCAGACGAAAGTCCCACTTGGGGTCGCAAATGAGTTCTCCTTGTGGATGTGTCTCAAGAGTAGGCCCACTCTAAGGCGCAAACAAAAGCAAGACAAGTTAACATGTTTTTGATCTCCAGGCTTGCACTAAGTCGCAAGGGGAGAGCATACACGTGAACTTTCTCACACTCGCATGGGGTTTCATTGACCTTAGAAAATAGATGTGTGGTGTGATAGTGAAAGTGTTGAGAGATGATTTTAATTCCCAAGATCACATGATGTGTGAGGGAAGAGCATACGCATCTCAAAACACAAACACGTCACCAAATAAAGAAGTCATTGGTTCATTTTAAGCCCCAAGATATGTGTGAAAACAACAAGATTAAGTCTATTTTAGTGCCCAAATCGAAGTGTTCCTATGATAACCAACACATGCATATGAAAGAATGAAATCCTGCACCAAGTCCATTAGTAGTTTTAGATTGAATGTCTTCATCCCACGAATGCCACACAATACAAATCAGACATTAGTAACAGAAAATCCCCATGATAATGCCAAAAGAAATGAAATAATAAGTCAAGTACCCCTTGCGCAAGACATTAAGTCAAAAAGGCCAAAAAAAGGAATCTGCAAAATATCTCAAAAAAATGATCAGTGATAGTAAAATAAACTACAGCATCAGAAAATTTAGAAAATTTTAAGCAATTTTTAAAAACATTGCACAAAAAATAGATCAAGTTTGCATGAGTTACAAGCGTTAGAAGTTCAAATTGACCATTGACTTTGACTAGAAAAAATTCTAATGAAATGATGTCACTACCTAAAATTGACTATGCCATAGCAAAATTGGGAGTCTGCTCCGTAACACAACTCGTTTCGTGCGATTTAGACATGTTTTGCAAAAGTTATGAAAATTTGAAAAAAAACTGCCTATTTCTGCATGTGGAGGCAAAGAGGAGTCAAAGTGGTAGTTTGACTTGACCTGTTGGTTAACCAGATACTAGTCACATGTTGCAGTCTACACGGTGGTCTATGTGGGTAGTTATTGCTTGCTGAGCCCCTAGTCGGCCATATGACCAGGGGCCGAGATAATGAAAAAATAAGTAAGATAAAAAGGCAACCAAGGGCCAACTATCCCCTTACCCACGGTCACCAAAGGGCTAAAAGCCCAAATTGACAGTCAATCCGCAGCTCATGTAAGCATATAGGTTACTAGTAATGAATATAATAGTGAATATCACAGTGACCATTGACTCGAATATAACAGTGAATATGTCAGAGAATATGGTGATCGGAGGAGTTTTTTTTGAAATCGGTGACCATGGTACTTCAGATAATGTCAATAGGAAATGAAATGAATCCACATAGGTGTAAATGTTGACTGATCTGAGTGGCAAGCAGGTGTGTGGAAGGCACTAATGGAGACCAAAGGCTGGTACAAAGAGCGATAACCATTCAATGGCGACCTGTTGACCACTACTATGAATGTTCCTCAAATGGTGACAGAAGATCTACGAAGAATGAGTAGCAGGAGGAATCTCTGGAGATTTTCGGTAGGGATCTGATTTCAATTTTTATTGCTAAACAAATATGCAGGAAATGATCAATATTCTAACATGTCTTATTCATGAGGCCCATGCTTGATAAGTTACCTTTCTTTTCTACCATTTGCCTTTGTCAATTGAAAGTTTCAGACATTTTCTAATTTCAGAATAATCAACTGACCTAAGTTGTTCATGTTTTCAATGTCTTTGGTCCTCCTCACACGTTCTATTAATGTTGAGGAGTTCTACTAAAGGCCTTGGCTCAAAATGTCGATCAGAATCATTTAAGGCTTTGATTTACTCCACATTCAAAACTTGTCTCTTAAATTCATAAGCATCTGAAAGCAACTGCAGCAGTTCGTCTGGATGGTAAAATATCACAAGCATCCAATGAAGTTGTTTTGGACATTTATGTGGCTCATGCTGCCAGTTAGCTAGGGATCTTCTTGTCGAGAAAGTTGAAAAACTTTCTCTCTTGCAGTTCAAGGAAGGTCTTCACAACCGCTCACCCCTAGAAAAACGTGAATGCATCATTGAAATGGAGTGTGGGCTCACCACGTGCCTCACGTTCAAGTCTTGACTCAACTAAGGGAAACACAACACCTTTTCTACGGGTGCTAAGCGGATAAAAACACATGCTATGCAAATTAATAAGACGTGCAGTAGTTGCAAGATGGGAAATATAATGTTAACCAACTCCATACACTACCAATAATGACAAAACTCATACCAATGGGATAGAAGACTTTGACACAGGCTAGCTGAGAATTCATAACTAGGTCACATGGATCGGTTGGAAGTTTAAGCAAGGGGCGTCAGGTGAACACTAGTTTAAGGTGGTGAAATCTGGACTCTTCCCTTGCAGCTTGGATTCAATCTTCACCGTTTCGTACGTGGGAACTTTGCACCTCGCCCTTCTCATGGATTAGTAAGTCAGGGGTGTCGACTAAGACACCCGTGGTGGTGACAAGAAACTCTCAAGGCGGCGTTAAGGTTAGTAGTCAGTTCAGGGTTTTTAGATGGTAGAGGTTGATCAAACAGGTGGTGTTAGGGTTTATTCAATGGAGATTTGAGGTTTTAAAATAGAGTGATGGGGGCGATGAGAAATGGTGGTGGAAATATTGGTTAGGGTTTTGACTATTAGTGGCAGGAGTGGTGACCTTCAATAGTGATGGAAGGATATACAGGTACCTGCAAACAACAAAAACCTTAAGACCTGCAAACAAAAGTCATGAATGCTTCAACCACCCAAACAAGAGAAACCTTGATCCATGACTAAGACCTACAACAAAACAATGAGCTAGAAAAACAAAAAACTGCTAACCACAGAAACCCTAGATTGTGCACAGAGAGCCCCTACGCAGAAGGTCGTACGGATCCTTAGGGTATGGCCTTGCAACAGGGGCCAAAACTAAAAAAAATTCAAAAATTTTCCGGTAGCAAAATATGGAGTATTTTATGTCATTTTTTGTTTCTCGGACCTCCTGGACTCAACGGTGAGGTCCGTTTGAGCTCCGGAGGCCACCTATAGAAACAAAATTTTAGAAATCACCCAAAAATGTCAAATTTTTCACGAATTCACGTCAAGTTCACCAATGTGGGCTAGGGTTTAGAATTTCAAAAATGAAGAAATGAAAGTACAACAAACCCTAACTACAATAGAAAGCAAACTAGCCTAGAAATCTATCAAACAAGCATAAAAACTAGTAAAAATCTAAGCTAACATTGACTAACTTCTATTGTATTCCTCATCTTACATTCTTTGTTCTTAGATTTGCAGGTTTATGCAACATCTTAAGAAGCTCATGGTTGTGTTAAGCAAGATCTTGGAGGGTTTACAGCAGAGAGGGAAAAAATGGAACCAAGAGTCCCAAAATGAGCTAGAGAAAGTGGTTTTATAGAAGAGGGGTTTTGAATGGACGGTCAAGATTGATTGTTGACTTTGGAGGCAAATCAAGGGTGGAGATGAGTTAGGGTTTTCTCTCCACTAGAAGACAAAAAACAATTTTAAATTAGAAGAAAAGATGAGATGGAATGTGATTTAAATTAAATAAATTTGTGCAATTTATTTAATTTATTGTAAGGATGCATGTGAAAGGGGATTTAGATGAGGGTATTTAAACAAAATGTTTTATTTGTTTAAATTAGTGAAAGAGGACATTAGGATATGAATGATTAAATAATTAATTAATTCACATTAATTACTTAATCATAGAGTGAAACTATGGAAAATGAGGAGAATGCGGAAGTGATTAGGGTTTTGTGAGGGATGGACACTTTTAGGTGTCTAGAGGAACAATACTAATTTTACCCTAAAGAATCCAAAATACCACAAGTTTAGGGTTAGGGTTTCGGAGTTATCATGTAATTAAATTCATTGACTCAATTCCATTGTAGTAGTAATGACAAGACATTCATTAGCACATGATACCATACAAACTGATGTAGAGGTAAATGCAACGGGAGCTTACAAATGGGAAGGAGGAGTCATTAACACAACCAACTTATTATAATACCTATCGGCTTATCATCATCATCATATTTCTTGTTAACACAGACAGCAGCATCATATTTCGAAGGGGCATGAAATATCCTCCTGCTGACTACTGTTCACTTCCTTATCGCCTATCGCCTTTCGCCCGTCAGCAGCATCATGATATTCGGCAAGCGCAAACATCCTCCTGATGTCCACTATTCACTTAGCGCCAAACTCTATCTTCATCATCATGATGTTCAGCATCATCATCACCCTTCGTCAGCAGGATATGAAATATCTGGTTGCCTCTAAATATCCTGATGACGACAACTTCAAGCACCTTTCCTCTGATGCTTACGTCACCCCGATATCCTGATGACGATTATCCTGATGATGATGACGTCATATGCAGCTCCTTCAATATCCTGCTGCCCGATATCCTGATGACGATGACGTCACATGCACCTGATGATGATGTCATCCAGATATAAGATCCTTATATCCTCCGCAGCATGATAATGAATATCCTGATGACCTTTTCAATACTTAGCCAAAAAAATGATTTTTCCTCCCGCATGCGATAGCGATATGCGGACGATGAATACACACGAAAGATGATCCTGACGATGATATACACACTGAGTATATATCCAACCTATATCATCCTGATGCACTTGAAACATGCAAACTTCATCAGCTTCATAACCCGATCCGGATAGTGATATACTCACAGATGACGATGCGATTCACTCCGACTGGAAAAGCACATGCAGACCCTTGTATATCCGTCAGCTGCATGCAAACTCATAGAACCGCACAATTTCACAAAGGAAATATGATGATCGGGCTGGATCACCTTCAGATCAAAACTTAAAGATTTATCTTCCTGAACCTAGCACATGAGGATGCTAGGTTGATTCACAGCATGCTACCAACTGATCTCTCAAACAATGAAATGCATAAACAGAAAACTAAAATACAACCTAAACTAACATGCATGACCATTCCACCGATTCACAGAATCAACCGGTGGAAGGGTTGAAAGAATCCATTAACCTGTGATCAGAACGGAAATCAAAACAACTGATAAACCAGATAATGCAATTGATGAGATCTTATTCAGATGAAACACAAATGTCCTGTTTCTACAATGTTTCACAATATCTGGACTGCTCTCTGAACTCACTCAATCACCAGTACTACATAACACAACTACTACACTGATATGATATGATCTAATATCAAACCCTAACTGATTTGAGTTATTTATAGCAACATCCTACGAGTACTACCAACTCGATTCCCAGCGGCTGGGAGCTTCCAAGCGGCTGGGAGAGGATAGCTCATACTACCTAATCACGAACTCTAACTGCCTGCACACTCTCCTAGACTGATCTAATACATATGCATTGGTCCAATGGACCTTATTACATTATGAAGTCAAACATACTAAAAATAGACTAATGTCCTGTCATGCGGACAATTAACCTATATCTTGTCTTGTAGGGGTGCTCCTGCACCATACTCCCCAGAAGAAGAAATCTCAAGTCCACTTGAGATGAGAGTATGAAGATCTGCACCATGTTTCTGGATCTACTCTTCAGTCATCCATACTACTTCAGAATTAGGTTTTCCCTTCCAAGAGACTAGATACTCCAAGTACTGTTTGTTCCGGGTCTGTTTGACCACTCTGGTGTCCAAAACCTTCTGCAACTGTGGAGGATCATGCTTGGGAATGTCATCATTGACTGTATCCTGTAGGAGATCCTGATCTGCATCTGGATAAGACTTGTATGGAGTTAAATCACATACATTGAATATAGGGGACAAACCAAGATCAGGTGGGAGTTGTATCTCATAAGCATTCTGTCCATGCTTGTGCAAAGTCTGACATGGTCCAACTTTTCTTTGCATAAGTTTAGTATATTTTCCCTTAGGAAGTCTGTCCTTCTTCAAATGAACCCATACCAAATCTCCAACATCAAACTGAACATCCTTCTTCTTTTTATCAGCATATTCCTTATACTTCAAGGTTGTATGCTGTAGTTGGGTCTTGACTTGATCATGAACCTCTTTTATGGCTTCTGCAAAAGCTTCTCCTTCTGCACTAACAGGGTCTACTGTAGGTAGATCTCTCAATTCCAAAATTCCTCTTGGATGCATACCATAAACTATTTGAAAAGGTGATTTCCCTGTGCTCCTATTGACAGTATCATTATATGAAAATTCAGCTTGAGATAGAATATTATCCCACTTTTCTCCATGTTGTTTTGTCAAACATCTAAGCAAATTTCCTAAGGAACGGTTCACTACTTCAGTCTGTCCATCCGTTTGAGGATGATATGCAGAGGAAAAAGACAAATTTGTTCCAAGTTTCTTCCAAAGAGTTCGCCAGAAGTGACCAATAAACTTCACATCCCTATCTGACACTATACTCAATGGCAATCCATGGATTCTGACAATCTCCCTAAAAAATAAATCTGCAATGTATGAAGCATCAGCAGTGGTTTTGCATGGCAAGAAATGTGCCATTTTGCTGAATCTATCCACTACAACAAAAACACTGTCAAATCCTTTCCTTGTCCTTGGTAAACCCAAGACAAAATCCATACTTATGCTTTCCCATGGTCTAGAAGGAATGGGTAAGGGCTGATATAAACCTGCATTAGTTGACCTGCCTTTAGCTTTCTGACATATCACACATGTCTCTACAAATTTTCTGACATCTGATTGCAACTTAGGCCAAAAGTAATGTCTTCGGACCAGATCAAGAGTCTTATCTAGACCAAAATGACCTGCCATAGCTCCACAATGTTTCTCCTTAATGATGTTTAACCTCATAGAACACCTTGGAATACATAACTGTCCACCTTTGAACAACAATCCATCCTGAATCAAAAATTCAGAGATTCCAGCATGATATCTCTCCCCAAAAGAAGTACATACATGATATATCTCCCCAAAATCTTCATCAGACTCATACATGGTCTTTAGTGAATCAATGCCAACACTTTCTAACTGAATCTGGTTGACTGTTAGAACTCTCCTGCTCAAAGCATCTGCAACTTTATTCTTGACTCCTTTCTTATGCTTCAATGTAAAAGTGAAAGCTTGTAAGGTTTCTACCCATTTCATGTGTCTGTGGTTCAGCTTTTCCTGGCTGTTTATGAAACTCAGAGCCTGGTTATCTGTGAATACTATGAATTCCTTTGGCATTAAGTAATGCCTCCATTTCTTGAGTGACTGGACTAAAGCATACATTTCCAAATCATATGAGGAATACCTCTTTTTAGCATCATTGAGCTTCTCATTGAAAAATGCAATAGGTCTACCTTCTTGGCTGAGTACTGCTCCAATGGCCATGTGACTGGCATCACATTCTACCTGAAAGATTTTGTTAAAGTCTGGAAGTGCAAGGACTGGCTGCTGTGCCACCTTCTTCTTCAATGTTTCAAAAGAATCATCTGCTCCTTGAGTCCAAGCAAATCTGCACTTCTGTCCTACTTTGATGGTATCCAGCATGGGTGCACAAATATGACTAAACCCTCTTATAAACTTTCTGTAGAAGGTTGCTAATCCATGGAAACTTCTGACATCATTCATAGTCTTTGGGGTTGGCCAAGACAATATGGCACTTACCTTCTCCTTATCCATTTGTAACTTTCCTTGTGAAATGACAAAACCCAAATATGTGATCTCCTCTTGCATGAACAAACACTTGTCTAAATTTATCATCAGCTGCTCTTCATGTAACCTCTTAAGAACCAAATCTATATGTCTGAGATGTTCTTCTTTTGTGTTGCTGAAAATCAGAATGTCATCTAGATATACTATGACAAACTTACCAATGAACTCTTTCAAAACCTCATTCATCAACCTCATAAAAGTACTAGGTGCATTAGATAAACCAAAAGGCATAACCTTCCACTCATATAACCCTTCATTATTTTTGAATGCTGTTTTCCATTCATCTCCTGGTCTAATCCTGATCTGATGATATCCACTCTTCAAATCTATTTTTGTAAAATACTTAGCACCTCCCAAACAATCAAGTAAATCCGCTATCCTAGGGATTGGAAACCTATACTTGATTGTGATCTTGTTAATAGCTCTGGAATCTGTGCAAAGCCTCCAAGTACCTTCCTTCTTTGGTGCTAGTATAGCTGGAACTACACATGGACTTAAACTTTTCCCAATCAGACCTGAATCCAATAATTCTTCAATTTGTCTGGCTACTTCTGCATTCTGTTCTGGAGTTAGCTTATAGGCTGCTTTGTTTGGAAGTGTTGACCCTGGAATTAAGTCTATGCAGTGACTAATATCTCTGACAGATGGTAGGGATCTTGGAATTCCCTCTGAGATGATACCTTTGTACTTATCCAATAGCTCTTGGATAGCTGGGTCTATGAACCTTTGCTTCTTCTCTTCCTTGACTTCTTGCTGCTGTTCTTTATTCACCCTCATACATGGGATTAGGGTATATGCAACTGCACCTTCTACTGCTACTTCTTTCATGAACTGTTTACCTTCCATCAGCATTACCTTCACCTCTTTTCCTTTAGATTTCTCCTCCTTCTCTGTTAATGGTAGTAACTCTGTCACCTTACCATCTTTAGTGATTTTATAGGTATTTCTAACACCATCATGTTGTGCCTTCAAATCATACTGCCATGGTCTACCAAATAAAAGATTGAAAGCATCCATCTTGGTAATGTCAAACAACAACTTATCCTTATATGCACCAATCTGAAATTCTACCCAAGCCTGCTCTTCTATAGTTGTCTGCTGACCTTGGGTAAGCCATGAGACTTTATATGGGGATGGGTGAGGCAATCTCCTAAGCTTAAGCTTTGTCACCATTTCTTCAGACACAAAATTTTCAGTAGAACCAGAATCAATCAAAACTTTACATGCCTTACCTCCTGCTTTGCAAATAGTCCTAAAAAGAGACTTTCTTTGAGGGGATTCTTTGTCAGGTACCTTCATGGTAGTCACTATTCTTCTCATCATCAGAGACTCTCCACTTTCTGGGTATCCATAATTATCAGGAGCATTCACACTCTGAAAAGAAGTAGAGCCTGTCATACTTTGATTATCAGGTTCTTGGATCAGATTTGTTCTCCTTTCTCTTGTTGAGCTTGTGGCCTTTTCTGGACATCTGCTGGCTATATGGCCTTCTTTGTTACAGTTATAACATCTGATGGATCCTCTGCCCTGGGATCTTCCTCTGAAAGGTCTTCTACCTCTAAAGTTTCCTTGCTGACTATAATTTTCCCTCTGGTTCTGACTATTGTTTCCCTTACTATTGTCATGACTGGATTCTCCTTGATATCCATGTCCATGTCCTCTACCTCTAAAAGGACCTCTTCCACCCCTTTGTTGTCTTCCTCTTCCTCTATTGTTTTGTTCTTGTTTTCTCTTTAACTTCTCTTCCACTTTCAATGCCAACTGAAAGCATTTCTGAACTGTATCTAGATTATGCAGACTTAAATCTTCCTGAATGTTGAACCTCAATCCATTAAGGTATCTGGCTACCTTCTCTTCTTCACTTTCCTTTACCTTTGTTTTCATACAAAGTTTCATGAATTCTTCTGTATATGAGCTGACATCTAGCTCCTTCTGCTTCAGGTTTTGCTTCCTCTTGTGTAATTGGATACTGTAATCCAATGGGACATAAGCTTCCTTTACTAATGCCATCATCTTCTTCCATGTAGCGACTCTACGCTTTCCTTCCTGTACTCTATCATCTTGGACGAAATTCCACCATGTCAAGGCAGCTTCTTTCATTTTTGACTGGGCTATCTTCACCCTCTGTTGTTCTGGTATCTCCTCTGTTTCAAAGAAATTGTTCAAGCAGTCTATCCACTCCATCACTGAATCAGGTTCCATCTTTCCTGTAAACACTGGCAAATCCAATTTCACATCCATGGTTCTCCTCTCCATGGCCTTGAGGGCGTTCAACAGTGGTCTCTGGTCTGCAGGAACGACCTCCTCGCTCCAACTAGGGATCTCTTCTTCTTCCCTATCTTCTTCTCTACCAGAACCTACTCTGCTCCTCAACTTCGCTAACTCATCCTTCAATTCCTGATTCTGAGCCTTCACGGCCTTGCTCTTTGCAATCTGTTTCTTTACCAGAACTGCCAACTCAACGTTGGTCATCCTTGCCAAAACCTCAGATGTTCCTTCGTCACCTGACATCCTGCTATATCCTGATCTTTTCCAAAAGATCCTTCCTTTGCTCTGATACCACTATGATGCAGAGGTAAACGCAACGGGAGCTTACAAATGGGAAGGAGGAGTCATTAACACAACCAACTTATTATAATACCTATCGTCTTATCATCATCATCATATTTCTTGTTAACATAGACAGCATCATCATATTTCGAAGGGGCATGAAATATCCTCCTGCTGACTACTGTTCACTTCCTTATCGCCTTTCGCCCGTCAGCAGCATCATGATATTTGGCAAGCGCAAACATCCTCCTGATGTCCACTGTTCACTTAGCGCCAAACTCTATCTTCATCATCATGATGTTCAGCATCATCATCACCCTTCGTCAGCAGGATATGAAATATCTGGTTGCCTCTAAATATCTTGATGACGACAACTTCAAGCACCTTTCCTCTGATGCTTACGTCACCCCGATATCCTGATGACGATTATCCTGATGATGATGACGTCATATGCAGCTCCTTCAATATCCTGCTACCCGATATCCTGATGACGATGACGTCACATGCACCTGATGATGATGTCATCCGGATATAAGATCCTTATATCCTCCGCAGCATGATAATGAATATCCTGATGACCTTTTCAATACTTAGCCAAAAAAATGATTTTTCCTCCCGCATGCGATAGCGATATGCAGACGATGAATACACACGAAAGATGATCCTGACGACGATATACACACTGAGTATATATCCAACCTATGTCATCCTGATGCACTTGAAACATGCAAACTTCATCAGCTTCATAACCCGATCCGGATAGCGATATACTCACAGATGACGATGCGATTCACTCCGACTGGAAAAGCACATGCAGACCCCTGTATATCCGTCAGCTGCATGCAAACTCACAGAACCGCACAACTTCACAAAGGAAATATGATGATCGGGCCGGATCACCTTCAGATCAAAACTTAAAGATTTATCTTCCTGAACCTAGCACATGAGGATGCTAGGTTGATTCACAGCATGCTACCAACTGATCTCTCAAACAATGAAATGCATAAACAGAAAACTAAAAGACAACCTAAACTAACATGCATGACCATTCCACCGATTCACAGAATCAATCGGTGGAAGGGTTGAAAGAATCCATTAACCTGTGATCAGAACAGAAATCAAAACAACTGATAAACCAGATAATGCAATTGATGAGATCTTATTCAGATGAAACACAAATGTCCTGTTTCTACAATGTTTCACAATATCTGGACTACTCTCTGGAACTCACTCAATCACCAGTACTACATAACACAACTACTACACTGATATGATATGATCTAATATCAAACCCTAACTAATCTGAGTTATTTATAGCAACATCCTATGAGTACTACCAACTCGATTCCCAGCGGCTGGGAGCTTCCAAGCGGCTGGGAGAGGACAGCTCATACTACCTGATCACGAACTCTAACTGCCTGCACACTCTCCTAGACTGATCTAATACATATGCATTGGTCCAATGGACCTTATTACATTATGAAGTCAAACATACTAAAAATAGACTAATGTCCTGTCATGCGGACAATTAACCTATATCCTGTCTTGTAGGGGTGCTCCTGCACCACAAACCCTCCATACAGGCCCTTACGGGGGGTATGGTAGGGGTGCAGATCAGATGTGCCCCCAAACAAGCCTTAGGGGGGTATGGCAGGACTGTTTGCCTCTGGTCTATTTTTCATTTCCCTCATAAGATGGGCAGTAATATTAAAGATAACAAATAAATATTTATATGGATTCAAAGCTGACTGGTCACACAATATTCTTTATGATGCACAATTATATAATGTCTTGATAAATGTGCAATGATAACTTTAAGAAATCCCACCTAAAAAAATATAAAATCCTGGCAAATCTTTCATTTTTTGAGAAAAAAATATTATTTTCTATTGGCGAATCTTTCCTTTTTTTTGAAAAAAATATTAATTTTATTGGTGAATTTATTTAAATCACTATAAATTTGTAGAAAATCTTGGTGAATCTTGAAGAAAAATAGGCAAATGCATTGATTAGCATGGTGAATCCTTCATTTTAAAAAAAATTAAATTCCTATGGAAAAGTAAGTGCCTGAGGATGTCATTGATTGACTAGTTTAAGCTCTAGTGCTTGTGTCGATAATTCTTTATTTCCTTAATATTTTAAATCAAACATTGAATATTTTAAATCGGTCCTAAATTATTTTTCACCACCCTTGATTTTATTTAAAATCTAATGGTTTGGGTTCTATTTCATGGGCCAAAATGTACTCGCGAAGCTCCAATGCCCATGGGGCCCGAAATTGCATTTAGGCAATTGATCTCTTTAGGCAATTGATCTCAATGGAGATCAATTGCCTAAATGCAATTTCGGGCCCCATGGGCATTGGAGCTCCATGGGTATAATTTGGCCCATGGAGTTTGACCCTAGCCATTAGATTATAAATTGAGATCAGCAACCCAAATACAATTTTGGGCTCAATGGGCATTGGAGCTCTATGGGTACATTTCAACCCATGGAATACAACCCCAATCATTAGATTATAAATAAAATCAATGGTGGTGATTAAAATTTGACAATATGGGCCTAAAGTAACCAATAATTATATAATATTATAGGCAAATTAATTTCATTTTCTACTATAACTTATAAAATCTAGGTGAATCTAATCTAATGAGGTATCAAATATTGTAGCTAATCTTTGAGTTCAAAACTTTAATAAAATAAATGTTTTGGCGATTTAGCTAGGACTAAAATAAAATTTTATAAAAGTGTAGCGATTCACGTTGCATTATAGCTTGTACTATTAACCAAATTTTAAATCTCCAATTTCAACTATCAGCTGATCGGCAAATATTAGCCACTAAAAAAATCATTGTAAATGTGTCTGCCAGTTATGGCTTGATAGATACATGATATTATGTCTGACAGTTAAAATCTAGTATCTATCAGACAAGTATATAAATAGTTTTGTCCAATAAATGTGTCTACCATGTTTCTCTGTGTATTGTAAGGGATAACCATTATTGTAACACAACTCTCTTAAGTTTCTTGCAAACTGTATGATGACAAACAAAGTCGATCAAACAATAAGTTGTGGCAAGTCAATTTTTTTTTTTTTTGTGGGTTGTGTTCTACTTGACAAAAGCTTCCAAAGCAATACTATAGAGAATATATATGATAGAACAAACATCTTTCATGATAACTTCCACATCAGAATGGTTATTGCAACTATTTCGATTTATCCTAAAGCAAGAAAAATCTATCAGAAGATGGCTTCAGCAAGGTTTGTAATCAGACTTGTAGCATTGGTACCAAACCAACCCATTGGGTAAGAAAAACCAACTTTCCTTGTATGCAAAGGTGAGAGTGAGACTACCATTGGGAATTATTACTTATAACAAGGTTGGGGTAACTCCTCCCACGAACTCCTCCCACCATGAGGTGTTTTCCTTGGGTCACTGTGATTTCCTGGCCTTGAGAAACCAATGCATATCTATGTTACACCAAGTTTCTAGGAAATGGGGATGGCAAGAAAATAGGAAATGCATTTTCGGGACAGCAAGGGATAGGAGGCCTTTTTGTAGGGGACGACAGGGGATGGTTATTAAAAAATAGGTGAACATTTAAACTATGGAAATCTCAGATATTCATATGAGAAGGTATTCACCATATTCATTATATAACCATATTATGAAACATTAGAGTTGAATTGAGGATTCACACAAGTCAACATACAAATTAACAAAATGAAACAATAAACATTTTAAGCCAAAGTTTGTTTCAAAAGGAACTTTACATTCAAAGCTTTTGAATAATGTAGCTTATTCAGTTCATATCATATTTCTTTTGTTTTTTTAGTGAGGTCTAAATGGTACAACATAGTCTTCTATCTCAAGGCCTGTGATAGATTCCTATGATAGATTCTAGTTAATTATCTTTGTCATTCTATTTATTTATCTTGCTCTATAGGGTTCAACATAGTCCAGCAATTATACCCCATACATTCTTATGCATTAAAGTAATTGAATTATCAGTTTTAATGTAATTTTTATGTATCAAATATAATTGGATTTGCTTTTATAACAAAATTTAACTCATAAACAAGAAAGATAACAAATATCTCCTATAAGAGTTTGATAGTTTAATTGTGATGAATCTCATCTTGGCATTGGAGGTTGAAGCTTATCATGCCTTTTATGGGTACTGAATAATAAAATTCTAATGACTTGAAATAATATGAATAATAGATCATTTTAAAAAGATGGATTAAAATATCCAAATATTTTTCTTCACATTGATTATTCTTCTTATAATTACAATTGGATTGTGGGGTCTATGACTTTGAAACTACCTTCTCAATATTGTACACCAATTTCAAGAACAATAACTCTAAATTCTTTAGCAACTAAGGCACAGGTCATAAAATTTGCAGCGGTTAGGGCATAAGGTGTCTCTATTTTTTGAGGTTTTTTATCTTTACTCAATTTCAACTTTGTCTTAGCTGCAAAATAGTCCTCTCTCACATTCATCTTTGTCTGCTATACACATGTCCAATCATATGATTCCAGTATATGTTGTATCAATATTTTTCCCCCATTGTCAGAGCTTTCTCATGTCTATTAATTTGTTAAATAAAAATTCTAAGACTTCACTATCTTGATGTATTTTCCATTTGTTTTGAGTAATAAGTGACAGGTGCCATATGCCTAGGTCAACAAAAAATATTGAAGTTTGGGGCATCACCAATAATTGCATATGTGTTGCCTATTTACATCCTTATTTAGGGTAATGTTACAATTAGGGTTAGGGTTACTATTATTAGAGTTAGGGTCTGAATAATGATTAGGTTAGGGTTACAAATATAATTAGGATAAGGGTTAAAATAAGGATTAGGTAAGGGTTAAGGTTAGGGTTAGAATTAAGGTTAGGGTTTTCTTTTAACTTTGGGATATTTCACATTGGGTTTCATAAATGAACAACTAAAATCATAAACAAAATACAATTTCCAACTGAGTGTATAGTTTAAAATTGAATTAAATTTAATTTTAATTTTAAGGTTAGGGATAGGGTTATAGTTACAATTTGGGTTTGAATTCCAAGTAGGGTTGGATTCACAATTAGGGTTCAATTTAGGGATACAATTACGATCAGGTTTAAAATTATTAAGGCTTACAAATATAATTAGGGTAAGGGTTAGAATTTTACTTAGGGTTAGGGTTATAGTTATAATTAGGATTAACGTTAATGTTAGGGTCATATTTAGGGTTAGGGTTATAATCAAGGTTAGGGTTAGAGTTAGCTATGGAATTAGGGTTATAGAATTTGTTATAATTAGATTTAGAGTTACAATTATGGTTATGATTAAAATTAGTGTCATGATTAGAAGTAGTGTTAAGGTTAGATGTAGGGTTAGTAAGTGTAACATCTCGCTATGTAACCCCTGAAGGGTAAGAGCCAAAAGAGAAACAAAATATTTTTTTTTACATAAGTGGACAACATACAAAGATTCAGTTTTTGATTCTATAGATTAGAAACATTCATAGCCAAGTATGGCTCAACGCAACCTGAAAGAGAGGACTAATTCACTCTCTAGAGGAAACATTAACAAACTACGTTCATTTTAAACACCAAAGCAATTGTTCCTAATCCTATATCTGATATAAACACAAATCCATAAGCATCATAGTAAAAGTGGATCTGATACCCACACCGAAATCCATAAACCAAATAGGAAGCATCTCATTTCTTCTCATTAAATTCATTGATTACAACTTCTCTCTTAAGACAGTACAATTACATAAAAGAATATATAGTGTAATGACATAGCCATGAGTATGATATACAATAACTGAATAAGGACAATACTACTAAAGTAATGAAGAGAGAGAACATCTCCAATCTGGTGCTCTAAGACCTGTTCGTCGGTACCTAATGGTGGTGGTAATGCCTCCCAACCATGTGGACTCATAAGAGACCACCCCACCATGATCAGAGATAGTCACAAGGCCCAAATAGAAGTAACAAGGTAGGGGTATACAAGATGGCCAACACAAACATCAATCATGGAGCAGACACAGAGAACAATGCACACAATCAAAGTCATAACATAGGTGTACTCATCCAAGTCATAGGTTGGGTACCACTCACGGCCACTAATGTACGAGATACTAGAATGTGATCAAATGGAGTGTCATCATGTGTGCTTGAAGGGATGGAACCACATAGAAACAAGTGCTCCTCTCATGCAAACAAGGAGACTCAATCAAGCCTAAATCCACGCCCCGCAAATGGATTACTCAACGCCCCACAGACAGATAGGCCTTCTCGTTGCATCCTTAGCCTTTATAAGTGCTCAAGGCCATGCACGAGGTCTAGTTATTTTATTAATGTTTTTACCCCAATGTTTTCATTTAGTTATCGCTTATTAATGTAACTCTGCTACTAGTTCCCCTGGCAGCCACTTACGGGCCCCGGGCCCATAGAGAGCCACTCCAAAAGACAACTCTAATGCCTAGAGAAATCTCCTATTGTTTGACCAAACAAGGTAATCTAAAATAGACTGAAACACTAAAATATGAATTTGAAATTGTAAATATGATAAATGTGATCTATAGTACAAAAGTTTTTGATGATAGTGTAACTTATTGGAAATCAACCCTATGCCAGTTAGATCAGTTTTGTAATAACTCCTGTGACCCCAATTTGATCACTCTTCACAAAGGAATGCATGGATAAAATAAAAATATGGCAAATGGCATTACAAGCCTTCTCACAACCTAATTTTGCATATTGTCTACCATATTTAACATAGCAAAAATAAAATGTTCAAAAGACTTGCAAAATGGAATTCTTAATCTTTCCTCCTATAGTATTCCCTTAGATCCCTATGTTGCAGATTTTCCTAATTAGAGTTTATGTCACCAAATTTCAATGCACAACCCATATTGATGTTACTAAAGTATTTTAGTACCATTTCATTCTTTAACTCAAAGAGAATGTTTTCCACAAGGTTGGATGTTTAGCAGAAAAAGACCGTACTGGCCAAAACAAAACCACTCAGTTTTCTTAAGAAGAGTTGAACTAAAAAATATCTCTGCAGAGAGAAGATCGATGTATAGTAAAAGGTTTCCATGGAACTAGATCTCTTCATTTTCTATCATGCATCATAGTTTTGTGTTTTCTATATGGTTGCTCTCATTATATTCTACATAACAATCGAATCCGCTATTTTATTTCAGTAAAATAATAACTCAAAAACCACATGACCTTTCTTTAGAAACCCATTTGTCAAAGATAAGAAATCATTCTTCCTAAAAGAATTAAATTCCAAGAAGAGGCAATGAAAATCCCTTGCGTCGAAATAAATTTGGCATATTGTTCAAACGCAGCAGATGGGTTTTAGTTTTTTCTATGCTTAATGAAATTTCATCAAACATATTTTTGATTTGTTTGCAAGATAGTGATGGGGGTTTCATTTTTTTCTGTGCTAAAAGAAATAGCAACAAACATATAAATTTTTTGTGCTAGAAAATAGAGACAGAGGTAAATACCTCCTTTCCTGTTGCACTCCCCTTCAGCTCACGTTAGCTCTTGCAATTTGATATGCTCAATCTAGCCTATAGTGCCACTTCAACTCTCTAAGATGAGCACCTGTTGTAGTAAGGAGCCTGGTTACTAGTGAATAAGATAATGGTGTCTTCAACACCTTAATCACCTCATTTTATACAAGGATGATGTGACACAAATCCTTCAACTGGTGAACTCAGTCACTTGATAATCCATGACTATTCCCCACTATATGTTTAGTACTTCAACTTGTATATCCTTTGTAGCCTTGTGATATTCCTTGCAGTGTAGATCAAACCAATGACACAATACCATTTATGCGCAGACCAGGTGCCACTGACTTGAGGGTTTCATCCACTATCTTTCTGTCCCTAAAACACATTGACTCCTTCTGCGTCTCCCACATACGCTGCCTAGAAGAGATCTGATATCCCTAGATATTTTTTTACATTTAATGGTTACCATCCTCCCCAAAATGTGTTGCCTCTTCCTAGAGACTACGTCCTCTTTTCATCTGCCCCGGGAGATATTTCACACCAACAATAACTCTCTACCACCTCACCAGGCCATGATGCCCACAAAGTAATATATGGTGAAAAAAATAGGTTGTCACATCCTACCCCCTAGGACTAGGCTTACTCGAGGAAATCTGCAATTGTTAAGATGCAGCCAAAGCACACACTAGTCCATGAAACTTGATATAATCAATGGAAACCAAGGAGAAATCCCTCAACCATCACACTTGAAAACTACACATGACCATAAGGTAATCTGGATGGTAAGACTACAACACAGGGACACTACACTGACCAGGTGGAGTGGGCTAGGGTAGGGTATAGGCCTGTGACAATCTCCAATAACCACCATCGGGGATAATAAGAGTACGCTCAGGCCTGTGAATCTAGGTAGAGTCGATACTCAATACCTACAACACTCCAAGCACACATCAAGGTACATATGCATATACAGATATCATATAGCTAAAGCAAATCAACCATGTAAGCATGAAATCCATCATAAGTAATAATAATGTCCACATCATAAAAGTATCGATATTGCACATCACTGGTGCCAATACAAAATAATAACAAGACGCATAATCTAAAACAAAGCATACAGTCATCCAAGTCCATCAAGATAAGCAAAAACATAATATGAACACGAGGGTTGTTACATCCCCTAGAAGCCTCCAAAAAGATATGGATAAAGGTCTCTCATCCTCTCCGCATATTCCCAAGATGTTGAGGACTCACCATCAGGATCCCATTGGACCCTTACATGCTCTATGTCCTGACCCCTGAGGGTCAACCTCCGATGCTGAAGGATTCTTATAGGATCCAAAGAAAGTTGCCCATCCACCTCGACCTGTAAAGCAATCCAATTGAGAACATGGGTCACATCAAGAATATACTGTCTAAGAACTAAAACATGGAAAACATCATGAATGCACGATAGACTCGGTGGCAATGCAAGGCGATAGGCAACAGGAATCCTCTCTAGGATCTCAAAAGGTCCAACAAAATGAGGTGCCAACTTCGAGCCTTTCCCATAATGGATGGGGCTCTTCCGTGGATGAACTCTCAGAAATACACAGTCACCCACTGAGAAGTGGCCATCCAACCTGTGGGCATCGGCATACTTCCTCTATCGATCTTGAGTTGTAACCAACTACTCTCTAATCCACGCTACCTTCTGCTCCATATCCTAAAGCATCTCTGGACCCTTGAAAGAACTCGGTCCTCTAAGCGATCCCAACTCAATGGAGTGCGACATGGCCTACCATGCAAGGCCTGGAAGGGAGACATATCGAGAGAACTGCGATACCCTTTATTATAGGCAAACTCAACAAGGTACAAGTAGTCCTCCCAATGAGACTGTTGATCCATAATGTACATCTGAAGCATATCCTCTAAGACCTGATTAACCCGCTCTATCTGTTTGTTAGTCTCAGGATGGTATGCAGAGCCGAAATTAAGTTGAGCTCACAAAGCATGTTGAAGACAAGTCCACAAAGATGAAGTGAACACTAGATCATGATCAGAAATGATCTTATGAGGAATACCATGTAGATGCACGATATCCTCCATAAAAACTCAAGCTATGGATGTTGTAGTGTAGGAAGATCTCATGGGTGAGAAGTGTGCCACCTTGGACAACTTGTCCACTATAACCATAATAGTATCATGACGATGTGAAGACATAGGTAGCCCTACTATGAAATCAAGAGATCGTATCCCACTTCCATCTAGGAATGGAATGAGGCTACAAAAGTCCTGCTATGTGCTGATGCTCTACCTTCACCCACTGGCACTCAAGACACTGAGCCAAAAAATTAGCAATATCACACCGTAAACCTACCAAATGATACAACTATCAAAGATCGGCATGCATCTTAGTGACACCCAGATGAGCTAAATAAGGTGCACGATGGGTCTCTAACAAAACTAAGGAATGAAGATCGCCAGAACCCAGAACATAAATATGACCAAGATGTCACAAAAGTCCATCAAGATCGAGAGAGAAACCAACAAACCTACCCTCAAGGACTCTCCTAGAATCAATCTCCACTCTCACCTCCTGATACCAAGTATCACTAGGAAGTGACTCCAAAATACGGCTTCGCAAATCCACTCCAAGAGACAAAACTAAAATCTCATGTCTCCTCCCACTCAAGGCATCTACAACAACATTCTCCTTACCCTGAATGTAGTGAACCTCAAAGTTGTACTCATAGAGGAACTCCATCCAATGGCACTGCCAAGCATTCAAATTCAGCTAAGTGAAGATATATTGCAAATTGTGATGATCACTATGCAACTCAAACCAATGTCCCAAGAGGAAATGTCTCCAATGCACAAGTGCATGAACGACAGCAACTAACTCCAAATCGTGGGTGGGGTAGTTCAACTCATGATCCTTGAGCTTACGGGACTCATATGCAATAACTTGTCCCTCCTACATGAGAACTGCCCCCACACCCTCTAATGAAGCATCAGTGCATACTACAAAATCACCTGAAGGATCTGGCACTCCTAGGATAGGTGCACTAGTTAGCCACTCCTTAAGAGCCTGAAAAGCTGACTCACACTAATCTGACCACACAAACTTCTTCCCTTTCCACTGAAGAGAAGTGATGGGATGGGCTACCTGAGAGAAATCTCTCACAAATCAGTGATAGTAACCTGCCAATCCCATGAAACTACGAACCTCAACCACATTCATTGGTGCTAGCCAATCCACAATGGCCTGAATCTTAGAAGAATCCACTGAGATACCCTCTCCTGAGATGATGGAGCCCAAATATCTCACTTGAGTCTAGAAGAACTCACACTTGGCCAAATTGCCAAACAACTGATTATCTTGCAAGCACTACAACACTTGCCGCAAATGGCCTTCATGCACCTCCATAGTCCTTGAATAAATCAAAATATCATCAAGGAACATTAGAACAAACCGGTCAAGACAGGTGCGAAACACCCCATTCATCAAACTCATAAAAATGGATGGAGCATTGGTCAACTCGAAAGGGACAACCGTGAACTCATAATGCCCATAGCGTGTATGAAATGTCATCCGATAAATTTCTACCTCATGAATGTGAAGATGATGGTATCCTGACTTTAGATCTATCTTGGAGAACACCTTGGCTTCCCTCATCTAATTGAACAAATCATCTATTCGAGGAAACAGGTAAAGATTCTTCACTGTCAATTTGTTCAACCGGAGATAATAAATGCACAAGCGAAGAGATCCATCCTTCTTCTTCATGAAGATGATAGGCGCTCCCCAAGGGGATACACTAGGATGAATGAAACCCTTCTCTGGTAACTTCTCTAACTACAGCCGCAACTCACTCAACTCCTAAGTAGTCATGTGATACGGTGCCCAAGAAATATGCTCCGCACTAGGTATGAGATCAATATAGAAGTCGATGTTGCACTTAGGTGGCATGCCTAGAATATCACTCAGAAAGACATCTGCAAACTCTTGAACAATAGGATGATCATCAAGAGATACCTCTTGAATCCCACCCTCAGCAAGATCACTAACTGAAATCGCAAACATCTGACAACCTTGCCATATGGCATGCTTCAGCTATATAGCTAAAATCATATGGAGAGAAATGGGTCTCTGAACCCCAACTAACTTAACATGCTGTCCAACATCATCTACACACTAAACTAACTTACACCGATAATCTATACTAGCCAGGTGGGTCTCCAACGAATCCATGCCTAAAACAATCCTGTAGGACCCCAAAGACGACACACAAAGATACACTGTGGTAGTGAAGGTGCCCAGATCCAACACAAAACCACAAACAAGGGAGTTTACAACCACCTTAGATCCAGTAGATAACTCAACCTGCCAACCAACATCTTTCCTTGCCACCACAAATCCATAACGCTCCACGAGAGAAGGAGAAATGAAAGAATCTGAAGCTCCTGATTCAAACAAGATTGATGTGGTAATCCGACATAACACACCTGAATACTTAACCATGGTACCCTAATGCTCAGCCTAACGGTTATCAACCACCATAAAAAATCTATGTGATCTCCCAACATCACCTACTGTAGGCTCTAAAGTAGCCTATCTCTGACTACCTCCAGCCACTGATCTCTGAGGACAATGAGCAAATATATGACCATGCTGCCCACAAGCATAAAAACCACCCCGCCAAAAACTCAGCCTGAAGATGGTGCACGTGACTGCTGGGATCCACCACCCCTAGAACTCTACTGTTCACTCTAAAAACTCTATATTGGACCACTCTGATGCCTACTCTAAGAATGATGACATGGACGATCTCTAGAAAATGGAGTACCAGGATTATGTCCACTCTGCTGAGACTGACCAAGCTTATGATCTAGGAGGTATAGAATGAGGTCTAAACAGTCTAGCTCCCTGAGACTATGTACCCAGAGCAACTGATCCTGAAGGAGGGGCACTACCAAGTTGAACACCTACCTGACCACCAAAGCCTCTAGTCAAATTCTCCTCTATCAACCTTACCTTCTCCACGTCGATCTCTAAGGTCTTCGGCTCAAACATATGGACACCACCACTGATACGGGCATTCAAGCCCTTGATGAAATGCTGCACTAACATTAGCTCATCATTAGAAATGCTAGCATACTACTTAAGCTCAAAGAAGCGGTGCTCATACTAATCTACTATCATAGTCAATTGATGAAGCTCATGGAGCTCATCAGCACATCTCTACTGATAGTAGTCTAAAAAAAATTATGCACGAAATCTCTCTAAGAATAGTCCCCATGACACAGAAGTAATATCTAGATGAAGCTTATGTTCCTCTCCTCTCCACCATGTACACGTAAAACCTCTGAGATGCATAATGGCATATCAAGGTCTAGTATTGCTACTATAAGGATGCATAGCAAAGTATTGATTGAGATTGATCAACCAAGTCTCTACCTTGGTAACTGTGCCAAAACCATCAAAAGTAGGGGGATGAGCTCTATGTAGATCCCTCATGTGACCTACAGCAACACTGTCTCCATTCAACCTATCCCTCACAACAACTGCTATCGATTGATCCAGACTATGGGAATGCTCATGCTCAGCTCTAGTACCCTAACCATCATGACGAGAAGGGTGTGATTCCGCCTCATGAGATACCTCCTAATGAGGTCCTAATTGGTCCATAATCTATTGTAAAAAGAGCTAACACCTAAGCACCCTCGAGCCCTTTGACTAGATTCTCAGCACGCGGTTCCTCTTGACGCTCACTTAGATTACTCTGATTACCTTGATTGTCCTAATCAGCGTTACTCTAGGTGCTACATCAAAGAATAGTGGCTATACCACTAATTCTACCTCTGGCTCTGCCCCTAGGAGGCATCCTAAAGGAACAAAGAACACATCAAAATCGATCATCACAAGGACAACCTATACACCATACTAAGGCATGAAATCATAACAAGAAGACTATAAAACAATATAACAAGCTCATGCCACACACAGCAAGCATAGTAAAACATAGAAGGCTCAAGTATGCCAGAGATCCCAGTGTGTGAACATGGGCTCTGATACCATATGTAACATCCCGCTACGTAACCCATGAAGGGTAAGAGCCAAAAGAGAAAAAAAATATTTTTTTGACATAAGTGGACAACATACATAGATTCGGTTGCTGATTTGATAGATCGACAGCATTAACAGCCAGGTATGGCCTAATGTGCAACCCAAAAGAGAGGACTAATTCACTCTCCAGAGGAAACATTAAAACAACTACATTCATTTTAAACACCAAAGCAAATGTTCCTAATCCCATATCTGATATAAATATGAATCCATAAGCATCATAGTACATGGGGATCCGATACCCACACTGAAATCCGTAAACCAAATAGGAAACATCTCATTTATTCTCATTAAATTCAATGATTACAACTTCTCTCTTAAGATAGTATAGTTACATAAAAGAATATATAGTGCAATGGCATAGCTATGAGTATGATATACAATAACTAAATAAATACAATACTGCTAAAGTAACGAAGAGTGAGAACATCTCCAATCTGGTGCTCCAAAACCTATTTGTCAGTCCCCAATCACAGTGGCAATGCCTCCCAACCATGTGGACTCATAAGAGACAACCCCACCATGCTCGAAGATAGTCACAAGGCCCAAACAGAAGTAACAAGGTAGGGGTATACAAGATGGCCAACACTCACATCAATCACAAAGTAGACATGGAGAACAATGCATACAACCAAAGTCATAACATAGGTGCACTCATCCAAGTCATAGGTCGGGTACTATTTACGACCGCTAAGGTACTAAATACTAGAGTGTGATCAGATGGAGTGTTGTCATGCATGCTTGAAGGGATGGCACCACACGGAACCAAGTACTCCTCTCATGCAGATGAGGAGACTCAATTGAGCCTGAATCCATGCCCCATAGATGGATTACTCAACACCCCGTAGACAGATACGCCTTCTCATTGCATCCTTAGCCTTTACAAGCACTCAAGGCCATGCACGAGGTCTAGTTATCTTATTAATGTTTTTTGCCCCAATGTTTTCATTTAGTTATCACTTATTAATGTAACTCTACTACTAGTTCCCATGGTAGCCACTTGTGGGCCACGGGCCCGTAGAGAGCCACTCCAAAAGACATATCTAATGCCTAGACCAATCTCCTCATGTTTGACCAACCAAGGTAATCTAAAATAGACTGAAACAATGAAATATGAATTTGAAATTGTAAATATGATAAATGTGATCTACAGTATAGAAGTTTTCGATGACAGTGTAACTTATTGAAAAACAACCCTATGCCAGTGACATTAGTTTTGTAATAACTCTTGTGACCCCAATTTGATCACTCTTCACAAAGGAATGCATGGATAAAATAAACATATGGAAAATGGCATTGCAAGCCTTCTCATACCCTAATTTTGCATATTGTCTACCATATTTAACATAGGAAAAATAAAATGTTCAAAACATTTGTGAAATGAAATTCTTAATCTTTCCTCTTATAGTATTCCCTTAGATCCCTGTGTTGTAGATTTTCCTAATTAGAGTTTATGTGACCAAATTTCAATGCACAACCCAGATTGATCTTATGAAGGTATTTTAGTGCCATTTCATTCTTTAACTTAAAGAGAACATTTGCCACAAGGATGGATATTTAGCAGAAAAAGACCATAATGGCCAAAACAAAACCACTCAGTTTTCTTAAGAAGAGTTGAACTGAAGAATATCTTTGCAGAGAGAAGATTGACATATATCAAAAGGTTTCCATGGAACTAGATCTCTTTATTTTCTATCATGCATCACCATTTTATGTTTTCTATATGGCTGCTCTCATTACATTCTCCATAACAATCAAATCCCCTATTTTATTTTAGTAAAATTATAACTCAAAAACCACATGACCTTTCTTTAGAAACCCATTTGTCAAAGATAAGAAACCCATTTTAGTAATATACACAAGGGTACATCTCCTTTCAAGTTAGCACTATATAGTGAGTGCTCTTACCGATTAGACTCAGCTTTCACCTTATCCTCAATTTATATAGCGGGCCAGACGAAAGTCCCACTTGGGGTCGCAAATGAGTTCTCCTTGCGGATGTGTCTTAAGAGTAGGCCCACTCTAAGGCTCAAACAAAAGCAAGACAAGTTAACATGTTTTTGATCTCCAGGCTCGCACTAAGCCGCAAGGGGAGAGCATACACATGTGAACTTGCTCACACTCACATGGGGTTTCATTGACCTTAGAAAATAGATGTGTGGTGTGATAGTGAAAGTGTTGAGAGATGATTTTAATTCCCAAGATCACATGATATGCGAGGGAAGAGCATACACATCTCAAAACACAAACACATCACCAAATAAAGAAGACATTGGTTCATTTTAAGCCCCAAGATATGTGTGAAAACAACAAGATTAAGTTTATTTTAGTGCGCAAATTGAAGTGTTCCTATGATAACCAACACATGCATATGAAATAATGGAATCCTGCACCAAGTCCATTAGTAGTTTCAGATTGAATGTCTTCATCCCACGAATGCCACACGGTACAAATTAGACATTAGTAACAGAAAATCCCCATGATAATGCCAAAAAAAATGAAATAACAAGTCATGTACCCCCTGCACAAGACATTAAGTCAAAAAGGCCAAAAAGATGAATCTACAAAATATCTCAAAAAAATGATTAGTGACAGCAAAATAAACTGCAGCATTAGAAAATTTAGAAAATTTTAAGCAATTTTTAAAAACATTGCACAAAAAATAGATCAAGCTTTCATGAGTTACAAGTGTTTGAAGTTCAAATTGATCGTTGACTTTGACCAAAAAAATTCTAATGAAATGATGTCATTACCTAAAATTGACTATGCCATAGCGAAATTGGGCAAGTCTGCTCAATAACACAACTCGTCTCGTGTGATTTTGAGATGTTTTGCAAAAGTTATGAAAATTTTGAAAAAAATTGCCTATTTCGGTGTGTGGAGGCAAACAGGAGTCAAAGTGGCAGTTTGACTTGACCTGTTGGTTAACCAGATACTGGTCACATGCTGTAGTCTGTGCGGTGGTCTATGTGGGCAGTTACTGCTAGCTGAGCCCCTACTCAGCCATATGACTAGGGGCTGAGATAATGATAAAAGAAATAAGATAAAAAGGCAACCAAGGGCCGACTATCCCCTTACCCATAGTCACCAAAGGGCTAAAAGCCCAAATTGACAGTCAATCTGCAGCTCATGTAAGCATATAGGTTACTAGTAATGAATATAATAGTGAATATCATAGTGACCATTGACTTGAATATAACAGTGAATATGTCAGAGAATATGGTGATCGGAGGAATTTTTTTTGAAACCGGTGACCATGGTACATTAGATAATGTCAATAGCAAATGAAATGAATCCACATAGGTGTAAATGTTGACTGATTTGAGTGGCGAGCAGGTGTGTGGAAGGCACTAATGGAGACGAAAGCTTGGTACAAAGAGCGATAACCCTTCGATGGTGACCTGTTGACCACTACTATGAATATTCCTCAAATGGTGATAGAAGATCTACGAAGAATGAGTAGCAGGATGAATCTCTGGAGATTTTTGGCAGGGATCTGATTTTGATTTTGATTGCTAAACAAATATGCAGGAAATGATCAATATTCTAACATGTCTTATTCATGAGGCCCATGCTTGATAAGTTACCTTTTTTTTCTACCATTTGCCTTTGTCAATTGAAAGTTTAAGACATTTTCTAATCTCAGAATAATCAAATGACCTAAGTTATTCATGTTTTCAATGTCTTTGGTCCTCCTCAGAGGTTCCATTAACATTGAGGAGTTCTGCTAAAGGCCTTGGCTCAAAATGTCGATCAAAATCATTTAAGGCTTTGATTTCCTCACATACAACATTAAAAACTTGTGTCTTAAATTCATAGGTGTCTAAAAGCAACTGCAGCAGTTCGTCTAGATGCTAAAATATCCCAAACATCCAATGAAGTTGTTTTGGACATTTATGCTGCTCATGCTGCCAGTTAGCTAGGGATCCTCTTGTCGAGAAGGTGAAAAACTTTCTCTCTTGCAGTTCAAGGAAGGTCTTCACGACCGCTCACCCTTAGAAAAACATGAATACATCATTGAAACAGAGTGTGGGCTCACCACATGCCTCACCTTCAGGTCTTGACTCAACTAAGGGAAACACAATACCTTTTCTACGGGTGCTAAGTGGATAAAAACACACACTATGCAAATTAATAAGATGTGCAGTGGTTGCAAGATGGGAAATATAATGTTAACCAACTCCGCACACTACCAATAATGACAAAACTCATACCAATGGGATAGAAGACTTTGACATAGGCTAGCTGAGAATTTATAACTAGGTCACATGGATCGGTTGGAAGTTTAAACAGGGGGCATCGGGTGAACATTAGTTTAAGGTGATGAAATCTGGACTATTCCATTGCAACTTGGATTCAATCTTCACCATTTCGTATGTGGGGACTTTGGGGATGACAAGAAACTCTCAAGGCGGTGTTAGGGTTAGTAGTCAGTTCAGGTTTTTTAGATGGTAGAGGTTGATCAAACAGGGGGCGTTAGGGTTTATTCAATGGAGATTTGAGGCTTTAAAAAAGAGTGACGGGGGCCATGAGAAATGGTGGTATAAAGCTCTGTTAGGGTTTTGACTGTTAGTGGCAAGAGCAGTGACCTTCAACAGCGATGGAAGGATATACAGGTACCTACAAAGAACAAAAACTTTAAGACCTGCAAACAAAAATCATGAATGCTTCAACCACCCAAGCAAGAGAAACCTAGATCCATGACTAAGACCTCCAATGAAACAATGCGCTAGAAAAACAAAAAACTATTAACAATAGAAACCCTCGATTATGTACAGAGCCCCTGCACAGAAGGCTGTACTAAAAAAAATTTCAAAAAACTTTTGGCAACAAAATATGGAGTATTTTATGTCACTTTTCATTTCTCAGACCTCCTAGACTCAATGGTGAGGTTCCTTTGAGCTTTGGAGGCCACCTACAGAAATAGACTTTCAGAAATCACCCAAAAATACCAAAATTTTCACAAATTCACGTGAGGTTCACCAACGTGGGCTAGGGTTTAGAATTTCAAACATGCAGAAATGAAAGTACAAAAAACCCTAACTATAATAGAAAGAAAAGTAGCCTGGAAATCTATCAGACAAGCACAAAAACCAGTAAAAATCTAAGCTAACATTGACTAACTTCTATTGTCCTCCTCATCTTGCATTGTTTGTTCACAAATTTGTAGGTTTATGCAACATCTTGAGAAGGTCATGGATATGTTACGCAAGATCTTGGAGGGTTTACAGTGGAGAGAGGGAAAAAATAGAACTAAGAGTCCCAAAATGAGCTAGAGAAAGTGGTTTTCTAGAAGAGGGGTTTTGAATGGACGGTCAAGATTGATTGTTGACTTTGGAGGCAAATCAAGGGTGGAGATGAGTTGGGGTTTTCTCTCTGCTAGAAGACAAAAGACAATTTTAAATTAGAAGAAAAGATGAGATGGAATGTGATTTAAATTAAATAAATTTGTGCAATTTATTTAATTTATTGTAAGGATGCATGTGAAAGGGGATTTAGATGAGGGTATTTAAACAAAATGTTTTATTTGTTTAAATTAGTGAAAGAGGACATTAGGATATGAATGATTAAATAATTAATTAATTCACATTAATTACTTAATCATAGAGGAAAATTAGGGAAAATCAGGAGAATTTGGAAGTGATTAGGGTTTTGCGAGGGATGGACACTTTTAGGTGTCTATAGGAACAATACTAACTTTATCGTAAAGAATCCAAAATACCACAAGTTTAGGGTTAGGGTATCAGAGTTATCATGTAATTAAATTCATTGACTCAATTCCATCGTAGTGGTAATGACAAGACATTCATTAACACATGATACCATACAAAGCCTCCATACAGACCCTTACAGGGGTATGGTAGGGTGCAAATCAGACGTGCCCCCAAACAAGCCTTAGGGGGATATGGCAGGACTGCTTGCCTTTGGTCTATTTTTTATTTCCCTCATATGATGGGTGGTCATATTAAAGATAACAAGGAAATATTTATATGGATTCAAAGCTGACCAGTCACACAATATTCTCTATGATGCACAATTATATAATGGCTTGATAAATGTGCAATGATAACTTTAAGAAATCTCGCCTAAAAAAAGTATAAAATCCTTGCAAATCTTTCATTTTTTTAGAAAATAATATTATTTTCTATTGGCGAATCTTTCCTCTTTTTTGAAAAAAATATTAATTTTATTGGTGAATTTATTTAAATCACTAGAAATTTATAGAAAATCCTAGCAAATCTTGAAGAAAAATAGGCAAATGCATTGATTACCATGGTGAATCCTTCATTTTTAAAAATTAAATTCCTATGGAAAAGTAAGTGCCTGAGGGTGGCAGTGATTGACTAGTTTAAGCTCTAGTGCTTGTCTCTACAATTCTTTATTTCCTTAATATTTTAAATCAAACATTGAATATTTTAAAATGATCCTAATTTATTTTTCACCACCCTTGATTTTATTTATAATCTAATGGTTTGGGTTATATTTCATGGTCACTCATGAAGCTCTAATGCCCATGGGGCCCAAAATTGCATTTAGGTCATTGATCTCAATGGAGATCAATTGCCTAAATGAAATTCTAAGCCCCATGGGCATTGGAGCTCCATGGGTACAATTTGGCCCACGGAATTTAACCCCAACCATTAGATTATAAATTGAGATCAACAACCCAGATAGAATTTTGGACTCAATGGCATTGGAGCTGCATGGGTACTTTTTAACCCATGGAATACAACCCCAATCATTAGATTATAAATAAAATTAATGGTGGTGATTAAAATTTGACACTATGGCCCTAAAGTAACCAATAATTATATAATATTATTGGCAAATTAATTTCATTTTCTACTATAACTTATAAAATCTAGGTGAATCTAATATAATCAGGTATCAAATATTGTGGCTAATCTTTGAGTTTAAAAGTAAAATAAAATAAATGTTTTGGCAACTTAGCTAGGACTAAAATAAAATTTTATAAAAGTGTGGTGATTCACATTGCATTACAGCTTGTACTATTAACAAATTTTTGAATCCCCAATTTCAACTATTAGCCAATTGGTGAATATTAGCCACTAAAAAAATCATTATAAATGTGTCTATCAGTTATGGCTTGATAGATACATGATATTATGTCTGACAATTAAAATCTAGTATCTATTAGACAAGTATATAAATAGTTTTATCCAATAAATGTGTCTTCCATGTTTTTCTGTGTATTGTAAGGGATAACCATTATTGTAACATAGCTCTCTTGAGTTTCTTGCAAACTGTATGATGACAAACAAAGTCAATCAGACAATAAGTTGTGGCAAGTCGATTCTTTTTTGTTTGTGGGTTGTGTTCTACATGACAAAATCTTCCAAGGCAATACTATAGAGAATATATATGATAGTACAAACATCTTTCATGACAACTTCCACATCAGACTGGTTATTGCAACTAACTAGATCTATGCTAAAGCAAGAAAAATCTATCACAAGATGGCTTCAGCAAGGTTTGCAGTTAGACTTGTAGCGTTGGTACCAAACCAAACCATTGGGTAAGAAAAACCAACTTTCCTTGTATGTAGAGGTGAGAGTGAGACTGCCATTGGGCATTATTACTTCTAACAAGGTTGGGGTAACTCCTCCCACAAACTCCTCCCACCATGAGGTGTTTTCCTTGGGTCACTGTGATTTCCTGGCCATGAGAAACCAATGCATATCTGTGTTACACCAAGTTTCTAGGAAACGGGGATGGTAGGAAATGAGCAAATGCATTTCCAGGACAGCAAGGGATGGGAGGCCTTTTTGTAGGGGATGGAAGGGGATGGTTATTAAAAAATAGGTGAACTTTTAAACTATGGAAAATCTTAGATATTCATATGAGAAGGTATTCACCATATTCATTATATAACCATATTATGAAACATTAGAGCTGAATTGAGGATTCACACAAGTAAACATACAAATTAACAAAATGAACCAATAAACATTTTAAGCCGGAGTTTGTTTGAAAAAGAACTTTATATTCAAAGCATTTGAATAATGTAGCTTATTCAGTTCATATCATATTTATTTTATTTTTTTAGTTAGGTCTAAATGGCGCAACACAGTCTGCTATCTCAAGGCATATGATAGATTCCCATGATAGATTCCAGCTAATTATCTCTGTCATTCTATTTATTTATCTTGCTCTGTAGGGTTCAACAAAGTCCAGCAATTATTCCCCATACATTCTTATGTATTAAAGTAATTGAGTTTTCACTTTTAATGTAATTTTTATGTATCAAATGTAATTGGATTTGCTTTTATAACAAAATTTACCTCATAAACAAGAAAGATAACAAATATCTCCTATAAGAGTTTAACAGTTTAATTGTGATGAATCTAATCTTGGCATTGGAGGTTGAAGCTTATCATGCCTTTTATGGGTATTGAATAATAAAATTCTAATGACTTGAAATAATATGAATAACAAATCATTTTAAAAAGATGGATTAAAATATCCAAATATTTTTCTTCACATTGATTATTCTTCTTATAATTACAATTGGATTGTGGGGTCTATGACTTTGAAATTTCCTTCTCAATATTGTACACCAATTTCTAGAACAATAACTCTAAAATCTTTAGTAACTAAGGCACAGGTCTTAAAATTTGCAACAGTTAGGGCATAAGGTGTCTCTATTTTTAGGGGTTTTTTTATCTTTACACAATTCCAACTTTGTCTTAGCTACAAAATAGTCTCCTCTCACATTCATCTTTGTCTACTATACACATGTCCAATCATATGATTCCAATATATGTTGTATCAAAATTTTTGCCCCCATTGTCAGAGCTTTCTCATGTCTATTAATTTGTTAAATAAAAATTCTAAGACTTCACTATCTTGATGTATTTTCCATCTGTTTTGAGTAAGAAGTGACAGGTGCCATATGCCTAGGTCAACAAAAAATATTGAAGTTTGGGGCATCACCAATAATTGCATTTGTGTTGCCTATTTACAACCTTAGGGTAATGTTGCAATTACGATTAGGGTTACTATTATTAGAGTTAGGGTCTGAATAATGATTAGGTTAGGGTTACAAATATAATTAGGATTAGGGTTAAAATAAGGATAATTAGGTAAGGGTTAAGGTTAGGGTTAGAATTAGGATTAGGGTTTTGTTTTAACTTTGGGATATTTCACATTGGGTTTCATAAATGAACAACTAAAATCATAAACAAAATACAATTTCCAACTGAGTGTACAATTTAAAATTGAATTAAATTTAATTTTAATTTTAAGGTTAGGGTTAGGGTTATAGTTACAATTTGGGTTTGAATTCCAGGTAGGGTTGGATTTACAATTAGGGTTCAATTTAGGGATATAATTATGATCAGGATTAAAATTATTAAGGCTTACAAATATAATTAGGGTAAGGGTTAGAATTTTACTTAGGGTTAGGGTTACAGTTATAGTTAGGATTAACGTTAGTGTTAGGGTCATATTTAGGGTTAGGGTTATAATCAAGGTTAGGGTTAGAGTTAGCTATGGAATTAGGGTTATAGAATTTGTTATAATTAGATTTAGAGTTACAATTATGGTTATGATTAAAATTAGTGCCATGATTAGAAGTAGTGTTTCGGTTAGATGTAGGGTTAGTAAGTGTAACATCCCACTACGTAACCCCCAAATGGTAAGAGCCAAAAGAGAAACATAATATTTTTTTTGACATAAGTGGAAAACATACACATATTCAGTTTCCAATTCGATAGATCGACAGCATTCATGGCCAAGTATTGTCGAATGCGCAACCTAAAAGAGGATTAATTCACTCTCTAGAGGAAATATTAAGAAAACTACATTAATTTTAAACACCAAATCAATTGTTCATAATCCTATATCTGATATAAACATGAATCCATAAGCATCATAGTACAAGCGGATTCGATACCCACACCGGAATCCATATACCAAATAGGAAACATCTCATTTCTTCTCATTAAATTCATTGATTACAACTTCTCTCTTAAGAGAGTACAGTTACATACAAGAATATATAGTGTAATGGCATTGTTATGAGTATGATATACAATAACTAAATAAGTACAATATTGCTAAAGTAACGAAGAGAGAGAACATCTCCAATCTAGTGCTCTAAGACCTGTTCACTGGTCCCCAATGGCGGTGGCAACACCTCCCAACCATGTGGACTCATAAGAGACCACCCCACCATGCTTGAAGATAGTCACAAGGCCCAAACAGAAGTAACAAGGTAGGGGTATACAAGATGGCCAACACTCACATCAATCACGGAGCAGACATGAAGAACAATGCATACAACCAAAGTCATAACATAGGTGTACTCATCCAAGTCATAGGTCGGGTACCACTCACGACCACTAAGGTACTAGATACTAGAGTGTGATCAAATGGAGTGTCATCATGTGTGCTTGAAGGGAAGGCACCACATGGAACCACATACTCCTCTCATACAGATGAGAAGACTCAATCGAGCCCGAATCCACGCCCCATAGACAGATGACTCAACGCCTCATAGGCAGATAGGCCTTCTCGTTGCATCCTTAGCCTTTACAAGCTCTCAAGGCCATGCACGAGGTCTAGTTATTTTATTAATGTTTTTACCCCAATGTTTTCATTTAGTTATCACTTATTAATGTAACTCTGCTACTAGTTCCCCTGGCAGCCACTTGTAGGCCCTGTGCCCGTAGAGAGCCACTCCAAAAGACAACTCTAATGCCTAGACCAATCTCCTCTCATTTGACCAAACGAGGTAATCTAAAATAGAATGAAACACTGAAATATGAATTTAAAATTGTAAATATGATAAATGTGATCTATAGTACAAAAGTTTTTGATGACAATGTAACTTATTGAAAAAAAACCCTATGCCAGATAGATCAGTTTTGTAATAACTCTCATGACCCCAATTTTATCACTCTTCACAAAGGAATGCATGGATAAAATAAAAATATGACAAATGGCATTGCAAGCCTTCTCACAGCCTAATTTTACATACTGTCTACCATATTTAACATAGCAAAAATAAAATGTTCAAAAGACTTGCGAAATGGAATTCTTAATCTTTCCTCCTACATTATTCCTTTAGATCCCTGTGTTGCAGATTTTCCTAATTAGAGTTTATGTGACCAAATTTCAATGCACAACCCAGATTGATGTTACTAAGGTATTTTAGTGCCATTTCATTCTTTAACTCAAAGAGAATGTTTTTCACAAGGTTGGACGTTTAGCAAAAAAAGACCATAATGGCCAAAACAAAACCACTCAGTTTTCTTAAGAAGAGTTGAACTAAAAAATATCTCTACAGAGAGAAGATCGACGTATAGCAAAAGGTTTCCATGGAACTAGATCTCTTCATTTTCTATCATACGTCATAGTTTTGTGTTTTCTATATGGTTGCTCTCATTATATTCTTCATAGAAATCGAATCCCCTATTTTATTTCAGTAAAATTATAACTCAAAAACCACATGACCTTTCTTTAGAAACCCATTTGTCAAAGATAAGAAATTGTTCTTCCGGAAAGAATTAAATTCTAGGAAGAGGCAATGAAAATCCCTTGCATCGAAATAAATTTGGCATATTGTTCAAACGTAGTAGATGGGTTTTAGTTTTTTCTGTGCTTAATAAAATTTCATCAAACATATTTTTGATTTGTTTGCAAGACAGTGATGGGGGTTTCATTTTTTTTTCTGTGCTAAAAGAAATAGAAACAAACATATAAATTTTTTTGCTGGAAATAGAGATAGTGCTAAATACCTCCTTTTTCTGTCACACTCACCTTCAGTTCACCTTAGCTCTTGCAATTTGATATGCTCAATCTATCCTATAGTGCTACTTCAACTCTCCAAGATGAGCACCTATTGTAGTAAGGAACCCAGTTATTGGTGAATAAGATAATGGAGTCTTCAACACCTTAATCTCCTCATTTTATATGAGGGTGATGTGACACAAATCCTTCAGCTAGTAAACTTAGTCACCTGATAATCTATGACTCTTCCCCACTATATGTTTAGTGCTTCAACTTGTATATCCTTTGCAACCTTGTGATATTCCTTGTAGTGTAGATCAAACCAATGACATAGTACCATCTATGCACAGACTGGTTGCCACTAACTTGAGGGTTTCGTCCCCTATCTTTCTCTCCCTAAAACACGTTGACTCCTTCCTCTCCTACATGCGCTGCCCAGAAGAGATCTAATATCCCTAGATATTTTTTTGCATTTAATGGTTACCATCCTCCCCAAAACGTGTTGCCTCTTGCTAGAGACCGCATCCTCTTTTCATCTTGCCTGGGAGATATTTCACAATAGTAATAACTCTCTACCACCTCACCATGCCATGACCCCCCCAAAGTAATATACGGTAAAAAAAAATAGGTTGTCACATCCTACCCCCTAGGACTAGGCTTACTCCAGGAAGCCTACAAATGCTAAGATGTAGCCAAAGCACACACTAGTCCATGAAACTCGATATAATCAATGGAAACCAAGGAGAAAAGCCTCAACCATCACACTTGAAAACTACACATGACCATAAGGTAATCCGGACGGTAAGACCATAACACGGGGACACTGCACTAATCAGGTACAGTGGGCTAGGGTAGGGTATAGGCCTATGACTATCTCTAATAACAACCATCGGGGATAATAAGAGTACGCTCAAGCCTATGAATCCAGGTAGAGTTGATACTCAATACTTGTAACACTCCAAGAACACATCAAGGTACATGTGCATATACATATATCATATAGCTGAAGCAACATCAACCATGTAAGCATGAAATCCATCATAAGTAATAATAATGTTCACATCATAAAAGTATCAAGATTGCACATCACCAATGCCAATACAAAATAATAACAAGACACATAATCCAAAACAAAGTATATAGTCATCCAAGTCCATCAAGATAAGCAAAAACATAATATGAACACGAGGGTCGTTACATCCCCTAGAAGCCTACAAAAAGATATGGATAAAGGTCTCTCATCCTCTCTGCATCTTCCAAAGATGCTGAGGACTCACCATCAGGATCCCATTGGACCCTTACCTGCTCTATGTCCCGACCCATGAGGGTCAACCTCTGATGCTGAAGGATGTGTACGGGCTCCAAAGAAAGTTGTCCATCTGCCTTGACCTGTAAAGCAGTCCAATCAAGAACATGGGTCACATCAGGAATATACTATCTAAGAACTAAAACATGGAAAACATCGTGAATGCGTGATAGACTCGGTGGCAATGCAAGGCGATAGGCAATAGGACCAATCCTCTCTAGGATCTCAAAAGGTATAACAAAACGAGGTGCCAACTTTGAGCCTTTCCCATAATGGATGGGGCTCTTCTGCGAATGAACTCTCAGAAACACATGGTCACCCACCAAGAAGTGGTGATCCAACCTATGATCATTAGCATACTTCCTTAGTCGATCCTGAGTTGTAGCCAACTTCTCTCTGATCCACACTACCTACTGCTCCATACCCTAAAGCATCTCTAGACCCTTGAAAGAACTCGGTCCTCTAAGCGATCCCAACTCAATGGAGTGCGACATGGCCTACCATACAAAGCCTAGAAGGGAGACATACCAAGAGAATTGTGATACCTATTATTATAAGAAAACTCAACAAGGTACAAGTAGTCCTCCCAACGACACTGTTGATCCATAATGTACATATGAAGCATATCCTCTAAGACCTAATTAACCTGCTCTGTTTGTCCGTCAGTCTCGAGATGGTATGCAGAGCTTAAATTAATCTGAGCTCCCAAAGCATGTCTAAGAGATGCCCACAAAGCTATAGTGAACACTAGATCATGATCAGAAATGATCCTATGAGGAATACCATGCAGATGCATGATATCCTCCATAAACACTCGAGCTACAGATGTTGCAGTGTAGGAAGATCTCAGGGGTGAGAAGTGTGCCACCTTGGACAACTTGTCCACTATAACCATAATAGTATCATGACGATGCGAAGACATAGGTAGCCCCACTATGAAATTAAGATATATCGTATCCCACTTCCACCCAAGAATGGAATGAGGCTGCAACAGTCCTGCTGGGTGTTGATGCTCTGCCTTCACCCACTGGCACTGAAGACACTGAGCCAAAAAATTAGCAATATCACACCGCAAACCTACCTAATGATACAATTTTTGAAGATCGGCATGCATCTTCGTGACACCCGAATGAGTTGAATAGGGTGCATGATGGGCCTCTGACAAAACCAAGGAACAAAGATCACTAGAATCTGGAACATAAATACAACCAAGATGTTGCAAAAGTCCATCAGGCTTGAGAGACAAACCTGCAAACCTACCCTCAAGGACTCTCCTAGACTCAATCTCTGCTCTCACCTTCTGATACCAAGTATCACTAGGAAGTGACTCTAAAATACAGCTCTGCAAATCCACTCCAAGAGATAAAACTGAAATCTCATGTCTCCTCCTACTCAAGGCATTCACAACAACATTCTCCTTATCCTAAATGTAATGAACCTCGAAGTCATACTCACAGAGGAACTCCATCCAACGACACTGTCGAGCATTCAAATTTAGTTGAGTGAAGATATATTGCAAACTACGATGATCACTATGCAACTCAAACCGATGTCCCAAGAGGAAATGTCTCCACTGCACAAGTGCATGGATGACAACCGTTAACTCCAAATCATGGGTGGGGTAGTTCAGCTCATGATCCTTGAGCATACGAGACTCATATGCAAACACTCATCCCTCCTACATGAGAACTACCCCCACAACCTCTAATGAAGCATCGGTGCATACTACAAAATCACCTGAAGGATCTGGCACCACTAGGATAGCTACACTGGTTAGCCGCACCTTAAGAGCCTGAAAAGATGACTCACACTGATTTGACCACACAAACTTCTTCCCTTTCCACTGAAGAGAAGTGATGGGATGGGCTACCCAAGAGAAATCTCTCACAAATCAGCAATAGTAACCCTCCAATCCCATGAAACTACGAACCTCAACCACATTCGTCAGTGCTAGCCAATCCACAATGGCTTGAATCTTAGAAGGATCCACTTAGATACCCTCTCCTGAGATGATGTGGCCAAAATATCTCACCAAAGTCTAGAATACCTCACACTTGGCCAAATTGCCAAACAACTGATTATCTCGTAAGCACTAAAACACTTGCCACAAATGGCCTTCATGCTCCTCCATAGTCCTCGAATAAATCAAAATATTATCAAGGAACACAAGAAAAAACTAGTCAAGATAGGTATGAAACACCTGATTCATCAAACTCATGAAAACTGATGGAGCATTGGTTAACCCAAAAGGGACAACTGTGAACTCATAATGCCCATAGCATGTACGAAATGTCATCTGATGAATGTCTGCCTCATGAATGTAAAGTTGATGGTATCCTGACTTCAAATCTATCTTGGAGAACACCTTGGCTCCCCTCATCTGATCGAACAAATCATCTATTTGAGGCAACGGGTAACGATTCTTCACTGTCACTTTGTTCAACTAGTAGTAATAAATGCACAAGCAAAGAGATTCATCCTTCTTCTTCACAAAGATGACAGGTGCTCCCTAAGGGGATACACTAGGACGAATGAAACCCTTCTTCAGTAACTCCTCTAACTGCAACTACAACTCACTCAACTCCTAAGTAGTCATGTGATATGGTGCCCAAGAAATAGGCTCCGCACTAGGTATGAGATCAATACAGAAGTCTATGTTGTACTTAGGCAGCATGCCTGGAATATCACTTAGAAAGACATCTGCAAACTCTTGAAGAATAGGATGATCATCAAGAGATACCTCCTGAATCCCACCCTCAGCAAGATCACTAACTGAAATCGTGAACATCTGACAACCTTGCCGCATGGCACACTTTAGCTACATAGCTGAAATCACATGGAGATAAATGGGTCTTTGAACCCCAACTAACTCAACACACTCTTCAACATCGTCTACACACTAAGCCAACTTACGTTGATAATCTATACTAGCCAGGTGGGTCACCAACGAATCCATGCCTAAAACAATCCCATAGGACCCCAAAAGCGATACATAAAGATCCACTGTGGTACTGAAGGTGTCCAAATCCAACACACAACCATAAACAAGGGAGTCTATACCCACCTTGGATCCAATAGCTAACTCAACCTACCAACCAATGTCTTCCCTTGCCATCATGAGTCCACAACACTCCACGAGAGAAGGAGAAATGAAAGAATCTGAAGCTCCTGATTCAAACAAGATAGATGTGGTAATCCAACATAACACACCTGAATACTTGACCACGGTGCCCTGATGCTCAGCCTGACGGTTATCAACTACCACAAAAAATCTATGTAATCTGCCAACATCACCTACTGTAGGCTCTAAAGTAGCCTATCTCTGAGTACCTCTAGCCACTGATCTCTAAGGACAATGAGCTGCTATATGACCATGCTACCCACAAGCATAACAACCACCCCTGCCAAAACCTTAGCCCGAAGACAGTGCACATGACTGTTGGGATCCACCACCACTAGAACTCTACTATGCACTTTGAAAACTCTATGTTAGACAACTCTGATGACTACTCTGAGAATGGTGATGCAGATGATCTCTAGAAAAAGGAGGACCAAGATTCTGTCCACTCTGCTAAGACTAAGCAAGCTTATGCCTCTATCACTGACCGGATCTAGGAGGTGTAGAATGAGGTCTAGATGGTCTAGCTCCCTGAGACTATCTACCCTGAGCAACTAATTCTGAAGGAAGGGTACTACCAATCTTAACACCTACCTGACCACCAAAGCCTCTAGCCAAATTCTCCTCTATCAACCTCGCCTTCTCCACGTCAATCTCTAAGGTCTTCGACTCAAACACACGGACACCACCACTGATATGGGCATTCAAGCCCCTGATGAAATGTTGCACTAACATTGGCTAATCATTGGAAATGCTAGCATACTATTTAAGGTCAAAGAAGTGGTGCTCATACTGGTCTACTATCATAGTCAATGGATGAAGCTCATGGAACTCATTAGCACATCTCTACCAATAGAAGTCTGAAAGAAATCATGCACAAAATCTCTCTAAGAATAGTCCCCATGACACGGAAGCAATATCCAAATGAAGCTTTTATTCATCTACTCTCCACCATGTAGATGCAAATCCTTTGAGATGCATAATGGCACATTGAGCTCTAGTATTGCTATTGTAATGTCAGAAAATGTCCCCTTGGGGGCTTTTCCCTCAGAAGGTTTAGCTCCTAAGTCTTTAGAGTGCATTTAAGACATTTTAGTTCATATTTTAGCATCTCGATGGAATGAGACCTGGGTTTCAAGGCAAATGTGACCTAGGAGGACCCCTTGAGCTATACCCTACCCAAAATAGGGGGGGAGGACTTGGGCACCTGCGCCCTAGTCCTGCCCTATTTTGGGCAGCCCTAATTTCTAGGTGTCAGTTTATGACCATTAGTTGGTTCTTTTGCCGACACAGTAAAGTTTAATTTTTCAAATCTTGTCAGGAATTCTTGTAGGTGGATATATAAGCATGTGTAGGCACTCATTTGTAAACTAGATGATTACTAGCAAGCTACTATGTTCTCAAGGTGATTCAAGGCTTTCTATTATGTTGCAAGAGCAGACTTGTATGTTTTATGTGTTGATATTTGCAGATTTGAGCATCAATCTTCTCATGGCATGAAGAGCATCTTCCTCCATGAGAGCTTCACTACAAGGTGACATATCATTGTGTTTTTATCATTCCTTTGGTTTTTGCCTCTGCCTCATAAGGGCATGCACTCTTTGTCTAACAACAGTATTCAGAGACTTAAGTGTCCTCCAGGGCTTGACTGAGGCAAGCCCCTAAACACCACAACCCCCAAACCAAGTCTTGTGATTGTAGGTTACAGGTGTTGCATCTAGAAAAAGTGGAGTTGTAGGAAGGCTTGGCAGGCATCAAGGATTCATGACCTAAAGAAAAGTTAGATAGAGGAGCACTTCCAGGACTAGGGCACCCAGAACAGTGTCCTCTACAGATAGATTTTAGGAAATAGAAGTTACAGGGCTGATCAGTGTTGGAAGGAGGTCCAGATTCCTTGAAAAAGTAGGTACCTTGGACTTGGGCACCTGCACCAATGTCCCCGACTATTCTGCCTCAGAACCTTGAAAACATATATTTTGTGATTTGTCATTTTACTCCCGTCTGTAAGAGCTTTTTCTGTCTTTCATCAATTTTTTGTTGTATTTGCATAATTAGGGTTTTCATGGTTAATTAGACATAAGAGAAGGAGAATTAATAATTTATTTCCCTAATCCAATTTTCCCTTCATTTTTAAGTGACCTAGGGTACGATAGTTCTCACCACTCGACCCTAGATCCTTCAATGTTTAGTGGAGAGGCAGATTTTAACATCTAAACAACAGAAGATTAATAAAATCTAATTTTGCACTAAACATTTTCGTGAACCCATGTTTTTGGACTTAAAGTGCAACTTTCTGAGTGTTTTCCTTTAGATTTGGTGTGATTTCATTTATTCATTTGGTCATTTATTTTATTGCATTGAGAAAATTCAAAAAAATGAAAAATTAGAAAAAATACAAAAAAAAATTGCATTGTTTGGCTTACTAAATTGCATCAATTCTTCCTAAATTTTCCTAATTCATAATTTTTGTATCAGATCTGATATAAAATATAGAAAAATAAAAAAAATAAAAAATTTACATTGAATTTTCATCATTTAATTGCTAGGGTTTTGTGGAAATTTTGACAATTTTATATAACCTAGTAATTCTAAAATCTAGGGTTTGTAGGCAAAATATTTTATCAAATTTTTTTACTGATTTTAGAGGATCGTTCAAATTTGCATTTGTCTATAGTCTTGCATTTTAGTGTGAATTTGCATTTAGATTTAAAATATTTGCATTTTTACATAGAAAAATTCAACAAAAACTAGCAATTTTGGTGCATTTTCATTAAATTTGCATGGGCATTTTGCATGTTAAACCTTGAAAATAATTTTTAGATCTAAGAGTAATTCAATTTAATCATAAATTAGACTTCAAAGCATTTACATAGAATTTTTTCCCAAGATTTCAAACCTACGGCTTCAAAAACAACAATTTTCACTAAAATTGGCCTTATCGACTCTCTAAACTTGCACTATATGTGTGTTGTGAAGGATATTTTTGCATTAATTTTCTTTTATCAAGGTAATCATTTTTTTCACCTCATAAAAAGCTTCACAACACCCTTTTATCGGGCTCTTGTAGTGAAAATTTTACAAAAAACTACACATTTTGGCTATTTTGGCCCTTTAAGGTTTGACCTAGTTTGCACTCCAAGCATGTTGTGATCAATTTTATGGATTGAGGTGACTGATATTATTGATATTATTTTCTATACCTCCTGAAATTCCCTACAACACCTCCTTTTCGAGGTCTTGGAGTTGAAAAACCTTGAGAAATAGCCTATTTTTGCTATATTTTCACTAAGCTTTTACCTTAAGTGGTGCTAAAAGCATGTTGTGTTGGATATTTTGGCACTAAATGGCTGTTATTACTGATATTATTTGTTTTCCATCATTATTCTCCTCACAACACCCTTTGTTATGCTCTTTTGCATTGAATTTTGGTGAAAAAAGTGCTTATTTTGACATATTTTCACTATATTTTGACTTGGCATTATCTTGGATTTGCATCAAGAGTGTGTTGAGAGTGATTATATTGCTGTTTTGGACTGATATCAGACATATAAATTTCTTCCCTTGACTGAAATCCTCATAGCATCCTTTGCTTCAACCATTTGCATTGAAAAGTATCGAAAAATCAAGCATTCTGGGTTGTTTTTGCTCTTGTATTTTGCACCAATTTTTAAAAGCTTTCAAAATCTGATTTGGCATTAGTTTGAGTATAAAAACATGGCTTATAATCATAATAGAAACAATAGGTTCCCTCTTGGACCTTACATGAAAAGAAAGGCTCCTGAACCTGAAATTGTCTTTACACCTCATGATAGAACAACTTGAGACAAAGAAAGACCTCTTTATATTACTGTGAAAATAATGGGAAACCCCGTGAATGGAACTCTTATTGATCCTAATTGCATGACTAATGTTGCCATTGAGGAGTTCCTCTTTTCACATCAATTAATTCAAGGTTGTTATGACCTCTCGAGCATGATGACTAAGACGCATAAGGGAACCTTTATCAAGCCTTTGGGTAAGATATCTTTGTTAGTAACATTATCTAGGAAACATGTCAAACAATGGTTTGATGTTGTTCCTATTTCTAACCTCTTTCACATTAAATTGGGACATCCTTGGCTAAAAGAAATGAAAGCCATCCCTTCAACAATACACCATTGTCTGAAATTCCCTTTGGATGGCCGTATAATCACCATCCCTCGAAACAAGTATAACCCTGTGGTTCAACAAAAACATTACAAGTTAAATTACTTTTGGGATAAAACTGAAGTACCTAATCCTCTCACACAAGAAATGACAAAAGATAAACAACCCACATGTGAAGAGAACTTTAGACCAAAAGGACAAGGTCCCTATGCTGAGGTTCCTCCCTCGAAATCCTTACAAGGATCGGGAGATCGTTGTCAACAACAAAGTGTTCCACCACAACAAATGAGGTTTGATCCCAATGCTTCATCTTCTAATTTGCATAAGCCTATGAAAGAGGATAGCCCTATCTTACAAAAGCTAAGGGGAAAACAAAACGAAATAGAAATGCAAGAGAAAGAAGAAAAAGAAGACAAGAATATGCTATAAACCTTGCCTCTCAACAAGAAAACATTGATCCTAATATTTAATCAAATAAAGAAGATCGTAACGATGAACAACATGATGAGCAAGATATGAGTATGGACATGGTACCTTATGTCCCACTGTCCTCCAACATTAGGGAGTGGGAAGATGATGACGATGATTTGCTTATAGACAACTTCTAGCCCTAGCAGGGGCCCTATAGGTAAGTATCTCTAAACCTTTATCTCTCTCGTGATGTGTTATGTGTTGTTTAGGCCTCCTAGGATGACCTCAAATTCTCCTGTAAGGTTCGGAATACTAGGAGACCGCCTCTGTTGTGACCTTCTTCTATTTGTATCATCATTCTTCCAAATTTCCTCTCTCTCTAATTTCATTGTTGTGTGTTGTGTCTTACGGACATAGCATTGTGGTTGGTGACTTGGGGGCACCCTCCTATGTGACTGTCCCTAAGACACTAGTTTTCTCCTCTCTTATTTATTGTTTCCCTTCCTCTAGTGTTTCCACCTAGTGGGAAGATGATGACAAAAATTTATACTGATGCGGACCTAGTGTCCCTTTCAAGAGCAATCAAAAATTGGACTTAGTTCCTAATATGATGATGGGGTTGTATATCTTATCTGACGCTTGGCTAGTGGAAGCACTCATTCTTTCCACATAGTGAATTTTATGATGTTTCTATCGCATTTACAAACCTTAACAATATTGCTGCTCCGTGCACCTTTGTTTGCCTTTGAATCTAGCCTTGGCGGTACTCGATTCAGAGAGCTTTATGATATAGCCTCATGGTTAACCTTGAACTCTGAATTCATTGTATAACCTTGGCTATTTGTTTCATTAATCATATGCATTGATGTTGTTGTTTATCATGATGTTGTAGACACTAACATGTTTCTTGCAGGGATGTGTTTGTGGGAACATTTGGTGATCGTAAAGTACATGTCACCTCTAGGGGGCATGGGCTTTGTGAATTTGGTGTTCCCTTGTGTGTTTTATTCCTACCTTAACATGCTTGATATCGATAACTGATATCAACCACCTTAAGGTGGGGGCATATATAAGGTAAGTTGTCTGTTATATATGTTAGTAATGTGTTTGTCCTCAAATGCAGAGACTTGTGCCCCAGAGTAGTGCATCGTGCATCTTGAGTTTGTTTGCAATCAATCAATCAATCATGTAAGCCCTCTATGGAGGTGGGATATCAAGCATATCCTTTTTCTTAAGCCCTCTACGGAGGCAGGGATGGTGTATTTCTCAGAGCATATTGTATCATCCTATCATTTTCAAAAGTCCTCTCCGGAGGCGGGGAGTGGTTCTGTGACTAACTCAACCCTTAAGCATGTCTTCGGCGATTATTGTGGCAAATCCCAATTGTCAATGTGTGCCTCTAATGTGCCTGAGATGGTGTTGGACCTAGAAATAGGTACACTTGATTGCTTTTCTATCATGTTTTCTCTGTGTCTTCAAGTGTGTGTTTTTGCGTGCTTGTTTTGTGTGGCGTGTTTGTTGCCCCATATGTAGAGACTAGCACCCTCGGGTAGTGCTTCCTACATTTTTGGGAGGTTTTACATGTCTTGCGTGTGTGTTGCCCCATATATACTAATACCTGTGCATTATGGTAGTGCATCCTGTATTATGGGAGGTTTGTTTACTTTCCAGTACTTGCATTTACATTTCATATATATAAGAAAAAGAAAAGAAAAGATATCATTTCTATCTTCCATGAACTAATGTGTCTTCTATGCATTGACTATCTTCATCGTGTTTTGCGTGACTGTAACTGTCTTCTCCATGTTTTGCGTGCCTGGTACTGTTTTCTATGTGATTGGTGTGTCTTCTCTGTGCTTGATGTGTTTACTGTGTTTGTGACCTTACTTTAATGCATGTATTGGCCTTGCATCTATACATACATTAAAGTGGGGGCTAAACGTAACATCAAAAAATGTCCTCTTGGGGGCTTTTCCCTCATAAGGTTTAGCTCCCAGGTCGTTAGAGTGCATTTAGGTCATTTTAGTTCATATTTTAGCATCCTGATGGAATGAAACCTGGGTTTCATGGAAAATACGACCTAGGAGGACCCCTTGAGCTATACCCTACAAAAAATAGGGGGGGAGGACTTCGGCGCCTACGCCCTAGTCCTTCCCTATTTTGGGGTAGCCCTAATTTCTGGGTGTCGGTTTATAACCATTAGTTGGTTCTTTTGCCGACACAGTAAAGTTTAATTTTTAAAATCTTGGCGGGAATGCTTGTAGGTGCATATATATGCATGTGTAGGCATTCATTTGTAAACTAGATGATTACTAGCAAGCTATTGTGTTCTCAAGGTGATTCAAGGCTTTCTATTGTGTTGCAAGAGCAGACTTGTATATTTTATGTGTTGATATTTGTAGATTTGAGCATCAATCTTTTCATGGCTTGAAGAGCATCTTCCTCCATGAGAGCTTCACTACAAGGTGACATATCATTATGTTTTTATCATTGATTCCTTTGGTTTTTGCCTCTACGTCACAAGGGCATGTACTCTTTATCTAACAACAGTGTTCAGAGACTTAAGTGTCCTTTGGGGCTTGACTGAGGCAAGCCTCTAAATAACACAAACCCCGAACCAAGTCTTGTAATTGTAGGTTACAGGTGTCGCATCTGGAAAAAGTGGAGTTGCAAGAAGGCTTGGCAGGCATCAAGGATTGAGGATCTGAAGAAAATATAGAAAAAGGAGCACTTTTAGGACTAGGGCACCCACAACTGTGTCCTCCATAGACAAATTTCAGGAAACAAAAGTTACAGGGTTGATCAGTGTCAGAAGGAGGTCTAGATTCCTTGAAAAAGTAGGTACCTTGGACTTGGACGCCCCCACCAGTGTCCCTAACTGTTCCACCTTGGAACCCTGAAAATAGATATTTTGTGATTTGTCATTTTACTCCCATCTGTAAGAGCTTTTTCCATCTTTCGTCAATTTGTTTCCGTATTTGCATAATTAGGGTTTAATGGTTAATTGGACATAAGAGAAGGAGAATTAATAATTGAATTCCCTAATCCAAGTTTCCCTTCATTTGCAAGTGACCTACGGTGTGATAGTGCTTTCCACTCAACCCTAGATCCTTCAATGTTAGGGTGAAAGGAGGATTTTAACATCTAAACAACAAAAGATTACCGAAATCCAATTTTACCCTAAATAGCTACTATAAGGATTCATAGCAAAGCATCGATCGAGATCAATCAACCAAGTCTCTACCTCAATACCTGTACCAGAACCATCAAAAGTAGGGGGATGAGCTCTAAGTAGATCCCTCATGTGACCTGCAGCAACACTGTCTCCATCCACCGTATCCCTCACAACAACTACTCTCGACTGATCCAGACTACGGGAATGCTCACGCTCAACTCTAGCACCCTGACCATCATGATGAGAAGGGTGTGACTCTGCCTCACAAGATACCTCCTAACGAGGTCCTAATTGGTCCATAATCTATTGTAAAAAGAGCTAACAGTTCAGCGCCCTCGAGCCCTTCGACTAGATTCTCAGTATGTGGTTCCTCCTAATGCTCACATGGATTACTCTGATTGCCCTAATCGGTATTACACCAGGTGCTACATCAAAGAATAGTGGCTATACCTCTAATTCTACCTCTGGCTCTGCCCCTAGCAGGCATCCTAAAGGAACAAAGAATACATCAAAATAGATCATCACAAGGATGACCTATACACCATACTAAGGCATGAAAGCATAACAACAAGACTATAAAACAATATAACAAGTTCACGCCACACACGAAGCATAGCAAAACATAGAAGGCTCAAGTACGCCAAAGCTCCCAGTGTGTGAACATGGGCTCTGATACCGGATGTAACATCCTGCTATGTAACCAACGAAGGGTAAGAGCCAAAAGAGAAACATAATATATTTTTTTGACATAAGTGGACAACATACATAGATTCGGTTTCTAATTTGATAGATTGACAACATTCACAGCCAAGTATGGCTGAATGCGCAACCTGAAAGAGAGGAGTAATTCACTCTCCAGAGGAAACATTAAAATAACTACATTCATTTTAAACAACAAAGCAAATGTTCCTAATCCCATATCTGATATAAACATGAATCCATAGGCATCATAGTACAAGTGGTCTGATACCCACACCGAAATCCATAAACCAAATAGAAAACATCTCATTTCTTCTCATTAAATTTAATGATTACAAGTTCTCTCTTAAGAGAGTACAATTAGATAAAAGAATATATAGTGTAGTGGCATAGCCATGAGTATGATATATAATAACTGAATAAGTACAATACTGCTAAAGTAATGGAGAGAGAGAACATTTCCAATCTGGTGCTCCAAAACCTGTTCGTTGGTCCCCAATGGTGGTGGCAATGCCTCCCAACCATGTGGACTCATAAGAGACCAACCCACCATGCTCGGAGATAGTCACAAGGCCCAAATAGAAGTAACAAGGTAGGGGTATACAAGATGGCCAACACTCACGTCAATCACGGAGTAGACATGGAGAACAATGCATATAGCCAAAGTCATAACATAGGTGTACTCATCCAAGTCATAGGTCAAGTACTACTCATGACCGCTAAGGTACTTGATACTAGAGTGTGATCAGATAAAGTTTCATCATGTGTGCTCGAAGGGATGGCACCACATGGAACCAAGTACTCCTCTCATGCAGAAGAGGAGACTCAATCGAGCCCAAATCCACGTGTCGTAGATGGATTACTCAACACCCTGCATACGGATAGGCCTTCTTCTTGTATCCTTAGCCTTTATAAGCACTCAAGGCCATGCACGAGGTCTATTTATCTTATTAATGTTTTTACCCCAATGTTTTCATTTAGTTATCACTTATTAATGTAACTCTGCTACTAGTTCCCATGGCAGCCACTTGCGGGCCTGGGGCCTGTAGAGAGCCACTCCAAAAGACAACTCTAATGCCTAGACCAATCTCCTCTCGTTTGACAAAACGAGGTAATCTAAAATAGACTGAAACACTGAAATATGAATTTGAAATTTTAAATATGATAAATGTGATCTACAGTACAGAAGTTTTCGATGACAATGTAACTTATTGAAAAACAACCCTATGCCAGTTAGATCAATTTTGTAATAACTCCTGTGACCCCAATTTGATCACTCTTCACAAAGGAATGCATGGATAAAATAAAAATATGGCAAATGGCATTGCAAGCCTTCTCACAGCCTAATTTTGCATATTGTCTACCATATTTAACATAGCAAAAATAAAATGTTCAAAAGACATGCGAAATGGAATTCTTAATCTTTCCTCCTACAGTATTCCCTTAGATCCTTGTGTTGCAGATTTTCCTAATTAGAGTTTATGTGACCAAATTTCAATGCACAACCCAGATTGATGTTACTAAGGTATTTTAGTGCAATTTCATTCTTTAACTCAAAGAGAACATTTTCCACAAGGCTGGATATTTAGCAGAAAAGACCATAGTGGCCAAAACAAAACCACTCAGTTTTCTTAAGAAGAGTTGAACTGAAAAATATCTCTGCAGAGAGAAGATCGACATATAGCAAAAGGTTTCCATGGAACTAGATCTCTTCATTTTCTATCATGCGTCACTTTTTTGTGTTTTCTATATGGTTGCTCTCATTATATTATCCATAATAATTGAATCCCCTATTTTATTTCAGTAAAATTATAACTCAAAAACCACATGACCTTTCTTTAGAAACCCATTTGTCAAAGATAACAAATCGTTTTGCCTGAAAGAATTAAATTCTAGGAAGAGGCAATGAAAATCCCTTGCATCGAAATAAATTTGGCATATTGTTCAAATGCAGTAGATGGGTTTTAGTTTTTTCTGTGCTTAATGAAATTTCATCAAACATATTTTTGATTTGTTTGGAAGATAGTGATGGGGGTTTCATTTTTTTCTGTTCTAAAAGAAATAGAAACAAACATATAAAGTTTTTGTGTTGGAAAATAGAGACAGAGGTAAATACCTCCTTTCCTTTCGCACTCCCCTTCAGCTCCCCTCAGCTCTTACAATTTGATATGCTCGATCTGGCCTGTAGTGCTGCTTTGACTCTCCAAGATGAGCACCTATTGTAGTAAGGAACTCGGTTATTGGTGAATAAGATAATGGCGCCTTCAACACCTTAATCACCACATTTTATATGATGGTGATGTGACACAAATCCTTCAACTGGTGAACTTAGTCACTTGATAATCTGTGACTCTTCCCCACTGTATGTTATTTCCTTCAACTTGTATATCCTTTGCAGCCTTGTGATATTCCTTGCAGCGTAGATCAAACCAATGGCACAGTACCATCTATGTGCAGACCGGTTGCCATTGACTTGAGGGTTTCATCCCCTATCTTTCTCTCCCCAAAACCTGTTGACTCCTTCTGCCTCTCCTACATATGCTGCCCAGAAGAGATCTGATATCGCTAGATATTTTTTTTGCATTTAATGGTTACCATCCTCCCCAAAACATGTTACCTCTTCCCAGAGACTGCGTCCTCTTTTCATCTACCCTAGGAGATATTTCACACCAGCAATAACTCTCTGCCACCTCACCATGCCATGACCCCCCCAAAGCAATATATGGTAAAAAAACAAGTTGTTATAGTAAGGTTTAGAATTTTACTTAGGATTAGGGTTTCATTTAGGGTTTAGTTTAAGGTTAGGATTAGGAGTGTAATTATGCTTAAGGTTATAGCTTAAAGAATTAGGGTTATAATTAGAATTAGAATAATGGGTTTGGTTATAATTATGGTTTCAATTAGTGCAAATATATAACCAAAAAAAATATTACGATTACAATAAAGGTTAGGGTTAAAATAAGGCTTAGAATTAGAATTACAGTGGATATATAATTAAAGGGTTGGCCTTACAATCAAAGTTATGGATAGAATTAGGGTTATGACATTCTTCTTTAAGGTTAATGTTACAATTAGGGTTAGGGTTACTATTATTATTTTTTTATCCGTAAGCATTGGAGGTCACAAGGGGGACCTCCTCCCCATCAACATATCCACTTAACCAACTTAATCAACTTAGAAGCCACATAGAATCTACATTTTACTTGGGGGATTCGAACTTGGATTTCCATCGTAAGAACCATATGGCCATTGCCATTCAAGCACAACCCCGTTCACATTAGGGTTACTATTATTAGTGTTAGGGTTAGAATAAGGTTTAGGTTAGGGTTATAATTATAATTAATATTAAGGTGAGTGTTAGGGTCATATTTAGGGTTAGGTTTATAATCAGGGTTAGGTTTAGAGTTACGTATATGATTAAAATTAGTGTCAGGATTAGAAGTAGTGTTAAGGTTAGATGTAGGGTTACATATAGAGTTACAATTAGGGTTAAATTTAGCGATACAATTATGGTCATGATTAAAATTAGGTTTACAAATATAATTAGGGTAAGGGTTAAAATTTTACTTATAGTTAGGGTTATTTTAAAAAATAGGTTAGGGTTTCAATTAGGGTTTAGTTTAAGGTTAGGGTTAGGAGTATAATTATAGTTCAGGTTTGGGTTATAGTTAGGATTAGGGTTATAGTTAGAATTAGGATAATGGGTTTCATTATAATTATGGTTTCCTTAAAATAAGGGTTAGGGTTAAAATAAGGCTTTGAATTAGAGTTTTGATGGATATATAATCAAAGGGTTAGCCCAACAATCAAAATTATGGATAGAATTAGGGTTATGACATCCTTATTTAGGATTAATGTTACAATTAGGGTTAAGGTTACTATTATTAGAGTTAGGCCAGAATAGGGATTAGGTTAGGGTTACAATTAGAATTAGGATTAGGGTTAAAATAAGGATTAGGTAAGGGTTAAGGTTAGGGTTAAAATTAGGGTTAGGTTTATTCTAAAATTGAATCTAACTTTTTAAAATAGGTGCCCTAATTCTAACTTAAATACCAACCCTAACCATAATTTTAACCCCTAACTCTAATCCTAAATATAATATAATTAGAATTAGAATTATTATATAATATAATACTAAATTATAATAATTATTATTATATATTATATGATATTATATATTATATATAATTATTTTATTATATAATTATAATAATTCTTATAATTATTTAATGTAGTTAGAATTAGACTTGCCCCTATTAGCATACCTATTATTTAATCACTAATCTTAACTTTAGGATATCTCTCAACGTATTTAGATATATTTTTTAAATATAGGTATACTAGTTCTTAACACACTCACACCATTTCACCTCGTATTGCCACTTGGATATCTCTCTCACGTACTTTAGATATATTTTTTAAATATATGTATACTAGAGTTCTAAACACACTCATGCCAGTTCACCCGTGTTGCCACTATGGGTTAAGTGTAAATATTTAGAAGTCATATATTTTTTTTGAGCAATGTCTTTTGAGGATATTGACTTGTTTACATACTATTACTCATAGTAATGATGGGGAAAAATAAAAACCTATAATGATATAAATTTGAAGTGTCCTTAGAGGTAACATATTAACCTATGTAAGTATATCATATTTAATCAATAAAATGAATAATATACTAAAACTACCAAAAACTACCATAGATAAATGTTGATCCATCTCTTGGCATCTTTTAGATAGATGTATTTAAGATATCTATGCTAGTTTAATTAACCTAAATTTATTTAATACAAAATATTAAAAGCCTTATAGGTGTAAAAACTAGCTAGCCAACTGATGTGATGTAACCTAGGATTCACCACCCACAGTGCTATGTTTTCAAAGTTGCTCCATAGGAATGTGGCTCATAGAAGTTAAATGTTTCCTATGCTTATAATTTTTTGGACCAATAAATTTTTTTTCTACAAGTCAATCTCTTGGCATCTTTTAAATAAATCTATTTAAGATATTTATGCTAGTTTATTTAGCCTAAACTTATTTAATAGAAAATAATAAAACCCTTACAAGTGTGAAAACTAGCTAGCCAACTAATGTACATCGTTATAACCTTGGATTCATCACCCACACTTTGTTTTCAAAGGTTGCCCTATAGGAATAATATTTAAGATATCTATGCTAGTTTAATGAACCTAGATTTAATAAATACAAAAATTAAAAACCCTTACAGGTGTAAAAACAAGCTAGCTAATTGATGCGATGATTTTCAAAGTTTACACCATAGGAATGTGGCACTTAGAAGTTAAATGTTCCCAATGCTTATAATTTATTGGACCAATCACATTTTGTTCTACAAGTCAATCTCTCGCCATCTTTTAGATAAATGTAGTTAAGATATCTATGCTAGTTTAACTAACTGAAATTTATTTAATACAAAATATTAAAACCCTTATATAGGTGTAAAAACTAGCTAGCCAACTAATGTGATGATTATAACCTCGTTTTCAAAGATTGCCCCATAAGAATGTGGCTTGTAGAAGTTAAATGTTCCCAATACTTATAATTTATTGAGCCAATATCATTTCATTCTACAAGTCTCTTCTCAGCATCATCACCCACACTACGTTTTCAAAGATTATCCAATAAGAACATAGCTCGTAGAAGTTAAATGTTCCCAATACTTATAACTTATTGGGCCAATAACATTTAGTTCTACAAGTCTTTTCTCAGCATCAACTCTCCTATAAAACTGTGTCAATCATATAATGTCATATGTTGTTTCTACTTTTTCCTATAAGGACGGTGACTTTTTGGATCTAGTAGATTAGAATTGTGAAAAAGCCTACCTATTAGGAGGAATAAAATTGTTTCCCGTAAAGACTTGGTTCATTAGATTTTATGTTTATGTGTGGGACTAATTTTTATAATAAATAATTGGTGTGTTGAACTCTAAAATAGGTAGAGTTGGTGTATTGGAATTAATGTTTACTTGTGGGACCCGGTTAATAAAATTTTATCACAAGAATAGTTACTTGAAGAGTTATATAAACGCTATTGTTCTATATGCCCTTCATGCTAACAATCTCCTCTCCAATCAATAGCTTCTTTCAATACAGTGAAAAGGGGTCCAAAGAATTGTAAAGGTCTCCAATGGCAGAGATATCAGATCTGGCTAACCCAAACAAATCGATGGGTTCAGTTAGTAGCAGGTGAAAAGATTCTTCATAAATCTTATTGGTTGATTCATGTCATTTCTTTGTACCTCTTTTTGTTCTGATTCTCTATTAGTCTTTGCAAAATTAAGATATTATTATAATAGTCTATTCAAAACAATGCTTAGTTAATTCATTCTTAATTGGTGATTTTTTCCTTTTACAGCCAAGCTAATCAGGTTAACAATAATAAGACAGGTATATGACTGTCCTCTTTTCTATATTTTTATGTCTATTATATCATTTGATCTGGCCACCATATTTTTAATAGACATTCTCTGCTTTGTTTTCTAAATGTAATAAAAGTGTGAGATTTGCCATTCTGTAAATAGCTATGATTTTGTATTACATAAGAGTATTTTTTCTTAATCCTGCATATTAGGTTATTATTGAGAGACACAGCTATCAAATTAAAAAAATGATTGGATATAAGTGATATTTGTGCAGTTGAAAATGGAGGAGTGGAGAATGTCAATAGGCCTCCTCATTATCAGATAAGGAAGATACCAGATGTGCCAAGATCTGTTAGGGATCATCTGAGAATGGCAAGACAGAAGACAAAATGTGGTGACAATGTTGAAAATTAAGGTTTATATTTTGTAATAAAATCACTTTGGTGACTTTCTATTAATAATTAAATATTTAATTAGTTTTATGTTAGTTATTGAGTCCAATTAGTTTTCTATAAAGATGTTCTGAAAGTTATATAAAAATGCAATCTTTTATGAGCATTTGCATAATACTTTATAATCATCAAAAATATTTTTAATATTATTATTTTTCAGTGTCAATGGTACTCCTATGATTTAGATCTATAAGCTGCTTCTTTTCCGTTTTTTAACAGACAATAACCTTAGCCAATACCAATGCTGGTAATTTTTTTCCTCCCCTTTTTTAACGGTAATCTGTGTTGACTTCAAAACCAGAAGCAGCAAAGGAGATAGCTCAAAAAGAAAAACATGGTAAAATAGGGAAACAACAAGAATAAAAGATGAACATCTGCCTGGAATGTCTGGCGATAAAGGTTTATTTAAAAACACAATTTTATTCACAAATTCTGAAAAGAGGAATTGCAAATACTCAGCAACCTTCTGTTTATAAAATGCGGAGCTACTGAGAACTACTCTAGTGCTATGTTATAATTAAAGACCTATGCTGGACAAGGATTTGATACTGGAAATCTTTTCGTAGAAGAGATTAAATTTGATACACTCACCTATACTCCTTATTGTTTGGATGGTTAGCTTTTTCCTTTCCTTGACAGAAATTTATCACTCCCATCTCAATATTAATCACAAATACTCCCACAAATAGGAAGAGAGAGATTTGATTTGGTTATGAACATAAAGAAGTTAGTATATACAGTAAGGAACAATATAGATCCCGGCACCAAATGTAAACTGCATAATTTTCCAGCTAGTCAGTCCTTAAATTACCTATGAAGCTCTTAACATGGTTATCTTTTTCCTTGACAGAGCAGAGTCAAGTTAATTCATATCTAGAAGTCAGTACATATCAAAAACATATCCATCGACCTCGTTGTTCTACTGAATTGGGTGACTGCGCAATGAATTATTTGACAGTTATCATATCAAGCCTTGTTATCAATAATCAGCAAACTTGAAGCCTTGTATTCCATCAACTCTTTTATGTATGCAGGGCCGGTAAAAGAGGAGAAGCTAATTTTATATAATGCGCTGAATAGATTTTCGTACATCAAAACCATTGTTAGCAACAATTGAACCTAAAAGAGAAGATATATACTATATATATTTGTAAATGAAATGAACGCGTGCAATTAAATAAATAAATGTCTACTTGATGCAACAAGGACTCCCTGATGAGGAATGAGTACAAGAAATTTTCTTATGTGAAGGTCTATCTGATGAGGACCTAGCCAGAATGAATAGGATGCTGGGCATCGGAGAATCAACAGAGTTTTTACGGGACTCTGTATATGAACCCCGGGGGTCCGTCTCTCAACCACTCAGACCTCGGTGTCTATGTCTTGAAAGCCAAGATTGTACAGATGTCAGACCGCAAGGGAATCAAACTCATGAGATTTCCATTGGCTCAGAAATTTGTGAAGGCGTCCTCGTTGACAATATCGAGGAAGTTAACTCAGAGCATATGGATGCAGCCTTTGAAGGATTCAAGATCCCAACACAGGGGACAGAAATAGCAACATCCCAAGAAAACATAGAATGGCCACGAGAAGTATCGAACATAACACGAGATCCTCAGATGGAAATTCTTAGGAAACTTCACAGAACGGATATGGAAGATATGGATGATTCCTTAGATGGGTTCATCTCTTCAGGTGAGGATCTAGAGACAGTTCGAGGTCAAATGGAGTTGTCATGTGAGGTCTTGGAGGCGAACCAAGCAAAGGAAGTGGAGGCTGAAAGGACCCCCCAACAAGTCAAACCTCTAAATCCCCAGATTCTGGAAAAGAGTGCTGCGGAGCAAGACATCTCACAGAATGAGCGGGAGAATTGCACTTGGGTTTGGACACCTACGGAGCCTACCTCTGGACTCCTGCCGACCAGTTTTCTTCAAAATGCGCCAGTCCAGCGGGATAACTCAGAGGATAAGGAGGACTCAAGTGAGGTAAAAATTCAAACTCTTCTTGAAGAAGTTATCTGTAAATCAACAAACGCTTTATTAGATGAGATAGCAGATGAAGTTTTGCAAGAGAATGACTTTGAGGCTACTAGTAGAGACTTGGGAATCCTTCAGACTCTTTTGGAGTCCAAAAGCAGCCCCAACTCTTCCTCTCATCCTAGAAGAAGCTCGAGACAGAAGAAGTCTAAGACTCAAAAGGAGATAGATGCTGGAATTCAAACCATTATTGATAAAGCACTGATATAGAGGAGAGCCAATGGCTCTCCTCGGAAGCCATGAAGATCCTTACATGGAATGTTAGGGGCATTAATGCCCCTAACAAATTTCGTCTCATCAAATCTCATATTCATGGGGCTGGTGTAGATATAGTTTTTCTTCAAGAAACTAAATTGGCTGTGGATCAAGGGTCTTTTGTTTTCAGGAATTGGTCTAACTGGGAATCAGATTATCATCCAGCTGAGGGAGCCTCTGGAGGGTTGGCAATTTTAGGGAAAAACTATCTCCCCAAGATGGAGGTAGTGGCAATTTTATGAAAAAACTATCTCCCCAAGATGGAGGTAGTAGAAAATTGTGAAAACTAGATACTAGGTAAATTCTCCTAAGCACATAAGGGCAAAGACCTGTGGTTTATGTTTGTTTATGGCCCCTCGAATGTAGCACATAAGTAGGCATTGTGGAGACATCTTTCATCCCTATTGCGTTTCATCAACATGGAGTATGTGATCTTGGGGGGAGATTTTAATGCAGTGTTGGAAACTTTAGAAAAAGTGGGGGGTATAGCTGGCCAAATGAGCTCTCAGCTGAAGTTCAAAGCATTTGTTGCATCCAATAACCTTCTAGATTCTATGCCTTCAAATGGTCTCTATACATAGTCTAATATGAGGAAAGATGAGGAGAGGATAGCGGAGCGACTGGATAGATTTCTCTTCTCACTGATCTGTCTATAAGGTAATATTTCAGTGTTGTCTTCTATTCTCCCCTTGTCTGGCTCAGACCACTATCATGTCCTCCTAAATATGGGAGATGCTCGTAAATTCAATAAATCTTATTTTAAATTCCAAGATATGTGGTTCAAGGACCCAGACTTCATCGATAAGACTGGGAAGTGGTGGCAGTCAGCTCCTTATGTGCAAGGATCTAGAATGTTTCAATTGGCATCTAAGCTAACCTTCCTCAAAGGAAAGATTCTAGACTGGAACAGGAACCATTTCAAGAATATCTTTATTGAAAAGACCAGGGTATTAAACCTATTGGAAGAAATTGAATGGGACATAATCAATCATGGCATAGATGCCTTTAAATCCAACCAAAAGAAGGTCCTAAGAGTAGAACTTGATGAATTATTGCTTAGAGAGGAAATTTTTTGGCAACAAAAATCGAGAGAAACCTGACTTAAGGAAGGTGATCACAATACAAAATTCTTTCATTTATCCTCTAAGATTCGAAGATGCCATAATTCACTAAATATTCTGAGAAAAGATGATGGATCCTCCATAGAGAGTCAAGAAGAAATTCAAAAGGAAGCTTCATTCTTCTTCAAGTCCTTATTTTTGTTGGATGCTCAACATTCTTATTGCCCATCAGCTCTTGATTCTCTTCAGCCATTGGTTTTGAAAGAACAAAATGAAAGTCTTATGAAGGAGTTTACCATGGAGGAGATCAAGGTAGTTGTCTTCTCTATGAAAGGTGACAAAGCTCTGTGGCCAGATGGATGGAATGGAAATTTTTTTCAAAAATGTTGGGATATCGTGGGCAAGGATGTTTTCTTAGTAGTGGAGGAATCCAGAAAATTCAAGAATGTCCTGAAGGAATTTAAAAGAACAAATCTTTTGTTGATTCCAAAAGGTATTTCTCCATTTTCCCTCAAAGACTTCAGGCCTATAGCTCTATGCAATTTTGTATACAAAATTATTTCCAAAGCCATTGCCTTACGACTAGCGCCCATATTTCCATCCATCATCTCTGAAGAACAGGGAGGTTTTATGCCAGAAAATGAAACTACGGAAGGTGCTATCGTTGTTCATGAAATTCTGCATTCAATCAAAACTATCAGGATCGCCAGCATGATTATTAAACTTGACATGGCCAAGGCTTATGATCAAGTAAACTAGAATTTCCTTCTAGAAATTCTCTCCAAGATGGGTTTCTCCAAGAATTGGATCAAGTGGGTTTTGGCTTGCTTCAAGGGTGTGACTTTTTCGGTTCTTGTTAATGGTGTTCAAACCACACCTTTTGAATCTTCTAGAGGCCTACGACAAGGTGACCCCATCTCTCCCTATCTATTCATAATCATGATGGAAGCATTAACTTGTGCCATCAAACATGCAGGTCTCAGTCGTGATTGGTTAGGGATAAGGTGCCCCCACTTTTCAAACCCTTTCTCTCATGCCTTGTTCGCTGTTGACACTATTCTTATTGGACAGGCTAACAACAGAGAAGCACTTACCATTAAGAAGGTTTTAGAGAGTTATTGTCTTGCCTCAAGGCAAAAAGTGAATGAAGGCAAATCCAAGATTTACTTGTTTTCTATCAGCAAGCCTTCAAAACAAGAGATCTCAAGAATCTAAAACTTCCAAATGGAGTCCTTACAAGGAAAATACTTGGGCATTCCTCTTTTCAATAGCCGTCATAAGCTTGCTCTGTGGAGAGATGTGGTGGATAGCTTGGAAAGAAATATTGGTACGTGGAAGGGTAAGATTTTGTCTCTTACAGGGAGACTCACTCTGGTAAAATTGGTTCTCTCAGCTATCCCAGTTTACATGTTATCCTCTCTCTATATACCAAAAGGAATTGCTTCTCAATTGGGGAAAATTTGTAGGAGATTCCTCTGGCAAGGATTGACAACAGATAGAAAAATCCATCTTATTTCATGGGATAGAGTTTGCAAACCCTTTTCTTCAGGAGGTGCAGGAGTTCTTAATCAAGATCTGTAAAACTAGGCCCTTGGGGCAAAATTAGCTTGGAAAATGTATAAAAAACCACACTTAAAATGGGTGATGTTCCTACAATAGAAGTTTCTAGACAATGATCTACCGGAGAGAATCTTCACTGCTGCGAACCCCCCGAAAGGGCAATTTTTAGTGGCACCAAGGCTAGTTTCTGGCATGACTCTTAGAATGGTTGGCCCATCCTTGCAAAGAGATCTGATTTGAAAGAAGCATAATTGGTCCTTAAAAAAAATGGGGCGAGAAATTTTCAGATTATTTCATAATTGACAGTAGTTATTACCTGCCTCGATTTGTGTGGAAAGACTTCTCGGACTTCAATTTTCCCGAAAATCAAAAATGCATCTTAAAGTCCATTCTGATGAATAGAATCTTGCATCCATTGTGAAAAGAGGATGAGTTGATTTGGATGGGTGATGGCTCAGGCTCTTATAAAGTTAAGAAAGGGTATAAATGGCTAATGTCCAAAGAAGCAATGGATTGGCCTGTAAAGCTACGTTGGTCAAATGCTTTACTTCCCAAAGTAGGAACATTTACTTGGCTTGCTTTGAACAAAAAAATCCTTACAGGTGACAGGATCCAAAAGTTGCCTATTGGTAAAAGTTTTAAGTGTGTTCTATGTGGTGAAGTGGAAGAGACAATCGACCACCTTCTCATTCATTGTAACTTCCACTATGCAGCTTGGAGTTGGTTGTGTAACAAACTAGAATGGCACTCAACACTCCCACATTCTCTTCTCCCACTTTTTAAAGGTTGGCCCCATCTCTTCCAAGACTCCACACTCCATAATATTTGATTGATTTCTCCCTCCATCTTGATTTGGCATCTCTGGAAAGAACAAAATTTCAAAATCTTCAGGAGCCAATCAAAAACTCTGTAGCTCTTTCTGGAGGAAGTGGAGACAGCTATAGTGGAAGTTTTAAATGTTAAACTTCGTAGGAATAGGCCCAAAGATCAGATGTGGACCTCATGGGATAACAAAATGTTCCTGTTAGAATTAGACCGAACAACTGAGAGGGGGGATGAATTAGTTGTCCCAAAAATTAACCTTTTCTACCTTTTAATTTTCTTTTACAATTTGCAAATTGATTAATGATGTAAACATTAAGGCATGAAACAACATCACATAAGTAGAAACATAATCAATACATTTGACACCAAGATTTTTGACATGGAAACCCGGTTAAAGGAAAAACCACGGTGGGTGTTAGCCCACAAGATTCATACTCTATTAAAAGTACTTAAAAGGAATGGGAAGGCATTTACGTTTTGAGTCGCTGCTCAAAAAAGAGGCTCATTGCCTACAAGAAATTTAAGTTTAACACAAAAGAATTAACTAAGAAATAGCATCTACTTCATGCCTGGTTCAGTTTCATTGAGTTCTCATAAAACTTCTATTCTGCTTCCAAACTCTTCTTCACTAACTTTTCACTCTATTATGCTTTTTCTCTTCTACTCCTCTTCTTTTCTCTGCTCCTAATCCTTTCTTTGGATTTATTATTTTTGCTCAAGGATGATTTTCAAAGACTCAGCTGCACTCCTTTATATGCTTCATCAACCTTGGAATAAACATCAAGGTCAGCACACCAAACATCTTACTTAATGTGAATCACTAAACTATCGGCCAAACATTGCTAAGACTTGAATCCTCTTTCAACAACACACCACACTCTAGAGAATTGCTTATGGAACATTCAGAATATGCTTAAATCGTTTGGTCAGCCAAGACTAGGAAGAACAACAACACCAAGAAGGAAATCTTCACCAACAAGCTCAAACTTCAATGCGAACCTCCAACACAGTAATCACACGATCCAGAGACCTCCACAAGCATAATGAATTCAACAAAAACATCTGCACTCCTCCAAATCATTAGAATCACTTGCATCTTCATCCAAAACCTCAAGAATACTATCTGCCATGACTTTCATCTTAGAAAGATTACTTGCGGACCTCCAAACCACGAACCACTTGAATGGATGATACACACTGACTTCCCAAACATGTTTCTAGATTTGTAGATCATTATTTGACATACCCAGAAGGATCTGGACCACTTCTCTGTTTCTCTATCTCTTCTGAATACTGCAAAACTAGTTCTACTCAGATGGCCATAATTTCTTCAAATTTTCATGTAGACCTCTCAAATCCTGACTGGAGCAACTTCACGCAATCCTCTATACTATCGTATGATCTGTATCCATTGATCTTTATTAATTTTCTTAATATCCTCAACATTCCAGTCTTCTAGTTAGGCAACAAGATAGGATATAGTTGACACCAATGGAAAAAAGAATATGTTGACATCAATGACAACACCGATTAGACACATATTTGCAACAATCTCCCCCTTTGTCATTAATGGCAACATATGATGTGAAAAATTGATTCTACCATCAAGACAAGAGCTTCTCCCCCTTTCTCTTATCACTTTTGCAACCACTATCTTCTCTGCTCCCCCTTTCACCAGCAACCAGCTTTTCACATGACTTCTCTCCCCCTTTGACATCAATGGCAAAGGACACATATTTGCAGTCTTTTCTCTTTAGTTTTGTTTTAGATCAAACTCAAAATATGCATGTAGACTACTCCCCCTAAGTAGTGCTTCCTTAACATCAATCCGGATCACAAGATATGACAGTGAATTCCACCAGACTGATGCACTCAAGTGCATCTTAATTCTAATCATGAGGGGTAATAAGCCCTAACTTCTCTCTGAGATACTCAAAGTATCCTTGGGAAGAGGCTTGGTGAAAATATCTGCAATCTAATCCTTTGAGGACAAAAACTCCAACTTGACTTCATTCTCATTTACCTTCTCTCTCAAGAAATGAAACTTGATGGATATATGCTTTGTTTTTGAATGCAACACTAGATTCTTTGAGATACTTATTGCACTTGAATTATCACAGAAGATTGTGACAGGCTCCTCAAACGCAATTATGATGTCCTTCAACATTTGCTTCATCCACAGGACTTGAGTACAATTGTTTTCTATAGCTATATTCTTAGCCTCTGTTATAGATAGGAAAATTGCCTTCTGCTTTTTACTTAGTCAAGAAACCAATCTACTTCCCAAGAAGAATGTACCACCACTAGTCCTTTTTCTATCATCCACATCTCCTGCCCAATCAGCATCTGTCTATGCATGAAGAGTGAAGTCATTATCTTTTGGATACCATAATCCATAATCGTCCCTTGGAGATATCTAAAAATTCTTTTGACTACTACAACATGGGATTCTTTAGGATCAGCTTGGAATCTAGTGACAAGCCCAACTGCATTCATCATATCAGGTCTAGTCTGAGTTAGATAGAGTATTCCTCCAATCATTGATCTATACCTTTTCTAATTTGCCTTAGGGGAGTCATCATATTTACTCAACTTACATCCTATTACCATAGGTACACCTATTGGCTTTGAATCTTCTATTCCAAACTTCTTCAACAATTCTTTCATATACTTAGACTGAGATATAAAGATACCTTTGTCTGACTGATTGATTTGCAAACCTAAGAAGAAGTTCATTTCACCAAACATGGGCATCTCAAATTCACTTTACATCTGATCAGCAAATGTTTTGCACATACTCTCATTTCCACCAAAAATGATATCATCAACAAATACCTCAACAATCAGAATATTCTCATGAGCAATCTTGAAGTAGAGATTACTGTCAGCAGTGCCTTTCCTATAACCTAGCTTTAGCAAATACTTATCTAATCTTGTATACTAGACTCTTGGAGCTGGTTTGAGTCCATACAATGCTTTCCTTAATCTATAGACCATGTCTCCCTGATCAGATAACTGAAATCCTTCTAGTTGCTCAATGTAGACTTCTTCTTCTAACTCTCCGTTTAGAAATGCTTACTTGACATCCATCTTATAGACTTTAAAATCTTTATAAAAAGTAAAAGCAAGAAACAATCTGACTGCCTCTATTCTTGCAACTGGAGCAAAAGTTTCTTCAAAATCAATTCCTTCCACTTGAGAATATCCTTTGCATAACAACCTTGCTTTATTTCTTACAACTTCACCTTCTTTATTTATCTTGTTTCGAAAGACCCATTTAATTCTAATCACATTTTTGTCATCAGGTCTAGAAACAAGATCCTAAGTGTGATTCTTTTCAATTTGCATTAATTCTTCTTTCATTGCCTTTGCCCTGTTTTCATCTTTGCAAGATTCACTTACTATTTTTGGTTCAATATTTGAGATCAGACAAATCTCTTCTTGATCTTTAGCAGTTCTTCTTCTAGTATGAACACCTTTATTTATGTCTCCTATAATTTGATCTTCGGGATGATTCATCCTTACATACCTAGGAGTTTTGGGAATTATTTGAGCTTCTGTTTCTTGAGCTTGTTCCTCAACTTCTGCACTATCTTCGTGAATTACTGGATTTTTAAGATCAATCTGGATCTAGATCTGAGTTTGCACTTGCCTTTCTTGACTTGGATTTTCATCTTGATCATCTGAATCATATCCGCAAGATCTAGAATGTCCTTCTTTGCTCTCATCAACTCTGACATTAGCACTTTCAACAATCTTTTTCAACCTCTTGTTAAAGCACCAGTATGCTTTGCTTTGAGTAGAGTAACCCAAAAAAATTCCTTCATCACTTCTTGCTTCAAACTTGCTTAGATCCTCATCTCTTTTGATATAGCATTTACTACCAAAAACTCTTAAGTATCTTACAGTAGGAGGATGGCCAAACCATAGTTCATAAGGTGTCTTACCAGAATTGCCTTTGATTTGTACCTGGTTAAGAGTCTAGACAGCAGTACTCATAGCTTCTCTCCAATAAACTTGAGGAACATTTTTTTCCATCATCATGGTCCTGGCAGCTTCTTGAATAGTCTGGTTCTTTCTTTCCACAACTCCATTTTTCTAAGGAGTCCTAGGAGGAGATAACTATCTTTTAATTCCATACTTTTCATAAAATGAATCAAACTCACTGGAGGTAAATTCTCCACCTCTGTCGAATCTCAAACACTTTATCTTCACACCAATCTCATTTTCCACCATAACTTTGAATACCTTGAATTTGTCAAGAGCTTCTAATTTTTATTTTAAGAAGGTTACCCACATCATCCAAGAGTAATCATCAATCAACAACATTAAATATTTGTCTCCTTGCACACTCCTAATTCTAGTAGGACCACATAGATTAGTATGCACAAGTTCCAACCATTCACTTAAAAATTGTTCTTTACTTTTGAATAAAATTTTGTTCTATTTGCCCAATTGACATTCTCTACATATGTTATTAGGTTTCATAAGTTTTGGAAGATCTCTTACAGCTTGAGTAGAACTTATCTTGACAATGTTATCAAAATTTACATGACACATCCTCCTATGCCATAACCAACTTTGATCTAACTGAGAAATCAAACAACTTTGGCCATAATTACTTAAATGAAAGATGTTACCTCTAGTTTGAGTACCAGAAGCAATTTCAGTTTTGGAGATTTCCAAGATTCTACATTTTCCATCCTTGAATCGGAGATCATAACCCTTGTCAACCAACTGTCCAACACTGAGAAGATTATACTTCAGTCCTTCCACATACAAAACATCATTAGTGTTATTCTTACCATCAAAAGAGATGGATCCTCTACCACGGATTCTACCAGCTGAGTTGTCTCCAAATTTCACAATTTCACCTTCATATTTTTCAAAGCTTACAAACTTACTTTTTATCACCAATCATATGATGAGAACATCCACTATAAATCACCCATTCATCCTTTTCAACAACCTGAGAAGCCAAGGCACTTTCCACATTTGTACAGCTAGCAAATTCAGTGGACACCAAATCTTCTTCCTTGATAGCAATGAACACCCAATCATCTTCAGTGGAACCTCCATGATCAGATTCATCATCTATGACTCATTCTCCAGCTTCTTCGACATAGTAACATTTTTTTTGACCTTTATATATGTTAGGGTTTGGTTTTGAGAACCTCTATGGAAATCTTGAAGCAAAGTGACCAATCTTATTACAAGAAAAACATTTGAGTGGCAACTTTCCTTCATATTTACCAGATCCTCTTGGTATTTTTTTAGCAATAAGAGCTTCAAGATCTGCAGTCTCAATTTCATCATCTTCAAGATCCTTCCTTGTCTTCACAAATGTTAGAGTTGGCTATGATTGGAGCCACCTAGGATCTAGGACTTCATGAAAGCACAAGAAAGATCAAATGAGAGAATAATGTTATTCTATCAATGAATGCAAAAGAAGGATTGTTGTTACAATGTACATGATATGCCTTGCTTATAAAGGCAAGATGAGAGCTAGAAAGGTGGAGTGGAAAGTGGAGATATTCCTACATGTGTCAATTAGAGGATGATAACTAATTGCACATGTGGAGGATAAGACAACTCACTCCAACTATCAACAACTGAACACACAACTAGACTTAACTAGACATTTAGAAGACTCACTAAGTCAATTTAATATATGTGAATTATGTGTGATGTGTGAATATTATTTAACTAGTAAATAGTTAAATAAGATGAATTATCCACACTAAGGTAAACCAGTTAGGTGATAACCCTGTTCACACCAACAACAAATTGGTTTGATCTTCTTGAAGAACTTTCACCTAGATCAAGCTTCTTTTAGAGGATCTGGCTCTAATACCAATTGTTGGAATTAGACCAGACAACTGAGAGGTGGGGTGAATTAGTTGTCCCAAAAATTAACCTTTTTTACCTTTTAATATTCTTTCACAATTTACAAATTAATTAATGATGTAAGCATTAAGCCATGAAACAATATCACAAAAGAAGAAACATAATCAACACATTTGACACCAAGATTTTTGACGTGGAAACCCAGTTAAGGGAAAAACCATTGTGGGTGTTAGCCTACAAGATTCATACCCTATTAAAAGTACTTAAAAGGAATGGGAAGGTACTTGCCTTTGGCCTCACTACCTAGAGCTCATTGCTCAAAAGAGAGGCTCACTACCTACAAGAAATTTAAGTTTAACAAAAAAAGAATTAACTGAGAAATAGCATCTACTTCATGCTTGGTTTAGTTTCATTGAGTGCTCATAAAACTTTTGTTCTGCTTCCAAACTCTTCTTCACTAACTTTTCACTCTATTCTTCTTTTGCTCTTCTACTCCTCTTCATTGCTCTACTCCTGATCCTTTCTTTGGATTTATTATTTTTACTCAAGGATGATTTTCAATGACTCAGCTACACTCCTTTATATGCTTCATCAACCTTGGAATAAACATCAAGGTAGGCACACCAAACATCTTACTTAATGCGAATCACTAAGCTCTCAGCCAAACATTGCTAAGACTTGAATCTTCTTTCAACAACACACCACACCCTAGAGAATTGCTTCTGGAACATCCATAATATGCTTAAATCATCCAGTCGGCTAGGACTAGGAAGAGCAACAACACCAAGAAGGAAATATTCACCAACAAGCTCAAACTTCAATGCAAACCTCCAACACAATAGTCACATGATCTAGAACCTCAAGAATACTATCTGTCATGACTGTCATCTTAGAAAGATTGTTTGTGGACCTCTAAACCACAAACCACTTGAATGGATAATACACACTGACTTCCCAAACATGTCTCTAGATCTACAGATCATTATTTGACATATCTGGAAGGATCTAGACCACTTCTATATCACTCTGTCTCTTCTGAATACTACAAAACTCGTTCTACTCAGATGGCCATAGTTTCTTCAAATCTTCATGCAGACCTCTCAAGTCCTGACTGGAGCTACTTCACACAATCCTCTATACTGTTGTATGATCCACATCCATTGATCTTTATTAATTTTCTCAATATCCTCAACATTCCAGTCTTCTAGTCAGGCAACAAGATAGGATATAGTTGACACCAATGGCAACAAGAATATGTTGACATCAATGACAACACTGATTAGGCACATATTTGCAACAGTTCCTTACCTGGAAAGGCATAGATAGACCTAGACCGGGCTCACTAGTATAATAGGTTAAACCCTGTGTGGAGAGGAGTAAAGTAAAATGGGTTCCACCTTTCGATTCTATAATCAAGATAAATGTTGATGGTGCCAGTTAGGGGAATCCAAGTTTATCAGGCACAGGTTGTGTGCTCAGGTATAGGATGGGTAACTTTTTGGCAGCCAAATGCTCCAAGATCCCTCAGGGTACGAATAAATCGGCAGAAGCTTTTGTAGTTCTTCATGGTCTCTAGTTAGCAGCTGACAATGGTACTCATAATATTTGGCTAGAGGGGGACTCTCAAATCATCATCTCAGCAATTTGTTCAAGGAAATTGGAGAATTGGCACTTGTCATATATCTTGAATCTGGTTTGGAGCCTTTTAGACAAGTTTGAATCCTTTAAAATTTCTCACTGTTATAGAGAGGCCAATAAGGTTGCAGATTGCTTGGCAAACAGAGCTATTGATCAGTCCCAAGAGGTAGTTTCATTCTTGAATGGCGAAGTAAATTGGTCTCAAGATGTTCTTTCTCTAGTTAACAAGGATAAGGAGTGCCTCCATTTTTCATGATCTCAAGGTGGTTTTTTTGTAAGGTGGATTCTTCATATGAGGATTGGCTATTTGTTTTTCCTTTCTGACATATTTTTGTGTGTCATTATGGACATGGTTGGGTGGCGGGAAAAGCCACCTCTACAACCTCCTATACTTCTCTTCTCTTCTCTACCTTCTCGTCCACTCTTGCTCATTAATGGTGAGACCCCACGTGTCAAACAGAGGAGGCTTTTCCTTCCAACGAGGCATTTTAAATGTTTGAGTGTCCAACATTACCTCATGATCTCCCTCCTCACAACAATTAGGAGTGATTAGACATTCATTTATGTCTACCGTATGGGGAGTGGGGTGTTGGTCTTCTATCAGAGATTGGTGACGTCTTCTTATTGGTCTTAAATCTTGATCAAGATCCTCGTTAGTTAACTACTCTTGCCATTTTGCGAGTCTAATTTCTCTCTCATTATGATTTGAATGCCTCTGAACTGCGGTAGTGTATCTCCCCTCATTTGCAAGCTGTCACCCTAACGTCACTACTCCAGCCCACACATGTTGATTAAGTTTTGGAGGACGGTGTCGTGTTGGATTTTCGGCACCATGCATCTGATTACCCCTACTAAATCCCTCCTTGGGATTAGCCTTGGACACTCTATAGTGTTCTCATTAATCTACCTCATTTTGCCTTCCTACTTGCTTTTTTTTCCTAAATGTTCTTGTCATTTCTTTTCTTTCGGCTCTCTGGTCTACGCCCTTCTTTCTTTGTTCTTCACCCTTTGTTTCATGATGACAGCTATGGCAGAAACGTGTTTGAACCTCAGACTCTTCTTTCTGCCTCTGGAGGATGAACCAGAAATCCACGGGATGGTAAGGGTGGCAAATTTTATGGCAATTATCGAATGAGATGGCACTTTGATTCATTTTGTAGTTTGTATGGTTGCAGGACTTAGATGGGTTAAGGGATATGCAAAGAGGGTTTTAAATTACTCTAACATTGTTTCCCACATTCTCTCTAATGTCATGGACCTGGTTCAAGACACAGAGTATGTGCATAAGGTGGCTTCTGGTCTATTCTCCAATATTTTATACACAGTCGGAAGGTGGTCGGAAGCGGTCAATGGCTATCATATGGAGCAAGGGGAAGCACACATAGGTGGATAGTTTGAAAGAAATACTTTGTGTCGCTCAGCCCCTCACCAAGTGGTTTATCGTGCTTTGTAGAGATCTCTCCGCTTCCTTTCCAGTGACCCAATTGACCAGGAGCTCACTGCCTTCCCATTCATTTTCACAGATACAGATGTGAAAAGAACTATGTTTTCATAGGGATAAGGTATCTCAGAATTGTGTCCCTTGACCTAGCCTGATGCATCCCTAGAGATGCATTTGAAGATCCAGATGACAAGCGAGACTTGGCTGAGGTTAGTTTTCTTGGTGATCATATGGATCTTGATGCTATTCTGGTGGCAAGTCCAGCTACTTAGGGTTGCGGGGTGGTTGTGTTGTGATTTTGTCAACACCAGGCTCTCTCTTTTGCTATAGGAAATGATGGTTTCTGTGTCCGTGGGTTCTCTTCGCATTCGGGTGTCGTTGGCAGTTTGAATTTGGTTGGTGCTCGATGTTAATGGATTTTCTTATTTCTGTGCTTCTAGGTGGTGTAGCTTATTTTTGGTCTACTGCGCAATGTTGTTGGCTTTCTAGTTTCTGCTTTGTTTTAGGTGCTCATGGATTTATCTTTTTGTTTTTTGATAAGCGGTTAATTTTTTTGATTGAGCTTCAAAGTTCCTTTCAGTCATTTGAGGGCCTTTTCTTGTTGGATGTAAACTCTTTTAATTATTAATATTATTGTATGGGTAGCTAGCCACCTTTCTATTTTTTTTTTTTTTTAAAAAGGACTCCCACTTGCTGCTACAACACACAAACTTATATGCAACCACAATAAGATGCAACACAAATCTTTGATTTATTTTATTGAAATAGAAATCTCGTACATCAACAAATTACATAAATCTGTAATAACAAGACTACATTCAAATTTATGGTCTTTAATGGCCTCTATCACAAATCTGCACACATAGTCTTCATGGCTTCTTCTACAAACAATCACTCCTCACCTCTACGCTCTTCCCATGCACTGAGATCTTCCCTCTCTAAAAATCTGCTATGATAAATCTCCCTATGAGAATATGCTTTTGATCTGCTGCAATATTTCTCTTAAATACCTCTCCATTTGCAATGCTTGGCATTCTTCATTACCTGCAAACCAAATTAGATTCCTTTGGGGCTTTTTTTTCCTTAGAAATGTGTTCAAAGAGGCATTTTATTTTCAAAAAGGTGTTGCACTTTTTTTTCCATTAAAAATCTGCAATATAAACTCTGTATGCAGCCTCCCAAATGAGGTGTTTGATATTCTCCACATTCCCACGCCTTATAGAGTTTCTCTTTTTTTTTTTTATTGTTTAAAATCTGACCTATTCTCCTTTGTCTGGCACATATACACAGGTTTTAATTGGGATAATTAATGATTTTAATGCCTCTGCTACATCCATTTTGGAGATATAAAAAATGAAACAATTTTCACTATTTACCGGTAACATGATTTTTTTTTTCTTCTGTGAATTACAAATGCCTTTCCTCGCTTTGGTAGGAAAAACTATAATTGAAAGAATGAAAAATAAAAGACTCAAAATGTTCATTTTAATTCCTTTGTTTTCTAATCAAAGAAAATCAAACAAATGGAAGCTTTGGGTGTGCGGAATGGGGTACTCAGAGGAGAAAAAAATTGAAGTTCTTCTTTTTGCCCGAAAATTTTCTGAAAAGTGTGTTCTGACCCCCTCAAGTCCTCTGTAAAATGATTTTACTTCATCCCTCATAAATTTTGAAATCTTAAATTCTTCGTAAACAGGCTAACAACACAATTTTATGGCATTAATTTCTCTCAACTGACTTTGATTCTTTTTGCACATTCAACATGGCACTTCTAAGAATGCCCCTGCAAAAGGATTCTACTCTAGCTTTTATAGATTTTTGAAATAAATTTCACAAAACTGACTGCAGACAAAAATTTGATTCTTGCAATTTTATGCAACTTTGAAGTTCTATGATGCCAAGAAATGCCAATGACCACCAAACCAAATCAAAACTAAGGACCAAACCTGAGAATATTTTTGAGTGATGTGGATTGTCAAATTTCCTTTAATAAATAAATGTATACTATATATATTTGTAATGTTGAAATTTTTATATCCATGTTATTTCCTATTTAGTTGGACTTATTATTCTAGCCTTTCATATATTCCCATAAATATAGCCTTTATCTTAATCTCATATACACGTACTTTTATACATTTACCATACCCTCGTATTTATACTTGAGTTTATTTTGGGGTCATGAAGTGACCCTGCAGTAAAAAAACTTAACCCTTTCCTTTTTAGAATTCAAATTTCAAATTTGGTTAAGTGATACCCTTTATTTTTCCGACTTGAGCCAACTAAGTACATGTTTGATCTAATTTGATGCTATGTGCTAGTATTAAAAAACATTCAATGTATTCATTCTAATCATCAAAGAATCATTCAAAATCCTCTGGTTTGGGAGCATTACAAGACCACCAATCAATAATTTTGCTAGACCTTCCATCTTTACAAATAATTTTTAGGGTTGACCTAAGTTAACTTATCTCCTTTTGATGTAATGATAGCCCTTCTAAGGTAATTTTTAAATACAACCAACCCTTGGATACCAAGAAACAGTAGAGCAAGTGTAGGCTTACAAGAAAAACAATATAGTTTTACATTATGCAAGGTTGAGTCTGGACTAGGAGAAGGAATCCTTGACCATTAAAATGACCCAAACCTACAAACTTGACATTTGATAGAACATAGAGCCAACACAAAATATGAGACATTCTTCTAATAGAGACATTACATTTCCATAACTATATTGGAGCATATTCTAGAATATTCTTAAAGGTAATTCATTCCTTAGTTATTGAACAAAGTATGCCATTCTATTACATTTACTTTTTCTATAATAGATATTGCAAATTATTAGATTACCAGTCCTTACTATCATTACTTAATCTAGGTTAATCATTCTTATGTGTATGCATGTACCTACTTTAATCCCTCTAGTTTAATTTGTGATCCATCTGAGTTTGATTAGATTTTTAGTTTTAGACTCATTAGGTTATATTATGCAAACAATAATTACTTTTGCTAGTCACCATTTACTCTAATATCTACTTGTATGCATTTCATTAATTCATCAAAATAATTAGAAGAAAAAAATAAAAAATGTAAAAATGTCGATAATAATAAATAAATGATTTTTTTTGGACAATTTAGAATTTTAAATAAATAAACTAAATTAACAAAAGGGTACAATTCTAGAAATTCAACTCCCCCACTTTTCGAGTCAATTTTTAAACAAACATTTAATATTGAAATGAGCATTTTCACATGAATTAATGGTAATTTGAAAAAGTGGAAAAGAAACATTTATTGGGTAGACTTGACTCCAAATTTTCCACCATGTGCTTGGAAAATATTGTTCTAGATGAGGGTAGAATTTCTCTATAAATAGGAAGGATTGATGAAAGGAGGGACACACACTTGGCTCTGGTGCTGGCTCAATCTATAAGAGCAATCCTCTCCACAATTTTGTTCTCTTCTTTTGAAAATTTTGTTCATTGTCAAGTTGATTTGATTTGTAGGAATTCATGAGTTTTTACTTTTCAATTTAAGTTTTGGGCTCATAAAATGTCTTAGAATAGTTGTGCTTAAGTTTTGTAAAATTTAATTACGGTTTGAAAACATTCAAGAGAGATATTGTGCATACATTTTGTAAAATTTAAATACAGTTTGAAATCATTCAAGAGAGAAATTGTGCATAAGTTTTTGGTGATCCTTTAGGCATTGGGAACCTGTTTTAAACACTCACCAGAGCTTAAATATTGTGATTTGTGAGTATTTTACCTTTGTTTACAATGTGCGTGCACCAATGCAAGTTTAGAGACCTTCATATGATCTATATCGTGCAATCCATTTGTGTCTCTCTACCAATCTCCGCTCCCCTCTTTCCTTAATGAATATAGAAGCCTACATTCAAACCTCTCTTTCTCTCAGATCAACACAAATGGCAGCAATTTTGCAGATTTCAATGCGGAAGAGCCACCTCCGAATTTCAACAATGGCGGGCCTGGGTATAAGAAGCACGTCAAACTCTACATACGAAGAAGAAGACGACGATATGTTCGTAAACTTCGTCTTCGATTTGGTCAAGGGAGAAGAAAAGTGGGAAAATTCAGTCAAAAGCAACGAAATTATGCAGAGACTAAGAGATACGTATGTGGATAAAATGCTGCTAAAGTCACAGGACAATCCAAGGCTATCCCTCAGATTTTTCAATTGATTGGGGTTACACGAGGGCTTTAATCATAGCATTACATCTTACTGCATTTTCTTGAAAGTTTCTTAAGCCTTTTCAACTAATCCATTTTGTGCATACCCTGCAATTATTGTATTTTGTAGATGACATTTCTTTGAGGCATTCTGTCCAACAGTTGACGTGCCATGTCTGTGCTTCCTCATTTTGCATATATGTCTATCAGAGTATTTTGTGCAGGCAAGGAGGACGCTGCCAACCATAATATCTGACGAAAATCCCCTTCTGCTATGTTTTGATGGATGTCTACACTCCCATCCAAAGCTTCGATTTGTGCACGGACAGTGAGAATGCTGGCAAAGGTTGAGGAGTTGGGCTTTACAACCGCCAGTTGGAAACCTGACAGGGTGCCCATTATTATAGTGTAAGCCTATTTTTCAGATTTGCTTCATTTAGCATCATTAATAATCTCCACAAGGTTATTGCCCTGTTTAAAATGATGGAAAAGGTTCACATCTCACAGTAATTTCTCTGGTGACAATTTGGGAGATAAGTTTTGTTGCAGTGTAGCAATTAGCACATACTCGTAGGTTCTTAATAACTCTAATAGTTGTTCTTAGGGGCATGTTTAACAATCCTAATGCAAATTTTCACTATGGTGACAGAGAAATAATTCTTTATCCCACAATATTTTTAGGATCCAAATAAAAAGAAGTATCATTGTAGATACTCATAAGCCTATATTCATATGTTAGCTACATACGCCAAGAAAACATGCCCATATGACCACCACAGGTTTAACTGGTGTCTCCATGATAAAGTTTAGGAGGTCCTCAAGATAGTTAGCATAGGCAAGAAGGTCAACCATGCACACAAGTCTTGGGAAGGTCGAATAAATAGATGCCATTACTTATCAAAATACAAATTTAAGGTTAAAGCATGTATAGATTAATTAGTAATATTAAAACTGATTTTTTTATTAACAATTCAGTAAGTCAATTTTGACTCAAGTTGTTCTAAGTCCTTTGCTAATAGAAATATATGTAGATTATTTTATATCATTGTTTATTGCGACAGAAGAAATCTTATTTAATAAATTGTTAAGGTATCAAGTATAACTTTCACTTGAAGATGATATTATATTGAGGCAATATGGTAGATTAGTTGAATACATTCGATGTCATCCTTATTAGAGATTACAACTGAAATAACATATTCAGATAAAGAATTGAGCTTCTATTTGAAGTTGAATGTATTTCAATATTGTCATAAATGAATAGTATCTTAAAAGAAGTCCTCTAATTATATTAAATAGAGTATTATTGGGTATTATATTACTTGGTATTTGCTAGAGATAGTATTACAAGATGAATTCTTAAATTTTAAGTTTATCCATAAAAATTATTCCTGTAGGATATCAAAATTCCTAAGTTAATTCACATGGGTTGATCTATGCTTGTTTTGTTTAGAAGATTTTGGATAAGTATTTCTTCTTATGAGTTTTGTACTTGTCAAATAAATTTAATAGATGAATTAACAACAATGATAGAGTATCATTATTTAACGGTATGATGTTTATTACCATTAAATTTCACAAATTATATTCTCTGTTATAATGAATTTATTTTGAAAGATTATAGAATAAGCACAAAATATGGAGGTTATGATAACCACATATTAAATTCTTATGTAAAGATCTTAAATTAGAACACAATAGTTGGAGAATAGACTTAGACATGGTCATATATATTACCATGCCATCTACATGTCTACGCACCTTTGAAAATCTCTTAAATTGAGCACAATAGTTGCAAATTACACACAAAATACAAAATGGCAAAATGTATACTTGGTGGTGTGTCAAATAGTAAAATAAAATATTAGTTGTTATAGATTGTTTGAACAACCATGAAATATGTGTATAGGTACTTTATGGATTTTGATATTTGATCAATTGTACTCTATTGCACAATATTAATGATAAAATTAATATTAGTGTTACTCATTTCAAATCTAATTATTTAATTAGATATTGGAATTTGATTATGTATTTTGACAACGTGAATGATAGAGTCACCTTATATGAATTTATGTTTCCCTTGGATAATAATTGTAGAAGTATAATGTTTAATATGAATATCTTAATAATATTGAACTAAGGATTACATGAGGGAAATGATTATTATATGGAGCCAATACATAAGCTTTCGTTTCCTTGGGAATAGATTTCAACGTCAAAGGTTGATTTAATTTGTATAATACTTAGTAAAAGATTATAGTGAGAATCAAAGATGGATTTTGAAATATTTCTTTAAACAATTTTTAATCTTAAATGTGTTAGGAAGTACAAGATGAAAACTTAGTGTTTTAAAGCAATTCCCTAATCTCGAAATGTGATCGAAGAATCCCTCATTGTGACCTATGAAACAGAAGTCAACATTATCCATTTTTGTTATGATTTTATAATCTCAATTAATGAAGTTTAAATTAAACTCTTGCTGAAAAACTTATCTTGTTTAGATTATAAGCCTTAATCTGTTCCATTTTTATATATAAGTTTGAAATGATTGTGCAAGAAAAGGATCTAGCACCTTACTTTTGGAGCAAAGATTAATTTGAAATGTGTTAATTCCTTATTTGTGTCAAACTATACATTATTGTTTTAGTACTTTACTTTTGAACAAAGTTTATAATTCATTATTTCATCTTAGACTGAATGATTAAGTATCTTTTCTAGTTTATGCTTACGAATAATGTGAAGTGAATTAGTAGCTTTTGTGGTATTATGCTTACAAATTGTTTGAATATCTTTACTTGACTATTCCTTATGTATATATGAATGGATCAAATACCTAGTCTTATTCCTTATGTATGCATTATGCTTCATCAAGCAAAGAAGTTTATTTTCCTTCTCATTTCCTTTTAAGTTATCATATAAGTTTTCTTTTCATCTAGATAGGTAAACTTTATAAATCAACATCCAAAAACTCAAACAAATCGCAGTGTTTGGTTTTTATGGTACCTCTATGTCACGTTTATGAGTAATGTCGTCACGTTGAACCAAGTACCTCACACCTAACATAGATGCAACAACGACATCTAGGCACCGTCCCTCTAAATCGTCAAGGAGTAATAAGGGACATATCAAAGTTAAATCCACAAGAATGGAAAATCTCCTCAGATATCTCATTAAGAAGATTAAGTAAAAAGAAAGGACGAGTCTATTAAAATAACTGTATGATGATTACCATTGGAGTTTTTAAGTGCTGAGGCTGAAATGCTCATTTAGAAAATATTTCAAACTATCAACAGAAAATCAAACTTGTCGACAACACAAGTCTAATTCAGAGATGGCTTGAAAATTGTCAAATAAGGAAAGCAGTCCAAACAAGAAACACTAATTGTCATATGCTCTCACCTTGCCTTTGCAGATCTTGGTGATCAAAAATCACTAGGGAACCTCGAACGGACTCAATCACCAATTATCCAAATTGTTTTATGCTAGTGAACTAGATTCCTTGAGCCAACACCTGGTAGGGATTCCTCAACACTAGGGTTGCATGACATCCACCCCTTTTAGGTGGTCATGATAGTGTATTTAATTCCATCCCTATTTTCACCTGAGTGGGTGGCAGCCGACGAAGAACTGTCTAGGGTAGGGAATCACCCTAGAAAGGGTTGCATATCTACTCACAGTTACATCAAACATAGTACAAGTTAGAACTACATATTCGCATACCACAGTATCAGTCATATCCGAAGGAGGGGGCCTTGATCTCGTGGATACAGGGTATGTAGGTAGTCTAGATGGCGAAGGATGCCCCTAGTACTCAGGTCCCCCAAATATAGGGTGTTCTTTTATAGTTTCTGTGTAGTGATTTTTGAGTCATGTTAACATGAGATTGTCTAACTAGTATTGTGTAGATGATAAGGATACAAGTCGCCAGGGAGAAAGCAAGTTGTCAGAAGTGAATGCAGGATGTAATGAAGAACTTAAAGTATGTGTGATCCATTGTTCTTATAGGTTATCTTGTGTAATGTACCTTCTCTTGTAATGTACTCTCTCTCTCTCTCTTCACTAGATTTAAAATTGGTGATCTTTCAGGACTTGATGATTTTATAAAACTAAACTCAAGTTTGTCTCATCTCTATAACATGCATTAAGCACTTCTTAGAATTAATAGAAAAATTTCACACTTCCTACATTTGTTAGCTCAAAATTTTTATTTCCTTAATATTTTTGAATTCAGAGTTAGTATTATTTTGTTAATAAGGAGTCAGGTCCTTACAATTAGCCTAGACAAAGCATGAGGAAATTTTATTTTCCTTTACATTTTTGGTGAACACATTTGATCCTATAGTACCTAATCTTCTATCTAGGGTTTTTCATTGCATTAAGGTTTTTAGATCTATAATTTTCAAAGTTTACATCTTATTTTTATTTTTGGTATACCTTTTACATACTTATAGCAATTTTTTTTAATGTTCTAGTGCTTATTTTAATGTACTTTTTTATTTATTTCTTACACTACCCAACCTCATAGTTGCTCTATGGTTTTTTATTTTTCACTTGTGTTTAGATATTGACTTGCCTATTTTCTTGATTTGATCTTGCTTTATTGTTGCCATATTATTGTTTATGCATAGGAGTGTGTGTTTAGACACTAATATGGCTACCCATTCTAAGAACTACAATATCATTTGATGGTGGTGCACATGTTTGTACCAAGAGGATTATGACCATGGTGCACATGTTTATCAATATGATATTCATCTTACAAGATACATTTTGATATATGAATTACATTAAGCTAAATCCCATTACCAATTAGCAAATATCTTCTATAAAATATTAGTGGGATAACCTCATAGCATGGGAATTTTACAAGATCTTAGATCTTTAATATCTTTTAAATTATTTAACCTCGAACCTAATAAAAAAGAATATATAGATACAATAAGAATATTAAATAGTGGTATTTCAAATCTAATTAAGCATGTTGTTAAACATATAATATAAATAAAATAATGGAGAAGCAAAAATAAATATACAAACCATATGAATAGAAAATTTACACTGTAAACCCTTTTAGGAAAAAACTCAACCACTAAAGAGATATTGAGATTGCATTAATCTACAAAACAAGAATGCATTAATATAATCTACTCAAACTTTTTTATTCTAACAACATTTTGGGTACTTAATGGTACTTCACTTGCATAAGACTATTCAACACATATCTCATGCACTCAATGTATAGAGTGAGGAAAATATGAAACCAACAAATGGATTTTGTAAAGTAATGGCCACCAAAAGCATAGTCCAAAAGCACAAAACCATGCCACACGATGCATTAGAATATGTACCAGAGATAGAAATCAATTAATGATATCATGTTTGACCCCATAACACTTGTTAGGTACCACTCTCAAGACTAGAGCTTGATGATGAAGATGCCAACAACCATGGGTCCCACCAATTATGGGTCTAGGAGAAGGGGGTAACCCGCCCTTCACCTTCACTTCCCAAAGGTAGAAAGTTCTTTGGGGCTTAGCCAAGAGTGACAGGATTCCGATTTTAAAGAGGGTGTCTTTCGATTCATCCTCGAATGAGGTCATCCCTAGGAGTGATGAAATCCCCTAGCAGGCCTCCTAGGATAGGGATTGACAAAAGTGAATCAAGTGAGGTGTTTTGATCTCCAAGATCACCTTGCGGTGCAAGGAGAGAGCATACACACACTCACTAGATTCACACTCGCAGTTGATTAATTATCCCTTAGAAACATGAAATGTGATGAAAAACACATCAAACAATGATTCTTTTTAACCCAATTTCAAAGTGTGATTGAAGACACATTGTTCATTTTAAGCCCAATTTTGATATGTGATGAAGACACTGATTTGTTCTATGAGCCCAATTGAAGTGTGTTTTGCAACCAAGATTATGATGGAATGAGAAATAGGATGGGGGCACCTGATTAATTCGTTGTCCAAATTGTTGTATTTGCAGCACCTGATGTTGCTCTAGTCCCAAATGATCACCTGCAAGTCACGAAACTAAAAACGGAGCAAGTAGACTAGCCAAATAGATTGTGATGCAAAAAAATTGATAATCTGAGAAAATTTGATGAAAAAAGAACTGATACAAAGAAAAGAAGTGCATGAATATATTCTTTACGAGATTCAAGATTAGGTACTATAGGATCAAATGGGTCAACCAAAAATGTAAAGGAAAATAAGCTTTCCTCATGCTTTGTGTAGGCTAATCCAATAACATGCATACAGATAAGAATGCTTAACCTAGATTAATTAATAATAGTAAGGACTAGTAATCTAATAATTTGCAATATCTATTATAGCAAAAGTAAATGTAATAGAATGGCATACTTTGTTCAATAAGGAATGAATGACCTTTAAGAAGAATCTAGAATATGCTCCATTATAGTTATGGAAATTGGGCGAGTTTGCTCCATAACACAACTTGTTTTGTGTGATTTTGACATGTTTTGCAAAAGTTAAGAAAATTTGAAAAAAACTGCCTATTTCGGCGTGTGGAGGCAAAGAGGAGTCAAAGTGGCAGTTTGACTTGACTTGTTGGCTAACTAGATACTGGTCACATGCTGCAGTCTGTGCGGTGGTCTATGTGGGCAGTTACTGCTAGCTGAGCCCCTAGTCGGCCATATGACCAGGGGCCGAGATAATGAAAAAGAAATAAGATAAAAAGGCAACCAAGGGCCGACTATCCCCTTACCCATGGTCACCAAAGGGCTAAAAGCCCAAATTGACAGTCAATCCGCAGCTCATGTAAGCATATAGGTTACTAGTAATGAATATAATAGTGAATATCATAGTGACCATTGACTTGAATATAACAGTGAATATGTCAGAGAATATGGTGATCAGAGGAGTTTTTTTTGAAACCAGTGACCATGGTACTTCAGATAATGTCAATAGCAAATGAAACAAATCCACACAAGCGTAAATGTTGACTGATCTGAGTGGCGAGCAGGTGTGTGGAAGGCACTAATGGAGACCAAAGCCTAGTACAAAGAGCGATAACCCTTCGATGGTGACCTGTTGACCACTACTATGAATATTCCTCAAATGGTGACAGAAGATCTACGAAGAATGAGTAGCAGGAGGAATCTCTGGAGATTTTTGCCAGGGATCTGATTTCAATTTTTATTGCTAAACAAATATGCAGGAAATGATCAATATTCTAACATGTCTTATTCATGAGGCCCATGCTTGATAATTTACCTTTTTTTTCTACCATTTGCCTTTGTCAATTGAAAGTTTCAGGCATTTTCTAATCTCAAAATAATCAAATGACCTAAGTTGTTCATGTTTTCAATGTCTTTGGTCCTCCTCACACGTTCCATTAACATTGATGAGTTCTACTAAAGGCCTTGGCTCAAAATGTCGATTAGAATCATTTAAGGCTTCAATTTCCTCACATACAACATTAAAAACTTGTCTCTTAAATTCATAGGCGTCTGAAAGCAACTACAGCAGTTTGCCTAGATGCTAAAATATCCCAAACATCCAATGAAGTTGTTTTGGACATTTATGCTCCTCATGCTGCCAGTTAGCTAGGGATCCTCTTGTCGAGAAGGTGAAAAACTTTCTCTCTTGCAGTTCAAGGAAGGTCTTCACGACCGCTCACCCCTAGAAAAACATGAAGACATCATTGAAACGGAGTGTGGGCTCACCACATGCCTCACCTTCAGGTCTTGACTCAACTAAGGGAAACACAACACCTTTTCTACGGGTGCTAAGCAGATAAAAACACACACTATGCAAATTAATAAGACGTGCAGTGGTTGCAAGATGGGAAATATAATGTTAACCAACTCCGCACACTACCAATAATGACAAAACTCATACCAATGGGATAGAAGACTTTGACATAGGCTAGCTAAGAATTTATAACTAGGTCACACGGATCGGTTGGAAGTTTAAATAGGGGGCATCAGGTGAATACTGGTTTAAGGTGGTGAAATCTAGACTATTCCATTGCAGCTTGGATTCAATCTTCACCGTTTCATACGTGGGGACTTTGGGGATGACAAGAAACTCTCAAGGCGGTGTTAGGGTTAGTAGTCGGTTCAGGTTTTTTAGATGGTAGAGATTGATCAAACATGGGGCGTTAGGGTTTATTCAATGGATATTTGAGGTTTTAAAAAAGAGTGATGGGGGCCATGAGAAATGGTGGTATAAAGCTTTGTTAGGGTTTTGATTGTTAGTGGCAGGAGCAGTGACCTTCAACAGCGATGGAAGGATATACAGGTACCTACAAACAACAAAAATCTTAAGACCTGCAAACAAAAATCATGAATGCTTTGACCACCCAAATAAGAGAAACCTAGATCCATGACTAAGACCTACAATGAAACAATGCACTAGAAAAACAAAAAACTATTAACAACATAAACCCTCAATTATGTACAGAGCCCCTGCGCAGAAGATCGTACTAAAAAAAATTTCAAAAAAATTTCGGCAGCAAAATATGGAGTATTTTATGTCGTTTTTCATTTCTCAAACCTCCTGGACTCAACGGTGAGGGAGGCCACCTACAGAAATAGACTTTCAGAAATCACCCAAAAATGTCAAATTTTTCACAAATTCATGTGAGGTTCACCAATGTGGGCTAGGCTTTAGAATTTCAAACATGCAGAAATGAAAGTACAGCAAACCCTAACTATAATAGAAAGCAAAGTAGCCTAGAAATCTATTAGACAAGCACAAAAACTAGTAAAAATCTAAGCTAACATTGACTAACTTCTATTGTCCTCATCTTGCATTGTTTGTTCTCAAATTTGTAGGTTTATGCAACATCTTGAGAAGCTCGTGGATTTGTTAAGGAAGACCTTGGACTGAGGGAGGTAAAAAATGGAACTAAGAGTCTCAAAATGAGCTAGAGAAAGTGGTTTTCTAGAAGAGGGGTTTTGAATGGACAGTCAAGATTGATTGTTGACTTTGGAGGCAAATCAAGGGTGGAGATGAGTTGGGGTTTTCTCTCTGCTAGAAGACAAAAGACAATTTTAAATTAGAAGAAAAGATGAGATGGAATGTGATTTAAATTAAATAAATTTGTGCAATTTATTTAATTTATTGTAAGGATGCATGTGAAAGGGGATTTAGATGAGGGTGTTTAAACAAAATGTTTTATTTGTTTAAATTAGTGAAAGAGGACATTAGGATATGAATGATTAAATAATTAATTAATTCACATTAATTACTTAATCATAGAGGGAAATTAGGGAAAATCAGGAGAATGCGGAAGTGATTAGGGTTTTGCGAGGGATGGACACTTTTAGGTGTCTACAGGAACAATACTAATTTTACCATAAAGAATCCAAAATACCACAAGTTTAGGGTTAGGGTATCAAAGTTATCATGTAATTAAACTCATTGACTCAATTCCATCGTAGTGGTAATGACAAGACATTCATTAGCACATGATACCATACAAACCCTCCATACAGGCCCTTACGGGGGTATGGCAGGGGAGCAGATTAGACTTGCCCTTAAACAAGCCTTAGGGGGATATGGTGGGACTGCTTGCCTCTGGTCTGTTTTTTATTTCCCTCATATGATGGGTGCTCATATTAAAGATAACAAGGAAATATTTATATGGATTCAAAGCTGACCAGTCACACAATATTCTTTATGATGCACAATTATATAATGGCTTGATAAATGTGCAGTGATAACTTTAAGAAATCTCGCCTAAAAAAAGTATAAAATCCTAGCAAATCTTTCATTTTTTTAGAAAATAATATTATTTTCTATTGGCGAATCTTTCCTTTTTTTGGAAAAAAATATTAATTTTATTGGCGAATTTATTTAAATCACTAGAAATTTATAGAAAATCCTAGCGAATCTTGAAGAAAAATAGGCAAATGCATTGATTACCATGGTGAATCCTTCCTTTTTACAAATTAAATTCCTATGGAAAAATAAGTGCCTGAGGGTGGCAGTGATTGACTAGTTTAAGCTCTAGTGCTTGTCTCTATAATTCTTTATTTCCTTAATATTTTAAATCAAACATTGAATATTTTAAAATGTTCCTAAATTAATTTTCACCACCCTTGATTTTATTTATAATCTAATGGTTTGTGTTCTATTTCATGGTCCAAAATGTACTAATGAAGCTCTAATGCCCATGGGGCCCAAAATTGCATTTAGGTCATTGATCTCAATGGAGATCAATTGCCTAAATGAAATTTTGGCCCCCGTGGGCATTGGAGCTCCATGGGTACAATTTGGCCCGTGGAATTTAACCCCAACCATTAGAATATAAATTGAGATCAACAACCCAAATACAATTTTGGACTCAATGGGCATTGGAGCTCCGTGGGTACATTTTAACCCATGGAATACAACCCCAATCATTAGATTATAAATAAAATTAATGGTGGTGATTAAAATTTGACAATATGGCCCTAAAGTAACCTATAACTATATAATATTATTGGCAAATTAATTTCATTTTCTACTATAACTTATAAAATCTAGGCGAATCTAATCTAATCAGGTATCGAATATTGTGGCTAATCTTTGAGTTTAAAAGTTTAATAAAATAAATGTTCTGGTGATTTAGCTAGGACTAAAATAAAATTTTATAAAAGTGTGGTGATTCATGTTGCATTATAGCTTGTACTATTAACGAAATTTTGAATCCCCAATTTCAACTATTAGCCAATTGGCAAATATTAGCCACTAAAAAAATCACTGTAAATGTGTCTGTCAGTTATGGCTTGATAGATACATGATATTATGTCTGATAGTTAAAATCTAGTATCTATTAGACAAGTATATAAATAGTTTTGTCCAATAAATGTGTCTTCCATGTTTTTCTGTGTATTGTAAGGGATAACCATTATTGTAACACAACTCTCTTGAGTTTCTTGCAAACTATATGATGACAAACAAAGTTGACCAGACAATAAGTTGTGGCAGGTCAATTTTTTTTTGTTTGTGGGTTGTGTTCTACTTGACAAAATCTTCCAAGGCAATACTATAGAGAATATATATGATAGTACAAACATCTTTCATGACAACTTCTACATCAGAATGGTTATTGCAGCTAATTGGATCTATGCTAAAGCAAGAAAAATCTATCACAAGATGGCTTCAGCAAGGTTTGCAGTTAGACTTGTAGCGTTGGTACCAAACCAAACCATTGGGTAAGAAAAACCAACTTTCCTTGTATGTAGAGGTGAGAGTGAGACTGGCATTGGGCATTATTACTTCTAACAAGGTTGGGGTGACTCCTCCCACGAACTCCTCCCACCATGAGGTGTTTTCCTTGGGTCACTGTGATTTCCTGGCCTTGAGAAACCAATGCATATCTATGTTACACCAAGTTTCCAGGAAACGGGCATGGTAGGAAATGAGCAAATGCATTTCCGAGACAGCAAGGGATGGGAGGCCTTTTTGTAGGGGATGGAAGGGGATGGTTATTAAAAAATAGGTGAACTTTTAAACTATGGAAAATCTCAGATATTCATATGAGAAGGTATTCACCATATTCATTATATAACCATATTATGAAACATTAGAGCTGAATTGAGGATTCACACAAGTAAACATACAAATTAACAAAATGAAACAATAAACATTTTAAGTTAGAGTTTGTTTGACAAAGAACTTTACATTCAAAGCTTTTGAATAATGTAGCTTATTTGGTTCATATCATATTCATTTTATTTTTTTAGTTAGGTCTAAATGGCGCAACACAGTTTGCTATCTCAAGGCATATGATAGATTCCCATGATAGATTCCAGCTAATTATCTTTGTCATTCTATTTATTTATCTTGATCTGTAGGGTTGAACAAAGTCCAGCAATTATACCACATACAGTCTTATGTATTAAAGTAATTGAGTTTTCACTTTTAATGTAATTTTTATGTATCAAATGTAATTGGATTTGCTTTTATAACAAAATTTACCTCATAAACAAGAAAGATAACAAATATCTCCTATAAGAGTTTAACAGTTTAATTGTGATGAATCTAATCTTGGCATTAGAGGTTGAAGCTTATCATGCCTTTTATGGGTATTGAATAATAAAATTCTAATGACTTGAAATAATATGAATAACAGATCATTTTAAAAAGATGGATTAAAATATCCAAATATTTTTCTTCACATTGATTATTCTTCTTATAATTACAATTGGATTGTGGGGTCTATGACTTTGAAATTTACTTGTCAATATTGTACACCAATTTCTAGAACAATAACTCTAAAATCTTTAGTAACTAAGGCACAGGTCTTAAAATTTGCAACCGTTAGGGCATAAGGTGTCTCTATTTTTAGGGTTTTTTTTATCTTTACACAATTTCAACTTTATCTTAGCTACAAAATAGTCCTCTCTCACATTCATCTTTGTCTGCTATACACATGTCCAATCATATGATTCCAATATATGTTGTATCAAAATTTTTGCCCCCATTGTCAGAGCTTTCTCATGTCTATTAATTTGTTAAATAAAAATTCTAAGACTTCACTATCTTGATGTATTTTACATCTATTTTGAGTAAGAAGTGACAGGTGCCATATGCCTAGGTCAACAAAAAATATTGAAGTTTGGGGCATCACCAATAATTGCATTTGTGTTGCCTATTTACAACCTTATTTAGGGTAATGTTACAATTACGGTTAGGGTTACTATTATTAGAGTTAGGGTCAGAATAATGATTAGGTTAGGGTTACAAATATAATTAGGATTAGAGTTAAAATAAGGATAATTAGGTAAGGGTTAAGGTTAGGGTTAGAATTAGGATTAGGGTTTTCTTTTAACTTTGGGATATTGCACATTGGGTTTCATAAATGAACAACTAAAATTATAAACAAAATACAATTTCCAACTGAGTGTACAATTTAAAATTGAATTAAATTTAATTTTAATTTTAAGGTTAGGGTTAGGGTTATAGTTACAATTTGGGTTTGAATTCCAGGTAGGATTGGATTTACAATTAGGGTTCAATTTAGGGATATAATTACGATCAGGATTAAAATTATTAAGGCTTACAAACATAATTAGGATAAGGGTTAGAATTTTACTTAGGGTTAGGGTTACAGTTATAATTAGGATTAACATTAGTGTTAGGGTCATATTTAGGGTTAGGGTTATAATCAAGGTTAGGGTTAGAGTTAGCTATGGAATTAGGGTTATAGAATTTGTTATAATTAGATTTAGAGTTACAATTATGGTTATGATTAAAATGAGTGCCATGATTAGAAGTAGTGTTTAGGTTAGATGTAGGGTTAGTAAGTGTAACATCCCACTACGTAACCCCCAAAAGGTAAGAGCCAAAAGAGAAACAGAATATTTTTTTTGACATAAGTAGACAACATACACATATTTGGTTTCCAATTTGATAGATTGACAGCATTCATGGCCAAGTATTGCCGAATACGCAACCTAAAAGAGGATTAATTCACTCTCTAGAGGAAATATTAAGAAAACTACATTCATTTTAAACACCAAATCAATTATTTATAATCCTATATCTAATATAAACATGAATCCATAAGCATCATAGTACAAGCGGATTTGATACCCACACCGGAATCCATAAACCAAATAGGAAACATCTCATTTCTTCTCATTAAATTCATTGATTACAACTTCTCTCTTAAGAGAGTACAATTACATACAAGAATATATAGTGTAATGGCATTGTCATGAGTATGATATACAATAATTGAATAAGTACAATACTGCTAAAGTAACAGAGAGAAAACATCTCCAATTTGGTGCTCCAAGACCTATTCGCTAGTCCCCAATGGCAGTGGCAACACCTCCCAACCATGTGGACTCATAAGAGACCACCCCACCATGCTCGAAGATAGTCACAATGCCCAAACAGAAGTAACAAGGTAGGGGTATACAAGATGGCCAACACTCACATCAATCACGAAGCAGACACGAAGAACAATGCATACAACCAAAGTCATAACATAGGTGTACTCATCTAAGTCATAGGTCAGGTACCACTCACGACCACTAAGGTACTAGATACTAAAGTGTGATCAAATGGAGTGTCATCATGTGTGCTTGAAGGGATGGCACCACATGGAACCACATACTCCTTTCATACAGATGAAGAGACTCAATCAAGCCTGAATCCACACCCCATAGATGTATTACTCAACACCTCGTAGGCAGATAGGCCTTCTCGTTGCATCCTTAGTCTTTACAAGCACTCAAGGCCATGCACGAGGTCTAGTTATTTTATAAATGTTTTTACCCCAATGTTTTCATTTAATTATCACTTATTAATGTAACTCTGCTACTAGTTCCCCTGGCAGCCACTTGCAGGCCCTGGGCCTATAGAGAGCCACTCCAAAAGATAACTCTAATGCCTAGACCAATCTCCTCTCATTTGACCAAATGAGGTAATCTAAAATAGAATGAAACACTGAAATATGAATTTGAAATTGTAAATATGATAAATGTGATCTATAGTACAAAAGTTTTCAATGACAATGTAACTTATTGAAAAAAAACCCTATGCCAAATAGATTAGTTTTGTAATAACTCTCGTGACCCCAATTTGATCACTCTTCACAAAGGAATGCATGGATAAAATAAAAATACGACAAATGGCATTGCAAGCCTTCTCACAGCCTAATTTTACATATTCTCTACCATATTTAACATAGCAAAAATAAAATGTTCAAAAGACTTGCGAAATGGAATTCTTAATCTTTCCTCCTACATTATTCCCTTAGATCCCTGTGTTGCAGATTTACCGAATTAGAGTTTATGTGACCAAATTTCAATGCACAACCTAGATTGATGTTACTAAGGTATTTTAGTGCCATTTCATTCTTTTACTCAAAGAAAATGTTTTTCACAAGGTTGGACGTTTAGCAAAAAAAGACCGTAATGGCCAAAACAAAACCACTCAGTTTTCTTAAGAAGAGTTGAACTAAAAAATATCTCTGCAGAGAGAAGATCGATGTATAGAAAAAGGTTTCCATGGAACTAGATCTTTTCATTTTCTATCATGCGTCACAGTTTTGTGTTTTCTATATGGTTGCTCTCATTATATTCTTCATAGCAATCTAATCCCCTATTTTATTTCAGTAAAATTATAACTCAAAAACCACATGACCTTTCTTTAGAAACCCATTTGTCGAAGATAAGAAATTGTTCTGCCTGAAAGAATTAAATTCTAGGAAGAGGCAATGAAAATCCCTTGCATCGAAATAAATTTGGCATATTGTTCAAATGCAGTAGATGGGTTTTAGTTTTTTCTGTGCTTAATGAAATTTCATCAAACATATTTTTGATTTGTTTGCAAGACAGTGATGGGGGTTTCATTTTTTTCTGTGCTAAAAGAAATAGCAACAAACATATAAAGTTTTTTTGCTGGAAATAGAGACTGTGGTAAATATGTCCTTTCCTGTCGCACTCCCCTTCAGTTTGCCTCAGCTCTTGCAATTTGATATGCTCAATCTGGCCTATAGTGCCGCTTCAACTCTCTAAGATGAGCACCTATTGTAGTAAGGAACCCGGTTATTGCTGAATAAGATAATGGTGTCTTCAACACCTTAATCTCCTCATTTTATATGAGGGTGATGTGACACAAATCCTTCAACTAGTAAACTCAGTCACCTGACAATCTATGACTCTTCCCCACTATATGTTTAGTGCTCCAACTTGTATATGCTTTGCAGCGTTGTGATATTCCTTGCAGTGTAGATCAAACCAATGACATAGTACCATCTATGCGTAGACCAGTTGCCACTAACTTGAGGGTTTCATCCCCTATCTTTCTCTCCCTAAAACACGTTGACTCCTTCTGCCTCTCCTACATACGCTGCCCAGAAGAGATCTAATATCCATAGATATTTTTTTGCATTTAATGGTTACCATCCTCCCCAAAACATGTTGCCTCTTCCTAGAGACTGCATCCTCTTTTCATCTTCCCTGGGAGATATTTCACAACAGTAATAACTCTCTACCACCTCACCATGCAACGACCCCCCCCCCCCCAAAGTAATATATGGTAAAAAAAATAGGTTGTCACATCCCACCCCCTAGGACTAGGCTTACTCCATGAAGCCTACAAATGCTAAGATGTAGCCAAAGCACACACTAGTCCATGAAACTAGATATAATCAATGGAAACCAAGGAGAAAAGCCTCAACCATCACACTTGAAAACTACACATGACCATAAGGTAATACTAACGGTAAGACCATAACATGGGGACACTGCACTAACCAGGTATAGTGGGCTAGGGTAGGGTATAGGCCTATGACTATCTCCAATAACCACCATCGGGGATAATAAGAGTATGCTCAGGCCTATGAATCTAGGTAGAGTTGATACTCAATACTTGTAACACTCCAAGAACACATCATGGTACATGTGCATATACATATATCATATAGCTGAAGCAACATCAACCATGTAAGCATGAAATCCATCATAAGTAATAATAATGTTCATATCATAAAAGTATCGAGATTGCACATCATTGGTGCCAATACAAAATAATAACAAGACACATAATCCAAAACAAAGTATATAGTCATCCAAGTCCATCAAGATAAGCAAAAACATAATATGAACATGGGGGTCATTACATCCCCTACAAGCCTGCAAAAAGATATGGATAAAGGTCTCTCATTCTCTTCGCATCTTCCAAAGATGCTGAGGACTCACCATCAGGATCCCATTGGACCCTTACTTGCTCTATGTCCCGACCCATGAGGGTCAACCTCTGATGCTAAAGGATGTGTACGGGCTCCAAAGAAAGTTGTCCGTCTGCCTTGACCTGTAAAGCAGTCCAATCAAGAACATGGGTCACATCAGGAATACATTGTCTAAGAACTAAAACATGGAAAACATTGTGAATGCATGATAGACTCGGTGGCAATGCAAGGCGATAGGCAACAGGACCAATCCTCTCTAGGATCTAAAAAGGTCCAACAAAACGAGGTGCCAAATTTGAGCCTTTCCCATAATGGATGGGGCTCTTCTGCGAATGAACTCTCAGAAACACATGGTCACCCACCGAGAAGTGGTGATCCAACCTATGAGCATTAGCATACTTCCTCAGTCGATCCTGAGTTGTAGCCAACTTCTCTCTGATCCACACTACCTACTGCTCCATACCCTAAAGCATCTCTAGACCCTTGAAAGAACTCGGTCCTCTAAGCGATCCCAACTCAACGGAGTGCGACATGGCCTACCATACAAGGCCTAGAAGGGAGACATACCGAGAGAACTGTGATACCTATTATTATAACAAAACTCAACAAGGTACAAGTAGTCCTCCCAACGACATTGCTGATCCATAATGTACATCTGAAGCATATCCTCTAAGACCTGATTAACCCACTCTATCTGTCCGTCAGTCTCAGGATGGTATGCAGAGTTGAAATTAAGTTGAGCTCCCGAAGCATGTCTAAGAGAAGCCCACAAAGCTATAGTGAACACTAGATCACGATCAGAAATGATCCTATGAGGAATACCATCTAGACGCACAATATCCTCCATAAACACTTGAGCTATGGATGTTGCAGTGTAGGAAGATCTCAGGGGTGAGAAGTGTACCACCTTGGACAACTTGTCCACTGTAACCATAATAGTACCATGATGATGCGAAGACATAGGTAGCCCCACTATGAAATCAAGATATATCGTATCCCACTTCCACCCAAGAATGGAATGAGGCTGCAATAGTCCTGCTGGGTGTTGATGCTCTGCCTTCACCCGCTGGCACTCAAGACATTGAGCCACAAAATCAGCAATATCACACTGCAAACCTACCTAATGACACAACTGTTGAAGATCGGCATGCATCTTTGTGACACCTGAATGAGCTGAATAGGGTGCACGATGGGCCTCTGACAAAACCAAGGAATAAAGATCACTAGAATTTGGAACATAAATACAACCAAGATGTCGCAAAAGTCCATCAGGCTTGAGAGAGAAACCGGCAAACCTACCCTCAAGGACTCTCCTAGACTCAATCTCTACTCTCACCTTCTGATACCAAGTATCACTAGGAAGTGACTCCAAAATACGGCTCCGCAAATCCACTCCAAGAGACAAAACTAAAATCTCATGTCTCCTCCTACTCAAGGCATTCGCAATAACATTCTCCTTACCCTGAATGTAATGAACCTCGAAGTCATACTCACATAGGAACTCCATCCAACGGCACTATCAAGTATTCAAATTTAGCTGAGTGAAGATATATTGCAAACTATGATGATCACTATGCAACTCGAACCGATGTCCCAAGAGGAAATGTCTCCAATGCACAAGTGCATGGATGACAATCGTTAACTCCAAATCATGGGTGGGGTAGTTCAGCTCATGATCCTTGAGCTTATGAGTCTCATATCCAATCACTCGTCCCTCCTACATGAGAACTGTCCCCACACCCTCTAATGAAGCATCGGTGCATACTACAAAATCACTTGACAGATCTGGCACTACTAGGATAGCTGCACTGGTTAGCCGCACCTTAAGAGCCTGAAAAGATGACTCACACTGATCTTACCACACAAACTTCTTCCCTTTCCACTGAAGAGAAGTGATGGGATGGGCTACCCAAGAGAAATCTCTCACAAATCAACAATAGTAACCCTCCAATCCCATGAAACTACGAACCTCAGCCACATTCGTCAGTGCTAGCCAATCCACAATGGCTTGAATCTTTGAAAGATCCACTTAGATACCCTCTCCTGAGATGATGTGGCCAAAATAGCTCACCTAAGTCTGGAATAACTCATACTTGGCCAAATTGCCAAACAACTAATTATCTCGTAAGCACTAAAACACTTGCCACAAATGGCCTTCATGCTCCTCCATAGTCTTAAAATAAATCAAGATATTATTAAGGAACGCAAGAAAAAACTAGTCAAGATAGGTACGAAACACCCGATTCATCAAACTCATGAAAACTGATGGAGCATTGATCAACCCAAAAGGGACAACTGTGAACTCATAATGCCCATAGCATGTACGAAATGTCATCTGATGAATGTCTGCCTCATGAATGCAAAGTTGATGGTATCTTGACTTCAAATCTATCTTGGAGAACACCTTGGCTCCCCTCATCTGATCGAACAAATCATCTATTTGAGGTAATGGGTAACGATTCTTCACCGTCACTTTGTTCAACTGGTAGTAATAAATGCACAAGCGAAGAGATTCATCCTTATTCTTCACAAAGATGATAGGTGCTCCCCAAGGGGATACACTAGGATGAATGAAACCCTTCTCTAGTAACTCCTCTAACTGCAACCACAACTCACTCAACTCCTGAGTAGTCATGTGATATGGTGCCCAAGAAATAGGCTCCGCACTAGGTATGAGATCAATACAGAAGTCTATGTCATACTTAGGCAGCATACCTGGAATATCACTCAGAAAGACATCTACAAACTCTTGAAGAATAGGATGATCATCAAGAGATACCTCCTGAATCCCACCCTCAGTAAGATCACTAACTAAAATTGTGAACATCTGACAACCTTGCCGCATGGCACACTTCAGCTGCATAGCTGAAATCACACAGAGATAAATGGGTCTTTGAACCCCAACTAACTCAACACGCTCTTCAACATCGTCTACACACTAAACCAACTTATGCTGATAATCTATACTAGCTAGGTGGGTCTCCAATGAATCCATGCCTAAAACAATCCCGTAGGACCCCAAAGGTGATACACAAAGATCCACTATGGTACTGAAGGTGTCCAAATCCAACACACAACCACAAACAAGGGAGTCTATAGCCACCTTGGATCCAATAGCTAACTCAACCTACCAACCAATGTCTTGCCTTGCCATCATGAGTCCACAACACTCCACGAGAGAAGGAGAAATGAAAGAATCTAAAGCTCCTGATTCAAACAAGATAGATGTGGTAATCCAACATAACACACCTAAATACTTGACCATGGTGCCCTGATGCTTAGCCTGACGGTTATCAACCGCCACAAAAAATCTATGTGATCTGCCAACATCACCTACTGTAGGCTCTAAAGTAGTCTGTCTCTGACTACCTCTAGCCACTTATCTCTGAGGACAATGAGCCGCTATATGACCATGCTACCCAGAAGCATAACAACCACCCCTGCCAAAACCTTAGCCTGAAGATGGTGCACATGACTGCTGGGATCCACCACCACTAGAACTCTACTGTGCACTTTGAAAACTCTATATTAGACCACTCTGATGCCTACTCTGAGAATGGTGATGCAAACGATCTCTAGAAAAAGGAGTACCAGGATTCTGTCCACTCTGCTAAGACTAAGCAAGCTTATGCCTCTGTCGCTGATCGGATCTAGGAGGTGCAGAATGAGGTCTAGACGGTCTAGCTCCCTAAGACTGTGTACCCTAAGCAACTAATCTTGAAGGAGGGGTACTACCAATATTAACACCTACTTGACCACCAAAGCCTCTAGCCAAATTCTCGTCTATCAACCTCGCCTTCTCCATGTCAATCTCTAAGGTCTTCGACTCAAACACACAGACACCACCACTGATATGGGCATTCAAGCCCCTGATGAAATGTTGCACTAACATTGGCTAATCATTGGAAATGCTAGCATATTGTTTAAGGTCAAAGAAGTGGTGCTCATACTGATCTACTGTCATAGTCAATGGATGAAGCTCATGGAACTCATTAGCACATCTCTACCAATAGTAGTCTGAAAGAAATCATGCACAAAATCTCTCTAAGAATAGTCCCCATGACATGGAAGCAATATCCAAATGAAGCTTCTATTCATCTACTCTCCACCATGTAGACACAAATCCTCTAAGATGCATAATGGCACATCGAGCTGTAGTATTGCTACTGTAATGTCAGAAAATGTCCCCTTGGGGGTTTTTCCCTCAGAAGGTTTAGCTCCTAGGTCTTTAGAGTGCATTTAAGACATTTTAGTTCATATTTTAGCATCTCGATGGAATGAGACCTGGGTTTCATGGCAAATGTGACCTAGGAGGACCCCTCTAGTTGTACCCTACCCAAAATAGGGGGGAGGACTTGGGCACCTACGCCCTAGTCCTACCCTATTTTGGGTAGCCCTAATTTCTAGGTGTCAATTTATGACCGTTAGTTGGTTCTTTTGCCAACACAGTAAAGTTTAATTTTTCAAATCTTGGCAGGAATGCTTGTAGGTGGATATATAAGCATGTGTAGGCACTCATTTGTAAACTAGATGATTACTAGCAAGCTATTATGTTCTCAAGGTGATTCAAGGCTTTCTATTATGTTGCAAGAGCAGACTTGTATGTTTTATGTGTTGATATTTACAGATTTGAGCATCAATCTTCTCATGGCATGAAGAGCATCTTCCTCCATGAGAGCTTCACTACAAGGTGACATATCATTGTGTTTTTATCATTCCTTTGGTTTTTGCCTCTGCCTCATAAGGGCATGCACTCTTTGTCTGACAACGTTGTTTAGACACTTAAGTGTCCTCCGGGGCTTGATTGAGGCAAGCCCTTAAACACCACAACCCCCAAACCAAGTCTTGTGATTGCAAGGTACAGGTGTTGCATTTAGAAAAAGTGGAGTTGCAGGAAGGCCTGGTAGGCATCAAGGATTTAGGATCTGAAGAAAAGTTAGATAAAGGAGCACTTCCAGGACTAGGGCACCCACAATAGTGTCCTCTGTAGATAGATTTTAGGAAATAGAAGTTACAGGGTTGATCAGTGTTGGAAGGAGGTCCAGATTCCTCAAAAAAGTAGGTACCTTGGACTTGGGCACCCACACCAGTGTCCCTGACTATTCCACCTCAGAACCTTGAAAACATATATTTTGTGATTTGTCATTTTACTCCCGTCTGCAAGAGCTTTTTTCGTCTTTCATCAATTTGTTGTCGTATTTGCATAATTAGGGTTTTACTGGTTAATTGGACATAAGAGAAGGAGAATTAATAATTGAATTCCCTAATCCAATTTTCCCTTTATTTTCAAATGAACTAGGGTATGATAGTTCTCACCACTCGACCTTAGATCCTTCAATGTTTAGTGGAGAGGCAGATTTTAACATCTAAACAACAAAAGATTAACAAAATCTAATTTTACACTAAACATTTTCATGAACCCATGTTTTTGGACTTAAATTGCAACTTTCTGAGTGTTTTCCTTCAAATTTGGTGTGATTTCATTTATTCATTTGGTCATTTATTTTATTGCATTGAGAAAATTCAAAAAAAATGAAAAATTGGAAAAATACAAAAAAAATTGCATTGTTTGGCTTACTAAATTGCATCAATTCTTCCTAAATTTTCTTAATTCATGATTTTTGCACTAGATTTGATATAAAATATAGAAAAAAAAAAAAAAAATTTACATTGAATTTTCATCATTTAATTGCTAGGGTTTTGTGGAAATTTTGACAATTTTATATAACCTAGTAATTCTGAAATCTAGGGTTTGTAGGCAAAATATTTTATCAGATTTTTCTACTAATTTTAGAGGATGGTTCAAATTTACATTTGTCTTTAGTCTTGCATTTTAGTGTGAATTTGCATTTAGATTTAAAATATTTGCATTTTTACATAGAAAAATTCAACAAAAACTAGCAATTTTGGTGCATTTTCATGAAATTTGCATGGGCATTTTGCATGTTAAACCTTGAAAATAATTTTTAGATCTAAGAGTAATTTAATTTCATCATAAATTAGACTTCAAAGCATTTACATAGAATTATTTCCCAAGATTTCAAACCTACGGCTTCAAAAACAACAATTTTCACTAAAATTGGCCTTATCGACTCTCTAAACTTGCACTATAGGTGTGTTGTGAAGGATATTTTTACATTAATTTGCTTTTATCGAGGTAATAATTTTCTTCACCTCATAAAAAGCTTCACAACACCCTTTTATCGGGCTCTTGTAGTGAAAATTTTACAAAAAACTACACATTTTGGCTATTTTGGCCCTTTAAGGTTTGACCTAGTTTGCACTCCAAGCATGTTGTGATCAATTTTATGGATTGAGGTGACTAATATTATTGATATTATTTTCTATACCTCCTGAAATTCCCTACAACACCTACTTTTCTAGGTCTTGGAGTTGAAAAACCTTCAGAAATAGCCTATTTTTGCTATATTTTCACTAAGGTTTTACCTTAAGTGGTGCTAAAAGCATGTTGTGTTGGATATTTTGGCACTAATTGGCTGTTATTATTGATATTATTTTTTCTCCATCATTATTTTCCTCACAACACCCTTTGTTATGCTCTTTTGCATTGAATTTTGGTGAAAAAAGTGCTTATTTTGACATATTTTCACTATATTTTGACTAGGCATTATCTTGGATTTGTTGCAAGTATGAGGTTAACCAATGTTGTCATTGATGTCAACATTCTCATATTGCATTGGTAAGAAGGTTTGGATGAGCTGTGTGTTGAGGATATTGAGAAAAATAGTCTCAATCAGGAACAGTGAAGAACAGTGATAAGAAGAAGGCAAATGTACTCAATAGGTTGAGAATTAGAGGATGCGGATTAAAGGGTTTGTAGATATGAGTGTTGAGATGATCTAATTAAGACTTCAGAGGTCCACATGAAGATATGAAAAAGTTGTGATTGGTCAAGTAGAACCGGTTCCGGGAGATGCTCCAGAGGAACAGAGTGTCACAAAAAGGTCCGGTGAGATCTGGAGGTGCATTATCAGACTCTGTGGATTGGAAGGAGTGTTTGGGATGTCCTAGTGATGTGTCATCTTGGTTTGTACAAAGTTTGGAGGTCTGGAAGAACCTTTTCCAGTTTGACAGTCGCGACAGACTGTGTTCTTGAAGTTTCGGATGAAGAGGAGAAGAGATTCCAGTGAGTAGAGGAAGTGTGGATGTACCTGGTTAATTAGGCAAGCTTGTGAAGGTTCTTGGATCATGTTGAGGTTATGTTGTTGGTCCGCATTGATGGTAGAGCTTGGAATTGAAGATATTCTTCTGGATGAAGTTCTTGTTCAGACTAGCCAACCGGATGAGTTGTTCATCTTGCGAATGTTCTTGTGGTGGCCAACCGGATGAGTTGTTCATCTTGCGAATGTTCTTGTGGTGGCCAACCGGATGTATTAATCATCTTACGAATGTCCTTATGGTTGATTTCTGACTTAGATGATTGTTCCTAAGTCAATGTCTTGTATAAATAAAGGTTTGTGAGTTCATTTAAAAGTGTGTGGAGCAGCAGATGAGTGTGGTATAGCAAAAGAGCGAAGGGTAGAGCAGAAGTATCTCAGGCTTAAATGGAACTGATCTATACATGGTAAAGATGTCAATCTCTAGTTCAAGTTTGCGATTCTTATCACTTTGTAGACAGTGTGTCTCTTGTAGGCAGTGTGCCTCTTTGTGAGCAGTGAGCCCTAATTGGCATGTGCCATTCATTTTTCTTATTCTTCTAACAGAGAATAATCCTTGGGTTAATCACCCCGTGGTTTTTCCCTTAACTAGGTTTTCCACGTCAAAATCTTGGTGTCCAATGTGTTGAAGTTTATCTACTCTTGTGTTTATGCATTATGCTTTCATGGATAGTTAATTGATATGCTATTAACTAACAAAGAAGAATCAAGTGTTTGAAGTAGAAGCAAGTTTTTGTACAACTGATTCACCCCCCCTCCCCTCTCAGTTGTGTGCCCTAGATCTAATAGGATTTGCATCAAGAGTGTGTTGAGAGTGATTATATTGTTGTTTTGGACTGATATCAGACATATAACTTTCTCCCCTTGACTGAAATCCTCATAGCATCCTTTGCTTCAACCATTTGCATTGAAAAGTATCAAAAAATCAAGCATTTTGGGTTGTTTTTGCTCTTGTATTTTGCACCAATTTTGAAAAGCTTTCAAAAATCTGATTTGACATTAGTTTGAGTATAAAAACATGGCTTATAATCATAACAGAAACAATAGGTTCCCTCCTAGACCTTACATGAAAAGAAAGGCTCCTGAACCTGAAATTGTCTTTACACCTCATGATAGAACAACTTGAGACAAAGAAAGACCTCTTTACATTATAGTAAAAATAATGGGAAACCCCATGAATGGAACTCTTATTGATCCTAATTGCATGACTAATGTTGCCACTAAGGAGTTCCTCTTTTCACATCAATTAATTCAAGGTTATTATGACCTCTCAAGCATGATGACTAAGACGCATAAGGGAACCTTTATCAAGCCTTTGGGTAAGATATCTTTGTTAGTAACATTATCTGGAAAACATGTCAAACAATGGTTTGATGTTGTTCCTGTTTCTAACCTCTTTTGCATTAAATTGGGACATCCTTGGCTAAAAGAAATGAAAGCCATCCCTTCAACAATAAACCATTGTCTGAAATTCCCTTTGGATGGCCGTATAATCACCATCCCTCGAAACAAGTATAAACCTGTGGTTCAGCAAAAACATTACAATTTAAATTACTTTTGGGATAAAACTAAAGTACCTAATCCTCCCACACAAGAAATGACAAAAGATAAACAACCCACATGTGAAGAGAACTTTAGACCAAAAGGACAAGGTCCCTATACTGAGGTTCCTGCCTCGAAATCCTTACAAGGATTGGGAGATCGTTGTCAACAACAAAGTGTTCCACCACAACAAATGAGGTTTGATCCTAGTGCTTCATCTTCTAATTTGCATAAGCCTATGAAAGAGGATAGCCCTATCTTACAAAAGATAAGGGGTAAAACAAAATGAAATAGAAAAGCAAGAGAAAGAAGAAAAAGAAGACAAGAATATGCTATAAACCTTGCCTCTCAACAAGAAAATATTGATCCTAATATTTAATCAAATAAAGAAGATTGTAATGATGAACAACATGATGAGCAAGATATGAGTATGGACATCGTACCTTATGTCCCACTGTCCTCCAACATTAGGGAGTGGGAAGATGATGACGATGATTTGCTTATAGACAACTTCTAGCCTGGCAGGGGCCCTATAGGTAAGTATCTCTAAACCTTTATCTCTCTCGTGATGTGTTATGTGTTGTTTAGGCCTCCTAGGATGACCTAAAATTCTCCTGTAAAGTTTGGGATACTAGGAGACCGCCTCTGTTGTGACCTTCTTCTATTTGTATCATCATTCTTCCAAATTTCCTCTCTCTCTAATTTCATTGTTGTGTGTTGTGTCTTACAAACATAGCATTGTGGTTGGTGACTTGGGGGCACCCTCCTATGTGACTGTCCCTAAGACACTTGTTTTCTCCTCTCTTATTTATTATTTCCCTTCCTCTAGTGTTTCCACCTAGTGGGAAGATGATGACAAAAATTTATACTGATGCGGACCTAGTGTCCCTTTCAAGAGCAATCAAAAATTGGACTTAGTTCCTAATATGATGATGGGGTTGTATATCTTATCTGATGCTTGGCTAGTGGAAGCACTTGTTCTTTCCGCATAGTGAATTTTATGATGTTTCTATCACATTTACAAACCTTAACAATATTGCTGCTCCATGCACCTTTGTTTGCCTTTGAATCTAGCCTTGGTGGTACTTGATTCAGAGAGCTTCATGATATAGCCTCACGGTTAACCTCGAACTCTGAATTCATTGTATAACCTTGGCTCTTTGTTTTGTTAATCATATGCATTGATGTTGTTGTTTATCATGATGTTGTAGACACTAACATGTTTCTTGCAAGGATGTGTTTGTGGGAACATTTGGTGATCGTAAAGTACATGTCACCTCCAGGGGGCATGGGCTTTGTGAATTTGGTGTTCCCTTGTGTGTTTTATTCCTACCTTAACATGCTTGATATTGATAACTGATATCAACCACCTTAAGGTGGGGGCATATATAAGGTAAGTTGTCTGTTATATATGTTAGTAATGTGTTTGTCCTCAGATGCAGAGACTTGTGCCCTAAAGTAGTGCATCATGCATCTTGAGTTTGTTTGCAATCAATCAATCAATCAATCATGTAAGCCCTCTATGGAGGTGGGATATCGAGCATATCCTTTTTCTTAAGTCCTCTACAGAGGTGGGGATGGTGTATTTCTCAGAGCAGATTGTATCATCCTATCATTTTTAAAAGTCCTCTTCGGAGGTGGGGAGCGGTTATGTGACTAATTCAACCCTTAAGTGTGTCTTCAGTGATTATTGTGGCAAATCCCAATTGTCGATGTGTGCCTCTAATGTGCCTGAGATTGTGTTGGACCTAGAAATAGGTACACTCCATCGCTTGTCTATCGTGTTTTCTCTGTGTCTTCAAGTGTGTGTGTTTTTACGTGCTTTTTTTGTGTGATGTGTTTGTTGCCCCATATACAAAGACTAGCACCCTCGGGTAGTGCTTCCTACATTTTTGGGAGGTTTTACATGTCTTGGGTGTGTGTTGCCCCATATATACTAATACCTGTGCATTGTGGTAGGGCATCCTGTATTATGGGAGGTTTGTTTACTTTCCAGTACTTGCATTTGCATTTCATATATATAAGAAAAAGAAAAGAAAAGATATCATTTCTATCTTCCATGAACTAATGTGTCTTCTATGCATTGACTATCTTTGTCGTGTTCTGCGTGACTGTAACTATCTTCTCCGTGTTTTGCATGCGTGGTACTATTTTCTGTGTGATTGGTGTGTCTTCTCTGTGCTTGATGTGTTTACTGTGTTTGTGACCTTACTTTAATGCATGTATTGGCCTTGCATCTATACATACATTAAAGTGGGGGCTAAATGTAACATCAAAAAATGTCCTCTTGGGGGCTTTTCCCTCATAAGGTTTAGCTCCTGGGTCTTTAGAGTGCATTTAGGTCATTTTAGTTCATATTTTAGCATCCCGATGGAATGAAACCTAGGTTTCATGGAAAATGGGACCTAGGAGGACCCCTTGAGCTATACCCTACCAAAAATAGGGGGGAGGACTTGGGTGCCCATGCCCTAGTCCTTCCCTATTTTGGGGTAGCCCTAATTTCTAGGTGTCGGTTTATGACTGTTAGTTGGTTCTTTTGCCAACATGGTAGAGTTTGATTTTTAAAATCTTGGCGGGAATGCTTGTAGGTGCATATATAAGCATGTGTACGCATTCATTTGTAAACTAGATGATTACTAGCAAGCTATTATGTTCTCAAGGTGATTCAAGGCTTTCTATTGTGTTGCAAGAGTAGACTTGTATATTTTATGTGTTGATATTTGTAGATTTGAGTATCAATCTTCTCATGGCATGAAGAGCATCTTCCTCCATGAGAGCTTCACTACAAGGTGACATATCATTGTGTTTTTATCATTGATTCCTTTGGTTTTTGCCTCTATCTCACAAGGGCATGCACTCTTTATCTGACAACAGTGTTCGGAGACTTAATTGTCCTCCGGGGCTTGACTAAGGCAAGCCTCTAAATAACACAAACCCCAAACCAAGTCTTGTGATTGCAGGTTACAGGTGTCGCATCTAGAAAAAGTGGATTTGCAGGAAGGGTTGGCAGGCATCAAGGATTGAGGATCTAAAGAAAAGTTAGAAAAAGGAGCACTTCTAGGACTAGGGCGCCCACAACTGTGTCCTCCATAGACAAATTTTAGGAAACAGAAGTTACAGGGTTGATCAGTGTTGGAAGGAGGTCCAGATTCCTTGAAAAAGTAGGTACCTTAGACTTGGGTGCCCCCACCAGTGTCCCTAACTATTCCACCTTGGAACCCTGAAAATAGATATTTTGTGATTTGTCATTTTACTCCCATTTGTAAGAGCTTTTTCCATCTTTCGTCAATTTGTTTCCGTATTTGCATAATTAGGGTTTAATGGTTAATTGGACATAAGAGAAGGAGAATTAATAATTGAATTCCCTAATCCAAGTTTCCCTTCATTTGCAAGTGACCTACGATATGATAGTGCTTGCCACTCAACCCTAGATCCTTCAATGTTAGGGTGAAAGGAGGATTTTAACATCTAAACAACAAAAGATTAACGAAATCCAATTTTACCCTAAATAGCTACTATAAGGATTCATAGCAAAGCATCGATCAAGATTAATCAACCAAGTCTCTACCTCAGTACCTATACCAGAACCATCAAAAGTAGGGGGATGAGCTCTAAGTAGATCCCTCATGTGACCTACAGCAACACCGTCTCCATCCACCGTATCCCTCACAACAACTACTCTCGACTGATCTAGACTATGGGAATGCTCACGCTCAACTCTAGCACCCTGACCATCATGACGAGAAGGGTGTGACTCTACCTCATGAGATACCTCCTGACGAGGTCCTAATTGGTCCATAATCTATTGTAAAAAGAGCTAACACCTGAGCGCCCTCGAGCCCTTCGACTAGATTCTCAGTACGTGGTTCCTCCTGATGCTCACACGGATTACTCTGATTGCCCTAATCGGCATTACCCCGGGTACTACATTGAAGAATAGTGGCTATACCTGTAATTCTACCTCTGGCTCTACCCCTAGGAGGCATCCTAAAGGAACAAAGAATACATCAAAATAGATCATCACAAGGATGACCTATACACCATACTAAGGCATGCAAGCATAACAACAAGACTATAAAATAATATAACAAGCTCACGTCACACACGAAGCATAGCAAAACATAGAAGGCTCAAGTACGCCAGAGCTCCCAGTGTGTGAACATGGGCTCTGATACCAGATGTAACATCTTGCTATGTAACCCACAAAGGGTAAAAGCCAAAAGAGAAACATAATATTTTTTTTGACATAAGTGGACAACATACACAGATTCGGTTGCTAATTTGATAGATTGACAACATTCACGGCCAAGTATGGCTGAATGCGCAACCTGAAAGAGAGGAGTAATTCACTCTCCAGAGGAAACATTAAAATAACTACATTCATTTTAAACAACAAAGCAAATGTTCCTAATCCCATATCTGATATAAACACGAATCCATAGGCATCATAGTACAAGTGGATCTGATACCCACACCGAAATCTATAAACCAAATAGAAAACATTTCATTTCTTCTCATTAAATTCAATGCTTACAGGTTCTCTCTTAAGAGAGTACAATTACATAAAAGAATATATAGTGCAATGGCATAGCCATGAGTATGATATATAATAACTGAATAAGTACAATAATGATAAAGTAACGGAGAGAGAACATTTCCAATCTGGTGCTCCAAAACCCATTTGTTGGTCCCCAATGGCAGTGGCAATGCCTCCCAACCATGTGGACTCATAAGAGACCACCCCACCATGCTCAGAGATAGTCACAATGCCCAAATAGAAGTAACAAGGTAGGGGTATACAAGATGGCCAACACTCACGTCAATCACGGAGCAGACATGGAGAACAATGCATATAGCCAAAGTCATAACATAGGTGTACTCATCCAAGTCACAGGTCAAGTACTACTCATGACCGCTAAGGTACTTGATACTAGAGTGTGATTAGATGGAGTTTCATCATGCGTGCTTGAAGGGATGGCACCACATGGAACCAAGTACTCCTCTCATGCAAAAGAGGAGACTCAATCGAGCCCAAATCCACGTGTCATAGATGGATTACTCAACACCCCGCATATGGATAGGCCTTCTTGTTGTATCCTTAGCCTTTATAAGCACTCAAGGCCATGCACGAGGTCTAGTTATCTTATTAATGTTTTTACCCCAATGTTTTCATTTAGTTATCACTTATTAATGTAAATCTGCTACTAGTTCCCATGGCAGCCACTTGCGGGCCTGGGGCCCATAGAGAGCCACTCCAAAAGACAACTCTAATGCCTAGACCAATCTCCTCTCGTTTGACAAAACGAGGTAATCTAAAATAGACTGAAACACTGAAATATGAATTTGAAATTGTAAATATGATAAATGTGATCTACAGTACAGAAGTTTTCGATGACAATGTAACTTATTGAAAAACAACCCTATGCCAGTTAGATCAATTTTGTAATAACTCCTGTGACCCCAATTTGATCACTCTTCACAAAGGAATGCATGGATGAAATAAAAATACGACAAATGGCATTGCAAGCCTTCTTACAGCCTAATTTTGCATATTGTCTACCATATTTAACATAGCAAAAATAAAATGTTCAAAAGACATGCGAAATGGAATTCTTAATCTTTCCTCCTACAGTATTCCCTTAGATCCCTGTGTTGCATATTTTCCTAATTAGAGTTTATGTGACCAAATTTCAATGCACAACCCAGATTGATGTTACTAAGGTATTTTAGTGCCATTTCATTCTTTAACTCAAAGAGAACATTTTCCACAAAGCTAGATATTTAGCAAAAAAGACCATAGTGGCCAAAACAAAACCACTCAGTTTTCTTAAGAACAGTTGAACTGAAAAATATCTCTGCAGAGAGAAGATCGACAAATAGCAAAAGGTTTCCATGGAACTAGATCTCTTCATTTTCTATCATGCGTCACATTTTTGTGTTTTCTATATGGTTTCTCTCATTATATTATCCATAATAATTGAATCCCATGTTTTATTTCAGTAAAATTATAACTCAAAAACCACATGACCTTTCTTTAGAAACCCATTTGTCAAAGGTAACAAATCGTTCTACCTGAAAGAATTAAATTCTAGGAAGAGGCAATGAAAATCCCTTGCATCAAAATAAATTTGGCATATTGTTCAAACGCAGTAGATGGGTTTTAGTTTTTTCTATGCTTAATGAAATTTCATCAAACATATTTTTGATTTGTTTGCAAGATAGTGATGGGGGTTTCATTTTTTTCTATTCTAAAAGAAATAGAAACAAACATATAAAGTTTTTGTGTTGGAAAACAGAGACAGAGGTAAATACCTCCTTTCCTTTCGCACTCCCCTTCAGCTCGCCTTAGCTCTTACAATTTGATATGCTCGATCTGGCCTGTAGTGCCGCTTCAACACTCCAAGATGAGCACCTATTATAGTAAGGAACCTGGTTATTGGTGAATAAGATAATGGTGCCTTCAACACCTTAATCACCTCATTTTATATGATGGTGATGTTATTTCCATGACTCTTCCCCACTATATGTTATTTCCTTCAACTTGTATATCCTTTGTAGCCTTGTGATATTCCTTGCAACGCAGATCAAACCAATGACACAGTACCATCTATGTGCAGACCGGTTGCCACTAACTTGACGGTTTCGTCCCCTATCTTTCTTTCCCCAAAACCCATTGACTCCTTATGCCTCTCCTACATACGCTTCCCAGAGGAGATCTGATATCGCTAGTTATTTCTTTTTGCATTTAATGGTTACCATCCTCCCCAAAACATGTTGCCTCTTCCCAAAGACCACGTCCTCTTTTCATCTACCCCAAGAGATATTTCACACCAGTAATAACTCTCTGCCACCTCACCATGCCATGACCCCCCCAAAGCAATATATGGTAAAAAAACAAGTTGTTATAGTAAGGTTTAGAATTTTACTTAGGATTAGGGTTTCAATTAGGGTTTAGTTTAAGGTTAGGATTAGGAGTATAATTATGCTAAGGTTATAGCTTAAAGAATTAGGGTTATAATTAGAATTAGGATAATGGGTTTGGTTATAATTATGGTTTCAATTAGTGCAAATATATAACCAAAAAAATTATTACGATTACAATAAAGGTTAGGGTTAAAATAAGGCTTAGAATTAGAATTAGGGTGGATATATAATTAAAGGGTTGGCCTTACAATCAGAGTTATGGATAGAATTAGGGTTATGACATTCTTCTTTAAGGTTAATGTTACAATTAGGGTTAGGGTTACTATTATTATTTTTTTATCCATAAGCATTGGAGGTCACAAGGGGGACCTCCTCCCCATCAACATATCCACTTAACCAACTTAATCAACTTAGAAGCCACATAGAATCTACATGTTACTTGGGGGATTTGAACTTGGATCTCCATCGTAAGAACCATATGGCAATTGCCATTCAAGCACAACCCCGTTCACATTAGGGTTACTATTATTAGTGTTAGGGTTAGAATAAGGATTAGGTTAGGGTTATAATTGTAATTAATATTAAGGTGAGTGTTAGGGTCATATTTAGGGTTAGGTTTATAATCAGGGTTAGGTTTAGAGTTAGGCATATGATTAAAATTAGTGTCAGGATTAGAAGTAGTGTTATGGTTAGATGTAGGGTTACATATAGAGCTACAATTAGGGTTAAATTTAGGGATACAATTATGGTCACGATTAAAATTAGGTTTACAAATATAATTAGGGTAAGGGTTAAAATTTTACTTATAGTTAGGGTTATTTAAAAAAATAGGTTAGGGTTTCAATTAGGGTTTAGTTTAAGGTTAGGGTTAGGAGTATAATTATAGTTCAGGTTTGGGTTATAGTTAGGATTAGGCTTATAGTTAGAATTAGGATAATGGGTTTCATTATAATTATGGTTTCCTTAAAATAAGGGTTAGGGTTAAAATAAGGCTTTGAATTAGAGTTATAATGGATATATAATCAAAGGGTTGGCCCGACAATCAGAATTATGGATAGAATTAGGGTTATGACATCCTTATTTAGTATTAATGTTACAATTAGGGCTAAGGTTACTATTATTAGAGTTAGGGTTAGAATAGGGATTAGGTTAGGGTTACAATTATAATTAGGATTAGGGTTAAAATAAGGATTAGGTAAGGGTTAAGGTTAAGGTTAAAATTAGGGTTAGGTTTATTCTAAAATTGAATCTAACTTTTTAAAATAGGTGCCCTAATTCTAACTTAAACACTAACCCTAACCATAATTTTAACCCCTAACTCTAATCCTAAATATAATATAATTAGAATTAGAATTATTATATAATATAATACTAAATTATAATATTATTATTATTATATATTATATGATATTATATATTATATATAATTATTATATTCTATAATTATAAGAATTCTTATAATTATATAATTTTATAATTTAGTTAGAATTAGACTTGCCCCTACTAGCATACCTATTATTTAATCACTAATCTTAACTTTAGTATATCTCTCAATATTTTTTAAATATAGGTATACTAGTTCTTAACACACTCACACCATTTCACCTCGTGTTGCCACTTGGATATCTCTAGCGTACTTTAGATATATTTTTTAAATATATGTATACTAGAGTTCTAAACACACTCATGCCAGTTCACCCATGTTGCCACTGTGGGTTAAGTGTAAATATTTAGAAGTCGTAAATATTAACGTATGTAAGTATATCATATTTAATCAATAAAATGAATAATATACTAAAACTACCAAAAACTACCGTAGATAAGTGTTGATCCATCTCTTGGCATCTTTTAGATAGATGTATTTAAGATATCTATGCTAGTTTAATTAACCTAAATTTATTTAATACAAAAAATTAAAAGCCTTATAGGTGTAAAAACTAGCTACCCAACTGATGTGATGATTATAACCTAGGATTCACCACCCACAGTCCTATGTTTTCAAAGTTGCTCCATAGGAATGTGGCTCATAGAAGTTAAATGTTTCCTATGCTTATAATTTTTTAGACCAATAAAAGTTTGTTCTACAAGTCAATCTCTTGGCATCTTTTAAATAAATGTATTTAAGATATTTATGCTAGTTTATTTAGCCTAAACTTATTTAATAGAAAATAATAAAACCCTTACAAGTGTAAAAACTAGCTAGCCAGCTAATGTACATTATTATAACCTTGGATTCATCACCCACACTTTGTTTTCAAAGGTTGCCCTATAGGAATTATATTTAATATATCTATGCTAGTTTAATGAACCTAGATTTAATAAATACAAAAATTTAAAACCCTTACAGGTGTAAAAACAAGCTAGCTAACTGATGCGATGATTTTCAAAGTTTGCACCATAGGAATGTGGCACTTAGAAGTTAAATGTTCCCAATGCTTATAATTTATTGGACCAATAACATTTTGTTCTACAAGTCAATCTCTCACTATCTTTTAGATAAATGTAGTTAAGATATCTATGCTAGTTTAACTAACTGAAATTTATTTAATACAAAATATTAAAACCCTTATATAGGTGTAAAAACTAGCTAGCCAACTAATGTGATGACTATAAACTCGTTTTCAAAGATTGCCCATAAGAATGTGGCTTGTAGAAGTTAAATGTTCCCAATACTTATAATTTATTGAGCCAATATCATTTCATTCTACAAGTCTCTTCTCAGCATCATCACCCACACTACGTTTTCAAAGATTATCCAATAAGAACGTGGCTAGTAGAAGTTAAATGTTCCCAATACTTATAACTTATTGGGCCAATAACATTTAGTTCTACAAGTTTTTTCTCAGCATCAACTCTCCTATAAAACTGTGTCAATCATATAATGTCATATGTTGTTTCTACTTTTTCCTATAAGGATGGTGACTTTTTGGATCTAGTAGATTAGAATTGTGAAAAAGCCTACTTATTAGGAGGAATAAAATTGTTTCCCATAAAGACTCGGTGCATTAGATTTAATGTTTATGTGTGGGACTAATTTTTATAATAAATAATTGGTGTGTTGAACTCTAAAATAGGTAGAGTTGGTGTATTGGAATTAATGTTTACTTGTGGGACCTGGTTAATAAAATTTTATCACAAGAATAGTTACTTGAAGAGTTATATAAACGCTATTGTTCTATATGCCCTTCATGCTAACAATCTCCTCTCCAATCAATAGCTTCTTTCAATACAGTGAAAAGGCGTCCAAAGAATTGTAAAGGTCTCCAATGGCAGAGATATCAGATCTGGCTAACCCAAACAAATCGATGGGTTCAGTTAGTAGCAGGTGAAAAGATTCTTCGTAACTCTTATTGGTTGATTCATGTCATTTCTGTGTACCTCTTTTTGTTCTGATTCTCTATTATTCTTTGCAAAATTAAGATATTATTATAATAGTCTATTCAAAACAATGCTTAGTTAATTCATTCTTAATTGGTGATTTTTTCTTTTTACAGCCAAGCTAATCAGGTTAACAATAATAAGACAGGTATATGACTGTCCTCTTTTCTATATTTTTATGTCTATTATATCATTTGATCTGGCCACCATATTTTTAATAGACATTCTCTGCTTTGTTTTCTAAATGTAATAAAAGTGTGAGATCTGCCATTCTCTAAATAGCTATTGTTTTGTATTACATAAGACTATTTTTTCTTAATCCTGCATATTATGTTATTATTGAGAGACACAGCTATCAAATTTAAAAAATGATTGGATATAAGTGATATTTGTGCAGTTGAAAATGGAGGAGTGGAGAATGTCAATAGGCCTCCTCATTATCAGATAAGGAAGATACCAGATGTGCCAAGATCTGTTAGGGATCATCTGAGAATTGCAAGACAGAAGATAAAATGTGGTGACAATGTTGAAATTAAGGTTTATATTTTGTAATAAAATCACTTTGGTGACTTTCTATTAATAATTAAATATTTAATTAGTTTTATGTTAGTTATTGAGTCCAATTAGTTTTCTATAAAGATGTTCTGAAAGTTATATAAAAATGCAATCTTTTATGAGCATTTGCATAATACTTTGTAATCATCAAAAATATTTTTAATATTATCATTTTTTAGTGTCAATGGTACTCCTATGATTTAGATCTATAAGCTGCTTCTTTTCTATTTTTTAACAGACAATAACCTTAGCCAATAACAACGCTGGTAATTTTTTTCCTCCCCTTTTTTAACAGTAATCTGTGTTGACATCAAAACCAGAAGCAGCAAAGGAGATAGCTCAAAAAGAAAAACATGGTAAAATAGGGAAACAACAAGAATAAAAGATGAACATCTGCCTGGAATGTCTGGCGATAAAGGTTTATTTAAAAACACAATTTTATTCACAAATTCTGGAAAGAGGAATTGCAAATACTCAGCAACCTTCTGTTTATAAAATGCGGAGCTACTGAGAACTACTCTGGTGCTATGTTATAATTAAAGACCTAATTTTGTATGCTGGACAAGGATTTGATACTGGAAATCTTTTCATAGAAGAGATTAAATTTGATACACTCACCTATACTCCTTATTGTTTGGATGGTTAGCTTTTTCCTTTCCTTGACAGAAATTTATCACTCCCATCTCAATATTAATCACAAATACTCCCACAAATAGGAAGATAGAGATTTGATTTGGTTATGAACATAAAGAAGTTAGTATATACAGTAAGGAACAATATAGATCCCGGCACCAAATGTAAACTGCATAATTTTCCAGCTAGTCAGTCCTTAAATTACCTATGAAGCTCTTAACATGGTTATCTTTTTCCTTGACAGAGCACAGTCAAGTTAATTCATATCTAGAAGTCGGTACATATCAAAAACATATCCATCGACCCCGTTGTTCTACTGAATTGGGTGACTGCGCAATGAATTATTTTTATTTTTTATTTTTTACCAGAGAAAGGTGACGATGCACCTATAAAAATTCTATTGATTAATAAAGCAAATACAGAAGTCTAAAGGCGTCAAGCCTAGGTGAAACCAGAAAGATTATACATAGCATAAACCATAACATAGGCAGAAATAAAACGAGATTTCACAAAAAAATAGGGTTGGGTGAAACCAGAAAGATTATACATAGCATAAACCATAACATAGGCAGAAATAAAACGAGATTTCACAAAAAAATAGGTTCTAGACCAACCCGATATAGCAAGAAAAGAAACAGGACAGAAGAAACCATGCCGCCAACACTGCAGAACCCGAGCGAGATAAACCTGCACCACACACATCACCAACACCAGAGAGACACCGCCGGACCAGCCACTGAACCCCTGACCAAACCAAAGACCAGAAACACAGACAAAAGCTGCACAAACCACCCCCAAAACAAAACCTGTTCACAGGCCCTCGGAAAACAAAAGACCGCAGACGAAGCTTAGGCCGCTGGCGGAGCCTCCGGTAAATCCCTAGACTCCATATCCACTGTGGCCACTGACTGACCCCATCACCCAAATCCGCCAAGGCATAGTAAGGCATCCCCGGGGCTATGTCAGATGCATGGACTCTAAGAAAACGAATCACCGTGAACACGTCTCTATTTCCCTCACATTTTTTCTTAGAAAAAAGAAAACAGTATGCTCGAAGGGCATCCTCTAAATCCTCACTGCAAAGGGATTTAATACTGGACTGCAGAGCTCTGTAGATTACCTGCTGAGGAGGAAAGTTCCGTAGAGTTGTCAGGTTAAAAAGCCCGCCAATAAGGGCGTCACCTTGCTCCATGTTGTAGTTGGACACTGCCGCCTCCCAACGCTCCACTGTGTATATATTCTTAAAGAATAAACCTGCCGCCAGAGAATGCACATAATCTCCATCCACAACCAGATCCATTATGTTAGAAAGAAGTTGTGATACAATATCTGAAAAGTTTAACATGCGGCCTTCAAATCCTCTGATCCAGGCGTGTCCCATGATATTCCAAACTGCGAATTGGATAAGAGTGCAGTCAGAGTCGATGAGAGTCATGAGATCAATGGCCTTCACACGCCCCCGTATCTCCGGTTCTCAGTCAAGGGCAGGGAAAAACAACATCTGGTTCAAACATGTATCTGCCATCATCAACTGGAGCCAAAAACTAGCAACTGAAAGATGGTAACAACACTGAAAGAAAGTAGAGCGTCGGAGCAAGGAAACCACGCAGAAGAAAGCCCTTAAAAGCACAAACATGAAGGGATCCTGAAAGAAGGCGAAGAGGAAAAGAGAACTGGCGGAGAAATAAAAGCGCTTGCGTCATCCGCACAGCTGAAGAGAAAGGTACTCTGCGAGCCCACTTGAGAACGAATATAAGTGACAACGTGTCCACTGCCTGCAAGAGGAGTCAGATGAAATAAGCCGTTACGCCGTGAAAGGAGATACAAGTAGTCCTAGCACGGCAGTAACTATAAATGCACACAAGGCGAGAGCAAATACGCTATCTTCCCCTTGCAGGCGGGACATCTGACTAACCTACTTTCGTCTAAATACATTCATCCCAATAAACTTAGAAAAGCGCTCCTGAAGAATGTCAGAGATCCTTGAAGGAGTATAAATGAGGAAATGAATGCGACAGCTTCCTGTCCCAAATCGAGCCCAGTGAGAGAACATCCGATCATACATCAGACGTGTCAACATCTTGGTACCAGTCAAGGAATAAAGTTACTCATCTGCCATATCAGTAGACAGGAGGGAGGTCAGTTGACATGGCAATTGGAGATCGCCACCATTGAAGGAAACAGTATCTTTATCACTATCTATTGCTACATTGGCGAGGAGGTCCGCCACCCTGTTACCTTCCCGTAGTGTGTGGGATATGAAAAAATTGTCCAATCTGTTCACAAGAACTTTGGCCTAAGAGAGGATATAGGTCAATTTCCAGTTATCTAAACCTTTCCCCTTAATTGCATTAATTACTATCAAGGAATCACCCTCAATCCACACGTTCCTCAGTCCTTTTTCGAGCGCCAAGTTAAATGCATGCACCAGAGCCCAAGCTTCTGCCTCATTGTTGGTGCCTGGGGGTAATTTGGACGACTTGGCTGCAATCAACTCTCCATGAATGTCCCTAATGACACATCCCATTCCAGATAGTCCAGGGTTCCCTCGACATGCCCCGTCAATGTTGAGCTTACAAAAAGGAGAAGAAGGAGGAGCCCATTTAACTTTATCTCTAGTTGTGGAGATCTTAAGAGTTCCTACATTGATACCAATCCCCAAAGATCTGACTGAGGGCTAGAGGGATATAACTTCCTCGTCCCATTTAGTCCAAACCAGCTTAGAAGAATTAAGAGATCTAAGAAAAGCCACTGTCTGATCCACTATGGCAGCATCAAGTTTAGTACAGACCTGAAACACTGATCGAGCTTCCTTCTTGAAGATACGCAGGTTCCTTTCCCACCAGAGGTTCCAAATAATCATAGAAGGACCCAGCTCCCAAAGGCATGCTAATGTTGAGGAAGCAAATGGATGAGGCCAGTTTTTAAACATAAGATATAATGATTTGGAGAAAGGGCTTGACCATTTTAACTTCTGGAAAAACTAGGTCCAGCATACTCTACTAAAGGGGCAGTGAAGCAAGATGTGATCTACATATTCTTCCTCCAATCCACAGAGCACACAAATGAAATTTGAGCCCATACCTAATCTTCTGAGATGGTCACCTATAAGGATTTTATTGTGAAGGGCACACCAAGCGAAGGCTCTTGCCCTAGGAAGAGTTGACGTGCCCCAGCACAGCTTCGAGGGCCAGTTTAACAGCGCTTTCTGCACACCTAGTTTATATCCATCTTTAACTGAATAGCGTCCTGAGCTAGCCACTGTCCAGACCACTTCATCCTCTTTGTTAGAGACAAACACTGCCCTCCTACCAAGAAGACGGCTGAGAAGTACTTTTTGACAGAAAGGAAATCTGCATTCTAGGAATGCTTTCCATGTAACTGAAACTGAAATCCCCTCACTAACCACCTGCCAATAATCTTTAACTTTATGCCCCCAATGTGATTGAAGAAAGGTACATGCCTCAGAGAGCTCAGAATACGTAGAGAGTGGTGCTTCCCTGCCCCAAGAGTCAAACCAGAAGTCTGCCTTTTCACCATTATGTATGATCCAAGTGAGGTTGGGCTAAAGGAGGTCCCTACTTCTTATTAAGAAATTCCATATCGCAGAACCCTTGGGAGGATTTTGCACTGTGAAGATTCTCTCATTATCCAACGAATCAAGATACTTAGCTTTCATTAGCATTGAAATGAATTATTTGACAGTTATCATATCAAGCCTTGTTATCAATAATCAGCGAACTTGAAGCCTTCTATTCCATCAACTCTTTTATGTATGTAGGGCCGGTAAAAGAGGAGAAGCTAATTTTATATAATGCGCTGAATAGATTTTCGTACATCAAAACCATTGTTAGCAACAATTGAACCTAAAAGAGAAGATATATACTATATATATTTGTAAATGAAATGAACGCGTGCAATTAAATAAATAAATGTCTACTTGATGCAACAAGGACTCCCTGATGAGGAATGGGTACAAGAAATTTTCTTATGTGAAGGTCTATCTGATGAGGACCTAGCCAGAATGAATAGGATGCTGAGCATCAGAGAATCAACAGAGTTTTTACGGGACTCTGTATATGAACCCCAGGGGTCCGTCTCTCAACCACTCAGACCTCGGTGTCTATGTCTTGAAAGCCAAGATTGTACAGATGTCAGACCGCAAGGGAATCAAACTCATGAGATTTCCATTGGCTCAGAAATTTGTGAAGGCGTCCTCGTTGACAATATCGAGGAAGTTAACTCAGAGCATATGGATGCAAGCTTTGAAGGATTCAAGATCCCAACATAGGGGATAGAAATAGCAACATCCCAAGAAAACATAGAATGGCCACGAGAAGTATCGAACATAACACGAGATCCTCAGATGGAAATTCTTAGGAAACTTCACAGAACGGATATGGAAGATATGGATGATTCCTTAGATGGGTTCATCTCTTCAGGTGAGGATCTAGAGACAGTTCGAGGTCAAATGGAGTTGTCATGTGAGGTCTTGGAGGCGAACCAAGAAAAGGAAGTGGAGGCTGAAAGGACCCCCCAACAAGTCAAACTTCTAAATCCCCAGATTCTGGAAAAGAGTGCTGTTGAGCAAGACATCTCACAGAATGAGCGGGAGAATTGAACTTGGGTTTGGACACCTACGGAGCCTACCTCTGGACTCCTGCCAACCAGTTTTCTTCAAAATGCGCCAGTCCAGCAGGATAACTTAGAGGATAAGGAGGACTCAAGTGAGGTAAAAATTCAAACTCTTCTTGAAGAAGTTATCTGTAAATCAACAAACACTTTATTAGATGAGATAGCAGATGAAGTTTTGAAAGAGAATGACTTTGAGGCTACTAGTAGAGACTTGGGAATCCTTCAGACTCTTTTGGAGTCCAAAAGTAGCCCCAACTCTTCCTCTCATCCTAGAAGAAGCTCGAGACAGAAGAAGTCTAAGACTCAAAAGGAGATAGATGCTAGAATTCAAACCATTATTGATAAAGCACTGATATAGAGGAGAGCCAATGGCTCTCCTCGGAAGCCATGAAGATCCTTACATGGAATGTTAGGGGCATTAATGCCCCTAACAAATTTCGTCTCATCAAATCTCATATTCATGGGGCTGGTGTAGATATAGTTTTTCTTCAAGAAACTAAATTGGCTGTGGATCAAGGGTCTTTTGTTTTCAGGAATTGGTCTAACTGGGAATCAGATTATCATCCAGCTGAGGGAGCCTCTCGAGGGCTGGCAATTTTATGGAAAAACTATCTCCCCAAGATGGAGGTAGTGGCAATTTTATGAAAAAACTATCTCCCCAAGATGGAGGTAGTAGAAAATCGTGAAAACTAGATACTAGGTAAATTCTCCTAAGCACATAAGGGCAAAGACCTGTGGGTTATGTTTGTTTATGGCCCCTCGAATGTAGCACATAAGTAGGCATTGTGGAGACATCTTTCATCCCTATTGCATTTCATCAACATGGAGTATGTGATCTTGGGGGGAGATTTTAATGCAGTGTTGGAAACTTTAGAAAAAGTGGGGGGTATAGCTAGCCAAACGAGCTCTCAGCTGGACTTCAAAGCATTTGTTTCATCCAATAACCTTCTAGATTCTATGCCTTCAAATGGTCTCTATACATAGTCTAATATGAGGAAAGATGAGGAGAGGATAGCGGAGCAACTGGATAGATTTCTCCTCTCACCGATCTGTCTATAAGGTAATATTTCAGTGTTGTCTTCTATTCTCCCCTTTTCTGGCTCAGACCACTATCATGTCCTCCTAAATATGGGAGATGCTCATAAATTCAATAAATCTTATTTTAAATTCTAAGATATGTGGTTCAAAGACCCAGACTTCATCGATAAGACTAGGAAGTGGTGGCAGTCAGCTCCTTATGTGCAAGGATCTAGAATGTTTCAATTGGCATCTAAGCTAACCTTCCTCAAAGGAAAGATTCTAGACTGGAACATGAACCATTTCAAGAATATCTTTATTGAAAAGACCAGGGTATTAAACCTATTGGAAGAAATTGAATGGGACATAATCAATCATGGCATAGATGCCTTTAAATCCAACCAAAAGAAGGCCCTAAGAGTAGAACTTGATGAATTATTTCTTAGAGAGGAAATTTTTTGGCAACAAAAATTGAGAGAAACCTGACTTAAGGAAGGTGATCACAATACAAAATTTTTTCATTTATCCTCTAAGATTCGAAGATGCCATAATTCACTAAATATTCTGAGAAAAGATGATGGATCCTCCATACAGAGTCAAGAAGAAATTCAAAAGGAAGCTTCATTCTTCTTCAAGTCCTTATTTTCGTTGGATGCTCAACATTCTTATTGCCCATCAGCTCTTGATTCTCTTCAGCCATTGGTTTTGAAAGAACAAAATGAAAGTCTTATGAAGGAGTTTACCATGGAGGAGTTCAAGGTAGTTGTCTTCTCTATGAAAGGTGACAAAGCTCTGTGGCCAGATGGATGGAATGGAAATTTTTTTCAAAAATGTTGGGATATCATGGGCAAGGATGTTTTCTTAGTAGTGGAGGAATCCAGAAAATTCAAGAATGTCCTGAAGGAATTTAAAAGAACAAATCTTTTGTTGATTCCAAAAGGTATTTCTCCATCTTCCCTCAAAGACTTCAGGCCTATAGCTCTGTGCAATTTTGTATGCAAAATTATTTCCAAAGCCATTGCTTTACGACTAGCGCCCATACTTCCGTCCATCATCTCTGAAGAACAGGGAGGTTTTATGCCAGAAAATGAAACTACGGAAGGTGCTATCGTTGTTCATGAAATTCTGCATTCAATCAAAACTATCAGGATCGCCAGCATGATTATTAAACTTGACATGGCCAAGGCTTATGATCGAGTAAACTAGAATTTCCTTCTAGAAATTCTCTCCAAGATGGGTTTCTCCAAGAATTGGATCAAGTGGGTTTCGGCTTGCTTCAAGGGTGTGACTTTTTCGGTTCTTGTTAATGGTGTTGAAACCACACCTTTTGAATCTTCTAGAGGCCTGCAACAAGGTGACCCCATCTCTCCCTATCTATTCATAATCATGATGGAAGCATTAACTTGTGCCATCAAACATGCAGGTCTCAGTCGTGATTGGTTAGGGATAAGGTGCCCCCACTTTTCAAACCCTTTCTCTCATGCCTTGTTCACTGATGACACTATTCTTTTTGGACAGGCTAACAACAGAGAAGCACTTACCATTAAGAAGGTTTTAGAGACTTATTGTCTTGCCTCAGGGAAAAAAGTGAATGAAGGCAAATCCAAGCTTTAATGTTTTCTATCAACAAGCCTTCAAAACAAGAGATCTCAAGAATCTAAAACTTCCAAATGGAGTCCTTACAAGGAAAATACTTGGGCATTCCTCTTTTCAATAGTCGTCATAAGCTTGCTCTGTGGAGAGATGTGGTGGATAGCTTGGAAAGAAATATTGGTATGTGGAAGGGTAAGATTTTGTCTCTTATAGGGAGACTCACTCTAGTAAAATTGATTCTCTCAGCTATCCCAGTTTACATATTATCCTCTCTCTATATACCAAAAGGAATTGCTTCTCAATTGGGGAAAATTTGTAGGAGATTCCTCTGGCAAGGATTGACAAAAGAAAGAAAAATCCATCTTATTTCAAGGGATAGAGTTTGCAAACCCTTTTCTTCAGGAGGTGCAGGAGTTCTTAATCAAGATCTGTAGAACTAGGCCCTTGGGGCAAAATTAGCTTGGAAAATGTATAAAAAACCACACTTAAAATGGGTGATGTTCCTACAATAGAAGTTTCTAGACAATGATCTACCGGAGAGAATCTTCACTGCTGCGAACCCCCCGAAAGGGCAATTTTTAGTGGCACCAAGGCTAGTTTCTGGCATGACTCTTAGAATGGTTGGCCCATCCTTGCAAAGAGATCTGATTTGAAAGAAGCAGAATTGGTCCTTAAAAAAAATGGGGCAAGAAAGTTTCAGATTATTTCATAATTGACAGTAGTTATTACCTGCCTCGATTTGTGTGGAAAGACTTCTCGGACTTCAATTTTCCTGAAAATCAAAAACGCATCTTAAAGTCCATTCTGATGAATAGAATCTTGCATCCATTGTGAAAAGAGGATGAGTTGATTTGGATGGGTGATGGCTCAGGCTCTTATAAAGTTAAGAAAGGGTATAAATGGCTAATGTCCAAAGAAGCATTGGATTGGCCTGTAAAGCTATGTTTGTCAAATGCTTTACTTCCCAAAGTAGGAACATTTTCTTGGCTTGCTTTGAACAAAAAAATCCTTACAGGTGACCTGATCCAAAAGTTGCCTATTGGTAAAAGTTTTAAGTGTGTTCTATGTGGTGAAGTGGAAGAGACAATCGACCACCTTCTCATTCATTGTAACTTCCAAGTTATGCAGCTTGGAGTTGGTTGTGTAACAAACTGGAATGGCACTCAACACTCCCACATTCTCTTCTCCCACTTTTTAAAGGTTGGCCCCATCTCTTCCAATACTCCACACTCCATAATATTTGATTGATTTCTCCCTCCATCTTGATTTGGCATCTCTGGAAAGAACAAAATTTCAAAATCTTCAGGAGCCAATCAAAAACTCTGCAGCTCTTTCTGGAGGAAGTGGAGACAACTATAGTGGAAGTTTTAAATGTTAAACTTCGTAGGAATAGGCCCAAAGATCAGATGTGGACCTCATGGGATAACAAAATGTTCCTGTTAGAATTAGACCGAACAACTGAGAGGGGGGGTGAATCAGTTGTCCCAAAAATTAACTTTTTCTACCTTTTAATTTTCTTTTACAATTTGCAAATTGATTAATGATGTAAACATTAAGGCATGAAACAACATCACATAAGCAGAAACATAATCAACACATTTGACACCAAGATTTTTGACATGGAAACCCGGTTAAGGGAAAAACCACGGTGGGTGTTAGCCCACAAGATTCATACCCTATTAAAAGTACTTAAAAGGAATGGGAAGGCACTTACGTTTGGAGTCACTACTCAAAAAAGAGGCTCATTGCCTACAAGAAATTTAAGTTTAACACAGAAAGAATTAACTAAGAAATAGCATCTACTTCATGCCTGGTTCAGTTTCATTGAGTGCTCATAAAACTTCTATTCTGCTTCCAAACTCTTCTTCACTAACTTTTCACTCTATTATGCTTTTTCTCTTCTACTCCTCTTCTTTTCTCTGCTCCTAATCCTTTCTTTGGATTTATTATTTTTGCTCAAGGATGATTTTCAAAGACTCAACTACACTCCTTTATATGCTTCATCAACCTTGGAATAAACATCAAGGTCAACACACCAAACATCTTACTTAATGTAAATCACTAAACTATTGGCCAAACATTGCTAAGACTTGAATCTTCTTTCAACAACACACCACACTCTAGAGAATTGCTTATGGAACATTCGGAATATGCTTAAATCATTTGGTCAGCCAAGACTAGGAAGAACAGCAACACCAAGAAGGAAATCTTCACCAACAAGCTCAAACTTCAATGCAAACCTCCAACACAGCAATCACACGATCCAGAGACCTCCACAAGCATAATGAATTCAACAAAAACATCTGCACTCCTCCAAATCATTAGAATCACTTGCATCTTCATCCAAAACCTCAAGAATACTATCTGCCATGACTATCATCTTAGAAAGATTACTTGCGGACCTCCAAACCACGAACCACTTCAATGGATGATACACACTAACTTCCCAAACATGTTTCTAGATCTGTAGATCATTATTTGACATATCCAGAAGGATCTGGACCACTTCTCTGTTTCTCTATCTCTTCTGAATACTGCAAAACTGGTTCTACTCAGATGGCCATAATTTCTTCAAATCTTCATGCAGACCTCTCAAATCCTGACTGGAGCAACTTCACACAATCCTCTATACTGTCGTATGATCTGTATCCATTGATCTTTATTAATTTTCTCAATATCCTCAACATTCCAGTCTTCTAGTCAGGCAACAAGATAGGATACAGTTGACACCAATGGAAAAAAGAATATGTTGACATCAATGACAACACTGATTAGACACATATTTGCAACAATCTCCCCCTTTGTCATTAATGGCAACATATGATGTGAAAAATTGATTCTACCATCAAGACAAGAGCTTCTCCCCCTTTCTCTTATCACTTTTGCAACCACTATCTTCGCTGCTCCCCCTTTCACCAGCAACCAGCTTTTCACATGACTTCTCTCCCCCTTTGACATCAATGGCAAAGGACACATATTTGCAGTCTTTTCTCTTTAGTTTTGTTTCAGATCAAGCTCAAAAATTGCATGTAGACTACTCCCCCTAAGTAGTGCTTCCTTAACATCAATCCGGATCACAAGATATGACTGTAAATTCCACCAGACTGATGCACTCAAGTGCATCTTAATTCTGATCATGAGGGGTAATAAGCCCTAACTTCTCTAAGATACTCAAAGTATCCTTGGGAAGAGGCTTGGTGAAAATATCTGCAATCTAATTCTTTGAGGACAAAAACTCCAACTTGACTTCATTCTCATTTACCTTCTCTCTCAAGAAATGAAACTTGATGGATAAATGCTTTGTTTTTGAATGCAACACTAGATTCTTTGAGATACTTATTGCACTTGAATTATCACAGAAGATTGTGATAGGCTCCTCAAACGCAATTCTGATGTCCTTCAACATTTGCTTCATCCACAGGACTTGAGTACAATTGTTTTCTATAGCTATATTCTTAGCCTCTGCTATAGATAGGAAAATTGCCTTCTGCTTTTTACTTAGTCAAGAAACCAACCTACTTCCCAAGAAGAATGTACCACCACTAGTCCTTTTTCTATCATCCACATCTCCTGCCCAATCAGCATCTGTCTATGCATGAAGAGTGAAGTCATTATCTTTTGGATACCATAATCCATAATCAATTGTCCCTTGGAGATATCTAAAAATTCTTTTGACTACTACAACATGGGATTCTTTAGGATCAGCTTGGAATCTAGTGACAAGCCCAACTGCATTCATGATATCAGGTCTGGTCTGAGTTAGATAGAGTATTCCTCCAATCATTGATCTATACCTTTTCTAATTTGCCTTAGGGGAGTCATCATATTTACTCAACTTACATCATATTACCATAGGTGTACCTATTGGCTTTGAATCTTCTATTCCAAACTTCTTCAACAATTCTTTCATATACTTAGACTAAGATATAAAGATACCTTTGTCTGACTGATTGATTTGCAAACCTAAGAAGAAGTTCATTTCACCAAACATGGGCATCTCAAATTCACTTTACATCTGATCAGCAAATGTTTTGCACATACTCTCATTTCCACCAAAAATGATATCATCAACAAATACCTCAACAATCAGAATATTCTCATGATCAATCTTGAAGTACAGATTACTGTCAGCAGTGCCTTTCCTATAACCTAGCTTTAGCAAATACTTATCTAATCTTGTATACTAGACTCTTGGAGCTGGTTTGAGTCCATACAATGCTTTCCTTAATCTATAGACCATGTCTCCCTGATCAGATAACTGAAATCCTTCTAGTTGCTCAATGTAGACTTCTTCTTCTAACTCTCCATTTAGAAATGCTTACTTGACATCCATCTTATAGACTTTAAAATCTTTATAAGAAGTAAAAGCAAGAAACAATCTGACTGCCTCTATTCTTGCCACGGAGCAAAATTTTCTTCAAAATCAATTCCTTCCACTTGAGAATATCCTTTGCATAACAACCCTGCTTTATTTCTTACAACTTCACCTTCTTCATTTATCTTGTTTCGAAAGACCCATTTAATTCTAATCACATTTTTGTCATCAGGTCTAGAAACAAGATCCTAAGTGTGATTCTTTTCAATTTGCATTAATTCTTCTTTCATTGCCCTTGCCCAGTTTTCATCTTTGCAGGATTCACTTACTATTTTTGGTTCAATATTTGAGATCAAACAAATCTCTTCTTGATCTTTAGCAGTTCTTCTTCTAGTTTGAACACCTTTATTTATGTCTCCTATAATTTGATCTTCAGGATGATTCATCCTTACATACCTAGGAGTTTTGGGAATTATTTGAGCTTTTGTTTCTTGAGCTTGTTCCTCAACTTCTGCACTATCCTCGTGAATTACTGGATTTTTCGGATCAATCTGGATCTAGATCTGAGTTTGCACTTGCCTTTCTTGACTTGGATTTTCATCTTGATCATCTGAATCATATCCGCAAGATCTAGAATGTCCTTCTTTGCTCTCATCAACTCTGACATTAGCACTTTCAACAAACTTTTTTAACCTCTTGTTAAAGCACCAGTATGCTTTGCTTTGAGTAGAGTAACCCAAAAAAATTCCTTCATCACTTCTTGCTTCAAACTTGCTTAGATCCTCATCTCTTTTGATATAGCATTTACTACCAAAAACTCTTAAGTATCTTACAGTAGGAGGATGACCAAACCATAGTTCATAAGGTGTCTTACCAGAATTGCCTTTGATTTGTACCCGGTTAAGAGTCTAGACAGCAGTACTTATAGCTTCTCTCCAATAAACTTGAGAAACATTTTTTTCTATCATCATGGTCCTGGCAGCTTCTTGAATGGTCTGGTTCTTTCTTTCCACAACTCCATTTTTCTAAGGAGTCCTAGGAGCAGATAACTATCTTTTAATTCCATACTTTTCATAAAATGAATCAAACTCACCGGAGGTAAATTCTCCACCTCTGTCGGATCTCAAACACTTTATCTTCACACCAATCTCATTTTCCACCATAACTTTGAATACCTTGAATTTTTCAAGAGCTTCTAATTTTTATTTTAAGAAGGTTACCCACATCATCCAAGAGTAATCATCAATCAACAACATTAAATATTTGTCTCCTTGCACACTCCTAATTCTAGTAGGACCACATAGATTAGTATGCACAAGTTCCAACCATTCACTTAAAAATTGTTCTTTACTTTTGAATAAAATTTTGTTCTATTTGCCCAATTGACATTCTCTACATATGTTATTAGGTTTCATAAGTTTTGGAAGATCTCTTACAGCTTGAGTAGAACTTATCTTGACAATGTTATCAAAATTTACATGACACATCCTCCTATGCCATAACCAACTTTGATCTAACTGAGAAATCAAACAACTTTTGCCATAATTACTTAAATGAAAGATGTTACCTCTAGTTTGAGTACCAGAAGCAATTTCAGTTTTGGAGATTTCTAAGATTCTACATTTTCCATCCTTGAATCGGACATCATAACCCTTGTCAACCAACTATCCAACACTAAGAAGATTATACTTCAGTCCTTCCACATACAAAACATCATTAGTGTTATTCTTACCATCAAAGAGATGGATCCTCTGCCACGGATTCTACCAGCTGAGTTGTCTCCAAATTTCACAATTCCACCTTCATATTTTTCAAAGCTTACAAACTTACTCTTTATCACCAATCATATGATGAGAACATCCACTATAAATCACCCATTCATCCTTTTCAACAACCTGAGAAGCCAAGGCACTTTCCACATTTGTACAGCTAGCAAATTCAGTGGACACCAAATCTTCTTCCTTGATAGCAATGAACACCCAATCATCTTCAGTGGAACCTCCATGATCAGATTCATCATCTATGACTCATTCTCCAGCTTCTTAGACATAGTAACATTTTTTTTGACCTTTATATATCTTAGGGTTTGGTTTTGAGAACCTCTCTGGAAATCTTGAAGCAAAGTGACCAATCTTATTACAAGAAAAACATTTGAGTGGCAACTTTCCTTCATATTTACCAGATCCTCTTGGTATTTTTTTAGCAATAAGAGCTTCAAGATCTACAGTCTCAATTTCATCATCTTCAAGATCCTTCCTTGTCTTCACAAACGTTAGAGTTGGCTATGATTGGAGCCACCTAGGATCTAGGACTTCATGAAAGCACAAGAAAGATCAAATGAGAGAATAATGCTATTCTATCAATGAATGCAAAAGAAGGATTGTTGTTACAATGTACATGATATGCCTTGCTTATAAAGGCAAGATGAGAGCTAGAAAGGTGGAGTGGAAAGTGGAGATATTCCTACATGTGTCAATTAGAGGATGATAACTAATTGCACATGTGGAGGATAAGACAACTCACTCCAACTATCAACAACTGAACACAGAACTAGACTTAACTAGACATTTAGAAGACTCACTAAGTCAATTTAATATGTGTGCATTATGTGTGATGTGTGAATATTATTTAACTAGTAAATAGTTAAATAAGATGAATTATCCACATTAAGGTAAACCAGTTAAGTGATAACCCTGTTCACACCAACAACAAATTGGTTTGATCTTCTTGAAGAACTTTCACCTAGATCATATCTTTGCTTTCCATACACACTGGCCTTAAGTGTAGATTCAAACTTAGGGAGATAATCACCAAACTCACTCATTTCAAATGTTGAAAGCTTACCAACTAACTAATCCCTTGTGACAGTTGTTACTATCCTAATTTCTTCAATGGTTGCATATTTATGCTTGTATACTGCAGGTAAGGATCTGAGCACTTTGGCAACAATTTCTGATTCTTCCAATACTCCACCTGCATTTTTGATACCGATCACAAGTCCATTTACTCTCTATAAGTAGGAAGTAATGTTTCAATCTTCCCTCATTACCAATCTTTCATATTTACCCTTCATGCTTTGTAGCTTGGAACATTTAACATATTTGTCACCTTCATATAGATTTTCCAAATTTTTCTAGATTTCATGGGCAGTTTTTAAATCTAGGACATTTGCCAATTCTGTATCAGATAGGGCAATCAATAAAGCTTCTTTGGCTCAAATATTGCATTCAGCTTCCCTGAGTTCATCTAGAGTAGTAGGGCCATTCTTTGGAATCTTATACTCATTCTTTGTTATCATCCAAAAGTCATTACTAACACATTCCAAATGACACTCCATGTGTACCTTCCAAAGGGAGTAATTTGTTCCATCAAATCTCAGACTTTCCTTCTTAAAAATCAACATCTTGGATCTCCTCAAGTGGTCAAGCTTCTTTTAGAGGATCTGGCTCTAATACCAATTGTTGGAATTAGACCAAACAACTGAGAGGTGGGGTGAATTAGTTGTCCCAAAAATTAACCTTTTTTACCTTTTAATATTCTTTCACAATTTACAAATTAATTAATGATGTAAGCATTAAGCCATGAAACAATATCACATAAGAAGAAACATAATCAACACATTTGACACCAAGATTTTTGACGTGGAAACCCAGTTAAGGGAAAAACCATGGTGGGTGTTAGCCCACAAGATTCGTACCCTATTAAAAGTACTTAAAAGGAATGGGAAGGTACTTGCCTTTGGCCTCACTGCCTAGAGCTCATTGCTCAAAAGAGAGGCTCACTACCTACAAGAAATTTAAGTTTAACAAAAAAAGAATTAACTGAGAAATAGCATCTACTTCATGCTTGGTTCAGTTTCATTGAGTGCTCATAAAACTTTTGTTCTGCTTCCAAACTCTTCTTCACTAACTTTTCACTCTATTCTTCTTTTGCTCTTCTACTCCTCTTCATTGCTCTACTCCTGATCCTTTCTTTGGACTTATTATTTTTACTCAAGGATGATTTTCAATGACTCAGCTACACTCCTTTATATGCTTCATCAACCTTGGAATAAACATCAAGGTCGGCACACCAAACATCTTACTTAATGCGAATCACTAAGCTCTTAGCCAAACATTGCTAAGACTTGAATCTTCTTTCAACAACACACCACACTCTAGAGAATTGCTTCTGGAACATCCACAATATGCTTAAATCATCCAGTCGGCTAGGACTAGGAAGAACAACAACACCAAGAAGGAAATCTTCACCAACAAGCTCAAACTTCAATGCAAACCTCCAACACAACAGTCACATGATCTAGAACCTCAAGAATACTATCTGTCATGACTGTCATCTTAGAAAGATTGTTTATGGACCTCTAAACCACAAACCACTTGAATGGATAATACACACTGACTTTCCAAACATGCCTCTAGATCTATAGATCATTATTTGACATATCTGGAAGGATCTAGACCACTTCTATATCACTCTGTCTCTTCTGAATACTACAAAACTCGTTCTACTCAGATGGCCATAGTTTCTTCAAATCTTCATGCAGACCTCTCAAGTCCTGACTGGAGCTACTTCACACAATCCTCTATACTGTTGTATGATCCACATCCATTGATCTTTATTAATTTTCTCAATATCCTCAACATTCCAGTCTTCTAGTCAGGCAACAAGATAGGATATAGTTGACACCAATGGCAACAAGAATATGTTGACATCAATGACAACACTGATTAGGCACATATTTGCAACAGTTCCTTACCTGGAAAGGCATAGATAGACCTAGACCGGGCTCACTAGTATAATAGGTTAAACCTTGTGTGGAGAGGAGTAAAGTAAAATGGGTTCCACCTTTTGATTCTATAATCAAGATAAATGTTGATGGTGCAAGTTAGGGAAATCCAAGTTTATCAGGCACAGGTTGTGTGCTTAGGTATAGGATGGGTAACTTTTTGGCAGCCAAATGCTCCAGCCAAATGCTCCAAGATCCCTCAGGGTACGAATAAATCGGCAGAAGCTTTTGTAGTTCTTCATGGTCTCTAGTTAGCAGCTGACAATGGTACTCATAATATTTGGCTAGAGGGGGACTCTCAAATCATCATCTCAGCAATTTGTTCAAGGAAATTGGAGAATTGGCACTTGTCATATATCTTGAATCTAGTTTGGAGCCTTTTAGACAAGTTTGAATCCTTTAAAATTTCTCACTGTTATAGAGAGGCCAATAAGGTTGCAGATTGCTTGGCAAACAGAGCTATTGATCAGTCCCAAGAGGTAGTTTCATTCTTGAATGACGATGTAAATTGGTCTCAAGATCTTCTTTCTCTAGTTAACAAGGATAAGGAGTGCCTCCATTTTTCATGATCTCAAGGTGGTTTTTTTGTAAGGTGGATTCTTCATATGAGGATTGGCTATTTGTTTTTCCTTTCTGACATATTTTTGTGTGTCATTATGGACATGGCTGGGTGGCGGGAAAAGCCACCTCCTATACTTCTCTTCTCTTCTCTACCTTCTCGTCCACTCTTGCTCATTAATGGTGAGACCCCACGTGTCAAATAGAGGAGGCTTTTCCTTCCAACGAGGCATTTTAAATGTTTGAGTGTCCAACATTACGTCATGATCTCCCTCCTCACAACAATTTGGAGTGATTAGACATTCATTTATGTCTACCGTATGGGGAGTGGGGTGTTGGTCTTCTGTCAGAGATTGGTGACGTCTTCTTATTGGTCTTAAATCTTGATCAAGATCCTCGTTAGTTAACTACTCTTGCCATTTTGCGAGTCTAATTTCTCTCTCATTATGATTTGAATGCCTCTGAACTGCGGTAGTGTATCTCCCCTCATTTGCAAGCTGTCACCCTAACGTCACTACTCCAGCCCACACATGTTGATTAAGTTTTGGAGGACGGTGTCGTGTTGGATTTTCGGCACCATGCATCTGATTACCCCTACTAAATCCCTCCTTGGGATTAGCCTTGGACACTCTATAGTGTTCTCATTAATCTACATCATTTTGCCTTCCTACTTGCTTTTTTTTCCTAAATATTCTTGTCATTTCTTTTCTTTCGGCTCTTTGGTCTACGCCCTTCTTTCTTTGTTCTTCACCCTTTGTTTCATGATGACAGCTATGGCAGAGACGTGTTTGAACCTCAGACTCTTCTTTCTGCCTCTGGAGGATGAACCAGAAATCCACGGGATGGTAAGGGTGGCAGATTTTATGGCAATTATTGAATGAGATGGCACTTTGACTCATTTTGTAGTTTGTATGGTTGCAGGACTTAGATGGGTTAAGGGATATGCAAAGAGGGTTTTAAATTACTCTAACATTGTTTCCCACATTCCCTCTAATGTCATGGACCTGGTTCAAGACACAGAGTATGTGCATAAGGTGGCTTCTGGTCTATTCTCCAATATTTTATACACAGTCGGAAGCTGGTCGGAAGCGGTCAATGGCTATCATATGGAGCAAGGGGAAGCACACATAGGTGGATAGTTTGAAAGAAATACTTTGTGTCGCTCAGCCCCTCACCAAGTGGTTTATCGTGCTTTGTAGAGATCTCTCCGCTCCCTCTCCAGTGACCCAATTGACTAGGAGCTCACTGCCTTCCCATTCATTTTCACAGATACAGATGTGAAAAGAACTAAGTATGTTTTCACAGGGATAAGGTATCTCAGAATTGTGTCCCTTGACCTAGCCTGATGCATCCCTAGAGATGCATTTGAAGATCCAGATGACAAGCGAGACTTGGCTGAGGTTAGTTTTCTTGGTGATCATATGGATCTTGATGCTATTCTGGTGGCAAGTCCAGCTACTTAGGGTGGCGGGGTGGTCGTGTTGTGATTTTGTCTACACCAGGCTCTCTCTTTTGCTATAGGAAATTATGGTTTCTGTGTCCGTGGGTTCTCTTCGCATTCGGGTTTCATTGGCAGTTTGAATTTGGTTGGTGCTCGATGTTAATGGATTTTCTTATTTCTGTGCTTCTAGGTGGTGTAGCTTATTTTTGGTCTGCTGCGCAATGTTGGTGGCTTTCTAGTTTCTGCTTTGTTTTAGGTGCTCATGGACTTATCTTTTTGTTGTTTGATAAGTGGTTAATTTTTTTGATTGAGCTTCAAAGGTCCTTTCGGTCATTTGAGGGCCTTTTCTTGTTGGATGTAAACTCTTTTAATTATTAATATTATTGTATGGGTAGCTAGCCACCTTTCCATTTAAAAAAAAAGACTCCCACTTGCTGCTACAACACACAAACTTATATGCAACCACAATAAGATGCAACACAAATCTTTGATTTATTTTATTGAAATAGAAATCTTGTACATCAACAAATTACATAAATCTCTAATAACAAGACTACATTCAAATTTATGGTTTTGAATGGCCTCTCTCACAAATCTGTACACAGTCTTCATGGCTTCTTCTACAATCACTCCTCACCTCTACACTCTTCCCATGCACTGAGATCTTCCCTCTCTAAAAATCTGCTATGATAAATCTCCCTATGAGAATATGCTTTTGATCTGCTGCAATATTTCTCTTAAATACCTCTCCATTTGCAATGCTTGGCATTCTTCATCACCTGCAAACCAAATTAGATTCCTTTGGGGCTTTTTTTTCATTAGAAATGTGTTCAAAGAGGCATTTTATCTTCAAAAAGGTGTTGCACTTTTTTTTCCATTAAAAATCTGCAATATAAACTCTGTATGCAGCCTCCCAAATGAGGTGTTTGATATTCTCCACATTCCCACGCCTTATAGAGTTTCTCTTTTTTTTTTTTATTGTTTAAAATCTGATCTATTCTCCTTTGTCTGGCACATATACACAGGTTTTAATTGGGATAATTAATGATTTTAATGCCACAGCTACATCCATTTTGGAGATATAAAAAATAAACAATTTTCACTATTTACCGGTAACATGATTTTTTTTCTTCTGTGAATTACAAATGCCTTTCCTCGCTTTGGTAGGAAAAAATATAATTGAAAGAATGAAAAATAAAAGACTAAAAATGTTCATTTTAATTCCTTTGTTTTCTAATCAAAGAAAATCAAACAAATGGAAGCTTTGGGTGTGCGGAATAGGGTACTCAGAGGAGAAAAAAATTGAAGTTCTTCTTTTTGCCCGAAAATTTTCTGAAAAGTGTGTTATGACCCCGTCAAGTCCTCTGTAAAATGATTTACTTCATCCCTCATAAATTTTGAAATCTTAAACTCTTTGTAAACAGGCAACACACTTTCAGCCTTAACAACACAATTTTATGGCATTAATTTCTCTCAACTGACTTTGATTCTTTTTGCACATTCAACATGGCACTTCGAAGAATGCCCCTGCAAAAAGATTCTACTCTATCTTTTATAGATTTTTGAAATAAATTTCACAAAACTGACTGCGGACAAAAATTTGATTCTTGCAATTTTATGCAACTTTGAAGTTCTATGATGCCAAGAGATGCCAATGACCACCAAACCAAATCAAAACTAAGGACCAAACCTGAGAATATTTTTGAGTTATGTGGATTGTCAAATTTCCTTTAATAAATAAATGTATACTATATATATTTGTAATGTTGAAATTTTTATATCCATGTTATTTCCTATTTAGTTGGACTTATTATTCTAGCCTTTCATATATTTCCATAGATATAGCCTTTATCTTAATCTCATATACACATACTTTTATACATTTACCATACCCTCGTATTTATACTTGAGTTTATTTTGGGGTCATGAAGTGACCCTGCAGTAAAAAAACTTAACCCTTTCCTTTTTAGAATTCAAATTTCAAATTTGGTTAAGTGATACCCTTTATTTTGCCGACTTGAGCCAACTAAGTACATGTTTGATCTAATTTGATGCTATGTGCTAGTATTAAAAAACATTCAATGTATTCATTCTAATCATCAAAGAATCATTCAAAATCCTCTGGTTTGGGAGCATTACAAGACCACCAATCAATAATTTTGCTAGACCTTCCATCTTTACAAATAATTTTTAAGGTTGACCTAAGTTAACTTATCTCCTTTTGATGTAATGATAGCCCTTCTAAGGTAATTTTTAAATACAACCAACCCTTGGATAGCAAGAAATAGTAGAGCAAGTGTGGGCTTACAAGAAAAACAATATAGTTTTACATTATGCAAGGTTGAGTCTAGACTAGGAGAAGGAATCCTTGACCATTAAAATGACCCAAACCTACAAACTTGACATTTGATAGAACATAGAGCCAACACAAAATATGAGACATTCTTCTAATAGAGACATTACATTTCCATAACTATATTGGAGCATATTCTAGAATATTCTTAAAGGTCATTCATTCCTTAGTTATTGAACAAAGTATGTCATTCTATTACATTTACTTTTTCTATAATAGATATTGCAAATTATTAGATTACCAGTCCTTACTATCATTACTTAATCTAGGTTAATCATTCTTATGTGTATGTATGTACCTACTTTAATCCCTCTAGTTTAATTTGTGATCTATCCGAGTTTGATTAGATTTTTAGTTTTAGACTCATTAGGTTATATTATGCAAACAATAATTACTTTTGCTAGTCACCATTTACTCTAATATCTACTTGTATGCATTTCATTAATTCATCAAAATAATTAGAAGAAAAAAATAAAAAATGTAAAAATGTCGATAATAATAAATAAATGATTTTTTTTGGACAATTTAGAATTTTAAATAAATAAACTAAATCAACAAAAGGGTACAATTCTAGAAATTCAACTTCCCCACTTTTCAAGTCAATTTTTAAACAAACATTTAATATTGAAATGAGCATTTTCACATGAATTAATGGTTATTTGAAAAAGTGGAAAAGAAACATTTATTGGGTAGACTTGACTCCAAATTTTCCACCATGTGCTTGGAAAATATTGTTCTAGATGAGGGTAGAATTTCTCTGTAAATAGGAGGGATTGATGAAAGGAGGGACACACACTTGGCTCTGGTGCTGGATCAATCTATAAGAGTAATCCTCTCCACAATTTTGTTCATTGTCAAGTTGATTTGATTTGTAGGAATTCATGAGTTTTTACTTTTCAATTTAAGTTTTGGGCTCATAATATATCTTAGAATAGTTGTGCATAAGTTTTGTAAAATTTAATTACGGTTTGAAAACATTCAAGAGAGATATTGTGCATACATTTTGTAAAACTTAAATGCAGTTTGAAATCATTCAAGAGAGAAATTGTGCATAAGTTTTTGGTGATCCTTTAGGCATTGGGAACCTGTTTTAAACACTCAGCAGAACTTAAATATTGTGATTTGTGAGTATTTTACCTTTGTTTACAATGTGCGTGCACCAATGCAAGTTTAGAGACCTTCATATGATCTATATCGTGCAATCCATTTGTGTCTCTCTACCAATCTCCGCTCCCCTCTTTCCTTAATGAATATAGAAGCCTACATTCAAACCTCTCTTTCTCTCAGATCAACACAAATGGCAGCAATTTTGCAGATTTCAATGCTGAAGAGCCACCTCCGAATTTCAACAATGGCGGGCCTGGGTATAAGAAGCACGTCAAACTCTACATACGAAGAAGAAGACGACGATATGTTCGTAAACTTCGTCTTCGATTTGGTCAAGGGAGAAGAAAAGTGGGAAAATTCAGTCAAAAGCAACGAAATTATGCAGAGACTAAGAGATACGTATGTGGATAAAATGTTGCTAAAGTCACAGGACAATCCAAGGCTATCCCTCAGATTTTTCAATTGATTGGGGTTACACGAGGGCTTTAATCATAGCATTACATCTTATTGCATTTTCTTGAAAGTTTCTTAAGCCTTTTCAACTAATCCATTTTGTGCATACCCTGCAATTATTGTATTTTGTAGATGACATTTCTTTGAGGCATTCTGTCCAACAGTTGACGTGCCATGTTTGTGCTTCCTCATTTTGCATATATGTCTATCAGAGTATTTTCAACTATAATAGTTGGAAAATATTGCCCTTCCGTTTGTCTTTGATGAGTGCCCCTACCCTTTTCAACTATAATCCATTTTGTGCAGGCAAGGAGGACGCTGCCAACCATAATATCTGACGAAAATCCCCTTCTGCTATGTTTTGATGGATGTCTACACTCCCATCCAAAGCTTCGATTTGTGCACGGACAGTGAGAATGCTGGCAAAGGTTGAGGAGTTGGGCTTTACAACCGCCAGTTGGAAACCTGACAGGGTGCCCATTATTATAGTGTAAGCCTATTTTTCAGATTTGCTTCATTTAGCATCATTAATAATCTTATTTAATAAATTGTTAAGGTATCAAGTATAACTTTCACTTGAAGATGATATTATATTGAGGTAATATGGTAGATTAGTTCAATACCTTTGATGTCATCCTTATTAGAGGTTACAACTGAAATAACGTATTCAGATAAAGAATTGAGCTTCTATTTGAAGTTGAATGTATTTCAATATTGTCATAAATGAATAGTATCTTAAAATAACTCCTCTAATTATATTAAATAGAGTATTATTGGGTATTATGTTACTTAGTATTCACTAGAGCTGGTATTACAAGATGAATTCTTAAATTTAAGTTTATCCACAAAAAATATTCCTGTAGGATATCAAAATTCCTAAGTTAATTAACATGGGTTGATCTATGGTTGTTTTGTTTAGAAGATTTTGGATAAGTATTTCTTCTTATGAGTTTTGTACTCCTCAAATAAATTTAATAGATGAATTAACAACAATGATATTATCATTATTTAACGGTATGATGTTTATTATCATTAAATTTCACAAATTATATTCTCTATTATAATGAATTTATTTTGAAAGATTCTAGAATAAGCACAAAATATGGAGGTTATGATAATCAAATATTAAATTCTTATGTAAAGAACTTAAATTAGAGAACAATAGTTGGAGAATAGACTTAGACATGGTCATATATATTACCATACCATCTACATGTCTACTCACCTATGAAAATCTCTTAAATTGAGCAAAATAGTTGCAAATTACACACAAAATACAAAATGGCTAAATGTATATTGTTGGTGTGTCAAATAGTAAAATAAAATATTAGTTGTTATAGATTCTTTGAACAACCATGAAATATGTGTATAGGTACTTTATGGATTTCAATATTTGATCAATTGTACTCTATTGCACAATATTAATGATAAAATCAATATTAGTGTTACTCATTTCAAATCTAATTATTTAATTAGATATTAGAATTTGATTATGTATTTTGACAACGTGAATGATAGAGTCACCTTATATGAATTTACGTTTCCCTTGGATAATAATTGTAGAAGTATAATGTTTAATATGAATATCTTAATAATATTGAACTAAGGATTACATGAGGGAAATGATTATTATATGGAGCCAATACATAAGATTTCGTTTCCTTGGGAATAGATTTCAATGTCAAAGGTTGAATTAATTGGTATAATACTTAGTAAAAGATCATAGTGAGAATCAAAGATGGATTTTGAAATATTTCTTTAAACAATTGTTAATCTTAAATATTTTCGGAAGTATAAGAAGAAAAATTAGTGTTTTAAAACAATTCCCTAATCTCGAAATGTGATCGAAGAAGCCCTCATTGGGACATTTGAAACAAAAGTCAACATTATTCATTTTTGTTATGATTTTATAATCTCAGTTAATTAAGTTTAAATTAAACTCTTGCTGAAAAACTTATCTTGTTTAGATTATAACCCTTAATCTGGTTCCATTTATATATAGGTTTGAAATGATTGTGCAAGAAAAGGATCTAGCACCTTACTTTTGGAACAATGATTAATTTGAAATGCGTTAATTCCTTATTTGTCTCAAACTATACATTCTTGTTTTAGTACTTTACTTTTGAACAAAGTTTACTTGATGTATGACAATTTAATTCATTATTTCATCTTAGACTGAATGATTAAATATATTTTCTAGTTTATGATTACGAATAATGTGAAGTGAATTAGTAGCATTTCTGGTATTATGCTTACAAATTGTTTGAATATCTTTACTTGACTATTCCTTATGTATTTATGAATGGATCAAATACCAAGTATTATTCCTTACATACATTATGCTTGATCAAGCAAATAAGTTTATTTTCCTTCTCATTTCCTTATAAGTTATCATATAAGTTTTCTTTTCATCTATATAGGTAAACTTTATAAATCAACACCCAAAAAATCAAACAAATCGTAGTGTTCAGTTTTTATGATACCTCTGTGTCACATTTACGGGTAATGTCGTCACATTGAACCAAGTACCTCACACCTAACATAACTGCAACAATGACGTCTAGACACCGTCCCTCTAAATCATTGAGGAGTAATAAGGGACATGTCGAAGTTAAATCCGTAGGGAGGGAAAATCTCCTCAAATATCTCATTAAGAAGATTAACTAAAAAGAAAGGACGAGTCTATTGAAATAATTGTATGATGATTACCATGTGAGTTTTTAAGTACTGAGGATAAAATGCTTATTTAGAAAACCTTTCAAACTATCAATAGAAAATGAGACTTGTCGACAACACAAGTTTAATTTGGAGATGGCTTGAAATTTGTCAAATAAGGCAACTAGTCCAAACAAGAAATCCTAACTACCATATGCTCTCACCTCACCTTTGCGGATCTTGGTGATCAAAAAGCACTAGGGAACCTCAAACGAACTTAGTCACCAAATACCCAAATTGTTTTATGCTAGTGAACTAGATTCCTTGAGTCGACACCTAGTAGGGATTCCTCAACACTAAGACTGCATGACATCCACCCCTTTTAGGTGGTCGTGATAGTGGATTTAATTTCATCCCTATTTTCACCTGAGTGGGTGGTAGCTAATGAAGAATTGTCTGGGGTAGGGAATCACCCTAGAAAGGGTTGCATACCCGCTCACAGTTTCATCAAACATAGTGCATGATAGAACTACACATTCACATACCCCAGTATCAGTCGTATCCAAAGGAGGGGAGCCTTGATCCTGTGGATATAGGGTATGTAGGTAGTTTGGATGGTGAAAGATGCCCCAAGTACTCAGGTATCCCAAATATAGAGTGTTCTTTTATAGTTTCTATGTAGTGATTTCTGAGTCATGTTAACATGAGATTGTCTAGTTAGTTTTGTGTAGATGATAAGGATACAAGTCACTGGGGAGAAAGAAAGTTGTCAAAAGTGAATGCAAGATGTAACAAAGAATTTAAGGTATGTGTGATCCATTGTTCTTATAGGTTATCTTGTATAATGTACCTTCTCTCATAATGTACTCTCTCTTCACTAGATTTAAAATTGGCAATCTTTCAGGACTTGATGATTTTAGAAAACTAAACTCAAGTTCGTCTCATCTCTATAACATGCATTAAGCACTTCTTAGAATTAATAGAAAAATTTCACATTTCCTACATTTGTTAGCTCAAAATTTTTATTTCCTCAATATTTTTGAATTCAGAGTTAGTATTATTTTGTTAATAAGGAGTCAGGTCCTTACAATTAGCCTAGACAAAGCATGAGGAAATTTTATTTTCCTTTACATTTTTGGTGAACCCATTTGATCCTATAGTACCTAATCTTCTATCTAGGGTTTTTAATTGCATTAGGGTTTTTAGATCTATAATTTTCAAAGTTTACATCTTATTTTTATTTTGGTATACTTTTTACATACATGTAGCAATGTTTTTTTAAGGTTCTAGTGCTTATTTTAATGTACTTTTTTATTTATTTCTTGCACTACCCACCCTCATAATTGCTCTATGGTTTTTATTTTTCACTTGTGTTTAGATCTTGACTTGCCTATTTTCTTGATTTCATCTTGCTTTATTGTTGCCATATTATTATTTATGCCTAGAAGGAGTGTGTGTTTAGACACTAATATGGCTATCCATTCTAAGAATAACAATATCATTTGATGGTGGTGCACATGTTTGTACCAAGAGGATTATGACCATGGTACACATGTTTAGCAATACGATATTAATCTTACAAGATACATTTTGATATATGAATTACATTAAGCTAAATCACATTACCAATTAGCAACTATCTTCTATAAAATATTAGTGGGATGACCTCATAGCATGGGAATTTTACAAGATCTTAGATCCTTAGTATCTTTTAAATTATTTAACCTCCAACCCATCTTCCTCTTCTAATCCAAACCCTACTACCTCAATAGCTACTACCTAATAAAAAAGAATATATAGATACAATAAGAATATTAAATAGTAGTACTTCAAATCTAATTAAGCATATTGTAAAACATATAATATAAATAAAATAATGGAGAAGCAAAAATACGAATAGCAAATTTACACGGTAAACCCTTTTAGGAAAAAACTCAACCACCAAAGAGATATTGAGATTGCATTAATCTAAAAAACAAGAATGTATTAATATAATCTACTCAAACTTTTTTATTCTAACAACATTTTGAGTACTCAATGGTACTTCACTTGCATAAGACTATTCAATAGATATCTCATGCACTCAATGTATAGAGTAAGGGAAATATGAAACCACCAAATGGTTTTAATAAAATAATGGCCACCAAAAGCATAGTCCACAAGCACAAAACCATGCCACACGATGCATTGGAATATGTACCAGAGATAGAAATTAATTAATGATATCATGTTTGACCCCATAACACTTGTTAGGTACCACTCTCAAGACTAGCACTTGATGATGAAGATGCCAACAATCATGGGTCCCACCAATTATGAAAACATACTCAACCTAATGTAGCTCTTGTTGTTACCTTTGTATCATGACATTCTTATTTAATGCCCTTAAAATAATATCTAAAGTCCACTTCCTACCCTTTCTATTTTTCTTAGGTATTATACTATGAAACTTTGGAGCTCATAAAAAAATTATCACTTATAAAAGGAAAGCCATAAAGTAAGATTTGTATAATTTTTAAAGGAGACTCATAAGATAGTGTTAATAAAAAAATTGTGATTCATATTTGGGTCAACCCAAAATACTCGGTCCCAAAATTGGGATGATGGAAGATAGGAAAAAAATTCTTGTTACCTTCATTTGAAGATTTTTCTTTTAACAAAGGAACCTTTGTTTGAAGATTTTATAGAAATAACCTTCGAATAAAGGTCTACCTTCATTCAAATGAAAATATTTGAATGAAGGTATTATTTTATTGATTACAAAACATAAAATAATACCTTCATTCAAAGATTTCCTTCTAACAAAGGTAATATTTTATTGGTTTTTTAAAAAAGAACATATCATGCAAAAAATTCATTTTTCTTATCATTTATACTCAACAGGCTGCTTTCAACCATAGTGAATCCAAAGGTATCATTACTATTTACCTCCATGGCGAATAGGACAGCTCTATGCACTTGGAAGCTCCACTATATTTCCATGTGGCTTTTCTCAAAGGTGTCAACATTAGCAAGGTCACATTCTACCATTTTTAACCAAGTATTTTTCTTCTACCACTGTGAAAAATCCATTTTTTGACTTCACTATTTTTTTGTTGAAATTGTAATATGGTTTTAGTGTTTTTTTATCAAAATTTTGAAACCCTATTCTGTGAATTTACAAACCCTAATACAAGAATTTGAAACTCTATTATGTGAATTTCAAAACTAATATGATGATTTGAAACACTATCATGTCAAATTACAAACCCTAATATGAGAATTTGAAAACCCTAAAACATCATTTCAAAACCATATTATGTGAATTTTGAAACCCTAATACATTATTTTGAAACCCTATGACATGAAAGCTAAAACCCTTAACATCTATATTAGAACCCTATTGTTGGTGTTTCTCTCTGAATTAGTAGTGGGTTTGCCAGTTCCAATGCACAAGCAGATTCAGCCAACTAATATAGGAGGTTGCGTGAGCTACCTCCCCTTCACTTCTGGTTCTGCCACACCAAGGGGGGTATCCCTATTAGCTAAAGATTTGACACTTTTGACTCACCTAATGACATAAAGATTTATCTTTACAATGACAAGCATAATACTCTCACGTGTGGACCATGATTTGTGTGATAAATCACAAGGTTGGCAACATTCTTGGACATATTTGTCTAGTCAGGTATGAGAGCATGCAGGGGGTTCTAATCCTAATCCTATGACTAAAAGGTTGGAAATATATATGGTTTGAATTTGATGGTTTGGATGCAAGACATGGGTTTTGTATCATAACTACTACACAAGAAGTAGACCAATGCCTATCTCAGGGCAAGGAGTCAACTAGACATATACAAGAGAATGGCTTGCAACTGGCATTTGAGTTTCAAGGGGTTAAGACTAGTGTCTGCCTTACAAACACTACCCAAGAATAAGTATTTAACTGTCTCTACTTATGAATATCCCAGCTGACATACAATCTTCTCCACACTTAACCTAAAACAATTTAATCCACTCCTTGAATGGAAGTTACAGATTAAGCATGTGATACAGCAAAACTATACCCCAGAATCTAAGAAACCCTTAGCAACCAGATTCAAAAGAAGAAAATGCATACAACAAATGGAGACAAACAGATAAACACATGCAACAATGCATTTTTCATATACAATGACAAGAAATTGGACAGATGTGCAAGATACATTCAGATGCAACTCATAAACTCCACAGAGATAAAACAAACGGGAAATTCTCTGTATTTCATTATTTACACTAAAATGCCCAAGTCTTCAACAACCTCAAATGAGTAACACAGTTTGCCTTTTATAACAAGACTGTGTACCCAGCAAAATTTACAAGGCAAATCAAAATTCCTGCCAAATACAATCCACCAAGAATGGCGCCCAAAATAAACAATGTAGTAGGTGGAAAACAGAGGAGAAAGCAGTTGGGATTGGGATTTGCAACGCCACCTGAAGATTTTCCTCATATTGGGTAGTTGGTCCATCAACTCATCAATTAATCCTCCTGCAACTCTGCCATTAATGCCCAGCTACCCGCAGCCCTCTGAAATGCAACAACGGTATGCCATTGAAGCTTTTCCTGCCTGAAACGCGGCCTGAGAATGCAAAAAATCCATCATTGCATGAAAATTAAAACCTATCGTCGATCATCCTTCCATCACAAAAAATCCACGGCCCTAAAAAGCTCTAAAAAGTCGTCAGCCGGTGAAAACGTGCCACGTAGGTACTTTGAGCTTCCATCGCTAACTTTTTGCTTCTTCATTTTCCCCTTTTCGCCTTTTGCCTTTTTGCCCTTGTATATGCAAAAACATATGCATATACAATCACTTTTTTAAATCTTTGTATATGCAGGATGCATATACACTCAACCACTTATCATACATGGTGGACCCCAAATTGTCATAGAACAAATTGAAAATCTACTCGGGTCCGGCTTGTATCTCCATTTTGCATCTATCGCTTTGTATATGTGCATATACAAACACAATATACATACAAGGCGGATTTCACTACATTCATCTATCAGACTTGAAAACCTTTGAAATCCAGCTTGTATCTTTTACTTTGCATATTAACCCCTTGTATATCGCACATATACAAGCACACACACATGCAAGTCGCGGATGCCAAGAACTTATAGAACAAAATGAAAACACCATCAGGTCCACCTTGCATCCTCTTTCCTTGGATATCTCAATGTATATCTACATATACATTTACCATATACATACAAGGCACATATTTCAAAATTTATGAAACATGCTGAAGTTGCTTTGAAATCTGGCTTGTATATAATCTCTTGTATATCGGCACATATACAAGCATCCAATATACATGTTGCGGACCCCTAAACCTTATTCACTGCATTTGGTTTTCAATCAGGTCTGGATTGTATGTTTTCTCCTTGTATATCAGCTTGTATGTGTAAACATAGAACGCGGATATATATACAAGGCGTGGACTCTAGCCTCCTATGAATTGGATTGGAAAAACCCTTTGAAATCCAACTTGTATATCCTTTACATTTGTGCGCTTGCATGTTGACTTGTATATTTGCCACCCGATGTACATTATGTTTTGCATATCCGCGGGCCCCACCAAATGCATCTCTTTTTTGCATGTATCATTGAATGTATCAGTCAATCGGTGGGACTCCAGACTTACCTACCGATAGCCATTGTCTCAGTGATGATTTCCCCTTCACGGTTCACCTTGTATGCATATCGGCCGTCGGGATGACTGTTGCATGAGTCACCGATATACAAAGCTTTGCCGATGACCCTTTTGCATAATTTCCATTGCATGTGGAGAATGTATGTTTAGACATACAAGCCTGATATACAAGCAGAGCCGATATACAAGTAGCGAATATTCCCAGGAATCTACGAAAGATTCCCCACTTGTATATGCACTTTCTTAAGCCCGATATGCATTCAAAAATGCATATAACTCATTTTTTCAAAGGCCGATGGGAATTTTGCAAGCCCACCCATGCACATCAACACTTGTATATACAAACCTCTTTGTATATACAAAGATACATGCATTTTAACTCTATTTTTTGCATTTTTTACAACTGTAGAGGCCAAAAGAGTTAGATTTTTTAGACTTTTTGGGAGGGTGCCTGCATATTTAAATGCTTGAAACCTGAATAGTGATGCAGGCACCAACACAGGCTCTGTCTGGGGACGCATGCCTCTTGCAGGCATGGAGAGAATCATAGAACTCTGGGATGCAGACCAGTCCCTTATCCATTGGGCATAGAGTCAAAACTGTACTAACTTGCATCACAAAACACATTTATTAAAATTTACTTGGTGGCCCAGGGCCACCAAAAAGGAAAAACCAGAATTTTCCTTTGTCAAAAACTTAGTTTTCTTTTCATTTCTTCAAATGAAGCCTAAAAGCATTTAACTATCTGCAGCACCTAGCATTGCAATGATTATGTTGCTACTCCTTTCCCTTACTTTAACAAATCTACAAGAAGCTTGATCAACATGCATTATCATCAACTCTAGAATGTCATCATCATATGAGTAACTAATGTTGCTTGGAGAAATAATAGACTCACATGAAATAAATGAATCGACATCAAAATTTTGCCCTTCTTCAAAAAATGAAGGCCCCTCTATATCAAACAAACAATATTCAAGTACAAGCAACATCTCATAATCAAATTCATTTTTATAAGCACTTAGATATTCATCATCATTGTGCTCAGCAATCTTGTCATTAATGTCCACCTGGAATGTCTCTAAAGAAGGCATAAAAAGCTCAGAATGCAGCCTTATGTCAAAAACTTCATAGTTACCCCTGCAACTAGCACCATCCCCAACTGAATGAGCACACACATTTGCAACTTGTCCATCCACCTCTGAATAGTGACCTTGTTGTTCCTCTTCACCAATGTACTGATAATCAAAAGCAAATTTTGCAACCTCTGCACTATGAAGGTGGTCAAAATCTTCAAGGAAACACTCATATTCAACATCCATGTATATTTCATCATTTGAAAGGCTCACATATGCATCTGAATGCTGATAGTCACTAACATATTCACTACTATCCCTTGAAACAACATCTTCTATATTCAGAGTGAATCTCTGCATATCCATTTCACACAAATAATCAGGCATAACTGGGATATGCATACTGTTGCAAGACACAACCTCATGTATATCTTTCATTTCATTATTTGAAGGGCATTTTGTGTCTACAAGCTTCTCTTCTAGAGGCTGATAACAGTCTTCGTTTTCATCATTATAGGATGTGCCTACATTTTCTATAACATCTTCTTCATGCATCACATCATGGCTACACATACTATTCTGAAATATATTTCCCTCTGCAAAATCATTATTTATTAATGAAGAAACTGGAACAGCAGAAATACATTCACTTTGATAACTATTTTAATAACTTACAGCCATGAAACCTACTCGCATTCCATAGTTCTCATTGTTTTCAATATCCATAGCAAATTGGTAGGCCTGGTGAAGTGTGGCTAGTTCTTTATCTCTCAATATATAACTCACTTCTTCATGAAATGCAGCCAAATAAATTGCTAAGCACAGTGCATTATTGGGTCTCATATACTCAAGGATTTGCTTGAGCAACTTAATAAGCCTAAGGTTAAAGGTTGGAACCAGTTCCTCATCTTCCTTTTGGATATTCATAAAATGTATGATCAATGAGGCCACATCAAACCTTTAACCAAACTGCCCTAGAAATGCAATTTCTAAATCTACCCATGAAGAAAGTGAACAAATAGGCAACTCTGAAAAACCAAACCCTAGCATCATCTTCTAATGACTAAACAAAGAGTCTGATTACTACATCTTCATCCTCTACCTCATAATCTTCTATCAAATTACAAAATTTTTGCAGATGTTTGTTTGCTGATTTAGAATCTGATCCACTATATTTTAGCAAACATTTTCTAATCTTATTGGAAATAACATTTGGGTAACCATATATCCCTGTGAAATCTAGGGCTTTATATCTTTCAATAAAAAATGGTTTTCTTTGAGAGCACAACCAGGTTTGTTGTTCTAAACTCATCATTTTTTTGAAAAGATGGAATACCTCGAAACACGTTGCAGCATTTATAGGTTCAATCAACAGAGTCGCCACCTTTCATAGCGAGGACAAAATATCAACAAGGCACTTGTATTTTCTGGATTCACCATGCTAGCAGAGAACCATATGGTCATTTTTGGATCCTGCTGCAATAACTATACTGGAAACTAGATTTTCTAGCCTTCAAAATATTTGACTCTTTCCCTAGTAGAGTCGCCATATGTTGGTGTTTCTCTCTAAATCAACAGTGGGTTTGCCAGTTCCAATGCACAAGCAGATTCGGCCAACTAATATAGGAGGTTGTGTGAGCTGCCTCCGCTTCACTTCTGGTTCTACCGTACCAAGGGGGTATCCCTATTAACTAAATATTTGACACTTTTGACTCACCCAATGACATAAAGATTTATCTTTACAATGACAGGCAGAATACTCTCATGTGTGGACCAAGATTTGTGTGATAAATAACAAGGTTGGCAACATTCTTGGACATATTTGTCTGGTCAGGTATGAGAGCATGCAGGGGGTTCCTAATCCTAATCCTATGACTAACATGTTGGAAATATGAATGGTTTGAATTTGATGGTTTGGATGCAAGACAGGGGTTTTGGATCATAACTACTACATAAGAAGCAGACCGGTGCCTATCTCAGGGCAAGGAGTCATCTAGACGTATACAAGAGAATGGATTGCAACTTGCATTCAAGTTTCAAGGGGTTAAGACAAGTGTTTACCTTACAAAAACTACCCAAGAATAAGTATTTAACTATCTCTACTTATAAATATCCCATCTGACATACAATCTTCTCCACACTTAACCTAAAACAATTTAATCCACTCCTTGAATGGAAGTTACAAATTAAGCATGTGATACAGTAAAACTATACCCCAGAATCTAAGAAACCCTGAGCAACCAGATTCAAAAGAAGAAGATGCATACAACAAATAGAGATAGATAGATAAACACATGCAACAATGCATTTTTCATATACAATGACAAGAAACTAGACATATTTGCAAGATACATTCAGATGCAGCTCATAAACTCCATAGAGATACAACAAATGGGAAATGCTCTGTATTTCATTATTTACACAAAAATGCCCAAGTCTTCAACAACCTCAAATGAGTAACACAGTTTGCCTTTTATAACAAGACTGTGTACCTAGCAAAATTTACAAGGCAAATGAAAATTCCTACCAGATACAATGCACCAAGAATGGCGCCCAAAATAATCAATGCAGCAGGTGGAAAACAGAGGAGAAAGCAGCTGGGATTGGGATCTACACCCCTGCTTGAAGATTTTCCTCATATCAGGAAATTGGTCCATCAACTCATCAATCAATCCTTTTGTAACTCTGCCATTAATGTCCAGCTACCCGCAGCCCTCTAAAATGCAGCAATGGTATGCCATTGAAGCTTTTCCCGCCTAAAACACAGCTTGAGAATGCAGAGAATCCATCATTGCATGAAAATTAAAACCTACCGTCTATCATCCTTCCATCGCTGAAAATCCACGGCCCTAAAAAGCTTTGAAAAGTCATCAGCTAGTGAAAACGTGCCACGTAGGCACTCTGAGCCTCCATCACTGACTTTTCGCTTCTTCATTTTCCCCTTTTCACCTTTTGCCTTTTTGCCCTTGTGTATGCAAAAACATATGCATATACAATCACTTTTTTAAATCTTTGTATATGCAGGATGCATATACACTCAACCACTTATCATACAAGGCAGACCCCAAATTGTCATAGAACAAATTGAAAATCTACTCAGGTCCGACTTGTATCTCCATTTTGCATCTATCGCTTTGTATATGTGCATATGCAAACACAATATACATACAAGGCAGATTTCACTGCATTCATCTATCAGACTTGAAAACCTTTGAAATCTGGCTTGTATCCTTTACTTTGCATATTAACCCCTTGTATATTGCACATATACAAGCACACACACATGCAAGTTGCGGACGCCAAGAACTTATAGAACAAAATGAAAACACCATCGGGTCTGCCTTGCATCCTCTTTCCTTGCATATCTCAATGTATATCTACATATACATTTACCATATACATACAAGGCGTGGATTTCAAAATTTATGAAACATGCTGAAGTTGCTTTGAAATCTGGCTTGGATTTAATCTCTTGTATATCGGCACATATACAAGCATCCAATATACATGCTGCAGACCCGTAAACCTTATTCACTGCATTTGATTTTCAATCAGGTCTGGATTGTATGTTTTTCTCCTTGTATATTAGCTTGTATGTGTAAACATACAACACGGATATACATACAAGGCATGGACTCCAGTATTCTATGAATTGGATTGAAAAAACCCTTTGAAATCTGGCTTGGATATCCTTTGCATTTGTAAGCTTGCATGTTGACTTGTATATTTACCACCCGATGTACATTATATTTTGCATATCTGTGGGCCCCACCAAATGCATCTCTTTTTTGCATGTATCATTGAATGTATCGGTCAATCGGCGGGACTCCAGACTTGGCTGCGATGATTTCCCCTTCACTGTTCACCTTGTATGCTATCAGCCATCAGGATGACTGTTGCATGAGTCACCGATATACAAAGCTTTGCCGATGACACTTTTGCATAATTTCCATTGCATGTGGCGAATATATGTTTAGACATACAAGCCTGATATACAAGCAGAGCCGATATACAAGCAGCGAATATTCCCAAGAATCTGTGAAAGATTCCCCCCTTGTATATGCACTTTCTTAAGCCCGATATGCATTCAAAAATGCATATAACTCATTTTTTCAAAGGCCGATGGGAATTTTGCAATCCTGCCCATGCACATCAGCACTTGTATATACAAACCTCTTTGTATATACAAAGATACATGCATTTTAACTCTATTTTTTGCATTTTTTATAAAGTGTAGAGGGTGAAAGAGTTATATTTTCTGGACTTTTTGGGAGGGTGCCTGCATATTTAAATGCTTGAAACCTGAATACTCATGCAGGCACCAACACATGCTCTATCCGAGGACGCATGCCTCTTGCAGGCATGGCGAGAATCATAGAACTCTGGGATGCAGACCAATCCCTTATCCATTGGGCACAGAGTCAAAACTGTACTAACCTACATCACAAAACATATTTATTAAAATTTACTTGGTGGCCCAGCGCCACCAAAAAGGAAAAACTAGAATTTTCCTTTGTCAAAAACCCTGTTTTCTTTTTATTTCTTCAAATGAAGCCTGAAAGCATTTAACTATCTGAAGCACCTAGCATTACAATTGATTGTGTTGCTGCTCCTTTCCCTTCCTTTGACAAATCTACAACAAGCTTTATCAGCATTCATTATCATCAACTGTAGAATGTCATCATCATATGAGTCACTGATGTTGGTTGGAGAAATAATAGACTCACATGAAATAAATGAATCGACATCAGAATTTTGCCCTTCTTCAAAAAATAAAGGCCCCTCTATATCAAACAAACAATATTCAAGCACAAGCAACATCTCATAATCAAATTCATTTTTATAAGCACTTAGATATTTATCATCATTGTGCTCAGCAATTTTGTCATTAATGTCCACCTGGAATGTCTCTAAAGAAGGCATAAAAAGATTAGAATGTAGCCCTATGTCAAAAACTTCATAGTTACCCCTACAACTAGCACTATCCCCAACTGTATGAGCACACACATCTGTAACTTGTCCATCCACCTTTGAATAGTGACCCTGTTGTTCCTCTTCACCAATGTACTGATAATCAAAAGCAAATTTTTCAACCTCTGCACTGTGAAGGTGGTCAGAATCTTCAAGGAAACACTCATATTTAGCATCCATATATATTTCATCATCTAAAAGGCTCACATATGCATCTGAATGCTCGTAGTCACTAACATATTCACTGTTGTCCCTTGAAACAACATCTTCTATATTTAGAGTGAAGCTCTGCATATCCATTTCACACAAATAATCAAGCATAACTAGGATATGCATACTGCTGCAAGACACAAACTCATGTATATCTTTCATTTCATTATTTGAAGGGCATTTTATGTCTGCAGACTTCTCTCCTAGAGGCTGATAATAGTATTCGTTTTCATCATTATAGGATGTGCCTACATTTTCTATAACATCTTCTTCATGCATCACATCATGGCTACACATACTATTTTGAAATATATTTCCCTCTGCAAAATCATTATTTATTAATGAAGAAACCAGAATAGTAGAAATACCTTCACTTTGATAACTGTTTTGACAACTTGCAGCCATGAAACCTATTGGCATTCCATATTTCTCATTGTTTTCAATATCCATAGCAAATTGGTAGGCCTGGTGAAGTGTGGCTAGTTCTTTATCTCTGAATAAATAATTCACTTCTTCATCAAATGCAGCCAAATAAATTGCTAAGCACAGTGCATTATTGGGTCTCATATACTCATGGATTTGCTTGAGCAACTTAATAAACCTAAGGTTAAAGGCTAGAACTAGTTCCTCATCTTCCTTTTGGATATTCATAAAATGTATGATCAATGAGGCCACATCAAACCTTTCACCAAACTGCCCTAGGAATGCAATTTCTAAATCTATCCATGAGGAAAGTGAACAAACAGAAAGGTCTGAAAACCAAACACTAGCATCATCTTCTAATGACTAAACAAAGAGTCTCATTACTACATCTTCATCCTCTACCTCATAGTCTTCTATCAAATTACAAATTTTTTGCAGATGTTTGTTTGTTGATTCAGAATCTGATCCACTATATTTTGCAAACATTTTCTAATCTTATTGGAAATAACATTAGGGTAACCATAAATCCCTGTGAAATCTAGGGCTTTATATCTTTCAATAAAAAATAGTTTTCTTTGAGAGCACAACCAGGTTTGCTATTCTAAACTCATCATTTTTTTGAAAAGATGGAATACTTGGAAACACATTGCATCATTGATAGGTTCAATCAACAGAGTCACCACCTCTCATAGAGAGGACAGAATATCAAAAAGGCACTTGTATTTTCTAGATTCACCATGCCAGCAGAGCACCACATGGTCATTTTTGGATTTTGCTGCAACAACTATACTGGAAACTAGATTTTCCAGCCTTCAAAATATTTAACTCTTTCCCCAGTAGAGTTGCCATCTGTTGGTGTTTCTCTCCGAATCAGTAGTGGCTTTGCCAATTCCAACACACGGACAGATTCAGCCAACTAATACAGGAGGTTGCATGAGCTACCTCCCCTTCACTTCTAGTTCTGCTGCACCAAGGGGGGTATCCCTATTTGCTAAAGATTTGACACTTATGACTCACCCAATGACATAAAGATTTAGCTTTACAATGATAGGCATAATACTCTCATGTGTGGACCAAGATTTGTGTGATAAATCACAAGGTTGGCAACATTCTTGGACATATTTCTCTGGTCAGGTATGAGAGTATGCAGGGGGTTTCTAATCCTAATCCTATGACTAACAGGTTGGAAATATGAATGATTTGAATTTGATGGTTTGGATGCAAGAAAGGTGTTTAGATCATAACTACTACACAAGAAGTAGACCAGTGCCTATCTCAGGGCAAGGAGTCAACTAGACATATACAAGAGAATGGCTTGCAACTGGCATTCAAGTTTCAAGGGGTTAAGACTGGTGTTTGCCTTACAAACACTACCCAAGAATAAGTATTTAATTGTCTCTACTTATGAATATCCCAGCTGACATACAATCTTCTCCACACTTAACCTAAAACAATTTAATCCACTCCTTGAATGGAAGTTATAGATTAAGCATGTGATACAGCAAAACTATACCCCAGAATCTGAGAAACCCTTAGCAACTAGATTCAAAAGAAGAAAATGCATACAACAAATGGAGACAGATAGATAAACACATGCAAAAATGCATTTTTCATATACAATGACAAGAAACTAGACATATGTGCAAGATACATTCAGATGCAACTCATAAACTCCATAGAGATACAACAAACGGGAAATGCTCTGTATTTCGTTATTTACACAAAAATTCCCATGTCTTCAACAACCTCAAATGAGTAATACAGTTTGCCTTTTATAAAAAGACTATGTACCCAGCAAAAGTTACAAGGCAAATCAAAATTCCTACCAGATACAATGCACCAAGAATGGCACCCAAAATAATCAATGCAGCAGGTGGAAAATAGAGGAGAAAGCGGCTGAGATTGGGATCTGCACTGCCGCCTGAAGATTTTCCTAATATCAGGTAGTTGGCCCGTCAGCTCATTGATCAATCCTTCTGTAACTCTACCATTAATGCCCAGCTAATTGCATCCCTCTGAATGTAGCAATGATATGCCATTAAATCTTTTCCCACCTAAAACGCGGCCTAAGAATGCAGAAAATCCATTGCTGCATGAAAATTAAAACCTACCATCGATCATCCTTCTGTTGTAAGTATGAGGTTAACTAGTGTTGTCATTGATGTTAACATACTCATATTGCATTGATAAGAAGGATTGGATGAGCTGTGTGTTGAGGATATTGAAAAAATTAGTCTCAATCAGGAACAGTGAAGAACAGTGATAAGAAGAAGGCAAAACTACTCAATGGGTTGAGAATCAGAGGATGTAGATTAAAGGGTTTGTAGATATGAGTCTCGAGATGTTCCAGTTAAGATTTCAAAGGTCCGCATGAAGATCTGAAGAAGTTATGATTATTTGTGTAGAACCGGTTCTGGCAGGCATTCAGTGGTGACAGAAGTCAGTGTGAAGTGACAACTTGATTTGTGCATTGTTTGGAGGTTTGGAAGAATCTTTTGCATTATGATAGTGGCGACAGACTGTGTTCTTGAAGTTTTAGATGAAGAAAAGAAGAATTCTAGTAAGATGATGAAGTGCGGATGTTCTTGGTGATTCAGGAAAGCTTGTGGTGATCTGTGGATCGTGTCCAGTTCATGTTGGTGGTCCACAATTAAGTTAGAGTTTGTATTTGAAGAATAACCATGGATTTTGGTGTTCTGTGAATGATTTTGTAGATGTTTGTTGACTTAGATGATTGTTCTGAAGTCGATGCCTTGTATAAATAAGGGTTTGTGAATTTATTTTGAAGTGTGCTTTGTGGTGATGAGTACGATATAGAGAAGAGAAGTGTGAAAGGTAGAGCAAGAGTTTTTGGGCTTAAATGGAACTGATCCAGGCCTAGTAAAGATGGCAATCTCCAGTTCAAGTTTGTGATTCTTATCACTTTGTAGATAGTGTGTCTCTTGTAGGCAGTGTGCTTGGGTAGTAAGCCCTAATTGGCATGTGCCATCCATTTTTCTTATTCTTCTAACAGAGAATAATCCTTGGGTTAATCACCCTATGGTTTTTCCCTTAACCGTGTTTTCCACGTCAAAATCTTGGTGTCTCATGTGTTGATGTGTATCTGCTCTGATGTTTATGCCTTATGCTTTCATGAATGATTAATTGCTATACTATTGATTAACAAAGTGGATTTAAGTGTTTGAACTGGAAGCGAATTAAGGATAACTGATTCACCCCCCCTCTCAGTTATCCAAAATTGGTATCAGATCCAAGTTCCTCTAAAAGGAGCTTAACCGCTTGAGGAGATGCAGGATGTCATCATACAAGAAGGACAGTCCGAAGTTTGATGGAACCAACTTCACTCTTTGGAAAGGCCGCATGAAATGTCACTTGGAGTGTATGGGAAAGGCATACTTGTCAATGGTTGAAAAAGCATATAAGCCTCCACAGGGTGGTCTGACAACTCTAAATGAAATCACATATGCTGAAAACAATCTGCGGACTAAAGAGGCTCTTCTAAGTGCATTAATCAACTCAGAGCTCTCCAATGTTATTGACCTACCAACTGCCTATGAGATTTGGATTAAACTGGAACTTCTGCATGAAGGAGATGAGTTTGTTAAGAGTGCAAGGTTACAGAGTCTCAAAGGGAAATTTCAAAGATTGAAGATGAGAGATGATGAAAATATCACCACCTTTATGCCAAGAGTGAATGAGCTAGTGTGTGGAATCAGGAATGCTGGTGGAGTTTTGGATGAAAATGAGATTGTTTGCAAAATTCTCAGATCCCTTCCTGCTGCCTACAAAATCAAGGTTGCTGCCATTGATGAATTCAGAGCCCATACAACTGTCACAAGAGAACAATTGGCTGGCAAACTGGCTACATTTGAAATGACCGAGTTTGGAGATGATCCACCCAAGACTGAATCTGCATTCAAAGCCAGTGCCAATGCGAAAGGCAAACAAAGATTTCATCTAGAAGAAAACTCTTCAAGGAAGCTATCATGGTATGATCAAGCAAGAAAAGACATGGAAGAGGAAGAAGCAGAAACAACTCAACTTGAAGCCCTCATTGCAAAAAGACTGCCAAGGGGATCCAGTAAGTATGAAGGAAAATTACCCTTTAAGTGCTTCAACTGCAATAAGATTGGTCACTTTGCCTCAAGATGTCCAGAAAGATCCACAAGATTAAATTCTAACAGACAAAGGTTCCAAAAGAATTGTTGTTATGTTCATGAAGAAGCTGATAATGGAGTAACAGATGATGAATCAGAGATAAGAGACAAATCCATAAATGAATGGGTGTTCATTGCCATCAAGGAAGAAGATCCAATATTCCCTGAATCTATCAATCATAAGGTTATAGAAAGAGCTTTGGCTGCCCAAGTTGAAGAAAAGGATGATTGGGTTATTGACAGTGGATGCTCTCACCATATGACAGGTGACAAGAACAAGTTCTTAGATTTGGAAAGGTATGAAGGAGGAATGGTAAAGTTTGGTGACAATTCAGTTGGTAGAATCAGAGGTAGGGGAACTATCTCTTTTGATGGAAAGAACAAAACTGGTAATATACTATATGTTGAAGGATTGAAGCACAATCTTCTCAGTGTTGGTCAGTTGGTGGACAGAGGTTATGATCTCTAGTTCAAGCATGGAAGATGCAGGATCTTTGAAAGCTCCGGAACTGAGATTGCATTTGGTACTCAAACAAAAGGTAATATCTTCCATCTAGTTGGTACTAATAAAAGTTGTTTGTTTGTTCAAGTTGATCAGAGTTGGTTATCGCATAGAAGGATGTGTCATGTAAATTTTGATAACATCATCAAGATAAGCAATACTCAGGCTATAAGAGATTTTCCAAAGTTGGTAAAACCTACAAATAGTATGTGCAAAGAATGTCAGCTAGGTAAACAGAGCAGAGTTTCATTCAAAAGCAAGGATCAGTCCTCTACAGGATTATTAGAGTTAGTTCATACTGATCTATGTCGTCCGACAAGAATCAAGAGTATGCAAGGTGATAGATATTTCATGTTACTGATTGATGATCATTCCCAGATGATGTGGGTTACCTTTCTGAAAGAGAAATCAGAAGCTTTTGAGAAGTTCAAAATCTTCAAGGCTATGGTAGAGAATCAAACCGGATTGAAACTGAAATGTCTAAGGTCTGATAGAGGTGGTGAATTCACATCCGGTGAATTCATAGACTTTTGTGAGAAGCATGGTATAAAGAGACAGTTGTCTGCTCCTAGGACTCCACAATAGAATGGAGTAGTTGAGAGAAAGAACCAGACCATCCAGGACAGTGATGATGGAAGCAAATGTTCCCCAGATGTTTTGGAAAGAAGCTGTCAGCACTACAGTCTACACTCTCAATCGAGTTCAAATCAGAAGCAATACCAGTAAGACTCCTTATGAACTTTGGTTTGGCATCACTCCTACTGTGAGATATTTTAGAGTATTTGGTAGCAAGTGTTACATTAAAAGAGATGAAGATCTAGGAAAGTTTGATGCTAGAAGTGATGAAGGAATTTTTTTGGGATACTCCACTCAAAGCAAAGCATACCGGTGTTACAATAAGAGACTGAGAAAGATGATAGAAAGTACAAATGTGAAGGTTGATGAAGGTATTGAGAAGCCCTCAAGATTTTATGAGTATGATGAAGATGATCAGAATGATGTTCTGGTTCAAGGAGCTCCATCCTCTCCTGAAGGTCAGATTCAAACTGATCCAGTAAATCAGGAAGAAGAGATAGGTCCAGATGAACCTGATCAAGAAGCAAAAGTGCAAGAAACTCCCAAAGTTCCAAGGTATGTAAGATTGAACCACTCTAAAGATCAAATCATAGGTGACAAAAGCAAAGGTGTGCAAACTAGAAGGAATGTTGCTTAAAATTTAGATGAATGTTGTCTGATTTCAAAGATTAAACCTAAGACAATAAATGAAGCATGCAATGATGAAAATTGGACAAAAGAAATGGAGGAAGAGTTGATGCAAATTAAGAAAAATCACACTTGGGATCTTGTTTCTAGACCTAGTAACAAGAATGTGATTGGAACCAAATGGGTCTTCCGGAACAAACTAAATGAGGTTGGTGAAGTAATTAGAAATAAGGCCAGATTAGTCTGCAAAGGATACTCTCAAATAGAAGTGATTGATTTTGAGGAAACCTTTGCTCCGGTGGCAAGAATTGAAGCAGTCAAACTATTTCTTACATTTGCTGCCTTCAAAGATTTCAAAGTGTATCAGATGGATGTCAAATCTGCTTTCCTGAATGGTGACCTAGAAGAAGAGCTGTACATTGAACAACCGGATGGATTTCAGTTATTAGAGCATGGTGATATGGTCTGCAAATTAAAGAAGGCATTGTATGGTCTAAAGCAAGCCCCAAGAGCATGGTATGAGAGGATGGATAATCATCTTTTGAAGATTAGTTTCAACAAAGGTATTGCTAATAGTAACCTATATTTTCAAATTGATCATGAAAACATCTTGATTGTTGAAGTGTTTGTTGATGATATCATCTTTGGAGGAAGAGACAGTATGTGTAAAACCTTTGCAAACCAAATGAAAAGTGAGTTTGAAATGTCAATGCTCGGTGAAATAAATTTCTTCTTGGGTCTGCAAATTACTCAGATAGAGAAAGGAATCTTTATCTCTCAGACCAAATATGTGAAAGAACTATTGAAGAAATTTGGAATGGAAGATTCAAAGCCAATGAACACTCCCATGGCTACCAGATGTAAGTTGAGCAAAGATGATGACTCTCCTAAGACAGATCAGACAAAGTATAGATCAATGATTGGTGGATTACTGTATCTCACTCAGACTAGACCAGATATAATGTAGGTTGTTGGTCTTGTGGCGAGATTCCAGGCTGATCCCAGAGAATCTCATGTCATGGCAATCAAAAGAATTTTTAGGTACTTGAAAGGAACAGTTGAGTATGGCCTATGGTATCCCAGAGATCATGACTTTTATCTTCATGCATATACAGATGCAGATTGGGCAAGAGATGTGGATGATAGGAAGAGTACAAGTGGAGGAGCATTCTTTTAGGGAAAAAGGTTGGTTTCTTGGCTAAGCAAGAAACAAGAAGCAATATCCCTGTCTACAACTGAAGCTAAATACATTGCAGTAGCAGCAAGTTGCACCCAACTTTTGTGGATGAAGCAAATGCTAAGAGATATTCAAGTAGAATATGAGGAGCCTATCACAATTTTCTGTGATAACTCAAGTGCAATAAATATTTCTAAGAATCCGGCATTGCATTCTAAGACCAAGCATATATCTATCAAATTTCATTTTTTGAGAGAACAAGTGAACAAGGGTGAAGTTAGATTGGAGTATGTGCCCTCCAAGGATCAGCTTGCAGATATTTTTACTAAACCTCTTCCCAAGGACTCTTTTGAGTATCTCAGGGAGAAGTTAGGGGTTATGCCCCGTCCGATGATGAACTAGGATGCACTGATGTGCATTAGTCTGGCGGATACCATAGTCATATCTTGTGATTTGGATTGATGATGGGGAGCTGCTACTAAGGGGGAGCAGCTGGTATGATTTTGATGTGTTAGAAGTGCATGTATGAGCCCTTTTCCATTGATGTCAAAGGGGGAGAGAAGACATGTGAAAAACAAGTGGTTGATAATCAAAGGGGGAGCAGTAAAGGAAGAGAAGACATGTGAAGAGTTGTTACTGATAGGGGGAGCTGTGACAGAAAGGAGAAGTTCTTGTCTTGATGGTTTTTCACATCATATGTTGCCATCAATGACAAAGGGGGAGATTGTTGCAAGTATGAGGTTAACCAGTGTTGTCATTGATGTCAACATACTCATATTGCATTGATAAGAAGGATTGGATGAGCTGTGTGCTGAGGATATTGAGAAAATTAGTCTTAATCAGGAACAGTGAAGAATAGTGATAAGAAGAAGGCAAAACTACTCAATGGGTTGAGAATAAGAGGATACGGATTAACAGGTTTGTAGATATGAGTCTTGAGATGTTCCAGTTAAGATTTCAAAGGTATGCATGAAGATCTAAAGAAGTTATGGCTGTTTGTATAGAACTGGTTCTGACAGGCGTTCAGTGGTGACAGAGTCATAGATTGGTTCGGTGAGTTCCAGAATTACATTATCTCATTATGCAGATTGGAAGGAGTGTTGAAGAAGTTAGTGTGAAGTGACAACTTGATTTATGCATTGTTTGGAGGTCTGGAAGAATCTTTTGCATTATGACAGTGGCAACAGACTATGTTCTTGAAGTTTCAGATGAAGAAGAGAAGAATTCCAGTAAGCTGACGAAGTGCGGATGTTCTTGGTGATTCAGGAAAGCTTGTGGTGATCTGTGGATCGTGTCCAATTCATGCTGGTGGTCCGCATTGAAGTTAGAGTTTGTATTTGAAGAATAACCACAGATTTTGGTGTTCTTCTTAAGACTGGCCAACCGAATGTATTACACATCTTGCGAATGATCTTGTAGATGTTTGCCGACTTAGATGATTGTTCCTAAGTCGATGCCTTGTATAAACAAGGGTTTTTGAATTCATTTTGAAGTGTGCTTTGTGGTGATGAGTGCGATAAAGCGAAGAGAAGTGCGAAAGGCAGAGCAGGAGTTTTTGGGCTTAAATGGAACTGATCCAGGCATGGTAAAGATGTCAATCTCCAGTTCAAGTTTGTGATTCTTATCACTTTGTAGACAGTGTGTCTCTTGTAGGCAGTGTGCCACTTTGTGAGCAGTGTGCTTGGGCAGTGAGCCCTAATTGGCATGTGCCATCCATTTTTCTTATTCTTATAATAGAGAATAATCCTTGGGTTAATCACCCTGTGGTTTTTCCCTTAACCGGGTTTTCCACATCAAAATCTTGGTGTCTTATGTGTTCATGTGTATCTGCTCTAATGTTTATGCCTTATGATTTCATGAATGATTAATTGCTATACTATTGATTAACAAAGTGGATTCAAGTGTTTGAACTGGAAGTGAATTAAGGATAACTGATTCACCCCCCCTCTCAGTTTTCAACACCTTCCATCACTGAAAATACACGGCCCTAAAAAGCTCTGAAAAGTCGTCAGCCAGTGAAAACGTGCCACGTAGGCACTCTGAGCCTCCATCGTTGACTTTTCACTTCTTTATTTTCCCCTTTTCGCCTTTTGCCTTTTCGCCCTTGTATATGCAAAAACATATGCATATACAATCAATTTTTTTAATCTTTGTATATGCAGGATGCATATACACTCAACCACTTATCATACAAGGCGGACCCAAAATTGTCATAGAACAAATTGAAAATCTACTCGAGTCGAGCTTGTATCTCCATTTTGCATCTATCGCTTTGTATATGTGCATATACAAACACAATATACATACAAGGCAGATTTCACTGCATTCATCTATCGTACTTGAAAACCTTTGAAATCTAGCTTGTATCCTTTACTTTGCATATTAACCCCTTGTATATCGCACATATACAAGCACACACACATGCAATTCGTGGATGCCAAGAACTTATAGAAAAAAATGAAAACACCATCAAGTCCACCTTGCATCCTCTTTCCTCACATATCTCAATGTATATCTGCATATACATTTACCATATACATATAAGGCACAGATTTCAAAATTTATGAAACATGCTAAAGTTGCTTTGAAATCCAGCTTGTATTTAATCTCTTGTATATCGGCACATATACAAGCATCCATTATATATGTTGCGGACCCCTAAACCTTATTCACTGCATTTGATTTTCAATTGGGTCCAGATTGTATGTTTTCTCCTTGTATATCAGCTTGTATGTGTAAACATACAACGCGGATATACATACAAGGTGCAGACTCCAGCCTCTGAATTGGATTGGAAAAACCCTTTGAAATCTGGCTTGTATAACCTTTGCATTTGTGCGCTTGCATGTTGACTTGTATATATGCCACCTGATGTACATTCTATTTTACATATCCGTAGGCCCCACCAAATGCATCTCTTTTTTGCATGTATCATTGAATGTATCGGTCAATCAGTGGGACTCCAGACTTGGCTGCCGATAGCCATTGTCTCAGTGATGATTTCCCCTTCACTATTCACCTTGTATGCATATCGGCCGTCAGGATGACTATTGCATGAGTCACCGATATACAAAGCTTTGCCGATGACCCTTTTGCATAATTTCTATTGCATGTGGCAAATGTATGTTTAGACATACAAGCCTGATATACAAGTAGAGTTGATATAGAAGAAGCGAATATTCCTAGGAATCTGTGAAAGATTACCCCCTTGTGTATGCACTTTCTTAAGCCCGATATGCATTCAAAAATGCATATAACTCATTTTCTCAAAGACCAATGGAAATTTTGCAAGCCCGCCCATGTACATCAGCACTTGTATATATAAACCTCTTTGTATATACAAAGATACATGCATTTTAACTCTATTTTTTGCATTTTTTACAACTGTAGAGGCCGAAAGAGTTAGATTTTTTGGACTTTTTGGGAGCATATTTAAATGCTTGAAACCTGAATACTCACACAAGCACCAACATAGGCTCTATCTGGGGACACATGCCTCTTGTAGGCATGGCAAGAATCATAGAACTCTGGGATGCAAACCAGTCCCTTAACCATTGGGCACAGAGTCAAAATTGTACTAACCTGCATCACAAAACACATTTATTAAAATTTACTTGGCGGCCCAGGGCCACTAAAAAGGAAAAACCAAAATTTTCCTTTGTCAAAAACCCTTTTTTCTTTTGATTTCTTCAAATGAAGCCTGAAAGCATTTAACTATCTGCAACACCTAGCATTGCAATTGATTGTGCTACTGCTCCTTTCCCTTTCTTTGACAAATCTATAACAATCTTGATCAACATGCATTATCATCAACTGTAGAATGTCATCATCATATGAGTCACTGATGTTGCTTGGAGAAATAATAGACTCACATGAAATAAATGAATCGACATCAGAATTTTGCCCTTCTTCAAAAATAAAGGCCCCTCTGTATCAAATAAACAATATTCAGGCACAAGCAACATCTCATAATCAAATTCATTTTTATAAGCAATTAGATATTCATCATCATTGTGCTCAGCAATCTTGTCATTAATGTCCACCTGGAATGTCTCTAAAGAAGGCATAAAAAGCTCAGAATGCAGCCCTATGTCAAAAACTTCATAGTTACCCCTACAACCAGCACTATCCCCAACTGTATGAGCACACACATCTGCAACTTGTCCATCCACCTTTGAATAGTGACCCTGTTGTTCCTCTTCACCAATGTACTGATAATCAAAAGCAAATTTGTCAATCTCTACACTGTGAAGGTGGTCAGAATCTTCAAGGAAACACTCATATTCAGCATCCATATATATTTCATCATCTGAAAGGCTCAAATATGCATCTGCTGACAGTCACTAACATATTCACTACTGTCCCTTGAAACAACATCTTCTATATTCAGAGTGAAGCTCTGCATATCCATTTCACACAAATAATCAGGCATAACTGGGATATGCATATTGCTGCAAGACACAACCTCATATATATCTTTCATTTCATTATTTGAAGGGTATTTTGTGTCTATGGGCTTCTCTTCTAGAGGCCGATAACAGTCTTCATTTTCATCATTATAGGATGTGCCTGCATTTTCTATAATATTTTTCCCTCTGCAAAATCATTATTTATTAATGAAGAAACTGGAACAGTAGAAATACATTCACTTTGATAACTATTTTGATAACTTGCAGCCATGAAACCTACTAGCATTCCATATTTCTCATTGTTTTCAATATCCATAGCAAATTGGTAAGCCTGGTGAAGTGTGGCTGGTTCTTTATCTCTCAATAAATAATTCACTTCTTCATCAAATGCAGCCAAATAAATTGCTAAGTACAGTGCATTATTGGGTCTCATATACTCAGGGATTTGCTTGAGCAACTTAATAAACCTAAGGTTAAAGGCTAGAACCAGTTCCTCATCTTCCTTTTGGATATTCATAAAATGTATGATCAATGAGGCCACATCAAACCTTTCACCAAACTGCCCTAGGAATGCAATTTCTAAATCTACCCATGAAGAAAGTGAACAAACAGGCAGGTCTGAAAACCAAACCCTAGCATCATCTTCTAATGACTAAACAAAGAGTCTCATTACTACATCTTCATCCTCTACCTCATAATCTTATATCAAATTACAAAATTTTTGCAGATGTTTGTTTGTTGATTCAGAATCTGATCCACTATATTTTGGCAAACATTTTCTAATCTTATTGGGAATAACATTTGGGTAACCATATATCCCTGTGAAATCTAGGGCTTTATATCTTTCAATAAAAAATGGTTTTCTTTGAGAGCACAACCAGGTTTGTTGTTCTAAACTCATCATTTTTTTTGAAAAGATGGAATACCTGGAAACACATTGTAGCATTGATAGGTTCAATCAACAAAGTCACCACCTCTCACAGAGAGGACATAATATCAACAAGGTACTTGTATTTTGTAGATTCACCATGCCAGTAGATAACCACATGGTCATTTTTGGATCCTGCTGCAACAACTATACTGGAAACTAGATTTTCCATCCTTCAAAATATTTGACTCTTTCCCTAGTAGAGTCACTATCTGTTGGTGTTTCTCTCTGAATCAGTAATGGGTTTGCTAGTTCCAATGCACAGGCAAATTCGGCCAACTAATACAGGAAGTTACGTGAGCTGCCTCCCCTTCACTTCTGGTTCTGCTGCACCAAGAGGGGTATCCCTATTAGCTAAAGATTTGACACTTTTGACTCACCCAATGACATAAATATTTATCTTTACAATGACAGGCAGAATACTCTCATGTGTGGACCAAGATTTGTGTGATAAATCACAAGGTTGGCAACATTCTTGGACATATTTGTCTGGTTAGGTATGACAGGCATTCCTAATGCTAATCCTATGACTAACAGGTTGGAAATGGGTGTGTGCAAGAAGTTGTGTCCACTTTTTGGCCAAAAAGTGGAAGTGTTTTCCCTGATTTTCAGAATTTGTCACATTTGACCTAAAAATTTGAAGCATTTAAATGTGGAATCTCAGAAAAAGTCACTAAATATGAAATGTAGTACTCAAAGTCTAGTTTCTAAATATGTATTTTTTTTCAATACCCAGATGATAGAAATTGATTTTGAATAAGCGTTTCTAAAAACCACTGTTTAAAAGTCACTTTTTTTTTACTATACCATGTACATGTACGTCATGCATATTTTGACCTAAATAATTTTTCAAAATCCTTTTGGGAAAAGCTTTGTAACTCACTGAAGCACGTTTTCCATATTTATTTGTAATTTTTTATTGAATAATTTTTTTTTCATTAATTTTTTATTGGTCATTTTTTGTCCTTTAAAAAGCGATCATGTACGTCACGCATAAGATGACCTAAACTTAACATTTTTTGAAATTTTTTTTTTAAATTGAAAAGAATTGTCTAAAATACGTTTTCATATAATTTTTTTTACAAAAAAATATTTTAATAAAAAGTTATTAAAATATTAAAAAACCCTGATAATTCAAGTTTATGGACCTATTTCATCATAAATTGATTAAAAAATAGAAAAATAAATCTCATTGTAAAAAAAATTACATATTTGGAATCTACATTGTCTCCTCTATAATGGGTTTTAATTTCATCAAAATATTCTGCAAAATAGACCTTTAGATATATGCCCAAAGTCACTATTTTGTTGTGACATTGAGAGGGCCTTCAAGTTGCAGGTCAAACCAGGTCCAGAGGTCAGGGTCGGGTCCCCAAAACATTTTCCAAAGTGGGTTACAAAGCAAAACCTGAGCCTAAAATTCAAATTTTGAATAACGGGATCCCGTTTATAAAACGCGATCCTGTCTATTAAACGGGATCCCATTTCTTTATTCATCGGTCGAAAATAAAACGGGATCCTGTTTATTGGTAAATGGGATCCCGTTTAATATTACAGGATTCCATTTATTATTTGCCCATTTTTTTTAATAAGACTGTACTATCACTGTCATTTCTGTAACTTGCTCTATAGTACGGCCGACAGCGACTCTTGCAGCATTCTTTGGCATATTTTTTTCTTTTGCAGGTCCATCAACTTGAAGTATTGTTTGTATTTTGATAGAAGTCATCATGGAGAAGCTATTTGAGTGGAATTTTGTTGAATTGGTACTTGTTTGAAGGACTTGAAACACATTCAAGTTTTTTGACATTCATTTGTACATGCTTCATAAATTTTTTAATCATGGGATCACAAAGTCATAATAAGAGGAAAGATAGGAAGCTATTAACCCCTAAATAAATTGAAGCAAAGAGAGAGGAGGCAAAAAGACAAAGAGATAGAAGAATAAAGATTCAATCAATGAATAATGCTGAAGCATCCAATTCCACAACTATTGAAGATAAAAACATTGAGGAGACAATGGATGTAGATGATGCAAGTTTGCAAGAGGTGAATGTGGAAACTAATACGATTATACAAACTACTCCTGGTATGTCTTCAAATCCCTCTATTAATGCCATGGAGAATGTTTCAATAGGCACAAATTCAGGTACTTTTTCAAATCCACCTTTGAATGAAATGGAAATAGTGTTGATAGGAGATTTAAAACAAGCTGGATATAACAATGTTGAGATTGATAATATTCGTAGAGATCAAAATTTGAAACAGATTGTTGTTGAAAATGAAAATGAAAATCCTTTTGTTGAAAATGAAAATGAAAATCCTTTTGTTGTTGAAAATGAAAATGAAAACCGTTTTGTTGTTGAAAATAAAAATGAAAACCGTTTTGTTGTTGAAAATGAAAACGAAAATCCTTTTGTTGAAAATGAAAATGAAAATCGTTTTGTTGTTGAAAATGAAAACAAAAATCCTTTTGTTGAAAATGAAAATGAAAATTGTTTTGTTGTTGAAAATGAAAACAAAAATCCTTTTGTTGAAAATGAAAATCGTTTTGAAGTTGAAAATGAAAATGAAAATCTAGGAAGTGATGTTGAAAATGAAAAATATTTTTTCAAAATTGAAAGAGATGTTTTGGATAATCTTCCTGGTAAAATTTCTTGGAGACAAATAAGAACACATGCCAATAGATTATACAAGGAATTTTTTTATCGTAAAAAACTATCATTTCAATGTCAACTAATGATGAAATTAATAAGAATGTGGAAAATGAGAAAAGTAATGAAAATGTTAGGCATTTTTGTTAAACCAAGAAGAAAAGATCAATCACTAAAACATGCTATGTCTACTGTTGCTAGTGCCATTGAGTCTATTGGAAGTAATAGTCAATCCAAAGATAAAAATGCAGCAAGACGAGCTATAACAACTGCTATAGTGAATAAAACAACTTTGAATAGAAGAATGGTAAGCAATATTAGTGGAATTCTAAAAATACATCCTAAAACATTGGTATGAGCAGCAAAAGGAAGAGAAAGTATAGAAAATGATCCAATTAACCAATGTTGGAGTTTTAGTGGTCGACTCTCGAGATCTGACATGAAACTGAATATTGAAATCAGATCTTTGATCAAAAAATATTAGCATGATAATACTAGGGTATCGTCTAATGCTAGAGATGTTTTAAAATTAATAGTGGGGTCCAAAGTTTACGATCCTCATCCAAAACACCTATTAGATACAACGCAAACTGAATTTTATAGAAAATTTTGTGATGAATTAGTGTTACCTGGTTATATTAAAATAAGTCAAAGATCTTTTGAAAAATGCAAACCATGGTATGTAAAGATTAATAAGGAACAAATATCTTGTTGTTGTAAAATGCATGTTCAATTTCGTTATTATTATGATGTGTTTCAATATATACGTTGTACTTTACATCGTAACATGATTATATAGGAATGTGATATTAATATGCCAACTAAAGCAATAAAGAAGTTTATATCAAGTTTTTCTGTGAAAGATCTAATGAAAAAGGTTTTTATTTAAGTTCATGTATTTCTGGACAATGCACTAGTTGTGGCAATCTTTCTTTGTTAAGAGTTTGTATGCATGAAAGTGTTGAAAATGATTTTGGACAACAATTAGTGGATGTTAAAAGATTTAAAAATGTTGAATATTCTTTAAAAGATGGAAAATTTGGAAAGCATTGTGATTTAATTACAGAAAAGGTTAGTGTGCATGCATTCATATCAGAATTTAAAAGTAAAATTGTACCAAAATATGTCAAGCACTCTCAACAAGCTCGATGGCTTGATGGACAATTTCGTGAATGTAGAAACACATTTCCAGTTGGTACTATACTATCAATGGTTGATTTTGTAGAAAACTATACTTTAGCTCTGCAAGAGGAAATTCAATCACAACATTACAATTCAGTGCAGGTTGCTATGTTTGTTCATATTGTTTATAGACATGCAGATGATAGCACAGAGAATGATAGAAAAGTTTTGAGGGAGTATCATTTCTATTTGAGTGACAACCGATTACACTCATCAGAGTTTGTTTAATATTGTTTCAATATATTTTATACAAATTTAAGAGAAAGAGGAATCTAGATGACTAAACATCTTATATGGTCATATAATTGTACGGGGCAATTCAAGAATGCTCGAATGTTCTATTGGTTATGTATGGTTCACAAGGAGAATAATGTCCAACATATGTGGAATTTTTTTGAAGCTGGACATGGTAAAGGAGAACATGATGGAGTTGGTGCGTGTGTTAAAAAAATTCTTGCTAAACAACAATTAAAATTTGAGGATGTAGTAAAATTTAAAGATGCACGTGCGATTGTAGATTGGTGCAATACAAGATTATGTACATCTGGATCAAGCGAGTACTCTACAGTTTGTCGATTCTTTTGGTTGGTTGAAGAAGAAAACATTCTACCTAGACTTGATTGCCAGACAATCAGTGGATCTACTAAATGGCATTCATTTAGGAGTTCAAATGCAAGACATGGACTATCTGGACAAGGGAGCTTGCATGTTTTTGTCAATTTTGTATTTCAGGAGATTGGGAAGCATGTGAGAATACATAATGGGTTGAAGAGTGGAAACAAAGACCATTGACACTTGTACAAGCACACAATCAAAGTGAAACAACAATTGAAGACAATGATCAACTGTTTGTATCAGACGATTATGATCGTGTTTTAGACCTTGTACAAGAAGGTAATTTAATTCAAATCATTTCATTTTATTTCACTTCATTAATAATTTGTAGTGCTTTTATTTATTTATGTGTACATATGAATGCATGTATGTTGATTGGTCAAATTTTATGGACATGTGCAAGTTATTGAATCAAAATTTGTTTGCAGGACATGTGTATGCTGTTGTTGCACCAAAGAATAATGAAGAGGAAACTAAATATTGGTTGGCTCGTTGTGTGGAGACTAAACATAAGTTAACAGCACCTCAAGAAGATGATGATGGCTTTCCTTATCCAACAAGTTTGGTGATCCCCTTAAGACATCCCCTTAAGCAAATTTTGATAACAAGTCTTTGATCCCCTTAAGCATATTTTAAGAACTTCTTTGATCCCTTTAAGCAAATTTTAAGTATTTCTTTGATGATGGCTATCATTATCCAATAGGTTTGGTGGTGGTTGTTGGCACTTGGCTACGGAAATACCTAATAAGGAAGAATGGTTTGCCTGCATTCAAAGATTATGAAACACATAAGAAGATTATACACTACTCACATTTGGTGTTGGCAACAAATATAAAATTGGAGAGGTATCGTGGAAAACCTACAAATAAAGAGCTATGGAACATTTCTATGGAAGGCCATGAGACAATCATCGATGCGTTGGAAAAAAGAGAGGATGGATATGGTACAATGGAATAAGTAAATACAAGTAAATATAGTTAAATAGATTTATATTGTTATTTTAAATACATTAAATACATGTTTTGATATTTCTTGTGTGTTATTAGTTGAAATTGATTTAATTTGTCCTTTTATATCCTCAGGCCATCATCACAAATTTATCACATACTTTGAAACAAAAACTTGAGAGGCACTTGTAAATACAGGTATAAATTGTGTATATCTAGATAGTTTTTATATAAATTAAAATACATGTTTTGATTCAGATATATTGATAAATTGCTTGTATTATTTTTACATTAGGTGGCATGAAGACCTGCTACATTCTCCTCAAGTTTTGGATTTTCTTGAGATGGCATATAACGACATTTTGTATTTACATTATTTTGAGTTGGCATATATGTACATACACAATTACATTATTACACATTTTGTACAGAAATTTGTATACATGTGTATGTACACAATTTTATACTCTACAGTATTAAATTTATCAAAATTATTATTCTATGTATTTTATTTGTTAAATGTCCATGTTTTTCTACTTAGAATTTACTTTAAATTTGATTTATTATATTGTTCAATTTGGTTGCCTTGGACAACTTCACCAAATTTTGAGAACTTAAGATGTCCCCTTAAGACATCGTAAATTAGGACCCCTTAAGACATCCAAAAAGTTAGCATCAAGTTGTAGGTTAATTGCAAATGATAGGTGTCTAGGTAGGGAATGTAATCACATTTTTATTTTTTCAATTTTCATGTTTATTTTTTAATTTTTGAGTGATCTAACGAGCAAGCTTCGTTGGTGAGTAGTGTGTAGGAGCTTTCTACAACAAATCAAGTTGCCCTATGACAAGGTTGGATAGATAGAGTGGTGTAGGTTCCTATTGTGTTATCCTTATCACACATTTATTATGACAAGGTGGTACTATCAACACTACCTACCTAAAGCTCTTTTAATAATCTTTATTTTTTATTTTTTTATTTTTTTTGTCTTTTAATAATCTTTTAAGCCACATTGATTTTTTGATGTTTTTATTGAACTTTTATATTTGCCCTTCATGGATGATAGAGCCCCTATAGGTTGATTTTTATTACTCCATGTGATAGTCCCTACACTAAATTTAAAGAAATAGTCCTGGAAGTATATTTCTTATGAACAAAATTACCAATATAGAACTAACATCACAATAACCATATAAATTTGCATTTTGGTGTAGGAAAAAAAAACCATATTTAAAAGTACTTTTAATATACTTCAATATATTTTTAGTCATTTTCCAATGATCCACATATGGATCTTGCATGAATCTAGATGCAATACTTACTACATTATAAGTAATGTCTGGTATAGGTATGGTATGGTAAATAAGGCTTTCTACTAACTATCTATACAAAGTAGGATTGGTCTTTTCAAATAGAGGTTTGGAGTAAAGTTTAATACTCAATTCAATAGGAATAGCAGTTGGTTTATAGTCAACCATAATTGAAATTTTTAAGTATATATCTTATTTGTATCTTTCTTGTGATACCCTAATAGATTAATGATCCTAGAAGATAATCATTCCTAAGAAATGATGCAGAAGCCCTAAATTAGTTATTCAAATATCTAGTTCAATTTATTTTTTATATTTGTGGATTAAAGAAATAAGACTACTCGTAATGAGTAAGTCGTCCATATATAATACAACTATAATGATTTGACCATTTTTAACATTAACAAAGAGATCATTATCAAAGTCACAAATAAAGAATCAAAGAGATTGGAAAAAATATTAAACTTTGCATGTGAAGGACTAAAAATGTCCACTTTCTCATATGGTATGTAGGCTCCTATCATTGAGCAAGTGGAGTTAGGTAAAGTTTATGCATGGGGGTTTGACATCCTACCTTCAAGGTCTACCATGACCTTTATTAGATTGTGCACCATAAGGCACTAGGATTTAGTCATCCTTCTCTAGTTATGGTATGGATATTGGAGCATATTAGACTAGGTATCAATGACCCATGCCCACACCAGATCTTTCACTTCCTTGAGGTATCAAGTAGTGTTGATTGGGTTACTATGGCACATGATTACATATTTACACAATGGTGACTTTGACTAACACAAACAAATTATTACAAACCCATACATAGAGATAGAGAGGAGATGGACTGTCTAGGAGATGACATGACTAGATATTATTGAAAAAGGGTGACTTTCTAAAGGATTTCCCCTAGTACACTCCCATGCTAGACATCACTACATATTCTTTCAATGCAATTTCTTCATTAAGCGTAAATCTAGATCAACACTCTGACACTTACATATAGAGATTTATATTATTGAAAAGGGGTGACTTTCTAAAGGATTTCCCAGGTAGTACACTCCCATGCTACAAATCTACTTAAGATGTAGTAGAGGTTGGTCAAGGGACACTCCCGTGGACTCTTACTCTAGGGACTCCTAAATTACATGGTCAACACAAGAACAAGCACCAAGGCACTTGGATAAATATAACTATAACCATGCTAGGATCATTTAATATAACTTAGTTGATCTCTAGATGAGAAGATGTGAGAGATTGATCCCTCCTAGTAGGCAAGAGATCCTTATGAACTTATCTCACTTTTTAATGCTTTGTTTTGATTTGCTTACCATTTTATTGCTTAAAATTTGACCAGGACCTAAATATGCATACCGTGAATGAATGGAGGAACTTTATTAGGACCTCATCACTACATAAATTCTTTCAATGCAATTTCTTCATTAAGCGCAAATCTAGATCAACACTCTGACTCTTGTAGATTTATATATGACAATCGATTATTTCTATTGATGTCATTCTATATATCTTATTATGGTTGATCTCAAATGTTTACATTTCTTTTCCTTCATGCACATCGTTAGATTAGAGTTTGATTTATGATTAAATTTAGGGATGCTTGTATATACATATGTATGTGATGTTATGCTTTATAGTTTATGATGTATATGCAATGTATGTATGCATGGATAACAGATATATGTATGGATGCACCTAAACTAACATGATGGTTTTACATGATTATTACTTTGACATGTGTATGATTTTGTTATGACAAGATTGCATTTATTGTGTGACATGTAAAAATATATAGTCCAGGTTCAACAATATATATATAAAGTCCAGGTCCATGTTCAAAAAATATATAAAGTCCATGTTCAACAATATATATATATATATAAAGTCCATGACAAACAGTATATAACAAATAGTCCATGAAATAGTCAAATATATAAAGTCCAGGTTCAACAATATATATATAAAGTCCAGGTCCATGTTCAAAAAAATATATAAAGTCCATGTTCAACAATATATATATAAAGTCCATGATAAATAGTATATAACATATAGTCCATGAAATAGTCAAATTATACATAGCCCATGTTCAATAACCTATCACATACTATCTCTATCATCAAGAGTCCTCTTCACACCATGCAAACTACTCAGATGACCTGAATCACTCTGCAAAAGAGAAAGATTTAGATGAAATTAGATGTAAGATGATAAGGAAATCTAATTTAATGACAATTTTTAAATTTATAATTTATCATAAAATTAAATTACCGTGTGAGGCTGAGAGGCATGCTCTGGTGCACCTGGACCTGTCTCTCCATGCTTTGAATCAATCTATTTAATACAAGAGAAAGTTCAAGTTGAAATTAGATATACTTGACGATTTTAAAAATGATTTAATTCAATTTAATTTATAAGAACTATCATATTTAAAAATTATTATACCGTAAGAGGAACTTGTTGTGAATCCTCTATTCCAGGACCTGTCTCTATAGGCTTAGCTCCATGACATGTATCGAGCTATAAAAGAAAAAAGAATTTTGAATGTACATGTCAACATATATATATATATATATATATATATATATATATATATATATATATATATATATATACTTTAAGTTCACAACGTATATTTTAATTGTTCAATTTAAATATAATCTAAATTTTAAATTATACCATATCAGGCTGCCCATCTCCTCTGTCCTCCTTCTTTGCGTGTGCTGTGTTGCTGAAACATGTCACTAACAAGCTCCTACAATGTCATTTATATTTAAGTTAGCACATGTGTGTACAAATTAGGTTTTAAAACATATATATATATATATATATATATATATATGACAATCGATTATTTCTATTGATGTCAATCTATATATCTTATTATGGTTGATCTCAAATGTTTACATTTCTTTTCCTTCATGCACATGGTTAGATTAGAGTTTGATTTATGATTAAATTTAGGGATGCTTGTATATACATATGTATGTGATGTTATGCTTTTATAGTTTATGATGTATATGCAATGTATGTATGCATGGATAACAGATATATATATGGATGCACCTAAACTAACATGATGGTTTTACATGATTATTACTTTGACATGTGTATGATTTTGTTACGACAAGATTGCATTTATTGTGTGACATGTAAAAATATATAGTCCAGGTTCAACAATATATATATAAAGTCCAGGTCCATGTTCAAAAAATATATAAAGTCCATGTTCAACAATATATATATATATATATATATATATATATATATATATATATATAAAGTCCATGACAAATAGTATATAACAAATAGTCCACGAAATAGTCAAATATATAAAGTCCAGGTTCAACAATATATATATAAAGTCCAGGTCCATGTTCAAAAAAATATATAAAGTCCATGTTCAACAATATATATATAAAGTCCATGACAAACAGTATATAACATATAGTCCATGAAATAGTCAAATTATACATAGCCCATGTTCAATAACCTATCACATACTATCTCTATCATCAAGAGTCCTCTTCACACCATGTGAACTACTCAGATGACCTGAATCACTCTGCAAAAGAGAAAGATTTAGATGAAATTAGATATACTTGACGATTTTTAAAATGATTTAATTCAATTTAATTTATAAGAACTATCATATTTAAAAATTATTATACCGTAAGAGGAATTTGTTGTGAATCCTCTATTCCAGGACCTGTCTCTATAGGCTTAGCTCCATGACATGTATCGAGCTATAAACGAAAAAAGAATTTTGAATGTACATGTCAACATATATATATATATATATATATATATATAAAGATATTTACTTTAAGTTCACAACGTATATTTTAATTGTTCAATTTAAATATAATCTAAATTTTAAATTATACCGTATCAGGCTGCAAATCTCCTCTGTCCTCCTGCTCTGCATGTGCTGTGTGTTGATAAAACATGTCACTAACAAGCTCCTACAATGTCATTTATATTTAAGTTAGCACATGTGTGTACAAATTAGGTTTTAAAACATATATATATATATATATATATATATATATATATAGACTTGTGTACATGTTATACGTTTTTCAACAACCTGAAATGCAGTCGACTCTTGATATAAACTTGGATTATCCAAGTGTGCTACAATGCCCATCCTCATTGTTGTGTCAACCTACATAGACTTATTTATAAAATATTAAATAGTACATGTGCATGTTTTTAGATACACTGATATCAAAAAAGAAAAATTTAAGTATATATATAGTTTTTTAAAACAATATACATACTGTAAGAGTGTCATGTGAGATGCCCAATGATGGAGGAGCGCTCGAGACACCCTAAGATGGATGATTCAATGTGGAAGAACCTTGAACCAATTCATAAATAAGTTCATAAATATTTAATTGTACACACATTCAAGACTGAATTTTACAAATTTACAAATCATTGAAAATGTACCCCAAATGGGTGCCCGAGATGAACAGGTGTCGATGAAAAATTAATTTGATCAATGGTGACCCCTGTTGCCATCATCTATACCAAACAATTCGATTGTTAAAATATTACAATTTAATTGATCTATATGTTGATTAAAAACACGTGGTTAAAAAATTGTTTTAAATTCAACATGTGTACATAACCTATATATACCTGTGTCGAATGATCAGTGGGATGATCCTCAACAAATAGATAATCAACAAATGATTCGGTGCCTACATTATCAGATGATGCATGTGTAGCTGAAGTGGGTGTAGCTTCTTGATAAGGTCCATAACACAACTGATTGCAACTCATACATGTATGAGGCATCGACACATGTGGAGTGGTACTAGGACCACTTCCATCATCAACTCCTCCATGCTCTCTAACTTGAGCTACCATCATAGACGTCTACTCATGTAGGCTACCTAAGAGTGCACTCAATGTGCCTAGTGTGGATACCACTGCATGATGTTGGAAGGGCGAAGGAATGGCAGCAACAGGAGGGTCAATAAGAGGTTGAACAGGCACTGGTCATTGGGGATCAACCCGTGCCCCCAACGTCTATTGTGGCATGCCACCACTAACACCCTGGAATGATCTAAAATCAAAGTAGTTGGGTTTTTTATTCATAACAAACTCTACATGTAATTTTCTCAAAAAATATAAAGGAACCTCACAATTAGCATGAGGTGGATAATCAAACACCATCCACCATCTATCCCAAAAATTGGTAGACATTCCTTCATGCCTACACCACCTGATTGATATTGTTTTCTTATTTGCAAGAATAGGTTCATTTGTAATGGGATGTCTAAAATATTGTGCTAAATGAGATTTTCTGATTTTAAGATCCAAAATAGTCTTATAGGAGAGGCCATCAGCATAAAATTGGCGCTTCTCCTCTCTCCATTTCTAGAATCCATCAAAATCTGAGTCAATAGACCTCACAAAATCTACAATGTTTTGCATCAAAGATGCAAAACGGACTACGTGAGGTGGCATGAATTGTTCATTGCGAATGGAATTCAGTTTTTCTTGTATCGAATCCACATTTTCATTTATTATGGCTCGCAAGCGAGCTTGGTCAGTTCCAAGTGGGGGTGGAGGTGGAGGTGGAGGTGGAGGTGGGTCATCTGCAGGTGGGGCATCTAGAGGTGGGGCATTTGGCGCTGGGGGTGCGGGTGTGGGTGCGGGTGGGGGTGCGGCTGGATCATCTTGTGCATTAAGGAAGTCCTTAACATCAAAGTGAATATCATCTAGATTCATGATGTATATATAAAAATAGATATGAACCTACATATATATACATATAAACATACAAAATTCAGTACAAATTTAAAATTAAATCAAGAATATATATATATATATATATATATATATATATATATATATATATATATATATATATATATATATATATATATATATATGTTTCAAGAAATTACACTTGAAATAAATTTAAATTAAACATACAGATAATGTATACATGCATGTACAAATTTCAAAATGTAAGAGAGCTATTAGGACTACCATAATGATTGATACAATGGGAAAGGTGACCCATCATAATGTATAATGTGCATTTAAGTAAGGAAGTCTCTGGACAATCATCATGTATTTCTTAAATGTGAATATGCATCCCAAATTTTGGACTATTTTAAAGAAATATGGTGCATTTAGGAACTTGGTGATTGTTGGGGTAAAGAGGAATATATGATCATGCTAGAAGAGGTGGATTAGGCTCATAATTGGCCAAGGTTGCTTTGAATAAGGTTAAAACAAGGAGATACCCATGTTGATATTCACACCCTTTGGTCCACACCTACATTGGGATGGATTAAGCTTGAAATTTTGATGGGTAGCCAAGGGTAATCCTAGTGAAGTAGGAGGAGTATGTTTATTAAGAGATGATAAGGGAAAACCTCTACCTATCTTATGTTTATTAAGAGATGATAAGGGAAAACCTCTACCTATCTTAAAGCTTATGATTTTGGCATCAAGAACAATAATATGGTAGATTCTAGGGCCATGATATCTAGGGCCTCAAGATGACTTGGAAACTAAACAAGATATCCCTTAGTGTGGAAGGAGATTCCAAGATCAACATTGATCATATGAAAAAGCATAGATGAAGCTTGTGGTTATTGGTAGAAATCATTATTTAAATCTATCTCCTTCAAACATATCAAAAGAAAAGGTACTTATATTCTAGACTAGGTAGATAATGGAAGAAATCATTAAATTGCTCCTAGACATCTAGCATGTGTTGAGAAGAATAATTTTTTTACATTCAACTCAATCCCTAAGTTGTGCCTCCATGCTATCAAATGTTACTTGTATCTACCTTCTATACAATGATATTGAAGGGGTAGAAGGTTAGGCTAAGGATTTCTATATCGCTACTTAGATAAATTCCACATCTTCAATGTGTGGCATAAGCATATGCACAAAGCCTTGGAGGATATTTCTACGATAATGAAGATAAACCTTCATGTCTTGATGCTAAATTGGATGATTCTATCCACTATGAGAATTAAGATGAGGAGGAGGTGACATAAATCCCTCCTATCAAATTCGAACAATGTTAAAAATGTCAAGGAAGTGGTAGAGACTTTGTAAGGCTTGTGTAATTTGTCCCACCACCCTAGGATAAAGTTTTTTAGTTTATTAGTAATTCTAACACTACTTCAACTTATTACTCTAGGGTGAGGGCCACTATAATTTTCCCTACCACTAATATATCTTAAGACACCTATTGGTTTATGTTTGATGTCATTGTAGTATATTAATTTTCCCTACCACTATTGATTGAACAAAACTATACCATATATATTAAGTACTCTAGCTCAATGATCTTAAGATTAATGAAATTAGGACTAACTATATCATCATTATGCTTAGATACACCCAACATGCTAATCAAGAACTTAATTACCTTCACAACCCTATTAGCATTGTATCACTCCTATTAGGGAGTGGAATTGAATGGGGCCAAAAGATTCTTTACCTCTTGGGATTGTGACTTTGGGTTTGGCATGGTCAACTTGGAGAGGTTGTGTGGCATATCCCTATAAGAGGATGAAGGGTGATAGGAGGTTGTAGCATTCACATGACGATAATGTTCAAGTTTAAATTTCAAGATATGCATCATGGTCTACAAGCTTCTCTTGTTCAAAAGGTTCATCATATTCTAGACAAGGAACTCACAATCATTGGTACCAAATTCAAGACCTCCTATTACAAGTCTCCATATAGCTTTAAACATAACACCTATAAACACAAAATTTATAGGGCTTGAATACAAGCCTGCCTCCTAGTTAGGAGACTTCCAAATAATTGGTGAACTCACATGCAATAAGGGAATAACACATGCATACAAAATATGTAGAAGAAAACCCTGTAGCATGACTTGTGATTAATTAAAGTTAGGGTTAGGGTTTCAATTAGGATCAGGCTTAGGGTTAGAATTAGAATTCAAGGGTTGCTAAATTAGGGTAAGTATTAGAGCTACAATTATGGTTTGGGTTACGGCTAGAGTTAGGGTTACAATTACAATTACAAGTAGCTCGTTAGGGTTAGGGTTAGGGCTAGAGTTAGAGTTACAATTACAATTACAATTACAAGTAGAGTTAGGGTTAGGGTTATGATTAGGGTTATAATAAGGGTTAGGGTTTGAATTACATATAGAATTAGGGTTAGGATTAGGTTTAGAATTAGTGTTAGGGTTAGGGTTGGAATTGCATATAGAATTAGGGTTCAATCTAGCTAGAAATAGATAAATTAGTCAAGATGGTTCCAACTCGATTTTGTTTCCTATTTCCTAGATTTGCAAAACTATTGTTTTCTATTTAGTTGTTAGTCCCAACTCTTTCCTTTTAAGAAGTATATCAAATCTAATGTAGTAGTAAATACTTCTACATATACAAGTTTCTGTTAGGAGAAAATATCTTTTGCCAATTTTGTATAGAGTTGTCTATAGTGTGTTCCAAGGTAATCAAATGATGTAAGTCACAATTTAGAGGGTTGAGGGATAAGTTTGTGTTGAGTCTATAGGAGGTGTTTTCTTACATAGACCGAGTGAGCCATAATCTAGGTGTCTCCATGTCTAACTCAAATGTTTCAACTTGGTCCATATTATATCTAGATTAATGATAAAATTTTATATATATGGCTATGAGATCCACGATCATATCAATGTTTGGTAGAGAAAAGTTATCTAAGTTGGGGTAGATCCTTTTTTGATGTCTCAAAAGTTAGTGCAAACATGAATTCCCTTAGTTTTCTTGTTAACTAAGACCACATTAGAGACCCATTTAGGATAAGTAATAGTCTGAATGAACCCTAGACATCCAAGAGTTTATACAATTCTTCTATGACCACGAGGGCTACTTGGGGGTGCATTTTGTGTAGCTTTTATTGAATAGGTTTGGCATTGAGGTGAACCACAAGATGATGCATGACTTTAAAGATGGAGTCTCAAGGCATATCACCATAAGACCACATGAAGAAATCAATGTAATCTTTAACATGGTGACATGGTTATATATGCCTTCTTTGATGTCAAGGTCCAGTGGAGCTACTATCTTAGAGAGTTTAGGGTCCGAGCTTCTATTCATAGGTTGATGTCTATATCATCCTCAATAAGGAGAGGGGAGTCATGTCTTGTATCTGAGTGGTATCTAATGGAAGGTGAAGTTTGTCAAATTTAGGAGCTCTTGGGAAGTGTCCATTTTTATTGTATCATTTTAATCGATCACAAGTTTCTTCTTATATCTTGTTGCTATTCTGCCTAGACTAGGGTGCCTTAGGACTAAAGGGTTCTTTCTTTCTCTCCAAAATAAGCATATGTAGGTGTTAAGTATGGTGGAAAAGTCTTTCTTATGATTACAATGGGGATGTGGTCTTGACACTTCATAAGTTTCATGATGGCTCAAGGTATTATAGGTCTAAGGAGATGGTGAGGATAGTGACCTATCATGAAAGAGGTTAGTGGTGGAAAGATCTTCATAAGGATCATGAGTGGAGCCTACATCAATGTCATTAAGATTAGGGGAAGCATTACCAATGAGGTTGAGCTCGTATCACAATTAACATCACGATGTTCATTCCAGGGGCATAACCTAGCTAGTGAGGACAGCTACTTGAGTATATCAAAAGTTACATAAATGTTGGCTTCATTTCATTCTTGATTAGTTGGCTATCACAAAAACTGTAAAAATTTCTCAATTCTTGATTAGTTGGTTGTCTCTAAAGGTTTGATTATGAAGGATGTGATAAAGATTCTATTATGGTTTGTTGTAATTTTTTTACATGATAGTTAGCTATTCAATAATGCCTTTAAAATACAATGACATACATTGTTATAAGTAAATTTTATAAAAACCAAATATATATATCATCCCAATGCTATATAATTTTTCACAGTTTGTTCAAAATCTCTCCTTTCATATGATACAATCGTTTCAAAATTTCAATTGTATTTTACAGCTAAAATGTTTAAATACAACTATTCAACACTCAAATTGAACTCAAATTTTGACAGTTTGTTCAAAATCTCTCCTTTCATATGATACAGTATTTTCAAAATTTCAATTGTATTTTACAGCTAAAATGTTTAAATACAGCTATTCAACACTCAAATTGAACTCAAATTTTGACAGTTTGTTCAAAATCTCTCCTTTCATATGATACAGTATTTTCAAATTTTCAATTGTATTTTACAGCTAAAATGTCTAAATATATCTATTCAATTCTCAATTTTAAACATAATTTTGACAGTTTGTTCAAATTCTATCCTTTTATATGATATAGTCTTTCAAAATTTCAATTGTATTTTACAACTAAACTGTCAAAAATCAGCTACTGATTTCATAAACCCTAAACCCTAAATAGCAATTCACAATTTAAATTTTGATTGTATTTTACACCAAAACAAACAAGGGAAGCTTAAAATGATTGATGGGTAATTTGTAGAAACAGAGAAATCCACTTACCTGGTGGGTGGATGGTGATGAACTCGAGATCCCATTTTCACCTGTCGACTGTCACTGTTGAAAATGGGGTCTTTGCAATTTTTTAAAAAATTTAATACTTTTTCAAAACAGGATCCCGTTTTATGAAACAGGATCCCGTTCCATAAAACGGGATCTCATTTTTGGCCTCTAGGTTTGGGATCCCGCTAAAAAATGGGATCGCATTTTTTGTTTCAGGCTCCAGATCCCGAGGCAAAACGGGATCGCGTTTGATATAAACAAGATCTCGTTTTATAGAAACGGGATCCCGTTTTTGGATCCCCAATTTTGGATTTTTTTCTAACTCTGAAACTTCCACCTTAAGTGGATACAACTTCTTGCATTTACCCAAATATGAATGGTTTGAATTTGATGGTTTGGATGCCAGACAGGGGTTTTGGATCATAACTACTACACAAGAAGCAGACCGGTGCCTATCTCAAGGCAAGGAGTCAACTAGATGTATACAAGTGAATGGCTTGCAACTGGCATTCAAGTTTCAAGGGGTTAAGACTGGTGTTTGCCTTACAAACACTACCCAAGAATAAGTATTTAATTGTCTCTACTTATGAATATCCCAGCTAACATACAATCTTCTCCACACTTAACCTAAAACAATTTAATCCACTCCTTGAATGGAAGTTACAGATTAAGCATGTGATACAGCAAAACTATACCCCAGAATCGGAGAAACCCTTAGCAACCAGATTCAAAAGAAGAAAATGCTTACAACAAATGGAGACAGACAGATAAACACATGCAACAATGCATTTTTCATAGACAATGACAAGAAACTGGACATATGTGCAAGATACATTCAGATGCAACTCATAAATTCCACAGAGATACAACAAACGGGAAATGCTCTGTATTTTGTTATTTACACAAAAATGCCCAAGTCTTCAACAACCTCAAATGAGTAACACAGTTTGCCTTTTATAACAAGATTGTGTACCCAGCAAAATTTACAAGGCAAATCAAAATTCCTACCAGATACAATGCACCAAGAATTTGGCACCCAAAATAATCAATGCAATAGGTGGAAAATAGAGGAGAAAGCAGTTGGGATTGGAATCTGCACCGCTGCCTGAAGATTTTCCTCATATCAGGTAGTTGGCCCATCAACTCATCGATCAATCCTTCTGTAACTCTGCTATTAATGCCCAGCTACGCGCAGTCCTCTGAAATACAGCAACGGTATGCCATTGAAGCTTTTCCCAGCTAAAACACAGCCTGAGAATGCAGAAAATCCATCATTGCATGAAAATTAAAACCTGTCGTCCATCATCCTTCCATCGCTGAAAATCCACGACCCTAAAAAGGTCTGAAAAGTCATCAGCCAGTGAAAACATGCCATGTAGGCACTCTGAGCCTCCATCGCTGACTTTTTGCTTCTTTATTTTCCCCTTTTCGGCTTTTGCCTTTTCACCCTTGTATATGCAAAAACATATGCATATATACAATCACTTTTTTAAATCTTTGTATATGCAGGATGCATATACACTCAACCACTTATCATATAAGGCGGACCCCAAATTGTCATAGAACAAATTGAAAATCTACTCAAGTCTAGCTTGTATCTCCATTTTGCATCTATCACTTTGTATATGTGCATATACAAACACAATATACATACAAGGCGGATTTCACTACATTCATCTATCGGACTTGAAAACCTTTGAAATCCAGCTTGTATCCTTTACTTTGCATATTAACCCCTTGTATATTGCACATATACAAGCACACACACATGCAATTCGTGGACACCAAGAACTTATAGAACAAAATGAAAACACCATCGGGTCCACCTTGCATCCTCTTTCCTTGCATATCTCGATGTATATCTACATATACATTTACCATATACATACAAGGTGCAGATTTCAAAATTTATGACACATGCTGAAGTTGCTTTGAAATCCAGCTTGTATTTAATCTCTTGTATATCGATATATATACAAGCATCCAATATACATGCTGCAGACCACTAAACTTTATTCACTGCATTTGATTTTCAATCGGGTCCGGATTGTATGTTTTCTCCTTGTATATCAGCTTGTATGTGTAAACATACAATGCAGATATACATACAAGGCGCGGACTCCAGGCTCCTATGAATTGGATTGGAAAAACCCTTTGAAATCTGGTTGTATATCCTTTGCATTTGTGCACTTGCATGTTGACTTGTATATTTGCCACCCAATGTACATTATGTTTTGCATACCTGCGGGCCCCACCAAATGCATCTCTTTTTTGCATGTATCATTGAATGTATCGGTCAATCAGTAGGACTCCAGACTTGGCTGCTGATAGCCATTGTCTCAGTGATGATTTCCCCTTCACTGTTCACCTTGTATGCATATCGACCGTCGGGATGACTATTGCATGAGTCGCTGATATACAAAGCTTTGCCGATGACCCTTTTGCATAATTTCCATTGCATGTGGTGAATGTATGTTTAGACATACAAGCCTGATATAAGCAAAGCCGATATACAAGCAAAGAATATTCCCAGGAATCTACGAAAGATTCACCCCTTGTATATGCACTTTCTTAAGCCCGATGTGCATTCAAAAATGCATATAACTCATTTTTTCAAAGGCCGATGGGAATTTTGCAAGCCCGTCCATGCACATCAGCACTTGTATATACAAAGATACATGCATTTTAACTCTATTTTTTGCATTTTTTACAACTACAGAGGCTGAAAGAGTTAGATTTTTTGGACTTTTTGGGAGGGTGCCTGCATATTTAAATGCTTGAAACCTAAATACTCATGCAGGCACCAACACCTATAATGTTTATTTATGATGCATGGGTCAATCCCAGAACACACAATAACATGGATTGCACACAAAAAATAGGAATGATCTTTTATTTATTTGGACAACACATTACATTATAGAAAATGGAATCAAACCAAAGGATGAATCTTGAATAGGCTGCAACACATTACAACTTCCTTTCTCTAGATTTTGGAACCTTCTAACTTCTGTAGCTTCAAATCTTCTAGGGTTTCTATTTTCCCTCATTTTTCTGACTCTCCACTTTCCCCCTTTTTTCTCTACTACCAAAAGGATTCCCAAAATGGTCATAAGTAGCCCTTTTTGGTGCCTTCTAGCCAAAATTTCAAAATTTCTAACTCCCTCCAAAAATAGGTCAACTTCCCGGAGCTATAACTTTCGGTCCATGTGTTTGATAGGCAAACCGTTTGATGTGTTGGAAAGATAAAAAAGTTCTCTACATGCTAAAAATCCACTTTGTTGATTCTATCCATTTTTAGGGTTGTACGGGGCCTCTAGGTGCCTCATATTTGAGTGAAACTTTTTCAAGGGTTTTTAAAGAAACGAAAACTTTAATATCTTTCATCCCACAAGTGATCTTTGGCCAATTCCTTAACCAAAGGTTATATTATTCAATCTCAAAGATTTGAGTAAATGCTTGCTTCCAAACATGCTCAAATGCAAATTTTCTAAAAATAGAAGTTGTCTATTTTTAGAAGGTTAAAAAAAACTAAAGGTTCTACATCATTATTCAAGCAATTGTGTATCTTAAAATACAAAATTTGAAAAGAACAGAAAACAAAATCATCATTTTTTTGGGTGATGCAAGATTTCTCTTACAGCACTAGATGCTCTTGCATCAGACACCCAGGATAATTTGAGAAGTGACCTTGTCACATCTAAGGTGTTTGAGGAAAACCCAAATGGTCAACCTCTGACTTAGACAAACAAGAAGAATATTCGACAGACCTTCCTTTCCACTTCACTAGATATTCTTCATATTCTTCATATTGCCTCTTGCGAGTACTTCTTTCCACATGGCAATCCAAGATCTCTTCTATCTCCTTTGATGTAGATGACATGATACTCCATTGTTCTTATGTTGGTCCATCATCTGTGGCACCTTCATGATACTATGTTAGATCAGCAATGTTGAATACATGTGAAATGTTGATTCTACTTAATTACTCTACCTGATATACATTTCTTGAATCATTCTTATTTAGAATCTTGCATGGCCCAAATTTCTTCATCTTGAACTTATTATATGTCCCCAATGGGAACTTTTCTTTATTTAGGTGAACCATGACTTCATCACCAACCTTGAATTCCTTAAACTTTATCTTCTGATCTGCCTTAGCCTTGGAGTAAGAATTCATTTTATTTATATGTTGTCATACATCTTCATGCGAGGTCTTTAGGTGCTCTACAAAGTCTTTAGCCTCGACACTAATCTTCTCTCCTCTATCTATCTTCCTCAACTCAAAATCATTTCATGGAGTACTCCTATTGATAGAATTGTTATATACAAACTCCACCTATGGTAATATCAAATTCCATCTCTTGGGCTTATCTCTTATTAAGCATCGTAGTAGGTTGCGCAAACTTCATTTCACTACCTATGTTTGTCTATCAGTTTACAGATAATGTGCAGAACTAAACTTCAACTTAGTCTTCAACTTCTTCCATAAGGCCCTCTAGAAATACCCAACAAACTTGGAATCTCTATCTAAAACTATACTCCTTGGTAGACTATGCAATCTAACCACCTCTCTGAAAAACAACTCTACAAGTGAACAACATCACTTGTTTATGGAATGAAATGTGTCATCTTTGAAAACCTATCAACCATCACAAATATTGAATCATGCCCTCTCTTTGTCCTCAGTAAACCAAGAACAAAGTCCATGATGATATCTTCCCATGGCCTCTCTGGTACAAGTAATGGCTGATATCACCCAGTATTCTAACTCACTCATTTGGCCATCTGCCATACTCTGGAACTTTGCACAAATTTATTCACATCCTAGTGAAATTATGGCTAGTAATAATTCTCACTAACAAGAGCAATGGTCTTATCTCAACCAAAGTGTCTTGCCAACCCTCCACTATGTTTCTCCTTAATCAGGTTCTCTCTCATGGAGCTCCTCAGAATGCACAACCAGTTTCCTCTAAACAACATACCATCTTCGATTATCTAATCCAACCATCTCATCCTATCCAAGGTAACAAGTTCCAAACAAGATTTACAAGCCTCTACAAAGTCTAGATCTTCAAGGTACAAATCCTTGAGTTCATTTAACCCAACAACCTCTATGTTCATCTATGTCAACAAACTCTACCTTCTTCTTAAGGAATCTACAACTCGGTTGGACTTCCCACTCCAATGATTTAAAACAAAATTATAACTCTACAAAAACTCAACCCATTTTAAGTGCCTCTGATTTAACTTCCCTTGACTATTAAGATACTACAAAGCCTAATGATCAATATATAAAACAAACTCTTTTGGGAACAAATAATGTCTCCATTTCTTCAAAGTCTAAACTATAGCATAAAACTCCTAATCATAAATAGAATAAATTTTCTTGGCATCATTAAACTTCTCACTAAAATAGGCAACATGCTTACCTTCTTGACTTAAAACAACTCCTATAGCACTACCACTAGCATCAAAACCTACTTGAAACACCTTATTGAAATCTAGAAGTGCCAAAGCAAGTTGCTCTGTGACTTTTTTCTTTAATGTATCAAAAAACCTGGCTTCTCCTATAGTCCATTTAAACTCTTTTCTATTTGCTCTCATTGTCTTAGTTAGGGGTGCACATATGCTACTAAAATTCATGATAAATTTTCTATAATTTAAACTTGCCAAACCATCAAAAGATCATACCTTTGTAACACTCCTTGGGGAAGGCCATTCAATGATAGCACCTTCTTTTTTTAGACCCCCAACTAAGATAACAAATCTCAGGTACACCAACTCCTTCATGAAACTAAATTTCTTCAAATTAACCAACTTTTCTTCCCTCATCTTCTCAAAAATGTTTTGAACATGCATTAGGTGCTCCTCCAAATTCTTACTGAAAATCAAAAAATCATCTAAATAAAGAATGACATATTTACCCAAAAACTCTTTTAGTACCTTGTTTATGAGCCACATGAATGTGCTCAGTGCATTGGTTAGGCCAAATCGCATGACTAACCATTCATACAGGCCCTCCTTAGTCTTGAAGGTTGTCTTCCATTCATATCCTTCTTTGATTCAAATCTGGTGATATCCACTCTTCAGATAAATCTTTGTAAAGTACTTGGATCCACTCAGGTAATCCATTATATCATCCATTCTAGGTAATGTAAATCTATACTTGATCATGATATTGTTGATGTCTTGAGAATCTATACACATTCTCCACCCTCCATATTTCTTTGGTGCTAGTACTGTAGGTACCGCAAATGGACTTAGGCTCTCCCTTATAAGTCCTTTATTTAATATATTGTGAACTTATCTATTTAGCTCTTTATTCTCTGCAGGAGTTATTATATGGGCTACCTTATTTGGTAAACTAGCTCCTAGTATCAAATCTATTTGGTGAGTTATCTTCCTCACTAGTGGTAAACCTTTAGGTACATTATCAGAGACTGTTAGAATCTAAAAAGATTAATAACCTAGAAAACTAGTGCAAATGAATAGATATCTAAACTATGAATGCAAATGATACAAAATCAAAATAGCAACACAAAGTTAGTCTCTAAGAGAATAATGCAAATGCTAGAACCAAAATAACATTAAGAGGACGCAAAAGCAAAAGATACAAAATACAAGCCAAGTAGCAGGCTTATATAGACTAGGAAGAGGGAGAAGTTGGCAACACTAACCAATCGAGAGCAACCATCTATCAGACTAAAGATAGAAAAGTATCTTCCCAAGATAGCTAATGGATGCTCACATGTAGGAAGGTGACACCTCGCAACCACTCACCTAATAAGACATGCTTTATTAACCTAAGCGAGATTAATAGAAGTGTAGGAAAAACCTAAGAATATAGGGAAAAAATAAATAACCCACTAGGAATAAAAACCTACACTAACACCCCCCATAAGCGAAGCTTAGGTGGATGTAGAAATGGGTCTCGGCAAATCAAGCCTAATGAGGTACCCATGTACATAAAATTCCCCCACAAAGAGAGAGAAAAGCCCCTCCCAAAATAGAGAGAGAGATGAGACCCCCCCAAAGTAGAGAGAGTCAGGACTCCAAGTGAGAGGAAGAAGCCCCCCAGAAGATGAAGGATCCTGCACCCCCAACAAAGCTCACAAATGAAGGAACTTGCTCTTAGTGAAGGGTTTGGTGAAGATATTAGCAACCTGCTCAGAAGTCAGATAGTAGCGAAGGTTGATGACATGGCCATGGATGAGCTCTCAGATGTAGTGCATGTGGACCTCTATGTGTTTGGTCTGTTGATGATGGACCGGATTCCGTGAGATCTGAATGGCACTTTGGTTTTCACAAAATATGACTGATGGCCGTTTGATCTAGATACCAAACTCAGTGAGAAGATTTTGAATCCAAATGGCCTTAGTGGCAGCATTCACAACCCCCCAATACTTAGCCTCAGTAGAAGATAGAGCAATAGCAGACTGCTTCTTGCTCGACCAACAAACAAAACCAGAACTAAGTGAGAAGTTGTAACCTGAAGTAGACTTGCGATCCTAAGAATCACCCGCCCAATCTAAATCTGTGTAGCCCACCAAGTCAAGCTCAATTGTCATTGTGTAATGAATCCCAAAACTATGAGTACCCTAAATGTAGTAAAGGATCCACTTGGTTGCTTTCCAGTGCAGCTCATGAGGCTCCTGCATGAATTAAGTGACCATGCCTATAGTATATGAAATGTCAGGTCTCGTATGAGTCAGATAAATGAGACTCCCAACAAGTTGTCGGTACAAAGTGCCATCAACAAGTGGAGAAGAACACTGAGCCTCAATTTTGACTCCAGAAAGAAAGGGAGTCAGAGTAGGCTTGCAGTCAGCCATATGAAACCTCGAGAGAAAATCTAGAGCATACTTGGACTAGTTGATGGTGATCCTGGAAGAAGACTAAAAGATCTCAATCTTGAGAATGTAATACAACAAGCCTAAGTCAGTCATCAAAAACCTATCATGAAGGGCAGTTTTGATAGTGCCAATGGTGGATGAAGAACTCCCTGTGATCAGCAAGTCATCAACATACAGAACCAGAAATAAGAGTGAATCATCCTGCTGCAGAATGTAGACATTGGGATCAGAATGGCACCGAGTGAACCCAACTGTCAGAAGGAAGGAGTCCATCTTGGCATACTAGGCCCGAGGAGCCTATTTGAGGCCATAGAGAGACTTCCGAAGATGGCACACAAGTGAAGAATCCTGAAGGAACCCTTGTGGCTGCTCCATGTAGATCTCCTCCTGAAGGTCACCATGAAGAAAAGCACTCTCCACATCCATCTGGTGTACTTCCCAACGATTGGCTGCAGCAATGGCAAGAACAAGTCGGATGGAATTCATTCAGGCAACTAGCACAAAAGTCTTAGAGTAGTCAATCCCAAGAACCTGGGAGAATCCTTTGGTGACCAAGCAAGCCTTATGCTTGTCAACCGACCCATCTGCTGTAAATTTTGTCTGATATATCCACTTACATCGAACAAGTTTTCTTCCCTTAGGAAGAGGGACAAGATCCCAAGTGTGGTTCCTCATCAAGGAACTATACTCCTCCTGCATAGCTATATCCCACTCAGGAATACTAGAAGCCTCATGAAAAGACTTTGGATCTGAGGCAGTAACAATGAAGACATGTGGAGCATCCTGGATCCCCAACCCAATCACCTGCAAACTGCAAGGTCTGTCTAGCCCAAAGTGGACCGAAAGATGGAGAATCTGGAGGAGAATCATCAATCTCTGAATGATGACTAGGAGAGGAAGGAGGTGAGTCCTCTAAATCGCTCTCTGCATTAGAAGTGGAGATAGAAGACTGCTCAGGTGAATCTGACTCATTAGAAGATCTGTCATGTATCCCAAGTGCTTCAATGTCAAAGTAGAAGGGGTTAGAGAAGTGATAGAAAGTGAGCTTGAAAAGCCCTCCTCAAATTGAACACTCCTCTCAATGAACAACTCATGTGTAGTAGGGTAGAGCAACCGATAACCCTTCACACCATCAAGATAACCTACAAATATGTAAGGTCTACTCTATGGATCTAAGGCCTTGCATTTCTCTGCAGGAATGTGGGCCCATATAGGAGAACCAAAAACTTGAAAGTGCTTAACTAATGGTTTCCGACTGCTCCAAGCTTCAAAAGGAGTGACTCGCTTCAAGGCTTGATGAGGAACATGGTTCTGGATATAACAAGCACAGTTAATGGCCTCTGCCCAATACTGTGGTACAAGAGTTCTGGAGTGAATCGTGTAGTTCACCATTTCCTTCAAGGACCTATTTTTCTATTTTACAACACCATTCTACTGAGGATTGTATGGAACTGAATGCTGTAAATCAATCTCCTCTGAAGTGCAAAACCTCTCAAACTGATAGTTGACATACTCACCACCATTGTCGGTGCAAAAAACTTTGATGGCTTTCCCAGATTGCTTCTCTACAAAAGTTTTTAAGTCCTGAAAATGATCAAATACCTCTGACTTCTGTTTGAGAAAGTACACTCAAGTATATCAAGAAAAGTCATTAATGAATGTGAGGACATATTGGGCCCAACTGAAAGAAGGATGCTGAAATGGACCAGCCAAATCACTATGAACTAACTCCAGTATCTGTGAAGCTCTCCATGCTTTACCTTTGTCAAACTTTTCCTTAGGATGCTTACCAAGAATGCAACCTTGGCAAACACCACCTGAAAATTGAACTGAAGGCAACCCTGCACGACCATGCTCTATTGGTTGAACTACTGCAAGTAGCGGAAGTTTAGATGGCCAAACCACTCATGCCATAATCTACTCACATCATTAGAATAAGTGAGCAAAACAGTCAAAGGAGGATCAGGAACAAAGTGAGAAAATAGATAGAGACGTGACTAATGATCTGCTCTCCCAACTGCAACTATAGAACCACTGTGCAACTCACGAATCTCCACTGAATTAGGAGTGAACTCAACCCGCTTGCCTGAACCTGTGTGAGTGATCTGGTATACTGATAGGAGATTAGTTGATAATGAGGGCACACAAAGAACATCAAGGAATGTGCCATCCCCCACATCAATAGACCCTCTCCCACACACCTCAACAGGAGTGTCATCACCCATCAAAATAGAGGGCATAGTACATGGCTCCAAAGATGCAAGTTCTTCCTTAGATGAAGCCATGTGGTACGAGGCACTTGAATCAAGAACCCAAGTGGATGGTGAAGAAGCAACTACAACAATGGCCTTGCCCTTTCCTTTCCACTTGTTGTTTTCTTTTGCCTTATTAGACCCCTCATTAGAACTCTGTTTGATAGACTCAGGAACACTGATATTATTCTTCTCAAGAATGTGTGTCAAGTGATCAATTTGTTTCTTCAGACATTTATGTTCATCATGACTGGGTCTTTTACAATAGGCACATTGGACCCTCTCTTTCTTAGGCTTGTCACCCTTGGAAGGTTGGGTCTCATTAGTTGCTTTTGAAGCAACCGATATCTGATCCTTCTTCTCCTTGCTATTCTTCTGTTTCTTATCCTTAGTATTGTTGTTACTATTCTATCCTTTTTGTTCTTTTGCGCCTTGGTTGGCAGCCAAGGCATGTGACTTAGAGGATTTAAGAGTGCCCATCTGGATTAGCTTGTCCTGTTCTTGAGTGAGATTGATAGCAAAATCATCTAAAGATGGCATGGTGAATTGAGTGCCAAGTGCACCCTTAGTAGCATAGAAGGTAGAAACAAACATAGAATATTCTAAACTTAGCTTAGAGAGAATACTAAGAATCAGTTGTTCATCTTTCTTTTCAATTCCACATTGTTTTAATTGTAGCCTTAGTGATTTCAATTTAGTGAAGAAATCTTGGATTGTGTTGAAATTGCCTGGACTTAAACTAATTAGTTCATTTTCCAACATATGACCCCTCATTGAATCTTGTGTGCCAAATAGTTTTTCTAGCTTTGTCCAGATTTTATTTGGTGTATTCAAAGACTCAATGTGAAAGAGTAAATCAGGAGAAACAGACAAACACAATGTTCCATATGCCTCATCACATTTGTTAAACCACTTAGGCTTATCTTCATCTTTAGCAGGTTCAGTTACAAGTCCCATAGTTATCCTATTTAATCCAACTTTCCTTAAGTGAATTGTCATGTGTGATTTCCACTCAAAGTAATTGTATGGAGTTAGGATGGGCAGACTTGTTTGATCCATGATGAAGAAATGCAGAGAAGAAATGCCGAAAAGAAAAGAACCCAACCAAGACAACCCCCCCTTTTCACTCAATCAAAGAACCCCCCCAAGAAAATATGATTTAGAACTTTATATTAGTGCATTTACAACTACCACTAGCAAGAAATACTAAGTGGTCTTGATTTCAATGCATTACAAAACCCTCACGAAGAGCATATGCTAAAAATACAACTTTGACACAATACTCAGAGAAATAAATAGCACCACTGCGATCTACTCAAAAAATCTTGCACTTTCAAAAAGGGAATCACCTTGATACGAGGTTGTATGTTAAAGTTATGATCTTTCGAAGTTCCCAAAATGAGAACTGTGCAATGTCATGACTGAGAATCTACAATTTATGAAAAATCGCGGCATCAAAATCAAAAAATGTCTGCACTAGTGCATAGAGCATGAACCGATAGCCAAAATCAAAAAATATTTTGTGGGGAAAGGAGTCTATATGAGCAAGAATGGAGCATTTGAAAACTGCCTTCAAAACTGCAACTGCCAACAGAGAGGGGTCCTGCTATAGCTTTCTAAGCACATTTCTGCAACATATATAGACTACATACAAAAATGGAAAGATACCCAGATGGGTTTTCTATGCTATGAATAAAACCCAGAAGGCATTTTTCTTGTTGATGTACAGAAGATGTTGATCTAGTGTAAATAGAACGCCTTTAGCTACAAAAAATGACCCCAGCAACTAAAAAATGACATGGAAAGGATGAATCAGCTACCTAAGAAAAGCAATGGCATGCTGAAACCTGCAATATTGATTGAAAACACCAAATATGCAAGCTAGTTGTCAGATTTGAGTTTGCAACCCCAGTTTTGCAACTATGTATGACGATCTCTAATTTCAGTGAAACGAAAGCCAAATCTGACTTTCTCAACCCTCCTGGACGCATTGGAATAGCTAGAAATGCTTCCAGTATAACTAAAAATGTTGCAATCACCCAGATTTCATAAAACACATGTGCAAACCCTAGAGATTAAAAAAGTTTTTTCCAAACCTTTCTGATTCTCAAGATCATCCGAAGATGCAAGAGAAGAGCATACTGGGTTTTTGAAAAACTGTAATAAGATTTATTAGCCCCCCCAAATCTCTCAAATATAGAAACTAAAATCTACTCTTGGACATAGAATAACTTTGATACCATGTTAGATTTTTGCCATCACACCAAAAGCACGTACTAGTGGTGGAGAGGGATCTCATCATCGATATAGTCTCTACGCCAACACCCCCCACATGATAGAGCTGGATACAACCATGTACCATGTGGGATTCATACTCACTATGTACCACGTTGATAAGCTGAGCTTACATGGACAAAGGGTCGAGGGCTCGAGGGACTCGAACCGATGACCTGTGCTCTGATACCATGTGCTCTGATAAATAACCCACTAGGAAATAAAAACCTACACTAACAAAGACAATGTCCTGAAACTCTTTCAACAAATTTGATACTCCTGCTAGTAGATCTTCACATTTATCCTAACTGATCTTAGGAATCAAAGCAAAACAATGACGCTCATGCTTCATACCATCCAAATATTTCCTCCCATCTACTAATAAAATTCTAGCAGTACTACATACCTTTTCTTGTACCTCCTTCAAGGGCTTCAAGTTATGACAAACTCCATCCTTTGTCAAGGAATAGGTGTTTGCATGGCCATCATGGATATTGCACCTCTTGTACTGCCATGATCTTCCCAATAACATATGACATGCATCCATCAGAAGGATGTCACACAACACCGCATCATGGTAGTCTCAAATCTTGAACTTGACTAAACATTGCTCATTGACCAAAGCTCTATGGTCCTATAACTATGCAATCTGATATGGATGTGGATGCCTTGTCCTTGTCAACTTCAACTTGTTAACCATCTCCTCTGAGATAAGATTATTAGTGGTTCCACTATTAATAAAAATATCACAACACTTACGCTCACATTTGCACCTTGTGTGGAATAAACTCTTCCTCTAATATGATTTTTTCTCCTCATTTAACAAGGTTCTTCTAACAAGTAGGGTTTCTCCCCTTTTAGTATCATTAGAATGCTTAGACTGTACATCTTAATCTACATGTGCAACTCATGCATTACCTTTAGGTCTTCTATTTGTCCTTCATTGATGTTGGAGATAGTCATAGGCTTGATGTCCTTCTTCTCCACATTGGAAATAGGTTCCTCTAAAACCTCCTCTTCTAGTTCCTTGCCCAGGTATTCCTCTTCCTCTTCCTCTTTGCTCACCATTATTTTGGTCACGAGGGTGGTAGGCATTGTCTCCTTTGTGATTTCGATTGGTGCCTGCTTCTTGACTTTTCTTTTGATCTTCATTTTTGTCTTCATAGGATCTACCACAAGTCCTTCTTATACCATGACCTCTTCCTCATTGATTTATTTCAAATATTTTATTCAGCTTCTCTTCCACCTTCAAATAAAACTAGTAGACATCTTCTATGGTGTTCATTCTAACCAGGCTCAGCTCCTCTTAAATACTTGTCCTCAACCCATTAATGTAATGAGCTACCTTCTCCTTGTTGGCATCTACTGGCCTATTCTGATAATAATCTTATAAACTCTTTTGTATACTCCTTAATAGACTTGTTACCTTTCTACAATCATTGCAGCTTCTTCAACAACTTCAACTAATAGCCCACAGGAATGAACTTTTTCTTTAATTTCTCCAGCATTTGATCTCATGTGGTAATCTCTCCTTTTCCTCTTCTATTTCTCTCTAATTGGACAACCTTCCATTAAATAATGACATGGCCCTTCAACTTTATTTTTGCAAACTTGATCCATTCTAGATCCTTGACATCTTCATACTTGAAATATTCCTCCATATTATTTGTCCAATCAATAAGCTCTTCCAGATTGAAGTCTCTAGGATAGGTAGAAATTTTAATCCTAGGCCTCTTTCTAATCTTTGAAATGACCCTCAACAAACTAACTTATGTAGGATATCATGCATCATCCTATTCTTCCTCAAATAGCTCTTCTTCTTCAGCTTCATCTTCTCTTTCTTCTCTTATTCTTGGCTCAAACCCTCTTCACAGCTCCTCTTGCAATGCATCGATTTGCCTTTACAGGGCTCTAAAACCCTCTTCTATCAAAGAATTTATCCTAGCACCACCACGGTTCCTTCATGGGGGTATTTTTATGAGTTCTATAGAAAACCCACAACCTCAGGTCCTTGTGTAAATTACGTCACAATTGGTGATCTGACAACACACTCAAGAACTACTACTTTGATACCTCTTGATGAGGGATCAATCCCAGAACACATAATAACACAAATTGCAAACATAAAATAGGAATGATCTTTTATTGATTTGGACAACACATTATGTTACAGAAATTGGAATCGAACCAAAGGATGAATCCTCGATAGGCGACAACACATTATAGCTTCCTTTCTCTAGATTCTATAACCTTCTACCTTCTGTAGCTTCAATCTACTAGGGTTTTTGAATTCCCTCCTGTTTGTAACTCTCCACTTTTCCCATTTCATTTACTACCCAAAGGATTCCCAAAAAATGGTCATAAATAGCCCTTTTTGGTGCATTCTAACCAAAATTTCAAAGTTTGTAACTCCCTCCAAAAATAGGTCTACTTTTAGGAGCCATAACTTTTGATCCAGGTGTCTGACTAACGAATCATTTGATGCATTAGAAAGATCATGAAGTTCTCTATGCGCTAGGAATCCACTTTGTTGATTCCGCCCATTTTTGGGGTTGTATATGGCCTCTAATTGCCTCATATTTGAGTTTGAAACTTTTTAGGGGTTTTAAATAAATAGAGAATTTAATGTATTTCAACCCACAAGTGATCTTTGGCCAATTCCTTCACCAAAGTTTATATTTTTCAATTTTGAAGCATTGAGTAAATTTTCACTTCCATATGTGCTCAAATGCAAAATTTCTAAAAATAGTAGTTGACTATTTTTAGCAAGTTCAAAATAATTGAAGGTTCTACATCATTATTCAAGCAATTGTGTATCTAAAAATACAAAATTTGAAAAGAACATGTATAAAACAAAATCATCATTTTTTGGGTGATGCAAGATTGCCCTTACACTACTAGATGCTCCTGCATCAATTTGAAACCCTAAATTACAAATGTCAAACCCTAAGTTGTAAATTTCAAACTATTAAATGTGTATGTCAAGGGTAGAACAATGTTTTCCTCAATGTATTTATGAACTAAGGGTAGGTGAAGGAACAAGGAATGATACCAACTTCATATAAGATTGCATGCCACATGTTGATATGTAATTGTATTAATCCATCTACCAAAATGGACCCAAAATGAAATGAGAATTGGCATGGGTCTGCAAATGTCACCATTATGCTTGTTAAAACATTGATGTTACCTAAATCATATTTAATCACAACTAAAATAATAGAGGAGAAAATTATTTATTGAAGTAAAATATAGATGCAAATTTATTATTGGAGTTTGTGAATCAAAATTCTTGATTAATTTATTCTTTAATTATGCTCAAAGACGTGGTGGCATGGATTATTTCAAAACTATATTATACATAACATATCATAATGTAGAGTAGATGTTGAAGTTGGGCTTTAGTAGAGGGGAATTACTATGATGTTCACTCCATCCAACATGTTCACCACAACACCTTCCTTTCTTTAAGTTAAAATTGACTATTTCCCTACTTGAAAAGGCATGGAATGCTTATTTTTCCCACTGGGGTAGAGAACATCTTTAGAACTCCTTTGATGCTAACTTCCATTATTGCAAACTTTTAAGGTTTTAGTAATTTTTTTCAAACCCTAGTGTTGGCACCTATAAATTTTGCTCCCAAACATGCACTATTTTTCCCCAAAAAATCAATTAAAAATCCCTGCTTTTACCCTTGCAGTCAAAATCCCTTGTTTAAATCTAATCTGAGACATCCTTTAGGGGTTTTATTTCAAAAATTCCTAAGTATAAGTCCCTCAAGCCCTTTTATTTTCTTCCCTTAGAAAACTTTGTTCATTTCTACCCTTTGTCGTTAAATCGACAAATTCTTGAACTAACGAACTTGGTTCACAAGTTTGAAACTTCACCTGTTTATCGATAAGGGGATTCACCAACAAAGGATAAAGAAAAGGTGAGGGATGGAGAAAAAGGTGGTAACAAAGTGAAGACAAATAGAAGAAGGCTTTGTTAGCAAATTTTGTAGTTCACGAACCTCCAAGTTCCCTGATAGGAGGTTTTGCCGACAACCACTTCATCGATAGAAGGTAGACGAAGCAAGGGCAACAACATAAAGAAAGTTTTCTAAGGTGTGAAGAAAGAAGCACTCTAAGTCCTTTGTCGAGGAATTGGCTAATTTACAAACCATTGATTTCTTTGACAATGGTTCACAAGTTTGAGTTTTACCGACCTTGCCAATAAAGGAAGACTCCATCGAGCAAAGACAGAGACAAAGAAAAGAAGCAATTCTAAGGAAGAAATTGAAGGACATTTGAATGGTCAGTGAACACTTTGGTTCATAAACTCATGGTTTTGCTAACAAGAGGTTTGTTGACAAGCCTTTTCCCTGAGAGTGAAGAGAAATTTAGAGGCAAAGGGATAACCAAGGCCAAGTTCACCATCGACACATTTCGCCGATAACAAAGTGACAAGGCCCATGGTTAGGGAAAAGCACAAAAATTGTCGATAAGGGAAAAAAGGTAAGTCAATGCAGTTTGGCGTTGAGCATTTTTACCAATAAGGGCAAAAAAGTAAGTCAATGCAGTTTGACGTGGAGCATTTTTTCCGATATGGAAAATAAAAAGTGTGAAAATGCCGAAGGCAAAGTAAGAAAAGGCAGTTATCAGAGAATCGACAAAATTCCAAACTTTCTAACAATTCAAATTTTTCAAAGTTTGCCAAAAATGAGATTTGCCAACAAAGAAGCGATCAGGGCTTGGTTCAAAAACATGAAGATTCACTGATAAGGGGTAACAACTGGCAAAGATAGTGAAAAGGCAATGTGGTTCAACAAATAGATATTTTGCTAATAATGCAAGAAAAGGAGAAAGAGGCACTAAAATAAAGTTCCATAAAATTGAAATTTGTCAATAAGGCAAAATGGCACTAAAGATAAAGTTCTGAAAAGGGAAGGTTTTTCAATAAGAAAAAAAGTCAAAGGCAAAGCCTTATTGACAAATTGGTGAAATTCCTAACTCACCAAAAGTTCAAAATTTTCAAAATTTATCGATAAGGAAAAATGGTTGACAAGGTAAAGGTTAAAGGAGAGAATGAAAATGAAGCCAAGGCAAGGTGGTTCATTAAAATCAAGTTTCACCAACCAAAGAGAAAGGGAGAAAGAGTTCGCAAAAATGAAAATTTGCCAACAAAGGGCAAAACAGGTCTAGTTCGTGAAAGTGATGTTTCACTGAATAAAGGGATGAAGTTGAAGATTCAAATAAGCCTAGTTTGAGAAAATAATTTTTTGCCGATAAGGCACAAAAGAGGCCAAAAATAAAGATCAAATGCCAAATAAAAGGGAGTTTCTTCCATAGTTCATAAAAGGTGAAATTTGCCAATAAAGAGGTACAATCAGCCAAGTTCACCAAACTAAAAATTTTCCAATAAGGCAAAAAGGTAAGCTAATAGAGAAGAGAAGACATAGATAGTCCAAAGTTTATGATAAGGAAGATTGGTTGATAAAAGTGGGAAGATGCATAGGGTATAGTCAAAAATTAGATGGCCCAAAATAGAAAAATAGGACAACACATTGGGAGTATTGTAAATTCTTTAAAAGGGTAATTCCCTAAAAATATGCCATGATTGTAGGATTATGCAGGTTGATTTGTACCCAAAAATTTATGATTCTACTAAACAGTGCCATATAGGTGGTTAACACAATGAAATTCTTCAATGCACAGGTACATAATTTGCAAGACAAATAGGATATGTCAGAATTTGTAGATATCAAGAAAATGATTAGAGCCTTCCTGCTTTATCATTCCAAGTATAGTAAGGATGCAAGAAATTTTCTTTTGACATTCTCAGTATTGTCATGGAGTGCATGACCTTCCAAATGTACACATACCCTAACATTGTAGCAGACTGAAATTAATGCAGTGTGGGTGTATTCATTGACTGGTGCTACACTTGGGAATAGAGATTGAATTGTAATGCTATATATGCATTCTTTTCAGATGTAATAGTGTTGGTCAAATGGGCAATTTTCTCAACAGGTTTTGAGCTCTAGAAGGAAGATAAAAAAAGGTTAATTTTTATAGTCTTTGTTTAGCATGAAATAGTCATGAAATGTATGTAATATAATTTGCAAATCTTTGTATTAGATTACTATTTTTCTCCATTGTTGTAGGTGTTCTTTTTAGCAAACTTAATTGCAGTTATAGTTTGCTCTTGCCATATTTAGTGGTATGAATGTAAGCATTGATTTGAAGGAATGTGATAGTTCTTAAATCATTTCCAAGGCTTTGTAAATGATCTTTTCAATATTACATGGGAAAGAATATGGTATGGTGTTGGATTATTAAGTATTTTCAGTGATTTGGTACTGATTTTCATACATTTGATTTATCAAATAGGCAGTTGTATATTTCTTTGTGGTTGTTCTTCTTTTGTTGAACATTAGACTCTACAACCCAATGGATAGGCACTAGTCTAAGTAGCTTTAGATCATCAACTCTTTAAAACAAAACAACATACTTATCTTCAGAAGTAGTAGTTTTTATGCATCCTCATTATGTAGGATTGACCTTATCAGCTATATAGGGGTCTTATAACAACCCACTATTCTTAGTTTATTGACAAATTTGGGGCTAAGGAAGTGATTTGGGTTTGGTTGTTCATATTTTTAGTTGTTCATCTAGTTTGATGTTAATACCTCTTAGATATACCTCTTGGAATATCCCTCCAGAGTTTAAGCTAAGCTCAAAGAGCAGAGGAGTCTACCCACTCTTGTAGTTTGCCAAAATTGCTCATAACTTGTTGATAAACCTCTTTCTATCACCCTGATGACACTCCTTGGCCGAGGTGGTTTAGAAATATTTTAGAGTTTTGTATTGCAATCATTTTTGGAACCAACATTTTGGCACCATTGTCAAGGATTGAATACTATGGTTCAGATTTGATGACCTTTGCAACATAGTCACTAAAAAAGTTTGTAGTTGTTGCCGGGTGTAGTGTGTTTGGGTAAGTTGGCATCCCATCAACTTATGCCAATATTTTGGTTCTATTGCCAAGGATATAGTTCTTTGACCTTCAAATTAGAAGCCCTTGGTAATAGTAAATAAATTTAGTTTTGGTTGTTGTGATATTGAAATATAGTGTTTGTTCAAGTTTTTCTTCCTAGCAGGAGAAATGGTAACTCTATTTTATAACCCAGAAGTTAAACTCAGTCTAGAAAGAGTTTCATAATGAATAGAGGAAGAAACTAGGAGCAACCTAGATGTGAGGAATCCTTTAGCAATGCAGGAAATAGGAGTAGATATAGGGTAAGAAGACCCAATGTGGTACCTCCAAGGAATGTGCAAGACAACATATTTGTCGACCTCAGGAACCAATACAATTATACTTCTGAGGACTCTGTAGATAACATGCTCAGAACAAATTGAAGAACAAATAGAAATGAGTATGATGTTAGAAGAAATGAGAATATTATTGGTAGAGGCAGTAGAGATAGATCTCATAATCCATATTTGAGGATGTTTGGGAATGCTAGTGAGAATGAAGAGATGTATCACGATGCAATGCATCCTAATTCCCCCACTAGATCATTTTGAGGTCAACATGACAATATTCCTAGTGAGGGTGATAAACAGCAGTAGCTTGGTGATGAGGAAAGAGAAAGAAGAATCCAAGATGAACTAGATTTGCTTGATCATATCAAAAATAGACAAAGGGAATTACAAGCCTTGCTTGAGCAACAATAAGCTTAACACACCTATTTAGGGTAAAATTTGATTCGTTTAGTTTTTAGTGTTTAGATGTTTGAATCCTCCTTTCACCCTATACATTCAAGGATCTAGGGTCGAGTGACAATTCACTATCATACCCTAGATCACTATGTGATGTAGGGAAGCTCAGATTAGGGTGTTTAATTATCAAGTTTCCTTATCTTATGCTCAATTAACCATTAAAACCCTAATTTTGTAAATACAACTGTAAATGGAAGAATAACAGAAAAGCCTCTTACAGACAGAAGCAAAATATCAAATCATAGAGTACCTATTTTTAGGGTTCCAAGGCAAAAAAGTCAGGGACAAAAGAGCGGGCACCCAAGTTCAATGCCCTCCTTTTTGTGCAGACCTAGAAACTCAATCTGTAAATCTTCCCTGCTATCCTGGAGATTTTCCCGTCATGGAAATTGGAGGACTAATGAGTGGGTGCCCAAGTCTAGGTGGTTGTTTTTCCTTATGTTCTACAATTATGACACTTTAAGATGCCTTCCTGCAACTTCACTTTTCCCAGCTCTGCAACCTATAACCTGCAACCATGAAAACTTTGGGAGGTGGTTGTGGTGTTTAGAGGCTTGCCTAAGTCAAGCCTTAGAGGACACTTAAGTCTCTAAACACTGTTGTCAGATAGAGAGTGCATGTCCTTGTGAGGTAGAGGTAAAAACCAAAGGAAATGATGATGAAAACACAATATAATGTCACCTTGTAGTGAAGATATGATGGGAGAAAGATGCTCTTCATTCCATGATGAAATGGATGCTCAAATCTACAAACACAAACACATAAACCACACAAATTTGCTCTTGCAACACAATGAAAGCCTTGAATCACCTTGAGAATACTTGAACATGACAATTGCTATCTAGTTTACAAATGAATGCCTAAACATGCTTATATATGCAACTACAAACACTCCCACCAAGATTTTCATAATTCAAACTTACCGTGTTGGTATAGGACCCAAATAATGGTCAATAAGGTCAACACCCAAAAATTGGGACTGCCCCAAAATAGGATAGGACTAGGGCGCAGGTGCCCAAGTCCTCCCCCTATTTTGGGTAAGGTTAAGCTCAAGGGGTCCTCCTAGGTCCCATTTGTCATGTTACCTAGGGATCATTCCATTGGGATGCCAAATTATGAAGTAAGATGTCCTAAATGCATGCAAAAGACTTGAGAGCTAAACCTAAAGAGGGAAAAGCCCCCAAGAGGACATTTTACGATGTTAAATTTAGCCCCCACTTTAATGTATGTATAAACGCAAGGCCAATACATGCATTAAAGTAAGGTCACAAACATAGCAAACACATCAAGTATGGAGAAGACATGCCAATCACATAGAAAATAGTAATAGGCATGCAAAATGTGGAGAAGACAGTTACAGTTGCACAAAACATGGAGAAGATAGTCAATGCATAGAAGACACATTAATGCATGGAAGATAGAAATGATATCTTTTCTTTTCTTTTTTCTCATATATATGAAATGCAGATGCAAGTACTGGAAAGTAAAAAAACCTCCCATAATACATGATGCACTCATCACGTAGGTCTTTGTATATGGGGCAACACACACGCAAGACATGCAAAACCTTCCAAAATGCAAGAAGCACAACCCTAAGGCATTGGTCTTTATTTTGCATATGGAGGAGCAAACATGCCACACAAAACAAGCATGCCAAAACACACACACTTGAAGACACATAGAAAACACGATAGACAAGCGATGGTGTGTTCCTTATTTCTAGGCTCATCACCATCTTAGGCACATTATAGGCACACACCGACGATTGCACTTCACCACAACAATTATTGAAGACACGCTTAAGGGTTGAGTTAGTCACAGAACTACTCCCCGCCTCTGCAAAGGACTTTTGAAAATGATAGAATGCTCCAATCTACTCTAAGAAATACACCTTCCCCATCTCCACAGAGGGCTTAAGGTAAAAAAGGATATACGTGATATCTTGCCTCCGTAAAGGGCTTACATGATTGATTGATTGATTGCAAAGAAACTCAGGATGCATGATGCACTCATCGCACATGTCTTTGCACCTAAGGACAAACACATTTCTAACATCTATAATAGATAGCTTACCTTATATATGCCCCCACCTTAAGGTGGTTGATATTAGTTATCGATATCAAGCATGTTAAGGTAGGAAGAAAATACACAAGGGAACATCAACTTTCGCAAAGCCCATGCCCCCCGGAGGTGACATGTACTTTACATTTGCCAAATGTTCCCACAAACACATCCCTACAAGAAACATGTTAGTGTCTACAAAATCATGATAAACAACAACATCAATTCATATGAGGGTGAGTGCAAAAATATCGGGGGCCAAAAAGTGGCCACATTGTTTTAAAAAAAAATTAATGCATAACGCGAGCACGTTATTACTTCTTATAAATAGAAAAAAAATCTTTTCACTTCATTTCATTTCTTTTTTCTCTTATATACCCGCGGATTGCCAACCCTAGGAAGCGCGCTCGTGTTTTGGAAAACTCAATTCAACACAAAAATCTTTGCAATTCATCACCAAAATGCCGCCACAACATCGAGTATGCCAAAGGAGTGAGTTTTATTTGTTTTTTTGTTTGAATTTGTTTCTAAATAGGTAGGTTTGAGTTGATTGTTGATGTAAATTTTGTTAATTGTCAGGAAATGTTAATGCACCTCCTCCTTAAATTCCACAAAATCCTACGGAACAACAACCTCCTCCATCCATTCCTCGACATGCCCCTGGAACACAAGAAAATATAATGGGGCAAATTGAAAATAACAAAAAAGAAATTGAAGATATAATTGCAAGGTTGAAAGATCCTTCCATTTCAACCTTGCATAGGTCCACGCTTGCTAAATCTCATGAATCTATGTTATCAAATGTAGATTTAATTAGCAAGCAAATATCTAGCTGGATAGATAAGAGGAGAGAGTTTAGAGACTATTATGCAAACAAGCTGTCATACCAAGATGTGAAAAAATTACAAATTGCAAAATTAGACTTGTGTTTGATTTTCACAAACCCACAAACAAATCAACCTCCACCCATTGCATGCAAGAAGTTCCCTATCCATTGGTGTAACAACCAAGTGATAAGGGACAATTTTGGGTAGAGGTGGTGGATGGTTTTTGACCATCCTCATCCAATAATAATGAGGTCCCGCAATACTTTTTGAGGAAACTCTACTGCGAGTGTGTCCTCAATAAAGTGTCAAACTATTTTGATATTCGGGACTTCCAGGGTAGAGGTGGGGAGTCAGTACAAGATAGACCAGGGGCACGTGTTGACCAACAACAAGCAGTGAGACGAGTAATCAACAGACCAGCCCATGAACATTTTTCTATCCCTTCCATTGTGAAGGAGAGTGTTGAGGTCGATACACTTCAGTCCATTAGTGCCTTGACCCAGAGCATCATAGAGCATGCTAGTCCTACAGTACAGAGTGGGTTGGGAGATAGTGCGAGGAGTAGGATCCCACCCCATGGATAGTCAGGATGCAGGTGCACAGGCTACATCTGCAGCTGAGCAGATGGTGATGATAGATACCCTCCTAAGTGAGACTTTTAGCCTTGATACTTAGGTAAATATTAGCAAGTTTATTGAATTTAATTTATTAAATTTTATTTTTAAAATGCAAGATTAACTAATTTAGTTTGATGATTTTAATAAAATTTCAGGGTCATAGCATTGATGCAGTTTTCAGTGGTTCTCCACCTGCATATTACACTAGATCATCTACTGTCAGGGTATGTAACTAGTAAACAATTATAAATATTACATGTGAATAGCATCATTATATGAATGGTATTCTAATATCTAATTTTGGATGTTGAATAGGTTAATATTGGAGATTTCACGGCAACACCTGCCAGCGGTGGTGGACTTCAAAGCTTCACGGAGGTAATAAAATAAATAGTTTATTGAATGAATTGTACTTACTAGATTTTTGTATGTGACTTGTGTGCTTTATTGTGTGTACTTCCATGTTTAGATGAACGTGTGTGTATGTTAGGAGCCATGATTTGCATCACTATTATAGTTTTCGTAATTGAATAATGTTGTTTTATTTCTAGATGATGCAGGCTGCGGACACACCTCCCAATGTTCATAGGGCAATGGAGCATGGTGTGACCTCTACGATTCATAGCTCCATGGCATTGATAGGGGTATGAGGCAGATTAGTAAATTTCAATTTACCTTCATTGTTATAGTTGTTTATTTTTGAAAAATCAAAAGATTATTGATTTGAAGTTTAATTTCTATCTGGATGGTTTTTATAGGACATGACATCACCACGGCCTATTCTTTCTACTGAGGCAAGTGAGGAGATAGATTATATGGTAGCGGTAAGTGATTATTTTGTTAAATGTTTCATTTTTTATAACATGTAATTTCTATATATTAATGTCTATACTTCTTATTATAACAGCTAAAGATGCAGGAAGAACTAAATAGGAGGAGCAGCCCTCAGGTTTGTAGTAGACCACCCACATGCGCATCTCCATCCCCTAGAAGATCAAAGGCTGCCCACGATCTATTCTCTTTACCAGCCAGAGGGGAATGACTTTTTATTGTGTTCCTTTGTTGTATGCCTATATGGTATTTTTGGACATATATTTTGTATTGCATATAGTTGACATTGTATGCTTATATGGCATTCTTGTAAGCCTATATGGCTATTTTGTATATATGTTATACTTGTATCGACAGATATTGATGTATGCCTATATGAATATTTGGTTAATACAAATCTTTTTTATTGATGGCATCCATACTTGCATTATAAATCCACGTTTGAATGGATATTTATAGATGGCTACTTCAAATATTTAAAGTCCAATTGTATTATATAGGATGTTTGTTGATCCAATAAGTTAGCTATTGTTATTCAAGTATGACCTAAACCTCATTTTGGAACTAAAAGATAAAAGTTGTATTTAAAAAAAAAATGAATCATCATGTTGAATAGAAAATATTAATATTCTTTATGAGTAGCATACAATGTCAACTATATGCAATACAAAAAAATGAATCATCATGTTATTCTTTATGTTTGAGATCCTGAAAATGACTAAGTCCGGTAGCTTGATATCCTGAAACACTAAAAATTGACTAAGTCTGAAATCTGGTGGATCCTCCAAATTCTATAATCTACATGTTAAATCTGGTGAATTCGAGACCTATCTCAAACATCCTGAAAGGTATATTGAAAAATATTTAAATTTTATTCAATATACCTTATCCTTTCAGACTTACACTTCTAGGCACAAAATTGCTCTAGGGAGTTATGCGCGTTTTCCCACCTCTGCAGACTCAAATCAACACCTAAGATTGAGACCTCAAAGTGCGCCTAGAGAAGAAAACAAACCTTTGATCATCCCAAGTTATGGCGCCTTGAATGTAATTGATACAAATGACCTTAAGCAATGAAAATTTGACAAGGAAAACACATTATGAGTTTAGGCACCCTTCATGCTTCATATCACCAATTTTGGCGCCTTGGCAACATAGTAGATGAATAACACCTCAAAATGAGTGCCTAAGGGTGATGTAGTCATACAAGGGTACAACCAAGTGTTAAAAGCCTTAAAATATCAAGGAATAATCCAAATTCGAGTAAGGTGCATTTTCACACCTTGATCATCATCTAAGATGCCTTACAAAGGAGGTCTTGAGCAACATAAACCTTAGGTGCAATTTCTTTCTTCTACAATCAAATTTTAGCACCTAAGGAGTGGATTGGTGATGAACATCACTTTGAGCACCTTAAAAGTGTTTGAAGGTTTGAATTGGTGAATGATAGTGCCTAAAAGTATTAGAACCAACTAGAATAAGGAATTGAAGAATGAGTTAACCACTTTGAGTGCCTTGAAGGAGAGAAGTATGTATATGAAGATTGATTGAATGTTTGGAGTTTCGGCGCACTTTCCTTGTCATCTAATTACACATTGGCACCTAGGAAGAGTTTACATGAAACAATCCTTTGAGTGGACTCCTTGATGAGATCTCTCCCATTTCTTAAACTTGTTAAAATGTTAAAAGCCAAGTCAAATGGATTATAGGTGCTCTTTGCCTTCAGAATGACCTTGAATTGGCGCCTAAGCATAACAAGAGAGTTTAAATTCATTCAATATGTTGCCTTGTAAGAGGAGAGATTAAGAGCATGAGACTAGATGGCATTTAAGAGTTAAGATCATCAAAATCTAAAGAAATGGGCTAAGTAAGATAAGGCACCTTTGCTTGTCATTCAATACCTCCATGAGTGCCTAGATTGAAATTACATCCAAGGACATCTAAGAGTAGGCACCTAGAGGGGAAAATTCATCCTAAGACCTTCATAATTATTTAGAGCATAAAAAATGCCAAGTATAAAGCTTCATGATGTTGGGTGCTCTTTCACCTCCATATAGATCTAGATTGGCACCTTAGATAAAGTATCACAAATCTATATCATTGAGTAAATTCCAAGAGAGAAAGGCTTACTTCAAGCATGTTTAATCATTCAAGATCTTACAAATAATGAATAGAGCCTAAATTGATGCTAGCCGCCTCCTCTTGTCTCTACTATCTAGTTTTGGCGCCTAAGAAGAAATTGCATCTAGTGAACTCATTAATTGGTGCCTAGGAGGAAAAGACCTTAAACTTACATTATTGAGTCAGCACTTTAGAAATTGAGCCATTCCTAGTCAATTGGAGTCATAAAATATCAAATACAATGTCAAATTGGACTTAGGCTCCCCTTCATGTAATTTCCCACCATCATGAGCGCCTAGATCTAGGAAGATCATCCAATTGTGCCTAGGAATAAGATACAAGTCCAAGACCTCAAATTTGAGCGCCTAGAAGTGTGATGGATTGAAGAAGCTACATTGGCGCCTAAGGGTAAGTTGTATCTAATGACATCACCTAATTGAATGCTTGGGATGTATAAATCTTAACATTGACATGAGGACAAGCTCTTAGCAAAGTAGAGTTTCTCAAATATTTAAACATGTGAATGAAGTCATAGAAATGCACTAAGTCATCTAGGTGCCATTTTCCCCTTGTGTACCCTTACATTTGCGCCTAAGAAGAAGTTGCTTCAGTTCATTGGAGTGTTTGAGTATTGAGGATTTCTTAGCAATGCTTTGAACCCCTTTGAAGTTGAAGAAGGTATTTACCTGAGTTAAAGCACAAATTTACACCCCAATCATCATCAAAATGCACCTTAGGTGATATCAGCATTATTAAGGAAGTCTAGGCGAGTTCTTCAACTTGTATAACCTCCAAGTGCGCCTGGAAAGCAAGAATTATTATAAGTCATCCTCAAATGTTTGAAATAGAAATAAAAAGCCAAATTGGACTTAGGTACCTTTTGCTCCTCTTTTCACCTATATATGCAACTTTACACTGCCTCCTTCTAACAATTTTTGGAGCAGCAGAAAACCTTTCACCACGAGCAAATACCTTAGAGATATAAAAAATAGAGAGAAGTTATTGTAGAGGCACTCTACATGATCATGTTACCTTAGACATAATGTTTCTAAGTGACATGGTTTTCGAGTAATATCTCATCAAAGATTTCTACCTTTTTGCACTTTGGACTCTTCAGGGATATTGTCAGTACAATGTAGCTCGGACTGTTTCAACATGTTTGGGTGAAAAAAAGGACCATGCCTAACATAAATGTACCCATCTGGATGCATTGGAACTATCAGTTTGGTCACATCAAGAGCAGGACGAAATTTACACCCCTTTGCAACTTTACACTACCTCCTTACGATTTTTGGGGCAGCAGAAAACCTTTCACCACAGGCAAATACCTCAGAAATATAAAAAACTGAGAGAGGTTATTGTAGAGGAACTCTACATGATCATGTTTCCTTAGATAAAACATTTCTAAGTGACATAGTTTTTGAGTGACATCTCGTCAAAGTTTGCTGCCTTTTTGCACTTTGGACTCTTCAGGGGTATCATCGGTACAATGTAGCTCGGACTATTTCAACATGTTTGGGTGAAAAAAGGACCATGCCTAGCGTAAATGTATCCATCCAAATGCATTGGAATAGTCAGTTTAGTCACATCAGGAGCAAGACAAAAGTTACACCCCTTTGCAACTTTACATTGCTTCCTTCTGATGATTTTTGGGGCAGCAGAAAACCTTTCACCACGGGCAAATGCCTTAGATATATAAAAAACTGAGATAGGTTATTGTAGAGACACTCTACGTGATCGCGTTGTCTCAGATAGAATGTTTATAAGTGACATGGTTTTTGAGTAACATCTCATCAAAGATTGTTGCCTTTTTGCACTTTGGACTCTTCAGGGATATCATCAGTACAATGTAGCTCAGACTGTTTCGACATGTTTGGGTGAAAAATAGAACCATGCCTAGTGTAAATGTACCCATCTAGACATGTTGGAAAAGTCAGTTTGGTCGCATCAGGAGTAGGATGAAAGTTACACCCCTTTGTAACTTTACACTACCTCCTTCTGACGATTTTTGGGGCCGTAGAAAACCTTTCACCACTGGCAAATGCCTTAGAGATATAAAAAAATGAGAGAGGTTATTGTAGAGGTACTCTACGTGATTGTGTTTCCTTAGACAGAATGTTTCTAAGTGACACAGTTTTCAAGTAACATCTCATCAAAGATTGCTACCTTTTTGCACTTTGGACTCTTTAGGGATATAGTCAGTACAATGTAGCTCGAACTGTTTTGACATGTTTGGGTGAAAAATAGAACAATGCCTAGCCTAAACATACCCATCTGGACATGTTGGAACTATCAGTTTGGTTGCATCAAGAGTAGGACACCAAAAATGCATAACATGATGATGTAAAAATGTGTATATGTGTAAAAATGCAACAGGAAATAAAAAAAGACAAACCTTACAAATTAATGTGCATACTTACAACTCAATGTAACATGACTTTACAAAATCAATGTGAACACTTACAAATTAATCCAATGAACCATCCAGGTCTGCTCTACTCTTTATTGTGTCAAGTATTGCTTCATGGTCAGACTCATGCACCTTCCATAAGATTTTTTTCAAAGGTCTACCCTGATACTTTTTCAAATGAACATTGGATACCACGACAAGGTTTGAGTAATGAAGAATCTTCTGATGTGTGTCAAAGTCCTGAAACAACCAAACATTAACACTCTTATGTGGGTACCTTCTAAGCCATGTTCTAGTAATAACCACTAAGCCTGTAGGGTATTCGATGTTTTCTCCATCTGTAACAGGGGCCTCCAATTTCTTTTTGGCCTCAACACAATGACATAAGTAATAATTTGTTCCCTCTTCATTATCTTCATCTACAATAACTGCATATACGTGCCCTACATTGATATGTGTAGAAAATTAAATGAAATTAGTCAACATTACAAAAACACTACAAAGTAAGATGACATTACCTAGTTGAACTAGATGAAATTAGATGCATATACGTGCCCTATATTACCTGGTTGAACTAAATCTGATATGTGGTCAAAGTCAACTGATGATTCCATCTGTGTTAGTTCCAGTGTCGTCGGGGCTCGATACGTGTCAAGTGGGCTAAGATAACTTAACTGTCATTCGTCAACCCACTCCTTTGACTCACACTCATCCCAGACTTGAATTGTATAGGAAGAACAAAAGCATGACATCTTTCACGTATGGATACTCCATGAATCTGCAATTGAGCTTCTAAAAGAGTGCATCTCATTTGATCCTGTCAATGTAGAATAGTCCTCATATGGTGCAATGTTAGTATCATCTATCAACTAAAAAAATCTACTAACTGAAGACTTACCTTCATTACCTAGACCCATGGAAGCATTACACCACTTGACAATTGATTTTGCATCTGTCAACTTTGCATTGTCTTTATACTTTAACTCTTCTCGTGCTATGGCTCTTTTGATACATGCTCTTGCACCATCATGCTCCCCCTTTCCATGCCCGACCTCACAAAAGTTCCACATATGCCGAATACCTATAAAATTATGCCTCCTACTCAGCCAATAGAAATTATGTGAGTTCTTGAATTGTGATGCATAGTTATCTGACCATATGATATGCTGACTGAACGATATACCCCTTCTAGCCAAATCATTGTAAAACACCTGAAAGCAACCTTGTATGAACTCTGTAGAATGCGTGCAATCATCACTAATATAGAAATTATACTCCCTTATGATCTTTCTGTCATCCTCTGTACTATCATTCACATGAATGAATGCGATGTGCACAAATATAGAAACCTATGTGGAGTTGTAATATTGTGATTGCACCTCACGCTGTGGCTATAGACTGTAGTTCTTTGCAAAGTTGACGACCGAAACAATGCTACCAACTAGAAATGTGTCCTTTCATAACTTGAATTGCAAGTCCAACCATCGAGCTCTATGGGCATGTCTTGCATACTTATACACTATGCTGTCAAGAAATATAGGCATAAACTGATACACTAGAATCTTTTCAATAACCAATTCACACCTCTTTGCTTCTTTACCATCTTTTGTATTGTATGCCACTGTTTTATACTTGCCAAACTCTACTAGTTCATTTCCAACCACATGTGTTCTTTCCATATGTTCACATATTGGCAAATGTTGCAAGCCACTGCAATGATGACATGTGCCATCCAAGCATAATTTCTTGTAGAATATTTGACCTTCCCCTCTTTCACATAAAATTCTTGATATGAATTCTCTTGAAGATGTTGGTGGGGCACGTATGGCACAACCTTGCAAAACATTGTTAGTATGCATATCTAAATATATAGACCTATAGACATCAAAATGGTTAGAAAATTCAATATGTAATCTACAACAACAAGTAGTGCATGTGTGATTTATCTTGACATAGAAAGGTTCTAGCATTTCAAAATATCTTTGAAAAATTTTAATTTGAGAATACTTCTCTAGAAATTTACCATAAAACTATGTTTGAGTCTCATCCAAAAAATGTTTTGGATGTGGCTCATGGTTCTGACTACCAATTCTCCTTCTTACCACATCCCTTTGATTCAGAGATACCCTTGTGTAATTCCTCCAAAACTCTTCAATTAGTGATCTCAATGCTTCAACAATTGGTTTATCTTTTCGTGGTAGTCTCCCCAAGAACACCCATAATTCATTGGCATTATTGTCCTCAATTCTTTGGCATCTTCCAATGGCTCTTGATAAAGTTTTCCTATTAATTCTCAATTCTTGATTCATCTTTCTAATGAGATGATCTTTCCTCGTTTGACTACTTACTATAGTCAATGTAATCACACGCCGTGTTGCATTACTATCTTTTGTGCGTGAGGTGTTACCCACACTCTCATACACACTCATTCGATTCTTGACAATAGATTTTTCACTTGAAGCCTCTGATGTTCTCAACCCAAGAATCTTCATGATGGACCTATACTTTATACTTCTCATCGTTTCAATGAATAGTTGACATCTTGTAGTCTCATTTAACTTTTCCAAGAACAATCTCTAAATCTTATGAGCATATCTTCTACAAGTGTGTTTTGGAATCTTACCTTCCATTGGCTCCAAAATATTCTCATCAATATCAATCAAATACTTTGGCTTTCTATGCAAAATTCTAGGTGGTGTTAAGTTAGGTAAATCCATCTCAACATTAGGAATTTCATCAATATTTAAATGAGATGGGCTAGATGGCATACCTTCGATCGAAGATTGAATAGATGACATACCTTGAGGTTGAGGTGGGAACGATGGTGTACCTCCTTCATCACATGTGAGTGATGATGTACTCTCAAGTTGAGATGTGGTAGATGGTGTCCCTACATGTTGACTTGCGGTAGAGGACATGTCTCCAAATATGGTATTCAAATCTCTCGTAACATGAATTTTTTGCATTCATTCTCTTTGTGCCACCAATACCATATCTCTTTGTGATGGTTGTGGTTCCTCTTCAATTGGCATGTCTACATTTATCGTGTCCAATTTCCTCTTCTCACGAAGTTCCCTCATAGTCACTACTTTCTTTGCATTCTTAGCTTCTATTTCTTCCTGTGTTGGTTTAATTCTTGATCATTTCCTCGGCATGACAGAGAATTTGTCTATAGCATGATAAAGAGACCAATATTAGTTCCTAAGAAATGAATACAAGATAATAGTGGGATTGTATTTTTATTATGTTGTAAGGATTTATTCTTGTATAGTTTGAATCACCGTATGTTAAGGTCTGTTTATTACACATGATTATTAAAGAGCCCAAGTGTAGAAAATATACATGGCATCATGTGAGATTGTAGGCTGCTTTCTTGATTGGGAATGTGTCTATTTTAAACATGCATGATAAAGCATGATAAAGTAATTCAAATAGAATTAAGGAAAATGTAAATAACATGCATGTAAAGACTTGACATACCTAAAAAATGAAGATTTAAATGGAGAGAGTACCCAATTATGTAGTGTTTTTTTCTTCTTGCATCAAACTTGTCAACAATTTGAGTTTTTCACCACTTGCTTCCTTTTCAATGTTAAATTGAATAACACTCAAATATAATTACTAACAATAATACTATTAACCAATCTATAATGTTAAATTCCTAAAATTGAATCACAATTAACATTGTAACACTACAAAAATTGAAACTTGAATAGATATATATCAAACTTGGTGAGAAAACTATGTTATTTCCTCCTTCTCAAGTTGGCAAAGTAGAAAAGGTGGTAGAAAGATCATGAAAAGGTGGTAGAATGTGTAAAATGTGCATGTGAACTTCCCAACATCATGAAAGCACTTTTTTTTTGGTCAGAGCATGCGCAAAATCAGTATGAAAACAGAGCATGTAGGCCTAGATCATGGGGGTCAACACTTTTTTACCATTTCTATAGCAGGATAAAACATGAGTGCATTATAACGCACTCACGTTATAATGCTCTCACATTTTGTCCTACTATAGATTGATCCATAAATATTTTACCTATCTCACCTTCGATAACACCTTTACAATATCTCACCTCTAGTTCCATTAGCTCATGTTCTATATCTCACTTATCTCTCCCCCTCACCACTCTACCTCTCCCCTCTCTATGTCTCTTAGTCACTCCTTGTCTACCTTAACCCTAATCCCTTGACCCTCAACCCTATCCCTAAACCCTCAAACCTTAACCCTTGATGTCAAAACCTAATCCCTCAACCCTTAACTCTAATCCCTCATCTCTAAACCCTAAATGCTATCCCTATTCCTAAACCCTCAATAGGCTTGATACTATACCTTAAACCCTAATCCCTTATCCCTAAACCCTCCAACCCAATCCCTAATCCTTATACCCTCCACACTCTACTTTAACCCTAATCCCTTGACCCTCAACCGTATCCTGAAACCCTTAACCCTAATCCATCAACCCTAAACCTTATCCCTAAACCCTAATCCCTCAACCCTCAACCCTAATCTGTCATCCCTCAACTCTAATCCCTCATCCCTAAACCCTAAATGCTATCCCTATTCCTAAACCCTCAACAGGCTCGATACTATACCTTAAACCCTAATCCCTTATCCCTAAAACCTTGAACCCTATCCCTAATCCTTATACCCTCCACACTCTACTTTAACTCTAATCCCTTGACCCTCAACCCTATCCCTAAACCCTCAACCCTTGAACCTCAACCCTCAACCCTCAATGTCAAACCCTAATCCCTTAACCCTTAACTCTGATCCCTCGACCCTCAACCCTATCCCTAAACCCTAAACCCTAAAGCCTCAACCCTCAACCCTCAACGTCAAATCCTAGTCCCTCAACCCTTCACTCTAATCCCTCAACCCTAAACACTATCCCTAAACCCTCAACAATATACCTTAAACCATAATCCCTCAACCCTAAACTCTAATCCCTCAACCCTCAACCCTAATCCGTCATCCCTCAACTCTAATCTGTCATCCCCAAACCCTAAATGCTATCCCTATTCCTAAACCCTCAATGAGCTCGATACTATACCTTAAACCCTAATCCCTTATCCCTAAACCCTCCAACCCTATCCCTAATCCTTATACCCTTGACACTCTACTTTAACCCTAATCCCTCAACCCTCAACCCTATCCCAAAACCCTTAACCCTTAAACCTCAATGTACTCAACCCTCAATGTCAAAGCCTAATCCCTCAACCCTTAACTATGATCCCTTGACCCTTAACCCTATCCCTAAACCCTAAAGCCTAAAGCCTCAACCCTCAACCCTCAAGGCCAAATCCTAATCCCTTAACCCTTCACTCTAATCCCTCAACCCTAAACCCTATCCCTAAACCCTCAACACTATACCTTAAATCCTAATCCCTCAACCCTTAACCCTAAACCTTATCCCTAAACCCTAATACCTCAACCCTCAACCCTAATCTGTCATCCCTCAACTCTAATCCCTCATCCCTAAACCTTAAATGCTATCCCTATTCCTAAACCCTCAATGGGCTTGATACTATACCTAAAACCCTAATCCCTTATCCCTAAACCCTCCAACCCTATCCCTAATCCTTATACCCTCAACACTCTACTTTAACCCTAATCCCTCGACCCTCAACCCTATCCAGAAACCCTTAACCCTAATCCCTCAACCCTAAACCTTATCCCTAAACCCTAATCCCTCAACCCTCAACCCTAATCTGGCATCCCTCAACTCTAATCCATCATCCCTAAACCCTAAATGCTATCCCTATTCCTAAACCCTCAACAGGCTCGATACTATACCTTAAACCCTAATCCCTTATCCCTAAACCCTCCAACCCTATCCCTAATCCTTATACCCTCCACACTCTACTTTAACCCTAATCCCTCGACCCTCAACCCTATCCCTTGACCCTCGAACCACAACCCTCAACCCTCAATGTCAAACCCTAATCCCTCAACCCTTAACTCTAATCCCTCGACCCTCAACCCTATCCCTAAACCCTAAACCCTAAAGCCTCAACCCTCAACCCTCAACATCAAATCCTAATCCCTCAACCCTTCACTCTAATCCCTCAACCCTAAATCCTATCCCTAAACCCTCAACACTATACCTTAAACCCTAATCCCTCAACCCTCAACCCTAAACTTTATCCCTAAACCCTAATCCCTCAACCCTCAACCCTAATCCATCATCCCTCAACTCTAATCCCTCATCCCTAAACCCTAAATGCTATCCCTATTCCTAGACCCTCAACGGGCTTGATACTATACCTTAAACCCTAATCCCTTATCCCTAGACCCTCCAACCCTATCCCTAATCCGTATACCCTTGACACTCTACTTTAACCCTAATCTGTCGACCCTCAACCCTATCCTGAAACTCTTAACCCTCAAACCTCAATGTACTTAACCCTCAACGTCAAACCCTAATCCCTCGATCCTTAACTCTAATCCCTCAATCCTTAACCCTTAAAACTTGAACCCTAAAACCTATCCCTACACGCTTGACACTTAACACTATATCTTAAACCCTAATCCCTTAACCCTCATCCCTAAAGCCTCAAACCTAAATCCTTAAACCTTCAATCCTAAACCCTATCCCTAATCCCTCTACCCTCGACACTCTTATTTATCCATAATCCCTTGACCATTAACCCTATCCCTCAACTCTCAACCCTCAACCCTCAACCCTCAACTCTCAACATTAAACCCTAATTCATCAACCCAAACCCTAATCCCTCAAACCTAAACCCTATCCCTAAACCATCAACCCTCAACACTATACCTTAAACCCTAATCCCTATCCCTCAACCCTTAACCCTTAAAACTTAAACCCTATCCATACACCCTCAACACTTGACACTATATCTTAAGCCTTAAACCCTCATCCCTAAAGCCTCAACCCTGAATCCTTAAATGTTCAACCCTAAACCCTATCCCTAATCCCTCTACCCTTGACATTCTAACCCTAACCTTGACATTAAACTCTAATCCGTCAACCCTAAACCCTAATCCATCAAACCTAAAACCTATCCCTAAACCCTCAACCCTCAACACTATACCTTAAACCCTAATCCATCAACCCTAAAAACTAATCCCTCAACCCTCAACCCTAAACACTATCAATAAACCCTCAACCCCTAACCCTAATCTCTCATCTCTAAACCCTAAATGCTATCCCTATTCCTAAACCCTCAACCCTCGACACTATACCTTAAACCCTAATCCCTTATTTGTAAACCCTTAACCCTTAAAAATTAAACCCTAAAACCTATCCATAAACCCTCAACGCTCAACACTATATTTTAAACCCCAATCCCTTAACCCTCAGTATTAAAGCCTCAACCCTCAATCGTTAAACCTTCAACCCTGAACCCTATCCCTAATCCCTCTACCGTCAACACTCTACTTTAACCCTAATCCCTTAACCATTAACCCTATCCCTAAACCCTCAATGCTCAACACTATATTTTAAACCCCAATCCCTTAACCCTCAGTCTTAAAGCCTCAACCCTCAATCGTTAAACCTTCAACCCTGAACCCTATCCCTAATCCCTCTACCGTCAACACTCTACTTTAACCCTAATCCCTTAACCATTAACCCTATCTCTAAACCCTCAACACTCAACTCTCAACATTAAACCCTAATCTGTCAACCCTAAACCGTAATTTGTCAACCCTAAACCCTAATCCCTCAACCCTAAACCCTATCCCTAAACCCTCAACCCTCAACGCTATACCTTAAACCATAATCCCTCAACCCTAAACCCTAATCCCTCAACCCTAAACCCTATCCCTAAACCCAACAAAACTGCTTTGCCTTGTGTTAGGTTGTTAAACCCATCATTTTTGACACTCTTCTCTTAAAGATATTTGAGTTGCAAGAATATGTTAGAAAAATCGCTATGAACTTTTTTAATGTTAGTAATGTTATATGGCATGTTTTTTTGGCCCATCTGGGGTTCATTATGCCAATAGGTGTACACACTATGAGAAAATCTTTGCATATGGTACATCCACAATGAGTAATTAACAGTTGAAATCAGAAGGATGATCATTATGAGAAAATATTTGCATTGGGGTACATCTATGTTTCTTGCTGTCCACCCCACACTTAGGGGAGGTATATTGTTATGAAACAAGAAAATAATCTCCCATTGTTTACTGGCTATATCCACAAGAACTACTAAACTATACCTTAAACCATAATCCCTCAACCCTAAACTTTCAACCCTAAACCCTATCCCTAATCCCTCTACCCTCAACACTCTACCTTAACCCTTAGCCCTCAACCCTTAACCCTAAATGCTATCCCTAAAGCCTCAACCCTAAACCCTAATCCCTCAAGGTCCTAAACTCTAATCCCTTATCCCTAAACTCTAAATCCTATCCCTAAAGGCTCAACCCTCAACCTTAAACCTTAATCACTCAATCTATATCCACCCCTCTCCTCCCCTATTTGGCTCACTCCCATCTCTACCCTCCTCTACCCTCGACACTATACATACATACATATAGGCATACATAGATACATACATACATATAGGCATACATACATACATACATGATTAATAGCCTTGAACATAAAAAAATTTAAGGGGAACATAACGCGAGCACATTACAACGCTCTCGCGTTATTTCAAACATGACAAACAACACAAACTTTTGTGGAAAAGGAAAATGTAAAGCAAAAACTAACGCGAGTGCGTTATGTTTTGCTTTGGGAATCCCAAGCCTTGGGCTAGGGATTTGCTTTGGATTTCCAACCCAAAGGCTTGGAGTGCCTTTTCAACATCCACAGACGTGTTTTTCCATATTCTTCAAGATTTCACATAATTTCATTCGTGCTATCCCTCAAATTTGCACATGTTTCAAGGTCAAACAAATCGAACACCTGGGTAATGTTAGGGTTTCTCTTAGCTATTTGACGATGTGATTTTTTTCACATTTTAACAATGTTAAGCCTTTCATCTTTAATTTCATTTGTTTGAGTGTCTATTTTTGGGCAAAAACCACTGTTTGGTCTTTTTTTCATTGTAAATTAACTACTCATTAAAATTTCAAAAAAATTACATATTTAGAAAATAGACTCCATTCTACAAATATTAAAAAAAGAAAAAAATGATTTTCAATTAGTTTTCAAAATTTATAGGGGTAGCATGGCCAAAATTATGTCTTTTAGGATGTGTCCACTTTGAAAATTAGTAAAAAATCAAATATTCATCAAAAAATTATCAAAAAAAAGGGGCTTAAACTACATGCTATTAGCTAATTTCTCACTAAAGCGATTTTAAAAGTACCAAAAAAAAATTGACCTTTTGAGGGAGCCACAAAACATGCTATGTTATGTTCTTTGACAGAAACAACACCAATTTCTATGGCTCCCTCTTTTGAACCCCTTAATCTATGCCATTTTTTTAAAAAATAGTAGTTTAGAAAGTAGACTCAAAGCACTATGAACATTGTTTTGGTTGCATCTCCAAATTTTGAGTGTAACTATGCTCAATTTCTCATCCAAGGCCAGTATTTCCTGATTTTAGAAAAAAAAAAGTGGCCACTTAAGACCCCTTTTTGGCCCCCCATCTTCTTGCACTTACGCATGATTAACCACACAAAGAGCCAAGGTTATACAATGAATTCAAAGTTCAAGGATAACCATGGGGCTATATCAAGAAGCTCTCCAAATCGAGTACCACCAAGGCTAGATTCAAAGACCAAAAAAGGTGTATAGAGAAACAATATTGTTAAGGTTTGTAAATGAGATAGAAACATCATCAAATTCACTACGCGGAAAGCATGAGTGCTTCCACTAGCCAAGCATCAGATAAAAATACAACCCCATTGTCATATTAGGAACTAAGTCCATTTTTTGATTGCTCTTGAAAGGGACACTAGGTCCGCATCAGTATAAATGTTTTTTGTCATCCCCCTGCTAGATGGAAATACTAGAGGAAGGGAAATAATAAATAAGAGAGGAGAAACAAGTGTCTTAGGGACAGTCACGTACGATGGTGCCGCCAGTGTCACCAACTGCAATGCTACGTCTGTAAGACACAACACTCAACAATGAAATCAGAGAGAGGTGTAATATAGAAGAATGATGATACAAATAGAAGAAGGTCACAATAGAGGTGGTCTCCTGGTATCCCGGACCTTATGGGAGAATCCAAGGTCATCCCAAGAGGCCTAAACAATACATAACACATCACGGGGGAAGCACATCATGATAGAGATAAAGGGTTAGAGATACTTACCTGTAGGGTCTTTGTATTAGATCTTGGAACTTTTGAACCTCTTGGAGAGGTACCCGATCATGTTTAATGCAAAATTTGAGTGGTTCTTATGAAAGTCATGTTTGTTATCATATGATGCTTGTTTCTCAAGTTCTTGTTGGAATGAGACTTTTTGTTGCTTATGAGGGGGAGAACCACTATTGTTTCAGGCTGTTGATTGTCGTTTTATTCTTTTTTAATTTTTAGCAAGTATTCTTTATTGAATCTTTCCAGAACGGTAACAGGAATCATCATGTACCATCATACTCATCTGTATTGGTTGTTGTTCTTGCTTTTCTGATATATTCTGATTATCTCCCAATCCATATAAGATAATGGAGGAGGAACCTTAGGATAAATTCCATTCCTTCATGGGTGAGGTGGATTATCCACTTGCTTCTTATCCACTTCAATCATTCCCACGATACTATCATAGTCCAAGTAATCATCCTCTTCTAATTCCATTAAACCCTATTCCAACATATTGTTTTCAGTATGTTTAGGGAAAGGATTACTGAAGATTTGTAAATTCTGATTTGGTGAAGCAACTGACTTATTTCCATTATCATTCACACCTGATACTTGGATGACATTTGAATCAATAAGGTCATTTATCTCATGTTTAAGACGCATACATCGTTCAATGTCATGTCCTTGTGTTCGATAATAATGACAAAAGGCATTAGCATTGAAGTAAGGTCCTTGTTTACTAGGATCAACAGGCTTGATCGGGGGAAGCTTTAGAATGTCACTACTCATAGCTTGATTCATGATAGAATGGTAAGACTCAAATATCAGAGTAAACTTTCTTGGTTGATACGATTCTTTTTTGGATTAGTGATAGCTGAAACATTTGAAAAGTTGTTCATATTCGGTCCATTAATCTTGATGAAGTTCATGTTATTATTATTCCTCTTAAAGTTGTTTTGTGATGATCCACCCATGGATTGACTAACTTGAACTGATGAGTTTTGGTTTTCATATTGACTAGATGAAAGTTGGTAATCATGAAGGGTGGTGCATAAATGTTGAAAGGAGTTATACTTCATCAAGATGATCTTATCATGAATATTAGGTTGTAGATTTGTAATGAATATCTTCTGAACATCCTCATCTTTCATCTAATACTGAATTTGTACATAAAATCCTTGATACCAACTAATGAATTTAGTTAACTTTTCTTTCAAACCTTGTTTGCATTGAACCAAGTCAATAAGCATGACTTGGGGTCTAGTATTTGCTTGAAAATGTTGTAAAATTTGATCAATCAACTGCGAAAAGGAGTGTATTGAATTCGGAGGCAACGAGCAAAACCATTCTAAAGTAGTATCTTTGAGAGATCATGGGAAAAGTTTTGCTAAAAAATTCTCTTCAAAATAAAAATCACTACACATAGCTGTAAATGTTCCCACATGGATATTAGGATCACCTTTTCCACCATATTTTTCAAAGCGGGGAGTTTCAAACCTCTCAGGCATAGGAGTTCTCAAGATTGCATAGGACATGGGATTACGGGCATGATATGTTGGTACACTAGGCTGTGGTGAATTTGTCAAGTTTGTTACCTTTTGTTGTAAAGCAGTCATGCCCTGTAAAAGTTAGTTTAGGATGGCATCATTAGGAGATGCGGTTTGCTGTGAGCAATTAGAACCAAAGTGAGGAGGTGAATGATCTTGAGATACGATAGGTGGAGGTTGAGAATATGTTAATGGAGGTTGGACATAGTGATAGGTGGAAGATGGTTGTGAGTAGGTAATAGGTGGTTGTAAATGAGTGGTATAGATAGGTGGTTGAGAACAATTATGCATAGAGGAGGTCCCTTTATGAACCAAATTTTGATAATCAAATCCCATAGCTTTGTAATTAGTGCCATTAGATACTCTAATACCAGTGGTATCATTACTATAGGCATTTGTATCAGTTGTTATGATTATTGATGTAAAAGTTGATATTCCTGTAGTTGGTATAGGTATGGATACTTGAGTATGAGATGGTGATAAAGTGTTATTTATCACTTGTGCACATTCAGTAACCAGCATGATATTGGTTTGTACAATATGTGCTAGACCGTGAATTGCATTTACACCATCTTGTCCCTCTTTTATCAATTCTCTTATATTATGAATTGTAGGGAACTTCTTCAGCTATTCTCTTATTTTCCAAAAATGATTGAAATTCAGCTAGCTCTTTATCCAATTTTTCTATTTGCTCATCAGATACATATCATCTCACCTCAATAGTATTATCAACATCATGAAAAGTTTATTCTTCCATTTTGGTTGGAGGATGTATAATATCTTGCACAATTTGAGTTTCTCCCTTTGTAAAGAAGGTGCTCAAAGGATTATTAGAGATAGGAATGTCGTTTTCAAGAGCACTATATCCCATTAACCTTTTACTTCTTCTCAAAGGGATATTGTTTTTATTATAGTGTGTCATAAAACTCATACAAAAGCATACAACACACAACACACAAATTGAGAGAACAAATCCTAAGAGAAGGATATGATTGAAGGCCAAAAATGCTTGGTTTGTTGTACTTTTTCAATGCAAACGAATGGAACGAAGGTGTTGTAAGGATTTTGATGAAAGGAAGAAAATTATATGCCTGATATCAGTCCCAAAACAACAATAATATCACTCTCAACACATTCTTGATGTAAATCCAAGATAATGCCAAGTCAAAATATAGTGAAAATATGTCAACATAGGCACTTTTTTCACCAAAACTTAGTTCAAAAGAGCATAACAAAGGGTGTTTTGAGGAAAATGTTGATGGAAAGAAAATAATATTAGTAATTACAGACACTTGGTGCCAAAATACCCAACACAACATGCTTTTAGTGCCACTTAAGGTAAAACCCTAGTGAAAATATAGCAAAATAGGCTATTTTTCACGATTTTTCAATTCCAAGACCTAGAAAAAGGGGTGTTGTAATGAATTTTAGGAGGCCACCTCAATCCATAAAATTTGTCACAACACGCTTGGAGTGGAAACTAGATCAAACCCTAGGGCAAAAATAGCCAAAATATGTAGTTTTTCACCAAATTTTCAATACAAGAGCTCGTTAAAATGGTGTTGTGAAGATTTTTAGGAGTGGAAGAAAATGATTACCCTAATATAAGCCAATTAATTCAAAAATACTCTTCACAATGTGCCTATGGTGCAAGTTTATAGAGTCGATAAGACCAATTTTAGTGAAAATCGTTGTTTTTGAAGCTCTAGGTTTGAGATCTTGGGAAAAATGCTATGTGAATGTTTTGAAGTATGATTTATGATGAAAATGAATAACTCTTAGATCTGAAAATGATTTCCAAGCTTTAATGTGCAAAATGCCAATGCAACTCTAATGAAAATGCATGAAAATTGCTAGTTTTTTGTTGAAATTTTCTATGCAAGAATGCAAATATTTTGAATCTAAATGCAAATTTACACTAAAATGCAAGACTATTTTGCCTACTAACCCTAGATTTTGGAATTACTAGGTTATATGGAAATTGTCAGAATTTCTACAAAATCCTACCAATTAATGATGAAAATGCAATGCAAATTTTTGAATTTTTGTGTTTGTCTTTATTTTATATCAGATATGATGTAAAAATCATGAATTCAGAAAATTTAGAAAGAACTAATGTAATTTAGTAAGCCAAACAATGCATTTTTTTTGAATTTTTCAAAATTTTCAATTTTTTTAAATTTTTCTCAATGCAATAAAATGAATGACTATATGAATGAATGAATGAAATCCAAATCTGAAGACACACACTCATCAAGTTGCAATTTAAGTCCAAAAACATGGGTTCTCCAAAATGTTTAGGGTAAAATTTTATTTGTTTAGTTTTTAGTGTTTAGATGTTTGAATCCTCCTTTCACCCTATACATTCAAGGATCTAGGGTCGAGTGGCAATTCACTATCATACCCTAGATCTCCATGTGATGTAGGGAAGCTTAGATTAGGGTGTTTAATTATCAATTATCCTTCTCTTATGCTGAATTAACCATTAAAACCCTAATTTCACAAATACGACTATAAATAGAAGAATAACAGAAAAAGCTCTTGCAGATAGAAGAAAAATATCAAATCACAGAGTACCTGTTTTCAGCGTTCCAAGGCAGAAAATTTGGGGACAAAAGAGTAGGCACCCAAGTCCAATGCCTTGCTTTTTTTCTGAATCTGGAAACTTAGTCTGCAACTCTTCCCTACTGTCCTGGAGATTTTCCCATCATGAAAATTGGAGGACTAATGAGCGGGTGCCCAAGTCCAGGTGGCTATTTTTCCTTCTATTATGCAATTTTGACACTTCAAGATGCCTTCTTGTAACTTTATTTTTCCCAACTCTGCAACCTATAACCTGCAACCATGAAAACTTTGGGAGGGGGTTGTGGTGTTTAGAGGCTTGCCTCAGTCAAGCCTCGAAGGACACTTAAGTCTCTGAACACCATTGTCAGATAGAGAGTGAGTGCCCTTATGAGGCAGAGGTAAAAACCAAAGGAAATGATGATGAAAATACAATATAATGTCACCTTATAGTGAAGATATCATGGGAGGAAGATGCTCTTCATTCCATGATGAAATGGATGCTCAAATCTGCAAACACAAACACAAACCACACAAATCTGCTCTTGCAACACAATGAAAGCCTTGAATCACCTTGAGAATACTTGAACATCACAATTTCCATCTAGTTTACAAATGAATGCCTAAACATGCTTATATATGTAACTACAAACACTTCCACCAAGATTTTCATAATTCAAACTTACCGTGTCAGCATAAAACCCAAATAATGGTCATAAACTGACACCCAAAAATTGGGACTACCCCAAAATAGGGCATGACTAGGGTGCAGGCACCCAAGTCCTCCCCCCTATTTTGGGAAGGATTAAGCTCAAGGGGTCCTCCTAGGTCCCATTTGTCATGTTACCTAGGGTTCATTCCATTAGGATGCCAAATTATGAAGTAAGATGTCCTAAATGCATGCAAAAGACCCAAGAGCTAAACCTAAAGAGGGAAAAACCCCCAAGGGGACATTTTTAGATGTTACAGCACCTAACAGGGTTTAAATTAGAATGCAAACCAACCACATGCACCTCCACAACACTACAATCAGAAAAAATAATCATAGACAACAGGAGAAATATCAAATGGGATAGCAGGGCATAAAATTGGCCCCTACTCAAAATATCAACATTCAATAACCACAAAACTAAGTTAATCACCAACATGGCAATGTTCATAATGTTGGGCATTAACAGCGAAGATAAGCACATAGGTTTCTTCAATAGAGGTAGCCGCTAGGAGCTGAAAGGTATAAGCAACTCAATTTCATTAGTATACCTGACTTTCCTAATCTGATTCCAACTGAGATTAGGGGGAAGATTCCTAGGTTTCAAGGTAATAATGTTGTCCTAGGTGAGGAACATCTTAAGAATTTCATTAATGTCATTGATGAATTTGAAATTAAGGCTGAAGATATTATGATGAAATTATTTGTACATTCATTAGAAGAGAATGCTAAAAAATGGTATAAATCCATCCCCAATAATAGTATTGATTCTTGGGAAAAGTTGATGAGAGTATTCAGATTGCAATATGGGGACATGATTGATCCCAAGTTTTCTATCCATGATCTTACAGCCATCAAGAAAGCATTAAATGAAATAGTAGATGATTTCAACAACTGCTTCATCATGACAATGAGAAAGATACCTCCTCATATGAGACCCAATGAATCTATGTGCTTAGTTTTATATTGTGGTGCCTTTGGTTAAAAAATAGGTTATTGTTTGAGGGACAAGAGTCCACAAACATTAAGAGAGGCTTAAATGCTACAACCATAAACATAGAAAGTAATATGAGAGCATCAGGGAAGCATATCAAAAGGTCTGATATCAAATTGTCGTAGCCAGATAAACTAGCTTTCAACATGTTAGTAATAATTTATGTTTGGGGTTTTGAGTCAGATCTCCTCCCAAAAATCCAAAAATCCTGACACATTTTGGCCCTTGCAGTTGTTAAAAATGCTAGAAATCAGTTGAGGTGCAAGTCAAAATATGTTGTGGCGGGTCAGAAATCTCCATCGGCCCCTGAAAAATGTTAAAAAATGGGTCAAGTGCATTTCAGATGCATATCGGGTCACTGTTTCGGGCTACAGTTACTGTGTCTGAATGTTTCTAAGTGTGGCTAGATGGGTCTAATTATGCCAGCCGCGGGACTGCCAAGTTTAAGCCCCAGTTTATTGTCATGCCTTAGCTTTTGAATGCTTCCTGTGGAGCGTGCCACATGTCAGCAGTAGAAGCAGTCCCTTAAAAGTTCCAACTATGCGCGGAAGGCGCCACATGTCGGCTTCCACGTAATGTTTCATATTTGTTTCGGTGCTAAGTAAAGACACGAGGGTGGGTCCCAAAACTATTTCAAATGTTCTTCAAGAGCCCCGCGGAAAGTGCCACGTGTCACTCTCCATCGAAGTTCCTAAAAGGTTTCCAAGTAGGGGTGGAGCATGCCACGTGTCTTTTGTAGCTGCTGTGGAGGCCGACACGTGTCAGACTCCGCATTGTTTCTAAAAGTTTCTAAGTGTTTCAAGAGGTGCCATGGAGCTTGACAAGTGTCAGCTTCCATGGACTTGCCCCTGTTTTCCTTTTGTGATGGCGGACGGGGGTTGTGGGACCCTTTCATTGTTTCTAAGTGTGGCGGAAGGTGCCAAGTGTCACTATGTGGGGGCAGTTTCCTATATGTTGCAATAGGCGCGCAGAGGGTGCCGTGTGTCCCTCATGGTTGCTGCAGAGCGTGACAGGTGTCGGCTTCCGCGAGTTGTTTCTTCATGTTTCAATCTTAAGCGAGGCTGGAGGTGGGACCCAGTTTTAAGATACAAGTTCGCGGAAGGCGCCACGTGGTGGCTTCCGTGGGAGTTTCAATAATGTTTCTTTGAAGTTTCAAGATGCCATGGAACCTGCCAGGTGTCGATCTTCGCAAGTGTCTCAAGTGTTGTGCGGAAAGCGACAAATGTCAATTTCTGTTGGTGTTTCTTGAAAGGGTCTTTATGCTTCAGAGACATCGCAGAAGCTGCCACATGTCCCTTTCTCAAAGGCTTCTGAGGGGTCTCTAATGTTTCAAGGGTGCTATGGAGCTCGCCACGTGGTGGCTTCTGTGTGTGAGGTTTTGACAGAGCCTCTCGGTGGGGAAGATAAAGGAAAAGGACCCAGCGTTAGAAACTCTTTCTGTCTCCATGGCACGTTTTTACTGGCCAGTGACTCTTCAATAGTTTTTGGGGCCGTTTGATCCCAGTGACTAGGTTTTTGATCGACGGCCATGTTTTAAAGTTGCAACGTGGGTTTTCTGATGTGTGTTTGCAACTGTTTTTGGTGGGAAACTCCAAGGAAACTTGCTGTGGCTACACTCTGAGGCTGTAGGTAGATGAAACATTAATGGCAGAGTTGCACAGAGGCATGGCTCGTGTTGACATCTCAACCACCCAAATTTATGAGGAGTGTTCCTGAGCGGCGGCCCAGATCCCAATCTCACATGCTCTTCCCTCTTTGTCCCTCTGTAGCATTTACTGTTTTGAGCGCCAAACTGATCATACTGTGTATCTGGCAAATTTTTGAGTCAACCATGAAATTAATGCTGAGTGCACCTTCCTCACTGTATATAAGGGACTCTAGACTCATTTTTAAGGTTGTTGAAATTTGGACATTTTTGGCTCTGTAATACAATACGACTGGTTGTGGTTGCCTTGTGCAGAGGATCTTGTGAGTTTATGAGTCTCATATTTTATGTATTGTGTATAGACTCACTGGTTTCATTGTTGTTTTAGATGAATAATGCTATACTGCATGTGTCTTGTTATCTGTCTCCTGTATTGAATATACTCTTCTTTTGAATCTAGATATCTAAGGGGTGTCTTGGATTCTAGGATATAGGTTTACTATATTGAATGCTTGATCTCTTAACTTCTGCTCAAGTGGTAGATTAAAGTGTTTTTAGATTGAAGTGTTGAGAAGAATATATTGCAGTAAGGATATCATAAGTAGAGATAACTTGATACTCTATTCTGGGACGTATCTGTAAGGTAGATATCACACAAATCCCCTTGAAATCTAGTTTTAATATGTTTATGCTAAACATTTACATGTGTATGTCTATGACTCCAAGACCTAGATAGGCACCAATCTAGCTCTTTGCTGAGGTTATACACCAGGTCCAGCTCTGCATCCAAACACAACATCAAAATCAAACTCCAAAACAACCATTAGGATAGAAGAATTAGTTTTAGGATCCCAAGTCCTCTATCTACAACTGAAAATAGGCCCAAAGCTAGCCCCTTTGCTCTTATCTTGCAGTTTTGGTCTACTTACAGGAGGACTTATCTGCTTCATGTCAGCATCCTAGCCTTTGTATGCATATTCTCATGGATGTTGAATAGGGAATACCCCCCTAGGTTTTGTAGAGCCTGAAGAAGAAGAGGAGAAAAAAATAGAGTCTATCTCCTATATTGTTGGCCCCTGGCCCAAAGATCCTATTGATCATTGATGGCTACCTTGTAGGGAAATCTGGGAGTAAGCATCCAGTCTGGGAAAAAACCAACACAACAAACCTCTCAATACTAATGATAAAATGGACAAACTCATGGGGGTTGTGAAATATTTGTCCTATAAAGATGCTAGAAATGACAAATGGTTACCACCTTAGGCTGTTGCAACTCATTTTAATGAAGGTCGGAGGTTGCATAATAGACCTTATAATACTGATTGGTCTAAGAGACCACAACAGAATGACAGACAAGCTACCCCCAGACATGTAAGTTTCAAACAACCTAAAAGGGACACCCTTGATTCTTTGAGAAAGGATCAAGTTAATTTTCAAGATGAGTCTTTATGGTGCTAATCTTACTTCCTCCCCCATGTGATACAACAAACTGTGTGGTGGCTCACTCATTGAGCAGGGAAGAAGAATTTATGAATGAGGAGGGTACAACTGAGTACTATGAAGAAGAAATAAATTAGTTTGATGCAGAAGATTATGAGCAGATGGGTCAAGATGCTAATTGTGACGACTATGAAGAAGATAACCATATTTTCCAATATGATTATGATGAAGGTACAAATAAGTATCAATTGCTGGCTCATGCTTTTGGGCACTTGAGGGACCTTATGTAGAAGTATCAGCAGTCCAACCCTTCAAAAGAGGACATGAAAGCCTTGACTGATGCAGCCATTTTGTAAGTCCAAGGAGGATATCAGTAGAGAAATAGGATTGTCTCTGTGTAAAATTCCCTCGCCAAGGAATCAAAATAGAAAAGATCAAATGGGGATAGGGATAGATGTAAGGGGAACATGGAGTAGAAAAGTAGTAGCATTCCAAAGATGAATGTGCCAAAAAAGAAGAAAGTCCCAACACAGTCTCTAGCAATTAAAAAAAATATGTGTAGAAAAATCCAGCACCAATAGTGCAGCCAATTACTACACCCATTCTAGGGGTTCAATATCCAAAAGGTGGTGAGAAACATGATCAGCCTCAAGCACAAAAGGAACCAGAAAAGGAGAAGACAAAGGAAAAAGGTAAGGATGTTTCAGCTAATCAAATAATACCTTACAATCATTGTGCAAATGATGTAACTATTTCATGTGATACTCCTTTGCCCAATTATAACCCTAATGACATGGCTCAAGTCTTTAGACAAATCAAAAAAATTTTGCCAATAGTGGAACTCCTTAGAATCCCTGAATATAGAGATAGGGTAGAGTCATTTATTACTATTGTTGACGCACAAAAACAACATGTTGTTGTTCCTAGTGGTAATGATGAGGGTGTGGGTCATGATGAAATAGTAGAGGTTTATTTAGGGTCGTCCATGGTTAACAGAAGGATGGGAGTAGACCCTTTTTACACCACTTTAATCATAAATGGATGGTTGCTACATAAGTGTATGCTTGATTTAGGGGCATCTAGCAATGTCATGCCACTTGAAATCATGAATGATTTAGGGTTGAAGGTGTCCAAGTCCTTTGGCAAATGCTTTTCCATGGATTCTAGGAAGATTAATGTGTTAGATCTGGGTAAGGACGTTGAAGTCAAACTTGCTACCTCCACAGACAAATTCTTCCTGATGGATATAATTATTGTGGATTGTCCTACCAAGTGGGGTATGTTGTTATCAAGAAAGTGGGCAGCCTCTATGGGTGGTAGTATTCATATGGATTTGTCATATGCCACTATTCTAGTCTAGGGTGTGGAAGTGAATTTGTATAGGGAAGAAGGTCGATGATCAAAATGTAGAGAATAGATACAAGACAACAAAAGATCACTTAAATTTCTTTGACACCGATATAGACCATTTTATGGGATATTGCAGTGATGATGCTCCTTGCATGAATGTTTTACCTTTCTAATCCCGTGACTTCTATTTGTGGTACATCTAATTTATGGATCATATGAATCCTCATGAGGAGTGGTTGTGCACATATGAGAAATATTATGGAGGTATTGTTTAACTTGGGAACAACTCTACATATCCAATTGCTGGTTAGGGAAAGGTACAGTTGTGTTCCAGTGATGGGAGGATTAAAATCCTCCCTGGTGTTTTATATATTCTTGGATTGGCTAAAAATCTTATCTCTATTTTGAAGTTGAATGATTCAAGAATGCATGTAACATTTGGTAAGCATGGTTACAAATTGGTGAGAGGAATCTTGGTTGTAGCTAGGGGAACAAGGATGGGAACTCTGTTTAGGCTTGAGGCCACTGTAGTTTGTAGATCCACTAATGTAACTAAAACTTCTGAAAATACATGTATGTTGTGGCACCGTAGATTGGGCCATAGAATTGAAAATGTTTTAAAAACAATTATGAACAAAAGTATGTTGGATGATTTGTCCTATCCTAATGAGCACTTTGATTTTTGTGAGCATTTTGTGCTTGGTAAATAGAACATACATTATTTTTCTTTAGGAAGCAATACAGTGAAACAAAAATTATAAATTATTCAATCAAATGTGTTTGGACCTGTGGATAATGAATTTGTTGGAAAATATCATTATTTATTACATTCATTTATAATGTATCCAAATTCACATGGATTTATTTTATGAAGCATAAATCTGAAGTTTTTACTAAGTTTAAGGAGTTTAAAGTCTCAATACAGAACCAATTAGGACTTAAGATAAAAATATTAAGATTTGACAATGGAGGGGAATATTTATCTAAGGAATTCAATGAGTTCTGTGAGCATGGAGGATAAGACAAAACACAACTCTATATACACCACAACAAAATGGTGTTGCAAAAATGATAAACTGAACAATAATGGAAAGAGCCAGAAGTATGTTAAGTGATGCACACAGTTGGATAAATGATTTTGGGCAGAATCTATGAGTACCACTTGTTGCTTGTTAAATAAATCTCTTTGTAAGGCTCTTGATTCAACACCTTATAAAGTGTGGATAGGTAAGAAACCTTATGTTTCACATTTAAGGGTTTTGGATGTGAGGCTTTTGATCATGTGCCTAAGGAAAAGTGACTAAGTTGGATCCAAAAGCAAAGAAATGCATTTTCATTGTATATGGTGAGAATGTAAAAGGCTATAAGCTTTGGGATCCTCTAACTAGAAAAGTTATCTTTTATAGAGATGTGATTTTCAGGGAATGTAGAGCTATTTCTAATCATGTACAGCTAGAAGAAAAAGAAAGGAAGAGAATAGTGTATTTTTATTTCTAGTAAGAAAATACACCTCACAAAGAACAAAATGATGGATTAGGGGATGGAGAAAAAGAAGAATATTCAATTGAAAATTAAGATGAGGAAGAATCTATTGTCATAGAAGAAGCTAAGCATATAGAAGAATATGAGGAAGAATTTTTTACTCCACCTTTGAGAAGATCCAAAAGACAATAGAATCCTGTTGATAGGTATAGCCCACTAGATTTTTGTTGTGTGTTTACTTTATTGAGTACTAACATTGAACCTAGATCCTATAGGGAATATATTCATGCATATGATAGTGCGTCTTGGTAGCTAGCCATGCAGGAGGAGATGATGGTTGTCATGTCCCCATATTTAGGCATATCTTGTGCACCGAATTAAGAATGTAGGATATCATCTACCACCCTTGGTATTGGTAACTCTATACTATGAATGCTGATTTACATGTCACTGTGGTGTCATCGATTTAGAGGGGTGCATAACTATCAAGGTGACGCCAATTAGAAGTCTCGCTTGCATCCTTGAGTGCTAAGGAAGACATCAGCAAATCGTGGGAGCTCATCACATTATTGAGTGAACATCACAAATGGGTCAAAGCCAGAGGCTACATATAATTTAGACATCGAATCAAAGATCAATAGATTTGTTGAGATCATTGTGGTTGGAAGCGTCAGAGAAACATCGTGGACATTCAGTCTACACTTGGAATCGATTGAGGTTCATTAGTGATTCAGAACTGTGTATAGATTCCAGCCATCACTCTCATAAGTGACATATATCAGCGACAATAAGGCGGCGATCCCTTTATTGTATGGTGCAGCTCACATACAGTGACTTCATTTAGAACACATGTATAAAGCAACAATTAGCATTGTTGTAAGGAAGACTTAATAGATGAGTGATTTACTAAACAAAGATTAGTTTATTCTCTAAAGCAGTGATCTCCATGAAGGGAGGCAACCATCAGATGAAGAGGCATCCTATCAAAGATATAAAGGTGAGGTCGTTGAGCACTGGCAAGGAGGGATCAGGATCAGAAAACAAGAAGCAAATCAACAATCAACGGAGCATCAAAAAAGTCATTATTACATAACAATCTCCGATAGGAGGCATCACCATCAATTTAAGCATTGAAGCCTGCAGCAAGCAAACAATATCATCGAATTATATCAGTAATCAAAACATAGAATTGGTTACAGCAGAAGAAATGTAATAAGGACAAGATATCTAATACTCTATAAGGGAAATCAACTCACAAGTTCAATTCAATTTATCTTTGCAGACCAGTGATTGATTTCAAGACATTCTTGTGTGCAAGGTTAAATTAAGGATCTTCTTATAGGGAACATTACAGTGGTATCAGAGCTACGTCCTACCAACCTGTGAGGATACTGTATGCAAACATATAGAAGGCCAAGAAGTAGCCAAGTAAGGATGAACAATGAATTGAGAGACTTCATTGAAGCAACCACAAGGAATTTGAATGATCAAAATCAAGCTACTCAAGTCCTTTTGCAAACTGTGCAAACCTTGAGAAATGACATGGAAACTTTAAAGGCACAAATAGCTAATGGGAAGGAAGTAGCTTCTAATCAAGCTAAAAATAGCAACTCTTTGTCAAGTTCAAGGATTCCACTACCATCCTTCCTACCAAGTGAAGAAAACCCAAGAATGGAAAATGATACCCCCCAAAGCATGAGCACGGAAGACATGATGAGAGCTTATGCCAACTTAGAACCCAAACTAAGAAGAATGGTGTCCTTTACCGAATATAGCAACTCAAAAAGGAATGAGTTAACAAGAACAGAGAAAAGGCCCGCAAATAAGGATTTGAAGCAAAAGGCCAATAAGGTAAATTTGCCACATATGATGGAACCCATAAGATATCACCACATGCATGGTTACAAAAACTAAATGACTATTTTCTTCTTAACCCCATGACGGAGAAAGACGCCCTTCAATTTGCCATCCTACATTTGGAAGGCTTAGCATATGAATGGTGGCATAATGGGAAAAGAACTCAAGGACATGATTCCATCACATCCTATGCAGAATTTTCTAATAAATTCCTCAAAAAAATTGATAGAAGACATCCCCAACAAGACTTCTGAGATTTAACCTTAATAAGACAACATGGAACTGTGGATGAGTATGTGAGTGAATTTGAGAAAGTAGCCATTCGAGTCCCCAGAATAGATGATGAAAGACTCACATTCCTATTTGTTCAAGGTTTGGATGAGAAGCTAAGAGGATTGGTAGGGGCTCTAAGACCGTCTACCATGGATGATGCCATTGAAATGGCAACTCAAATAGAAACTAGTAAGACCACTCAACTATTCACCAAACCTATGCATAAGAAAGAAAATCTTAATAAGAATCCATGTCGTAAATGTGGGGAACCATGGCAATTAGGACATATATGTCTAAGGAATGAAAAGAAGTACGAGAAACCATATCTTCCTTATAATGGTCGGGAAGAGCTAAGAAAGAAGGGTCTTTGTTTTGATTGCAAGAAGGAATGGGAGAAAGGACATGTTTGTGAACAAGACAAAAAAGTGTGTTTTAAATGCAAAGAAGCATGGAAACTAGGGCATAGATGTGGAACAAGAGCTCAAGCACACAATATAGAAGTCATATTCAACAAAGAAAGTCAAGAATAAATCGAGGTAACTCCAAGTAAAAGAAGAAAAGAGAATTGATTTTAGAACCAAAAGAAAATGTAATGAACTCACATGGGCCAAAGGGGTTCTGCCTTCTAGTGAAGGGTTCTGCCTTTGGGTCTAGGAGAGAAGTGCTCTTCTAGATACGCCACTCATGATGAGGAATAATAAGTTCACATGAGCCGAAGGGGTTCTACCTTCTAGTGAAGGGTTTTGCCTTTGGGTCTAGGAGAGAAGTGTTCTTCTAGATACGCCACTCATGATGAGAAATGATAAGTCCACATAAGCCAAAGGGGTTCTGCCTTCTAATGAAGGGATCTACCTTTGGGTCTAGAGAGAAATGTGCTCTTCTAGATATGCCACTTATGATGGAAGTAATAAGTTCACATGAGCCGAAGGGGTTCTACCTTCTAGTGAAGGGTTCTGCCTTTGGGTCTAGGAGAGAAGTGCTCTTCTAGATATGCCACTCATGATGAGGAATGATAAGTCCACATAAGCCAAAGGGGTTTTGCCTTCTAATGAAGGGTTCTGCCTTTGGATCTAGAGAGAAATGTGCTCTTCTAGATACACCACTTATGATGGAATTAATAAGATCACATGAGCCAAGGGGGTTCTACCTTTTAATTAAAGGGTTCTGCCTTTGGGTCTAGAGAGAGATATGCTATTCTAGATACACCACTCGTGATGGAAATGACATGTTCACTTGGGCCAAAGGAGCTCTGCCCTTGGGCCTAAAGAGTTGGAACATTAAGACACCCTTTTGAAACATCACTCCTCCATCAGGAGTATAAGGAGACCTTAGGGAAGTATAGGAAATAAGGACGTTAATTTCACTAATCACAAGACCCATGAACTAAATTCATTTCTTCCAAGAACGTTCTTTGAATTCTTCTCTTGATTTATGTAACATAATACCGATACTAAGTCAAATTATGGGCCCATAACCCACAAACTCCCAGGATCATTCTTCATCTATGACACTTATATTTCATCAAGCACATCGCTATTCAAACTTACCAACTCTTCTTTAATTCATCATATAGTCAAGAACATGACTCTTCTCAATTTTGAGCTCAATAACATATGACAAGTACAAGACCGAATCTTGTAATCAAAGAATCTCAACACTCTCAAATCATCCCATCGTTGTTATTTAAGACATCAAAAAAATGCTCTTTGATCACAAATTCTCTTTCATGGAATCACAATCAATCTCTCTTCACTAAAGCATGTTTAACCTAAACTCACGACTTCATCTCAACACATCAGACATTAAAAGTGCAAGGTAATGAAGAAACTTGTTGTGATTGCTTAAGGACAAGCAATCTTGAGTGGGGAGGGTTGCCATGTCCCCATATTTAGGCATATCTTGTGCACCGAATTAAGAACGTAGGATATCATCTACCACCCTTGGTATCGGTAACTCTATACTTTGAACGCTGATTTACATGTCACTGTGGTGTCATCGATTTAGAGGGGTGCATAACTATCAAGGTGATGCCAATTGGAAGTCTCGCTTGCATCCTTGAGTGCTAAGGAAGACATCAGCAAATCATGGGAGCTCATCACATTATTGAGTGAACATCACAAATGGGTCAAAGCCGGAGGCTACATATAATTTAGATGTTGAATCAAAGATCAACAGATTCGTTGAGATCATTATGGTTGGAAGCATCAGAGAAACATCATGGACATTCAGTCTACACTTGGAATCGATTGAGGTTCATTAGTGATTCAAAACTATGTATAGATTCTAGCCATCACTCTCATAAGTGACATATATTAGCGACAATAAGGCGGCGATCCCTTTATTGTATGGTGCAGCTCACATACAGTGACTTCATTTAGAACACATCTATAAAGCAATGATTAGCATTGTTGTAAGGAAGACTTAATAGATGAGTGATTTAATAAACAAAGATTAGTTTATTCTCTAAAGCAGTGATCTCCATGAAGGGAGGCAACCATCAAATGAAGAGGCATCCTATCAAAGATATAAAGGTGAGGTCGTTGAGCACTGGCAAGGAGGGATCAGGATCAGAAAACAAGAAGCAAATCAACAATCAACGGAGCATCAAAAAAGTCATTATTGCATAACAATCTCTGATAGGAGGCATCACCATCAATTTAAGCATTGAAGCCTGTAGCAAGCAAACAATATCATCGAATTATATCAGTAATCAAAACATAGAATTGGTTACAGCAGAAGAAATATAATAAGGACAAGATATCTAATACTCTATAAGGGAAATCAACTCACAAGTTCAATTTAATTTATCTCTGCAGACCAGTGATTGATTTCAAGACATTCTTGTGTGCAAGGTTAAATTAAGGATCTTCTTATAGGGGACATTACAGCTTTAGACTCACGTGACACATTAGTTCATGACATCTTGTATGTATCCTAAAGGAAGAAAGGCCATAGGATGTAAGTGGGTCTTCAAGAAGAAGGTTGAAACAAATGGTTCATTACATAATTACAAGGCTAGACTGGTAGCCAAGGGCTACTCCTAGAGAGAGGGAGTTGATTTTGGTGAAATTTTCTCTCCTATTTCTAAGTTATCTTTTATTAGATTCCTTTTACCCATTGCTATAGCTTATGATTTTGAAATTGAGAAAATGTATGTTAAGACTAAATTTTTGCATAGAGAACTAGAAGAAGAAATTTATATGCAACAACCTACAAGTTTTGAAGTAAAATGGAAAGAACACTAGGTATGAAAGTTAAAAAGATCTCTTTATGGTTTAGAATAGTCCCCCAAAATGTGGTACTAGAAGTTTGATTCATTTATTCTAAAATTGGGCTTTGCTAGAAGTGAAGAGGATCACTATGTCTACATTCAATGTATTGATGATCATATTCTGATTATTGCCTTGTATGTGGATGATATGTTATTTTTCAATAACACCAAGGGTATGATTAGTGAGTTGAAAGATTAAATTTTAGGTGTGTTCAACATGAAGTATCTAGGGGCAGCTAGGTATATTATGGAAATGGAGATCAAAAGGGATCGAGTAAATAGAAAGCTTTGGTTATCACAAAGTAACTACATAAATACTATTTTGCATAGATTTAGCATGCATGATTACAATCCAATTAGAATTATGTTAGAAATGAAGGTAAGCAAATATCAATAGAAAACTGATTACAACTATAATATAGATATTTAACTATGTTGAACTAAAATAGAGATGACTAGAATGATATCAACACAAAGAAACAATGGAATAGAAGATCAAACACATAACACATTATATACGTGGAGAAACTCTTTCAGGAAAAACTCCACATAAGAAGAGATGCACCAATTTGTATTAACTTCAAATAGAGTTTACAATACAACCCTATCAATCTCCTCTCTAGAATTCAATCCAGCAGCGCCTATAATACTCTCATACACTATCGTAATATAGTATCCCTATAAAAGGGGTTGCCTTCTAGGGCAAGACAAGACAACAAAATCTCCACTATCAGATCTATGACCTCATGATGAATGGTTTAGATTTACAATGGTAATTTATATATAAAATGTATATTCTAGGGACATTGGCCCTGTGTTGATTCTCCAAAATGTACCCACTAATTTCTAAAAGGTGGGAAACCTTTATAATAAAAAGTAGTGAAGCTTGGCCAATGAATGGGATATTTTGTTTACACCTTTCTCCCCTGCTCTTCATCCCCTATAGCCTAGGTGGGTCTCCATTTCAATGACACTAAACATAGTTCACTAATAGAGTTAAAATATAGTGCCTAGCAAATAAGGGGCTTCATATAGGGTGACAAAGATTTATACAACTAATCACAAGGAAGTCATGTTCTTTGTAATCTTTCATGACTTTGATATGAAGCTTGATAAATACTTGTAAATAAATTACAAATGGTTTGAAATTTATCATTTAAGATAAAGATCCTGGAAATGGAGATTTGTAAAACACAAATCAATGCCTATAATATGGGATATAGAGTTATAATGTTATGCATGCATCACAACATTCAAACATATCTATGATGATCAATAAAATATTATCACCTAGAAATAATAAGAGCCTCTAAAGCCTACAATGTAACCATACTTAGTGATCCATTTGAAAATGTAATATTCTTGTATTTCTTAAGTAAGCATTTACACCATTCCTAGAACAGAAAGCCAACTTAGAAGAAAAACTCAATACAAAAAGTGTGTATGATAAACTCTATAATTCTTGATTGTTTCATTAAAAGAGCATTACATTTCAAAATGTGGAGACAGTGGCATACTAGTATGTATTCATGTCTGTATAACTCATGATACTCTAATCTTGTCATAGAATGACTTACAAACAAAGGTCTGATATCCTATAATAGACTTCAGTTATTCCTCCTTTATAGAGCCCCTCTTTTTGAATTTTTCTAGAACAATTAAACCAATGAGACCACCTTTTTATAATGCAAGGAATCTCTTAAAATATATCAAGATTCCCTCTAAGACCATTCATTTATTTAAGAGAACATGAATAGGATTAAAAAATCCTTCGAACAATTCAAGATAACTGCCCTTTTGTTTAAACATAGACTCCTTGATCATGGGTCGTTGGGTTGTTCCCATGAATCCCCATCTTTTAATTTTAGGCCATCATGTGTCAAAGATCCTAGAACCTTTGAGGTAACCATTAGTAGATAAAATAAGAAGAAATCACAATCACTCCTTTGAGGAAGTTATTGCATATGTCACCATCATTCAAGCATACATAAATTCCTAGTTTTTCTAGTTAACTCCCAATTCTTCATCACCAACTAGACCATTTGAATGTGATATTCTTCCACTGTTGCAACTATCCCTTTGATGAGTGACATCTAGCCTAGAAAAAGGGAGAAGGCATAATGATGCCTCTTTGCCTGAGCATCTGGCTCTAAAATTTGGCTAAGGTTGGTGGAATTTCAACAAGTTTCTCTACTTCAGCCAAGCAACTGCATGTAATTGGAGTCCCTGAGTAGCCTAAATACTCCCTCACTAGAATTACATATTGTTATGTGAACCAATGGGAGTATTGCTTCTGCTTTTGTCTTAAACATAGTTTTTCCCCGTCCATTCCCCAAGCAATTCACTCCATGTTCTTACTTCGAAATGGACAAGTTTGAAGCCAAGAGAACAAGGGCATACCTCTTTGTGAAACAAAGGACAAAAAAGGAAAAAAGAGGAAAGAGAATACTATGTGTTGTACCCATGGTGGGAGCTAATGTAAATTGATCATGAGAATGATTCTATTTATAGCCAAAAGGGAAGAAGGCTCTTCACCTGAGTACTTTCTACTTGCCAACAACTTCCATAAATCCATTTCAGGCACTTTTAAGCTTTGCACACTTAATCCTTATCTAGTACATCTCAACCCCTAAAGTAGCAAACAGAGGCATGAACTACTCATAGCTGCTCAGGACTTACCTACGAATTCATATTGCACAGATAGAAAATGTCCAATCCACTTAACAAAATCTAACTAAGGATCAAGACCAATTGGTGAGATGTACCTAGTGTTAAATAATAATGCTTTATGGTTAAATGACACCCTCCTACTTCACAAGCTCTAGACACTACCAAAACATAGCTAAGGTTTTGAAATTGATGTGAAAATTATCCTGCAACAACTGCTCTACCATTATTACCTATGTGTACCCAACTAGACCATCTACAATAAGTAAGCTCAAATTCAAATATGGAACATTGATCTAGGGTATATCATAGTAGGATCAATGGCTCAAGATGACTCAAGAAACTTTGAAAAACTAGTGCAAGCATTGAAAAGTCCTCGACCAACCAAAATGCACCAAGAGAGAAAATATGCAAGTCAAACAATTGATACTTCACCACGTGTCACCATCTCACATCCTCATGCTCCCTATCAGGTACCAAAAATTTGGCACCGTGAGCTCATGCTTTCCATCCATGTGGAGCACACTATTCCTCAAGCTTTGTAGTATTTTGCTGACCAGGGTACACACAACAACAAACCATAATAGCATGAGGTTGACTTAGTTCTAACAGCTCATCCTTCATGGTAGCGCGTGACCAATCACTATCTACACAGTCCGTCTGTTGTCATCTTTGGCTTTAGTGAAATGGACCCACCAAATAGGTGGCATCATTCTACAGCAGTGCAACCTCAACAAGGTATATTTGTTAGAAGCCTGTAGGGTCATGACAAGCCACCATGCGTCAAATCTATACTCAACCTTAGTACAAAAGACATATATTTTAATATTTTGATTATTTATGGGTTTTCAAAAGGCAACCTAGGATAGGGTCTAGTGAAGCATGACATACAAAGGCTCAATTCATAACTTAAATGACTGGCAACAGAGGCTAGAAGGTCAATATCGAAACATAAGGCTTAAAGCGAACCAGGAGAATGGTTTACGATTTTAGAGTTAGGATGATGCCTTAAAGAAATAATTCTAAAACCTAGAAAAATAACAAGCTCTAACAGTGGCTCTATTTAGGGACACACATTTCAAGGGAATGTGGCAAGAAAACAAAAAACTTCAGGATGCAGATCAAACTAGAAAACAAGACCGAAACAAAACACTACATTATGGGTTAACAACAACCATAACTACACAACACAACACAAGGGAAAAAAGACCTAACTACTGAGCATGGAAAAGAAAAGCGTAAACTCGAGAGAAAAAATATTTCAAGAATTGTCCATTCACAAGCAATTCTTGAAATTCTCTAGATAGGCTTTTCACAAAGTGGGAATTCTCTCCATGAATGTTCATTATGATATAAGGTCCTAACCACATGGAATCAAACTTACCATGTTTCCCTTTGTCCTGTGCTCTTGTATCCCAGACTAATACCATGTCACCATATTCAAACTTCCTATCCTTATCCCTTTTCTCAAACAGATACTTCACCTATTGTTGTTTCTTGGCATTCACTAGTTGTGCTTTTCTCCTTGTTTCATCCAATTCTATCAATTGGTTTATCCTTATTGTCATGGAATATTCTAGGTTTTCAGAATCTTCCTGAATAAACTTGTATATAGGAAATAGATTCTTGGCAGGCATATTTGTATTCATGCCATAGACAAGTTCATAAGGTGATTTCATTGTAGGCTTCTTTATATTCATTCTATCTACCCACAAGCCCAATCTCAATTTTGGATCTTAGGCCTTTTTATTTTTCCCCAGTATCCTCTTGACAATTTTCATTAGGCTTTTGATTCTTGATTCTAGCTATTCATTCCCTTGTGGGTGGTTTGGTGAAGAATGGGATAGATTGATTCCATATATAGTGCAATGGTCAATCAACTCAACTAATTTTAAACACATGGCATTATCTATTATTAACTTGTTTGGCACCCCAAACCTTGAGATGATGTGATCCATTAAGAAGTCCACAACAACTTTTCTAGTAGCTCTTCTAGTTTGGATTGCTTCTATCCATTTGGTAAAGTAGTTAGTTGCTACTAAAACCCATTTAAGATCCCCACAAGACTTTTCAGAGATATCACCATTGAAATCTATCCCCATTGTTGAAACAAGGCTTCTACAACTTGAGGCCTTAATGTCAAAGCTCCAGACCATTTTAATTTACCAAAATTTTTTTGGCAAGCCTCACACTTCCTTACCAAATTGTAAGTGTCAAAAAACAAGGTAGGCCACTAGTATCCTGCTCTATGAATTTATGAGTGGTAGTTTTGGCCATAAAATGACCTCCACAATTTCTACTATGCATATCTTTCAAGACCTTGCCTACTACAAACTCATCCAAACATTGTAGTAGAATACCATTCCCATTTTTCTAGTACAAATCCTGCTCTAAGATAACAAAGTTCAATGCTTGCAACTTCAATGTCCTTTTCTAATTATCACTTAGATTCTCTGGACATTTTAAATGATTCAAGTAAAATATAATATCCTTGTACCAACATGATTCTTCCAAGTTGCATTTTTTTGCCAAGTGAACATCTATCACATAATTTACATTAGCATCTTCCATGTCTGATTCAGCCATGAGTTTAGCTAATCCTTGACCCCTGATCAATTTGGTGATCTAAATTTCTATATTGAATTCTTGGACTTTATTAATCCATCTACATCTCCTTCTACTAACCTCCTACTACACAAGAATATGTTTTATTGTAGCATGTGGTACATAAGTTGTAATTTTATCTCCCACCAGAAAAGACCTAATTTTTTTTACAGCCTTGACTAGTGCATATGCATGTTTTTCCATGGGGTCATACTTCAATTCAGTAGCTTGGAGTGATTTTCTAAACAATGAGATAGGCTGTTCAAAACCATCACTATTATTTTGTAACAATACTGCTTCTATAGTGTGAAACAAAGTAAAAAAAATAGTTCAAATGGTTTAGTAAAATCAAGAGAAGCCAACACAGGGGTTTGTTTAATTGATTCTTTAATATCATAGAAGGATGTGACTGCCTCACATTTCCAAGTCAAACTCTGCCCCCTTTCAACATCTTGGAGATGGATTTAGTCTTTTCTACAAAATTTAGGACAAATCTTCGAATGAAGTTTATTTTTCCAAAGAATGATTGAAGTACCTTGACTGTCTTAGGCTGAGGAATCCTTTCAATGGTTGTTACCCTCTCTAGGTCAATTCTAATTCCATCCTTAGGGACTAAGTGACCCAATAAGTTTCCCTCAACTACCCCAAATATGCATTTCTTAGGATTCAAAGATGTACCATACTCCATACTTCTCATAAAAATCTTCTCTAAGTGATTACAATGATCCTCTTCCCTTTTAGAGAAAGTAGTTAAGTCATCCTAGTATAGTACCATAAAGACATTTATCAAATCAAAGAAACCTACATCCATTTCCCTTTGAAAGGTGGCCCAAGCATTAGTTAGCCCAAAAGGCATCTTGACATAGACTAAGTAGCCTGTGGAGTAGTGAAAAAAGTTTTGAATTGTTCTGATTCTTTCACTACTACCTGATTACAGCCATAAAATCCATCCATCATAGACAGAAGCTCATAGCCAATTGTTGGCAATATGTGTTGTCATTGATGTCAACTAAATATGTGTCAACTTGAGGTCAAGCTTGTATAGATTTTTTTTTATAGAAGTTGAAGAGGCTGAGAAATGGTTAGAGATAAGTTAATATAGCTAATGGATAGTGGAAGATTTGAGAGAGATGGTTTGACATAGTTGGAGACATGGGGTCAACATGTTTAGGGCAAGTTAGTCCAAAAGACCTAGTGAATGGAGAGAAGCTATCTAAGTATGTGGAAGAATGGTGATCAATATGATGTCCAAGTGTGATGCAGAGGTGGGTACACTTGTTTCAATATGTTTCTAGTATCCCTACATTGATATATTACCAGTGTGGTGTACCACACTTAGAGATAGGTTGCTAAAGTTTTGCTAAGGCATTCACAATGTATACTCTAAGACAGAGCCATGGTGTTTTGGTCTGCATCCTTCTGCAAAGAAAGATTTAGTCTTGCAATTTATAATATATGGTGGTCGAGATGTGAAGGTGTTATATCCAAGCTTTAAAGTCATTAAACCTTCTACAGTAAAAGTTATAAGTGACAGAGTTTCAGTCTACACTCTAGCAGAATAAAGCAATGATGAAGGCTTGTTAGAATGCTCTGCATTCCTCTAGAGTGATAGATATGGCTGTGCAAATTTGGAGATATGTTTTTAGTGGTGTATGAGTGCATCCATATGTGTTTCATATCTTTTGATAAACTGCATTGCAATATCCTAAGTGTTGATGAGTCACAGTCAGTTTAGGATGCTCTATTTTTAGCAGTTCAATATATTTCTCTTCCTGCAAAAGCATGTAATGATCAAATACTTCAAGAGAAGGTTTTAAGAGTACTTTTGATAAATTATACTGCTCACATTTTGGTTTAAATAATGTTTTTTATTTCTCCCCATTGGTGTAAAGAATAATAGTTGGCAGTATTGATGTTGTTTGGGCTAATAGTCTGGTTTCCTTCATTTGCAATTGATCCAAATTAATTAATTTGCTTTGGAAGATGTTTTGTGATGTATTTTACCCTGCTATACCATGTGTAGTGATCTACAACTCATTTTCTCTTCATAATGTATTTGTCCTGAGCTGACCTAGACAGTATCACATGTTTCATCTAAAGGTCATCTTGGTGCTAACCTAAATACAATTTTGAGTTGTTGTGGAGGGTATTTATAGAAGAACAAAATCATTTTTGAAAGTGCAAGGATAGATTAAGAAGCATGTCAAGCATGAAGTGTGTGAAGTCAGTATGATGGAGTAATAATGCAAAAAAGGGACTGTAACATCAACATATGTCAGATGCCTTCTTCATAGCAATTCATGTTCTTGTTTCCATTGTAATTTTCATGTATCTTGATATCAGACAGTGAGTCTCTTTAGCAGGTCCTTATATCTTTCACTAAGATTGTAGCCTCAATCTACAAGTTCATCAGGGAGCAGTGAACCTCCTTAGGTAGTGAGCCTCAAAACAAAATTGTAATCTTTGTAATTAGTGAGCTTCAAATATTGTGAGTTAATCCTCATCATTGGTTTTTCCCTCATTTAGTTTTCCATGTTAAAAAACCTTGGTGTTCTTGTGTGGTACATGTTTTCCTTTTTGTTCTTCTTCTTTTGGTTAATGTGATTTGATGTTTAAGTTGTAAATGGAATTGATTTAAAAGTTTAATAATTTAGATTGATTCACCCCCCTCTCAGTCTCCGGGTGTGTTTAATAATTGGTATCAAAGACAAATACCTTTGAGAAGCCTAACAGTTGAGGTAGATCTTGCACTTGAACCCATGAAATTTGAAATTATGTCTAATGATGTGTTTTCTCTAGAGCTGAATCTAAATTCAATGGAACCTGAAGGTTTGGATATCAAGTTAGATGAGGTAGACCTTGAAGGAGAACTTCGATCAGACCTTGAAGATCTGGATGTAGCAAGAACCTAAATTTGAAATATGAGGTCATGCTTGAAAAACCAAAGGAGACAATTGTAAAATTAAAGACACAAGTTTGAGAATCAAAAGAAGAAATTAGCAATTTGAAAGCTCAAATAGAAGGAGATAAAGGATGTGAAATTAAACTCGAGGTAGAAGATGTGATCTCTAATTTGAAAATCAAAGTTGAAGAAGACAATCTAGGATTGAAGATTGCTTAAATAGCAAGCTTAATGATAAAGCAGTTGAATGTTAAAAACTTGAGGAAGAAGTTGTCAATTCGAGAAAAGAATTGGAAGAAGCAAAGGAGCAGATAGACAAGAGATTAAAACTCAAAGGTGGCAATGAGATTCTTAATGAGATTCTCAATTATCAATAACCACATAAGGACAAGGGTGGTCTTGGTTTCAGAATAGGAGAAAGCTCTTAAACAAATTTGGCTAAAGGCAAGAATGAGAAGGAAAGAGAAAAGTCACATGATGAATCCAAGAAGACAAAAGAAAGGAAGAATAACTTCACACAAGTCCGAAACAAGAACTTTGGAAAGCTTGTTCCTAAACAAATTGCTCTTACCAAGTATTCTCAAGCTTTCAAAGGTAATTTCTATACTTGTAATAAGATTGGTCATAAGGCTATTGAATGTAGAAGCAAGATGAGTTAGAACTCATTTAGGCCTCCAAGATACAATGCTATGAACTCTTAGTTATTTCATGGTCAGTGTTATGCTTGCAATAAAGTCGGTCATAAGGAAAATGAATGCAGAAGTAAATTGATGAGGAATAGTTTCATGTATAAGAATCATGATATTACTTCTCAACCCTTCTATGGTTACTGCTACACATGCACCAAGTATGGCCATAGGGCTATTAATTCAAGATCTAATGTGAGAATAGGTGATTATACTCTGTAATCTAGTGTCACCTATTATAATTGCAATAAATTAGGACACATTGCAAGGTTCTACAGGGGAAAGAATGTAAGATCTTAAGCTCCTCAAAAGAAGATTGATATTGATCAACAAAAGAACGAAATGAACAAGATATGGAAGAAGAAGGAAGAAAGTGAAGTAAAGGAAGGATTTGTACCTTTACCTAGTGCAGATGGATCTTCTAGTAACTAAAAGAGAGTATTGGCTCTGGGGGGAGTTGCAATTGCAAATCTTTCCAAACCCTTGTAAAGCATATGATGCTGAAATTTTCAGCATAATGGTTAATGGTGACATGAATATGTTTGCTTAGTGATATTGTGATAGTTGCTCAAATCTTCAAAGAAAATACACTTTCTGCAGAAGTTTGCTAAATGATCATGGATTCCTATGTTATTTCATAACATTTCATGTAAAGAACAAGGGAATGTATTTAATGCCGAGCAACTAGGGTAGGTGTGAAGCATATTTAATTCCTACTTGATCAGAATTGATCTCATTTGAATGTTGTGCAAGAGCCAAGGAAGAGAAGAAGGTTTTCAACAAATCTTGTGTGCAAACCCTAACAGCAGTATTCATAGGTATTCCTCAAATTTTCTTGTAAAACCCTATCTTTGAGAAATAGTTATCATGGAAACACTTATGGTTATTGACATTGTGGAAAGGCTGAGGCCAAAATTCAAGAAACATTCATATAAATCTACTAAGACTAATAAGGATGGAGTGTTTTCTCGCATTCCTATCAATGTGTTGCATACAGAGGATGTCCACATATACATTCACCCGAAGCTATATGAAGTATCATCTAAAGTTGAAATAGTTCCAAAACATTCATCTCTTGGGTGGTTATTTTCATCTCAAGCCGGAGTATGCAAATGTTGATGCAAAATAGCTAGACATATGTAAGGGTTTCCCCAACTTCTGCTATGAAGAAGAATGGGCCAGAATTGCATTGGGCCAGATTCATGAAGATTTATTTTTCCTTGGTCAACCCTACATGATAAAAAAGGAAGACATCATAGTTGTGACTGGATTGTGCTCCTTTGGACCTATGTGTGCACTAAAAGATGTGAAGAATGAAGAGGTTATGAAGCTTATAGGAGAAAAATTTGACAAGAGAACCCTAACTGTGGATGACATCACTGACCTAGGGGTTTGATATGACACAATGGGCATTGCATACAAGGTCTATTACACAAACAGAGAGGGGTCTACTACTGCCGCCACCATCTACACTACTCATCAAATGGTGAAGGAAGGAAAGGATTATGACCTTTGTGAGCTCTTGCGATAGTAATTGATGGACAACTTGAAGATAACCAAGGAGACATGCTACAAATTTTCATATGGCTCTTTGATCATTTGTCTTAAGATGTTCTATTTCCTAAAGGAATTTCTTGGTATCAAGAACGTGGTTTGGAGAAGAGACATGCATGTTGCACACAAAACTAGGGACCACATGTGTAGTTTTACTAATACCAAATAGTGTGACACAATGTATTGGAGATTCTTCAAAACATTCCAAAATGATATGCAAATGAGGGATAGGATACCACAGAAAATTTTGGAGAAATATAAGAATGATGTCACATTTATGGTGGATAAGGACAACTACTATGTAATGGAGGCAATTGAACCAAGAATTGTATTGATAACTACATTGCCATATGAGGTCTTCAAACCTGACTAGACTGGGTATGCTGAAATCCTACTCAGTAAACCTAGGGATCCCTTTGTGGAGAGGTTTGGTACTTATGATGAGATAACCAACAAGAGAAACAAAAAGGAGGTAGAAGAAAAGGTGGATAAGATGAAAACAAAATTAGAAAAGATGTTTGATAATCCTGAGGGTCCTGTGGAAGAAATACAAACTACTTCTGCCACACTTACTCCTAGAAGAACAAGTAGGTCTGCATCTACCACTACCACTTCTCCTAAACCTTCCAGATGAACTCAAACATCTCCTAGTAGTGGAATAACTACTACTAAAGCACCAGTGCAAATCAAGACCAAACAGAAGAAGAAACCAAGGCCTAAGAAATGGGCAAAGAAGGGAAAGGTTAATTTGGTGAATGTAGAGGATGATGAAGAGGATGAAGAAGAAGAAGAAAAGGAGGCCTTTGTATTGAATAAAAGAACTAGACAAGGAGAAGAGGAAGAAACATCCAAAGGAAAAGGTAAAGAAAAGACAAAGGAAACAAAGAAGGGTCCTCTAAAAGTAGTAGAGCATCAGCCTCTACAGCTTGAGGCTGCCATTAATGCAATTGCATAGTATGGGGCACTAAAAGTAGTTGAAAACCTTTATGATGAGATGTCACCTATTGACAAAGCTACCATTGAAAAGGCCATAGTTATTTATATGATGGGCTTCAATGTGGATTTAAATGAAATCATTGATCACCTTCCAACAAATCTTATAGAGACACTCAACAATAAGAGGAATGAAGTTCTTGTGGAAGAAGCTAAAAGCATTGATTCCATAATCCCCAACTAGCATTCCTGACACAAAATAACTATCATGTTCATCAAAGTTAGGAAACAAGCACTAGAGAAAGTCATCTCTTCCATCTCTCATGAACAAAGGGTTAAATTAGCCCAAAGACAAGCACAAATGAATTTAGAACTAAAAACAAAGTAAATACTCTAATGGATAAGGACAAAGAAGAGATAGAAAGAATGGAAAGAGAGATAGAGGTAAAGACAACCAAAATCCTTGAAGAAATGAAGAGGGCTAAGATAACTACTGAGGAATAAGTTCCTCTAGATACACCTAATGTGTCTACCCAAGACACAAGCTTTTTAGCCTTTAAGGACAAGGTGACAGGTGGAGATGAAATAGAGAAAAATGATAAGAAGAATAAGGAGACTACTCCAAAAAAAACAAATGCACAAAATATAGGAGATCAAAGTGAAGTGAATGTCCCCTCTCTAGAGAACCTAGGAAATGATGAATAGAGGAAAGAAGATAATCTGGATGCAACAGAGAAGAAGCAAGATGCTTCTATACAGGTAGGTCAAGATTCTTCATCATTAGATTCTTTCAAGGACCTATTAGAGCTAAAGATGCAATTTCAACCTGTGGTGATACCCCAACTCCTATAGATTCCTACTCATGAAGAACAAGTTAACTTGTCCAATATCTCTCCTCTTCATAAATTACATCTTGGTGGCATTCTCCATGCTTCTGCAAGGAAGGAGTTTCTGTTGGGAATTAAAGTGTCTCAACCTTGGTAATTCCTTGTATTTTTACATTGTATTTATTTATTATTTTCCTATTGTATTAATTGGATGCAAATCCTATGTTGTCATATTGTGGGAGTTGGCATGGTGATGTGTCATCCTACATGGCATATGACATGTATTTTTGTCCTCACATGAGGAGATAGGCATCCCAATTAGTGGTAGGAATATTTTTTCATGTGTCGGCATCTTGGATGTTGTGTAAGGGAATATTGACCATAACAGTCATGACAGATTCCTATGATGAAGTTATGACATGTAAGAGTCAGAAATAGGAGATTCTATGACAGGTGAAGACATGTGTCGTAGAGCATCTTTGAAATAAACATCTTTGGGCTCCCCAAGGTGGACTATGATATGTTGTAAGAGAATATGCTATTTATAGCCTGTGTATGATAGATTTTCTTACAACTGTAAGTTATGATAGCTATGACAGATTCTATGACAGTTGTAAGAGCATCTGTCATAGCCCATTTTGGAAATAGGAGACCTCTTTAGGATGGGGTGACCTGTCAAGTGTCAGGAACATTCTACAAGGTTGAACAAGTGTCCATAGGCATGGGGTTTGGACCATGAGGCCATGTTGGATGCCCATTCCAAGATAGAGCCAATTTTGCCTTGTATATTCTATATAAACTGGTGCTTTGAGGAGGTGATGTACTATAGGTTTTATAGGTACTGTTATGCTGCTAGATCATCTCCAGATATGAGTGTCGAAGACTCCTGCAAGAGCATTGGATCTGTGTTGTATTGTAACCTTCATTGTTTACGTAATACATTTGAGCTATGTTTTGGAGTGTGGGGTTTTTCACCTGAAGGGTTTTCCCCACGTATATCTTGTGTCTCTCTTCTTCTATCATACTTTCTTGTTTATGTGTTTGCTACAATATCTCTGTTATTGGTTTAACATTGTTGTAATAGTAAGGATAAAATTGAATTTGCACTCTCCTCCCCTCATTAGATTAGTGTAGGAAGCATTTTCCGCACACCTAGCTTCCTTTCAGTTGGTATCAGACCCTGGCCAGTTTCGGTTCTAGCTACTGGGTAGGGGTTTTTTGAGCTAATCTTAGGTTGAGTGGGAGTGTTGTGTAGAGTATTTTGTATCTTGTTGCAGCAAGGAGACGGTAACCACATCTAGAAGGTTAGAGGTTGATAAATTCAATGGCACTAATTTTGAGTTGTGGAAACTCAAGATGGAGGACCTACTTGTTGATCATGACCTATGGGAAACCGTACCTAGTGTGAAACCTATAGCAATGTCACAGGCTAATTGGGACCTCAAAGATTGGAAGGCTAAGGGTCTCATATGACTCTATTTAGTTGACTCTATCCTGTTGAATGTCCATGAGGAGAAGAGCATGAAAGATCTTTGGAAGAAGTTGGGTGATGTTTATCAGGCCAAGTCCTTGGTAAACAAACTTTTCCTGAAAAAGAAGTTGTTCACTCTAAAGATCGAAGATGGAGGATCTATTGCGGACCACATGAATGCTTTCGACATGATCGTTTCATAGTTGACATTTGTGGGTGTGAAAATGGAGGAGGAGGATCATTGCATGAACCTACTTTGTTCTTTGCTAGATTCATGGGATCATCTTGTCATGGCTATCGGAAGCACCACTACCACCATCAAGATGGAAGATGTGGTGTCCTCACTATTATCTAAAGAAATGTGAAGGAAGACATCTGAATTAGCCAAAGAGGCTCTTGCAGTTTGTGGAAGACCCAAGGAGAAGGGGAAGAAGAAAGACAAGAAAGTTGAGAAGGGCAGATCCAAATCCCATGGGAGATCCAAATCTCCTAGAAATTCCAAGGATCTCTATTGGAACTGTGGCAAGTCTAGGCATTTACGAAAGGATTGCAAAGAAGAAAAGAAAAAGAAAAAGAAAAAGAAATCAGCCCCAGATTCAAATTTTGACAAGTCACAAGATGATGGTGATGCCTTCATCACAGTCCTAGCCACACATGCATCTGATGATGTGTGGTTGATTGATTCTGGTGCATCATTCTACATGACCTCATATTGAAGCTGGTTCATGAAGTATAAAGAGTTCGATGGTGGAAGAGTGTACCTGGGTGACGACTCTCATCTGAAGATTGTTGGTCATGGAAGAGTCTCAATCTAATTCCCTGATGGACAAGTGAAGGGGATCACTAGACTTATGCACATTCCAAGCCTTGAACGGAACCTTCTTTCTATAAGTATGTTCAATGATGCAGGTGTGCAGGTTGTCTTTTCAAAGGATGGATGCAAGATGACTAGAGGATCTATGGTGCTTGCCAAGGGTACTCAAAGGGGTACTTTGTTTTAGTTGGAGGCATGCACTTCATAGTGCAATAGTTCTTCTGATTCAAAGAAATGAGCTATAGTCACTTCATCCCCACCATCTGAACAAGTAGTGAAGAAATCTGTTGCAACTAGTTCCAATGGTAGTGTACATGCTATGGAAGCTAAGCTTCCTATTGAAAAGACTATGTTATGGCATTTGAGATATGGCCACATTGGTGAGAAGGGTCTATGTACCCTAAAAAATAAAAACCTCATTGAGGGGTAAATGATTGTAATATTGAGTTTGACTTTTGTGAACATTGCATTTATGGAAAGCAAAACTGTGTTCAGTTTTACTCTAGTTCTCACAAGTCTTCTGGTTTATTAGATCTTATTCATTCTGATGTGTTTATTCTTGTTAATGTTCCTTCGATTTCAAAATCTATATATTTTGTATCTTTCATAGATGATTACAGTAGAAGGACATGGGTTTATTTTATTAGAAGCAAGACTGAAGTCTTTAGTTGATTTAAGGAGTTTAAAGCCTTTGCTGAAAATTAGACTAGTAAAAATATTAAGTGTTTGAGAACTAACAATGGTGGTGAGTTTTGTTCGGTAGAGTTCGATAAGTTTTGCAAAGAGCAAGGGATTGAAAGGCATAAGACAACTCCATACACCCTGCAGCAAAATGGAGTTGCAGAGAGGATGAACAGGACACTGATGGAGATAGAGCCAATTTTGCCTTTTATATTCTATATAAACTGGTGCTTTGAGGAGGTGATGTACTACAGGTTTTATAGATACTATTATGCTGCTGGATCATCTCCAGATACAAGTGTAGAAGACTCCTGCAAGATCATTGGCTTTTTTTTGTATTGTAACCTTCATTGTTTACGTAATACATTTGAGTTGTGTTTTGGAGTGTGGGGTTTTTCACCCGTAAGGGTTTTCACCATGTATATCTTGTGTCTCTCTTCTTCTGTCATACTTTCTTGTTTATGTGTTTTCTACAATATCTCTATTAATGGTTTAACATTGCTATAATAGTAAGGATAAAATTGAATTTATACTCTCCTCCCCTCATTAGATTAGTGCAAGAAGCATTTTCTGTACACCTAGCTTCCTTTTAGTTTCTGCAGGATCATTTGAAGAAGAATGAACTTGTTGACAAGGTAGTAAAGATTATTCAAGAGAGTTTACATGAGGTAAATGTTGATTCCTCTTTTCCTCCAGAACAAAAATTTAAAATCTAGATGGATTCCTTCAAAACATTGACTAAAAGGAAGAACAAGAGGCCTTAAGGAAGATGAATGACAAAAGAATGACTGATGCATCAAACCAGTGTGCTAATGCACACAACAAGATGTAATAAAATTTGAAGATGTTTAAGGAATGTATTGATGAAGCCATTGCATTATACCTATTCTTCTTGAAATGGCCAAATTCTACTAAGAACATCAAAACTTAGATTAACTCCATTGAGTCGCAAATCACTAAATTGGCCAAAATATATGACTTGTCAAAGGACAAGGATGGATCAACTAGGGCATAGATTGAAAATCTTCATTCACAGATGTCATTGCTTTAGGACCAAAGAGAACAAATAAAGAAACAATTTGGTTAGCTGAGGGAAATAGTCAATTTGAGACTTGCTTCATTATCTAGGTTGCTAGGTCAAGTAGAAAAGATTGAGCAAAAAATGAAGGCTCCAAGTTGTATAGATGAGGCAGAGGATTTATGCATGCAATTTGAATATTAGAATCACAATCTTTCCTTGGTGAAAAAAACTGGGTATCTACTCTTGCTCAACTCAAGGTAATCTACAAAATCATTCTACCTTCTAAGTGAGTTGCAAGAGTATTGTAGATAATAAAATATTGACTTTGTATAGACTCGTGGAGGCTTGTAATTTCATTCTTGATGAAAATACTATGTACATAGCATCAGTGTTTTGTGCATCTCCATCTCAAGGGGAGTATTATTTGTAAACATCACACACTAAGGGGGAGAACATGCATTTTTTTGGGGTTCTCATATGTAGAAGATATTATACCATTTTTCCTTGATGTCAAAGAGGGAGAATATACTGATCAGTTGGGAGAGAAGACTTGTAGATAAATATATGTTTCCATTGTTATGTTGTAAAATGTCCCCCCTCGGACTTTTACCTCCTAAGTTTAGCTCTCAGGTCACTCAAATTTAATCATGCATCTTAGAAATGAATCTTGGAGAAAAATCCCCAGAAACGCATGACAAATAGGACTTAGGGGAAATCTTTGAGCTTAACCAAGCCCTAAAATAGGTCCTTGGAAAAGGGTGCCCATGCCCTTGTCCTGTCCTATTTTATCGAGGTCCCAATTTAAAATGTCCACAATGTGACCATTAAAAGGTTTCCCTTTGTTGGCAAATTCCATTTGAATTACAAATGTTTAGAGGGAATGCATATATAAACATGTTTAGGACTTCATTTTGCAACTAGATGGATATTGCAAACATGTGATCTTGTACTAGGGATACTTAAGGCTTTCATTGTGTTGCAGAGCAATATTGTGTTGTGTTTGTTCATGTTTGTTTCACATTTGTCTTCATCAATCCATCTCCTCATGGTGTGAAAGATCTTCATCTCCCCATGAGAGCTTCACCTTCGAGGTGACATTTACTTTGTGTTTCAATCATTTATCATATCATTGCTTTTGCCTCTGTCCTACAAGGCAATGCACTGTCTATCTAATGATGGTGTTGGAAGGCTTGAATTCCATTCTAGGGCTTGACCGAGGTAAGCTCCTAAACACCACAACCCCCAACCCCTCTCTTGTGATTGCAGGTTATAGGCATCAGATTCTATGGAGAGGAGTTATGGGAGGTCAAAGCAGAGTAGGAAGAATCAAGATCTGAAGAAAATGATAGAAAAGAAACCTAAAAGGACAAGGGTACCCACTCTTTTGTCCCTCATTCCTACACTTCCGGAATCTCTGAAGTGGATGTAGTCTGTAGTAGAAAATGTTAGAAAGCCCTTAGAAAAAGCACTACATTGGACAAGGGCATCTGCTCTTTTGTCCCTGACTTTTCCCTCTTCCGAAACCTAAAATCTAGTATGTCTCTAATATTAATTTAGTGTCTTCCTATGTGAGCATTTATTAGGTTTCGTCAGTTTGTTTACAATTTTGAATAATTAGGGTTCTAAGCTTAATCAGACTAAAGTTAACACATTAATCACTAAATTCCAAATTTCCTTATCATTCAAAGTGACACCAAACTTGTGATTCAACTCAGTTTGATGTCTTTGAATGTATGTAGTGAAAGGATGATCTAACTAAACTATCAGTCAAATAAACAAAACTCACTTTTTCTACATAACAGTCATCAATGACAAAGGGGGAGATTGTTGGCAATATGTGTTGTCATTGATGTCAACTCAATATATGTCAAATTAAGGTCAAGTTTGTATAGATTTTTTGTATAGAAGTTGAAGAGGTTGAGAAATGGTTAGAGATAGGTTAATATAGTTGATGGACAATGGAAGATTTGAGAGAGATGGTTTCACATAGTTGGAGACATGGCGTCAACATGTTTAGGGCAAGTCAATCCAAAAGACCTAGAAGATGGAGAGAAGCTGTCTAGGTATGAGGAAGAATGGTGATCAATATGATGTCTAAGTGTGATGTAGAGGTGGGTACACTTTTTTTAATATGTTTCTAGTATCCCTACATTGATATATCACTAGTGTGGTGTACCGTACTTAGAGATAGGTTGCTAAAGTTTTGCTAAGGCATTCACAATGTATACTCTAAGACAGAGCCATGGTGTTTTTGTCTGCATCCTTCCACAAAGAAAGATTTAGCCTTGCATTTTAGAAGATATGTTGATTGAGATGTGAAGGTATTATATCCAAGATTTCAAGTCATTAAACCTTTTGCAATAAAAGTTATAAGTGACAGAGTTTTGACCTGCGCTCTGGTAGAATAAAGTAATGATGAAGGCTTGTTGGAATTCTCTGCATTCCTCCTGAGTGATAGATATGGCTGTGTAGATTTGGGGATATGTTCTGAGTGGTGTATGAGTGCATCCATATGTGTTTCATATGTTTTGGTAAACTGTAACGCAATATCCTAAGTGTTGATGAGTCACAGTCAATTTAGGATGCTCTATTTTTAGCAGTTCAATATATTTCTCTTCCTGCAACAGTATATAATGATTAGATACTTCAGGAGAAGGTTTTAAGATTACTATTGATAAAGTATATTGCTCTGTGGTGTAAAGATGAATAGTTGATAGTATGGATGTTGTTTGGGCTGACAGTTTGGTTTCCTTCATTTGTGGTTGATCTTGATTAATTAATTTTGCTTTGGAGGATGTTTTGTGATGTATTTGACCCTACTATACCATGTTTAGTGATCCACAATTGATTTTCTCTTCATAATGTATTTGTTTTGAGATGACCTATATAGTATCACATGTTTCTTCTAAAGGTCATCTTGGTGCCGACCTAATTAATGTTTTAAGTTGTTGCGGAGGTTATTTATAGAAGAACAAAATATTTTTGAAAGTGCAGAGGATAGATTAAGAAGTATGTCAAGTATGAAGTGTGTGAAGTCAATATGATGGAGTAATTGTGTGAAAAGTGGACTACAACATCAGCATATGGCAGATGCCTTCTTCACAATGGTTCATGTTCTTATTTCCATTGTAATTTTCATGTATCCTACTATTAGATAGTGAGTCTCTTTAGCAGGGCCTTATATCTTGCCCTAAGATTGTAGCCTCAATCTGCAAGTCCATCAGGGAGTAGTGAGCTTCCTTAGGCACTATGTCTTAAAGAAAAATTGTAATCTTTATAAGCAGTGAGCTTCAAATATTGTGAGATAATCCTCACCATAGTTTTTCCCTCATTGGGTTATCCACATTAAAAAATCTTTGTGTCCTTGTGTGGTGCATGTTTTCATTTTTATTCTTCTTCTTTTTGGTTAATGTGATTTGATGTTTAAGTTACAAATGGAATTGATTTAAAATTTTAAGAATAGACTATTTCACCCCCTCCCAGTCTCTGGGTGTGTTCAGCACCAGTACCCTTTTGAAATATGGCCTCCATGTTTGGAAAAGGGTAATTATCCTTTAATGATGATATGTTTAAATTTTTGAGGTCAACATAAAGCCTAATGTCACCATTATTTTTCCTGATAGGGAGGAAATTTGACACCCAGGTTGAATGCCTAATTGGTTTGATAATACCCCCTTCACTGAGTTTAGCTAATTATTGCTGCATCTTGGGTGCTAGGGTATGATTTATAGGCCTATGTTTCTATCTAAAAGGTTTTACATATGGTTTTAATGGAATTTCATGCTGAAAATGTTCCTCCCTATATGCTTTGAGGTCATCATAAGACCATGTAAAAACCCTCTTATGCTTCTTAAGCAAAGAAATAAGCATTGATCTACTCCTAAGATTCAATTTCTTACCTATGTAGACATTCCTTGGTTGGGCTTTAGTCCCCAAGTTTATTTCCTCTAGATCATCTTAGTGCACAGGTGTAGGCTTAGTGGTTTAACTATCAAATCCATCAAATACTTGCTCTAAAGCTAGCAATCCTTTTGGAATTTTGTTTGTCCTTAGATAGATGACCTCATTTCCAAAGATGGTATCCTGCCCATCAATCTTTTCACCAAAGTTCTCAAAGTCAATTTCCTATCCTTGGTATTCATCCATAGATTTCATGAATTTATATAAATCCTGATCATCATTTAAGACTTGGAACTGATAGATGTTATTAGGGATAAAAGGTCTAGTCAATATCTCCACCTTTGAGATTCATGCTAATGTTAAGTCCTCTAACTTGATAGCTATACTAGCTAGGAAATTAGCCCTTATATTCCTAGTTCTTTCTACCCAATCAATTGAAAAGGCATCAAAGGCCTCAATTATGTCCCAAACAACATTTCTGTATTATTTGAGCCTTAAGCTTTTAGAGGCATACTTGGATCTAATTTGAGAGACCATAAGTTTAGAATCTCCCAAGACCTTCAACTTTTTGATCCCATACTTGATGGCCAGTTTCAACCCTAAGATAAGTGCCTCATATTCAACAACATTATTAGTGCATTCAAAACCAAGTTTGAATGATGATTTGTATGTCTTCTTAGAAGGAGACACAAGTACAATTCTAGCCCTAGAGCCTTCTTTAGAATAGGCCCCATCAAATTGCACTGTCCATAATTCATCACTCTCAGGAGTACTCTTGACCTCTTCAATTATAGACTTCTATTTTGTTAGATTAGCATTATTTGTCTCTACTTTGAAATCGTCCATATCAATGTCTAGAAAATAAACTTGATCATTTTGATCTTCAAAACCTTCTAAAATTGAGGAGACCCTCTTCTCCCTATCAAGTTTGACCTCCTTTCCATCCATAGGGATCATGGCATAGGATGAATCCATTTGAATACTTCCCCCAAGAGTAGAAACCCATTTTTTGGACAACAACATTCCATATTTGGGAGGGATGTCCATAACAATAATGTGCATCTTGTAATCCATTTGAGGATAATCTGCCAACTTGAAACTAATATTTTCAATCACCCCAATGATAGGGACTTCCCTTGAATCCATGGAGAAGCATTTCCCTATATGCCTTTGTAACTATTAAACCTAAGTCTTTCATAATCTCTAGAGGCATAATGTTAGTTGAAGCCCTAGAGTCAATAATACAATTCTTCAAGAGTTTGTCCTTTATAAGTAGATTGACATAAAACAGATCAACTTGAGAAGGAAATTTCTACATAGTAGTTCCTAAATATACTTCTAGTGTTTTGGGACTCCCCTTTTTATCCTTTTGAACTACAACACCTTAGTTTCCTAATCCTGCATTACTTTCAGTTTGACCTTCTAAATGGCTTGGTATTGTATCAATAGTGGTGGTTAATGCCATGTTTTTGTGCTTTGGTATTCTCATTATTTCTAATAAGGGAACAGTCACCCTGATTTGACTAAGGATATGGGCTATATCTAGGTGAATATGGTTGGGTAGAGGGTTATTATGGACAATGTCATCGAGTGTGGTAGGGATCTAAGGAATACTTTTCCTTTCCATCCTTGGGTGGACCTCTTCATTTATTTTTTTATCAGTATTATTTCCTTTGGTTTCTTTTGTCTTCTGGTGTGGATTATGATGTGGATTATTTTTCACTAATAATTCTTTAGACATATTCATACCCTCTTGGAGATTAGGGACACTTTGATCTTCTTTAATAATGTTACTACTTGCATTATCTGCAGTACTACTTTCTCCCTGAATCCTTTTACTTCTCATATTATAATCACTCTTAACCTAAGCAACATTGGCAGTAGTCAAGGATTTAATCTCCTTATTAGTAGGCTTTTTAAGTTAAACCTTAAGATTTCTAGAATCTAGTTGAAAAACATGGTGATCATCCTTATCATCATTAGTGAAAAGTTGATGCTTGAGACACTTTTCAAGTTGCCTCTTCTTCTGAAAATCATCCCACGGTACATCCTCTTCATCAAATGTATCATCATCTTCACATATGAAATTATGGGCCAAAACCATATTTATACTCTAGTCCTCTTGGTCATCTACATCACCGCATTCATCATAGGGACCTTCTAAGTCCACAATAAACCTAGCAATAGGACATAAGGAAGGAGAATGGTGGGCCTGATAGATTAGGCACCATAGGTTGTCCTCAATAGCACCCACTCCTTTTTTTAGAGGATTGGGGGTGTCTCTACTAGGATTTCCTCTATTATTTGGAGGGAGTTGCCTCCTATTTTTCCAATTTTTGTTATAAGGTTGATCTAAGAGTCTTGGTATTCTTTCATGTCTTTCAAAGGGAGGACTATCATTAGAGGACCCCTTATCATACCTTGCCATGAAAATTTTAATTTATTTGACAACCTTCCATAGTTTCTCACACTCATTAGTAATAGGAGCCCTATTACCCTTTCGCTGTTGTGAGGTATAATTTTCTAATCACTCCTTTTATGAAACTTCCCTTAATATTTTCTATTGCTTTCAATATTTGAAGCAACCTTGTATGTATCTCTAAGTGTCTGAGGATTCTTATCCCTTAACAAAAATCCCATATTGTTGTCATAAGCATTGTTGTATAAAACTAGACACATAGACTCATTTAGTGTTAGATGAGGAGGTATCTTTGCCAATACTTTAACAAATCTGGCATTAAACTCTAATACTTATTCATTTACTCCTTTACTGATACTTGTGAACTCATTTATTATAAACCTTGCATCAAAGTTATCTCCATAATGCTCTCTAAACATGTTTTTGAAATCCCTCCATGAATTAATGATATTTTTGAGTAAACTCTTGTACCATTCTCTAGTAATTTCATCTAGGGATTGCATAAATAGCTTCATTAGTACATCCTCATCTTCCACCTCAAACTCATGCATCAAATTATCAAAATATCTTAAATGTTCTCCTAAAACAACATTATTTCCTAGAAAATTCACTAGTTTGGTTCTAATTTTGTTCAGAATGGGATTTAGAAAACTAAGGATGCCAACAAAATTTAGTTGTCTATATCTGACTAGGTTAAGAGGTGGTCTAGCAAAGTTTGGTTGGTTATTACATGGATTATTTTGATACCTTTGATCTAATCCCTTATTTTCTCTATGATTATTTTTAAATCCAACATTTATGTTTTCATTTCCCACAGGTATATTTATATGTCCTATGTTATTATCCATATCAATCCTTCTCCTTAGCTCACTAACTTCCTTTTCTACTTCTAATCTGGTCACTTATGCCCTAAAAAAAATAAATTTCTCTAATAACACCTTGTTGTGTGGAGAGATTTCCCTACACAACACTATCTAATCCATCACCTCATAATAAAAATTTTGTATGGAGAATTTTCTCCACACAACACCTTTGGTCTTGGGTGTTGTACGAAGAAAATTCCCTGCACAACATTTGAGTTCTAAACACCGATATTTGCTAAGTTTGAAACTTATGCATGTTCTCTGGTGCACTCCAAAGAAAATTTATCGAAGTGTACCAAAGAGTTTTACCCCCCTCGGTGCACTTTGAAGAATTTTCACCAGAGTGCACCTCCCTTTAATTGCACTAAGGCATGCAAGTCAAAGAATTTTCTATGACTCACATGAGATTGATTTATCTTGTCGACCTATCCCAAGTGTAGTTCAGAAAATTTTCTCTGAACTACACCTAAAAGCATACTTGTGTAAAAGTGGAGAATTTTTCCAACTTTACACCAAACATAGATTTTCCCATGTAGTTTAGATATTTTTCTCCGAACTACACCAAGCATTGTCTTGAAGTGTAAATGTATAGATTTTCTCCACAACTGTACAAATTTGGATACTTGCAATTTTTCTAACTTTGGAAGATTGTGAAATTCATTTTTGTAGTCTCTTGCCAAATGACTAATCCTTCTCTGACAAGGAAAAATATGAAGTACAAGTATCAAGGTGTGATCCTGATGACCTTCATGGAGTCCAATGTGGAAGATATCAGAGACACAGAGATTGGGCATGTTGATATGTCAAAATTTCTAGAGAGAGTGAACAAACAAACTATCGCTACACACATGCAAACTATCCTTGATAGTAACATTCATTTGGTTTCCACCTTCCCAGTATTAGCTTAGAATCTAGAGTTTCTGTTGGCAATGGCAGTTAATTTTGATAAGGAAGGCAAAAGCATATCAGATGCAGAGGGTAAAGTAGTGGTAAAGTTGGATGCAAAATTCTTTGATAAAGTTTTCATGTGCCCTGATATTGATGATTATGCTAATCTCACTGCAGAAGGAGCCCAAAATCACTATGACAAACATGCGGAGAAATGAAATTAAATCATTAACACCTAGTGGCTCAAGACTAGGCCCACAATTGCAAGATGGTTGAAGACCATTTTCCAAAGTGCGTTCATTAAGAAGGTAGGTGATCTTATTACCCTCTTAAGCAGAGTCAAAGGGCTTCCTACATCCAATGCTTTTTAAGAATGGATGTATAAATATGTGTATGTCATAAAGAAGGGTAGCCAAAAGATATTTTGGGGAAAGCAAATTAGTGACTCAATTTGTGAACAACTCTCAAGAGTGTCAACATCTCTGAATTTTTATATGACTTCATACTTAGTGTATGATGCTACTTCTATGAAGCACTTTCCTAGTCTAACTTCAGAAGGTGATAGAAGAAATATTTCAATGTATTAATACTACTTACAGTTGACACTGAAAGAGAGCATCAAGCACTTCAGAAGGGTAAATGATGCCTTCTTCTATAGTTACATTTGCATGTTTCAGAAGGAACTTGAGAAGAAAAGAGTCTCTGATGAAGTTTGGGAGTATTTAAAAAGGTTTGGATGTATATTTCTACAATTCCCTACTTTTACCTATATTAGAGTTGGTTGTTTCAATGGGAAACCATACATGTTACCAAGGTATCTGGGTGACAAACTGATATTGATGGAGTTATGTAGGCAAATAATGACTATACATAACAAATAAGAAGAATCTCATAGAGTTGGTTTCAAGTTTCCAGTCACCATTGGTAGGTATTCAATTTCTACAACTCCAAGAACCAAAGCAATGGAGACTGAAATGTAATGGGTGACAATGAAAATGTATAAGAAAAGAAATGACTTTGATTACCGAGATATGAAAGATAAATTGAAAGGTAATTATACTCATGTTCACAAGATTAAGGACATATGGGCCAAATGTATAAATGATGGAGAGGTAAGGAAGCTAGACTTCAGTCGGCTTACCTTGGAATAGATCAGGAACTTTGAGTTGGCTGATATCCTTGAGGATATGTAGGAAGTGTTGAACACCTGAAATACTAAGAGGGGGGTTGAATCAGTATTTTTTTAAACCATTCAAACATTGAACGTCCAATAAATTTAGCATAATTACTTGCAATAAATGAAATGAAACATAAAACACGTAACAACCACACATAACACATGAACACCAAGATTTTTACATGGAAAACCTAAAATGGGAAAAACTATGGTGAGGATTAGCTCATAATATATTATAACAAGGTGATCAGTTAAGGTTGATACAATTGGTGGACTCACTATCCAATAATGCTCACTACAGGTGGCTCAATGCTAAAGGACACATTGTCCTAAAAGAGAGAGATAGAAGAGATAGTTATGACTCACTACTAGAATTGAACTCTTACAAGTGCATCTAACTTATGCATGAAATATAGTTCCAATGAGTCTCAAATAACATAATAAAAAATCTTCATACTGATCTAAAATATCACACTGCTTTGTCCTGCATTTGCTCAATTCGCATTCACAAGAACTTGTCACATCACAAGGATCACACATAGCTTATTCTTCATCTTTAAACACTAAAAACAATCTTCTTTAAATATCCACTTCACCCATAACATCAATTAGGTTGGCCTAATTGGATGTAATGTGCAAAATATGCAAGATAGGACTTGTCAGCCCCAAAACTTCACACACACGCTTCGGGCCAAGATTCAAACTTTGAAACAAATTGAAATAGGTTGGAATGGACCTAAAATAGCTCCCACATAATGGATCAAAAATATTCATCTTTTGTAAATCACTCAATTGATTGGGTTAGCACCGATGAAGACCTAATTCAAAAAAATTTCAACTATACATTCACATCCTGACATGCGGACCTCCACAAATCATGAAAACTGGAATATGCCATCTATTGATGTCTATGGACATCTCTTCTGAACCACAAAGAAAGAAACTTATCTATGGAGCAATGCAGACTCATTTGCTCACATGGTCTGTACCAGAAACAACTATAAACTGTTAGGCTAAACTTCTGTCATTCACAACTTTCACATCGAAGATCATAAATAGATAAAATTTTGAAATTAGATACTCATAACAACCAACAAACACATATTAGAACTGCAGAGCTAGATCTTCAACAGTGGATCAATGCGGACCAAATTATCAGAGCTCTGTAACTTAGAAATGCTAGAACTAACACTTAGCCAAATTTCATCATAGGGTTCTTTACCAGATCAAACCTTCTTGAAAATTAGTCTTCTACAGAGGATTGAACCCTCTTGCAAAATTATTAGTTATCTAAAATGATCTGCACCTTACCAAAATGCATTGTTGAACAATGTTGACATCAATGACAACACTGAAATGTATGACTATATGCTCGTGTTGCCAATGACAACATTAATGACATCTCCTCATTCTTCCAACAATCTCTCCCTTTGTGATTGATGGAAACATGCCAAAACATTACTCCAAAATACTCCCCCCCTTTGACATCAATGGCAAAGGGTGTATACACCAGAGTTCATTTACCAGATCTCCCCCTATCAGATATATTTGGGTATATACAAGATCAAATGTTGAACTAACTCCCCCTGAGAAGCATATGTACAAACTTAAATGACTCCCCTTAGATCAAATCAAAACCAAAAATTTTATACCAGAAAACTCTTCATATACTCCACATATTTACAAGGAATCTAAAACAAAAAAAAAGAAAATGCGTAAAGAGTGAAATTGTTTTCAACCAGATGAGGTTTATGCTTGTAGCTTTTGCACTTGGGTTTGCATTTCATGTTTGCCTTCATCCCAAGCCTTCTTGGCTTCCTCAAGAAGTTTGCATTGGGTTGCAAAATATAATAGAAGCTCTTCTTCTTTCAAAGTGATGGGTACCAGATTCACCTATGATGCTTTGGTGGCACTCAGTAGAGCTCTAGAAACAATCAAAAGTTTGGGATTAAGTCCCTTATTTCACTAAATTGCAAAATAATATGCTCTCTCTGAGATTGTAATTGAAAGAATTTCTTGTTGAAGTCTTCTATGGTTTCCCTTGTGGTGCCATCAAGATCAAGTGCTAGATCATAGGCACTTCAGGCATTATTGATTTGGGACTCAATGGAGTCCATCTCTTTAGCAATGCTCTGTGTAGATCCATGCAACTTCAATCCAAATTGATAGAGAGCCTTTATCTATCCTAGATAGTCTTGTACATCTTTCAATAATTCTTGAAACTTCTTATGCACAAGAGCACAGTTCTCAGATATCTCTAACATCATCTTATCATTCATTTTCTGCTCTGCATCATCTTCAATCTATTCTTTAAGACCAGAGGCATAATCTTTAAAAGAATCAATTAATGATTTCAAATTTTCCATACTGGAGAGTGATGTGTCAATGTTTGTACCAGGTATGGCTTCTTGCAATGCTTTCACTGCTTCATCAATCAGATCTCTGCTCTTCTGATGGGTCTCTATGACCTCTTTTCTGGCAGATGCAAGGAATAGATCTCCCAATTGTAGCTTATGAAGGGGAGGAATCCTTCCCAGGTCTAAACTACCCTGTTGCATTGGTAGTTGAAGTAGTTGTGAGGATACAACAGGTTGAAGGTTTAACTGCATATTCAATAGATTTTTCAGGGAGTCACCAGAGGAATGTAAAGATTCACTAGAAGTCCTTGTAGTCTCCGCAACTTGTCCTTCAAATATTTATCTTCATCTTTACCAGATTCTTTAGGATTTTCTTCCTTAGACTCTACATCTCCAGAAACTTCTTTGTTCTTATCCTCATCTTCTTTAACATTTTCTTGTTCCTCTTTATCTTCCTTATCTTTTACTTCTTCATATTTCTTTGCATATTCTATTTTCTCCTTTATTTACTCATCTTTTTTTGCATCTTCTCCCATAGAAGTTTTCTCAGTGTTGTCCAGAGGAGAGGTGGATGTGTCTTCTTCTATTCTTTTCTCACCGGTGACCTTATCAATATTATCTAGAGGAGTAGGTGTCCCAGTTACCAGAGGAGGAGTAGGGGAGTTCTCCTAAGAAGCATCTTCTCTAGTGGCTTCAACATTCTCCACATTCTTCTCATCCTCTACAGTCACCTCAGCTATTCCTTTTACTTCCATAGATTTAGTGTCATCTAATATATGCTCATGTTGAGCATCAACCTTCTGTGCATCTACTTCAAGATCAACCACCTCCTCTTTCTTATTCTCAAGAGTCATTCCGCAACTTTATCAATTACCTACTTCTATAGTTTATCAAATTCACTTTTATCTTTTCCCATAAGGGTATTTACCTTTTGCTTTGTTCTCAATTCCTTTGAATACAACTTGGGTAATGTGGCCTTATTCTCCTTAGACAGTGAAAAGCCAATATTGTTCAATGCATAATCTTTTATTTTTCTTTCTTTCTCAAAAGCTTCTTTTCTTCTATCCATCAAAATTTCCCAGAGCTTTGCAGGGATTTGACTTGCAATATTTTTCATGTCAACTTCATATACTATGATATATTTTATTATGGCCTTAATTATAATGGTCTTATCTGTCTCATTTGCATCACTATTAAAATTTGCAGTATCTCCTAATGCATCATGCTGAGCGATGTTAGAAAATAGAGCTTCTAACCTCATGGTAGAGTGTGAGCTTACCAAATCTAAAGGTTCTTCCATTTGACTTTCATCCGAAGTTCCTTCTTTGATTGTTTCTCCTTTCTTCTTTCTCATATGTATAGTTAATTTCTCCTTTTTTTTTTCCATTTCTTCTTCATTGTCATTACCAATAATATCAACTTTTCTTCTCTTGACACTTGCTTCACTTTGTGAAGCATCACCTCTTATTTTCTAGACCAATTATGGTCCTTCTTCCTCTTCTTCTTCTTCAACCTATACACCCATATACTGCACCTTGGTAGCTTTTGACTTGACTCTTTTCTTCTCAAGGCTAGTAGATTTTGTTACTAGAGCAGCCTTTCTTTTTCCAGTCCTTACACTCAGCCTTACCAAAGAAGATTTCTGCTTTACCAGTGCACCAAATTACTCTATAGGGGTACTGGTCTCTTTTCTCTTCAATCCACCAGTTGTAGGCATAGTCCTAGAGTACTTTTGAGTAGCTAGAGGGGTGGTAGTTGTTCTACTAGATCTTCTTGAGCCTTATGCACTCTCTGCAGTACTTGATTCTTCCTTAGCTCTTGCTCTTTCCCTTGCTTGTTGCACTTGTTCCTTTGAGATGCTTATGCTTTCCGCATACTCATCAACCATCTTTTGTACTTTCTTCTTGATTTGGGGCTTGCTTTGCTCTATATGGATTTTCAAATATTTCTCCTCATATGTCCCAAATCTTTCTTCATTGGGGTCCTTAGGACTTTTCAACAATATATCTTCTAGACCAATTATTTTGTTTGGAGGCACCTCATATCCAAGTTCAAGTATCCATACAATTCTAGGCTCAACAACCTCCATTATGTTGCATATTTTGTTACCAAAAAGGCAATGTCTTTTTGATACCCACTAGTAGAATTTGGAAAATAAATGACTACGTGACTAAAACTTTTCGTAACAACAACTAAAAATGACTAAATTCTACTAATATTTTGCAACTCAGCTATAAATGAGTAAATAAATGACTAATTTGGTCATTGACTAAAAAATTTTTAGTCACACAAATAAAAATGACTAAATAGTTAGTCATTTATTTAGTCACAATCCATTTGAATAGTTCATTTAAGGAATCAAGAATCAATAGTGCTATTCCTAATTTTCATTTTAATAAACATACTCTAAAACTTTCATCGAAACCTTATTTTTAGATGTAGCCCACCAAAATGGAGAATTGAAATGACATAATTTTCATTTTAATAAACATACTCTAAAACCTTCGTTGAAACCTTATTTACAGGCGTAGCCTGCCAAAATGGAGAAGTGAAATGACATTCTTATGTTCTCCCTGTAAAAAGTTGAAGCTGGTTGGGTTCAAGTTTTTCAGTAAAGAATGACAGAGAATGGTAAGGAGATGTGTGTGATAGGAGGCATAGGATTCATTGCTACTTATCTCATTCCTACTCTGCTCAACAAGGGTTACATTTTTCACGCTACTGTTTGTAATCCAGGTATTTAATTGACATATATTTGCATAATTTCAAATTCCTTTAGATGCTTTTAAAGTATCAATGTATCCTATATAGGGTTTAAAATGATTTATTTTAATTTTAAAAAATAAATAAATGATGTATTTTCCTGTGATTAGATAATGTGGAGAAGATAGGGTATCTATGGGATCTACCTCGTATAAAGAAGAGACTTAAAATAATGAAAGCATACATGTTAGAAGAAGGTAGCATTGATGAAGCAATAAATGGAGTGGATGGGGTGTTTCATACTACTTACCCTATCGCAGTACCAAATAATCACAACATCATGGTAGGTTGTCCTCCACTGGATTTTTTTCTTTTTTTTGTTATGATGACATAAATTGGTTTAGTTTTATTCTCTATGAAATGTATTGCCAAGTAGGAGGCCATCATTGATCCTAGTGTGAATGGGACTCTCAATGTCCTCAAGTCTTGTTCAAGATAACCCTCTGTAAAGAGAGTCATGCTTACATCCTCCTGCTCAGCTATCAAATATAACTACAATACTGAAAAGCTTTCTATTTTAGATGAGTCCCATTGGAGCAATCAAAAATACTGCAAATAGTATAATGTTAGTATAAATACCCTCCTTTGAAGATTATATTTCACCGGTTAGAAGCATTGAATTGCTTGTACAAGAGTAATAAATAGGCACTACTTTCTAAGAGTATAAGAGTAAACTTGATCATCTTGGTATAAACAAAAAAAAGCCCCAAAATGTCTTCATAAACTTATCCATGAAAGCTTTTACTTCTCAAGTTCAATTCACATCTACATAATTCTAAATTTAGGGTATCTTTTGCTTGCAACTTTGGTATGCATATACAAAAAATCTTGCTAAGAAAGAGGCCTAGAAGTATGCAAAGGGGTAGGGCCTCAATCTAGTTGTGGTAAAGCCATCATTTGTTGTTGGGCCACTTCTTGCACCTAAACCTACCAATACTCTTTCCTCAGTCCTGAACATAATGAAAGTTTGGGGCTATGGTTAAAAACTTTGAGAGTTGTGAGTATTTAAATGATTATTAAGTCATAGATTTTTTAAAAATGCACATTTTATAAAAGGGTTGTAGGCTCTCTCATGAGCATGTTCCAAACATAACATGAGCATGTTCATAATGGAACCAAATTATCTTCCTGATTCAAAGGTTTTGTTTCAGACATGTTTCAAACCCTATAAGTGGATCATAATTGATTTGAAGCTATAACTGTTATAACTTATAAGCCATAAATGTTAATAAATTGCTAATGGTGTAGTGGTTCACTAGTGAATTACCAACAAATGATGAAAATGAATGCAGTGTAACGTGGACAAATAAAATGTATTATGCATTTGTATGGAACATGAATTGGTCATTTTCAATATGAAAAATTGTAAATATGTTGTGCAATATATGTTTGTGAAGGTATAATTTGAAATGATTTTGGAAGTAGTTAGCTTCTAAACAACAACTGCAAGCATGAATTTCATTCAGTCTTATTACTTTTTTTGTATGCAAGATGCTACATTGTTGTATGTGGGTAGATTAAGGACAAGCTTTGGTGTGGGAGTGATATCATTCATAGTAATCTTATCAACTTTTCTGCATGCCTATACTTTTATGAAAGGTTTGTCAAGGTGGGCAATTTATTTATGTTTTCATGAATCGGATTCTCTCCATATGCTATGGTAAATTCAGGTACCTGTATATATTGTTGAAACAACTCCAAAGCAATTGTGGGGTTCTCTTGGCATTTTAAATTAGGTAAGCTTCTTCCATCAATTGATTTCCCCTTAAAATTACTATCTTCCTCTGTTGCTTTGGGTGAAGTCGTGGATGACCAACTTAAATAATATGAAAGTAAATGAAGAATAATATGAAGCAAGTTTTACCATTGGTGGGTTGCTATTTGCATAAAGCACACCCCATTATAATTTTGAGGCTCACAATTATCAATTTTGCTAGAATGATTTATGACAGTGTGAGTTTCAAAGCTTAGATAATCAATGCCATATCTAAAATTTCTAGTCATTTGGCATCCATATAGTTTGTTTTATATAGCCATCACTGTCTAACACTAATTTTTCCTCATTTTCTTCTGAATTATGAATTCAGAAAAATACGCTTAAAAGCAATTAAAGTTTTACCAATTACTAGATCGAAGCTGGCTTTTTGAGAATTCTATAGGTAGCATCATAGCAGATCTGGGGCAATGCAACATGGAGATTGGCATACCATAATCCATGATGTTAGGTTAGAAACTTGCATGTGATGGGAAATTATTTCAATCCTTTTATGACTAAATTCTTCTCCAGCATCATCCATGGCATGGATTAACCTTTATAATTATTTTCTTTGTATTAAGGACATGAGTTAATGATCACATATTGGAAGGCATACATACACCATAGGTTGAATGTTTGAATCTAGAACAAAATATATGGTAAATGAAAAAACAATCTCCAACAATAAATAAGGTAAATGGAAAACAATCCCTTTGTGGAATTTGATGTCTCTCTTGGCAGTGACCTAATAAATTATCTTTATCTTTACCTATATTGACGAGGAAATTTATCTAGGTAGAGGGATATAACATAAATGAAACTTTGGTAGTGATCCAGTGAAAAGTAGAAAAGTTACACAAGTCTATATATGTATATAAGCCTTACTTAAAACTTTCTAATAATCTTGGTTTTTGGTAGGAGGATAGAATGGTGCTTGCTAGGAAGGGTTCTCTCAAATAGTATATGTTTATTCTTGTTTTAATCTTGATTTTGTTTACAATGCTCATCTAAGAATCACAATATCTCATTGGTGAATTACAGACTCTTCATGGGTATGAAACTGATGTAATAGTTGAAGAAGTTGAAATTAAAGTAATGCTCTGATATGGATACAATATTTTCAAAGAGTTTAGTTCCATATGCATCATTTTGCACTTTTTCCATCTATTTTCCAAATAAAGAATTCTCTTCAATCAGTTCCTTTTAGAGATAATACAGCATTCTAAATCTTCCACTCTACTGCTAGTGCTAAGTGTTCCCTCTGTTTCTCCATTATCTACTTATTTTTAAGTCTGATTAATTGTTGATATTGTAACATTGTTAGTAGACTAATTATTCATGAAAGCCTTTTGTAGACTTTGGTTAAGTTCCATTACTCTAAATATCTTTGTAAAGTTTAAATCAGAGTAAGGGACCTGCAGCTTTTTTCCAAAAGGCACTATGCTTGTAATTGTAACCAATGCAAAATGTTGCCACATTATAGAGCACAATGGAGAAAGACAATCATGAAAGGCAAATTACCAGTTACAAATGCTTAATCATGCTTAATGTTGAAATTGTGGATCTGACATTTCATGTGTTATGAATGTCAGCATACCTGGCACCACTCAGGATCATCTATAGATATTTAACATTGAGATGAAGGAGAAAGTAAAATCGTATCAGATGCCTAAATAGGTATTGACATTTTGCCAACTTGGATTATTTCTCAACTCAGTTTGTATCTACTAGTGTTGTTTTATTAACACACAAAGATAGTTCATGATATCTCATATATTACAAACTTGTAATTCATAGGTTGTGTTTTGGAAGTGGATCACACCAAAGATGTTGGGACTTGTTACACAGAGTTCAGTGTATCATTGGTCATTGGAAGGTAATGAAAAGATTTGGAAAATTCAAAAAAATTATGCTTTTTACATGCTCTTTATGTTATAATATTCCTAAAGCAAAGCAAGGTGCAATATTGAATTTGACTAAAACTCTATTTTTGTTTACTCATGCAAAGCTTGTTTTATGTTGCGAATGTGCTTTCTTCTATTTTTTCTTTCTTTTTTAAATGTCAAATTATTGGGCCATACAGGGGATTCTGAACCTATCTAAATGTTCGAGTGAATGACCAATTTAACAGGCAACCAAATAATAAATTATCGATATGATCCTACTAAAAAGTAGCTTGTCTTGACTGGAATTGCTCCAGGAGCACCTGAGGTGTGTACTATCTAATGGATGTGATATTATTATATTCCTTAATTAATGGGGTTTATGATTGTTATTGACAGTAACAAAATTCTATGGATAGATGCCACAACTTGTCAAGGAGAACATGTTGTTTTCTGTAGAGCAACAACAAAGTCAATCTCTAGAAGCCCATGCAGCCACATTTGCATAATTTAAGGTAAAAATCTCTTCCACTCTTTAAGATTATTTTCTCTACCATATGAAATGCTTCTTTCTTGTTGTGCTTCCATTTTCATCTTGTCTCTAAAATCTGTGGAGTGTTTTCTAACATTGATTTTATTTTTCTGTAGGTTGTAGGCAATGAAAATCCTTCAATCGTTATTTCCTTTGCTTCAAAAAAAATCACTGGAGGGAAGCTCTCTTCAAGGTTACACGTGATTGAGCTAGGTGCATAGCTAGGTATGGTGTTTTTTTTATTCTTGATTTACAATTTGAACTAGCTTAAAGATTACAGAGTTGTTAGTTTTTTTGTAAACTAAGATCTCTTTTGATATGATAGATGAACTATAGGAATTGTAATCCTATATGAATTGCACAAACTTGCCTAGGATTTGATCTTCTTGTACATTAACTATTTTTGCTAACTACCCTCTTGAATAAATGAAGACCTCCTGCCTAGCCCACTATCCTCTCTCCTTGTGAATGATGACTGCCTTGTGAGAAGAAGGTTGCCTTAGACTGGTGATTATTTTGCTCTCTGAGTGATTGGTGATTGCCACCTTTTAAACTCTTGACACCATTATTTACTATGACAATCAACCTTTGTAACAATCACATACAATCCTGAATCTGACATCTTAAAAGAGCATATACATGTCTCATTGACCTGATTCTTTATTATAAACAAAAGGGGGAATGCTAGTTTGCTTTTACCTGTTGGCAAGAGACACTACTCTGATGAATGATTGATTGTTGTCATTGATGGAAAGAAAGAAAAGAGATTCCACCAACATGGCAAAGAGACTTTACTTTGGTAGATCAATTTGGTTTGACAACAAGGCTTAAAAGGATTCTAGTCTAGAAGCCTAAAATGACTAAGTATGGGCAGTATACAGAGTAAGTGATAGAGATTGGGTTAGTATGCCTCTGTAGTTGAAGATCATTATATGTGGTTCAGGTATGTTCATAGCTATTTGGTGGTCATATGTTCAAGTTTTCAAGTTCTGACTTCCTCTGGAAGTCATATGGTGAAATGTCTAAGTCCACATGAATAGAGTTAAGACAAAAAAGATGCACAGTACTAAAGTAAAAGGGTCCACATTCCTCTACTATTGAGTATTTTGATTTGTGGTTCTAAGGATACAAAGATACTTATTATGACTAGCTAAATCTAGAGTTATAGCTTCCAAAGTTTCTTTGATCACTGTCTACAAGTTGTTTTTTATCGGCTTACAATCTGATAATGTTTCACAGTGACTGAGAGATCCACATTTGTCTGTAGTTGAATACTGTGTTCGACAGTTCTAAAGGTATGACAAGAGACCTATAATGGATATTGGATATGATTTCTAGAGTCTCATATGGTCTGGATTGTATGTTATGATGTGACAGATGAATTGGTCAAGCGTGTTCTTAAGGAACAAGTCGAAAGGCAAGTTAGATCTATATACGGTGAAGATATATTATTTGAAGAATTAATCCAAGTGGTTGAATGTTTGACGCCAACCTATATGAAGACTATTGTATGATTGTTTGGGTCTGCATTCCTATTTGTGTGCAAGATCAAGCCAACAAGGTATAACACTTATATACACATTTCATGTCTATCTTGCCAACTTGATTGTGAGATGAATCTTGTTGCCGATATATATACTCGATGGATTTCCATGTTGGGTAGGTGGAAGTGTGTGAATAGAATGTGAATTCCTTGATTGTATGACCTAAGGCAGTTCTGTGATTAGGAAAAGGACAATAAAGGTAGAAGGACAAAAGTATATGTGAAGCAGAGTAGAAAAGCATGGTAGACAATATGAAGTCCTTTCAATCTGTATACTGAGAAAATTGGTATTGTAGACACTAAAAAATGTCCTCATGTCGTAAATGTGCTAGGACAATTTCTCCTTCAATTTTTGTAATTCATCTAACTCAATTTCATCATTTCTAATCATTTATCCACGTGTCTTCTCTAATTAAATAATTAATCCTAATTGATTATCTAATTATTCATAAGGTTCCCTTCACTTGATTTATTAAAACAAATATATCGAATCCCAAAACCCCTTTCACATGCATCCCTCTCAACAAATTAAATAAATTGGCCAAATTTATTTAATTTAAATTCCATTTCCCACCTCATCATTTACCTCAATTTAAAATTCTATTTTGTCCTCTTGTGGTGAGGAAACCTTAATCAATCTCCACCCTTGATTTGGCCTCCAAGTCAACTTTTAATCTTGACCGTCCATTCAAAACTCCTCTTCTATAAAACACCTTTCTCCAGCTGATTTTGGGGCTTTTAGTTCCATTTTTCCTCCCTTAGGCTCTCTTAGCTCATTTTTCGTACTAAAATCTAAAAATCCTCCAAAATCTTGCTTAACAAACACATCAGCGTCTCAAGATGTTGCATAAATCTACAAATCTGAGAACAAAGAATGCAAGATAGAGGAGAACAATGAAGGTTAATCAATGATAGCTTAGATTTATGGTTTATTTTTTGTTTGACTGCTTGATTTCTAGGCTAGATTTGTGCTTCATTGCAGTTAGGGTTTGTTCTAGTTTCATTTCTGCATGTTTGAAATCCTAAACCCTAGCCACATTGGTGAACCTGACATGAAAACACAAAAACCTCACATTTTTTGGTGATTTTTTAAAATAAAACCTCGCAGGCGGCTTCCTGGGCTCAAATGGGAGGCCCTTTTTATGAAAAATGACTATAAATTCGACCTATTTCAGCCACTGTGAATTTTTTGATTTTTGTTGAATTTTTTTTAGTATGGCCATCCGTACCGTACAGACGGACTATACTATTCTGTAGTATACTAAGAGATCTATTTGCAAGATTAGGTCTCTGCTCTCATTGGTTGTTTTGGGTTTTCATTAGATTTCGTGGCTAATCTAGTTTCATTGCAGGTTTACTATTATCTTTGATTGCAGATTTGAAAAAATCATTTATTTGCAAGATTTAATAAAGCCCTAACCACAGATTTCCTTGGTCACCATTCTAATGCATCAGTCACTATTTTCCAAACCCTCACAGTTGATGTCTCTTCTTCCTCATATCTTAACCTCCTCTGACTTTGACCTTGACAAAACCCTGCAACTCCCATCATTATTCATCAAAAACCTTAACTTCCATTTCTTCTTTCATCACCATGTCACATCAAAACCTATAGGTTTATCGATAGCCTGCAAAAAAAAAGAGGCCCCATTTCATGACATTTGCCTCATAACACCTCACAGCCACCCACAATTCCCTCTGTAATCGCTCAAAAACCAGTCTCTGCTCACCTCTCAAACTCCTCAGCCGCCACTCAAACCCGTATGCCTCCACCTTCTGTCTACACTGCCTGTCGCTACCTTAAAGCCTCTCAGTCACCACTCACTAGCCTCCTCGTCGTCACTTCAACCACCCATTGTTACCTCTGCCTCGCGTATCTTCCCACCGACCAGAACCCTAACAAGCACCCGTGCCATCAAAAACAACATTGACGACTATATCATTATCCTTGGCGGCTGATCCCCATCCATAGTCAAACCTCTGAAATCACAAGCTTTAGGTGGTTTTTTTATCCCCTCGACTGACCTACAAACCCTCATCCATTCGTGGTTTAATTCTCACTGTCCTCTCCATCTGCTAATCGTAACCACCAAGAAATGTCTATGTCGATGTTGAGTAGTAGTCTATCACAAACCTTGTAGTAGGGTCAAGGTCATATTCATGAGTGTCACAGTCTTAAAAGATGGTCACGGTCTGTGTTATGCTTGAAGATTTGGCCACTATGGCCTTAGCTGTTTAAACTCCACCCAAAATCATTTAAACATTAATTTAGTTTGCAGTAGGTTTGGGCGATTAGGGTTATTGTTAAGAGTTTTTGCTAAGTAGTTGCCTGTAGCACGTGATCCTATTAGTGACCAAGATGGAAGGGAAGAGGGCACCAATCAAACCCCTTTCTTTTTTCTATTTTTTCCCTTTTTCGACCCCCCTAGTCATATGAAAGACCAAGGATGTTGCTAGGAGATAACTGCAGAGTTAACCGCCCTAACCTTAATAGCTACATGTGATAGCATTTAACTTAACCTCCTACACTCTGCTAACCACTAACCGCCAACTAACCATGGCTTGCTAACTGCCTGACATGTGATCAGAGGAAATAAACCATTAGCGGTTAATGTCTAATAGTGAGTCAAGACCTTTTAGACCCCACATGCCTAAATAAGCTATTTTTTTCAAATTTTCACAACTTTCGCATACAGTGAGGAAATCACACAAATTTGGTGGCATTGGAAAGATGACTCTGTAAAATTTCTAATGGTATAGGTTTTGATAGGTAACAGAGCCATTTTATCATTCATGTTTTGGTCAAAGTCAACACTCAGTTTGAACTTCAAAGGCTCATATCTCATGCAAATTTACTCCATTTTTGACGAATTTTTTTTTCAAATTGCTCAGAATTTCCTAAATTTTCTAAGTCTGCAATTTATTTTTCTGTAAATGATCATTTTTCTAAGATATTTTGAAGATTCCTTTTTCTAACCATTTTGACTTTGAGGCTTGCAAAACAGGACATTTACTTCAAATTTCATTTGTTTTGCAATGTCATGGGGATTTTTATGTTACAAATATCTGATTTGCAGCATGTGGCATTCGTGGGCTGAAGACATTCAAATTGAAACTACTAACACATTTGATGCAGGGATTTAATTTCTTTCATATGCATGTGTGTTGGTTATCATAGGAACACTTCGATTTGGTGCACTAAAATGAACATAATCTTGATATTTTCACACATATCTTGGGGCTTAAAATGAACCAGTGTTTGATTTGTTTGGTGATTGTGTTGGTGTTTTGAGATGCATATGCTCTTCCCTTACATGTCATATGACCTTGGGAATCAAAAGTATCTCTCAACACTTGCATAATCACACCACACATTTATTTTTCTATGGTCAATGAACCCCCATGCGAGTGTGAGCAAGTTCACATGTGTATGCTCTCCCCTTACGACTTAGTGCGAGCCTAGGGATCAAAAACATGTTAGCTTGTCTTGCTTTTGTTTGAGCCTTAGAGTGGGCCTGCTCTTGATACACATCCGCAAGGAGAACTCATTTGTGACCCCAAGCAAGACTTTTGTCTGGCCCGCTATACAAATTGAGGATAAGGCAAAAGCCAAGTCTAAATAGTATGAACGCTCACCATACAGTGCTAGCTCGAAAGGAGGTGTACCTTTGTGTATATTAAACTCCTAGTAGGGTTAGTTAGAGCCTTAAGTGGCTTACTAGATGCTCTTGGGGTGTCGGTCCCCTGGGTATTCACTAGAACCCTTTTGTATAGTGACCAAAAACCCTCTATTTGTTGACACAGAAGGGTAACCTTTGAAGCTACCCTGATTCTTGTGCTTCTTAGCCAAGATAGCAGGGACAATCCTAAAGTTTGGTGGGGGAATGAGCCTTGGGAAACCTAGAACTTGGTATGCATGAGAAGTGAGTGCCATGGAGGGGATCCAGGGTACCAAGATCCTGGAGCTATCTTCTTTGAATAGGCGCAGCTAGGGGATTCAACAAATATAGTCCTTGCCTAGCCTATGATTGTGCATGTCTACAAGTGTTTGCAAAAACATCATGAGTCATCAAAAACAACCAACTCATTGCCAAATGTCTTCTTTGATTAATGTGTGTACTTTTCTAATCATCACCCCCAAACATTCTTGACCACACATTCATCCTTGTCATTATACATCATCCTAATCAATCCAACTCTTCATAACCACAACCTATTCATTATGTCATCATCATTACACCTCATCCTTGTCCTATCCTATTGATCCTTCCACATCATCCTCTCTCTAATCCGATCAACTCCATTCCAAGTCAAACCAACACCTAACCATCACCCTAAACATTCCAACCATATCCCAATTACATTATCCTAATGACCTTTCCAAAATCAACATCATTCTAACCATTACACTTCAATTTGGTACACTAAAATGAACATAATCTTGCTATTTTCACACATATCTTGGGGCTTAAAATGAACCAGTGTTTGATTTGTTTAGTGATTGTATTGGTGTTTTGAGATGCGTATGCTCTTCCCTCACACGTCATATGATATTGGGAATCAAAAGCATCTATCAACACTTGCATAATCACACCACACATTTATTTTTCTAAGGTCAATGAACCCCCATGCAAGTCTGAGCAAGTTCACATGTGTATGCTCTCCCCTTGTGACTTAGTGCGAGCCTGGGGATCAAAAACATGTTAGCTTGTCTTGCTTTTGTTTGAGCCTTAGAGTGGGCCTGCTCTTGAGACACATCCGCAAGGAGAACTCATTTGCGACCCCAAGCAGGACTTTTGTCTGGCTCACTATACAAATTGAGGATAAGTGAAAGCAAAGTCTAACCAGTATGAACGCTCACCATACAGTACTAGCTTGAAAGGAGGCATACCTTTGTGTATATTAAGCTCATAGTAGGGTTAGTTAGAGCCTTAAGTGGCTTGTTAGATGCTCTTGGGGTGTCGGTCCCCTAGATATTCACTAGAACCCTTTTGTATAGTGACCAAAAACCCTCTATTTGTTGACGCAGAAGGGTAACCTTTGAAGCTTCCCCGATTCTTGTGGTTCTTAGCCGAGATAGCAGGGACAATCCTAAGGTTTGGTGGGGGATGAGCCTTGGGAAACCCATAATTTGGTATGCATGAGAAGTGAGTGCCATGGAGGGGATCCGGTGCTACCGAGATCCTGGGAGCTATCCGCTTTGAATAGGCGTAGCTAGGGGATTCAACAAATATAGTCCTTGCCTAGCCTAGGATTGTGCATGTCTACAAGTGTTTGCAAAACATCATGAGTCATAATAAACAACCAACTGATTGCCAAATGTCTTCTTTGATTGATGTGTGTGCTTTTCTAATCATCATCCCCAAACATTCTTGACCACACATTCATCCTTGTCATTATACATCATCCTAATCAATCCAACTCTTCATAACCACAACCTATTCATTATGTCATCATCATTACACCTTATCCTTGTCTTATACTATTCATCCTTCCACATCATCCTCTCTCTAATCTGATCAACTCCATTCCAAGTCAAACCAACACCTAACCATCACCCTAAACATTCCAACCATATCCCAATCACATTATCCTAATCACCTTTCCAAAATCCACATCATTCTAACCATTACACATCATCTAATCACATCCAAATAATATCAAGCCTAATCATTCTTAATCACATTCTTGTCATATCTTCTTTGTTCCACCTCATTATAATTATACCCTAATCATTCAATAATCATTACATCCATTCCACATCACATCATATTTATCATTCCAACTCATCATATCCTAATCACATTCCTTAGCCACGTCATATCATATCCTAATCAAATTCTTATCACTTTCTAATCATTCCACCTCATCTTAATTATCTTATTTATCAATTCCACATCATACCTAAATCATCCATTCATCCTATTTGTCATCCTAGTCATATCCTACTCATTCATCCTAACCAACCTAAGTCATTCAAATCTCCTCCTTCCACATTATCTTTGCCCTCATATCCTAATCATTCTTCCTAACCACATCCTCCTTGTCATTCCACATCATACTTGTCCTCATCCTAATCACATTGTAATTACATTATCACCCTTCCACATCATCTTGTTTATAATCCAATCAACACCATTCAAGTCAAACCAACACCTAACCATTATCCTTCACATTCCACATCATATCCTAATAATCATCCTTGTCACCCCACATATCCTTATCACTATCCTAATCATTATCTTAATCCATCCAAATCACCTAACATCATCAATTACACTTTATCATCCTCATTCCAAGTCACTTCCATTTCACCTTAATTCATCCTAATCATTATCCTTGTCCTTCCTCAACATCCTAATCATCCCGTTCCTCATCATTCAACCACATCCTAATCCTATCCTATTCATCCTATTCATCAATCCTAATTATTACATATCGATATATTCATCCAACCAACATCATCTTGGTCATTCCCCTAATCATACCCTAACCATTTCCAACTCATCCTAATCATCTCTCTCATTCAATCATATCATTCATAATCATATTCTATCTATCCAAATCATATCGTAACCATTCATCAGAATCCAATCATCATCATCATTCCCCTAATCCATCCAAATCATCCAATCTCATCATTACGCATCGTATTCAATATCCTAACCATTCATTCCAATCCAATCGATTCCATCCAAAACATTCCACATCATAACACACCACAACTATAGGGAAAACTTTAAGCATCTACACTCCCTATCAAATTGATTGCAATCGTGTCAAAACATTATAGACATATTCAATTTCATTTGGCTACATATCCTATTTCATTCCTTCATGATCAAATTTCATCACGACATTTCATTAGAATTCAGCCTTTGACATATATAAAGGTTCCCTGAACATTAGTCTTCCTAAATTTGAAACATAGGGAGAAACTGTCGAAGCTTGACTATATCACAAGTACAAATTTGGACCAAGAGACCTTGACATCTTTTCACATCAATCAAATCTTCGGCTTAATACTCCATGGCTAGTTTAAGTCCATCCTTACAAGTGAATTTTGAAACTCATGGGTTCACTCTAATCAATCATATCTTCCATACCTCAAGGTCTCGACAAAACCAATTTGTGCTTTGAAAGGTCATTAGTAGACGAGAGTACCCTCTTGGAGCTAGACTTTTTGAAGACTAAATCATTAGCCTCTATCATAGTCTAGGCCTCATCGTGCCTTGTGTTGACATCTCCATGGCATCCCACATTTCACAAGTCTCATTTGGTTGACACGGTTGCAAAATGAAGAGACAAGAGAGTAGATCCTCCTAGTCATCCCTCATCCTAAACATTAAAATTATTCCTTCCAACACATCATCCAATCAACATCATCATAATCACATCCTATTCATATCTTCATCATTCAACCTTCACATCCTAATCACCCTTTCCAATCACATCACTCAATCTCAATCTCAATCATCCAATCAATCCCACACCCTATCACATTCCTAATCACTCCACATCATCATTCATCCTAAGCAAGAACTTACCAACATGGTCCTAATCCCTCATGAAGACATGAATCATTCCATGCCAATCCTAGAGAAAAAGGTTCTAGCACCCCAAGCCCATTCAAAAGCTAACCCAAGTCCACCTTGGAAGCAAGACAAAGTGCCTTCACATTCCAATGCTATATTTCACAAGGGGAACCTAAGCCTACATCATCCATCCTATAAATACTTTCTATCACTGCATCATCTACCCTCATCATCCATACACTATTTTGTCCTTTCACACTTACCCTTACTAGGATGTGATCCAAGGGTTACTAGCACAGAATAGACCATCCCCATGTCTAAACACCCATTCATGAACCTACCAAAAGAGTCCCCAAACATCATGCCAAGTCCTTCAAACCAACCATGTCATCTACAACCCATCGAACCTATTCAAGAGTCATCCGCTTCCACTCCAAGTCAAAACTTATGTTAAAAGCATTACCCTAAGCATGAAGAAGAATTACTCCCTAATTCCACATCATGATCAAACCCCTTCCATTCCACCCATCCATAACACACTTGCTCCTATTCATGATCAAGCTCCCATCTTTGATCAAGAGCTTGCTACTCCACCTATCCATGATCCACCAACATCCACTCCCCATGATGAGACATGTGCCTCCCAAGAACACATAAACATAGAAGATCAAACCAATAACTTGGATCTACATGAACATAATAAAAATCCTAATGATCCTTCAATCACATCCACTATCACTCCTATTTCAAATCCACCATCATGTCCACTTGGTCTATCCACTTTCATTCACGAGTGTTCTTCCTTAGGACAACAACAACCTTTGTCCTCTGCCACTTCGCCTTCTCCATCAAATATTGAACTCATGTCTAGTGTCCAAACCATACCTAGTCCCATTGTACATTGCATGCTCCAAAACATGAATTATCAAGGAAAAGGCTTAGGCCTTCATGAACAAGGTATTTTGGAGCCAATCCATGTCAATGTCCCTCCTTGCTCATATGGCCTTGGATGCACATCCCAAGGTCAACAATCTAATGATGTTGGTACTTCATCCATGTCCACAACTTTCCATCGCAAACCTCATCATATTCCCAAAATGTATGTCGTCATTCCACCTCCATTATCCTATAGATGTCAAAAGCATGTGAACATACACCTATCACTCCATCCACTTTACCTCTATTGTTTCCAACACCTAAGAGCCCTATCATCCATATTCCTAATCATGACCGACAAATACATGCATCATGTAAACAAGAAGCTTCCACTCATTCCACCTTGTCCATGGGATTCAAAAATAAACATTTGGATGCCTCATGCCAAAAAGATAAAAACCCTAAGGGTCCTAATGCATTAGGAAATCAATCCAAAAAATTCAAAGAAAAATTCATTCAAAAGGCTACCTAATCCCATACCTTCAAAAGTAAAGTCAAAAACTAGAATGGTATGGGTACCTAAATGAAAAGTATTCAAGTCAAGTGAGGCATCCACCACTCAAAAATCCCAACCATCCTCTTCCATCCATTCCATTCAAAAAATACCAAATCCCTGCATCCCACATAAAAAGCAAAGGTCATACAAAAGACTACATCTATGTGGGTACCTAAAGTCCTACATCATCCATCTCCCAAACAAACATCACCATTGCTTCCTACACCTCCATCCAATCACAAAGCTTCAATGCTTAACATGATGTGTGCGACCATTGGTCATGATTCCTTTTCACACCTCCATCACCCCATCATTCAATCATTACCCTACATACTTGCCTTATCATCTCCCTATGGTCCATGCTTTGGCATAAACATTTCATCCATCTTCCTTACATAAATCCCACATAATCCACTTTCGTTCCATGCATAATCCACATCATAATCCACTTTCGTTCCCCACATAATCCACATCATAATCCACTATCTCCCCTACATAATCCACATCATAATCCACTATCGTTCCCTCCATAATCTACTCTATAGCTTATCTATCTCACTTTCATGCCATCACTTACCAACATCAATGAGCATAATGACATTTGACATGGTCAATGCGACATACTTTTGGGACAATCACATCCTTGCCCTCTTATGCGCGCATCCATTCCATCCATCCAATCACATCCCCCATCGCTGCACCTAGACTTGGTTTCCCCCTTGTCATTGGTATCTAGCATAAAGGCTATCAAAATTGAAAGCCAATGCCATCCCTCAAAACACTCAAAAACATTAAAAAATCAAATATTTTCAAAAACACCAAAAAAATCAAATATTTTCAAAAACACAAAAAAATCAAAACATTTCAAAAAAACACTAAAAAAATCAAATATTTTCAAAATCCAAAAAATCACAACATTTCAAAAATCCAAAAACATCCAAATATCTTCAAAAATCCAAAAACATTCACATATTCCTCAAAAATCACCAAAAAAAATCAAATATCCTCAAAAAAATCCAAAAAAATCAAAATATCCCCAAATTCGAATTAAAAAAAATTACATATTTAAAAAATCAACCAAAAAATCCAAGCAATAAAATCACTCAACTCATCAATCCACCAAATCTCTCATTACATCATTCCAACCAAATCAATTCTTCATCAATTCTTCAAATCATTCAATTCCTCAACTACATCACTCAATTGAATCTCTCGATTGATCCATTCAAACATCCCAATCAATCACATCATCATATCCTTCAAATCCATTCTTCAAACTCATCCACCATGGTCCAACTACGTCACCTCTGAGCTTTCACGTAGGCAAGGGCATCATTGATGCACCCTCAAGGCATTAGGTCAGTCCCTTAGGGCCCGTCCTGTGCACCATCATAATAAGTCATCTTTTCGTGGAATTGACACTTTGATCAGACAATCAATCTTTCACAGCAACACACACTTCAAAACCAATCCCAACATCAAACAAGACAAGCTATTTAAACTAGCCAAATCAATCAATCACCTCGTGAGAATCATATGTCACTATCAACATCAACTATCACATATCTCATACGGAATGGGGCATCGTCAAAACCAAGATTTTATTCCTTATACGACATGCCTCATTTATTAAGCATCATCCATCAAACCTTGGTGTTGTTTGTATGACCAATAACACTAGTGTCAATCAATCAATCACTTGCCTTATACAGGATGTTGCATTGTTGAAACTAGACCAGGCGTCTTATACGACATGTTTCATTTCTTGAAACTAGGCCCTATTCATCTATTCATCATGATCAATCAAACACATATCACTTCGCAAAAGGTCCAACCAGCTGTTGGTCTAGTTTATCTTATCTTTTATTGGATTATTTTTTGTAGTCTCGTTCTTATGCTTCTCAAGGTAGTCCCTAAGTGATGAAGAGAGGCGAGGATAGGGTGAGACCTTTTTCTTTGATTGCTATTTACGGTTTGTCTTGGAAACATGACTAGGGCAACTTGGTGCCTTGCGTATGATCAAGATTCCATTGGGTGTGAATCAAAGACATCCTATGCATTGGAAAGAATAACTACTTCCTTGCATAAGGACTTGCAAACCTCACAGATATCTCATCACATGTTCTGACAAGGTATCACAGTTACTAGTCTGAGTCAGGCATTCCTTGTCTATCACGTGCTTATTTCACAAGGGACAACACTTTCCACTTTGGCCTTTGTCATGCCATGGTGATTGTCATCCTTTGACATAATAAGTTCTATGATGATAGGCATAAAAAATTGCAAGTGAGAAGCTCAAAAATTTATCAAAGCAAGATATTTCCATTCTTCTAGCCAATCTTTCATTCCTCCACCTTCATTGCAGCTTACCTATAATTCATTTCTTCTATCTATTCCACTATCTTTCTTCCCTCACCAATCCCTTTCATTTCAAGAGCCTACCCATGTTTGTCCAATCCACCTATCCTCTCAAGGGGGCATCATCATCCTATCTTTCCATCATCGTCCTTTTCCTCTATCCATTTCGTTGGCTTCTTTGAAATGATGTTACCTGGTCATAACATCATTTCAAAGAGGGGCAAAATGTAGATACTAAAAAATGTCCTCATGTCGCAAATGTGACAGGACAATTTCTCCTTCCATTTCTATAATTCATCTAACTCAATTTCATCATTTCTAATCATTTATCCATGTGTCTTCTATAATTAAATAATTAATCCTAACTGATTATTTAATTATTCATTAGGTTCCCTTCACTTGATTTATTAAAACAAATAAATCAAATCCCAAAATCCCCTTTCACATGCATCCCTCTCAACAAATTAAATAAATTGGCCAAATTTATTTAATTTAAATTCATTTCCCACCTCACCATTTACCTCAATTTAAAATTCTATTTTGTCCTCTTATGGTGAGGAAACCCTAATCAACCTACACCCTTGATTTGGCCTCCAAGTCAACTTTCAATCTTGACAGTGCATTCAAAACTCCTCTTCTATAAAAACACCTTTCCCCAGCTCATTTTGGGGCTCTTAGTTCCATTTTTCCTCCCTTAGGCTCTCTTAGCTCATTTTTCATTCTAAAATCTGCAAATCCTCCAAAATCTTGCTTAACAAATACATGAGCTTCTCAAGATGTTGCATAAATCTGCAAACCTAAAAAAAAGAATGCAAGATAGAGGAGAACAATGAAGGTTAATCAATGATAGATTAGATTTATGGTTTGTTTTATGTTTGATTGCTTAATTTCTAGGCTAGATTTGTCCTTCATTGCAGTTAGGGTTTGTTCTAGTTTCATTTCTGCATGTTTCAAATCCTAAACCCTAGCCACAGGTATTGCACCACAACATTTCGTAGCAGTCCTCTCCTAGCAGTGAGCCACTTCTTTCTATATTATTTTCTCTTCTGTTTAGCAATGAGACTATTGCAGTGAGCATTTCTTTGGACAGTGAGTCCTTGGGTAGTGAGCCCTAAAGTAGTGAGCCTTCATTTAATTCATTATTTATATCATAATATATTGTGAGTTAACACTCACTGTGGTTTTTCCCTTTTGGGGTTTCCCATGCAAAATGCTGGTGTCTATGTGTTATGAATTTGTGGTTGCTCTTCTTGTGTTTACTTGGCTTTCATATTATTGAATTTGATAAATGGATTAATAAATGTGTGAATGAAAAGTTTTTCAGAATACTGATTCACCCCCCTCTTAGTATTCTCTGTGATCAACAATTGGTATTAGAGTAAGGTTCCTTGTAAGAAGTCTAATAGCTTGAGGAAGATCTAGGAAAGAATACTCATGGCAGCCATAAGGTACCCTACTCCAGACAGTGTCACAATTGATCAAGAACTAGAAGATGCTCTTGAAGATCTTGAAAAGTTTGAAATAGAAGTCAGGGATCTGAAGGTGAATCTCCAAGAAGCTGATGAATGCATTCTGAAGCTAAGGGAGCAAGTCAAAAAATTCAAATAAAAGAGAAAGGAATAAAGTGAACAATTGAATGGAGGAAATTAAACCCTAAACAACTTAACATTGGAAGTTGAAGAGAAAGAGGAAATTGAAAAGCATTTGAATCAAGTTGTAAAACATAAGTCTGAGGAATGTGAAAATTTGGCTAAGGATGTTTTACTTCTAAAATATGATATGGAAGCAACAAATAGCTATAAAGAAAAATTTAAAATAAGCTCTACAAAGCTTGAGAAATTGATTGAAAGTCAGAAAAGCTTAGATGACAAGAAGGGCTTAGGATTTGAAAAAGGAGAAAGTTTTAAATCAAGTCAAGAAAACATTGAGATGAAGAAAAACAAAGACAACCAATTCCAGAATCAAAGGAGAAGACCTAGAAGACCTTCGGTCAGGCAGCTAAATGCTCAAAGGTATCCATCTTTCAATGGCCATTGTTTTAATTGCAACAAGTTTGGTCATATGGCTACTAAGTGTAGGAGTAGAATGAATCAGAATGTTCCATCATTCTTTGGTGAATGTTTCAATTACAAGAAAATTGGTCATAGATCAAATGAATGCAGAAGTCTGGTAAGGAATGGTTTTAGCAATGCAAGGAATACTCAATTCTTTAGTGGAAAATGTTTTGCATGCAATAGATTTGGGCATATGGCTAACCAATGTAGAACAAGAATGAATCCAATCAACAAAAAGAGTTAGGGATAGAGAAATGTGGTATGCTACAATTGCAACAAGTTCAAACATGTTGTAAGATTCTGCAGCTACAAGAATGAGAAAAGAGACTATTCTACAAAGAAGAGGAAAATAGAGCAGAGAAATGATAAATGTAAGAACAAGATTGATCTAGTAGAAATCAAGAAGGAAATGAGCAAGGTCTGGGTTAAGAAGGATGTTAATGAGGTTAGGGATGGATCCGCACTAGCCTCTAATGCAAATACTTCCTCTAGGAAGTAAATTGGGAGCTCTGGCTCAGGTGGAGCTATATTGAAAATCCAAATCCCCTAGCAAGATAATCAGTGCTAGGATCTAGCATGAAGATATGATGTGAAGCTTCATATGATAGATCTTTTGAAGTAATTTCAGAATAAAAGAATCAAATGCGGAACACTGCAGAGCAATCTTGATTGACTAAGCTTAACAGAGAAGTGTTTAAATAGATTTTTGAAGGACTGCATTTATGATGACTTAGGTTTTCATATCAAGGGTTAAAAAGGAACTCATTCGATATACAATTCAATTTACATTCAAGCTATCAAGTTGAAAAGGAATCCTAAGCAACATCAAAGATTCCTAGAGATTCAAAACAACTCAAAGTGATTTCACAAGAAGGAAACCCTAATTCAGAAAAAAAAAAAAAAGAGGTATTTACATCTTGAAAACCCTACTGTAAAGTTTGAATTATTTCAGGAAAATGTTTGTTCCTCAAGTAATCAAGATAACTGAAAGCCTCACCTCAAGTTCGATAAACATTTCTTCAAATCATTGGAAAATGATCCTATAGGGGCATTCTCAATTACTCCACATGGAGTTATGCATATGGAAGATGTTAGGGCATATATTCATACCAATCTAGAGGAATATGATCACATGAATCTAGGAAAATTGTACTTGGATGAACTAACTACTATTGATGTTGTGTTGAAAGACGAATATAAAGTTCTAGAAGAAAATAAATTAGACACCTGGTTGGATTTTCCCATGATACTGAATAATACATGGGTTAAGTTTATTCTAAGAAGAATTCATGATGAGTTTTTGTGGCTTGATGAACCATATATGATAAATAAAGAAGATATCAAAGTTGTAACTAGTAGGAATTCCTTTGGGAGGGTTCTGGGTTTAAAGAAAATAAAGAACAATCTAGTAATGCAACTAACAGGAGCCAAATTTGATAAGAAAGCCCTCACGGTAAATGATATTAAGGATTTGGCTGTCAGATTTGTATCAATGATTATTGGATGTAAAATATACTTTTCCAATAGGGAAAATTTTGTGTATGCACCAACTATATACACAGCATATGACATGATAAAAAATAATACAGATTATGACCTATGTGAATTTCTCCAAAGTGAACTAATGGAGAACTTGAAAAGAACAAAAGAGATTAATCATCCTTTCAAATATGGAACATTGATCACTTGTCTACTCTTCTACTTCCTGAGAGAGCTACCTAGCTTGGGAAACATTGTCTAGCTCAATCACACACCAATATCCATTCAAATAAGAAATCACTTGCAAAGCTTGGGAAATGCAAACAAGCAGAATGAAATCTTATGGGGATACTTCAAGAATTTTCAAAGGAAAATGTTATGTAGAGTCTGGATACTTGAAAATGTAGTGATGAAGTATGAAAAGGACATTGTATTCATGGTAGACAAAGACAGATACTTCATGGAAGCTGTGGAACCAAGAACTGTATGGGTCCCTGCATTAGGGTATGAAGTTGCAAAAGATGTTTTGACTAAATTAGTTATACTACTGAGCAAACTGAAAGTTCTCAAAGAAGACAAATTTGGGACATTCAAAGAATTATCCTCCAGAATGTCTATGGAACATGAGCAATCAAAGAAACCATCATATGAACAAATAAGTGAGGCAAAAAACCAAAGAAAAATGATCTAAGCCTATAAGTGCTCTAGTAGAATGGACATCAAATACTCCAGAAAGGAAAGATGGGGGATCTAAAAAGGAAAAACCTACATCTAGCCCCAGAAAAAGAACAAGGACCTCATCCATTGCAAGAGCCACCACTGAAGTAGAGAAAGAAAAGCCAGCAAAAGAGAAGAAAAGAAAGAAAGTTACACTTAGTGAAGAACAAGTGGCAATAGACACTGCCACAAATCAAGTTTTGATTGACTATGCTAGGAATTTTTTGGAAAAGCAACAAAGAACATAGATCTTAGATTTATCTGAGTTTCTACAAGGACCAATAAATCTAGATTCTATATCTCTTGTGTAGAAATTCAAACTGGTATCAATTGTGCAAGCTAAGGCTCAGGAAGAAATGTTGAAAACACATATACAGGACAATGAACTCATTGATGAAGCATCCGGTATTCTGGAGAAGTTGATGCCCTCATACCAAAAAGATACATCAGTGTCATCAACTGATCAACTCAAAGGTCTAATAAATTCTGTAAGTACTCATTTTGAATCCTTTTAAAAATATGCTAACATTAAGGTTATAAAGGAATTTGAAGATAAAAGATTAGTAGAGTTAAAAACCAAGTTAGATAGTGACAAAATTTTGTTAGAAAGTAGCATCAAGAATATGGAGAATGCAATCAAGGAAGCCTGTGATATATACAAATTTTGTTTGTCATGGCCTGAGACCACTAATGAAATAGAAGAGAAGATCAAAAGCATGGAGCTTCAACTAGAAAATATTTCCAAGACCTTTGATCTAGTAGTTGACTCTATCAGCAGCATGGAAATATAAGTTGTAAATACTCAAAAAAACATAAGTAGTCTTCTCAGTAAATAGGAAGAAATGAAAAATAGAATGTGCCAGCTGAGAGGGATGATAAGCCCTAAAATTGAGTTCATGACAAGTCTATCTGCAGAAGCCTTAAAGGTTCAGGAAATAACTAACATGCCTATCAGTATAGAAAAGGCAAAAGATCTGGTATTCCAAGTAAATGAGAACATCCAAATTTTTAATAGTGCTAAAAATAAGTGGGTTGGAGAGTTAACGCAATTAAATATTGTGTACAATGATATGCTTTCTATTAAGGGAAAATTGGATTTAAATGAATAATCAATATAATCAAAATACCCAAAACTCAACGAAATACATAAACAAAGAGATCAATCAAACAAAATAACTTCAAAAACCCTTGCAAACCTCAAAGCTTCATAGCTTCCATTGGTTGCCTATCTCAATTGATCTTGCATGTATAGATAAGGCCCTCAGAGAGTGCACTTCCTTGCTATTCCAAGATTGTCAATGGAGAATGGCTATGATAGTTTATTACAATGAAGATGAGCTTCACAACAATGATAGTAGTATGGTAACTAGTGTGATCACAAGCAATGAAGGAATTGGTGCCAACGGCGCACTACAATTCCTGCAGAGTAATGATACTTAAAGCTTGGATGAATGAAATGGAGGAATAGGGTTCAATTTATAGACTTGGGGAAGAGAAGATCAATGGTATAGAAAGAAATGCGAAGATCAACGGTATAGAACAGCTGAGGAACATGCGCAAATAAGAAGAAGACAAGTGTCACACAAAAGCTATTTTATTTGAGTTAACCACATTCTTTTCTAAAGATAAGACATGCTTTTCGTAAATTAGAAAGTTTTTTTCTAATTTAAGAGATATTGAAAAAAACAAGGTTGATTGAGTCAGATAACTCAACTTGTGATTTACTTTTGCATGATTTGAGAGAAATTAAATAATAAATTATTTAATTTTGTGTGCATGAAAAAGAAGACTTATTTTTAGAAGATTTGGAAGATATTTGAGGAATTAGAAGATAAGAAAGCAAATTAAATAAATAAATTTATTTAATTGTTGTGCATGATTTGGAAGAATGAATAAAATATTTGATTGTATTTTATTTTTAGAGATTGAAAGGATTTAAATAAATTTGATTAGATTTATTCAAATTTGGAAGAATGAATTGACTTAATTAAATAATTTAAGAATTATTTAATTGTTTGGAAGAATTTAATTAAATAAAGGATTTTATTTAATTTTGACTTTAGAAGAGGTAATTAAATATTTCGATATTTAATTAATTTGAGGAATGTGAATCGAATAAATAAATTTATTTATTTATTTAGAGATAGAAGAATTAGAAGGGAATAAATATTAAGAATATTTATTTAGACCGAATTGTGTCATTTTTAGGCGTATACATTTTGCCCCTCTTTGATGCAATGCAGTTTATGGCGTTGCTTCAAAGAATAAATAGTCTGATAATGATACATGCCCTAGTTTTCCTATGGTACAGGTTTAACGATGATATGATGCCCCCTCGGGAGATTGGATGGGAAGAAGATAGAAGGCGTGAGACAGAAAATCTCACGAAGAAGGATAAAGAAAGGATTGAATGATATGCTATGCAAGATAGAATGAAAACACACACAAGCAAGTAAGCAAGTATGCACAAATGATACAAGAACAAACAAGGTATTTCCCCTATCGAGCGGTAAACCAACGATATACTGATAATGATATATGATAGTGTTGCAATGGTGGGGAACGATATATCCCTAGACCAACACGTCAGGTGTGTTGTCATGGTGGGAACAATAGATCCCTAGAGCAACACGAAGGATAGTGTCTAGTTTCAAGAAATGAAACATGTCGTGTAAGACACATGTGTTGGTCTGATTTTGACAATGTTACATCCTGTATAAGACAATTGATTGATTAACTGATCGAGTTGGTTTACAACCAAACAAGGATCAAGACCATTGATTGTGATTTGATCATTTGATAAGATTGACTTGACTTGATTAGTATGGATTAAGGATGAACATGCATTTGGATCATTGCTCAGATTGACAGCTAGAACTGTTGATGAGAGATACAATGATAGATAGAATACTGATTGATAGAAGAATGACTTGATAGAAGGAATCAAAAGCTTTTATTTGTAAACATTGATACTCTGCGGTTCAGATCTTTTATTGCATGGGATATGGATGCTAATGATTGCGAATGGATGCGAGGGGTTTTTCCATCTTGATAGTGCAAGTATTTTGAAGTGCTTAAAATCATCATTGGGCTTTTTTTTGTGTGTGTTTTTGAAATGTTGTAAGAAAATACAAGAATCTAGGTATAATTGAACCAAGATGACCTGAGTATTGCTTACATGGATTTTGATTTAGCAAATTAATACAAGCATCTAGATATACTTGAACCAAGATGACCTAAGTATTTCTTGCATTTCAACAGACAAGGATTACCCCCTTTCATGTTAAACCTTTGATGTCCTTGATGATCATTTGCCGATCATGTAGTTAGACAAGGCTTCACATTACTAAAGTTTAATCCACAAACAACAAACAAAGAAAATAATCATGCCCCCATCATAGCATCTCTACCTTTCGGCATCCTTGAGTAGCATAGAAAGACATGATAATAGAAATCAAGATGCTGTAACTTAACCATGATTCCAACCACAAAACATGTTTGCATTTAGATGTGTTTGTTTCTTTCCATAATTTAGGTAAAATCATTTAGAGTGCTTTAGGTACTTGCTTTCTTTTCTTTGGATAGGTTGAGTTCTTGCATCAAAATTTTTGTTTGAAAATGGGTTTTGCTTGCGCTTTCTTGCCTTGTGAAAGGTTTCATAATCCTTATTAGTGAGACAGACCCTAAGGGACTGACCTAGTGCCTCGGGGGCACATTGATAATGGCCTTGCCTACATGACGACGTAGAGGCAACGTAGTTCAGGAGGAACCCTAATGGACCTAAGACCTAGGTGATAGAAATTAGCACGGACTCATATAGATAGAAGGACAAGATATGGGATGGATGGGAAAGTGGAGCCTCAGGGGCACATTGAAAATAGCCTTGCCTACGTGACGACGCAGAGGCGACGTAGTTCATGGTTGATCCTATGATACTGAGATATGGATCAGATGAGACATGATATGTAACAGATATGGATTGGATGAGGCATGATATGAAATAGAAATGGGTCAGATATGGAACAAATATGGATAAGATATGGATTAGCTGAGACACGACATGAAACAGAAATGGGTCAGATATGGAACAAATATGGAATAGGTATGGATCAGATATGGATCAGATGATATTGATGACAAGGAAACACCATGGATAGGTATATGGATGGGCGATAGTAGATATAGATGGTTAGGTGGAAGGAAAGAAGGATGTGATCTCCAAGGACTACGTCACGTAAGAATAACGTGCCCCATTGTAGGTAGAATATTTAGGATTTTTCATGGCAATTCTTATGATGATAGGAGGATAATGAAGGATTTGCTTGGTTTGGGAGGGATAAGGTATGTCAAGAGACACCTAAAACATTTGTCAACATTGTGCCCCCAATCTTTATCAAGACCAAAGAAAGTAGAGGAATGGAAAGTTAGGATAGATAGACTGGACAGTATAGGTATGTAATGGATAGATGGATTGGATAGGAAATGCTACGGAAGGGAACTGATAGGAGAAGAGTGATAGGCCGATGAGACAAGGTGCCCCCAAGTGTAGATGATGTAGAAGATCAACTTACACACGACACCTATTTGCCAGGTTTTCATCATGGTACTTATCCAAGGTGCTTGTTTTCCAGACTTTCACCATTGGACGAAGGGATTTTTCTTTACTCTTTTTTTTTTAAATATTTGGATAGGAGAAGGTGGATACAGATGGGAGAGACTCAATTATCTAGTTCCTTGAAAGGTGATAGTCCCACTAGATGGATACTGTTGTATTGACCATGTCAAGTGTCACTCATAGATGTTGGTAGGGGATTGCATGAAAGTGAGATGGAGAATGGTAGATATTGGATTATGGAGGGTGTGATAGTGGATGATGATGCAGAATATGGAGGACTTATGCAAGGATGGATGAAAAGTCTATGAAAAATCATGGACCATAGGAATAGGATGAGGAAGATATGTAGGATAATAGTGGAAGGAAGGGGAGATGGAGGTATATGGAAATGTTGTGGGATGGAAGGGAATCATGACCAACAGTTGCACATACCATGATAAATATTGAATCTAGTGATGGAAAGTAGTATAGGAAGCAATGGAGACTTTTTCTTGTGGATGAATGACTTAGGCATGTAGGGATCCACATAGACTGAGTATTTTGCTGATTTTTGCTTGTCATGTGGGATGGAAGAATTTGAGACTTTTGGATGGAATGGGAGAAAGTGGATGGTTGAGATTCTTGATAGGTGGATGCCTCATGTAGCTTGAGGGCTTTTTTCTTAGGTACCCAAGCCATTTTGTTTTTAGATAGTACCTATGAAGGTATGGGCTTGGGTGTATGCAGTTTTTATGCAGCTTCAGAGGTAATTATTTGTTGGATGCAGACCCACACCTTTTTCAGCTTGGTGTATAGGTGTGTGGGTGTATGCAACTCTAGAGAAGGATATTTCTATGATTCTTGGATTTTGTATCCAAGGTCATGAGGACTCTTAGGATTTTTGATTTGATAGGTAGAGGCATCTAGATTTTGATTGTTGAATTCTCTTGGGATGGTGGAAGTGGAGTTTGAGGAAGTTCTTTGTTTAGACAACATGTGCATCTCTTGGTCATGATTGGGATTGTTATAATATTCATAGATGGATGAGTAAGGTATTGGAAGAAGTGGTGGTAAAATGCATGGATGGATGTTAGGAGTTGGAAGTAGCAGAAGTAGATTGGATGGTGGAAGGTGTATGGTCACATGCTTTTGACAATTGTAGGATGATGGAGGTGGAATGGTGACATATGTTTTGGGGATATGATAGGGTTTGTGATGGAAAGTGAGGGATTTAGGAGTGGAAGAAGTACCAACATCTTGAGATTGTTCACCTTGGGGTGTGTACCCAAGGCCATATGAAGGAGGAGGAACATTGACATGGACGGGCTCCAAAATACCTTGCTCATGAAGGCCTAAGCCTTTACCTTGATAGTTTATATGTTGGAGTATGCGGTGGACATTAGCATTATGTGTAGGTGGAACACTAGACATAAGTTCCTTATTGGATGGAGAAGGTGAGATAGAGGATAATGGTTGCTGGTGTTCTAAGGAGGAACACTCATGAATGAAAGCGGTAAGACCAAGGATAAATGGTGGGGGATTCGCAATATGGTCAATAATGGATGGCGGAGGAGTATTTTTGGTTTGAGCTTCTATGCTTGCTTGGAAGGCAAGTGTCTCATCAAGAGAAGTGGAAGTTGTTGGATCTTGGATAGGACTAGATGGGGTTATAATCTCAAGACCATGGAACACATAAAGTGGGCTAAGAGGATCATCATGGTCAGCTTGATCATAGATAGACTCTTGATCGTAGGTGGGATCTTGATCATAGATAAGATTTAGCATGATGGGATTAAAGTGCTCTTGTATATGTTCTTCATCAACAATAATATCCTGATCATAGAAAGGACAGAGGTTATGGAGAGGCTGACATTAGATTTCTGGATCATGTATAGGATCAAGGTGCTCATGGATAACTTCTTCATCAAAGGTAGTATCTTGATCATGGGAAAGATATAGGTCACGAATGGATTGAGATTGGATTTCTTGCTCATGCATAGGCATAGGATCATCAAAAAGATAAAGGTTATGAACGGGCCAGATGGGAATGCTTTGATCTTGATTTAGACAAGGGGTTGATGTTTCCACATGCTTTAAAGTGTGCTCTTGACATAGTGCTTGGTGTTCTTGAATTGAAGTGGAAATAGAGGTCTCTTGGATAGGATCTTGGTCAACGATATAAAGGTGCGACGGATCTTGACTTTGGTTCATGGTAGGAGGTTTTTCAATATGCTCAAGGGGTTGCCGACTACATGAAGGGGTTGTAGGATTTGACATGTTTGAAGGCTCTTTGATAAGGTCCAGGACCAGAATTTGGTGACATGGTTGACTCTCTGCTTGTAGTCCTTAGATCACATCATTGGTAGGTATATGGATAGAGGAGTGAGGTAATGGATGAGTGGAATTTGAAATTCTCCATAACTTTTCTTGTGCTACATATCTTTCCCAAAAATCATCTGAGGATTTTTTGTTTGTCGTATTAGAGCTTGGGGATTTTAATGGCAGTTTTGAGCTCAGAGTAGGATTAGTATGCTTTGGGCTATGGGTTCTAGGAGTAGTGTTTGCCTTGTCAAGAGTATCATTAATATAGGACAATAATGTATGACTCTGGGGCATGGTGTAGCTAGTACTAGCTTGTTTAGCTTATAGGATTGCAATTTGTTGTTGTATGGCTTGGAGTTCTTGAGCAATTGCTATATGACCTTGGGGCGAGGTGTCTAAGTGTAGCTACAACTTTAGGTACTTGATTTTTTTGAGCCATTTCTTCTAATTCAGTTGTCATCTTTACAGAAACTGACACAAGACTGAAATGGGTACTCATAAAGGTGGAAAATTTTCTTACAAAAGAGGTGGAGATACTCACTGTCACAGATGCGCAGAAACAAAAGTGCAAAAGAAAAGGGTATAAGTGCAAAAAGTCATTATGAATGCACAGTACTAGTAAAAAATAGATGTGTAGCAACAGGTGATATATGTGCAAGAAGTCATAGCAAATGCATAGTAGGTCGAAACAAAAGCACAGCTTTATAAGATAAATGAGTAGCTCTTGTTTTTTTCAATGTTTTTACAAATTTTCAGCAATTTTTATGATGTTTTTGGTTTCTTTTGTTGCAAGATGGTCTCTTTGATCTGATTTTCTATAATTATGGAAAGAAGACACATCAAACACAAAGAATGTTTTTATGGTTTTTTATTTTTTTACAATTTTTTGACTCTTTTTGCACTAAAAGAAAGCAAGTACAATCCTAGGTTTCAAAGGACAATATAAACTGAATTCTCACTATCTCTAGTGAAGCAACTTCGGGTGGTGATAATCACCCTTTCGTGCACCAGCTTATAGGGGTTTTTGGCTTACTAAAACAAAGGTGTTTAATACGGGCAACCGTTTGAGTGGTTATACATGTGGCAGCACTACTCTCCGTTATGGAGTCTCCCAGCCTGCAAGGGTTGCGCCTTGGAGGGTTTTGGGGGAGGTTGGCTATCGGTATAACAGAGCTACACTTGTTGTTTAAAGCTTTCGCTCCAAACATAATTTATTTATAGTGGATTGGTAGGGCTTGGCGTCTAGCCTGTTACCACTTAGGGTCATTCCTACTTGGATGAACGGTATCTAAGAGCAGGCCCCTCTAAAGGAAAAACACATGCAAAAATGATATGTCTGGCATTTTGGTCACCCAAGATAGGGGAGAGCATAGGCCTGGTATCATTCCCAAAACATAGAATATAGTGGTTCTTTTCCCCTAGTTAAAATGAGAAAAACTATATGAGCTATCTACTTGGGCAAGCATAGAAATTTGTTAACTTTGAAGTGATAACAAGATAGCAATGGTCTAGTTTTACCAAGATAGTAATGATGTGTCCAATTTTAGCCTAGATAGCACGAATTTGTTAACTTTGAAGTGATAATCAAGATAGTAATATTTTAGTTTTACCCAGATAGTAATGATGTGTTCAATTTTATCCAGATAGCAATGAGTTTGTTAACTTTGAAAGATAGCAATATAGCAATGATTCAATAATATGCAAGATAACAATGATTAAATTACCGCCTTCCAAGTTAAACTATGTGAGATGTGCATGAGCATCCATTTACTTTCCCATTAGAAATTGAAGTGTGAGTTAACAAATGCAACTATATGATTCTAAACCAATAGCTAGCCTGCAAAACATATCAAGAGTGTTCCTGCAAAGAGACATCAGCATTAGCAAAAACTTCAAGGAAACCGTAAAAATCACTACCTAGATCATATGCATAGCTTCAGAGACTGAATACGTAGAAATAGAGAACAGAAGTGTCGTAGTACATATGCGCTAAGACAGAGGTCAAAAGCATAGGAAAATAGTGTATATGCGCTGAAATGACAAATGTACTGTATCGAAAGATAGATGCACCATAATAGAGTCCATATGCACTAAAAGAATGTATGCACTAGAAAAGACAGCAGATGCATGTTAGGATGTGTCAGATGCACAATTTCTTCCTGTGTACAGCTTTCTAAAACACAAAAACTTAGTTTTTGGGTTAAATTTGGGGCTAGGCCCCATGGTGGGTGCCAAAAATGTTAAGGGAAAATTGGAGTAAACATGAATAATCAATATAATCAATATCAAAATACCTAAAACTCAACGAAATATAGAAACAATGAGATTAAATGAACAAAAGAACTTTCAAAAACCTTTGCAAACCTCAAAACTTCATAGCTTCCATTGGTTGCCTATCTCAATCGATCTTGCATATATGAATAAGGCCCTCAGAGAGTGCACTTCTTGACTATTTTCCAAGAATGTCAATTGGGAATGGATATAATAGTATTTCCATGAAGATGATCTTCACAACAATGAAAGTATTGTGTAGTAATGTGTGTGATCAGAAGTAATGAAGGAATTGGTGCCAAAGGTACGCTGTAATTCATGCAGAGTAAGTTTACTAAAAGCTTCGATGAATGAAATGGAAGAACATGGTTCAATTTATAGACTTGAGAAAGAGAAGATCAATGGTATAGAAAGAATGAGAAGATCAACTGTATAGACTGGTTGAGGAACGTGCGCGAATAAGAAGAAGACAAGTGACACAAAAACTATTTTATTTGGGTTAACTACTTTCTTTTCTAAAGATAAGACATGCTTTTCATAAATTAGAAAGCTTTTTTCTAATTTAGGAGATATTGATAAAAACAAGGTTGATTGAGTCAGTTAACTCAACTTGAGATTTTCTTTTCCATGATTTGAGAGGAATTAAATAATAAATTATTTAATTTTGTGTGCATGAAAAAGAAGACTTATTTTTAGAAGATTTGGAAGAATAAATAAAATATTTGATTATATTTTATTTTTGGAGATTGAGAGGATTTAAACAAATTTGATTTGATTTATTTAAATAAGAATTATTTAATTGTTTGGAAGAATTTAATTAAATAACAGATTTTATTTAATTTTGACTTTAGAAGAGGTAATTAAATATTTTGATATTTAATTAATTTAGAAGAATATGAATCAACTAAATAAATTTGTTTATTTATTTATTGATAGAAGAATTAGAATGGAATAAATATTAAGAATATTTATTTAGACCGAGTCGTGTCATTTTTTAGGCATATACACTTTCAGATGCAACTAACTGATTTGACAAATTGTACCTGTACATATGCAGAAGAATTTGACAATTTTGAAACTTTGATTCAATTTTGATATTTGCACATACACCTTTGCCATTAATGTCAAAGGGGGAGAAGAGAACCAGTGAAAAATGGGTAAACACCTAAGGGGGAGAAGAAAAACAAAGTGTATATAGAAAGGGGGAGCAGAGAAGCATTTTTAACTAAGTGTTGCCATCAATGCCAAAGGGGGAGATTGTTGGAAAGAGACACTGCTCTGATGAATGATTGATTATTTTCATTGATGGCAATAAGGAAATGAGATTCCACCAACAAGGCAAAGAGACTTTACTCTAGTAGATCATTTTGGTTTGACAAGGCTTAAAAGGATTCTGGTTCAGAAGCCTAAAATGACTAAGTATGGGCAGTATACAGAGTAAGTGATAGAGATTGGGTCAGTATGCCTCTATAGTTGAAGATCATTATATGCGGTTTAGGTATGTTGTTCATAGCTATTTGGTGATCATATGTTCCAGTGTTCAAGTTCTAACTTCTTCTGGAAGTTATATGGTAAAATGTCTAAGTCCGAATGAACAGAGTTATGATAGAAATAGTGCACAGTACCAAAGTAAAAGGGTCCCCATTCCTCCACTGTTGAGTATTTTTATTTGTGGTTCTAAGGCTACAAAGATACTTATTATGACTACCTAAATCCATATTTATAACTTCTAAGGTTTCTTTGATCATTGTCTACAAGTTGTTCTTTATTGGCTTACAATCTGACAATGTTTCATAGTGACTGAGCGACAATTCGGAGATCCACATTTGTTTGTAGTTGAATACTGTGTTCTACAGTTCTAAAGGTATGACAAGAGAGATATAATGGATATTGGATATGATTTTCAAAGTCTCATATGGTCCACATTGGAAGTTATAATGTGACAGATGAATTGGTCAAGTGTGTTCTTATGGAACAAGCTGACATGCAAGTTAGACCTATATGCATTGAAGATATATTGTTTGAAGAATTAATCCAAGTGGTTGAATGATTGATGCCGACCTATATGAAGACTATTGTATGATTTTTTGGGTCTACATTCCTATTTGTGCACAAGATCAAGACAAGTTATAACACTTATATACATGTTTCATGTCTAGATTGCTGACCTGATTATGAGATGAATCTTGTTACAAATATATACTCGATGGATTTCCATGTTGGGTGGGTGGAAGTGTGTGAATAGAATGTGAATTCCATGACTATATGACCTAAGGTAGTTATGTGATTAGCCAAAGGATAGTAAAGGCATAAGGACAAAAGTATATGTGAAGCAGAGTAGAAAAGTAGGGTAGACAATATGAAGTCCTTTGAATCTGTATATTGAGCAAATTGGTACTTCACCATAGCATTTTGTAGATGCACCTGTAGTAGTCCTCTCCTCGTAGTGAGCCACTTCTTTCTTTATTCTTTTCTCTTCTATTTGGTAGTGATCCTATTGCAGTGAGAACTGCTTTGGACAGTGAGTCCTTGGGCAGTGATCCCTAAGGCAGTGAGCCTTCATGTAATTTGGTATTGCTATCATAATTATTGTGAACTAACACTCACCATGGTTTTTCCCTTTTTAGGTTTTCCATGTAAAATCCTAGTGTCTATGTGTTATGAATTTGTGTCTACTCTTCTTGTGTTTACTTTGCTTTCATATTATTGAATTTGGTAAATGGATTAATAAATGTGTGAATGAAAAGTTTTTTAGAATATTGATTCACCCCCCCTCTCAGTATTCTCTGTGATCGACATTACCCATATTGCATTATGCTTCTTTTGACTAACCATGACAATATTTTCTCGTTAACTTGAGATCTCACTGCATTAAACTCAAGCCTTCATTACAAAGTCAAAACCTTAATGCTGCTCCTCAATGTTGTCTTAGGCCTACTATCCTTCAACCTTACTGTCACTACTTCATAGTCTACATGGTATTATTCACTATCACTCATGAATGTCAAAGACCTTATTGCATGTGGTTTAATGCTCAACATTCACATATTTGCCTTCTATAGAAAATCAACTTTCTATGACATACCTTCTACTGCCTATTTGACTTGCATTTTGAGCTTGTTGCCCTCCATTGTAGTGACCATATTGAAGTGTACTCCTCAACAATTTTCTCATTTATGACAGACCCTACCTCCATAATACAGTGAAAACAATGGAATGACTACCATTACTCATACACTGTCACCTTTAGCGATGATATCCTAATGACATGGTTATTAAGCCCAAAACATGAGCTTGTTGCTCCTGCATTTACACCCTGCACAATCACTACTTTGCAACCATCCCATCACTACTTCTATTAGTGACAATCCTTAGACTATTTCCTCCAATGTCAAAACTCTGATGGATGATAAAGCCACTATATCTCTTTGCAAACTACATGTAATGTGATAAGAACCTCTTACTATACAATGGCAATGAATATGGCAAGGGATTTACTATAATCTATCACACAATTTTGAATTATGACCTAGATTTTATGCTTGTCCTCACATCATTGCTTAGTTTGAAAAGGTTGTTGACAGGCTGGCTACACAAGGTAAATATTGTAATCATGGTGCTTGTCATTCTCTAATAGATGTAAGGCTTGTTTATTCTCTTGTAAATTTGAATGTCAATTCCATTCTATGACTGTATCTATGTAATCATTGAAGGAAGTTCTCTAATGCATAATTACCAAGAATGTGAGGGTCTCCATGAATGTAGGTAAGCTTTTGTAAACAACTAGTTATACCTCTGATCATATTTGCTAATTTGAGTGTTGTGGTTGATAATGTAAAATCCTTATAAATCCTTTTGCAAGGTATCTTTTCAAGGATTCTATCCTATAACCTAAATGTTGCACCAACTAAAATGTATGAATGTTTAGGCTTGACCCATTATCTATGAGCAAACACTTTATTTAATATTTGAAAATGATAACTATTCATATTTTGTTCACCTTGATTTATAGTTTCTTAGGAAGGCTTTAATGATTTCCTATGATCACCATCATATATAGGTTTTATAAAGTTTTAATTCAAAAGAAATGAGTCTTGGGAATCATAAAACAAAAGGAAAAATGTTAAATGTTATTTTTATTATATTTTATTTTCACCAAAAGATAAAAAGGGTAAAAGTATAAAATTGTTGCCTTTTGAAAATGTCAAACTCCACCCACGTAGCATTTAGAGGTTAGGGTTTTGGTGCTCATGTTTGTTAAGGCATTGAAAGATATCTCATAGTTACATTGAAGGAATCCAAGAAAACATGAATACATGAGACAGATGTAAGGGCACATTGCAAGTCAAGAAAGAAGCATGGAGATGAAGAGTTTCAAAGTGCTTCTTAGTTTTACCATGTAGTAGAGACCAACTAAAAGATGACATGTTTCAAGGAGAATGGAGAGGTTCTAGGAGTTGATTAAGTCTCACCCACATTACATCCATGTGTGGTTTCATTTTCACTACTAGGTATCCTCTTCTAGCTTAATTTAAGGTTTGTTTAGAGGGTTTCATGTATTACATGCCTACAGAATACTTTTGTTCAATAAGAGTATCCCTTTTTCACATGACCTTTTACCATTTTATATTTGAGTTGGATATATATGTTAAAGGAGATTTCCCAAATTCCATTAAACCTTCAATATTCCTTATTTCCTAGTTAAAATATTAGGGTCTGTCAAGTACTATCTTTCTCATGATGTATAAAAAAATTCTTTGACCCCTAGTTAATGTCATAACCCTAGGTACTTAGACTAATGGATGCTATAATTACTATGCTAGTTGAAGGGCTAGGCAAATGGAAACATGTATATACATGCACTTTCACCTTCATCAAAATATACCCTAGCACCTTCATCAAAATCTATGGAGGTTTTCCATGTTAAACCTTGTTAGACAAGGTAAAAAAGAAGTCATTGTTATCAAATCAAAAGACAATAACTCAAGTAAATGGTTTGCGAAGATAATATGAACGAGTTTCATGATAGTCACAAGGGTAGTCATAGGTATGTGATGTTTCATTGAGGACTCACAAAAGATTTCTCTCATGAAAAATAATGAATGGAGAATATGAAGGCAGTGTATAATGACATGTCAAACTAAATGACAGAGAACAGTAAGACAATCCTTTCATGGCAATGTTGTTTAAAGAGTGGTGTCTCTAAGAGATTTAATGAGATTTTTCAAATATAAGTGAATCCTAAGATTATCGCGAACAAGAGCACATTCTTTGGCATAGGAGTATGTAAGTGATTTCTATATCCACATTGTGAGTGTGAGTAGAAGGTAGTATATAAGGATTTTTATGAGACATTGTCTTGAATTAGGCCTTAAGGTTTTGTGTCATGGAAATGTTGCAGATGATAGTTATAAGTTAAGGACTATATGACAAGTGTGCATGAAGGATAGATGACAAATAATCCATAGGTCACCTATGCAGGTCACAAGATAGCCTAGACAATCACACTTACAATCATGATAGAAGTGTTAAGAATCTTGTTTTAAAATTTCAAGATGCTAATGGATGAGTTACAGCCTATGGAAAATATAAAAGAGGATAGTAAACAAACTTCTAAAAGCAGTCTACAAGTATATGGTTGGCAATAAAGGACAACGTAAGAGACTATTAGAGCATGGAAGGTTAGAGGAGAGTATTAAGGCAATCCAAGGGTCTTAGGTTATTTCCTAGAGTTTGTGAGACCATAAGAATACACATGATCTCATAATACAGTCAAATGCCCTATGACACAAACACGGTGATAGTCTACCTTATCATGCAATGATTAGTCATCATAGCAAAGAAGCATATCATATCCATATGATTATTGAAAAAGGGAATAGATTAATAATGAGGTGTGACAGAGATATTAGTTTCAAATGACAATATTCTCTTATTGCAAACATAGGAACAATAATGTTACATTCTAGGCTTGACTCCCTTAACTCAAAACCTATGAGTGAAAGTCTGAAAAGAGTAAGGTTTGAATTTGACAGAAGACCAATGATAGTGGTATCAAATAGTCATATGACAGTGGCATCAAAGGAGATATCACAGTGTTGTATGAAGAACTATAAATCAATAGAGCACAAATAGTTTCTTGAAGGCAATATAAAAGTCATAATTGAACAATGTTTTCAAGGAATTCATGACAATGGTGTAAAGGGTTGCAGGGTTTCACCATGGACTGTACAAACATGTGCTAATCTAGAGAATGGTGTTGTGTAAAAGACCACCGCAACACCGCACGGTGGTTGTTGGGCCTTCACGATGATGTGGGGAAAGCTCCCCGCATCACCGTGAAGGCCCAACAACCACTGTGTGGTGTTGTGGTGGTTGTGAAGGCTTACATTATTCCTCTTCTTTGATCTGTATGTGATATGTAAGAATGATGATCTATTTTCTCATAGACTTTAGATTGTCTTTTCCACTTAATTTTGGTCTAAAATACATCTAATCCAATTTTGAGTGCATCTTGATTCTACCAAAATGTGTTGTGAGCAACTTGCTAGTTGTGAGTATTGCTAGAGTTGCACCCCATGTCGATGAAATTAAGGATTTTAATGTCATCTTCCATTTTTGTAGTGGTTAATGAACAGGGCAACAAGAGAGGGAGTCAAGTTGTAGTAGGGAGGCGTGAGATTTGCTCAAGTTGAAGCCCCTGTACTGGGATAAGGTCCGTGCACCTCCTAATCATACAATGGTGTGGGACAGGCTAGGATCAGGTTCCTTTGAGTAAGAAATATCTTTTAATTTCCTATATGGATTTCATGTAAAGGATTGCCATTTCATTAAGATGAAACATATTCACATTTTTTAAGATTTCTATAATTTAGATATTTCATTATCATTTTGCATCGTTACATTATCCTGTGGACTCTGATGGATAGGTTGGATTAAGAAATGATTGAGGTTGTTGGATCAAACATTGAGGTTATACCTCTTTTCCATAGTCCTTGTTGATGTTTACTATTGCATTTACAAGGCTAGATTAGAAAGTAATGATCTACAAATTCATTTATTTTTGAACTCTATTGTTTACAGGTGACATATGGGGAGAGATTTCCATTATTTGTCAAGGAATTGGGTAGTTGTGGTTTATATCCATAGGCAAGGACCTTCATATGTAATTAATAATTGTCTCAACTATTTATGGGGTTATGGCTATATTTTTTTATTGAAAACTATCATGTATCTAGGCATGTTAGTTATGTGATTGTTTTTGTTCCATTTATTATCTGAATGTCTTTCCCAAGTGGTTGAGTAATGTTTTTACACCGAAATGACAACTTACCTTTTTTCAGGTCTAAAATGGGCAGAACATCAAATTACTAACTAATCTCTAGATTGTTGTGTGTTTAAAGAATTATTTTCTGGACTGATCCTAGCAACATGATGATTTGAAAAAGTAATGGTCTAATGCTATCAAATGTGGTCTATAACAGAGCTTAAAACACAATTCAAATGGAAGGTTTGTTGTGGTTTGTGGTGATGGAGAGAATATTATTTATATTGCCCTTACATGGAGGAATTTAGGTCCTTTGGATCTGTCCTTCAATTTGTTTGGGCATCGGATGGAGAATATGCAGTTCGAGAAAGTACCTCCAAGATTAACTTATTTCGAAAGCTTTTATTTTCATTAAACATTTAGTTAAAATACTTTGTCATCAATTATGAATGAGTGGTTTTTAGTTGAGTCCTCTAACACATCAAAGATAGACTTTCATATTTACTTTTTTATGATACATCCTTATTGATGAAAACCACTTTCTTTGTGATCTCCTTTCTTGTAAATATTGCTATTAATGTAATAATTTCTTGTCTATGATTGTTTCAGTTCACTAAAGCCTCACTGACCGATTGTTCTCCCTAAACATATCATCTGCCTAACTCTTTCACCAAATCCAAAATCATTATCCATAGTTTGATATTTTCTTGTCTTTCTTACAAGGGGATGTCTCTTTGTCACAATTTTGATGGCTTCATGGCAAATTATATGTCTAAGATTTTGGTAGCATCTCTGCATTAAACTGGTTCTCTCTCTAGTACAACAAATACTATTTTATGGTTACATCAAGGACACAAAATATGTATTATAGGTTGATTAATGTCTTGTTGGCAATTATAGATTGAAGTTTTGGGGTTCATTTTGAGGTTAACTTGGTGTCTTTGTGGCAAACTGTAGTTGTTTGGATCGATAATTTATTATTTTGATTTCCTCATGTATTTTGGAATTTCCTTCTTCCCTGCATGATTCATAACAATCATAAACTTTGGCTTAAGAGGTAGCTTATCTGCTATAATTAGTATAGGAGATATAGAGGCAATTTAGCAATTTTTAATGTTTCCACAATTTTATTTGTGGTCTCTTGAATCTTGGATTTTGGCCTCCCTTAACCACTATTTGGATGAATGTTTGGGGAAGTTAATGTTAATGCAGCATAATATATCCATGAACCTTGAAAGAGTTTCATCAAATGGAAAAAATCTCCTAGGTGATTGTTCAACAAGATAGTTCCTATAATCTCTAAAGTAGTGCAAGACTTGTATATAATCCATACAAAATCCATTTTGTACATATCCTGCAATCATTGCATTCCAAGAGATGGCATCTCCTTGAACCATTCCATCAAACAATTCATGTGCCTTATCTATACTTCCACATTTTGCATACATGTCTATCTGATAAAAATCCCCCTTCAATTATGTTATGATGGATGTCCATACCCTGTTCCATAGCTCCCATTTTGGCATAGGCAGGGAGTATGCTGGAAAAGGTTGTCAAATTTGGCTTTACACCTACTAATTGCATTTGCTTGAAAGTTTCTGAATCCTTTTCAACAAGTCCATTTTGTGCATATCTTGCAACCATTGCATTCCATGAGATGACATCTCTTTGAGGCATTTTGCCAAACAGTTCACATGCCTTGACAATGCTTCCACATTTTGCATACATCTCTACTAGGACAGTTGAAACTACAACATCTGACAAAATTCTTCTATCCATTACTTTTTGATGGATGTCCATACCTTGTTCCAATGCTCCCATTTTGGCATAGGCAGGAAGGATGTTGGCAAAGTTTGTGGAATTTGGCTTTACACTTGCCAACTGCATTTGCTTGAAATTTTGTAAAGCCTTTCCAATAAATCCATTTTGTGCATATCCAGCAATAATCATAGTCCAAGAGATGACATCTCTTTGAGGCATTCTATCTAACTGTAATATCTGACAAAAATCCCTCATCTATTATGCTTTGATGGATGCCCATTCCCTCTTCCAAAGCTTCCATTTTGGAATAGGTAGGGAAGATACTGGAAAAGGTTGTTCAGTTTGGCTTTACACCTACCAATTGCATTTTATTGAAAGTTTCTAGAGCTTTTTCAAAAAATCTAATTTGTGTGTATCCTGCAATCATTGCAGTCCATGAGACCACATTTTTTTGAGGCATTCTATCAAACAATTCATGTGCCTTGTCCATGGTTCCACATTTTGCATACATGTCTACTAGGGCAGTTACAACTACAACATCTAACCAAATTCCTCTATCCTTCATGCTTTGATGGATGTCCATACCCTGTTCCAAAGCTCCCATTTTGGCACAGGTAGGGAGGATGTTGGCAAAGATTGTGGAGTCTATCTTTATACCTGCTAATTGCATTTGCTTGAAAGTTTCTAAAGTCTTCTCAAAAAGTTCAATTTGTGCATATCCTGCAATCATTGAAGTCCATGAGATCACATTTCTTTGAGGCATTTTGTCAAACAATTCACATGCTTTGTCTATGTTTCCACATTTTGCATTCATGTCTACCAAGGTAGTTGCCACTACAACATCTGCCAAATTTTCTCTATCCTTTATGCTTTGATAGATTTCTATACCCTGTTTCAAAGCTCCCATTTTGTCACAGGCTGGGAGGATGCTAGCAAAGGTTGTCAGTATACTTATCTAGGGTTTAAAGTAGTGTTAGGTAGTCATGAGTACTATCCAAGAATCTAAGGTTTGGTAGGTGTTCTATAAGTTTGGTAGGTGTTTAAAAGTATGTCTAAGAGTGGAAAATCAATTGTCAAATAGTGAATGGTTGTTGCCAACTATTATAGGCCTGAATAGTCTTAGAGACACTATGTTGATCATGGAAACCTAGAGAGTAAGGAGGTTTTCACAAGTTGGTATTAGTAGACATTTTCAAACACTAAAAGGGCTTTGATATGCCTGAATTTGTGCTTCTAATTTCCACTTGCATGCATCTTTCTCTTTTGCACAAATATCCCTAACACTGAGATTCACTTCATTACTTTGTGTGATATCAGCTCGAAGAGAAAAATGGCTTGAAAGCTTTTACAGACTCAACACAACTGTCTATCTCAATGTTCACCAAGTTAAGAATCTTTTCTTCAACCTCAATTTTAGAGGGACAAATGAGTTCATTGTGATTTATGATTTATTTTTCTTTTCCTTACTAACTTTTAATGTAAAATGTGTTTTTCATGCAGTTCCATTAGCCTGATTTGGTTACTAATGGACAATAATATATAACTTTTCAAATTTCAAATTTGCACACTCAATACATGTCACATTGTTACCACTGCAACATGGCCTTGAGTTGATCTTTACACATTTCTTTATAGTTTTTTTTCCTTGAAGGAATCAAGTCTTCCATATACTTCAAAGGAAATTTTATTAAATGCATATCTTTTTTATGATCTTGTTTATCAAGTCCAACAATTATTAAGTTTTTTATTGATAATGTTCTATAGATTTTTCATTATGGTCCAATTGGGAAAACTTAAAAAAAAATCATTGATCGAGTACTAAAAACTCTATTTTTGCTTTGCAGGTCCTCTCTTTGTTGTTTGCAATAATCATTCATATCATGGTTTCACCCACAAGGAACGATTATGACAATGATATGACTATAAAAGAAAAAGAGGACCTTCTCAAAAGGTAGTGATATTCATTTGAGGCTGAACAACACTCCCATGGATGATAGGGTTACACTAAGAGCCATAAGTAGAAGACACAGGGATATTTGAAACAATATAGTGAGAAGAGTGTGAAGAGATTGGATAGTTTCAATCTAACCTGGAAACACAAAGTGAAGGACCTGATTAAATGGCATCATGGAAATGACAGTGTTTCCAAAATGATTATGACCATGGTAGAAGCACTCCTCAAACTTGAGTGAATATGTTTGCAAGTGAGGATGTATGACAGTGAGGATTGAAAGGTCAGTCTATGAAAGAGCTTCTAGCTATGCATGAAGAAAACCTACAAGTGACTATCAAGGGGAAGAGATTCATGCAAAAGACAGTGATAATGCAAACATTAAAAGATAATCTTAGAGTCAATGAGAAGAACTATGCAAAGGTTACAATCTTGTCAGTGTCTCAAGAGGCATTTAAAGGGGTAAGGAGACAACCTTCTACTATGGATTTGACAGTATTCCTCTGGTAGGATTGCTTGCCTCTGGTCTATTTGTCATTTCCCTCATATGATGGGTGGTCATATTAAAGATAACAAAGAAATATTTATATGGATTCAAAGCTGACTGGTCACACAATATTCTTTATGATGCACAATTATATAATGGATTGATAAATGTGCAGCGATAACTTTAAGAAATCCCCCCTAAAAAAGATATAAAATCCTGGCAAATCTTTCATTTTTTTGGAAAAAAATATTATTTTCTATTGGCAAATCTTTCCTTTTTTTTTGAAAAAAATATTAATTTTATTAGTGAATTTATTTAAATCACTAGAAATTTGTAGAAAATCCTGGTGAATCTTGAAGAAAAATAGGCAAATGCATTGATTACCATGGTGAATCCTTCCTTTCTGAAAAAATAAATTCCTATTGAAAAGTAAGTGCTTGAGGGTGGCAGTGATTGACTAGTTTAAGCTCTAGTGCTTGTGTCTATAATTCTTTACTTCCTTAATATTTTAAATCAAACATTGAATATTTTAAATTGGTCCTAATTTATTTTTCACCACCCTTGATTTTATTTATAATCTAACTGTTTGGGTTCTATTTCATTGGCCAAAATGTACTCGCAAAGCTCCAATGCCCATGGGACATGAAATTGCATTTAGGTCATTGATCTCAATGGAGATCAATTGCCTAAATGCAATTTCGGGCCCCATGGGCATTGGAGCTCCATGGGTACAATTTGGCCCATGGAATTTAACCCCAGCCATTAGATTATAAATTCATATCAACAACCCAAATACAATTTTGGGCTCAATGGGCATTGGAGCTCCGTGGGTACATTTTAACCCATGGAATACAACCCCAATCATTAGATTATAAATAAAATCAATGGTGGTGATTAAAAATTGATGATATGGCCCTAAAGTAACCAATAATTATATAATATTATTGGCAAATTAATTTCATTTTCTAGTATAACTTATAAAATCTAGGCGAATCTAATTTAATCAGGTATTGAATGTTGTGGTGAATCTTTGAGTTTAAAATTTTAATAAAATAAATGTTCTGGTGAGTTAGCTAGGACTAAAATAAAATTTTATAAAAATTTGGTGATTCACGTTGCATTACAACTTGTACTATTAACCAAATTTTGAATCCCCAATTTCAACTATTAGCTGTAAATGTGTCTACCAGTTATGGCTTGATAGATGTACATGATATTATGTCTGATAGTTAAAATCTAGTATCTATCAGACAAGTATATAAATAGTTTTGTCCCTTAAATGTGTCTTCCATGTTTCTCTGTGTATTGTAAGAAATAACCATTATTGTAACACAACTCTCTTGAATTTCTTGCAAATTGTATGATGACAAACAAAGTCGACCAGACAATAAGTTGTGGTAGGTCAATTCTTTTTTGTCTGTGGGTTGTGTTCTACTTGACAAAAGCTTCCAAGGCAATACTATAGAGAATATATATGATAGTACAAACATCTTTCATGACAACTTCATCATCAAAATGGTTATTGTAGCTAACTGGATTTATGCTAAAGCAAGAAAAATCTATCACAAGATGGCTTCAACAAGGTTTACAGTGAGACTTGCAGCGTTGCTACCAAACCAAACCATTGGGTAAGAAAAACCAACTTTCCTTGTATGCAGAGGTGAGAGTGAGACTGCCATTGGGCATTATTACTTCTAACAAGGTTGGGGTAACTCATCCCACGAACTCCTCCCACCATGAGGTGTTTTCCTTGGGTCACTGTGATTGCCTGGCCTTGAGCAACCAATGCATGTATGTGTTACACCAAGTTTCCAGGAAACGGGGATGGCAGGAAATGCATTTCTGAGACAGTAAGGGATGGGAGGCCTTTTTGTAGGGGACGACAGAGGATGGTTATTAAAAAATAGGTGAACTTTTAAACTATGGAAAATATTAGATATTCATATGAGAAGGTATTCACCATATTCATTATATAACCATATTATGAAACATTAGAGCTGAATTGAGGATTCACACAAGTCAACATACAAATTAACAAAATGAAACAATAAACAATTGAAGTCATAGTTTTTTTGAAAAAGAACTTTATATTCAAAGCTTTTGAATAATGTAGCTTATTCGGTTCATATCATAATTCTTTTGGCTTTTTAGTTAGGTCTAAATGGCGCAACATAGTCTGCTATCTCAAGGCCTATGATAGATTCCAGTTAATTATCTCTGCCATTCTATTTATTTATCTTGCTCTATAGGGTTCAACACAATCCAACAATTATACCCCATACATTCTTATGCATTAAAGTAATTGAAGTTTCACTTTTAATGTAATTTTTATGTATCAAATGTAATTGGATTTGTTTTTTTAACAAAATTTAACTCATAAACAAGAAAGATAACAAATATATCCTAGAAGAGTTTGACAGTTTAATTGTGATGAATTTGATCTTGGCATTGGAGGTTGAAGCTTATCATGCCTTTTAAGGGTACTAAATAATAAAATTCTAATGACTAGAAATAATATGAAAAACAGATCATTTTAAAAAGCTGGATTAAAATATCCAAATATTTTTCTTCACATTGATTATTCTTTCTATAATTACATTTGGATTGTGGGGTCTATGACTTTGAAATTGCCTTCTCAATATTGTACACCAATTTCTAGAACAATAACTCTAAAATCTTTAGTAACTAAGGCACAGGTCATAAAATTTGCATCGGTTAGGGCATAAGGTGTGTCTATTTTTAGGGGTTCTTTTTATCTTTACACAATTTCAACTTTGTCTTAGCTGCAAAATAGTCCTCTCACTTTCATCTTTGTTTGCTATACACATGTCCAATCATAAGATTCTAGTATATGTTGTATCAAAATTTCTGCCGCCATTGTCAGAGCTTTCTCATGTCTATTAATTTGTTAAATAAAAATTCTAAGACTTCACTATCTTGATATATTTTCTATCTATTTTGAGTAAGAAGTGACATGTGCCATATGCCTAGGTCAACAAAAAATATTAAAGTTTGGGGCATCACCAATAATTGCATCTGTGTTGCCTATTTACATCCTTATTTAGGGTAATGCTACAATTAGGATTAGGGTTACTATTATTAGAGTTAGGGTCAAAATACTGATTAGGTTAGGGTTACAAATATAATTAGGATTAGGGTCAAAATAAAGATTAAGGGTTAAGGTTAGGGTTAGAATTAAGGTTAGGGTTTTCTTTTAACTTTGGGATATTTCACATTGGGTTTCATAAATGAACAATTAAAATCATAAACACAATACAATTTCCAACTGAGTGTACAATTTAAAATTGAATTAAATTTAATTTTAATTTTAAGGTTAAGGTTAGGGTTATAGTTACAATTTGGGTTTGAATTCCAAGTAGAGTTGAATTTACAATTAGGATTCAATTTAGGGATATAATTATGACTAGGATTAAAATAATTAAGGCTTACAAATATAATTTGGGTAAGGGTTAGAATTTTACTTAGGGTTAGGGTTACAGTTATAATTAGGATTAATGTTAGTGTTAGGGTCATATTTAGGGTTAGGGTTATAATCAAGGTTAGGGTTAGAGTTAGCTATAGAATTAGGGTTATAGAATTTGTTATGATTAGATTTAAAGTTACAATTATGGTTATGATTAAAATTAGTGCCATGATTAGAAGTAGTGTTAAGGTTAGATGTAGGGTTAGTAAGGGCTAGAATTTTACTTAGGGTTAAGGTTTCAATTAGGGTTTAGTTTAAGGTTAGGGTTAGGAGTATAATTATGCTTAAGGTTATAGTTTAAATAATTAGGGTTATAATTATAATTAGGATATTGGGTTTGGTTATAATTATGGTTGCAATTAGTGCAAATATATAACAAAAAAAATTAATACGGTTACAATAAGGGTTTCATAAATGAACAACTAAAATCATAAACACAATAAAATTTCCAACTGAGTGTACAATTTAAAATTGAATTAAATTTAATTTTAATTTTAAGGTTAGGGTTAGGGTTATAGTTACAATTTGGGTTTGAATTCCAAGTAGAGTTGGATTTACAATTAGGGTTCAATTTAGGGATATAATTACGATCAGGATTAAAATTATTAAGGCTTACAAATATAATTAGGGTAAGGGTTATAATTTTACTTAGGGTTAGGGTCACAATTATAATTAGGATTAACGTTAGTGTTAGGGTCATATTTAGGGTTAGGGTTATAATCAAGGTTAGGTTTAGAGTTAGCTATGGAATTAGGGTTATAGAATTTGTTATAATTAGATTTAGAGTTACAATTATGGTTATGATTAAAATTAGTGCCATGACTAGAAGTAGTTTTAATGTTAGATGTAGGGTTAGTAAGAGTTAGAATTTTACTTAGGGTTAGGGTTTCAACTAGGGTTTAGTTTAAGGTTAGGATTAGGAGTATAATTATTCTTAAGGTTATAGTTTAAAGAATTAGGGTTATAATTATAATTAGGATAATTGGTTTGGTTATAATTATGGTTTCAATTAGTGCAAATATATAACCAAAAAAAAATATTATAGTTACAATAAGGGTTATGGTTAAAATAAGGCTTAGAATTAGAATTAGGGTGGATATATAATCAAAGAGTTGGCCTTACAGTCAGAGTTATGGATAGAATTAGGGTTATGACATTCTTCTCCGTAAGCGTTGGAGGCCACAAGGGGGGCCCCCTCCCCATCAACATATCCACTTAACCAACTTAATCGCCCCCTCCCCATCAACATATCCACTTAACCAACTTAATCGACTTAGAAGCCGCATAGAAACCACATGTTACTAGGGGGATTCGAACTTGGATCTCCATCATAAGAACCATATGGCCATTGCCATTCAAGCACAACCTCGTTCATGTTAGGGTTAGAATAAGGTTTAGGTTAGGGTTATAATTAAGATAAAGGTTAGTGTTAGGGTCATATTTAGGGTTAGGTTTATAATCAGGGTTAGGTTTAGAGTTAGGTATATGATTAAAATTAGTGTTAGAATTAGAAGTAGTGTTAAGGTTAGATGTAGGGTTACAATAGAGTTACAATTAGGGTTAAATTTAGGGATACAATTATGGTCACGATTAAAACTAGGTTTACAAATATAGTTAGGGTAAGGGTTAGAATTTTACTTATAGTTAGGGTTATTTTAAAAAATAGGTTACAGTTTCAATTAGGGTTTAGTTTAAGGTTAGGGTTAGGAGTATACTTATAGTTCATGTTTGGGTTATAGTTAGGATTAGGGTTATAGTTAGAATTAGGATAATGGGTTTCATTATAATTATGGTTTCCTTAAAATAAGGGTTAGGGTTAAAATAAGGCTTTCAATTAGAGTTAGGATGGATATATAATCAAAGGGTTGGCTTGACAATCAAAATTATAGATAGAATTAGGGTAATGACATCCTTATTTAGGATTAATGTTACAATTAGGGTTAGGGTTACTATTATTAGAGTTAGGCTCAGAATAGGGATTAGGTTAGGGTTACAATTATAATTAGGATTAGGGTTAAAATAAGGATTAGGTAAGGGTTAAGGTTAGGGTTAGAATTAGGGTTAGGGTTAGTATTAGGGTTAGGTTTATTCTAAAATTGAATCTAACTTTTTAAAATAGGTGCCCTAATTCTAACTTAAATACTACCCCTAACCATAATTTTAACCCCTAACTCTAATCCTAAATATCATATAATTATAATTATAATTTTTATATAATATATCATAATAATATGTCTAATTTGTATTATAATATTATATTATATAATTATAATAATTCTTATAATTATATAATGTAGTTAGAATTAGACTTGCCCCTACTAGCATACCTATTATTTAATCATTAATCCTAACTTTAGGATATCTCTTGGCGTACTTTAGATATATTTTTTAAATATAGGTATACTAGTTCTTAACACACTCACACCATTTCACCTAGTGTTGCCACTTGGATATCTCTAGCATACTTTAGATATATTTTTTAAATATAGGTATAATAGAGTTCTAAACACACTCACGCCATTTCACCCTTGTTGCCACTGTAGGTTAAGTGTAAATATTTAGAAGGTGTATATTTTTTTGAGCAATGTCTTTTGAGGATATTGACTCCTTTACATACTATTACTCATAGTAATGATGGGGAAAATTAAAAACCTATAATGATATAAATTTGAAGTGTCCTTAGAAGTAACATATTAACCTATGTAATTATATTATATTTAATCAATAAAATCAATAATATATTAATTTACTACTAAAAACTACCATAGATATATGTTGATCCATCTCTAGACATCTTTTAGATAGATGTATTTAAGATATCTATGCTAGTTAAATTAACCTAAATTTATTTAATACAAAATATTAAAAGCCTTATAGGTGTAAAAACTAGCTAGCCAACTAATGTGATGATTATAACCTCAAATTCACCACCCACAGTGCTACATTTTCAATGTTACTCCATAGGAATGTGGCTCATAGATGTTAAATGTTTCCTATTCTTATAATTTTTTTGACCAATAACATTTTGTTCTACAAGTCAATCTCTTGGTATCATTTAAACAAGTGCCACATGGCCAATACATGCCTTGTAGTGTTGTTATTATAGTATTTGTTTAGTTGTAATTTTTTTTGTTGATTAGCTATTGGTTGTATATAGTATTTGTTTAGTTGTAATTTTTTGGTTGATTAGGTATTGGTTGTATAGACAAATTGCATTCCAATAATTGAAAAATTAATTTTTGAAGAGTGTTGAAATGTCTTGGGTAAATAAAATTGAAATCTCAAAAATAATCTAATTTGGTAAAAATATAATAGGACTAAAATATTTCCTTAACTATAAAACTAAACTTTACAAACCCTATTAAATAACACAAATATTTCCTTAAAATGTAATAATACTAATAATTTTATAATTTAAAATGCATTAAAATATTGTAAGTTTGAAGAATAAAATAAAAATGTGTAGAACCCTAACCCTAGTTGAGTGTGGAGAGATTTGAAATGTCTGCTTAGTATTTTTCGTGTAGATTTTTAACTTTTGACTGTATAAAATTGAAATCCTAGATTTTTAACTCTTGAGTAAATAAAATTCAAATCCCAAAAATAATCTAATTTCATAAATAAAATGTGTAGAACCCTAACCCTAGTTGATTTTGGAGAGATTTGAAATGTTTTCCTACGATATTGAAATGTAATAATATTGAATAAATAATATTGAATACTATTACAATTTAAAATGCAGTGAAGAATAATTACACAATATAATAACAATAACATATTCATATTTAGATCACTACAGTATTTTATATTAGTCAATTAATTTCTTTTTTAAGTAATAATAGTAAGTACTTTTAGAGAACATGATTTGAATTATTTTAATTAATTTAATATTGTGGTTTAGTAATATTTTTTTTCTAAAGATAAAAGAATTGTTTATCATTTTGTAACTATTATATTTCAAGAACTAAATTTATAGAGAAAAATTTATGTGAACTCATTTTGAAATGTCTTGGGTAAATAAAATTGAAATCTCAAAAATAATTTAATTTGGTAAAAATAAAATAGCACTAAAATATTTACTTAGCTATAAAACTAAACTTTACAAAGCCTATTAAATAACACAAATATTTCCTTAACTATAAAACTAAACTTTACAAAGCCTTCATATTTGTATTATGTGGAGAGCCCTGCCCTAGTTGAGTGTATAGAGATTTAAAATGTTTAATACTATGATTATTTAAAATGCATTAAAATATTGTATGTTTGAAGAATAAAATAAAAAATGTAATAACATGGCGAAATATTTTTCATGATACTATAGATTTTTAACTTTTTAGTAAATAAAATTGAAATACTAGATTTTTAACTCTTGAGTAAATAAAATTGAAATCGCAAAAATAATCTAATTTCATAGAATAAAATCTGTAGAACCCTATATTTTTAAAAGTATTTTTAATATTATAACTTTGTCCCTTTTACAAAAAGTAATTTTTACGTTTAGCTAATGAAGCAAAAAATTAAATTCATAATTAGCCATGACTTAAATAGTGTGAGACAAAATTTGTGTTCATAATTTGTTTACTTGCCACATCCTCCCCCCAAACCAAAATTCTCTCCGCATTTATAGCTTTTTGTTGCACTCTCCGACAATCCACAGAGAAGAGGTCATTATTATTTAGCCAATGATAAATCATTTTTCAATAATTTTTTGTTAAAAATTTATCATGTTGACATAGGAAAAGTAAAAATTTAAATCAAATTTGTGTGACAAGAAAAATAATCTTGTCTTTTGATTGGTTTACAATCAATAGATTAATAACTAGATAAGTGGGAACTCAATGCAATAGTACAGGCGAAGGTAGGTACTCATAATTGTATTTAAGATATATATGCTAGTTTATTTAGCCTAAAATTATTTAATAAAAATATTAAAACCCTTACAAGTGTAAAAACTAGCTAGCTAACTAATGTACATTGATTATAACATTGGATTCATCACCCACACTTTGTTTTCAAAGGTTGCCCTATAGGAATTTTATTTAAGATATCTATGCTAGTTTAATGATCCTAGATTTAATAAATACAAAAATTTCAAACCCTTAAAGGTGTAAAAACAAGCTAGCTAATTGATGCAATGATTTTCAAAGTTTGCACCATAGGAATCTGGCACTTAGAAGTTAAATGTTCCCAATGCTTATAATTTATTGGACCAATAACATTTTGTCCTACAAGTCAATCTCTTACCATCCTTTAGATAAATGTATTTAAGATATCTATGCTATTTTAACTAACTCAAATTTATTTAATACAAAATATTAAAACCTTTATAGGTGTAAAAACTAGCTAGCCAACTAATGTGATGATTATAACCTCGGATTCATCACCCACACTACATTTTCAAAGATTGCCCCATAAGAATGTGGCTTGTAGAAGTTAAATGTTCCCAATACTTATAATTTATTGAGCCAATATCATTTCGTTCTACAAGTCTCTTCTCAGCATCATCACCCACACTACATTTTCAAAGATTATCCAATAAGAATGTGGCTAGTAGAAGTTAAATATTCCCAATACTTATAACTTATTGGGCCAATAGCATTTAGTTCTAAAGTCTTTTCTCAGCATCAACTCTTCTATAAAACTGTATCAATCATATAATGTCATATGTTGTTTCTACTTTTTCCTATAAGGATGGTGACCTTTTGGATCTAGTAGATTAGAATTGTGAAAAAGCCTACTTATTAGGAGGAATAAAATTGTTTCCCGTAAAGAGTTGGTGCATCAGATTTAATGTTTATGTGTGGGACTAATTTTTATAATAAATAATTAGTGTGTTGAACTCTAAATAGGCAGAGTTGGTGTATTGGAATTAATGTTTACATGTGGGACCGGGTTAATAAAATTTTATCACAAGAATAGTTACTTGAAGAGTTATATAAACACTACTGTTCTATATGCCCTTCATGCTAACAATCTCCCCTCCAATCAATAGCTTCTTTCAATACAGTGAAAAGGGATCCAGAGAGTTGTAAAGGTCTCCAATGGCAGAGATATCAGATTTGGCTAACCCAAACAAATCGATGGGCTCAGTTAGTAGCAGGTGAAAAGATTCTTCATAACTCTTATTAGTTGATTCATGTCATTTCTTTGTACCTCTTTTTGTTCTGATTCTCTATGATTCTTTGCAAAATTAAGATATTATTATAATAGTCTATTCAAAACAATGCTTAGTTAATTCATTATTAATTGGTGATTTTTTCTTTTTACAGCCAAGATAACCAGGTTAACTATAATAAGGCAGGTATATGATTGTCCTCTTTTCTATATTTTTATGTCTGTTATATCATTTGATCTGGCCACCATATTTTTAATAGACTTTCTCTACTTTGTTTTCTAAATGTAGTAAAGGTGTGAGGTCTGTCATTCTCTAAATAGTTATGATTTTGTATTACATAAGAGTATTTTTTCTTAATCTTGTATATTAGGTTATTATTGAGTGACACAGCTAGCAAATTAAAAAATAATTGGATATAAGTGATATTTGTGCAGTTGAAAATGGAGTGGAGAATGTCAATAGGCCTCCTCATTATCAGATAAGGAAGATACCAGACGTGCCAAGATCTGTTAGGGATCATCTGAGAATGGCAAGAAAATAGAAGACAAAATGTGGTGACAATGTTGAAAATTAAGGTTTATATTTTGTAATGAAGTCACTTTGGTGACTTTCTATTAACAATTAAATATTTAATTAGTTTTATGTTAGTTATTGAGTCCAATTAGTTTTCTATAAAGATGTTCTGAAAGTTATATAAAAATGCAATACTTTATGAGCATTTGCATAATACTGTGTAATCATCAAAAATATTTTAATATTATTATTTTTCAGTGTCAATGGTACTCCTATGATTTAGATCTATAAGCTGCTTCTTTTCCGTTTTTTAACAGACAATAACCTTAGCCAATACCAATGCTGGTAATTTTTTTCCTCCCGTTTTTTAACGGTAATCTGTGTTGACTTCAAAACCAGAAGCAGCAACGGAGATAGCTCAAAAAGAAAAACATGGTAAAATAGGGAAACAACAAGAATAAAAGTATAAACATCTGCCTGGAATGTCTGGCGATAAAGGTTTATTTAAAAACACAATTTTGTTCACAAATTTTGGAAGGAGGAATTGCAAATACTCAGCAACCTTCTGTTTATAAAATGCGGAACTACTGAGAACTACTGACCTAATTTTGTATGCTGGACAAAGATTTGATACTGGAAATCTTTTCGTAGAAGAGATTAAATTTGATACACTCACCTATACTCCTTATTGGTTGGATGCTTAGCTTTTTCTTTGACAGAAATTTATCACTCCCATCTCAATATTAATCACAAATACTCCCACAAATAGGAAGATAGAGATTTGATTTGGTTATGAACATAAAGGGTTAGTATATACAGTAAGGAACAATATAGATCCTGGCACCAAATGTAAACTGCACAATTTTCCAGCTGGTCAGTCCTTAAATTACCTATGAAGCTCTTAACATGGTTATCTTCTTCCTTGACAGAGCACAGGTCAAGTTAATTCATATCTGGAAGTCAGTACATATCAGAAACATATCCATCGACCCCGTTGTTCTACTGAATTGGGTGAGTGCACAATGAATTCTTTGACAGTTAACATATCAAGCCTTGTTATCAATAATCAGCAAGCTTGAAGCCTTCTATTCCATCAACTCTTTATTTATGCAGGGCCGGTAATAGAGGAGAAGCTAATTTTATATAATGCGCTGAATAGATTTTCGTACATCAAAACCATTGTTAGCAACAATTGAACCTAAAAGAGAAGATATATACTATATATATTTGTAAATGAAATGAACGCGCGCAATTATATAAATAAATGTATACTTGATGCAACAAGGACTCCCACTTGCTGCTGCAATACACAAACTTATATGCAACCACAGTAAGATGCAACACAAATCTTTGATTTATTTTATTGAAATAGAAATCTCATACATCAACAAATTACATAAATCTGCAATAACAAAATTACATTCAAATTCATGGTCTTTAATGGCCTCTCTCACAAATCTACACACATAGTCTTCATGGCTTCTTCTGCCAACAATCACTCCTCACCTCTACGCTCTTCCCATGGGCTGAGATTTTCCCTCTCCAAAAATCTGCTCTGATAAATCTCCCTATGAAAATCTGCTTTAGATCTGCTGCAATATTTCTCTTAAATACCTCTCCATTTGCAATGCTTGGCATTCTTCATTACCTGCAAACCAAATTAGATTCCTTTGGGGCTTTTTTTTTCCCTTAGAAATGTGTTCAAAGAGGCATTTTATCTTAAAAAGGTGCTGCCCTTTTTTTTTTTTCATTAAAAATCTGCAATATAAACTCTATATAAACTCTGTATGCAGCCTCCCAAATGAGGTGTTTGATATTCTCCACATTCCCATGCCTTATAGAGTTTGTCTTTTTTTTTTTTATTGTTTAAAATCTGACCTATTCTCCTTTGTCTGGCACATATACACAAGTTTTAATTGGGATATTTAAATGATTTTAATGCCTCCACTACTTCCATTTTGAAACTATCAAAAATAAACAATTTTCACTATTTTCAGTTGCCGGTAACATGATTTTTTTCTTCTGTGAATTACAAATGCCTTTGCTCGAACTATTTTCAGTTCCGGGTAACATGATTTTTTTTCTTCTGTGAATTACAAATGCCTTTCCTCGCTTTGGTAAGGAAAAATATAATTGAAAGAATGAAAAATAAAAGACTAAAAATATTCTGTTTAATTCTCTTGTTTCCCAATCAAAGAAAATCAAACAAATGGAAGCTTTGGGCGTGCCGGTACGGAGAGGTGAAAAAACTTGAAGTTCTTCTTTTTGCCCAAAAATTTTCTGAAAGGTGTGTTATGACCCCCTCAAGTCCTCTGTAAAACAATTTTGCTTCATCCCTCATAAATTTTGAAATCTTAAACTCTTCGTAAATGGGCGACACACTTTCAACCTTAACAACACAATTTTCTTGCATTGATTTCTCCCAACCAGTGGAAGATATTACTTCGATTCTTTTTGCACATTCAACATGATACTTCGAAGAATACCCCTGCAAAAGGATTTAGCTCTTATAGATTTTTGAAATAAATTCAACAAAACTGACTGTAGAGTGTTGAAATTGTGAACAGACAAAAGTTTGATTTTTTTTTTTTAAGAAAAAGGTGCAAGCACCCATACTAGTATATTAAAATAGAATCAAAAAGTACAAGGGGGGCCTACTAAGGCAAAGAGGCACATTAGTCAATAACATAACCCAGCCGGCTTACACGGAAGCATCCCATCCATCAAACGTTTAAAAAGTGGCCGGCATGGAGTGAAGTTGAAAATACCAAAAGGATGGAAAAAAAGCCAAAAGTAATGTACCATAGGCATAGTCATAAGGAAATCCCCAAAAATGGCTCAACTAACGTTGGAAGGAGCCATACAAGCTTTTAATGTATAGACATTAAAAAGCTACCCAACAACATTTGCCAACTGTCCTGGCAGGAATAAATGGCAGCATCCTCTGATGATATGCTCGTTGGGAACAAAGGACAACAGATTGTCACCGATGTGACGGTCTTGGAGAGACGTATGCCTAAAAGCATAAATGTTGAGATTTGAAATCTCAACAACTGTCATCCTTGCCACTTGTCAACGTTCAATTCCATGACCACCACTGAATAACAACACCACCACCCATCCTCAGACCTAGATTGCTTCCTCCACGCAGCAAGAAGCCAGCACCACCACCAATTAAACCACCGCCACAAACACCTTTATGCAACTTTGAAGTTCTATGATTGCAAGAGATGTCAATGACCACCAAACCAAATCAAAACTAAGGACCAAACTTGAGAATATTTTTGGGTGATGTAGATTGTCAAAATTCCTTTAATAAATAAATGTACACTATATATATTTGTAATGTTGAAATTTTTATATCCATGTTATTTCCTATTTAGTTGGACTTATTATTCTAGCCTTTCATATATTTCCATAAATATAGCCTTTAACTTAATCTCATATACACATACTTTTATACATCTACCATACCCTCCTATTTATACTTGAGTTTATTTTAAGGTCATGAAGTCGACCCTGCGATAAAAAAACTTAACCCTTTCCTTTTTAGAATTCAAATTTCAAATTTGGTTAAGTGATACCATTTATTTTTCTGACTTGAGCCAACTAAGTACATGTTTGATCTAATTTGATGCTGTGTGCTAGTATTAAAAAACATTCAATGTATTCATTCTAATCCTCAAAGAATCATTCAAAATCCTCTCATTTGGGAGCATTACAAGACCACCTATCAATAATTTTGCTAGACCTTCCATCTTTATAAATAATTTTTAGGGTTGACCTAAGGTAACTTATCTCCTTTTGATGTAATGATAGCCCTTCTAAGGTAATTTTTAAATACGACTAACCCTTAGATACCAAGAAACAATAGAGCAAGTGTAGGCTTACAAGAAAATAATATAGTTTTACTTTATGCAAGGTTGAGTCTGGACAAGGAGAAGGAATCCTTGACCATAAAAAATGACTCAAACCTACAAACTTGACATTTGATAGAGCATAGAGCCAACACAAAATATAGACATTCTTTTAATAGAGAGATTACATTTCCATAACTATAATTGATGAAAGGGGTAAATCACAAAACACACAACAACAGAAATTGTACATAGAAAATAAAACTTTCTTTTATTGATTTGGACAACTTATTACATTACAAAAACTCAAATATAATCAAAGGAATCAACCCTCCACATGTTGCAACACATTGCAGCTTCCTGTCACAAGACTCTGGAATTATCTGCCTTCTGTAACCCCAAATCAGCTAGGGTTTCTATTTTCCCGCCTATTCTTGACTCTACGCTTCCCCCCTTAACTCTACTAGTGCCCAGTGTTCCCAAAAATGGTTATTAATAGTGTTTTTGGCGACCAACAACCTAATTTCAAAATTTGCATCTCTCTCCAAAAATAGGTCAACTTTCGGGAGCCATAACTTTGGATCTGGGTGTTCGATTGACGAACCATTTTGTGCGTCGAAAAACTCACAGAGTGCTTTACGCACTAAGAACCAACTTTGCTGGTTTCGGCCATTTTAGATCCGTACGAGGCTATTGAGTACCTCAAACCTGAGTTTGAATAATTTTCAGGCATTTTTTAGGAAACAGAAACTTTGATACCTTTTAGCTCACAAATGATCTTTATGTAATTCTTTCGCCAAAGGTCTTATTTTTCAATTATGAAGCTTCCTATAAATTTTCACTTCAATCTATGCCCAAATGCAAACTTTCTAAAAATAACAGGTTACTATTTTTAGCAGTTTGGAAAAATTAAAAGTTATACTTCATTATTCAAGTGATTATGGAACCAGAGCCACAAATTTTGAAAATAAATAGAAAGAACATCAGCAATTTTGAAACACATCTTTTTTTGGGTGATACAAGATTGTTCTTACACCACTGGATGCTCCTACATCAGACACCCAGGGTAATTTGAGATGTGACCCTGTCACGTCTCAGGTGTTTGTACGAGGAAAACTCAAATGGTCAACCTCTACCTTAGACAACCAAGAAGAATCTTCAACATACCTTCCTTTCCATTTTCCCAGATATTCTTCATATTGCTTATTCCGAGTACTTCTTTCCACATGGCTATCTAAGATCTCTTCTATCTCCTCTGTTGAAGTAGATGCCGGAATACTCCACTATTCTTCTATTGGTCCATCCTTTGTTCCACTTTCATGATATTCTGATAAATCAGCAATATTAAAAATAGGGGAAATGTTGATCCCACTCAGCAGCTCTACCTCATACATTTCTTGAATCATGTTTCTTCAAAATTTTGCATGGTCCAAATTTCTTCATTTTTAGCTTATTGTATGTTCCAATTGAGAACCTTTCTTTTCTCAAGTGAACCATGACTTCATCTCCTACCTGGAATTCCTTATATCTCTTCTTTTGATCTGCGTTAGCCTTATACTGAATAGTCATCTTATTAATGTGCTTTCTCACCTCTTCATGCAAATTCTTCAGCTGTTCTACAAAGTCTTTAGCTTTAGCACTTGTCTTTTCTCCTTTGTCCATCTTTCTTAACTCAAAAGCATTTGTTGGGCTATTGCCATATACAATCTGGAATGGTGATTTACCAATACTCCTATTGACAGAATTGTTGTAAGCAAATTTAGCCTGTGGTAAAATCAAATCCTATCCCTTGGGCTTATCTCCTACTAAGCATCATAGTAGGCTACCCAAACTCCTATTCACCACTTCGGTCTGTCTATCAGTCTGTGGATGGTGTGTAGAACTGAACTTCAAATATGTCTTCAACTTCTTCCATAATGTCCTCTAGAAATAACCAACAAATTTGGTATCTCGATATGAAACTATTCTCTTTAGTAGACTGTGTAATATCACCACCTCCTTAAAAAATAATTAAGTAATATGAATAGCATCATTAGTCTTCTTGCAAGGAATAAAATTTGTCATCTTTGAGAATCTGTCCACCACCACAAAAATAGAATCATATCCTCTCTATGTCCTTAGTAAACTAAGAACAAAATCCATACTAATATCATCCCATGGCTTCTCTGGTACAGGTAGTCACTGATATAGACCTATATTCTGACTTGCTCCTTTCGCCATCTGACATACTCTGCAACTCTACACAAATTTCCTCACATCCTGCTGCAACTGTGGCCAATAATATTTTTCACCAACAATAGTAATGGTCTTATCTCGACCAAAGTGTCCAGCCAATCCTCCACTATGCTTCTCCTTAATCAGGTTCTCTCTCATGGAAATCCTCAGAATGCACAACTGGATTCCTTTAAACATGCCATCTTAGATTATGAAATCTAACCATTTTGTCATGTCCAAAGTAATAGGTTCCAGACAAGCTTTCCAAGCCTCTGTAAAATCTGGATCTTCAGGATACAAACTTTTGAGCGCATCGAACCCAACAACTTGTATCTTCATTTCTATCAACAAATTTTGCCTTCTACTCAAGGCATTTGCAACTCTGTTGGACTTCCCACTCCTATGCTTCAAAACAAAAGTATAGCTCTACAAAAACTCAACCCATTTTAAGTGCCTTTGGTTCAACTTCCCTTGACTATTAAGATACTGCAAAGCCTCATGATCGGTATATAAAACAAACTCTTTTGGCAACAAATAATGTCTCAATTTCTTCAAAGCCTAAACTATTGCATAAAATTCCTGATCATAAACAGAATACTTTTCCTTGGCATCAGTAAGCTTCTCATTAAAATAAGCAACAGGCTTACTGTCTTGACTCAAAACAGCTCCTATAGCACTACCACTAGCATCACAATCTACCTAAAATACCTTATTGAAATCTGGAAGTACCAAAATAGGTTGCTCTGTAACTTTCTACTTTAATGTGTCAAATCTTTTGTCTGCTCCTTTAGTCCATCTAAACTCTTTTCTATCCCCCCTCATTGTCTCAGTCAAGGGTGCACAAATGCTACTAAAACTTCTGATAAACTTTCTATAAAAACTTGTCAAACTATGAAAAGATCGTACCTCTGTGGTACACCTTGGTGTAGGCCATTCAATGATAGCCCTTACTTTTTCTGGGTCCATCTTAAGACCTTCCTCTGAGACAACAAATCCCAGGTATACCAACTCCTTTACAAAACTACATTTCTTTAGATTAATTAGCAACTTCTCCTCCCTCAGCTTCTCTAAAACTCTTCTAATATGTATCAGATGCTCATCCCAAGTTTTACTAAAAATTAAAATATCATCTAAATAGACAATAACAAAACTTACCAAAATTCTTTCAGTACCTCATTCATGAGCCACATGAATGTGCTCGGTGCATTGGTTAGCCCAAATGGCATGACTAACCACTCATACAAACCCTCCTTTATCTTGAAGGTTGTCTTCCATTCGTCTCCTTCTCTGATTCAGATCTAGTGATACCCACTCTTTAGATCAATCTTCGTGAAGTACTTGGCTCCACTCAAACAATCCATTATGTCATCTATTTTGGGTAATAGAAATCTGTACTTGATCGTGATCTTGTTGATGGCTCAAGAATCTGTACACATTCTCCACTCTCTATCTTTCTTTGGTGTTAGTACTGTAGGTACCGCACATGGACTTAGGCTCTCTCTTATCAGCCCCTTCCTTAATAGCTCTTAAACTTGTCTGTTTATCTCTTCACTCTCTACAGGGGTTATTCTGTGGGCTGCCTTATTCAGTAAACTAGCTCCTGGTATCAAGTCCATTTGATGACTTATCTTCCTCACAGGTGGTAAATCTTCTGGTACATTATCAGAGACAATGTCCTGAAATTCTTCCAACATATCTAAAACATCTGCTGGTATATCTTCACATTTCTCTTGACTGATCTTAGGAATCAATGCAAAGCAATGACGCTCATGCTTCATACCTTCCAAAAATTTCCTACCATCTACCAAGTAAATTTTGGTAGTACTACATACCTTTTCTTCCATCTCCCTCAAGGGCTTCAACTTATGACGAACTCCATCCTTTGTTAGGGAATATGTGTTTGCATGGCCATTATGGATAGTGCTCCTATCATACTGCCACGGCCTCCCCAATAGCATATGACATGCATCCATCAGTATGATATCACACAAAACCTCATCATGGTAGTCCCCAATCTTGAACTTTACTAAACACTGCTCATTGACCAAAGCTCTATGGTCCTTCTGCAACCATGCAATCTGATATGGATGTGGATGCTTTCTTCTTGTCAACTTCAACTTATCAACCATCTCCTCTGAAACAAGATTGTCAGTTCTTCCACTATCAATAATAATATCGCAACACTTACCTTCACATTTGCACCTTGTGTGGAATAGACACTTCCTCTGATTAGGTTCTTTCTCCTCATTCAACAAAGTTCTTCTGACAACTAGGGTTTCTCTCTTTTCAACATCTTCAGAACGCTCAGACTGTGCATCTTCATCTACATGTGCAACTCGTGCATTACCTTCAGGTCTTCTATTTGTCCTTCCTTGATGTTGCAAACACTCGTATGCTCGATGCCCTTCTTCTCCACATTAGAAACAGGTTCCTCTGAAACCTCCTCTTCCAGGTCCTTGCCCAGGTTGGCCTCTTCCTCTTCCTCTTTGCTCTCCATTGTTCTAGTTACAAGGGCGGTAGGTATTATCTCCTCTTTGATTTTGACTAGTGTCGACTTCTTCACTTTTATTTGAATCTTCATTTCAGCCCCCATAGGGTCTTCCACTAGTCCTTCTATCTTGACCTCTTCCCCTTTGCTTGCTGTCAAATCTTTTATTCAACTTCTCTTCCACCTTCAAGGAAAACTGGTATGCATCTTCTATGGTGGTTATTCTGACCAAGCTCAACTCCTCTTGAATACTTGGTCTCAACCCATTAATGTAATGGGATACCTTCTCCTTATTAGCCACTACATAACTGGTTCTCATAGTAATCTTATAAAACTCTTCTATATACTCCTTAATAGACTTGTTGCCTTGCTTCAATCTTTGTAGCTTCTTCAATAACTCCATCTCATAGTCCACAGTAATGAACTACTTCTTTAGTTTTTCCACCATCCAATCCCATCTGGTGATCTTTCGTTTTCCTCTTCTGTTCCTCTCTAACTAGACCTCCTTCCACCAAATACTAATATGGCCCTTCAATTTTATTTTTGCAAACTTAACCCGATTTGGGTCTTCCACATCTTCATACTCAAAATATTCCTCCATGTCATTGATCCAATCAATAAGTCGTTCTGGATTCAAATCTCCAGAATATGTAGAAACTTTGATCCCGGGCCTCTTTCCAATCTTAGAAATGGCCCTTAATAGCCTAACTTCTGCAGGATCTTATGCAGCTTCTTATTCTTCCTCAGATAGCTCTTCTTCAGCTTCATCTTCACTTTCTTCTCTTGTTTTCAGATCAAACCCTCTTCGTAGCTGCTCTTGCAATGCATCAATTTTCCTTTATAGGGATCTAAAACCCTCTTCTATCAAAGCATTCCTCTCAATACAAATTTCTTTATGGAGGCATCTTGATCTTTGTAGAAAACCCACAACCTTAAGTCCTGGTGCAAACTGCCTCACGGTCGGTGATCTGTCTACACACTCAAGAACCCTTGCTCTGATACCACTTGATGAAGGGGGTAAATCATAAAACACACAACAACAGAAATTGTATACACAAAATAGAACTTTATTTTATTAATTTAGACAACTTATTACATTACAGAAGCTCAAATACAATAATAGGAATCAACCTTCCACACGCTGCAACACATTACAACTTCCTCTTGCAAGACTCTAGAATTATCTACTTTTTGTAACCCCAAATCAGCTAGGGTTTCTGTTTTCCCACCTATTCTTGACTCTACGCTTCCTCCCTTAACTCTACTACTGCCCAGGGTTCCCAAAAATGGTTATTAATTGCCTTTTTGGTGGCCAACAACCTAATTTTAAAATTTGCATCTCCCTCCAAAAATAGGTCAACTTCCAAGAGCCATAACTTTTGATCCGGGTGTCCGATTGATGAATCGTTTTATGCACTAGAAAGCTTGCGGAGTGCTCTACATGCTAGGAATTTGCTCTACTAGTTCTAGCCATTTTCAGGCATGTACAAATCCATTTAGTGCCTCAAACTTGAGTTTGAATAATTTTCAGGTGTTTTTTGGGAAATTAAAACTTTAATATCTTTCAGCTCGCAAATGATCTTAGCGTGATTCCTTCTCCAAAGGTCTTATTTTTTAGTTACGATGCTTCCTATAAATTTTCACTTCAATTCATGCCCAAATGCAAACTTTCTTAAAATAGTAGGTTGCTATTTTTAGCAATTTGGAAAAACTAAAAGTTCTACATCATTATTCAAGTGATTATGGAACCAGAACCACAAATTTTAAAAAGAAATAGAACGAACATCAACAATTTTGAAACACATCTTTTTTGGAGTGAAGCAAAATTGCCCTTACACCACTGAATGCTCTTGCATCAATAATGGAGCATATTCTAGAATATTGTTAAAGGTCATTCATTCTTTAGTTGTTGAACAAAGTATGCCATTCTATTACATTTACTTTTGTTATAATAGATATTGCAAATTATTAGATTACCAGTCCTTACTATCATTAATTAATCTAGGTTAATCATTCTTATGTGTATGCATGTTATTGGATTAGTGTCACGACCTACTTTAATCCCTTATGTGTATGCATGTTATTGGATTAGTGTCACGACCTACTTTAATCCCTCTAGTATAATTTGCGATCTATCTGAGTTTGATTAGATTTTTAATTTTAGAGTCATCAGGTTATATTATGCAAACAATAGTTACTTTTGCTAATCACCATTTACTCTAATATCTACTTGTATGCATTTCATTAATTGATCAAAAAAATTAGAAGAAAAAAATATAAAATGTCGATAATAATATATAAATGATTTTTTTTGGACAATTTAGAATTCTAAATAAATAAACTAAATTAACAAAAGGGTATACTTCTAGAAATTCAACTCCCCCACCTTTCAAGTCAAATTTTAAACAAACATTTAATATTGAAATGAGGATTTTCACATGAATTAATGGTAATTTGGAAATGTGAAAAAGAACCATTTATTAGGTAGACTTGACTCCAAATTTTCCACCATGTGCTTGGAAAATATTGTCCTAGATGAGGGTAGAATTTCTCAATAAATAGGAGGGTTTGATGAAGGGAGGGACACACACTTCGGCTCTGGTTTGGAGTGCTGGATCAATCTATAAGAGCACTCCTCTCCACAATTTTGTTCTCTTCTTTTGAAAATTTTGTTCATTGTCAAGTTGATTTGTAGGAATTCATCAGCTTTTACTTTTCAATTTAAGTTTTGGGCTCATGAAATGTCTTAGAATAGTTGTGCATAAGTTTTGTAAAATTTAATTACAGCTTGAAAACATTCAAGAGAGATATTGTGCATAAGTTTTGTAAAATTTAATTACAGTTTGAAATCATTCAAGAGAGAAATTGTGCACAAGTTTTTGGTGCTCCTTTAGGCATTGGGAACCTGTTTTAAACACTCACCAGAACTTAAATATTGTGATCTGTGAGTATTTTTTCTTTGTTTACAATGTGCGTGCACCAATGCAAGTTTAGAGACCTTCATATGAACTATATTGTGCAATCCATTTGTGTCTCTCTACCAATCTCCGCTCCCCTCTTTCCTTAATGAATATAGAAGCCTACATTCAAACCTCTCTTTCTCTCAAATCAACACAAATGGCAGCAATTTTGTAGATTTCAATGCTGAAAACCCACCTCTGAATTTCAACAATGGCGGGCCTGGGTACAAGAAGCACGTCAAACTTTGCATACGAAGAAGAAGAAGACGATATGTTCGTAGACTCCATCTTCGATTTGGTCAAGGGAGAAGAAAAGTGGGAAAATTCATTCAAAAGCAACGGAATTATGCATAGACTAAGAGATACGCATGTGGATAAAATGTTGCTAAGGTTACAGGACAATCCAAGGCTATCCCTCATATTTTTCAATTGATTGGGGTTACATGAGGGCTTTAATCATAGAATTACATCTTATTGCATTTTCTTGAAAGTTTCTTAAGCCTTTTCAGCTAATCCATTTTATGCATACCCTGTAATTATTGTCTTCTGTAGATGACATTTCTTTGAGGCATTTTGTCAAACAGTTGACGTGCCCTGTCTGTGCTTCCTCATTTTGTATATATGTCTACCAGAGTATTTTCAACTATAACAGTTGGAAAATATTCCCCTTCCGCTTGTCTTTGATGAGTACCCCTACCCTATTCAAAAGCACCCCTCTTGTGCAGGCAGGGAGGACGCTGCCAAGGATTATGGAATTCAGCTTTACACCTGCCAATTCCATTTGCTTGCAAGTTTATAAAGCCTTTTTCCGCAAATCCATTTTGTGCAAAACCTACAATCATTGTATTCCACAAGATGACATCGCTTTGAGGCATTTTGTCAAATAGTTCACATGCTTTATCTATGCTTCCATGTTTTTCATACAAGTCTACCAAGACACTTATAACTACCACATTTGAGAAGAATTCCCCTTTCATTATGCCTTGATAGATGTCCATCCCCTGTTTGAAATCGCCCATTTTGGCACAGGCAAGGAGGACGCAGGCAAAGGTTGGGAATTTAACTTTACACCTACCGACGACATTTGCTAGAGATTTTCTAAAGCCTTTTCAACAAATCCATTTCGTGCATATCCTGAAATCATTGCTTTCCATGAGTTGACGTCTCTTTGAGACATTTTGTCAAATAGATCATACAAATCATGTGCATTGTCTATGCTCCTACATCTTGCATACATGTCTACCAGAGCGTTTCCAACCATAAAAGCTGACGAAAATCCCCTTCTGCTCTATTTTGATGGATGTCTACACTCTCATCCAAAGCTTCGATTTGTGCACGGGCAGTGAGAATGCTGGCAAAGGTTGATGAGTTTGTCCTTTACAACCGCCAGTTAGAAATCTGACACGGTGCCCACTATTATAGTGTAAGCCTATTTTTAAGATTTGCTTCATTTAGCATCATTAATAATCTCCACAAGGTTATTGCCCCTATTTAAAATGATGGAAAAGGTTCACATCTCACAGTAATTTCTCTAGTGACAATCTGGGAGATAAGTTTTGTTGCAGTGTAGCAATCAACACATACTCGTAGGTTCTTAATAACTCTAATAGTTGTTCTTAGGGGCATGTTTAACAATCCTAATGCAAATTTTCACTATGGTGACAAAAAAATAGTTCTTTCTCTCACAATATTTTTAGGATCCAAATAAAAAGCAGTATCGTTGTAGATACTCATAAGCCTTTATTCATATGTTAGCTACATACACCAAGAAAACACACCCATATGACCACCACAAGTTTAACAAGTGTCTCCATGATAAAGTTTAGGAGGTCCTCAAGATAGTTAGCACATGCAAGAAGGTCAACCATGCACACAAGTCTTGGGAAGGTCGAATAAATAGATGCCATTACTTATCAAAATATAAATTTAAGGTTAAAACATGTATAGATTAATTTGTAATATTAAAGCTGATTTTTTTATTAACACTTTAGTAAGTCAATTTTGACTCAAATTGTTCTAAATCCTTTGCTAATAGAAATATACGTAGATTATTTTATATCATTGTTTATTGCGATGGAAGAATCTTATTTAATAAATTGTTAAGGTAACAAGTATAACTTTCACTTGAAGATGATATTATATTGAGGTTACAATATGCTAGATTAGTTCAATACATTCAATGTCATCCTTATTAGAGATTACAACTGAAATAACATATTTAGATAAAGAATTGAGCCTCTATTTGAAGTTGCATGTATTTCAATATTGTCATAAATGAATAGTATCTTAAAATAAGTCCTCTAATTATATTAAATAGAGTATTATTGGGTATTATATTACTTGGTATTCACTAGAGATGGTATTACAAGATGAATTCTTAAATTTAAGTTTATCCATAAAAATTATTCCTGTAGGATATCAAAATTCCTAAGTTAATTCACATGGGTTGATCTATGCTTGTTTTATTTAGAAGATTTTGGATTAGTATTTCTTCTTATGAGTTTTGTACTTGTCAAATAAATTTAATAGATGAATTAACAACACTGATAGATTATCATTATTCAATGGTATGATGTTTATTACCATTAAATTTCACAAATTATATTCTCTATTATAATGAATTTATTTTGAAAAATTATAGAATAAGCACAAAATATGGAAGTTATGATAACCACATATTAAATTCTTATGTAAAGATCTTAAATTAGAACACAATAGTTGGAGAATAGACTTAGACATGGTCATATATATTACCATGTCATCTACATGTCTACGCACCTATGAAATTTTTTTAAATTGAGCACAATAGTTACAAATTACACACATAATATAAAATGGTGAAATGTATACTTGGTGGTGCGTCAAATAGTAAAATAAAATATTAGTTGTTATAGATTCTTTGAACAACCATGAAATATGTGTATAGGCACATTATGGATTTTGATATTTGATAAATTGTACTCTATTGCACAATGTTAATGATAAAATCAATATTAGTGTTACTCATTTCAAATCTAATTATTTAATTAGATATTGGAATTTGATTATGTATTTTGACAACGTGAATGATAGAGTCACCTTATATGAATTTACATTTCCCTTGGATAATAATTGTAGAAGTATAATGTTTAATCTGAATATCTTAATAATATTGAACTAAGGATTACATGAGGGAAATGATTATTATATGGAGCCAATACATAAGCCTTTGTTTCCTTGGGAATAGATTTCAATGTCAAAGGTTGATTTAATTGGTATAATACTTAGTAAAAGATTATAGTGAGAATAAAAGATGGATTTTGAAATATTTCTTTAAACAATTGCTAATCTTAAATGTTTTAGGAAGTACAAGATGAAAACTTAGTGTTTAAAACAATTCCCTAATCTCGAAATGTGATCGAACAATCCCTCATTGTGACCTATGAAATAGAAGTCAACATTATTCATTTTTGTTATGATTTTATAATCTCAATTAATGAAGTTTAAATTAAACTCTTGCTGAAAAACTTATCTTGTTTAGATTATAAGCCTTAATCTAGTTCCATATATATATATATATATATATATATATATATATATATATATATATATATATATATATATATATATATATATATATATATATATATATATATATATATAAGTTTGAAATGATTGTGCAAGAAAAGAATCTAGCACCTTACTTTTGGAAAAAATATTAATTTGAAATGCGTTAATTCTTTATTTGTCTCAAACTATACATTATTGTTTTAGTTCATTACTTTTGAACAAAGTTTACTTGTACGACAATTTAATTCATTATTTTATCTTAGACTGAATGATTAAATATCTTTTCTATTTTATGATTACGAATAATGTGAAGTGAATTAGTAGCTTTTCTAGTCTTATGTTACAAATTGTTTGAATATCTTTACTTGACTATTCCTTATGTATATATGAATGGATCAAATACCTAGTCTTATTCCTTACATGCATTATGCTTGATCAAGCAAATAAGTTTATTTTTCTTCTCATTTCCTTATAAGTTATCATATAAGTTTTCTTTTCATCTAGATAGGTAAACTTTATAAATCAATGTCCAAAGAATCAAACAAATTACAGTGTTTAATTTTTATGGTACCTATGTGTCATGTTTTTATGGGCAATGGCATCACGTTGAACCAAGTACCTCATGCCTAACATAGCTACAACAATGGCGTTTGGGCACCGTCCCTCTAAATCGTCAGGGAGTAATAAGGGACATGTCAAAGTTAAATCCGCAGGAAGGGAAAATCTCCTCAGATATCTCATTAACAAGATTAACTAAAAAGAAAGGATGAGTCTATTGAAATAATTGTATGATGATTACCATGTGAGTTTTTAAGTACTAAGGCTAAAATGCTTATTTAGAAAACCTTTCAAACTATCAACAGAAAATGAGACTTGTCAACAACACAAGTCTAATTCAGAGATGGCTTGAAAATTGTTAAATAAGGCAACCAGTCCAAACAAGAAACCCTAACTACCGTATGCTCTTACCTCACCTTTGCGGATCTTGGTGATCAGAAAGCACTAGGGAACCTCGAACGAACTTAGTCACCAAATACCCAAATTGTTTTATGCTAGTGAACTAGATTCCTTAAGTCGACACCTGGTAAGGATTCCTCAACACTAGGGCTACATAAAATCCACCCCTTTTAGGTGGTCATGATAGTGGATTTAATTTCATCCCTATTTTCATTTGAGTGGGTGGAAGCTGACAAAGAACTGTCTTGGGTAGCGAATCACCCTAGAAAGGGCTGCATCCCTACCCTAGAAAGGGCTGCATCCCCCTCACAATTGCATCAAACATAGTGCAAGATAGAACTACATATTCGCATAATTACATCAAACATAGTGCAAGATAGAACTACATATTCGCATACCCCAGTATCAGTCGCATTCGAAGGAGGGGGGCCTTGATCCCATGGATACAGGGTATCTAGGTAGTTTGGATGGCAAAGGATGCCCCCAGTACTCAAGTCCCCCAAATATAGGGTGTTCTTTTATAGTTTCTATCTAGTGATTTCTAAGTCATGTTAACATGAGGTTGTCTAGTTAGTTTTGTGCAGCTGATAAGGATACAAGTCACTAGGGAGAAAGCAAGTTATCAGAAGTGAATGCAAGGTGTAATGAAGAATTTAAGGTATGTGTGATCCATTGTTCTTGTATATGCCTAAAAATGACACGACTCTGCCCAAATAAATATTCTTAATATTTATTTAAGTTAAATTCCTCTATCAATAAATAAATAAACTAATTTATTTATTTTGTTCATATTCTTCCAACAATTAAATAAAATCATTTATTTAATTAAAATTCTTAAAATTCTTCTAAAATCCTCCAACAAATTAAATAATACCAATTATTTAATTAATTCTCCCAAATTCATTCTAAATTAAATAATATCAATTATTTAATTATTTCTTCCAATAATATCTTCTCTAAATATAAATAAATCAAATATTTATTTAAGTTGTCTATTTCTTCTAAATTGAGTTATCTCTAAATATAATTCAATCCTTGTGCACATGCAATTGAATATTCTAAATATTTAATTGAGCTAAAATATCTTCTCATCCTCATGCAATGTCCATTCTCTAGTTCTATTCTCTTAACTGATTAATCTATTCTTTTAATTGATTAATCTTTTCAGTTCACTCATTCTTCTATTTCTTTAATTCCTCTAATGCAAAATAGAGCAAGACACATGTCTTCTTCCTATTCACGCACGTTCCCTCAACAGTTTTATACCGTTGATCTTCTCATTCTTTCTATACCATTGATCTTCTCTCTCTCAAGTCTATAAATTGAACCCTATTCTTCCATTTCATTCATCCAAGCTTTAAGTAAACTTACTCTGCAGGAATTACAACATGCCTTTGGCACCAGTTCCTTCATTGCTTGCGATCAAACTTGTTACCATACTACTATCATTGTTGTGAATCTCATCTTCATGGTGAAACAATCATAGCCGTTCCCATTTGAACATCTTGGAATCATAGCAAGGAAGTGCACCTTCTAAGGGCCATATTCATAAACAAGATCATTTGTGATAGACGATCAATGGAAGCTAAGAATTAAAGGAGGTTTGCTTTGTATTTTTCATTGTTTGATTGATATCTTTTGTTCATTATTTCATTGAGTTTTGGGTATCATTGATATTTATATATTGATTATTTATTTAGATCCAATTTTTCCTTAACATTTTTAGCACCCACCGTGGGGCCTAGCCCTAATTTTTTGTGTTTTAGAAAGCTGTACACAGGAGGAATCTACGCATTTGACACATCCTAACACACATCTGCTATCTATTCTAGTGCATACATTCTTTCAGCACATACAAAATCTGTTCCGGTGCATCTATCCTCTGATATAGTGCATCTGTTAGTATGGCGCATATGTATTGTTTTCCTACACTTTTGATCTCTGTCTTAGCGCATATGTACTGCGGCACTTTTGAGCTTTGTTTCTGTGCATTCAAGCTCTAAAGCTACGCATTTGATCTAGACAATGATTTTTAGGGTTTCCTTGATGTTTTTTGCTAATGCTAACATCTTTTTGCAGGAACACTCTTGATTTGTTTGCAAGCTAGGTACTAGTTTAGAATCATATAGTTGCACTTGTTAACTCACACTTCAATTTCTAATGGGAAAAATAAATGGATGCTCATGCAAATCTCACATAGTCTTAACTAGGAAGGTGGTAATTGAATCATTTCTATCTTGCATATCATTGAATCATTGCTATATTGCTATCTTTCGTAGTTAGACACATTGCTATCTGGGTAAAACTAAACCATTGCTATCTTGTTATCACTTCAAACTTAACAAATCACTGCTATTTGGGTAAAAATTGAACACATTATTGCTATCTAGGTAAAATTGAACCATTGCTATCTTGTTACCACTTCAAAGTTAACAAATTTCTGTGCTTGCCCAAGTAGATAGCTCATTTAGTTTTTTTCTTTTTAACTAGGAAAAAAAAAAACCACTGTCTTCCATGTTTTGGGAATGATACTAGGCCTATGCTCTCCCCTATCTTGGGTGACCAAAATGTCAAAAATATCATTCTCGCATGTGTTTTTCCTTTAGAGGGCCCTACTCTTGGATACCATTCATCCAAGTAGGAACGACCCTAAGTGGTAATAGGCTAAATGCCAAGCCCTACCAATCCACTATAAATAAATTGTGTTTGGAGTGAAAGCTTCAAACAATGAGTGCAGTTGTGTTATACCGATAGCCAACCTCCCCCAAAACCCTCCAAGGCGCAACTCTTGCAGGCCGGGAGACTCCATAATAGAGAGTAGTGTTGTCGCATGTATAACCACTCGAATGGTTGCCTTCATTAAAAACCATTGTTCTAGTGGCCAAAAACCCCTATAATCCACTTGAAGCCTAGGATTGTACTTTCTTTTTAGTCCAAAAAGAGTAAAAAAAATCACAAAAAAAATAAAAAACCATGAAAACATTCTTTGTGTTTGTTGTGTCTTCTTGCCATAAATAAAGAAAATTAGATAAAAAAATCATCTTGCAACCAAGAAACAAAAAAAAAGTACCAAAAAAGTGTCAAACTTTGCAAAAAAACATTGAAAGAACCAGAGCTATGTATTTGTCACCTAAAGTTGCGCATCTGTACCGACTTTTTATGTAGTTGCACCAACCTGCTGCGCTTATATCACCTATTACTGCGCATTTACTATTTACCAATCCTATGCATTCATAACAACTTGCTACGCTTATACCCTCTACTTCTGCACTTCTATTTCTGTGCATGCATAATAGTGAGTACTTCCACATCTTTTGCGAGAAAATTTTCCACCTTTCTAGGTATCCATCTCAGTCTTGTGTCAGTTTCTGTGGAGATGACAACCAAATTAGAAGAGCTTGCTCAAGAACTCAAATACCTAAAATTGCAATTAACCTTAGACACCTCACCCCAAGGTCGTATAGCAATTGCTTAAGAACTCCAAGTCATACAACAGTACTTTGCAATCTTACAAACTAAACAGGCCAGTACTAGCTACGCCTCACCCCAAAATCATTCATTCTCAAGCCACACCTTAGTTTGGAAATCATATACCACTCTATCTACTAGTGTTCCCTCACCATCTTCTATAACACATGGCCCAAAGCATACTAATCCTACCATGGAGAACTCCAAGTCCACCTATCCATTACCTCACTCCTCTACCTATACACCTACCAATGATGTGATCCAAGGGCTACTAGTAGATAGTCAACCATATCCCCAAATTTTGGTCCTTGACCTTATCAAAGATTCTTCCAATGCTATGTCAAGTTCTACAACCCCATCATGTAGTCCGCAACCCCTTGAGCTTATCAAAAAATTTCCTACCATGAACCAAAGTCAAGGTCCGTCATACCTTCATGTTGTTGACCAAAGTCCTGTCTAAGAGGCCTCTACCTCCACTTCAATTCAAGAACACCAAGCGTTATGTCAAGAGCACACTTTAGAGCATGTGGAAACATCAACCCCTTGTCTAAATCAAGATCAAAGCACTCCCATCTGACCCTTACGTAACCTTTATCTTTTTGATGATCCTATACCTATACATGAGCAAGAAGTCTAATTTCAAACAATGCATAACCTATATCTCTTTTATGATACTACCTTTGATGAAGAAGCTATCCATGAGCAACTTGATCTAATACATGAGCAAGGGATCCAATTTTGGCCCCTCCATAACCTATATCTTTTCTATGATCAAGATATTATCGTTGATGAAGAACCTATACAAGAGATCATTAATCCCATCACACTAAATCCTATCTATGATCAAGATCCCATCTATGATCAAGAGCCTATCTATGATCAAGATCCCATCTACGATCAAGAGCCTATCTATGATCAACCAGACCATGATGATCCTCTTAGTCCACTTTATGCATTCCATGGTCCTGAGTTTATCCATGATCCAACAACTTCCACTTCCCTTGATGAGACACTTGCCTCACAAGAAATCATAGAAGATCAAACCAAAAAAACTCCTCCGCCATCAATTATCGGCCATGCTGCCAATCCTCCGCCATATATCCTTGGTCTGAAAGCCTTCGTTCATAAGTGTTCCTCCTTAGAACACCAGCAACCATTATCCTCTATCTCACCTTCTCCATCCAATAAGGAACTCATGTCTAGTGTTCCACCTATACACAATCCTATTGTCCACCGCATACTCCAACATATGAACTATCAAGGTAAAGGCTTAGGCCTTTGTGAACAAGGTATTTTGGAGCCCGCCCATGTCAATGTTCATCCTCATTCATACAGCCTTGGATATGTACCCTAAGGTGAACAAACTCAAGATGTTGGTATTTCCTCCATGCCTTATAAATCCCCCACTTTCCATCAAAAATCCTTTCATATCCCCAAAACGTATGTCGCCATTCCACCTCCATCATCCTATAATTGTCAAAAGCATGTGACCATACACCTTCCACCATCCAATCTACCTCCGCTACTTCCAACTCCTAATATCCCTCTGCACATTTTACCACCACTTCTTCCAACACCTTATTCATCCATCTATGAATCTTCTAACAATCCCAATCATGACCAACACGTGCACATGTTGTCTAAACAAAGAACTTCCTCAAACTCCACTTCCACCATCTCAAGAGAATTCAACCATAAAAATATGAATGCCTCTACCTATCAAGTCAAAAATCCTAAGAGTCCTCATGACCTAGGATACAAAAGCCAAGAATCAAATAAACATCCTTCTCAAGAGCTGCATACACCCACACACCTATATGCCAAACTAAAAAAGGTGTGGGTCCTCATCCAACAAATGGTTACCTCTGAAGCTACACAAAAGCTGCATACACCCCAGCCCATACCTTCACAGGTACTATCTAAAAGAAAAATGGTTTGGGTACCTAAGAAAAAAGCCATCAAGTCAAATGATGCATCCACCTCTCAAGAATCCCAACCATCCACTTTCTCCCATTCTATCCAAAAGTCTCAAATTCTTCCATCCCACATGGCAAGCAAAAATCAGAAAAATACTCAGTCTATGTGGATCCCTACATGCCTAAATATTTCATCCACAAGCAAAAGTCTCCATTACTTCCTACACTACTTTCCCATCACCAGCTTCAATGTTTATCATAGTATGTGCAACCCTTGGTCATGATTCCCTTCCATCCCACAACATTTTCATATACCTCAATCTCCCCTTCCTTCCACTATTATCCTACATATCTTCTCCATCCTACTCCCGTGGTCCATGCTTTTGCATAAGGCTTCCCTCCATATTATGCATCATCATCCACTATTGTACCCTTCCATAAACTGTAATCGACCATTCTCCATCTCACTTTCATGCAATCCACTACCAACGTCTATGAGAACACTTGACCTTGTCCATATGACAACATCCATCTAGTGGGACTATCACCTCTCAGGGAACTAGATACTTGAGTCTCTCCCTTCTGTATCCACCTTCTCCCATCCAACTATTTCAAAAAAAAAATCCCTTCATCTAATGGTGAAATCTGGCAACCAGGCACCTTGGATAAGTACCATGATGAAAACTTGGCAAACAGGTATCATTTGTAAGTTGATCTTCTACATCACCTACACTTGGGGGCACCATGTCTCATTGGCATATCACTTTCTCCTATCAGTTTCCTTCTATACCATTTCCTGTCCTATCCTTTTAGCCGTTACCTACCTATATTGTCTAGTCTGTTTATCTTAAATCTTCCATTACTCTATTTTCTTCGGTCTTGATAAAGATTGGAGGCACAATGTTGACAAATGTTTTTGATGTCTCTTGGCATACCTTGTCCCTCCAAGACACGCTAATCCTTCATTATCATCTTATCCTCCTATCGTCATAAGCATTGTCCTGAAAAATCCTAAGTATTCTACCTACAATGGGGCACGTTATTCCTATACAACATAGTCCTTGGAGATCACATCCTTAAATTTCTTCTACCGAACCATCCGTATCTACTGTCACCCATCCATCTGCCTATCCATTGTGTTTGCTTGTCATCATTATCATCTGATCCACATCTGACCCATATCTGTTCCATATCTGTTCCATATCTGATCCATATTTGTTCCATATCATGTCTTATCTAATCCATATCTATTCCATATCTGATCCATATCTATTCCATATCGTATCTCATCCGATACATATCTTAGGTCCATCAAGGTCAATCATGAACTATGTTGCCTCTGCGTCGTCATGTAGGCAAGGCCATTATCAATGCACCCCCGAGGCTTCCCCATCCATCCCATATCTTTCCGTCTTTCCTCTAGTCCATCCATGGTCTAAGCCCCAAACTACATTGCCTCTGCATCATCACGTAGGCAAGGCCATTTAGCAATGAGCCCCCGAGGCACTAGGTCAGTCCCTTAGGGTCTGTCTCACCAATAAGGATTGTGGAATCTTTCACCAACCAAGCAAGCGCAAAGCAAAGCCCACTTCCAATGCAAAATTTTTGGCGCAACACCTCAACCTATCCAAAGTAAAGAAAGAAAGTACCTAAAGCACTCTAAATGATTTTACCTAAATTATGGCAAGAAACAAACACATCTAAATGCAAGAATGTTTTGTGCTGGTTAGGTTACAAGCGTCTTGATTTTTGTTATCATGTCTTTCTATGCTACTCAAGGATGCCAAAAGCTAGAGATGCTCTGATGGGGACATGATTATTTTCTTTGTTTGTTGTTTGTGGATTAAACTTTAGTAATGTGAAGCCTTGTCTAACGACATGATCAGTAAAAGATCATCAAGGACATCAAAGTTCTAACATGAAAGGGGGCAATCCTTTTCTGTTGATACACAAGCAATACTTAGGTCATCTCGGTTCAATTCTACCTAGATGCTTGTATTAACTTACAACACTCGGATAAACTACAGATAAAGTACCAAAAAATCACCCAATGATGAAATAAGCACTTCAAAATACTTGAAATATTAATATGAAAAACCCATTCACATCCACAAAGCATCCATACCATATCCCATGCAATAAAAATTCCAAAGAATCCATATCCCATACAATAAAAGATCCAAACCACAAAGTATCAAATAAAAGTTTGTGATTCCTTCTATAGAGTCATTCTTCTGTCAATCAACTTTGTATCTATCATTGTATCTCTCGTCAACAGTTCTAGCTATCAATCTGAGCAATGATCCAAATGGAAGTCCATTCTTAAGCCATGCTAATCAAGTCAAGTTAATCTTGTCAAATGATCCAATCACAATCAGTAGTCTTGATACTTATCTGGTCGTAAACCAACTTGATCAATTATAATCAATCAATTGTCTTATACATGATGCATCATTGTTGAAATTAGACCAACACACGCATCTTACATGACATGCTTCATTTCTTGAAACCAGACACTATCCTTCATGTTTCTCTAGGGATCTATCATTCCCCACCATGACAACACGCCTATCGTGTTGGTCTAGGGATATATTGTTCCCTGCCATGACAACACTGTTGTATATCATTATCAGTATATTGTTGGTTTACCGCTTGACAGGGGCAATACCTTGTTTGTTCTTGTATCAGTTGTGCATACTTGCTTGCTTTCTTGTGTGTGTTATCATTTTATCTTGCCTCACATATCAATTAGCTCTTTCTCCAACCATTTCTTGTAAACTTCTTCATCGTGAGATTATCTGTCTCACACCTTCTACCTTCTTCCCGTCCAATCTCCCGAGGGGGTATGTTATCATCGTAACATATACCAGGGGCAAACTGGGGCATGTATCATTATCAGACTATTTATTCTTTGAAGCAACATCGTAAGCTACATTGCATCAAAGAGGGGCAAAATGTATATGCCTAAAAATGACACAACTCTACCCAAATAAATATTCTTAATATTTATTTAAGTTAAATTCCTCTATCAATAAATAAATAAACTAATTTATTTATTTTGTTCATATTCTTCCAACAATTAAATAAAATCATTTATTTAATTAAAATTCTTAAAATTCTTCTAAAATCCTCCAACAAATTAAATAATACCAACTATTTAATTAGTTCTCCCAAATTCATTCTAAATTAAATAATATCAATTATTTAATTATTTCTTCCAATAATATCTTCTCTAAATATAAATAAATCAAATATTTATTTAAGTTGTCTATTTCTTCTAAATTGAGTTATCTCTAAATATAATTCAATCCTTGTGCACATGCAATTGAATATTCTAAATATTTAATTGAGCTAAAATATCTTCTCATCCTCATGCAATGTCCATTCTCTAGTTCTATTCTCTTAACTGATTAATCTATTCTTTTAACTGATTAATCTCTTTAGTTAACTCATTCTTCTATTTCTGTAATTCCTCACATGCAAAATAGAGCGAGACACATGTCTTCTTCTTATTCGCGCACGTTCCCTCTGAAAGGAAGCTAGGTGTGCGGAAAACGCTTCCTACACTAATCTAATGAGGAGAGGGCTATGCAAATTCAACTTTATCCTAAGTATTACAGCAATGTTAAACCATTAACATGAGATATTACAACAAAATACAAGAACCAGAAAGAAGACAAAAGAGAGAGAGAGAGACAAGATATATGTGGGGAAAACCCTTACGGGTGAAAAACCCCACTCCAAAACATAGCTCAAATGTATTACAGTAAACAATAACATATTACAATACAGTTTCAGAGCCAATGCTCTTTCAGGAGTCTTCAAATGTCGAATCCGGAGATATTCTGGCAGCATAACAGTACTTGTACCAAAGTTATCTATCTCCCATCTAAGCACCTATTTTTATAGAGTTTACAAGGCAAAAATAGAACCTTCTAGAGATGGGCGTCCATCTCAGACTCATGCCCCAAAACCCATGCCTAAGGACACTTGTCCAACATCCCATCCCGAAGTGGGCGCCTGGTCCTAAGATAGGTTACGACAGATGCTCTTACGCACCTTACAACTATCACAGAATTTGTCATACAATGACTAAAAATATCATATTCCTCTTTCATGTCATAACCTCCCTTGACCACCCAAAGATGCCTTTCTCTCGTGCAGAGATACTCACCGACACTTGTCATTAATTAAAAATTATTTGAGGTTTCGGGGGCGTTACCCCCGAGCCCCCACGAGGGCGCTGCCCCTCGACCCTGCCCTGGAGCACGCCAGGGGCGCTGCCCCCAAACGCCTGTTAATTATTCAAGGGGGAAACCGCGACTGCCAAAGTCACCAAAATATATCCTCCTGCATATACACAAGGTGCTGACTATGCCAACTCAACATGGGATAAATAAATACAACATTAGGAATTTGCAAAGGTTGAGACACCTTAATTCCCAACATTCTCCCACTTGTCGAACACCTTGCAAGGGCTAAAAGCAATGACAAGATTTAACTACTAGGGGCCAAGAGGCCCATAGACTCCGGACACCATCTAAACTTCTCTATGCCCACTGGTTTCGTCAATGCATCTGCAACATTCTTCAAAGTATCTACCTTCTCCAAATTTACCTTTCCATCCTCAACCATGTCTCGCATGAAGTGAAATTGAACATCAATGTGCTTTGTTCTAGCATGGAAAGTTGGATTCTTTGCAAGGTAAATTGCACTCTGACTATCACAACTAATCGTGATCTGACCTGCATCAACACCTATATCGGAACATAATCTCTTAAGCTAAATGGCTTCCTTACAAGCATGAGTTGCTGCCATATACTCAGCTTTTGTCATGGATAAAGCAACAACAGGTTGTCGCTTACTCATCCAACTAATAGCACCACCAAACAATGTAAAAACATAAGCACTGGTGGATCTCCTACTATCAATGTCACCTACCCAATCTGAATCCACAAATCCACGAATATCAACAGAATGCGGAGGTCCTGAAACATTACCATGATAACAAATGGAATACTTGGAAGTACCCCTCAAATATCTGAACACCCGCTTAACTGCATCCCAATGAACCCGTCCAGGATTAGCCATAAATTGACTAAGGACTTCCACTACTTGGGTAATGTCTGGTCTTGTGCAGACCATAGCATACATCAAACTGCCAATAGTACTAGCATAATGTACTCTGCTCATGTCCTCCACCTCACTAGGAGATTTTGGACAATCCTCAATAGACAACTTTGTCCCCAAGGAAATGGGAACACACAATGGTCTACAATCTTCCATGCTGAATGACCAACACAGTCTTAACATACTTACTCTGACTTAACCAAATTTTTCTATTGGTTCTATCTCTTCTGATTTACATTCCTAGAATGTACCTGGCTACCCCTAAATCTTTTATTTCAAACTGAGCTGACAACTAAGATTTAAAATTAGAAATCATATTCTTACCCTTCCTAATGAGCAACATATCATCAACATACAGTGCAACAATGAGAATACGATCACCATCAAACTTATAATAAACACAATGATCCGATTTTGATCTCACAAATCCAATTGACAACACAAAGGCATCAAACTTCAAGTACCATCTCCTAGGGGATTGCTTCAAACCATACAAAGACTTATTAAGTTTGCAAACCAAATTTTCTTTACCTTTTATCATGTAATGCTCTGGCTGTGACATGTAGATTTCCTCCTCCAAGTCACCGTGAAGGAAAGTTGTCTTCACATCCATCTGTTCTACCTCCAAGTCATAAGCTGCTGCGAGAGACAACATGAATCGAATGGATGTCAGCTTTGCAACGGGAGAGAAGATCTCACCATAATCTATACCCTCCACTTGTGAATACCCCTTCACAACCAAGCTGGCCTTATACTTTGAATACCCCATCTTGGAGGGGCTGCTCCCAAACCCCCGTTAATTATTCAAGGGGGAAACCGCTGCCAAAGTCACCAAAATTTATCCTCCTGCATATACACAAGGTGCTGACTATGCCAACTCAACATGGGATAAATAAATACAACATTAGGAATTTGCAAAGGTTGAGACACCTTAATTCCCAACACCCTCAACCGTTTTATGCCATTGATCTTCTCATTCTTTCTATATCGTTGATCTTCTCTCTCTCTCAAGTATAAATTGAACCCTCTTCTTCGATTTCATTCATCCAAGCTTTAAGTAAACTTACTCTACAGGAATTACAGCATGCCTTTGGCACCAATTCCTTCATTGCTTGCGATCAAACAACATGAAGGTATGATAAACCTTGACTTTGGTTCATGGTAGGAGGTTTTTCGATAAGCTCAAGGGGTTGCGGACTACATGATGGGGTTGTAGGATTTGACATAGCATTGGAAGAATCTTTGATAAGATCAAGGATCAAAATTTGGCGATATGGTTGACTCTTTGCTAGTAGCCCTTGGATCACATCATTGGTAGGTGTATAGGTAGAGGAGTGAGGTAATGGATAGGTGGACATATAGTTCTCCATGGTAGGATTAGTATGCTTTGGGCCATGTGTTATAGGAGATGGTGAGGGAAGACTAGTAGATAGAGTGGTATATGATTTCCAACCTGAGGTGGGGCTTGCCTTGTCACGAGTATCATTAAGATGGGTAGAGAATGAATGATTTTGGGGTGAGGCGTAGCTAGTACTAGCCTGTTCAACTTGTAAGTTTGCAAGGTACTGTTGTATGACTTGGAGTTCTTGAGCAATTGCTATACAACCTTGGGGTGAGGTGTCTAAGGTTAATTGCAATTTTAGGTATTTGTGTTTTTGAGCAAGATCTTCTAATTTGGTTCTCATCTCCATAGAAACTGACACAAGACCGAGATGGGTACTCAGAAAGGTGGAAAATTTTCTTCCAAAAGATGTGGAAGTACTCACTATTATGCATGTATAAAAACAGAAGTGCAGAAGTAGAGGGTATAAGCGGAGCAAGTTGTTATGAATGCGCAAAACTGGTAAAAAGCAAATGCGCAGCAATAGGTGATATATGCACATTTATCTTATGAAGCTGCACTTTTGATTTGACCTACTGCTCATTTGCTGAATTAGATCAAAAGAGACCATTTCATAACCAAAGAGACCAAAAACATAAAAAAAAATTGCCAAAAATTTGCAAAAATACTGAAAAAGCCAAAGCTGCACATTTGCTGTCTGAAACTGCGCATTTATACCAACTTGTTGTGCATCTGTACTGACTTATTGCACTTTTAACACCTGTTGCTATGCATCTGAAGTTTACTAGTATTGCGCATCTGTATTGACTTTTCGCGCATTTACCAGTTTATGTTGTGCATCTATTCTGACACATGTTTGACAGTAAGTACTTCTACAGTCTTTGAGAGGAAAATTTTACCATTTTTAGGTACCCATTTTAGCCTAGTTCCAAGTTTTGAGATTAGATCTTACCTTACAGTCACTTTTTCATCCATTCCACATCAAAGTCTCTCTTTCATTGGTCATCTCATTCACCTTCTATTAGATCTCCCTAGTCCAAAGTTAAAGTATTCCATATCAGATTAGCATAGGCCCCTTTTTTAGATCATTTTTAGATTCAAGTAACCCTAGTAAGTTGCTGAACTTCTCTAGTGGTCTTGGTGCACGACTACTCCCTACACAGTAAGACAGGTATCGACTACCCTTACCAGTGGCTATCGTCTTGTATCAGCTATCTTACTTGGAATCATTGATCAAAAGAGTCCCTCATTCAAATCTTGTCATAAGTATCCTATCCTCAGTAGTCTCCACTAGCATCTTGCCAAAATCTCTAGTTCCATCCCACCACTCCCCACGTCGCCTTGCATGGTTCTTACTAGATCTCAATACAAAGCACAACTTGAAATGGCCGGATCATCCAATCGCATTGTTACTCCTCATGATAGTGATGAAGATATCTCTCATGAAGATTATCAAGGGCACCTCCAAGATCAGAAATTTCAATGCTTACTAGAAAAAGTTTGCCACGAGGACCCTCACAAGTACTTTATGCATCTTGTGAGTCTAGGACTCAAACTCCCCTCTAACTTTGATCTCAATAAACTAAAAGAGACCACAGAGAAAACGCACGAAAATCACACTGAGGGTGATAAAGGAAAGAAAGTTGCGGACCTGAATATACCTATTGAAGAAATGAGGAAACAAATTGAGGGTCTAACACAACAAATGATAGATCTCAAGATAGGAACGAGTAATAAAACTTACTCTTTGGAAGACATTGCACCATACCCTTTTGATAAAAGTTTGGACATGGTCCCCTTCTCCTTTTGGTTTGAAGCTCCTAAATTTGACAAGTACAAAGGAAAGGGAGACCCAAGAGATCATATTAGGGAATTTACCGCCACATGCATGGAAGTAGCTCACAATGAGACTTTCTTAATGAGACTATTCCCTAGATCTCTAGGTAGTCAAGCCATGGAGTGGTTCTCACAACTTCTGCCGGGTATCAAGACCTTTGATGAGTTAGTCAACAAGTTCATCACACACTTCTCGTACAACATTGAAAATGAAGTCTCCATGCTCGATCTATGCAACACCAAACAAAAGAGTGGTGAATCATTCACCTCCTTCCTACAAAGGTGGAGACTACTAGCTAGCAAATGCACATATGATATACCTGAGAAGCAATTGATGGAGTTGTTTGTCCATAACCTCAACTTTGATCTTAGCTATCAAATCCAAATTCAATGCCCTTCCTCATTCTCGAAGGTCATTGAGATGGGATTATTCATCGAGAAAGCTATGATTGCCAAGGGTTCACTTAAGTTGTACAAGGATACCCCTAACTCCAACTACACTACGGACAAGTCAAAGTTTTGGACCAAGAATAAAAATGTCATCAATGATGGAGTAGTTGATGCCAAGGCGGTAGCTCCCAAATAGCAACCAATATGCGCTCTCAAAGGAGAGACAAACAATGCTATGCCCAATAAAACATTCTCTCAGGAGTCAAGACCATGGTTCAACCCAAATCCAAGGCGAAAGTTCACACCGCTGGGTGAATCCCAAGAATCTGCATTAAGGAAGCTATTGGCCAACAATGAAATCACTCTACTGCCAACAAGCGACTACAAGCCTCAAATCAAACCTCACTATTGGAAAGACACCAATTTTTGTGAGTATCATAGAGGAAGAGGACATACAACCAACAATTGTATCTGTCTCAAACATGTTATTCAAGACATACTTGATCAAAATCAAGGAGGTGCTCAACAACATACTTCTAATGAGATGCATGTGGCTTACAAAGATCCACTTCTCAATCATGACAGGCCGTATAATAACAACAATGGCAACAACAACAACAACGACAACAACTGTAATAGGTAAAATTAGAATAATGGAAATAGTAATGCTAATTACGCAAGTGTGCCATTCAATTATACCATCAATTGCATTTCAGAGCATGTCCCACAAATCAATGTGGTTACATCTAACCAATAATCAGGGCCCAACAAAACTGATTGCAGCATCATCACCCACAGTGGTAAGGTCACGTTGAGTACCCTCCCTCCAAGGTCATCACCTTCTCAGACCAATTCCCATCAGTATAGTGTCATAGACCAACTACGGAAGACTCTTACCCACATTTCTATCTTAGAGTTGTTGCATCTATCTCCTTCCCAGAAGGAGATTCTCGATAAAGCCTTGGTGGAAACAACTGTACCCACAAACTTGGCCCAAGAGAAGTTTCAAGCCATGGTAGGAAATCTAGCCTCCTCCAATACCATATAATTTACCGAACAAGATGATCTCTCAGTGTCTCAACCTCATAACACCCCCTTACATATCATCACCTTCATCCATAAGCACTGCATCAAGAGGGTTCTCATTGATGGGGGAGCCGGTTTAAATATTTGCACGCTCAAGCTAGTCCTTGCATTGGGGTTCTCTAAAAATTCAGTTGATCCAAGGAAGAAGATTACTATCAAAGCCTATGATGAAGAGGAAAGAACTACCAAAGGAATACTGGTATTACCCATATAAGTGGGACCAGTGATAAAAGACGTTGTGTGCCAAGTCCTAGATAGGGAGCTAGCCTATAATATTCTCCTAGGTAGACCATGGATTCATGCCATAAAACATATGCCTTCTACCTATCACCAATGTATAAAATTCCCTCATAACGGAAAGCAAATCACCATCCAAGGTGATCCCGTCCCCGTTTAGCATTGCAACTCTGTCCTCTCAAAACCTGATTGCATCATACCCAACAATAGAGCATCTACATCCCCTACCCCATAGCATGATCCTACCTCTGAAGCTTCCTCATCCAAGCCCAAAGAGCATAAAATTACCATCAAAGAAATGGGAGTAGGGGAATACTCCATCGAGCAAAGCCTCAACTTGGCCAAATTGCCTCTATCTCCTAGATCCTTTGGGCAACCCAGGTATTTTCCAAAGCCATCCACTCCACCTGCACCTCCCACAGCTCCCTTTGTAAAATGGCGGACCCTATTAGATAAAACAAAGGAAAGAGATATCTTACAATGGCTCTACACAGAAGGAGAAGAGAACATACAACAAGAACCACCTAAGCTCCTAACGGAAATCTATGGGCGAGGTGAGCCCATCTTACACAAAATGGGTTATGAAGGACAAGGCCCCATTGGACTAAGAAAATAAGGAATAGTAGAACCCATTCAACCTTCTTCATCATCATTGGTGAGAACTACAAAAGGTCTAGGATATAAGGATAAGGGCAAAGCTAAAGCAAATGCTTGTCTTGTGGAAATAATCCATACCCTTCAAGAGGATAGTGACACAGATTCCAATGAGTATGAGTGGGATGAGATAACAAAGCACTCCTATAACGACAAGGAGGTCGACACCATTCAAACTTATAGCCCCTACCGTGAGGGACAAACACTAACACATAGACTATTAGAGTGTGATTTGCCAATCCCCAAGAATACGACTTTCGAGGAAGGTTCAAGTTCTATCGCAATAAACAATTTAGAGGAAAGTACCGTCCCAAACACTCTCCCTACCAATACTCCTAGCATATCCATCCAAACTATCAATGAATCAGATCTATCCTCTGACTCCCTCCCCCTTGTGCACCCTAAACTTATTGACTGGGATCTACAAGGAACCCCGCAACTAGATATGTTCCAAAATGATGATGCCTATATTGACTACATGGAACTTAGGGACCACCTAACTCAAGGAGATCATAAATTTGGCTTCGCCATTGAACTTAATACCATGGCTTATTTCAGAGAGGGTGCCAAGCCTTCCAGTCACAAAAATATCAAAATAAAAACTGGATCTAATGGTGAAAACTACTCCGCGGCAGTGTCAGATCCCAAAATAGTAAAAAGAAAGGATGCATCCGATGGTCAAAACCCAACTGTGGCACCTAACGATGGAAGGATTGACACTCTCCCTAATGACATGCACCAGGAGAAGTCTTAGATTGTTGTGGAACCTACAGAACCTATTAACATTGGAACAGAGGAACAGCCTAAGATCATTCACTTTGCTAAGTCTCTAACCCCACCAGAAAAGACTAAGTTTGTACCATTCTTCAAGAAAAATCAAGTCAATTTTGATTGGTCATACACAGATATGCCAGGATTAGATCCAGATTTGATTCTACATCATCTTCTGTTAGATCCATGAGTGAAACCAGTGAAACCAAAACTTAGAAAGATGTATCCACACATTGCACTACTAGTAAAAGAGGAATTCAAGAAACTACTGGATGTAGGGTTCATCAGAGCTATAGACTATCCAAAGTGGGTCTCCAACATAGTACAAGTATCCAAACCTGATGGCCAAGTCAGACTATGCAATGATTTCAGAGATCTAAACAAAGCTTGCCACAAGGACGATTTTCCGTTGCCAAATATAGATACCATAGTCAACTTAATAGCAGGGCATACCATGTTATCTCTCATGGATGGCTTCTCTGGATATAATTAGATTAGGATAGCACTAGAAGACTAGCATAAGACATCTTTTACTTGTCCATGGGGTACTTTTTGTTGGAATGTCATGCCATTTGGGCTAAAGAACACAGGAGCCACATATCAACGTGCTATGACCACTATATTCCATGATATGATGACGTCACAATGGAAGACTATGTAGATGAAATCCTTGCAAAGTCACTCACAAGAGAATCACACCTGGATGTGTTAGAGAAAGACTTTCAAATACTAGAACAATTCAAAGTCAGGTTGAACCCAAAGAAATGTGTGTTTGGAGTCACCTCAGGCAAGCTCTTAGGTTTCATTGTATTGGCAAATGGAATAGAGGTGGACCCAGCCAAAGTCAAGGCTATTATGGACATACCACCACCCAAGAATCTTACTCAATGAAGATCTATATAGGGGAAGCTACAAGCAATCTGTAGGTTCATATCACAATTGGCAGACAAGTGTCAACCTTTCAGTCATCTCCTACATAAGAACATTCCATTTACGTGGGATGAGAAATGAGAAGAGGCATTTGGCAAATTGAAGGAATACCTTATGAACCCACCTCTCTTGATGCCTCCCATCCAAGAAAAGCCACTGCTACTTTACATATCTGCTACACCCACAACTCTTGGGGCCCTTCTAGCATAGCAAGATTATGAAGGTAAAGAAAGAGTCGTCTACTACATTAGTCGCACATTGGTGGGCTATGAGTTGCAATACTCTCAGATAGAAAGATCGTTCCTTGTGGTAGTTTTTGCTTCCCAAAAACTCTGACATTATATGCTAGCACATTCAGTCAAACTTATTGCAAAAATGGATCCACTAAAGTACCTACTAAGAAAAGTAGCTCTAACAGGTTGCCTAGCCAAGTGGGTAATTCTCCTAAGTGAATACGACATTGAGTATGTAGACAGAAAGGCTATCAAGGGACAAATCATTGCTAATCAGTTGGCAGAGGCATCATTACAGGAAACCACACCAATGCAATTTGAGTTTCCAGATGAATCCTTATTCAATATATCAACACACTCCTAGAAACTCTACTTTGATGGGTCCTACACAAACCATGGATCGGGGGTAGGAATCTTGTTTGTAACTCCTCATGGCGACACCATACCAAAGTCTTATCATCTATTATTCCCATGCACCAACAACATAGAAGAATATGAAGCCCTGGTCATTAGTCTCAAAATGGCAACATAATGGAAAGTCAAAGAGCTACATGTCTATGGTGACTCTCAACTAGTGATCAACCAAGTCAATAATGATTACCAAACCAAAGATGAGAAGCTTGTCCATACAAATGGATGGTCAAGGACTTTAAGGAATACTTTGTGATCATCTCTTTTGAGCAGATACCTCGCATTAAAAACAAAGCAGCAGATGCCATGGCAACCATTGCCTTTCTCCTCAAAATCCTAGAGAATGAAGGGTTAGTGCAAGAAGTTGGGTCCATTTTTTGGCCAAAAAGTGGAAGTGTTTTCCCTGATTTTCAGAATTTATTACATTTGACCTTAAAATTTGAAGCACTTAGAGATGGAATATTTAAAAAAGTCACTAAATATAAAATGTAGTACTCGGAGTCTAGTTTCTAAATATGTAATTTTTTTCAATACCCAGATGATACAAATTGATTTTCAATAGGCATTTCTAAAAACCACTATTTAAAAGTCATTTTTTTTATCCATACCATGCACGTGTACGGCCAACATAATTTGACCTAAATAAAATTATTTTTCAAAATCCTTTTAGGAAAAGATGTGTAATACAGTAAAGTTTGATGAGGATATTTTTTTATAATTTTTTTCCAAATAACTTTTTTTATTAATTTTTTATTAATCCTAATTGCTACTTTTGAAAACCCCTCGTGTATGGCCAACATAATTTGAGCAAAAAAATTTCATAAATTAAAAAAAAAAAATTCATTGTGTAGAGAATGATGTTTAGATTGATGACATATAATTTTTTTTTAAAAAAAATTTAAAACTTAAAAGTTATTAAAAAAATACAAACACCTGTCATCTCAAGTTTTTGGACTAGTTTTCTCATAAATTAAATAATAAATAGAAGAACATGTCCAATAACAAAAAAAATTATATATTTAAAAACTAGACATTGTCATCTGTAATGGGTTTTCATTTCGTAAAACAATTCAAACCAAAAGGTCCTCAGCCATATAGGTAAACTCAGTGTTTTTTCTTGTTTTGTACTTAGAAAAAAACTTGCAGGTCCAAGGCTCAAGGTCGGCCAACCATGCCTATCCCGAGCCTAAAACCCAAGCAAAGGGAAGGGAAAAGGCGAGTGGAGATTTCCAATTTCAAATAACGGGTACCCGTTACAAAACGGGTACCCGTTATGTTTTTAAGAACGCGTATGCGTTATATAATGGGTACCTGTTTCTATTATACCCATTATTTTTCATATTAGGGAAAAACGTACTATTACTGTATCCCTGCAACTTACAACTCTGATCAGTACGGCGCGATAGTGACAATTTCTATATTTTTTTTACTTACAAGTGTTTTGTGGAATCTCTTGACAAGTCATATTCTATTCATATTTTGAAAGGAGTCAATCATATGAACAATTCTGAAGTGAAACCAAGTGCATGAGCTATTTTCAAGAGGAATAAAAAAAGAAGGTTTTTGTTTTTACATCTACAGGTTTTACTTCAAAATCTATGGAACAAAGGATCTACATCTAATTCTACTTCAAAATTTTAAATAAAAAAACAAAGGAGGGTAATCATGGGATCAAATCAACGTTAAAGAAAAAAACAAAGGAGGGTAATGACACCTCAAGAAATTGAAGCAAATAAAGAGAAGGAAGCAAAAAGGCAAAGAGATAGAAGAGTAAGGATTCAAGAGATGAAGAATATTGAAGCATCTAGTTCCATGAGTATTGAAGAGAAAGACATTCAAGAGACTGTAAATGATGGGATGAATGTAGATGATGCAAATGTGGAAATAATGAATGTGGAAGAAAATGTGTCTATAGAAACAAATGCATGTATGTCTTCAAACCCAACTTTCGAAGATATGGAAAATGTGACTATACAAACAAATCCAGGTATGTCTTCAGAGCCAGCTTTCAATGATATGGAAAACACGACTATAGAAACAAATCTAGGTGTGTCTTTGGAGCCAACTTTCAATGATATAGAAAACACAACTATAGAAACAAATCCAAGTGTGTCTTCGAAGCCAACTTTCAATGTTATGGAAAACATGACTATAGAAACAAATCCAGGTATGTCTTCAAACCCACCTATTGATGATATGAATGAGAATGATATTCCTTTTAGGAGTGAAAATGAAAATGTTTTATTTGAGATTGAAAGAAATGTCTTAGATAATCTTCCTGGTAAGATTTCTTGGAGGCAAATGAGAACTCATGCAAATAGATTATATAAAAAAAATTTATAGAAAAAGTCTTGGATTTCAATGTCAACTTATGATGCAATTGATGAAGATGTGGAAATTGCGAAAAGTAATGAAAAAGTTAGGCATCTTTGTAAAACCTAAAAAAAAGATGAATCAATCAAACAAGTTTTATCTAGTGTTGCTAATACTATTGATTCTATTGGTAAAAAGAGTCGATCTAAAGATAGCAATGCAGCATGAAGAGCTATAACAACTACTTTAGTCAATAAATCATCTTCTAATAAAAGAATGATAAGTAAAACAAGTGAAATTCTAAAGATAAATCCTAAAACTTTGAGAAGAGCAACAAAGAGAAGAGAATCTATTGAAAATTATCCAATTAACCAATGTTGGAGTTTTAGTGGTAGACTCCCAAGGTATGACATGAAATTAAATAGTGAAATCAAATCTTTAATTGAAAAATATTGGCATGATAATACAAGGGTATCATCTAATGTTAGAGATGTTTTAAAATTACGAGTGGGGTCTAAAATTCATGATCCTCATCCAGAACATCTATTAGACATGACTCAAACTGAATTATATAAAAAAATGTTAGATAATTTAGTGTTAGAACCATTTAATATTACCATAAGCCAAAATTCTTTTGAGAAATGTTTTTCGTACAATTTCATTATTATTATGATGTTTTTCGTTATATACATTCTACTTTGCATACTAATGAAATTATGCAGGAATGTGGTATTAATATACCACCTCAAATAATTAAGGAGTTTGTAGCAGGTTTGTTTTGTGAAACATCTACTGGATACTTATTTTATTCAAAAGCATGTATTTCTGTACAATGCAATAGATGTGGCAACTTTTCATTGTTAGGAGAATGTATGCATGAAAATATTTCACATGAATTTGGACAACAATTAGTGGATGTGAAAAGATTCAAAAATGTTGAATATTCTTTAAAAGATGGAAAAATTGGAAAGCGTTGTGAGTTAGTCACTGAAAAAATTTGTGTGCATGCATTCATCAAAGATTTTAAGGATAATATTGTATCCAAATATGTCAAACAGTCCCAATATGCTCGGTGGCTTGATGGACAATTCCGTTCATGTAAAAACACCTTTCCAATTGGAACTATCTTATCAGTGGTTGACTTTGAAGAAAACTATACTCTTTCTCCACAAGAGGAAATTCAATCTCAGTATTATAATTCAGTGCAAGTGGCCATATTTGTTCATATCGTATACAGACATGCAGATGATAGTACAGAAGATAATAGAAAATTTTTGAGGGAGTATCATTTCTATTTGAGTGATAACCAGTTACACTCTTCAAAGTTTGTGCAATATTGTTTCACAAAATTTTATGAAAGTTTAAAAGAAAGAGGAATCCAGATGGCACAACATTTCATATGGTCAGATAATTGTACAGGGCAATTCAAAAATGCAAGAATGTTTTATTGGCTATGTAGGGCTCACAAAGAAATCAATATCCAACATATGTAGAGTTTTTTTGAAGCTAGACATGGTAAAGGAGAACATGATGGTGCTAGAGCATGTGTGAAAAGAGCCCTTGCTAGAGAGCAACTAAATTTGAGGATGCAGCCAAATTTAGAGGTGCACGTGCAATTGTGGATTAGTGTAATGAAAAATTATCTACGAGATCAAGTCAGAACTCTACAATTCGACGATTCTTTTGGTTAGTTGAAGAAGAGAATATTCCTACTCAACTTGATTGTGAGACAATAACTGGATCAACAAAATGGCATTCATTTAAGAGTTCAAATGCAAGCACATGGACTATATGGACTAGGGAGCTTACATGTTTTTGTCAATTTTGTATTACAGGGGATTGGGGAGCATGTGAAAATACAGAATGGGTTGAAGAATGGAAACAAAAATCCTTGACACCTACAGAAACACAAGATCAACTTGAAACAACAATTGAAGATGATAATCAAATGTTTGCATCAGATGACTATGATCATGTTTCAGACCTTGTACAAGAAGGTACTTTTATTTTCATTATTTTTTTATTGTCATTTTTTTGTACATCTATATATAATTAATTATATATGTATGCATGCACAAATTTATGTGATTTAGATACATGTCACACTTTATTGAATTACATAATTTTTTTGTAGGACATGTGTATGCTGTTGTTGCACCTGAGGGCAATGAAGAGGAAACCGAGTATTGGTTGGCTTGATGTGTTGAGACAAAACAAAACTTGTTACATCCTAGAGTAGATGATGATAACATGGAGTATCCAATAGGTTCTATGGTTGTTGTTGGCACTTGGCTACAAAAATATCTAATAAGAAGGAATGGTTTGCCTGCATTTGAAGATTATGAAACACATAAGAAGATCATACACTACTCACATTTGATTGTGGCAACAAATATAAAACTACTAAGATATCAAGGCAAACCTAATAATAAACAGTTATGGACACTATCGATGGAAGAACATGAGTTAATTATAGAAGCATTACAAAAAAAATGAGGATGCAGATGGTACAATGGAATAAATTTTCAGGTATGTAAACCATACTCTTACATCCCCTAAATCCATCCTCTTAAATGTATCCTATAATGTTATCTAGTTACATGTAATGCATCAATGTTTTGTCTTTTTGGTATATAAAGTCTTTCATTCTCATTTCAGCTTCTATATTATTCCCCTTGTGCATGCACAAATTTATGTGATGATCATACTTTTTGTAGGTGTACCCTAGACAAGTAGTCAAATTTACATGATTGTCAATAGAAGTTTTCACCATACAAGTATGTGAGGTCATTTTTGTAGTCTTCAACTAAAAGTGAATGCAAATTAGGTAATTACATATATATATACTCATATATTTCTCATCCATCCTCCTAACTCCCCTTAAGCCATCCTCTTACATCCCCTTAAGCCATCAAGTTTTATCTTATACTTTGTAAATTGGCTCGTGTACATCTCTCCAAGTAAGCTATCCTCTTTTGTATCCCCTTAAGCCTGTTTGATTTAGGGAACACAACTGAGAGGGGAGGTGAATCAGTTGTATAAAGCTTTCTCACTTTTATGTACTTAACTCCACATTGTTAATTAGCAGCATAATAGAAGATCAATCATGAAAGCACAATGTAACAAATAAATAGTAGAAACACATCAACACATGAAACACCAAGATTTTGACGTGGAAAACCTGGTTAAGGGAAAAACCACAAGATGATTAACCCAAGATAATATTCTCTGTTAGAAGAATAGAAAGAACAAATGGTACATGCCAATTAGGGCTCACTGCCTGAGCACATTGCTCACAAGAGGCTCACTGCCTACAGGAGACACATTGTCTACAAAGGAATAAGTATCACATACTTGAACTGGTAAATAACATCTTCACTATGCTTGAGTCAGTTCCATTTAAGCTCAAACCTTCTGCTCTACCTTTCGCTCTTCTCTTTGCTACCACACGCTCATCTCCATTAATACAATCTTGAAATGACTTCGCAAACCTTTATTTATACAAACATCTAAGTCGGCAAACAACCACAAGAACATTCGCAAGGTGTATAATTCATCCGGTCGGCTAGTCACATAAAGAACACCTTCATCCGAAAGTATTTCTTCAATTCTGGGCTCCAACTCTAATGCAGACCATCAACACGAACTGAACATAATCCAAGGACTTTCACAAGCTTTCCTGAATCACCAAGAACATCCACACTTCCTCTACTTACTGAAATCCTTCTCTCCTTCATCTGGAACCTCAAGAACACAGTCTGTCATCACTGTCACAAAGGAATAGGTTCTTCCGGACCTTCAAACCACAAACTGATCTACTTGAATGTCACAAGGACGTCCTCAACACTTCCTCAAATCCGCAGAGTGGGATAATGCATTACTGAACCTTACCGGACCTATCTGTCTCACTCTATCACCACTGAGCACCTGTCAGAACTGGTTCTACTTGAGTGACCATAACTTCTTCAGATCTTCATGTGGATCCCTGAAAACTTGACTGGAGCATCTCAAGACTTATATCTACAAACCCTTTAAACCGTATCCTCTGATCCTCAACCTATCTTGGATTTTTACCTTGTTATCATCATTGTTCTTCACTGTTCCTGATTGAGACTGATTTTCTCAATATCCTCAGCACACAGCTCATCCAATACTTCTCATTAATGCAACTTGAGTATGTTGACATCAATGACAACACCGGTTAGGCCCATACTTGCAACAAAGCCACCATCTTACATCCTCTTTTGTGTTATTTAGTTACATATTGCATTAATATTTTGTGTTTTAGTCACTGATTAATTCATTCTCATTTACATTCATTATTTCTTCCAGGTGTATCCTACAAGTAGATTTTTCCATGATTGCCACTACAAGATTTCATCATAATGTATATGGTAGATCAATTTTGTAGTCATGTCAAACTAATAACATGGACCTATAAGCTAATTACATATAGATATACTCATATGTTTAATAATGGACCTATTTTTTGTTTTGAGACTCTTTTTATGATCTATGTATTTAATTTTCATGGATTGCATATTTGAAACATGGTTTAATATCACCTATCTAGTTTATTCTAAAGAGTTAGTTTGTCTACAAGAATTGAATGCTAATTCTTGAATAATTTCAAATTGTGATAAAATTTTTTGTAGCTTATATTGTGTGGATAAGATTTGAAAAACCTATCTAGTTTATTCTAAAGAGTTAGTTTTTCTACAAGAATTGAATTCTAATTCTTGAATAATTTCAAATTGTGATAATTTTTTTTGTAGCTTATATTGTGTGGATAAGATTTGAAAAACCTATCTAGTTGATTCTAAAGAGTTAGTTTGTCTACAAGAATTGAATGCTAATTCTTGAATAATTTCAAATTGTGATAATTTTTTTTGTAGCTTATATTGTGTGGATAAGATTTGAAAAACCTATCTAATTGATTCTAAAGAGTTAGTTTGTCTACAAGAATTGAATGCTAATTCTTGAATAATTTCAAATTGTGATTAAATTTTTTGTAGCTTATATTGTGTGGATAAGATTTGAAAAACCTATCTAGTTTATTCTAAAGAGTTAGTTTCTCTACAAGAATTGAATGCTAATTCTTGAATAATTTCAAATTGTGATAAAAAATTTTGTAGCTTATATTGTGTGGATAAGAATTGAATTTCCTTCTAGTTTATTCTAAAGAGTTAGTTTCTCTACAAGAATTGAATGCTAAGTTTCTTGAATAATTTCAAATTGTGATAAATTTTTTTGTAGCTTATATTGTGTGGATAAGAATTGAATTTCCTTCTAGTTTATTCTAAAGAGTTAGTTTCTCTACAAGAATTGAATGCTAAGTTTCTTGAATAATTTCAAATTGTGATAAATTTTTTTGTAGCTTATATTGTATGGATAAGATTTGAAAAACCTATCTAGTTTATTCTAAAGAGTTGAATTGTAACACCAAACCTATCTATTCCACTATGTAAATTTTAACTTAATTTAGGATTGTGAGGTGATGTATTAGAATTTTGAATATAAATATAAATGAAAACATTTAATAAATTTTTTGGCAGTTAATAGATTGTTCACTATTGCAAGAACTTTTGAACCATAATGCTTCATTTGAATCATGTTTTGAATGTTTTTTTAAGGAAGATTTTGTTTGGACACTATCAAAGTGAGTCTAACATCCTTATCATTTTATCATGATTTTGTAGGTTTATCCTAGGTAAATTACCTTGTTATAAAGTGCCCTAAATTTATCTAATAGATAATTGTAACAGCAAACTTATCTATTCTAAGATAATTGTAACACCATTTACCTATCTATTCCACTATGTAAATTGACTTAATTTAGGTTTGTGAGGCAGTTAATTTAGATTGTTCACTATTCAAGAAGAACTATTGAACCATAATGCATAATACATTCAAGCATATACTCAATAATATATACATGTAGATCTCTATCTAGATAAGTCCATGAAATACTATAAAATATAGGTAGGACCCATAAAATGTGTACTAAAACATCTACTCATCATCATCATATAAATAATATAAATCATAGTTCATGAAATACTGAAATATATCTAGAAGTACATGTAATAGCAAGTTCGACATATATAGTCAAAGTCCTGGCATGGCATATATCAAAAATAATGTGCACATCATATAGAACTCAGTCTATGAAATAAACATCTATATCAGGTATGATCATCACTCAAGTTCAAATCTTAAAGAGGCCTCTTTCTTCCTCATGAAATAGATGGATCTACCTCATGCTATACACAAGAGAAAAAAACATGCAATCAGATTTAAAATTTTTTAAAATGACATATGAAATTAAATATTTAAATGTAGGCTTTAAAGTGTGCATTTAAATTACCATGCAATCATGCTCATCTACTCCCACATTTTGTTGTGCAGGTGGTATAGTTGTTTCATCTTCTTCACCAAAAGTTTGACCTGCTAATTGCTAGAATTTCAAATAAAGCAAGTTTGAAATAAGTTAGAATTTATTTAGTATATAAAGACCTAGAAATTGCACATAGAAAATTTAGTAAAGTTTACGACCTCAAAATGTGTAGATGGCTCATGAAATTCTCCCTAACTAGCAACCTGACCAATAGTCTCACTCCTATCATCTTGCACTTACATATATATGGGTGCATATATAAATAAATATATGAACTCAAAAAAGAAACTTAGTACAAATTTAGTACAATGTTTTAAAACACACACCAGGGAATGAGTAGGCATAACAGCTGACAATGGAGGATCAATGGAAGAAACACCTAAGTCGCGTGGTTGGTCAGGCATGGGAACTGCCACATGACCTGAGCCTCGCTACAATAGTAGTGTTTCACATACATGTATGTATATAGTTATTTATTTATTTATACACTTGTTAATTTAAAATATAATATTGATAAGTTTCTAGAAGAAAATTTAAACTAGAATTAGATACATATGGTTTTAGGGTTAAGATATATTAGTTTACCCCGTAAGGTGTGCCAATCTCTACAGCTGTCGATGCAAAACTCAATGTATCAAATCGTGATGTGGCCCTAGAGCGACTTGAGATCTGTACAACAAATAGTTCACAAAATTATATATTAATTCATTAAATTATTTATATAAATTTTGATACGTTCAAATTATGCACTTGAAATATTTAATAAAATGTGGTTAATGTACCTGTGTAGGATTATCATTCGAATATAGTAGATCCAAGTATGACTCCACTTCTGCTGTAGCTGCATCTGATGTGGATGTAGGAGCAGGACCATAACACGGTTGATTGCAATTTGTACACAAATGTGCCCTTGACATGCCTGAGGCTCTATGATGAGATGCATCGACTCCTCCATGATGCTCTCCACTACTCAATTCATCTGCCATGTGGGCAGCTTGTTCAGTGAGATTGCCCAAGAGTCTACTCAATGCTCCTAATGTCGACAACACTGCCTGGTGCTGAATAGGTGCAAGAATAGTGGGCAAAATAGGAGCAACCATAGGAGTAGGAGGAACAAGTCGATTGGGGTCAACTCGTGCCCTGGTCTGTGTTGTGGCATGCCACGACCAACACCCTGAAATTCTCTCATATCAAAATAATTGGGTTTTTGACCCAATTGAAACTCCACCCATAATTTTCTCAAAAAATATAGTGGTACCTCACAATTAGCATGAGTTGGGTGATCAAACACCATCCACCACCAATCCCAAAAATATCTCGAGATCGCCTCATGTGTACACCACTTAATTGATATTCTTTTTTTTGTTGCAGCTATAGGTTGATTAGTTTTTGGGTGACGAAAAAATGGGGCTAATGTTTGTTTTGTTATGTGGAGGTCATGGATGTCTTTATATGAAAGACCATCCGCATAGAATTGCCTCCTCTCCTCCCACCAAAGCTGAAATCTATTTAGGTTTGCATCGATAGACCTAACAGAATCAATAATGGTTTGCATCGAAGATGCAAACCAAACCACATGAGGAGGCATCAAGTGAGGTTGATTATTAATCAAATTATTGTTCTCCTCAATTGCATTAATATTTTCATTAATGTTTTGCCGCAATTGGGCCTCATCAAGTGGAGGGGGTGGGGGGTTTTGAGGTGGAGGGGGTGGAGGGGATGGGGGGTTTTGAGGTGGAGGGGGTGGGGGGTTTTGAGGTGGATCATAGGATGGGGAGTTTTCATAAAGAATGTCATCTATTAAAAATTCATCTAGACTCTGGTCATCCATTAGATGTCTCCTACAAATTTCCAAATATGTATCAATATAAAAAACTTACAAATGTATAATTTCACAAATATATACATATTTCAAAAACTTACAAACAAATATGATCTATAAATTTAAACTTAATCTAATAGATCTATAAACGAAAGTTTAAAATATCCATGAATTTAGAGAGCAAGTAATACTTTAACTTAGAGATTTCCCACCTCAACCCCTATTTTGAAATTATTCTACAAAACTTTAACTAAGAGCATTAACAAACCAACACTCCATGAACAGTTGCATTTACATGAAAATTACTATTCCCATGCCTTGAAATGGAAAATAGGATCCTTTAGGATTAGTTTAGGCTAATCCAATAAAGTGCATACATATAAGCATAAAATTACCTATACTGATAGTTGGAGCTAGATATGTCATTGATAGACACATGTTTACTATTTTTAGAAAGGAAATAAGAGATACAAGGTATTTAGCTCAATGACTAAAGAATGAATGCTATGTATAGATGAAGACTTTGGAATCAATGCATGTCTTAAGATTTGAGAAGCTCTATAATGGTTGTATGTGCATATCAACATAAATTATTCTTCTTGTCTTTCCTCTTGGTCAAGTTTGTTGATCAAGGTATAGTTTACGATCATGAACTTGATCTATAGTAGCAAACATAGTTCTTGGATGCTTTTATATTGTTGTTCTCTATTAGGCTTGATAGCAAGTTGCCTCATGCATGAAAAGTGTTGGTTTTTCCTGTTGGTTTGCTCAAGAGGTTTCCAATATTCCTATGTCAAACCATGTAAGGATGGTGATTCAAAGAATTTGAAAAATGATTTTAAAAAATTCTCAAACATACATATGATCACTAAAATGATTGTGCAAACCTAGATTAATTTTAGAGCTCTAATTGAAGTGTGAACATTTGATTAATATGCCAATGAATTCAAATATTTGTTATTCAATGCGTGATGGTGAAAATGAATTCTATAAATGTTTTTAAATACTAACGCATGACATCAATTCACAAAAATGTGTGTTTAGTCTATGTTGGGTGGGATGCATAAAGGGGGTAGTTGGTCAAAATTTGAATTTTTAATTTTAAACTAGAATAGGTCAAGCTTGTCAAGTCATGTGGATGACCTTACAACCACATACTTGACCTAGGATCAAAAATACATATTGGATCTGTTGGTGATTGTTTTGATGCAATCATAACAGTAAGTTAAAATTCACATATAATGAACTGAAACTATACTTGAAAGATAAGAGGGAATCATTTAAGATTCACTTAATCCCAAGTCTACAATGGTCCTGTTGGTCAAATTCAGTTGGTCAATGTGAAGCTGTAATGTTTAAGGGGCCTTACGTAGTTTAGGGTTTCTTTGTGGTTTACTGGACTCAAACTATGCAAAAAGATCATGAGATATGTCAGTACTTTTTCATTCCTTTGCATAAAAGTGTTACTGTGCTGCAAAGCTTTAGATGGTTGTCTTGAATTATTGCAGCCTTCCTCTTTATATATTTATGAAAACTTGTCTACTTTTAACTCTATTGTTCATGCTTCTTCAAATATGAGACAAATTTCCTTCAAATTTCTACGTTTTTAGCTAAATATTTCAGATGGGTTGGGAAAAGTTAGAAAGATCTAATCTAAACCTCATTTACTCTACCAAAGGATCTAATGGTTCTGTTATGCACTATATAAATCATACAGTAATTTGATCAAATCCACAGTAAAAACCTTAAATGTAAGTTCTGAGCATTTTCACAAACATACATTTAAAATTGCAAGCTCTCAAAGAAAATATTTTAAAACACAAAGAAGAGCAGGAGAACACTCAGAAGATAGATGCAAAACTCCAGATTCTATTGTATTAGAAACAAACAGTCATACATGATTTACAATGTTGGAATGACTCTTAGTTTCATTGATCAAATTACAGAGAACTTACAAGCTTTACAGATACAATAAGGAAGCCAGATGTTCCACGCGCTCCTTACTGCAGACAACAGGTGACCTCCTTCCTCTACTTCTAAACTATGCTAAGCTAAAATCCCTGTGTGTTCCTAAAATCCCTGTTGTAAAGTGTTACAATGTATTAAGGCACAATATATAGACTTTCTGATTGTTCTCAATATAGCCCAAAACCCTAATGGTTAAGCAATGGTTCAAACCCTAGGTTACAGCATTAAATGGTGCAGAACCAATTTCCCAAAAATATCTCTAAATATGTGTCAAATCTAGGCAAAAATATGCCCTTTTCTGAAACCCTAGTAGCTTAGAAGTAAATTATGCAACCTACTTGTCATTATGTTTTATCTGCATTTGGGTCTTCTCATTGATGTCCCTTGACTTTATGCACTTCATCCTTATCTTCTCTTTGCTTCTGAAATCTGATTCTCCCCCCAAGACGTCATCGCCATTAAGTTTCAACTTCTCCTTCTAGCTGCAAGCCTGCAAAAATAGACCAGCCATAAGTACCATTGATTATAATCAACCACTTTCGAAACACCTGTTAGATCCAAGTGGGGCTGAGCCAAAATTGCGACTATCAGGTCAAAATCTGCAAAAAATGCATTCATAATGCACAAACTATGTCAAGAAAGCACCAGGTCAACCATCGCAGACCAGAAATGATGCATACGCAGGGTCAAAATGTGTTGAAAAACCCTAAAAAACCTATCGCAAAACGTCCGTCACCTATCGGCGCCAAAAAACTACATTGACGGGCCCTGAAAATCGCCCACCGACTTCTTGTGTCTGGCCGAAAAATGGCCCCTTATTTTCCTTTATTAGAAACGGTGCCCTCAAAGAGTGACACATGGCGCGTTCCGCACGAGGGGCTTATGAAACTGTTGCTCTACAAGACTCTCGTGGAAAGTGACACTTGTCACTCTCCACACGACTGTTGCAACCTTTAGAAACTATATGGAAACACTTTAAGAAACTTGATTACGGAAGGCACCACGTGGCATCTTCCGTGCAGCTGTTTGAAACACATGGGGCCCGGTGGGTCATCCTTCGGAGCGTGACACTTGTCACACTCCACGGGGCCTGGAAACTTATTTGAAACTTTAGAGGGACATGCGGAGAGTGACACTTGTCACACTCTGCGGAGCTCCTGAAACTTTAAGAAACTATTGAGGGTCTTGCAGAGAGTGACACTTGTCACACTCCACGGAGCTTTGGAAACTTGTTTGAAACTGCCGCGAAACTTTTTGAAACCGTCGTGGAAGGCGCCACGTGGTGTCTTCCGTGCAACCCTTTGAAACACCTTAGAAACTTTTAAGAAACATTTGAAAGGACCTGCAGAGAGTGACACATGTCACACTCTGTGCTGCTCGTGAAACTTTAAGGAACTTTACGAAAGGACCCTGCGGAGAGTGACACATGGCACACTCCGCACTGCCCTTGCAACTGCTAGAAACTTTTTAAGGAAACCATCGGGAAACTTTGAAGGTCTTGCGGATAGTGACACTTGTCACTCTCCGCACTGCTTGTTTGAAACATATGAGACTTCCCGTGGCTATTGAAACTTTAGAAACTGTCACAGAAGGCACCACGTGGTGTCTTCCGCACAACACTTGAAACTATTTAGAAACTTTCAGAAACTTTGGAGACTATGGTGGAAGGCGCCACGTGGCGTCTTCCGCACAATCTGGAAGCTGTTAAGAAACTATAAGGGGGGGGACCCGCGGATTTTTTTAAATTTTAAAGGGGCTATTGCGGAAGGTGACACCTGTCTCCATCCACGTGACTCTAGAAACTCTTTGAAACTGCAGCGAAACATTTGAAACTTTGAACTATTTAAACCCCTGTAATGCATTTTACCAAAATGGGCATAACTTGAAAAATATGGCAAATTTTCAGATGATTCAAAAAGCAACCCTAGCTCATTTTTGACAAGGAATCCAACCATACCATGCACTGGCACTCAAAATACATTTTCTCACTAATTTTATCAAAGTTTGCAAATTTCACTCTATTTTCCCTTACCACCAAGGACAGACCCACAAAACAGAAGCAAAAAGCAAAGCCACAGCAGGGGTCCCTATTTTGCTAAGGAGTAAAATGGGGCGTGTTGTGAACATCACACCAGGATCATGAAGGATACTAGGGATAAGTGCATTGATTAGTAGGATGATCAAGTGGATAAGTTTAATGTATAGAAATGTGACACATATGAATAGTATTGGGTAATAAGCATAGGGTCTAATGTGTCACTCTACCTAACAACCTTATCCTATCATCATTTTTCTCAAAATTATAATGGAAACATTTTGACACCTTATATAGTCCAAATTTAAAAGTGCATTCAATAGCCCATGCCAAGTGTATTCTTCCCATTTCTCTATTATCCTACTTCTAGCTTAGTTAAGCTCAATTGTGAAATATTTTACTATTTTACACCATCTTCTATTTTTTGTCTTGATTGGTTTCTAGATAGAGAAATTATTAGTAAACTATTCTAAACACACCCAAAAAATTATTAGTTAAAATGTTTATTTTGAGTCCATTCAAGTAGTGGTAACCATCTCCTACAAGTGCATCTAAACCCTTGTATTTATAGTTTACTATTTCCTAATCTGATGTGAATTTATATTTCCATTGTCTCAAGTTTGTTTAACTATCATTGATTATTTCCTTTGATCATTTATCACATTATTTATCTAACCCTTTGATCATTTATCACATTAAATCAAATTAAACATAATGAGATTGATATTTCATGAGATGTAAGAGTTCTAATGCATGGTTTAACCCTCTATCTCTTCCATTCAATCACACCACCATTTTCCTAAGTGATTGCTTTACCTTCACAATTTGAACAACCATGATAATCTTGTGAAGGAAAGATTTAGGAAGGACAAAAGTGGCTTTTTCACATAAGATGGGGTATGGACAAATCATGGAATTCTACATGCTAGCATAAGATAATAAATACATAAGGTTTGCATTTTCAGGACCTGATGGAATAGTGGATTGTTTGGAATTTCAAGTCAATTCAATATAAAATTTTCTTTGACCACAACAATTCAATTCATAAAGCTTCTTTTAAATGCTATTACGTTCCCGTTAGAAGTCAATGAAAAGTCGAATGCATTCGAATCATACTCACACAAAATTAAATCTTTATAATATGGTTTTTTAGGGTTTATAGTTTAGGTTTTTAGGGTTTGTAGTACAACATGGTTTTAGGGTTTATAATTTGGCTTTTTAGGGTTCATAGTTTAGGTTTTTAGAGTTTGTAGTACAACATGGTTTTAGGGTTTATAATTTTGTTTTTTAGGGTTTATAGTTTAGGTTTTTAGGGTTTGTAGTACAACATGGTTTTAGGGTTTATATTTTGTTTTTTTAGGGTTTATAGTTTAGGTTTTTTAGGGTTTGCAGTAACATGGTTTTAGGGTTTGCAGTAACATAGTTTTAGGGTTTGCAATAACATACAATCACAAAAAAATCATAAAACTCTAATAACAAGTAAAACCCTAGTTTTCATTTTAATCCTACAATCACAAAAAAATCTAAAACAAGCTAAAAACTAGCGAAGAACTGACCTGGAGGCGCTCAGTAGTGACGAGGTGGTGGGAGGAGGTGAGAGGGTAAAAAAATCTGTGGTGTTGTACTCGTGTAGTCTTCAACAATGCGTACCTATTTTGAGGCGTCCGTTATCTCTGTCACCGCTAGCTGGAGTGGAAGAAAATGAGCCTGCAGGGCTCTTTTTTAAAAATATATAGTTTTTTGAAAATGAGTACCCATTTAGGAATGGGCGGCTGAACCTAAATGGGTACCCGTTTAGCTTCAGGTGCCCATTCCTAAACGGGTACCCGTTTCTTTGAAAATGGGTACCCATTGCTGTCAGCATTTTTTTTCCTTATGCAACTTCCCCTACATGTGGACCCAGTTTCTTGCACTTACCCTAAGTCACAGTACAAGTTCTTAGTGGAATCAATTCAGTAACCAGCTTATGATCTTCCTGAAACCCATTCCATATGCCTATTAGTTGGATCTGATTCACCTTGGTACGGTAAGGTTTACACTTACCTCAAGGACAACACCTTCCCACCTGACTTATCTTCAAACCAATGACAAAACTTTATACGCCAAACCTCTCGATATACCATTATTGTCGACACCCTATACCGATGTGGTCTAGATGGTACTTTACTCCGCTGTTTAGAATGAGAAGAATTGCAAACTTTCTTACAAGACGTACACAAAGGGATCTGTGGAACACACTCTAGAGGTCCTTCCTTAGCTAAGAAACTCATGCGTTTGGGTTATTATTGGCTGAACATGGAAACAGATTCATATCAGTTTGTGAAGAAGTGCAAGCAGTGCTAGATACATGGGAACCTGATACATGCGCCAGCTCAAGAGTTCAGACCTTTAACAACACCTTGGCCCTTTTGTCAATGGGGACTCGACCTTGTAGGCAAAATCCACCCGCCCTCATCCAAAAGCCACAAATTCATAATAATCGTCACTAAGTACTTTACCAAGTGGATTGAAGCCATCCCCCTCACCACCATCATAGGTAAACAAATCTCCTCATACATCCTTAATTACCTCATCTGTAGATACAGAATTCCCTCATCCATTATCACAGATAATGGAAGACCTTTCAAAAACCAAGATGTCCAAGAACTTTGTGACCGATTCAAAATCCAACACTGTTTCTCCACGCCCTATTACCCCCAAGGCAATGGCCAAGCAGAAGCATCCAACAAGACCATCCTGAAACTCCTCAAGAAGACAGTCAATGATGTTGGTCATGATTGGCACATCCAACTCAATCTCGCACTATGGGCCTATCGAACCAGTATATGCACTCCCACAAGTGCTACCCCTTATGCCCTTGTCTATGGTTCAGAAGCCATTCTACCCATCGAGGTTGAGCTATTATCTCTAAGGGTGTCGATAAACGGTCTCATAACTGATGAAGAGTACAGAGTTTCCAGATTACAAGAGCTAGAGCTACTAGAGGAAAGGAGACAGAAAGCCTTCAATCATCTCAAGGCTTATCAAAAAATGATGTCATGAAGCTACAACCACAGAGTCCACCCAAGACTCTTTAAAGTTGGAGATCTAGTACTTAAGGAGAACCCCCGCAATCAACAAGATCAGGAAAAGAAAGGAAAATTTGAACCCAATTGGCTTGGGCCTTATGTGATCATAGCAGCTTATGGATTGGGGGCATATCAATTAGCAACATTAGAGGGTGAGTTGTTCAATGACCCAATCAAGAGCATGCATCTTCGCCGGTTCTATACCTAAGAGAACCCCAATGTAAGGGGGGCATAAAATACAAAAAAATCAAAAAAATCAAAAAAATACAAAAAAAATCGTCCTTAGTGAAAACCTGGCAAACAGGCACCTTGGATAGGTATCAATATTGTACACCAATTTCTAGAATAGTAACTCTAAAATCTTTAGTAACTAAGGCATAGGTCATAAAATTTGCAACGGTTAGGGCATAAGGTGTCTATTTTTAGGGGATTTTTTATCTTTACACAATTTCAACTTTGTCTTAGTTGCAAAATAGTCCTCTCTCACATTCATCTTTGTTTTCTATACACATGTCCAATCATAAGATTCCAGTATATGCTGTATCAAAATTTCTACCCCCATTGTCAGATCTTTCTCGTGTCTATTAATTTGTTAAATAAAAATTCTAAGACTTCACTATCTTGATGTATTTTCCATCTTTTTTTAGTAAGAAGTGACATGTGCCATATGCCTAGGTCAACAAAAAATATTGAAGTTCGGGGCATCACCAATAATTGCATCTGTGTTGCCTATTTACATCCTTATTTAGGGTAATGTTACAATTAGGATTAGGGTTACTATTATTAGAGTTAGGGTTAGACTACTGATTAGGTTAGGGTTACAAATATAATTAGGATTAGGGTTAAAATAAGGATTAAGTAAGGGTTAAGGTTAGGGTTAGAATTAGAATTAGGGTTAGGGTTTTCTTTTAACTTTGGGATATTTCACATTGGGTTTCATAAATGAACAACTAAAATCATAAACACAATACAATTTCCAACTGAGTGTACAATTTAAAATTGAATTAAATTTAATTTTAATTTTAAGGTTAGGGTTGGGGTTATGGTTACAATTTGGGTTTGAATTCCAAGTAGAGTTGGATTTACAATTAGGGTTCAATTTAGGGATATAATTATGATCAGGATTAAAATTATTAAGGCCTACAAATATAATTTGGGTAAGGGTCAGAATTTTACTTAGGGTTAGGGTTACAGTTATAATTAGGATTAACGTTAGTGTTAGGGTCATATTTAGGGTTAGGGTTATAATCAAGGTTAGGGTTAGAGTTAGCTATGGAATTAGGGTTATAGAATTTGTTATAATTATATTTAGAGTTATAATTATGGTTGTGATTAAAATTAGTGCCATGATTAGAAGTAGTGTTAAGGTTAGATGTAGGGTTAGTAAGGGTTAGAATTTTACTTAGGGCTAGGCTTTCAATTAGGGTTTAGTTTAAGGTTAGGATTAGGAGTATAATTATGCTTAAGGTTATAGTTTAAAGAATTAAGGTTAAAATTAGAATTAGGATAATGGGTTTGGTTATAATTATGGTTTCAATTAGTGCAAATATATAACCAAAAAAATTATTACGGTTACAATAAGGGTTTCATAAATGAACAACTAAAATCATAAACAAAATATAATTTCCAACTAAGTGTAAATTTAAAATTGAATTAAATTTAATTTTAATTTTAAGGTTAGGGTTAGGCTTATAGTTACAATTTGGGTTTGAATTCCAAGTAGAGTTGGATTTACAATTAGGGTTCAATTTAGGGATATAATTACGATCAGGACTAAAATTATTAAGGATTACAAATACAATTAGGGTAAGGGTTAGAATTTTACTTAGGGTTAGGGTTACAGTTATAATTAGGATTAACATTAGTGTTAGGGTCATATTTAGGGTTAGGGTTATAATCAAGGTTAGGTTTAGAGTTAGCTATGGAATTAGGGTTATAGAATTTTTTATAATTAGATTTAGAGTTACAATTATGGTTATGATTAAAATTAGTGCCATGACTAGAAGTAGTGTTACGGTTAGATGTAGGGTTACTAAGAGTTAGAATTTTACTTAGGGTTAAGGTTTCAATTAGGGTTTAGTTTAAGGTTTGGATTAGGAGTATAATTATGCTTAAGGTTATAGTTTAAAGAATTAGGGTTATAATTATAATTAGGATAATGGGTTTGGTTATAATTATGGTTTCAATTAGTGCAAATATATAGCCAAAAAAATTATTACGATTACAATAAGGGTTAGAGTTAAAATAAGGCTTAGAATTAGAATTAGGGTGGATATATAATCAAAGGGTTGGCCTTACAATAAGAGTTATGGATAGAATTAGGGTTATGACATTCTTCTTTAAGGTTAATGTTACAATTAGGGTTAAGGTTACTATTATTATTTTTTTATCCGTAAGCGTTGAAGGCCACAAGGGGGACCTCCTTCCCATCAACATATCCACTTAATCAACTTAGAAGCCACATAGAAACCACATGTTACTTGGGGGATTTGAACATGGATCTCCATCATAAGAACCATATGGCCATTGCCATTCAAGCACAACCTCGTTCATGTTAAGGTTACTATTATTAGGGTTAGGGTTAGAATAAGGTTTAGGTTAGAGTTATAATTATAATTAAGATTAAGGTTAGTGTTAGGGTCATATGTAGGGTTAAGTTTATAATCAGGGTTAGGTTTAGAGTTAGGTATATGATTAAAATTAGTGTTAGCATTAGAAGTAGTGTTAAGGTTAGATGTAGGGTTATAGATAGAGTTACAATTAGGGTTAAATTTAGGGATACAATTACGATCAAGATTAAAATTAGGTTTACAAATATAGTTAGGGTTATTTAAAAAATAGGTTACGGTTTCAATTAGGGTTTAGTTTAAGGTTAGGGTTAGGAGTATAATTATAGTTAAGGTTTGGGTTATAGCTAGGATTAGGGTTATAATTAGAATTAGGATAATGGGTTTGATTATAATTATGGTTTCCTTAAAATAAGGGTTGGGGTTAAAATAAGGCTTTGAATTAGAGTTAGGATGGATATATAATCAAAGGGTTGGCCTAACAATTAGAATTATGGATAAAATTAGGGTTATGACATCCTTATTTAGGATTAATGTTACAATTAGGGTTAGGGTTACTATTATTAGAGTTAGAGTTAGAATAGGGATTAGGTTAGGGTTACAATTATAATTAGGATTAGGGTTAAAATAAGGATTAGGTAAGGGTTAAGGTTAGGGTTAGAATTAGGGTTAGGGTTAGTATTAGGGTTAGGTTTATTCTAAAATTGAATCTAACTTTTTAAAATAGGTGCCCTAATTCTAACTTAAATACTAACCATAACCATAATTTTAACCCCTAACTCTAATCCTAAATATCATATAATTATAATTAGAATTATTGTATAATATAATATTAAATTATAATAATTATTATTATTATATATTATATGATATTATATTTTATATAATTATTATATAATATATTATAATAATATGTCTAATTTATATTTTAATATTATATTACATAATTATAATAATTCTTATAATTATATAATGTAGTTAGAATTAGACTTGCCCCTACTAGCATACCTATTATTTAATCACTAATCCTAACTTTAGGATATCTCTTGGCGTACTTTAGATATAGATTAGTATTTCTAGATTTAACTGTGTGTGTGTGTTTTTTCCTCAAAGTTTCAAATCATACTCCATGATCCATCATCAGGAGAAAATAGAGCTAGAGAAGTGAAAAAATAATAATACAATTTGCAGACCCAATAGACTAAATAGAGGAGGGAGGTGGGGTGCGTAGTGGGTGGTTAGCGCGGAAACGAAGGACAATCAAGAGGAGAAGAATCATAGACTAAAAAATAACAAAAGAAGGCAGCAAGAAACCAATCAAAAAATATAAGTAGAAGAAATAATAAAGGAATAAAGTCAAAGTTTAAATATAAAAAACCAAAAAGGAAATACAAATAAAAGCACAAAGTAAGACCTACTCAAAAAATATAAACAAAAACCCTATCAAGGACTATGAAAAGAAAACATAAGACATACGACAAGGCTAAACAAGACAGGAACAACCAAACAGGGGCACAAAATAAACTCAAGACAAATAAAATAAAACAAACAGGAACCAGTCAGACCTAAGAAGAAAGAAAGTGGGAACATAAGTAAAATTATATATATAAATATATAAGGGATAAATAAAAGGTTGGGGGATAAATATAGATAAAGGTAATGCACAAAGAGAAACCAATCAAAAAATAAAAGAATGCCAATACTAAGAAAAATGACCAAGTAGATGAAATCATAAATCGTAAAAGACTAAAAGGTGCGAGAAGAAAAGGAATAAAGGTTGAAGCATGGTGAAAAAACCATTCAAAAAAACAAAAAAAGAACTAACCAAGACTGAGATAAATAACCAGGAGGAAGAATATGTAGGAAGAGAGGAAAAATAGGTTAAAGAGCGAAGAAAAACTGAACACAAACAAATTAAGAACACCCATACAAAATCAAAGAGGACACGCAGAGGAGGTCAAACCAAGGAAGGCCGCCACGAGGGGAACACAAGGAATGAAATCAAAGGTGAGTATGAACTAACACACAAGAGAGAGGTCAAAAATGAAAGCAAGAACACTCGTAAGAGAGAAAGCAAGAACATTCAAACACTATAGACTCCAAGGAACAAAAACCAAGAATGAAGACAGGCAAAGCAAGACCACAAGGGTGGGACTTAAGACTAAAAAATTCTGACCACTATGGACAAAGACAAGAAGAAAGCAAGAAGAAGGGGTTGAAGAGGGGAAGAACAAGGACGACTGAAAAAAGGAGAGAGAGAGAGAGAGGAGGACAGAGAGGATCACAAAGGGACAAGTCAAGAAAAGGACTTGGGGGGAAACCAGATAAGGAGAGTGGGGGAGAAAGAAGACAGAGAAAGAGGGGAAAAAATGGAAACAAAAACAGAAACGAAGGAGAGGGGTAAGATCAAGGAGATGGGAAGGGGAAGGAATGACAGAAGGAGGGACGAAGGAAGGACCAAGGAACAAGGAGGGAAGTCAAGGGGGGGTTGGAACAATTTCTGATGCGAGTGAGTAAGGGATTCCAAGCAAAACTTAAACTCCATCCATCATCACGGTTGAGATTAGATGGGTGGTTTCTAATCTCAATAGCTTATTTAAGTTTCCTCTTGAAGAATTTGTCTTCCCTGACCAAAATTTGAGTGTCCTCTAGATAGATGTGGTGTTTGGTTAAGGAAGAGTGTACTTTAGATATATTTTTTAAATATAGGTATACTAATTCTTAACACACTCACACTATTTCACCTCGTGTTGCCACTTGGATATCTCTAGCATACTTTAGATATATTTTTTAAATATAGGTATAATAGAGTTCTAAACACACTCATGTCATTTCACCCAGTGCTTCCACTATAGGTTAAGTGTAAATATTGAGAAGGCATATATTTTTTTTGAACAATGTCTTTTGAGGATATTGACTCCTTTACGTACTATTACTCATAGTAATGATGGGGAAAATTAAAAACCTATAATGATATAAATTTGAAGTGTCCTTAGAAGTAACATATTAACCTATGTAAGTATATTATATTTAATCAATAAAATCAATAATATACTAAAACTACCAAAAACTACCATAGATATATGTTGATCCATCTTTGGACATCTTTTAGATAGATGTAAATATTAAGATATCTATGCTAGTTTAATTAACCTAAATTTATTTAATACAAAATATTAAAAGCCTTATAGGTGTAAAAACTAGCTAGCCAACTGATGTGATGATTATAACCTCAAATTCACCACCCACAATGCTACGTTTTCAAAGTTGCTCCATAGGAATGTGGCTCATAGAAGTTAAATGTTTCCCAACATGTAATTTTTTTGACCAATAACATTTTGTTCTACAAGTCAATCTCTTGGTATCTTTTAAACAAGTGCCACATGGCCAATACCTGCCTTGTAGTGTTGTTATTATAGTATTTGTTTAGTTGTAATTTTTTTTGTTGATTAGCTATTGGTTGTATATAGTATTTGTTTAGTTATAATTTTTTGGTTGATTAGGTATTGGTTGTATAGAAAAATTGCATTCCAATAATTGAAAAATTAATTTTTGAAGAGTGTTGAAATGTCTTGGGTAAATAAAATTGAAATCTCAAAAATAATCTAATTTGGTAAAAATATAATAGGTCTAAAATATTTCCTTAACTATAAAACTAAACTTTACAAAGCCTATTAAATAACACAAATATTTCCTTAAAATTTAATAATACTAATACTTTTATAATTTAAAATGAAAAATATTGTAAGTTTGAAGAATAAAATAAAATATGTAATAACATGGCGAAATATTTTCCGTGATATTGTAGATTTTTAACTTTTGACTATATAAAATTGAAATCCTAAATTTTTAACTCTTGAGTAAATAAAATTGAAATCCCAAAAATAATCTAATTTCATAAAATAAAATGTGTAGAACCCTAACCCTAGTTAAGTGTGGAGAGATTTGAAATGTCTGCTTAAGATTTTCCGTGATACTGTAGATTTTTAACCTTTGACTATATAAAATTGAAATCCTAGATTTTTAACTCTTGAGTAAATAAAATTGAAATCCCAAAAATAATCTAATTTCATAAAATAAAATGTGTAGAACCCTAACCCTAGATTGTGGAGAGATTTGAAATCTTTGCCTAAGATATTAAAATGTAATAATATTGAATTCTATTACAATTTAAAATGTATTAAAATATTGTAAGTTTGAAGAATAATTACACAATATAATAACAATAACATATTCATATTTAGATCACTAGAGTATTTTATTTAGTCACTTAATTTATTTTTTAAGTAATAATAGTAAGTACTTTTAGATAACATGATTTTAATTATTTTAATTAATCTAATATTGTGGTTTAGTAATATTTTTTTCTAAAGATAAAAGAATTGTTTATCATTTTGTAACTATTATATTTCAAGAACTAAATTTATAAGGAAAAATTTATGTGAACTCATTTTGAAATGTCTTGGGTAAATAAAATTAAAATTTCAAAAATAATTTAATTTGGTAAAAATAAAATAGCACTAAAATATTTACTTAGCTATAAAACTAAACTTTACAAAGCCTATTAAATAACACAAATATTTCCTTAACTATAAAACTAAATTTTACAAAGCCTTCATATTTGTATTATGTGGAGAGCCCTAGCCTAGTTGAGTGTATAGAGATTTGAAATGTTTAATACTATGATTATTTAAAATGCATTAAAATATTGTATGTTTGAAGAATAAAATAAAAAATGTAATAACATGGCAAAATAGTTTTATCATACTATAGATTTTTAACTTTTTAGTAAATAAAATTGAAATACTAGATTTTTAACTCTTGAGTAAATAAAATTGAAATCCCAAAAATAATCTAATTTCATAAAATAAAATCTGTAGAACCCTATATTTTTAATAGTATTATTAATATTATAACTTTGTCCCTTTTACAAAAAGTAATTTTTACGTTTAGCTAATGAACAAAAAATTAAATTCATAATTAGGCATGACTTAACTAGTGGGAGACAAAATTTGTGTTTATAATTTGTTTACTTGCCACATCGTCCCCTCAAACCAAAATTCTCTTTGCATTTATAGCTTTTTGTTGCACTCTCCAACAATCCACAGAGAAGAGGTCATTATTTTCCAGCCAATGACAATTCAGATAAATTTATCATGTTGACATAAGAAAAGTACAAATTTAAATCAAATTTGTGTGACAAGAAAAATAATCTTCTCTTTTGATTGGTTTACAATCAATAGATTAATAACTAGATAAGTGCGAACTCATTGCAATAGTACAGGTGAAGGTAGGTACTAATAAATGTATTTAAGATATATATGCTAGTTTATTTAGCCTAAACTTTTTTAATAAAAATATTAAAACCCTTACATGTGTAAAAACTAGCTAGCCAACTAATGTACATTGATTATAACATTGGATTCATCACTCACACTTTGTTTTCAAAGGTTGCCCTATAGGAATTTTATTTAAGATATCTATGCTAGTTTAATGAACCTAGATTTAATAAATACAAAAATTTAAAACCCTTACAGGTGTAAAAACAAGCTAGCTAACTGATGCGATGATTTTCAAAGTTTGTACCATAGGAATCTGGCACTTAGAAGTTAAATGTTCCCAATGCTTATAATTTATTGGACCAATAACATTTTGTTCTACAAGTCAATCTCTCACCATCTTTTAGATAAATGTATTTAAGATATCTATGTTAGTTTAACTAACTGAAATTTATTTAATACAAAATATTAAAACCCTTATAGGTGTAAAAACTAGCTAGCCAACTAATGTGATGATTATAACCTTGGATTCATCACCCACACTATGTTTTCAAAGAATGTTTTCAAAGATTGCCCCATAAGAATGTGGCTTGTAGAAGTTAAATGTTCCCAATACTTATAATTTATTGAGCCAATATCATTTTGTTTTACAAGTCTCTTCTGAACATCATCACCCACACTACATTTTCAAAGATTATCCAATAAGAATGTGGCTAGTAGAAGTTAAATGTTCCCAATACTTATAACTTATTGGGCCAATAGCATTTAGTTCTAAAGTCTTTTCTCAGCATCAACTCTTCTATAAAACTGTGTCAATCATATAATGTCATATGTTGTTTCTACTTTTTCCTATAAGGATGGTGACTTTTTCAATCTAGTAAATTAGAATTGTGAAAAAGCCTACTTATTAGGAGGAATAAAATTGTTTCCCGTAAAGAGTCGGTGCATCAGATTTAATGTTTATGTGTGGGACTAATTTTTATAATAAATAATTGGTGTGTTGAACTCTAAAATAGGCAGAGTTGGTGTATTGGAATTAATGTTTACGTGTGGGACCGGGTTAATAAAATTTTATCACAAGAATAGTTACTTGAAGAGTTATATAAACACTACTATTCTATATGCCCTTCATGCTAACAATCTCCCCTCCAATCAATAGCTTCTTTCAATACAGTGAAAAGGGATCCAAAGAGTTGTAAAGGTCTCCAATGGCAGAGATATCAGATTTGGCTAACCCAAACAAATCGATGGGTTCAGTTAGTAGCAGGTGAAAAGATTCTTCATAACTCTTATTAGTTGATTCATGTCATTTCTTTGTACCTCTTTTTGTTTTGATTCTCTATGATTCTTTGCAAAATTAAGATATTATTATAGTAGTCTATTCAAAACAATGCTTAGTTAATTCATTATTAATTGGTGATTTTTTCTTTTTACAGCCAAGATAATCAGGTTAACAATAATAAGGCAGGTATATGATTGTCCTCTTTTCTATATTTTTATGTCTGTTATATCATTTGATCTGGCCACCATATTTTTAATAGACTTTCTCTACTTTGTTTTCTAAATGTAATAAAGGTGTGAGGTCTGTCATTCTCTAAATAGTTATGATTTTGTATTGCATAAGAGTATTTTTCTTAATCCTGTATATTAGGTTATTATTGAGAGACACAGCTAGCAAATTAAAAAAATAATTTGATATAAGTGATATTTGTGCAGTTGAAAATGGAGGAGTGGAGAATGTCAATAGGCCTCCTCATTATCAGATAAGGAAGATACCAGATGTGCCAAGATCTGTTAGGGATCATTTGAGAATGGCAAGAAAACAGAAGACAAAATGCGGGGACAATGTTGAAAATTAAGATTTATATTTTGTAATAAAGTCACTTTGGTGACTTTCTATTAACAATTAAATATTTAATTAGTTTTATGTTAGTTATTGAGTCCAATTAGTTTTCTATAAAGATGTTCTGAAAGTTATATAAAAATGCAATGCTTTATGAGCATTTGCATAATACTTTGTAATCATCAAAATTATTTTAATATTATTATTTTTCAGTTTCAATGGTACTCCTATGATTTAGATCTATAAGCTGCTTCTTTTCCGTTTTTTAACAGACAATAACCTTAGCCAATACCAATGCTGGTAATTTTTTTCCTCCCCTTTTTTAACGGTAATCTGTGTTGACTTCAAAAACAGAAGCAGCAAAGGAGATAGCTCAAAAAGAAAAACATGGTAAAATAGGGAAACAACAAGAATAAAAGTATAAACATCTGCCTGGAATGTCTGGCGATAAAGTTTTATTTAAAAACACAATTTTCTTCACAAATTTTGGAAGGAGGAATTGCAAATACTCAGCAACCTTCTGTTTATAAAATGCGGAACTACTGAGAACTACTCTGGTGCTATGTTATAATTAAAGACCTAATTTTGTATGCTGGACAAAGATTTGATACTGGAAATCTTTTCGTAGAAGAGATTAAATTTGATACACTCACCTATACTCCTTATTGTTTGGATGGTTAGCTTTTTCCTTGACAGAAATTTATCACTCCCATCTCAATATTAATCACAAATACTCCCACAAATAGGAAGACAGAGATTTGATTTGGTTATGAGCATAAAGAGTTACTATATACAGTAAGGAACAATATAGATCCCGGCACCAAATGTAAACTGCGTAATTTTCCAGCTAGTCAGTCCTTAAATTACCTGTGAAGCTCTTCACATTGTTATCTTCTTCCTTGACAGAGCACAGGTCAAGTTAATTCATATCTGGAAGTCAGTACATATCAAAAACATATCCATCGACCCCGTTGTTCTACTGAATTGGGTGAGTGCACAATGAATTATTTGACAGTTATCATATCAAGCCTTATTATCAATAATCAGCAAACTTGAAGCCTTCTATTCCATCAACTCTTCTATGTATGCAGGGCCGGTAATAGAGGAGAAGCTAATTTTGTATAATGCACTGAATAGATTTTCGTACATCAAAACCATTGTTAGCAACAATTGAACCTAAAAGAGAAGATATATACTATATATATTTGTAAATGAAATGAACGCGTGCAATTAAATAAATAAATGTATACTTGATGCAACAAGGACTCCCACTTGCTGCTGCAACACACAAACTTATGTGCAACCACAATAAGATGCAACACAAATCTTTGATTTGTTTTATTGAAATAGAAATCTCATACATCAACAAATTATATAAATCTGTAATAACAAAATTACATTCAAATTCATGGTCTTTAATGGCCTCTCCACAAATCTGCATACATAGCCTCCATGGCTTCTTCTGCAAACAATCGCTCCTCACCTATACACTCTTCCCACGGGCCGAGATTTTCCCTCTCCAAAAACTGCTCTGATAAATCTCCCTATGAGAATCTGTTTTTCATCTGCTGCAATATTTCTCTTAAATACCTCTCCATTTGCAATGCTTGGCATTCTTCATTACCTGCAAACCAAATTAGATTCCTTTGGGGCATTTTTTTTTTCTTAGAAATATGTTCAAAGAGGCATTTTATCTTAAAAAAAGGTGCTGCCCTTTGTTTTTTTCATTAAAAATCTGCAATATAAACTCTGTATGCAGCCTCCCAAATGAGGTGTTTTATATTCTCCACATTCCGACGCCTTATAGATTTTGTCTCTTTTTTTTATTATTGTTTAAAATCTGACCTATTCTCCTTTGTTTGGCACACATACACAAGTTTTAATTGAGATAATTAATGATTTTAATGCCTCCACTACTTCCATTTTGGAGCTATCAAAAATGAAACAATTTTCACTATTTTCAGTTGCCGGTAACTTGATTTTTGTCTTCTGTGAATTACAAATGCCTTTCTTCGCTTTGGTAGGGAAAAATATAATTGAAAGAATGAAAAATAAAAGACTAAAAATATTCTTTCTAATCTTTTTGTTTCCCAATCAAAGAAAATCAAACAAATGGAAGCTTTGGGTGTGCGGAATGGGGTACCAAGAGGCGAAAAAACATGAAGTTCTTTTTTTGCCCGAAAATTTTCTGAAAGGTGTGTTATGACCCCCTCAAGTCCTCTGTAAAATGATTTTGCTTCATCCCTCATAAATTTTGAAATTTAAACTCTTCATAAACGACACACTTTCAGCCTTAACAACACAATTTTCTAGCATTAATTTCTCCCAACCAGTGGAAGATATGACTTCCATTCTTTTTGCACATTCAACATGGTACTTTGAAGAATGCCCCTGCAAAAGGATTCTACTCTAGCTCTTACAGATTTTTGAAATAAATTTCACAAAACTGACTACAGAGTGCTGAAATTGAGAACCGACAAAAGTTTGATTATTGCAATTTTATGCAACTTTGAAGTTCTATGATGCCAAGAAATGCCAATGACCACCAAACCAAATCAAAACTAAGGACCAAACCTGAGAATATTTTTGGGTGATGTGGATTGTCAAAATTCCTTTAATAAATAAATGTATACTATATATATTTGTAATGTTGAAATTTTTATATCCATGTTATTTTCTATTTAGTTGGACTTATTATTCTAGTCTTTCATATATTTCCATAAATATAGCCTTTATCTTAATCTCATATACACATACTTTTATACATTTACCATACCCTCCTATTTATACTTGAGTTATTTTGGGGTCATGAAGTCGACCCTGCAGTAAAAAAAACTTAACCCTTTCCTTTTTAGAATTCAAATTTCAAATTTGGTTAAGTGATACCCTTTATTTTTCTGACTTGAGCCAACTAAGTACATGTTGATCCATGCTATGTACTAGTATTAAAAAACATTCAATGTATTCATTCGAATCATTAAAGAATCATTATCTTTAAAAAAAAATCATCAAAGAATCATTCAAAATCCTCTCATTTGGGAGCATTACAAGACCATCAATCAATAATTTTGCTAGACCTTCCATCTTTATAAATAATTTTTAGGGTTGACCTAAGTTAACTTATCTCTTTTTGATGTAATGATAGCCTTCTAAGGTAATTTTTAAATACGACCAACCCTTAGATACCAAGAAACAGTAGAGCAAGTGTAGGCTTACAAGAAAAACAATATAGTTTTACATTATGCAAGGTTGAGTCTGGACTAGGAGAAGGAATCCTTGACCATAAAAATGACCCAAACCTACAAACTTACATTTGATAGAGCATAGAGCCAACACAAAATATGTCTATATGTCTACCAGAGTATTTTCAACTATAATAGTTGGAAAATATTGCCCTTCCGTTTGTCTTTGATGAGTACCCCTACCCTGTTCAAAAGCGCCCCTTCTGCTCTGTTTTGATGGATGTCTACACTCCCATCCAAAGCTTCGATTTGTGCACGGGCAGTGAGAATGCTGGCAAAGGTTGATGAGTTGGGCTTTACAACCGCCAGTTGGAAATCTGACACTCTGCCCATTATTATAGTGTAAGCCTATTTTTCAGATTTGCTTCATTTAGCATCATTAATAATCTCCACAAGGTTATTGCCCCTGTTTAAAATGATGGAAAAGGTTCACATCTCACAGTAATTTCTCTGGTGACAATTTGGTAGATAAGTTTTGTTGCAGTGTAGCAATCAGCACATACTCGTAGGTTCTTAATAACTCTAATAGTTGTTCTTAGGGGCATGTTTAACAATCCTAATGCAAATTTTCACTATGGCGACAGAGAAATAATTCTTTCTCCCACAATATTTTTAGGATCCAAATAAAAAGAAGTATAATTGTAGATACTCATAAGCCTATATTCATATGTTAGCTACATACACCAAGAAAACACGCCCATATGACCACCACAGGTTTAACTGGTGTCTCCATGATAAAGTTTAGGAGGTTCTCAAGATAGTTAGCACAGGGAAGAAGGTCAATCATGCACACAAGTCTTGGGAAGGTCGAGTAAATAGATGCCATTACTTATCAAAATACAAATTTAAAGTTAAAGCATGTATAGATTAATTAGTAATATTAAAACTGATTTTTTTTATTAACAATTCAGTAAGTCAATTTTGACTCAAGTTGTTCTAAATCCTTTGCTAATAAAAATATACGTAGATTATTTTATATCATTGTTTATTGCGACGGAAGAATCTTATTTAATAAATTGTTAAGGTATCAAGTATAACTTTCACTTGAAGATGATATTATATTGAGGTAATATGGTAGATTAGTTCAATACATTGGATGTCATCCTTATTAGAGATTACAACTGAAATAACATATTCAGATAAAGAATTGAGCTTCTATTTGAAGTTGAATGTATTTCAATATTGTCATAAATGAATAGTATCTTAAAATAAGTCCTCTAATTATATTAAATAGAGTATTATTGGGTATTATATTACTTGGTATTTGCTAGAGATAGTATTACAAGATGAATTCTTAAATTTAAGTTTATCCATAAAAATTATTCCTGTAGGATATCAAAATTCCTAGGTTAATTCACATGGGTTGATCTATGCTTGTTTTGTTTAGAAGATTTTGGATAAGTATTTCTTCTTATGAGTTTTGTACTCGTCAAATAATTTTAATAGATGAATTAACAACAATGATAGAGTATCATTATTTAACGGTATGATGTTTATTACCATTAAATTTCACAAATTATATTCTCTATTATAATGAATTTATTTTGAAAGATTATAAAATAAGGTCAAAATATGGAGGTTATGATAACCACATATTAAATTCTTATGTAAAGATCTTAAATTAGAACACAAAAGTTGGAGAATAGACTTAGACATGGTCATATATATTACCATGCCATCTACATGTCTACACACCTATGAAAATCTCTTAAATTGAGCACAATAGTTGCAAATTACACACAAAATACAAAATGGCCAAATGTATACTTGGTGGTGTGTCAAATAGTAAAATAAAATATTAGTTGTTATAGATTGTTTGAACAACCATGAAATATGTGTATAGGTACTTTATGGATTTCGATATTTGATCAATTGTACTCTATTGCACAATATTAATGATAAAATTAATATTAGTGTTACTCATTTCAAATCTAATTATTTAATTAGATATTGGAATTTGATTATGTATTTTAACAACGTTAATGATAGAGTCACCTTATATGAATTTACGTTTCCCTTCGATAATAATTGTAGAAGTATAATGTTTAATATGAATATCTTAATAATATTGAACTAAGGGTTACATGAGGGAAATGATTATTATATGGAGCCAATACATAAGCTTTCGTTTCCTTGGGAATAGATTTCAACGTCAAAGGTTGAATTAATTTGTATAATACTTAGTAAAAGATTATAGTGAGAATCAAAGATGGATTTTTAAATATTTCTTTAAACAATTTTTAATCTTAAATGTTTTAGGAAGTACAAGATGAAAAATTAGTGTTTTAAAACAATTCCCTAATCTCAAAATGTGATCGAAGAATCCCTCATTGTGACCTATGAAACAAAAGTCAACATTATTTATTTTTGTTATGATTTTATAATCTCAATTAATGAAGTTTAAATTAAACTCTTTCTAAAAAACTTATCTTGTTTAGATTATAAGCCTTAAACTGGTTCCTTTTATATATATAAGTTTGAAATGATTGTGCAAGAAAAGGATCTAGCACCTTACTTTTGGAACAAAGATTAATTTGAAATGTGTTAATTCCTTATTTGTCTCAAACTATACATTATTGTTTTAGTACTTTACTTTTGAACAAAGTTTGTAATTCATTATTTCATCTTAGACTGAATGATTAAGTATCTTTTCTAGTTTATGCTTACGAATAATGTGAAGTTAATTAGTAGCTTTTGTGGTATTATGCTTACAAATTGTTTGAATATCTTTACTTGACTATTCTGTTGCAAGTATGGGCCTAACCGGTGTTGTCATTGATGTCAACATACTCCTATTGCATTGATGATAAGGATTGGATGAGCTGTGTGATGAGGATATTGAGAAAATTAGTCCTAATCAGAAACAGAGAAGAACAGTGAAGTTAGTAAGCTAAAGATCCTAGCTAAGTTGAAGATCAGAGGATGCGCATCAAAGGGTTCATAGATATGTGTCTTAAGGTGATCCAGAAAAGATTTAAGAGGTCCGCATGAAGATCTGAAGAAGTTATGGTCACTCAAGTAAAACTAGTTCTGGCAGGTGTTCAAAGGTTACAGAGTGACATAGATAGGTCTGGTGAGATCCAGAAATGCAATATCCTATTCTGTGGATTTGGTAAAGTGTTTAGGAAGTCCATTTGAAGTTACAACTCAATTGGTTCATGGTCTAGAGGTCTGTAAGCATCTATTCCATTGTGACAGTGATAACAAACTGTGTTCTTGAGGTTTCAGATGAAGGAGATAAGGATTTTAGTAAGCAGATGTAGTGTGGATGTTCTTGGTCATTCAGGCAAGCTTGTGGAGGTCTTTGGATCGTGTCCAGTTTGTGTTGGTGATCTGCATTGAAGATTGAGCTAGCAATTGAAGAATTACTTCTGGATGATGGTGTTCTTCCTAACTCTGGCTGACTGGATGAGTTACACATCCTGCGGATGATCTTGAAGATATTATGTGAAGATTGGCGTGTTCCTAGAAGAAGATTGAAGTCTCAAATCTGTGTGGCCACTAGTGTGTTGTTCCATGTGAAGTCTTTTGTACTAAGTCATATTGTATTTGCTCTATTATGTATGCTGACTTGGATGATAATTCCTAAGTCGATGTCTTGTATAAATAAAGAGTTGTGAAGTCAATTCAAAGTGTATCTTGTGTAGAGGAGAATGTGGTAGCGAAGAGAAGAGCAAATGTAGAGCAGAAGTATTGGGCTTAAATGGAACTGACTCAAGCATGGTGAAGATGCTATTCTCTAGTTCAATTATGTGATACTTATTATTTTGTAGACAGTGTGTCTCTTGTAGGCAGTGGGCCTCTTGTGAGCAGTGTGCTCGGGCAGTGAGCTCTAATTGGCATGTGCCATTTTGTTCTTTCTATTCTTCTAATAGATATTACAATCTTGGGTTAATCATCCCATTGTTTTTCCCTTAACCAGGTTTTCCACATCAAAATCTTGGTGTCTTATGTGTTGATGTGTTTCTGCTCTTGATCTAAAGCATTATGTTTCATGATTGATTTATTATTTTGCTACTGAACTATGAAGTGGACTTAAGTGTTTAATTTGGAAGAAAGTTTTAGACAACTGATTCACCCCCCCTCTCAGTTGTCTATCCTGAATCTAACATATTCCTTATGTATATATGAATGGATCAAATACCTAGTCTTATTCCTTACATGCATTATGCTTGATCAAGCAAAGAAGTTTATTTTCCTTCTCATTTCCTTATAAGTTATCATATAAGTTTTATTTTCGTCTAGATAGGTAAACTTTATACATCAATGTCTAAAAACTCAAACAAATCGTAGTGTTTGGTTTTTATGGTACCTCTATGTCACGTTTATGGGTAATGTCATCACGTTGAACCAAGTACCTCACACCTAACATAGCTGCAACAACAACAACATCTAGGCACCGTCTCTCTAAATCGTCAAGGAGTAATAAGGGACATATCAAAGTTAAATCCGCAGGAAGGGAAAATCTCCTCAGATATCTCATTAAGAAGATTAAGTAAAAAGAAAAGATGAGTCTATTGAAATAATTGTATGATGATTACCATGTGAGTTTTTAAGTACTGAGGCTAAAATGCTCATTTAAAAAATCTTTCAAACTATCAACAGAAAATCAGACTCGTCGACAACACAAGTCTAATTCAGAGATGGCTTGAAAATTGTCAAATAAGGAAACTAATCCGAACAAGAAACACTAATTGTCGTATGCTCTCACCTTGCCTTTGTGGATCTTGGTGATCAGAAAGCACTAGGGAACCTCAAATGGACTCAATCACCAAATATCCATATTGTTTTATGCTAGTGAACTAGATTTCTTGAGCTGACACCTGGTAGGGATTCCTCAACACTAGGGTTGCATGACATCCACCCCTTTTAGGTGGTTGTGATAATGTATTTAATTCCATCCCTATTTTCACCTGAGTGGGTGGCAGCTGATGAAGAACTGTCTAGGGCAGGGAATCACCCTAGAAAGGGTTGCATATCTGCTCACAATTGCATCAAACATAGTGCAAGACAGAACTGCATATTCGCATACCCCAGTATCAATCATATCTGAAGGAGGGGACCTTGATCTCGTGGATACAGGGTATGTAGGTAGTCTAGATGGTGAAGGATGCCCCCAGTACTCAGGTCCCCCAAATATAGGGTGTTCTTTTATAGTTTCTGTGTAGTGATTTCTGAGTTATGTTAACATGAGAATGTCTAGTTAGTTTTGTGCAGATGATAAGGATACAAGTCACTGGGGAGAAAGCAAGTTGTTAGAAGTGAATGTAGGATGTAATGAAGAACTTACAGTATGTGTGATCCATTGTTCTTATAGGTTATCTTGTGTAATGTACCTTCTCTCGTAATGTACTCTCTCTCTTCACTAGATTTAAAATTAGTGATCTTTCAGGACTTGATGATTTTATAAAACTAAACTCAAGTTCATCTCATCTCTATAACATGCATTAAGCACTTCTTAGAATTAATAGAAAAATTTCACATTTCCTGCATCTGTTAGCTCAAAATTTTTATTTCCTTGATATTTTTGAATTCAAAGTTAGTATTATTTTGTTAATAAGGAGTTGGGTCCTTACAATTAGCCTAGACAAAGCATGAGGAAATTTTATTTTCCTTTACATTTTTGGTGAACCCATTTGATCCTATAGTACCTAATCTTCTATCTAGGGTTTTTCATTGCATTAGGGTTTTTAAATCTATAATTTTCAAAGTTTACATCTTATTTTTATTTTTGGTATACCTTTTACATACTTGTAGCAATATTTTTTAACATTCTAGTGCTTATTTTAATGCACTTTTTTATTTATTTCTTGCACTACCCACCCTCATAGTTGCTCTATGGTTTTTTATTTTTCACTTGTGTTTAGATCTTGACTTGCCTATTTTCTTGATTTGATCTTGCTTTATTGTTGCCATATTATTGTTTATGTGTAGAAGGAGTGTGTGTTTAGAAACTAATATGGCTACCCATTCTAAGAACTACAATATCATTTGATGGTGGTGCACATGTTTGTACCAAGAGGATTATGACCATGGTGCACACGTTTATCAATATGATATTCATCTTACAAGATATGTTTTGATATATGAATTACATTAAGCTAAATCCCATTACCAATTAGCAACTATCTTCTATAAAATATTAGTGGGATGACCTTATAGCATGGGAATTTTACAAGATCTTAGATCTTTAATATCTTTTAAATTTTTAACCTCCAACCCATCTTCGTCTTAACCTCCAACCTAATAAAAAAGAATATATAGATACAATAAGAATATTAAATAGTGGTACTTCAAATCTAATTAAGCATATTGTTAAACATATAATATAAATAAAATAATGGAGAAGCAAAAATAAATATACAAACCATATGAATAGAAAATTTACACAGTAAACCCTTTTAGGAAAAAACTCAACCACCAAAGAGATATTGAGATTGCATTAATCTAAAAAACAAGAATGCATTAATATAATCTACTCAAACTTTTTTATTCTAACAACATTTTGGGTACTTAATGGTACTTTACTTGCATAAGACTATTCAACACATATCTCATGCACTCAATGTATAGAGTGAGGGAAATATGAAGCCACCAAATGGTTTTTGTAAAGTAATGGCCACCAAAAGCATAGTCCAAAAGCACAAAACCATGTCGCACGATGCATTAGAATATGTACCAGAGATAGAAATCAATTAATGATATCATGTTTGACCCCATAACACTTGTTAGGTACCACTCCCAAGACTAGCACTTGATGATGAAGATGCCAACAACCATGGGTCCCACCAATTATGAAAACATACTCAGCCTAATGTAGCTCTTGTTGTTACCTTTTTATCATGACCTCCTTATTCTATGCCCTTACAATAATATCTAAAGTCCACTTTCTACCCTTTCTATTTTTCCTAGGTACATTGTACTATGAAACTTTGGAGCTCATAAAAAAATTATCACTTATAAAAGGAAAGTCATAAAGTAAGATTTGTATAATTTTTAAAGGAGAGTCATGAGATAGTGTTAATAAAAAAATTGTGATTCATATGTGGATCAACCCACAATACTCAATCCCAAACTTGGGATGATGGCAGATGGGAAAAAATTTCTTGTTACCTTCATTTGAAGATTTTTCTTCGAACAAAGGAACCTTTGTTCGAAGATTTTGTAGAAATAACCTTCGAAAAAAGGTCTACCTTCATTCAAAGGAAATATTTGAATGAAGGTATTATTTTATTGATTGCAAAACAATAAAATAATACCTTCATTCAAAGATTTCCTTCTAATGAAGGTAATATTTTATTGGTTTTTAAAAAAACATATCAAGCAAAAAATCTATTTTTCTTATCATTTATACTTGACAGGCCGCTTTCAACCATAGTGAATCCAAAGGTATCATTACTATTTACCTCCATGGCGAATATGACAACTCTATGCACTTGGAAGCTCTACTATATTGCCAGGTGGCTTTTCTCAATGGTGTCAACATTATCAAGGTCACATTCTACCATTTTTAACCAAGTATTTTTCTTCTGCCGCTGTGAAAAATCCATTTTTTGACTTCAATGTTTTTTTGTTGAAATTGTAATATGGTTTCATTGTCTTTTATCAAAATTTTGAAACCCTATTATGTGAATTTACAAACCCTAATACAATAATTTGAAACCCTATTATGTGAATTTTCAAACCCTAATATGATGATTTGAAACACTATCATGTGAATTTACAAACCCTAATACAAGAATTTGAAACCCTAAAACATCATTTCAAAACCCTATTATGTAAATTTTGAAACCCTATGACATGAAATCTAAAACCCTTAACATCTATATTGGAACCCTATAATATTTATTTGTGATGAGTTGGTCAATCCCAGAACACACAATAACATGGATTGCACACAAAAAATCTAGAAATGGTCTTTTATTTATTTGGACAACACGTTACATTACAGAAAATGGAATCAAACTAGAGGATGAATCCTCAATAGGCTGCAACACATTACAACTTCCTTTCTCTAGATTCTAGAACCTTCTAACTTTTGTAGCTTCAAATCTACTAGGGTTTTTGTTTTCCCTGCTTTTCACGACTCTCCACTTTCACCCTTTTCTCTACTACTAAAAGGATTCCCAAAATGGTCATAAATAGCCCTTTTTGGTGCCTTCCAACCAAAATTTCAAAATTTGTAACTCCCTCCAAAAATAGGTCAACTTCTCAGAGCTATAACTTTTGATCCACATGTCTAATAGACAAACTGTTTTATGTGTTGGAAAGCTAACAAAGTTCTCTACATGCTAAAAATCCACTTTGTCGATTCTGCCATTTTCAAGGTTGTACGAGATCTCTAGGTGCCTCATATTTGAGTGAAACTTTTTCAGGGGTTTTTAAAGAAACAAAAACTTTAATATATTTCATCCCACAAGTGATCTTTGGCCAATTCCTTAACCAAAGGTTATATTATTCAATCTCAAATATTTGAGTAAATTATTGCTTCCATACGTGCTCAAATGTAAATTTTCTAAAAATAGAAGTTGGCTATTTTTAGAAGGTTAGAAAAAGCTAAAGGTTCTACATCATTATTCAAGAAATTGTGTATCTAAAAATACAAAATTTGAAAAGAATAGAAAAAAATTATCATTTTTTTTGGTGATGCAAGATTTGTCTTACACCACTTGATGCTCTTGCATCAAACACCCAGGATAATTTGAGAAGTGACCTTGTCACATCTAAGTTGTTTGAGGAAAACCCAAATGGTCAACCTCTGACTTAGACAAACAAGAAGAATCTTTGATAGACCTTCCTTTCCACTTTACTAGATATTCTTCATATTTCCTCTTGTGAGTACTTCTTTCCACATGGCAATCCAAGATCTCTTCTATCTCCTCCTTTGATGTAGATGACATGATACTCCATTGTTCTTTTGTTGGTCCATCCTCTGTGGAACCTTCATGATACTATGTCAGATCAGCAATGTTGAACACATGTGAAATTTTGATTCCACTCAGTTGCTCTACCTAATATGCATTTCTTGAATCATGCTTCTTTAGAATCTTGCATGGCCCAAACTTCTTCATCTTAAACTTATTATATGTCCCTAATGGGAACTTTTCTTTATTTAGGTGAACCAGACTTCATCACCAACCTTCAATTCCTTAAACTTTCTCTTCTGGTCTACCATAGCCATGGACTAACAATTCATTTTATTAATTTATGTTGTCATACATCTTCATGCGGGGTCTTTAGGTGCTCTGCAAAGTCTTCAGCCTCGACACTAATCTTCTCTCCTCTATCTATCTTCCTCAACTCAAAAGCATTTCATGGAGTACTCCTATCGATAGAATTGTTATATGAAAACTCCACCTATGGTAATATAAAATCTCATCCCTTGGGCTTATCTCCTACTAATCATCTTAGTAGGTTACCCAAAATTCAATTCACTAGGTGTATGTTTGTCCATTAGTTTGCGGATAATGTGCAGAACTAAACTTCAACTCAGTCTTCAACTTCTTCCATAAGGCCCTCTACAAATACCCAACAAACTTGATATCTCTATCTGAAACTATACTCCTTGGTAGACTATGCAGTCTAACTACCTCTCTGAAAAACAACTCTACAATGTGAACAACATCACTTGTTTTCTAACACGGAATGAAATGTGTCATCTTTGAAAACCTGTCAACCATCACAAATATTGAATCATGCCCTCTTTTTTTCCTTGGTAAACCAATAACAAAGTTCATGTGTTGATATCTTCCCATGGCCTATCTGGTACAAGTAATGGCTGATATAGCCCAGTATTGTGACTCACTCATTTGGCCATATGGGATACTCTGCAACTTTGGACAAATTTATTCACATCCTAGTGAAACTATGCCCAATAATAATTCTCACTAACAAGAGTAATGGTATTATCTCGACCAAAGTGTCCTACCAACCCTCCACTAGGCTTCTCCTTAATCAGGTTCTCTCTCATGGAGCTCCTCAGAATGCACAACTAGTTTCCTCTGAATAACATACCATCTTGGATAATCTAATCCAACCATCTCATCCTATCCAGGTAACAAGTTCCAAACAAGATTTCCAAGCCTCTACAATGTCTAGATCTTTAGGGTACAAATCCTTGAGTTCATTGAACCCAACAACCTCTATCTTCATCTCTGTCAACAAACTCTACCTTCTACTTAAGGCATTTGCAACTTGGTTGGACTTCCCACTCCGGTGATTTAAAACAAAAGTATAACTCTACAAAAAGTCAACCCATTTTAAGTGCCTCTGATTTAACTTCCCTTGACTATTAAGATATTGCAAAGCCTAATGATCAATATATAACACAAACTCTTTTGGCAACAAATAACGTCTCCATTTCTTCAAAGCCTAAACTTTAGCATAAAACTCCTAATCATAAATAGAATACTTTTTCTTTGCATCATTAAACTTCTCACTGAAATAGGCAACATGCTTACCTTCTTGACTTAAAACAACTCCTATATCACTACCACTAGCATCAAAACCTACTTGAAACACCTTATTGAAATCTAGAAGTGCCAAAGCAAGTTTCTCTATGACTTTTTTCTTCAATGTATCAAAACCTCTAGCTTCTCCTATAGTCCATTTAAACTCTTTTCTATTCCCTCGCATTATCTTAATTAGGGGTCCATAATTGCTACTAAAATTCATGATAAATTTTCTATAATTTAAACTTGCCAAACCATCAAAGGATCATACCTTTATAACACTCCTTGGGGAAGGCTATTCAATGATAGCTGTCACCTTCTCTGGATCCATTTTTAGACCCCTAGCTAAGATAACAAATCTCAGGTACACCAACTCCTTCTTCATGAAACTACTTTTTTCAAATTAATCAACTTTTTGAACATGCATTAGGTGCTCCTCCAAATTCTTACTAAAAATCAAAAAATCATCTAAATAAATAATGACAAATTTACCCAAAAACACTTTTAGTACCTTGTTCATGAGCCACATGAATGTGCTCGGTGCATTGGTTAGTCCAAATCGCATGACTAACCATTTGTACAGGCCCTCCTTAGTCTTGAAGGTTGTCTTCCATTCATATCCTTCTTTGATTCAAATCTGGTGATATCCACTCTTCAGATAAAATCTTTGTAAAGTACTTGGATCCACTCAGGCAATCCATTATGTCATCCATTCTAGGTAATGAAAATCTATACTTGATCATGATATTGTTGATGGCTCAAGAATCTATACACATTCTCCACCCTCCATCTTTCTTTGGTGCTAGTACTATAGGTACCACAAATTGACTTAGGCTCTCCCTTATAAGTCCTTTCTTTAATAGCTTGTGAACTTATCTATTTAGCTCTTTATTCTCTGTAGGAGTTATTATATGGGCTACCTTATTCAAAAAACTAGCTCCTAGTATCAAATCTATTTGGTGACTTATCTTCCTCACCGGTGGTAAACCTTTAGGTACATTATCAAAGATAATGTCCTGAAACTCTTTCAACAAATCTGCTCCTGAAACTAATCTTAGGAATCAATGCAAAACAATGATGCTCATGGCTTCATACCATCCAAATATTTCCTGTCATCTACCAAGAAAATTCTAGTAGTACTACATACCTTTTCTTGCACCTCCTTCAAGGGATTCAACTTATGACAAACTCCATCGTTTGTCAAGGAATAGGTGTTTGCATGGCCATCATGGATATTACACCTATCATACTGCCATGACCTTCCCACTAGCATATGACATGCATCCATCGGTATGATGTCACATAACACCTCATTATGGTAGTCTCAAATCTTGAACTTGACTAAACATTGCTCATTGACCAAATCTCTATGGTCCTTCTACAACCATGCAATCTAATATGGATGTGGATGCCTTCTCCTTGTCAACTTCAACTTGTTAACCATCTCCTCTGAGACAATATTATCAGTGCTTCCACTGTTAATAATAATATCAGAACACTTATGCTCACATTTGCACCTTGTGTGGAATAAACTCTTCCTCTAATATGATTTTTCCTTCTCATTTAACAAGGTTCTTCTAACAAGTAGGGTTTATCCCCTTTTAGTATCTTTAGAATGCTCAGATTGCACATCTTAATCTACATGTGCAAATCGTGCATTACCTTCAAGTTTTCTATTTGTCCTTCCTTGATGTTGGGGATAGTCATAGGCTTGATGTCCTTCTCCACATTGGAAATAGGTTCCTCTAAAACCTTCTCTTCCAGATCCTTGCCCAGGTCTTCCTCTTCCTCTTCCTCTTTGCTCACCATTATTTTGGTCATGAGGGTGGTAGGCATTGTCTCCTTCTTTATTTCAACCGGTGCCTACTTCTTCACTTCTCTTTTGATCTTCATTTTTGCCTTCATAGGATCTACCACAAGTCCTTCTTATACCATGACCTCTTCCTCTTTGATTTCTTTCAAATATTTTATTCAACTTCTCTTCCACCTTCAAATAAAACTGGTAGACATCTTCTATGGTGTTCATTCTAACCAGGCTCAGCTCCTCTTGAATACTTGGCCTCAACCCATTAATTTGTAATAGGATACCTTCTCCTTATTGGCACCTACTGGCCTATTGTAAAAATAATCTTATAAAATCTTTTGTATACTCCTTAATAGATTTGTTACCTTGCTACAATCCTTGCAGCTTCTTCAACAACTTCAACTCATAGTCCACAGGAATGAATTGCTTCTTTAGTTTCTCCAGTATTTGATCCTGTGTGGTAATCTTTCATTTTCCTCTTCTATTTCTCTCTAACTGGACCACCTTCCACCAAATAATGACATGGCCCTTCAATTTTGTTTTTGCAAACTTGACCTACTCTGGATCCTCCACATCTTCACACTTGAAATATTTCTCCATATTATTTGTCCAATCAATAAGCTCTTCCAGATTCAAATCCCTAGAATAGGTAGAAATTTCAATCCTAGGCCTCTTTCCAATCTTTGAAACAACCCTCAACAAACTAACTTATGTAGGATGTCCTGCATCATCTTGTTCTTCCTCAGATAGCTCTTCTTCAACTTCATCTTCTCTTTCTTCTCTTATTCTTGGCTCAAACCCTCTTTGTAGCTCCTCTTGCAATGCATCGATTTGCCTTTGCAGGGCTCTAAAACCCTCTTCTATCAAAGTATTTCTCCCAGCACCACCATGGTTCCTTCGTGGGGGCATTTTTATGGGTTTGATATAAAACCCACAACCTCAAGTCCTGGTGTAAACTGTGTCACAATTGGTGATCTTTCTACGCACTCAAGAACTACTATTTTGATACCACTTGATGAGGGATAAATCCTAGAACACATAATAACACAAATTGCAAACATAAAATAGGAATGATATTTTATTGATTTGGACAACACATTATGTTACAAAAATTAGAATCGAACCAGAGGATGAATCCTCAACAGGAGGCAACACATTATTGTTGGCAAGAGACACATTGGAGCTTCATGATTGTTGTCATTGATGGCAATAAATTTCATCCCACACATCTGCAAGACATGATGTGCTTATACCGGAAGTCAGATTGAAGAGTGTTGTGGTGTAGTAAGCAAGAATAGAGCATGCAGAAGGTCCGACAGTCAGGTCTGAATCTGTTAGAGGAAGTATCTTTGGAAAGTGCAGACTTGGGGAAGTCAAGAGGAGTACCTTGACTGATAGATTCCAGGAATTGAGCCTCCGGTGATGAAGGAATAAAGAGATATGAGCATTCAGGTATTAGGGTCCTATTTGGTAGAACAAATAGAGGAAGAACTGAACGGCAGAGCATCAGACATTATTCTGGATGAGATGCTGATGGTAAGAAAGATTCTTAAGGCATCATTCTTGTTTGGCCGACTTGTTAGATGACTTGAATAAGTTCCTTTTTGATCCACATCACTTGGTAAGCAAGGATTTAGCCGACAAACTAAAGTTTAGGAAATGTTGACCTTTCTGGATGCTGACTAGAAAGAGTATGAAACCCCTTATGCGGATATATATATATATGATGGATTTCGATGAGAAGGTGTGTGTTGTTGTTATAAGTGCGAAGAAAAGCAGAAGTGTAGAGGGAAAATAGTAAGGAAGGTCCAGTATGTGAAAAGACAGCAGAACAAAGGAAGAGGAAGGATGAAGTGTAGCAGATCAATATATCGAGCCTAACCGGAATTGAACTCCAACATGTGTGGATGCTTCACATCAGTTCAAGTAATTTATTATTCTTGTTACAACTTGTAGACAGTGAGTCTCTTGTGAGCAGTGTGCTCGGGCAGTGAGCCCTAATTGGCAAGTGCCATTTTGTATTTCTATTCTTCTAACAGAGAATACAATCTTGGGTTAATCACCCCGTGGTTTTCTCCCTTAACAGGGTTTCCACGTCAAAAATATTGTGTCATGTACGTATTTCCATTTCATGGTTATGTTTGCTTATTTGAATTGATGCTGCATTAATTATTAAGAAAGTTCAGAAAGTAGAAATAATTAAGATAACTAATTCACCCCCTCTCAGTTATCAACAATTGGTATCAGAGCCAGTTCGTCTCAATAGAGCCTAACAGCTTGAGGAATACCTGGGAATTCAAATAGATGCATATGGTATGAAGGAGCAACTTAAGTCTGCCCTAGATGATCTTGAGCAGTCAAATTCTAAAATCAATGAATTGAAGGAAAGACTCAAATAGGCTGATGATTTCATAAATGAATTAAAAGAGAAACTAAGTCTCTCTATGAAAAAGAGAAAGGAGCTACTTCAGCAACTGGCAAGACAAAGTGAAGCCAATGATACAAATGGAGATCTGAAGGAGAAAACCAAGTTATATGAAAAGTTATCAAAAGAAATCATTATGGTAAGACATGAAATGGAATCAGGAGCTATGAAGTTTACCCAAGAGATTGAAGAGAAAAGAAAAACTGAAGATGATCTAAGACATTCTCTCAAGGAAAAATTAGAAGATTGCCACAAGATGGATAGAATTATCAGACATCTTGAATCTGATCTTGAAGATGCTAAAGATAATGAAGAAAAACTTGAGGATCAAATTGTCTCTCTTAAAAAGGATCTTCAAATAGCAAATGAATATAAAGAGAAATTCAAGATAAGTTCTGCTCAACTTGAAGTTCTTTTTGAAGTCAAAAGAGGGTAGATGACAAGTGTGGTTTGGGATATGAGAAAGGTGAAAGCTCTAGATCTGGTCAGAAGAATTTTGGATCAGAAAATCTAAGGAATGGGCCTAGAAGACCTCCAGTAAGACAGCCTAATGCTCAAAGATCTCCATCCTTCAATGGATACTACCACAACTGCAATAACTTTGGTCATAGAGCTAATCAATGCAGAAAGAGAATGAATGAGACTAATACATCCTTCTCCAGACAGTGTTTCAACTGCAAAAGGTATGGTCACAAATCTCATGAATGCAGAAATATGCAAATGAACAATTCATTCAATGGTAGATGCTTTGCATGCAATAGAATGGGTCATATGGCTAATCAATGCAGATCAAGAGGATATCAATCAAATATGCAAAGAAATTTTGTTTGCCAAATTTGCAATAGATCCAACCATATTGCAAAATTCTATAGAAACAAGAATTAGGACAAAAGAGGTCCAGTACATCATAATCAAAATCAAGATAAGGGAAAACAAAAAGTGAATGCAGATGAAGTTCAAAGTGAGATGAACAAGATTAGGGTCAAGAAAACTATAGAAAATGTAGGGGATGGATCTGCACCAAACTCTGGTGCTGATATTCCTTCCAAAAATTAAACAGTGAGCTCTGGCTCAGGGGGAGACACAAAGAAAACCATTTTCCCTCAGCCAGTCAATTGGTGCCAGAACTAGCACAAGGAGAGTTGCAGATTAAAGGGTTCATAAGAGAAACATCTTAGGTAGAGCATTTATTGCAGCTTGATATTAGGGTTTGCGGAGCAATATAAGGGTTTTTTCATTAAGCATTTGTTCATTCTGCATTCAAGAAGAAACGAAAAGAAGCTCTGCAATAGAAATTCCTCAAGCCCATCAAAGATCATCTACAGAATCTGATTCATCTAGCAATTGATTTGGCTCACCTTGTGTAACCTAGAAGCGTAAAAGGTATTTTCCATTCTTAATATCTCTCTGCAAATCTTTGAAAGATGGCTACTCCAAATGTAGTGAAGATTTCTGATAGGCCTCACCCTAAATTTAAGAAGCATCCATATAAATCCCTAGAAGTTGATCCCCTAGGCGCCTTCTCAAGCATTCTGCATGGGGTTTTGCATGTAGAAGATGTTAGGGCATATATTCATACGAGTATTGAAGAATTTGGGGAATCTAAGTTGGTCAATATCTATCACAAGCAATTGATAGATGACTCATTTGAACTCAAAACCCAGTATAAAGCTATCCGGGACAAACATTTTGCACAGTGCATTCATTTCTCCTATTTTCTGGAAGATGAATGGGTCCAGTATATTCTGAGCCGAATGCATGACAACTTCATGTGGTTGAACAAGCCATTTAAAATCACTAAGGATGCCATTAAGGTTGTAACCGGATTACACTCAACTGGTGAGATGCCCATTCTCAAATCTGTCAAAAACCAAATTGTAAGTGAGGCTACCGGATCAAAGTTTGATAAAAGAGCAATGACTATAGAGGATATCGTAGATCCAGATATCAAGTTTGCATCAATGATAATTGGATATAAGATATATCACTCCAGCAGGGAGAATTTAGTTTTTGGAACTGCTATATATACTGGTTATGAAATGTTGAGGAAGAATGTAGACTATGACCTGTGTGAGCTCCTTCTGAACCAACTCTTGGAGAATCTACAGAAGATAAAGAAGGATAAGAAGAACTCCTTCAAATATGGTGGTTTGATCCTCTGTCTTTTCTTTTATTACATGAATGAGCTTCCCAGATCCAGTGGCTAGGTATGGCAGAATGATAGACCAGTAGCCATTCAAATCAGAGATTATATAAATGGGCCTGGTGATGCCAAGGCACAGAATACAGCTCTCTAGGGATATTTCAAAAACTTCCAGAACATGATGCAAGCTAGAGAGAGAATTCCCCAATCTCTAATTGAGAAATACAAAGACACAGTATGCTTTATGGTAGAAACTAATCGGTGCCTAATGGAGGCAGTGGAAACAAGAACAATGTGGATCATGCCAATGGGGTATGAGGTGGATGAGAAAATTGTAGAGCTACATGTCCAGCACATGTTGAGTCAACCAAAGGATCCTAAAGCAAAAAGGTTTGGAACCTTTGAAGAATTAAGTATAAAAATCCATGTGGAACTCAGACAACCGGAGATAAAGAGAAAAGTGAGAAAAGAGGTAGAAGATTTTGCAAAGAGGCATGGAATCTCAAAAGAAGCACTTGATGCACATAGAGAAAAGATGGAAAGGGCAGAAAAAGAAAAGGAAAGTGATCTGGTAAAAGTCTCCTCCCAGACCAGATCCTCTAAGAGGTTTGCACCTACTAAGACCTCAAAGGCATCAAAACCAGAAGCAAAATCATCCGGTAAAGAAGAGAAAAGAACTAAGACAAAGGCCACAAGGTCTTACTTTAGTCAGAAAGACAAAGAAGAGATAGAATTGATGAAGAAATCAAGAAGATGAAGAAGAAGAAGAAAGTATCAGGTGCAGATAAGGTGGCAGAGGCAGGAGAGTTTGTTAAAAAGCCCACTCTGTCCCTAGATCATGTAGTCAAAGATGTTACTATGGATGGGAACCTGCAACCAATAACAGAATTCTATGATGCAGATAGAAAAATCTTGGAGGAAGCCACAGTTAAGTACTTAAACATATACAATAAAGCCTTGATTGAAATAATTTCTCTAATTCCTAAAAGCTTGGAAAAGGAACTTGAAATGAGAAAAGAAAATGCTAAGGCTAAGGACTTAGAAATTAGAGAACAGATAGCCATTCAGCTCTACCCTTCAATTACTCCAAAATAAATGGATATGATCTTCAAAGATTGCAGGAATGAGTTCTAGAGTAAGACTAGAATGAATCAAATCATGCTTGGAGAAATTGATAAAGTGGCAAAAGAAATAGAAGAAATCTTGCAGAATGCATACTCAAGGTTCAACATTCTTATTATAGAGGACTTGGGTGTTGATCCCTCGGCTACAAGTGTTGAAAAAGAATCTATTGAGGCAATGACAGAAGAAGTAATGGACACCGGTGAAGAAAAAGATAAGGACTTGGAATCCTTTGCTCTGGAAGAGGTGGCCCGTGAACAAACAAACATCACTCCTCTGGTTTCTCCTACTGACTCCGGATCCAAAGGAGAAGAAAGGATAAAGGAGAAAGAAAAAGAAGTTAAGGGAAAAGAAGATGACAGCTCTAAAACTATAGAGGAAAAGAAAACTCTGTCTCTGGCAAGAGACACTGCAGAAATTGTCAAAGAATTCTTAAACAAAGAGACAATGGAAATTGATGAACCGGAACTTCTACTAGGACCATTTGATTTTGATTCTCTTTCCCTGGTACAAACAATGAAGATAGCTTCATTTGCTAATGCTAAGGCAAAATAAAAACTCCTAAAGTCTCACATGGAAGACTGTGAGCTAATAGAAGCTGCATTCAGTGTGCTTGAAAAGATCATGCCATCTTTTCTGAAGGATTCATCGGCTTCCTCATTAGGTAATCTTAAGTCTCTTGTTAGTTTAGTTAGCACTCATTTTGAGTCCTTAGAGAAATCAGCTGAGGAAAAGGTCCGGAAAGAGTTTTTGGATAAAAGATTTTCTGAGTTACAAGGTTTTATAAGTAATGACAGGAGAAATATGGATATTGGAATAAAGAGCCCAGAAAATGCTCTTAAAGATGGCAGAGATATCTATAAATTTTGTTTATCCTGGCCTAAAGTGACCAAGGGTATTGAGAAGAAAGTAAAGGAATAAGAGGGTAAACTGTCAAGCCTCTCTCAGATTTTTGATCCTCTCACTGTATCCATAGTAAACCAGGAATGTCAAACCATTGTAGTCATGAATGAAATTTAGAAACTTGAAAAGGAGAGGAAGAACATAATAAGAAGGATGGGTGAACTTAGAGGGATCATTATCCCTAAGTTAGAAGCCATGCATGAGGCTCTAACTGATGCTTAGACCACTGCCCAGACTAGTGATCCAACAGATCTTAAAACGGCAGAAGCTTTTGCATTCCTGTTGAGCGGTCGCATCTCAATTTTGGACAGGCTAAAACAGAGTTGGACGACACAAGTTGTGCAATTAAAGACAACTTTTGCAGACATACTACAATATATGTGAGTATAACCGGTTTATATACTTATGCGGCTAAGTATAGTTGATTTATTTTTGGGCAATTTTGGTGTGCGGACCCTACCCTTTTCCATTGATGTCAAAGGGGGAGTGAGAAACAGTGAAAAATATGGAATCCAGCTAAGGGGGAGCTCTAGTAAAATGTACAGTAGAAGAGAGCATCAGCCAAGGGGGAGTATAGTATACACTTAGTCATTTTTCACTAAGTGTTGCCATTAATGCCAAAGGGGGAGATTGTTTGCAAGAGACACATTGGAGCTTCATGATTGTTGTCATTGATGGCAACAAAGTTCATCCCACACATTCCCAGGATATGATGTGCTTATACCGGAAGTTAGATTGAAGAGTGTTGTGGTTCAGTAAGCAAGAACAAAGCATGCAGAAGGTCCGACAGTCAGGTCTAGATCTATTAGAGGAAGTATCTTTGGAAAGTACAGACTTGGGGAAGTCAAGAGGAGTACCTTGACTGATAGATTCCAGGAATTGAGCCTCCGATGATGAAGGAATAAAGAGATATGAGCATTCAAGTATTAGGGTCCTGTTTGGCAGAACAAACAGAGGAAGAACTGACCAGCAGAGCTTCAGACATTATTCCAGATGAGATGCTGATGGTAATAAAGATTCTTAAGGTATCATTCTTGTTTGGCTAACTTGTTAGATGACTTGCATAAGTTCCTTTTTGATCTGCATCACTTGGTAAGCAAGGATTCAGCCAATAGACTAAAGTTTAGGAAATATTGACCTTTCTGAATGCCGACTATAAAGAGTATGAAATCCCTTATGCGGATATATATATATATGATGGATTTCGATGACAAGGTGTGTGTTGTTGTTATAAGTGTGAAGAAAAGTAGAAGTGTAGATGGAAAGTAGTAAGGAAGGTCTGGTATGTGAAAAGACAGCAGAAAAAAGGAAGAGGAAGGATGAAGTGTAGCAGATCAGTATACTGAGCCTAACCAGAACTAAACTCCAGCATGTGTGGATGCTTCACATCAGTTCAAGTATTTTATTATTCGTGTTACAACTTGTAGACAATGAGTCTCTTGTGAGCAGTGTGCTCAAGCAGTGAGCCCTAATTGGCAAGTGCCATTTTGTATTTCTATTCTTCTAACAGAGAATACAATCTTGGGTTAATCACCCCGTGGTTTTCTCCCTTAATAGGGTTTCCATGTCAAAAATATTGTGTCATGTGTATTTCCATTTCATGGTTATGTTTGCTTATTTGAATTGATGCTGCATTAATTATTAAGAAATTTCAGAAAGCAAAAATAATTAAGATAACTGATTCACCCCCCCTCTCAGTTATCAACAATTATAGCTTCCTTTCTCTAGATTCTAGAGCCTTCTACCTTTTGTAGCTTCAAATCTAGGGTTTCTAAATTCCCTCCTTTTCATGAATCTCCACTTTCCCCCTTTTCTTTACTACCCAAAGGATTCCCAAAAAATGGTCATAAATAGCCCTTTTTGGTGCATTCCAACCAAAATTTCAAAGTTTGTAACTTCCTCCAAAAATAGGTCTACTTTTAGGACCCATAACTTTTGATCCGAGTGTCCAATTGATGAAGTATTTGATGCATTAGAAAGATCACAAAGTTCTCTATGCACTAGGAATCCACTTTGTTGATTCCGCCCATTTTTGGGTTTGTACAAGGCCTCTAAGTGCCTCATATTTGAGTTTGAAACTTTTCAGGGGTTTTAAATAAATAGAGACTTTAATATATTTCATCCCACAAGTGATCTTTGGCCAATTCCTTCACCAAAGGTTATATTTTCAAATTTTGAGGCATTGAGTAAATTTTTGCTTCCACATGTGCACAAATGCAAAATTTTTAAAAATAGCAGTTGGCTATTTTTATCAAGTTAGAAAAAATTGAAGGTTCTACATCATTATTCAAGCAATTGTGTATCTAAAAATACAAAATTTAAAAAGAACATGTATAAAACAAAATCATCATTTTTTGGGTGATGCAAGATTGTCCTTACACCACTGGATGCTCCTGCATCAGTTTGAAACCCTAAATTACAGATGTCAAACCCTAAGTTGTAAATTTCAAACTGTAAAATGTGTATGTCAAGGGTAGAACAATGTTTTCCTCAATATATTTGTGAACTAAGGGTAGGTGAAGGAACAATGAATGATACCAACTTCATATAAGATTGCATGCCACATGTTGATATGTAATTGTATTAATCCATGTACCAAAATGAACCCAAAATGAAATGAGAATTGGCATGGGTCTACAAATATCACCATTGCGCTAGTTAAAACATTGATGTTACCTAGATCATATTTAATCACTACCTAAAGAATAGAGGAGAAAATTAATTATTGAAGTAAAATATAGATGCAAATTTATTATTGGAGTTTGTGAATCAAAATTCTTGATTTATTCTTTAAGTATGCTCCAAGACATGTGGTGGCATGGATGATTTCAAGACTATATTATACATAACCTAGAATAATGTAGAGTAGGTGTTGAAGTTAGGCTTTAGTAGAGGGGAATTACTATGATGTTCACTCCATCCAACATGTTCACCACAACACCTTCCTTGCTTTAAGTCAAAATTGACTATTTCCCTACTTGAAAAGGCATGGAATGCTTATTTTTCCCACTACATAGAGAACATCTTTAGAATTCCTTTGATGCTAACTTCCATTATTGCAAACTTTTAAGGTTGTAGTATTTTTTTTCAAACCCTAGTGTTGGCACTTGTAAATTTTTCTCCCAAACATGCACTATTTTGCGCCAAAAAATCCATTAAAAATCCCCACTTTTGCCCTTGTAGTCAAAATCCCATGTTTAAGTCTGATCTAAGACATCCTTTAGGGGTTTTTGAAAACTTCCTAAGTATAAGTCCCCCAGGCCCTTTTGTTTTCTTCCCTTAGAAAAAATTCTTCATTTCTACCCTTTGTCGGCAAATCAACAAATTCTTGAACTAACGAACTTGGTTCATAGGTTTGAAATTTCACTTGTTTGTTGATAAGGCGATTCACCGACAAAGGATAAAGAAAAGGTGAGGGATGGAGAAAAAGGTGGTAAAAAGTGAAGACAAATAGAAGAAGGCTTTGTCGACAAATTGTGTAGTTCGTGAACCTCCAAGTTCACTGACATGAGGTTTTGCCAACAACCATTTCGCCGATAGAAGGCAAATGAAGCAAGGGTAGAGGCATATAGAAAGTTTTCTAAGGCATGAAGAAAGAAGCACTCTAAGTCCTTTGTCAGTGAATTGGCTACTTTGTGAACCACTGATTTCTTTGACAATGGTTCACAAGTTTGATTTTTACTGACTTTGGCAATAAAGGAAGGCTCTATCGAGAAAAGATAGAGACAAAGAAAAGAAGCAATTCTAAGGAAGAAATTAAAGGAGATTTGAATGGTTGATGAACACTTTGGTTCATAAACTCATGGTTTTGCTGACAAGAGTTCCATCAATGAGCCTTTTTCCCGACAGTGAAGAGAAATTTAGACGCAAAGGGATAACCAAGGCCAAGTTTGCCATTGGCACATTTTGTTGATAACAAAGTGACAAGGCCCATGGTTAGGGAAAAGTGAAAATTGTTGATAAGGGAAAAAAGGTAAGTCAATGTAGTTTGGCGTGAAGCATTTTTACTGATAAGGGCAAAAAAGGTAAGTCAATGCAATTCAGCATGGAGCATTTTTACTGATAAGGAAAATAAAAAGTGTGAAAATGCCTAAGGTAAAGTAAGAAAAGGCCGTTGTCAGAGAATCGGCAAAATCCCAAACTTTCTAACAGTTCAAATTTTTTAAAGTTTGTCAACAAAGAAGCGATTAGGGCTTGGTTTGAAAACATGAAGATTTGTCGTTAAGGGGTAAAAGCTGGCAAAGATAGTGAAAAGGCAATGTGATTTGACAAATAGATATTTTGCCAATAATGCAAGAAAAGGAGAAAGAGGCACCAAGATAAAGTTCAAGAAAATTGAAATTTGCCAATAACGCAAAATGGCACCAAAGATAAAGTTCTGAAAAAGGAAGGTTTTATGATAAGAAAGAAAGTCAAAGGCAAAGCCTTATCGACAAATTGGTGAAATTCCTAACTCACCAAAAGTTCAAAATTTTCAAAATTTGTCGATAAGGAAAAATGGCCGACAAGGTAAAGGTTAAAGGAGAGAATGAAAATGAAGCCAAGGCAAGGTGGTTCATTAAAATCAAGTTTCACCGACCAAAGAGAAAGAGAGAAAGAGTTCGCAAAAATGAAAATTCGCTGACAAAGGGAAAAATAGGTCTAGTTTGTGAAAGTGATGTTCAACTGAATAAAGGGATGAAGTGGAAGACTCTGATAAGCCTAGTTCGAGAAAATGAAGTTTTGTCGATAAGGCACAAAAGAGGTAAAAAATGAAGATCAAATGCCAAATAAAAGGGAGTTTCTTCCATACTTCATAAAAGATGAAATTTTCCAATAAAGAGGTAGAGTCAGCCAAGTTCACCAAACTAAAAATTTGTTGATAAGGAAAAAAGGGAAGCTGATAGAGAAGAGAAGACAGATAGTCCAAAGTTTGTGATAAGGAAGATTGGTTGATAAAGGTGGGAAGATGCATAGGGTACAGTTAAAAGTTAGATGGCCCAAAATAGAAAAATAGGACAATACATTGGGAGCATTGTAAATGCTTTAAAAGGGTAATTCCCTAAAAATATGCCATGATTGTAGGATTATGTAGGATGATTTGTACCCAAAAATTAATGATTCTACTAAACAGTGCCATGCAGGTGGTTGACACAATGAAATTCTTCAATGCACGGGTACATAATTTGGAAGACAAATTAGATATGTTCAAATTTGTAGATATCAGGAAATGGATTAGAGCCTTCCCTCTTTATCATTCCAGGTACAGTAAGGATGCAAGAAATCTTCTTTTGACATTCTTGGCATTGTCATGGAGTGGGAAACCTTCCAAATGTGCACTTTCCCTAACATTGTAGTAGACTAAAATTAATGTAGCGTGGGCGTATTCATTGACTGGTGCTGCACGTGGGAATAGATATTGAATTGTAATGCTATATGTGCATTCTTTTCAAATGTAACAGTGTTGTTCAAATGGGCAATTTTCTCAGCAGGTTTTGAGCTCCAGAAGGAAGATCAAAAAAGATTATTTTATACTATTTTTGTTTAGCATGAAACAGTCATGAAATGTATGTAATATAATTTGCAAATCTTTGTATCAGATTACTATTTTTCTCCATTGTTGTAGGTGTTCTTTTTAGCAAACTTAATCACAGTTATAGTTTGCTCTTGCCACATTTAGTGGTATGAATGTAAGCAATGATTTGAAGGAATGTGACAATTCTTAAATCATTTACAAGGCTTTGTAAATGATCTTTTCAATATTACATGGGAGAGAATATGGTATGGTGTTGGATTATTAAGCATTTTCAGTGATTTGGTACTGATTTTCATGCATTTAATTTATCAAATAGGTAGCTGTACATTTCTTTGTGGTTGTTCTTCCTCTGTTGAACATTAGACTCTACAGCCCAATGGATAGGCACTAGTCTGAGTAGCCTTAGATCACCCACTCTTCAAAACAAAACAACATACTTATCTTCAGAAGTAGTAGTAGTTTTTATGCATCCTCATTGTGTAAGATTGCCTTTATCAGTTATATAGGGGTCTTATAACAACCAGTTGTTCTTAGTTTAGTGTCAAATTTGGGGCTAAGGAAGTGATTTGGGTTTGGTTGTTCATATTTTTAGTTGTTCATCTAGTTTGATGTAAATACCCACTTAGGTATACCCCTTGGAATATCCCTCTAGAGTTTAATCTAAGCTTAAAGAGCAAAGGAGTCTACCCACTCTTGTAGTTGATCAAAATTGTCCATATCTTGTTGATAAACATATTTCTATCACCCTGATGACACTCCTTGGCCTAGGTGATTTAAAAATGTTTTAGAGTTTTGTGTTGCAGTCATTTTTGGAACCAACATTTTGGCACCGTTGTCAAGGATCGAATACTATGGTTCAGATTTGATGACCTTTGTAACATAGTCACTAAAAAAGTTTGTAGTTGTTGCCGGGTGCAGTGTGTTTGGGTAAGTTGGCATCCCATCAACTTATGCCAACATCTTGGTGCCATTGCCGGGGATATAGTTCTTTGGTTAAAATTAGAAGCCCTTGGTAATAGTAAATCAATTTAGTTTTGGTTGTTGTGAAATTGAAATACAATGTTTGTTCAAGTTTTTCTTCCCAACAGGAGAAGTGGCGACTCTATTTTACAACCCAAAAATTAAACTCAGTCTGGAAAGAGTTTCATAATGAATAGAGGAAGAAACTAGGAGCATCTTGGATGTGAGGAATCCTCTAACATTGTAGGAAATAGGAGGAGTAGATATAGGGTAAGAAGACCCAATGTAGTACCTCTAAGGAATGCCCAAGACAACATATTTGTCAACCTCAGGAGCCAATACAATTATACTTCTAAGGACTCTGCAGATAACATGCTCAGAACAAATTGAAGAACAAATAGAAATGAGTATGATGTTAGAAGAAATGAGAATATTATTGGTAGAGGCAGTAGAGATAGATCTCATGATCCATATTTGATGATGTTTGGGAATGTTAGTGAGAATGAAGAGATGTATCATGATACAATGCATCCTAATTCTGCCACTGGATCATTTTGAGGTCAACATGACAATATTCCTAATGAGGGTGATCAGCAGCAGTAGCCTAGTGATGAGGAAAGAGAAAGAAGGATCCAAGATGAACTAGACTTGCTTGATCATATCAGAAATAGATAAAGGGAATTGCAGGCCTTGCTTGAGCAACAAGCTCAATGCACCCAATAGGGTTTAAATTAGAATGCAAACCAACTATGTGCACCTCCACAACACTACAATCAAAAAAATAATTAGAGATAATAGGAGAAACATCAAATGGGATAGCACGGGATAAAAATAGCCCCTACTCAAAATATCAACATTTAGCAACCACAAAACTGAGTTAATTAGCAGCATGGTAATGTTCATAATGTTGGGCATGAACAGTGAAGATAAGCACAGAGGTTTCTTCAATAGAGGTAGCCGCTAGGAGCTGAAAGGTGTAAGCAACTCAATTTCATTGGCATACGTGACTTTCCTAATCTGATTCCAAATGAGATTAGGGGGAAGATTCCTAGGTTTCAAGGTAACAATGTTGTCATAGGTGAGGAACATCTTAGGCATTTCATTAATGTCAATGCTGAATATGAAATTAAGGCTCTATGATGAAATTATTTGTACATTCATTGAAAGAGAATGCTAATGAATGGTATAAATCCCTCCCCAATAATAGTATTAATTCTTCGGATGAGTTCATGAGAGTATTCATATTGCAATATGGGGACAGGATTGATCCCAAGTTTTCTATCCATGAACTTACAAACATCAAGAAAGCATTAAATGAAATAATAGCTAATTTCAATAGTTGCTTCATCATGACAATGAGAAAGGTACCTCCTCATATGATACCCAATGAATCTATGTGCTTAGTTTTATATTGTGGTGCCTTTGGTTCAAAAATAGGTTATTGTTTGAGGGACAAGAGTCCACAAACATTAAGAGAGGCTTAAATGCTATAGCCATAAACATAGAAAGTAACATGAGAGCTTCAGGGAAGCATATCAAAAGGTCTAATATCAAATTGTCCCATCCAGATAAACCATCTTTCAACAAATCTCTCACTACTAATGATAAATTGGACAAACTCATGGGGATTGTGAAAGATTTGTCCTATAAAGTTGTTAGAAATGACAAAGGGTTACCACCTTAAGGTGTAGCAACTCATTTTAATGAAGGTCAGAGGTTGCATAATAGACCTTAAAATACATATTGGTCTAAGAGACCACAATAGAATGACAGTCAAGCTGCCCCCAAGCATGTAAGCTTCAAACAACCTAAAAGGGACACCCTTAATCCTTTGAGGAAGGATCAAGTTAATTTTCAAGATGAGTCTTTATGGTGCCAAGCTTGCTTCCTCCCCCATGTGATACAACAAACTATGTGGTGGCTCATTCATTGAGTAGGGAAGAAGAATTTCTGAATGACGAGGGTACAACTAAGTATTATGAAGAAGAAATAAATCAATTTGATGCAAAAGATTATGAGAAAATGGGTCAAGATGCTGATTGTGATGACTATGAAGAAGATGATCATATTTTCCAATATGATTATGATAAAGGTACAAAGAAGTATCAATTGTTGGCTCATGATTTTGGGCACCTAAGCAACCTTATGTAGAAGAAATATCAGCAATCCAAGCCTTGAAAAGAGGACATGAAAGCCTTGACTGATGTAGCCATTTTGCAAGTCCAAGGAGGATATCAACTGAGAAATAGGATTGTCTCTGTGCAAAATGCCCCTGCCAAGGAATCAAAATAGAAAAGATCAAATGGGGATCGGGATAGATGTAAGGGGAACATGGAGTAGAAAAGTAGTAGCATTCCAAAGATAAATATGCCAAAAAAGAAGAAAGTCCCAACATAGTCTCCAACAACAAAAAAGAAATATGTGCAGAAAAATCTAACACCAATAGTGCAACCAATTACTACACCCATTCTAGGGGTTCAATATCCAAAAGGTGGTGAGAAACATGATCAGCCTCAAGCACAAAAGGAACCAGAAAAGGAGAAGGCAAAGGAAAAAGGTAAGGATGTTTTGGCTAATCAAGTAATACCTTACATTCATTGTGCAAATGATGTAACTATTTCATGTGATACCCCTTTGCCCAATTATAACCCTATTGACATGGCTCAAGTCTTTAGACAAATCAAAAAAATTGTGCCAATAGTGGAACTCCTTAGAATCCCTATACATAGAGATAGGGCAGAGTCATTTATTACTATTGTTGATGCACAAAAACAACCTATTGTTGTTCCTAGTGGTAATGATGAGGGTGTGGGTCATGATGAAATAGTAGAGGCTTATTTAGGGTCATCCATGGTTAACAGAAGGATGGGAGTAGACCTTTTTTACACCACTTTGATCATAAATGGATGGCTACTACACAATTGTATGCTTGATTCAGGGGCTTCTAGTAATGTCATGCCACTTGAAATAATGAATGATTTAGGGTTGAAGGTGTCCAAGTCCTTTGGCAAATGCTTTGCCATGGATTCTAGGGAGGTTAATGTGATAGATCTGGGTAAGGATGTTGAAGTCAAACTTGTTGCCTACCTAGACAAATTCTTCTTGGTGGATATAATTATTGTGGATTTTCCTACCAAGTGGGGTATGTTGTTATCAAGAAAGTGGGAAGCCTCTATGGGTGGTAGTATTTAGATGGATTTGTCATATGCCACTATTCTAGTCCAGGATGTGGAAGTGAAGTTGTATAGGGAAAAGAAGGTCGAAGGCCAAAACATAGAGAACAGATACAAGACAAAGGAAGATCACTTAAATTTCTTTGACACCGATATAGACCATTTTATGGGATATTGTAATCATAATCTTCCTTGCTTGAATGTTCTACGTTCTAATCCTGTCACTTCTATTTGTGGTACATCTTATTTATGGATCATATGAATCCTCGTGAGGAGTGGTTCTCCACATATGAGAAATATTATGGAGGTATTGTTTACCTTGGGAACAACTCTACATATCCAATTGTTGGTCGGGGAAAGGTACAATTATGTTTCAGTGATGGGAGGATTAAAACCCTGCCTAGTGTTTTATATATTCCTGGATTGGATAGAAAGCTTATCTCTATTTTGAAGTTGAATGATTCAAGAATGCATGTAACATTTGGTAAGCATGGTTACAAATTGGTGAGAGGAAGCTTGGTTGCAGCTAGGGGAACAAGGATGGAAACTTTGTTTAGGCTTGAGGCCACTGTAGTTTGTAGATCCACTAATGCAACTAAAACTTCTGAAAATACATGTATGTTGTGGCACCATAGATTGGGTCACAGAATTGAAAATGTTTTTAAAACAATTATGAATAAAAATTTGTTGGATGGTTTGTCCTATCCTAATGAGCACTTTGATTTTTGTGAGCATTGTGTGCTTTATAAATAGAACATAAATTATTTTCCTTTAGGAAGCAATATAGTGAAATAAAAATTATAAATTATTCAGTCAAATGTGTTTGGACCTGTGGATAATGAATCTGTTGGAAAATATCATTATTTATTACCTTCATTGATAATGTATCCAAGTTCACATGGATTTATTTTATGAAGCATAAATCTGAAGTTTTTACAAAGTTTAAGGAGTTTAAAGTCTCAGTAGAGAACCAATTAGGACTTAAGATAAAAATATTAAGATTTGACAATGGAGGGGAATATTTATCTAAGAAATTCAATGAGTTCTATGAACATGAAGTTATCATAAGAGAAAACACAACTCTATATAAACCACAACAAAATGGTGTTACAAAAATTATGAACTAAACAATAATGGAAAGAGCCAGAAGTATGTTAAGTGATGCACACAGTTGGATAAATGCTTTTGGACAAAATCTGTGAGTACCGCTTGTTACTTGTTAAATAGATCTCTTTGTAAGGCTCTTGATTCGACACCTTATAAAGTGTGGATAGGTAAGAAACATTATGTTTCATATTTAAGGGTTTTGGATGTGAGGCTTTTGTTCATGTGCCTAAGCAAAAGTGATCTAAGTTGGATCCAAAAGCAAAGAAATGCATTTTCATTATATATGGTGAGAATGTAAAAGGCTATATGCTTTGGGATCCTCTAACCAGAAAAGTTATCTTTTATAGAGATGTGATTTTCAAGAAACTTAGAGCTACTTCTGATCATGTACAACTAGAAGAAAAAGAAAGGAAGAGGTGTATTTTTATTTCCAGTAAGAAAATGCACCTCAAAAAGAACAAAATGATGGATTGGGGGATGGAGAAAAAGAAGAAGATTCAATTGAAAGTTCAGATGAGGAAGAATCTATTGTTATAGAAGAAGCTAAGCATATAGAAGAACATGAGGAAGAATTTTTTACTCCACCTTTGAGAAGATCCACAAGACAATAGAATCCTGTTGATAGGTATAGCCCACTAGATTTTTCTTGTGTATTTACTTTATTGAGTATTGGCATTGAACCTAGATCCTATAGGGAATATATTCATGCATATGATAGTGAGTCTTGGTAGATAGCCATGCAGGAGGAGATGATGGCTTTAGACTCATGTGACATGTGGGATCATGGGATCTTGTATGTCTCCTAAAGGAAGAAAGGCCATAGGATGTATGATGCAGAGTCACAGAGTGGAAACACACAAAATGTTTATTTTTACCAATATCAGCAAGAGATCTCCATGTCTCACTAAAACAATTCTTCTCTTTCCTTGTTGGCCTCACTTGCCTTGTCGGCCTCACTATCCTTTATCTCCTCGATGGTTTCTTTCACACCGAAACCTCTATGTATATTGGCCAAACATTCTATCATCAACCTCCCTTTAAAATGTTACTCCAAAGCTTCTTGTCTCCCTGAACTCCTCATTGGAAACACATGACCCTATCGACAGCAGCTTGCAGACTCCAACTGATACACCATCGTTACGCCAATAAACTATCCATCGGTGACACTTTTAGTTGTCACCCTATCGGTAAGAACACTTAGTGTCAGCTCAGTACAATTTTATCAACCCAATGCCTCTTCTCACATCGATGCACATGCATACATTGCTTTATGCAATTTGTGGGGCCCTCGATCCTCGATCACCGATTGTATGTTTCAACACATACAAACCCAGCATACATTGTTAACATGCATTCCTTCACAGGATACACATAAAACAGATACTCACATACAAATGTGATATATACGAAAAATGTCCCGACATACAATTGATGTATATACACAAATTGTATCTTCAGTGAAATGCCAATAATCTCCTCTGCTTCACACTTGAGCCATCCTTCCCATGGTCTCAACCTTGCATTCTAATGGTGATCACCATCCAACCTGCACTCCTCTTTGAACTATTAGGGTTAGAGATCATACTATACATGTCATCAAGGGCCTATTCCACGAGAATTAGGGTCTTACATTCATGGAAAGGTCCAAAAATGCATTGTCACTCTCATAACAAAACAAGAACAGTACGCGGTTCTTTGCACCAGTCAAAAGAAAAACTATCAAAACTGAAAGGAAATGTCAGAAATAAATGAATGTTTTTCTTTATTGCAGTCAAGTCGTGCAACCTAGGTCTCTAATTACTCCATTCTATGCTCTCCTATCTCACAAGCCTGATTTAATACATCACTGTGTGTATGGTAGTTGCACTAGTGGGAATGCCAACCATTCTGGAACTATCCACCACATGGTTACACCCAACTTCTTGCCAGTTACAACACTCTTTGACTACTAGACATGACTAGTTCAGACTCACACATGGCACTAAGGCCTTACAATTGGTCTCTTAGACCTTATACCACACTGAAACTACATAAACATGAAATTATCTAAATTATCTAGGTGCCCCTGCTCCTAGAGGCACTATTGGCCCAATTTACATCAATTTTGGTCCTAGGGTCCTTACCAAGACCCTCAGGACATTTGACCCTTACATCACCTTGACCATTACCACATGCCATAACTAGTTTTAAAATGCTCCAATTGACTTGATTTGCTCCATAGAATTCTCCCATGGTCATTGGTGTCTTCTTGTTCCAAGGTGTTCCTTTAGGTGCTCCTGCACCAATGTAAGTGGGTCTTCAAGAAGAAGGTTGCAGCAAATGGTTCATTACAGAAGTACAAGGCTAGACTAGTAGCCAAGGGATACTCCAAGAGAGAGGGAGTTGATTTTGGTGAAATTTTCTCTCCTATTTCTAGTTATCTTCTATTAGATTTGTTTTACCCATTGCTATAGCTTATGATTTTGAAATTGAGAAAATGTATGTTAAGACTGCATTGAGAACTAGAAGAGGAAATTTATATGCAACAACCTACAAGTTTTAAAGTAAAATGGAAAGAACACTAGGTATGAAAGTTAAAAAGATCTCTTTATGGTTTAAAACAGTCCCCCAGAATGTGGTACTAGAAGTTTGATTCATTTATTCTAAAATTGGGCTTTGTTAGAAGTGAACAAGATCACTATGTCTTACATTTGATGTATTGATGATCATATTCTGATTATTGCCTTGTATGTGGATGATATGTTATTTTTTAGTAACACTAAGGGTATGATTAGTGAGTTGAAAGATCAAATTTCAGGTGTGTTTGACATGAAGGATCTAGGGGCAGCCAGGTATATTATGGGAATGGAGACCAAAAGGGATCGAGTAAACATAAAGATTTGGTTATCACAAAGTAACTACATGAATACTATTTTGCACAGATTTAACATAAAGGATTACAATCCAATTAGAATTATGTTAGAATTGAAGGTAAACAACTATTAATAGAAAACTAATTACAACTATAATATAGATATTTAACTATGTAGAACTAAAATGGAGACACCTGGTATGATGTCAACACAAAGAAACAATGGAATAGAAGATCAAACACATAACACAATATTTACGTGGAGGAACCCTTTTAGGAAAAAATCCACATAAGAAGAGATGCACCAGTCTGTATTAACTTCAAATAGAGTTTACAATGTACAACTCTATCAATCTCCTCTCTAGAATTCAATCTAGCAGTGCCTATAATACTCTCATACACTATCGTAATACAATATCCTTATAAAAGGGGTTGCCTTCTAGAGCAAGACAAGCCAACAAAATATCCACTATCAGAGCTATGACCTAATGATGAATGGTCTAGATTTACAATGGTAATTTATATTTAAAATGTGGATTCTAGGGGCATTGCCCCCATGTTGATTCTCCAAACTGTACCCACTAATTTCTAAAAGGTGGGAAACCTTTATAATGAAAACTACTGAAGCTTGGCCAATGAATGGGAGATTTTGTTTCACACCTTTCTCCCCTGCTCTTTATGCTCTATAGCCTAGGTGGGTCTCCATTTCAATGAAACTAAACATAATTCACTAACAGAGTTAAAATATAGTGCCCAACAGATAAGGGGCTTCATATAGGGTGACAAAGATTTATACAACTAATCAAAAGGAAGTCATGTTCTTTGTAATCTTTCATGACTTTGATATGAATCTTGATAAATACTTATAAATAACTTACTAATGGTTTGAAATTTATCATTTAAGATTAAGATCCTGGAAATGGAGATTTGTAAAAGACAAATCAGTGCCTATCATGGGATACAGAGTCACAATGTTACATGCATGCATCACAATATTCAAACATATCTCTGATGGTCAATAAAATATTATCACCTAGCAATAATAAGACCCTCTAAAGCCTACAATGGAACCATACTTAGTGATCCATTTGAAAATTTAATATTCTTGTATTTCTTAAGTAAGCATTTGCACCATTCCTTGAATAGAAAGCCAACTTAGAAGAAAAACTCAATACAACAAGTGTGTATGATAAACTCTATAATCCTTGATTATTTCAATAAAAGAGCATTACATTTCAAAATGTGGAGACAGTGGCATAGTAGTATGTATTCATGTCTGTATAACTCATGATACTCTAATGTTGTCATAGAATGACTTACAAACAAAGGTATGATATCCTACAACTGACTTAACCTATTTCTCCTTTATAGAGCCCCTCTTTTCAAATTTTTCTAGAACAATTAAACCAACAAGCACCACCCTTTTATAATGCAAAGAAGATCTTAAAATGCATCAAGATTGCCTCTAACACCATTCATTTATTTGAGAGAACATGAATAGGATTCAAAAATCCTTTAAACAATTCAAGATAACTACCCTTTTGTTTAAACATAGACTCCTTGATCATGGGCCGTTGGTTTGTTCCCATCAATCCTCATCTTTTAATTTCAGGCCATCATGTGTCAAAGATCCTGGAACCTTTGAGGTAACCATCAATATATAAAATAATAAGAAATCACAATCACTCCTTTGAGGAAGCTATTACATATGTCACCATCATTCAAGCATGCAACTTCCTAGTTCTACTAGTTAACTCACAATTCTTCATCACCAACTGGACCATCTGAATGTGATATTCTTCCACTATTACAACTATCCCTTTGATGATTGACATATAACCTAGATAAAGGGAGAAGGCATAATGATGCCTCTCTGTCTGAGCATTTGCTCTGAAACATGGCTGAGGTTGTAGGAATTTCAATAAGTTTCTCTGTTTTAGCCAAGCAACTACGTGTAATTGGAGTCCCTAAGGAGCCTAAATACTCCCTCACCAGAATTACACTATTGTTAGGTGAACCAACAGGAGTATTGCTTTTGCTTCTGTCTTAAATTTAGTTTTTCCCCTAAACCATCCATTCCCCAAGAAATGTACTTCATGTTCTTAATTCGAAATGGATAAGTTTGAAGCCAAGAGAACATGGGCATGCCACTTTGGGAAACATAGGACAAAAAGGAAAAAGAGGAAAGAGAATACTATGTGTTCTACCCATGGTGGGAGATGATGTAAATTGATCACGAGAACACTTCTATTTATAGATAAAAGGGAAGAAGGCTCTTCACCTGAGTGCTTTCTACTTGCCAACAACTTCCATAAATCCATTTCAGGCCCCTATAAGCTCTGCACACTTAATCCTTATCTAGAAAACTCTGAACATCACATCTCAACCCCTAAAGTAGAAAATAGAGGCATGAACTACTCATAGCTCCTCAGGACTTACCTACGAACACATATCGCACAGATAGCAAATGTGCAATTCACTTACCAAAATATAACTGAGGATCAAGACCAACTAGTGAGATGTACCTAGTGTTAAATAATAATCCTTTATGGTTGAATGACACCCTCCTACTTCACAAGCTCTAGCCACTACCAGAACATAGCTAAGGTTTTGAAATCCATGTGAAAATTATCGTGCAATAGCTGCTCTACCATTATTGCCTACACATACCCAACTAGACCATCTACAACAGGCAAGTTCAAATTCAAATATGGAACATTGATGTGGGGTATATCATGGCAGGACCAATGGCTCAAGATGACTCAGGAAACTTTGAAAATCTAGCGCAAGCATTGGAAAGTCCTCGACCAACCAAAATGCACCAAGAGAGAAAATCTACAAGTTAAACAATTGATACTTCGCCATGTGTCACCATCTCGCATCCTCGTGCTCCCTATCAGGTACCAAAAATTTGGCATCATGGGCTCATTCTTTCCATCCATGTGGAGCACACCATTCCTCAGGCTTTGTATGTATTTTGCTGAATAGGGTACACACAACAACAAACCATAATAGCATGAGGATGACTTAGTTTTGACAGCTCATCCTTTGTGGTAGCACGCGACCAATCACTGTCCACACAGTCAGTCTACTATCATCTTTGGCTTTAGTTAGATGGACCCACCAAATAGGTGGCATCATTCTGCAGCAGTGCGACCTCAATGAGGTATATTCATCAGAAGCCCGTGGGGTCATGACAAGCCACAATGCGTCAAATCTATACTCGACCTTAGCACAAAAGAATATATTTTAATATTTCCATTATTTATGGGTTTTCAAAAGGCAACCTAGGATGGGGTCCAATGAAACATGACATATGAAGGCTCAATTCATAACTTAAATGACTGACAATCGGGGCTAGAAGGTCAATATCAAAACATAAGGCTTAATGTGAATCAGGAGAAGGGTTTAGGGTTTTAGACTTAGGATGATGCCTTAAAGAAATAATTCTAAAACCCTAGAAAAAATAGCAAGCTCCAATAGTGGCTCTATTTGGGGACACACATTTCAAGGTAATGTGGCAAGAAAATACAAAACTTCAAGATGTAGACTAAACCAAAAAATAAGACAGAAACAAAACACTACATTATGGGTTAACAAGAACCATAACTACACAACACAACACAAGGGGAAAAAAACCTAACTATTGAGGATGGAAAAGAAGAGCATAAGCTCAAGAGAAAAAAATACTTCAAGAATTGTCCATTCATAAGCAATTCTTGAAATTCTCCAAACAAGCTTTTCAAGAAGTAGGAATTCTCTCCATGAACGTTCATTATGATATAAGGTCCTAACCACATGGAATCAAACTTATCATGTTTCCCTTTGTCCTATGCTCTTGCATTCTAGACTAATATCATGTCACCATATTCAAATTTCATATCCTTAGCCCTTTTCTCAAACAGATACTTCACCAATTGTTGTTTCTTGACATTCACTAGTTGTGCTTTTCTCCTTGTTTCATCCAATTCTATCAATTGGTTTATCCTTCTTGTCATGGCATATTCTAGGTCTTCAGAATATTCCTAAATAAACTTGTATGTATGAAATAGATTCTTGGCAGACATATTTGCATTCATGCCACAGACAAGTTCATAAGGTGATTTCATTGTAGACTTCTTTATATTCATTCTATCTACCCACAAGCCCAATCTCAATTTTGAATCTTGGGCCTTTTTATTTTTCCCTGACATCCTATTGACAATTTTCATTAGGCTTTTGATTCTTGATTCCAGCTAGTCATTCCCTTGTGGGTGGTATGGTGAAGAATGGGATAGATTGAGGTATGGTGAAGAATTGGATAGATTGATTCTATATCTAGTGCAAAAGTCAATCAACTCAGTTAATCTGAAATGCATGTCATTATCTATGATTAACTTGTTTGGCACCCCATACCTTGAGATGATGTGATCCATTAAGAAGTCCACAAAAAATTTTCTAGTAGCTCTTCTAGTTTGGATTACTTCTATCCATTTGGTAAAGTAGTCAGTTGCTACTAAAATCTATTTAAGATCCCCACTAAACTTTTCAGAGATCTCACCATTGAAATCTATCCCCATTGTTGAAACAAGGCTTCTACAACTTGATGCCTTAATGTTAAAGCTCCAGACCATTTTAATTTACCAGAAAATTTTTGGCAAGCCTCACACTTCCTTACCAAATTTTAAGTGTCAAAAAATAAGGTAGGCCACTAGTATCCTACTCTGAGAATTTTTTGAGTGGTAGTTTTGGCCATAAAATGACCTCCACAATTTCTACTATGCATATCTTTCAAGACCTAGCCTGCTACAGACTCATCCAAACATTTTAGTAGAATACCATACCCATTTTTCCAATATAAATCCTGCTCTGAGATAACAAAGTTCAATGCTTGCAAATTCAATGTCCTTTTCTGATTATCACTTAGATTCTCTAGACATTTTAAATGATTCAAGTAAAATATAATATCCTTGTACCAACCTAATTCTTCCAAGTTGCATTTTTCTACCAAGTGAACATCAGTCACATAATTTACATGAGCATCTTCCATGTCTGATTTAGCCATGAGTTTAGCTAATCCCTGACCCCTAATCAATTTGATGATCTGAATTTCTATATTAAATTCTTGGACTTTATTAATCCATCTACATCTTCTAGTAACCACCTACTACACAAGAATATCTTTTATTGCAGCATGTGGTACATAAGCTATAATTTTAGCTCCCACCAGATAAGACCTAAAATTTTTTACAGCCTTGACTAGTGCATATGCATGTATTTCCATGGGGTCATACTTCAATTCGACAGCTTGGAGTGATTTTCTAAACAATGAGATAGGCTGTTTAAAACCATCACAATTATTTTGTAACAATACTACTACTATAGTGTGAAACAAAGTAAAAAAAAAATAGTTTGAATAGTTTAGTAAAATCAAGAGAAGCCAACACAGGGGTTTCTTTAATTGATTCTTTAATATCATAGAAAGTTGTGACTGCCTCACATTTCCAAGTCAAACTCTACCCCCTTTTCAGCATCTTGGAGATGGATTAGTCTTTTCTACAAAATTCAGGACAAATCTTTGAATGAAGTTTATTTGTCCAAAGAATGATTGAAGTGCCTTGACTGTCTTAGGCTGAGGAATCCTTTCAATGGCTGCTACCCTCTCAAGGTCAATTTTGATTCCATCCATAGGGACTAAGTGACCTAATAGTTTTCCCTCAACTACCCAAAATAATGCATTTCTTGGGATTCAAAGATGTGCCATACTCTATACTTATCATAAAAATCTTCTCTAAGTGATTACAATGATCCTCTTCCCTTTCAAAGAAAGCAATTAAGTCATCCTACTATAGTACCATAATGACATTTATCAAATTAGAGAAGGCTACATCCATTTCCCTTTGAAAGGTGGCTCAAGCATTAGTTAGCCCAAAAGACATCTTGACATAGACTAAGCACCCCATGGAGTAGTGAAAGTATTTTTGAATTGTTCTGATTCTTTCACTACTACCTGATTATAGCCATAAAATCCATCCATCATAGGCAGAAATGCATAGCCAGTTGTTGGCAATATGTGTTGTCATTGATGTCAAATCAATATGTTTCAACTTGAGGTCAATCTTGTCTAGATTTTTTTATAGAAGTTGAAGAGGCCGAGAAATGGTTAGAGATAAGTTAATATAGTTGATGGATAGTGGAAGATTTGAGAGAGATGGTTTGACACAGTTCGAGACATGGTGTCAGCATGTTTAGGGAAAGTCAATCTGGAAGACCTAGCAAATGGAGAGAAGCTATCTAAGTATGAGGAAGAATGGTGATCAGTATGATGTCCAAGTGTGATGCAGAGGTGGGTACACTTGTTTCAATATGTTTCTAGTATCCCTACATTGATAAATTACCAGTGTGGTGTGTTGAATACTAAGAGGGGGGTGAATCAGTATTTTGAAATTTAAACAATTAAACCAAATACCAACTTTAATAATTAGAATGTAAAGTAACCACAGAAATACAAGCCATATAAACATGACACATAGACACTAGATTTTTACATGGAAAACCCAAGAAAGGGAAAAACCATGAAGAGGATTAGCTCTCAATATATATTGCAATCTTTTACAAAAGGTTCAATGTTCAGGCTTGGTCACTCCACGAGTCTGGAACATGCTGGCTCGCTGCCATGAAGTACAACTAGGTCTAGTAGGCTCACTGCCTTAACCCTAAACCTAGAAAGATTACAATGAGGGCTATTAAACCCTAATGATTGCTTACATCTAGGATCACTGCCAAGTACAAGTGAAATTATATAAGAAATATGAGTACTGCAACATCTATTAGTATGCTAGAGTGCAGTCATTTAGCAACTGAATACTGAACCCTAAGTCTTCATCATCACTGATCCTTTATCTCTGCTCTGCTATTCTAATATTCACATTAATCACTTCCCCACAATACTTCTTCACACACGCCACTATCTACCAAAACAAAATTCATCAGATATATATATTCGCATCATGATTTAATCCATAATCAGGTCAGCATCCAAAATATGAAACATGTATACAAAGAGTTGTACTTTGTTAGCTTAATCTTGTGTTCAATCTACACTATGGACTCAAACAAATGTGTACTGGTCTTCACATAGGTCGGCCCCAATCATATAACCACTTAGACTAATTATCTAGATGCTATAACTTCTCTGCATAAGGATCTACCATGCCTGTCGGCTTGTTCCTTAAGAACTTACTTGATCAATTCATCTGTTTCTTCATGTCATAACTCATATTGCAAACCATAGGAGACATCATATCCAAAAATCATCACTAACCTCTTAACAATCCTTTAGATACACGGAACGAGATAAACTTGTATGTCAAAATGTGGATCTTGGAATTGTTGCACTGTCATGGAGAAATACTGTCAAACTGGAAGCCAATATTGGAATGCTTGTAGAATGTGATTTGTTGAACTTCAAGGGCTATAATCCTAGACTTAGGTAGTCATGACATGTCTCTTAATTGCCTCAAAACCATAAAACAAAATATGCACTTGCAGAGGAATGTGGACCCTTTTACTTTGCACTGTACACTGTCCCTGTCTTACTTCTGTTCATCCAGACTTGGACATTTTCTTCAAATGACTTCTGGAGGAAGTCATGATTTGAACACTAGAATATATCATCATCAAGTATCTATGATTCATCATACCTAAACTGCATTTACTGGTCTTCATCTGCAGAGGCATACTGATCTATTTTGTGCCCCTTACTCTAAATATTTTCCATACTTAGTCATTCTGACCTTTCGATCTTGAATGCTTTTGTGCTTTGTTGCCAATCCAAGTTGGTCTTCTAGAATGATGTCTTCTTGTCATACTGATGTACCCTCTTTGCCTTGTTTCCATCAATGACAAAAGTCAATTATTCAACAAAGCAGTGTCTCTTGCCAACAATCTCCCCCTTTGGCATTGATCACAACACTTAGTGAAAAATGTTTGACTGCCTTGACTGCTCCCCCTTTCTATATACACTTTATATTTCTTCTCCCTCTGAGATGTTTTCTCATTTTTCATTGATCATCTCCTCCCCCTTTGACATAAATGGCAAAGGTGTAGGTTCTAGAGTCAAAAATTGTCAAAACTGCAAAATTTGCTATACTCTACCGCATATGTACAGGTACAATCTTCAACTTTATTTTACATGTTCTGGAGGATGTTATTGAAAATGTTCTTTATTTGGGCCAGCTCACCATCCCATCTTTTCTTGGCATTTTCCAAAATTTTAATATGACCACTTAGTAGAAAAACTACAGTCTCTTCCTTGTGAAGATTAGAGGGTGTGTTAGATTGTAAAGGTACTTGTGCTTTAGCTACTAGATTAAACATAGAATCTAACTTAGGACCGATTATTCTTCTTAGCTGACACATTTTGATTTTGATTTTGTCCCTCTCACTTATTAGGTTGTTCAAGTCATCATCAAGGTTGATGACTTGACTTTACTTGCTGCTCACAGATTCTGTCACCGGATTGAATGACTTAGAAGTGTTCATCAATTTCTGCTCCAACTCCTTGATCTTTTCTTCTATTTTCTTTGTGACTTCCAACCAGGATAAACAAAATTTGTATATAGTACCAACTTCTTTAATGGTACTTGGAATGCTTTTTATTCTATTGTCTAAGTGGGCTTTATCATTAGTTATCATTTCCTTCAACTCATTCAATCTTTTCTCATTAAACTCTTGCCTAAATTTTATGTCTACAGATTTCTCAAAGGATTCAAAATGTTTACTTACAGAGTTTAATAGTCCTTTGAGTTGATTTTCTGATGACAAAGAAGTATCCTTTTGGTATGTTGGCATCAGCTTCTCCAAAATGCTAGATGCCTCACCAATGAGCTCACTATCCTCTATGTTAGACTTTAGCATTTCCTCTCTTGTCTTTGCCTGTGAAAATGATGCCAATCTAAATTATTTTATAAGGGACATTATGTCCAATTTTATTGGACCATGTAGAAACTTAGGTTCAACCAAAACTTGTTCAACTTTCTCCAACAGTTCTTTAACCAATTCTGCAGTGTCTCTTGGTGCAGTAGAGACTTCTTCTTTTAAGCTCTACTCTAGATCATCTAGATCCATGTCCTTATTAGAGTCTTCCTTCTATTCCAGTGAATTATTTTCCTTTACATGTTCCTCCTCAGTCCTTTCCTTGTCAATTTTATCTTCAGCTTGATGTTCTGGAGAGAATCTTGTTTCAATAGGAACTTGTTTCTCCTCAGTTACTTTGACACTTTCATCTATTTCTTGATCAAGTTTTACTTCCAAGACATATATATTATTTCCAGCATCTGTTTCTTCATTATCATAAATGGTTGGAAGATTGAATTCTCTTAATTTGTTTAGAGTGGCTTCTTTAGTTTCCGTTACAACTTTTTCAATTTCTCCTAACATTAGAGCATTCATTATTTTCTTTGACCTAAATTTGTTGTGAATTGCTTTGGATATTTTTACTTTTTCTTCTAGAGTGATTTCTAGACATAGTTTTATTAAAGAGTGCTCTCTTAGTTCATCATCCTTTGCCTGGGCCACTTCCTTTCTTGCAGACATTATGCTTACCAGGCTATGTGGAAGATCATCAATTGTTTCAATTAGGGCCCTATTGTAGATGTTCAGATACTCTACAACATTAGTCTCAATAATTTTCTTGTCCAGATCATTATAACCATCATATAATTGTGGAATAAGCTTCAGATTGTCATCCACTGTTATGGCTTTGGGAACATCTTCAAGACTTATGGTTGCTTCCTCTATCAGGGTCACATCTTGCTTTTGCCTTTTTACAGCTTTACCCTTACCAGAAGGTTTCTTTTTGCTGGTTCTAGAGGCTTTTGTAACTTCATTTTTCATCTTTTTCACTTTTTCATTAGGCTTTGTTTCTTCTTCATCAAACTCTATTTCTTCTTCATCAAACTCTATTCCTTCTTCATCAGATCTTCCTATACTGACATGCATCCTTCTTCCTTTCTCTTTCTATCTCTTTGTGCCTTTGTCATTGGATTTCTTGGATGGATGCTCCACACTTGCAGATGATGTGGGACTAGAGAATGCAACAGAGCTTCTTGTAGAGCTCTATGTTGCTTCAAACTTTTCTTGTTTCTTTTTAGGCTCCTCCGGGGCCTTAAGCAATTTAGTCTCTTTCTTTTCTCTTGCTTCCCTTTCTGCTTGTGTTTTTCCTCTTACTTCTATGATTTGTTCTTTAGAGAAACCATATTTCAATGCAACTTCTTCTACCTCCTTCCTCATTTTCCTAGAGATTTCTAGTTCCCTGAGTTCAACATGTAATTTCACCAATTGATCTTCATAGGTTCCAAACCTTTCTTATCTATTGTCCTTGGGTTTTCTCAGGATGTATTGAGCATATTTATCTAATATTTGTCCATCCACTTCATAAACCATTGGCATTATCTAGATTGTCTTAGGCTCAATAGCCTCCATCAAGCATTGATCTTTTGTAACCATAAAACATATAGTGTCCTTCTACTACTCAACAATTTTCTCAAGAATTCTTTCTCTTGAATGCATCATACTTTGAAAATTCTTAAAGTACCCCAATAGGACTACTTTTTGCTCATCATGACTTCCAATGCTACTTAAATCATTTCTAATTTGGACAGCTACTGGTTTGCTTGTTAACCAACACATATTCTTCATTTTTGGCAACACATTCATAAAATAGAAGAATAGACAAATAATCGATGTACCAAATTTGAAGGGATAGTTTTTTATTTTCTTGATCTTCTTTATATTCTCTAGCAGTTGGATTCTTAGCAGCTCACACAAATCATAATCAACATTCTCTTTGACCATTTGATATGTGGTGTATATCACAGTACCGGGGAGTTCTCCCAGTTTGAGAAATAGATCTTGTAGCTTATGACCATAGAAGCAAATCTTATGGCATGGTCTGTGATGTCATTTATGGTTAATGTCCTCTTGTCAAATTGGGCTCCGGTATCCTCTATAACAGTTTGATTCTTCACATATTTCAGCAAGGGTATACATGTGGTGGAATTTAACCATGTTACTGTCGTAATCACTTCCTTGGTGATTTTGAAGGGCTGCCCTAACCACATGAATTCATTGTGAATTCAACTTAGGATATACTAGACCCTTTCATCCTCTGGGAATGTAGGAAAATCTACATACTGGATGAATTTCTTCTCTTCTAAGACTTTGTATTCTTCCTTTAGGTCAAATTGATCATTTCTTAAATGCTTCAAGTATAAATCTAAGAATTTTTCACCGCCGGGCTCATCTAGGGCAACAGGGATATATGCCCTAACGTCTTGCACATACAGAACTCTGTATGGTATTTTTGAAAATGCACCCATTGGATCAACTTTGGTTGCTTTGAAGGGATGTTTCTTGAATTTGGGTCTTGGTCGCTCAGTAACATCAACAACTTGTGGGGTTGCCATTGTAAAGATTAAATAAAGTTCCAATGGTAAATATCTTGTTATGCTGAATTAGGGTTTTCTTTGCTTGGATCGCTATGAGCACTTTGAATCTCTGTTGTATCTTGAAATCTACTTCAATCTCTCTTGGATATCTAATAGCTTGAATGCAAAGTGATTTATAATCCAAAAGCATTTTCTTTTTATCCTCTCCACTTGACCTACTTGTCATAAATGCTCATTCTCAAAAGCTGCTTGACTTTACTATGATAGATAGAGTCAATCAGAATTTCTTCGTAATGTACCACACTGACTTATTTTCTTCTGGATTTTCTTCCATAAGATGTTTTATATCAGATTCCACCACATATCTTCATGCCAGACTCCAACACTAACTATCTGATTGGGGGTTTTGATTTTCAACACTACTTCCCCTAAGCCTGAGCTCCCAATTTACTTCTCAGAGGAAGTATCTGCACCATATGGTGGTGCAGATTTATCATTAACTTCAATTACTTCTTTCTTGATCCAGATCTTGTCCATCTCTTTCTATGTTTCAACTGGATCAATTTTTTCTTTTCCCTTATCATTCCTCTGCTTTGTTTTCCTATCTTCAACATAATAATTTCTCTTCACATTCTTGCTTTTACAAACTCTTGCAACATGTCTAGCTTTGTTGCAATTGTAGCACACAATGTTCCTTTTTCTTTGATTCCTTCTATTGATTGGATTTTATTTGCATTGATTAGCCATATGTCCAAATCTATTGCAAGAAAAACAATTCCCATTGAATAATTGACTATTCCTTGCATTGTAGGAACCATTCCTAACCATATTTCTGCAATCATTTGATTTGTGATCAATTTTCTTGCAATTGAAACATTGACTAGAAAAGGATGGAACATTTTGATTCTGTTTTATTCTACTCCTGCACTGAGTAGCTTTATGACCAAACTCATTGCAATTAAAACAATGGCCATTGAAAGATGGATACCTTTGAGCATTTGGTTGTCTGACCAGAGGTCTTCTAGGTCTTCTTCTTTGATTTCTAAATTAGTTTCCTTTGTTTTGCTTTAACTCAATGTTAGTTTGACTAGATTTTGAACTTTCTCCTTTCTCAAATCCCAAATCTTGATTATCATCAATACTCCTTTGACTAGAAATCACCTCATCAAGCTTTGCATAACTTAGCTTGAACTTTTCTTCATAGCTCTTGGCTGCATCTAGATCAAATTTTAGAAGTAGCACTTCTTTGTCCAATTTTTCACATTCCTCTAATTTGTCCTTAATAACTTGATTCAAATTCTTTTCAATTTCTTTGTTCTTTTCAACTTCCAGTGTCAACCCATTTAGAAACTCATGTGCTTCATCTAATTGATCATTTATCTCCTTGTTTTTCTCTTTGAACCTCCTGACTTACTCTCTTAGCTTTAGGATGCATTTATCAGCTTCTTGAATATTAGCTTTTAGATCCCTGATTTCTGCTTCAGATTTTTCAAGATCAGTAAGGGTTGCTTCTAGTTCCTTGTTACTTTCATAATTTCCAAATCTTCTTGCTAGCATGATTACACTACCCCAGATCTTCCTCAAGTTGTTAGACTTCTTCCAAGGAACCTTTCTCTAATACCAATTGTTGAATAGTGAGAGGGGGGTGAATTAGTAATCTAATTTATTTAAACAATTAAACCAAATACCAACTTTAATAATTAGAATGCAAAGTAACCACAGAAATACAAGCCACATAAACATGACACATAGACACCAGATTTTTACTTGGAAAACCCAAGAAAGGGAAAAACCATGGAGAGGATTAGCTCTCAATATATATTGCAATCTTTTACAAAAGGTGATGTTCAGGCTTGTTCACTCCAAGGGCTTGGAACATGCTGGCTCACTACCATGAAGTACAACTAGGTATAGCAGGCTCACTGCCTCAACCCTAAACCTAGAAAGATTACAATGAGGGCTATTAAACCCTAATGATTGCTTATAGCCAGGATCACTATCAAGTACAAGTGAAATTATATAAGAAATATGAATACTGCAACAACATCTATTAGTATGCCAAAGTGCTATCATTTAGCAACTGAATATTGAACCCTGTGTCTTCATCATCACTAATCCTCTATCTCTGCTCTATTATTCTAATATTTGCATTAATCACTTCCCCACAATACTTCTTCACACACACCATTATCTACCAAAATGAAATTCATCAGATATATATATCCGCATCATGATTTAATCCATAATCAAGTTGGAATCCAAATTATGAAATGTGTATACAAAGAGTTGTACTCTATTGGCTTAATCTTGTGTTCAATTTGCACTACAGACTCAAACAAACATGTACTAATCTTCACATATGTTGGCCCCAAACATATACCCAATTAGACTAATTATCTAGATGTTATAACTTTTCCGCATAAGGATATACCATGCATGTTGGCTTGTTCCTTAAGAAATTACTTGATCAATTCATCCGTAATATCATAACTCATATTGTGGACCATAGGAGACATCATATCTAACAATCATTACTAACTTCTTAACAAGACTTTAGATATGCAGAACCAGATCAACTTGTATGTCAAAATGCGGATCTTGGAACTATTGAACTGTCACAGAGAAATACTGTCAAACTAGAAGCTGATATTGGAAAGCTTGTAGAATGTGAATTGTTGAACTTCAAGGGCTATAATCCTAGACTTAGGTAGTCATGACATGTCTTTTAATTGCCTCAAAACCATAGAACAAAATATGCACTTGCGAAGGAATGCGAACCCTTTTACTTTGCATTGTATACTATCCCTGTCTTACTTCTGTTCATCCAGACTTGGACATTTTCTTCAAATGACTTCAAGAGGAAGTCATGATTTGAAAAATAGAATATATCATCATAAAGTAGGTATGAGTCATTGTACCTAAACTGCATTTGTCGGTCTTCATCTGTGGAGGTATACTGATCCACTTTTTGCCCCTTACTCTGAATACTATCTATACTTAGTCAGTCTGGCCTTCTGGTCTTGAATACTTTTGTGCTTTGTTGCCCATCCAAGTTGGTCTTCCAGAATGATGTCTTCTTGTCATACCGATGTACCCTTTTTACCTTGTTTCCATCAATGACAACACTCATTTATTCAACATAGTAGTGTCTCTTGCCAATAATCTCCCCCTTTGGCATTGATGGCAACACCTAGTGAAAAATGTTTGACTACCTTCGCTACTCCCCCTTTCTATATAAATTCTATATTTCTTCTCCCTCTGAGATGTTTTCCCATTTTTCACTAATCATCTTCTCCCCCTTTGACATCAATGGAAAAGGTGTAGGTTCCGGAGTCAAAAATATTTAAAACTTCAAAATTTGCTATACTCTGCCGCATATGTACAGGTACAATCTTTAACTTTATTTTACATGTGCTGGAGGATGTTATTGAAAATGTTCTTTATTTGGGCCAGCTCACCATCCCAGCTTTTCTTGGCCTTGTCCATCTAACATTGGAAAATGTCCCCTTGGGGGATTTTCCCTCATAAGGTTTAGCTCCTGGGTATTTAGCATGCATTTAGGACATCTTAGTTCATATTTTGACATCCCAATGGAATGAGACCTAGGTTCCATGGCATACTGGACCTAGGTGGACCCCTTGATCTATACCCTACCCAAAATAGGGGGGGACTTGGACGCCCGTGCCCTAGTCCTGCCTTATTTTGGGGCAGCCCTAATTTCTAGGTGTCAGTTTGTGACCATTATTTGGTTCTTTTTCCGATACAGTAAGTTTTGATTTTTAAAATCTTGGCGGGAGTGCTTGTAGTTGCATATAAAAGCATGCTTAGGCATTCATTTGTAAATAGATTTCAATTAGATGATCATTGCGAACTTTAGGCATTCTCAAGGTGATTCAAGGCTTTCATTGTGTTGCAAGAGCAAGCTTGTGTGTTTTATGTGTTGATATTTGTAGATTTGAGCATCCATTTCATCATGGAATGAAGGGCATCTTCCTCCCATGATATCTTCACTACAAGGTGACTGTGTATGAGGACAAATCGATTAAATAAAAACTAATAAAACAAAAACCAATCACATAAAGCGAACCAATCTAAATAAAAGCCAATATCATCAAATCACAAAAAAATGAAAGCTCTTACCAAAATCTGTATTGTTCCCTTTGGAGAAGTGTAGATTGCTCAATGAAGTTGCAAAACAATGGCTGCAACAAGCAAGTAGTGTACTCAAGAGATCAATGTCAAAAGATCGTAAGGTTGCTCAATCGACGTGTTTGTATGCTCCAAGCACTGTTAAGTATGCTCGAAAATAAGATCGAAGAGAGAGACTCAATGAAGGAGATGAGGGGGGTTTATATGGGTTTCAATAGAGATCAATCAACGGTCCAGATAATTCAGAAGAATCAATGGAGGAGAACAATTGAGGAACGTGCAACGAATGAAAGGAAGACAAGTGTCTTGCTTTCTTTTCTATGAGAGGAGTTATCAAGAATAGAAGAATGTGTTAAAGCAATTAACAGAATGTAATGATCAGTTAAGTGATTTAAAACAACAAGAAGAGATTTGCGTGAGAATAAGAAGATATTTTACTCTATTAAATATTAGAAATATTTAATTGCATAAGCAAGAAAGCTTGAGTTATTTTAGAGATAACTCAAATTTAGAAGAAAAAGCAATTTAAATAAATAATTGATTTATTTAAATTTAGAGAAGATATTATGGAAGAAATAATTAAATAATTAGAATTATTTAATTTAGAAGATTTGAAAGCAAATTAAATAAATAAATTTATTTAATTGTTGTGCATGATTTTGAAAGAATGATTTTGATTTAATTAAATAATTTAAGAATTATTTAATTGTAGATAAGAGGGAATTTGTTGAATTAATTAAATAATTAGGTTTATTTTATTAATGTGGATGTGAATTTTGGAAGGTGACCATGATCTAATTAAATAATTAAAATTATTTAATTGTGGAAGAATAATAGAGGAATTTGATTTAATTAATTAAATAAAGAGGATTTATCTAATTAATGTCGCAAGTATGTGATTTGGAAGAAGTTGATGAAATTAATTAAATAATTAGATTATTTAATTAATGTGTGAAATGCAAGTGATTTGACAGATTACGAAATGCAAGTAGTGTGACGACTTGGTCATTTTAGGGTGTCTACATTTTGCCCCTCTTTGATGCGATGCAATTTATAGCGTTGCGTCAAAGAAAATGATTGTTGAAGACATGATACAATTTTAATGCCCCAATGTAGCTAGTTGCCCCAGAGTAGCTGGTGTAGGGTGCCCCCTCGAGAGGAAAGATAGGGAAGCGACAGAAGAACTGTGTTGACGCTCGACTAGAAAATTTGTTGGAGATAGACGAGGTTGGATAGATGATAGATAGAAAAAAGGAGATAGGAGAGAACATGAGAGAAAGGTTGTTGATTGATCTTTGCTATAAAACTATATAAGGCCATGGAAAAATGGATGGTGTAATGAGCTTGTTGCAATGGTTTCACATTTGTATAGAAAGAGCAATCCTTATTTTTGATATAGCATGTGGATAGTTCACCACCAAGGTAAAAAAGACCAAGGTGTAGTAATATCCGAGTGCGTGGACGTTGACTCTGCAAGCAAGCAGTTTGAACTTAGATCCCTTTAGACATAATATGACCTTGTTGGAACATGTGAATAAGCCATAGTCTTGAACATAAAATAAACTTCAATACATTTAAATGCAAGAAGAATATTAAATATGTAAGATGCTAGTTTGTAACACACACAAGATAAATAGAATGCTAAGAAAAGATGCTAAAGATCATTCCTCAAACACGGCACACAAAAAAAGTAATGACTATGCCCCCCCAATCCGTACCACATTGCAACATACCAAGATTATAGACAAATCAGGGTAGCTTTGAATAGGTAATGGATAAAGGAATAAAAGATAAACCATAAAGTAAATTGACTGACTTACAAAGTAAACATATAGCCAACATATTCTCTTGCCAAAGAGGTTGCTCAGGATAGATTGGATAGGAAAGATAACAGCCTTATCATAGGAACTTTGTGTCCATTAAAGGGGGCTATCTACCTAAAAAGACAATGTCTTGCTGCAGGAAATGCCACATGTCGTAGGAGACGCGTGTGTTGGTCTCGATCATGGAACACTTTGCAGAAGACAAGCTTGTTGATCTAGGGCTTTGGTTAAGCGGGACTTAGCTAAGTTGGCAATCGGTATGCAGGACAATAGATGACTCTGGAGGTAGACCTCTTTGCTTCAGATTTGTTAAGGACTTTTGCTTTCAAAGGATGCACTAGCTTGCTACTTGAGTTAGTCAAGTCGAGGCGAAATAGATGTTGATAAACAGAAGACAAGAAAGGTGACATGTGAATGGATTGGAATGGGTGGGGAATGATGAATCGTATGTGCCTAAGTACTGGATATATCCTTCGTATTCCAGACTGCCTACATACCCTGTATCCATGGGATTAAGGCACATTACGATGAAAGATGAAAAGGATAAATATGTAGTTCTGGATAGAGTGATGAGATGGTTCAAGGTGAAATGAGATCTTATGTACCTGAGTACTGGAAACTTCCTTCATATTCTAGACTGCCTATATACCCATATCCATGGGATCAAGGTACCTTAAAATTGAGAAGAGATGATATGTAGTTCTGGTTGGAGTGATGATGTAGGAAAAGTGCTAAGAAGATAACAGCCTTATCATAGGAGCGATGTGTCTGTTAAAGGATGCTATCTATGACAACAAGAGACGATTGAAGAGCACGTTGTGAACCACGAACAAGGAACCAATCCTAAACCTAAGTTAAGGAAAGAGTTGCCCCCATTCTGGTAGAGGAATTTGTATGGATGACTGATGAAGAAGACCTAGAAAGTTGTGACCTAGGACTGGACAGTACAAACTGTTGACACCGATCAAGATGTGGGATGACGAAGAGGGACATTGACCAATTTCCAAGCTATACTAGATAGGGAGATGGAAATGCAAACAAGGTCAATGGTTTTATTATGGATGGATGGATGAAGTGCGTGGAACTGGACATGGAGTGGACATGACTTGATAGACGATGGACGCTGACTTTACACATAGTGCCTATTTTCCAGGTTTTCACTATGGTACTTATCCAAGGTGCCTGTTTGCCAGGTTTTCACCAGAGGATAGATTTTTTTGGATTTTTTTTTTTTGGAATACTCTGAGGATCAGGCATAGAACTTCTTGAGATGGACACTGTTAAGTGGCTCATCTAGAGGAATGCCATCATGTGTAGCTAAAGTATAAGCTCCTGATCCATATATTGATGTCACAATAAAGGGACCTAACCAGTTAGGCTCAAACTTTCCCTTCTTTTCTTGATCTGCTTGATTTCTTTGATTCTCTTTGAGTACAAGATCACCAACTTGAAACTATCTTTCTTTGATCTTTTTGTTGTAATTATGCTGGAGACAGTTTTGATAGACATGGAGATGATTAAGCAAGGCACCTCTCATCTAGTAGTTCGAGTTCAGCTAATCTGGAAGTGTGATACTCTTCTTTGCTGATCAGGTCCTGCGTGGATACTCTGAGGGATGGGATCTCGACCTCTATAGGTAGGATGGCTTTAGAGCCATAAACCAAGGCATAAGGTGTGGCACCAGTTGGTGTTCTGATACTAGTATGGTAGGCCCATAGGGCGGGATTGAGTTGCAAGTGCCAATGACAACCAACTTCATTGACTATCTTCTTGAGGATCTTGAGAATGGTCTTATTGGAAGCCTTAGCTTGGCTGTTACTCTGCGGATAGTAGGGAGTTGAAAGGTGATGTTGGATGTTGTATTGTATGCATAAGGCACGGACATCTTGGTTCTTAAATGGTCTCCCATTATCAGTGACAATGGCTTGGGGAATACCATACCGGCATATGAGGTAGTTTAGGATAAACTTTGCTATTTGCTTACTAGTGATATAGGTCATGGGAATGGCTTCAACCCACTTCATGAAATACTCAGTGGCGGTAATGATAAACTTGTGGCCATTGGAGGAGGAAGGGTGGATTTGTCCACGAGGTCAAGACCCCATTGAGAAAAAGGCCATGGAGTTGTCACAGGTTGTAATTCATGAGCTAGTGCGTGAATCAAATCTCCATGCTGCTGGCATTGTAGACACTTTTTAGCAAACTGTACAGCATCTTGCTCTATTGTAGGCCAGTAATAACCTATTCTGATTATCTTCTTAGCAAGATTAGGACCGGTAGAATGTGCACCACAGACAGCTTTGTGTATGTCTCGTAAGGTAGCCTTGTCTTCTTCTGCGTTAAGACATCACAAGAGGATACCATCGAGACTCCAGCGATATAGTGTATCACCCAGAATGATGTAACAGGAGGATCGACAGATAAATGTTTTGCGTTGGGTGGACGATAGGTCAGGGGGAAAGGTATTGTGCTTAAGGTATTCATAGATATCTTCATACCATGAGGAATTGGGACCAACAAGTTCACAGATGATTTCAGTAACAGGAACATCGACAGCTGGTATCAACAATTGCTCGATTAAGAATTCACATTTCTATGTATTAGTAGGCATGTCAATCAGTGACCCGACAGAAGCCATAGAATCTACATCCTTGTTATGCTCTCTTGGAATTTTCTCAAATGTAATGTTAGAAAAATGTGGTTTGTAGGCATCCACTAGTTGTTTGTAGGGGACCAACTTTTCATCTTTTGTTTGGTACTCATCTATGACCTGGCGAATGACTAGTTGTGAGTCTCCATATACTTGTAATTCTATGATGTCCCATTGAACTTCCATGTTGAGACCTATGAGGAGTGCTTCATACTCAGCGATGTTGTTGGTGCAAGGGAATGCAAGCCGATATTACTTTGGAATATAGTCATTCTGAGGTGTGATGAATAAGATGCTGGTCCCTGATCCATGCTATGTGTAGGAACCATCAAAGTACAACTTCCACATTATTGAGTTGGAAAGAGTGAAGAGATTCTCATCTGGAAAGTCTGCTACCATAGGGTGTGTATCTTGCATGGGTGCTTCTGCTAGTTGATCTACTAGGGCTTGTCCTTTGATTGCTTTACGATCCATGTACTCAATGTTGAACTCACTACGGATTATGACCCATTTATCTAATCGGCCTGTGAGAGCTGCTTTTGCTAGTAGATACTTCAAGGGATCAATTTTGGCTATAAGATTTGTGTGTTGGTTCAACATGTAATGCCGCAATTTTTGAGAAGCAAACACTACTGCTAAACAAGCCCTTTCCATTGGTGAATAATTGAGCTCATATCCCACCAAGGTTCTACTAATATAATAAATTGCATGCTCTTTTCCTGATTCATCATGTTGTGCTAGCAAGGCCCCTAGGGCCAAAGTTGTAGTTGAGATGTATAATATCAAAGGTTTATCAGCAACTGGTGGAACCAATATAGGAGATGTAGCCAGATACTCTTTAAGCTGATCAAATGCTGCTTGACACTTCTAATCCCATCAGAATGAGACATCCTTTCAGAGTAAGTGTTGAAATGGTTGACATTTATCCGCTAGCTGTGAGATGAAATGCCTGATGGATTGCAACCTACCCTGAAGGCTCCTTAATGCTTTAAGGTTCTTTGGTGGAGGCATCTCTACTATAGCCTTTACTTTTGCTAGATCTACTTCGATACCTCGATGAGATACAATGTATCCCAATAGCTTCCCTGATGGTACACCGAAGACACACTTCTTTGGATTGAGGCGCACTTGATATTTCTCGAGCCTGTCAAAGATTTGCCCTAGAACTTGTATGTGGTTTGCCCTAGAAGATTTAGCTAGTATGTCATCCACATAGTCCTCCATGATGTGATGAAAGAGGTCATGGAATATCACTGTCATTTCTCTTTGATAGGTTGCTCCTGCATTCTTTAGACCAAACGGCATGACACACCAACAATAGTTACCCCACAGACAGGTAAAGGTTGTTTTATGCTAATCTTCCTCTGCTATCCTTATCTGATTGTAGCCAGAAAATCCATCCATGAGAGAAAGCATTTCATGACCCGCAGTCAAGTCTACTATAATATCAACGTTCGGTAATGGAAAGTCATCTTTGGGACATGCTTTGTTAAGATCTCTGAAATCATTGCACATGCGGATGTGCCCATTGGGTTTAGATACAGGTACAATGTTGGAGACCCAATCTGAATAGTCAATAGGTCATATGAAATTGGCATCTAACAACTTCTGTATTTCCACTTTCACTAAGAGAGCTATTTGTGGGTGCATCTTTCTCAGCTTTTGCTTGACTGGTTTAACTTTTGGATCAACAGTGAGATAGTGAACAACTAGTTTAGGGTCTAACCCTGGCATATCAGCATAGGTCCATGCAAAGTTGATGGTTCTCTATAAGAAGAATGTGTTAAGATTCCTATGCTCTGTTTCTGATAATGATGCACTAGGAATGTGGTCTTTGGATTTTGTTCTGTGCCAAGGTTTATCTCTGTAGAATCTTCTACTAGGAGAGCTGACTTCTCTTGATACTTAGATGGTAGGTGAAGGTCAAATCCTCCATCCTCAGGTGCCACAGTTGGGTTTTCACCTTTGGATATGTCATTTGTTTTTACTATTTTGTGATTAGGAGGTGCCACAGTGTGGTTTTCACCTAGAGATCCTTCTTTATTTTTACTTTTGCAACTAGAGGATTTGGCATTCTCACCAAAATAAGCTGTTGGCTCTAGTTCCATGACAAAACATGCTTTATGATCGCCAAGGGGGATACCTTCCCAAAGTCCCATGAACTCAGCTAAAGCTTCGTCATTCTGAAATACATCTATAACGGGGGACCCTTGTTGGTCCCAATCGATAAGTTCAGGGTAGACAAGTGTTACGTTCTAGGTGCTGGTGGTGGAGGTTAAGGATACGGAGGATAGTGTAAAAATGGAGGATTCTGTGAATAGGTTGGTCATGTGGAGGGAAGAGTCATCAATGATATCCTCTATAGATGTCGAATCGGTGGGAAAAGTGTCAGCTACCTCGTTGAGGATATACTCGATGTCCAAGGCGTGTGGTACCTTCTTACCAAATCCTAATCCCTTCTTGTCTAGTTTCTTTGTCACAACAATGGGTTCCATAGTTCCTTGATTCTATTTCCCAAGGCCACCTTTGCCTTTATAGCCCATGTTTTTTACTATTCCTAAGCCATTGCCATATTGCTTGACTGGTATTGTGACTGGTTCTTTCTCCTTATAGAGCCAAGAAGAAATATCCTCAATAGTTTCCTCTTCCAATGACCATCCCTGTTGGAATTGGGTTAGGAATCCTGGGGGAGGAAATAGCTACTTTTTTGGTTACTTTGTTAATGGATGGTTTGCCATAAGATTTTGGAGATAAAGGCATCCACCCTACACAACAAGATTTTGAGATATCATAAGATCCAAAGCCTATATCATGGATGTGAGCCTTGATCTCAGGTAGAGGATTTGGGTTACTTGTAGAGGCTTGTGTCAGAGTTTCAGGATCAACATATAGTGGGGATTCAAGGGCTTTTTCATTATTAGGCACCTGGTTGCAATTCTTATAACTGCCTTGCAAGACACGGCAGAATTCAAAAGAATTGGGGTCTCCTGGGATAGTGATCTCCGTACCATTGTATGGGAACTTTAGAGATTGATGATATGTGGAGGGAATAGCTTTCATTGCATGGATCCATGGGTGGCCTAGGATAATGTTTTAAGGTAGTTCAATATCAAGGACTTGACACCTGGTTTCAAGCATGACAGGGCCCAGTTGTATAGGCAAGTGGATAACACGTTTTGAATGGCATTCTACATCATCATATCCCTTGATTGTAATACTTTGATCATTGTTGGCATGATCCTCAGAGTATCCCAATTGCTTAAGTAACTTTAAAGAATAGATGTTGAGACTAGCACCACCATCTATGAGTATACATTTGATTTTGCGCTTATCGATGAGAACTTCAATATGAAGGGCAACATTGTGACAAGGATCATGGGATGGGAGATCTTTCTCTGAGAAGATAACATTGTAGGGTGAAGCAATGTTACCTACTATAGCTTGGAAATCCACGACTGCTATGTTGTTGGGAACCGAAGACTCTTGGAGGGCTTTTTCTAACACTACTCTATGTGCAGGTGATGACCGTAGAAGGTCCAAAATAGAGATATGTGCTGGCGTTTTCCCTAAATGTTTGACAAGATTATAATTAGATTGAGCCATAAGACTGGGTGTAGGACCACGAATGGTGACACGACCACGGCGAGTTGTAATAGCGCAATCTATAGATTTTCCTTTGATTGTGAGGGTAGACACTTGACTCTCTTCAAAATGACCTACAATGGAATCAAAGGAAGTGGAAGCATGATTGATACCTTTAACTCTATCCTGAGGAGGAGGTGGACCATGATGAGGGAATGGTTCCTTGTACATATCGAGATCTTTGTTCGTGTGTTGAACTGGTGATTCATTCTCAAAAGTGATTTGGTTACCTTCGATGAGATTTTGGATTAGGTGCTTGAGCTTCATGCATGATACGGTTCGATGCCCTTTGCTCCTATGGAATTCACAGTATTCATTTTCTCTATACTACGTAGTTTTGTAAATAGGTTCACCATATGGGGGAGCATCTGGTAAGGTGATGAGTCCTTTCTGTAAGATCTGTTGTAGGACTGGCTCTATAGGCACTCCCAAGGGAGTGAATTGGCATCGCGGCAGGTAATCTTGTTGAGGTCACTCCTGTTGTCATTATTGTTGATTTTGATATGGTTGCCGCTATTGTTGCTGTTGTTGAGGTGGAGCTTGACTTGGTTTGGAGAGCTGCAGTGGTGTTTGCAATGTTTGGACATGTTTAGAATCGACCAACCCATCGTTGACCATGTTTTTGTTCTTATTCCAAAACTTAGGTTTATCATTTGATTGTTGATGAGGAGCGTTGTCTTTCGTGTCTTTGAATATTTTGACCACACCCTTAGCAATGAGGGCTTTTTCAATGTTGATTCCCTTGTATGTGATTTTGTCAAAGGTTGTAGTACTAAGAATTTGCAAATGGAAACCTAACTCTTGGTTGAGGTTTTGCACAACTATGCTAATAAGCTATTTCTCTGGAATCTTGAAAGGGAATTTACTAGCCATTTGTCTCCATCGTTGGAGGAAAGAAATGAAAGTTTCACCATTTTTCTGTTTATTGTTGCATAGATCAGTCATGGAAATCTCATGCTTTATGTTGTAAGAAAAATGGGTGGCAAATTTCTCTGCTAGCTCATTGAAAGACTTGATACCCATAGGTAAGTGTGAGAACCATTCTATAGCTTGACCTCCAAGACTGTGAGGAAAGAGATGCATAAGATACGTGTCATTATGTGAGACCTTGAAGCAAGCAAGATAGAATTCCCTGAGATGGTCTTTTGGGTCACCTTTTCCTTTGTATTTATCAAACTTGGGAACAGTGAAATTTTGAGGAAAAGGGATCATTGGTAATGACTGATCAAAAGGATAAGGACACACTTCTTCTAAAGAGAAGGTCTTCTTGGTGTGGCCAAAAGTAAGATCAGATAGCTGTTGTTGCACTTCCGCAATTTATAGCTCCATCGCTGTGGGAGGAGTTGGAAGCATCCCCTGTTGTCCAAGAAGTGGTTGTTGATGCCCATATGGAAGATTGTAGTGTAAGCCATGAGCACTGGTGTTATAAGGGTCGTACGCGTTGTACGTTGGGTTGAGATTGGGTTGGAATTAGATGCTTTGATGAGGAGGAGGTGGGGGTGGCTCTAGGTAAGAATGTTGGCTTTGTGATGGTTGAGGAAAATAATTGGGTGGAGGAAAGCTAAAGTGTGTTGGATTCGGTTGTGATGGCGGCACAAAGCTTTGGGAAATTTGATGTTGGGAATGTTGAGGGTGGATAGGCAATGTGTTGAAGAAATTTAGTGCTGATGAACGTAGCAGAGGAGGGACATAGGTAGAAGTGATTTGCAATGGTTGATTGGGAATGAGTGTAGAAGAATTTTGTAGGGGGGGCTGCATGACTCTAACTGGTTGAGAGACATGGAGGTTTGATGATATGGGAGGTGGTATGTGTTGAGACCCTTGTTGCATGGCTACATAGTTCTTCCCCAGATTGTACTTCAGTGGGAAACCTATTCGTGAAGGAGTAACCAAAATTCCACTTGCGATTGGTGTGGGTACTTTAGGAGTTTGAGCTATGGTGGCTTGCTTAGATAGCTCCACTTGTCATTGGATAGTTTCTTGTTGATTTTTGTAGATCTCCATAGGAGTCAGAAGCGGTGAAATGGTCCTCTTTCCTATTGGGTTTTGAAAGAGGGGATTCTTATACTGCGAGCTTGGTTCCGGCAAAGGCGTGGTCACTATTGACATGGTTTGCACCGCTTGTATGGTGTCTTAGTTGTTGTTAGGCTCACTAAGCATGGATAGATTAAAACCTTTGGGTAATTTGGCTCCTTGCTCTGCTAGCAAGAGAAAGAAATGATCTTGATTCTCACTAAGGATTTTGTCAAAGGCAGCCACGGCTAGAGGATCTTGTATAAATTCATCAAGATCTTGCTCATCTTCTTCAGAGGATTGACCTATTTCAAAGTGTCGCTCTTCTTGAGATGGGGCTAGATCTGTAGTATAGCCTTGTGTCACAAAATCCTGAGGCATGCCGGTAGTATAGTGAGGAATGCTTACCAAAGGGACCCCTTCTCCCTGAGAGGGTACTTGATCAATAGTATAACCTTGTGGAACAAAATCCTGAGGCATACCGGTGTTATAGTGAGGTGTACTTACCAAAGGGACCCTACCCTCATGAGGAGTTCTAGGGTGGTCAAGGTGCGGCATGTTGGGAGAATTGGTAGATCTTTCCGCGGGTGTTCTAGGAGTAACCTTGGGAGTAATGTTGAGACGGCCTAATTGCAATGTGGGAGGAGGCAATTTGTGCTTCCTAGGGACAACTTGCTTAGACTTCATAGTTTGCTGGAGCCTAGTGGTTACCATGGAATACACTAGGACAAAAGGTAATGCTGGGATTTAGCTTGGTGTTTTAAGAAAAAGATAAACTCTGATGCACAAGTAACTGGACCAAAGGTGCTATACTGTTTGACTAGAGGCACAGGACTATGCAACCAAAAGCGTACTACTATTATACCAAAGGCGATGGACTGAGCTACCAAAGACAAGGTACTGATAGACCAAAGGCGAGCTACAAAGACCAAAAGCAAGCTACCGTACCACCAAGGGCAAGCTACTGTAATACCAAAGGCGCAGAAGTAGTGTCTGATGCAAAAATTTTCTGTTTTTGATTAGATTTGGTTGTTTTGGCAAGAGAAAACACAGCAAACACAGTTGGCAACCAAAAATAGGACTGACACAACAGATAGTATATGTTTGAGGCTCACAAAAAACCTAATGTTTCCACAGGTATGAGACAGTTGCAAACAAAATAATCAAGCACTTTTTATCCCTAGAGACAAGGTTTCATTGCAGTAGATCAGCTCACAGCTTAATACTCTGTCGATAAAAATATCATTCCATAAAGGTGTCAGATATTTAGTATCTTTGCGAGAGACAATAGATAAGGATATCTCACCCTCCCCTTGGAAATCGTAAGTAGGTCACAAGAGCTTTATGGCCAAGGGAATACTATCTCTTCTCAAGGGAGCCAATGGTGAGTGTCTTAAGGGCTTAAATCGATTCCCCTTGCACTGATGATTACCGCAATGTTCGGAGGTAGATTGGGTAGTCTCTATCTAGAATGGTTCTTAGTAACTTTGAGGGACCAATGCCTTATGAGCAATGCAACAAGCTACTAAAAGCTCTAACCAATCCTACTAAGAGTATCAAACACTTCGCTCAATGTGAAAATCATTTCCAAAAAGAGCTAGTACACCTCTTTTCAGTTTGGCACCACAAGGTAAGGCTGATGTCGGTTAGGACTTGACTTTCACCTTATCCCTCTTATATAGAGGTTCAAAGGAAAACTCCGCTTAGGGTTGTCCCTTTTGGATGAAGTGCAATCCAAAAGCAGGCCCTTCTAAAGGCAGTACTGAAATGTAAGAGCAAGCATGTCAAACAAAGGTTGAATTGTCCCGTTATAAGAAAAATAAGGTGCAACTAAATTAGGCACACACATGTTTGTAGTTGTCAATTCTCCCTTATGAAATTGAAGTGTTTTGGCATTCATCTCCATTGTCCCTTAGAAAATTAAGGTGTTTTCGCATACATGTCCATTGTCCCTTAAGAAAAGTAGTATGTTCCTAAGACTTAAATTGCCGAAATTATTTGTTCGATTATCCTTTAAGAAGGCAATGTGTTTCTAAGACTTAGTGGGATAAATCAATATTTCTCAATGCTCATCCTACATGAACATGTTAAAAACACCTATTTGCTCTATGTGAGTAGTAAGAAACTGTAACAAGTCAATTAGTTCCAAAAAAATCACAAGTTAGCAAAAGCAAATCAATTTGACCAAAAGTGATCTACTATTATACCGAAAGCACCTTACTGTGATACCAATAGCGATGTGTTGAAGACCAAAAGCATCATAAAATACTACCAAAAGCACCGAACCTTATCTAGAAGCGTTGTACTATGCTTCTGAAAGCATGATACTGTAAAGCCAAATGTGCTGCAATGTCTCAGATCACAAAAAAGTTAGCTTTTATCAAAAATAACCATATCCAAATGGGATTTCATGATTGATCTACTCTTCTGAGAAGTAATATCTGATAGGTCTATATCGTGAAATCCAAAAAACTCAGAAGGCATAGTAACACAATAGGTTAACTCAGATACTGAAGATACACCTAAATAAGTCAGCTTAGGAAGTATCAAAAAGAGGGTTGAAAGACAAATACAACATCTTGTGAGACAAATCAAAAGATATGTAACGAATAAACCCTAAAAAAAAAACACCAACTGAAGGCAAAAAACCTAATTAGCCAAAAGAGCTTAACGATACTACTGGGAGCACCATGTTGTTTTACCAAAAGCGTCACTCTGTGCTACCAGAAATGCCGCAGTACCCCTGAGGGTGCTATACTGTGCCTCCAAGAGCGCTTAAGGATATTGTCAAAAGTGTTTTTCTGTGTCTTTTGCGCTGTACTGTACTGTAACTTCAAAAAGAATCAATTTCTCAAAGAAAAAGAGGGATTAGTGGGTCCCACCAGGCATGCCAGAATGTGTATGAGGAAAAATTGATTAAATAAAAACTAATAAAACCAAAACCAATCACATAAAGTGAACCAATCTAAGTAAAAGCCAATATCATCAAATCACAGAAAAATGAAAGCTCTTACCAAAATCTATATTGTTCCCTTTGGAGAAGTGTAGATTGCTCAATGAAATTGTGAAACCATGGCTGCAACAAGCAAGTAGTGTACTCAAGAGATCAATGTCAAAAGATTGTAAGGTTGCTCAATCAACGTGTTTGTATGCTCCAAGCACTGTTAAGTATGCCCGAGAATAAGATCAAAGAGAGAGACTCAATGAAGGAGATGAGGGGGGTTTATCTAGGTTTCAACAGAGATCGATCAACGGTCTAGATAATTCAGAAGAATCAATGGAGGAGAACAGTTAAGGAACGTGCAACGAATAAAAAGAAGACAAGTGTCTTGCTTTCTTTTCTATGAGAGGAGTTATCAAGAATAGAAGAATGAGTTAAAGCAATTAACAGAATGTAATGATCAGTTAAGTGATTTAAAACAACAAGAAGAGATTTACATGAGAATAAGAAGATATTTTACTTTATTAAATCTTAGAAATATTTAATTGCATGACCAAGAAAGCTTGAGTTATTTTAGAGATAACTCAAATTTAGAAGAAAAAGCAATTTAAATAAATAATTGATTTATTTAAATTTAGATAAGATATTATGGAAGAAATAATTAAATAATTAGAATTATTTAATTTAGAAGATTTGAAAGCAAATTAAATAAATAAATTTATTTAATTATTGTGCATGATTTTGAAAGAATGGTTTTGATTTAATTAAATAATTTAAGAATTATTTAATTGTAGATAAGAGGGAATTTGTTGAATTAATTAAATAATTAGGTTTATTTAATTAATGTGGATTGAATTTTGGAAGGTGACATGATCTAATTAAATAATTAAAATTATTTAATTGTGGAAGAATAATAGAGGAATTTGATTTAATTAATTAAATAAAGAGGATTTATTTAATTAATGTCGCAAGTATGTGATTTGGAAGAAGTTGATGAAATTAATTAAATAATTAGATTATTTAATTAATGTGTGAAATGCAGGTGATTTGACAGATTATGAAATGCAAATAGTGCGATGACTTGGTCATTTTAGGGTGTCTACAGTGACATTATATTATGATTTCATCATTGATTCCTTTGGTTTTTTCCTCTGCCTCACAAGGGCACACACTCTTTATCTAACAATGGTGTTCAAAGACTAAAGTGTCCTTTGGGGCTTGACTGAAGCAAGCCTCTAAACACTACAACTCCCAAACCAAATCTTGTGATTGTAGGTTACAAGTGTTGCAATTGAGAAAGTGAAGTTGTAGGAAGGATTGGCAGGCATCAAGGATTTGGGATTTGAAGAAAAGCAGGACACAGGAGCATTTCCACGACTTGGGCACTCGTTCTAGTGTCCTCCGCATCTAAGTTTTGGGAAACAGAAGTTACAAGGCTGATCAGTGTCAGAAGGAGGTTCGAATCCCATGAAAAAACTAGTACCTTGGACTTGGGTGCCTGCTCTAGTGTCCCCGACTGTTCCTCTTCGGAGCCCTGAAAATAGGTACTTTGTGATTTGGTATTTTACTCCTGTCTGCAAGAGCTTTTTCCATTACTCATCAATTTGTTGCCGTATTTGCATAATTAGGGTTTTAATGGTCAATTAAGCATAGGAGAAGGAAAATTGATAATTAGATTCCCTAATCCAAGTTTTTGTACATTTTTAAGTGACCTAGGGTATGATAGTGCTCACCACTCAACCCTAGATCCTTGAATGTATAGTGGAGAGGCGGATTTAAACATCTAAAATCTAAAACATTAATAAATCCAATTTTCACCTAAATATTTTGGTGAACCCATGTTTTTGGATTTAAATTGCAACTTGATAAGTGTGGTTCTTCATATTTGGATTGATTTCATTCATTCATATAGTCATTTATTTTATTACATTGAGAAAAATTCAAAAAAATTAAAAAATTTGGAAAATACAAAAAAAATGTATTGTTTGGCTTACTAAATTACATCAGTTATTCCTAAATTTTCCTAATTCATGATTTTTACATCAGATCTGATATAAAATATAGAAAAATCTAAAAATTCAAAAATTTATATTACATTTTTATTATTAATTTGCTAGGTTTTTGTAGAAATTTTGACAATTTTATATAACCTAGAAATTCCAAAATCTAGGGTTAGTAGGCAAAATATTTTTCTCAAATTTTTCTACTAATTTTATAGACTCATTAAAATTAACATTTGACTGTAGTCTTGCATTTTAGTGTAAATTTGCATTTAGATTTAAAATATTTGCATTTTTGCATAGAAAATTTCAACAAAAACTAGCAAATTTTGATGCATTTTCATTAAATTTGCGTGGGCATTTTGCATGTTCAAGCTTGAAAATTATTTTCAGATCTAAGAGTATTTAATTTTTATCATAAATCAGATTTCAAAACATTCACGTAGTATTTTGTCCCAAGATCTCAAACCTAGGGCTTCAAAAACAATGATTTTCACTAAATTTGGCCTTATTGACTCTATAAACTTGCACCATAGACATGTTGTGAAGGATATTTTTGTACTAATTTTCTGTTATTATGGTAATCATTTTTTTCCCCTCATAAAAAGCTTCACAACACCCTTTTAACGGGCTCTTGTAGTGAAAATTCAGTGAAAAACTACACATTTTAGCTATTTTTGCCCTAGGGTTTGACCTAGTTTGTACTCCAAGCATGTGGTGATGAATTTTATGGATTGAGGTGACTGATATCATTGATATTATTTTTTGTACCTCTTGATATTCATTACAACACCTCTTTTTCTAGGTCTTGGAATTGAAAAACTGTGAAAAATAGCCTATTTTTGCTATAATTTTACTAGGGTTTTACCTTAAGTGGTACTAAAAGCGTGTTGTGTTGGATATTTTGGCGCTAAGTGGCTGTTATTACTGATATTATTTTCTTTCCATCATCATTTTCCTCACAACACCCTTTGTTATGCTCTTTGGCATTGAAATTTGGTGAAAAAAGTGCCTATTTTGACATATTTTCACTATAATTTGACTTGGCATTATCTTGGATTTGCATCAAGAGTGTGTCGAGAAGGAACATATTTTTGTTTTGGACTGATATCAGACATATAACTTGCTTCACTTGACTGAAATAATTACACTACTATTTGGTTTATTCATTTGCATTAAAAGAGTACAAGAAACCAAGTATCTTGGTCGTCAATCATATCCTTCTCCTAGGATTTGTTGTCTTAGTTTGTGCGTTGTGTGTTGTATGCATTTATAAGATTTATGACACACTATCCTAAAAATGATATCCCTTTGAGAAGAAGTAAAAGATTAATGGGATCTAGTGCTCTTGAAGAAGTTGGTACTTTGGATACCTTCTTTACAAAGGGAGAAACTCAAGTTGTGCAAGATATTATACATCCTCCAACCACAATCGAAGAACAAAATTTTCATGATGTTGATAATACTATTGAGGCAACAGGATATGTATCTAATGAGCAAATAGAAAAATTGGATAAGGAGCTAGCTGAATATCAATCATTTATGGAAAATGAGAGAATAGCCGAAGAAGTTGTCCCTACAATTCACAATATAAGAGAATTGATAAAAGAGGGACAAGATGGTGTAAATGCAATTCATGGTCTAGTACATGTTGTACAAACCAATATCATGCTGGTGATTGAATATGCACAAATGATAAATAACACTTTATCACCATCTCATACTCACATTTTGGCACCTATATCGACTACGGGAATATCTAGTTTTACGTCAACGATCTTAACAACTAATGCAAATGCTTGTAGTAATGCTACCACTGGTATTGGAGTATCTAATGGAAGTAATTACAAAGATATGGGATTTGATTATCAAAATTTGGTTCCTAAAGGGACCTCCTCTATGCATAATTGTTCTCAACCACCTATCTATTCCACTCATTTCCAACCACCTATTACCTACCCACAAGCATCTTCAACCTACCAATATGTCTAACAACTGTTGACCTTTTCTCAACCTCCACCTATTATATCTCAAGCTCATTCACCTCCTCACTTTGGTTCTAATTCCTCACAACAAACCACATCTCCCAATGATGCCATCCTAAACCAACTTTTATAGGGCATGACTTCTTTGCAACAAAAGGTAACAAATTTGACAAATAATTCATAGCCTAGTCTACCAACATATCATGCCCGTAATCCATTATCCTATGCAATCTTGAGAACCCCTATGTCTGAGAGGTTTGAGACTCCTCGCTTTGAAAAATATGGTGGAAAAGGAGATCCTAATATCCATGTGGCAGCATTTACAACTATGTGTAGTGATTTCTATTTTGAAGAGGATTTGTTGGCAAAACGTTTCCCACAATCTCTCAAAGATAATGCTTTAGAATGGTTTTGCTCTTTGCCTCTGAATTCAATAAACTCCTTTTCACAATTGATTGATCAATTTTTACAACATTTTCAAGCAAATATCAGACCCCAAGTCACTCTTATTGACTTGGTTCAATGGAAACAAGGTTTGAAAGAAAAGTTGATTGAATTCATTAGTCGGTATCAAGGACTTTATGCACAGATTCAATATCAGATGAAAGATGAAGATGTTTAGAAGATATTTATTACAAATCTACAACCTAATATTCATGATAAGATCCTCTTGATGAAATATAACTCCTTCCAACAATTATGCACTACCCTTCATGATTATCAACTTTTGTCTAGTCAGTATGAAAACCAAAACTCATTGGCTCAAGTTGGTCAATCCATAGGCAGATCGTCACAAAAGAATTTTAAGAGGAACAATAATAGGAGTTTCATCAAGATCAATGGACCAAATACGAATGTGTCTGTTATAAATAATCTAAAGAAAGCATCATATCAACCAAGAAAGTTTACTCCAATATCTGAGTCCTATCACTCTATCATGAATCAAGCTATGAGTAATAATATTCTGAAGCTTCCCCCGCTCAAGCCTATTGATCCTAGTAAACAAGGACCTTACTTCGATGCTAATGCCTTTTTTCATTATCATCGAACACAAGGACATGACACTGAATGATGTATGCATCTTAAACATGAGATACATGACCTTATTGATTCAAATGTCATCCATGTATCAGGTGTGAATGATAATGGAAATAAGTCGATTGCTCCACCAAATCAAAATTTACAAATCTTCACTAATCCTTTTCCTAAGAATACTAAAAACAATATGGTGGAACAGGGTTTAATGGAAGTAGACGAGGATGATTACTTTGACTATGATAGTATCATGGGTATGATTGAAGTGGCTAAGAAACAAGTGGATAATCCACCTCGTCCACGAAGAAACAATATTTATGCTGAGGTTCCTCCTCCGTTATCTTTATATGGATCAGGAGATAATCACAATACCTTTGAAAAGCAAGAACAAATACAGATGAACAAGAGGGTACATGATGATTCCTGTTGCTGTTCTAGAAAGATTCAACAACGTAAACTCGCTAAAAATCATACAAGAGCAAGACGACAATCAATAGTTAGAAATAATAATGGTTCTCCCCCTCATAAGCAACAAAAAGTCTCATTTAAACAAGAATTTAAGGAACAAATATCATATGTTAACAAACAAGACTTCCATAAGAACCACTCAAATTTTGTATTAAATATGATCGAATACCTCTCCAATAGGTTCACGAGCTCCAAGATATAATATGAAGACCCTACAGGTAAGTATCTCTAACTCTTTATCTCTCTCATGATGCGCTTCCCCCATGATGTGTTATATGTTGTTTAGGCCTCCTAGGATGACCTCAAATTCTCCCATAAGGTTTGGGATACCAGGAGACTGCCTTTGTTGTGACCACCTTCTATTTGTATCATCATTCTTCTAAATTGTCTCTCTCTTATTTCATTGTTGTGTGTTGTATCTTACGAACATAGCATCATGGTTGGTGACCTGGGGGCACCCTCTTACGTGAGTGTCCCTAAGACACTTGCTTCTCCTCTCTTATTTATTATTTCCCTTCCTCTAGTGTTTCCATCTAGCTGGCGGATGATGACAAACATTTATACTAATGCGGACCTAGTGTCCCTTTCAAGAGCAATCAAAAAATGGACTTAGTTCCTAATATGATGACGGGGTGGTATATCTTATCTGATGCTTGGCTAGTGGAAGCACTCATGCTTTTTGTGTAGTGAATTTGATGATGTTTCTATCGTATTTACAAACCTTAACAATATTGTTGCTCCACGCACCTTTGTTTGTCTTTGAATCTGGCCTTAGTGGTACTCAATTCGGAGAGCTTCATGATATAGCCCCATGGTTATCCTCAACCTCTGAACTCGTATAACCTTGGCTCTTTGTGTGGTTAATCATATGCATTGATGTTGTTTTTTATCATGATGTTGTAGACACTAACATGTTTCTTGCAAGGATGTGTTTGTGGGAATATTTGGTGATCATAAAGTACATGTCACCTCCGAGGGGCATGGGCTTTGTGAAAGTCAGTGTTCCCTTGTGTGTTTTCATCCTACCTTAACATGCTTGGTATCGATAACTGATATCGACCACCTTAAGGTGGGGGCATATATAAGGTAAGCTATCTATTATAGATGTTAGCAATATGTTTGACCTCAGATGCAAAGACTTGCACCCCAGAGTAGTGCATCATGCATCCTGAGTTTGTTTGCAATCAATAAATCATGTAAGCCCTCTAGGGAGGTAGGATATTGAGCATATCCTTTTTCTTAAGCCCTCTGCAGAGGCGGGGATGGTGTATTTCTCAGAGCAGATTGCATCTTCCTGTCATTTTCAAAAGTCTTTTGCAGAGGTGGGGAGCGGTTCTGTGACTAACTCAACCCTTAAGCGTGTCTTCGGCGATTGTTGTGGTGAAGCCCAATTGTCGGTGTGTGCCTGTAATGTGCCTGAGATGGTGTTGGACTTAGAAATAGGTACACTCCATCACTTGTTTTCCATGTTTTCTCCATGTCTTCAAGCATGTGTGTTTTGGTGTGCTTGTTTTGTGTGGCATGTTTGTTTCCCCATATGCAAAGACTAGTGTCCTTGAGTAGTGCTTCCTACATTTTGGGAGGTTTTGTGTGTCTTGCGTGCATGTTGCCCCATATATAAAGAGACCTATGCCCTAGGGTAGTGCATCATGTATTATGGGAGGTTTGTTTACTTTCCAGTACTTGCATCTGCATTTCATATATATGCGAAAAAGAAAAGAAAATACATCATTTCTATCTTCCATGCATTAATGTGTCTTCTATGCATTGACAGTATTCTCCACATTCTATGTGACTATAATTGTCTTCTTCATGTTTTGCGTGCTTGTTATTGTCTTCTATGTGATTAGCATGTCTTCTCCATGCTTGATGTGTTTGTTGTGTTTGTGACCTTGCTTTAATGCATGCATTGGCCAAAGTGGGGGCTAAATGTAACATCAGAAAATGTCCCCTGGGGGCTTTTCCCTCATAAGGTTTAGCTCCTAGGTCTTTAGTATGCATTTAGGACATCTTAGTTCATATTTTGACATACCGATGGAATGAGACCTAGGTTCCATGGAAAATTGGACCCAAGTGGACCCCTTGAGCTTTACCTTGCCCAAAATAGGGGGGAGGACTTGGGCACCTGTGCCCTAGTCCTACCCTATTTTGGGGCAACCCTAATTTCTGGGTGTCAGTTTGTGACCATTATTTGGTCCTTTTGCCGACAAGATAAGTTTTGATTTTTAAAATCTTGGTGGGAGTGCTTGTAGTTGCATATAAGAGCATGCTTAGGCATTCATTTGTAATCTAGATTTTAATTAGCTGATCATTGTGAACTTTAGGCATTCTCAAGGTGATTCAAGGCTTTCATTGTGTTGCAAGAGCAGGCTTGTGTGTTTTGTGTGTTGATATTTGTAGATTTGAGTATCCATTTCATCATGGAATGAAGGGCATCTTCCTCCCATAATATCTTCACTACAAGGTGACATTATATTGTGATTCCATCATTGATTCCTTTGGTTTTTGTCTCTGCCTCACAAGGGCATGCACTCTTTATTTGACAACGGTGTTCGGAGACTTAAGTGTTCTCTGGGGCTTGACTGAGGCAAGCCTCTAAACACCACAACCCCCAAACCAAATCTTGTGATTATAGGTTACAAGTGTTGCATTTGGGAAAAGTGAAGTTGCAGGAAGGATTGACAGGAATCAAGGATTCAAGATTTAAAGAAAAATAAGACACAAGAACACTTCTAGGACTTGGGTGCTCACTCTAGTGTCCTCCACATCTAAGTTTCAGGAAATAGAAGTTGCAGGGCTGATCAGTGTCGGAAGGAGGTCTGGATTCTGCAAAGAAACTGGTACCTTAGACTTGTACGCCCACTCCAGTGTCCTTGACTGTTCTGCTTTGGAGCCCCAAAAATAGGTATTCTATGATTTGGTATTTTACTCATGTTTGTAAGAGCTTTTTCCATTATTCATCAATTTGTTGTTGTATTTGCATAATTAGTGTTTTAATGGTCAATTGAGCATAGGAGAAGGAAATTTGATAATTAAATTCCCTAATCCAAGTTTCCCTACATTTGTAAGTGACCTAGGGTATCATAGTGCTCGCCACTCAACCCTAGATCCTTGAATGTATAGTGGAGAGGCAGATTTAAACATCTAAAATCTAAAACATTAATAAATCTAATTTTCCCCTAAACAGTCCAAAATTTTAATATGACCACTTAGTAGAAAACCTACAGTCTCTGCCTTGTGAAGATCAGAGGGGGGTAAGTGCAAGAAGATGGGGGGCCAAAAAGGGGTCTTAAGTGGCCACTTTTTTTTTGAAATCAGGAAATACTAGCCTTGGATGAGAAATTGAGTATAGTTACACTCAAAATTTGGAGATGCAACCAAAACAATGTTCATAGTGCTTCGAGTCTAATTTCTAAACTACTATTTTTTTTAAAAAATGGCATAGATTAAGGGGTTCAAAAGAGGGAGCCATAGAAATTAGTGTTGTTTCTGTCAAAAAAACATAACATAGCATGTTTTGTGGCTCCCTCAAAAGGTCAACTTTTTTTGGTATTTTTAAAATCGCTTCAGTGAGAAATTAGCTAATAGCACATGTAGTTTATGCCCGATTCTTCTGATAATTTTTTGAGGAATATTTGATTTTTTACTAATTTTCAAAGTGGACACATCATAAAAAATAGAATTTTGGCCGTGCTACCCCTATAAATTTTGAAAACTAATTGAAAATCATTTTTTTCTTTTTTTAATATTTGAGAATGGATTCTAGTTTCTAAATATGTAATTTTTTTGAAATTTCAATGAATAGTTAATTTACAATGAAAAAATGACCAAACAGTGGTTTTTACCCAAAAATGGGCACACAAACAAAAGAAATTAAAGATGAAAGACTTAACATTGTTAAAATGTGAAAAAAAAACACATCATCAAATAGCTAAGAGAAAGCCTAACATTACCTAGGTGTTTGATTTGTTCGACCTTGAAACATATGCAAATCTGAGGGTTAGCACAAACAAAATTATGTGAAATCTTGAAGAATATGGAAAAACACGTATGTGGCTGTTCAAAAGGCACTCCAAGCCTTTGGGTTGGAAATCCAATTCAAATCCCAAGCCCAAGGCTTGGGATTCCGAAAGCAAAACATAACACGAGCACATTATAATGCGCTCGCGTTATATTTTGCTTTGCATTTTTCCTTTTCCACAAAAGTTTGTGTTGTTTGCCATGTTTGAAATAACGCGAGCACGTTATAACACGCTCGCATTATGTTCCCCTTAAATTTTTAATGTTCAAGGCTATTAATCATGTATGTACATATGTATGCCTATATGTATGTATGTATGTATGTATGCCTATATGTATGTATGTATCTATGTATCTATGTATGCCTATATGTATGTATGTATCTATGTATGCCTATATGTATGTATGTATAATGTCGAGGGCAGAGGAGGGTAGAGATGGGAGTGAGCCAGATAGGGGAGGAGAGGGGTGGATAAGGATTGAGTGATTAGGGTTTAAGGTTGAGGGTTGAGCGTTTAGGGATAAGGGATTAGAGTTTAGGACCTTGATGGATTAGGGTTTAGGGTTGAGGCTTTAGGGATAGTGTTTAGGGTTAAGGGTCAAGGGATTAGGGTTAAGGTAGAGTTTTGAGGGTAAAGGGATTAGGGATAGGGTTTAGGGTTGAAAGTTTAAGGTTGAGGGATTAGGGTTTAAGGTATAGTTTAGTAGTTCTTGTGGATAGAGCCAATAAAAAATGGAAGATTATTTGCCTATTTCATAACAATATACCTCCCCTAAGTGTGAGGTGGACAACAAGAAACATAGATGTAACCCAATGCAAATCTTTTCTCATAATGATCATCCTTCTAATTTCAACTGTTAATTATTCACTGTGGATGTACCATACGTAAAGCTTTTCTCATAGTGTGTAAAGATATTGGCATAATGAACCCCAGATGGGCTAGAAAAACATGCCATATAACATTACTAACATTAAAAAAGTTCATAGCCATTTTTTAGACATATTCTTGCAACTCAAATATCTTTAAGAGAAGAGTGTCAAAAATGATGGGTTTAACGACCTAACATAAGGCAAAGTAGTTTTGTTGGGTTTAGGGATAGGGTTTAGGGTTTAGGGTTGAGGGATTAGGGTTTAGGGTTGAGGGATTATCGTTTAAGGTATAGTGTTGAGGGTTGAGGGTTTAGGGATAGGGTTTAGGGTTGACGGATTAGGGTTTAGGTTTGACGGATTAGGGTTTAGGGTTAACGAATTAGGGTTTAATGTTGAGAGTTGAGGGTTGAGGGTTGAGGGTTTAGGTATAGGGTTGATGGTCAAGGGATTAGGGTTAAAGTAGAGTGTTGACGGTAGAGGGATTATGGATAGGGTTTAGGGTTGAAGGTTTAACGATTGAGGATTGAGGCTTTAGGGTTGAGGGTTAAGGGATTAGGGTTTAAAATATAGTGTTGAGTGTCAAGGGTTTATGGATAGGTTTTAGGGTTTAATTTTTAAGGGTTAAGGGTTGAGGGATAGGGTTTAGGGTTTAGGGATAAGGGATTAGGGTTTAAGGTATAGTGTCGAGGGTTGATGGTTTAGGAATAGGGATAGTGTTTAGGGTTTAGGGATGAGGGATTAGGGTTGAGGATTAAGGGATTAGGGTTAAGGGATTAGGGTTTAAGTTATAGTGTTGAGGGTTGAGCATTTAGGGATAGGGTTTAGGGTTGATGGATTAGTGTTTAATGTCGAGGTTAGGGTTAGAGTGTCGAGGGTAGAGGGATTACAGATAGGGTTTAAGGTTGAAGGTTTAAGGATTGAGGGTCGAGGCTTTAGGGATGAGGGTTTAAGGCTTAAGATATAGTGTCAAGTGTTGAGGGTGTAGGGATAGGGTTTAAGTTTTAAGGGTTAGGGGTTGAGGGATAGGAATTAGGGTTTAAGGTATAGTGTTGAGGGTTGATGGTTTAGGGATAGGGTTTAGGTTTGAGGGATTAGGGTTTAGGGTTGATGAATTAGGGTTGAGGTTCGAGGGTCAAGGGTTTAGGGATAGGGTTGAGGGTCGAGGGATTAGGGTTAAAGTAGAGTGGAGGGTATAAGGATTAGGGATAGGGTTGGAGGGTTTAGGGATAAGGGATTAGGGTTTAAGGTATAGTATCGAGCCTGTTGAGGGTCTAGGAATAGGGATAGCATTTAGGGTTTAGGGATCAGGGATTAGAGTTGAGGGATGATGAATAAGGGTTGAGGGTTAAGGGATTAGGGTTTAGGGATAAGGTTTAGGGTTGAGGGTTGAGAGATTAGGGTTTAAGGTATAGTGTTGAGGGTTTAGGGATAGGGTTTAGGGTTGAGGGATTAGAGTAAAGGGTTGAGGGATTAGGATTTGACATTGAGGGTTGAGGGTTGAGGCTTTAGGGTTTATGGTTTAGGGATAGGGTTGAGGATTGAGGGATCAAAGTTAAGGGTTGAGAAATTAGGGTTTGATATTGAGGGTTGAGGGTTGAGGTTTGAGGGTCAAGGGTTTAGGGATAGGGTTGAGGGTTGAGGGATTAGGGTTAAAGTAGAGTGTGGAGGGTATAAGGATTAGGGATAGGGTTGGAGGGTTTAGGGATAAGGGATTAGGGTTTAAGGTATAGTATCAAGTTTGTTGAGGGTTTAGGAATAGGGATAGCATTTAGGGTTTAGGGATGAGGGATTAGAGTTGAGGGATGATGGATTAGGGTTGAGGGATTAGGGTTTACGGATAAGGTTTAGGGTTGAGGGTTGAGGGATTAGGGTTTAAGGTATAGTGTTGAGGGTTTATGGATAGGGTTTAGGGTTGAGGGATTAGAGTGAAGGGTCGAGGGATTAGGATATTATGTTGAGGGTTGAGGGTTGAGGCTTTAGGGTTTAGGGTTTAGGGATAGGGTTGAGGGTCGAGGGATTAGAGTTAAGGGTTGAGGGATTAGGGTTTGACGTTGAGGGTTGAGGGTTGAGATTCGAGGGTCAAGGGTTTAGGGATAGGGTTGAGGGTCAAGGGATTAGGGTTAAAGTAGTGTGTGGAGGGTATAAGGATTAGGGATAGGATTGGAGGGTTTAGGGATAAGGGATTAGGGTTTAAGGTATAGTATCAAGTCTGTTGAGGGTTTAGGAATAGGGATAGCATTTAGGGTTTAGGGATGAGGGATTAGAGTTGAGGGATGATGGATTAGGGTTGAGGGTTGAGGGATTAGGGTTTAGGGATAAGGTTTAGGGTTGAGGGTTAAGGGATTAGGCTTTAAGGTATAGTGTTGAGGGTTTAGGGATAGGGTTTAGGGTTGAGGGATTAGAGTGAAGGGTGGAGGGGTTAGGATTTGACGTTGAGGGTTGAGGGTTGAGGCTTTAGGGTTTAGGGTTTAGGGATAGGGTTAGGGTTGAGGATTGAGGGATTAGAGTTAAAGGTTGAGGGATTAGGGTTTGACGTTGAGGGTTGAGGGTTGAGGTTCAAGGGTCAAGGGATTATGGTTAAAGTAGAGTGTGGAGGGTATAAGGATTAGGGATAGGGTTGGAGGGTTTAGGGATAAGGGATTAGGGTTTAAGGTATAGTATCCAGTCTATTGAGGGTTTAGGAATAGGGATAGCATTTAGGGTTTAGGGATGAGGGATTAGAGTTGAGGGATGACAGATTAGGGTTGAGGGATTAGGGTTTAGGGTTGAGGGTTGAGGGATTAGGGTTTAAGGTATAGTGTTGAGGGTTTAGGGATAGGGTTTAGGGTTGAGGGATTAGAGTGAAGGGTCAAGGGATTAGGATTTGGCATTGAGGGTTGAGGGTTGAGGCTTTAGGCTTTAGGATTTAGGGATAGGGTTGAGGGTCGAGGGATCAGAGTTAAGAGTTGAGGGATTAGGGTTTGACGTTGAGTGTTGAGGGTTGAGGTTTGAGGGTCAAGGGTTTAGGGATAGGGTTGAGGGTCAAGGGATTAGGGTTAAAGTAGAGTGTGGAGGGTATAAGGATTAGGGATAAGGTTGGAGGGTTTAGCGATAAGGGATTAGGGTTTAAGGTATAGTATCGAGTCTGTTGAGGGTTTAGGAATAGGGATAGCATTTAGGGTTTAGGGATGAGGGATTAGAGTTGAGGGATTATGGTTTAGGGATAAGGTTTAGGGTTGAGGGTTGAGGGATTAGGGTTTAAGGTATAGTGTTGAGGGTTTATGGATAGGGTTTAGGGTTGAGGGATTAGAGTGAAGGGTCGAGGGATTAGGATTTGACGTTGAGGGTTGAGGGTTGTGGTTTTAGGGTTTAGGGTTTAGGGATAGGGTTGAGGGTCGAGGGATCAGAGTTAAGGGTTGAGGGATTAGGGTTTAACGTTGAGGGTTGAGGGTTGAGGTTTGAGGGTCAAGGGTTTAGGGATAGGGTTGAGGGTCGAGGGATTAGGGTTAAAGTAGAGTGTGGAGGGTATAAGGATTAGGGATAGGGTTGGAGGGTTTAGGGATAAGGGATTAGTGTTTAAGGTATAGTATGGAGTCTGTTGAGGGTTTAGGAATAGGGATAGCATTTAGGGTTTAGGGATGAGGGATTAGAGTTGAGGGATGACAGATTAGGGTTGAGGGTTGAGGGATTAGGGTTTAGGGATAAGGTTAGGGTTGAGGGTTGAGGGATTAGGGTTTAAGGTATAGTGTTTAGGGTTTAGGGATAAGGTTTAGGGTTAAGGGATTAGAGTGAAGGGTTGAGGGATTAGGATTTGACGTTGAGGGTTGAGGGTTGAGGCTTTAGGGTTTAGGGTTTAGGGATAGGGTTGAGGGTCGAGGGATCAAAGTTAAGGGTTGAGGGATTAGGGTTTGACATTGAGGGTTGAGTTCTAAAGATAGGCAAACATAGATTTTGTATTCAGGTTATTTAGATGTTGATGGGTTTAGACTTGAGCTGAAATGTTGGACTCTTAATCTAGCTTGAAGAGAGTTTCTTTTGTCAAATGCAAATTTATGGGTTTGATTATATTGATTACCTCTCCAGTTTTGGGGTGTGGATGTTTTGGAATCAATCAGGAAGTCTTCAGGAGACTTTGTGGAAGTGGATTGGCAATCACTTGACAGAACCCCTACTATTTATGCTTGGATAAGGATTTGTCACAAACTAGAACTTCTGCTTCCAAAGAAGATCTGTCTTTCTTCCTCATGGGCATTTTCTATCAAGAACTTGATTATGAGGGCTTTCCCCTTCATTGTTATGCCTATCATATGGCAGAGCATCTGGCAAGCTCTTGCAGGAAACAGGAAAAGTTCTCCCTCAAAAACCTTGTGGTCATTCAACTCTAAAGGGGAAGGTTTGGAAAGAGAAATGGATCACCAAAGAAGATAATGCACAGGATGTGATCAATCTATAGTGGTGAAAAACTCAAATTGTTGAGGAGTTTGATGCAAGAAGAAAAAAACACTACATAATTGGGTACTCTCTCCATTCAAATCTTCATTTTTTAGGTATGTCAAGTCTTTACATGCATGTTCTTTACATTTTCCTTAATTCAGATTGAATTACTTTATCATGCTTTATCATACATGTTTAAAATAGACACATTCCCTATCAAGAAAGCAACCTACAATCTCACATGATGCCATGTATATTTTCTACACTTGGGCTCTTTAATAATTATGTGTAATAAACAGACCTTAACATACCATGATGTCAAACTATACAAGAATAAATCCTTACAACATAATAAAAATACAATCCCACTATTATCTTGTATTCATTTCTTAGGAAGTAATATTGGTCTCTTTATCATGCTACAGACAAATTCTCCATCATGCCGAGGAAACGTTCAAGAATTAAACCAGCATAGGAAGAGATAGAAGCTAAGAATGCAAAGAAAGCAGTGGCTATGAGGGAACTTCGTGAGAAGAGCAAATTGGACATGATAAATGAAGACATACCAATTGAATAGGAACCACAACCATCACAAAGAGATATGGTATTGGTGGCACAAAGAGAATGAATGCAAAAACTTCATACTACAAGAGATTTGAAAACCATAGTTGGAAACACGTCATCTACCGCAAGTCAACATGTAGGGACACCATCTACCACATCTCAAGTTGAGAGTACATCATCACTCACATGTGATCAAGGAGGTACGCCATCATTCCCACCTCAACCTCAAGGTATGTCATCTATTCCATCTTTGATCGAAGGTATGCCATCTAGCCCATCTCATTTAAATATTGATGAAATTCCTAATATTGAGATGAATTTACCTAACTTAACACCACCTACAATTTTGCATAGAAAGACAAAGTATTTGACTAAAATTGATGAGAATATTTTGTAGCCAATGGAAGGTAAGATTCCAAAATGCACTTGTAGAAGATATGCTCATAAGATTTGGAGATTGTTCTTTGAAAAGTTAAATGAGACTGCAAGATGTCAACTATTCATTGAAATGATGCGAAGTATAAAGTATAGGTCCATCATGAAGATTCTTAGGTTGAAAACATCAGAGGCTTCAAGTGAAAAATCTATTGTCAAGAATCTAATGATTGCATATGAGAGTGTGGGTACAACACCTCACGCACAAAAGATAGTAATGCAACATAGCGTGTGATTACATCGACTATAGTAAGTAGTCAAATGAGGAAAGATCATCTCATTAGAAAGATGAGTCAAGAATTGAGAATTAATAAGAAAACTTTATCAAGAGCCATTGGAAGACGCCAAAGAATTGAGGACACTAATGCCAATGAATTATGGGCATTCTCGAGGAGACTACCACGAAAAGATAAACCAATTATTGAAGCATTAAGATCACTAATTGAAGACTTTTGGAAGAATTAAACAAGGGTATCTCCAAATCAAAGGGATGTGGTAAGAAGGAGAATCGGTAGTCAAAACCATGAGCCACATCCAAAGCATTTTTTGGATGAGACTCAAACACAGTTTTATGGTAAATTTCTAGAGAAGTATCCTCAAATTAAAAATTGTCAAAGATATTTTGAAATGCTAAAACCTTTCTATGTCAAGATAAATCACACATGCACTACTTGTTGTTGTAGATTACATATTGAATTTTCTAACCATTTTGATGCTTATAGGCCTATATGTTTAGATATGCATACTAATAATGTTTTGCAGGGTTGTGCCATATGTGCCCCACCAACATCTTCAAGAGACTTCATATCAAGAATTTTATGTGAAAGAGAGGAAGGTCAAATATTCTACAAGAAATTATGCTTGGATGGCACATGTCATAGTTGCGGTGGCTTGCAACATTTGCCAATATGTGAACATATGGAAAGAACACATGCAGTTAGAAATGAACTAGTAGAGTTTGGCAAGTATAAAATAGTGGCATACAATACAAAAGATGGTAAAGAAGCAAAGAGGTGTGAATTGGTTATTGAAAAGATTATAGTGTATCAGTTTATGCCTATATTTCATGACAGCATAGTGTATGAGTATGCAAGACATGCCCATAGAGCTCGATGGTTGGACTTGCAATTCAAGTTATGCAAGGACACATTTCTGGTTGGTAGCATTGTTTCAATCATTGACTTTGCAAAGAACTACAGTCTATAGCCACAACATGAGGTGCAATCACAATATTACAACTCCACACAAGTTTCTATATTTATGCACATAGCATTCATTCATGCGAATGATAGTATAGAGGATGACAGAAAGATCATAAGGGAGTATAATTTCTATATTAGTGATGACCGTACACATTCTACAAAGTTCGTGCAAGGTTGCTTTTAGGTGTTCTACAATGATTTGGCTAGAAGGGGCATATCGTTCAGTCAGCATATCATATGGTCGGATAACTGTGCGTCACAATTCAAGAACTCACAGAATTTCTATTGGATGAGTAGGAGGCATAATTTTATAGGTATTTAGCATATGTGGAACCTTTGTGAGGCCAGGCATGGAAAGGGGGAGCATGATGGTGCAGGAGCATGTATCAAAAGAGCCATAGCATGAGAAGAGTTAAAGTATAAAGACAATGTAAAGTTGACAGATACAAAATTGATTGTCAAGTGGTGTAATGCTTCCATGGGTCCAAGTAATGAAGGTAAGTCTTCAGTTCGTAGATTTTTTTGGTTGATAGATGATACTAACATTGCATCATATGAGGACTGTTGTACACTGACAGGATCAAATGAGGTGCACTCTTTCAGAAGCTCAATTGCAGGTTCATTGAGTATCCATATGCGAAAGATGTCATGCTTTTGTTCTTCCTGTACAATTCAAGTCTGGGATGAGTGCGAGTCAAAGGAGTGGGTTGATGAATGGCAGTTAAGTTATCTTAGCCCACTTGACATGTATTAATCCCTGACGGCACTGGAACTAACACAGATGGAATCATCAATTGATTTTGACTACATATCAGATTTAGTTCAACCAGGTAATATAGGACACGTATATGCATCTAATTTCATCTAGTTCAACTAGGTAATGTCATCTTACTTTGTAGTGTTTTTGTAATGTTGACTAATTTCATCTAATTTGCTACACATATCAATGTAGGGCACGTATATGCAGTTATTACAGATGAAGATAATGAAGAGGGAATAGATTATTACTTATGTTGTTGTGTTGAGGCTAAAAAGAAATTGGAGGCCCCTGTTATAGATGGAGAAAACATCGAATACCCTACAGGCTCAGTGGTTATTACCGGAACATGGCTTAGAAGGTACCCACATAAGAGTATTAATGTTTGGTTGTTTTAGGACTTTGACACACATCGGAAGATTCTTCATTACTTGAACCTTGTTGTGGCATCCAATGTTCATTTGATAAAGTATCGGGGTAGACCTTTGAACAAAATCTTGTGGAAGGTGCGTGAGTCTGACCATGAAGCAATACTTGACACAATAAAGAGTAGAACAGACCTGGATGGTTCATTGGATTAATTTGTAAGTATCCACATTGATTTTGTAAAGTCATGTTACATTAAGTTGTAAGTATGCACATTAATTTGTAAGGTTTGTCATTTTTTAATTTCCTGCTGCATTTTTACACATACACATTTTTACATCATCATGTTATGCATTTTTGGTGTCCTGCTCCTAATGTGACCAAACTGATAGTTCTAACACGTTTGGATGGGTACGTTTAGGCTAGGCATTGTTCTATTTTTCACCCAAACATGTCAAAACAATCCGAGCTACATTGTACTGATGATATCCCTGAAGAGTCCAAAGTGCAAAAAGATAGCAATCTTTGACGAGATGTTACTAAAAAACCGTGTAACTTAGAAACATTCCATCTAAGGAAATGTAATCACGTAGAGTGCCTCTACAATAAACTCTGTCATTTTTTTATATCTCTGAGGTATTTGCCCGTGGTGAAAGGTTTTCTGTTGCCTCAAAAATCGTCAGAAGGAGGCAGTGTAAAGTTGCAAAGGGGTGTAACTTTCATCCTGCTCCTGATGCGACCAAACTGACTGTTCCAACGCATCTAGATGGTACATTTACATTAGGCATGGTCCTTTTTTTCACCCAAACATGTCAAAACAGTCCGAGCTACATTGTACCAATGATATCCATAAAGAGTCCAAAGTGCAAAAAGGTAGCAATCTTTGATGAGATGTTACTCAAAAACTGTGTCACTTAGAAATATTCCATCTAAGGCAACGTGATCATGTAGAGTGCCTCTACAATAACCTCTCTCAATTTTTTATATCTCTGAGGCATTTGCCCATGGTAAAAGGTTTTCTGCTACCCCAAAAATCGTCAGAAGGAGGCAGTGTAAAGTTGCAAAGGGGTGTAACTTTTGTCTTGCTCCTAATGCGACCAAACTGATTGTTCCAACATGTCTAGATGGGTACAGTTACGTTAGGGATGGTCCTATTTTTCACCCAAACATGTCGAAACAGTCTGAGCAACATTGTACAGATGATATCCCTAAAGAGTCCAAAGTGCAAAGAGGTAGCAATCTTTGATGAGATATTACTCAAAAACCATGTCACTTAGAAACATTTCATCTAAGGAAATGTGACCATGTAGAATGCCTCTACAATAACCTCTCTCAATTTTTTATATCTCTAAGGCATTTGCCCATGGTGAAAGGTTTTCTGCTACCCTAAAAATCGTCAGAAAGAGGCAGTGTAAAGTTGCAAAGGGGTGTAACTTTCGTCTTGCTCCTAATGTGACCAAAATGACTATTCCAATGCATCTGGATGGGTACATTTACACTAGGCATGGTCTTTTTTTCACCCAAACATGTTGAAATAGTCCAAGCTACATTGTACCGATGATATCCCTGAAGAGTCCAAAGTGCAAAAAGATAGCAATCTTTGACGAGATATTACTCAAAAACCGTGTCACTTAGAAACATTCTGTCTAAGGTAACGCAATCATGTAGAGTTCCTCTACAATAACCTCTCTCAATTTTTTATATCTTTGAGGCATTTGCCTGTGGTGAAAGATTTTCTACTACCCCAAAAATCTTCAGAAGGAGGCAATGTAAAGTTGCAAAGGGGTATAACTTTTGTCCTGCTCCTGATGTGACCAAACTGACTGTTCCAATGCGTCTAGATGGGTATACGCAAGGTATGATCCTATTTTTCACCCAAACATGTCGAAATAATCTGAGCTACATTGTACCGATGATATCCTTAAAGAGTCCAAAGTGCAAAAAGGTAGCAATCTTTGACGAGATGTTACTTGAAAACCGTGTCACTTAGAAACATTCTGTCTGAGGCAACGCGATCATGTAAAGTGCCTCTATAATAACCTCTATCAGTTTTTTATATCTCTAAGGTGTTTTCCCATGGTGAAAGGTTTTCTGCTGCCCCAAAAATCATTAGAAGGAGGCAGTGTAAAGTTGCAAATCATTGCTAAGAAATCCTCAATACTCAAACACTCCAATGAACTAAAGCAACTTCTTTTTAGGCACAAATGTAAGGGTACACAAGGGGAAAATAGTACCTAGATGACTTAGTGCATTTCTATGACTGCATTCACATGTTTAAATTTTTTAGAAACTCTCCTTTACTAAGCGTTTGTCCTCATGTCAATGTTAAGCTTTATACCTCCTAGGCGCTCAATTAGGTGATGTCATTAGGTACAACTTACCCTTAGGTGCCAATGTAGCTTCTTCAATCCATCACACTTCTAGGCACTCAAATTTGAGGTCTTGGACTTGTATCTTATTCCTAGGTGCAATTGAATGATCTTCCTAGATCTAGGCACTCATGGTGGTGGGAAATTACATGAAGGGGCACCTAAGTCCAATTTGACTTTGTATTTGATGTTTTATGACTCCAATTGACTAGGAATGGCTCAATTTCTAAAGTGCTGACTCAATAATGTATGTTTAAGGTCTTTTCCTCCTAGGCACCAATTAATGAGTTCACTAGATGCAATTTCTCCTAGACTTGAAGATTGTGAAAGAATTTGAAGCTTGGATGGATGTCTTCGAATGTTTGATGAAGAAGTGTTCCAACTTGAAAGGTCCTTTGAAGTGTAGATATTGATGATAACACTTTCCCTTATATGTGAAGTAGATGACTTCTCAAGGAGGCTTGAATGTATCAGAGGGACTTGAAATTGAATGGATGTCTTTGGAATGCTTGATGATGATGAGAAGTTCCTTTGGAGCAGCTACATGCTGATCTTGAAGCGATGATTGATGAAGAATCTAGTTGATACTTGAAGATGAATGGAACTTGAAGTGATAGATGGAAGTCTTCGAACATGATGCAACTGGTGATGTCATTGATGAAGAAGACTTGAAATATATCTTGTTGTGACCTCTTGGAGCAGCTACCTCTTGAAGTTGTGTTTCCTTGACAGTGATTACTTCCATCTTAACTCTCTAGCATGAATGAATGTGAAAGGCTCCTTTGGAGCAGCTACATGATGACTCTAGGTGACTCCAAGCTCTTGCTCCTACCGTTTCCATCAATCTTCCTACAATACAAACCAAGAAACACATCAATCCTCATGATAAACATTTTATAACACAAAGGAATCCTCTTTAAACATGGAATAATCTTACTACAAATCTAGGTGCATATGTAGGTAAAAAGAAGAGCAAAGGGTGCCTAACACAAGTTGGCCCATATTTATCACTTTAAATGATTTCAAACAATTGTAATGGCTTAAAGAGGTCAATCTCCCTTAAGAGATTCATTCAAAAGGTGTCTTTCAATGCAATTTCTCCCTTAGGTGCCAGAATGGGTTTGTACTGATGGAGAGTGCACCTAGATTTAAATGTCTTTATACTTGCAATTTTACGATTCTAAATGATGAGACATGTCTTAGAATGAATTCTATCTTTCAAGCACTCACTCCAAGAGGTCATCTCATGCAATTTCACCCAAGGCACTCATTGAGGTGTCCTCAGAGGCTAAAGTGTGCCTAACTCAATTGCCTTTATCTTTATCATTTTTGTGCTTTCAACAATTGAAAATGACCTAGAGTGATCCTCTCTCTCAAGGCACTCACCTATTGATATGAAATCAAGTTATTTCCCTTAGGCACAATTTTAGGCTTGTATGGGTGAAAAGTGTGCCTTACATCCTTAGGTGGTTCTTTCTAATTCTCAATGATTTCAATCAAATGCCAAGTGTCTAAGGAAGCTTTTGTCTTGAGATGATTAAATTTTGAGGTTCAAGGCACAATCTAAGGGTTGTATAGATGAAAGTTGACTTCAACTTGGGCACTCATTTGAGTTGGGAGGAGCTAGAATTTGTGCCTAGATTGGAGATAGATATTTTGGCTTATTTGATGATGGTCTCAAGTCTCTCTACCAAGGCACATTTTGATGATGTTCTTATTTAAACTCTTATGAAGACTATCTCATCCCTAAGCGCTCATCCTCATGATTTTCATGCACTTAGACTTCAAGGCGCCAAAACTAGTAGGAAAAATTCACAATGAATGCCTTTGCTTTGGAAGAATTTCTTATTGATCATTAGGCACACTTTGGAGTTGATATGTACTTCCTTTACTTCCATGTACTCAATTCATCATAATTATTGTCAAAGACTTCTCCAAGTTGATTGATAACATGCTTCTTGATGTTAAGATCCTTCATTCACTCCTTCTTAGATCTAGGTGCTCATGATGGTGGGAAATTACATGAAGGATGCCTAAGGTTTAAGATAGGTTCTTTCCACTCATCTTAACTTTCAATCATTGTAGTTAATCTCAAAAGACATCATCCAAAATGAGAAACCTCCAAGAATTGTCATTGTAAGTTGATTTCCTCTAAGGCACCAACACAAGGTTCTTTTGAAGGCAAAGAGCACCTAGGCTTATGGGGCTCAATTTGATGTATTTATTGAAAGCTCAAGGTGAATTGATGCTTATTGAAAATGCCACTTAGTCCTTCATTTGCATTATAGGCACCATTTCCTATTGACTTATATACTCCTCCTCATGCTAGGGCGCCATAATGAAGTGGTTTAGACAATAGGTGCGCTTCACTTACTAGAGGCTTGTTCTCCTTCCACCTTAGGTGCATTTTTATGGTGGAACAGGTGTCAATGGGCGCCTTGTCTTAAATGAATACTCTCTCCAAGTTGGGTGCCCTTTTGAGGCTTTATGAGTTGCAAATTGCGCCTTAACCCCTCATGCTTGTTGCTCAATGTTTGAATGTTTAAGAAAGTCTCCTTTAGGTGCTCATCTTAATGACTTTTTCTCAAGGTGCAATCATCATAATGATGTGGATATTCATCCTAGTGTTTTAGGATATCAGGGTACCAGACTTAGTCATTTTCAGGATCTCAAACATAAAGAATAACATGATGATTCATTTTTTTGTATTGCATATAGTTGACATTGTATGCTACTCATAAAGAATATTAATATTTTTTGTTCAACATGATGATTCATTTTTTTTTAAATACAACTTTTATCTTTTAGTTCCAAAATGAGGTTTAGGTGATACTTGAATAACAATAGCTAGCTTATTAGATCAACAAACATCCTATGTAATACAATTGGACTTTAAATATTTGAAGTAGCCATCTACAAATATCCATTCAAACGTGAATTTATAATGCAAGTATGGATGCCATCAATAAAAAAGATTTGTATTTGTATACACCTAAAATTGACATGACTCTACTTAAATAAATATTTTAAATATTTATTTCACCTTTGCATTCCTCTATCAATAAATAAATACATTTATTTATTTATTTAATTCACTTCCTCTCATTTAATTAAATAAATTACATTTTATTTAATTAATTAAATTCACATACATCACCTTCATTCTGCTAAATAATTAAATAATTCTAATTATTTAATTAAAACCTTTTATTCTTCCAAATCTAAAATATCCACTGAATAAAATATACTTTTATATTTTATTTTATTCTTCAAAAATCTCCACAAAATAAAATATATTTCTATATTTTATTTATTCCTCTCAATTATCTACAAAATAATTAAATAAAATCTTTTTATTTAATTATGCCTTCTTATCTTCACAAAAATCATTCTTATCTTCCAAAAATACTTTCCTCTTGTCACATAAAAACAAAACTTGAGTTACAAAAGCAAAATCAGTTTAAAGCATCTTTAAAGCAAATCTTCTCTTAAATTAGAAAAATAAATTCTAAATTAAGAAAATCAAATCTCATCCTCATCAAGAGAGGAGTTAACTCAACAAGGCTGCTTTTCAAATGACATGTGTCCTTCTTCCATTTGTTGCATGTTCCTCAACAATCCTCCTCCGTTGATCTTTCCTTTTCTTCTAAACCATTGATCTTCCCTCACCTTTTTCTATAAATACAACTTTCTTCTCTTTATTTTATCATCATCTCTCATTGTACAAACTTATGCTGCAGGAATACAAGCCCGCCTTTGGCACCCTTATCCTCACTAGCACTTCATAGCCTTCATTGTTAGTGTTTTTGAAGTTCATCTTCAAATACACAAGTATCTTAGCCATTCTGTCTTTGTCATCTTCAACAAGCAAGGGAGCAATAGCTTCTGAGGGATTCATCGCCAAGATCAAAGAGAGATAGGTAAACTATGGAAGACACAAGGTAAAGGTGTAAGTATTGTTGTTTACTTGTTTTAATCTACTTTTATCTTTAGATTTTGTAGATGTTTGGGTTTTTATAATCTTTTTGATTAACCTATTTTCCCCCTCACATTTTGGCACCCACTGTGGGGCCCTTGCCCCCTTTACTAATCAAAAATTGAGTGTTTTCAAGTGACAGGTCCGTATAGGTGACAAACAGGTTCTAACAGAGGCATCTGGCGCATCTAACCCTCGAAGTGATGCATTTACCTTCTGAGTTGGCGCATCTAGTTTTCCAGTGCATCTGACCTCCCAAGTGACACATTTACCTTCTACTTTGGCACATGCGATAGTCTGGTGCATCTGACCTCCGCAGTTGCACATCTAACCTTAGCTTCGGCACCTGCATTCTAGTTGCGCATACACACTGTCTGTTGGCACATATACTCTGTCTAACTGTGCATCTGTCAAAGTTGCACATCTATTCTACCTAATGGTGCATCTGTTGTTATTATGCATATACCTCTAATTTTTGTGCATTTACCCTTTGTTATTGCGCTTTTGTACAAACGCCGCATGCACTCCCTGTTTCTGCGCATTTAGGCTATAGTGTGGTGCATTTGATTCTATCTTTTGCTTTTAGGGTTTCTAAGTTTTGCATGTTTGAGCTAATGTCTGTTTTGCAGAGGTAGTGGCTAGAATAGATCATCTAGATGCTTTTCCTAGTTCATTTAGACTAACTAGGGGTAAAGTAACAAGTGCATTTCATACAAACTTCACATAGTGCATAACTAGGAAGGAAGTAACTGGACCCAAATTTCTATCTTTGCATTATTCATTTATTTTCCTAGATTAGACCACTGCTATCTTTGCAAACAGAAAATGAACAATGCTATGTCTTAATCACTTTCAAGTTAACAAACGGGAAAATGAACAATGCTATGATCTAAACACTTCCAAGTTAACAATCATGTTAGTGCACAAGTAGATTAACTCATTTAGTTTTTCTATTTTTAACTAGGTTAGATAAACAAGTGTTTTCTATGCTTGCGAATGACAATAGGCTTATGTTCTCCCCTTAACTAGGGTGATCAAAGTGCTAGACTTGTCATTCTTTTTGTCAAACCTTTAGGGGGGCCTACCCTTGGATGCATGCTTGTCCAAGTGGGAATGACCCTGAGTGGTAACAGGCTAAAGCTAAGCCCTACCAAGCCACTTAAAATAAATTGTGCTTGAGGTGAAAACCTCAAGCAACAAGTGTTGTTGTGTTACACAGACTGCCAACCTCCCCCAAAACCCTCATAGGCGTAACCCTTTGAGGCTAGGAGACTCCATAACAGAGAGCAGTGCCACCACACGTGTAACCACTTGAACAGTTGCCCTAACTAAGAACCAAGTGTGTAGTAAGCTAAAAACCCCTATTTGTTGATGCAAAGGGCAGAGCCCTTGAAGTGGCCTCGATTCAAGTGACTCTTAGTAGAGGTAGTAGGGACAATCCTAAGGTTTGGTGGGGGTACGAGCCTAAGGAAACCCAAATCTGGTATGCATGAGAAGTGAGTGCCGTGGAGGGGAGCCGGTGCTACCAGATTCTAGAGCTACACGCTTTGAGTGGTACAACTAGAGGATTCAACAAATATTGTCACATCCAGCCTAGGTCATACTTGTTTTGAGTCAAAATAGTCCAAAAAATATAAAAAGATAAAAATCATGAAAAACTTCTATGTGTTTGATGTGTTTTTGCCATAACTGAACATCAGACTATTCAAAAACACCAAGTTTTTCAAACCAGAAGCAGAAAAATCCTGAAAACATTCCAAAATCTTCCAAAGTTCTAAGAAAACAAGACAAAAAAGCTAGAGTTGCGCATTTGCCATGACTTGTGGCGCATCTGATTCAACTTTTTATGCATCTGAACACTATTGTGGCACATTTGCCAGTATTGCGCATTTGATTCGACCTTTTGTGCATCTAAACTCTATTGTGGCACATTTTCCAGTATTGCGCATTTGACTAGACTTTTGGTGCATTTAACATCTGTTGTGGTGCATTTGAAACTTTACCAGTGTTGCACATTTGAACTGACTTATTGCGCATTTACTCTGACTGCTGGCGCATCTGACTTATGTTGTTACGCATTTAAACTACTGCGCATTTAAACCTGAGAGCAAAATTTAGTACCTTTCAAGAGCAAAACTATCAAAATCTTTTCAAAAACCATCTTCAAAGCCTGTTTCAGTTTTTCAAAAATCTGATTGAGACCTTGCAAATTGACCATTTCTCCTTCTTTTTACATCTGGCAAGTCTAGGAGTCGAGCTCCCTAAGGATTATGACGTAGAAACTCTCAAAGAAATTAAGGGAAGTAGACATGAGGAAGAAACACCTTCGAACAAAAGCAAAACCAACACTGATGCTACAAATGCCCTAAGTCTAATGAACCAAAAATATGAAGACCTCCAACAACAAATTTTAGACATGAAAATGGGAGCATCGACTAAACATTACACCCTAGAGGATATTTCACCATATCCTTTTAGTAGGGCCTTGGTCATGATACCTTTCCCCTCAAAATTTGAGGTTCCTAAGTTTGAAAAATATCAAGGAAAGAGTGACCCAAGGGATCACATCAGAGAATTCAATGCTGCTTGTCTCGAGGTTGCACATAACGACACCTACCTTATGCGACTCTTCCTACGAAGAGGGTGGGCAAGCCATGGAATGGTTCTCTAGACTGCCACCTGGTATTAAAACCTTCAATGAGCTTGTAGACAAATTTGTCACCCACTTCTCTTACAATATTGAGCACGACACCTCAATATTGGATCTTTGTAACACCAAACAAAAAGGAGGAGAATCTTTCACTACCTTCTTACAGAGATGGAGACAACTGGCAAGCAAGTGCCCACACCAAATGCTAGAGAAACAAATGCTAGAAATGTTCGTCCACAATCTGCAAATGGACCTAAGATACCAAATCTAAATCCAATGTCCTACTTCTTTGAGCAAGGTCATTGAGATGGGCCTCATCATAGAAAAGGCCCTAATTGTGAAAGGTCAAATCAAGCTCTACAAAGACACTCCTAGTACCAACACCAATAATGACAAACCTAGATTCTGGACAAAAAACAAGAACGTTGTGAATGACGAGGTAGTAGATGCCAAAAATGTGGCACCTAAGCAACCAATTTTCAACCTATCAACACCTCAAATTAACCCCATGCAAGACAAACCAAGAAGTACCGAATCTAGGTTTACCAACTTTCAACCTAGGAGAAAGTCCACACCTTTGGATGAGTCACTAGAAACTGCCCTACGGAAGCTAATCGCCAACAATCTCATAACGCTTCCCTCAGCACGAGAGTATGAACCAAAGGTCAAACCCCACTAGTGGAACGACAATGATTTCTGCGAATACCATTGAAATAGGGGGCACAAGACAATGATTGTATTGTACTCAAGCATATAATCCAAGACTTAATAGAGCAAAACAAAATATCCGTTAACAGACAATCTTGCAGATATACCTCCAACAACGATCATCAGGCATTCAAGGATCCTGTTCCTAACTACGAGCAGGGAGGACCTTCCAACAAAAATAATAGTGGCTCTAACAACACAAACTACACAAATGTCAGCTTCGACTATGTTGTTAAGCATATCTCAGAAGGTGAGTCACACATCAATGTGATCACTATCAACAAGGATCCGGATTGCAATGTTACTACCCATAGTAACAGGGTCACCCTTAGAGGAGCTTCCGCTCCTCCGTCTAGTCAATACAGTATCGTGGATCAACTCCACAAAACACCTGCACACATCTCCATGTTGGAACTTCTGTGTCTGTCTCCCTCTCATAGGTCTATACTTGACAAAGCCTTAGCAGAAGCCTCCATTCCCATGAACCTAGCTGAAGAGTAATTCCAAACTATGGTTGGTCACATCACCTCACCACACTCCCTGTCATTCACTCAGAAGGATGATATGTCTATCACTCAACCCCACAACATTTCCCTACATATCAAAGCTTTCATACATAAACACAAGATCAAAAGAGTCCTAATCGATGGAGGGGCTGGTTTGAATATCTACACATTAAAACTAATCCTTACATTGGGGTTTTCAGAGAAGGCTATAGATCCGAAAAGAAAAATCACCATTAAAGCCTATGATGAGGAAGAAAGAACGTCTAAAGGAATTGTTACCCTACCAATCAGAGTGGGCCCCATAGTGAAAGATGTAGCTTGTCAAGTCCTTGACATGGAGCTAGTGTACAACATTCTTCTTGGGCAACCATGGATCCACGCTTTGAAAGAAGTACCTTCCACATACCATCAATGTATCAAGTTCCCAAATGAAGATCAAGAGATCACTATCCAAGGTGACCCTAACCCCTTTCAATACTGCAACTCTGTTCGATCAAAACCAAAAGTTGTAATCCCCACCAACCGTGCTTCTGCCACCTCTTCATCTCGTGTAGATCTAGCTACACTTGCTACCTCTTCAGGAGCGTCTCAACCTAAACTCCAACTCAAAGAAAAGGGCCTGGGTGAGTACATGGTCTCCCAATCCCTCTATTTGGCACAACTACCTCTATCTCCTAGATCCTATGGGAGACCCATCTTAAAGACACCCAAACCAAAGAGAACCACCAAAGGACCATTTGTGAAATGGGGAAGCCTAGAAGATGAAAGTGATAAAAAAGATATCCTACAGTGGCTATACAAAGATGAAGGTAGTTCCTCAACACAACATAACCATCCCATTATACAAACGGCACAATATGGTCAAGGCTTTCAAAAGCTATAGAGAATGGGGTATGAGGGACATGGTCCACTTGGTTCAAGAAAGGATGGCATCACTAAACACATCCAACCTTATACCTTAATAGCTGGAGACACTACAGGGCTAGGGTACACTGGAGCATCAAGAAACAATAGAACCAACAAGAACAAAGGCAAACAACTAGAAGCATCCACTAGCAATTTGGTTGAACAAATTCAGAGAATGCAAATGGGGAGCGAAACTAATTCTAATGAGTATGAATGGGATAGCCTCTTTGAGATGTCTTGTGATGAAAAGGATATTGACGTTGTCCACAAGTACGACCCAACCCATGACAACAAGGGACAGGGTCCAAGGGCTAGGCCATTAGAGTCCAACCCACATATCAATAATAGTGGAAAATCATAAGGAAGGAATGTTTCCCCCCTTGACGGACCCACTAATAGAGAGTACCATCGCGGACTTTGTCCGCTCCTTCAATAATTCTATCCTAACCATCAACGTCATTGAACCAGACCAACCTAATGATCCCTTACCTTTAGTGAACTTATTGACTGGGACCTAAAAGGCACCACCCCTAAGTTAGACACCTTTGAAAATGACGAAGCCATCATCAATTATCTTGAGCTTAGAAATCACATACCTGCAGGAGACCACAGAGCTGGCTATTCTATTGAACTCAATGAGAAGGCCTATTTTGGAGAGAGTGCCAAGCCTTTCAGTCATAAAAATATCAAGATAAAAGAATGATCTAATAGTGAAAACTACTCTGCGGTAGTGTTAGATCATCAAAATAGTAAAAATAAAGATGTATCCAATGGTGAAAACCTCTCTGAGGTGCCGAAGGATGGAAGGCTTGACCCTCTCCCCAATCTTACACATCAGGAGAGATCATTGATCTTAATAGAACTAGCAGAACCAATCAATGTCAGCACAAGTGATGAGCCTAGAATGATCCACATGGCAAAAGCTCTCACAAAACATGAAAAACTAGCATTTACAGACTTCTTCAAAAGAAAACAAATTAACTTTGCATGGACATATGCTGACATGCCAGGGCTAGATCCGAATCTTATCATGCATCATTTATCTCTAGCTCTAGGAGCTAAACCGGTCAAACAAAAACTCTAAAGGATGTATCCACATGTGGCCCTCATGGTAAAGGAAGAGCTAAAGAAACTGCTAGATGTCAGATTTATCAGGCCTATAGACTATCCTGAATGGGTTTTGAATATAGTACCAGTGGCTAAACCAGATGGCAGGGTCAGAATATGCAATGATTTCAGGGACCTGAACAAAGCTTATCCCAAGGATGACTTCCCCCTCCCCAACATAGACATGATTGTAGTAGGGCACACTATGTTGTCACTCATGGATGGTTTCTCAGGATATAACCAGATAAAGATCGCACCCAAAGACCAACACAAGACTACATTTACATGTCCTTAGGGCACCTACTATTGGTGTGTCATGCCATTTGGTCTAAAAAATGCTGGGGTGACATATCAGAGAGCCATGACAACAATCTTCCACGACATGATGCACACCATAATGGAAGACTACATCAACGACATTCTAGCAAAATCACTTACATGAGAAGGACATCTAGCAATATTAGACAAGATCTTCAACAGGTTGGAATAGTTTAATGTATGACTTAACCCAAAGAAGTGTGTGTTCAGGGTTACATCAGGTAAATTGCTGGGCTACATAGTGTCTGCAAATGGTATTGAAGTTGATCCAGCTAAGGTGAAGGCCATAATGGAGATGCCACCTCCTAAGAACCTGACTCAGCTAAGATCCCTACAAGGCAAACTGCAATGTATTAGAAGGTTCATCTCTCAACTAGCAGACAAGTGCCATCCATTCTCTCATCCGCTACACAAAAATGTCCCCTTCAAATGGAATGAATCATGTGAACAAGCATTCCAGCAACTAAAGGAATATCTCATGAAACCACCAGTATTAATGCCACCAATTCAGGACAAGCCTTTATTACTGTACATCTCAACTATGCCAACAACTCTAGGAGCTCTCCTTGCACAAGAGAACTACGATGGGAAAGAATAGGCTATCTACTACATTAGTCAAACACTTGTTGGGTATGAACTGCAATACACACCCATTGAAAGAGCATGTCTAGTTGTAGTCTTCGCCTTGCAAAAATGGAGACATTACATGCTGTCACACTCTATCAAATTGATAGCAAAGATAGACCTGCTCAAATATTTACTCAACAAAGCAGCCCTAACAGGTAGATTGTCTAAATGGGTCATGCTTCTCAGTGAGTTTGATATTGAATATGTCGATAGGAAAGCAATAAAGGGACAAGTACTGGCAGAAGCACCTTTAATAGATGACAGCCCTCTGAGCTTTGAATTTTTAGATGACTCTTCTTCCACATAAATGCAGCAACCTGGAAAATGTATTTTGACGGCTCATACACTCAGCATGGATCGGGGGCAGGTATCTTATTAATCACACCTAATGGTGACATTATTCCAAAGTCATACAGGTTAATGTTCCCCTGCACTAACAACGTAGTGGAATATGAAGCCCTGGTCATCGGTATCAAGCTGGCAGTTGAGTGGAACATCAAGGAACTTCAAGTCTATGGGGACTCACAGCTAGTCATCAATCAAGTGAATGACGACTACCAAACGAAGAATGAGAAACTGATTCCTTACAAATGAATCGTAGATGACTTCAAAGAATATTTTGTCAAGATATCTTTTAAACAGATACCAAGGATTAAGAACAAAGCTACAGACGCAATGGCTCAATTGCATCTCTCCTTGACATTCCAGGTCATCAAACACGATATGAGTTCTTAGTAGAGCCAGTGTCCTATCCTGCTTATAACACCCCAGAATCCCGTATCATATGCCACATCATAGGATCTGATTCCCCTCTCTATGGTAAAATATTTTCCTATCTAAAAGAGAATACCCTCCCACCTGACCTCTCCAGTAACCAAAAAAGAACCTTCATCCGGCAGGCATCCCAGTATGCTATTGTCACCAACACCCTATATCACCAAGGTATCGATGGTACTCTCCTTAGGTGTCTCGATAGTGAGGAATATCAAACCACCTTGAGCGAAATACATGATGGTATATGCAGGGCTCACTCTAGTGGCCCTACCTTAGCCAAGAAACTCATCCGCATGGGGTACTACTGCCAACTATGGAACAAGATTCCTATCAGTTTGTAAAGAAATGCAAAAAATGCCAAATCCACGGGAACCTGATACATGCACCAGCGCAGGAACTACAGCCATTAATGACTCCTTGGCCTTTCTGTTAGTGGGGACTCGGCTTAATGGGCAAGATTCATCCTCCATCCTCAAGCAGCCATAAATTCATTATCACTGCCACAGAGTACTTAACGAAGTGGATTGAAGCCGTACCCTTAGCCAACATCACAGGCAAGCAGATTGCCTCATTTATCCTAAACTATATCATTTGTCGTTATGGTGTCCCTTCATCCCTTATCACGGATAATGGATGACCCTTCAAAAACCAAGATGTCAAGGAACTATGTGACAAATTCCATATCCAGCATCGCTTCTCAACCCCATATTACCCACAAGGCAACGTCCAGGCTGAGGCATCAAACAAAACCATTCTGAAAATACTAAAGAAGACCGTCAATGATGCTGGCCGTGATTGGCATGTCCAATTGAATCCCGCACTGTGGGCCTACTGCACAATCATCTGCACACCCATAGCTGCAACACCATACTCCCTAATCTATGGATCTGAAGCTATCTTACCCATTGAAGTTGAGATCCCATCCTTGCGAGTCTCATTAAAAGGCCTCATATCAGATGAAGAATACAGAGTAACCAGACTCCAAGAATTAGAGCTACTCGAAGAGAGAAGGCAACAGGCCTTTAACCACTTGAAAGCATATCAGCAACGCATGTCCAAAAGCTACAATCACAAAGTAAAACCTCAGATATTCCAAGTCAGTGACCTAGTCCTAAGAGAAAATCCCAGAAATCAGCAAGATAGAGAAAAGAAAGGAAAGTTTGAACCTAACTGGCTGGGTCCCTATGTCGTCATCACAGCTTATGGATCGGGGGCATATCAATTGGCTACATTTGAAGGTGAACTGTTCAATGATCCTATCAATAGCATGCACCTTCACAAGTTCTATACTTGAAAACCCCAATGTAAGAGAGTCCTGAAAAAATTAAAAAAAATTGAAAAAGTGATAAAAAACAAAACAAAAAAAATTCAAAAAAGTGAGAAAATAACAAAAAAATCATCCTATGGTGAAAACCTGGCAAACAGGTGCCTAGGATAGGTACCATGGTGAAAACCTGGCAAACAAGCGTCATGTGTACTTTTAGCTTCTCATGCAAATAAAAGCAAGTGGTGAAAACCTGGTAAACAGGTGCTATCTGTGACAAACCACTTCCTCCATCTATTCTGACTTCATGTCTCTTGTGTCCATCGTATCATCCGTCTGGACCCAGTCCTTTGAACCACTATTGAACTACATCACCTCTGCGTTATCACGTAGGCAAGGCCATTCCTAATGCGCCCCCGAGGCTTCACTTCACTCCACTCCACGGTCCCGTCCGTTCCATGTCTAGTCCTTCTGTCAACTTGAGTATGTGCTATTTCTGCACCACTTTTCCATCACCTAGGTCTTAGGTCCACTAGGGTTTACCCTGAACTACATTACCTCTGTGTCGTCACATAGGCAAGGTTATTTAGCAATGAGCCCCCGAGGCACTAGGTCAGTCCATTAGGGTCCATCTCTCCATGTCTGTCTGTCGTCTCACCCATAATAAATTGATCCTTGTCTAAACTAGGGGCAACTCCTTGACCTAGTTACGGATTTGGATTCTTGAATGCCACACTTTCTAAGAGGATTCCAATAAAGGGTAGCGATACCTTTCACTAGACAAGCAAGCATAGTAGAAACAAGCTACCCCAACCAAAAGTCTTGACGCAAAACATCAACCTATCCAAACAAATAGAACACCATACCAAAAACACTAAAACTGATTCTATATCAATTATGGCAAAAGACACATCTAATGCAAGAATGTTTTGTCAACAGGTTAATTTACAAGGTCTTGAATTTTTGTCATTATGTCTTCCTATGCTACTCAAGGATGCCAAAAGCTAGAGATGCTATGATGGGGGACATAATCATTTTCTTTGTCTGCTGCTTGTGGATTAAACTTTAGTAATGTGACGACTTCTGTCTAATGATATGATCAGCAAAAGATCATCGAGGACTCCGAAGTCTGAACATGAACAGGGGCAATCCTTGTCTGTTGAAATGCAAGAAGTACTCAGGTCATCTAGATTCAAGTTTGACTAGATGCTTGTATCAACTTGCTATATCAAAATCCATGTAAAGAATACTCAGGTCATCTCGGTCTAATTATGCCTAGATGCTTGTATTTCCTTACAACATTTCAAAAAGCAAAAAATACCAAAAAGTGACCAATGATGAAAGCAAAAACCTTGGAAAAATCTCAAGATGACAATCCACATCCATATCCATCTCATATCCAGCAAATCCATATCATCCATGCAATAAATAAATCCTGCAGTATATCAAATGAAAGTCAATATTTCTTCATCTCTTCTTCCTCCTATGTCATCACCTATGTCGATTGAGTACGTTTGGACATATCAAATTAATCAAAACAGCATATCATCTCTCGACTAGATTCCTGGCAATCTCAGAGATTGCTTATCAATTGACGCATCGGTCAAGGTGCCAATTGGGTTAATTTTGTTAAGTCATTTGAGTTTTAGTGCAAATGTGCCAATCCAAGTGGCAGATGTGCCAATCCATATCACATGCGCCACTTCCCCATGAATGCGCCAATCCAGAGCTTGCATGTGCCACTTCTTCATGAATGCACTGATCCATAGCTTGTATGCACCGTTCTGGCACATACGCAAACGCTTAGGTCACATGCACCATTTCCTGATAAATGTGCCACCTCATAGCTCAAATGCGCTGTAATGCAACAAATGCGCCAGTTCTCATGTCAAACACACAAATACTAACAAATGCGCCCATTCAGGACTCAAATGCATAATTTCCCAATATATGCGCTAGTTCATAAGTCAAATGTGCAATAATGACAAATGCGCCAACTTAAGGATCAAAAGTGCAACATTATCAAATGCGCCACTTTACAGCGTAAATGCACCATAACGCAACAAATGTGCAACTTCGAAGGTCATATGTGCTAAAAGAGTGTTTCGGTGCATCTGTCCTAGTTGGTTTTCCTAGCCATTAATACGTGTAAAATTTGACTTTTGACAAGTTTTGAAGAACTACATACTGGGGGTCCTGCCTCCGTTGGCTGATCGAACTGTCGAATCTGCTCAAACCGGTGCTCCTCGTGAGGAATATCCATTTGTCTGGCTGCCATGCTCTCCTAAGCTCTCTAGAGGACTAATCAACTATGGACAAGTGTACAAATGACTAAAATATGTGGACCCAGCTCCTTTATATAGCAAATGACCCATACCTGACTACATGACAACTCTAGCTACTTCCCATGTCGTTTTCTCCGCACCATATCCTGTTTTTCTCCATCCTAAACCCATTTTTCACCTTCTTCTTCATGAGATTGTCCATCTCACGCCTTTTGCCTTCTTCCCATCTAATCTCCCAAGGGGACATCCTGTCATTAAACTTGTACCAGGGGCAAACTGGGGCATGTGTTACTGTCAAAAATCCTTTTTCTTTGAAACAATGTGATCAAACACATTGCATCAAAGAGGGACAAAATGTATACACCTAAAATTAACATGACTCTACTTTAAAAAATATTTTAAATATTTATTTCACCTTCGCATTCCTCTATCAATAAATAAATACATTTATTTATTTATTTAATTCACTTCCTCTCATTTAATTAAATAAATTACATTTTATTTAATTAATTAAATTCACATACATCACCTTCATTCTACTAAATAATTAAATAATTCTAATTATTTAATTAAAACCTTTTATTCTTCCAAATCTAAATAAAATACTAATTTTATTTAAATAAAATCTAAAATATCCACTGAATAAAACGTACTTTTATATTTTATTTTATTCTTCAAAAATCTCCACAAAATAAAATATATTTCTATATTTTATTTATTCCTCTCAATTATCTACAAAATAATTAAATAAAATCTTTTTATTTAATTATGCCTTCTTATCTTCACAAAAATCATTCTTATCTTCCAAAAATACTTTCCTCTTGTCACATAAAAGCAAAAGTTGAGTTACAAAAGCAAAATCAGTTTTAAAGCATCTTTAAAGCAAATCTTCTCTTAAATTAGAAAAATAAATTCTAAATTAAGAAAATCAAATCTCATCCTCATCAAGAGAGGAGTTAACTCAACAAGGCTGCTTTTCGAATGACATGTGTCCTTCCATTTGTTGCACGTTCCTCAACAATCTTCCTCCGTTGATCTTTCCTTTTCTTCTAAACCATTGATCTTCCCTCACCTTTTTCTATAAATACAACTTTCTTCTCTTCATTTCATCATCATCTCTCATTGTGCAAACTTATGCTGCAGGAATACAAGTGCACCTTTGGCACCCTTATCCTCACTAGCACTTCATAGCCTCCATTGTTAGTGTTTTTGAAGTTCATCTTCAAATACACAAGTATCTCAGCCATTCTGTCTTTGTCATCTTCAACAAGTAAGGGAGCAATAGCTTCTGAGGGCTTCATCACCAAGATCAAAGAGAGATAGGTGAACTATGGAAGACGTAAGTTAAAGGTGTAAGTATTGTTGTTTACTTGTTTTAATCTACTTTTATCTTTAGATTTCGTAGATGTTTGGATTTTTATAATCTTTTTGATTAACCTATTTTCCCCCTCATAGTATTAACCAAATATCTATATAGGCATACATCAATATCTATCGATATAAGTATAACATATATACAAAATAGCCATATAGGCTTACAAGAATGCCATATAGGCATATAATGTCAACTATATACAATACAAAATATATGTCCACAAATGCCATATAGGCATACAACAAAGGAACACAATAAAAAGTCATTCCCCTCTAGCTGGTGAAGAGAATAGATCACGAGCAGCCTTTGATCTTCTAGGGGATGGAGATGCGCATGTGGGTGGTCTACTACGAACCCGAGGGCTGCTCCTTCTATTTAGTTCTTCCTGCATCTTTAGTTGTTACAATAAAAAGTATAGACATTAATATATAGAAATTACATGTTATAAAAAATGAAACATTTAACAAAATAATCACTTACCGCTACCATATAATCTATCTCCTCACTTGCCTCAGTAGCAGGAATAGGCCGTGGTGATGTCATGTCCTATAGAAACCATCTAGATAGAGATTAAACTTCAAATCAATAATCTTTTGATTTTTCAAAAATAGACAACTATAACAATGAATGTAAATTAAAATTTACTAATCTGCCTCATACCCCTGTCAATGCCATGGAGCTATAAATCGCAGAGGCCACACCATGCTCCATTGCCCTATGAACATGGGGAGGTGTCTCCGCAGCTTACATCATCTGGAAATAAAACAACATTATTCAATTACAAAAACTATAATAGTGATGCAAATCATGGCTCCTAACATACACACATGTTCATCTAAACATGGAAGTACTCATAATAAAGTACACAAGTCACATACAAAAATTTAGGAAGTACATTTCATTCATTAAACTATTTATTTTATTACCTCCGTAAAGCTTTGAAGTCGACCACCGCTTGCAGGTGTTGCTGTGAAATCTACAATATTAACCTATTCAACATCCAAAATCAGATATTAGAATACCATTCATATAACGATGTTATTCACATGTAATATTTATAATTGTTTACTAATTACATACCCCGACAGTAGATGATCTAGTGTAAAATGTAGGTGGAGAACCACTGAAAACTGCATCGACGCTATGACCCTAAAATTTCATTAAAATCATCAATTTAAATTAGTTAATCTTACATTTCAAAAATAAAATTTAATAAATTAAATTCAATAAACTTGCTAATATTTACCTGAGTATCAAGGCCAAAAGTCTCACTTAGGAGGGTATCTGTCATCACCATCTGCTCAGCTGTAGATGTAGCCTGTGCACCTACATCCTGACTATCCATGGGGTCATAACCACAGGCTGACCCGCAAGCTTGACAAGCATGGGGTGGGACCCTACTCCTCGCACTATCTCCCAACCCACTCTGTGCTATAGGACCGGCATGCTCTATGATGCTCTGGGTCAAGACACTAATGGACTGAAGTGTATTGACCTCAACACTCTTCTTCACAATAGAAGGGATAGCAACATGCTCATGGGCTGGTCTACTGATTACTCGTCTCACTACCTACTGTGGGTCAAGACGTGCCCCTGGTCTATCTTGTGCTGACCTCCCACCTGTACCCTAGAAGTCTCGCATATCAAAATAGTTTGGCACTTTATTGAGGACAAATTCAAAGTAGAGTTTCCTCAAAAAGTATTGCGGGACCTCATTATTACTGCATGGAGGATGGTCAAAAACCATTCACCACCTCTTCCCAAAATTGTCCCTTATCACTTGGTTGTTGCACCAATGGATAGGGAAACTCTTGCATGTAATGGGTGGAGGTTGATTTGTTTGTGGGTTTGTGAAAATTGAACACAAGTCTAATTTTGTGATTTGTAATTTTTTCACATCTTGGTATGATAGCTTGTTTGCATAATAATCTCTAAACTCTCTCCTCTTATCCATCCAACTAGTTATTTGCTTGCTAATTGAATCTACATTTGACAACATAGATTCAAGAGATTCAACAAGTGTGGACCTATGCAAGGTTGAAGTGGAAGGATCTTTCAACCTTGCAATTATATCTTCAATTTATTTTTTGTTGTTTTCAATTTGCCCCATTATATTTTCTTGTGTTCCAGGGGCATGTCGAGGAATGGATGGAGGAGGTTGTTGTTTTGTAGGATTTTGTGAATTTTGAGGAGGAGGAGGAGGTGCATTAACATTTCCTGACAATTAATGAAATATTCATCAAAAAACAACTCAAACCTACCTATTTAGAAGCAAATTCAAACAAAAAAATAAATAAAACTCACTCATTTGGCGTGCTCGACGTCGTGGTAGCATTTTGGCGATGAATCAACAAGATTTTAGTGTTAAATTGTCTTTTCCAAAATGCGAGCGTGCTTCCTAGGGTTTGCAAGCCATGGGGATAGAGGAGAAAAACATAAATGAAATGAAATGACAAGCCTTTTTTTTATTTATAGTAGTTAATAACGCACTCGCATTATAACACGAGCATGTTATGTATTATTTTTTTTTTAAAACCATTTGGCCACTTTTTGGCCCCCCATCTTTTTGCACTTACCCAGGGTGTGTCAGATTGTAAAGATACTTGTGCTTTAGTTGCTAGATTAAACATAGAATCTAACTTAGGACCAATTACTCTTCTTAGCTGACATATTTTAATTTTGATTTTGCCCCTCTTACTTATTAGATTGTTCAAGTCATCATGAAGGTTGATGACTTGACTTTCCTTGCTGCTCATAGATTCTGTCACCGGATTGAATGACATAGAAGTGTTCATCAGTTTCTGCTCCAACTCCTTGATCTTTTCTTCTATTTTCTTTGTGACTTCCAGCCACGATAAATAAAATTTGTATATAGAACCAGCTTCTTTAATGGCACTTTGAATGCTTTTTATGAAAGGAATCTAGGTGTGCAGAAATCGCTTCCAACACTAATCTAAAGAGGAGAGAAGAGTACAAAATCTTTTTAATCCTTACAAGTATAGAATGTTAACAACAACAATGGAGATAGTTCAGAAATACACATACACAAAGAAATGAGATAGAAGAGAGAGACACAAGATATATGTGGGGAAAACCCTTATTGGGTGAAAAACCACACACTCCAAAACTTGCACAATGTATTATCGAAACTAAAATGGTTTACAATACACTTGCAATGCAAGCTCTCAAGAGTCTTTGACACTTGTATTTGGAGACAAACTAGTAGAATAACAATACCTGTCAATCACATAATACATCTCCTCTCCAAAGCACCTATTTCTATATAAAATAAAAGGCAAAAAATGGCTCTATCTTGAGATGGGTGTCCAACATGGCCTCATGGCCCAAAACCCATGCCTATGGACACTTGTCCAACACTTTAGGATGTTCCTAACACTTGTCAAGTCACCCCATCCCAAAGAGGTTGCCTATTCCCAAGTTGGCCAATGACAGATACTCTTACAACACTTACGACTGTCATAGAATCCGTCATAGCTATCATATCTTATAGATGTAAGAGAATCTATCATGTAAATAGGCTATAAATAGCATATTCTCTTACAACATGTCATAACCCTCCTTGGGGTGCCCAAAGATGCCTTCTTCCAAGATGCCTTGTGACACGTCTTTACCTGTCATAGAACCTTCTATTTTTGACTCTTACATGTCATAGATTTTGTCATAGGAATCTGTCATAACCATTTTGGTCAAGATTCACTTACATACTAATCAAGATGTTGACACATGGAAAAAAAACCTCTACCACACAAAAGGGATGCCTATCTCCACATGGAGTGTGTTGACCATCCTAGTCATCTTACAAGTGGAGTGACAACTCATTGTGCCACTTCACACTAAATGACAAAACGGGATGTGCAACAAAATTACAACATAGGCTAAATAAGTAAATTACAATACAATAATAAATGCAAGGAATTACCAAGGTTGAGACCTTAATTTCCAACATTCTCCCACTTGTTGAACACCTTGTAAGAGCCAATAGAAATAACATGATTTAACTGCTATAGGCCGAGAGGCCCATAGAATCCAAACACTATCTAAACTTCTCTGTGCCCACTGGTTTCCTTAATGCATCTGCAACATTTTTTAAAGTATCTACCTTCTCCAAATTCACCTTCCCATCCTCTACCATGTCTTGCACGAAGTGAAACTGTACATCAATATGCTTTGTTCTAGAATAGAAAGTTGGATTCTTCGCTAAGAAAATTACACTCTGACTATCACAACAAATCGTAATCTATCCTATATCAAAACCAATATCTGAGCACAATCTCTTAAGCCAAATGGCTTCCTTGCAAGCATGAGTTGCTGCCATATACTCAGCTTCTATCATGGACAAAGCAACCACAGGTTGTCACTTACTCATCCAACTAATTGCACCATCGAACATAGTGAACACATAGGCACTGGTGGATCTCCTGCTGTCAATGTCACCTGCCCAATCAGAATCCACAAATCCATGAATAAAAACTAAATGTAGAGGTCCTATAGCATTACCATGATAGCATATGGAATACTTAGAAGTACCCCTCAAATATTTGAACACTCGCTTAACTGTATCCCAATGTACCCATCTAGGATTGGCCATAAATCAACTAAGGGCTCCCACTGCTTGGGCAATGTCTAGTCTTGTGTAGACCATAGCGTACATCAAACTGGTAACAACACTAGCATAAGGTACTCTATTCATGTCCTCCACCTCACTAGGAGATTTTGGACAATCATTAACAGACAACTTTGTCCCTAATGAAATAGGAACACACAATGGTCTACAATCTGCCATGCTGAACCTATCCAACACGGTCTTCACATACTTACTCTGGCTTAACCAAAGTTTTCTATTAGTTTTTTCTCTTCTTATTTCCATTCCCAAAATCTACCTGGCTACCCCTAGATTTTTCATCTCAAACTATGCTGACAACTGAGACTTCAAATCAGAAATCATATTCTTACCATTCCCAATCAACAACATATCGTCAACATACAATGCAATAATGAGAATGTGATCATTGTCAAACTTGTAATAAACACAATGATCTGATTTAGATCTCATAAATCTAATTGACAACACAAAGGAATCAAATTTCATATACCACATCCTAGGAGATTGGTTCAAACCATACAAAGACTTCTTCAACTTGCAAACCAAATTTTCTTTACCTTTCTCTATGTAATGCTCTGGCTGTGACATGTAAATCTCTTCCTCCAAATCACCATGTCTGCTCCACCTCTAAGTCATAAGCAACTACAAGAGATAAAAAGAACTAAATGGATGTCAACTTTGCAACCGGAGAGAAAATTTCACCATAATCAATTCCCTCCACTTGTGAGTGCCCCTTCGCAACCAATCTAGCCTTGTACTTTTCAACACTGTGTTGGAACTAGACAACTGAGATGGGGGGTGAATTAGTTGTCCCACAAAAAACTTATAACCTTCTTTATTATCTTACTATCAAACTAGTGATGTACACATTTAAAGAATTAATCAATAGCATAAGAGTAGAAACATAATCAACACACTTGACACCAAGATTTTGATGTGGAAACCCAGCTAAGGGAAAAACCACGGTGGGGGTTAACCCATAAAATGCATACCCTATTGAAAGTACTTAGTAAAATAGAAGGCACATGCCTTCGGGTGCACTACCTAGAGCTTGCTGCTCAAAAGAGAGGCTCACTGCCTACAAAATTCATTTAGAAAGAATTAACTGAGAAATAGCATCTACTTCATGCCTGATTCAGTTTCAATGAATGCTCAAGAACTTTTGCTTTGCCTCAAACTCCTCTTCACAATCTACACTACTCTTGCTTCTTTTCTTCTCTTATTTGCTCCTAATCCTTTCTTCAGATTATAACTATTTTGCACAAGGATAATTTCAATACCTCTTCGACAGGTATTTATATACTTCATCAACCTTGCAATGATCAACAAGGTCAGCTAAACTTGACGTAGATCATCACACTATCTGCCAAACACAACTGAGACTTGAATTTGCTTCTACAACCACTCCATGCATCATAAAAATGTTTTTAAGGCATCCTCCATAGGCTAGGAACATCTGGTCAGCCAAGATTGGGAAGAACATCAAACTCAAGAAGAAATCTTCAATCAACAAGCTCAAACCTTAATGTAGATCTCTAACATAGTAGCCATATGATCTAGAGACCTCCACAAGCACATTGAATTCACCAATAACATCCATTCTAAACCAAATGATTAAAAGCAATTGAATCTTCCTCCAGAACCTTAAGAACACTCTCTGCCATGACTGTCAAACTAGAAGAATAGCTTGCAGACCTCCAAACCACGAACCACTGGTGTTGGTGATACACATTAACTTCCCAAACCTACCTTTTAGATCAGCAGATCACAATTTCATATTACCAGATCAATCCGGACCTCTTTCCTGTCACTTTGTCTTTCCTGAGTATTGCAAGAACTAGTTCTACTCAAATGGTCATAACTCCGTCAAATCTTTATGTGAACTTCTCAAATCTTAACTGGAGCAATCTCTGACAATCCTCTACATAGCCACATGATCTGCATGCATTGATTATCATTAATTTTCTCAATATCCTCAATAGTCTAGTCTTCTATGTAGACAGAAAAATAGGATACAGTTGACACTAATGGAAACAAGGATATGTTGACATCAATGACAACCCACTTGGGCACATATTTGCAACACACTACCATCTGCACTAAATTTCTTCTTGAACACCCATTTGCATCCAATAGGTTTCCATCCTTCAGAGAAAGGCACCAAGTCCCATGTTTTATTCTTTTCTAAAGAAGCCATCTCATCTTCCATGGCCTCCTTCCAGGAACCTGCATCATTCATGCCCATAGCCTTTGTCATAGTTCTAGACTCATCAGTGTTAGTAAGCAAGGCAAAAATACAACTAGAATCAAGAAATGAATAACCAAACCTATCATGTTGCTTCCTTGTTTGTGTAGACTTCCTCAATGGTTAAGGTTGAGGTTCTGCTTCTTCTTCTAAGCTTTCAGAGCTATTAGAGCTCTCCTCATCATCAGGTTTCACAAGGTCTGTCGGTTCAGTCTTATCAGGGGTAGAAGGAAACTAAACCACATCTTCTTTCTTTTATGTATGTTCTGGTTGTAGAACAATGGAAGAAGGTGTTAGCTCTTTGAAGATAACACTTTGTCTATACAACACTTTTTCAAACATAGGATCCTAAAGCTTGTATCCTTTCACACCAATACCATAGCCAATGAAAATATAGTTAACAGCCTTGTTCTGCCTTGTTCTCCAATTTAGACTATTTCTCCCTAGGCACATGTGCATATGCCTCACAACCAAAAACATGAAGATGTCTAACTGAAGGCTTATTACCAAACCACACCCCATAGGTGTCTTACCAACAAGAGCTGATGTAGGAGATCTGTTTACCAAGTAGCAAGCAATGGCTACAACTTCAGCCCAAAACTTTTGTTCGAGGCTTTATCCACTAAGCATACTCCTAGCCTTCTCCACCAGTGTCATGTTCATCCTCTCTGCAACTCCATTTTGTTGTGGGGTGTATGGAGTTGTCTTATGTCTTTCAATCCCTTGCTCTTTATAGAAATTATCGAACTCTAACGAACAAAACTCACCATCGTTGTCAGTTCTCAAACACTTAATCTTTTTACTAGTCTGATTTTCAGCAAAAGCTTTAAACTCTTTAAACTGACTAAAGACTTCAAATTTGCTTCTAAGAAAATAAATCCATGTCCTTCTACTATAGTCATCTATGAAAGATACAAAATATATAGATTTGGAAATCAAAGGAACAATAATAGGACCAAACACATCAGAATGAATGAGATCCAACACACCAGAAGACTTGTGAGAACTAGAGTAAAACTGAACATGGTTATGCTTTCCATATACACAATGTTCACAAAAGTTGAACTCGAGATTACAATCATTTAACCCCTCAATGAGGATTTTATTTTTTAGGGTTCTAAGACCCTTCTCACCAATGTGGCCATATCTCAAATGCCATAAGATAGTCTTTTCAGCAAGAAGTTTAACTTCCAAAGCATGTGCACTACCATCAAAATGTGTTACAACATATTTCTTCACTGTTCATTCAGATGGTAGGGATGAAGTGACTGTAGCTCTTTTCTTCAAGTCAGAAGAACTATTGCACTATGAAGTGCATGTTTCCAGCTAAAACAGAGTACCTCTCTGAGTACCCTTCTCAAGCACCATAGATCCTCTAGTCATCTTGCATCCATCCTTCGAAAAGACAACTTGCACACCTGCATCATTCAACAGACTTATAGAAAGCATGTTCTATGCCAAGCCTGGGATGTAAATAACCCCAATGATCCCCTTCACTCATCCATCAGGGAATCAGATTGAGACTCTTCCATGACCAACAATCTTCAGATGAGAATTGTCACCTAGGTACACCTTTCCACTATCAAACTCTTCATACTTCATGAATTAGCTTTGATGCGAGGTCATGTGGAATGATGCACTAGAATCTATCAACCACACATCATCAGATGCATGGGTGGCTAGGGCTGTGATGAAGGCATCACCATCATCTTCTGACTTGTCAAAATATGAATCTGGGGAATTCTTCTTCTTCTTTTTCTTTTCCTCTTTGTATTCCTTTCTGAAATCTCCAATTTTGCCACAGTTCCAACAGAGAGCCTTGGACTTTCCAGGAGATTTGGATCTCCCACGGGATTTGGATCTACCCTTTTCACATTTCTTGTCCTTCTTCTTCCCTTTCTCTTTAGGTCTTCCATGAACTACAAGAGCTTCTTTGGCTGACTCGGTTGTCTTTCTTTGCATTTCTTTAGATAATAGCAAAGAAACTACCTCATCCATCTTGAAGGTGGTTTTAGTGCTTCCGATGGCCATGACAAGATGATCCCATGAATCTGGTAAAGAACAAAGCAGGGTCATACATCGATCCTCCTCCATTTTCACACCCATGGATGTCAACTGAGCAACAATCATGTTGAAAGAATTCATATGGTCCGCAAACAGATCCTCTATCTTCCATCTTTAGAGTAGACAACTTCTTTTTCAGAAAGAGCTTGTTCACCAAGGACTTCGCCTGATAAACATCTCCCAGCTTCTTCCAAAGTTCTTTCACGGTCTTCTCCTCATAGATATTCAATAGGACAGAGTCAGCTAGACAGAGACTTATGAGACCCTTAGCCTTCTAATCTTTGAGGTCCCAATCAGCTTGTGACATTGTCATAGGTTTTGTTCCATCAACGGTTTCCCATAGGTCACGATCAACAAGTAGATCTTCCATCTTGAGTTTCCACAACTCAAAATTTGCGCCATTGAACTTCTCCACCTCTACTCTTCCAGATGTGGCTGCCATCTCCTTCCTGCAACAAGATATAGAATACTCTACATAGACTCCCACTCAACCTAAGATTAGCTCAAAAACCCCTACCCAGCAGCTAGAACCAAAACTGGCCAGGCTCTGATACCAACTGAAAGGAAGCTAGGTGTGCGGAAATCGCTTCCTACACTAATCTAAAGAGGAGTGAAGAGTACAAAATCATTTTAATCCTTACAATTACAGAATGTTACCAACAACAATGGAGATATTTCAGCAATACACATACACACATAAATGAGACAGAAGAGAGAGACACAAGATATATGTGGGGAAAACCCTTATCGGGTGAAAAACCCCACTCCAAAACCTGCACAATGTATTATCAAAACTGAAATGGTTCACAATACACTTGCAATGCAAGCTCTCATGAGTCTTTGACACTCATATCTAGAGACAAACTGGCAGCATAATAGTACTTGTCAATCACATAATACATCTCCTCTCCAAAGCACCTATTTGTATATAAAATACAAGGCAAAAAATGACTCTATCTTGAGATGGGTGTCCAACATGGCCTCATGGCCCAAAACCCACACCTATGGACACTTGTCCAACACTTTAGGATGTTCCTAGCACTTGTCAAGTCACCCCATCCCAAAGAGGTCACCTATTCCCATGTTGGCCAATGACAGATACTCTTACAACACTTACGACCATAGAATCTATCATAGCTGTCATATCTTATAGGTGTAAGAGAATCTATCATAAACCGGCTATAAATAGCATATTCTCTTACAACATGTCATAACCCTCCTTGGGGCACCCAAAGATGCCTTCTTCCAAGATGCCTTGTGACACATGTCTTCACCTATCATAGAACCTTCTATTTCTGACTCTTACATGTCATAGATTTTGTCATAGGAATCTGTCATAACCGTTTTGGTCAAGATTTACTTACATACTAGTCAAGATGCTGACACATGGTAGAAAACCTCTACCACACAAAAGGGACACCTATCTCCACATGGAGTGTGTTGACCATCCCAGTCATCTTACAAGTGGAATGACAACTCATCGTGCCACTTAACACTAAATGACAAAATAGGATGTGCAACAAAATTACAACATAGGCTAAATAAATAAATTACAATACAATAACAAATGCAAGGAATTACCAAGGTTGAGACACCTTAATTCCCAACATTTTATTCTATTGTCTAATTGGGCTTTGTCATTAGTTATCATTTCCTTCAACGCATTCAATCTTTTCTCATTAAACTCTTGCCTAACTTTTGTGTCTGTAGATTTCTCATATGATTCAAAATGTTTACTTATAGAGTTTAATAGTCCTTTGAGTTGATTTTCTGATGACAAAGAAGTATCCTTTTGGTATGTTGGCATCAACTTCTCCAAAATTCTAGATGCCTCACCAATGAGCTCACTATCCTCTATGTGAGACTTTAACATTTCCTCTCTTGTCTTTGCATGTGCAATTGATGCCAATCTAAATTTTTGTATAGGGGAAATTGTGTCCAAGTTTATTGGACCATGTTGAAACTCAGGATCAACCAAAACTTCTTTCTCTTTCTCCAACAGTTCTTTAACTGATTCTGTAGTGTCTCTTGGTGTAGTAGAGACTTCTTCTTTTAAGCTCTACTTTGGATCATCTAGATCCATGTCCTTATTAGAGTCCTCCTTCTATTCCAATGAAGGATTTTCCTTTACCTATTCCTCCTCAGTCCTCTCCTTGTCAATTTTATCTTTAGCTTGATGTTCCGAAGAGAATCTTGTTTAAACAAGAACTTGTTTCTCTTTAGTTACTTTGACACTTTCATGTATTTCTTGATCAAGTTTCACTTCTGAAATAGATGTATTATTTCCAACATTTATTTTTTCATTGTCATAAATGGTTGGAAGATTGAATTCTCTTAATGTGTTTAGAGTGGCTTCTTTAGTTTCCTTTACCACTTTTTTAATTTCTCCTAACATTAGAGCATTCATTCTTTTCTTTGACCTAAATTTGCTATGAATTGCTTTGGATATTTTAACTTTTTCTTCCGGAGTGATTTTCAGACATAGTTTTATTAAAGAGTGCTCTCTTATTTAGCATCTATTGTCTGGGCTACTTCCTTTCTTGCAAACATTATGTTTGCTAGGCTATGTGGAAGATCATCAATTATTTCAATTAGGGCCTTGTTGTAGATGTTTAGATACTCTACAACAGCATTCTCAATGATTTTCTTGTCCAGATCATTATAACCATCATATAATTGTACAATAGGCTTTAGATTGTCATCCATTGTTATGGCTTTAAGAACATCTTCAAGACTTATGGTTGCTTCCTCTGTTAGGGGCACATCTTGCTTTTGCCTTTTTGCAGCTTTACGCTTATCGGAAGGTTTCTTTTGGCTAGTTCCAGAGGCTTTTGTAACTTCAGTTTTCATTTTTTTCACTTCTTCATCAAACTTTGTTTCTTCTTCATCAACTCTTCCTATACTGACATGCATCCTTCTTCCTTTCGCTTTATGTCTCTTTGTGCCTTTGTCAGTGGATTTCTTGGACAGATGCTCCACACTTGTAGATGGTGTGGGACCAAAGAATGCAATAGAGCTTCTTGTAGACCTCTGTGTTGCTTCAAACTTTTCTTGTTTCCTTTTAGGCTCCTCTGGAGCCTTAACTGGTTCACTCTCTTTATTCTCCCTTTCTTCCCTTCCTTCTTGTATTTTTTCTCTTACTTCTCCGATCTGTTCTTTAGAGAAACCATATTTCAATGCAACTTCTTCTCCCTCCTTCCTCACTTAGAGATTTCTGGTTTCTTGAGTTCAACATGTAATTTCACTGATAGCTCTTCATAGGTTCCAAACCTTTCTTCTCTGTTGTCCTTGGGTTTTCTCAACATGTATTGAGCATAGTTATGTAATATTTGTCCATCCACTTCATAACTCATTGCAATTATCTAGACTATCCTAGGCTCAACAACCTCCATCACGCATTGATCTTTTGTAACCATAAAACATATAGTGTCCTTATAATTCTCAACAATTTTCTCAGGAAATTTTTCTCTTGAATGCATCATACTTTGAAAATTCTTAAAGTACCCCCATAGGGCATCAAATACTTTAAGAGAAGGTTTTAAGAGTACAGTTGATAAATTATACCGCTCACATTTTGGTTTGCATAATGTTTTTTATTTCTCCCCGATGGTGTAAAGAATAACAGTTGGCAGTATTGATGTTGTTTGGGCTAATAGTCTGGTTTCCTTCATTTGCGGTTGATCCTAATTAATTAATTTTCTTTGGAGCATGTTTTGTGATTTATTTGACCTTGCTATACCATGTGTAGCGATCTACAGCTCATTTTCTCTTCATAATGTATTTGTCCTAAGCCAACCTATACAGTATCACATGTTTCATCTAAAGGTCATCTTGGTGCTGACCTAATTATAATTTTGAGTTGTTGTGGAGGGTATTTATAGAAAAAAAAATTATTTTTGAAAGTGCAGAGGATAGATAAGAAGCATGTCAAGAATGAAGTGTGTGATGTTAGTATGATGGAGTAATTGTGCAAAAAAGGGACTGTAACATCAACATATGTCAGATGCCTACTTCACAGCAGTTCATGTTCTTGTTTCCATTGTAAATTTCATGTATCCTGATATCAGATAGTGAGTCTCTTTAGAAGGTCCTTGTATCTTTCCCTAAGATAGTAGCCTTAGTCTACAAGTCCATCAGGGAACAATGAGCTTCCTTAGGCAGTGAGCCTCAAAACAAAATTGTAATCTTTATAATTAGTGAGATTCAAATATTGTGAGTTAATCCTCACCATGGTTTTTCCCTCATTGGGTTTTTGATGTTAAAAAGTCCTTATGTGGTGCATGTTTTCCTTTTTGTTCTTCTTATTTTGGTTAATGTGATTTTATGTTTAAGTTGTAAATGGAATTGATTTAAAAGTTTAAGAATTTAGATTGATTCACCTCCCTCTCAGTCTCTAAGTGTGTTCAATAATTGGTATCAAAGCCAAATACCTTTGAGAAGCCTAACATTTGAGGTAGATCATGCACTTGAACCCATGGAATTTGAAATTATGTCTGATGATGTGTTTTCTCTAGAGCTAGATCTAGTTTAATGGAACCTAAAGGTTTGGACATCAAGCTAGATGAGGTAGACCTTGAAGGAGAACTCTGATCAGCCCTTGAAGATCTGGATGAAGAAAGAACACTAAATCTAATATATGAGGTCATGCTTGAAAAATCAAAGGAGACAATTGTAAAATTAAAGACACAAGTTGGAGAATCAAAAGAAGAAATTGGCAAATTGAAAGCTCAAATAGAAGGAGATAAAGGATGTGAAATTAAACTCAAGGAGGTAGAAGATGTGATCTCTAATTTGAAAGTCAAAGTTGAAGAAGGTAATCTAGGATTGAAGATTGCTTAAATAACAAGCTTAATGATAAAGCAGTTGAATGTTCAAAACTTGAGGAAGAAGTTGTCAATATGAGAAAAGAATTGGAAGAAGCAAAAGAGTAGATAGACAAAATCTTAAAACTCAAAGGTGGCAATGATCTTTTTAATGAGATTATCAGTTATCAAAAACCACATAAGGACAAGGGTGGTCTTGGTTTTGGAATAGGAGAAAGCTCTAAAAAAAATTTGGTTGAAGGAAAGAATGAGAAGGAAAGAGAAAAGTCACATGATGAATCCAAGAAGACAAAAGAAAGGAAGAATAACTTCACACAAGTTTGAAACAAGAATAAGAACTTTAGAAAGCTTATTCCTAAACAAATTGCTCTTACTAGGTATTCTCAAGCTTTAAATGGTAATTTCTGTACTTGTAATAAGATTGGTCATAAGGCTATTGAATGTAATAGCAAGATGAGTTAGAACTCATTTAGGCCTCCAAGATACAATTCTATGAACTCTTAGTTATTTCATGGTTAGTGCTATGCTTGCAAATAAAGTGGGTCATAAGGAAAATGAATGCAGAAGTAAATTGATGAGGAATAGTTTCATGTATAAGAATCATGATATTACTTCTCAACCCTTCTATGGTTACTGCTACACATGCACCAAGTATGGACATAGGGCTATTAATTCAAGATCTAATGTGACAAGAGGTGATTATACTCCACAATCTAGTGTCACCTGCTACAATTGCAATAAATCAGGACACATTGCAAGGTTCTACAAGGGAAAGAATGTAAGATCTTTTGCTCCTCAAAATAAGATTGATATTTATTAGCAAAAGAAGGAAATGAACAAGATATGGAAGAAGAAAAAAGAAAGTGCAGTAAAGGAAGGATTTGTACCTCTGCCTAGTGCAGATGGATCTTCTGGTAGCTAAAAGAGAGTATTGGCTCAAGGGGAGTTGCAATTGCAAATCTTTTCAAACCCTTGTAAAGCATAAGATGCTGAAATTTTCAGCATAATGGTTAATGGTGACATGAATATGTTTGCTTAGTGATATTGTGATAGTTGCTCAAATCTTCAGAACAAATACACTCTCTACAAAAGTTTGCTGAATGATCATGGATCCCTGTGTTATTTCATAATATTTCATGTCAAGAACAAGGGAATGTATTTAATGTGGAGCAACTAGGGTAGGTGTGAAGCATATTTAATCCCTACTTGATCAAAATTGATCTCATTTGAATGAGATCAAGTTTATGCAAGAGCCAATGAAGAGAAGAAGGTTTTCAACAAATCTTGTGTGTAAACCCTAACAACAGTATTCACAGGTATTCCTAAAATTTTCTTGTAAAACCCTAGCTTTGAGAAAGAGTTATCATGGCAACACCTGTGGTTATTGACATTGTGGAAAGGCCGAGGCCAAAATTCAAGAAACATTCATATAAATCTATTGAGACTGATAAGGATGGAGAATTTTCACTCATTCCTATCAATGTAATGCATACAGAGGATGTCCACATATAGATTCACCTGAAGCTAGATGACTACAATCATCTGAAGTTGAAATAGTTCAAAAACATTCATCTCTTGGATAGTGATTTTCATCTCATACCAGAGTATGCAAATGTTGATGCAAAACAACTAGACGTATGCAAGGGTTTCCCCAACTTCTGCTATGAAGAAGAATGGGTCAGAATTGTATTGGGCCGGATTCATGAAGATTTATTTTTCCTTGGTCAACCCTACATGATAAAAAAGGAAGACATCACAGTTGTGACTAGATTGTGCTCCTTTGAACCTGTGCGTGCACTAAAAGATGTGAAGAATAAAGAAGTTATGAAGATTATAGGAGAAAAATTTGACAAGAGAACCCTAACTATGGATGACATCACTAACCTAGGGGTTTGATATGACACAATGGGCAGTGCATAAAAGGTCTATTATAGAAACAGAGAGGGGTTTGCTACCATCACCATCATCTACACTAACCATCAAATGGTGAAGGAAGGAAAGGATTATGACCTTTGTGAGCTCTTGCAACAACAATTGATGGACAACTTGAAGATAACCAAGGAGACATGCTACAAATTTTGGTATGGCTCTTTGATCATTTGTCTTAATATGTTCTATTTCCTAATGGAATTTCTTGGTATCAAGAATGTGGTTTGGAGAAGAGACATCCATGTTGGTGGTCCCCCCAAGGTTAGGGTTTTAAGTCGGGTCTGCAAGCCTTTATTTTTATTCCCTTAGACCCTTAAAGCCCTAAGTATTTAATCTTGCTATGTGCCCCTCACTTTATCTTCTATTCCTCTGTTGACCAATTATCATAGGTCCCTAGTCACTCAAGTTATAACTTTAAGCCTTCTGAGTAGTACAGTGACTAGCCCCTTCTTCCTAATATTACCTCTCATGGCCCATCGCATCATAAAAGTTGATATTCCTAAATCTTAAAAGGGGGGCTCAAGGGTGCCATGTGGCTGCTTATCGCGACATCATGTTGCATCATCAGTGACATCACCATTCCTTTGCGTGGCCGCGATAAGACACGAGGTGTCAAGATGCGATCTACAGAAGGACAAAAAAGCTTACGGTTGTGCACCATCACGGAGGAATCTTTTCAGAGGGAATATTCATTGCATGGCTATGATGGGGTGACATGTGGGAAGTGAAAGGCATATGAAATAAGGACATGTGGAGGCTCCTACTTGATTCTATGGAGCCAAAAGGAAAATGGCTCGCTCTCTACCTCTCAGGCCCAGAATTGTGACACGTGGCAGGAGATATGGGGGCACAAAGCAAATGAAGAAGGGACAGGTGGATGGCTTAGTGCAGTCACGTGGAGCCTTAAGGCAATGGGCCACCTCTAGCTGTGGTTCCGTGAGATGGCACCACATGGCAAGATACTATGCATAGGTAAATCTGAAAAGAGGGAACATTCCACGCGCAGGTGCGATGAGGTAGCGACACATGGAAGGCTCTGCTCATTTCTGGGGAGCCAAGAAGAACAATGGTCCATTTTCTACTGCCTGGCCTCGAAATTGTGCCATGTGTCCAAGTTAGATGAAAAGGAAGGAAAAGTCAGTGGGAGAGGACCGTCGGCGTGGCATGACTTCATTGGACAAGGACTTTTTAACAAGGATGATTAAGATTGTCAATGAACTAAAGCCATAGATTTTAGAAAGAGAGGGAAAGATCGAGGGCCTTGATTCAAAATTTTAAAAGGGGAGTATTTCCATGTGTCCGCGGCATGAACTAAGAGTGCAACTACATTTCAAGCGGAAGGAACTTCAGAACGAGCAATCTAGTGTAATCCCCAGCCTCTGTTAGTGTCAAAAAACCAGTAGGTTAGCCATAATGACAAGATTGTAGATGTGAATCCATCCCCTTAGTTGACTGAAAAGGACATACGGTGAGTGAAGGGATAGGTATGGGTCAAAGGATTGACAAGTTAGCTACCACCTTCTAGTATTAAAGAGGCAAATCTTCAAGTTGTTGCATGCCTCCCAGGTTCAACCACTCCTTCCCCCTTCTTCTCTCTAGTGCATTCAATGTTCTCAATGCCTTTTTGGTGGTTCTTTGTATCCAGTGAAAATTTGAAATACCATGTAATCAATGCTGAGAGTACACATTCCTGTTATATAAAGGAACTGTGTTGCTCATTTCTAGGTTGTTGAAGACTTGAAATTTTTTGGAGAAGTAATGAAAAACACTTCAGCTGGGTTGTTCTATCTCTTTGATATGAGCTTATGAGCTATATGTTGAATATTTTATTCATAAAACTTATCAATTTCATGTTGATTTAGATGAGTAATGCTTCATTGCATGTATTCTATTATTTGACTCCAAATTGTATGTGTTCTTCTTCTGAATCTAAATAGCTAAGGGTTGTTTAAGATTCTAGGACATGGGTTTGCTATGTTGAATGCTTGGTCTTTTACTTATGTTCAAGGATCAGATTAAATGTTTAGGGTCAATTTTTGGGAATAATGTGTTGCAATGAGGATATCTATAAGTAGAGATAACTGAATATTTAGTCTTAGGTAGCATTCGTAAGGTAGGTGCTGACTAAAACCCCTTGAAACCTAATTAATGATTCAAGTTTAGGAAAATCACTCACATATATGCATCTATTTGACTCCATGCCCTGAGATAGGCACCAGTCTGTTCTTGTGTTGACATTATGATCCAAAACCCCTGTCTTGCATCTAAATCACAAAACTAAATTAGAATATTATTCACAAACCTATAGGATTTAGAAGTAGTTGCAGGACCCACAAATCCTCTGATTCACAACTGAGCATAAGGCCCAAAGCTAGCCCCTTTGAACTTATTTTACAATTTTAGTCTGCACAAGAGAGGATTTATCTACTTTTACCAATATCCAAGTAAGTTCATAGATATATTTCATGGATGTTGAGTAGGGAATACCCCCCTAGGTTTTGCAGAGCCTAAAGAAGGAGAGGAGATATTTATAGAGTTTATCTTCTATACTGTTGGCCCTTGGCCTAAGAGTCCTTTTGATGAGTGATGGCTATCTTGTAGGGACAATTGGGAAACATCTAGTTTGGGAAAAAACCTAACAGATTTGGTAACTATGTTGGGGATTATTATGAAAGTGTTATTTTGACAATCTCTAGTGAAGTTTTACCCATCCAAGTTGTAATAGATCTGGTGACTCTACTGGGGAACAATACCATATCCATGAGAAGAGTCTAGAAAATTGAGGAACCTGGCTATTTGTTTCAAATTTTAAAAGGGTTTCAGACCTAGACAAGTTTGGTTGCAGCATATTTTGAAGAAGTTTCATGTGACTCTGTTGTTGAGGAGAACCCAGAACCAAAGAAAGGCTATACGGAGTTTTTAGCTTCATAAAACTCATTCATCTATAAGGAGGTGGCGACTTTGCATATAAAGAACCTGGAAAAGGGATGTGAAAAAGTATTAGATTAGCATATTTTCAGTCCAAAGGAAAGGTTAGCTGCTGCAACATATCTAGGTACTTTTCATATTTTGGTTTTCAAAAACCATGGTGTATAAGTTTTAAAAGATTCCCTATTTGGTGAAGTTAGCACTGGTTAAAAGGGAAATAATGGTGACAGGCTTGCATACTTATACATATACTGAGATTGTAGTATGTATTTTCATGTAAAGTATGCAATGTTGTTGAAAAGACTCATTTAGAGGACCTTAGGCAAGCTGAAACAACAGTTTGTATTTTAAAGGATTGAGCTCATTGCTATAAAAGAAAGTCTAAGTTGTGAAGAGGCTTGTAGAAAGTGTAAAAAAATATATCATCAACCCCTGGATCCTTGTGTGGTGTCAAATACAACAATGGTTTATAATTAGTTCTAGCCATACAAAAGAGGGAATTTCAGCATTAACATATATAAAGCCATTAATTTTGATGGTATTTGTGGTTTCCCAAATGTGTTACCATCTAAAGTCAGAGAACATTTGCCTAAATTCAGTGGTGCAAAGAGTGAATCAATAGAAAAGCACCTACAACAGTTTAGAAATTTAATGGATGATTATGAAGTTGACCATGAAGACGTGATAATGAGACTATTTGTTCAGTCTCTAAATGAAGATGCAAGGGATTGTTTCTCTTATCTTCCGGCATGCTCTGTCAGATCTTGGTAAGAATTCCAATCAGCCTTCAATGAGTAGTTTGGTGAAAGAATATCTGAATATTCGGTTATCAATGATTTCATGTATATCCACATTGGAGAAGATGAATTGATCCTAGCCTTTAACCTCAGATTCAACAAGGCATTGAAAAAAATTCTAGAATATATGAGACCTAATGAGGCATTGTGTTTGGTGGTTTACCTTGGTGCATTTGATGAGGAGATGAGCTACTTACTAAGAGACAAGGAGCCTGCCACATTGCATCAGGCATATCAATTTGCAATGGACATTGAGAACAACTGGAGGTATGGAATACACAAGGGTTACTTCTCTGCAAATGTGTGCTACCCTAAGGCTCAAAATATTGATGAAAGGTGTGATTCAAATTTTGAAAATGAGTGTCAAAGCACTTATACCCCTATTGTCCCAGTTTGTGCTTCATTCCAAGGTGCTGATTATGTTTATCCTAGTGTGAGATTTGAGATAGCAAATGATACAGTGCACTTGAATGAAGTAAATATGTTTAATGTTGAGATTATACCCCATAGGCCTATAGAAAATGCATGTGAGCAGCCAAGAAGCATGTATGTTGAAAGCAATATCTTAAGTGAATTCCAGTCTGCTGTGCATAGTCATGCACCAAATTGTGAAGGGATATCTCCATCATGTGATGTGCAAGAATTGTGTGGCTTTGAGCATGGCTTTGACAATGTGAAAGATTTAGGTAATGATGACCCTACCAAGGAAGAACATGCCCAGAAGTGCCCAACCAATGAGGTTGATGGCAATGATAATTATTTTGATTTTTCAAATGACATAAATGGGACTGGATCTAAGAATTTTTCTCTCTCTGAAGATGATATCGCTGCCCACACTCTAACTGATTTATTTCTAGCCTCAGCTCATTTTAATGTGCATCATGATGATCATAATTTTGCTGCTCATGAAGATTTGAACAAAGTTGAGTTGGAAGAATGCACAAGATGTGAAAGTGATATTGATATGCTAGTCCTTAGCAAGTAGTGTTCATGCTTTGATGATTTAGTTGTGCACAGTTATGATCATATAGACTAGGATTAAATATCAGTTTCATCAGGAAGCATTAGAGAGCTAGAAAGTGATACAGATCATGCAGCTTCAGAGTGCATTGAAGTAGCCAAAATTTTGTATGTAGGGCAATCAGATGATGAAGTTGAAGTCTATGATCAGTTTATGGATCAAGTTTGTTCTTCTTATAATTCTAGATTTGGTAGTGCTAAAGAAGAGGCAGACTGTCATGAAGAAGAAGCATAGACCTTTACAATAAGAGTGAATCCCCTTTATGATGAGCCTTCAGATGCATTAAACATTGTAAGTCATGATCTTCATTGGTGCAAGATTAACCCTCTTTTTGAAAATGATGATGAGTATGAGGAGACAACTGTATTATTAGATGATCCAGGTGCTGTATCAGTTTGTGAGGAGGGGGCATATAATTCAGAATTAGAAAACTTCAGCGCTTGTGAAAATAATATTGATATGCATGTTATGGGTAGTATGTTCTGCATCACCTGGTTTAGATATGTGTAATGATGGGTGTGTGGATCAGAATTTAATATCACTATTAATAAGTGATATAAATGATATTGAAAGTCTCTTAGGAAAGGCTATTTTAGAATGTGTTGACATGGCAAAAATTTTAGGCCTATGTGAAATGCAATCGGATGATGGAATGAGCAATATGAATAATTGTGATTATTTTTCTAAGAATTGTTTATTTGGTTTGCCTCAGTGTTCCTATGATGATTGTACATTTTCTATGCAAATCTATGATGAAATCAGGCTTGATGATCCCATCCACTTGATAGATTTTAAGTATATTCAGTTTTCGGATCAGCTGGATGAATGCTTGGTAATGCATAATAGTCAGAGTGACAAAGGTTGCATTGACAGGGGCAAGCTTAGAAAAATAGTAAAACATGTAAATGACAAGGTTAGTTTGTGTGCAGATTATGTCAATGCTTTCATGTCGTGTTTGGTTCATTTGGATCAGAATCAAGCATTTGGCGGAAGGAGGTTGTGTTTTTCCATTTTTGGGGGCCCGAGAAAACCAAATAAAATTGGTGTGATTTTTAATGCAAAGTGGAGATTTGACTCTATAGCCCAATGGAGTAGGCACTTGGTCTACATCCCAGAGATCTGAATTCTTGCCATGCCTACAAGAGGCATGCGTCCCCGATCAAGAGTCACTGGTGGTCCCCCAAGGTTAAGGTTTTAAGTTAGGTCTACAAGCCTTTATTTTTATTCCCTTGAACCCTTAAAGCCCTAAGTCTTTAATCTTTCTATATGCCCCTCACTTTATCTTCTATTCCTCTGTTAACTGCTTATCATAGGTCCCTATTCACTCAAGTTATAACTTTAAGCCTTCTGAGTCATAGAGTGACTGGCCCCTTCTTCCTAATATTACCTCTCATGGTTAGTCGCATCATAAAAGTTTATATGCCTAAGTCTTAAAAGGGGGGCCTGAGGATGCCATGTGGCTACTTATCATGGCATCGTGATGCATCATCAGTGATGTCATTGTTCCTCTACATAGCCGTAATAAGATGCCAAGTGTCAAGATGTGATCTGTAGAAGGACAAAAAATCTGACAGTCGCGTGTTGTCACAGAGGAATCTTTTCAAAGGGAATATTCATCATACGGTTGCAACGAGGTGACACATGGTAAGTGGAAGGCATATGAAATAAGGACATGTGGAGGCTCCTGCTTGATTCCATAGAACCAGAAGGAAAATGGCTTGCTCTCTACCTCTCAGGCCCATAATTGTGACACGTGGCAGGGGATATGGGGGCACAGAGAAAATGAAGAAGGGATAGGTGGATGACTTAGCATAGTCATGTGGAACCTTAAGGTGGTGGACCATCTCCAGCTGCGATACTGTGAGATGGTGCCATGTGGCAAGAACCTCCGCATAGGGAAATCTGATAGGAGGGAACATTCCGTGCATGGGCGTGACGATGTGGCAACACATGGAAGTCTCTGCTCATTTTCGAGGAGCTAAGAAGGAAAATGGTCCATTTTCTACCGCCTAGCCCTAGAATTGTGCCATGTGTCTAGGTTAGATGAAAAGGAAGGAAAAGTTAGCAAGAGAGGACCATCGGTGTGGCCTAACTTCATTGGATGAGGACTTTTCAATGAGGATGATTAAGATTGTTAATGAACCGAAGCCATAGATTTCAGAAAGAGAGGGAAAGATCAAGGGCCTTGATTCAAAATTTTAAAAGGGGAGGATTTCCATGTGTCTGTGGCATGAACTAAGAGTGCAACTACATTTCAAGTGGAAGGAACTTCAGAATGAGCAAGCCAGTGCAATTTCTGCCCTCTATTAGCATTAAAAAACTAGTAGGTCAACCATAATGATAAGATTACAGATGTGACTCCATCCCCTTGGCCGACTAAAAAGGACATACGGTGAGTGAAGGGACATGTATGGGTAAAAGGATTAACAAGTCAACTACAACCTTTCAGTATTAAAGAGGAAAATCTTCAAGCAGTTGCATGCCTCCCAGCTTCAACCACTACTTCCCCCTTCTTCTCTCAAGTGCATTCAATGTTCTCAATGCCTTTTTGGCAGTTCTTTGTATCCTGTGAAAATTTGAAATGCCATGTAATCAATGTTGAGGGTACACATTCCTGTTATATAAAGGAACTATGTTGCTCATTTCTAGGTTGTTGAAGACTTGGCAAATTTTGGAGAAGTAATGAAATAGACTTCAGCTAGGTTGTTCTGTCTCTTTGTTGTGAGCTTATGAGCTGTATGTTGAATATTTTATGCATAAAACTTATCAGTTTCATGTTGATTTAGATGATTAATGCTTCATTGCATGTATTCTGTTATTTGTCTCCAAATTATATGTGTTCTTCTGAATCTAAATAGCTAAGGGTTGTTTAATATTCTAGGACATGGGTTTGCTATGTTGAATGATTGGTCTTTTACTTCTATTCAAAGAGTAGATTAAATATTTAGGGTCAAGTGTTGGGAAGAATATGTTGTAGTGAGGATATCTATAAGTAGAGATAACTGAATATTCAGTCCTAGGTAGCATTTGTAAGGCAGGTGTTGACTAAAACCCCTTGAAACCTAATTAATGATTCAAGTTTATGCAAATCACTCACATATATGTATCTATTTGACTCCATGCCTTCAGATAGGCACTAGTCCATTCTTGTGTTGAGATTATGATCTAAAACCCCTGTCTTGCATCCAAAACACAAAACTAAATCAGAATATTATTCACAAACATGTAGGATTTAGAATTAGTTGTAGAACCCACAAATCCTCTGATTCACAATTGAGCATAAGGCCCAAAGCTAGCCCCTTTACACTTATTTTATAGTTTTGGTCTGCACAAGAGAGGATTTATCTGCTTTGTACCAGCATCCCAATAAGTTCATAGATATATTTCATGGATGTTGAGTAGGGAATACCCCCTAGGTTTTGCAGAGCCTAAAGAAGGAGAGGAGATATTTATAGAGTCTATCTCCTATACTATTGGCACCTCACCTGAGATTCATGCTGATGAGTGATGGCTACCTTGTAGGGACAATTGGGAAACATCCAGTTTGGGAAAAACCCAACACCTATTGCACACCAAACTAGGGACCACATGCATATTTTTATTAATACCAAATAGTGTGACATAATGTTTTGGGGATTCTTCAAAACATTCCAAAATGATATGCAAATGAGGGATAGGATACCACAGAAAATTTTGGAGAAATATAAGAATGATATCACATTTATGGTGGATAAGGACAACTCCTACATGGAGGCAGTTGAACCAAGAACTATATGAATAACTACATTGTCATATGAGGTCTTCGAACCTAACTAGACTGGGTATGCTGAAATCCTACTCAGCAAACCTAGGGATCCCTCTGTGGAGAGGTTTGGTACTTATGATGAGATAACCAACAAGAGAAACAAAAAGGAGGTAGAAGAAAAGGTGGAGAAGATGAAAACAAAATTGGAAAAGATGTTTGTTAATCCTGAGGGTCCATTGGAAGAAACACAAACTACTTCTACCACACTTACTCCTAGAAGAACAAGTAGGTCTGCATCTGCTACTACCACTTCTCCTAAAGCTTCTAGAACAACTCAAACATCTCCTAGCAATAGAAGAACTGCTACTAAAGCACTAGTGCAAACCAAGACTAGAGAGAAGAAGAAACCAAGGCCTAAGAAATGGGCAAAGAAGGGAAAGGTTAATTTGGTGAATGTAGAGGATGATGAAGAGGATGAAGAAGAAGAAAAGGAAGCCTTTGTACTAAATAAAAGAACTAGACAAGGAGAAGAGGAAGAAACATCCAAAGGAAAAGGTAAAGAAAAGACAGAAAACAAAGAAGGCTCCTGTGAAAGTAGCAAAGCATCAACCTCTATAGCTTGAGGCTGTCATTAATGCAATTACATAGTATGGGGCACTAAAAGGAGTTGCAAACCTTTATGATGAGATGTTGCCTACTGACAAAGCTACCATTGAAAAGGCCATAGTTATGTTTATGATGGGCTTCAACGTGCCTTTAAATGAAATCATTGATCACCTTCCAATAAATCTTACAGAGACACTCAGCAATAAGCGGAATGAAGTTGTTGTGGAAGAAGCTAAAATGAGGAAACAAGTACCAAAGAAAGTCATCTCTTCCATCTCTCATGAAGAAAGGGTTAAGTTAACCCAAAGACAAGAACAAGAATTCAAAACTATGTTAGAGCTAAGATTAGCTACAAGCATTCATCTACGGGAGAGTTATGAAAAAAGCCAAGAGAATATTGATGCAAAATATTGGAGAAATACATTGAATAACCCATGAAAAATACATGCAAAGGAGTGAGTATTTATAGGAAAGATGAGTGGGGTGAGGTGTCAATCTAGAATCTTCCAAAATAGGAAGGTGGATTAACTTTCCATATGGAGAATTGACAACTCACACACATACACCCACTTACATAAATGTAGCCTATTAAATAGTTCACAATTATTTACTACCTAAGCAAGCTTAAATTAAAATAAAGGAAAATAAATTCCTAGACTAACACCCCCCCTTAAGCACAACTTAGGGAGATGTAAAGATGGGTCCTGACAAATAAAGCCATGGTAATGATTATTTTTGCTGCAAAGAATTATTGGAAGCATTCGAAGAAGCAACCCTGAATTATTGGAAGCTCATGAAGAGCTCATGCTGAAGCATCATTGAACTCTGATGAAGCAATAGAGGATAAAAGATGACCTGCTACATAGAATCACTGGAAGCCAACGATGATGCAACACTGAACTCTGATGTAGCAACAGGTGATAGAAGGATTAAAAATGATCTACTTCACATGACTATTGAAGAAGAACTGTGTTGTACGGGAAAACCCCACTGAAGATCAGGATCAAAGAGGTTGGTAACATAAGGTACCAATGATCTCAAAAATACTAAAAAAACTATGAAGGTTGCCTCCAGGGTGAAACCAAGGAAGCATAAGCACAAGTACAAATAGTTTGATATCCTCATTATGCTACAGAAAGTGCAAGAGAGACCAAAAATAGATTGTTGTTGATAAATCAAGCCTATCAAAGAAAATAGAACATTTCCAGGAGGCATCATGTCTAGGATATCCAACATAAGCCATAAAATTGACAATCTGATTAAAAGATACCTAGTGTTGAATCTGAAAAAAGTACATAGGTGGCTATGTAGAGCTCTTTGATACCTTTCCAACGCCTTTTCATTTTCAAAAAATAGAGATTTTGGGTGCAAGAATGGAGATCGGAAGACAAAAAAGATGCCTTGACTTCAAACAGCAAAAATAGGTGTCAAACAAAAAAATGGGAAAAAAATAGCATTACTAGATAGTGCTCAAAACCAACTTTCCAATGCATTTTTATTTGCTAATTTTTGAGTTTGTATGCTCAAGTTATGGCCTCTGGAAGAAAACTGCCTGTTCAGGCCTACACATGAGTGTGACATGGAAATCAAGGGAGATTTAGATATTGATGCGGTACAGAAATCGAGGCAGATGGAAATCAAGTGGCATGAAAATGAGGTAGATTAAAAAAATGGCACACAAATCGAGGCAACTTGAAAATCAAAATAAGCTCAAAAAAATTGGGCACAAAAATTGAGGCACTTGTATAGAAAACCTGGCACAGAAATCAAGGTGACTGTATAGAAAATCTGGCATAGAAATCGAGGCAACTATACGGATTTTTCCTGTACAAAAAAAACAGAACCCCAAAAAATGCCCAAAACTTTTTTTTAAGCAAAATATAGAGTGCCTTATATGAAATAGGGTTTTTGATACCGTCTGAGCACAATGGTAGGGTTAGTTTTTCTCAAGGATACACCTTTTAGACTCTCAAGGCTAAAACCTTCACAGATTCGAGAAGAAACTTGCAAGTCTAGAGCTTTGATACCATGTTAGAGTTGATTGATGTGCTCTGATACCATGTTAAAACCAGGATCAGCTGCAAGCATTCATCTATGGGAGAGTTATGAAAATTGCAAAGAGAATATTGATGTAAAATATTGGAGAAATGTATTGAATAACCCATGAAAAATACATGCAAAGGAGTGAGTATTTATAGGCAAGATGAGTGGGGTGAGGTGTCAATCTAGAATCTTCCAAAATAGAAAGGTGGATTAACTTTCCATATGGAGAATTGACAACTCACAAACATACACCCACTTACATAAATGTAGCCTATTAAATAGCTCACAATTATTTACTACCTAAGCAAGCTTAAAATAAAATAAAGGAAAATAAATTCCTACACTAACAAACTAAACATAGAGTAAATACTCTAATGGATAAGGACAAAGAAGAGATAGAAAGAATGGAAAGAGAGATATAAGAAAACACAGCCAAAATCCTTGAAGAAATGAAGAGGCCTGAGATAATTGCTAAGGAACAAGTTCCTCTAGATACACCTTATGTATCTACCCAAGACACAAGATTTTCAGCCTTTGAGGACAAGGTGACAGGTGGCGATGAAACACATAAAAATGATAAGCAGAATAAGGAGACTGCTCCTCCAAAAAATACGAATGCACAAAATATAGGAGATCAAAGTGAAGTGAATGTCCCCCCTATAGAGAACCTAGGAAATGATGAATAAAGGAAAGAAGATAATCCTGATGCAATAGAGAAGAAGCAAGATGCTTCTATATAGGTAGGTCAATATTCTTCATCATCAGATTCTTTCAAGAACCTATTAGAGCTGAAGATGCAATTTCAACCTATCGTGATACCCCAACTCTTACAAATTCCTACTCATGAGGAACAAGTTAACTTGTCTAATATCTCTCCTCTTCATAAATTACATCTTGGTGGCATTCTGTACGCTTCTACAAGGAAGGAGTTTCTGCAGGATCATTTGAAGAAGAATGAACTTGTTGATGAGGTTGTAAAGATTATCCAGGAGAGTTTACTTGAGGTAAATGTTGATTCATCTTTGCCTCCAGAATAAAAATTTAAAATCTTGATGGATTCCTTCAAAGATCATTCATCTTACATTGACCAAAAGGCAAAACAAGAGGCCTTAAGGAAGATGAATGCCAAAAGAATGACTGATGCATCCAACTAGTGTACCAATGCACACAACAAGATGCAAGAAAATTTGAAGACATTTAAGGAATGTATTGATGAAGTCACTGCATTATACCTATTCTTCTTGAAATGGCCAAATTCCACCAAGAACATCAAAACTCATATTAACTCCATTGCATCATAGACCACTAAATTGGCCAAAATATATGACTTGTCAAAGGACAAGGATGGATCAACTAGGGCATAGATTGAAAATCTTCATTCCCAGATGTCATTGCTTCAGGACCAAAAAGAATAAATAAAAAACAATTTGGTCAACTGAGGGAAACAGTCAAGTAGTATAGATGAGGTAGAGGATTTATGATTGCAATTTGAATATCAAAATCACAATCTTTCCTTGGTAAAAGCAAATTGGGTATCTACTCTTGCTCAACTCATGGTAATCTACAAAATCATTCTACCTTCTAAGTGAGTTGTAAGAGTATTGTAGATAAGAAAAATTTAACTTTGTATAGACTTGCGGAGACTTGTAGTTTCATTCTTGATAAAAATACTATATACATAGCATTAGTTTTTTGTGCATCTCCATCTCAGGGGGAGTATTATTTGTAAACATCATACAGTAAGGGGGAGAACATACATTTTTTTTGGGTTTTCATATGTAGAAGATATTATACCTTTTTTCCTTGATGTTAAAGGGGGAGAATGTGCTGATCAGTTGGGAGAGAAAACATATAGATAAATGTATGTTGCCATTGTTATGTTGTAAAATGTCCCCCTAGGACTTTTACCTCCTAAGTTTAGCTCTCAAGTTCCTTAAATTTAATCATGCATCTTAGAAAAGAATCCCAGAGAAAAATCTCCAGAAACCCATGACAAATAGGACTTAGGGGACATCTTTGAGCTTAATCCAGCCCTAAAATAGGTCCTTGGAAAAGGGCGCCCACACCCTTGTCCCGTCTTATTTTGTCGGAGTCCAAATTTAAAATGTCCATAATGTGACCATTAAAAGGTTTCCCTTTGTTGGCAGATTCCATTTGAATTACGAATGTTTAGAGGGAATGCATATATAAATATGTTTAGGACTTCATTTTACAACTAGATGGATATTGCAAACATGTGATCTTGTGCTAAGGATACTCAAGGCTTTCATTGTGTTGCAGAGTAGTATTGTGTTATGTTTGTTCATGTTTGTTGCATATTTGTCTTCATCAATCCATCTCCTCATGGCGTGAAAGATCTTCATCTCCCCGTGAGAGCTTCACCTCTGAGGTGACATTTACTTTGTGTTTCAATCATTTATCATATCACTACTTTTGCCTCTATCCTATAAGGACATGCACTCTCTATCTAACAATGGTGTTGGAAGGCTTGAATGCCATTCTGGGGCTTGACTGAGGCAAGCTCCTAAACACCACAATCCTGAACCCCTCTCTTGTGATTGCAGGTTATAGGCATCAGATTCTGCGAAGAGGAGTTGCAGGAGGTCAAAGAAGAGTAGGAAGAATCTAGATCTAAAGAAGTGATAGAAAAGAACCCTAAAAGGACAAGGGTTCCCACTTTTTTGTCCCTCATTTCTATACTATCAGGAATCTCTGAAGTGGATGTAGTCTGTAGTAGAAAATATCAAAAAGCCCTCAGAAAAAGCACTACTTTGGACAAGGGCGCTCATTCTTTTGTCCCCAACTTTTCCTTCTTCCAAAACCTAAAATATGGTATGTCTCTAATATTCATTTAGTGTCTTCCTATGTGAGCATTTATCAAGTTTCATCCATTTGTTTACAATTTTGCATAATCAAGGTTTTAAGGTTAACCAGACTAAAGTTAACACATTAATAAATAAATTCCAAATTTCCTTATTATTCCAAGTGACACCAAACTTGTAACTGAGTCGTCTTGCAAAAGTTGTGATTCAACTCAGTTTAATGTCCTTGAATGTATGTAGTGAAAGGAGGATCTAACTAAACTATCAGTCAAATAAAAAAACCCACTTTTTCTAAATAACAGTTATCAATGACAAAGGGGGAGATTGTTGGCAATATGTGTTGTCATTGATGTCAAATTAATATGTGTCAACTTGAGGTCAAGTTTGTATAGAGTTTTTGTATAGAAGTTGAAGAGGTTGAAAAATGGTTAGAGATAGGTTAATATAGCTGATGAATAGTGGAAGATTTGAGAGAGATGGTTTTACACAGTTGGAGACATGGTGTCAACATGTTTAGGGAAAGTCAATCTAGAAGACCTAGTATATAGAGAGAAGTTATCTTAGTATGAGGAAGAATGGTGATCAATATGATGTCTAAGTGTGATGAAGAGGTGGGTGCACTTGTTTCAATATGTTTCTAGTATCCCTACATTAATATATTACCAGTGTTGTGTACCACACTTAGAGATAGGTTGCTGAGGTTTTGCTAAGGCATATGTATACTCTAAGATAGAGCCATGGTGTTTTTGTCTACTTCCTTCCACAAAGAAATATTTAGTCTTGTATTTTAGAAGATATGTTGGTCGATATGTGAAGGTGTTATATCTAAGATTTCAAGTCATTAAACCTTTTGCAATAAAAGTTATAAGTGACAGAGTTCTAACTTGCACTCCGGTAGAATAAAGTAATGATGAAGGCTTGTTGGAATGCTCTGCATTACTCCTGAATGATAGATATGGCTGTATAGATTTGGAGATATGTTTTGAGTGGTGTATGAGTGCATCCATATGTGTTTCATATGTTTTGGTAAACTGCAACGCAATATCCTAAGTGTTGATGAGTCACAATCAGTTCGGGATGCTCTATTTTTAGTAGTTCAATATATTTCTCTTCCTGCAACATCATACAATGATCAGATACTTCAAGAGAATGTTTTAAGAGTACTGTTGATAAAGTATATTTCTTAGTGGTGCAAAGATGAACAATTGACAGTATTGATGTTGTTTGGGCTGACAATCTAGTTTCCTTCATTTGTGGTTGATCCTGATTAATTAATTTTTCTTTGGAGGATGTGTTGTGATGTATTTGACCCTGCTATACCATGTTTAGTGATCCACAACTGATTTTCTCTTCATAGTGTATTTTTTCTGAGCCAACCTATACAGTATCACACATTTCTTCTAAAGGTCATCTTAGTGCTAACCTAATTAAAGTTTTGATTTGTTGCAGAGGGTATTTATAGAAGAACAAAATAATTTTTGAATGTGCAGAGGATAGATTAAGAAGTATGTTAAGCATGAAGTGTGTGAAGTCAATATGATGGAGTAATTATGTGAAAAAGGGACTGCAACATCAGCATATGTCAGATGCCTTCTTCACAACAATTCATGTTCTTGTTTCCATTGTAATTTTCATGTATCCTGCTATCAGATAGTGAGTCTCTTTAGCAGGTCCTTATATCTTTCCCTAAGATTGTAGCCTCAGTCTGCAAGTCCATCAGGGAGCAGTGAGCTTCCTTAGGCATTATGCCTTAAAATAAAATTGTAATCTTTATAAGCAGTGAGCTTCAAATATTGTGAGATAATCCTCACCATATTTTTTCTTTCATTGGGTTTTCCATGGTAAGAAATCTTTTTGTCCTTGTGTGGTGCATGTTTTTATTTTTGTTCTTCTTCTCTTGGTTAATGTGATTTGATGTTTAAGTTGTAAATGGAATTGATTTAAAATTTTAAGAATAGACTGATTCACCCCCCCTCTTAGTCTCTGGGTGTGTTCAACACTAGTAACCTTTTGTAACATGACCTCCATGTTTGGCAAAGGGTAATTATCTTTTAATGATGATATGTTTAAATTTTGGAAGTCAACACAAAGCCTAATGTCACCATTATTTTTCCTGATAGGTAGCAAATTTGACACCCAGGTTGAATGCCTAATTGGTTTGATAATACCCCATTCACTGAGTTTAGCTAATTCTTGTTCCATCTTGGGTGCTAGGGTGGGATTTATAGGCCTATGTTTCTATCTAAAAGGTTTTACATATAGTTTTAATGTAATTTCATGCTGAAAAAGATCCTCCCTATATGCTTTGAGGTCATCATAAGACCATGCAAAAACCCTATTATGCTTAAGCAAAGAAATAAGCATTGATCTACTCCCAAGATTCAATTTCTTACCTATGTAGACATTCCTTGGTTGGGCTTTAGTCCCCAAGTTTATTTCCTCTAGATCATCTTGGTGCACAGGTGTAGGCTTAGTGGTTTGACTGTCAGCTCCATCAAATACTTTCTCTAAAGATATCAATCCTCTTGGGATTTTGTTTGTCCTTAGATAGATGACCTCATTTCCAAAGATGGTATCCTTTCCATCAATCTTTTCACCAAATTTCTCAAAGTCAATTTCCTATCCTTGGTATTCATCCATAGATTTCATGAATTTATATAAATCCTGATCATCATTTAAGAATTGCAACTGATAGATGTTATTAGGGATAAAAGGTCTAGTCAATACCTCCACCTTTGAGATTCATGCTAATGTTAAGTCCTCTGACTTGATAGCTATACTGGCCCAGAATTTAGCCATTACATTCCTAGTTATTTCTACCCAATCAATTGAAAAGGCATCAAAGGCCTCAATTATGTCCCAAACAACATTTATATATTATTTGAGCCTTAAGTTTTTAGAGGCATACTTGGATCTACTTTGAGAGACCACAAGTTTAGAATCTCCCAAGACCTTCAACTTTTTGATCCCATACTTGATGGCTAGTTTCAACCCTAAGATAAGTGCCTCATATTCAAGAACATTATTAGTGCATTCAAAACCACGTTTGAATGATGATTTGTATGTCTTCTTAGAAGGAGACACAAGTACAATTCTAGCCCCAAAGCCTTCTTTAGAACAGGCCCCATCAAACTGCATTGTCCATAATTCATCTCTCAAGAGTAGTCTTGACCTCTTCAATTATAGTCAGCATTATTTGTCTCTACTTTGAAATTGCCCATATCAATATCTAGAAAATAAACTTGATCACTTTGATCTCCAAAACTATCTAAAATTGAGGAGACCCTCTTCTCCCTATCAAGTTTGACCTCCTTTCCATCCATAGGGATCATGGCATAGGATGAATCCATTTGAATACTTCCCCCAATAGTAGAAGCCCATTTTATGGACAACAACATTCCATATCTAGGAGGGATGTCCACAACAATAATGTGCATCTTGTAATCCCTTTGAGGGTAAGCTACCAACTTGAAACCAATATTTTCAATCACCCCAATGATAGGGACTTCCCTTGAATCCATGGTGAAGCATTTCCCATATGCCTTTGTAATTGTTAAACCTAACTCTTTCATAATCTCTAGAGGCATAATGTTAGTTGAAGCCCTAGAGTCAATCATACATTTCTTCAAGAGTTTGTCCTTTATAAGAAGATTGACATAAAACAAATCAAATTGAGAAGGACATTTCTACATAGTAGTTCCTAAATATACTTTTGGTGTTTTGGGACTCCCCTTTTTATCCTTCTCAACTACAACACCTTATTTTCCTAATCCTACATTACTTTTAGTCTGACCTTCTAAATGGCTTGGTATTGTATCAACAATGGTGGCTAATGCCATGTCCTTGTGTTCTGGTATTCTCATCATTTCTAATAAGGGAATAGTCACCTTGATTTGATGAAGGATATAGGCTATATCTAGGTGAATATGCTTTGGTAGAGGGTTATTATGGACAATGTCATCGAGTGTGGCAGGGATTTGAGGAATACTTTTCTTTTCCATCCTTTGGTGGACCTCTTCATTTCTTTTTTTATCAGTATTATTTCCTTGGTTTCTTTTGTCTTCTGGTGTGGATTATTTTTCACTAATACTTCTTCAAAAATATTCACACCCTTTTGGAGATTAGGTACACTTTGATCTTCTTTAATAAAGTTACTACCTGTAGTACCTACAATACTACTTTCTCCCTGAATCCTTTTACTTCTTAGTTTATAATCACTCTTAAACTAAGCAACATTGGCAGTGGTCAAGGATTTAATCTTTTCATCAGGAGGCTTTCTCAGTTGAACCTTAAGATTTCTAGAATCTAGTTGAAAAACATGGTGATCATCCTTATCATCATTAGTGAAAAGTTGATGCTCGAGACACTTTTCAAGTTGCCTCTTCTTCTCAAAATCATCCCCCAGTACATCCTCTTCATCAAATGTATCATCATCTTCACATATGAAATTATGGGCCAAAACCACATTTATACTCTAGTCCTCTTGGTCATCTACATCACCGCATTCATCACAGGGACCTTCTAAGTCCGCAATAAACCTAGCAATAGGACATAATAAAGTAGAATGGGGGGCTTGAGAGATTAGGCACCATAGGTTGTCCTCAATAGCACCCACCCCTTTTCTTAGAGGATCAAGGGTGTCTCTACTAGGATTTCCTCTATTATTTGGAGGGATTGGCCTCCTATTTTTCCAATTTGTGTTATAAGGTTGATCTGTGAGTCTTGGTATTCTTTCCTATCTTGCAAAGGGAGGAATATCATTAGAGGACCCCTTATCATTTCTTGCCATGGAAATTTCTAATTTTTGTGATAACCTTCCATAGTTTCTCACACTCAGTAATAGGAGCCCTATTACCTTGTCCTCTGTCTTGAGGTATAATTTTTTGATCACTCCTTTTATGAAACTTCCCTGGATATTTTCTGTTGCTTTCAATATTTGAGGCAACCTTGTATGTATCTCTAAGTGTCTGAGAATTCTTATCCCTTAACAAAAATCTCATATTGTTGTCATAAGTTTTGTTGTATAAAACTAGACACATAGACTCACTTGGTCTTAGATGAGGAGGTATCTTTGCCAAAACTTAAACAAATCTAGTATTAAACTTTGATACTAATTCATTTACTCCTTTACTGATACTTGTGAACTCATTTATTGTAAACCTCGCATCAAAGTTATCCCCATAATGCTCTCTAAACATGTTTTTGAATTCCCTCCATGAATTAATGATTATTTCTGGAAAACTCTTGTACCATTCGCTAGCAATTTCATCTAGGGATTGTATAAATAGCTTCATTAGTACATCCTCATCTTCCACCTCAAATTCATACATCAAATTATCAAAATATCTTAAATGTTCTCCTGAAACAACATTATTTCCTAGGAACTTCACTAGTCTAGTTCTAATTTTATTCAAAACGGGGTTTGGAAAACTAGGGATCCCAACAAAATTTAGTTGTCTATATTTGACTAGGTTAAGAGGTGGTCTGACAAAGTTTGGTTGGTTATTACATGGATTATTTTGATACCTTTGATCTAATCCCTGATTTGCTCTATGATTATTTCGAAATCTAGCATTTATGTTTTCATTTCCCATAGGTATATTTTTATGTCCTATGTTATTAGCCGTATCAATCCTTCTCCTTAGCTCACTAACTTCCTTTTCTACTTCTAATCTGGGCACTTCCGCCCTAAGGAAATAAATTTCTCTAATAATACCTTGTTGTGCGCAGAGATTTCCATGCACAACACTATCTAATCTATCACCTCATAATAAAAGTTTTGTATGGAGAATTTTATTCACACAACACCTTTAGTCTTTGGTGTTGTGCAGAGAAAATTCCCTACACAACATTTAAGTTCTAAACACTAATATTTGCTAAGTTTGAAACTTATACATGTGGTACGGTGCACTCCGAAGAAAATTCTTCGAAGTGTACCAAAGAGTTTTACCCCTCGGTGCACTTTGGAGAATTTTCTCCGGAGTGCACCTCCCTTTATTTGCACTAAGGCATGCAAGTCAGAGAATTTTCTATGACTTGCATGAGATTGATTTATCTTGTCAACCTATCCCAAGTGTAGTACAGAGAATTTTCTTTGAACTACACCTAAAAGCATACTTATGTAAAAGTGGAGAATTTTTCCAACTTTACACCAAACATGGATATTCCCATGTAGTTTAGATAATTTTCTCTGAACTACACCGAGCATTGTCTTGAAGTGTAAAAGTATAGATTTTCTCCACAACTGCACAAATCTAGATATTTGTAATTTTTCTAACCCTGGAAGGTCATGAAATTCATTTTTTGTAGTCTCTTGCCAAATGACTGATCCTTCTTTGAAGAAGAAAAATATGAAGTACAAGTATCAATGCATGATCTCGATGACCTTCATGGAGTCCAATTTGGAAGATATCAGAGAAATATAGATATAATTGGGCATGTTTATATGTCAGAATTTATGGAGAGAGTGACTAGACAAACTGTCGCTGCACATATGCAAACTATCCTCGATAGTAGCATTCATTTGGTTTCCACCTTCCCAGTGTCGACTCAAAATCCAAAGTTCATGATGTCAATGGTAGCTAATTTTGATAAGGAAAGAAAAAGCATATTAGATGTAGAGGGTAAAGTAGTGGTAAAGTTGGATGCAGAATTCTTTGATAAAGTTTTCATGTGCCTTGATATTGATGATTATGCTAACCTCATTTTAGAAGAAGCACAAGATCACTATGACAAACATGTAGAGAAATGAAAGAAAATCATTAACACCCAGTGGCTCAAAACTTCTAGGCCCACAATTGCAAGATGGTTGAAGAACATTTTCCAGATTGAGTTCATTGAGGAGGTAGACCTGATCTTATTACCCTCTTAAGTAGAGTCAAAGGGCTTCCTACATCCAATACTTTTTAAGAATGGATGTATCAATAAATATATGTCATAAAGAAGAGTAACCAAAAGATATTTTGGGGGAAGCAAATAAGTGATTCAATTTGTGAACAACTCTCAAGAGTGTCAATATCTCTAAAGTTTTATATGACTTCATACTTAGTGTATGATGTTGCTTCTATGAGGCACTTTCTTGGTCTGACTTTAGAAGGTGATAGAAGAAATATTCCAATGTATGAATAGTACCTACAATTGACACTGAAAGAGAGCATCAAGCACTTCAAAAGGGTAAATGATGCCTTCTTCTATAGTTATATTTACATGTTTGAGAAGGAACTTGAGAAGAAAAGAGTCTCTAATGAAGCTTGGGAGTATGTAAAAAGGTTTAGATGTATATTTCTACAATTCCCTACTTTTACCTATATCAGAGTTGGTTGTTTCAATGGCCAACCATACATGTTACCAAGGTATCTAGGTGACAAACTGATATTGATGGAGTTATGTAAGCAAATAATGACTGTACATAACAAACAAGAAGAATCTCATAGAGTTGGTTTCAAGTTTGCAGTCACCATTGGCAGGTATTTAATTTCTACAACTCCAAGAACCAAAGCAATGGAGACTAAAATGCAATGGGTGACAATGAAAAGGTATAAGAAAAGAAATAAATTTGATTACCAAGATATGAAAGATAAATTGAAAGGTAATTATACTCATATTCACAAGATTAGGGACATATGGGTTGAGCGCACAAATGATGAAGAGGTAAGGAAGCTAGACTTCAGTCAGCTTACGTTGGAATAGATTAGGAACTTTGAGCTGGTTGATATCCTTGAGGATAGGCAGGAAGTGTTGAACACCCAAAATACTGAGAGGGGGGTGAATTAGTATTCTTTTAAACCATTCAAACATTGAACATCCAATCCATTTAGCATAATTACTTATAGTAAATGAAATGAAATATCAAACATGTAACAACCACACATAACACAGGAACACCAAGATTTTTACATGGAAAAACCAAAATGGGAAAAACTATGGTGAGGATTAGCTCACAATAACAAGGCGATCAGTTAAGGTTGATAAAATTGGTGGACTCACTATCCAAGAATGCTCACTACATGTGGCTCACTACCAAAGGACTCGTTGTGCTGAAAGAGAGAGATAGAAGAAATAGTTGTGGCTCACTGCCAGAATTGAACTATTACAATTGCATCTAACTTATGCATGAAATATAGTTCCAATGAATCTCAAATTACATAATCAAAACTCTTCATACTGATATGAAATATCACACTACTCTACCCTGCATTTGCTCAATTCACATTCACAAGCACTTGTCACATCACACAGATCACACATATCTTATTCTTCATCTTTAAACACAAAAAACAATCTTCTTTAAATATATGCTTCACCCATAACATCAATTAGGTCAGCCTAATTGGATGTAACATGTAAAATATGCAATATAGGACTTGTCAGCCCCAAACCTTGACACACACACTCTTCGGGCCAAGATTCAAACTTTGAAACAAATTGAAATAGGTTGGCATGGACCTAAAATAGCTCCCACACAATGGATCAAAACATATTCATCTTCCACAAATCACTCAACTGATTAGGTTAGCACCGATGAAGACCTAATTCAAAAATTTTCCAATTGTACATTCACATCCTGACATGTGGACCTCCACAAATCATGAAAATTGGCATATGCCATCTATTGACACCTATGAACATCTCTTTTGAACTGTAAAGAAAGAAAATTATCCACAGAGGAATGCAAACTCATTTTCTCACATGCTCTGTACCAAAAACAACTGTAAACTATCACACCAAACTTATGTCATTCACAACTTTCACACCAGAGACCACAAATAGATTAAATTTTGGAATTAGATACTCCTAACAACCAAAAAACACACATTAGAACTATAGAGCTAGATCTTCAACAGTGGATCAATGTGGACCAAATTATCAGAGCTTTGTAACTCAAAAATGCCAGAACTGACACTTAGCCAAATTTCATCATAGGGTTCTTTACCAGATCAAACCTTCTTGCAAATTAGTCTTCTACAAAGGATCAAACCCTCTTGCAAAATTATCAATTATCTAAAATGATCTACACATTACGAAAATGTAATGTTGAACAATGTTGACATCAATGACAACACTACAATGTATGACTATATGCTCATGTTACCAACAACAACATCAATGACATCTCATTCTTCCAACAATCTCCCCCTTTGTCATTGATGGAAACATCCCAAAACATTACTCCAAAATACTCTCCCCCTTTGAAATCAATGGCAAAGAGTATATATACCAGAGTTTATTTACTGTATCTCCTTCTATTAGATATATCCAGGTATATACAAGCTGAAAGATTGAACTAACTCCCCCTGAGAAGCATATGCACAAACTGAAATGACTCCCCCTTAGATTAGAGCAAACCAAAAAAATTTTACTAGAAAACTCTTATATACTCCACATATTTACAAGGAATCTAAAACAAAAAAATAGAAAATGCATAAAGAGTGAAAACTATTTTCAACCGGATGAGATTTATGCTTGTATCTTTTGCACTTAAGTCTGCACTTCCTATTTACCTCCATCCCAAGCCTTCTTGGCTTCCTCAAGAAGTTTGCACTGGGTTACAAACTCTAATAGAAGCTCTTCTCCTTCTTCCAGAGTACTGGGTACCGGATTCACCTGTGATGCTTTAGTGGAACTCAATAGAGCTCTGGAAATAATCAAAAGTTTTGGATTAAGTCCCTTATTTCACTAAATTGTAAAATAATATGTTCTCTCTGAGATTTTAATTGAAAGAATTTATTGTACAAGTCTTCTATGGTTTCCCTTGTGGTGCCATCAAGATCAAGTACTGGATCATAGGCACTGGAGGCATTATTGATTTGGGACTCAACAAAGTCCATCTCTTTAGGAATGCTCTGTTTAGATCAACGCCACTTCAATCCAAATTGATAGAGAGCCTTTGCCTCTCCTAGACAGTCTTGTACATCTTTCAATACTTCTTGAAACTTCTTATGCACAAGAGCACATTTCTTAGATATCTCTAACATCCTCTTATCATTCATTTTCTACTATGTGTCATCTTCAATCTATTCTTTAAGACCAGAGGCATAATCTTTAAAAGAATCAATTAATGATTTCAAAATTTCCATACCAGAGAGTGATATGTCAATGTTTGTACCAGGTATGGCTTCTTTCAATGCTTTCACTGCTTCATCAATCAGATCTCTGCTCTTTTGATGGGTCTCTATGACCTCTTTTTTAGTGGATGCAAGGAATAGATCTCCCAGTTGTAGCTTATGAAGGGGAGAAATCTTTCCCAGGTCTAAACTACCCTGTTACATTGGCAGCTGAAGTGGTTGTGAGGATACAACAGGTTGAAGGTTTAACTACATATTTAGTAGATTCTTTAGGGAGCCTCCAGAGGAACCTAAAGATTCCCTAGAAGTCCTTGTAGTCTCCTCAACTTGTTCCTTCAAATTTTTATCTTCATCTTTACCAAATTGTTCAAGATTTGCTTCCTTAGACTCTACATCTCTAGAAACTTCTTTGTTCTTATCCTCATCTTCTTTAACATTTTATTGTTCCTCTTTATCCTCTTCCTTATCCTTTACTTCTTCATCTTACTTTACATATTCTTCTTTCTCCTTTATTTCCTCATCTTTCTTTGCATCTTCTCCCTTAGAGGCTTTCTCAGTGTTGTCCAGAGGAGAGGTGGATGTGTCTTCTTTTGTTCTTTGCTCACCGATGACCTTATCAATATTATTTGGAGGAGTAGGTGTCCCAATTACTAGAGGAGGAGTAGGGGAGCTCTCCTTAGCAAGATCTTCTCTGGTGGCTTCAACATTCTCCACCTTATTCTCATCCTCTACAGTCACCTCAGATATTCCTTTTGATTCTAGAGATTTATTTTCATCTGATATATGCTCATGTTGAGCATCAACCTTCTATGCATTTGCTTCAAGATTAACTACCTCCTCTTTCTTATTCTCAGGAGCCATTCCTAGCCTATGTGCCAAGTCTACAACTTTATCTATTGCCTCCTTCTGTAGTTTATCAAATTCACTTTTATCTTTTCCCATAAGGGTATTTACCCTTTGCTTTGTTCTCAATTCCTTTAAATACAACTTGGTCAATGTGGCCTTATTCTCCTTAGGTAGTGAAATGCCAATATTCTTCAATGCATATTCTTTTATTTTTCTTTCTTCCTCAAAAGCTTCTTTTCTTCTATCCATCAAAATTTCCTAGAGCTCCACAAGGATTTGACTTGCAATATTTTTCATGTCAACTTCATATACTATGATATATTTTATTATGGCCCTAATTATAGTGGCCTTATCTATCTCATTTACATCACTATACAAAATTGTAGTATCTCCTAATGCATCATGCTGAGAGATGTTAGCAAATAGAGATTCTAACCTCATGGCAAAGTGTGAGCTTATCGGATCTAAACATTCTTGCATTTGACTTTCAACTGGAATTCCTTCTTTGCTTGTTTCACCTTTCTTCTTTCTCATATGTATAGTGAATTTCTCCTTTTCTTTTTCCATTTCTTCTTCACTGTCAGTGTCAATAATATCAACTTTTCTTCTCTTGACACTTGCTTCACTTTTTGAAGCATCACCTCTTCTTTTCTAGACCAATTATGGTCCTTCTTCTTCCTCTTCTTCTTCTTCAACCTATACACCTATATACTGCACCTTGGTAGCTTTTGACTTGACTCTTTTCTTCTCAGGGCTAGTAGATTTTGTTTCCAGAGTAGCCTTTCTTTTTCCAATCCTTACACTATGCATTACTAGAGAGGATTTCTCCTTTACCGGTACACCAAATTACTCTATAGGGGCACTGGTCTCTTTTCTCTTCAATCCACTGGTTGTAGGCATAGTTCTAGAGGACTTTTGAGTAGTTGGAGGGGTGGTAGTTGTTCTACCAGATCTTCTTGAGCCTTCTGCACTCTCTCTAGCACTCAATTCTTCCTTAGCTCTTGCTCGTACCCTTACCTGTTGCACTTGTTCCTTTGAGATGCCTATGCTTTTTACATACTCACCAACCATCTTTTGTACTTTCTTCTTGATTTGGGGCTTTCTTTTCTCCATATAGATTTTCAAAGATTTCTCCTCATATGTCCCAAATCTTTCTTCTTTGGGGTCCTTAGGACTTTTCAACAATATATCTTCTAGACCAATTGTTTGGCTTGGAGGCACCTCATATCCAAGTTCAAGTATCCATACAATTCTAGGCTCAACAATCTCCATTATGCATGCATCTTTTGTTACCAAAAAGATAATGTCTTTTTGATACCTAGTAGTAGAATTTGGCAAATAAATGACTACGTGACTAAAACTTTTAGTAACAACAACTAAAAATGACTAAATTCTACTAATTTTTTGCAACTCAGCTATAAATGAGTAAATAAATGACTAATTTGGTCATTGACTAAAAAATTATTTAGTCACACAAATAAAAATGACTAAATAGATAGTCATTTATTTAGTCACAATCCATTTGAATAGATCATTTAAGGAATCAAGAATCAATAGTGTTATTCCTAATTTTCATTTTAATAAACACACTCTAGAAATTTCGTCGAAACCTTATTTTTAGACTAGCCCGCCAAAATGGAGAATTGAAATGACATAATTTTCATTTCAATAAACATACTCTAAAACCTTCGTCGAAACCTTATTTTCAGGCATAGCCTCCCAAAATCGAGAAGTGAAATGACATGCTTATGTTCTCCCTATAAATAGTTGAAGTTGGTTGGGTTCAAGCTTTTCAATAAAGAATGACAGAGAATGGTAAGGAGATGTGTGTGATAGGAGGCATAGGATTCATTGCTGCTTATCTCATTCTTGCTCTGCTCAACAAGGGTTACATTTTCCATGCTACTATTTGTAATCCAGGTATCTAATTGACATATATTTTCATAATTTCAAATTTCTTTAGATGCTTTTGAAGTATCAATGTATCCTATATAGGGTTTAGAATGATTTCATTTAATTTAAATAAATGATGTATTTTCTTGTGATTAGATAATGTGGAGAAGATAGGGTATCTATGGGATCTGCCTAGTGCAAAGAAGAGGCTTAAAATAATGAAAGCATACCTGTTAGAAAAATGTAGCTTTGATGAAGCAATAAATGGAGTAGATGGGGTGTTTCATATTGCTTGCCCTATCATAGTACCAAATGATCACAACATCATGGTAGGTTGTCCTCCACTGTATTTTTTCTTATTTTTTCTTTTTTGTTCTTTTTTTGTTTTGATGACATAAATTGGTTTAGTTTTATTCTTTGTGTAATGTATTACCAAGAATGAGGCCATCATTGATCCTAGTGTGAATGGGACTCTCAATGTCCTCAAGTCTTGTTCAAGATAACCCTTTGTAAAGAGAGTCGTGCCTACATCCTCCTACTTAGCTATCAGATATAACTACAATACTCAAGAGCGTTCTATTTTAGATGAGTCCCATTGGAGCAATCTAGAATACTACAAATAGTATAATGTAAGTATAAATACCCTCCTTTGAAGATTATATTTCACCGGTTAGTGTTTGGTGTGGAGCCTGATCAGTCTCCAAGTGGGATATTGTTGGTATGTGGCAACTGATCATGCAAGTACTATACACTTGTAATGTATCCTTGCTGGGGTTCGGGGCCCGTTCGGAGTCGGTTGTTAATTTTTTATTAACCGACAAAAGAAAAATGACATTGTAAAACCCTAATTCTAGAAGCTTCCAAAAGGCTTGTTATAAGCGGCTGGGATGTATGTTGTGGGTGTGATTTTGATATTTTATTGTAGCATTTGCAGTAGTATTGAGTTGCAAGGATTGCTAGTTATAATTAGTTTGATTTGCTAGATAATAATATTGGACTCTCTATTGGTGGATGTAGCTAGAGTTTGGGTGAACCACGTTAAAACTAGTCTCTCACTATTATTATTTCTATGTATTTTCATTCCTCTATTTAATTTTTATTTGTGTATATGCCTAAAAATGATACGATTCGGTATAAATAAATATTCTTAATATTTATTCCCTTCTAATTCCTCTATCAATAAATAAATAACCAAATATATTTATTTGGTTCATATTCTTCCAACAATTAAATAAAATCCTTTATTTAATTCAATTTCTCCCAAACAATTAAATAATTCTTAATTATTTAATTAAATCAGAATCATTCTTCCAAATTTGAATAAATCAAATCAAATTTATTTAAAATCCTCTCAATCTCCAAAAATAAAATACAATCAAACATTTTATTTAGTTCTTCTAAATTAAATAATTCCAATTATTTAATTTGTTTCTTCCAATAATATCTTCTCTAAATTTAAATAAATCAAATATTTATTTAAGTTGCTTTTTCTTCTAAATTGAGTTATCTCTAAATATAATTCAAGCTTTCTTGTACATGCAATTAAATATTCCTAATATTTAATAAAGCAAAATATCTTCTTATTCTGATGCAAATCCCTTCTTCTTGTTTTAAATCACTTAACTAATTATTATATTCTTTTAAATGCTTAAACTCATTCTTCTATTCTTGATAACTCCTCTCATGAAAAAGAAAGCAAGACACATGTCTTCTTCTTATTCGTTGCACGTTCCTCAACTATTCTCAATCGTTGATCTTCTCAAGTCTTCTATACCGTTGATCTTCTCTTTCTCAAGTCTATAAATTGAACCCTATTCTTCCATTTCATTCATCCAAGCTTTAAATATTGTTACTCTGTAGGAATTATAGCGTGCCTTTGGCACCAATTCCTTCATTGCTTGTGATCACATTTGCTACTACGCACTACGCACTACTACCATCGTGGTGAAGCTCCTCTTCATTGTGGTATTATCATAGCCATTCTCCATCAACATTCTTGAAGCATAGCAAGGAAGTGCACTCTCTGAGGACCTCATTTCATACATGCAAAAATGATTTAGATAGGCAATCAATGGAAGTTTCGAATTGAGGAAGGTTTGCTTTGTTGTTCATTGCTTTGTTTGATTGAATCTTCTTAGTTCACCATTTCATTAAAGTTTTGGGTATTTGATATTGATTATTTTTACACATTCATTGTTGATCCAATTTTCCCTTAACATTTTTGGCACCCACAATGGGGCCCAACCCCAAATTTAACCCAAAAACTAAGTTTTTGTATTTTAGAAAGACATACACAGAAGGAAATAGCGCATCCATCACTTCCTAACATGCATCTGTCAACTGTTACGATGCTTTCGTTACTGCATTGCATATATACCCTGTTACAATGCTTTTACCATCTAAAATGGTGCATCTGCTACTTCAACGCATATACACTGTATTTTGGCACTTACGTCCTCTGTTATAGCGCATATGTATTACGGTGCTTCTGTTGACTGTTTCTGTGCATTCAGTCTCTGAAGCAGTGCATCTGTTGTAGGTAGTGATTTTAGGGTTTTTTGGAAGATTTTTGCTAACACTGACATCTTTGCAGGAACTCTCTTGATCTATTTTGTAGGCTAGGTACTGGTTTAGATTCATATAGTTGCACTTGTTAGCTCACACTTCAATTTCTAAACGTGAAAGTAAAATGGATGCGCATGCAAAGTCTCACATAGTTTGACTAGGAAAGTGGTAATTAAATCATTGCTATCTTGCATATCATTGAATCATTGCTATTGCTATCTTTTCAAAGTTGTTGCTATCTGGATAAAATTGAACTCATCATTGCTATCTATGTTAAAACTAAACCATTGCTATCTCGATTGACCATCACTTCAAAGTTAACAACTCGTGCTATCGTGGATAAAATTAAACTCATCATTGCTATCTGGGTTAAAACTGAACCATTGCTATCTCAATTGACCATCATTTTAAAGTTAACAATTTGTGCTACATGGATAAAATTGAACTCATCATTGCTATCTTGGTTAAAATTGGACCATTGCTATCTTGCTAATCACTTCAAAGTTCTGTGCTTGCCCAAGTAGATAGCTCATCTAGTTTTTTTCATTTTAACTAGGGGAAAAGAACTACTGTATACTATGTTTTGGGAATGATACGAGGCCTATGCTCTCCTCTATCTTGGGTGATCAAAATTCTAGACATATCATTTTCACATGTGTTTTTCCTTTAGAGGGGCCTGTTCTTTGATACCATTCATCCAAGTAGGAATGACCCTAAGTGGTAACAGGCTAGATGCCAAGCCCTTCCAAGCCACTATAAATAAATTGTGTTTGGAGTGAAAGCTTAAAAAAATGAGTGAAGTTATGTTATACCAACATCCAACCTCCCCCAAAACCCTCCAAGGTGCAACCTTTACAGGCTGGGAGACTCCATAACGGAGAGTAGTGCTGCCGCATGTATAACCACTCAAACGGTTGTCTTCATTAAACACCTCTGTTTTAGTGGCCAAAAACCCTTGTTATCCATTTGAAGCCTAGGTTTTGTACTTGTTTTTCCTTTTAGTCCAAAAAGAGTCAAAAAATCACCAAAAAAAAAAACCATAAAAATATTCTTTGTGTTTGCTGTGTCTTCTTGCTATAATTTCAGAAAATTAGATCAAAAAGACCTTTTTGCAACCAAAGTACCAAAAACATTAAAAATTTCCAAAAAAATTGCAAAAACATTGAGAAAAGCCAGAGCGGCGCATCTGTCCTCTGTTGCAGCGCATTTGTGCCAACTTGCAGTGCATATGTTTAGACCTGCCGCACTTTTACTGTCTGTTACAACACATTTATATGTTACCAGTGTGGCACATTTGTTGCGACTTACAGCACATATATCAATTCCTATAGTGCATCTATTTTGGCACATGCATGATAGTGAGCACTTGCACAGTTTGTGAGAGAAAAATTTTACTAGTTCTAGGTACCCATCTCAGTCTAGTTTCAGGTTTAGAGATCAGGTCTTACTTGGCAGTCCTTTTTCCATCCATTTCAAGCCAAAATCTCTCTTTCGTTAGTCATCCCATTCACCTTCTATCAGGTCTTTTTAGTCCAAAGTCAAAAGGTATCCCATATTAGGTCAACATAGGCCCCTTTTTCGTATCTCTTTGGATTCAAGTAAACCTAGTAGGTCACAGAACTTTGCTAGTGGTCTTGGTGCATGACTAGTCCCTACACAATAAGATAGGTATCGAATACCCTTACTAGTGGCTACTGTCTTGTATCGGCCATCTTACTTGGAATCATTGATTGATAAAGTCCTTTGTCCAAATCTTGTCGTAAATATCCCATTCTCAGGAGTCTCCATCGGCATCTTGCCAAAATCTCTAGTCCCATCCCACCTCATCCCTCATCACCTTGCATGGTTTTTACTAGATCTCAATACCAAAAGCAACTTGAAATGGCCAAATCATCCAACCACATTGTCACACCTCATGATAGTGATGAGGAGATCTCTAACGAAGATTATCATGGAAGCCTCCAAAATTGAAAATTCTAACGCTTGTTAGAGAAAGTGCTCCATGATGATCCTCACAAGTACTTTTATTACCTTGCAAATATTGGAATTAAACTTCCCGCCGATTTTGATATAAGCACAATCCAAGAAAATGTGGAGAATAATCATGAAGAAAGGGAAAAGAAAACCATAGACCAAAATGCGGAGGATAAGAATGAAAAAGAAAAGAAAGCCATAGACCCAAGCACTCCTATGGAAGAAATGAGGAAACAACTTGAGGGTCTAAAGCAACAAATAGCGGATCTCAAGACGCGTACAAACACTAAAACCTATTCTTTGGAAGATATTGCACCGTACCCCTTTGATAAGAGTTTGAACATGACACCTTTTCCCTTTCGATTTGAAGTTCCTAAGTTTGATAAGTATAAAGGGAAAGGGGACCCTAGAGATCACATTAGGGAATTCAACGCAGCATGTATGGAAGTAGCTCAAAATGAGACCTACTTAATGAGATTTTTCCCTAGATCAATAGGTAGTCAATCCATGGAGTGGTTCTCACGACTCCCACTAGGCATCAAATATTTTGATGAGTTAGTCAACAAATTCATCATGTACTTTTCTTACAATATTGATCACGAAGTCTCCATGCTAGACCTATGCAACACCAAGCAAAAGAATGGTGAATTATTCACCACTTTCCTACAAAGGTGGAGACAACTAGCAAGTAAGTTCTCATATGATGTACCAGAAAATCAACTAATGGAGATGTTTGTCCATAACCTCAATAACGATCTTAGCTATCAAATACAAATCCAATGCCCTACTTCATTCTCAAAGGTCATTGAAATGGGATTGTTCATAAAAAAAGCTATGATCACCAAGGGGCAACTCAAGTTATACAAGGACTCACCTACCTCCAATTATACGATTGACAAATTAAAATTTTGGACTAAAAAACAAAAATGTTGTCAACGATGGAGTAGTTGATGCCAAGGTGGCAGCTCCCAAGCAACAACTGATATTCACTCTCAAAGGAGAGGCAAGCAATGTTACACCCAACAAAACTTCTCTCGGGAGCTGAGACCATGGCTCAACTCAAATCCAAGGCAAAAATTCACACCACTGGGTGAATCCCAAGAATTCGCATTGAGGAAGCTATTGGCCAACAACGAAATCTCTCTACCACCAACAAGTAATTATGAACCTCAAATTAAACCTCACTATTGGAAAGACACCGACTATTTTGAGTATCATAGAGGAAGGGGACATACAACCAACAATTGCATCTATCTCAAACATGCTATTCAAGATGTGCTGGATCAAAATCAAGGAGGAAACCAACAACATACCTCCAATGAGACACATGTGGCTTACAGAGATCCTCTAGATCATGACAGGCCATACAACAACAATAACAACAACAGAAATAACAACAACAGCAACAACAACAACGACAATAATAGTAACAACAACAATAACAACAACAATCGCAATAGGTAAAATTAGAATAGTGAGAATAATAATGCCAACTACGCAAGTGTGCCATTCAACTATACCATCAATTGCATATCAGAACATATCCCATAGATCAATGTGGTCACGCCGAACCAACAATTGGAGCCTAACCAAAATAATTACAGTATCATTACCCACAATGGTAAAGTCACATTGAATACTATCCCTCCAAGGTCGTCAGCTTCTCAGTCCAATCCCCATCAGTATAGCATCATAGACCAACTTCGGAAGACTCCGGCCAACATTTCTATCTTAGAGTTGTTGCGTCTATCTCCTTCCCACAAAGAAATTCTCAATAAAGCCTTAGTGGAAACCACTGTCCCCACTAACTTGGCCCAAGAGAAGTTTTAGGCCATGGTAGGTAATCTGACCTCCTCAAGTACCATATCATTTACTGAGCAAGATGACCTCTCAGTATCTCAACCTCATAACACCCCTCTTCACATTGTCGCCTTCATCCACAAGCATCGCATCAAGAGGGTTCCCATTGATGGGGAAGCCAGTTTAAATATTTGCATGTTAAAGCTAGTCCTTACATTGGGGTTCTCTAAAAACATAATCGATCCAAAAAAGAAGATAACTATCAAAGCCTATGATGAAGAGGAGAGAACTACAAAGGGAATAGTGGTGTTGCCCATACAAGTGGGACCGATGATAAAAGATGTTGTGTGCCAAGTCCTAGATAGGGAGCTCACCTATAATATTCTGCTAGGTAGACCATGGATTCATGCCATGAAGGTTGTTCCCTCTACTTATCACCAATGCATAAAATTCCTGCATAATGGCAAGAAAGTCACCATCCAAGGAGACCTTGACCCCTTTCAGCGTTGCAACTCTATCCTTTCAAAACTTGATTGCATCATACCGAATAATAGAGCATCTACATCCCCCACCCCATAGCATGATTATACCTCTAAAGTTTCCTCATCAAAGCCCAAAGAACAAAAAATTACTATCAAAGAAACCAGAGTTGGGGAATACTCCATTAAGCACAGCCTAAACCTAGCCAACATGCCTTTATCTCCTAGATCCTTTGGTCAAACCAAGCATTTTCCAAAACCATCTACTCCTCCTATAGATCCCATAGCTCCCTTTGTAAAATAGAGGACATTATCCGATGAAACAGAGGAAAGATATGTCCTACAATGGCTTTATACCGAAGAAGAAGAGAACATACAACAGGAACCACCTAGGCTCCCAACAGAACTCTATGGGTGAGAAGAGGCTATCCTACATAGAATGGGTTATGAAGGACAAGGCCCTATTGGCCTAAGAAAAGAAGGAATCATAGAACCCATTCAACCTTCTTCATCCTCCTTGGCTAGAAATACAAATGGCCTAGGATATAAAGGCAAGGGCAAGGCTAAAGAAAATGCTTGTCTTGTAGAAATGATCCATACACTTCAAGTGGACAGTGACACAGATTCCAATGAATATGAGTGGGATGAGCTAATAGAGCATTCCTATGATGACAAAGAGGTTGATACCATTCAAACTTATAGCCCCTACTGTGAGGGACAAATGCTACCAAATAGGCCATTAGAGTTTGATTTGCCTATCTCTGAGAGTACGACTTTCAAGGAAGGTTTGAGTTCTATCACAATAAATAACTTGGAGGAAAGTACCATCCCAAACACTCCCCCTCCCAATACTCCTAGCATATCCATTCAAACTATCAATGAATCAGATCTATCCTCTGACTCCCTCCCCCTTGTGCATCCTGAGCTTATTGACTGGGATCTATGAGGAACCCCTCAACTAGATATGTTCCAAAATGATGATGCTTATATTGATTACATGGAACTTAGGGACCACCTACCCAAAGGGGATCATAAAGATGGTTTTTCTATTGAACTTAATGCCATGGCTTATTTCAGAGAGGGTACCAAGCCTTCTAGTCACAAAAATATCAAAATAAAAACTAGATCTGACAGTGAAAACTGCTCTGCATCAGTGTCAGGTCCCAAAATAGTAAAAAGAAAGGATGCATCCGAAGGTGAAAACTCAACTGTGGCACCTGACGATGGAAGGCTTCACACTCTCCCTAATGACATGCACCAGGAGAAGTCTCAGATTGTTGTGGAACCCACAAAACCTATTAACACTGGAATAGCCTAAGATCATTCACCTTGCTAAGTCTCTAACCCCACTAGAGAAGACTAAGTTTGTACCATTCTTCAAGAGAAAACAAGTCAATTTTGCTTGGTTATATGTAGATATGCCAGGGTTAGATCTTGATTTGATTCTACACCATCTTCCATTAGATCTAGGAGTGAAACCAGTGAAACAAAAGTTTAGAAAGATGCATCCACACATAGCACTACTTGTAAAAGAGGAACTCAAGAAATTACTAGATGTAGGCTTCATCAGAGCTATAGACTATCTGGAGTGGGTCTCCAACATAGTACTAGTGTCCAAACCAAATGGCCGAGTTAGACTATGCAATGATTTTAGAGATCTAAACAAAGCTTATCGCAAGGATGATTTTCCGTTGCCAAATATAGATATCATAGTCGACTTAACAATAGGGCATACCATGTTGTCTCTCATGGATGCCTTCTCAGGATATAATTAAATCAAGATAGCACCAGAAGATCAGCATAAGACAACTTTTACTTGTCCATGAGGACTTTCTATTGGAATGTCATGCCATTTGGGCTAAAGAACACAGGAGCCACATATCAACATGCTATGACCACTATATTTCATGATATGATGCACGTCACCATGGAAGATTATGTAGATGATATCCTAGCAAAGTCACTTACAAGAGAATCACACCTGGATGTGTTAGAGAAAGTCTTTCAGAGATTAGAGCAATTCAAGGTTAGGTTGAACCCAAAGAAGTGTGTGTTTAGAGTCACCTCAGGCAAACTCCTAGGTTTTATTGTATCAGCAAATAGAATAGAGGTGGACCCTGCCAAGGTCAAGGCTATCATGGACATGCCACCACCCAAGACTCTCACTCAGCTGAGATCTCTACAAGGTAAACTACAAGCAATCTATAGATTCATATCACAACTGGTAGACAAGTGTCAACCATTTAGTCATCTCCTACACAAGAACATTCCATTCATATGGGATGAGAAGTGTGAAGAGGCATTCAACAAAATGAAAGAATATCTCATGAATCTGCCTATTCTCATTCCTCCTATCCAAGGAAAACCATTGATACTCTACATATTTTCTATACCTACAGCTCTTGGGGCTCTTCTAGCACAACAAGATTATGAGAATAAGGAAAGAGCCGTCTACTATATCAATCACACATTGGTGAGCTATGAGTTGCAATACTCTCATATAGAAAGATCATGTTTTGCAGTAGTTTTTGCCTCCCAAAAAATCTGACATTATATGCTTGCACATCCAGTCAAACTTATTGCAAAAATAGATCTACTGAATACCTACTAAGCAAAGTAGCTCTAACAGGTCACCTAGCCAAATGGGTAATGATCCTAAGTGAATACAACATTTAGTATGTAGACAAAAAAGCTATCAAAGCGCAAGTCATTGCTGATCAATTAGCGGATGCACCATTACAGGACACCACACCAATGCAATTTGAATTTCTGGATGAATCTTTATTCAATGTCTCAACACATTCTTGGAACCTATACTTTGATGGGTCCTACACAAACCATGGATCGGGGGCAGGAATCTTGTCTGTAACTCCTCATGGTGACACCATACCCAAGTCTTACCGGTTGTTATTTCCATGCACCAATAACATAGCAGAATATGAAGCCTTAGGCATTGGCCTCAAGATGGCAACAGATTAGAAAATCAAAGAGCTACATGTCTACGGTGATTCTCAACTAGTGATAAATCAGGTCAATGATGATTACCAAACCAAAGATGAGAAGCTTGTCCCATACAAGCGCATGATACATGACTTTAAGGAATATTTTGTGATTATATCTTTTGAGTAGATACCTCGCATTGAGAACAAAGCAGCAGATGCCATGGCGACCATCGTCTCTCTTCTCGAGATACCAGGGAATGAGTCACAGTATGAGTTCTTAGTGGAAACTATTCGACAACCAGCTTATGATCTTCCTGAGACCCATACCATATGCCTTTTAGTTGGATCTGATTCACCTTATTACGGTAAGGTTTACACTTACCTCAAGGACAACATCCTCCCACCTGACTTATCTTCAAACCAATGACAAACTTTTATATGCCAAACCTCTCGCTATACCATTATTGTTGACACCCTATACCGACATGGTCTAGATGGTACTTTACTCTATTGTTTAGAATGAGAAGAATCCCTAACTGCCTTACAAGATGTGCACAAAGGGATTTGTGGAACACACTCTAGTGGTTCTTCTCCAGCTAAGAAACTCATGTGTTTGGGTTATTACTAGCTGAACATGGAAACAGATTCATACCAGTTTGTGAAGAAGTGCAAGCATTGCCAAATACATGGGAACCTGATACATGCACCAGCTCAATAGTTGAGACCTTTAATGACACCTTGGCCCTTTTGCCAATGGGGACTTGACCTTGTGGGAAAGATCCATCCACCCTCCTCCAACAGCCACAAATTCATCATAACTGCCACTGAGTATTTTACCAAGTGGATTGAAGTCGTTCCCCTCACCACCATCACAGGTAAAAAAATCTCCTCATTCATCTTGAATTATCTCATCTGTAGATACAAAATTCTCTCATCCATTATCATGGATAACAGAAGACCCTTCAAAAACCAGGATGTCCAAGAACTCTATGACCGATTCAAAATCCAACACCATTTCTCCACACCCTATTATCCCCAAGGCAATGGTCAAGCTAAAGCATCGAACAAAACCATCTTGAAACTCCTCAAGAAGACAGTCAACGATGCTGGCCATGATTGGCACATCTAACTCAATCCCGCTCTGTGGGCCTACAAAACCAATATACGCACTCCCATAGGTTCTACCCCTTACACCCTTGTCTATGGCTCAGAAGCTATCCTTCCCATTGAGGTTGAGTTACCATCTCTTAGGGTGTCCTTAAAAGGTCTCATATTAGATGAAGAGTACAGAGTCTCCAGATTAAAAGAATTAGAGTTGCTAGAGGAAAGGAGATAGAAAGCCTTTGACCATCTCAAAGAATATCAACAAATGATGTCAAGAAGCTATAACCATAGGGTTCACCCAAGAGTCTTCAAAGTTGGAGATCTAGTCCTTAAGGAAAATCCCCAAAATTAACAAGATAGGGAAAAGAAAGGCAAGTTTGAACCCAACTGGCTTGGGCCTTATGTAATCATAGCTGCATATGGATCAGGGCCATATTAGTTAGCAACATCAGAGGGGGAGCTATTCGATGACCCAATCAACAACATGCATGTTCGCCGGTTTTATACCTAGGAGAACCCCAATGTAAGGGGGGCATAAAAATACAAAAAAAAATCAAAAAAATTAAAAAAAAATTAGAAAACTACAAAAAAAAATCATCCTTTGGTGAAAACCTGGAAAACAAGTGCCTTAGATAGGTATCATGATGAAAACCTGGCAAACAGGCATCATGTGTACTTTCTACAAACAAAAGCAAGTGGTGAAAACCTGGTAAATAGGCATTACTTGTGATAAACTGCCTTCTCCATCTTTGGGAAACCAATCACCTTGTGTCCATTCTTCCTCATGTCCCATTATCCCATATCTGTTCCATAATAAAAAACCTAACGATAACCTATCATGGCTTGATACTCTATCTCTTTGTTGCCTTGTCAACCAAGGTTTTGTCCCATATCGTATCCATCATGTCAGCCTAGCATGGTGTCTCTCGTTAGTGTCCATGGTCCAAGTCCATGAACTACGTTGCCTCTACGTCGTCATGTAGGCAAGGCCATTTCTCAAATGTGCCCCCGAGGCTCCCACGGTCCCATCTGTCCCATTTTTTGTCATCTTTTCTTCTAGTCCATCCATGGTCCATTAGGGTTTACCCTGAGCTACGTTGCCTCTGCGTTGTCATGTAGGCAAGGCCATTTAGCAATGAGCCCCCGAGGCACTAGGTCAGTCCCTTAGGGTCCGTCTCACCAATAAGGATTGTGGAATCCTCTCACTAGGCAAGCAAGTGCAAGAAAAGTCTGCTTTCAAGTAGAAATCCTGACGCAAGACATTAACCTATCCAAAGAAAAGCAAACTCCTAAGGCCTTCTAAATGATTTTACCCAAATTATGGCAAGAAACAAACACATCTAAATGCAAAAAATGTTTTATGGATTGGAAACATGGTTAAAATACAAAGTCTTGATTTTTGCTATCATGCCTTTCTATGCTACTCGAGGATGCCAAAAGCTAGAGATGCTATGATGGGGGCATGATTATTTTCTTTGTTTGTTGCTTGTGGATTAAACTTTAGTAAATGTGAAACCTTATCTAAAGACATGATCGGCAAAAGATCATCGAGGACATTCAAGGTCTAACATGAAAAGGGGCAATCCTTAACTGTTGATACGCAAGAAATACTTAGGTCATCTCGGTTCAGTTATACCTCAATGCTTGTATTAACTTGCTAAATCAAAATCCATGTAAGCAATACTCAGGTCATCTCAGGTCAATTATACCTAGATGCTTGCATTAACTTACAACATTTAGAAAAAGTACCGAAAAAATCACCCAATGATGAAATAAGCACTTCAAAATACTTGCACCGTCAAGATGTCAAAATCAAAGCATCCATTATACATCCATCTATACATCCATGCATCCATATCCCATGCAATAAAAAGGTCCAATCAATACAGAATAACAATACAAAGTCAAAGCTTGTGAGTCTTTCTTTCTATAGAGTCATTCTCTCAATCAATATTCTATCTATCATTCTGTCATTTATGTGTCGATAGAGTACATTTGGACATCTGTAAAACATAGTATATAGTTGCATATCATATCATATGAGATAGTCATTCACACAATTACATCAGTTGCATACATGGAAATTGCATTGGATCATCCATATACAGTTTGTTGCAATCATCATATAGTGTCAAAATAGAAAAAATCAAAAACATAGATAAGTGCATCACATAAATTGCATAATCATATAGATACCATTTGTACTCACACACATTAGAGACATATCAAGTTAACAACATCAAAGTCTGCATTAGGTCATATAGCATCATATAGCATCATATGAAAATCTGCATTAGACAAACATTGCATAACATCAAGTAAAAACATCTAAGTCTGCATTAGATAAATATGTGCATCGCATCATACCAATAGAAATACATCATAACTCATAGAAAGCACCAAAATAGTTGCATCATCATATAAATATCGTAAAATGTGTCCAAATGTACAATATCAAGTAGTCCATCTCTGAATCAATGTCATATACAACAAGTACATCCCAGTGGATGGAGATACATGTCTCAAAATACAAAAATGGTACAAGTCTATCTGGCTATCTGAGCCATCAAAAAGGTACACATAGGATCCAAAAAATTATCACTCTCTGCTACCCCTACTGCTGTGGACCGCTGCGCCCAGCAGTATCTCCTGTATCCCCTCCTCTACTGGCCTCAAATTGCTGTGGGCCCATCATAGAATCCCTTGACCTCGATGGACCTGCTCTCTGGGAGGCTGCAGACTGGCTCCTATAACTCGAAGCCCTCTAACTCGCTGGTAGATCACCATGATATAAACCCCAATAGTACTGCACCTGAGCTTGCACTCTGGCAAGCTCACCCTATACCTGTGCTAGCTGTGTCAGTGCCTGCACTAGCTGTGTTTGTACCTGCACTAACTATGCCTAAGCTTGATGCACCTGCCCAACCAAAAAACTTCTCGTCACGTCTATCCCTAGGACTACCATTGTGGTATCCCGCTCTACCTAGATAACTCATATCCTCGCATCCACCATATCTCTCTCTCTCTAGTCAACCTTGCAATGACCTCTGCCTCTGTCTCCCACCAGGTATCAGCCCTCCTGAGCTGTGCCCGCAGCTGTCTAACATCTCCTCTTAGGGTGGCTATGGTCCTCTCTTGGATGTCTGCCTGAGCTAGACCCTATTGTGCCTATGCCTGTGCCTCTCCCTATCCCTATGGCTGAGGTCACTACTATTGTCCCACCTGTCGAGGTGGCAGCATCTGTGCCTATTGTGGTACCTATTGTGCAACCTATGATGGCACTACCTACTTAGCATGGGAAGGTCCCTGACTACCTCTCCTCCTTTGTCTAGGTCAGCCTCCTTCATATCCATCATCTCCTCCATCTCTGTCCCCCTCGTCCTCCTCTCCCCCTCCTCCTCCTCCTCTGGGCAACCTGGCCCTCGTCATCTGAGTCAGCCTCATCTATCCGAGGCATCAACACCCTAGGCCCTGAGTATCTCAGAAATGGGTGTGCAGTAAACCAAACCTCATAGTCTTGTGTCACCCTAGCATCTGCAATCCCCATCCTCATGTCCTAGGCGACATATGGTGTCTACCGAAACTCAGTCAGTGCCTCCTCATAGGATGCCATTGGTCCCCATCTGAGCCTCTTAACGTGAGTCCTAGAAAACTGAGCCTGCCCCTGTGGCATGCCCTACCTCCTCCCAAACTGTCTCTATACCCAGTTGACTATTTGCCTCTCTAGGATAAATCGTGTCCATCCTATCAACCACCATGACTGATAGCAGTAAGGTAACTCATCTGCCTCATCCTCCCATGGCTCACAGTCTAGATATGGCCGCCACTCGACCACATCTACTCCATCCAACGTGTGTCGCCAGTACTCCAGCTTCCCCAGCCTGTGCTGGGAAATCACTCTTGCATAGCCATAGCTATATGGCTCCCCTCTCTGTCTGTCAAACACACGGATTGGTTTCATGATCGCTATGTGCTCCCATAGCCAAAACTGTAGCAACGACACACCTACAGATAGGCTCATGCTCCTGTGGTATACCACCTGATGCATATCGTGGTATAGGTGTGCAAGTACACAGACACCCCAAGCATACTGGGTGCCCTCTGTAATCATCCTCTCCATGATCCTACCCCATCCAATGGGGAACCCATGCGATCTCCTGTTAGGGCATACCACGCCTTCGATCAGTCCTACTACAATACCTGGGAAGTAGTCATAACATTCATAGATATCCTACCATGAGATAACTTGCCCGACCAGCTTAGGGTCATCAAACACTCACCTGCACTCAGTGAGTCCTACGTCTCTCTGTGGATCATACACCACCAGCTCACCCTAAATAGGCAAGTGAAGAATCTTGTAAATATCCTCCAGTGTGACGGTCATCTCACTAGTAGGGAGGTGGAAAGTCCCATCCTCACTATGGAATCTCTCCACTGTAGTAGTCAGCAACCTGCAGTTTGCCTGAACCTCATGCATGAAGCAAACATAGTCCAGTCCCATAGCTCTTAGTGCCTCTCTATCTATCTCTGTCAACATGTATCTCTGCAACATCAGCATAGGGAACCGCTCCCTAGACTGAAGTGTATCTCATATATCCTCCTGCAAGAATGCAAATCAAGGTGTCAACCTAAGGCTGCAGGTACCATACTCAACATATCTACAGAAACATATCAAAATTGATCAAAACAATAAACTACATCTCTTGACTAGATTCCTGCAATCTCAAAAATAGCTTATCGATTGACATGTCAAACAGGACACCAATCGAGTCAATTTCACTAAGTAAACTACCTATCTATAGCATATGCACCACAATAGGTGGTAAATGTGTTGTTTCTTAATGAAAGTGCCATTTTTGGACCTATGCGCCACTTCTGGCAAAAGCACTACAAAAGCACATGCATGCATCATCCTATGCTATATATGCGCTGCTTCAATGCATGCGCTGCTACATACCATAAATGTGCCACAGGATTATGCATGCGCCGTCCTATCCTATGCATGCACTGATTTCACAAAAGCGCTACCCTATCTCATGCATGCACTACAGAATTACCTATGTGCCATTTCGCGTGGCATATGCGCCACTCTGCATTCCGATGCATCTATCTAACCTATTTTTCTCCTAGCATTTATGACATTCAAACTCAACCCTAGGGAAAAATTTTCAAGATACATACCAGGGGTCCTACCTCTACTAGCCGATCAAATAGACAGACGCACTCTAATCGGTGCTCCTTGCGTGGAATGTCCATCCTCGTGCTGACTACTCTATGATCTATACTCTCCAAAGCTCTCAGAAGAAAATCAAACAGACACATGTGCAAATGAATTGTCTTATGCTCCCAGCTCCTATATATAGCATAGAAACCCTAATCTGGCTAGGTGGTGACTGTGACTACTTCCCGCACCTGTTTCTTCCATTTTTCTTCCTGTTTCTCTGAACCACATCCTATTTTCTTCAAACCCAACCAAGTTTTCCCTTCATCTTCATGAGATTATCTGTCTCTCATCCTTCTACCTTCTTCTCGTCCAATCTTCCGAGGGGGCATCCTGTCGTCATAACCTGAACCAGGGGCAAACCGGGATATGTATCATTATCAGACTATCTATTCTTTGAAGCAATGCCGTAAACTGCATTGCATCAAAGAGGGACAAAATGTATACGCCTAAAAATGACACGATTCGGTGTAAATAAATATTCTTAATATTTATTCCCTTCTAATTCCTCTATCAATAAATAAATAACTAAATTTATTTATTTGATTCATATTCTTCCAACAATTAAATAAAATCCTTTATTTAATTCAATTTCTCCCAAACAATTAAATAATTCTTAATTATTTAATTAAATCAAAATCATTCTTCCAAATTTGAATAAATCAAATCAAATTTATTTAAAATCCTCTCAATCTCCAAAAATAAAATACAATCAAACATTTTATTTAGTTCTTCTAAATTAAATAATTCTAATTATTTAATTTATTTCTTCCAATAATATCTTCTCTAAATTTAAATAAATCAAATATTTATTTAAGTTGCTTTTTCTTCTAAATTGAGTTATCTCTAAATATAATTCAAGCTTTCTTGCACATGCAATTAAATATTCCTAATATTTAATAAAGCAAAATATCTTCTTATTCTCATGCAAATCCCTTCTTCTTGTTTTAAAGCACTTAACTAATTATTATAGTCTTTTAAACGCTTTAACTCATTCTTCTATTCTTGATAACTCCTCTCATGCAAAAGAAAGCAAGACACATGTCTTCTTCTTATTTGTTGCACGTTCCTCAACTATTCTCAATCGTTGATCTTCTCAAGTCTTCAATACCGTTGATCTTCTCTTTCTCAAGTCTATAAATTGAACCCTATTCTTCCATTTCATTCATTTAAGATTTAAGTATTGTTACTCTGCAGGAATTACAGTGCACCTTTGGCACCAATTCCTTCATTTCTTGTGATCACATTCACTACTACGCACTACGCACTACTACCATCCTGGTGAAGCTCCTCTTCATTACGGTATTATCATAGCCATTCTCCATCGACATTCTTGAAGCATAGCAAGGAAGTGCACTCTCTGAGGGCCTCATTTCATACGTGCAAGAATGATTTAGATAGGCAATCAATGGAAGTTTCAAATTGAGGAAGGTTTGCTTTGTTGTTCATTACTTTATTTGATTGAATCTTCTTAGTTCACCATTTCATTGAAGTTTTGGGTATTTGATATTGATTATTATTGCACATTCATTGTTGATCTGATTTTCCCTTAACAATTTGTATTTAATTGATATCTTCTGCATGCAATTCCTAACAAGTGGTATTAGAGCGGGTTGTGTTTGATTATCATCTACGGAAAAGTCTCATGGTTAAGTGGGAGCAATGGTGGATGAGGGTAAATTGAAGGTAGATAAATTCAATGGGTAGAACTATTAGTTATGGAAGATGCAGATGGAGGATTATCTCTATTAGAAGGATTTATGGAGGCCATTAGAAGGAATAGCTAAGAAACTGACAACAATGACTGATGAGGATTGGAATCTTCTAGACAGAAAGGCATTGGGAACTATTCAATTGTGCCTGACACCATCTGTGGTGTTTAGTAAAATAGAAGTGAAGATAACAGATGAACTGATGAAAGCTTTGGCTAAATTGTATGAAAAAACCTCAGCCTCAAATAAGGTATTTCTCATGAAGCATTTGTTTAATCTAAATATGATTGAAGGTGGATCTATGAGAGATCATTTAAATAAGTTTAATATGATTACCAGTCAGTTAACTTCTGTAAAAGTGAAATTTGATGAAGAGGTGAGGGCTCTCTTGGTTTTATGTTTTTTGCTAGAAAGCTGGAATAGCTTGGTAATAGTTGTAAATAACTCTGTCTCTGGTTCAAATACTTTGAAATTTGATGATGTTGTTGATGTTATCCTTAGTGAGGAAATGCGATGGAAAAGCTTAGGTCCACATCAGGTAGTGTTTTCAATGCAGAAAGCATGGGCAAATCAAAGGAGAGAGGAAAAGGTTCTAGAGGTCATGGGAAGTCATGAGGAAAATCAAAGGACAAGAGATCCCAATCTAGAGGACAGAAGGATTGCTGGTACTGTGGGAAACTAGGTCATCTAAAGAAAGATTGCTGGTCTTAGAATAATAAAGAAGATAAATAAGAAGGCAAATGTGGTAAGTAATAAATCTGAAGATGATGCTTTGATTCTTTCCCTGGATAATGCTGATGATTCACAGGTTTTAGATTCAGGGGCCTCATTTCATTCTATGCCCCATAGAATTTATTTTCTTGATTATGTCCAAGGGGATTTTGGGCTGGTTTATTTGGGAGATAATGAACCTTGTTAGATTGTTGAAAAGGGAAGAATCAAGATTAAGTTGTAGAATGGGAATTGTATACGCCTAAAAATGACACGACTCGGTCTAAATAAATATTTTTAATATTTATTCCATACTATTCCCTCTATCAATAAATAAATTTATTTATTTATTTGATTCATATTCTTCTAAGTTAATTAAATATCAAAATATTTAATTACCCTTTCTAATGTCAAAATTAAATAAAATCCTTTATTTAATTTAATTCTTCCAAACAATTAAATAATTCTTAATTATTTAATTAAGTCATTCCTCTTCTAAATTTAAATAAATCAATCAATTTTATTTAAATCCTCTCAATCTCTGAAAAATAAAATATAATCAAATATTTTATTTATTCTTCCACATCATGCACAACAATTAAATAAATATATTTATTTAATTTGCTTTCGAGAATCTTCCAAATCTTCTAAAAATAAACCTTCTTCTTCATGCACATAGAATTAAATAATTTATTATTTAATTCCTCTCAAAACATGCAAAAGCAAACCATGAGTCAACTAATTGATTCCAAAACTCTTGAAATAGAAAAAACCTTTCTATTTTATGACAGTATATCTTATCTTCAATAAATAGAAAAATAGATGACTCAAAATAGCTTTTGTATGACACTTGTCTTCTTTCTCTTCGCACACATTCTCTCATTCTCTCTCAACCGTCGATCTTCTTATTATTTCTCAACCTTTGATCTCCTCAATCACAAGTCTATAAATTGAACCTTATTCTTCCATTTCATTGATCCAAGCTTCCAGTATTGTTACTCTACAGAAATTCCATTTGCTTGCAATCAACTTGTTACTATATCACCATTACCATTGTTATGAAGCTCATCTTCATTTCAATCAACTATCATGGCCATTCCCATTTGACATCTTGGAATAGCAAGGAACTGCACCTTCTGAGGGCATATTCGAAGACAAGATCATTTGTGATAGGCTGCCAATGGAAGCCATGAGGTAAAGAGGTTTGTTGAGGTATTGTTCATCATTTTAGATCTTCTTTATTTCTATATTTCATTTAGTTATGGGTATTATTGATGTCTTTTGATATTCACGCATAATCTCCCCTAACATTTCTGGCGCCCACCATGGGGCCTTGCCCCAATTTAACCCAAAACTGAGTTTTATGCAAAGGTTCCGTACACAGGAGGATTTGACACATATGAGCAATTCTGTTGCGCATCTGAGCTCTGTTCCGGTGCATATGATCTTTCAACACATATGACCTATGTTCCCGTACATACATCTTTTGTTACGGCACATCTAATATTTCGGCACATATTCTTTTTGTTTCAACACTTTTGCTTCCTGTTTCTGCGCTTTTGATTTTTCTGTCCTTTTGAGTTATGTTTCTGCGCATGTGAGCTCTAAAACTATGCATCTATTTTGAGCAGCAATTTTTAAGATATTTTCTGTATTTTCTACTAACGCTGACACTTTTTCGCAAGAATATTCTCTCATCTGCTTGCAGGATTAGGAGCTGGTTTAGTCATTTTAGTTGCATTGTTAGAACACATCATCTTTTCTAATGGATAGTAATCGGATGCTCATGCAAAATCACATCTAGTTCTAATTAGGAGGGAGTAACTTGAATCTTGTTGCATCAACAAATTAAATCTAGTCACAATGCTAGGAGGATAAAATTGAACTATTGCTATCTTGCTTTTCAAAGTTAACAACTTGTGTGTGTGCCCAAGTAGATAGCTCACATAGTCTTTTTCATTTTAACTAGGGGAAAAGCACAACTACCTTTCATATTTTTAGGAATGATACCAGGCCTATGCTCTCCCCTATCTTGGGTGACCAAAATGCTAGACATATCATTTTCACATGTGTTGAACCTTTAGAGAGGCCTACCCTTGGATACATGTCCGTCCTTGGGGAACGACCTTCAGTGGTAATAGGCTAAAGCCAAGCCCTGCTGAGCCACTATAAATAAATTGTGTTTGGAGTGAAAGTTTCAAGCAACGAGTGCTGTTGTGTTATACCGACAACCAACCTCCCCCTTGAAGTCTGAGAGACTCCATAACGAAGAGTAGCACTGCCGCACGTATAACCACATGAACGGTTGCCCTTACTAGTCATCCTTTGTTTTAGTAAGCCAAAATCCTTCTATTTGTTGGTGTAAAAGGTGGGACCTTTGAAGCCGCCCCAATTCATGTGGTTCTTAGTAGAGATAGCAGAGACAATCCTAAGGTTCAGTGGGGGTACGAGCCTTGGGAAACTCAGATCTTGGTATGCGTGAGAAGTGTGTACCGTGGAGGGGAGCCAGTGCTACCAAGATCCTAAAGCTATCTGCTTTGAATAGGCATAGTTAGGGGACTCAACAAATATTGTCTTTGCCAGCCTAGGATTGTACTTGTTTTTGTGTCAAAAAGAGTCCAAAAATATAAAAAAATAGATCAAAATCATTAAAACTTCTTTGTGTTTGCTGTGTTTTACTTGCCATAATTGATAAAATCATATCAAAAACACTAACTTGCAATTGAGAAACCAAAAACATCGAAAAACATGCCAAAAATTGTAAAAAATAGTCAAGAAAACCAGAGCTACGCATACATCATGTAGAGCCGCATACATCTTGCAGAGCTGCGCATATATCTCAACATATTGCGCATACATTCTGACTTTCCGTGCATCTATCACCTGTTACTGTGCTTTCAAACTTCACCAGAACTATGCATGCATCCTAACTTTCTACGCATTTATCATTTGTTTCAGCGCTTTTGTTCATGCGCATCCCTAACAATGAGTATTTCCACATATTTTCAGAGAAAAATTTTGAACTTTTTGGATACCCATTTCATCCTTACTCTAGTTTTTGAGGTCAGATTTAATGTGCAGTCACCTTTTCCATCCATTTTCATAGCATACCCTCTCTTTCGTTGGTCATCTCATCCACCTTCTACCAGGTCTTTCCAAAATAAAGTCAGAGTTCCATATCAGATTAGTGCAGGACCTTTTTCAGATCATTCCAAATTCAAGTAAACCTAGTAGGTCACAAAACCTTGCTAGTGGTCTTAGTGCTGGACTAGTCTCTACACAGTAAACAGGTACTAGATACCCTTACTTTTGGCTATTGTATTGTGTCGTCCAACTTGGAATCATTGATCATAAGAGTCCCTTGTTCAAATCTCCTCAAATGTATCCTCTTCTCGATAATCTCCAACGACACCTAATCAAAATCTCTAGTTTCATCCCACCTCTTCCCATGTCGCCTTGCATGGTTTTAACTAGATCTCAATACCAAAAACAACTTGAAATGGCTGGATCATCCAACCCTATGGTCACCCCTCACGACAGTGATGAGGAAATCTCTAGTGAAGAATACCAAGGAGCCCTCCAAGATCAAAAATTTCAATGCATGCTAGAAAAAATGCTCTTTGAGGACCCTCACAAGTATTTCCTGTATCTTGCAAATCTAAGATTTAAACTCCCCTCAGAATTTGATCTCAACAAACTGAAAGAAACTATAGAGGAAACTCATGAAATTCACACTATTGAAGACAAAGGAAAGAAAGTCATAGACCCAAATATACCTATGGAAGAACTGAAGAAACAAATCAAGGACCTAATGCAACAAATGGCAGATCTTAAAGCAGGGTCACCCACTAAAACTTACTCCTTGGAAGACATTGCACCATATCCCTTTGACAAAAGCTTGAACATGGTACCCTTCCCCTTTCGATTCGAAGAGCCTAAGTTTGAAAAATACAAAGGAAAAGGAGACCCTAGAGATCACATTAGAGATTTTAATGCCACGTACATGGAAGTAGCTCACAACGAAACTTTCTTAATGAGACTATTGCCTAGATCTCTAAGTGGACAAGCCATGGAATGGTTCTCACAACTTACACTAGGTATCAAAAATTTTGATGAGTTAGTAAACAAGTTCGTCACACATTTCTCCTATAACGTTGAACACGAAGTCTCTATGCTTGATCTATGCAATACAAAACAAAAAGGTGGCAAATCCTTCGCCTCTTTCTTACAAAGGTGGAGACACCTTGCTAGCAAATGCTCATATGATGTACCTAAGAAGCAAATTACAGAGATGTTTGTACACAACCTTAACTCTGATCTAAGCTACCAAATACAAATTCAATGCCATACCTCATTTTTGAAAGTCATTGAGATGGGATTATTTATTGAGAAAGCTATGATCGCCAAGGGACAAATAAAGTTGTATAAAGACACTCCTAACTCCAACTATACCACAGACAAGTTGAAATTTTGGACAAAAAACAAAAATGTCATCAATGATGGAGTAGTTGATGTCAAATTGGTGGCTCCCAAACAACAACCAATCTTCACTCTCAAAGGAGAAACAAACAATGCTACACAAAACAAAACCTTCTCTCGCGAGCCAAAGCCATGGTTCAACTCCAACCCTAGGCAAAAATTCACACCACTAGGGGAGTCCCAAGAGTCTGCATTAAGAAAGCTATTGGCCAACAATGAGATCACTCTTCCACCAACTAGCGACTATGAACCTGAAATAAAACCTCACTACTAGAAAGATACAAATTTATGCGAATATCACAGAGGAAGAGGCCACACGAACAACAACTATATCCATCTCAACCATGTCATTCAATACATACTTGACCAAAATCAGACATGCACTTAGCAACATACCTCTAACAAGACACATGTGACATACAAGGATCTGCTTCTCAATCATGACAAGCCATACAACAACAACAACAACAACCGCAACAGGCAGAACCAAAATGATGGACACAATAATGCAAACTACACAAGCATGCCATTCGATTATACCATTAACTACATATCGGAATACATCCCACAAGTCAATATGGTCACATCCAACCAACAATCATGACCCAACAAAACTGATTGCAGCATTATCACCTGCAGTGTAATGTCACGTTAAACACACTTCCTCCAGGGTCGTCACCTTCTCTGTCTAATACCCATACGTATAGTGTCATAGACCAACTTCAGAAAACTCTTGCCCACATATATATCTTAGAGTTGTTGCATCTATCTCCTTCCCATAAGGAAATTCTTGATAGAGCCCTAGTGGAAACAACTGTGCCCACAAACATGGCCCAAGAGAAGTTTCAAGACATGGTAGGAAATCTAACCTCCTCGGGTACCATCTCATTTACCAAATAGGATGATCTTTCAGTGTCACAGCTACATAACACACCCTTGCATATCATCACATTCATTCATAGACACCGTATCAAAAAGGTTCTTATTGATGGAGGAGTTTGTTTAAATATTTACATGATCAAGCTAGTCCTTACATTGGGGTTCTCTGAAACTGCAGTGGATTTGAGGAAAAAGATCACCATTAAGGCCTATGATGAAGAGGAAAGAACTACTAAAGGAACAGTGGTGTTACCAATACAAGTGGGACCAGTGCTAAAAGATGTTGTTTGTCAAGTCCTCAATAGGGAGCTAGCCTATAATATCTTCCTAGGTAGACCCTGGATTCATGCCATGTAGGTTTGACCTTCCACCTATCACCAATGCATCAAATTTCCTCATAACGACAAACATATCACCATCCAAGGTGATCCTGATCCCTTCCAGCACTACAACACTATCCACACAAAGCCTGATTGCATCATTCCTAATAACAGAGTTTCTGCATCATCCATTTCACAGCATGATTTTTCCTTCAAATCTTCCTCATCCAGGCCCAAAGAGCAGAAAATCAAAATCAAAGAAACAGGAGTAGGGGAATACTCCATCAAGCACAACCTCAACTTCACCAAACTACCTCTATCTCCAAAATCCTTTGGGCGACCTACACCTTTTCCAAAACCTTCTACTCGTCCCAAAGCTCCTACATCTCCCTTTGTCAAATAGGGAACCCTCTCAGATGAAACAGAAGAGAGAGATGTCTTATCATGGCTCTACACAGAGGAAGATAATGCACAAAAAGAACCACCTAAGCTCCCAACGAAAATCTATAGGCGTGGTGAGTCTATCCTAAACATACTGGGTTATGACGAACAAGGTCCCATTGGCCTAAGAAAGGAAGGAATAATAGAACCTATCCAACTCTCTTCATCCTGACTAACAAGAAATACAAAAGGGTTGGGATACAAAGACAAAGGCAAAGCTAAGGCCAATGCATGTTTAGTGGAACAGATCCATGCTCTACAAGAAGACAGTGACATAGATTCCAATGAGTATGAGTGGGAGAAACTCACAAAGCACTCCTATGAAGACAAAGGAGTTGACACCATTCAAACATATAGCCCCTACCATGAGGGACAAACTCTAATGCATATACCATTAGAGTTTGATTCGCCAACTCTTGAGAGTACAACTTTTGAGGAAGGTCAGAGTTCCATCGCAATAAACAATCTGGAGGAAAGTACCATCTCAGATCCTATCCCTACTAATCTGAATCCTAGCCATGTGTCCATTCAAAATATCAATGAATCAGATCTATATTCCGATTCCTTTCCCCTTGTGCATCTTGAACTTATCGACTGGGATTTACAAGGCACCCCGCAACTAGACATGTTCAAAAATGATGATGCCTATATTGACTACATGGAACTTAGGGACTACCTACCTACAGGATATCATAAAGTTGGCTTTGTAATTGAACTCAACATCATGACTTACTTTAGAGAGGGTGCCAAGCCTTCCAATCACAAAAACATAAAAATCAAAAATGGATCTGATAGTGAAAACCGTTCTGTGGCAGTATCAGATCCCAAAATAGTAAAAAGAAAGGACGCATCCGATGGTGAAAACCCAACTGTGGCACCTGACGATAGAAGACTTGACACTCTCCCCACTAACATGCACTAGGAGAAGTCACAGATTGTTTTGGAACCTATAGAACCTATCAACATTAGAACAAAGGATAATCCCAAGATCATTCACTTTGCAAAATCTCTATCTCCACCAGAGAAGACCAAGTTCGTACCATCCTTCAAGAGAAAGCAAGTCAACTTTGCTTGGTCATATGCAGACATGCCCAGTTTAGATCCAGATTTAATTCTACATCATCTTCCACTAGATCTAGTGGTCAAACCAGTCAAGTAGAAGCTCAGAAAGATGCATCCACACATTGCACTACTAGTGAAAGAAAAACTCAAGAAACTACTAGATGTAGGATTCATCAGAGCAATAGACTATCCAGAGTGGGTATCCAATATAGTGCCAGTCTCCAAACCTGATGGTAGAGTCAAATTATGTAATGATTTCTGAGATCTTAAAAAAGCTTGCCACAATGCTAACTTTCCATTGCCTAATATTGATATCATAGTCCTCTTGATAGCAGGACACACCATGCTTTCTCTCATGGATGGTTTCTTCGGGTACAATCAAATCAGGATAGCACCAGAAGACCAACATAAAATAGCTTTCACTTGCCCATGGGGTACCTTCTACTAGAATGTCATGCCATTTGGGTTAAAGAATGTAGGAGCAACATATCAATGTGCTATGACAACTATCTTCCATGACATGATGCACATAACAATGGAGGACTATGTAGATGATATCCTTACAAAATCACCAACAAGAGAATCCCACCTTGATGTACCAGAGAAAGTCTTTCAGAGACTGGAACAATTCAAAGTCAGGTTGAACCCATAAAAAGGATAGAAGTTGATCCTGCCAAAGTCAAGGCTATCATGCAAATGCCACCACCTAAGAATATCACTCAATTACGGTCTCTACAAGGCAAGTTACAAGCAATTTGTTGGTTCATATCACAACTAATAGACAAGTGTCAACCTTTCAGTCATCTCTTATATAAAAATATTCCATTCAAATGGGATGAGAAGTGTGAAGCAGCATTTGGCAAACTAAAGGAATATCTCATGAACCCTCCTATTCTAATGCCACCTATCCAAGGTAAGCCACTATTACTTTACATATCTGCTACACAAACAGCTCTGAGTGCCCTATTAGCACAACAAGATCATGAAGGCAAAGAAAGGGCTATCTACTATATCATTCACACATTGGTGGGCTACAAATTGCAATACTCTCATATAGAAAGATCTTGTCTTGCTGTGGTTTTTGCTTCCCAAAAACTATGACATTACATGCTAGCACATTTAGTCAAACTTATTGCGAAGATAGATCCATTGAAGTACCTATTAAGGAAAGTAGCTCTCACAAGTCGCCTAGCTAAGTGGGTAATGCTCCTAAGTGAATATGACATTGAGTATGTAGGACAAAAGGCTATCAAAGGTCAAATCATTGCTGATCAGTTAGCAGAAGCACCATTACATGATACCACACCAATGACATTTGAGTTTCCAGATGAAACCATCTTCAGTATAACAACACACTCATGGAAACTCTACTTTGATGGATCCTATACAAACAATGGATCGGGGGTAGGAATCTTGTTGGTCACTCCTCACGGTGACACCATATCTAAGTCTTATCATTTACTATTCCTATGCACAAATGAAGCCTTGGTCATTGGTCTGAAACCAGCAACAGAATGGAAAATCAAAGAGCTACATGTCTATCGCGATTCTCAACTAGTAATCAATCAAGTCAATGACGACTATCAGACCAAAGATGACAAGTTAATCCCATACAAGCGCATGGTCGACGAATTTAAAGAGTACTTTTTGATCATCTCCTTTGAGCAGATACCTCGCATTGAAAACAAAGCAGCAGATGCTATGGTAACCATTGCCTCACTCCTCGAGATCCCAAAGAATGAGTCACAGTATGAGTTCTTGGTTGAGACAGTTATACAACCAGCTTATGATCTTCTTGAAACCCACTCCATATGCCTATTAGTCAGATCTGATTCACCTTGGTATGGTAAGATTTACACTTACCTCAAGCATAACACCCTACCACCTAACTTATCTTCTAACCAACACTCGAACTTTCATTCGCCAAACCTCTTGTTATACCATTATTGCTGATACCCTATACCACTGAGGTCTAGATGGTACTTTGCTCTGATGTTTAGAATGGGAAGAATTTCAAACTACCTTATGAGACGTACATGAAGGAATTTGCGGAACACACTCTAGCGGTCCTTATTTAGCTAAGAAACTCATGCGTTTGGGATATTATTTGCCAAACATGGAAATAGATTCATATTAGTTTATGAAGAGATGCAAGTAGTACTGGATACATAGAAACCTGATATATGGACCAACTCAAGAGTTATGACCTTTAACGACACCTTGGCCCTTTTGTCAATGGGGACTCAACCTTGTGGGCAAAATTCACCTGCCATCATCCAATGGCCACAAGTTCATAATAACCGCCATGGAATATTTCACCAAGTGGATTGAAGTTGTTCCACTCACCAATGTCACAGACAAATAGCTTGCCTCATTCATTCTCAATTACCTCATCTGCAGATACAGAATTCCCTCATCCATTGTCATGGATAATGGAAGACCTTTCAAAAACCAAGATGTCTAAGAGATTTGTGACAAATTTAAAATCCAACACCACTTCTCCACCCCCTACTATCCACAAGGTAACGGCCAAGCAAAGGTATCCAACAAAACAATCTTGAAAATCCTCAAGAAAATTATCAAAGATGCCAGCCATGATTGGCACATACAACTCAATCCCGCTCTGTGGGCCTATCGAACCAGTATACACACTCCCATAGGTGCTACCCCATATGCCCTTATCTATGGATCAAAATCCATTTTGCCTATTGAGGTTGAGTTACCATCCTTATGGGTGTCATTAAAAGGTCTCATTACTGATAAAGACTACAGAGTTTCCAGACTGCAAGAGTTAGAACTATTGGAGGTGAAAAGGCAACAGGCCTTTAATCATCTCAAAGCATATCAACAAAGGATGTCACGAAGTTACAATCACAAGGTCCATCCAAGGGTCTTCAATGTTGGTGATCTAGTGCTTAAGGAAAATCCCTACAATCAACAGGATCAGGAAAAGAAAGGTAAGTTTGAGCCTAACTGGCTTGGTCCTTATGTCATCATTACTGCATACGGATCGGGTGCATATCAGTGAGCAACATCGAAGGGTGAGCTGTTTGTGACCCAATCAATAGTATACATCTTCATCAGTTCTATACCTAAGAGAACCCCAATGTAAGGGGGGCAAAAATTCAAAAAAGGCAAAAAATCATAAAAAAACAAAAATTCAAAAAAAATAAAAAAAATCAAAAAAACAAAAAAAAAGCAAAAAAATGCAAAAATGGAAAAAAATCAAAAAATCAAAAAATAAAAAAAACAAAAAAATCATCCTCTGGTGAAAACCTGGCAAACAGGCACCTTGCATAGGTACTATTGGTGCCTGCATAAAATTCATATTTCAAGTATTCATTTGCAGGCACTTTTCAAGAAAACCCAAAAAATTCTAAGTCTGTCGGCCTTCTCTTTTGCATTAATGTATATTTGTATATGCATTGCTGTTTGTATGTACATTTGAATGTGCAAGAACAAATGTACATTGGCGGGCCCGAAAAAAGAGTTCAATCAGCTTCAAAAAAGTGCAAAAAATGGTTGTATGCTTCGTCGTATGCATATTGGGCTTGTATGTGCAATTCCGGGTGTGAAAAGTGGATGTACATTGAAGATTCAGTCACAGATTCTAAGAATATTCCATGCTTGTATGTAAGGGTTTGCATATATATTTTGCATGTATATTTAAGATACAATGGGTAGATACAATGGCTATATGCAAAGGAAATGTACATTGCCAAGATACAAGGGCAGAATGTACATCGCAAAGATGCAAGGGTCTTATACATTCGCCACATGCAAGCATATGATACGTTGGTGGCAACATACAAAGGAAAGATACATGCAAGGCAAGAACCAAAGGGTGGGGTCTACCAGTTGTATATAGGCGATTGTATGTTTGCACATGCAATCAAACATACAATGCGATATGCAATCCTGAGATGCAAAGCTCGGACCCGAAATGATTATACATTCTGGTTGATAAAGGTAGAAGTTCAATTGTATGTATGTTTTGCTTGTATATTCGCAGTTGTATGTATGCGATATATAAGACAAAGATACAAGGGAGGATATACAAGGCGGACTTGACTGGCAAATTCAGCGTTGAGTCCGCAGTTTGTATATTAAGCACATTGTATGTTTACATATACAAAGAAGAAGAGATACAACCCAGACATGAAAGAAGAATGTATTTTGGCAGATTTCAGGTTGGGGTCTACAGTTGGTTGTATATGGTACATTGTATATGTGCAATGTACAAGGCCGACATACAAGAAGGAAGATGTAACGCCCAGACCTGGTGGTCCTTTCAAATTTGTTTCATGGTGATTTGGGGTCCGCGGTATGTATTTTTGCATTTGTATATGCAATATACAAAGAGATATGCAACAGGAAAAGATACAAGCTGGATTTCAAAGGTTTCTCCAATCTGCCTCATAAATGCAATGGAGTCCGCGGTTGTATGTATATTACATGTTGTACATGCAATGTACAAAGTGATATACAAAAGGGAAGATAAAAGCCGGACCCGAATGTGATTTGCAGTTTGTTCCATAAAAAATTTGGGGTCCGCCCTTGTATGCTTGGCGATTGTATGTACATACAATTGCATATACATAAGCGAAAATGACGAAAAAGGCAAAATGGAAGAGGGAAAAGTCAACGATAGGGAAATGTGCCTATGTGGCACATTTTAATTGGCCGATGACTTTTTAGCATGATTTGAGGCCATAGATCTTGGTAATAAGGAGGGAAATCAATGGCCATGGTTTAAATTTTCAAAGGAGGAGATTTGTATGTGTTCGTTGCATCACCTCAAGTGGGAATAAACTTTAGAGCATGCAACTACTACATCCCGCAGGTAGGTTGGCTTTAATGATAGAAATGCAGAGCTATGGTCGACAGATTGACAGGCCAACTACTATTTTTAATGAGAAAATCTCTAAACGGCTACATGCTCCCCGATCCCACCTGTTTTTCCTCCTCTCAACTGCATTGAATGTTTTAGGTGCCATTTTCATGGTGGGATGTATCTGGTAGAAGTTGGAAAAGACCAGGTACCTTGAATGCTGAGTGCACATTCTTGGTATAAAAGGCAATCTGTGTTACTCATTTATGGTGGTTGAAGACTTGGGTAATTTTTTGAAGAGAATAACGAAGAACAGAGCATTTCTTGGCTGTTCTGTCTCTTTTTGTGAGTTTATGAGTTGCATTTGAATGCACCTTGCACATATGTTCAGTTTCATTGTTGTTTTATATGAAAAATGCATTCTTTGCATGTGTTTAGCTATTTGTCTCCATTTGTTGTATGCGTCCCTTCTTTTGAATTTGGTTGCTAAGGGTTTCTAAGATTCTAGGGTACAAATTTTTCGTATTGCATGCTTAATCTCTAACTTCCATTCAAGGAGTGGATTAAACTATTTTAGGTTAAGTATGAAGAACAATGTGTGTCAGCTAGGATATTTGTAAGTAGAGGCAGCTAAATACTTAGTCTTGGGTGGTGTTTGTAAGGCAAATACTAGTTCTAACCCCTTGAAACTTGAATACTAGTGCAAATCATTCCCTTGTATACGTCTAGTTGACTCCTTGCCCTGAGATAGGCACCGGTTTGCTTCTTGTGTAGTAGTTATGATCCAAAACCCCTTGTCTTGCATCCAAAACATAAAAACAAATCATTTCATGACTTCAAACCTATTAGTTTGTAGGAGTAGAAGTAGGACCCTGCATACTCTCATTCCTAACCAGTCAGATATGTCCAAAAACACTGCCAACCTTGTGATTTATCACACAAATCTTGGTCCAAAAATGAGAGTATTCTGCCTGTTTTGAAAACCTAAATCTTTCTATCATTGGGCAAGCCAAGCTCAAATCTTTATCTTTAGGGATAGCCCCCTTGGTGCGGCAGAACCAAAAGTGAAAGGGAGGCAGCTCACACAACCTCTTGTATTTATTGTCCTAATCTGCCTATGCATTAGAACTAGCAAACCCTTTGCTAATTCAGAGAGAAAGAATTCCAACAAAAGTGGTGACTCTACTGGGGATGTAATGTCATATCCATAAAAGTTTAAGTCTAAAAGATTGAAGAATTAGACCTGGAAGTGCCTTGTTGCAGCAAACTTAAAGTTTTATGTGTGGCTCTATTGTTGGAGAACCCAAAAAGGAAAGAAATGAATTTTCAGCTTCATGTTGTTTGAAGCTCATTCCTCGGTCAAGGAGGTGGCGAATCTGCATACAAAAAACCTGAAAGAGAATACAAAGATGTGTTAGATTTTCATACTTTCAGTCAGGGAAAAGAATTTGCAGCAGCTGCAACATATCCAAGTATTTTTATAAGTTCTACAGGATTCCCTATTTGGTGAAGTAGCACTGGTTAAAAGGGAGATATTGGTGAGAGATTGCATGCTTTTGTATTTGCTAAGAATGTATTTTGTGTTTCAAAATAAGTATGCAATATTGTTGAAAGGACTCATTTAGAGGACTTTAGGAAATTTGAAACAACAATTTGTATTTTAAAGGCTTAAGGTCATTGATTGAAAATATGAGTTGAGAATAGGGTTGCAAAAACACATAAAGATGTATTATCAGCCCATGCACCCTTGTGAGGTGTCAAATGCAATAATGTATAATAACCAATCCCAACCATGTAATAAAAGAAGTTTCAACATTGACAGATATAAGCCCATCAATTTCAATGGCATTTATGGTTATCCAAATGCTTTTCCATCTAAGATTAGAAAGTATTTGCCCAAATTCAGTGGTGTAAAGGATGAATCAACTGAGAGACACTTGCAGCAGTTCAGAAATGTAATAGATGACTTTGAGGTTGACCATGAAGATGTAGTTATGAGATTATTTGTTCAATCTCTAGATGAAGATGCAAGGGACTAGTTCTCCTACCTTCTAGCCTACTCTGTCAGCTCTTGGCAAGAATTTAAATCTGCATTTCTAGAGCAATTTGGTGAAAGAATATCTGAATATGCAGTTATCAGTGAGTTCATGTATATCCATATTGAAAAAGATGAGTTGATTCCAGCCTTTAACCTTAGATTTATGAAGGCATTGAAATGAATTCCAGAATGCATGAGACCTAATGATGCATTGTGCCTAGTGGTCTATCTAGGAGCATTTGATCAGAAAATGAGCTATAGATTGAGAGATAAGGAGCCCACCACATTGCATCAAGCACCTCAGTTCGCAATAGACATTGAAAACAATTAGAGGTATGGAATTCAGAGGGGCTATTTCTCTGCAAATTTTTGTTGTTCTGCGGTCCCAAGTGTTAGTGAAAGATATAATTCATATGTTGAAAATGAATGTCAAAGCACTCACACCATTGCTATCCCTATTTATGCATCATTTCAAGGTAATGATGACTCTACCATAAAGGAGGATGCCCAGATTTGCCCAGCAAATGAAGTTGATTGTGATAATTTTTCAAGTAATGTTTACATGCTAGTCCTTAGAGAAGAGCATTCATGTTTAAATGATCTAGTTATGCATAGTTGTGATCATATGGATCAAGAGTCAATTCTAGTTTCATTAGAAAGTATTAGAGGGCTGGAAAGTGATATGGATAGTTCAGCTTTAGAATGCATTGAAGTAGCATAAATCTTGTATGTGGGGCAATCAGATGATGAAGAAAAGTTGGATTGTCATGAAGAAGAAATAGAGACCTTTGCAATGAGATTGAATCCTCCTTACGATAAGCCTTTAGATGCATTGAACGTTGTGAGTCATGACCTTCATTGGTGCAGAATTAACCCTCTTTTTGAAGATGATGATGAATATCAAGAGACAACTGACCTAGGTACTGCATCAGTTTGTGATAAGGGGACATATGAACCAAAGGCAGAGATCTTCAGCTCTTGTGAAGATAATATTGATATGTACATTGTGGATAATGAATGTTCAACATCAATTGTTCTGGATCAAGTTGTGTGGATCAAGTTTTGTTTTCAATGTCAGTAAGTGATATAAATGACATTGAAGGTCTCACATATTCTAAGTGTTTTGAGTTTATGGATCAGCTACATGAGTGCCTCATAATGTGCAACAGCCAGGGAGACAATGTGGAGTATAACATACATATATTACCTAATGCTAAAAGATATTCTAGTATGTATGGTTATGTGTCTAATTGTGAGATACAGAGTGACAGAGGCAATGCTAACAGTGGCAAGTTTTAAAAAATGGTAAAGTATATAATGGATAGGATTGGCTTGTGGGCAAATTGTGTTGATGTTTTCAGTTGTGGTTGGGATCATTCATATCAGGATTAGGCATTTGACAGGAGGAGGTTATGGTTTTTCATTTTTGGCTGCCCAGGGCCACCAATATAATCTTCAAAAATGTATTTGTGATGCAAGTTGATGTAGTGTTTGACTCTGTAGCCCAATGGATAAGGGACTGGTCTGCATCCCAGAGATCTATGGTTCTCGCCATACCTGTAAGACGCATGCATCCTGTTGGTGATTGTTTTGATACAATCATAACAATAAGTTAAAATTCACAATTAATGAACTGAAACTATACTTGAAAGATAAGAAGGAATCATTTGAGATTCAACTAATCCCAAGTCTACAATGGTTCGGTTGGTCAAGTTCAGTTGGTCAATGTGAAGCTGTAATGTTCAAGGGGCCTTACGTAGTTTAGGTTTGTTTGGTGGTTTACTGGACTAAGAATATGCAAAAAGGTCATGAGATATGTCAATACTTTTCATTCCTTTGCATAAAAGTGATACTGTGCTGCAAGTTTTAGATGGTTTTCTTGAATTTTTGCAGCTTTCTTCTTTATCTATTTATGAAAACTATCTACTTATAGCTCTGTTATGCATGCTTCTTCAAATTTGAGACAATTTCCTTTAGATTTCTACGTTTTCAGCTAAATATTTTAGATGGGTTGGGAAAAGTTAGAAAGATCTAATCTATACCTCATTTAATCTACCGAAGGATCTAATTGTTTCTGTTATGCACTATGTAAATACCACAGTAATTTGATCAAATCCACAGTAAAAACCTTAAATGCAAGTTCTGAGCATTTTCACAAACATACATTTAAAATTGCAAGCTCTCAAAGAAAATATTTCAAAACACAAAGAAGAGCAGGAGAACACTCAGAAGATAGATGCAGAACTCCAGATTCTATTGTATTAGAAACGAATAGTCATACATGATTTACAATATAGGAATGACTCTTAGTTTCATTGATCATACTACAGAGAACTTACAAGCTTTACAGATACAGTAAGACAGCCAGACATTCCACGCGCACCTTACTGCAAACAAACAGGCGACCTCCTTCTTCTACTTCTAAACTATGCTAACTTGCTGTATGTTCCTAAAAGAAAAATCTTGTTGTAACCCCCGTTGTTTTTCCTAAAATCCCTGTTGTAAAGTATTACAGTGTAGAGAGGCACAATATAAAGACATTCTGATTGTCCTCACTACAGCAAAAACCTAACTGAACCCCTGGTTCAAACCCCTGGTTACAGTAATAAATACAGGTGAACCAGCTTTTCAAAATATCTCTGAGCAGTGTCAAATCTGGGCGAAATATTGCCCCTTCTGAGAAGTTCCAGCAGCTCAGCAATAACTCTTGTTTGTCTGTTGTAGTAATACTCTCAGCTGCAACCTTGTTCTTCACTTGAATGGCCTTGACTTTTTCGCACTTCATCCTTATCTTCCTGCTCCTGAGATTGGATTTCCTTCCTCCATGAGGTCACTGTGTTGACTTTCCAGTTGCTTCCTCAACTGCAAGCCTACAAGACAAGACAAGCAATAAGTATTTCATTTATCACATAAACAGCAGGAAATTAAAATAATCGTTTAAATCCAGGTGACTGCGCAAAATTGTGGAAATCAGATTCAAAATACTCTTAAAACGCGTTCAAAACGCATTCAGACCGCTCAAAACCCATCGGGTCAACCATCGCTGACCGAAAAAATGCTACGGGCGCCAAAAAAATGGTTTAAAACTCCACCGCTTCATTTCCCGCCCATCGGCATGACTATCGCTATCGGCATGTCAAAAAACATGTTGGCCGATATTCTCTATTTGGCCGATGTTCACTTCATCTGCATGATATTTTGGAAATATGATGCTCTCCCTTCTGAAGGTCCAGATGACATCATCAGGATGTTTCGCTTCTGTATATTGGGGAAAAGAACAACATCATCATCATCATCATGTTGAAGGAGAATAGGAGGATATGGAATATGATCCTGCTGCTGAGGAAAGGAATATGATGGTGATGTCATCGTCATATTCGGGCTTCATTAAAACGCAAAAGATGACGTCACCGTCATGCTTAGTTAAGATCAGGGGATAAATGTAAAATCGGGTCATCTAAGGAGCATGATCAGGATGATGAATGTAATATGACCCCCTTGCGGCCAAGGTAACCCTCTCGAAAGATCAGAATGATGATGATCATCAGGATATCCGGGGCTTTTCTCGAACTTAGAATAAGACGTCATCATCATATTTGCGAACCGGATCGTGTTTTGGAAAATATCCTACCGAAGGGAAATGTGATGATGATGATCATCAGGATATTAGCTTCTTCGTTTATCAGATCGGGATGACGTCATCATGATATCCGGAGCCTTTGTTAAACTTAGAACATGACGTCATCAGGATGTTTCGCTAACCGGATCATGTTTTGGAAAATATCCTGCCGAAGGGAAATGTGATGATGATGATCATCAGGATATTTGCAAAAGGTCATATTTCTCGGCAGGAGGACTTCACGAAATATCGGGTAGACAAACAAGATCATGATGATCTTGACAATATGACAGAATAAAAAAAATATGATGATCCTCCTCATCGAATTATCATGATGACGTATCCATCATTTTTCATCTTCGAAGCATGAAGACGAGTTGAGGTCATCATCAGGTTAGCGCTAGGGTGATATTTAAAATATGATCATGCAAAAGGAGATCAGGAGGATATGATGACGTCATCATCATCTTAGCGAATTTCAGCAAATATGACCCTCTTGTGAAAGATCAAGATGATGACCCTCCGATGGGATTTTGGCATGCGCATGCAAATTCTGCAGATGGTGGATTTTCTAAGTCAGGGTGATATTGTAATATCAGCATGATATTATAATATCAGGTAATGTTAAAATATCAGCATGATGCTCGCGATACAAAAGACTGCTCGACGGGGAAAACTTACTATGACTTAAAGTTGACGTCTGGATATTTGAACCTCAGGATATTATCGGGGGGGCATTTCAAATATGATGATGATGTTCTTCATACAGCAAAACCGAGTTTATAAAATATGACCCTCCTAAAATCATGATGCTCATGATGCGCATAAGGCCATTTGACGGGTAAAGGGCACTACCACCTAAGATTGACGTCCGGATATTGCGACTGCATGATTTTTATCGGGTGATAGACCAAGATCATGATGACCTTGACAACATGAAAAAAATATGATGATCACTTGCGATTATCAGGTTTGACCAAAACTTTGACTGTGCATAACTTCCACATATGGACGAATTTTCAAGTGAAGTAAAAGGCAAACCTGCATGGAATTTCAAGCTCTTTCTAAATATGAGGTCACAGAAACAAAATATGAATTTTGACAAACTGACCTCATGATGATGACCAACCTCATCCTGACCTCCATGACGATGATGCACCTAACTCATTTTTACCAAACCGCCAGAAAGCAGACAAACACAAGCAGAAGCAAAAAGCAAAACATCAACAGGGGTCCCCATTTTGCTAAGGAGCATAATGGGGCATGTTGTGAACATCACAACAACTAGCAACCAAAACAAAACAATTAAATTCAGAGTGTTCAAGGAAACTAGATGAAATGAACTCATAACTTCCAACTATCTTTCTTGCAAATTACTATTCAGCTTGAGACTCAAAGTATTCAATAAAGATGCATGAATTTCCATTTTCAGTTTAGTTGTGTGCACGTGATTAATTATCCTCATCTTGAAGATCGGTTGAACAAACCAGTGACTGACATTAGCCTACGTAGGTGAGGATATTCCCTCATAGCCGACTGGATAGAGCCTTGCTGCCAGCGAGCGTCTATAGCCCCGGCAAGGTTATCGTTACAATTCTCCTAAGTAGAGCCCCACTGCCAGCGAGCGTCTATAGCCCCGGTAGAGTTACTTAGATGGCTTAATCTGGATTTTCAGTATAATCCGCTTTATTTATTTATTTATTTATTTTTTGTTTTCTAATTTTGAAAGATTTCATAAGATATAGCAATTTGTAACTTCATGATGCAAGGAGTGGACACTTGCTGAAATTAAGCTGAGAATTGTAATGGTAGCAAGGGTGACCTCTGATTTTTCACCTAATATCTACACTAGTATGTTCAACAAACCCAAGGATTTTAGGTGTGTCATCGTGAGAAACCTGCTTCGAATTCTCAATCACATTTATTGAATACAAAACTTCAGAAGATGAACAACTCTCTACATTCATGACAGTGACAAGTTATGTGTAAATTGTAAATGATTAACTTGAATACCCTAAATTTTATACTGTTTTGAATGGTTGCTAATTTTTCTCCTTAATACTCTAAAGTAAAATAAAGATCCCTGCTGGGGAGACAACAAACAAACCAAACAAACAAGCTGTACAAACAACACAACAAAAGAAAAAACTGTACAGACAGAAAGAAACAAAAAGCAAAAACAAACAGAAGACAAGCTATACAAACAGCCAACCCAAAAGAAAACACAAAAGAAGAACTGTACATTATCCACAGCACTTTACATTAAGAAAAAGGGACTGCCCCCCTTTTTACCTCAAGCCTGGAAGTAGTGTTTCAAATGCTGGCCATTAACTGGTAATGGCACATCTTCTCCAGTCAAGGTCTTAAGTCTAAAGGTGTTATCTCCTATTATTTCTCAGACTTGTAATGGACCCAGCCATAATTTATCAAATTTTCCATGGCTTCCTTTCTTTTCATGTGCTTTGTCCCAGCACAACACTAAGTCTGATATCCTAAATGTCTTGACTCTTGCCCTTTTGTCAAACCACCTCTTAACAACTGCTTGGTGTTTGGCAAACTTCTCGAGGGCTTGACCTCTTTTCTCCTCTAGTTGTAACATTTGCACTATTCTGGCTTCCCTATGGTTATCAAAGCCTAGATATTCATTGGCAAACTTCCAGGTTGGTATCCTCAGATTAACCGGAAGTATGGGATCAGTCCCATAAACTAAGTGATAAGGTGTGCTACCTAAAGCTATTTTAAACTTGGTCCTGTCTACCCATAATGCATATCTTAACAGAGTATTCCACTCTCTAGGACTTTTGGCAATTAACCTCTTGATTATGTCTAATAAAATTTTATTTGTTGATTCAACCAGTCCATTACCTTGAGGGTAATAATTTGAAGAAAACCTTAGAATAATCCCATATTCAAATGCCCATTTAGAAAATTTTAAAGAAGAGAAAGCAGGGCCGTTATCACATACCAATGAATAGGGCGTTCCAAACCTGGTGATAATGTTTTCTTCAAGGAACTTGATAACTACCTCAGTCGTGGAAAATTTGCAGCAGGTGGCCTCAGTCCACCTTGTACAATAGTCTGTTACCGTCAATATAAATTTGTGTCCTGCAGAAGATGGGGGATTGATGACTCCGATAAAATCCAAGCCCCACTATGCAAACGGTCTGGACTCGATCACAGGCTGCAGTGGATTGGCTGGATTTCTCCCTTTGTCTGCTGCAGTCTGACAGGTGTGGCAACTTCTGATGTGACTCTTAGTATCTTTGAACATAGTGGGCCAGTAATAGCCCGCTCTCAGTATTTTGTGTGTTGTAGCTAAATGGGAACCATGACCGGTTCCGTATTTGTCATGTAGTTCTGTCAACACTCTATCAGCTTCAGTTCTGTTTATGCATCTTAGATAAATTCCATCATGGTTCTTCCTTAATAGAAGACCTCCTTGCACCATATAATTTTGTGCCTTAATCTTCAAAGCTCTCCTCTGAGAAGCCTTCATCTTGCTTGGGTACTTTCCAGCTATCAGGAAGGTGCTTAAATCATCGTACCAGCCTGATGTGTCTTGAGAATTCAATACATACTGTTGTTTTATCAGATTTGGATCCATGTTTGCTATTGTCTGCACCAACGCCTGCCCTCTGACCAGCTTTGCGGGAACGATCTCCATGTCGAATTCTTGCAGTGTGGTGATCCATTTGGCTCTTTTTTCTCTAGGCTCGTTTTGCATCAGCAACATTTTTACTGCTGCGTCTGGTACTATGGCTTTAATCTGGCTGCGCAGAATATAGTGTCTAAATTTTTTCACAGCCTTCACTAATGCGAATGCCTGTCTTTCGATATCTAGATATCTCAGCTATGCATCCTTCAGAGGCGCACTCATAAATGCTATGCGCCTCTCTTCATTATTTTCACCTTTCTGTGTCAAGGCAGCCACGACAGAATGAGAAGATGCAAAGGAGTAGATGTAAAACGGGCTTGTGTAGTCTGGACTTGCCAATACAGGGGCATTAGAAATTGCCTCCTTGATATCTTCAAATGCGGCTTTGGCCACTGGCGTCCATTCCATCTGTGCATCTTTCTTTAACATGGCATTCAACGGCTGCACGATCTCTGCAAAACCTATTATAAACTTCCGAACAAAGTTAATTTTACCAAAAAATGATTTCAATTCTTTCCTACTGTTTGGTATTTGCAAATTTTTTTATGGATTCTATTCTATCTGGATCAATTGAAATTCCATTTTCAGAAATGACATGGCCTAATAATTTACCTTCAGTTACGCCAAATATACATTTCTTAGGATTAAGGGAAATCCCATACCTTTCACATCGCTGGAGTACTTTTCTGAGGTCTTCAGCATGGGTGGATGCATCCTTGGAATACACAGTTAAATCATCCATATACACAACAATGCATTTACTTGATAATCCACGGAATGCAACGTCCATGGCCCTCTGAAAAGTGGCACCTGCATTAATTAGACCAAAAGGCATTCTTCTATACGCATAATTTCCCCATTTGCAAGTGAAGGTGGTTTTTAGTCTATCTTCTCTATCAATTAAGACCTGGTTATAACCTGAAAAACCATCTAAAAAAGACATCATCTTTGCGCCATTTACTGCTTGCAGTACTTCGTCTATTGGGGGCAAAGGATAATTATCCTTTTCAGAAGCCTTGTTTAAATTTCTAAAGTCTACGTACAACCTGATGTCTCCGTTTTTCTTCCTCACTGGTACCAAGTTAGCTACCCAGACAGAATGTCTGACTGGGAAAATTATTCCAGCGGACAGTAATTTTTTAACTTCCTCAAAGATTAAAGGCTCTAGAATGGCATTTACAGGCCTCTGTTTCTGCCTAAATGGTTTGACTTCTTTTCTTAAAGGTATTACGTGAGTTATGATGGACTCATCAAATGTTTTCAAGTTTTCATAAGTCCATGCTATGACATGTTTATATTCTTTCAGAACGTCCAGAACCTCTTTTCTAATTTTCTCAGAGCAAGCTTTCCCAATTAGTACACTTTGTGGATTTAGCTCAGTCCCTAAGTTATGTAAATCATACCTACCCCCTTCTGTTTTGGGTAAGTCTTTCTGTCTTATTACTCCGTCGAAGTCAAAGATGTGTTCTAGTTCAATTACTCCTTTTGGCAAGAAGTTGCTCTTTAAGTTGATCATATCTTCTTCGTCCCATGTTACTTCAGGCCTTTCTTGTTCATCAATGATTTGGGCCTCAAATGCCTCATGACAAGTCAGAAAATTAATAATTTGCTGATCCTCTCCAAATACCTGAAAGTGTGTAACGTTGTCTGGTATACTGGGCACGTTAACTAGCTCAACAGCAAATCGTCTTAATCCTGACAGTGTCAATGGTTCTAATGTACTAGCAGCAACTGCTAACGCATCTGGCCTATGGTTCAGCTCTCTAGGAATATGTTCTATGTTAAAAGCATCAAACGAACCCATTAAACCCCATACTCTATGTCTGTAACTAATCATCTTCTTATAATTGCAGGCATATAGTTTCCTCACTTGTCTGACTACTAATTCAGAGTCTGAAAATACTCTGATGGTTTTTACTCCTTTCTTGATGGCCATGACAAGTCCTAAAATTAGGGCCTCATATTCAGCAATATTGTTAGTGCAGGAAAATTGTAATCTATATGCTGCCAAATGTGATTTACCTTGAGGATTTATGAGTTCAATACCCGCGCCTGCGCCCTGTTTTGATTTGGACCCATCACATTTTAACATCCACAAGCCATCTTTACTCTTCTGATCTTTTACCTTGGCATACTTTGTCCCTTTTATTGCCTGTGGGGTGTTGTCTTGTTTATTCATGGGTTTTTTCATTTGGTTATCTTGCATATGTGTGTTTTTAGTTTGCAACTCAGAAAGATAACTACCCTCGTCCTCTATTTCTTTTCCTAAATCTGGAATCAAGGCATCTATATTATCCTGAACATATCTCTATGTCGGCTCAGGATTCTCATTTTTCTCTTGTGACTCTACCCTCCCTATGCACTTTTTGTATTCATATTCAATGATATCTTTGCATATTTCACAATTCTCCTCAGAATGTTGCCTATCATGGACTCTACACCTATTTTTATATAACTTACATTGGACTGGGAGATTGTGTGTAACGCACTCTTCCACCTCTCGTCTAATGGCACGACCAAATTTGTCTATTGCATTGTTTTCCTCATCTGAAGAATTTCCGTCAGACTCAATGAATAGTGCCGTTCTATTGTTGACACACTTCTTTCTAATGTTTAACATCATAATCTCTTCAATCTGCATCCCATTGTTGGTAATTCTATAGACACCTGGTTCAACAGCAGCATATCATATTTCATTAGTTCGATTATACTCTGTTATCATATGTTTCATTCTGGGCTCTGCCTCTAGTCTGATCTGGTTTGGGATGCCTCTCCACGGTAACCACATGTGTGAAAAGTCAGTAGCCATATATCCGTTTAATGTCTTGGACCAATCCCTACTTAGCAACATTCCATAATTTACGGGTATATCCACTACTTGAATGTCAATGATTTGGCTTACCCTAGGGTCTGAAGCTAATTGCACTTGAATGTTCATGAGTTCTCCTATCACGCTAACCTCGGTCTTATCTAATTACGTGACAACCTTGGCAGATTTGGTGGGAGTCAGCCTGAGAGTTTTACATATTCCTAAGGGCATTACATTGGCTGAAGCACCAGAATCTACCATGCAATTGTGTATATTCTTCCCACACAACCTAACAGTTAACAAGAAAGGTTGAGTATCCCTCTTATCTGCATGTATTACCACATTTGTATTGGAAGGCTGCTCAACTTTCTTACCTTTCTCCTTAGGTGGTGAATCACTATTAGGAACAGTTATATTAGCAGACACCTTGTTTGTTATGGATGTATCCAGGGATTTTAAAAAAGTATTTCTGATCCCTGGGGTCTTCAATAATTCATTTAGAGGTATACTGACCTTAATTTTCTTTATTTCCTCTGATAAGTAATTCATTAATCTTGTTGTCTCTATTGCTTCTGTCTTACTTGTTTGATCCTTTTGCACTGTTGTTCCATTATTTGTGTGCTGACTAGCTTTGAGTGTGGCAGGATTGTTGCTAGCATTCTGATCTGGGGGTGTATTGATGTTATTCAGGAGAGTGGAAGTGGTGAAAGGTCCTCCCGGCCTAGGGTTGTTCCTCAAATTGTAGGTGTGGCTTTTATTTGTCTGTTGAAAGGCCTGTACCTCTTCTGTTTCATTTAATATCTCATTTTCAGATTCAAAAGGAAACTGAAAAGCATTTAACACAAAGGCTGATTCAGGATAAAGACTTTCACAACAGTATGGTTCATCCTCTAGCAATTCATCCTCTTTCTCTTCTGCAGTTGCAAAGGTAAACGTTTCTAAGACTAATGCTGTGTCATATTCTGAGGGTACTACCTCATTACCCTTAGGAATGAGAAATTCAGAGGTAGGAGGCGTACATCTATGTTGAAAATACTAGCTGCCAAGTGGAACTGTGGACAGTCGTGCTCAGCATGGGCATTGGTATTGTGAAATCTGCACCAATTTTTGGGTGCTGTACTGGCCATTTGTATGCTAGTCGTTTGTTTTGGACCATGATTATCTATATTCTCAAAAGGAGAAGCCAGAGTACCGTTATTGGGCCCCGTGTTCCATGTCTTGGGTGGCCTAGGTTGATTCTGGTTTTTGTTATTATTGCCCCAGGTCCTATTATCTATCACTGGCCCCCTATTTTGCATTGGTTGCCCCTGACTGGGGCCTTGATGCTGATTGTAGTTTTGGTTCTGATTGTACTGCTGATTTTGATTGAGACTATAATTCTGATTTTGGCCTTGGTTGTGATTTTGATGTGGATTGTAGTTTTGGTTGCTTCTTCCATAGAGGTTCTCATTTCTTAGCTGTGTCACTTCGGTTGTTAATCTTTTCAAATGTGCAGTAATTTCTTTGATTTCTTCCCTATCCTCTGGTGTTTTTGCCACAGTTGCATCCCTAGGAAGTTGGAAGAAAGGCTGACCGTTATTTTGACTGTTATTAGAAGTACTAGCCGTGTAAGGAGTTATAGCTTGGATTGGAGTAGGATTATACACAGGTGTGTAAGAAGGAACCGGATTTACTAGTGGAGAGTGCTGCACAGGGACTCCATTCCATGGGTGTGCCTGATTCTGCACCCCAAAATTTCCTCCATTGACAAATGGACTATAAGTTGTATGCCTCATTTCTTGGTTCACTGAGGCTGCCTCTTTATAGGCTTTGGATATTGAATCTATGTCAGGTTTTCTTTTGACAAACATGGCAGTTAAAGGATCCAAGGCAGCATAGTACATAGCCAACAAGGGAGCATCATCTATGGTATAAGGGGCAACCAACCTAGAATAGGCCTTTTGAAATCTGTCATTGAAATTATCAATTAGCTCTCCCTCACCTCGTTTTATAGCAGCCAATTTATGATACAAAGCGCAAGGATCAATGGGTCCTCTAAATCTTGACAGAAATGCTTCTTCCATAAGTGCCCAGGAAGAAATGTAACCATTGGGTAAGTTTACGTACCAGCTAGAGGCCTGCTCATTAAAGGTGTAAGGAAACAATCTACACACAACATCCTCGTGCTCTAACATAGCCCTAAAACATGCTTCCTTAAATATTCTAATATGATCTTCTGGGTCATGATGCAACTGGTATTTGGGACATATCTTTTCTGGATTTTTTGGCATCTCATGATAATCATTGAAGAGTATGGGAGAATTGACATCGAAATAAGCCATTGCAGGTGTTCGAGCTTGACTTGAACCTGCAGGAATACCTGGATTGATTGGTGGATTAGGATTTAGAGGAGGATTGAGACCCCCAAGAGTGCCTGAACCAAGATTTAAAGATCTAAACAGTGATCTGTCAGGACTCACAATACTACGGATGTTAAAAGGTGACCCAGGAGGTGTTCCAGATGAACTTCCTACTTGCGATATCTTTGGATTCCAAATTAAAGGGTTTTTACTTCGCCTTGTATCAGGTAGTTGCACAAATATATCTCCTGAACTGGACCTAGACCTAGTTACTCTACTACTGTCGTTAGCCAGTTTGAAATGAAACCTAACTCAGGAAGGCCCTCCTTCTAGCACCAGAAAACTGTTGGTGATTGTTTTGATGCAATCATAACAATAAGTTAAAATTCACAATTAATGAACTGAAACTATACTTGAAAGATAAGAAGGAATCATTTGAGATTCAACTAATCCCAAGTCTACAATGGTTCGGTTGGTCAAGTTCAGTTGGTCAATGTGAAGCTGTAATGTTCAAGGGGCCTTACGTAGTTTAGGTTTGTTTGGTGGTTTACTGGACTAAGAATATGCAAAAAGGTCATGAGATATGTCAATACTTTTCATTCCTTTGCATAAAAGTGATACTGTGCTACAAGTTTTAGATGGTTTTCTTGAATTTTTGCAGCTTTCTTCTTTATCTATTTATGAAAACTGTCTACTTATAGCTCTATTATGCATGCTTCTTCAAATTTGAGACAATTTCCTTTAGATTTCTACGTTTTCAGCTAAATATTTCAGATGGGTTGGGAAAAGTTAGAAAGATCTAATATATACCTCATTTAATCTACCGAAGGATCTAATTGTTTCTGTTATGCACTATGTAAATACCACAATAATTTGATCAAATCCACAGTAAAAACCTTAAATGCAAGTTCTGAGCATTTTCACAAACATACATTTAAAATTGCAAGCTCTCAAAGAAAATATTTCAAAACACAAAGAAGAGCAGGAGAACACTCAGAAGATAGATGCAGAACTCCAGATTCTATTGTATTAGAAACGAATAGTCATACATGATTTACAATATAGGAATGACTCTTAGTTTCATTGATCATACTACAGAGAACTTACAAGCTTTACAGATACAGTAAGACAGCCAGACATTCCACGCGCACCTTACTGCAGACAAACAGGCGACCTCCTTCTTCTACTTCTAAACTATGCTAACTTGCTGTATGTTCCTAAAAGAAAAATCCTGTTGTAACCCCTGTTGTTTTTCCTAAAATCCCTGTTGTAAAGTATTACAGTGTAGAGAGGCACAATATAAAGACATTCTGATTGTCCTCACTACAGCAAAAACCTAACTGAACCCCTGGTTATAGCAATAAATACAGGTGAACCAGCTTTTCAAAATATCTCTGAGCAGTGTCAAATCTGGGCGAAATATTGCCCCTTCTGAGAATTTCTAGCAGCTCAGCAATAACTCTTGTTTGTCTGTTGTAGTAATACTCTCAGCTGCAACCTTGTTCTTCACTTGAATGGCCTTGACTTTTTCACACTTCATCCTTATCTTCCTGCTCCTGAGATTGGATTTCCTTCCTCCATGAGGTCACTGTGTTGACTTTCCAGCTGCTTCCTCAACTGCAAGCCTGCAAGACAAGACAAGCAATAAGTATTTCATTTATCACATAAACAGCAGGAAATTAAAATAATCATTTAAATCCAGGTGACTGCGCAAAATTGTGGAAATCGGATTCAAAATACTCTTAAAAGCGTTCAAAACGCATTCAGACCACTCAAAACCCATCGTGTCAACCATCGCTGACCGAAAAAATGCTACGGGCACCAAAAAAATGGTTTAAAACTCCACCGCTTCATTTCCCGCCCATCGGCATGACTATCGCTATCGGCGTGTCAAAAAACATGTTGGCCGATATTCTCTATTTGGCCGATGTTCACTTCATCTGCATGATATTTTTGAAATATGATGCTCTCCCTTCTGAAGGTCCAGATGATGTCATCAGGATGTTTCGCTTCTGTATATTGGGGAAAAGAACAACATCATCATCATCATCATGTTGAAGGAGAATAGGAGGATATGGAATATGATCCTGCTGCTGAGGAAAGGAATATGATGGTGACGTCATCGTCATATTCGGGCTTCATTAAAATGCAAAAGATGACGTCACCGTCATGCTTAGTTAAGATCAGGGGATAAATGTAAAATCGGGTCATCTAAGGAGCATGATCAGGATGATGAATGTAATATGACCCCCTTGCGGCCAAGGTAACCCTCTCGAAAGATCAGGATGATGATGATCATCAGGATATCCGGGGCTTTTGTCGAACTTAGAATAAGACGTCATCATCATATTTGCGAACCGGATCGTGTTTTGGAAAATATCCTACCGAAGGGAAATGTGATGATGATGATCATCAGGATATTAGCTTCTTCGTTTATCAGATCAGGATGACGTCATCATGATATCCGGAGCCTTTGTTAAACTTAGAACATGACGTCATCAGGATGTTTCGCTAACCGGATCATGTTTTGGAAAATATCCTGCCGAAGGGAAATGTGATGATGATGATCATCAAGATATTTGCAAAAGGTCATATTTCTCAGCAGGAGGACTTCACGAAATATCGGGTAGACAAACAAGATCATGATGATCTTGACAATATGACGGGATAAAAAAAATATGATGATCCTCCTCATCGAATTATCATGATGACGTATCCATCATTTTTCATCTTCGAAGCATGAAGACGAGTTGAGGTCATCATCAGGTTAGCGCTAGGGTGATATTTAAAATATGATCATGCAAAAGGAGATCAGGAGGATATGATGACGTCATCATCATCTTAGCGAATTTCAGCAAATATGACCCTCTTGTGAAAGATCAGGATGATGACCCTCCGATGGGATTTTGGCATGCGCATGCAAATTCTGCAGATGGTGGATTTTCTAAGTCAGGGTGATATTGTAATATCAGCATGATATTATAATATCAGGTAATGTTAAAATATCAGCATGATGCTCGCGATACAAAAGACCGCTTGACGGGGAAAACTTACTATGACTTAAAGTTGACATCTGGATATTTGAACCTCAGGCTATTATCGGGGGGGCATTTCAAATATGATGATGATGTTCTTCATACAGCAAAACTAAGTTTATAAAATATGACCCTCCTAAAATCATGATGCTCACGATGCGCATAAGGCCATTTGACGGGTAAAGGGCACTACCACCTAAGATTGACGTCCGGATATTGCGACTGCATGATTTTTATCGGGTGATAGACCAAGATCATGATGACCTTGACAATATGAAAAAAATATGATGATCACTTGTGATTATCAGGTTTGACCAAAACTTTGACTGTGCATAACTTCCACATATGGACGAATTTTCAAGTGAAGTAAAAGGCAAACCTGCATGGAATTTCAAGCTCTTTCTAAATATGAGGTCACAGAAACAAAATATGAATTTTGACAAACTGACCTCATGATGATGACCAACCTCATCCTGACCTTCATGACGATGATGCACCTGACTCATTTTTACCAAACCGCCAGAAAGCAGACAAACACAAGCAGAAGCAAAAAGCAAAACATCAGCAGGGGTCCCCATTTTGCTAAGGAGCATAATGGGGCGTGTTGTGAACATCACAACACATCCCTAGATAGAGCCAATGTTGGTGCCTGCATAAAATTTAGATTTCAAGTATTCATTCGGAGGCACTTTTCAAGAAAACCCAAAAATTCTAAGTCTGTCGGCCTTCACTTTTGCATGTATGTATCTTTGTATATGCATTGTTCTTTGTATGTACATTTGAATGTGCAAGCACGAATGTACATTGGCGGGCCCAAAAAAAGAGTTCAATCGGCTTCAAAAAAGTGAAAAAAATGGTTGTATGCATCGTCGTATGCATATCGGGTTTGTATGTGCAATTTCGGGCGTGAAAAGTGGATGTACATTGAAGATTCTATCTCAGATTCCTAGAATATTCCATGCTTGTATGTAAGGGTTTGCACGTATATTTTGCATGTATATTTATGATACAATGGGTAGATACAATGGCTACATGCAAAGGAAATGTACATCGCCAAGATACAAGGGCAGAAAGTACATCGCAAAGATGCAAGGGTCTTATACATTCACCACATGCAAGCATATGATACGTCAGCGGCAACATACAAAGTAAAGATACATGTAAGGCAAGAACCAAAGGGTAGGGTCCACCAGTTGTATATAGGTGATTGCATGTTTGCACATGCAATCAAACATACAATGCAATATGCAATCCTGAGATGCAAAGCCCAGACCTGAAATGATTATACATTCTGGTTGATAAAGGCAGAAGTCTGATTGTATGTATGTTTTGCGTGTATATTTACAGTTGTGTGTATGCGATATACAAGTCAAAGATACAAGGGATGATATACAAGGCCGACATGACTGGCAAATCAAATTTGAAAAATTTAGCGTTGAGTCTGCAGTTTGTATATTAAGCGCATTGTATGTTTAGATATACAAAGAAGAAGAGATACAACCCGGACGTGAAAGAAGAATGTATTTTGTTGGATTTTAGGTTGGGGTCCGTAGTTAGTTGTATATGGTGCATTGTATATGTGCAATGTACAAGACTGACATACAAGAAGGAAGATGCAATGCCTGAACCCGGTGGTTCTTTCAAATTTGTTTCATGGTGATTTAGGGTCCGCGGTATGTATTTTCGCATTTGTATATGCGATATACAAAGAGATATGCAATAGGAAAAGATACAAGCCAGATTTCAAAGGTTTCTCCAATCTACCTCATAAATGCAATGGAGTCCACGGTTGTATGTATATTACATGTTGTACATGCAATGTACAAAGGGATATAGAAAAGGGAAGATACAAGCCGGACCCGAATGTGATTTGCAATTTCTTCCATAAAAAATTTGGGGTCCACCCTTGTATGTTTGGCGATTGTATGTACATACAATTGCATATACATAGGCGAAAATGACAAAAAAGGCAAAATGGAAGAGGGATAAGTCAACGATAGGGAAATGCACCTACGTGGCACATTTTAATTGGTTGACAAATTTTCAACATGATTTGAGGCCATAGATCTTGGCGATAAGGAGGGAAATCGATGGCCATGGTTTAAATTTTGAATGGAGGAGATTTGTATGTGTTCGCTGCATCACCTCAAGTGGGAATAAACTTCAGAGCACGCAACTACTACATCCCGCCGGTAGGTTGGCTTTAATGACAGAAATGCAGAGGTATGGTCGATGAATTGATAGGCCAACTACTATTTTTAATGAGAAAATCTCTAAGCGGTGGCATGTTCCTTGATCCCACCTATTTTTCCTCCTTCTCTCAACTGCATTGAATGTTTTAGGCATCATTTTCATGGTGCGATGTATTTGGTAGAAGTTGGAAAAGACCATGTACCTTTAATGCTGAGTGCACATTCTTGCTATAAAAGGCAAGCTGTGTTACTCATTTTAGGTGGTTGAAGACTTGGGCAATTTTTTGGAGAGAATAATGAAGAACAAAGCATTTCTTGGTTGTTCTATCTCTTTTTGTGAGTTTATGAGTTGCATTTGAATGCACTTATGTTCAGTTTCATTGTTGTTTTATATGAAAAATGCATTCTTTGCATGTGTTTAGTTGTTTGCCTCCATTTTTTGTATGCATCCCTTCTTTTGAATCTAGTTGCTAAGGGTTTCTCAGATTCTAGGGTACAAATTTTCTATATTGCATGCTTGATCTCTCACTTCCATTCAAGGAGTGGATTAAACTGTTTTAGGTTAAGTATGAAGAAGAATGTATGTCAGCTAGGATATTTGTAAGTAGAGGCAGCTAAATACTCAGTCTTGGGTGGTGTTTGTAAGGCAAATACTAGTTCTAACCCCTTGAAACTTGAATACTAATGCAAATCATTCCCTTGTATATGTCTAGTTGACTCCTTGCCCTGAGATAGGCACCAGTCTACTTCTTGTGTAGTAGTTATGATCCAAAAGCCCCTGTCTTGCATCCAAAACATCAAAACAAATCATTTCATGACTTCAAACCTATTAGTTTGTAGGAGTAGAAGTAGGACCCTGCATACTCTCATTCCTAACCAGTCAAATATGTCCAAGAACATTGCCAACCTTGTGATTTATCACACGAATCTTGGTCCAAAAATGAGAGTTTCTACCTGTTCTAAAAAGCTAAATCTTTCTATCATTGGGAGAGTCAAGATCAAATCTTTAGCTTTAGGGATACCCTCCTTGGTGTGGCAGAACCAGAAGTGAAGGGGAGGCAACTCACACAACCTCTTGTATTTGTTGGCCAAATCTGCCTATGCATTTGAACTGGCAAACCCTTTGCCAATTCGGAGAGAAAGAATTCCAACAGGTACCATGATGAAAACCTAGCAAACAGGCATCGTGTGTACTTCTATCTTTCATGCATATAAAAACAAGTGGTGAAAACCTAGTAAACAGGCACTACTCGTAATGAACCACCTTCTCCATTCTTGGGAAACCAATCACCCTGTGCCAATTTTTCCTACCATCATTTCTCATCCGATCCATATCTGTTCCATAATAAAACACCTTATGCAACCTAACAATAATCTATCATGGCTTGATACTTTATCTCATTTGTTTCCTTACTAGCTAAAGTCTTATCTAGTATCCTATCTAGAGTGTCAACCTAGCATAGTGTCTATCGTCGGTATCATAGGGTCAACCCCAAACTACGCTACCTCTGTGTCATCATGTAGGCAAGGCCCATTTTCAATGCGTGTGTGAGGCTTCACCTTCCCATCCATCCCATATCTTATTGTCTATCCTCTAGTCTATCCATGGTCCAAGTCCCCGAACTATATTGCCTTTGTGTCGTCACATAGGAAAGGCCATTTTCAATGCACCCCCGAGGCACTGGGTCAGTCCTTTAAGGTCCATTTTACCAGGCATGCATACAAGCACAAGAAAAAGTGCACTTCCAAACATAAATCTTGACACAAGACATCAACCTATCCAACGCAAAGAAAGCAAGTACCTAAAACACTCAAACTAATTCCATGGTCACCCCACACGACAGTGATGAGGAAATCTCTAGTGAAGAATACCAAGGAACCCTCCAAGATCAAAAATTTCAATGCATGCTAGAAAAAGTGCTCCTTGAGGACCCTCACAAGTATTTCCTATATCTTACAAATATAGGATTTAAACTCCCCTTAGACTTTGATCTCAACAAACTAAAAGAAACTATAGAGGAAACTCATGAAATTCACACTATTGAAGACAAAGGAAAGAAAGTCATAGACACAAACATACCTATGGAAGAACTGAAGAAACAAATCAAGGACCTAATGCAACAAATGGCAAATCTCAAAGAAGGGTCACCCACTAAAGCTTATTCCTTGGAAGACATTACATATATCCCTTTGACAAAAGCTTGAACATTGTACCCTTCCTCTTTCGATTCGAAGCGCCTAAGTTTGAAAAATACAAAGGAAAAGGAGACCCTAGAGATCACATTAGAGATTTTAATGTCGTGTGCATGGAAGTAGCTCACAACAAAACTTTCTTAATGAGACTATTCCCTAGATCTCTAAGTGGACAAGCCATGGAATGGTTCTCACGACTTACACCAGGTATCAAAACTTTTGATGAGTTAGTAAACAGGTCCGTCACACATTTCTCCTATAACATTGAACACGAAGTCTCTATGCTTGATCTATGCAATACAAAACAAAAAGGTGGCGAATCCTTCGCCTCTTTCTTACAAAGGTGGATACAACTTGCTAGAAAATGCTCATATGATGTACGTAAGAAGCAAATTATAGAGATGTTTGTCCACAACCTTAACTCTGATCTAAGCTACCAAATACAAATTCAATGCCCTACCTCATTTTTGAAAGTCATTGAGATGGGATTATTTATTGAGAAAGCTATGATCACCAAGGGGCAAATAAAGTTGTATAAAGACACTCCTAACTCCAACTACACCATAGACAAGTTGAAATTTTGGACAAAAAACAAAAATGTCATCAACGATGGAGTAGCTGATGTCAAATTGGTGGCTCCCAAACAACAACCAATCTTCACTCTCAAAGGAGAAACAAACAATGCTACACAAAACAAAACCTTCTCTCCTGAGCCAAAGCCATGGTTCAACTCCAACCCTAGGCAAAAATTCACACCACTAGGGGAATCCCAAGAGTCTGCATTAAGAAAGCTATTGGCCAATAGTGAGATCACTCTTCCACCAACTAGCGACTATGAACCTGAAATAAAACCTCACTACTAGAAAGATACAAATTTATGTGAATATCACAGAGGAAGAGGCCACACGAACAAGAACTGTATCCATCTCAAACACGTCATTCAAGGCATACTTGACCAAAATCAGACATGCACTCAACAACATACCTCTAACAAGACACATGTGGCATACAAGGATCCACTTCTTAATCATGACAGGCCATACAACAACAACCGCAACAGGCAGAACCAAAATGATGGAAACAACAATGCAAACTACACAAGCATGCCATTCAATTATACCATTAACTGCATATTGAAACACATCCCACAAGTAAATATGGTCACTCCAACCAACAATCATGACCCAACAAAACTGATTGCAACATTATCACCTACAGTGGTAACATCTCCTTAAACACACTTCCTCCAGGGTTGTCACCTTCTCTATCTAATCCCCATAGGTATAGTGTCATAGACCAACTTCAAAAAACTCTTTCCCACATATCTATCTTAGAGTTATTGCATCTATCTCCTTCCCATATGGAAATTCTTGATAGAGCCCTAGTGGAAACAACTATGCCCACAAACATGGCCCAAGAGAAGTTTCAAGACATCGTAGGAAATCTAACCTCCTCGGGCACCATCTCATTTACCGAACAAGATGATCTTTCAGTGTCGCAACTACATAACACACCCTTGCATATCGTCACATTCATTCATAGACACCGTATCAAAAGGGTTCTTATTGATGGAGGAGCTGGTTTAAATATTTACATGCTCAAGATAGTCCTTACATTGGGGTTCTCTGAAACTATGGTGGATCTGAGGAAAAAGATCACTATTAAGGCCTATGATGAAGAGGAAAGAACTACTAAAGGAACATTGGTGTTACCAATACAAGTGGGACCAATGATAAAAGATGTTGTTTACCAAGTCCTCAATAGGGAGCTAGCCTATAATATCCTCCTAGGTAGACCCTGGATTCATGCCATGTAGGTTTGGCCTTCCACCTATCACCAGTGCATCAAATTTTCTCATAATGACAAACATATCACCATCCAAGGTGATCCTGATCCCTTCCAGCACTGCAAACACTATCCACACAAAGCCTAATTGCATCATTCCCCATAACAGAGCTTCTGCATCATCCATTTCACAGCATGATTTTACCTTCAAAGCTTCCTCATCCAAGCCCAAAGAGTAGAAAATCACAATCAAAGAAACAGGGGTAGAGGAATACTCCATTGAGCACAGCCTCAACTTAACCAAACTTCCTCTATCTCCAAAATCCTTTGGGTGACCTACACCTTTTCCAAAACCTTCTGCTCCTCCCAAAGCTCCCACATCTCCCTTTGTCAAATAGGGAACCCTCTCGGATGAAATAAGAGAGAGAAATGTCTTATCATGGCTCTACATAGAGGAAGATAATGCACAAAAAGAACCACCTAAGCTCCCAACGAAAATCTATATGTGTGGTGAGTCTATCCTAGACAAAATGGGTTATGATGAACAAGGTCCCATTGGCCGAAGAAAGAACCTATCCAACCCTCTTCATCCTGACTAACAAGAAATACAAAAGGGTTGGGATACAAAGACAAAGGCAAAGCTAAGGCCAATGCATGTTTAGTGGAACAGATCCATGCTCTACAAGAAGACAGTGACATAGATTCCAACGAGTATGAATGGGAGGAACTCACAAAGCACTCCTATGAAGACAAAGGAGTTGACACCATTCAAAAATTTAGCCCCTACCATGAGGGACAAACTCTAATGCATAGACCATTAGAGTTTGATTCACCAACTCCTAAGAGTACAACTTTTGAGGAAGGTCAGAGTTCCATCGCAATAAACAATCTGGAGGAAAGTACCATCTCAGATCCTATCCCTACCAATCTGAATCCTAGCCATGTGTCCATTCAAAATATCAATGAATCAGATCTATATTCCAATTCCTTTCCCCTTGTGCATCCTAAACTTATCGACTGGGATTTACAAGGCACCCCGCAACTAGACATGTTCCAAAACGATGATGCCTATATTGACTACATGGAACTTAGAGACTACCTACCCGGAGGAGATCATAATGGCTTTGTAACTGAACTCAACATTGTGACTTACTTCAGAGAGGGTGCCAAGCCTTCCAATCACAAAAACATAAAAATCAAAAATGGATTTGATGGTGAAAACCATTCTGTGGCAGTATCAGATCCCAAAATATTAAAACAAAGGACAAATCCAATGGTGAAAACCCAACTATGGCACCTGACGATAGAAGGCTTGACACTCTCCCCACCAACATGCATTAGGAGAAGTCATAGATTGTTTTGGAACCTATAGAACCTATCAACATTAGAACAAAGGATAATTCCAAGATCATTCACTTTGCAAAATCTCTATCTCCACCAGAGAAGACCAAGTTCGTACCATTCTTCAAGAGAAAGCAAGTCAACTTTGCTTGGTCATACGCAGACATGCCTAGTTTAGATCCAGATTTAATTCTACATCATCTTCCACTAGATCTAGGGGTCAAACTAGTCAAGCAGAAGCTCAGAAAGATGCATCCACACATTGCACTAATAGTGAAAGAAAAAATCAAGAAACTACTAGATGTAGGATTCATCAGAGCAATAGACTATCCAGTGTGGGTATCCAGTATAGTGCCAGTCTCCAAACCTAATGGTAGAGTTAGATTATGTAATGATTTCTGAGATCTTAACAAAGCTTACCACAAGGATGACTTTCTATTGCCTAATATTGATATCATAGTCCTCTTGACAGCAGGACACACCATGCTTTCTCTCATGGATGGTTTCTTCGGGTACAATCAAATCAGGGTAGCACCAGAAGACCAGCATAAAATAGCTTTCACTTGCCCATGGGGTACCTTCTACTGGAATGTCATGCCATTTGGGTTAAAGAATGCAGGAGAAACATATCAATGTGCTATGATCACTATCTTCCATGACATGATGCACGTAACAATGGAGGACTATGTAGATGATATCCTTACAAAATCACCGACAAGAAAATCCCACCTTGATGTAATAGAGAAAGTCTTTCAGAGACTGGAACAATTCAAAGTCATGTTGAACCTGTAAATGGGATAGAAGTTGATCCTGCCAAAGTCAAGGCTATCATACAAATGCCATTGCCTAAGAATATCACTCAATTACGGTCTCTACAAGGCAAGTTACAAGCAATCCATCGGTTCATATCACAATTAATAGACAAGTGTCAACCTTTCAGTCATCTCTTACATAAAAATATTCTATTCAAATGGGATGAGAAGTGTGAAGCAGCATTTGGCAAACTAAAGGAATATCTCAGGAACCTTCCTATTCTAATGTCACCTATCCAAGGTAAGCTGCTATTACTTTACATATCTGCTACACAAATAGCTCTGGGTGCCCTATTAGCACAACAGGATCATGAAGGCAAAGAAAGGGCTATCTACTATATCATTCACACATTGGTGGGCTACAAATTACAATACTCTCATATAGAAAGATCTTGTCTTGCTGTGGTTTGTGCTTCCCAAAAACTATGACATTACATGCTAGCACATTCAATCAAACTTATTGTGAAGATAGATCCATTAAAGTACCTATTAAGCAAAGCAGCTCTCATAGGTCACCTAGCTAAGTGGGTAATGCTCCTAAGTGAATATGACATTGAGTATGTAGAACAAAAGGCTATCAAAGTCAAATAATTGTCAATCAGTTAGCAAAAGCACCATTACATGATACCACACCAATGACATTCAAGTTTCCAGATGAAGCCATCTTCAGTATAACAACACACTCATGGAAACTCTACTTTGATGGATCCTATAAAAACCATGGATCAGGGGTAGGAATCTTGTTGGTCACTCCTCACGGTGATACCATATCTAAGTCTTATCATTTACTATTCCTGTGCACAAATGAAGCCTTGGTCATTGGTCTCAAACTGGCAACAAAATGAAAAATCAAAGACCTACATGTCTATGGCGATTCTCAACTAGTAATCAATCAGGTCAATGACGACTATCAGACCAAAGATGACAAGTTAATCCCAACAAGCGCATGGTCAATGAATTTAAAGAGTACTTTTTGATCATCTCCTTTTGAGAAGATACCTTGCATTGAAAACAAAACAGCAAATGCTATGGCAACCATTGCCTCACTCCTCGAGATCCTAGAGAATGAGTCATGGTCCGAGTTCTTGGTTGAGACAGTTATACAACCAGCTTATGATCTTCTTGAAACCCACTCCATATGCCTATTAGTCGGATTTGATTCACCTTGGTATGGTAAGATTTACACTTACCTCAAGGATAACACCCTACCACCTAACTTATCTTCTAACCAATGCTTGAACTTTCATTCGCCAAACCTCTCATTATACCATTATTGCTAATACCCTATACCGCTGAGGTCTAGATGGTACTTTAGTCTAATATTTAGAACGGGAACAATCTCAAAATACCTTACGAGATGTACACGAAGGAATTTGCGGAACACACTCTAGCAGTCCTTCTTTAGCTAAGAAACTCATGCGTTTGGGATATTATTGGCCAAACATGGAAATAGATTCATATCAGTTTATGAAGAGATGCAAGTTGTGCCAGATACATAGAAACCTGATACATGCACCAACTCAAGAGTTACAACCTTTAACGACACCTTTGCCCTTTTGTCAATGGGGACTCGACCTTGTGGGCAAAATTCACCCACCATCATCCAACGACAACAAGTTCATAATAACTGCCATAGAATATTTCACCAAGTGGATTGAAGTTGTTCCCCTCACCAATGTCACAGACAAACAGATTGCCTCATTCATTCTCAATTACCTCATCCATTGTCATGGATAATGGAAAACCTTTCAAAATCCAAGATGTCCAAGAGATTTGTGACAAATTCAAAATCCAGCACTGCTTCTCCACCCCCTACTATCCACAAGGTAACGGCCAAGCAGAGGCATCCAACAAAATAGTCTTGAAAATCCTCAAGAAGATTGTCAAAGATGCCGGCCGTGATTGGCACATACAACTCAATCCCGCTCTGTGGGCCTATCGAACCAGTATACACAATCCCATAGGTGCTACCCCATACACCCTTGTCTATGGATCAAAAGCCATTTTGCCTATTGAGGTTGAGTTACCATCCTTATGGGTGTCATTAAAAGGTCTCATTACTGATGAAGACTACAGAGTTTCTAGACTGCAAGAGTTAGAACTGTTGGAGGCAAAAAGGCAACAGGCCTTTAACCATCTCAAAGCATATCAACAAAGGATGTCACAAAGTTACAATCACAAGGTCTGTCCAAGGGTCTTTAATGTTGGTGATCTAGTGCTTAAGGAAAATCCCCACAATCAACAAGATCCGGAAAAGAAAGGTAAGTTTGAGCCTAACTGGCTTGGTCCTTATGTCATCATTGCTACATACGAATTAGGGGCATATCAGTTAGCAACATCGGAGGGTGAGTTGTTTGATGACCCAATCAATAGTATGCATCTTCACTAGTTCTATACCTAAGAGAACCCCAATGTAAGGGGGGCAAAAATTCAAAAAAGGCAAAAAATCATTAAAAAAAAAAAATTTTAAAAAAAAAAGCAAAAAAGCAAAAAAAAAAAAATCAACAAATGGAAAAAAAATAAAAAAATCGTCCTCGGGCAAAAACCTGGCAAACATGCGCCTTGGATAGGTATTGTTGGTGCCTACATAAAATTCATATTTCAAGTATTCATTCGCAGGCACTTTTCAAGAAAACCCAAAAAATTCTAAGTCTGTCGGCCTTCACTTTTGCATGTATGTATCTTTGTATATGCATTGCTCTTTGTATGTACATTTGAATGTGAAAGCACGAATGTACATTGGCGGGCCTGAAAAAAGAGTTCAATCGGCTTCGAAAAAGTTCAAAAAATGGTTGTATGCATCGTGGTATGCATATCGGGCTTGTATGTGCAATTCTGGGTGTGAAAAGAGGATGTACATTGAAGATTCTGTCGCAGATTCCTAGAATATTCCATGCTTGTATGTAAGGGTTTGCATGTATATTTTGCATGTATATTTAAGATACAATGGGTAGATACAATGGCTATATGCAAAGGAAATGTACATCGCCAAGATACAAGGGCAGAATGTACATTACAAAGATGCAAGGGTCTTATACATTCGCCACATGCAAGCATATGATACGTCGGTGGCAACATACAAAGGAAAGATACATGCAAGGCAAGAACCAAAGGGTGGGGTCCACTAGTTGTATATAGGTGATTGTATGTTTGCACACGCAATCGAACATACAATGCGATATGCAATCTTGAGATGCAAAGCCCGGACCTAAAATTATTATACATTCTGGTTGATAAAGGCAGAAGTTTGCTTGTATGTATGTTTTGCTTGTATATTCGCATTTGTATGTATGCGATATACAAGGCAAAGATACAAGGGAGGATATACAAGGCAGACTTGACTGGCAAATCAAATTTGGCAAATTTAGCATTGAGTCTGTAGTTTGTATATTACGCGCATTGTATGTTTAGATATACAAATAAGAAGAGATACAACCCGGACGTGAAAGAAGAATTTATTTTGGCAGATTTCAGGTTGGGGTCCGCAGTTGGTTGTATATGGTGCATTGTATATGTGCAATGTACAAGGCTGACATACAAGAAGGAAGATGCAACGCCCGGACCCGATGGTGCTTTCAAATTTGTTTCATGGTGATTTGGGGACCGCGGTATGTATTTTCGCATTTGTATATGCGATATACAAAGAGATATGCAATAGGAAAAGATACAAGCCAGATTTCAAAGGTTTCTCCAATCTGCCTCATAAATGCAATGGAGTCCGTGGTTGTATGTGTATTGCATGTTGTACATGCAATGTACAAAGTGATATACAAAAGGGAAGATACAATCCATACTGGAATGTGATTTGCAGTTTGTTCCATAAAAAATTTGGGGTCTGCCCTTGTATGCTTTGCGATTGTATGTACATACAATTGCATATACATAGGTGAAAATGATGAAAAAGGCAAAATGGAAGAAGGAAAAGTCAGCGATAGGGAAATGCACCTACGTGGCACGTTTTAATTGGCCGATGACTTTTCAGCATGATTTGAGGCCATAGATCTTGGCGATAAGGAGGGAAATCGATGGCCATGGTTTAAATTTTCAAAGGAGGAGATTTGTATGTGTTCATCGCATCACCTCAGGCGGGAATAAACTTCAGAGCATGCAACTGCTACATCCCCCAGGTAGGTTGGCTTTAATGACAGAAATATAGAGGTATGGTCGACAGATTGATAGGCCAACTACTATTTTTAATGAGAAAATCTCTAAATGGCTGCATGCTCCCTGATCCCACCTATTTTTCCTCCTTCTCTCAGCTGCATTGAATGTTTCAGGTGCCATTTTCATGGTGCGATGTATCTGGTAGAAGTTGGAAAAGACCATGTACCTTGAATGCTGAGTGCACATTCCTTCTATAAAAGGCAATTTGTGTTACTCATTTTAGGTGGTTGAAGACTTGGGCAATTTTTTGAAGAGAATAACGAAGAACAGAGCATTTCTTGGTTGTTCTGCCTCTTTTTGTGAGTTTATGAGTTGCATTTGAATGCACCTTGCACATATGTTTAGTTTCATTGTTGTTTTATATGAAAAATGCATTCTTTGCATGTGTTTATTTGTTTGTCTCCATTTGTTGTATGCATCCCTTCTTTTGAATCTGGTTGCTAAGGGTTTCTAAGATTCTAGGGTACAAATTTGTTGTATTGCATGCTTGATCTCTAACTTCCATTCAAGGAGTGGATTAAACTGTCTTAGGTTAAGTATGAAGAAGAATGTATGTAAGCTAGGATATTTGTAAGTAGAGGTAGCTAAATACTCAGTCTTGGGTGGTGTTTGTAAGGCAAATACTAGTTCTAACCCCTTGAAACTTGAATACCAGTGCAAATCATTCCCTTGTATATGTCTAGTTGACTCCTTTACCTGAGATAGGCACGGTCTACTTCTTGTGTAGTAGTTATGATCCAAAACCCCCTGTCTTGCATCCAAAACATAAAAACAAATCATTTCATGACTTCAAACCTGTTAGTTTGTAGGAGTAGAAGTAGGACCCTGTATACTCTCATTCCTAACCAGTTAGATATGTTCAAGAACACTGCCAACCTTGTGATTTATCACATGAATCTTGGTCCAAAAATGAGAGTATTCTGCCTGTTCTGAAAAGCTAAATCTTTCTATCATTGGGCAAGTCAAGGTTAAATCTTTAGCTTTAGGGATATCCCCCTTGGTGCACCAGAACCAGAAGTGAAGGGGAGGTAGCTCACACAACCTCCTATATTTGTTGGCCTAATCTGCCTATGCATTGGAACTGGCAAACCCTTTGCCGATTCGGAGAGAAAGAATTCCAACAAAAGTGGTGACTCCACTGGGGATGTAATGTCATATCCATAAAAGTTTGAGTCTAAAAGATTGAAGAATCGGACCTGGAAGTGCCTTGTTGCTGCAAACTTAAAGTTTTATGTGTGGCTCTACTGTTGGAGAACCCAGAAAGGAAAGAAATGAACTTTCAGCTTCATGTTGTTTGAATCTTATTCCTCAGTCAAGGAGGTGGCGACTCTGCATACAAAAAACCTGAAAGAGAATACAAAGATGTGTTAGATTTTCATACTTTCAGTTAGGGAAAAGAATTTACAGCAGCTGCAACATATCCAGGTATTTTTATAAGTTCTAAAGGATTCCCTATGTGGTGAAGTAGCACTGGTTAAAAGGGAGATATTGGTGAGAGATTGCATGCTTTTTTATTTGCTGAGTATGTATTTTGTGTTTCAAAAGAAGTATGCAATTTTGTTGAAAGGACTCATTTAGAGGACTTTAAGAAATTTGAAACAACAGTTTGTATTTTAAAGGCTTTAGGTCATTGATTGAAAATCTGAGTTGAGAATAGGGTTGCAAAAACACATAAAGATGCATTATCAGCCCATGCACCCTTGTGAGGTGTCAAATGCAATAATGTATAATAATCAATCCCAACCATGTAATAAAAGAAGTTTTAGCATTGACAGATATAAGCCCATCAATTTCAATGGCATTTATGGTTATCCAAATGCTTTTCCATCTAAGATTAGAAAGTATTTGCCCAAATTCAGTGGTGTAAAGGATGAATCAGCTAAGAGACACTTGCAGCAGTTTAGAAATGTAATAAATGACTTTGAGGTTGACCATGAAGATGTAGTTATGAGATTATTTTTTCAATCTCTAGATGAAGATGCAAGGGACTGGTTCTCCTACCTTCCAGCCTACTCTATCAACTCTTGGCAAGAATTTAAATCTGCATTTCTAGAGCAATTTGGTGAAAGAATATCTGAATATACAGTTATCAGTGATTTCATGTATATCCATATTGAAAAAGATGAGTTGATTCCAGCCTTTAACCACAAATTTATGAAGGCATTGAAAAGAATTCCAGAATGCATGAGACCTAATGATGCATTGTGCCTAGTGGTCGATCTGGGAGCATTTGATAAGAAAATGAGCTATAGATTGAGAGATAAGGAGCCCACCACATTGCATCAGGCACATTAGTTTGCAATAGACATTGAAAATAATTGAAGGTATGGAATTCAGAGGGGCTATTTCTCTGCAATTTTTTCTATCATGTGGTCCCAAGTGTTAGTGAAAGATATAATTCATATGTTGAAAATGAATGTCAAAGCACTCACACCCTTGGTATCCCTGTTTATGCATCATTTCAAGGTAATGATGACTCTGCCATAAAGGAGGATGCCCAAATTTGGCCAGCAAATGAAGCTGATTGTAATAATTTTTCAAGTAATGTTTACATGCCAGTCCTCAGCGAAGAGCATTCACGTTTAAATGATCCAGTTATGCATAGTTGTGATCATATGGATCAAGAGTCAAATCTAGTTTCATCAGGAAGCATTAGAGGGCTGGAAAGTGATATGGATAGTTCAGCTTTAGAATGCATTGAAGTAGCATAAATCTTGTATGTGGGGCAATCAGATGATGAAGAAAAGTTGGATTGTCATGAAGAAGAAATAGAGACCTTTACAATGATATTGAATCCCCTTTACGATAAGCCTTTAGATGTATTGAACATTGTGAGTCATGACCTTCATTGGTGCAGAATTAACCCTCTTTTTGAAGATGATGATGAATATCAAGAGACAACTAACCTAGGTACTGCATCAGTTTGTGATAAGGGGACATATGAACCAAAGGCAGAGATCTTCAGCTCTTGTGAAGATAATATTGATATACACACTGTGGATAATGAATGTCCAGCATCATGTTAGATTTAGGGCACACAACTGAGAGGGGGGGTGAATCAGTTGTGCAAAACTTGCATCTAATTCAAAACACTTAACTCCTCTTTGTTATTTAATAGCATATCAACTAATCACTCATGAAAGCATAAAGCATAAACATCAGAGCAGATACACATCAACACATGAGACACCAAGATTTTGATGTGGAAAACCTAGTTAAGGGAAAAACCATGGGGTGATTAGCCCAAGGATTATTCTTTGTTAGAAGAATAAGAAAAATAGATGGCACATGCCAATTAGGGCTCACTGCCTGAGCACACTGCTCACAAGAGGCACACTGCCTACAAGAGACACACTGTCTACAAAGTCACAAGTATCACAAACTTGAACTGGAGATTGACTTCTTTACCATGCCTGGATAAGTTCCATTTAAGTCCAAAAACTCCTGCTCTGCCTTTCGCACTTCTCTTTGCTATGCCACAGTCATCACCACAAGACACACTTCAAAATGAATTCACAATCCCTTATTTATACAAGGCATCTACTTAGGAACAATCATCTAAGTTGGCAAACACCTACAAGATCATTCGCAAGACGTGTAATACATCCGGTCGGCCAGTCTCAAGAAGAACACCAATATCCGTGGTTATTCTTCAAATGCAAAGTCTAACTTCAATGCAGACCACCAATAAGAATTGTACAGGATCCAAAGGTCACCAAAACCTTTCCTGTGTCATCAAGAACATCCACACTTTATCAGCTTACTGGAATTCTTCTCTTCTTCATCCGAAACTTCAAGAACACAGTCTATCATCACTGTCATAATGAAAGAGGTGCTTCCAGACCTCCAAACCATGAACAAATCTGATTGTCACCTCACACAGACTTCATTAACACTCTCTCCAATCCGCAGAATGAGAAAATACAATTCCAGAGCTCACCGGACCAAACTGTGACACTCTATCACCAATGAACGTCTGTCAGAACCGGTTCTACTTGAGTGATCATAACTTCTTCAGATCTTCATGAGGACCTCTGAAAACTTGACTGGATCATCTCAAGACTCATATCTATAAACCTTTTAAACTGCATCTTCTGATCTTAATCTTATCTTGGACTTTTACCTTAATGTCATCACTGTTCTTCACTGTTCCTGATTGAGACTAATTTCCTCAATATCCTTAGCACACAGCTCATCCAATCCTTCTCATTAATGCAATATGAGTATGTTGACATCAATGACAACACTGGTTATCCTCATACTTGGAACAATCTCCCCCTTTGTCATTGATGGCAACATATGATGTAAAAAACTATCAAGACAAGAACTTCTTCTTTCTGTCACAACTCCCCCTATCAGTAACAACTCTTCACATGTCTTATCTTTCTTTACTTCTCCCCTTTTGATCATCAACCACTTGTTTTTCACATGTCTTCTCTCCCCCTTTGACATCAATGGCAAAGGACTCATACTTGCAATTCTAACACATTAGAATCATACCAGCTGCTTCCCCTGAGTAGCAGCTCCCCATCATCAATCCAGATCACAAGATATGACTGTGATATCCACCATACTAATGCACATTAATGTATCCTAGTTCATCACTGGAGGGGCAATAACCCCTAACTTCTCCCTGAGATACTCAAAAGAGTCCTTGGGAATAGGTTTAGTAAAAATATCTGCAAGCTGATCCTTGGAGGGCACATACTCCAATCTGACTTCACCCTTGTTCACTTGCTCTCTTAGAAAGTGAAACTTGATAGATATATGCTTAGTCTTAGAATGCAGCACCGGATTCTTAGAAATATTTATTGCACTTGAATTATCACAGAAAATTGTGATAGGCTCCTCATATTCTACTTGAATATCTCTTAGCATTTGCTTCATCCACAAAAGTTGAGTGCAACTTCTTGCTGCTGCAATGTATTCTACTTTAGTTGTAGACAAGGATATTGCCTCTTATTTCTTGCTTAGCCAAGAAACCAACCTTTTTCCCAAAAAGAATGCTCCTCCACTTGTACTCTTCCTATCATCCACATCTCCTGCCCAATCTGCATCTGTATATGCATGAAGAGAAAAATTATGATCTCTAGGATACCATAGACCATACTCAACTGTTCCTTTTAAGTACCTAAAAATTCTTTTGATTGCCATGACATGAGATTCCCAGGGATCAGCCTAGAATCTCGCCACAAGACCAACAACCTGCATTATATCTGGTCTAGTTTGAGTGAGATACAATAATCCTCCAATCATTGATCTATACTTTGTTTGATCTATCTTAGGAGAGTCATCATCTTTGCTCAACTTACATCCAGTAGCCATGGGAGTGTTCATTGGCTTTGCATCTTCCATTCCAAATTTCTTCAATAGTTCTTTCACATATTTGGTCTAAGAGATACAGATTCCTTTCTTTGTCTGAGTAATTTGCAGACCCAAGAAGAAATTCATTTCACCGAGCATTGACATTTCAAACTCACTTTTCATTTGATTTGCAAAGGTTTTACACATACTATCTCTTCCTCCAAAGATGATATCATCAACAAATACTTCAACAATCAAGATGTTTTCATGATCAATTTTGAAATATAGGTTACTATCAGCAGTACCTTTGTTGAAACCAATCTTCAAAAGATATTTGTCTAGCCTTTCATACCATGCTCTTGGAGCTTGCTTTAGACCATATAGTGCCTTCTTTAATTTGCAGACCATATCACCATGCTTAGATAACTGAAATCCATCCGGTTGTTCAATGTACACCTCTTCTTCTAGGTCACCATTCAGGAAAGCAGATTTGACATCCATCTGATACACTTTAAAATCTTTAAAGGTAGTAAATGCAAGAAATAGTCTGACTGCTTCAATTCTTGCCACCAGAGCAAAGGTTTCCTCAAAATCAATCCCTTCTATTTGAGAGTAGCCTTTGCAGACTAATCTGGCTTTATTTCTAATTACTTCACCAACTTCATTTAGTTTGTTCTAGAAGACCTATTTGGTTCCAATCACATTCTTGTTACTAGGTCTAGAAACAAGATCCCAAGTGTGATTTTTCTCAATTTGCATCAACTCTTCCTCCATTTCTTTGGTCCAATTTTCATCATTACAGGCTTCATTTATTGTCTTAGGTTCAATCTTTGAAATCAGACAACATTCATCTGAATTTTGAGCAATTTTCCTTCTAGTTTGCACACCTTTGCTTTTGTCAGCTATGATCTAATCTTCAGAATGGTTCAATCTTACATACCTTGGAACTTTGGGAGTTTCTTGCACTTCTGCTTCTTGGTCAAGCTCATTTAGACCTATCTCTTCTTCCTGATTTACTAGATCAGTCTGAATCTGACTTTCAAGTGAGGATTGAGCTCCTTGAACCAGAAAACCATTCTGATCATCTTCATCATACTCATAAAACCTTGAGGGTTTCTCTATTCCCTCATCAACCTTCACATTTGTACTTTCTATCATCTTTCTTAGTCTCTTGTTATAACACCAGTATGTTATGCTTTGAGTGGAGTAACCCAAGAAAATTCCTTCATCACTTCTAGCATCAAACTTTCCTAGATCTTCATCTCTTTTAATGTAACATTTGCTACCAAATACTTTGAAATATCTCATAGTAGGAGTGATGCCAAACCAAAGTTCATAAGGAGTCTTACTGGTATTGCTTCTGATTTGAACTCGATTGAGAGTTTAGACTGCAGTGCTGACAGCTTCTCTCCAAAATATTTAGGGAACATTTGCTTCCATCATCATTGTCCTGGATGTTTTCTGGATGGTCCGGTTCTTTCTCTCAACTACTCCATTTTGCTGTGGAGTCCTAGGAGCAGATAACTGTCTCTTTATACCATGCTTCTCACAAAAATCTATGAATTCACCAGATGTAAATTCACCACCTCTATCAGACCTCAAACATTTCAGTTTTAATCCAGTTTGATTCTCTACCATAGCCTTGAAGATTTTGAATTTCTCAAAAGCTTCTGATTTCTCTTTCAGAAAGGTAACCCACATCATCCAGGAATGGTCATCAATCAGTAACATGAAATATCTATCACCTTGCATACTCTTGATTCTTGTTAGACTACATAGATCAATATGAAATAATTCCAATAATCTGGTAGAGGACTGATCCTTGCTTTTGAGTGAGACTCTGCTCTATTTACCCAGCTGACATTCTTTGCACAAACTATTTGTAGGTTTTACCAATTTTGGAAGATCTCTTATAGCCTGAGTATTGCTTATCTTGATGATGTTATCAAAATTTACATGACACATCCTTCTATGCCACAACCAACTCTGATCAACTTGAACAAATAGAAAACTTTTACCAGCACCAACCAAGTGGAAGATATTACCTTTAGTTTGAGTACCAGATGCAATCTCTATTCTGGATCTTTCAAAGATTTTGTATTTGCCATCCTTGAATCAGAGATCATAGCCTTTGTCCACCAACTGTCCAACACTAAGAAGATTGTGCTTCAAGCCTTCAACATACAACACATTACCAGTTTTGTTTCTTCCATTAAAAGAAATAGTTCCTCTTCCTTTGATTCTACCAGCTAAATTATCAACAAACTTTACCACTCCTCCTTCATACCTTTCCAAATCTAAGAACTTGTTCTTGTCACCTGTCATATGGTGAGAGCATCCACTGTCAATAACCCAATCATCCTTATCTTCAACTTGGGCAGCCAAAGCTCTTTCTACAACCTTATGATTGATAGATTCAAAGGATATTGGATCTTCTTCCTTGATGGCAATAAACACCCATTCATTTCCAGATTTGTTTCCTATCTCTGATTCATCATCTGTTACTCCTTCATTATCATCTTCTTCATGAACATAATAACAATTTTTTTGAAACTTTTATCTGTTAGAATTTGACCTTGTAGATCTTTCCGGACATCTTGAGGCAAAATGACCAATCTTATTGCAGTTGAAGCACTTAAAGGGTAATTTTCCTTCATACTTACCGGATCCTCTTGGTAGTCTCTTTGCAATGAGGGCTTCAAGTTGAGCTATTTCTGCTTCTTCTACTTCCATGTCTCTTCTTTCTTGATCATACCATGACAGCTTCCTTGAAGAGTTTTCTCCCAGATCAAAACTTTGTTTACCTTTCACAGAGGCACTGGCTTTGAATGCAGATTCAGTCTTGGGGGGATCATCTCCAAACTTGGTCATTTCAAATGCAGCCAGTTTGCCAGCCAATTGGTCTCTTGTGACAGTTGTATGGGCTCTAAATTCATCAATGGTAGCAACCTTGATTTTGTAGGCAACAAGAAGGGATCTGAGAATTTTGCCAACAATCTCATTTTCATCCAAAACTCCACCAGCATTCCTAATTCCACACACCAGCTCATTTACTCTTGGCATAAAGGTAGTGATATTTTCATCATCTCTCATTTTTAGTCTTTCAAAATTTCCTTTGAGACTCTGCAACCTTGCACTCTTAACATACTCATCTCCTTCATGCAGAAGTTCTAGTTTAATCCAGATCTCATAGGTAGTTGGTAGGTCAATAACATTTGAGAGCTCTGAGTCAGTTAATGTGCTTAGAAGAGCCTCTTTGGTCCGCAGATTGTTTTCAGCATCTGTGATTTCATTTAGAGTTGTCGGACCACCCTGTGGAGGTACATATGCTTTTGTGACCATGGACAAGTACGCCTTTCCTATACACTCCAAGTGACATTTCATGCGACCTTTCCAAAGAGAGAAGTTGGTTCCATCAAACTTCAGACTATCTTTCTTGTATGATGACATCCTGGATCTCCTCAAGCGGTTAAGCTCCTTTTAGAGGAACCTAGCTCTGATACCAATTGTTAGATTTAGGGCACACAACTGAGAGGGGGAGGTGAATCAGTTGTGCAAAACTTGCATCTAATTCAAAACACTTAACTCCTCTTTGTTATTTAATAGCATATCAATTAATCACTCATGAAAGCATAAAGCATAAACATTAGAGCAAATACACATCAACACATGAGACACCAAGATTTTGACGTGGAAAACCCGGTTAAGGGAAAAACCACGGGGTGATTAACCCAAGGATTATTCTCTGTTAGAAGAAAAAGAAAAATAGATGGCACATGCCAATTAGGGCTCACTACCTGAGCAAACTGCTCACAAGAGGCACACTACCTACAAGAGACACACTGTCTACAAAGTAACAAGTATCACAAACTTGAACTAGAGATTGACATCTTTACCATGCCTGGATCAATTCCATTTAAGCCCAAAAACTCCTGCTCTACCTTTTGCACTTCTCTTTGCTATGCCACACTCATCACCGCAAGACACATTTCAAAATGAATTCACAATCCCTTATTTATACAAGGCATCGACTTAGGAACAATCATCTAAGTCAACAAACACCTACAAGATCATTTGCAACACCTGTAATACATCTGGTCGGCCAATCTCAAGAAGAACACCAATATTCGTGGTTATTCTTCAAATGCAAAGTCTAACTTTAATGCGGACTGCCAATAAGAATTGTAAATGATCTAAAGATCACCAAAACCTTTCCTGAGTCATTAAGAACATCTGCACTTTATCAACTTACTGGAATTCTTCTCTTCTTCATCCAGAACTTCAAGAACATAGTCTGTCATCACTGTCATAATGAAAGAGGTGCTTCCGGACCTCCAAACCATGAACAAATCTGATTGTCACCTCACATGGACTTCATCAACACTCTCTCCAATCTGCAAAATGAGAAAATGCAATTCTGAAGCTCACCAGACCAAACTGTGACACTCTGTCACCACTGAATATCTGTCGGAACCAGTTCTACTTGAGTGATCATAACTTCTTCAGATCTTCATGTGAACCTCTAAAAACTTGATTGGATCATCTCAAGACTCATATCTGCAAACCTTTAAACTGCATCTTCTGATCTTCATCTTATCTTGGACTTTTACCTTAATGTCATCACTATTCTTCACTGTTCTTGATTGAGACTAATTTCCTCAATATCCTCAGCACACAGCTCATCCAATCCTTCTCATTAATGCAATATGAGTATGTTGACATCAATGACAACACTAGTTATCCTCATACTTGCAACACATCAGTTGTTCTGGATGTATGGAACTATGGGTGTGTGGATCAAGTTTTGTTTTCAATGTCAATAAGTGATATAAATGACATTGAAGGTCTCATATATTCTGAGTGTTTTGAATTTATGGATCAGCTAGATGAATGCTTGGTAATGTGCAACAGCTAGGTAGACAATGAAGAATATAACATACATATATTACCTAATGTTGAAAGATATTCTAGTATGTATGGTTATGTGTCTGATTGTGAGATGCAGAGTGATAGAGGCAATGCTGACAATGACAAGTTTTCAAAAATGGTAAATTATATAATGGACAGGATTGGCTTGTCGGCAAATTGTGCTGATGTTTTCAGTTGTGGTTGGGATCATTTAGATCAGGATTAGGCATTTGACAGGAGGAGGTTATGGTTTTTCATTTTTGGCTACCCAGGGCCACCAATATAATCTTCAAAAATGTATTTGTGATGCAAGTTGATGTAGTGTTTGAATCTGTAGCCCAATGGATAAGGGACTGGTCTGCATCCCAGAGATCTATGGTTCTCACCATGCCTATAAGAGGCATGCATCCCTAGACAGAGCCAATGTTGGTGCCTACATAAAATTTAGATTTCAAGTATTCATTCGCAGGCACTTTTCAAGAAAACCCAAAAAATTCTAAGTCTGTCGGCCTTCACTTTTGTATCTATGTATCTTTGTATATGCATTGCTATTTGTATGTACATTTGAATGTACAAGTGCGAATGTACATTGGTGGGCCCAAAAAAAGAGTTCAATCGGCTTCAAAAAAGTGCAAAAAATGGTTGTATGCATCATCATATGCATATCGGGCTTGTATGTGCAATTTTAGGCGTGAAAAGTGGATGTACATTGAAGATTCTATCACAAATTCCTAGAATATTCCATGCTTGTATGTAAGGGTTTGCATGTATATTTAAGATACAACGGGTAGATACAATGGCTATATGCAAAGGAAATGTACATCACCAAGATACAAGGGCAGAATGTACATCGCAAAGATGCAAGGGTCTTATACATTCACCACATGCAAGCATATGATACGTCGGTGGCAACATTCAAAGGAAAGATACATGCAAGGAAAGAACCAAAGGGTGGGGTCCACCAGTTGTATATAGGTGATTGTATGTTTGCATATGCAATCGAACATACAATGCGATATGCAGTCCTGAGATGCAAAGCTCGAACCTGAAATGATTATACATTCTGGTTGATAAAGGCAGAAGTTCGATTGTATGTATGTTTTGCTTGTATATTCGCATTTGTATGTATGCAATATACAAGGCAAAGATACAAGGGAGGATATACAAGGTGCACATGACTGGCAAATTTAGCGTTGAGTCCGCAGTTTGTATATTAAGTGCATTGTATGTTTAGATAAACAAAGAAGAAGAGATACAACCCGAACGTGAAAGAAGAATGTATTTTGGCAGATTTCAAGTTGGGGTCCACAGTTGGTTGTATATGGTGCATTGTATATGTGCAATGTACAAGGCTGACATACAAGAAGGAAGATGCAACGCGCGGACCTGGTGGTACTTTCAAATTTGTTTCATTGTGTTTTGGCTTCCGCGGTATGTATTTTCGCATTTGTATATGCAATATACAAAGAGATATGCAACAGGAAAAGATACAAGCTGGATTTCAAAGGTTTCTCCAATCTACCTCATAAATGCAATGGAATCCATGGTTGTATGTGTATTGCATGTTGTACATGCAATGTACAAAGCGATATACAAAAGGGAAGATACAAGGTAGACTAGAATGTGATTTGTAGTTTGTTCCATAAAAAATTTGGGGTCCGCCCTTGTATGCTTGGCTATTGTATGTACATACAATTGCATATACATAGGAGAAAATGACGAAAAAGGCAAAATGGAAGAGGGAAAAGTCAGCGATAGTGAAATGTGCCTACGTGGCATGTTTTAATTGGCCGATGACTTTTCAACATGATTTGAGGCCATAGATCTTGGCGATAAGGAGGGAAATCGATGGCCATGGTTTAAATTTTCAAAGGAGGACATTTGTATGTGTTCGTTGCATCATCTCAGGTAGGAATAAACTTCAGAGCACAAAACTATTGCATCCCGTAGGTAGGTTCGCTTTAATGATAGAAATACAGAGGTATGGTTGACAGATTGATAGGCCAACTACTATATTTAATGAGAAAATCTCTAAATGGCTGCATGCTACCTGATCCCACCTATTTTTCCTCCTTCTCTCAGATGCATTGAATGTTTTAGGGGCCATTTTCATGGTGCGATGTATCTGGTAGAAGTTGGAAAAGACCATGTACCTTGAATGTTGAATGCACATTCTTGCTATAAAAGGCAATCTGTGTTATTCATTTTAGGTGGTTGAAGACTTGGGCAATTTTTTGAAGAGAATAACAAAGAACATAGCATTTTTTGGTTGTTCTATCTCTTTTTGTGAGTTTATGAAATGCATTTGAATGCACCTTGCACATATGTTCAGTTTCATTGTTGTTTTATATGAAAAATGCATTTTTTGCATGTGTTTAGTTGTTTGTCTCCATTTATTGTATGCATCCCTTCTTTTGAATCTGGTTGCTAAGGGTTTCTAAGATTCTAGGGTACAAATTTGTTGTATTGCATGCTTGATCTCTAACTTCCATTCAAGGATTGGATTAAACTATTTTAGGTTAAGTATGAAGAAGAATGTATGTAAGCTAGGATATTTGTAAGTAGAGGCAACTAAATACTCAGTCTTGGGTGGTGTTTGTAAGGCAAATACTAGTTCTAACCACTTGAAACTTGAATACCAGTGCAAATTGTTCCCTTGTATATGTCTAGTTGACTCCTTGCCCTGAGATAGGCACCGGTCTACTTCTTGTGTAGTAGTTATGATCCAAAACCCCCTGTCTTGCATCCAAAACATAAAAACAAATCATTTCATGACTTCAAACCGATTAGTTTGTTGGAGTAGAAGTAGGACCCTACATACTCTCATTCCTAACCAATCAAATATGTCCAAGAACACTGCCAACCTTCTGATTTATCGCAGGAATCTTGGTCCAAAAATGAGAGTATTTTGCATGTTCTAAAAAGATAAATCTTTCTATCATTGCACAAGTCAAGATCAAATCTTTAGCTTTAGGGATAGCCCCCTTCGTGCGGCAGCTCACGCAACCTCCTATATTTGTTGGCTGAATCTACCTATGCATTGGAACTAGCAAACCCTTTACCGATTTGGAGAGAAAGAATTCCAACAAAAGTGGTGACTCTACTGGGGATGTAATGTCATATCCATAAAAGTTTGAGTCTAAAAGATTGAAGAATCAGACCTGGAAGTGCCTTGTGGTAGAAAACTTAAAGTTTTATGTGTGGCTCTACAGTTGGAGAACCCAGAAAGGAAGGAAATGAATTTTCAGCTTCATGTTGTTTGAAGCTCATTCCTCAGTCAAGGAGGTGGTGACTCTGCATACAAAAAACTTGAAAGAGAATACAAAGATGTGTTAGATTTTCATACTTTCAGTTAGGGAAAAGAATTTGCAGCAGCTGCAACATATCCAGGTATTTTTATAAGTTCTAAAGGATTCCCTATTTGGTGAAGTAGCACTAGTTAAAAGGGAGATATTGGTGAGAGATTGCATGCTTTTGTATTTGTTGAGAATGTATTTTATGTTTCAAAAGAAGTATGCAATATTGTTGAAAGGACTCATTTAGAGGACTTTAGGAAATTTAAAACAACAGTTTGTATTTTAAAGGCTTAAGGTCATTGATTGAAAATATGAGTTGAGAATAGGGTTACAAAAACAAATAAAGATGTATTATTAGCCCATGCACCCTTGTGAGGTGTCAAATGCAATAATGTATAATAACCAATCCCAACCATGCAATAAAAGAAGTTTTAGCATTGACAGATATAAGCCCATCAATTTCAATGGCATTTATGGTTATCCAAATGCTTTTCCATCTAAGATTAGAAAGTATTTGCCCAAATTTAGTGGTGTAAAGGATGAATCAGCTAAGAGACACTTGCAGTAGTTTAGAAATGTAATAGATGACTTTGAGGTTGACCTTGAAGATGTAGTTATGAGATTATTTGTTCAATCTCTAGATGAAGATGCAAGGGACTGGTTCTCCTACCTTCCAGCCTACTCTGTCAACTCTTGGCAAGAATTTAAATCTACATTTCTAGAGCAATTTGGTGAAAGAATATCTGAATATGTAGTTATCAGTGATTTCATGTATATCCATATTGAAAAAGATGAGTTGATTCCAACCTTTAACCTCAAATTTATGAAGACATTGAAAATAATTCAAGAATGCATGAGACCTAATGATGCATTGTGCCTAGTGGTCTATCTGGGAGCATTTGATAAGGAAATGAGCTATAGATTAAGAGATAAGGAGCCCACCACATTACATCAGGCACATCAGTTTGCAATAGACATTGAAAACAATTGGAGGTATGGAATTCAGAGGGGCTATTTCTCTGCAATTTTTGCTGTCCTGCAGTCCCAAGTGTTAGTGAAAGATATAATTCATATGTTGAAAATGAATGTCAAAGCACTCACACCCTTGCTATCCCTGTTTATGCATCATTTCAAGGTAATGATGACTCTGCCATAAAGGAGGATGCCCAGATTTGCCCAGCAAATGAAGCTGATTGTGATAATTTTTCAAGTAATGTTTACATGCCAGTCCTCATCGAAGAGTATTCATTTTTGAATGATCCAGTTATGCATAGTTGTGATCATATGGATCAAGAGTCAATTCAAGTTTCATTAGGAAGCATTAGAGGGATGGAAAGTGATATGGATAGTTCAGCTTCAGAATGCATTGAAGTAGCATAAATCTTGTATGCTGGGCAATCAGATGATGAAGAAAAGTTGGATTGTCATGAAGAAGAAATAGAGACCTTTGCAATGAGATTGAATCCCCTTTGTGATAAGCCTTTAGATGCATTGAACATTGTGAGTCATGACCTTCATTGGTGCAGAATTAACCCTCTTTTTGAAGATGATGATGAATATCAAGAGACAACTGACCTAGGTACTGCATCAATTTGTGATAAGGGGACATATGAACCAAAGTCAGAGATCTTTGGCTCTTGTGAGGATAATATTGATATGCACACAATGGATAATGAATGTTCAGCATCAGTTGTTCTGGATCTATGCAACTATGGATGTGTGGATCAAGTTTTGTTTTCAATGTCAATAAGTGATATAAATGACATTGAAGGTCTCATATATTCTAAGTGTTTTGAGTTTATGGATCAAGTAGATGAGTGCCTGGTAATGTACAACAGCCAGGTAGACAATGAGGAATATAACATACATATATTACCTAATGCTGAAAGATATTCTAGTATGTATGGTTATGTGTCTGATTGTGAGATACAAAGTGACAGAGGCAATACTGACAGTGGCAAGTTTTCAAAAATGGTAAACTATATAATGGATAGGATTGGCTTGTGGGCAAATTGTACTGATGTTTTCAGTTGTGGTTGGGATCATTCAGATTAGGATTAGGCATTTGACAGGAGGAGGTTATGGTTTTTCATTTTTGGCTGCCTAGGGCCACCAATATAATCTTCAAAAATGTATTTGTGATGCAAGTTGATGTAGTGTTTGACTCTTTAGCCCAATGGATAAGGGACTGGTCTATATCCCAGAGATCTATGGTTCTTGCCATGCCTGTAAGAGGCATGCATCCCCAGAGAGAGCCAATGTTGGTGCCTGCATAAAATTTAGATTTCAAGTATTCATTTGCAGGCACTTTTCAAGAAAACACAAAACATTCTAATCCTGTTGGCCTTCACTTTTGCATGTATGTATCTTTGTATATGCATTGCTGTTTGTATGTACATTTGAATGTGCAAGCACGAATGTACATTAGCGGTCCCAAAAAAAGAGTTCAATCAGCTTTGAAGAAATGCAAAAAATGGTTGTATGCATCGTCGTATGCATATTAGGCTTGTATGTGCAATTCTGGGCGTGAAAAGTGGATGTACATTGAAGGTACTGTCATAGATTCCTAGAATATTCCATGCTTGTATGTAAAGGCTTGCATGTATATTTTGCATGTATATTTAAGATACAACGGGTAGATACAATGGCTATATGCAAAGGAAATGTACATCGCCAAGATACAAGGTCAGAATGTACATCGCAAAGATGCAAGGGTCTTATACGTTCGCCACATGCAAGCATATGATACGTCGATGGCAACATACAAAGGAAAGATACATGCAAGGCAAGTACCAAAGGGTGGGGTCCACCAGTTGTATATAGGTGATTGTATGTTTGCACATGCAATCCAACATACAATGCGATATGCAATCCTGAGATGCAAAGCCCAAACCTAAAATGATTATACATTCTGGTTGAGAAAGGCAGAAGTCTAATTGTATGAATGTTTTGCTTGTATATTCGCAGTTGTGTGTATGCAATATACAAGTCAAAGATACAAGGGAGGATATACAAGGTGGACTTGACTGGCAAATCAAATTTGGCAAATTTAGCGTTGAGTCTGTAGTTTGTATATTAAGTGCATTGTATGTTTAGATATACAAAGAAGAAGAGATACAACCCAGATATGAAAGAAGAATGTATTTTGGTGGATTTCAGGTAGGGGTCCATACTTGGTTGTATATGGTGCATTGTATATGTGCAATGTACAAGGCCAACATACAAGAAGGAAGACGCAATGCCCAGACTCGTTGGTGCTTTCAAATTTGTTTCATGGTGATTTGGGGTCCGCGGTATGTATTTTGGCATTTGTATATGTGATATACAAAGAGATATGCAATAGGAAAAGATACAAGGCAGATTTCAAAGGTTTCTCCAATCTGCCTCATAAATGCAATGGAGTCCACAGTTGTATGTATATTGCATGTTGTACATGCAATGTACAAAGCGATATAAAAAAGGGAAGATACAAGCCAGACCCGAATGTGATTTGCAATTTGTTCCATAAAAAATTTGGTGTCCGCCCTTGTATGCTTGGTGATTATATGTATATACAATTGCATATACATAGGCAAAAATGATGAAAAAGGCAAAATGGAAGAGGGAAAAGTCAGTGATAGCGAAATGTGCCTACGTGGCACATTTTAATTGGCTGATGAATTTTCAGCATGATTTGAGGCCATAGATCTTGGCGATAAGGAGGGAAATCGACGGCCATGGTTCAAATTTTCAAAGGAGGAGATTTGTATGTGTTCGTTGCATCACCTCAAGCAGGAATAAACTTCAGAGCACGCAACTGCTGCATCCTGCGGGTAGGTTGGCTTTAATGACAGAAATGCAAAGGTATGGTCAATGAATTGATAGGCCAACTACTATTTTTAATGAGAAAATCTCTAAGCGGCTGCATGTTCCCTGATCCCACTTGTTTTTCCTCCTTCTCTCAACTGCATTGAATGTTTTAGGCACCATTTTCATGGTGCGATGTATCTGGTAGAAGTTGGAAAAGACCATGTACCTTGAATGCTGGGTGCACATTCTTGCTATAAAAGGCAAGCTATGTTACTCATTTTAGGTGGTTGAAGACTTGGGCAATTTTTTGGAGTGAATAACAAAGAATAGAGCATTTCTTGGTTGTTCTATCTCTTTTTGTGAGTTTATGAGTTGCATTTGAATGCACCTTGCACATATGTTCAGTTTCATTGTTGTTTTATATGAAAAATGTATTCTTTGCATGTGTTTAGTTGTTTATCTCCATTTGTTGTATGCATCCCTTCTTTTGAATCTAGTTGCTAAGGGTTTCTAAGATTCTAGGGTATAAATTTGGTGTATTGCATGCTTGATCTCTAACTTCCATTCAAGGAGTGGATTAAACTGTTTTAGGTTAAGTATGAAGAAGAATGTATGTTAGCTAGGATATTTGTAAGTAGAGGCAGCTAAATACTCAGTCTTGGGTGGTGTTTGTAAGGCAAATACTAATTCTAACCCCTTGAAACTTGAATACCAGTGCAAATCATTCCCTTGTATACGTCTAGTTGACTCCTTGCCCTAAGATAGGCACCAGTCTGCTTCTTGTGTAGTAGTTATGATCCAAAACCCCCTGTCTTGCATCTAAAACATAAAAAAAAATCATTTCATGACTTCAAACCTATTAGTTTTTAGGAGTAGAAGTAGGACCCTGCATACTCTCATTCCTAACTAGTTAGATATGTCCAAGAACACTATCAACCTTGTGATTTATCACAAGAATCTTGGTCCAAAAATGAGAGTATTCTACCTATTCTAAAAAGATAAATCTTTCTATCATTGGGCGAGTCAAGATCAAATCTTTAGCTTTAGGGATACCCTCCTTGGTTAGGCAGAACCGAAAGTGAAGGGGAGGCAGCTCATGTAACCTCCTGTATTTGTTGGCCAAATATGCCTGTGCATTGGAACTGGCAAACCCTTTGCCGATTCAGAGAGAAAGAATTCCAACAGATACCATGATGAAAACCTAGCAAACAGGCATCATGTGTACTTCTATCTTTCATGCAAATAAAAACAAGTGGTGAAAACCTGGTAAATAGGTGCTACTCGTAATGAACCGCCTTCTCCATTCTTGGGAAACCAATCACCCTGTGCCCATTTTTCCTACCATCATTTCTCGTCTGATCCATATCTGTTCCATAATAAAACACCTTGTGCAACCTTACAATAACCTATCATGGCTTGATACTTTATCTCATTTGTTGCCTTACTAGCTAAAGTCTTGTCTAGTATCTTATCCACAGTGTCAACCTAGCATAGTGTCTGTCATCGGTATCATAGGGTCAACCTCAAACTACGCTACCTCTGTGTCATCACATAGGCAAGGCCCATTTTCAATGCACCTGCGAGGATCCACCTTCCCATCCATCCCATATCTTATCATCTATCCTCTAGTCTATCCATGGTCCAAGTCCCTGAACTATGTTGCCTCTGCGTTGTCACATAGGAAAGGCCATTTTCAATGCACCCTCGAGGCACTAGGTCAGTCCCTTAAAGTCTGTTTTACTAGGCATGCATACAAGCAAAAGAAAAAGTGCACTTCCAAACATAAATCTTGATGCAAGATATCAACCTATCCAATGCAAAGCAAGCAGGTACCTAAAACATTCAAACTGATTCCGTCTTAATTATGGCAAGAATGACACATCTAAATGCAAGAATGTTTCATGTTTGATCAGGTTAACTTACAGAGTCTTAATTTTTGTTATTATGTCTACCTATGCTACTCAAAGATGCCAAAAGCTAGAGATGCTATGACAGGGCATAATCATTTTCTTTGTTTGATGTTTGTGGATTAATCTTTAGTAATGTAATGCCTTGTCTAACGACATGATCAACAAAAGATCATCGAGGACTTCAGAGGTCTAACATGAACAGGGGCAATCCTTGTCTATTGCTACACAAGAAATGCTCAGGTCATCTAGATTCAATTTTGACTAGATGCTTGTATTAGCTTGCTATATCAAAATTCATGTAAGTAATACTCAGGTCATCTCGATTCAATTATACCTAGATGCTTGTATTTTCTTACAACATTTTAAAACACCCAATGATGAAATAAGCACTTCAAAATACTTATAAAATCAAGATGGAAAAAAAACCATTTCACATCCGCATCATATCCATTTGCATCTATATCCCATGCAATAAAAGATCCAAAATGCAGAGTATCAATACAAATAAAACCTTGTCAGTCTTTCTATCGGGTCATTCTTCCATCAGTCAATCTTCTATCTATCATTGTGTCATTTCTGTGTCGATTGAGTACATTTGGATATAACAAAAACATAGCATAAATTACATATCATATCACATGAGATAGTCATTAACAAGATTAAATCATCTGCATACATAATAATTGCATTAGATTCTCCATATGCATTTGCATCATAACATAATATCAAAAAAAAAATTAAAAACATAGATAAATATCATCACATGAACTACATAATCATGTAGGTAGCATTTGCATTTACATATTAGGTGCATATCAGAAATCATGTTAAGCCTACATTAGATCATAATCATATTAGAGTCATAGAATAAAAAATAATCTGCATCCATCACGTAGCATCATATAGACATAATAAACATGTGCGTCACATATAAAACATCATAAAGATAGAATGAATCCATGACATACAACATAAACAACTGCATGTAGAGCATCAATAGCTACATCATCATATAAATATCAAATAAATCATGTCCAAATGTACAATATCAACCATCTCTGAGTGAATGTCATATATAGTGTATACATCACATCAATAAATGATACATGTCTCAGTACAAAAAATGATACAAGTATATGCGTATCCAGCTATTTGAGCCATCAAAAAGTGTATACACAAGCCAAAAATCTATACAAGTGCCACTATGGACTACCCCTGCTGTTGTGAGCCACTGCTCCTTGCACTATCCTCCCCTCTGCTTGCCCCAGACTGCTGTGGGCCCCTCACCGAAGCTGCAGATCATGACCCCCTTGCTCTCTAAGAGGTACCTGCTACTGACTAGCTCCTAAAGCTAGGTGCACTCTAATCTACTAGTATTGCTCCATGATAGAGACCCCTGTAATGTTGAGTAGGGGGCCTACGCCCTCAATAGCTCTACCTGTGCTTGCTACACCTACGTAACCAAGAATGTTGTGGCCCCATCTATGCCCAAGGTTGTCACAGCTACATCTCTCTCTTGTCTCAGGGCCCACACTCTCACCTCTGTTGCATCCCACTCTGTGACAACCTCAGCTAAAATTCATGCATTTGAATCCCTCTGAGACTTTGCTGCCCAGAGATGTGCCCTAAGCTATTGGATTTGACCCTGTAATGTCACAATGGCCTACTGCTACCAGCCAGGTGGAGGAGCCTGAGGAGTCCACTGCTGGGCTACTTGTTGGAGCACCTACTATGGTGGTGGCATATGTCCCTGCTGACCAACTTGTACCTATGGTGTAGCTTGTGGCTGCACTACTTGCTGCTGCTGGGAGGGTCCCTCCCCAGCTCTCTTCCTCTACCTCTATCTACCTCCTCGATAACCTAATAAACCTCCTCCATCTCCCCCATCTCCTCCATCACCTCCATCTCCCTGTCCTCCTCTACGCCTCCTCCATCTCCTCCTCCTCCCTCGGACCCATCCTCATCATCTGAATCCTCCTCGTCTATGCGAGGAACCAACTCTCCACACCCTGAGTACCTTAGAAAAGGTTGCACTGCGAACCACTCCTCATAATCTGGAGTCATCCCTACATCTACCATCTCTCTCCTCATCAGCCAAGCCACATAGGGTGTCTGCTAGAGCTCTACCAAGGCCTCCTCATAAGAAGCCACTAGGCCCCATCTGAATCTCTCAGCATGTGTGCATGCAAAGAGGGCCTATCCTTGGGGCATGCCCTATCTCCTACCAAACTATCTCTACACCCTACTAACAATCTGTCTCTCCAAAATAAATTGAGTCCTACCAATAAGCCATCGCATCTAAAAGTAGTACGGCAACTTGTCATCCTCATCATCCCAATGCTCGTACTCTAGGTAGGGGCACTAGATAATGCTATCCACATTATCTAGCACATGTCTCCATTACTCAAGCTTTCCCAGCTTGTGCTGGGAAATAACTCCTGCATATCCATAACTATAGGGCTCGCCCCTCTGCCTAGAAAATACACATATCAGTCGAGTGATCTTAATATGCTCCCATAGCCAAAATTGTAAAAGAGAGACCCCTGCTAACAAGATCACACCCCTGTGGTATACCACCTGATGCATATCCTGATATAAGTGTGCCAGGAAATAGACTCCCCATGTATAGTGTGTGCCCTCTATCATCATCTACTCCATGATCTGTCCCCATCCAATCAGGAACCCATGCGACCTCCTATTAGGGCATACGACACCTCCAATCAGCCCTACCACTATCCCTAGGAAGTAGTCATAGTAATCATGAATATCCTGCCAAGAGATGACTAGACCCTCTAACTCAGGGTCATCAGAAACCCACCTACACTCTGCCAATCCTGCATCTCACTAAGGATTGTACTCTACCAGCTCACCTTGAATCGGCAAGTGCAAGATCCTGTAGACTTCCTCCAGAGTGATTGCCATCTCGCCATTCGGCAAGTGAAAAGTCCCATCCTCACTATGGAATCTCTCCACTGCTGCAGTCAACAAATTGAGGTTCGCGCGAACCTTAGGCATGAAACAAACATAGTCTAGACCCATAGCACTGAGAGCCTCTTGATCCACCTTAGTAAGCATATAGTGCTGCAACATTGGTAAGGGAAACTACTCCCTTGACATAAGTACATCCCAAATGTCCTCCTGCAATCAAGAAAAACAATGTGTCAACCTAAAACTGCAACAAACTTGCTCAACATATCTAAAGCATCATATCATTTATATAACCTAAACAAATTGATTACAACAGCATACAACATCTCTTGACTTGATTCCTGCAATCTCAGAGATCGCTTATTGATTGATGCATCAAACATGATGCCAATCGAGTCAATTTTGTTAAGTACACTAACTATCTCAAGCATATGTGCCAAACTAGAATGTACATGTGCCACTTTTGGTAAATGCACCAACTCATACCGTATATGCGCCACTTCATATCAAAAGCGTATCTTCCTAGCAAATGCACAGCCCCATACCGTATATGCGCAACACTTTTGCATGCACTGATTCCCATGTCAAATGCACTGCTTCTTGATGCATGTGCTAACTTATACCATATATGTAAAGAACTTTTATATACGCTGCTTCATATCCTAAATGTGCCGCAAAATATCAAATGTGTAGTTCCGCATGGCATATGTGCCAAACTGCGAACATGCGCATCTATCCTAGTTGAACTTTACCTAGCATTTATTGCACTAATAAATGACTCTAGGCATGATTTTTTGACCTACATACTGGTGGTCCTGCGTCAGCTGGCCGATCGAATCATCGAACTCACTCAAAGTGGTGCTCCTCGTGTGGAATATGCATATCTATCTCGACTGCTCTATGCTCCAGTGCTCTCCTAAGCTCTCAAGGACCAATCAACAAAAAACAAGTGTGTAAATGAATAGGATTGTGGACCCAGCTCCTATATATAGCAAGTGTACCCTAACTAGCTATGTGGCAACCGTGACTACTTCCCAGGACCTGTTTCTTCCTGTTTCCTCAAACCATGATCTGTTTTCTTCATGATAACCCACTTTTCACCTTCTTCATTGTGAGATTGTCCATCTCATGTCCTTCTCCCTTCTTCCCATCCAATCTCCCAAGGGGGGATCCTATTGTCGTAACTTGTACCAGGGGCAAACTGGGGCATGTATCATTATTAGAAATTTGTATTCTTTGAGGCAACGCCGTAAACTGCATTGCATCAAAGAGGGGCAAAATGTATATGCCTAAAAATGACACGACTCAATCTAAATAAATATTTTTAATATTTATTCCATACTATTCCCTCTATCAATAAATAAATTTATTTATTTATTCGATTCATATTCTTCTAAGTTAATTAAATATCAAAATATTTAATTACCTCTTCTAATGTCAAAATTAAATAAAATTCTTTATTTAATTTAATTCTTCCAAAATTCTTCCAAACAATTAAATAATTCTTAATTATTTAATTAAGTCATTCCTCTTCTAAATTTAAATAAATCAATCAAATTTATTTAAATTCTCAATCTCTCAAAAATAAAATATAATCAAATATTTTATTTATTCTTCCACATCATGCACAACAATTAAATAAATTTATTTATTTAATTTGCTTTCAAGAATCTTCCAAATCTTCTAAACATAAACCTTCTTCTTCATGCACATAGAATTAAATAATTTATTATTTAATTCCTCTCAAAACATGCAAAATCAAACCATGAGTCAACTAATTTATTCCAAAACTCTTGAAATAGAAAAAAGCTTTCTATTTTATGACAGTATATCTTATCTTCAATAAATAGAAAAATAGATGACTCAAAATAGCTTTTGTATGACACTTGTCTTCTTTCTCTTTGCCTTTGCGCACATTCTCTCATTCTTTCTCAACCGTCGATCTTCTTATTCTTTCTCAACCATTGATCTCCTCAATCACAAGTCTATAAATTGAACTTTATTCTTCCATTTCATTGATCCAAGCTTTCAATATTGTTACTCTACAGAAATTTCATTCGCTTGCGATCAACTTGTTACTATATCACCATTACCATTGTTGTGAAGCTCGTCTTCATTGCAATCAACTCTCATGGCCATTCCCACTTGACATCTTGGAATAGCAAGGAAGTGCCCTTCTAAGGGCATATTCGAACACAAGATCATTTGCGATAGGCCACCAATGGAAGCCATGAGGTAAAGAGGTTTGTTGAGGTATTGTTCATCATTTTAGATCTTCTTTATTTCTATATTTCATTGAGTTATGGGTATTATTGATGTCTTTTGATATTCACACATAATTTTCCCTAACAGGAATCATTGGCTACTACAAGAGGTAAGGCACGTTCCAAGGCTGAGTAGGAATTTAATTTTAGTAGGGAAGCTAGCTGATGAAGGTTGCATAGTTACTTTTAGTGATAAGAATTGGAAGGTTTCAAGAGGTGCCTCAATAGTAGAAAAAGGTGTCAAAGTAGGCACCTTATATCTTTGTATAGGTCATACTGTTCCTTCTACTTTAATTGTTGCAAAGAAGAATCAAATAGGTTCAGGAACAGTTGCTGCAGGTTCATAGGAAGAGACTGAAATAGTTGTTGCAGGTTCTGAGACAACACTGTGGCATAACAAACTTGGGCATATGGCATTAATGAATTTGGTTATAGGTTTTGGGATGTTGAAAATCTAAAAATTGTGAGAAGTAGGGATGTTGTATTCAATGAGGTACTGTACAAAGATCAGTTATAGTAACATGAAAAGAAAGAAAAGGATTATGTGGTGCTGGATGATACTCTAGATAGTGATGTTCCAATGGTTCATCATGCTCTGCAACAACAACAAGAAATACCACAAACTCTAGTGAATGTTAGATGATCAACAAGGCTGAGTAGACCTCCTGAAAGGTTTTCTCCCTCTTTGTATTCTATTTGGTTAACAGATGCTGGTGAACCAGAAGGGTATGATGAAGCCATGTAGGTGGATACAAAGGTTTAGTGGGAGCTTGCAATGAAAGAAGAAATGGATTCTTTTCTAAAAAATCAGACTTGGGAATTATGTAAGTTGCTTGTAGGTAAAAAGGCTTTACCAAACAAATGGGTTTATAGGCTGAAAGAAGAAGATGGAGGTAAGAAAAGATTTAAAGCTAGGTTAGTTGTAAAAGGATTTGCACAAAAGAAAGGTATTGATTTTGATGAGATTTTTTCTCTGGTTGTTAAGATGACTTCTATTCATACTGTTTTAAGTATTATGGTTGTTGAAGATTTGCATTTGGAATAGCCAGATGTGAAAACTACCTTTCTCCATGGTGATTTGGAGGAGGAGATATATATGGAATAGCCCTAAGCATTTGAGGTCAAAGGTAAGGAGAAACTGGTGTGCAGATTAAAGAAGAGCTTATATGGCTTGAAACAGGAACCTTGGCAATGATACTTGAAATTTGATAGTTTTATGGCTAAGCAAGGCTACAGCTGGTGTAATTCTAACCATTGTGTTTATTTTAAGAGGTTGGATAATGACAGCTACATTATTTTATCTTTATATGTTGATGACATGCTTGTAGCAGGGTCTAACATGGATCACATAAGAGAGTTAAAACAATAGTTAGCACAATCATTTTCTATGAAGGATTTGGGGGCAGCAAAACAAATCCTTGGTATGAAAATTTGCAGAGATAGGAAGAACAGAAAATTGACTCTATCTCAGGTTGATTATGTTGAAAAGGTGTTGCAGAGATTCCATATGGAGAATGTAAAAGCTGTCAGCACACCTTTGCCTAGTCATTTGAAATTGACTAAGGAGATGTGTCTAAAGACACAAGAGGAGGAAGACAAAATGTCCAAGGTACCATATTGCATGAGACCAAATATTGCACATAGTGTAGGAGTCATAACTAGGTATATGAGTAATCCCTGATTGGAGCATTGGAATGTGGTAAAGTGGATTCTCAGATATTTGAGAGGTACATCCAATAAACACTTATGTTTTAGGGGCTCTAATACTAATTTAGTAGGTTATGTAGACTCAGATTTGACAGGGGATATTGATACCAAGTAGAGTAATACAGGTTATATCTTTACTGTAGGTGGGACAACAGTGAGTTGGATCTCACGGTTGCAAAAGGTGGTTGCTTTATCCACCACAGAGGTAGAGTATGTAGCTGCAACAGTGGCAAGCAAGGAGATGATATGGCTACAATCTTTCATGGAAGAATTGGGCAAACAATAGGCTAACAATTATTTGTTTACAGAAAGCCAGAGTATCATACATCTTGCAAAGAATTCTTCCTTGCATTCAAAGACCAAACACATACAGTTGAGGTATCACTTCATTCGATTGGTGTTGGATGATGGATAGTTATGGCTGGAAAAGATACATACAAATAAAAAACTAGCGGATATGTTTATGAAGGCAGTGACAAGGGAGAATTTGAGCTCCTCTTCAGCTTCAGTTGGTCTTCAAGACTCAAAACAATAAAATCAGAACATCAGAGTCCAGGGTGCTTATTTCCAGTGGGAGTTGCACACACAGTTGTGTCATCTAGGATCAGTCTCCAAGTGGGAGATTGTTTGGTGTGGAGCCTGATTAGTCTCTAAGTGGGAGATTGTTAGTATGTGGTGATTGATCATTCAATTACTGTACACTCATAATGTATCCTCGTTGGGGTTTGGGGCCCGTTCGGAGTCGATTCATAATTTTTTGTTAACCGACAAAAGAAAAATGACATTGTAAAACCCTAATTCTAGAAGCTTCTAAAAGGATTGTTATAAGCGGCTAGGATGTATGTTGTGGGTGGGATTTTGATATTGTATTGTAGCATTTGCAATGGTATTAAGTTGAAAGGATTGCTAGTTGTAATCTGTTTGATTTTCTGGATAATAATATTGGACTCTCTATTGGTGGATGTAGCCTGAGTTTGGGTGAACAAAATTAAAACTTGTCTCTCACTGTTATTATTTCTGTGTTATTTCATTCCTCTATTTAATCTTTATTTGTATTTAATTGATGTCTTCTGCATGCAATTCCTAACAATTAGAAGCATTGAATTACTTGTACAAGAGTAATTAATAGGCACTGCTTGCTGTGAGTATAAGAGTAAATTTGATCATCTTGGTATAAAAAACAAAAAGCCCCAAAATGTCTCCATAAACTTATCCATGAAAGCTTTTACTTCTCAAGTTCAATTCACATCTGCATAATTCTAAATTTAGGGTATGTTTTGCCTGCAACTTTGGTATGCATATACAAAAAATCTTGTTGAGAAAGAGGCCTGGAAGTATGTAAAGGGGTAGGGCCTCGATTTGGTTGTGGTAAACCCATCATTTGTTGTTGGGCCACTTCTTGCACCTGAACCTACCAGCACTCTTGCCTCAGTCCTAAATATAATGAAAGGTTGGGGCTACAGTTAAAAATTTTGAGAGTTGTGAGTATTTAAATAATTATTAAGTCAGAGATTTTTTAAAAATGTACATTTTATAGAAGGGTTGTAGGCTCTCTCATGAGCATGTTCCAAACATAACATGAGCATGTTCATAATGAAACCTAATTATCTTCCTAATTCAAAGGTTTTGTTTTAGACATGTTTATCATAATTGATTTGAAGCTATCACTGTTATAACTTATAAGCCATAAATGTTAATGAATTGCTAATGGTGCAGTGGTTCACTAGTGAATTGCCAACAAATGATGAAAATGAATGCAGTGTAACTTGGATGAATAAAATGTATCATGCATTTGTATGGAACTTGAATTGGTCATTTTCAAAATGAAAAATTGTAAATATATTATGCAATATATGTTTGTGAAGGTAGAATTTGAAATGATTTTGGAAGCAGTTAGCTTCTAAACAACAACTGCAAGCATGAATTTCATTCAGTTTTATTGGTTTTTTTGTATGCAATATGCTACATTGTTGTATGTGGGTAGATTATAGACAAGATTTGGTGTGGGAGTGATATCATTCACTGTAAGCTTATCAACTTTTATGCATGCCTATACTTTTATGAAAGGTTTGTCAAGATGGGTAATTTATTTATGTTTTCATGAATTTGATTCTCTCCATATGCTATGGTAAATTCAGGTACCTATATATATTGTAACTCTGAAGCAATTGCGAGGTTCTCTTGGTGTTGTAAATCAGGTAAGCTTCTTCCATCAATTGATTTCCCCTTAAAATTACTATCTTCCTCTATTTCTTTGGGTGAAGTTGTGGATGACCAACTTAAATAATATGCAAGTAAATGAAGAATAATATGAAGCAAATTTTGTCATTGGTGGGTTTCTATTTGAGTTAAGCACACCCCATTATAATTTTAAGGCTCACAATTATCAGTGTTGCTAGAATGATTTATGGCAATGTCAGTTTCAAAGCTTAGATAATTAATGCCATATCTAAATTTTTTGGTCATTTGACATCCATATATATTGTTTTATGTAGCCATCACTGTCTAACACTAATTTTTCCTCATTTTCTTCTGAATTATGGATTCAAAAAAATAGGCTTAAAAGCAATTTAAGTTTTACCACTTACTATATCAAAGCTAGCTTTTTGAGAATTCTATAGGTAGCATCATAGCAGATCTGGGGCAATGCAACATGGAGATTGGTATACCATAATCCATGATGTTAGGCTGGAAACTTGCATATGGTGGGAAATTATTTCAATCCTTTTATGACTAAATTATTTTCCAGCATCTTCCATGGAATGGATTAACCTTTGTGATTATTTTCTTTGTATTAAGGACATGAGTTAATTCTCACATATTGGAAGGCATACATATGCCATAGGTTGCATGTTTGAATCTGGAACAATATATATGGTAAATGAAAAAACAATCTCCAACAATAAATAAGGTAAATAGAAAACAATCTCCTTGTGGAATTTGATATCTCTCTTGGAAGTGACCTAATAAATTATCTTTACCTTTACCCATATTGAGGAGGAAATTTATCTAGGTAGAGGGATATAACATAAATTTGAAACTTTGGTAGTGATTCAGTGAAAGTTAGAAAAGTTACACAAGTCTATATATGTATATCAGCCTTACTTAAAACTTTCTAATAATCTTGGTTTTTGGTAGGAGGATAGAATGGTGCTTGCTAGGAAGCGTTCTCTCAAATAGTATATGTTTATTCTTGTTTCTATCTTGATTTTGTTTACAATGCTCATCTAAGAATCACTTTATCTCATTGGTGCATTATAGACTCTTCATGGGTATGAAACTGATGTAACAATTGAAGAAGCTAAAATTAAGCTAATGCTCTAATATGGATATAATATTTTCAAAGCTTTTAGTTCCATATGCATCTTTTTGCACTTTTTCCATCTATTTTCCAATTAGAGAATTCTCGTCAATCCATTCCTTTTAGAGATCATACAGTATTCTAAATCTTCCAATCTACTGCTAGTGCTAAGTGTTCCCTCTGTTTCTCCCTTAACTATTGGTTTTTAAGTCTGATTAATTGTTGATATTGTAACATCGTTAGTAGACTAATTATTCATGAAAGCCTTTTGTAGACTTTGGATCAGTTCCATTACTCTTTATCTTTGTAAATTTTAAATCAGAGTAAGGGAACTACAACTTTTTTCCAAAAGGCACTATGCTTGTAATTGTAACTAATGTAAAATGTTGCCGCATTATAGAGCACAGTGGAGATAGACAATCAAGAAAGTCAAATTACCAGTTACTAATGCTTAATCATGCTTAATGTTGAAATTGTGGATCTGACATTTCATGTGTTATGAATGGCAGCACAAATACCTGGCACCACTCAGGATCATCTACAAATATTTAAGATTGAGATGAAGGAGAAGTAAAATTGTATCAGATGCTTGAACATGTATTGACATTTTTCCAACTTGGATTATTTCTCAACTTAGTTTGTATCTACTAGTGTTGTTTTATTAACACACAAAGATAGCTCATGATATCTCATATATTACAAACTTGTAATTCATAGGTTATGTTTTAGAAGTGGATCACACCAAAGATGTTGGGACTTGTTACTCAGAGTTCAGTGTATCATTGGTCATTGGAAGGTAATGAAAAGCTCTAGAAAATTCAAAAAAATTCTACTTTTTAGATGCTCTTTATGTTATAATATTCCTAAAGCAAAGCAAGGTGCAATATTGAATTTGACTGAAATTTTATTTTTGTGTACTCATACAAAGTTTGTTTTCTATTGCCAATGTGCTTTCTTCTATTTTTTCTTTCTTTTTAACATGTCAAATTATTGGGGCATATAGGGGATTCTAAACCTAACTAAATTTTGAGCAAATGACCAATTCAACAAGAAACCAGATAATAAATTATCAATGTGATCCTATTGAAAAGTGGCTTGTTTTGATTAGAATTGCTCCAAGAGCACCTGAGGTGTGTACTATTTCATGGCTATGATATTATTATATTCCTTAATTGATGGGGTTTATGATTGTTATTGACAGTAACAAAATTCTATGGACAGAGGCCACAACTTGTCAAGGGGAACATGTAGTTGTTTTCTATAGAGTAGCAGCGAAGTCAAGCTCTAGAAGCCCATGCAACCACATTTGCATCATTTAAGGTAAAACACTCTTCCACTCTTTGAGATTATTTTCTCTACCATATCATATGCTTCTTTCTTGTTGTGCTTCCATTTTCATCTTGTCTCTAAAATTTCTGGAGTGTTTCCTAACATTGATTTTGTTTTTCTATAGGTTGCAAGAAATGAAAATCCTTCCGTCCTTATTTCCTTTGCTTCAAACAAAACACTGGAGGGAAGCTCACTTCAAAGTTACACATGATTATGCTGGATCCATAGCTAGGTATGGTATTTTGTTTCTTCTTGATTTGCAATTTGAACTAGCTTAAAGTTTGCAGAGTTGTTCGTTTTTCTATAAAATAATCTCTCTTTTGATATTACAGATGAACTATAGGAACTTTAATCCTATATGAATTGCATAAACTTGCCTAGGATTTGGTCTTCTTGCACATTCACTATTTTTTCTAACTGCCCTCTTGAATAAATGAAGACCTCCTGCCTAGCCCCTATCCTCTCTCCTTGTGATGATGATTGCCTTGTGAGAAGAAGACTGCCTTAGACTGGTGATTGTTTTGCTCTCTGAGTGATTGGTGATTGCCACCTTTTAAACTCTTTACACCATTATTTACTATGACAACCAACCTTTGTAACAATCACATACAATCTTCAATCTTATAGCTTAAAAGAGCATATACATGTCTCATTGACCTGATTCTTTATTATAAACAAAAGGGGAAATGATGGTTTTCTTTTACTTATTGGCAAGAGACACTACTTTGATGAATGATTGATTGTTGTCATTGATGGCAACAAGGCAAAGAGATTCCACCAACAAGGCAAAGAGACTTTACTCTGGTAGATCAATTTTGTTTGACAACAAGGCTTAAAAGGATTCTGGTCCAGAAGCCTAAAATGACTAAGTATGGGCAGTATACAGAGTAAGTGACAGAGATTGGGTCAGTATGCCTCCACAGTTGAAGATCATTATATGCAGTTCAGGTATGTTGTTCATAGCTATTTGGTGGTCATATGTTCCAATGTTCAAGTTCTAACTTCCTCCAGAAGTCATATGGTGAAATGTCTAAGTCCAGATGAATAAAGTTAAGATAGAAACAGTGTACGGTACCAAAGTAAAAGGGTTTGCATTCCTCCACTGTTGAGTATTTTGATTTGTGGTTCTGAGGCTACAAATATACTTATATGACTACCTAAATCTAGAGTTATAGCTTCTAAAGTTTCTTTGATCACTGTTTACAAGTTGTTTTTTATCAGCTTACAATCTGACAATGTTTCACAGTGATTGAGTAATAATTCAAAGATCCGTATTTGTCTATAGTTGAATACTATGTTCTATGGTTCTAAAGGTTTGACAAGAGAGCTATAATGGATATTAGATATGATTTTCAGAGTCTCATATGGTCTGCATTGTATGTTATGATGTGACATATGAATTGGTCAAGCATGTTCTTAAGGAACAAGCTAACAAGCAAGTTAGATCTATATGCGGTGAAGATAAATTGTTTGAAGAATTAATCCAAGTGGTTGAATGATTAATGCCGACCTATATGAAGACTATTGTATGATTGTTTGGGTCCGCATTCCTATTTGTTCACAAGATCAAGCCAACAAGGTCTAACACTTGTATACACATTTCATGTTTGGCTTGCTGACCTGATTGTGATATAAATCTTGTTGCGGATATATATACTCGATGGATTTCCATGTTGGGTGGGTGGAAGTGTGTGAATACAATTTGAATTCCATGATTGTATGAACTAAGATAGTTCTATGATTAGCAAAAGGACAGTAAAGGTAGGAGGACAGAAGTATATGTGAAGCAAAGTAGAAAAGTAGGGTAGACAATATGAAGTCCTTTGAATCTATATACTGAGAAAATTGGTACTGCACCACAGCATTTCGTAGATGCACCTGTAGCAGTCCTCTCCTGGCAGTTTTCCATTTCTTTCTATATTCTTTTCTGTTCTATTTGGCAGTGAGCACTTCTTTGGATAGTGAGTCCTTGGGCAATGAGCCCTAAGGCAGTGAGCCTTCATGTAATTCGGTATTGATATCATAATATATTGTGAGCTAACACTCACCATGGTTTTTCCCTTTTGGGTTTTCCATGTAAAATCATGGTGTCTATGTGTTATGAATTTGTGGTTACTCTTCTTGTATTTACTTTGCTTTCATATTATTGAATTTGGTAAATGGATTAATAAATGTGTGAATGAAAAGATTTTCAGAATACTAATTCACCATCCCTCTCATTATTCTCTGTGATCAACAATTGGTATCAGAGCAAGGTTCCTTGGAAGAAGTCTAACAACTTGAGGAAGATCTGGGAAAGAATACCCATGGCAGCCAAAAGGTACCCTACTCCAAAAAGTGTCACAATTGATCAACAACTAGAAGCTACTCTTGAAGATCTTGAAAAGTCTGAAGCAAAAGTTAGGGATCTAAAGGTGAATGTCCAAGAAGCTAATGAATGCATTCTGAAGCTAAGGGAGCAAGTCCAAAAATTCAAAGAAAAGAGCAAGGAATTAAGTGAACAATTGAATGGAGCAAATGAAACCCTAAACAACTTAGCATTGGAAGTTGAAGAGAAAGAGGAAATTGAAAAGCATCTAAATCAAGTTGTAAAAGATAAGTCTGAGGAATGTGAAAAATTGGCTAAGGATGTTTTACTTCTGAAATATGATTTGGAAGCAACAAATAGCTATAAAGAAAAGTTCAAAATAAGCTCTGCAAAGCTTGAGGAGTTTATTGAAAGTCAAAAAAGTTCAAATAACAAGAACTACTTAGGATTTGAAAAAGGAGAAAGTTCTAAATCAAGTCAAGAAAACATTGAGATGAAGAGAAACAAAGACAACCAGTTTTGACATCAAAGGAGAAGACCTACAAGACCTCCGGTCAAGTAGCTAAATGCTCAAAGGTATCCATCTTTCAATGGCTATTGTTTTAATTGCAACAAGTTTGGTCATAAGGCCACTCAGTGTAGGAGTAGAATGAATCAGAATGTTCCATCATTCTCTGGTCAATGTTTCAATTGCAATAAAATTGGTCATAGATCAAATGAATGCAGAAGTCTGGTAAGGAATGGTTTTGGAAATGCAAGGAATACTCAATTCTTCAGTGGAAAATGTTTTGCATGCAATAGATTTGGGCATATGGCTAACCAATCTAGAACAAGAATGAATCCAATCAATAGAAATCATCATTGACAGAGGAATGTGGTATGCTACAATTGCAACAAGTTCGGACATGTTGCAAGATTCTGTAGATACAAGAATGAGAAAAGAGACTATTCTATAAAGAAGAGGCAAATAGAGCAGAGAAATGATAAAGGTAAGAACAAGATTGATCCAGTGGAAATCAAGAAGGAAATGAGAAAGGTCTAGATTAAGAAGTATGTTAATGAGGTTAGAGATGGACTAATACTAGCCTCTGGTGCAGATACTTCTTCCAGGAAGTAAATTGGGAGCTCTGGCTCAAGGGGAGCTGTATTGAAAATCCAAATCCCCTAGCCAGATAATCAATGCTAGGATCTAACATGAAGATATGATGTGAAGCTTTATATGACAGATCTTTTGAAAGTAATTTTGGAAGAAAAGAACCAAATGTGGAACATTGCAAAACAATCTTGATTGACTGAACTTTACAAAGAAGTGTTTAAATAGATTTTTGAAGGACTGCATTTATGATGACTTAGGTTTTCATATCAAGGGTTAAAAAGGAACTCATTCGATATACAATTCACTTTGCATTCAATCTATCAAGTTGAAAAGGAATCCTAAGTGACATCAAAGATTTCCAAAGATTCAAAACAACTCAAAGCAATTTCACAAGAAGGAAACCCTAATTCAAAAAAAGGTATTTACAGCTTGAAAACCCTACTGTAAAGTTTGAATTATTCCAAGAAAATGTTTATTCCTCAAGTAATCAAGATAACTAAAAAGCCTCACCTCAAGTTCGAGAAACATTTCTTCAAATCACTAGAAAATGATCCTGTAGGGGCATTCTCAAGTAGTCCACATGGAGTTATGCATATAGAAGATGTTAGGGCATATATTCATATCAATCTAGAGGAATATGATCACATGAATCTAGGAAAATTGTACTTGGATGAATTGACTATTGTTGATGTTGTGTTGAAAGACAAATATAAAGTTCTAGAAGAAAAGAAATTAGACACTTGGTTGGATTTTCTTGCGATACCGAATAATACATGGGTTAAGTTTATTTTAAGCAGGATTCATGATGAGTTTCTATGGCTTGTTGAACCATATATGATAACTAAAGAAGCTATCAAAGCTGTAATTGGTATGAATTCCTTCGAGAGGGTTCCAAGTTTAAAGAAAATAAAGAACAATGTGGTAATGCAGCTAATAGGAGCCAAATTTGATAAGAAAACCCTCACGGTAAATGATATTAAGGATCCAACTGTCAGATTTGCATCAATGATTATTGGATATAAAATATACTTTTCCAACAGGGAAAATTATGTGTATGCATGAGCTATATACACAGCATATGACATGATAAAAAATAATACATATTATGACCTATGTGAATTGCTCCAAAGTGAACTAATGGAGAACTTGAAAAGAACAAAAGAGACTGATCATCCTTTCAAATATGGAACATTGATCACTTGTCTACTCTTCTACTTCCTGAGAGAGCTACCTAGCTTGGGAAACATTGTCTAGCTTGATCAAACACCAATTGCCACTCAAATAAGAAATCACTTGCAAATCTTGGAAAATGCAGACAAGTAGAATGAAATCTTATGGGGATGCTTCAAGAACTTTCAAAGGAAAATATTATGTAGAGTCTAGATACCTGAAAATGTAGTGATGAAGTATGAAAAGGACATTGTATTCATGGTGGACAAAGATAAATGCTTCATGGAAGTTGTGGAACCAAGAACTATATGGGTCCTTGAATTAGGGTATGAAGTTGCAGAAGATGTTTTGACTGAATTAGTTGATGTACTACTAAGCAAACTGAAAGATCTCAAAGAAGACAAATTTGGGACATTCAAAGAATTATCCTCTAGAATGTCTATGGAACATGAGAAATCAAAGAAAACATCAGATGAACAAATAAGTGAGGTAAAAACCAAAGCAAAAGGATCTAAGCCTATAAGTGCTCTAGTAGAATGGACATCAAATACTCCAGAAAGGAAAGATGAGAGATCTGAAAAGGAAAAACCTACATCTAGCCCCAGAAAAAGAACAAGGACATCATCCATTATAGGAGTCACCACTGAAGTAGAGAAAGAAAAGCTAGCAGAAGAGAAGATAAGAAAGAAAGTTACACTTAGTGAAGAACAAGTGGCAAGAGACACTACCACAAATCAAGTTTCGATTGACTATGCTAGGAAATTTTTGGAAAAGCAACAAAGAACACATATCTTAGATTTACCTGAGTTTCTAGAAGGACCAATGAATCTAGATTCTATGTCTCCTATGTAGAAATTCAAACTAGTATCAATTGTGCAAGCTAAGGCTCAGGAACAAATGCTGAAAACACATATACAGGACAATGAACTCATTGATGAAGCATCTGGTATTCTGGAGAAGTTGATGCCCTCATACCAGAAAGATACATTAGTGTCATCAATTGATCAGCTCAAAGGTCTAATAAATTCTATAAGTACTCATTTTGAATCCTTTGAAAAATATGCTGACATTAAGGTTAGAAAGGAATTTGAAGATAAAAGATTAGCAGAGTTAAAAACCAAGTTAGACAGTGACAAAATTTTGTTAGAAAGTAGCATCAAGAATATGGAGAATGCAATCAAAGAAGCTTGTGATATATACATTTTTTTTTTGGTCATGGCCTAAGACCACTAATGAAATAGAAGAGAAGGTCAAAAGCATGGAGCTTTAACTAGAAGCTATTTCCAAGATCTTTGATCTAGTAGTTGACTCTATTAGCAGCATGGAAATACAAGTTGTAAATACTCAAAACAACATAGGTAGTGTGCTCAGTAAATAGGAAGAAATAAAAAATAGAATGTTCCATCTAAGAGGGATGATAACCCCTAAAATTGAGTTCAAGACAAGTCTAGCTATAGAAGCCTTAAAGGTTCAAGAAATAACTGACATGCCTATCAGTATATAGAAGGCAGAAGATCTAGTATTCCAAGTAAATGAGAACATCCAAATTTTGAACATTGCTAAAAATAAGTAGGTTGGAGAGTTAACACAATTAAAGATTGTGTACAATGATGTCCTTTCACATGCAACTAACTGATTTGACAAATTGTACCTATACATATGCAAAAGAATTTGACAATTTTGAAACTTTGATTCAATTTTGATATTTGCACATGCACCTTTGTCATTGATGTCAAATGGGGAGAAGAGAATGTTCCAAGTATGTACCTAATTAGTGTTGTCATTGGTGTCAACTGTACTCTTACTTTGTTGAGGATGTTGATAAAATTAGCCCCTCCAGTGATAACAATGCACATTGCAATTGAAATAGTGCATTACATGTAGAAGAACAGTCCAGAAGGATGCTCCACATTTCTTGTAGAATGAATATCTTTACTTGCAGATTGGAATTTATTTAGAAGCCTATCTAAAGATGTTATATTCAGAGTTTGATCCTCCGGTATGAAGAATTGGGTGAGATATGTTCACCAGAGTGAAAACAAGTTTTCCTGTGTGTTTGGTGGTGACAGGGAGAAAGTGTTTTACTCCACATTCCTCCGCATTGAAGTATTTTGGTCTGCCGTTCTGCAAGTAAGTCTGTGATGATGTTAAATGCCTTCAAGTGTAATGGGTCATGATTTTGTGGTCCACAAGTTATCTTTTACTCATGACAGTGGCTGGTAGTGTTGTTCTTGTGCTCCAGTTTGAAAAATCTTGTTGATAGAGTTGCTAGAGATCATGCAGTTGTTCCTGGTGATTATAATGTGCTTCTGGATGTCTCTTGATCATGCTCCTACATTCAAATTGGTCCACAAGGTGTAATTTAGATCATGCATGAAGTGTGTTCTTGAGAATACTCGTGCTAACATCAGTCTTGGTCGACCTGGTTGAATTCATCACTTGTGAAGATGCATCAAAGATTGTGATAGCGTGTTGTAGCGTGGAAGATTGTGTTTGAGTCCCAGCTAAGGTGTGGCATGATCCACATACATTCTTACATCTTTTCCTTAGCTAAATTTGTATTATGTCTAGACCTATTTTATGTTTGTAATGCTGACCTTGGAGATTGTTCCAATGGTTGATGATTGTAATACCGACCTTGATGATCATTCCAAGGTTGATGTAGTGTATAAATACTTGTAATTGAGTCATGAAAATGTATCCAAGTGTAAAGATGCAAAGATAAGGTGAAGTAAGGTAGAAGAGTAGAGCAAAGGTATTTGTACTTCAATGGAACTAAACCCTGGCATGAAGTAGATGTTATTATCTCAGTTCAACCCTTTGGCAGTGAGCCTTTCTTTGTAGTGAGCAATTTGGGTAGTGAGCCCTGTAGGCAATGAGCCTCTATTTTTCGGTATTGATATAACTTATATATTTCTGTGGGCTAACACCCACCATGGTTTTTCCCTTTAAGGGTTTTCCACGTAAAAATCTGGTGTCTCCTATGTTGTTTATGCTTTTGTGTTGAGCTTCTCATTTCATTTTTTCATGGTTATATTTGAATATAAGTAATTGATAAGTTGATGATCATATTTGGTTAAAAGTTTTAGGATAACTAATTCACCCCCCACTCTCAGTTGTCCGGTGTAGTTCAACAATTGGTATCAAAGCAAGGTTCCTTTGAAGAAATCCCAACAGCTTGAGGAAGATCCAGGATGTCTTATAAGAAGGAAGCTCCACATTTTGATGGGACAAATTATGCTCTTTGGAAGGCACGAATGAAAATCCATCTTCTTTGTCTTGGTTATAAAGTATGGAAAGCTACAGAAGAAAAATATACCATGCCTCTAAATTGTTTGATGACTGAAGATGAAATCAAATAATATGAGGTAGATGTTAAAGCAAAGGATGCTCTGCTAAGTTCATTAATTGACTCTGTGCTGACAAAAGTTTTGGACCTTGAAACAACAAATGAGTTATGGGATAAGCTGAAAAATCTGTATGAAGGAGATGATTCTATAAAAGAGGCCAAGCTGCAAAGTTTGAAAGTAAAGTATGAGGATTTGAAGATGAATGAAGATGAAAACATAACAACTTTTATGCAAATAGTTGATAAGCTTGTCACTAGAATAAAGGGTATGGGAGGAACTCTCAGTGAGAAGGAAGTTGTGATGAAAATTCTCAAATCTCTACCAAAGTCATATAGTCACAAGGTGGCTGCAATTGAAGAATTCATGACTATGAAAACTATTGACAGAGATCAGTTTCTTGGAAAGCTTATAGCCTTTGAGATGAGATAATTTGGTGATGCCCTACCTAAAGTTGAATCAACTTTTAAAGCCAGTACTTCAGCAGAGATCTTCAGAGCTAAGAAATACAAGGTGGATGATAACTTTGATGAAATTAAAGCTAACTTTGTTGGCAGGCTTCAAAGAGGTTCTGGTAAGTTCAAAGGTAAATTACCTTTCAAATGTTTCTCTTGTGGTAAAGTAGGTCATTATGCTTCTAGATGTCCTGAAAGAATTGAAAGAAATAGGAAGAAACATGAGAGCAAGCCTAGAGTCCCAAAGAAATACTACTATGTTAGACATTTTGATGATGAAGGGGTGACTGATGATGCTAGCACTAGTGCAAATGAATGCCTATTTATTGCTATTAAAAAAGATCATGTGTCTACTAATTCTTCTAGCTATGTGAAGGATGAAAATCTAGTAGAAGAAAGTACTTTGGCTATTCAAGTTGAGAATGACAAGTATGAATGGGTTATTGATAGTGGATGTTCACATCACATGACCGGTGACAAAAGTAAGTTTGTAAGTTTGGAAAAGTATGATGGAGGATTGGTTAGGTTTGGAGATAATGCAGCTGGTAAGATTTGTGGAAAATGATCTATTTCATTTGAGGGAAAGCATAATACTGACAATGATCTATATGTGAAGGGTTTGAAGCATAATCTTTTGAGTGTTGGTTAGATGTGTGACAAAGGATATGATATAAGATTCAAAGATAATGGGTGCAAGATCATGGAAAGTTTCAGAACTATGATTGCTACTAGTAAGAAGACAAAAGGTAACATCTATCAATTGAGAGGAACTAATGATTATTGTTTATTGGCTTAGGTAGGTGAAAGTTGGTTGTGGCATAGAAGAATGTGTCATATAAACTTTGATAGTCTAGTAAAGATAAGCTAAAGTTAGGCTATGAGAGATTTACAAAAACTTGTGAAACCCTCCAACTCAATTTGTAAGGAATGTCAGTTGGGAAAGCAAATAAGGACAAGTTTCAAGAGCAAAGAACAATTTTCTACTGGTTTGCTAGATCTAGTGCATACAGATCTCTGTGGTACTACAAGGGTGAGAAGTCTACAAGGTGACATGTACTTCATATTACTTATTCATGATTATTCTAGAATGACTTGGGTTACTTTCCTAAGAGATAAATCAGAAGCCCTAGAGAAGTTCAAATCTTTCAAGGCAATGGGTGAGAATGAAATAGATTTGAAGATCAAATGCTTGAGGTCTGATAGAGGAGATGAGTTCACATCAAATGAATTCAACATTTTCTATGAAGAGCATGGGATAAAGCGATAGTTGTCTGCACCTATGAATCCTCAGCAGAATAGAGTTGTGGAAAGGAAGAACATGATAGTTCAGGAGGCTGCTACGACAATGATGAAGGAAGAAGGTGTACCAGAAGTCTTTTGGAAAGAGGCTATTCACACTATTATCTACAGCCAAAACAGAGTTCAAGTGAAAGGTAATGGTACTAAAACTCCCTATGAATTGTGGTATGGAATAATTCCTATAGTAAAATATTTCAAAGTCTTTGGAAGAAAATGTTATATCAGGAGAGATGAAGATCTAGGAAAGTTTGATGCAAGATGTGATGAAGGAATCTTTCTTGGATACTCTACCAAGAGTAAGCCTTACCAGTGCTTCAACAAAAGGCTCAAAAAGATTGTTGAAAGTGCAAATGTGAAGGTAGATGAAGGTAAAGAGAGAATATCATACCTGAGTTGTTATGAACTAGATGAACCTATGACTATAGTAATTGAAGAGAAAGATAAGCAATAAGATAGCCAGGATGAAGAAGAGGCTCTGGAAAGTGTTTTCAAGACTCCCAGGTATGTAAGGATCAATCATTCTAAAGATCAGATTATAGGTGACAAGAACAAAGGTGTGCTAACAAGAAAAAGAGTTGCAGAGGAACAAGTCAATTACTATTTTGCTTTCAAAGATTGAGCCTCAAACTGTGAATGAAGCATTCAATGATGAAAATTGGGTAAAGGCAATGGAGGAAGAACTATTGTAGATAGAGAAGAATGAAACTTGGGAATTAGTTCCTAGACCTACAGACAAAAATGTTATTGGAACTAAATGGGTCTTCAAGAACAAGTTGAATGAAAATGGAGAAGTTGTAAGGAACAAACCAAGACTTGTCTGTAAAGGATATTCTCAAATTGAAGGGATAGATTTTGAAGAAACCTTTGCCCTAGTAGCTTGGATTGAAGCAATCATAATGTTTCTAGCATTTGTAGCTCACAAAGATTTTAAGGCATATCAGATGGATGTGAAATTTGCCTTCTTGAATGGTGAATTAGAAGAGGAAGTATACATTGAGAAACTGGAGGGACTCTAATTGTCAAATCAAGGTAATATGGTATGTAGGTTGAAGAAATCATTGTATGGACTCAAACAAGCTCCTAGAGCTTGGTATACAAGGTTAGATAGGTATTTATTGCAATTGGTCTTTAGTAAAGGTACTGCAGATAACAATATGTACTTTAAAATCAATGATGATCAGATCTTGATTGTTGAAGTTTTTGTTGATGACAATATCTTTGGAGGAAATGAAGGTATGTGCATAAAGTTTTCTAATGAGATGAAAAGTGAATTTGAAATGTCCATGTTTGGTGAAATGAATTTCTTTTTGGGTCTGCAAATTAATCAATTAGATAAAGGAATCTTCATATCTCAGTCTAAGTATGTGAAAGAATTGTTGAAGAAGTTTGGGATGGAAGACTCTAAAGTGGTATGTACTCCCATGGTGACCGGTTACAAATTGAGCAAGGCTGATGAATCACCTAAGGCTAATCAGAAAAAATATAGATCCATGATTGGAGGATTGCTTTATCTAACTCAAACCAGACCTGATATTATGCATGTAGTCTATCTTTTTGCAAGGTTTCAAGATGATCCAAGAGAATCACGTGTGATGGCAGTCAAGAGAATCTTGAGGTATTTGAAAGGTACTCCAGATTATGGCTCATGGTATCCCAAGGACAATGATTTCACTCTCAATGCTTATACAGATGCAGATTGGGCTAGAGATGTTGATGATAGAAAGAGTACAAATGGAGATGCCTTCTTCTTGGGTAATAGATTGGTCTCATGGCTGAGCAAGAAACAAGATTCAATATCTTTGTCAACTGAAGAAGCAAAGTATATTGCAGTAGCATGTTGTTGCACTCAAGTATTATGGATGAAGCAGACTTTGAAGGATATAAGATTTGTGTATGAAGATCCAATTGCAATCTTTTGCGACAATACAAGTGCCATAAACATTTCAATGAATCCAGTGATGCACTCAAGAACAAAGAATATATAAATAAGGTATCACTTTTTGAGAGAGAATGTGACAGAGAATGAAGTAAAGCTGGAGTATGTATCCACAAAGGATCAGATTGTAGACATTTTCACTAAGCCTCTGCCTAAAGATACCTTTGAGTATCTCAGATAAAAGATAGGGGTCATTACCCCTCCTATCCTGAACTAAGATGCATAGGAATACATCAATCTAGTGGAGCTCAAAGTGTCATTTCTTGATTTGGATTGATGTTCTGAAGGCTACCTCTCAAGGGGAGTAGCTAAATGTTTCTAGTAAAGTAAATAGATCAGAGTAGTAGTGTGCAAGTATGTACCATTTGCCATTGATGTCAAAGGGGAGGGAAATCATGTGAAAAACTTAGGGGGAGAAAGAATTTTGATGCAATTGTGTAAAGAGAAAGGGGAGAATTTTGTCTTGGTGGTCTTTTCAGTTTTTCACATCATATGTTGCAATCAATGACAAAGTGGAGATTGTTGCAAGTATGTGCCTAATTAGTGTTTTCATTGATGTCAACATATTTATGTCCTCATTGGTATCAATTGTGCTCTTATTTTGTTGAGGATATTGAGAAAATTAGCCTCTTTGGTGATGATAATGTGTTGCAGTTGAAACAGTGCATAACATGCAGAAGAACAGTCTAGAAGGATGCTTCGCATTTCTTGTAGAATGAATATCTTTACCTATAGATTGGAAGTTATTTAGAAGCCTGTCTAAAGATGTTATATTTAGAGTTTGAGCCTTTATATGAACAATTGAGTGAGATATGTTCACCAGAGTGAAAATAGCTTTTTCTGCATGTTTGGTGGTGACAGGGAGAAAGTGTTTTGCTCTGCATTCCTCTGCATTAAAGTACTTTGGTTTGTAGTTTTGGAAGTAAGTCTGTGATGATGTTAAATGCCTTCAAGTGTAATGGTTCATGATTTGGTGGTCCGTAAGCTATCTTTTACTCATGACAGTGGCTGGTAGTGTTGTTCTTGTGCTCTGGTTTGAAGAATCTTGTTGATAGAGTTCCTAAAGATCACATGGTTGTTCTTGGTGATTATAATGTGCTTGTGGATGTCTCCTGATCATGATCCTACATTTGAATTGGTCTACAAGGTGTAATTCAGATCATGCATGAAGCGTGTTCTTGAGAATACTTGTGCTAACATCAGTCTTGGCCGACCTGGTTGAATTCATCAGTTGTGAAAATGCATCAAAGATTGTGATAGCATGTTGTATCATGGAAGATTGTGTTTGAGTCCCAGCTAAGGCATGGTGTGATGTACATACATTCTTACATATTTTCCTTAGCTAACTTCATATTAGGTCCAGACCTACTTTATGTTTGTAATGCCAACCTTGGAGATTGTTCCAACAGTTGATGATTGTAATGCCAACCTTGATGATCATTCCAAGGTTGATGTAGTGTATAAATACTTGTAATTGAGTCATGAAAATGTATCCAAGTGTAAAGATGCGAAGATAAGGTGAAGTAAGGTAGAAGAGAAGAGTAGAGGTGTTTGTACTTCAATGGAACTGAACCTTGGCATGAAGTAGATGTTGTTATCTCAGTTCAACCCTTTGGCAATGATCCTTCTTTTGGCAATGAGCCACCCTTTGGTAGTGAGCCATCCATAGGCAGTGAGCCTCTCTTTGCAGTGAGAAATTTGGGCGGTGAGACCTGTAGGCAGTGAGCCTCTATTTTTTAGTATTGATATCTTTTATATTTTTGTGGGCTAACACCCACCATGGTTTTTCCCTTTTAGGGTTTTCCACATAAAAATCTAGTGTCTCTTGTGTTGTTTATGCTTTTGTGTTGAGCTTCTCATTTAATGATTTCATGGTTATATCTGAATATAAGTAATTGATAATTGATAAGTTGATGATCATATGTGGTTAAAAGTTTTAGGACAATTGATTCACCCCCCCTCTCAGTTGTCCGGTGTAGTTCAATAGAGGACCAGTGAAAATGGACAAACACCTAAGGGGGAGAAGAGAAATAAAGTGTATATAGAAAGGGGGAGCAGATAAGCATTTTTCACTAAGTGTTGCCATCAATGCCAAAGCGGGAGATTTTTGGCAAGAGACACTACTCTGATGAATGATTGATTGTTGTCATTGATGGAATAAGGTAAAGAGATTCCACCAACAAGGAAAAGAGGATTTACTCCAGTAGATCAATTTGGTTTGACAACAAGGCTTAAAAAGATTCTGGTCTGGAAGCCTAAAATGACTAAGTATGGGCAATATATAGAGTAAGTGACAGAGATTGGGTCAGTATGCCTCTGCAGTTGAAGATCATTATATGTGGTTTAGGTATGTTTTTCATAGCTATTTGGTGATCATATGTTCCAGTGTTCAAGTTCTGACTTCCTCCAGAAGTCATATGGTGAAATGTCTAAGTATAGATGAACAGAGTTAAGACAAAAATAGTGCACAGTACCAAAGTAAAAGGGTCCACATTCGTCTGCTGTTGAGTATTTTGATTTGTGGTTCTAAGGCTACAAAGATACTTATTATGACTACCTAAATCTAGAGTTATAGCTTTTGAAGTTTTTTTGATCACTGTCTACAAGTTGTTCTTTATCGACTTACAATCTAACAATGTTTCATACTGATTAAGCGACAATTCAGAGATGTACATTTGTTTGTAGTTGAATACTATGTTCTATGGTTCTAAAGGTATAACAAGAGAGCTATAATGGATATTGGATATGATTTTTAGAGTCTCATATGGTCTCATTTGGAAGTTATGATGTGACAGATGAATTGGTCAAGCATGTTCTTAAGGAACAAGCCAACAGGCAAGTTAGATCTATATACGATGAAGATATATTGTTTGAAGGATTAATCCAAGTGGTTGAATGGTTGATACTGACCTATATGAAGACTATTGTATGATTTTTTGGGTCCACATTCCTATTTGTGCACAAGATCAAGCCGACAAGGTATAACACTTGTATACACATTTCATGTTTGGCTTGCCAACATGATTGTGAGATGAATCTTGTTGCAGATATATATTCTTGATGGATTTCTGTGTTGGATGGGTGGAAGTGTGTGAATAGAATGTGAATTCCATGATTATATGACCTAAGGCAGTTTTGTGATTAGAAAAAGGAGAGTAAAGGTAGAAGGACATAAGTATATGTGAAGCAGAGTAGAAAAGTAGGGAAGATAATATGAAGTCCTTTGAATCTATATATTTAGCAAATTGGTACTGCACCACAGCATTTTGTAGATGCACCACAGTCCTCTCCTGGTAATGAGCTACTTCTTTCTATATTATTTTCTCTTCTATTTGGCAGTGATCCTATTGCAATGAGCACTTATTTGGACAGTGAGTCCTTGGGCAATGAGCCTTCATGTAATTCGGTATTGCTATCATAATATATTGTGAGCTAACACTCACTGTGGTTTTTCCCTTTTTGAGTTTTCCACATAAAATCATGGTGTCTATGTGTTATTAATTTGTGGCTACTCTTCTTGTGATTACTTTGCTTTCATGTTATTGAATTTGGTAAATGGATTAATAAATGTGTGAATGAAAAGTTTTTCAGAATATCGATTCACCCCCTCAGTATTCTCTAAGATCAACATTACCCATATTGCATTATGCTCCTTTTGACTAACCGTGGTAATATTTTCTCCTTAACTTGAGATCTCATTGCCTTAAACTCAAGGCTTCATTACAAAGTCAAAACCCTAAAGATCCTCCTCAATGTTGTCTTAGGCCTGCTATCCTTCAACTTACTGTCACCACTTCAAAGTCTACATGGTATTATTCATTGTCACTCATGAAGCTCAAAGACCTTATTGCACTGGGGTTTAATTCTCAACATTCACATATTTGCCTTCTATAAAAAATCAACTCCGTATGACTTTCCCTTTACTACCTATTTGACTGGCATTTTGAGCTTCTTGCCTTCCATTGTAGTGACCATATTGAAGTGTACTCCTCAACAATTTTCTCATTTATGATAGACCCTAACTCCATAATACAGTGAAAACAATGGAATGACTACCAGTACTCATACACTATCATCTTTAGCAATGATATCCTAATGACATGGTTTTTAAGTCCAAAACATGAGCTTGTTGCTCCTGCATTTACACCTTGCATAGTCACTGCTTTTATTAGTGAAAGTCCTTAGACTATTTCATCCAATGTCAAAACTCTAACGGATGATAAAGCCACTATATCTCTTTGCAAACTATATGTAATGTGATAATAATCTCTTACTATACAATGGAAATGAATATGCCAAGGGCTTTACTATAATCTATCACACAATTTTGAATTATGACCAAGATTTTATGCTTGTCCTCAAATCATTGCTTAGTTTGAAAAGGTTGTTGATGGGATGGCTACACAAGGTAAATATTATGATCAGGGTGCTTGTCATTCTCTAATATACATAAGGCTGGTTTATTCTCTTGTAAGTTTGAATCCCAATTCCATTCTATGAGTGTATCTGTGTAATCATTGAAGGAAATTCTCTAATGTATAATTGCCAAGAATGTGAGGGTCTCCATGAATGTAGGTATGCTTTTGTAAACAACTAGCTATACCTCTGATCATATTTTCTAATTTGAGTGTTGTGGTTGATAATGTAAAATCCTTGTATAGCCTTTTACAAGGTATCTTTTTAAGGCTTCTATTCTATAACCTAAATGTTACACCAACTAAAATGTATGAATGTTTAGGCTTGACCCATTATCTATGATCAAACACTTTATTTAATATTTGGAAATGATAACTATTCATATTTTGTTCACCTTGATTTATAGTTTCTTAGGAAGGCTTAAAATGATTTCCTATGATCACCATCTTATATAGGTGTTATAAAGTTTTAATTCAAAAGAAATGAGTCTTGGGAATCATAAAACAAAAGGAAAAATGTTAAATGTTATTTTTATTATATTTTATTTTCACCAAAAGATAAAAAGGAAAAAAGTATAAAATCGTTGCCTTTTGAAAATGTCAAACTCCACCCACGTAGCATTTAGAGGTTAGGGTTTTAGTGCTCATGTTTGTTAAGGCATTTAAAGATATCTCATAGTTACATTGAAGGAATCCAAGGAAACATGAATACATGAGACAGATGTAAGGGTACAATGCAAGTCAAGAAAGAAGCATGGAGATGGAGAGTTTCAAGGTACCTATTAGTTCTACCATGTAGTAGAGACCAACTAAAAGATATCACCCACATTACATCCATGTGTGGTTTCATTTTCACTACTAGGTATCCTCTTCTAGCTTAATTTAAGGTTTGTTTAAAGGGTTTCATGTATTACATGCCTACAAAATACTTTTCTTGAATAAGAGTCTCCCTTTTTCACATGACCTTTTACCATTTTATATTTGAGTTGGATATATATGTCAAAGGCAATTTCCCAAATGCCATTAAACATGCAATATTCCTTATTTCCTAGTTAAAATATTAGGGTCTACCAAGTATTATCTTTCTCATGATATATATATAATATTCTTTGACCCCTAGTTAATGTCATAACCCTAGGTACTCAGACTAATGGATACTACAATTACTATGCCATTTGAAGGGCTAGGCAGAGGGCAACATGTATATATATGCACTTTCACCTTCATCAAAATATATGGAGGTTGTCTATGTTAAACCTTGTTAGACAAGGTAAAAAAGAAGTCATTGTTATCCAGTCAAAAGACAATAACTCAAGTAAATGGTTTGTGAAGATAATATGAACGAGTTTCATGATAGTCACAAGGGTAGTCATAGGTATGTGATGTTTCATTGAGGACTCATAAAAGATTTCTCTCATGAAAAACAATGAATGGAGAATATGAAGGCAGTGTATAATGACATGTCAAACCAAATGACAAAGAGTAGTATGACAATCCTTTCATGGCAATGTTGTTTAAAGAGTGGTGTCTCTAAGAGATTTAATGACATTTTTGTAAATATAACTGAATCCTAAGATTATCATGAACAAGAGCATATTCTTTGGCATAGGAGTATGTAAGTGATTTCTATCTCCACATTGTGAGTGTGAGTAGAAGGTAGTATATAAGGATTTTTATGAGACATTGTTTTGAATTAGGCCTTAAGGTTTTGTGTCATGGAAATCTTGCAGTTGACAGTTATAAGTTTGGGACTATATGACAAGTGTGCATGAAGGATAGATGACAAATAATCCATAGGTCACCTATGCAGGTCACAAGATAGCCTACACAATCACACTTACAATCATGATAGAAGTGTTAACCATCTTTTTTTTAAATTTCAAGATGCTAATGGATGAGTTACAGCCTATGGAAAATATAAAAGAGGATAGTAAACAAACTTCTAAAAGTAGTCTACAAGTATATGGTTAGCGATAAAGGACAATGTAAGAGACTATTAGAGCATGGTAGGTTAGAGGAGAGTATTAAGGCAATCCAAGGGTCTTAGGTTATTTCCTAGAGTTTATGAGACCATAAGAATACACATGATCTAATAATACAGTCAAATGCCCAATGACACAAACATGGTGATAGTCTACCTTATCATGCAACGATTAGTCATCATAGCGAAGAAGCATATCACAGCCATATAACTGTTGAATAAGGGAATAGATCAATAATGAGGTGTGATAGAGATATTAGTTTCAAATGTCAATATTCTCTTATTGCAAACATAGGAACAACAATGTTACATTATAGACTTGACTCCCTTGACTCAAAACCTATGAGTGAAAGTGTGAAAGGAGTAAGGTTTGAATTTGAGAGAAGACCAATGACAGTGGTATCAAATAGTCATATGACAGTGGCATCAAAGGATATATCATAGTGTTGTATGAAGAGCTATAAATCAATAGAGCACAAATAGTTTCTTGAAGGCAATATAAAAGTCGTAATTGAATAGTGTTTTCAAGGAATTCATGACAATGGTGTAAAGGGTGATAGGGTTTCACCATGGACTATGCGAACATGTGCCAATCTAGATAATGGTGTTGTGTAAAAGACCACTACAACACTATACAGTGGTTGTTGGGCCTTCGCGGTGATGTGGGGAAATCTCCCCGCATCACCGTGAAGGCCTGACAACCACCGTACAGTGTTGTGGTGGTTGTGAAGGCTTACATTATTACTCTTCTTTGATCTGTATGTGATATGTAAGAATGGTGATCTATTTGCTCATAGATTTTAGATTGTCTTTACCACTTAATTTGGTCTAAAATACATCTAATCCAATTTTGGGCACATCTTGATTCTACCAAAATGTGTTGTGAGCAACTCGCTAGTTGTGATTATTGCTAGAGTTGCACCCCATGTCGACAGAATTGAGGATTTTAATGTCATCTTCCATTTTTGTAGTGGTTAATGAATAGGGTGGCAAGAGAGGGAGTCAAACTATAGTAGGGAGGCATGAGATTTGCCCAAGTTGAAGCCCATGTACTAGGATAAGGTCCATGCACCTCCTAATCATACAATGGTGTGGGATAGGCTAAGATTGGGTTCCTTTGAGTAAGAAATACCTTTTAATTACCTATATGGATTTCATGTAAAGGATTGCCATTTCATTGAGCTGAAACACATTCACATTTTTGAATCTTTCTAGAATTTAGATATTTCATTATCATTCTACATTGTTACATTATCCTGTAGACTCTAATGGACAGGTTGGATGAAGAAATGATTGAGGCTATTAGATCAGACATTGAGGTTAGACCTCTTTTCCATAGTCCTTTTTGATGTTTACTATTGCATTTACAAGGCTAGATTAGAAAGTAATGATCTACAAATTCATTTATTTTTGAATTATGTTGTTTACAGGTGACAGATGGGGAGAGATTGCCATTAGCTATCAAGGAATTGGGTAGATGTGATTTATATCCACAGCAAAGGACCTTCAGATAGTAATTGATAATTGTCTCAACTATTTGTGGGGTTATAGCTATAATTTTTTATTGAAAACTATCATGTATTTAGGCATGTCAGTTATGTGAATGTTTTTGTTCCATTTATTATCTGAATGTCTTTCCCAAGTGGTTGAGTAGTTTTTTTTACACCGAATTGATAGCTTACCTTTTTTTAGGTCTAAAATGGGTAGAACATCAAATTACTAACTAATCTTTAGATTGTTATGTGTTTAAAGCATTATTTTCTGGACTGATCCTAGCAACATGATGATTTGAAAATTAATGGTCTAATGTTGTCAAATGTGGTCTATAATAGAGCTTAAACCACAATTCAAATGGAAGGTTTGTTGTGGTTTGTGGTGATGGAGAGTATATTATTTATACTACCCTTGCATGGAGGAATAGGTCCTTTGGATCTATCCTTGAACTTGTTTGGGCATCAGATGGAGAATATGTAGTTCAAGAAAGTACATCCAAGATTAAAATTTTTAGTAAAACATTTCAGGTTTGACTTATTTTGAAAGCTTTTATGTTCATTAAACATTTAGTTAAAATAGTTTGACATCAATTGTGAATGAGTGGTTTTCAGTTGAGTCCTCTGATACATGAAAGATACACTTTCATATTCACTTTTTAATGATACATCCTTATTGATGAAAATCATTTTCTTTGTGATCTCCTTTCTTGTAAATATTGCTATCAATGTAATAATTTCTTGTCTATGCTTGTTTCAGTTCACTGAAGCCTCACTGACTGATTGTTCTCCCTAAAAAGATCATCTATCTAACTCTTTCACCAAATCCAAAACCATTATCAATAGTTTGATATTTTCTTGTCTTTCTTACAAGGGGATGTCTCTTTGTTGCAATTTTGATGGCTTCATGGCAAATTCTATGCCTCAGATTTTGGTAGCATCTCTGTAATAAACCGGTTCCCTCTCTAGTACAACATATACTATTTTATGGTTACATCAACGACACAAAACATGCATTATAGGTCAATTAATGTCTTGTTGGCAATTATAGATTGAAGTTTTATGGTTCATTCTGAGGTCAAGTTAGTGTCTTTGTGGCAAACTGTAGTTGTTTGGATCGATAATTTATTATTTAGATTTCCTCATGTATTTTGGCATTTCCTTCTCCCCTGCATGATTCATAACAATCATAAACTCTAGCTTAAGAGGCAGCTTCTCTGCTATAATTAGTATGGGAGATATAGAGGCAATTGATTTCCAGGGCAGTTTAGCAATTTTTAGTGTTTCCTCAATTTTATTTGTGGTCTCTTGAATCTTGAATTTTGGCCTCCCTTAACCACTATTTTGATGAATGTTTGGGGAAGTTAATGTTAATGCAACCTAATATATCCATGAACCTTGAAAAAGTTTCATCAAATGGAAAAAATCTCCCCAGTGATTTTTCAACAAGATAGTTCCTATAATCTCCAAAGTAGTGCAAGATTTGTAGATAATCCATGCAAAATCCATTTTGTACATATCCTCCAATCATTGCATTCCAAGAGATGACATCTCTTTGAACCATTCCATCAAACAGTTCTGTGCCTTATCTATACTTCCACATTTTGCATGCATGTCTATCTGATAAAAATCCCCCTTCAATTATGTTATGATGGATGTCCATACCCTGTTCCATGATGGTGTTAGGTTGTCATTGATGTCAAAAAGGATTCTTGGTTGATTCATGTTGTTCATCTTGTTGAGGTGTCTTCAGAGGATAATGTTGGTATGGTCTTCATGTCAAGATATTCATTTCAGGAGTTCAAGATATCATTTCAAGTTCATTCACCATGTTTCATGTTTCAAGATGTCATGAGTTATTATGGTGTTGTAGCAGCAGTATATGGTAGAAATCAAGATGTTTCCTTTAACAGAAGGCTTCACATGAATGTGTCTTTGCTGCCTATTCACATGCATGATGTATTTGATGTTTTGATATTATTGATTTACATTTGATGATTGCTATATCTCAAGGTGTATTGTTGTGTTTGGAGATGTAACATGATTTGTAAATTGATCTTCCACTCAGAGAGTTTGGAGTTGATTCATGTTTGTTGATACAAGGCAAAAATGACATTGAAAAGTTTACTTGTTGGTATGATGTTTAGTTTGGGTGTTAATGATGCTGATTTTTTCATTTATTGAGGAGGATGATGTAATCCATAGATTGGATGGTGTTCACATTGACTTCACAAGTTGATCATGTTCTTGCATTATTTGTTGTTGAATCAGGACTTCATAATACCTACCAGGTGTTCAACTTATCATGATAGAAAACTATATCATCTGGTTGCTTCCACCTCAAGTGTTCATAGGATCTTATGACAAGAGATAAGTTGTTCTTATCATGTTGTTTCCACACTCAAGTGTCCACAAGACAAGGTTGTGCATGTAGTGATATTGGTTTTTTGTTTCATACAAGACATCAATTTTTGAAGTCATCTTGCTTGTACTTCAAAGGAATTCTTGGTAGATATATGAAGAATCATATTGATTAAAATTCTTGTGAGTTAAAATCACTAACAAACTTTATCACAAGGCATACATTAGCTCCTCTCTGCCTGTCATACAATGTATGCATTTTTTATTATAAAATCAAGTTCACCTGATATCTCAGGTCTGTCACTTAAAGTGACCTATCAAAGGGAGGTGGGCACATTAATAAAACTAGCCCCAATTTCTAGTTACCATCGGTGATCAAGGAAATTGCTTTAAAGAGCATCGAATGCTTTATGCTCGCATAAGAAAGTTAAAGTATATTTGGAGCCTGATTTTCATGAGCCCAATTTTCATGAAAATGTTTTATGCTTTAAAAAAAAAGCATTGGTTATCTTGGTTTTTAAAAGCATTAAATATGCTTTATGCAAAATGGAGAATTTGAAAAGCATTGAATATGCTTTATTCAATAGAGAGTTATGTTTTTTTTTTAAAACCATCGAATGGAGCCCATTTTAAATATAATTCGAAGGGTTGTTTTTGAAGGGAGTACGGAAGAGCCATAAATGGCTTTGTGTCTTAAGTTTAGAAACCTTTTAAATTTCTATTTTATTTGTTTTTTAAAAAAGGCATGAGATCCAATGAGATTTTAAGGAGAAGATTTTTTTGGAAAGAGATTTTTGTGAGGATATTATTATGTTTAAGAGTATCTTTTAACTTCCTTATGAAGGCTTCTGGATCTGAGTGAACATATGAAGAATTTGATAAAGAATTTTTGTTTGAAGATCTATTTTTTAAAAGAAGATGCAGAGGAAGATGAAATGTTTTTGTAGATTGAAGAAACTGAAAGAGTCATTGAAGTGCATAGAAAAAGATGAAAAGTGTAGAATGAAATGTATATACAAAAATGAAGAATATGAATGTGAAAGGGCATTTGTATTTTATATAATGGTTTTTCAGGTACATTGACAAGTGTGTGGTGATATGGATCAAAATGGAGTGTTGAAGATATTTTTATAGATGAATCATGTTATTGTATGTGAGATTATTTTTGTGCAGGAATGGATCAAACACAATATGAAGACATCATGCAATAAACTTACAGATTGAACCATGAAGATAAAATGCAAGTGAATATGCATCAGGTGAATCAAATTTGCAGAGATAAGAGTGTTGTAAAGGTGTGTAAAAGAAGTTATTTTGTATGTTCTTGACTTGAAAATCAAATAGGAGGTATAAGAGGGTATGATGAAACACAGGTTGTATAATGGTGCAAATCTGATTGAATGGAAATCATATCTTGCACACAAAGTTTGATGTTTTGTTAATAGTGATTGTGTTTGCCAGTAAGGCACAGTATGCCAGTGAGGCGTGTGGTCAGTGAGACCTCTGTATATGTCAGTGAGACATTTGTAAATTTGAATATTTTCATTTATGCCAGTGAGGTAGTTTGAGTGTTTTTTCTACCCAGGAGGGTTTTCCACTCGGTAAAAAGCTTGTGTCATGTTTCTCATTGATTTCATCTGTGTGTGTGTATATATTAATAATTTGATCATGAGATTTGTTTACATCCTTCATTATTAGTCTTGTGCATATGAGCACAACAAATCATTAATGCATTCCTCCCTATTTGTCTATAAGATAAAGTTTTCAAAAAGTTGTAAAAGATTTGAAAACTAATACAACACTGATTCATCCCCCCTCTTAGTGTTGTCCTGGACTCCTACATTCCAAAGATCACATTTTGGCACAGGCAGGGAGTATGCTGGAAAAGGTTGTTGAATTTGGCTTTACACCTGCTAATTACATTTGCTTGAAAGCTTCTAAATCCTTTTCAACAAATCCATTTTGTGCATATCCCACAACCATTGCATTCCATGAGATGACATCTCTTTGAGGAATTTTTCCAAACAGTTCACATGCCTTGACAATGCTTCCACATTTTTCATACATTTCTACCAGGGTAGTTGAAACTACAACATCTAACAAAATTCCTCTATCCATTACTTTTTGATGGATACCCATACCTTGTTCCAATGCTCCCATTTTGGTGTAGGTAGGAAGGATATTGACAAAGGTTGTGGAATTTGGCTTTACACCTACCAATTGCATTTGCTTGAAAGTTTGTAAAGCCATTCCAAAAAATCCATTTTGTGCATATCCAGCAATAATTGTAGTCCAAGAGATGACATCTCTTTGAGGCATTCTATCCGACTGTAATATCTGAAAAAAATCCCTCATCCATTATGCTTTGATGGATGCCCATTCCCTGTTCCAAAGCTTCCATTTTGGAATAGGCAAGGAGGATGCTGGAAAAGGTTATGCAGACTGGCTTTACACCTGCCAATTGCATTTGCTTGAAAGATTCTAGAGCTTTTTCAAAAAATCCAATTTGTGTGTATCCAACAATCATTGCAGTCCATGAGACCACCTTTTTTGAGGCATTCTATCAAATAATTCATGTGCCTTGTCCATGGTTCCACATTTTGCATACATGTCTACCAAGGTAGTTGCAACTACAACATCTGATATAATTCCTCTATCCTTCATGCTTTGATGGATGTCCATACCATATTTCAAAGCTCCCATTTGGCACAGGTAGCGAGGATGTTGGTAAAGGTTGTGGAGTCTAGCTTTACACCTGCCAATTGCATTTGCTTGAAAGTTTCTAAAGTCTTATCAAAAAGTTCAATTTGTGCATATCTTGTAATCATTGCAATCCATGAGACCACATTTCTTTGAGGCATTTTGTCAAATAGTTCACGTGCTTTGTCTATGCTTCCACATTTTGCATTCATGTCTACCAAGGCAGTTGCCACTACAACATCTAACAAAATTTCTCTATCCTTTATGGGTAAGTGCACAAAGATGAGGGACCAAAATGGGGTCTTAAGTTGCCACTTTTTTTTTTTTTTTCCTGAATTCAGGAAACATTGATGTTGGATGAGAAATTGAAGATAGCTACACTCAAAATTTGAAGATGGAATGAAAACAAGAGTTGTAGTGCTTTGAATCTAGTTTCTAAACTACTATTTTTTTCCAAAAATGGTTGAGATTAAGGGGTTCAAAAATGGGGAGCACACAAATTGGTCCTATTTTTCTCAAAAAAAAATAACATAGCATCTGGTGTGCTCCCCCTAAAATGTTAACTTTTTTGAGTATTTCAATAATCTCTCTAGTAAGAAATTAGGTAACACCATGTAGTTTATCCCTGATTTTTCTAATAATTTTTTAATGAATAATTGAATTTTTAGTAATTTTTAAAGTGGACACATCCTAAAAAATAGAAATTTGAGCGTGCTCCCCCCTAAAATGTTTGAAAACTAATCAAAAATCAATTTTTTTTTTGAATTCATGTAGAATGAAGTCTAGTTTCTAAAAATATAACTTATTTCAATTTTTTATGAATGGTTAAAAAAGAAGTAAAAAATACTAGACACTGGTTTTTGACAAAAACTGGACACACTTACAAAATAAATTTAAGATGAAACACTAACCGTACTCAAAATGTGAAAAAATTATATGGTTAGATAGCTAACAGAGAGCTTAAGATTATGGTGGTATTTTGTTTGAGTTTTCATTCAAAAAACTGCCATCCTGATGGGGAGCACGCTCCAGATTATCTCTAGATTTTGCTAAAAACTAATAAAAACACATCAAACAAAGATGACAATAACAATAACGCGAGCGCGTTATATAAATCCATAATGCGAGCACGTGATAACACGCTCGCATTATGATGAGCATAACTAGCAATACACATGCCAATTGCATTTGTTTGAAAGTTTCTAAAGCCTTTTCAACAAATCCATTTTTTGCATATCTTGTAATCATTACATTCCATTATAGAACATCTCTTTGAGGTGTTACTTCATACAATTGACATGCCTTGTCTACGCTTCCAGACTTTACATACATGTCTACAAGGACAGCTACACTTCCTATCATCTCTCTCACTCTATTTCTCTTCCCTCTCTTGTTGCAAGTATGGGCCTAACCAGTGTTGTCATTGATGTCAACATACTCAGGTTGCATTAATGAGAAGGATTGGATGAGTTGTGTGCTGAGGATATTGAGAAAATTAGTCTCAATCAGAAATAGTGAAGAACAGTGATGACAAGAAGGTAAAAGTCCTCAATAGGTTGAGGATCAGAGGATGCGGTTTAAAGGGTTTGTAGATATAAGTCTTGAGATGCTCCAGTCAAGATTTCAGAGGTCCGCATGAAGATTTGAAGAAGTTAGGGTCACTCAAGTAGAACCAGTTCTGGTAGGTGTTTAGAGGTGACAGAGTGTCACAGACAGGTCTGGTGAGATCCGGAACTGAATTATCCCGTTCTGCGGATTTGAGGGAGTGTTGAGGAATTCCTTCTGACGTGTTAAATAGATTGGCTCGTGGTTTGAAGGTCTGGAAGAGCCTATTCCTTTGTGACAATGATGACAGACTATGTTCCTAAAGCTCCGGATGAAGGAGAGAAGAATTCCAATAGGAAGATGAAGTGCGGATATTCTTGGTGTTTTAGGGAAGGTTATGATGATCATTGGATCATGTCCAGTTCATGTTGGCAGTCCGCATTAAAGTTAGAGTTTGGATTTGATGGATAACCAGTGGTTGTTGGTGTTCTTTCTGAGACTGGCCGACCGGATGTATTACAAGCCTTCCGGATGATTTACAAGTGTTTTCTGACTTAGATGATTGTTCCTAAGTTGATGTCATGTATAAATAAGGGATTGTGGAGTCATTTCAAAGTGTGACTTAGAAGATGAGTGTGTGGTAGCAAGGAGAAGAGCGAAAGACAAAGCAGAAGGTTTGGGCTTAAATGGAACTAACTCAAGCATGGTGAAGATGCTAACTACCAGTTCAAGTATGTGATACTCATTCTTTTGTAGACAGTGTGTCTCTTGTAGGCAGTGAACCTCTTGTGAGCAGTGTGCTCGGGCAGTGAGCCCTAATTGGCATGTGCCATTTTATTCTTTCTATTCCTCTAATAGAGATTACAATCTTGGGTTAGTCACCCAATGGTTTTTCCCTTAACCGGGTTTTCCACATCAAAATCTTGGTGTCTCATATGTTGATATGTTTCTGCTCTTGATCAAATGCATAATGTTTCATGTTTGATTTATTGTTATACTACTAAGTGAATATAAGTGTTTAAAAGAAAGAAAGTTGAAGACAACTGATTCACCCCCTCTCTCAGTTGTCTGCCCTAAATCTAACAATTGGTATTAGAGCTAAGTTCCTCTAAAAGGAGCTTAACCGCTTGAGGAGATCTAGGATGTCATCATACAAGAAGGATAGTCTGAAGTTTGATGGAACCAACTTTACTCTTTGGAAAGGTCGCATTAAATGTCACTTACAGTGTATGGGGTTTGCATACTGGTCCATGGTTACAAAAGCTTATATACCTCCACAGGGTGGTCCGACAACCCTAAATGAAATCACATATGCTGAAAACAATCTGCGGACCAAAGAGGCTCTTCTAAGTGCATTATCTAACTCAGAGCTCTCAAATGTTATGGATCTACCAACTGCCTTTGAGATTTGGGGGAAACTAGAACTTTTGCATGAAGGACATCAATTTTTTAAATGTGCAAAGTTACAAAGTCTAAAAGAAAAATTTGAAAAACTAAAGATGAGAGATGATGAAAATATTACCTCTTTTATGCCAAGAGTGAATGAACTGTTTTGTGGAATTAGAAACGCAGGTGGAATCCTAAGTGAAGAAGAGATTGTTGGTAAAGTTCTCAGATCCCTTCCTGCTTCTTATAAAATCAAGGCTTTTGCAATCGAAGAATTCAAAGCTCACACAATAGTCACAAGAGATCAATTGGTTGGTAAGTTGGCTACTTTTGAAATGGCCGAGTTTGGAGATGATCCCCCCAAGACTGAATCTGCATTCAAAGCCAGTGCCTCTGTGAAAGGTAAACAAAGATTTGATCTAGGAGAGAACTCATCAAGGAAACTGTCATGGTATGATCAAGAAAGAAAAGACATGGAAGAAGAAGAAGAAGCAGAAACAGCTCAGCTTGAAGCCCTCATTGCAAAGAGACTACCAAGAGGATCCGGTAAGTATGAAGGAAAATTACCCTTTAAGTGTTTTAACTGCAATAAGATTGGTCACTTTGCCTCAAAATGTCTAGAAAGATTTTCAAGGTCAAACTCTAACAGACAAAGATTCCAAAAGAATTGTTATTATGTTCATGAAGAAGACAATAATGAAGGAGTAACAGATGATGAATCAGAGATAGGAAACAAATCTGGAAATGAATGGGTGTTTATTGCCATCAAGGAAGAAGATCCAATGCCCTCTGAATCTGTCAATCATAAGGTTGTAGAAAGAGCTCTGGCTGCCCAAGTTGAAGAAAAGGATGATTGGGTCACTGACAGTGGATGCTCTCATCATATGACAGGTGACAAGAACAAGTTCTTAGATTTGGAAAGGTATGAAGGAGGAATGGTAAAGTTTGGTGATAATTCTGCTGGTAGAATCAGAGGCAGGGGAACTATTTCTTTTGATGGAAAGAACAAAACTGGTAATGTATTGTATGTTGAAGGATTGAAGCACAATCTTCTCAGTGTTGGACAGTTGGTGGGCAAAGGTTATGATCTCCGGTTCAAGAATGGAAAATGCAGGATCTTTGAAAGCTCCGGAACTGAGATTGCATCTGGTTGGTACTGATAAAAGTTGTCTATTTGTTCAAATTGATAAGAGTTGGTTATGGCATAGAAGGATGTGTCATGTAAATTTTGATAACATCATCAAGATAAGCAATACTTAGGCTGTAAGAGATCTTCCAAAATTGGTAAAACCTATAAATAGTTTGTGCAAAGAATGTCAACTAGGTAAACAGAGCAGAGTCTCATTCAAAAGCAAGGATCAGTCCTCTACCAGATTATTAGAACTAGTTCATACTGATCTATGTGGTCTAACAAGAATCAAGAGTATGCAAGGTGATAGATATTTCATGTTACTAATTGATGACCATTCCCGGATGATGTGGGTTACCTTTCTAAAAGAAAAATCAGATGCTTTTGAGAAGTTTAAAATCTTCAAGGCTATGGTTGAGAATCAAACTGGATTAAAAATGAAATGTTTGAGGTCTGATAGAGGTGGTGAATTCACATCCAGTGAGTTCATAGATTTTTGTGAGAAGCATGGTATAAAGAGATAGTTGTCTGCTCCTAGGACTCCATAGCAGAATGGAGTAGTAAAGAGAAAGAACCGGACCATCCAGGAAGCATCCAAGACAATGATGATGGAAGCAAATGTTCCTCAGATGTTTTGGAGAGAAGCTATTAGCACTGCAGTCTATACTCTCAATCAAGTTCAAATCAGAAGCAATACCGGTAAGACTCCTTATAAACTTTGGTTTGGCATCACTCCTACTGTGAGGTATTTCAGAGTATTTGGTAGCAAATGTTACATCAAAAGAGATGAATATCTAGGCAAGTTTGATGCTAGAAGTGATGAAGGGATATTCTTGGGTTACTCCACTTAAAGCAAAGCTTACCAGTGTTACAATAAGAGACACAAAAAGATGATAGAAAGTACAAATGTAAAGGTTGATGAAGGAATTGAGAGACCTTCAAAGTTTTATGAATATGATGAGGATGATCAGAATGATGTTCTAATTCAAGGAACCCAAACTCCTTCCGGTACTTAGAATCAAATAGGTCCAGTAACTCAAGGAGAAGAGATGAGTCACAATGAACCTGATGAAGAATTAGAAGTGCAGGAAACTCCCAAAGTTCCCAAGTATGTAAGACTGAACCAATCTGAAGATCAGATTATAGGTGATAAAAGCCAAGGTGTACAAACAAGAAGAAGAATTGCTTAAGACTCAGATGAGTATTGTCTGATTTCAAGGATAGAACCTAAGACTATAAATGAAGCTTGCAATGATGAAAACTGGACTAAAGCTATGGAAGAAGAGTTGATGCAAATTGAGAAAAATCACACTTGGGGTATTATTCCCAGACCTAGAGACAAGAATGTGATTGGAACCAAGTGGGTCTTTTGGAACAAATTGAATGAAGTTGGTGATGTAATCAGAAATAAAGCCAGATTAGTCTGTAAGGGCTACTCTCAAATAGAAGGAGTTGATTTTGATGAAACCTTTGCTCCAATGGAAAGAATTGAAGCAATCAGATTATTTCTTGCCTATGCTGCCTTCAAGGATTTCAAAGTATATGAGATGGATGTCAAGTCTACCTTCCTAAATGGTGATTTGGAAGAAGAAGTATACATTGAGCAACCAGATGGATTTCAATTGTCTGATCAGGGTGATATGGTCTGCAAGTTGAAGAAAGCACTATGTGGATTGAAGCAAGCTCCAAGAGCTTGGTATGAAAGATTGGATAAGCATCTTCTGAAGATTGGTTTCAACAAAGGTACTGCTGACAGTAAATTATATTTCAAAATTGATCATGAGAACATCTTGATTGTTGAAGTATTTGTTGATGATATCATCTTTGGAGGAAAAGATAGTATGTGTAAAACTTTTTCAAATCAAATGAAAAGTGAGTTTGAGATGTCTATGCTTGGTGAAATGAATTTCTTTTTGGGTCTACAAATTACTCAAACAAAGAAAGGAATATTCATTTCTCAGACCAAATATGTGAAAGAATTGTTGAGGAAATTTGGGATAGAAGATTCAAAGCCAATGAATACTCCCGTGGCAACCGGATGCAAGTTGAGCAAAGATGATGACTCTCCTAAGGTTGACCAGACAAAGTACAGATCAATGATTGGAGGATTATTGTATCTCACTCAAACTAGACCAGATATAATGTAGGCTGTTGGTCTTGTTGCTAGATTCCAGGCTGACCCCAGAGAATCTCATGTCATGGCAATCAAGAGAATTTTTAGATATCTAAAAGGGACAGTTGAGTATGGTTTGTGGTATCCTAGAGATCATGATTTCTCTCTTCATGCATATACAGATGCAGATTGGGTAGGAGATGTGGATGACCGAAAGAGTACCAGTGGTGGAGCATTCTTTTTGGGAAAGAGATTAGTTTCTTGGCTAAGCAAGAAACAAGAGGCAATATCTCTGTCTACAACTGAAGCAGAATACATTGCAGCAGTAGGTAGTTGCACTCAAGTTTTGTGGATGAAGCAGATGCTAAGAGATATAAAAGTAGAATATGAGGAGCCTATCACAAATTTTTGTGATAATTCAAGTGCAATAAATATTTCTAAGAACCTAGTGTTGCACTCTAAGACTAAGCATATATCTATCAAATTTCACTTTCTAAGAGAACAAGTGAACAAGGATGAGGTTAGATTGGATTTTGTGCCCTCAAAGGACCAGATTGCAGATATCTTTACTAAACCTCTTCCCAAGGAATCTTTTGAGTATCTCAAGGAGACATTAGGGGTTATTGCCCCTTTGGTGATAAACTAGGATGCATTAGTGTGCATCAGTCCGGTGGATATCACAGTCATATCTTGTGATCCGGATTGGTGATGGGAAGCTGCTACTTAGGGGGAGCTGCTGGTATGATTCTAATGTGTTAGAATTGCAAGTATGAGCCCTTTTCCATTGATGTCAAAGGGGGAGAGAAGACATGTGAAAAACAAGTAGTTGATGATCAAAGGGGGAACAGTAAAGGAAGAGAAGACATGTGAAGGGTTGTTGCTATTAGGAGGAGCTGTGACAGAAAGGAGAAGTTCTTGTCTTGATGATTTTTCACATCATATGTTGCCATCAATGACAAAGGGGGAGATTGTTGCAAGTATGGGCCTAACCAGTGTTGTCATTGATGTCAACATACTCAAGTTGCATTAATGAGAATGATTAGATGAGCTGTGTGCTGAGGATATTGAGAAAATTAGTCTCAAGTAAAAACAGTGAAGAACAATGATGACAAGAAGGTAAAAGTCCTCAATAGGTTGAGGATCAGAGGATGCAGTTTAAAGCGTTTGTAGATATAAGTCTTGAGATGCTCTACTCAAGATTTCAGAGGTTTGCATGAAGATTTGAAGAAGTTAGGGTCACTCAAGTAGAACCGGTTTCGGCAGGTGTTCAGAGGTGACAGAGTGTCACAGACAGGTCCAGTGAGATCTGGAACTACATTATCCCATTTTGTGAATTTGAGGGAGTGTTGAGGAATTCCCTGTGAAGTGTTAAATAGATTGGATCATGGTTTGAAGGTCTAGAAGAGCCTATTCCTTTGTGACAGTGATGACAGACTATGTTCCTGAAGCTCCGGATGAAGGAGAGAAGAATTCCAATAGGAAGATGAAGTGTAGATGTTCTTGGTGTTTTAAGGAAGGTTATGATGATCACTGGATCATGTCTAGTTCATGTTGGTGGTCCGTATTGAAGTTAGAGTTTGGATTTGATGGATAACCAGCGTTTGTTGGTGTTCTTTCTGAGACTGGCCGACTGGATGTATTACAAGTCTTCCGAATGATTTACAAGTGTTTGCCGACTTAGATGATTGTTCCTAAGTTGATGTCATGTATAAATAAGGGATTGTGAAGTCATTTCAAAGTGTGACTTGGAAGATGAGTGTGTGGTAGTGAGGAGAAGAGTGAAAGACAGAGCAGAAGGTTTGGGCTTAAATGGAACTGACTCAAGCATGGTGAAGATGCTAATTACCAATTCAAGTATGTGATACTCATTCTTTTGTAGACAGTGTGTCTCTTGTAGGCAGTGAGCCTCTTGTGAGCAGTGTGCTTGGGTAGTGAGCCCTAATTGGCATGTGCCATTTTATTCTTTCTATTCTTCTAATAGAGAATACAATCTTGGGTTAGTCACCCCATGGTTTTTTCCTTAACCAGGTTTTCCACGTCAAAATCTTGGTGTCTCATATGTTGATATGTTTCTGCTCTTGATCAAATGTATAATGTTTCATGTTTGATTTATTGTTATACTGCTAAGTGAAAATAAGTGTTTAAAAGAAAGAAAGTTGAAGACAACTGATTAACCCCCCCTCTTAGTTGTCTGCCCTGAATCTAACATCTCTATGTCCTACCCTTTCTCTTAGTCTCTCTCTCTCTCTCTCTCTCTCTCTCTCTCTCTCTCTCTCTCTCTCTCTCTCTCTCTCTCTCTCTCTCTCTCTCTCTCTCTCTCTCTCTCTCTCTCTCTCTCTCTCTCTCTCTCTCTCTCTCTCTCTCTCTCTCTCTCTCTCTCTCTCTCTCTCTCTTCTCCTCCCCTATCTATCTTATACCCTTTCTCTCACTCTCTTCTTCCCTCCCCTATCTACCTCCTACCCTCTTTCTAAGTCTTTGCTTCCCTTACCTCTCTACCTCCTACCTTCTCTCTCACTCTCTTCTCCCCCCTCCCTCTCTATCTCTTATGCTCTCTGTCACTTTCTACTTCCCTCCCCTATCTACCTCCTAGCTTCTCTCTCAGTCTTTGCTTCCCTCCCCTGTCTATCTCCTACCCTCTCTCTCTTCTTCCTTCCCCTATCTACCTCCTACAGTCCTCTCCCACTGTCTACTTCCCTCCTATCTCTACCTCCTATCCTTCTTTCACTCTCTACTTCCCTCCCCTCTCTACCTCTCCTCCTCATTCTTCCCATCTAATAAAATTTCATAAATGATCTTGTTTACATTTCATCATCCTAATTTATATCCTCATCCATCTTCATATGTCCTATTTTTCTTGTTTCCATGTTCTTTGTCGACAAGGGAGAATGAGAGGGAGGAAAAAGGAGAGAGGATGGAGATGGAGGGGAGAGAAAGGGGAGAGATACCTGGTGATAGGGAGAGAGAGAGAGAGAGAGTCCTAGTTTTCTTGTTTTGGAGAGAGAGAGAGAGAGGGTGGGTCAGGTTTATGAGTTTAGGGTTGCCTAAATTTAGGGTTTAGGGAAATTATTTAGGGTTTAGAGGTTTAGGGATGCTTAGGTTTATGGTTTAAGGGTTAGGATTTAGGGGCATTATTTAGGGTTTAGGGGTTTTGAGAGAGAGAGAGAGGTTTAGAGTTGCTCAGGTTTAGGGTCATTATTTAGGGTTTATGAGATTAGGGTTTCTTAGACCTTTAGGGGCATTATTTATGGTTTATGAGTTTAGGGTTGCTCAAGTTTAGGGTTTAGGGTTTTCAGTTTTCAGTTAGGGTTTAAGGGTTTATGATTGCTCAAGTTTATGGTTTATGGTTTAGGGGTTAGGGATTTAAGGTTGCTCGGGTTTAGGATTTAGGGGTTAGGGTTTAGAGAGAGAGAGAGAGTGAGGGGATCGATAGATATTGGGAGAGATACAGAGATAGAGGTTTAGAGTTGCTTCCAAGGTTTATGGTTTAGAGGTTTGGGGTTTAGGGAACTGCTTAGTTTTAGGGTTTAGGGATTAGGGGTTCAGATTTAGGGGAATTATTTAGGGTAACTTAAGGTTTATGTTTTAGGGGTTAGGGGTTAAGGTTTACAGGTTTAGGTTAGGGTTTAGAGAGAGAGGACTGATAGGGAGATATAGAGGAGACCGAGGGGTGACATAGGGAGATAGAGGGTGAGGGACATGGCCAGAGACATAGGTAGAGAGATTGAGAGGTAGAGAGATGATAGAGACAAGGAGATAGGGTTTAGGGTTGATTAGATTTAGGGTTGATTAGGTTTAGGGTTTAGCCTAGTTAGGAGTTTAGAGAGGGAGAGATATGGAGATAGAGGGTGAGGGACATGGCCAAAGACATAGCCAAAGAGATTGAGAGGTAGAGAGATGATAGAGACAAGGAGATAGGGGTTTAGGGTTGATCGAGTTTAGAGTTTAGGGTTTAGGAGTTTAGAGAGGGAAAGATAGGGAGATAGAGGGTGATGGACATGGCTAAAGACATAGCCAGAGAGATTGAGAGGTAGAGAGATGATAGAGACAAGGAGATAAGGGTTTATGGTTGATTAGGTTTAGGGTTGATCAGGTTTAGGGTTTATGGTTGGTATATATTGTTGCAAGGTGTGACCCTTGGTCTTCTTGTTCAGTGTTGTGCTGCGGTGGTTTGTGACAAGGGCTTAACCACCTCCCGTGCTTGTTAAGTCAAGTGGTTGTATCGGGCATTAATAGGTTGATCTTTTGGTGCAACGACAACTAACAGTTGGTATTAGAGCTAAGTACCTCCTAACAAAGCCTAACAACTTGAGGAAGATCTGGGAATTCAAATGGATGTATATGGTATAAGGGAGCAACTCAAGACTGCCCTTGATGATCTTGAGCAATCAAACTCTGAAGTCAATGAATTAAAGGAAAGACTCAAACAGGCTGATGATTTCATAAAAGAACTAAAAGACAAATTGAGTCTCTCTATGAAAAAGAGAAAGGAGCTACTTCAACAACTGGCAAGTCAAGGTGAAGCCAATGATACAAATGGAGATATGAAGGAGAAAACCAAGTTATGTGAAAAGTTATCAAAAGAAATCATTATGGTAAGACATGAAATGGAATCAGGAGTTATGAAGTTTACCCAAGAGGTTGAAGAGAAAAGAAAAACTAAAGATGATCTAAGACAATCTCTCAAGGAGAAATTAGAAGATTGCCACAAGATGGATAGAATTATCAGACATCTTGAATCTGATCTTGAAGATGCTAAAGATAATGAAGAAAAACGTGAGGATCAAATTGTCTCTCTTAAAAGGGATCTTCAAACAACAAATGAATATAAAGAAAAATTCAAGATAAGTTCTGCTCAACTTGAAGTTCTTCTTGAAAGTCAAAAGAGGGTAGATGACAAGAGTGGTTTGGGATATGAGAAAGGAGAAAGCTCCAGATCTGGTTAGAAGAATTTTGGATCAAAAAATCCAAGGAACAGGCCTAGAAGACCTCCAATAAGGCAACCTAATGCTCTTGAAGATATCCATCCTTCAATGGATACTACCACAACTACAATAACTTTTGTCATAAAGCTAATCAGTGTAGAAAGAGAATGAATCACACTAATTCATCCTTCTCCGAATAGTGTTTCAATTGCAAAAAGGTATGGTCACAAATCTCATGAATGCAAAAATATGCAAATGAACAAATCATTCAATGGTAGATGCTTTGCATGTAATAGAATAGGTCATATGGCTAATCAATGCAGATTAAGAGGATATCAATCAAATATGCAAAGAAATGTTGTTTGCTAAATTTGCAATAGATCTGGTCATCTTGCAAAATTCTATAGAAGCAAGAATCAGGACAAAAGAAGTCAGGTACATCATAATCAAAATCAAGATAAGGGAAAACAAAAAGTGAATGCGGATGAAGTTCAAAATGAGATGAACAAGATTTGGGTGAAGAAAAGTATAGAGAATGTAGGGGATGGGTCCGCACCAGACTCTGGTGCTGATATTCCTTCCAGAAATTAAAAAGTGAGCTCTAGCTTAGGGGGAGACACAAAGAAAACCTTGTTCCCCTAGCCAGTCAATTGGTGCCAGAACTGGCACAAGAAGAGTTGTGGATTAAAGGGTTCATAAGAGAAACATCCAAATAAACTATGGTTAAGATTTGGAAGATCCACAAGATGTTTAAGATCAAGATAGATCTAGTTCTTCAAGTCATCCAAATAAGGCAAACTGGAATGACTTAGGTCAAGCATTTATTGAAACTTAACATTAGGGTTTGTGAGCAATATAAGGGTTTTCTCATTAAGCATTTGCTCATTCTGCATTCAAGAAGAAACGAAAAGAGAGGCTCTACAACAAAATTCCTCAACCTCATCCAAGATCATCTACAAAAGTCAACTCATCCAGAAATCGATCTGGCTAACTCCGTGAAACCAAAAGACGCAAAAGGTATTTTCTATTCTTCTCTGTAAATCTTTTTAAAAGATGTCTACTCTAAATATTGTGAAGATCACTGATAGGCCTCACCCCAAATTCAAGAAACATCCCTACAAATCCTTGGAAGTAGACCCCCTAGGAGCTTTTTCTAGTGTTCTGCATGGTGTCCTGCATATAGAAGATATTAGGGTTTACATTCACGCAAACATTGAAGAATTTGGAGAGTCCAAATTAATGGATATCTATCACAAGTAGCTAATAGATGATTCTTTTGAGATCAAACCTAAGTATAAATCCATCTGGGATAAGCATTTTGCATAGTGCATTCATTTCTCCTATTTTCTGGAAGATGAATGGGTCTGGTATATCCTGAGTAGAATACATGACAACTTCATGTGGTTGAACAAGCCATTTAAGACCACTAAGGATGCCATTAGGGCTATAACCAGATTACACTCAATCGATGAAATGCCTACGCTTAAATTTGTCAAGAACCAAATTGTCAGTGAGGCTACCGGATCAAAGTTTGATAAAAGAGCTATGACTATTGAGGATATCACATATCCAGATATCAAATTTGCATCAATGATAATTGGATATAAGATATATCACTCCAGCAAGGAGAATTCTGTTTCTGGAACTGCTATATATACTACTTATGAAATGTTGAGGAAGAATGTAGACTATAATCTTTGTGAGCTCCTTCTGAACCAACTATTGGAGAATCTACAGAAGATAAAGAAGGATAAGAAGAACTCATTCAAATATGGTGGTTTGATACTCTGTCTTTTCTTTTATTACATGAATGAGCTTCCTGGATCCAGTGGCTGGGTATGGTAGAATGATAGGCCAGTAGCCATTCAGATCAGAGATTATATACATGGGATTGGTGATGCCAAGGCACAAAATATAGCTCTCTGGGGATATTTCAAGAATTTTTAGAACAGGATGCAAGCAAGACAAAGAATTCCCTAGTCTCTTGTTGAGAAATACAAAGACACAATATGCTTTATGGTAGAGACTGATCAGTGCCTAATGGAGGCTGTGGAGCCAAGGACAGTCTGGATCATGCTGATGGGGTATGAGGTGGATGAGAAAATTGTGGAACTGCATGTCCAACACATGCTTGGTCAACCTAAGGATCCTAAGGTAGAAAGGTTTGGAACCTTTGAAGAATTAAGTGTAAAAATTCATGTGGAACTCAGACAACCAGAGATAAAGAGAAAAGTGAGAAAAGAAGTTGAGGATATTGCCAAAAGACATGGCATCTCAAAAGAATCTCTTGATGCCAACAGAGAAAAGATGGATAGGGCAGAGAAAGAGAAGGAAGGAGCAGAAAAGGAAAGTGATCCGGTAGAAGTCCCCTCCTGGACCAGATCCTCTAAAAGGGCTGCAACTACCTTTGTTAAAAGCTCTAAGGCATCAAAACTAGAAGTCCAGGTATCCGGAAAAGAAGAAAAGACAATAAAGAAAAAGGCAACAAGGTCCTATGTTAGCCTAAAGGATGATGAAGAAACTGAATCAGATGAGGAGATAAAGAAACTGAAGAAGAAGAAGAAATTATCTAGTGAACCCTCTACCGGTCAAAGAGAAGAAGAGAAGGAAGAGGAATTTGTTGAAAAATCCACTCTATCCTTAGATGTTGTAGTAAAAGCAGTCACTGTGGATGGGAACCTGCAACCCTTAACAGAATTCTATGATGCATATAATCAAGCAGATAAAAAGATTTTGGAGGAAGCCATAGTTAAGTTTTTGAACACTTACAATAAAGCTTTTATTGAAATTATCTCTCTAATTCCCAAAAGCCTAGAAAAAAGTCTTGAAATGAGGAAGAACAATGCTCGAGCAAAAGATCTTGAGATCCGGGAGCAGGTAGCCATTCAGCTCTTTCCTTCAATCACTCCGCAGTAAATGAATATGATCTTAAAAGATTGCAAAGATGAGTTCCAGAGCAAAGCCAGGATGAATCAGCTCATGCTTGGTGAAACTGAAAAAGTGGCAAGAGAGACTAAAGAGATCCTCCAGAATGCCTTTAAAAAGTTTAACATTCCCATCATAGAGGACTTAGGTGATGACACATCTGCTATGGATGATTCTACTAAAGAAAAAGGTAAGGACTTAGATTCCTCTGTTCTGAAAGAGGAAGTCCAAGGAGAAGTAAATCCGGATTCTCCAATAGTCTCTGGATCTAAAGGAGAAGAAAGAATAGAGGAGAAAGAAGAAGAAGCGAAAGGAAGAGAAGAAAGTTAAGCTGAGAAGAACATAAGTGATAGTGTAGAAGAGAAGAAATCTCTGTCTTCAGCAAGAGACACTGTAGAAACTTGCAAGGACTTCTTGACAAAAGAAATGTTAGAAATTGATGAACTGGAGTTACTTCAAGGTCCATTTAACTTTGACTCTCTCTCCCCAGTTCAAATAATGAACATAGCTTCATTTGCCAATGCAAAGGCAAAAGAAAAACTCCTGAAGTCTCACATGGAAGATTGTGAGCTAATAGAAGCTGCATCTGGTGTTTTAGAAAAAATCATGCCATCTTTTTAGAAGGATCACGCAGCCTCCTCATCAGGTAATCTTAAAACTCTTGTTAGTTCAGTCAGCACTCATTTTGAGTCCTCAGAGAAATCAGCTGAGGAAAAGGTCTGGAAAGAGTTTTTGGATAAAAGATTCTCTGAAGTACTAAGTCTAATATCCAATGATAGAAGAAATATGGATATAGGGATAAAGAGCTTAGAAAATGCTCTTAAAGATGGTGGGGAAATGTATAAATTTTGTCTATCATGGTCCAAAGCAACAATGGAGATTGAGAAGAAAATGAAAGAACAGGAGATCCAACTAACAAAACTTTCTCAAAATTTTGATCCATTTACCTCATCCATAGTAAATCAAGAATGTCAAACCATTGTAGTCTTGAATGAAATCAAGAAGCTTGAGAAGGAAAAGAAAAGCAGAATAAGTAGGTTAGGTGAACTCAGAGGGATAATTATCCCTAAGTTAGAGGCCATGCATGAGGCCATAAAAGAAGCTCAGATCACAGCCTGGACCAATAATCTGACAGATCTAAAAAGGGTAGATGCTTTTGCATTCCTATTGAGCGGTCATATATCAATTTTGGATAGAATGAAGCAAATTTGGGTAGCAGAATTCATCCAATTGAAGACAACTTTTGCAGACATTCTTCAGTATATGTATGTTATATGTGGCTAAGTATAGTTAAATTTTTGAAAATTTTGATGCGCGGTTCCCACCCTTTGCCATTGATGTCAAAGGGGGAGTGTGGAGCAGTGAAAAATGAGGAATCCAACTAAGGGGGAGCTCCAAAAAATGTATAGAAAAATAGAACATCAGCCAAGGGGGAGCATAGTGTAAACACTTAGTCATTTTTCATTAAGTGTTGCCATCAATGCCAAAGGGGGAGATTGTTGGCAAGAGACACTATATGGATTCATGATTGTTGTCATTGATGGCAACAAAGTTCATCCCACACATCCGTAGGACATGGTGTGTCTATACCAGAATTCAGAGTGAAAAATGTTGTGATCTAGTAAGCAAGAATAGAGCATGTGGCAAGGTCTGACAGTCAGGTTTGGATCTCTCAGAGGAAGTATCTTGGTGAAGTGCGGATTTGGGGAAGTCAAGAGTATTACCTTGAGTGATAGATTCCAAGGATTTAGCCTCCGGTGATAGATGAAGAAAAAGATATGAATACTTGAGTATCGGGTTCCTGATTGGCAGTGCAAATAGAGGAAGAATTGACTGGCAGAACATCAGACATTATTCCAGATGTGTTACTAATGATGGTAAAGATTCTTAAGGCATAAGTTATGATTGGCCGACATGATTGATGACTTCCACAAGTATATCCTTGATCCGCACTACTTGGTAAGCAAGGATTCAGCTGACAGATCAGAGTTTGTGGAAAATATTGACTATTCCGAGTGCCGACTAGAAAGGTGATGAAATCACTTGTGCGCATATATATACAAGATGGATTTAGTTGTGAGAGGTGTCGTGTTGTTTGGTGATGTGTGAAGAAAAGCAGTAGAGCCGAGTAAAAGCAGAAAGGAAGGTCCAGTATGTAAAAGGAGAGCAGCACAAAAGAAGAGGAAAGATGAAGTGCAGCAGATCAGTATATTGAGCCTAACTGGAACTAAACTCCAACATATGTTGGTGCTCCTTATCAGTTCAATTATTGTATTACACTCTTTATAAATTGTAGACAGTGTGTCTCTTGTAGGCAGTGTGCCTCTTGTGAGCAGTGTGCTCGAGCAGTGAGCCCTAATTGGCAAGTGCCATTTTGTATTTCCATTCTTCTAACAAAGAATACAATCTTGGGTTAATCACCCTGTGGTTTTCTCCCTTAATAGGGTTTCCACGTCAAAAATATTGTGTCATGTGTATTTCCATTTCATGGTTATGTTTGCATATTTGAATTAATGCTGCATTGATTATTAAGAAAGTTCAGAAAGCAAAAATAATTAGGATAACTGATTCACCCCCTCTCTCAGTTATCAATAGTTGGTATCAGAGCCGAGGTCACGGGTTCAAACCCTGCGCTTGTGCTGGGGGAATTGTTGCAAGGTTTGACCCTTGGTCTTCTTGTTCAGCGCTGCGCTGCGGTGGTTTGTGACAAGGGCTTAACCGCCTCTTGTGCTTGTTAAGTCAAGTGGTTGTATCAGGCATTAATAGGTTGATCTTTTGGTGCAACGACAACTAACATATATGATGTATAGAATGGTTTAAATGACTAACATATTGGTGCTTATGATGTTCCGATGGCTCTTGTGGCTCGCAGAGGGTAGAATGACACTTGTGACTGGCTAGATGTATAATGATGTTTGTGATTGATAGGTAGGTGCTGCTAAGGAGCATATTGACACATACGATATACAAAATGGTGCAAATGACTAATAGATTGGCACTATGATCTTCTAATGGCTCTTGGTGAGGTATTTGTTTGATTTTGATTATTTTTGGGATCATTTGAGGTGGAGCTTAGATTGATTTGGGATGGAGTTGGGATGAAATGGATTTGTTTAGGGATGATGAGAGGTGAAAAGGACTAGATTAGGAATGATTTGGGAATGATTAGAATGGTTTTAGGGATGGTTTGAAGTGGTTTAGTGTTGATTAGGGAATGATTAGAATGATTTAGGAATAGTTTAGGGATGACCTATTTGAGATGAAATCCAGGTTGATTTGAAAATGATTAGGAATGAATTTAAATTGATTTGGATGTGATTTGGGATGGTGTGAAGTTGTTTAGGGCTGATTAGAAGTGGTTTAGGGGTGATTAGACATGAAACTGAATGGATTAGCTATGATTCAGGATTGATTAGGAATGAACTTGGTTGGAATGAAAGCTTAATGTTTTCATGAACTTTCACATTATAGAGATTGGGAGAGATAGGGAGATAAAGGTCTAGGGTTGCTTCAAGGTTTTATGGTTTAGGGGTTAGGTGTTTAGGGGTTTATCCCGTTGCTCATTTTTAGGGTTTAGGGGTTAGGGGTTAGGGTTTAGGGGCATTATTTATGGTTTATGGTTTATGGTTTAGGGGTTAGGGGTTAAGGTTTAGAGGTTTAGGTTTATGGTTTAGGTAGAGAGGCAAATAGGGAGATACAGAGGAGACCAAGCCTGGGAGAGATATCTCTGTCTCCTCTATCCTTCTCTCTAACTATACCTACCTCTCTATCTCTCTCTCTCCCTCTCTCTCTATCTTGCTAGATTGCTTTCGATCCCCTCTCTCTAACTCTACCTTTGTATCTCTCCCTCCCTCACTATTTCAGGTTTACATGAGTTTAGGGTTGCTCAAGTAAATAGGGTTTAGGGTTTTGGTAAGGGTTTAGGGGAATTATTTAGGATTTAGGGATTTAGGGATGCTCAAGTTTAGGTTTTAGGGTCTAGGGGTTAGGGTTTAGGGTTTACGAGTTAGAGGTTTAGGGTTTCTTGAGTTTAGGGTTTAGGGGTTTAGGGTTGCTTATTTTAGGGTTTAGGGGTTAGGGGTTAGGGGTTAGGGTTTAGGGACATTATTTAGGGTTTAGGGTTTATGGTTTAGAGGTTTAGGTTTATGGTTTAGGTAGAGGGGAGAATAGGGATCGCTATCTCTCTCTGGACATGTGGATCCCTATCTCTTAATCTATCCCTCACTACCTCTCTCTCCTCCTCTTTATCTCTCTCCCCATCCCTCTACCTCTTGATATCTCTCTCCCTACGTCTCTAGACATCTCTTGATCTCTTTCCCTATTGAGCTATCTATCCTCATAACCCCGTCTCTTAATATACCCCTCTCTACCTCCCTCTCTCTATATTTCCCTATCTATCTCTCCCTTGATAGATCTATCTCCCTATATCTCCCCTCTCTATATATATGTATATCTATCTTTCTCCCTCTATAGATGCCTTTCTCTATCTCAATACCCATCTCTCCCTCTCCCCATCTCTATCTCACCTATCCTCTCTATCTCCATGTCCCTCTCTATCTCTCCATGTCTCCCAATCCCTCTCTATATATAGGATAGAGAAATGAAGAGAGAGAGAGAGAGAGACACTCCCATGTAGATACAAGGTTACCTATCATGCTTCCCAGAACACGCTCGTGTTATAACATGAGCACATTCTGGGAAGCATGGAAAACAGTAAAAAAGCATGTGGGATCCATGTTTCAGAACCCACCTGACTGTTATGCCTACTTTTAACAAGTATATCGGACAAAAGAATGCTTTTCATGTTTTTTGACTAATTGAGAATCATTTTTATATGAATCCACCACCTTTTTTGTTTTATCAATGTAGAAGAAGTGATTTTTCATGTTTTTGGAGAAAATTTGATTATTTAAATTGAAAGTTTCATGTTTCATGTGTGATTTTGTTTCAAAGCTAATTACCATTGATATATAGATTGAATTTGATGATATATGTTTGTTTTTTCCATAAATTTTACTAATCTTATTCTAGAATTATATAGAATTCATAATCAAACTTGTGAAAAAGAAGAATTTGAGGATTTTGAAGCCATCTTTTGGAGAATTGGTCAACTGCAATATCAAATTCTAAGGTATGTTAAATTAAATGTCCATTTTAATTCACATATATATGTTCATATGTTCTTTATATCTTTATGTCTTTATGTTTTTTATGTTCTTTATGTTCTAAGATATATACGTGTCTAGGTATTTTAGTTAGTTTAGTCAAAGAGACTCCAAATTCCCCATGTTTCCACCTTGTTTCGGCCCTTCATGCCTTCATTTCACCTATTTTTAGCTATACAAGAGAAAAACATTATCAAATACTTCATAAAATAATTTTAGTGAACAATTGTTTGTCATACTTATATTCGAGTGTATACATGGAGCCAAAATTGATTTCGGAAGACTCTTAATTTTTTCCCTAGGATGATATAGAAGGATTTATTCCTTAATACATGCATAATTCAATTCATTTAATAGAACCGTGCATGAAATGATAGTTTTCTTACAAAAATGGAGGAAATGAGCACCACAACCTATTTGAAAAATTGTTACAACTCACTTTGATACCACTCAATCCATAAAAAATATGATGGAGATTATGTATTTACTTCATCAACATAACAAAATTTTAGAGAAGAGAGTTATATACAAATATGTATGGACATACAAGCATCATGACACAAGATGATACAAAGGGAGTTACAAGGAGATAAAACACTAAAAAGGAGTTTTTCATGACTGTACGATAGTCACAAGTCTATATAATAGTCCACTATCATAGTCATGACCATCATGAAGTTGTTTTTAATTTATGCATTACGTAAGATGTCTTTGATCTTTTGTCATGAGTATCCAGAGGTTATCTTCAATGGTTAATGTTCTTTTGACTATCACAAAGTTTTTGGACTAGTTTAAGACTATTAGGATAGTCAATTTATGTTGATTGCAATCCCCTTCGATGGCATTCATTTTGTCATCCTTCAAAATCATCTAGACATACAACTCATATATGTAAAAAATTAACCATACAATTCATGATTTCCAAACCTAAAATAGTGATTTAATACTCATATAAGAGTCCAAACAATGGCCTTCAAGGGGCAAGATAGTCAAGAGAAGTCAAGGTGATGTTCTTAAGAGTTGATAGGGTCAAAGGGAGGCTTAGTAATAGAGATATACCTTTACATAGCACGATCTATCAATACCTTATGGTCTCCACAAACTCTTGCAACAAAAAGGTTTCACAAACAACTTGATTTGTACAAAGTTTCACAAACTTGTGTTCTATATTGGCTTCACAAACTCTCACAATGACCCTTCAACGAATTAGATCTCCAACATCTACAACTTGCACTCAAGGATTTAGACCTTCACATGGGCTTTATGAGACATCTAATAAGATTAAGTTCACCAACCAAACACAACCAAACCTAATTTCCTTATATGGTTTCAAACCCAAAACTTAATCAATGTTTTGAACACCCATTATCAAGTTACATCACATATCTCAAACTCTACCTTGATTTCTTTGGACTGTGTGCCTCAAAAATGACCTTTTTTTTTACTATCCTAAAAGGGTTAATTAGGCCTGTATTACAAAGGAACTAGCCTTTAAACTTTCCACAGAACCCTAAACTTGTTGGGGCAGCATTCTTCATGTGTCCAAACCCTCAAAAACATTATTTGTTTCAGGAGAAACATTCACCTATATACCAAACCACAAAACCCTTAGTTTGGGCAAAATTGAGGAGGGTTTATTGAAAATAATGGTTCCTGACACTTTCTCCTCAGACCACTACTTCAAACACCTTATAATAGATCTGCACATGCTCAAAAAACTATCAGACAAACATTTTCTTTTGATATTTTGTCAAATAGCCTCTTTGGTTCCTCTTTCCTACATGAAAACACTCTTTAAAACCCTAGGGCATCACACTAAAACCACACCAACTGATATTCATTGCCTACCAAATCATGAGAACACTTAGATTACTCTTTGAAGAGTCATTCCACCAAGATACAAGTCATGATAGTAGGTGGAATGACAAACATTGTTTAAACCCCAACTAGAGCCCTCACTGGCCTTATTCAGGCAATTTCAGAAATTTGGTTAAATCTCCCTCTAAACCTAATGAAAACCTCTCAAACTTGATTCAAAAGAAAGTTAACACAGACCCAGGTAACACATCAAATGAATTTTAAGTCTAGACAGTACCATACAGGGCCATAGTATAGTCTGAAATAAAGAAAATGCAGAGAAAAACGTGGTTATAACAGAAAATAGAGTAAATGTTATTCTTTATTCATCAAAATTTTTGTCTTCTTCCTTGTGTCTTCATTTGGAGACTTATTACATCATTTGTCAACCATTTTCCATCTGATCCAACCACATTTTTGGAGGATATGACCATTGGATTTGTTTTAAAATGGACTAAACATGTAATTTGCATAAGCAATATTATGACACTTAACAAAACTTAACTACTTGACCCCCCTAAAGGACTCTAAGACATACAAATGGTCTTTTATAGACCTTATTACATCAAAATAGGATTCCACACATGAAAAGAAACATTTGAACTCATTTACATTGCATTTGCCATAATTGGCCTTAAGGGACTAGGTGCTCCTGCACAATTTATGACTTTGTATGTTCAAGTGCATACTACATGACTTATATGTGTGTTCAAATGCATACTCCATGACTTATGTATGTTCAAGTTATCTTGATATGAGGTGTCTTATTCAGAAGTTTGTAAAACCTTGTTATTCATTTTGACTGTGCTATTCATTGTCATTATAAAATTTCTAATTATCATTGTCTTATTCTTCACGCTTGTAGAGATGATCATCATGCCGAGGAAATGAGCAAAGACTCTAACACCATAAGAGCATGAAGTTGAGAATGAGAGGAAAAGAGAAAGAATGAGGCAAATTTAGGAAAGTAGGAAATTGTCAACCATACAAGAAGACATTCCACCATTGCCAATTGAAGAGGAACGTGACACGTCTAATGAAGCTAAGAGAGAGATAAAATTGGTGGCACAAAGGGAACGAATGTAAAACCTCCATGCAATGAGGAAAGTGAATCTCCAAGTTGGAGGCACTCCATCGTCAAGTTGGTTACATGCCATCATTCACACCTCAAGTTGAAGGTACATCATTTTCAACCTTTTCACCTCCAATCGAAGGTACATCATTTATCCCATCTCAAGTAAATATTGAAGAAATTCCTAATGTTCAGTCTGCTTTACCAAATAAAATGCCTCCTAGAATTTTGCATAGGAGGCCTAAGTTTCTAATTGATATTGATGAGAATGTATTAGAGCCCTTGTAGGATAAGATTCCCATGCGCACTTGCCAAAGATATGCAAATAAGATATGGAAATTTTTCCTTGATAATTTAAATGAAACTAGAAGATGTCAACTCTTTGTTGAACTGATGAGAAATCTGAAATTTAGGCCCACTATGAAGATTCTTGGCCTAAGAACATTAAATGTGTCAAGTGAAAAATCAATTGTTAAGAATCTAATGAGTGTGTATGAGAGTGTGGGTTCCACCTCACGTACCAAGGATAGTAATGTCACACGACGTGTCATTAGATCAACAATTGTAAGCCAAAAAACAAAAAAAGATTGCCTCATTAGAAAGAAAAGTCAAGCATTGAAAATAAATAGAAAAAAATTAATGAGAGCTGTTGGAAGATGTTAAAGAGTTGAGGATCTAAACACTAACGAATTGTGGGCATTCTCTGGGAGACTCCCACAGAAAGACAAAGTTGTTGTCGAAGCTTTAAGATCACTAATTGAAGACTTTTGGAAGAATTACACAAGGGTATCTCTGAATCAAAGGGATGTGGTAAGAAGGAGAATCGGTAGTCGAAACCGTGAGCCACATCCAAAGCATTTTTTGGATATGACTCAAACATAGTTTTTTGGTAAATTTCTAGAGAAGTATCCTCAAATTAAAATTTCTCAAAGATATTTTGAAATGTTAAAACATTTCATTGTCAAAATAAATCACACACGCACTACTTGTTGTAGATTACATATTGAATTTTCTAACCATTTTGATGTTTATCGGTCTATATGTTTAGATTTGCATACTAACAATGTTTTGTAGGATTGTGGCATACGTGCCCCACCAACTACCTCAAGAGACTTCATATCAATGATTTTATGTGATAGAGAGGAAGGTCAAATATTCTACAGGAAATTATGCTTCGATGGCACATGTCAGCATTGTGGTGGCTTGCAACATATGCCAATATGTGAACATATGGAAAGAACACATGATGTTGGAAACAAACTAGTAGAGTTTGGCAAGTATAAAATAGTGGCATACAATACAAGAGATGGTAAAGAAGCAAAGACGTGGGAATATGTTATTTAGAAGATTCTAGTGTATCAGTTTATGCCTATATTTCATGACAACATAGTGTATGAGTATGTAAGACATGCCCATAGAGCTCGATGCTTGGACTTGCAATTCAAGTTATGCAAGGACACATTTCCAGTTGGTAGCACTATTTCAGTCATCAACTTTGTAGAGAACTACAGTCTACAGCCACAGTGTGAGGTGCAATCCCAATACTATAATAAGACACAGGTTTCTATATTTGTGCACATCGCATTCATTCATGCGAATAATAGTATATAGGATAATAGAAAGATCATAAGGGAGTATAATTTTTAAGTGATGATCACATGCATTCCATGGAGTTCATGCAAGGTTGTTTTTAGGTGTTCTATAATGATCTAGCTAGAAGGGGCATATCATTTAGTCAACATATCATATGGTCAGATAACTATGCATCATAATTCAAGAACTTGCAAAATTTCTATTGGCTAAGCAGGAGGCATAATATTATAGGTGTTCAGCATATGCGGACCTTTTGTGAGGCTGGGCATGGAAAGGGAGAGCATGATGGTGCAGGAACATGTATCAAAAGAGCCATAGTATGAGAACAATTAAAGTATAAAGACAATGCAAAGTTGACAGATGCAAAATCAATTGTCGAGTGGTGTAATGCTTCGATGGGTCCAGGTAATGAAGGTAAGTCTTTAGTTCATAGATTTTTTTGGTTGATAGATGATACTAACATTGCACCATATGAGGAATATTGTACACTGACAGGTTCAAGTGAGCTACACTCTATCAGTAGCTCAATTGTAGGTTCATGGAGTATACATACACGGAAGATGGCGTACTTTTGTTCACCATGTATAATTCAAGCCTGGAATGAGTGCAAGTCACATGAGTGGGTTGACAAATGGTAGTTCAGTTATCTTAGCCTACTTGACACATATCGACCCCTGACAGTACTAGAATTGATAGAGATGGAATTATCAGTTGGCTTTGACCACATATCAAATCTAGTTCAACTAGGTAATATATCTACTTGCATAGTTAAATTTGAAATTCCTAATGTTATCTTAAACTTTGTAGTATTTTTGTAATGTTGACTAATTTCATCTAATTTGTTGCACATATCATTGTAGGGCATGTTTATGTAGTTATTGCAGATGAAGATAACGAAGAGGGAACATATTATTACTTGTGTCATTGTGTTGAGGCCAAAAATAAATTGGAGGCCTCAGTAACAGATGGAGAAAACATTGAATACCCTACAGGCTCAGTGGTTGTTACTAGAACATGGCTTAGAAGGTACCCACATAAGAGTGTTAATGTTTGGTTGTTTGAGGACTTTGACATGCATCAGAAGATTCTTCATTACTCCAACCTTGTCGTGGAAACTAATGTTCACTTGATACAATATCGAGGTAGACCTTTGAACAAGAACTTGTGGAAGGTGTGCAACTCTAACTATGAGGCAATACTTGACACAATAAAGAGTAGAGAAGAGCCAGATGGTTCGTTGGATTAATTTGTAAGTATGCATAAAACTTTCCTAGATGGTTACTTGTACTTTGTTTTGTATATAAATAGTAGTATGAATTGCTTCCCTCCAATATATTTATGTTTAGTCAATTTTGCTTTTTGATGCTTCTCATAAGAGGTTACAACTCTAATCCATCCAACTATGGACAAAGAAGCTCAAGAAAAGATGATGGAGAGTGATCATCAGATGGTGGTAAGTGATCGATTACATAAGTGATGTTATATATTTCATGTACATTTTGTTAAAGTAATGTGCATATTGTTTGATTTTATTAACAGGTGGAGCTGCATGAGCTTGAACTGTCGAAGAGGTCTACTCGATGACAAAGAGAGGATGAGTCATGGATATTTTTGTATATATGCCTATATGGCTTTGTTTGGACATGCCTATATGGTTTTGTATGTAAACTAGATGTTATGTTCATGACATTATGTATACAATAGTTTATATTAAATATTTAATATGATGATAAATTATCCTTGAGTAGTGGTATGAACTATGGGCACTGAAGGCCTCATGTTTCTTTTGATTTGTTTTCTATGGTATACATTTGATGTTTGCATCATCATCATGTTATGCTTCATGGGGTTAGATCTAAGTAATGGATGAAGTTGATCCTAATTGGTCTTAATCCTATTCACTCGTGTTTCACTCATGTCATAGGGTTTGGATGTTAGTTCATTACATTCATGTTTATCATGTTACAATAGTAGGACATAGTTGCTTATGTCATTGGTTCATGCCATTGGATCATTGGATTTGGTTGTGGTTCTTCATCATAACATGTCATGCTTTCAGGAGTTAGATTGGGTTGTGGTTCTTCCTCATGATAGTAGTTTGTTCATGTCTTCATGCTTCTTTGTCTTCCATGTCTTCAGTGTTCTCAGTGTCTTCATGTGTCAAGGATTTCTTCAAATGCATTCTTGCAACATGCTTCAATTTCATGCAGTGGAAAGGTGCTAGGAGTGACATTTTGCATTCCATAGCTCGTGGGGCTGAATGGACTTTGCCAACACATCGGGGTGGGTGGGTAAATGCCAAGGGAGGTCTCATTTTATGTGCCAAGTGTCGTAGTCGTTCGGGTCAATAGGCTACCGGTAAAGTCCCTTACGGTCCCTAAGACGAAAAAACTACCAAACTTTGACGGGACAGTTCTCAGAATTTGTGGTAGTTGAGAACATTTTGTGTAGACCTATAGGTGCATGTGGAGTCTGTCTACAATAACCTCTCTCAGTTTCATTCAACTCCTGTCTGTTTGACCGTGCCAGAATCAAACACATTCTTGTAAAATGCTTCAGCTTCATGCAGTGGAAAGGTGCTAGGAGTGACATTTTGCATTCCATAGCTCGTGGGGCCAAACAGACTTTGCCAATGCATCGGGGTGGGTGGGTAAATGTTAGGGGAGGTCTTGTTTCATGTGCCAAGCACCGTAGTCATTTTGGGGCAGTAGGCTACCCGCAAAGTCCCTTAAGATCCCTAAGACAAAAAAACTACCAAACTTTGATGGGACAGTTCTCAAAATTTGTGGTAGCTGGGAACATTTTGTTTGGACCTATAGGTGCAGGTGGAGTCTATCCACAATAACCTCTCTCATTTTAATTCAACTCATGTTCGTTTGACCATGCCAGAATCAAAAGCATTCTTGCAAAATGCTTCAGTTTCATGCAATGGAAAGGTGCTATGAGTGACATTTTGCATTCCATAGCTCGTGGGACCGAACGAACTTTGCGAATGTGTCAAGGTGGATGGGTAAATACCAAGGGAGGTCTCATTTCATGTGCCATGCGTCACAGTCATTCGGGGCAACAGGCTATCGGTAAAGTCCCTTAAGCTCCATAAGACAAAAAAAATTGCCAAACTTTGATGAGATAGTTCTCTGAATTCTTGGTAGCTGGGAACATTCTATTTAGACCTACAGGTGCATGTGGAGTCTATCTACAATAACCTCTCTTGGTTTCATTCAAATCCTATCTATTTGACCATGCTAGAATCATACGCATTCTTGCAAAATGCTTTAGTTTCATGCAATGGAAAGGTTGCCAGGTGCCATATTTTTTGTTTTGCTCATCGTGGGGCTGAACGGACTACACCAACACATCAGGATGGGTGGTTAAATGGTAGGGAAGGTCTTGTTTCATGTGCCAAGCGTCTGAGTCATTTTGGCTTGCAAGCCACCGAGACCTAGCACTTTTTGAGTTTACCGGTAGCTTGCAGCCCAAAATAACTGAGACACTTGGCGCATGAAATGAGACCTCCCCTAGAATTTACCCACCCACCCCAATGTGTTGGTGTAGTCCATTCAGCCCCATGATGAGAAGAACAAAAAATATGGCACCTGGCAACCTTTCCATTGCATGAAACTGGAGCATTTTGTAAGAATGTGTTTGATTCTGGTACGGTCAAACGGATAGGAGTTAAATGAATCTAAGAGAGTTTATTGTAGATGGACTCCACGTGCACCTATAGGTCTAAATAGAATGTTCCTAGCTGCCACAAATTTTGAGAATTATCCTGTCAAAGTTTGGCAATTTTTTTGTCTTAGGGAGCTTAAGGGACTTTGTCGGTAGCCTGCTGCCTCGAATGACTGCAATGCTTGGCACACAAAATGAGACCTCCCATGGCATTTACCCACTAACCCTGATGCATTGGTGAAGTCCATTCAGCCCCACGAGCTATGGAATGCAAAATGCCACTCCTAGCACCTTTCCACTGCATGAAATTTAAGACTTTTGCAAGAATGTGTTTGATTCTAGCATGGTCAAATGGATAGGAGTTGAACAAAACTAAGAGAGATTATTATGGATGGACCCCACCTGCACCTGTAGGTCCAAATGAAACATTCCCAGCTACCACAAATTCTGAGAACTATCACGTCAAACTTTGACAGTTTTTTCGTCTTAGGGATCTTAAGGGACTTTGCCTGTAGCATGTTGCCCCGAATGACTGCGGCACTTCGCACACAAAAAGAGACCTCCCCTAGTATTTACCCACCCACCCTGATGCGTTGACGAAGTCCGTTCGGCCCCATGAACTATGGAATGCAAAATGTCACTCCTAGCACCTTTCCACTACATGAAATTGAAGCATTTTGCAAGAATGCATTTGATTATGGCACGGTCAAACAGATAGGAGTTGAACAAAACTGAGAGAGGTTATTGTAGATGAACTCCACATACACCTATAGGTCCAAACAAAATGTTTCCATCTGCCACGAATTCTGAGAACTGTCCCATCAAATTTTGGTAATCTTTTTGTCTTAGGGAGCTTCAGGGACTTTGCCAGTAGCCTGCTGCCCGGAATGACTGCGACTCTTGGCACATGAAACAAGACCTCCCTTGGTATTTACCCACCCAACCTGATGTGTTGGCAAAGTCTGTTTGGCCCCACGAACTATGGAATGCAAAATGTTGCTCCTAGCACCTTTCCACTGCATGAAACTGAAGCATTTTGCAAGAATGCGTTTGATTTCGGCACGGTCAAACAGACTAGAGTTGACCAAAATTGAGAGAGGTTATTGTGAACGGACCCTACATACACTTGTATGTCCAAACAAAACATTCCCAAATGCTATGAATTACAAGAACTACTCTGTCAAAGTTTGGCAATTTTTTCATCTTAGGGATCTTAAGGGACTTTGTTAGTAGCCTACTGCTCCGAATGACTATGGTGCTTGGTACATGAAACAAGACTTCCCTTGGCATTTCCCCACCCACCCCGATCTGTTGGTGAAGTTCATTCAGCCCCATGAGCTATGTAATGCAAAATGTCACTCGTAGCACCTTTCCACTGTATACATGTTGACAACTTTTGTGAAGAAACATACCTCTAAACATTCAACAACCCCCTAGACTTGATGGGGTAGCATCTCCCATGTGTCTAAACTCTCAAAACCATAATTAGTTTCAGGAGAAACCCTCACTAACATACCAAACTCCAAAAATCCTCAATCTAGGCTAATTTGAGGAGGGTTTATTAAAACTCTACCTTCCACACACTCTCAGAATTTGCCAATACTTGGAACACTTCAAAAATGGTCTACATATGCTTTAGGAACCATCTCCTAGTACTTTCCAACCTTCTTTTAACAAACCCTAGCCTAAAACCACCCTTTCTTGCTTGGAAACAAGGCAAAACTTGCCTAGGACAACACCATAGTTTGGTCAAACTCCATCTCTTGCTTCCTTGACTTCATGGGCATCTAAAACACATCTAAACCAAACCATTCCACTGAGTTATAGGGTCATACAAGAAGTGGAATGGTCTAAAACATCCCTTTACACACTCAAACCCTTGTTTTGAGGGTTAAACAGGCAATTTCAAAAAAACAAAGATATCTCACTCAAAACTCAATGGTTTCTCCTCAAACCAAGTCCATTTGAAAGTTAAGACATACAATTAGCACTTACAATAGATTTTAGTACATGACTAGGCTGTATAGGGTCGTGGTACAATCTTGAACAACATTTTTGTAGAAAAAATTAAAAGAAAACTAAATTTTTATTCAAATTTTGTAATACAAAACTCATCTCCCTTCTCTCCTTGAGGTATGTGAGGGATTTAATGCATGTTTTAAGTAGTTTCAAATGACCTGCAACTATCACAACCAACCACATGGTTGTTTTCCAACTCTCCAATACATGTATACATTGCATTTTCAAAACAACCCTTAGAAACCTTTAGATTGCATGACTTTTATTTGACTCAACATGACTCCAAAACATAGAAAATTGGTCATCTTGACCTTATTACATGTATCATGGTCTACAATGACCTTATTTGATGTAAAAAGACTCAAATTACTTCAAAACATCCTAGATACATAAAACATGACTCCAAACACAAATGACATTGGTCATTTGACCTTATTACATGCAAAATGATGACACACGACCATCAACTTGTCCTATGATGTCCTAGGACCTTGTTATGACATGATCCTAACCAAGTTTGGTTATGACTAAGGTGATCTTGCACCATGAAATATGTTTCCATGGTGTTGAGTCATCCTCCTCACCTACTGCATCACCCTTGTAGACATGTATGCAAAGTGTGGAAGCATAGACAAGGCATGTGAACTGTTTGACATGATGCCCCAAAGAAATGTCATCTAATTGAATTCAATGATTGCAAGATATGAGCAAAATGGATTTTTTGATAAGGCATTAGAAACTTTCAAGCAAATGCAATTGGCGGGTGTAAAGCAAAATTCCACAACATTAGCCATTATCCTCCTTGCCTATGCCAAAATGGACATCCATCAAAAGGATAAAACATATGGGAATTTTGTTAGATGTTGTAGTTGCAACTACCCTCAGATACATGTATGCAAAGTGTGGAAGCATAGACAAGGCACGTGAATTGTTTGGCATGATGCCTCAAAGAAATTTCACCTCATGGAATACAATGATTGCAAGATATGAACAAACTAGATTTACTGATAATCCTTTAGAAAGTTCCAAGAAAATGCAATTGGCAAGTGTAAAGCCAAATTCCAAAACCTTAGAAATGGTATGTTTGGAGCATGGTATATACATCCATCAAAGCATAAAGGATATAGAAATTTTATCAAATGTCGTAGTTGTAAGTACCCTACAAGACACGTATGCAACCTGTGTGGAAGCATATATAACGAACATGAATTATTTGACACGATGCCTCAAAGAAATGTTGTCTCATGGAATACGATGATTGCAAGATATGCACGCAATGGATTTTTCATAAGGCTTTAAAAACTCTCAAGCAAATGCACAAAAATAAATTTCAACCATTTACGCAAATTTTGGTACATCTAAAACTAAATTGCACAACCTTAACCAACTTCCTCCTTGCTTATGCTATAATGGGATCTAGAGAACATGGTGTGGACAACCATCAAAGCATAAATGATATAAGAATTTTGTCACATGTATTGTATTTGGAAAGTTGCCCTTGTAGACATGTATGGAAAGTATGGAAGCATAGACAAGGCACATGAACTATTTGAAATGATACCTCAAAGAAATGCATAGTCTCACAGAATTAAATGATTGCAAGATATGCACAAAATGGATTATTTAAAAATGATTTATAAACTTTCAAGAAAATGCAATTGGCACTTGTAAAACCAAATTCATCTAACAATAATTGATTATCATATTAAATATTTAATATAAATTGTCATATACATAATGTCATGAACATAACATCTAGTTTATATAAAAAGCCATATAGGCATGTCCAAACAAAGCCATACAGAAAAATATACAAAAATACACATCAGATTAATATACAAAAGTATGTATACAAAGCCATCTAGGCATACAAAAAAGTTCCCAAAAACTAGTTTCCTATGGACTTTTAGGAAATAATCGGCAGCCCTTCTTTGATTGTGAAGATGGAGAGCTAGTCAGTGACACATCCTCTCTCTGTCGTTGAGTAGACCTCTTCGAATAAAGTTCATCCAGCTGCAACTATTATTACAAATAAACAATATGTGCATTAGTATAGAAAATGTATGAAATATATATCATCACATATGTAGTTGATCACTTACCTCCAATCGATGATCACTCTCCATCATTTTGTCTCTCTCTTCGTCTATAGTTGGATGGACTGGAGTTGTGACCTCCTGTGAGAAGCATCAAGAAGCAAAATTGACTAAACATAAATATCATTTATGTACATCAAATGACATGAGATAAAAAAAAGAAATACAATTATGATATTTTCATGTTATTGGCTCATACCTTAGTCAAAGGATTTGCAAACATCATGGCTACATCAATGCCTATCTGTGCTAACTCACAACGATGAGGAGGAGTCTGCACTGTATTCAGCATCTGAAAATCAAGTTCAAGATTATTCAAACAAAATAAATACATAACATTATTTTAAAAATGCATAATGATTAGAAATGGTTAAATTTACCTCCATAAAAGTGGTGGTTTGGCGTCAAGGGGACCAAGGAAATCATGGAGGTGCTGGTGACTGTTGAAATCATCAAATTATCACAAAATAATATTACCATTGACATATCTACAATAATTATGAATATGTGATAAATTACATACCTGCTAACTTGACCTCCTCTCATAACCCGCCAATGGATGACTAACGGAGATAGGATGAAGACTCTGACCCTGGAATTTCATTGCGCAAATAATTACATACATTATTTTTGACTTATAATATAGATAATCATATAAAATTAATTACAAATTTCAAATAACAATATACTAAATCAAGATGAAACTTGTAACAAATTACCTGAGAGTAAATACCAAATGTATGCTATAAGAGATCATCACTGAGAACAAGATCATCCAATATGTCCTACCCCTATGTCGTATCATGTTGCCCCTGTGTTGCAGCATGCTACCCCTGTGTCGCAGCATGCTACCCCTGTGTCGCAGAGTCCTATCATGCCTCTTGCATCCTATAATCACATAGATTCCCACATGTATTGCACAAATGTGGGGACACATGATGCCTACTACTCTCACCCTCATCGCCCTGGGTAAAATCATTCGCATGCTGTGATAGAGTTTGGGTGAGAGTAGTCAGTGAATGTCAAGTCTCCAGCTCAACACTCTCCTTCAAAGCCAAATAGAGTGACCTAAATTCTGACCTCACTAGGGGTATAGGCACATGTTCATCTCACTGAGCCCCAAGTCTATCTTGGGTAGAGCCACCACCTCTACCCTAAAACTCACAAATGTCAAAATAATTCTGAATCTTATTGAGGACGAACTCACAATAGAGTTTCCTCAAAAAATATTGTGGTACCTCATCATTATTGCATGGCCGCTCATCGAAGACCACGTACCATCTATCCCAAAAGTTTAAGGATATGTCATCATTCCTACACCAATGTATACGAAAACATTTGCAACTTTCCTCTAATGTTTGGCCAGTTTTGGGATTAATAAATTGTGCACATAATTGAGATTTTGTAATTTTTTCCTTCTTGACTTGTTCATATGACAACTTGTCGACATAATATTGTCAAATCCTCTCCCTATAGTCTTGGAATTCGGTGATTTGTTTCGTCACCAAATCCTTGTGGGAAACAATCTCCTATAGTGATTTTGCAAGTGCCCTCCTTTGCTCAGTGGTTCCACTTAGATTGTTTAGGGTTTGCATAATAGTTTCAAGATGTTTCTTGTTTTCTTCTATTACCCTAAGTAATGTTCTTGATCATCCCTTACATGAAAAGGAGGTAAAGGTGGGTTTTGAGGGTTTGGAGGGTTTGGAGGGTTTTGGGGGTTGTTTTCAACTTCCTCAACTAGATTTAGGTTTTCTGCTTCTCCAATAACTATAAATGCAATATAAAAACAAATCAAACATTGCAAAACTAAAAAATTATTCTAAAACTAACAAAATCAGACAAACCCTACCTTCTTCATGTGCTGGAACCTCCAAATTTGCACAATGATGTCTTTGGCAGCGAGGTGGCATTGTGAATTTCTTATTTTCTCATGTACACTTGATTCAATGTCCTCTTTTCAATGCGATTGTGTTTTTGCTTGGTTTCTTTGCTGATGTGAGGAGAAAAGCCACGCAGTGAATGAGAAGAAAATGCTTTTTTTCGCTTTTATTAAAAGTAAAATGCGAGCGCGGTATAATGTGCTCACATTTTGTATTAATTTTGGAGATTGTGGCAACTTTTTGGTCCACCATCTCCTTGCATTTACCCTTATGCTTTGATGGATTTCTATACCCTATTGCAAAGCTCCCATTTTGTCACAGGTTGGGAGGATGCTAGCAAAGGTTTCAGGTATACTTGTCTAGGGTTTAAAGTAGTGTTAGGTAGTCATGAGCACTATCCAAGAATCTAAGGTTTGGTACGTGTTCTATAACTTTGTTAGGTGTTTAAAAGTATGTCTAAGAGTAGAAAATCAACTATCAAATAGTGAATGGCTACTACCAACTATTACATGCCTGTATAGTCTTAGAGACACTATGTTGATCATGGAAACCCAGAGAGTAAGGAGCTTTTCATAGGTTGGTATAAGTAGACATTTTTAGACACTAAAAGGGCTTTGATATGCTTGAATTTGTGCTTCTAATTTCGACTCACAGTTATCTTTCTCTTTTGAACAAATATCCTTGACACTGAGATTCACTTCATGACTTTATCTGATATCATCCTGAAGAAAAAAATGGCTTGAAAGCTTTTAAAGACTCAACACAACTGTCTATATCAATGTTCACCTTAAAAATCTTTTCTTCAACCTCAATTTCAGAGGCACAGATGAGCTCATTGTGATTGATGGTTTATTTTTCTTTTCCTTACTAACTTTTAATGTAAAATGTGTTTTTCATGCAATTCCATTAACCTAATTTGGTTACTAATAGACAAAAATATATAAATTTTTAAATTCCAAATTTGCACATTCAATACATGTCACATTGATACCACTGCAACATGGCCTTGAGTTAATCTTTACACATTTCTTTATAATTTTTTTTCCTTAAAGCAATCAAGGCTTTCATATACTTCAAAGGAAATTTTATTGAATGCGTATCTTTTTTAATGTTCTTGTTTATCAAGTCTAGCAATTATTAGTTTTTTATTGATAATGTTCTATAGATTTTTCATTATGGTCCAATTGGGAAAACTTAAAAAAAATCATTGATCGAGTATTGAAAAGTGCATTTTTGCTTTGCAGGTCCTCTCTTTGTTGTTTGCAATAATCCTTTGTATCATGGTTTCACCCACAAGGAATGATTATGATAGTGATATGACTATAAAAGAATAAAAGGACCTTCTCAAAAGGTAGTGATAGTCATTTGAGGCTGAGCAACACTTAAAAACCCATGGATGATAGGGTTACACTGAGAACCATAAGTAGAAGACACGAGGATGTTTGAAACAATATAGTGAGAAGAGTGTGAAGAGATTGGATAGTTTCAATCTAACCTGGAAACACAAATTGAAGGTCCTAATCAAATGGCATCATGGCAATGACAATGTTTCCAAAACAATTATGAGGTCATGGTAGAAGCACTCCTCAAACTTGAGTGAATATGTTTGCAAGTGAGGATGTATGACAGTGGGGATTGAAAGGATAGTCTGTGAAAGAGCTTCTAGCTATGCATAAAGAAAACCTACAAGTGACTATCAAGGGAAAGAGATTCATGCAAAAGATAGTGATCATGCAAACATTAAAAGTTAATCTTAGAGTCAATGAGAAGAACTATGCAAAGGTTACATTCTTTTCAATGTCTCAAGAGGCATTTAAAGGGGTAAGGAGACAAAATTCTAGTATGTATTTGACAGTGCCAAATCTCATGATAGTCAAGAGTCTTCATGTTAGATGCATGAACACCTAGGACAGTACCATAGAGTTGGTACAAGTGAGTAGCAATAAGGTTGAGGGTTATCATGAGCTATCTGCCAAGACACATATTTTTGCAACTACAGTATCATAATTGGATGTTGATTTCTATATTAGAGGTGATGATATGATATGACAATTGTTCATGATAGTGATGTGATAAGTGACAGGACCAATGATGGACTGTGTGAACTTGTAACAACCTGGCATATGATATAGAGTGCATACCTAGGTAATAGTAGTAGTGATGAACTATTTTCAAGGAATTTGGAAAAGATATAGTTATGTCAAAGGTAGTCAAGGCATTCAATAGAGGGACAGTGTTCTACATTGATGGGAGGCAGAGTACAAGTGAAAGCATGCCAGAATAATGAGCTAGGTAGTGGTAGTCATGAGGCATTGTTATTTTATAGAGGGAAAATGCATGACAGTAGGTTGAAAAGTGATTGGACAATGCATTTCAAGAAGCTACAAGTTTGATTAGGACAATGCATAGCATAGTCATGTAAGGCAATGTTGAATAACAGTACATGACAATTGAGGCGTCCTACCAAAGATGACAGTTGTTAGAGGCATAATCATTAGAGATAAGGATAGTTTATTGCTATAGGTAACAATTCATAGTGGCATCTTATGAACTAGAGCAAGTTGGGTGCATGAGATAGGATCTCTACAGAGATGATAGTGTGATCTTGAATTAGGACAATGAGCTTCATGGGACAGTCATGTATTTGTGAAGAAGATATCTATGAATGTCTCTATGCTTCTATGCTCAGTGATACTCACAAAATTAGTTTCTTGCTCATTCTTTGAGTTGTGTATTATAACCATGAATGTTTTTCTTAGCAAAGAGAAAACATTGTAACTTATTTTCAGATCTATATGTTGTTTGTAAGCATTTTTTATCAATAAAACAAGTTGTTTTTACCTTCTCAAAGTTGTTTCATTGTGCAAGCTTCAAAATGGTTGATGTGATTTTGTGGTGATGCTTTCTTCCCCTTGATTAAAATGACTAAATATACTACTAATTGACATCAATTAGTAATTAAATTGACTAAATATAATACCAATTGATAGAAATCAGTGAATAAATATGACTAAATATATGAGCAGTTGATGGAAAAATAATGATTAGAATGACTAAATATACTACCAATGGATGGAAATTAGTTAGTACAAATGACTAAATATGCTACCAATGGATGGAAATCAGTGAATAAAAATGACTAAATCAATGATTAAATTAACGACTAAATATACTACCAACGGATGGAAATCAATGAATAAAAATGACTAAATCAATGATTAAATTAATGACTAAATATACTACCAAATCGATCAATCAAAACAACCAATAAATGACTAAAAATGGTTTAGTCATCAATTCGGTCATGTTATAAATTATTGGCAATAAACTACTAAGGGTCACGTGACCATGTTTAGTCATTTATAAGTAGTTTTTTAATCATATGTTGTTTCTCTACTAGTGACCATTCTACTAGTTGCTTTGGTATCCTTTCTCTTGCCTGCATCTTCTCCTAAAAAGTTTAGAAGAAACCCTAGAGAGATTTCTTTTGTGCCTCTACATTGCCCAAACCAAACAAGTAGTCCCTGATCTAATGGGCTACATGTCTATCTGATAGACATGCTACATTTTTGGTTCTGAGAACTTCATTTAAAAAGTAAAACATCAAACAAATAATCAAAGCACTAAACTTGAAGGCATATTTAGATTCTTTTGTTTTCTATAGATTGTCCATCAACTACAGTCTCAACAATTCACATAAGTCAAAATTCTCTCCATACTCCACCATCTCATATGTTGTATTGATGGCAATTGCAGACACAAAATTTTCCCTATTTGAAAAGTATAGCTTGCAACCTATCATCATGGATGCGTACTTCACAATAGGTTTCTTTATATCTTTTATAGTCAAAGCTCTTTTGTCATACTTTGCTTTTGTTTTCTCCATTACAATCTCATTCTTGATGGATTTGAGCACTGGCATAGGTTCAGTTGAGCACAGCCCAATTATAACCCTAATTGCTTCTTTGTTAATGAAGTAAGAAATGTCCAACCAAAAGAACTTGTCATGCATTCTACTCAAGGTGTATCTCACCCACTCATCCACATAACATAGAATAGGAAATTTGTTCCACACATCAAGATTCTTCTCTATCAAATCCCTATTCTCTATTTTTAGCTCAAAATCATCACCAGTAAGTTCATTGAGCCATACCTCATTCAACTTTGTGTGGTTGTACTCTTCCATCTTGACATGGATGTATGCCCTAACATCCTTAGTGTGCACTACTCCATACAAGATGTGCAAAAATGCACCTTCCAGATCATCAATCAAATATTTGTCAGAATACCTTTTAAACTTAGGTCATGGGCACCTAGAGACCTCAACCACTTATGGTGTAGCCATTGCTAATGAATTTAAAAAGATTCAACATAACGCTTATAGTGAAATTAGGGTAAACCAAAGAATACCTTTGCTTCACTTGTTGCACTAGGGTTTGAAAGCACTGAATCTCAAAATGCTTTGATCTCTTCTTTGTTGCACTGCTCTGCTCTTTCTTGCTTGAAAACTTGATTGTAAAATGAATTTTGATCAAGTGTAATTGCTTATAAAACCTTTTTTTCATGACCTAATTTGTCATAAATGCCTTGTCTGATAAAGTTGCCAAACCTTTCTTTGTATACACAATCACCTTGAAATGCTCCGCAAACTTCCGCATTAATAGATTTTCTACCGCAGTCTTCACCAATGGATCAAGCATATCAATCTTCATCTTATATCTATGCTGGGGAATCAACACCATGTCTTTGGTAGGGGGAAAGATTTACATTAAAGCTCCCCCTGAGCCTAAGCTCTTATCTTAGTTTCTGGAGGAAACATCTACACTGAAAGATGCTACAGACTCGTCCTTGACCATTGTCTCATCCTTCTTTTTCTAGATTTTATTCATTTCCTTCTTTGTCTCTGCTAGATCAACCTTTTATTCTAGTTTGTTCTTCTCTACTAGATTGTCCTTCTTCATGTTTTTGCTTCTACAAAACTTAGAAATATGTCCAGGCCTAGTACAATTGTAACATACAACATTCTTTAGACCAATATTCCTTCCACTCATTCTAGATATGCATTGATTAGCTTTATGCCAAAATCTATTGCATGTATAACAATAACCATTGAAAGGTTGATCCATTCTACCATTGCCATAGCCATTAATCTTTTGACTTCTACATTCACTAGCTCTATGACCAATTTTCTTGCATGTAAAACACTGACCAGAGAAAGATGGAATATTCTGATTCATTCTTCTTCTACATTCTATTAACTTGTGTCCAAATTTATTGCAAGAATGACAAAAGCCATTGAAAGATGGGTACCTTTGTGCATTTGGTTGTCTGACTGGTGGTCTTCTAGCTTCATTCTTTTGATTCCAGAGCTACTTGCCATTGTTATTCTTATTTTCAGCTTTTCATGTCTGACTTGATTTAGAACTTTCACCCTTTTCAAATCCTAAACCCTCTTTATCATTCGGACCTTTCTAATTTTCAATCATTTCATCAAGTTTTGTAGTACTCATCTTAAATTTTGCTTCATGACCTCTTTCTTTTTCTAGATCTGATTTCCAATTCACAACTTCTTGCTCAAGCCTTGTACATTCTTTAGATTTGCTTTTCACCATTGCATTAAGACATTCCTCAATTATGTTCCTTTCTTCAACTTACATCTTTAGACCAGTGATGGTTTCATTTCATTTCTTCAATTGTTCATTGACTTCCTTATGCTTCTCTCTGAACTTCTTGACTTGCTCTTTCAATTCCCTAATGCATTCATTTGCTTCCTTGACAATTTCTTTCAAATCTCTATTTTCACCTTCAATTCTTTCAATATATTTAAGAGCAGCATTGAGTTCTCCTATTTTGTCAAGCATACAATCATCTTCAGTGAAATTAACAGCAGGAATATCTTCTGAAGGAATAGGTAATCTTCTAGTAGCCATGTGTTCAATCTCCAAGATCTTCCTTGAGTCGTTAAGCTCCTTCCAAAGGACTTGGCTCTGATACCAATTGTTGAACACCTGGAATACTGATAGGGGGGTGAATCAGTATTTTTTTAAACCATTCAAACATTGAACATCTAATTCATTTATCATAATTACTTGTAGTAAATGAAATGAAACATAAAACATGTAACAACCACACATAACACATGAACACCAGGATTTTTACATGGAAAACCCAAAATGGGAAAAACCACAGTTAGGATTAGCTCACAATATATTATAACAAGGAAACTGGTTAAGGTTTATACATTTGGTTGACTCACTATCCAAAAATGCTCACTACAAGTGGCTCACTACCAAAGGACTCACCACCTTGAAAGAGAGAGATAGAAGAAATAGTTGTGGCTCACTACTAGAATTGAACTATTACAATTGTATCTAACTTATGCATGAAATACAGTTCCAATGAAGCTTAAATTACATAATCAAAACTCTTCATGCTGATTTGAAATATCACACTGCTCTGCCCTACATTTGCTCAATTCGCATTCACAAGCACTTATCGCATCACTCATATCACACATATCTTATTATTCATCTTAAAACACTGAAAAAAATCTTCTTTAAATATCTGCTTCACCCACAACATCAATTAGGTCAGCCTAATTAGATGTAACATGCAAAATATGCAATATAGGACTTGTCAGCCCCAAACCTTCACACACAAGCTTCGCTCTAAGATTCAAACATTGAAACAAATTGAAATAGGTTGGCATGGACATAAAATAGTTCCCACATAATGGATCAAAACATATTCATCTTTTGTAAATCACTCAACTGATTGGGTCGGCATCGATGAAGACCTAATTAAAAAAATTCCAACTGTACATTCACATCCTGACATGTAGACCTCCACAAATCATGAAAACTGGAATGTGCCATCTATTGACACCTATGAACATCTCTTTTGAACCAAAAAGTAATAAAATTATCCGCAGAGGAATGCAGACTCATTTACTCACATGCTTTGTACCAGAAACAACTGTAAACTATCAGGCCAAACTTCTATCATTCACAACTTTCACACCAAAGATCACAAACAAATAAAATTCTAGAATTAGATACTCCTAACAACCAAAAAATACATATTAGAACCACAGAGCCAGATCTTCAATAGTGGATCAATACGAACCAAATTACCAGAGCTCTGTAACTCAGAAATACCAGAACTGACACTTAGCCAAATTTCATCATAGGGTTCTTTACCAGATCAAACCTTCTTGTAAATTAGTCTTCTATAGAGGATCAAACCCTCTTGTAAAATTATCAATTATCCAAAATAATCTGTACCTTACCAAAATGTAATGTTGAACAATGTTGACATCAATGACAACACTACAATGTATGACTGTATGCTAATGTTGCCAACAACAACATCAATGACATCTCCTCATTCTTCTAACAGGAAGAAGGTGATATAGATGGTTCTGCATATGTGGGAAACAAGATTGTTGACACTCCTCTTCCACCAATTAAGTGGTCACAAAAGGAGATGAATTCAATAAAAGAAAGGTTTCAACCTATTCTTGCAAACACCAATGTATGGTTGCAGAAGAAAGGAATAAAGATAAAGCCTTTGACAACAGGGTCAGAAGAACATACTAAAGGACCTTCTGGCAGAAGGGAAGAGTTGAGAATGAAGAACAAAGAAGACACTCCCAGTACTAGTAAGAAGCCAAAGTTTGTCTTTAAGAACAAAGGGGATAAAGGTAAAAAGAGGGAGAAAGAAGGAACATCTGCTCAAGAAGATGTTGAACAAGAAGAAATTGTTGCTGAGGAGTTACATGAACCTCTTGTTATAATCAACACATGTAGAACCTCCTTCCTCTCCTGTAATTTCTAAAGTACAAACTACTCCCTCTATTACTTCAAGTGCACAACCTTTGCCAATTGTTTCCACTATTTCTGCTACACCCACTATATCAATACATTATGTTCATTAATCCCCTTCCACACCTACCAATGAGCCATTGTTTGGAAGCCCTCAAGGAAATATTGAGAATGTGTTTGGTTCACTTTCATCTTTACCAAGTTTGTCAGATGTGTCCTCACCCATGCTTGACACATTCACATAGCCTAATTTTGATAAGTTCATATCTGCTACCACATCCAAAGTGTCATGTGTGGAGATTCCTGTTGCAGTGTTAACTCAAACCCTGCCCATTGTGACCACTACTATTATTTCATCTAATATTCCATCTGTCTCACAAGCCATAGGTCCTACCCAATCATCTCAAACTCTGGTGATAGAAACAGGATACAATTCCTTCATTCTCCCCCCTTAGCTAATGACACAAAAGCCAAAGAGAAAAAAATAGGTTGTATCCCCAGATGATTTTGATTTTGGCCAATTGGTCCTAGAAAAGTCCAAAACAACTAAGAAGGCCAAAACCTTGTCCAGGGTGCTTGTTGACTCATCAGGGAACAAGTATGTTGAAATAGCAATCCCTCCACCAAATAAAGTTGTTGAAGAAATCCAAGGCACAGATTATGTTGTTTCAAGGATTGAGCTTGGAAAGCAAACTCATGAAAGTGCTAAGGAAGACCTACAAGCAACTTTGTCTGATTTGATCGAGAGATATGATAGAGACAAAGTTATCAAAGATCAACTTAAGGTCAAAGTGGAACAACTTACTTCAGTGCTATTGAGAATAGCCCAATCCTCAGAGAAGGCACAATCTATTGCAACATGTTTTGATAATGATGCAATTCATAAAGATGAAAGGATTGGAGTACAAGATTGATCTATGAGTGGCTAGATAGAAAGACTCATTGCATAAGGATCTCAGCTCATAAAGCCTTCTATTGAATTATTTAATAGCATGAATGATGTCAAGTTAGAGCTTGATCAAATACTTGATGTGCTAACACAAAACCTATAACTGGTAGAAAAGGACCTTGAGACTTGGACAAGGTTGAAAGAGTTCAAGTTAGAAGTGTTGGTTGAGAATGGGGTAATACCCACAAGAAAGATGTACATTGAATATCGAGAAGCAATGAAGCACAAAAGGGATGTTCTCAAGGAATTGATAAAAGATCTACAAGAGACCCAGGATACAAGCATCAACAAGGAGTTAGATATCACTGATAAGATAGGGGAACTTTTGTGCCATATACTTGATGACAGCCAGAAAACTCTTCCCATGGATAGAGTTGTTCAGGAGTTCACTACACTAATTCATACTAAGATAGAATCAAAATCTTTCTCATTGGCTTCTTTTGATAAATTAGTAGACTTTCAAGTGATCCTAGACAAGTTGTAGATAATTATGGATAAACACAAAAAAGTGCATGTGAACATAGGGGACTCTATCACGAGTCCTAGCCATCTCCAGTTATACACCATGGCCAAATGACACTGAAGTTCAGGTGGTTGTGAAAAGACATGAAGACTTCCTGGAGAAAGAGAAAGAGGAAGAAGAAGAAGAGAAAGTGTCTTCGTACACTTAGTTTATTTTCCAAGTTTTTCATTATGTAGTTTGTAATTTGTAAATGACATTCTACATGTATTTTTGTAATAAGCAATTACATGTAGGTGAAGTACAGAGTCCCAAATAAAATTGAACATTGTCTTTGAATAAGTCAAGGTAGTTGTAGATTTCCTATTTTTGCCCATAGCCTCTCTCTATAAATAAGAGGGGTCTCTTTTGTAAATATTATCTTTTAGCTATTGAAGTAAAACGTTGTCGAATTGAGAAGCTTATTGAAACTTTATGTTCAAAAGTTCAATCAATATAAGTGAATCAGGTTGGCATTCAATCTTTGTCTTGAATCAATCTTGTGGTACATTGGAATTACTCTTAAGTCTTTTCTATTACATTCTCTTGTGTATGTGATTGGGTTATGGCATGGAATTAAATATTTTAGAAGGTGCTCTAAATCTGATTTTGTAGTCTTTGAGCTGCAATATCATCTTTAGAATTATGATTTATGTTCGTGATCAAAGGTGTCTTGAATACTTTAGGCTACAAGTATCTTTTGTGATTATTTGATCTATTTGTGGCATATGGTGAAGACTTTGGGCTGCATCATATTCCATACGCTTTCATTTCCAATTGGTGTAAGAAGCAACAAAAGACTTTGTGCTTTTGTGGGTTTCTTGGTGTTAACACTTGCTGATATCATTTTAGTTATTCTTTTGTTTAACTTAATTGGATATTGGTTATTATTGCCCCAATTAGTAGTTTGTAGTTCATTACATATTGTAAGCATCATGGGATTGTTATTGTAAGTTTGTAAGAGAACATCTATTCTAAAATAAGAGAATTAGATGATATGGAAACACCCCATAGATAGTTTTAGTGTAAATAAGCTTAGTTAATTACTGGTTTATTATAGTTAGCAATAAGAAGGGAGCATCCCCTTTCTAAGAGGAGAGATTTATCTCATCATACTGTGGTTGATATAACCATTTTGTCATCAGTTAGTTGATAACAAAATATTCACCCAACACACCTTGACTCCCTGGGGTATTAGGTCTTCTTGGTATTTCTTCCCCCCTCCTCCCTTCATTTCTATTTTCAACAGTTATCCTAGGGTCTTCACTATATTGACCCTAATAACAGCCATCAAACCAATCCTCAGGACTAGTTACAAGTGAGGTTGCACTACTAGTTTTTTAGATGACCCTAAATTAACTATTGTATTTGTGACAGAGGGGTAACTTCTAGGTCTTAAAGAATCATAATATCTTTGCAGGGAAGCCTCTCTTTTTACTTCTCTTTCTAACCTTTCCTATTTTAAGAGAAGCCATCTTTCTTTTTCTTTTGACATGTTAAGTTTTTTTGTTGAGGCATCACTTTCATACCCTACTAATCTTTCTTTAACTATAGGATGTTCAACTTCAACATGAGGATTAGATGACTCACCTTTATCCTTGACTTCCCAAGTAGTTTTTTCTTTGTCCTTAACTTCTATCATTAGCTTATTGTTCAGGTTGTTGTGTAATGATCTTCTCCCATCCATTGTTGAGTAGTAAAAATGTAATCAAGTTCTTTCAAAAATGTAGTGTCACCACCCACCTCAGGGATTGGACAAGTGATCAAACTTACTATTACACATATGGTTTCTAAGGTTGTCATTGATGTCATCACTATCACAAGGTTGTCATTAATGTTCATGGTTGGATGTCATGTTATTCGTGGTTGGTGTCATGTTGAATGTGGTTACTAAAGTTTATGGTTGGATGTCATGTCCTTTCCAATTGAGAAGATATAGTTCATGATTGGATGTCATGTGGTTATTGAAGTTCATGGTTGGCTATCATGCTAAATACAATGTGGCAATTTGTAATGAAACAACTTGCACAATATCTGAATATAATAGTAAATATGCTGCAAATACTTGATAATAATATGCCACTTCGAGGGGGCAACCTCCAAAACCACTTCGAGGGGGATACCTCCAATAGTTTTCAATGAGAACACAATACTCAATATATGATGAAATAAGACTCACTACCTCCTATATATACCTATTTATGCCTAGGATATCACCTAGGCCGACTTAGATGGGCCTATATAAGCCTTAGGCCGACCTAAACAACTAAATAACAATAAACTAATGATAATATGACTTAATTAAGAGTTAAGATAGCCACAAGCCAACTATTCATAACCCTATACACACTATAGGATTAAGGGCGTAGCATGCCCCCCCTCTTCAAAGAAGCATTGTCCTCAATGCTAACCAAATGTGGATGCTTTTGAATGAATTCCTCATTCTCCCATGTAGCTTCCTCCACTAGAGAGTTTTTCCATTTAATTAGATATTCTATGATTTCCCTTGTCCTCAGCTTCTTGGTGCGTGTTTGAATAATTCTCTCAGGATCCACAACTATTCTTCCCTCTTCATCAAGCTCAGGTAACTTAGTCTGTGCTACCACTTTATTCCCAATAACCTTCTTCAAGTAGGAAACATGAAAAACTGGATGAATTTTTGTTGATATGGGCAGCGCCAATTTATATGCTACTTTGCCAATCTTCTGCAACACCTTATAAGGACCATAGTACTTGGGTGCCAGCTTGTTAGCTTTATGTTGTTGTTTTAGAGACATTTGCTTGTATGGTTGTAGTCGCACAAAGACCCAATCTCCCACTTCAAAAGTTCTTTCACTACGGTGTTGATCAGCTTGTTGCTTCATTCTGTTTTGTGCCATTGCCAAGTCTCTCGAAGACTAGCCAATACCTCTTGCTGATGATGGATGTGTTCTTCGACTGTGTGAACCTTTGGTTGTACCGGCAATGAAGAGATGATTGATGGTGGGTGGTAACCATATAGTGCTAAAAATGGAGACATCTTGGAAGAAGTATGGAAAGAAGTGTTGTACCACCATTCTGCTAGTGGTAGCCATTGCACCCATCTCTCTTGTTTATCTGAAGCAAAACAACGGAGATAGCCTTCCAAGCATTTGTTGACCACTTCTGTCTGTCCATCTGACTGGGCGTGATATGATGAACTACGAGCAAGTTGAGTGCCCAAGCATGAAAACAAGTCAGTCCAAAAATTACTTGTAAATATAGGGTCACGATCACTGACTATAACTTTCGGAGTCCCATGCAGTTTCTGAATAGTATTCATAAAAGCTATTGCTACAGTGCTTGCTGCCAATGGTTGTGCCAAAGCACAAAAGTGACCATATTTGGTGAGACGATCCACAACAACCATGATGACATTTTTTCCTTCAGATCTAGGCAAACCTGTGATGAAATCCATAGATACCTCCTCCCACCTTTGACTTGGGATACATAAGGGTTGTAGAAGACCTGGAGTCTTAACTGTCTCCCCTTTATGTTGTTGACATACCATGCATTCAGCTACAAATTTTTGAACATCCCCTTTCAGCCCTTCCCAAAAGAAATCTTGCTTGATTCTATGATAAGTTTTGAGGAATCCGGAGTGCCCACCTATTGGAGAAGCATGTAGTTCTTCAAACACCTTAAGCTTAAGAGTTGAATTCTTGCAAAGGTATAACCTCTCCTTGTACCATAAAATATTTCGTTTCCATGAAAATTTGTCAGACACACTTGATTCCTGTTGGAGTTTCTCAATGAGCCTTAGAGTATCTATGTCCTTCTCCCACTCTTCTCTTGCCTCATTTACCCAGTCTGCTTGTAACATGGAAATGGCAAATAAAAATGACTCTGTGGGTTCATCACACCTTGATAGAGCATCAGCCACAACATTCTCCTTGCCTTTCTTATATATGATCTCAAAGTCATATCCCAACATCTTTGTGACCCATTTTTGTTGTTCTTCAGATGATAACCTCTGTTGCAAGAAATATTTGAGACTATCATGATCTGTCTTGACCTTAAAGTGTCGTCCCATTAGATAAGGTCTCCATTGTTTGACTGCATGCAAGATAGCCAACATTTCTTTCTCATAAACTGGCTTCAACAAATTCTTACCTTTGAGTTGGCAACTTTCAAATGCTATGGGTTTTCCTTCTTGCATAAGTACTGCTCCTATTCCATGTCCTGAAGCATCACATTCAACAACAAATGTTTTAGAAAAATCTGGGGTAGCTAGGACTGGAGTTGTACACATGGCTTCCTTTAGTTTCTCAAATGCCCTTGTCGCCACTTCATTCCATTGGAAAGCATCCTTCTTTAACAAGGATGTGAGAGGAGATGCTATGCTACCATAATTCTTTACAAATCGGCGATAATACCCTGTAAGCCCTAAAAAACCTCGTAAGTTCTTAAGGGTCTTAGGAATTTTCCACTCTACAATTGCTTGGATCTTATGAGGGTCCACCTTGACTCCCTCATGTGACACAATGTGACCAAGGTACTCCACTTCTTTGACAGCAAAGATACACTTGGATGGTTTAGCATACAACTGATTCTACTTCAAAATGTCCAACACTTGATTTACATGTTGCAAGTGTTCCTCCCATGTTTTACTATATATTAAGTGTCATCAAAAAATACCAAAACAAATTTCCTCAAAAATGGCCTGAAGATAGAGTTCATTAAACTTTGAAATGTCGACGGTGCATTAGTGAGACCAAAAGGCATTACCAAAAATTCATAGTGGCCCTCATGGGTTCTAAAAGCTGTCTTATGTACATCCTCATCTCTAATTCTAATTTGATGATAACCAGAACGGAGATCAAGTTTTGTAAAATAAATAGCACCATTAAGCTCATCTAACAAATCATCAATTACTGGAATAGGAAACTTATCTTTTATGGTGAACTTGTTAAGCTCTCTGTAATCTGGACACATCCTCCACGTTTCATCCTTCTTACGCACCATTACCACAGGAGATGAGTAAGCACTTTGACTATGCCTGATAATGCCTGCTTCTAGCATCTCTTGAACTATCTTCTCAATCTCACTTTTTTGAGCATATGGATATCTGTAAGGCCTGATGTTGGGTGGTTGGCTCCCTGGTACTAGTTGAATGGCATGATCATGATCTCTCCTAGGAGGCAATCCTTTTGGCATCTCCCCAAAAACTATAGAATGCTTATCTATAATTGCTTGTAGATCCAATGGTGTAGAAGCCTTTGAGTGATATGCTTCTAATGAAAATAATTGGGCTACCATCCCATCTACCCCCTTCTTCAACATCTTTTGCATTTGGTAAGAACTTACTATCTGTGGTGACTTTGCACGCATCCCTCGTAATTCTATTGTTCTTCCCTCTGATTGAAAGCGCATGAATAGTTCTTGGAAGTTCAATTCAATTGTTCCCAAAGTGGTAAGCCACTGTACTCCCAAAACAATACCTGCCGCACCCATTGAGATAGCATACATTGGACAATTAAGATGATAATCTCCCATGGATAATTTAATGCTATGGCATTTTCCTGAACAACTAACAGTACCACCATCTGCAATCAAGACCTGAAATTCTGGAGCTGGATATATAAAACAATTTAAACGAGTGGCCAACTTTTTGTTGATGAAGTTATGAGTGCTACCTGAGTCTATCAACACTGTTACTTTTTCTTTCTTTAAGAAACCCACTACCTTGAGAGTTTGTGGGGTACTAAAACCTGAAAGTGCATGGAAAGAAATGATTGGTTGAGTATCTCTTGACTCCTCCTCAATCTCATTGTCACTCTCTACTATTGGTACCTCTTCTTCTTCCTCACTTGGCCCTTCAATATAGAACAATTTCTTTTCAGTGCATTTGTGTCCTCTACTATATTTGCTATTACAATTAAAACATAATCCTTTTGCTCTCTTCTCTTCGATTTGTTGTGGTGTTAGCCTAGTAGGTTGTGGAAGTGACTGTGTAGGAGTGCTTTTATCTCTTATGTTTATAAAACCTTGCCTTTTATTAACCATAAATTTTTCCTCTACTTGCCTTGCCATAATCATTGCCTCTGAGATGGAATTTGGACGGAACATGCGTACCTCATATTTAATGTGATCCTTTAAGCCACCAATGAATAGCTCCAACAAATTTTCTGTAGACACATTTTCCACTCTTAAAGATAAAGTACGAAATTGATGAATGTAATCCTTGACCATACCTGTTTGCCTTAATTTGGTAATTTGGCTGAAGTAGCTATCCATAAGATTTTCACCATAATGAGTAATGAGTTCTTCTTGGAAAACCGACCAAGTGACAATGCATCCTTTTGCTTTCTTTTCTTCACATAGCCAACGGTACCAAATGAATTGATCAGGTTCCAAGTATAAGGAAGCCATGGCCACCTTTTGTTGACATGGAACATGGTGGATATCAAAGAATTGCTCCATTTGACAAAGCCAATTGGTAGGATCTTGACCATCAAACTTTCGCATATCCAACTTTGGTGTGAAATTCCTTGCCATAAAATGAGTGGTGTGATGATCCATCTTGAGATTTGATTCAAACCCAAAAACACTCTTCCCTTTTGTAGAATCCTCTTCCTCCACATCGTGGTGTTGTGACTGCTTATGTTTGGAAAGTATCTCCAGAATTTTCTCAATATCACATGACTTTGCCAACCCTTTCATTTGTTCATCCATAATGGACAAGATTTCACCTTTCATCTTGCTATTTTCTTTATGAATAAGTTCAAGTATATTTTCATATTCTTTTTGATCAACATCCTCATTTTCCACCTCCTCCTTGCCTGGAGTTTTTCCCGGTGTGGTAACATTCTTTTTGCCCCTTGTTGAAGGACCCGTCATGATTGGAAAAAATAATTTTGAAATAAATCACACAAATGAAATGAAAATTCTCTAAAATTTTTATTGTAACTTACTAAGGCCAAGATACCACTTACCCAGAAAAAATTCCAAGAAATTAGCAAATTTACTGCCTTGAGAGCAAATTTGTTGCAAACCCTAATTTTGCAATAACTCGCTTATTTATGCTCCAATTCCTCTGAAATCTGGACTGTATCTTCTTTAATATTGTCTTCAAAAACCCTTTAAAAATCTTTAAAAAATTCACTAAAATCTGAAAGTTATGCTCTTCCCAAAATCGCCTCCAATGATGAGAAAAAATTTTGCCTCTAGAGTGCCAAGATCATGCTCTGATACCACTTGTAATGAAACAACTTGCACAATATCTGAATATAATAGTAAATATGCTGCAAATACTTGATAATAATATGCCACTTCGAGGGGGCAACCTCCAAAACCACTTCGAGGGGGATACCTCCAATAGTTTTCAATGAGAACACAATACTCAATATATGATGAAATAAGACTCACTACCTCCTATATATACCTATTTATGCCTAGGATATCACCTAGGCCGACTTAGATGGGCCTATATAAGCCTTAGGCCGACCTAAACAACTAAATAACAATAAACTAATGATAATATGACTTAATTAAGAGTTAAGATAGCCACAAGCCGACTATTCATAACCCTATACACACTATAGGATTAAGGGCGTAGCACTATTGAAGTTCATGGTTCGATGTCATGTCTTGATTAGTGCAGAGTTGAGTATGAAGCTACATTAATATGGGAATTAGAAGCACTAAGATGATCAAATATGTTGTTGATGTTGAGGAAGTGTTACTGGAGGCCTGAAGCATATTGCATAATCTCTCCCACTATTCCTAAGATGTATGTGATGATACAAAGATGATTTGGCCTTTGGAAGTTGGTGACAGTCTCTGCTTTAGGATGACTACCTTTGAATACTGTCTGGGAGATTGCTCCACATTTTCATTCAATTGATTTTTTGCCTCTACAGATTGGAAGATAGCGTCATATACTGTCAGGTCATGTATGTTACAATTTTCATGATGGTTCGATCACCGGAAGTATCTTTTGCAAAAGATAGTGTTGTTTCTATGAAGGTGTTCTTAATAGGTTAATGGAATGCTCCGCATTGCTCTGCATTTGCAGTTATGGCTATGTAATTCTGGAACTATGTTTTGAGTACAATGAAGGTGATAATTCCAAAGTTTTAGATCATTTTCCCTTCCACTATGAAAGTTATGCATGATAGAGTACCAACATGTGTTCTAGTAGAGTAAAGTAGTATTGAAGGCCTTTTGGAATTCTCTACATTTACATTTATGGCTATGTGGTTCTGGAAGTATGTTTAGAGTTGAGTGAAGGAGATAATTCCAAAGTTTTAGATCATTCTTCCTTCTATTGTGAAAGTTATGTGTTAGGACTGGAAAGAAACTCACATTTTTCACTAGCCACCATCCTCCACATACCATAGAAATTTGCCACACTTTGATTTTATGATCAATAAAAATTGTCAAAATTTGTGACAAGATCCATTTTATAACCCATGATAACTGATGATCCCATGAATATGGCCTTTGACATCTAAGCATCTCCCTGATCATAGTTGAGAAAGAAATTTAAGAGAAATTGATCTTTATTGAGAAGATCATGTGCATGTCTTGCTGATCAAACAAGCTATAGCTCTTTATTAAACATTTTATGCATGTCAGGAAAACATAAATGAAGTCTCAGTGATCAAAAGTTTCAAAAAGATAACAAGTACGCATAATCGGGAAGACATTACATAATGTTTCGCCGATAAAAAACTCATCGGCAAAAGAAAGAAATTCGGAATGAAATTTTTAAATCATGCCAATCTCAGGAGTCATACCGATGGATACAGTTTCGGAAAGAGATATGTATACTCCCACCGATAAGTCAAGACCATAGTTTTGTCGGAATGACATATGTGATCGGAGTGGGTTTTCCATATCTTACCGACTATACATGTCACTCTAATGAGAAAGATTTGAAAGGCTTCGGTAAGAGTCCCACAGATGCATCCCAATGAACAAAAGATATAGAAAAAAACATATTGGGGAGACTAGGAACATTGGGATGGCATTCTATTTTCTTAGCGATCATACATGTCAACCCAATGAAGATATAATGAGGTTTATTTATCGATAAGACACCGGGCAATGCCTACAAGGGTTCCTAACAGTCCAGATCACCCTGATATTAGGCAGAATTGATGATGCTCTCCCCGAAACACTGAATTGAAAAGTACGATAAAAGGTAGTCATATCAATGAGAAAATTGAGACATCCTCCTGACTGAATAAAAGATCTAAAGTGACACTTCTATATCAAAAAGACATTCACATAGTCTTGGTGATTAGTTATGAAAGTATAAACAAAATATGGCGCCAAATGAAACACATAGATCAGCTTGAGACTAGAAGAGTTTCACTGATACAATGACAATTGTATCACTCTGACATTTTGAAATCTGAGAAATCCGCTACATTCATTTCCAGTGACTAGCATTAATGGCCGCATGAACAAAACCTTATATGAAACCTTCTAAATCAAAAGTGATTAAACCAAAAAGGAATTTTCAAGGGTTGCAGTAGAGAAAATGGGGAATTGAGCAAAGGTCGAGAAATTTAGAATGTCAAGAACATACAAGTAAGCATACAAGTCCTCCCTACTACTGATATGTTAAAATTTCATTCTATTATCTGGTGTAGAGATAGAATGGAAGCTCCCATGAAAACAAAAAATAAGAAATAATTAGGTGAAACTACTCAGCCCAAAAGCAAGAAGCAAAAAACTAAAATAGGGAGGGAAGTCAAAGCACAAGAACAAAAACTGAATCAGGACCTCATCAATCAATTCCCTAGTTTAGGACCAAAAGCTAGGAGGTCTGCATAGTTGAGGATAGATGTAGACATATTAGAAGACAAATACAAACATATAGGAAATGTTTGGACCCCCATTAGGAGCTATGAACTGTTTATATTTCATTACTATCAGAGAAATAGATTTGAACTAGTATGTAACCCTTGGAATTTTAATTTGGGGAAACTGGTTGTTTCTGATATTTTTGTGAATATGGATCTCATAAAACTTTTGGCCAACCACTATAACCCGGATCTTAAAGCTATTTGCAACCTGCAAGGAGAACCTTTTATACATGTGTCTAAAAATGGACTGCGCGAAGTTTTCAGCATGGATGACACATGTGATGAACCTATTGTCCATGAGGATTTAGAAAAGGAGTGTTGGAGAATGAACACCACCTACAAAGGTTGGATATTACCATTACATAGGCCTAGAGAAAAAAGAAACCTAGTACCACTTGAGGATGATAACGGACCTCCCTTTCATGTTGATTTGTTTGAGCCCTATTTGAAATATACCTACTACTCAGTACGTCAAGTGTTGGGAATAGAGGTCCCCAAATTCATGTGTATAGGGCCAATGGTGATTGCTACAGACATCCAATGTCATAATGCAAGAGCTTTTGATTATGCTTCACACATTTCTAGAGGAATTGATTCAGGATTAATGGCCATAAAAAATGGTTATCCCACAATGTGCTTCAAACATTATTCTTCTCTTATGCATATGATATTGTACTATGGATAGGAGTTATGGATGTGGCCAAAGGAATTCAGAATTACACAATTGGATAAAGAGGGTTAGCCACTACCAATACAATTGTGGACTTCCATTTGTGACAGTAGGTTTGTAAATTCTAATTATGTGCATTTTGAAGAGTTCTTTGTCAAGACATTGTACAGATTTTATGGTTATCCTTGTGATTAATCGTTATCTAATGAGATCAAAAGATTTTCAAGGCCCAAAGATTTTGGTGGACCACCAACTATAAATCATAATTGGGGTGATTGGTACTGCTTCCTTGATTCTACCTTGATTAGAGTTTATGGTTTTGAAGATACACCTTTTCTATTGCCCAAAACTGTGCTAGATAGAGTTGCATATCTGGAGATTGTCAGGAAGCTAGATTATTCTAATGTTATGAACCTAAGTGCTTATGACAAATAATCATTCATGCCCAGGATATTGTGTTTTGGAGATTTTATTGTGGTTTCAAAACAATGATATTATCTTATTTTGGATAAATTGTCACACTTCAATATGAAGAGAGCAACACCAAAAAAGGGATTTAATCCTGAAGGTTTTATTGACTTTGCAAGAAAGAACAAAATCTGAGTGGATATGTTCATATACCATATCCTCATGATGATAACATTAGGAACCTATAGGAAACAGAGGCTGATTTAACCATTGATGAATATAATCAAGAAGTTGAACAAAAAATGAGGGACACACAAGACATATAGGTGTTATCTTCTGACGGTGAAGAATCTTTTGATGAAAACAAACCCCAAAACCAACCTAATAAAATCCCCAAGCTAAGGATTGAGGAATATAGGCCTCCAAACAGAGAAAAAGAAGTTGAGGAAACATCTAATACAGATGCTGGGCAATTGGCTTATAAATATTTTGTTTCAGATGATCATTTCATTCAATCTCCCGAATTTAAATCTTTCTTATACAAACACAAAGGCAAAGAAATAAGGGAATCAGTTGCAGATATTACACTCAAACAATGAAAGACAATTGTTGAATACATTGAAAATGGATATAGAAAATCAAATGAAGAAAATGACTCCAGAGAGGGGCAGCAAATTATTAGAGGAGTCTGGTGTAATGATCTTCCCTGGTTTGGATTTAAATTATGCTTTAGTTTTTGATAGTTTTTTACATAATGGTGATGCAAAACACAAGCTCGATCCAGAAAGGGTAATAGAAGTATATACTAGATCAAGGTATAATCCTAATGAGAATTCTCTCATGGTCTGGGCCTAATACCCCCCACACAAGAAGCTTGTTGTTATTGATATAGAGAAAGCATTTGGTCATGTACTGACATTAAAAGTGGGTGAGATTGATCTTGTGGTCACAACAGATATTGGCATTAATGTAGCCAAACTAAACAAGGCACATATTCAGATGTTGATTAAAGAACAAGATAGGTATAAATTGAATAGTGAAAGGATGTGTAAGGAAAATGATTTTCTAAGAGATACTGTTAAGGATGCCTTCAAAGAACCCACCAAAATGTTGACTCAGGGAGAAAGCTCCCAAATAAAGGACAAGAGTGAGATATCATAGATGAACTCTCAAATAATCCAAGTCAGATTTGATGCACTGTCTATAGTATTCATACAGAGATACACTAATATGATGGTCTGGATGGACATGTTTTGGGTGACTCATTCTAAGAATCACATTGCTATCCAAGAGCATAAAAGGATAAATGATAGGCTCCATGAAAAGCTTTAAGAAATACAAAATAGGAACACTTCTAATACTGAGGTCATTACCACTGCTAAAGACGTGATCAAGAAACATAAAGATTACAATGAGGAAATTCAAACAGATGCTAAGGTGTTTATTGATGCTTCAAAGGAGGGTGTGCTCGCACTGTTCTGCGATAATGAAGATCTGAAAAGACAAAATGAATGGACAAAAGAATGTGAATTGATATTGCAGGGAGCCTTGAAAGCAACCAAAGTTGAAGATCCAGCAGTGGGAGAGGCCTGTGAATGCTTGGAAAATATGATCACTATAGAATTCATGGCAAGGAATGCAATGGAGTATGCAGATACATACCTAAGTCAAGGGTACTTAGATCATATCACCCAAGTTCATTTGTGGCTCATTAGAGCTTAATTTTGTTATTTGTTTATTGTTGTTAAAATTCCAAAAGACACTTACGAAGAGGTGCATCCTCTTCAAGATATAGCTATGTAAGTGAGAAGAGTAGGAATGAGAAAATCAGGTTGATCATTATCATTTCTCCATTTTAGTGAGGCATTAGTAAGAAGATAGATTGCACCCATTTCACCCATCCATTCCCATATTTCAGAAACTTTTGCAATTATTATAAATATTTTGAAGCAATATAATGTAGCAGAATGTTCTTGAATGGTGATTTATTTTCAGTGTTCAATTGTTGTGATTGAGTCTCTTGATTATATGTTGTTGTACTGTCTCCAAAGTGGTTCTTTTAAATTATTCAAATTCATATAATTTTTCATAACACATTTGTTGTTGATGTGTGGTTATCTTGATTGGTTTCTGGTTGGAGTGAATTAAATATCCTTTCAAATAATCTATTTTGATCAGTTCCTGCCAAGGATTAAAATCTTTTTGAAATAGTTGTTGTGATTGGTTTCCCTTAGTCTAAGAATTAAAATTCCTTTCATAAGATCACAGTAATTTAAGGGGATATCATTGGGATTATTAAAGAAGAGTATAGTAACTGACAAACTTGCACGTTTGTACAAGCTACAAACATTCCAAGTGCCAAACAAGTTAGAGTTAAGCTACAAAATAGATCCACCTATCCTAAACATCTGCCTCCATAATCATCATCCATCCATTGAATCCATCCACCCAATAGATTAGGCACTAATCAACTTTAGAACATTTTATCCAAATCCAATTTACACTCTTGATACTTCAAGCATTTTTTAGGAATTAGTTAACAAATTCTGCATCTACCTCACATATGTGTGCCATAGTGAGTAGATTGCCCAAGTAGGATCCATTAGTCTTTCAAATCTACTTTACCACTTAGGTACACCCGACTAGGCCTAGCAGATCCTAAAGAGTAGGGGGTTTTCAATTACATAAACCCTGTTTAATTGTCTAAAATGTATCAAGGGACTGGCACCCCTCTTGTGGTCTAAAAACCTACATTTTTGAGACCCAACATATTGGTGACTCTACTGGGGACAAACACACAAGGAAGACTGGTAAGAGGCCATATCATTAGAGTCAGAAAATTAAAGGGCATAACACTGTTGGTCAAGAAGATCCCAGAAACTAATCAATCCTCTTAAGTGAGGTGGTGACTCTATTTAGAATACAAATCATTTTATGTCTTGAAATATAATAATCTCTTAATATGGATGGTAGGAGATCTAAAGATGATGGTAGAAAATTGCAATCATCCCCACCCCTAAGAGTTCCTTCAAAGAAAACTAGGTTATCAAACCAATCTCAACAGAACAATAATCAAAGTGCCTAGGATAATACTTTAGAACAATCTGTTATAACCCATAATAGTTTTACCCCTCTACATAAATCAAATGAGTTCTTATCCCACAACCATGAATTATTTGATGATATTTTAGACCAATATAGGCCTGATCCCCAGTAACAACTTGAATATGATGAATAGATCATGAGAGAAATAGATCAAAAGCAGGTAGAATATGACTACAAGATGTCATTACAACAAGGTGAAGGAGGTCAACAAGAATTCATAAATCAAGAAACTTTTATACAAATTAATAACAGTCCCTAAAAGATATGAGCAATAAGGATGAGATGCAACAGAATCTGCTCAAATTGCAGGAGGAACTTGAACTTGTTAAGTTAAGGGAAGCTGAGAGTCAGTTGAAACAAGAGATACAATAGATAAAAGACAGAACTAAAGGAGCTAACCAAAAATATGTGCCTCCACACAAACAAGGAGGGTATGTTCCAAGGAATGTACAACAAAATATGCACCAAAATGCCGGTAGCTCATCCAATCCACCACCACCGCCTGAAAGCCATGTCCAGCAGAACATTCCTCCAAGAAATTCAAGACCACCCATCACCCATAACACTTCCCAACATATAGTTAATCCATACCCACCCCCTGGCCAACAATATGTCATACCACAACATCAAAATGTGAACCCACATCTAAATGCACAACAACATCCTCCTCACAACCAATACCAACCAAACTGACAGCCTCATAATCAGTATGAGCCAAATCAATGGCTACAAGGGCCTCTTAACATCAATAGATACAAATAGTTGGACTTGTATGGATATCAAATATGTCTTGATCCTATTGATAATGATCTAAGGAGTACTCTCCCAAAATTTGTTGGGAACAATGCCATCTTTGTAGAAGAACACATTAGAAATTTTGAAACAGTCATGGATAACTTTGAAGTGTAGTATGAAGATGTTCTAATGAAGTTATTCATGTTGTCCCTTATTGAGGATGCCAGAGACTAGTGCAAGAATATGCCTAATGCATCAATTTGCTCTTATGAAGATTTCAAGGATCAATTTAAAGAACAGTATGGGAGCTAGTTTGATCCAAATTTTGTTGTTCATGAATTGATGAGTATTCAAAAGAATTATAATAAATTCGTGCTTGATTTCAACTAGAGATTTTTAAAAATATATCATAAAATCCCATTAGAATTGAAGCCTCGGGATCGTATGGTCTTGGTTTTATACTTAAATGCTTTTGATCCCAACACTGGATATGAGCTCAGAAACAAGGCTCCTATGATATTGGCAAAAGCTTAGAAGGTAGCCATTACAATTGAAAACAATAGGAGAGTAGCTGTAAAACTTGGGAAAAGAGAAAATCCAAAGATTGCATCAGCTCCAAACAATAATCAAGCAAAACAGAACAATTATTACAGAAATGAAAGGCCAAGGTTACATGACATGCCTTATAACACCAATTGGAGAGATGGAAGGCTTTTGGAACATAACAGAAAGAAGAATTATGGGAAAAATACTCCTAACCCCTTAAAAAGAAATGGAACACATGTAGTGGAAAATAATCCATGGTGCCTAGCATGTAATCTACCCCATTCACCTGACTATTGTGTGGTGGCACTATCAGTACAGGAAGAAGAAACATCTTATGGTCAAGAAAGAGATAACCATACCATAAATATGCTAGCAATCAGACCCCACCAGATTGATGAAGGATATTCATCCACAAAAGAGGATGGATATGAATACGATGTGGGAAACCAAAGATATAACATTAATATGGGAAGACCGGAGATATTTTTAGATCAGGAGGATAATTGTGGGGAAACTTATTATAATCACAATATACCACCACATAACCAATGGAGAAGACCAAATGAGGAAGAAAGGAGGGCTCTTACAATGGCTATAGTGGTGCAAATAAAGAGTAACTATAATTTGAGAAATAGAACAGTTAATGCAAACCAAGGAACACCTAGGAGTGTGTTTGTGAATGATCAAAATCATAATAAAGACAATATGAAATATGCACCCAAAGAACCAACAAAAACTGAATAGGGTAAGACAAAGGATAAAATACCAGTTGAAGAAAAGGGGAATATCAAAACAGAAAAGACCAATCAAACAATAAACCCCTCATTTGACATAGCCCAAGTAGTATCCCAAGTAAAAATATCAGTACCACTCCTTGAAATTATGAAGATAGATTAATACAGAAATACAATGGTCAAGATGATTTTAGACATATCAAAGAAGAAGTAGGAAAAACCTGAAATCAAAATAAATAAGTTCAACAAGAGGCTACTAGAACTCCTGAAGTATATCTGGGTGACACCTTGACAAAGAAACCCTCTCAGGTGGATCCTTTCTACACTACTCTTCTGATAAAAACAAACTAGTGAGGAATTGTATGATTGATTTAGGGGCAACTATGAACATCATGCCAATGGTGGTCATGAAGGAGTTAGGTATGTGGGTTGACACTACATATGGAAAATGTTATGCAATGGATAATAGATCCATCCTAGTTGTGGGCATTATGTGGGACATGGAGATAAGACTAGCCGCCTACCCTAAGGCAGTATATAAGATTGACATCACTGTGGTGGACATCCCACCATATTATGGGGTACTATTGTCTAGACAATGGACATCAACTATTGGAGGAAATGTCCAATTAGATCTATCTTATGCCACCATACCAGTAGGAGGAAAAGAAGTTAAACTTTGTAGAGAGCCAAGGTATGAGAATATCATACAATGCATTGATTAGAATCAAATAAATTTCTTCTGTGATATAGACCTTGGTACATTTAAAATTGAAAAAAGTCAACCAGAACTACAAAACACTGACCCTATACATCAATAAGCCCATCTTGATAAGTGTGGTGTGTGGAAGATGTACTTTGATGGTGCATGTAGCAAGGCTAGTAATGGAGCAGGGATATTATTTATTTCACCAACTGGTAAGACTTTCAAATATGCATTTCTGATAACATTTGAGTGCACCAACAACATAGAAAAATATGAGGCTTTGCTCATAGGGTTAAACATTACTATAAAACATAAAATAAAATCCCTTGCTATGTATGGCGATTTAGAACTAATTGTCTCTCAAATCAGGTGGAAGTATTCATCTAAAAACAAGAGATTGAAACAATACAGAAATGTTGTTTGGGATGATATTGAGCTATTTGATGCATTCTCTATAAATTAGGTGGACATATCCAAGAATATAATGGTAGACTTCCTAGCAAATATAGCCCTAAAAAAGGATGATATCACATTGGTAGGCATCACTGAAGTTGAATTCAAAGTCAGACCTATTATCCTTGACAACATATATAATTGGCAAGTATTTGAGGATGACAATGACTTGATTAAATTCCTACATTGTGTAGATCAATATGAGGCTCAATAAACTAATTTTAATGCATTTGTGGAGGAAGTGGATGACAAGCAAACCCTATTTGGCAAGGAAGTTGTACAGCTCAAGACTAACAAGATTCCTAAGGGACTTGTGGCATTAGAGAGAGTTTTTGATGGGAATGATAGAGCCCTTATGAAACAAACACCAGTAAAAAGGGAAGATGTTGAGGAAATTAACTTGGGCACTGAAATGGCACCAAAAAAGGTATACATTGGAAAAAGGATAAACCCAGCAATCTGAAAGATGTTGATTGCATTGTTAAGGAAGTATAAGCATGTCTTTGGTTGGTCTTATGATCATCTCAAAGCATACAGAGAAGATTTGTTCCAACATGAAATCCCACTCAAGCCTGATGCAAAACCCTTTAGACAAAAATAGAGACCCATAAACCCTACCTTAGAGCCTAAAACACATGAGGAACTTATGAAGCTTAGGGAAGGGGGTATCATCAAGCCTATCAAACACTCATCTTGGGTTTCTAATTTAGTACCTGTCAGAAAGAAAAATGGAGAAATAACGCTTTGTGTGGACTTCCAAAATTTGAATGTATCCTCTCTTAAGGATAACTACCCACTCCCAAACATGGAGGCCTTGTTGCAGAAGGTCACAGGATGTGAGTTACTATCTATGATGGATGGGTTTTTAGGTTATAACCAAGTGAAAGTTAAGGAATCAGAACAATACAAAATAATTTTCACCACACCATGGGGAACATATGTATATGTCAAGATGTCATTTGGACTTACAAATGCTGGTGTAACTTTTTAGAGAGCCATGGATGTTGCCTTTGCTGATCTAATTAATGTCATAATGGTGGTGTACCAGGATGATCTCACTACATATTCCAAGAAAGAAGAAGATCGTGTTGCACACCTTGAAAAAATATTTGTTAGAGCATTGGAATATGGCATTTCCTTGAATCCTAAAAAGTGTCATTTTGTAGTAATAGAGGGAAAGTTACCAGGACATATAGTGTCCAAAGATGGAGTTAGGATTGATCTAGAAAGGGTGGAAGCCATAGATAAGATTCCTACTCCTAAGACAATTAAAGCCATTCAGTCCTTTTTTGGGCAAATTAATTTTGTAAGGAGGTTTATATCAAACTTTGTTGAAATAGTCAATCCAGTATCAAAGATGTTAAAGAAGGGTGCAAAGATTGACTGGACAACTAAGGCCATAGATGCATTCATATCCATCAAAAGAGCAATCAAAGAAGCACCGGTCTTAAAATCCCTTGATTTCAATAAACCTTTCCTGATTTTTTCATTTGCGTCTTATCACACAATTGCAGCAGTGATGTTACAAATGAAGGATGAGGGGTATGAGAAGCCTATTTCATTCTTCAGCAAATCCCTCCAAAATGCAAAATTAAAATATGACATTGTGGAAAAATAGGAATATGCATTAGTAAAAGCTGTCAAAACATTTAGGTCATATCTGGTGGGAGCAAAAGTAATAGCATATGTACCTAATGCTACAGTAAAAGATGTGTTCATACAAACTGATGTAACTGAGAGGAGATGTGGATGGATCAATAGAGTTCAAGAGTTTAACATAGAGATCCAAATCACCAAATTAGTAAGAGGATAGGGTCTTGCTAAATTAATGGCTGAAACAAATATTGAAGCTGCCCAGGTGTACAATATGAATGATGAAGATAACATGATTACTAGTATTGAGCACACATCATGGTACACTGATATCGTGTATTATCTTAAACATATGAAACGTCCTGAAGGGTTTGATGATAACAAAAAGAGAAATCTTAAACTACAGGCTTCAAAATATGTACTCATGAAAGGAGACCTCTATTGGAAAAATAGGGATGGTGTCATGTTGTTATGCTTAGATAAAAACCAAGCAAGACATGTTTTGAAGGAAATGCATGAAAGAGTTTGTGGAGGGCATTTCTTAGTGAAGACTGCTGCACACAAGGTATTAAGAGTAGGTTACTATTGGCCTAGAGTTTTCAATGATGCCTATGATTACACTAGGAAATGTGAAGCATGTCAGAAGTTTTCTGGAAAATTGAAGTATGAAAGAGCATTGCCTTTAAGACCTTTGCAAGTTGAGGCTTGATTCCACCAGTGGGGAATTGGCTTCATAGGAGAGATTGCAGAAAAATCTAGGACACATGTGGATATTAGTAGCCACAGACTACTTCACAAAATGGGTAAAAGCCATACCTACCAAACAAGCAACTAGTAAGGTTATGAAAAAAAATTTATTGGAAAATATCATCACCACATTCAGGGTGCCAACAAGAATTATAACTGATAATGGGATGTGTTTTAGATTGGATGAATTTAAGGGATTTTTCCAATCTTATGGTATAGTAATCTCATATTCTTTACCATATCATCCACAGGCAAACGAGTAGGTTGAATCCTGTAACAAGAGCATCCTAAAGATCATAAAAAGGATATTGGATAATAATAAAAGGGTCTGGGATTCCAACTTGAAACTAGCTGTGTGGGCAGATAGAATCACTATAAAGAAAGCCATTGGAAAATCACCTTTTGAACTTGTGTATGGGACTCAAGCTAGGATCCATTTACATAATTTATTACCAGTATGTAAGTTCATCTTGCAAGAAGATTTGAACATTCCTGAACCTATGGAGGAAAGGATGGAAGAGTTAATGGAACTTGATGAGGTTAGGGACCAAGTTCAGCAACACAATAAAAAGAGGCAATTAAAAATGAAGTACTTATATGATAAAGAGCTAAAAACAAAAAATTTGAAATAGATGACATATTTCTCATGTGGAATGCTAGGAGTCAAGACAAAGGGAAGCATGGGAAATTTGAAGCTCTATGGTTAGGACCATTTGTCATTGTTGGCAAGGCTGGTGAAGATTTATATTACCTCTAGAACATGACAGGAGAAGAACAAGAATTGCCAGTACATGGACAGTTCTTAAAAAACTTCTTTTCTTAAATCATAAAGGGGAACAAGAATTGCCAGTGCATGGATGATTCTTGACAAACCTCTTAAAATATTTTTTTTCCATGCAGAGTAGTATAGGATTCCACTCCACTTCCATTTCTCATCCATACCAACTTCCAATTCACACATCCCTAAATTCACTTCAACTTCCATACCACATAAATAAGACATTTGGTCTTCTTCCCCAGAGACCCAAATTCTTACTATACCCACAAGGGTTATACATCCCCAATTAGAGCCACTGTTAGGACTAGAAAAAACTCACATTTTTCACTAGCCACCATCCTCCACATACCATAGAAATTTGCCACACTTTGATTTTATGATCAATACAAATTGTCAAAAGTTGTGTGACAAGATCCATTTATAACCCATGATAACTGATGATCCCATGAATATGGCCTTTGACAACTAATCATCTCCCTAAGCATAGTTGAGAAAGAACTTTAAGAGCAATTGATCTTTATCAGGAAGATCATGTGCATGTCTTGCTGATCAAACAAGCTATAGTTCTTTATTGAACATTTTATGCATGTCAGGAAGACATAAATGAAGTCTTAGCGATCAAAAGTTTCAAAAAGATAACAAGTGCACATAATCAGGAAGACATTACATAATGTTTCACCAATAAAAAACTCATCGGCAAAAGAAAGAAATTCGAAATGAAATTTTTAAATCATGCCGATCTCAGGAGTCATACTGATGGATATAGTTTCAACAAGAGATATATATACTCCCATCGATAAGTCAAGACCATAGTTCTGTTGGAATGACATATGTGATCGAAGTGGGTTTTCCATATCTTGCCGACTATATAGCTCACTCTAATGAGAAAGAATTAAAAGGCTTCGGTGAGAGTCCCACCGATGCATCCCAATTAACAAAAGCTATAAAAAAAAACATATCGGAGAGACTAGGAACATTGGGATGGCATTCTATTTTCTTAGCGATGGTACATGTCAGCCCGATGAAGATATAATGAGGTTCATTTGTTGATAAGACACTTGACAATGCCTAAAAGGGTTCCTAAAAATCTAGATCACCCTGATATTGAGCACACTTGATGATTCTCTCCTTGAAACACTGAATTGAAAAGTAAGATGAAAGGCAGCCATATCAAGGAAAAAATTAAGACATTCTCCCAATTGAATAAAAGATCTAAAGTGACACTTCTACATCAAAAAGGCATTCGGCTGGTCTTGGTGATCAGTTATGAAAGTATAAACAAAAGATGGCACCAAATGAAACACATAGATCAGCCTGAGACTAGAAGAGTTTCACCGATACAATGACAATTGTATTGCTTTGACATTTCAAAATCTGAGAAATCCACTGCATTCATTTCCAGTGACTGGCATTAATGGTCGCATGAAGAAAACCTTATATGAACCCTTCTAAATCAAAAGGGATTAAACCAAAAAGGATTTTTCAAGAGTTGCAGTGGAGAAAACGGGGAATTGAGCAGAGGTTGAGGAATTCAAAACGTCAGGAACATACAAATAAGCATACAAGTCCTCCCTACTACTGATAAGTTATAATTACGTTATGTTATCTAGTGTAGAGATAGAATGGAAGGTCCCGTGAAAACAAAAAATAAGAAACAATTAGGTGAAACTAGTCAGCCCAAAACTAAGAAGCAAAAAATTGAAATATGGAGGGAAGTCAAAGCACAAGAATAAAAATTGAATCAGGACCTCATCGATCAATTCCATGGTTTGGGACCAAAAGCTAGGAGGTTTGCATAGTTGAGGGCAGATGTAGAGAGATTAGAAGACAAATACAAACATATAGGAAATGTTTGGACCCCCATTAGGGGCTATGAACTGTTTATATTTCATTACTATTAGAGAAATAGATTTGAACCAGTCTGTAACCCTTGGAATTTTAATTTGGGGAAACTAGTTGTTTTTAATGTTTTTGTGAATATGATCTCATAAAACTCTTGTTCAACCACTATAGCCCAGATCTTAAAGCATTTTGCAACCTGCAAGGAGAACCTTTTATACATGTGTCTAAAAATGCACTGTGCGAAGTATTTGACCTGGATGACACATGTGATGAACCTATTGTCCATGAGGATTTAGAAAATGAGTACTAGAAAATGGACACCACCTACAAAGGTTGGATATTACCATTACATAGGCCTAGAGAAAATGGAAACCTAGTACCACTTGAGGATGATAATAGACCTCCCTTTCATATTGATTTGTTTGAGCCCTATTTGAAATATACCTACTACTTAGTAGGTCAAGTGTTTGGAATAGAGGTCCCTAAATTCATGTCTATAGAGCCAATGGTGATTACTACAGACATCCAATGTCATAATGCAAGAGCTTTTGATTATGCTTCACACATTTCCAGAGGAATTGATTCAGGATTAATGGCCATAAAAAATGGTTCTCCCACAATGTGCTTCAAACATTATTCTCCTCTTATGCATATGATATTGTACTATGGATAGGAGTTAGGGATGTGGCCAGAGGAATTGAGAATTACACAATTGGATAAAGAGGGTTAGCCACTACCAATACAATTATGGACTTCCATTTGGGACAATAGGTTTGTAAATTCTAATTATGTGCATTTTGAAGAGTTATTTGTCAAAATGTTGTACAGATTTTATGGTTATCCTTGTGATTATTCATTATCTATTGAGATCAAAAGATTTTTAAGGCCCAAAGATTTTGGTGGACCACTGACTGTAAATCGTAATTGGGGTTATTGGTACTACTTCCTTGATTCCACCATGATTAGAGTTTATGGTTTTGAAGATACACCTTTTCTATTGCCCAAAACTATGCTAGATAGAGTTGCATAACTGGAGATTGTTAGGCAGCTAGATTATTCTAATGTTATGAACTTGAGTGCTTATGACAAATAATCATTCATGACTAGCACGTTGTGTTTTGGGGATTTTACTGTGGTTTCAAAAGAAGGATATGATCTTATTTTGGATAAATTGTCACACTTCAATATGAAGAGAGTAGCACCAAGAAAAGGATTTGATCCTGAAGGTTTTATTGACTTTGCAAGAAAGAAACAAAATTTGAGTGGATATGTTCATATACCATATCCTTACGATGATATCATCAGGAACTTGGAGGAAACAGAGGCTGATTTAGCCATTGATGAATATAATCGAGAAGTTAAACAAAAAATGAGGGAGACACAAGACATATAGGTGTTATCTTCTAATAGTGAAGGATCTTTTGATGAAAGGAAACCCCAAAACCAACCTAATAAAACCCCAAGCTAAGGATTGAGGAATACAGGCCTCTAAATAGAGAACAAGAAGTTGAGGAAACATCTGATACAAATGCTTGGCAATTGGCCTATAAATCGTTTGTTTCAGATGATCATTTCATTTAGTCACCTGAATTTAAATCTTTCTTATACAAACACAAAGGCAAAGAAATAAGGGAATCAGTTACAGATATTACACCAAGCAATGAAACACAATTGTTGAATACATTGAAAATGGATGTAGAAAATGAAATGAAGAATATGACTCCAGAGAGGGGCATAAAATTATTAGAGGAGTCTGGTGTAATGATCTTCCCTAGTTTGGATTTAAATTCTTCTTTAGTTTTTGACATTTTTTACATAATGGTGATGCAAAACACAAGCTTAGTCTAGAAGGGCTAACAAAAGTATATACTGGATCAAGGTATAATCCTATTGAGAATTCTCTCATGATCTGGGCCTTATACCCCCTACACAAGAAGCTTGTTGTTATTGATACAGAGAAAGCATTTGGTCATATAATGACATTAAAAGTGGGTGAGACTGATCATGTGGTCACAACAGATATTTGCAATAATGTAGCCAAACTAAACAAGGCACAGATTTAGATGTTGATTAAATAGGGGCATGTATAAATTGAACAATGAAAGGATGTGTAAGAAAATGATTTTCTAAGAGATACTATTAAGGATGCCTTCAAAGAACCCACCAAAATGTTGAATCAGGGAGAAAGCTCCCAAATAAAGGACAAGAGCCATATATCACAGATGAACTCTCAAATAATCCAAGTCAAATTTGATACACTGTCTACAGTATTCAAAAGAGATACACTAATATGATGATCTGGATTGACAAGTTTTGGGTGACTCATTCTAAGAATCACACTGCTATCCAAGAGCATAATAGGATAAATGACAGGCTCCATGAAAAGCTTCAAGATATACAAAATAGGAACACTTCTCATATTGAGGTCATTACCACTGCTAAAGATCTAATCAAGAAACATAAAGATTATAATGAGGAACTTCAAACAGATGCCAAGGTGTTTATTGATGCTTCAAAGGAGGGTGTGCCTGCACTATTCCACAATAATAAAGATCTAAAAAGACAAAATGAATGAACAAAAGAATGTGAATTGATATTGCAGGGAGCCTTGGAAGTAGCCAAAGTTGAAGATCTAGAACTGGGAGAGGCCTGTGAATGCTTGGAAAAAATGATCACTATAGAATTCGTAGCAATCAATGCAGTGGAGTATGCAGATACATACCTAAGTCAAGGGTACTCAGATCATATCACCCAAGTTCATTTGTGGCTCATTAGAGCTTAATTTTGTTATTTGTTTATTGTTGTTAAAATTCCAAAAGACACTTACAAAGAGGTGCATCCTCTTCAAGATATAGCTATATAAGTGAGAAGAGTAGGAATTACAAAATTAGGATGATCATTATCATTTCTCCATTTTAGTGAGGCATTAGTAAGAAGATAGATTACACCTATTTCGCCCATCCATTCCCATATTTCAGAAACTTATGCAATTATTATAAATATTTTGAAGCAATATAATGGAGCAAAATGCTCTTGAATGGTGATTTATTTTCAGTGTTCAACTATTGTGATTGAGTCTCATGATTATATGTTGTTGCACTATCTCCAAAGTGGTTCTTTTAAATTATTCAAATTCATATAATTTGTCACAACACATTTGTTGTTGGTGTGTGGTTATCTTGATTGGTTTCTAGTTGGAGTGAATTAAATATCCTTTCAAATAATCTATTTTGATCTGTTCCTACTAAGGATTAAAATCCTTTTGAAATAGTTGTTGTGATTGGTTTCCCTCCGGCTAAGAATTAAAAGTCCTTTCATAAGATCATAGTAATTTAAGGGGATATCCTTGGGATTATTAAAGAAGAGTACAGTAACTGACAAACTTGCACGTTTGTACAAGTTGCAAACATTCCAAGTGCCCAACAAGTTAGAGTTAAGCTACAAAATAGATCCACCTATCCTACACATCTGCCTCCATAATCATCATCCATCCATTGACTCCATCCACCCAATAGATTAGGCACTGATCAACTTTAGAACATTTTATCCAAATCCAATTTACACTCTTGATACTTCAAGCATTTTTTAGGAATTAGTTAACAAATTCTGCATCTACCTCACATCTATGTGCCATAGTGAGTAGATTACCCATGTAGGATCCATTATTATTTCAACTCTACTTTACCACTTAGGTACACCTGCCTAGGCCTAGCAGAGCCTAAAGAGTAGGGGGTTTTCAATTACATAAAACCTATTCAGTTGGCCAAAACATATCAAGGGACTGGCACCCCTCTTATCATCTAAAAACTTACGTTTTTGAGACCCAACATTATGCATGATAGAGTACTGGCATGTGTTATGGTAGAATAAAGTTTTGTTGAAGGCTTGTTGGAATGCTCTGCAGTCCTCCAGATGTGAATGTTTGTCTTTGTAGTTTTGTGGACATGATTTTGGATGTGCAATGCTTGCCTTCTTGCAGTTTCAAGTCTCTTGGTGGTCTGCAAGCTCAAATTTTCAATGACAGTATGCTGAAGTGTGTTCTGGATGACTTGTTGTTCTTAGAATTCATGGTTGAAGATGTATGGCACAAAATCTCTAATGGGAGAACGTAAAAGAGTTTTTGGAGATGTTGTATGAGTCATGTAGACTTGTCTTGAAGAGTTTCATAAAGATCTTTCTTGTTTCCAATATCGCACAAGGTTTTTAATTTGTTGTGGCTATTATGCTTCAAGTTTCATATGTCTTTGCTTAAGTTTGTCCTATTTTCAAGTGAGCGGAGTGTGCAGAGGTAATTCCTTGATGTTTGATGTTATAAAGGATGTTTTGGACCTAGTTATGAAAGTGTTGATGTCTGCAAGGCATGGGTCTATTGCAAGTATGTGCAATCGGTGTTGTTATTGATGCCAACAAGCTTGTGTTACCATTGGTGTCAACTGTATGAGTAAGAGATGTTGCAAGAGTTTGAGCAGTTGGTGTTGAGTGGATGCTATCTCTAATGATGACAAAGTGTTGAAGATGGTAATGTTGGATCTAGGGCATACAACTGAGAGGGGGGGGCTGAATCAGTTGTATAAAAACTTGCTCTTACTTCTAACACTTGATTCTTCTTTGTTAGTTATCAACATATCAATTAACCATCCATGAAGCATAATGCATACACACAAGAGCAGATAAACATCAACACACTGAACACCAAGATTTTGACGTGGAAAACTCAGTTAAGGGAAAAACCACAGGGTGATTAACCCAAGGATTATTCTCTGTTAGAAGAATAAGAAAAATGAATGGCACATGCCAATTAGGGCTCACTGCCCGAGCACACTGCTCACAAAGAGGCACACTGCCTACAAGGAGACACACTATCTACAAAGTGATAAGAATCACAATCTTGAACTAAAGAATGACATCTCTACCATGTCCAGATCAGTTCCATTTAAGCCCAAAAACCCTTGCTCTGCCTTTCACACTTCTCTTCGCTATACCACTCTCATCCCCACAATCCACTACTCAAAATGAATTCTCAAACACTTATTTATACAAGACATTGACTTAGGAACAATCATCTAAGTCGGCAAACATCACAATAACATTCGCAAGGTGTGTAGAACATCCGGTCGACATCTGGTCAGCCTGTTACAGGAAGAACACCAGCAACTGGTTGCCATAACATCAAATCCAACTCTAACTTCAATGCGGACCACCAACATGAACTAGATATGATCCAATGATCATCATAACCTTCCCTGAATCATCAAAAACATCTGCACTTCATCAGCTTACCGAAATTCTTCTCTTCATCATCCGGTACTTCAAGAACACAGTCTGTCACTGCTGTCATAATGCAAAAGGTACTTCTGGACCTCAAAATCATACACAACTCGAGATGACACATCACAAGGATATCCCAAACACTCCTTCCAATCTGCAGATTAGGATAATACAATTCCAGACCTCACCGGACCTTTCTGTGATCCTCTATCACTTCTGAACACTTGCCGGAACCGGTTCCACACAGACAGCCACAACTTCTTCAGATCTTCATGCGGACCTCTGAAATCTTAGCTGAAGCATCTCAAGACTCATATCTACAAACCCTTTAATCTGCATCCTCTAGTTCTCAACCTATACAGTACATTTGCCTTCTTCTCATCACTGTTCTTCACTGTTCTTCATTGTTCCGGATGGAGACTGATTTCCTCAATAACAATAGCATACAACTCATCCAAACCTTCTTGCAATATGAGTAAGTTGACATCAATGACAACACTGGTTCACCTAATACTTGCAACAATCTCCCCCTTTGTCATTGATGGCAACATATGATGTGAAAAACCATCAAGACAAGAACTTCTCCTTTCTGTCATAACTCCCCCTATCAACAACAACTTTTCACATGTCTTCTCTTCCTTTACTGCTCCCCCTTTGATCATCAACCACTTGTTTTTCACATGTCTTCTCTCCCCCTTTAACATCGATGGCAAAGGGCTCATACTTGCAATTCTAATACATCATAATCATACCAGCTGCTCCCCCTTAGTAGCAGCTCCCCATCATCAATCTAGATCACAAGATATGACTATGATATCCACCAGACTAATGCACATTAGTGCATCCTAGTTCATCACCGGAGGGGCCATGACCCCTAACTTCTCCTAGAGATATTCGAAAGAGTCCTTGGGAAGAGGTTTAGTAAAGATATCTGCAATCTGATCCTTGGAGGGAACATACTCCAATCTGACTTCTTCCTTGTTCACTTGTTCTCTCAAAAAGTGAAACTTGATAGATATGTGCTTAGTCTTAGAATGCAATACTGGATTCTTAGAAATATTAATTGCACTTGAATTATCACAGAAAATTGTGATAGGCTCCTCATATTCAACTTTAATGTCTCTTAGCATCTGCTTCATCCATAAGATTTGAGTGCAACTACCTGCTGCTGCAATGTATTCTGCTTCAGTTGTAGACAGAGATATTGCATCTTATTTCTTGCTTAGCCAAGAAACCAATCTCTTCCCCAAAAAGAATGCTCCACCACTGGTGCTCTTCTGGTCATCCACATCTCCTACCCAATCTACATCTGTGTAAGCATGAAGAGAGAAATCTAGATCTCTAGGGTACCATAGACCATACTCAACTGTTCCTTTCAAGTACCTAAAAATTCTTTTGATTGCCATAACATGAGATTCTCTAGGATCAGCCTGGAATCTTGCCACAAGACCAATAGCCTGCATTATATCTAGTCTAGTCTGAGTGAGATACAACAATCCACCAATCATTGATCTATACTTTGTCTGATCTTCCTTTAGAGAGTCATCATCTTTGCTCAACTTACATCCGGTTGCCATAGGAGTGTTCATTGGCTTTGAATCTTCCATACCAAATTTCCTCAACAATTCTTTCACATATTTGGTCTGAGAAATGAAGATCCCTTTCTTTGTTTGAGTAATTTGTAGACCTAAGAAGAAATTCATTGCACCAAGCATAGACATTTCAAACTCACTTTTCATCTGATTTGCAAAAGTTTTGCACATACTATCTCTTCCTCCAAAAATGATATCATCCACAAACACTTCAACAATCAAAATATTTTCATGATCAATTTTGAAATATAAGTTACTGTCAGCAGTACCTTTGTTGAATCCAATCTGCACAAGATGCTTATCCAACCTTTCATACCATGCTCTTGGGGCTTGCTTCAATCCATGCAAAGCTTTCTTCAACTTGCAGACCATATCATCATTATCAGACAATTGAAATCCATCTAGTTGTTCAATGTAAACTTCTTCTTCCAGATCACCATTTAGGAAGGCAGACTTAACATCCATCTGATATACCTTGAAGTCTTTGAAGGCAGCAAATGCAAGAAATAATCTGACTGCTTCAATTCTTGCCACAGGAGCAAAGGTCTCTTCAAAATCAATTCCTTCTATTTGAGAGTAGCCTTTGCAGACCAATCTAGCTTTGTTTCTAATTACTTCACCAGCTTCATTCAGTTTGTTCCGGAAGACCCATTTGGTTCCAATCACATTCTTGTCTCTAGGTCTAGGAACAAGATCCTAAGTACGATTTTTCTCAATTTGCATCAATTCTTCCTCCATTGCTTTGGTCCAGTTTTCATCATTGCAAGATTCATTTATTGTCTTAGGTTCAATCTTTGAAATTAGACAGTATTCATTTGAATCTTGAGCAATTATTCTTCTTGTTTGTACCCCTTTACTTTTGTCACCTATGATCTGATCTTTAGAGTGATTTAGAGTTACATACCTTGGAACTTTGGGAGTTTCTTGCACTACTAATTCTTGATCAGGCTCATTCAGACAAACTTCTTCTTCCTGATTTACCGAATCAGTCTGGATCTGAATTTCAGAGGAGGAAGGAGCTCCATGCACCAGAGGATCATTCTGATCATCTTCATCACATTCATAGAACCTTGAGGGCTTCTCAATTCCTTCATCAACTTTTACATTAGTACTTTCTATCATCTTCCTCAGTCTCTTATTGTAACATCGGTATGCTTTGTTTTGAGTGGAGTAACCCAAGAAAATTCCTTCATCACTTCTAGCATCAAACTTTCCTAGATCTTCATCTCTTTTAATATAACACTTGCTGCCAAATACTCTGAAATATCTCACAGTAGGAGTGATGCCAAACCAAAGTTCATAGGGGGACTTACCGATATTATTTCTGATTTGAACTCGGTTGAGAGTGTAGACTGCAGTACTGATAGCTTCTTTCCAAAACATCTGAGGAACATTTGCTTCCAACATCATTGTCCTGGCAGCTTCCTGGATGGTCCGGTTCTTTCTCTTAACTACTCCATTCTGCTGTGGAGTCCTAGGAGCAGACAACTGTCTCCTTATACCCTGTTTCTCACAAAAGTCAATGAACTCACCAGATGTAAATTCACCACCTCTATCAGACCTTAGACACTTCAGTTTTAATCCAGTTTGATTCTCTACCATAGCTTTGAAGATTTTGAACTTCTCAAGGGCTTCTAATTTCTCTTTTAGGAAGGTAACCCACATCATCCGGGAATGATCATCAATTAGCAACATGAAATATCTATCACCTTGCAGACTCTTGATTCTTGTTGGACCACAGAGATTAGTATGTACTAATTCCAACAATCCAGTAGAGGACTAATCTTTGCTTTTGAAAGAGACTCTGCTCTGTTTACCTAGCTGACATTCTTTGCACAAACTATTTGTAGGTTTCACCAATTTTGGAAGATCTCTTACAGCCTGAATATTGCTTATCTTGATGATGTTATCAAAATTTACATGACACATTCTTCTATGCCATAACCAACTCTGATCAACTTGAACAAATAGACAACTTTTATTTGAACCAACCAGATGAAAGATATTACCTTTTGTTTGAGCACCGGATGCAATTTTAGTTTCGGAGCTTGTAAAGATTCTGCATTTTCCATTCTTGAACCAGAGATCATAGCCTTTGTCCACTAACTGACCAACACTGAGAAGATTGTGCTTCAATCCTTCAACATATAGAACATTACCTATTTTGCTCTTTCCATCAAAGGAAATAGTTCCCCTACCTCTGATTCTGCCAGCAGAATTGTCACCAAACTTTACCATTCCTCCTTCATACCTTTCCAAATCTAAGAACTTATTCTTGTCACCAGTCATATAGTGAGAGCATCCATTGTCAATAACCCAATCATCCTTTTCTTCTACTTGAGCATCCAAAGCACTTTCCACAACCTTGTGATAGATAGATTCAGAGGATATTGAATCTTCTTCCTTGATGGCAATAAACACCCATTCATTTCTAGATTTGCTTCCTAGTTCTGATTCATCATCTGTTACTCCTTCATTGTCATCTTTTTTATGAACGTAATAGCAGTTCTTTTGAAACCTTTGTCTATCCATATTAGACCTTGCAGATCTTTCCAGACATCTTGAAGCAAAATGACCAATCTTATTGCAGTTGAAACACTTAAAGGGTAGTTTTCCTTCATACTTACCGGATCCTCTTGGCAGCCTTTTTGTAATGAGAGCTTCAAGTTGAGCTATTTCTGCTTCCTCTTCTTCCATGTCTCTTCTTGCTTGATCATACCATGACATTTTCCTTGAAGAGTTTTCTCCCAGATCAAATCTTTGTTTGCCTTTCACATAGGTACTAGCTTTGAAAGCAGATTCAGTCTTGGGTGGATCATCTCCAAACTCAGTCATTTCAAATGCAGCTAGTTTGCCAGCCAATTGTTCTCTGGTGACAGTTGTGTGGGCTCTGAATTCATCAATGGCAGCAACCTTGATTTTGTAGGCAGCAGGAAGGGATCTGAGAATTTTGCAAACAATCTCATTTTCATCCAGAGTTCCACCAGCATTTCTAATTCCACATACCAGCTCATTCACTCTTGGCATAAAGGTAGGGATGTTTTCATCTTCTCTCATCTTCAATCTTTCAAATTTCCCTTTCAGACTTTGCAACCTTGCACTTTTGACAAACTCATCTCCTTCATACAGAAGTTCCAGTTTAGTCAAGATCTCATATGCAGTTGGTAGGTCGATAACATTTGAGAGATCTGAGTCATTCAATGCACTTAGAAGAGCTTCCTTGGTCCGCAGATTGTTTTCAGCATCTGTGATTTCATTCAGAGTTGTCGGACCACCCTGTGGAGGTACATATGGTTTTGAGACCATGGCCAAGTATGCTTTTCCCATACACTCCAAGTGACATTTCATGCGACCTTTCCAGAGAGTGAAGTTGGTTCCATCAAACTTCGGACTATCCTTCTTGTATGACGACATCCTGGATCTCCTCAAGCGGTTAAGTTCCTTTCAGAGGAACTTGGCTCTGATACCAATTGTTGGATCTAGGGCATACAATTGAGAGAGGGGGTGAATCAGTTGTATAAAAACTTGCTCTTACTTCTAACACTTGATTCTTCTTTGTTAGTTAATAGCATATCAATTAACCATCCATGAAGCATAATGCATAAACACAAGAGCAGATAAACATCAACACATCGAACACCAAGATTTTAACGTGGAAAACCTGGTTAAGGGAAAAACCACGGGGTGATTAACCCAAGGATTATTCTTTGTTAGAAGAATAAGAAAAATGAATGGCACATGCCAATTAGGGCTCACTGCCTGAGTACACTGCTCACAAAGAGGCACACTGCCTACAAGGAGACACACTGTCTACAAAGTGATAAGAATCACAATCTTGAACTAAAGAATGACATCTCTACAATGTCCAGATCAGTTCCATTTAAGCCCAAAAACCCTTGCTCTACCTTTTGCACTGCTCTTCACTATACCACTCTCATCCCCACAATCCTCTACTCAAAATGAATTCTCAAACACTTATTTATACAAGACATCGACTTAGGAACAATCATCTAAGTCGACAAACATCACAATAACATTCGCAAGGTGTGTAGAACATCCGGTCGGCTTGTTACAGGAAGAACACCAACAACTAGTTGCCATAACATCAAATCCTACTTTAACTTCAATGCAGACCACCAACATGAACTAGATATGATCCAATGATCATCATAACCTTCCCTGAATCATTAAAAACATCCGCACTTCATCAGCTTACCGGAATTCTTATCTTCATCATCTGGTACTTCAAGAACACAGTCTGCCGCTACTGTCATAATGCAAAAGGTACTTCTAGACCTCAAAATCATACACAACTCAAGATGACACATCACAAGGACATCCCAAACACTCCTTCCAATCCACAGATTAGGATAATACAATTTCAGACCTCACCGGACCTTTCTGTGATCTTTTGTCACTTCTGAACACTTACCGGAACCGGTTCCACACAGACAGCCACAACTTCTTCAGATCTTCATGCGGGCCTCTGAAATCTTAGCTAAAGCATTTCAAGACTCATATCTACAGACCCTTTAATCCGCATCCTCTGGTTCTCAACCTATACAGTACATTTGCCTTCTTCTCATCACTGTTCTTCACTGTTCTTCATTGTTCCGGATGGAGACTGATTTCCTCAATAACAACAGCACACAACTCATCCAAACCTTCTTGCAATATGAGTAAGTTGACATCAATGACAACACTAGTTCACCTCATACTTGCAATAGGTAATAATATGTTTCTGGTGCTTGGTTTCCAAGTGATTTTAAGAAAATTTGAATAAAATAAGAAAATAGTGTGTGATAGTGGTATTCTATGTTGTGGAGTAGTGTTTTGGTTTTGCTCTATATTTCCCTTATATTGAAGATCTATTTATGCTGTTTGGATATGTTGTTTAGAGGTGTCTAAAGGTGCTTCATTTAGAATTTGGTATGCTCGATCGATTTGCAGAGGAAGATGTGTTCACTAGTGTGTGAACTGTGTATTGCAGAGGTATCTGAAAGAAATGTTTTTGCTCCCCATTTCTCTGCAAAGTGGTTTCAAGTCTTGTGGTTCTAGAAGTGTGCCATAAGGTTAATATCTATCTTCATTCAAATTTGTTTGTGGTTTGGTGCTCTAAAAGATGATTTCTTGAGTTACAGTGCATGACAGAGACATTTGAGTATGTTGGGTAAACAAGATAAGGTTGTGTGGTAGGTGAAAGTTGTTGCAAAGGAATTTTTTGGTTTTCAAGATGTTTGTGTGATATTCTAGATTTTGCTCAAGCATGGCATGTGGTCCACGAGTTGTCTTTGGGTTTGAGGAAGCATATACATAATTTTTTATGGTGTTAACACCAGTTCAGCTGACCTTGGGTGCTTACACTAATTGTGGAGTTGCTTCGATGATTGTGAAAGTGTGGTATAATGTGTATGAGTGGATTTAGGTCCAAGATAAGGTGTGTTGTGGTCTGCCTTCATTCCTTTCCACCGCAAGAAAGTTTTGGTTCTGACCTAATTTTAATTTGCATGATTAAGGTGCCTTGCCAACATTGGAGAATGTTTTCAAGATTGAAGATGGTATAAATAAGTGTTGAGTCACTGAAGGATTGTAAGAAAGTAGAGAATAATGTATGTGATGTGAATTATAGAGTTATAGAGTGTGAATTTGTGAAGTATAGTGCGAACTTTCATGTGTTAGATTACTAGATGTAGTGAGCAGAAGGTGTCTACAATTCCTTAGTGAGACTGTGGAGGTGATGATGGCATTATGGTGGACTTCTTTGTTGCAATGAGATAGTTTTCTCCTTGTAACAATCTTCTCTATCTTCTTATCTATCCTGGTAGTGAGCCTTTCTTTCTTTTGGTCAGTGAGCCTATTATTTTTTGGTGTTGATATTATTTTATACTGTGAGCTAATCCTCATAGTGGTTTTTCCCTTCTTCAATTTTCCACCTAAATCTGGTGTTCTCCTATGTTTGATGTTGATTTGATTTAGTTTCTGTTATTTTCTTTCATGCTTAATCATCATAACAGTTTAAGGGTTAATTGAATTGATATGTATCTAAATGTGTTTAAGGGTTTTTGGAATTATAAGTTACAACTGATTCACCCCCCCTCTTAGTTGTCTTGTGCATTCAACAATTGGTATCAGAGCAAGGTTCCTTAGAAGAAAGCTTAACTGCTTGAGGTAGATCTGGGATGGCACACAAGAAGGATGTTCACCTATTTGATGGAACATATTATGCATTCTAGAAAATAAGGATAGAAGGTTATCTAATTTCTCTTGGATATGAGATCTAGAAGTCTATTGAGATTGAATACACTATACTAGAAAATGGTCCAAGTACTACAAATGAGATCAAGGCCTATGAAACCAATGGTAAAGCAAGGTATGCTCTTTTAAGTGGTCTTACTAATTCTAAATTGGTGAAAGTTATGAATTTGAAAACTACTAATGAAATCTAGAAAAAGTTAAAATGTATTTATGAAGGAGATGATAAGGTCAAGCAAGCTAAAATATTGAATCTAAAGATCGTGTTTGAGACCATGCGAATGTCGGAAGATGAAAACATCACAAGCTAATTGTAGAAGGTAGATGAAGTTGTCAATAACATCAGAGGTCTTGGTGGAGAACAGGAAGAAAAAGAAGTGGTAATGAAGGTACTTAGAACTCTTCCCAAAGCTTACAATCATAAAGTTTCTGCTATTGAAGAATTACAAAATTTGGATCAATTTACTAGAGATCAATTGTATGGTACTTTGACTACTTTTGAAATGAGAGAATTTGGTACAAGTAGTGCAAAAGTGGAGACTGCCTTTAATGCTGGCAAATCATAGAAGACTGTGGAGTTAGATCAGGAAGATTTTGATGATATGGAAGCTAACTTTGTGAGAAAAATGAAATTGTGTACTGGTAAGTACAGTGGTTAGTTGCCTTTCAAGTGTTTTAGTTATGGCAGGATATGTCATTATGCTTCAAGATGTCCAGAAAGAATTTTGAGAAAAAAAATAGGGAGAACAAAAGTAAGGTTTTTAAGAAAAGATATTATGTTAGAGAAGATGCAAGCATTTCTGATGATGAATCTGATTATTAAAATGATGAGGATAGTGAATGTCTGTTCATAGCTTTAAAAGATGATACTATTGTTACTAACCCTGAGGAATGTGTGAAGGAAAGGGCTTTGAAAGTAAGTATTAATGTTGGAGGCACTTTGATGTCTACTTTTCATACCAGATAGGAAAAGAACTACTGGGTCATTAACAGTGGATGGTCAAATCATATGACCAGTGATAAGAGTAATTTTGTTAAACTTGAAAAATATGGAGGACTAGTTAGATTTGGTGATGATACATCTACTAAGATATGTGGAAGAGGTTCAATCAGTTTTGATGGCAAGAATAATATTGATGATGTTCTTTATGTTAAGGGTTTAAAACATAACCTCTTGAGTGTTGGACAAAATAGAAAAGGATGCAATCTTGTGTTTTAGGATGGTGGCTGTGAGATCATAGAAGATTCCAAAGTTGTGTTAGCCATTGGAAAGAGGACAGATGGAAATGTTTATCAGATAAAAGGTGGTGATGGTTATTGTTTCATGACTCAAATCAATGAGAGTTGGCTATGACACATAAGATTGTGTCACATCAATTTTGATAGCCTGGTAAGAATAAGTTCAGTTCAAGCTATGAGAGATATGCCAAAGATTACAAAGCCTATCAATGCTATCTATAAGGAATGTCAAGTTGGAAAGAAAGAAAGAAGAAGTTTCAAAGTCAAGGATCAATATTCTACCAGACTATTAGAATTGGTGCATACAAATCTTTGTGGTCCTATCAAGGTAAGGAGTTTTCAAGGTGACATGTATTTCATGCTACTAATTGATGATTATTCTAGAATGACATGGGTTACTTTTCTCAAAGAAAAATTAGAAGCCCTAGATAAGTTCAAAGCATTCAAAGTCATGGTTGAGAATGAAATGGATATGAGAATCAAATGTTTGAGGTTTGACAGAGGTGGAGAGTTTACCTCTAATGAGTTTAACATGTTTTGTGAGAATCATGGAATAAAGATGTACTTATCTACCCCTAGGACTCTGTTGATGCTTAAATTTGCAGGTTAGTCACCAACATGGGAAATCCTAAGAACGTAGGATTGAATCTTAGAATAATCTCTAGATTTTAAAGAAGTTGGTTCTTCTCTAGGGTTTGTGGGGAAAAGGGAAGAAAGAACAAGATTGCAAACAAAATACCTAATCTGCTAAGGCGATGCACCAAATTCATTACATAGCCAACATCACAATGACCAAACCCTAAAAGATCCACTAGTAAAATCAAAGAGCAAGATGCATGATTAATTATCCAGCATTTAAAACATATTTATCATAGGCTAACAACAGAAAGAAAGAAGAAGCAAGAATCAAAGACAAATTTAGATTTGCACAAAGCACCACTTCTCTTCATTGTTTGAGGGAGAACAAAAATATAGAGGCACAAAAATGCACAATATACAATATTTAGATCTTTCATGAGAAGCACCTAGTAAGGCAAGAAAATGTCTCTACTCTTCTACTCAAAATTCTCTACTCATTTGTGTGTCTATCGATGTCTATCCTAGATCCATGCCATTTATAGTCAAAAACCCTTCTAAAATCTTCTCCAACTACCCAGAAAAATCTCCATTAGAAATCCCATAAATCCTAGCTCCAATAATTGATTCTTGTTGTTAACTTGGTCTTTTGTTCAAACCCCATGAGAACTGTAGCTTCCACTTTCTTGGCCTGCGTGAGAAAAAGCAAACACCCGCTCTTTCCTCTGTTGCTTGCCGTGAAAAATAAAAGCATGGCTTTATTATTTTTAGGGCTGCATATCTTTTACCCATGAATAGAGTCATAAGAGAGTCTTCATATAATAGAGCTTAGCTTTATTCTCAAGGGACCCACCATTGTCTCTTTGTAAGTAAAGACTTTAATCTTTATTTATCTTATTTCAGACATCCCTTGTGGCTTTAAAACAAATGCGACTCTAATTTAATAATAAAACAAGCTCATCTCATTAAAGGAGGGCCCACCATACATTACAATAAAAGACTCAACATTAAAATATTGACCAAGCTCCTTTAGAGATTCATGTGACTCAACATTTAAGTGGAGTTTTATAAAAATGAAACAAAAACATTTATCTCTTGTCCGTTTCTTCCACGCATCACACTGGCACTCCTTTGAAATGGAAATTTCTTCCTTTGCCTTCAAACACTCGCAGTTGAGCCACATGGTGGCTTCCGCGGCCTCCTTTCCTTTTGTTGCGTGAACTGTTGATTCTTTTCCATCTACAGTAGCTAACTCTCATCTTTGGCCTATGTAGATACTTAGGGTTTCTATATTTTATCAGAGGCTACACTTCAACTTGCATAGGCTACCATGATCTATTAACTATGCTACTCTATGTATTTGAAGCTGGCAATTCATTTAGAATGGAATATCTTACTATTGAAAGTTGAACCTTTCTATTACATGGCATGTGCTACATAACGGCCTGCACCTTCCTTTGAGCCTGAGCACCTTCAAAATGCCTGAGTGTCTTCATTCTCAATGTGCCAAATCTTCTTTCAGATTGCTGAGCCTTTGCTTGCATTGGCAGTGCCTATATTTCACTGTGGTAGTGAGATATGAGTCTAATGGGTCGAGTGCCTTCCTTGCACTTTGATATGGCTTCACTTGCTTATAGAGGTCATGGATTTAGCTGCTGAGCGCTTTTATAAATTGGTTGTACATTGAGACTTAATCAGGCCACACCAAGAATCAATGACTTGGTGTTTGGAACTGCACCATAATTCTTATCTTCATGTCAATGGTACAACCATTTACTTTAAATGTACCACCTCATATTCTAATGTTGTTCCTTCATTTGAAATGGAGTGACACTCCTTAATATGCTAGTGCTTTGTTATTTGTGGCTAAGACTTTGGATTCTAACATGTCTGCATCTCATAAATGATTCTCCTTTGAATTCGATGGCTTTTCCTTTATAAGGGTTGCATGCCATAAATTTGATAACACTGTATCTATGCTTTAGAATGAGTTGTGTGAGTTTTAGAGTTATTATACTTGAAATGTCAGTGTCTTCAAACTTCAAGTCTGAACCCCTCATGATGACTACGCCATAGCAAAATGGTTGTATAATGCTTCCTGAGTCTTATAGCAGCGTAAGTGTCTTGGAAAACCTTAATCTCTTTAATAGTTTCCTTCATTTTGATCAAGTGCCATCTTTGATATGAAGTGCCTTGTTTGAAAGCTAAGTGCCTAGGAGCATTACTAATGGTGTCATCATTTATAGACTCATAGATTCTATGGACTACACCTTAATAACCCACGCCATGCCATATAATGTATGTGCCTTCATTCTTTTATGTTGAGTGCCTGTGAGCATTATACTAAGCCATTATTAAAACTATGCCTTGATTTTATTATGGCTCACACCACCTTTAGTGGATGCATTGAGGTTCCCATGGTGGCACCATATTGATAAGCATCTCAAACCTTAGATCTAAGTTTATGGAAATTTATATTTGGTACTCTAGAATGGGTGAGTGCCTTCTTTCTATAGAAGTTGTGCCATGATGTGCCATGATTTGTATTTGACTAAATGGCTTGGCAATTATAAGGTAGCACCTATGTTAGAATTTTGAGTCTTTGCATTGCTAGAGGTTGCACACCATGTTATAATTGTGCCTCAACTCCTTTATGCTTGGCGCCTCTAGTTTACATTGTCGGGATAGCTTGAAATTTTAGGTAGTGTATCTCTAGAAAGGTGGCATTGACAGCATCTCATTATAGTTGAATGAGTGCCTTTCTCATAAACTTGATATGGCTTTGCCTTTTTAATGGATGTAATGTACCTATTAAAACTGATGCACCATCACTTGAGAATTTCTCGAGACTTTTATGTAGAAGGTTGTGCTTTGATTCTAAGCCAAATCAATATATTTGTGCCTTTGAATTTATAATAGGTGGCTTCTATTATGGCCTATACCACTATTATATAAATGTTGTGCACTCATTTGATATTTGTGTATCTACTTTTGAGACCGAGCCTTACATTTTATGATTGCCGCCCTTTACTTTTGGTGGCACTTTGAAGTTGTTTTGTACCTTGATTATAAATGATTGTATCACATTTTAATGGCTATATCTATTGAGTCTAGCATGCTTCATTTCATAGACTATGTCACATCGATAGATTGTGCCTTGTTTTTGATATGGTAGAGACTTTACTTTTCCCTACAGGTTGAACTTTATTACCAACAAGAGAATCGACATCTTTTCCCTAAAGAACAATAGAATTTGGAAGCTTCTTGAAAAGAACTAGAACCATACTAATATGAAACACACTGAAAAGTTTTAGAATGGTGTACAAAAAATGCACAACAGTTCTTGGTGACTGGCTGGGAAAATGAGCCTGCTCATTGTGAACCCTAGAATCTCTGGTTTTGCAAACCAAAGCCTTATCCAGTGGGCATATAGTCAAAAACAAATGGAAATAAACTAGCATCTTGAAAACATAATTGTTGAGACAAACTACCAAGCAAATGCATTGAAGTTGTAACTAAAACATTGTTGGACCAAATAACTCCGCAACTGAAACCGATTGAAACTGACCATAGATCCTTTATTGCAGCAACTAAGACTTATTGAAAGCAAACAAACCAAAACTGAAAATCTAATGCTGATGCTATATCTTATTCTGAAAAACTTGAAACTAAGCTATCCTCAAAGTAAACTTGACAGGAACATGCCCATTTATCGAGACAGCAAAATAACTATTGTGTCTGATGATGCTGCTCCACATAATCAACATTCAACTAATGATGGACCAAACAAACTGCACAAAGAAGTAAAGAAAGAACTTGTACCTTTTCACCTTCCTTCTTTTCAAAGACTCATCCTTGGCATCAAAACACCAGTCAGGCTGATCTACATGATGTTCTTTCTTGAGCGGAGGGTGGGAAGGGAAAATCAAGTGATCGAGTTCACCTCTTTGCTCACATGCGAAAACATTTATGATCTTGGACTCCTCGGTGACTTCTCATGTCTATACCTTTGTATGCTCATGATCCATAGTAGCCTCGAACTCTGGCTTGAATGTGACAGAGTTGCCTATAACCATCTTGAATCCAATTGGCATTTCCTCTTGAATGATGAATGGACTATGAGCCAACTCTTCATGCAACTCTTCATTACAAGGGTCGCTCGATGCATCATTGTCATGGAGTTCACTTTTCTTTTTATCACAATCACCCAAATTTAAATAAAAAACTTCTAGATCATCCCAAAAAGAATCATTTTCAGACTCATCTTCACCCTTTTGTACGAGATGACTGACTTTTTGTTCCTTTACAAGTTGAGGTGAAGATTTTGTATCCTCTGATGGCCAGTATTTTCTAGCTTCTAGGTTCTTTTGCAAGTACTTTTAGCTTCAAACAGAATCAAGCCATAGTCATCTATCCCATCCTCTTCGTCATGTGATTGTATCTCTGAATCATCTCCTTCAAGATGTGAAAAATCATGATAGAAATAAAAACACCCTTTGTTTGTAGATTCAGTAGCAATTTCTTTTGCAACTTCTTCCTCAAGATGCGGTATAGATGATGCATCATTCTTCATCTAGTTCTTTTCAGCTTCTAGAAGAGTTAAGTCATAAGCATCCTCTTAATCTCCTTTGTCACTTGACTGAGTCTCTAAATTACACCTTACCACATGTGCATGATGCTCAGGATTGGCTAGAAACACCGGATAAACAGGGTCTATCTCTTTTCTTGTATTTCAATCTTTGAGACTTGAATTTTCTTTGATATCAAAATGATAGAGAACCTGATCTGTGGCTTCTATTAACTGATTTGTAGCTACAGAGGCTTGCAAAGTATAATTTTTAAAATGATCAGGTCTCATCTGTGCCTGAGGGAGAATTTCTTCTACAAGCTGACTAGATTGATATTATTGTCCATAAGGATTTTGGGGCATGCTAATTGGATTGGCATGATACAAAGCTTGGTTTCTTAGCTCATTGAGCTCATAGTTGAGGGTTTTTATAAGTTCTTTTACTTCCAACATCTCCTTATGATTTGGCAAATCAGTAGGGAGGGTGGGTGGACCAGATAGGTATGCATTTGGCTACTAGAAAGAGCTTGAGATGGGTTCTTTGCATGAGGCATCAATGGTTTTAAGGGTAGAGGAGACAATTTACCAGCCTCTATGATGTTATTTTCAGCTCTAATATCAAGATTATATGATTGGGGTAGAGTGTCACCTCCTAGGGCTTGTATCATGACAGATATTTCAGGGTCTAGGGCCTTCAAATAATATAGAAATGCAAAAAATGGAGGAGACCTCATATCAACTGAGACTTTTTTCCATACCTTGTCAAATCTTGCATTGAAATCAGGCATGTTCTCCATAGGGTGCCTCTTGATTGTGATGAGATTCTGAGTGAGGGTACTAACATCTGTCCTTTCTTGGAATTGCTTGTAGATGAGCTCTCCTAGTTAATCCCATCCTATGATTGAACTAGGCTACAATTCTCTATACCATTCATTTTTCTTTTCCCGTGAGGGAAGATGCCAACAACAAAAGGGCTTCATTCTTAGTTGTGATATTGTGAATGGTACACAAATTTGCCACATCTTGAATGTGATCTACAGGACAAATAGAGCCATCCCCAAGAAAATGAGGTAATGATTTCCATGCTGCATTAGGAATCTAACCCTTCTGCCGAAGAAGAAGAGGACTTGAATCCCAAGTCACAAAATGAAGGTTTCTTGTAGGGATATTGAGTTGCACAAAAATATTTAAGGCTGCCATGATCTATAGAAGTAAAGACCTAAGAAGGAGTCCCAGCAGAGTCACCAGGTTGAAGATTCATGCTCCCATGAGCAGATATTTTTGTGATTTTCCACCAAAACCACAAAATATAGGGCAAAGATTCAATGAAAACAAAGACCAAGTCTTTGATTCTAGTCCTATTGGGCATGCCAAAAATTGTTGATGCTTAAATTTGCAGGTTAATCACCAACATGGGAAATACTAAGAACATGGGATTGACTCTCAGAATAACCTCCATATTTTAAAGAAGTTGGTTCTTCTCTAGGGTTTGTGGGGAAAAGAGAAGAAAGAACAAGATTGCAAACAAAATACCTAATCTACTAAGGCGATGCACCAAATTCATTACATACCCAATAACACAATGATCAAACCCTAAAAGATTCACTAGTAAAATCAAAGAGCAAGATGCATGATTAATTATCTAGCATTTAAAACAAATTTATCAAAGGCTCATAACAGAAAAAAAGAAGAAGCAAGAATCAAAGACAAATTTGGATTTGCACAAAGCACCACTTCTCTTCATTGTTTGAGGGAGAACAAAAATACAGAGGCACAAAAATGCACAATATACAATATTCAGATCCTTCATGAGAAGCACCTCCTGAGGAAAGAAAATGTCTCTAGTCTGCTGCTCAAAATTCTCTGGTCATCTGTGTGTCTATCAATGTCTATCCTAGATCCATGCCATTTATAGTAAAAAAAAACTTCTAAAATCCTCTCCAACTGCCCAGAAAAATCTCCAGCAAAAATCCTATAAATCTCAACTTTGATAACTGATTCTTGCTATTAACTTGGTCTTATATTCAAATCCCATGAGAACTATAGCTTCCATTTGCTTGGCCTGCATGAGAAAAAGCAAACTCCCGCTCTTTCCTCCATTTCTTACCATGAAAAATAAAAACATTGCTTTATTATTTTTAGGGATGCATATCTTTTACCTATGAATAGAGTCATAAGAGAGTCTTCATATAATAGAGCTTGGCTTTATTCTCAAGGAACCCACCATTATCTCTTTAAAAGTAAAGACTCTAATCTTTATTTATCTTATTTCAGACATCCCCCATGGCTTTAAAACAAATGAAAGTCTAATTTAATAATAAAATAAGCTCAGCTCATTAAAGGAAGGCCCACCATACATTACAATAAAATACTTAACATTAAATTATTGACCAAGCTCCTTTAGAGATTCACGTCACTCAACATTTAAGTGGAGTTTTATAAAAATGAAACAAAAACATTTATCTCTTGTCCGCTGCTTTCACGCGTCACGCTAGCACTCCTTTGGAATGGAAATTTCTTCCTTTTCCTTCAAACACCCACGGTTGAGCCACGTGGTGGCTTCCATGGCCTCCTTTCCTTTTGCTAAGTGAGTCATTGATTCTTTCCATCTACAATAGTTGGGTTTCATCTTTGGCCTACATAGACACATAGGGTTTCTGTATCTTTTCAGAGGTTGCACTTCAACTTGCATAGGCTACCATGATCTCTTAACTATGTTGCTCTATGTATTTGAAGCTGGCAATTCATTTGGAATGGAATATCTTACTATTGAAAGTCAAACCTTTCTATTACATGGCTTGTGCTACATAATAGCCTGCACCTTCCTTTGAGCCTCAGTGCCTTCAAAATACCTGAGTGTCTTCATTCTCAATGTGTCAGATCTTCTTTCATATTGTTGAGCCTTTGCTTGCATTGGTAGTTCCTATATTTCACTGTGGCAGTGAGATATGAGTCTAATGGGCCAAGTGCCTTCCTTGCACTTTGATATGGCTTCACCTACTTATAGAGGTCATGGATTCAGCTACTGAGCACTTTATAAACTGGTTATACATTGAGACTTAATTAGGCCATGCCAAGAATCAATGACTTGTTGTTTGGAACTGCACCATAATTCTTATCTTCATGTCAATGGTAGAGCCATTTACTTTAAATGTACCACCTCATGTTATAATTTTGTTCCTTCATTTGAAATAGAGTGACACTCCTTAATATGCTTGTGCTTTGTTATGTGTGGCTAAGACTTTGGATTCTAACATGTTTGTGCCTCATAACGGATTCTCCTCTGAATTTGATGGCTTTGCCTTTATAAGGGTTGCGTGCCATAAATTTGATAATGTTGTATCTATGCTTTAGGATGAGGTGCGTGAGTTTTAGAGTTATTGTGCCTTGAACGGTCAGTGTCTTCAAACTTTAAGGCCGAACCCCTCATGATGACTATGCCATATCAAAATGGTTGTAAATGTTGGCTAAGTCTTATAGCAGCGTGAATATCATGGAACACCTTAATCTGTTTAATGGTTGCCTTCATTTTGATCAAGTGTCATCTTTGATATGAAGCACCTTGTTTGAAAGTTAAGTGCATGGGAGCATTAATGATGGTGTCATCTTTTATAGACTCAGATTCTATGGATTGCACCTTAATAAGCCACACCATGCCATATAATGTATGCGCCTTCATTCTTTTATGTTGAGTGCATGGGAGCATTATACTAAGCTATTATTAAAACTATGCCTTGATTTTATTATGGCTCACGCCACCTTTAGTGGCTACGCTGAGGTTCCATGGTGGCACCATATTGATAAGCATCTTGAACCTTAGATCTAAGCTTATGGCAATTCATATTATGTGCTCCGGAATTTCTAAGTACCTTCCTTCTATAGAAGTTGTGCCATGATGTGCCATGATTTGTATTGACTGAATGGCTTGGCAATTCTAAGGCAGCGCCTATGTTAGAATGTTGAGTCTTTGCATTGCTAGAGTCTGAACACCATGTTATAACTATGCCTCAACTCCTTTATGCTTAGCGCCTCTAGTTTACATTGTTGGGATAGCGTGAAATTTTAGGAAGCATATCACTAGAAAGGTGGCATTGACAATGTCTCATTATAGTTGAATGAGTGCCTTTCTCATAAACTTGATATGGCTTTGCCTTTTGAATGGCTGCAATGTACCTATTAAAACTGATGCACCATCACTTGAGAATTTCTTGGGACTTTTATGTAGAAGCTTGTGCTTCGATTCTAAGCTGAACCAATATATTTGTGCCTTTGAATTTCTGATAGGTGGCTTCTATTATGGCCTGTGCCATTATTATATAAACATTGTGCACTCATTTGAAATTTGTGCATCTACTTTTGAGACAGAGCCTTACATTTTATGATTGCTACCCTTTACTTTTGGTGGCACCTTGAAGTTGTTTTGTACCTTGATTATAAATGATTGTATCACATTTCAAAAGCTATCTCTATTGAGTTTGGCATGCTTCATTTCATAGACTATCTCACATCGACAGATTGTGCCTTGTTTTTGATATGGCACAGACTTCACTTTTCCCTATAGGCTAAACTTTATTATTAATAGGAGAATCGACATCTTTTCCCTAAAGAACAATAGAAATTAGAAGCTTCTCAAAAAGAACCAGAACCATACTAATATGACACACACTAAAAAGTTTTGGAATGGTGTGCAGAAAATGTACAACAGACTCCTCAGCAGAATGAAGTGGTTAAAAGAAAGAATAGGACTATTCAAGAAGCTACAAGGACAATGATAAAAGAACAAATCTACCGGAGGTCTACTAGAGAGAAGTAATTCATACTGTTAAAGAAGTTAAAGAAGTTTGAAATGGAAGATTCTAAACCAGTATGTACACCTATGGCTACTAGTTGCAAGCTGAGCAAGAATGATGAATCTCCTAAGGTTGATCAAAGAAGGTATAGATCAGTAATTAGAGGATTGTTATATTTAACTACTACTAGACCAGATATTATGCATGCAGTTTGTCTTGTGGCTAGATTTCAAGAAGATCCTAGAGAGTCACATGTTGCAGTAGTGAAGAGGATATTTAGATATTTAAAAGGCACTCCAGATCATGGCTTGTGGTATCCAAAGTATAATGACTTTGCTCTAAGTTCTTATAGAAATGTAGATTGGGTTGGTTGTGGAGATGAAAGGAAAAGTACAAGTGGTGGTGCATTCTTTCTTGGAGGTAGAGTGGTTTCATGGCTAAGTAAGAAGTAGGATTCAATTTCTTTATCTACTATAGAGGTAGAATACATTGCAGTAACATCTTGTTGCACACAAGTATTATGGATGAGGCAAACCTTGAAGGATATCAGAGTTTTATATGATGAACCTATTCCTATCTTTTGTGATAATACAAGTGCTATTAACATTTCAAAGAATCTAGTAATGCACTATAGGACAAAACATATCTCAATTCGGTATCACTTTATGAGAGAAGGTTACAGAGAATGAAGTAAAGCTTGGGTATGTGCTTGCAAAGGATCAGGTTGTTGATATATTCACTTAGGCTCCTCCTAAGGATACATTTGAGTATCTCTGGGAGAAGTTAGGGGTTATTACCCCTCCTTTGAACTAGATGCATAAGGAGATGCATCAGTCCCATGGATTTCAAGATTCATTCCTTATTCTGGACTAATGTTGGAGACTACCTCTCAGGGGGAGTAGGTAGTGGTCATATTGATTGTTGCAGTCAGGGGGAGTATGAAGGGAAGTAAAGGAAAAGATGTTACAAAGCAGTGGTGAGTAGGTACAAGTATGAGAATGAGAGAGAGAAATGCATAGCCCTTTGTCATTGATGTAAAAGGGGGAGAGAGAGAAATGTGAAAAAAGGAAAGAGTTAGTTGTCAAGAAGAGAGTAGCAAGCTGAGGGGGAGAGAAAGAGAAAGGAAAAGAGTTGGTATGAAGCATAGTATTGAGGATGTTGTTGTGTTGATGGTTTTTCATATTATGTGTTTCCATCAATGACAAAGGGGGAGATTACTGCAAGTATGTGTAGTCAGTGTTGTCATTGGTGTCAACTCTATAAGAGATGTTGCAAGAGTTTGAACAATTGGTGTTGAGTGGATGATGCCTCTGATGATGAGGAAGTGCTGAAGATGGTGATAATATTGTTTTTGGTGCTCAGTGTTGGAACCTTCAAATTTTTGCAAATTTGAAGGTCCAATGATGAAAAAATCAATTTCAGCACTCAGAAATGCACCTAAAAAACCTACCCTGGTGACCTACTTTGGAGGGTCATAATTTAGATCCTATTCAGTTTCATGTCAAACCACTTTGTAAACATGTGTATATACTATATGTGAGTGTTCATATCCAATTTCAACCTCCAATGATCAGATTTGACTAGGTTTTCAAGCATCAACTTGAAGGGTTCTGGAAAAGTTAGTTGTCTGCACAGTGTGAAATCTACCTGGGAGGTCAACTTTGGAGGCCAAAATCTGGTAGCTAGATGATGTTCATAATGAATCAATTGGTGTTCTAGATTTACCTTATGATAATCTACTTCCATGCCATTTTTCAAAACCCCAGTATCTCATTTGATAATTTTTTAAGATCAAAAGCAAATTGAATTTTCACTGTTTTTGAGGACTGCATTTCTAGAAAAGTTACAGAGAGGTCAACTTTGGACTTTAATATTTCATGAAAGAAGTGGATTGGTGAAAAACCCTTCTGTACACATGCTCATGGAGCCTAAGTGAACTATTTCCCTGAGTGGCGGCTTCCCAGGAAGAGATTTGGTATTTTTTCGGGGTGGTAATTTGGTGAGCCCTAATTAGGTTTTTGATAGTTGTAGAAAACGCTGAAAGAGCTACTTTGAACAATAATATCTTGCACCTCAAGATGCATTTGGCCAAATTGTTTGTTGCACTGAGTTCTTGGGTCAAAAGTCTACATGCCTGTGCATTTTTATGACTCTAGGAGATGGTTTGACCAGTTTTCCAAGGCTATTCTGGAGGCTACTTGGACTATTTTGATCACTACATAAACATGTTAGAAAGTAGGTTTTAGTGATTACCCACTTCAAATTTTCCATGTCAGGTGCACACTAGAACAATCCCAAGTCAATTCATTACAAAACTTATTTCAAATTAAATTTTTTTTAATCGGGCCCACAAGGGGACCCGACATGCTTCACATAGTTATGCAGTTATAAGGTTAGTTGATTCAATATTTGTAAGATATTTAGAGGAAGGTTCTTTTCAGCATTCTTGGCAACAAGCTTTTCAATCTTTTATAAGGTTAGCCGATTCAATATTTGTAAGATATTTAGAGGAAGGTTCTTTTCAGCATTCTTTGCAACAAGCTTTTCAATCTTTCTCCTCTCCACCAATGCAAACCCAAGTTAGAGTAACTTCATAAGATGATTCATCTGTATGTGGAGCAAGAAGTGTGTGATAAAGCCTATCACAACTAACATTCAAGCCTTGGCATCTTTTCTCACTCTAGCACAACCCAAGGGAGCAAAGGAAAATCTACAAGAGGAAACAAATGTAGTATGATGACAGTGATGACATTCATCATCGATATGATGAATAAAGACAAAGAAATCAAAGCATAATTGAAAGAAAATATTGGCCAACTGACAACATATATGCAATATTTGTCTAGAAAAATTTAGTCTTCTTTAAAACCAATTCCTCTTATTGCTCTTGCAGATAAAAACTCCTCGTTGATTGTAGAGGAAGTAGGGGAGAATAGTAATGGTGACCAAGACAAGGACATAGGGGTCTCAATTTGTTAAGAAGATCCAAGCAGAGCTTGATTCTTCCAGTCAATTAGAAGCTATGTTTCATGAGGAAATAACATCTTTAGAATGGAACATGCCTCACTTTGAGCTGCTAGTAAGGATTGATTTCTTTATACTAGTTGTGCAAGGTATATTCAACAAAAGGATGATAGGCAGATTGGGGAATCAAAAATGGCTTCTAAAGAGGGTTGGAAGGGAAAAGTTGGATATCATAATGAGATACAGAAATATCATAAGAGAAATTCCAATGATGAGAAGATTTCTTTAACTAAAGAATTGAGTAAGACTTCTAAAGAACACTGCATGAGAAAAATGATAGATCATAATGAGTCCATGCTTCTAATATGCAGAAAGTATCTAGCAACCAGAAATCTAAAATAGTGAAGGAGATACTGTCAAAATACCATTCTTGATTACCCTCATAGGATGGAGAGCTTGCTATTGCATTTGGGGAGCTAGTAAGGAAATTATGGGCACCAGGAAGAGCACCAATATTACCTCGATTATTCAAATCAAAGCTTGCTCATTTTGTACCTCAGTTTAGTGGCTACAATCAAACATGATTCACAAAAGTTGCTAGCATTTCTCTTAGACGGGTCTCATGAAGATCTAAAATTGTGGGAAACACAAGCCTTACATTGAGTCAAAAGATGCAGAAGGTAGACCAAATGAAGAAGTAGTTGAAGAACACTGGGCAAATCATCTAGCACACAATGACTCCATAATTGTGGATTTGTGTCAAACCAGATAAATGATAGAAATAGTATTTAGCATGGAAAGTGTTGCCCCAACTACACCTTATATTGTGACTGTGCCAAAGTAGGGCACATTGAGGGAGGTGCTACAAATTTTGCATGGCACGAACAATTACTTAAACCTTCTCTTATTGCATCTTCTAGCAAAGATGAATCTATACATCTGTGGAATGTGCAAACTGGTACATGCATTTTGATGTTTGTTGGAGCTAGGGGACATCACAATGAAGTTCTAAGTGTAGATTTTCATCCCTCAGATATGTATCGTATTGCAACTTGTGGCTTGGACAATACGGTCAAGATTTGGTCTATGAAAGAGTTTTGGACCTATGCTGAGAAATCATTTACATGGACCAATTTACCTTCAAGATTCCCCACAAAATATGTGTAGTTTCCTATTTTTATTACTACAGTTCATTCGGACTATGTGGATTGTAACAAATGTCTTGGGGATTTCATTTTATCAAAGAGTCTTTTTAGAGAGGAATGGAAGCCACCAAAAGGGGAACTTTGAATTGTTGTTATTGCTCTAGATATTGCACAGTATCAGATGGATGTCAATGCTATTGTGGAGGAAGAGTACTAATGTTGGATGTAGTGAGTCTGACATTGAGGATGATAGCTCTATTTAAGAAGATAATCTAAAAATTTTGGATGTCTATATGCAGATGAACCATGAACATGACATAGATGCTTATGGGATTTGTAAATTTCAGACTTTATAGATCCATTACATCCACCAGTGCTAGAGCCACAACTAGAAACAGCAGCAACAAAATTGTGTGTGATGGTGGAGAAAGTAACCCTAATATTTCCTACATCACTGGCATAAACCCTATTTCCAGTGCAGTGAAATACAACAAAGCAAAATCTTATCAAAAGGAGAAACTCTAATATCGTGCAGACTATATCTTATCAGTAAGATGATGTTAGGAGTCCCTCCGATATCCTGAAAAGGGTTAAACATTTGTTTGAAGAATTCATCAGGATGTCGGTAGGACTAAAATAAAGTCTCTCTGACACACCGATGAAGTGGGTCTCAAAAGATTTTTCCAATCTACATTCAAAGGTAAAAGATTATGAATTGCACAAGGGAAACAATGAAAATAATCAAAACTCTGTGCAAGTTCCAAATAAAGCTAATGATCTTTTCTCAAGTAAAAGTATGTTGAACATCATCAAATTGCAAGGGTAAAATTTTACCAAAGTGCAAATAAAAAATTAAGTGAAGAGTGACTATAATAAAATGAAAATACAAATTTCACAAGGGGCTACTAGGTGAGTAATTATTTTACTCAAGGAACATAATCAATCTACCAAGTGAAGATTTAATAATCATAATTAAGTTTTTTCACTTCGGGATGAAATATTTTCTCCAAAAGAATTAACCAAGTATGTAATTAATTTACCTAAAGCATGTAATGAATGGTGACATATTTCCACCAAGGAGTAAATATAAGCTTGAAGAACTCCACCAAAGGATGGGTAATAATTATTAGTAAATTAATTTGCATGAGAATGCAAGGCTCAAAGAGGTTAAATTAAAATATTTTGATCTATTGAAATAATTTGTTAAGTGGAGAGTTGCATCGAACAGAATGACAAGTGAAGGGTCACAACCCTAAAAGTACAAAATATAAATGGGAGATAAAAACCATTATTAGAAATGATCAATCAACAACCATAGCAGCAAGCATTAGGGTTAGGTAGAAAATAAAATATCACAATGAAGACTTCTTATGCACATTATAAAATCTTTTGAAGCAATTGAATGGAGAAGGAATATTTTTATTTGATGTCCAACCCTTTTGGTGTTCAATTATTTGTTAATGTTCATTCATATGTGTTATTTGTGCTGTCTCCAAAATGGTTTTCCTTTGTTATTTAAATTGAATATATCAAGGATGTGTTTAATTTATCAGGCACATTTGTTGCACTTATGTGATTTGTTTGATTGGTTTCTGTTGGAAGTTAATTTAAGTCCTTCTAGATGATTTATGTTTATTTTTCTCTGTCCTGAGTTAAAACCCTTTGAATAAATCATCTTAGTTGGTTTCCTTCACACTAGAATTAAAAATCCTTTCAATTGATCACAGTAAACTAGGAAAATATCATTGGGATAGATAAGAAGAGCCTTATAACCAATATTCTTGAACGTTTATACAAGGTATAAACATTTGAAAAGTGCCAAATAATTTGAGTTAAATCAAGAGGGAGGACACATCTATCATACACATCTTGACTCCATTACCCATAATAGTGAAAGAACTAGTCATTACAAAATAGCATTTCAAAACCTTTCACATATGCGGAATCTCACACATTAGTAGTAAGAATAACTCTTAGCCTTACATCTATTTCACATCCACATGCCACTATGAGTAGATCACTAAGGTCACATAAATCTACATTACTTATCAAGGTACACCCAACTAGGTCTAGTAGAACCTAAAGAGAAGGGGGCTTTCAATCATATTAGCCCTATTTCATTAGCCAAAATCATTCAGAGAGATTTGCATCCTCTTAGGGTTAACAACCTATGTTTTTGAGACCTAATAGAATTGGCAACTTAGTTGGGGATCATACCAAAAAATTTGGTTACAGCCTATCCATCCACAAAGTCAAGAATTGAAAAAATATAACTCTACTGGCAAGAAGGACCCAAAAAAATGAAATCATTCCTCCTTTGACAAGAGGTGGTGACTCTAAAAAGGAATTCAATGAAGAATATAAAAACATCTTGTAAATAATCCCATTTTCAATCAAAATGAATATGTCAGAAGAAGAAAGGAGGCTTGAGTTGTTAAGGGAAGAGAAAAAGGTGATTCAAGAATTGCAACAATTGAGATCCAGATTTTCTTCAAATCAATCATAGCATTTACAAGTGCCTCATGATACAATAAGAAATCTCAGCAATGGGAGTGGTGCACATCATACATAGTAGGACACTTTTATACTGCAGGCCTCAAATCAAATAAATGCTTACCCTACCCCTCTTGGCCAAACATTAGTGAGCCACCAAGATCAGGAATATAATCAGTATGCTGGGCATTATCAATGTCAAGACCCACATTGGAGTAGTCAACAATATCAGCCATATCCACAAAGAAAAGTGTGCATCTGAGACATTGATAAACCATTCAACTTCAATAATATCCAAGGTTATCCAAATCGTTATCCCGTTGAGCACATAAAACATATCCTTGAATTTTATGGAAAGGTACATGAATCGGCTCATAGGCATGTACAACTATTTTGGATTTGATTGAGGACTTTCAGATTTATCTAGAAGATGTCATTATGAAATGCTTTGAAAGATCATTGAGGGATTATGCAAGAGGATGGTGTATCAGCTTACCTATGCAAAGTGTATCCTCTTGGGAAGATTTCAAAAGGTTGTTCCTGAGTCAATTTGATAACAGTTATGAAGATTTTACACCAGTCTCGGGGCCTCAGCATATTCTAATGAACAATGAAATGGCATATGATACATTAGAAGGTGAAAGCAGTCTTCAAAATATAAATGCTCTTGTTGTCCCAGTCCACCCACCTCAATACCTGAATCAACAGTTTGAGGAGGAAGAAGATGAGTATTTGCATATTCAAGAAAGAGGACAAACTCTCAATGAAGAAGTCTGCACATCTGAAAATGATTTTTCAGATCTATTCAAACCCCTTGTATGATGACATAACAGAAGAAGATGAAATGATACTTTGCCAATGTGTGCCAGAACATGAATCTCATGTGTTCTCAAATCCATGCTATGATGAGGATGGAACATTTTCAGATAATCGGGGTGATATGCCAGCTTCTAAAAAAATAATCATGCTGATGAAATGGTTATATCTGATTTTGTTAATATTGAGTATTGTGGTGATGTTAAAAAAGGTGAAATTAGTAATGAGGTAAATGAAGATGCATATTCACTCAGCAGTGAGCAAATTTCAAATTTGCTAACTATAGAATATAAGAGATATGCACATAAGGATGATTCCAAAATCCCATTACATTTGCTTTGACAGTGAAAATACTTTGTGTGAAAGAACAAAATCAAGATTACATTTTGATGAAATAGAGACAATTGGTGGTTGTGAATTTCATTTCAGCAGTTCTCCAGAGATGCATACTTCTATTAAATCTTGTAGTGATGGAGTTTCAAGATCACAATCATATGGACAAGCTACATGTGATGTTGAAAATAGTACTGATGTTTTTGGATCTGATGTTGTGTCATTAGATGGTGCCAGCATCGAAGAAAATAAATGTCAAATGCAGTTTGATTTCATTTGCTTCCCAATTTAGATAAAGAGCCATCCTTTGGTGGATGATAGCAAGTGTGATCACACAAAATATCACATAGAGATTGGGTCTGGCCTATCACACAAATATGAGACTTTTTAGATTATGTGTGGCCTATCACACAAATAATGGAGAATATACCAGCAACATTAAGCACAATGAGTTGATTAAAGATATTAACATATTCAGTCAAGCAAACCTTAATAATACTTTTAGATTAGTTTCGCTACAACGTGATGAAAACCAAGTGTATGAAAAAGGAAAATACGGGCTTTCCTTTTTTTCTAGTGGCCTTGTGCCATCAACAGTGGTGTGGTTCTTCAAACCATACCAATTTAGGGCAAAAAAGAAGGTTATACTCTATTGCGCAATGAATTGGCACTTGGTCTGCTCCTCGAGAAATCTAGGATCTTGCTATGCCCGCAAGGGGTACACATCCCCAAGCAAGAGCCACTATTGGAACCTTCAAAATTTGCAAAATTGAAGGTCCCATGATGAAAAAAATCAATTTCAGCACTCAGAAATGCACCTAAAAAAACTACCCCAGTGACCTACTTTGGAGGGTCATAATTCAGAGCCTATTCAGTTTCATGTCAAACAAATTTGTAAATATGTTTATATACCATATGTGAGTGTGTATATCCAATTTTAGCCTCCTATGATCAGATTTGACTAAGTTTTCAAGCATCAAGTTTAAGGGTTCTAGAAAAGCTAGATGTCTACACTATGAAATCTGCCTAGGAGGTCAAATTTGGAGGCCAAATCTAGTAGGTGGATGATGTTCATAATGAATCAATTGGTGTTCCAGATTCACCTTATGATAATCTACTTCCATGCCAGTTTTCAAAACCCCAGCATCTCATTTGATAATTTTTTAAGATCAAAAGCAGACTAAATTTTCACTATTTTGAGGATTGCATTTCCAGAAAAGTTGTAGAGAGGTCAACTTTGGACTTTAATATTTCATGATAGAACTGGATTGGTAAAAAACCCTTTTGTACACATGCTCATGGAGCCTAAATGAACTATTTCCCTGAGTGGCAGCTTCCCAGGAAGAGATTTGGTATTTTTCAGGGTGGTAATTTGGTGAGCCCTAATTAGGTTTTTGATAGTTGCAGTTGCAAAAAAAGGCTGAAAGAGCTACTTTGAATGATAATATCTTGCACCTCAGGATGTATTTGTCCAAACCGTTTGTTGCACTAAGTTCTTGGGTCAGAATTCTACATGCCTGTGCATTTTTATTATTCCAAGAGATGGTTTGACTAATTTTCCAGGGCTATTCCGGAGGCTACTTGGACTATTTTGATCACTACACAAACATGTTAGAAAGTAGGTTTTAGTGATTACCCACTTCAAATTTTCCATGTCAGGTGCACACTAGAACAATCCTAGGTCAATTCATGACAAAATTTATTTCAAAATGATTTTTTTTAACCGGCCCACAAGGGGACCTAGCATGCTTCACACAGTTATGAGGTTATAAGGTTAGTTAATTCAATATTTGTAAGATATTCAGAGGAAGGTTCTTTTTAGCATCCTTTGCAACAAGCTTTTCAATCTTCCTCCTCTCCACCAATGCAAACCCAAGTTGGAGTAACTTCATAAGATGATTCATCTGTATGTGGAGCAAGAAGTGTGTGATAAAGCCTATCACAACTAACATTCAAGCCTTGGCATCTTTTCTCACTCTAGCACAACCCAAGAGAGAAAAGGAAAATCTACAATAGGAGACAAATATAGTATGAACATATTGATGACATTCATCTTTGATATGATGAGTAAAGACAAAGAAATCAAAGCATAATTGAAAGAAAATATTAGCCAACTGACAACATATATGCAATATTTGTTTGGACCAATTTAGTCTTCTTCAAAATCAATTCTTCTTGTTGCTCTTGCAGATAAAAACTCCTCATTGATTGTAGAGGAAGTAGGCGAGCATAGTAATGGTGACCAAGACAAGGACATAGGGGTCTCAATTTGTTAAGAAGATCCAAGTAGAGCTTGATTCTTCTAGTCAATTAGAAGCTATATTTCATGAGGAAATAACATCTTTAGAATGGAACATGCCTCACTATGAGTTGTTGTTAAGGATTGATTTCTTTATACTAGTTGTGCAAGGCATATTCAACAAAAGGATGACAAGCAGATTGGGGAATGAAAAATGGCTTCTAAAGAGGGTTGGAAGGGAAAAGTTGGATATCATAATGAGCTACAGAAAGATCACAAGAGAAATTCTAGTGATGAGCATATTTCTTTAACTGAAGAATTGAGTAAGACTTCTAAGGAACACTGCATAAGAAAATTGAAAGATCATAATGAGTCCATCGCTTCTAATATGCAAAAAGTATCTAGCAACCAGAAATCTAAAATAGTGAAGGAGATACTATCAAAAGACCATTCTTGATTACCCTCATAGGATGGAGAGCTTGCTATTGCATTTGAGGAGTTATTAAGGAAATTATGGGCACCGAGAAGAGAACCAATATTACCTCGATTATTCAAATCAAAGCTTGCTCATTTTGCACCTCAGTTTAGCGGCTAATGTAGACACCCTAAAATGACCAAGTCGTCGCATCTCTTACATTTCGTCATTTCTTCCTAATCACCTGCATTTCAACATTAATTAAATAATCTAATTATTTAATTAATTTCACCAAATTCTTCTAAATCAGAAAATTGCGACATTAATTAAATAAATCCTCATTATTTAATTAATTAAATCAAATTCCTCTATATTCTTCCACAATTAAATAATTTTTAATTATTTAATTAAATCATTATTCGCTTTTCGAAAATCAAATCCACATTAATTAAATCCCATTATTTAATTAATTCAACAAATTCCCTCTTATCTAAAATTAAATAATTCTTAAATTATTTAATTAAATCAAAAATCATTCTCCCAAAATCATGCACAACAATTAAATAAATTTATTTATTTAATTTGCTTTTAAATCTTCTAAATTAAATAATTCTAATTATTTAATTACTTCTTCCAAAAATATCTTCTCTAAATTTGAATAAATCAATTATTTATTTAAATTGCTTTTTCTTCTAATTTGAGTTATCTCTAAAATAACTCAAGCTTTCTTGCTCATCAATTAAATATTTCTATATTTAATAAAGCAAAATATCTTCTATTCTCATGCAAATCTCTTCTTCTTATTTTAAATCACTTAATTGGTTGCTTTATTCTTTTAATTGATTTATCTCTTCAGTTAACTTATTCTTCTATTCTTGATAACTCCTCTCATGCAAAAGAAAGCAAGACACATGTCTTCTTCTCATTCGTTGCACATTCCTCAACTTATCTCCTCCATTGATTCTTCTGAATTATCTGGACCGTTGATCGATCTTCCTAAAAATCTATATAAACCCCCCTCATCTCCTTCATTGAGCCTCTCTCTTCGATCGTATTCTCAGGCATACTTAACAGAGCTTTGAGCATACAAAACGCGTTGATTGAGCACTATAACGATCTTTTGACATTGATCTCTTGAGCACTACTTGCTTGTTACAGCCATGGCTTTGCAACTACATTGAGCAATCCACATTCAATCCAAAGAAAACAACACAGATTTCGGTAAAAGTCTTTATTTCATTGATTATTTGTCATGGCTTTTATTTAAATTCGTTTTCTTTATGTTATTAGGTTCTTTGATTTTATTTAGTTTAGATTTAATCAATTTTTCCTCATACACATTCTGGCACGCCCGATGGGACCCATTGGTCCTGATTTAATATCAAATTTGTGGAATTTTTAGTTTGATTTCACAGGTTTTTTAACTCTTTTTTTGGAGAGATCTGAAAAAGGATTTTTAAAGGAAGCTTGCTGGGCAAAAACGGAGGTCACAGTTGCGTTCGGAAGGGTCGAGGGACGAAGAAAAATATAAAATTTGGCCTATTTCGGTGAAGGTAAAATTTTTTCACCTGTGGCACGCAACCCGAGGCCGTACAATCACTGTGAGGTACAGTAAAAAAAATTATTATTATTTTTTTTAAAAAAGTTTTCTTTTTTCAAAAATAGAAAAAATTAAAAAAAAAGCAAAAAGAAAAAGCAAATCCAAAAATAAAAAAAATAAAAAAAAACTAGGCAAAATCCAAAAAAAAAAAAATCAAAAGTAAAAAAGAAAAAACAAAGCATCAAAAGCAAGGTACGTACCAGCTGGAGTACTACTGTCCTCTTAAAAAAAGGACTATACTTTTCTTCCATGAAAAAGTGCAGCTTTTTTATAAAAAGTTTTTTTTAAAATAAAACAAAATTTGCATTTTTGATTTTTGTCTCAAAAAAGTAAAGGGGAAGTATATTTTTAGTTTTTTTTTTTTAAATAAAAAAACAAACTTTTTTTAGCCCTTAGCAGCAGGTCACATCAGTGACCAAGAGCCAGTTAGAGGGGGCTGAAATAGGGCCCTCTTCATTGAGCATTTTGATTCAATAGGCGATTTTCAAACCTCATTATCTTGGTCATACGGACACATATTTCAGTGCTTTTTTTTTTTAAATAGGCTAGAATTTCATGATCTACATCGTGGTGAAATTGGTTTTTTCTCAAGATTCTCTGATTTTTTAGAAAATTAATTTTCTCACTGCTGTCTTTGTCTCGTCACAGTTTTTTTGACTTTTCAAGCTCCATAACTTTCACAAACGGACTCGGATTCAGGTGATGTTTTTTTTTAAAGTTGGTATTTTTCTGTCCTCTACATAGTGGTAATATTTTTTCAAAAATTTTCTGAGATTTATTTTTTAAGACCACTCATTAGCCTATTCTCAATCTCTGACTTCAAGCACTTGCTAACTTTTGAGTTTGTGTGGACCTAATATCACTTGTTGCAGCTTCTTATTACTCACACAGAGCCAATAGGTGTTTTCTTAACATGTTCATGCAGGACGAGCATTGAAGACCTCTTTGATTTATCTCACTAAGTCTTAGAAACACATTGCATGCTTAAAAGGATAATTGAACAAATCTTTTCTTGTAATCTAAGTCGTAGGAACATACTGCTTTTCTTAAGGGACAATGGACATGTATGAACAAACACCTCAATTTTCTAAAGGACAATGGACATGAATGCCAAACACTTCATTTCATAAGGGACAATTTACAACTACAATCCTGTGTGTGCATAGCTTAGTTGCACCTTATTTTTCTTATAACGGGACAATTGAACCTTTGTGTGACGTGCTTGCTCTTACTTTTCTGTACTTCCTTTAGAAGGGCCTGCTTTTGGATTGTGATTCATCCAAAAGGGATGACCCTAAGCAGAGTTTTCCTTTGAACCGCTATATAAGAGGGATAAGGCGAAAGCCAAGTCCTAATCGACGTCAGCCTTACCTTGTGGTGCCAAACTGAAAAGAGGTGTACTAGCTCTTTGTGGAAACGATTTTCACATTGAGCGAAGTGTTTGAAACTCTTAGTAGGATTGGTTAAAGCTTTTAGTAGCTTGTCGCATTGCTCGTAAGGCATTGGTCCCTCAAAGTCACTAAGAACCAATTTAGATAGAGACTACCCGACCTACCTCCGAACATTGCGGTAATCATCAGTGCAAGGGAAATCGATTTAAACCCTTAAGATACTCACCATTGGCTCCCTTGAGAAGAGATAGTATTCCCTTGGACATAAAGCTCTTGTGACCTACTTGAGCTTTCCAAGGGGAAGGTGAGATATCCTTACCTATCGTCTCTCGCAAAGATACTAAATATCTGACACCTTTATGGAATGATATTTTTATCGACGGAGTATTAAGCTGTGAGCTGATCTACTGCAATGAAACCTTGTCTCTAGGGATAAAAAGTGCTTGTTATTGATTGCAACTGTCTTAGACCTGTGGAAACATTGGGCTTGTTTGGAGCCTTGAACATACACTATCTGTTGTGTCAGTCCCTTGTGCTTTTTTTTACCACTTGTTTGCTGTGTTTTTCTCTTGCCAAACCAATCCAATCAGCAACAGAAACATCTTGCCTTTTTGAAACATCAGACACTACTTCAGCGCCCCTGGTATTACAGCAGCTCGCCTTTGGTACAGCAGTAACCCGCCTCTGGCAAAATTCTACTTCAGCGCCCTTGGTATAATAGTAGCTCGCTTTTGGTCACTGTAGCTCGCCTTTGGTATAGCAGTCACTCGCTATTGGTAGCTCAGTCTGTCGCCTCTGGCCCACAGTAGCACGCTTTTGGTAGCACAGTCCTGCGCCTCTGGTCAAACAGTATAGCGCCTTTGGTCTAGTACTTTGTGCATCAGAGTTTGTCTATTTCTTCAAAGCATCTCACAGATTCCCAACATTACATTGTGTCCTAAGTGTATCCCATGGTCACCACTAGGCTACAGCAAACTATGAAGTCTAGGCAAGTTGTCCCTAAGAAGCACAAGTCACCCCCTCGCACACCACAATCAGGTCGTCTCAACATTACTCCCAAGGTGACTCCTAGTACACCCGCGGCAAAACCAATCAGCTCTCCAAACATGCCACACTTAGGTGAACTAAGCAATCCTCATGAGGATAGAACCCCTTTGCTAAATGCACCGCAGTATACCACAAGTTTGCCTCCGGATTTTGTTCCACAAGGTTACATCGTAGATCAAGCCCCATCTCAAGAAGAGTGACACTTTGAAATAGGTCAATCCTCTCAAGAAGATGGGCAAGATCTTGATGAATTTATACAAGATCCTAGAGCTATAGCTGCCTTTGATAAAATCCTTAGTGAGAACCAGGATCATTTCTTTCGCTTGCTTGCAAAGCAAGGCGCCAAGTTACCTCAAGATTTTGATGTGTCCACTCTCAAGGAGAGCAACAACACCCAAGAAACCATACAAGCGGTGCAAACCATGTCCACAGTGACTACGCCCTTACCTACTCAAGGCTTGCAGTATAGGAATCCCCTTTTTCAAAACCCAACAGGGGAGAGGCCCATATCACCACTTTTGACTCCTATGGAGATCTATCAAAACCAACAAGAAACTCTCCAACATCAAGCAGAGTTAGCTAAGCAAGCCACCTTAGCTCGATCAAATGTGCAACCACCTCCTAAAGTGTCCACCCCAAGCGCAAGCGGAATCTTGGTTACCCCATCACGCGTAGGTTTCCCACCTAATTACAATCCGGGGAACACGTATGTAGCCATGCAACAAGGGTCTCAACAAATGCCACCTCCTATATCATCACACCTGCATGTCTCTCAACCAATTAGAGTCACGCAGCCCCAACCACAACATTCTTCTACTCTCGTCGTCAAGTAGCCCCAACCACAACATTCTTCTACTCTCATCTTCAATCAACCCCAACCGTCGCAAATCACTTCTAACTATGTTCCTCCTCCACAACGTTCATCCTCGCTCAACTTCTTTCATACATTGCCTAGCCACTCTCAACATTCCCAACATCAGGTTTCCCAAAGCTTTGTGCCACCATCACAACCTAATCAAACGCACTTTAGCTTTCCTCCCCCCAATCCCTTTCTTCAACCGTCGCAAAGCCAACATTCTTACCTAGCGCCACCTCCACCTCTGCCTAATCAAGGCCTCCAATTCCAACCCAATCTGAACCAATCGTACAATTCATACAATCCCAATCAATCTTACGACCCTTATAATACCAGTGCGCATGGCTTACACTATAATCTTCCATATGGGCAACACCAACCACTTTTTGGACAATAGGAGATGTTACCAACCCCTCCCACGACTATGGAACTAAAGATTGCGGAGGTGCAACAACAGCTATCTGATCTTACGTTTGGCCACACCAAAAAGACCTTCTCTTTAGAGGAAGTGTGTCCTTATCCTTTTGATCGGTCATTACCAATGATCCCTTTTCCTCAAAATTTCACTATTCCCAAGTTAGATAAGTACAAAGGAAAAGGTGACCCAAAAGACCATCTTAGGGAATTCTATCTTGCTTGCTTCGAGGTCTCTCACAATGACACATATCTTATGCGTCTCTTTCCTCGCAGTCTTGGAGGTCAAGCAATAGAATGGTTCTCACACTTACCTACGGGTATCAAGTCCTTCAACGAGCTAGCAGAGAAGTTTGCCACCCATTTTTCTTACAACGCCGAGCATGAGATTTCCATGACAGACTTATGCAACAATAAACAGAAGAATGGAGAAACTTTCATTTCTTTCCTTCAACGATGGAGACAAATGGCTAGTAAATTCCCTTTCAAGATTCCAGAGAAACAGCTTGTTAGCATCTTTGTGCAGAACCTCAACTAAGAGTTAGGTTTCCATTTGCAAATTCTTAGTGCTACAACCTTTGATGAAATCACATACAAGGGTATCAACATTGAGAAAGCCCTCATTGCTAAGGGTGTGGTCAAAATCTTTAAGGAGACGAAAGAGAGTACTTCTCATCAGTAATCGAACGATAAACCCAAATATTGGAACAAGAACAAAAATGTGGTCAATGATGGGGTGGTCGACACTAAGCATGTCCAAACGTTGCAAACACCGCTGCAACTCTCCAAACCAAGTCAAGCTCCACCTCAACAACAGCAGCAACAAAGGCAGCCTTATCCCAACCAACAGCAACGACAACAAGAGCGGCCCCAACAAGATTACCCTCCGCAACGTCAATTTACTCCTTTGGGAGTGCCCATCGAATCAGTCTTACAGCAAGCTTTGCAGAAGGGGCTCATAACCTTACCTGATGCTCCTCCTTATGGAGAACCTGTCTACAAAACTGCACGTTACAGAGATAATGAGTATTGTGAGTTCCATAGGAGCAAAGGTCATCAAACTGCATCTTGCATGAAGCTTAAGCACCTCATCCAAAACCTCATCGACGGTAATCAAATCACTTTTGAGAATGAATCACCAGCGCAACACACGAACAAGGATCTCGATATGTACAAGGAACCATTCCCTCATCATGGTCCACCTCCTCCTCAGGATAGAGGTAAAGGCATCAATCACGCTTCCACGTCCTTCGATTCCATTGTAGGTCGTTTTGAAGAGAGTCGAGTGTCTACCCTCACCATCAAAGGCAAATCTACGGATTGTACTGTTACTACTCGTCGAGGTCATGTCACCATCCGTGCACCTACACCTAGACTTCCGGTTCAGTCTGATTATAATCTTGTCAAACATCTAGGGAGAACACCAGCACAGATCTCTATTTTGGACCTTCTACGGTCATCACCTGCACATAGAGTGGTGCTAGAAAAAGCCCTCCAAGAGTCTTCTGTTCCTAACAACATAGCAGTCGCGGATTTCCAAGCTATAGTGGGTAACATTGCTTCACCCTATAATGTGGTCTTCTCTGAGAAAGACCTCCCCTCCCACGATCCATGTCACAACGATGCCCTGCATATTGAAGTTCTCATCCATAAGCGCAAAATCAAATGCATCCTCATAGATGGTGGGGCTGGTCTCAACATCTGTTCTTTAAAGTTACTAAAACAATTGTGATACTCTGAGGATCACGTCAACACTAATCATAGTATTACAATCAAGGGGTATGATGACGCAGAACGCCGTTCAGAAGGTGTTATTCACTTGCCTATACAGCTGGGCCCCATTATGCTTGAAACCAGGTGTCAAGTTCTTGATATTGAGCTGCCTTACAACATTATCCTAGGCTACCCATGGATCCATGCAATGAAAGCTGTTCCCTCCACATACCATCAGTCCCTCAAGTTCCCATACAATGGTATGGAAATCACCATCCCAGGAGATCCTAATCCTTTTGAATTTTTCCGTGTCTTGCAAGGAAGCTATAAGAATTGCAACCAAGTGCCTAAAAATGACAAAGCCCTTGAATCCCCTCTCTATGTTGACCCTGAAACTCTCACGCAAGCCTCTACAAGTGAGCCTACACCCCTCTCCAAAATCACAGCTCATGTCCGAGATATAGGCTTTGGCACTTATGATATCTCATAATCTTGTTGTGTAGGGCGGATGCCTTTATCTCCAAAATCTTACGGCCAACCACCCATTGCCAAAGTTATCAAAAAAGCAGCTATTCCTCCCCCAACATTCCTAACCCAATTCCAACATGGACGGTTATTGGAAGAGGAAACTATTGAGGACATCTCTTCTTGGCTCTACAAGGAGAAAGAACCAGTTACGATACCAGTCAAGCAATATGGCAATGGCTTAAGGATAGTGAAAAATATGGGCTATAAAGGCAAAGGTGGCCTTGGGAAACAGAATCAAGGAACTATGGAGCCCATTGTGGTAACAAAGAAGCTAGTCAAGAAAGGATTAGGATTTGGTAAGAAGGTACCGCGCGCCTCGGACATTGAGTATATCCTCGACGAGGTAGCTAACACTTTTCCCGCCGATACGACGTCTACAGAGGATATCACAGATGACTCTTCCATCCACATGACCAATCTATTCGCAGAATCCTTCATTTTTACACTATCCTCCGTATCCTTAACTTCCAACACCGGCACCCAGAATGTCACGCTTGTCTACCCTGAACTTATCGATTGGGACCAACAAGGGGCCCCAGTTATAGATGTATTTCAGAATGACGAAGCTCTAGCTGAGTTCATGGGACTTCGGGAAGGTATCCCTCTTGGCGATCACAAGGCAGGTTTTGTAATGGAACTAGAGCCCACGGCTTACTTTGGTGAGAATGCCAAATCCTCCAGTCGCAAAAGTGCAAATAAAGAAAGATCTCTAGGTGAAAACTACACTGTGGCACCTCCTGATCATAAAATAGTAAAAATAAAGGACGTATCCAAAGGTGAAAACCTAACTGTGGCACCGGAGGATGGAGGATTTGACCTTCCCTTACCATCTAAGTATCAGGAGAAATCAGCTCTACTAGTGGAAGATTCTACAGAGATCAACCTAGGTACAGAACAGAATCCAAAGACAACATTCCTAGCGGCCTCATTATCTGACACAGAGCACAGAAATCTTAACAGCTTCTTCTTACAATGAACCATCAACTTTGCATGGACCTATGCAGATATGCCAGGGCTAGACCCTAAGCTGGTAGTTCATTATCTCACAGTTGATCCCAAGGTGAAACCAGTCAAACAGAAGTTGAGAAAGATGCACCCACAGATAGCTCTCTTGGTGAAGGTGGAAGTACAAAAGCTATTAGATGCCAAGTTTATACGACCTATTGACTATTCAGATTGGGTCTCAAACATTGTACCTGTGTCTAAACCTAATGGGCGCATCCGCATGTGTAATGATTTCAGAGATCTCAATAAGGCATGTCCTAAAGACGACTTTCCACTACCAAACATTGACATTATAGTGGACTTGACAGCAAGTCATGAGATGCTTTCTCTCATGGACGGATTCTCAGGTTACAATCAGATAAGGATAGCTGAAGAAGACCAACATAAAACAACCTTTACTTGTCCTTGGGGCAATTATTGTTGGTATGTCATGCCGTTTGGTCTAAAAAATGCAGGAGCAACCTATCAGAGAGCAATGACAGTGATCTTCCACGATCTCTTTCATCACATCATGGAGGATTATGTTGATGATATATTGGCTAAATCTTCTCGGGCGGATCACATACAGGTCCTAGGATAGATCTTCGACAAGCTTGAAAAATACCAAGTAAGACTCAATCCAAAGAAATGTGTATTCGGCGTAACATCAGGGAAGCTATTGGGATACATTGTATCTCGTAGAGGCATCGAAGTAGATCCAGTGAAAGTAAAAGCTATAGTGGAGATGCCTCCACCCAAGAACCTTAAAGCATTAAGGAGCCTCCAAGGAAGGTTGCAGTCCATCAGGCGTTTCATCTCACAGCTAGCAGATAAATGTCAACCCTTTCAACACTTACTCCGAAAGGATGTCTCATTTCGATGGGACAACAAGTGTTAGGCAGCGTTTGACCAACTTAAAGAGTATCTAGCTACACCTCCTGTATTGGTTCCACCAGTGGCAAACAAACCTTTGATATTATACATCTCCACTACCAATTCGGCCCTAGGGGCCCTGCTAGCACAGAATGATGACACAGGAAAGGAGCATGCAATTTATTACATCAGTAGAACCTTGGTGGGATATGAGCTCAATTATTCACCAATGGAAAGGGCTTGTTTAGCAGTAGTGTTTGCCTCCCAAAAGTTACGGCATTACATGCTGAACCAACACACAAATCTGATAGCCAAGATTGATCCCTTGAAGTATCTACTAGCAAAAGCAACTCTCACAGGCAGACTAGCTAAATGGGTCATGATCCTTAGTGAGTTTGATATTTAGTACATGGATCGTAAGGCAATCAAAGGACAAGCCCTCGCGGATCAACTAGCAGAAGCACCTATGAAAGATACACATCCTATGGTAGCAGACTTTCCTGACGAGAATCTCTTCACTCTGGCTACCTCCATAATGTGGAAGTTGTACTTTGATGGTTCTTACACACAGCATGGATCAGGAGCCGGCATCTTATTTGTTACACCTCAGAATGACTACATTCCTAAGTCATATCGGCTAGCATTCCCTTGCACCAACAACATAGCCGAGTATGAAGCACTCCTTATAGGTCTCAATACAGCAGTTCAATGGGATATTACAGAATTACAAGTATATGGAGACTCACAGCTAGTCATTCGCCAAGTCACGGATGAATACCAAACAAAGGATGAAAAGTTGGTCCCCTACAAACAACTAGTGGATGCCTATAAACCACACTTTTCTAGCATCACATTTGAGCAAATTCCAAGAGAACATAATAAAGCTGCGGATTCTATGGCTTCTGTAGGGTCACTGATTGATATGCCTGCTAATACACAGAAGTGTGAATTCTTGATCGAGCAATTGTTGATACCAGCCGTCGATGTTCCTGTTACTAAAATCATCTGCGAACTTGTTGGTCCCAATTCCCCATGGTACGAAGATATCTATGAATACCTCAAGAACAATACCTTTCCCCCTGACCTATCATCCACTCAACACAAAACCTTTATCCGTCGATCCTCTCATTACATCATTCTGGGTGATACACTATATCGCCGGAGTCTCGATGGTATTCTCTTACGATGTCTTAACGCGGAAGAAGTCGAAGCTACCTTACGAGACATACACGAAGGTGTCTGTGGCACACATTCTTCTGGTCCTAATCTTGCTAAGAAGATACTCAGAACAGGTTATTACTGGCCTACAATAGAGCAAGATGCTGCACAGTTTGCTAAGAAGTGTCTACAATGTCAGCAGCATGGAGATTTGATTCATGCACCAGCTCATGAATTACAACCTGTGACAACTCCTTGGCCTTTTTCTCAATGGGGTCTCGACCTCGTAGGACAAATCCACCCTTCCTCCTCCAATGGCCACAAGTTTATCATTACCGCCACTGAGTATTTCACGAAGTGGGTGGAAGCCATTCCTATGACCTATATCACCAGTAAGCAAATAGCCAAGTTTATTCTAAACTACCTCATATGCCCGTATGGTATTCCCCAAGCCATTGTCACTGATAATGGGAGACCATTCAAGAACCAAGATGTTCATGCCTTATGCATACAATACAATATCCAACATCGCTTTTCAACTCCCTACTATCCGCAAAGTAATGGCCAAGCTGAGGCTTTCAATAAAACCATTCTCAAGATCCTGAAGAAAACGGTCAATGAAGCTGGTCGTGATTGGCACTTGCAACTCAATCCCGCCCTATGGGCCTACCACACTAGTATCAGAACACCAACTGGTGCCACACCATATGCCTTGGTCTTTGGCTCTGAAGCCATCCTGCCTATAGAGGTCGAGATCCCATCCCTCAGAGTATCCATGCAGGACCTGATTGGCGGAGAGGAGTATCGCACTTCCAGATTAGCTGAGCTTGAACTACTCGATGAGAGGCGCCTTGCCGCACTTAATCATCTCCATGTCTATCAAAACTGCCTCCGGCGTAATTACAACAAAAAGATCAAAGAAAGACGGTTTCAAGTTGGTGATCTTGTACTTAAGGAGAATCAGAGAAATCAAGCAGATCGAGAGAAGAAGGGCAAGTTTGAGCCTAACTGGTTAGGTCCCTTCATTGTGACAGCAGCATATGGATCAGGAGCTTATACTTTAGCTACACCTGACGGCATTCCTCTAGATGAGCCACTTAACAGTGTCCATCTCAAGAAGTTCTATGCCTGATCCTCAGAGTATTCCAAAAAAAACAAAAAAATCCAAAAAAATCCGTCCTCTGGTGAAAACCTGGCAAACAGGCACCTTGGATAAGTACCATAGTGAAAACCTGGCAAACAGGCGCTATGCGTAGAGTCAGCATCCATCATCTATTGAGTCCTGTTCGCTCCTTGCCCAGTTCGCAACGCGCTTCATCCATCCACCCATAATAAAACCATTGACTTTGTTTGCATTTCCATCTCCCTATCTAGTATAGCTTGGAAATTTGTCAATGTCCCTCGTCGTCTTCCCATGTCTTGATCTGTGTCTACAGTTAGCACTGTCTTGTCCTAGGTCATGTCTTTCTGTGTCTTCTTCGGCGGTCACCCCTACAGTTTCCTCTACCAGAATGGGGGCAACTCTTTCCTTAGCTTCGGTCTAGGATTGGTTCCTTGTTCATGGTTCGCGGCACATACTTCAATCTTGTCTCATTTCCACAGGTAACACCCTTTAACGGACACAGAGTTCCTATGATAAGGCTGTTATCTTCTCAACACTTTTTCTACATCATCACACCAACCAGAACTACATATCATCTTCGCAATCTTAAGGTACTTTGATCCCATGGATATGGGTATGTAGGTAGTCTGGAATACGAAGGACGTTTCCAGTACTCAGGTACATAAGATCACCTCTTCTCCGCTCTTTTCCCACATCATCACACTAACCAGAACTACATATCATCTCTTCTAAATCTTAAGGTACCTTGATCCCATGGATATGGGTATGTAGGCAGTCTGGAATATGTAGGAAGTATCCAGTACTTAGGTACATAAGATCCCCTCCTTTCACCTTGACCCATTCATCACTCTATCTAGAACTACATATTTATCACGTTCATCTTCCATCGTCGTGTGCCTTGATCCCATGGATACAGGGTATGTAGGCAGTCTGGAATATGAAGGATGTATCTAGTACTCAGGCACACACGATCCATCATTCTCCACCCGTCCCAATCCATTAGCATTCCATCCTTCTAGTCTTCCGTTTGTCAAAATCCATTCGCCTCGACTTGACTAACTCAAGCAGCAAGCTAGCACATCCTTTCAAAGCAAAAGTCCTTAACAAACTTGACGCAAAGAGGCCTACTTCCAAAGTCATCTACTGTCCTGCATACCGATTGCCAACATCAGCTAAGTACCGCTTAACCAAGCCCTAGATCCACAAGCTTGTCTTCTGCAAAGTGTTCCATTGTCGAGACCAACACACGCGTCTCCTACGACATGTGGCATTTCCTGCAAGTGAGACATTATCTTTTTAGGTAGATAGCCCCCTTTAACGGACACAGAGTTCCTACGATAAGGCTATTATCTTTCCTATCCAATCTATCCTGAGCAACCTCTTTGGCAAGAGAATATGTTGGCTGTACGTTTACTCTGTAAGTCAGTCAATTTGTGTTATAGTTTATCTTTTGTTCCTTATCCCTTACCCATTCAAGGCTACCTTGATTTATCTATAATCTTGGTATGTTGCGATGCAGTACAGATTGGGGGCATAGTCATTGCTTGTGTGTGCCGTGTTTGAGGAATGATCTTTAGCATCTTTCTTAGCATCATATTTATCTTGTGTGTGTTACGACCTAGCATCTTACATATTAATATTCTTCTTGCATTTACATGTATTGGAGTTTATTTTATGTTCAAGACTATGGCTCATTCACATATTCCAACAAGGTTATATTATGTCTAAGGGGATCTAAGTTCAAACCGCTTGCTTGCAGAGACAACGTCCACGCACTCAGATATTACAGCACCTTGGTCTTTTATACCTTGGTGGCAAACTATCCATGTGCTATATCAAAAATAAGGATTGCTCTTTATAAACAAATGTGAAACCATTGCAACAAGCTCATCCATCTACCCATCCATTCATCCATGGCCTTATATAGTTTTCCAACAATAATCGATCAACAGTCTTTTCTATCATGTTCTCTTCTATCTCCACTTTCTTCTATCTATCATCAACCCAACCTCGCCTATCTCCAACAAATCTTCTAGTCGAGCGTCAACACAGTTCTTCTGTCGCTTCCCTATCTTTCCTCTCGAGGGGGCACCCTACGCCAGCTACGCTGGGGCAACTACCTACACTGGGGCATCAGTAAATTGTATCACATCTTCAACAATCGATTTTCTTTGACGCAACGCTACATGCTGCATTGCATCAAAGAGGGGCAAAATGTAGACACCCTAAAATGACCAAGTCGTCGCATCACTTGCATTTCGTCATTTCTTCCCAATCACCTGCATTTCAACATTAATTAAATAATCTAATTATTTAATTAATTTCACCAAATTCTTCTAAATCACAAAATTACGACATTAATTAAATAAATCCTCATTATTTAATTAATTAAATCAAATTCCTCTATATTCTTCCACAATTAAATAATTTTTAATTATTTAATTAAATCATTATTCGCTTTTCGAAAATCAAATCCACATTAATTAAATCCCATTATTTAATTAATTCAACAAATTCCCTCTTATCTAAAATTAAATAATTCTTAAATTATTTAATTAAATCAAAAATCATTCTCCCAAAATCATGCACAACAATTAAATAAATTTATTTATTTAATTTGCTTTTAAATCTTCTAAATTAAATAATTCTAATTATTTAGTTACTTCTTCCAAAAATATCTTCTCTAAATTTGAATAAATCAATTATTTATTTAAATTTCTTTTTCTTCTAATTTGAGTTATCTCTAAAATAACTCAAGCTTTCTTGCTCATCAATTAAATATTTCTATATTTAATAAAGCAAAATATCTTCTATTCTCATGCAAATCTCTTCTTCTTGTTTTAAATCACTTAATTGGTTGCTTTATTCTTTTAATTGATTATCTCTTCAGTTAACTTATTCTTCTATTCTTGATAACTCCTCTCATGCAAAAGAAAGCAAGACACATGTCTTCTTCTCATTCGTTGCACATTCCTCAACTTATCTCCTCCATTGATTCTTCTGAATTATCTGGACCGTTGATCGATCTTCCTAGAAATCTATATAAACCCCCCTCATCTCCTTCATTGAGCCTCTCTCTTCGATCGTATTCTCAGGCATACTTAACAGAGCTTTGAGCATACAAAACGCGTCGATTGAGCACTATAACGATCTTTTGACATTGATCTCTTGAGCACTACTTGCTTGTTGCAGCCATGGCTTTGCAACTACATTGAGCAATCCACATTCAATCCAAAGGAAACAACACAGATTTCGGTAAAAGTCTTTATTTCATTGATTATTTGTCATGGCTTTTATTTAAATTCATTTTCTTTATGTTATTAGGTTCTTTGATTTTATTTAGTTTAGATTTAATCAATTTTTCCTCATACACAGCTACAATCAACATGATTCACAAAAGTTGCTAGCATTTTTCTTAGATGGGTGTCATGAAGATCTAAAATCATGTGAAACACAAGCCTTACATTGACTCAAAAGATGCAGAAGGGAGACCAGATGAAGAAGTAGCTAAAGAACACTGGGAAAATCATCTAGCACACAATGACTCCATAATTGTAGATTTGTGTCAAACCAGATCAATGACAGTAACAATATTTAGCATGGAAAGTGTTGCTCCACCTACACCTTATACAAAGCAGGGCACATTGAGGGAGGTACTACAAATTTTGCATGGCATGGACAATCACTTAAACCTTCTCTTATTGCATCTGCTAGCAAAGATGAATCTATACGTCTATGGAATGTGCAAACTAGTATATGAATTTTGATGTTTGCTGGAGCTAGGGGACATCGCAATGAAGTTCTAAGTGTAGACTTTCATCCAGACTTAGATATGTATCATAGTGCAAGTTGTGGCATGGACAATACGGTCAAGATTTGGTCTATGAAAGAGTTTTGGACCTATGTTGAGAAATCATTTACATGGACCGATTTACCTTCAAGATTCCCCACAAAATATGTGCGGTTTCCTATTGTTTTTTTCTACAGTTCATTCGGACTATGTGAATTGTAACAGATGTCTTGGGGATTTCATTTTATCAAAGAGTCTTCTCAGAGAGGAATGGAAGCCACCAAAAGTGGAACTTTGAATTGTTGTTATTTCTCTAGATACTGCACAGTATCAGATGGATGTCAATGTTATTGTGGAGGAAGAGTGCTAGTGTTGGATGTAGTGAGTTTGACGTTGAGGATGATAGCTCTATTTAGGAATATAATATGAAAATGTTGGATGTCTATATGCAGATTGACCCTGAACATGACATAGATGCTGATGGGATTTGTAAATTTTAGACTTTATAGCTCCATTATATCCACCAGTGCTTGAATCACAGCTAGAAATAGCAATAGCAAAATTGTGTGTGATGGTGGAGAAAGTAACCCTAATATTCCCTGCATCACTGGCATAAACCCTAAAACCAGTGTAGTGAAATACATCAAAGAAAAATCTTATCGAAAGGAGAAACCCTAGTATCGGGCAGACTATAGCTTATCAGTAAGATGATGTTGGGAGTCCCTCCAATATCCTGAAAAGGGTTAAATAGTTGTTTGAAGAATTCATCGAGGTATCAGTAGGACTAAAATAGAGTCTCTCTGATACACCGATGAAGTGGGTCTCAAAATATTTTTCCAATCTACATGCAAAGGTAAAAGATTATGAATTACACAAGGGAAACAGTAAAAATAATAAAAACTGTGGAAGTTCCAAATAAAGCTAATCTTTTCTCAAGTAAAAGTATGTTGAACATCATCAAATTGCAAGGGTAAAGTTTTGCCAAAGTGCAAATATAAAATTAAGTGAAGAGTGACTATAATAAAATGAAAATACAAATTTCACAAGGGGCTACTGGGTGAGTAATTATTTTACTAAAGGAGCATGTAATCAATCTACCAAATGAAGACTTAATAATCATAATTGAGTTTTTTCACTTGTGGATGAAATATTTTCTCCAGAAGAATTAACCGAGTATGTAATTATTTTACCTAAAGCATGTAATGAAGGGTGAAATATTTCCACCAAGGAGTAAATATAATCTTGAAGAACTCCACAAAAGGATGGGAAATAATTATCATTAAATTAATTTGCACATGAATGCAAGGCTCAAAGAGGTTAAAATTAAAATATTTTGATCTATTGAAGATAATTTGTTAATGTTCCCTAGCTACATTTTGGTGGATGAACCGAATCCACTCAAAAAATTTGGATAAATAAAATGATAAAATAATGAAATGCATTACCTAAATCCAAATATTCGATACCTCAGATAGATGCATGCATGATAGATTGAGAGATTGATTGAGAATGGATGTTGATTTCTCATTTTCACAACATAATAGAAAGATGAAGATGATGGTGAAAAATAGATAGATGAAGATAGATGAGTGATGCAAAGGCTCAATTGGGATTTCAATAGCGTAAAGATGCTTGAAACTCAATGCATGAAAATGGTTTGGATGAGGTTTGATTTATAGGCAAAAGCTGATAAGATTCTATGGCTAAGATTAAAAGTCAAATGTGTGATGTGTATGGCTAGGATTAAAAGTTGATTTTAGTGCCTATGATGCACATTAAGTGAATTATGACATGATACTAAAATTAGGATGTGAGGGAATAATTGGGATTTGTTTATTTATTTTGGAGGAAAAGATGCTTATGACGCATAAGTGGGGCTAAGAATAGGATGTGAGTGGGAATCTCATAATTTAAATAATAAAATTATTTAAATTATGTGTGCATGAGAAGAGTTGTAGTCATGTGACACATGTCATAATGAAGGATTTGATTTAAATTGTTTGTGGGACATGTGAAGAGGGATTAATTAAATAAAGAGGTTTATTTAATTAATTGGAAAGGTGATTAAATTGGATTATAAGTGGGATTATGCAAGGACCTAGGACAAAACATCTTTTTGCAAGGCATGGACAATTTTAAGTGTCTACAGACCTTAGCACAAAAGACATATTTTAACATTTCCATTATTTATTGGTTGTCAAAAGGTAAGCTAGGACAAGGGGCAATGAAAAATGACATACAAAGACTCAATTCATAAATTAAATGACTGGAACCAACACTAGAAGGTCAATATCGAAACATAAGGCTTAAAGTGAATCAAGAGAAGGGTTTAGGGTTTTAGACTTAGGATGATGCCTTGACAAAATAATTCTAAAACCCTAAAAAAATAGCAGGCTCTAACACCCTGAACCCCCATTGGGGCACGTAGGCCCTAGACCCCCCACCGAGGGGGCCATCCGCTCAGCCCCTACAGATGGGGTACCCCCTATAACCCCTTGAATAAACTACATCTATCAGGTTACCGAGATCAAACATGTGGCTGAAAAAAGATCACTACTTGGTGAATACTTCATCCCTTATGAATGATTTACAAATAATATTAGGAGTAATCAATTACATAGGATTTACAAGATTGACAGCACCTCAATCCTAAAATTCTCCCCCTTGACATCATACATAGTAAATACATCCATAGGAAAACATAAAACAACTAAGCTCTAGGAACAAGGCCCGTGGCCTTCTTGCACCACGTAAACATTTTTGTGTTGATAGGTTTAGTAAATGAATCTGCAACATTCTCCTAAGTGTCAACCTCCTTTAGCTCAATTTGACCATTAGTAATCATTTCATGAACAAAATGGTATTGAACATCCACTTCTTAGTCCATGCATGATACATGGGGTTCTTGGCCAAACATATTTCACTCTGGCTATCACAACCAATCTGAATAATACTACAATCAAAACCAATACCTATACACAATCTCTGTAACCAAACTACCTCCTTAGAGACATGAGTAGTAGTCATATACTTGGCTTCAGCGGTGGATAAAGAAATGGTGGGCTACCTTTTACTCATCCAGCTCATAGCTCCTCCAAACAAAGTAAATACATAGCCACTAGTGGACCTTCAACTATCCAAGTCACCTACCCAATCTGCATCAACAAAACCCTGTATGTCCAATGTCTTATCCATACTGTTAGTACCAGAATAAATGAAATAGTAATAAGAAGTACCATGAAAATATCTTAACACCCTCTTTGAAAAAATTTAATGTTGTCTACCAAGGTTAGACATAAACCTGCTCAAAACTCCCACTACTTGGGCAATATCTAGTCTAGTGTAAATCATTGCATACATCAAACTTCTTTGTGATAACCAAAGCTTTATGTTTACTTGATCCCTTTTTATCTCCATTCCTAGAATATACATGGATACCAAAAGATATTTCATGTCAAATGCACCTAAAAGTTGAGCTTTCAATTTACTGATCATACCCTTGGTGTTACTGAAAAATAACATACCATCCACATACAAGGTAATAATTAGAATATGATCATCAATACATCGAATATAGACACAATGATCCTCTTCACTTCTAACAAAGACCAATTTAAAAAAAAAATGAATCAAACTTCTAGTACAACATATTGTGGGACTGTTTTAAACCATAAAGAGATCTTTTTAACTTGCATACCCAGTGTTCTTTCCCTTTTACCTCAAAACCTATAGGTTGTTGCATATAAATTTCTTCTTCTAGAATAAGACTCCCTCTCTCTAGGAGTAGCCCTTGGCTACTAGTCTAGCCTTGTACTTTAGTAATGAACTATCTACTCCAAACTTCTTCTTGAAGACCCACTTACATGCTATGGCTTTTCTCCCTTTGGGAAAATTACAAGATCCCAGGTGTCACACAATTCCAAAGCCATCACTCCTCCTGCATGGCTAGCTGCCAAGACTCACTATCATCTGCATGAATAACTTCCTTGTAGGATATAGGTTCATCATCAGTACTCAATAAATAAAATACACAATGAAAATTTGGTGGGCTATACCTATCAACTGGGTTCTATTGTATTGTGGATCTTCTCAAGAGTGGAGTAAGAGGTTCTTCCTCATGTTCTTCTGTATGCTCAACTTCTTCTATAACAATAGTCTTCCACATTTGAAGTTTCACTTGAATCTTCTTCTTCTTCTCCGTCCTCTAATCCACCATTTTATTCTTCCTGATCTGCATTTTCCTACTGTAAATCAAAATGCACTATCCTCTTCATTTTTTTTCTTCTGGGTGTATAGGATAAAAAATAACTCTAAGTTCCATGAAAATCAAATCTCTAGAAAAAATAACTTTTCTAGTTAGAGGATCCCAAAGCTTATAATCTTCTACATTCTCACCATATCCAATGAAGATGCATTTATGTGCTTTTGGATCCAACTTAGATTTCTTTTCCTTAGGAACATGAATAACAACCTCACAACCAAAAACCCTTAAATATGAAACAGAAGGTTTTTTACTTGTTCACACTTCATAAGGTGTCGAATCAAGAGCCTTACAAGGAGACCTGTTTAACAAGTAACAAGAATTACTCACAATTTCTTCCCAAAATCATTTATCCAACCGTGCATCACTTAACATACTTTTGGCTCTTTCCATTATTGTTCAGTTCATCCTTTCTTCAACACCTTTTGTTGTGGTGTATATAGAGTTATCTTTTGTCTTATGATACCTACATGCTTACAGAACTCATCAAATTCCTTAGAGCAATATTCCCCTCCATTGTTAGATCTTAATATTTTTATATTAAGTTACTCCTTAAACTTAGTGAAAACTTCAGATTCATGCTTCATAAAATAAATCCATGTGAATCTGGATACATCATCAATGAAGGTAACGAAATAATGAGATTTTCCAATAGAATCATTATCCACAAGTCCAAACACATTTGAATGAATAATTTCTAATTCTTCTTTCGCTCTATTTCTTCCTAAAGGAAAAGAATTTATGTTTTGTTTACCAAACACACAATGCTCATAGAAATCAAAGTGCTCATCAGAATAGGAGAAACCATCCAACAAATTTTAACTCATTATTTTTTTAAAAACATTTTCACTTGTGTGGCCCAATCTGTGATGCCACAACATACATGTATTTTTAGCAGTTTTAGTTACATTAGTGGATCTACGAACTACAGTGGCCTCAAGCCTAAATAGAGTTCCCATCCTTGTTTCCTTGGCTACCGCTAAGATTCCTCTCACCAATCTGCAACCATGCTTATTAAATATTTCATGCATTCTTGAATCATTCAACTTTGAAATGGAGATAAGATTTCAAGCCAATCTAGGAATATTTAAAACACCATGGAGGGTTTTAATCCTCCCATCACTGAAACATAGCTATACCATTCCTCGACTAATAATCAAATATGTAGAGTTGTCCCCAAGGTAAAAAATACCTCCATCATATTTCTCATATGTGGAGAACCATTCCTCCTTGTTTTGAGTGTAAAAAGGATGAGGGTTAATGTTTTCTTTAGTTTGAATCCTCCTTTCCACAAAACATTCCAAGGGCTTTTCAACTAAATGCCTCACCTATCAAGAGGAGAGTTAGCTATCAAGTTTGAGTTGCCACTTGGTTTTCTACTGGGAAATTTAGATGTGATTACACAAGTTTGCCAATTAATGCCTTTGTGTCCTTAAAACCCTAATTTAAGGACAATAGTAATCAAATCTGTGAATTACGACAAATGCTACAGGAAATAGACAGAGGGTAGAGAACCTTAACTCACTATTTTTCACTCTGAAAAATGGGAAAATTTGAGACAACAATGATGGCACCCTAGTCCAATGCACAACTTTTTCTACACAGTCCCAATCTCCTGCTGGCACTGATCTCTACTATGTCTTATGTTTCTCGTGACCAAAAATTAGAGGACAAGGTTGATGGTACCCTTGTCCCAAAATGTTGAACAATGTCTGCTTCTTTTTAGATCCAAAATCTTCAATGTCTGCCTTCCTGCTCTGCAATTCCACTTCTTCCAGATTTGACACCTATAACCTGCAATCACAAGGAGTGTGGGAGGGGGTTGTGGTGTTTAGAGGCTTGCCTTAGTCAAGCCCTAGAGAGACATTCAAGTATTCCAAACACTGTTGTCAGAGAGAGTACATGCCCTTGGGAGGTAGAGGCAAAAACTAAATGATAATGATTGATAAAGCACAATAAATGATACCTTGATGATGAAGCTCTCATGGAAGGAAGAAGCTCTTCAATGCCATGAGGAGAAGATGTAATCCAACCTACAAACAAACACAATAACAATGCTATGCTCTGCAACACAATGATAATCACTATGCCAATAGTTCACAATCATAAACATCCTCTAGTTTACAAATGATAACCTAAACATGCTTATATATGCAACTATTAAGATTCCCACCAAGAATTTTGTATTTGAAACTTATGATGTCAGCCTAGAGACCAAATAACAGTCACAAAACTAAAATTTCAAATTAGGGCAAACCCAAAATAGGGCTGGACTAGGGTGCTAGCGCCCTTGTCCACCCCTTGTATTTGCTCAAGATTCATTAAATTGCAGCCCCCTAGGTCCTATTTACCACAAGACCCATGGGTTTTCTCATCAAGAGTCTGATTTAACATGCGAAATGCTCTAAATGCAAATCTAAAGACCCAAGAGCTAAACCTTTAGGAAAAATCCCCCAAGGGTGCATTTTTCTGACATAACATTTAGCCCCCACATTAATGTATGCATTAAATGCAAGGCCAATACATGCATTAAAGTAGGTCCACAAACATGCCAAGCATGGAGAAGACATGCCAAACACATTGAAGACAATGATAGGCACGTAAAATATGGAGAAGACAATTACAGTCACGCAAAACATGGAGAATACAACATTGAAGACACACAGAGCACAGAGAATATAATGAATGCAGTGATTATTTTCTTTATGATTTTTCCATATGAAATGCAAGATGCAAGTATAAGGAAAGTAAAGAAAAAAATCCCAAAAGAGTGTAGAGAAGCTCATCATCACCAGTCTTGCACTTTTTGAGAACAAACACACCAAACAAAATCCCAAGGTGTAGAGGAGCTATTCACCACTGGTCTTGCACCTTGAGAACAAACACGCCAAACAAATCCCAAAGTGTAGAGAAGCTCATCGCCACCAGTCTTGCACTTTGAGAACAAGCACGCCATACACACACACACACATTGAAGACACAGAGAAAACATGGCAAAAAAGTGGTGGAGTGTCCCTATTGCTAGGCTTATCACCATCTCAAGCACATTACAGGCACACACTGACAATTAGGCTTCACCACAACAATTGCTGAAAACACGCTTAAGGGTTGAGTTAGTCACCAAACCACTCCCCACCTCTAGATGAGGACTTTTGAAAATGACAAGATAATGCAATCTGCTTTGATAAATACACCATCCCTGCCTCACGATGAGGGCATAAGATAAAAGGATATGCTTGATATCCTACCTCCACAGAGGGCTTAAATGATTTGACTAATTTTCAGATTGTTCAAACACAATTTACTATGATCTAAAGCAGATAGCTTACCTTATATATTCCCCCACCTTAAGGTGGTTGATATTGTGTACCGATATCAAGAACGTTAAGGTAGGAAGAAAACACACAAGAAAACACAAGCTCTCACAAGGCCCATGCCCCCTAGAGGTGGCATGTATGTTACGATCGCCAAATGTTCCCACAAACACATCCCTACAAGAAAAGTGTTAGTGTCTAAATAAACATGATATACAACAACATCAATGCATATGATCAACTACATGAAAGAGCCAAGCAAGGTGATATTCATGATAAACAAAGTGCGCAGAGCAGTAGTATTGTTCAAGTGTCGTCAGCAAGATAAGATAGCATTGACATCAACATCAAGATAGAGAAATCATGGAGTGATTCCACTAGCCAATCCTTGGATAATTTGTTGCAACCCCGTCGTCATATAGGAAATAAGTCCATTTTTTTTTTACTCTTGAAAGGGACACTAGGTCCACATCAATATAATATGTTTTTCGTCATCCACCCACTAGATAGAAATACTACAGGAAGGTAAACAATAAATTAGAGAGGAAAACAAGTACCTTAGGGACAGTCACGTAGGAGGGTGCCCCCAATTCACCAACCGGAATGTTGTAGAGAGGCCCACGCTAGAAGTCATCATCGAGGAGGTCATCATCATCCTCCCAATCCTGAATGCTAGATGAAAGTGGTGTGTAAGGTACAAAATCCCAATTGTTGTTCTTGTTTTCAATTTGTTCATCTTTCAGTTCTTCTTGATTCTCAATGTTAGGTTGAATGTTCTCTTGTTCATTTGCAATTCATTGGGCATAAGCTTGTCTCCTCTTCCTCCTTTCTTTTTCTAGTCTATTTCTTCTTGTCTTGTTAATTATTGATGCAGAGCATCCACAAAAACCCTAACATACATTTACAAATGTATTATTATGCATTATTTAACATGCATGCAAACTTTTTTGTATATACTTTTCTTTTTCCTTGCCTATCAGCAACACATAATACCATCGACCGACCCAAAATACCTTATTCTAATGCCTAGAAACCTTCACTGTTATGCCGATGAATACCCTTGCATATGCAAGGCTTGACTTGCTACTTCCGGTTCTCCTTACTACTAATTCCGGTCATCCCTTGTATCATACAAGATGTATGTTTCCCACATACAATGGCAATCATCCAACCACAACATACAACTGCCAACCCGCTACTGCCAGCGACCCAAATGTATCTGCCACTCTACCCTTACGTCAAACAGTTGTGTATACATCGCATGACCTACGAACACAGATTACGTCCACTGTCCCTACCAGTTGCACTTTGTACCTAGTTCAATGTATCTGCGGAATGTATATTCCAATATACATTCAAAACATACAACCGAACATGCATTCGGAACCTGTATTTGCCAAAGTCAACCATTGACTTTGTTGTATCCAACCTATTGTATGTTCCAACATACAACTGAAACATGCAACCTAAAGATGCATTCCTCCGCTTACATACAAACCCTTGACCGGCATTGACCACCTTGTATGTACCCAATCAACTTTGTCTCTCCCTTGTATGTCGATTTCCTTGTACATTTACAATGTACATCCGCCACATGCAACTGCGATAGACAATTGCGAGATACACATGACTTACAATTGCGAGATACATAGGAAATGTATCCGACATACATTAGCAATATACGCACAGAATGTATATTCGTAATGTATGTTTATAATCTTGACATACAACGCATCAATGAACCTGATATGTTCTACGACATGCAAACTTGAACAGACAATAGCGATATACACACAGAATGTATATCCGACATGCAAATGTGATATACACATAAATTGTATATTTGATGAAACAAAGTAGAAAATTGCTGATTTTATCTACTAGAGACTTTGCGATTACACAGATTTGTTTCTTCGATGATCTTATGGACCTTTCACCCTGCCAACCTAGCACATATCAATGCTAGAATCTGTCAATGCATCTCAACTGCAATCCTACAAACATAAAATGAACAAAACAAAAATACAGAAACAAACTGTACAACCATTCCACCAATTCGAAGAATCAACTGGTGGAATGGATTGAAAAATCCATCTCGATCCCAAAATAGGAAAAATGAATTGCACAGAAGGAAACCCAAATGAGATCGAATTACACAGATATATAAACAGGATTCGTTAACTATGCTTTCAGAAATGCGAATATAGACACTTTGTTTTTCAATTATACAACTGATTTCTCTATAATATGATCATCTCTCCACAATCGATCTGACCTAGGGTATTTATCTACTTACCCTCAGTAGTACAGAATTGTCTCCAAGCGGCTGGGAGACCTAACAACCTCTTGAATGTAAATTTGCCAAGTGTCCCATGGGACTTACAACATAAACCTAAATATAACTAGAATGCACATGCATTGGTCAAACAGACCTTATTACATGGATGGTCAGCTTAGGACCTTATTGAAAACAGTAAAAAGAACATAAAGCAATTAAATGCCTTAAGGAGGCCACTGTGGTTTAGGTGCCCCTGCACCATACTCCCCACCTTGAAAAGAACTCATGTCCCATGAGTTAAGTCTGTGACTAAATCCTCCTATAACCACTGATGTCTCATGTTTGCTCCATGAGTGCTGGACTACAACCTGCGGACATGGAACCAAATACTCATGCCTAGCACTGTAGATGCTTCTCACACCTTGTTGGTCATTCTTTCTTACCATCATCTCTATCTAAACATCTGTAGTGGTAACCTCATGTATTGCTATGGTAGAATGTGTTTGTCTTTCAACTCTTAGAGGACAAACAATAGTCCCTATGATGATAACATCCTTGTCTTTCCAATCCACCTGATCTCTGTCAGTCAAAACTGAAATCTTCTGCAAATTGTGATCTCCATTCCTTGAGATATCCTCAACTTCTTGTGACTCTACTGTATTCATCTTCACAAACTCCTTCTTACCTACCAAAATAATCTTGGTTGTCTTATTTGCTTCAGGATCCTCCTGCAATGGTGTCATCCAAAAAGTTCTCCCATCCTTCCTGATGATATAGGTGTTAGCATACCCATCATACAATGCTCTCCTATCAAATTGCCATGGCCTACCCAACAGTAGGTGACAACATTCCATGGGCAATATGTCACACAAAACTCTATCCTGATACTCTCCAATCTGAAAATCAACATATGCTTGTTACCAAAAGTGATTGACTATCTGATGCAGAGGCACCCACACTATAACCTTACAATACAGCATGGATGTCTGCAGCCCATCATCATCATATTTTGCTTAACCCTGTCAGCATCATCATATTTCCTGCGCCGACCGATATCCTCCTGATGACAAGCCTCCGCACTTTCGCCTACCAACAGCATCACCTTACTCGATTATCGACAGCATCATCATGTTTGACCAGCGCGAACATCCTCCTGACGTCCACTGTTCACTTCAGCGACAACTTCCGCCTTCACTATCTTCAGCATCATGATATTCAACATCATGATAATCAACAGGATAAAGAACATCCGGTTCCTTCCATTTATCCTGATGATGACGAACCTTAACTCCTCGCACCATTCCTTTGATGCTGACGTCACCCGATATCCTGATGACGTATATCCTGATGACGATGACGTCACCCGCAGCTCCTCAATATCCTGCTATTCCGAAATATCCTGATGACGTATATCCTGATGATGATGACGTCATATCCTGATGTTGGCCAAACTTAGCTTTTTCGGCCCGCGATCAACCTGATCTTCAACCTGATGTCGATACGCTCCTCCTCGGCTCCTTCTGATGATGATCACCCCGACGCACATTAACTTCATGCACACAACTGCATCATGCTCTCCTCCACTTATCCGGATGACGATGTCCAACGCGACTGCAGGATATTTGCAGAAATATCCTGATGATGCCGTTTTGACGACTTTTCAACCTTAGCGGATTTTCACTGTTCTGATCCGCCGAACCTCCTGGGATGACTCGATCCACTTCTAGGGTGATCTTCCACACTTTATCAGCTAGACCTAGCACATGCCCATGCTAGGGTCTTCAACACCTTTCAACCGCGATCCTGCACACCTGCATGCGAACAAACCAACTAACTCCTAACCTACTGTACATAACCATTCCACCGATTAGACAAATCAACCGGTGGAATGGATCAGCGAATCCATGAAAACCACCCAGATGCAGTAAATCGATTAAACAATAGAGACCAAACAGAAATTGAACAGAACATGATCTCTTATTCGATTTCAAAAGATGCTATTACAATATTCAGTCTCTCCTCTCGCAAAGTCTGATCGATGATCTACAGTCAACCGATCCTCACGCTTAAATAGATTTTCCTACGAGTACTACTGACCCGACTCCAAGTGGCTGGGAGCTCTCCAGGCGGCTGGGAGGTCCAACCGAACATACATGATGACAACTGTCCTAACAAACTGGCTAAAAATAGCAAAGCATGGTCAGCATGATCTTATCATGATCAGCATGACCTTATTACATGCAGTTGGTCTTATCAGACCTTCTTGGAAACATAAACAAGACCTAAAACAACTAACTGCCTCATGAAGGCCAGCTGTCAGGTAGGTGCTCCTGCACCACTATCACTTACCCAAGATGCTTTGTAAGGATTTTAATGTGGAATCCTTTCCAATTTCAACTTATCCACCATTTCCTGAGATACCATATTGTCTGTTGAACCATAATCTATTACTACCTTGCATATTTTACCTTTGCTTTTGCATGTGGTCCTAAAAAGTGCTCTCCTTTGTAACATGTCCTTGGATGTCTTCAAGACTGTTCTCCTTAACATCAATGCTTCTCCTTTCTCAGGATACCCATAACCATCAGGAGCATTCACACTTTGAGAAGTGTTTGAGCTTGTCACACCATGACAATCAGATTCTTGGACTAGAGTTGTCCTTCTTTCTCCCATTGAACTTGTTGTTTTTTTGGACATTTGAAAAATGGGTGACCAATTTCATTACAATGATAACATCTCCCAGTAAAAACATTAGAACCTCTACCACCTCCAAATCTGCCTCTTGTTCCTTTCCATCCACCCCTGAAGTCAGATTGTTCTTGTCCTTTACCAGCCTCTTCTAGATTCTCATTGGCTTGCCTTGTTGTAGGAGCTGACCCTCTTCCTCTGGTATTGCTGCCTCTTCCTCTCATGGACTTTTCCTATCTTCTTTTCATCTTCTCCTCAATCCTAATTGGCATTTGATAACATTCTTCCACACTCCTAGGGTTAGCCAAAACTAATTCATCTTGTATATTCAATCTCAAACCAGCCAAATATCTAGCAACTTTTTCAACCTCATTCTCATGATGGCCAGACCTCATACTCAATTTATAAAATTCCTTAGTATATGCTTTCACATCCATTTCCTTTTGCCTTAAAAATTGAAGCTTCTTAAACATTTGAATTTCATAATCCTGGGGTAAAAATTTACCTTTGATCCTTGCTACCATCTTGTCCCATGAAGAAATCTTTGACTTACCTTCATTTCTTCTCTCTGATTGTACATAATCCCACCATACCAAAGCATGACCTCCCAATTTGGTCTTTGCAATCTTTACCTTCTACTCCTCAGGAACTTCCTCACATTCAAAGTGATTATCTAGTGCAGCAATCCAATCAAGCAACTCTTCGTCATTCAAACTTCTAGTGTACTTTGGAACATCAATCTTTACCTTAGGTTCATCATTCTGAACTGCCCTTAACAATTTTGTAAATCTCTGATCTTCCTGATTTAGATCTTCATCTACCTCTTCAAATTCTTCATCATCATCTTCTTTTTCTGATTCACTGTGTTCCATTTCTCTTCATTTGTTTGTCTCTAAGGATGCAAGCCTGGCTTGTAGTGCTTCTGCAAGCTCTTTCATCTTCCTCATCTCTTTAGCATGTTTTTCCTTCATCTCCTTCAACTCTCTGGTAGTACCATTACCTTTCGAAGGCATCTTGTCAACCTCTCAATCCTTCTACTTCTGCCTTCTCAGTGACAGAATCAACACACAACAGCCCAAACCTTTTGTTGAGCTCTGATACCACTATAATGCAGAGCATCCACGAAAACCCTAACATACATTTACAAATCTATGTTTATGCATTATTTAACATGCATGCAAACTTCGTTGTATATACTTTTCTTTTTCATTGCCTATCGGCAACACATAATACCATTGGCCAACCCAAAATACCTTATTTCGACGCCTAGAAACCTTCACTGTTATGCCAATGAATACCCTTGCACATGCAAGGCTCAACTTGTTGCTTCCGGTTCTCCTTACAGCTAATTTTGGTCATCCCTTGTATCATACAAGATGTATGTTTCCCACATACAACGGAAATCATGCAACTGCAACATACAACTGCTAACCCGCTATTGCCAGTGACCCAAATGTATCTACCACTCTACCCTTACATCAAACACTTGCGCATACATCACATGACTTGCAAACACTGGTTACGTCCACCATCCCTACCGGTCGCACTTTGTACCCAGTTCAATGTATCTACGGAATGTATCTTCCAACATACATTTGAAACATATAACCGAACATGCATTCGGAACTTGCATTCACCGAAGTCAACCATTGACTTTGTTGTATCCAACCTATTGTATGTTCCAACATACAACTGAAACATGCAACCTAAAGATGCATTCCTCCACTTACATACAAACCCTTGACTGGCATTGACCACCTTGTATGTACCCGATCAGCTTTCTCTCTCCCTTGTATGTCAATTTCCTTGTACATTTATAATGTACATCTGCCACATGCAACTGCAATAGACAATTGTGAGATACACACGACTTACAACTGCAAGATACATAGGAAATGTATCCAACATACATTAGCGATATATGCACAGAATGTATATTCACAATGTATGTTTACAATCTTGACATACAACGCATCAATGAACCCGATATGTTCTATGACATGCAAACCCCAACAGACAATAGTGATATACACACGGAATGTATATCTGACATGCAAATGCAATATACACATAAATTGTATATCTAATGAAACAAAGTAGAATCTTGTCGATTTGATCTACTAGAAAATTTGCAATTACACAGATCTATTTCTTTGACGATCTTACAGACCTTTCACCCTACCAACCTAGCACATATCAATGCATCTCACCCGTGATCCTGCAAACATAAAATGAACAAAATGAAAACATAGAAACAAACTGTACAGCCATTCCACTGATTTGAAGAATCAACTGGTGGAATGGATTGAAAAATCCATCTCAATCCCAAAACAGGAAAAATGACTTGCACAGAAGGAAACCCAAATGAGATCGAATTACACAGATATATTAACAGGATTCGTTAACTATGCTTTCAGAAAAGTGAATACAGACACTCTGTTTTTCAATTGCACAACTGATTTCTCTACAATATGATCATCTCTCCACAATCAATCTGACCTAGGGTATTTATCTACTTACCCTCAGTAGTACAGAATTATCTCCAAGCGGCTAGGAGATCTAACAACCTCCAACCGATCTAACAACCTTGTGAATGCAAATTTGCCAAGTGTCCTGTGGGACTTACAACATAAACCTAAATATAACTAGAATGCACATGCATTGGTCAAACAGACCTTATTACATGGATGGTCAGCTTAGGACCTTATTGAAAATAGTAAAAAGAACATAAAACAATTAAATGCCTTAAGGAGGCCACTATGGTTTAGGTGCCCCTACACCACTTATCTTATCATCTTTTTCCATTGTTTGCGTAGTAGAGGAGGAAGGACCATGTTCAAATCTCATTGGTCTAGGTGGGATATTTGGTTGTTGATGAAAGCCTCCCGATCCATTAAAGGATGGCAGGGGAGGGACCTCAGAATAAATGCCATTTCTCCATGGATGAGGTGGGTCATGAGACCTTTCGTTATCCACATTCCTTTTGTCAAAAATTTCCTCAAAGCCATAATAGTCTTGTTTAATACTTGTTTCTTGTTCTTCTCTTATTGAATACAAAGGAGACCTGGCCACTCGAGCTAGTTTTTTTGCTTTGTATTTTCTGTATTCTACAAAAGTTCTATCTCTTGGTGGCTCAGGATCTATCTCAGGTTGCGGCCAAAAGTAATCAAGAATAAAGTTTTTGTCTTTATCCATAGGTTGATACTCATTATGATGGATAGTACGGATCTTTCCACGCAAAGGAAATTTAATGCATTTATGAATAATGGAAGGAACAACATTCATATCTTTAAGCCAAGGATGTCCAATTTTTACACAGAAGAGGTCAGATAAGGGGTTTATATCAAATGATTGATCCACAACTTTATCATAGATCGAGACCATTAGAGTTATCTTGCCAATTGGTTTCATGAAAGCTCCATTATGTGTTTTAATTCTCAAATCTGATGGTTCATAAGATTCTTGTGCCATTTCATGTTTAAAGAGGAAATCTTCCATTACCACATTTGTCATGCAATTAGGATCTATGAGTGTTCCATGTACAGGTTGTTCCATTATCTTTACCATGATATAAAGAGGCCCTTCAGTATGTGGCATTTCTTTGTCATGAGGTGTGAATGTTATTTCAAGCTCGGGGGCTCTTCTTTTCAAATGAGGCCTAGGAACAAACCTAACATTATTATTATGTTGAGAAGCCATTGGTAAGTTTGTAAAGGAGTGTCAAATCATATTTTCAAGATCTTCCAAAACTTATGCAACAAAATGCAAAAGTGATGTCAAAATATGCTCTAAAATGCTTGATATTTTCAACTTTTCACAGTGCAAACAAGTGAAAGAAGAGGTGTTGTGAATATTTTTAAGAGGGATAGAAAATGATATACCTAATAATAGTCCACTAATTCAAGAATACCTTTCACAACAGGCTTTTGAAGCAACTCTAGAAAGTTGATAAGCCAAACCCTAGTAAAAATAAGCCAAAATATACAATTTTTCACCAAATCTATATGCAAACAAATGAAAGAAGAGGTGTTGTGAATATTTTAAAGAGGTAAATAAAGTTATATGCCTAATAATAGTCCAATAATTCAAGAATACCCTTCACAACACACTTTTGAAGCAACTCTAGAAAGTTGATAAGCCAAAACCTAGTGAAAATATGTCAAAATATGTGGCTTTTCACCAAATCTCAATGCAAAAGAGTAGGGAAACAGATGTTGTAAGGAAAATTATTATGAAAATAAACTTATGACAGTAATAACAGCCACCTAATGAAAAAAAATCTGTTACAACATGCCTATAGTGCCTCTCTAGACCAAACCCTATAGCAAAGATAGTAAAAACATGCCAATTTTCCTAAAATTTGAATGCAAAAGCCCAAAATAAAGGGTGTTGTAAGCAAATTGAGAATGGAAAGAAAATTATGAGGCTAATAATAGCCAATTAGTGCAATAAAATCCCTTACAACATGCTTGGGGTGCAAATCTAGCAAGACGATAGGTTCAAATCTAGTGAAAAATGCAAGTTTCCAAACCCTAGACATGAAATTTCACAAGGAGGCCACTATAATGCAACACTAAAATCAGAGATCAGACCTAATGAGTGTCTTGACAAGGTAGTAAAATCTGAGACAAGAATTTGACTACAACCCTAGCTCATGCAAAACTAGGTTTTCATGAAAAATACAAGATTTCAAGCAAATTTCAACAAATCAAGCATGCAAATGAAATGTCAATGAATTGTAAATGATGAATTTATGTATTTTGGATAAGATCTAATGTAAATGACAGAAATTAATTTGAATTGGATGCCAGTTAATTCAAATTTCACAAAAATGCAAGCTTAATATGCCAATTTTTGCAAATTTTCCAATTTTTTCAATATTTTTGTATTTTTTGGAATGCAATATTGGAAATGATGAATTGAATGATGATGAATTTCAGATCTGATGTAAAAATTAGATAATTAATTATATGCAATTGAATGAATGCAAACTATGTCAAAAATCAAACCCTAGAATGCAATTGTTTTTTCAAAGTTTCCAAATAGATCAATTTTTTTGTGAATTTTCCAATGCAATAGAATGAATGAATGCAAATTTGTCAAACAACACTCAGCAAGGTGCAAAAATTCCAAACACGGGTTCACCAAAATGTTTTGTGGTAAAAATTGTGGGGGGTTAATGTTTTCTTTAGTTTGAATCCTCCTTTCCACAAAACATTCCAAGGGCTTTTCAACCGAGTGCCTCACCTATCAAGAGGAGAGTCAACTATCAGATTTGAGTTACCACTTGGTTTTCTACTGGAAAATTTAGATGTGATCACACAATTTTTCCAATTAATGCCTTTATGTTCTTAAAACCCCAATTTAAGCAAAATAGTAATCGAATCTAGGAATTACGACAAATGCTACAAGAAATAGACAGAGGGCAAAGAACCTTAACTCACTATTTTTTGCAATCAAAAAATGGTAAAATTTAGGACAACTGTGATGGCACCCTAGTCCAATGCACAACCTTTTCTACACAGTCTCGATCTCCTTCCGACACTGATCTTTTCTATGCCTTCTATTTCCCATGACCAAAAATTGGAGGACAAGGTTGATGGCACCCTTGTCCCAAAGTGTTGAATAGTGTTTGCTTCTTTTTAGATCCAGAATCTTCAATGTCTGCATTCCTACTCTGTAATTCCACTTCCTCCAGATCCGACACCTATAACCTGCAATCACAAGGAGTGTGGGAGGGGGTTGTGGTGTTTAGAGGCTTGCCTCACTCAAGCCCTGGAGAGACATTCAAGTCTTCCAAACATTGCTATCAGAGAGAGTGCATGCCCTTGGGAAACAGAGGCAAAAACCAAATGATAATGATTGATAAAGCACAATAAATGATACCTTGGTGATGAAGCTCTCATGGAAGGAAGAAGCTCTTCAATGCCATGAGGAGAAGATGCAATCCAACCTGCAAACAAACACAATAACAATTCTATACTCTGCAACACAATGATAATCACAAGTATGCCAATAGCTCACAATCATAAACATCCTCTAGTTTGCAAATGATAACCTAAACATGCTTATATATGCAACTATTAAGATTCCCACCAAGAATTTCATATTTGAAACTTATGATGTCGGCCTGGACACCAAATAACAGTCACAAAACTTAAATTTCAAATTAGGTCATACCCAAAATAGGGTTGGACTAGGGCACTAGTGTCCTTATCCACCCCCTGTCTTTTCTCAAGATTCATTAAATTATAGCCCCCTAGGTCCTATTTGACACAAGACCCATGGATTTTCTCATCGGGAGTCTGATTTAACATGCGAAATGCTCTAAATGCAAATCTAAAGATCCAGGAGCTAAACCTTTAGGAAAAAGACCCCAAGGGTGCATTTTTCTGACATAACACTCCTAAGGAGTCATATGATATGAGCAACCTGAGTCAATCAACCACTGTTCATTAGAAATAGCATTACATGCATAAAGTAAAAATTCTTCACCTACATTTGAGGACTTTTTGGTAGAGGAATTCTACTGTTTCTTTGGGTTTCTTCATTATTTTTTCACATGCCCCCTCTTACCATAGTTCCAACACTTTTAACTTTGTTCTTCTTCCCAGGTGTTTTAGACTGACCTTTTGATTCCTTAGGCCCCTTCTAATCTCCTTTTGGTCCTCTTTCCTTAGACCTCCCCCTAACATTAAGAGCATCCACTGAGATATCCAGAGCCTTCTTCCTCATTTCCTATGACAACAGAGTTGCAAGAAGGGCATCCATATTTGGATCTTCAAGGTTAGCAGTGATAGCAAGAATGAAATTCTCCCAAGACTGAGGAAAAGAAAAAGAAGCATAATACACTTATCTTCCTCTTCTATCTTAACATCCAAAGAAGTTAACTAACTTAGAATCAAATTAAATGTATTCAAGTGCTAATCTATTGAATCACCCTCCATTTTAAGGAAAAATAACTTTCTTTTGAGATACAATTTATTTATCAAGCTCTTATCTTGATAGATTTCACCCAACTGCTTCCATAACACATATGTAGTCTTCTTAGTAGAGACATTCAATAGAATAGAGTATGCAATGCATAACTGGATTGTTCCTCTTTCCTGTTTGTCCATCTTGTCCCACTCATCTTGACTGATAGTATTGGGCTTCTTCTCTATTGTTGTAGCTAACCATTGATCTCTTTCTTCAAGGAGATGCTCTATTTTTATCTTACACAGCTCATAACCCATTCCATTAAACTTTTCGATGTCTAATCAGGATGAGGATGTAGCCATGGATTATACACAAATCTATAAAATAAAATCAACTAGAACTCCCACTATAGCTCAAAAAACCCTCACACTTCCACCCAAGACATAGAAATAGCCAAGATCTGATACCAAATGTTAGAAATGAAGGTAAACAACTATCAATAGAAAATTGATTACAAATGTAATATAAATATTTAACTGTGTAGAACCAAAATGGAGATAGTATGATAGCGACACAAAGAAACAACAAAATAGAAGATCAAACACATAACACAGTATTTAAATGGAGAAACCCTTTCCAGAAATAACTCCACATAAGAAGAGATGCACTAGTCTGTATTAACTTCAAATAGAGTTTATAATACAACATTATCAATTGCCTCTCCAGACTTCAATCCAGCAGCACCTTTAATACTCTCAAATATAGTCGTAATACAATATCCATATAAAACAGGTTGCCTTCTAGGGCAAGACAAGCCAACAAAATCTCCACCATCAGATCTGTGACCTAATGTTAGAAATGAAGGTGCAAACCACACAACGAAAATCTAATTCAAACCTTATTAATGTCTTCTAAATAATGTAGAATTAATGGAGATTACAATAGAAATAAAACCCACTACACAGAAATAACATGCATTAAGAACTGAACACATAACACAATATGTAACATGGAGAAAACCCTTTTGGGTAAAAAACTCCAAGAAAAGAGGCTCCAAGTTGTATTATCTTCAAATATGAGATTATAATACATGCACTTCCTCTCTCTTCAGTCTTCAATCCAATGGTTCCTATTACACTCAACTCTGATAAAAAATGTAGTACAAATATCCTTATAAAGGGGGGTTGCCTTCTAGGGCAAGAAAACTAACATAACATTGACCATCAAATCTATGACCTAATGACGAACGGTCCAGATTTACAATGATGAAATTTATCTCCAGGGGCACTGCCCCCAAGCCCCCACTGGGGTACATGGCCCCTAGATCCCCCGCCAAGGGGATGATCCCCCTAGACCCCTCATAAGGGGGAAACCCTCCTATGACCCCCCATCATAGACGAATTAGCATCGGGGACCTAATATAAACATGCAATTGAAACAAGATCACTGCTGGTGAAACTATTCATCCCTTATGGGTGATTTACAAACAATATTAGGAGTATTAATTACATAGGATTTACTAGGTTGATGGCACCTTACTGCTAACACCTAATGATGAACAGTCCATATTTACAGTGGTAATTTATATAGGGCTTCTGGGGGCACTTCCCCTAGACCCCCACTAGGGCGTGTGGCCCCTGAATCCCCTGCCAGGAGCCATCCCCACCAAACCTTATAGGGGGTGCCCCCTGCAACCCTCTTGGATAACCTACATCTGTTAGGTTACCGGGATCAAACATGCAACTAAAATGAGATTGCTACTTGGTTAATACTTCATCCCTTATGACTGATTTACAAACAATATTAGGATTAATTAATTACATAGGATTTACAAGGTTGATGGCACCTTAATAAATTCCTTTACCAATTGGTAATAATATTTCATTAGATACATGTCCTATGAATGAAGGTTATTGAGAGGATATGTCTAATGTGCCATATGATAATGATGTAGTAATTTTGATGTATACAATGGTTTGCACTAGACCAAATATTGCCCAAGGAGTTGGAGTTTTGAGCAAGTTTAGGTCTAACCTTGGTAGACAACATTAGAATTTTACAAAGTGGGTGTTAAGATATTTGTGTGGTACTTCTGATTATTGTTTAGTTTATTTTGGTAATAATAGTGTGGATAATACATTGGACATACAATGTTTTGTTGATGCAGATTGGGTAGGTGACTTGGATAGTTGAATGCTCCTAGTGGCTATGTGTTTACTTTGTTTGGAGGACCTGTGAGTTGGATGTGTAAAATGTATCCCACATCCACCATTGGAGCAAAGTATATAGTTTCTACTAATGTCTCTAAGGAGTCAAATTGGTTATGGATATTGTGTATAAGAATTGGTTTTGATTGCAGGATTATTCAGATTGGTTGTGATAGCCAATATGTTCAGCTAAGAACCCCATGTAACATGCACAAACAAAGCATGTGGATATTCAATACCATTTTGTTCATAAAATGATTGCTAATGGATAAATTGAGCTGAAGAAGGTTGACACTCAAGAGAATATTGTAGATTCACTTACTGAACTTGTGAGCACATAAAAGTTTACATGGTACAAGAAGGCCATGGGCCTTGTTCCTAGTTCTTAGTTTTATGTTTTCCTATGGATGTATTTACAATGTATGATGTCAAGTGGGATATTGTTATGATTAAGGTGCCATCAACCTTGTAAATCCTATGTAATTAATTACTCCTAATATTGTTTGTAAATCATTCATAAGGGATGAAGTATTCACCAAGTAGAGATCTTGTTTTAGCCACATGTTTGATCCCAGTACCTGATGGATGTCGTTTATTTGGGGAGTGCAGGGGAGATACCCCCCTATAAGGTTAGGGGGACCATCCCATCGATGGGGGATCTGGGGGCCACATGCCCCAATAGGGGTCTAGGGGCAATGCCCCTAGAAGCCACATTTTATATATAAATTACCATTGTAATTTGGACCGTTCATCATTAGGTCTCAAATCTAATAGTAGAGGTTATGTTAGGGTTTTTTCCCTAGAAGGAAACACTCTTTTAATGAGGGCATTGTATTACAATTGTGAATGAGTATTAAGGTGCTGCTAGATTGAATACCAAAGAGGAGATTGATAGTGTTGTATTGTAAACTCTATTGATGTTAATACAGACTAATGCATCTCTTCTTGTGTGGAGTTTTTTTTCCCAAAAGGGTTTATTCACGTAAACAATTTGTTATGTGTTTGACCTTCTGTTATGTTATTTCTTTGTGTTGATTTCATACCATTTCCATTTTAGTTCTGCATAGTTAAATATCTATATTACAGTTGTACCCAGTTTTCCATTGATTGTTGTTTACCTTCATTTATAACATATTTTATGGTAGGTTATAAATATTTTATAACATCTTTTGATTAATAGATGAAATTCTTTATTTTCTTATATTATGATAATCTGTAGCTTGCATGATGGAAGATGCAAATATATTTGTGGTGTATTAATGATTGTCTTCCTTTCACTTACATACCCACATGATTGAAAAGGATAGAAATGTATGTGTGGGGTGGGTGTCCACAAACATGCAAGAGCCATGATTAAAAAATTCTCATAACCATTGATATAGGAGCATCTCATGGTGTAAGGGCAATCTTGCATCACCAAAAAAAAGATTTTATTTTGTGCTTTTCAACTTTGGTATTTACGGATACCCATTTTCTTGAATAATGATTTGGAACCTTCAAATTTTCCAACTGGCTAAAAATAGCAACCTGCTATTTTTAGAAAGTTTACATTTGAGCACGTATGGAAATGAAAATTTACTCAAAGCTTTGGAATTGAAATATATAACTTTTGGTGAAGGAATTGGCCAACGATCATTTCTAGGTTGAAAGATCATATTAAAGTTTATATTTCTTTAAAAACCCTAAAAAAGTTTCAAAGTCAATTTTGAGGCACTTAGAGGCCTTGTATGGCCTTGAAAATGGGCATAATCAGAAAAAAGGATTATGGGGGCATACATCTCTTCAAAAAAATTCCAATGCATCAAAAATTTCATCAATCAAACACCCAAATTAAAATTCATGGCTCCTAAAAGTTGGGTTATTTTTGGAGGGAGTTACAAATTTCAAAATTTTGGTTGGAAGGTGCCAAAAAGGGATATTTGTGACCATTTTTAAAAAATATTTTAGTAGAGGGAAGGAAGGAAAATAGAAAATCCTAGTAGACTTGAAGCTACAGAATTTAGAAGGCTCTAGAATCCAGAGGAAATAAGTTGTAATGTGTTTAATCCTATTGAAGATTTCATCCTCTAATTTGATTCCAATTTCTCTAATGTAATTTGTTTTCAGTTTAATAAAAGAACATTCCTATTTTCTATAAGAAATATATGTTGTTTTGTGTTCTAGGATTTACCCCCCTCATAAACCATTATATTCAATATGGGTTAGGGAAAGAGTATTTTGCAACTTTGGTAAACTAGAGGGATGAAAGATCCTAAAGTTTTTCATGAAACATACTTGATGCAAGGATGGGTGATAAACAAATTTTAACATTCGTATAACATCATTATGCTATGACTAAAACAATTACCTAACTTTGTTTCTAGAGGATTTAATCTTTAATGGACTTTGTTATGATCCTATTAGATGATAGACACAAGGACACTAATATGGTGATTGGACTATTGAGTGTTAGTGTAAATAGTGGCTTTATCTAACTAGTTAGTTTCTAGTTTACATAGTCAATGTCCTATTCACACATAAGATTAAGTTTACTTAGTCTTGTAGGAGTTTGTATCACTTTGACATGTGTCCTTAGATATGTGAGACACCTCTTTCATTTTGACTTGACACTTTCCCTCACACATGTCATGTGAGTTAGACAAGTGTTGCATATTTGTAGGGGTAGTAAGTAGTTGATTTGTACCTTCCTACCTCCTTCTCCTTGCCTATTTATGAAAGGCTTGTATTTGTATTTTACACACTCCCATTGAATATGATAGATATGCTCTTATGCTCTATTTTTCACTTGTGGAAGGTTTTATTCTTTGTGCTTGTTGATCTTGGCTGCCCCAACATGGTATTAGAGCCATGCTTGCACATTCCTTCTTGAATCAGTGACTCTAGTACTTAGCCCTATCATCATAGTGTCATAGAGCCAAATGGACCTCATCATTGAATTCAAAAGGTCCAAGACAGTCAAGGTGACCTTTTGAATGATGCTTTTTGGTAAAATCAATTTTTTCAAAAAATGTTTTACCCCCTAGGGTTTGTACGACCTCCAAATCCATACCGTATGGATTTTTTTGCCAAAAATAGAATTTTTTTTAGTAGAAGGAAATTTTTACTTCCTACAACTGGTTGAAATTTGTTTTTGGTTAGAATTTTGTAAAAAAGTCAAAAATAAAAATTAACAGAGGGCACTTTGGCCCCCTACTTGGTTGCCATTATCATTTTTCTAGTATATGCATGTTTACAAGGGATTTTTATCTCTCTATCTTGGTTGTTAGCCCCTATTCACCACTTTGTACAAGTTTTGAGTATTTGTAATCCTTTTCTTTGGGCATTTGTGGCATTTTTTGGCCTCACGGCCTCTTTGTTCAAGGGTTTATATATCTGGATTGTCAATCTCTTGTAATTTTTGGTCTTCTTTGGCTATCCAAGGCCCACCTGTGCCTTCTTTCTTAGATATTGGTCTATTCAGCCTTCTATCCTCAAGTCATTTATTTTTTTTAAGGTCAAAGATCTCACTAAATTGTTTGTAGTCGACGTCTTTGGTCACAGTGGTGGCATTTTTCCTTAGGGTTTTCTCATGCGGCTCCTCTCATCATTTGCAAGTTTCTCACTTTCAATTTTATTCCCTCTTTGAGGCCACCATTTTTCTCTTTGTTATGGTTTATGGCTTAATCTTCTCTCGTAGTCTCACTCTTCCTTCTTCAAGGTCATTGTTTGTCTCTCTACATGTCATTGTTTGAAAATTCCATGTACTCGACACTCTTGAAGCATCTCTACTTGTAATCTTTGTTTCACCTATTCGCTATTTAAAGATGAACCAACATCAACAAGCCGTTCACCACATCGATGCAAGTCAATTAATGGTCATAGGCAACACAACAAGTGTCATGGTCTATTATCAAAGTCTCAATCTTCTATTCAGTCACATCTTTGTAGATAGGGTTTCACGATTTGAGATCACAAATCCCAGAAGCCTACAATTTTGGGAGTTTCATTGTAGTAGCTTACTATTTTTTAAGATCACAATCACAATTTAATGTGTTTCTAGTCACAGTCTTCTTTGACATCGATGCCCTAACTTCTCACAGTGCCATCTCAAGGTCATCCATAGACTTCTTTGTCATTTGTTATATAAGGAAAATTTCATTTCTCTCCATTGATTTATTTTGGAGGTCTACATTCATTTGCAAGGGCATGGTCAATGACTCTTGAACCGCCACCATTTACCTTCTATGGTTGATTTTCCTCTTGACTTTCATAGATCGAATCTTCATTTCATCATTTTATGGTTCAATATTTCTATGCAAGGATCCAACTAGCCTTTGATCACATTATACATTCTCTTGAGCACTCCAATGGTAATATTGTCCACTAGGACTCATTTCCTAACCTTTGTGGGACACACTCAACAGTTGGACACCCTTGTCGTGTTCCATTTTAGTCTTGGTTCACGTTTGGCCATTGAGACGAAGTCTTTTATGATTAGGACTCAATGTTCCCTTTTAGGATTTGGTTTCTACCACCCAATATAGTTAACATTTTCTCTTAACCTTTGTTGTTACTATTACCAATTTTTAACCTACAACTCAAATTGGCCTGAAAATCAAACATCACAAGAGCATTAAACTTCATTGTTTTTATCTAACATGTTTGTTCATTGTGCAGGTATAGGTGAAATCTTGTTACTGATTCATTTCTAATGACATATCATAGCATGTGGAGTAAAATGGGCTCCCACAAGGGTTGAGCTTAGCATGCTACCCCCAAGTCTTAAGAAACAGTTTGAAAGAGCAGCAGTATCACATAAAGACCCTATAAAATAAGGATATTAGTCACATGTTTCATTCGTATATAAAAATCTACAATCTAGGTTTTTTTAATTTTTGGAAATAAATTAGAAGATAATAAAACAAAAAACACTTTAAATTTCTCACTAACCTAGTTTGTAGTTTTCAAGTAACAATCAGAGGCACAAGACCCGGCAAAATAAAGATAACGGTCACGTGTTTCAGTCATATCTCAAAAACTACAATCTAAGTTTTTGAAATTTTTTGATAGAAATTAAAAGACAATAAAATGAAAAAACCCTTTAAAATTCTCACCAACCCAGTTTGTAATTTTCGAGAAAAAATCAAAGGCACAAGACCCAACAAAATAAAGATAACAGTCACATGTTTCAGTCATATATCAGAAAATACGATCTGGGCTTTTGAGAGGTTTGGATAAAAATTAGAAGAATATAAAAATAAAAAACCCTTTAAATTCCTCACCAACCCAGTTCGTAGTTTTTCAGAAATGTTCACAATGGCGGCACCCAAACTAGAGTCAAAAATGTTAAGTGCCAAATAAAGAACAAAATGCAAAAAAGTCATGGATTTTGCTATAAGGCAATTTTTTTGCCTTTGATTTATGCTTGGTTTATTTTTAGATACTCATCGATATGTATAAGGTATTTCTAAATACCTTTGCATATATTTTTGTAAACTTTGCATATATTCAGATTTTTACAAGTTTTAAAAGCCAAGGTGGGCCATCTTTCTATTTTGTAAATTTGAAGTTGCAAATAAATGTAAGACACTATTAAAGTAATATTTTATAAATTATTTTAATAGATGTCAAATAAATGTAGAAATAAATAGCAAGTGCAAAATCCCTTTTCACTTTTAGAAAGTTTTTTGGCTACATAAGTTGGAGAAAGACTTAGTTTTTCTCAGTTTAGAATATGGTTTCTTTCTCTCTTGTTCATTTGCAGAGAGCTTTGTAAACACTTTTGTACTCAAATTTTGATCTGGCATACTCCTTCAGTTTTAATAAAATAGCAAAGCTTTCCTTCTCCTATTTTGTCTCATGTTTGTAGTATCAATTTGATGTCACTATGATTCGAAATATTGAATCCTTTTATGTCTTGTTATTGTAAGTTTGTGTACAAAATTTCATATGATTCAGGTTGTGTGATTGTGTTTAGTTCGAGCCTTCATCTAAATTATTATTGAGTTGTATGTTTCAAGTGAGATTGTGAGGGTTAAAGTTCTTTTGAGAAGTTGTTTGTGAGTAAAATTATCAAAATCAAATTTCTGGTGAATTATCCTTAGGTTTTAGGATTTCATTTTCAGTTATCTTTCTAAACCCTTTCCTCATAAAGTTATTTTAGTTTAGGTGATTTACGAGGGGAACTAGCCCTCTCTGGAGATTCGTTCTTATCATGAGCTACCACAACTTGAGAATGTTTCCATGTTTCAACAGGAGAGTTAAGTCTAACTTAGCTAAGGGTGCAATCCTGATTGACAATAGTTTTTGGCACACCCAATGGGACAGTTTGAACTCTCATAGTTCAAAGCTCATCATTTCATTGCTAGTTCTTGGTGTGTGCATTGACAATCTTAGCCTTTGGAGGTAGGTTCTTCAAACACATCCGGCGACTCCGAATCAAGATCCACTGGTTTCAACAGTCTAGGTGTTGGTATGTTTCAAAGTTTTAGCAGAAGATCTAATTTATCAATAAATTTCAAGCTTGTATAAATGTTGGAAAATGTACCCATTTCATGGAGAAAAGCTTCATCATGCTCCATTTCATGAAGCAGCTATTAGAATACCCTCTTTTCAGCCTTGCCAAGCTAATCATAAGGTTGATTTTGCATCTAATTCTTGCATTTTCCAAAGAAGCTAGCATGCCCAGTATGATTAGCACCCACACACCCCTGCTCAGCCTTCATATAGTCAAAACCAGCTCCAAGAGCGTGAAAAGGAGGAGATTGCAAGCATAAAGGATATATTGTTTGACTTCATGCAACAGTTAGAGGAGATCAAGAGGCAGCATGAGTATAATCAGCAACAAGAAGAGATGACTTATCAAGCCTTTCTCTATGAGTAAGGGGTGGAAACACAAAGGTACGAAGCCCAAACAACTCCTTTCATTCCAGATCAGCCCTTTCAAGATGAGGTTAGTAGGTATGAAATTCCAAGTTTTATGAAAAGTGAGCCTCTTAACCCTCCCAAGGTCAAGATTCCTAGTTTTAGAGATCCTTTGCCATTGTAAGAGTCTATGTTGGCATAATCTGAAGGCCAACCACTTCAAGAGCCTTTTTTCATCTAGGAAACTTAAGAAAATCCTCAAGTTTTCCTATTAGATGAATCTAATTGTCCTGTCACGATTCGCCTTTATAAAGGTGGACCTATTATCTTTCAAGATAGCTCACTCACCATGAAGGAAGCTAGGAATATAAATTCAATACATGCAGCTATGGAGCAGTATCAATTAGAACAAAAGAGGATTAAACAAGAAAAGATCTCTCAAGATGAATCTTTGTATGTTTTAACTAATGAGCTCCTTTGTTTTGTTGAAGATAATGAAAGTGTTGTAACTCTTTTCTTAGAAGATCAGCTAGGACAACAAGATGAAAAGGTAAAAGAAGTTGATCAAGAAGATCATGTTACAGCTTGGTGTCATGAACTACCTTCTTTCATTGAAAATGATGTAGAAGGTGTGTTTTTTATCTCACCAGTAGCAGTCTTAGAGCAGCAGCAAGATGTAGGACAATCAAATGAGTTGCTGATTGAAGATAGTCAAAGCGACAATACAACCTTGGATCAAAATGAGGATCAAAAAAATGAATCTTCTGATGAGTTGATGTTTGATGAAATCTTCCATAATGTAAAAATTAGTCCTCTTTTATCAAAAATCCAAGAGGAATGTGATCAAGTTTCATTTTTGGATGATCTTGAGTTCTTTGTGTCAAACTTAGATGGCAAACAAGATCAGGTTGAACATGTTTTTGTGAAGGAATTAGAGGTCAAGTCTCAAGATCTAGCTGATTTGTTTAATGAACTTCCTAAATTTGTGGATGAAGATGAAGATATCACATGCATCCTAACATCTATGTCTAGTATTGAACAACAAAATGATAAAACTCATTTGGATTCAGTGAAAGATTATGAGTTAGATGAGAGCACGTTTTCAGGCATCATAGAAGTTTTTTGTTCTAACATTGATGAAAGCTAGTATCATATGAGCCAACAATATGTGATCAGCCTATTCAGGTCAGGGTGGCAAGCATTCCTTCATTTCATTCATGTGAGCTAACTTTTTCAAATTAGGTTGAAATTGCAAGTGACAACACAACAACAAATCCTAAGCAAGAAACTAGCAGTGGAAGTCCAAGTTTTATCCTTTCAAGAGGATGTCCAATCAGAGATTTATCCAAGAGGAGTACCACTAAGATACAACCAGTTGTCAATGATCCCAGTGATGAAATTGCAGTTGTAGGAGAGCAGACCCAACTCACCTCTTCATCCCAAATTAGTCATATGCTTGATCAAACTCAAGAGGTGAGTGAGTTTAGTTATATTCTTCATGAAGTATCGCAATAGTTTGTGGGGTATCTTCTTGTTTCCCATTTCTTATTAGTAGTCTATAATCTTGCAAAGCATCCTATGTTGGTTAGAAGGGGGAGCTATTTTACAAAGCCAGTGAATGGTTTTGTTTGACCAGCTTCTTTGGTTGGTTAGAGTAGGTTAGAGGTAGGTTTCTATTAATAAGTGCTATTCGCACATTCCTTTCAGTTATTTTTTCTTTCCCTAAGTGTTTTTGCACATGTTTTCTCGCCACCAGGGCCTTTTAATTTACTTTCAGTTTGGTTATGTTTGTTTTTTTGTTACTATTTGGAGTAGTTGCAATCCTGTTTCATAATTTTCTGAGTTTGAGAAGAGCAGAGTTTGACTCCATGCCCAATGGATGACTAAGGCAACTGGTCTATATGCTTAGCAGGCTAGCATTTAGTAGAAATCACCAGAAATGTTACCAATTTTTCACCTACAGCTCAAATTGGCCTGAAAATCAAACATCACAAAATCATTAAACTTCATTATTTTTATCTAACATGTTTGTTCACTATGCAAGTATAGGTGAAATCTTGTTGCTGATTCATTTTTGATGACATATAATAGCATGTGGAGTAAAATGGCCTTCCACAAGGGTTGAGCTCAGCATGTTGCCCCCAAGTCTTAAGAAGTAGTCTAAAAGAGCAGCAGTATCACATAAAGACCTTGCAAAATAAGGATATCAGTCACGTGTTTCAATCGTGTATACAAAGCTACAATTTGGGTTTTTCAATTTTTGGACAGAAATTAGAAGACAATAAAATAAAAAAACCCTATAAATTTCTCACCAACCCAGTTTGTAGTTTTTGAGGAACAATCAGAGGCACAAGACCTAGTAAAATAAAGATAGCAGTCCCATGTTTCAGTCATATCTCAAAAAATACAATCTGCGTTTTTGAGATATTTTTAAAGAAATTAAAAGAGAATAAAATGAAAACACCCTTTAAATTTCTCACCAACCCAATTGTAATTTTTGAGGAAAAAATCAGAGGCACAAGACCTAGCAAAATAAAGATAGTAGTTGCATGCTTCAGTCATATCTCAAAAAGTATGATCTGGGTTTTTGAGATTTTTGGATAGAAATTAGAAGACAATAAATTTTTTTTAAAAACCCTTTAAATTCCTCACCAACCCAGTTCATATTTTTCAAGGAATGTTCACAATGGCGGCACCCAAACTAGAGTAAAAAATGTTAAGTGCCAAATAAAGAACAAAATGCAAAAAGGTCATGGATTTTGCTATAAGGAAATTTTTTTTGCCTTTGATTTTTGCTTGGTTTATTTTTAGATACTCATCGATATGTATAAGGTATTTCTAAATACATTTGCATATATTTTTGTAAACTTTGCATATATTTAGATTTTTGCAAGTTGTAAAAGTCAGGGTGGGCCATCTTTCTATTTTACAAATTTGAAGCTACAAATAAATGTAGGGCACTATTAAAGTAATATTTTAAAAATTACTTTAATAGATGTCAAATAAATGCAGAAATAAATAGCAAGTGCAAAATCCCTTTTCACTTTTAGAAAATCTTTTGGCTACATAAGTTGGAGAAAGACTTAGTTTTTCTTAGTTAAAAATATTGTTTCTTCCTCTCTTGTTCATTTGCAGAGAGCTTTGTAAACACTTTTGTACTCAGATTTTGATCTGGCATACTCCTTCAATTTTAATAAAACACCAGACCTTTCCTTCTCCTATTTTGTCTCATGTTTGTAGTATCAATTTGATGCCATTGTGATTTGAAATACTGAATCCTTTTATGTCTTGTTATTGTGAGTTTGTGTGCAAAATTTCATATGATTCAGGTTGTGTGATTGTGTTCAGTTCAAGCCTTCATACAAATTATTGTTGAGTTGTATGTTTCAAGTGAGATTGTGAGGGTTAAAGTTTTTTTGAGAAATTGTTTGTAAGAAAAATTATCAAAATCAAATTTACATTTCTGGTGAATCATCCTTATGTTTTTGGATTTCATTTTCAGTTATCTTTCTAAACCCTTTCCTTAGAAAGTCATTTAGTTTAGGTGATTTACCAGGGGAACTAACCCTCTCTGGAGATTCGTTCTCATCATAAGTTGTACCCATAGCTTGAGAAGGTTTCCATGTTTCAACAGGAGAGTTAAGTCTAACTTAGCTAAGGGTGCTATCATGATTGACAACAGTTACATAGTGGATAGTTAGAATTTTGAGGTTATTTGTATTATTTTATGTTATGTTAACATTTTATGTTAACTTCAATGTAACCAAAACAAATATAACCTCAACATAAAACTTGACAACTAGTAGTTGGTAAACCATTAAGATTTATTATTGTCTTCTAGTGGTTTATGATAGATTTTTATATAACAGTACGTGGTTAGTAAACCATTACATGTCACATTTCATGCCTGCCTGACCATCAAGTCTCCTCAAACTAGGTGGTGAGCTTCATTGGTTACCAGAAGACTTTTCCTTGTCATTTTGTTATGCTACAAGACCCTACAGGCTATGGAAGGAATTAGAAAGAAACAAAATTTGCTACAGTTCTAAGGTTATGTAGTTATGGAAGAGTGGGTGGTAGGGAAGAAACATAAAAATCAAATAGAATAGAGAAGGAAACATTTATGGATAGATTCTTGTATAATAGGTAAAAGGGGAAAGATCTCTAGGTTTTCTGAACTTTATCTGTATGCCGATGTAAAATTTGTATATGTAAATTCTATTAGATTCTGTGAAAGTTGTAAGACTTATATAGATAGACCTATTTGTACTACTGTGGAATTCCTATATACTATTGTGGAATTCCTATATCTGTCTAGAATAGGATAAGGATTGAGCTTTCTATACAAGATGTATTGTTTGAGCAAATAAATAGTTGAAAACTATTGATTTTTAAAGTTGTAAAGTTTCATATTGTAGGAAAACCTGCACTGTTACCTTATATGCTACATGAAATAAAACAAAACATTTATGATTCCATGGGCTGGCATTACTTCTATTTATTTCCCAAAATTCCTTGGTATGAATAAAAGATTAACATATTGCAACTTATATAGTATGTATGAAAGAATTTCTTAGAAAAAAATTATTATTCACTTTTATAGCTGAGTCTTTCCATTTTCTTGTACATGATGTTGTAGCATAATAAACAAACTTTCAGATCCCCACATTATAGTGACTTGCTGGTCTAGTCATGATTAAAACCCTATAGTGTAAATGCACATATGGCACTCTCGCCATTAAAACCGCATTCCTGCACAATGATAAATCATGTTCCTAGTTAATAATCATATAAGGCCATAAAAAAAAAGGAAATAGTCCAATAGTAAAATACTAAAAGAAAATAGAATCATTCCTTCTTATGGGATTGCTACAACTGACTTGCATTTTGGTGTCTATCCTGACAATGGTGCTGTGGATGCTATAAATATTCTGAAAAACTTTTCTGTTTGACTCTCCCCCATTCAAAGTAGGACAGCCAAGGGATGAAAGAGTACCAACTGTGATCTTGAGGTTGTGGTTCTGCTTAATAATGTCGCTTTGGTTGTGTAGCTCTGCCAGTTGGTCCATTTGCTGTTTCAAACTGCACATGTGTCTCACCAACTCCAAACTGGAATCCTATGTTGCTTGTCATAGCCTGGGGAGATTTCTATCTGTAACATCATGACAAATTAAAGTCTTTGTATTGCAGTTTCCATAAGGCGACAGCTCACAATGCATACTCTCAACTTTGTCTAAAAGGACTCATACAATTACTTCTTCAAGTAACAACTTTCAACCGGCATAAGCCAGCCTTACCTCTGTACCAACTCATACAAACACAACTTAGTATGCTATATTTGTTTTACACCTACAAAAGGTTGAACATAGAAGAGGGAAATAAAAGACTAAACACATTATTTGACAAATAATATGTGATAAGTTTAGAACGAGATTTCTTTTGAGGCGTCAATGGTAACTCCAGCAAAAAAAGAACAAAAAAACAAAGAAAAAGAGAATAAGTAAAGGAGATTAGTTTTGTTTGGCTATGGCTGCTACATTACTTCCAAGAATGAGGACAACCCTGTTAAAGAAGTCTAGTTACAAGCTAGATTTGGGCACTAGAGAAGATGCAAACCCCTCTATGCAAGATGAATTTGTCCAGGGCATCTTTCCTTCTATGAATGCATAAGAACATGTTCACAACAAAAATAAAGGAGAGCACGAAAAAAAAAAGAGAGAGAGATAAATCTAGCAGGGAGATTCATGCTTACCAGATCCTCAACCTTCATCAAATCAATCAAAACTTGTTTTTGAACTCTTCCTCATACTCAGGCTGCCGCCATGACTCCTCTAGACGGTCAAGGAAGAAAAATAAATAAAAAAAGAAAACCCTAAATAAAATTGTACATGGGCAGTTTTAGGGCATGCGCCCTTTTAGGGTTTGGATCATGTTACTTTTTTTAATTGTCTTCTAAGTAAACTAAATCCTTGGCGGTAATAGCATTTTTTCATATGATTAAATATTAGCAACTAATATAAGAAATATCTTCTTTTCCACCTTAAATCATCTCCTCTAAATGGGATTTAACGTTACAATTAACTTTAGTTTCTAATTAATAACCTTTATATATATATATATATAGTTTTCCTTGTATAGATATCAGCTTTGCCTTAAATAAACCATTAGTTAAAAAAAAAAAATCATTTTTTATATGGTAATAACTCAGTTTTCTTTGTGTAATAAAATAATTTGCAGTATAATGTCTAGTTAAAAATTATAAAAGTGGGGGGGGGGGGGGGGGGGGGGAATAGATTATTGTTTTCCTTTTTGTGATATATATATATATGAATAACTAAATAAAAGGATTTGAGAGTTGTTATTTGCATTATGCTTGTCTAGTTGAGAAATTAAAAAAATTAGTTAAGAAATTGTTATGTTCATTTTATATCCGTGTTAAAAAAATTTAGGGTTTTATGTTGAATTTTTTTTGGATAGTGGTTTGGGGTCGTTACATGATGGTGAATAAAATTATCCTGTGCAACAAATTGTATGCCCACATTATTCTTATTTCACAAGAATAAAAATATTTTGTACAACAAATTGTCTTATTTTATTTTCTTACCTAAGGATTATTTTATTTATTACTTAAAAGTAATTTCATTTTACTTTACAATGATTTTATTTAATTTCATTTACCTAAGAGTTCTTTTATTTACTTAAGAATAATTTCATTTTACTTTACAAGTATTTGTATGTGTTGTGTTTGTTTTTTCAATAACATTATAATTAAGAGAAATTTGATAATAATAATAGTGAATATATACATTTTTCAAAAAAATAATAATAAAAAAATAATAAAGAAAATAAAAAATATATATAGAACAAAATTATTGGTATTTTTTAACTCCCTTCTAGTGTGAAGAAGAGGATTTGGTTTTATGGCAATGTTTAAATTTTGTCAGTTGTGCCCATATTAGTGGTGATTAATTTTTTTAGATGATCTTGATTGGCTATACAAGTAGCTTTTATGCTTCTGATTTTACTTACTATGTATAAGGCTCTCCTAGGTACATGATCTAATAGTATATTATGATGTGACCCATGCCATAGTACATCATGCATATTCTATTCAAAGAGATGTTTATTTCTTTATGTATATTCTTTTCTTATGAGTATCTTAATGCTTCATGATAACATAAGGAGGCCTAAGAGTTGTAGAGGAAGCAATATTAAATCTTTAAATGAGATAGTATAAATTACCTCCATGATCTAACTCCTTTTGGTCATTCTACCTTTGTCTGAGTCCAGCTAGTCTTTCCTAGCTCATGGGGAAATTCTGTTTAGACTCATGACTCCATGAGGGCCCTTATATCTACATGGGCACTTGACCTAGAAGTAGTCATCATTTTACCTCAACCTGGGTCATCCATCGAATGTAATATTTTCTCGTCTTTCATTGATGTGATAACCTATTTAACGATCCAAACTCTTCATGCTAAAAACAATTAGAGCTTTTCGGAACAAAAAAAAGAAGTTTTGTGTCAATTTTGTGCTACTTTTCAAGTGTGGGAGTTATATTAGGTATCAAAGCACCTAAGTTTTACAACTTTAGGAAATCTGGGGAGTGTTTGTTGGGTCTAACCTTTCGTATGTGCATGTCATGAAGACTAATATTTTTCTATAAGTTTAAACTTGATAGTTGTAGACTAGGATGATGGTTTAGCTTCTCAGGTATTGTGAATATGTTCATGAGTAGTTTGTGAACCATAACATGTGAATTGATGAGGCTCATTTCTTCCTCTCACCTTATGCATCTACTGGGTATGAAGTAGTTAGGTTGGTAATTAGTTAAGAAGACCGAGTTGCCACTTTATGTTTCTCAAGATTCTTTGCATGATGTCGAGGGTAGCTATATGGTTACACATTTATGTCTTATATCTAGTATATATGGAATATATGATGTATTATGAATCTACTCTATTGAAGGTCACAAACGATGATGTAAATTGATATGATAAATTGATTAGGTAATTTAACACAGTTTAAATTTCATTATTTTTGACTAGAGAATCATATTTCTATCAGTATTAGATTATAAAGCTGATGCAACTTAATTTTCATATTTTATTTTTATTCTCTTATCTACTTGATGGTTAGACTAGTTTTAGTGTGTTCAGTAACTTTACAAATAAATTGTTCTCACCTACATAGAAAGGATTTAGCAAAATTGGTGATACCTTAGATAACTTGAAATTAGAATTTGATTGTTAGTTAATGTATACATGTGTGCCCTTGAAAATGAATTTGGTAGAACCTTTAAGACAAGTTGATTATGTACGATATAGTAATTGGAAAATTGTTGCCTTGAAATAGGCTTTTGCATTTAGTTGATATTGCATTATGACCTATTGAAATTCCTCGAAATGAGTACCAATTGCATAATAGATTGCATAAAAAAATTGGTTTCAATATTAAGTAGTGAACTAGAAAAAGGAATTATGTTTCTTGTTGTGAATGTCACTGGTCACTTGATTAATTATCCTAGATGATGTCGTGTGTTGAAATGTTATACGCGTGTAATGGGGATATGTGTTGTGAAGCATGCTAGTGAATGTAGTAGTCATACTCAAGTATATGATATAGGGTATGCCCTTTGTGATATTTGTACATGTGTGATGATAACTTTTGACCTAACAGAGAAATATTAAAAAAATATGTTATGAAGTGTGTTTTAGGGAGATGTGTGAGTCACCCTTTGTGTTCTTATATGATGAGATGTTTAGTGTCACCCCTATTTGAGGACATTCCCTCATTACAAGTTTGAAGTACAGTCTCTCTTCTTCCCCAATTAAACCACATTGGTTGGTTCCTGTTGTAAACCTGTTGTCACATGAAATTGCACCCTGCTTGGAAGGATTCCAAGCATTCCAATGACACAATGGGAATGATCTCGAAGTGTGGGACCTTGCTCAAAGAGATCAGACCTGCGGAGAAGGCCGGCTTCCTTGCCTGATTATCACCTAAAACTACTAAATTTTGAGGGGAAAAGGGAGAAGGAATACTTTAAAGTGAAAAATGAAACAACAAAACTTGAAACACAAAAGGGTGATACACCAGACAGATTTAAAGAAACTCTGACAAAACTGAAAAATACACAACACAACCAGATACAGGAAGTATGTATACACAGATTAGATGATTCTAGTAGAGGCAAGAAGCAATATGATTGAGAGGAATAAAAGAAATTCACAGAACCATATGCAGATTTACACAGAACCAGAAAATTAGTAAAAGAGGTATGATAACTTGCATATATTTAGTAAGAAGGCAAGGTTATACATTAACAGAAAAAGCTCTATTTGGAAAATAGGAAAGCCTCTATGCTAAAAATTTTCCAACCCTATTTACATCATAAGCCTCAGCTTATATAGCATTTTCAAAATGCCCTAAGTCAGTTACAGAATTCACTCTCTGAGCTGTATCAGAAAATATCCCCCCTGAATGACTATCCACCTACAAAAGTTATGGCGTCAAATATCTGGCACTGGGCAGATAGAAGATATTTTCAAACTTTAATGTAAGCTACTACATCATCGATCTGCAACCAATGCATCAGTGGGAGATATTTTGGTCATGAATGCGAGCAGCTTTCATTACCTGCAGAAATGAATGCAAAAATATCTGCATCCTACCCCAAAAGTCATTGAAATGTCCAGTCGCCCAAAACATGCAAATCTAGATCTAAAAATGAAAAGTGACAAACACCCTTGAAAACCCCGCCAAATGAAAGAGGGGACCAAAATATGCATCTTTGCCTCTTGCAGCATGTCAAAATTCACTAAAATGGAGGAGATACATGCGGTCAAAGTTTTGGTCAACCGCTTGTATATATCGCTTTGCATCTGTGTATATATCGCTTGAATTTGCCACCTGAAACGCTTTTTTAAAACTTTCTCTGAAACTCCTTTGGATATGCATGGTTCTTTGTATATCGAGCTATGAAATGATTTTGTATGTTCAAAAGTATGTCACCTCCTTGTATTTTCGGATTTGTATATGCATACAATTGCCTTTGTATGTGCGGGCCCCATCATTTGCATGTTAACTTTGTATCTTGCCCTTGTATATCAAAACATACAAGCAGAAGATACATACAAAGCACTTGTACCTTAGCAGACCCCACTGGTTGTATCTCCTTTGTATCTGCAAACATACAAGCCACGGACCCCAAAATGACCATTAGCTATATTTGATTGCCCTGTCAGGTCCGACTTGTATCATTCCTCTTTGTAAATATACAAAGCACTTATACATACAAGTCGTGGACTTGATGCCTGAATATGCCAAAATTTGATCTTCAAGTAAGGTCCGCCTTGTATACTTCCTTTGTATATTTGACTTGTATATCGCAATATACAATTCCAAATATACAACCTAGACCTCAAACCTTTTATAAAGCTTTCTGAAAAATACCTTCGGGTTCAGCTTGTATGCTAGGAAAGTATTCTTTGCTTGCATATTCAAATATACAATCACAAAAATGTATATTTGGTGGACCCCACCCTTGCATCTCCTCCTTGTATGTTTGGCCCTTGTATATTGCGAATGTATGTAAGGTGATATACATTCTACTGTAGCATGGTTACCTTGCATCTCGCCGACATGCATTCCACTGTAGCAAATGTATGTAAGTCGGCCTTGTTTCTTTGACTTATATGTGCAATGGCCTTTATATATTTGTCTTGCATCTTTTCTTTGTATATCGCTGATACACAAATGCCCTTGTATATTGTGGACCCCACCTCTTGCACATTCGGCTTTGTATATTTTTCCTTGTATGTTTCAATTGTATGCTGGGAAACATACAATGCGAAATATACATTCTCTTTTGTCCACTGTGCTGATGTACCTCTACTGTAACCGATGCATATATCTTTGTATATCGGCCTTGTATGTGTAGACACACAATCTGATATACATTCCACTGTTCATGCTCACTTGTATCTTAGGTGAAGGTCCTTTGTATATTCCGTCGATGTACATTGCAAAATGTACATTAACCCTTGTATATTTTCGTTGCATGTTCAAACATACGACACAATATGCATTTGAAACCTGATATACATTCAGGGAATATTCCTGAGATCTGCGATAGATTCCCCCAATGTATATGCATCTTCTAAGCCCGATATCCATTTAGAAATGCATACAATTGAATTGTTCCATTGTTTTGAAAGCCGATGGAAATTTCTGCAAGCCCGCCAATGTATATTTGCTCTTGTACATACAAACCCCTTTGCATTCTTGACATACATTACTGATATACAAGCAACAACTTGTATATAACCTTTGCATATTCCTTTGTATGTACAAAGGTGAATGTATATACAAGTATGCATACAAATACAAGTTATAAAATACGAGAAATCCTAGTGATAGAAAATACTTGAAGCTAAAAGATTTCTAGGTTTTTCTGGGTTTTTTGTAAGGAATCTTTAGGCAAGATCTTGGGATTTTTTAATAAGGCATGCATGAGTATTTGGAAGATTTACACCTTGTATGGTCATTTCAAAAGGATTTTCAAAGAAAATGCAAGGTGAACTATTTAACTCTGGGCTGAGGAAAAATAGGTCAACAATTTGGCGATCTCTCAGGGATGTTTTCCTACTAAACATGAGATTAGTGGCCTTATGCATCCATTGGGCATGGAGTCAAAAGAGACTACAACACTAGGCAAGCTACCAAGCCAAAACCAAACAACAAGCAAGCATGTATCTCCTAATGAGAATACAGCAGAGTGCAAGGGCACTTATTGAAAAGAAACCTAAAACTAAAATAAAATCTATTCTAATCCTAAACTAACTAGTCAGAGGTGACTTTAAATAAAGCCATTAACTGGTTCTTGAAAGTAACTGCCCTTCCTTAACAATTTACAATGTTTCTCATGCATATGGGTAGTTAAAAAGAAATGAAGGGGAAAAGGGCATATGACAAATTGATAAAACACCCCCCATAAAATGGAGATAAACTCACCATCCAACTAAATTGATTGCTGATGCTGTTAACTTGTGAATACATAGGCTAATCCCATTTACTTTGATGTTCAACTTCATGCTTAGAGGTAAGCATGACAAGTGGTGACTCCTCTTGATGTGTCTCTAGTTGGGCTAGATGTCTAATTGGGCATCCCCTTGAAGTGACATTTAAATCATGTTTGATCTCATGTCTCTGCTCTGATTCCTTCTCTTTTTGCTGGTCTGAATACTCTAGCCCCTGTGATTCTACTATAAATATGGCTACCTCCAACTTATGAACAAGATGTTCATAATTTTCTAACTTAGGCTCAGAAAATGAGCCATGCACAAACTCAAAAGAGAAGACCTCCCCACCAAGAAGCTAATATCTCTATTGGATAATAAAGAACAAATCTTCAATTTTCTCTTGCCTATATTTAGTCTCCTGATTTGATACGATAGTGACCTCCACCTTGCTCTCATATTGCTCTTGGGTGTGAAACAGCTGAGTTGGAAACTCATGGTTTTCTCCTTTTTCCCTCGAAACCAAGAAGGTTGATATAATGTCATCATGGATGCATTCTTCCTCTTCCACCTTTTGTTCATGGCTATCCTGTTTCATGGCAGCCTCTTCCAAGAAATTTTCATTTGTTGTAACAGCCTCAAACTACAACAACTTGTCATGATTTTCAATATTTTCTTGTTGTTTAATAGCCACAACTAGTTGCTCATCTAGCTCAAGCTCATTTTCTTCTTGCAAGATGTCTAATTTTTTCTCTTTTTTATCACATACAGGTTCATGAACAGTGGGTTCTTTTATCTCAGGAAACTTATTCTTTTGTCCACTAAACTAGCTATCTTGATAGACAATAGGTCCACCTTGTTTGAAGCTTGGTATTCTGAAACTAGAAACCTAGTCTTCAAAGAATGGACTTGGAAAAGAAATAGCTGATTGAGTTTCCAACTTTTGAAAAGGAGCCAACAAAAGCCTCTCTTGCTCTTCTTCTGCTAGCTGAAAACTAGAGCATGTTTCTATTTGTATATTTGGTGGAGGGTCTTCACAGGGGGTAAAAGATGGCTCCTTCCAACTTGGAACCTTAAAGGTAGAAGGCTACCTGAAATCATAATTATGATAGGCTTGGATTCTAAAACTTTTTCTTCTTTCTGATGTTGAATTGGTATGAGAGGATTGGCCTTTACAAGGTTTGGCATTTTATAACTAGGATGCTTGGCCCAAGAAGGCTATCATGGTAGAGAAGTTTGAGCCACTTCCACAGATTCACTTTGGTTTGAAGGATGAACTTTTCTGAAACTAGGAAAAGGAGAGAATTTTTTTACTTTGAGCTCTTATTCTTGAGCAAGCAACGGTTTCATTTGTTTCTCCTTAGCAACAATTTGCATGTTCAAGCATTGAGACCCCTCATACACCCTTCTATTTTCTACCTCCTGCTGGTGCAAAAAAACCTGATATACAAGCTCCTCTTGCTACTTGTTATATTGTGCTTCTCTATATATTTCTGAAATTTGCCTTTGGAAATCCATCAACAAACTCTCAATGCTACCCACATCAGTATCATTTTGGGACTTACTAGGGAGGTTGTGTGTTTGATTTAGAGCAGAATGGCTTTCACAAAGGCTAATTATAGGTATGAATGGGCTGCAAACAAGGATAAGATAGAGGCAAAAAATTGTTTGGGGGCCAGAAGTCTGAATTTTCATGGAATGGAGAGAAAAACCATTGTGGCATTGATAACTAGACATTGCAAGGGTAAATCATGAATATAGGCAGTCTAGATATGGAGCACAGGGTCTTATACACTAGGATGTGAATTAGAACACCAAATGGAGTCACCAGGTGCTAAGAAAACTATCAAATGCTAATAAAACTAACAAGTAGCAACAACCTCATTAGCTGCTTAGAAATTAGACTGTTGTAACCAGCTGATTAACCATTAGAGTCACCATGGTGTTGTTTGTAATGCCTCCAATGGTTGATAATATTGGGAGAAACACCAAATCTCTTAGTTTCTTGATGAGAAGTTCATCAAACTTGTCCCATTGGGCGTGCCAGAAAATTATTGTCACATGAAATTGCACCCTGCTTGGAAGGATTCCAAGCATTCCAATGACATAATGGGAATGATCTTGAAGTGTGGGACCTTGCTCAAAGAGATCAGACCTCTGGAGAAGGCTAGCTTCCTTGCCTGATTATCACCTAAAACTACTAAATTTTGAGGGGAAAAGGGAGAAGGAATACTTTAAAGTGAAAAATGAAACAACAAAACTTGAAACACAAAAGGGTGATACAACAGACAGATTTAAAGAAACTCTGACAGAACTAAAAAATGCATAACACAACTAGATATAGCAAGTATGTATACACAGATTAGATGATTCTAGCAGAGGCAAGAAGCAATATGATTGAGAGGAATAAAAGAAATTCACAGACAACCATATACAGATTTACACAGAACCAGAAAATCAGTAAAAGAGGTATGATAACTTGCATATATTCAGTAAGAAGGCAAGGTTACAGTAACAGAAAAAGCTCTATTTGGAAAACAGGAAAGCCTCTATGCTAAAAATTTTCCAACCCTATTTACATCATAAGCCTCATCTTATATAGCATTTTAAAAATGCCCTAAGTCAGTTACAGAATTCGCTCTATGAGCTGTATGAAAATATCCCCCCTGAATGACTATCCACCTGCAGAAGTTATGGCGTCAAATATCTGGCACTGGGTAGATAGAAGATATTTTCAAACTTTAATGCAAGCTACTGCATCATCGATCTGCAGCCAATGCATCAGTGGGAGATATTTTGGTCATGAATGTGAGCAGCTTCCATTACCTGCAGAAATGAATGTAAAAATATCTGCATCCTGCCCCAAAAGTCACTGAAATGTCCAGTCGTCTAAAACATGCAAATCCAGATCTAAAAATGAAAAGTGACAAAAACCCCTGAAAAACCTACCAAATGAAAAAGGGGACCAAAATATGCATCTTTGCCTCTTGCAGCATGTCGAAATTCACTAAAATGGAGGAGATACAGGCGGTCAAAATTTTGGTCAACCACCTGTATATATCGCTTTGCATCTGTGTATATATCGCTTGAATTTGCCACCTAAAACACTTTTTTAAAACTTTCTTTGAAACTCCTTTGGATATGCATGGCGCTTTGTATATCAAGCTATGAAATGTTTTTGTATGTTCAAAAGTATGTCACCTCCTTATATTTTCGGATTTGTATATGCATACAATTGCCTTTGTATGTGCGGGCCCCATCATTCGCATGTTAACTTTGTATCTTGCCCTTGTATATCAAAACATACAAGCAAACATACAAGCAGAAGATACATGCAAAGCGCTTGTACCTTGGCGGACCCCACCAGTTGTATCTCCTTTGTATCTACAAACATACAAGCCGCAGACCCCAAAATGACCATTAGCTATATTTGATTGCCTTGTCTGGTCTGGCTTGTATCATTCCTCTTTGTATATGTCTTTGTATGCGCAAATATACAAAGCACTTATACATACAAGTTGCGGACTTGACGCCTGAATATGCCAGAATTTGATCTTCAAGTCAGGTCTGCCTTGTATATTTCCTTTGTATATTTGACTTGTATATCACAATATACAATTGCAAATATACAACTCGGACCTCAGATCTTTCATAAATCTTTCTGAAAAATACCTTCGGGTCCGGCTTGTATGCTAGGAAAGCATGCTTTGCTTGCATATTCAAATATACAATCACAAAAATGTATATTTGGTGGACCCCACCCTTGCATCTCCTCCTTGTATGTTTGGCCCTTGTATATTATGAATGTATGTAAGACGATATACATTCTATTGTAGCATGTTTACCTTGCATCTCGCCGACATGCATTCCACTGTAGCAAATGTATGTAAGTCCACCTTATTTCTTTGACTTGTATGTGCAATGGCCTTTGTATATTTGTCTTGCATCCTTTCTTTGTATATCGCCAATATACAAATGCCCTTGTATATTGTGGACCCCACCTCTTGCACATTTGGCTTTTTATATTTTTCCTTGTATGTTTCAATTGTATGCTGAGAAACATACAATGCGAAATATACATTCTCTTTTGTCTACTACGCCGATGTACCTCTAATATAGCTGATGCATATATCTTTGTATATTGGCCTTGTATGTGCGGACATACAATACAATATACATTCCACTGTTCATGCTCACTTGTATCTTAGGTGAAGGTCCTTTGTATATTCTGTCGATGTATATTGCAAAATGTACATTAACCCTTGTATATTTTCGTTGCATGTTCAAACATACGACACAATATGCATTTGAAACCCAATATACATTCAAGGAATATTCCTAGGATCTGTGATAGATTCCCCCAATGTATATGCATCTTCTAAGCTCGATATGCATTCAAAAATGCATACAATTGAATTGTTCCATTCTTTTGAAAGCTGATGGAAATTTCTGCAAGCCCGCCAATGTATATTTTCTCTTGTACATACAAACACCTTTGCATTCTTGACATACATTGCCGATATACAAGCAACAACTTGTATATAACCTATGCATATTCCTTTGTATGTACAAAGGCAAATGTATATACAAGTATGCATACAAATACAACTTATAAAATATGAGAAATCTCAGCGATAGAAAATACTTAAAGCTAAAAGATTTCTGGGTTTTTCTGGGTTTTTTGTAAGGAATTTTTAGGCAAGATCTTGGGATTTTTTAACGAGGTATGCATGAGTATTTGGAAGATTTACACCTTGTATGGTCATTTCTAAAGGATTTTCAAAGAAAATGTAAGGTGAACTTTTTAACTCTGGGCTGAGGAAAAATAGGTCAACAATTTGGCAATCTCTCAGCGATGTTTGCCTACTAAACTTGAGATTAGTGGCCTTATGCATCCATTGGGCATAGAGTCAAAAGAGATTGCAACACTAGGCAAGCTACTGAGCCAAAACAAAACAACAAGCCAGCATGTATCTCCTAATGAGAATACAACAGAGTGCAAGGGCACTTATTGAAAAGAAACCTAAAAGTGAAATAAAATCTATTCTAATCCTAAACTAACTAGTCAGAGGTGACTTTAAACAAAGCCATTAACTGGTTCTTGAAAGTAATTGCCCTTCCTTAACAATTTACAATGTTTCTCATGCATATAGGCAATTAAAAAGAAATGAAGAGGAAAGGGGCATATGACAAATTGATAAAACACCCCCCATAAAATGGAGATAAACTCACCTATCCACCTAAATTGATTGCTGATGCTGCTAACTTGTGGTGAATAAATAGGTTGATCCCATTTACTTTGATGTTCAACTTCATGCTTAGAGGTAAGCATGACAAGTGGTGACTCCTCTTGATGTGTCTCTAGTTGGGCTAGATGTCTAATTGGGCATACCCTTGAAGTGACATTTAAATCATGTTTGATCTCATGTCTCTGCTCTGATTCCTTCTCTTTTTGCTAGTCTGAATACTTTAGCCCCTGTGATTCTACTATAAATATGGCTGCCTCCACCTTATGAACAAGATGTTCATAATTTTCTAACTTAGGCTCAGAAAATGAACCATGCACAAACTCAAAAGAGAAGACCTCCCCACCAAGAAGCTAATATCCCTGTTGGATAATAAAGAACAAATCTTCAATTTTCTCTTACCTATATTCAGTCTCCTCATTTGATACGATAGTGACCTCCACCCTGCTCTCATATTGCTCTTGTGTGCGAAACAGCTAAGTTGGAAACTCATGGTTTTCTTCTTTTTCCCTCGAAACCAAGAAGGTTGATATATTGTCATCATGGATGCATTCTTCCTCTTCCACCTTTTGTTCATGGCTATCCTGTTTCATGGCAGCCTCTTCCAAGAAATTTTCATTTGTTGTAACAGCCTCAAACTGCAACAACTTGTCATGATTTTCAGTATTTTCTTGTTGTTGTATAGCCACAACTAGTTGCTCATCTAGCTCAAGCTCATTTTCTTCTTGCAAGATGTCTAATTCTTTCTCTTTTTATCACATACAGGTTCATGAATAGTGGATTCTTCTTTTATCTCAGGAAACTTATTCTTTTGTCCACTAAACCAGCTATCTTGATAGACAATAGGTCCACCTTCTTTGAAGCTTGGTATTCTGAAACTAGAAACTTGGTCTTCAAAGAATGGACTTGGAAAAGAAATAGCTGATTGAGTTTCCAACTTTTGAAAAGGAGCCAACAAAAGCCTCTCTTGCTCTTCTTCTGCTAGCTGAAAACTACAGCATGTTTCTGTTAGTATTTTTGGTGAAGGGTCTTCATAGGGGGAAAAAGATGGCTTTTTCCAACTTGGAACCTTAAAGGTAGAAGGCTACCTGAAATCAGAATTATGATAGGCCTGGATTCTAAAACTTTTTCTTCTTCCTAATGTTGAATTGGTATGAGAGGATTGGCCTTTACAAGGTTTGGCATTTTATAACTAGGATGCCTAGCCCAAGAAGGCTGCCATGGTAGAGAAGTTTGAGCCACTTTCATAGATTCACTTTGGTTTGAAGGATGAACTTGTCTAAAACTGGGAAAAGGAGAGATTTTTTTTACTTTGAGCTCTTATTCTTAAGCAAGCAACCGTTTCATTTGTTTCTCCTTAGCTGTAATTTGCATGTTCAAGCATTGAGACCCCTCATACACCCTTCTATTTTCTACCTCCTGCTGGTGCAAAAAAACCTGATATACAAGCTCCTCTTGCTGCTTGTTATATTGTGCTTCTCTATCTATTTCTAAAATTTGCCTTTGGAAATCCATCAACAAACTCTCAATGCTACCCACATCAGTATCATTTTGGGACTGACTAGGGAGGTTGTGTGTTTGATTTAGAGCAGAATGGATTTCACAAGGCTGATTATAGGTATGAATGGGCTACAAACAAGGATAAGATAGAGGCAAAGAATTGTTTGGGTGCCAGAAATCTGAATTTTCATGGAATGGAGGAGAAAAACCATTATGGCATTGATAACTAGACATTGCAAGGGTAAATCATGAATATAGGCAGTCTAGATATGGAGCACCGGGTCTTATACATTAGGATGTGAGTTAGAACACTAAATGGAGTCACCAGGTTCTAAGAAAACTATCGAATGCTAATAAAACTAACAAGTAGCACCAACCTCATTAGCTGCTTGGAAATTAGACTGTTGTAACCAGCTGAATAACCATTAGAGTCACCATGGTGTTGTTTGTACTGCCTCCAATGGTTGATAATATTAGGAGAAACACCAAATCTCCTAGTATCTTGATGAGAAGTTCATCGAACTTGTCCCACCGAGCGTGCTAGAAAATTGTTGTCACATGAAATTGCACCCTGCTTGGAAGGATTCCAAGCATTCCAATGACACAATGGGAATGATCTCGAAGTGTGGGCCTTGCTCAAAGAGATCAGACCTCCGGAGAAGGATGGCTTCCTTGCCTGATTATCACCTAAAACTACTAAATTTTGAGGGGAAAAGGGAGAAGGAATACTTTAAAGTGAAAAATGAAACAACAAAACTTGAAACACAAAAGGGTGATACACCAGATAGATTTAAAGAAACTCTGACAGAACTAAAAAATGCATAACACAACTAGATATAGCAAGTATGTATACACAGATTAGATGATTCTAGAAAAGGCAAGAAGCAATATGATTGAGAGGAATAAAAGAAATTCACAGACAACCATATGCAGATTTACACAGAACCAGAAAATTAGTAAAAGAGGTATGATAACTTGCATATATTTAGTAAGAAGGCAAGGTTACAGTAACAGAAAAAGCTCTATTTGGAAAACAAGAAAGCCTCTATGCTAAAAATTTTCCAACCCTATTTACATCATAAGCCTCATCTTATATAGCATTTTAAAAATACCCTAAGTTAGTTACAGAATTCACTCTATGAGCTGTATGAAAATATTCCCCCTGAATGACTATCCACCTACAGAAGTTATGGCGTCAAATATCTGGCACTGGGCAGATAGAAGATATTTTCAAACTTTAATGCAAGCTACTACATCATCGATCTGCAGCCAATGCATCAGTGGGAGATATTTTGGTCATGAATGCAAGCAGCTTCCATTACCTACAGAAATGAATGCAAAAATGTTTGCATCCTGCCCCAAAAGTCGCTGAAACGTCCAGTCGTCCAAAACATGCAAATCCAAATCTGAAAATGAAAAGTGACAAAAACCCCTGAAAAACCTACCAAATGAAAGAGGGGACCAAAATATGCATCTTTGCCTCTTGTAGCATGTCGAAATTTGCTAAAATGGAGGAGATACAGGCGGTCAAAGTTTTGGTCAACCACCTATATATATCACTTTACATCTGTGTATATATCGCTTGAATTTGCCACCTGAAACACTTTTTTTAAAACTTTCTTTGAAACTCCTTTGGATATGCATGCCACTTTGTATATCGAGCTATGAAATGTTTTTGTATGTTCAAAAGTATGTCACCTCCTTGTATTTCCAGATTTGTGTATGCATACAATTGCCTTTGTATGTGTGGGCCCCATCATTTGCATGCTAACTTTGTATCTTGCCCTTGTATATCGAAACATACAAGCAAACATACAAGCAGAAGATATATGCAAAGCGCTTGTACCTTGGCAGACCCCACCGGTTGTATCTCCTTTGTATCTAGAAACATACAAGCCGCGGACCCCAAAATGACCATTAGTTGTATATGATTGCCCTGTCAGGTCCGGCTTGTATCATTCCTCTTTGTATATGTCTTTGTATGCGCAAATATACAAAGCACTTATACATACAAGTTGCAGACTTGACGCCTGAATATGCCAGAATTTGATCTTCAAGTCAGGTCCGCCTTGTATATTTCCTTTGTATATTTGACTTGTCTATCACAATATACAATTGCAAATATACAACCCAGACCTCAAACCTTTTATAAATCTTTCTGAAAAATACCTTTGGGTTCGGCTTGTATGCTAGGAAAGCATGCTTTGCTTGCATATTCAAATATACAATCACAAAAATGTATATTTGGTGGACCCCACCCTTGCATCTCCTCCTTGTATGTTTGGCCCTTGTATATTACGAATGTATGTAAGATGATATACATTCTATTGTAGCATGTTTACCTTGCATCTCGCCGACATGCATTCCACTGTAGTAAATGTATGTAAGTCGGCCTTGTTTCTTTGACTTGTATGTGCAATGGCCTTTGTATATTTGTCTTGCATCCTTTCTTTGTATATCGCCAATATACAAATGCCCTTGTATATTGTGGACCCCACCTCTTGCATATTCGGCTTTATATATTTTTCCTTGTATGTTTCAATTGTATCCTGGGAAACATACAATGCGAAATATACATTCTCTTTTGTCCACTGCACCGATGTACCTCTACTGTAGCTGATGCATATATCTTTGTATATCGGCCTTGTATGTGTGGACATATAATACAATATACATTCCACTGTTCATGCTCACTTGTATCTTAGGTGAAGGTCCTTTGTATATTTTGCCGATGTACATTGCAAAATGTACATTAACCCTTGTATATTTTCATTGCATGTTCAAACATACGACACAATATGCATTTGAAACCCAATATACATTTAGGAAATATTCCTGGGATCTATGATAGATTCCCCCAATGTATATGCATCTTCTAAGCCCGATATGCATTCAAAAATGCATACAACTAAATTGTTCCATTCTTTTGAAAGCCGATGGAAATTTCTGCAAGCCTGCCAATGTATATTTTCTCTTGTACATATAAACCCCTTTGCATTCTTGACATACATTGCTGATATACAAGCAACAACTTGTATATAACCTTTGCATATTCCTTTGTATGTACAAAGGCGAATGTATATACAAGTATGCATACAAATACAACTTATAAAATATGAGAAATCTCAGCGATAGAAAATACTTGAAGCTAAAAGATTTCTAGGTTTTTCTGGGTTTTTTTTAAGGAATCTTCAGGCAAGATCTTGGGATTTTTTAACAAGACATGCATGAGTATTTGGAAGATTTACACCTTGTATGGTCATTTCTAAATGATTTTCAAAGAAAATGCAAGGTGAACTTTTTAACTCTGGGCTGAGGAAAAATAGGTCAACAATTTGGCAATCTCTCAGGGATGTTTACCTACTAAACATGAGATCAGTTGCCTTATGCATCCATTGGGCATGGAGTCAAAAGAGATTACAACACTAGGCAAGCTATTGAGCCAAAACAAAACAACAAGCCAGCATGTATCTCCTAATGAGAATACAGCAGAGTGCAAGGGCACTTGTTGAAAAGAAACCTAAAAGTGAAATAAAATCTATTTTAATCCTAAACTAACTAGTCAGAGGTGACTTTAAACAAAGCCATTAACTGGTTCTTGAATGTAACTGCCCTTCCTTAACAATTTACAATGTTTCTCATGCATATGGGCAATTAAAAAGAAATGAAGGGGAAAAGGGCATATGACAAATTGATAAAACACCCCCCATAAAATGGAGATAAACTCACCTATCCACCTAAATTGATTTCTGATGGTGCTAACTTGTGGTGAATAAATAGGCTGATCCCATTTATTTTGATGTTCAGCTTCATGCTTAGAGGTAAGCATGACAAGTGGTGACTCCTCTTGATGTGTCTCCAATTGGGCTAGATGTCTGATTGGGCATACCCTTGAAGTGACATTTAAATCGTGTTTGATCTCATGTCTCTGCTCTGATTCCTTCTCTTTTTGCTGGTCTGAATACTCTAGCCCCTGTGATTCTACTATAAATATGGCTGCCTCCACCTTATGAACAAGATGTTCATAATTTTCTAACTTAGGCTCAGAAAATGAGCCATGCACAAACTCAAAAGAGAAGACCTCCCCACCAAGAAGCTAATATCCCTGTTGGATAATAAAGAACAAATCTTCAATTTGCTCTTGCCTATATTTAGTCTCCTCATTTGATACAATAGTGACCTCCACCCTGCTCTCATCTTGTTCTTGTGTGCGAAACAGCAGAGTTGAAAACTCATGGTTTTCTCCTTTTTCCCTCGGAACCAAGAAGGTTGATATAATGGCATCATGGCTGCACTCTTCCTCTTCTGCCTTTTGTTCATGGCTGTCCTATTTCATGGTAGCCTCTTCCAAGAAATTTTCATTTGTTGTAACAACCTCAAACTACAACAACTTGTCATTATTTTCAGTATTTTCTAGTTGATGTATATACACAACTAGCTTCTCATCTAGCTTGAGCTCATTTTCTTCTTGCAAGATGTCTATTTTTTCTCTTTTTTGTCACATACAGGTTCATGAACAGCGGGTTCTTCTTTTATCTCAGGAAACTTATTCTTTTGTCCACTAAACTAGCTATCTTGATAGACAATAGGTCCACCTTGTTTGAAGCTTGGTATTCTCAAACTGGAAACCTGTTCTCCAAAGAATGGACTTGGAAAAGAAATAGCTGATTGAATTTCCAACTTTTGAAAAGGAGCCAACAAAAGCCTCTCTTGCTCTTCTTCTGCTAGCTGAAAACTAGAGCATGTTTCTATTTGTATATTTGGTGGAGGGTCTTCACAGGGGGAAAAAGATGGCTCTTTCCAACTTGGAACCTTAAAGGTAGAAGGCTGCCTGAAACCCAGAATTATGATAGGCCTAGATTTTACAACTTTTTCATCTTCCTGATGTTGAATTGGTATGAGAGGATTGGCTTTACAAGGTTTGGCATTTTATAACCAGGATGCCTGGCCCAAGAAGGCTGCCATGGTAGAGAAGTTTGAGCCACTTTCACAGATTCACTTTGGTTTGAAGGATGAACTTGTCTGAAACTAGGAAAAGGAGAGAATTTTTTTACTTTGAGCTCTTGTTCTTGAGCAAGCAACCGTTTCATTTGTTTCTCCTTAGCTGCAATTTGCATGTTCAAGCGTTGAGACCCCTCATACACCCTTCTATTTTCTGCCTCCTGCTGGTGTAAAAAAACCTGATATACAAGCTCCTCTTGATGCATGTTATACTGTGCTTCTCTATCTATTTCTAAAATTTGCCTTTGGAAATCCATCAACAAACTCTCAATGCTACCCACATCAGTATCATTTTGGGACTGACTAGGGAAGTTGTGTGTTTGATTTAGAGCAAAATGGCTTTCACAACGCTGATTATAGGTATGAATGGGCTGCAAACAAGGATAAGACAGAGGCAAAGAATTATTTGGGGGCCAAAAGTCTAAATTTTCATGGAATGGAGGAGAAAAACCATTGTGGCATTGATAACTAGACATTGCAAGGGTAAATCATGAACATAGGTAGTCTAGATATGGAGCACAGGGTCTTATACACTAGAATGTGAGTTAGAACACCAAATGGAGTCACCAAGTACTAAGAAAACTGTCGAATGCTAATAAAACTAACAAGTAGAAACAACCTCATTAGCTGCTTGGAAACTGGACTAATATAACCAGCTGATTCACCATTAGAGTCGCCATGGTGTTGTCTATACTACCTCCAATGGCTGATAATACTGGGAGAAACACCAAATCTCTTAGTATCTTGATGAGAAGTTCATTAAACTTGTCCCACCGGGCGTGCCAAAAAACTGTTGTCACATGAAATTGCACCCTGCTTGGAAGGATTCCAAGCATTCCAATGACACAATGGGAATGATCTCGAAGTGTGGGACCTTTCTCAAAGAGATTAGACCTCTGGAGAAGGCCAGGTTCCTTGGCTGATTATCACCTAAAACTACTAAATTTTGAGGGGAAAAGGGAGAAGGAATACTTTAAAGTGAAAAATGAAACAATAAAACTTGAAACACAAAAGGGTGATACACAGGACAGATTTAAAGAAACTCTAACAGAACTGAAAAATGCATAGCACAACCAGATATAGCAAGTATGTATACACAGATTAGATGATTCTAGTAGAGGCAAGAAGCAATATGATTGAGAGGAATAAAAGAAATTCACAGAAAACCATATGTAGATTTATACAGAACCAGAAAATCAGTAAAAGAGGTATGATAACTTGCATATATTCAGTAAGAAGGCAAGGTTACAGTAACAGAAAAAGCTCTGTTTGGAAAACAGGAAAGCCTCTATGCTAAAAATTTTCCAACCCTATTTATATCATAAGCCTCAACTTATATAGCATTTTAAAAATACCCTAAGTCAGTTACAGAATTCACTCTATGAGTTGTATGAAAATATCCCCCCTGAATGACTATCCACCTGCAGAAGTTATGGTGTTAAATATCTGGCACTAGGCAGATAGAAGATATTTTTAAACTTTAATGCAAGCTACTACATCATCGATCTGCAGCCAATGCATCAGTGGGAGATATTTTGGTCATGAATGCGAGTAGCTTCCATTACCTGTTGAAATGAATGCAGAAATATCTACATCCTGCCCCAAAAGTCGCTGAAACATCCAGTCACCCAAAACATGCAAATCCAGATCTAAAAATAAAAATTAATAAAAACCCCATGAAAACCCCGCCAAATGAAAGAGGGGACTAAAATATGCATCTTTGCCTCTTGCAGCATGTTGAAATTTGCTAAAATGGAGGAGATACAGGCGGTCAAAGTTTTGGTCAACCGCTTGTATATACGCTTTGCATCTGTGTATATATCGCTTGAATTTGCTGCCTAAAACGCTATTTTAAAACTTTCTCTGAAAATCCTTTGGATATGCATGGCGCTTTGTATATCGGGCTATGAAATGTTTTTGTATGTTTAAAAGTATGTCACCTCCTTGTATTTTGCGGATTTGTATATGCATACAATTGCCTTTGTATGTGCGGGCCCCATAATTTGCATGTTAACTTTGTATCTTGCCCTTGTATATCGAAACATATAAGCAAACATACAAGCAGAAGATACATGCAAAGCGCTTGTACCTTGGCGGACCCCACCGGTTGTATGTCCTTTGTATCTATAAACATACAAGCTGCGGACCCCAAAATAACCATTAGCTATATTTGATTGCCCTGTTGGGTCTGGCTTGTATCATTCCTCTTTGTATATGTCTTTGTATGCACAAATATGCAAAGCACTTATACATATAAGCCGCGGACTTGACGCCTAAATATGCCAGAATTTGATCTTCAAGTCAGGTCCGCCTTGTATACTTCCTTTGTATATTTGACTTGTATATCGCAATATACAATTGCAAATATACAACCCGGACCTCAAACTTTTTATAAAGCTTTCTGAAAAATACCTTCGGGTTTGGCTTGTATGCTAGGAAAGCATGCTTTGCTTGCATATTCAAATATACAATCACAAAAATGTACATTTGGTGGACCCCACCCGTGCATCTCCTCCTTGTATGTTTGGCCCTTGTATATTGTGAATGTATGTAAGGTGATATACATTCTACTGTAGCATGTTTACCTTGCATCTCGCCGACATGCATTCCACTTTAGCAAATGTATGTAAGTCGGCCTTGACTTGTATGTGCAATGGCCTTTGTATATTTGTCTTGCACCCTTTCTTTGTATATCGCCGATATATAAACGCCCTTTTATATTGTGGACCCCACCTCTTGCACATTCGGCTTTGTATATTTTTCCTTGTATGTTTCAATTGTATGCTGGGAAACATACAATGTGAAATATACATTCTCTTTTGTCCACTGCACTGATGTACCTCTACTATAGCCGATGCATATATCTTTGTATATTGGCCTTGTATGTGCGGACATACAATCCGATATACATTCCACTGTTCATGCTCACTTGTATCTTAGGTGAAGGTCCTTTGTATATTCTACCGATGTACATTGCAAAATGTACATTAACCCTTGTATATTTTCGTTGCATGTTCAAACATACGACACAATATGCATTTGAAACCCGATATACATTCAGGGAATATTCCTGGGATCTGTGATAGATTCCCCCAATGTATATGCATCTTCTAAGCCTGATATGCATTCAGAAATGCATACAACTGAATTGTTCCATTCTTTTGAAAGCTGATGGAAATTTCTGCAAGCCCGCCAATGTATATTTGCTCTTGTACATACAAACCCCTTTGCATTCTTGACATACATTGCCGATATACAAGCAACAACTTATATATAACATTTACATATTCCTTTGTATGTACAAAGGCGAATGTATATACAAGTATGCATACAAATACAAGTTATAAACTATGAGAAATTCCAGTGATAGAAAATACTTGAAGCTAATAGATTTCTAGGTTTTTCTGGGTTTTTTAAAAGAAATTTTTTTGCAAGATCTTGGGATTTTTTAACAACACATGCATGAGTATTTGGAAGATTTACACCTTGTATGGTAATTTCTAAAGGATTTTCAAAGAAAATGGAAGGTGAACTATTTAACTCTGGGCTGAGGAAAAATAGGTCAACAAAACCCTTTTCTTTCTATTGTCCCGTGGGTTGAGGATGGACCTTAATGTGCCCTGAGCCGATACTAAATTCTAGCTACACACACTTGGCAATTATGTTGATGTCATCGTGGATTTCTAGTATTTGGGAAGCTACTAGCAGTGGTGAGGTACTAACGCTACATTAGATATAGATAGTGTACAACATTTGATTTAGAGATCTGATAATGGTTACAAACAAAAGGATTGGTAACTTTGGGCAGTGACATATTATGTGCTATCAGGATGTTCAGAGAGATGAATTAGGATAAGTGTGACATGATATTTGGGATGGTAGATTGATGAAATGATAGTTGTGTATAATGAAATAATAGTGAATTATACCTTGTTACAATGATGATATGACTTTTGATGTGGCCGTCAATATAAGTATGAGGTGTATTGTTCTCTACTTGAAATAATTAAAAATGACCTTATACATACGTGATATATCAGACTCATGATACATGATAACCATACAGGCTTGTTGGTTTTCCCTTGTGAAGTGGATGTCAGATCCTAAAGATGACTCATTTGTTGCATATGTAGGTGGACCTTAGTATGATGATAGGATTCTAGGTTGTGTGGGGTAGGAGCCTATTCATGTGGATTCTTCATGCAGATATATGATCAGGCTATTCTAGATTGTGAGGGACACACTTATTATGATATGGTACATTCTTCATTGATTTTCATGTGGTTTGAGAACCACCATATTATTCTGTGGTTTGAGAACCGCCATACTATTATGTGGTTTGAGAACCACCATATTATATTGTGGTTTGAGAACCACCATACTATTTTGTGGTTTGAGAACCACCATATTATTCTGTGGTTTGAGAACCACCATACTATTCTGTGGTTTGAGACCAACATGATATTGCATGGTATTATCTTATGTGGTTTGAGACCATTGTACGATTCCCCTCCTCCCCTTAGGTGACCTTGTTGCAAGGTCACATGGTGTTCGTAATGTGCAAATTTTTAAGAGATTGTTGGAATATTTATTTATGTGTTGAATATTTTGCTTGCAAGCCAACAGTGTTTTGTTACTTCAGGCTAATTGGCCATTTTTATGTTTGAGTTAGTCCTTTTGCCTCAAGGACGTGTTCTTGGATAAACTTGGGATAATGCAATGATTGTTATTTGATCTCCACTTCTTCTATGATTCATTATATTTGTTTTCTTCTACCTTATTGAGGTTTAATTTATGAGTTTGCTTTATTTCTCTAATTTTCTTGTTTGAAGCACTTTAATTTTGCAACTGCTAGTATGTGTGGAGTGTTGTGACTATTGTTTATTTTCATATCCTAGAGGGATCACTGATAGGTTGTATAGGGGAGTAGATGGCATGGGGAATCTTGTTCATACTGAGTTATGTATGGAGGGCTTCTAGAGAGGACCTTGAGACCATCCTTCATGATCTATTACTTGGCATAGTGGTATCTTACATGGCATGGATATTTATTTATTATTTGACACTATAGTATGGATGATATTGGGTTCCCTTGGAGGTGATATTACATGATGCTACACTACAGTGGATATTGGCATAGTGGTTACTACATGGCATGGATTTGCACTCATTGATCATTTGGCTCCATGGCACTATGGAATTACTTCTAAGTGGTACGTTAGTGTTGTCCTCCTTGTAATACCCATTTTTGATGAGCCTTGCGGTGTGAGTCATGTAACATCTTTATGATGAGTGTAGTTTGATAGGAGTGAGTTGGTCTTCATCATGTGTTTCACTTAGGAGATGTATGTGATCTGAAAAGGGTTCTAATTTGAATAATGTATTATATGTAAAGCTTATGCGATGTGTGCATCATTGAGTGTTGTTGAGAATCTAGTGTTAGAATTTTTTTTTACTATGACAGAATATGGTGACTCGATTCAAATCCTTACATATAAATTGATATATTCTTGATAATAGTAATGATTAAGCTTATGATTAGTTGTCTAAAATGAAGGTTGTGGATTATCATGCATTGATGTGACTTGTGATAATATGATGGCTTCTTTGTTATATGATATGTATGGTAACACTCATCTTTTTAAGAACTTCCAGGAGGAAGTCCAAGCCTTGGGGAGAGGATGTAGGACCCCTCCTCAGTACCCGCCATTATGGTGGGAAGTGACTTTACATTTTGCTACTATAGTTCTATGATGAGACATTACATGTTGTTTCTTTCGGTTATCTAATTTTGTCTATATGTTATATACTAGTTCGAGACATATGAGTTTGTTTTGGACCATGGTTGATACATACTTTTACATTTGCATATCCTCATCTAACTCTTGTGATGCTTTTAGATTTTGTCCTTGTATTTTGATTAATGGACTATGTTGCTTATTTAGATATGGCAATACATGATTTCCTTGGTTTACATTGTGTGATTTCATATACCTTGTTATGGATGATGTGACTCATTGATATAAATACATATAGATTGCAATTAAATTGTGGACATTGTCGCCTTATATTATAATGATCTAGACTTCATTTGATACATACATGTATATGCTCTCATGTGCATTGAAATTGATTTCCTTTTTATGTAATAAAAAAAAGAATGATTAGAATATGTATATGAAGTAGTGGATTGATTATTTGTAGCTTTCTTTCGACTATCGATATTGTAACTAACAATGTGAAACAAGTGTGCAGGTTGAGCCAGTGGAAATGGGGAAAAATGCTTGGAGACCCATTCTGGTTGGAGACTCATTGTGGTTCCCCAGTAAGCTGACCTAGCCTTTATAGAAAGGCTCGGGTCTATTGTTTAGTCATTATCTATGTCTTGTGAGTGTAGCATCTTGTTTAAGTATCTTGTATCAGGAATATATGAAATTGTTGTGCAACATTGTATCGGGAATATATGACATTGTTGTGCAACATTATGGTATAGAAATTGGGACAGGTGATGTCATGTGGTTCGTCTTGTGTTGATGTGTATGTTGTCCATCTTGTGTTGACGTGTATGTTGTCCAGTAAGTGTGATTATGTTCAATATGGTGATAGTGTGGTAAACCTTGTGAAGCAGTACCTTAGGATTAGAAGTTAAATATTTTCCCTAGCCTCAACATTCATATAACAAAAGTTGATATATCTTGTTTAAAAGGAAAAAAAAATCAGCCTAATTCATAGGCCAAGGTGGGACCCCCTCCTTAAAAGAGCATAGCATTTCTTAAAAAAAAAAACTAATTTTTACCATTTTTTTTGGGGGGGGGGGTCTAAATTTTATGATGGGATTCAAAAATAAATGAATTAAATAAACTAAAATATTTTTAGGGGATGGGCTATGTGGAGCCCTATTGGAAAAGCTAAGTGGATCTGCTAATTGGAGACACCTGCTGCCCACCTCTAGAGACACATGCTGTCTAAATGGTAGGTGGAAACAAGTAAGAAGGGGGGGATTAGATAATGGACTCTAGCTGGGAAAATTTCTAGAAAAAAAAAACTAATATTCTATAAAAATGGGAGGAGAGCAACCAAAAAAAAGGGAGAAGAAAATTTTAGAGGGGAGAATCAAAAAGGAAAAATCTAGAGGAGGAAAGGGAGATTATTGTGGAGCTTCATCAGCCCTCCAGCTAGTCCTGCTGAAAATTCTAGGTAGGCCTCAATGGGTTGTAAAATTTAATGGAGATAACTGTGTAATTTAGGTCCTAAAATAATACTATTTTGTGAATGAATAAGTTATTGCTAAAAGAAGTTTAAATAATCTTGCAAGGCGTGGAAGGTGTTTGTATGTTGTATTTATTAAATGAGCTGGTTACTGATAGACAGTACCATGTTGCTGATAGAAAGTACCATGTTACTGAGAAATCAGAAAATTGTTCTTTTGTTGTTTTCATTGTTGTATGGGGTAAGGGAGATGCCTTCTATGGGGTTGGTTTAAAAGGGTAAGAGTACCCTGATTTTTTTTGCATGATAAGTTAAATTTTGGGTAAGAGTACCCTTGTTTATTACCTTTCTCAAGAAAACCTTCTTGTGAAGTGTGAGCCAGAATTTGTCAATGTTTAAAAGAAAATGTAGTTTTTGTTCTGTGGTGTTGTTGTGGGTCATAAAAGTAAGGGTGACTGCAATACCCTAGGTCTCCCCATGTTTATCCCTAGCTCGAGGGTGGGTAGTTACTACCCTAGGCTGGGTGGTGAGCTTCACTGGCTACCAAAAGACTTTTCCTTGTCATTTTTTTATGCTATAGGACCCTGCAGGCTATGGAAGGAATTAGAAAAAAAATAAAACTTGCTGCAGTTCTAAGGTTATGTAGCTATGGAAGAGTGAGTGGTAGCAAAGAAACATAAAAAAAAATAGAATAGAGAAGGAAACATTTCTGGGTAGATTCTTGTATAATGGGTAAAAGGGGAAAGATCTCTAGGTTTTCTGAATTTTATCTATATGCTGATGTAAAATTTGTATATGTAAATTCTATTAGATTCTATGAAAGTTGTAAGACTTATATAGACAGACCTATTTGTACTACTGTGGAATTCCTATATACTATTGTGGAATTCCTGTATCTGTCTCGAATAGGATAAGGATTGAGCTTTCTATACAAGATGTATTCTTTGAGCAAATAAATAGTTGAAAACTATGATGATTTTAAAAATTGTAAAGTTTCATATTATAGGAAAACCTGCACTGTTACCTTATATGCTACATGAAATAAAAGAAAACATTTATGATTTTGTGGGCTGGCATTACTTCTATTTCTTTCCCAAAATTCCTTGGTATGAATAAAAGATTAACATATTGCAACTTGTATAGTATGTATGAAAGAATTTCTTAGAAAAAAATTATTATTCACTTTTATAGCTGGGTCTTTCCCTTTTCTTGTACATGATGCTATAGCATAATAAACAAACTTTCAGATCCCCACATTACAGTGACTTTCTGGTCTAGTCATGATTAAAACCCTATAGTGTAAATACACATATGGTACTCTCGCCATTAAAACTACATTCCTGCACAATGATAAATCATGTTCCTAGTTAATAATCATATAAGTCCATAAAAAAGAAACAGTCCAATAGCAAAATACTAAAAGAAAACATAATCATTCTGCCTTATGGGATTGCTACAACTGACTTGCATTTTGGTGTCTATTCTGACAATGGTGTTGTGGATGCTTTAAATATTCTGAAAAACTTTATTGTTTGACTCTCCCCCATTCAAATATGGATAGCCAAGGGATGAAAGAGTACTAACTGTGATCTTGAGGTTATGGTTATGCTTAATAATGCCACTTTGGTTGTGTGGCTCTACCAATTGGTTCATTTGCCACTTCAAATTGCACATGTGTCTCACCAACTCCACACTGGAATCCTATGTTGCTTGTTGTAGCCTGGGGAGATTTCTATCTATAACATCATGACGAATTAAAGTCTTTGTATTGCAATTTCCATAAGGTGACAACTCACAATGCATACTCTCAACTTTGTCTAAAACAACTCATACAATTACTTCTTCAAGTAACAACTTTCAACTGGCATAAACCAACCTTGCCTCTGTGCAGACTCATATATACACAACTTAGTATGCTATATTTATTTTACACCTATGAAAGGTTGAACTTAGCACGAGATTTATTTTTAGGCGTCACTGGTAACTCCAACAAAAAAAAATCAAAGAAAAAGAGAATAAGTAAAGGAGATTAGTTTTGTTTGGCTATGGCTGCTACATTAATTCCAAGAATGAGGAAAAACCTATTAAAGAAGTCTGGTTTCAAGCTAGATTTAGGCGCTAGAGAAGATGCAAACCCCTCTATGCAAGATGAAACTGTCCAGGGTGTCTTTCCTTCTACGAATGCCTGAGAACATGTTCACAACAAAAATAAAAGAGAGCATGAAAAAAAAAGAGAGAAATCTAGCAGGGAGATTCACGCTTACCAAATCCTCAACCTTCATCAAATCAATCAAAACTTGTTTTTGAACTGCTCCTCATACTCAGGTCGCCACCATGGCTCCTCTGGACGACCAAGGAAGAAAAATAAATGAAAGAAGAAAGTCCTAAATAAAATTGTGCATGGGCAGTTTTAGGGTAGGCACCCTTTTAGGGTTTGATCATGTTTACTTTTTTTTTATTGTCTTCTAAGTAAACTAAATCCTTGGCGGTAATAGCATTTTTTCCTATGATTAAATATTAGCAACTAATATAAGAAATATCTTCCTTTCCACCTTAAATTATCTCCTCTAAATGGGATTTAACATTAGAGTTAGCTTTAGTTTCTAATTAGTAACCTTTATATATATATATATATATATATATATATATATATATATATATATATATATATATATATATATAGTTTTACCTGTATGGATATCGGCTTTGCCTTAAATAAACCATTAGTTAAAAAGTTATTTTTTTCCCTTTTTATATGGTAATAACTCAGTCTTCTTCGTGTAATAAAATAATTTTAGTAGGATGTCTAGTTAAAAATTATAAAAGGGGGGGAATAGATTATTGTTTTCCTTTTTGTGATATATATATATATATGAATAACTGAATAAATGGATTTGAGAGTTGTTATTTGCATTATGCTTGTCTAGTTGAGAAATTTAAAAAAAATTAGTTAAGAAATTGTTATGTTCATTTTATATTCGTGTTAAAAAAAAATTAGGGTTTTATGTTGAATTTTTTTTTGGATAGATGTTTGGGCTTGTTACATGATGGTGAATAAAAATATCTTGTGGAGCAAATTGTATGCCCACATTAATCTTATTTCACGAGAATAAAAATATTTTGTACAACAAATTGTCTTATTTTACTTTCTTACCTAAGGATTATTTTATTTATTACTTAAAAGTAATTTCATTTTACTTTACAATGATTTTATTTAATTTCATTTACTTAAGAGTTGTTTTATTTACTTAAGAATAATTTCATTTTACTTTACAAGTATTTGTATGTGTTGTGTTTGTTTTTTCAATAACATTATAATTAAGAGAAATTTGATAATAATAGTAGTGAATATCTACATTTTAAAATAATAATAATAATAATAAAATAATAAAGAAAATAAAATATATATATATATAGAACAAAATTATTGGTATTTTTTTTACTCCCTTCTAGTGCATGTCGACATGCTAGGAAGAGCATTTGGTTTTATGGCAATGTTTAAATTTTATCAGTTATGCCCATATTAGTGGTGATTAATGTTTTTAGATGATCTTGATTGGCTTTACAAGTAGCTTTTATGCTTATGATTTTACTTACTATGTATAAGGCTCTCCTAGGTACATGATCTAATAGTATATTATGATGTGACCCATGCCATAGTACATCATGCATATTCTATTCAAAGAGATGTTTATTTCTTTATGTATAATCTTTTCTTATGAGTATCTTAATGCTTCATGATAACATAAGGAGGCCTAAGAGTTCTAGAGGAAGGGATATTAAATCTTTAAATGAGGTAGTATAAATTACCTTCGTGATCTAACTCCTTTTGGTCATTCTACCTTTGTCTGAGTCTAGCTAGTCTTTCCTAGCTCATGGGGAAATTTTGTTTAGACTCATGTCTCCACGAGGGCCCTTATATCTACATGGGCACTTGACTTAGAAGTAGTCGTCACTTTACCTCAACCTAGGTTATCCATCGAATGTAATATTTTCCCTTATCTTTCATTGATGTGATAACCTATTTAATGGTTCAGACTCTTCGTGCTAAAAACAATTAGAGCTTTTTGGAACAAAAAAAAGTTTTGTGTCAATTTTGTGCTATTTTTCAAGTGTGGGTGTTACAGTGCCCACATATGGTCTTTTTTGTCATTTTGCCACAACTTTCACCCACGGAGGTGAATTTTCACAAAATTATAGTTAATAGAAAGGTGTTGCCATGTACTTCTCTTCAACAAAGTCAAACTAAAAACCTTTTTGCCTTTTGGATGATGTTTTAATCCATCAACCCCATTGTAATTGCAAATTTCGACAGGGCATAACTTTTTCCCACAACATCAAAATTTCATGATTTTTTTGAAAGTGCTCAGAATTTCACAAGGAATTCATTAGTGCAAGTAAAATTCAGTTTTAGATAGCCATTTTTCAAAAAATTATTAAAATCTCTATGTGTTATAAATGGATGATTTGGCTTCCAAATTTGCACAAGTTGTAATTTTTTCTTGCATTTCTTTATGGGGGCTTCTAAAACAGTCATACTCATTTTGGGGGGAAAACTTTCATTTATACTCTGATAGTGATTAAAATTTGATCATGACTCTCACACACAATCCTTTCCATTTGAGTATTGTCAATAAACCTCATAATAAATGGAAAATCAAATGTGGATATTGTGGGATGAAAAGGCATACAATAGGTGAATGTATCCTTCATTGACTCAACAAAATGGAACAAATCATTCATCATTATGATATTTCTATTAATGATTATAAAGCACTTGCAAAAAATCTCGTCTCACTAAGCTAACTTGTGAGACACCACCATCAGCTAGGTATGTACATTGTAGTCAGATGACTTACATTGAGATCCCATCTATAGCATCATCACCTGTTGCTACATTTGAATCCAAAGTTGATATCTCCATGGCTTCCAATGATTCTCTGCACTAGGATATGGTTATTGTCTTTCTAGATCTACCACATTAAGATGCATATCTACCTGGCATTTCATGTATTTCCATAGAGTCCCACATTACAAATTTGGGAGACACCATTGAGGACATTTTTTTTCTTTTTTTGATGACAGCTTCGATGAAGTTGCATCACTATTATCTTCAGTTATGGTTACTCTTTCTATTCCTACATTAGCTTCTATAGTGATAGATTCTACAGATATCTATGAGTCCACATATTTGACTCCATCATCATGTATTTTGACATCCTCTCCAGTAGTATCAAATTATTCTAGGTTCAGTTATCACCATACATCTATGTTCCATGTACCTAAATATCAGCATTTGTCACACATCAGCATTGGCTTGGAGATACTTGAGCATCCTTCAAAGATGTCATCTGTGTCTTTGAATCATGTGTAGAATTTAGAGACCTTCATACTTCTTATACGTTCATATTTGGAATGGGAAGATCACTTGCACACTTCTGTGGTTCAATTTATTCCTAAGGGGGAAATGTTCTTTAGTGTTCATGGATCATCTTCAACATCCAGTGTCAATATTCTACTAGTACTACAAGAGGTATTTTGAGAGGAGGCTGCATGGTTAGTCTTCTCATCTTAGTTTTGGGAGGATCCATTTCTTCGCATGGAGTTTATTCTTTCTCATTCCTGGGGGGGTTACATTGACCTTCTCATTCTTTCTCTCCTATGTGGAGAACATATGTTGTACATTAGTGTTAGAGTTAGTCCTTGGGGGTCATGTATAGTCCTCCTTCTTCCCTCTTTCACTTGTATAATTCATTTATGCATCATTTCACTTTTGAAGGAATTTTTTTCCCATAGGGTTTTCTTTCTTTCTCCATGTTATGACAAATTCATTTGTACATGTGTACCTAACATGGTCTAGTGGCCAAGACCCATCATCATCTTTGTATTCTCCCTAAGTTGCACTTAAGAGGGGGTGTTAGTGTAAATAGTGGCTTTATCTAACTAGTTAGTTTCTAGTTTACATAGTCAAAGTCCTAGTCACACATGAAATTAAGTTTACTTAGTCTTTTAGGAGTTTATCTCACTTCAACATGTGTCCCTAGCTATGTGAGACACTCTTTCATTTTTACTTGCCACTTGCCCTCACACATGTCATGTGAGTTAGATAAGTGTTGCATTCTTGTAGCGATAGTCAGTAGTTGATTCCTACCATCCTACCTCCTTCTCCTTGCCTACTTATGTGCAATCTTCTCTTTGTATTTTACACACTCTGATAGTATATGATAGATATGCTCTTGTGCTCCATTTTTCACTTGTTGAAGGTTTTATTCTTTGTGCTTGTTGATCTTGGCTGCTCCAACATTGAGGATATGTTTATTTCTTCTAAATAATAAATTTAATTAGGCTTTTATATGTTTGTTACATTATAGGAATTCAATTTAGTTTTCCTTAATGCATGGTATTACATGCTCTTATAGTGTTAAAAGATCATGTGAGAAAAATGTTAATATCATCAATGTGTTAGATTGTTAGTTCAATTTATGAAAATAAATTAAAATACTATACTTTAAAGGGTACCAAGCTACCTCCAATCTCCTATGAATGATATCAACTTGTAGAAAAACATAATAATTTATGTAACATATCTCATTATTTTATGTTGGTGTTCAATATTTCTTTATTCAATGGGATATGGTTATTCTATAGTAACAAAGAATAATATGAACATTTTTTTCCTAGTTTCTAGATTCAACTTATTATTACTATGACTATGTGTCAATACCTAAAAGTTGGAAATTTTTAGTATCCTCGAAACTAAAAAAAAATATAGTAATATTGTCTTATAGTAGGACCTAAATGCTCATTAGGATTATGTAGTGCTAATGGTGGTCTACCAAGACTATGATTTATTCTTTTGTTAACATCTAGACCTAAAACACTATTACAAATCTGTTGTTAAAACTATGGGTTGAGAATAACAAATAAGTTAACATGGTCATTCAGAATATTGATTTGATCACAGTAAGTAGGTGAATGATATTTAGGAAAAATAGTAAGCTAGATTGGAAAATAGAGTGTTTAAATTACTAGCATTATGGTATTTCTAAAAGAAATGTTTTAATAACTTGAATAATTAGGTTACACACCTGATATGTTATCTTAATGGGTATCAAATTTAGTTGGATCCTTGGATATTTCATTTAAGGAAATTGTTAAATAAAACTATATTAGTAATGATCTAATATGTAGTTGAATTTCCTTTTTGGAGAACGTTAGGATATTACATGATATTGTTTTACATATGAGGCAATTTTTTTTTTCATGGTTTGGATGAAGTTTTACTCGAACCGATTTTCTATTCTTTACTTTTGGTATACATGAAATATACTTAAACTAGGAGTTTGAACTCACAAAAAAATGAGACTTAGTATCCATAAAATATTTAATTTAATTCTTGGGAAATAACCAAGCATCCTTTACAATGTCACTAGTCTATCCAATTGAGTAGTAGTCGATGAGAAATTGTCTAGGGAAAAGGGTCACTGGAAAGGGTACATACCAGTCACCTAACTTAGATAAATAAATAGAAATACATATATACTACACCTTGATCCCATGGATGTGAACACATAGGCAGTATAGGTAAATTAGGGAGGTTCCTAGTACTCAAGTTTCCATGTGCACTAATCATAAGTTTTTGTATACTTAATTGATCAACATATGTTAACCAATTTAAAAGAAAGTAACAAAGAAATTTAAATTAAACTCTTAGATATTCAAAAGATTTTTGAGTGAACTATAAGTCTCTAGCTAGAGAAATATGTGCCTATTCCATTTGGACAATTTTTTTGCCTATTTTGTTTAAATAGATGTTTTTCCTGTCTCATTTGGATAGATGTTTTTGCTTATTCCATTTGAATTGATGTTTTTCCTATCTCATTTGGACAAATGTACTTTCCTATTCTAATTGAACATATATTTTTTCGTATCCTTTATGGATGTATGTTTTCTTGAGTATATAGACAATAAGTTAAATTGTAAGCTAAAATTGATCATCAAAGAAAAAATTGGTGAGGTTTTTAATAATAATGTGTATGTTTAGGATATGTTAACTTGTTGGTTCTTTACTTTTTTGGTGGCCAAGTATCCCAATCATTTAGACATACATTGGACCAAGATCTTCTCTTATGATCCCTATGACCAAATGTTTAGGTGAAAATTGGATTTGTTTAGTTTAGTGTTTAAATCCTCTTTTCACCTGTTGCATTCAAGGACCTTCGGATCAAGTGGCAGAGCACTATCAAGTCCTTGGTCACTTACAAATGTAGGGAAACTTTTATTAGGGTATTTGATCATCAATTTTCCTTCTCTTATGCTCAATTACACATCAAAACCTTAATTATGCAAATATGGCAGTAAACAAATGAATAACGGGAAATGCCTCTACAGAAAGCTGTAAAATTACAAATGACTGTGCACCTATTTTTAGGGTTTCGAGGCAGAAAAGTTAGGGACAAAAGAGTGGGTGCCCAAGTCCAATGCCCTTCTTTTTTTTTAGGATCTGCAGACAAGATCTGCAACCTGTTCCCGTTGCACTGAAGGTTTTTTCATCACGAAACTTCAAGGACTAATGAGCGGGTGCCCAAGTCCAGGGTGTCCTTTTTTCTATTGTTCTGCAATCCTGACACTTCAACATGCCCTCCTACAACTTCACTTTGTCTACATCATCAACCTATAACCTGTAATCATAAACTTTGGGAGGGGGTTGTGGTGTTTAGGAGCTTGCCTCAGTCAAGCCCCAAAAGGACACTTAAGTCTTCCAAACACCTTAGTCAGATAGAGAGTGTGTGCCTAGGGAGCTAGAGGTAAAAACCAAATGAATAATGATCACAAACACAATATAATGTCACCTTGTAGTGAAGATCTCATGGGAGGAAGATGCTCTTCATTCCATGAGGCAATGGATGCTCAAATCTGCAAACATAAACACATAGACAACACCAATATGCTCTTGCAACACAATGAAATCCTTGAATCACCTTTAGGAACACAATAGCTTGCTAGTAATCATCTAGTTTACAAATGAATGCCTAAACATGCTTTTATATGCAACTACAAACACTCCTGCCAATAATTTCTTAATTCAAACTTATCGTGTCAGCATAGGACCCAAATAACGGTCACAAGTTGACACCCAAAAATTTGGGCCTAGTCCAAAATAGGTAGGACTAGGGCATGGGCATCTAAGTCCTCCCCCTATTTTGGGTAGGGTTAAGCTCAAGGGGTCCCGCTAAGCCCCATTTGCCATGATACCTAGGGTCCATTCCATCGGGATGCCAAATTCTGATGTAAGATGTCCGAAATGCACACTAAAGACCTAGGAGCTAAACCTAAAGAGAGCAAAGCCCCCAAGGGGACATTTTCTGATGTTACATTTAGCCCCCACTTTAATGTATGTATAAACGTAAGGCCAATAGATGCATTAAAGTATGGTCACAAACATAGCAAACACACCAAGCACGGAGAAGACATGTCAATCACATAGAAGACAATAACAGGCACGCAAAACATGGAGAAGATAGTTACAATTACGTAGAACATGAAGAAGACAACAAATGCATAGCAGACACATCAATGCATGGAAGACAAGCATGATTCTTTTCTTTTCTTTTTCTTATATATATGAAATGTAGATGCAAGTACTAGAAAGTAAACAAACCTCCCATAATGCAAGAAGCACTCATCATACTGGTCTTTAAACTACATATATGGGGCAACACACACGCAAGACACGCAAAACCTCCCAAAATGTAGGAAGCACTCATCGCGCTAGTCTTTAGACTGCATATGGGGCAACAAACATGCTAAACAAAGCAAGAACGCCAAACACACACACTTGAAGACAGAGAAAACACGGTAGACAAGCAATGGAGTGTCCCTATTTCTAGGTTCAACACCATCTCAGGCATATTACAGGCACACACTGATGATTGTGCTTCACCACAACAATCATTGAAAACATGCTTAAGGGTTGAGTTAGTCACAGAATCACTCCCCACCTCCACAAAGGACTTTTGAAAATGACAGGATGATGCAATTTGCTCCGATAAATACACCATCCTTGCTTTTGCAGAGGGATTAAGATAAAAATGATATATGCAATATCCCACCTTCGCAGAGGGCTTAAATGATTGATTTATTGATTGAAAACAAACTTAGGATGCAAGAAGCACTCATTGTGTTGGTCTTTAAACTACATCTGAGGAGAAGCACATAGCTAACATCTACAACAGATAGCTTACCTTATATATACCCCCACCTTAAGGTGGTTGATATAAGGTATCAATATCAAGCACATTAAGGTAGGAAGAAAACACAAGCTCTCACAAAGCCCATGCCTCCCAGAGATGACATGTAATTTATGATCACCAAATGTTCCCACAAACACATCCCTGCAAGAAACATGTTAGTGTCTACAAACTCATGATAAACAACAACATCAATGCAAATGATTAGCCAAACAAAATAGCCAAGGTTATACAACAAATTTGGAGTTTGAGGATAACCATGGGACTATATCATGAAGCTCTCTGAATCGAGTACCGCCAAGGCTAGATTCAAAGAAAAACAAAGGTGCACAGAGCAACAGTATTGTTAAGGTTTGTAAATGAGATAGAAACATCAAAATCACTACGCAAAAAGCATAGAGTGCTTCTAATAGCCAAGCGTCAGATAAAATATACAACCCCATTGTCATATTAGGAACTAAGTCCATTTTTTGATTGCTCTCGAAAGGGACACTAGGTCCACATCAGTATAAATGTTTGTTGTCATCCGCCCGCTAGATAGAAACACTAGAGGAAGTGAAACAATAAATAAGAGAGGAGAAATAAGTGTCTTAGGGACAGTCACATAGGAGGGTGCCCCCAAGTCACCAATCACAATGCTATGTCCGTAAGACACAACACACAATAATGAAATCAGAGAGAGGCAATATATAAGAATGATGATACAAATAGGAGGTCACAACAGAGGTGGTCTCTTGGTATCCTGGATCTTACAAGAGAATCAAGGGTCATCCTAGGAGGCCTAAACAACACATAACACATCACGGGGGAAGCACATCATGAGAGAGATAAAGGGTTAGAGATACTTACCTGTAGGGTCTTCGTGCTAAGTCTCATTATCAAGTGAATCATCATCATCCTCCCACTCCCTAATGTTAGAAGAAAGTGGGACATAAGGTACCATAGCCCAATTCATGTCTTGCTCATCATGTTGTTCATTGTTAGGATCATGTTTGTTTGGTTCAATGTTAGGATCAATGTTTTCTTGTTGAGAGGCAAGGTTTATGGCATAAGCTTGTCTTCTTCTTCTTTCTCTTGCTTTTCTATTTCATTTTCTTTTACCACTTATCTCTTGTAAGATAGGGCTTTTCTCTTTCATAGGTTTGTGCAATTTAGAAGATGAAGCATTGGGATCAAACCTCATTTGTTGCGGTGGAATATTTTGTTGTTAACAATGAACTCTCGATCCTTGTAAGGATTTTGAGGGAGGGACCTCAGCATAGGGACCTTGTCCTTTCAGTCTAAGGTTCTCTTCACATGCTAGTTGTTCATATTTTCTAATTTCTTGCATAGGAGGACTGAGCATTGGGTGTAAAAGTTTTGCTTTGTATTTTCTATAGCTCAAAAAGGTAAAAATCTATTTGCAGCTCCAATTCTTGTTTATATTTGTTCCAAAAGTAATCCAATGTAAAGTGTTTGTGTGTACTTAAAGGCTTGTATGTATTTCGAGGAATGACATGCACTTGTCCGTTCAAAGCAAATTTTACACATTTATAGATAGTTGAGGGGACAACTTTCATAACCTTTAACCAAGGGATTCCAAGTTTGATTTTAAAGGTATTAGAAGCAGGGGTAACATCAAACCATTGTTCAACATGTTTCTCAAATACAGTTACCAACAATAATATCTTACCCAAAGGTTTTTCAAAGGTTCCAGTATGTGTCTTGATCATCATGTTGGAAGGGTCATAAGAACCTTGCATTAATTGATGTGAAAAGAGGAACTCTTCAGTGGAAACATTAGTCATGAAATTAGGATCAATAAGAGTTCCATCCACAGGATTTCCCATTATTTTCACAGTGATGTAAAGAGGTCCTTCAGAGTCTCCAATTGTTCTATCATGAGGTGTAAACACAATTTCAAGTTCAGGGGCCTTTCTTTTCATGTAAGGCCTAGGAGGGAACCCATTTTTGTTGTTGAGATTAGAGGCCATGTTTATATGTTCAAATAAATGCAAAATTAGATTTTGAAAGCTTTTCAAAATTGGTGCAAAAGACGAGTGCAAAAAAATAGCGTAGAATACTTGATTTTTTGTACCTTTTCAATGCAAATGAATGAAACAAAAGGTGTTGTAAGGATTTTGATCAAGAGAAGAAAATTATATGTCTGATATTAGTCCAAAACAGAAATAATATCCTTCACAACACACTCTTTATGCAAATCTAAGATGACGATAAGTCAAAATATAGTGAAAATATGTCAAAATATGTAATTTTTTCACCAAATCTCGATACAAAGGGGCATGAAAAAGGGTGTTGTGAGAAAAATAATGATTGAAAACACAATATATCAGTGATAACAGCCACTTAATGTCAAAATATCTATCACAACATGCTTTTAGTGCCACTTAAGGTCAAACCCTAGTGAAAATATAGCAAAAATAGGCTATTTTTCACAGTTTTTCAACTCCAAGACCTAGCAAAAGGGGTGTTGTAATCAATTTTAGGAGGTAAATAAAATAAAAGCAATGATATTAGTCACCTTAATCCATAAAATTTGTCATAACACGCTTGGAGTGCAAACTAGGTCAAACCCTAGAGCAAAAATAGCAAAAATGTGTAGTTTTTCACCAAATTTTCAATACAAGAGCCCAATAAACAAGTGTTGTGAAGATTTTTAGGAGGGAAAAAAATAATTACCCTAATAAAAACCAATTAGTGCAAAAATACTCTTCACACTATGCCTTATGGTGCAAATTTAGAGAGTCGATAAGGCCAAATTTAGTGAAAATCGATGTTTTTCAAGCCCTAGGTTTGAGATCTTGACACAAAATGCTATATGAATGTTTTGAAGTCTGATTTATGATGAAAATGAAGTTCACTCAGATATGAAAATGAATTCCAAGCTCTAATATGCAAAATGCAAGTGCAAATTTAATGAAAATGCATGAAAATTGCTAGTTTTTTGTTGAAATTTTCTATGCAAAAATGCAAATATTTGAAATCTAAATGCAAATTTACACTAAAATGCAAGACTACAGCCAAATGCAAGTTTTAATGAGTCTCTAAAATCAGTAGAAAAATCTGAAAGAAGATTTTGCCTACTAATCCTAGATTTTGGAATTACTAGGTTATATGAAAATTGTCAAATTTTCTACAAAACCCTAGCAATTATATGATGAAAATGCAATGCAATTTTTTTGAATTTTTGTATTTTTCTATAGCTTATATCAGATATGATGTAAAAATCATAAATTAGGAAAAATTAGAATGAATTGATGCAAATTAGTAACCCTAAAATGCATTTTTTTGAATTTTTCTCAATGCAATAAGATGAATGACTATATGAATAAATGAAATCAACCCAAATCTGAAGACAAACTCTCAGAAAGTTGCAATTAAGTCCAAAAACATAGGTTCACCAAAATGTTTAGGTGAAAATTAGATTTGTTTGGTTTAGTGTTTAAATCCTCCTTTCACCTATTACATTCAAGGACCTTCGGATCGAGTGGCAGAGCACTATCAGGTCCTTGGTCACTTACAAATGTAGGGAAACTTGGATTAGGGTATTTGATCATCAATTTTCCTTCTCTTATTCTCAATTACACATCAAAACCCTAATTATTTAAATATGATAGTAAACAAAAAAATAACATGAGACTATGCACCTATTTTCAGGGTTCTGAGGTAGAAAAGTCAGGGATCTGCGGACAAGATCTGCAACTTGTTCCTGCTGCACCGAAGGTTTTTCTGTCATGAAACTTCAAAGACTAATGAGTAGGCACCCAAGTCCAGGGTGTCCTTTTTTCTATTGTTCTGCAATTCTGACACTTCAACATGCCCTACTACAACTTCACTTTGTCTGCATCATCAACCTATAACCTGCAATCATAAACTTTGGGAGGGGGTTGTGGTGTTTAGGAGCTTGCCTCATTCAAGCCCCAGAATGACACTTAAGTCTTCCAAACACCTTTGTCAGATAGAGAGTGTGTGCCTAGGGAGGAAGACGCAAAAACCAAATAAATAATGATCACAAACACAATATAATGTCACCTTGTAGTGAAGATCTCATGGGAGGAAGATGCTCTTCATTCCATGAGGCAATGATGCTCAAATCTACAAACATAAACACATAGACAACACCAATCTACTCTTGCAAGACAATGAAAGCCTTGAATCACCTTTAGGAACATAATAGCTTGCTAGTAATCATCTAGTTTACAAATGAATGCCTAAACATGCTTTTATATGCAACTAGAAACACTCCCGCCAAGAATCTTGTAATTCAAACTTACCGTGTCGGCATAGGACCCAAATAACGGTCACAAGCTGACACCCAAAAGTTTGGGCTTAACCCAAAATAGGACATGACTAGGGCACTGGCGCCCAAGTCCTCCCCCCTATTTTGGGTAGGGTTAAGCTCAAGGGGTCCCCCTAGGCCCCATTTGCCATGATACCTAGGGTTCATTCCATCAGAATGCCAAATTATGATGTAAGATGTCCTATATGTACACTAAAGACCCGAGAGCTAAAACTAAAGAGGGAAAAGCCCCAAGGAGACATTTTCTGATGTTACACCAAAAAAGTGCAAAACTTTAGCTTGACCATTCTATCAAATCATGACATCTATGAATCTCTCTTTTACATGTATAGATGTATGTCAGGTCCAACTAAAAATACTTACCTTCATTTTTTCCAACTTGAATTCATTTTCCTATGGTGTAAATGAACATTATGTTGCAAAATGTTTCAGTTTCATTTAGTGAAAGGTTGTTAGGAGTGAAGTTTTATATTCTACACCTCTTAGTACCCAACTGGCAATGCCAACATGTTGGGGTGGGTGGGTGAATTCTATTGGAGATCTCTTTTTAGTGGCTAAGCATCTTGATTCTCTTAAGAGCCAATAGAAATATTTTTTCTTCCATGCCTCATGGAATGTGGTGCCAACACATCAAGGTGAGTAGGTGAATGATACTAGATGCCTCTTTTTTATGGCCAATCATTTGGATCCATATAGGCTACATTGGACCAAGAAAGTCTCTTAAGAGCCAATAGCCATATTTTTTCTTCCATACCTCATGGGACTAAACTAATGACACCAACATGTTGGGGTGTGGGTGAATTATAGTGGAGGTCACTTTTTAGTGTCCAAGCATCTTGATACTTCTAGGCTATATTGGACTAAGAGAGTCTTTCAAGAGATAAAAGCCAAAAAAATTATTCCACATCTTGTGGGACTAAACCAATGGTGCCAATGTTGAATGCAAAGAATACTGAGAGGGGGGGGTGAATCAGTATTCTGAGAACCTTTTCATTTGCACATTCATTAATCCATTTACCAAATTCAGTAACATGAAAGAAAAGTAAACATGAGAAGAGAAGCCACAAATTCATAACACATAGACACTAGGATTTTACGTGGAAAACCCAAGAAGAGAAAAACCACGGTCAATGTTAGCTCACAATATATTATGATAGAAATACCAAATTACATGAAGGCTCACTGTCTAAGGGCTCACTTCCCAAGGACTCACTGTCCAAAGAAATGCTGACTGCAATAGGCTCACTGCCAAATAGAAGAGAAGATAGAAGAAGGATTGGCTTACTACCAAGAGATGATTGCTACAGGTGCATCTACAAAATGCTGAGGTGCAGTACCAATTAGCTCAATATACAGATTCAGACTTCATAATGTCTACTCTATTTTTCTGCTCTACTTCACATTTGCTTCTACTTTCTGCCCTTATAATCTTTTTTTGTTGTGCAAATTACTTTAGATCATGCTTGTATCAAAATTTGTATCCATATCACACACACCAATACTTCCAACACCAAAATCCATTGAATATATATCTGTAAAAGGATTCATCTCACAATCAGGTCAGCAACCCAGACATGAAACGTATATACAAGTGTTGTACCCTGTCAGCTTGATCTTGTGCACAAATAGGAATGCAGATCCAAACAAACATACAATAATCTTCATATAGTTTGGCATCAAACATTCAATCACTTGGATTAATTCTTCAAACACTGTATCTTCTTTGCATATAGATCTAACATGCCTATCGGCTTGTCCCTTAAGAACATACTTGACCAATTCAACTGTCACATCATAACTTCCACTGCAGACCATATAAGACTATAAATCATATCCAACATTCATCATCAACCTCTTAGCATACCTTCAGAACCGCAGGACATCGTAATCCTTTATAGCAAAATATGGATATTGGAACTGTTACTCTGTCATAGTGAAATACTGCCAAATTGGAAGCTGATAAAGAACAATTTGTAGAATGTGATCAAATGAACTTCAGAAGCTATAACTCTGGATATAGGTAGTCATGGTATGTATCTTTGCTACCTCAGAACTGCAAGACAAAATATGCCACAGTGAAGGAATGTGGACCCTTTTTCTCTAGTACTGTGCACTATTTCTAACTTAACTCTGTTCACCCAGACTTAGCTATTTCACCATATGACTTCCAGAGGAATTTAGGACTTGAACACTGGGATATATCATCACCAAATAGCTATGATTAACATATCTAAACTACATGTAATGATCTTCAACTGTGGAGGCATACTGACCCAATCTTTGACCCTTACTCTGCATACTGCCCATACTTAGTCATTTTAGGCTTCCAAACCAAAATCCTTGTATGCCTTGTTGTTAAACCAAGTTGAACTATCAGAGTAAGGTCTCTTTGCCTTGTTGGTGGAATTTCTTTGCCTTGTTGCCATCAATGACAACATTCAATCATTCATTAGAGCAGTGTTTTTTGCTAACAATCTCCCCCTTTGGCATTGATGGCAAAACTTAGTGAAAAATGCTCATCTGCTCCCCCTTACTATACACACTCTATTTTTCTTCTCCTCCTTAGGTGTTTTCCCATTTCTCATTGATTTCTTCTCCCCCTTTGACATTAATGGAAAAGGTGTATGTGCAGATATCAAAATTATGTCAAAACTTCAAAATTGTCAAATTCTTCAACATTTGTATAGTTACAGTTTATCAAACCAGTTAGTTGCATGTGAAAGGATATCATTGTACATAGTCTTTAATTGTGTTAACTCTCCAACCCACCTATTTTTGGCATTGTTCAAAATTTGGATGTTCTTATTTATGTGAAATACCAGATCTTCTGCATTATGTACAATGATAGGTAGGTTAGTTATTTCCTAAACTCTTAAGGCTTTTGCAGCTAGACTTGTCATGAATTCAATTTTGGGACTTATCATCCTTCTCAATTGGCACATTCTATTTTTCATTTCTTCCTGTCTACTGAGCATATTACTAATGTTGTTTTGAGTATTTATAACTTGTATTTCCATGTTGTTGATGGAGTCAATTGTTGGATCAAAGGTCTTAGAAATATTTGCTAGTTGAAGCTTCATGCTTTTGACCTTTTCTTCTATTTCCTTAGTGATCTCAGGCCATGAAAAACAAAATTTATATATATCGCAGGTTTCCTTGATTGCATTCTCCATATTCTTGATACTATTTCTTAACAAAATTCTATCATTTTCTAACTTGGTTTTTAACTCTACTAGTATTTTGTCTTCAAATTCCTTTCTAATCTTAATGTTGGCAGACTTTTCAAAGGATTCAAAATGAGTACGTATAGAATTTATTAGACCTTTAAGCTGATCATTTGATGATACTGAAGTATCTCTCGAGTATGAGGGTATCAGCTTCTCCAGAATACATGATGTTTCATCAATGAGTTTATTGTCTTGAATATGTGTTTTTAGCATTTCTTCCTAAGCCTTAGCTTGCACAATTGATACCAATTTGAATTTCTACACTGGAGACATAGTATTCAGATTTATTGGTCCTTGTAGAAACTCAGGTAAATCCAAGATTTGTGTTTTTTACTACTTTTCCAAAAAATTTCTAGCATAGTCAATTTGGACTTGATTTGCAGTAGTGTCTCTCGCCACTTGTTCTTTACTAGGTGTAACTCTTTATTTTCTCCTCTTCTATTGCCTTATCTTTCTCTGCTTTAGTTGTGGCTCCTGCAATGGATGAGGTCCTTGTTCTTTTTCTGAGGCTAGATATTGTTTTTTCCATTTCAGATCTCTCATCCTTCCTTTCTGGAGTATATGATGTCAATTCTACCAGAGTACTTATGGGCTTTGATTCTCTTGTTTTGGTCTTTGCCTTATTTGTTGGTTCATATGATGTTTTCTCTAATTTCTCATGTTCCATAGACATTCCAAAGGATAATTCTTTGAATGTCCCAAATCTATCTTCTTTAAGATCTTTCATTTTGCTCAATAGTACATCAGCTAATTTAGTCAGAACATCTTCTGCAACTTCATACCCTAATGTAGGGACCCATACAGTTCTTGGTTCCATAGCTTCCATGAAGCATTTGTCTTTGTCTACCATGAATAAAATGTATTTTTCATACTTTATTACTACATTTTTAGGTATTCAGACTCTACATAACATTTTCTTTTGAAAGTTCTTGAAATATCCCCATAAGATTTCATTCTATTTTTCTTTATTTCCCAAATTATGCAAGTGATTTCTTATCTAAGTGGCTACTAGTGTGTGATCGAGCCAGACAATGTTTCCCAAGCTAGGTAGTTCTCTCAAGAAGTAGAAGAGTAGACAAGTGAACAGTGTTCCATATTTGAAAGGATGATTTAACTCTTTTGTTCTTTTCAAGTTCTCCATTAGTTCACTCTAGAACAATTCACATAGGTCATAATCTATATTATTTTTTATCATGTCATATGTTGTGTATATAGCTAGTGCAGACACAGAATTTTCCTTGTTGGAAAAGTATATTTTGTACTCAATAATAATTGATGCAAATCTGATAGCCGAATCCTTAATATCATTTACTATGAGGGCTTTCTTATCAGATTTGGCTCCTGTTAACTACATTACCAAGTTGTTTTTTATTTTCTTTAAACCTGGAACCCTCTCAGAAGAACTCATACCAATTACAGCTTTAATGGCTTCCTTAGTTATCATGTATGGTTCATCAAGCCACAGAAACTCATCATGAATCCTTCTTAGAATAAACTTAACCCATGTATCATTCAGAATTGCGGGAAAATCCAACCAGGTGTCTAATTTCTTTTCTCCTAGAACATTATATTCATTTTTCAACACAATATCAACAGTAGTCAGTTCATCCAATTATAGTTTTCCTAGATTCATGTGATCATATTCCTCTAAATTGGTATGAATATATGCCCTAACATCTTCCATAATTATAATTTCATGTGGAGTAATTGAGAATGCCCCTACAGGTTCATTTTCCAATGATTTGAAGAAATGTTTCTTGAACTTGGGACGAGGCTTTTCAGTTATCTCAATTACTTGAGGAGTAAACATTTTCCCAGAATAATTCAAACTTCACAATAGGGTTTTCAATCTGTAAATACCTCTTTTGCTGAATTAGGGTTTCTTTCTTGTGAAATTGCTTTGAGCTATAGTGAGTCTCTAGAAATCTTTGATGTCGCTTGGGGATTTTTTCTTTAGTTTGTCTTAGACGCTTGAGAGCTTGAATGCAAAGTGATTTTTCCTTTGGATACAACCCTTTTAACCTTCACTTCCCAAAACCTAATTGTCATAAATTTTATCTTTCAAAAAGCTATCAAAAAATTCTCTGTCAAGCACAGTCAATCTGAATTGCTTTGCACTATTCTACATTTGATCCTTTTCCTCTAGAAATACTTTCAAAAGATCTGTTATATGACTCTTCCCATCATACCTTTGTGTCGGATCCTAGCACTAACTAACTCGCTAGGGGATTAGGATTTTCAATACTACTCCCCCTAAGCCAGAACTCCCAATTTACTTTGTGGAGGAAGTATCTGCACCAAAGGCTGGTGCAGATTCATCCTTGACTTCAATCACATCTTTCTTTATCCAAATCTTGCCCATTTCATTCTTGGTTTCAACCAGATCAACCTTTTCATGTCCCTTATCATTCCTTTGTTCTATATTTTTCATTTTTGGAAAGTTGTTCCTTTTCATATTCTTTCTTTGATAGAATTTTGCAACGTGTCCAAACTTTTTGCAATTGTAGCATACCATATTCCTCTATTCTTGATTTCTTTGATTTACTCTTGATTTGCATTGGTTAGCCATGTGTCCAAATCTATTGCATGCAAAACACTTTCCATTGAAGAATTGAGTATTCCTTACATTGTTAAAACCATTCCTTACAAGACTTTTGCATTCATTTGATCTATGACCAATTTAATTGCAATTGAAATATTGTCCAGAGAATGATTCATTATACTCCTACACTAAGTAGCCTTATGACCAAACTTATTGTAATTAAAACAATGGTCATTGAAAGATGGGTACCTTTGAGCTTTTGGCTGCCTGACTGGAGGTCTTCTAGGTCTTCTTCTTTGATTCCAGAATTGGTTGCCTTTGTTTTGCTTAAACTGAGTGTTTTCTTGTCTTAATTTTGATCTTTCTCCTTTTTCAAATCCTAAGCCTTTCTTTTCATCTAAACTCTTCTGACTTTCAATCAACTCCTCAATCTTTGCAGAGCTTATTTTAAATTTTTCTTTATAGCTATTAGCTGCTTCCAGATCAAACTTCAGAAGTAACACATCTTTTCCCAATTTTTCACATTCCTTAGACTTATCTTTCAACATTTGATTCAAATGATTCTCAGCTTTTTCTTTCTCTTCAACTAATCTTGATAAGTTATTTAGGATTTCATTTTCTTCAACCAATTGTTCATTTAGCTCTCTATTCCCATTCTTTGATCTATTAACCTGCTCTCTTAGCTTCAGGATGCATTCATCTGCATCTTTGACATTTTCTTTCAATTCATGAATCTCTGCTTCATACTTATCAAGATCCTCAAGAGCTATTTTTAATTCTTGTTCAATTATGTCATTACTTGGAGCATGATACCTACTAACTGCCATGAGTAATATTTCCCAGATCTTCCTCAAGCCGTTAGACTTCTTCCAAGGAACCTTGCTCTGATACCAATTGTTGAGTGCAAAGAATACTGAGAGGGGGGGCTGAATCAGTATTCTTAGAACCTTTTCATTTACACATTCATTAATTCATTTATCAAATTCAATAACATTAAAGCAAAGTAAACATAAGAAGAGCAGTTACAAATTCATAACTTAGACACCACGATTTTACGTGGAGAACCCAAGAAGGGAAAAACTATAGTGAGTGTTAGCTCACAATATATTATGATAGCAATACTAAATTATCATGAAGGCTCACTGCCTAAGGGCTCACTATCCAAAGAAATGCTCACTGCAATAGGCTCATTGCCAAATAGAAGAGAAGATAGAAGAAGGATTGGCTCACTGCCAAGAGATGACTGCTACAAGTGCATCTACAAAATGCTGAGGTGTAGTACCAATTAGCTCAATATATAGATTCAAATGACTTCATAATGTTTGCTCTATTTCTCTGCTCTACTTCACATCTGCTTTTGGATTCTGCCCTTATAATTTTTTTCTGCTCTACAAATTACTTTAGATCATGCTCATATCAAATTCACATCTATTACACACACACACCAATACTTCCAACACTGTAAAATGCATTGAATATATATATATATATATTCACAATAGGATTCATCTCAAAAAAGAAAGCAATGGGACATGACGATTTTTTGCTCTACATGTCGAGCTAGAGTGTTCGTGCCCTAGCCCGATCCTCTGGTTTTTCTTGGTTGTGTGAAGTGTGGGGAGTGCATGTGATTTGAGGAGGTCTGGGGTTGTGATTTTTTTCAATGCAAAGTTTTTTTTCATTTGCATTGGTGTCTCTTTCTCCCTAAGCGTGCGGGGGTTTTGTGCCTGGTTGAAGGCCGTGTGTGGGGCTTTGTGCCTGGTTGGTTTGGATCTGTAGTTCGAAGGTGGTGCTGGGTGGTGGGTTGGTTAAACCCTAGTGGTGGTTCCTTATTTTATCCCTAGGGTGTGCATGCCCGCCTTGGGTCTTGTTCAGTTTCAATGCCGATCGGGGAGTCTTCGGGGGCTAGTTCCAAGATGGATTTTCACTCAGCAGCAGTTGGTATGAATTCTCCTTCGCATGCTTCGAAGGTTTTTAATAATAACTTGTTCTCACTGGATCTAGGGTTGGTTGGCTTAGGTTTGTCTGGTGGTACACGGATTACAAAGATCAATGGATGTCTTGAACATTGTGAGGAGAGGCTAAAATTGTTTATCCTGTTGGAGATGAGTGTGGAAAATATTGACTATTATTCGAAGCATGCATTGCTATACAAGTTTATGGGGATGCATGTTTCATTATAATTTCTTGAATCATGGACCCAATGGACTTGTTGGAGGGAGAAATGGAGGTTATGCTTTTGGCAAATAACTATTTCATGGTTTCATTCAATTGCTTGGCGGATCGCAACAAGGCCTTTGAAGGAGGCCCCTATTTTCATAATCAGATTAGGTTATTTATTAAACCTTGGCATGTAGGCTTCAATCCTACTGAAGAGATTCCAAACTAGGTTTCGGTGTGGGTTCGGCTTCCAAGGTTTCCTTTGGAATGTTGGCGGGATGATGTTTTGCACTTGCTAGCTTCGATGCTAGGAAAACTGGTTGGTGCTTCACAACAGACTTGGGTTAAAAAGGTGATGACTTTTACTTGTATCTATGTTGATATTGATTTAAGTAAACCTTTGCCAAATTTGATAGATATGTGTTCAGGTCCTTACTCTTGGGTGCAGCAGTTGGACTATGAGACTTCCTTTTCGATGTCATCTCTATCACGAATATGGAAATTTGTAGTGGACATGCCCAAAGGCTAGGCCTATGGATTCCCATCCTTCTCATCCTCCCCGCAATCCCCCTAGGGTTGAAAAGGGGAAGGAACCCATTCCTGGTGATGTGGATGGGGCTGATGGTTTCATTCCAATCAAGGCTCAGAACAAGAATCGGGACTTTGAGGGAAAGGAAAGATGAAGATTCTTTCAACAGATTTGAAGTTTTAGATGATCTCAGCCAGTAGGAAGTGAATCCGAGCTTGGTGAACCTAGATTAGGGAGCTTTGGGTACAGGACAGGAGGGCCTTCTTTCTGAGGCTACTCAGGTTTTACAAGATAATAGTGCTTTGCAAATGGACACAGATGTTCAAATGGAAGTCCAAGTGGAATTGGTTCTTATTGTAGAAGGGAAGAAGGGTGGTGGGGATGGATCTCCTC